>JAUMIR010000004.1:68665000-78665000 GCA_030847615.1 Gambelia wislizenii
AAGACTAGAGAGCCCATCCTGCCCTTTGACGCTCTTTGTCAGACCCTTCGGTTTTGATCTGTCTGGCATGGGAGACCGTACTGGTGGCTATTATGCCACTGCCAGCATAGCTCAAAACATCCTTAGGGTAAGCAAGCCTCTCTCCCACAACAAGGGGGCATCAATGGAGAGGGCTCAACAAACAAAAGTTAAAGGGTGAGGGAAACTACCTTCTAATCAGCAGCCACCAAGTTCTGCCCAATGAACCAAACTGCCTGAATGTATCACTCACCTTTACCAGCCCATGTAGCCCATGCTGCATCTGCACATGTGCAGTCCTCTTTAGGCAGCAAAACCTTTAATGTTATTGTGTCAGCACACTGACACCAGTTAAAACAACAAAGGGGGGAAATCTGCACACATTAATATTATTGGGGTTTTTTTTCTCCCCAGCATGTTTGGTAGGTAACAAGCAAGAAGACACTGAGTGCTATTTAAAAAACAAGCATTTCAAAGCTTAGTAAATATTCAGGAAGTTGTACTTTTTTTTTTTTAACTATAGCTCCCATGAATGCCCAGCCAGTATGGCCACTGTGGGTGCCGTAATCCAAAATATATGTTATTATATATTAAATATATCTGAAGTTGCTAGATTTGCAATGGAAGAAGGGGGAGCAGAAATAAAAAGAAATTGGAGAACTGTGTTCTCCTTTTGAGCAAATGACAGGGCTGCCTTTTGGTGCTACTGTAAAAGCCCCAAACACTGAGTTAACAATTGCTCTACTGAAGGCAGATAAAGAGGCTTCCCTAGAGCACCAACTGCAACCAGCAATGCCAGACCAACAAGTCTATGACAGCTTGTGGAAAGAATGCAGCACGTGGCCCATGGAATATGTATGTGACAGATCCAGCCACCAGGCATACACTCAGCACAGGGTCAAGAGAGGGAGAGAAAGGGAAGGTGCTGACTGAGGCAAAGCACAGTCCAAACACTGTCAAAACCCATAAGAGGAGCAGAGAATCCACACCAATAAAGTCACTGGGACTTTGAAATGAAGCAGAATTCTTTGCTATCAATAAAAAGGGAGGGGGGAAGCTCTCTTCAGGAAGAAGAGTTTACTCAGATGATTGCTAAATTCTTACTCAAATGGCATTAGAACTAATGAAAGTGCATGCCACCCCAACCCACCCCTAGAGACAAGTAGTGTTGTGGTGTCCTGTCATGCAAAGTGGAATACTCTGTGCTAAATTACCACAATCAGATTGAAAATGCCACCTTTTTAAAGCACAAAGTTTGTATGATGTGCTTCAGCTGGATTCTTTAACCCTGTGTAAATTATAATCAGACTTATATTTTTAAACACATAAATGTTTTTCTGCTTTTGTTAGTCATGCAGCAGTGCAATGAGTTACGGAGGACAGGGATCCTAAAAGATTTAATATAGCCATGTCTGTAGCTTTCCAATAGATCTTCAGAGCCAATATGGCCTAGTCATTTAAAAATAATGATGATGATGATGATGATGATGAAAGCTGGATTTCTAGGGTAGTTGAATTCTATACTCAACTCTACATAAGCTGGCCTTTTTAGGCATCACAGCCAAAATATGGTTCGGTGATTGCAAGTGCCGTAAAAAATCATTACAATGGCTTCCCACTTTGGAGATGAATTTCCTTTTCTCACATCACAGCTGTTGTTTTGCCCCAGCAATGGACAATAAGTATCTACTGGAAAATAAGCAAAGAAAAACAGAATTATTGCAGAAACAACTACTCTTCCTGTCAGAAAATTCTTAATAAGGGTGCATCCAGGTTGAGTAAAAAGATCAGAAAGTCCCAGGCTTTGTTCCTGTTCCTATTTTATTTTGGAGATCCATACATGTTTTGTTTATCCCAGAATATTTTCTGTCAGCCCCCCATACAACCAGAGGCTTTCTATATCAGCTTCCCAGGTCAGCTTATTTTAACCCAGTATAAAATTCAAAGGAACAGAAACAAAATCTAGGACTTTTCAATCAGTTTGGCTATCCCCTAAGATGTCCCCAATTAACCAAGTAAAAGAGAAAAGAGAAAAAAGCAGAGCAGTAATAGGATTACATTCTATAAATATGCTTGAAGAGCTAACACAGGAGTGAATTAAAAGATTTTTTTAGGTAAATGATAACTATGCTACAAGGACTTATGGTTATTAAATTACCATAGATAATGGCAACTGAGTGCAGTGTACAACTCACAGCATGTCCCAGCACCAGCATAAGATGTTTTCTTGCCTGAGGACAAGGTGGTTGCCTGCCCCCAATTCAATCTACAAAACTGAGAAGACTGGCAGGTGAATCTTTGCTTGATGCTGCTGATGGGACAGCATTACCTCATACCAGAGGGCAGTAGGGCAGGCTCTCTGGATCGGACGCAGTTCTATCCTCCAACAATCCTTCTTCCCACTGCTCTCTTGCTTGACATCACTGCCTCACTCTACCTAGTGGGAGGTTCAGCCCTGTCTAGTAAGCACTGGCCTCTGATTAGGAGTATAGTGCCTAGATCAAGGGAAGTATTCATGCCACTCTATTCTGTTTTGATCAGACCTCACCTGGAATACTGTGTCCAGTTCTGGGCACCACAATTCCAGAAGGATATTGACAAGCTGGAATGTATCCAGAGGAGGGCAACCAAAATGGTTAAAGATCTGAAAACCAAACCCTGAGTAGTGGCTTAGGGAGCTAGGCATATTTAGCCTGGAGAAGAGAAGGTTAAGAGGTGACATAATAGCCATGTTTAAATATTTGAAGGGATGTCATACTGGGGATGGTGAATCTTGTTTTCTGCTGCTCCAGAGACTAGGACACGGAGCAATGGGTTCAAACTACAGGAAAAGAGATTCCACCTAAACATTAGGAAGGACTTCCTGACAGTAAGAGCTGGAATACACTGCCTCGGAGTGTGGTGGAGTCTCCACCTTTTAAGGTTTTTAAATAGAAGCTGGATGGCCATCTGTTGAGTGCTTTGATTTTGTGTTCCTGCATGGCAGGGGGTTGGACTGGGTGGCCCTTGTGGTCTCTTCCAACTCTATGCTTCTATGATTATGGGGGGGGGGGGGGGGAGAGACTACAGAAAACCACTATGGCAGCTGCACTCAAGCCCCTCTTGAGTATCTCCTGGTCTTTTCAAGCACGTTGACTTTCTTTGTAATGGAAACCTAATATTGCCTATGGGAGCTGCTTCTCTCCTATCAAGCCTCTCCTTGGAAATTATAGGCCCTATCTGCCAGCTGCCTTTACACGCCATCTGTGGAGGAAGAGGAGAATGCTGGGTGAGCAACAGAGAAAACAGACAAATTTTTATGGTCAAGGAAATAAATCTGAGGTGAAGAGGATCCATGTGTTCATAGAAGAACCAAATAATGGGATGGACCCTTTTGGCTCTCCTATCTGACTTTGTAATTCTAGGAGCTTTGCCTTGCAGATAAAAATCTATTTTAAAAAGCAGTCCCCTATGTATGATGAATCCAGTGTTCTCTAAAGTGGTTCTAAATCTGATTTGGAAACAGGAAATGCCAACACTATAAACAGCAAAGGAAACAATAAAGTCATAAGAGGCAAAAGGAAGTCATAGCATAGCCTCCCAGGAACAGCTTGTGAAAATGAGAGATCCCCAGGTCCCCCACTCCTCCCCAGAAAGCATGATGTTTGAGTTTAAAGGCTGTGCTACTGGAATAATCCCCTTATTATTAATAGCATACATACAAAAGCTTACTGCTGAGTCTCCTGGGCTTTTGAAACTGATTCCACCTAAACATTAGTAAGAGCTGTTCGGAAGTGGAATACATTGCCTCAGAGTGTGGTGGAGTCTCCTTCTTTGAGGTTTTTAAACAGAGGCTGGATGACCATCTGTTGGGAATGCTTTGATTGTGTATTCCTGCATGGCAGGGGGTTGGACTGGATGCCCCTTGTAGTCTCTTCCAACTCTATGGTTCTATGATTCTATAATATCGAATTCCATTTATTGGACCAACAAGAAACCAAGAAACTTGTTGGTCCAATAAATGGAATGAGATTTTCAGCTCCAGAAATTTCTGCTGCTAGATTACATATTGCCCTGAAGAAGGACACTGAAATTTATACATTGTTTCAAAATAAAAAATAATCCACTGCACACTTAAGAGACGTCTCTTCCCCCACCCCCATGGATTCCATTGTGTGCTTTCCAGTATTTGCTTATTTTGCTTCTTTTCTTGCCCAAGATCACCCAATGGGTTTCCATGGCTGAGTGGGGATTCGAACCCTGCTTTCTAGAGTTGTAGTCCAATGCTCAAACCACTACACCACACTGTCTGTCAAAGGTACTCTAGCTTCCCTGTATTGATTAGCTTCAGAGTTTGTAAACATTACTTTTTTGGACTACAGTTCTCAGAATACCCCAGGCTGTGAGGTTCTAGGATCTGTAAATTTAAGAATGGAGTAGAAAGTTTGCATGGACTAGAGGTGAATAAAACAATTAGCCAGCAGTACTTCCATCCAGTGATGTGGCTGATGGGGGTGGTGGAAGGGAATTTGGAAGGCATGATTATCAGCTGGAGAGGGAAAGTTTTAATGTCCCCTCTGCAATTCCAATATGGCTTAACCCCTGCTAATACTTCAGTTTAAAAAACAACAACCCGGAGTTACATATTTAATGTAGCACGCAATCTGACTCAGGTTGTAGGAAATTAGTGCCCTACAACAAGAGGGGACAAAATGCCCTGCCAGGATGTTTTTGTAACCCTCAACTCCTCCCAAATCCACAGACCAAAAACTCTGGCCAAAAAAGAGGATGAACTGCTGATCCCGGAAGCTTCCAGATACAACAATTTGCCTTTTAAATAGGTTTTAAAGGCTCTCTTAACATCACTTCTTAACCATTTAACATTTTTAAAACCCACCCATTGTTGAGTGGATCTCCAGCCACTTTGGTTTTAATTTTTTCAGTAGTCCATGCAGCCCCCCAGAGGGTCCCAGGGCATAAAAGTGACCCCCCCAGACCTGCCCCAGTTGCCCACCCCTGTTCTACAACAAAAGTGGGTAATTGAGGCCCTCCCACAATTGTTTTTTAAATGTAAGATCTCCTATCAGTTCTAAGTTGCACACAACCAGTGGAGAGGCATTATGGGAGCTGTAGTCCCAAAACATCAGGAGCACCACAGCTGCCCACTTCTGCTCTACGATAACTCTTGCTGAACATTTAAAACCAAACAGAATATTCTTTCGTATCAGCACTGGCTTGCAAGTTTCCTTCAACATGTAGTTAGTTTATATCCCACCTTTCTCCTGGCACAGGATTCAAGGGAAGCTTAAATTTGAAAACTGAAGACAGAAACTGAAATAAACATACTTGGGAAGAAGGAGAATTATCTCTAAAAATCATAACACCCTTCCCCAAATGATCACTGGACATGTCCCTATAGTTAAGTTAGAGTGGTGTAGATATGAGCCCAATAGAGCTCCAAGATCATATGGAGAGGCCCTTCTCTCTGTCCCACCAACCTCTCAGGCTCATTTGGTGGGAACCAGGGAGAGGGCTTTCTCAGCGGCTGCTCCTAGACTTTGGAACTCCTCCCTAGAGAGACTAAGATGCCCTCCCTCTCTCTTCTCTCCTTTCACAAACAAGTAAAAACATTCTTGTGCCATCAGGCACTTATAATCTGATGGGGGTTGGGTTTGCATGTGCTGTGAGATTTGGATTTTAAGGTGTATATAGTTTTATTGTATTTTAATACTTTAATGTGTTTAAATGTTTTTAACTCTTTAAATGGTTTGATTTGATTTTTAAATTTCATATTTATATTTTAATGTTTGTGTATCGTTTTAATTTGCATTGTTTTAAACTCATTGTTAGCTGCCTTCAGTCCCTATATTGAGAGAAAGGTAGGATAAATAAATAAATAAAATTAAGGATTAAATATAACTACAGAAAGGATAGCTGGAAGTCATCTTTTTTGTTTTGTTTATTGTGTTAGTTGCAGTTCTTAGTTGTAGTGTGCAGTTTGTTTTTGTAAAATGTGTTATTCAATTTTATTCTAGGTAGATTTTATTCAATAAAAATAATCATTTTTAAAAATGAAGTCTGGACTGAAATCTGGAGCAGATCCATCATCCCACTCAACAGGGAAGCCATTAGCTACCATTGCCATTTTCCTAACAGAATCAAGCAGTTAGATGCCCAATCCTTCTGGAAAATGGGTCACACAGACTCATCCTCATGCACCCTCTTCTTTAGCACAATCAGGCACAATCAGGCTCCTGGCTTCCAAACATGCTCTATCTTGCTAGAGCTCCATCATGCTGAGAAGGAAGGAACACATGATATCTCACCTCATACAACATCTTTCAGAGCCTGGAAGACTCCTTGACTCCTCAGTTATGTCACTCACAAGGCACAGGTCTCCAGCATGCCTGTGCAGTTGGGCAAGGCAGGAGAGGTGAGACACTGAGGGGTTGGGTGAGGCAAACTGGAATTTTGGAGTAAGAAAATCTGGGTGGACTGGGTTCCTTTTACATGGTTTGGGGAGTGCGGTGGGGAAGAAAGTAACTCTGGTCTTGGCATTGCCTAAGGAAAGGGTGTCTTTTGCCTGCTTAGTAGGGGGTGGGGAGAAACTCGGATCTTTGCATTTTGGTGTAGCTGGAAGGAAGGATTGCCTCTGCTTGCTTAGGTGTGGGAGGCACGATGGGGAGAGCAAGTGAGTAAGAGTAACAATGCCAGAAGGACTTCATGGCACACTTCATATACAGTCATCCCTTCACATCCGCGGGGGTTAGGGGCAGCCAACCCCTGCGAATGTGAAAAAAATGCGAATAAGAAATGAATTGGGGGTGGGAGGGTTTTCACACACCCTTCCCAAGGCAGCGATCTGCCTTGGGAAGGGGAGGGAGGGGTGGGAGGGAGGGTTTTCACCCCCCCTTCCCAAGGCAGCGATCTTCCTTGAGAAGGGAAGGGAGGGGTGGGAGGGAGGCTCTTCACACACCCCCTTCCCAAGGCAGGATGGGCTTCAGGAGAAGCCCATCGCTGCTTTGGGAAGGGAGGGGTGTGTGTGAAAATCGCCTCTGCCCCGAACTCCCCGCTCTCCCGGGACTTGGCTTTCCATCCCAAATGGAGCCAAGCCCCAGGAGAGCGGAGAGTTAGGCAGCATGGTTTGGTCAGGGAGCACTCCATTTAAATCGGCTCCTCTCCCTTGTGTGCAAGGGAGTGAAGCTGATTTAAATGAGGTGCCTCCTGAACAAACTGCAAATAGTCAAAACCGCGAATGTGAAAGCCGTGAAAGTGGAGGGGCAACTGTATGAACAAAAGAGTCCTTGCTACTGCACATAGAACAGAAGGAATCTTCACAGAGAGAGTTTTGAACCCTTGGAAACTGACTTTTGATAAACAGGTTTATTGCTTTCATACATCAGCACTAAGGAACCACTATAAAGATCTCAAAGACCTGTACAACCTCACCTATCCCTTTGAAAATTTAGGGCAAGGGACATGATTTGCATCTTCCTGGATCCTATTACATTCTATCCAGCTTCCCCAACCATATAAATGTACTTTGTATCTGAGGTTAACTTTTAATTTCATTTTTATCTCATTCCACTGCATCTTGTTGTATTTTATTCTAATTCAGTCTAACTGGTTTACTATATTGTATTTTACTTACTTTATTCTACTTTTATAATGTCTGGTGTTAATTGTTTTGATATGGTCAACCAATTAATTAATCAATAACCTATAACTAAACTAAACTGTATTGAGGCCTTAATATCACCCTGTTCTGTATCTGAAGAAATGTGTTTATATCCATGAAAGCTCATGGTAAAATAAAAACCAGTTAGTCTTAAAAGTTCTTACCAGTTACTCTCTGTCTCTGTGCTCCTTTGAAGAGAGACTGTCATCTAATGGCAAGGCAGCTCACCCCAGCCAAGACCCCTCAAGATCAGCATTGCTGCCTCTTCTGATCTCTTTGGAGAGCACACCTGTACATTTCTCTATCCTCAAAAAGGTGAGTGCTGATGATTTGTCCTTTAGACCTTTAAAATTCTTGGTGGTTTAAGTAAAGTTGCTTTGTGTCTATCTACATCAGCTCCATTGGGATGCATCTGCCTGGTCTCCAATTATTCCCTATGGAACTGGCTCCCTCCATTTACACTGGTCTCAATTTACATTAGATGTTCAGGAATGCAACATCTACATGCAGAACAAAAGAGAGTTTGAGAACCACATATTTAGGAAGGAGGGAAGCTGGACTTGTCTTAAACAGAGCTTAGGTAAGTTTCTTTTTCAATTAAAAGTCTCAGAATCCTCCAGCCAGCATGTCAAGCAGCCATGTTGACTGGGGAATTCTGGGAATTTTAGTCCCCCAAAAGTAACTATTCTAAGCTTTGGGTCTTAAGGACCATATGGATCCCATTACTTTGATCTCAGGGAAGAAAATATTGTTAGGCAAACTGAAAACAGATTCACATTAAAAACAGTTTTCATTGCAAAGAGATTCAGGACAAAGATGTCTTTGACAATGCTATCACCGACAATTAATAAGCAGTTATCGTCAAAGAATAAGACTTCAGGGAATTCATTTTCAAAATGCTGCATCAGGTAGACTAACCACTGTTAATTCCCACGTAAGAGCTGCCAGCATTAAGGCCTTTAATTCAACCTTGTAGACTATTAATTAAATATGTCACAGGACATTCTGCATTAAAGCTAACCTTACCAAATCATTTAGAGCTAGTTTGGCTAAAGCTATGAGACAATATGTCACTCAGTGGTTATAAAAGAACAGGAAAGACTGAAGAAATAACTTGGGCTCCATTCTTTTTAATTAGATTCTTTCGCCCATCCTATCTGATGTGCTCTGTATGCTCTTATTCCAATCTCATATCCATATCAATACGTAAGGTAGTGGGCTTGGACATGAGATTAGAATATGGGCATATAGTAACGTACTCTAAACCCATCTGACAGGATGGGAAAATAATACAATTTGTATTGTACATTATAATTTTTATTACTTTTTTGTTGTTGTTCATCGCCCTATGAGGAACGGCTTAGGGAGCTGGGCATGTTTAACCTGGAGAAAAGAAAGTTAAGAAGTGACATGATAGCCATGTTTAAATATGTGAAAAGATGTCATATTGGAAGAAGCAGCAAGCTTGTTTTCTGCTGCTCCAGAGACTAGGGCACAGAGCAATGGACTCAAATACCAGAAAAGAGATTCCACCTAAACATTAGGAAGAACTTCCTTATGGCAAGAACTGTTCGACAGTGGAATACACTGCCTTGGAGTGTGGTGGAATCTCTTTCTTTGAAGGTGTTTTGTTTTGTTTTTTGTTTTTTTGGGGGGGGGGTTGGCCATCTGTTGGGAATGCTTTGATTGTGTATTCCTCCATGGCAGGGGGTTGGGCAGGATGGCCCTTGTGGTCCCATTCAACTCTATGATTCTATGCTATCCCTTGAGATCAAAAGCATGTTGTGAATATTTCAGTGAATAAATAGTGCAGTTCTATAGGTTAGAGTATTAGAACTTTATGTATGTATGTACATATTTACATTCATAAAATATCCTTGATCACAAGATATCTAAATAGTGAGCAATACAAGTATAATAAAAAAATAGTATTCAATAATAAAAGAGTAAAAGGTAGCAAAAGTATAAAACAGACAGACTTATCTTAAAATGCGGACACAAAGAAAAGTGTTTGCAAGTTCAGCACCAGTTACACCCATGGATGAGGTAACACAACAGAGACGGCTCTTCCCCTCGTCATACAGGACTACAAGGCACTTGTCGTCTACAAGTCCCCCTTGTAGATCTTAAGATACAGGCACTCTGGAGTAGACAGTGGTTTTCTCTCTGGCATTTGGGTCTCAAGCTGTTTAGGTCAGCATCAGCACACTTTTTGCTTGGGGTGGAAGCTATGGGCCACAGCTTGGAAAAATTAAGTTTTCTGGATCCTAGCTTCTAGAATCTCCTGGCCAGCATAATCAGTGGTTACAGTGGCTGAAGGATTCTGGGACTGTAGTCCAAAATGTACATTTTCCCAGGCTCTGCTCTGATCAGAGCACCTCACGCCACACCATCACCTGTTTGTTTTTGAACAGGGATGATAGAGGTCTGAACTCCCACTGCTTAGCTGAGCAGAGGCAAAAAAAGGAGTTGTGAGAAAGATAGGTACAATGAGAGAGGGGGGTAGTGGAAGAGAGAGAATGGCTGTGTGGATTATGAGATGAGGATTCAAGCCTGAACTCTCACTAGAAGACGCTGGACATATCATGAGATGACATAACTCACTGGAAAAAAACAGTAATGCTTGGTGAAATGGAAGGCAGTAGGAAAAGAAGGAGATTGCATCACAGGTAGATTGATCACATTTCAGAAAACTACAACCCTTAGTTTGTATGACCTGAGCAGGCCAGTTGATGACTGGAGATTTTGGAGGTCTCTTATTAATAAGGATGCCATAGGTTGAAGTGAACTTGACAAACAACAACATGAGATGGGGAGGAAGAATTGGTCCATCTAATTTTGCTTGGGGTAGGAGCTTTGGACACAACAGCTCTCTCTTTGCTGACAATCAGCTGTTTTGGGGGGTGGACAGAAACTTAAACTTCCACAGTTCAGGGGAATAGCAATAAAGTAATTGTGTATGTGTGGGAAATGACAGCAAAGAGAAGAATGTGTGTGTATTACAGTGGCACACCCACGTTTTCCTTTGGTATCATCCAAACTAGCATGCAGCTCCTGGAAGGATAGCTGCAAGGGACTGTAACCCTTGGGCTGAAAAAGCTTCCCCAGCCTTGCTTTAAAAGGATGCAGTACATCAGCATGGCCAAGTAAGTGCTTCATCATTGTGAAGTTGAAGGCTTTCACGGCCGGCATCCATAGATTTTCCTTGGTTTTTTTCTGGGCTGTGTTCTGGAATAGTTTCTTTCTGATGTTTCACCTGCATCTGTGGCTAGTATCTTCAGAGAATGGTTGGGTAGGTGTGTGTGTGTGTGGGGGGGGGTTATATGCTGTGAACCCCTGTTGGGGAGGATATGTAAATTTGTGTAATTGAATGGTTAGTTTCTGGGTATAGAAATTATAGAGGATTCCCAGCAGATAATGGCCCATCAACCAACCATTAGCCAGACAGACACTAATGAACCTTGCATTTCTATACCCAGAAACTAACCATTCAATTACGCAAATTTACATATCCTCCCCAACAGAGGTTCACAGCACATAAACTCCACACACACACCTACCCAACCATTCTCTGAGGATGCCAGCCACAGATGCAGGTGAAACGTCAGAAAGAAACTATGGTATTCCAGAACACGGCCTCACAGCCCGGAAAAAAACCCCATCGATAATCTATGCCTCATCATTATTAATGATGTGTTATTCTACACTCTTTGGGCATAATATCCCACTGCCTCTACTGCCCAAAGGAAAAAAACTTAAGGTAGGCATACAAATCCACATTTGCCAGGTTGAGAAATAAAAAGGCAAGAAATAATCTAATTATTATCTCCCATGAAGAGGAGAAAATAAAAACACCCACTTGTTTTCAGAAGGTTACTCCCCAAGAGCTCATTTTAAATTACTACAGGGGATTACTAATCAGCTAAAAAGGCATAGGCCACCATTAACTCCACAGCTTGAGCAAAACACCTTTTGAGAGAAAGATTGAAACACCAGCAACTATACCCTCTAAGCATGTTCTGATTTCAGAGATAATATTTTCTTTGCCAGTAAGGACCCCCACAGTATAAAGTAGGGTTTAGGCCCATCACCTTTTCAGAAGCCAACATTTACCAACAACCAGTTCACAAAATCTTCAGTACACATAAAACAAATGCTTATGCCTCTTTTGCATTTCTTGGTTTGCCATGGAAATGAGTAGCCTTCCCACTTTCAACTCTCAAAAACAAAATTGCCATATTTGCTGTTTTTCAGGAGCACATTCTCATCCTCAAATTCACACCAGGAAATGACAACAGGATCTTAAATCCTGGAGAAAATTAATTCCATTATCTTTTTGTTGATGTTTATTTCTGTAATGCTGTAGACAGCTCTACAGCTTAGCTGCAAAGGCCTTGATAGGGAAGGGAAAGACTCCTATTTTGAGAGGTGAATTTTCAGAGGTGAATTGGCTTTCAAGCATATAAAAGCAAGATCTCTGTAGGAGAGAGTAAAGGTGGAACAGTGATGAACAAGCAAAAGTCATTACAATGGTTAAAAGGATGTTTTTGTTACCGGTAATTATACTTTGTGGCCAAGATTCACTACACAGCCTATTGGCAAAGTTGCTTTAGCCATACCTGTACTGCAAATCTACACTGGTTTTACACCGAGTTAACTTGGTGTCATAATTTTCCTAAATGAATCTTGGGCATTATAGTTTACTGATGTTCTGGAAGCTCTATTTGAGCCAATCCCCCTACAACAAGTACAGTTGTCCCTTCACATTCGCTGGGGTTTGGTTCCACAAACCCCCACCCCCGTGGATTCCAAAATCCGTGAATACTCAAGTCCCATTATATGCAATGGCATAGCAAAATGGTGTCCCTTATATAAGATGGCAAAATCAAGCTTTTCTTTTTGTGTTATTAATTTTTAAGAATAGTTTGAAGCCATGAATATTTAAATCCATGGATACCAAATCCGTGGCTACGGAGGGACAACTGTACATCTCTCAGGTTTCTTTGCAGAAAGCGAACTATAAAAATAGTTTAAATATGCAGTATATTTATCCCCCCCACAACTCCACTCCCAACTGTTTTGCTGTCTATTTGTAAAAGCACTGCATTACCTAAGACAGTGGCTCTTAACCTTTCCTTCACCAGGGACCCTCTTTAAATATGGTACCTTCTGTTGCCATGGACCCCCAAGACTTAACTCAACATTTAAAACACATATATATATATATAGGGTATGTTGCCTTTCCCAGTGTGCTGATTGGCTGCTTAGGAAACACACCCAACCAATCATCACCCACATGCAAATTCCCTCTCCACCTCACAATTCACTCCTGCCACTCAATCTGTGGCCCAGATTGGGACTCAGACAGTCAATGGGTGATCCAGACAGTCAACTGGCAGTGGGGCACTGCTGCTGCTGCTCTGAGGGGACCCAGGCAGTCAACTGGCAGCAGTGGCAGCAGGGCAACAGAGTGAGTCACCCTTAGCAATTCCGAGAAAAGTGTGGAACACAGAGAAGGGGGAGGACGAATTTAAAAATCCACCAGCCTACCTTAAAGGGTTGATGTCAGGTCTACTGGGCATTTGGGGGGGGGGAGTTTAATGGCATATGTTACATCGGGTACAGCTAGTAACAGTAGTAGTTGTAGTAGTAACACACTTATACCATCTATTAAACCTTCCCTCAGAGGCACTGGAGGGGGATGAAAAACTTTTCCCCTTTTTCTTCTTACAAGTTTGTGGCTGGAGCCGATTGAATGGCAATGTGCAGGCCAAGCCAGCCAGCCTGTGCCTTGGCTCCTGTCACATGGCCAATCTACTACAGGCAGGAGGTGGGCTGAGCAGCCTTCAAGTCTTCGTAGACCTCCTGTGAGGACACTGTGACCCCTGGGGGGGGGGTCTCCGGACCACAGGTTATGAGCCAATGACCTAAGGGATTAAAATACTGTAAAATACTGTAGTGGTATTACAGAAAATGAGGCTTCTCCTGTCCAGCCTCTTTATCTCATTTTTCAACACCTCTGGATTCCATTACAGCACTTGCGTACTCATTAGCTCACAGGCCTCCGGATGTAACTGAATTCCAGAAGAGGATAGCAACTTGCCAGTGAGTTTCTTGACATTTTTGTTCCTATTTTTAGACTCACTTCTGATGCCTCTGCTACATAGGTCAATCATTTTCCACCACCCCCTCTCTGACCCCAGTGCACTCCTAACATATCAGGTCAATAAACCAACAAAAGTCAACTAAGGAATAGATATTTCAAGAGAAGTCATGGGAGAACTGCCTTCTGAAAAACCTCAGACCACTTCCTTGATAACAAACTCACAGACATTCTGATTCATCGTGTTTCATGTCCAGAACCCCTTCCTTCTCAAGACTTTACATTACAACAAGTGAACATATACCTACCCCAGGCTAGCATTGTCATCTTTCACAGGCACTACACTACACCAAAAAGTGTCACAGACTTCTCTAGCTATGGGTAGACAGACAGGAGGAAAAGAAAAAAGTAAAAATTAAGATTGAGGGTTTGCACTGAAATATACAAAAAGGAAATAGCTGCTCAAGTTACATCCCCCACCCCATTTCCCCTGTTCTCTTTCCAACATATGACTATGCTATACTCACACACTGGTTTTTCACATAAGAAGCCAGCTGAGAAACTGAAAAAAGAAAAACATGACCTCAAGGGAGCAGAGATTATCCTACAACCTTTCATTTTGAGCTCAGAGGAAATCTGCAAAATTTAGAGTCTGAATAGAAACAGTGAGCAAGGTCACCACTCCACCAAGTAAAACACCTGCACAAGCAGCTGGAGAAGATTCTGGCTTTCCTGTTTCCCTGCCTAAAGCAAATATGGGCTCATCAGGTGCTGTGCTTTGGAACACCAGCTGTTCCATCCATACCATTGTTCCATTAGCCCTCTACAGGTTTTTACAAGGCTTTGTTACATTGTTTGCTTTTCTCTTATTACAAAACAATTATTTAACTGCCGCATATGCAAATAATGTCTTGAACCTTGGGAAGGGGGTTAGCACTCAGCACTATTTTTCATTCAGTTTTCTGAGAGACAATTCATGTACATTGTCATTTCTGATGTGAGGTCCATGTTTTATTTTGCCCACAATTTAGATTCAGGAAGCCACTATCTAAAAGCTAACATTTGTGCAGGAAGAGGCCCTCAGATTGCTCAAAGCACAGCTACAGCTGTATGCATCTTGAAGGCAGCTTCCTTTTAACAATGAAAATTGTTCAGATAACAAGTCTAACATGGGACATTAAAGTGCATCGTATGATACATCAATAAATATAGTAATATTCTGTATGCCACTTTACATCCCAGTATTGGTGCTAAGGCAGGATAAAAATGAATAAAGGAGTATAAAAAGAAATATTGTTAGTAGCAACTGCAAGATATAATCTTTGTTCATCCTGTAAGCTACCTTGGCTTAAATGCCCCAAAAGCACCAGATCCTGTTTGACCTTGGAAGCTAAGCAGGGTCAGCTCTAGTTAGTACTTGGATGAGACACTGCCGATGAATACCAGGTGCAGGAGGAAGGAACCGGCAAAGCCATCCCTGAGTTTTTCCTTGGGATTTTCCCAGGCTGTGAGGCCATGTCCTGGAAGAGTTTACTTCTGACGTTTCACCTGCATCTGGGGCTGGCCACAGAACACAGCCTCACAGCCTGGAAAAAAACCCAAGGAAAATCTATGGATGCCAGCCGTGAAAGCCTTCGACTTCCCATCCCTGAGTATTCATTGCCTTAAAAAAACCCTATTCATGGGGTCACCATGTCAACAGACGACTTGAACACATACACACACACAACCTACCATATTCTCATGTGAGGTTGCTTAAATATGTTGCTTTAACTCATTCCATCTGACATTCCATCTGTAATGTCATGGAAGGCTCGCTATATGAAGTCTACTGATAGTGTAGACAGTTCCATGGTAGCCTCCAAGAACATCTGACACATGAGTATCCAGTGCAACTTTTTCATGCAACCAAAATAATCTGTATGAGAGCCTACAGTGGATACTATAGTCAAGCTATTAATATCTGTCATGTGGGTACATCTCCCACAAGGGAAAAAGAAGAAGAAGAAGAAGAAGAAGAAGAAGAAGAAGAAGAAGGGAAGAAAGAAAGAAAGAAAGAAAGAAAGAAAGAAAGAAAGAAAGAAAGAAATGGCCCTTCCCTATCTTTGACACAGATTCAATAAACAGCACTGGGAAGAGCTCACAGTGGGGCTATTTTTAGGCCCTTGACACCACTATGTCATGCACAGGACCACCAGGAACCATGAGAAATTCAGGGAGTGGGATGGGAGTATTTGAGGTCTTTTTTAGGGGTTAGAGGGAGAGAGACCTTTTGGCCTCATTAACCATTTCCAGGTCAAACCAATTTGACTTGGTGGGGAAAGCAATTTTGCTGTAAAGCTTGCCCACACATCATCCAACAGAATGTGAAGATTCAAAAAGTAAACATTAAGTAAATCATAGAATCACAGAGGTGGAAGATACCACAAGGGCCATCCAGTCCAACCCCCTGCCATACAGGAATATACAATCAAAGCTTTCCTGACAGATGGCCATCCAGCCTCTGTTTAAACACGTCCAAAGAAGGAGATTCCACCACACTCCAAGGTAGCATAGTCCACTGTCAAATAGCTCTTAAAGTCAGAAAGTTCTTCCCAATAAGGCATGAATATTTGGATCCAGACCCAAGTTAAATCAAGCAGCCTGGTTAAAGCCAAATCGAAGTGTTTTCCAAATCAGGATCCTAACAGAATCTTGAGATCAGTACACTCTTCCAAGCTATGTACGTTTATCTAAGAGGTGTAGATCAGAGATCCTTTCCTAGTACAAAATTATAGTGCTATGATTCTGCTTTAACAGCCATTGCCTCATAGAATCATGAAGTTGGAAGAGACCACAAGGGCCATCCAATCCACCCCCCTGCTATGCAGGAAGACACAATCAAATCATTCCCGACAGGTGGCCATCCAGCCTCTGCTTAAAAACCTCTAAAGAAGGATACTCCACCACACTCCCAGGCAGTGCATTCCACTGCCAAACAGCTCTTACTGTCAGGAAGTTCTTCCTAATGTTTAGGTGGGATTTCTTTTTCTGTAGTTTGAGTCCATTGCTCAAACTCTGGAGCAACAGAAAACAAGCTTGATCTATCCTCAATATGACATCCTTTCAAATATTTAAACATGGCTATCATGTCACCTCTTAACCTTCTCTTCTTCAGGCTAAACATACCCAACTCCCTAAGCTGCTCCTCATAGGGCATGGCTTCCAGACCTCCCAACATTTTTGATCACCCTCCTCTGGACACGTTCCAGCTTGTCAATATCCTTCTTGAATTGTGGTGCCCAGGAAACCCAGAGAGGATTATAGTTCTGACCAGCATTCTGATCCGTTACCTTTAAATATGGTCTTTCCCCACTCTCATGCAGAAGTAGAAGTAAGCTATAAGCTACTGGCAACAGTTGTTTCAATAATTCACAACATTACCCAGTTGCAGTTTTCATGAAAATTGCAGTGTACTATGAAGAGAAAGCCAAGCAGATCACAACAATCAACGGTCACAGCAACACTTACCAATATAGGCCATGTAAAGCAGAAACACAGTGTCTGAGAAAAGACTCAGTCACCTCCCAGTATGTCAAAGTAAGGAGGACCAATACACTTCAAAAACACTGAAGAAATGTATTTCAGCAAGCTAAAAGAGTATGTTTAAGTCTCTCTGGCCATGACTTGGCCTCTATCCTATCCTGTATCAACAGATGCCTTGGTTTACAGCACATAGCATCTCAATCTGCATTCCCTATAAATACCCTTTATATCACAAGGAACAGTGAACACGCTCATTAATGTCAAAATTAATTTGATGTACGCTTTTTGGTCAATTTTGCCAAGAGTGTAGTGATGTTAGTTCAAGATAGCAAGAACCTGAATGCAAAAATACAATGAAATTATATCCCAATAGAAAGCAACTGGATTATCACACAAGATTAGGATATAAAATACATAAAGCAAATCAAAGAGGAGTGAAATGATATACAGTATAGCACAAAGGTTAATATAGAAAATGTAGCATCTCTAAATGTAATGTAATACAACAAAATCACAATACAAATGCAATGTCTCAACTGTAACACTAAAAAAAATTTTTTTTGCATGTTATGATTGAGACATTGCATTTATAGTGGGGTGCTCATGTTTTTGTTTTGAGATAGCACCTTTTTAATGGACAGATTTCTATATTATTAACAGACAGGCCATAGGAAGCTCCAGCCAACTGTAGCTTCCAAGAACAAGCCCCCAAATGTTTAGAGATGTGTGTGTGTTTGTCTTACACAGGCCTGATGCTGCTCACCACAGCAACAAAGCACTCAATAAACACAACTGCCAAGTAAAGTGTGAATCAGCCTGCACAATCAGCCTGTGAAAAAAAGAAACTGGATTCATATCTCCAGAATCCCAATGTGATACCTATCCAGATCAGGCTGCTATTTTTAAATGTATACAAAAAGAGGACATGCAACCACAGTTGCTGATATAACATCACCACAACTATGCTCTGAGTTTACAACACTTCACCTAGCTGGATTCCATCCTCTGTTAATATGTTACCATAAATGGTAGTGACATTTCACCATGACGTAGTAGGTAGCCGCTCACTGAAGAGGTAATAAAGCTGCCACTTAGCATTTGGAAAGTACTTGTCCAGGGGACAGTCTCAGAACACACTTGAACAACCTTTTGAGACACTGAATGCTAGACTGGTGCATCTGGGGGTACACCAGATAAACTGCAGGGGGGGGGGTCATCTGTGCCCACATCATGTTGAAATCTAAAGGGGGAGGGGAAACAAATCATATAGCTAAACCCTATATCAATCCCACAAAATAAATTTCTATCCAGGCATAAGATAAACGATGCTGATGTCATTATCAGCCTTCATGAGGGGGAAAGAGGATGCAAAGGAAGATTCCAACAGCATAGAAAATTAACATGGGGAAGATTTTTTTATTATTTTTTAAAGATTACATGTTTAGTGCTTAGGAGACTGACACACATAGATGAAGTGTTGCTAAAATATTCAGTATCACAGATGAGCAAGCAATAAATTCTGTAAAAAATAATAATAACTACATTTCAGCCCATACAACCATGTTTTTTGTTCAGAGTTCATTACAGAACCCATACGAGCTCAGTGTATCAGTTGGGGGCCAGCATGATTTTAGTGTTGGACTGCAGCTCTGGAGACCAGGGTTTGAGTCCTCACTTGGCAGTGCAAACCCACTGAGTAACCTTGGGCAAGTCACATTCTTCTTCAAGGACAGCTAAGCTCTACTATGAAGAAAAACTCTTATCCCAATCATTCTCCAATTGCTGTTTGAAAAAAGGATATGGAGATTCTAATTCCTTCACTTCTCCTCTTCATGGTTCCACTCAGTAGCAGTGGTTTAGTGGAAACAGAGCTCACAAACTAGCCTGCTGCCCTCAGGGCAGTGGTTAACCCTTCCATTACCTGTGTTGAAACACTAGTCCAGTTTGTTCCTGTATGTGGAATGGGACATCTGCTATCTTGCCCTTTGCTTCAAGCAGCAAGGTATCATGGGCCAGTCCTGCCACTGTGATGAATACTGCTAAGAGCATGCAGAGCAAGAACTCAGGACAACACTCTCAAGCTCAGTTGGGAAGTTCCTAAAACAGTCAAGGAGATCATTGTTCCATCATCAGCTTTGTAGCTTTTCTGTCTTTTGTAAGTCATTTTTCTTCATTTGTCTCTTCCCACAGTTTTGCTTTCTTTTCAGTTTTGTGTGATAATCCCTATGGTTTCCATTAAAGGTCTGCTAATGTCAGCAAGCACAGAAGACAGGGATATGGCCCACAGGCTTACACTAAATACTTTGGCAGGGAATAAACACAGCTTTCAAGAGAGACTTGAGAGGTACAATTCCATTTTGTCTGATCTGGGGAAGGGGTACAAATATTTACATTATTGCCAGTAAAATACAACATATTCACATTTTTACCTTTAAATATGCATGTCAGTCTTGTCTGTAATTGGTTATTTTATACATTCTTCAAAAATGTATTAATTGCATTTAATTTGTGCCCAACACCATTCCTCCGCCAATGAATCAGGGCAAATTTTATAAGGGTTTGACTCACTTTCTACATATAACCATCTGGAACTCTAAGATTCATTTAGGCAGAGAAACAGATTTGTCCAGGGCCACCTAATAAGTTTCAGAACTAAACAGAACTTATGCTAAATGGTCTGTGCTCTCACGTTTCCCATACCACCCTCCAAGTAATCATTTCTTGGTTTGCTGTTCTGTCAAAACCAGCAAATTATGGTTTATCCTAGCTCTTCAAACCATTGTCAATCATGATGTAACACTTCTTGTGGATCATGAAGCAAGTAACTAATCAGAACATGCAAGGGGAGGGACTACATAAGCCCATGTCTTAGCCATGAATGTGAAAACCAATCCGCTGTCTAGAACAATGTTTCCCAAACTTTGGCCCTCCACATCTTTTGGACTTCATCTTCCAAAATCTCTGACTGTTTGCCAAGGTGGCTAAGGCTTCTGGGAGATGAAGTCCAAAACACCTGGAGAACCAAAATTTGGGAATCACTGGTCTAGAATAATCTAGGGTAAACAATCTTTTCCTCTTCCTGTTGAGGGCCACATTCCCACAGAGAAATCTTTTGGGGGCCACATACCAGAAATGGATGAAACTGAAGCCAGTGGGAGATGGGACAAGATACCAAAAGTAACCAAGCTCCCCTGCCTCTTTTCTCTCTCCTTCTTTCACTACACATAATGGGCTTCTGAGGGAGGGACATGCCACTCATGGAGAAGGCTACTGAAATTACTCCAGAGGTTTACATGAAGGTGGTTTGAGGGCCACATACAAGCCTTCAGGGTTCAAGTTGTTCAACCCTATCTATGAACACAACAATGTCCATGTTTGGAGAAGCACACTGTCAGCTCAGCAAATAAATTATTTAAAGGGAAGCTCTTTGGACTTTTGTCATGATGAGTCCAACACAAGTCCTCCATAAACAGCATGCCTAGCACATAAAAACTCTCAGTGACAAGCATTTAGTATTTTAAAAAGAGTTGGTAAATGTTACATTTTAGACTACAAGTCCCAGAATCCCCAAGCCAGCACAACCACTGTCATTCTATATCAAAATATCTCAGGGTGGAAATCTCAGGAAACCTACTTTACATGGTTTTAAACAGTTTTGTTTTTGTTGTTGTTTGCCTTCATGTCATTTCTGACTTATGGCAACCTTAAGGTAAACCTATCACAGGGTTTTCTTGGCAGGATTTGTTCAGAGGGGGTTTGCCATTGACTTCCTCTGAGGCTGAGAGACTGTGACTTGTCCGAGGTCATCCAGTGGATTTCCATGGCCCAGCAGGGATTCTAACCCTGCTCTCCCAGTGTCCTAGTCCAACATTCAAACCACTACACCATACTGGCTCTGTATCAAAGCTCCGCAACCTTGCGAAGTGATGATGCTTAGGCACCAAAAGCTCTGTTGAAAAACTGGATTTAAATTTGGTGCTGAAGCAAGTTCAGCATTAGCACCAAACAGCTAAGGGGAGGGCATTTTGCAACTGGGTTCCCACAGCAGAAAGGCCGCTGCCTGCATCTTCACATAATGTATTGCTCCCACCAGTGGAGCACAAAGGAACTGAAGTCTTCTGCATTTTTAGTGAAAGGGAAGGCAGGCACACACAACCATAGGGCTCATCTACATGAGAGGAAATAATGCTCACTCCTACGCATTATTGCCAATTCACAGCTGCATTCTTTTATCTCCACGATGTTTTCCAAAAATGATAAGCTGAGAAGCTATCCACAGTTTGACGTTCAGATAACCACGAATCAAGATGGCAGCCATAAAATAAACCCTGCCATCACTGCTTAAAGCAGAGGTGTGCAAGTGTGACCTTCTGCTAAAAAAAAAATTATTCATGAGATTAGCAGAGCAAAAAAACCACACAATCAGTAACTTGAAAAATCTAACAGGGCAAGCCTGCCCACCACACATGTCCGACCAATCAGATCTCTAGTTCCACCCGCTCGGAGACAGCACAGCAAATTGAATAGGTTGTCTTAATGGGCACTAATGCTCATTTCCTCATTTTAAAAAATATGGGGAAAGCTGCAAAAGCTTTTCTGGTGCAGTAAATGGAGTTTTTCGTGCACCCCCTCCTTCTGAATAAGGCAAATTACCATGGGATCTCATTGGGACAAAAGGAATTCCCAGTGGATTCTGTGAGGAGTATTTTCACCATCTAGACAACACCTTGGTAAGCCCACCATGTTGACACGTGTTCTGCTTTTTCACTCCACCATTCCAAGCTCTGAAGCAGCACCCTCAAGGTGCATGTGGAATGCAGGGAATTCAGAGGCCCTCTGCCAAGTAGGGCATCTGCTGAGTATTTTATGCAAACACACACAAATAGTCACTTTTCCAGAATGACAGATGTGGCAGCTATTCAGCCTTTTCAGAGGTGAACAAAAGCCCTCTCCAAAAGCACAAAGGCAGAAAGTGAGTTGTGTTTAAATAGGAACCACCTGCCAGGGGGCCCTTGCCTGCTCCCCTTCATTTAAGTAAAACCTGCATCTCTGTGTTGAAAACAGCTTGGGTAAACAAGGGAGGGCTTCCGTTCAAGCTGTGTTTCATTACAAAACTCATTAGTCATGTTTTGGGGGTGATGGGGCAAAAAGAAATACTAAGATCCTCAATGTCATCTAACCCCCCCACCCCCATCTTCTAGAAAGAAAAACTATACATAGCCTTCCAAAAAGGTTATCAGGAATATTTTTTGTGGGAGGTAAAATAAGAGCACAACAGCTATTGAAAGCATATTATGACTTCTATTTGCATCCGAAACATAAGCAAGTGGGTAGCAGTGAAAACTATATTGTGTTAAATGACTAGGTGAAAACTTTTGCCTCAAAAGAGAACAGACAAGGCTATTGACAACCTCTGTTTATGCACTATTTCTCTATTATTGGAAATCCAAAGCAAAACAGACTCACAAAGGAATATGTGAAAAACAGTGCTCTTGTAATCTGTGATTCTGCGATCTTGACATTATTTCAGTTTTTGAGACAGAAAGAACATTCCCACAAATCCACATATGGCTTTTTGAGAATTACATAAAACTCTTGCTAAGCTGCAATCCTACCTGGAAGGAGTTAGCTCCATTGGAAGCAATGGAGTTTACTTTTGAGTACATACAAATAAGATTGCCTCATAAGGACTGCAGGTCTTTCTGCCTCCACCAAGGCATTCAAGGCATTAACAGAGGTCAGGAATGATCACCAAGAAACCTCTCTCACACATCCTACTAAAAATGCCTCAGGTAGTGTGAAACCAAGAGACAGAGCTCCTTCTCCCCTTGATTGTATGTGCTCTCTAAGGGTTTGGCTAAATGGCAAAAATACCCCCATAGAATTCAAGGAGAATTTGTTTTGTCTTAATGGGATCCCGCATCAATCTGCCTTATTTAGAAAGAGGAGGGCCAAAACCACCAAAAACTTCACAGGTAAACCCTTCACGGCTTTCCCCAAAGTTTTTAAAAAGATCCGTGGGGAGTGTGCATTCCTGCTCATTGGGACAACCGATTAGTTTTGATGTGTATTCTGGATAAGAGTGGATGCGGAAAGCTGATTGGTCGGACATGTGCAGGGGGCAGGGCTTGCTAACAAAGCAAGTGCCCAGAACCTCCATGTCGGATGTTCCTCGTAGCGATCATGCACTGAGGTGACGAAACAGTTTTTTCCTTTTCTGTTTATCTAAATGGTATATTGTACTTCCACACCTTGGATTTACTTTTTAAAAAAAATTACTGTTCAGCAGTGGCAACTGGTAACAATAAAAATGTGAGTAATTGACTCATGCCCACCATCTTGATTCGCAGACATGCCCATTTGAACAACAAATGTGTATGGCTTTGCATGCCTGCGATCTTGCCAAAAAATTGGATACAAATGAAAGCTGCTGAGAATTGGCATTGCTCCGTACCAATCCGCATTTTATTGCCTCGTATAGACGGGGCTTCTGATAGACTGATATATACAGCCTTACAACACATACTACACAACAAATCAAAACAAACACTTCATATTTTTCCTGGAAAAGATATTAGCCCATGAAACAGCCATAAGTATGGTGTCATATTTTCCCCATAACCAACCCAGGTCAACTGCTTGGCTACAGTATTCTGGCTGAGTTGAAGTTTCCAAACACTTTTCAAAGGCAGCCCTGAAGGCATGTGAGGCCCTGATTCAATCTGTCACAGCCATGATCTATCCAAAACCTAGTTTTCACTGAAGTGCTGGACTATACCATTTCAAACTCTAAGCCAGTTCTAAGCGACTACACGCTATATATAAAAGGAGTATTTGAACACAGAAAATCAGCACATCAGGGGAAAGACTTCCCTAGAATCTGCTCCAGCCACACTTGTTTTCTAAATGTAAGGGATTCAATTGTATGAACAAGCATTCAGTTAGATTAGTCTCCTCCAGACAGAGCTGGGCAGCCCAGACAAAGATTTGCAATGCCACCAGAAACGAGGCCAAATTGCTGTCTCTCAGGTCATCTTTAGATGTTGGGAAATGCAGTAACTCCCCACTGAATATCACTGAAAATGAACAAATGGCTATGGCCTTTTAAACAGAATAAGATGACATTTGCAAGCACAGGAGCCCTTTCTGAGGGGCTGAAGCCTGCCATACCTCATACAAATACAATCAGCCTTTTCAATGTAGAATTTTTAAAATGGAATATACTCATATTTCCCAATGAGTCGGGGGCAGGGGAGGCAATCTCTATTTTTTAAAAACATACATCATAAAACAGTCTCTAGGAAAAAAACCTAAAACTCTTCAGAAGGAAAGTTTCCAAGTTCTTCTGTGGTTGGAAGCTTTAGCTACGAGTCACAAAACTACACTCCTCTTTTCTATCACCCTCTTCCCACCTTGGCCTTTTCTCTATATCCTGTGTGGGAAAATTCAGCTCCAAGGAGCCTATTTTGCATCACCCAAAGTTCCCCTAGAAACCCTCAATCCCTCCAGACCCCCAATGTTTTTTTTTTAATCAGCTGAAAAGACATTTGAAAAATAGCCAAAAAACCCCCATGCTCGCCTCCAAACAGCTACTTCCCAGCATTAGACGTGATGTGATGACCCATGAAGGGGTGGCTCCCACACTGTCACAGTTGCCCACCCCTGCTTTATATAGTGAGTTTGGAAGGAGTGTATCAATAGAGACAAATTCAGAGTAATTTGGAAGCACTTTGCTTCACTTTGGACAAATATTGATTTGTCTTCCCCACAGTTACTTTTAGTGCAATGTTGTTATTTGCCATCGAGTCAATTTCGATTTATGGTGACCCTATGAATAAAAGATTTTCAAGATCTCTGGTCATCAACTACCCTGCTCAGGTCTTGCAAACTCAGGACTGTGGCTTCCTTGATAAAAAATGAACCCACCTGTAATGTGGTCTTCCTCTTTTTCTACTTCCTTCCACTTTATCAAGCATTATCATCTTTGCCAGTTAGTCATGTCATCTCATGAGCTGTACAACAGCCTCAATTTAGTCATCTTCGCTTCTAATGAGAGTTCAGGCTTGATTTGCTCTAAGGCCCACTCATTTTTCCTTTTAGCACTCCATGGTATCCATAAGTATGCTTCTCTAGCACCACATTTCAAATGAGTTGATTTTCTTCTTGTCAGCTTTCACAACCATACACAGAAATCAGATTTGGTGCAATGAGTACATACATGTTTTTATTTCAGCATATCCATTTTTGCTGTATGTGTGCAGATCCTGAGTCCTTCCTGAATCTTCGTTTGTGAAGAAAAGCCAGAGAGAGGGCACATCTATTAGATACTTCCTGTTGCATTAGTAATGGACAGTTGCCTCCCCTTGCCCACTGCACGTTTTGAAAGGAAGGGCATGGACAGAAAAAGGAAGATAAGTAAAAGGAATGGAAGTACATTTCCAATGTACATTACCAAAATGGAGCATGTTTGAGAAAATTATACTCAAACCTTCCAATGTTCAACCAATGAAAATACCCACTTTCCCATACCAAGAGGTTGTTTAGACAACAAAAAAGTGTACAAAAAATGTGGGCAGAATACCTTTTGTTCAGATGAGCTCCTGCTGGGATTCGCCATATTAGGAATATGGAGGGGGGGCTGAAAACTCCAAATAGTTTGCGATAACAGCAGTCGCTGTTTCTCGCAATCTTTTTGAAAAATTATGCAAAAATGTGGAAAATTGTACGTCTGAACAACCAATTTGAATAGGGGCAAATCAAAGAACTCAAACATGATTGGTCGAACCTCAGCAGGGACGGGCTTGCAAGGGATGAAGTGGCCGAAGTCGCCATTGGTTTTTTTTCCTCGGGTGAACGATCACGTGATCGTTCAAGCAGCAACGCAAACAATAATGTGGTTTTTTAAAGCGTAAAATCAGTCTTCTGCATCTGTCATTTGAGGACCAAAAAAAGGGGAGGGAATGGAGGGAGGTTTTTGGCAGGCAATTCACTCGTGGCCACCATCTTTTCGCAGGGGCAGTGTGAACTGCAAACTCGGCTAATTTTCCATGCCACGAATCTTGCAAATGAATCGTGGGCACAAATAAACACTGTAGCAATAGGGAGGTAAGGCGCTATTTTTCGCTATTAATTTTCCCATCAAGCTGAGCCCCAAGATTCATTGCTGGAGTAAGCACATGCCCGTGCACACATACACACTGAAAAGACATTTGAAAAACATCCAGTCCCCCTTCTCTATTCTCGCCTCCAAACAGCTACTTCCCAGCATCAGAAGTGATGTGATGCACACACTATACGTAAGTGCTATTACACTTTGCTGAACACACACTACTACCTGGTGTGTGCAATGGTGCGTTCAAGATACCATACAGCAATAAGCAAGCAGAAGGACTCCCAGGCATACCAAGAATGACTTACTACAGAATGAAGTTAAGGGTCCCTAATTGTGCTACATTCGAATACCTGCTCAGCCATGGAAACCCACTGTGTGACCCTGGGCCAGTCACACACTCTCGGCTTCAGAGAAAGGCTCTGGCAAAGCCCCTCTGAACAAATCTTGCCAAGAAAACCCTGTGATAGGTTCACCTTAGGGTTGCCATAAGTCAGAAAAAACTTGAAGGCACACAACAACAACAACAACAACAATCTGTCAGGTTAGGGTAATTTTAGACTCTGAACTTAATAATTTGCAGGCATACCCTAGTTAACAAAATATTTGACAGTGCAGCTTGTTTTTACAGAGGCTTTTAATACCCACCAAGCCCCCTCCTTTTTCCTCTTCATCGTCCTTCTAGCTAGAGGATAACAGCATCAGCAATGGGATGATGGTGAAGGAGGGCAGAAGAAATACAGACCTCCTATATAACAGTGCAGCAATGTGTCCCTACTAAACAATGAAATAAGTAACACTTCAATTGGGAAAGAGTAGGATTCTACTCCACTTGATCCTACAGTAGCTGTGTGTGCCTGCCTACAACAGGCAAGGTAAACAGCAGCTGCCTCCAGAACCCCTTACTGAGCACGTGTGGCCAGTGCAACAGAAAGAAAATGGGGAAAAGCAGATAAGCCTGCCCCACCATCCATCCCAGCATATTAAAAAATCATAGATCTGTAAATATGGCAAACAAAACCATAAGGAAAGCAGAGGCTGGTACATTTTGGAAGAAGCTTTCAAGTAGTCTCTGGAAGGTTCAAAATATGTTTTTCTACTTATGAAAGGCTTACCTAGCCAGGTTGTTTCATTTCACATGGGTGGTATTGTTAGTTTTGAATAAAACATTTGCTGAAAACATGTTGAACTGCTCTCTTCTTTTTTCTTTCTTTTTCTTCTTTTTTGTGGTGTAGGAACCTATCCCTGTTCTTTCCATGTTATTTCTGTCTCCGGTACCAAATTTTCTGTTAAAGAAGTAATACCCAAGAACATATCTACTTCTGTAACTGCAGTATACCTATACTCTATAATAGTCTGAACCATGCATTTTATTAAAATGAGAGCAGTTTAGGATTTGTTTATTTATTTGATAAAAATTTGCAATCCACTACAGGTATACCTCAATTAACAAAGTAGATGGGTTTCAAAGTAGATGGGCATTACTTCTTTAACATAAAATTTAGTCCCAGAGGTAGAAATAACACAGGAAAAATAGGGATAGGCCCCTGTGCCACAAAAAAGAAGAACAGTTCAACATGCTTGAGGAATATTTTTATTCAAAACTAAACAAATGCACTACACACATGTGAAATGAAACCCAGGAGAGGTAAGCCTTGCATCAATAAATTAAAGCATGCTGAACCTTTTAGAGAACGTGTGAAGTCGAAGGCTTTCAATGCTAGCATCCATAGATTTTCCTTGGGTTTTTTTCCAGGCTGTGAGGCTGTGTTGTGGAAGAGTTTATTTCTGACATTTCGCCTGCATCTGTGGCTGGCATCTTCAGAGAATGGTTGGGTAGGAGCAAAGACAGAAGACCAAAGAAGTCCCATCAGCAAATGCTATAAAATGCTATAAAACACGTATTTACTATATTTAGGAAGAAAAAATGTATTATCTTTCCACTGGTCGTACCTGAACACACCACAGGTGTTTGTTTTAATAGGGAAAAAGAAGTATATGTGTGTGTGTGTGTGTTCAAGTCACCTGTTGACTTATGATGACCCCATGAAGTTTCATAGTTTTTAGGCAGGAATACTCAGAGGTGCTTTTGTCAGTTCTTTCTTCTGAAATATAGGATACAGTACCTGGTATTCATTGATGGTCTCCCAACCAAGCACTAACCAGGGCTGATCCTGCTTACTTTCTGAGATCAGGTGGGATCTGGTGCCTTTAGGGTATTTAGGCCAAGGGGGCAGGGAAAGAGACCAGATGTGACTGTTCGGGTTGCTAGATACAGTTTACAATGTAACTGAAATTCTCACAAATAGTACTAAATAAGCCACCCAGGGTTAAACAAAGGGGGAAAGTACCTCAAAAATGGGGAATATCTAACTGATTCTCGGTCACGTCTGGCACTGGAAATACTGTTCCCACTGGGAAATGCAATAGCATACATGTGAACACATGTAGCAACATCACAGACTGTGAGGGAACATTCTGAAAGAAATGGCACCCACTCACAAATAGCAGACGGAGGAACTTGCATAAAAATGCTAAGCGATTCTGAATTGAATTGAACCAAATGCTCTCATCCTCTCATACCCAAGTTTTCAATGGTAATTGATTAAATTATCTTCAGGTAGTTTAGGCATCACTGCCAGAACCCTGAAGAAGGGCACTTTGAATTTCCATGCTATCATTATGGCTAGGCAGATTTTTGACAGAAGCGCACACACACATGCACACACACATTACAAGGCAGAGAAATTGCCACCTTTCATGCAGATGGGCTATACAATAGGCCTTTTGCATTAGGTGGGGTAGAAGAAGAGGATTCGCCTGTAACAGTTTGTTCATTCAGAAACGGATTTGCTTGGTACCATGCCAAGTTGGGAGAATCTTCCTAGCTATGTTCCCCCAGCCCCTAAAGGCTAAACAAAGCAGAGTTCAATGCAGCAGATTAAACTCTGCATGCCTCTTTATGCATTCTGGGCTGGGGCAGGGATTACTACCGCCTGCCAGGTCATTTTTTTAACCAGGTTCAAGCCTGTACTGGTTGGCTAGCAGACAGACTGTCCTCTGCAAAAATGTCACTGTGTTTTTCTCTACATGGAAGCAAGAAGAGACTTTTTAGTGCCTCTCTAGCCTATATACCATGATAACATCTGAACGCCATGTTCTCCAATATGCTTACTTGCATGCATACTTTGTGAGAGAATAATGAAAAATAGAGAACAATGTAGGTAGGGAGGCTAATGCTGCAGCTAGTTGCCCTGGAGGATATTTCTCCTTCTGTGTAAACATGGATACCATCCATGCAATTAATAATGTTTTTAAAGTGTAAATAAGGGGTGGAGGCTGCTATTTAGACTGGGACCCTAAGTTGTGACAGAAGGGCAATTTCACACACACACACTTCCCAGTTTGTGGTCCAGCCACCTTGTGCTTGCTATTTTTGCTAGAAGGAAAGGTTTGGTTGGTGCAAGTCTTGAGTTTAGAACACTTTGTGACCCAAATCATGTTCAGTAACTTTGCTCCAGTTCAGCTCATGTCCTTCCTTCTCAGGTGAGTCTAGCAGAGGAGCAAGAGTTGAGAAGCAGAACAAATCCAAGCACTCCCCACTCTTACTGCATTCAGTTTGTTTTACCTATTGCCAGCCTGCTTTTCTCCCACATTTTGGTCAGCTCTGGTTCCAGAGTGGGCAGCAAACCTGGGATAAACCAGAGTTCTGGGATCAGATTAGCCATGGTTTAAACAAGCCTTAGTTCACAAACCAGGAAGCCACAGCTTGTTGTAGTTTGCATCTAGCTAACAAACTCTGGTTTGTCAGAGGGAACAGGTTTGGACACAAGAGTCCAGAAGTGAACATACCACAACTTAGCTTATTAACAAGTATAGGCTCCCTCTTCTGGCTTCACCTTATTATAGGACCTTTAAACTCTTTTACCTCTAAAGCAGTATAATGTTGCAAATTCTTCAAGCGCTATAATAGTGCTTTGTGGGATGGTAGGAAAACAGCTTGAATGTTCTTTGAAAAGTGTACATATATAAAGGTTTTGAAGAAAAGGGAAATGACCTACACGAACTAGGTATACTTATATTAAATTTGGGTGTGGGGGGGGGGGAGACAAAAATAAGATAGCCGAATTATATAAACTACTTTTAGTAAGAGATTTGGAGGAAAACATAATCAAAGATACAATGTTGAAATGGGCAAAGGATTTTGGCTACTCTCTAAGTCTGGAAGCATGGGAAAACACGTAGAAGAAAACAAACAAATTTACAGCTTCCCAAAATCTAAAAGAAAATTACATTAAATGGCTCATACATGGTACTATACCCCAACAAGAATTATTAAATCTTCAAATCTGAGAATAGTAATTGCTGGAAGTGTCAAAATGTCCCAGGCTTCCTATATCACATGTGGTGGAGCTGTGTACAGATCAAGAAATTCTGGATAAAAGTCAACGCAATAATAGAGAAAACATTTCAAATTCACTTCCCCATGAAACTGGAACTTTACCTACTCAATGTGACAAATGTTCTAGAAAAACGTGAAGAAAAACAAAATTGGAAAATACTGCTTTACATGATTACAGCCGCAAGGCTGATAAATGAGCAAAGACAGAAGACCAAAGAAGTCCCATCAGCAAATGACTAGTTATTAAAACTAACCAACATGATGGAATCATGGAGTTGGAAGTGACCACAAGGGCCACCTGGTCCAACCCGCTGCCCCGCTGCCTTGCAGGAACACCCAATCAAAGCACTCTTGACAGATGGCCATCCAGCCTCTGTTTAAAAACCTCCAAAGATGGGAGTCTCCACCACACTCCAAGGCAGCGCATTCCACTGTCAAACTGCTCTTACCATCAAGAATGTTCAAGATGGAGTTGAACATTTTAACTTTGAAGATCCAATCCAAATCCTCAATCCAGATAGACAGAGATTGGATACAAGTAATTAAATATTGGAAAGAGATATTGGGTATTAGTGAAATATCTTTTTAGGCATCTAATGCTTTGTTTGGATGACTAACCTAAAATGGAGATAGCTACTGTTAAAAAGTATTTGGAAATATTAATGGTACAGGTGGAGTGAACAATCTGAAAAACCAATTAAAACAGAATACTTTCAAAATAGCTAGAAACTATCTTATGAATTTGGGAGAAACATTAATATACAGAAGATTCTGTAAAATAACAAATATACTAAATAGAGTAAATTATGAAAATTGTAAAAATGTTGAAAAGAGACAATATTGGACTTGATTATGTTATTGTGATTTATTGCATGAGAGATCTTGTCTTTTCACCAAAAATACATTTAAAAAAAGAAAAAAGAAAAGTGTACATATACAAATTTAAGTATCAAAAGTGTACATATATAAATTTAAGGTAGCAAGTAAACCACTACAAGTTCCTACAAAAAGGTAGAGTGTGGACATTAGTGAAAGGCTCATCTCCCCTGTAGAAAGCCGGCAGCCACATTTCTGTGGGTTTCATGTAGGAGAAGTTAGAGCACATGAAAACAAGGCCACTATGAGTCAACACATTTCAGAGAAACAGTACAGGACACAGTGGGCAGGGGAAACAAATAGATCAGAGCAAATTGAACTCATCAAGGGAAAGGAAGAGGAGTTGCCTCAATCAAAGACAGGAAGATTGAAGAGCTGAGCGCAACCTGTTGTGCCAGCTGGTTATTTAGTGAGCAATAACTGAGAATGGAGCAACACAGTAGATACATTTTTAGAAAATTATCTTTACCAGTAAAGACAAAAGCTTGGATCTGCAAAATGCTGAAGTAGTGTCTATGGAGTATTTACTTACTGTTTTATTAAAATGTTTGTATCTCACCCTCTATTCAAATATCATAAGGTAGTGTACAATCTTAATATATAATGCTCTTGGGTATGTTTCCATTTCCAGTGTGCTGATTGGCCACTTAGGAAACTAACCAACCAATCAAAGCTCTCTGTTGGGCAACCAATCAGTACACTGGTGGCAGAAACATGTGGATGTTTAAGTCCTTTCTAAACATGGCAGCGGCAGAGGGGCTCTCTGTTGTTGCACACATGGTGGGTGTGGGTGAGTAGCATGGGCATGGGGGCATTCATGTGGCAGCATGGGGGGTGTGCGTGTGGCAGCGTGGGAGGGCGCAGCAGTGGTGTGGGTGTGTGTAGCATGGTGTGTGTGGGTGTGTAGCATTGAGTGGGTGTAGCATTGGGGGGTGTATCATGGTGTGTGTGTAGCGTGGGGAGTGTAGCATGGGTGTGCAGTGTGGTGTGTGTGTGTGTAGCATGGGCATGTGTGTATGTATGACTGCATGGTGGCAGCAGCAGAGGGGATCTCACATCCTGACATGTGTAGTGTGTGTGTGTGTGTGTGCAGTGTGGCATGTTGTATGCATGGTGGAAGCAGGACACTTGCATCCTGCCGCATGCGGTGTCTGTGTAGTGTGGTGTGTGTGTAGTGTGCTATGTGTGTGTATGTGCGATTGCATGGCGACAGCAGAGACAATACCGAGGCAGATGGACTAATGCCATTTAAGGTTACATGGTCCTCTGAAGGTCAAATGATAGCACACTGACTAGAAACAGTAAGTTACAAATCACTTTCCTATTTTGCAACTTCCTTGCCATCATCCAGCTGCATTTTTCTACTAATAAAACAGAAGCTAAAAAGATACTCTGCTAGATCAGATCAAACAACTATCTACTTCAGCACTATATTTCTCACAGTGGCAAACCAGACACCTCAGAGAAGTTCACAAACAAGAAGATCAAGGCAAACAGTCTGCTCCAGCTGTTGAGTAAACTGCATTCCATAGTCAAGAAGTGTCAGAAACAATCACTTCTGTGGACTACAGACTTTATCAGACTACATACAGTATTGAATAAGGTTTCTGTCCCACCAAAAGCTAAAAGCGTACTTGTTCCAGCACAATAACCCTTCCTATCAGACCTACCTCCAGCTGCATGAAAAGGCAGCCCCAGAATTAATGGAGCACAAGCAGCTCCATTCAATTCCGCGCTCATGATCTTGGTGATTCTCACAAGAAGACGCAAGTATGGTAAATTTTAAAAATACAGAAAAATACAGACACAAAACATACACACAAGCACAGAAACACACTTTAAAACGTAAAAGTAAACCAGGGAGGTTCATAAAAAGAGCGCCCCCTACCTGGCTGTTGTGATCTCACCCAGAAGTGTTCTGGCATTGACACTGAAATCACGAGAGGATAATGGTGCGAGGTTTCAAATGCCAGCAATACCAGCAAAAATACGCCACAGGAGAGCTATTGATTGCTTCGCCCGTCAATAAAAAAGAATGCCTTACTCCCTACACATGATCACGAAAGGACATCATCTGATATACGCGCCCTTTCATGTTCATTAGGCGTTGTTATGATGCCATATTTGCTGTGTCTGATAAAGTCCTACAAGTGGCTGTGTTGACTTCAGAATTTCCAAGCTCTGAGGAATGCCAGGGGAGCAAGGGATAGTTCAGTGAGTAGTTATGAGTAGGCACTTTTTCAGGCATATTATCTATTATTATTATTTTCAATTTCTTTTTAAAAGAGTTGGCCTTCAAGAGTCTTGAGAAAAGGAATGTCAGGTGTGAGACCTGGAAAAGCCATCACTGACTACCTCATCCCAGTCTCCTAACTTTGATTTCCTATTTAAAAAACACAACAAGGTCGGCCTAGTTCACAGAAAGTTTATTTGGCTGCCTGTTTTTTGAAGATGCAATAACAAAATAATTACCAAGTTACCAAGGTGATATAACTGAGTACAAGTATGCCTTCTGATCCTGAGCTTAACAATTCTTTGTAAACCCAGTTAACCCAAATGCAATTGTTTTGCAGTTTCCACTATTATGACGTAAAGAAACAGAAAACATTACAAAATATGAACTTATGCATCTCGTGGCCATGCTGACATTCAGAACCCCCCATTCCGCTAACAGCCATTTGGGCCATGGGACAATGGGAATGGAGGAAGAGGTTCGAAGGAAGACTCAAGGAGGACAGTTTTTGCACAGGTGGGAGGTTATGGTGATGATGATATGGAGAAAAACACCCAAGTGCTTACATCTTGTACAGATAGGCACAAATGAAATGCCCACACAATGGACTTTATCAGACTATAAAAAAACTCCTGCAGAGGTTGGGAGAAAGGAACGTTGGTCTTACCTGTGATACGTTCTTTTCCAGTGGTGAGGCGAAGAGCATCCGATAGCTTTGGGTTGTTCCTCCCCACGTGCTCCTAGTAGGCAGGAAACAAAAGGACTTGGCCTGCCCCTTAGTGAGGTCATCCTAGAGGGACGACCCCTGGCTAGCCAGTCAATGTTCAAGCCCTGCGACTGAAGTCTCCCTTGACCAGCGGGTGGGTCCAGATGCTCTTCGCCTCACCACTGGAAAAGAATGTATCACAGGTAAGACCAACATTCCTTTTCCCAGTGGGGAGGGCTCCAGAGCATCCGATAGCTTTGGGATGTACAAAAGCCTCTCATCTGGGTGGGACTGGCGAGGTCGCACTCCCTATGCTTGGAAAACCTGTTGAATCACTCTTCTGCCGAAGGCTGCTTCCGCTGACTGTAATTTATCCAGTCTGTAGTGACGCACTAAGGTTGAGTGCGATTTCCACGTTGCAGTGCAACAGATCTCCTCCAGGGATGCATCCTTCTGCCATGCCGCCGAAGTTGCCGCGCTCTGCATTGAGTGGGCTATTATCCCCTTGGGAACTTCCATGTGGAGTGTCTCATAGCAGGCTGCGATACAGTTCCTGAGCCATCTCCTCAGGGTCGATGGTGACACCTTGCGTCCTAAATACTTGATATGAGGTGATACAAACAGTGCCTCCAAGGTCCTGAAAGGTTCTGTTCTTTTGATGTAGATCCGAAGGGCCCTTCAGACATCCAGGGTGTGCCAGATCCTTTCCAGTTCTCTCTCAGGCTGTGGGCAAAAAGAAGGGAGGATTACCTCCTGTGATCTATGGAAGGCTGAGTTTACCTTTGGCTTGAAATCAGGCCAGAGATGAAGTACAACCGAATCCGGTCTAAAGATACACAGATCCCTCCTGACCGACACTGCCGCCAGTCCTGAGACCCTGCGTGCTGACGTAATTGCCAACAGGAGTACCACCTTCCAGGTTAGGTGTTTGAGCGAAGCCTCTTTTAGGGGCTCGAAGGGTTGCGCTGTCAAAGCTTTCAAGACTGTATGTAGGTCTCAAGATGGAAATCTGTGTACTGTTGGGGGTGCCAAGTTAGTCAATCCCTGCACAAATCTGCGCACATGTGGATGCTTGGCGATGTAAGCTGCCTTCTCAGGTGGTAAAAAAGACGTCAATGCCGCCACCTGTCTCTTGATGGTATTCGGATGAAGGCCCGCTGCCATGCCATCCTGCAGAAATTCCAGGGGAAGTGGGACTGGTATCTCCTTGAAGTCAGCCTTCTTGCGCTTGCACCACCATCGGAAAACTCTGAATGTGTATTCATAAAGCTGCTGAGTTGATTCCCATCTGGATGCCAGAATTGGCCTCACGACTGTGTGTGAATAGCCCCTTGCCATTAGCATCTGCCACTCAACCTCCACGCGTGGAACTGAAGCCAGGCTGGGTCTGGATGGTGTATGTGTCCTTGAGTCAGTAGGTCTCCTCGTATCGGAAGAGCAATGGACGTTAGGGCCATTCCCCAAACTTCCAGAAACCAAGCTCGGTGTGGCCTGTTTGGTGCTATCAAGACAACTTCGGCACGCTCTGCTCAGATCTTGTTGAGCACTCTGGGGATCAGCTGTAGCGGAAGAAAGGCATATAGTAGTCCTCTGGGCCATGGAGTCGTCAAAGCGTCCACAGCCGTCCGAGATGTAACGGGAGATGAAGTGGGGAAGCTTCGTGTTCGCTGGAGAGGCAAATAGGTCAATTACTGGTCTGTCCAGTGTCCATGTGAGGTCGTCGAATACCTGCTGGTGGAGACCCCATTCGCCCTGGTCGATGTCCAAGCGACTGAACCAATCCGCTTTGGAGTTGAGCGCCCCCTTGAGGTGCTCCGCCTCTATCAAAATCAGGTTCTCTTCTGCCCAGTTTAATACTCTGGTCACCTCCGCCATCAGGGCGCGGGATCTGGTCCCCACCTGGCAATTCAGGTGCGCCTTCATACTGATGTTGTCCGTACGAATCATTACAGCCTTGTTCTTGACGAGACTCTCGAAGGCTATGAGTGCCCGTCTGACGGCTCCGAGTTCCAGCCAGTTGATGCTGTGCTTTGAATCCTTCTCTGACCATTTGCCCTGCACCAGGTGGGTCCCGCAATGTGCCCCCCACCCTCTTAAGCTGGCGTCTATTGTGATCTGGATCCTGTCTGGTTTCCATAGGAGCCGACCCCTGTCAATCGCCGGGGACGTCCACCACTGCAGAGATGCTACCACTTCCTGTGGCGGTCGCACCAGGATGTGTTTCTTAAGTGCAATATCGTCCTGATATTGCAGCAGGAGCCATTGGAGTGTTTTTGCGTGGAACCTGGCCCATGGGAGGCAATCTATGGATGTGATCATTAGGCCCTGCAGATGAGCCAGGTGCATGAGGTCTATCCTGGTCTTGTCCCTGACTCTCTGGGCTGCCCGGTGAATGGCATCTTTCCTGTCCTGGGGCAACAAAACTAGGCCCTTTGATGAGTCCACCACCGCCCCCAAGTGGATTAGCTGTTGTGCCGGTCTCAGCTGGCTCTTCTCGAGGTTGACCTGGAAGCCGTGTGCGTGAAGGGACTTCCACACCAGATGTACATCCCTCTCTGCCCCCTGTCAGGAGGGGGACCTGATCAGGAGGTCATCCAAGTAAGGATAGACAAACAGCCCCGATCACCGCCAGCATGCCACTAACGCCACCATGACTTTTGTGAAGACTCTGGGGGCCGACGAAAGGCCAAAGGGTAGGGCCTTGTATGGGAAATGTCTACCGTTGTAGTAGAAACGGAGGAAACGCCGATGGTCGTTGTGAATTGGGATGTGTAGGTACGCATCCTACAGATCCAGAAAGGCCAGGAAGTCTCCGGGTCTCAGAGCCTCCAGAATATGCTTCAGCATCTCCATTCTGAATTTCCGCTTCCTCACGAACTTGTTGACACCCCTGAGGTTGAGGACTGCCCTCCAGGTGCCATTCTTTTTCGGTACCAGGAACAGGATTGAATAGCACCCCTTGTAGTGCTGTGGCCTGTGGACCTCTTCTATTGCGCCCAGCTGTAATAGATGTTGGATGGCGTCTGCCATCTGACATTGTTTTTCTTTGTCTCTTTGCCATGGAGTGGGAGTGAACCATCGTGGAGGTACTCGGGAGAACTCTATCCGGTAGCCCTGCTGAATCAATTGCAGGACCCATCTGTCCGAGGTAGAGGTTTCCCAAGCCCCCACGAAGGCCTGCAGGCACCCTCCCACTGACAGGGTACCGTCATTGCTGGCCTCTGCTGTTGCTGCTATTCGGCTTGCTGGATTGTGCCTGGGTTGGTCTACCCATGGCGTTCTGATTGGGACGGCGATGGTATCTGTTCTCACCCCAGCGAGGTCTTGGGGTTCTGAAATCTCTTGTGCCCGATGCATTGGCTGCTGACGAACCACTGTGCTGACTCCCTGAGGAACGAAAGGGATGAAAACACCTCAAATACCTTCTCTCCTCCCTATTCCGGGCTGATGCCAAGGTCTTCTTCTTGTTGTCCTTGTCCTCTACTAGGACCGGTTCCAAGGATTCGCCAAACAACTTTTTCCCTAGGAAGGGTGAAGAGACCAGGTTCTGTTTGGACTTGAAGTCAGCGTTCCAGGATTTAAGGCACACCTGTCTTCTGGCTGCAACTGTGGCCCCCTGTGCACTGGCACAAAATTGGACCGCATCAAGGGTGCTGTCAGCTAAAAACGCCGAGACCTTTGCTAGCTTGTTAAGGTCCTGTCTGATCCTTGGCTGGGATTTGGGAACGTCTGCTAAGGCCTCTCTGGACCACTGGATGGCTGCCCTTGCCATCATGGTGGCTGTAGTAGAAGCACGGATAGCCAGTGAAATTGCCTCATGTGCGCTTCTGAGCGCAGTGTCCAAGCCTCTGTCCTTGGGAACTTTTAGGGTTTCCTCCCCATCCCAACAAAAAACCACCGACGAGACTAGCGCTGAAACTGGGGTGTCAATAAGTGGGACCTGTAGTTTGCCCATCACCTTCTTTGGTAAGGCGTAGAGCTTCTTTGCATGGCTAGGCTGCCCTTTGTTCGCAGCCGGGTTTGCCCACTCGTCATGGATGAGGCGCATCACAGTTGCTGGAACTGGCATCTCTAACGCTATGGGTTGAGAATCCGGGAAAAATTCCTCGGATATCTTGGGCAGATCAGGGTCTGCCTTATAGATTGTTCGGTTGTAGGAAGCTGGAGTCCCAGAGTCCTAACAGCTTTCTTCAAAAGTACAGGGAAATCCTCTGTCCCAAAATGGCGGGCTGAAGGGCGGGCCGCCTCAGTGGAGGTGGTCTCCTCTTCTTCAGATATCTCCCCCTCCTCCCTGTCGAACTCCTCCTGGTTATCCAAGTCCTCCCCTTGGGATGAATAAACAGACACAATGTCTTCCTCATCCTGTGATGGCTCCTGAACCTGTTGATTTCTGGGAGGGGGGCTTTCATCACGGTCTGAGTCTGATACCCAGGGTTTCTCCTCCACCTCCCCAGCTTGCCTAGCCAGACTTGTCCCCTGGGAGGAACTACCTTGGCTGGAGGTGATGATGGGATCTACCTCCCCTGCACCTCTGGGCACTGGCTTTTGGGCCAGGGGATGCTTGGTTTTCCCCTTGCTCGCCCCCTTGCCCTTGCCCCCCCAACATGTGTGTTGGTCTCGGGGTGCCTGCTGGGCAGACTGCCCCTGGGCCGCGGTGTCTAGGGGTACTGAGAGTAAAGGGGGTGCGATGCTCGGGGCTCCCGGGGTCCCCAGTCCTCCCCCCTGGATCACCTGTTGATGCCTCAGTAGGCCTGGATGCAGAAAAGCTGCCGCCAGCCAGGCTGAGGCTTCCCTGGCCAGGGCATTTTGCAGCCAAGTTGGAAGGGCTGTGAAAGCTTCCCCCCCTGCCATCCCGCTCCCTGGGGCCCCGGCAGCACTCACACCACCCACCAGTGGTTGCTGGGGGCATACCGTGGATCGTCCATTGATGGGGGGTGCCTGGGCCAGGTGCGCTGTCACCGCAGTCTGTGCCTCTTCCTCGTCCCCGAGGCCTCGTGAGGTGCCTTCCGCCCGTCCAGCTTCTAGCCCGTCTGGGCGAAGCGGTTCTGGGCCATGGTCAGCAGCAGCCACGGCGGAGGTCTTCCCCTCCTTTGCTGGCCTCTTCGCGCCGCTGCTGCTCTTTCCCACAGCTCCCTTGCCGCCGCTTGTGCTGGTTTGTTTGGAGCCGGCTGCCTCCCCTTGTGCTCCCAGCTGATCTTTCGTGCTCAGGTCTCCTTGTCTCCTGCCTCTCTCTCCAGCTATCACTGCCACGATCACGGCATCATTTCTTCCTGCAAGCTCATCCTTCCTCCCCTCCAAAGGTCAGGCCAGGACACCAATTCAAGTCAATTTCTTCTGGTTTTCTTGTTTTCTTTTTCTTTTTTCTTTTTTAGAGGAGGGTGTCCAAGATGGCTCCGGCCACGTGGGGGGGGGGGAGTTGGGAGACACCACAAAACCATCCTACCAGGAGTGTAGGCAGGAAATAGACTGGCTAGCCAGGGGTCGTCCCTCTAGGATGACCTCACTAAGGGGCAGGCTAAGTCATTTTGTTTCCTGCCTACTAGGAGCATGTGGGGAGGGACAACCCAAAGCTATCAGATGCTCTGGAGCCCTCCCCACTGGGAAACGCTATTCTCCCACTTCCAGTGGTTGCTACTGCACGCCCTGTTCTCCTCCCGCCCTTCGTTCATTCTCCCTCCGTGCTGGAGCGACAGAAAAGGTGCTACAGTATTTTTTATTAATAGAAACTTCCATCAATGAAAAGCAGCACCTTTTTCTTCCCTCACATTGGTTCTTCACCGCCGCCAGGTTTGGTTTTTTTAAAAAAGTCATCCCAAGGTGCGCTGGTGTGATAGAACAATTCTCCACAGCAAAACAGAAAATATTGATCCTTTTTATCACCTTAGCAATCACTCGCTAAGGTGAAAATCCAACAAGGCGGCAGTGGTTGCTTGCCCTCCTAGCAAGTCCCGCCCCTCTCTTGCCCAGCCAATCAGCATTGTGGTTCCCTTCAAGTTTTTTATTGTTCTATAGTCCAAATGAGCAAAAATGTGCACCTGCCTCGCAGTTCGTGAAAAAGTATGGGGAAATCTGTATTTTACTCCATTGTTTTTGCTGTTTTGGGCCCCCCTTCTAAATAGTGTGGATTGGTGCTGGATCCTGTTTAGAGAGGGAAGATTCCCAGTGAATTCCATGAGGGGTATTTCCACCATTTAGACGGGCCCTAGGTTGGCTCCCTCTGTACTGTCCTTTCTCTGGTAGGAAAAGATCTTTTCATTCAGCCAGGCCTTTAACATTGAGGCTGGCCTGCTAGTGAAGGGGATCAAACTGGTTGACTGCTGGCTTTGTCTTTTATTGTCAGGGTTTTAAATGTGTTTTTAATGCATTTGTATTCATTTGCTTTTATGTTATGATTTTAATCTAGATTTTGCTTTGGATCTGAATTTTATTACTGCAAACTGCTGAGTACCTTTTTTGATTAATAGAGTGTAAAATTAAATACAATAAATAAAGGATTGCTCACATTAGAGGGAATATCCCATAATCTAACCTGAAGCCTAATATTCCAACTTTGTTGGACTAGAATTCATTTCACAATACGATTAAGTATTAAGGTGTCATAATTCCAGCCTTGCTACTAGTCTAATCTGCCTAGCTGTCAAAAGAATATTTAACAGAGGGAAGAATATTTTTTTGAAATTAAAAGAAGCAAAGGTTTTCCTTCTACTAGAAACTAGAAAATGGTTAAAGCAAATGTCTTCCCCTGTGCCAAAACTACAAGCCTTTGAGGCTCATTTCTGTTTATTTTCATTATCTGCCTGAAGCTTTGTAACTAAGTAGAAAATGTCACATTTGCAAACTACCTGTGTTTTGTTAGATGTGAATTTACATTTTACTGACTGTAAGCTGCACTGCAAACAATCTCTTATCTATGCGGAGGTCAAAACATCAGTTACTTAGGTGCAAGCTCCCTAATTTCACTGTGGCACCCACAACAATTGCTGTTGTTACATGCCTTCAAGTCAACTCTAACTTGTGCTCACCCTATAATAAGGTTTCTTTACAAAATGTACAAAATGCCTTTCTCATGGGCTTTGACAGTGTGACTTATCCAAGGTCAGCCAGTGGATTTCCATGGCTGAGCGGAGAGTCAAAGCCTAGACTCCTGGAGCCTTAGGTACACATTCAAACCACTACACAACACTGGCTCTCACACTACCATAGACGCCTATCACAAAGAATCCATCCTGTTCCCTCACTCACATCCCAATTTCTCCAGGCAGATAGAGTGCTACAAAGGGAAGTCTGTTGTCAAGAACATCTCACTCAGAAGTCACTCAAGTCTTCTCACTCCCTTTGCACAAGTCCTCCTCACTGCTTCTAATCCTCTCAAACTTCTGCTGCAAAGTGAGAGATTAGCACTGCCTTTCCCTCCTGTATATACACCAGAGAGAGGAAGGGAGGGGTCTATGGTGACCACAAATAATTAAGGGCTATTAAAAACTATGCCAAAATGAATCCATGCATTTACTAATTGAATTTGTGATTTTAAAGAACAGAAAAACAGGATATGGCACCAAAGAACGGACTAAAAACAGTTCCCCCCATAGAGCTACAAAAAGGTATTATTTCCTCTTCTCCTTGGGATGACATTGTAGGGATTTTCCTTGGAATTACATTGTTGGGATTTTCCTTGTCTTTTCCAATAACATATAAAACCAGAATTTAGCTTTGTACAATAAGAATAGTGCATTCTTATACAATACACTAAGCTGCTTAAAGCAAGTCAGTTTTGCACTAGAAAAATATATGCTACATGTCTACAGATGGCAAAATAATGTCTAAAAGTATAATTTTAAAAAACATAATATGTCTTAGTCTTAAGTAAATTCCACAATTACACTATAAGGACTTTTTCGGACAAGTAAAAATAACGCTAGCAGCCTCGCCAGGTTGCGAGGCTGCAGCGCTAGAGGGCGTTGATCGTGAGTAAAAATCTTCCAAATATGACGGTCAACTGACGGTCAAATCTCCCAGCGGTACTGCAAAAGTACCGCTGGGAAGAGGCGTCATGCGAAACTGACGCTCTCTAGCGCTGCAGCCTCGCAACCTGGTGAGGCTGCTAGCGTTATTTTTACTTTGTCCGAAAAAGTCCTAAGACTCTATCTATTACAGTGTAATATTTCTTCCTCAGTGTTGTAACACTTGCTATAGACCAGAGGTGGGCAAAATGCAATCTTTCAGATGTTGATGGAATGAGACTCCCAACATTCTTCATCACTGAGGTGAAGTGCAGTCCTAGGCTGCTGGGATTCGCAGTTCACTGACATATGGAAACTTGACTTTGCTCACCCCTGCTGTAGGCTCTTGTTCATTTCGGCCTCCTCTTTTTGTGTTTTTTCTAGCTCCACAAAACCAGGTGTTTTTTTTCAGTGTGGTAACCAGAACTATACACAATATTCCAAGTGAGCATATCTCCCAGATCAAACTTGTTAATATCAAACCCTAGAAACAACCACATGAAAAAATAAGAACATTGGCTTGAGAGTCACCAATACCACTTCAATCTCCCCAGAATCACAAGCCCACAGAAAAGTGGGTTCTTCATTACTACAGGTTAGTGTGGCATAGTTCCAATGAGTGGCACCAATTGCGGCATGCAGTTTAAAACAGAACAGCAATGCTGATGAGGAAAAAGGTAGCAGCAACAGTAACATATTTTACTAAGGAAATATGTTCAAAACGGTGACTTGCTACAAAACATGGAAACTGGTCTCCTCTGAGAGTGTAATTCTCTTTAAGTTAGTGATGGAAATCTCCAGCATGTGGGCCAAATTCAATTTTCAAAGTGGCCCCTATTTGGGCCAGAGAGGCCTGAAATGAGGCCTACCCCTCTCCCAAACTATAGCACCTACAACAGGATAATTTGAAGGTCTGCAACTTCCTCCCATATTCCACCTTAAGACTCTAAGGGCCCACCATCTACACAACAGGGAGAAATGGAGTACCTCGTAGTAATGGCATCTCACTGAAGCAGCAACATGTCTTAATGATTTTTCTGGCCTTGGGAGCCCCCATAAGCCTCCATTACAGATGGCAGCCGTGAGTGATTTACTTACGTTAGTTCTCCGCTGCCACTGTGTGTTTTTTTTAAGTCATCCAAGGTGCGCTGGAGCGATATAGTGATTTTACAATTTTACAGGAAAGTGAACAAAAAATAACCATCCTGTTTTATCACCTTAGTGATCACTTACTAAGGTGAAAAACCAACATGGCAGCAGTGGTCACTTGCCCTGCTAGCAAGCCCTGCCCCCACTGTCACCAGGTCAATTTGCTTTGTGCTTTCCTTCTAATTTCTTGTTGATTGTCCAAACGAGCAGGAATGCACACACCCCATAAAGTTTTTTAAAAAGTATAGGGAAAGACGCAAAGGCTTTTCCTGCATTGTTTTTGCCAGTTTGGGCCCCCTCCTTCTGAATAGTGAGGATTTATGCAGGATCCCATTTAGACAGGTAGGATTCCCAGCGAATTCCATGATGGTTTTTTTAACCATTCAGACAACCCCTAAGAGTGCTTGAAAGAGAGGGCTCATAGCGTTACCAATTAAAATATACAGTAATCTACTTTTCCTCCCTAACAACTTTTTTTCCCTGATAAAGAACAGAAGAAAAAATAAGAAAACATTGGAGGTTATATAAGGTAAACATCTGCAGACACCCCTGTCCCCAGTCTTGGTTTCAGGATAATACCATTGCCTGGAAACATTCTAAATCCAGACTTTATGGCAGAGTTGGGGAAATGTCTAGCATGTTGGCCAAATTCAGGATCAGGGTCCTGGGCAGGATCATTTTTGTGGCCCACAACTGTGCCATTTTTAATTGCTCAAAAAATGGCCCAAATACCCCTGAAACGTGTGGGAGGCAATTATGACATATCCCCCCCCTCCAGACTGTTTTAGGCTTAGGACAGAACTTTTTCCCAACAGGAAGTTAACCAGAGCTTCTGGATCACTTCCTGTTGGGGAAAAAAGGGCCTCTGCTAAGCCTAAAATGGGCCACAGGTGTCCAAAAAACATGGTAAATTGCCATGTCTTCCAAATTAATGTCTGAATGCATGTGGGACAAAAAATAATAAACTTTGTGGGGTTCAGCCCTCCAAAGTGCCCTGCGGGGGGGGGGGTCAATGGTGCCTCCCTAAGCCCTAACATTGCCCATTCCTGCTCCATGGTTTCAGCAGCAGCCACCTTTTTTCTTCTCCCCCTCCTTTGGGTTTGTTTACCTGACAGGAAGTTCTGAGGAACTTGAAAACTTGCACACAATTTTGTGACCTTTAAACTAGATTAACAAAATTACTACCCTAACATAATTTCTGGAAAATACAAGAGATTTCTAAATGTAGAAGGTCAACTCCTTTCCTCCCTGGGTTGCTATTTCATCATCATGATACGGCACATAAATATATCAGTGATGCCTGCCAGAGAGCTAAATTAATTCCAAGCCATTTTGTGCAATAGAAATGCTTTCTTTTGTCACATTTCTCTCCCGTTTGTTCTCTCACATCCCTGTTTTATCCTTGAAATAATTCCATGAGACGGGTAGGCAAGGCTATGATTTAATGACTGGTCCATGGGGTTTAAACTTTGGTCTCTTTATCCTAATATGATGCTCCAACCAATATACATCACTTCCTTTCACTGACTGTGTTCCCACATGGTGTTGTCAAATAAAGCAATTAACATACACACACACACACATCTTTCAATCACACAGAATATGTGGATTTGTAGAGCTTGTCTAAATCTGAAACATGTATGCCCTTTTTCTTTGTTAATTATAAATTCCAGTTATAAAATCAGTCCCATCAAAAAAAAAGTATTTACATTTATCAAGTAACAACCATTACCTCTTGCAGCAGGTAATTATTAGCAACCTGATGTCTAAATCTGCAGTAATGACTGGAAATTCCATCAGATTCTTAGAAGCCATGACTCCTGAGTTACTGGAAAGGTAAGTTATGCTTGTTTGGTCACGAGTCTAATTCTCATCAATATCTGCCCAGAATTTAATTGCCATCTCAGTCTATGCATCTGAGACACAACTAGTTTTTCACTGGCATCCCTTTCTCTTTGTTACCTGTAACAAACTATATTAGGCAGGACAAGAAAATCTGTCTTAGCCAGGCAGCAGAATTTGAGATACAATTCCAGGGCAGCTATTAGTATTGTTGTCATTGTTGCTGTTATTTCTATTCCACCTTTTCCCCAGATTTTGACTCAAAGCAGCTTACAACAATTAAAAAAGACATCATTAAAAATCTAGAAGCTACAAACTTAAGATTAAACAATAAAAAAATTAAACAAGATTAAAACATACACAAATTACACACACACACACCATCCTAGCACAACAATTACCGTAGCAATATCCAGTGCATTGTGTAAGATGGACCTTATATAGTCATTAATCAAATGCCTGTCAGAATAGAAAAGAAAGTAGAGGTGCCAGTTAAACTTCTCTGGGAAGGGAGTTCCAGAGTCTGGTGGCAGCCACTGAGAAGGACCTCTACTTTGTTACCACCACATGTACATGTGAGGTTGGTGGGTCAGAGAGAAGGGCCTTCAGCAGATCTCAAAGCATGGACTGGTTCGTAAGAGAGAAAATGGTCATTAAAATAACCTGGACCTGAGCAAGTGTCAGTTATTTGAACTATTATTACATGTTTGCAGTCATAGCAGCTTGGAGAGATACAGAAGTGCTATTTTGGTTTTCTGTTTCAAAAATGACCAAATGTTTCATTTGTATAAGTCTAAGTATTCCCAAGGCATCTAACATGGCCAATGTGCCCCTGTGAATCCACAAATTCCACTTTGGACAGCAAGCAGCATATATCCTTTGCAAATAGTGACCAATAACATTCTGGGAAGCCAGTTCTGTTCCAATGAATAGAACTTGCTTGCTTCCCAGCAAATGTGTGGTTTCTGTTAAATGGCTGTGTCATAATGCTAGGTGTGAAAATACTTTTACAGGTTGAGTCTCCAAAATGCTTGCGAACAAAGGTATTTCAGATTTTGGAGTACAGAGTATTTCAGATTTTGGAGTACGTACTTGCATACACATAATGGGATAACATGGAGCGGGGATCCAAGTCTAAACACACAATTCATTTATGTTTCATATACTGTACACCTAATGCACATTGCCTGAAGGTAATTTTATACACAATATTTTTTTAATAATTTTGTGCATAAAACAAAGTTTATGTACATTCAGTTATCAGAAAGCAAAGGTGTCACTATCTCAGCCACCCATGTGGACAATTTTAGATTTTGGAATATTTTGGATTTCTGAATTCTGGATAAGGGAGACTCAACCTGTAGTCTCTGCTTGCTGAATACAAATACAATGGCACCTGCTCCTTCATTTTAAAAGGACCCTGCTATTTCATCAAGGAGACGCCTGACCATATGCCAATAGCTCTACACCCAGACCTGCAACACAATGCATCTCTGCAAAGTTGAAAGCCTTTTCACAATAAAGAGCTAACCTTTAACATTCATGTAAAATTGACAGCTGAGAAAGGGGTACTCCAGGATTGTCCAGCATGCTTGTCTGACTTTAATTCACACAGACTGCAAAATAACTGGAGCGAAGGGGACATCTTACCTTGACATAATATGCCAGACCTGTTGCTCCCATGGCAACATCTTCAACAGAATGCTTTCCTTATATGCATTACAGTATGATCACTATGATTTTTGTCACCACACTCCACACACGCACCTATTACTTACAGCTGGGGACAGCAAAATGCAGAGAGAGGTGAGAATCACTCATCCAAGGTCACTGCTTACTGGAGCAAGTGATGCAACTAAGATCCCAGGCCCAATTTTTGATTTATGAAACAGTCCACTTGCTCCCAAATGGCATGAGAAAGACTGGAATCATGAACGTTTGTCACTTTTTCTTACACAATACTTACTCCATCCCTTGTAAATAAAACAGAATGAAGGCAGTTGGGGTACTAGAGCAGTTCCAAAAACAGTGCTCTCTTTCTGCCCATGTATGGACTATTTTGGAAATGGCAAACAGAAATTAAGTGAATAAGTGAATTCTAGAGCATAACATGCAACAGTCCCAAGGTTCATTTTGTGGCCCTGACTCCCCTCTAAATGTGTGTGTGTGTGTGTGTGGCAAAAAATAAGAGGGGTTGAGTTTCCTCTCATGGAAGCGGTCAAAAATTGTGATTCACCTATTAAACAGATCACAGTGTGCCACCCCACGTTTAACATTTTTTAAATCCCATTTTAAAAAAACACAGAGTGGACCTCTGGCCACTTCTAGTTTGGTTTTGGCTTTTTGTTAGTCCATAAGATCCCAAGATGTTAAGAAGCTGTCCATGCCTGATCTACACTAAGAGGAAGAAACAACATCCTTTGAAATATAATACAGTATTATAAAGAGCTATTTTAATATGACACATGCGGGAGTCTTGGTTTTATACTGAAACCAACATTAGAATGGATTTTTATTTTTATTTCCATTTTAGGGATTTGTTTTCCCCCAGCAGAAGGATTAAAAGGTCATTTTTAAATTTCAGAGCATTCATTTTTGACTCTGCCCTTTAGGCAAACTGAAACACAAATACATACACAAACTCATTTACACAAATATGTTGCCGGCAGAGGCAATCCTTTGGTTCAGGACAAAAGAGAAGAAAATACACAAGCCTGTGTCACTCTCTTCATATCAAGATTTTGCTCTGATGCAAACTTTCCCTGCCTTAGGGCCTGCTTTTGAAAGCCACACATCCAATATTAGGGGAAAGCAGAACATAAGGAGATACTTTGCAGTAATTTGCCTGGCTCTGAACCAAACATGATAAAGGAGCAACAACTGTAGCCCAGGCATGCAGTTAGCAAAGACTATAAACACAGGATCAATATTATATACAATACAAGGGTGGTGAGTGTGGAGGTCATTTGTTTGTCTAACAGGACATTCATCTCCACATCATCTCCCCTTTCATTACTGCAATGTTAGTCATATTGGCAACAAGTCAGGTATATAAGGAAAGGAGCATGAATGAAGATGGCTGTTTCACTTAATTCACCAATTCCTCAAAAGGATCTTCAAAAATGGGATGAGGCAAGGAGTGATTTACTGGTACAGATGGACGGCTGGAGAAATTTTCGTAAATTTATACCATACCTGCAAAAAGTATGTTGACTTGCAACTATTAGTAGAGGCTGGCAGTAGGGCTAGTAGTTTTTAAATCCTATTTCTTTTCATTAGTTCATTTTTTATGCAGAGATGTCCTCAAAAGTGAGGGGAGGAGACAAAAAAAAACCCAACAGTAAATATCTAAAAAGCTAGGATTTCAAATACATTTCTCTCTCTCTCTCTCTCTCTCTTATTTTATTTTATTTTATTTTATTTTACACTGTCAGCCTCCAGGATTTGTTAGTAAAAGTCAAAGAACAGCTGCTACGGTCTTACCACCCTACATCTAATGGCGTACTATCACCTTGACTGCTAGAATCAAAGGACTTTCTTTACTCCCTTCCTCCTGCAGTTCTCTGAAAAACCTGCACTGAATCCGAGCACTCTGGAGTAGGTTTCAAGGGTGCATGAGATTGCCTCCCCATGGTTCTAATAATGGAAAAAGTCCTATTAAAACAGCCCTATTGGATCCAACTCATTCTTAAATGTCAGTAGCTTTCAGATGATTCAGATCTGGATTGCAAATAATTACTGTACAAATTGTGATGGATACTTTTAGAGTGCCCTAGTGATGTGCAACTAAACTGATGCTTTCCTGAAATCCATTCATGTATAATCTGGAAAGGGAGGTGTAACTTTCAATAAAAGAACAGATGAATACTGGATGGATAGTCTTTGTTGTACACACATCTGAACAGAGTTGCAGCTAATGTTACACAAGCAGAAAAAGTAGAAAAGATATTATTATACAAAAAAGTATTATTTGGCTAGTAGAGCTAGTACCAGTAGAGATCCATTCATACAACTAGTAGAAACAACTTCCTGCCTAATAACGTCATAAAGCATTGCATAAACCAGCTGTGGGAAAGCTTGTGAAATTGCTTGGGCAATGGATTACACAAGTAGAATCAAATACTGAATTTAACACTTGTGCAAGGATGAATACAGGGTTGCCACAACTGGTAGAAACTTTTTACTGTACAGTATAAGAATAAGAAAGATAGTGAGACTCCAGTGGAGCTTCATGTTTACAAGAGTACCACTACCCTCAAAAGGAAGGCCACACTGAGGGTGCATCTATACTGTAGAAAGAATGTAGTTCAACACTACATTAACTACCATGGCTCCACCCTACAAAATCCTGAGATTTGTAGATTTGTGAAGTACCAGCACTCTTTGGCAAAGAAGGCTAAATACCTTGTAAGACTACAAATCCCAAGATTCTATACAATGGAGCTTCAGCACTTAAAGTGGTGTCAAAATACATTATTTCTACAGTGTAGATGCACCCTACACTTGGGGTAATTTTACTGACAAACATGAAAGGAGTTGGTAGTCCACTTGTAACCAGTCAGTCAACCAGAAATGCACCTGAATTCTGAATCTTAGCCTTCGAGCTGGATTTGTCCTTCGAGCCTGTGCAATTGATTTTTCTGGTGGAGTACAGCGTGCACAGAACTGGCCTCACTCTTTAAACCAAAGGTTCATCTTCTGTGGCCTTGCAAGCATGGACGTAGCAGCAAGGTCCTCGGGTTGTAGGTCTGATTAGAGTTTCCTTCTCTTAGATGGTTGACCTTACAGGGTTGGATGAGCACCATCTGCCCGGGTTTGGGATTAGAGTTTTCCTTCTCCTAGGATGGTTGCCATAAGGCTAGAGAGCCCATCCTGCCCTTTGACGCTCTTTGTCGGACCCTACTGGTGGCTATTATGCCACCGGCAGCATAGCTCAAAAATCATTAGGGTACACAAGCCTCTCTACCACAACAAGGGGGCGTCAATGGAGAATCTTAGCACAGCTTTGTAAGTACTGTACTTTTACATATACAGACTAGTTCTTTAAAAAGTTACCTCCTAGACTACAAGTTCCAGAATTCTTCATGCTGACTGGAGGATTCTGGGAGTTGTAGTGGTAATCCAAAATTTCTCATACAATTTACACTAAGCCTTCAATGAGAAATTGAGTTTCAGGCATTGCCATATCCTGACCCTCATTAAAAATAATTGATATGGTCTGCAGAGAATGAATAGGCTGGCCCAGTCTCTGATGTCATACCCCCAACAGAATTTAGCAGTTGTCTTAAACTGTATTCCTGTTGAAGGGGTTTTAACTGGTTAGGTGGGTGGTACTCACTTTTTCTTCATTTTTTTCCTTTAATTGAATTTGTTCTATTTTTACTGTGAGTCCTTACCAGTGTGCTTTTTTTTTCTTTTCATTTGCACAAAAGTGAGATATACATTTTGAAACAAATAGCTAGATTACCTAAATGGAAAGAGAGTTATATCATGCTTTTAAACAAACCTACAAAGAAAATAAATATTGAGTCCCTATTGTGCTCAGTGCTTATTCCTGGATACTGACCATATTGCTATGAAAACTGTCAAATGGGGAAACACAAGAATGGTTCCCAACCCAAAGAGCAACTTGTGGGTTCTGTAGACTAGGCATGCTAATTTGGGTAGCTGAAGATTGTAATGTACTGTTAAATTGTTCTTAATATATCTATTTTATTCTGTGTCTTTTATTTCTTAGCTGCTACAAGAGCCTATTGTTGACAAGTCTAAAGAGATATAAACATTAGATATAAACATAGAACCAAATTGGAAAAGCTACAATCCAGACAGTTTTGTTTTGTTCTCAGATAACCATAAGGCCTTGTAGCTGAGCTGCATAATATTTACCCAGTAATCATTGAACATCAGCTGTTCTGTTAATTTCAATCTCATGCTGGTGATAGTTTTCAATGGTTTCTTCTACTCTTTGGGCATGGATCGTTGTGGGAAAGAACAGGTTTCTTTAAAACACACACACACATTGCACCATCATGCCATAGGCCCCTTATATACAAACACCAAAGTGTGTATAAAAAATTGTGTCAGGCAAACGCTGACCCAGCCATCACATTTAGAACTGCTTCCAACAAGGATTTCTGCCATCAAGTTAAACACATACTGTACATACCATCTACAGCCTTCAGAAAAAAATAAGCATGGAACAGTGAGTCTCTGATATTGGAAGTTCTAAGCAGTTCTAAAAGCAATGACTGGTAATCACTGTAGGCCAGAATCATCATAAGTGTAATTCATGTTCCAGAGAGGTGCTCCTAGCATAGTAAGTGCTCTCTTACATAATTGGTAAAAATTATATCTCAGTATCTCAATGGCCACATTTTTACAATCGGCCCTCAACTTTCACAGGGGTTTGGGGCACAGGACCCCCGTGAAAATTGCAAAAACTACAAATATCTCTAGGTTCCCCAAACCATATTTAATACACAGAAAAAGTAAAATCTGCAGATTCAACCCACTGTAGATGCCTTTGAGGCAGTGCATTACTTCATTAGGAAGAAGTGGGCAGCTGGCAGAGCTTGCCACTGCCTCCCCTGCTGCCCTGCACCATTTTTAATAAGGATTCTCTAGCCTCGTTGCACGTTCACAGTCTCTCTCAGTCTCATGATTCATGAGACTGAGAGATTTTGTCTTAAAGCAGTAATGGGCTGGATGAGGAAAAACAGATTGAGATTAAATCCAGATAAAACGGAGGTGCTCATGGTAGCGGCCCCCAAACCAGGAGTTGGGTTGCAACCTCCAGTCCTGGACGGGGTCACGCTCTCCGTTAAGGACTGTGTTCGCAGTCTGGGGGTGCTCCTTGATTCATCGCTTCAGATGACGAGTCAGGTGAATGCGACAGTCAGGAGCGCCTGTTATCAGCTTCGGCTGATACGCCAGCTGCGCCATTTCCTGGAACTAAGGGACCTTGAGACTGTGGTGCACGCGCTGGTAACCTCCCGTCTAGATTTCTGCAATGCGCTCTACATGGGGCTGCCCTCATGCTTGGTCCGGAAACTTCAGTTGGTACAAAATATGGCAGCCAGAGTGGTCTCGGGAACATCTCGGAGAGACCATATAACTCCAGTATTAAAATCTCTCCACTGGCTGCCAATCAGTTTCCGGGCCCAGTATAAGGTGTTGGTTATTACCTTTAAAGCCCTAAATGGCTTGGGTCCAACTTATCTCCGGAACCGCCTCCTCCCATACAATCCTCCCCGCGCACTCCGGTCCTCTGGGAGGAATTTGCTTCAGCCACAAAAATCTAGGCTGTCTGCAACCTCCCAGAGGGCCTTTTCGGTAATCGCCCCCAAATTGTGGAATGACCTGCCGAATGAGATCCGTCAGATAACAAGCCTGAGTGGCTTTAAAAAAGCACTAAAGACGGATCTCTTTCGGCAGACCTTTCCTAATTAGATCCCGGCCTCAGGGGATCCTGGCCTCTTCTAGGCTGCTGGCCATTTATTATATTTATTGTATTTATAGTTTTAAAAGTGATTTTAGATTAGTTGTTTTAATTTATATTTGTTTAATGTTTTTTTATGGGGGAGGGTGGGAGTGGGGGTGTTTAGGGATTTTATTTGTATTGTATTTTAAATTTTGTAAGCCGCCCCGATTGTTTTAACAGAGGGGCGGGGTATAAATAAATATTATTATTATTATTATTATTATTATCATGAGGCTTGCAGAGAGACTGTGAACACCAGGAGAGACTTAAAAGTCCCTATTAAAAATTATGTAGGGCAGATCCACAAAAGCTAAATTGGTGAATGTGGAGAGCCAACTGTATATGTCATGCTAAAACATAGTGTAGCACAATGTAAACACACCCAAAGAGGCTGCAATGAACCTCAGACTCGTGCACAATCCCTTTACATTTTCTCCTCCTGAGCATCTTTAGGAGGAGTGTGGAGACATTCCTTTTCACTTTTGGTTATCTGCAACTTACAATGTTATCCAGACCTGGAACTGTAGTTAATGTTAACTATGTATAGTTTAAACAAACCACTTGCAGAAACTACAGATTCAAGTTGGGTTACTCTCTTGCAGTGCTACAAGTTGTATGACAAGCAACACTTGAATTCACTTTTCTACACAACCATTAAAGTCACAGGAGCTCTCTCCAGTTTTCAATCTGGCAATCCTAGCTGTATATGCACACTCCTCCCAATCTTTCAGCAACATCAGAAGTCAAACTCTGTTTATTTGTACTGTATTCAGATTGCCAATTGTAATCCTTAAACTACCGTATACATGCTCTTTATAGCATCCGTCACTGCTATAAATCCATCACTAATCATTATAGATCCATCACTGCCCAATATATAGCTTAAAACGTATCACCAAACACTAATAAAAATTATGATTAAAGAAATGTATAACCAGAGTACTGTATATTACATAGAGAGTATGAATATTGTTGGTATATTACTAGTGACAATTGTATTTACAAGAATGTTTATGTGACTCACACTCCCATTTGCTGTGGCAATAACAATAATGACAAAGCATTTATCTGACTCAAGGCTATCTCATACTACCTGGGGCAAAAGGCTAAATACTAGTGATAAATATTATGCAATCCATAGGACTTAAATGCCATCCTATGAGGCCACTCATGAATATTCATCTTTTAAAAACCCACATGTTGAATTCTGTACAGGAAGTCAAACAGAAGCCATTTTCATACATTGGCAAACGCCCCTTGTAGATTTTCCCCTTTGATCATAGTGTCTGTTCATATATACTTTGTTTTCTGCTTCTGAGACAACAATAAAAAATATTATTTCAAAATTCATCTTGTATAACACCTTTACTGAGCCAATAAAGATAATACAGATATATATTCTAGAATTTTTCTTATTTTTCTTTCTCAACAAAATTACTATTGCTTTTAACAAGGTATATGCTAACCTTCCAAACAGAATTCAAGTCAAAAGCTAAATTCTCTGTAGAAAAGCTAAATTCCCTGTGCACAGTGTTTTACACTATCATAGACTGAATTGCATGAAGTTTTGCAGTTTTGAGTTTCTATCCAATCTATGTTACTTTAGTTTAATCCACATACAATAGAATGTTTTACATTACTACCTTATTTACATTGATTTTACACTGTAGTTACATGCTTTCTAGCACTTTTTGCTACGTGGTTTTGGTTCTGACTGCAGCCCCCTCAGTATTATTTGATCACATTTTACTTTAGGACAGAGTAGTAATACATAGGGGGAGGAAAATGGGGCAGGAAAGGCATGAAAAAAATCATTGGTGCTACAGTGTAAAAATTCCACTGAAGAATTTTGGAATGTAAAAGGTACATACCTTTACTTTTAGGTACTATAAGCCTACATATTTCCTGTTGTTCAACCATTAAAGATCCAAAAATATTACTACTTCCCATATCACCATTTGACAGCCAACTTGTTAGATCTAGTACCAAAAAGAAAGGGGGAAAAATGCTATTCTTACTCTACCAGATAAACAGGTACTGCCTAGAGACTAAATTTCTGTATATTAAATATAGGTGAGGACTCACACATATTGCCTGGAGATTTGCATGTATTCAACAATCTGGTGTCAGAGCTAATAAGCATTAGGATTACATGTGCCAAACTGGGAGCACTTTTGCGATCTTACTCAGCCTACTTATTTGCAACCAAGCCCATTCAACAAATAACTTTTTTCACCTCAATCAATAAATTCATCTGGGAAATCTATAGGTCATCCAAGAACAACAGAGAGATGGAGTAGTAGTCCTTTAAGTGTCTACCCTGTAAACAGTTAGACTATTTAAAAGTGCTTTGAGAGAGCATTTCAGAGTTAAAAGCATCGTCTAGTAATCTTTAGTTCCCTAAACGCTTTGTCCTTCAGCTCCAATCACTTGTACCCACCATGACTAATAATAATAGTTTGTGAGAGCTGTGACCCAAGCATCTGGTAGAAGAAAGGTTCCCCACCCCATGTTACCCAATCTTTTCAACTGGAGATGCTGGGGACAAAGCCTAGGACCTTCTCCATCACTGAGCTTTTTAATATTTTAAGTGATCTGAAAACATTTTTTCTGTTCTTGCCACACAGCAGGCCTGACTGCTAACTATATCTAGCTACTGGGGACAATTAACCTCATAAACACCCAGAAGTAACCTTTAAAAATAAAATCATCTGGCATATATGGAGCCTATTAATTTATTGTGCTACTATTTAACTACACCAAGTTATCCCAAGAGGTTATATGCAGAAACAATGCTATTCTCACAGCCTCAGGACACGAACCAAACTGTTCCCTAGCTGATGGAGAGAAATCCATCTAGAACATTGCACTATAAGAATTTTAAGCTTCTCCAATCCAGGTTATACAAGAAGCATTATGAAAAAGAGTTCAGGGCCTAAGGAATGTTGGACCTAGCCAACTTTTAAACAATCCCCCTTCTATGAATTTCTGGGCTGAGCTTACCCTTTCTAGAAGCTTAGATGGCATTTATCCCAGTGCTTTCAGGGACAGTGTGACCAGTGGCTCCATGGAGAATATTTTTAGGAAACATGTTCCCCCTTCAGTGTGAAATAGCTATGAACAACAGACACAACATATAATGCAAGATGGTAGCCTAAGTTGTCATAGACTACTCAGAAGAACAACCTCATACCACTTCACTAATGGCTACTGAACACAAATCAGTAGTTACTATCTATTATCTTATGCAGTAGGGAGGAGGAACACATGGCTTTCCAGATGTTGATGAACTACTACTCCCAGCATCCCTCACCCTTGGTTTTGCTATCTAGAGCTGATGGTAATTCTAGTGCAACAACAGCACTGCAAGGGATCCTATGGCACACACTTAGACAATGTACTGTAGACGCAAAGAAGATGTGGGGAACCTCCAGACCTCCCCACATCTTCTAAGACCTCCAGATTTTTTTAGCTTTAATTTACAGTCCAAAACATTTGGAGGGCCAAAGATTTACTTAAGAGAAATTATGTGGCTTGAGTGGTGAGTAGGTGGGTGAGAATTGCTCATGCCAAACTATAAATACAATGCATTTTTCTATTGTTCTCATCTTCTATTCATAATTTTATCTTGCCTTTAGTCAATGATTTCTAGTGTAATTCAATTGCTGCTGAAGTGGGAGGAGTGTGTTTATCACACTGTGGTGGTGTTGTGTACCTCCAAGTCATTTCTAAAACTTATGGCAACACTAAGGTGAAAATATTACAGGGTTTTTGTTTTTGGCAGAATTTGTTCAGAGGGGGTTTGCCCATGCCTCCCTCTGAGGCTGAGAGAGTATGACTTCCCTAAGGTCACCCAGTAGATTTCCATGGCCAAGCAGTGGTTTGAACTCTGGTCTCTCAGTGTCCTCATCCACCAATCAGGCCACCACACCACACACATACCAGTTTCTAAAGTCTGGCCAGCTTCTATTTTTCTTAAGACTCACATTACAGTTTTTTTAAAAAACAGCAAGAATCAGCAAGTTTTTTATAAGCATCTGCATCGCATGTGCATGCACATGTGTTAGTTTGTTCTGCAGTTTCTTTATGTGCTCCTGACTGCCAAAACTCATAAGGAACCTGTTTTGCCTGCCTCCCTTACCAGGTCTTTACAGAAAGTTGTTTGTGTATTTCTGTCCCCTAGGAAACTACAAAATTGTTCTACTGGAAATCTCAAGTTCAAATGCCAATCAGTTTTGTTGCTATGGGGCTTTGAGGCCATGCTGACCTGGAAGTGCTCAGTCATTTCCCACCTGTAAATTGGTTTGTTCCATATTCATGTTTTCACTAGCCAAAATATTGTGAAAAAATATGACAGAGGCTTTAAACAGAAATTGAGAGATGTGGGCTTGGTCTTCCTGGTTCATCAACTTTCAACAGTTGATGAAAGGCACATTTATTATTACTTTTTTGTTATTATTTCCACTGGGGTGCCAAAACAAAAATTACCATTGCACGAAACAGCTAGAAGGATTTCATACAAGGTCAGATGAAACACAGAATCCTTATGTTTCTACATTTGAATCTGGATCTTCATGCATTTAAAACCTAAGTAATACCACTCATCTACAGCTTCTCCCACAGCCCTTTCCTCCATGACTGGGTCTTGCACCATAAGACAAATGTATGTATTACACAGGAAGCTGCTTTATAACTTAGTCAGTGCCTTGGTCCATGTAGCCCAGTACTGTCAACTCTGATGGAAGTCAGTGGATCACCAGAATTTGAGCCAGGATATTCTCCTAGCCCTACCTGGAGGTCCCAAGTATTTCCTGGTGGTTTCCTACCCAAGTATTAACTGATCCCAACTCTGCTTAGCTTCTAAAATGAGATGTGATCAGGTGTGTTCAGGATACTGTGGTGTTCTTTGTCTGTTACTAGTATGGGGACCAGTCCTCACCTAACAATATTGGCATTATACATGCATTGCTTGGTGTGTACTGGCAAGGTATTAGGTACAGATTTAAAAAAAAAAAAAAGCCTCCCGACCTCCCTCATTGTGACTATGTATGCTTACCCTGAGAACTGTATTGCTCCATGAACTTTAAAGGAAGCAAAAACAGGAGAGCGTAAGCAGGACAAAAAGTTTACAAGATTGGATAGTGTTGACTCAAGATCCACAACATCTGGCTTCAAAATCTCAGAATTCACATTGTTTAAAGTTTCTAGTCTTGCACCGTGGGAAGCAACAGGATTCCATCATTTTTTTAAAAAAAACTGGACCTAAAACTGAGATAATAGTTATTGTGCAGACACCTCAGCTTGAATTCACATTGGCATTCAAGTCTGCTTTCAAAATCAACACAAAGATTTGCACCAGTGCAAAGGCAGCCCTAAGGAATCAAAGCTACCTTCTGCATGTTATGATTTTGAGGACAGCTCCTCATCTCTAAAATGTAACATACAAGGCCATGCACAGGTTCCTAAAACTCCTGAGTGGTCATGTGTAAGCACCTGAAAATCCGGGGAACATGTGAGTGTGCCTTCACTCCATTTGCACAATCGTTGCTGCTAGTATCAGCAGGTCAGTAATATACTTCTATCTACATTACAGATACAGAGCCGAAACCTAGAACGCTTTGTGGGAAAGGTTATGAACAGGATTGACAACTTTGCCCCTCCAGATTTTGTCGGATGACAGACTCCAAACATTCTTCATCATTGGCTACGCCAGCTAGCGTAAAAGGCAGTTACAGTCCAACAATATCTGGAAGGCCTGTTACCAACCCCAGAATCAGAAACTGCAAAGTATCTATACAATAGCAGTGGCTGCCACAAAATGGGGAATGATGGGGGCTGACATTAGATACTGTTTGATTACCTAACGATTGCATTAAAATAAGATGACTTTTAATTATTGGGTTGCTGCAATAGATAACTCCTTGTCCTGTGTTCCCACCAAACTTACATCTTGCTTCCTAATTATTGTGCTGTATATTGTTGTGAGCCTTCAAGATGACTCCAAGTTATGCTGACCTTAGGGAAGTCATACTCTCTCTGCCTCAGAGGGGGGCATGGGCAAACCCCCTCTGAACAAATTCTGCCAAAAACAAAAACCCTGTAATAGTTTCACCTTAGTGTTGCCATAAGTTTTCATTACAGAAGGAAAAACAGCATGCTCTCCTTACCACTCATCTACAGTTGTCCCTGCATATTCGCTGGGGTTTGGTTCCAGGACCCCCTGTGGATAACAAAATCCATGAATACTCAAGTCCCATTATATGCAATGGCATAGCAAAATAGTGTCCCTTATACAAGATGGCAAAATCAAGGTTTGCTTTTTAGATTATTATATTTTTAAGAATATTGTCACGCCGTGAATACTTAAATCCATGGATACCAAATCCGTGGATATGGAGGGACAACTATACTTCCAAATGCCTTAGTAAAGAGGTTTATGAATAGAAAGAGGTTTCATTTGTTTGATTTTCTAACAAAATGAATATAATGAAGGCACCAGACCACACCTCAGAGACACATTCATGGTAGGGCTGTGCAAGTCCACTCCACCCACCATCTAGTTAAGGGCTCAATTTGGCGATTTGAAGTCAGGCAAGTGCAACTCATTTCAATATGAGATTTTGCTGATTTGCTAAACAATTACTACTATATTTGCCTAATGGGCATGGATCAAACACACAAACATAAAATATGCTCAGGTGCCCATTAGTGAAATAAAAATGTCCAGCAGAATCCTCCAGCCATTCATGTCATTTTTGTGGTCTGTTATTCTGACTTGAATTCCTTGGTCTTCATTTCTTCCTGCAACACATCTATCATAACCCTGCTTGACTCTAGAGATTATCTGACGCTTAAAAAAAAAAAAAACACCTAAGGAGCTTGCAAGAGCATCACTGTGTTGGAAAATATAGTTTGCAGTCCAATAAATGGAAATGGTTTTGCTACCGAAGGGTTAACTAAGAAGCCATATATGATGAGCTGATGTAACTTCCTGAAGTTTTTGCTACTGGAGTTCTGGGATGAAGGAGAGTGTCTAAGTTTCCTTCTTTCTTCCAGAAGCCATGCTCTTTTAACAAACCACATGGCTGTCGAAGGGAAAGGACCCCAGACGGGGAGTCCTGAGTATTGTTTTTGTAACAATGTAGTTTTTAAACATTTTTAAGTAGTTTTAGTTTATTTTGACGGTGTTTCATGTACCTGCCATGAAGAAAGCTCTCCAACTGTGAGTAAAGATGTTTTTGTACTTTTTAAGCTAACTTTTGAGTCTTGAGTGGTTATTTTGCTAGTTAAACAACTTGGGAAAAGACAAAGGGTGTTTGATTATTTACTAAGCTGTGGTTTTCATATGTATGCTAAGAATCTAATGCTAAATACTGCTGCGTTTGTTTTGAACTCTACTAAATTGGCTGTATTCTCCACTAGCCTGTGAAGTACAGTGTGGATGTTTAAACAGGGAAAACATAATTACCCTGGTATTTTAAACAATTTCCAATACACTGTACCACCAACGGATCCCGACATCGCATGTATCATCCTCCTGGCGTGCTTGCTCCATTCTCCCTCCATGCTGAAGCGATGAAAAAGGCACCACTTTTCATTAGTGGAAGTTTGTGATTCTTGAGTTATGCAACCTTGTATATAAGTTCAACTTTGCACCCAAGTAAATGGAGAGCCAGCGTGGCATCGTGGTTTGAGTGTTGGACCATGACTCTGGAGACCAGGGTTCAATCTCCACTTAGACATGAAAACCCACTGAGTGATGTTGGACAAGTCATATTCTCTCAGCCTCAGAGAAAGGCCAACTTAAGGTTGCCATAAGTTGGAAACAACATGATGGCACAAAACAATAACAAAAGTTTTAACAGGACTCAACACTGTGTTATGTTTCTTGGAGATTAGGATCTTTCAGGCTCAGTTAGCTTGAATGCAAAACTAAAAAAAAGTCATGGAATTAGAGCCAGCCACTGGTACCTGGCACCCAATGAGCACCTGTCTGGACCCAAAAGTCCCAGCAGGACTCACTACTGACTTGGTCTCTGGGGCTTCCACTGCCAGGGAGCTGGGTGAACTAGCCACCTGACATTTTCATTACCCACAGCGCTCCCAAACTAGCTCTGCTCTGAGGCATTATGGGACATTTAAGCAGGGACAGCTGCTACTGTCCACCAGTACCAGGTAAGCTTGCTGGCAGGCCACCAATATATGAAAGAATTCACGAAAAGAAGCTTTGCTTTGGTAAGGCAGGCTGAGACTTGTGGATAGCACTGATCAAAGCGCTATTATAGCTCTGTTTCAGAGCAGGGAAAAGTTGACTTTTCCCAGAACTCTCATACAACAAGCATAGCCATGTTTCAGATTTCATTATCTTCTTGTTTTATGGCTGATACGTGAAGAGGCATAGTGTCCAGCCTCTAATAAACTCAATTAACAACATTATAGCTTTGAACAGATTGAGGCCAGTTCTCAGCTACGGATAAGTACTCATGTCATCAGTAGCCCAGAACTGTTAAGCTCTTCCTGAACAAGCAAATAGTTTTATGGAATAGGTTTGTTTTTATTGTCTGCCAAAAAGAACAAAGACAGACAAGGATCTCTGCATTCATTTAAGAAAAGCTATCTAGAATCACTTGTACAGAACTACAATACTGAACGTTCCATTTTCATCTGCATTCAGCAGCTGTATTTCAGCACTTAAATTGGCAAGAGATGCTTTCTAATGACTAGACCGCAAGCACTTTACTGGGATTAGAGAGCAGCCAGCCATTTCTATTGCTGTTGCCCAAATCTTTGCACAGACAAGCTCTGTGATGTCCTGTACCACAACATCCTGACCTTCAAAATGAACCCTTACTAAACCAATTAACGATAAAGACAGTCAGCCTGGATCAGCCAACAGTCACTCTCATTTTACCCAGTTCATGTGAAGGGGGGTGGGAAGGAAGGAGGCCATCTGATAGTTTATTAGCACCACAGCTGCCCAAAAATAGCACCACGGCTGTCCCAGTCTCAGATTCCACAGCTCTCCAGCAGATCAAAGTGTGGCTGTCAGTAAAGGCAACACTGCTCACAACCACAAGCAGAGCCCTTCTGAAGGAAATCTTAACTACTTCTGTGATTAACATATACACTCTGTGTATGAGCTACTCCCTTGATGGCTCTCATCCATGACACAGAGCCAGTCCTATATTCTGGACGCCTTGAGCAGAATCATGGCAGGCAAGTCCATGGGCTTGAAGCTGCTGAGTCACCATTTCACTGTGATTATGTCACTTGGATAATTACACAGCTGTTGATCCTGGCGAGCTTTGCTGGAAACCCACATGGCTTATACACAGACAGACTTAATTATCTGCCTTACTCATGCAAAAAGAAAAGAAAAAGAAAAAACAGGAAGCTTTATTGCCCTGATGATTTCAAGGAGACGTCCCAATTTGAGGATTACTGGCAAGCCTCCTTTCCAAAGAAAATGAAAGCCTGGTACATGCCAGCAAATGCAGCAAAGACCAAAAATGTCAAGCCAAAGACGTTCAGGGGTCCATCAAGGCACCAGAGGAGATGCAAAGACATAAAGGAAAAGGACAAGCTCCACGTCTTGTTTGAATAGGCAAGGTCTTGTCACTAATATACAAGTAATGTAGGAGGCAATCTATATGTTGCCACTTGAGTTTTGTCCAGCCAAGAGGAAGACTGCTTCCTATCTATCAAAAAAGCTGAGGCTAATATATATATATATATATATATATATATATATATATATATATATACATACACACACACAAGGCACCTAAAAAAGAAGGATTTTTCTTCCTACTCATGTGTGCTCTGGACAGACTGCCTCTTTGGTCACAGCATCTGCAATTTATGGACATCCCAAGACATCTCTAGCTGGCTATACACAATAGAAGAAATATCCAGAACCATGAAAAACCCATGGGAAATGTGGGAACATTTATAGTGAGTGCCTTTGCGTATACCTGAAGATCTTGCCAACAAGTAAAATCTTATTTATTTATTTATTTATTTAAGTGTTGCTTTGAAGTATTTGATTTTGTCAAGACTGAAAGTGCTGTTGAACCATTTGTTGATAATACTGTACTCAACTATTTAAAATAGAAGTTTAAGCTAATCGGATGGAAAGTGCACTTGCACCGACACAGAGATTTTGCTAATCTTTGTTGGTATTTGCCATCAAGTTGATTTCAACCTACTGTGACCCTATGAATGAGAGACCTCCAAGAACTCCGTCATCAGCTGCCCTGCTCAGGTTTTGCAAAGTCACGGCAGCCAGGGCTTCCTTTATTGAATCAACCCACCTCAAGTGTGGACTTCCTTTTTTCCTACCGTCTACCACTTTGCTGAACTTTATCATCTTTTCCAATGAATCACATTATCTCATGATATATTCAAACTATGGCACTCTCAGTTTAATCATACTGGCTTCCAGTGAGAGTTCAATGTGCTAAACTAGAGGTCACCAAACTTTGAGGGCTGACAGTAGGGTGCCAAGAGCCAGCATGGTGTAGTGGTTTGGGTGTTGGGGTAGGACTCTGGGAGACCGGAGTTTGAATCCCTGCTCAGCCATGGAAACTGACTGGGTGACCTTAGGCAAGTCACACTCTCTCGGCCTCAGAGGAAAGCAAAGGCAACCCCCCTCTGAACAAATCTTGCCAAGAAAACGCAGTGATAGGTTCACCCTGGAGTTGCCATAAGTCAAATGACTTGAAGGCACATAACAACAACTTCCAATTACTCTCTCTAGCTCCTCAGGATACCACCTTCCCAGTTTGGTTTTTTCAGCCCAATGATGCACTGAGCTGTAGTGTTGTTTTTACTTAAAAAAAAACTCTGGGCTCTCAGGGGTCTTGCAAATGAAAGCAGAGATGGAAAGCAACATGTTGTTTTACAGCACAGTGACAGGAAAGAACAGCAAGCCTACTGGACAACAACAGAATGCCCATGGGCACTATGTTGAAGACCCCAAAACTAGATCATACAAAGGCTATTTGCTGAGTTCCTAAAGCAATCTCACTGTATCACAGTTTGAACCAAATGAAACAAGTCCGTGACGAAGTTCTATTGGGGTGGGGGGGACAACTGAGTGGAGACATTAACAATGGAACTTTTGCTTCATTGTCCTGAAATTATGTTTGGCAATAATTTTATGAATATCATGATTACTTCAGAATACCCAAAGAGAACCTTGAAAATGATTCTATTGTCTAAGGCAACTGGTGCTCAACATCATTTCAACCACAGTCTGCTTATAAAAATGCCACTCTGTAAAACAGCCAGTCTGCCAATGATTTAAAGCAGAGCTGGGAATCACACAATCACACAAAGACGTTGTTAGAATGAAACTCCCAGTATTGCTTATCACTAATTATACTAGCTGGGGCTGACAGGAATTGGAGTCCAATGGAGGGCTGCACAGTTCCCACCACTGGTTTAGAGCCTTGGCCTATTCTCTAGCTTTTAAGATTCTCCAGGTTTTAGGACAAATCCTTTTTAGAAAGTAGCTTGAGTGAGACCCACAGCTTGAGCATGGCTTTTTAACTGCAGAGCCATGAAGTAGGAAATAATTGCTCTACAAAGCACTTGATTTGATCTGTTTTGTTTACACATCAGCTATGCATAGCCCAACTGCCATCAAATCATTTCTTTTCTATTTGTGGACACAGAGGACACACCAAGCAGTCCTCCACCCATCCTTCAAATCCGTCTGTTCCTTGTGCTTAACAACCCTTAGCAGCATGGTTACAATCTGTGCAATCTTAGGGAAACCCAATCACAGTGGCTCTCAAGCATGTACAACTCATCAGATTCACATAGTGGATGACGCAAACCCTGTTCCCAACCTGAAATAGGAACATAATAACAATAACTAAACTAAACTGTCAATTTTTCTAACAATTCAGCCTACAGTATAGTCCTGAAGTGTTATTCTTCAAGGGTTTGGAGTTCAGCTGGATAATTTTTAATGGTCAAAGATTGAAGGAATAGCAGCCCAAAACATGTGGAAGACACTGGGTTGCCCACCTCTTATGTAGTCCATTCAGAAGAGTGATGGTTTTTAACAAGGGTAGAAACACTCTCAGAGAGTAATTATCTCTCAGTTATACCATGAAAGTAACAGTGGATGTTCACAGATGGTGCATTGATTACAGAGCTTTTTGCTTACACCAAACTGCCCCCCCCCAAAAAACTCATCTTTTACTGACATCATGATTTTGCCCAGGTAATCATAGAATCATAGAATTGTAGAGTGTCACCCAGGAAGTTCTCCTGCACTTTGTGAATAGTGGTTTCTCAGCAAGCAGATTGCATAACATAGAAACACGGGAGAAAAGGAAATGCTTTCACTGGCAAGTACGACTATTTCTCAAGAACTCTTGTAAGAGGCACTAGATACTATATTGTCATGGGTACCTGTTTAATCATGCCTATGGCACCATTGTTGGGGATTTTAATAGTCCATGCTTCTGCCAACTAATGAAACAAAAACACCTGACAAAATGAAGTGAGCTTTGCTTCCATGGGAGAGAAAAGATGAAGTATTTTGCTTCCATTATCCATAATTCCATGGCTGATTATGAACCAAGACCTGACCTGCACTCATTCTTTATAAAGTTCACAAAATATTAATGTGTCAGAAGTAGCCTGTAGCAACTTTTAGACTATACAGTTATTATCCTGAAAAGTAATTGTGTCTTACCCTAGCCTACAAAAAAAAAAAATGAATTAAGTTATGTAACAGGCCTAGCAGCAAGACAGGGGAAGAGTCAACATTAGAATATTGCATTCAAATGTTAGGTTACCCATCACTTAGCCATTACATCATGTATCCTAGCAAAACTAAGCTAGATATAAGGGAGCAAAATTTGCTGTTTTTGAATGTCACTGGTAAGGCACCAGCCTGCAACACATTGGTTGCCTCAACTCCATATGACAGAATGGAATTGTGTCAATATTATAATGAGACTCTTGGACTGAAAGGCTATCCAAACATACTAGGGAGTTATATCGAGGTGGTGGTGGTGGTGTGGTTGTTATTCACTTAATTTATATTCAACCTTTTCCACAAAACCCAAGACTTAGGGGGGACTTAAAAATTAAAACAGGTGCAAGACAGTTAAAACTATTCTCCACCGATCACTAGACACAGAGACATTTTTTTGCTTTCTCCAGCACTTAGTAGCACATTTCTTTGGCAACATTTTAAGCACAAGAATACGCTAAACCCTGAATGACCATTCAAGGCTTCTATCTCAAACCACTAAAGGATAGCCTACAGTTTGTCAAGATGATATTGTGATTCCTAAGCAGTCAGATACAGTATATTCATACCTAAAAAAAGTATAGCGTATTTGTTACCTCCCTCACAAACCTTCTAGTATTGGAAAATATTGTGGTGGGTATTCCAACTATACACACAGAGCGTACCACTTCTTACATTGCTGCAATAAGTGTGCACTGGAGCACACAGTGGAGCACACAGTGGGGATGGGAGAGGAGATCTATAACAACCTATTTTTAATGGAGAGAACCCAGAGTGAGTGTGCATGAATAGTAATGGAAATGCAAAATTTGTGGGTATGATGAGGTGACTGTTCCCATACACACATACACACCTGCTCATTCATGGTTATAAATGTCTGTCCATGCATCTGTCTTCACACTGTGCATCTGATGATGTAGACTCCATCTACAATAGCTTATGTTACAAACTTCTGTCTCTCAGTTAATGTCCTCCTATATCCCTTTGCATACTGATCCACACTAACATGGCTATGTCTTTGAATCCTGGCTTGACAAGACAGTGTTCATGAATTCAGGTGAATCTGCTGAAAAACCAGTTTTTCCTGCAGTGGGTTACCAAGAAAAGCAAACTATTTTGACAGTCCCCTCATTTTAATTCTCTCTTCACCATTCTTGTGAGAGTGGCAACAGTGTTTTCTCCAGCAGAGACTTCCTTCCAATTATGCCTGCCGCCCCACCTTCTTCCTCTTTACGAATGAAGTTCCAAACATAAGGGAGTGGGGAGAGGTGTGGAGGGACATTTAGTGTGGTCTTTGCTTATATTTTTATTCAGTCCAACTTACTGAACACTTCCTAAGGTCAACTATTACAAAAAGAGTTTTTCACTGAGTCTTTGGTTATTCTTAGTACACTATTTCCTCTAAGGATGTGACACAGTATAGTCAGAAAAAATATATAACATAACATGGAAGACAGCTTCTGGAAAAGAGCTTTTTCACTGTCTCTAGACATGGTTATCTTGCATTTAAGACTGAAACAAAGGGTTCACTTCACCAAAGCTGACCTCACTAGGTGTTCATAACATTACTCTTCCCAATCTTATTCAGCTACCAATACAACTTGGAAAGATTACAGCCTCCCAGAATTCTACAGTCAACATGACTACCCACTAACTAGAGGATTCTGGAAATCATGTAGACTCCCCAAAAGTTAAATTTTCTCAGCTTTGGCTAGGCCTAGATATATGTGAGGCAGTACAGTTATTCTTAGAAGTCAGTCAGAGCTTCCATCATTTCAGGGCCACAATGACTCCCTTCTAGTGTTATTCCAGGTTTTAAAACAAGGTAGGGAAACTGTTGAGGGACCCTGAAGAGCCACACACCTCTGAAATTTAAAAAAAAAATATTTACCCCCAAATTCACCTCAACACACACAAGGAATGAAGGGAGCAATTTCACCATGTCTTGGGCTCTCACTGAATAACTTTACGCCTGGGAAAGGCCTTTTTTCCCAACATTTTCCATTTCCCCCCCCCCTATAATTGCCTGGAAGGGGGGAGCAAATTTGAGGGCATTTTTAGACTGCTTTTGGGGGGGGGGGTGTTAAAGAGTATTTTAATGTGTTTTTAAAATGTTTTTTTAATCTTTGTGTTGTTTTAATTGGTGTTTATGTGTTCATTGCCTCAAGAGCCCTTATGAGTTGGGAGGAGATACAGAAATATGATCGATAGACAGACAGACAAATATGAGAAAAAATAAAATTGGGGGGGGCTGTGGACTGCGAACTGCATGAGGCCTCTGGGGTGCACTTTCTTTGCCCCATCTTTAAAGGGACTATCCAAAGTGCTGAACCCTGTCCCCAAAAATATGAGCCATACCTTGAATAGCTCCTCTAAAAGTGTGGAATATAACCCAGAGCAGATTGACTACACCCATGACATGAGAGATACTGCCCATTCCTGCATGCCGACTGCCATGGAGGAGCATTAGGACCTTGCTACATCATTGTCGTTGTTGTGCCAAGAAATAAATTGGCAGCCAGTGGAGCTGTTTCAACAGGGGCATAGTGTGGTCTCTGTAACCTGTCCCAGTCAAGTCTGGCTACAGGTCTTTGGACTAGCTGAAGTTTCCAAACACTCTTCAAAGGCAGCCCATGTAGAGCATGTTACAGTAGTCCAAACAGGATATATACTGTTTGGCATATACCAACATGGCCTATACCAACTAAGGCATATACCAACATGGCCAGATCTGGCCTCTCAAGGAACAGGTGCAGTTGGTGCATGAGCTTTAAATGTGCAAAAGCACTCCTGGCCACCACAGAATCCTGGGCCTCCAAGGTTCAAAGTAAGTTCTGTTCAACTCACATGGCATATCCAAACAGACATGTCTACTTGCATTCTGAAGACTGCCAAACTGAGAATACAAGAAGCCTAGAAGAAGGGGGAGAAAAGGCAGGTAGGTGCAAAGTTGCTCTGATATCTCTCAGAGACATCCTTGTATTCGCTGCAGGAAGCCAGGCATCCAACTGCCCTGACTAAACCATGTGAAGTCATTTTAAAAGCCAAGGATGTTTCCTAGTTCTATACAAGGAGAAATGGGAGAGCGGGAGAGAAGAAGCACTTGTGAAACAGGCTACACAAAACATCCTACACTTCTCAGGAAGAAAAGGAAGGCTAGGAAAAGAACTAGAAAAGGCTAAAGAAGGTACTGACAAGCAAGAAGAGGAAATGAACAGGTGATTCACACCAGGTGATTTCAAAGAGGACAGATAGGAACTAAAGGGTTGATTTACATATGCCAATGAGTCACTGAAGAACAAAAATATACATTTGAATTGTATTCACTGAGAAGTTTTTGTTCAAAATGGCTCTGCTAGTCATAATTAGTGTCTGGTCATAATGACTGTCTGGTCATAGCAACTATTTATTCTAATCATGCTTTCCCCAAGTGCTGTTGAAGCAATACATATGCATATGTGAATTTGCTGTAAATCTAAAATTAATTAACTGAAAAGCTCTCACTGGTGCTGCCAGCTGCATAGGCCAATAGGGATGTAACATAGAACAGATTACTTAGCATTCAGAAATCATTAAGCACCATGTTCACCACTAAATTCATAGCTTTGGAAAAGTTATTTTTGGATTACACTTCCAGGATGCTGGCTGGGGGATTCTTAGAGTTGTCAAAAAAGCATCTTTTCCAAACTATACCTAAATTAGAGATCTCTATACAAGTCTGCAGAGCTATATAGCCCAGGGTTTCCCAAACTTTGGTCTTCCAGATGTTTTGGATTTCAGCGCCTAGAATTCCTGACTAATGGCCAAGCTGGCTGGAACTTCTGGGAGTTGAAGTCCAAGACAGCTGGAGGACCAAAGTTTGGGAACCACAGCTATAGCCATTTGCCCAGCTAATGGTGCATTTTATGCCAATAGCTAGAAATGGGTGAAGTAGCATTAGTCACAACTGATTTATTTTCAAGATGTCCTTCCCCTATGCAGTCTACTCTTCAATATGCCAACCCACAAAATTAGCCAGTTGATTACCTTTTCTGTTCAGATTCCATTCTATGAATTGCTGATACTTTTCCATTAAAAACATAGGAACCTGCAAGAGTTCTAAGCTCTTTAGGGGGAGGCTTTCCACCACCATCACAAGCTCACTTGGTGAGGATACAAGAGAGAATCTTCTTGGTGTCTAATCCCACCTTCTTGAACTCCCTTCCATGGGAGGGTAGACCGGCCCCCTCCCTGCTTTCCTTTCGCTGGCATGCAAAGATGTTTTTATGCAAGCAGACTTTTAATACATAGCTGGGCTTACAGAGGCTTTTTATTGGGTTGTGTTTTTATTTTTATTTTATTCATTTTTATCTTTTAACGTGTATATGTTTTATGTATTTTTTATTTTTATATTGTGATATTTTTAATTGTTTTAAATTGTATTTTATGTGACATGTTGTGAGCCGCCTTGGGTTCTATTCTGGGAGAAAGGTGGCCACTCTACAATTCTATGATTCTATATAAAATAAATAAATAAATAAATAAATAAAGCTATAGTCAATACATGCTGCTCTAGAACAATTCCATAATTGTTTATTAAAAGTCTCAAATCATAATATAACCCTTCTATCCACACACTTACACGGTTCAGGAAAAAAAATTCCACACATAAATGTTAAAGCATTTTCTGAACTTTCCAAACAGAATGTTCTTCTAAAGAGTGATACACATTTAAGATTCCTCAATCATAACATTAAAGAACTGGAGTCATATCAAGTTGTCATTGCTGCCTGTAAACAAAAAGATAAATAAAGAGGGTCTCTGTGATGCCAAAGAAAGAGGCCTTGCTGCAGGCTATTTTTGGAAACACAGCTGAAGACTGTTTAGCAGGAATTGCTGCTGGCATCCAAACTGTGAGATATAGAAGTGAAAGTCATCTATCTCTACCCTTACCCGTTCCATATTAGTTATTTTGCCATCAAAGCTATTAGAATCAGTGTCTAGTTCAAACAGATTGATTAGCTACCCCTTAACCATATCATTCCTCTCCTGTAAGTTTTCCCTCAAAATCCATTTTCCCCCACTTCGTCTTTCCAAACCCAGAATAGTCCACTTCTTCAGCAACGCTGGGTTCCATCTCACCATCACCTCTTCTGCCTTCTCAGACTGTCATTAAATTTATCCAGTGTGTTTAGGACCACAACCTATTCAATACATTTGGGAAAAAAATGCATCCATGTAAAACAGAGCTGGGCAAATTATATTGCTGGACTGCAACTCCAGCAGTCCAAGACTTAGAAGACTTGGTAGAAAAAAAATTAAATAAGATTGTAATTGTAAGAGAGGACTGGATTTTGTTAGAGGGATAGTTTGAGTTACCAGTATAAGATTCCATTGACTCTTCTAACTAGGGCTGGTGGAAGTGCAACAACATCTAGAGGACCATGCTTTCCCCACACCTGGTCAAACCATACATGCAAGAACACACACATGTACAACAACAACTGGACGGCCACACTTTGCCCACCCTGATCTAAATAAATGTGTATGTTTTTATACACACCACATAAAACATTGCTGTGGTGTATCCCTTACTTAGTGTTTGAGCAAAGGTTTTACAGTGCAGTAGAGGATAGATCTATATGGCACAGATCACATCTTCCATATCTGCACTTTCTGTTACAGTGCCATGGTGCATTTAAAGCCTAGGGAGGTACTGGCCTACATGATACACTGACTCAAAAGCAATATATTGTTGAATCAAAGCATGAGGAAAGTGCTCACAGATGTTACAAAATGGATCAGGGAGAGAAAAAGTAAATGTCAAGAAACTACCCTGGAACTGAAGGGGATGCAGATTTAATGCATGTGTACAAAAAAAGGCTAAACAAATTTCAGTCTTATAGCCATAGCCATCACTGATCTCAAGGAAATAACTCTGGGGACTGAATACATATGAGGCTGCCACATGGGGTCACACCAACAGCCCATTTTTCTACTGGCAGTTATTTTCCAAGGCCTCGGATAAAGGCCTTTCCAAGCTCTGAGAATTCTGAAGATAGAACTTTACTTAAATGGCTAAGAATAAGAATTCTAACTCCTACAGCAGGAGTGGGTAATAAGTGGCCCTCGAGGTGATGCTGGACTGGAAATGCTGATCAGAACTGATGGGAGTTCCTCTGCAACAACATCCGGCGGTCTATACTTTGCTCCTGCTGTCCTACAGTGTGAGCATGCCAAGGGTTATAAGTTTTTGTGAGTGAGATATGCCAGCAGATGTAAGAAACAAGGAGCTGCCCACAAGAGGGGCTATGATAATAAACATATGAGCCTCAGTTCCTCTCCTAGAAACTGATCACATAATCCTCCTTTCCATTTTCTTTCCTTTACCTTTATTAACAAAAGCTTGATATTCCCTTTACTTCACTGGCACAGGAACTATGCAATGCTATCCTTTCTGTGTTGCTGGAGGGATGTTATGGTGCTTAGACCATATTGATCAGGCTCACACTAGCACTTCAGCTCTTGAAAATCTGGGTTAAAACTGGCAGGGTAGGGAGCCACTGTGCTGCCTTCTCCCTCCTGCACAGTCCAGGGCTTTTCACATTACTCTGATGGAGCAAGAAAAGCATTGCACTACTCTGTCTTTCCTGCTGCTTTGATAAAAAGAAATAATGCTAAGCCTAAAGGTGCAAATCCTATATAAACTTGCCCCTTCCACTGAGACTATGAGTTGGATTGGGTTGGAAGTTCTTTGTGACAATGGATGAGACTTTGCTATTATTATGGCTCATTCTTCCAAGTGCCTGAAGTGCCCCTAGAATCCAACAGTAAACATTACAGAAGGCTCTCTTGCAAACCACTTTTGAGGTCTACAGGTGGAAAGTGCTAAACACAAACTCTGCATTATTACTGTATACAATAAACAGGGAGCTCAATGCACAAACAGGGAGAATAGAGCTACATCTAGTTTCAGCCTAGACGCCTCTTACAGGAGACATGTATCTTCATTTCCATCACCTGTTGGTAAATTAAGATGCTTAAAATTACTCATGGGAATTCTGAAGCCAACCAGTATGGAGAGAAAATAACCTTGTGGCAATTTGCACATGCCCTTGGAGAAACAAACAAGTGAGCACGGAAGTTTCCTTGGTAACATTTTGCTTCAAATTTTGAAACTGTTGCAGAATGACACACTTTGGCTTTCTGAGGAAAAACTGTGACTAGAAACAAAGTGAAGTACCCATGTTGCTATACAAAGCATTTACAACAAAGGCTTAACTCACAGGCAACAGGATGGGATTTATTTGAAGAGCTGGTCGCTGGAGCAATTCATCATTGTATTCATTGTATCAGTGAATATATAACTCCAACATAATACTGTACTTGGGTGGATGGAGGTTAATGTGAGTTAAAACTGTTGTGAGAGATATCTCCCCCTCCCCATCTCCACCATCAAGAAGCTCTGTCATTTCTGAAAACAATTTTAATAGGGAGTATACACAAGGTCTACAGTGGATCACAGCTTGAGAAAAATAAGTTTCCTTAACCATTACAATTGCCATGGTTTCTTGGGGATTCTGAGAGCTACAATCCCAAAAAAGTCACTTTTTGCAATCTCCACATTAGATTTTCAGCTGTAACATTATAGATATAGAAATTGGCCTTAAACAAAATCAACATACTCATCCCTTAAGGTCAGTGTGTTGGCCTTCCCCAGCTCTACCTAAACCTAGACCTTCCTGCATGCTAAAAGAAAGGGAAAATATCCTTCTATACCAGGGGTAGGGAACCTTGGAGGCTCTAGATCAGGGTGGTCAAAGTGGAGCTCTGGGGCTGCATTCTGTCCCCAAAGGCTCTTTTTTGCAGTCCTTGACTCCACCAGACTCCCTGAATTGTTCTTTTTCAAAAGGATGGATTTTCTCTCCTGGAAACCTCCAGGAGATGCAATTCATCTTTTAAATGGGCTGCAGGCCCTCCCATTACTTTTAAAACATCAAATACCCTTTTTTAAAAAAAAGATGTCCTTCTGCCCATTTGTTTTAGATTCCTGTTTTGTTTTTTGACGGGGGGGGGGGTAGAGTCAGAAAACTCCCCCCCCCGGCTCACTGCAGTTGCCCACCCCTGGTCTAGATGTTCTGAGTTCAGCTCCAAGATGTCCCACCCAGCAAGTCCATGGTAATGGATTATGGACTTTATCAGACTATAACTTTAAAGCATTCTTTTGCTGGCATAAAAAAATCCATCTTATCTTCCCTCTCAGCAAAGGCAGCTCTGGCAATGAAAGAGGAAGCGAACAGAGCTCTGTTCACTTCCTCCTTTGAAATCCCACAACATATCGCAAGACTTCATCATGCGGGAAATTTTAAAAATACAAAAATAGCATTAAAAAAGTTATACCAAGCACAAAAATGCACTTTAAAACTTATAAGTAACCCGGGGAGGGTCATAAAAAGTTTATGGATGTCATGATCTCACCCAGAAGTGTTCATGCCAGACTGGCCATTGACAGGGTAAGTATGGGCTGGGGGAGGGGGGAAGGACGGGAGGTTTCACACACGTTTCACACGCTGGCTATGCTGGCAAAAAAAACGGCAGGGGGGATCAATTGACGCAATTAAAAAGTTCAGGTTTTGGCAGGGGCATAACCACAAAAGGGCGACATCATCTGATATGCCCGCACTTTTGCAGTTATGTGGCATCGTTATGATGCCATATTTGATGCATCTGATAAAGTCTTATGACAGCAGTCCAAAAGATTTAGAGGGCCCAGTGTTCCATATCCCTGATTTACTCCTTCCCATGGCTAGTGTGGGCATTTAACCCACAATCAAGCTATTATTAGCATCAAAATATGACTAACTAGACTTACAATTTTACTTCTACAATTAGGACTCTGATTGCAATGCATGCAGACTTTAACGTGAACTTCAAGTCTTTTCATTTGTCATTCCTTTCTCTAAACCCTGCTCTGTATAAACCTAGCTTAATAAAAAGGTCTAGAGATCTTGAAAGTTTATCCACAGTTTTATGGAAGTTAGTTGCTCCTAATAAAGATATTGTTAGATCTTGGACTGTTTTCTTATCTAACACAGCTTGCTTTGTTATATGCACAGGAAAGTGTTTCCATCCTTAGTGGAGTTCCCATGATACATACATGACCAGGTATGTATACCACTTTAACTGCCATGGCTTAATGCTATGGAATTTGGGATTTGTCATTCTGTGACATATTTAGCTTTCTTTGTCAGAGAGCTACAACAAAATAGAACTCCCAGGATTCCACAGGATGGATCTATGATAGTTAAATCAGTGTCTAACTGCATTATTTCTGCAGTGTGGCAGCAACCTTTGTCTCATCTCAAAAGGCCATTATGGTAGACACCAGGTTAGTCTCCCTAGAAAAGATCACTATAGCTTCCCTTTGTTATTCAGAGTAAGGAGGCACCTGGAGAAGGCTTTCAAAGATGACATGAGTTCCTTTCAGAAAAGGAGTTCTTTTGGGCATGATGATCCAAGCCAGAAAGGACTTTGCAAGTCAAAACCAGCACTTTCTCTTGGCCTTAGAAATGAATTGGGAGTCAATGCAGATAAACAAGGACTTGAGCAATATGTTCTTAATGGCAGGTACCAGTTGACAAATTTATAGCTATATGCTGCAACAGCTGTAGGTTCCTGACCAGCTGCAGTAAGAAAGCTTTATGAACAATTAATTCACTTTAGTAATCCAGACAGAACGCATTTCACATGATGCATAGCTATGGAGAGAATGAAGAAAATTTTGAAAAGTTACTTTGAATTACTGTTCTCAGGATCTCCCAGCCAAGCCATGCTGACTGGGGGTTCTGGGAATTGCAGTCCAAAGTAATCACTTTTCCAAATTCTGGGTAGAAGAAAAAGAATGCATCAGTAAAGAGGTAACGGGGTTTTTGTTTGGGGGGGGGGGGTTACCTATAACAATGGCATTCTCCAGGATCCAACACAGCAAGCCCAGGCAGAGTTTAAGAGGCACAAGAAAACAAAAACAGCTACACTGTTTCCTGTCCCATGCTTTTGATTTCTTTGCATTAGGGGCTGAAAGAGGAAACATTTCTGACTTGAAGAGTTTCAACTGTGATTCAAGAACAATCTAATAATATAAAGTTAAGACCCATAGTCCATCCTGCTTATTATCTATCATATCTGATTACAGTCAGCAACAGAAATTTTGATCTGTCTTCAAAATATCTAATTCTATATCTTAGTTCAGGATAGATTTCAACCCAAAATCAGCTGTTGTTCTCTTCTTGAAGTATTAATATTAGGAAACATATGCCTGGCTAGTCTTAGCAGAGAAAATGGGCACTGAATGGGCCTGAACTCTTAACTGTTATTGTACGGAAAGTACTACTTGATATTCCGTAATGCTCCCTGCATTACGGAATATCAAGTAGTACTTTCTGTACAATAAGAATAAGGCTGAGAGAGGAGCATGGAGCAATAAATACAAATGACTGAAGTTCAGCCTGTTCCATGTTCTTAGGTGGGTTAGGAAGTAGCCACAACTCTGGAACATAACTTTGTGTGAGAAAAAGAAACCTGATTTATGAGGTCCTATTCTATGCTCTAGTGTGGAGATAATTAAATCAACAATTAGCAATGATTGGTCCGGTTCAGACCCAATGTTCCAATCTCAAACACTAGAATATGATAACAGCACAAAACAGAAGAGGGGATGTGCAAATAAGAGGGAAGGAAGGAACAAATAAGCTGAAAATGTATTCCTGGTCTGCAAACCATGGTTTGGGCACTGAGAATTTTAAATATGAACCAGACCAATGAAAAAAACAACAGCAATTTAAAAATCCAAATCCCAGTCCAGACAGTTTTAACAGGTAACATGCAAAACAGTTTTTGTATTTTCCCAATGTCTAAACCTAAATCAAGCAAGAAACCTACAATGACTGAAATTCACATTTGAGTTCAAAATGGCTCTTCCACTTTCAGTCTCATATAGAACATTTAAAAGGCACAATTCACACCAAAGGCACTCTCAGCCTCTTTGGTGAAAACATCTTTCAGTTTAAACTGATTGAATCCTCTTCACAGTGAATCAGCATAAATCCAAGTACCGTAGCTCTGAAATAGATTGGGCTGGCTGCCATTTACGAAATGCTTGATTAAACAGGTACGGTAATCAGTAGCAACTGAGTTAACCACATCAGTTTAAAAATCTTTTAAACTAAACAAAATGATACTGCCTTGAGACAGTAATAAACATAAACAATGCATAACTATCACCATGAACAGTGTAGTTCTGTTCAGGACCATTTAAAGGTAGTGTGTGTGTGTATGTATATATAATTGATAGTGGAAGACTTGCAGGCATGAAACTGGCAGATTTTTTCTATATCCTACAGTCAGAAAAATACAGAAACCACCCATGTGTCACAAGAGGACTCAACAAAATCGGGGGGGGGGACATAAACATGAGTGTTCTCGTTAAGACCTTATGCCTGTCCACAGAGCTCTGCCATATTTAAATACAATATAAACATAAATATTAATAACAATAATTCAAAGGTGCTCAGAAACCATGGTGATAGTAGAGAAATCATGACACAGAGAGTACCAGGAAGAGTGAAAAATGCTGAACGACAGTTATAGCCATTTCAAATCATCTTCAATAACAAATGATAATGAGAGTTAGAACAAAGGCTGAATGAGCCATGGAATCCAAAGACATTTTTCTAATAGGCTGCATGGCAGTCTGACAGCTAAAACTATTTCAAAGCCAAAGCAGTGCTGATTTGCTAAAGGCAAGTCCTATTTCTATGCACCTCAAATTTAGAGCCACAAGGGAGAGTGCAAATATACCCCAAAGGAAATGTTTTGCATATATCTACATAGGGATAACAGAGTTTCCAGTATCCTCAACCTCAAGCCACCTGGATTTTCTTTCATAAAAAGTTGAATTAAGGAGGCCAATCACGCATCTGATCCTGAATCACATAAAAATCATAGTTACTGTATAAGCACAGAACATGGAAGAACAGTCTGAGGCATAATTTTTTTTTACCTCTGAAATCTATCCCATACATGAGCTCATCTACAATCAACAGGTTCAATACTCCAGATTTCACATAGTACATATTTCCTTTCACTATTTTTCCCCCCAGAAGCTTGGGGTTTCAGGAAGAAGAGTGAAGATTGATTTCCCTGCCTCCTTTATTTTTTAAAAAATAATTGGTTATATATGATAATCTTCACCTTCAAACTGCCAATTGATGAGGGCAATACAATATAAGTCTTTCAAGGATCCAGGATCTTGGCTGGTTCTAAGTAGATGATCTATTCTCAATGTCAGTGGAAAGTGAACAGTCCCTTGCCAATCTATAGAACTGCAGCCTAGAGGAGAATCATCCAGTCCAGAAGTCTCATTTACAGTAGGCCAGGGTTTAATTATTACTGAGTGGTTTTCTAATTCCATCTCATACTGCATTGATCAGTGACCAGCCAACATTTCTACAAAGAAAGTTATCGGCACGACTTTTTCTCACATTGCTGAATTAAAATCATTTAATAGGCTAAATGTCTCCAGCCTATACACTTCGGGGCTATCTAAATGGTGAAAATACTTCTTGTTGAAAATGAGGAGAAGCCTACCTGTCTTAATAGGAATCCGCCTCATCACGCCATATTCAGAAGGAGTGGGGCCCAAAACAGCAAAAACTCGGGCGTGAAAAGCCTTTGCAGGGGGTACACATTCCCCCTTGTTAGGGCAGCGATTTGATAGGACTTGCTGCCCAAGAGAACAGGAAGTGCAATCCTGATTGGCTGGACAAGCACAAGGAGCCAGGGCTTGCTAACAGCTGCTATTTTACCCCCTTAGCAAGTGACTGGGGATCGAAAAAGGGAGGAGGGTGGCTGCCATCCTCTCCCTTCCCCAGTTATCCCCCCCCCGTCGCTGCTACCATGGAGATCAAGGAAGGGAAGAGGGCAGCTCTCATCCTCTCATCTTCCCCAGTTACCACCATCACCACCCCCGCTGCTGTTGCCACTGCAGGGATTGAGGAAGGTGGGAGGACAGCTATCATCTTTGGATGTGAAGTTTATGGGAGCTGCTGGGAACATAAACACCATTAAGACAAGTCGCAGCTGCTCCGACTTGTTCTTACTGCAGGGCACTATGTTTTGGGGGGGCTCTGTAGACAGGGCCTTTGATTACTTTCAAAGTTTAATAAAAACACCCATTTTATTTAGCATAAACATGCATGGACTTCAATGACAGAAAGACTACTAGGGCCATTTTTACTGTCATGATTCCTATACTAAGTGTCAGAGATGTGTTATAAACTGTCAGAGAGAACATGAAATGAGAATTCATGTTCTCAACAATGAGATTCAGCAACAAGTCCTTCCCATGGAAGTCCTAGCAGGCCTGATAGGATGGTTTTAGTGGTATGATAAATCAAAAGTTAATAGTGAATTTAATAATCATTATGTTAGGTGTGTTATATTGAGAATTTGGAATAGGTACAGACCCAGATTATGTCCTAAAATACCTATGTGGATTTCTACACAAGAAGCATTTTATAGGATGGATAGAAAAATAAGTGAGAAATGGATAGTATACCAAGACTTATTTATGTTAGAAAATGAACAATACAGGTTTAAAACAGAAGAGGAATTAGTAAATGATGGATATAGCATTTATTAGTATCATTATAAACAACTGTTGTAAAAAATTTAGGTTGGATAAAAAGCTGTTTAACTTTGGAAAAAGAAAAAACTGTATGAGGTAAAATTATGCACTGATTATGAATGTTTGATTGGAAAAATTCATAAAATGTTGAAAATAGAGCTTGAGATGGAACAAGTTAAAGAACATGTGGTTAGATTGGATCAGAATTTTGGATATAATATCAAGTTGGAACAATGAGAAAGAATGTGGACTAATGACTTTAAAGGCATATTGTGTTATACAGTAATCTCAAAGAAAACTTTTATAAGATGATGTACATATGGTATTTGACTCCAACAAAATTATCTAAGATGTATAATGGGGCTGAGAATTCATGCTGGAAATGGGGAATACAAAAAGGCACTTTTATCTCATGTGGTAGACAAAGTGATAAAGCTAAGAAATATTGGGAAATGATACAGCTGGTGATGCAAGATATTTTAAAAACCAGAATACAATTGAAACCAGAGATATTGTTATTGGAAATGTTAAAAGAAAAAGTCAATGGTGTGAATTTTAAAGTAATGTATTATATGATCTTGGCTGCATGCTTGCTATATGCTTTAAACAATGGAAAAATACTGAACTTCCATCCAAAGAAGATTGGATTTTGATGTTTGAAATTGTTGAAATGGATAAACTGTCTTACTTTGATTAAAAAGAAGTCTGGACAATTTTCTAAAGAACTGAGAATTATTTTTTATCCTTAATAAAGAATGAGAATGAAGTTTGTGGAATCTGAAGATTGAATGTTAGCTGTTTATTACAGCCAGAAGATAAGACTATAATTAAATAGATACAAAAAGATTCTGTTACTTTTATATTGTTGCTTTGGTTTGGAGGGTGGTAATTTTTAACTTTTTTGTGAGGGGGAAGTAGGTAGAAAGAGGTAGGCAGAATAATGGATTTTTATGTTTTTCTTGTGTGTAGTTTATAGGTTGTAGAAGTTATTTTTAGTATGTACTGTATGTTATTGTTTCTTTATTTATGTTATATGATGTTATGTTTGCATAGCTATAACATACTGTATATTCCGGCGTATACGACGACCTTTGAGCCCTGAAAAATAGCCTCCAAAATCAGGGGTCGTTTTATACACCGGATACACTTTGCTTCACCCCGATGTCTGATCTCCTGCCTCTTCGCTTCCTTTGCAAACGGAGCGAAGAGGCAGGCGATCGGGGGGGGGGGGGTGAGGCAAAGTGTTTACCGGTTCATTCGCCCTCCCTCCTCTGCCTTCTCCCCCTTTTGGGAGCAACCGAAGACAGAGGAGGGGGGGGCGAACATTGCTGGAAAGCCCTCCTCCAGCCACCCTTCCCCCTCCCCGAAGTCAGGATCAGGCTCCTGATCATAGCTTCGGGGAAGGGGTGGGTGGCTAGGAAGCCCCCTCCTCTAGACACCTTTCCACCCTCCCCAAAGCCAGGATCGGACTCCCGATCGCGGCTTTGGGGAGGGGGTGGGTGGCTAGAAAGCCCCCCCTCCAGCCACCCTTACCGCAGCCAAGGCAAACCGGGTAAGTTTGCTCCTTTCTTCCATCTTCCTGGAAGGTGGAAGAAAGGGGCGAATCTTGCGGTTTGCCACGGCCACTGCCCATTCCCCATGTCCTCATTCCCTTCCAAAGGGAATGACGACGGAGGGAGGGGGGCTGACGAGGGAAACTGGGTATATTCACCCCTTTCTTCCATCTTCAAGTCAAGGGTGACTGGAAGGTGGAAGAGAGGGGCGAATGCTGCGGTTTGCCACGGAGGCTGCCCATCCCCTCCATCTTCATTCCCTTCGGAAAGGGAACAAAGATGGAGGGAATGGGCAATGGCCAAGGCAAACCGGGTTCATTCGGCCCCCTCCTCTGCCTTCACCCCCTTTGGGGAGCAACCGAAGGTGGAAGAGAGGGGCGAATGTTGTGGCTGGCTGGCTGGCTGGCTGGGAGAGCCCTGCCAGCTGATCCTGTTCGCTTTCCCAACTCACGAGGAGATCCTCGTGAGTTGGGAAACAAAGAGGATCAGCTGGCAAGGCTCCCCCAGCCAGCCAGCCAGCCAAATTGGGGGGGGGGGCGGCTTATACGGCGAATATATGCCAAACTCTAGATTTTTACTGTAAAATTGGGGGGTCATCTTATATGCCCAGTTGTCTTATACGCCGGAATATACGGTAATAAAAAGTTTGAAGACGGAAATCCCAGCAGGCCCAAACACAAGCAGAAGCATTAATTTAACTTTCATGAGGTTTACAATTGGTTTCCCCTCTGAGGAGGAACTGCATTAATAATACCCATGAGTGCTGGAAACAATAAATGACAACAAAAACATCAGATGGGCAAAACTTGCAGGAAACTGAAATATGAAACTGTAGGGAAAGTTTCAGCTTTAGCTCCTGGCACTGAGCAGCATCACAGGAAATAAGGCAAGGGTGGGGTTTTTTTGCAATTATTTCCTGGTATCTAGTTTGTTCAGTTATTGGTTTTGTGTTGACATTGCTAAATTGGTCCCTTGATTTATATACAGATAATGACTGAATGAAAGCTATGTATTTCCACTCAGCTGCTATATATATATTCATCTAGATGCCACTATCAGAAGAATTATCTTCCACTGATAAGTTGGGATGGTACACAACAGATTGTAATCGACTCAGTTGTTTCATCTGCTAAAAGTTTCAACAATTCAGCAGTTCTAATAAAAGTGGAAGAGGTCACTTATGACTGTGCTGTACTGTACATTGAAATGAAATGGAAACATCTGACAGCTTGCTTAATCTCATTCACTAGAAGGAAATGAGGGCAAATTGGAAGCTGCCCCACAGAGAGATAAGTCCATAACAGTTACGGTAGCCATGCTAAATGGAGGAATATGGAAACAGTAGTCCAAAAAGAAGAAGTTGTTCTTTGTCAAGTTCTGCTTTGAGTAGTGTACATCTCATCTTTGCAATAAACTGAAGATATTGGCACTAAGCAAGCTACGACCCCTGCCCAAAAGTCCCATTTACAATCTAGGGATCATGGCCAGGATCCAACAGAGTGGTTCTGCTGATGGAACTGCTTCTTTCAGTGGAACCAGGAAAGGGTGACTCAACTGCAGCTCCTCTGCACTCTCATAACTGGCTCTCATGGACTGGGAACCTGTCCATAGCCTTTCTTCACATGTTGCACAGGGCTGGGGGAGGAGGGTGGAGGAATGGGAAGCCACTGCCATTGTGTTATCAACTGGCATGATGCTGAACATAAGTATGAGCAATCTTATGGGGCTACTGTATGGATTACTAAAATTCCATATGAGAAGCCCTGTGAACAATCAGCACGGTACCTAAATGCTTTTATTATTCACTGGAAAGATGAGAACATACAGAGGGGATAGGAAAATGGTCCGCTATAGATCTCTGCTCTATTTTGCTATTAGCCAACATGGTCATTGCTGATAACCATTACATTTGGACCAATACTATTTCTCTCTCATATCAGTAAGTATCAGAAGGCTACTTAGACCTAGGTTCTAAACATAAAGTTTAAACATCCTCCAACTTATCACTCTGCACTCCACCACACCACACCAATGTATTTTATTCCCAGACTATAAACTTCACTTTAATCCACTCCAAATGATTAAAAAGTCAGAGCCAGATTCAGGGCTGTGCTCCACTGTCAGCAAGATGAATGGAGGTTATCGGCCAGACTACTGTATCTCACCCGATATTTTCATGCAGGGTGGTCACAGAGCTGCTGGCAAACACTCCTTCTCTTCTGCTGGAACTTTTGTTCCTCTGGTTATTTCACATTGGGGAGTGTTGGAAAGGTACAATATAGACTGGCTGAGGCAACTGCAAAATTGATGAAGAGTGTTCTGTCAAAACAGATATTGAGCCTACTCATTTACAGCTGGGGGGAGAGAATTAGCCTGGTTTAGATATTATAGTACTGATAAATGTTCGTGTTCTCAGGCAAAATGCAGGGACCTGCCACTCAGCTGAATAGGTAAAAGAGTTTGTTGTTGCTTTTCCTTTTTTTTTAAATAGCTGCTTCTTAAGCTCAGCATTTAGGGCTGCTACACTGACAATCTGATGGAGGAACCAGACAGATTTCTCTTTGTATGAGAAATGCCTGAGTTTTCTTTTTCAGTTGCTTTTAAAGCAGATGTGTTTGAAAAAGAGGAAATAAGATTTAATTGCAACAGAAGGAGACTTCTTGTTTGGTTCTGTGTGTGTGTGTGTGTGTGTGTGTTTATCTTTCCAATTAACAGGATAATGTATAGCATTTCTCAGCAACTAATGTGTGGGAGCAAATTTATGTCTAAAACACAGAATGTTCTGCTCTTCTGAAACAGGCAGCATGTACCCATCTTACCTAGAAGTATGCATTATATTTCCAAAGACATTCAAAGTTTAAGGGAAGTCCTTCCAAAGTCATTTCACAGACACATACATGTACGGTCCTCCCTCCACATTCGCGGCCTCCACACTCATGGTTCTGCATATTCACGGTTTGCTGTGAGGAGAGGCCGGGAAAAGCGGCGACGGGGCCTCTGAGGCCCCATCGCCACTTTCAGGAGGACGGGGGGAGGAGCGGGTGAGCGATGACTGGGTCTACGGCAGCCCTGTAGTCGCCTACAGAGGCCCCATTGTCACTTCCCCTCGCCTCCTTTCTCCCTTCCCGAGCTTCATAGTCGCTTCGGGAGGGCGGGGAGAGGCGAGGGGAAGTGACAATGGGGCCTCCGGAGGCCCTGTGGTCACTTTGGGAGGGCGGGGGGAGGCGAGGGGAAGGTACGATGGGGCCTCTGGAGGCCCCATCGCCCCTTTTGGGAGGAAGGGGGAGGGCTGCCATTATTCGTGGAATTTTCACATTCATGGAGGTCTGCGGAACCTAACCCCCATGAATGTGAAGGGACGACTGTACTACATTTGACAAAATATATTAGATACCACAGTGTTTTATCTTAAACAGAATTCTAACCCAACCTTCTTTAATCAAGCTATGGAATACTTAGAAGCCATAATGGACATATAGTGAGCCACATTCCATAGATTTTGACAATAGTAAATTCTGCCCTTTTGAAGTCTCTTTCCCTTTTAATAATAAATAAGAAGAAACATGAAGGGAATATCTACTGGTATATGTCCTCCATACTCCAGTGATTTTTTTTCTCTTGAGAATTTGGGCTTGAATTTTGTGGGTTTGGTTTGTTAATGTCTTAGATTTATTAGTCTATCATAAAGACAACTCATAAGGACACAACCAGTAATATCTAAAAACCACAGTCACAAAAGCCAGCACCTTACTCTCAGTATATGGTAAAATGCATGCCATCCTGACACACCGAATTACTTCTGAAGTGAAAAAGGCAGAGGCAGCTGAAACATTAGCTAAAATGTTAGGAATGAGAAAGAACATTTCGAAACAAAAATACAACAAACCATGGGAAATATGAGATCATCCAGACCTATTTGGAGCTTTTAGGTTTCCACTGGGGGCCTGCCACGAAGAATATAAATTATTTAAATCAGTATAAAGAAGCAGATTGTGAAAGTATCAGGAGGGAGGTTGAGAAAGACTATGAGTTTTAATTATCTCATTTAATTTAGTGTCTTCATATCTTATTGCATATTCCTATAACAACTCTGGCAAGATAGGTTTGCATTTTTTCTGTTTCATATATTGAGAAAGTGAGGACTGGTCTGCCCATGCCTCAGTTAGTGGAGAATGAGGTGGTGGAATCCTAAGGACATGTAATGGACAGTGCAGATTTGGGTTAAAAAGGTTAACTTTAGTATCTATTTGTATTTCTGTTTAAAGAGTTTTCTAGACGATAAAAATACTCCTCATAGAATTCAAGGAGGATACTTTTGTCCCAACATGCTGTAAATGAGATTTGTGGTATTTGGAAGGAGTGGGGACCAAAACTCCATCTACTACACAGGAAAAGCCTTCACTGTTTTCCCTGAGGTTTTTCAAATAATGTGCGGGATTGCGCATTAGTGCACACCTGGGCATCCAATTTGGGACATTGCACATTCTCGGCGAGGGCAGAAGTAGAGAATAGATTGATCAGACATGCATTGGTGGTGGGCTCGCTGGCAAGGAAGTGGCCAGAAGTGCCATTTTCAATTTTCGCATTATCAAGTGTGCACCTTTTTTGCTGTCCTGAGGCCAAGAGCTTTTTATAAACAGAATGTAACACTCGTGCACTTTTGATTTACAAGTACCAAAAAAAAACCCTGTGCAGCAGCTACAACACGCATATAGAATAATAAAGCACTGTACTCTTGGCCAGTATCTTGATTCACAGGCATGTCTACATGTGCACTTTAAACATGCAGAGCATCACATACAATAGATTTTGCCAAAAGACCATGGAGACAAATGAGAGCTGCTATGAATTTGCAATCATGCACATCAATCTGCATTATATCTTCTCATCTAGACAAGCCATAAGGTATTTTAGATTACTTCTTAAGGCCCAACCCTCAGAATGCATCTTCCAACATATAAAAACACTCATATTTAACCATAAAAGAATGGTGGGTGGGACTAACAACAGAATATCAATAAAAAGCAGTATATTCGTGCATGGCAGGGGGTTGGACTGGATGGCCCTTGTGGTCTCTTCCAACTCTACAATTCTATGATTCTATGATAACAGTTAAACCTCTTTTTTAAAAATACCCACTTGCAAGTTCTATTAATGTGCATGGATCTCTGATGAAGGGAACATGCTCTGTAGTTCTGCTTTTCTGCTTGCAGGAAGTGCTTTGAGCTTGTTGACTTTTTTTAAAAACACACACGGAGGGAAGGTATAAAACTGATCTTGTAACATAAGGTAGTGCATCTGTTCTGCTATATCAGGGTTCTATGAGCTCATTCCCACTTCATTCAGCCTCATTTCACAAAAGCACAAAGGTTATTCACTCAGTATAAGTGCTCAGCCACCTGCTGAAAACTTTGCCTTTCACCTCAAGCTTGAAAATGGCATTCACCCAGGAATATGTGTGGGCAGAGAAATTAGTAAAAATGCTATAGGTCACTAACTTACACAATCTTATTTACAAATCTGCTTTAGTAGTTAGCATACAGTATTCTAGGCTGAGAGATGGACATGGCAAAAGGTCAGCCTGTCAACTTAACAGCCAAGCAGGGATTTACGTAAATGTAGATCTTCCAGTCCACATGTGTCTTTTAAAACAGTCACTGCCATCCTGGCATAGATTAATAGTTGGACATGGAACAGGCAGTTCAAAATTCAAATCTCTCCTAATAATCTATACGATTTTTCTTCTTGGTATATCAGGACAATTACTTACAAACTCTCTCAGCTTCTGTAATCCTCTATGAACTATGAAATAAGGTATTTCCTATAAGTACTTAACACATTGACAGCTATACAAATAATCAAACTATTTGGAGGTATTCATAAGGGCCACTGTACTCACAGTCTGTAAATGTGAATTAATCTTGTAAATACAGATTAAAAGCAGAAGAAGGGCTTTTTCACACCAGACAGATTCCAAGCTATATTTTGCACCCTCATTATAGGAAATGCAAAGGTGCTTTTAAAGTTGTATGTGCAAATTCAAGACAGACAAAATGGTTCTTTTGGTTTTCCTCAGTTTCCCATTTTTCTAGCCTAATGTTCACCAAATCTCATTATGTTAAAGCCCACATGAATATTTGTCCACATTTTCATTTCATAATACAGTATTTTCAATGCTATTAATTCCTAACACATGCAAGCAATTTCTCTCTCTCTCCTTTGCATGTTATTTTTACCAATATGCAACATTTGTACAGGGTTTTTAAATCAAGGAACTCTATCTTAAAAGCTGTAAGAATGCAACTATCACCATGCTTTTCTTTGTTTGCTAATCTAGGAAATGTAATAAAACGCAATAAAAACGCAATAAAACGCAAATGAAATAAATCCTCCAGCTCACTTATCCAAATGCTCTCATATCTAGAATATACACTGGAATTTTTTAATTTTATTTTTTTAGTGGCTCTTCTGTGCTGTACCCCACAAAGTCACAAGTACTTGAATATTATCTTGGAAAGGCTCCACAGATGCTCTTAGTGCATGGGCATGAGAACACATTTAGGAGCCTTTATAATAATATGACTCCCTAGAAGGCATCTAGGAAGTGAAGTTCCCTTACACTCCATTCCCAGTGCCCAGGCTGAGAGAGAGCTGCTAACATGCATGACAAGCTGACAGTGTAAGAGTCTGTCTCCATTTTCTTCACAAAGAGCTTCATTTATTCCATGGAGCTATGCTTGTATTTTAACGCCTTTCTCTCTAATAGCCTTTAGAGAGGGGATGACCTGTCTCAGGGGAAGATTCATAATCAGAGGCACTCCCCAAAGGCAATTACACATTCCTTTTACTGTCAAGCATAAAACTGTTGCTAGTTAATTTCACCCCCTCATACTCCTGCCCTCCTTCAGACACCCTCCGGGGACGAAGAGCCTCCAGCTGTTTTATCAGGGCGATGGCGAAACTAACTGTTTCTCTGCATTCCAGGAACTCTTCCCCCTGAACGGTTTGTGACACAGCAATGGGGCTTTAACAAAAAAAAAAAAAAAAAGGAGGGGATGGGAGAAAGAGAGGAAGCACAGTAGCCCAAACCAGCTGCCTGGGCCAAGGAGGGAGAGGCCTACATGTCCAAAACACAAGAGGATTTCATCCCCTGCAAGACCATGGACTAAGGAAGGGGGTCTCAAGCAGCCTCACCAGATGGGGCAGCCCTGTGAAGAGCTGCTTCTGTGCCACTCTCACTCTTCTCCCTCCCTTTCCCCCTAAAACTGTTTTTGGGAGGTGGGGGAAGCCAGGATAAAGGCCTGAGTGCCCTGACCCTATTTACAAGGGTGACAGTGGAGACTGAGGCACTTTCATTCAGAAGTCAAGTTCCACCAAGTTCTAGAGGACCTTACCTCTCTAGGTCAGTTGTTCTTAACCTGTGGTCAGGGGACCCCAAGAGGTGTGCGATGTCCTCAAAGGAGGTCCATGAAGGCTTGTAGGCTGCTTGGCCCACCTCCTCCCTGCAGTGGAGTGGCCACATGACAGGAGCCAAGGCAAAGGCTGGCTGGCTAGCTTGGCCTGTGCATTGCCATTCAACGTACTCCAGCCACAAACTTGGGAGGAAGAAGCAAGAGAGAAGTCTTCCCTTCCCCTTCTGTTTCTCTGAGGGAAGGTTTAATGGATGCTGCAATTGTATCATCATTACTATTACTATTATTAGGTGGTGGTGGTGGTGTTAGGGTTTTAAACCTTGAGTTAAGTCTTGGGGGTCCATGGCAACAAAAGCTATTTAAAGGAGGTCGCTAGTAAAGAAAAGGTTAAGAACCACTGCTCTGGGTGACTGTGAATGGGTCACAGAATGTGGGGAGCAGAGTGGGGACTGAGCCCCCCCCCCACTAAGACTAGATTGTGGGTGGAGTCCCTCCAAATGCTAGGGCAAAATTGGAGTCCTTGGTAGCTGAACCCTCTCAGGAGCCAGCCCTCAAAAGTGTCCTAAATAAGCCAAGCCCTAAGAAATCCCTATTGTGCTGGAGTCTTCTCCCCCAGGAATAAATAAGACCAGCTGCTTCCAGTCTAGCCTTGCTTGGGAGTAAGTGGCACGGGGCACAAGGGAGGGCGCGTCGAAGTAGGCTAAGACCTGTCACCTTTAAGGCTGGCTGGGGAAAAGTAATCTGCCCCCCCCCGCCACTTCGTAACCGCCTGCCTGCCCTACCTTTGAAAAGAAAACAGCTCCGGGGCCCCTCGAATATCAGACAAGGCGGGTGGTGGGTTTTTTATGCCTCTCGGGGGATTCCTTTCTTTCTCCCACATCCTCCCCTTGGGAAACTCCTCGTCCCTTCAGCTGCTGCTGAATCGGGCTGAAGGATGGGGTGGGGTGGGAGGAAGAAAGAGAAAAATCCACTCGGGGGTTACATCACGGAGGGCTGGGCTGCCCTTTCGCTCACATTTTCAAAAAGGGAGAGAGAAAGAAAGAAAGAGGAACACGAGGCCGAACTTTCCACGGGGAAGAACTTCTTACCCGCCACGGAAGAGCGCCCCCGCCCTGCCTCCGCTTCTCGGGGGTGTGCGTGTGTGTGTATACACACACACACACACACACATACACACACACGAGACACACACACACATATATGTGTGTATGTATGTGTGTATATATATGTGTGTGTGTGTATACATATATATACATATACATATATACATATATACATATACATATATATATATATATATATATATATATGCGCGCCTGCCGGGGGTGGGGGGAGTAGTCAACCAGGCCCAATAGGACGATCAACGGCCCCAGAGAGAAAGGCGACACGACACGCACTAACACGGATTATTATTATTATTATTACACGGGGCACTGGAGACGATCCGAAGTTCACCGCGTGCCTTACCGAACCGGATCGGAACCTTTACAAGAAAACCCCCATTTATTCCAGGCTTTCCTTTGGGATGGCCACCTCGTAGCCACTGAAACCTCTCATAGACGACTCCCACCGTACTGAGAAAAGTTACCAGCCCATAGAAGAAGAATACAAGCGGGGGGACAGATCCCGATCGGCACCCCTACTAGAGTCCCATACACACACACACACACACGCATCTATATCTCTGTATAGAATCTCTAAACAGCCCATACCTTCAGTGCGAACTTGTCTCCCGTCTTCTTGTTAAAGATCTCCAACACTTTCCCATTAATGCCCAGCCCCAGCACTTGGGTGGTGACCTTGTAATCATCCGTGATGGCATTTTTCTTGATCGGGAGGACAGACTTGAGGTGGAACTGAGGGAACTGCTGCGGCGGCGGCGGCGGCTGAGGCGGCGGCTGTTGGGCCAATTGTTGCTGTTGAGGCGGCGGTGGAGGCGGCGGAGGCGGCGGCGGCGGGTTGGGGAAAAGTCCTGGCGGGTTCTGGTTCTGAGAGTTGGACAGCATGGTCCCGCCCGGAGCCGAGGCAGCCCGCGGCGGTTCCGTCCCTCCCTCCCTCCCTCCCTGACCGCCTCGCCCTTGCTTCGCCCCGCTCGCCCGCCTCCCTTTCCGGCTCTCTCGCCCCCCAACGCTACGAAGTTTGCGCACCCAGCGCCGGAGGACAACTCGGGTTCCTTCTTCTTCCCCGCTGTGGTTCTTCTTTGTTCAAGCTGCCCCTCCAAGAAGCGCCGCCGCCCGGCCGCCGCGGGACCTCTCCGGGACCAGCGGCCGCCCCTCGGCAGAACCAGCTTCGCCTCCGCCTCCGCCTCCCGCCGCCGCCTCCCTCGAGCGCCCAGACAGGAAAAGGAATCGCTAGGAGGTATCAATCTCGTTCTTTCCCCGGCTCGGCTTCCCTGTGGTGATGTCACAGCCTCGCGTTGACTGGCTGGGCCGGGTGGGGGGAGGAGCCTAAGGCGGAGCTTAGGCGAGGTGGGCGGGGCGGAGGGGAGGCTTCAAAGGTTTCCTAGTCAAAGAGTTAGGGTCAGTCTTCCTGGCTCCCAATCCTGAAATCAGAACTCAGCACTTGCAAATGAACTCCACCCAGGGACAGGGGAATTTCCAGCAGAGAATGGACCATTAGCCAAACATAGGAACGGTTTAAGGAATATTGCCCCCCCCTGCAATGCTTTATTTTGGGAGGTCCATATGTTTATCTCAGGTCAGTGTAAACTAACTCAGCCTAAACTATTTACAGTACAGGATATTCAGATTATTACTAATAATGTTATTGCAGGAGGAGGGTTACTACAGGGCTCCCACAATGATGGGCCCCCCTCAGGTCAATGTAAACAAACTCAACCTAAGCTATTCACAGTACAGGATACTCAGATTATTACTAATAATGTTATTGCAGGAGGAGGGTTACTACAGGGCCCCCACAATGATGGGTCCCCCTTATTTGAGAACTCACATTTAACAAGTCTTGAAGAGAAACAACAACGCAGAAAGAATCACAGAAACATCACCCAAAGAGACCTTCTGCTGTGCTTTCTGCAACCAAACTTGTTTATCTTGGATTGGCCTTTTTAGTCATCAGCGTGCTTGCAGAAAGCGCGGGATGAGTCCTTCCTGAATCTTCGTTTGCAAAGAAAAGCCAAAGAGATTGCAGGAGGAGGGTTACTACAGGGCCCCCACAATGATGGGGCCCCCTCAGGTCAATGTAAACTAACTCAGCCTAAGCTATTCACAGTACAGGATATTCAGATTATTGATAATAATGTTATTGCAGGAGGGGGTTACCAGGGGGCCCCCACAATGATGGGGTCCCCTGTGGATGCTGACACCGCTGGTGCCTTAAACCAGCCCTGGCCAAACAGACACTAATCCTCCTTGCATATCTCCACCCAGAAACTAGCCATTCAAACATACAAATTTACATATCCTTCCCAACAGGGCTTCACAGAATATAAACCCCACACACACCCCTGCCCAATCATTCTCTGAAGATGCCAGCCACAGATGCAGGCGAAACATCAGAAAGAAACTCTTCCAGAACACGGCCTCACAGCCCAGGGGGGGGGGGGAAGAAAATCTATTCACCCAGGTTTCTCCAGAGGTCGTATGTGTTTCTCCTCTTCTACAAAGAGGCACATTTCTTTTCCTTGGAGATTTCCAAACAGTAGAGGCCAGCAAATCCCATTAGGAGGATCAGGTCAAATTCCATATATAAGTGTGCAAGCTTTGGAGTTCTCCTTTGGGAATCCACACTACACAAAGGGAGCATCTACACAACACACACACAAACCCCCGGCAAGAATGCAGGCAGAATAACTTTAGTTTAGATGAGCTCCTGCTGGGATTCTCCATATTCAGAAGCAGGGGGGCTGAAAACTCCAACTAGACTGCAATAACAGCTTTAGCTGTTTCTCATGATCTTTTTTTAAAAGTGCGTGAAAATGCGCATAATAGGTCAGCTGTACAACCAATTCTTAAATGGGACACAGCAGAGCTGAAAGGTAATTGGTCAGACCTCGGAGGGGGCGGGCTTGCAAGGGAGGGCTTGCAATGCTGGAGCCAACATTGTTGGTGTTTTTTACCAGCACAATTGTTCAGCTGGTAAAGCGGCAGAGCAAAAGTATGAACTTTTTTAAAAACAGAAAATAGCTCTTCCACATCTGTCACTTTAAGAAAAATAAAGTGGGGGGTGAATGAGAGAGATTTTCCGGATGCAACTCACTCGCAGCCACCTTTTTTTTGTTCTGGGGATGTAAACTGCAAAGTATTCCCTTCTAAGCTTGCTAATCAGCTGTGGGCACAAATGGGCACTGCAGCAAATGGGAGGCAAGTCACTATTTTTCACTGCTAATTCTTCCATGTAGCTGCTCCCAAACAATCCAGTTTGAAGCTGGATTATTTGCATGGCTTCTTCCTATGGAATACTGGGATTTGTTGTTTTACAAGGTCTTTAGCCTTCTCTGCCAAAGAGTGCTGGTGCCTCATCAAACTACAAATCCCAGGATGCCATAAGAAGGGGCCATGAAAATAATTCAGTTTCAACCTGGATTATTTCTCTAGTGTGGATGCCCCTAATCAAGCTAAATAGTTTTGTGTTTTTTGTAAAATGAGGGAGAGATGGATGTCTGGAAATACTGCTGCTGAGTGAACATAGATCTGACAGAGCAGTCTTCCTACCCCCACCCCACATGAACATTCAGCCTGAAGAAGAAGAGTCTTGTGTGACCAAAAAGCTTAAGTCTGATATTTTGAACGCTTGATGGTCTGAATGAGCAAATCCCGGGTAGGAAGTGCATAACCTAAGTAGGCAACTGCAGCATCACAACACCCATTGGTGGTGTGCTGGGCAGAGTCACTCTAGTTCCTGTATTGGAGCTGCCTAGATAATAATAACTAACAGCATCAATTAGTATTTTAGAAAACAAATCAGGAAACACTTCAAGGACTAAAGCTGTTGGTTTCATCTTTCCTTTGAAAAAAAGGAAACCTCCTTATACACCACTTCCTTGACATATGCAAAGGCACAAAAAGTACAGCCTGAAAACTGGGTGATAGCCTTACACACTGCCAATTAACACAAGTATTTATTAAGACTGGTGGTAGCTCAATCCTGTGGTGGTTGAAAGCTTTGTTCAGTTTTTCCATTCAGAAGTTTCTTCATTAAGTGCTAAATGAGCCACACAATGGCAGCTACGGCAGCCTTTGCACTAAGAGCAGCAATGAATTGAGGCATAAAATATCTGGTCTGGACTCCCATGCTTTGTCTGGATAACCAAGATCAAAACAGAGGTCAATGGAAAAGGAACTATGGTTCTCTTCAAAGACATAGCAGTATTAAGTCTGGAATATCAGTAAGCAAGGGGATCTTGTAGCACCTTTGAGACTAATTGAGAGAAATATATTGTAACATAACTTTCGTAAACTTGGTCTACTTCCTCAGATGCATGGAGAAAGCATCTGAGAAAGTAGACCAAGTCTACAAAAGCTTACACTTCAATTTCTTTCAGTTAGTCTCAAAGGTGCTACAAGATCCCCTTGCTTATTATGGTTCTCTTGTTACTAGACCAGCTCCACCAAAATTTGGCAGGATGGCCAATAGTAGAGAATGTTGGGAGTTGCAGTCCAACAACATCTGAAGGTTTGCAACTTCCCACCCTGGTGTTTTTCTGACAACACTGTTGTTCGTTGTTGTTTTTATTGTTTATTGTTGTTATGTGTCCTCAAGTCAGCATTATTTTACAGGGACCCTATGAATGAGAGGCCTCCCTCTTATTAACAGACCAACTCAGGTCTCACAAAATCAGGGTCATTGCTTCCTTAGTTGAAACAATCCATCTGTAATATGGTCTTCTTATCCTCCTGCATTCCACTTTTTGCAGCATTATGGCCTTTGCTGATTAATCATGTTGTCTCGGGATGTGTTCAAAGTACAACAGCCTCAGCTTAATCATTTTGGCTTCTAGTGAGAGTTCAGGGTTGATTTGCCCTCAGACCTTTCCTCCCATACCACATCTCAAATGAGCTGATTGCACTGTCCTACACAATACTTTCAGATGCAACCACTTGGAAGTTTACCATGACAGAGGCTGCAGTCCTATGTGTACATTGAATTAATTCCATCCAACTCAGTGGGACTAGATTTACCCTAAGGAAACAGTGAGGACTATGCTATCTGCCTGCTTCAGCTATAATGTTAGAAATTTGCATAACTAAAGGATAGTCTTATATTTGGAGTGCCCAGTTTCCCATCAACCAATCTTAAATTGTCCTTATTCACAGAAAATGAAACACAGTTCTCTGGGATGTCCCCTTGGACAGGATGCAGAGCATGTGATACTCTAAATGTTGTTAAACTTCAACTCTTACTAGCCCTACCCATAGCCAATAATGAGGGAAGTAAAATTCATCATTTGAGGGCCATGTATTCATTATCCCTGCTGTGGGTATCCTGTAAAGGAACAAGTATTATTATATTATTTCCTACATATCTTTCCCCACTGCTGCTAACATAGAATCATAGAATTGTAGAGTTGGAAGAGATCATGAGGGCCATCCAGTCCAACCCCTTGCCACGCAGGAAATCACGATCAAAGCATCCCCGACAGATGGCCATCCAGCCTCTCTTTAAACACCTCCAAGGAAGGAGACCCCACCATGCTCCGAGGGAGTCTGTTCCACTGCCGAACAGCTCTCACTGTCAAAAAGTTCCTCCTAATGTTGAGGTGGAATCTCTGTTCCTGGAGCTTGCATCCATTGCTCCGTGTTCCAGTCTCTGGAGCAGCAGAAAACAAGCTTGCTCCATCCTCAATGTGACACCCCTTCAAATCCTTAAACAGGGCTATCATATCGCCTCTTAACCGTCTTTTTTCCAGGCTAAACATACCCATAAACATAAACATATGAGTCTCTCCTCATAAGGCATCGTTTCCAGACCTTTCACCATTTTAGTCGCCCTTCTTTGCACACACTCCAATTTGTGCATATCCTTTTTGAATTGTGGTGCCCAGAACTGGACACAGTATTCTAGGTGAGGTCTGACCAAGGCAGAATAGAGTGGCACTATTACTTCCCTTGATCTGGACACTATACTGTACTTCTATTGATGCAGCCCAAAATCGCATTGGCCTTTTTAGCTGCCGCATCACACTGTTGATTCATGTTCAATTTGTGGTCTACTAGGACCCCTAGATCCCTTTTGCATGTAGTCTCATTCAGCCAGGTCTCCCCCATCCTATATCTATGCATTTCATTTTTTCACCCTAAGTGCAGTACCTTACATTTCTCCGTATTGAATTTCATTTTGTTAGCTTTGGCCCAGCTCTCCAGTCTATCCAGGTCATTTTGAATTTTGATCCTGTCCTCTAGGGTATTGGCTACTCCTCCCAATTTGGTGTCATCTGCAAATTTGATAAGTATGCCCCTAATTCCCTAATCCAAGTCATTGATAAAGATGTTGAATAGCACTGGGCCCAGGACCGAACCTTGTGGCACCCCACTGGTCACATCTTTCCAAGACGAAGAGCAGCCACTGCTGAGCACCCTTTGGGTTCGGCCGGTCAACCAATTACAAATCCATTGAACAGTTAACTTGTCTAGCCCACATTTTACAAGCTGGTTTGCAAGAATGTCATGGAGAACCTTGTCAAAGGCCTTACTGAAATCAAGATATGCAATATCCACAGCATTCCCTTCATCTACCAAGCTGGTAACTTTATAAAAAAAAAAAGATCAGATTAGTCTGGCATGACTTGTTTCTCTGAAACCCATGTTGACTTTTTGTGATTATGGCATTGCCTTCTAAATGTTCACAGACTCTCTGTTTAATGATCTGCTCTAAAATCTTCCCTTGTATTGATGTCAGACTAACTGGATGATAATTGTTGGGATCCTCTTTTTTCCCCTTTTTGAAGATGGGGACACCATTTGCCCTCCTCCAGTCTGCTGGGATTTCTCCTATTTTCCAGGAGTTCTCAAAGATTATTGCCAATGGCTCTGAGATTACATTTGCCAGCTCTTTTAATACCCTTGGATGTAGTTCATCTGGTCCTGGAGATTTAAATTCATTTAGATTAAGAAGGTATTCCTGTACTTCCTCTTTGCTTATTCTGTGCTGGATTTCCCCTATTGTGTCCTCTGTCCCATTATCCTCAGGTTGGTCACCCTTTTCCTTTTCTGAAAAGACTGAGGCAAAGAAGGAGTTGAGTAATTCTGCCTTTTCTCTGTCCCCTGTTAGCATTTTGCCACCTTCTCCACGTAGTGGCCCTACCATTTCCTTCTTCTTCCTTTTGCTGCGGCCATACCCCCAAACCCCCTTTTTATTGGTCTTAACCTCTCTAGCAAGCCTGAGCTCATTCTGTGTTTTAGCTTTTCTGACTTTTACTCCTACACGTGTTCACTATCTGTTTGAATTCTTCTTTGGTGATTTCCCCCTTTTTCCATTTCCTATACATGTTCTGTTTAAAACTTAGCTCTGTTGAAAGTTCTTTAGTCATCCATCCTGGTTTCTTGAAACACCTCCCATTTTTCTTCCTCATTGGCACTGTTTGAAATTGTGCCTTCAGTATCTCCCTTTTGAGAAAGTCCCATCCGTCTTGAGGTCTCTTCTCTTTTAGTATTCCTGACCGTGGGATCACTCCCAGTATTTCCCTGAGTTTATTGAAATCAGCTCTCCTAAAGTTGAGAATGCGTGCCTGACTATGCCTGGCTTCTCCTTTCCATTGTATAACAAACTCCAGGAGAACATGATCACTCTCATCTAAGGATCCCAACCTTCACCCCTCACCAACAGTGAGGAAGTAGATAAGAAGTTGTGAAATTTGCCACCACAGAAGCAGTGAGGGCTACAAATTGGGACAACATTCAAAGGGGACAGAAGGGGGCTCTGCCGATCACCGGTGGGCCTTTTTGCGGCCCAGCCGGCGCCCCCGGATGCCTCTTTGCACACACCCCCGCGCCGCCAGGAGCGGGGGGGGAGGAGCGGAGGACCGCATGGCCCTCCATGGCAGCAGCCATGCTGCCTTCTCCTTCCCAGGCCGCTTTGTGGCCGGAAGGGGCGGAGGGAGGGTGGCCAGCCAATCAAAGTGGGCCTGCTCACTCCCGATTGGCTGGGGCCCTCTCTGGGAGGCGGGTCATCCGGCTGGCTCTGGCGCGGCCGGATGACGTCAGAGGACGGGTGACGGAGCTGTTAAAAAGCAGCTCCGTCGGCACTCCCTCCTCTTTTGGCTCCAAGGAGCCGAAGACCCACCCACCCTCCCTCAGGGGACTTCAATCCTTCTCGCAATTTGCAGGGCGGCGGATGTCATGGGGTGTGATAGGGCGTGAGGTCAGGGGTCTCTGTCAAGTGCAAGTTCAAGCACTAGTTCAAGTTCAAGGGAGACCCCGCCTCTAGTGATTAACTGTTTGTTTTCAGGGGAGGAGAGGAAGTCAAGCAGACGGCTCAGCCAGCAGCCCTCTCCTCCAGGGAGTTGGCATGGGCCGACGGGTGGTCTTGGCGCACATGGAGGGGCTCAAGAAAGGATCACGACCCATACATTGCCACCAACCATCTAGCAAAATTGCAGCCAATTTATTGCCAAAAACATGTATTTACTAACCTATGTTTTCTGAAGATGTAACCAAAATATAATCTTTAAATATGTAACCAAGTGTTGAGTGTTCATTCAAAGGGGCTGAGGGGTTGTACGTTCTGGGTCCGCAAGAAGTTTGTGGAAAACAGTGCTATCAATAGCTATGCATTATGATGTGTGTTGGGGAGGTGGCAGAGGGATCAGTGAGATTCTAGAGGGCCACAAGTGACTTGCAGGCCATACTTTTCCCACCCTTGGTCTAGATCAGTGGTGTCCAACCTGTGGTCCTCCAGGTGTTTTGTACTCCAACTCCCAGAAGTCTGAGCCAGTGGGTCCAGTGGTCAGGAATGCTGGAAGCTGCAGTCCAAAACACTTGGAGGGCCACAGGTTGGACACCAATGGTCTAGATGGTTAAAAAAAAAAAAGCATTAGTCCAGGGGGGGGGGTAGCTATTGGACGTCTTGCCCCTCCAAATAAGAATGTTGCCTGTCCCCAATGAAATTTTTCAATCTCGACATTTCTAGCATTATAGGGAGTGAGGCATTGAAAGCCATTCATACCTAGAACTCTTTTATTTACTGTGTTCACATTCCCTAGGTAACTTTGCCTGCCTCCTTTTCTTTTTTAAATGCTCAGCTGAAGTTTTAAGTTACTGCCATGCTAGAAATTTGGGGAAATTTGAAAGAAATATTTCAGTATGCTTAATGGAGGGAATGACTTCATTATCCCCCTCCCCCAAGGTATACCTCTCCATTAGTTCTACCACCATTACCATAAACCCTCTTCTGTAACATACTAAAACTGTTCAACCATCCTGACACAGTGCAACAGTGCTAAGGTTTGCTATTGTACCTTAAATCCAATAACAAACAGTTCATACAAAAGATTGGTCTATAAGTCACAGTTATTTTTTAAAAAATGGCTGTGGGCGTTGGCTCCCATTCACTCAGCATGCATGAATCTCATAAATTTGCAAGCCTAAAATACGCAGGATGGAAAGGGATGGCTGAGTCAATGCAAGTTACGGAAATGTTCTCAACACGAAGCATGTTGATTACGATAATACTGATATTTGGTTCAGAAAATGCCAACAATGAATAAATGGTTCCCTTATGTTCTAACAAACCAAACAGAAGGCAAATATTAAAGGCTACATCAGGCCAGCCTTTGGCATTTCTGAAAGGCCACTTTCGGTTTTGACATAAGCTAGAGTGATGGGTGGAATAAAACAGCACACATTTGTCATGTTCTTCATAAGCAGGCCAGGAAGACTCTTGCTAACTGTCAATGTAGCACAGGCATCATGAACATTGTTTGTTCATTTCTGCCTGAGAGGTTGCCAACAGACATGCAAAAGAGCAGCAGCACTGAAGATGCTCTCTTATTCTGCAGGATAGACATAAAGCAGGAAATATTCTTAATGATAAGGGAATGTGGGATTCTGGGAGCTGTAATCTAAAAAAGTAACTTTTCCAAGGTTCCAGACTCTCATCCAAAGAGCGGAGGCATTGTTATGGTACAAATCGTAAAGAGTTCAGGAGTGATACATTTTTGGACTACAAGTCCAAGAATACCCCAGCCGGTAAGGCCAGTGGTCATGCTGACGAAAGATTCTGGGAGTTGCAATCCTTAACCAAGCTTCAATCATCTAAGGAAGGGAAGATAATTGACTAGCATTCCAGATGTTGCTAGATTGCAGCTTCCAGCATTCCTCGTTGTTGACTATACTGGCTGAGACTGCTGGGAGTTACAGTTCAACAACATCTGGAGGGCCACATGATTCCCATATTTACCCATGGGGAAGAGTAGCTCTTTCTTTGGAACAAGTCTAGGACCGAGACCTACAGTTGCTTGCCCAGAAGCCCATAAAATGAGACAAATTCAGAGAAAATAAAGGTATGAATGGAATCTCAAAATCTTGCAACAGTATAACTTAATAGTAGGCAGGAAACAGCTCCAGCAAGACATTTAATTTGACTTCCCACTGTGGGTTGGAAAGTTATTTTTCAGAACTACAACTCCCTTCCTCTCCCAACCAGCATGACATGGCTCTCTTATTCTGCATGATGAGCTTAAAACAGGAAAACTTCCTTTTGAGTAGGGAATACAATGAAAATTTTAAGATGGAGTGAGTAAAATGTGACATCGTTAGTCTCATTAAACCAACTCTGGCCCTCATCACACCATCTTATTAAAAGTGCTTTGTAAAAATCCACAGGGCCCATAATGAAATATATAACATTAATTCCTTTTGGGTCTGCTTTTAAAACATCCTGGTGGTATTTTATATACCATAAGCTGACATTGCAGTACTAGAAATGCAACATGAATTGTGCTGGCTCTAATTCTGCCAGCTCTACACTGGGCAATATGACTGCATGTATCAAGTTGATCATGCCACAGCCATGCCTCTACAGCAGACTCTTAACTGGCTACTATCCAGTATCAATTGTTTTATGTAAAACCTTCCTATTGACAAACAGAATTCATGGCTAATACCAGTTGTCCCTTCACATTTGCTGGGGTTAGGAATGGAGCACCACCGTGAAAGTGAAAAAACCAACAAATCAGTTAAGCCCCTCCCCAACATGCGTACTACACTACAGAATTGTAGACTCCTCTCCCACCAATAGGACTGCCTTTTCCTGCCACTGCGGTAGCAACACCCACCCCCGGGGAACACAAACCATACCACTCATCCACACTCGCCTCCCTGCCAGCTCTCCCTCCCTCTGCCCTGCCAACAACACAACTCCAGCTTGCTTTCTTACCTTGCAACAAAACTGTGCTGCCTATTTAAAACAGTAAGGTTTCTCCTTTCCCAAACTGAAGCTAAAAGTTGCAACTGTAGAAACACACAACCCCACGCACAAATCACACCCCTCACCCATACTCGCCTCCCCCCAGCTCTCCCTCCCTTTACCCTGCCAACAACACAACCTTACTGAGTGTTTTAAATACAGAGAGCTGTTTTGGTGCTAGGTAAGAAAGCAAGCTGGAGTGTTTTGTTGCCAGGACAGGAGGAGAGGGGAGAGGGAGGAGGGTGGGGTCTTGGCGTTTGAGCTAGTTGAGCAGCAGCTACGAAGTGTGAATATGCAAAACCACACATGTGAAGAGACAACTGTATATAGATTTAGTTATTTAACCCAACACCTGCTTATTTATTTATGTATTCATTTATTTAAGAAAAAACTTATTTTCAGCCAACAGGAGCTCCCAGAGTGGATAACACATAAATACAAGAATAAAAACTAGACAGGCCCTGCCTTCAGGCTTAGAAGAGTCCAAAACACCTCTCAAAACAGGAAAAAGTACAGTACTGGATGGTGGGGGTCAAGTTCAGGCACCAGTTCTTAAACTTACAAAGTTGATGAAGGACCCAGCTGGGACTGAAATTATTTCAAGGTGAGGAAGAGCACATGTTGCTAGTCTTGGACCTTTCACACTACCCAATTATAGCACCATGATTCCACTTTAACTGTCAGAGTACCATCCCCTGGAATCCTGGCATTTGTGTTCTGGAGAGGCAATAGAGAAAAATCTAAATGAGCTGAGACTGACTAGACAAGCAAGGAGCCACAAGTGGTTTTTTTTTTCCTTTCAAATATGTCCATAACAAGAGAAGAGAGGATGGCATAGTGTATATGCTAAAATGTTTCAGTATTTTGGAAATAAGAGGTATGTTCTTGACTGTAGAACTCCTTCCTCGTCCCTTCAGAGTGTGGGATGCTAGACTATGTTATTTTTCATAGCCGTTGGTCGTTAAAAGCCTTTCCATTGATGCCTCCTTGTCATGGGAGAGAGGCTTGCATACCCTAATGATGTTTTGAGCTATGCTGGCGGTGGCATAATAGCCACTGGTAGGGTCTCCCATGCCAGACAGGTCAAAACCGAAGGGTCTGACAAAGAGCGTCAAAGGGTAGGATGGGCTCTCTAGCCTTGTGGCAACCGTCCTAGGAGAAGGAAAACCCTAATCCCAAACCCGGGCAGATGGTGCTCGTCCAACCCTGTAAGGTCAATCATCTAAGAGAAGGAAACTCTAATAAAACATACACCCGAGGACCTCGCTGCTACCGTCCATGCTTGCAAGGCCACAGAAGATGAACCTTTGGTTTAAAGGGTGAGGCCAGTTCTGTGCACGCTGCGCTCCACCAGAAAAATCCATTGCACAGGCTCGAAGGACAAATCCAGTTCCGAAAAAGACCTGTAGTGATAGGCAAGGGATGAAACGGCAGGTGTAAAGATGCACTGGAAGCCGCAGATACAACCCTGCATGCCGGCGGTTCAGGACTTTGGTCGCTTGAGGCTGACCCGGGGGAATGACAGTCTTGTTTGGCAGCATCCTGAATGACCAAGCAGCCTTTTTAAAGGAGAGCACTGCTTGCTCCATATGGAGAGGGGCCTAGAAAAGGTGGCCTAACGAAAGCTCATCCCCATCTACCTGGTTGGCTAGCCGCGGCCAACAGGCATCTTCTGATGCGGTCAAACCAAGGCAAAGAAACAAAGCTACAGCTACACACTTTACTGGTCTGGCAAACCCAAAACCAAAAAACATCTTTCATGAGTAGGCTTTATGATTAAAAACTCCATTGCCTCCAAACTCGAAACCCTGCCAACAGGACACTCTGATCACATTATTGCCTTATGCCTCCCACATGTTGTTCTCTTTAGTATATATGCCCCAACTGTGCAAGCCGACCTTGTAGAGAAAGACAAATTCTACACAGACCTACGCCAACTCATACAAAAAGTCCCTGTAGAAGATAAAATTATTATCCTCGGTGACTTCAATGCCAGAGTAGGAAAGAACTCCGAAGCCTGGAAAGGTGTCTTAGGCAATCATGGTGTTGGAAATTGCAATGATAACGGACGCCTCCTGCTAGAGTTCTGTGCAGAACAACAGCTGACTATTACAAACACAATCTTTCAGCAGAAAGATAGCTTGAAGACAACCTGGATGCATCCCCGATCCAAACATTGGCACCTCATTGATTATGTTCTAGTCCACCAGAGAAACATTCACAATGTCCATCATACTCGGGTGATGCCCAGTGCAGAATGCCAAACAGATCATCGCCTTGTCAGATGTAAACTAAATTTTCATCTTAAGTTCAAACCTAAGAGGGGTGGCATCTTAAAGAGGAGACTCCAAGTCAACAATCTTCAACAAGCTACCATGAGAGATAACTTCCAGGCAAACCTGCAAACAAAACTTGAAGACCATCCAACAGATCTTTCTCCTACAGTGCTTTGCCAACATATCAAAAACAGTATCCTCCAGTCTACAGAAGAATCCCTCGGGTTCTCCCACAAGAAAAATCAAGACTGGTTTGATGAAAACAACCAAGAGATCCAGGAGCTGTTGGCAAAAAAAGAGAACTGCTCACCAGGCATACCTTGCCCAGCCAAGTTGCCATGTAAGAAAAGCAGCTTTCCGTCTCACAGGTAGTAAACTTCAACAAAAACTCAGAGACATGCAGAACAAGTGGTGGATCAATATAGCAGAAAAGACACAATGCTGTGCAGATCTGGGGGATTCTAGAAGCTTTTATGAAGCTCTTAAGGCAGTGTTTGGACCTACTTATCAAATCCAAAGCTCCTTATACAGTACAGATGGTCAAACATTAATTACTGATAAAGCCTCCATCCTGAATCGATGGGCTGAACATTTTCAGAGTCTCTTTAGTGCCAACCAAGTAGTCCAAGGCTCAGCTATCCAACATATGATACAAAAACCAATGAAAAATGAATTGGACATAGCTCCCACTTTGGAAGAGACCCTTAAGGCCATACAGCAGATGAAAAATATCAAGGCAGCTGGGACTGATGGAATCCCACCTGAAGTTTGGAAACACGGAGGTCATGCACTCCACGATAAATTCCACAAACTCCTTGTGAATTGCTGGGGAAAAGGGGAACTGCCATCAGATCTCCAAGATGCAGTCATCATCACCCTGTACAAGAAAAAAGGAGCAAAATCCGACTGCTCAAACTATCGAGGCATAACACTGCTCTCTATTGCTGGAAAAATCCTTGCAAGGATAATCCTGAACAGATTAGTTCCTGCTATTGCAAAAGAACTTCTTCCTGAAAGCCAATGTGGCTTCAGAGCCAATAGGAGTACTACAGATATGGTATTTGGCCTTAGACAACTGCAAGAGAAATGTAGAGAACAGAACAAGGGTCTCTATGTAACATTTGTTGACCTCACCAAAGCCTTCGACACTGTGAGTAGAAATGGTCTGTGGCAGATCCTGGAAAAACTAGGATGTCTCCCCAAATTCCTTAAAATGATTATCTTGCTACATGAGGGCCAGCATGGTCAAGTCAGATATGGTGATGCTCTTTCAAACCCCTTTCAAATAACTAATGGAGTGAAGCAAGCTTGTGTTCTTGCTCCAACTTTATTTACAGTCTTCTTCAGCATGATGCTCCAAAGCATTACGGCTGAGCTTGAAGAAGAAGGCAGCATCTATATACGTTACCGTACTGATGGTAGCTTGTTTAACTTAAGCCGTCTGAGGGCTCGCACTAAGACTCTATACTATCTAGTCCGTGAGCTGCTCCTCGCTGATGATGCTGCCCTTGTTGCCCACACAGAAGCAGCTCTGCAGCACCTAACATCCTGCTTCGCAACAGCTGTAGAACTATTTGGGCTGGAAGTCAACCTTAAGAAAATGGAAGTTCTTTACAAAAGGCAACCCAGAAATAATGGATAAACATGCAAGCAAGTGCACAATCCTAAATATACACTGGACTGACTATGTGATGAATGTTGCTGTCCTTGAGCAAGCAGGGATCACCAGCATTGAGGCCATGATATTGAGAACACAGCTGCGTTGGGTACTCTATGGTGAGTACTCTATGTGAACTCACCATAGTTCAGCGTAAGAGGGGTGCTCCAAAAAAAAAAGCGATACAAGGACTCCCTGAAACAACATCTCAGGCTCAGCCAAATTGATCACCAACAATGGTCTGCCATGGCCTCACATCGGGAGGCATGGAGACGCACTATCCACAATGCTGCAGCCTTATTTGAGAACTCACGCTGAACAAGTCTTGAAGAGAAACGACAACCCAGAAAGTATCACAACCCGGAAACATCAGCCAAGGAGACCGTCTGCTGTGCTTTCTGCAACCGGACTTGTTTATCTCGGATTGGCCTTTTTAGTCATCAGTGCGCTTGCAGAAAGCACAGGATGGGTCCTTCCTGAATCTTCATTTGCGCAGAAAAACCAGAGAGAGAGGAAGGGAGGTCCTTAAAACCAGGGTAGGTTCTTTTTTAGCTGTTTGGTTTTTAAACCTTTTTAAATAAGTTATTTTAGTCTGGGGTTTTTTTTTTATATATATATTTAATGCTTTAAATGTTTTTATCTGTTGTACATTGCTTTGAAAGCCTTGATGGGCTGAGAGGCAATAGATAAAGGCGATGGATGGATGGATGGATGGATGGATGGATATGTCATCCACATAACCAACAGGAGGACAGTCTAAGGAGAGTATTTTCAGTCACAGAGAATATCAAAACCTCCTTTGCTGTTTTATTGGTCAAATCCAAAAGATATAAGGAAATATCTAGGTGAACAAGAACTCTTTTTCCAAATGTGATTTCACTTCACAAGTTCCCCACTCGATTTCAGCCATTGTATTTCAGGCATGGCACAAATGAAAGAGTCAATGAGTTAATAATTGTATTGGCCAAAGTGTCCTGTTTTCAGACGAGTGTTTATCTATAATCAATTCCCTTGAAGAGAAGGAACATGAATAACAGAGCAGGCAGGGTGGAGTGTCAAAGAAAGGCCAAGAGGTGAGAATGAGTTCTGCTAGGAAGAAAGCATATCCAAGCAGCAGCAAATTAATGCACTCAACCATGTGCAGCACTGAATCCAATAAAGAAGGCTATGAGCCCCAGAGCTTGACTTTAAAGATAAGGGACAGTCACTTGGAGCCAATTTATCACTTAGCAACTTGGCATCTCATGGGGGAGGAAACTGGAAACCTTGTGTCCCAGGCATCCGAAAACTGAAACATTTGTGGTTTCAGGTGACATGTTTTTCTTTTCTTTAAAAAAAAAAAAACCACAGTGAAGGTAGAATGGATGGAATGTTCCTTGGGGATCTAAAGGAGCAGTGAAAAAATGCTAACAACTGATTCTGGTTGTTGTCTTTTTAGTTTTAAAAGATATCCACATATTGAAAGCATGAATGATGTTGTACAATGTACAATCATGAGGTATTTGGAATTATCTGCTATTGTGCTTAACCACCCTCTTATAGCACATGAGCAATCCAGCAGAGAGTTATACCTACCTCACCAAACTAAAAATCCCAGGATTCCATAGGGCAGAGCTGGAACAGTTAGCATGGTTTCATACTGGTACAGCCTTGTAGTGTAGATTCATTCTGGGTATTTATGCTTAACTCAGTGCAGTCCTTCCTCCTGAAAAGTGAGTCTCTAGTATGTCAACGCACCTACTCCCTTACAGCACAGCAGATACAGGACAGAGCAGAAGGAAAAGGCCAAGGGCATTATTAGCCCTCTACTCTTTTGTATCTGAAACTTGACAGAACACAGCCATTCCCAGTGCCTCTTCTCAGACGCAGGAACATCACTACGAGACTAAGTATGACCATGTGAATTCTGATTTTCTTTAAAGCAATGTGAAAGTGTGGACGAGATAGCAAAGGTTATTAATGAGGAAGAACAGAGAAGCTAGGAGAAACTACACCTTCTTTCTTCATCCAAAATATTCAAGTAAGACAAAGCCTTGTGGCAAAGAACAGACCAAAGCAGACCTGAGTGGAAGTGCCCCAGTCCTTTGGAGTCCAAATGAGGGTTAAGTCCCACTTAAAGACATCTCTGCTTGAAGATCTGTTCAGTCTAAATCTAGTTTGAAGAAAAAGGTTGAAAAAATGTGAAGGTTGAACAGGGGCTTTGAAGTTGCCCATCAACAGTTAGCATCTGGAGACTGACCAGGCATGCAAGGCACTTGGGGGTTGTCTAAATGGCAAAAATACTCCTCATGGAATGCAAGGAGAATACAAGCTGTCTTAATGGCATCCCTCATAGTTTCACTGTATTCTAAAGGAAGGGGGACAAAAATGCCAAAAACTCCAAAGTAAAAGCCTTTGCAGCTTCTCTCGGAGTTTTCAAAAAACAACAGGGGGAATGCACATCCCCACTCGTTGGGACAAGTGACACAAATTGGTTCACTTTCCCATATGAACAGAAGTGCAAAGCTGATTGGCTGGATGAGCATGGGGGGTGGGACTTGCTAACAAGGCAAGCAGCCGGAGATGCCATGTTGGATTTTTGCCTTAGCGAGCGAGTGCTTTGGCAATAAAATGTGGTATTGTTTTTTTTTTCATAAAGGCAAAATATCACTCTATTGCACTTTGAAAATAGTTTTTTTAAAAAAAAACATTTGGTGGTGGCAAATTGCAGTAAGTAAAAATGCAGGTAATTCACTCATGGCTGCCATCTGGACCCACAGGCATGCAAAGCTTATGCCTGGTGGGGGGGGACATCAAGACAAAGCGCAGCTGCTGCAAATTGCCATTACTGCAGAGCAATCCACTTCTTTTTCCCTCGGTCAAGCCCCTGGTCAAAGGTTTTCCCACTATAGTGAGGAATAGTGATTTCTCAATGCCAGAAGCACTGATAAGACATCAAAGTGATTAAATCTATACATTTCCAGTTAGCATTGCACATAAATTACAACATCTTTTGTTCTACTGTATTTTAAATAAAAATACACATTACAAATAACTTGCATTTGTGTGTTTTTCTTTGTACAGTATTTAGAAAATTAATATTCTTTAAAGAAATGGAACTAGAGCAGGGGAAATGGTGGCAGCAGCTACAGCAACAGGTGAGAATTCCTATGTAGAATCCGGCCCATTTTCTGCAGGTAATGGGGCAAAACAGGCCACCTATGCTGCCAGTGTAGATAATAACCACATGGCAGTTATGAGGCATCCAAGGTTGACCAGTTACTTGGATACATAAGGCAGAAAATCCCACAAGTTTTTTTCCCCCCGTGGGAATAAAACCACAAAAATAATACATTAAAAATAATAATTTGCTGCCTTTTCATAACATCCCTCCCTCTGGAAGCCCTATTGGCACCAACATTAGAATCATTTCAGTGCCAAGTTAAAACCTGACTTTTTATTAAAGCTTTAGTGTTACCTATACTGATAACCCCCATCTTGAAATATCACATAATTGGCAATATTTAATAATTTGGCTTACTGACCCTGCTTAGCTTTCAAGATCAGACAGGATCTGGTGCCTTCCCTTGTATGTTTTTATATGTATACATTCATAACCTGTACCTGTTTTAATATCTGCATGATGCCTTGAATCCCAGCTATGGGGAAAAGGTGCAAACAATTAGAACAACATTAAAGGATAAAGCAAAAATGCCAACACCAGTAGGAGTCAAGCACACAAAGAGCTAAATTCAGCTCAGTTCTGTAAAACTGGAATAAAATAATGTTAACATGAGACTGAAAAGGCCAAGGAGAATTAAAAAATATTTTAGGCTGCTTCCACACTGCAGAAATAATGCAGTTTGACACCACTTTAACTGCCATGGCTCAATGCTATGGAATCATGGGATTTGTAGTTCTGTGAGATATTCAGCCTTCTCTGACAGAGAGCTCTGGTGTCACACTTCTCTATCAGAGAGCTCTGGTGCTTTAGGGTATTTAAGGGTACATAACTCAATATTATAGCATCTGCTACAATATATTACCTAGCTATTCACTAGGTGGTGCCAAAGAGTAAGGAAAATGTACTTAGCTATTGCCTGGATTATTAATTTCATATGAGAATGTTGTAAATTCCAAGACACAGAGATTTAAAATCTACTTCAGATGCATACACAGGGCTTTTTTTCTTTTTTCTTTTTACAGGGGTCACGTATTAATCTGTTGCAGCAAAACCACAAAGGAGATTATCTCTGGCTTTTCTTCACAAACGAAGATTCAGGAACGAAGAAAAGCCAGAGATAATCTCCTTTGTTGTTTTGTTGTTTTGTTGCAGCAACACAACAAAGGAGATTATCAGATGCATTAAAAACACCATTATAACGACACCATGAGATCACAAAAAGGCTTCCTTATCAGACGATGTTGTGGCCCAGCATTATACAAGCATTCTGCTCCTGTGATGAGGGAGTTCTTTTTTATTGTCAGGGAGAAACCAGGAATTGATCTCCCGTCATGTTTGTGTAACGGATTTTTGTATGTGCGAATAGGTGCCCCGTTCTGCTGCCATGATGGACAGTCCCACCAGAACACTTCTAGATGGGATCGCAAGAACCAGGTAGGCTACCCTCTTTTTTGTACCCTCCCTGGGTTACTTGTAATTTTTTTAGTGTGTGTATGTGTTTTTTAAAACTTTTGGTGTGTATTTTTGTTTTTTATTTTTTACTTTCCTGTGCTCGCGTCTTCTTGCGAGAACAGGCGGGATTTCAGTCCAGGAAATGAATGGAGCTCCGTTCATGCCTGGGCTTGCCTGTTGAATGAAGAGAAGATAAATCTGATGTGGAGGGTTCTTGTGCCGGGACAAGGACGGGATTAGAGTTTGTCTGATAATCTCCATAGAGTCTTGTAAGGGCTAGCAGATTTCAGCATGAGTTTTGGGGATTGCAGTCCATTTCTTTACATTTGTTGCTGTTGCTGTTGTGTGCCTTCAAGTTGTTTCTGCTTTATGTTGACCCTAAAATGAATTAACATGGGTTTTGGGGGGAGCAAGGTTTGTTCCAAGGGGACTTGCTTTGCCTTCCTCTGAGGCAAAGAGAGTATTACTTGCCCAAGGTCACCCAGTGGGTTTCCATGACCAAATGGGGATTCAAACCCTGGTTTCCTGGAGTCCTAATCCAACTCACAAACCACTACACCACACTGACTTCCCATTTCTTTATGTGCATGGAGCTTAATCTTAAAGGGTTAGGTATACATAAACAATATACATAATGAACTGGTTGAAGAATGTGTCAAATATAGGATTAACACTGCATATTAAACCGTTGGTGATAGACAAACACTCTGGCAATAAGTAAGGCTGTTAATACGTAACAAGCATTGATACAAACATTTGCTCAGCAGTCTGTCACTGTGATTTACCATAGATTTTGCAAAGCTGATGAGTTTTAAGTGAAAACAAAGTGTTTTGTTTGGTTCTGTTGTGCTGAAGTCAAAGAGAGTCCTGCTCCACCCTGTGGACTTAATATGCAATCACCAATGCATGCATTCAGACCTTTAGTGATTGATAGGAACTTGTGAATGTATCTTGATTCAGCTCTCTCCTACTCCAATATTCCTTTGGAATTCCTTGGCTCACTGAGGTCAGTGATAGAGCATCCTGGGAGCCAGTGGTGACTGGTGGCTTTCATGTCAATGGGAGAATGAATCTAGTCTGGGTTTTAGTCTCAACTTTAAAGGAGCTATCCAAGATGGTGAACCCTATCCCCCAAATAGGTTCAGCAGCTTTGATAATTCTTTAAAGTTTGGACTACAACCAAGATTTGTTCACTATCCCACTGACATGGGGGCCATCAGCTGGCAATGCTGATGTAAAATTTACAGAGACTTCAAAGTCATGAGCAGAGGAAATGTAACACTGGCCTTAAAAGGACTGCAAGGGCTTACAATTTGTTTCTGAGCCCAATTCAAGATGCTGGTCTTGACCTGTAAAGCCCTAAATGGCTTGAGGCCAGGATATCTGAAAGACCCCCTCCTCCATATGAGCCTGCCCCAAATCTAAGATTATCAGCAAAAGCCCTGTTATGTGTCCTATCACCCTATGAGGCTAGGCTGGTGGGTACATAGGAGAGGGCTTTCTCTGTAGACTGTAGAACATCCTCCTAAGTGAGGTCAGGCTGGTTCCATTCTTTCTGAGGTTTCTACAGGCAGTGAAGACTGTGCTATTTGTTTTGGCCTTTTGATCTTAAAATTAGGCATATCTGCTCTGGCTGTTTTTTTAAACTGACTGGTTTTAGAGCAATTTTTGAAAAGACGCTTGGAGTTTTTAAATTGGTTTTTAGTTATTTATATAATCTTTTAAAGGGTTCTTACCCATGGTGCATCATCTCAGGAGCCCAGGTGGGAAAAGAGGTGATAAATAAATTGTTGTTATTAACTACCATCAAGGACTTATGGTGACTCCATGAATGAGAGACTTCCAAGTCACTTTATCATCATCTCCTCAAGTCTTGCCAACTCAGGGCTTTGGCTTCCTTGATTGAGGACATTTTCAGACGCGACTTACAGTGCAACAATCGAGCGGCAGAGCTTCACCACTGCAGCGCGGCAGGGGGTCCATTTAGTTGTCTGTGAATAAAATCAGAAGGAATATGGCGAAGCCGGCTCCAATCCTAAATGGAAGTGACACGGACGATTTCACCGCAGGAATGGCATTGTCCAAAATTGACCCCCTGCCACGCTGCAGCAGCGAAGCTCTCCTGCTCAATTGCTGAGCTGTAAGTCACGTCTGAAAATGTCCTGAGTCTATCCATCTGTAATATTATCTTCCTCTTTTCCTACTGCTTCTACCTTACCAAGCATTATTGTCTTTTCTAATGAGCCTTGTCCTCTAATGATATGGCCAAAGTACAGCAGTCTCAGTTTAGTCATCTTGGCTTCTAGGAAGAGTTCAGGCTTGATTTGCTTTAGAACCCATGGCATGGACAATCCTAACTAGTATTCTATAATATATCTTGACACTTCAGGGTTGTGTCTAGTTTCTTCAAAGTCCTAATCTTTTTCTGATTTCTTGAGTGCAATCTCCATTCTGATTAATGACTGAGCCAAGGCATGGAAAACCTTGAACTATTTCAGTGTCCTAATCATCTACTTTAAAGTTATGTAAATTATCTGTGGTCATTATTTTTGTTTTCTTAATGCTCAACTGTAAACCTGCCTTTGCACTTTCTTCCTTGACTTTCTTCAGTAATCATTCAGTCTTTGCTATTTTCTGCTAGTAGTGTGATGTCATCTGCATATCTTAAATTGTTGATATTCCTTTCTTCAATTTTCATGCCCCCTTCCTCCAAGTCTAATCCAGCTTTACGTATGATTGGCTCAGCATACAAGTTAAACAGATAGGATGATAAAGTGCAGCTTTGCCTGACTGCCTTGTCAATTGGAAACCATTCTGTTTCCCCGTATTCTGTCTTAACAGTAGACTCTTGTCCTGAGTACAGGTTATGCATCAGGACAATCAAATGTTGTGGCACACCCATTTCTTTAAGAGCGATCCATGATCTACACAATCAAAGGCCTTGCTGTAATCTATGAAGCACAGGCTGATTTTCTTATGAAATTCTTTGGTGCACTCCATTATCCAATGTATATTTGCAATATGATCCCTAGTGCCTCTTCCTTTACTGAACCCAGTATGTTAAAAATATATAAATGAGGTTTGCACAATTTTGCACTATACCACCTTTAATATAACTCCTCAAAATGTCTTTTTCTAGGCTGCTATGCTAGAGTTGCCCAGGGATGGTTTTCTCCATGCACTCCTTAATTTAGAACTTTTGTTCCTGCTTTCTTTGTTTATCACCTCTTTTTTAAAAAGTGAAATGTCAACTGTGATGCACAGGCTGATGCACCAGCCGAATTTACGTCACCACTCAGCCTGGCCACCTCATCACTTACGCTGCCACCACTTTTGTGACACAGGGGTTTTTCAACATCCCACTGCTGCCACAAAACTTATAAATTGTGGAGACCGCAGTTCCACAATTAGATGGATAATACTTGCATCTGTGTGTGGGTGTTCACAGGGTTAGAGTGCCCATTACATATCAGTAAGGCCAAATAAATTCATGAGGAGACTGGATATGAATAATAAACATAAAGTTGGGTTTATTGTTCTAACAAGGTAACAGAACTACTTTGGTATTTAATTTTTGTCTAGCCTCTATTCCTCCTCCTACATATTCTTTCTGCGCATACTTTCTTTCAGCTTCACTCGTAGCCATACACATTTTCCAGCCTCTCCTCAACACATCAAATCTTTCATTCTCCCTTTTAACTGTCAACCCCCTTCTCAACTGCCATTGTCTTTCTCTTCCAACTGTCATCCAGACTTAAAACATCCAGAAGCCCCTTCCCCTTTCAGAAGCCCCTTTCAGTTCCCTGCTATAAGATTGGCTCCTGGAACACACTCCACCTGTTCACTCATCCAGCCATCCGTCACATTGACCTCTACTTCTAATAAGAGGGTTTTTAAAAATCATTCTGCTTCTTTATGTAATCACTGGCATCTCAGTATCCAAAGGTTTCTCTAACATGTTGCTGGCACTTTCAGATATAGCAGGTCCATTTGCTCTCTCTCTCTAGCTTGTCTTTATTTGATGTAGGTATGCTTGCATTCTCAGTTGTTTCATCCATCACTGATCAAGACTTTTAATGCTCTGAAGATCTCTTCTGTCCCTCTGGTAGACAGCTGCATCATCATTCTGAACTGAAGTTTTGACAGATGGTAACTGTGCTTGGGACTCAGTTTTGTTTCTGAAAATTTGACATTTGCTACCCTTACTGTAACAGGTCTTTGGTTACATATGCTGGGCTAATAAACAGCTTCTTGAGTCTTTCTTTTACACAGATCCATTCCCAGATGGCAAGCCATAGTATACAATCTTTTATTTGCTAGGTCAAACAGTAATTTGAGTCTGCAATGCTTTTTAAAAATGAGTATTGTGTATCTTTAATTACTCTCTGTGGTTCCAGTAAGCATAGATAACTTATGGGATTTCTACTCTTATTTAACAGAAATCATGTGTCCTACTTTACAGATGACAGCCCTCTGTTTGGGCATTCTCTGTTTGAAGGGCTGCCAAGTCCAATGTTGGCTTTAAAGAGCAGAATCATAAAAAAGCAGAGCAGAGGGTTTGAAGATACATGTCAGCTGTTAGCACTTGGACAAGCTGAGCAGGCACACAGGTCATCAGGTCAGAAAGTTCTCCACTATGGTAAGATATATTGCTTTTCTATGCAAATTGCAGTACCACTATGTCTAAACCTGAATATGTAGAATGAAACCTATGAGGTATATACAGTAATCAGTTAGTTTATTTGGAGTTTCACCTTGCTTCATGTGTGTCCTGCTGAGAGTATCAGCAGTTGACAACATTTTGCCTGATCCATAAAAGCACTGATTTATAGTTATGTTATATTGCATTATATAGTAATACTTAATGATATTAATTAAAACATGATTACTTTTCCCCTTGCCTACATTGCAATCAAACTGTAAAGCATGAAATATCTCTGCTATTACATGAGGCCTGCAGTAGTCTTGATAACAAAATGCATTAATGCATTTTATGTGTCTTTTATTTAAACTTTCAAAATAACACCCATAGGGGGATACCAACCAGAATGAGGACCACAGTTCATGGGCAAGGAGTAAACCTTTCCCCATACATTGCAACTCTGAAGAAAATAAGTTGCTATTTAACTGGGAAAAAAACAATGGATTGTTACCTAGAAAGGAATAATTTGATGGGGGAGTTCATTAGGAATTTAACAGAGGAGAAAGGAGAGTTAAAGCCTCTTTTCCATGAGTCATGGCCCTGACCACTTCCCAGTGGTTACTCTTTTGAAAATAATTGAAAATATTTGAAAACATATTGTTTGGCTCAAAGACTTAGCACTGAATCAAGTCTCTCATCTTTCTTATCTAATCCAGTTGCAGTACAATTCAAATTCATGATTACTGATCTCAGGTTTTCTGCACCATTTCCTTCAAACACCAGCTTTCTAGGGAGTACTTAGTTAATTTGCTAAAATTTACTTTCTGTTTCTCTCCTGACACCATGTAAAATCTTGCTGCTGCAAACTGGGCAAAATGATACTGAATGTATTATAAAAGATGGTGATGTAAGGGCCTCCTTACTGAATTTTTTCTTCTTTCTTTTTTTTTACTATCTCAGATGGGAATTGATGCTCATAGGAGTTTCTTTTTCAGATGCCAACATAGCTGGCAAAGTATCTTGATGTGTGTGGCACAGGGGGGAGGGGAGTGCCATTTGCTGTTCAGCCTCAAAATGCCAGAGACTTGACCTGACTGTTTGATCTGAGCATACTCAGCATCTCAACAGCACAAAGAATTTAGCCCCCTCCTGGTTAAGAAATATAGTCGGCTAGGGTTTATATTGAGTCTTCAAAGAAAAGTAGACAATGAATTTATTGATCAACAAATATAATAATGCTCTTGGCAAGACAGTTCCATTTTCTTCCTTCATGATCCTCAATAGGCTGTAATTCCGTAGCTTGACCCCCAGAGAGCAACACTGCTTCATCTGGTTATTATACTGTGGTATTCTGCTGTTAAGTAATGCTGAAATCTCTCTTTCTGGCATCATGAAGTTACAGCAGAAATATATTTGGTCACATGCTTGATTCCCAAAATTTTGCACAAGAACTAGAACAGAAAGTATTGTATTAGAAGAGGGATCAATTGGACAAGGGCCTTGTTGGTAGCCATTCCTTTATGATAGGGGTGGGGAGTGTGTTACCTATGGATTGTATGTGGGCCGTAACCCCCTTTTTGCATTACCCCATATCCTCCCCAGCTTTCAAAGTCCCCTGATAGAGACTGCAATAACCATAAACCAACATTCCCTTTTTTCTGTGCCTTTAATGTCTACATGACCAGCATAAATTCAGCTGGACATAACAGCAATGGGCAATGCATCTCTCTCTCTGGCTTTTCTTCACAAACGAAGATTCAGGAAGGACTCATTTTGTGCTTTCTGCAAGCGCACTGATGACTAAAAAGGTCAATCTGAGATAAACAAGTCTGGTTGCAGAAAACACAGCAGAAGGTCTCCTTGGGTGATGTTTCCGGGTTGTGATTCTTTCTGCGTTGTCGTTTCTCTTCAAGACTTGTTCAGCGTGAGTTCTCAAATAAGGCTGCAGCATTGTGGATAGTGCGTCTCCATGCCTCCTGATGTGAGGCCATGGCAGACCATTGTTGGTGATCAATTTGGCTGAGCCTGAGATGTTGTTTCAGGGAGTCCTTGTATCGCTTTTTTGGAGCACCCCTCTTACGCTGAACTATGGTGAGTTCACCGTAGAGTACTATTGTTGGGAGGTGATGGTCCTCCATCCTAGAAATGTGCCCTGCCCAACGCAGCTGTGTTCTCAATATCTCAATGCTGGTGATCCCTGCTTGCTCAAGGACAGCAACATTCATCACATAGTCAGTCCAGTGTATATTTAGGATTGTGTGCTTGCTTGCATGTTTATCCATTATTTCTGGGTTGCCTTTTGTCCCAGATTGACTTCCAAGGTGACTTATACTTTTAAAATGTTAAAGCCAGTTTAGAAATTTTAAGCATCACAGGTGGGAAAATTAAGAATGGGGCAGGGGAAAGCAATCGTATAATAACAAAGAGCAGGACTAATACTTTTTAAAAGTATTCAAAAGACAAGCAGAAAAGATTTTAAACTCATGCCTAAACTAAACCAACAAGAAGCCAGCCTACCTTGTTAGGGAAAGAATTCCACAGCCAGGGTGCCAGCACAGAGACGGCCCCACATTCCCACCAACTTAGCCCCTCTGGGTGGTGGAATATGCTGAATGACCTGTGAAACAAATGTCAAAGAAAGACAGGTTATTTAGAAGGAGGTGATCTTTCAGATATCTTGTTAGCTATTCCATACACCAGTGCCTTACCAGTCAGAAACCTAGCTAGGTGCCTATATAGGCACTCAGATAGTAGAGTCTAACATGCGTATTTTTTACTAAGAAGGCAAGAACTGTAGAAGAACTGTATATATATATATATATATATATAGTTAACAATACACAGTCTAAGGGCTTGTCTACACTGGTTGCTTAATCAGGGGCCAGTTTGGAGCATTAAAAAAAAAAAAGGAAATCTAGCTTGTCCAGATCTCGCCACAGCCAGTCCATTGTTTATTTATATTTATATTTATATTTATATTTTATTTTATTTTTATTTTTGTATTTTTAAAGTATGTTTTAATGCTTAAATTATTTAATTGTATTTTAAGGGGTGGGTGGGTGGGTGGGTGGGATTGAGGGTCTGGATGTATATTTTAATTGTTGTAAGCTGCCCTGATTGCATTTCGTAGAGGGGCAGGATATAAATAAAAATGTTTATTATTATTATTATTATTCTCCTGGACCAGCCCTAGATCGACCACAATGATGGCCACATGCACTGGGCCAAACCTGGTGCGACATGTATCATTGTCCACATGGGCCAGCTGGGCCAACACCGCATTGGCCCTGCTGGCCCATCCCCTGTTTTCAGAGCCATCACTGCCGCTTCCTGGCTGGCCAATGGGCTCTGTGGAAAGCCTGCTCAGCATGCTGTCACTTCTGCTGAGGTCAGAACAGGCACCTGGACATGTGATCATCAAGGAAGGATTTGCTTTACTTCCTCCTCGTTGATCGCACAGGCACCCAGTTCTGACCTTGAGGACCAGCAAGGAAGCAGTGGTGGTGGCTCCAACAGGGATCTATCCCCTTTTCTAAATTGCTCAGTACAGGGTAAGGGAGGTGGCACTGCATTTGCATGTGGACAACTGGATCGGGCTGAATCGAACCCAATCCAGCTGTCCAGACAGCAAAAGCCCCCAAGGTCACTATGGAGTTTCTGGAAAACCCCAAGGTTTACCTCAACTTTGCTTAGTTTGGAGCAAAATCAGGTTAAGAGCAAAATAATGCACTTCCTCCCCAGAAGTATTCATACATTATCTGGACTGCCAGCACAGGATTGGGGGTGAGTTCACATTTTTTTGCCAATGTAGACAACCCCCAGATGATCTTGTACAGCCTAAAAGTTTTAAAAGGAAGACAACTGCTTTCTATTTTGAGAGGTCTATTTATAATCCTTTACAAATTTTCAACAGCTCTTTGAAGTCTTTTAATATGTGTGCAAGGATACTGAAATCATCAAATATAAATAAATGGTAAAGATTTCACTGAAGAATCCAGGAACTAATGGAGTACTGGGGCTTCCATTCTCTACTCCTTCTAAAAATATTTAAAGATCCGGATTTCAATTAGTGGAAGCTCTCTCTTTCCTACCATCATTTATTTATTTATCATCTCCCATTGAGAAAAGGGAAATGGATAGCCTCTGCTTTTTTTAAAAAAACGTATTCTATACCAGCCAGCTAAAAGTATTTTGCCCAGCATGCAATAAATTGTATCATTATCAGCATCCAGATGGGATACAACACAGAGATTTTTAAAATTACCTTAAAGAGTAGGATAAGCATGGTTAAGACTGCACGTATGCAGCTTAATTCTCACAGTGCCAGCCTTTTGTGCTTAAAATATTACAACCCCTTTAAATAATGTTGCATGCTGCTTTCAGGGCAGGGGTAATTGAGTTGAAAAGATACCGTTAATCCCAATTAGGGCCTATTCATATCCTTAAAGCAATGAGAGGATTGGAATTATGCAAACAACACAGGAGATAAGTGTGGGTATTTTTTAAAAAAATCAACTCATTTGAAAAATGGTGCTGGAGAAGAGTTCTACAGATACTGTGGATTGCTAAAAAGACAAATAAATGATTCCTAGAGCAAATCAAGCCTGAACTCTCCCTAGAAGCCAATATGACTAAATTGGGGCTGTTGTACTTTGGCCATATCAGGAGAAGACATGACTCATTAGGGAAGACAATAATGCTTGTTAAGGTAGAAAGCTGTAGGAAAAGAGGAAGTCTGCATTACAGATTGATAGATTCAATCAAGGAAGCCACAGCCCTGAGTCTGCAAGACCTGAATAGGCCTGTTGAGGATAGGGTGACTTAGCAGTCTCTCCTTCATGAGGTCACTATAAGTCGAAGTCAACTTGTTGGCAGTTAACAACCACAAATTAGAAAAGGCCAGATGGATTGTTTGCTTTTTTTATATAGCTACCAGTCTTTCTAGCATTGCACAAATTGACCTGGGTGTTGAGTTGCCTAACAGACAGAAGAAATATGGAAATCATCATGGCTAAATCTACTATTAAACAGGACCGGCTCTGTCAATAGTTAAAGCAAGACAGATGCCTTATGTGGCTGATGTAGAGTGGACAGAGCTGCAGGTACCATTGGACCTGCCCTTTTTTTCTAAAGCTAGTCTAGTGCTTTCAGGATAGTGCCCAACTGCCAGTGTTGCAGTGACATTCATCTATCAGTCCAGTTGCCTTTTGTATGTGGAGGTAACATCTTCTCCTTTGCCTCAGGCAGCAAAATGTCCTGGATAGGCCTGCTGTGAAAAGATGCTCAGTTGCCTTTCTAGAAGGGACTTGAGTAACTGAGTAAAAATGCATAGGATCAAGCTGCTAGTTTCACTGAAGTTACAGGGCTGAAAATGGATTCACACATGAAGATTCTGCTGCTGGTATCTCTTATTGTCAAAACCACCTCTGAGTATTCCTTGCCTAAGAAAACCTTATGAAATTCATGGGGCCGCCGTTAGTCAACAGGCAACCTGAAGGCACACACACACACACCTATTACACACCATGTTAAATTTATTCCATTAATTAAATGTATTCAAATTAATAAATTTAAATATATTAATTGCATCTATCTTTTCTATACCTCTACTCCCAGAATAGGTCATACATGTGCAAAAATGAGGCTCTATATTTTGAAATTGCACCAGTCCTAACCAGCTTAATATAGTCTTCTCTATACTAGACAACAGCCCTATTCAGATTTTATGAACTTGTATAGAATAAACACCTGTGGAGAGAGAACATAGTACCTCCATGCCTTCACCATCCTTTACATTGTCCTCTACAGACAGAAAGTGACTTCCTGAAGAGGAGAGCCTCCTGTATCCATGAAGTCTCTTCTGGCAGTTTCAAGCACTGGACAATTAGTGTTCAAAATTGCATGGCAAGACTTCAGGGATACAGTAAGAGCTTTCCTTCAGAAAATCACACTGTAGGTATAGAGGGTGACAGAGTTATAGAGGTAGGATGCTCCCTGTCCTCTACACCACAGATTGGCAGAATAGTCTGGTTTTTCAGATGTTGCTGGACTGCACAGCCAAAGGTGTGGAATGCTAGGAGATGCAGTCCAACAATATCTGGAGGCTGCACTATGCCCACCTCTGCACTGATCTGTGCAATTTCCCAGTACTTGAATAAGGCTACTCTTACATTGGAATTTTAAAACTTACTTGCATTAAGCATGGATCACCGATGGTGTTCTGAGATGACAAGTGGATTACAAATTGCAAAAGGAACAGGCCTCTTTTATATCATCCCCAAAGCAGCAGCAAAACAATAAAATAAACACTAACTCCCTTCTATGATGCACGATGACACAAATATATTACAGTAATTACATTGTCTGCCTACAAAATTGGCTGCACATACATTCTCCCATGATCCATGGATTTCTGGGAAAACTTATTAAGAGAAACCTTACTAGAGTCCGTTGGACTGTAGGTCCAATCTGTCTTAGTGAGAAATGCTGGGAGGTACAGTTCAGTAATACCTGAACACATTGGAAGATGGTCGATTAACACTTTTCAACAAGCAGGAAGACAGACGAAAGAAGTGTGTACTTTCATATATTTCCTATTTCATTCACTCTAACATTTCACAGACATTGAAATGTTGGCACACATGTGGCCAAGCAACATCAGAATGATGTCAAGATGGCAAAAGTTATTAAAGAGGAAGACCACACAAGCTAGGTGAGGCTGCAGCAGTTTGCTTAGCAGAGCCTATTGGAAAGAGAAAGGTTCTGCCCCTTCCTCTCTTCTCACCCTGGTGACTTGAGTGCACACTGCTTTTGCACTTTGAACTCAGTTTGCAGCAATTGTAGTAAATAAAGAACAAAGGGGGGGAGGGATAAGAAGAGAGAAACTGGGAGACTTTAAAGGCAGCTGAAAAAGTAGGACAACAGGATTAATCTGGATTGTCCTTGAAACATCCTAATTACCCTGTATGTGTGGGGAAACCTTAGGTATTAATTCAAGGTCCTGTCTGATCTTGGGTCAGGTTAGCACTTGGATGGAGGGCCACCAAGGAATACCAGCTGCTGTACACTATATTTCAGAGAAAGGCAATGGAAAGCCACCTCTGAATATTTCTTGCCTAAGATAACCCTATGAATCTCATGGGGTTGCCACAAGTCAACAGGTGCCTTGAAGCCATATAAACACACACATACAGTGCAGTTGGGATTGACAGTCACCAGCTTTTTCCAGTGGCTGCCCATGGCTGTGCTTATAAAAGCAGTTTGGTGTGTACACCAACACCAAGAGCAAATGTTTAGTCTAGGCCAAATGGACATGGTCAAAGTGTCACAAGATCATTTTCAGCTCCTTTCAACCTTTGGATAGGCTGTACTACTACCATTTTTTGGAACTAGAAGTGACTTTCCAAAAAACAAAAAAAACAAAAACCAGATGCTTTGGGGGCACTCTTTTGCTGTTTTGATGTGAGAGCCCCCTGAGGGTGGAGGTTGAAAGGACTTGTTGTCTAACTAGGAGCCTTCTCCAAGTGTGTTTGTGGTAAGATTGGTTTGTTTGTTTTTTTTCCCCTTTCTGATCACAGACTCCAACCTGGGCTGCTGAGACACTGCAGAAAAAATGCAGTTTGACACCGCTTTAACTGCCATGGCTCAATGCTATGGAATTCTGGGGTTTGCATTTTTGTGAGCTATTCAGCCTTCATCAGAGAGCTCTGGTGGTGCCACAACAAACTACAAATCCCAGGATTCCATAGGATGGAGCTATGATAGTTAAAGCAGTGTCAAACTGCATTATTTCTGCCGTGTGTCAGCAGCCCTGGGCTGATGTTAAAAAGAAATGTAGTTTTTGTTATCACCTGTCATCCATAGCAGTTCTAATACCAATGGCCTTTGGATCCTTTTCAGCAGACTTGCAGTTCCCAGAATTGCTTGCATGTCAGACTATGGGTGAAAATTAAGAATGGATTCACTGCCCCACAGATGCTGGAGCCACAAGTGTCAATGCCTCATAGATAAAACAACTGATCAAGAAGGAAAATCATACATGGCACCTTAAGAAATGATTTATTCACAACACAAAACATATCTTTGTTGTTGTTTGTCGTTAATTGCCAGCTTTGACATATAAAGTCTCTATGAATGAAAGACCTCAAGACACCATGTTATTAACAGCCCTGCTCAAGTTTTGCAAACTCAGGGCTGTGGCTTCCTTGGCTGAGTCAATCCACCTGTAATGAGGTCTTTCTCTTTTCCTGCTCCCTTGGGTTATGCTACTTGTCATGACATTCTCTTTGTACCTTGCTGCAGAATTATACCTTCTTTCTGAGTTGCATGTGTGTAATCTGTTGGTTGTCCCACCTCCACATACTACATTGTGTACATTCATGGTTGAATTGAGAAACTTGACTTAATATGATCGTTGGCCAACGCATACCCTCTAACTGTCCCAGTTTGACAGGGACAGTCCCAATTTATTTTCTGTCACCCCACTTTTTCAGCTGCTTTTAAAATGTCCCAATTTCTCTCTTCTCCTTCCACAATCCCCCTTTGTCCCCAGCTTATTTCAGTTTGCTGTAAACTGAGTTCAAGGTGCTTGCACTCAATTAACTCAGCATAGGGGAGAGAAGAGGAGGGAGCCAAGGTCAGCAATTCCATTATATGTAGATTCAGGTAGCCTCTCCTAGCTTGCCCTTTATTCCTCATTAATCACTTTTCCCATCTTGATCACACTCTGGTGTTGCTTGGCCAAGTGTATCCCAGTTTTCATCTGTGACGGCCTGGCAAGTGTATCACCACTACCTTGGTTACCACGCTAAAGGTTATTCTCTTCATCCTTCTTTTATTCCCTCATTCCCACCCCGTTTTTTAGTTCTTAAAAGGGCATTTTAAAAGACACTGTGTTCATTTGAAAATGTAAAAAGACAGCTTGCCCTATTCCCTTTTTAAATTGAATCATCATATAATTTAGACAAAGATGGGCAAGCTTTTCCTTGGAAGTCAAAAGACAAGGTCATATAAAAGGCGGGGGGGGGCTTCCTCTCCCTGCGTTCAAAGCAGTGGGCTAAAGCAGCCTCTTGGCCCAGCTGCATGAATGGCCAGCTAAGCCAGCTATTCACTAAGCCTGTGATGACAATAATAAACCCAGCTCTCTTCATGTGGCTGGCTGCTGGGCAGCTTCATGTCAGCAATTCCATTATATGCTTCATTTTCCAGGGATTTGGAAAGCTCAGCCATGGAGTAAAATGGGTTTGAGGCCATACGTGGGGGGTGCAGCGGTAGATGGTGGCACAGGGCCCCATCTTCAGAACAAGAAGCTATATGAATCCATAAAGAAATATTATTCATTTTGACTTTCGTACTAAAAATGAAACCAAATGCAGACAAGCTTTTCCAATGAGACACAGAGACTGCTACTGAAGCAGAGCTTGGCAATGTTACGCTTTGGATCACAGGTCCCAGAATCCTCCAACCAGCCTGAAGTGGGGATTCTGGGAGTTATCGTCTAGAAAGCGTGTTGCCAAATTCTACTAAAATAGCACTGGAGGGTGGGGGAGTGGAAGAATTAACATGACAGCTTCCTGATGGAAATCTTTCAGTAGGGTTGGTTTGGGAGGGGTCCGCCATCTGTAACAGTCTGGGTTTTTTAAACCTTATGTTGCATTAATTACTCTAATTAGCACTTCGGTGACAGGGAGCAGACAGAAAGACTCTCACTTCTTCCCTCCTCTTCTCCTGGCAGGTTGTGCAGCCATCATTTTCAGAATGAATGGTCTGTTGGCAGTGGGAAGAGGAAATGCAAATGATTCCTAGTGGTAAGATCTGCTTTCAGGGAAACTAAGAACTTTATCAGATGAGCCCCTTAAAATGTTCCTTTGCTAGCATAAAAAATCCATTTTTATGCCAACAAAAGAATGCCCCCCACCACAGTTCCCTTCTCTCCCAGCAAATGCTTCCCAGCAATGAAAGAGGAAGTGAACTGAGCTCCTTCACTTCCTGGTTCAGAATCCCGTGGATTCTCATAAGAAGACGCTCATGCAGGAAATTTAAAAACTAAAAAAGAACAAAGAAAAGGCTTTTAAAAGCACAGGAACACACTTTAAAAGTCCCAAGTAACCTGGGAAGGGTCATAAAAAGTGTGTCACTTACCTGCATTTCACGATCTCACCCGGAAGTGTTTGCTCCAAACCAGCCATTCACACTGCATTCACATGAGTACAATGGTGTGAGGTTTCACCACAGGGGATCAACTGACGGTTTCAACCGTCAATTAAAAAGTATGGGTTTTGGCCAGGACATAAATGAGAAAGGGTGACGTTGTGTGGTACACATGCCCTTTCACATCTATGTGGCACTGTTATGACTCCTTATTTAGTGCATCTGATAAGGTCCTAAATGTCCTGGTGCTGTGCATAGCAATCTGCACATGCACACACATACACCCCGCTGGTAGATCTCCTGTAAAGATGACAGAACTTCAGCATAATACTTACAAGATTTGCCACTTGCATGAAAGTCTATGCAGGAGGTTTTTGGGTTGGGTGGGGGACGGGATGATCACAGGAGGGGCTTCATGATTATTTTCATGTAATAGGAAAGGACTACACTGTTACATGTATGTACACGCAGTGGCTCTAGAATGGGAAGCATGATTACACCAGCTCCACCCACCCACCCACCCAATTTATATACATTTAGCATAACTTGTTAGAGAAGCTATGTGAACAGTTGGTGACCCTGCCTCACAAATCTGTCCAAGGATGGCATGCCATAAAGAGGGTGCCACAACAGAAAAGGCCCTCTCCCTAGTCTTGTCTCATCTAACCTCTGAAGGCAGGGGCTGCTAGGAAGGACCTCCCCTGAAGATGTAAAAAAATGGGCAGATTGATATCAGGACACTGTAGTGTTATTAAGGCCTCTGTCACCTCTCCCTCCAATAGTGCCATCTGATGCATCTCAGCCTCTCTGCACTCCCCTAGTGCCCCCACTGTCAGAACTGGTCCAAGGCATTTTGCTGTCTGGGCAGGGAAAGACAAGATGATGTCTCCCTTCCATTCCATGTACAAAAGCTGACTGGACTGCTAATTAAATCTTACATTAATACTAAGTAGGAGCAGAGCCAGCCCATGACAGTTTGGTGCCTGAGGTAAAGAACAAGACAGTTCCTCACCTCACAAACCAAACTTGGCTGGACTGACAGTTAAACCTATGTCAGTACTGGGGATGGGCCAGCATCCTCCCCTACATCTGAGAGCAGCAGGACAATTTCAGGGCTACAGGACAGCCTGTGAGCCACACACATACCTGTTCCCCAAAAGAGGGAAATGCCTCAGTGGGGCAAAGGAGGCAGGGCTTTGTGGGGAGAGGGGGGTTGCTGCTGCCACTGCCACCCTTACCCCTGCATCTGCCCACCTGAGGCCATTTATGTTTTCTGCACTAATAGTTGGGCTGGCCCTGGCTGATATGCATGTATGCATGTCTGTGCAAAACCCAGAGTTACAGTTAAGTGGCATTTTAAGCTTTTTATCAGTAACCACATGATTAGCAATTTCTTTCTAATTCAGCTCAGGTTTTTATCATTTTAGCAGCTAAGGTTTGGAGGCAAACACCAATTGGCACATCTGCTTAAACCCAAATAATCATAAGGGGTAGGGAGCAATGCGAGGAGTCAAATTTAGCTTGTTCCTTATGGTTGTTCAATTTTAAATAGCATTCAAAGACCATCTGTCTTTGTTGTCTGTATATATAGTTCTGCTGCCCTCACAACTGAACCCCCCTGATGGTTTTCTTACCTGCCTGGAAAATATTAGTCCTATTCCTGGACAACAGCCCAAAATGGCCTTAGCTATAACTAGTGCATTACAGTGCATGCCAAGTGGCAGTTGGAGTGCTAGGAAGAGATACCAGCAATGTGAGCATAAATCCACACCCCAGTGCACAGCTGCAGGAAGCAAAGGTTGGTCACTCACAGCTGATATTTTTTTCATAACTCTAAAGCTTCCATGCAATTCCAATGGAAAAGTTCAGGTTTAGATAAGAACTAAACAGTTCCTACCTTTACGGAGTTGTTGTGCAGCTCTGCATGAGGTGACCCAAGGGTAACAGTAAGGATCCAACAGGATTGTCATCGGCTGTAGTAATTTTATTACTTTAATAACTGAGGTTCAATGCTTTTGTGCAGTGAGACCTATATAGCAATGAGGCTGTGTACTGATGAGTTTGTATATAATAACAATAACAATAATAATTTATTTTATACCCTCCCCTTCCTTTAAGTAGTAAGGAAGAACCTAGATTGGCTTTCATAGTTCTTCCATCTCCATTTCATCCTCTCAAAAAGCTTGTGCGGTAGGTTGGTCTAGCAGCCTTCTCTAACTTGGTGCACCCCAGATGTGTTAGACTACAATTGCCATCAGCCTCAAGCAGCAAAACCATTAGCTGGGGATTATAACCATAATATTCCAACACATCTGGAGCCACTAGTGTAAATTCTGCTCTAAAAAACAGTGGCTGGCCAAAGTCATTCACTAGGTATCATGTCTGAGTGGAGATTTACACTGGGATCTCTCTCATTCCTAGACTCACACTCTAATCACTACTAGGTTGGGGAACATTTGGTCTTCCAGATGTTTTAGACTACAGCTTCCTTGATGTTGGCCGTGCTGGATGGTGTGGATGGGAGTTAAAGACCACAACTTCCTATGGCTCAAAGGTTCTGTTACCTGAAATACTTGGGGTCCATGGGGATCCCACTAGTGTCTGAATTTTAATATGGGGAATTTTAATTAGCTCAAAATGGCAGTGAGAGGCCAGGTGACAGTGGGACCTTTTAATCTATGCATACCGGTACTCACTGATGAGACTCCAAGCCAGGGGATGAAATAAAAATAGTTTTTATTGAAAAATAAACAAGGAACACACATACACTCAGGGTTCAAGCAGTCACACAAGGCTAACAAAGAAAATAGAAAGTATTGGGATAGAGGAACAGAGTTCAGGATGATAGGCTGTACTGTACCTGTCCAACAAGCAGAGATTCATGTAGAAGCTGTGATCCTGGTGACACAGACTGACAGAATGGTGGGAGGAAGGGGATCTGTGCACACCTTGGCTGTGTTTTGGCATTATATTTATATTCAGTATTCTCCCTGAGTGGAATACAATGTCTGCCAAAATTTCCCAAGGTCAGACAATAGATTCTCTGGATGTGTTAACAATCGCTTCATTTGTGAAGAAAAGCCAGAGAGACATTTGAGTGCTCTCAGGCAAACCTCTATTGCTTTTGGGAGAGGGGAAAGAAAGAACCAGTTTTGCAAGGCAAAGTGTCCAGTCCTTGATTGAATTATTGAATGACTCGTTTCTATGTACATCCAGGGGAATTAGCACATTTCATCCCTAAATTATCTGCTCCAGGGAGGTTCACTTAATCCTCACCCATATGTGTCTTTGGGAAATTGAGCTGGCTGCTTCCTTAGGTTTTCTGAGCAAACCTTGATTTGTTGTACTTGGGAGTCCCTAGTCTACTATCAACCACGTGGCGTGCCAATAATAAGCTGATATATGAAATTTAGCCAATTGATGAATTATTATAAGAGTGTGGTGGGGGGGAGGTCAGGCCAGGTAACAGTTCCAGAGTCCTGTATTACATCATGCTGTGTGTCCCAAAGGCAATGACCCAAGTCCCCAGGAAAGATACCTCATACCAAATAACTTTGTTACTGTTCTGATGACTATCACAGCTTTGCTTTGCTTCATTTCATCTGAATGTGCTCTCACAAGGAGAACTGGCATTTACTACATTTGAGCAAGTTTTCACTATCTGCCCTGGCCTGATAATATCAGCATATGCCACATAAGAGTGGATTTGGACAAACTGATGTAGGAGAATTGCCTCACGGTATAATGTTAAAAAATACCAGAAGTAGGCCAAGTTGAGAGGTTTGCTTTGAGGCATGTAAAGGTTAGGCAACTTGCTGTGATGTGAGCTGACATGTTTTTTTATGGACCATATCTGTTATAAGAATATTTTAATGCCTTGTATCAGGAAGAGCAACTAGATTTGTTCATACTCGTACACTTACCTCTTCATCTGTCAAGAATAAAATCCTTTAGCCCCATAATTTACTGTATATATGAGGGGAGGGAAACCTCCAACTTGGGGAGAAGGGCTCTCCCCTGTGTCCCACCAGTGAGGTCAATGTGCTGTAGGAGGACATGGGGGAATGCCTTCTCAGCTGTGGCACCCCAATTGTGGAGTGTCCTCTCCTTGGAGGCCCAACTGGTGCCAACACTAGCTTTGTTTAGGCACCGGGTATAAACACAGGTATTTGCTAAAGCCTTTGGGCATTGCCAATTACAATTGTCCCTCTGTATCCACAGATTTGGCATCCACAGCTTCTACCACCCAAGGCTTTAAAACATCCCCCCCCAAAAAAATCCAAGAAACAAACCTTGATTTGCCATTTTATGTAAGGGGCACCATTTTACTATGCCATTGTATATAATGGGACTTAATGGGACTTGAGCATCCATAGATTTTGGTATCCACTGGGATCCTGGAACCAAACCCCAGAGGATACCAAGGGCCCACTGTACTTTAAAATTCAAATGTGCATGGCTTAAAACTGTTTTAACCTTTTTATCCTCTTTTAACTAGTCAATGTGTTTAATATGCTTTTGATCTATTTAAATTATTTCCATTGTTTTAAATTGTTTTAACCTGGTTATATTGATTTTACCTATATGCTGCCCTCAGATCTTGTGATGCAGAGTGGGATAGAAGGATGATGATCTGGCTTATGTGGATGGTCCTTCTGGAAAATGCCTCTTGCCACTGGAAAGGAAAGCAGGGTGGGAATGGGATCATCATGTTATCTCTGAATGGAAATCATTGGGGGGGTTGCCCATACCCTGCTTCCCCCCCCCCGTTAGGGATGGAAATCCTTTTGCTATTTATGATCACTAGTCAGAGATAACGAAGTGGTTCTCTCTGGGCAGGAAAAAGCATGCTAATGATTTTCCCTGCACAGAGATGCATGTTGCTTTCTGATTTTCCTTCATGGAGAAACTAAAAATGAGTGTGGGAAGGGGTCGATGATGTCAGGGGAGGGGTTTGAGGGGAGTCACGCCTGTTGGATTGTTGCTGGAGTCGGGTAGCCAGGATCAAAATAATTCACCAATATTTGAGCCCAGAGCAGGGCTCACAAAATGTCATCGGACTTTATCAGACCGCTTCCTAAACCTGTTCTTTTACCAGCATAATTTGTGCTGTTTTTCTGCTGGCAAAAGAACTCCCCATACCACACTTACCTTGCACCTGTGTGAAAAGGCTTCCCCAGCAATGAATGAGGAGTGAACAGAGCTCTGTTCACTTCCTCTATTAAAATCTCATGGATTTGTGTGAGAGTACATGGTGCAGGGAATTAAAAAATAAAAACAAAAACAACAAAGTAAAATTTACACAAAGCAGATAAACACACTATAAAAGTCCCAAGTAAACTGGGGAGGAGCATAAAAAGTGTGTCAGCTACATGTTGTGATCTCACCCGGAATTTGTTCTGGCCAGACTGGCCATTGAGCTTCAGAAGAAGTAAAAATTGGAGGACTGGGGGAGCTTGAGCTAAGACCAGGAGAGAAAAAAACACAGAAAGGCAGAACCCCAACATGAGACTTGAGACAGGGTGGAAAGAAGACCTAACCAAAAAAGCAATGAATTAATTGCCACCTGTTGTACGCTTTCAGAAGCAATTAAACTTTTCAAGGAGAGGAAGTGGTACTGCTCCTTTTTTTGTAAATGGCCTTGATCCTGCCAGCACTTAGATGTTTTGGCAAGCAGCTTGTATGAGAATAATCTAATTGTGAGATGACTCTTTTGACACTGGCCTGGCTGCTGCCAAGAAGAATTCCTTTAGGAATCCAATGATACCTGCTTAGGTCCATTATCACCTCCTATGACAGAATCCATTATCAGTGGAAAATGCACTTAGACCTTTTCAATCCATCACCCTCTGTTAATTAGTTGTACCAGAACTGAATACTACTGGTATCCTTGATGGAGTTGGTCCAGAGAGCAGCAACCAGGCTGTTAATGGGGGATGGCTACAGGAAGCATACAACTCCCTTGTTGCAACAGCTCCACTGGCTGCCAACCTGTTTCTGGTCACAGTTCAAAGTGATGGTTTGACCTATAAAGCCATAAATGGTTTGAGTCCGGATTACTTGAAGAACTGTATCTCCCATATGAACCCAGCAGAACATTAAGATCAGCTGGAGAGCCCCTTCTCTCTGTCCCTCCACCTTCTTAGGCTTGTTTGGTGGGACTAGGGAGAGGGCCTTTTTGGCAGCTGCCCCCAGACTTTGGAACTCCCTCCCCAGAGAAGTTAGGATGGCCCCATCTTTACTCTCTTTTAGGAGGCAGGTCAAAACATTTTTATGCCATCAGGCCTTTGCTGACAAATGAAGATTGGACTGCTGACACTCTTGTTTTTAAGATTTATTTTAATTTCATAGTTTTAAAAATGTTTTATTATTTATGTGGAATTTTAATTATATAATGATTTAATCTATTTTAATTCTTATTTATTGTACTGTGTTTTTAGCTAGCATTGTTTTTCAATGTTGTGAGCCACTTTGGGTCCCACCATGGGGAGAAAGTGGGGAAATAAATAAATAAAGGATTTATTTGGGAAAAGGCCAACTACTAAGGAGGTAATGAACAATGTTATCCATTCAAGGAGATTCAAGGTTTGATAGATCACTGAAGGCAGGTTAGGTCTGCAGCATGACTGCTCATTCTCTCCCAAGAGTCTTCAACATCTCCCTAAGGGAGAATTCTCAGTATCACTTCATAATTCACAAGTGCCCAGGGCAACATCATACTGACATAAATTGAGCTGCTTGTTCCCAGCCTCTCAAGCAGCATGAAAGAACAGAGGCGAGTGTGCTGGCAATTGCAATGTAATCCCAAATCCTTACCCCTCTGCCAGCCAGCCAAAGGGTATTTGCCCAACAAGATTTACTGAGATTAGCTCCATTAGCAATAAGCAGCTCCAGTTGCTGGCCTTAATCCAAGGAGACATATGCAGGCCAGGTTGTGTGGCCCACATGGTAGCATTTATTACATTTATTGACATGCCCTCCAGGACACAACTGGGTTACAGAAGGGTTCCCCACCCCATTGTTTGGGCAGCAAGCTAAAAGATCAGGGGCTTCCTAAAATACTGAAAACAAACTATATATTGTTAGTTCCACAAACTACTGGCCAGTTAATCTAATTTTTTTTTTTAAGTTTGTTTTCATTTTGTCCATTGCCTTTAATTAGGGCTAAATTGAATTGTCAGAGTATTAATTGTATTAGGCCTCTTGTTGCAGTATTATGGGGCATAAGAGGACTCCTTCAGCCTCACTGTCAAGTTAACAGAGGAAAAGCAGGCTGTCACTGCTGTTGCCATAGACATGCCAATCCTCAAAGAGCTCTCAGATTTGGAAACAAATCAGAAGGTACCATGTATTTCATACCCTTCAAATGTCCTGCTGTGGCAGGGGCAGTTCCGATTACTCCTCTGTCATCCCATATTCTTCAGCTGCATTTAAAATGTCCCAGTTTTTCTCTCTTCCTTCCACTTTCCTCCTTTGTCCCCAGTTTACTTCAATTGCTGCAAACTGAATTCAAATAGGAAAAGGAGTTTGGATTTAATTAACTCAACAGGAGGGAGAGAAAAGAAGGGTGAAGAACTTTGCCCTTCCAAGTAGACTCAGGTAAAAGCAAACTGCTGCAGCATTTCCTAGCTTGTATATTCTTTACTATTAATAACTTTTCCATCTTCACTACACTCTGATGTTGCTTGGCCACAGTTTTCATCTGTTTAATGTTGGAGGGTATAATATATGGGTACATGTTCTATCGTTTTGGTAGAAACATGGAATTTTTTTTTTAATCCCCACAACCACAGCTAATCTCCAGTTAAGACGGGTTCATGCACACAACTCTTTTCTCCTAGCATGAATTCTGATTCATACTCTTTCCCAATATGAATCCACCTTGAAAAGTTAGCTGAAAGCAAGACAATTTATGCTAGAATAAATATTTTAAGTGTGACAAAGAAGCCCTTTGAAGTCTCATCTGCCCTTCTCTTCCTCTGCTTCATTCTACTGTTCAGCAGTATTTAGAAAATGAAATCCCATTGCTGTTGATTTATTCAGTGCCATTTGTCAGGCATTGATCGTTCCCCTTCTAATCCATTTGTAACAGAGTATGGGCATGGCAGGTTCCCCCCCGTTTCGCTTCCTGTTCTTACTCCACTTAGCACTAAGGCTGCCATCCCTGCTACAGGCATTAGAGTAAAAAGGGTTCACTGAATGTGGGAAGCATATTTTTCCACCCTTCTTCCCTTTTAGTTGATGCATGCTATGCCTGGCTTCAATCTTCCTGCCTCAGCAGCTTCTCTAAAAAGCCTAACCCAAACGCCAGCTTAACAGGGATCTCAAGTTTACCGTACATCAACACCCTACTCGCACTTTCTGCAAACTGAAAAGCAGATTCTGCAAATACGTGTGTGTGTGGATACACATATTATACAATAAAAGGTTGAACTGATGATACTATTTGAGTTATACAGTCTGACAGATTCCATTCAGCAACAACAGAAGTGGTCCCAGTCTGAGAATATGGCTGGTGTCAGGAGTGTCAGAATTTGCAAGATGCCAACACAAATTATCTGTTCAAGAAAGGCAGGGTCAGACAGGTTGCAGGAACAAGCACTGTTCTGGACTTGGTCATGCCAATCCAAAAGCTTCCTCGTCTCCCTACACACAGATGGAGACACACACAGGGAGATGGGGGAAAGGGCCTGTTAATTCCCAAAACCTAGAGTTGGTTCTGTCTGACGTTCTGTCCTATTTTATTTTTCTCCCTAGCTTTTGGTAGTATGGGGGAAGGGGAGAATGCCCAGGTAGAAAAGCCATATTGTGATTTTGGCTCAAGGGTTGATTTTAATGAAGCCAGACAGCTACATAATTAGTCAGTTTCATTATATCACCATTGTATTATACCTTTCATTAGATCATCACCATCAATAATGACAAAAAGTGGTTCCTGTATGCAGAGGTGGTGCGATGGCTATGGCATATCCTTCAACTATCACTGTTTGGTAAGAACAGCCCCAATTAATCCTCTGCAGTCACAGTCCCAATTAATCAAAATTAATTAATTAATTTTGTTATCCCATTTTCCAGCTGCTTTTAAAATGTCCCAGTTTCTCTCTCTTTCTCCCCCTTTCCCCTTTGTCCTCAAGTTGCTTCCTTTAATGCAGACTGAGTTCAGTCAGTTAGCTCAGGAGGAGGGAGAGAAGAAGAGAAGATAGAATCTTGCCCTTCCCAGTAGACCCAGGCAAAAGAAATCAGCTGCAGCTTCTCCTACATTTGTGTTCTCTCTCATTAATAACCTATGCAGTCTTGACCACACTCTAATGTTGTTTGGCCACATGTTCCGCAGTTTTCATCTGTGAAATGTTGGAGGGTATGACTTGGATGTTGTTAGTACTGTAATTATATCAGTATTTTTATTTATTTATTTATTTATTTATACCCCGCTCTTCAGCCTCAAGGCTATCAGAGCGGCTTACAAATTGTTTTAAGCAATAGCTGTTTACACATCTACACTGCATTAAGCAGTTTCCAATGTGTGTTAGCTAATTGCCCCCCACAAGCTGGGTACTCATTTTACCGACCTACGAAAGGATGGAAGGCTGAGTGAACCTTGGAGCCCTCTGGAATCGAACTTGCAACGTGGTGACTTGCAGTACTGGCATTTAACCACTGCGCCACCAGGGCTCCACAATTTACATTTAGCCTCTCTGCTCTTGGATATGAGGGTTCTCTAGTTCATCGTTAGAGAGCTTCTATAACATATTGACCAAGAGACTGAGGCAGAATTCTTACCTTCTCCGTGAACTCACTAGATTGCCTTAGGCAAGGCACATTCTTTCAGCTTCAGTCCCCACCACCCACATCTTCAGTATGGAAGATAAATAATATTGGCTTACGTTACAGAGTTGTTGTGAAGTAAGGACTGCAACTAGATAGTAAATGTGAAACACTCTGGATGCTGGAAAATACTACACAGACTTTAAATATGGTTCACTGTTACATATTTCCCCAGTACTGTATAGTTTTTTAGTCCTGCATAGAATTTTTCATAGAGACACAAATCCTGCCATCTCCACAGTCACCATGTAGGAACATATAGGCCATAATATCATCAGTTCCAGCATAATGCCTCTACAAATCCAGCCCTGTATGTATATATATATATATATATATATATATATATATATTATAGTGTTGCATTAGTAACACAATCAAGAACCTATTTACAGTGTAGCACATTTTAGAATTAAGCTCTGGCAAAATGGCCATTCATTTCTGGCTCCAGTTCAGTGTGAAAACCTGTAGCCTAGTGAAGGTAATGGGACAGTACTGCTCTACTGCAGCCAGATTTTCTCAGGTAGAAAGAGGCAGATCTCATAGCAGCCCACAGCCAGATAGCCTTGTATGGGCCTTTGCAGCTTACTGGTGATATAGGGCTTATGACAACAATAACAATAGAAACATTGTTACACATGATTCTTTTTTCTCTCTTGGGGAAACAAAACTCTGTCTTCATCAAATGCAGTATTGCATTTTGTTTTTCCATTAGTAATGTTTACAAAGCTGAAGGCACCCACAACAATGCTAAAAACAATGCCATTGCAGGTGTGGTTTTTTTTGCATTTTTCACAGTCATGTGCTTTCTGGGAAGTTGTTTTCAACTGCTTTCCTTCAGTCATTTTTTTTAAAACTTGGCTAAAGAGAAACATGATTGTTCAATATACTGTAGTGTAGATCCTCCTTTTATGTTGCTTGTAAGTACAGCCAAGCAGCTCCATCTTCCCTCGCTCCCCTGTCCACTGCTTAAAATTAGAAAAGATTTTGTCAAGTTTCTAGTAATCTCCACCCTGCTGAACAATATTCCTCTGCCCTGTCATCGGCTCATCTTTGCCACATTCCTTAGCAGGTGGCAGCTATTTCAGCTCTGGTAAAAGTGTCAGGGGGAGGAAGAGGAGTGGTGTGGGGGAAAGAATGTCGCTGAGGAGAAACATTTAGCCCAGTGGCAACCCAGACTTCAGACAGCAACTGCCATGATGGTAACTGGAACAACTGCTCTTCAGCTCCTGAGTAATGCTGAAAAAGCTTTCATCTGAATGTGAAGTTGGCGAGGGCCGCAGCAACCATAAGCCAATCATGTAGGATTACATGGCCATGACCTCCAACCTGGTATGTGCTGTGAGCCAGAAATAAAACTGTTTATATAGCAACCAGCAAAATAGCAACCCCTAGCTAGGTGAGGCATATATAGTCTTCCCCCCCCCCCAACTCCTCATATTTACTCTCATAGGCTAGTTTGTTTACATTTGAAATGGATTGGTCTGGGCTGTTGATACTTATTATTATTATTATTAAATATTAAATTTATTAAAATGTAAAATACTTTAAAGAATTGGACTAAACATGGTTTTATAGGCTACTAGCTAGACCTTGTAACCTCAATCAGTTCCCCAATTTTGCCTCTTTTAAGAGGCACAAAAACTACAATTATTAATTACCAGCACCTCAAAGAAGATTTGCTTCATTTTCTAAGTATTTAAAACAGCCTTGGGGTGTTTTTGGATGGAGTTCTCCTAAAGCCTCTGAGCAGTTATTATGACTTTCTTTCTTTAACTTTTTTTTTCCTGTTAAAAAAACAGCACTTGGCAAACAGGTAAAGATTACAGATGGGAGGCAATGGCCACATTAATCACTATCAATGAGGAAGGACAATTACAGCACATAAGAAAATTCATCGTCTTCAAAAACATCCTCACTTTTTCATTAAAAATACACACACCCACATACACATATCACATATCTAAGTATTCAAGCACATAGATGGGCAAAGACATTCAAACCCAAAAGGATACTGATGCAGTTAATGAGTGATTTCTCATTAGCAAATCAATTTGTTGGGTACTTTAAAAAGAAACTAAGATGGACTCATACACCCATACACTCTTTAGGTGATAATCCTGTATGTACATGAATATCTGAGTCGATAGGTAGGTCAGCCTGACTGAATAGGCTGGAATTTATTTCTGAGTAGGCATATATAAGACTGCTGTTAGTTACCCAGTTCATAAAATCTTTCTTCTGCACATTTCAAAATGTCTGTGATCACACTTCTCTGAACTAGTTCCAATCTACCCAAGGGGGTAACAATAAAAGAGTTCCACACTAGCTGCAACTCATATGGATATGTAAAAAAGGTGCCCACACTTGGTTTAGGATAGGAAGTGATCAATATATTGTACAGTACAATGTCAAGAGAGCTTGTAAAAAGCCAAACTGGAAAGGCATTCTTGATTATATCTTTGCCACCAAGTCTCTGGACCAATGAGAACTGGACAAGGTATGAATGATGTCCTATGACTAAACTGTCACCTCATTATCATTTCTATATATTAAGTGAATTCATCTGGTTCCCCTATAAAATCCTGCAAATGAAGCAAGTCACTTTCAGAGAAGATATCTGCATGGCCTTCAAAGCATGCACTTTCAAAGACCCACCATCTGCTATATGGAGTAGACTGGTGGAGAATGAAGACCTGCAGGGCTCCCCTCCCTGGTGCTGCTATTTCAATGTGCTCATAACACATAATGCAGTTTTGTCCATTGCACACTTCATGAACTACCAGGGATTTGAACCTCTTGTCAGGAGTTAGTGACTGAACTCCATTATAAAATGGCCAAACAACTGCAGAGTCATGCTAAGTCATGATGACTGACTCCATGAACTGCCAAGTCATGCCTAGTCATGCCACAGCTGCAGAAGGAGGGTTACTAGAGGGCAAGCTTTGGAGTGCAAGATCTGATGTAATGCACCCATGTGGTTGAGTAAGCCAATGCCCTGTAGATATGTATATAAGTGAGCTAGACCGCCATGTGATTCATGGGTTCCTGGCACAGCAGTTTGACTGATGAGATTGTAAATATTTGTGAATATCTGCAACTACTTGAAGATTAAAATACCTCCTGTTTTCTGGATGTCAAAACACTCTGTGTGTGAGTATTCTTGGGAACGAGTTGCTACTAAGTCTGCTGAAATAGTTGTTGGCTTCTGCCGGGGACTGAGTGTCCTATAATCCCCGGACAATGGTTATGGGCCCAGCTGATTGATCTCAGATTAGATAGCATGCAGCCGGAAAAGCTCTTTTGTTTCGAGTGTTTTTGACTAGTTGACTGAGAAACAGTTAAGTTTCAGCCAGGCTCTGTAAGAGAGCTATCTTCAAGTAACCTTGAAGTGCTCCCAGCTGCCAGCTGTTTGTGTTTTATAGCTGGAGAATTGTTGATTCAGTTAGCAGAATGGCAGATAATAGTCTCCTCGGGTTTGCAAAACTGGCTGATGGAAATTATCCAGCCTGGGGTTATATATGGAGGCTTTATTAATTAAAGACAATTTGTGGCACGTTTTGGAGAATGAAAGTGTGATCCCAGAAGGTTCAAAAGACGAAATTGCAGCATTCAGGCTAGCAGACCAGAAGGCTAGAGCTGCAATTCTCTTATCACTCAGCCCCTCCCAGTTAATCCACGTGGCCCAAGCAAGGACAGCCTTTCAGCTTTGGGCAGCTTTGAAAACGGTTCATCAGAATTCATCCTGCCTCTCAAAGATTATATGGACTAAGAGACTTTATAACACAAAGCTGTCTACCGGAGGCTGCGTGAAAGCCCATTTGGAGGAAATGAGGCAGCTAACTCCTTACAATCCCTTCCAACTGGTTTACAATATTTGCTACCCTGGTCATTACCCTGGTATTGTTGTTTTAAACAATGATATCATGACCAAGAATAAATATGGAGTTTTTACACCTGGGGTGGGCAAATTTTAGCCTTCCATAAACTTGGGACATTGGCCCCCAGAAGCTCCAGCCAGCATGGCCAATGGCTTTACTCAGAAGGCTGGTATTGAACATTCTTCAATGGCTGGAGATGGTCTTTGCTTTGTAGTAGCACAGTATATACAAATATCCCAGAACCTTTTACATTCTAGCATAGAATAACTGAATGTTACCCAATACTGCCTATTAATTACCAGTTTTAGAAGCAAACCATAGCTGGGAGCTCGGATAAAAATGTGGCATTCTAAGACCCCTACACCACTGTGATGGATCTCCTCTCCAGGCTGGCCCAGTAGTTCCAGACCCTTGGGCTCCTGTCACTCACCTTTCCCCTTCCCCCTCTGGGTCTCTCCCTGGATTGGGGACTTGGGCCTCAAGGTAATCCCTATATGGACCAGTGGATCTGTTTTTCTGTGGGTCCACTGCATAAACATGACCAGACTCTGTCAAAATTTAACAGGAACAGCCAGACACAGTTGTAAAAAAGAATAAAGGAGTAGAAGGTGTTAATGTGGTGTCAAACTGGATTATTTCTGCAGTGTATCAGCAGCCTTAGTTATAACCAACTCAAGTTCCAGCTATTTCAATATGTCTAATTCAATGCATAATTAAATCTAAATTCATCATTATTTTTAACAAACCAGTGGCCCAAATTGTTCTTCTGCTACCTACTGACATAAGACAACTTATAAATAAAATAAAGTATGAAAAATATGCAATTTAGCAATTATGCAAGGTTTAAATCCAATTGTTAGTCCCAGGTAGAGCAGACACATTGAGTCAATTGCTAAGTATTAAGTCAACACTTATATAAATCCCATTGATTTAATGGGTCTGATTTAGTTAGGATGGGGTGTGTGGGTGGGCCTTCAGGTCACCTGTCAACTTATGGCACTGCTATGAATTTCATAGAATTTTAGCAATTGGATTTTAGGCCTAAGATTTAGCCAGCCCCACTAACCCAGAAAAAACATTACACTGGAGGTTCAGTTCTCTGGGAAATATATATCAAAGGCTATTTTCCCCCAAAGCTGCTGTTCTTGAAACATTCTGTCACATGAAGCTGTGTCAACAGGTCATGCTTGAATCTAGCTCTCCCTATGCTTGCTGGAAATAGGATAGGGAGATGGAAACTGTTGTGATTAAACATACCATGAAAGGGAGGAGAAAATGAACATTATCCACCCCTACCACACACAACACTTAATCATTTGGTATAATGCTATTTCACCAAATTGTCTCATCAGTCTCACACAGAGAGGAATGGAAAAAAAAACAAAAACAGCAGCAGCTAGAAATTGGAGCCACATGCTGCTTGCCTCAGAATGACCCCAGTCACACTAAATTGAATCCCCATGGCAGCTTAACTTTCCACAATTGTCATTGCCAAAAATGTCATCAAACACTACCAGCTGGCTAAGAGAAGAACACTGCCAATATTCAATCCTCCTTTTCCCTATCCCTCCTAAAATGCCAGCCCTTCCCCATTGCCAGTTTTTCTCCTACACATTGAAACAAGGAGGAAATCAGGTCTGATCTAATTCATGTTCACGCTTTGAGGTGAATATGGAAATAAATTCCCAGCCACTGTGCGGCATTCATGTGATTTGGGGCCTGTAGGATGCTAGGTGTGTGTGGTCATATAAAAAGAAATGGCACCATATTCTGCCTTCAGCTCTACATTCCATGGATGGGCCTGTAAACCAGGTGCCCTCCAGACTATTCCTAACCAAATTAGGCTGATTCAGACTGATTAGTACCAGCTTCAGATTTGCTCAGACTGGTTCAATTCAGTTTTGGAGTGGGCTAAAACAGTTTGAAGCAATTTGGACAAATCCAAAGATTCTAACATCAACAATGAGCAGGGAAAAGCCCGAAAGGATTTCCAGTATGACCATAGAAGGAAAACACCATATTCCTCTGGTGTAAATGGGAAGGAGAGGAGCTGGGGTTTACTCACTGAAAGTTCTACTGTTCAATCGGATACAAGAATCTCACCAGAATTATCCCATCACACAGTTTATGGGAAGGGATTGTGTGACATTAGTGAAGTCCTATATTCAGTTATCTCCTGCCCAAATTACCCATTTGGTCAGTTAAGCTGTTCAGTAGGCAATAGCTGAGAGGGCTGTGGTGATGGTTTAGGTAGCTGTTGATTATTGTCTGAGCTTGGTCTCCTTTGAGTCTTTGTTTTTTTCATCTTCCAAGTTTGTTGAGTAGCCTATCTTAATTCTTTGTTTATTCTGTTGTTGTTAATTTGAGAGTAATCTGTTTATTTGACTCTTATCCTTATCCCCCTCCCACCCCTCCTGCTGCCCCAATTGGCCAGTTATTGTTAGGTGTCTGGTTTGCTTTCAGTTTCAACTATTAAACATAAAATCTCTAACTTTACTCTCTCTGTGTGTATGCATGCACATATAATTTTGAATTCATCTGCTATGTCAATCACATTTATTCTATTCACAAAGCACATATATTGTACATTTCATTCACATTGTGAGGCAGACCAAATACTTTTATTCATTCTATATCAAGTTGAGCAAACACTAAATTTAATTTCCATTTGATCTTCTCATTAAACTTATACATCTTTCATTTATGTTTTAACAAATATTACTATTTACCATTTCATTTGATCACTACTTTAACTTAATCATTAGGCATCTCTGCAACAATAATACAGATACACATGGTGAGCCTAGCAACAGAGGGAGGCAAGGTGGTTCCCTTTCACCCCCAATAAGGCTTGGAAAGGCCAGTCATTTCTATGGTAGTAGAAGTAAGGAGGGAATGTGGCAACAGAGCAGGGCAAATTGAGGGCATTGCCCCCTAAATATGAATTCCGCCCCCAAACTGAAAAATTTCTTTCAGTCTTCAAATTTCTAGCACTGCAAAGACTGAGACACTGAAAACCTTTCACACCTAAAACTCTTGTATTTGCTGTATCAGCATTCCTTTGGTAAGTTTGCCCCTTTTCTTCAGATGCCTATATTCTATTTCTAAACTCTCAACTGAAGTTTTAAGTCACTGCAGTGACAAAAATGTGAGGTTGCTGTTGCATGCCTTCAAGTCACTTCCAACTTATGGTGACCCTAAGGCAACCTGATCACAGGGTTTTCTTGGCAAGATTTGTTCAGAGAGTGTTTGCCTTTGCCTTCCTCTGAGGCTGAGACAGTGTGACCTGCACAGTGGGTTTCCATGGCCAAGTGGGAATTCGAACCCTGGTCTCCACAATCGTAATCCAATGCTCAAATCACTACACCATGCTGGCTCCCACAACACCATGCTGTCTGGCTGTGAGGTCTGAAGAAGAATTTCATTGGTAGCACTGAATTCTTATTTGGGGGACAATGATCACATTTTACCAGCCCCTCCACAACTTCCCCTCTATTCTGAGTAAGCTTGCTTCAACCTCAGTGATACTTGCAAGGGCTCAGGTTTGTGGATGTGGGAGCAATCCTGATGGTGGAGGGATCTGAGCCCAAAGAGGAAGAGCAGGCATGAGCATGAGAAAGGCAGCTTCTGAGACGGAAGACACACAGGCAGAGTCCCCACAAAAAGGCAGAGCATTGTCTGGGACCACTTCAAGGCAGAAGCAGATTCCAGATCTATCTGCCTTTACTGTGGGCAGCATATAAGCAGGGGTACATTGACTGGGCACTACAGCACCAGGAGCCTTCTCAAACACCTTAAGAGGCAGCAGGAGTGGGGAGCAAGAGGCAGAAAAGACTCAGCAGCCAGGCAGATGTGGCAGGACTCATAGAATATGACTAGTAGCAAAGAGTGTTAGATCTCCTGGTAGACGCTCTTAGCCTCCCTCCCCCTGCAAGAGTCATGGGTAGGCAACCATGGAAGAGATGGGGTGATGAAACTATAGGACCACAATATGAGAGATTCCACTGCTAACCTAGATCACCAAATGACACTAGATAACTAGATGGTACTTGCTGTGTTCTTCAGTGTAGTACGCAGTTCTGAACCTTGGGAATATTTTTTGCAGATTTCACCAAACACTGCTAAACAGTTTTTAAAGGAAAGGTAAGAATCTCAGAACATAGAATTCTGCACCCACCCATTCTAAATTCCAAATTTCTTTCTTAAGTTCTGCAAAATATCATATAAGTTTCTTACAGAAGTATAGTGTCTAGATCAAGCGAAGTAATAGTGCCACTTTATTCTGCTTTGGTCAGACCTCACCTGGAATAATGTGTCCAGTTCTGGGCACCTCAGTTCAGGAAGGATATTGAAAAGCTGGAATATGTCCAGAGGAGGGCAACCAAGAGAGACTAGGACACAGAGCAATGGGTTCAAACTACAGGAAAAGAGCTTCCACCTAACATTAGGAAGAACTTCTTGACAGTAAGAGCTGTTCGGAAGTGGAATACACTGCCTCGGAGTGTGGTGGAATCTCCTTCTTTGGAGGTTTTTAAGCAGAGGCCATCTGTCGGGAATGCTTTGATTGGGAATTCCTGCATGGCAGGGGGTTGGACTGGATGGCCCTTGTGGTCTCTTCCAACTCTACGATTCTATGATTCTTTGAAAATGGTGGGAGGTCTGGAAGCCATGCCCTATGAGGAGCAGCTTAGAGAGCTGGGTATGTTTAGCCTGGGGAAGAGAAGGTTAAGAGGTGACATGATAGCCATGTTTAAATATTTGAAGGAATGTTATACTGAGGATGGAGCAAGCTTGTTTTCTGCTGCTCCAGAGACTAGGGACTTTATCAGATTGACAAAATACGGCATCATCATGATGCCACATAACTGTAAAAGGGCACACATATCAGATGATGTCACACTTTCGCAGTTATGCCCTGGCCAAAAATCGGGGTTTTTAATTGATGGCTTAAGCCATCAATAGATACCCCTGCTGCTTTTTTGCCAGCATTGCCAGTATGCAAAACCTCGGTCCTTTTAAATCTCAGACTTACCCTGACAATGGCTGCTTCAACGCGAACACTTCTGGGTGAGATCAGGACATCCAGGTAAGTTTCGCTCTTTTTTATGCCCCTCCCTGGATTACTTGGTAGCTTTAAAGTGTGTTAAAGTGCTTGGTGTAACTTTAAATGATTTTTTTGTTTTTATTTGTAATTTCCCATGCAACGAAATCACACAAGATTTTGAACGAGGAAGTGAACGGGGCTCCATATTCACTTCTTCTTTATTGCTGGGAGCCTTTGCCGGGATTAGAAGGTAAGTGCTGGTGAGTGAACGTTCTTTTGCCGACATAGAAATGGGGTTTTTGTATGCTGGCAAAATAATGTTTTATAATGGGGCATCTGATGAAGTCCTAGGACACGGAGCAATGGATTCAAACTTCAGGAAGGAAGAACTTCCTGATGGTAAGAGCTGTTTGACATTGGAATGCACTGCCTTGGAGTGTGGTGGAGTCTCCTTCTTTGGGGGTTTTTAAACAAAGGCTGGATGGCTATCTGACAGGAGACCTTTGATTGTGTATTCCTGCAGGGCAGGGAGTTGGACTAGATGGCCCTTGTGGTCTCTTCCAATTTTTTGATTCTATGATTCTTCATAGCATTAAATCTTGTAGAAAAGATATAACTGAAAGGGTTTGGCTACGTTGTGAACCTCAGCTTAACTGACATTCAAGTTAACTCCCCATCATTGTACTCTTACTGGGGGGTTGCAGTTCTACAATGTCCAAGACTGCTACAGAATTAACAGAGCCCAAGATTCCTTAAGGTGGGAAGTCTTTTTTATTTTATTTTATCAAAAGCCATATTCCTTTGTGGGTAATCATGGGGTGCATGTTGACAAGTATCGTGTCAATGGGTGGGGCTGGGTAAAGCCAGAGTCAAAGTTGGTGGAACCCATTCTATTCTCACTCTGTTCCTGACACTTCTTCTCTCGCTCTTAAGCCCTAGTCCAGTGCTTGGAATATTTACTTTTGGAGGATTCAATCACAGCAAAGTATGTTTTCTAAAATCTGCTACCCACCTAGCAGTTGAAGGAACAAATAACCTGACATGCAATGTGAACTGATCACCTAAAAATGAGCTGAAACTGGCACCTGTTCTTAGGGCTGTGGATTTCCCACTCTGTGAGCTAATAATATACACAATTGCACATAGGTGAACCCCAACATTTTAAATAAGTGCTGCAGCTTAGGAATTGAGACAGAGCAGAAGGGAGGAGTGTTTAACATTTCCACATCCAGTACGTCTGCACTCACATTGCCCCCCTGAGGTGTTTCTCACCTGTGTGTGTTTAATGAGTGACAAGCATGTTTGAAAGCCCTCTGAGATGGAAAAGGCTAGGGAACAGGTGATTGGGAGGGGAAAACAGAGCATCAATAAAAGGGTTAAAACATACATAATTCTCTTGTTCACTTTCCAGCTTTGAGAAAATGGGAAAATCTTTAGCTTTGGTATTGTTAGCATCTGTGTAACAGATGGTTGTTTTAGAGGCTGCATAGACTCAATAGCAGGATGCTGATTTTCATTTACTTAACCTCTAAGAATTCCCCTTATTGATGGATGTTCCTAAGATAATTCAATGGCTATGGCTCCATGTAAAAAAAATTGTTTTAAAAACCCAGTACAAATATAAATAAAGCTAATGTAAAATACGGAAAAACAACTCCCACCTTTTGTTTTCTCACTTGCCGCCTAGTATCTCAGCAACCCAGGCTTCAAACACAACTCTTAAATGCCTGGGTGTAAAAGGCCAACTTCAGTAACAAGGCTCATGCCAGCAAAAATAATCAAGGCATGAAATGAGCCCTGTTTTCATGATACATTGAGGACTGGATGGACTATGTCCCATTGAGGGTGGACTCAATTGGGAAATACCTCAGCTTGAACACACACTGTGCCTGCTTCCCCAGTTGATCTGGCTGCTCTTACTAACTGTAACTGTAACTACACCAGAGATCAAGTGTGCACTTATTTATAACATTAACATCTTAAGGGAACTTTCTTTAGGTGTCATCATATCCTCATTAAAGATAATGTGCCAAGTAAAATGGCTTAGCACTTGACCCTCCCTTTAAAAGACTTTTAAATGCAGAGGTTCAAAGTACTTGAGACTTCTTTGAGCTGAAGAAATAGCTATTCATCCAGGCACTTTAACCACTGGTCATAGAAAAATCTCCCTTATACTGAGCCATACTATTGGCCTATCTAGCCATGTTATTGTAAATTCTGACTGACAAGCAATTTTGTAAGGTTTCAGAATCCAGCCCAACCTGGAGATCTCTGGTGGTTTCCCATCTAAGCTCTAATCCAGGTATGACCCTGCTTAGCTTCCAAAACCAGATGAGACCGTGTGTGTTCAGGCTGGCATGCTGTCCATCTAGTTCAGAACAGTCTAGCAAAACAGGCAGCTGTCCAGAAAAGGATCTTTACTAGTCACGGAATCCCTTAACGAGATGCCGAAGGTTGAACTTCAGAGGATTAGTTTGTTTAGGCTGCTCTGTAGTTTGGGGGATCAGATGTGTTCATAGTACATGGCCCCTCTCAAAACATTCTGAGTAGACGTGTCTTGAGCATTACAGTGGTACAAAGCAACATACTCCTCCATACATAGCAATGGGATGTATGATTAGTTGCAGTCCGACCTCCATCCCATCCTTCACTTCTTAGAAGTCAGCCATTACCATGACATTTATTAATCTTCCTAGAAAATACAGGGAAGCCCTTACAGCAGTCATGATAGTATCAGTCTGTATCCAGTTCTCATTCATTAGTAACGGAATTTACTTATACTTGCAGAAGCTGAGACGACACATAGGCTCATACCTAGAGAGGAAGTGCAAGAAGGACATGTTTCTTTTTCCATGCTTCCTGGATAATATGGCATGCTTAGAATTTCATAATTTCCCCCATAAGATACATAGTTTCAAGGGCAGCTTCCGAAAGACAATTCACTCCTGTTTCCAGTTTCACCACTTTGAGATAATTTGCAGTGCTGCTCAGAATAGGACATCTATTCATTTGTACACTGTTCAGAATCAGATAATGTTGGGTTTATGTGAATTCATAAAGGAGTTCCTGCTTAGGAGTAGAGTTTTTTCCTGAAGAACACAAGAGCCCTGCTGGATGAGGCGACAGGCCTATCTACTCCAGCATCCCACAGTAACCTATTGGAAGCCTATGAGCAAGGCATGAATGCAATAGCACTCTTCTGTTTGTGTTCCCCAGAAACTGCTGTTCAGAGACATACTGCTTCTAATACTGTAGAGAAGAAGAAGCCTTATCCTTCACACGTTTGTCTAATTCCCTTTTAAAGCCATCCAGTTGGTAGTCTGGATGGTAACCAGACTACCAAAGTTGGTAGCCATCATGCTATCTCCCAGTTAGTGAATTCTACAGGTGAGCTATGCATTGTGTATATCATCCATCTTGAATCTCCACCATTTAGCTTTATTTGATGACAGTGAGTTCTAGTACTATGGGAGAGAAAGAAAAACTTCTCCACACCATGCATAACGTTATACAATTATATCATATCCTTTTCCCTAAGCTAAGAGGCCACAACCATTCCTCACTGAGGAGTTGCTCCAGTTTCTTGATCATTTTGGTTGCTGTTTTCTACACCTTTTCCACAATATGCTTTTTGTGGTTCAGTAACCAGGACCATGGAGAAGTGTGTATAGTATGGTCATACCACAGAATTATATAAAATTATTACATAGGCAGGTTTTTAAAACATTTTTTCCATAATAGTGCTCATTACAGAGTTCATCCTTTTAACAGCAGGTGCATACTGGACCACTTGCATAAATAATTTGATGCAACCAACAAACTGGCCACCTCACTGCTTCTTATACCGATTAAAAATTATCACTGAATAATGTTAGTCAATAAACAATAAACATAAATCCACTTCATTGTCTGAAAGCAATTTACAACAGCTGAAAATGCTCATCTGAATACAAAATAAAGTTCATCACAGACAGATTCCATCAAAGGGAGACCTCTGAACTTCATCCAGCCAGACCTCTCCATGAGTCCCTGTAAGATGTCGGTGGAACAACTCAACTATCCTTCTAGTACTCCATAAAACTAATAAAAAAGAACCAAGTATCTTCAAAAGTATCAACATCATGTTGCCTGCTTCCATGCTTGATCTGACACATTAATTTTTTGAGGAAGCCTGAATTCCAGATTTGACAGAATCATAAATATAGGTGTAGATTGCAAAGTCGAAGGCTTTCATGGCCAGCATCCATAGATTTTCCTTGGGGTTTTTTTCCCAGGCTGTGAGGCTGTGTTCTGGAAGAGTTTGCTTCTGACTTTTCGCCTGCATCTGTGGCTGGCATCTTCAGAGAATGGTTGGGTAGGAGTGTGTGTGGAGTTTATATACTGTGAACCTCTGTTGGAGAGTACAGTATATGTAAATTTGTGTGCAAACGCAGTGTGCGAACACGAATCAAGGAACATGAGAGACACTGCAGACTTGGCCAGCCAAAAAAATCAGCAGTAGCAGAACATGTTATAAACAAACCTGGACACAAAATGTTATTTAAAAACACAGAAATCCTGGACCAGGCCAACAAGTACGATATCGTGTCAGAATGCACAGAGAAGCTATTGAAATCCACAAACACCTGGACAACTTCAACAGGAAAGAAGAAACCCTAAAAGTAAACAAAATCTGGCTTCCAGTTTTGAAAAACAATAGAATCAAAACTCAAAACCTACAAAGGAATTCCACCCAGGGACAGGGGGATTTCCAGCAGATAATGGGCCATCAACCAACCATTAGCCAAACAGACACTAATCCTCCTGGCATTTCTACACCCAAAAACTAACCATTCAATACACAAATTTACATATACTCCGCAACAGGGGTTCACAGGATATAAACTCCACACACACTCCTACCCAATTATTCTCTGAAGATGCCAGTCACAGATGCAGGCGAAATGACAGAAGCAAACTCTTCCAGAACATAGCCTCACAGTCTGGAAAAAAACACACCAAGGTAAATCTATTGGTGTAGATTCTTAACCTCCTTCAAAATGCTAGGAAGCACCTCACTGTTAACCCCTAAACTCCAGATCATTTACAAAATATATGGATACTTGGGGATCTCACTGTTTATGCCCTCCATGGAGAACTGTCCATTTATTGTTATTCTGCTATTTTTTTACACTGTTACCAGCCCATTAAGTGGACCTCTCCTCTGATCCTATGATTGCCAAATTTGGCTTTTGGTGGGAAACTTTATCAAAAGCCTTCCAAAAGAACAAGTAAAAAATCTACCCCTATCCATATGCTTGTTGACACTTCTAAAGAACTCCAAAGGGTTTAATGGATCAGAATTACCTTTTGCAGAAACTATGTTGCTTTTTCATCAGCAGCACTCATTCTTCCCTGTTTGTTACCTGGACTTATACACACACACCTCCAAAAGTCATAATTCAGCTTATCGGATGCTTCACGTGATTTCAAGTAGTCCAGGGCAACCCAAACATAGGGGCTAGTGGAGGTCACTAGGACCTACAAAGATGTCATTGGAAATTTTACAGAATCAAACATAGCCAGGATGAGATTAAGTGAAACCCCCCGCCCCCTTAGACAGCTGTTAGGGAGGAATGCACTAATCTCTCCTGGACACACCTGGCAGTGAGTCATACTCCAAAAAACAACGGTAACTGGAGCACCTATTAGCCACACTCATCCCAGTAAAGGTCTTTCCTTCACACCTTTCCCATCCACAATACAATGGAGGCCATAAACCCATCAGTCTTAACATTTCAACCATTAGCAACAATCAACAAAGCCAGAGCTTCCATTGTTGAACCCTGGGAAACTCACCTCCAAACATTGTTTCTCACTCAAAATACCCCTTAAGGGTACAATATTAGGTATAAATATTACCCCAAATCATAGCCAAAGTGTACATAGTTCCCCACATGTTGTTACTCTGTTTGCTGTGCAACCCTCAGTTTCAAGTCTGAGTCTTCTTTACTGCATGAACCTCTGTTCTCCAGACAGGTAATTATAGTCTGTTCCCTGAATCTATTTCTCTATCCAAATACTTCTTCCTAATTCTTCATTAGCCTTGTGTGATTGCTTGTGAACGTGAGTGTATGGACTTTATCTGATGCACTAAATATGGTGTCATAATGGCACCACATAAATGCGAAAGGGCGCACATACGAGATGACGTCGCCCTTTTGCATTTATGTCTTGTCCTTAAGCTGATCTATTTTATTGATGGCCCAAGCCGTCAATAGATCGGCTGTGCTGTTTTTTTGCTGACATAGCCAACGTATGTAACCTTGCATCTTTTTTTCCCATGTACTTACCTCGTGAATGGCTGGATCAGCCAGACTGCAACATCCAGGTAGGTGACACACTTTTTATGATCCTCCCCAGGTTACTTGGAAGAGTGTATATGCCCTTTGTGTAACTTTTTGTTTTATTTTTAAATTTCCCATGTGATAAAATCTCATGGGACTTCAAAGGAGGAAATGAATGGGGCTTCGTTCACTTCCTCTTCATTGCTGGGGAAGCCTTCTGCTGGGAGAGAAGGTAAGTGTGGTGGGGGGCATTCTTTTGCTGGCATGAAAATTGATTTTTTATGCTAGCAAAAGAACATTTAAAGGAGCTCGTCTGATAAAGTCCTATGTATCAATGCTTCTGTGATTACTTTCAAGTAAAAACCATTTTTAGTTCATTTTGGCTTAGGGTCTCATTACTTAGTACTGGTATACACTGGTGCAAAGATACCTGCAAGTTACCCAGCCTCTCTTAACCAGACTTTTGAGATAATTAAAATTCCCTAATATAAGATCATAACTCAATGGTCATCCCATGGACCTCACACAATTCTGGTAACATGTTCAACAACGTTATCTTAAACAATGCTTTTCATCAAATTACCCAGAACAGATGTTAAACTAGGCTATAATCTCCTGCTCCACCACCTGATCTATTTGAAAAACTGCTCATACAGTGATCACCTTCCACCTGTCCATAAGTCTGGCATCCATAAGTGAAATATAACATACTTATACTGTAATATTAGTTATTTCATATTTGAGCTATTTCAAAACTCTTTAGTAGATACCACCCACATCTAGTGATTTTTAAAATTGTCAATAAGGCCCAGATTTATATTTTTTATCACCTCCATTTGCCATACATCTTCTGCAATGAAAACAGGTACATTTAATTCAGTTTTTCTGCAGTCTGTTATCCAGCTTTAGCACACCATTAAATTATCATATGTAATGGTCCTCCCAGATGTAGCTGTATGGAGGGTAGATCAGGGCATCTCCCCAAATAAGAATTCTACCCCCTTTCAGTCCCCAAATTTTCTTTCAGTCCCCAAATTTCTAGTATTACATGGAGAAACTGAAAATCATTCATGCCTATAGAACTCTTACATTTTCTGTGTTCACATTCCCTTGGTGACTTTGCTTTGCTTACCCCACCCCTACACCCCTTTGGATGTCTAACTGTTTTTCTAAATGCTCAACTGAAGTTTTAGGTTACTGCAGTGCCAGAAATTAGGGAAGTGAAAGTTTCAGGGGGAGTGGAATTTTTATTTGGAGAAATGCCCTCATTCCTCTCTCCACAGCTACACTCCTAAAGTTCGTGCCACCTCCCCAGCTGTTTTTCTGATTATTTTACAAAGTTGTTTTTATTGTTCATCTTAATGTTTGCACTACTTTGGTGCAAGTTTGCATTTCTCCTGGGACATTGGGGGGAAAATAACTGCTGGTCCCCTACATTAGATAGCTTGGGAAACAATGCTTTATACAACATTGGCATCTTGCACAATGGCCTCTAGCATTTAGCAGCCATAATAAATCCCAAAGAGCAAAAACATGCAGGGGCAATCAGGAACTCTGCAAAAGCAGCAAAGGCCAGACAATGAATTTAAAGATTATGGTTACCAGGTGCGTCCATGAGGTGATATGGCAACTTTGAGAGGTGGTGAATCAAGTGCATCTGTCCTAACCTACTTGACTGCTAGGGATTACCTGACTTTACCATCTTTCTACCACCCATAGCCTAATCTAGGGTGTGCTTAGGGACTGAGAGAAAATCCATATAAACTATTAGGCTGTGTAGTATACATACAAGAGCCAGTCAGAAGCATTCAGGCATGTGGCTGTTTTGAGCCAGGGGTCAGGTTATCAGGAGGGCAATGCAACAGCTGAGCAGCAGTGTGTGTGTGGGGGGAGGTTTTTTTAAAAAAAAAATACTACAAAAACAAAGATTGGCAAAACTCTGTTTTAAGTGCAATCACAATTCATAGTTAGCATTAGTGCTCAGAAACAGTACAAATCAGGCACTGTGGAAAATTAAGAGGCTGCAGTCCTCAACACACTGTTGTGTAGAATAACTCCAATGGATACATTAGGGCATGATTTTGTAGGGTAAATTTGTCAGTGGCGAGCGGGGGAAGCAGCCTTGCAGTTTGATTTTTGGGAGTACACAACAGAGAAGCAGAGAATCAAGACATAGTCAGGGAAATTCTGTTTGAAAGGTCCGATTTGCATTTGACTGTGGGTTCCCATGCCTTCAGGTTTTGATACTTTATCTGACTTCATCTCCACATTCCAATGGGCATGCTCTTACTCTTGCAACTGATCAATACCTCAGTTCCAGTATGATGTCTGCATCTGGATGCATCTCTGCCCTTTGGCTGAGCTCCTCCCAATTGTCTCCATCCTTCAGAAGCATGGTCAGGGGTTGGGAAAGGGGCTACTAAATAAAACAAATAATTAAAAATCCAACAGCCAGCACACCCAATATTCCTTAGTTCTGTCCAGGAAGATATTTTGTTTGCATTTACCCAGTAAGGCAGGTTGCATTTAGACACTCAGCCAGATTCTCGGAAATTAACAATAGCATCTTCAGTAGCTCTGTGGTCACTTCCTATTGTTCCAATCAGTCAGTATATAAGTCAGCCCTCTGTATCCACAGATTTGGCATCCATGGATTCTACCATCCACAGATTCAAAAATATTTTGCGGAGTTTCAATTTTTTAAAAATTTTTTGCAAGCAAACCTTGATTTTGCCTTTTATATAAGGAACACCATTTTACTATACCATTGTATATAATGGGACTTGAGCATCAATGGATTTTGGTATCCATGGGGGGGTCTTGGAACCAAATCCAGCCGATACTAAGGGCCCACTGTACCACATTTGCATCCAGACGAGAGTACTGCACTCTGCCCAATTGACAGGCAGCAATATCCTCAGGTAAAACAGAATATCAAAGCCATTTGGTCACTTTAAATCCAAGAACTACAGTTTATAGAAATTAGGTAAACACGCCTATTAGGCAAATGAGTATAACTGAGAATGCAATATCAGAGTTTTCTGGTGTCAAATTACTAGGGAGAAATCCCACATACTAGTAGGTTCTAGTTTTATACCGAAGGTCATGTTGAATAGCTAACTGATGTTTTCTGGCATTCGTTTCAGAAACCTCTTAAACTGACACTTGTTCATTGTCCTCCCTCCTTTATTGTCTGGATGAGCATTATTTTTCAATGAAATAAGGAAATTATATACATAAAGCATTCAGCAGAGGGTGTAACCACAATACAGGCATTGACTGTGTATGGAAAGAGAAAATAATACAGAAGAGGAGCATTCAACACTATCTGCAAAATAATACTTCTGCTGAGTTGCTGACTTTCCAGCGAGAAATTATGCATCAATTAGCTTTCAATAAGAGCAGATAAACTATATCACTGTACATTAAATCTGTCGTTATTGTTAACTGCTGTTAAGTCAACTTCAACTTATAGCTACCCTATGAATGAGAGACCTCCAAGTCACCCTATCATCAAAAGCCCTGCTCAGGTCTTGCTGACTCAGGGCTGCAGCTTCCTTGATTGAGTCTATCCATCTGGGATGCAGTATTCTTCCTTTCCTACTACCTTCTACCTTACCAAGCATTATTATCTTTTCTAGTGAGTCATGTCTTCTCCCAATATGGCCGAAGTATGACAGTCTCAGTTTAGTTATCTTGGATTCTACGAAGAGTTCAGGCTTGATTTGCTCTAGGACTCATTTATTTGTCTTTTTAGCAATCCACAGTATCAGTAGAACTCTTCTCCAGTACCACATTTCAAAGGAGTTGATTTTTGTCCTATCAGCTTTCTTCACTGTCCAGCTTTAACAACCATACCTAGAAATGGGAAATACGAAGGAATGGACAATCCTAATTTTAGTATTCATTGATACAGTGGGTCATCTCAATCAGCAGGCTCTTGATCTGCTCTTTCAACTACCCATGGATCATTGCATCCCATACCTAAAATGGCAGCGATGTGTAAGTGGAAGTGCTGACATGTCTGTGTGCACATCACCACCATTTAATAATATGGGGTGTGACCATCTGTGTTTTCTGCCATCTCCGGAAGGTCCTGGAACCAAACCCCCACAGATCTGGAGGGCCCACTGTATTTCTTTATACTTCAGGATCTTGTCTAGTGCCTAGTGCTAAAAAAAGCCAATGCGATTTTAGGCTGCATCAATAGGAATATAGTGTCTACATCAAGGGAAGTAATGGTGCCACTCAATTCTGCTTTAGTGAGACCTCACCTGGAGTACTGTGTTCAGTTCTGGGCATCACAATTCAAGAAGGATAGGGACAAGATGGAACGTGTCCAGAGGAGGGCAACAAAAATGGTGGGAGGCCTGGAAGCCATGCCCTATGAGGAATGGCTTAGGGAGCTGGGTATGTTTAGCTTGGGGAAGAGAAAGTTAAGAGGGGACATGATAGCCATGTTTAAATATTTGAAGGGATGTCATATTAAGGATGGAGCAAGCTTGTTTTCTGCTGCTCCAGAGACAAGGACGCAGAGCAAAGGACTCAAACTACAGGAAAAGAGATTCCATCTAAACATTAGGAAGAACTTCTTGACAGTAAGAGCTGTTAGGAAGTGGAATACACTGCCTCGGAGTGTGGTGGAATCTCCTTCTTTGGAGGTTTTTAAGCAGAGGCTGGATGACCATGTGTTGGAAATGCTTTGATTGTTTATTCCTGCAGGGCAAGGGGTTGGACTGGGTGGCCCTTGTGGTCTCTTCCAACTCTGTGATTCTGTGATTCATAGCTGCTCTTCCAAGGCCTAGTCTGATTTCATAACTGCAGTCTTCATTAATGACTAAGCTTCTTGAACTATTTCAATGTCTTCTTCATCTGCTTTCAAGTTATGTAGATCATCTGTGGTCATTATTTTTGCTTTCTTAATGTTCAACTGCCTTGCACTTTCTTCCTTGGCATTCTTCAGTAATTGTTCCAAGTCTTTACTATTTTCTGCTAGTAGTATGGTGTCATCCGCATATCTTAAGTTGTTGATGTTCCTTCCTCCAATTTTCATGCCTCCTTCCTCCAAGAATCCTGCATTACCTATACGTTCATCATGCAAGTTAACCAGATAGGGTGATGAAATACAGCCTTTCCTTACTCCCTTGCCAATTGGAAACCATTCCATTTCTCTGTATTCGGTCGTAACAGTAGCCTCTTGTCCTGAGTAGTTATGCATCAGGACAATCAAATGTTATGGTGCACACATTTCTCTAAGAGTGATCCATTAATTTGTACTGGGGGTTAATTGTTCTTGGAATAATCTTATACACTTTAAGGATAAAGAAAGATTGCACGATATGCCAATAATTTGCCTTCTTCATTTGAACATGTTTATTATTCTTGCATTTAGTAGGCCATTTAGCGGCAAGCTGAGACAGAACACTACTGGTGTAAATTACATATACAACCATTCCAGTCTGATGACATTATAGAATGAATATCGGATATCCACAGCTCAAATATCATTCCATTTATGTTATCAGTCATCAAAACCTTGCAATGATCTGGGATATTTTTTTTTAATTGCACAAATGTAACCAAACATTGTAATAGCATAGCAAGTGCTAACACCATGATGCAATGTGGTTATGAATTATGCAGGTATCCCCAATTGGCCTATCATTGAACAAGTAGGAAGGGAAAGTATTACTCAGAATTCAGATTTTCAGATGAATGCCATGTAAACAAACAGAACCAGCGAGTAATAGGGCAGCAGTTGCTATTTGTAATCAGGGCACCAAAAGTCTCTGGAGCCAAGTGTGATGTGAAAGTCTGTGTCTCCCCCCTCCATAATAGTGAAGCTGTTTTAAATTCAGTTAGAGGGCTGGATTATCAATGTTGCAATTCAAGCAAATGCTCCAGGGCCTTTGATGGCCAGAAGCCCCATGCTGCTGGAGGCACTGTCACCCCCACAAGTTTCTTGCATTTTGATGCTATTGAGAGGGAAATATTCTTGGGAACAGGGGGCTGTTGATCTCTCTCTAGACCCGATTAACATGAAGGAACAAGATCACATATGATCTTGGAAATTAAGGAAAGTCAGACCTGGTTAGTACTTGGATGGGAGACCACCAAGAAATGCCAGGTGCTATAGGCTATATTCAGGGGAAGGCAATAGCAAACCATCTTGAATATTCCTTGCTGTAAAAATTCCTATGGAATTCATGGGGTCACCATACATTGATAGGTTACTGGATTATACAAAGATCTCTCTTTCCCCACCCTTCCTTCCCATTGGTACCACTGACCACCCACCCTGGCCCCATTTTCCAACTGCAGAGTGCATGAAGAGGTAGATGAAGCATTGAAGGGACTACTCTGTGAATCCAGCTACCAGGGACTCAAGCAGGACAGATGCTCAGTGCTTGCTCATGCTCTCTCTCTCACACACATACACCAGAAAGGGAGTGGCTCTGGACCCAGAAGAAGAGTTGCTCTTGGTGTGGCACTAAGAAGCCTAATGTACTGCAGCATGAAGCTGGCACTCCAACAACAGAGCTCACACACCTGCACACAGGCAGGCCTGTTTTTCTAATTGCTCCAGGGCCCCAACCACTTCAAGCCAGCCTTGACCATGATACTCAGAATTTAGTATTTCCCTCTTTAGTATTGTGATCCCTATATTGAGCCAACCCGCTCCAGCTGTGACATCACAGATCTTAAAGCAGCATTACCTAGAGAAACTGCAACTACACAGGACTGACAAGAGGTCAGCCAATGCATTATCAGGTATTAGGAAGGGCAGGACAGTCAAGGAGAGAACTGCAACAGTGAAGGCAGCAAAGAAGAGAGAGCACTGGACTTTGGGTAGACAAGCTCACAGAATTAGATCCTCACATCCCAAGGATGCCTCCCCTCCCACAGAGGGCTCCATAGTAATTGAAAACATGCACAAGGAGTTTGTGTTGGCTAGCCCCATCCCAAATGTAGTTATACTAGATGGTCATATCTTTGGCATCCACATGGATACACACACAGGTTCTTCTATACAGGAAAGAATCTCGGCCAAAACGTCTCCTCTCGGAGGATCCTTGTGCAGTTTCTGCACACAGATGCCAAACATGGTTGTCAGGCACATCAGTTTACCCATACAGCTCCTTTCATCATGCTTTCAATATGCAAGGGGCATATCTGACCTTTGATTGCAAAGCCCACAATAATCAGGCCCTTGTTGTAGATTTCATTTCAAAGGAGTTGCTCATGGATCTTCACATTCAAACACCAAGGCTCATTAAGCTCTCCCTTCACACCTGGGTGCCTAGAACTATGCTAATTTTTATGTGACATCAAGTCGAAGCCAGAGGGGCTCTTACACCGGTCTGCCAAAGCTCATAGTGGCATCAGAGGGGGTGAACAGCTGAGTATAGCATGGGACTATGCAAGTAAACATACCAATTGATGGCTTTCTTGAATGTATCTCTGACCAAATGGCAGGACTGCTTTGTCAGAGCTGGGTTCAAAACGTTTTGCAGGGATGAGTGAGTGAGTAAGTGATTGCATGCTTTCTGAATGACCAAGCTAGTACTCTGGCCATGGAAGAGGCTGTCCTCCATGCAAAACCACTACGAACACCCCAGTACTTCTAAATGGCATCTATGCTCATATCTCTTACATGACATTATAAGTATAGTAATTGATACATTTATTAAGCACTACTTAAGAGTAAGCATATTAATCCAAAAGCTTTGTTTATCAGACATTTCTCCAGATTCTGTTGATGACCATGGGATTTCCACCCTTTAAGATTAAGCACTGTAATCTTACATGTTCACTCAGTGGATCAGCAGCACCTATTAGCTCATTAATGGGTTTAGGATTGGATCATGTGAATGCTATCCGATATACACAAAGGGCAGAGAAGTGCTTTCAAATGAATGGCCAATGTGAAGTTTGGAGAACTGCTCAGGGAAAGGCATATTTCCACCATGGATGGGGCCAGAGAGTTAGACCTAAGATACCAGATACTTTAGCTGCAAAGTCTTATTGCTAGTAACTAGGTCTCATGTGAGACATCTGGGAAACTACAGAGGGATGGAATGAGATCCTACAAACAATTGATTCAGCTTCAGAGCGTGTGTGTGCTTGCATATACACCCATACCACAATATATACTTCCTTGAACCAAAGGAAACTGGTTTCTGAGAAGAAACACAGAATTAAATTGTTAATGACACAAGGACCAGAAATGTGTGCTTAATTTGCATAACATGCACAAATGACAGCAAGATTACAGAATTGCTTTGGTAGGTTTGCAATTTGACTTATCTTGATGCAGAATTCTGTCTTAATGCAGACTACCTATACAATACCTGTTTCACATAGCTGGAAGTACTGTAGTCTATTCAATCTAGGGTGGCTCCTGTGTTTATTTTACAGAGAATAGTCCTCTATCTGAAGGACTGTCCAAATGAAGTCTGGTCTAAAGAACTGTAAAAAGAACCATAATCTTTTTCAGTTTTCCCTGCTAAGGCAAGATTTACCATGCTCCTATTTAAATGGTTCCCCAATACTCTAAAGGTACCAGATCCTGTCTGATCTTGGAAGCTAAGCCATGTCAGCTCTGGTAAGTACTTGGATGGGAGACTACCAATGAATGCCAGGTGCTGTAGGCTATATTTCAGAGTAAGGAACTGGCCAAATCACCTCCAAGTATTCCCTGCCTAAGAAAATTCTATGAAATTCATGGGGTTCCCATAAGTCAACAGACAACTTGAAGGTACATACACACACAATTATTTTAAAATTTTCATGCATGCAAATGTTATGGAAAATTATCCCCCCTCCACATTTTTTTGGCAACCTGTCAGTGTCCATCCTCATTCAATCCATGCTGTAAGCTTGAGGCTTGGAAGGCAAACTAAAAATGTGTATGTGATCAGGACTGATTGGGGAGGGAAGGAGGTCTGAATAACATGATTTACATCGGGAGGCATGGAGACACACTATTCACAATGCTGCAGCCTTATTTGAGAACTCACGCTGAACAAGTCTTGAAGAGAAATGACAACACAGAAAGAACCACAACCCAGAAACATCACCCAAGGAGACTTTCTGCTGTGCTTTCTGCAACCAGACTTGTTTATCTCGGATTGGCCTTTTCAGTCATCAGCGCGCTTGCAGAAAGCACGGGATGAGTCCTTCCTGAATCTTTGTTTGCGCAGAAAAGCCAGAGAGAGAGAGAGAGAGAGAGAGAGAGAGAGAGAGAGAGAGAGAGAGAGAGAGAGAGAGGGGTAGTTAACAGGGTATTTCTCTCCCCAAAGGCAGTACGGTATGTTACATTTATATCTAGCCCGCCTGCCAAAAAAAAGACAGGTTCAGTAATTTAAAAGTTTTGGCTAAATGTATTAGCCATTATTTAGTTAGTAAAAAATAAATGCTTCATTGATTTCATAACATGAATGCAATTGGTATCATTTTCATGCAATGGCTTCGGACTTTTTCTAATTCTCCAGGGGAAAAAACAAACAAACAGCAGTTATACTCTGATGTTTTTGTAGAAGATAAAACAAAATCTATGGCCCCTCATTCTTCAGAGAGGTTAAAACAGCTGACTCTTCAACATTTCCTCACAGTGTTATCAAAGACTCAAGAGAACCTACACAAAGGTAATAAATGCACAGATGGCTATTACTTGCTATAGACACAGCTGGCTCCAGTCTACTGCAGTTCAAGTCTGTACATATATGGAGCTAAGATGCAGCCCAAGAGGATGATGCAGTTGCAGAAGCGAGATCGCTATAACTTCATCAAACAGATCCCTACAGGAATACTGTGTATCCTTCTTATGAATATTTTCTAGCTATGTTAATTTATTAGTAATAAGAATGGACATATGTCAGTTTCACTTTCTCCCACATATCTTGTAAATCGGAAGTGTTTCATCAACCATTTATGAAGACATTTGCCAACTTTGGTAAGTTCTGATTAAAGAAGAACCAAACAGAATACTCATAGTTACCTATCTCAAATCATAGAATCAAATTAACACACTACCTCCGACTAAGCAGAACAAATGTTCAGCTTTAATTATTCTGAGCGATTAAGAACTGTATCTCAAAGCACTGGCCCCTTCTTTTGGCAAAACTGTCAAAAGATCAGTGCAGTGGTCATTTATTATCAAATCAACATGGACCAGAAACAGGCAAGGACCAGAATGTACTGTAGGTGCATTTTCATGGTGAGATAAAGGGCTAAGGCAAAAAGGTGTTCTTATATCTGTAAAATTTAGAATTGGAGGAGCTTCCTACACACCATTGTGTAGGTGATCATAGTTGATTTGACCTCAAGAATGGAGGTGTCACAATATATTTCTACTAGTAATGAACTTAGTTTTACATTGTATGCAGAAAAGTACAGTATTTGAGGGTGTCCTGAAGCATTAAAGCAATCCCAATATCATACACAGGAGAGGTTACATTGGCTACTTACTGACAGTGACTGACTTCATGAAGATTAACTGCCTCTCTACAAAACTCTAAGCATGTCATCTTGTATTTCACAGCTGTGAAGCATGCCTTTTTACAGTATGTAACTTCAGCTCCAAACTATGCAATCTAATTGGGTAACCTACTGTACCAAAGCACAGACTTTGATTTGAAGAAAATCAGTCCTGAGTGATTCATACTAGATTTTCCTTTCCAATGCAGAGATAAATAAAGCATTCTAGGCTTCTGCTAGTTAATTTTGAAGAATGACAACACAAGAATGCTATGGTAAGATTCTAGAATGTCCAATTCCACAGCAGCAATGAAAAGAACTTACATCCAGCAGTTACGCGCTGAAATCCAAGCTAGATACAGCACATTTTCTTTAATGTGTCAAGGAGTGCAATCATGTATCTGAAAGTACAAACAGTGGCTATGAAGATGGTGGTGAAAGGGAGGCTTACCAATGACATCAGTGAGTGAATTGTTAACAGTGAAAGGTATGGGACCAAACCTGAAATCAGGTACATTAATTCAGGTAATATATTATATGAAGGTTACAGTTCAGTGAATATTTATATCTACACACAATTACAGCCTACTAGACACGACCAATGCTTGCAAGATCTATTTGCTCTAATGGTGTGTACAAGTTTACTATTGTTGTTGTGGTAGTTGTTGTCTTTATGTATATCCTGATTTTTTTTCAAAGCTTGAACTCAAGTAAACAAAAGAGCTTAGAAATACTTCTTTTTTTTGGATAACTTGCAGAATTACAAAGTCAACATAGTCAGTGGTCAACCTGGATGGACAATTCTGGCAGTTGGTAGTCCAAAAACGGAATTTTTGCAAGCTCTGGTAGGCAATATTGTCATTTGCAACATTGAAGAATACCAGTAATATGATAGCAGAATCTTCCAACTCTGACCCAACTACATGCACCCAGATCTCCCTAAGATCCTCACACATGTACGTATCCAATTGCAAATCCTTGTGCTACCTGGAAACTCAACTCCCTGGAGAAATTCGTTGGGAAACATGCTGGAACTGCAGTCATAATTAGCTCAAAAACATTGCTTGCACATAGAAAAGGTATTTTCACTCCACCCTTTGGTTGCAAGTCCTTGGTCGTGAGAAGGGCCTGCATACCCTTGTATTAAATGTAAAGTTCCATACCAAAGTAATATGAATGTTGCAACAGAGACTGAACTCTATACTTATTTCAGTTATTCTCCCCCAAATAGCATATATACAGTGCCTTGCAGAAATATTCACATTCACACACACTTCTACATATTGTTGTTTTATGTACAAGCTGGAACTGAAACAGATTTAATTGGCACTTGTTGGTTGCATAACTACTCACCACCTTTGCTGCACATTCCTAAATAGGCTCTGGTGCAACCCACTGCCTTCAGAAGTCACAGAAGTAATTGAATGGAGTCCACCCATCTGCAGTTCTAATACCACCTGATCTCAGATTAAATACACCTGTTTCTGAAAGGCCCCAGAGTTTGTTGGTGAACATATCTAAACATACAGCATGACAAAGACCAAGGAGCTATTACAAGTCCAGGATACAGTTGTCCCAAGACCTGGGACTGGGGTGGAGTTTCACCTTCTAGGGGGACTATAACTTTAGACACACAGCCAAAGTAACACTGGAGTGGTTTAAAAACAAGAACCTGAATATCTCAGAATAGTCTAGTCAAAGGCCAGCCTCCATCTAATTTAAGAATTTGTGGCTAGGCTTAAAAGTTGCTGTTAATCAGTTTCCATCCAACCTGGCTGGAGCTGGACAGATTTCACAAGAAGAATGGTAAAAAACTGGCTATAAATATACAAAGGTGAAAAAAGACTTATCCAAGAAGACCCACAGCTGTAATTGCTGCCAAAGGGGCTTCTACCAAGTAGTGAGTCGTGGTGGTGACCGTACGGTATATACAACCAAGTGCTCATTTGTTTATTTAACATCTGTGCCATGATAAAAAGAATTGACGCCTTAAGTGTTGAATATTTTGTGTACATAATATGGTAACAATACCAATTAAACCCATTTCAATTTCTGGGTGTAATGCAAAAAAATGTGGAGAAGTCAAAGGGCAGACTACCTTTGTTAATTCTTTACTCTGCTTCTGCTAATCAGGGCTGGGCCAAAATGTATGCCGGGCATCAACCCTCCAAACCTAGTGGCTTGCATCTAGCAGACTGCTTCCCGTCTACTTTCACCAGTCTTTTCAGAGTTGGCCAAATACTTCTACTTCCTTGTTTTTGCTGCATATAGCAGGGGCAGACAGATTTCAGGCTTGTGGAATCTGCTTTGCATGTTACTACAAACCTGAAATTCAACAATTATAGTTGGGTGCACCCTTGCTTAGGCAAGAACACCTACACAAGGAATTAAGGAACAGAGTGCCTCTGAGAAAATCTTCAGCTCAGGTAGAATGAAAACCACAAGTCGTTTCGTTTAAATATCAACTCCTGATTTTCCTTTCCAACGTTCTAATTAACAGGGAGATTTTTTTTTTAGTTATTGCTATTGCTAAAAAGTAAGAAATCCTTTTCAATATCCTGTAAATAATGCAGAACTTTATATAGTAAAACCAGATTTACCCTCTGCCCACTCTTGTTCTAGAAGGCTAGAAACTGGCTTTAAAAAAATAGAAAGAAATATTGTCAGGATGTTGAATTCTAGTGATAGATTCTCTTGCATTGTGCTTCTGAACAAACACACAATATAAGCAATGACAAAAATGGATAATTTATAACCCATTACAAAAGTCAGCTACAACTCTAATGTGGAATTACGGTATTGATGTGAAAATATACCTGAAAATTTAACAGGTCACAATCATCTATGTGTAGCTACAGTTTGCTGGTCTAGGCATGGTGTTTGTGCCTATTTCAGTTAGAATTAATCATATTATTACACTGATACATGCATCAATTTTTTTATCAATGAAAATTGTATAGGAAGGTGTGACCTACAAACTAGTTAATTTGATTCTCCTTAGATAGGTACTTCAACATCTCAAACAGTAATCACAAAATGGATTTGTACTAAATTCTGAAAGGAGCATATACAGCCCAATGTTTAAAAAACCCTATACATTTACTTTTAAAAAGATCATAACATTTTAGCAAATATTTTCCATTGCATTTAGATACATTTAAAACCTGACACGTAACTGTTCCTCCACAGAGATTATTCTGGGTTACCATGCAGTTCAGCATTCATTATATTTCAAACCATGTTAATGCCTCATTACAACATTCAAAATAAAAAAATACAAAAGCTGGCTTACAAGAATTTTAGACAGATTTTTAAGTTGTCATTTTGCAACATACAGAAAACCATGAATAGTACTGCATGAGAATGGATGCAGGTTAGGTAAATATGACATGGTGAACAAGAACAGAGAACATTAAACTGTTCTTTTAGCAGTGCACACTCACTAATCAAACTCATTGATAATTCTAATAGACATCGGTGTAGTCACTGTTTTCATATAAGTGAGTAGACAACCTGATGCCGACCAAATATTTTCAGCTATACCACCAGGTTGTCAATGCTTTATAAGGCAAATAATGACTTCCTTATTTGACATTTCCAGAGATTTAAGACATTTCTCCTTTCAAAAATTGAGACAATATGCAATATGAATAACCAAGACATATAACTTACAGCAATTATACCACATGATTAAGTAAACTTTTTCTAAAAGGTAAAATAATCAATGAATATTTCTGAGCTGGAGCTCTTTTATGAGACTGAAAGCATTAACTTAAGGAAGAAATAAGAGCACACATTAAACTGTGGATTTTAAGTCAAAGTTCTCTCATTTGAAAGTGTACTCAGTGAAATTAATTACCTGCTTAGTGCTGCTCTGGTTATTTTAATTCAGGCTAAAAGCCTCATCAAGCACAGCACAGATTAACACGAATTTCTCTTCGATGAAAATCCTCATGTGTTCTTAGGCACAGAATCATTGACCACCTAGCTCAACCCTTACTCAATGTAGAAAACCACTGATTAGTCAAGAGATTAAAAACAAAACCTAATATCTGCAGAGCTACTGACTTCCTTCATTAAGTGGTGGATGAAAGCCAAGCAACTCTGGGGAAGGGTTCCTCTCAGAACAAATAGTCACACAATCCTTTAGCAATTGTTTTATACTTCTTACACAGAGTAACCAGGAAGCTCAAATTGTTCAAGAGACATTTAAGCTCTTCCATTCCACAGCTCTAGCAAACTATTCTAGGCAAGGGAACTTTGCAACTAATCTTTCAACACAACACTTTGGTTGCACAACCAGCCTTTTACTTGTTATTTTGGGATTAGCAGATGATAATCTATGAGCCTTTTTAGTCAAAAAGGAAAGTGGGTGCTTCTGTTGGAAATTCTCTAGTTTTAATGAGATTGTTTGAAGACGGTAATCATTAGGGGGGTGCAATATTGTTTATTTTCATAATTATTACCATTATTAGACTAAAAGTTAATAAGGTCTTTATGAAGCACCTCTTCCGTTTCCCAAAGTCACCTGGATTTCACTTTGGTGACTTAACTATATAGGTACAGATGAGTCAGTATCACTGGATATACAAGCTATCAATGCAACTGCCACAGATAATGCCTCATTGAGTTTAGGTAACCTGCAGGTTATCATTGAGGGAGATTAAATTTTGGTAGGTCACAGCATCACCCACTGTCTCTAAAAGCAGATCTACACTGAGGAACATTTAAATGAAAGAAATTTCCTTAGTAAGTAAATTCAATCTCGCTGAATTTAGGCAGTTCTAAGCCCCAAATAGTCTCACAAACACATAAAAAGACCCCCCAAAATTATTTTGTTGCAATCCTATGCACAGGAATGCAGAGTTATGGGATTACTTTTGCCACTCTTAAACTCAGAAACCAAAGAACCACTATCATAAATCTTTTTGTCTGCCAGCCACATCAAGGTTTTTAAGTTTTTAAAACATATTTATACTGTAATGATTAGTATTGTTAGGTTTGCTAGATTAAGAGTATGCTTTCAAGTAAGAGTCCCATGTAGACATACAGACCACATTACAGTCCAGCTGACAAACATGGGGAAGTTATGGTATTTTAATATGAATCTGAGCAAGCTGTGAGTAAAAGAGAACTTTCTGGTATTAAATGCACTGAAGTGCCTGAAGACGCCTCACATGTTTATTACTAACAATCTAAAGTTAAACAGAAGCAAGAACTTACCCAATTGCATGATGAGTATATGGGGAAACAGAACTTATGACATTAGCCAGTGAGTGTCTCTAGGTAATGCAAGCTCAGTGCAAACTGAAATGCATGTTACAGCTACAGACAAAACCCATCTCAATTTATGACAGGACTTATGCAGAACAGAAGAAACATTTGCATATTATTTTGCTTGTATGTATTATTACAGAAAGTTGAAGCAAATTTGTCTGTCAGTGACTGGCTATTATCCTACAACCTGGAAACAGCCTCGCAGAGTAGGTCAACAAATCAAATGAAGAAAACAGAATTTAAGTAACAGTTAAGACATTAAACAACTGGTCAACATTTGACACAAGTTTATACTAACAGTTCTTTTGGCTGGGTAAATAACAATTTCAACTTTTCTCAACAAGAATCCTCATTCAGAGAAAACAGGAAGTCTGAACCACCTGCTCATAAAGCATGCCTCAGATATATGTAAAATTATTAAGGTATCTGGCAAAAACCTACTTGTGGCTGACGAGCATATAAAGAAAGGGTAAACTATGGCATAGGATTAAACCCAGAAGCATTTCCATACCATGAAAATGCATCTGCTACTTTTTATATTTTCCTTTATCCAAATACAGTTGCACCCCTGTATCCACAGGGGATTGGTTCTGGGGCCTACCGCAGACGGCAAATTCCACAGAAAATAGCAAATGCCATCCCGGGGGGCGAGTTTGCTCCTCCCCCTCCCTTCGCTCTTTGCCTCCACCATGGCGGCTACCACAGGGGCGAAGGGGGAATGGGGGGTGAGACTGCTCCATCCCTTCCCCTGGGAGGGCTTCTGTCACTGCAGCAGCAATTGTGGGAGTGAAGGGGGAGGAGAAGCGATCTCGACCTCAAGACCTCAAGATCACCACTGCGGCAGGGACATGGTGGGGACAAAAGGGGTGGAGGAGCGAACTCCCCCCTCCCCCCCGCAATCGCTGCCATGGTGGGGGTGAAGGAGGCAATCTTGCCTTCCCCCTTACCTCTTCACACCCACGATCACCGCTGTGGTGACAGGAACCCTCCCAGGGGAAGGGACAGGGGAGGTGAGATCCTTCCTCCCCCCTGCACCAATTTGCAGATAATTAAATCCACAGTTGGTGAATCACCAGATTTGGGGGTGCTACTGTACTGCTATGTTTTAGAAACACCAACCTACTTATTCAAATCACTCCAGGACAGCAGGCTATCCTCTCTAAGATTAATTATTTAACATTTCTGACTTGCCCAGACCTCTAGTTATAATGCTGGAACTTCAAAATCGCACAATTAAGTTCAATTTACTCTGATAAATAAGGAAATAGTTCTGGACACATTTCTACCTCCACATACCTATGCCAAATTGCAAAAACCAATTTACTGAATTCAGTATGTCAGATAAGGAAAGATAATCAAATGCATTAAATCTAGAGCCCTAAGTCCAATCTCTTCATAGCACACCTTCCCTTTATGAGTCCTTTACTGCTATGGCCTGTGAGCAATTACATTAAACCACAAAGAAAAAAAAGATATTAAAAACTTGTGCTTTGACCATTATTCTGTGATTATTCATTAGCTGATCACTGAAGTGCATAGTTTATTTATTTTCAAACTGGTTTGCAGCAAATTGTCTGTTAAGTGAGACTGTTAAATTGTTTTGGAGTTTTATTACAACAGTGCTATAAAATCCATCTGTTACACAATACATAACCTCACTGAACAAAACAAATGTGCTGACCTATCGGAAGTGATGTAACTAGCACTACATTCCAGCTGAAATGACTTGATCGAACAATTATAGCCCTTAAAATGCTTATTTTAGATTCAGTTTTTTTATACAAGATTTACTGTTCAATAAAAATTCTTTTCATTCCCCCCCATCCCCGAGACATTTGTATTTAGTCTTCTTTTTTTGTTTAAGGGAGATAATTAAAAACACAGTATATGTACTCTGGGAATATGTAATTCTCTATTAGCTGACCAATTTTGGTAGCACAGTACATAGAGGTATATTGGCATTTGTGTCAGACATTAGATTAGCTCGCAGTTTGTTGGCTACCCCAACAACTGGGGGTAATCTGGAACCTATCCCTGGGAAAGAGCTTGTATAATGAGCAATCCTCTTGCCTGACGTTTTATCTGTGCTGGGTGGCTTCGGTACTCGTTTACAAATCCAAGGATGTCTTAAAGCTTGGCCAGGAGTCATTCGTGCAGAAGGATCCCAATTAAGACATTCTTTTAAGAACTCTATAAACAAAGGGTCATCACAGCCTTTTAATGCTGTAACCCAGTCCTTGTTACCCGGAGCACCACGCATTTTACCCCTACGTGATCTGCTGCCATTAAGAGTAATCTTTCCATCTGGCTGTGTTGTTACGGTGCAATAGCGAGGATGACCTTTGGAGTTGATGAAGTTTTTGGCTCGCTTGGACTGGTCCAGCAGCTTTTGCGGGGGCATTCCAAGAAGCTCCATCATACAAGCTAGCTGATCACCCTCATCCTCTCCTGGAAAGAGAGGGTAACCAGTTAACAGTTCCACAAGAATACAACCAAAACTCCACATGTCTATGGGCATCCCATAGCGGCTTCCCAGAATGACTTCCGGGGCTCTATAAAATCGAGACTGTATATAAGTATAAACTCTTTGGTGCTCAAAACAGCTGGATCCAAAATCAATTACTTTGATACCACTTCGTCCTTGCTGTTTTAGAAGAATGTTTTCAGGTTTCAAGTCACAATGTATAATTTTGTTTTTATAAAGAGCTTCCAGACATTGCAATATAGAATGGGCAAACTTGCGTACAAGCTGTACACTGAAGCCTTGAAACTTGTTTCTTTTGATTAGCTCATATAAATTCATGCTCAAAAGCTCAAATGTCATACATATATGATTTCGAAAGGTAAAACTCTCTAGCATGTGAATGACATTCATGCCACCAGTCTTATCTTGTTTTTTGAGATGTTCCAAAATCCGTATTTCTTCTGCTGCTTGCCTGTGAAACCTCTTCTCATTTCTTACCATCTTCAAGGCCAAATGCTGGTGGTATTTATGGTCAAAAACTTTAGCTACCTGGCCAAAACTGCCTTTTCCAATTATTTTAAGTACTTCATATCGGTAGGCAAGATGGTCATGAGGCACATGGATGTAGCTGCCTTGTTCATCATCATATCCACCATTGTTTGGGCCACCAATAACTCCTTGCCTTTTCTTTGCATTTGGACCCACAAAATAAATTTCAGGAAAGTTAAATATTTCTTGCTGCTCATAGGATGTTAATTGCTGTTTGTATTGCTTCAGGGCTTGATCTGGAGACTGGCTACCAGTTTTATGTGCTTTTGTTGAACTGCCACTGTTTTTTAATGTAGTTATACTGTCAAAACTTTTATCTTTTGCTGGAGTTGGAAAAGACCTTTCAGAGCCATTTATTCCAGAGGACTGAAGAGTACTACTCCTTCTGTTACCAGAGTCTTCAAATAGCTGCTCAACTTTGACTTGGCTCCCAGTCAAAGGATGATCCTTCATTGTGATTGTGTTAGTAGCTACCTGCAAAAATGAAACAAAGCAAGCCTTTAATATAGAATTCTTATTTTAGCAACTGGGATAAAGCAACAGTGAGTACAGTTAGTTAAAAACTATACTAATTCTGATCTAATCCAGATGCAACCAGTCTTCCACTAGCATGCATAATGAGCAGCTATGCAATGTGTTCTTCAATCAGCATAAGGACAGATACTAAAGGCTTAGCATAAATCAGCCAACAACTGATGTATATGACCTGGCTAGCTCAGAACCATGGGCAGCTTACTATAAGTGGAGTGGGGAGAGATTGCACTACAAATAAACATGCAGAGGTTATGGACAAGCAGAAGCATGTCACGAAGGTGAAGCAGAAACACATCATGAAGGTGGCTTTCCAAAAGGGAGGATGAATGGCAAGTAGAGTGATGGAGAAATAGCAATTTGGTTACCAAGGACTCCATGCTACTTTTAAATATGTACGGATAGCTCTTTCATCATTCACTTTCATCGGCAGTTGTGTAGGAAGATGCAACTCAGTAAATTTTGCATATCTACTAGAATATCACCTTGACCCAGATTTGGCCCTGCAGAAGTTTTGCTATTCTTTGCCAATGCAGGTTGAAATATTTTCCCCAAAAAGAAGAGCAAACCTAAATTGGTAAGAAAACACCATGAATACTATTTTATATTTATTTGATGTCAGTGTAACATATACATAGCAATTTAAAGTCCTCTCAGTAGAGGCAAAATACACACCTATTCCTATTGCCTTTGTTTCTGCATTACTGTTACAAAGTAGCTATGCTATACTGCACACCAATTGCAAGTAGTGCAGAAACATCTGTTTTGCACTCTAACCTTCAGTTTCAAACTACAGTACAACCAATTCATTTAACTGAAAATATCACCTTACATTTCAGTAAAAATATATGGAAGGCTGATGAGTTATGCCATCCAATTCTTTTACAGCAACCTACTGTCTATCACAGCAACAAAACAACACTGCAGCAAAATAAATCTCACAGAACATAACTTGCACACACCTATCATTGAAATGCCAACACAGAGAGTTTATGACCCAATGGCTCAGAAAATGCAGAGTTTTACAAAATGCAAAGATATATATTCTTCCCAATAATGGCTTAACCGCTACATCTGTCTGGAAAATGTAGACAGTATTTTAAGACACACACCTTTCGAGGAACTCATAGAAAATATGATCCAAAGAATTAGCATTTTAGTAACACATTCTCCACTGGGCTTATGGCTGAACTGCAGAGAAAGAATGACAGACACTGTAAAATCCTGAATAAGGTGGCCACACAGAGCATGTAAATAAAAGCAGCATCAATTACCGGTAGGTGTGAATTGTGAAGAATGTGGATTTCAGGAGAAAACTCTGTTTCAAGAGAAAAAAAAATCTGCTCTCTAATTCCAACAACAGTCCACACCAAGCAGTTTCTTTTTATTTCATATTCAACATAGGCAGAAAAAAAGAAATTAGAAATACAGTGTCCAACTGGAACTGAACTTGGGACTGTTATTTTCATCCTGCATAAAAAAATTATCTGAAATGTAAGCTGTGCGGGCAGGGGAGGTAAGAAACATTTCCACAACTCAGAATAAAATTTAAAAACTGCTAATAGCTGTAGTATATGTCACAATAACCGAAGCAGCACAGATTTGAAAGAAGACCTTCTGGTGTCAGTCAAATGAGAACAAATTAAAGCAAAATAAGCTGGCAACTGGCTCGCAAGAAGAAAAAGGAGAAACTTTGGAGCTTCACACCATATGAGGCACCAGGGTGTCTCAGACTGAATTATTTTGGACTTCTCCCTGTAGACAAAATAAGAAACATTATTGGATCCATAAAGTAAACTGTCTGTCTCAAGAGTGGTGGAAATTCTACCTACCGGCTATGTCACATGGATTCTGGTGCAGAACAACAGAAATAAAGTTCCTTTTATAAAAACACAAAATTTCTAGCTTTCACACTTCAATACACACACTTGCCAAGTGAGAACATGACATTTACTAAGTGGCTAGAAAGCCAACAGGATTTGCCAAGCAAGTTACAAAATACTGACACCCATTCTTGAATAAATGGTTTTATGACCTAGGCTCCCTACTGGCCTCACAAACAGAAATTCAGCCCTTGCAGTTTCTTTTTCATTGTAAAATTATAAATTTCATAGAATCATAGAGCTGGAACAGACCACAAGGGCCTTCCAGTATGATCCCTGCCATGCAGGAATACACAGTCAAAGCATTCCTGACAGATGGCCATCCAGCCTCTGCTTAAAAACCTCCAAAGAAGGAGACTTCACCACACTCCGAGACAGTGTGTTTCACTGTCAAACAGCTCTTACCATCAGGAACTTCTTCCTAATGTTTAGGTAGAATCTCTTTTCCTGTAGTCTGAATCCAATTTAGAGAAGACACTTATTCGTTTCCCAATGTAGAAACTTGCAAATACTTATTCATGATCAATTATTGACTTCCACACCCTTTCTCCCCTTGCTCATCTGCACTGTCTAAGAAAGACTCCACTGTATCCTGAGAGCAACACTGCAGTCATATATGGTGCAGCTGCTTCTTCCTCCTCTGCTCTGGCTATGACTTGGCCTTATACCCCCTGGGGCAGTATTGGTCTCACAACATATTCTTCACTTTGTCAATTATCCTACAGGGAAATAAACCAAGGTTATGCTGATAAAAATAGGTTTCAACTCATGGGTTTGTTTGTTTGTTTTAAAAAAGCAGCATTTTGCTTAAACACAGCTCGTTCACGTGCACACACACACAGACTTATGAAGAGTTGTCACAGAAGGCATTAGTTTGGAAAACCTCTATCTCTCATTTTTCTAGATGCTCCAAGAATACAGCGTTCAGCTGGCTTCACAATATCAAAAGGCCACAGTTTGGCTTATTAGAGTTCTACACATAATTCTGCCCACTTTCCCTTATCCACCCATTTCTGGGGTGGCGGGGCAGGGGGGAGATAACCAAAAAGGATCGACTAAGAGCATCAACTTCTCTAAAGCATCTTATCCACTTTTAATGTTCACTGATTCTTAGTTACACTGCCTTAAGTGTAACCTCTCCTGAACAAACTATAATAAAAACCCTTAAAAAGGGTCTTTGTGTTGTTTTCTATGCCAGAACTGCCAAAAGGGCATCCAACCAGGTCAATGGAGTTTGAAGGCCCACTGAAAATACACGTTTTAAGATTATAATTGTAGCTACACAAACTACCTGCTTAATTGCCAATTCTAGTCTATCCAGTTACAATTATTACATAAATTGACCAATAATCATACAAAGGCTCTAGAAAAATGCTTTCAATAGAGTCTTTAAAACGAGGGACACTTGTCTCATTATAGAAAGAAAAAAATAAATGATGATAAACATTTTAATAATGTTTTGTTTAGCATTTTATTCAGAAGCACAAAGGTAGCATTAGTCTGGGTATTCAAATATTTGGCAAATCAACTCTCTGAATTCCTACCATTCTGTCATCCCCAGAACCTTAACATAACAGGTTCAAACACTAGATAGCATGTGAGGTATAGAGAAGGTGCCCTCTTTTTTTGTATGAAACACAATGGGAGCACTGACATCAGCCCATGATCTACAGATTTGTGGAATCCACACCGCATATGCAAAAGAAATTTGGAACCACAGGCTACAGAAAGTCACATATTTCCTCAATGACATCTACAGAATAAGGGTAGAAGCACAAACGGAAGTCCACTGACTTAGTTAAGTATCTATATACACTAGTCTCTTTTTTATGGTAAAAAGTCATGATGTGTTCAGCAAGCATGACCAAACATCCATTGTGCAGGATCTACTTTGTCTTCTCTAGAACCCTAAGGTCCACCAAAAAGAACCAGATACAGATAGTAGCTCAGGGATGGAGCTAGGTTAGCTACTGCACACCTTGAGCTGTGGAAACAATTTCAAATCTACATCTGAGTTATTACAGATGTCGTAGCATCCACCATATAAAATAGTCTCTCCACTGAAATTAAGTGGACTCCCAGAGTTAGTGTTTTTGCTATCAACTGAAGACCCATCTGCTTACCCATGCAATTTCCTGATTGTTTTCCTAATTGTTAATGGTATGGACTTCCAGGGTGGAAAATGGCTGACATTGTTTTCATGGACCTCCATGAAAGCAAGGGTGGCAACAGTGTAATTACTGGTCTGGAGATAAGCTCGCAAGTACTTACGACACTAAGCTTGGCTTACTGCTCTTTCTTTTTCAGAAATATTTTTTGGAACAAGAATTATATCTGTTGGATTAAAAGGAATCTTCAAATCAGTGGTTTCATAAATATCTGGGTGAGATTTTTGCCTCTCTTATTGACTTGGAAGACTTTGTTTTTTAAAGAAAACATATATTAAGAGAACAAAAAATCTAACAGATAGCTTATACAGTACTTTATGAAGAAAGATTTAAACTGGAAGTGATTTTTAAAATTTGGAAGATTGGGTGCTTTCGTAGCACACTGCAAGTAACAAGGAATTAAAGAAAGGCCGCTTTGTTCTGAGAAAGTGGAATTGTTATGGCTGCAAGAGGTTCCCAATGAAATCAACGGGAACATCAGAAGCAAACCATGAGGCTGTATCATGACCACATTCTTCCAAAAGCAGCATTGAGGAGCTAGATTTGTTAACTTTTTACATACCAAGAGTTGGTGTAATTTTTTAAAAAAACCTTAAAGATGCAACCTTCTCAAGAGAAAATGCAGAGTCCTATCAGTTTTGGGGGGAATTTAATTGATGAAGGGGGATTTTAAAAACTACAGAGCAAGATTCAACCAGGTATTTATATCATTTGACTAAGTGGAAAATGAAGAGGGAGAATGGGAGCAAATTATGGAAAATCAAGATTGAAAAACAAGCCTGAACTCAGATGACATTGAACGGACAATCAAAGATGGACATGGGAAATTGGGTCAAGAGGATTTGAAGGAGAATGTAGGGGTCGGCAGAAACAACCAGGAGTAGAAGAACAATGTGGAAGGTGGTGATCAGCACCCGAGTTGTGTAGGAAGATTTGGGGGGGCAATCCAAGAGGAACTGGGGGTGATTGCCAAGGGTATCAAGAACTACAGTTGTCCCTCCATATTCACTGGGGTTGGTTCCAGGACCCCCCATGGATACCAAAATCCATGAATACTCAAGTCCCATTATATGCAATGGCATAGCAAAATGGTGTCCCTTATATAAGATGGCAAAATCAAGGTTTGCTTTTTGGATTTTTAAAAAAATAATATTTTCAAGCCGCGAGTACTTAAATCTGTGGATACGGAGGGACAAGTGTATATGGATTGAAAGAGCAACTGGAGAGGGACAACATGAATGTGGTTTTTGGATAGTTGTTCTCACCCCAGGATTTAGGTAATTTGTGCTGTGCTCAATTTGTCCTATACCAAAGGTATGGTAGAAAACCCAAAATAAAATTTAAATTTAAATAAGATGTGTAGTGAGATGAGGACTAGATCTTCTCGATTTTGGAATATGGATTTTGTTACTCGAGACTGTTTTAAGGTAAAGACTTATGAGTTAAAATAAAGAGCAGAACTGTTATGGTTTCTATGGGTTTTTAGTACCCTGTTAATATTACGAACAATTCAGATGGAAGTGGAGATTTTTATTAAATGGATAATTGTGGTATTGTTAACTTCTTTTGAAAACAAAGAGAAGAATGTAACTTTTCTTCTCTTTATTGGTGTAGGTGTAATATATTGAGGTTTAAAAGGTTTGATATTAAAAGACAAGAGGGAGAAGAGGTAAACTGATTATTATATAAGAGGCGATGTGTATTAGTTTTGATTAATTTAAGCTAGGTAAGATGTAATAGAATTAGAAATGTTGTTGTTGTGTAGCTTCAAGTGGTTTCCAACTTATGGCAACCCTATCACAGGGTTTTCTGAGTCTGAGAGGGAGTGACTTGGCTAAGGTCACCCTGTGGGTTTTCTTGGCTAAGCAGGGAATTGAACCCTGGTTTCCAGTTGTAGTCCAACACTCAAATTACTGCGCCATGCTGGTTCCTTTTCCCCCAAAGGCTATCTAAGACATGTCCCCATAAATTCCAGCCCAGCTCCACAATGCAGAACTTTATTCACATTTTTGCTAAAGTAAATAACCTAAATGGACCTTGGAAGCTAAACAGGGTCAACCCTGGTTACTAGTTGCATGGGAAACTGCTAATGAATACCAGGTGCTGTAGGCTATACTTCAAAGGAACGAACTGGCAAAACCACCTCCGAATATTCCTTGCCTAAGAAAACTCTGTGAAATGCATGGAGCAGTCATTAAGTTGACATGTGAATTGAATGCACATACATACACATACACAATGCTCTTCTAATCTTCTGCATAGGGCATATTTCTCATTATGCACTCTGGGAAGATGCTGCTGCTATTAGCTGTTGAAGGTGGAATAACAGACAGCTAATACAGTGTAGACAATACTGAAACATGTGCATGGTAGTGTGGGGAGAAACATTTATCATCCTCACTCCTTTTCCTTACCGGCATGGGACATGTTGACTTGTTAGCTCTTGATGAGGTAGTAAGGTAGATGTGTTTTAGAGTCCTGAGATAGTGTGCCTTCAGGGTTTCTGAGAAGACAAGTGTTAGCAATCTACCAATGTATCTTCTGAGGCACAGTTGTTTTTGTAAAGCACCCATCCTTCACTGTAACCTTCACTGAAGTCCCTCCCTGCATGCCCTATGTAATGGAGTTGCACATAATGTGCCCTGCTGTTTTGCAGATAAAATTGCTTGAATCTGCTGACTTGGATGCTATACTTGATACAGGTCTGGCCGATGTAACCTTGGCTCCTGCTTGTTCTATATCACTGGATATATTTCAATTTATGCAGATTGAGGATATGGACAGGGTCCCTGGAGATGTGGGAGCCACTACATGTGTACTGGATCCATACTCTTCCTGGCACTTAAAAGCAGCCAGAAGGGGACTGCCTGAGTGGATAAGTGGAGTAGTAAATGCCTGACTGTGGTATGGCTGTTTTCCATCTTGCCTAAAAGAGGCTGTGGGATGCCACTACTGCAAAAAACAAAACAAACCTTCCTGAACCCTACCATACTGGAGAATTATCAAGCATACTGCAATATCCTTTTCTTGGGAAAGGTTCTAAATTATGTGGTGGGGTTCCCAGATGAGACTGATTATCTAGACCCATTTCAATCTGGCTTCATGCTTGGCTATAAGATGGGACTCAGGTCACTGATTTACAGTGGTTTCCATCCTTTTTGGAGGGGCAGACTCAGAAGCTGGAGTTAGGGAATTCCTCTTCAACACCCTGGCCATTGGCATGGTTCTGTTGCTCATGCTATGTGAAACCACTGGGAGACGTCACCTGTTATTTTGGAGTTCAGTGCTACTAGTATGCTGATGACATCCAACTCTGACTTTCCTTAGCACGTAACTCCAAGGAAGCTGTTTTTTTCTTCCCAGAACTTAACCTGAAATTACAGTTCTTTTGTATTTCAGACTGCTTTAGCTATATTGTTTTAATGTATGGTGTAAGCCACTTTGGGTCCCATATGGGAGAAAAGTGAGATATAAATAAAATAAATGGATGAATGAATAACCAGTGTTTTTTGTCAAAAATGGACTGGGTAAGGATGAACAAACTGAAACTTAATCCAGACAACACACAGGTGTCCCTGGTCAGTTGTAAGACAGATCAATAGGAAAACAGCCTTTGCTGGATGGGGTTACACTCTCCCTTAAATTTCAGCTTCACAACTTTGGTGTACCCCTGGACTCAAAAATAAGCTTGGATGTCCAGGTTTCAGTGGTGGCCAGGAGCGTGTTTGCACATTTAAAAACTACACATGTTCACGGAGATGTTAGATCTGGCTATGGTAACACATACCTTGATTACTTCCCATTTGGATTACTGTAATGCAGTCTACATGGAGCTGCCTTTGGGAACTGTTCAGAAACTTCAGCAGGTCTAAAATGCTATGGCCAGGTTGCTGTCTGGGGCTGGTGAAAGAAAACATAACCTCCCTCTTGAAATAACTTCACTGCCAACTCATCCATTTCCAGGCAGAATTCGAAGTATTGGCTATGACCTTTAAGTCCCTAAGTGGCTTGAGTCCAGACTATCTAAAAGACCCAATCTCGCTATATGAGACAGCCCAAATTTTAAGATCTTCAAGTGACAGCTTTCTCTCAGTCCCACCACCATCACAGGCACGTTTGTTGAGACACAGGAAAGGGCCTTCTGAATGGCTGTTCCTAAACTGTGTAACTCTCTTCCATGGAAGATTACATTGCCCCCCTTGTTCTCTTTCTGCTGGGAGGCAAACGTCTTCTTATTTAGCTGGGCCTTTAGTGCTTCAATTATGTGGCAGAAGGGTGTTTTGAATGCAATGTGCTCTGTTTTTGTCTTTTGATGTTTAAAATGTGTTTTAAAGTGTTTAACTATGTGCTTGCTTTTTAACAGAATTGTTTATTTAATTGTTTTCTAACATTTGTAAGATTTCTAAGATTTTAGCTGGACTTCGTTTTTATATTTTTAAAGCTGCTTTGAGTCCCCTAACAGCAGAAACATGACAAAAAATAAATAAATAACAAATACGTATATTCCAGCATATAAGATGATCTTTGAACCCCGAAAAATATCCTCCAAAATCGGGGGTCGTCGTATACACCGTATACACTTTGCTTCTCCCGCCGTTCGATCTCCTGCCTCTTCGCTCCCTTCGCAAACGGAGCGAAGAGGCAGGAGATTGGGCGGGGGGTGTGAGGCAAAGTGTTTACCGGTTCATTCCCCCCCTCCTCTGCCTTCTCCCCCTTTGGGAAGCAACCGAAGACAGAGGAGGGGGGTGAACGTTGCAGTTTGCCGCGGCCGCTGCCCATCCCCTCCGTCTTCATTCCCTTCCAAAGAGAATGAAGACGGAGGGAGGGGGGGATGAGGCAAACTGGGTATTTTCACCCCTGTCATCCACCTTCCTGGAAGGTGGAAGAGAGGGTGAATCCTGCAGTTTGCCACTGCCGCTGCCCATTCCCCCCCGTCTTCATTCCCTTCCAAAGAGAATGAAGACAGAGGGAGGGGGGATGAGGCAAACCGGGTATTTTCGCCCCTGTCATCCACCTTCCTGGAAGGTGGAAGAGAGGGCGAATCCTGCAGTTTGCCACTGCTGCTGCCCATCCCCCCCGTCTTCATTCCCTTCCAAAGAGAATGAAGATGGAGGGAGGGGGGCGGACAAGGCAAACCGGGTATTTTCGCCCCTGTCGTCCACCTTCCTGGAAGGTGGAAGAGAGGGCGAATCCTGCGGTTTGCCATGGCCGCTGCCCATACCCCTTGTCTTCATTCAGAAAACAGAATTCCTGGATATATTTTGATGCTTCATCTGCTGAGTAGGATGAAGGCAGCATGATGAAAATGAGTTACCATAACAAGTTCTGCACTGATACATGCTTATAGACTGATAACAAAGGAGATTTGGAAGTGATTTCACAATGCTGGGTCGTGTTAGAAGCTGTTAGAATAGAAGTTTAACTTTGGAATCACTTCATCTTAAGAATTTTCTTCTAAATTAAATTAGCTGTGCAAAACTGTAACAGAAATTGAATTAGTGCTGGAGAGACATTGAGACCCTTTCCAAAAGGATCACTGTATGACACTTTTTAATCCACCTTCTAAAGTTAATTACTGATACCTTTTCTAGCACCTATTTTTCTTAATATGACTGTTGACTTTAATTCAGGTTACTTCTACTGTACTTGGTACACTGTGGTATTATTTACAAATTGCCATTCATATTCCTATGTAATGACTACAGCTAATATTCAAGTAATGAATTACTTACAAATAATTAAAAATAGGATTGTGAGAACTCACGAGGAGATCCTCATGAGTTGGGAAACAAAGAGGATCAGCTGGCAAGGCTCCCGCAGCCAGCCAAATTGGGGGTTGGTCTTATACGGCGAATATATGCCAAACTCTATATTTTTACTTGAAAATTGGGGGGTTTTCTTATACGCCCAGTCGTCTTATACGCCAGAATATATGGTATCAGAGTTATTGCTCACTGCCATAACTTTATATACCGCTGCAATTAATGACAGGTCTAATTTGAATATTATTCTTCATCATGGTGTTAGTGGTGGAGGGGCATAGTGCATGCCGATTCTCCACTGAATTCAATAGAAATGTTTTTACTTGCATCACCTCTTTGATCAGGGCCACTTTAGTACTGTTCTGGCATTTGAACAGATGGAGAACACATGGGGGACTGAATGGGTGGAGGGAACATGAGGATGCAAACCCTGCCCCGTATGGCTCCACGCACTCCACAGGAACAGACATCTTTGTAACTATGGTTGGCTAATAGTGATTACAGAGTTCCCTTGACTAGAAAACCTAATCATGGGATCACAGGAGCTTACTACTGTGTTCAGCTGAACATAATTCACTACCTAAGCTCACTACTGTGTTTAGCTGAACCAAGCCCTCCACAGTTTCTGATGCTGCTGGGTGCCTGAGAACATTCAGGAAATGGTCTTCCATATGCACCCATGTCCACAACATGCATTAGCCCTCTACATGCCTAAATGTGCAAATGCCTGAACCAAACGTTTGTGATAAAAACAGGCTTACAGGCCAGAAGCCATGTCTGAAGAGAGTTTCAGATTCAAGCGGAGTTTGCTCTCAGCCCAACATACTCTACACCAACTATTTCGGCTCCTATATGCTGATGGAATATTGTGCCAAAACAGGAATGTGCTAAAAAAAAATCTGTGAAGTTGTGCCAGCATAGCCCTGATGTCCATGCAACACCAGCAGTACAGAGCATTTATGCCAAATTATCAGGCAGACTGCTGGATGTTCCAAGTATCTCTTCCCACACTGAATATGGTTAACAGGGAAGCCAAGAAGCCCCCACTCCCATTCTGCAACCATCTATCAATAAGTTTCACATCTGGTTAGAATTCTAGATTTTGTTGTTCAGTATTGTGGACTTGACTGAATTGGAACAGCTGGGATGTGAAAAGTCCATCACTCAGGCAAAGCAACCAGCTGGATAATGATCAAGATGACTTTTGGCAGACTAACCCACATTATAATTTTAACATCAAGTTCCATTTCCAATCAGATGACTTCAGAGTAACCTGTCACTCTGCATCCAACACTTCCTCTTGCAAAAACTGGACCACATAGTTTATTTAGCCCATAGCCTTGCTGTTAGCAGCCAAGATAACTGATTGACAACACAAGTGGTGTGTACTGTTCAGGTCAGCTCTAGAGGTTTTGGAAGCTCTCAATATAGGCGGTAGACTCAGAAGACTACAGTAGTTAATTCTGAGTAGATATGCTTATGATTGCATTGTAGTGCAATGGGACTTACTCCCTGGAATGCTGGGAAGGTAACACTGCAGACCAAATGTTCTTTTTGAATAGTTTGCAATATGAACTGTTTAAATCACAGCATGCGAGACTATACACTGACTATGCAACATTTTCATACTATGGTGCACTTCTGCTGGCAGGACAACAAATTCTAACACAACCAGGTAGAGGACAGTCCCCCTGCTCTCCAATGCAGCTCCCCCATGCCTGGAGAGTTGGGAAATCCCCTGGAGAGGTTATTAAGACACTATGGGATGCTCCAAGGAAAAGGAAAGCTGGAGAAAATTCTGCTAATAATACATTGGATTTAGTCCAATTTTAGATGGAGATATCTATATTTTGATTTTCCATCCTCAAAACTTTATTTAAAAAAACAAAACCTGAACACCCATTTAAACAATTGTTGGATTTTTCACTTTCAGTCATGGTAGTTAGGCTGATTTCTTCACACCAAGGGTAGGTAAAATGCAACATGTGGCCCTTGAAACCCCCACAAGACTTCTCCAGCCTTCAACTCCACCCAAACATTTTTTAAATCGCCAGTTTTCTGGCAATTTTTTTTGTCCCCAAACAGGACAGAATCGATTAACTAAAAATGCAGTGTTTTTCTTCCCTTAACCTGCAAGCTCCCCAAATTTCCCTAAAGCACCAAAAACAAACAAACAAACAAATAAAAATGCCCCAAAATTAGCCAAAATGGTAGCTTGAAGTGATATCATGTCACTTCAGGTGCGTTCAGTCTTGCTGGTGCAGACTGCAGGACAGGCGGTGGGAGGTAAAATGGCCCCCACCCTCTGTACAGTTGCCCATTCCTGCTTTACATATATTCTATTTATGCAAATAGAATGTCTTCACTGCTTGCTTATTCCCTAGGCAGTTTTTAAAAAATCAGTTTAGCTTTCTCTCTCTTCAGTAAACTGACTTATTCAACAGCCTGAGTTAAACACTCTATTCAAGTTTACCAGTCACAGAAAAAACTAGTCTTATTGCAGTCACACTAAATACGCTGGGAGAGGATGAATTCAACCATAATACTGATTATTTTATACAATGATACTTATCTGCAAAACACATTTATGTGCAGAACATGTTGAAAAACGTGAAGCCCATTTATTAATAATTTTCTTGTGTACTCACTGCTTTTTCAGCTAGCTGGCCTGACAAGGAGGAAGGGGGCCAGTAGGTAATGAGATGATCATGATAATGATTCTTATTATTATCTAAAATGTGCATTCTATGTAGTAAATAAACTGTAAATAAAGAAAAAAGGAAAAAGGAAAAACACGAAGTGATGAGATCATACTTCCAAAGTATATTGCCTGTTCAGAAAAAAAATCTTATGATGCCTCTCAATTCAGCTGTCTTGCAAGGAAATGCTAGTTTTGCTTTAGGGATTGATCTGGGGGTTGACTACCAGTTTTATGTACTTGGTAAGGGAAAAGACTTGTTTTTCTTTACCAATGCATGCTAATTACTCTCTGGCCAATTCTACCAGGCCAGTTCCAACAGGAGACACGCTTCTCCCCAGGCTATGCAACGATGGAACAAGGAAGAAGATAAGCACACTAAGGCCAGCAGAACTGTAAGTGTGCAGTGACCCTTGTCAAGCTGTACTTGTTAAGACAGGAATGAGTTATTCATCAACACACACATGTATCATGCCTTTCAACATGTTATTAAGTAACATTCTTAATCATGAAAAGACAATGTGCTGCAATTCTGAATTTCCACTCATGCAAGACCAGAATCCAGTGTAAGGGGGGGAAGTGACCCCAGAGGAAAAGACTTCTGAATACACCCAAAACCTTCTCTAGGGGGTAGGAAAAAAACTGGTGCTGATTTAAGGAGACTCTGTGGCCTGCAAGGGGGTAGATAAAAAATCCTAATGCTACTGTTGCATTGGATTTAGGCCAAAGCTCCATTACAGTCTCTCTCACAGATACATTTGTATTAACATTGTGCTTTGTTAATGCATCCAGTTATAAAATGTATCTATCTGTGCTGTTTTGGGTAACAGATTACAAAAAGCTTGAAATTACTTACATTTGGTCTCCCCAGTGAAGGAAGTCCAGGAGTGCATTCTTCATTTGTAGGATCTGAATATCTAATCTGATCTATTCGCATGTAGGAATCATACAAGCCATCTCCAAACCTGGCTGGAAATAACAAGATGGTCAGTCAAAACTAACACCAACCTTTTTCATTTTACTTTTAAGAAATTGACTACATTTGTGCAGAATAAAAAGTACAGCAACTATTACTACAGCTAGAGTTAATATCAGGGTCTTAAGGTAAACATTTACTACCCATTAGGATTTTTTAAAAGAGTAAATTCTCAAACTAAGCCCATCACATGCTGAAATTTCTGTCTTAGAATCTTCACTCCGGCAATATACTTTAATCTTCATCAAGGCAGATGGGGCATTTTTGTTCATCAGAGCCATATTTTGTTGCAGAATTCATACAAAACTAGACCTGCAGGCATTTAATGACATTGCCACCTGAAGAACTATAACCAATGTCCCCAAGTTTTACCAACTTTCCGCACAATTTTTTAAACAGATAAAGAGTGGCTGGGATAAAATAATCCCAACAAATCTATTGCATTTCTATTGGTACAGTAGTTGGGTGTGTGTCTGTAAAAACAATGAAGGATGACAACTACTCAGAATATTCTACTTTATGTGAATGTGTTTTCTGTCTGCATATTTGAGGATTGTGGAATACCCTTTATTCTGCACCCACAAATACTTCTGTGGATATGGAGCATTTTACACCCTTTAATATTCCAGAATTCTTATAGGGATTAAGAAAGACCCTAGATTAAGGTACTAAATGGAAGGGTTTTTACCCATCTGGATAAAGGTTAAGGAGAAAAATGATGGTGTAATAATATTCATTTAAATGTGAGATAAAGAGACTTTGTAAAATAATCAAAACTGGAAATGTACTGTGTGACATTGTTCTATCAGCACTCATGAACCAATGTCTATTAAATGGAGAGAATTACAGTCTTGGAAATATTAATTACCACAATCACTTAGTATTGGGAATATAAACTTAATAGTCCACAAAACAACCATATTTAAATGAATGTAATGTAATGATTATGCATATTAAAGTGGCAATCCTATACACAGGTACCTGGAATTAAATCTCACTAAAACCTGTGGAGCCCACTTCCAAATACACTTCTACAGAATGTGAATGTAAATATTCTCTTAAAGTTAACTGTATTTTGTGTTTAAGATCACCTTCGATTGGATTTACAAATTATATCCAACCAAATCAGAGTACACTTTTCTCACCTGAACATTGTTTTTATGTTATATAGATACAAGAAGGCAGCAATCTATGCACAGCTGTACAACAGTATTCTTCATGGAAGGTGCCCTGTGTTTATAAATTGCACTTTATAAAGGGGGCACACTGAAACTGAAAACTCTGTAATGGAGGGGAGGGGAGAAAGACCCACCTCCACTTGTTTAATTATTAGAAATGAAGTCTTGTTTTTTGTTTTTGTTTTTTAAAAGGTTGCACACAAGCATAGTTAAATAGAAATTATGGCTGATGAAGGAAGGAATACTCTTTTGTCCTATCCTAATTGAGAACAGCAGTAGAAAGATACCAACCAAGTTGCCAAGAAATGTCAAAATTCTTCCTTATACCGAATCTGGCAGTGACATGGCCCCCTTTGTCTCTTAAAGTAATAGAATACTTGGGTGCAAGAAAGACCATTTCAAGCCCCAACCCTCTGCCTTTCAACCTTGCCAATACTCGCCAAGACTTAACAAAGCAACTGTTTGATTCTTTGTTTTTTAAAAAAGGAGGAAGACAATGGAAAGCAACGTCCTTTTCTATTGTGAGCCACAAGGCAGGCCCGTCAATCCTCCTGATTCAAGGCGGATCATTAAAATCCGAGGCCGACGGTTCGGCTGTTGTTTTTCAAAACCTCCCATGTGATGGGGAGTTTTCCACTGGTCTCCTGGGGAAACCGTCTTGAAAAGATTTCGGGAAGCCCCAACCCCGCCCTGCGGCTGTTGGATCCCATCACCCCCCACCCACCAAAAAGGCACCAATTCTCACCAAAGTTTACAGTCCGATGCGCATTTTCTTGGCGAGCCCGTCCAACAAAAAGCACTTGGCCAGGCTTATTCTTGAAAAGATCCGCTCAAAATCCGGCCAGAACGGATTAATGTCCCTTCCAACACACACACACCCGGTGATCTTCCTGAGGAAACCTCGGCCCGTAATTTCAAATACAGTTATCCCTTCATATTCGCTGGGGTTCGTTTCCAGATATCCCCCCCCGCCCCGTGGATACCCAAATCCGTGAATACTCAAGTCCCATTATATGCAATACATAGCAAAATGGTGTCCCTTATATAAAATGGCAAAATCAAAGTTTGTTTTTGGGGTTATTTTTTTTTTAAAGAATATTTTCAACCCGTGAAGAGTTAAATCCGTGGATACCAAATCCGTGGATACGGAGGGACAACACTACACGTGTCTGACCTTTCTCACTGTTATGACCTCCTTTCGCCAAGGCTCAGGCCGAACTTCTCCTCGAAGATGGATCCCATCTCAAAAGCAAACAACCACCCCCCTCCCTGGCCTCGTGTACCCAGGCGACTCCGCCTTACACCGGGGGAGAAGGAGAAGAAGCAGCAGCAGCAGCAGCCCACACTCTTAACAGGCTCACAAGGGATTATTAGTTTACCCTTCGACTCCTCGCCGTCGGGCTGCAGCTACAGAAGGGGCGGGAAAGAAAAGACAATTAGCGGGATTTCTCTTCTCCCACGCAGGACAACGGATCGGGTGGGCGAGGGCCGACCTCAGAGGCGGGTTTTCCCTTCAAGCCCACAGAGCTGGGGGCCGACCTCTAGGTGGGCTCGGTGATCTCCACACCACCACACGCGTCGCTGCCGCCCAAAACGTGGACAGGAGACACACAACGCTGTGTGAGTGTGTAGTTGGACTAGACCGACCGACCCTTCGGCAGCCAAAGGGTTTTTTTTCCCCTCACCGCCGCCCCCCCATCTCGTAACAGAATCCAAAGGCCCTCTCGCCATTATGCCGTTAGACCCGTGGGGGAGAGGAAGGTACCATTTTTAAAAAGGGGGGGGGTGGAGAAAAGGGGACGAGGTTCCAAGGTGAACTCAGAGGCCCCCCCACCGCCCTCCATCCCAGAGCGTCGTCCCCCCCAGTTCGGGCGGTTATTACCTGCGGTGAGGGGCCCCTCCGGCTTCCGGCTCAGCAACATCATGGCGTCGGCGGCGACGCTGGCGGGGGGAAAGCCCGCGGGCCGTACGCCCCATCACCCTCACCGGGGGCCTGCGCGGCACTCCGCTCCCCGCCCCACTTCGACGCCTTCTCGCCGGCTGCTCGCTGCTTCGCCTCCTGCTCTCCTCTGAGGCAAAGCGGGCGGGGCCGCGGCGGTGCTCAGGGCGCGGTTGCTAAGGGAACGTCTGCTGGTCGCTAAGCGCTTGCGCAGTAGAAAGGGGGGAGGGGGAGTCGATGTTTCATCCTCGTGGACTTCATCACGCTACGCTGTTATAGGACTATTATTCCACTTTAACTGCTCTGGCAGCCTTCTTTGGAATTCTGGGGTCTGTAGTTTAGCGAGACCTAAGAGCTCTCTGGCTGAGAATGATAAATCCCTCTCCCTAAACTACAAATTCCAGGATTCCACAGGAGGCAGCCATAGTAGTTAGAATAACAGCGCTATAACAGTGTAGTGTGATAATGTGTTGACAGATCCTTCAAGGACTACATTAGAAAATATTTTATATACACACACACACACACACACGTGTGTGTGTGTGTGTGTGTGTGTATACACATATATATATATATATATATATATATACACAGTTGTCCCTTCACATTCGCTGGGATTTTGTTCCAGGACCCCTGTGAATACCCAAATTCGTGAATACTCAAGTCCCAGTATATGCAATGGCATAGCAAAATGGTGTCCCTTATATAAGATGGCAAAATCAAGGTTTGCTATTTGGATTATTATTTTTTTAATAATATTTTCAAGCCATGAATACTTAAAACCGTGAATGCCAAATCCGTGAATGTGGAGGGACAACTGTATATTATTCTGGTGGCTCTAAGGCATAGATGAGCAGGATATAACCCCCCATGCTTCTTTTTTCTGGCCCCATAATCACTATCAGTGGTCTTACCCTTTCCCTGAAATTTGGTGCTCCTTGAAGTACTTTTGAAAGGAGGGGGCATGTGAAGCCCTAGGGGTAGTTTCTACTTTGAAACAAGTTGTGTACTTCCCTTGTGCTTAGTTTTCCAACCAAATTCTTCATTTTATTGCTCTATGCAACAGTCTCCCAAATTCAACAAGGCAACAGACTCCAGATGGGCTCACCCCAACTCTTAAGGGGTTAAAAATATGAGCAAGGGCATCCTAAACCTTCTATCTATTTACTTATTTGAAATATTCGTCTTTAGGGCCCCGAGGCCATATATAATAACTAGCTGGACCCGGTGTGTGTGTGTGTGCTTTGCAACAGCTGCAGAGCTGTTTGGGCTAGAAGTCAACCTGAAGAAAACAGAAGTTCTTTACCAGCCTGCACCACAGGACGAGCACCACCATCCCCACATTGCCGTTGGCAAATCTGTGCTCAAGTCCATTCAGCAGTTCACCTACCTGGGAAGCATCATCTCCTCAGATGCCAAGATTGACAAAGAGATCGATCACAGATTAGCAAAGGCATATAGTGCATTTGGAAGACTTCACAAAAGAGTCTGGAGCAATAAACACCTGAGGCAAAGCACAAAAATCAGTGTGTATAGAGCCATCATACTGTCTATCCTCCTTTATGGATCTGAAACATGGGTCACCTATCGCCACCACCTACGACTCCTCGAGCGCTTTCATCAGCGCTGTCTACGCACAATCCTAAATATACACTGGACTGACTATGTGACGAATGTTGCTGTCCTTGAACAAGCAGGGATCACCAGCATTGAGGCCATGATATTGAGAACACAGCTGCGCTGGGCAGGGCACGTTTCTAGGATGGAGGACCATCGCCTCCCAAAAATACTACTCTACGGTGAACTCGCCACGGGTCAGCGTAAGAGGGGCGCTCCAAAAAAGCGATACAAAGACTCCCTGAAACAACATCTCAGGCTTGGCCAAATTGATCACCAACAGTGGACCGCCCTGGCCTCACATCGGGAGGCATGGAGACGCACTATCCACAATGCTGAAGCCTTATTTGAGAACTCACGACGAACAAGTCTTGAAGAGAAACGACAACGCAGAAAGAATCACAACCCAAAAACATCACCCAAGGAGACCTTCTGCTGTGCTTTTTGCAACTGGACTTGTTTATCTCGGATTGGCCTTTTTAGTCATCAGCGCGCTTGCAGAAAGCGCGGGATGAGTCCTTCCTGAATCTTCGTTTGCGAAGAAAAGCCAGAGAGGGACCCGGTGTACCATACACCGTTAAGAAACTCCCCCAAACATGCCTGGTAGACTTCACAACAATCCTATAAGGTAGACTGGTGGATTTGGATTCTTCCTCCCCCTTCTCAGCATTCCACACTTTTCCCAGAATTGCTGATGGTGACTTGCTCTGTTGCCCTGCTGCCACCGCCACTAGTTGACTACCTGGGGTCCCATTGCAGCAGTAATAGAAATGATATTAATGTATAGACTTCTGTCATAAGTGGGAATTGTGCAGCCCTGAGACACTGGTGAACTGGAAAGGCCTGCAGCCTTAGTAACTACTGTATAGCCAACACTGTAGCACATTGTGAAGTCGAAGGCTTTCACGACCAGCATCCATAGATTTTCCTTGGTTGTCCCCCCCCCCCGGGCTGTGAGGCTGTGTTCTAGAAGAGCTTCTTCCTTACTTTCCACCTGCATCTGTGGCTGGCATCCTCAGAGAATGGTTGGGTAGGGGTGTGTGTGGGGTTACATTGTGTGATCCCCTGTTGGGGAGGATATGTAAATTTGTGTATTTGAATGGCTAGTTCCTGGGAGGAGATAGGCAAGGAGGATTAGTGTCTACACAACTATTTTCTGAAGATGGCAGCCACAGATGCAGGCGAAATGTCAGAAAGAAACTCTTCCAGAACACGGCCTCACAGCCCGGGGGGGGGGAACCGAGGAAAATCTACTGTAGCACATTGTTTGGTCACTCCCAGTGTGACATTGGAATATATAGATTTGCATGTGGGTGGTGACTGGCTGAGGGAGTGAGTGCGTATGTTTCCTAAGCGGCCAATCAGCACACTGAGAAAGGCAACATACCCAAGAGAATTATATATATAAGAGATAACTAGCTGACCCAGCGTTACATATGCCGTTACGGTAGATTTGAAAAGTTCACATGGTTCAGCTACGTGCTATTATTTTAGCCCCCCAAAACTGTAGTATACCACCTACATTTGACTGTATTTCCCATTGGGAACTACTTTTATTATTTATCATCTTTCTAAATTTCTAAAATATTGCACTTTTTTACAAGTGGGTGGTGAGTGGCTGAGGGAGTGAGAGGAGGGAGGGGCCGTTGTGAGGCTGGGGGTGTAGATGCAGATTCAGTGGCAGGAGTGGATTGTGAGGTGGAGAGGGAATTTGCATGTGGGTGGTGACTGGCTGGGGGAGTGAGGGGATTGGTTGGATAAGCGGCCAATCAGCACACTGGGAAAGGAAACATCCAAGAATTTTATATATACAGTATAGAGAATAAATGTTTATTTCAAACAGAAAAAGAAAGGAAGCATAATAAAATTCATTTGACCTGGAATAGGGTCATAATGGAATCAGCTCAAATCACAGTGCTTTCGAATACCTACACAACAAATTCCCCACCATAACTCTAGCCTGTTCTGTTCCACTGAGAAGTTGTGAGGAAGGCTAAACAGCCTTCAATTTGGAAGCTTTTTTTTTAAAAAAAACATGCTCCTTGTTTTAGAGTCTTGCTGCCTCTTCAGCACACAATATGATAAACACACACAGAGAAAGCATTTTAAAGTGACTTTCCCTTGAGAGGAGGGCCTGTCAAACTCAACAGAGACACATTCAATAAAAACGACTGAATCTTCCAGTTTTTAAACACCAACATGCTCAAAATTCTACAGCAAAGATTCCTACCATATAGGGAGGGGAAAATTCCAGATGTGCAAGTTGGGTTCAGGAAAGGAAAAGGCACTAAGGACCACATTGCAAACATATGTTGAATTATGGAGTACACCAGGAATTCCAGAAGAAAATCAGCAGGCACTTTATAGGCTATAGCAAAGCCTTTGACTGCATAGATCAATAAAAGCTTAGGATTGCTCTTAAAGAACTGAGTGTGCCACATATTTGATTGTCCTGATGCATAACCTACACTCTGACTAGAGAAGAAAATAAACTAAAAATTAAGTGCATAATAACATAAACATAATGTTGGTTTGCTGGTGTTGTAGTGGCCATGATCCAAGAGACTGAGAATTATAAAATAGTTTACATTTTTCCTGTTTTTATGAGCGAGTCTGCCATTTAATACAAGAGATTGTTAAAAATCAATGCAACAAAATACGTCAGTATGGCACCATCCACTAGAGAAAATTATGAATAGGATCAATTATAGATGATCCGTAGGTCCCGTCTACATGATTTAAATAATACGTACGGCATGCGGAAGTTTGCGCTTGAGTACACACGGCTGTTTGGATTCACACGCATCCAAAAGAGGGAGGGCTCCGTTTTCCACCCTGAAATACGCACACACGGCGTTTGGGAGGGAAAGCGGATCGAAATGAGAAATCCGTACGCCGTTCGGATGGCTGACGGGTCTGTACGGTCTGTTCGCACACATACAAACAGGCTGTGTAATCTGATTGGCTGGCTGAGTAAGGGGGCGGGGCTAGCACGGAGGGGAATTGGTAGCGCCTGCCATGTTGGATTCCCGGCTAGCGAGAGTCTGGTAAGTCCGTGAATTATATATGTTTATTTATTTTTATTTTATATTGTAAATAGGGAAAACTGACTGTCCGCAAAGCAGGGACCTTTAAAAAAAAAAAGTGGTGGGAGATTTAAAACCGCCACTTGGCTTGCTCGCTCCAGATAGCTTGGGGAAGAGGGAGTCATACGGAGTTTAGGGGGGTAAAAAATCGTGTGGGTGGTTCGTATGCACACGAACGACAGCCTATTCGTATTTTTTACCCCCCCAAATGGATTTTATGATCGTATAGACGCACCCTCATTCAACCTAACCCACAAATCAGTTAAAACTAGACTGAGTTCCAGTGCTACCCTTCATATGACAACAGGTATGGTTACCACACTACCCTGTTATAACACTACTATTCTACTTTAACTGCTGTGATTGCCTCCTGGGGAATCCTGGGATTTGCAGTTTAGGGAGGGGCATTTAGCACTCTCAGCTAGAGAGCTCTTAGGCCCCACTAAACTACAAACCCCAGAATTCCACAGGAGGCAGGCAGAGCAGTTCAAGTGGAACAATAGCACTACAGCAGTGTGGTGTGATCAGGGGTGTGTACTCCTAGGTTAGGATATAAAGTACTGCAGCTTTAAGCTATGTTTAAAATAAATATAGCTAACTGTCATTCTTTCTGCAGATGATAAGAGCTGTAGTCCAACACATCTGGGGAGCAGCAGGTTGGAAAAGCTCCCAGATATGTTGACCTAGGATGGGCAGAAGTTGAGCCAGATTTACTGACAGATTTCTGGATAATATCAATAGATCACCAACAAACAGCAGTAATAAGGGGTATATTTTTTCCTTCTTAAATTAAGCTGCTGGAACAAATCTTGGAAAGAATCTAGGGAGAGATATTTATGTGAAAAAAATGAATTAAATTCTAGCACCGAAAATAAAAGTCCAGACTGAAGCATATCCTGTTTCTTAAAATGAAGTATGTGTACATGCGAATCAGAGAATCCTCAAGTGATTACTTTATACATGTCTCCAGATTGAGGGTTCAAACAAAAAACAAAGTAGATCCTATAATCCTGAAGTCTGCCCACCTCTTGTCATAAATTCTATAGGTTTAGACAAATAAGTGAGTTGTTCTTAAGCAACCTTTATCCTATGCCAGAAAAAGTAAAGCATAAGGCATGCAAATAGTCTATGCAATCAGGACAAGACTCTTTTAAATAGCAAAAATCTTTAAAGAAAAAATAAATATGTCTTGGCTATACAATATGTGGAACTTTGGGCTTTGTTACTAAAAGGGTTTGAAGTGCAGAGAGAATTCTTTACCTTTTCCCACATATAAACTAGTTGGTTCTGTATTAAGAATGGAAAATATTGCCATTATCTTAAATGAAACATTTTAAACCAAGACAGTGTGTTTTACACATCCTTCGGCTGTTACAGTTTTCCTCCTTTAGTTGAATACTCCCATTGCCCTGCACAATTTAGTGATAACTTTTGCATATGACTTCAGTAATCACTAAAAATCTCCTCAACAGTGATGACAGATATGTTATGGAGACTAAACTGGTACCTTCCCTTCCCTGTGTGAACTTGATTATGAATAAGATCAGTAATCTTTGGGTTTGCTTCTCAAAGACAAATTAATTGTTTTGCCAACACAAAGCTGAGAGACATCTGGTGCTGTTAGAAGGGATAACACCCTGCTCAAATCCTTTGGGACATGTACGCTGCATCACACTATTTAATTGAAGAAGGAATCTTTCATCTCTGTGTATATGTGCCTTCAAGTCACCTGTCAGCTTATGGCGACCCCATGCATTTCATAAGGTTTTCTTGAGCAAACAACACTCAGAGGTGGTTTTGCCTCTTCCTTCCTCTGAAATATAGCCTGCAGCATCTGGTATTTGTTGGCAGTCTCCCGTCCAAGTACTAACCAGAGCTGACCCTGCTTAGTTTCCAAGATCGGATCTGGTGCCTTTAGGTATTTAGGCCAATCTTCCATCTAGCCCTTAATATTTCAGATTATGTTCTTCAGGACTATATCAGTGCTCTATTTGAATGATTTATGTTCTTTGTTCCATAAGGAATCATAGTGGGTGCACTGTGGGGCAGCACATTATTGTGTGGATCATGTCACAAGCACATTTTCCTTCCACACAGATTACAAAATCACAGGCCAGCTGGGCTCTACCTTGAAAGATGGGGGCAGGTCAGCCAGGTTGTCTCTCAAGATGCATGGCTAAGGTTTGTATTTTCTGATAACCCTAAAAGAAAGAAAGAAAAAAAGCAAATCTCACAAGAGTTGTGAAATTGCACTTTCCTACAAGAGCAGAAAAGTGAAATAGTGTCATAACCATAAAGACTGTTGGCTACCTGGGGCCCTTTCACACTAAACAATTATAGCACTATTATTCTACGTACTTTAAGTGTCATTGCCACATCCTGTGGAATCCTAGGGTCTATAATTTGGAGAGGCACTAGAATTCCAGTTGTCAGATTGTAGTTAATTGCATTAAGAGTGTTTACTATCAAGAATTTTCAAATTCTCATTTTTGTACTACAAAAATATATCAATTTTAAAATGTCTTTAATTCTTATGGATCCTTCTGAGGGACTCTGGGAATGTTTGTTTTGTGAAGGGGGGTAATTCTTCTCTGGTAGATTTCTCTATCCTCTTTAGAACTACACTTTCCCGAGATGATTTGGAAGAGAGTCAAGATAGCTACTATAAGTATGCATTATGAATGAAGTGCACTTCCCTTTTTAAAAAAGTGCACACACTATCTACACTGACTACATCGTCCACATGTTTATGTGCCTTGTTTGATTCAGAAGAGAAAGAAATTATGCCAATGTTCTCTCTCTCTCTCTCTCTCTCTCTCACACACACACACACACCACTCCCCTTTCATACAAATCAACATATATTTGAAGAAAGGAAAGAAAAACTTAAATCACAACCAGAAAAACCAATACAGTCAAAGACACTTAAAAGCAGCATGAGGGCAGGAGCACCATGTATGCTTAACAATCTGCTCATTCCTGTTGAAATAACAAAATGTCCAGTTCGGAAAATATGGAGTATCTGACTCTCATAGCTTTTGAAAAGTATTTCCACATTTTAGAATCACAGAGCTGGAGGAGACCACAAGGGCCATCTGGCCCAGTCCCCTGCCTTGCAGGAATACACAATCAAAGCATTCCCCACAGATGGCCATCCAGCCTCTGCTTAAAAACTTCCAAAGAAGGAGACTCCACAACACTCCGAGGCAGTGCATTCCACTTCCAAACAGCTGTTATCGTCAAGAAGTTCTTCTTAATGTTTAGGTGGAATCTCTTTTCCTGTAGTTGGAGCCCATTGCTCTGTGTCCTTGTTTCTGGAGCAGCAGAAAATAAGCTTGCTCCATCCTCAACATGACATCCCTTCAAATATTTAAACATGGCTATCATGTTAACCTACTCTTCCCCTACTCTAAACATACCCAGCTCTCTAAGCCGCTCCTCATAGGGCATGGTTTCCAGACTTTTTACCATTTTGGTTGCCCTCCTCTGTCAACATCCTTCTTGAATTGTGACCCAGTTTCAGAACTAGACACAGTATTCCAGGTGAAATCTGACCAAAGCTGAATGGAGTGGCACTATTACTTCCCTCTATCTAGACACTATACAGTACTCCTATTGATGCAGTCTAGAATCACATTGGCTTTTTTAGCTGCTGCATCACATTGCTGACTCATGTTCAGCTTGTGGTCCACTAATACTCCTAGATCCCTTTCCCATGTACTACCATCAAGCTAGGTGTCACCTATCCTATATCTGTGCATTTCATTTTCATTGCCCAAGTGTAGTTTTATTTATTTATTTAGACTTATACCCTGCCTTTCTCCCAAGAAGAGACTCAAGGTGGCTATTGTAGTACCTTACATCTCTCCCTGTTGAAATTCATTTTGTTAGTTTGGGCACAGCTTTGTAATCCGTTGAGGTCATTTTGAATTCTGATCCTGTCCTCTGGGGTATTAGCTACCCCTCCTAATCTGGTGGCATCTGCAAACACTGTGGACATTTTAAAAAAGTCACAATGAAAATTGGGGAAGCTAAAACAAAACAAACTATATAAAACAATTTAGCTCATGGACTACTACTTTGCAATCCCTGGGCTTATGGCGCGGGGGGAGTATGTTTAGAGGGGTTTGTTACAAATGCTTTTGGTAAAGCAAATGCTTTTGGTAAACCCAAACTGTGCAGTGTGCATGTATTCAAATAGTTAAATGGAGGAATTTCTGTTGGAGGTTCTGTTTCAGGCTGATGGCAGGAGGATGGTTCTCACAAGACATTTCCAAGGATATAATCTTAAAGTTGGAAGGGATCACAAGGGCTATCTACTCCAACCCCCCACCACAAAGGAATATACAACTAAGGCTATTGCTGCACTGCAGAAATAATGCAGTTTGACACTGCTTAAACTACCATGGTCCCATCCTATGGAATCCTGTGTTTTGTAGTTTGCTGTGGCAACAGAGGTCCATTCACACTACAGATTTATAGAGCTATTGTTCCACTATGGAATCCTGGGACTGGCAGTTTAGGGAGAGGCATTCAGCATTCTCAGCCAGAGTGATCTTGTGCCTCAACAGACTACCAGTCCCAGGATTCCACAAGATGGAGCCACTGTACTTAAAGTGGAATAATAGCTCTATAATTCTGTAGTGTGAATGGGCTCCTGGTCTCTGCTAGAGTGGGCAAGGACACTGAAGGAGAAAGAAGGCAAAGGCAAGATCAGACTGATGTCTTCTCCTCAATCTGAAACCATGCTCTTCATTTTGTAGTGTGAATTCGTCCTTGGTGGAATCCTCTTTCCATCCTTCTGTCTATCACTTTATATCCCGCCTTTCTGCCAGGAGATTATCAGATGTGTCACAAATGGTGTTATAACAATGCAATGAGATCACAAAAGAGCTTCCTTATCAGACAATGTCATGCCCCAGCGTTCTGCAAGCGTTCTGCTTTCATGACAAGGGAGTTATTTTTATTGTTGTGGAGACTTTGAAAATTGATCTCCCATAGCATTTGTGTTCCAGATTTTTGTGTGTGCAAAAATGTGCCCCATTCTGCTGGCATGATTCCAGTGTGTCCCGCCAGAACACTTCCGGATGTGAACAGGAAAACTAGGTACCGTATGCTCTTTTTATGAACCTCCCTGTCTTGCTTGCAAGTTTCTAAACGTGTATCTGTACTTTTCTGAACGTTTTCTTTTTTAAATTTTGGTGTTTTGGGGCTTTCTAGCATGCTCACATCTTCTCACGAGTTGCATTGAAATCTCATTCATGGAGAAACGTGGAAGTAAGCAGTGCAAGTGCTTATATTGCTGGATTCTTGGGGCAATTTTGTATTGTTATCATGGCAGCATGCGGAAATGTGTGTCATTGCACCAGAACACGAATGCTGTAATATAGTATCATAATAACATTTTTAGGCACTTGTCTGATAATCTCCCCAGACTGAGACTCCTTGACAAATAAGATTCCATTACTATATATGTAGCCTTCCTCTTAGCTTATACTTGATAAACACCCAAAGACTTGTGAAATGTTTGAGTCTGCTAATAGTGTGGGACCAATCTACTATCGTCACGGCCACTTCTCAGCTCACTAAAGCTTACACCATCGGAATGATGCAATTCTGTCCTTAAGAGGTCTCTGTTGCCACTAACTAACTGTACAGTTGTCCCTTCATATTCACTGGGGGTTGATTCTAGGACCCCCTGTGGATACCAAAATCCGTGAATACTCAAGTCCCATTATATGCAATGGCAAAGCAAAATGGTGTCCCTTATATAAGATGGCAAAATCAAGGTTTGCTTTTTGGATTATTATTTTTAAAAGAATATTTTCAAGCTGTGAATACTTAAATCCGTGGATACCAAATCCATGGATACAGAGGGACAACTGTATTTGTGAATGCTGCCTCAACCACCATTCCATGCAGTCAAGTTGTAGTCACAATCAGGTTGTAGTCCATTGCCCTTAAACCTTAGAAAAAGCAGTCTCAAGAGCTAGAATGACTAGGTCATCTGCAAGTTCTTAAACAGATTTCATTTTAGACTGTCTGCTAACTCAGCGATGCTGTAAAAATCCTAGGATTGTTCTGGAGCCTTTAGGGTTTAACAACTAATCCCTAAGATGTGGCTATGCTGTGAGCAATCCATGAAAAATGTCAGGGAATTCGTAACATGGAAACTGAAAAGGGGAGGCCAGCTGATTTATGGAGACTTATTTCGTCTTACAGAGACGGAATAACAATAACAGTGTCTAGTTACAGCCTACAATGCATACTGAACCTTATTTTCATTGGAGACAAACCTCTGTGTCCACAGTAAATTAGTTTTTGGGTTATGTAGCTTTTAAAACATGAAATAAATATCATGTTATTAAATATCCAGGAGGAAAAGCACCCAGGCTATCTGGACATCCAAAACACTGAAACACATATTTAGTTTCTTCACACAACTGCATATGTTCTGCATGCCAGTCAGTTGACTGGTCAAATATTTTTTTACTGAACTCACTCTTTGGTCACTTTCAAATATAGTTAAATAGTTCTTGAAACCAAACAAACAACCATGTAGGTGGCAGTGCCAGTTTAGTTTTATTTACCTAACTAAGACCTTCTGTTTATCTGTACCACCTTTCCTGTTAAAAATCCCAAAGCAGCTCACAACAAAACATAGATATGTGAAGTCGAAGGCTTTCATGGCCAGCATCCATAGATTTTCCTTGTGTTTTTTTTTTTTCTGGGCTGTGAGGCCGTGCTCTGGAATAGTTTCTTTCTGACGTTTCGCCTGCATCTGTGACTGGCATCTTCAGAGAATGGTTGGGTAGGAGTGTGTGTGTAGTTTATATATTGTGAACCCCTGTTGGGGAGTGTATGTAAATTTGTGTATTTGAATGGTTTGTTTCTGGGCGTAGAAATACAAGGATGATTAGTATCTGTTTGGCTAATGGTTAATGGCCCATTATCTGCTGGAAATCCCCTTGTCCCTGGGTGGAATTCCTTTTTAAGTGTTGAGTTTTGATTCTTTCGTTTTTCAAAACTGGAAGCCAGATTTTGTTTACTTTTAGATACAGTTGTCCCTTCACATTCGCCGGACTTTGGTTCCAGGACTCCACCCCCCGCCCCGTGGATACCCAAATCCGTGAATACTCAAGTCCCATTATAAGCAATGGTATAGCAAAATGGTGCCCCTTATATAAGATGGCAAAATCAAGGTTTGCTTTTTGGTTTATTATTTTTTAAAGAATATTTTCAACCCGTGAATACTTAAATCCATGGATACCAAATCCGTGGATACAGAGGGACAACTGATACATAGATAAGAATGCAATCAAACCAGTAACTAAAAAAGTAAAGTAATAAAACGAAACTGATCAAAAGCCACTACAGTAATTGAAAATCTGGAGTAACTGATAGAGTTAACAATTACAGTAGTAAAATGATCAGGAAAATAACGGGGGGAAAACAAAGGGGCCTTCAGCCAAGAGCGCCTCAGCTCCGGCCGACCGCCTACTCTCACTGACGAGACCGTTCTACTTAATGGGAGCCGTAGCCGAGGGGAGCTCTGGAAGCGGCAAGAACGGCAGCCTATCAGGCACCCACTTTGTGTGTGACGTCACTAAAGCAGGAAGCCGCCGCCACCACAGTCCCAGTGAGAGCGCTTAGGCTGTTGTTCCCCGCCGGACTCTTTTCGTTGCTGCACCGCGAGTATGGCTGCGCCCAGGCTGTGAGGGAAAGAGGGAGGTCTTTGCTGAGCCTCGGCATTCAGCCCACAGACGCCGGATTCCAATCTCCCGCATTGATTGTTGTCGCCGCTCGCCACTTGAAAGGCTTGGGATTTCTTTGACCATGTTTGCCAAAGCCTTCAGGGTGAAATCCAACACGGCTATCAAAGGGTCTGATAGGTGAGATTTCCCGCCCCCCCCAACGTTTCCTTTTATTCCAGGTGTTTCTCTTCACCATTAATTCCTTAAGGTGATGTAAAAGGGAGTGTTTTCGGAGTGTGGGGAATCATTAGAATCATAGAGTTGGAAGAGACCTCAAGGGCCATCCAGTCCAACCCCCTGCCATGCAGGAATTAAAAAAAAAATCAAGTTGTGGATGGTGAAATCCGTGGATGATGATAATAGTAATCATAATCATAATCATAAAATTTATTTCTATCCCGCCCCTCTGCAACGCAATTGGGGCAGCTTACAATATACAAACTCCATAATTGCAGTACTGTAGCCTACCCACCCCTTAAAATAATATTTAATTAAAAAGGATTAAAAACATACAATAATTAAAAATATATTAAATTTAAAAAAATTAAAACATACAATAATTTTTTTTAAAAAAAAATTCCAATGGCAGCTCAAAGGGAATTGACAGCCGAGTCTTGGGCTGGGATAGTTATTCAGGAAAGGCCTGCCGGAAAAGATCCGTCTTGACAGCTGGATAGCAAGGACCTACTGTAGGATGATACGTAGATAATATGTGGATTATCTTATAAATTAGAAACTGAGTGAGGTTGCAACAGGGAAGTAAATAGCTTAAGAATGCATAAAGAAAGCATATAAAAATAAATTTATATATCAGATACTATTCTTTTTGGAGCAAGCATTTTCAGAATATTTCATAATCTTTGAGTTATAAAGACTTGAATATTAAGTCCAAGAGTGATATATACAATTAAAGTGACATTTATTTTATCATGCTCCTTTCCTGCTTTATGTAAGATTCCCAGTGTAAGTATTAACAGATAACTATCTCTCACAAATATGCTTTGGGATCAATAAATAGGTGGAGTTGCCTCCTTTGGAGGTTTTTATACAGAGGCAGGTTGGCCACTGGGTCAGGAGTGCTTTGATTGTGTATTCCTACAGGGCAGAAGGCTGGACTGGATGGCCCATGTGGTCTCTTCCGATTCTATGATCTTGGGTGTTGGTTCCCTTGCTTTGGACCTGTCTTCCTTGAGATTTAGTAGCTAGGTCATCTTTTGGAAGCTAGGTCATCTTTTCGAAATCATCACAACTACCTGTAGCATCACTAAGACTGGTGTCATCCCTTCCCCCCAACAGTGTCTCCTGGTGTGCTTTGCCCTCTCCATACCCCCACCATTGTTTTTATCCCCATTTCCTCCAGAGAGCTCAAGGCAACCTGCATGTTTCTCTCCTCCCCACTTTATCCTCATAATAACCATGTGAACTAGCTTAGATGGAGAGTGACTGGTCTGTGCTCACCCAGTTGGTTACTTGCTTCAGTATGTACTAGGACCTAAATTTTCCCAGGTGCCAATACAGTACTCTGACCACTACACCGCACTTGAGCAGGTGTCTGTTGCATGTAATGAACAAAACAAAACAAAATACTCCTTGGATATACATACAAATAGACAAAATGCTTTGGGTATTCCTGCAAGGCAGGGGGTTGAACTAAATGGCCCTTGTTGTCTCTTCCCACTATTGTATGGTTTTTTGCACCTTGCTTTGATGAGGTGACGAGGATTTATGGGACACTACATAAAATTCTGTATATTGAAGAGGACGATGTACTTTGAAAATGGCATCTCAGGCTAATACCTTCCTCACCATAAATGCACTCTCAACAAGTGCATTGCACGGAATGCAAAGGTTATCACTTAGTTTGTCTGAATTTGTTTGTCTTCACAGTGATTCAAAGTTATGAATAGGGATCATCTGATTTGTATATTTGGAGGGCCCTTTAAGGTTTTCTTTAACATGAAACAACTTACCTCTTCTAATTTTATTGAACCTTTGTTTATTACTGTTAAACTGCGGTCAAGGCAATTAAGTGACAATAATTGGCAGTCTGTCTGTCTCAATTCTGCAATAAATTATAGTAATCTCATAGTTTTCCACATGGAATGCAGAAAACATATTAAAGGTGTAGCACTTGGATTGGTCTCTGCCTATCCATCCTCCTTTTCAGCTCATGAAACACTAATTTCAACACACAATTATTCCAAATGGAAATATACCTCCATAACATATTTTGATCAAGAGGAATTTTAGACTTTATAGCTTGAATGTACTATTACAGAACTTTAGGCAATTTGGGTAGGAAACGTTTCTGCTTCTCAATTTACAGTGCCTTACGTTTGCTATACTCAAGTTAAAATATACAAACAAATGAAGACTGTAACATTCAGCTAGTAGATTCTCATTCTCCTATACTTTTCCTCCTCCACTCACCAGTCATAACTGTAAAAGGTATAGTGCAGCCACCTCAAATGCCATACACACATGTGGAGGAAAATATTCTCTGGGTGGTGATATTGAACCACATCTAATTTAATGGTTTCTGTGAGTGTAGGGACTGTCAAGCAAGCCAAAATATGTGCAAAAGAGCACAGGACTGGGACTTTACCCTCCACAATAAGCCCCCCTCCCAGTATACACCCACACATTCTAGAGATGATTTTCTGTGCTAAGGAGGGCGATTCTGATAGATCCAATGGTGAATTTTCTGCTTCAGGACATTTGGGTGGCTACACCATTGCAAAAAATGCCACCCCTCTCCCAACTGGAATTAGTCAGAAGTCCAGTCTTGGTTTTGAACAATAGGTATTTTAAAATGTTCAATAATAGGTATTACACTGCAACATAGTTGAAAGGTAAATTGCCTTTCCTGGTGTTGGGGACCACACAAGTAGGCTGAGAACTGCATGTGGCCCAAGGCTGTACTTTGCAAACTGAAGTGGGTGAAATTTCAGGATGAGACTACTTCAGGTGATCTGTGAATTAACACATGTGTGATTGACTTTGGCAGGAGGAAACTGCGAAGTGATGTTGCTACAGCATTTCCCTCCCTCACTTCTGAACAGTTATCTGAGATTGTGCCAAATAAAGAGGAGTTGAATGTCATTAAACTGTACATTCACAAAGGAGACACTGTTACAGTCTATGCCAATGTGAAGAATCCAGTCCTTTTTGAAGTGGAGAAGACAATGTATCCCACAGGTAGGAAAAGATATTACAATGGGCAGTTTGTTATTCTGGGATGGGGAAAAATTTAATTGGGTTTCACTTTTGATTAATTGTATCATAATTTTAAGTCTACTTTCTACATGGAAAGAGTGTTCCATTACTTCTCCGTTACATTATATGTGTATTTATGTTCCTGCAAGTCACCTGTTGACAGATGATGACCCCATGAATTTCCTAGGACTTTCTTAGGCAATGAATACTCACCGCTGGTTTACCATTGCCTTCGTCTGAAATATTGCCTACAGCACCTGGTATTCCTTGGCAGTCTCCCATCCAAGTACTAACTAGGGCTGACCCTGCTTAGCTTCCTAGATCAGACAGGATCTAGTGCCTTCAGGATATTTAGGCCTATGTAAATATGTTCACTCAGAGACTGGTGGCATATGCTACTCCTGAAGCATCATTTTATTATGAAACTCCTTAGAGTCCTGACCTGTGGCATGGGTGGACAATTTATCTGTAGAACCTGTATATGCTTGCCAGCATTCTGAGGTCTTGAGGGCCTTTGCCACTCCTCTCAGATATTTTTGCCTTTAAAAACCATTTGCATCTATTAAATTTCCTTCCCTGATACAATTTCTGTTTTTCCTTTTCCTTATGCATTGAATCTTTCTTGCGAATAGATTCTTTTCTTTCTGGATAAATAAGAAAAGGTCCTGATGAGTAGGAGACTTCCATATTAGTCCATTTAGTAGACCATAGATCGTTAGAAACTGAAGTTGGGATGTGTGCTGTGAAACTGATAAATAAAATGAATGACTAGAAAATTGAAGTAGCATTAATAATTGTACATTCTGAGAAATGAGGAAGAAATTAAGACAAGGAATGTGTGTAAGTGATTGAGTAATGCAGAAGGCTTTTTTTCTTTCTCTCTCTTTGGGATAGTTTACACTCTGTGGTCTTATCCTCACCTTCTCCCTGCCTTTTCCACATGGCCGCCTGTGTTGCATAAATTAGCTGGAGGAGCAGGTAAGGAGGTGGAACTGAAATCCTCACAGAGAGTGCATGGTGTGGTTGGGCATAATGCATTACAAAAGGGATGGGCAAGGTCAGAGGGGCTGACAGAACGTATCTCCTCATATGAATCTCTCTGGACCCTGAGGTCCTCATGAGAGGCCCTTCTTTTGTCCCACCATCTTCACAGATATGATTATTGGGAACACGAGAGAGAGCCTTTTTAGTGGTAGTCCCTGGGCTCTGTAACTCCCTTCCTTAGGAAATTAAAATGGTCCCTCCTTGTTGTCTTCCTGTTGGTAGGTGAAAGCTTTTTTCTTCCCAACAGGCTTTTCGATGTGAAGGTTTCTAAGGAAACCTTCAGAGGGTGCTATATTGTTTTAAATGTTGCTGTTTTAAACTGCTTTTTGTACTTTTTGTTTTAAGTTATTTTAATTTTGTTAATAGTTTAATTCTGTTTTAATGTTGACTTTATATGTTTTTAACTATATTGTACAGTAATTTTAATTTGTAAATCACCTTGAATCCTAATCCTTGGGGAAAAGGTGGAGTATAAATAAAGATATTAATATTAATAATAGATTATGTTTGATCTAGGGTGTATCTTTTCCCTCAATTTTTGCTATTTTTTTTAAAGCTGAGAATTGAGGAGAAGGGGGTGACTGCTTGGAAAAAAATTGCTGAGATCCTAATTAATGTACTTTTCTACAGATCTAATGCTCCCAGGGGTTATAGTGCCCTCTTGTGGTCTTCCTGAGGTAGATCGTGGTACTCTCTGCACTATTACCTTGGCAGGAAATAGGTATGATTTCTCTTGAAAACAAATGTGTTTTGGAACTTTGCAGATGGATCTATATTGTTTATTTTGAGAAGGCAAACCAAAGATTAAAGCCACCTGTGGCCAACAGAAGAACAAGTTGAGGCTGAGCAAATTGTTCTGGAAAAAGTTCACAAGAATGTTTTCAGGTTTTGTTTTCAAAGGGATTGCACTCTTTGTCTATTCCAGCAAAGTAACAAGATACTTTTAATGGCACTTTTAGGACTGACATATTTATATTTAGTTCTTCTTTAAATTTTGTAGATGTGAAGACTGTACTTTGCTTTGGTTCTAAGCAAGTTTACATTTAAGAAACATACTTGAAAGCCCTTACTATTGCTTTTTCTTGGTTCTCTTTTACATCTCTTGAGCTCTTTTCCCCAACTGCTGTTAGCTCTTCTGAAAAAGTATTGTACTAAAATGCAAAAAAATATATATTTTCTTTAAGAGTTGAGTTAGGTTCTGATCAGGCCTGGAAAGCAGAAAAGCTTCTCATACTTACCTGTGAGTTTAGAGCAAATGTTTCAGTTGGGTTTGCTCATAGTAGCTATGTAGGTGCATGTGGATGAATGTGGACAGGTAAAGCTGCTTCATACTAAGTTCATTTGTCCACCTAGTCCAGTATTACCATGTTGACTTTTAGAAGTTTTCTAGGTTCACATTTATTTCAAGTCATTGCTGATTTATGACACCCTATGGCAAACTCATCACAGAGTTTTCTTAACAGAATTTGTTCAGAGGGTTTTTTTCCCCTTGCCTGCCTCTGAGGGTGAGAGAATGTGACTTCCCCAAGGTCACCCAGTAGGTTTCCATGGCTGAGCGGGGATTCAAACCTTGGTTTCCAAGTGTCTTAAAAACCACTATACCACACTGGCTCTTTTCCAGCTCTGCTACTTGATATCTTTCAATTAACATTCCAGAAGTTTAATCTTGGTTCTTCTCTGTGAAAAGTAGATATTCTACCATTGAGTTATTGCTTCTCTGTGAAGGCAGGGAATTACAAGATGCATTTCTTTGTAGTAACCCCACTTGGAAGTCTTCTTTTGAAGACTTTTTTTGAAGAGACACTTTTGAAGTGATTTGCCAGGTGCAGAGATTAGACTTGTGTCTCACCTTTCCTTTTGTTACAAGCAAGTGTGTCTGGCTGTTTTCTGCTTATTGCATTTTAAAGACAGGGGAAATAGGGGGAAATAGCATTGCTTCTAATTGGTATTCAAATCTCCTGATGTTTGGATCTGATCCTAACCAACAGGGGTGACCTGGTTAATGGGGTGCAAGTGGTGGGATCCTTAGATGAGAGTGATCATGTTCTCTTGGAGTTGGTTATACAATGGAAAGGAGAAGCCAGGCATAGTCAGGCACACATTCTAGACTTTAGGAGAGCTGATTTCAATAAACTCAGGGAAATACTGGAGGTGATCCCATGGTCAGGAATACTAAAAGAGAAGGGACTTCAAGACGAATGGGACTTTCTCAAAAGGGAGATACTGAAGGCACAATTTCAAACAGTACCAATGAGGAGTTAAAATGGGAGGTGTCTCAAGAAACCAGGACGGATGACTAAAGAACTTTCAGTGGAGCTAAGTTTTAAACGGAACATGTATAGGAAATGGAAAAAGGGGGAAATCACCAAAGAAGAATTCAAACAGATGGCGAACATGTGTAGGAGTAAAGTCAGAAAAGCTAAAGCGCAGAATGAGCTCAGGCTCACTAGAGAGGTTAAGAACAATAAAAAGGGTTTTTTTGGGGTATGTCCGCAGCAAAAGGAAGAAGAAGGAAATGGTAGGGCCACTATGTGGAGAAGATGGCAAAATTCTAACAGGGGACAGAGAAAAGGCAGAATTACTCAACACCTTCTTTGCCTCAGTGTTTTCAGAAAAGGAAAAGGGTGATCAACCTGAGGATAATGGAACAGAGGACACAGTAGGGGAAATCCAGCATAGAATATGTAAAGGGGTAGTACAGGAATACCTTCTTAATCTAAATGAATTTAAATCTCCAGGACCAGATGAGCTATATCCAAGGGTATTAAAAGAGCTGGCAAATGTAATCTCAGAGCCATTGGCAATAATCTTTGAGAACTCCTGGAGAACAGGAGAAGTCCCAGCAGACTGGAGGAGGGCAAACGTTCCCATCTTCAAAAAGGGGAAAAAAGAGGATCCCTAGAATTATCGTCCAGTTAGTCTGACATCAATACAAGGGAAGATTTTAGAGCAGATCATTAAACAGAGAGTCTGTGAACATTTAGAAGGCAATGCCATAATCACAAAAAGTCAACGTGGGTTTTAGAGAAGCAAGTCATGCCAGACTAATCTGATCTCTTTTTTTGATAAAATTACCAGCTTGGTAGATGAAGGGAACACTATGGATATCGCATACCTTGATTTCAGTAAGGCCTTTGACAAGGTTCCCCATGATATTCTTGCAAACAAGCTTGTAAAATTTGGACTAGACAAGTTCATTGTTAAATGGATTTGTAATTGGTTGACCGGCCGAACCCAAAGGGTGCTCAGCAGTGGCTCCTCTTCGTCTTGGAAAGATGTGACCAGTGGGGTGCCACAGGGTTCTGTCCTGGGCCCAGTGCTATTCAACATCTTTATCAATGACTTGGATGAGGGAATTAGGGGCATACTTATCAAATTTGCAGATGACACCAAATTAGGAGGAGCAGCTAATACCCTAGAGGACAGGATCAAAATTCAAAATGACCTGAATAGCCTAGAAAGCTGGGCCAAAGCTAACAAAATGAAATTCAATATGGAGAAATGTAAGGTACTGCACTTAGGGCGGAAAAACACAATGCATAGATATAGGATGGGGGAGACCTAGCTGAATGATACTACGTGTGAAAGGGATCTAGGAGTCCTAGGGCAGGAAAGCCCGAAGGAGGCTTGGGGGGGCCTTCCGAATGTGATCGCAGGGTGGCCATCCAGCATGCCATCCACGTGGCCATGGAGGCCTATTCCCAGACTTTGGATTCTTGCTGGAGCGATAGCCATGGGGGGAACTAAGTCAGGCTTCAAGAGTGTCCACTTTAGGGAGGAGTCTCCAGACCCTCTTCCAGGCTCATCGTCAGTGGGCTGCCACCCCTCCCAATCCAACAAGGAGTCCTGGTCTGGAGGCAAGCGGGATACCCCACAGGATTCAGCCGTGGCTGACCTCCTTGCGCATGTGATACACCTACTGCAGGCAAAGGAGAAGGACCCCGCAGACAGGGTGCCTAATCCTAAACCCGGCTCCAGCATCACCCAAAGGCATAAACAAAGAGAAAGGCGTCCCCCTCTACCCATTCCTCAGAAGGAGGCTGAGATGACGAATTGAATTTCATGGAGGAGGAAGACTCAGAGGGGGATCTTTCAGTTCTTCTTGAGGAAAAGGAGCAAGGTGAATGGTCAGAGGAAGACACACCCCAAACAGAGGGAACAGAGCGCCTCTTCCATTTGGAGGACCTCTCTTCCCTACTGGCTGGGGTGTCCTCAGTCATGGGTCTTCCCTCAACCCAGTCCTGAGACTCCCACGTGCAAGCTGATTTCAGTGAGAGGGCCACTACTGTTCTGAAGCTACCTAAGGCTCAGGGGACAGAAGTTCCGCTCCCATTGTTCTTCATGAAAATCATAGAGGTGGAACGGGACAAGCCTATGCAATCTAAGAAGGGTACCCTAATGGCCCAAAAGCTTTACAAGCCTCCTCAGTCCTTCATGGACAAGTTACAGGTCCTCGTTGTTGGCTTCTATAGTTTCGGTGGCTTCTATAGTTTCGGCATCTGTAGCACTGAAGGAGGGGGAGGGGTTCCTTAAGGACCCCGAAGAAAAGAGGATAGATAACTCTTTAAAAAAGAACCACGAGGCAGCATCATTCTCATTTAGAGCCTCTACAGCAAGGGCATCCTTACTCTGGATTGAGCACGTCCTACAGTTACGTCCTCTGGATCGCCACTTATTACAACGGGAGCTGTCAAAGGTATACATGAGCCTCCAGTACATCGCGAACACCACTTTGGTGTTCCAGGTCTATGGCCTTACTTCCAGGTCTATGGCCTTAACTGCCGTGGCCAGGAGATCAAGTTGGCTTCGCCACTGGGATGTGCATGCTCATGCCAGGGCGAACCTTTCCACTAAGCCTTTTTGCAGCCCCTCCCTATTCGGGGAGGAGGCTCTAAAAGACATCCTGATGGAAACCAAGGATAAAAAGAAGGTCATGCCTTCACTTTCTAAGAAGTCAGACAAGAAAAACGCCAGGAGGTTTTTTCAGTCCGGCTCCTCCTTCAGGGCCGCTAGAGGGCTCCCCAGACAAAGGGATTTTCATCCCTTTCATCCTTCTTCACCCAGATAATCCTTCTCCTCCAAGCAGTCTGGATTGGCTCATTCGCAATCCAATTGCAGAGGAGGCTCCAACTCCCAGAGGGGAGGTGGTCGACAGCAATACTGACTCACATTCAGCTCCTGTAGGTGGTCGTCTCCAACTTTTTCATCAGGCATGGGAGACATCAACCTCAAACAAGTAGATTCTCGCAACTATCTCCCAAGGCTACCACCTACAGTTCGATACCCTTCCAACAGGCAGGTTCGTTCCCTCAAACTTTTCAAGAGGCTCCGCAAAGAGAAAGACCCAGAAGGCAGGGTAAAGCACCTTCTATGGTCCAAGGCAATAGAACCGGTTCCACCCTCAGAGGTTCTGCAGGGTTTACTCCATCTTCTTCACCGTTCCAAAGAAAGGGGGAGACGCACGGTCGATACTCAATCTGAAGCACACCGAGAGCCTCATTTACAAGTGATTTTGAATGGAAACATTGTCATCCGTAAGAGAGGCCCTGCAACTTGGGGACTTCCTGGTCTCCTTGGATCTGGTGGAAGCCTATCTACACATTTTAATCTCGGAAAGTAGCAGACGTTTCCTCAGATTCGTGGTGGATCACCACCACTTCTAGTTCAGGGCATTACCCTTCGAGCTCGCCTTAGCCCCAAGGGTGTTCACGAAGATACTGGTGGCGGTAGTTGCCTGGCTCAGACGGCAGGGCATCCACCTTTACCCCTGTCTAGACAACATCCTCCTCAGGGCCCCCTCCAGGAAGAAAGCGGAGGAGGACCTGAGAACCACGATCCGCTGTCTGCAGGATCACGGTTTTCTGATCAACTTCAAGAAGAGCTCCCTGGAACCCTCTCAGTCCATCATACATCTGGGGATAAAGATTGACGCCAAGTCAGGGATGATATTCCTGTCAAAGGAGTGCCAGCAAGGAATCAGGAAAGAGGCCTATCTAGTCCTCTCGAGATCAAGGGTTCCACTAATGGAGCTCTCTCGGCTCCTAGGTCTCATGATATCCTCCATCTCAATTGTCCCCTGGGCCAGATTCCACTCTCGCCCTCTACAGGCATTCCTGAACTCGTATCAGCCGCAGATTTCAATCAGAACACCGTTACTACTCTGCCTGCCTCGGATGGTCAGGTCCTCCATTCATTGGTGGACCAAGAGCCGGATCCTTGTCAGGGGATTCCCCTGGACTCCATCACACCAGGCCACAGTGGTATCAGATGCAAGTCTGCCCGGATGGGGTGCCTATTGCCAGGGAAACCTGGCACAAGAAACCTGGAGCTTGGAAGAAAGATCCCACAGCATAAATTGGCTGGAACTGAGGGCAGCCCATCTGACACTCCTACACTTCAAAAACATTCTAAGGGGAAAACACATCAGGGTCCTCACAGACAACACCACAACATGCTTTTACATTGCCAAACAGGGCAGCATGAAGTCGAAGTCCTTGCAAAGGGAAGCAACCTCCTGTTCAAGTGGGCGGAAAGGACAGTGGTGTCCATATTGGCCCAACACATCCAGGGGACAACCAACCTTCAGGCAGACTTTCTCAGCAGGCAAGAGGTTCTCCCAGGGGAGTGGTCACTGCATCAAGAGGTATTCCACCAGTTAGAGACCAGGTTCAGCAAGATGGAGGCAGACATGTTCGCCTCCCTGCACAACGCGAAGCTTCCCAGGTTCTTCACCTGCTATTATCACAGTCAAGCGGAGGGGATGGATGCCCTTCAGGTGCTGTGGCCCCAGGGGCTCCTGTATCTCTCCCCTCTTTCCGCTGATGGCCAAAGTCATCAGGAAAGTGAGGGAGGAGACAGCAAGTGTAGTACTAATTGCACTGTATTGGCCAAGATGACCCTGGTTCTTGGACCTGATGGAATTGACCCAGGAACAGCCATGGCGGCTTCCCCAGAGACTGGATCTTCTGGCCCAGAGTCCACTGCTTCACCCAGATATCCAGTGGCTAAATCTAGCCGCATGGAAGTTGAGCGCTGAGCCCTAAGGCTTTGTGGCTACGAAGGGTCAGTGATCTCTACCATTCTGTCTTCGCGGCGTCAGTTGACTAACAGAATCTATGAGGCCACCTGGAAGGCCTTCCAAAAACGGTGCACATCGAGGAGAATTGACCCGGAGGCCGTTTCAGTTAAACATGTCCTGGCATTTTTACAAAAGGGCCTTGACTTAGGCCTCAGGCCGAACACCCTGAAGAGACAGGCGGCAGCCCTGTCTTTGGTAATTCCAAGGGCAAGGGGACAGTCCTTGGCCTCATACCCTCATGTAAGGAGATTCCTGCAAAGGGCTTCAACCTTGGCTCCCTCCACCAGACATGGTTTCCCATCTTGGAGCCTCCTGCTAGTACTCTGCCAGCTGACAAAACCTCCATTCAAGCCCCTGCGTAAGGTGTCCCTCAGGGTCCTGACGTTGAAGGTGGTGATCACCTCAGACCGCAGAGTATCAGAACTATCTGCTTTGTCGGTCAGGGAACACCTATGTGTCTTCAACGAGGACCACGTCATCCTTAGGACAGATCCATCCTTCCTTCCTTCCAAAGGTAGTTTCATCGTTCCACCTTCCCCAGGAACTGATCCTCCCTTCCTTCTGCCCAAATCCAACCCATCCCAGGGAAAAAGCGTGGCACAAATTGGACATATGGAGGGCCCTGAAGATCTACACCAAGAGGACGAGTTCCTTTAGACGTTGCGACACACTCTTCCTCTCATTCAGTCCAACCTCAATGGGGCTTAAGGCTTCTAGACAAACCATATCCATCTGGATCAGAGCCTGTACCTTGACAGCATACGACGCAGCCAAGCTCACTCACCCGACCAATGTTTGGGCACACTCAACCAGGTCAGCAGCCACATCGGCAGTATTCTCCTCTATTGCCCCGATTCTGGAGGTCTGCCGAGCGGCGACCTGGTCCACTCCGTCAACTTTCATCAGGCATTACAAAATGAACAAGTTCAGGGCTGCAGATGCGGCTTTTGGTCGTAGGGTTCTCCACGAGGTCATTCAGGACTAGGACACTGGGCAGTCCTGTTCTAATTGGCTCGGGCATATCCCATCTGTAACGACTCTCAGATTCATCCTCACACCAACCCAGAGAATGCCACATTGGTACTTACCATGATATGTGCATTCTGGGGCTGGTAGAGAGGAGGAATACGGCCTACCCTCTAGACTACCTGTAAGATCATCGATACTTTTCTATGCTTAGCTAGTCAGAAAACTGCCTATGTGAGGACTGAGGTGAAGGAGGGGCCAATGGCCCAGGTCCTCACCTGATCAATTTAAAACTCAAAAACAGCTGGTTCTTCCTGCCTCTTCTCTGGGTAGTGGAGGAGATAATCCCATCTGTAACGACTCGGATTCCTCCTCTCTACCAACCCCAGAATGCACATTCATGGTAAGTACCAACGTGGCATTCTGTACCTCAACGAGTATGTCTGAGAATGATGTAGCTTTTTCTTGGAAACCATCTCTGTGAAATATTGTACACCAAGATTTTTATTGGTTCATGCTGAATTGAGTTACCAAGGCAACAACTTTTATGTTCTTTCTTTGCAAAGCAGCTGGTTTTGTCACTTCCTTTTTGGTTTCCAAGAAAGGCAAACTGAAAACAAGAGCTTCCCATTTATTTTGGGGACTGTGCTTTTGTGCCAATATCCTAGTCTAACTCGTCAGGGCTTCCAGTAGTAGAGCTGGGTTTTGTGTATTGAGGGCCATCGTTCATTATTCAGCTAGCTCACATGTCATGAATCAGGTTAGAGCTTGCTTTCTCCCTCCTTCCTTTAAATGTTTTCATTCTTTTTGCACTTCCTGGTTTGTGGTTATCATAGGCTATCAAGATGCCGAATCAGGCACACTGTAGTTAATTCATGGTATAGTATGCATGCAAATTGGAAACCATAGTTTCAGGTAGGTTTCTGGTTCTTGTTTAGAGGCAAACTGGCTTGCAAGAATGCTAGCTTGCCTGAATTGGACATTATGGTAATCTCTGCTTACCTCAAGCTATGAAGTGCAAAAGGGAATCAAAATATGCACACAAAAGAAGTGCACATGAGCTTAAAGTACATCACAAACAGATGAACCTCAGTTTGGCCATGATGTTGATTTCTTCCCGAGGAGATTGTTATGTGCCTTCCAATTGACTCTGAGTTATGGTGGATTTTCATCCATAGGATTTTCTTTGCAGGATTTATTCAAATGAAGTTTGTCATCGCCTTCCTCTAAGGTTGAGAGTATGTAACTTGCCCAAGGTCACCCAGTGGGTTTCCATAGCTGAATAATAATTCAAGCTCTGCTTTCCCACAGCTCTAGTCCAACACTCAAGCCGTTATACCATGTTGACTCTCTTTCCAGGAGCCGCTAGTACGTAACTTGCTTTTGTTAAAGTAAGAATCATGCAATTTGCCTTCAGCATACTGTATTCTTTTTCCCCCCAGTGCCCCTGTCGCCATTGGAATAGCTAACATGTCCACTGCAGAGATGGTGGCAGCTGGAATGAAAGGAAAAGGCATCACAGTGCTTCATACCTATATGGATCACTTATGGTAGGTGCCTAACCAAAGTTTGTATGATAGTTGACACAAAAGGAGTGTAAGCCTGTAGATAGCTGTGTCTAGGTGCAGTCCAATCCAGAGAACATTGAAAACACAGAACCTTTCTTATGAGCTGACCTGAGGACTCTGCTATAGCATAATCTATAAATAAAGTTAATTGAGAAATACATACTACACTGAAACCAAAAGTTCTATATTCACTGCTATGTCCATGGTTCCCCTTGATCTCTAGCAAGAAGCTTCTGTCCTTGAACCTCAGTGAACTCTTAGGTGGAACATGACATCTCTTTTCCACCCTGTGATGTCAGTGTTGTTGTTGTGGAGGGGGGGCATTCCTTTGAAATATCTTGCACCACAAAGCATATCTTAAGCCTAAGTCTCCCCTTACTTCTCACCTGAGTCCATGGATGGATTGCACATGGTAGATTGCATACATGCATTTTAATAGTTTCATAGATTTTATAGTATAAGGTTCATTTCACAATATAATCTTCTATGTTGTGTCCTGCATTAGACACAAAATGGAACATGCAACCCAACAAATGTGGGGTTTTGGTAGCTTTTAGGCACATCCAATCAGAATGTGGTCTTGATGGAGATTGTGCAAGCAGGGTTTTATTTTGAGTGTGGCAGATTGTTATTCACTTGCATATTAACAATATTGAATAAACCAGAGTCATAGAACTGTAAATTTGTAAGGAATGGCAGAGGTCATCTAGTCAAACCCCCTGTTTGAGATCTATAGCTAAAGAATTCCTGAAAAAGTGGCCATGCAAGCTCTGTTTAAAAACCTTCAATGAAGGAGAACCCACTACCATCTCAGACAGTTCATTCCTCTGCCAAACAGCTTCTGCTATCAGAAATAACTTCTTAATATTTAGTTGAGATCTCCTTTTTTAATTTGAATCCATTGGTTCATGTCTTGCTCTTTGGAGCAACAGAAAAATGTGACGACCTTTCAGATATTTGAAGATGGCTCACATCAGCACTCAGTCTTCATTGATGATCTTGAGTTTCCAGATTGTTTTAGCCATGCATTTTTGGGAGCAGATGTCTTCATATACGTATCTACTGCTGTTCCTGTTTCCTTGGAATAGGCATTCTTTCCAGTGAAGATTTTAATTGGTCCTGTCCTGACTCTTGGCTGTGAACAGTTCTTTTGCTCAGATTGGAATTTGGAGTAATATTTTACTTGTTTTCTTTTAAATTAAAAAGGGGGTTTGGTGACAAGTCATGCCCACCCATCATAGTCCCCTTAGAAGGAGAAGCTTCAGAGGTGATGGGTGCTGAAGAAGTGGAACAAGAGAATGAAGAAGGGAAGGGCCAAGCACTGGAAAACAGCCCATCTGTTGACTCATCCTTGCATAGAGACTGTGGAAATCTTGAGATGGAGGAAATTACTCAGTGTGCTGACCTAAGGGGAAAAGAGGTACCAGATGAAGATGGAGGTGTTGAAACTGTCAAAGAAGAAAATTCAGAAGTTTCTCAGGAGATAGAAGAAAGGAGTCCACAAGGTATAATTTCAGGGATGTCGATAGGCATTTCTGTTCTAGTAGCCACTTTCTGCTGAAGAGAGCAATTGCTTGCTTAAATAACAAGACAGACTGATACATCTTGCTATCTTTTGGATGCTACACAAGGTGTAAAGTTAGCATGTATGCTATGTGGTGTGTGAGAAGGATGGATGTGTCCCCCTTTTCATTTAATGGTGTTGGTACATTGGAGGTAAGTGTGCTCTCTCTCCCCACATTACTGGCAGAGACAAGCACTTCAGTGCTTACGCATGGTAAGCCCTCTGCCTTGATAATATGTGGAGGCTTTATCAGGCCCTGTGATCACTAGTAACTTGCTGACTTTTCTGTAGAAATGTAATGTTCGTAGAGATATGTTTTATTAAATGGGCAAAAATGGGGAACATAATTCATTATAAGACTTACATGTGGAAGTTAATAACTTGAAGTTGTGCTTTGCAGCACAAAAAAATCATTTCCCTGTATAACAGACTCAACTTGGAGGTGTAAGTAGTGGCAGATAGGTTCACTGTGCGACAGTGATTAGTGGTGAACTGGACCATACTGCTGGTTTGTGCTGAAGCTGATGGGGAACTGTTCTGTCTTTCTGTTTTATTTGACAGAGCAAATGGATGTGTTGCTTCATCAGTGCTTCTTCCATGCCTTAAAATGCAAGGTAAAGAAGTCAGAACTCCCTCTGCTGGCCAGCACCTTTCTGCGTAACTATATGTTTTCATGCTGGTAAGTGTAGTACAGTTGGGTGGGAATTTGTGACCTTCCACATGTTGTTGCACTGCAGTTTCCATTATCCCTGATCACTTGCCATGGTAGTTGGGCTCATGGAATTTGCAGTCCAGCAACATCTGGAGGGCCTTTGTTCCTTAGCCATTATGAAAACTGGGTGCAAGTTTGCTGAAGAATATTACTTTTTCTTTGAACTTCCTCATTTGTGTCAAAGTTCCCTCTGCATCTCATGTCATTATGATTCATTCAGTTTGAAGGCCATGGCAAATATAGTACAGCAAATCACTACACTAATACAAAGTCAATATTTTAAAGTCCCAAATAATATCACTATAATTTACAAAGGTATCAAACAACTTCAGTTCAGATTCATCCTCTGTTTCTCCATGGCGATCTACCATAATTTTATCTGTCTGTGTGTCTCAGACCTTTCTTGTTGTCGAAGTCAGAAGAGCCACTTTTTAGAAGGGATAGACAAAATACAGCCTGGGGAGCCTCCATACCCTCCAATTAAAAAAAACCAAACACATTACTGAAAAAGCCTTCTTCCCATGCTCTCTGGGGCCATGGAGTGTAATGTCATCAGGTTTTAGGTCTCCTCTTGGCCTGTTTCAGGTGAGGAGGGGACTTTTTTCCAAAACCAGAAGTGACTTCTAGTTACTTCCACTTCTGAAAACAGGGTCAACTGAATCTAAAACAGGCCAGAAAGAGGGAAACATGGTGAAATTACTCTCCAGTGCCGTCTCAATGGCATGAGAAGACTTTTGAAGCAATCAGAAGAAATTGGGTGGAGCATCAGTGATGTGGAGTGCTGGGAGGTCACATTGGAGGCCCTAAGGGATGCATGGGGGTCATAGGCTACAAGCTACCCTTTGCCCATCCCTGCACTAGTTGATATAATGCAACGGGACTGATGTGCTAAGCCAAAGCATTGTTCCATTTAGTTCAACTCAGTCTACTTCAAATAGAAGTAGCTCTCCAGGGTCTTAAGGCAAAGGTCTTTCTCAGCTCTGTTACCTTTTAACCAGAGTTCCAGTGATTGAACTTGCAATCTTTTGCATAAGAAGTATGTATGTTACAGTGAGTGAATTTTGGTGCCACTCCGATGGCATAGCTTCCTCCCTTCTGTTAAATGATAGAGAAACATTAATCTTTCAAGCTACAAGCAGCTCACAGCCAGCTCTCCCAGATTAACTAGGCAGCCAGGAAACTAATATATTAAGACTTTAAATCATTATTGTCAAGCAAGTAAACTTGATAAAAAGACTAGTTTTGATCCATAATTCCATGAGTAGGCACAACACTCACTGATCTTCAGTGTCAGGAGCCCCAAGCTATAAAGTTGCAGTTAGTGAAGAATCTAATGTGTGCAGGAGTTTCATGTGTACACCACTGCTCCCTCGTGTGTATGGAGATTCTGGAATGAACTACTGCCAGCCATGTGTACTTACCATATATACTGATGTATAGGGTGATTTCACATATACGTCGAGGGCAGGTTTTAGGGCCCAAATTATGGATTTTGATATGATCCATGGATATATTGAAGTTCATTCTGTGGAGAGGGGAAAGCACCAGTGCCACCTCAGAGGGCCAGTCGCCAAATCTGCTGCCACCACCATTTTCTCACCTAAGCATTCAGAAAGACCTTTCGCCACTCTACTCAGAGAAAGGGATGGTTCCTTTTTTTTGATAAAAGTTAAGATAAATATTAACTCTTATCAAGAAAAAGAACCATCCTCTTCTCTAAGTAGAGTGGTGAAAGGGGAGAACTTAGTCTGCCCCAGGAGAACCTAAAAGAAGCACTGACCCCCTCTACTCTCTCAGCACTCATTTGAGGGGAAGCGCCAAAGAGCTGCCGCCACCACCATTTTCCTGCCCACACATTCAAAAAGGCCAGAAGTGGCACCACAGTGCAGAGAGTAGAGGGGGTCGGTGCTTCTCTTAGCTTCTCTTGGGATGGACTTAGCTCTTGCCTTTTGCCACTACTCAGGGAAGGGGATGGCTCCTTTTTTGATAAGAGTTAAGTACTTACAGTACTTACATTGACCTGTAAATAAGTTGACCCAGGATTTTGGGGTCAATTTTTTGACTAAAATTTCTACGCTTATGCATGGGTATATACAATACATAGGTATGTACAGTGGGTTATACACTGAAACAGAATTATAAAATTATCCTTGCTGGGTTGGGATGAGAAAAGAGCCCTAGTTTCCATAATTAACAGTAGAAGTGCTGGTACTCTAGGTCATAGACTTTATTACTACAGCAAGTTTAGCGTGTCTGAAAATCTGTTAAGGTAGACTCCAAATGAAATGAACATTAAAATTTTCTTCAATGGAACATTGGCATGCTTAGCTCTGAAAAGCTCATTATGCTTCTATGAGTATCTTGTGTATGTGGTACTTTGTGCTCTTGGATCATACACAAGAAAGAAGAGCACCTATGTTCCAATAGAAGAAGCTTAATGAAAAGAAAAAAAATGTATCATTTCTAATGGAGAAGGCAGTTACATTCCATATTTTTGTATGGAATTTAAGTTCTCTACTCCCAATTTCAGTGTATTTATGTTCCAAGAGTAAGTCAGCAGGAGATATCAGGGATGGAATAGAAACACAATTTCAGATGCTTAAGTGTGATTTTCTTGGTTGATTGTCTTTCTTATTTATAATTGTTTTTTCCTTTAACCTACTAATAGTCCAAAAGGCCAGCAGCTTGACATAAAGAAATCCAGCTACAGAAAGGTGAGTAATTGTTTTTATGTACTATGAAAGATGGGGAGGAAAAATTAATTATTTAACTTTGATTAAAAATCAGGATTTGCCTTCCTGTCTGCTTCTCAAGTATCTGTCCCTCACATGGTTGTAACACACTGTGTGCCCCTGTTTGCAGGGAGGGGGAGAGTTCAGGTGTGCTGCAGTTTTTGAAGTGTACAGGTGGTGCTTCAGGCAAAAGTGGCCTATTTGCTCTTCCACTCCTTGTCATTTATTTGAAAATACTTCTATCATTTTTACTGTCCATGCCATAAAGAAGAAAATGAGTCAAAAAAGGTCTAGTTGCACTCCATTTGTAAAGACGTCATAATTACTAAATACAAGAATGCAAGAAGAAGCAAAGTTGTGTAGTCCTGCACTGTATGTGAGCAGCTGGTAATCTGTTTTTCTGTGGATGCCTACTTGTGCTTTACTGTAATGACTTTTCATAAGAGCCATTTAATGTATTTATGCATTTCATACAGATATAGCCTGCATCTAGATTATTACCTCAGACAGAAGTCTATTTTTTTCTTGCTAGATTAATAAGGCAATCCTAAAAGTAAGTCCCACTATATTCAGTGGTGCTTGATCCAAAATAAGTACGCATAGAACTACAATGTGAGCCAGTGTGGTGTAGTGGTTTAGGTGTTGGACTAGAACTCTGGAGACCATGGTTTGAATCTCTGCTCAGCCATGGAAGCCCACTGGTGGCCTTGGCCAAATCACACTCTCAGCCTCAGAGGAAGGTAAAGGCATTCCCCCTCTGAACCAATCTTGTAATAGTGATAGGGTCACTATAAGTCAGAAATGACTTAAAAGCACACATCAGCAGCAACAATAAAGTTTTAAAGAAACTAGAAGTCTCTGTTGTTTTGAGAGCCAGCATGGTGTAGTGGTTTGAGTGCTGGACTAGGACACTGGGAGACCAGAGTTCGAATCCCTGCATGGCCATGGAAACCCACCGGTTGACAGTGAACAAGCCACACTCTCTCAGCCTCAGAGGAAAACAAGGGCAACCCCCTTTGAACAAATTCTGTCAAGAAAACCCTGTGATAGGGTCACCTTAGAGTCGCCACAAATCAGAAATAATGTGAACGCTGTTGAACAAGTTCCTCCTAGCTGATTCATTCCTTGCCACAGAAAGGTAGAAGGTCACGGTGGTCATTAACACAGTTTGCCAAACTGCACAGCCATGCATTTACATTATTCCCCTTCTCCCATACTTTGCTAAAGAGAATATATACTTTTGCCAAGGAACTGTCCATAAGAATTTTGTGTATTTCAAACCACGAGGCCTCAAGTTTTCCAGGAGAATTGCTGAAAGAGTCTAATATTACAAGCTATTTTATCTGTTCTCTTTCTAACATCTCTCCTCCATTGTGAATTAACTCATATAAAGAACACCACCACATACCGTTTTGCATATTCAAACTAGACTTTCCGTACAGCTTTCTGTAGGCAGCTGAGAGTCACACACTTGCATGATTTGATGATATCCATTAACCTGGTATTGTAAATTTTAGTACCCCTCCCTTACTTGATGGTGACCCTGGAGGTACTACAGACTGCAGTATTCTGGTGATGCCACTGAGCCCCAACCAAGGGCCTTTTGCGGTACATCATGCAGGTTCATGATGTTATTAATTTGTATCTGTACAGCCTGTTACAAAACCTTTTTTCCGGCACACTATCTGAAGTGCACAGACCTGGGCCTCTATTGCTATAGTTGCACTAGCTTTCTCCCTACTTTCAATGTGCTTGGAGGATAACCAACAACCACTGAAACATAGACCCTCTGCTAGACTGCTGTGGCTCTTGTCCCTGTATATATATTCTAATGGCTTTTACTCTCTTAGTTCTCCAAGTTCCTGCAGTCGATGCAGCAACAGAAGATCCTTCAGGTGAAAGAAATGAGTAAGGGAGTAGAGAGCATTGTGGATGTGGACTGGAGACATGACAGGTAAGATTCTGAGCCCTGTCAGAGTCAGAGTTAATACCTTGGAGATGAAAAATGGGCTGTTTTCAAAACAGAAGAGTTTAGAAGAATTGTATGATTTCTGTCTGAAATGCTTTAAAAGTGGTTAATGAGCTGAGTTGTGTGTTAAGGAAAGATCTAATTAGCACATAAGTTGTTCCTTTTGCAAGGGACCTAGCTTTCTCTCACATACACCCATTTCCAAGGCATACTCTTCTATAGGCAAGATGCAGTTAATATCCTAGACAAGGTTCTATCTTTTTTTTTACTTGGTTTTTTTCCAGGCTGTGAGGCCGTGTTCTGGAAGAGTTTACTTCTGACGTTTACTTCTGATGTTTCGCCTGCATCTGTGGCTGGCATCTTCAGAGAATGGTTGGGTAGCAGTGTGTGTGGAGTTTATGGAGATTTTCACACTACACTGTTATAGTGTTACTATTCTACTTTAATTGCTCTGGCTTCCTCCTGTGGAATTCTGAGGTTTGTAGGTCAGTGAGACCTAAGAGTTCTCTGGCTGAGAGTTATAAACACCCCTCCCTTAACTGCAAATCCCATGATTCCACAGGAGGCAGCCATAGCAAATAAAGTGGAATAGTAACACTATAACAGTACAGTGTGAAAATCTCTTATAGTCTGTGAACCCCTGTTGGGGAATATATATAAATTTGTGTATTTGAATGGTTAGTTTCTGGGTATAGAAATACAAGGAGGATTAGTGTTTGTTTGGCTAATGGTTGGTTGATGGCCCATTATCTGCTGGAAATCCTGTCCCTGGGTGGAATTCCTTTGTAAGTGTTGAGTTTTGATTCTGTTGTTTTTCAAAACTGGAAGCCAGATTTTGTTTACTTTTAGGGTTTCTTCTTTCCTGTTGAAGTTGTTCAGGTGTTTGTGGATTTCAATAGCTTCTCTGTGCATTTTGATAATGGGCCATCAACCAACCATTAGCCAAACAGACACTAATCCTCCTTGCATTTCTATACCCAGAAACTAACCATTCAAATACACAAATTTACATATACTCCCCAACAGGGGTTCACAGGATATAAACTCCACACACACTCCTACCCAACCATTCTCTGAAGATGCCAGCCACAGATGCAGGTGAAACATCCAAAGTAAACTCTTCCGGAACACTGCCTCACAGCCCAGAAAAAAAACAAGGAAAATCTATGGATGCTGGCTGTGAAAGCCTTTGACTTCAAATTCTATCTTTTTGGTTGATTTTGAGAAGCCAAAAATCTAAGCAAGCTACTGTCACAAAGGCAGCTTTGCAAATAAATATATAAATGCAAATTGCTCATAACCTCAATCAGGGCCACCCAGTATACTTATCAATAAGTGGCACAGATGGGGGTTGAGTATGTATTGGAGAACAAGAATGAAGATGTGATGAATGCATGACTATAGTAATTAGAAGAAGGGGTGGGGCTTTATAGAAGTACAGGTTTTGTTAACAACCTAGAAGAGTGTTCATAGCAAAGAGACTGTTAAGCTATAAAAACATGTTGATACACAAGAAGCTTGAATAACTATCTATAAATCTAAATGACACAAATCAAACCATACTGCTTTCCCTGTTGCTAAAGCTTAAGGAGGAAAAGTTATGAGGAAAAGGTGTGTGCTTATTTTCTACTAGAGAAATAAATAGGAATTTTCTGTGCAAAAAAAGGTGGAAGCATGCAATCCTGAACAGATACTGAGTTGGAGCATGTTTGTGTAGATTTTCTTTTTTGTTTCCTATTTTATTCTGCATCTATAATGGAAGAATGATGCCATGTTCTACGCAGGGAGATATGGTGTCCAGCAAATCAATCAATCTTGCTCAGCGTTCTGCATAGCTTTTGAGATTTCAAGGGCTAGGCACATGATTTTTAAAAGAAAAGATGACATATTCTGGATGCTGAATTTTGGTGCATCAGCAGAATTTGAAGCTTGTGCAACACAGTTGCTGAATATAAGTACTGGGAGCGGGGACCATGTATATATTAATGGGGACTGAAATATTGATAGCTATTGGTATGCAGCCTAATGCTTAAGATATTTCTTTAGTTTTGGCTCTTATCTGTTGTTATGTTTGATTGATCTTAATCTTAAACTCTGTCAGTGGAAGAAAATAATGGTACCATATGGATTCTGTATTGGTAATGCTACTTTCTCCCAGAGTTTGTTAATGGCTTTCACTGGAGATATCTACAAGGCATCAGTCATCAGCAGTAACATCAGCTTCCATTCACAGACTATACTAGGAATGGAATCACAGGTTCTGCATTCTTATCTTATATGTTTACTTGTAGATTCAGACTTAAATCCACATTTTAAATCTGAACCCCAACTTTATACACAAGTTATTTGAAACTAGACACTATCCGGGTAATTCATATACATGGTTCTTTTTGGTGTATATTTTATACATGCAATATGAACAAATCTTTTAAAACTGTTGCTACAGTTCAGTTACATCTTCCTCAAAAAAAAAATATTGTTTATGTTTCTGCCATTCCTCAACCTCCCACATTTCACAGTTTCCATCATATTATTGCATCGGCACTAAAAAAAATATAATTTAGACCAATGGTCAATGTTATGAACACCAACACAGAATAATCAACTCTAGGACTGCATAGTGCAAGACTAAAGAGAGCGCTTGTGCTTTTTTAAGAACTGCATTGTGCTAGAAACATGTGTTTAAACAAGTGATGCCTTCAGTCATCTCTCTGCTGATGCATCAGGTCGGTGTCATACCTTTTGAACCTGCTCCGTTATTTCTTACTAAAGGCATGGAAGAATTTTCAAGACAAGCCTAATCATTTTCATTCTGTAATTATTTGTCATCTCCTGATTGGTACACTCACCTGTTAGCTTTTGTAATGGCTATTACTTTCTCCATCACTATGCCAATGCATCAGATTTTTACAACCAGACATGCAAAATATAGGCAACTTTTAAACTGTCTCCCTTTTATTGTCATTCAGTGTTGTACATACCAAGTAAGCATTAGCTTTTATCTAATTCAGCTTTATTATACCAAATATTTGTAAGACTTTAAACTTTAGAACATAAGTTACCCAGTTGGTATAAAGAGGATAATGATTGTAACAATGATTTATTCAATTTTTGTTCAGTTTTCTCCATAATTCCCTTGAAGTAGTAATGATCAAGGACTTTAGAGTCATGTGTTCAAGTCTCTGCTCAGCCATGGACATTTGGGCTTATTTGCTAGTTGCTAGCCAATGCTATTGGGGTGTTGGAGGTGACTGCACCTGCAGGTGTACACATATAGACCGTATGTCACTAAAACCCCTTAAAGATGTAAGGTGATTTAGCTGTGATGACTTACTATAGCATGCATGCTATTGTCGTGAAAACACTGATACCAGAATATTAGTGAAGAAAAAATGTACAGGTTGCTCCCCATATCCATAGGGGATATGTTCCTGGACTTACCATGGGTACGCAAAAACTTGGATAATAGCAAACCCTATTGAAATGAATGACTTCCAGCAGAAGCATATCATAGAATTGCACTGGAGTACCTAGAAAATGCCTAGAGAGGACATATTTTTTCAGGCGTGGATAAGTGAAGCCACGGATACTGGTCCTGTGGATATGAGGGTCAACCTGCATAGGCCAGGGGTGGAGAACTGTGGCCCTCCAGATGTTTTTACATTGCAGCTCCCATAAAATATCACCATCCACTGTGCTAGCTAGGGCTCCTATGGGTGTAAATATCTGGAGGGCCACCATTGCCCATCTCTGTTTTAAAGCCATGGTGATGGTGAAGAGAGGAAAATAGGACATTTGATGGGGCTGGTTTGGTTAGCAGCTCTGTGTTTTATTCCTTCCTGCCTCAGCCCATATATGAATCCCTCCTCTCCGTTTAAAAGTTGGAACTTGGTGTGCCTACCTGTCATCTCTCGCTGCCGGTGCCCATGCTCGCTTTGCAAGTCTTCCTCCCACTTCAGCTAAAAGTGGCGATGGATTGGTATTGATGAATATGCACTGCAGCCCCATCTCGTCCTCCAGGATAGCCTTGGGGGGTGTTGAACCCTTGACTCTGGGCTGCTGGTCTTCGTTTCCCACAGGGGGCTCTACACTCTCTCCTCCCCCACCCATCTATGATGTCACATACACATAGCATTTTGAAGTTAGCATTTTACAGCATCTTTTAGAAGGTCTCATTGTACTGCACCTTGATAGATGTGATGTCAGAGGTTCTTACAGTAATTTGCTAGAACAGGCAGTGTGGTGTAAGAGCTCTGTCACAATGGGTACTTGTGATGTCAAGGAATATGACAGGTGGTTTATAGGGTGACCATTCAGAGTACATCTGTATTGGAGCTTAGCTAGAAGTGAAATCTAAAGCTATGAATGAAGCAATTTTCTGCATTTCTACTCCTCCAGAGATTAGCTCTGTTGGACTCCAAGTCTGTAGTTTTCTTTACTATAGATTAATTTTGAGAATATTCAGATGTGCTGTTCTTCCTATTTTATTTTTCCCAATTTCCTTTTATTTGATTACCATGAAGACTGACAAGGGAGAGAGGAAGGAGTTAGCCTTCCTTTCCCCCCACTATGAAAATAAGTGAGGGATCCTTGTTCCTAACACATCTGACAACCTGTATGTCTCCTTGGGTTCTATTAGCATAATGCATGCAAGGATGTTGACTCTTAACTTCCAGCTTGTCTTCTCGTTTCCTTTTTCTTCTTTGGTTGCTAAGAAGAGTATGGTTGAGCTCCTGGCAATAAAAGCTTTACCTAGTAATAGGAGAAGGCCAGCATCCTATGGTGGGAGTGAGGAGTGGGAGACAGGCCGAGAAACCTGGACCCTGCCTACCACTTAATGACATGGTTTCCAGTATTGAAATTAGGAAGACACTAGATGATATAATATTAAAATGATAACTTGTCCTGTTTAGAAAGTCTATTTTGCCAAAAAAGATTGTCTTTTGCCCAGTGTAGCATTACCAGAGTTTGTGGGGAGGAAGCTAAATTCAGACCTTGTTAATGTGAAAAGTTAGTGCACTGTAGGGTTAATAGGGATAATACTTGTAGAGAAAGCAAAAGGAAAAATTTTGGGATATCCCAAACATTTTTTTTAAGTACAAAAATTGAGCTAAAACATCCACTTTCATTTTTTAAAAAACACATCAAAATGAACAAGAACTCTCAGTGGGTAACTTTACAGGGAGGATTAGAAGGGGACTGGTTAAGTGTCAAATGGCCACCAATCTGTAAAGCATGCTGCAAGTAGGTGAGGCTATTGGATATTCTGGTCCCCTGCCAGCAGGAGTGGCAGTTCCATGGCCCAAATGGACTATGTAGTTTATGGAAGTGGTAGTACTGGTCCATGTACTCAACCACACTCGCGTAGCTGTGTAGCTAGTGGTCATCCCAATAGTGGTACTCACTTTGGTGAGTATAGAAAGCTAGCCAGGCACACAATGAAGGCATTTGTGGTCTCTGCCAGCTAAATTGACCAGTTTCAGTTGAATAACCTTACAGCTGTCTTGATAACACAAAAGGAGCCATTAGAAGAAGCCCTAAATCAGTGATTCTCAACCTTTGGCTCTCCAGATGTGTTTTGAACAAATCTTTGGACAAATGTTCCCCAAATCTTTGACAATTAGCTATGCTGGATGGGGCTTCTGGAAACTGAAGTTCAAAACATCTGGAACACCAAAGCGTCAGAATCATTACTCTAAATTATTAGTTCCAGAATTCAAATTGCAAGCCTCTAGGAAAGTTTGCTTTTAAAATTATTCAGGCATTGTGAGGAAAGTCAAAGACAATACTTGTGGGCCTTTTTCTTCTGTTATTGTCAAATGAGTATACAGTTGTCCCTTCATATTCGCTGGGGTTTGGTTCCAGGAAGGTGTGGGTGGCATTTCCCAGCAAGCCTCCTTAAAAGCCTCTGTGCACTTGAGGAGGAAAGCTTCCTGCTGGCCGAAAGAAAAGCACAGTCCCATACTATGAGCACACAAATTAAGCTTTCCTCCTTAAATGCTCAGAGGCTGGGTTGCTGGGAGATCCACCCGCACCTTCCCTGTGTGTGAATGTGTGTAGGAAAGGTTTGAAACGTGAGTTTTAAAGAAGCGGAGTTATAAATTCCATTTGTTGAGACACAGAGAGGGGGTGGCAAGCATGCGGCTGTGCTTTTCTTTGGGCCATGAGGAGACATGGGGCGAAATGTGAGTTTTTAAAAAAGCCATTCAGTTTGTTAAAACACAGAGAGGGGAGTGGCAAGGGGGGGGACTTTGCTTGCATGCTCACAGCATGGGACTGTGATTTTCTTTTGCCTTAGACCCTCTGAGGCTGGTGTGGGGGTTGTTTGCTTGCTGGGATCTTCCATGTATGTGTATGTGTGCAGGAAGTTTTCCTCCTTAAATGCTCAGAGGCTGCATTGGGGAGAGCGGGGGGGGGGGGGGGAAGGAATTTCCGCGAATACATAAAACCGCGAAAGTCAAAGCCGCGAATATAAAGGGACAACTGTATATTAAATGCCTTCCAGCAATTCTACTCCAATTTGTACACATCTGAACTACCCCTGGATGTTGACATACATACATTTATACAATCACCCCCATTGAAAAAATTATCTGACTCACATTATGCACTTTTAGATAAACCCATCCACTTGGAAGAGCTGAAATTGGCAATATGTAAATTAAAACCAGGTAAATCACCTGGCCCAGATGGGTATTCAGGAGAATTTTATAAACTTTTTTTTCAAACACTTAGCCCCACATCTTCTTAAACTCTTTAATGGCATTCTGGACCACAAACCGGTACCACCCAGCTGGAACCTAACTAGAATTATCCTTATTCCAAAAACTACAGAAACAAATCCGGAAACTACATCTTTTCCGGCCTATTGCTTTATTGAATCAGGATGCTAAATTATTTACTTCAGTTATGGCCTCCCATGTCAACTCTTTCATTTCTGAATATATTGATCCTGACCAGGCTGGATTCATGCTAGGGTGAGACATCTCAGACTCTATCCGCAGGGCACTTAATGTAATCTATTATGCCAATAAGTCACATACACCCATGGCCCTTCTCTCATTGGATGCTTTAAAAGATTTGATAGGTTAGAATGGCCTTATCTCTTTGAAGTCCTTAGCGCTATGAATTTCGGCCCCAAATTTAGGAATACCCTCCTTGACATCTACTCCCATTCACATGCCATGGTCCTTGTCAATGGCATTGATTCCTCCCTATTTACACTGTCTCGCAGCACTAGGCAAGGATGCCCACTTTCCCCATTGCTGTTTGCCCACATGATTGAGCCCTTGCAATTCTCATCCACAACAACCAGGAGATCATGGGCCTTCGCATTAAGAATCACCACTATAAAATTGCCCTATATGCAGATGATATCTTACTTTCATTGATGTGTCCAGAAATGTCTTTTCCACCATTGAAAAATGTCATAGAATACTTTGAACAATACTCTGGCTTTAAAGTCAATTTTTCAAAATCAAACATGCTTTGTATCAATGCTACGCCCCAGCAACAGATCGCATGGCATCTTCTTACTGGCTTGCAAGTTAAACCATCTGGCTTCAAATATTTAGGTATTATGGTACCAAGGATTTACACCAGCTAATTGCAAGAAATTACAATCATATCACTAACTGGATGACTACCAGGTTGAAGGTGTGGAAGTCCCTCAAACTCTCTCTTTTGGGTAGGATTGCCCTAATCAAGATGTTTCTGACACCACTTCTCTTTTTCTTCTTTCAAACCATCCCCATGTCCCTCTCCCCTTCTAGATTCAAAAGATGGCAAAATATGATTACTCAGTTTGTCTTTGAGACAAAATGACCACGCTTCCCAAAATCTGCAAGGCTCAGGGACTCCAAGAAGGGCGGTCTAGCGATCCCTGACCTTACCTTATATTTCCATGCGTTTCAAATGGCCCAATTCACTCAATTACTCTAAGAAAACTTCCTAACGAGATGGGTTGAAATTGAACTCAAGGATTTATCACCTGAACACTGCATATATTTATACGCCTCTGTTCCGCCACATACACTTAAACTAATAGCCCACCCTTTTCTTGCTACTTCTCTTTCTATATGGCAAAAGTGGATGCCAGTCTTGGCCCCGAATACATCCCCAATATGGCCCTTTTTGCTACACCCCAGATTTATGGCCCCAGATAAATTCCTTCAGTATGAGGCCTGGAAACAGCATGGGATCCATCACATGAGGGACCTATTTGAAGGTGGAAAACCTAAATCAAAGCAAGACATTTTGGCCACGTGCTCTCCTTTTTGTCCCAATTGGCTCCAGCTTCACCAAGCCACTACATTTTTATCCCGCTTGGTTGCACAAGGAGAATACCCCTGATCACTCACCTTTTATGAAGGTGAGCTTGTGCTATCCCTAAGTTCCTAAACAAAGGTTTGGCTGCGACTATATATAAGTCCATACTTGGTCATCAATATGGAGAAGGTGATCTCACGCGAAGGGTCTGGCAGTCTGACCTTAACACTATGCTTTCAGAATCTGAGTGGACACGTATATGGTCCTCTCTCCCTTACAAATCACATTCAGCAGAGAAGGGACACTGAAAATTATTCATAAATGGTATCTTACCCCTCTGCAACTCTCCAGAATGACCAAGTCCATATCCCCTAATTGCTGGCAAGGTTGCAATGTAATCGGCTCCTACTTGCATATGTGGGTAGAATGTCCATCAGTACAAAATTTTTGGAATGAGGTGTTATATTATCTCTCTTCCATCACACAACAATCTATCAACTTTTGTCCTGCTCTTTTGCTCTTGACAATTTATACTGGCGGAAACAGTACCTTAAAGTACAGAAAAATATTGGCGTTCCTCTTAGCAGCCACCCGGACTGAGATAGCCAAGCACTGGAAAACTGGATTGTTTTCCATACAGGAATGGTGGGAAAGGGTTTGGTCCACTTGGCTCTCTGAAAAACTGGCCTATATGACCAAGCTATATCATGGTAACGTGCCAGCTACTACTTTTGAAGAGGACTGTTTTATTTTAATACAATATGTAAACAATACAGGCCAATGCCCAAGACCCCCAGGATCCCAGCTCCCATTCAAGAAGGATGTGCTGCACAACTCTACTGTTCCCTCTGCAGCTTCCACAATATCATTGACTGCTCTTGCTTAGACTCATCTGTGAAAGTGAAGAAATACAAAACATGTACCTGCTGTGCTCTGGGCTATACAGGTTGTCCTTTCCTACTATTTATAACCATCCTGACTATGTTTGTCATTGAATGTTCATTTGTTTGTGAGACATTATTGTTTCTATGTTGACTCATTAATTGATCCAAATAAAATCTTTTTTTAAAAAAGTTCATAGTTTGAATCTTACCTTTGCTACAAATCTGTGCACCTCTCTGAGCATCCATCTTTCTTTTGAAATATAGGGATGGTAGCACTGTTCTATCTTGCAGAACATAAATATATGATAATGCATGTGCAGCTCTTCAAACTCTGAAGTGTTACACAAATACTATTACAGTAATTATCATTAAACATTAAATTACCTGTAAAATTCCCTACTGTCTAATAGTCACAGTGATAACATTTATTTTAGAGCAAAGCATGATATTTGTCTCCTTTTGTTGGTGGTGCTTTGAGAACATTCTGGGAGCAGGAATAAGCTTGGGCGATTTGTAAACAAACTTGTGCTTAAAGGGTATTTTACATGCAGTATCTGAGGACTTAAACTGAGGGCTTAAGGTTTTTGTTGCCTGAGGAATAGGAAGAATGCAACACTGTACTGTACTTAGTTGTTTCTCACCATTAATTTTCTTCTTTGAATTTCAGCATTAGATCCTTTGTAGTACCTGAAACACAAGAATCTGAACTGCCTGTCCAAGATAGTAGAAGTTGTGATGGAGAACAACCATACCATCCTCCTGAAATCACACCACTCTATGGCATCTCATCAAAAATGGTTCCTTTGTTCCAGGAAGCTGGATATAAGTAAGGAAGAAGAGATTGCTTGTCTGTAACTATGTTTCTTCAAGTGGTCTCTGTGCCCTCACACAAATGGGTGTTGTGCCTGTGCAGAGATTCTACTCAGAATGTGCCGGCCATGTGTGTCACAGCTTGTCAAGCTACTGTCCCCTCAGTTTCGAAGTCCAAAGAGAAATATACAGGGACCTGAAAGAGGGGAGGTAGGGTGGGGTTGTGTAAAGGCAGAGATGACCACTCAAAGAAGCACAGTTACAGGTATACTCCTGTTCTTTTTTGTGGTCTTTGTGCCTCACACAAATGGGTGACTGTAAAGTTTACCAGAGACTGGTGGGTGAGATCACTGAAGAACAGCAGAAAGTACAGCTGGGCTTCCACCCTGACTGTAAATTGGATAAACATAGATGGCTGCGGCCGTGTAGCAGCTTTAAACAGTTCAGGCAGGGGAATGTCGTGAAGCAAAGCTGACAAAGAAGCCACTGTCTGGGTGGAGTGTGTCCATACGTCAACTGAAACAGGTTGTTTAGCCAGTTCATAGGCAAGGTTTATAGTCTCTACAACCCATTTGGAGAGTCGCTGTGAAGAATCTTGTCCATTTTGGGGGCTACTGTAGCAAACGAATAGCTTGTTGGAATGGTGAAATGTCACAGTATGCTAGCACTCATTGCACATCTAGATGATGCAGGGATCTTTCCATAGACAAAGTTGGTTGTGGATAAAAAGTAGGGAGGGCAGTGTTATGGCTCAGATGGAAATGTGAGACTACTTTGGGGAGAAAGGCAATATTTGTTTGCAGGACCACTTTTTCCTGATGAAAGACAAGAAATGGATGATCAGATTACAGAGCTGCGAGCTCGCTCACCCTTCTTGCTGATGTGATAGTAACAAGGAACACCACCCTTAAGGTAAGTTGCCACTCATCAATTGACATAAGTGGTTCAAAGGGCCTTCAGATAAGCTCTGAGAGGACCAAAGACACTCAACCAAGAGGGAGGAGCAACTGGTGGATAAAGGTGCACTGGTCCCTTGATAAACCTTTTTACAACAGGATTTGAGAAGAGAGTGGTTGACATTGGAGAGGCCGGTTGGTGGGGCACAATAACAGCCAGATAGACCTTTAAAGAAGAAAAAGTCAAACCCTGCTCCTGAAGATCAGTAGAAAATAGAGAATGGTGGAGACTGCTGCAGGAGAATGAGGCTTAGACCTCAATGACACAAAGGAGCTGAATTGCTTCCACTTGTTTTGGTGGGATCTCTTGGTAGTGTCCTTCCTGGATGCTGATAGGACTGCTGTAAGCCAGGGTGATGTTGTTGTGTGATTCTTCATGCTGAGAGCTGTAGCATCTTGAGATCAGGATGGCAGACTTGCTCCTGGGAGTGTGGCAGTAGGTCTGGTCCGAAGGAAGAGACATGACTGTGCCCCTGGAAAGATGGAGAAAAGAGGTGAACCATGGTTGCCTGAGTGAATATGGTGCAATCAGAATTGTATTGGATTTGTCTCTGGCAATTTTCACTACCACTTTTGCCAGTAATGGAAAGGGAGGAAACAGCTGCATCAGATAGCTGGACCATCTGAGTAGAAAAGCATCCTCGAGAGATCCTCATCCTTTCCCTGCTCTGCAACAGAAGCAGGGACACTTCACATTGATAGGAGACTCAAAGATTGATGTGGACATTCCCCATCTGGTGGTCATTATATGATAGGCATCTTTGGACAGAGACCACTCATGCTGAAGAGCAAGGGCATGGCTGAGAGAGTCTGCTAACATATTCTCTATCTGACAAGTGCACCACCATGGAATGAGCATGTTTCTTGGTGCACCAGTTCTATAGAGTCATGGCCAGATCGAGGAGCAATGTTGAGTGAGTGCCTCATTATCTGTTTATACAGCAAACAACAGTGGTGTTGTCTGATGTCACTTGTCCAGGTCTGTCCTTCACTTTCCTCTTGAATGCCTGCAAGAAGCTTCAAGGTGTTGATGTGAAGCCAGGACTCTTGGGAAGACCAGTGATCTTGTTCTGTGACATCGCTGCAGTGTGCTTCGCAGCCTGTCAGAGATGTGTGTGTAGTTACCATGCATAATGGATTAGGCAGACGAAACAGAATGCCACAGTTAAGATTGCGGGTTCTCATCCAAAAAGGGCACTGTCAACTTCCTGGATTGATGTTCTTGAAGGGTGGAATCTTAGGTACACCAGATAAGTAACAGCTGTAGTGGTGACCATAAGGCCCAGGAGCCTCTGAATGGTGAGTGCAGAGCAGTGAAGTTGATGGAGAAGTGCATCTATTCTCTCTCTAAGACGCTCCACCCTGTTGATGGGAAAGTAAGCTCTGCCTATGTTGAGTCCCATGTCGACCCAATGAAGTCAACAACCCTTGTTGGTTCCAGAACTGACTTCTTGGGGTTGACATTCATAACTAGGTCTTAAAGAAGAGATAGGGTCAGATGAATGTCCTGGAAAAGCCTGCTCCAGGAGGATGACACAAGCAGCCAAACATCCAGATATGGATAAATCTGTACCCCTAGAGTCCTGAGAAAGGAGACCACTACTGCCATGCAATTGGTGAATAATCTTGAAGCTGTAGAGAGACCGAAAGGGAAAACCTTGTATTGGTAGCAATCCTTGATTGCAAACCTGAGGAATTTGTGATATTGTGGCCTAATCCCAATGTGAAAGTTAGGTGTCTCGGAGGTTGCAAACCAATCTCCCTTGCAGAGGAACGATAGGATGAAATGTAGTGTCACCATTTTGAACTTGCATGGCTTGATGTATCAATTGACACCATGAAGGTCCAGAATCAGGTGAAGGCCACTGTCTCTCTTTGGAACTGTGAAGTACTGGGAGAAATAAGTCTCTCCTGCAATGATTCAGCACCTTTCTGTACCAAGGTAATAATCTTGTCTAACAGCGCTCTGGATGGAGGGATACAAGAAAAAATGCCAATGGGTGAAGTACTTGAAAATGCTATGGCAAACTATGGTCAGCACCTAGAAATCTGTGGTGATGATCTGCCAGGTAGCATACGTGAGGCAGAAGTCCCATTGAATGCAACCAAGCATAATGCCAGAGGTCTACTGCCCCCAGCATTACCTTTTCCATGCAGTCCACAGAGTGACAGGACTACTGGATCTGCTGAGTTAACAGAGAAGAGGGCCTCTTGCTGGAATAGTAACAGCATATTTCACTGCTCCTCTGGCAGATCTGGGATGAACAAAAACATCTTAATCCAAGAGTAACCTCTGGTAGGCAGGTGTGCATGCCTACATGTTAGCCACTCTCACTGCCAGGGCTGCCTAGGAGTAGAATTGATGTCCAAGTGCCCACCCTACCAATACTCTACAGTGTTGAATGTGCCTTTCTCCCACTTTTGGATTGAGATGTCTCTACTATGATTGAATTCAGTTCAGTGTTGGAACAGGAATGCTGCACACTCATGTTGGGTCCTGTACAGATTTTCCAAGCACCAGGATGATGAGTAGAAATGGTAGAACTTCAGGACTTCCCTCCATAAATGCTTGTGCTGATAATGGTTGATGTACAATACCTAGGTGTACAGGGAACAGCCATGAATTCTGGGAACTCAAGTCTAAAATATCTGGAGGACCAATATTTGGGAACCACTGGTCTAGAAGAAGCATATGATCTCTGAAAAGAAGACCACTTGCGTCAAGGTGATGGAGGAGGTGGATGACACTGAGATGGATCTCTAATCCAAGGAGAAGCCACAGCATGGGACACAGGCACATTTTGTTCAGACATGACCTGTACATCCTGCACCAAAGAGAATTCTGAAGCAGTAGCACTCAGTATCAATAGCTCTATAGATACTGAAGGTGGTTGCAGTGGAGTTACAATAATCAGTACCGAAGATGCTGGTACTAGTTCAGGTGTTGCAACCGAGGATGGTACCACTCGGTGGCTGGAAAGTGTCAACCAGTTATTCTCTTTTGGTTTTGCATCTGCTGCTTCAGTCAAGGCCAAACAACCCTCTGGAAAGGCTACTCTCTTCTGAGAAGACTTGAGCAGAATGGAGAGATTGTGGCCTGTGGCCCACAGCCGATTCCCCTGAAACCGATACTGCAGTAGCTTGTGGGGTAACAGTAGGAGTGCCATTGCGACCGAATCTGTGGTAAATACCGAGGCAGTAATTGAAGGTGCTGCAAGAGTTGATACTGAGACTGATGTCAGTACCAAGGCCAACTTTGGTTTCTTTGGTCTGGAGATAGTTGAAGAGGCTGAACACGGTTGGTTGGTGGCAGCCCATTCAGCGACTTGTAATGATTTCTCCTAGCAGTGCAATTTCATCTGGAAGTCCTATTCTTAAAGACTTTAGCTTTGAAGCCCTGACAAATTTTGCACTTCTCAAACATGTGTTCTTCTCCCAAGCAAAATAGACAAAAGAGTGTGTGTCAGAGAGTGATACCTTGCAACTGCAAGAGGTACGAAGTTTAAAGAGGGAGGTAGAGGCCATAATATTGAAAGGCGGGGGGGGGGGAAGAAATCCCTAAGTAAAGAGAGATTTTTAAAAATATATAAATGGAAAACAAAGGAGAAAACAAATGGAATTCAGAGAGCAGTAGAGAGGCTAGAAAGAACAGAAAAAAGAAGAGAGGATCTACTCAGCCAAGAATAACCAGTGAAAGAAGTCATGCTGCCAGTAGATGGAGAGAAATTAGGGGAACAGTAGCTTGGCTACTAAGGCATGCATGGTAGGTGGGAGGGGCAGGGTTCCCACCAAGCTACTCAGCTTTAGAACATTCTAATTGGAGTCTCTACACAGGTGCAAAACCCATTCGTGTGAGGCAGAGACCACAAATAAGAATATAAGAAAACCAACTGCTTGTCTTGCACCTATATTATATCCTAGTACTGTACTTCTTGCCTCACATTATAGGCCACGGCCATTTGGAGAAAAGGAAAGCAGTCAAGTGCCCAAAGAATTGAGAGTGAGGGATTCTAGAGGGACGAAAGAAGCTTTGGGTCAGGAGTGAGCAAAGTGTGGCTGTGGGGCTGCCTGCAGCCTTCCAAATCTGTTTTTGCAGCCCTCAACCAGTCCAGACTTCCCAGACTGACCTTTTGCTTCCCCCTCCCCCCAAAATAGAGATTTGACATATGTGGAAGAGAATGGGGAAATTCACCTTTTAAATAAGTTGCAGTGCTTTCTTGTGCAACCTAACAAACCCCCCAAAATCCTGTTTTTCAAAATCCCCACCCCTGCTGTATCTGTAGCTTGGTAGTAATCTTGATTATGGAGATTTTGAAAAATGGTCTTATTGGGGCTAGGGGATTAAAATGTTAAGGTTTCTTGGTGCCACTTTCAAGAGTTTGTTTTGTTTTGGTCAAGCCACTTCTGTGTTTTATTATGATGATTAAAAGCGGGATCTGCTTCCTTACTACGGAAGGTTTTATTTTCATCTCTAATTTACTAGAGCTAATATTTACTGTGGCTTCTAAAGCACAACTGAGAAAGTAACAAAGATTCTGTTTTTCCTCAGGAAAGGCCACACCCTCACCAGCAGTGAAGTGAGAAGCACCATCATCAATTACGTAAAAAATAATGAGTTGGTTGATGAAACCAATAAAAAGTATGTAAGAATTAAAACCTCCTTGAGCAGAGAGATCAGAATATCAACCTCATTGCTCTATTAATTAACAGAATAGTTGAAGGAGCAATTTTGCATTGTGAAGTCGAAGGCTTTCATGGTTGGCATCTGTAGATTTTCCTTGGGTTTTTTTCTGGGCTGTGAGGCTGTGTTCTGGAGTAGTTTCTTTCTGATATTTTGCCTGCATCTGTGGCTGGCATCCTTGGAGAATGGTTGTGTAGGTGTGTGTGTAGAGTTTATATGCTGTGAACCCCTATTGGGGAGGATATGTAAATTTGTGTAATTGGAATGGTTAGTTTCTGGGTATAGAAATGCAAGGCTCATTAGTGTCTGTTTGGCTAATGGTTGGTTGATGGGCCATTATCTGCTGGGAATCCCCCTGTCCCTGGGTGGAATTGTTTTGTAACTGTTGGGTTTTGATTCTATTGTATTTCAAAACTGGGAACCAGATTTTGTTTACTTTTACGGTTTCTTCTTTCCTGTTGAAGTTGTCCACGTGTTTGTGGCAAAGAGGAGATTAAAATCCCCACAGGCCAACCGGATAGTTTCAGAGCTCTATATGGTAGAAATTCAGTACAGCATCAAAATAGACTAAAAGTACTAAAAATGTCTAAAAACTACATTGTTACAAAAGAATATGCAGGACTCCCTGAGAGGGAGTTCTCCCACTATCAAAACATGGTGAGGTGAGATGGAAAACTAACCATTCCAATTACACAAATTTACATATCCTCCCCAATAGGGGTTCACAGCATATAAACTCTACACACACATCTACACAACCATTCTCTGAGGATGCCAGCCACAGATGCAGGCGAAACGTCAGAAAGAAACTACTCCAAAACACAGCCTCACAGCTCAGAAAAAGACCAAGGCAAATCTAAAATTTTGCACTGTACTTTTCTATGTCTCTGTTATAGCACCTTTTAACACCAAATCCCAAATGTGGTAAGAACTATTAGAAAGGTTGGGTACTTTTCTCTAACCTGAGCCCTCATATGCCAAACTTGAACAAGCAGATATAAAGATTGAGTGACCTGTCCCCTTCTTGAGTCCATCTGTACTGTACATGGGGACGAACATATAGCAAGGCCCCAGTGCAGGGTGAACTATGCTCAGATGGTGATCCAGACCCCATGCAACACACTGCAAGATGTATACATATGTGTCCTAACAGTGTGCCTAACTGAATAAATATGTGGCTGTTAAGTTGTCCTTCTGTTCTCAAATTATTTGAGACTGCCACCTGGCTAAAGAAATTATGTCTGCAATGAGCTCTCTCTCTCAATTAACAAACAGAAGTGAAAACATATTAAATGAGCAAAATATTTTGGCTTCTGCCTTCAGTTGCTAAATTTTCACCTTCATTTTTTAGTTCTGTTTGTAAATTGCACACTCACATATATACACACTAGTTATAGGTATAGCTCAGTTAAGAAAGGATTTCCTGATTGATTTAAGCACAGCTTTTTAAAGATGGTTGATTGTGTATAATAGGATATACAATATATAAAAACAGCAGATGGCAGGCGGTGTTCTGTCCTGTGAGAGAGAAAACTGGGAATACCTCTTCTAGGATGAAGCGTGCAGCAATATATGGAAGCTTGTACGAATTGTCCTAAAAATAGAAGCAACATGCTTTTTAAATTCATTAGTATTGTTTATTGCTCTGACCTGTCAACTTTCAACTTCCATATACTGTGTGTCCCACATATATTGGAGCCTGTATATCAGGTGTGGGGGGCTGCTCCGGGGCCCGTATGCAGACTGCCATTCATGTTTTGTGTTTCTCTCCATCTCTAGATGTACTATATTGCCCTTTTCATGCCTCCCTGCAAAAGGGTGAATTGCCTCTTCTGAAAGACTTTAAGAGGCAATTCATCCTTTAAATAGGCCGGAGAGGCATTGTTTAACATCAAGATAAATAAATAATAAAAACTAAAGGTAACAGATTCTCCTGATTTTTCAAAACTAGAGCAGACTCAAAGAGTTGGAAGGGAGCCTATGGGCAATCAGGTCAACCTTCTGTTCAATACAGGATCTCCAGTTACAGCATCCCCAGCAGGTAGCTGTCCAGACTCTTTTTGAAGACACCCAGAGAAGGAGACCCCACTACCTTACTAAGGCAATTGGTTCCATTGCTGAACGGCTCTTACTGTCAAGAATTCCCTTCTAATGTTCAATCAAAATCTACTCTCCTGTAACTTCAAACCATTAGACCTGATCCTACCCTCTGAGGCAGCAGAAAACAAGCCTGTACCCTCCTCTTTGTGGCAGCCCTTGAGGTATTAAAAGAATCTTCTTTTAATACCTCAGTCTTCTCTTCATCATGGTGAACGTGCCCAGCTCCTTCAACCTCTTCTCATAGTTCTGTTCTCCACTCCTTTTATCATCCTTCTTGCCCTTCTGTGAGCCCATTCCAATTTGTCTATATCCTTCTTAAAATGAGGCACCCAGAATTGAACACAGTACTCCAGATGAGGCTTGAACATCACAGAATATAGTGGGACTATTACTTTATCTTGACTTGGAAACTATAGTTCTATTAATGCAAGATAAGATAGCATTTGCCTTCTTTGCTGCAGCATCACATTGTTGGCTCATGTTCAATTCATGATCAACAATAACCCCAAGGTCCTTTTCACATGTAGTATTGCTGAGTCAAGTAGCCCCATCCTATACCTGTGCATTTGGTTTTGGGGGCCTAATTACAGAATTTTGCATTTGTCTCTGTTGGATTTCATTTTGTGAATATGAGCCCATTTTTCTAGTTTATCTAGGTCCTTTTGAATTCTGTGCCTATCTTCCAATTTTAGCTACCCTTCCCAGTTTTGTATAATCTGAAGATTTGATCAGGATTCCTTCCACCTGTCATCTAAATCATTGATAAAAAATATTGAAGAGCGTCGGCCTCAGGACAGAACCCTGTGGCATGCCACTTGAGACCTCCTTCCAATCTGAAGTACAACCACTGATGACAACTCTTTGAGTACAGTTTCTCAACCAATTATGGATCTGATGGCGTTTCCATCTATTTCGTGTTTAGCCAGTTGCTAATATATACGAAATATCATGGGGGACCTTATCAAATGTTTTGCTGAAGTCCAGATAAATTACATCAGCAGCATTCCCACTATCTACAAAAATAGCAAACTGATCAAAAATGAATATAAGGTTAGTTTGGCAGGATTTGTTCTTGAACCCATGCTCCCTCCTACTCATCACTGCATTATCATCAAGATACCTGCAAACAGACTCCTGTATAATCTGTTTTTAATATTTTCTAGCATTACATGGTCACTCCCCCCTAAAGTACCAAGTGTTTTGATTCCAGTGGCCAACTCTTCCCTGTTGGTTAGGGTCAAGTCCAGGATTGCTGATTCCCTTGTTCCTTCATCCACCTTTTGAAAGAGGAAGTTATTTGCAAGGCACATCGGGAATTTGTTGGAGAGCTGATGCTTAGCAGTATTAATCACACAACAGATATCAGAATAATTGAAGTCCCCCATAATACCAGTTCTTGCTTCTTGGAGATTTCTGAGATTTGTTTCAGAAAATCATCATCTACCACCTTGTCTTGGTGGCCTGTACTAAACTCCTACCACAGTGTTTTTATTTCTGCCTCCATTTATTTTTACCCAAATGCTCTCCACTGGTCCAGTTTGATCATTCACATAGATTTCTGCATTATCATCAAGATACTTGCAAACAGACTCCTGTATAATCTGTTCTAATATTTTCTAGCATTATATGGTCACTCCCCCCTAAAGTACCAACTGTTTTGATTCCAGTGGCCAACTCTTCCCTATTGGTTAGGGTCAAGTCCAGGATTGCTGATTCCCTTGTTCCTTCATCCACCTTTTGAAGGAGGAAATTATTTGCAAGGCACATCGGGAATTTGTTGGAGAGCCAATGCTTAGCAGTGTTAATCACTCAACAGATATCAGAATAATTGAAGTCCCCCATAATACCAGTTCTTGCTTCTTGGAGATTTCTGAGATTTGTTTCAGAAAATCATCATCCACCACCTTATCTTAGTGGCCTGTACTAAACTCCTACCACAGTGTTTTTATTTCTGCCTCCATTTATTTTTACCCAAATGCTCTCCACTGGTCCAGTTTGATCATTCACATAGATTTCTGTACAAGTGAATTTGTCTTTGTACGGATATCCACACGAGTGATCAATCTGGACCAGTGGAGAGCATTTGGGTAAAAATAAATGGAAAAGTGGGCTTCTGATCACTTTGAGTTTTTTGGTGGGATTTTTTTGTCAGTCCATGTGGCTCCAGGAGGGTACCAAAGGAAGAAAATTTGTTCTTGGATCTTCTGCAGTTGCCCACCCCTGTTCTAGATTATACTCTATACACTGATAAAGTGGGCTTTTAGTTCACAAAAATCCATGTTATAATTAAACTGTTGGTCTTAAAAGTGCCACAGGATCCTATTTAAGTTATTTGAAATAGGCCCTCCCCTTCAAATGAGTAGCAGGCTTGCAATCGTTGTGACACCTTGACCCCTGTTTCTGAATTGGAGATTGATATTTCTTGCCATGAAGATGTTGTTATGCAACCATCATAAATAAGTCATTGTAGAATGCTGGATTTTCCATAATAGGCTGTGAAGCAAAGACTGTAGCATGTGTTGCCCATATAATAGTACAAAGACAGTTGGCTTTTAGGAGCCCTGTTGCTGCTTTCAACAAAGCACAAATTATTTTTAAAAAATCTGAAGAAATTGTGGAGTTATAACGAATTGATATAAATATGGTACTGTTCCCTGGCACATTAGAAAACAAAAATTATAAGCCCCCCTCATCATGTAACTTGATGCACTGCTGTAGAGTGTTGCATGTTCTTCACTTTATTGTATTCCCAATTCAGTGAGCAGAACATGGTGGCAGCCCATGTCCTCTTAATCAGCATTCTTTGATTACAGCTTTGTAAAGGTGAATCCTGTCTTATGTGACTGCCTGTTGAACAAATCAGAGCAAGATGAAATCTCAAAGCTCAAATGGGATGATCTCCTGAGCAGGTGAGGAGAGAGCAATTGCTGTTGCTGCTTTATATATTTTCTTCGATATTTCCTGTAGTGTAAGCCATTGCCCTGGGGGGTAGGGATGGGAGGCATCTATTATGCTTTTCTTTATATTGAGGTAATGTTAAGAGTGCCTTTAATGTTTACAGTAGAAAGACAGAGATGCTCTTTAGTGTACATATGGACAAACTTAGTGCATGGAGAACCTAGATTTGTGTTGCTGTATAGTGTATCTACAGGGTGCAGTTGTTGCACATATGAATTTTATGAGACAGTGTGGATATAAACAATGTGCTCATGTGCTAAAACTCTCCATTCACTTTCTCCTCTTTGAAGCCAAGGCTATTAAACATTTTAAGAGAGTAATTGGAAATTAAGAGTTAGCATTCAGATACAAACATCTCTTTACCTGCTGGAGACACTTTAAAAAAAAAATAATTCTTGGCATTCTCCAAATGCCTTGTGATCTCTAAAGACTCATTCAATGCTTAACATGAAACTTAGGATCATAGAAGTCTAGAATCATACAGCTGGAAGGGACCACAAGGGCCATCCAGTCCAACTCCCTGCCTTGCAAGAATACACAACTAAAGTACTCCTAAAAGATGCTCACCCAACCTCTGTTTGAAAACCTCCAAAGATGGAGAGTCCGCCACCCTCTGAGGCAATCGATTCCACTGTTGAATAGCTCTTACAGTAAAACATGGATGAGAGATCACTTGAATGAGAGATCTCCAGGTATGGCTAGGAATGAATCTTCCTGAAACCCTAGAGAGTCATTGCTGCTAGTCAGATTTAATAATACAAACCAATGATCTGATTCATTATAAGTCACCTTCCTATGTTCTTGCTATGTGCCTTTCTGTTTGCAAGTTAGAGTTATTTGTTGCTTGATTTTTAGCTGGCGCCACTTCAGTCTGAGTTTACCTAAGGTTGATTGTGATGGTTTTTTTATTTGATTTATATTCTGAGGTGAAACTGAGTTTTAGATGAAACTGAGACTCAAGTCAGCTGGTAGGATTCGATTGTCTTCTGTTACAAAGCACACAGTTTTCTAAGAGAGAGTAACAACAATTTTCAAACCTAAAAAGAAAATTCTTTCCTGCAATACTCCTATTCCAGGATAGCATCATAACCTGGTGGCCTATTATGCATATTTTCCTGTAATTCTGTTGTGCTTCCCATGTGGATCCTTACATACAGCATCCAGAATCTTCTAGTTAGATAAAAGCAAGGTGCATCGACTTTTGCTCTTTGAGGAAAAATTTGTTGTTATGTGCCTTCAAGTTGATTCTTACTTTTATGGTGACCTTAGTACAGGGTTTTCTTGGCAATTATTTTTCAGAGGAGGCTTGTCATGGCTTTCATTCTCCAGCACTCAAACCACTACACCACATGGCTTTATTTCAGTAGAAATACTTTGTACTTAAGTATGGGTGGGATCCAGTCTAGCCATTCTGTTGATAGAACTGCTTCAGTTGGCAGAACCAGGAAGAGTGTGATTCCTTCTCTCTCTCACCCACCTCCTCTTCCCTCCTTCAAAATTGCTCTGGAAAGCTAGTAAAACTTCTGGAGCAGTTTTTTGGACAGCATGGTGGCCTGCAGGGTTGAGTGGAGGAGAAAAAAGTTCAGTTGTACTGTTGGACAAACATCAGTGCAGCAGTGAATTTAAGTCTTTTACTGGAATGGTTAAGCCAATAATACCAGATAAGCATAAATTTTAGTGCCAACTTTCTGGCAGGTGTCTGGACCAACTACAGCCCTTCCATCAGGTGACTTTTGCTGGACATGAACCTATTGTGAGAAAAGGAAACATAGATCATATTAAAATTACCGTAGCACAGAGATCATCCAACAAAAAGGTAAGGATGAAGTCTTCTGAGCACAGAGCTAAACTGCTGCTGCCGAGTCCATATGGGACTAAATGATCATTTGCTTGGGATTTCCTCAGGTCTGTTGGCTAAAACGTTTCCTGTGTTACTCCTGTCAGTGCAAGTCTTCTTATTTGCCTTCTCAATGTAGAAGTCTTTAAGATAGGTTTTGGAAAAGTGAAGGAGCAGCTGCCTCAACTGAATTCTTTCAGGCCTTTTTTGTGTTTGGGGTGGGGGGAGGTGGATAGTATAAGCTTCCTTGCCTGGGCTTTGGGCGAGGTGGGTTTCAATTTGATCAGGGACACAATGGCATTCCCCCCCATCCCCCATTGTCCCCTAACTGCTATTTGCCTGTAGGGCACAAGATACAAGTACTCATGTTGGATTAACGGACTGTATCAGAACAAAGGCCCACAAGTGTCACCAAGTGCTTCATAACTGTGTCCATTTAATTGCCAACATACGTACTGCTTTTATTTATTTCCTATATAGATATACCTCTGTTAATGAAGTAGATGTGTTCCTGGGCTTTACTTTAATAGAATGTTTGGTACCAGAGGTTGAAATAACATGGAAAGAATGGGGATAGATTCCTACACCACAAAAAAGAAGAGCTGTTCAAAATGTTTCAGTAAACTTTTTATACAAAACTAACAATATACAGCCTTTGTAAAATTCTGTAAAGTTTGTAAAAAGGAGCTCCTTTGTCAAAGGCTTTATTAACTGTGTGCCTATAAGACGTAATAGGTGTGGTTGATATGATATGACCAAAGGATCTACATGCAACCTTTCCTATACTGCTTAGCTGATATGCAGTCCAAACGGAAATGATATCATGAAAACTAGATAACTGTTTTCTGCTCCCATCATATAATACTCCACAGAGTAATAACATCTCTTTTGGCTGGCAGGTAACAATAATTAAGAATCTTGAGCTGTATGGTCTAGACCCAGAGGCTGTTGCCAGTATTCTCCAACAAAAAGTACAAGCTAGTGCCACTGTCACCACACTCCCAGGAGCCAAAGACAGAGCACAAGTACAGATACAAGGCAATCAGATCAACCAACTTGCTAAGCTGCTGATAGGTAAGTATGTATGGCAAGCTCATAATAAGATTTCTTAGCAATTAAGACTTCTATGTTTGGTCACCTGATCAGTTTGATAAATCATGTAAGTCTGAACATCATGGATGGGGGGGGGAGAATTTGATCCTCCAGAAGTTGCTAGAGTGCAACTCCCATCATCCCTCACAATCGTCTGTTTGCTGGGACTGATGGTTGCCGTTCAACATATGCATTTCCTCTCCTTGCTATTTATTTATATCACATTACAATGTTATAGTGCTATATACTACTTTAACTACCATGACAACATCCTGTGGAATCCTAGGATTTGCAGTTTAGACTTTTCAGCCAGAGAGCTCTTGAGCCTCACTAAACTAAAAACCCCAGGATTTCACAGGATGTCACCATGGCCGTTAAGTGGAATATAGTGCTATAACAGTGTAGTGTAATAAGGATCTAGGTCCATGCCAAAGTCAATCCTATTTTATTCAGTGGGACTTACTCCTAGATGCATGTGTATAGGATTACATCTGAGCAGAGCAATCTAAAAAGGTGGGAAGCAGATTTAATTTTTTTTTCTCTGATTGGCCCTTTAAAAAAAAGTTTCCCTTTCTATTGACACTAACAGGAGAGAAAATAACTACAGCAGCTTCAGAGCTGGCGGTTTTTGTTTGTTTGTTTGTTTGTTTTTTTGCCCTTTCTACGGTCATCTTGTGAGAATGAGAAAGGCTTGGATCCATTGTATCCAATCTTCCCTGATCTGTTCCTTCTTCCTCTTTTTAGCTCACCTGCAAAACAGTTCTGCAAAGTTCTGCAGCTTGTTGGAGGTCAGTTGATGGGCTGTAGAACTGCTACCTTCAGAGCTTTTGAAATATTTTGATCAATTTTAAAATGTGCCCCCACCATTCAACAGGTAAACTTAAAAAAAAACAGATATAGAACCACAGGTGGAAGCCCTGGTGGTGCAGTGGTTAAATGCTGGTACTGCAGCCACAACGTTGCGAGTTTGATCCCAAGGGCCCCAAGGTTAACTCAGCCTTCCATCCTTTCGTAGGTCAGTAAAATGAGTATCTGGTTTGTGGGGGCAATTAGCTAACAACACACATTGGAAACCGCCTAGTGCCTAACATGCTATAAAGTGGTGTATATGTGTAAAAAGCTGTTGCTTAACAATTTGTAAGCTGCTCTGAGAGCCTTTGTGGCTGAAGAGCAAGGTATAAACACCTAAAATATTTTTTTATTAAATTAAATTAAATTAAAATTAATTAAAATAAATGCAAGTAAATAAATAAAAATAAATAAGGCATCATCATAGAAGCATTCTTCCTCTTTCCTCCAATAAGATAGAACATCTGTCGTGAAACTTTCACACATCATTTAAAAACAGAGTGGCATTTTGCTTCTTTGGAACAACTGTTTTATTTATATGCGGATTGACCTGTTGACTGAAACTCATAACATTTATAAACTAGGGTTGCAATACTGTTCAGACTAACCTGGGAGTAAGTCCAATTGAACTTATTTCGAGGAAAACAGGCATAGAGTAGTGCTGTGTTGTTAAAGTGGTATACTTTCTCAGTGAGATGGTATAATTTACCTTTGATCCCATGATGTTCTAAGTGTTTCTGTCAGTGAATGTAGTCTCATTACTTGTTGATGCTTGACTCTGTTGCAGAGGACTATCATATACCTCGCAAATACATCCAAGGCCTTGGGAAGGCACCAAAGATGGGTTGTAAGAAGTAGTGAGGTCTCAAGATATTCAGAGTTCCATTATTTATACATATTTTATGTGAGTAATCCAACAGCCTTACCTATTAAAAATTGTTTTTATTTAAAAGATGAAATAAAAGATTTATCTCTGGGTATCTCACTGAGCTTTCAACATAATTTCTGGGGAACCACTGGTCATTGCTGAATACTGCTGTAACGTAATTCCTTTCAGTGCAGATTAATAGAACAAAGTATCCATTTGTGTAATATATTGGCATCTGACAATTGCCAAGCAACCCTGTTAAATGGGGTAAGCTACAGAATGTTTTTATATCCTGAAGCAGGCTATTCCCTATTTTCTGTGCTGTTCTATTTCAAAAGGACTCCTGTAGGCTTCACATTTTATTGAGAAAACCAGAGTGCCTTCAGTGTTCTAAACAGAAACATATTGGTGGATCCCTGGAAAACAGAGAGGTAACTGGAAGCCTGATTGGACAAATCCAACCCAAAGCAAAAAAGCCTCTGATTCCACTGCATTGTCTTTGTTCCCACTAGATCTCCAGTTTGGCCTGTGAGGAAGAGTGGGTGAACAGATAAATTGGCAAGATGAAGAAGGGAGGGAATGGCAAAGGGGTAACACTACTGAGAACATCACCTTTCCACACTGTTTCTCTGGAGAGAGAATTACCTGGGAGCCTACCTCTTACAGCACTCTTAACCTTTTCTTTACTAGGGACCCCCTTTAAATATCTTTTGTTACCTTGGACCCCCAAGACTTAACTCAAGATTTAAAACCATCATCATCCATTATCAATTACACCATCCATTAAACATTCCCTCATCAGAGGGAGAGGAAAGACTTTTCTCCTGCTTTTTCCTGCCAATTTGCACCCGGAGTGAACATCAATGCACAGGCGCAGCCAACCAGCCTTTGCTTTGGCTCCTGTCATGTGACCACTCCACTGTGGGGAGGAAGTGGGCTGAACAGCCTTCAAGCCTTTGCAGACCCCCCTCTGAGGACATCGCGGCCCCCACAGGGGACCACGGACCACAGGTAAAGAACCACTGTCTTACAGAGTGCAGTTTTTTTCTGGGGAAAAAACATTGCCCACTCGTGTATAGCATTGCAGACGAAGAGGCATTTATTGTATGTGCACACACAAGTAGCTCTCCTTCTCTCACATAATTGTGCACCTTAGGCATTTCCCTTTATTTTCAGAGTAGGCAAAGGTGGCTCTTTGCACTTTTTCCTTGCAGTATAACAACATTTGGTGGGATCCTCTCTCCCTTTACACACCTCTGACCTGCTTATGTACTTCTGTAAGCTAAGGCACAGGAGAGTGGTAGTGAATGTGTGAAGTATATAAAAGACAGGCTGTGCTTTGCTCACCTTGGGGTAGAGCAGGTTCAAAAACTTCTGGCCTGAGTCCCTTTATGAGTGGGAATGGCTGTAGTTAGAACAAATGTGGCTAGTCATTCAGGTCTTGTTCATTTAAAATATGGTGCTTGGTGTTTTTTTTAAATCAGTTGCCAGCAGTGGGAAGGAGGCCTTAGATAAGATTCTATGGTTATTTGAGGACAATACCAAGGAATACCACAGGAGGGCAAAAGATAATGAAACCAAATGGACTTCTTGAAACAACTTTATTGGAGACAGTTTACTGTATTTTTTAATAGCATCTTACACAGTTTATATCACATGAACAGATTGGTCAGGAGCTTTAAAAAAAGCTGGAAAGTGGCATTTTCTCAGTCATAGGGCTGAAACAGTAGTAAAAATAAATTACGGCATAGCCAAAATGTACGGTATTTACTTTCCCACAAGCTTCCACTAATTTCATTCTATACAGATTGTACACATTTTACAACTGACCATTGAAAAAGGAAAAAAAATATCCATGTACAGATGCAGGCAACACAACATACTAAACCATGGCTGGCAAAGTGTGCCCCTCCAGATTTTGTTGGACTACCTCTCCTAGCATCCCTTACCACTGGCTGTGCTGCCAAGAATTTTGGGGAACTGGAGTCCAACAACATTTTGAGGGGCGCATTTTGCCCACACCTGCACTAAACAAAGGCACTGCCAGCAGTAGTCTGTGCATCTTAAGTTGGGGCCTCCACTAACTCCTATCTAAGGCGTCTGCTCTGCCACAGATCAAGTGGCTCAGGTTCTTTCACCATTGACCTTCAGAATTATTTTTTTATTCCCTTAATGGCCCATAGATATATAATCTTCTAAATAAAAAGAAAGACAACATACCCACCTATTTTGCAGGTGACTTAGTCAGCAGCACTTACATAAATTGCATAAGAAGCCATGCCTTCTATAAAACTGTTCTCAATATTTGAGGGGTGGGGACAGCAGGAGGATGAAGAGTGCCAGTCATTGAAAAGCAAGGGTGTGATTTTCCTCCAGTAAGGATAAAAGAGAAAATAAAAAAGAAATATGCAATATTCTTAGGTAGAAGATATCACTGGTATACAGAAACTGCCTTTGGGTTTGGGGTGGGGTTTTTTTTGTTGTTGTTGTTCTCATTCTTGGTAGTACCAGTATTGAAAGAACTTGTGGTCCCTCCTCAGTGTGCGTGGCCACATATTTCTACAGTGATTCAGCATTTTGCTGGTGCTTCTTTCTAAATGTTCCAGGCTTTCCTTGTGCTGTAATAATAGTTCTTCTCTAGTCCTTATTGCAGGATACTTCTCTTCCAGTTCTCCCAGAGAAGGAAATGAATCTTTGTCTCCTTGCCTGTTCTAAGAAAGCTTTGGTCTAGAGTATCTGCAACAAATTCCACAGGTATTGGCCTCGGCTTTCTGGCTTTACCAGTTAAGGAGTCTAACACAAACAACACAGTGTACAGGCAAATAGCATAACGTACAGGCAATGTTGCCTTTCCTGTTCTAAACCAAGGGCAAAATAGGGTAAGGTTTGTTAGGGATTCTCTACTTGTACCTCTTGGGTTTGCTGAGGCAGACGACAGCAGCTGCCAAAATACTTCTAACACAACTTTTTGGCTTGCCAGCTCATACTTTGAAGTTAGCCCCCAAAAGGAAGTCCTATAAACCTAGTTTTTAAAAATCAGATTTACACTGAAATATATTGGGATGGGGGTGAGGGCATTGGAACACAGAAGAAAGCAATTACGGTATTTTGTCTTACAAAATCACTTTCTTAGAGAAAACCAGGAAAATAAGATTGCTTTCTGTCCTAATAATGCAGTGAGCAAGCTGTTACCCACTTGCTTAGAAATGGCAGCTATAGCTGCAGTCACAATAGAGCCACTTTGCTGTCAACTGTTTGTCCATCTGACACATTGATGTGGGCAGGGCCAGATGCTCTCATAAGTGCAGTGATAGCTGAAGAATATCCACGTCTGCCTCCAAGTGTAAGATGAATAGAGGTAAAGCAGAAAGCTCTGTACAAAACATAAGGAATTTTAAGTAAGTTTGCCAGCATTGTTTGTTTGACACATAAGTGCTCTGCCCATACCATACAACACCTGCTGTATCATCACATTACTTTTTAAACCTCCATACTACATGGAAGAGACTAATGACACCACTGAAAACAGAGGGATGACCTCACAAGCAGAATAATCAGTTATGTTGATGACTTGCACAGGTCTCATTTACTGATCACTTTCCCTTTGATGTAGCACAGAAGCGGGTGGGACTTGTGCTTTTCCATATGCTGGACTACAGTTTCCATCATCCCTAATCACCAGCCATAGTGGCTGGGCCTGATGAGAACTGATGTCTGGGAACATGTGGGAGAGTCACAGGTTTCTCACTTTTACTTTAGCAGAATCTCTCAAGCAGGCACTGTAGCCTGCAGGTTGAAATTGCAACATCAGGGAGGGAAATCACCAATAGATTTGTAGCTCATCTGCTAGTACTTGTGAGTCCATAACAGGATCAGCCCAATATCACTTCCAGTTCCTTTCAAGGTCTTGGTGTTAATTTAAGGCTGTTAGGTGACTGACATCTTGACCATACAAAGGGGCAAGGCTCAAAGTCAGTTTGCTGTCAGATCTCTTGATACTGGTCCCAGTTCTTACTGTATATGAAGAAGTACCGTACTTCCAAATTTAGGACTATGTTTGAAATATTAGGCTGGGGGGCATGACCAAGAAGACAATCCATACACACTTGCAGAAAGATACCTCTTTTCCCCCTGAGAAATATGGAAATAATAACTCAAGACCAAAGCGCTCTAGCACCATCAAAACCTGCTGTGTATCTACAGCTTTCTTGGCATCTGTTCTCTTCATATGGTGCAACAGACTGTTTGGCATCCTTTACACTGTAGAGTCTACAGTGTCCATATGTATCAGAGCAATAATTCTTCATGAGCTGATGTGGACCTTTCAGTAGCTCATGTGATGAAATTACCACAAGAGAGCACATTCATTGCACTTCTGCCACACATACGCACAAATTCAGCAGGTGAGGTATCGGGATGCAGGAAAAGGATGATAGCAGTTTGGGCCTGGCCCTCAGCATTTGTACCATAAGCAAACCAATTCCTTGGACATTCAACATTTACTGCAAAGTTTCCTGGCTATGCCATTCAGGTTGACCACCTCAGAAGGAGATGCAGCATTCTACTTTTGGTGTCTGGAGGGCCAGTGGACGGGGATGTCCATTTCCCATTTTGTAACAACCAATTCTAAGCACACCTTAGATTGCAGCCAAATCGGAAAAGTGTCCTGAGAAGAAAAATCTTGATTGGGTATTATTTTAGTTTCGTTTTTAAATATATATGTATTTATTTTAACAGTTTAGTTTATCACTAGCCACACCACCAGACTTAGTTATCCAGGCATCTCGTTTGCTTCTTTCAAGGCCTCTTGCAGTCTTTGCTTAAATTTCTCATACTTCTTCTGCACTTGCTGGATTTTGTCTTTTTCTTCTCTTTCTAGTATTACTAGGAAATTCTGTAGTTCTGGAATAGAGAAGTCATCCCACTAAGGAGAGGGGGAAAAGAATACAGAGAGACTTTATATTGGCACACATTCAGTCTATTTTATATTTGTGTGTAGATATGCAATCTATAGGCAGACGTCTAATGGAAGGTAGACATCTAATCTATATTACTTTTCTAAGCATATGAAGATACAGATCAGGTGTAGTCAGCCAAGCTAGATGTAGAGGCCCATTTTCAGCTGGAGTACTGGCCAAAAATTGCAAGCAGAAGTCACTTCTGATTGTGACTTCTGGTTAGATGGCAGCTTTTTGGGGCTGGGATTTTTGGGGGTGCGGGTTAAATCAAGCCCACAACACCTGATGCCTGCACAAGATATTTGTAACCATTGTGGGACAATCCCCTGTAAAATTTTAAGAGTATTGGGGGGGCATCTGGAACCTGGGAATGTTCTGCTTGGGACATACAGTTCCCATTCTGGGTTTTGATGTTAGATATAACCTGGCCAGTTTAATTTCTGCAGGCCCTCCCCCCCCGCCCCCCAAAATATATCCTTCTTAGTTACAAGGTTACTCTGAAACCTTTAGGAGAAGTCAGCAGAAGCATTCCAAAGGAAAGATTGCATCTACAAGTCCTTTTGGGTGTGAAAGTTGAGATGGAAAATTACATGTTGTATGTGAAGGATCACTTTCTGGAATATAGTTGTGTTGGGTTTTACTTATCCCTTTTGAAATCAGTAGCAATTAAGTGGGAGAGACTTTGGGCAAGATCCTATATACTTTTAGGACAGCATAAATATATGCTGGACCCCACAGTGGTACAACTGATTGCCCAAAAGGCACCAAGGCCTTGAGCTTTGTGCAATGTTCTATTAATTGTGCACTAGCCAAGTCAAAAATAAGAGGGCTCTCTGTGTGCTTGCAGAAGTACTGGCAGCATTAGAGGGCACTCTTATGCAATATCTGAGAAAGCACAACCCACTGCTCAATTATTTTTAAGCTTGCAGAGCATTTCAGTGGATTGGATTCAGACTTGGAAGAGATGGTGCTCCCCCAGAGAAAAAACAGTGTTGATTTCTCTTCATCCTTTCCCTCTCCCTGGAATCCTTCCTATGCCCTAAAAATGTGTACCAGAAAGTGGGCAAAGTACAGCCCCTGGACTCCACTTTTGTGACTGCTCACCAGTCCCCAAAAGCCCCCCAACCCTGCAAAAAAAAAATGGCATGGTTTTCGAGCAATTTTGGCCTCAAAATCCCTCAGAAGGCTCCTCAAATGCATGAAAAATGTGAAAATACCCCTATCCCATGCCCACAAGCTCCCCAGAACCCCAAGCTACCTCTGAAGACTTCACTCTCAAAATGGCAACCTTCACTTCCTGTCACCATTTTAAGAAGATCGGTAGAGGAAAACAGATGTTCTTGGGCTTGCTTAGGGGAGTGCAGCCCACAAGGGGGTTGAGTTACCTGGCCCCCACACAGTTGCCCACCCCTGCTTTAGTGCAATGTAAGAAGCAGGGTGAAGGTTGCAACAACAACAACCTCCTATATCTGCAAGGGGAGGGGAGAACCTAGGTTGGATTGCTGTCCATGACTCAAATACTATGGACATTTCTATTCACAAAACAGCTGGTTTTGATCCAAACCATTATGTGAAGTATTTGGTTAGTTTTCACTGTTTCCTGTACCAAAATTGAACACCCCGAACAATCAAGTTAAACTGTCACACAACTACTTAGCTGTAGCTTTCTTCAGAATAATCCCATGACAAGCCCCTCAAAGTCCACTTTTTCATTTCTGAGTATAAAAAGATGTTTTGGACTTCACTGTAGGCATATGTTGAATGGAAGACCACCACCCTGGAAAGGTGCACATACACCTCTTTAGACACTATCAAGGTCTGGTGATAGAAAATAGTGTGTGACTCTGAGACTGGAAGATCTACTTTGAGTCTAATAAAAATACCATTCTGAAAAATAATTTTAAACACAGTATTGTGAATTGCCAATGGGTTCCATAAGATGAAGCTGTAGGAGAAATCTAGAAAGGCAGTAAGGTGCCCAGTGCTGAAGACCTGGAGTTTTCAGTCTTACCATATTCCTAGCAAGTCATCTTGTAGCATGGAGGAATTAATTCTGCTCTAAGAATATCCATTTTGTTAGCAAAGCTCAAACAATAACTTTTGAAAACTTTAAAGAAGCTTCTTATTACAAAGTTTTGTAAGGCCTGCTTATTGTTAATCTGGAGCTTACTTCTAGGGCTCACAGAAAAGGGAGACACTGCAATTCAATCTTCAGCACAGTTCTGTAGTTTGAAGCTTAGTGACATAGATCTATTTTCCTGCTATCTGTTAACTCAAATATGGAAAAGCATGTTGGGAGTAATTTCTACCAACAGGTTAGCTAAACATAAATACATAGGACTGAGTTGAAGAGTTAACTCTGCCTTTTCAAGAGTGATTTAAAGACTTAAGGATTATGCAATTTAAGGATTATGATCTTTGCAGAAGACTATTTTTACGGGTACAGTCTAATTTTTAAAAACAAATTAGTTCAAATAATAAAGCAGGGAGATCAAATGTGTTCTAAAATGCTCTGATCTCAAGGAATCTTTTTATTTGCTTCAATGTTCTTTCTCGCCTACAATGCTAATATCGAATAGTCTTTATAGTAACAAACTGTGGTTTTTATAGACAGGAAGTTTGCTTTTTCCACCCCCTCAGATTCTGCCCACATGGCTGTAGATTGGTGCTTGATTAATGTGTGATTTCAGAAAATGTAGCATGTTTGTGCAAGTTCAAAAGCGAAGCAGCTTCCAGACATACCTCAACTTCCCCTGTTTCATTTTCCTTCAACACAAAACTCAGAATGTCTGTGTCAGGACCTGCTAGCAGCCGGAGGTACAAAGGATATTCTGTTACTGGGAGTTTCTGAGAGAGGACTGCAGAAGGGACAAAAACAGAAAATCATTTTGGGGTCTTAAAGGATGGGTGCAGACCTGGTCTCATGATAAGCTCTTTCACATTCATCCATGTTCTGAAGGCTGGTCCTACCCACAGAGTCTCATAGAGTGCACAGATGGCTACTGCTGTTTGCAACTGAGCTTTCTTCCTTCTCACCTCCCTTTTTGCAAAGGGGTGGCTGGCTGCGAATCACTACAACACTTCTAAACATTTGTTTTAAATTCTCTTGAATTGAGGGTTACAATTAGTCATTTATATCTGCCAAGAAAAGTGTGTGGTCTCGTTGCACTGTTGACATTCTTAACTGCAGGTGCCTGCTACAGAACCTGGGACCATCTGAGCACAAACCATGTGCTCTGCTGCCACCTGAGCTAGGACACACTTTTACATGTAAAGGTCATGAGCATGAGGTGGGGGGGCGGGGATGGCAAAGTGTAACTTGCTGTGGGAATCAGTTGCACAAGTTAGGAGCTTGCATGCTGGCAAACCCCAAGCATAGCACTGTCATGACTTTTCCAGATTCCCTTGAAGTAGCATGCCAAATGTCCCTTGGACAGAAGAAAGGTATCCTATATTGGACAGGCTTTCAACATAGCAGGGTCCACAAACAAGCAGACTGTCTTCAAAACAGGCAGCACTGAAATGGCTAAACTACTTGTCTTGCCGTTTTTACATTTTTGGATGTATTTATATCCAAAATGTAACTTGAAGAAAATCCTCCTATACTAGTCTGCAATTTAAGAAATTCATGTTACATCCCAGAAGATCCTTGATTCCGCTCAAACATCCACCACAGACTCTCAATGTAAATTTGGACCTTACTGTTTAGGAAATCAGTATCAGACATCTCTCATTCCTATAGGCTTTCAGTAAAAGTTCTGCAACAGTTATGTTTTCACCTTAAAAATGCTACAGTTTCTGCAGCCCATTCCACTTGAGAGTGGTCAGGACTCCAAACAAAAATGGAACATGCAGATTTTACCATTACATTCACAATAGCATCACCCAGTTTGGTGGGGTGTGTGTGTCTAAATGGTCAAAATAACCCTCATGGAATTTGCTGGGAATCCTACCTGTCTAAATAGGATCCTGCACCAATCCACATTATTTGGAAGCGGGGGTGGGGGCAAAAAAACTGCGGCTTTTCCCACAGTTTTTTTTTAAACAACAGTGGGAGGTGTGCATTCCTGCTCATTGGGACAAGCGATTCGAAGTGAAGCACAAAGCTGATTGGCTGGGCGAGCATGGGGGCAGGGCTTGCTAACAGAGCAAGCACCTGCTGCTGCCATGTTGGATTTTCGCCTTAGCAAGTGATCGTTAAGGTGATAAAATGGGTAGATTTTTTGTTCTGCTTTCCTGTTGAAAAATTGCTATATCGCTACAGTGCACCTTAGACAACTTAAAAAAAAAGTTTGATGGTGGTGAAGAACTAATGCGAGTAAATCACTCGCGGCCACCATCTGGCATGCGAAGCTTATGGGGGCTTCTGAGGCCAAAAACACATTTAAGACATGTTGCTGCTACTGTGAGATGCCATTACTATGAGGTTCTCCATACCGCCCCCCATCCGCTTGTCTAGATGGGCCCCATGAAAGGGCTAGGCTTCTGGAGAAACCAGCCTGATGATACACAATTCTTTGCAGCCTAACAATGCACAAATATTGTTGCCTTAAATGAGAATGCCATCTTACCTTGGCCATCTTTCTGCATCTGCTTGAAAAGTGCAAACTTCTGTGGGTTGTCCACTACCATAAATTTCTTCAGAAGTCCCTGGATTACCTCACTCACAGTGGTGGTGCTACTGATGTGAAGCTGCTTGATGGCATCCAGTGGTAAGTAGAAAGATGTTCTCTTTTCCGTCATGTTGGCCAAGTTGACTTCCTTGAGGGCATCGTAGATGGACTGTGGCCGGATCCCTGCTGGGACTGTCACAGGCCGGCGTAGCTTCAAGTGTACTTTGATGAAACCTGTGTAAGTGCCATCATCATTCTGAGGAAGGGGAGGATGATATTAAAATGAAAGTTATAGGATGGGAAAGGTAGGTTTGGTGGCATTTTATTTTTTGAGTTACTTGAAATATAGAACACAAAACTATTTCCATGACAAACTGTTGTCTACAGGCAGCAGCATCTTCTGTCCATAAACACATTTTTTCACACTCATAAAAATGCACTCTGCAGTAGGAATCAAGTTATTTGGGTGCAGGTTTCTAGTTGTTCTTTGGGATTCTAAGCTATAAAATATTTTGTGAAGTGGAAGTTACCTGCCTGAAAATGTAAATTAAAAATACATGCATATATAAACACATGTACATGTGCAAGTAAGCTTCCAATTAACTTAACAAAAGAAATCAAAGGTGAAAGACTCAGAGGATGTATTGAACTGAATAAAAAAATTATCCTTTCCCCATCAAGTCTGAATATTTTAGAGAAGGTTGTTTTCCCAGAAAGAGACAGGACCAAGAATGCCAGCTGAAAGCAAGTTACCAAGGGCTCCTTTTCTGTGGTAGAAGGAAAGGACACATCTGATTCCATAGGGGCCAAGGCTCTTGGGGAGATGCTGAACCACAATGAGATGTGGCAGGTTGTGTTCATCCTGACTCATCTTGTCTAGAACAGAATCACAGCTACTTGTGGGTAATAATTTGCTGTTATTTAAAGGGCATCACAGTCACTATAGAATGTTTCAACTGAAAATTAAATTGGCTGTGGAACAGTCATTCCAGCTTCTCTATGCCTCATGCCAGTTAAAAAGCAGATTCATGAAACAAGTTCTGAAGGATTTCATCTGAAGGGATATCCATACCTTCATGTATTCCCATCCTTTGGATCAGTTCCTTAAAAGAGGGATGTTTTAAGATTACCCCCTCTACCAGAATTTGTGAGCCATAGCTGGTGAACCAAATAAATAAACCATACGCTGAAGACTGGAACGTCTGCCTGACCTGCCAGTCTATCTACACTACACAAAGTTATAGCAGTCTGATATCACTTTTAACTATCATGGATCTATTTTACAGAACCCTGGAGAGCTCTAGTTCACTCTCTGAACTATAGCACGAGATGTATCAAACTGTAGCACAGACATACTTTGAAACGATGGATTCTGTAAGTATGCCTCAAGGTCATCTCACTACAGGACTAATAACATGAAGAACAAAGCCTCTGGTAGGTAATATGAACATTTTGGAAGTACACTCAGCTTTCTGTAAACATAATTTTTTATACCTTCTTACCTATTATTTTTTGCATGCTGCTTTCTCACATAGCAATCCTATGAGGTAGCTAAGCAGGATGGGGGTGGAGGAGAGGCAAAATATTGATCATTGCTTATTTAGTATTAGAATTATTTGCTCTGTTCAAAGTTACTTATTCAGTGTTTAGAATTTATTTGCTCTGTTCAAAGTCCCATGCACATTCTTTGGGGCCCCAACTGACTAAAAGGCCGTCCGAAACCAGGTTATATTGTCTGTGGTATTTTACAACCACAACTAAGATACTCTTCTGCCTTCAACTAATTTTGTCAGGTGCATAGTGACCCAAGTTGTACAGGAAGCCAGTGACCCTAGGAATCTTGTGGCTGCTCAAAACTTTGTTGATAAAGATCATAGACTCTGAAGTAAGGGAGTCTATTACTTCTGTGTTGTTGGACTGACCTCCCATAAACCCTAGCTAGTATAGCAAATGGTGAGGGATCATGGGAGTTCCAGTATGACAATGTCTGGAGGTCATATGATGATCATTCCCAGGCTATTGTATGCCAACAAGAATCCATACCAAAACTCTCACACAGCATGAATTCTACAAGAAACATCCAAGTAAAAGATGGGCAACCCTAGGATTTAATAGACTGATGGTATCTGTATGCTGCTCAGACTTTTATCTGTCAGTTTGGCTGGGATGTGACAAGGCAATCCTGCTCAGTTCTAGTAAGAACACCAGCATCCATGAAATAAATTACAAATCAGATGCAATCATGCACATCAGACAACCTGGTGTGAGAGGAATCAACAAACCAAAGCCCAATAGTCAAACCTTGAAAAGCAAAACAATAAATTGACTTAATACATATTCGTACATATACCCTCCACAGAGTAGCAGCCAATTGTAAACAAAAATACTGATTATTACTCCACAAACTATATATTGCTATTATGATGATTCGCGTACATTGCAAAGTGGTGGTTTGCAGACCAGTGCTGGTCCATGATCCATTGGCTGCTGGTCTGAATGGGTTTCCAGGAAACTAAGGGAGTACAATCATAATACAGCACAAATACGGTACTAGTCCATGCCACATTGAGGGTGGGGGCAATGTCAGTCTGCCACATCAGATCGCTTGAGAAGCACCATTCCAAAGAATAGGGCAGGACTGGAATGAAAATAACACTATTTTTTATAGCTCTTTCATATGGCACCAGCTCTTCAGCTGCGTATATATTTCCGTTAGTCTGCTCATTCTTCCCCCAATTTCAGGGGCTGGACCTAGTTCCAGCATTTGAGTAGTCACCTCATTTTGGGGAACTTTAACATTCAAGCCTCGACCACAAGGGGAAACTCAAACCAGGTTCAACATAACATTCGGCAGCAAGAATAACAGTAGCCTTCAGTACAATGAAATTGAAAAATAATGCAGAAAATGTAGTACAAACCAGCTTCATCAGCAAGCAATTGTTTACTTTTGAATTGTAATTGTCAATCTTCTCCTTCAGCTCTTGGATGGTAGGAGCTTTTGGTTTTTCTTCTTCCACTGTTTTTGTTACATTCTAGAATAAAGGATGAAAAGCAACACTTGAGATATACTTCAGCTGACTAGGTGGCCTTAACAGTCAGACAAGTATGCACTGACTCTCCTGCTTCCCATTTTATTATTGTCCCATTTCACATTTTATGTATGCATATGCATATTATTTATCATGATTCATCATCATAAACCTGGATACAGCTTTTGGGGGGTCCTCCCCCCAGTTTGCTAGCAGGAAGACTGCCTACTCATTAAGATGATACTCAATGAAACTATGAGCCAATTCATCTTCACCACTGCTGTTGCTGCAGCAACAGCTAGCTGACTGCTTACCTACCCATGGCTGCTATCAGGGACAAGAAGGAGAAGTATGCCAACTCCCTGGATCCACCAGCTTAAATATGCTGACACCACACACCTCCAATCTGTGTATATTCCGTGATCTGGCTGGTAAAAGTAAACCCGTGGCATTGGGTTGTATGGGTATGCAAGCCTGGAAAACCAATCAGTAAAGCTGCTAGGTCACTTTTCCACTCCTTGTTGCGGGGTACACTGCCTGCCTGTGTCATCCACAACAGGCATGACGGTGATAGCATGAGTCTTATTCTTATTTCATTTATATCCCACTGTTTTTCCGCCAGTGGAATCTAAGGTGGCTAATGTCATCTTTAAAACAATACAAAAGTAAAAATTACATCATAAACATAACATTTAAAAATGAATTTAACAATTTATAGTTTACAGTAAGCAATACAAATATTAAAATGCATTCAAAGCTATATAAAAGACCCTTCGCAATCTTAAAAAAACACACTGCTACAACCTTACAAGCCCAACCCTTATCAGTTTGTAAACACCTGGAGGCTTAAAAATGTTTCCACCTGCCTCTGGATGGGGCTGTGCTGGCTCTTATTTGGGGAGAGGTGGAGTGAAATGGCAGCTGATGTCTCTACTCATCAATGAAGAGGACTCTGCTATTTAGTCCCTTCCTCTACACATATATGAATTTCCTCTCTGGAGGGTTTAGATTTTCCTACTTAATACATTTTAAATTTGTGCAACTGCAAAGTTGACTTATACCAGGTCCCAAAAATTTAAGACAGCATGCAGAAAAGAAAACAAATGAACAACAACAAAAGACTGAATACAGGACATGTTATCACAGTGCAAGTGTTTTAGCTTCTGCTAACAGTCAAAACTTGGAAAGTGGGCAATTCAATCAATGTACAGGCACAAGGACTCAAACTAAATGAAGTTAAGAGGAGGAACAATGGGCAGGTGGGGGCAGAAATCAAGACTCTAGTTTAAAGAAATGAACAAAACCTGCTGCTGCCTTCACAGCGAACAAGACTATGCATGACAGAACAGAACAGGACAAGAGTTTGAACGATGACAAAATGCAAGATAGCAAGTGTACTGTACCTCCATCCATGCACAGTTAGTAGCTGCAAATTATGCAAAACAGGTCCAATCTCAATGCATGCTTAGGCAAACCTCCATTGCCGCCACCACTGAGGGGCAAAACAAGGTGTGGCTTCACCATGTTATGTGGCCTGTATGCCAATCCCCACCGATGTAAACATGCATAGCTAAGGCAGAAGAACTGTCATTCAGACAATGCAATCATGGTTTATCCATAATCTGGAAAGATGAAGAATTAGGCAAATCCTTTGAAATAGGATCCTCCCCTTTAAACATTAATGCTGCTGTATTTTAGTGTCTGTAGGGAAGATATCTTCTATGTGCCGCAGCTTGCCATAACACAGCACTGCAGGAACTTAAAAAGCCATGTAGTTGATGAAATTCCTTCTACCCCAGTTCTTCCTAACTGTGAAAGGTACAGGGAATTCCTGTACTGTACAATTTCATCTCCAAGTGAATTGTACAATGTTCCTTAACAAGAACTCCAGTAATTGAAAAATCAAATTGATGTATGTTCATTAATAGGAATTCCTCTGACATTTCCTAGACAAAAAGAGGATTTATAGGAGAGTGGTAGAATGACTTGTTATGGAGCAAAATATTCACTATTTTAAACCCCTTCCAACTGCTCTACCAAAGAATAACAACAGGCTATTATTTGAAATAAATTAAGTCACTTTGTTGTACTAAAGTATTGAATTTGCCTAATGCACCAATTGCTTTCATTCATCTGTATTTGTTTTGAAAAACTAAAAAAAAAAAAAATTGGCAAAGGACAGAATAGATATTACATATACAAACACACTTGCACATACATGTGTGCAGACAGACATAAGCAAGCACTGTGAATATATGGAATCCCAAGACTAAGAATCTCCTCTAGCATAATCAGCTTCCTCCAAAATGCTGCATTAAAAAAAAAAATAGCACATTGCTTCCAGTTCTAGAAATGCCTTCCTAGCTTCCACTGGAGTCCATACAGATAACAAACAGAATGTACAATCATTTCCTAAAGAAGATAGAGAAGCAGCAGCATATTGTTCCCTCTCTGAAGTGCTCAGTTCTTTAGCGCTATGTATGCTGAAGGAAGGATATCTTCCATTTACCACCCATAGATTCAAGGGCAGTGGCATGCCATTAAATATCAGAGTGGGGAACTAGAGTGGCAGAGAGCTCCCTCAAGGCCCCTGGTTAGCCATTCTGGGAACTAGGATGCTGGACTATGCTGATCTTTGGTCTGGTTAGGAGGCCTATTCATTCTTGTTTTTATTTTCCCAAATACAAACAGAAAGCTCAGTCTGACACTTATGATATTGCATGAGGCACCCACCCTTGCCTTGCTGTTCAGTGACAATCCTAAATTTTCCTTGCAAATTACTCCAGGGCCAATTTGAATCAACTATTGTTTGAAAGTAGCAAATACAATTTTGAAAGGAAAAACAGAACCATGGAAAACCATGTAGTATGAGGCTTACTCATGAGACGGCACGGAGGAGAGGAAAAGCCTAAAACTGAAAGAATGCCCAATACAGTTGGGGGCCACTTAAGCATCTGCTATATCCCCCTATTATCATCACTCCCCATTATCATCATCATCATCGTCAACAGGATTATTTATATGTCCCATTTTCAGGTTATACTCAAAGTAACTACTATGAACAGTAAACTGTAAATATGTATGTCAGCCTTCCCCAATGTAGCCTTCCTCAAATATGTTGTGCTATATTTCTATCATTCCCAACCAGATATATAGGTACAGAGAAAACAAAGGCATTCAATATACGAAATACTTTGTACAACTTATCTGTATCTATGTAAAGAAACAACTAAACATTTATTCTGCTGGGATTCTTCTACAAAGTTACAGAGAATGCCTTCTAGGGCAACACCAAGTTGTTGTTTTTTTACAGCTCATAAGAATCATTCCTGCACCCTGATATCTGAACTGCTGAGACATTTGCTGTAACTTTATTATTTTATATGATGTATCAGACTTTGCTATTTTGTATAGTTAATAATGTAAACACAACTACTGTTACAATTCCAGAATCCAGACATTTCAGTAACACATTCCTCCATGTTGCTCTGGGAGGTTGTCTATTTCAGACCAAAAGGGGGAGTTGGTGGAAGTCCATAGCTGTTTTCAGATGGCCTTGGGATGCTAATACCTAACACACTCTGGCCCAGATCCTACATCTATGCATAGTGCCAAACATGCAGTTCTGCATGCTCCTATACCCTGGCAGCTGCCAAGCTCCAGGAGGGGCCAGAACTCCTGTAGCTTACTGGTGAGCAGCAGAGGGAGGGGGAACATGCATGACAATTCAGACCATGGAGAAGCAGCTCATCTCAGCTGCTGGGGTTGGTGGCACAGCGAGGTGAGTGTTTTCTCTCCCCTGGGAGCTCAGAGCAGCTGGCTCTTCCTGGTCTGAATAACTTTCCCTCTCCCTCCCCACCATTAGGTGAAAGCAGTGGGGGTGTCTCCTCCCAGGATTCTATAGCTGCAGGGAGGCAGGGTTTTGGATGGAGTGCAGGGGCAAGAAAATAGCCATTTGCAACCCATTCAAAAAGGGACATTTAAGTTACTAACAGGATGCTGACGTTTGTCTGCAAATTACTTAGTCCACAGTGCTTCTTAGCAGCATAGCTCACAGACCTCCTTAGCAGCAACATTTGTAGAAAGAGGATGCTTAAGGTTTTTCTTTGTAAATTCTACTCAGTAGATGTCCCCTGAAGGAACACCCTGAGGTGAAAGGGAGCCTCACAAAGATAAGGAAAATGTAATGGTTTGACAGAATCGGAACTGCTGTAGCAGAAAGAACAACAGAAAATAGAAAAGAATACTAAAAAGAAAAATAATAATCAACCAGGGATATAAGTAATAGTATGTTGTAAAACAAAAAAATCTTACTAGCATAGGGCAAGTACCTGTATATCCCCAGAAGTAAACAAAGCACAAAATAAGCTAAGAGGGAATTTCTGTGCTACACTTACTTGAAGGGCTATCCTGCCAAGGCTTATCAGACAATACTGCAGACTGGGATGCAATGCCAAACCACAGCTTACAGTGGGACCCCCTTATCTGCTGGGGATTGGTTCTGGGGGGCCCCATGGATACCGAAAACCTGCGGGTAATAGCAAATGGCATTGAAAATAATGGGATTTCCAGTTTAAAATACCATAGAGTTGCCTTGGAGGACCTAGAAAATGGCTAGAGAGGACACATTTTCTAGGAAGGCTCTACGGTAGGTGTGCTGTTTTGTGTCCAGTGGATAATTGAATCAGTGGATAATGAATCCATGGATACAAGGGTCCTACTGTACCATGACAAGAAACAGCCTTGATTACCCACCACAGGACCTTGCTCCTTTTGTTCAAGCTGCAAGGCTGGAATCCTTTTGGTAGGTTAAACCAATGTAATTAACGTTTTACATGTTGCGTAAGGAGATATCCAGTCCCTCCTTCTGGAATTATTTTGCCAGGCAGTGCAATGGCTGCCTAATGGTGCCCAGATGTAGCTTCCCACTCCCTAACAGCACTCCTTGATTGTGCCTTTACCCCTCCTTTCTGCAGGCCTCCCTTCAGCTTTAGCTTCAGGTACAGTGGCATAACTTTATGATCCTCCAACTTTAAGCAGGATTTTGGCCAGACGCTTTCATGTCCATTTTATTAAGCACAGCTTGCTGTTTGAACTGAATCTGGATAAACTGCAATTAAGAGTAACAATTATTAATAGAAACAAGTCAACTTTCAATCATAGTTTGATTGAAAGTTTATTTGTTTCTATTAATAATTGTTACTCTTAATTGCAGTTTTTAAAAGAAAATTTAAACAAAGAGGTAGAGTTGAATACTGTGTGGGATGCAAGTAAGGCAATGATGAGGGGTTTCCTTATGCAACAAAAATCCAAACATAATAAGAAAATAAGAAAAGGAATGAAAATTTACTGAATTTAAGGAAGGATCTTCAAACCAAGGAAGCACTACTTAAAGAAAATCCCTCAAGGAAAGAATTAAAGTCACAGATACAAAGAATATGAATACAAATAACTGCTTTACTAGCTGAAGAGATTGAGAAGAAAATAAAATTTGCAAAACAAAACTATTTTGAATTTGCCAATCGTTCAGGAAGATAAGTAGCAAATAAATTAAGAAAAGAAAAAGAAAAATGTTTGCTAACAAAAATTAAACAAGACAAAGAAATATTAACAGATCAAAGTTGTATTAAAAACTGTTTTTATAAATTCTATGCAAAATTATGCCAGTATAAGAAGATAAACTTGGATAAAATGAAAAGTTTGGGGGACAAACAAAATTTCTTACAACTAGAAGATCAACATAAAGAAGAATTTAACAAGACTATAACACTAATGGAAGTATTTGAGGCCATAAAGCACTGTAAGATTGGGAAGGCTCCAGGCCCAGATGGCTTTACAGCTATATATTATAAGAAACTTCAAGATCAATTAGCTAAGCCTTTGCAACAAACAATTAATCATATTTTCCAGGAGAAAATACCTGAAACATGGACATCAGCTAATATTGTGGTTATTCCAAAACAAGATAAAGAAATTCTAGAAGCTAATGAGTTCAGACCCATTTCACTTCTCAATGTTGATTATAAATTATTTGCTTTCATTTTAGCAGGAAGACTGAAAAAAATATAAAATAAGTATATACATGAAGATCCAAAAGGTTTTGTTTCGAAAAGGTATTTAAAAGAAAACACAAGAAACATAATCGACATAATTGAGTATTTTGAAAAACACCCAGATAAACAATTAGCAATGATATTTTTAGATGCGCAAAAAGCATTTGACAATGTCAATTGGGACTTTATGTTAGAAACCTTGAGAAGAATGAATTTTGGATAAAATTTTGAAAAATGGATTACTTCAATATACAGTCATCCCTTCACATTCGCGGGGGTTAGGGGCAGACAACCCCCGCGAATGTGAAAAAAACATGAATAAGAAATGAGGCTGTGGGCAAGCGGCTTGCCACCCCAGTCCCTTCCCAAGGCAGCAATGGGCTTCGTGAGAAGCCCCTCGCTGCCTTGGGAAGGGAGTGGGGTGGAGAAAGAGCACGCCAGTGGCTTTCCACCCCGCCTTCCCAGGGCAGCGACAGGCTTTGCGAGAAGCCTCTCGCTGCCTTGGGAAGGGAATGGGGTGGAGAATGAGTGTGCCAGTGGCTTTCATCCCTGCCTTCCCAAGGCAGCGATGGGCTTCATGAGAAGCCCCTCACTGCCTTGGGAAGGGAGTGGGGTGGAGAGCGAGTGCGCCAGCGGCTTTCCACCCCACCTTCCCAGGGCAGCGACGGGCTTCGTGAGAAGCCCCTCGCTGCCTTGGGAAGGGAGTGGGGTGGAGAGCGAGCATGCCAGCGGCTTTCCACCCCACCTTTCCAAGGCAGCAACGGGCTTCGTGAGAAGCCCCTCGCTGCCTTGGGAAGGGACAGGGTGGAGAGTGGCAGGGGGGTAGGTGGCTTTCCGCGAATAATCAAAACCTTGAATGTGAAAGTCGCGAATGTGGAGGGGCAACTGTATACTAAACAAAAAGCTCAAATACTAATAAATGGAGATAAAACTAAATTTTGTGACATTCAAAAAGGCACATGTCAAGGATGTCCTTTATCACCATTATTATTTATAATCACTTTGGAAATCTTTAACAGTATGATCAGGAACAATGATAATATACACAGGGTAAAAATAAAGAAAGCAGAATAAAAACTATGTGCCTATGCTGATGATATTGTAATTTATATGACAGATCCACTGGAAAGTATAGGTTCTCTTTTACACACATTACAAGAAGATGGTGAATTTTTAGGTCTAAGAATAAATAAAGAAAAGATGAAAATATTGACTGTGAATATGACAAAGGAAGATAAGGAGACCCTGGCTTGCCATTCAGATTATAAACTTGAAAAAAAATATTTGGGAATTACTCTTACAAATAAGAATTCAAATATTTTTCAGAATAATTATGAAAAAAATTGGAAAGAGGTAAAGTCAGATTTGACAAGATGGTCAAAATTAAACTTGTCCTTAATGGGAAGAATCTCTACTGTAAAAATGAATGTCCTCCCAAAGCTGCTCTTCTTGTTTCAGATTTTATCGATTATAACAAATGACCAGCCATTTAAACTTTGGCAAAAGGACTTGACTAATTTCATCTGGGCTGGTAAAAAACCTAGGATTAAAATGAAACTATTACAAGATTCAACGGATAGAGGAGGATTGGGGTTACCAAACCTGAAAATCTATTAGAATGTTTGTTGTCTTGATTGGATAAAAGATTGGATTAGATTAGAAAATAGAAACCTATTACACTTGGAAGGACTAGACAACAGATTTGGGTTCCATGCGTACTTATTTTATGACAAATTGAAGATAAACAGAGACTTTAATAATCACTTCACAACAAAGTTCAAAGTCTGGGAGAAATGCAAATTATTAGTCTCAAACAAAATAGCCAGCTGGGTTTCAATTCATGAAGTTTTTCATCGGAATGAGAATATCTTCAATGACAGATGTATGACATATGAGGATACACTGAAAAATGAAAAAGGGCAATATGTAATGAAATCTGTAGAAGAAATGAGAGACGAAGGGGTACAATGTAATTGGTTTTTACATAGACAATTCAAGGAGAGATTCCAAATGGATGAGAAACTTTTTATGATAGATTTTGAAGATTCTGAATTCAGCCTCTTGTTAAAGAAAGAAAATAATAAACTAATTTCCAAATTTTACAAAACACTTTTGAAATATGACATGGAGCAAGAATTTATCAAAGACTGTATGGTTAAATGGGCAAAAGATGTAAAATCCACAATAAGAATGATGAGTGGAATTAACTTGGGGAAAAAAGGTTAAAATACACTTTGTGTTATGATTTGAAAGAAAACTTATAAAATGCAGTACCAACGGTACATGACTCCACACAAATAGCAATAATGTATAAAAAATCAAGTAGTAATAGTTGGAAATGCTTAGAGAACTGGGAGTCACTATCATATGTGGTGGGAGTGCCCAAAGCAAAAAAATATTGGTCACAAATCCAAGAAGCTATTTCAGACATATTGAAATGTAAGATTGAGAAAAAATCCAGAAATATTTTTGTCAGGTTTGGTTGACAATACTCTGGAAAAAAAGATATGGTAAAATTATCTTTTATATGACAGTAGCAGCGAGAATGGTTTTTGCTAGAAAACGGAAAGAAGAAGAAATCCCAGACATTTCAGATTGGTTACTTAAGCTTTATGATTATATGGTGATGGATAAAATTACCTGTTTGATTAGGAATCAAACAATAGACAATTTCAAAAAAGAATGGAAGGTGGTTCTAGATTACTATAAAAAAATGTGGGGAATGATGGTTGTAAATGGATTTGATTAAGAAACCGAATAAGAAGACTAAATAGGAAGCTATCAGAAATTTAATTAATTTATAAAACTATCAATTGTATGAACGTTATAAAGACAAATCATACAGAAGAGCCAAGAAGAATTGACGGATGCTTAAAAGGGTTATGATTATGATGATAATATAAATATCTTATGCAGCAGCTAGGAACTTATTATATTTATATGTGTTTTTAATTGAGGAATTGTAGATAGCAAATGTTTTGTCTAACTTTGTTTTGTATGTGTTAATTATGCTCAGTTTCATTTTTTATTGTCTTGTGAGTGTTTGAATAAATATATTTTAAAAAAACAAAATTTTCAATCATAGTTGAAGCTGGCTTTTCTTCACTAATCATAATAAAATAAAAAAAATAACCACTTGGAGGTTTTTAATCACTCAGTTAACTATGGCCACACCAGGGCCAATGCTGGTATTATGTTGGAATTATTTCGCCATGTACATAACAGATTCATGACTGGTTCACACCACATACCTCAGTCAATGTCGTGACTGTAACTAATCAAGGTGTGTTTATAGCACTTTTTGAGCACCACATTTTCAAGCATTTCTCCTCAGCATTAGGTGCCCACCCATTATCTGTTGTCCTCACTTCCCATCCCATTATTACGCATGCGCTACATGAAGGAAATTGCGTTCTTCTAATTCTAAGTTTGCGCGATATCACCAGCATATACCAGGAAGTTTTCTCCTTTTCTCAAAGCGCATGTGCAAAATTCTATCTTCAGCTTTCCGAAATCACGCGATACTTGCTGTTTTTTCCTGGTTGCAGTTATCAACCAACGCTGATAGATAACATCCTATCATCGCAATTAAAAAGGTTTAAAAGTCCCTGAAAATATGCAGGGAGTGATACTTTTTTGTCTGGAAATATGCAGTATCACGCAAAATTGGTAACAAAGCTACAACTGACAAAATACTCCTGATTCACCTCCTTTGTCCTCCATGAAATGGCCACTGCACCGGAAGTAAAGTTGAAAACTTATGGGGGGGAAGACACACCCAGTAAGGAACACATGACTATGCTAAAATAGACTAATGGCTAACTTTTTGGTTGAGGCAGCAAACATATGGCTTAACCTGCCAAAAAATGATCCTTGAAGTCCTATTGTTATATGTTTATGTTGTATTATGCCTAACAAAGGTTATGGATTACCAGTGGATTACCAGTGGACTATGCTAAAAGCGGAACAGGAACAAGATTCACACCGCACCTACTGTTGTGTGTGGGAAGTTTGCGCAATTGTAGGTCATACACAGGCAGAAACCGACAATAAGTTGTTGCATGACAGAATTACAATAGAGATGGAATGAATACTAAATACCCACAGTGTCGTGTGGGTCGCAGCGATATTGGCCAAACCTAAAGTGCCACAGAAACTGAAAAAACACTTGTGTGGTATACACCTAAGACTAAAGTAAGATGGAAGAGGAAGTTTCCTATATGGGAAGTTAGTCTTGTTCTCTTAGAGTTAAACCAAGGGAGGGGAAACTGTGGCCCTCTGGAAGTTGCTGGACTGCAGCTCCCCTCATCACTCATCATTGACTCTGTTGACTAAAGTTCATGGGATTTGGAGTCCAATGACAGTTTCCACATGATCCCACGAGATGCCCATCACATACTAAGTCTTGGTTTAGCTTTAGGGTATGTCTGAACACATGCTGCATGTAGAATTCAGACTTTCGTTCACTGAATGGAGGTCACAAGAATATTCTTTATTGAGTATGGGTAGAGCTGGGAGGAGGACCCAGTTAGTCCCTTTGTGTTTTAGCAGAGTTTTAGCCCATGAGTTAGACTACTATACTAAAAGCAGCCTTTATGAGCTACAGTAGGACCCCCATATCCACTGATCCATTATTCACTGATTCAATTATCCATGGGACACAAAACAGCACACCTACCATAGAGTCTTTCTAGAAAATGTGTCCTTGCTAGCCATTTCTAGGTCCTCCAAGGCAACTCTATGGTATTTTAAACCAGAAGTTCTATTATTTTCAAAGGTATTCGCTATTTATCCATGGTTTTCGGTATCCATGCCCCCCCCGAATCAATCCCCAGCTGATATGGGGGTTCTACTGTATTGCTTATGAAACACCTGTAAGTCAAATGTTCCTATGATCATAAGCTTCTTCTTGAGGTATAGAAAGCATCCATTTCACAATTTACTTCCTCTGGTTAAGAAAAGAGCAAAACAAATTACGGAAGTCCATGTACTTCATTTTGCAGAGAAGCTGATTTCTCTGTATTTCTGTCCCTGTTCTGCAGATTTTATGAGATTTAATGGAGCCCATTTCAAGCTTCTGCAGCATTAAAGAAAAAACAAACATTCTGAATGAGTTGTTTGCCGAAAACCTTCTCTAAAATAGTGTATGCTTCTGTCACTTAAATAGAACTAGGATTGCAGCTAGGAGATGCAGAGAGACCTGGGGGTTGTCTAGATGATGAAAAAAACTCCTCATAGAATGTGAGAATACCTTTTGTCCTAATGGGATCCTGCAGCAATTCAATGTATTGTGAAGGAGGTGGGCCAAAAACTTCAAATACTCCATGGGAAAAGCCTTCATGGCTTTCCATGTATTTTTTTAAAAAGTTCTGAAGGAAATGCACATTCCTGTTCATTTGAACACCGATGTGATTTGTTGTGCAGTCCAGAGGGGGCAGAAATCTTCATCTGATTGGTTGGATGTTCCCAGGTGTCGGCTTGCAGTCAAGAATCCAGATGTTCTAGCAATCATGTGCTTTTGTAAACTTTTATTTTTTAAAAAAACTGTACTGTCAAAAGGAAACACAGCCATGAATCGAGATGGCAGGTGTGCTGTTTTGTGTGGGAGGTGCATGAAGGGGGCCTGGCAGCACAGCACCCAGAGATGATGAGAAGGGTTGCCACCACAAGGAAAAGGAGGAGAGCCACCCAACCTTCACCCATCCCAGTGGCAGCAGCCTCTGATTCTGGCAGCAAAGGGATGGTAGGAGCTGCCTGGCCAGCCGCTGGGAGAAAGAAGAGGAGGTTGGCTCTTCACTATTCTGGCAGAAGGTGAGATGAAGCGTCAAAAAACTGCCCTCCTCTTCGTTCTCCCAGCAGCTGGCTGGGTTGTTCCTACTCTCCCTTTGCAGCCAGAATTGAAGGCCAGTAGCTGCGGGTTGGGTAAAGGGAGGCCTCCTCCTTGTCATCTCCAGGCGCTGTGCTGCTGGGTGCCCTTCTTCCTTGACTTCCCCCAAGCAAAACAATGACCTGGCCACCATCTTGATTCACGGGCATATGAACATCGCAGAGGAGAGCTTCGTATACAATTGTTTTTGCCCAAACACCATGGAGACAAAGGAATGCTGCTGCAAATTATCTATAATATGCAGTTATGTACATTATTTCTTCCCATATAAACAAGCCCCTGTATTCGCTTGTGTGACATTCTTCCTCAAGAATTACACTAATTCATGGTTCACTCAAAGGTCCATGCTTGTAGCCATCAAAGGATTGTTGCATCTGATGTCATGAATTTTGAAGAGATGCTTGAAATAGAAATGTTAATGTTGACCAACATAATTCTCCAGAATTCCACCACCACCACCCCACACACAATGATCCAATAAGAGTGAAAATGAAACATTAAACTCTCAAAACACGGTCTGGGAAATAATATTTTAGTAGAACCAAGCAAACTGATCGTGATTTCCTGCATGGCAGGGGGTTGGACTGGATGGCCCTCGTGGTCTGTTCCAACTCTGCAATTCTATGATTCTATGAAATCGTTAACAAACAATCAGCAAGCTTTGTGGCACTCTTCTTAAAGCTGGACTTTACCTTAAACAAAAATAGTAAGAAGCAGGAGACACATTTGGGAAAAGTTAAAAAAAACTGAAAAGGTAAAAAAAAAGCTCATCCATATTCACTTTCTCCATATCATATATAATTTTAGACACTTCCATCATGTCCCCCTGCCTTACTCGATGTTCTTCTAAACTAACAAGCCTCACATTTCTGGCCTGAGGTTGCCCTTTTCTACACCTGTACATGCTATGCAGGGGAATGAGGTGAGACGCTATCATGGTATACATATAGAAAGAATGTTCTGTGTTACAAATTTGAACTGCTTTCTCTTCCAAATGACAAGACCTACTTCTACTAGGGATAATGCCTTTGTATGCAATGTATAGTGCACCTGACAACCTAAGCCCACACAGGAAATATTTTGGTCACTGCTAGTCAAGCAGGATTAATGCAGGATTAAAGCAGAGCAATGGTAGTTCAAAGCCAGAACCAGAATGGCCAAGCCAGTTGGGACTTTTCTCAGCTCTGTACAAAATCAGAAATGATTGTTGTCCATTCCTAGAGGGTACCTCTTTATAAGTAGTACATTTCTCTTAACCCTAAATGTTTGGTAATATCATTGCTTGAAAAGGCAGACATTTGAAAGTGCCTCACTAAATCATTCTGTCAAGCTGAAGCCACCTGAAGCTGGAGCTAATAGCCACTGTGCTATCATTTGGTCAAAAAGAACAATCAGACTCTAGAAAAGTGATGGGGCCACAAAGTCCATCAGTAGAAGAGGAGGAAAGAAACTAATGAATCATCGTGACTTTGCTTGAATTAGTGCAACAACTCAACAATACTCTGCCACATACTGAGTCCAACCTGCAACGTTATTTTTGTACCTCAGGCTTCAGTTTAAACCTAGTAGTACTGTAATTTCTACCTCAGCATTACTTTATTTGAAAAAAATATATAAAGGTATATGATACATACTCCACAGGCAAATAATACCATCATAATTATCTTCAATTTCATGTAGTGCTTTTCTCCTGCAGTGGCAAAAATCACAGGAAATGTCAGCAACCCAAGTGCTTAATTCTTTGTTCTTAGTCACAGAGTTTGATTTACACATTTACTGCTTGGACTGATAATCACTCCATGTAGGAAACATAGGGACAAACTGGACCATAGTCAGGGTTCCCAAGTGAGCCTTTATGCAAATCCACTCATTAATGTTTAGATATAATCGACCACATGAAAAATCAAGGCCTGTCACAGACAGGGGCACTTCTAGGACATGAAAGAGAATTGCAATTAGGAGGGCAGAGAATTCAGCAGAGAGGAAATAAACAATTTTGGATATACCTGTCACAGCAGTGGGGATATGGAGTTGACTCATTAAATGAACAATGGACTGATTGTCACAAATGTGTCTAGCACCAAATGCTACCATTGATTTGATGGAGCTGCAGGTGCTAAATCATCATGCTATTCAAGCATTTGATTTTTCCATCAATGCTAGGTACAATGGCAGCTCCCAAGCATAAGTGCTAGGGTCCTTCTCCAGTCTTGAGATCCACAGAAATCAATGTAGTCACACTGAATTACTTCAGCTGGGGGTCTTGCCATAATAAGCTGTTAAAAAAACTCGGACCAAGAAGAAGAATTTGCTAGTTATATATCCTTTGGCATCAGAGTCCTTAGCATATGAAGCCACCCTCCCACAGGAGCCAGGAACAGCTGACAAAGGACACATGAGATGAATCCTAACAACTCTTTCCAGCGTAAGTGCTGATTTGACTGTGCAACTGATGCCATCCCAATCAAAACTTAGATCTGCCTTCCACCAGGGGTCTGAGTGCCCAAACCTTTTGTGCTGGTATGAAAAACATAACAAGCCAGAGAAAGGTATAGATACAAAGGTTGCAATCCTACATTGGACCATAGCTCCACCTGCACAATTCTGTGTCCTGTGAGACTCTATCTTTTTCCTTCTCATAGGTGTATATTCACCTGTGAGATGCAGAGCACCTGTATCTTCATGGTCTGAATTGCCTTTCTTTCCTTCCAGGGGCATGATAGATGCCTGGGAGGGAGGTTTTGGGAGAGAGTGCTAGGGCAACAAAAGAGCACCCTGCACCTCCCCTAAAAGGATGGTGGCCATTAGATGGCAGCTTTATATGGAGCTGAGGAACCATAATTGAGAGAGAGAATTCTCCCTACTGCAACTCTTTGAGGTGACATGGTCAGGTACCTGATATCAGAGATATGACCATACTCTCTGATGCCATCAGGTTCTCAGTGACATATTGGATAGAAATTCTCCAACCAGCTCTTTGGCTGGGAACCTGGCCTCACTCTTTGTCCCCATGTGGGACTTGCAGCTGCTAAGTCAAGTCCCAAGGTGAGGTAGCACATGTGAAGACTGCCTGAGAAGGGTGTCTTCCCTCTTCCCCCCTCTTCCCTGTGCAGATGTCATAGCAGGTAACATTACAGGGGGGGAAAAGCCTTTGTCTTGATTTCCTTCCCACTCTCTCCCCTTCTCTCCAGTGGCTTGACAGTTGCCTAGTATGGAATTCTAAGATGACAAAATTATTGAAATGTAATCTTTTACAAGAAAGATGGAGAAAGCAGCTAAATAACTGGAGGGAGGGATTTAAAACAATTTTGGAAGCTAACAAGCTTTGGAAGTATCTATGGACATCACATCTAAAGTACATACAAAGATGTTAATGTATCCAAGACCCACTTTGTCATCTTTCATCCCAGTGCTTCTCTTACTTACTCTCTCTGTGTGTTGACAATATCACAGGCAGAAGATACTAGGGAGCAGTAAAGGTAGCTGTTCCAGCTCTTCTTATGAACTCTCCAGCTGTTCTCCTGAACTGGAAGAAAGAGTGATGTGCCCCACACAACCTGTTCTGGGCCCAGCCCCCCAAATTATCCCACTGACTTATATGCACTGAAGGACATTATTCTACTGCTAGAGCTAAAGGGGGATTCAACTATAGTTTCATTAGTTTTGTGGGCTAGGAATGGGATTCTACCTTTACCTTCACCTCATGGAACAAAATGACTTGAGACAAACCTGTACTTATTCCTAATGGATGTCTTCCTCCATCTTCCCTTGCCTCCAGAATCCTTCCAGCCCTATATTCTCTGTACTATGTTGAAATGCTAGGCTGTAAGTTCCTCAGGGCAGAGATATTGCTATCATACATGTGGCTTGCTATTGGTGACTTATATCAGCACCATTACCATTACCATTAACCACCACCAGACAATGGTGTGGTAAGTAATGAAATAGAGAGCACAAGAATACAAATCAACCAGCTTGGGCACTGGAAAGGAAACAATTTACAGCTCTTCCAACCGATGAAATATTTTATTGTAATCACAGAGGAGAAGGACTAGAAGGAGGCATACCCCAGTGGAATGAACTGACTGGCAAACATAAATGTGTCTTCTGCAAATGCCAGCTCGCGTTCCTAATAGATATTCTCTGATGGGGTGGAAAATGAAACTGTACTTTGAGGGAGAGTTCATCCACTCAGTATGACAGAGAGCAGAATTTTGCAGGCAGAAGGTCCCTCAATCCCTGTCACCTCTAGTTTATGGGTTGCAGGTCTGGAAACAGCCCTCTACTCAAGACCCCAGAGAAGTGCTGCCAGTTAGAGTAAGTATACTGGGTTAGATGGGCCAATGGTCTGAGTCAGTATACAGAACCTGCATACAGGCCCACAACTGAGATTTGGGCTGCAAAAGTGCTTCAACAGGAGAGTGATTCTCCCCCCCACCCCTGTTTTTAGCATTTCCCAACAACAATGACTAAGAACATTACACCAAAAAGTATAATGTTCAGACCTTAAGGATTCAGGATCAGAACGTATATCCCCTGTCTGCAACACACACACACACACACACACACACACACTTGCCTGATCACAGAGGGTCAATCTCAGGAGAAAATATTTGCTAGCCTATTAAACTGCTGATACCAGGGCTCCTGTTATCATGTGTCATGAGCTTCCCCGAGAAATGGTCACCTACCCACACAAGCCGAGGAAAGCCAATCTTGACCACTGCATTTGTGCATTTCTAACCTCTTCTGTCCAAAGTACTTTCTGTCCAGGTTGCTGTCAGTTGCTACCTCCTCCATCCAATGATAAGTTTAACCCCTTCCAGGATCTTGGCACATTTTGTTCTAGCAACTGATCACCAGGAAAACATTCAGGTGGTTTCTATGGAAATAAGGAACTGGCTAGAAAAAAATAAGGTAAATTCTCCTCTTCCTGGGTTTTAAATGTATGAGGCAAAGAAATCATCAGTGCTTGAAAAATGAACATTAACTCCAACATATTTAAAAATATTCATTCCAAATGACAGTGGTAAAGGGTCTCCCTAATCAACCTGCAGGGTTAGAGTCACAGAGCAGATAAGAGTGAAAAAGGGAAATGAAATGAAATGAAATCATCTGGAGGGAAAACCTCTTCTGCTGAACTCTACACCAATTGCTACTTTATACTCACTATAAGCAAGTAAGCTGCCGGACTTACCGGCAGCCATCCTTTTGCGGCCGGGGATGCTCCTCCTAGGCCCCGGACCGCCGCCGCGTGGCCAGCATGGTCGCCGCCATGCTGGCCGCTGGAGTCTCCCAGCATGCCTCGGCACGCTGGGAGATGGATACGGGACAGGCCAATCAGGGCTCGGCCTCTGAGCCCTGATTGGCCGGTCGCGCTTGTAGGCGACCAATCAGGACAGCCGCTTAGCGCGGCTCCTGACTGGCCGGGAGGCAGGGCCTATCTTCAACAGGGTCCGGAGGCCGGGTATTTATTCCCGGCCAGCTCCCGGACCCTGCCAGTTGGCTCTGAGAAGCCGAAGCCCCAACCCACCCACCCTTTAGGTAGAACACCTTTGTATTAGTTAGTGCATGCTTTACTTCTTCTTGTATTCCTGTCACAACTTTCTTGGTGGGCATGGGTTTGGGTATCACCCGGGGGAGGCCTGGGGTCTCTCTGGTCAGCCCGGATAGCCGGTCAGGGCCTTGCTCATTCAGAGAGACTCCACCCTTGGGTGAGGAACTGGTCACGTGTATGTGGCCACGTGATCGCTCACGTGTCCTGGCAGGTGCCATTTCGGGAACGGTCACGTGATCCGTCACGTGATTCAGTCATGCGGCTGGTCATGTGATTGGTCACGTGCCTGGGTTTTTGTCACGTGACCTGACACCGGTTTCCGCCAGCCGGCTGGCTGACGGAACTGGCCTGTTGAGCAGGGGTCCGGCTGGCTCCTGCTCGTCAGTAACCCATGCCCAGACCAACCACTGCAACTATCACCAAATCAGAAAGTTGTGGCCTTTTTCTGCCAATATTATTCTCTTATATTAAATCCTTGTTGGTTCTATATTACTTGTGTCCTTATTGTGTCTGGCGGGCTCGGGGACCGGGGAGGAGGTCTGTCTCTCGGACCGCAAATGGCACTTGTTCTATAAATGCAGTCCAGCATCCCAGCCAGACCATCAGATTCACAGTTTATTTCTGTCTTCTCACATTTACTTTCTTGAGTACAATAAAACACTCAGAACTGACTGACTACACATGGAAAGGATGACACCAAACAGGCAGTGTCATGAAGTTATCAACAAAAAGCCAATTAGGCTTGGTGTCCAGACAGACATAACATAGCTGATGCTGGACCCAATGACCACATAGAATCATATAGCAAATCAAGTGTGGGAGGTAGCAGACTAATTGCATTGGATCAGGATGGCCTGATCTATGTTCTTTGCCCATTTCTCTTGGAATAGTACCTCTTCCCTCCTGTCCAGAAAGAATTAAGATTCTCGCTTTCCCTTGGGAGCCATCAGTTTCATAACAAGAAATACAGCTTTGCTCACAATACTTTCCAACAAAGAAGCACTTATGCTTCAGAGTTCTGAAATTTACTTTTTTGGATTACAGCTCCTGAAATCCCCCAACCAGCTTGTACAGCAATCAAATGAAAGAAAATTATCCTTTAACAAGCCCAGAATACATGGTACAAATACACTTTCTTTAAATAGTAACAAAACTAATAGTAACAAATAATGAGCTAAATTATGATCTTTGATAAAACTTGTAGCTCACCTACAGCAATTCAAATTCTTGTCCATAGCACCAGAAGAGAGATCAAAGGGGGAAAAATACTTCCTCCAGTTCTCAAGAGATAGGAAAAGGCACTTGTGACACATGGAGCCTGTGTGTTTTGTTTTTGTTAATTGCCATTGAGTTGGCTTAAGTTTCAACAACAACTGCTGTAAAGCCCAAAATAAAAGACTCTGACTTGGCCTACATGGGAGAGGAAAGCATGTGAGGAATGGATATGTACTGGGGATAGCCAACCATGAGTAACAATATTACACTGCTAAGCAGGGATGCAATTCTTCACTAAGTTTCTTCTCAAAGGTAGCAATGAGCAGTTTCAGCAATTTTCTTCCCACTGCGAGAAAGTCTCCAAAATCATACCATTTTTGAAGGCTATTTGTAATTTGGGGCTTATTCTGTGCAAAATTCACACATGGTTGTTTTGTGCAGGAAACAGCATTTTCTGTATGGAAAATAACATCTCAATTTCATCCCTGTGCAGAAAATGCTGTTTCCTGCACAAAACAACCAAAAAATGTTTTCTATGCAAATTTTATGCAGTATAATCCCCAATTACAGCATTTTCTGTGCATAAAAGAGAATTTTCTGCATAGGAACTGATACTTCTACTTTGAAACATTACTTTTCTTACAGAAAATGCTGTTTCCTTTGCAAAAACAATCACATACAAATTTTGCACAGAATAAGTCCTGAACTGTGAAGATTCTCTTGAGTCCAGGATTCTTGTTAGGGTTTCCTAACACCCAAAAAACATGTTTTGGGGCCATTTGTCAAATATTTTCAAATATTCTTTCCATCACTTCTGCTAAGGAGTTAGAGATTTAACCCTATGAAGGTGAGATTCTTCAAATCATGGACAGAATGTAAATGAATATGCTGGCAGATGTATTCTAAAAGAAGTATAATAAGCCATATATGCATACAGAGGGAGCATGAGACAAATTGCTTGAACTATTTTTAAAAGAGGGACTGTATATTTGCTTTACACTATCAAGCGACATGGGTTTTTGAAGCATGTAAAGACTAAATATAAGTGAAGATGAATGGCCCTTCTCTTAGTGTCAAACCTCAAATTCCTCTTCTGATGCAAACACTATGCATTTTCACCTCTGCTAAATTGTTGCACTCGGGACAGGGCTGCCCATTTTATATTTTTCCTGACAGATGTCTCATATTTTGGGCACAGTGTCTGCTGAATGACCTGTGTTCAAATAGCAGCAAGAAGACTTTTCGATGACTTGGATGACAGAATTAGAAGCATACTTATCAAATTTGCAGATGACACCAAATTAGGAGAAGTAGCTAATACCCTAGAGGACAGGATCAAAATTCAAAATGACCTGAATAGACTAGAAAGCTGGGCCTAAGCTAAAAAAAATGAAATTCAATATGGAGAAATGTAAGGTACTACACTTAGGGCAGAAAAGTGAAATGCATAGATATAGGATGGGGGAGACCTGGCTGAATGAGACTACATGAGAAAGGGATCTAGGAGTCCTAGTAGACCACAAGTTGAACATGAGTCAACAGTGTGATGCAGCAGCTAAAAAGGCCAATGTGATTTTTGGCTGCATCAATAGAAGTACAGTGTCTAGATCAAGGGAAGTAATAGTGCCACTCTATTCTGTCTTGGTCAGGCCTCACCTAGAATACTGTGTCCAGTTCTGGGCATAACAATTCAAAAAGGATGTTGACAAATTGGAGCGTGTCCAGAGGAGGGCAACTAAAATGGTGAAAGGTCTGGAAACCATGCCTTATGAGGAGTGACTTAGGGAGCTGGATATGTTTAGCCTGGAAAAAAGACAGTTAAGGGGCGATATGATAGCCCTGTTTAAGTATTTGAAGGGGTGTCACATTGAGGATGGAACAAGCTAGAACACGGAACAATGGATGCAAGCTCCAGGAACAGAGATTCCACCTCAACATTAGGAGGAACTTTTTGACAGTAAGAGCTGTTCGGCAGTGGAACACACTCCCTCGGAGAGTGGTGGGGTCTCCTTCCTTGGAGGTTTTTAAACAGAGGCTGGATGGCCATCCGTCAGGGATGCTTTGATCGTGATTTCCTGCAGGGCAGGAGGTTGGACTGGATGACCCTTGGGGTCTCTTCTAACTCTATGATTCTATATCAATAATATATGGCTCATTGAAAGCTCAAATGTAGAAGCATCCACTGATCAACAATAACAAGGTACCCATTAGTGCCATGATGGCAATGATCATGATTAAGTTTTACATGCACTTCAGTCAATCTAAGCACCAGTCCTTTGAGACAAATTGAGTTCTGATTCTGTGACCAGTTGCTTGGTTGGGTAATTTCCTTATTAAGAAGGGTCAACATAACTAGCTTAAACGTACAATTCCACCATCTAAACCACTCATTTCATCTTTGTTAGTGCACTGAATCTGTGCAAAAATAAATCAATGAGATACAATGGCCTCCTCCTTTTTCCTTCACTCTCAAGTCAACTTTGACTTCCAAGATCCCTAGTCATCAACTGCCCTCCTCAGGTTTCGCAAACTCAGGACTGTGGCTTCCTTTAATTAATCAATCTACCTGTAGCATGGTCTCTTTCTTCCCCACTGCCTTCCACTCTATCAAGCATTATCATCTTTTCCAGTGAATCACGTCATCTCATGATATGTCCAAAGTACAACAGCTTCAGTTTAGTCATTTTGCTTCTAGTGAGAGTTCAGGTTTGATATGCTCTAAGATCCATTTATTTATCACTAAAAGTCAACATGGGTTTCTCAAAAACAAGTTATGCCAGACTAATTTTATCTCTCTCTTTTTTTGATAGAGTTACAAATGAAGGGAATGCTGTGGATGTAGTGTATCTTGATTTCAATAAACCTTTGACAAGGTCCCCCATGATATCCTTGCAAAAAAGTCAGTAACGTGTGAGCTAGACAATGTGACTGTTAAGTGGATTTGCAATTGGTTGATCGAACCCAAAGGCTAGTCACCAATGGCTCCTCTTCATCATGGAGAGAAGTGACTAGTGGTGTTCCACAGGGTTTTGTCCTGGGCCCAGCGCTATTCAACATCTTTATCAATGACTTGGATGACAGAATTAGGAACATACTTATCAAATTTGCAGATGACACCAAATTAGGAGGAGTAACTAATACTCCAGAAGACAGAATTCAACGTGACCTTAACAGATTAAAAAGTTGGGCCAAAATTAACCAAATTAATTTTAACAGGGATAAATGTAGGATGCTACACTTTGACACTAAAAATGAAATGCTCAGATATATGATGGGTGACACCTGGCTGGATAGCAGTACACGCAAAAGGGACCTAGGAGTCTTAGTGGATCACAAGCTGAGCATGAGTCAGCAGTGTGATGCAGCAGCTAAAAAAGCCAATGCGATTCTAGGCTGCATTAATGCGAGTATAGTGACTAGATGTAGTAATAGTGCAACTATTCTGCTTTGGCCAGACCTCACCTGATATACTGTGTCTGGTTCTGGGCACCACAATTCAAGAAGGATATTGAGAAGCTGGAATGTGTCCGGAAGAGGGCAACCATAATGGTGGGAGGTCTGGAAGCCATGCCCTATGAAGAGCTGCTTAGGGAGCTGGGTATGTTTAGCCTGGAGAAGAGAAAGTTAACATGATAGCCATGTTTAAATGTTTGAAGGGATGTCATACTGAGAATGGAGCAAGTTTGTTTTCTGCTGCTCCAGAGACAAGGACATAGACTCAAACTACAGGAAAAAGGATTCCACCTAAACATTAGGAAGAACTTCCTGACAGTAAGAGCTGTCTGGCAGTGGAATGTGCTGCTTTGGAGTGTGATGGAGTCTCCTTCTTTGGAGGTTTTTAAACAGAGGCTGGATGGCCATCTGTCAGGAATGCTTTGATTGGGTACTCCTGCATAGCAGGTGGTTGGACTAGGTGGCCCTTGTGGTCTCTTCCAATTCTATGATTCTATGATGTGTCTTTTAGCAGTCCTTGGTATCTGTAGTACTTCTTCTCCAGCACCACATTTCAAATGAGTTGATTCCCCCACCCCCACCCCCACCCTGTTAGCATATTCTCTTCATTGATTCTAATTAGGTTAAAGAAATAATAGTTTTCCTTTGTAGGAATTCAGCACTTTTCAAAATGAACTCTCATCACCAACACCTCCTTATATGTCAGAGAAATCCCTTAAAGTAAGGATCAGCAAAGCACAGCCCTCCAATTGTTATTGGACTGCAACACCCAGCATTTTCCTTTCTACCTGCTATGCTGACTGGGGCTGGTGCAAACTGTGATCCAACAGCATCTGGAGGTCTGTACTTAGTCTACCCCATCTTAGAAGAAGGCACATGGGATAGCAAAATCAACACTGGAGAACCACTATCCTGTTTCCAGTGAACCTTCCAGCATCTAGTGAGTGCTGGGACTCTTACAAAGAATGCTGGACTAGATGTGCCTTGTTATGATGATTCATCAAGGCACTTCTCATGTTCTTAAGGGAGAACACATAATCAGGAGACACTGCATATATTTTAAGCCCATTCACTCAGTGATTTGGAAAAACCAAGTGGTCAGAGGAAATTTAGGAGAAATGACCAATTACTTTTATCAGATGCCAAAGAAACCAAAGCAATAACTTGTCAGATATTTCTGGCTCATATCTCTGCCAAATAAGAACAATTTGCTTTTCTGTATAATTGTCTGGATAACTCTTTGCAATCCCTCTGCCAATATAGCCATAAGGATAACACCTGTTTTAATTACAGGCCCATAATTGCCACAGCAAATGTGATCTTCATTTGGTTTAGGGCAAAACAAATCTTAACCTTGTAATATATTTGGAGGAATCTATCAGAGTTAATGGTTTATTCAGAAAACCAGTTCTGAGTTAATATATCATCCAACTCTTTATACCTGTTGGGTGGGCAACTTTCTTTTTTGTGTTCTTATGCAGTTTTGGAGATTTTGCCATCCAGCAAAGAAGATGGAGGTACTCGGTAGCAACAAAAGAAGTTTGTATCACCTTAAAGACTAGTAGATTTATTACAGAATAAGAGGTCATGGGCTAGAATCCACTCTACTCTGTAAAACCTTATGTTATAATAAACCTGTTAGTCTTTAAAATATTACAAGACTCTTTGCTTTGTCCCTTTTCTTAAAAAAAAAAAAGACCAAATCATACAAGACTGCAATCATTCAGCATACCTTTGTTTTAAGACAGAGATGGGCAACTTGTGGCCCTTCAGATGTTGCTGACTAGGGCTGATGGGAGATGCACTCCATCAAGATAAAGTTACCAGCTTGGTAGATGAAGGGAATGCTGTGGACATTGCATACCTTGATTTCAGTAAGGCCTTTGACAAGGTTCCCCATGACATTCTTGCAAACAAGCTTGTAGAATGTGGGCTAGACAAGTTAACTGTTCAATGGATTTGTAATTGGTTGACCGGCCGAACCCAAAGGGTGCTCAGCAGTGGCTCCTCTTCGTCTTGGAAAGATGTGACCAGTGGGGTGCCACAGGGTTCTGTCCTGGGCCCAGTGCTATTCAACATCTTTATCAATGACTTAGATGAGGGAATTAGGGGCATACTTATCAAATTTGCAGATGACACCAAATTGGGAGGAGTAGCTAATACCCTAGAGGACAGGATCAAAATTCAGAATGACCTGGATAGACTGGAGAGCTGGGCCAAAGCTAACAAAATGAAATTCAATACGGAGAAATGTAAAGTACTGCATTTAGGGCGGAAAAATGAAATGCATAAATATAGGATGGGAGAGACCTGGCTGAATGAGACTACGTGCGAAAGGGATCTAGGAGTCCTAGTAGACCACAAGTTGGACATGAGCCAACAGTGTGATGCGGCAGCTAAAAAGGCCAATGCAATTTAGGGCTGTATCAATAGAAGTATAGTGTCTAGATCAAGGGAAGTAATAGTGCCACTCTATTCTGCCTTGGTCAGACCTCACTTAGAATACTGTGTCCAGTTCCGGGCACCACAATTCAGAAAGGATATTGACAAATTGGAGCGTGTCCAGAGAAGGGCAACTAAAATGGTGAAAGGTCTGGAAACAATGCCTTATGAGGAGAGACTTAGGGAGCTGGGTATGTTTAGCCTGGAAAAAAGACGGTTTAGAGGCGATATGATAGCCCTGTTTAAGTATTTGAAGGGATGTCACGCTGAGGATGGAGCAGGCTTGTTTTCTGCTGCTCCAGAGACTGGAACACGGAGCAATGGGTGCAAGCTCCAGGAACAGAGATTCCACCTCAACATGAGGAGGAACTTTTTGACAGTGAGAGCTGTTCGGCAGTGGAACACACTCCCTCGGAGCGTGGTGGGGTCTCCTTCCTTGGAGGTCTTTAAACAGAGGCTGGATGGCCATCTGTCGGGGATGCTTTGATTGTGATTTCCTGCGTGGCAGGGGGGTTGGACTGGATGGCCCTCGTGGTCTCTTCCAACTCTGCAATTCTATGATTCTATGATTCTATGATTCTAAGAAGACCATAAAAAGACTTGACATTATGAACAAGGACATAGATTTTAATCTCCTAATCCAGCTCTTTTGTAGTAAAGATACTGTGCATTTTACAATAGGAAACTGGGGCAAAAGAAGAAGTGAAATGTCCACATTCCAACTGAAAGGCAACAGGAGAAATGGGTCAGTACCTCCTAAGCCAGATTCCAGCACCTTAACCAGAACTCAGAGCTGGATTAAGATGTGCTTAACAATTATGTAAAACTTGAAATAGGGAGGATATTTAGAAGACCCTTATCATCTGAGTCCCTAAATTGTAAACTTACTTGAAATGTGTGTAACTCTAGGACTGCAAGTATTAAATTTATTCTAAGTAAGCAGAGGAGGTGGGGGGAGACCTGCATATTACTATCAGCTGAGATTTACAGAACCATCAAGTATTATGACAACTTTATACATAACTGTTTGAGGCAAGTGGAAACATACTGATGGAAGCATGGTGATAAAGAGTCAGAAAAAAATCAATCAGATGGTCATACACCTGAATGCCAATGCTTTTAAAATAAAACGTACCTCTACCTTATCTTCACCTTCACCGAAATGTCAGCCGTGCTATAAAAGAACCAGACAATGCTATGCTCCAACACAAAAACAGATGGATCCTTCTAGTGAAATAACATTTCTTACCACCCATGTGTCAGACCACACACATAGAATTAGAAACAGGTCAACCTTCTAAGTTGTCCCAAAAGCAATTATTCCTTTTGCAGCAGGCAGAAAAGTCTCAACACAACAGAGGTCACCTCAAAAAAAAAAAAAAAAAAGCCATGCTCACAAAAGCAACAAAACAAAAGAAATGGAAAATGACTCCTTCTCTCTCTGTCTCTCTCTCTCTTTGAAAGAGAGGATATTGACCTATTATTAAAAGACCATTCCACTCCTCAAGCACATAAGATCAAGTCAGCAAACTGTAGATAATACAAGAATGCCTCAGGATAAAGATGATATTTCTTTTAAACTGGGACCATGGAAAGGGCCAATTTTACATTCACAATTACACTTTTCAGCTCTTTTTTTCATGGGAGGGGAAGAATGCTTCAACTCTAAGAGACATCATAATAATTTAAATGCACTGACAATCACAATAATTCAAACATAATTCATTATCACTGGTGCCCAAGAATAAGGAAACCAAAACAGAAACAGAATACATTCCATCGGAATAGTGTACTGGTAAAAGTGTACAAATGTTTTGAAAAGCAGAGGTAGACATTTTGGCCATAAGAAAAGTTCCAGATCCATGATGTGGAAATACCTACATTAGGCAAACCAAAGAAGGCACAGCATTGTATACAAGCTTTTGAGATATTCATATTTCTTTATTAGCAAGATGTTACAAAATCAGTCAGCATCCTCCATGATGCATGCAAGACAAATGATTGCCAAAGCTTTTTATACCAATATATAAACATATTTCTTATACATATTTTATGAGGTATTTTCAACACTGATGAGTTTCTTACATTCATCAGTTTAAGTATGCATTGCAAGAAAATAGTCATCCAGTCACCCTGCGTCAGGGTCTCTCACATTCTCCTGTAACATATCGGATTGGTTGCCCTGTATTTATGACCACTCAGCATTCCAAGATTCTCCACCCTGGCTTACATTCACTGATGCTGCTGGCAAGGATGAGGAAAACACATAACATAGGTTTGAGCCATAGCTTTGGTAGAACATCATCTTTGCATATGTAAGGCCTTATCAATCTCTGGTTAAAGGGTCTCTCTGGGGAACAAAGCTGAGACGACTTCTGTTTGAAAACCTGCAGAGCAATGATTAATCAACAGACATAGGGAACACAGGAAGATTCCTTATACTACATCAGGTTATTTGTCCATCTAATGGAATGTCATCCACTTTAACACAGCTCTTGGAAAAGTTATTTTGGACTACAACTCCCGGAATTCCCCAGCCAGCTCTGGGCTGGCAACAACAGGGTCTCAGCAGAGGTATTTCCCATCACCTCCCACCAGAGTCAACCAGAGATTGAATCTTAAACCCCCTGCACACAAAGCTCTATAACTGCCTCCAGCAGCACCCTAAATGTGTTTGTACTGCAATGTAACCTTCACGTGATGTGTTAATGAACCCTAATATTTCAATGGCAGTCTAAAATTCTGCCCCCATGTAAACCAAAGCAAACACCAGAATAGAATTAGGTAACTTCCACTGGAAATATTTTCTCATCTCTCCTCCCCTCCAGGTACACATTGCTGCTATATCTCCATGAGAAATACCAGCTGCCTAGCTTACTTGCTAGAATATTTTTCCTTGCCACCAAAGTTGTCCCCTCTTTGCTGCTTCTTACCTTCTCCATGCCACAACAAAATAACAAAAAACCTCTTCCTCTCCCTCAAACCTTCTGCATGTACCAGAAAGCTTGAGGGTGAGGTCTTATCTCATTTACACTGTTTGGAAAAGATAAGGAACTCCTGCTATTTCATACTTTCTCCAGGCCACACCACAAATTTCCTTTGTCTAGTATTATTTCTAGTAAAACAGGTTTTGCAGGTACTGAAATTTTTAAAAAAGGAAGTGGAAGAGCCTTGAAGTTTAGAGGGATAGAGGAACAGCAAAATGAAGATACAGGTTGAGTCTCCCTTATTCGAAATGCTTGGGGCCAGAGGTATTTTGGATTTTGGAATACTTGCTTATACATAATGAGATATCTTGGGAGATGGGACCCAAGTTTAAACACAACATTCATTTTTGTTTCATATACACACAGCCTGAACCTACTGAAATAATTTTGTGCATGAAACAAAATTTGTGTACACTGAACCATCAGAAAGCAAAGGTATCACTATCTCAGCCATTCATGTGGACAATTTTGGATTTTGGAATATTTCAGATTTTGGAATTCTGGATAAGGGAGCTCAACCTGTATTTATGGAAGAACTGTGGAACTTTTGGTGGAATTTATGGGAAGAGAGAAACAGGAATTCAAGTGTGTTGTGGATAAAGTTTTCAGAGTGAATTCCTGAGTAGCAAAACAGAGAAAGCTACCCAGGAATGTGATAGTCCATATCGTGAAGGCAACAAGTAAAAGATGAGATTCTACAACTTCATCAGACTACCAAGTTGAAGTGTTGAAGAGAACTCCATCCAAATTTTTAAGGATATACCATCAAGAATTTTGAAGAAGAGAAAAGATTATAAAGACAGGCTGAAGCATAATAGAATTCAGATTAGATGGGGAAATTGGTAAGAAGATTTAAACAAAGGAGATTTACAATCAATACCAGACAGAAGGTCAAATATTTTTTTAATGAAATATGGAAAGACCTAGAAGGTCATTGCAATACAAAGAATGGAAATGAAAGTGTGAATGGAAATGGAACAGGGAAGGAAAAAAAGCCAAGAAAAGAAAACTTCAAGATCCAATGCAGAATACTGCTCAGGAGATGAAAACAATGGCAAAAAGCAAGCAAGAGCCCTATCCCCACATAAATCTTAAAATATTTTAGTGCTGATGCATATAACTTTGATTTTGCCATCTTATATAAGGGACACCATTTTGCTATGCCATTGCATATAATGGGACTTGAGTATTCAAGGATTTTGGTATCCACAGGGGGTTCTGGAACCAAACCCCAGCAAATATGAAGGGACAACTGTACTTTTATGTGGTTTTGTGAGCTTGTTATATATGCTTTGCTCTCTGCTACTCCTTTTATGTACCACAGTTCATATCTTTATTATTTTATGTATTTTGTTTTTTAAAAATTTAAAAACCACCCAGAAAATGTTTGTTATTTAGTGTCCAATAAATGTTTCAAACAAATAAATGAATACAGGACAGTCCTCCGCAAAGCTGAGCACCAGGGAAAGAGCCATCTCCTTCATATCCCCTTTTTGAGACCATCATTATCTCTTCTTGAGAAAATTCAGTTACAACTTCCTTCTTCAAAAATTCTCTGTCCAAATTCTTCATACACTTTAGCAACTGTCCTATAAAGCTTCATATTATTAAATGATTCCCATTACATTTATCACATCCGCATCAGAGTGACTTAGAAGCATTATCCTTACAAATGTTTTTCTGGTAAGTCACTTGTGTTAACATTATTGTCACTTAATGGAAGGCTACTAATCCAACAATAATCAAAATACTGCTTCCAAAAACTGTATTAATTGTTGCAGACTGATGCCTGCAATGACAAGATCATAAACAGACAGATATAGAAATTACTCACATAGCCGTGCTATAAATCTATTCCTCTTTTTTTCTTTTCCTTGATAGGTACTCTCCAGAACTGTTTTTCCTCACACAAGTACTCATGGAATCCTTCAAGCTTACCCCTAGTCACTATCATTATAATCAAATTCTACCTCAAGTTTTAGACAAGGGCATTGTCAAAAGACACCTATTCACATATACTCTAGGACCTAACAATCTCAACACTCAACTCAAGGAGACAAAATTGTTTTTCTACCTTTTTTTTCATACTTTACCTTCAAGTCATAACATTTCTGTTTAGGCAACACACTAGAAGCCAGGGATCCGTGGAAACATGACACAGCAACACAGGGATCTACAGGGCCTTGTCTTGTCATGTACAAGCAGCATGATAGTTCATGTTGCTTCATCAGTCCTGCTTGCAACGAAAGTGGCCAGCCTTCTAAATAGAGGATGACTTCAAACAGAGGACTGTCCTCTGTAAAGTTGACCACATGACCAGGGAAATCACAATGGAAGGTTCTTTTCCACATCCTTTATTTATTTATGGTATTTATACCCTGCTCTTCAGGCACAAAGACTCTCAGAGCAGCTTACAAATTATTAAGCAATAGCACCTACACATCTACACCGCTTTTATAGTGCACTAGGCACTCTCCAAATGGTTTCCAACATGTGTTAGCTAATTGCCCCCAAAAGCTAGGTACTCATTTTACTGACCTACAAAAGGATGGAAGGCTGAGTGAACCTTGGAGCCCTTGGGATCAAACTTGCAATGTTGTGGCGTGCAGTACTAGCATTTTACCAGTGCACCACCAGGGCTCCCTTAGAACAGGGGCAGTGAACCTATGGACTTGCAGCTGTTGGACTGCAACTTCCAATACCCCAGGTAGCATGGTCAATGGTCAGGAATTATGGGAGTTGTAGTTTGACAACAGCTGAAAGACCACAGATTTCCCCACACCTGTGTTAGAATATATTTAGGGAACCATGGGGTGCACACTTGTATGTGTAGGATGATGCCCATTAGAACATATGTCCTAAGAAGTACATGTAGTTTGAACGATTAGCCTAGTAAACTGATGATCTTCCGTTCTATCTGCTACACTCATTCATTTTAGCCTGCTTAAGTTCGAAAGGGAGCAACACATCCCTAAATGTAAGGAGATCTTGCACAGTCCTCTTCATAAACAGAAAAACAAATGTGTAAGAATTCAGTTACCATTATAGACAAGATTATAGCAATACCAATAGCATTAATATTTATATACTGCTTATAAGTACCAAAGCACTCCCTAAGCGATTTACAGTGTGTTAGCTAATTGCCCCCAACAAACTGGGTACTCATGTTATTGACCTATGGAAGGATGAAAGGCTGAGTCAATCTTGGAGCCCTCTGAGATTGAACTCATAATGTTGTGGCTTGCAGTACTGGCATTTAAAACCTGGGCAGGAAGGTGTCAAGTGGTAAAGTTGTTACTGTGGAATAAAAAGGGTTCATACACATTTTAACCAGTATGTTCCTAAGATGACGTGAACAAGACTGCTACAAGGCAACAACTGGCCAACTAACAGATTTTTCCATTTCCTCTCTTGATGTTCTGAATATATCACCACATTTTTCAATTGAACAAATATGAGTTTTAGTAGCCCTGGAGTTTCTCATCCAGGGGGTCATTTAACATGTCATTTTGCATGTGGTGCGGAATTAATTTGTTCTTATTACACCTCCGCGTTTAGTGCCAGATGGTACAACTGCTAGCAAACAATTTAAAAAGCACACAGAGAACTGACCTGTTTTAGAAACCGATCTGTCACCTAACAAGGGCATTGCTATAACTCTGAATCATGCTACTAAAGAGTCCCCACCCAAGTGCTTACTATCCCATAAGTAGCACACAGTGGAGAGAGAGAAAAATTACACAGATGTAACATGGACATTTTTATTTCAGTCCAAAGCTTCATGGACACCAGAGCAATGCAGCCACTAAGGTACATCAGAAATGTATTTCTCTTGGGCTGCAATCAGAGGAAGCATCTATCACAGAAGCTGTCATTTCTATGATGCCAGTATTTGAGAGTTTTAAAAAGATGTGATCAAACATTATAGCAAATGGTACATTTCTTAAAAATATCCTGCAGGCTGTTTCTGCAGAACAGATAAGTAACCCTAAAAGACTACATTGAATGAAAGATGACTGCCTTGCACCCACTGACCTTGTTTTGGGTTATCTAAACCTTCATTGGTCCAGCTCACACAAAAGAGTCGATGATGTTGCAAAAGCTGCAAAACATCCAGGACAATACTTCTTCAAGTTACAGGTGGAAGATTACATGCCTGAATGCTCTTCCATATTAAAAAGTTCCTCCACACAAAAAAAGTTTGATGTTCTGTTAACAATGCAACTCTAGCTAGCTTTCTCTTTGATATGTTATTTTTTTATCTATGCAGGATAATTTTTCCGCACAGTGACACTTTCAACAATATGAACTCCCCTCCCAAACTGGTATAGTATAGTTCAGGAAAGGCTTTACCACCTCCTCCTCATCTTCTCTCTTTGCAATTAAATCATTCAGAATCCTCTGGCTTTTCTTCGCAAATGAAGATTCAGGAAGGACTCATCCCGCACCTTCTGCAAGCGCGCTGATGACTAAAAAGGCCAATCCAAGATAAACAAGTCCGGTTGCAGAAAGCACAGCAGAAGGTCTCCTTGGGTGATGTTTTTGGGTTGTGATTCTTTCTGCGTTGTCGTTTCTCGTCAAGACTTGTTCAGCGTTAGTTCTCAAATAAGGCTGAAGCATTGTGGATAGTGCGTCTCCATACCTCCCAATGTGAGGCCAGGGCGGACCATTGTTGGTGATCAATTTGGCCAAGCCTGAGATGTTGTTTCAGGGAGTCCTTGTATCGCTTTTTTGGAGCGCCCCTCTTACGCTGACCCATGGCGAGTTCACCGTAGAGTAGTATTTTTGGGAGGCGATGGTCCTCCATCCTAGAAACATGCCCTGCCCAGCGCAGCTGTGTTCTCACTATCATGGCCTCAATGCTGGTGATCTCTGCTTGCTCAAGAACAGCAACATTCGTCACATAGTCAGTCCAGTATATATTTAGGATTGTGCGTAGACAGCGCTGATGAAAGCGTTCGAGGAGTCGTAGGTGGTGGCGATAGGTGATCCATGTTTCAGATCCATAAAGGAGGATAGACAGTACAATGGCTCTATACACACTGATTTTTGTGCTTTGCGTCAGGTGTTCATTGCTCCAGACTCTTTTGTAAAGTCTTCCAAATGTACTACAGTTGTCCCTCCACATTCGCGAACTTGACATTCGCGGTTTCGGTTATTCGCGGTTTTGGGAGGGCCCCCCCCCCGGGGCCCCCCCCCCGGGCCCCCCCAAAACCGCGACACGGGGCCTCCAGAGGCCCCGTGAAAGACATAGAGGGAGCGGGGAGGCCCAGGGAGGCATCCACGGGGCCCCCGGAGGCGCTCCGGAGGCCCCAGGAAGGCCTGGGGAGGCGATCCTGAGGCCTCCGGAGACGCTCCGGAGGCCCCAGGAAGGCTTGGGGACGGGGTGGGGAGGGCTGGGGAGGCGATCCTGGGGCCTCCGGAGACGCTCCGGAGGCCCCAGGAAGGCCTGGGGACGCGGTGGGGAGGGCTGGGGAGGCGATCCTGGGGCCTCCGGAGACGCTCCGGAGGCCCCAGGAAGGCCTGGGGACGGGGTGGGGAGGGCTGGGGAGGCGATCCTGGGGCCTCCGGAGACGCTCCGGAGGCCCCAGGAAGGCCTGGGGACGCGGTGGGGAGGGCTGGGGAGGCGATCCTGGGGCCTCCGGAGACGCTCCGGAGGCCCCAGGAAGGCCTGGGGACGCGGTGGGGAGGGCTGGGGAGGCGATCCTGGGGCCTCCGGAGACGCTCCGGAGGCCCCAGGAAGGCCTGGGGACGGGGTGGGGAGGGCTGGGGAGGCGATCCTGGGGCCTCCGGAGACGCTCCGGAGGCCCCAGGAAGGCCTGGGGACGCGGTGGGGAGGGCTGGGGAGGCGATCCTGGGGCCTCCGGAGACGCTCCGGAGGCCCCAGGAAGGCCTGGGGACGCGGTGGGGAGGGCTGGGGAGGCGATCCTGGGGCCTCCGGAGACGCTCCGGAGGCCCCAGGAAGGCCTGGGGACGCGGTGGGGAGGGCTGGGGAGGCGATCCTGGGGCCTCCGGAGACGCTCCGGAGGCCCCAGGAAGGCCTGGGGACGCGGTGGGGAGGGCTGGGGAGGCGATCCTGGGGCCTCCGGAGACGCTCCGGAGGCCCCAGGAAGGCCTGGGGACGCGGTGGGGAGGGCTGGGGAGGCAATCCTGGGGCCTCCGGAGACGCTCCGGAGGCCCCAGGAAGGCCTGGGGACGGGGTGGGGAGGGCTGGGGAGGCGATCCTGGGGCCTCCGGAGCATCTCCGGAGGCCCCAGAAAGGCCTGGGGACGGGGTGGGGAGGGCTGGGGAGGCGATCCTGGGGCCTCCGGAGACGCTCCGGAGGCCCCAGGAAGGCCTGGGGACGGGGTGGGGAGGGCTGGGGAGGCGATCCTGGGGCCTCCGGAGCATCTCCGGAGGCCCCAGAAAGGCCTGGGGACGGGGTGGGGAGGCGATCCTGGGGCCTCCGGAGCATCTCCGGAGGCCCCAGAAAGGCCTGGGGACGGGGTGGGGAGGGCTGGGGAGGCGATCCTGGGGCCTCCAGAGCATCTCTGGAGGCCCCAGGAAGGCCTGGGGACGGGGTGGGGAGGGCTGGGGAGGCGATCCTGGGGCCTCCGGAGCATCTCCGGAGGCCCCAGAAAGGCCTAGGGACGGGGTGGGGAGGGCTGGGGAGGCGATCCTGGGGCCTCCGGAGACGCTCCGGAGGCCCCAGGAAGGCCTGGGGACGCGGTGGGGAGGGCTGGGGAGGCGATCCTGGGGCCTCCGGAGATGCTCCGGAGGCCCCAGGAAGGCCTGGGGACGGGGTGGGGAGGGCTGGGGAGGCGATCCTGGGGCCTCCGGAGCATCTCCGGAGGCCCCAGAAAGGCCTGGGGACGGGGTGGGGAGGGCTGGGGAGGCGATCCTGGGGCCTCCGGAGCATCTCCGGAGGCCCCAGAAAGGCCTGGGGACGGGGTGGGGAGGGCTGGGGAGGCGATCCTGGGGCCTCCGGAGACGCTCCGGAGGCCCCAGAAAGGCCTGGGGACGGGGTGGGGAGGGCTGGGGAGGCGATCCTGGGGCCTCCGGAGCATCTCCGGAGGCCCCAGAAAGGCCTGGGGACGGGGTGGGGAGGGCTGGGGAGGCGATCCTGGGGCCTCCGGAGACGCTCCGGAGGCCCCAGGAAGGCCTGGGGAGGGCGGGAGGGAGGGCCGGGGAGACCTCCGCGGGGCCTAGCAAGGCCCCGCGAAGGCTTGGGGAGGGAGGGAGGGAGGGCCGGGGAGACCTTCGCGGGGCCTAGGAAGGCCCCGCGAAGGCCTGGGGAGGGAGGGGGGAGGGGTGTCATTATTCGCGGTTTTTTCACATTCGCGGGGGTCCGCGGAACGGAACCCCCGCGAATGTGAAGGGACGACTGTATATGCCTTTGCTAATCTGTGATTGATCTCTTTGTCAATCTTGGCATCTGAGGAGATGATGCTTCCCAGTAGGTGAACTGCTGAACGGACTTAAGCACAGAGTTGCTAACGGCAATGTGGGGATGATGGAATGGTCCTGTGGTATAGGCTGGTAAAGAACTTCCATTTTCTTCAGGTTGACTTCCAGCCCAAACAGCTCTGCAGCTGTTGCGAAGCAGGATGTTAGGTGCTGCAGAGCTGCTTCTATGTGGGCAACAAGGACAGCATCATCAGCGAAGAGCAGCTCACGGACTAGATAGTTTAGAGTCTTAGTGTGAGCCCTCAGACGGCTTAAGTTAAACAAGCTACCATCAGTACGGTAACAATCTGAGCCCTTCTGTAAATCACACGATTCAAAACATAAAAATACAAATGTGCAGAATGCACAGCACTTTCACACATTCTTCCTACAAATGAAAAAGAAAGTTGCTAAAGAGAGCTACCCTAATTTTAGAATTAATTTGATTTAGCTATGGGCAGGATCCTACCCTCTGTCCACAGAGCAAGTGTTAAAATGTCACACATACACACAATATTTTGTGGAGCCGGGTTAAGTGTTCTGCCTTCAGAAGGTTTAATAAATGGCAGTCCACTCTGAAAGGATCTCAAATGTAGTTCAACAACATCTTGGGGGTGTCTGATTCCCAACATTAAGCTGAATAGTCCAACAGTCTGACTTCATAGAAGGCATGGGTTCATAATATACACCACTAAGTTCATGTCACCAATCAGGAAAACAACCCTTTTTACCAGCTGAGGACCCATGAGGTGATAAAGTGAGTGAGGATGTTGACCCAGAATCTTTCCAGCATTCTTGCTGCTTGCCAGAGGCAGCACCATTGTTCCCAGCAGAGCCAGAAAATACTAATATATCCACACATTCAATAGCTCCTTCCTTAGCAAGAGAAAGAGCATGCTGATTTAATAAATGTGACACACATTTTCCTTACCATGTAACAGCTGTGTACTGGATTTGTGGCTAATGAAGGACTACTGCAATTGCAGACTAATTGTACCTATTGGAAGACTATTCCTTGCTTTATGTAAGAGTGAAATCTATCTTCCTGTAACTCATTTTCAATTTTCAAACTAGCAATGCTATAAAAGGAAAATGTATGATTACAAAATAACACAACTTTAGGAAACTTAAAGGGCTCCCTCCTTTATTATGTTCTAAGGGTTGTAGCAATGTCATATTTTACATAATTTTAGAATGGCTTTGTGGTCATGACCCTGGACTCATCTACTTACTGATTACTTGCCTACCATACGGTACTTTGTTCCCTTAATGCCAAACAAGACTTCCTACTTTCCTACACCAACAGTTGAAGGGTGTGCTACATTACCTGGATTCATTTATTCCACTTCCCTAGTCTTTATACAGGTACTTGGGTCCCTGCGATAGATAGGTGATGGGTAGTTCCCTGTATTAAGAAGCAAAAAGACCTCTATCTATTAGCCTTTTGTCTCAAATCGATCTGATCATACCTAGTCTCTTTTAGCAGATACAAAGAGATTACCTAGATGATGTTTCTGGTCAGTTTGTTCCATCCTGTCACTCTGAACAGAGGAAGTGTGGCAATCTTTTAAGTTTCACAACTTCCGCTTTTAATATAACCAGAAGTGTAGCAAAACGTCTGTGCCTCCCTGAGGGAACACACAAAAACTGAAGAGTTATTTTTGCAGCTGCCTTCCTTTGTAACTATCTCTAGAGGGGTAGCCATGTTAGTCTGTTCCAGCAAACACAACAGAATCTTGAACCATCTTAAAAAATCACTACAGGTTAAGTTCTTGTGGACTACAGACTGTTTCATCAGAAGCAACTGATGAAGAGGATAGTCCACAAAACCTTATATCCTAAAATTGTTCACTTTGCTGAATCCTCAGTTACAATTAATGGTGTTTTGCCATACACACATAAAAACACTTTCCCCTCCACATATGATACAATAGCCTGATACTGACCATTAAGGACTTTATCAGACCAGTAAAATATGGCATCATAAAGACACCTAATGATCGTGAAAGGGCACGCGAACCAGATGATGTCACCCTTTCATGATCATATACGATGTATTGTGAAAAAGCCGTACTTTTTTATTGATGGCCCAAGCTGTCAATTCATCTCCTGTGGTGATTTTCTGCTGGTGTTGCTGGCATTTGAATCTGTGTGCCATTGTACTCAAGTGAATGCAGCATCAATGGACAAACACGGCCAGGTGAGATCATGACAGCCAGGTAGGGGGCGCTCTTTTTTATGACCCTCCCATATACTTTGAACTTTTAAAGTGTGTTTTACTGCTTTTCTTAATGTTTTGTGACTTTATTTTGTTTGGTTTTTTTGAAATTCCTGTGCTAGCATCTTCTTGCAAAAATTCGGGAGATTTCAACCTTGGAAGTAAATGGAGCTCCGGTAATGCTTTAATGGAGAAGCCTCATGGACACTGCTTAAGGTAAGTGTGGTGGTGGGGGGGCTTCTTTTGTTGGCATTAGGACACCACAATTTATGCTGGTAAAAGAACTTTTCGGGGGGGGGGGAGGTCTGATAAAGTCCTAAGTCTTATCTTCATTGGGCAAAATGAACTGCAGATCTTAAAAAAACCCAAAAAACAGGCAGGATTCTCAACTCCAATACTAATTGTTAATTTCAACTAGAGCCAGCCCATTAATTCAATGCATATAGGTGATGACTTACCAAGGTCCCACTGATTCAATGAGTCCTTTCTAGTTCTGGTTAACCACTAGATTTAGCACTTTGCTTCAAAATACCTGCTATTTGGTTAGCCCTTTCCACTTCTTCCATAACTTAACACCAATGGGGAATTTGAAGCCCTTAATTTATACTTCCCTCTATCATTAGTAAAAAGTAAAAGTGATAGCATTGACAGGGTGTTAGACTTAGATCAAGATGATCTGGACTTTAAAAAAATATATATTGCACGACTCTGGATCACATATTGTCTTTCAATCTAGCCTATATTACAGGATTGTAATGAGAATTAAAGGGGTAAACCATTCATTCCCACTTAGGTTTCTTGGATGAATGGTGCATTGTAAATAGGCAGACACATTTGGAGCACAGTTTTGAGTCAGGGAGTTACATAACTTTAGTTGTAAAATGGCTGGTCATTTGAGATTCCTGTACACAAAATAAAACATGAATAAAAAGCCATAGGAAAATTTAACCTTTCCACAACAAAACTACACAATCACTATCGTTATCACCATCTTCACCAGTACCATCATAATTATTCTCATCATTTATTTATATAGCACCATCAGTGTACACAGTGCTTTACATACGTGGTTTACAATTGTTAATTTGATAGGTCCCTGGCCTCAGGCTTACAATCTAAAAGGACACACAAGAAAAGGGGATCGCAGTGGGGGAAGGGATTAAGGGCTTGTCTACACTAGGGGCAAAAGTCTGAATGGACTCCCTGACTGTTCTGCCCCAGATCTACCCCAGAGCCACTCTGCTACCTATTTCTTTGCAGGGAAACTGGGTAGATTATGACTACATGTGACCCTACATCTGGATGTTGCTTTGATCTGCCATCTCTTCCTCTCTTCCATCAGCTCCCTAACAGATCTAGGACAGTTTGCTTCAGTGTCCAGGCCTGGAACAGTTACAGAAATGTTCTTCCCTCCTTGGCACTGCTAGCACGCAGTCACTTGCTCTGAGGAAAATGAAGCGCCAGCCATGTGATTTCATTTCTGACTGCAGAGCAAGCTACTGCATACCAATGGTGGTGGCGCTGAGGAGGGGAAAACCTTTCTGTAACCATTCTGGGCTGGGAACTGGCCCAGGCATTGAGGTAAATGGCAGCATCTGCCAGGCAGCAATCTGACCTGCCTCCCCACCCCACTCCCCCCTGTTCCATTGTTCACACTACAGAAAACACCAGGGTTTCCTGCAAACTCTGGAGAAAACAGTGAGTTTTTAAAACCTGGGTTAAGGGGGTATGCCCTGAGTTTGGTGCAGATAAGGCCATATGTTGTGAGGCCTTATCGTACCAGATCGGGGTGTGTGTGTTCCCTTGTGTAGACGAGCCCTAAGTCCACCAGATGTTGGCTCTGGAGGACACAGCAGTGGCAGTTGGGATGGAAAGAGGGCCTTTCCCCAGCTGCTGGGCCTAGTCATGATGGAGCTGTGCCTACTTGTTCTCTTCTCCCTCTAGAGGCCATAGCAGTGGCAATTGTGATGGAGGGAAGGCCTTTCCTCAGTTGCTGAGGATGTTCTTAGTGATGTTGCTGAAATTTGTCATTATTCGGTTGTCATAAAACATATCCCATTCTAAATGCACAGCTGCACTATGATTCTATCATCTTTTCCTAAGAATGTTCTTACACTCTTATTTTCAGTGAAACTCCTGTTGATTTCTGTGAGCTACATGACCATAGAGAGAAGGCAAAAAGAGACTAGAAAAATTACTCAGTATGACCTAGCGCATCAGAGAGAAGAAAAAGATCAAAGCATACTTTTCTGCAAATACTGGATATGTATCAATCAGGATCACTCTTCTGTGATGGCTGTGAAATACATGGGGTTATTCTATTTAGTAGTGACATACTCATAACCAAAAGACATGAGAGATTTGGAGAGAAGATTAGATACCTGCCCTACTAGATGCATAATACCTATGGAGGAGGAATGAGGCTAACAGCACATGTCTTGCAGATTTAAAGTCCCAGGTTCAGTCCCTGCCATCTTCAGTTAAAGGATGCCATGTTGTAGCATGGAGAAAACTCCCAGCACAAAATGTTGGATACAGTAATAGGTTAGATATAAAAGAAGTTCTGACTTCTATCATATTGGACCAATTCCTTTTGTCCTACATCTTTCCAACCATCACATTAAAACACCAAGTCTTTTGCACTAAACTTTAGAACAGAGACAAACGTTTTCCACAGCTTGCTGATGGACAGCAAAATTCACCATATCAAATAGTCAGGGTGTTGCATCAAAGATTTGTTTTTCCCAATATGCACACAAATGGGTTCTGTCATTTTCTGTTTTTTGGGTTTATACATACGGGTACCAAGAAAGGGATTCTTGACCCTTCCTCTTCTTCAGGCATCCACATTGTGTTCCAGCTATTAATAGCCAACTAGATAAAAGAGGATGCCATTGGCACCTGCTCCAGAAACTTTGGCATGAGAACAGCCTCTGGCTTTTGCATAATGCCCCCCTAAGGCACTGGAATGGGGCTGAAAGAAAATCCTAGCGTCTACCATGTCCAAAATATTTGTTGTATTAACAATCCAGCTGTACTTGTTTCCATGGGGAAACCATTCTCCTACAATCCTTTTGCAAAGGAAAATACCAACAAAAATTAAGTGAGGATCCAGTGGTATAGGCAAATCACCTCTACACTACAGAAACTGCATGGGCGTAGCAATGCTGCTGAAATCTGTAATTATTTGGCTGGCATAAAATTTATCCTGCTCTAAATGCACAAATATATTATAGTTCTACCATTATTTCCTAACAAAATCCTTCTGTGTGCTGAATGTAAAGCAAGACTCTGTGGGCATCCAGTCACCCTTGAATAGACCAACTGACCAAAGCAATTATCTGGACTCATTTCCGCTACATAAATATAATAATAATAATAATAATAATAATTAATAATAATTTAGTTATTTATACCCTGCTCTTCAGCCACAAGGCTATCAGAGCGGCTTACAAATTGTTTTAAGCAATAGCAATTTACACATCTACACTGCAAGAAGCAGCTTCCAATGTGTATTAGCTAATTGCCCCCACAAGCCGGGTACTCATTTTACCGACCTACAAAAGGATGGAAGGCTGAGTGAACCTTGGAGCCCTCTGGAATCAAACTTGCAACATGATGACTTGCAGTACTGACATTTAACCACTGTGCCACCAGGGCATAGCACCATGATTCCACTTTAACTGCCATAGTGCCGCTGTGTGGAGTCCTGGCATTTGCAGTTAAGGGAAGGGCAATTAAAATTCTTACCTGGAGAGCTTTAGTGCCTCCCCAAACTACAAACCCATGATGCCAAAGAATGGAGCCATAATGTTTGAATGTTGTTAAATGCTATCAGTGAACTTTTTTCTGATTTCTATGAGCTATGTGATCATGCCATCCTATTTGGCAGCATTTTGTTCAGCAGCAACATTCTCTATTTGGATTAAGCCAACAGTCTTAGTTCTTGAGTTTTAAGTGGTTTTGGTCCTCCTGCTTTCCAGATGTAAAACTCTCTTGCTTCCAGGCATATTAGTGTGGGAGCAAGGGTAGAAGGTGAACTTTTAGGCATTCCTCACCATGAAAGTTTGTATTTGGGTGAGGAGGGATTGATAATATTTACTCATGCAGCCCAATCAATGCTAATGAACTGTACTCTCAGCAAACAAGCTTTTCAAAATGCCCACCATTCATTCAATTTTAAAATAAATGGAAAAAATGAAATCAGCCCTATCCATAGATTCATTTTCATTTTGAGACCAAACAGCAATTCAAACAAATTAGTTCTGAATGAAAATGTGTCCTGTCCTTGCTCACTTGGTGAGTTTTGGAATGAAAAACTGCAAAAGTAGGTTACAAGGAAGGGGATGGGGAGAAGTGGGCAAGAATGACTACAATTTTCCATTTTCACCCCCTTTAAAACTTTTATTCAGTTCTTTACAGAAAATACCATAACTCCTGTTATAAGTTTAAAAAACAGAATATAGCACTGTGAACTTTGTTTGTTTGGGTCATCTTTCAGGGTATATTTCCCTAAGTGGTCATAAAAGATCCAATGTAGTCTTAAAGATCTATTAGGATTTATACATCCAACAAAGGGATACCAAATATTATAAAAATGTAATGTGCTTGGTAATTTCTGGCTGCCAGTAATTGATGTGCAGGTTTTTCCATCAAAGTTGAGTGTCATTAGTTAATGAGTATTCTCTCTCTTTCTCTTCTGCAATGTCGAGTTTAGTGGGAACCCTTGCTCCCCATTTTTTTTGTAGAGACAAAGAATGTGTCTCTCTGTGTGACAGAAGTAGGGACCTCTTGTTTTTTCTGCCAGAAATTTGGCTGGTCAGTCCTATCAAGGGGTAATAAAATCTCTTGCCATTTGAATAGAATACACCAAAGTTACAAACAGCAGAAAAAAATTCTGGATCTCCTACTGAGATTAATAAGGAAAACAAAAAGTCAGTACAGTTCAGAGGAATGGAAAACGAAATGACTTATATTCAAACAAATGGAAACAAACAAAAATGAATCTTAAAATGAAAACAAATGGAGAAATGAAACAAACAAAAATAGTACCACCTCATTCTAAAAATGGAAGGAAAATACTAACATCTATGTTAGATTGGGGAGTTATTCGTAGGAAAGTTTGTATATGTCTATGTGCATGTGTGCACATATGTGTCCTAGATTCAGTAGATCAGAAAGTTGGACATGACTGTTTTTTTCCACTGGTAGCAAAAAATCTTTCTGGGAATTTCCCAACTGTTTAAAATAAAAGCAGGCACAGCTGTACCTATATAGCAACAATGGGGAAATTACATGATTTTTTTTTTAGCTCCTTAAATGTAGCTCATTATCTGTATGTCAGTCAACTTTTATTATCATATATATCATACCCAACCAATGTGTGGTGTGTAGATCTGGTTATCATAGCTGGGAGGAAATTTCTATTGAGTTCCAGTTCCTTCTCCTACTAACATAGTACAGTACTCTTCATAAGTAGTTTCCTTCCAAACATTACTGCTAATCTAGAAAGAGAAATACAGTTTTACCTGGAACTCATTGGGAAAACTTTATAGTAGACAAGTGAGCATTTAATGTTTTCTTTGAACTCCTTCAATTGGACCAGCACACAAACACACAGAAAGCACTTGATGTCATACTGCCTGAGCCTTTATTTTAAAGCAAGGGTGCTAATTATGTAGCCTGCGGGACACCAAAGGTATTTCCATGGTTGTATGTGGCCCTTAATACTGGTTTTCTGCCCCTGGAGCTCCTCACTGTCACTTTTGCACCCTCCCATGGGAAAACTGCAACTCCATGGGATGCAGTTCTCCTCAACAACAGGGCATTTCCCTACATACCTTATTTAGCGCTCTTAAACAGAAGTGTTTTTTTTTTTAAATGTAGGAGATGCTGCAGCCCTTGGGGAGTCCTGGACCCCCCAAAATGGTCCCTGGATCCAAACAGCTTGCCCACCCATTTCAAAGACTTCCCCACATTCATTGTTGTTGTCAAGTAATTGACTAAGACTGCCATAGAATTCTCATAATGGTTGCATGTCAAGAAAACTGATTCCAACCAGGGCAATAGGCATGCTGGATTAAAGAGCATGAGTCCTCTTGCATACTGTGACAGGAAGAAGGACCCTTTCCCCTATGAAACAGGGCAAGCTAAAGGGAGGTGTGTGATGGAGCGCAGAGACAGGTGTTGATGCACCTAGCACTACCCTTTTCCCATTTTATTTAGAGGCTGGCATTCCATTAAGCAGTGATGAACACATAAGCTTAGACTCATGCATTTGTAACTGTTCAGTATTCATGTTTCTGATTGTGGCACTATTACCACAATCACAAATGCCCCCCACCCACAACCTACCTTAACACCCAACAGCCACGCCAAATGAAGGAGATCTGTTTTGCTGGCAATCAGGGTGCAGCAGAATGACATTTCCAGCCCTCGAATGTCAACTATCTGTGCTGCAACAATCAGAATCAGGATCCCTGTCACAACTCCTTGTTGCATCACAGATCACTAGTGGGAGAGGGTTGGAAACACAATCTTATTACATTCCAATCACCAGCAGAACAGACCTCTTCACATGGTGCAGCTTCCGGCTGTTAAGGTAGGTTTGGAAGGTGGGGAGTCATGCCAGAAGATAATACATAGCTGCACATTTGTAACTATGTTGGTGATGTACAATCTCTGCCATGGTTTTGAGGTGGACTGGCCAAGGGAACACTTCATAGCACACATTCAGCAGAACATTTGTAGTCGGTGTGCATTTATTTATTTATTATTGTTTAAGTATTTACAGGTATTTATTATTGTTTAACTAGTGTTACAACTTCTTTGTGGATTGCCCTTTCATAATTAACCAAGTTGCTAAAATAACAGTGACTAGAAATTAGGCTTGTTCTCTCTCTATCTCTGGACCTCTGTGTATATACCCTGTGTGTAGCTTTACTCACCACCAGCTTCAAATAAGATCAGAGCCAAAAATACTCAGTAGCCTGTTACTGAGTATTTTAAAGGGCTGCATATCTACATATGGATCCCTAAGGATATAAAAGATATACGTTGTGGACTTCTAAGGATATTTTTTTTATTTAGGGTAATGCAGATCATTAAAAAGTAATATGGGATTTAAATTACCCATGAGTCCAATGGGTATACAACTGGGCAATTTAAATGGATTATTACCAACCCTGCCAGTGTGGTGTGGTAGTTTGAGCTCTGGATTATGACTCTGGAGACCAGGGTTCAAATCCCCACTAAGCTATGGAAACACATTGGGTGACCTTGGACATGTCACACTCTCTCAGCCTCAGAGGAAGGCAAAGGCTTATGAAGCTTATGAAAAAAGCTTGAAGAAAACCCCACAACCTGAAGGCTCACAACAACAAACCATCTAAAGTTCAAAAGGTGGTTCTGAATATGTTAATTTAAGCTCCAATATTAATAACAACTTATTGGCGAAAGCAAAGCGTACCATTTGAAAAGAATGGGAGAATAGCATCAGGCATACAGAGTCAATGCGTACAATTTTATTTGAAAAGCCTTGGAAAAGACCAATAAATTTCACTGGAAAACCAGCTATAATTGTAAAAATACAAATAAGTAAGTCTGAGAGGCTATATGGAATGGGTAATGATCTGTGTCTAATATCGTAATTAGTTTTAGCTACAGTACTTGGTGTGAATGGATTGTGATGGGTATCTTCATTCTTTAGACTTTTGTGGGGGGAAAAGTTTATGCTCATTCTAATAAACAGAAGGTTTAATTTTTTTAACCAAGTGCCACATATGTTTATGAAGCCTATATTTTCCACCATCACCCACATATATTCATATTATATTATATTCTGTTATGAAACTATATTTTGTTGAATCAGAAATTGCTTGCTCTTCTGTTTATAAATAAGGGGTATGTGTCAGCCAAACCCACATGCCATATGAGATTCAACCAATGGTTAGGAAAATCTTTTCTTCATTCCCCCCACAACAGCTGCATAGTTTATTTATACAAAAAAGATTCAACCTATCTTCCTCCCATTGCTTCTTGTTCCCAAAGTATGTGGGGGAAGAAGTTCTGAAACATAGTAATTTAGATGTATTAGAGCTTCAGAAATAGTTGTGTGCTTGAGGGCTGAGTTTTATAGTACTAAATGAGGCTACCCAACAGGATCTAGCAAGCTATAGATCTTGACAGAATGAAAGTGGAGGAAAAGGTTTGAACAAGCAAGTGAAAAATTGACTCTCTTGATTACTATGGGAATTTCACCTTTAGGGGGAGGAAGAACTGTGGTTCAAAAGTCACACATTTAAAATGAGATTGTCCAGAATGCCATAGGAGTAAGCATAGTTTGATTCCAAACAGGAGAAATGAAGCAAATATCAAAACACTCACTTCAAGAAACATCACCTTTTATCACAGCAAGGTATGCTTTGCTTTGGTAAGGGGACAGACAGAGATGATGGCTCGTTGTTGAAACTATGACAGTCATAAAATTCTCATTTAGTGCAATCAAAGTAAACACTGCTCCATCTGAGGTACAGGCCTTGAAGAGGATGGGTATGTCTTCATGAAAGTTACTACAGTATTCTAGTCTTAACAACTTGTTAAATCACAGTAGGAGGCAAAGGATATTTGCCAGCCAGCAATTCTATATGCAATTCTATATGCTTTTTCAGACAACACAAGTAAAATTTGGGTCAATTTCTAGTTCACTGCTGATTTCCCAGATGTTCATAAAATCCTGAATTGTCTGGTTCCTCTACCCCTTTTTTACAAGAAGGAAGCTCTTTCACCTGAGGAGCAAAATTGACTTCAATTTCAGAGACTGATGTGAATTTCAGAAGCTCTCAGGAGGGCATATCAGTGGTACGTGGGATGAAAGGCAAAAAGGTGGGACCAAAATCCCAGTATTGGTCAGCTTGAACCTGTCACAACCACTAAATAAGCCTTAGAAGAGGCATTTCAGCCATCTAGAATTGGGTGAGGGACTTGTACAAAATCTTGGAAACCACCCAATGAGCATATCATGGGGAATGAGGTGTAGCCATTTAGAGAAACGCAGAAGTTCAGAGTGGGACTTCACCCCTGTGCTACAAGGAAATAAAGTTCTTCCCACAATACAAAGACACTACTTTGCCGTGCTATTTTGATAACAATGGTACTTGTTAGATCTTCAGAACACAGCTTCACTAAACCAGTATTTCTAAGAGTGTTAATCAAGAAAGTCCTCCTAGATTGAACAAAATATGTCCGGTATCCTGGCCCATTATGGCCCATTAGATGCCTCTGACCAATTCACAAGCCTGACATGAGGGCAGTAGTCCTCTCCTATTTTGTTCCTTAGCAAATGCTCATGCTGCCTGTGATCCTGGAGGCAGCATGTAGCCCCTATGACACTTTACATGAGAAAAAGAACTCCAACAGTAGAGGCTGAACTCTCAGGTCATTATTTTGATAAATCGAAATGTTGAGTAGGTTGACAGACAAGGTAAACATCAGAGCATGGAAACCTACTCTTTTATTTTTTGGACTACAATGCTGACAATAGCTAGGGCTGCCATTTGTCCTGGAAAACTGGGGAAATCCCAGATTGAAGGGACTAAAAAATGTCCTGGCCAGCTGAGCTGGTTGAAGCAGCAGATCCTGGATTCCTCTTTAGTCAGAGTGCAGGCCACTCCGGGTTGTACTGTGCAGGCATGTCAGAGCTGGAGCCCGGAAGGCAGGCGTGCTGAGTGCAAGAGAAGAGTCCAGAAAGTAGGAGAGGAAAGGAGGCAAGTAGAGATGCTGAACCTAAGAGGGCTTGTGTTGTGTGGTGAGTGTGGCAATGTTGAGTGTGGAACTTCACTTCCAAGCAGTCTGGCAACCAGGGAACAAGCAACATGTAAATTGATGGTGCAATATAAATACATAATGATGATGATAATAACAACTACTACTGAAATATCTATGCAGTAAAACAATGTTAAATGTCAAAATGCGGTTTGTTGGGAGAGGGTCAATGTATATTTTTGTCCTGGTTTTGTAGAAGAGAATTATGGCAACCATAACTATAGCCGTACTGGCTAGGAGATTCTAGGAACTGTAGCCTAAAAAAGGAACTTACCCAAACTTAGGTAAAAAATTAATCAGAAGATTATTTTTTCAAATTGTCGAGCAATGTGATTGACAAAATTAAAATAACTGATTTTCACAATAAAACTGAAGTAGCAATTTGGACATTTTTCAGTTAAATCTTCTTTCTATAGATTTTACAGTCAAGTCATGGAAAACATCATTTCTATGAAATCTAGCTTATGCAAATTCACTTTTGTGCATATGTTTTTGGATATGGGAAAGACACTCTAGATAATTAACTATTCTATTACCTGGGTTGGTACAGCAATGTATTTCTTGGATGGAATTTCTTGGTGCATCCCTTAATAAAGGGCGTATCTCATTTGGGGTGAATCACTGTTATTCTTCTTGTAGATAATTTGCATTTTGTTTAGAAGGCCTCAAGAAGATTTCATATACCGCCCTACAGAAGATATGTATAGGCATGCACATCTTATGCAACCCTCACTCACTGCACTCAGCCTTCACCATCTTTTTAGAACAACTCAGTCAACAGAATTTATTCAGAGTTATTACGATGCAAACTTAAATAAGTTCTTTCTTGCACAGTCCATTTCACTTCAGTGAACATTTTTTCAAAACAGCAAAGATAAAAAGAGAGAGAGAACTGAGTTAGTTTTTAGTCCCTTTGTGTTTATGAGGTATATGCAGTTTGTAGAGACTGAGAGAATTCAGTTTACTTTGCTTAGTGCCTATGCTCCACTGCCGCTGCCACCGCCGTCAATGGAATAGACCCTTCAGAATTTCATCTTGATTGCACATGAGTGTATACAAAGAAAATACAAAGAAAATAAAGGATTTTATGGGGCCTCCAGGAAAAACTGTTAGTTTCAAAGGCTGTCAACCCCTTTTTCTGTCTCTGATAGATATTGTAGATTTAAGAATGTGGGGCACATCTCTGGTCAAGACCATAGGTATTGTTTAGATGGCCCATGGGGATTTTACTCTGTGAAGAACAACATACATACAAACCTGGATATTATAGAGAACCCATTTACTCACTTTACCAATCAACCATACAAAGTATCTCCTACATCATTGCAGCTAGTATGTGAGCCACAAACTAGCTTAAAAAAAAACCACAGAAACCAACACCATTCTGTCAAAATGCCACATCAGAACTAGGTAACCATATCATCAATTAATGTGATACAAAAGGTTGTTATATTTCTTGCTGCACCTGGATTTTAATGGAACAGACACTCACAGAGGCTAATATCTAGGAACATCCTTTCTGCACTATGAATAAAGGCTTTGCCACAGAGATGTGCCAGGCTAATTGTCTTAACTGCTGTTCAGGCAGGCTGATGGTTCATGAATGCTGGGAGCACTTATTTGTTTGCATGCCTTTTCATCTGCTACAAAGAGTTCCATCAGATACTGTCTCTTCTTTAAAAACAACAACCCAAGATGAACATATGGAGAAGGGGGGCATCATAACAAGGCCATTTGTCTACTCAAAAATATCCCTCTGAGCTGTTTGTTTTCTGTTGGGGAAAATATGACGCTAGAATATTGTCACCCACTGTGGCTGGAAGGAAAAAGGAAAGAAAAAAAAAACTGGGGCAGGAAAGGGAAAGGCTCCAAAGCAGTCTAGCTTCGCATTTATTTGATTTATACCCCACCTTTCTCCCAAAATAGGATTCAAGGCAGCTCCCTTGGCACTGCAACCTCTTCCTGCTGGCTGGACAATGATGAACCTTCTAAAACTTCTTGTGTGTGTTTGTCTATGTGCCTTCATCTTACGGTGAAACTGTGAATTTCATAGGGTTCTCCTACGCAAGGGATACTGAGATGTGGCTTGCCATTGCCTCATTCTGAAATACAGCCTTCTGCATGTGTTATTCCTTGGTGGTCTCCCATCTAAGTATTAACCAGGCCTGATCCTGCTTAGCTTCCAAGATCAGAAAGGCTCTCTATGACTTAAGGCTACTTCAAAACTTCTGAGGGGGACTGAATTTAGGACTTCCTGTTTCTAATTCCAGCTGTAGAATAACTATGTTACAGTTACTATGAGGAAAACACATTCATCCCAGCTTTCTATAATCAGACTTTAGGTACCATTAGCTTCTTTTCATTCCCATTTTGTCTATCTTCCTTGCCTTTAAAACAATGTTTCAGAACTGTAATATATAAAAATGATCACTGAAGCTACTGAAACTCCATTAATGACCTCCATTCTGTTGAAGTTAAGAAGTGTTCTTTCAAACAATTTTGCATTGTTATTGTTACTAGCCACCAGAAATAAAAGTCAGGAAATTAATGTTAACTGTCTACTCAGAATTCAGCCTTGGGCTGGGAACTTTGGTGCACAACATTATAAATAGTGTAAATAATTCAGCAACATGCCTGCAGAAATGTATCTAAACAGCACAGACGAAAAAATAAAAGGAAGACTTGCCTGTTAATGGATAGTGCAGTGGATGCTAAAAACTGGTCTCGACTCTAGACTGTTTTTGCTTTATGCACTTTTAGAAGGGAAGTATATATAATGTGTGGTCTTAAAAATAATATTCTAACCAGGGAAACAAACCACATTATTGAGAAGCTGCAAAAAAAATTAGACAAACTAGAGAAAACAACAGATAACAAAAGCAATAGTCATTACCACATCATCTTTGGCTCGCGAGAGCCAACTGGCAAGGTCCGGCCAGGGGCCAGGAATAAATCCCTGGCTGCCGGACCCTGCAGAGGACTGGCCCCGCCCCTCAGCCAATCAGAGGCCCGCAAAATTGGGTTCCCATCATTGGCTGAGGGGGTGCCCGCTCATCCAATCAGGGAAGGGGAGCCCTTCCCTGATTGGGCCGATTTCAATCCTCTTTCCCAACCTGCCAAAGTAGGCTGGGAAGAGAAAGGCTGGCAGCAGGCATGGTGGTGCCCATGCCTGCCGCGTGCTCACAGGGAGGCCAGGGAGGACACCAGCCACAAAGCGGCCACCAGGTAAGCCTGGCAGCCTACTTACCACATCATTAAGGCCATGGGAACATGTGTGGGGAGATGCACAGTCTCACCATTAAATGGAGCAAGTGACACTAGTTGTGCAAGAGAAAGAACTTGAGGTGAACTGCTCACTTTCAGCAGCATACCCAAATCAATCATGACACATTGTTTTACCCTGAACTATGGATTTTTCCAGAAGCCTGGCTTGTATTCCTGGGTAACTCTTTACTCTGTTACATTTTAACTGGCAAAGCATGATCCATCACTGGGTTCTAACTCAATTGCACCAGTGGTGCCACCATCATTCTTTGGACATTGCCAAAGTGCTGGTGTTGGGGTGGGGGGGATGTAGATTACATTTAGTAAGAGTTTTCACTCTATTTACCTGTTTGCAGTACAACACCCCTGACACTCCTGTTAGGTAGAAAGAAGGAGAGCAGTAAAAATGGAGTTTTTCACACACACACACACACACACACACACATTCTGAATAAAGTGAATCACCATGGGATCCTGTTGGGACAAAAGGTATTCTCCTTGAATTCTATGAGGAGTATTTTCATCGTCTAGGCAAGCTACTAGACAGCTGCACAATTACCACCCTACATCTGCAGTACTATAACTATACTATATGGCAGAAATACTCATGCCCTCTAAAGAAAAGGCTAAGCTTTGAACAGTGTTTTCTCAAAAGAAAGTCCATCCAAACCCAGATTGTGGCTAGAACTTAAATGCAGTACATAACAATTAGAATGCAAATGCAAATTGGAAATGGATAAGAAAAAGAGTTGAAATCAGAAGCATCTTTCTCAGATAAGGTCAGCTGCAATTCAAGAAAAATGACACCTGTATGTGTCTGTATCATTCTTTGAGCGCTGCAAGATGACAAAAGACTGATGACATTCTCAGTCAATTTTCTACTCGTGGTGTTCAATAATGGAAGTAGTGCTAGGAGGCATTGCTTAGGTCAGGGGGTGCATAACCTGTGTCCCTAGGGACTAATGCCTTGCTCAACCTAATTTCACACAGCCCTTGGCATAATTTCCAAAGACCTCTGCAAGCATTCAGTTCAAAAGTTCTGGTAAGAGTGATCTCACCCTTTCTTGGCAGCCCATTTGGTAAGTAGGAAGGAGTGGTGCGGTTGGCGTGGTGGTGGGGAGATGAGAGATAGAAGAGAGAGAATGGTAGAAAAAGAGAGAAACAGGATGGCCCAATTCACTTTTGCCTCTGGTTCTGCCCTCCTCCGCTTGCTTTGGTCCTGCTCTCATCCAACTTGCAAAGACATATAGTCCTCAGTTCTACCTGTGCTTTGGCATACTGTTGTGTAACTATATGATCTTGTAAGTCTGTGAGTGGTGGCAAAATTCAAAGAGAAAAATCCCTCAGGTTTGGGATTTACAAAGGGGCAACCCTGGAGTTTCAAGCAGAGAGGCTCCAAGGTCCCATCACAGCTACTGATTACGTGGGATGATGGCATGATGCTTTTGTGTGTAGAGATTAACTACTGTATTTGTGAAAATAAATATTCAAGTGGGCATGGTAATCAGGTATCTTTGTCTCCTTCATGGATTTTAATTGAAATGTTAGTGTTCTGCCAATCATATAAATTACTCCCTAGATACAAGCCACTAAATAGACACATCTCCTTAATGGGTGTATCCATGGGTATAATCTCAAATGCTGTTATACAAAGCCCTGGAAAAGGCCTTCATATTTTCTTTGCTGTTTCAAGGTCATTGTTTTGGATGGTGCTATTTCATATTGGTGGAATCTTTAGAACAGGGGTGGATAGAGTGTGAGCCATGGGCCCCATTTCTGTCACCCCTGAAGCCTCCCAGCAGTCCCCAATCCCCACTTAAAAAAAAAAAAAGCTCAATGAGAGGTCCTTTTTGCTCCATGATCACACAGAAAACCCCTCAAACATGTGAAACCATGTAAAAGTATCCCCAGTCTGTTTCAGAAGGCTGATATCTTAACCCCATGCATCTCAGAAGTACAGGTCCCTTGGTCTCCATTTCATTATGATAAGACAGAAGGCTACCTTACAATTCTCAACAAGAGACCTTAGTATCAGGTTTGCAGGTTCAGTTTCTCTCTAATAACGTTCTCTGTGACACTGTATTGGGAGGGACAAAATAGGTCAAATGCCAAGAAAGCTAATTCTCTTTCCTTCTCACTGTCCTGGTGAGAAAAAAAGAGGTTGCATATGAAAAAAATTACACCACCACCATTTTGGTGGTGGATGCTGTCCTGTGGATGCTGTGTCTTATATGTAGAATCTCTGCCCACCTCACCCTCTTACTGACAACATCCCCACATCCTGGCATAACAACATTGCCTGAAGAAGAGCTGCATGAAGACCAACTTCTAAGGCTGCACCTGTTCTGCCCCCCACCCTGCAAATAACAACACCAAGGAATTTTTGCAGGTGCATTGAAAAGCAGCATTACACCCACATTAACCGGTCTATGTACTGCTTACCAAACAGCTTGCATTTAGAATGTGAGCCCAGGAAGCATTTAATTTATGTGCTTCACAACTGCAAATACTGAAATTGGAAAAGATTCCCATTAACTACATATAATACACAATTATTCCCTCTCCTCTAGCAATAAGCATTTCAGCTTTGTTCCAAGAGACTCCCCCACTCACCATGCTGTCAACAGAAGGTTCCTGAAGTAATTGAGAGCTTAAGGGTATCAATTACCTTTTTGTAAATCATCTATTCTTCCACGATATAAGGACTTGACTTGGTTCCTAAATACTTTTGACCATAATTTGGCAGTTATATGCTTAAGAACGCCAGTTACCTTTTAGAGCGGTGGGAGGCACCTTGCTTCCCGTACTTTCAGTCCATGCCATTTATGTTATTCTATTAACTGAGCCCTTCCAACAATTGTAATCGCTCAATTTTAATATCCCCTTTAATGATGGTGGCAACAACTTCCTAAAAGTCTTAAATTATATCCTTCCACTCTCCTAAAAAAGGGGAGAAGGAACAAGCTGCTTCCAATTCTTGTTAAATGCAAGGGATAACAAGGAATAGTTCAAGAGGAAAATTAATTCCTGTTAACACAAGAATCATGCCATGACCTTGATTTATATCTAAAAATCCCAAAGCTAGAAAAGAAAATTGGAATTAAAAAAAACTAATCCATACCCATTTGCAAGTAGGTACTCAAATGCATCTTCTTCACTCTAGTATACGCCATGGACAAAACTGAGAATGAAAAAGCCTTTGTGTCTTAGCAGAACTCATTGCTCCAGATTGGCATTGAGAAGACTTTGGTGCTGGTCGTAGCAGTGCCCTCCTCCTCCTTCACCACCACATGGACAGACCAATTTAAAAGTGCAAAGGCTATCAAAGGATGATTGCTAACACCATTTATCCCAGGTATTATGATTCCCAAAGCATATGGAGGAAATCAATTTAGTCATTTTGACAGGTAGACAGAAATGTCAATCTATGGGGAAGTTTAAGGTACAAAACCGGCACTAGTTTTCTGCAACTCAGTGCCTTGCAGAGGTGCTGGACTCCATTTCCTTTCACTGCCAGCTAGCACAGTCATTTGCCATAATGCCTGGACATGTTGAGAGCTCCAGTACAACACAACTGTAGGGCAACACAGGAAATTTCAAATGAAGCTTTGATGTTAGTAAAGTGAGCCTTAGGCTCAGGCAATTTCTCCTCCTAGTCCTCCCCACTCCATACCCACACAGAAGGAAACTTTGAAACTTTCACCCCTGATTTTCAGAAAATACTAGTTTGTTATTGCATCTGATTACAAAACCTGTTTTTCAATTGCTTGCAAACCAGGGTTACAAACCTGTGTTTGATCCTGGTTTGCAAATGATGACAAACCACAGTTTGCCCTCTATATTAAATAAGCCTGAATGTGTTTGGGAGGGGAGGCTCACAGACCCCACAGTAATGACACTTGTAGCTACGTTAAAGAGACAAAACAACACCCTTTTGGGAGAGGTAACTGGGTACTTAAAGATTTGGTCAGTGCACCCTCAGCATCTGTATCCACGGATTTGAGCAACAGCGGCTTGAAATGGAGAAATAATTTTTTAAAAAAGAATCTGTGATCAACTGGTTGCTGTGCTGTGATTGGCGGTGGCAGCAAGCAGCTTCTTCAGAAACATGTATATTGGCGACAGGGGCAAGTTTTCCTGCTCATTCGTTCATTTACAAGTGAGATCACTGTCATCGCCATTTGCCTTGTCCTGCAGAAGCTGCTTGCTGTGCTGCAATTGATGGTGGCAGCAAGTGGTTTCTTCAGGAACATGGCAATTGGTGGCAGGGGCGGGTGCTCCTGCTTGTTATCAAGTGAAAGTGTCATTATTCACCATTTCCTGTGGATGCTGCTTGCTGTGCTGTGATTGGAAGTTGCAGTGAACCACTTCTTCAGGAACATGGCAATTGGCGGTTGGTGCCAATGCTTCTGCTCATTCATTCATTCATTCATTTGCAAGTGAGAGCTTCAGCCAAAGCCTTGTTATACTAACCTCTGCTGCTGGCCTGGGATGTCTTCTTGGCCTGGCTGTAGTCAATGTCAGATAGTAATTTTAATTAGGGACTTGAGCATCTGCATATTTTGGTATCCATGGGGAATCCTGGAACCAAACACCCGCAGATACTGAGGGCCTACTGTATGAGGAAGCATTATAACTTAGTAACCCACTTCAGTCTCTTTGCCACAGATAATTTCTGCTTTTACCTTACTAGTTAAAAAAAAAGGTAGTTGGTGCCAGAACTTCCAATTCATTTGTTTTAGGATGGAGAAGCCAGTCAAACTGGAAAAACTAGATGCCTGTCAAACCCAGTTTACTAGTGAATTCTGAGAAAGCTGTGATAAGGAGAGGAATAAAGGCTCTGCAAAATACTCTAGGCACCCTTTAGGGACAGATAACATGAAACATGGAGGAGCTCCATGTGAATACATTGGTACAAAGATCCGTCACACGCCAATCAAGCATGAAGATAGCGTGACTCAACTTCACCTCATAATGACCCTATATGTATACTTTCATTGGAGAATTGTCTGAGAGGCCCCTTTTCTTTAATAGCAGCAGCAGCAGCACAGTTTGCCAGCACAATGGTCACCTCATGGCAGTACATTAGTAGCAGGACCCAAAATTAGGTGACGTACAGATAGAGTGGGAAATATGATACTATACAGCAGGATGGGTCCCTGGAACAAAGTTTTGCAGCTGCTGCCTCGCAAATGCATTTTCAGGGCACTTAGAAGAGAGAAGGGAGACATGTTACAATGTTACAAATATGTCATACCATACCATTCCCCTCTTCAAAGAAAAAAAAAAGTTTGCCATTCCTGGGTATGAAGCACTCATTCTAAGAAAAGATGCAGTGGTAGGAACAGGATGCAACAATAACAATGCTACTACCTCCTCAATGACTGCATTGAAAGTTAGGACTTTTTCAGACACAAAAAGATTGTCCTGAGGGATTGGGAGAGGTACGCAGCAGTTCCGCGGCAGGGGGCCAGTTTCAGACTACGCCGTTCCTCTCCTGTCGTCGTCCGTGTTTCTTCCGTGTTCGACTGAAGGAAAAGGCACCACTTTTTACTCATGAACTCAATCGAACACGGAAGGAACACGGACGATGACGGGAGAGGGATGGCGTCGTCTGAAACTGGCCCCCTGCCGTGGAACAGCTGCGTACCTCTCCCGATCCCCCAGGATGACTTTTTTGTGTTTGAAAAAGTCCTTATCTATAGAACTATTAGGCATAGGCAATCATATTTTTTAAAAAGGTAATTAAGTTGTGAAATCTCCTAAAAGTTTTGAGATGTTAACAAGTATTCTATTGAATAATCCCCTCCCCTTGGATTCTAAAAGCTATAATTAATTGGAATAGCTAAACTTGGGATTGTAGGGGATACCCGCACACACACAGAGTAAATACAGCATCATTGTAGGATAGAAGTGACTGAAGAACCCTACTAGCTTACAGTCTCATCTACCTAGTCAAAATCCATATTAACGGAATACCTTCTTTGGTTCAAAGAATGGTGCTCAAAACAATCAATGATGCACCTGTTTTTCCCCTTAAAGGTTTTCTAATTTTCTTCTGGTCAATTCAAGATGAGGTAGGAAACTAGAGGAATAACCCACAGTTTATCAATCTATCTATACCAGCAAAGGCTCATACTGCTTCTCTCAGTTTTCTTTCATCTGGGGACATTTCTGCTAGGTGGCTACAAAGTGAGGAATAAAGTTTATGAAAACTTGGTGGATACATCAGAAGTTATTAGAGGAAATGTAGTAACATTCTGCAAAGATGCTCTTCCTGCTCCAAATGGGACTTGTCCAATGATGCATATACACTGTACAACTTTAACAGTTTGTTACTGCTTTGTGAAGTCAAAGGCTTTCATGGCTGGTATCCATAGGTTTTTCGTGGTTTTTTTCCAGGCTGTGTGGCTGTGTTCTGGAAGAATTTATTCCTGACATTTCGCCTACATCTGTGGCTGGCATCTCTGAAGATGCAAGCCACAGATGCAGGCGAAACATCAGGAATACACTCTTCCAGAACATGGCCTCACAGCCCGGAAAAAAACAACAACACAAAAATCCTATGTTATTGCTTTTATTGCCATGGTTCCATATGATGGAGTCCTGGCATTTGTAGTTTGGTGAGGGACTCATAATTTTCTAATGCATACTCTTGAACTACATCATTAGAGTTTTCTGGCAGATGATTCTCATTAAAAACTGCAAATCATAGGATTCCATAGAATGGAGCCATGGCCGTTGAAGTGATACCAAAATCCAAAGCACTATAAACTGTGTCGTGTGGATACACCCATTTTCTACAATTCTCTTAGGAAGAAAGGAAACAACAACAACAACAACTCAGAATTCAATGGTTAACACTACCAACAGAAGACAGAAACCAACACTCATATTCCAGGCTTGAATCCAAATCACTAATGATTTCAGAATTTCTGAAATGTAAATATATTAACCCACATTGTGAGCTGTTTGTGTGTTCTTACACCCTCCCTTAGAAGCATCTGGCGCTTGCCATCATTTGAGAAAGAGGATATTTGGCTAGATATAGAACAATTTGCTCATCTTGTCTGGCCGTCTGAACATTTCTACTCTTTCCACAAATGGAAAGGAATATAGTGTGCACTAGGGTGAAAACATATACATGATTTTGATGTTTAATATCGCCTACAGACATTCATGGAGTAGTCATAAGTTGACAAGAGACTTGAAGGTGCACGTGCGCACACACAGACACGACTCAGTAAAAGCTTTTTGATTTAAAATATGGCAGTAGATAAGACAGACTTATTAAACTAAACTAACTCCTTCCCCCGTTCTGTCCAACAGTAAACCCAAAGGGAACATTGGAAAAACTGAAAGCTGTATGGTATGGAGACTGCAGTCTGCATTGTGGAACAGCATCAAACCATTTAGTAAGAATTAAGCTTATGAAATTAACCATTTGACCCATATTAATTGTTTGACACACCTCTAGTAAAGATGAACCCCAGACTACCTGTTTGAGTTCAATTGTTACTGCTGCAAGCAAAAAATAAAATAAAATAAAATGAAAATGAAAAGGGCACAAAAGTCAGTCAAAATACATTTCTCTACAAACCCAAGAAGCAACCACTGAAGTATGATATCACTTCCTTCTCTTGAGCTGAAAGCAGACATAGGCACAAGCTTCTATGCAAGGACATTACCACATGCTCATTTTATATAGATTCAATCACTGAAGGTTTTAGGGTTCTTTTTTTCCTGTGAAAAACTAGGCTTCCCGTAAAATGCCTTTCCCTTCTCTTTTAACATATTTCAGGGGTTGGTGACCCCAGGCTGTGTAAAAATAATGCTTTCTGTAGGAGTGACTTCCCCCTCACTGCTGCTTTAGCAGTATCAGCCCTAGTCCTGCTATGGTGTCTTATTAACAGCACAAGAGTAATGAAGGAGAAAAAGAGTTTCATTTCAGAGGGAACTGAGTAGAAGAGCCTATTCACTTCCTGTTGGAGACGTAAGCAAACCTAAAGATGTTCACTCTGATACTCAAGGATAAGAGGTAATACTGCCCAAAGAAAAATGGACTTGAGAAAGACAAATGTTTTTGAAATGGAGGAACAGTTCTGTGTGCAAGAGTATGTGTACAGGCATACCTCAGTTAACAAAGCCTCCGACAAAGAAGCTCCTTTTCACCAAGTCTTTTTTGTACCCACCCAGTCCCCTGTCCTCCTCATCCTCTATCTAGCTGGAAGGTTTTTAAAGGTGCTGCATTGGAAGGATAGTGAAGGAGGGCTGGAGAAACACAGAATTTCAGTGTGGGGTTGCAGCAGTGTTTCTGTGGTAAACAACACAATAAGGCTTAAGTTGGAAAAGACCAGGATTCCACTCTACCTGATCCTACTGTAGCTGTGTGTGTCGGCCTTCAACTGGCAAGGTAAAACAGCAGCTAACTCCACAATCCCTTACTGAGCATGTGTGAACAGCAAAATAGAAAGAAAAGGGGAAAGGAGTTAAGCCCACCTCACCAGCTACCCCAGGAATGTGGTTTAAAAAAAAAAAACAGATCCAGAAGTGTGGCCACTAAAATGGAAATTATAACAAAAATGAAGCTGGTAAAAGAAAAAAAATTATGACTGGGTGCATTTTGGAAGAAGTATTCTCAGGAAGATTCAAAATGTTTTTGTCTATTTAGGCAAGGCTTCCCTGATCTGATTGTTTCATTTCACACATGCATATTGTTAGTTCTGAATAAAAAGTATGCTGAAATATATTGACATGTTCATCTTTTTAGTCATGTAGGCATGTATCCCTATTCTTTCCATGTTATTTCTGCCTCTGGTACCAAATTTCTTGTTAAAGACGTAAAGCCCAGGAACACATCTACTTTGTTCAATGAGATATACCTGTACAGGTTGACCCCATGATCCATGGGGGATACATTCCAAGACACCCCCACACACATAGATATCTGAAAACATGGATAATAGGAAACCCTATTATTTTCAATGAGACAAACACCAGAAGTTGGCCATAGAATTGCATTGGAGGAATACCTAGAGAGAACACATTTTTTCAGACATTGATAAGTGAGACTGTGGATACTAAATCCAGGGATACAGGGGTCGACTTGTATTTCTGTTCATAATATCCATGTCTAAATGAAATCTAGATTTTATACAAACATGTTAATTATCTCTTAAACTGGAATCAATTACCCTCCTTTAATGTCAGTAAAGGCAAGATTTCTTTTTTTAAAACATAAAAGAACAAAGCAATAACAGGAAAAAATCTGGCTATCAAAGGCCAAGCACTACAAATATTAATATAGTAATACAAAAATGGCCTTGCTGGCTAAGGGATAATGAAGCTATAGTCCAACACCAGGTTGGGGGAGATGCAACAGATCAAAGGTGGCAATCATGCAGCCTTCTGGATGTTGTGGGATCATCACCACCACCACTACACCACCATTATTAGTATTCCCATTATCTTTATTTCTATCCCACTTTTCCCTCCTATTTGGGACTGAAAGCAGCATACAATAAAAAGACATTGTTAAAGTCAGCAAAATACAGAACATAAAACAGAATCAAACAATAAAAAAGTTAAAAACAGCTAAAATTTTAAAAACACACACATATACCCCAGCACAACCATTAGCAGGGATTGGCAAAGGCCTGCCGAAACAAAAAGTTTTTAATTGGCTCCAGAGGGAAGACAGAAAGGGTGCCAACTGACTTCTCTGGGCAGAGAGTTCCAGAGCCTGGGGGCAGTCACTGAGAAGGGTCTCTCCCAAGTTCCCACCAGATGTACCTGCAAGGATGGCGGGACAGAGAGAAGGGCCTCCCCAGCAGATTGACTCCCAGCATTTCTCACCCTTGGCTATGCAAGCTAGCACTGATGATGGGAGCTGCAGTCTAACAACATCTGGAGGGTTGTATGATTCCCAGACATGAAACAGCTGATACATTTCACCTATTGTTAGCTTCTAACTAAACTCAGGAATATAGGTGCTAGGGTCCATAAAATACAATCTTGTCTCTCACCAAGATCATCCAGTAAGTCCAGCTGGTGATCTTGTCTCTCTCCCCACATACAAACATACTACTCCCCATTCAATTCCTCAAGCTTTCCATTGAGTTCATGGACATTTTCAGACACCATTTTAGCGTGGCTACCACGGGAAGAGCTCCTGGGAGAGGGACAGCGCTCTTGCGTGGCAGGAGGTTGTTTTCGGATGCCACCGTCCCTCTCCCAAAATCAGCAGTGTCAGTTCCGTGAAGCTTCAGAAGCCGCAGAGCCATATTTTAATCACGGGCAACTTCCGTGATTAAAATATGGCTCTGCGGCTTCTGAAGCTTCACGGAACTGACACTGATGATTTCGGGAAAGGGACGGCGGCGTCCAAAAATGACCCCCTGCCACGCAAGAGCGCCGTCCCTCTCTCGGGAGCTCTTCCCGCAGTAGCCACGCTAAAACGGTGTCTGAAAATGTCCCATATCACAAAATTATGAATATTTCTGATTTTATCAACTAAGTAGCATCAGCATTTCCATTCACAGAGACACACTGTTCTGCACAGTAACTATAAGCCCTTATTTCTGGGAAGTTTTCAGCACTTGTCCTTCAAGTGAGTGATCTTGCTCAGTGCACGTGTACCAGCAAGGCCATTAATTTCTAAACTGCCCTCTTGTCTCAGAGCAAATACTGTACATACATTGGTACAATCCAATGTGTTTTTAATTGGTAATGCAAGCAATTGGTTTGTGCAATTCTTGAGGAAATACATAGATTACAAAATGGGAAGCTGGATTTAAACTGCTCTCTTTCTGGTGGCCATTTAAATCTTCTTGATTTAAAATGAATCCACATTGCTAAGCCTTCATTTATCTAAAAGCCAGTTGCTAGCTCTTGTAGTTACTGCAAATGCACTGAATGTTATGACAACAACTAAAGCAAGGCTGGCCCAATTCATTTTATTTTGCTCTAATCTCATGACTCTAAAACTCATGTAAAAATTGGAAGAGCAGACAGGATTTTTCCACGTACCCAGATTTTTTTTTAACAGCTACCAAACAAGAATACAGTGGAACATGTCCATCAGCTATAAGAATCATAATAATTACACATATATGCAAGATAGTCAACCACCTGTGACTCATAAATCCTCGGAATTGAACATGTTGTCCACACAAGGACACTATCTTCCAAGGCAATATATTTTAACACACACACGTATGTACGTCTCTAGACAACACTCATGGCATAGTACAATGTAATTCACACACTTAAGCAACCAATCTCACACTATCTTTGAGAATGTAGCTGTGGAGAAATATTAAATGCAGAGGACAACTACAGGCTCTCAGCCAGATAGCTCTGACAGCTAAGGAATAGCAAACAGGTGTCAAAGTCAAAGACTCAGATAAATATAAAGGGATCAGAGTTTGAGAGGGGGAAAAATGACATAACAATATGCTTAAAAGCCACTGCAAGAGAGCAGGCTGCCTATGCATAGTAACCACGGTAATATAAAGGTCTCTAGAATATTAGGCAGCATTCTAATTTTCATAGCTTGACAGCTATATATGCATAGCAGCTATTTATACATGAACATAAATTCTAGGTACGGGGGGGGGGGAATATACTACAGAAGTTTAAGCACCACACCACTGGTTACCTTTGCTGCACATTTGCTCTGGGTACTCCTAAAAAAGGTGGTCTTCGCTGTAAAAAAACAGTCCTCCAAGTCTTCATCCAAACTACAGTAGCCACTACTCATGCTGTTGTCGACAGTCATCTAAGAAGGAATTCTGGCTCCTTGGGAGGAGAACAGGTGAAGTCCTCTGGTGAGCCACAGAGCCAGGTGGGAATCAAAAACATCTGACTCTCAGTTCACTGCAGTGGCAACACCAAGGTGGGCATTTCCCAATCCTGTTCCTGTGCAATCAGCAGCAAACACTTCTCCGGCTCCTACTTGCCATGCTTTGCAACTGTTTCTTCTGATCAGCAAACCAAGTAATGCTGCCTTAAAAAAAAAAAAAAAGAGAGAGAGAGAGAGAGCCTTGCTGGGAGAACAACCTTTCCTCTCCTCCAGCCACCACTCCAGCTTTTCCTGGCTAACTGTTGCCAGAAGAGGAGAGGGTGCCAGACCCCAAGGGACTTCTCTTTTGCTCCTGGCTCACAGACTCACTCACCATCTGTGTGGCTTGATTCTCCTATCTTGCAAGCCCACGGAAAGGCTGCTTGTGAGAAAAGCATCACCTCCCTCCCCCCTTCCTGCTTGCTTTCTGTCGAACAGAATTGAGCCACTTCCTCTTGCAAGATTTCTCACACAGTTTCTGCAGTGGGTTCTTTACAGAAAATTGTGAGCATCGCAGCTGATTTTGATTGACATGGCTAGAGAGAGAGAGAGAGAGAAGAGAAGAGAAGAGTTTCACCACTGGGGAGGAGGCAGCCTCCTCCCAGCTCCCCCGTGGCCATAACAACATTTACAAAAGATAGGAACAGAGGTGAAAGCAGTTGATTAAAAATATATTACCTGATGTAAACCTTCAGTGCAGTGCCTTCCCAGGTGAATATCCTGTGGAAATGTAATGCTTTTCTTATCTTACTGGAAAGCATTCCAAAGCCACCCTTATCTATTGTATTTCATCTTTGCCCAGCAACTGTTTTAAGCAGTTTTTCCTAAGGCTATGAGAGAAGTAAATGCTAAGGCAGAGGTGGGGAATGCCTGGCCCTCCGCCCTAGGAAGCAAATGCAGTGGTGAGGGATGATGGGAATTGCAGCCCAACATTTAGAGGGCCACTAATGCCCCACCCTAAGCTCAGGATCAGGGTGTAGCATTTGTTGCTGTTATTTCCTGTCAAGTCTGCTTTGACTTATAACCATATACCCTATCAATGAGAGACTTCCAAGACACCCTGTCAGCTACAGCAATGCTCAGGTGGTACAAATTCAGGGCCATGGCTTCCTTGATTGAATCCATTCATCTGTTAGATGGTCTTGCTCTTTTTCTAGCACCTTCCACTTTTCCCAGCATTATCATCTTTTTCAATGAGTCATGTTGTCTCATGATAGGTCCAGAGTATAATAATCTCAGTTTAGTCATTTTGGCTTCTTGATTTGCTCTAGGACCTACTCATTTGTCTTTTTGGTAGTCCATCGTGTCCATAGAAGTTTCCTCCAGCGCCACACTTTAAATAGGTTGGTTTTCTTCCTGTCAGCTTTCTTCACTGCCCAGCTTTCACATCCTTACATAGAAATCAGAAATATTATAGCATGGATTATTCTGACTTTGAGGTGTGTCACAGAATTAAATATTAAAAGGAGCCTCTGTGAATGGTATATTCAGATTAAAAGAGAAGCTGGACAGATCTCTATGTGATTATGGGCCTCCACACACACTACCATTCCTAATAACAAATCAATCAGATTGGTGCATGCCGTTAAAAAAAACAGAGAGGGGGGGATAGATTCCCCTAGCAACACTTGAAGGAACTGGTCTGTGTCTCTGTGTTCTGCAGCTAATTTTAGAATAGTCAAGATGATTTTTCAGCATAGCTGGCACAAGGAGGTGCCAGTTTTGATCATAACTACAGTATAGCAATCACCATTTATCAGGTCAGACTTTCCTGTTTGTCATTTAGAAATATTTTAGAGACACTTTAACATAGTTCTTTGTGCCTTTGTTTCAGAAAGCCCAGAATCTGTTACTAGCCTTTTGATTTCTCAAGGTCTAAACTGAAGTTATATTCTCATCTATTTCCACCCAGCTTCTCAGCTGTCAGGTTGCCTGTTTCCAAGCATCCTGACATGTGATTTGAAAGCAAAGATTTCTAAAATGGCAACCCGACAGTGGCATACAGTGCTAACGTTTGGCATTAGCCTTCCCTTTTGCAAAAATTGTGTGTTAAAATGTGTCCATGGACACTTCCTACAAGTGCATAACTTCTCTTTCTGTAACATGCCATGCTCCTCCACAGTCTTTCTCACTTGTTTGGATGTACATCTGAACCTGCCATCTAAGATAAGAAAGGATTATCCTTTGCCACGTCTACTGCTGAAGCCATAGAATACCATGCAACCAGAAGGCCAAGGCTGGCCATATTAATCCCTTTCACATGTGAAATCCCTGCTGAAGGAAAGGGCAGGCCTGAGTCAACTGCTACTTCCCACAAGTACTCAAGTAGAGCAAAAACAACAACAAAAACAGAAAACAGTACCCGATCTGAGTCCACACAGCTGTTATAGGATTGCAGCACCACCCCGGTCTACCCTCTACCTATATACTAAACTGGTTCCAAAAACCTGATCTTGATGTCAGGATGCATTTATAGAAGAATTCAGGAGTTCTCTTTCTCCTCCTCTCCTTAAAAATTACACTTAGAAACATGCATGTGCAATCTACCATCTATACTCTCATATTTGGATGTAGCATATCAATTTTTTAAAAAATTGATGAAGTCTTCTATTTAACACAGTATATTAATGTGAAGTTGAAGGCTTTCATGGCCGGCATCCATAGATTTTCCATGGCTTTTTTCTGGTCTGTGAGGCTGTGTTCTGGAATAGTTTCTTTCTGACATTTTGCCTGCATCTGTGGCTGGCATCTTCAGAGAAATTTCTCTGAAGATGTCAGCCACAGATGCAGGCAAAACACCAGAAAGAAACTATTCCAGAACACGGCCTCAGAGCCTGGAAAAAAGCCAAGGAAAATCTACAGTATATTAATGTATGCAACTACCACTTCTAAATTAACTTTCTTCCTGTCAATACTTGTGCCAGTGTGTTCAGAGAACAGATGTAAAATAACTCTGTAAGAATCTTTACAATAGATATCCTTGGGTTTTTTCCAGGCTCTGAGGCTGTGTTCTGGAATAATTTCTTTCTACCATTTCGCCTGCATCTGTGGCTGGCATCCTCAGAGAATGGTTGGGTAGGTAGGTGTGTGGAGTTTATATGCTGTGAACCCCTGTTAGGGAGTATATGTAAATTTGTGTAATTGAATAGTTAGTTTCTGGGTAAAGAAATGCAAGGCTCGTTAGTGTCTGTTTAGCTAATGGTTGGTTGATGGGCCATTATCTGCTGGAAATCCTCCTGTCCCTGGGTGGAATTCTTTTGTAAGTGTTGAGTTTTGATTCTATTGCATTTCAAAACTGGGAGCCAGATTTTGTTTACTTTTAAGGTTTTTTCTTTCCTGTTGAAGTTGTCCAGGTGTTTGTCAAAAAATGAACACCCAAGACTGGGACAAAATTGACAACCTCACCTCAGAGTGGCTGCACTGCAGCGGGCCTGCGCTATGGAGGCTCGAGCCGGCGAGTGGGAAAAGGGAAAGCGGGCTGTGGCTGCTGAGGAGGAAGAGGGGGGCAGAAGGCTTTTGAGGCAGCTGCCGCGCTTGGTGGGAGAGGCCAACAAAAACCCTCTCCTCTTCCTCCTCTTTCTTCTCCTCAGCGGGGCCTACTAACTCTAAGCCATGGAAGGCCTTGGCTGAGGCAGTTTTGGCGGGAGCAGAAAGAGGGTGCGCCTCTGCTCGGGCTTACTACAGGCCAAGGCCTTGTTGTGAGGCGGGCAAGACACTAACGAGCCTTGCATTTCTATACCCAGAAAGTAACCATTCAATTACACAAATTTACATATACTCCCCAACAGGGGTTCACAGCATATAAACCCCAGACACACTCCTACCCAACCATTCTCTGAAGATGCCAGCCACAGATGCAGGCAAAACGTCAGAAAGAAACTATTCCAGAATATGGCCTCACAGCCCGGAAAAAAACCAAGGAAAATCTATGGATGCCGGCTGTATATCCTTAACCAACTGTAAAACTGGTACAAAATGTAAAACTGGCACACACACCAGGATCTCTTCTTCTTTTTAAAAGATATACAATATGGGATTTGTAATTATCCAGAAAAAAGTCTTGAAATTATTGTTGATAGCTCAATAAAAGTCTCTGCTTAAATGTGTAGCAATAAAAAAAAAGGCACAGACTATTAGGAAAGACATCAAAACATAAAAGAGCTGGTATATCATGAAGACTTTATGCTAAATCTATGCTGTGGCCATACTTGGATTGCTGTTTACAGTATCTACATATGGCTTGGGACCTGGATAACTAACGAACCACATTTTCCCAAATACATCTGCCTACCAGTTAAGTTATTCAGAGGTCCTTCTTTTGGAGCCACCAAAGTTAGGCTATCAGAAAGGGATGCTTATCAGCACTGCTGGTTAAATTTCTGACGTTCCTTGCTAGATATACGAGCAGCTGGTGCCTTTTAAACTAACTTCTAAGTGCCAGGTAAAGTCCATCCTACTCTCCCAGGGAAACATGTGCCCCGCCCCCCTCAGACGTTGCAGGACTGCAACTCCCGTCAATCCAGCCAGCATAGCCAATGATGAGAGACCAAGTTAAGGTCCAACAACATTTGCAATGTCACAAGTTCCTCAGTCCTGTTTTAATAGCTTTTAATGCTTGTGATTCTTTATTGCCTTTTAATTATTACATGATTTTTTAAAATTTTGTACTATAAGGCTTGCACACAGTAGGCTGGCATATAAATCTTAAGAACAAACACAGGGTCCCCCCCCCCCACATTGGAGACATGGGAAGTTGCATTATACCATGTCAGACCATTAGTCCGTCTACCTGAGTATCTACACGCATTAAATTACAGTCCAATCTGTAAAAGCCAGGAACTGAATGTGGGACCTTCGGTGTGCAGATCACATGCTCCATCACTCAGCCACAGCCCTTCCACAATAAAGTAAAGGGGGATAAGGAGAAACAGGATGCAAAAATGATATAAGTATAACATTTATCCTCCTGGCTTTTTCTTCGCAAACAAAGATTCAGGAAGGACTCACTTGCGCTTTCTGCAAGCGCGCTGATGACTGAAAAGGCCAATCCGAGATAAACAAGTCCAGTTGCAGAAAGCACAGCAGAAGGTCTCCTTGGGTGATGTTTCTGGGTTGTGATTCTTTCTGCGTTGTCATTTCTCTTCAAGACTTGTTCGGCGTGAGTTCGCAAATAAGGCTGCAGCATTGTGGATAGTGCGTCTCCATGCCTCCCAATGTGAGGCCAGGGCAGACCATTGCGAAGGGTCTGACAAAGAGCATCAAAGGGCAGGATGGGCTCTCTAGCCTTATAGCAACCATCCTAGGAGAAGGAAAACTCTAATCCCAAACCCGGGCAGATGGTGCTCGTCCAACCCTGTAAGGTCAACCATCTAAGAGAAGGAAACTCTAATTAAACCTAGACCTGAGGACCTTGCTGCTACCGTCCATGCTTGCAAGGCCACAGCAGATGAACCTTTGGTTTAAAGGGTGAGGCCAGTTCTGTGCATGCTGCACTCCACCAGAAAAATCCATTGCACAGGCTCGAAGGACAAATCCAGTTCCAAAAAAGCCCTGTAGCGATAGGCAAGGGACAAAACGGAAGGTGTAAAGATGCACTGGAAGCCGCAGATACAACCCTGCATGCGGGCGGTTCAGCACTTTGGTCGCTTGAGGCTGACCCGGGAGATGACAGTCTCGTTCAGCTGCATCCTGAATGACCAAGCAGCCTTTTTAAAGGAGAGTACTGCTTGCTCCATATGGAGAGGGGCCTAGAAAAGGTGGCCTAACGAAAGCTCATCCCCATCTACCTGGTTGGCTAGCCACAGCCAACAGGCATCTTCTGATGCGCTCAAACCAAGACAAAGAAACAAAGGCACATAACATTTATAAAGTTATGAATAATCAGATGGAAGTAGGTAGAGAGCACTCTTGCCCTCCTTAAAGTGTTATGATCCTAAGTAAAGTAAACATGTGAGGAAGGAGAGCATACTAGCCTCATCTTCTTCTAGAGTAGTTTTTGCCACATGTGACTTTCTGAAGATGAAAGAGACTCCTGTATCCATGGAGACCCTCCGCATGATTTGGAACTCTGGGTGTTATCTAGACACCCAGAGTGAAAAAAAATCCTCTCGGAATCGCGAGGGGAATACCTTTTGTCCAGATGAGCTCCCACAGGGATTCACTGTATTCGAAAGGAGGGGGGCCAAAAACTCCAAGTACTTCCTGATAACAGCCTTCGCTGTTTATCACAAAGTTTTTTTAAAAAATATGTGGAAATGAGCATTCCCACCCGTTTGAGCAACCAATTCGAATTGGGACACATCCTGGAAGTCAAAATGTGATTGGTGGAATGTGTGCAGGGGTGGGCTTGCCAGTGACAGAGTGTCTGGAGCTGCCATTGTTGCTTTTCACAGAAACAATTGTGTGCTATTTTCGAGTGGCAGAGCAAAAAAATCAGTATTTTTTTAAACAAAAGATTGCTCTTCTGATTTAACAAGGGGGGGGAAGGGAAACAGAGGGAGATTGGGGGGAATAACAATGCATGTAATTCACTTGCAGCCACCATCTTTACTCACGGGCAAGATCTGTGTGAACTTCAAACACAGATAGCTTCCCATGCCAACAATCTTGTAAATGTATCATGGAGCCAAATGACTGTTGCTGCGATGGTGAGTTAATGCGCTATTTTCCGCAATTAATTCTCCCATCTAGCAGAGCCCCTGATCTTCCAGGCTTTCCAATCATGTGGTGAACCTCCAGAGATACAGGAGATTCTCCTCTTCAGCAAGTCATCTTCCACATATAGAAGGAGACAGTGGTGACAGACTGAGCAAGGCTAGTGCACTCCCCTCCTTGTGTGTTTAATCTGCTCAGAATAAAAATGCTTGAATGCTCTCTCTTTCGCAGTATTTGAAATGTGGGCCATGCAACAAACTGATAGATTCTGAAGAAACAGAAAAAAGCAGTTTAATGCAATGCAAAATTACTTAAATACACAGAATAAATAAAATTACCTTGATAGCGTGAAAAAATAATGTACAGAATTCACTGCCACAGGCTATGGAGATGACTAATTATTGGCTTAAGGAGAGAACAAATACCCTTTTCCATGGTTTGAAAGGACATCTGGAACTGGATGATAGCTCTGATTGATTGCCATGACCACACCTCCCACTCTTCTAACAAACCCCAGTGAATGTTCAAAACATTAAGTTCTCTGTACATATAGATCTCTGTAAAGAAGCACCCTCTTCCATAAATATATCTGTATTCACGGAGAGAACTCATTTTCACAAGCATCCACTGGATATTCCTCAGGGAAGGTGGCATACTGTTCCATTGGTGAGGAGGACAAACCTTACACCCCCTAATAACATCTCCATGCTTCCCCTGAATGACAGAAAGTTAATGTGAACTCCACTGCAGAAAACTTCAAAAAGGGATATGACATAGCAGTCTAAAGCCAAGTGTTACTCTCGCTTAGGATGGATCCACTGGATCAATGAGTTCTTGGTATGTCCATACTTGCATTCCATTGAGTCAACAATTCTACTCTAGTTGGGACTAACAACTGGATTTAAGTAATTGAGGAACAATATAGCTACTAGTTAAGATAGTTAAGAGAAGCCCCCATATTCAGAGGCAGCGTACCTTAGAGTACTGGTTACTAGGAAGTGCAGGATACATGGGAGGAGGGCTGTTGCCTTCATGTCCATAGAATCATAGAGCTGGAAGAGGCCACAAGGGCCATCTAGTCCAGCCCCCTGCCCTGCAGGAATACACAATGCCAGGTTGCAAACTTCTGGCCACACACTGTGGGAGAGAAGTACCAGTTCATGCAGCCCTCAAAGGATCCCAAAGTCAGCGGGGTGGAGATCCTTGAACTCACCACAATTGCACACTCGTGGACTAAACAAATTAATAGATGGCCAGATATGGATATCCCTGTTATTTTATTGATACACAAAAATACTTTGCTAAAACTTCTTAGGATGTTTATAATGCTCAAGTTGGAAAGAATGGCATTGACTATAAAAACTTGCCAAAATCCTCTGACCCACCAGAATCCTTACATTCTTTGTGTTCAGTAGGATCAGTGTTTAACCAATAGAAACTCATCAGCCACACTACATTCACGTCTCCCACATGCACTTTGTACTGATTACATTATTTCTCATTTTGCAATGTAGAACTTGCTGCTTTAGTCCTTACTTTCCAACCCCTCAGCATCAAAAAATGGCATTATTCTAGTGATGTAATTTTTTTTCCTTTGGAGCAAGTTTGACCTTTATGATACAGCATTATCTGCTGAGGGATTTCTAGTAAAACCTTTGGGGAAACTTAACAGTACAAATGCAACATTGGAAATGGCCTACTATTGGTTCTTCCTTGCTGGAGGCCTTCAAACAGAGGTGAAATACCGTAGCTACCTAACAGGAACACTTTAGCATTTGGATTGACTCACTAGAGGACTGGACAAAATGGAGGGATTAAAGCACGTTGAGGTGCATAGATCCAAAGCCAGCCAAGGTATTTTGATATATGAAACAGAAAATCCCTTAAATATCTCGCATCATCCCTGGCAGTACGAATGTAATAATGAAGAAGGAAATGACTAACAATTTGCTTTGTTTTTAATGTCATCCAAAATCCACTGCCTGAAGCAGTCAGAATCTAACTAATGATAGAGCTGGCCCTGACTAGATACCTTCAAACCTCGTTCGAACAATCATTCTAGGGATACAGTTACTGTTACTACAGTTGGGCCTCCATATCCACAGATTCTATATCCACGAATTCAACTATCCACACCTTGGAAATATTTTTTAAAAAAATCCAAAAAGCAAACCTTGCTGTTTGCCATTTTATATACGGGACACCATTTTACTATGCCATTTCTTTGCCTCAGTGTTTTTTCAGAAAAGGAAAAGGGTGACCAACCTGAGGATAATGGAACAAAGGTTACAATAGGGGAAATCCAGCACAGAATAAGCAAAGAGATAGTATAGGAATACCTTCTTAATCTAAATGAATTTAAATCTCCAGGACCAGATGAACTACATCCAAGAGTATTAAAAGAGCTGGCAAATGTAATATCAGAGCCATTGGCAATAATCTTTGAGAACTCCTGGAGAACAGGAGAAGTCCCAGCAGACTGGAGGAGGGCAAACGTTGACCCCATCTTCAAAAAGGGGAAAAAAGAGGATCCCAACAATGATCGTCCAGTTAGTCTAACATCAATACCAGGGAAGATTCTAGAGCAGATCATTAAACAGAGAGTCTGTGAACATTTAGAAGGCAATGCCATAATCACAAAAAGTCAGCCAGACTAATCTGATCTCTTTTTTTGATAAAATTACCAGCTTGGTTGATGAAGGGAACGCTGTGGATATTGCATACCTTGATTCAGTAAGGCCTTTGACAAGGTTCCCCATGACATTCTTGCAAGCAAGCTTGTAAAATGTGGGCTAGACAAGTTAACTGTTAAAGGGATTTGTAATTGGTTGACTGGCCGAACCCAAAGGGTGCTCAATAGTGTCTCCTCTTCGTCTTGGAAAGATGTGACCAGTGGGGTGCCACAGGGTTCTGTCCTAGGCCCAGTGCTATTCAACATCTTTATCAATGACTTGGATGAGGGAATTAGGGGCATACTTATCAAATTTGCAGATGACACCAAATTAGGAGGAGTAGCTAATACCCTAGAGGACAGGATCAAAATTCAAAATGACCTGGATAGACTGGAGAGCTGGGCCAAAGCTAACAAAATGAAATTCAATACGGAGAAATGTAAAGTACTGCACTTAGGGTGGAAAAATGAAATGCATAGATATAGGATGAAATGCACAGATGTAGGATTGGGGAGACCTGGCTGAATGAGACTACGTGCGAAAGGGATCTAGGAATCCTAGTAGACCACACGTTGAACATGAGTCAACAGTGTGATGCGGCCATTTGGTCAGGCCTCACCTGGAATACTGTGTCCAGTTCTGGGCACCACAATTCAAAAAGGATATTGACAAATTGGAGCATGTCCAGAGAAGGGCAACTAAAATGGTGAAAGGTCTGGAAACCGTGCCTTATGAGGAGAGACTTAGGGACCTGGGTATGTTTAGCCTGAAAAAAAGATGGTTAAGGGGCGATATGATAGCCCTGTTTAAGTATTTGAAGGGGTGTCACGTTGAGGATGGAGCAGGCTTGTTTTCTGCTGCTCCAGAGACTGGAACATGGAACAATGGATGCAAGCTTCAGGAACAGAGATTCCACCTCAACATTAGGAGGAACTTTTTGACAGTAAGAGCTGTTCGGCAGTGGAACACACTCCCTTGGAGCGTGGTGGGGTCTCCTTCCTTGGAGGTCTTTAAACAGAGGCTGGATGGCCATCTGTCGGGGATGCTTTGATCATGATTTCCTGCATGGCAGGGGGTTGGACTGTATGGCCCTCATGGTCTCTTCCAACTCTACAATTCTATGATTCTATGATTCTATAATGGGATCTGAGCATACACAGATTTTGGTATCCATGGGGGGGTCATGGAACCAAACCCCAGTGGATACCTAGGACTTGTGTACTGCCAAAGACCCATCCTGCTCAAGATCTCCACCTTCCCTCATTCAACCATGCTCTTGAGATGATGTTATACAGATTAAAACCAGATTATGCTCACTAGTTCTATGCTGGTCATTCAATCCAAGGAGGTATTCACTGCCGTACTCTGCCAGTTTCTTATGCCCAGGAGATCTGTGGAGACCAGCATGTGAAACTACATTAAACTTTCTTGCTCTACAGACAGGAGAGAATGGTCCAACTTTTCAAGCCCCTCCTTAAGACAAAAACAGCAGGCAGGTTACTGAGTTCAGAATGGCACAAACTAGCAGTACAATATACAGTATATTTAAAGTAAACCAGACATTTGTTCAAGGGAAATCAGAGCATGAAAACGCAAGTGCTTGGCAATGAAATGAAATATATTTTCTAGCAAATCATTGTCACAATGTAAATGTTAGTGTAGGAGCATGATTTATGAGTCATAGTTAGCCTAAGAAAGGATGGAGGACCATGTTCCAAATAAAGCTTCTAGCACTGGCAAACCAAGAGGTAGCATGAGCAACTGTTTGACATGACTAACCAAAGTGTTACATGAACTTTCCCCACATAGGCCCTTGTTCTATAATGATGCCATCTGCACAGAACCAAGGTGTCCTGGAGTATCATCTCACTCCTCCAGTACATGTAGCCAACACATGGAATGAGGTCTGAGCAGGGCTACAATATTCTCAGGCTGAAATCAAGGTAAGGATGCATGGTAGGTTTCAAATCTAGGTAAAGGACTATCATTTAATGACCAACACATGAAATAACGAGTCAAGACACAAAAGCTGGGTTGAAATATGGGCCACTTTATTGAATATCCAACCTATTTAATTATTTATTTATTGAGGTGTGTGAACCGGGGGGGGGAGACCTAGTGAGGGAAAAGCTGGAACCAATGGTCTCCCCAGACTCATCTCCCAGTTTCCCTGGGCTAAACACCTGAGCCCCGAGGGGGATCCCAGAAACTGGGATGCCTCCCAGGCACCATCTATTGGAAAGCAAGACTCCAGGATGAAGCATCTCAAGCTGCATGACTTCTGGCGAGGGCTCAGTCCTGGCACCAGCCTCAAGGATAGCCTATCTCCCTGCCCCCAGCCACATGACCTGCATGTACAGTTTGATAGACTCATCCTTCAACCCAAAAGGGGTGCCATAGGTGAACACCGACGTAATCCCATCTCCCCCACTCCCTGCCAAGTGATCACCTATTTATGACTCCACCCAAAAGCCAATTATCCAATTCCAAAGTGACAGTATGGGGTAGGCAAAAAACCCCATGGAAAAGGGTAAAAATCCCTACCCGGCCCTAAAAGTGACCAGAAAACTCATACTGTGAAAGAGGCGGGTGGGTCGGTCAACAAAAGCAAAAGAGAAAAGAGGCCAGGGGTGGCAGGACCTAAATAAGGTAAGCTCTGCCCCTGCGTATTCCACGCCATGGCATGAAAACGCCATAGACAAATAACATGCCTCGTCTTCATCTGAGGCCATTAAAACACCTGCCCCCATGCAACACTGGGTAATGCTCGGTGTGTGTGTGATTAATTTGACAAGTGGAGGGGGGAGATTTCCAGCTCTTTGCCCTATCCAACTCCTTTCGCAAATGCTTTTGCCTTAAGTACAGGAGTGAGTGGGGCTAAATGTTATTTTCAGACCTGTCACCCATTCTGCCAACTAGTAGATCCTGAGAAGGGGGTAGAAAAAGACTCCAAGACTAAAAAATGCATCTGGATAGTGACAGAGGCAATGTTCTTTCCCCTTCTTTGAGCCCGCTTTAAGAGGCAATTCAAAACACCAGGATACGAATGGTATCCTTTCAGTACATATATAAGGGTTTGCATATTTTAAGGAACCCTCCACATCAGAATCTCCCAGCATGCACAAAGCTAGCATGCTTTGGGAAAAGCTTCCAGTCTAATCTCACTGACCGGAGAATACATACATACAAGAGACCTGAGGGAGAAAGGTTTTAAATAAAGAACTCCATGTGCCTGTTTCTTGAAGGTGCTGTGAAGACTGCACCTGCTGAGTTTCTGATACAGCTTTTAGTGGCAGCTTCCAAAGCCCATACAGCTCCTTGGTTCACCATGAACTGTGAAGAAAAGAAAATGTAAGCAGGTCTTGGTTGCTCTGAAGAACAAGTGGGCATTTAAAGAGCTTCAAGGTGAACAGATGCAGGAAGTAGTCCAAGGTCACTTCACTTCAGTAAGGCTGGCAGCCTGCTCCTCAGATTGCCAGCAATGGAGAACATGACTCTTTTTAGGTTTTGTGGTTTTTTGTTTTTTTTTTTGCAATTTTCGCTTTGTTAGGGTTTTTCACTATTCTCTTAATAGGAAACCTTGCCAGGCCAGTTTGCACTTCATCTGTTGAAACTGTTAAAAACGGTTTGAATGGTTGGACCAGAAAGACAGGCCTAAATTACTAGATGCTTGATTAAAGCAAGAAGCAGTGTTTTTTTAACTGGCCAATACTCTTATCAATTTACTGGGGAATATGAGCAGAAGGGTGCTAGTGTACAAGGTCCATCTGTTAAATAACGAGACTGTGTTTCTACCTTTCAGACAAATCAGGGAGAACTGATTGTGAAAAATGGTGACCATGAACATGTCTGAACCTGCATGACAAACATGACTCTCTTGGCCATTCAGTTAATTATCAATCGCCATTTAAAGCAGCTGTGTTGTCTGTTGTGTGCTGGAAAAATGCTGTTTAAAAGTTGAGCAACATGACATTCTGCAGCAACTTGAGGCAGTCCTAAACCTTTTTGAAAAAATCATCACTTGTGATGAAACCTGGATCTTCCAGTATGATCCTGAGGGGAAAAAAATGACAGTGCACAGGAAAGCACCATCATCACCAAGAATGAAAAAGGCATGTCAAAGCAAGTCCGCATGCAAAGCCATGCTCACTGTGTTGTTTTTTATATCAAGGGTGTAGTTTTGGCAGAATGGGTTCCAGAAGGCATAACAGTGAACCAGCATTATTATAAGGAAGTTTTGACAAAGCTGAGAGAAGGAGTCAGAAAAAAAGAAAACAGAACTGTAGGAAAATGGTTTCGTTCTTCATCAAGACAATGTGCCTACACCCACAGCACTTTCTGTGAAACAGTTTTTGGCTGATAAACGCATTACTACACTTGAACATCCTCCATATTTGCCAGATTTGGCATCGTGCAACTTTTTAACTTTTCCCTAAAATGAAATTGGTGCTTAAAGGAATACGTTTTTAGTCAATTAATGCAGTACAAAGAAAATGGCAGAGGTGTTGACACAGATGGCAGAAACTGATCTGCTCCACATCTTTGACCAATGGAAAACAAGTCTGCATCAGTGTGTGAGTGTGAACAGGGAGTATACTGAAGGGGACAAGCATTAGAATTGTAATACCTGTACACATAAATAAAGATGGGTTATTGTATCTGTCTCGTTATTTAATAGACAGACCTTGTATTTATGTCCTGCTTGTAGGTTTCCCATGGGCATCACCTTGACAAGTATAGAAACAGAATGCTGGACTAGATAACTTTTTTTTCATGAGCTAGCATGGCTCTTCTTACATTCTTACTCCTGAAAGGGTTTGCTGTTGTTAATTGTCATGACGTCAACTTCAACATCAAAGTCATCCTGTCATCAGCAGCCCTGCTCAGATTCTGAAAACTCAATATAGTACAGATTGCTTAATTTTAGAAAGTGATATTATCTTCTCAGAAATATGCCTCTTTGCCACTGTTAGAAAATCTGAGTGTGCCAAACATGTTTTTCTCACAGACATACATACAGGCACAGAGGGGGCGTTTCTGTAATAAAGCAGCCCCATTTTGTAAGATGAGGGAAAGACAAGTGGATTTTTTCTATTAGATTGACATGATGGCATGGAATTGGGCAACAGGTTAGAACATTATTGTATAAACATCTGTCATTTTTTTTAATGTTAGCATTCGTCATTTCTTTGTAAGTAACTCATTTATAGCATATGGCTACTATATTACTTTTTAACATAATTTGTCATTATTATTAACAGAAAACTCTTAGAGTAGAAAAACAATAGGAAAATGGTAGGTGGAATACTGAGAATCCAGTGTGGTATAGTGGTTTGGTTGTTGGAATAAGACTCTGGGAGACCAAGGTTTTAATCCCTGCTTAGACATGGTAACCCACTGGATGACCCTGGGCAAGTCAGTCTTTCTCAGCCTCAAAGGAAGGCAATGGCAAACCGTGTCTGAACAAATCTTGCCGAGTAAACCCCATGATAGGTTCACTTTAGGGTCTTTGTAAGTTGGAAACAACTTGAAGGCACAAAACAACAACAACAACAACAACAACATCCTGAAAGATGACAATTACTAGGATTTTTTAAATTTCTATCCTTTTTGACATAAGAATGCCTTGCAAAATAATTAGGGCTGCCAGAGTGAAAACTGGAGAGGGCTCCTGTACCCTTAATGTCTCTGTAGAAGAGGGAATTTCAGCAGGTATTGTTTGTTACCTAGTTGTGCATTTCACAATTCTTTGGTTAAGTCATTGTTGTCTCCCAAACCTACATTGGGAAATTAAGTTGTTCTACACATCATAAATATCCTCTTTTCTGTCTGGCAACCCTGCCCTACAGGTCTCCATGGCTCAGTATGTTCTGAAACCCTGAAGATGCTGGAATTCTAGTCCAGTACTCAAACCACTACACCCCACTGGCTCATCTATGGAACCCAACAGAATGAATTCCCTGGTAGTCACTGGAATCCCTCTCTGTCACAGATTGAATGATATGAAAGTCTCTATCTGTATAGATGGGTAGGCATGTGTGTGTGCATGAATACATGCATTTCAGTATTTCTGTTTCAGAAAGATGTGTTAAGGTTACCCTTTGAAACTTCAAGTTTCACATACATGCAATGCATGGGATCAAACATACGTTAAGAGTCCATGGGGAAAATAAACACTGAAGCTGGAAACAGCAGTTCAAAAGAAGGGTTTAAGTTTCAGAGCTGCTAAACCAAATTAACTATCAGCTTTAGAGATAAATACATAGAGCTCAGGGGTTGTTAGGAGGTCTGGGCTACAATCCAACACAGGGTTAAAACCCACTGAATCCAAGATGATTCACAACAGCTGACTGATCTAGGAATTTTCTTTTTTTTTTTTGGCATTCAGCTTCCTCCTATGAAACACCAACCATGTTCTCTATGCCCATCATCAATCTTCCTGTTCCACTGTCTTCAGACAACTGTAAAAATTCTTTAGCTGTTCCAGCAGGCATGACTTCAAATCAAGATGGTGGCATGAGTGAATTACTTGCATTTTTGTTTCACTCAAATTGCTGCGACCAAACAGTTAAAAAAAAACAAAAAACCTAAATCCAAGGTGTGATCTTCTACTTAAACAAAGAAGCAAACAAAAAGAGGCTATTTTTTTGCCATAGTGCACAATCACTACAGTGAAAATCCAACATGGCGGTTGTGGGTGTTTGCCTTGTTAACAAGCTCTGCCCCCTGCATGCATCCAACCAATCAGCTTTCCACTCTGAGAATGCACAGCAATTCTATTGGGCGACAGTGCACATTCCCATGCATTATTTAAAAAAATATGGGAAAAGCCACGGAGTATATGGAGTATTTGGCCCCCCTCCTTTCGAATATGGCAGATTGATGCAGGATCCCATTAAGACAAATTCCATTTTCACAACGCCGTAGTTCTTTAAGATGGAATCCTCTTGTATTGTCAAGCTTACAAAATCTCTAGCTGATTTCATCCAGCTGTTACAGCTGAACCTAAATCTGTTTTTAGTCCAAATTATTTAGATTAATTGGGTTGTAGAAAAAACCAAAAGGGCCTTTCCAGGCAATCCATTATAAAATGGCAGGAAATGACAGGAAATCCAAGTGTCCTTCCAGATAGCACTTACAGTTTACAGGGATATTATGCTTTGTAGCACCCAAATTGCAATATTTTGGAGAGTCCAACAGTATTACCAAGCTAAATTGTGTCAATGAAGAGAGTATAGTGTTGTGATGAATGTGGGGCAAGTGTTGTGGGTTCCTCCTGGCTAACACCCGTGATACCACTAGTAACGGCAACATGACATGTGTGCACCCTCAGCTCCCACTAGGGTGTACAACAATGCATGCCTGAACAAGGCTTGGCATCCTGACAAATGGATAGCATAAGAAGACCTCAGTCTGGAATCACTGTAAGTATGTCTATATACTGCCATAAGTATATACACATATGCAGTTATAACAGTTTGAAACCACTGCAAGTGTCATGACCAGATCCTACAAACCTGCCCTGCCCTGATTGGTTCCCTTTTTACACCCCTTCGTGGTCCACGGAGCAGGCCAGGAAGGAGAAGAAAAGCATGGCGGCACCTAAACTCTATTGCTAATCGCTCAATGGAAATTTTAAATTACTGCAATGCAAGACATTTGGAGATTAAAGGAAAATAGGGCAGAATTCTTATTTACAAGGACACTGCCTTCCTTTGGCCTCCCCCCTCCCCACATAGCTGCATCCCTGGGCTGCAGTAACATGTAATGTAGGCAAAATGAATAGTAATGTAATTAGTCCTTTTATCAAAAATTCCAAGCTCTGCATTAAGGAAAACAAGGCACCATTTTGCTGCTAAAAACTAGTAGCTAAAGGCTATCAAGTCTGATCTATACCACGCAACACCAGAAAGAGGCTTTTTGGATTTGCTGAAGCTCCTGGCACATGGGATATTTTTATTTATTTTTTATTTCAGTATACATTTGGCAAAGAAAACTCCTCCCTCACGGGCTGGTCAAGGAATCCCACCAAGGAGGCGTCAGAATGATAAATGGCAATGCCTCACCACCTGTGTTTTTATTATTGGGCCCATCAATAATGTATTGGCTACCCTGAAGATGAAGCAGGGCCTTTTAATATGCATTCTGCCTAAACAGAATCCCAGAAGAAGACACTAGAGTCTCGCTCTCTGTATATAACTATATGTATATATAGTTCCTCTGTGCTGTCAGAATCATTCAAGCCTCACTGAAAATTCTATTTACATTTTTATTCAAATACACAGCTTTAAGAGGGGAGAATTAGGAAGAAGGGGGAGAAACACCCTTGCTTGCAGTTGGTTATATCTAAATTTAGGTTCTCTCACAGTCTTTGCTTTGCTTTTCAAAATGATTGTCAGGTCTGAACTTTTGAACTCAACAAAATGCAGAATACAGCATAGGCTCAAACCATAAAGCTTTTCTTAGCTTCATCTGATGTGGAATAAAAATGTGCAAAGCCACAAAAGGATTAGAAGACTGTATCAGAGAATATACCCTTGATTATGACCCTACGGACATTGGTAACTGAAAATACTCTGTTTCAAAAGTATTAGAATACTTCAGTGTTTAACCAAAAAACAATTATTACTTATAAAGCTCACTGGAAAGACCCAGAGCAAAAAGTATATGCACACACCCCTTCTCCTTTTAGGATTACTTCTAATGTGTATTCCCCAAATGATGCAGTTACTACTGCTACAGGAAGAATCCAGGTGCTCCAAAACTGTAGTAAACCTGTGTATGTCTTTAATAGCGCCCATGTGAGCCGCTCTCTCATAAGCCACTGCTACAAAAAATTACAACACAAAAAGACAAGAAATAAACAAAAGTACAAAGTTGAGATAGTTTAGATAATTAAAAATATACCAGCTGACATAGGGCCTGTCTAAATGGTGAAAATAATACAAATGGGATGTGAACGGAAGGCAATCCATTCATATGGACATTCGCACAAATACATATCATTAGGAAGAGAGGCAGCCAAATCCACTGCAAAGTCCGTGTGCGTAGCGTCTGGGGCTTTGTTCGGATTTTCTAAAAAGCTCTGTATGACATGCGAATGCGCGATCATATGGACAGTCACATTCATGCAGATACGAACAGGCAGCACAATCTGATTGGCTGCTTGAACACGGGGGCGGGGCTAGCAATCAGGAAAAGTATCTAATGCCACCATGTTGGATTTTCAGCTAAGAAAGGGTCTGGTAAGTCGATCAAACAACCATCTTATACTCTCTTTTTTCTTTTTCTTTTTCTTTTAAATATGAAATATTGCATGTCCATAATTTAAAAAAAATGGTGGCAGCAGATTTAAAATTGGGAGTAAATCACTCGCGGCCACCATCTTGGCTAGGGGGTCATGTGGAGTTTAGAGGGGCTCTTTTGACCATGAAGACAGATTGCATCATTGCAAAAGACTGCTTTTTTAGAAGTACAAGTTATCCCTCCACATTCACGGGGTTAGGGGCGTGAGACCCCCATGGATGTGAAAAAAATGCAAATAAAAACTAGGTCACGCCACCGCCCTCTCGCAACCCCCACTGCTTCTCCCCCCCCCGGAGCAGCAATGGGGCTACCCAAGCCTCGTCACTGCTTCCTCCCACCCTCTCCCGCCCCCCAGGAGCAGCGGCGGGGCTTGGCAAGCCTTGTCGCTGCTTCCTCCCATCCCCTCCCACCCACCCCCCAGGAGCAGTGACCCCGTTGCAGTTTTTTGGATTGCGGGGGGGGGGAGCTCCCAAAACCGTGAATCTTAAAGCCGCGAATGTGGAGAGGCAATTGTATTTGGATTTCCCTCCTTGTGTAGACAGGGCTATAGACTGTAAGGTATTAGAGGTCTGAAAACAGTGCTTCCAGCAGCAGGATTGGGGCCTCACCAATAGCCACCAGTACTATTAGCATGGCTCCTTATTCACTTTCATCACAGCTGCCCATGCACTGGATATACATGCCTATTTACACCTCTTTGCTTATTTCCTGGCAGATAAAGGAACCTTTTTCCTTCTTGCCCCTCTTGAGAGTGGAAGATACAAACAGCAGCATGACCCACCCTAGATGCTGTTACTCATTCAGACAGAGGGTGCTTTGTCAAGGTGCCAAGTGGCAATCATGAACAACCATGGGTGCTCTTGGTGGTTACTCTCTAGATTCACAAAACTCTAGCCTTCCTCAGCCCAGTGCCTTCCAGATATACTTGACAACGTTTCCCGTTCTCCTCAGCCAGCATGGCCATTAGTTATGGTTGGGTGGAGAAAAGGCACTGGGTTGGGAAAGGCCATTTTGGCAGATCAATCTATAGTACATCATCTGGTTGTGATGCTGAAAACGGCTACATAGTTAAGCCATTTAAGTAGCAATGCTTTTAAAAATGGCATTTTATTGTGTTTACACACTGCACATCCCAAAGTGGGTATAATATGTAAAATTATTACATACAGATCTACTTCAGTTAATGAAGTAGATGTATTCCTGGGCATTACTTCTTTAACAGAAACTTTGGTACCAGAGGCAGAAATAACATGGAAAGAACAGGAAAAAGTGTCTACGCCATTAAAAAAAAAAGATCAGCTTGAATATGTTTGTGCAGACTTTTCATTTGGAACTAAAAGGTATGCACATGTGAAATGAAACAACCAGCTCAGGTAAACCTTGTATGAGTAAACAAAAACATTTGCAGTCTTCTAGAGACCACTTCAAGGCTTCTTCCAAAATGCATCCAGAGATGATTTTTTTTCTTTCACCAGCCCCCACTTTACTAATAATTTCCATATTAGTGGCCACAGTTATAGATCTATGCTTAACTGTTCTCCCCTTTTCTCTCTCCTTTTCTGTTTAAACATGCTCAATCAAGGACTCCAAAGACAGCTTGCTGTTTACCTTGCCTGTTATAAGGAGGCACACATGGACATTTGGATTGGCTACAGCAGAATCCTGCTCTTCCCCTGTTCAAGATTTATTGCATTGTTTAGTGCAGACATACTCCTACAATCCAACACGTCTGTGTTTCTCCAGCCCTCCTTCCCTTTGCTGATGCTGCTAAAAGGAAGTCTAGCTAGACAGAAGCCAAAGAAGGCATAAAAAGACTTTGTAAAAAAAAAAAAAAAGCTTCTTTCTCAGAGACTTTGTTTACTGAGGTATGCCTGTAGATATATTGCCTGAAGTGCAAATTCACTATAACTAGTGCAATTTCAAACACGGGCAGCAAAGGCAATATAAAAATGCTACTCAGAACCTCAGGCCTCATCTGTATGAGGCATAAAAAGCAGATTGCTCTGCAGTCATGGCAATTCACAGCATCTGCTTTTTGTCTAAACGGCTTTTGGGGCAGATCGCAGGCATGTGCAAATGGGCATGCCTGTGAATCAAGATGGCGACCACGAGTGAATTACTTGCATTTTTACTTACCAATTTGCTTCCGCCAAACAATTAAAAAAAAAAACCTATACCAAGATTTACTAGAGCGATATTTCACTTTAACCAAAAACCCCAAAACAAACTTGTTTTATTGCCTTAATGCTCACTCGCTAAGGCAAAAATTCAACATGGCGGTTTGGGTGCTTGCCTTGTTAGCAAGCCATGCCCCCTGCACTCATCCAGCCAATCAGCTTTCAGCTTCTGCTTGCATGGGAAAGTGAATCAATTTGTGTCACTTGTCCCAACGAGCAGGAATGCGCATTTCCTCTATAGTTTTTTTTAAAAACTCTGGGGAAAGCCGTGAATACTTTAAATGTATGGATACCAAACCATGGATACGGAGGGACAACTGTAGTTGTTCAGAGTGCTGGAATTATTTGAGAGATAGGGCTCACCAATAGGGACAGTTACTTAATAATAATAATAATGATGATAATGATAATGATAATGATAATAATAATTTATATACCACCCTTTGGTAATCCAATCAGGGCGGTTCACAACATTAAAATCCCAGAGTGGATATGTTACCCTACTGGGGAGGATTTGCTGCCCTATTGACATGGAAGCCACCTGCCACCACTGACTCCCACTGCTGGAAGGAGTCATGCACAATGACTCTAAGCAATTCCTGCTTGTTGTCACAGCCAAAGGCAATCACCACCAGAACTGTAGAGTGGAAATGAAATATTTGATTAGTACAGGTTTAGAATTCCAAGTCCATCATCAGGTCTGATTTAATAATTCATTATTGTATTTGCAACATCTGTGTTTCAAAACATCCACAGGTTCAGCCCTACTTCTCCTTAGATTCTTCACTTTTCACAAGCTGATGCCTGCTTGATCAGATAAAAATCCTGAATTTGCATAGTACTTATAAAATGTCAATGGGATGCGCCAAGCTGAAAAGATGTACCTGTAAGAGGTATCTACATGCCCTGATCACTGCTTGCCAAGGTACAACCACACCTAAGCTTTTTAACTCCACTCCTATCTGTAATCTTGTCCCTGAAACAAAACTTTGGTGTAGTAAACACCATACTAACACACAAGATGGCTCTTGCTGTCCCAAAGAGGGCTAACAGTACAAGTTAGAGGGCAAACCAATAGATACATCCTAGCATACAAGCAGTGGGGGGGGCAACACATACAAGGACTTATAATATGAAAGGCAGAAGACTCAACTTGGCAGGGGCCTGGTTTATTTGGAATGAGATTAGAGGAGGAAGAAAGAGGTGAATCAAGGATTATAGAATCATAGAGTGGGAAGAGACCACAAGGGCCATCTAGTCCAACCCCTGCCATGCAGGAATATACAATCAAATCATTCCCGACAGATAGCCATCCAGACTCTGCTTAAAAACCTCCAAAGAAGGAGACTCTACCACACTCCGAGGCAGGTTATTCTACTATTGAACAGCTCTTACTGTCAGGAAGTTCTCCCTAATGTTTAGGTGGAATCTTCTTTTCCTGTAATTTGAATCCACTGCCCACTGCTCCGTGTTATAGTCTCTAGAGCAGCAGAAAACAAGCTTGCTCCTTCTTCAATATGGCATTCTTTCAAATATTTAAACATGGCTATAATGTCAACTCTTAACCTTATCTTCTCCAGGCTAAACATACCCAGCTCCTTAAGCCATTCCTCATAAGGCATGGCTTCCAGACCTTTCACCATTTTGGTTGCCCTCCTCTGAACACATTCCAGCTTGTCAATATCCTTCGTGAACTGTGGTGCCCAGAAGTGGACACAGTATTCCAGATGAGATCTGAACAAAGCAGAATAGAGTAGTACTATTACTTCCCTCGATTTAGACACTCCTATTGATCATATTGGCTTTTTTAGCTGCCACATCACGCTGTTGACTCATGTTCAGCTTGTGGTCCACTAAGACTCATAAGATCTTTTCCACTTGTACTGTTGTCAAGCCTGGAGTCATCCATCCTATACCTGTGCATTTCATTTTTTTTCTGCCTAAGTGTAGTATAGTAGTCTACATTTCTCCTTGTTGAAATTCATTTTGTTAGTTTTGGCCCAGTTCTCTAATCTGTTAAGGTTGTTTTGAATTCTGATCCTGTCCTCTGGGGTATGAGCTACCCCTCCTAATTTGGTGCCACCTGCAAACTTGATAAGCATGCCCTCTATTCCATTATCCAAATTGTTGCTAAAGATGTTACATAGCATTGGACCAAGGACAGAACCCTGTGGTCACTTCTCTCCAGAATGAAAAGGAGCCATTGGTAAGCACTCTTTGGGTTTGGTCGGTCAACCAATTACAAATCTACCTAACTGTAGCATTGTCTAGCCCATATTTTACTAGCTTGTTTGCAAGAATATCATGAAGAACCTTGCTGAAATCCTTACCACCATCCACAGCAGTCCCTTCATCTACCAAGCTTCTAACTCTAGCCAAAAAAAGAGATAAGATTAGTCTGGCATGACTTGTTTTTGAGAAACCCATGTTGACTTTTTGTGATCACAGCATTCCTTTCTATGTGCTTACAGACTGACTGTTTAATGATCTACTCTAGAATCTTTCCTGGTATTGATATCAGGCTGTCTGGGCAATAATTATTTGGGTCTTCTTTATTTCCCCTCTTAAAAGATTGGGACAACATTTGCCCTCCTCCAGTCTGCTGGGATTTCTGTTCTCCAGGCATCCTCAAAGTTTATTGCTGGTAGTTCTGAGATTATTTCTGCCAGTTCTTTTAATACTCTTGGATGTAGTTCATCTGGCCCTGGAGACTTAAATTCATTTAGAGTAGCCAGTTATTCCTGTACTACTTCTTCACTTATTCTGCACTGCATTTCCCCTACTGCATCATCTGTTCCATTTTCCCCAGGTTGAACACTGTTTTCCTTTTGGGAGAAAACCAAGGCAAAGAAGGTGTTAAGTTGTTCTGCCTTTTCTCTGTCCTCTGTTAGCATTTCACCATGTTCTGCATGCAGTGGCCCTGCCATTTCCTTTTCTTCCTTTTGCTACAGACACACACACACACACACAAAACCTTTTTATTGTTTTTAACCCTTCTAGCAAGCCTGAGTTTGTTCTGAACTCTAGCTTTTCTGACTTTCTCCCTACACAAGCTGGCTATTTGTTTGAATTCCTCTTTGGTGATTTCCCCCTTTTTCCATATCTTGTGCATATCCCTTTTAAAGTTTTAGCTCAGTTGAGAGTTCTTTCGACATCCATCCTGGTTTCTTTGGACACCTCCCCCTTCTCCTCCTCATTGGAACTGTTTGAAGTTGTGCCTTCAATATCTCACTTGTAAGAAACTCCATCCATCACGAACTCCCTTCTCTTTTAGTATTTTTGACCATGGGGTCACACCCAGTGTTTCCCTAACTTTATTGAAATTCATTTTCTTAAAGTCTAGAATGTGTACCTGACTTTTTCTGCTGTATCAGATTATGGAATGGCCTGCCGGACGAGATCCACCTTATTACTACCTTAGACTGCTTTAAAAAAACTGTCAAGATGGATCTTTTCTGGCAGGCCTTTCCTGAATAACTATCCCGGCCTGAAAACTCGGCTGTCCTTTCCCTTTGAGCTGCCATTGGAATTTTTTTTTTAATTAGTGTATGTTTTTAATCTTTTCTAATTTAATAGTTTTTAAATTATTGTATATTTTTAATCTTTTCTAATTTAATATTATTTTAAGGCGTGGGCGGGCTAGGGTATGGAGTTTTTATATTGTAAGCCACCCTGATTGCGTTGCAGAGGGACGGGATAGAAATAAATTATAATAATAATAATTATTATTATTATTATTATCACAAACTCCAGGAGAACATGGTCCCTCCCCGCTAAGGATCCCACCACTTCTACCCCATTAACCAAGTCATCACTGTTGGTTAGGATTGGATCTAAAACAGCTGATCCCCTCTTGCCAATTCCATCTTTTGGATAATGAAATTGTCTGCAAGGCAAGTGAGGAATTTGTTGGATCTCATATTCTTGGCAGAGTTTGACTTCCAACAAATACCAGGATAGCTGAAATCTCCCATTACTACTACATCTCTCCTTTCTGAATGTTTTGTTCTATACTTAGCAATATTCAGGCAAAACAGAAATAGATCAGAAATGACTGCCTTTCTTTCTATGGGTACAAGTCAAAAACCTCTCCACTGTGTGGTCAACTACTTCCACTGCTTACAGCAGGGGTGGGATGCCTTTGGCTTTTTGCATGTCTGGCCCTACAGCCTCATTCCCACCCAGCATGGCCAAGGTATAGGAGTTGTCCAAATATTGGGAGGGTCAAAGGCTGCCCGTGCATGGGTTTCATTTGCCCTCCTAATTTTCATCTCATCAGGACTTAAAAACCACATTTTAAAATACACAGTCAGGATATCTTTAACAAAACATGCCCACCTTGTCAAAGGCCTATACCTTGACTGCCATCATCCATATGCTTCTCAGAAAACATATTCAAACTTTTCCCTCCATCTCTGCATTGTAAACTTAACGCAGCCTCACTCACAACAATGACATCCACAACACTGATCTACACCACACCATTATGAGCATTCTGATACCATTTTTAAGTGTTCTGGTTGTATTCTACAGTAGAGAATTCCAAGTACCTCACCAAGTTATAAGCCCCAGGATTCTGTAGGATGAAGTCATGGCAGTTAAAATGTATTGAAATTCTTATAACTTGTGTAGTGCTGACATGCTCCTATGTGTTACCACATACAAAATAATCAGAATAGACAGAATATTCTTTATACCTACACATTCTTAAGAGAAAGTATGAAAAAACCATCTTGTACACTAAATGTGAGCACCTGCTGAAGAATAAGAACAGTCACTAAATCCTTAACAACTTGGATTTACTGAGCATCAAAAAATTTTACAGAAATTATAAGCAAAATAGGAACTGGCACTAGGTGCTGGGATTATTTGGTGACATTCTTAATGTTTACAGCTAAGTACAAGCACTGAAATGAAGGGTTCATAGAATTCTATAGCACAGAGCAGGAAATGTTGGCCCTCAAGGTATTTTGGACTCCACTCCCACAACTCCTTGCCAGTGACTATACTGGTGCTGATTTCTGAGAGGTGAAATCCAAAACATTTGGAGAGTCAAAGGTTCCCCATCTCATGCTATGAACAAACATAGTTATATTTTCTACATATTAGGTACTTTGGAATTGGGACTAACCAGTAGTTGTGTGTATGTGTGTATGCATGCATGTGTGCCTTCAAGTCACCTTTCGATTTATGGTGACCTCATAGGATCTTCTTCATAGGGCTTTCTTAGGCAAGGAATACTCAGAGATGGTTCTTCCAGCTCCTTCCTCTGAAATATAGCTGACAGCACCTGGGATTCGTTGGTGGCCTTCCATCCTAGTACTAACAAGGGCTGGTTCCCAGCTTCCAAGACCCTGGTTCCTAGCTTCCAAGATCAGACAGGATCTAGTGACTTTAGGGTATTTAGGCCCCAGCAGTCATATGATTGTTTATATAATAATAATAATAATAATAATAAATTATTTTTAACCCGCCCCTCTGCTCAGCAACCGGGGCGGCGTACAACAAGATTAAAACATCAAGTTAAAACAATCCCTTATTAGGAGAGTAGTAATCATTAGGAGTCACACTACAAAAATAACTGAAGTCTCATGATAAATCTGGAATTTACGCAACATGAAATGGCACAATTTCAGACCCTAATACAAGTAACAGAAAGTGGTGGTTCTTGTTCTCCCTGGTTTATAAATGAGAAATAAAACATTGTTCCTCTGCTGCCTGGAGTACTATCCAAAACACCTTGTCATTGCTTAGTACCTTCCTCATTATAAGACATCCTGGACTTCAACTACTGTACAGTACATTCATTTGCCTTTCAGCTCCCCCAAGTGCTGCTGCTGGGTAAAACAGCCATCTTGCAGAAAAGTTCCTTATCAGAATTCATTAGCATTGTGTATTAGCATTTAGGATCTAACTTTACTATGGCTTACAAAAGCTCTAAAATTTGATCGAGAAAATGTTTTCTCCCAGTTTAATAGCTCTTCAAAGGAAGTCTCTTGTCTTTATGATACCCAGCAACGATCCCATTGGGTTCTTTCTCTTTACATTTCAGCATCTTAGGTTCAGAATCACTTGCAGAAGTGAGAAAGTCCCAAAGCCAAGTTAAGCTGTTCTCATTTAACACTCATTTAAGTCCTTTTAAGATGTCATCCTATACATGCCTCTTGTTATTATATGCCTCCAAGTCAAATTTCCAATTTATGGTGACCCTTAAGCCACTGTATCATGGGGTTTTCTTGGCAAGATTTGTTCAGAGAGGGTTTGCCTTTGCCTTCCTCTGAGGCTGAAAATGTGTGACTTGCCCAAGGCCACCCAGTGGGTTTCCATAGCTGAGCAGGGATTTGAGTCATAGTCCAGTGCTCAAACCACTATACCACAGTGGCTCACATGCATGCTTACCCAGAAATAAGTCATACTGAACTCAAAAGGGGCCTAATTCTGAATAAATATTTACTTAATATGTTTAATCTTTTTTAAATTGTTTTAATTGTTTTAAATTAAATAATTAATTTTAATCTTTTTAAATTATTGTTTTAAATTGATTTTATTGTAAGCTGCCCTGAGATCTTCCAATATAGTGCTAAATATAAATATTGTAATAAATAATACTAAATAAATAGACATACATAGAACTGCACGTAGACAGTTTGTGAAATGTTGGAGAGTTTTTATGTGATTCGTCTTCAGAACTAACTACTCTTTGGAAGTACAGTAGTATTTTACCAAGAGGATAAAGTAGAAACAAAAAAAAAAAATGTCCAAAAGCCATTTAGAGCATCTGTAGGTCAAGAGAGAATGGATAGACTTTCCAGATCCAAACTGATCTCCAAATCTCCTCCAAGGCCACCTTCTCCCATACCTGCCTTTATAAAGAAGCCATGTGTGAACTTTATTCACACATAATAAACCACAGGGGCTATTTTGCTCTTAAATAAGAATTATCCCTCACTGCTCAACCTTTATTATTTATTTAATTTCTATCCCATTTTTTAACCAATATGAGATACTTACAAATGAATTAGAGCAAAATACCCTTAAAACAATGGATAATACAAAAGCAAAACAATCACATGAAAATCATGAATTTAAAACCCTTTTACAAGGCCATTAAAATATAACAATGATGATAAAAATCCAAATACAGCACATCCCCAATTGAAATACCTTTTACAAGCAACAGTTATAACTCAAAGATCTGGGTACACAGAAAGGTCTTTACCTGCCAGTAGAAAGAGAGCAGAATGGGGGCCAGTCGAGTTTCCCATAGGAGGGAATTCCACAGTATGGGAGCAGCCACCAAGAAAGCTCTCTCCCATGTCCTCACCAAATGGCTACAGTATCTGCGATTATCCCATCTCTGTTTTTTAATGTGCACCTCACAATGCTTTTTCAGCCTCAGCTATGTAGCATGAACTATGAGAAGTCCTATCACCAATCCTAAGGACTCCTGATGAATCAAGCTTTGGAATACTCTGCCAAAATGTCAGTTCTCACAAGCACATTTATATGAATCCAAAGCCTAAACCTCTAGAGCAGTGGTTCTGAATCCTTGATCCTCTCAATCCTTGAACCTCCACCCCCAGAATGCCCAACCATTGGCCATGTTAGCTGGAGATTCTGGGAGATGGAAGTCCAAAACATCTGGTAGACTAAAGGCTGAGAACCACTAATCTAGAATTTACATTTCTGTTAATCAGCTTCCACATGCTAGTTGTGTGCAGAGGGTATATGTCAAACCTTACTTTTACATAACTAAGAAAAGGGAATGTGTAGATTAGGCTAAATTAGAGGGATTGCAAGTCAGTGGCAGAGCATATGTTTTGTATGCAGATTAGTCAGTAGCATTTCCAGCTAGAAGGATCAGAACGGGAAAGACCTTTTCCTGATATTCTGAAGAGCCAGATGCTACCAGTTAGAACAGACAACACGTAAGGCATTGTCTATCTTATAATAACAGCAACTCACAAGGCTCTTTATGTAGCCAAAGTGGTATGATGCACACATAAGAGTGAGTCATCAGCATGGTCAAGAAAAACCAAAGATTTTCAGAAGCACAAAAGGTTTTAGATGGGAGGTGAGAGATCCAGAACAGCCCAATGAAGGATTAAGCATACTCTATGGCTACGGAATGATGAATGACTCTGTAGAAGCCAAAAATCTGGAGGAAAGAGAAAATGGCATGAAATGTCTTAGAAAGGTCATGACTGGCTGGCACGCTATAGAGAAGGAATGCACTTCCCTGACTATGCAGTTAATGATGCTTCAGGGAGGGGTGGTGGTTTGATAGCCTCTGTGAATAGAGGCTAGAATTCCCTGCACTTGGCGTTTGACACCAAGTGATTGTCCTGTGAAAGAGGTAGAGGCAGAGGATATTTTATGCCCTGCCTCCTCTTCATGTGTCCTCTTTGCTCTTCTCGCTGGGACCCACCCGCCTGCCCTCAGTGCACTGTGAGTTAAGCAGGTCACTTCTGGGCTGGGTAGGAATTTCCCCCCTTTACCTGGGGTTTTTTGCCAACCCCATACTGTATCTGATGGGATTTGGAGAATTGGCTATGGGTGATGTCTAAAATAGGTTCTCACTTGGCAGGTTACAGGGAGTGAATTTATTAGATCAATGTACACCTTGGTATCCTTTTGGTGAAAGGATGGGCTCTGGAACCACTTCTGTGGGTCATGGGAGTCTGCCCTTGGGTCCAACCTGGGAGTTTACTCTCTCTTATAAAGTCTTGGGACTTTGGAAGGGGAGCCCCCTGGGTTGGTCTTCCAGTAAATAACTGCTCAGGCAGCAGCCAATGTTTTTTGGGATTGCCCCCGGGGTCTGGTGTTTCACCCAAGGGAAGGCTGGGAAGGGTGATCACAAGTTGATGCTTAGGCCTCAGCTGGACCTGCATCAGGTTGCTCCCCCCTCAGCTTTGCCAGGTCCAAATTCAATTAAATAGAGTATAGGTCAATAAAGTGGCCCTTATTCAACCCATTTATTTGTGTCTGGTCTTGTTATTTCATGGTTGGACATCAATCAGCACTTGAACATTTTTTTAGACTCCTATGTGTCCTAAAGTCCAGTGCATGTTACTCAGTCCATCTCTGTCCATACACATACACACATACCACAGATCTCTCTCTCTCTCTCTCTCTCTCTCACACACACACACACACCATTTCAAGTGCAAGAGAGGAACAGGGGAAATGCCAAAAGACTAATAAAAATTGAATTTCAGGATAATAGAAAGGCATATTGTCCCTTTATCAATTGTTAATGCACACTACTGGATTATCCAAATATACTTGTCCCAGTATGGTACTGCCAGGAATGGATGAATTGATACTGAGTACTAATTTTTAAATTCTTTGCAGTGTTTGGTTGCTGACTTCAGCAGTGGTTTAATAGCAGTATTTTTACTATATAGATAGATAGATAGACAGACAGACAGATAGATAGATGGGAACACATGTGCATGTGCACGCATGCACACACACACACATATCTGCTGCGTGTCAAGCTTTACACTTTGCCACTTTCTGTAGCATAATCTGATCAGACTGTTCAGACCATTTTTAGATTTAGCAGTAAGGCAACAATGTCAGCATGGGAGAATTCATCTTTAGACAAGTGTTTCCTGAGGGAGAAGTCACATTTCATTCAGGCATCTAGGTCAGGTTTCTTTACACGCAACCATCCAATGACCTACCTAGCTAACTACCACTGAATCTACTAATTGCCACAGGTTCTGTTCAGTGGCTGGGTGTCACAACCAGAAACAGGGATCCAAAATGGAGGGAGAATATCCATGTGAGTTTCATTCCCTTCAGATATACTTTAGTAATTTCATGTGCAATTGCAGTGATCTCAGAAACTGTAATTCTGTATACAGAGGTGTTCCTCCTCAGAAGACATGGAGTCCCATCTAAAAAACATGACATCTTCCACTTGTGAATCTGGAGGAATTTCTTTGTTATTGACAATCCCTTTGGTAGTTTATCTTCCATTTCGTTCTATCTGCAAGATCCATTAATCTTGATATATGAAAATAGCTCAGGAGAGTGGTGAGATAGGAGGACCAGACAATCTAAACATCTTTCTGGCCTCCCTTCTCAGAAGATCAGGGATGATTAGCAACTCATCTCATCAGCTTGCACTTGTCCTGCTTGTGTGCATATTTCTTTTCTAGTGGGGCAATGAGGAGTACACTGAAAAATTTACAAGCCTACCACCACACCTTATTTTCATTTAACTATGCTAGCCCTGATACTTTACTATTTGTTCATATCACAAGATAGGATGTATGCAAGAGGCTGAAATGAAAGCCTACTGGACATTTTGGATACTTGTAACAGTGGAACAGCCTTTTAAGAATCTGCCAGAACTCCCCCCCCTTTTTTTTTTAAAGGAAAACAGTGGGATATTATTTTGAAACAATAAAAAAGCCCAGCATGCAGTAGAACAAGGCCACCAATTAAGAAGAAAAGGGCAAGTGGGGGGATAAACTTCATATATCATAGTTGGGTTTTTGGGACAATTAAGCAACTAAACTAAAATGTACAACAGGAGGAGGGACATTTTTTTTGTCTTAAGAAACACATTTATTTGGGAGTAATAGGTCAGCAGATTCATGCAAGAGTTGGGCAAAACCAGTGCTCAAAGTAGGCAGGGAACCCCCTTCTTTGCTTCTCTGTTACATTTTCCTCCCATTCCTTTTCTGTTTCCTTCTATCCCCTTCTCTCTCTTTCTTTCTCTACCTCCCTGCCTAGCAGGCTACAAGAGGAGGTCTGAACTGATCACTGAACTGAGGACTCATGAAATTAGACTGAGGCTGATAAGTGGCCCTCAGGTCACAGACTGCCCATCTACAGTTATAACAAGTAATGGGACATGCCATTTAGAAGTAGGCACACTGGTGTCCTTCAGCTATTTTGGACCATGTCCATAATCCTTTACTACTGAGCCATAGTTGTTGGGGCTAGTGGGTTTTGGTCCAATTATTAGTTCAATGATACTGAGTTGATACACCCTTCACAAGAGGTTCAGCATTTCCTACAGGACAAGGAATCTATTTCACAACCTAGCCTGCCTCAAAGTTGAGTTGAAGAAAACAGGAGGGGCTCTACTTAACCCCAGGAAACAGAAAAGAGGCAGAGTTTTCAATCTCCACTTCATTATTCTTCTGTTGATGTTACTGTTTCTTTCATTCCAATAAAACTTGTACTTTTCAGTCCTTGCATCCATGTTAGAAAAGAGCCAGTGTGATGTAGTGGTTTGAGTGTTAGCCTAGGACTCTGGGAGACCAGCATTCTAATCTCTGCTCAGCTATGGAAACACCCTGTGTGACTTTGGACAAGTCACACTCTCTCAGCCTAAGAGGAAGACAATGATAAACCTCCTCTGAATAAACATTGCCAAGAAACCCCCATGATAGAGCCACCATAACCTGCAATTGATTTGAGAGCACATAGTAATAACAACAACAAAGCCATGTTAGAAAAAAATGACCTAAGATTAACTTTTTTGGGCTGCAACCTAACCAGATGCAGTTTCAAGAGAAATAGGTACACTTCACATGCTGAGCTAAACCCCTCACCATTCAGAATAAAGACTTTTGCAGTGGAAGCCTTATGGATATGATCAGCATCTTGCATGATGGCTGCTTCCTCTTTTAGTTTTACTTCATGATAATAATAATAAAAAACATTCAGAAATACATCCTGCTACTTTTTGCCACAAAGTTGCCACAAATTAGAATCGATTCTTGTCCAGCAGTCCCATAAAACAGGAAGTGCCGTGATGAGCAAGACACACATATTCTGATTTTGAAGCCTTTATAGCTTATATCAGGTAAACAAAAGTCCTTCAGTTGTTATGTAAGACACAACTCCATCTCCATCTCTACTGCTATTCTTATTTAGAAGGGATGCAGGGATGCTCCCCTGTGTTCAGGAACAAAACCCACAAAATAAATCAGGACCCTCGATCGCACAGAGAGCATCCAACTGGAGAGAAAGCTCTCCTGGGGTGCGTTTACATGGGCAAATATTCCCCTAAATATACCGCTAAGATTGCTCATTGTTCCCACACATCGTGCCACAGTATCACCTCATTCAGAAGGGGGGAAGGTAAAAATCCCAAATATAGTGTCACAGGGGATGTTGCTACTTTTGCCAACTTATTTGAAGAGTAGCGTGACTTAGCGTATTATTGATTGTGTGAACGACCATTTCGCTAAGGGCTGTGTGAATTACCAGCAATCTTTCTGATACAATCACAACAGAGCTGCTCTGTGATTTGTTGGGATGTTCAAAGAAGGGGTGGGCTCTCAAGAGATGGACGGAATGTTTTCAGCCACAGAAAAAATCTCTGCAGTTTGCTTGGCTACTAGGAAATAAGGAGACGGGGGTGGGAGTGAGGGAGTGACCAGAAAATGTAGTTTTCACTCACAGAAAAAATCCCAGCTGTCTGCAACTTGCTTGTCTCTGTGTGTGTGTCAGAGGGAGGGAGGGAGGGAGGGAGGGAGATCGAGTAGGGATGGGCTCATCCAGCTGTTCGTTCGATTGCATTTGTGTGAAGGGGGGTTTGATGGGGGAAATAGCTCCTCCGTGACTGAAAGGGCTTTTGGAAGAAGAGGCTTGAGAGCACTGCACTCTCTCTCTCTCTCTCTCTTTCCCTCCCTCCATCTCATGTTCCCTTAGATGTGCTTGGGAGGCCATGTCCCTGCACCTTTGCCCATCTGAACCAGAAAGCAGGGGGGGGAGGGGAACTGGTTTCCCTATAAATTGTCTAAACTACCCAGCACTGGTGCGAAAAAGCACTAAAGCGCAAATTTTCGCAATAAAAACTGCCGTGTAACTGAGCCCCTAGTATCAGTTTACATCACACAGGGGTCAGGATAGGTAGACAAGTAGGGAGGACACTTTGGGTCACTCAAACTATCTAACCCTCTTACTACTGCCCGCTCTGAAGAATTCTTGGCTCTTCAGTGCTAAGTGTTGTTGCACTTCTAACAGATTCAACACACTTATATGAATAAGTTAGAATGAAAACCTAGAAGCACAGAGAGCTACCTTAAAGTGAGTCAGACCACAAGCCTATCTGGCACATTATTGTCTACACAGATTGTTAGATGCTTTTCAGGGTTTCAGCCTGGAGTCCTTACTAGTTCTACCTGAACATGCCAGGATTACCATGCCCCAGGATTTAACCTGGAGCCTTTTGCATGCCATACAAAGTGTGTATTCTACCACTGCGCTATGACTGTTCCTTCTATTATCTGAAGCACGTTCACATGAACTAGGGCTAAAGCCCCCTGGAACAGGAGGAGAGCCTTGCCAGATCAGACCAAAAGCCAATCTCATCTAGCATCCTGCTTTTCCTCACAGCCACACAAAACATGCCTCTCTCTGACTGTTGTGAAAAGCAAATACTGTGGTTTTCTTTGGTGTGTAGACTTTGATCACCCCCATAGTGAATTTGTGACTTGAAGCTGTGAAGAACCAGCATAGCCAGTACTTTTTGTGAATCTCCAACTAATTGCATCCAATCAAGAAGCAAAGCCCTTTCCTCTGAAACAGGTAAATACAGTTGTCCCTCCACATTCGTGAGGGTTCGGGCTGCAAGACCCCTGCGAATGTGAAAAAACTGCGAATAAAAAATAGGTCACACCACGCCCTCCCGGAACCCTCCCCCACCCTCCCAGAAGCAGTGATGGGGGCTTCTGAGGCCCCTGTCACTCCTCCTCTCCACCCCCTGCCCTCCCAGAAGCATCAATGGGGGGCTTCTGAGGCCCCCGTTGCTGCTCCTCTCCACCCCCCTGCCCTCCCAGAAGCAGCAATGGGGGCTTCTGAAGCCCTGTCGCTGCTCCTCTCCAACCCCCACCCATCCTCCCAAAAGCGGCGATGGGGCTTCTAAAGCCCCGTTGTCACTTTTGGGAGGGGGAGCTCCCCAAAAACCACGAATAATCAAAACTGTGAATGTTAAAGCCACAAATGTGGAGTGGTAACTGTACTGCCACTCCTTCTGTTGTACCAATCACATAGTCCACTGAAACTTGAGTTTTACCCCATTGTACTTCAGCTTCCAAATAGTGTCTCACCATTTCCCCAGAAGCATCCCTGCTCCCTATTTGGTGAACCCTCACTCCAAACCATCCCCTTTCCTTGCTCTCTTTAAGAATAGTCTTCTAGTCGTGGACTAGACAAGGCCTACTAATCAATTCTTCCTTTCCGTAAACAGTTGTGGTAACATAAACCTTACATGCTTCAAAATTAATTTGGTCAGTTTTCTTAAAGTGATTCTCCACTGTGATCTAGTACAATATACACTGCAAACATTCCCACCACTTTCATGTTGTCTTGAGTATATATGCCTAGATGCAACCCTTCATACCTGTGTGAGGGCCATATGCTTGACTCACAGGCAACAACTGATCAAATGCTGAAGAAATGCAAGGCTAAGAAACAGAGCTGGAAAAGGCAGAAACCAGACATTCTTTTCAAATCCTCAAGTCTTGCTGAAATGTCAGTGAAGACAAGCACAACATTCTGTCACCCCCTGTCAATGAGCTTCTCCTGTATGTCTGCCATTTCTTAACCTCCTGAAAACTTTGCAAACCCATTCTGCTCCCCGAACAAAATGAGGACACTAGAGTTCATACCTGGGTGTAGTTTTGTGTTAAAGTATTTTCTGGAGAAGGTTTGTTGTAGGTCTGCCCTTCCTGCTGGCTGCAATCCAGCTGGATGAGGTTTCTGCATTCCTGGTGGCAGGTGTACTTGCAGTCTACAGAGGAAGCACAAATTGAACCAAAATTAATCTGAATAGTATGTATCAGGGTCTTTTAAAGCATTCATTTTGCAGGTTCAAAGACATACAAAAGTATTGGAAGGGACCAAGACATGGGGAATACAACCAAGATCTCTACAGACTGAATTCTGTAGCCTCAACAACCAGGTTTTCAAAAATCACATACACAGAAATGCAAAGAAAATATCATTTCATGGTGGTGTCTTTAAAACCACAAGGAGCAGAAGGAAACCATATGTTTAAAATAATCTCTCACACACTTTCCCCTAATTATATATATAAAATTTTAAAATACTATTCTTCCCCTCTTCCCTATAGCCCTGAACACATTCGTAATTGTTATATGTGCAAATCATAACTTTTGAGCAAACATTTGGATTCAAATTACCAAGAAATAAACAGTCATCCACCTGCTTGCAGTTGTCTCTTTGGGAACTGCCACAAAGACATTCTCCAGAGATAAAGCTCTTACAGAAATAAAGACAACAGAGCGAGCTAGGATAACCCAAGGTACACCTTCACCAGGGGTAGACAACATGGTGTTCCCCAGATATTTTGACTACAATTCCAATTATTCTTGGCCTTCAATGAGGACAGGAGCTTATAGGAGTCAGTAGTACAAAATATCTTGGAGTACTGTTTATGTGGGAATGCATAATTGCTTTCACAAGAAATATGGCTGTTGAAGTCTTGGAGGAAACTGATCACACAACAAAACAGGACGTCTTGCTAACCATAGGCAACTGGAATGCAAGAATAGTACATGGCGCAGAATCAAAGATGGTAGGAAAATTTGGCCTAGAATCAAGAAATCAGAAGAGCGACTGAATTTTGTGAGGCCAACAGTTTGTTTCGTCACAAGCACATTCTTCAAGTAACCAAAGAGGTAATTGTATACACGGCTATTACTGGATGGCCAATATAGAAATCAAATAGACTACATAATTGGAAGCAGAAGATGGAGAAACTCCATTATCTCTACAAAAACAAGACCAAGAACAGTTTGTGACACATATAACAAACTGTTAATATAAAAAATAAAGCTAAAGAAGAACACTAAACCAACCATAATGCTAAAATACAATCTGAAGAACATCCCCATACAATTTAAAGAAAATGTAAAAAATAGATTTGTAGTATTAAGCCTAGCTGACCAGGAGTCAGAAGAAATCTGGGCTGAAGCCAGGGACATTGTCAGGGTAGAATGCAAAAAGACACTAACTACAGCCAAAAAGAAAGAGAAGCCTCAATGGATGACAGATGAAACTCTTCAAGCAGTTAAGGGCAGATGAGAAGCAAAGGTGAAAGGTGACAGAAATAGGGTCCCAACACTGCATCCAGTTGCAGTGGTACATACCAGAGACAAATGTATCACCTCTTCTACTGTTTACCATTTTTTCCCAAGTAACACAGGGAGTTATAGTTCTAAAGGGGCTGAAAATTCTACGTAACAGGTCTACATGAACTGTTGTTTTGGAAAGAATTGATGAAACAGAACAAATTCTAGAGAGGTCACTACACTATTGCACAAAGTCCAAAGAGTCTTATGGCATCCAGAAGACCACGGTGGAACAAATGTTAATGGAGTACTGCCCAGTTTCACATTCATATGAACAAGTGAGCTCTTGCACATGAAGTTTATACTACAATATGTCTATTAATTTTTAAAGTCTCAGAGGATTTGTTGTCAAGCGTGAGAAGCAATGTATCTAAGGTCAGCTCCTACGTTCTTTGGGAAGAGCTGTGCCAAAACAAAACAAAACACAACACAACTTGCTTTTGTTCTTGGGATATTGTAGGTCAACATAAACCATGTGGGAATAGCTTCCCATGGAGACAGTGATGTGGTCTGTATTCTTGATAGTAGAGAGTAAAATAGTAGATAGTAGATCACACTAAGTATGTGATAGAATGCTAGGTTCCTCGGAGCTGTAATTCCAAGCATTCCTTATAGACAATTCATGAGAGTTTGTTAACCTACTTTATGTGTACAGTACACTATTTTTACATTTCCTACATTTATATTCCACTTTTCTTTCAAGGAGTTCAAGGCATAATACACTGGACTTTATCAGATGCGGCAAATATGGCGTCATAATGGTGCCTAATGAATGCAAAAGGGCGTGCGTATCAGATGATGTCGTCCTTTTGCAACCATGTAATATAAATGAGCTGTTCTTTTTTATTGATGGGCCAATCAATCAATAGATCTCCCATGGTGCTTTTTTGCCAGTATTGCCAGGATTTGAAACCTCACGCCATTGTACTCACGTGAATACAGCATCAATGACAGAACACTTGTGGGTGAGATCGCAGCAGCCAGGTAGGAGATACTCTTTTTATGAACCTCCCCAGTTCACTTTTAAGTTGTAAAGTGTGTTTTGGTGCTTGTGTGAACGTTTTATGACTTTGGGGTATTTTTAAAATTTAGCATGCTCACATCTTCTCATGAGAATCAGTGAGATCACTATCATGAAAGTGAACGGAGCTCCATTTGTGCTCTGTTCATGCTGAGGGTTGTTTTGCCAGCAGAAAAATGCTTTAAAATGTCAGCAAAAGAACCCTTGGAGAGGCTTGTCTGATAAAGTCTTCTGTCTTCATCTCCATTTTTACCCTTACAGCAATTGTATAAAGGTAGGCAGACCTGGGAGGGACAGGGCGGGATTACTTTTAGGACTAACACTCCCCAAAACTCCATGCTCGCTGGAGGATTGGGGGAATTATGGTCCAAAAAAGTAACTTTTACAGGCTCTGAATAGAGCTTATGCTGAGAGATTGTATAGGTACAAGAACACTCAGGAAGCTTTATGCCACTTGGATATCTGAACCCGGATTTCCCCTGTACCAGTTCAACTTTCTAACCACACTACACGTTGCTGGTTCTCAATGATACACCATTACTGTGAAGGAGAAAATACCATCACTGTTACCAGCTGTGGTGTGGGCAAGCTCTTGAGAGAACAGCACTCAGCCATCAATAAAATGGGGGGCCAAGAAATTAGAGCAATTCACTGCAGTGATTTTATCTTCCATTTTCAGATTCAGATAACTACCCAGCAATGAAGCATTGCTATATATTAAGAGGTTACACTGCACTGACAGGCCACACTGCATAATTCTTGCCATGAATGGAACTGTGCCAAACATGCTAGCCACCACAGAATTCGTAACACATCACAGCTCCCCTGCTAAGACACAGCATCCAGCATGATAATGTCCAGGGGCTCAGCTGCCTTCCTAATATCATCAAAATTCATGACTGCAGAAATAAAACATTATTCCTTTTATGCTAAAAGGCTGGGCTAGGGAGTCAAATGGCCCATAGACTTGGAATGCACTGTTAGGAGAGAGGAAAGAAATCAATAAACCAAAGAGCCTGCAAAGCACTGTAATTAAAAATGAAAATGTAAAAGGCAGCTGGCTGCAGTATAGGCAGGCCATTAAACAATGCTTTCATGGGAATTGCAAGCAATTCCTCTCACGCACAAGTGATAACTTGGAGAGAAAGAAAAGTGGTAATTCTTTCATGTTACTGCTGCAGGTAATAGAAATTCTTTTCAAACACTCTACGTAGAGTGCTTCTTTTTATATAGACACACACACACGCAACATTTTGTAAGGGGGGAAAAGCAAATTGAAATTTCCCTCACTAACATGATTATTTAAATTGCATTTATATATATAAATATATATACACAGAGACACACACAAAACATATTACTATAGGAATTATTCTAGGAATAATATGCCTGGGCTGTAATCTTAAACACACTCACTAGGAAATCTACCCAGATGAACTCAACAGAATTTACTTCCATGTTGACGCACCTAAAATCAAGCTATTACACACTTTCCACATTTATTGGCACACAAGTGTTTATCAAAGAACAAAGAGAGAAGAGGTTGGCATTCTCTTTAAATCTTTCCCCCCTCCTTGGTGTGCCTATGTTCACGACATAAACAGCAGTAGCAGAAAAATCAGTCAGTATTTTCAGGCACATGGAACAGCTTTCATTTAAACATATCTTGCCTTTATGCCTAAGCAAGGAGTACAGTTGGCCCTCCATATCCACAGATTCTGTATCCACAGATTCAACCAACCATGGTTTGAAAATATTTAAAAAAAAAAAAAACAACACCCAAAAAGCAAACCTTGATTTTGTTTTTTTATATAAAGGATGCCATTTTACTATGCCACTGTATATAATAGGACTTGAGCATCCACGGATTTCAGTATCTGGGGGGTGGGGGGCCGGAACCAAACCACAGTGACTATCAAGGGCCCACTGTATATCCTTATTTTTTCAAAATTATATTTAATTTAGAGTATAATACAATATAGGATTTATTATACTATATTCAATATATTCAATAATTAGCACTTCTACAGTGTTATCTTTGTACAGGGTATTTTCCAATCTAGGAAAATCTCTTTCAGGCTATAATTGGCTAGTTTTACGTATACAGCACCAGAAGTTGTTTCCAGATGCAGCAGTATTCAGAATTCTTAAAAAATCCAATGATCTCTGCCTAAACAAAGGAGCTCTTTGCTTCACACAGGGACAGGGATATTGTGATTGCCAGAGAAGTTCCTTACTCCTGCAAAAGGATTTAAATTTTACTCTCTTTTGTCTCAACTGCACATGGCCAGAAGAAAGGAGTGGCCGCTGCCTGCATGAGATTCCTCATCTGAAACAGCATGAAGCATGTAGGCCTGTGACTCCAACATCATCACCTTTCTTTCTTTCTTTAACATCTTTTGCCTGATGAAGAAGCCAGTAGAGCTTCAAAAGCTTGTATCATGTGTTTTGCATTTGGTTGGCCAATAAAGGTATCACTTTTTTGGTGGATTGTGGATGGTATTTTCTACAGTAACATAAGCAAGAAAGATAGGATAAAATAAAACACCTGGCATGGAGTAGCCAAAGTTTAAGCACCTTTCTTTCAACTAATTTACTCTTCAGCTCCCCCCCTCTCGCCCTCATTTGGAGTCCTTTTGCCATAATTTACTCTCAAGCTCCATCTTTATTCGCATACTGGCTCTGTTTGGACAAAAATAATTCTATTAGATACAATTTGATACACATAGGGTGAATGGTTGTTGAGACAAACTGGTGCAGCTGCAAATTTGCAATAATGTGTATCAATCTGCATTATATTGCCTCGTATATACAAGCCCTGTATAATTTCTTTTTTTAATTGTTAGTCACCTTGAGTCCCGTTTTTAATATGTAGGTTTTATAAAGATTTTATAAATATAATAAATAAAATTAAAATTAAAATCCAACTTTCCTGAATACTCTTTCCAATCACCCTACTAAATATACTCAAAGGAAGAAAGATTCGGAGATGGACATCTGTGTCCTAAGATGAATGCTCTAATTGTAGAGAATTTGTTTTAATTATTCAGTCAACTCCCATTGTTCACTTGAACTCAAAACATTAATGCTGAATTATTATGATGATTGTTATAAGCAAACACAATGACCCTTCCATAATTTATTTGATCAGGTAATCCTCCTGCATGTGGATTTGTAAATACTGAAGACAAAGCAAATGCTGCATGATTTAAAAAAAATCTCTTAAAAGCTGCATCTACTGCAACAGTCTCATATTCAGCCTAAAATGTACAGTCAAAACATACACACACATACAGTAAATATGTGTGAACATACTGGCCCCAGTGCTCTCTTCCTCATGATATAAACTAGTGACTTGGGTCCCATTTTGTGGCCAGGAAGAATCACAGATTCATGAGTTAGAAGAGACCACAAGGGCCATCTAGTCCAACCTCCTGCCCAATCAAACCAGCCTCTGTTTTAAAACCTCCAAAGAAGGAGACTCCACCACACTCTGAGACAGTGCATTGCACTGCCAAACAGCTCTTACCATCACAAAGCTCTTCCTAATGTTTAGGTGGAATCTCTTTTCCTGTAGTTTGAGACCATTGTGCCATGTCCTAGTCTCTGGAGCAGCAGAAAACAAGCTTGCTCCATCCTCAGTATGACATCTCTTCAAATATTTAAACATGGCTATCATGTCACCTCTTAACCTTCTCTTCTCTAGGATAAACATACCCAGCTCTCTAAGCTGCTCCTCAGAGGGCATGGCTTCTAAACCTTTTACCATTTTGGTCACCCTCCTCTGGACACATTCCAGCTTGTCAATATCCTTCTTGAACTGTGGTGTCCAGAACTGGACACAGTGTCATAGAGGTCTGATCAAAGCAAAATAGAGTGGCACTATTCATGTTCAGCTTGTGTGATGAGGCAGCTAAAAAAAACAATGCAATTCTTGGCTGAATGAATAGGAGTATAGTGTCTAGATCTGTGTTTCTCAACCAGGGGTTCCCCAGGAGGTTGCTAGGAGATCCTCAAGAGATTATGATTGTGGGGGGAAAGCAATAGCAGTATATAGAATAATGTTTATGCAGGGGTTCCCTGAGAGCTGAAAATTATTTCAAGGATTCCTTCAGGATAAAAAGGTTGAGAAAGGCTGGTCTAGATCAAGGGAAGTAAGTAAAAGAGGGAAATATGCTTTGAATCTGTGTTCCACAACACATTTGGCTTTGGCTCCACTTGTTATTTTATATAAAACAAAACTACCGGTGCCATTACACAAGTTCTTAAGGTTTCAACAAAACCATCAAATACCCTCTTAACTGCTGAAAATCAACAGTTTATTGCTTTCCTTTCCTTCCTCTTATCTAGAGTCTCCCCCCCTTTTCTCTCTACTGCTTTCACATTCACACACACAAGTACCCAAGATACGTACACGTTATATAAAACTCTACCATGTCAGAAGTACTGCACCACTACGTCAACACCTGCAATTTTGATTATATCTGCTGCTAACATCTATTCATCTATTTAGCTCATATCCTGTGAATGGTCATCAACTACACAGCATCCCCTGGTTTTCCTCTCCCATCATCACAAAAGACCTGCTATGGTTCCCCACCTCAATTAGGATTGACTGAATAATCTGTCCTGATCACTTTCCCATTATTCTTCCTGCACTGTTGGAGCATCTTTATTTTTAGAAGGTAGGTTTCATTTCAAACATTCATGTGGATGCTTTGGTATTTTTGTCTGCAAGCCTAGAAATAGCTATAAGAACACTGGCTGCTTTCCAATTCCAGAAACTAGCTACTCCTCATACTTGGTAGTTCACAAATCCTGCCTCATCCAAAATTTCTCCTTCTCCAACCATACTCGATAAAATGTATTAAGAGGTGCATTGGTGCAATCATTTGCAATCAGCTTTTAATAACAACCAGGGAAGAGAGACTGAGAGAGAGAGGAAAAAATAGTGCAGAGGTGATACTGCAGCAGCATGGAAATGGAAAGTACGGTAAAAGGAAATGGGACAAAAGTGTACCTTACCTGGTCTATACACTATGTACCTTTACAAATATTCTATAAGGAAATTCCACACTGGAGAGACATTACAAAGAAGGCTCCCAGCACACGGAACTCAATTATAATGCATTCAAGAGGGGTGAACCTCAAACTCCAGAGTCCCAATACACCTCTCCTGGTATTTCCCAGTTAGCTACATTCCATTCCCCTGTACACTGTTGTTTTATGATTTCTTTGCTTTTCTGTGAGGTCCCATTCCCAAAGGTCTCGAGGCTTAACCACTGGCAATAAGAGCTTCAGATTAAAATATGATGGGTTTTTTGATCCCACCCTTTTTCCGTTGGTCACACTGGAATACAGACTGAGAACATCTGTTATATGAATTCAACCACCATGCTAAAAAAAAAAAAAAAGTTCCCCCCTTTTGCTGTATGGAGCAGGAGAAGAAGAAACTGCTGGAGATCAGTCAAAAGGCATACTATGGTTTATAAGGGCTTCACAACACTGTGATCCACTATCACACCCCCTGTGTTGGGCTCCCTTTTTGTTTCCTCCCCCCACTCTCTGGCATGCACACACTGCCAGCCAACCCACTCAGGCTACAACCACATTCACACTTACATGGCTAGAGTAACTCCCACAGAATTCAGTGAAACATGGGGGTCAGTTACACGACAGTTTTTATTGCAATAGTTTGCACTTTAGTGCATTTTCGCACCAGTGCTGCATAGTTTACATGATTTAGTGAGAAACTGGTTGATCTGGTTAGTTTTCAGCTTTGTAGTTCACACAGACAAAGGTGGATCTTTGTCTGTGTGGACCTCCCAAGCAAAGGTGGACCTCCCAAGCAGATCTGGGGAAAAAATTGCTGGGAAGTTGGGAGCGAGGGAGGGAGAGTGAAAGCGCTGGCACCTTTGCCTCCCTCTTCTTCCCAAAGCAAGAAGGGTGAGAGGAAGGAGGGAGCCTTTCAGCCACTGAGGAGCCATCCTCCATCAAGCCCCGCTTCCCCTTACCCACCCTCTCTCTCTCTCTCTCTTGCACACACACACATACACGCAATCACAGCAGGGTGAGGGAGCGAATGGCCAGCCAGCCGAGCAGATTGCTATTCAGCCTCTCTCTCTCTCTCTCCCCCGCCCCCACACACAAAATACACACACAGAGGAACAGTAGTTAGTGGGGATCCATCAGCTGCAGCAGCCAAGCAAGCTGGGAGGCAAGACAGCTGGGCAATTGGGAATAGTACTGGTATAACAACAGTGGCTGGTTCTTTTCGTTTGAGGCTCCTCACATCTCTTGAAAGTCTGCCCCCTCTGCAGGCAGTCCAACCAATCACGCCTCAGCTCTGCTGGGGCTGTTTCAGGAATCATAGAATCATAGAATTGTAGAGTTGGAAGAGACCATGAGGGCCATCCAGTCCAACCCCCTGCCATGCAGGAAATCTTGACCAAAGCATCCCTGACAGATGGCCATCCAGCCTCTGTTTAAAAACCTCCAAGGAAGGAGACCCCACCACACTCCAAGGGAGTGTGTTTCACTGCCGAACAGCTCTTACTGTCAAAAAGTTCCTCCTAATGTTGAGGTGGAATCTCTGTTCCTGGAGCTTGCATCTATTGCTCCGTGTTCTAGTCTCTGGAGCAGCAGAAAACAAGCTTGCTCCATCCTCAACATGACACCCCTTCAAATACTTAAACAGGGCTATCATATCGCCCCTTAACCATCTTTTTTTCAGGCTAAACATACCCAACTCCCTAAGTCTCTCTTCATAAGGCATGGTTTCCAGACCTTTCACCATTTTAGTCACCCTTCTCTGGACACACTCCAATTTGTCAACATCCTTTTTGAATTGTGGTGCCCAGAACTGGACACAGTATACTAAGTGAGGTCTGACCGAGACAGAATAGAGTGGCACTATTACTTCCCTTGATCTAGACACTATACTTCTATTGATGCAGCCCAATATCGCATTGGCCTTTTTAGCTGCCGCATCACACTGTTGACTCATGTTCAACTTGTGGTCTACTAGGACTCCTAGATCCCTTTCACACGTAGTCTCATTCAGCCAGGTCTCCCCCATCCTATATCTATGCATTTCATTTTTCTGCCCTAAGTGCAGTACCTTACATTTCTCTGTATTGAATTTCATTTTGTTAGCTTTGGCCCAGCTCTCCAGTCTATCCAGGTCATTTTGAATTTTGATCCTGTCCTCTAGGGTATTAGCTACTCCTCCTAATTTGGTGTCATCTGCAAATTTGATAAGTATGCCCCTAATTTCCTCATCCAAGTCATTGATAAAGATGTTGAATAGCACTGGGCCCAGGACAGAACCCTGTGGCACCCCACTGGTCACATCTTTCCAAGACGAAGAGGAGCCACTGCTGAGCACCCTTTGGGTTCGGCTGGTCAACCAATTACAAATCCACTTAATAGTTAACTTGTCTAGCCCACATTTTACATTCTTGTTTGGGAGAATGTCATGGGGAACCTTGTCAAAGGCCTTACTGAAATCAAGGTATGTGATATCCACAGCGTTCCCTTCATCTACCATGCTTGTAATTTTATCAAAAAAAGAGATCAGATTAGTCTGGCATGACTTGTTACTCTGAAACCCATGTTGACTTTTTGTGATTATGGCATTGCCTTCTAAACGTCCACAGACTCTCTGTTTAATGATCTGCTCTAGAATCTTCTCTGGTATTGATGTCAGACTAACTGGACGATAATTGTTGGGATCCTCTTTTTCCCCCTTTTTGAAGATGGGGACAATGTTTGCCCTCCTCCAGTCTGCTGGGACTTCTCCTGTTCTCCAGGAGTTCTCAAAGATTATTGCCAATGGCTCTGAGATTATATTTGCCAGCTCTTTTAATACTCTTGGATGTAGTTCATCTGGTCCTGGAGATTTAAATTCATTTAGATTAAGAAGGTATTCCTGTACTACCTCTTTGCTTATTCTGTGCTGGATTTCCCTATTGTGTCCTCTGTTCCATTATCCTCAGGTTGGTCACCCTTGCTGGTAGTTCCCACAGACTTTTGTGAAATGGTAGTTCACGCAACTGATAGTGCGCTAAGTCACACTACTTTTCAAAAAAGTCGGGAAAAGTAGAGAATGCCCTTATTATGCTACTTTTGAGTTTTTGAGCTCCCCGCTTCTGAATGAGGTGATGTTGTGGCACGATGTGTGTGAAGTATTGGGAATCTTAGTGAATTCTTCACTGACTTATTTTGCTGTATAAACGGGCTGCTAGTTATAAGGAAATAGGTATTGGGGGGCAATCTCAGTGCTCTAAAACAATCTTCAGTAAAGAACTGGTAACACCCTCAACCTAGCCACATAACCTACAAATATAAATATGATCAATATAACCATTAAAAAAAAGTTTAACTGTTGTACGAATTTATCCTTTCCAACATAGTCAAATTCCACAGACATCACCGAGTCTTTAAATAAGAAAAAAAAGATGGAGGGAAAAGTGAAATCAAACCTATCCAGCATTTGGATACCTTCCAGAATGCAAAATATTTATTGTGCTTGGCATCTTCTGCCGCACTGAATCTGCATAATGTAGCAAAGAACTATAACATGGTGGTATCTTCAAAAGGGAAAGAGAGAGAGAGAGTAATTACTACACATTTCTATCTGGACTATGCTCAGAAAATTATGTTCATGCTTGGACTGCAAAGCACAGTTAAATGTGCAGCTGCAAAGCCACAGAACCAAAGCAAGTGCTTGTATCTGGCACCAGGAGAACTTTTTGGATATTCAAGAAATTGGGGACATTTTATTTATGTATGTATTAAAAATCTCAGCTATGAACAGCAGTGAGAACATTTCCGACTACAGGAGACAACTCTTGTTGCCACCAGGCGGTGACAAGGCATTTTCCAAGGATAGAATATAATTGGATATGAAAAGCAAGGTGTGTGGGATGGAACTTGACAAGACTAATGCTTACAGCAAGCCATACTCTCGAGCTATCACATCAGAGGATTTATATATTCTGAAAGGAGATAGGAAATAAGTCACCATGTAAACAGAGAGCAAAATCAGGCTAGTTGGGGGAATAGGCCACCTTCCAATTAAAATTACAATTGGAAGATTTTTTTCACAAGATACAGAACTTATCAAAAGATTCTGTTCAAGAGAGATTCTCTACCATTAATGGTCCCTCTAATATATGGTTGGGCCAAATTGGCTGTTGAGCTAAGGGTGGTGAATCCGGCCACAGTGATCGATGCCTTTGTTTATTTAGGCTACTGCATGTGGGGCTGGCCTCGCAAAATGCTCAAATCCTGTAGCTAGTGCAAAATGCAATACCAGGGCTGGAATCATGCAAGCCTTCAGATGTTGCTGGACTGCAACTCCCATCAGCCCTAGGCGGCAGAGCTAAAGGTGAGAAATTTTGGGAATCACAGTCCAACAACATCTGGAGAACCACACTTCTGTTCTAATATATTAATATATAATATATTAATATCTTCACCAGGTAGCCCAGATTAATTCTGTCCCCCTTCCCTCATGTCCTATCCAATGCTGAGCAGCTCATTAAATGATTCTGATTGACCAGGAGTCTGCTTTCATAATTTCATGTTTTGTGTTCTACAACTCTGCTTTCACCCCATAGGACAGCCACCATTTCTCTTCTCTTTCAATTTCTTTGGAGGCTAATGAAGAAAATCCCTTTGTTTAGGTAGCCCTTCAAGTTGAAGAAAAGACACGCAACTGTCAAAAAAGTCGTGACTTGATTATTCAGCTCTTGATGGTATTAAATTTGCTGTTGTTTCTTTGAACATTTTTGTTTTCTACAGTACTGTTATACTTTATTTTACATTACTGTACATTACTTGGGGGTCCCGTGTCAAAAGTGGCCTATACATTTTTAAAACCCCATCTACCCCCATTTCCCCAACTTTCTTCCAACCACTCTTTATAGCCAGGCACCTGGCAGAGATCTGACAGAGATCAGAAAGTGTAATTGTGACTTCTGGAACAGTGAAGTTCTCACCCAGCCAATTAACTCCTATACTTTAGATGTCTCATTCTAAAGATTCATACAAAAACTCTCTCTCCGAGGCATTTAAATAGCTTGAAATAAGTGCATCTTGAATTTGTATGGAAGTCTAATTTACTTCTAGGATTGGACAAGTCCTAAGAGCACAGAATGGCTAGGTTCACACATTACAGTAAACACCTCACTGTAATCCATCTGTGCTGACAAATATGTTTACTTAGCCAGTCATAATTAGAAGCCCTATTTTGATCCTGTTTTAGGAACTTTGACTTAAACCACTTGAAACAGAAGATGAGAAAAGGAATGGGACAGAAACAAACCAGAATGCGTATGGGGAGAGTCCTGTGGCTTGTTTGGTTTCTTATGGGACAATCTGTGGCTAAAACAACCATGTCAGACAACTATGTCAGACAAACCATGTCTGACATAAACCTTGCCTTAGTGTGACATGCAAACACAACTATTGTATGTCCTTAGCATGACATGCAAACTTTGAAGAGAGAAGTGGGATGGCATCTAGCATACAATTTGACTTTAGCTTTCCACAAGTAGTCAGGTGTTAGGCACTGCCCTACATATGCGAAGGGTGGTGAGGATAGCTCCACTGTTCCAATATTAAGTGATCTTCTGTCCTACAAACACATCCTTTTTAAAATTGTTTTGTGGAGAACTCCGCTGACTCACAATTACCTTTGTGCCTATTGACTTTGCAAAACAGGGCCAAAAGGGCATTAGGGACTTCTAAATCTAAGAGCTTGAGATGGTGTAACTACCAGAAAATTCCTGTAACAAGCAGACTGAGTATTTCCCACATTTGTCCTGAAAACCGTTAATTCTGTGCAGCTGTGTAAAACAAGCAATTCAGAAAATAAATGTGAAGCAGGGATGCAGAAATCCTGCAGGGCAAAGGCATTAGCAACCTCAAGAGAGGAGTAGAGGTAATCTATCATTTAACATTTATCCAGCATGAGCTGCTTATCATATTCCTATTTAGGCTGATTTTGTTTAAATGTGCCTCAGGGCAAGTACAACATGATCTTTCATTTAAATGAAGAAAAATCTGAAATAAAGGAGGGGAAACAATGAATATGATAATATTGTACAGTAGTTGTGCACAGGCATCTTGAACAGTAAGAGCTGCTATTTAATAAAGGATGCTTTCCAACAATTTGGAGGGTGTACAAACTAAACTTCACCAGTTGACACAAAGGACAATAAAGGAGACCAAGGTACCCTTCAGAATATTACTTGACTTAAATAAGGTTGGATTTTCTCTCCATTAATTATTTGTCCTACTGTAGTGAAGAAGTAATCTGTAAGAGAAGCAGAATGAATTGTGGGGGAAAGGCTTTGCACAAAAGTGTGCACAAAGAGATGAAAAGTAGAGCACATCCACCCTGCTCCATTGTAATCCTTCACTAATTTTCTTCTTAAAGGAAACAACAAGTAGTTTTAGCCATTTTCTTCCCACTGCAAGAAAGTCTTTGAAAACCATACCATTTTTGAAGCCTATTCACAATTTGCGTTTTTCTTCTGTGCAAAATTCACAAATGGCTGTTTTATGCAGAAAACAGCATTTTCTGTGAAGAAAATTCAACCACATGCAAAACCGACACAGAACGAATCCCCAATTACAGCATTTTGGCACAGGAAAGAGCTTCTTCTGTGCAGAAAATAATGCCTTGCATGGAAATATTATTTTTGTCACTGAAAATTCTGATTCCTATGAAGAAAATGCTATTTTCTGAGCAAAGTTAACACATGTGAATTTTGTTGCAGATCAAGTCCTGAACTGTGAAGATTCTTTACAGTGCAGGATCCTTCTTGTTAGGGTTTCTCATGTATTTGACATTTTTAAAAAAAATATTTTCAAATATTCTTTTTATCCCCACTCCATTGTACACACCACAAGCAGATTCTGTAATCTCAGCTTACTCAAATTGCTGACCCAATCAAAAGATAAGACTTTGAAAGTCCAAAACCCTCCTACAGATGGCAAAGCTATTTATGATGGTCTCCATGAGGCTGGGAGAGGTTCTTACAGGCTATACTTAAAATGATTGTGGAATTAGTAAATGAGGTTTAATTTTTCACTAATAAACAGTATCATCTGAGTAAAGATATGTGATGTATAGCCCAGCATGCAGCTCAGAAATAGAAAAATGGGTGCCTGAAGGCACAGAGACATATATCTGTATCTCTATCTATCCACCCACCCACCCAGTCAATGGAAATCCTCCACCTACATAATGTCCCAAAGATCTCTGTATTTTTATTTCATGAAGATGTGAAGTGAATAGCTTGGAGAAGAGGGGAGGTGAGAGAGGGAATTAATGTTCGAGGGGTCACATGAAAGAGAAAAGACATGACTGCAAAAGACTATGTTTATATTTTGAGGCTTAAAACCCACTTTCAGGTTCTTGGACAAGGTACTTGTCTTTCAGTAACACCAGTTTGCCTTTCTGTAAAATGGGTGTAATTGGGATGGCTACTGCTCATGGCAGCTATTTTCTAAGAGTGCACATCCCCACTGACCCCAAAAGCTGGAGAGTTCTGATATGCGCAGTGTCCCTCCTCTATTTGCTAAATTAAATTAAACAAAACAAATGTTCTGCTGGATCAGGGCACAGTCTATCTATTCCAGCATCATCTTGCCATACTGTCCAGACAAATTCCTATGGGAAGTCCACAAACCAAGACATGTCTTGCATCCTCTTTGCACTTGTCAGTAACTAACATTCAGAGGCAGAATGGCTTTGATACTGGATAAAATACATAGCCAAGTAGCCATCATGATTAGTACATTTTATCCACTATTTTATCTAATCCACTTTTAAAGCCAGCTAAGCTGATTAACGATCCGTCGTTCTACAAAGGGAAGGGGTAAAGTGGCAGGCAAGCAACAGCATGGCACTGAGATAAATATATATTTACCAACCCAAGAAGAACCATCAGATGTTTTGAAGAGCATAATTCACAACAGCCTCAGCCCCACAACAGGTATTTAACTGAAACCTTATAAATAATAAAAAGGCTACATTACTCCTGCCATCAACTTCCTGCTCTCCTCTCACATATATAAAACTATGCATAATAAATTCCCCCATATATTGGATTCATAGTATGAATGGGCAAAGGAATAGGCTTCCAAATAAAGTACAGTCCCAAGGCAAATAATAAATGCCTTGGCTTGCATGCTCGGACAGTTCAATCATTTTGGCATGTAGCTTCTAGGACTAATGCAATGCTAACAGCTTCTCATCCAGAACTTACAGGAAATACATGTATTGATGCTCAAATCATCACATTAGGTTCAACTCCTTCAACAGCTGATTAGGTTCATTAATCAGGAACAGTGGCCAAAGTGAATCAGATAGGATCTTTTAACAAGCACTGTAAAGATATGGTTTTAACAACAGGCAGATTTCTGGTAGAAAAGGCACCAATGACAATGAGCCTTGATGGCTATATACTCCCTCCAGGTTAGGAAGCACCATACCTCTGAATACCAACTGCAGGTGAGCACAGGAAAATAAGAAGATCCATGCAGGATTAGAGTGGACAGGAGTGATCCAGTAGATATTGTGTATTTTGACTTTTTGACAAAATCCCTCAAGAAATGCACTTGAATAAAGGTAGAAGTTATGGAAAAGAAGATGAGTCTTACGGACTGGCAAATGGATAAAGAGCAAGAAGCAAAGTGTAGGAATAAGTGGACAGTTCTCACATTGAAGGGATGCAGAAGCAGGGTACCCAAGGTGGTATATTGGAACCGGTGCCTTTTAACTTGTCCATAAATTAAGTAAAATTAGGAACCAGCACTGAAGTGCTAGGTTTGTTGACAAACCTGACATCATTCAGGTGCATACACCGAAAAGAGTTCCAAAGGTTCTCTTCCAAATGGGTGAGTGAATAATAACATGGTATGTGCAATACAGCACAGATATACCGTGATGCAAATGGCAGCAAAAAAAATTCTAACTTTAATCTCCCGGTGGTGACTGACAACTAACAGGGGAAAGATGTTCACATCATAGTGAAATGAAAGTCAGTGAAAATGCAGCAGCTATGAAAAAGGCAAATTCCATGTCAGGTATCAGTGGTAAAAGATAAAATTTTTGAAAAATGTCATACTGCCCTTATACAAATCTATAATGTGACCACGTTTTGAACATTATGTTCAGTTCTGGTCAGCACGTCTTGAAAAACTAGAGAATATGCAGGAAAAGGGCAACAGATATAATACAAGAATTGGAGCAAGTCCCCTATGAGGAAAGGTTACAATGTTAAGGGTATTTCATTTAGATGGGATGGTGATGGTTGGGAAGTAAGGGGAAGGGACATCATAGAGGTGCACAAAATTAAGCATTGTGTGGACAAAGACATTTTTTTCTGTCTCTTTTACAATACTAGAACCTATAGTCACCCAATAAGGCTGAATGGAAGGAAGCTCAGGGCAGATGAAGAAATACACTTACATAGCACATTGTTAAACAATGGAGTTTGCTTTCACAGGATAATAGTGACAGCCATTTTCTACTTGTTGGAAACAGGGTGCTAGATTAGGTAAGTCTTTGGTCTGATCTAACAGGGCTCTATGACAGAACCCCTATCCAGGATGGCCCAGCCCTTGGGCTCCAATCACACACCTTGCCCTTTTACCCTTAGGATCATAGAATCATTGAGTTGGAAGAGACCACAAAGGCCATCTAGTCTAACCCCCTGCCCTGCAGTAATACACAAACAAAGCATTCCCCACAGGTGGCCATCCAGCCTCTATTTAAAAACCTACAAAGAAGGAGACTTCACCACACTCCCAGGCAGCGCATTCCACTGCCAAACAGCTCTTATTATCAGGAAGTTCTTCCTACTGTTTAGGTGCAATCTCTTTTCCTGTAGCTTTAGTCCATTGCTCTGTGTCCTAGGACTTTTTCAAATGGGGAAAAAAAAACTCTGAGGAGGTCGGGCAAAGAATGGCGCTGTCACGCTTACAGCGCTCTGTTTCAGACGGCGCTGTCCTCCTCCCGACCTTTCCCCATGCTTCCTCCATGCTGCGGGCACCACTTTTTATTGATGGGGGTTTTCCATCAATAAAAGTGGCACATTTCTTGTGCCTGCAGCATGGAAGAAGCATGGGGAAAGGTCAGGAGAAGGATGGCGGCAACTGAAATGGAGCACTGTAAGAGCGACAGCACTGTTCTTCTCCCAAACTCCTCGGGATTTCCCCCCCCCATTTGAAAAAGTCCCTAGTATCTGGAGCAGCAGAAAAAAAGCTTGCTCCAGCCTCAATATGACATCCCTTCAAATATTTAAACATGGCTATCATGTCATCTCTTAACCTTATCTTCTCCAGGCTAAAATTACCCATCCCCCTAAACCACTCTTCAAAGGGAATCCCTACCTGGCCCAGGTACTTGGGCCTCAAGTTGATCTCTGTTCTACACTAGTGGCTGTGGGTTCAGTGTGATAGGACTTTTTCGGATGAAGAAAAATAACGCAAGCAGCCTCTCCAGTTTGCGAGGCTGCTGCGCTGCAAAGTGTCAGTTTCGGATGACGCTGCCCTCTAGCGGTACTGTTGAGGTCCCGCAGGGAGAGCTGAGTGTCATATTTCGTTGATTTTTTACTCACGAAAGTTGATCGTGAGTAAAAATCAACGAAATATGATGCTCAACTCTCCCTGCGGTACCGCAACAGTACCGGCAGGGGCGAGCGTCATACGAAAGGGGCGCTTTGCAGCGCAGCAGCCTCGCAAGCTGGAGAAGCTGCTTGTGTTATTTTTCTTCGTCCGAAAAAGTCCGTAAAGTGTGATGAATTTCCCTTGTTAATTCTGAAATGAAAACAGTCAGGCACAGTTGTAGAAAATAAAACCAGTAAAAGTTTATTATATAACAAATAAGTTAAACATGAACTTGAACTCTTTCCACATTCTCAGCGCCTTAATCCAATGCTAATCTTCCCTATTATCTTCCTCTTAAAAAGCCCTCAGAGAGCCAGAGTGGTGTATTGTTTTGTGTGTTGGACCAGGACTCTGGGAGACCGGGGCTCAGGCATGGAAACCAACTGGGTGGCCTTGAGCAAAACTCTGAACAAATCTTGCCAAACAAACCCTGTGAAAGGTCTGTCTTAGGATCGCCCTCAGGATTGCCGGAAAACTGTCCCGGAAAACTGGGAAAATCCTGGATTGAAGGGACTTAAAATTGTTCCATCTGGTTGGACTGCTTGAAGCAGCAGATCCCAGATTTCTCCAGCTTCCTCTGCTAAGGGCAGCACCCACTCTATCACACTCCATCACCCACGTGCAAAGCCTTGGAAGAGGAGGAGAGAGCCATCATCCCCCTCTCCAGTCCCAGCAGCAGCGGTGGTAGCAACAGGAAGGCTTCAATGGAGGGGGGAACAATCCTCCCCCTCCCTGGTCAAAATGTGGGGGGGGGTGTCTTGTTTTTTGTCAATAATCTTCCCAATCCAGTCTTGTATACTTTTGTCCCAGTTTTGTGGCAGATAATAACGTCAACTCTACCCTCACTCTATTTCATCTTGCTCTTATCTAACTCTGTAACAGAGAGGCTTCTAGGTAATCTCCTTTCCCTATAACACTTCACAGTGTTTCATGAGCTATGATCAACTGGTTCTGCCCAGCCTTGCCCAGCTTCTCACTTCTCAGGCTCTTCTTAGGCTTTGATGAACACCTGTCACAGGACTAAGTACCACATGGCATGGCAACATTCAGAGCTTGTAAAAGTCGCTTTTTGCACTACAGCTTAAAAAATGCACACACACACAACCAGCATGATCAATCACTATGATGGCTGGGAAATTCTGAATATTGTACAGTACTTCATGTCAGTCACAGCAAATAAAGTGGGATATGCACATTATGGTGTGCTGTGTGTTCAGTCCTGTATAACTTTAACAAGTTAGTCCCATATAACAAGATGGTTCAAGTTCGCACTGACAGAGGTGGCTGGAAGACAGGGAGAAAGGAATTTAGTACAGTACAATGCATGGAAAATCATTCCACCTCAGCCTTGTGCCATGATCACATCAACCATGGCATCCACAAAAGACTTTGTTCTCTTCTCTCTCTCTCTCTTTCTCTTTCATCATCTATAATGCATGTAAGACATACAAACATCCACAAACCATTTGATCAAGATTTATGGGAGTCCTACTACCACCTGCCTTTGCAAAGCCTGACATTTCTGTACTGGGTTTTGTTTTCCCATCCAGGAAGGAATCAAGATTAGGGAGGAGTAACACTTTCTCTATAATTTCCACCTCGCTGGAAACAACCCTGCATGTTCATGATAGTTTTGTGCAAAACCAAATATATAATTTTTCTGTAGCTAGGACTTTCCAAGAGATTAGCTGACATTTTATTTTCCAACCTCGAGTTCCATATTCATTTTAAAGCTACAGACACCATTTTAATTTTTCTTATGTATGTACACTTCCTTTTTAAAAGAACTGAGACTATTCTGAGGTGGGGGAGAAGAGACATGAGTTCATTATGGTTCCCTATTTGAAGCTCTTAACTGCTTGACAGCACTCACATTAGTTCCAAATGTGAACTCCTCTATAGAGCAGGATATGCTGATTAATGAAATTACATGTCAATTTATGTATTCATTTGGATTATTGCACTTACACAGTTTTTCAGTTTCAGACCAATTGTGGATATATCTTTAATTGGGTCTGTGAATCAATAATTAAGAGTGCTTCTGAGGATCTGCAGAGTGAATTTCCTTCATTATTAAGGAGACATTACATTATTAGTGCTTGAAATGTGGGATTTAACCAGTTAGCAAATCTGTCACTATCATCTCACCATACAACCATGTGTTTCTAGGAAGGGAACACTAGGGTTCCTGATATGCACTAGAATGTTAATACCAATGTAAAGTGAAGCACTTGTATTTTCCAGACACAAAATGGAATAGAAGAGATAAGCACCACATAGAGGTGTTTAGTTCTAACTGGGGGGGGGGGACCCTACAAGAATTTATAGAATCATAGAATCTTAGAATTAGAAGTGAACATAAGGGCCATCTAGTCCAACCCCCTGCCATGCACACCACAAAACCACTCCTGAAAGATGCCCAGACAACCGCTGTTTAAAGACTTCCACAGATAGAGGATCCACCACCCTCTGAGGCAATCTAATCTACTGCCTTACAGTAAAGAAGTTCTTCCTCATGTTTAGGTGGAATCTCTTTTCTTGTAATTTGAATCCATTGGTTCATGTTCTTATCTCAGAAGCAATAGAAAACAAGCTGGCTCCATCTTCTACATGGCTCTTGTGGTCTCTTTCAACTCTATGATTCTATGATCTATGACATCCCTTCAGATATTTAGCTATCACGTCACCTCTCAGTCTTCTCTTCTCCAAGCTAAACATATTGAACATAAACATTGTGCTGGACAGTTCCAGCACAAGCACAGGAGCAGTAGCAAAGTTTAAAAAGCCTTCCTCAATTTGGCACCCTTCCAGATGTGTTGGATTATAACAACCATCACCTCCCCCGCCCCCCAGCCAATGTGGCTGGAATATAGTTTGGAAGACTATGAATGAGCACTATAGACTCCTTTTCCTGACCGTGACCATGCTTGCTGGTGGATTCTGAGAGTTGTAGTAGCTTTTCCAAGCTGTATGCTATACAGGGAGGGCTTAATTCCTGATTTCCTTTTTTTACTCAAAGATGGTTTTCAGCGATTACGCAAACCTCATCTTATCTATTCTGCCTTTCCAGCAAGCTTTAGTTGGATTCAGTCAGGAAGTTAAAAAAAAAAAATTAAATTAAACCTTCTGCTTCCTTTACCAAGGGATGTGAAGGGACTGAAAATGAACACAAAGCTTCTCCATCAGGGTTTGGAGGATCTTCTCAGTGAAGCCATTGCCACTGCATGTAATCTAAGCTCTAACCCCATTCCATTACAGTCACCAGGTCAGGACTGTGCCAAGCCCAAGACTGCCAAAATCTGAGGCTCTGGGATGGCCCTGGTGATGTCATAGTGGAACAGGGTCTGGTGATATCATTTAAGCATGTCAGGTCATGATAAATTAAGCTCACATCATGTGATTCAAACAGTAAATATTAGGTTTAACAAAGATGAACATATTTCTTCGGTTGGCAATACAGTTTTACAAACTCTGCACTGAAGAAAGAAGAAAATTTTTCTAAGCTGTGTTTAACACCTTCATAGGCCCTGTTTTTAAGAACACATGGGAGATGCAGTCCAACCTAAAGACATTTTTCCAAGCTCTGCTTTGAACAGAAAACAGCACAGAATAGCTGCTCCAGGTTGTATAAGAAATCACATAGACAGGGAGTACGTAGTTTTTCAGGGCAGTGCTCTCACCCTGAAAAACCTGAGGGCTGCAGAAGAGTGTCCAGGCCCTGAGATCTAGGAGCCCTATGAGCCATCTTTGATGTTGTAAAAATATAGCCCGGCCAGCCCCCTCCTCCGGCGGTCTGCTCCCCAGCCCCCAGCGGCCATATGGTGGATAGCATGGGGGCCGCCATTATTGGCCGTCTCCTTCCTGGCTGGCTCAGCACCAGGGAGGAGTGGGAAGGAGCGGGCCAATTGGGGTGGGCCTACCCTGCCCCGATTGGTTGCCGCCCCCATAGGAGGCAGTTCATCCAGCTGCGCCTTCCAGCGTGAGCAGATGACGCTGGGGGCCTGTGACAGAGCCGGACATATGTGTTCCTTAAAGGTCCATGTGGCTTTACATAATGGGTTGGAATTGTGTGATCCTCCAGATGTGGTTGAATTTCAACTCCCACTGACTAGGATTGCTGAGAGTTGTAGTTCAGTGGCATTCAGAGAGTCACACAATTCCTATAAATTGATGGGGAATAAGTGTGCTATGTTCCAGTCAGCAAGTGACCCAGGAACCAGGTGGTTGGAGTTAATTTAGTCCAGGTCAGTCCCAGGGTATCCAGCAGGATGAAGGGAGAAGCAGTAGAGAGGTAATCAACCAGTGCAGAAGTCATTCAACAAGTCGGTAGTCCAGATAAACAAGGCCAGCATGAAATAAAACAGAGTCATAAATTGTAGCCAGTCCAAGGTCGCTAAGAAAGAGAGTTGAAAGGAACAAAGGTGCCAGGGAGTGGCTGACAGATTTATGGGCAGCTGTTTCAAGACACTATGTACCTAATCAGGTCAGCATCTCTTACTTAACAACTGCTGGGACCAACGCATTTATCATTGTTGTTTCGTCACTCGAATGATGGGAATGGATCTTCAGCATCCGCAACCTCCACTATCATACAGCTCTTACAGTAAAGAAGTTCTTCCTAATGTTTAGCTGGAATATCTTTTCTTGTAATTTGAATCCATTAGTTCATGTTCTTGTCTCAGAAGAACAAGCTGGCTACATGACATCCCTTCAGATATTTAGCTATCACATCACCTCTGGCGAGCAGGAATCCCCCCTGCCTCAAATCCCCCCCCCGGGTTCTAACTTCGAGAGACCACCACCTTCAGGAGCTGCAGATTCCTGGCAATCTGCCTCCTCCTCTTCATCTGAATCTTTTGACTCCAGAGGGTGAGGTTTGACAACAACACATGTTAAAACTAGGAACTGTACTAATATGGAAACAATATGTGAGCATCCAACTTTAACAGATCTGCCAAAATGTTTGGAAACCTGCTATTTATGTAGGACACTTATAGGTCTAATAGATTTTTACTTGAGGTATGTAGAAAAATTAGATTAGATTAATATTTGAAATATTAGATTAATGTTTGAATGCAAATTTCCAATAAAACTGAACCCAAAATGACTATTGAAAACATATGACCTCATGACATTTTCTTTTTATTTATATTTATATTTTCGTTACTTAAAAAAATTAGGATTGATAAAAGATAACATAACATCTGAAAAATCCTGCTCACAAATGTCTCTGAAAATACTCCAAAAATGTAATTAAAAACTAAAAAATGTTACTCTTTATATTACTACCACACTATCCCTATTTGTTATGTTACTTTTGAAATGTAACTTTGTTACACCCTTGTTATACTAGCCAAAAGTAGCACACTATGGGTAACTACATTATTTGTAATTCATTACTTCTAAGCTCTTCATAAAAAAACTAAATATTTTTTTCAGTCAATATGTCAAAGAGAGATACCTGTTATTTACTTAGTTAGAATACATGTTGATAGAGTTAGAATACACGGTGATAGCTTAGGTCCCCAACACACTCTTTGTGATAATTTTCTTTGTTCTGTTATCATTTCTTCCTGCTTCCCAGTGCTAGCAGCTAGGGTTTTAAAAATGTATTGATTTTCAAGTCCCCAAAATTAAAACGGAGCCCTAACATTTTGTTTAAAAACTTGCCCATGACCAGGTTTGCTGCCATGAAGCATTTCTTTACAGGGTTTAGAACAATACTCCTGTGATCACTATCTCCTTCTGAACAGGCATAATCACTTCAGTGACTTGCTGAGAAAGCTAATTTTAGAAACTCAGCACAAGCTTTAGGACAAAGCCTCATGCCAGGGCCAGCAAAGAACTACTGGAAGGGAGAGACAGCCTCTGAACAGAGTTTGGAAGTAATGACCTAGAAGCAAAGCTGTTCCTTGTATATTTACTTACTCCATGGGAGACTAATAAGACTACAACAAAGTTACATTTCACAAATGATATTACAAGTGAGACCAAATTAATTTACTGAATGCAATGAATACTGTAATGGTTTCTAGTTTGTTTACAAAAAATACTTTTAATGGGCATTTTTAGAAGCATGTTGACAATAATTTTTCCAGGTTTTGCCATCATAGCAAGTTTAACCCTCTCTATTTACCCTCTCTTCATAAAAGCACGTACTTACGACTCATAAAAGCACCACTTATGACACCTCGAACGCTTTCATCAGCGCTGTATATGCACAATCCTAAATATACACTGGACTGACTATGTGATGAATGTTGCTGTCCTTGAGCAAGCAGAGATCACCAGAATTGAGGCCATGATATTGAGAACACAGCTGCGCTGGGCAGGGCATGTTTCTAGGATGGAGGACCATCGCCTCCCAAAAATAGTACTCCATGGTGAACTCACCATGGGTCAGCGTAAGAGGGGCGCTCCAAAAAAGCGAAACAAGGACTCCCTAAAACAACATCTCAGGCTCAGCCAAATTGATCACCAAAAATGATCCGTCCTGGCCTCACATCGGGAGGCATGGAGACGCACTATTTGAGAACTCACGCAGAACAAGTCTTGAAGAGAAATGACAATGCAGAAAGAATCACAACCCAGAAACTTCACCCAAGGAAACCTTCTGCTGTGCTTTCTGCAACCGGACTTGTTTATTTTGGATTGGCCTTTTTAGCCATCAGTGCGCTTGCAGAAAGTGCAGGATGAGTCCTTCTTGAATCTTTGTTTGCAAAGAAAAGCCAGAGAGAGATAAAAGCATTCTATGTGTGTGTGTGTGTGTGTGTATATATATATTGTTTTTCTTGTCTAAATATAGTATCTTACATTTTCCTTGCTCAAATTAATTTTAGTTCAGTCTAGTTTTGGCCCAGCTCTCCATCTGATTCTGTTCTCTGGACTACTAGCTACCACCTTAATTTAGTAGCATTTGCAAATTTGATAAGCATGCCCTCTATCCCATCGTCCATGTCATTTGTGAATATGTTGAGCAACAATGGGTGCAGAACAAAATCATGGGTCATCCCACTAGTCACTTTTCTGGAATAAAGAAAAATTATTGATGGACAATCTTTGAGTTTAGTCAAAATTACAAATCTACTTCCTACCAGTAGCATTGTCTAGCCTAGTTTGCAAGCTTTTCTGTAAGACATCATGGCAGATCTTGTCAAAGATCTTAGTTTGTAAGAAGTTAATGTACATGTGACTTCCCTTTCTGCTGCCAAATGAGTGGCAAAGAGTGGGCTTGGTGGATTTGAATACTTCCCGCTCTTCCCGCTCTTCTTTCTCATTGGAATTACATATTTGCAATTATGCCTTCAATATCTCTTTTTTAAAAAAAAAAAGTTAATTCCTTGTGAACGCCCTTTCCTTTGATCATTTCTGATCATAGATTCTCACTCAGTGTTTCCTCAAACTTACCGAAATTTGTCTTCTTAAAGCCCAGAGTGTATATCCAGCTACATTTGACTACCTCTTTCCTTTGTATAATAAATTCCATGAGAACATGGTTACTTTACCAAATGATTCTGTTGGACCATACATTCTTGGCTGTGTTTGACTTCCAGAAACTATCAGAGTAGTTAAAGTTTTCCATTACTATTTACTATATCTTTCATTTAAGAATATTTTGTAATATGCCACAAGGAGGTTTCATTCAACCCTTCAGTCTGGCTGGGCAGGGGTCTACAATAGGCTCCTCCACAATGATGTCACTGTTGCTTCCCTCCCCTTTCAATTTTATCCACATTCCCTCAACCTGTTTTTCATGCTTACATTGATCTCCTCACAAGTGCACACAACCATGATAAATAATGCTACTACTATTCCTTTCCTATATTTCTTTTGAAGTGGTTAACCCCCTCTAGTACTACATTCCAATCGTAAGATTTAATCCAACAGGTTTCAGTGATGCCTATGAGATCTTATTTGCCTTCCTTTGTTAAGAGTTTAAATTCAACTTGTGTATTTACCATGCTCTGTGCATTATAGATACATCTAAGACAATGGGTCATTCTCTCCAGCCTAGTCCTTTCCCCCCTCTCCCATTGGTGGGTTCATGTTCTGTCTCCCCAATACCACTGTAACATTCCCCTGTACCACTGAGATTATTGTCCCCAGTGTTTGGTGCCTCCATGCCCTCTGGAATATTACCCCTCGTCCCCAAATTACTCAATTAAAAACACTCCTGATCAGGTTATGAGAATCCTAGCAAACATCTTCATACCAACAACTATGAGGTGCAACCTATTTTTTGCCAGAGGTCTGTCTTCATTAAAGGAAAGACTATGGTCCAAGAGACCAAATCTTTCCTGATGACACTACCTGCAGGGCTAGGTGTTCCAGTATTCTTCCCTCTCTTCCTGAGCCATGATCTCAGCAGTAATGAGTGATGAATAATCTGTGTGTTCAAGGTCCATCGGCTTCCCACCCAGAACCCCATAGTTCCTGACAATATGCTGAAGGCCATATCTAGCAGTATAATTTGTTCCCACACGGATCAGAAGGAAGAGGTAACAGCCAACGGACTTGATAAATTTTTGTCAGCCTCTCCATTGCATCATCAATCTTCACCTCTGAAAGACTGCATACCTCTTGAAACATACTGTCAGGTCCACACACCACTGCTTCTGCTCTTCACAGGAGTGAATCATCTGCCCCCACCACATGGCTCTTCTTCCTCTGAGAACTGGAAGAAAACCTTTGTCATATGTGGCAATTTTGCAGCACTGGGACTACACACTTACAAAATGCTTGTTTCCATCTCTCTCTTCTTAAACTCCTGTTCACTGAGCTCCAGAGACTGAAGTAGCACCTATAGAGAGACAGTGGCTGCTAGCTCTGTCGCAAACCAAATCAGCACCTATCTTCCTCTCAGCATTCACTTCCTCTAAATAGAACCCCCTCCCTTTTAAACTACCATATGCTCAGGAAGAACACACAGCTGCAAAACACACAAGCAAGCTTCCTAACAGTTCAGCTAATCAACCAAATACAGTTGTCCCTCCATATCCACAGATTTAAGTATTCATGGCTTGAAAATATTCTTTAAAAAATAATAATCCAAAAAGCAAACCTTGATTATGCTATCTTATATAAGGGACACCATTTTGCTATGCCATTGCATATAATGGGACTTGAGTATTCACAGATTTTAGTATCCACAAGGGGGGGTCCTGGAAACAAACCCCAGCAAATATGAAGGGACAACTGTACATAACTTTACCTTGTTCTTTCTCTTCCATCACCCCATTCAAAACATCCCTATTTTCCTCTCTCTGTTGCCCAAGCTTTGGTTTGCTGAGTTCCAGAGAATGATGGAGCAGCTATAGAGAGCTAGCACACTAACAAAGTCCAAAGAATGAGGAATGTGTGACCCACCATATACTAAAATAAATTTTCTGTCAACCATCACCATTAGCTATGCTATCAAACGCTGATGAGCACTGCAGACACATTCTCCATTGGTGGATTTGCCATGGACTTATTATAGTCTGAGTGAATCTGGATCTTTAATATTCTGATATTGCAACATGAATAAACCATACACAATGTCAGCAATTCTTTCACGTTCTGAAAGCAGCAAGACCTATGTCCAATTTTCAATGTTGGAAGTGGAAACAAAGCCCTTATCAACCTCATTATACACGAAAACATAGTTTCTAGGGACTGGTGACTCCATATATTCAAATACTAACACTCAGTGGACTAGGATAACCCAATAGGAAAACTGACAACACCATCCTTTCTTAAGATATGTCATCCACGTTGAGATGTGGTATTTGTAAAACACAGAAGTACTACACTGAAACATCCCTTATAAAAACAACAAAAATGTCCCTAGTTAGTAAAAAGGGGCATGGGGAGAGCAATTATTTCATTTGAAATTAGCCAAATTGATACTAAATGACAAGTATAACCAAGCAGAAGTTTCAGAGAAGGATAAAGGCTCAGCAGAGCATAATCTTCTCGAAACATTTAATTTAAAGTTTAAATTAAATTTTATATAACAGATTAGCCACAAGATACTGAATTTCAATTTTAGGGCCAAAAAAAAAAAAATCCAATACTTATAAAAGCACATAAAATCTGAGTTCATTGGAAAAAAATTCTGACAACTTCATGCTAGAATGTACCAGCTGGATACCACTGGAGCACAGCTATCCTGCTGACTATGCTATCCATGCCTGATTGATTTTAAAAAAAATCTATAACTCTTTCTCATATTCAGAAGTAAAAAAAATGAGCAAAGGAAATTATTGCTGAATAATTCTTGGTCTATTTGAGAGAATGAATGAGTTCCCATTTCATGTAGTCAGCAGCTAAACACATTTTTCCTGAAGGTCATTGGGTATTCATAAAGATATTATGGTCAGAGTACTATGTGGCTACTTCTCTTAAGAAGATTAAATAAACTAGGCCAGAAAGCAATCAATATGAATTCTGACATATAAAGTTACATACTTTTACAATACTTAGAATTGTATATATCCATTCTCCTTAACTTTAATGTTCCAAAGTCACTATTTCTCCCCTTCAGGTGTTGACAGACTTGAAAGGTCACAGATAAACAACTTCTGTTACTCTAAATCTCTACTAGTCCAAACATGGCAATCTCAACTTAAGAATCAGACAACTATTAGACTTCATTTTATGGGTTCTTCTGTATTGAATCTTCAGAAAACTGAAGGTAGAGTTCTGGCTTTCTCCCAGCAGAGATTACTGAAGGGAAATAGAAATTGATATTTATGTAAAGCTGGCTGTTCAAAAAAAAGCACATTCCTTAAGAAAGGCACATCATTACACTTGAAAATTCAGCCCTTGAACCCAGATTCCTATCTGAAATGCTACACTAAATGCTAGCTTTTATTACCATTCATAAGAACAGTACTAGAGACAGGTAATGTATGTGTGTTAGTATCACTAACCAGGCAGTATACAGTATTACTATAATATACCACCATTGAGTTGTAACAAAAAAGTTCCCATTACTGTAGCTTTTTGATAATAATCACAATGATCAGACTACATAATAGTCTCAAAAATAAGGTATAATACAACAAGTAAGACACACCATACTGGGAGCTGCATTTAAAAAAATTGGCCTGAAAAGTACTAATGCTCAAGTTGTTTCTCAAGCAGTTTCTTACGTATACTGCAAGGCAGCATAACCAGAGTCACAACCTCATGTTTTTCATTTTATTACTAGAATCTGTACTGTACATATGTTCACTGGAATGACTGCAACCTACCTTTTGCCAGAAAGACCTCCCTGCTGGACCTCTTCAGTTGGAAGTGGAGACCCTTGGGCCACGATTTAGACTTTGGGAAATGCCCAAAGAGCTTGCGTATTCTCTTTGTTAGTAGTCCAAAGCAAGCTGTAGATTCTGCTTTCCCTTCTGTCATTCTTCTAACAGAAGATCAATAGCTTCTTTTAGCAAAAGCAAGCAGGCTCAATGCAGTGCTCAAATGCAGGATGATATTGAAAGCAGCAAATATGCAGCAGCAAACACTTGCAACTTATTTATGTTGCAAAACTGAGATACATATTTAGCATCTGTTGGCAACTCTTTTTTTCTCCTTTAACTAAAACAAAACAAAACAAAACCAGAAAAAGCACAGGCACCACAGTCCACAAACTTCCAGGGCTGCCTCTGTAACTCATGGAAAACTTTCTATTTCTAGGGCTTTTTGTCTGATAAGATAAAGCAACCTAACGGAAGAGGCTACAGTAAGGAGAGAGACCAGAAGCCATTTCTTTCTCTGTGAACCCTCTTTCCAATAGCCTTAGCTCTCAAGCTCTTTTTTTCTGCGAGCAGCTTGGTTTAAAATAAAGATGATGCTACACTACCATTAAACTCATAATCTTAATAAGTTAACTGCCTAAATCATCTATTTGCATGGATATTAGTAAATTTAAAGGAAGACTCATTAATTGCAGTGTATCCATGTATCATTACAGATACGTAACCAACAGTTCTAGCACTAGTCATCCAATATGATTTTGCCCTTCACATCTTTCCTTCTGCCACAATGGCAGCCTAGCTTCACAGAGAAGGGAAGCCCCTTTGTTTATTTTAAATATGTTGCAATTACAGACATACTTTTCCTCACAGAAACAAAAGCAAAGCTGTTGTAATACTGGTGAGCATTCCAAAACTGTCTATTGACTTAACCAGAGCTGACATCATGAGCACTATCATCCCCTACGTGTCACTATTAGGAGCATACACCATGCAGAGGCAGTGGTATCCCAGCTGTGGTATGCCCTACCCTCGAATGCCAAAGTGGCACTGACATTGCCCTTATTTCAGTGTCCAGTTAAAACATCACTTCCTCTAAGCATTTACATCCTGATGAAATACTGGCTTGTTTATCATTCTTTCTGATTGTGGGTTTTATTTGACTGGAATCATTTTAAATTGCCTGCACTGGTTTCTCCATGAGGGGTGGACAAGTACATAAGGATGGAGATGAATTTTTTTAAAAAAAAAATACCCCAGAACTCCCAACATGTGCTACACGGGCAGTACACTGGAAACAATGACATATTACTTCCGATCTCCTTTTCTGCTGTTTTGTGGGTGAAGGGAGAATCATAGAGTTGGAAGAGACTACAGGGACCATCTAGGCCAACTCCCTGCCATGCAAGAATACCCAATCAAAGCACTCCCGACAGATGGCCATCCAGCCTCTGTTTAAAAACCTCCAAAGAAGGAAATTCCACCACACTCCAAACAGCTCTTACCATCATGAAGTTCTTCCTAATGTTTAGGTGGAACCTCTTTTCCTGTAGTTTGAACCCATTGCTCCATGTCCTAGTCTCTGGAGCAGTAGAAAACAAGCTTGCTCCATCCTCAGTATGACATCCCTTCAAATATTTAAATCATGTCACCTCTTCTCTTCTCCAGGTTAAACATACCCAGCTCCCTAAGTCACTCCTCGTAGGGCATGGCTTCCAGGCCTTCCACCATTTGGGTCATCCTCCTGTGGACATGTTCCAGAGCCACCACATTTCTGATGGGGTTGGATACGTTTAGGAGAGTTTTCAGGCTGTAACTTGCCTCAGAATTGCCCCCAATTAATTATTTTTCAGGTGGTCTGGGGGCTTCAAGGGGTGACAGGGGCCTAAGGGCCACACTTTGTCATTCCTGTTTTAGAAAGTTCTTAAAGTGACTTCACTGATTGTTACCTACCCTGACATCTCCTAATATGTGTTAGAAATATTTTAATAAATAATAGTAACATAACAGTAATGTAATCACCTTCTGCACATGCACACCATCACACTGAAATGTTCCAATATGCTTAGTCAATCATTGTTCTCCCCTAACTACATCCAGCAATACAACTACTGGAAGTACTGATTTATTAATAGGAGGAGCACAGATACCAGATGAGTAATGATGGCTTTGCAGTCTTGACTCAGAGAACACATCTGGAAAGACCAAGTATTTACTTCACTTGTATTTAGATTCCAGTGTAAATAACATATTGTCCCCTTTCCTCAAAGAAAGAAAGAAAGAAAAGAAAAGAAAAGAAAAGAAAAGAAAAGAAAGAGTTTTTCTTTCCAAATTTCTTTCCAAATTGAACTTTGGAAATGTTCAATTACATCAACCTTCACAAGACACTACATCCAACAATGTAGTATCCTTGTGTCCTATGAAATATGATGTGCTTATCCAGTTTCATCATTCCTTCAGTCACTATAGGGATGTAATTTTTCACTAAGTTTCTTAGCAAAGGTAGCAATGAGTAACTTCAGCCATTTTTTTCCTTCTACAAAAAAGTTTTTGAAAATATTATTTTCCATGCAGAAAAGTTTTCGCTAGCTCTGTTTCACTCCAATCCTATACAATACACTACAAAACATTTGCCCTCATCTGCTTCCAGAACTAAGAAGATAAACTTAATTTACAATGTAAAAAGGGAAGACAAAAGTCATCATGCAGCTACTTGTGGTACTCTTGTGGTAACCAATTTATTTCACCATAAGCTTATGTGGACTACAACTCATTTTTTCAATAGCCCCTGAAGAAATGGGCTGTAGTCCACCAAGGCTTATGCTGAAATAAACTGACTAGCCTTAGAGTAACCGTAAATCAAAAACAACTTGAAGGCACACTATAACAACAAAGGACTTTATCATCAGATGCAACAAATACAGCATCATAAAGATGCCTAATGAACATGAAAGGGTGTGCATATCAAACAATGACATCCTTTCGCGATCATATGTACGGAATAAAGTGTTCTTTTTGATTGATGGGCCAAGCTGTCAATAGATCTCGCATGGAGCTTTTTTGCCAGTATTGCCGGTGTTTGAAACCTCAGATCATTGTCTTCTTGTGATTACAGCATCAATGCCAGAACACTTGTGATTCAGATTGAAGAAAGCCAGGTAGGGGGTGCTCTGTTTATGAACCTCCCTGGTTTACTTTTAATTTTTAAAGTGTGTTTCTGTGCTTGTGTGTACATTTTCTGACTGTATTTTTCTGTATTTTTAAAATTTACTGCACTCGCATCTTCTCACATGAAATCACTGAGATCATGAGCACGGACGTGAATGGAGCTCTGTTCGTGCTCCATTAATGCTTGGGCTGCCTTTTCAAGCTGCTGGAGGGAGGTCTGATAGGGAGAGTTATTGTGCCGGGACAAGTATGCTTTTAGCTTTTGGTGGGACAGAAACATTATTGAGTATCTAGTCTGACAAAGTCTAGTGACGTAAATAATGCTATAAAGACTGTTGCTTTAAAAAAAAGTTGTCTCTTTGGAAATTAACTTACAAGGCAATCTCACTGAATTTAGTGCTGCCTACTGCCAAAATTGTAGCCATGGGCCAGCATCTCGTTGGTGACATGGTATCCAAAATTCTTTAGCTTTCTGAATTCTACTGAGTGACTGGCTACATATAACATACATTTTCTGGTTTTATGTGTTCGCATTAATTCAAGTTAATATTTTCAAACTACGTGTAGTAACAGAATGAAATGAAACAGCTTTGAAATATCTCATACAATCATAGAGACCAGAAGGGGCATCTAGTCCAACCCCCTGCCCTTCAAGAAGACACACTCAAAGCATTTCCAACAGATGGCCATCCAGCCTCTGTTTAAAAACCTCCAAAGAAGGAGGCTCCACCACACTATGAGGCAGTGCATGCCACTGCCGAACAGCTCTTATTGTCAGGAAGTTCTTCCTAATGTTTAGGTGGAATCTCTTTTCCTGTAGTTAAGAGTCTATTGCTCCGTGTCCTTGTCTCTGGAGTAGCAGAAAACAAGCTTGAGCCCTTCAAATATTTAAACATGGTTATCATGTCACCATCTCATCCCCAGGCTAAACATATCCAGCTCCCTAAGCCACTCCTCATAAGGCTTGGCTTCCAGACCTTTTACCATTTTGGCTGCCCGCCTCTGGATGACTTCTAAATTATCAGTAGACAATTGTCTGGACAAAGGGCCAAAGGAAGGAAACATATGAAACGACATCTTCCTAAAATAGTTATCTAGAAGTTAATGTTCAGATGTTACAAAAACTGAAATAAGGAATGAGAAATCTGAAGAAAATATTAAACTAACAGCACACACATAACATCAAGGATGTTGCTGCCATATATCACTTTAGTAGTGAGTCAGCTACAGAAACACACTTACCAGTACTTATAGCCACCTTTACATGAAGAGGGGCCATGCATGGAAAGGTGCAATGCCCTGAGATGCATCAGACATCTGAGCAAGGTGTAAGACCACAGCTTCCTAAGGATATAGAATCTTCACTTCTGTAGAAGCTCTCTTGGTTCAAATATCCATGCTTTATATGTGGACATCAAGAATGGGCCCAGGGTATAATATTCTTACACAGGTCCTTTACACATTTATAGTCGGCTCTTTGAGAACAATTTATTAGGTTTATTTATTACTAAGCTCATCCTTAGAGGGTCTCCTCTGGGTGCTACCAGTAGTTCAATGACTGGCTCCCAAGGAAAGCATCCTGAGTATTTGTCCTCTGTTTTGTGGAATACTCTCCCACGAAAGATTCAGATGTCATCTTTATGTCTTTAGACATCTGGATCAGACCCTCTGCCAGCAGGAATTCAACTCCAATTTTATTGATAGCCTTACTATTTAGGTTTTACTGCTGGCTCTTATTGTCACTTTAATGTTTAGCATTCTAATCTTTTAATGTCTTGATTCTGCTTTGACTGTTTTATTTGCTTGTATTGTGATATTTATGATTTTATTGACTGACCCTGTTTTGATATTTGCAAAATAGCCCAAGGGTATTTTGTAAACATGTTCAATAAACACTGTATACATAAACAGATAGCAAACAGGATTTTCTGTGTTTTTATCCATACCTTTTAAATTAATCCCACTGTCTCAGACTCAGTTTTGAAGAAAAGATGGAACATAAATCTAAATAAATAAATATACATACCACGGTGTGGACCGATGAGAACCCACGCATGGTTACTCTTGCTTTTTTTCTCCCCCTGTAGAGAGCTGTAGAGGATACATTATCTTCCCTGGATTGAAATCAGTGAAAATCAGGATTTCTGGGGGTTTTCTATAGAAGTGGAATTTGTAGAAGAGTGATTGGCTAACCCTTGTGTCAGTCAGAGAATCAAATTCCTCCCCAGTTGGCTTCCACAAAGCAGCGTTATGCACACAGCACTGATTGGCTGAGCCTTTGTGTTAGTCAAACTCACAAAAGTCACATTTTCCATTTTTAGTTCTTAAAGTATGAAACAAAACACGAGACTAACACCTGATCAGATAAGCAAGCTGTGAATCAGAATGGGGAACAGATCCCACCCCCCAGTCCACTGTGTAGGGACACACTGGACTCAGAAGCTGTATGTGGGTCATTACATGAATAAAAGGAGGGAGAACAGAACCAGAGCGTGTAATTTTTTCCCCCGTCTACACTTCCCAGAATCCCTCTGCTAGCACAGGCCAGTTGAAACCCAACTGGAAGCTGCAATTCAAAAAAGTAAGTTTTATAAGCTCAGAGGCTGCACAAGAGCAACACTCAACCCACTCCACCTCATCCTGTGTGAAGATAAGTTTACATATGACCTATCTCATGTCAGCAAAAGAAATTCTCTTTCAGGAAAGTCTAGCATTTCTGGCAGTATACCATTAAAAGAATGTCCACACCTAGTAAAGGAATGAGCTACTGTCAACAAACACCTACCAAAGACATAGAGGTGATTTTAAAATGTATGAAGTTCTATGAATCACAGGGAAGCATGACAATAATTCCACTACTTCCTTATAAGGGCAATCAAGAGACAATGACTTCAACAGAGGCAAAGATAAAAACCTGCCTGCATATTTTCCCCTGTAGAGAAGCAAGTTGACATTATCCTAAAAGATAGGCCATGTAATTAAAATAAACAATCAGGAGGCTGAGACTCCATCAATAGAAATAAAAATGAGTATTTTCTTAAATGTTTTCCTAAACAAAAATCATAGATACATCATTCAGGTCTTTTGGGATTTATGAGCTTTCTGAAAAAAGCAGGAAGAGATGCTGACCCGCAACAGAAGTACCAGCTCCGGATGCCAAGAAGGTTTACCACCTCTTACTTGATCGTCCCGTCCACATGAATGAATTTGATTAGATATAGCTTCTCTCATCACATTACTATATTGACTAAAGCGCTTGCAGAACTTCTCTGTGAATGGGGTGGAAATCAGCAGTAATATGATTTAAGAAAATAAAAAGCAGTTCTAATTGCATGGATAACAGGAAGCTGCCTTATAGGGTGCATCCAGACTGACTGAAAAATGGCAAATTTTGTTCCTGTTCTTTCCAATGTTATACTGGGCTAAAATAAACCTACGGTACCTAGGGAGCTGGTATAAAAAGTCAATGAATGTACCAGAAGCTACCAGAAAATATAATGGTATAAATCAAATGTGTATGATCTCCAAATTGGAAAGAACAATATCTGGGACTTTCTGGTCTTTTCAATCAGTCTAGATGCACCCACAAAATCTGGTAAATGATCCACCTCATTCAGTCCACACTTGGATCTGGGATTTTAAACAGGGATCTTTCTAAGCTCTACCCAGAGATACTGGGATCTTTTCTATGCAAAGGATGTGCTCCACCACTAGTCTACAGCTTTTCTCCAACTGGCCCAAGCATGGCATCTCCTCACCGCTGCCGCTCCACCACCACCACCACCACCTGATGCCAAGGATACTGCAGAAGTCCACAGCCATTACCTGGATGCAGTGAGGGACTAGATGTGGGTGAACAAACTGACATTCTATCCAAAGAATAGCAGTCATATTAGTGAGCGGACAAGCCAGTCCCACAGTAAGTGTACACCTGATCTTAATGGGCCTGCAGTCCCTCTGAAAAACCAGGTTCACAGCTTGGATATGTTTTTGAGGGCTAGGTAGATGCTGTGACCAGAAGTGCTTTTGTCCACCTTTGGCTACTGTGCCACCTGCATCCCTCCCAAGGATGGTAAATCTGGCTAGAATCCTATTGATGGCATATAAAAGCATGACTCCCAGTTATTCCTACAGATGTACATATTTTAGAACATTGCAGAAGGAGGTATTTTGCCTCTCCTTGTAAAACCTCATTCATGCCAGGTGTGCAAGACCAGCTGAGATGCTTACAGGGTACAGGTCCATCCTATCAGCCACCTATTTGCTGCAGGTGTGTGCTGAGACCTAGTTTAGCTTCCCCTATTTATAAAGCAAATAAACTGTGCGCATAGGAAAGAGGAAGCAGCTGGAGGCTGGAGGCTGCTCCCTCCCTGACTGCTCAGGGTCATCCAGAATATGCCCAGGCACAGTCCTATAGCCAATTGGTGGCCAAGGGGATGGGGCTGCACTCACAAGCAACCCTACTGCCCCTGCACACCCAGGGAGGAAATGGGGAACCTCTCCCACAACAGTATAAGTATGCTGGCAGAGACTTACACTCTACCTACCTATTTATTCATCTTGGCCTCTAGCCAAAGTGATCCATGTCTTAATTCCTTCAGACTATTGTAACATGCTCCATGTGGGACTGCCCTTGGAAAACCTTCACATACTACAGTTGGTAGAAAATGCAGCATCTATATTGTTATTCAGCAGATCGTAAGGTAATATGGGTCTCCATCTTGTCCATTTTCTCAGTGAACCACCTAAAAGGAAAGATGCTTTATCCACAGTAGAGGGCTGAACTAGCTGACCTCCTTTCCAACTCTAAATGGTATTGGTTGTTAGTTGGGTAACTCTAATACAGTGGTTCTCAACCTGTGGGCCCCCAGATGTTGTTGGACTACAGTTCCCAGGAACCCTCTGAGGTCTCACCTTGACAGCCAGGTGGTCCTCCCAGTCATTAGTGAGGCTGTAGGATTGAACTCACAGCCTCACTGATGACTAGGAGGAGCACCTGGCTGTCAAGGTGAGACCTCAGAGGGCTCCTGGGAACTGTAGTCCAACAATATCTGGGGATCCACAGGTTGAGAACCACTGCTCTAATATGAAGTGGTATATTCAGCCATATGATAGCTTCACTTGCATCTGTTCCAGTGAAGAGACAAATCTAGGACTTAGGACACCTACATTGTCACTGACAACTATGCAGCTCTAAAATATCAGTGAAGCTGGAATTAATACACCATAGTATTCCAATTATGCCAAACGCATATTGCCCAAACAGCACATGTTAAAGGGTATGTTTACCCCTTCCTGACACTCTGGATAACAGCTTCTAGTCAGTGCAAGCAACGCTGAGCTAGATGCAGCAATGGTATAATGCAACTTGCTGCATTCCTAACTCATTCTTGGTCAGGTTTTGGTTAGTTGTTTGCTTTGGAGTTATCCTAACTCTCTAATCTAGCAGGTGCGATCTACACTTGCTTCCAGTGAAATAGCTCACATATTATTCTGAATGTAGGATCTGAGAGGATCTTTCATTATACATTCCACATACCTCCCCTAGAAATAGCTGCACAGAGGATTCTCAATATCTTCTAGAGAGGAGCCAACCCTGAGGATTGCTTCTGCTCTTTAAAATTATGACTCTACCACCTGACCTGATAGATTCCAATGGCATATTAAGCTTGTTACCAGCTGCTTTGGAGTTAGATTGCAAACAACATGCCACAGACACTCAAGCAGAGCAATCATCATTTTACGGTCTCTCAAAATGCAATGGACACACTTGGCTGGTCAGCCACCTGGGTCTGCTTGGGTGGGTGGGGGAGCAATTCAACGTATGCACACACCAAAAGAGCTGAAGTAGAGGGGCTAAGAGATGAAGAAAGACTAGGTGCCCTTTATTGGAAATAAGAAAGGCTAATAAAAACAATCCTAAATAGTTATTCTTCTTGGATTTACAAAAAATTCTCCCATGAGAAGAAACCATAATATTCACTTTAAAACTTAATCCAAATGTGTTGCTGATGTAAGTAGAGCAGATAAATTTCATTAAAAATAAATAAATCCAGACTGTTATCCAGCAGGCCATCTCTAAATTTATAGCTGTAGCAGGGCTAAGCTAAGTGTTCAATCTATAGAATAGCATATGTGTATATATGGAGCAGCTGCAACAGCTCAAAGAATATTAATGTCCTATGTTCCAGTTTTCAGTGTGGACGGGGGAAAGACTCTCAAATCCAATACCCTTTTAACAGAGGAGCTCAGGTGAGCCTGAGCTTTTGAAAATGGAAACTCACAGAAAAACAATTATAGAGACACTGTAGGTCACTGAAGCAAAGGCTTAATTTCCCTTCCAGTCCTGTGTTCAACTGCGATTACACAACCAGTCTCTAAAAGAAAGTGAAGGGACACGTGAAATGTTCCACTTCATTAAATATGTTGTCATTTTAAAAAATACACTGACAAATCCCATAATTCTGCTCAGGCCACCTTGAAAGGTTCCTCAGATTTTGTTTCTATTTACAGTTGACTGATTTTGTGGTCAGTTCTGGCACAGAACAATGCCAGTGTGGGCCAGAAGCAGGATGGATTAATTTAAATGACTAAGACAGGAACAGGAAAACTTTGGCCCACCAGATATTCTGACCACAACTCCCATAGCTGCTATAACTGTGCAGTGTCCAAGTTGTCCAAAAGCAAAGGCTGGTAGTTGCTGATCAGTCTATTATTCTTCTATGACACTGGAAGTCAAACCATTTGCTATTTGGCTGAAAAGACCTAAGCTTCATAAGTTACAAAATACAAAGTATACAAAGTATAAGGAACATAACAGGTCATATACTATTACCTTAAGATTAAAAATCACTACAAAGCAGAGTGACTTTGGCTGCTAAGGATGGGAAGTATGGGAAGACTCTGTTGAATGTGTATCACCAGACTTTCTCTGTACCCCCAAGCTAGCCTGCTACTCTCTATATCATAGAGGGTGGCACAGACACCATACAGTCTATGGTATGGTAAAGGATGTAACTCTCTCCCTAGTAATGAAGAAAAATTCACCTGCCAGTCTGCCTTACTTCTGTGCATGGAATGGGAAGATGCACCATCTTGTCCTTCATCTTAGATGTTTTGGGCTGCATCCAGACATCACATTTACTGTCCTTCATGACATGGTGCAAAGAATAGAGAAACCCACTGGTACATACTCTTGTTCCTCTTCCACATCCTTCCTCCACTCCCAAACTCAGTTTAATATGTTAGTATCCAGCTTTTGTTTTGCAGCTGTGATTTGCAATAATGGTTTGAAGGACCAATTTGAAGATAACAGCAAATGAGCAACCATACATTACTTATATTATGCATTAAACCACAAGTGCAAGTGAATGGCAGGCAGAAGAGCGAGGGACCATTAAAGAACATGGTTCTGTCCAGGAAAGCAGGCCAAAATGCCGGTGACAGGATAAACAAGATCTGGGAAAGCAGCCAACTCCCAGTGATAGCTATGTTAGTTAAGGGGAGCGAGATAATGTTCGGAACAAGCAAGGTTCCATTTCTTGAAGAAGCAGCAATACAAGCAAGAAGGCACACAGAGAAGAGTCCTGAATGCAGTCCAAAGGTCAAGGCTTACAGAAGGCAGCGTAGTCAAGAAGTAGGTCCACGGGTCAGCAGGATCAGGCAACAGTGTAGTCAGGAATAGTCCAAGGTTGAGGCACAAGTCAAGGCAGCAAGGATCAAGGCAATGAAGTCATCAGGAAGCTTTCTCCAGGAAGATCAGCTGATCTCTAATAAAGCCTCAATCTCTTCCCTGGCATATATATACTGTGCATAGAGAGAGAGAGAGAGAGAGTGCAATCAAGGCTTTGTCAGGTACTTCCTGACGAGCAGGTTTTTCTCATAAAGTCTTAGAGATTTCCTTCTAGCTTCCTTTTGAGTTCACTGCTGCGTGTATGATGGTGGAGGTAAGTCCATCTCTTCTTCTTGATCCTTATCTGAATGGGCAGGGCTCTTTGCCAGGACTGGTGCCAACCCACTAGGGTCAGGCTCTTCCTCTGCTTGAGCCTCCAGGTTGGCAGGGTTCCCTGCTGGCACAGGTGTAGATAAACCTGTGCCAGGGTCCACAGGGCCATTCCCTGCCATGTCCTCCTCCTCATCTGATTCCATACCCTCATCCAACTCACAGGGCATGACAGGTTCGTTGCCAGTCTTCCAGGTCAGGAATAGGTCATCTTCCAAAGGTTGACAGACTGCGAGTTCCAGTGTCCTTAGGTTGGTCAGCACTGGTGGAAGCTGCAATTCAACAACAACTATTCTCTATTCCTTCTCCAGTCCCAAAATGTGACATCCAGATGTACCCAATATATTTGATCAAGGGTCATGGAACGTGAAGAAATGATAAACTTAGCATATTTGTTTTTATTATAACTAGATATTGTTTAAAGCAGAACACTTTTAATAGACACAGTGTAATGTTCAAAATTCAATGTAAATGAAAAAGGTTTACTTCAAAATAAATAAATAAAATATTTTTTTAAGTCCCCCACTCAAGTTGATAGTCACAGATCTTTGTATGCAGAAGAGCCACACAAAAAAGTTTTTTTTTAATCACACTAATATGGCTGTAGAATAGCATCTCAATCAAGTTTGTACTGCATTAATTTTGACATGGCTCTTATGAGCATTTTGCCTAGTTAAAAACTGAGGAGAACTTGCAAAGTTCACAATATTAAAAATTTGGGATTCTGATTTCCAGTGCAGTTGGTGGTATGATTTCACAATCAGTGTTTTATCCATAAATAAGGTCTAACCACAGTTAAATAATGACATTTGTGTGTACAGTTTTATTTACTGCAGGAATACTGCTTTGAAGCTGACTTCCAAGTTAGTCCTAAGAAAATGATAATCATGAGTCGTATGGGTGGGAATGTCAGCCATAATGATTATTATTATTATTATTATTATTTATAGCCCACCAAATCACAAGGAATCCAGGCCTTCCAGATGTCCCAGTAGCCCTAGTCATCACAGCCAAGGCAAGGGATGTTGAGAGTTGCCACATGATTCCTCCCCCCCCCCCGTCCTACACAGAATCCATTCATTCATTGAGTTGAAGGTAAGCTTGACAGATCGTAAGGTAAGCTTGATAGATCGGCCTCCCCCTCTGGTCCCTTCCAGATGTGTCCATTTGGAACGGACCAGAGAGGGGGAGGCCGATCTATCAAGCTTACCTTCTTTCAGATTTCATCTCCTTGGGATGGTCAGGATTTGAACTAAGCACTGACTAGATAAAGCAGCTTGTCTCTGAGGCACAGTCCGGAGGAGTTCTTGGAAGAGACAAGCAGTTAGCCTGAACCCACTGAAATAAGGAAATGTAATTTCAGGAGAGAAAGGAGGAGAACCACAAGCAAAAGCCAGATCAACTGGTAGAACATGACTGTGTGGCTGAACTTTTGACATCTGAAGGACATGCACTCTCTCCTCAGCTCAGTATACACCCAGCTTTAACTGCAGTACAAAAGGAATCCACCCAAAGCTATTCTTTCCAAAAGGGAGTATCTGATGAATGAAGCATGATAATCAAAAAGGGGATGTAAAAAAAAAAAAGATAGGCAGATCTTCAGAACTGCTTTAGTTCCCATTTTTAAAAAGCACCAGCAAAAGCTCCATTTGGACTCAGCACATACTGCTCTTTGAGTTCAGTACAAAAGAACACCATTAAATCTACAAATTTGGTAAGAATAATTAGCTCAAATGTCTGACACTAAATATATCCTTCCTTTACACCCAGATATCAACTCTCAAATCCATAGTTATACACCCAAGACACAGAATCTGGCTACATAAATATATTTCTGCAAGCAATTGATAAGAAAAATTATTAAAAACAGCTACCAAAAGGGCCAATTAAAGTATATATACAGACACAAAAAAAAACCCCAAAATTTGAAAATTTCAGTGTAATTCCAGTTATTCTAACAGCATTTGTGTTGGTTTAAGAAGTCTCTGGATTTCTGTATTAGCAGTTCTTGTTAATAGTTAAACCTGCTTATCATTAACCTCAGATAAGGTTAAAGCCATGGTTAAGGCAAGCAGGAGAATGGAGTAGGGATCTCTGAACATATGACTTAATGGTTATGTTAGCACAGGCCCAGTGTGTTTACTGTTATTATTATTTTATTTATGTATATCCTGCCTTTCTTCCCATATAGGGACTCAAGGCAGCTATTTGAAAATACCAAACTAAAGGGGACAGAAAGCTCCTGAATTTGTTCTGACATGGATCTGTCTTGTGTTGCATATGAATATAACAAAATACTGAGAAGCACAATTCAGCAAACACCATTGTGCAATGAGAATGCCATCACATTTCTTGAATTCATGGGTTCTAAATTTCTTTGGAACTTTCTCAGCCAGACCTAAGCATGGACCAATCAATCTATTTCTGGCCCATGCCAGTTTCACAGGCATTGATTCAAAAATTTACCTTATCTCCACATTAATACAAGATTTTTAAAAATGTATTACTTAGAGATATATTTTCTCACAAAATGTAATTTCTAAACATTTTATCCTAAAATATTCATACTTCCCCCTAAAATACGTATTTTTATATATCTTCTCGTGTGTTCTTTGAACTAAGAACTGCACTGCAAGATTCAAAGAATATCATATTAACCCAGGAGGGGAGAATCAGATAGGTTCTCTTTGAAATGTTGACAGAACAAAATCCTCAAGCATCCCTAGCCACAGCAATAAGCAAAACAAGCAAAATCAAACAAAAAACAGGCAGCCAGAACTACCTTCTACAACCGGCCATTCTCCATATGGGTTGGACTACACAATCAATCATCCCCAGCCAGCAGGATGCTAGAAATTGTAGTTACCAGGTAACTACTTTGGTGAGTTTCCAGTTGGTGAAGGCTGGGCTATGGGGATTATCAGCCTGATCCTGAGAGTCAGTTCACATCTATTCACTTTTTAAATGTAAGATACATAGTTTATGCCTATAACGTTCTATTACACTCAAGGTCACCACCTTCACAGTAGCTGCAGATTTCAAAAGATATTGGCAGTGAACTGCAAAGGAGATCAACTGTCTTAGTTAGGGGCTTGTCTATACAGGAAGAAATAATGCACATACCTGCTCGTTATAGGCAAGTCATAGCAGTATTCTTTTGTCTCCATGGCGTTTTGGCAAAAACGATATTATGCAAAGCTTTCCTCTGTAATGTTCACACAGTCACAAATCAAGATAGCGGTCATGTCATTGTTTTGCACGGGCAGGGCCGGTTTAAGGGCCCTGCAGCACCTGAAGCTGCAGGGGCCCTGTCATTATGGGGGGGACTGTTGTAACCCTCCTCCTGCAAAAATATTATTAGTAATAATCTGAATATCCTGCACTGTGAATAGGTTACATTGACCTGAGATAAACATATGGGCCCCCCAAAATAAAGCATTGCAGGGGGCCCCAAAATTCCTTAAACCGACCCTCTGCATGGGGGAGAGGAAGGTGAAAGGGACCCAGCAGTGTGCAGAGACGAGGGAAGTGGCCCCTGCAAGGAAGAGGAAAAGAGCTACTTGCCTTTCACCCATCCTGGTGGTGGTGGCCTGATTCTGGCTGCAAAGGGACCAGAGGAGCCTCCTGGCCAGTTGCTGGGAGAAGGAAGAGGAGGACGGCTCTTCACTGCTTCATCTCACCTTCTGCCAGAGTGGTGAAGAACCACCTTCTCCTTCTTTCTCCCAGCAGCTGACCAGGCAGGTCAACCATCCCTTTGCAGCCTCTTATTCTGACTATAAAGGGATGGGAGGAGACACCTGGCCAGCCACTGGGAGAAGGAAGAAGAAGGTGGGTTTTTGGAACCTCATCTCACCTTCTGCCGGACCAGCGAAGTACCCCCTCCTCTTCCTTCTCCCAGCAGCAAGTCAGGCAGCTCCTCCCATCCCTTTGCAGCTGGAATAGGAGGCCATTGCCATCACAGCCACCAGGATGGGTGAAGTGTGGGTGGGTCTCCTTCTCTTCCTCACAGTGGCCACTCTCCTCGGCATCTCCAGGTGCTACCAGGTCTCCTTCACCTTCCTCTCCCCCCACTGCACAAAACAATGTGGCTGCCATCTTGATTCATGGCTATGTTCCCTTTTGACAGTACAGTTTATTTAAAAAATAAATGTTTAAAAAGCACACAATTGCTACCACTTTCTGGCACTTGACAACAAGCCTGTGCCTGTTCACGTCCAAACAATCCAATGAAAAGTTCAGACTGCAACAAATCACATTGGTGTCTGAACGAGTAGGAATGTGCATTTCCTTCAGAGCTTTTTTAAAAATACAGGAAAAGCCATAAAGGTTTTTCCCACAAAGTATTTGAAGTTTTTGCGCCCCCCTTTCACAATACATTGAATCACTGCAGGATGCCATTGAGACAAAAGGTGTTCTCCTCACATTCTATGAGGAGTTCTTTCACTGTCTAGACAACCATTCAAATTACAGTATAGAGCAGGAAGGGACTGCAAGGGCCACCTAGTTCAATTCTTGCCCTGCAGGAACACACAATTAAAGCAGCCCCAAAAGATGGCCATCCAACATCTTTTTAAGATGTCCAAAGAAGTGCATGTCATGCCATGCACAAACAGCTCTTATAGTCAGTAAGTTATTTCTAATGTTATAGGTTGAATTTCTTCTTGTAATTTGAATCTATTTGTTCATGTTCTGGTCTCCAGAGCAGCAGAAAACAAGCTTGCTCCATCTTCAATATGACATCCCTTCAAATATTTAAAGATGATTATCATATCATTTCATTTCCATAACTTACCATTTTCCATACCTTGGTTCAGTCATTGATCAGAATGGAGACTGCAGTCAAAAATTCAGAAAAAGACTAGGACTTGGAAGGGCAGCTCTGAAGGAACTAGACAAGATCTTCAAGTGTAAAGATATATCATTGAATACTAAAAGCAGGATTGTCCATGTTATCATATTTCTGATGTCTATGTATGGTTGTGAAAGCTGGACAATGAAGAAAGCTGATAGGGGGAAACATCCATTTATCTGAAACATCTCGCTGGTAGAGAGTTCTGCAGATTCCATGAATTTACAAAAAGACAAATAAATGAATCCAAGAGCAAACCTAGCCTGAACAATCCCTCAAAATCAAGATGACTAAACTGAGACTCTTGTACTTTGGCCGTATTGTGAGAAGGCATAACTCACTAGAAAAGACAATCATGCTTGGTAAGGTAGAAGGCAGCAGGAAAACAGGAAGGCCACATTCCAGATGGATAGACTCAATCAAGGAAGCCACAGCCCTGAGTCTGCAAGACTTGAGCAGGGCTGTTGATGATAGGGTGACTTAGAGGTCTCTCATTCATAGGGTTGCCATAAGTGAAAGTCAACTTGGTGGCAGTTAACAACAAAGGTAGAAGGCATTAGGAAAAGAGAAAGACCGCATTCCAGATCAGTGTTTCTCAACCAGGGTTCCCTGGAACCCTAGGGTTCCCTAAGAGGTTGCTAGGGGTTCCTCAAGAGATTGTGATTGTGGGGGGAAAGCCATAGCAGTATATAGAATAATGTTTATGTAGGGTTCCCTGAGACCTGAAAATTATTTCAAGGGTTCCTCCAGGATAAAAAGGTTGAGAAAGGCTGTTCCAGATGGATAGATTCAATCAAGGAAACTGCAACCCTGAGTCTGCAAGACCTGAGCAGGGCTTTTAATGATAGGATGACCTGAACATCTATCATTCATAGGGTCACCATCCATCAGCTGAAGCCGACTCAGCAGCAATTAACTAGAATCATACCACCTCTCCTTTTTCTCTTCTCCAAGGTAAACATCCTCAACCCCCCAAGCTGTTCCTCATTAGGTTCTGTGTCCAGAACTCTGATTATCTTAGTCACCCTACTAGTTGCCACTGTCAATGTTAGCCTGCAGTGGCATATTATTGCATCAATTTTTGATTTTGTCCTTTATTTCCTACCTTTTATGTGATTCCTTTGTCACACATGACTAAGTTTTGGGGTTTGCTTTAATTTTTTTCAGCAGGTATATTGATATGACAAACCCAGTGTGCCACAAGCAATTAAAAGTAAAAACGCATATAACTATAATTCTTTTACTACTGAACCAGTATAGCATGGGCCACTACTAACAGTCCTATACAATGGGAAAGCCTGTAGTGAAAGAGAAACATATATGGGATGGCCCATGCCTCTGTAATTTCCCATCTGTGACACAGATATTCACCTGATTGAAACAAACTGACCAACTGTGACAGACCATTGAAACCAAATCATAGAGCTGCACATAATATTGCATGTTAATAAGATGCTGCAGGACCATATGGAGCCACTGTCTCTTTCAATTGTCCTTTTTTTCACATGGTCTGCAAGAACACATTTTAACCCCAATAACTCTACCATCATTGGAAGAAACGCTTAACGGAAGATGAATCTGGGAACAAGCCCACATTTAAACATCAGGAAGGGCACTAAGAGAGGTCAGCGAGGGAACACTTGGCTAAAAGGAGGAGAAAGCTCTCCTGCCAGGCAGGAACAAATGCAACACTGTCAGCTGAAAGAGAAAAGGTTTCAGGCTCATGGCAGTCCTATCCTATGCCAAAAAATGTGGACAGCAAAGCCTACTGAGCAGCAGCAGCCAAACTGGCATGCTCTCTTTCTGGCTGTCCATGCATCCATGCATCCATAGCTATGCTTCCTCCAACTAGGTGAAATACTGTCAGCCTTAGTTTTGCTCAAATACTGTACTCATTTATGAGACAAATATGGAACTGATGGTTAAATGTGAATTAAACATAGAGGTCTATTCTAAAATGGAGGGGGGGGAGAGAGAATGAGAGTCTTCACCTGCTACCTGCTATTTTAAGAGAGACATGTCAAGTCATCTTCCTTCATACTTGGTTAGAGCCACAATAGCGTGCAAAGCTGGACAAAACTATGTGCAAGTTTTGGATTCAAGCCAAAAGAGGGAAAGCCATATTTATGCTTCTTTTTCATCCAATCCATCTCAGTGAAGAACCAGAAGACATATGCGCATGGCCAGCATAACAGCAGACAGAGATTTGAAAGTGAAATTTTAATCTGCATTGAAAGCTTTCTTCGCTTAATTACCCCCAATTAACTGATTAAAGCTTGCAGCCCCTCACAGAGACACGTGCTTAAGGCAAATTGGTGGGATTATGACTCTAACATACTTTCTCTCTATCCCCACACCTCCTAAACAATCAGTAACTAATAAATGGTTCTTATAGTTACTGTGAATAGCTGCCCCAAAATATGGCATTAAAAAGGCAAACAAACCTACAAATGTTTAGGAAGAAGAAACAGGAGCATATCACATCCAGCTATTAACAAAAACTTCAAATTGCCCATAAATCTTTGACATGCTCACAACTTGAACACCACACCGAATTTTTGGCCATGAAGATCAAACAGAAAAGATGGATTTGGTCACATCAAGTAAATAAAAGAGATGTATTCTTAGGCTGCAATTTTACATTCTCTGGTTAAATTCATAGGAGGTTACTTTGAGCAGAATTGCACAGATTTGCACTCTCTCAAGTTCAACCAGTGACTCAAAATCTAAAATCACTCCCAACAACTGAAGAGACTTCCCTTCAGGTAAAATAAATGTGTGAGACTAATTGTTATAGGGAAAATGGAGTGGGCAACTCTGAACACTGCATTTCTAATTCTAGCAAACACTGAATTGAACCAGATGTATGATCAGATTTATTTGATGAAAATATTCATCTGACCATAATGCATTTAAATTAAGACTCCATTAACAAGAATGGATTGTTCCTATGAGCAAAATCAGAACAATTATGCTTGGTCTGAAAAACTAACCAGGAAACATAGACATACACATTACTGGATGCAGGAAGGTCCCAAGTAAATTAAGAAACACACAGCTGACATTTCTGTTCCTGATAACCATATAAAAATGTAATAGCTCAATGAGGTGGTCTCAGTTTAATGTTAATACTACCAAAAGTCACAGTATCAGCATAATGAGACATCTTGGCATGCATGTCCCATTGCCTTTCTACAGATGAGAGAATTGGCCCAGCTTGATGACTTTTGTGAGCTAAAAGCTGCTAGTTCAAATCCCAACTCAGTTCCAAATTTCTGGAACAAAGAACCACTCTTAGTTTGAGACCTTCCCATACTGACCCCAGGTCAGCTTTCAAAAAAAATCCCAGCATAATAAAAATATAATAAACAGTAGAATGCATATCCCAATAAAATTTATAAAAGCCATTCAGCATTATTTACAATTTGAAAACAAGGGACTTTTTCTGACTCAACCACATTCCTAAATAAAAGTATGTTCAAAGTATATAAGACTTGCAGGATTCCTCCAGCAAGGGAATTACATAACTGTAGTGCTGCTACCAAAACACACACACACACACACAAAACGTTTTACTCCAAAAGGTTTGCCATAGGGATGACAGTCACTTCTGCATCCTATGTTTTGGAGACTGGGAAACTCAGGACTTTTTCGGACAATGTAAAAATAACGGAAGCAGCGTCGCCAGGTTGCGACGCTGCAGCGCTAGAGGGCGTCAGTTTCGTATGATGCTCCTTCCCAGCGGTACTGTTGCAGTACCACTGGGATATTTGAACGTGATATTTTTGCTTTCTACCGTCATATTTTACTCATGATCAGCGATCGTGAGTAAAATATGACTGTAAAAGCAAAAATATAACGGTCAAATGTCCCAGCGGTACTGCAACAGTACCGTTGGGAGGAGCGTCGTACGAAACTGACGCCCTCTTGCGCTGCAGCGTCGCAACCTGGTGATGCTGCTTCCGTTATTTTTACATTGTCCAAAAAAGTCCTCAGTATCTGAAATGGATTTGTTCCATCAGCTGCTTCTCTCCAGGTAGGTGAAAAGCAAACCATGACACAAATGTGCACAAACTCAGTTTGCATCATAAACATATTTAGTAAGTAGAATTAGCATGACAACTTAAGCCACTCAATTAGCAGTTTTAAGGGGCTAATAATGGAACACAACATGCATTTTCAGCTTTATGGAATTACCATTAATTACTTCAAAGTAATTTTCAGCCACTTCACTAAGTAGACAAGAGGTCTACTGAAGTTACTTCCAAGGTAAAAGATAATTCAGCACTAAAACAAATTGTGAATTAGCCATAGAAAAGTACTCAGGAGGCACACTGGAATGTTAAACCAACCACTCTGTCAAATGACAATTATGATATTTTCTTATGCAGAGGCCACTGTTGTAACAACAGATGGCTAACTCCCTTTTAACAAGAAAACACATGGGGAGGGGGACTGTTATTTCCACTTATTATATACCTGCCCAGTTTAAAGCATCATTCAGAGCACTTCTCAGGTAGGGATGCAAAATCTCAATTTGCTCCCAACAAGGTGTGAAGCAATAGTTGAGATGGTTCTTATATTTCTCTCCAGTGGTAGACTGGCCAGAATGTCAGCTTGCCCAATGGCAAGTGGGCCGCTGATTAAGTGGGGCCCCTTAAATATTAGACAATATGTTAAAAATGTTAATGACCATTTAGTAGCTTGAAAATATAAGTTCCAATATTATTACTGTATGCAACTAAAATTTATGTTGTATTATGGGCCGTCGGGTGGGAGGCATCCTCTGCGTAGAGGACATCCAGGCATCCGTCCTTTCTGGGGCAGGCTGGTGGACCAGGACCCCTGGGGCAGACTATCTCTCTCGCGGGCAGAGGTTGGTGGGTAGACCAGGCCCCCCTGCCAGTAGGTCAGGCCCCCCACTGCCCCCCCAGCAAGAGGCTGAGATCGCCAATGCCAGTGGGACCCCTGCAGGGGGGTAGTGGCCCCTCCCTTCCCAAAGAGGTTGAGGTGGTCTGGTAGACCAGGCTCCACCTCTGGTGGCCCCCTTTGTCTCCTGGAAAGCAATATTTTTAGACCCAGTCTGCCACTGCTTCTGTCCTGTCTTTTCAATAGCCCTGTGCAATGTGAAGTGTCTCAGAGAAAGACCTCAGCATATCTCATCTCCTATTCATTCATTCATTCAGGCATGTATGAACAGTTTCAGGGGACTGATGGTGCTCAGTCCTGCTAGCTCTGCTCCTGACCTCAACAAATGTATGTGTACTTTTTGTGTGTGAAGCCTTATATATACTCATATACCAGAACACACTCCATTTTCCCATGTCACCTTTACAGGAACATATAAGCATCCGTACACACATAGAGTGTGATGAGACAAAACATCAGAATCCTTGAAAATTCTGGGCATCGTGCTAGCAGATGCTAGTGAACACCACACAGTCAATCTAGCTGTATATGGGAAAAACTCAACAAATTGCAGGCCTTTTATCAGTGGTATGTATGTATGTATATATGTTGTGATGTCCAAATCTGGCACTTCAGCTTACCTCTTCCTGACAAGCCACATGAAATAAACCAGGAAGCGAACACCATTTCTTGGGAGAGAGACATGCCAGAGTGCCAGACACAGATGTCATGATAAATAACTATGTTTTATTACTTATTAAACTGGTTTTGCTTGCAGTGGCAGCATGCACCAGAATTCTAAAGAATTCCACCCCAACTTTGCATTTGTAAGGCAGGTATCAACTTTGTAAAAATCAGGAGTTGGCAATGGGAGTGGGTCAGAGGGCACTTTTCTGTCCTGAGATCTACCAGGGGCTGCATGGCCTGCCAACATGAACAAACAAACAGAAGTGGCTGGAATTCCACTTCTGGTTTTGAAAAACAGTGTTTTAAAACATGCTAAATAGGTTGCAATGATACTCTGCACTATTCAAAAGGTGAATTATCCATTCTGGGGGATCTAGTTCACCTTTCTGATTTTGGCAAGAAAAGGGTAGACCAAGGAGACTGGGGGGGGGGGGGATTGAGAGCCATAAAATCAACCTTGTGGCAGGGGATACCTATCCCCCCAGGGTGCACTCTGCCCACTCCTTATACATATATGGTACACCTGAACACATGAAATTTTAAAAATTTGGACCAGTAGGCACAATCTGAAACATTCCTTTCTGCATGGTTATTTGCAACCCAAGGAATTTGCAAATAGAATTGGAGAGGACTTGCAGGGTTGCTGTTTTTTTTTTTTTAGGGTGTGTGGGTATTCCCCATCATAATAGGCCCCTGGAAACCAGGAAGAAGTGAAAAGTAGGAAAAACCTTCTGCCTTGGATACTAGAGATCCACTTTTCACCAGAGGCAGCTCAGGAAAATAATGTGACCGTAAAAGTGGCTGTTTCTATCTCTCTCCTTCCTGGGTGTCCCACACAAACAGCACCAAGCCCAGCTCTCTGGGTCCCTTACAAGACTCGTTGGCTCTGACATACGCCAGCTCAATTTGTAGTACTGGCCACGCATGAACAAACCTTTGATTTGTCAGTGCATTTTAAGAGACTGTCATAATAAATCTGTAAAAGAAAAACAATATTCTTTAAAAAAAAAACACCAAGCAAATCAGATGCCAGTCATGCACATAACATGACACCCAACTGTCACCAAACAATTTACTGACAGACTCCCAGAAAAGACAAACAGCATGAGTAAAGCAGCCGCAATAGCCGTGGCATCAGTTGGTGCAAAACATTGTTTTACTGCTTTCCCTCCTCCCTGCTCCTGTGTGTTGTGCAAACACACAGGACCAGGGAGGAGGACAAGAAGCAAAATCTTTAACACTCAGGGAATTGTTGAATATTTAGAACTGGTACAAGGAGATGAAACAGAAGAGACAAAGGGATTTCTAAAGGCATCGGATCCCATCTGATCTTGGAAGCAGGGTCAGCTCTGATTAGTACTTGGATGGGAGACCGTCAACAAATACCAGGTGCTGTAGGCTATATTTCAGAGGAAGGAAGTGGCAAAAACACCTCTCAGTACACTACAGTATTGCATAAGAAAACCCTATGAAAAGTCAGCAGGGAACTTGAAGGCATACACACACACACATACAATACAAATAATTGCCTTGCATTGTAATCTCTGTCCTTTAGATCCAAGGCAGGGTTGATAATCATGCAGCTCTCCAGATGCTGGACTGCAACTCCCAGCATTCTTTGCCACTGGCTTTATTAGCTACGGCTGCTGGGACTTGTAGTCCAACAACATCTAAAGGACCATATTAAGGTGGGATCCAAAGCTAAGAGTGCAAACCAATTTTAGTCCCAACTAGAGTAGACCCATTGAAATGAATGGGCCTTACATTAATGCTGCCTCATAAGTCCCACGCATTTCACCGAGTCTACATATGACTAAGATCAGGTTTGGCTCTAAAATTTCTAAGTATAAAGCATTCATCTCAATCTGTGAACCTGCTGACATAGCCTTATTTCTGACATGGGACAGACTGCTGAAGGCATGTTAAAGTTTAACGGGTCAAGCATTTTAAATAAACAAAATGTAGGTTACAGGAGGAGAGAGGAACTGTAGAAATTTCCAATATAAACACTGAAATTCCCACAAATCGGTCATTGCAAACTGGGGAGCTCAAAGGCAATGTAAGCCCATTTGTAAAATAGGGATCAAAGTCAGCTGAAATTCTCAAAGTGCAAATTCGAATCGAAGGCAACAAATGTTCCAACGTGCCTCATGAAATTTTTACAGGGAATCTTAAGGTTTCACTCAGTTCCTAAGCATAAATCAATTCATGCCCCAGCCTTCCCATAAACCAGCCCAGCTCTCCTCCAGGATTTCTGAGTGCTTTACTGGGGATGCAGATTGGCTGCAACTAAGTTACACCGCTTATTCACAGCCTTGAGCAATAAATTAGAGACCTTTCTTTTTTAAAAGAAGAAGAAGAGTATCTCGGATTTGATGCAAAAGGAGACCTTTCTGGCCAATCGGGATGGAGGGGCGGAATTGCGACCAGCTGGATGTGGCTGGGCAGTTGAGGAAGGAAAAGGGCGCTCGCTGGCTGGCTGGCTCCACCTGGGCAAGCGGGAGGGCGACCCTGCCAAGCCAAGCGGGGGAAGGCGCTTCGCGATCCAAGAGGCAAAATCGCTGCCTAAGGCGCTGCAGAGGCTCAAGTCTATAGGAATCCCAACGGATTGGGGGAGCCAGGCTGATCTGGGGGTACAATGAGGGAACGGGGGTCCCCAGGACAGGTTTAAGGAATATTGGGTACCCCTGCAGTGCATTATTTAGGGGGGGGGGATATGGTTATGTCAGATCAACGTAGCCTAACTCAACCTAAGCTATTCACAGTACAGGATATTCAGATTATTACTAATAACGTTATTGCAAGAGGAGGGTTACTACAGGGCCCCCAAAATGATGGGGCCCCCTCAGGTCAATGTAACCTAACTCAACCTAAGCTATTCACAGTACAGGATATTCAGATTATTACTAATAATGGTTTTGCAGGAAGAGGGTTGCTACGGGCCTCCCGACAATGATGGGGCCCCTGCGGATGCTGAGGCCAATGGGGGTCCCAACGAACCGGGGGGGAAGTTTTGGGGAAGGGCCGGGTCTTCTTCCCTAAGGGCCCCTACTTGGAAAGGCGGCCGGGGCTTCCTCGGAGGCCTCCCTCCCCCCCCGGGGCTCCCCCAGCCGCCGCCGCCGCCCCCCCCTGCTGGCCCGGGGCCACTTACTGGCGCAGCGCAGGGCCCGCTGCCGGACGGCCTCCCCGCACAGGTCGCACCAGCCCCGCCCGAGGGCGACGCCTTGGAAGCGGTGCCCTTCGCCCTTCTCCGGCCGGACGCGCGGGTCCCGCGGCTGCTCGAAGATGGTGCGCACGTCGGGCAGGAGGCGAGGCGCCCCGGACCTCAGGCGGAGGCGCTGGTGGTGATGGTGGGGGGGCGGCTTGGCGGCGGGGGAGGCCGGGCTTTCCCGGGGCATGAAGCGGGCCGCCAAGGCTGCTCCTGCTGCCGCTGCCGCCGCCGCCTCCTCTTCGTCCTCCCCTCCCGGGAGGGCTCCGAGAAACTCCGCGCCGTCCCGCGCCCCTTGCTCCGGCTCGGCGGCGCTTCCCAGGTGCCTCCCGCCGGCGGCCGGGCGCTGCTTGCCCCGGAGGCGGAGGAGGAGGGCCGGCCCGCTCCCGCCCGCGCCCGCGCCGCCCTCCTGCCCCCCCTGCGCCATGGGCCCCCCGGAGGGAGGGGGCGGCTCCTGCGGCGGCGGCCTCCGCCTGGGCAAGGGCAGGGGCGGCTGGCCGGCGGCGGAGGGGCGCGGGGGCAGCTGCTTCCTCTCGGCGGCGCTGAGGCTCGGCAGGAAGAGCGGCTGCTCCTTGTCCAGCAGCAGCGGCGGGTAAGGGAGCTGCCCCAGCGCCGCCGGGGACGCCATGGCAGCCACGGCCCAAGAGCCCCCCGCCCCGCGACCCACCGGGCGAGCGAGCGAGCGAGCGACCTGCCGGAGGGTGGCCGGCAGCGCAGGCGCTCTTAAGAGGGACCGCGGAGGAGGCGGAGGGCGGGGCCAGGCGGGCGGACGGCCAGCCAGCCAGGCTCTCAAGCCCCAGAGCTGCCCAGGAGCCCCGGCTCTCCTCACCCTTTTCACCTCAGCGGCCGCCTCTTACCGCTACATCCGACCTGAATGGCTATATATATATATATATATGGGAAAGGGAAAAAATATTCTGTACGTGCTCAGAGGCTTACATACGTTCGTCAGCCCTCGAGGAAGGGAAGTTTCTTCCTGAAGCTTAGCCAGAATCCAAGTTCACAAGGGATCCGCCTGCCGACTGTTTTCGTTGGATTAAGCCCTGAGCCCTGGTGGCGCAGTGGTTAAAGGCCAGTCCTGCAAGCCACAACGTTGCAAGTTCGATCCCAGAGGGCTCCAAGATTCACTCAGTCTTCCATCCTTTCGTAGGTTGGTAAAATGAGTACCCGGCTTGTGGGGGCAATTAGCTAACACACATTGGAAGCTGCTTAATGCAGTGTAGATGTGTAAATAGCTGTTGCTTAAAACAAATTGTAAGCCGCTCTGATAGCCTTGAGGCTGAAGAGCAGGGTATAAATAAATAAATAAATAAAATAATAACAACAGTAACAGGAGTAATGCATATTAACAGTAATAACTGAAGAGATTAATAAAAGCAGAGTTGAAAGATGGCCATCAAGTCCAGTGGCTCTTAACCTTTTCTTTCCCAGGGACCCCCAAGACTTAATTCAAGATTTAAAACCATGATGATGATGATGATACCTAATAATAATAATAATACAATTACACCACCCATTAACCCTTCCCTCAGAAACACTGGAGGGGAGAGAAGACTTTTCTCCTGCTTCTTCCTGCAAGTTTGTGGCTGGAGCAGATTGAATGGCAATGTGCAGTCCAAGCCAGTCAGCCAGCCAGCAGCTTGTTTCCTATCACATGGCCACTCCATGGAGGTGGGCCAAGCAACTTTCAAGCCTTCGCAGACCCCCCTGTGAGGACACCGTGGCCCCCTAGGGGTCCATGGATCACAGGTGAAGAACCACTGGTTCCAACACCCTGCCAGTGTGGGAATCCACAGCTAGCATGACTTTGTGCCTGTGTAAAGACTCTTTCCCATGGTGGTGGTGGTGGGGAGAGTAGACTCCCAGAGCAGTGGAGGGACTGAACATTCTACACAATTATGTGACCACCCATTTCTTCCACAAGAAATGAAATGCTGCTCCCTCCTCCCTTCACAAAGGCATATAGGCTCTCATTAAAACAGCTTCAAGGACTTTAGAGGACACTTCATTAACTGGGTAAGAAGACAGGGAGCCCCAACAAAATACATCAGGCAGCCTTGGTTTGGGGCAATTTTAGCACTGGGGAAGAAAACTCATTACATCAGGTGCATAGGAGCTAGACAGGCATAGTGAGGTTGAGACTTCACAACAGTTTCATGCCCTGGGAGAGATCCCCTGTTTGCTCGTCTGGTGACAAAATGCTTTGTGTTTTGCAGCATGTGCTGCATGATATACTGTACTGAGGATCCCATGGCTTCCCTTGGTGAGAAGGAACATCCCTGAATGCTACAGGCCCGTGATTCTTAACCCTCTTCTGGGTCATAGAACTCTTTGAGAATCTGATGAAAATCAGAAAAAATGTTTAAATACAATGTTCACTGGAACAGGAAGAAAATTTAAGATTTTTTCCCCTGCACTTGGTTCATAGACGACCCCCCCCCCCAAAAAAAACATGTAACGTTCCTGCTGTAGGCAGACTAGCATCTAAGACAATCAGGTTAGTCAATCAAGTTGGTGTACCACTTCCTTGGGTTCTATGGAGTCAATTACAAATAAATGTTGCAAATATAATCACAAGGGTGTGAACCATTTGCATAATTAAATAAAATCTTAAATTCAACAGCAATAATACTATGCAGTTTATACTGAATTCAATACATAAGCAGGATCCAAAAGTTTTGTGCGCCCACAAAACTCAAGTGCAGGATTTGCTTGTGGAAATCTTGCTGCTCAGCAGTTATTGTATGCAGCCTCAAAGCTGTAAGTGGGGAAATCCAAAATAAATACCAAAAAACCTTTACGAAGTCCACTAGAAGGAATGTACCTTTCCATTCCCTCCAAAATCCATACATAAAAATTATATTAACTAATTGAAAGTGACAAGGACCTAATTCTTATTCCTGGCAAGCACAGCTCTTCTCTAGCTCTCTCACACACATTCTTTCTGGACTGAACTAGCAAGTACAGCTTCTTCTTTAAGGTTTCCCCACCCACTGGGTCAAACTAATAATTCAAAGGGGTTACACCTGAGGTCGCTCTAGGGTAGGGTTCTCAGAGCCTAGAACCTTGACCACCATCTCCAGTTCTCAGGATGCAAGGGAGGAATCTTAGGGAGATAGCACTGCCCTGAAAACTGTAAGAGAGTGTGTGTATTCATATTCCTAATTACATTTTATTTTTTTAAAAAATTGAATGGTGCCAATGAATACCAGGTGCTGTAGGCCATACAGTTGTCCCTCTGTATCCACGGATTTAAGTATTCATGCTTGAAAATATTCTTTTAAAAAATAATAATCCAAAAAGCAAACCTTGATTTTGACATATTGTATAAGGGACACCATTTTGCTATGCCATTGCATACAATGGGACTTGAGTATTCATAGATTTTGGTATCTACGGTGGGTCCTGGAACCAAACCCCAGCAAATATGAAGGGCAACTATATTTCAGAGGAATGAACTGGCAAAGCCACCTCTGAGTATTTATTTATTTTATTTTATTTGCTGCCTTTTCTCCAGAAGGGAGTATCTTCAATGCAACATTTGGCCATTGGTAGGACTAACAAGGTCTAAGCAATGGCATTGCTTTGTATATATTTTTGCTTGTAACAAAAATGGAAACACATAATTAAGTAATACAAGGAGAGGACAAAAAGCTATAAAGCTTTTCTTTCAGTTGATAGTTACTTTAGACCTGGAGCAAAAGAAGGACAGCAGGAAAGAGAAATGTCTAGGATTGAGAATTGGCTGTAGTGACATGCAGAAGACCCAAGGAGACCCTGCATACAAAAAAAAAAAAAAAAAAAAGTAACTTGGAGTGTCATGACTTGACACTGCACAATTATGCACAATTATGGCAGTTTGATTCTAATTTAACTGCCATTATTGCATCTTTGGAAGTCTGGGATTTGTAGTTTGGTAAGGTAGTAGAGCTCCATGGCTGGGAATTATAAATACCTGAGTAAACTACAAACCCTAGGATTCCATAGAATGCAACCATGGTAGTTAAAGTGGTGACAAAATGCTGTACAGTAATTGTGTAGTGTGAAATAGACCTTAGTGGAAGGAACACAACTAAGCTAGGGATCAGCTGAAAATAAAAGATGAAGAATTTGAAACTTTACCATGTCAAGGCAGAAACAGCAGAGGAAAGCCAATCTCAGGAAGAGTTACTTCAGTTAGGATGCTGCCTGCTCTGACTGACCTGAGTGGATTGTAGTTTACGCTTGGAAATGGAGTGCGGAGCAATCTCCCCTGCCCTGAGTATAAGCATTATTTGAAAGATGGGCAGGCAAAGCATGGCTCACCAGATGAGGTTGGATTTCAGCTCCCATCAGACTTAATCTGCCTAGCTGATTGTGAAGGACACAATCTAACAACAGTTCAACAATATATGAAGGGCCATACTTTGCCTTCCCCCACCTCAGTTTTGAAATACCAAACATAGGGAAGGGAAAGGATCACAAGGGAGCAAGCAACACTAACTGGGATTGGGGATCTAGCAAAACTTCAAATGCTGGTGCAGCCTCTGGTGCTCATGTTGGCATACTGGCAGAGACGGTGCCCAGGCATAGACTGAATATAGAGACTGCATTCTCATAGAATTGCAGAGTTGGAAGAGACCACGAGGGCCATCCAGTCCAACCCCCCTGCCATGCAGGAAATCACAATCAAAGCATCCCCGACAGATGGCCATCCAGCCTCTGTTTAAAGACCTCCAAGGAAGGAGACCCCACCACGCTCCGAGGGAGTGTGTTCCACTGCCGAACAGCTCTTACTGTCAAAAAGTTCCTCCTCATGTTGAGGTGGAATCTCTGTTCCTGGAGCTTGCACCCATTGCTCCGTGTTCCAGTCTCTGGAGCAGCAGAAAACAAGCCTGCTCCATCCTCAGCGTGACATCCCTTCAAATACTTAAACAGGGCTATCATATCACCTCTAAACCGTCTTTTTTCCAGGCTAAACATACCCAGCTCCCTGAGTCTCTCCTCATAAGGCATTGTTCCCAGACCTTTCACCATTTTAGTTGCCCTTCTCTGGACACGCTCCAATTTGTCAATATCCTTTCTGAATTGTGGTGCCCAGAACTGGACACAGTATTCTAAGTGAGGTCTGACCAAGGCAGAATAGAGTGGCACTATTACTTCCCTTGATCTAGACACTATACTTCTATTGATGCAGCCCAAAATTGCATTGGCCTTTTTAGCTGCCGCATCACACTGTTGACTCATGTTCAACTTGTGGTCTACTAGGACTCCTAGATCCCTTTCGCACGTAGTCTCATTCAGCCAGGTCTCTCCCATCCTATATTTATGCATTTCATTTTTCCGCCCTAAATGCAGTACTTTACATTTCTCCGTATTGAATTTCATTTTGTTAGCTTTGGCCCAGCTCTCCAGTCTATCCAGGTCATTCTGAATTTTGATCCTGTCCTCTAGGGTATTAGCTACTCCTCCCAATTTGGTGTCATCTGCAAATTTGATGAGTATGCCCCTAATTCCCTCATCTAAGTCATTGATAAAGATGTTGAATAGCACTGGGCCCAGGACAGAACCCTGTGGCACCCCACTGGTCACATCTTTCCAAGACGAAGAGGAGCCACTGCTGAGCACCCTTTGGGTTCGACCGGTCAACCAATTACAAATCCATTGAACAGTTAACTTGTCTAGCCCACATTCTACAAGCTTGTTTGCAAGAATGTCATGGGGAACCTTGTCAAAGGCCTTACTGAAATCAAGGTATGCAATGTCCACAGCATTCCCTTCATCTACCAAGCTGGTAACTTTATCAAAAAAAGAGATCAGATTAGTCTGGCATGACTTGTTTCTCTGAAACCCATGCTGACTTTTTGTGATTATGGCATTGCCTTCTAAATGTTCACAGACTCTCTGTTTAATGATCTGTTCTAGAATCTTCCCTGGTATTGATGTCAGACTAACTGGACGATAGTTGTTGGGATCCTCTTTTTTCCCCTTTTTGAAGATGGGAACAACGTTTGCCCTCCTCCAGTCTGCTGGGACTTCTCCTGTTCTCCAGGAGTTCTCAAAGATTATTGCCAATGGCTCTGAGATTATATTTGCCAGCTCTTTTAATACTCTTGGATGTAGTTCATCTGGTCCTGGAGATTTAAATTCATTTAGATTAAGAAGGTATTCCTGTACTACCTCTTTACTTATTTTGAGCTGGATTTCCCCTATTGTGTCCTCTGTTCCATTCTCCTCAGGTTGGTCCTCCTTTTCCTTTTCTGAAAACACTGAGGCAAAGAAGGTGTTGAGTAACTCTGCCTTTTCTCTGTCCCCTGTTAGCATTTTGCCATCTTCTCCACGTAGCGGCCCTATCATTTCCTTCTTCCTCCTTTTGCTGCGGACATACCCAAAAAAACCCTTTTTATTGTTCTTAACCTCCCTAGCAAGCCTGAGCTCATTCTGCACTTTAGCTTTTCTGACTTTACTCCTACACGTGTTCGCTATCTGTTTGAATTCTTCTTTGGTGATTTCCCCCCTTTTCCATTTCCTATACATGTTCCGTTTAAAACTTAGCTCCATTGAAAGTTCTTTAGTCATCCATCCTGGTTTCTTGAGACACCTCCCATTTTTCTTCCTCAATGGTACTGTTTGAAATTGTGCCTTCAGTATCTCCCTTTTGAGAAAGTCCCATCCGTCTTGAGGTCCCTTCTCTTTTAGTATTCTTGACCATGGGATCATCCCCAGTATTTCCCTGAGTTTATTGAAATCAGCTCTCCTAAAGTCAAGAATGAGTGTCTGACTATGCCTGGCTTCTCCTTTCCATTGTATAACAAACTCCAGGAGAACATGATCACTCTCACCTAAGGATCCCACCACTTGCACCCCATTAACCAGATCGTCTCTGTTGGTTAGGATCAGATCTAAAATAGCTGACCCCCTTGTTGCCTCTTCCACCTTTTGGACCATGAAATTATCTTCCAGGCATGTAAGGAATTTGCTAGACCTTGTAGTTTTGGCTGAGTTAGATTGCCAGCAAATATCAGGATAGTTGAAGTCACCCATCACTACTACATCTCTCCTTTCTGCATGTATGTTCATCTGTTCTAGAAAGGCAACATCCAATTCCTCCATCTGATTTGGGGGTCTGTAGTAGAGTCCCACAATAACATCCCTGTTGTTTCCCTCCCCTTTAATTTTTATCCAGATGCTCTCCACCTGGCTTCCAGTATTGATGTCATGGATCACTTCACTGGTGTAAATATCCCTGACATATAATGCTATTCCTCCTCCTTTCCTGTTTGGCCTGTTTCTCCTATAAAGGTTATACCCCTCTATTCCTACATTCCAATCATGAGACTCGTCCCACCAGGTTTCAGTAACGCCTATTATATCATATTTGTTTTGTAGTGCAAGGAGTTCAAGTTCATCTTGCTTATTTCCCATGCTCTGTGCATTAGTGTAGAGACATCTGAGACCATGTGTTCCCTTTACTTGCTGCCTGTGCAAGTTTTTTTGCCTCCCACTGTTGGGGCCTTGCGCTGTTTGCCTTGTTCCCTCTATGACAGTTTGACTATTTTCTCCAGCCCTTTTGCCTTCCAGAATACTGTCTCCCTCCCCCATTTGACTCAGTTTAAAGCCCTCCTGATCAAATTCTTGAGACTGTTGGCAAAAATGTTTCTTCCAACTGTTGTAAGATGCACCCCATCTCTTGCCAGAAGTCCCCCCGCATGGAAGCGCGGTCCATGATCCAAGAATCCAATTTGTTCTCGGCGACACCATCTACGGAGCCAGTTGTTTACGTCGGCTATTTTCCTCTCCCTTCTTGGACCATGCCCTTCAACTGGCAGAAGAGAAGAGATGACCACCTGTGCGTTCATTTCTTTCAGCTTCCTCCCCAGGGCCTCATAATCTCTTCTGATCTTGGGAAAGCTGTGCCTTGCAGTATCATTGGTTCCCACTTGGACCAAAAGGAAGGGGTAATGATCTGTAGGCTTGACGAGTCTTGTCAGCCTCTCGGTCACATCACAGATCTTTGCCCCAGGGAGACAACACACCTCCCGAGTCATCTTGTCAGGCCCACATACCACTGCTTCTGTACCCCTCAGCAAGGAGTCCCCCACCACCACCACACGCCTCCGCTGAGGCTTCGCAGCTGCTGTTCCTTGCGGTGGTCCTCTCAAGGTCCCCTGCTCTACCCCTGAAGTCTGTCCATGCTGTTCTTCCTCGTTGTCCTTGATAAGGGAAAGGGCTTCGAATCGATTCTGTAGCTGCAAGCTGCTGGAAGAATCCCTGGATTTTCTTGTTCTGTGTGTGACATTCCTCCAGCTGTCTACTTCCTGTGTCCGTGAAGTGACCCTCTCCTCCACAGCCACTTCCTCTGTGCGGTCCCCATCCAAGAGTGTTTGTTCTGTTCTGTCCAGGAAAACCTCTTGCTCCCGAATCTGTTGAAGTGTAGCTACCCGTGTCTCCAGCTGCTGTACTTTCTCCTCCAAGAGGGCTACCAGCTTGCATTTGGTGCATGTGAAGTTCTCCACGTCTGTAGACAAGAATACAAACATCGCACAAGTGTTGCAAGTGACTGCTGCAGTCCCCTCGGTGTCCATGATGAGAGCTTTAGGTAATCTAAGAACTCTTAGTTAACACTGAGAATGCTAAGCTGTACTTTTAGGTCTGCTGTATTTTTGTTTGGTTACTGAAATTCGCGCGCCATTAGGCGCGCGCCTCTGGCTCTTGAGGGTAAAAGGGCAAGGTCAGAAGTTCAAGCCCCTCAGCAACAAGCAGCCTCTCCCAACAGTTTTTAAAAAAATTCAGAAGTTGCTTCCTTCTTCTCCCTGGCAGGAAACTGGCAGGAAACTTGCTGTCCAGAAGCTGCTCTCCTTCTCTCTGGCAGGAAACTGGCCTGGAAAGCCTCTGCAAGGACTTATATAGAGCTAGGCTCCCAGCTCCACCCCCTAATGACTCACAGGTGTGACTCACAGGTGTGACTCACAGGAAGGCTCTTGAGGGTAAAAGGGCAAGGTCAGAAGTTCAAGCCCCTCAGCAACAAGCAGCCTCTCCCAACAGTTTTTTAAAAAATTCAGAAGTTGCTTCCTTCTTCTCCCTGGCAGGAAACTGGCAGGAAACTTGCTGTCCAGAAGCTGCTCTCCTTCTCTCTGGCAGGAAACTGGCCTGGAAAGCCTCTGCAAGGACTTATATAGAGCTAGGCTCCCAGCTCCACCCCCTAATGACTCACAGGTGTGACTCACAGGTGTGACTCACAGGAAGGCTCTTGAGGGTAAAAGGGCAAGGTCAGAAGTTCAAGCCCCTCAGCAACAAGCAGCCTCTCCCAACAGTTTTTAAAAAAATTCAGAAGTTGCTTCCTTCTTCTCCCTGGCAGGAAGATTGTATTTGCTTAAATACCCTAAAGACCCCAGATCCTGTCTGATCTTGGATGCTAAGCAGGGTCGGCCCTGGTTAGTTCTTGGATGGGATACCACCAATGGATACCAGGTGCTGTAGGCTACATTTCAGAAGAAGGAACTGGCAAAATCACCTCTGAGTATTCCTTGACTAAGAAAACCCTATGAAATTCATTGGTCTCCATAAGTTGACAGGCAACTTGAAGGCAAACACATACACACACACACAATATCTAGCAGGTGAAGGTTTCTTTAAGAATTATTCTTAGGCTTTGTTTACCTAGAATAACTGAGAAGCAGATCAACAGCCAGGTCACTCAGAAAGTAAGGTGTGTGCAAATAAAGGTGTCCTGATACTTGATGGTTCCTAAGGACTATCTAACAGGAGATAAAGACACTCAACAGTTAGTTGTGCTTCCCCTCAGGGGTTCTCAGTTGACTCAAATGTCCATTTGATTAAGTAGGCACCATGTGACATTTGCATTTCCCCCCAGAGATAATAGTGTACCCATCCTATCTTTTGCTGCAGAACCACAAAGAGGATAGACTTGACTGGGCTCATCTCATTAGCTTGGCAATGTTGCCTGGCAGTGGGAGTTGGCAGGGGAGAGATTCACAGGGAGTTGGAGCCCCACACTTCCCCCTCTCTGGGAGTTTATGCTCTGCAGTCTGCACTTAGATGTTGCCATCTATCTCCACCACCACCCCGCCAGCACCCACACCAGGGAGCTGCCATTTTAAATTCTTCACAATGCCTTTGAATATACCCAGGGTTTGTGGAAAATTCAGATCATGACTCTTGGATCCAGTCACCCTGGAATGGACCCCTTCCTCTAGCACTCGTACTTTCAACTAGTGTTAAATTGTATGTGTTATCAGTTCTTATTAAGACTTATTAAGACCGAAGAGAAAACAAACTCCCCAAAGTTTCTGGTTTTTCTTATTATGGCACACCTACCAATTGTCTCAATCTGGCAGTGACAGTCCTGATTTATCCTCTGTCCCACTTTTTCATTTATTTTTTAAAATGTCCCAAAAATGTCTTGGGCAGCCAAGACATTCCAACATTCCAATCCAATCCCTGGATATATACAACCTAACCCTTCTCTCAAGGCACTCCCACGGGCCCAGCAAAATCCATCAGCCAGCATGATTGAATAGTCAGCAACACTGCAGAAAAACTCCCAGCATATCTATTGATTCAACTGTGCCATCAGCCTTTGTTTACTTGCACACATACATTCAGTAAATCACTCTTCACACTTGCAACCCAAGGCATGGCATATCTGGTAACACACTGCACACTTCTTGAGCTGGGAACCTGCTCAGCCAAACAATGGTAGCTGCCTTCCTCCACACTCCAGCCAAGCTGTCTCTGGAGCCTTCAAATTTTATCCACAGCTAATTGCTTACTAGAGTATTCTGGGGGATTAGAAGAGGCATTGCAGGGAAATGCCAGAGTATATGTAAACATTAAGATAAAGTCCCTATCTTTCAGAGATTACATTCTAGAATAGCCTTCCCATCCCAAAGTGAAACTCTGCAGAGGCAAGGAGCCATTGTGAAATGAATATGAGTAAGAAACAGAATCCTGGGCAGCATTGCACAGGTGTGATTCTTTGGAGGACACCCCGGCTCAATCTAATAGTGTCTTAAAACAACCCCTGAATTTTCTTCCAGTGCATGGCTGCCATTAATGCATTGGGTGGAGGGATGAAAAACATTGTACTTTGAGAAAGAGTTATCAAACAGAGCAATACCTGCCTTGTACCTTCCAAACTAACTGCCTGGCCACTATCAATATGCCCACCATGTAAGGGGTGGGGAGGTAGCTCCAGTGCTGCCTGGGATGTGGGGGGTATCCTCCCCTGCTGATCAAACAAATCAGCACATGCACACATGTGCATACAGACTGACACATACAAATATATTTGAATTGACTCAGAGACATAATGGCAGGCTTTCAGCAATTAAATTTCTCACAGGCTTAGTTCCTCATCAGCACACAAATGTCTCTATAGGCCTATGGAGACATAAACCAAGAATACAGATGGATGGATGGAGAGACAAACACATCTCTCTTTTTTTAATGTTTTAAATTATGTGTTTTTAACTATATTTTAATAATGGAAATTTAATTATTTTTAATTTTTATAACTTGTGAAGTTTTAGTTGTATTTTTTTAACTATTGTAACCTGCATTGAAACCCATCTTGAGAAAAAAGCAGGATATAAAAAAAATAAATAAATGTGTGCCTTCAAGTTGTTTCTGACTAGTGGAGACTTTAAGGCAGTGTTTCTCAACCAGGGTTTCCTGGAACCCTAGGGTTCCCCAAAAGGTTGCTAGGAGTTCCTCAAGAGATTGTGATTGTGGGGAGAAAGCAATAGCAGTATAGAATAATGTTTATGCAGGGGTTCCCTGAGACCTGAAAATTATTTCAAAGGTTCCTCCAGAATAAAAAGTTTGAGAAAGGCTGGTCTAAGGTGAACCTATCAAGAAGTTTTCTTGGCAAGATTTGTTCAGTATAGGTTTGCCTTTGCTTCCCTCTGAGGCTGAGAGGGTGTGACTTGCCCTAGGTCATGCAGTGGGTTTCCATGGCCAAATAGGGATTCAAACTCTGGTCTCCAGGGTTGTAGTCCAGTGCTGAAACAACCACACCCTGCTGGCTCTGTGGATCTCCTACCAAACCCTATTTTACTTACCTTGTGGAATAGATCAGACTGAGAGACTGTGACTAATCCAAGATCACCCGATGAGCTTCACAGCAGACCAGAGACATAAAATCGTAGAATCATAGAATTGGAAGAGACCTCAAGGGCCATCCAGTCCAACCCCCTGCCATGCAGAAATACACAATCAAATCATTCCCGACAGATGGCCATGAACATTCATTCCTGACAGATGAACATTTCCAACAGATGAACATGAGGATGGGTCTTTCTCTTCTAGGGGTGAGAATCATATGGCCCTTCAGATGGTCTTGGGCTGGAACTCCCAGCAACCTGGATAGCCAGTGGTGAGAAGTGCTGGAAGTTGTAGGTCAACATCTGGTTTGTGGTTAACTGCCATCAAATCCACTTTGATTTACAGCATCTCTATGAATGAAGACCTCCAAGACACCCAGTTTTTAACACCTTCACTAACTTCTTCCAAGCTCAGGGCTATGATTTCCTTGATTGAGTAAATCTACTGATAAGAAAATCTTCCTCTTTTCCTGCTGCCTCCCACTTTACATAATATTATCATCTTTTCTACTGTGTCATCCCATTATATATCCAAAGTGCAATATCCTCATTTCTGGCTTTGAGAGAAAGTTTAGGTTTGATTGTTCCAGGGCCCATTTATTTGTGTTTTTTGGCAGGTATCTATAGAACGTCCCTCCAACCCCACATTTCACATGAGTTTATTGTCTTCCCTTCAGCTTTCTTCACTGTCCAGCTTTCACAGCCATACATTGAAATCCAACAACATCTGAAGGGTGTGGCTCTTCAGATGTCAGCCCAACGAGGCACTACCTTTCCTTGGTGTTGGGTTTGCACACTCCTGTGAGGCAAGAAGCTATGGTGCTGGTAGCACTGCTGCTGGTAGGGCCTCTCACATCAGTCAGGTTATTGCTGAGGAGCCAGACTAAATGGGTCATACAGCTACTGGGCAGCAGTAGGGTGACACTGACAGAGGACCTCTTAGAGACAACAGCAGTGGCACTTCAACTAACCCTTGTTAGGGAGGCACCAGTAAACCTTCTGAATGTCTTTCACCATGGAAATCCTTTGATGAGACAATCCAGCAACTTCTGAAGTGCCCCACAAATCCCACCCATGCTCTAGTCCAAGCCTAACACACTAACTCCTACAGGCACAGTGCCTGTGCTGCTTTATAGTACAAATCTATCCATGCTACATACCTTACACAAAAGACAAAGCCTCACTAAGTATCATCATCATCATCATCTGTTTATATAGCACCGTTGCTGTACATGGTGCTTTACAAGTGAAAGAACAAAAAAAGTTCCCTGCCCTCATGCTTACAATCCTTCCCAGTAAATACCAGTGAAGGAGTGTCAGTGTTAAGCCATCACTATTTCTTTCTTTTTTTAAGGTTGTACTCTGTCTTTTTCATATTTTTTTATTTAGTCTTTTATTAAAGATTTTGTAACAAAACATAAAAATATTAACATCATCAAAATACAATAAACAACACCCACCGCTATTTCTAATCCCGGTGCAGCATTCAGTTCTCTCAAGCAAACTGGCAGCCACAGAAACAGGTTATGGCAATCATAACAGGCACAACAAGCTTCTACAAGAAAGGAATTAGCACAGGAAGTTGTTTAATGATTTCACAGCAGGTGACCAGGTGAATCACCTTATGCATAAGAAGTCATTAAAGGCAGCACATTTTTATAGAGGGTGGCATTAGTGAGTTATGTACTCAAAAATCTCACATTTTATATTATCAATATATGTAGCCACTGGTGTATTTCCTCTTCGATAAGCATCTATGCACAGTTCACGAAAATCACAAGCAAGGGTGCTGTTAGGCCAGGCCTATGGCTCTATATCTATTTCCCAGTGTCACAAATATATTCCTTCAGTAGCATTCTGAAGTGGCACACAGTTTTGGGCTCCACATCTTTTAAATTGCCCAGCAATGCCCCACACTAAAGAAACAATAATGTGTCCCTAAACATTATAAACTAAAAACTTTGATTGATATATTGTAAAATGGGACTGCTTGTAGCACCAATAGCACACCCATGGATGGAGCTATTTTAAATAATTAATTAATTTACTGCATGCCTCCCTCTATTTCTTTATGGCCCACTACTGGTATAATTATTCTCGTCACCTGAATGTAAACATACTGGAAACCCTGAGAGTTCAAAAGCATTGCTGTCTAGTATTCCAAAGAACATGCCATGTAGCTGCCAGAAAAACTGCACTAGGCCTATCAAGGAAAGGAGTCAGGGCCGGTTTAAGGAATTTTGGGGGCCCCTGCAATGCTTTATTTTGGGGGCCCCATATGTTTATCTCAGGTCATTGTAACCTAACCTATTCACTGTACAGGATGTTCAGATTACAGTAGGACCCCCATATCCATGGATTCATTATCCATGGGACACAAAACAGCACACCTACCATAGAGTCTTCCTAGAAAATATGTCCTCCCTAGCCATTTTCTAGGCCCTCCAAGGCAACTCTATGGTATTTTAAACCAGAAGTCCCATTATTTTCAATGGTGTTCACTATTATCCATGGTTTTCAGAATCCACGCCCCCCCCCCCGAACCAAGTGGATAAGAGGGGCCTACTGTATTACATAATTTTGCCACCAATAATTTAGTTTAAAAACTATATTACAGGCACTAACATAATATTTTTTGTTTATTAGCAATTAATGTAATGGTGTAGATTTCCTCAAAGAAAAGAAATAGTGGACTACAAGCTGAACATGAATTAGCAGTGTGATGCAGCAGCAAAAAATGCCAATGCGATTCTAGGCTGCATTAATAGGAGTAGTGTCTAGATCAAGGGAAGTAATTGTATCACTCCATTCTGCTTTGGTCAGACCTCACATGGAATACTGTTTCCAGTTCTGGGCAAAACAATTCAAGAAAGATACTGAGAAGGATGGTAGGAGGTCTGGAAGCCATTATGCCCTATGAGGAACAGCTTAGGGAGCTTGATATGCTTAGCCTGGAGAAGAGAAAGTTGAGAGGTGACATGATAGCCATGTTTAAATATTTGAAGGGATGTCATGCTGAGGAAGGAGCAAGCTAGTTTTCTGCTGCTCCAGAGACTAGGACACGAAGCCATGGGTTCAAACTACAAGAAAAGAGATTCTACCTGAATATTAGGAAGAACCTCCTGACAGAAAGAGCTGTTCGGAAGTAGAATATACTGCTGCCTTGGAGTGTGGTGGAGTCTCCTTCTTGGGTTTTTTTAAAAAAACATAGGTTGGATGGCCATCTGTCAGGAATGCTTGGATTGTGTGTTCCTGCAGGGCAGACGCCGAGCGGATGGGATGGCTATTGGGGCCCCTTCCAGCCCTATGATTCTAGGCTGCGTTCAGAGCCTGGGAAAGTTACTCTTGGATTACACCTTCCAGAATCCCCCTGCCAGCACCCTTCTCAAGGTCTGGTTGCATTGTTCCTTTTCCAGCATTCTCTAGCCCAGTGGTTCTTAACTTGGGGTCCACAATGTCCTCACAGGGGGTCCACAAAGGCTTGAAGGCTGCTTGGCCCACCTCCTTCCTGTAGTGGAGTAGCCATGTGTCAGAAACCAAGGCAAAGTCTGGCTGGCTTGGTCTGCACATTGCCATTCAATCCACTCCAACCACAAACTTGCAGGAAGAAGTAAGAGTGCTTCTGAGGGAACGTTTAATGGATGGTGTAATTGTATTGTTGTTGTTGTTAGCTATTATTATTAGCTATTATTATTAGGGTTATAAATCTTGAGTTAAGTCTTGAGGCAACAAAAAATATTTAAAGGGGGTCCCTGGTAAAGAAAAGGTTAAGAACCACTGCTCTAGGCCAATGCCTCTCACATAACACTAATGGGATACTGGTGTTTTAGTGACAACAATAAAACCATTGTTCCCAGTAATATTACTCCAAATTTTAATTTATATTCTTTATATTCTTCTGTTAAAAGAGCTAGAGTGTTGTAGAAGTTTCAGCATTGCACTATGACTATGGAGACCAGGGTTTGAATCCTTACTCAGCCATGAATACCCACTGGGTGACCTTGGGCAAGTCACACTCTCTCAGCCTCAAAAGAAGGCAAAGGCACACCCCCTTTGAACAAACCTTGCTTATAAAACCCCATGGTAGGTTCGCCTTAGTCAGAAATGACTTGAAGGCACATGGGCAAACACACACAAATTTCTTTTGCAAGCTGAACTCAGTTGGCAGCAAGGGGAGGAAGCTGAGGACCAAGTGGGGGGGAGGGAGGGAGGGCAGAGCCCCAGGAAACCATGTTAAGAGCAGCTGGACAGATAGGCTGGAAGGGATCTATGTGGAAGGAAGGAAAGGGAAGGAAGAACAAAAGAAAGAAAGAAAGAAAGAAAGAAAGAAAGAAAGAAGCCCTTTCTGAAGGAAAGAGACAACTCTCAAATTCCCCACCTCTCTCTCTCTCACACACACACACTCACCCCTCTCCGACATGCCTGGCTGGCTTGCATTTTGCAGCAGCAAACTCCCTCCAGCTTCTGCCATGGAGGGCTGCTTCTTCTTTCTCTTTCTCTTTCTAGTTTGGGAGATGCTGGGGTTTTGTTTTGTTTTTTAAGCCAGCAGGAGGTTTTTGGAGGAGGAGGGTAGGAGGGGGCTACAAAGCAGCAGCTCCTCCTGGCTGTCTCCTGGCTGTCTCCTTGGTCAGATAAGGAGGTCAGCAGGGGGCCCCCTTGACCTTGGGTCCCCCTGCCAATGCTGATTTGGCAGACTGGTTAAACCGGCCCTGAAAGGAGTGATGAATATTTATAAATGATGTTGCTTAATGGCTTTATGAATGCACTGGCTGAAGCAAGCCCAGTCATTGATGACACACAGCATTGTTGATACAAAGCCATTAGTATGCACAATGCTTAAGGTTGTTCAGGAGGATAGACTACAGCTGTAAAGAGTTTACAATTTAAAATTCAGCATAGAGGAAGCAACAAAAGAATGGAAAGGCAGGGTAGAACTAATAAAAGTTGCTTTTTGGGATCACAGCTACCAGAATCCAGTGGTAGAATGGCCACTGGGGGTTTTTGTATGTTAAAGTCCAAAAATCCAGCTTTCCGTGCTCCAGTAAACTTAATATACTGTATAATTATTTCAGCTGCATGGGATTAGACTTTGGTTATAGGCAAAATTGTAGCAAGGAATTGGAAGCAAGGAGTTGTGACAAAGGCTTCATGGGAAAGATAGGAGCAGAAGGGGAGGGATGGAGGGAGATGACATAACAATACACAGGTATTCTGGGAAGCAGTACTACACTTCCAAGGGGGGAAAAGGCGTGTTCTTGACACTACAGCAGATGTCCAGATAACGGAGGGGATGGAGGTAACTGGGAGAGATCTTTTTGGGATGTAAGGGAAGACAGACATCAGGGTGAAATTTTATAGAGGGCTTTGAAACTAAAGACAAGAAGGTTGTGCTGGATCCAGGAGTGGTCAAGAAGGAGCATCACATGCTTAGAACAACGAAGAGGGATGAATTATTTTGGCAGCAGAGCAGTGGATAGACATGACATCCAGTGGGGACCAAGGGTGAAATGGATGACCAGAGGGGAGAACACTGCAATAATCTAGGCAAAAAATGACCAGGGCATGGACAAAGAGTTTTACTGTAAAAAGCAGACAGTACATAATAAGTATTCATTTTAATATCAAATAATTTATTCCCTCAGGGAGACTAACCAGTGTATGAAGTCTCTGGCTTTTCTTCGCAAACGAAGATTCAGGAAGGACTCATCCCGCGCTTTCTGCAAGCGCGCTGATGACTAAAAAGGCCAATCCGAGATAAACAAGTCCGGTTGCAAAAAGCACAGCAGAAGGTCTCCTTGGGTGATGCTTTTGGGTTGTGACTCTTTCTGCGTTGTCGTTTCTCTTCAAGACTTGCTCGTCGTGAGTTCTCAAATAAGGCTGCAGCATTGTGGATAGTGCGCCTCCATGCCTCCCGATGTGAGGCCAGGGCGGACCACTGTTGGTGATCAATTTGGCCAAGCCTGAGATGTTGTTTCAGGGAGTCTTTGTATCGCTTTTTTGGAGCGCCCCTCTTACGCTGACCCGTGGTGAGTTCACCGTAAAGTAGTATTTTTGGGAGGCGATGGTTCTCCATCCTAGAAACGTGCCCTGCCCAGCGCAGCTGTGTTCTCAATATCATGGCCTCAATGCTGGTGATCCCTGCTTGCTCAAGGACAGCAACATTCGTCACATAGTCAGTCCAGTGTATATTTAGGATTGTGCGTAGACAGCGCTGATGAAAGCGCTCGAGGAGTCGTAGGTGGTGGCGATAGGTGACCCATGTTTCAGATCCATAAAGGAGGATAGACAGTACGATGGCTCTATACACACTGATTTTTGTGCTTTGCCTCAGGTGTTTATTGCTCCAGACTCTTTTGTGAAGTCTTCCAAATGCACTATATGCCTTTGCTAATCTGTGATCGATCTCTTTGTCAATCTTGGCATCTGAGGAGATGATGCTTCCCAGGTAGGTGAACTGCTGAACGGACTTGAGCACTGATTTGCCGACGGCAATGTGGGGATGGTGGTGTTCGTCCTGTGGTGCAGGCTGGTAAAGAACTTCTGTTTTCTTCAGGTTGACTTCTAGCCCAAACAGCTCTGCAGCTGTTGCAAAGCAGGATGTTAGGCGCTGCAGAGCTGCTTCTGTGTGGGCAACAAGGGCAGCATCATCGGCGAAGAGCAGCTCACGGACTAGATAGTTTAGAGTCTTAGTGTGAGCCCTCAGACGGCTTAAGTTAAACAAGCTACCATCAGTACGGTAGCGTATATAGATGCCGTCGTCTTCTTCAAGCTCTGCCATAGCCCTTTGGAGCATCGTGCTAAAGAAGATTGTAAATAAAGTTGGTGCAAGAACACAACCTTGCTTCACTCCATTAGTTATTAGAAAGGGCTCTGAAAGAGCATCGCCATATCTGACTTGACCACGCTGGCCCTTGTGTAGCAAGATAATCATTTTAAGGAATTTGGGGGGACATCCTAGTCTTTCCAGGATCTGCCACAGACCTTTTCTACTTACAGTGTCAAAGGCTTTGGTGAGGTCGACAAATGTTACATAGAGACCCTTGTTCTGCTCCCTACATTTTTCTTGCAGTTGCCTAAGGGCAAATACCATATCTGTAGTACTCCTATTGGCTCTGAAGCCACATTGGCTTTCAGGGAGAAGTTCTTCTGCAATAGCAGGAACTAACCTGTTCAGGAGTATCCTTGCAAGGATTTTTCCAGCAATAGAGAGCAGTGTTATGCCTCGATAGTTTGAGCAATCAGATTTTGCTCCTTTTTTCTTGTACAAGGTGATGATGACTGCATCTCGGAGGTCTGATGGCAGTTCCCCTTTTTCCCAGCAATTCACAAGGAATTCGTGGAATTTTTCGTGGAGTGCATGACCTCCGTGTTTCCAAACTTCAGGTGGGATTCCATCAATCCCAGCTGCCTTGCCGTTTTTCATCTGCTGTATGGCCTTCAGGGTCTCTTCCAAAGTGGGAGCTATGTCTAATTCATTTTTCATTGGTTTTTGTATCATATATTGGATAGCTGAGGCTTGGACTACTCGGTTGGCGCTAAAGAGACTTTGAAAATGTTCAGCCCAACGATTTAGGATGGAGGCTTTATCAGTAATTAATGTTTGACCATCTTTACTGTATAAGGAGCTTTGGACCTGATAAGTAGGTCCAAACACTGCTTTAAGAGCTTCATAAAATCCTCTATGATCACCCAGATCTGCACAGCATTGTGTCTTTTCTGCTATATTGATCCACCACTTGTTCTGCATGTCTCGGAGTTTTTGTTGTAGTTTACTACATGTGAGGCGGAAAGCTGCTTTTCTTACATGACAGGTTGGCTGGGCGAGGTATGCCTGGTGAGCAGCTCTCTTCCTTGCCAACAGCTCCTGGATCTCTTGGTTGTTTTCATCAAACCAGTCTTGATTTTTCTTGTGGGAGAAGCCAAGGGATTCTTCTGCAGACTGGAGGATACTGTTTTTGATATGTTGCCAAAGCACTGTAGGAGAAGGATCTGTAGGATGGTCTTCAAGTTTCGTTTGTAGATTTGCCTGGAAGTTGTCTCTCATGGTAGCTTGTTGAAGATTGTTGACTTGGAGTCTCTTCTTTAAGATGCCACCCCTCTTAGGTTTGAACTTAAGATGAAGATTTAGTTTACATCTGACGAGGCGATGATATGTTTGGCATTCTGCACTGGGCATCACTCGTGTATGACGGACATCACGAATGTCTCTCTGACGGACTAGAACGTAGTCAATGAGGTGCCAATGTTTGGATCGGGGATGCATCCAGGTTGTCTTCAAGCTATCTTTCTGCTGAAAGATTGTGTTTGTAATAGTCAGCTGTTGTTCTGCACAGAACTCTAGCAGGAGGCGTCCGTTATCATTGCAATTTCCAACACCATGCTTGCCTAAGACACCTTTCCAGGCTTCGGAGTTCTTTCCTACTCTGGCGTTGAAGTCACCAAGGATAATAATTTTATCTTCTACAGGGACTTTTTGTATGAGTTGGCGTAGGTCTGTGTAGAATTTGTCTTTCTCTACAGGGTCGGCTTGCATAGTTGGGGCATATACACTAAAGAGAACAACATGTGGGAGGCGTAAGGAAATAATGCGATCAGAGTGTCCTGTTGGCAAGGTTTCGAGTTTGGAGGCAATGGAGTTTTTAATCATAAAGCCTACTCCTGACAGATGTTTTTCGGTTTTGGGTTTGCCAGACCAGTAAAGTGTGTAGCCGGCGCCATGTTCTTTAAGGCTGCCTTCCTCATGGAAGCGAACTTCACTAAGAGCAGCGATGTCAATATTAAGCCGTGATAGTTCAAGGGCTATTAGGGCAGAACGACGCTCAGGCCGTCCACTATCTTCAGAGTCTTGCATGGTTCTGATGTTCCAGCATGCAAGTGTCAGTTTATTTACACCTTTGGAGGCTGGTGTGTGCCTTTGTTTCTTTGCCTTGGTTTGACCGCATCAGAAGATTCCCGTTGGCCGCGGCTAGCCAACCAGGTAGTTGGGGATGAGCTTTCTTTAGGCCACCTTTTCTAGGCCCCTCTCCATATGGAGCAAGCAGTGCTCTCCTTAAAAAAGGCTGCTTGGTCGTTCAGAATGCTGCCGAACAAGACTGTCATCTCCCGGGTCAGGCTTGAGCGACCAATGTCCTGAACCGCCTGCATGCAGGGTTGGGGCTGCGGCTTCCAGTGCATCTTTACACCTGCCGGTTTCGTCCCTCGCCAGTCGCTACAGGGCTTTTTCGGAAATGGATTTGTCCTTCGAGCCTGTGCAATGGATTTTTCTGGTGGAGCGCAGCGTGCACAGAACTGGCCTCACCCTTTAAACCAGAGATTCATCTGCCGTGGCCTTGCAAGCATGGACGTGGCAGTGAGGTCCTCGGGCCGTAGGTTTGATTAGAGTTTCCTTCTCTTAGATGGTTGACCTTACAGGGTTGGACGAGCACCATCTGCCCGGGTTTGGGATTGGAGTTTTCCTTCTCCTAGGACGGTTGCCACAAGGCTAGAGAGCCCATCCTGCCCTTTGACGCTCTTTGTCAGACCCTTCGGTTTTGACCTGTCTGGCATGGGAGACCCTACCAGTGGCTATTATGCCACCGCCAGCATAGCTCAAAACATCATTAGGGTACGCAAGCCTCTCTCCCACGACAAGGGGGCGTCAATGGAGAGGGTATGAAGTACCTGTAATACAAAAAGGAAGACTCACTTTCATAAACAGAGATGATCTCCTTTATGCAGATGCAAGTCTTCTCTGCAGAGTAGGGGTAGGAAAAGTGTCTCCACATGGAACTCTAAATCTCCAGACTCCCAAATGTCACCTTGAACAGCAGTATCCTTAAAAACACCCTTCCATTTCAAAATCTAGGGAGGGTTTGGCCCCAAATCAGCTGAACACAAGGACTTCTGGTTATTTCTGGATTCGATCTGCCATGGGGACAAATTTTTCTCCATTTCTGTTGTCCACCCCTAATGTAGAGCTTGTCAGAAAGCAGAAAAGGAAGCATTAAAGTCTTTGCTTTGGAGGAGTTACTTTGAATAAGGTATTACTTCAACAAACAGCATGTACTTTAATTACCTATGTCAGGAGGTAAATGGACCTAGCGTGGCATGGTGGTTTGAGTGTTGGACCACAACTCTGGAGACCAGGGTATGTATGGATCCCTGCTCAGCCTCAGAAAATCCCTTGATAGGGTTGCCTTAGAGTCACCATAAGTCTGAAACAAATGAAGGCAACAAAAACAACAGGCCCTTAAAACACAGGTTTCTTTTAAATAAAGTGTTTTAAATTAAATGTGGGACCAAGTATGGACTTCTCAGAAATTAAGAGGTGTCCATGTTTTCAGCTACCATGAAAGCTGAATGATGAATGTCACTTCACTGCAATAGCTATAAACTATAGTGATTTACCAAATACAAAAGTAAAATGAAAAGGAACCACAAGTTAAAATAAACATAAAAGTAAATTAGAACATCAACAGATCCACATGGCCTTTGTCCACCTGAATGACAGCAGAACAATGAAAATTAGGCTATTCAAACAAGTTTAAAAGACAGAAAATAGATTAGTACCCAAAACTGATCATTATATGATTTGACTAAACAATAAAATCTAAATAAACTTACATTGGAGGGATGGGGGGGGTTCTCTTCTTTTTCTGACCACTTGCTTCGATTGTATTTACAGCAAGCATATGTCTGATTTTTACCATTTCAAGATTATTTTGCTTCAACAAGTAAGACATTATCAGAGGTAAAGGTTGAGAAGAGTCAGCTCAGAATTGAGTCTAACAACTGATTTCCACATAAATGGGGTAAAAGTACAGAACAGCAAGGTGAATCCTCAACAGATGCAATGGCGAAAACTTGTAACAGGCCTTAAGGGAATAGCCCTTCCAGAGACAATGAAAGCATGGTCTGGAATCTTAACACAGCAAACACTCAACAGAGAGAGAAGCATAAGAAAAACTAGGTGGGTAGCTTGCCAAGGCATGGATACCTTTAAAATGTTTGAATCTGTAAGGCACATTTGAAATCATTAATATCTGCCAAATCTCACAGAGCCACAATATATACAGTCTGGTTTTTAATTAGCTATTTGCCCTTTAGATCTCGATTCTATAGGGGAAAGACCACAGCTGAGAGAAGATTATTAGTTCTGACAGCAGAGTAAGAAAATCTGATTTATTTGGCTGTTCTGAAAAACAATCATAGCATATTAGTATATGTGTACAGATGTTTAAATCAGTATATGACAGCATAGCCTGGACCAAGGGGAGAGTGGCAGTTTGCTTACTTTGGCAGAAGCAAATGGAACATTTTACAGTTTGTAAATGATGTACAGAGAAAAATATGAAGAGGATGCTGTCAGCTGACTGCATCAGTTATGGCAGATTTATTCAAGATAGGGTCTCTATGATGTTTTAATCACAAATATGAATTTGCATCCATCAGTAAACAGGAAAGACCACTTACAAGTAGTCTATTATCCATAGGTAATTTGTCAGGCCTGTTTGTATCTTTCATATCATGAGTAGGGACCAGACCTTGAGAGAGACAAGTTGCAATAGTTCATAGTGAGCCACTCTTTGTTCCCCCAGCCCTGACCTGTGTGCTAACACTACAGATATTCAAAAGGACCACCCTTCCTTTGACAAGCACATACATGGGCTAAAAGAAAAGAACTGAAGTTGCATATGAAATGATCAGTAAAACCTAAAATACGAAGAGTGATTCTCTGCTCAGCTGGATTCCTCTTTAAAATTTAACCAAACCAGCAAACTGATGTCTATCTTTTCATCTAGAATCTTGTAAATATGTATAATTGTTATAACTCAAAAATACTACATTACTAAATTTAACCCTATTTTAATACTCTGGTGTATCATGCATTATCTGCCCAGCTTGCACTTAGGAACAAGATCCTACAAATTTAACTTTGTTCTATCCCAGCTAGTTTGATGAGGTAGTGACAAGCAAGACATCCTGAAAAGCTGTTAAGGCAATAGATAATTTGTTTGTTATCATCATCATGTGCCCTCAAGTTGACTTATAGTGACCGAATAAATGAGAGACCTCCAAGACCCCAGATCATCAACACCCCTGACCAGGACTTGCAAACTCAGGGTTGTGTTTTGCCTTATTAAGTCAAATACTGAAATGATACACCTGTAATATGATGTTCTTTTCCTACTGTCTTCCACTTTACTGCGCTTTATTGTATTTTCCAATTAGTCATGTCATCTCATGATAGGCCTAAAGTACAACAGCCTCAGTTTAGTCATTTTGGCTTCTACTTAAGAATCCAGTTTTTATTTGTTCTCAGACTCAGTTATTGGTTTTTTTTGGCAGTTTGTGGTATCCACAGAAATCCCCTTCAGCACCACATTATAAATGAGTTGATTTTCTTCCTCATTAATTTGTCTGTGCGCATTGTGTGCCTTCAATTCATTTCTGACTTATGGTGACCCTAAGGCAACGCTATTTTCTTGTGTTTTCCTGACAAGATTTCTTCTAAGGGGAGTTGCCTCTGCCTTCCTCTGAGGCTGAAAGAGTGTGACTTACCCCAGGTCACCCAGTGGGTTTCCATGCCCAAATGGGAATTTGAACCCTGGTCTCCTGGTGTTGTCCTGAACTCACAGTAGCAAGTGCCTGAGGAGCAACAGGGGAGGAATGTAGAGATAACAGGGTAAGGGGTACAATTCCAGCCTGTTGCCAATTGTCCACAAAAGAAGCAAGAGAAGTCAAGAGCCAGTCCAGAAGTCAGTCACCAATAGTCCATACAAGATGCAAGAGTAGTCAAAAACAAGTCCAGAGTTCAGTTACCAGGTGTCCATGCCAGAGAAGCCAATAGCCAGTACAGAGTTTCAGTAGTATCAGGTCTGAGGTTCAAGTCCGTGATCAGCAAGGGGTTAATGCAGCAGTCCAGAAATCTGTCCAAAGCCAAGGCAAACCAGGAACACGAGAGGAGTGCAACAAGTTAAGATAAGCAGTTGTCATGTCTGAGATTCGAAGGGAAACTGCAGCTAGATAGCTAGAGTTTCAGGGCCAGGTGAAGCTAATTAACAAGGAAGCAGGTCAGCATTTGGTATTTAAACAGCAGCATTGGGCATGGTGCTTCTCCCTCCTATGTACAGAGAAGGGAGGAGGCATGGCGTCTAGAACACCCATCGCTGGCTGACAGGCTGTTTGTTCTTCCGAGTGAGGTTATGTATTCTTTATCAGCTTCAGCTGCCCTCTCAGGGGGAGCCAGGGCAGTATCTTCAGGCTGAGCCAGGGTGTCTCTTTCTGCATATCCAGACTGAGTCAGGCTTCCCCCCTCTGCCTCATATGCATTCTCTGCTTCCTCCTCCTTCTCCGAGCCCTCAGCCAGGAAGTTCATGACAGGTGTCCTAGTTCAACACTCAAACCACTACACCATGCTGGCTCTTTAGAAGGTTCAAAAATGTTTTTTGTTTACTTATGCAAGCCTTCCCTGACCTTGCTGTTTCATTTCACCTGTGCACATCATTAGTTTTGAATAAAAAGTTTGCTGAAACATGTTGAACTGCTCTTCTTTGCGGTGTAGTAACCTATCCCTGTTACGTCTGCCTCTGGTACCAAATTTTCTATTAAAGAAGTAACATCCAGGAATACATCTATTTCATTAACAGGTATATATATACCTTTATTGAGACTATCACCAGCAAACTCTAATCACCAGGGGAAATCCCATGTACGCCAAGTTTAGTCTTTTGGGGATTTACCTATTGTATCATGTGGGAGACTGGAACCTTGATATTCAGAAACTGAGAGTAATGTGGAGTTGTGACCTGACATACAGTAGTCATTGCATCATGATTTGCACATAGAGAGAGTATATGAGCTGGACTACCCACCCAGGATGGGAACCACTGATGAAGCAACCTGTTACACTTTAGCAGAGTCTGAAGGTAGCAGCCAAAGCATCCGTACTTACTTGGAGCTTTTTCATATGAACTTGACTGCAAATGCTTAATGCTTCCTGCTGAAATGGGAAGCATGTTGGAGAGAATTAGTGCACAGTTATGCAAAAGATCCCCCCCCCCACTGCATCAGTAAAATTGCTTGAACTAATTGCTCCTCTTGACTACACTCTTGCTTGCCTAGTTCACAGACTGGAGGCAAAGCGGAGTAAGAAAGAAGAATCACACAGACCAGACCTGGTACTTGTAATTTTCAGTTTGTCAGGCCTGTGTTTTCCATCATAAACTTTTCAATAATTTATTTATTTATTCTTAGAGTGAAACTTGCTGTTTTTTGAACTTCTGTAATATGTGCAGGATAGATGAGCCCTAGACAGTTAGGTATGGGAAGTAGTTTTGCTTTCAAGTTCTTCCATCAGTTCTAGAGAGATTTTAGGAAATCCCCTCTCATTTGCTTATAGTAGTTGTTCTGTCAAGAGGAAGTCCCCTCTCTAGGGAAACTCCCCCACCCAAGAAAGTTTCAGGCTAGGAAATGGGGCTGTAAAACTACAGGGTGGGAACTTGTCCACAGGACAGGCTTTTCTATAAACTGCTGTGATGTGATGTATGTGTATGTGCCTTCAAGTCACCTGTTGAGTTGTCTTATGGCAACCCCATTAATTTCATAGGATTTTCTTAGGCAAGGAATACTCAAAGGTGGTTTTGATAGTTCCTTCCTCTGAAATATACAGCATCTGGTATTCATTGGCAGTCTCTATTCAAGTACTAACCAGAGCTGACCCTGCTTAACTTCCAAGGTCAGACAAGATGTACCTGCCAAGAATGTACCTCTGAGGTATTTAGGATGCCCTTTAGAAAATATCCCTTTTGCAATGTAATCATGAAGTCCCCTCTGTTGACCCTTTTATAGTACAAAATTATAATGCTATGATTCTGCTTTATCTGCCATGGCAATGTCCTATGGGATCCTGGCATTTGTACTTTAGGGAGAGGTATTTAGACTTCTCAGCCAGAGAGCCCTGGTGCCTCACCAAAGTACAAACCCTAGAATTTCACAGGATGCAGCCATGGCAGTTGAAGTGGAATGATACCACTATAACTATAAAAGTGTAAAAGAGTCAATAGAGCGGGTATCATGATTACATAGCAGAAGAGGCATTGTCAAAAAGATATTGTCTCTATTTACATGATTCTGAAAAGAGATTAACTTCTATTAATAATAAGGTTGGACCTAGAGTTAGTTATGCCTGTTATACGTTCAACTGATTTCAATGAGCCTACTCTATGAATGATGCTGGATTTAACTAATAAGAATATGGTGAAGAGTAACTATGGGGTTCCCCCCCCAACTCACTACACTAATCATTCCATGATCCTTGTTCTGTATTGATATTAATATATGTATTAATACATTTGTATTGTTTAATTATACAAAAAAAAAACTTAGCTGGACATTTATAAATAACTCTTTTATGTTTCTGTAAGCAATGTTAGAAAAGGAAGTGGAAATCCAGATTTCAATTAGGCATTAGCAGTCTAGCTAAAATGCTTCTTCCTGGGTTTAATAGTCACTTTCCCCTGTAGGTTAGGAGAAAATGAATCTTGTTCATGTTATCCTAACAGTATTTCTGGTGAGGAGAGGAAATGCCAAATATTGCAGTACTGTTGCAGTAGTGTTTATTTTTGTTTATCTCCATAACCCATTCAGACTTTTAATTACATGTACAAGCATTCCAAAATAGAATCAGAGCATTACAAAACAGAATACACTACTGCAGAAGTTCCCTCTCACAAGTTTCTGAATAAGTCTGTAATAACTACTGGTGCTTGTTTTATCCACCAAATGAGGTGTTCAGTCATAGAAGAAACATTAAGATTACTGCCTTAGCAAACTTGTCAGCTTCTCACAGCTAGTGATGTAGTTCTTCATTAACTTTCTTCTAAAAGCAAGTAAAAAGTAATTTAAGTAATTTTCTTCCTGCTTAAATTACTTTTAGGCTTTCAAAGCCTATTACAGTTCAGGACTTACTCTGCACAAAATTCACACAAGGATGTTTAGTGCAGAAAATAGCATTTTCTGTGCAGAAAACAATATTTCTACATAGAAATATTATTTCCTGCCCAGAAAATGCTGTTTTTCACACAAACCAATCACATGCGAATTTTGCACAAAGTCCTCAACCGCTAAGATTTTTGTCAGGATTCTTGTCAGGGTTTCTCAACACTGAACAAGCATGTTTTTAACCATTTTTACAACATTCTTTCCATCCTTACAGCTCCATTATCTCCTGACTGCTTACAATAAGTAAATAAAAAGTATGTGTCTTCAAGTATTCTGTCAACTTCTGGTGACCCCATTAACTTCATAGGATTTTCATAGGCAAAGACTGCTCAACGGCCGTTTGCCATTGCCTTCTTCCATAATATAGCCTACAGCACCTGGTATTCCCTTGCAGTCTCCTTTGCATGTATTAACCAGCCTGACTCTGCTTAGCTTCTGAGACAGGATCTCCTCTTCAGGGTATTGCATTGGAAAATATATACTGTATATTGTTTAAAATACCAGGGTATGTTGTCCCTGATTAAACATCCACACTGTACTTCACACGCTAGTGGAGAATACAGCCAATTTAGCAGAGTTCAAAACAAATGCAGCAGCATGTAGAGTTAGATTGTTAGCATACATATGAAAAACACACAGCTTAGTAAATAACCAAACACCCTTTGTCTTTTCCCAAGTTGTTTAACTAGCAAAATAACCACTCAAGACTCAAAAGTTAGTTTAAAAAGTACAAAAACTTCTTTACTCATAGTTAGAGAGCTCATTCTTGGCAGGTACAAGAAACTCCATCAAAATAAACTAAAACTACTTAAAAATGCTTAAAAACTACATTGTTTCAAAACAGTATTCAGGACTCCCCTGGCTGAGGTCCTCTCAGTTCAAAGGCCATGTGGTTTGTTAAAGGAGCATGGCTTCTGGAACAAAGAAGGAAACTCAGACACTCCCCTTCATTCCAGATCTCCAATAGCAAAACTTCAGGAAGTTACATCAGCTCATCTTATATAGCTTCTTAATTAACCTTTCAGTAGCAAAACCATTTCCACTTATTGGACTGCAAACTATATTTTCCAATAATTGAAGCAAATAGCCTGCACATATATATCAAGTTTTAAAAACTATTTTTTAAACCTTAAATTACCTCAAGGTGTTGTATGCCATCTTGAATTCCGTACGGGGAGAAAGGTGGGGTATACAATAAATAAATAAATAAATAAATAAATAAGTCTGGTAGGATAGCCCCACCTACCCTGGCACTACCTTTCAGTGGTTGGTCTGGGACATCAGTAAAAGCCTAACAAATACTGGGCAGCAGCAATAGTGTGAGGGTGACATTGGTGGAGGATCTCTCAGAGACTACAGCAGTGGCACCACAGTTAACACTTGTTAGTACTGGAAAGAAAGAGGTACAGTAAACCCCTTTTGAATGTCTTTTATCATGAAAGCCCTATGCTGAGACAATGAGCAATGAACGAAGAGACAGTGCCAGAAGATGACACTCCCAGGTCGGAAGGCACTCAACAAGCTAATGACACAACTGGACTCAAGCCGAAAGGACAGTCAGTAGCTGATGTGCTCTGAGGTGAAAGGAAAGTCTGAAGCTGCACAACATATTGTAGGAATATGGAATGTGAGAAGCATGAATCAGGGGAAGCTGCACATAGTAAAACAAGAAATGGAATTTATGAGCATTGCAGTACTCGTAATGAGAGAGCTAAAGTGGACAACAATGGGACATTTTGAATCAGATAATTACACAGTGTTTTACTCAGGAAATGAAAATCTGAGAAGAAACAGGATGTCATTAATAGCAGAAAGAGATGTAGCAAAAGCAGTCAAAGGATATATGCAAAGTCTGACTGAATCATATCAATAAGACTTCAGTGAAAGAAAACCCATCAATAGAACTATAATCCAAGCTATGCACCAACTACAGAAGAGCAGAAGAAAAAATTAAAAGATTCTATGCTATAGTCCAGGGAAATTGATCACACACCAAAACAAGACTTCTTGTTTATCATAGACAATTGGAATGCAAAAGCAGAAAACAGCAGAATCCAAGACTGAAGGGAAAAAATTGTCCTAGGATCAAGAAATAAAGCAGGAGAGTGACTGATTTTTTATTTATTTATTTATTTATTTATTTATTGTGAAGCCAACAGTTGGTTCATCACAAAAATATTCTTCAAGCAACGAAAGAGGTGACTGTATTCATGGACATCACCTGATAGTCAATATAGAAATCAAATAGACTACATAATTGGAGGCAAAAGATAGAGAAACTGTATTTTCTCTGCAAAAACAGGACCAGGAGCAGATTGTGTCACTGACCATGAACTTCTATTATCAAAAATTAGAGTAAAGCTAAAGAAGAACTAAGCCAACTATTCTGCCAAAATACAACCTGAAGAACATCCCTGTGGAATTTAAAGACAATGTGAAAAATAGATTTGAACTATTAAGCATAACTGACTGGGAACCAGATGAACTCCTGACTGAAGCCAGGGACATTGTCAGCGAGGAATGCAAAAAGACACTATGGGTAGCCAAAATGGGGGGGGAAAGACAAGCTTCAATGAATGACAGATAAAACTCTTCAAGTAGTTAAGGACAGACAAAAGTAAAGGGTGACAAAAATAGAGCCAGAATCCTAAATGCAACTGTTCATCCACTTGTGTGCTGAGACAAAGAGAACTACTATAATAATTAATGCAGAGAAATAGAAGTTGCAAATAAAAAAGGAAGAACAAGGAACTCTTCCATAAGATTTGAGAAATCAAAGGGAAATTTAAACCAAGACTGGGGATGTTCTATGACCAGCAGCGGAGCACATTGCATGACCAAGTAGAAATTTTTAAAAGATGGAAACAATATACAGAAGAACTATATAAAAGAGATGAAAGGATGATGGATTCATTTGAAAAAGACCATACAAAGATGAACACTCCCCTCCCCCAATTTTAGAGAGTGAAGTGGAAGCAGCACTCAGGGCACTAGGGAGAAAGAAATCACCAGGAATAGGTGGCATAACAATAGAGCTGTTTCAGTCTACATATACAAAATCTACTCTAGTTCTAACTAAAATCTGTCAACAAATATGGGAAACGAAACAATGGCCCATAGATTGTAAAAGCTCAACATACATTACAATGCCCTACAAATGGGACAACGGGAATTGTAGTGACCACAGGCCCATTGCATTAATTTCCCATGCAAGCAAAGTGATGCCCAAAATTCTGCACCAAAGATGGTGACCACACATGGAGCAAGAAATGCCAGATACCCAGGCTGGGTTCAGGAAAGGAAGAGGCACTAAGGATCATATTGCAAGCATACATTGGATAATGGAGCACACAAAAGAATTTCAAAGGAAAATCAGCTTGTGCTTCATAGACTATAGCAAAGCCTTTGATTGCATAGATAACGAAAAGCTATGGATTGCTCTTAAGGAAATGGGTGTGTCACAACATTTGATTGTCCTGATGTGCAACTTGTACTCAGGACAAGAGGCTACTGTTAGGACAGGATATGGAAAAATTGAATGGTTTCCAATTGGCAAAGGGGTCAGTCAAGGCTGCATTTTATCACCCTATCTATTTAACTTGATGCAGAAAATATCATACCCAAAGCAGGATTAGACTTGGAGGAAGGAGGCATGAATATTGGAGGAAGGAACATCAACAATTTAAGATATGCGGATGACACCATTCTACTAGCAGAAAACAGCAAAGACTTGGAACAATTACTGAAGAAAGTTGAAGAAGAAAGTTCAAAAGCATGTTTACAGTTGAGCATTAAGAAAACAAAAATAATTATCACAGATTATTTACATAACTTTACATTTTAAATTTAAATTTAAATGAAGCCATTGAAATAGTTCAAACTTTTCCATACCTTGGCTCAATTGTTAATCAGAATGGAGACTGCAGTCAAGAAATCAGAAAAAGACTAGGACTTGGAGGGTCAGCAATGAAGAAATTAGACAAGACCCTGAAGTGTGAAGATGTGTAATTGAATACAGTCAGACCCTGTATCCGTGGGGGGGGGGTGTTGGGTCCCAGACTTACCGTGGATACCAGAAACCACAGATAAAATAAAGGACTTTTGGTAAAAGCATACTATAGAGTTGTGCTGGAGGACCTAGAAGATGCCTAGAGAGGATACTTCTCTAGGTATTTTCCAGCACAACTTTATGGTATGTGTCCCTTATTTTGCATCCTGTGGATAACTGAACCTGCGGATATTGGTTTTTTGGATGCAAGGGTCCAACTGTACTAAAGTTAGGATTGTCCATGCCATCGTTTTTTCAATTTCTATGTATGGTTGTGAAAGGTAGACAGTGAAGAAAGTTGATAGGAAGAAAATCAACTTATTTGAAATGTGGTGCTGGAGAAGAGTGCTACAGATACCATGGACTGCTAAAAAGACAAATCAGTGGGTCCTAGAGCAAACCAAGCATGTACTCTCCCTAGAAGCCAAGATGACTAAACTGAGACTGTTGTACTTTGGCCATATCATGAGAAGACAGGAATCACTAGGAAAGGCAATGCTTGGCAAGGTGGAAGGGAGCAGAAAAAGAGGAAGACCGCATTCAAGATGGATTAACTCAATTAAGGAAGCCATATCCCTGAGTATGCAAGACTTGGAGGTTTCTCATTCATAGGATAGCCATAAGTTGAAGTCGACATGAGGGCAAGGATAGCCCTATCGTATCCTACCAGAGCAAATCATCTTTATCAGATCATCTTTCTCCTTCCCATAAAAATACATGCTCAATTCTTTCCACCGCTCCCCCACCCCAACATTGCAACAATCTAAGAATGAATCTGTCCTCCCTCATTTTTTTTTTTTAAAAACAGCAAAATTGCTAAAGCCCTAAGTCCCACTCATTTTTCTTTTTGGATCAAACATCTATATTTGCATTTCATTTTATCTGACCAGAAAGTACGTTTTGTTCAGGGGGGAAATGGCTCTGTTTCCATGTGTCAGCATGTTAATGCATGTGCCAAGAAAAACTGGTTGGAAACTCTGGTTAATTTAGTCCAGCAGGACCACACGACAGTCATCAGATACTGAAAAATTAGGAAGAAGCTTGTGAAACAGCAATTGTAACGAAACAAAGCAAAATGAAAACCAAAGTACAGTGCGAGTGGGTCAGCTGTACACACATTCCAACATGTATCTGAGTCAGAAGGGAAAATACATGTTAGAAAAGGGTAAACCATAGGAAGAACAAGCTAGATATACTTGGCAAAGACGACTCCTATTTCCTGTAATTTTAAGGAGTTCCCTCATAATTGCTACTTAAGTGAAGTGCTTTTGAAAGCTTTTCCAGGAAGGCCACAAGAGATTCCAGGCCAAATCTTAAGCCCAAACCTTTAGGCAAAAGCTTAAGAAAAAAAAAAAACCCAGCACAGAACAGGAGATATGGCATAGAAGCACATTCCTTTGCAGGTATACAGTCATCCCTTCACATTCGCGGAGGTTAGGTTCCCCAGACCCCCGCGAATGCGAAAAATCCACGAATAACAACTGCCCTCCCCCTCCCCCACCAAAGCAACCACAGGGCCTCCGGAGGCCCTGTAGTCGCTTTCCCCCACCTCCCCCTCCCTCCCCAGGCCTTCATGGGGCCTCCGGAACATCTCCGGAGGTCCCGTGAAGGCCTCCCCAGCCCTCCCCAGGCCTTCATGGGGCCTCTGGAGCGTCTCTGGAGGCCCCATGATCGCCTCCCCACCCCCTCCCCAGGGCTTCATGGAGCCTCCGGAGCATCTCCGGAGGTCCCTTGAAGGCCTCCCCAGCCCTCCCCACCCCCTCCCCAGGCCTTCATGGGGCCTCTGGAGCATCTCTGGGGGCCCGTGAAGGCCCTCCCCCCTCCCGCCCAAGGCCTTCATGGGGCCTGCAGAGGCCCCATGTCGCGGCTTTTGGAAAATCCGCGAATATTCAAAACCGCGAATGCCAAGTTCGCGAATCTGGAGGGACAACTGTACTTGTTTGTGGTCAGCCTATTCTCCTGTCCAGAAAGCAACTAGGTACCAGCAAAGTATAAACAGTACTAGTCTGGGAAGGGAGCCAACTGTTAACTAACTCACAGGAATGCAAACACAGTCCAAAAGGTCAGAGGCGTATGGCAGTCAGTCAGTTTGGTCTAAAGCAGTCTGAGGGTCAGCAGGAGCAGGCAGCAGAGTAGTCAGGGACAGTCCAAGGTCTAAGCACAAGTCAAGGTAACAGAAGTCAAGATAACCGGAATCTGGGCACCAAAGTTGGCAGGAAGCTTTCACCAGGAAGATCAGTTGATCTCTGACAAAGCCTCCATTGCCTCTCACAGCATATATAAAGCAATTAAGGCTTTGTCAGATATTTCTTAATGAGCAGGTTTTTCTCATAAAGTCTCAGAGGCTTCCTTTGAGCTTCCTTCTGAGCTTGCTGCTGGGTATACGATGGTGGAGGTAAGTCCCTCTCTTCTTCATCATCATCATCTGAATGGGCAGGGCTCTCTGCTGGGACTGATGCCAACCTACTTGGACCAGGCTCTTCCTCTGCTCAAGCCTCTAGGTTGGCAGGGTCCCCTGCTGGCACAGATGTAGATAAACCTGTGCCAGGGTCCCTAGGACCGTGCCCTGCCATGTCCTCCTCCTCCTCTGGCTCTATAGCCTCATCAGGCTCATGGGGCATGACATCTCCTCCCATTCAGCATCATTAAGAACTGAGTCATCCTAACATGCCAATCCAACAAACTGCTCTGCTTAGAGAAACACCCTTGCAAAGAACAGCTCTGCTCATCTCTCAAAGAATCATAGAGTTGGAGGAGACCACAAAGGCCATCTAGTCCAACCCACTGCCCTGTAGGAATATCCAGTCAAAGCATTCCCAAAAGATGGCCATCCAGCCTCTGTTTAAAAACCTCCAAAGAAGGAGACTCCACCACACTCCAAGGCAGTGCGTTCCACTGCCGAACAGCTCTTATTGTCAGGAAATTCTTCCTAACGTTTAGGTGGAGTCTCTTTTCCTGTAGTTTGAACCCATTGCTCCGTGTCCTAGTCTCTGTCCTACTTTATGGCTGTAAATGCCTGGCAGTACCAAAGTGTTCACCAGGCAAACAACAGTTCCAAGGGAACAGCAAGCGAAGGGAGTCACAGCCAGACTTAGTCAGTACATGCAGCCTGTATGATTGTAGTAGAGATTTGCAGAAGTCTGCAAAGGGTGTGAGAAAAGCCAAGGCCAAATGGAGAAGTACCCCAGGACTAGTCAGACCTGGAGTCTAGTGGAATATGTCAGCTCAAGTAGCCAGGAGAGCAATCAACAAATGTGCAGGCATGCTGAGAATAGGGGACAAGACTCGCAAAGTTTCAAGTTATTCTTAACACTGGTTACTGGAGCAAAGCATATGTGCATGTAACTTGGACAAGTTCTTTGCACAGCTGCCATTGATGATCACATATTACTGCTTGAGGTATCATCAGACATAGCTGATTTCTGGAGTGTCACCTATTCAGATACTGTCTCTCCCTAGGACTTGGGACTGTCTCTGTTTCAGAGTCAGCTTCTGTTCCTCCTTGCACCTCTTGGGAAGATGCATCCTCTCTGGAGAACCTCTCTCAATTTCAATTATCCCAGGGTTTGCCTGATAGCTGAAGCTAGCTGAGGAGGCCGCATTCTAGTCAGCAGGGTTACAGCCTAGTGGCAGGTGCCTGTTCTAAAGATTCATTGTTACTTACCCTGAAGGTAGCATCATTAGCACAGAAGGGAAATTAACAGTCCAGGCACAGTGATTTATCTCTAAGGGGTGGGAGGAAAAGGGCAGCCTAGGGAATGCCTTCCCTTTTAAACCATCACTTTCCTTATTCTAAAATATTTGTTTTCAGAAAGGGGAGGAGGTTCCCTTCATTTAGCACAGCCATTCAGCTTTTTTCTGCAGGCTTCATTTATCATGGAAATGGTGAGTTCCATCTGCAGCTTGGAGACCTTGTTTTTTGCCCACTCCCATCCACAGGGATTCGGGACCATAAATCACTTACTAAGCAGACTGAATAGGGCGCAAGGCAGGGATACTGCAGCTGCTTCTCTGATGGCAAATAGCTTCCTGATATCATCTTAATGTTTTGCACCCTAGAGACCCCCAGGCTTCCTATATCACTACTTGACACATTGTGGCTGCTGGCACACAGCTGAGTCAGCAGAGAGCCTCCCAAGGATTACACAGGGCCTCATAAAGTCTCAAGGTGAACAAATGGTAAAAGGTATGGAGCGTAACAAATCCTTGAAGCCAATATGTCTCATCACCTAGCTAAAAAATGCTGTTAGCACACACACACACACACACACGCACGCACACACACACTCATCTTTTTATCCTTCAGTGCACACCTGAGAAAATAAGAGGGCTATAAAGACCAAAAGACATTCCCCTCAAATGTAGGTGATGGTGTGCTACAGTTGCTGGGAAATATCTGAAAGCACAAAAGGATGGGAGAGGTTCCTTAATTAAGCCATTTCCAGCCCATGGTTTCTCTCCCTTCCAATCATATCTTTACATAAGAAAAAAAAAGATGGACCATATGGGTACTATTATGCATATTTGCACAAAGGTGGTACTTTAGAAATATGACTTTAGGGGTGATAAAAACAGGCAGATGTGAGGTATTTTGGTGAAAACTGTCACAGCCTTCATTTAATAATTGTAATTTGTAATTTCTATAAACTTAGCTAAGATCAGCCAGAGTCTATACACATGTGAATGAGAACAAGATGCCTGTCCGTGCCATGACTGTTCATCAGCACTATAGTCATACTTGAGCCCAATCCCTTGTACTGCAGCCTCACACTTAGCCATGCAAAGAGCAGATTTCATCTCTAACAACTGCCATGTTCAGTTGGACAGCTGTTCCACATGGTGCCAAGTATAGGCATCTCCTCAACCCTGGGAAAAGGCCCCCTTTCCCTTGTACCAAAGCTTTAAGACAAGAGTACCACTTCAGACTTAAGGGTTTTACTCCTCTCATCCATGCACTTTTACCTTCCTACCTGCCAAATTATGATATTACTAAAGTCATGACATTACAGAGGAGACTCAACAACAAAATATGCTGTCTGAATTTAAAACAGCATTAAAGATCAGACTCTTCTGGCAAGCCTATCTAGATGACTTCTAATTTGTAAATTTTAAATTGTTTTAATATGTATTGGGTGTTTTTTTGTTTTTTTTTGGATGGCCCTTGTGGTCTCTTCCACCTCTACAATTCTATGATTCTATGATTCTATCTGATCTCTTAAATTGACTATTTAACAAGTTTATGTGTTTTAACTGATGTGTACTTTAACTGACATTAGGTGTTGTGTGTTAATGTTGTTCCCTGTCTCGATCCATGGGGAGAGGTAAGAAATAATATCATCATCATCATCATCATATCAAGATTCTGTGTAAAAATTCTAATCTACTATGGACAGAAATGTTACCACCCTAAGTAAGGCAAAATATCAACAATAAAAGTCCATGGTCAGTCAGGATGACATGAAAAACGCTCCCTCTCCAAAGCAATCAGATGAAGCCTAGCTTAAACCTGATGTTAAGGGCAGGATGGCTTGTTGGCTCAGGAAACATCCAGGAAAGTTCAGAGACCTTTTTATACTATAATATATAGTATTAGGCCCTCATGATACTTTCCACCTCCTCAGCCTTGAGACAAGCATGCCTTTGCTGCTATACTGAGACTATCCTCTTAGGAGGATGGGTAATGGTGTGGCACTGCCTGCTCCAGCTATTACTTATATGTCAGCAGAGTGGGTGATCTTCTCAAGTTGCATTCAAATATTTCAGTATTTCCTTTAACTAACATCTGTTTTGTCACCTTTAATCTGCAAAAGGAAAATTGCCACAAGGCCACTTGGTGAATTAGGTGGTCATGGGCCTTTATGTGACTCCCCACACATCAGCACCAGGTACCGTGTGACTTCTTTAAGCTCTGTGCCCTCCACACATAGGCCTAGAATATGGGGGGCACTTAGGCATTGCTGAAACAGATAAAATTGATCCTCTGTAAAGTGGACAGAAGAGGATGTACATCTGTATCCAATTTTCACATACCAGTGTAGAGGCACATCCCAGTAAAAGATTCATAGAATCATAGAATTGCAGATTCTGACAAATAAGATCCATTTTGCAAAGTCCTTTTATGCCCCCTTCCCCTTTTCTTCCTCATTTTCTGGCTACATGGTCATTTATTTTAGCAGCATCAGCATTGGAAAGATGGTGAAGGAGGGCTGGAGAAACATAAACATTAAGTGCTGATTTGCAGCCATATGTCTGCAGTAAATAAAGCAACAAAGCCGGAGCTGGGAAAGAATGGGATTCTCATGTAGCCAAATCTACCTCAGCTGTGTGTGCCTGCCTACACCAGAGAAAGATGCAGTGAAACAGAGATAAAAGGTGAGAGCAGATAAGCCTACTTTACCCCCCCCCTCCAGGATGTTAAAAAAACATAGATCTGTAAGTCTGGCCACCAGTACAGAAATCAGAAGAAAAGTGAAGCCTAGTGAAAGAAAAGGTAATCTATGGATGCATTATGGAAGCTTTCAAGTGGTCTCTAGAAGATTCAAAATGTTTTTGTTTACTTTATGCAAGGTTAATCTGACAGAGTGATTTTATTTCACACATGCATACTGCTATTTTTGAATAAAAAGTTTGCAGAAACATGTTCAAGTTCTTTTCTTTTTATGATGTAGGAATCTATTAGTATTCTTTCCATGTTTCTTTTTCCTCTGGCATCAACATTTCCATTAAAGTAGCAATGCCCAGAATCATATCTACTTTGTTAATTGAGGCATACCTCAATATGTATACCTGTATACCAGCTTAGAAATAATTTCTAGAATTTATACAAATGCAATATATCTAATCTAAGTGGGGGAGATGATGGACAGCTGATCTCTGTGCCTGTTGACAGACACCTTCAAGGCCCCTGCTCTCCATTTTACTTATGATTCTTTATCTAACAAAACCAAAATGTCTTGGACTAGACAACCCTTTCAAACAGAGCAGGGATGGGGAAATGAAATGGAGAGGGGTGGATTCCCCCACCTCAAGTCCTCGATGGCCTGGATGGCCTCAAGGGGGATTGTGGGGCTGAAAGCTCTGAATGGATCTTTTTATAATCTGGTTCCTTCTGACAGGAACCCATCTTTACTTGCTTGTTCCCCCAGCAAGTCCCTCTATCCAGCCTGTCCCCCTATCCAGATGTCTAGGGGAGGGGGACTTTCAGCCAGCTTTTCCAGAAACTTCTGGAAGCAGAGAAGGCTTCATTTTTCTTCTCTGTCCCCCTTTTCACTTGCAGAGGAGGGACGACCAATCTGCTCTCTTCTGGTACCCCCAAGACTTTCTTGGGGGCACTGGCTGAAATGTAGCTGGATTGCTTTCCTTCTTCTCTCCCCATAAGGAAGGTGCCCATCAACAGGGGATGTCACAAGTGCTTCCAGGATTCACCCAGCTCCTTGAAACGATGGCTGATGGCAGGGCAAAACACCCTTGCAGTCTTGGGTCAGAAACTGGAAATAACAGGTGGGGATTCTCTTATCAGTTCTCTACCTCTGGGAGGGATCTGCGTGAATGGGTTGCCTCTGGTGGACCATAGTGGGATGGCTTAAAGTCCCCTCCCCAAAACAGAGGATACCCTCAAATCGAGACAGTCCTTCTAACAGTGAAGTATTCTGGGTAAGGCAGAGACCATGTCCATCCTACAAGCCACATAGCAGTAAGCCTGTGGCAGGACAAATGAAACGGGACAAAACCAGGAGTTCAACTGTGTTGAACTCCAGGACAACATAATAAAGGCAGGCTGAGGAGCTCTTGTTGAGGAGGTCGGGGGGAGATGGCCTCGTATGAGTGTACAGCCTTTGTTGCACATATCTAAAGAGACTCTTCTAGGGCATGACAAAAAACAGAGAAACCCATACAATCTTAGCTTTTCTATGCTGCTATAAGCTTCCCAATTCAACTGACTATTTTTTTTATCACAAGAAAGCATAAAATTCCTTTTCTTAGTTCATTGCCTTTTGCTATGAAAAAGACTATACTCACAAAAGAAGGGCCAAGCCTATATGCTTAAGATAAATCAAAATTAAGAACAGGAACTTGGAAATGTTAAAATTGCTGGCTCGGCTTTGGGGAGAAAGTGAAACATTTATAATTAAACATATATGCAGCAACAAGAAACCTGCCTCTCACTCATCCATTTATCCTAATCAATTTTGGCTTGTTTCCAAAGGTGAGCCTGAAATTTATCCTGGCTCTTTTCTATTTGCAGGCAGTTTCCAGAACCAGCTAAATCCAGTGAGTTCTATTTCAGTAGAATAATTTACAGGACTGAAACCAATGTATGGAGTGGGGAGAAACAACTTTAAATGACTGTTTTGAAGCACTTGATACAGCTTAGGTAAAAGTACAGGGAAGATTCATTAGGACAATGTCTGTAAAACAGACAATAAATTCATCTTAGCCATTCAAGAGCTTGGAAGCTACACAAAGTGAAGAGTAGGTGAAACCCTACTCTTAGTTACTTCCTTTCTAGAAGACATGTGGTACAGGACCTGAATTTGTGGTCAGCTGGTGCGCAGGGTGATGTGGAGTGGAAGAGCCATGTAGCATGTAGATCCAAGGCAGGGACAGCCCAAGAAATTTCATCCCATGAAGCAGAGCAAAACATGGCACCCACGTGCTATTCAAAGGTAGGGTGCAAAGTAGCCAAAGTTTTGTTGTTGCTGTTTTCAGCCAAGTCAGCTTTGGCTTACAGCAACCCCATGAATGAGAGACTCCCAGTCAGCAACAGCCCTGCGCTCCGGTCTTGCAAACCCAAGACTATGGCTTCCTTGTGTCAACCCATTTGTAAAGTAATCTTCCTCTTTACTTACAGCCTTCTATTTTACTGCGCATTATCTTCCAATGAGTCATGCTCTGTCATGATATGTCCAAAGAATGACTCAGTTGAGTCACTTTGACTTCTATTGAGAGTTGAGGCCTGCTTTGAGCTCACCTTTTATTTTGTGTTTTTGGCATTACAGCCATAGAACTTTCCTCCAGCTCATATATCAAAGGAGTTGATTCTCCTCCTGTCATAGTTCTGCACTGTCCAGCTTTTACAACCATATATAGAAAATTGGAAGCAAAATTATTTTTGACACATATGGCACAAAATTTCTCAAGTATCTCCCCCTGCCCCTGCAACAGTGAAAATATGATCATACTTAATTAAATAATTATCAACCTGATGTCCTTTCATGACACCCCAAATCTGTGGCTGTGTTATCCTATACACTCAGGGGTCATAAGGACCCTCAAAATACTGATATTAATTTGGGGAAATAATATACTTAGCTTGGTTATGCAAGAGGGGGCAACAGATAGCAGAATCTTTTGACCTATGTTTATCGGTACTAAGGAGGAGACGTTAAGCTAGATAGAACAATAATTGATCTTTATTTGAGAAAACAATAGTAACAACATTCACACACACATTCAGGCTTCAAGCATTCACACAAGTCAAGCAAATAAAGTAGGAAATATTGGAATAGAAGAATAGATAATGGAGTTGTCTGTGAGAGATGCAATACCTGTCCTGTAGAGATGAGGTCCCAGAAGAAACCAGCAGAGTGGGGGGGGGCAATCAGGAATGGCTACACAGTATGACATGGCATCTAGAAGCAGGGGAACTGTGCACACTTGGGTGGAGTTTTGGAAGGGTTTATATAGTCAATAACTGCCTACTGGGGATGGGATTTAGAGTGGAAGACAGAGTTGCTCAGAGTTGCTCAAGATGAGACAAAGACACTCCAGATATGTTAATGGAATTTTAATGTGCAGACACTTTGTGACTGAATAGAGAAAGCAACTTCCTTTGTTTGGGGGAAGGACATATGTATGAGGATCGTTACAGGTTTGAGTATTGCAGCCTTTGCTGATAGGATTAGCTAGGTGTTTGGACCTTCAGTTGCCTTGCAAATTAACATTTCTTTGGATTTTGGGCTGGCACCTCCTTAAGTGAGTACCTGACTGAGTCTGTTGGGTTTGTTGGAATTTTAATGGCCGCACTGAGTGGAAGGCCACATTTGACCTAATTATTAAACATTGCCAATTTATTACAGATAGATATGGGACAGGGGATGTCAGGGTAGGTAAAAACAGACCCACTTTATTTAATGGTAGAGACTCAAAGCTAATGTTGGGCATTCAAGGTAAAGAGAGCATTGTGAATTGGGCCTGAAAGCATACAGGCAACTAACCTGTTCTGCTAACCAGCAAAGACCTTTGCACTCAGACAAGGCTCTGCCATGAAACTGTGATATTAATGAAGGAAGGTGTCCAGAGGAGGGCGGCCAGGATGATGGGAGGTTTGGAAGCCATGTCCTATGAGGAGCGGTTTAGGGAGCTGGGCATGTTTAGTGTGGAGAAGAGAAGGTTGAGAAGTGACATGATAGCCATGTTTATATATTTGAAGGGATATCATACTGAGGATGGGGCAAGCTTGTTTTCCACGGTTCCAGAGACTAGGACATGGAGCAATGGGTTCAAACTACAGGAAAAGAGATTCCACCTAAATGTTAGGAAGAACTTCCTAACAGTAAGAGCTGTTTGGAAGTGGAATACACTGCCTCAGAGTGCGGTGGAGTCTCCTTCTTTGGAGGTTTTTAAACAGAGGCTGGATGACTATCTGTCGGGAATGATTTGATTGCGTATTCCTGCATGGCAGGGGGTTGGACTCAATGGCTCTTGTGGTCTCTTCCAACTCTATGATTCTATGTGCTTTAATTATGTTTATAGTCTTTTCTTAACTTAATCTAATTCATTTTTATTTGAATGTTATTCTTTGCCACCTTCAATGCCATTTTTTTTTGGCAGAAAGAAAAGATATTAAAATCAATCAATGAAAATAGCTCAACACAATATCTATTACAGCCCTTGAGTTTTTGTGAATATGAAGCTCCCACTTATTTCCTCTTTTGTTTAAAACAAAAATGTTCATTGTTTTTCTCAGGGGAACAATATACAATAAGGGATTGCATCATATATGGAATATGAGTGTTAACACAGAGCCACTTTAAACATTACATCTCCCTGTATAATACATAGTAACCTGGACAGGTTCATATGTTTGCTTCATTAATGTTTTCATATGTGCACACTAAGCCATGTCACAATCAAGATGTTTTAAATGTAAAATTAAAGTAGAAAAGTTGATACCCCCTTTACAGCATAATGCATGCAAATACTGGGGGGGGGGGAGAGAACAATGACAATCATCCCCTCCAGCCCTGAAACAGGTTATTTGATACTTTTAGTATCTATTTTTCTTTTGGACAAAAATGCACCAGTAGAATTGGAGAAACAGAACTTCAAATAGATTAAGAGAACCAATAATTTGGATCAACAGGGATCCAGAATGTTTCAAGCAAAAAAGAAACACTTAAAAGAATTTTAGGACATTTTCAGATGCCCCTTACCGTGCAAGCAGCCTCTGGAGCAGTAACAAGGCTGCTGCGCGGCAGGGGGTCCTTTTCGGACGACGCTGTCCCTCTTCTGGGATCATTCATGGCACATCCATGAAGCTTTGGAAGAGGCCGCACCATATTTCAATCACGGAAGTTGCCCATGATTGAAATATGGTGCGGCCACTTCCAAAGCTTCACGGACATGCCATGAATGATCCCGGAAGAGGGACAGCGTCATCCGAAAAGGACCCCCTGCTGCGCAGCAGCCTTGTTACTGCTCCAGAGGCTGCTTGCGCGGTAAGGGGCGTCTGAAAATGTCCTCAGTCTATTTCTGAGAGTATTTCTCCAGCCCTAAAACTAAACCCTTTGAATAGATTCTGTTCCATGAGAAAATCATCTTCGTATTGTTCATGAGTCCTAACACTGAGGGGTAAAGAAATTTTTATGGCACTTTATGATCTGGCTTAGAACTGAGATACTTAGGGGAGTCTTCCATGTCTTAACATCCATGTGAGACTGCAGTTGGAACTGTGTTGTTGTTGTTGTTGTTGTTGTTGTTATATTTCCATTCATATTATATATTTCCACTTATCTCCTCAAACACAGCTTTTTAAACAGAATCACCTAGCAGACTTGTCTGCCCTTCACAAAGCCCAGGGTAACCAAGTCACAAATAGGCATATCTGAACAAAGCTTTATTGCTACAATTACGGGTTATCGGGGGGGGGGGTGTTAAGCATACCAAAGAGGGAATCCTCACAATTTTTTATTAATCCAAATTTATCCACTTGGGGAATCTGGTTGGTTGCTGGTTTTGTTTGGTTTTAATAACAATAATAGCTTCAACATCCCTTTGATATGGGAGAGGTGCCATTACTTTTCTCCTTTAGGAAATGCCACCTTGAAAGCCAGGAATCAATCAAAACATATACCTAATTGCTGTGGTTTTTCAAAAAAAAGAAATAATGAAAGGAACAGTCCACATATCCAAATCTAACACAAACCTGTCTCCTAACACTTCAGAAAAGTGACAGAACATGCCTAATCTTTCATATTGTTTAGGTGCACTAGTTAACAGAATGTGCTTTCCATAAGCTGACATTTCTCTGTATTTTCAGTGTAACACCACTCACAGGAAGGGAAGCAAAGCAAATGGTAATGCTAGTGGTGACAATTTTGGCTTTGTTAATAACCATGCTATTGGGGAAGTACCAGTTTTATTCATTAGTTAGCTTTATAGCCCATCTTTCTTCCAATGATCTCAAAGAGAAGATCCTGGTTTTTGTCCTCCCCACTTTATGCTCAAAGCAACACATTATGGTAAGTCAAGCTTAGGCAGAGTGACTGGCCCAAAACAACCCAGTAAGTTCTCATGGCTCAATGTGGATAAGAAGGAGGATCTTCCAAGCCTTAATCCTACAATCTAATAATTGCGCCACACCATAGTCCAAAACAGCAGGAGGGAGCCAGCTTGCCCACCCTTGGTTTTTGGCATTCTTGGTATACAGTTGTCCCTCCGTATCCATGGATTTAAGTATCCATGGATTTAAGTATTCACAGCTTGAAAATATTCTTTAAAAAATAATAATCCAAAAAGCAAACTTTGATTTTGCCATCTTATGTAAGGGACACCATTTTGCTATACCACTGCATACAATGGGACTTGAGTACTCATGGATTTTGGTATCCACAGTGGGCCTGGAACCAAACCCCAGCAAATATGAAGGAAAAACTGCACTAGCAAAATTCAAATCTGTGTGTAATATTTGCATCTATAAAGAGAAATTCTGACTTTAGCAACTTAGGCTGGAAATAGCGCATAGACATTTTCAGAGCATGGACATGTTTCTTTCTGGAGGGAATTGTAGTCAAAAATAACATTTCAAAGCTTTATTTTTTCCTTCAGGAAATAAAGATATCAGAACAGAATTTCCCACTGCATCATTGCATAATCATCCTACGATCATCTTCTCATACAAATTTGGTCACTTCTGCAATGTTTTAAAGGCCTACAGTATCTTTGGCTCAGATGATAGAGGGAGAATAAAATTATGCATGTAAAAACGTGAGCTCTACTGATGGACAATCAGAGGTACCAACAGAGACTGTCCGCACTGTGGACAGTGAGACTTTTGGCATGCGGCCAGGTTTCAATGGACAGTCAAAAAGCCAAGGAAAGCAAAGGCAATACAAGAAGCATGCTCCCTAGCACTAAGGATACATTCCAAGAAGTGGACTCCTTGCTCCAGTGCTTTATAGAGCCCTTGTATCTTCTCTGAGGAGTGGAGATCTTGAATAAGTACCAACCCTGCCTAATGTCTTGTACTCCACCATCATTCAGGTGTTTCTGGACAAGAGCCAGCAAAACTGTCATCATTGTCAAGGCATGGCAGAGTATTGTGAAGTTTGGGGAGCAAGATACGTTGGTTCCTTAGGGGATTCCAGTTGCACGCATGCCAGATCCTGGCATCTTGCTTTGGGATGCTTACCAGGATATATAGCTGGTTTATCTTTTTTTAAAATTTTTTTTTTATTAGTTTACTAACAATACCAATACAAAATACATCAAGAGACAAATACAAAACAAAAAAGATAAACATGAATATACCACCATATGACAAAACAGATTACATTCATATATATATATATATATATATATACACACACACACACACACACACACACACACAGTTGCCCCTCCACATTTGCGAACTTATCATTTGCAGTTTTGAATATTCGTGGTTTTGGGAGGGCCTCCCCGCCCTCCCAAAAGCAGTGACAGGGGGCCTCTGACGGCCCCGTGAAGGCCTTGGGAGGGAGGGGGAGGGCCGGGGAGGCAAGGGGGGCCTTGGGAGGGAGTGGGGAGGGCCAGGAAGGTGACCACGGGGCCTCCGGAGACTCTCCAAAGGCCCCGTGAAGGCCTTGGGGGGGGGAGTGGGGAGAGCTGGAGAGGCATCCATGGGGCCTCTGGAGACTCTCCGGAGGCCCCGTGAAGGCCTGGGGAGGGAGGGAGGGGGGAGGGCTGGGGAGGCGACCACGGGGCCTCTGAAGGCCCCGTGAAGGCCTGGGAAGGGAGGAGGGAGGGCTGGGGAGGCATCCACGGGGCCTCCGGAGACTCTCTGAAGGCCCCGTGAAGGCCTGGGAAGGGAGGGGGAGGCGGGGGAAAGCAACTATGGGGCCTCCGGAGGCCCCGTGGTCCCTTTGGCGGGGGATGGGGAGGGCAGTCATTATTCACGGAATTTTCACATTCACGGGGGTCTGTGGAATCTAACCCCAGCGAATGTGAAGGGATGACTGTATATATGTGTGTGTGTGTGTGTGTGTGTGTGGTGTGTGTGTATTCTTTTCTTCTTTCCTAATGAATAATCCTGAATCTTTATTTTTCAAAAAGGAAGGTATCAAGGTATTTATGCCAAAACCCAGGTGGTCTCAGAATTTCAGATGTATTATTTACAAAAGCTATGACTGGTTGTCATATCATGACAAACTTGCCTGTCCCACAGCCACCTCCACCATGCAAGAATATCCTCTTACTCAGCATGTTTCTGTCCCTTAGCTATAATCATTCTAGCCACTGATAATAAAATAGAGGATTTTATGATGGAAGTGCTCATTATCGTTTATAAAGATACATAGTAATAGTAGTCTGCAGATATATAGCTAGTTTATCTAAAAACTGCAGTGGAGATCTGTAACACATACAGTGAAAGCGCTCTCTGGTATGGCTCAAGACCTAGCATGTACCTCGAACTCCTTTGACATAAGAGCCCTTTGAATTAACACCAGAAACATTTGATTTCTTTCCTAAGGCACTTTAAAAATTATTTGGTGGGGGAAACCACTCAATATTAAATTGAATTCCAGTTTTGAGAGAAAGGCAGGATGTCAATCAAATGGACAAATGAGAAATTGTTCAGTAATGAGAAAAAGTTGGAATTTGATACTGATATTTACGATCTTTATTAGAGAACTATGTATTTATACTTCTGAACAATGGGCACTGCAAGGGAATGTGTTTTCCAGTTTTTTGTTTTTGCTGTGCTCCTGTGCCTTTTAAAGGTGTATGGAAATCAGAAATCCACAATTCTGTTGCTTCCCAACATATACCTGATAAGATGCTTCAATAAGTTTAATCTTACTGAACCAAGAAAATAGAACTGCCATCTACACTGCAGAAATCAACACATATGCTAGTCATTTTCTCTAAACACAAAACAAGAACATCAGAGACACTTGACTGAACAAAGCATGCTGATTAAGTGGACCATTCATTGCCACACCAAAGTACTAGAGCAGGGAGGTAGAATTCATTGGCATCTTTAAGACTGAATATAGACATTTTTGCCATAAATCTTAGATGACAGTAACTTGTCAACACTATAATGTTGTTTCAGGCTCTGCACCCTACTGTGTCCCCTACAGTCCTGGTGCAACACCATTTAACCTACAGAAACAAAAGCAAAAAGGTTTAGATTAAAAGAGGAGGAAAAGAGGCCACAACTTATTTTCTACAATGTGTATAATTTGCAAATTCTGGAAAACACTATCTTCCAATATGATTGGTACATGTATAGCTTTATATCCCACTAAATGATTTCAGAGCCTCTTACCGCTGAATGATGCTGTTGTTGAGCTGGAGATTGTGAGCAACTATTTTCATCTGATCCTGAAGTTCCTGTATTCTGTTCAATACAAAACAAAACAAAAAATGCTTTTCATATTCCAATACTTCTGCAGCTATTGCCAGACAAGAAGTAACAGGGAAAATACATCCATTGGTAACAATATATTGTACCGTTAACCTCAACAATTTCTCAGCACATTTTACCAACTGATCATCTCCCATTTGTTCTCCAGAGATCTCATTTGATCTTTTACATCCCATCACCTTTGCCTGTACAACCACTCTGCTGCCAATGCCCAATTTTCATTTGGTACATCATCTTACAATACTGTGCAAATTTCTTAACTCCAATTGTTAGTCCCAGCTAGAACAGATCCATTGACTCAATTACTTGTACAAATCCCATTGATTCAATAGCTATTCTAGTTGATTCAATAGCTATTCTAGTTCAATAGCTATTCTAGTTCAATAGCTATTGAATTTAGGCCTGTGTGTACAAAGAAACACAGTGGTTGAGGCTGGGATGGCAGCAGTCATTACAACAGCCAGCCTCTAACACCTATGTGATAATAGTGTTTCTTGGGTTTTCTGTGGGTTTTTTTCTGGGCTGTGAGGCCATGTTCTGGAAGAGTTTATTCCTGATGTTTCACCTGCATCTGTGGCTGGAATCTTCAGAGAATAGCTGGGTAGAGGTCAGACATCCAGATCATACATCACATGAGCAGCCAGACCCAGGGAAAAAAACACAGGAATGAAGAAAAACAGCCACCCAAAGGGAAGGTATTTTTACCATATATCAAAGGAGTCACAGACAGAATAGGGAAACTGATGAGGAAACACAACCTCCAAACAATCTACAGACCAACCAAGAAAATTCAAGAAATGCTACGCTCAACAAAGGACAAAAGAGACCCTCTCACAGCTGCAGGAGTTTTTTTTTATTATTATTATCTTTTCAACTTTTTCATACAATAAAAGTTTCATTACTTCCTTTACACTGTTATCTGAATTTGATTTCTTTCTAACATTGTCTTTCTATCTCCCTTTTGACTGTTTTTATACCTCTAAGTCATAACTTACAGGAGTTCCATGCCCCTCATACCCCTTCATCTGTCATTTACTATTTGTAGCATTTCTCCTATATTTCTGACAGAGAGTTTACATACATCGATTATTAAATTCTGTAAATTTTAACATAATAGATACATTTAATTATACTTCGATTAGTCTTCAAACCAAAATTCTCTCATCCCAGTCTTCTCCGTTCTCCAATATTCAACTATATTATTCCATTCTTTTCTAAAATCTCTTATAGATTGTTGTTTAATCCAGCAAGTAAGCTGTTCCATTTGGGCAACCTCCCACAACTTTCTCAGCCATTCCTCGCAACTTGGTATTGTTTTTGATTTCCAATACCTCGCATATACAATTCGTGCTGTGGTGACCATGCAAAGCATCATATTTTTGATTTCTTTCGGGAATTCTTTACCAGTCATGTTTAAAAGGTATAGCTCTGGTTTTAAACTGAAATTCCTCCTAATTATTTTCCTTATCAAATTATGAATCTTTATCCAATACTCCTTCGCTGCTTTGCATGACCACCACATATGATAAAAGGTGCCCTCTATCTCACAGCATTTCCAACATTTGTTTATTTTAGCTTTATACATTTTCGCTAGTCTTGAAGGTGTCATATACCATCGATACTGCATTTTATAACAGTTTTCTTTTAACTCACTGTTCACCGTGAATTTCATATTCTTCTTCCATAGTATCTCCCATTCATCTATAAGAATGTTGCTTCTTACATCTTTTGACCATCTAATCATGAAATCCTTCACTGATTCCCCTTCCAAATCTAGCTTTAACAACAGTTTGTATACATTTGAAATTCTAAGATCTGTCTTATTCATAATCAGCTCATCGAATTCTGTTCTTAACTCTTCAATTCCGACCAGCTTTTTGTCCATGTTGTATCTCTCCTTAATCTGCCTATATTGAAACCAATTGCATTTTTTTTGTTCATTCTCTAACTCTTCTCTTGTTTTCAATCTGCAATCTCCTTTTTGAATATGTAATATATCTCCATACGTCCACCATGTTTCTAAGTGAGGCATCTCAGTACGCCTAAAGGCTTCTTGGGGGGAAACCCACAGTGGTAGTTTATAATACATCTTCCTCTTCAGATCTTTCCATGCTTTTAACAAAGATTTCCTAACAAAGTTATTATTAAAATTTTTGTCTATTTGTTCCTTCTCATACCACAGGTAGGCATGAAGACCATATCTCAATCCATTTCCCTCTAAAGTTATAATCTTATCATTACTTAGAGAAAACCATTCCAATTGCCATATTAGCGCACTTGCTTGATGATATAACTTTAAATTTGGTAGACTCAACCCCCCTTTATCCCTTTCCTCCTGCAGTATTTTCCACTTAACTCTCGGTCTTCTGTTATTCCATATAAAACTGGATAAGTCCCTATCCCATTCTTTGAACAATTTATCATTACACAATACCGGCAGATTCTGGAGAGTATACAGCATCTTCGGTAATATTGTCATTTTAACCGCTGCCACTCTACCCAGAATAGATAAATTCAAATGCTTCCAATTATCTAGGTCTTTCCTGATCTCATTCCACTTTTTCTTATAATTGTTCTCTACCAGATCCATGTTATTTTTAGTTATTACTATTCCCAGATATCTGATTTTCTTTTCTACTCGATAGCCAGAGATCCTTCCTAATTTTTCCTCCTCCTTTTTCCCTACATTTTTGGTTAGCATTTCCGTTTTTTCTTTATTAATCTTTATCCCTGATACCTCCCCAAACCTGTCCAGAACTCTCTGCAGGATTGGGATAGATTCTAAAGGATCTTCTAATGTTACAGCCAGATCGTCTGCAAAGGCTGACAACTTATAGTTATGTTTTTTAATTCGGACGCCCTGTATACTTTCATTTGATCTTATTTCTCTACATACGATTTCCAAAACTGTTATAAACAACAAGGGCGACAGAGGACAGCCTTGACGAACTCCTTTTTCCATTCTTATTTTCTCTGTTCGCTGACCATTTATTATAATTTGTGCAGATTGTTCGTTGTAAATCGCCTTAACTCCATTCATAAATTTTGATCCTATTCCCAGTTCCTTCAAGGTTTCCAACATACAGAACCAGTTTACACTATCAAAGGCTTTTTCTGCATCTAAGCATATTAAAGCAAATTTCTTCCCAGGATGTTTGTCAAAGTATTCTATCAAATCTACAATTTTTCTTATATTATATCTTAAATGTCTGTTTGGTAGAAAACCTGTTTGATCTTCCCCTATCCATCCATTCAACACTTCTTCAGACGTTCTGCCATTACCATTGCAAAAATCTTATAGTCAGTGTTCAGTAAAGAGATAGGTCTATAGTTTTTTAGCTCTTCAGGATTTTTATTTTCTTTTGGTATTACTGTAATATTTGCATTTTCCCAGGATGATGGCATTTTCCCTTCTGTAATTATTTTATTAAATAATTTTTGCAAAGGTGTCTTCAGTTTCCCTTCAAATCTCTTATAGTATATTGCTGGAAACCCATCCGGGCCTGGAGTTTTCCCCATTTTTAGCTTTTTTATTGCTTGGTCAATTTCTATTTCCGTTATTCCTTTATCTAACTCTTCTCTATCCGTCTCGCTTATTTTTTGCAGTTTCTGTGAGGTTAGATATCCTTTAATTTTACCTTTCCTATCTTCATTCATTTGCCTTTCTCTAAACAGGTTTGTAAAATACCTCTTAAAGCAATTTCTAATTTTATCCGGGTGTGTTATTGTTTTCCCATTTTCCTTTATTTTCAGAATCTGTTTTCGCTCCTGTTCCTTTCTTAGTTTATAAGCCAGCCATTTGCCTATCTTGTTTCCGCCTTCATAATATCTCTGTTTGGCAAACCTCATTTTCTTCTCTATCTCATTCATATATTCCTTCCTCATTTGGTCTTGTATTATTCTTAACTCCTCTCTCTTTTCTATATTCAAACAATCTACAGACCAACCAAGAAAATTCAAGAAATGCTACGCTCAACAAAGGACAAAAGAGACCCTCTCACAGCTGCAGGAGTTTATCGCATACCATGTAGCTGTGGACAAGTTTACATAGGGAGCATTAAACGCAGTGTGCAAACATGAATCAAGGAACATGAGAGACACTGCAGACTGGGCCAGCCAGAAAAATAAGCAGTAGCAGAACACATTATAAACCAACCTGGATACAAAATGTTATTTTAAAACACCGAAATTCTGGACCAGGCCAACAACTATCATGTCAGAATGCACAGAAAAACTATTGAAAACCACAAACAGGCGGACAACTTCAATAGGAAAGAAGAAACCCTTAAAGTAAACAAAGTTTAGCTACCAGCCCTGAAAAAAACACCAACATCAAAACTCAACACATGCAAATAAACTTCACCCAGGGACAGGGGGATTTCCAGCAGATAACGGACCATTAGCCAAACAGACACTAATCCTCTTTGCATATCTCCCCTCAGGAACTAGCCATTCAAATACACAAATTTACATATCCTCTCCAACAGGGACTCACAGTATATAACCCCCACACACACACTCCTACCCAACCGTTCTCTGAAGATGCCAGCCACAGATGCAGGTGAAACATCAGGAATAAACTCTTCCAGAACACTGCCTCACAGCCCGGGGAAAAAAAGCCACAGAAAACCCATGGATGCTGGCTGTGAAAGCCTTTGACCTCACAATGTTTCTTGGGTTACAATAGGGGGTGGGCAACATGGACTGCAGGTTGCAATGACAGTATTTATATATATTTCAGAATTATGGAAGCATTTCAACATTCTTTTGTTTAGCATATGATTTGATTGTATAATCAATGCAGGAAAAATAAATCCCTATTTCCTACCTTCCTTGCCGTTTTTAAAAAAGTGATTACCATTGCTGCTGAAAGTAGGAGGCAAAATATATTAAGTCACTCTCTGCTGAAAAAGAGAGTTGTATTTTTGCAAAAAGAAGAGTATGGCACATGCAATATTAGGATGACAGGGACAACAATAATGTAACACCTTATCAGAACACAGGACACTCTCAGAACACAGGACACTTGCTTCTTTTTCAAAATGTCATATTTTCTGGGATGTCTTATATGCTCTTTCAGCCTACCAAAGCATCAAATTGAAACATTTGATATGACCTTCTCAAGTCCAAAATTTCTTGTGAAGAAAAAGAAAATATTGACTGAGGCCAGGTTTTGGCAAGAAAACAGATCTAATCAATTTTCAAAATCCCAGTTTACATTGAGATTTAATTACAAAAATATTCTGAAAGCTAAGTTTTTATATTATTAAATATACCGAGGAAGGACTTGAAAATTTAAAACACATAAAAACAAAACTGTGAAAAATATATTGTAAAATCTTCAGAAGGATTGTATCCTGTCTGATCTTGGAAGCCAATGGAAACAGTTTTGTAAACAGAACTGGGAGAAGCATGGCTCTCAAGAGCTGCTGCTCTCCAAAAAGGGCTGATTCCCCACTCCCTGCATGTGTCCTCAGGATCTGCCCTAGAAGGCTGGGAAACTCTCTTGAACAAAATTTTAGGTGGCCTGGAGAACTGGGGGTGGGGAGGGGGCTAAATACCTTAAAGGCACCAGATCTTGTCTGATCTTGGAAGCCAATAGCATCAGCCCTGGTTAGTACTTGAAAGGGAGATTGCCAACAAATACCCAGTACTGTAGGCTATGTTTCAGAGGAAGCAACTGGCAAAACCACCTCTGAGTATTCCTTGCCTTAAAAAACCCTACGAAATTCATGGGGTCACCATAAAATGACAGGTGACTTGAAGGCACGTACCACCGCCTACAGTTACATTGGTGGAACTGTTTTACTCAGCAAAATATACCATTGGATCCCCACCAAAGTTCAAGCTCTGCCAGTGTACTTATGCTGCATTGCTCCTTTCCAGCCTGAAGGCACCATGGCATGCCCCTACAGCCAAAGAGTTGCTCAGGGGGTGAGAGAGTCTCTGGGCACTATCCTGCTACAGTTGGGCAACCAGACAAAATGAACAGCCACTGCTGTCCTGGACCTCCAGCAAGTACGGGAGGCTCAGGAGAGTAAAGGCTTTTCCATTTTTCCCACTGCACAGCTGCAGCCAGATGGTAACTGGGATTGCCCCTGCTGTCTTGATCATTGACTGGCCATAGAGATGTCAAGCTGAGGCTGTGCTGGGGAGAGGTACAAGGGGGTAATGGTTATCTCCTTCTGTAACACACTTAAAAGAATATGCATTGGTGCCATACACTATACCATGACACCTACAGGATTCTTAAATAACAACAACAATTCTTAAATCCTTAATGGTTAAATAATCATGCCAATCATGTTGTTTTGTTTTGTTTTCATCTTGCCTTTCTCTTAATGCTGGGATCCCAGGCAGCTCACAACAGGATTTAAAAATTTATAAAGCCAAAAATAGAAGTTAAAATATTAGAATACAATTAAAGAAATTACTATATTAAAACCACCACCATGTGGTTGTTAAAATTAAAAACTCAGCAAGAGGAAAAATGTGGAGCATCCTCCATTAAAAATTGCTAAAGCCTGCTTGAATAAAAAGGTCTTTGCCTGCCAGTGGAAGGACAATAGGGAGGGGGGCAGCCTATCTTCCCTTGAAAATGAGTTCAAAAGCCTGGGGGTAATCAACAAAAAGGTCCTCTCTTGCATCTTCACCAAGTGTACCTATGAGGCACATAGGGAAGATCTGAAGATCCTAAAACCCAGATAGGCTCACATGGGAAAAATATGGTCCTTCGAACAGCCTAGATGCTCAAATAGATATTATGGTATCACTGGTACATATTTCAGAATGTATGTAGTCTACTGTTTTGATTTTGTGAACATCAAGGTGATATCTCACATGATAATATGTGCAGCAGCTCATATGATATAAACAATGGCCCGAGGAGTGGTGAGTATCACAAAGGGCACCGACTGTCCTCACACTATTGCAGTGGTGAAAAAAGGAGGGTGCCCTCTGTATGCTTTGACAGGTACATATGTCCACACATACCCAAACACCACATCTTTATGTTTCTGATTTAAGCAAACTTGAGTAGGTTCAGAAGATGTCATTTTGCCTTGAAGGATTCTCTGGTGCAACTCATCTAAAACCTGCCAAAATAAAATGAGGGAAATAAAATCACTTGATCACTACAGAGTCACCAACTTCTTCTACAATTATAACCTGAAATTATGAAAAGTGGAGTGTCTTTAAAAATAAACACCCCAAGAGCAATATATAAATGAAAGACAGAGTTTCCAGGAAAATTAAAATTAACACACAGAGACATACTGGAGCTGGATATAAGGACGGTTTATTTCACATACCAGCGGGGGGTGGGGGAGACTCTACTGGAGTATGTGACATTCAGAAGGCACCAGATATGCTCTGTTACTGTCTTTAAACAACTTACCAGAGGTATTAAGAGTAAGGGGAGAAGTGTTCCCTGGTGTCTGGAGAAATTATAAACCAGGATGCATTGACCTCTTCTTCTTCCCCTTTCATATCCTAATTTTTAAGTCCTCCATTGCTAGTCGGAGAGCGGGGAGCTACTACGCTTATGTAGTAGCTACACATGCACAGAATGATCATCTACAGTTGCAGATCAGTTCAGAAGGCAGCAGGGAAGAGAGGTGATTGGCAAGGAAAGCTGTCCTTGCCTCCTGTATATGGACAGATTTGACAGACCCAGACCTTACTTTGATGAAATCAGCATCCACTAAAATATCTAAAATATCCACAATCAATACTTCTTCAGTAGGTGGGAATGTTGTTTTTGCCCTAGTGCCTGCTCTGTGCCTAACGCTGCTCCACTACCTCTTCTAGAAGAATGGAAAGAAAGGATGTGAGAGAGGGAACGGGTACAGCAAGAGAAAAACCTTTACATCATTATTCCTTATTGTTTTTTCCTTGGACCGTAAGCAGTCTGCATTGGGAAATGTGAGGGACAGTACTGGATCTCTCAAACTGGCAAGGCAGAAGCTGAACAATAACCAGTCCAATGCCTACCCACACACCAGGCACAGAAAAGAAACAGCTTAGTATTTTCTGTAAAATATATAAAGGTAGCTTTATATACTAAAAAACTGTGTATTATCAAAAACATGATCTAATGGAGGAGAGAGGGGAGAAAGAAAACGGGTGCAGGTTAGTGATGTGGTAAAGCAAACCCCTCCCCCCAAAAAACCAGGAAGGCTGCAAATATGCAAACTTGCAATTAGTGAGTATAATAAGCATGGAAAGGTTGCTAACTCTAACAGCTCAGAAGCAGAGACTGCTTAAGGGAAGCCAGCACAGAGATACATTTCTCCCCTTTCTGGTGTGTTTATTAATTTCTTTTTTTTATAAAATGGACTTCACCATTTCAGTGTAGTTTGGTTTCTACACACTTATTTTCTCTCTTAATTCTTTTTATTTCTCAAATCCCTACCACCACGCTCCCCATATGCCTTTTCTGTGTAATGCGGAGGTTGCTACTTCTGTTGGATTTTCCATATTGCTTCCATATCCCTGCTTTGTACTTTTAATGTTAAGTTCAATGCAAGACATGCCCTGGCCAGGACTTCAGCTGAGATCTGAAACATCCAGTGGATGGGACGGGTGGGTGGGATAGCTATAATCCACTAGGCCTGGGGAGGGTGGTTTAATGCCCTGGTCCCCGACCAGTTCTCACTCCTCCTCTGTGCAATTGCTTGGACAGAGAAAAAAAAAGAGCTTACTTTAAACAAGCAATCCTGGCATCCTAACATCTCTGCACTGCAGGTAGTTAAAGATCTGTTCAGCTTCTTCAACTGCTTCTGTATTTCAAATGTCTTCCTGAAGGGAAGAAGAGAACATCTATAGCCAAAAAGTTGTTAATTTATTTCCTTCTGTGAAACACTAGGTATTTAAGGTTGTTCTAAAAGGGAAATCCTGAAGTGCTCAGGCACAAACATTCACTTGCCCTGGGCGAAATGGCCAAGCCATACAACATTAATGGTGCTCCACTTAACTGAAACTCAGAAGTCCATTAGATTTTTAAAAGCATGTTATCAAAGCCTATACTTCAAGGTGGCCATTTTACACAGTATGGAAGGGGAAAATAAGCTCCCATAAAGATTCATATGAAGACTTATATGAAAATATACAGCCCCCAGAGCAATGTACAATAAATATTAAAATATAATAAAAACATTAAAATATACAAAATGAAGAGAAAGCAAAAAGAAATTGCACAAATTGTAGCCCTTCCCACTCTCTCTGCCTATATTTCCAGAGAAAGTCCAAAAAGGACCTGTAACATAGCTCCATCATGACAGCTCCATGCAAGCTGAAACTGTGATATTGCAAAGCATATGATTGCATTGAGCCCTGCAACTGCATTCACCCAAAGGCAGTAACAGTTTCTTTACACACTTTCTTCCCTGGCAACACAAGGAGGGGGTGAAGGAGGGAGTTTGTCCAGACTCCCTCTGCTCATGAACAAAAATCAACTTCTGAACAAGGGCTACATTATTTAGGGACTGAAAAAGGAATTAATTGGCAAACTAGAATGCACAACTTTGAAGGTCAAAGTGCTGCTAGGCATCCAAGAAATGGCTCATAAAATCCTGATGTACACAAATTAGTTCACTACATAGAAACATATTTGCAAGACTGTATGTCTGCCTAGAACCTTTGTAGTGTCCTTCAGTGTAAATTGTTATATACGGAAAATGAATACAAATCACAAGCCAGTGATAATCACTGTGATGCCTCTAAAAACTATAATCTGATTATCTGTTCAGCAAAGGGAAATGTTTTAAATTAAAAAAACCCCACCAGATTCATGATCTTAGCTCTACTGATTCCAGCAGTAAAGTGATCAATTTAATGTATGCCCACTGATGTTAATCTAAAATCAGTGTATATTGTTGAATGGGTTGTATGTATACTTATCAGACAGTTCAAAATCTACATAAATCTGCAACTGAATTCCAATCTTTTACTCACGTGTCTGCTAGAACATAACAAATCTACACAGTGGTCAAGGTTTCTTAATCTGATTCTGATTTTCTGGATCTCAGTTGAACTTAATAAAGCCAGGCAGTTATGTCCAACAAGCAAAGGCTAATTGTGATAACTTGTGTATCAGAAATCCTTGAGCCCAGGGTAACCAAATGGAGAAAGCTGCTGTGTTTTTAAAGCCCCTTGCAATTAAAACCCAGTTGTGGTAGCAGTTATTTCCTTAAATGACTGCACCTTTCTTCAATGTAATAAGTCAATGCATGGCTCTCCATCACCACTGGGCTCTTTGCATTATTCCCCAAACACCATTTAACATAAAATCATTCTAAGTGCTGCTCTTTGTCTTAATAATGGCTTCATTCCAATATGAGAAACTTGCTTGATACTGAAAAACAAAGAAATCCATCAATATTCAAACTCAGAGGTTTGGGAAGATTTACAATGTCTTGTAGCATGGTGAAATGAGTACCAATGTCAACTCAACAGTATGCTTTTATTTATAAGGTCTCAATTGTCCTGTTGTACAACATATCTTCCAAGAAAATAAACCCACATATCTATTTAATCCAATAATCCCATAATTTTACAAATGCACTAGATACTAATGAGAAAAGTATATTTTACTGAGTCTGACCACAAATTGGAAAGCTAAATATGAAGGCTAAAAAGAAACAATCCATCCATAATACAAAGGCGCTGTCACCAACAGGGACTAATTTACCTCCATTTTGTCTCTTCACTATAAGCTTGGCTCAAACAAAACAAGTCACAATTTTGTTTAGAAATGTTAACTTAATCCTAACACATGGATAATTTAATGACTGTAAATGCAACATATTTTACTTTATAGAATCATCAAGTATGATGATATACATGTGGAATTGCCTACATTCCAAAAGTGATATGTAAAACAACCTGGAGAACAAAATGCTAACACTTTATTAACAGCCAGTGAAAGCATTCAAAGAACACATCAGTTACCTCATTTTAGTTCCGTGTCCTGAAAGAACAGCTTGGTATTTCTGTACACAATTATCTCGGAAAACTGAAATAACTTTTTTGGCTGAATGTCCTAAATTCAATCTTAAAATGAAACAAGAAAATTTTCATTATTCCAGTTATTTGTTTTGGTAATGTAGCTTTTGTAAGATAGCCTCACAATATGGAGGACAAAGCCTGAACCCCTGTAAGAGTGTGGACATATTGTTCAATAACACATGTTTCAATTGCAAGTATTGTAATGCTATTTGGTTTTAATGAGATACATAAGCCAAACGTTAAAGCCTCGTCTTGTTAATAAAAATCAGTAGGAACTTTGACATAACCATCCTTCAGCATCGCAACCCACCTATGATCATATGGTAAGAGAAAAAACATATTCATTTCTCTGCATACACATACATCATGTGATTTCTATACACTTGATGCTTCACAACTGATGGTGAACTAACTTAAAAGTACTGGCCTAAATCCAATTGTTTCAGTTACAACAGAACCATTGGATCATCTGCAGAATAGTATATCAACACTAGTGTAAATCCCATTGATTTAACAGGTTTATTCTAGTTGGGGTTAGCAATTAGATTTAGGCCATTATGTTTGGATAATTCAACATGGTACCTGATTTATGTCTATTCTTTATTTATTTATGATGGGCAACTGATACCCACTATGCTAAACCTGCAAAAGCCTATTTATGCTTACAAGTCACCTTTTGATGCTACAGTCATGAAGTGATGAATATTCTTGTGTAACTAGCCTTAGATTATGAGATCTGGTACACTTGACCGCTACAATTTAGATCTTGTCTACCAAAAAATGATTTGCCAGCAGGTACCAAAAAATCCACAATAAGGTATAAATCAGTTTAGCACTATGATCTATTTTTACCCTGTTTTCGGGGGGGGGAGGGAATAACCTCTCAAATGGCTCACAGCAATTAAAATTCAATACACAATACTGTTGGCAGCTGTTAAACATAAATGAAAATGAGACAGAGGCCCTGCCCTCAGGTTTGTGGATAAAACAGAAGACACACAAGAGAACAGCAGTGTAATGGAGGGGAATCAGAATGCCAGGACAAAGGTATGAGTAGTTAACCAACATATACATCCAGCTGGAGCTAGACTGCCAATGATCTCCCACTGTCAATGGTCTTACTAGAATGAAGATGGTGGAATTATACAACAGGCCTCAACCCTCTGGTTGGTGATTAGTTGAGTCACACCACCCTTTCCCTCACAGGGAAACAAACAACTGGAAAGATTATTTTGTTGGCAGGAAGGAATTGTATCTCACTAGTAGAGCTGAGGACTTGTATGAAAATTGTCCCTGATTCAGTCCCTGGCATTTCCAGTTAAAAGATTGTGATAATAAATGATGTGAAATACCTCTGTCCAAAGCCTTCAAGGGGCATTGCCAGTCACAGCAGGAGACATAATGGACAAGCAATCTATCTTGGTACAAAGCAAAGCTTGGAAAAGTTACTTTTTGGACTACAGTTCTCAGGATTCCTATTACAGCCATTGACAGCGTTGTTCTCCTCCATAAACTTGCCTGCTTCCTTTCAAAGCTTCCAAGTTGCTGGCTACATCTTGTGATAGCAAATTCCACATTTTAACTATGCGCTGTGTGATGAAGAACTGCCTTTTATCTGAATCTCCCACAATTCAGCTTTATTGGATCAATATGGGCACTAGTATTATTTGGGGGGGATCTTCTTTTTCACTTTCAAAATACTATATCCATCTATTATTCCCCTCCCCTACCTTTTTTCTAAAGAGCCCAAGACACTATAACTATTCCTCATAGGTTGCTCCAGTCGCTTGCTCATTTAAGGTTGCCCTTAATAATTTAAGCTCCACTGTTCCCAGAATCAGCACCATGTAACCTTGGGCAGGAGATGAGACCCCAGAATTTTACTGATTTGCACCAACTGACATGGAAATATGGAACTTATTATTTCTAGATATTAGGGATAAGAATTCTTATACTCACTTATCTAACTTGTGGATCTGCTGTTCATTGTAGCCAAGGCCTAGGGGGAGAAAGCAACTTAGTAGCTTTATCATGAGATGGGCACTTTGTAGATTCACAAATTAATAATATTTACAGAGGGTTTCACATCCAACATATTACAAGATGGCCCAAGACATGAGGAAGTGCTGCACAAGAAAAACAATGGTATTTAGAACTCAGTTCTAGCTGGGAGGAGGGCATTCAGAGCTGTTCTTGTGAGGAATCAGACTTCCAGAAATTTAGTAAAACAGTAAGCACAACGATAGATTATAGCATATGATTTCACAGAGTAGAACGAACCATGGAGCTTTCTTTCAAAACATGAGCCTCATTAGTTATGCCGAGTAAGAGATCTTTTTTTCTTTTAGGGATACAAAGCTAAAAACGGGGAGGGGGGTGTTTTCTTAGAAAGAGCCCTTCAGTGGGTATGTTGGTGCCCCCCTCAAACAACAGCAGTGTAAAAAATGTGTAAGTCCAATGTGAAGTCGGAGGCTTTCACGGCCGGCATCCATAGACTTTCCTTGGGATTTCAATAGCTTCTCTGTGCATTCTGTTTACATAGCTTACAAGTTTACATAGGGACCACTAAACGCAGTGTACAAACATGAATCAAGGAATATGAGAGACACTGCAGACTGGGCCAGCCAGAAAAATCAGCAGTAGCTGAACATATTATAAACCAACCTGGACACAAATGTTATTTGAAAACACCGAAATTCTGGACCAGGCCAACAACTATCATGTCAGAATGCACATAGAAGCTATTGAAATCCACAAACACCTGGACAACTTCAACAGGGAAGAAGAAACCCTAAAAGTGAACAAAATGTGGCTCCCAGTCCTGAAGAATACTAAAATCAAAACTTAACACTTGCAAATGTACTCCACCCAGGGACAGGGGGATTTTCAGCAGATAATGGATCATTAACCAACCATTAGCCAAACAGACACTAATCCTCCTTGCATATCTTCCCCCAGGAACTACCCATTCAAATACATGTCCTCTCCAACAGGGGCTCACAGTATATAACCCCCCCACACACACTCCTACCCAACCATTCTCTGAGGATGCCATCCACAGATGCAGGCGAAACGCCAGGAAGAAACTATTCCAGAACATGGCCTCACAGCCCAGAAAAAAAACCCCAAGGAAAATCTGTGTAAGTTCAGCCACTCATTCCTCAGCACTTCTTTCATAGGTCAGCTGGGGGAGCCTAATCCTTTACAGATGAAGAGTAGGGAACTTATTGGCCTACAAAGCTGACCAGAGCCAGTCAATACTAAGGAAGTATAGAACTAATATACCAAGATATCTGAAGGATTAAGGTTCCCCTCTCCTGCATCTGATGCTGGATTACAATTCCCATCATCATCCTTCTCTACTGTCCATGCTGGAAGAGTCTGATAAGTATTGAAAATTGTGAAGGGTCATAGGATTCTTAATCACTGCAATAAGGAATATATGCAATAGTGGGGGAAGACCCATCTGCACTTGGCTCAAGTTCTTTAGAGAAAAAGCAGAATAGTGATGTCGGTGGCATTAGGATTCACATTTTAGGCAGAGAGAGCAGTTTTCAGACTGTAGTTGGTAATTTCTCAAAGCACTCCTAAAAACCAGCTTCCCATGAACAGAAGCACAGCTGAAAAAAATACTGTCTACTAATTCACTATGCAGACCTGGGCAAGAGAAGTATGATGCCCACCTTGCCTCATATCCAAAACATTGACCCATGGTTGCAGGTTTGAGGACTACCTCCTTTTCGCTCAAATGAATTTACCAGATAGCTGGTGCTACCATTTTCAGTTCTCACAATACCCTAGAGTATTGCCCATGTCTGGGGCATTTTAGGAAAATATAAATGGTGACTACATCAGTGGTTCCCAGTTGTTGGGAGCCCCCAGTTGTTGATGGACTCCAAAAATTCCTTACTACTGGCCATACTGGCTGGGGCTTCTGGGAATTGAAGTCCAACAACATTCGGTGATCCAGGTTGGGGACTATCAGTTTGGGTATGCTCTGCTGCTCAGGGGGCCTTTTTTTCCCCAAGTTATTTATACCCTGCTCTTCAGCCACAAAGGCTATCAGAGAGGCTTACAAATTGTTAAGCAATAGCAGTTTACACATCTACACTGCATTAAGCAGTTTCCAATGTGTGTTAGCTAATTGCCCCCACAAGCCGGGTACTCATTTTACTGACCTATGAAAGGATGGAAGGCTGAGTGAATCTTGGAGCCCTCTGGAATCAAACTTGCAATGTGGTGACTTGCAGTACTGGAATTTAACCACTGTGTCACAGGGCTCCCTTCCTGGTTACTCTGAGACCTCAGAAAACTGCGCTGCATCTGCCACTTTGAGAAATATTTTGTCTCTCCTGGTCATTGGAGGGTGGAGTTCTGGAGGGGACAGTGTTTTTTTTTTTTTTTTTTTAGTGGTTCTGATAGCATTTTTACTGAAAAATTGCATTTTTGCCTAATTTGGGGGGAGGAGGTGAGGTTTTGGGATCAGAGGGGTCCAGGGAGGTCACAACCATCCTTGGACTAGAGTAAGCCTCCAGATGATATATAAAATTCTTTTCAAAGCAGCACAAGACATCCATCACAGATGGCTTCTGCTGAGTGTGAGACTTTAGGAGGTGTGTAAGGTTGTCAGGTCCTGACTTATGTCCTGTATAGACCAAGAACCCAAGAAATGGGTAAGATCTGTTAGTGTGGAACATTATAGACAGTGCTTAATTCGTATCACTTAATTCCCTGTGCAGGCCTGTTTGCCTTGTTTTCAGCCAATATCTGGCATATGCTAAGTGTCTACAGATATCTTATTAAGACAGAGACTTTTAATTTAATGTATAATGTTTTAAAGCATATAATCTTTATTTGTAGCTTCATTACTGGGCTGTGTCCTCAGTCTACATTTTATCTACTTCGGATGGATCCCAGAGATGGAAAAATAAAAATAAAACATCGCATAAAACTTTCATAGGAAAAGGGAAAGAAAAACATTGCTAGCAGTTAAGTATTAATTAGCTTCTGTTCTGCTACAGTATATGCTGGCACTTGGCAAATTAGGAGCTCAAGCAAAGGAAATGCAAGTCCCATATTTTTCAGATGGGGTGAGCAGCCTTGAGATTAGTCATAGCTTTAAAAAAAATTATCTTATCGACACAGGTGTTACTAAATGTACAGCTAGAAACTCCAAGTATAGCAGTAATCATGCAGCATTTTCTTTGTTTCTTGATAATGCTGCTAAGAAGCCTAATTGGAACTGTTTTAGTTTTTAGTTTTTTGTTTTTCAAAAGAGCTGCCTAATCAGAACCTTCTAAGATGTTGCTGTTCTGCTTGCAGCTGACAAACTTACGATTTACAAGATACAGGGAATCTAATACTTATAGCAGAGACAAATATTATCAGCAACTCACGTGGGCATTTCCGGGCCTTCTTGAACTGGATGTAGATGAGCTGCATTTTGTCAAGGCAGGCCTCCATCTTCTGGATGCTGAAGAACCAGGTCAGAGATAAGAACAAATAAAATGCCAGTTACCGTAAATCACATCATAAACTACAGGATATGTCTACTGTAACACAGAATTCCATGGGAACCCATCACAAGAGGAAAAGAATGGGAAGCAAACCAGAAGTTTTAGTGATGTAACTGGTTTAATTCTGTTTTCATGTGCATTTGTATATTTTAATTCTGTGTTTTTTTTAAAACTGTGAGCCACTTTGGGTCCCAGCCTTGGGAGAAAAGTGGGGTGATGATGATGATGATGATTTGTAGTAAGTATCATAGTTAAATGTTGTCTAGGTATAACCCTGGCATCATGAAATGCAAGGTGAGAATGAAGAGCCTTCACCAGAAACCTAGAATGGAATGCGCAATAGCAATAGCACTTAACATTTCTATACCGCTTTGTAGTGCTAAGCACTCTCTAAGCAGTTGACAATGTGTTAGCTAATCCCCCCCCCACACACAAGCTGGGTACTCATTTTACCCACCTACGAAAGGATGGAAAGCTGAGTCAAGCTGGAGCCCAGCAGATTAAACTCACAATGTTGCGGCTGCAGTACTGGCATTTAACCACTGCGCCACCTGGGCTCCTACCATAGAATTTTTCTTGTAACAACTATCCATCTCTAGCAGAAAGAATATTGTGCATGCCAAGCGAAAGCATTCTTCCATGGCTTCACTGCCAATGTTCTAATTTTCAATGTGCAAGAAGTCTTTGACTGGGGGAGCACTCAAACACAAGACCTGATGGACCATATCCTTCCATGTGAACCTGCTCATGTTTTGAGGTCCTCTACTGAGGGCCTTCTCTCTGTCCTACCACCCTCACAGGTACACCTGATAAGAACACAGGAGAGGGCCTTTTGGGTGGTTCCTCTCAGGCTCTGGAACTCCCTTCCAAGAGATATTAGATTGGCACTTTCCTTGCTGTCTTTCCATAGCCAGGTTAACTTTTATTTTATTTTATTTTGCCAGGCCTTTGAAGACTGACAGCTCAAGCAGACTAGACCTTGCAGAACTGTGCTGTACTGTCTATATGTGTTTTGTTTATTTGTTGTTTTTAATAGTTACATTATTAACTGATTTTAATTTTGTGGATGGTTTAGTGATACTTTTAACTTTTCTGAATTGATAGAAGCCTAGAAGGGTTGTGCTACATAATTTTGCTGAACATTTCAAAGACAAAGTCTTTTTTAACACACCCCTCTCTTCAGAACTGATCACACCACTGTCTATTAATTTACTATGTGGAATATTCATTTTTTACTTCCACATGAGTGGAGCATATGGTACCGTATATGAAATCTCCACAACATGTTTGCAAGAGAAGGAGTTCAGTTGCTAATCCGGATTTTACAGATGGAGAAGTGGAGCGCAGACAGTTTTAAAGACTATCTCAGGCACCAACACAGGCAGAGCTCAGACAGACAAGAAAAACATAGCTGGTTTTAGCAAAGTCTATCCTGCAATAATCAATCTGTCTCAGTAAAGCCAATATTGATTTTGATTTTCTGTTTAAGCTTTCCAATACTGTGCCAAGGACTGGGACAATTCCTGCCATGAACGCCTAAGCAATAATTTAGAATAAATAGATGCACAGTATATACCAACTTGGCTTCCATGCCCCAAATCACCACAAACAGTTAATATGAACAGCAGCAACAACGACCACCAGTAGCAAGCCATGTTTCTTTAAAAGGCCTATCTATATGGAGCATCTAACACTCATGTTTCAGCATGATGGTGCAAAGCTGGAAATGCACCAAGTAACTATTGAGACAAGAATTACAATGAATTAGTACGCTATAGTACATTAGTTAGTTATAGCACTGCTCTACTTTGAGTCTCTACTAACATGGAATGTGCCACCCATACATGACCCAAAATTATTGTCATGTACTTTCCATGTAAGCAGATCAGTACAGACCATACATTTCCAAAGGCATTGAGATTCAAAGGAATACATTAGAATGATTATACCTGAGAACACTCACATACATCCCCCAATGCTCCTATCCCCTCCTGTGACACCTGCAATGAGATTTCATTTCTCAAGGGCTCCTGTCGTTCTTAAGCAGCTGTTAAAGAGTTTCACAATGGATGCCCACCTTCTCCCTAGCATCTCTTTCTTAGTCTGACTTAAAAGTCTTAAGGCAGGCAATAGGGTTAGGCCATATAATATTCCAGTACTAGCCACACAATTTCAACCCTTCTTTTGATACCAGCCATACTCCTCTGTTACAGCTGTAGGAAAGTATTTATTTTTATAAATGGCAAGAAAATCTCTGGCAAATCACTGCTCACCTGTAAATCTCTGTCTGAAACATCCTAGGATGTTATCTTTTCTTTGGGCTGCATACATGATTGACACCTTACCTTACCTGTTGACACTTAAGATCTTCACTAGACTACTTCCCTTGCTGGTACCTCGCCACCTACAATCATACTGAGCTTCTGACTCTTCGCCACCATATTTCCATGAGTCATGCAGTCGCCTTTGGACTCCTTTTTGTCCACTTCAGCTCTTGTCTGTCTAAACTCTCCTTCCCATCATCATATTAATGCTGGCCACTAAAGCCTCCGACAACAGTCTAGGATGAACACTATAAAAATAAGCGACATGGTAAACACAGCTTTGATTAAACTCCAGCCACTAGGGAAACAAACAACAGACGTCCAAGTGTAATCTATTCTGGCTCTTCTGTCTGCAAAAGCTCAGCCAGTCCCTGTCTTTGTTGATACTTTAAAGCTGTCCCAAGAGGTCCATAATTCAAGGAAATGTCATCTTCTGCTCAAGCTTTAGGTAATAACAGTCTCCAGACTGGGGCAGGAAAAGCATCCCTCTTTCTGACAACCACTTCTACAAAAGTTAATAGTAGCATGTTTCTCCTTCAGGGTAGAGAAAGAGTGGAGTCCACACACACACACACACACACACACACACACCAGCTCTTCATGAATGCTAATAACCAAAGCCTATTCTGAGCAACACCATCATTGGCCTGATTTGGGATAGGCTAGATTCAGCAAGCAACCATAGACATGGCTGTTATCTGCAATTCATAATCTGTTGTTCTATTTTTGTTTTCGAGCAATGTTGAACTTTCAGGGTTGTTTTTTTTTAAGCTACACATAGATCAGATTACACATGTGTCCCTATCATTCTTTGACATGAGGTTTTTGCACAGAAACTTGAAATATCATCTGAAATCTGTTTGTGTCTCTGAAGTCTCTGTTTGTGTGCCTTCCCTTTTTTCAAGAAAAAAAATCCCAGAGGCTAACAGCCTAAGTACATCTATAATGTATGTGAATTAGCCACTCAGTTCTTGGCATACTGCAGTCCCTGCCTCATGTATTAATATGAGGATTTACTTGAAGGACTTTTCCTATAATTGTCCTTTAAAGAAATAAAGTGCTACTGCAATAGTGTTCTGCATACAGAAGACCGACTGTGTGGGGTGTATCATATTTCTTCCCATGCTTTGCCTGTAAGATTTCTACTTTGAATTAATTGATAAATCCAGTTTAATCATTTTTTGCCATTTTCAATACTTCAGTCTACTTAACGGTTACCACAGGTGCACTGTGGCAATATTTACAATTGCAACACCTTTGCTGTCTACATATGGATCATAAGGTTGGAAAGATAAATGTTCACCATCTGTTGTTCAGTGTTGAGAAGATCTTCTTGGTTTAAGTTTCTTGCTTTAGGAATACGTATTTTATAGAGGTCAACTTCAAGAAGACATATTTTTATAAAAATTGTCATCTTGCATTAATATATTTGCTTAGATCCTGCTAATATCCTATGTACTTCTCCTTCCCGTTTTTTTTAACCTTTCCCCCCTCTTTCTTTCCTTTTCTGGTTTTTTTTTTATTTATTTATTTATTTATTTATTGGGGGGTGGAGCTAGTGTATAGTGGTTTGAGTGCTAACTAGGACTCTGGGAGACTAAGGTTCGAATCCCGACTTTGACATGGAAACGCACTGGGCAAATCAAACTTTCTCAGCCTCAAAGAAGGGCAGTGGAAAACCTCCTCTGAACAAATCTTGCCAAGAAAAGTCCATGATAGGTTCGTCTTAGGACAGTTGTAAATCAGAAATGATTTGAAGGCACACAACAACCACAACAAAAAAATCCATTTTTTAAAAAGCAAATTTCCCATTACCCAAAATGCTCTTGGAAATTCCAAGGAAATATCGAGTTTCTAATATGTTGGGGAAAATTATCAGCAACTCAACTTTAGCAAAGAAATAGGGGGCAGCAAGGGGATCTTGAACCTATGTATACCAGTACTAGCCTGGTTGGAATACACACACATGTGAAATTAATTATGGTTTTTATTAAGAGTTCAAAAATTAACACCAAACACACACACAGTCACACAAGAAGCATTCACACAAGGCTATAGAATGGCAGTAGGAAAGACCTGGATAGGGGAATAGCAAGAGGATTTGCTGTGGGTTATATGACCTGCCTGGAGTTTGTTGATCAATCTGGCAGAGTGGATGGATGAATCCTGGAGTGGTTACACAGGGGGACAGAGTGTCCCCTGGAAATGGGTCTGTGCGCACTTGAGGCAGATTTTGAAGGTCATATTTATAACCCCAAATATGCTTCAAGGGGAGGAGATATTTCATGGGTTGAAACAAGAGTCTCTAAAGATTGTTCAATGACTTCCAGGAAGACTCCTGGCCTTGACAACAGGTGTCCGAAGATGCTAATGTGTTGCAAACTGTCCTTAATGTCCAAATGATTGGATTTTAAAAGCTTGAGCTGCCTCTTTAATGGTTGAGGATTAAGGAGAGGATTTTGAAACCAGCACACAAAAGATTGCTCCACCCATTCATCATCTCTCTTTCAGATGTAGCATCCTTTTGACCTTTAATATTTCCTTGCACTTTCAAAATAGTCTTAGTCTTCCCTAGGGCAAAGCATGGCACTCAACCTATCTTCCTGAGACCATCCTGCTTTGTTCCCTTGTCGAAGACCACATAATGAACCAGATTATTAATATGTCAATTTATTAATACACCATTTTGGGGGGTCTGTGGAGGTGGGGTAACAGCCTTGCTAACATCCTCACACTCATCCAACAACATTTAGTGACTAAGAAATGCTACTCTTTTTCTCTTCCTCCTAGCATACATACTGCAACTGTAAATGCAGTATGGAATAGGGCACAGAAAACCCATGAGCGCTTACTGTACAGTGTTCATGATATCACTTCCAAAAGCAACATGTTTCCTTCCATGCCATGCCTGTTAGCTGACTTTGTATGGGGCTGGGAGGCTCAGCTTAATTTGTAGGCTCAGTTACCTAATGTGCAGAGCAGCTTGTGAAACAAGGGTCATTCATATAGCAGCAAACAGAAGCAGTGAAAGGATACTTCCATCACTAGGTGTAGCCTCACTGCAGATTTATAGCAGTTTAATCCCACTTTAATTGCATGACTCCATCCTACAGAATCTTGGGATTCATCATTTGTTGAGGAGCCATAGTTGTCTCACAGAGAGCTGTGAATACCTTATGAAATCGCAGGGTACCATGAGATGGTGTGATGACAGTTAGTGGTATCGAACTGCTGTAATTGTGTAGTTTGGATACACCTTCCATTAATCCTATGTCCTATTTAACAGAAGCTCCTCTCAATAGTCTCTCCACGATTACCACCTCTTCTCTTGTATTTATTTATATAAACAACCACCATCACCCCCTTTTCCACTGCCCTCTTATGTTCATCTACTCAAAAATAAGTCCCAATGGGTTCAGTAGAGGTGGACTTACTCTTAAGTAGGTGTGTTATAAGAATCTGCAAGATTAAGCTAAAGGACTAATCAGTCTAGCATTATGCTCACATAGTAGCCAACCAGTTATCTATGGGAAACCATCCAGCAGGACATGACAACAATAGCACTCTCTCCATCTTGCACTGCCCAGCAACTGATATGCACAGCCATTCCGACTATCAGTCATTGATGGCATATCTTGCTTAGATATCCAAACCTCCATGAATTTACCTAATCATTTTTAAGGCAATCCTTTTTAAATTCATTCCATTCTACCAACCTTCTGTCTTCTTTCATTTGATTCTGTTTTTTTCCAACTTCAGACAAAATGCACTGCACCATAGCTTGTTGTTCAGAAATGCTGTGGCCATATCTAGAGATCTCTTCACTGATCTGGGCCAAAAAAGACAATGTTAAGAACATGGATTGAAGGAGTCCAAGTATAGGCCATCTGCTATTTTGCAAATATTTCCATCCAGTATTTACATATCACAAAAATACACAATCATTGTCTGCTGGTAACATTTTGATACCTTTTAAAATATTAAGCACACAAGTTCACACTGTGTTTTTGAAAAAAATATCTAGTTTTGCACAGTATATGAAATGGTTAAAGCAAAAATAGATAACAATAGCCTAGTAAAAGTTAATACTTTAAGGGAAAAAATGTAAAAAATAAATAGAAACTCCATTGCTCTTTTAGAGAAGAACATTTATTTAGCCTATGGGGGGAAAGCTGCAGTCCTGCATGGAAGCACATATGGATCAGCCTTCCAGCTACAAACAGTCGAAATATATTTTGTTCATACTAAGCATTATTACTATGGCTTTTTACTTTAAACAATAGCTCTTCATGAATATCTGAAACAGCCCCTCCTGTCCTATAAACCCAGAGTTAAAATCGGCAGAGGAGACTGTGTTCTCAGTTCTGTCAACTTCACAGGTTGCTGGGATGGCAGAACATAAAGGAAGCCTCCCTGTGACCAAAGTATGTGAAATTCCTCCCTTCTGAGATATGGCAGGTGCTTTCACTGTACATACCTTAATAGTAAGTTCATTCTTCACCCAGGACTTTGTCAAAGTGGATGAAAGATGAGAACACTTTCCCTGCTAGCAGTGAAGTTGAGTACTGTTTAAGAGTTTTGAGCTTCTGGTGATTGTTTCAAATTATTTTATCAACATTTATGTATCTGGCCTTAGGACTATAAGGTTATAAGGGCAGCCTAGAAATGTAAATAGCACCATTTAGGAACACAGAAAACTGCCTTATACAGACTCAGCTTGTTAGGCTATTTAGACTATATTGTCAACTCTGGGCTGGTATTCACTAGATGTCTCCCATCCAAATATTAACCAGGTCCAACCCTGCTTAGCTTGTGAAACCAGTTAGGACAGACTGTATGCAGGGTGATATGGCAGTATCTAGTTCTACTCCCTTAACATACTACAGTATCTCACATTTTTCTAAATAGCTCTAGCTTCGCTTAGATTGTATCTTTGGAAGGGTACTACACGACATTCTCCAGACACCATTTATGAGAATAACTCACAGCTTGGAGTCTTGTTTTCAGATCAGTCACACCTTTAATCTCTGGAATGTCACAGTCTCCAATAACCGTCTCATACCTATTAGATAAAAAGGAGCAGTAGGATATTGGGTTTTAAGGGGTTTTCCCATGTCTAGATTTTCAAAGTAACCATAACGTGGAAAAAATATACAATTTACATCAGAACTTTCCAGAGTTACCCAGAGAAATTGTTTTAAAAAGTTTCCAAAACAATTTGAGAGGGGGAAAAAAGTTCATGGCAATCCTAACTATGTCACAGACACTAGTCAATAGGTGTTTGTAACTTTCAGACATCGGTCTATATACAAATTTTTTTACTCCAATGAGTGTCTTAGCTGATATTTGTGTATACTGCTGTGAAATCACTTTTCCCAAACTGTTTGCAAGCAAAGAAATTTGAATCCACAAACAAGCTGAGGGAAAGGAAAGTCAAGACTAGGAATCTGAGATGTAACACTGACAGAAGGGAATCACAGACTTCACTTAGGTCAGGCAAAGACGTAATAAAGAGATGAAGGAACTGAGGAAGCAGAACACACAGTGAAGAGTAATGAGGAGAAGCGAGAGCTAGAAGTTGCAAAAGAGAGGGCAAGATATCCGCTGGGTATGTTTTGGACATTTTCAGACAAATGATGACACTGGGTAATTACAGGCTCATAAAATTATTCATCCACCCTATGTTGCTGCCTTTTAAAAATTGAATAAGCACTGACTGTCTTTTCCCCTACTTGCACAAAGCTCAAAACTGCAGTGTTAGCCTTTGTAGTTTGTGCCTATCCTGCTGTACCTTGTTAATACAGAGCATGCAAAATCTTAGCCAGACACTGCAACTATCCTTGGCTCTTCTGAAATCAAGGACAAATGTTCAAAAATGCAGCCTTTATGCTATTGCCAATGCTCCCTCCCAACTGTGTCTGTTATCCCCTTTCTTCCAGATTATATCCTGGGTATCTCTTTGGCTTTAATTCTCTATTGGTACAACACGGCTGTTAACAGCAGTAGGTCTTGATGCACTTAATAAGTACTAACAGCTTCCCTGCTATGGGAAATCTGATCTCAGGGCTCCTCCAGATGGTGGATTTCCACATTCCTGGCTCAGTCTTGTATTGTACAGGAAGTAGTTGACAGAAGCCCATTACTATATAATCAATAGAATCTTAGAAGTGAAAGGGGATACTTGGGACATCTAGTCCAACCCCTACCATGGAGAAATATGCAACTAAAGCACTCCTGAAAGATGCCCATCCAACTTCTATTTAAAGACCTCCAAAGATTGAGAGTTCACCACTCTACAAGGCAGCCTTTTCCATAATACTGTTTCCTTCAGTAGCACGGCAAGGCAACCCTGTGGCTTGAAAGCCACATTTGACCTCAACTAGTCCACTGGATTTGAATGTAGCCAACTGGTGGAGACCAACAAAAGTTCTCATATCTGAATATTAGGGACTAGGTCATGTGTAATAGCCCTCCCTAGTACCCCTTAAGTTAGCTGAGAAACCCTTTAGTACATTTCCCAACCCAGTGATCTCCAGATATGTTGGACTACCCTTCCCAGCAACCACATCTATCAGCCAAGTGGGAGCTGTAGTGCAACACATCAGGAGCAACAGGTTGGGGAAGGCTGCTCTCATGAAACAGAAGGTGTTTTAAGAAATCTGTTCCCCAGGCTGCAATTTTAAATTTTCTATTAACCAAAGTGGGCAAAAAGATGAGACAGAGATCTGAGAGGGGCTTAAAAATGAGAAAGAGATGGAACATTCTGGTCCCCTCTCTACTGCTTCCTCTCAACTATCTTCCATTCAGATGTGATCAGCTGATAGCCTTGAGAGCACAACCCTACCTGGTAAATGATAACCCTGGACCTGAGAGCCCTGCCTCCAGCCAACATGCACCAAAATAGTGAGGGAAAGTATATTTGGATCTCCCTGTATACACATAACCAATATCTGCAGTTCCAGTTATCTGTGCGACATAAAATAGGGGACACATACCACAGAGGAACGCTGGACAGTGCCTAGAGAGGTGTCCTCCAACACAACTCTATGGCATGTTTTTACTGGAAGTCCTTTATTTTAATAGAATTTACTGTTATCCATGGTTTCCAGTATCCACAGTAAGTCTGGGAACCAAACATCTGCAGATATGGGGGTCTGACTGTATTCTATTGAGGAAGATGAAGACAGACTTCATAATCATTTATGCACATTTTTGTTATGTAAATAGCATCTTTAGGAAAAGCCAAGCTGCCTCAGAACCACAGGATAAGTGAAGGAGACTTCTACGTCTTTCTCAGATTGTCAAGGTCCCAGCAAAAACCAATCCTCTGAAGCTGCTATAGGCATTTCACAGGAAACTCTCACTGTCACCCATTTCCTATTTTGGTTGGGAAAAGAAAAGAAAAAAGGTAGGAATTAAAGTGGCATTGCAGCCTCATCCTAAAAATAGCAGCACACATGGGAAGAACAACTGGATCCCTACCCTCTCCACAATGCTAAGGGCTAGTTGGCAAGTACAATTTATTGTTCAGTGCTAGGTGTGACAGATGGCTGGATGAGCGAATGGGAGTAGTGTGTTCCAGGAGCCAATCCTATGGCAGGAAATTGAAATGGGAGGGGCTTCTGGATGTTTAAAGGTTTCATGACAGTTGGAGAGAGTCAGTTAAGCTGAAGTTAAGCTCTGAGTTTTGAGTGGAAGGGAGTTGATGACAATTGGCTGGAGAAGAAGGCTCTGTATGTGTGTGCTGTATGAGAGGCTTGGATGAGGTTAAATGGTGTGCAGAGATTACTAACTTGGAATAGAGGAGTGATTGGATAAAGAGCGAATGAGGCTGGGAAATAAGGAATGACATCATAAAGATATAAGTACTGGTAAAGATTCCATCCTGAAGTATGTTTATTCCCTTTAATGAAGTTGTCCTTTGTTGTTAATACAAATACAGACTCTGACTCATTCCTACATAATAAAGATAATTAAAGGCAAGTGGCCATAACACACTATCCATGCATTTAGGTTAAAGGTATAACCTTGGTTCAAAACACGGAACTAAGGGAACCTTATAAAGTGAGGTGGGAGGATCAGAGGGTAGAGACAGCCAGGCTGACCCCTGAGGTAAAGTGAGGCTGGATCTTTGAGGTTTGCCCTCAACCACCTGGTTGTTGTGAGTTGTCGCAAGTTTGGTGACAGCTTCACACTAGGGACTGCTGAGCACCTGCGTTTCTGTAAGCCCTATACATTGCTTATATGCCAAAGGCTTTTTAAAAATCTGAGGAGAGTTTGAGAAAATGACATTCACATCAGAATGCTGTATTATCATCTCTCAGTACTGGCCATGCTAGTTAGGACTGATGAGAGTTGAGGTCCTTAACATGTAAAACAGGAAAGCCAGGTTCTGCGAAAATCTTCATATATTTTATTGTGCAAATTGGTAAATGTATAATCAATATATTGATGCAAAGGCACTACTTTTTCTTTAAAATGATCAAGGAATGATTTGTCAGAAGACAAACCAGCTTACTGCTTCCTTTCCCCAAGGGATGTGCCTTTAAAACTGTAAACTGCGGCATGAGAAAGGAAGGATGTATTTACAGTTTACACTTGGAAAAAGAAAGCACTTGCACCAGGCAGAAACAAGTATGAAGGAGAAGCCCTACTCAGCCCCTGGGAAGTGCTATGTCTTGGAGAATATAGGAAGAATAACATTGAGTAAAGTAAGAATAACCCAAGAACTATAGTGGAGAATACAGCTGCAGTGCAAAAGCATTAGTAGCCTCCAATACCTCCCTGGATTTGGTCATTAATATCTCTCTACAGGACAGCGAAAAACACAGCGTGGAATGTGTTAGGAGTTCTAGTGGCAACATCTCATGCACCATTGAAGAATGACACTTACAGGAGCAGTATCTTCATCACTATTTGTTGCATGAAGCTGAGTATTGCCACCACAGCTTGCCTCTTCTCTAGAATCTGCAGACACTCCACTTTCAGGGTTTCACTGTAAAGAAGCAATGTCACAATCTCTGCTGTAAATTCATTCATATCAGGCTTTAGTTTACACTTTAAAGGAGTTGTCCAAGGTGCTGACCCCTATCCTGCAAGTCACTCAGCACCTTGGATAGCTCCTTTAAAGAATCGATTCAGTTTGCCTAGACACAGGAGCCACCAGACTTCACTACTCCTGCTATATAATAAGTACATTCACATTCCCTACCTATTCCCTTTAAAAATGGAGACTCTCCTCACTTGGAAATGGAGAAGTTAAGTGGATGTTTTTCCTCTGCACAGAAAATGGCCCACAGGGGGATGTTTTATTAGGAAAACGATAGCCCAATACCCTGCTGTTGGTTGTGAAAAAATGGCAACACTCTGTAGTTGTACATTAGGTGAAAACAAAACAAAACAAAACATCAGAAGATCCAATCATAAATCTCCCACAGAAGTTTAAGCCTTAGCTTAACCAGAGAAACCATGAAAAAGAAGACAACACTAAGAAGGGAGATTTTGCCTTGTCTAAGTTTATGGACATAACATTGATTTGTTTGCCGTGCGCTTCAGATTCCAGGAAAAAGATAACTTAGGGAAGGGATAGCTCACTGATGGCCCATGAATTTCTCCAGCCTTTCTGGGTTTCAGGTTCCTGTCAACTCAGAGGAGAATTGAAAAGTGGAAATACCTAGAATGTATCTTCTACACTGGAAAATCCAGTCACTTCCCTCCTGGGCTAAAATAGTCTGGAGAGGAAATAAAAGTGGCAAAATTGCGCCCATGGTCATATATGTGACCAAGAGACATAGGGGGACCATATTGTCAATTTTACTTCAGGATTGGGGGTATACTTCTAAGGTCCCCTGGGGAGTTGATGCAATGCTTTGGCCCCTGAGAGTTCCACATCCATGATACAAGTTATTAATCAAAAGGCTTTCCTGTAATATAACTTGCACATATAGTGGGCTTGCTGTATTTGCAGGCTCTGTACCTGTGGATTCAACCCACTGCAGATCAAAAAAATATAATTTTAAAAATACCAGAAAGCCTTGCTATAGCTGGTGAATCTGTAGTTGTGGGTGACCATGCACTTGCAAGGGAGAGAGGCAACGTGAGCAGCAGTCCATGCACACCCTTTTGGGGGCTCCTAGAGGACACTGAAGTGTTTGTGTTCATGTCACCACTATTTCACAATATGCAGACTTGATCATCTGTATTTTTTTTTGTACCAGTGCGGTGTCCTGGAACCAACCCCCTGCAGATAACAGCAGGCCTACTATATTTATGTACGAGAGTAGAAGTGAAAACTTTTAGAGCAAGGTTTATGAACAGTTAACTGGATTTTCCAAAAAATGTAGAAGATATTGTTTTTGTTCTCTAAACCAAGAGAGATTTCCTTCAACACAGCTACTGCTTTCCACTTTAGCCACATGATGATCTACTCTGTGTTTCATTTTGACATTCTGTATTTGGAAAATAATGCTTGACAAGTTGGAAATTGTGACAATCCAAGCCACTACATCTTTCCATGTTTTCTCCAGCCATGAAGAGGTATTTTGTACCATACATACTTGTAGCTAGAGGTTTCAAGTCAGAACAGATTTCTCTACAAATACAACAACTGCTCCAATGTCTGTACAATCTGCTTATTTGTCTCAGTAATGTAAAGCAAGTGTACACATTCCATTAACTACACTAAAAACCAGCTATTCCGAAACAAAGCAAACATGGAGGCAAGGATGAAACTGCACTTGTTTATCTGTCAACATTCATTTCACATAAGACGGTGGATCTTCAAACCTGTGTCCAAAGCTGTTCTATCTTATTTCAAAGTTCCAAGATAGCTCATTCTTTTCTGCCAAATTAAGTTTATAATTTGGCATTGGTTTATGCATTTATATTCTGCCCAATAACAAAAGCTCACTAGGCAATTTAGAAGTAGGCGTTAAAACCATGAAATAGAATAATAAATCATAAACATGAAATCTAAAAGAAGACAAAAACAGTTAACAAAATAAACTGGAATAAAGCCCAGTGATATATTAACAATAGTGCCAAAGATCTGAACTACTTCTACATTTTTTTAAAAAAAAACACTATATATTAGCCTCAGATTTTTTTAAAGTATTCCCTTGATGTTAGCCCCCCACCACACATACCTCATAAGCCCTAGGTGAGTCTCTTTGAGGAAGGTACTCCACAGGAGAGTACACCAATAAAAGTAACAACCTGCCTCACCTTATTTCATGGAGGTGCCTAGAGAAGCACCTCTGAAGATTATCCTGAGGTTCTAGAAGTATATGTGCTGGAAGGCAGCCTGCTCCCGGGATGCTTAAGGTTTTACATGTTAATTGGATGCAGAAACAGATTGAAAACTAGCTCTTATGACAAATCATTAGCATAATGTGATCACATCAGCCTTTCTTAGGGTTTTTTAAAAATCTTGTTTCCCTATTTTGAGTAAGCTAATGTTTCTGGACAAATTTCAAGGGCAGCCTCACAAACAAAGGGGAAAATAAACAGGCAACAATCAGAGAAAATGCACCTTGAGCCAGAGAGCAATCCCTTAAAGCATGCAAGTAGTTGTAAATATAAACTGTCTGGGAAGATGAGTGGGACTGGGATTAAACTGACTTTATTTCAAGCCCAGACACCTTTAGCAGTAGCAAAAGAAAAGAAAAGCTTATTCTTTGGTACAAATAGCAACAGCGAGAAACATTTTACAAACCTCAGCCAATACAAGCCTCTAAGAATGAGCTCTTGACCCTTCAGAAATGACTGAGATATCCTCAGTGTTTGGTGAGTTGCACTCAGAACACCCTGGAGGAGAAACAAATAGTGTATGTGTTTGTCCTATATATGATTAATTGCTGTGATAATTCAAAAGCAGCAAGATGTACAGATATCATCATAGGCCAAAAGGACATCAGTGTATATATATCTGTGTATGTGACCAAGGTCAGACAACAAGCAGCACCTGAAAGAGAAAGCTGGGGTGGAAAACCAGGAGTGAAATGTGAGACTGGGCAATGACAAGAATACTGGAGTGGAAAGAAATTGGCCAGTTAGCACAGGAAATTCTGCCTCTGTGTCTGAGCTCAGCAGAGAACTGCTGTGTAAGCATGAGGTATGGGATGAGTGACAATGGCAAGGGAGAAGGAGGGAATTTCCTGCACCAGGAATACATTTCACTCTTGGCTCTCTGATCCTAGATTCTCCTCCTTCACAACCACAGCCCCTGGTCCCTATGGGGGGATCCGAATCATGCTTTTCAGTTTTTAATACCCATTAATTATTTTAGCATGAAAAGTGAGGGGAAAGAAGGATAATGGGGGAAAGAATCTAAAAGCACCTTTGAGATTAACTGGTTTATTTTAACATGAGCTCTTGTGGATTTCATTCCACTTTTTCAAATGCACTGTGATGGAGTACAGGTATTACAAGCCACAAGTATTTAGGGATTATTATAATAGGACCCCCATATCCACTGGGGATTGGTTCTGGGGGCTCCATGGATACTGAAAACTATGGATAACAGCAAACACCATGGAAAATAATAGAACTTCCAGTTTAAAATACCATAGAGTTAAAACTGCCTTGGAGGACCTAGTACTGTAAATGGCTAGAGAGAGCACATTTTCTAGGAAGACTCTATGGTAGGTGTGCTGTTTTGTGTCCCGTGGATAACTGAATCAATGGATAATGAATCAGTGGATACAGGGATCCTACTGTACATAGTTGTGGGGGTAGGATCAGAGTATGATGGGATATAGAAAGATGAAAACTGTTATCCTGGTAATAAACCTTCAAAGAGCTGAGTAAGATGATACAGCTCTATCAAGTATGAAAGTCTGGACAGTGGAAGTCTTGAGTTTTGTTACCTCTGAGATGTGAAAGCAACAAATTATGCTTATCCAGCAGTCAGTTATCTTGAGTTGGGAAAATTTTCTGGGGAGAATTTTATTGTTGTATGTGTAACTGTGTTGAAAACACATACAGTAAAATATATAGTATACCAGGGTCATGATTGCATCTCTCTGTATCCCATCAAATTCTTTTTTATGCTGAGACAGACCAACACAGCTATCTCTTTCAAAACTATCTTAATTATTTTAGTAAATTATAACACAGGTGCCCAATATTGCACAGTGTGTTCACAATTTTTTTTAAAAGCTGCCTTAAATAACTCTGATTTCTAGCTTACATAGTCATGAAAATCCCGAGAAAACAAATTAAAAGTTAATTTGCCCTGATGCAAACATACTACATCAATGCACAAGCAATTTCATTCATCTGCCTATTTACAGAGAACATACATTCCATAAGAGCTATTCCTGTGTAAATGTAAAATCTTGAAACAGTTTCCAAACACTGACCTCCACCTGTTCATGAGAGCATTCTCTCTTGTGATTAAGAAAGACATTACTTAACAAATATACATATGCAAAAATTCTCAGTGCAATCGCTACTCCAAAGCATTAACATGATACTTAAATTTTGTTCTACTTTTTAAAGAAAAGCTACAATTGGTGCCATGTGCTCCAGGCTTTGGGGTGTGGCATTTTCAAGAGGAGGCACTCTTCCACCTCCAGCTCAGCTCTGAGAAGAGCTTCCGGTGATTTCACTTCCTCTCACTTTGGAGCAAACATTAAGGATGGAAAGAGCATAAGAAACTTTGCCTAGATAGCTTTGAAAAGGGGTACATAAGTCCAAATATTTATCTATCAAAGTCTATTAACATGCTATTTAAATGGAGCCTCCAAGGTGAGAGGCAAGATACCCGTGAAAACCAGGCACAGCTTGTTGGAAACTATGCAACTAGACAACTTTTTGACTCAATTGATGCAGCACAGTGCTTTGGTTCTGAAGCTCTAATCAGCCCTAAGGGCAAGACATAGTGGGTTTGAAAAATCCGTGGCCCCAATACCATTTTCAATCAGCTTTCTTCTCCTATCATTTGACTCCCCCAGTGCTTAGGCTGGTGTGCTTCCTCTTTCTCTCTTAGGCACCTAAGTAGAGCAGCATGACAATAAGCCCATGGTGTGCTCTATGTGAACAGTTTGCAGGGAGGAGCCAAATAATTGGCTTTCTTTCCCAGCAATTCTTAGATTTTTGAGCCTCTGGACCTGAACACCATGTGTTCTATGTTGGAATAAAATGGAGCTACTATGTTGCCTGGGTGTACAACGGACAGGAAAGAATCCTTCCTTCACCTGAACCTAAGATGTACCTTTGCTGTGCTGCAATCTGCAATGACATCAACCTTTGGGAGGAATCTGGGAAACTCCAAAGCTGCTGGAAACAAACATACACACAAATTGTTTTTCATCATTTCAAACCACATCACAGAATACTGCTGTGAACAGTTCAGCCTCCCACAACCTGGCCCTGCTTGCTGGGGATGATGGGAGTTGCAGTCCAATGCATCTGGAGAACACCGGGCTGGGGCAGGCTGCCATAGTGAGTACCAGGCAAAATTTGCTATATTCAGGAAAAGGAATGCTGCAGTTGTGGAGCTATAGTGACATCTAGTGCCTATATTATGCAATTCAAAAATATTGCTATCTATGTAAAGATGGAAAGAAACATTGAACGGGCAGCCATACTGATCATAAAACAAAACAAACAACCCCACTCCCAAAACAACATCCAAAATGCATCCTGTGGTAATACTTTAATCAGGCCAACCAAGAGACATAAATCACATCATGAGAGCTTTCAAAACTTCATAGGCTTCTTCATTAGGCAGAGACGGTAAAAAAAATCAAAACACAACCCATATAGGGGAAATAAAGTGACAGCCGCACAAAAACACCTATTTCCCCTGTATGTCTGGTTTTTTTACCTGCCTGATTAAGAAGTCTGTGAAGCTTTGAAATAAAGAAAGAAATGAATGAATGAATGTTATATCTCTTGGTTGGCCCCATAAAAATGTTCATAGGATAGATTTTAGATCTTGTTTTATTATGTAAAGATACATTCACTGTTGTATCTCTCTCATGTTCATGCCACATGCTACAAGGCAAAACCTCTCATCCTCTCTCTCACACACATATAAAACTGCACAGGTACCTACAACATTACATTTCCACTGGGCTTCCAATGATAATACAACAAAACAAGATCCAGAAACATGCGGGGTGTTTTTATTCCGAATCTCCAGCTTGACCTGAAATTGATATTTTAAAGCAGAAGGTAGATCTGGAGCTACCAGTAAATTGCTGGATGTTGTTGTTGTTATTGTTGTGTGCTTTCAAGTCGTTTCTGACTTATGGCAACCTTATCCATGGCCCCCACAAGGGAGGGGGTGCTGTAGCCTGGGAGCCCGGGGGCCTGGGATTAGGAGGCATGATATTATTGTAAGTTTTTATTATGCAATTCCATTTAGTTTTTTTTAAAAATAAATATAAATATTATTTTGGTGTCATCATTTAAACTGACTTATTTTAATTTTTATCCTAAATCCTGTAGAGCATCTCACTGCCCTTAACTTTAGCAGTAGGGTAGGGGCACCACCAAAGCTACTGGCCTGGGAGCCCACTTCAGGATGTGGGGGGTCATGACCTTATCACAGGGTTTTCATGGCAAGATTTGTTCAGAGGGGGGTTGCCTTTGCCTTCCCCTAAGAGAGTGTGACTTGCCCAAGGTCACCCAGTGGGTTTCAATGGCCGGGCAGGGATTCAAACCCTGGTCTCCAGAGTCTTTGTCCAACACTCATACCACTACACCAGGTTGGCTCTCTAGATTGCTGGATAGTTTGCAGGATATCACCAAGATCTCTCATTTCTGGTGCCTAATGGACAGCAGCAAGCATGCCTCTCCCCCCATCCTGATCTGCCTCTTAGAATCTCTGATCTGCAATAGCTCGGTAGATTTAAACTTGCATAACTACAGCAGGGGAGGCAAAATATCGCTTACAGAGTGCTTGCACCCCCAGCTTCTGGAAGTGCTGATCAATTGGCTCTCACACAAGGCCTGAAATACCCATGCAACTTACTCTGCCAGAAGGGACTCATTAAAGGCAAACATTTGGTTTTGGCCACTGTGACCCTACTGAGTTTCAGCGATGCAGCAAAAGTGGCAACATATCTAGGGACCCTTTGGGAGGCTACTAATCTGGTACAAGATGGGACAAAGTCGAAGGGCAACAGGATCCCATTGCCAAAGACATGCTCCATCCCTAACTATAGTAATAGGCTCCATTCTCTGAGACACTTAGACCTGCCTGCTTACCTGACTGTTCTCCCCACAACTTTGCACCTAGGTCTCTTTGGCAGGACTTTGGACTCTTAGTAAAACTAAACTAGAAACTTTATCTCTGAAAACGGTCCATGCCTGTATGTAAATGATTTATAGACCAGATCTGTTAATTTTGCTGGATATAATATTCACTATATGTTTTGTTTATATTTTTATTACATTATTTAAATTATATAAAAATAAAGTAAAAAAGAAGTCTCCTTCTTTGGAGGTTTTTAAACAGAGGCTGGATGGCCACTCTGTCAGGAATGCTTTGATTGGGTATTCCTGCATGGCAGGGGGTTGGACTAGATGGCCTTGTGGTCTCTTCCAGCTCTATGATTCTATGAAAACAGTATGAGAAACTTTCTTGGCCATTCATTCCCCTTGGGGCTACGAGCTGTGGGCAAACCTTATTTCCTTTCACTGAGAGTAAGAAGCAATCTGTGTTGCAACAATGCATTTGAACATTTTGTAAAAATCCTAAACATGGGTGATAACTAACTCCATTTACTACGGGAATACCTCAGATCCTATGTTGTAACAACAGACCTATGCAGTAAGCGTTTACTGACGCACTACATGCCCATAGCTAGCATGGATTAATTATAACTGCCAACTGCAAACAGGTAGAAGATGAACATGGCAGAGTTACTGTACTCACGATCTCTGTATCTGAGCCCCACTGGATCCTCAGGTTCTGTGCTCGTCATGATGAGAGGGCAGTTTTCTGTGGTTTTTGGGAAATGGCACACTTGCAGGTTGGGCTCCAGTTCATATGCGTGACCCTCAAAGAAATACTCCTGGTGACAGGGAGCTGTATTTGTTTGCCTAAAGACTTCTTCTAAAAATGTGGTGGCCCTGCACAAAACAGAACAGAAGGGATCTGAATCAGTCTTTGCATATATAAGGAATCTGTATCCCTTCTGCACCCACGCTCAGACATTTGCATCAGCTCTTGAACTCTCTAGTTATAGAAATCCCCCAGAACAGCTTTGGTCTCGCCTTCTAGAAAACTAATTAAGATGTTGCTGTGGCCAGACTGCTGACTAGAGCCGATTACTAGGAACACATAACTCTCAATATTGCAACAATTTCACTAGCTACTGGTTCCTTTCTGGCCACAATTCTAAGCACTGATCATAACCTTTAAAGTACTATATAGCATAAGTCCCAAATATCAGAAAGACCATATCTTCTATAAGCTTGACTTTTAAGATCTTTAGGGAAAAGCCTTCTCTCTGTCACCACCATCTGAGGAGCATTTGGTGAGGATGAAAGAAAGAAAGAGAAAGAGAGAGAGAGAGAGTCTGTCTTCTCAGTGGCTGCTTCCAACGTGGAATTCTCTCCCATAGAAGGCTCAGCTCACCCCCTTTCTTTTTACCACCAGCAGGCAAAGAACTTTTTATTTAGTCAGGCCTTTGGCTTTTAAGTTACTGTAGTAAAAGGGTCTTTGTAATGGGGTACATTGTATTCTTATCTTTTTATTATGTGTTTTTAACTGTTCTAATTTAATGTTTTTAATGGAACTGTTTATTTAACACTTTTTAAACTTTTGCATCAAATAGATTTTTAGTTTACTTTGTTCTTAACTTGATGTGAGTCATCTTGGGCCCTGTCTTGGGAGAAGGGCAGGATAAATAATAATGCATTTATTATTAAATAAATAAATGTTCCAGCAGATACTCAAGGGAAAGTTGTTGACTCCTGTTTTAAACTGACTTCAGGTGCTCACATAACTATGGCTTTTCATTTGGACTATTACTCATAGATTCTTATTAATGGTTTTGTTTAACTATACACTTCTGATTTGTGGGGTTTTTTTAGTATCTAAAAGTGTCAGTGCTGTTTTGCACTCTGAGGATCCAACAGACTATAAGATAAGGTATATCTGCATATTTATAAGCAGTTTTATGTTTTTCCATTTAATAATAATAATAATAATAAAATTTATTTATACCCCGCCCCTCTGTTAAAACAATCGGGGTGGCTTACAAAAATTAAAATACAATACAAATAAAATCCCTAAACACCCCCACTCCCACCCTCCCCCATAAAAAAGCATTAAACAAATATAAATTTAAAACAACTAATCTAAAATCACATTTAAAACTATAAATACAATAAAATATAATAAATGGCCAGCAGCCTAGAAGAGGCCAGGATCCCCTGAGGCCGGAATCTAATTAGGAAAGGCCTGCCGAAAGAGATCCGTCTTTAGTGCTTTTTTAAAGGCACTCAGGCTTGTTATCTGACGGATCTCATTTATTTTACAGCTAACTTGATAACATGTAATAAAATTCTGGCTTGAGAATGGTATGCAACTACTACCCCCTCTGAACCAGGCAATGACCCTTACGTGTTATAGGGATGGATATAGACATGGAGCATGACGGCTTGTGACAATGAAAAGACATGAATTATTGTCCTATGTAAGATATCATTGGTTTCAGCAAAAAACTGATCAAAGCTCCAGCATTCCTCCTGATCAGCCTCTAGGATGTTTGCAAGGATGGGAACAAGCGGTCTCTTCAGTCCTCTGTAGGAAGACAAGACAGATGTTACTCCTATGAAACCTCACTCAGGGGAAAGCAGCACCTGAAAAGCAAAATCTAAATGTTCATTTGCAATGTGGCTTTGCTTGTTTGCAGTGTGTATCACCTGCAAGTGGCATGCTGGCTCTCCCAATTTCCATGTGTGGGATTTTCCTTAAGAATTCTGTGATAGTTTGCCATGCTGCCCTACACGCATGGGTGTGTGGGACATTGACATTAAATTCACTTGGAATACAGCTTGGGAAGATGTTTTTGTCTGGAGGAAATGTTTGTGAAGTGGCCAGAGTGGATGATCTTCTGAAGACAACCCACCCTTCTTCTCTACAGTTGTTTGTCAAGGTCCTGGCATGAAAGGAGGGCATCATCAATCAGTCCAGAAAAAGTGGCCATATTAGTTAAGGGAAGACACTATAGAAACAGCAAGTGGGGTTTCTGTTTCATTAATATGCTTAATGGAAAGTTTCCACAATGTAGTAACACAGGCACACGCGCACACACACACACACACACACACACAAAATCATGTTTGCCACCCAGGGAAAAGATATCCCCCACACAACCCAAAACTCGTTCTGGGCACACATTGGCTACATTACACCTCACTGCCCATGATAAAAACCAAACATCATGGTAAAGGTAACATTTGGACCTGGTTTGGGTTACTTTATGCATGGTTCACTTGAATTCCCTCCACATATGAAAGTAGTCATGGAGGCCTCTGCCGTTGTTTCCTAGAGCAGAAATGCTCCCTTGCCACCCTGCATGCTTAGACGGTGTGGGGAACAGCTCTTTCCACCTGTTTCAATATTTACAAAGGGGGGCATGTGACCAGATAGCTCTGCATGTGAAATTGGGTCACTCTGCACATGAAAGAGCTTTTAGGTGTGTATATCACTATGGAGAGTGGAGAGTCCTTTCCTGCACCATACGAATGTACAGACAGCAAGGAAGTGCTCCTGCTTTGGGCAGTGCCCCTTTGATGCAAGCAGAGCATAGGACTAGAACACGCATCCCCATTGCCTACTGCACAAGTTCCTGCAATTTTTGTGTGTTGTGTATGTGGAGAGCAGGATTAGGTGTACTACCTTCACATTATAACTCAGGCACATTCCTGCTCTACTGGTATATACAGTTCCTACCTCCCTGTGCTAACTCCCCATCCACTGACTGTAATATTTCAATCATCTAAGGTTCCCAGACTCATATGTGTACTAGTTACAGCAGTACCATTAGCCCCATATGAGGAGGGAGATAATGGTTCAAGTAATACTCATGTGTTCTTATTCTGTCACTGGGATGCAGCTACTCATTACCAGTAAGATGGGTGGGGAGCCTTTGGACTTCAGATGTTGCTGGACTTTAATGTGCATTAATTCTAGCCAGCATAGCAAATGATCAGTCATGACAGAAGATGTTGCTCAACATCTGGAGGGTCAAAGGTTCCCCATCCCTGCAGTAGGGCATACAGTCCTACTGCATGGGCATGCAGGAACCATGCCTCTGCCTGTTTCTTCATGGAGAAAATAGACAAAAATGTTTCTTCCTTTCTCATTAACAAGCATACTTTGGGGGTCACTCAACAAAACAGGAAATTGATTCACAACAGACAGAAGAAAGCATTTTTCACAATACTTAGTTAGCTTATATACAATTCACCACCCCCAGAGCCTACGTGTCCTGCCCTGGGCTTCTCAGACACATCTCACCATCCACTCTTGGAAACAAGATACTAGTTTCCAGATTAACCCTTTCATCTTACCCATCAAGACCCCTGTTATCTTTGTAGGCCTGAATCCTATTGTGTCAAACTGCTCACACAATGGATCATGTCGTAAGCAGTTTGATAGACCCAGAGCACACAGGCATCTACAAACCCATTACGCAAGTGGATGTTGTGCTTTCTTGATGATGATCGCCACCTAAGCAATGCCAAAAACAAGCAATCCAGCATATTATCATTCTGCCAGTGATCAAATGGATCCTGGCCTTGAAATCTGTCCCAATTCAGCAGTCCTCCAGAAGGATAATGTGGGTATAAACATACAACTGCATGAAGAAAATAAGCAGGGCTTGCATGCATAAACAAGACGGGAGAGCAGAAAGATGTGCTGTACAATGCCATATATGTTTAGTTGGAAATACTGTAAGTTCCTCTGCATTCAATGTAATTTATTCTCTGCAAAAAGATTTAGAATCTAAGTCAGAAAGTTAGTAGAAAAGGGTCAACAGGTTAATTAACTGTTGAGTGGACTCAATAGCTTTTACTGTGACAACTCACTAACTCTTAACCCATTTCTACTAAGTTTCACTGGACTAAGCGGCTCAAAAGGTTACAAAGAGATTGCCTTTCAAAGTAAGGAAAAGAATATCTAAAACCTTTGATCATTAGCTCATTCTGTCCCTTTCTACCCACAGAGAAAGCTGGCATGCGATTGGTAGCTCATAGGTCCATACGATGGCCCCGTTCTCTTGCTCCTGGATACCTGCTATTGCTCCAGTAGGCTTCTCAGTTGTTATTTTGTACCTGTACAATGGAAGAAAGATGGGATATTAGGAGATAACAAACAAGAGGAATAGAACTCCGACTCTTGGATAGATTTATAGGATGGTCTCTTTCTTCTTCTTCTCTCCTTCGTATAGTTATATAAGATAGTGGGAGATAAAGAAGAAATAAAGAAAGCAAGTGAATCAAGAAAAAAGCATGCAATATATACATACATGATTTCCTTGTTCCTTCGAGGTCCTCCAAAAGGGATAAATGGGAGGCTACCTGTAGCTGCATGGTAAAAAGTAACCCCAATACTCCACAGATCTACAGTTACCCCGTAAGCCTTCTGCTGGGGCTTCTTCAGTACTGCTCGCTTATACATGTCTGGGTGCTGTAAGTTATAAAAGAAAAGAAAAGAAAAGACAACATCTTATTTTAATTTTTAGCCATGCCCCACTTTTAGAATAGTTAGTAATCACTTTTCTAGACTCACACAAAACTGAAATAAAATCATGATAAAATTAGGTCTGCAACATTCAGGTTCATTCCTTATCCAGTGCAAAAGGAGACCTCTCTCCCTCATTAACTGAACAGCAGGTCAAAAAATAATATACAAGTGCTTCTAAAAACAGCAGATGAAAAACATCATCTTAAGATGAGCATTCTCCCTTCTCTCACACAGAAGACAAGTTTCTTGTAAGACAAGGATTGGATAACAGTGATACTCCTGATATTACTGGACTCCAGCTCCCGTAAGTCCAGTCAGCAGAGTCAAGAATGATGAAAGTTGTAGTCTAAATTCATTTGAATAAGCACAGCCTCTCCACCTGTTCTGAAATGATGCCAATATGTACAACAATTATGAACAGAGTGTATGTGTTTCTTTCTTCAAGAGTATTGTTTTCATCTGCATGTAGAGTTATGCAATTTTAATGGACAGCTTAAAAGATTCTCAAACTTTTTACCTTCAAGGCTGCCTAGAGAGAGCTGAAGATGACTGAGTTCCACTGGTAAGAAAATGGCACTGCAGGGACAGAGCCAGTCACAAAGTAGCAGCAGACAGAGGAGGAGTTTCGTATTACCAATTAGTGATATAATTGTATATGAATACAGGTCACCCCTTGTATCCACAGAACCAATATATGCAGTTTCAGTTATCTGAGGGACACAAAATAGAGGGCACATACCATAGAGTCATCCTAGAAAATGCCTACAGAGGCAACCCCTCTAGGCATCTTCTACATTCTTCAATGTAACTCTATGGTATGTTTCTACAGGAAGTCCTTTATTTTAAAAGGTTTTCTATTACCCGCAGTTTCATTAATACATGCTAAGTCCAGGAAGATACGAGGGGTGACCTGTACTAAACCCTCATGGGAATTTTAAAAATTCTTTACCACACTGATTCCCTTGTAGGAAAGTTCCATAATTCATCTATCCTCAAGTACAGACACTGTTGTAAAGATGCAAATTCAAACTCAGATCAGATAACTATATTAATAAAAGGCACGATGGCAGGAACTAGAGATAGCATACAGCCATCATGACATATAGCCTTTTCCTTCATGGGCTTATTTAACCCTCTCCTAAAAGCTATCCAAGTTGATCATCATCAGCGCACTTTGTAGTAGAAAACTCCAAAGTTTAACTCTGCACTTTGTGAAGAAGTCTCCTCTTTCCTCTGTCCTGAACTTCCCATCATTCTGCTTTATTAGGTCACTTGGCAAGATCATCCTCAAAAAATTCCAAGAATGCAGAAGGAAAACAGAATTATCAAAGAAAGGAAACAGAACAGTTCCCATTTGCAAATTTAATTAAGCTAACCATGTTCCTCTACCCTCTCCAAAAAAGCCAGAGGCTTAGATAAGACAACTGTGTGTTCCAGAAGTGGTTCTGCCCCTGAATTATCTTATTACAGAATGGAGCCAGTGTGGTGTAGTGGTTTGAGTGTTGGACTATGACCCTGGAGACCAGGGTTCGAATCCCTGCTCAGCCATGAAAATCCACTGGGTGACCTTGGGCAAGTTATACATTCTCAGCCACAGAAAACCCTGTGATAGGTTTGCATAAGTCAGAAACAACTTGAGGGCACACAACAACAATGTCTTCTTACAAAAGTCATATTTGTTAATTAAAAGGCCTAATATTGCACTTTACTTACAAGATATTCTTCTGTCCCATAAACTGATTCAAATTTTTCATCATCATCCAGTTCTCGGGCAGCTCCAAAATCAGTCAGTTTGTATATACTCTGTCTGTCTTCACCCGTTAGTCGCATTATGTTTCCTGGTTTGATATCTCTGTGAACAACCCCATTCTCACGGAGATGGTTCATTCCAGATACTAGATTGGGAATGGAGGGGAATAAAAAGATGTTGTTTTCTTTCTTTTTTTAAGAAGTGGATGAGGATTTTGTAGATGAACAAGGATCCTTGTGTTTTTCACTCAAAGATAACCTGTTCTCACTGACAAACTGTTTCACAGAACTGCGTTCTGGGTATGTGAAGGTGAAAATAAATATGTCACCAGTGGAAGCTTCCCTCACTCTTCCCCTGCATTGCAAGTAGCTGGTGAGAATGCTGATCAGGTGGAAGCCTAAACAGCTGGAGACTAGATTATCTGACGGACTACCTGTACCATTATAAACCTCCTCAGGCTCTAAGATTGGCCACAGAAGCTAGGCTCACATCCTTGCAGGTAAGATCTATTAGGCTGGTGAGCATGAGAGAGATGGCCTATTCTGTGGTGGCTCTAACCTTATGGAATGCCCTAGTTAGGATGTACACATGGTTCCTTCCCTGTTTTTAAGACCTGGGTGTTTTATCCTGCCTTTAACTCAACCTTTTATATCTGGGCTGGGCAATGTCTGGTCCTCCAGATGTTGTTGGAGCACAGCTCATCAGCTCTCGCTATTGGCTATCCTAGTTAGGGCTGGCTGGAGTTGCAGTCCAACAACATCTGGAGGGCTACCTGTTCTCCATTCTTGTTTAATACTGTGAGGTTTTTAAAAAATGTTGCAGTTGTTTTACCTGTTTTATGTTGGTTTAGGTAACTTTATTTTATTGCTTCCAATTCTTACTCTGTTATCTGCTTTGTGGAGGCTCTGCTTCAAAAGGCATAGCAATATTTTACATTAATAAATCAATTACACACATGTCTCTCAGGCCAAAGTCCTAATCCAGCTTGGAAACCTCCACATTGGCTATTTATGCTTTAATAATAATAAAAAAACAACCTCTCAAACACATCAGACCTAGAAATGTAAACATCACCACATCTAGTATGGCTTCTGAATGGTGGAGTGAATTGAGTTACAGCATGTGCTGTTATTCCAGACATATCACTCTATTCCCTGTAAAACTAAGCTAATAAATGCTCAGGACACAAAGTAATGGAATTACTGGTGTACAAGTACAATCGGCCTTCCACATGTGCAGGTTTAACTATTGCTGATTTAATTATTCATTGATTATTTGCTGCCATAGCCGCTGCTGCCCTATGCCATTTTTAATAGGGACTGCGAGCCTCACAAGACTGAGAGAAACTGAATGTCTGGCAAGACTTGTAAGTCCCTAATAAAAATGGTGTAGGGCAGCAGCAGCAGAGGTGGTGGCAAGCCCCACCAGCTGTCTGCTTCTGCCCTGTGAAAGAACCCCACCGCTCCAAAGGCATCCACCGTGAATCAAATCCACAAATTGTAATGTGTGTGTATGTTAAATATGGTTTGAGGGGTCTAGAGGTACTTTCACTGGAGTCCTCTGCCCCTAACTCCAGTGAATGTGGAGGGCCAACTGTAATGCAACATATCATTCTATCATCGTCATCATCTATTATTATTATTATTATTATTATTATTATCATCACCACCACCACCACCATCCTGTCTTTTTCCCAGTTTGGAATTCAAGGCAGCTTACAACAGCTTACAAATTCACAAAATAAAAAAGGTAAAAGATGACTAAAGTATCAAAAAATTAAAAGCAATTTAAAACAAACAATTTTTAAAATACCACAACAAGATAACAGATAGAAACACCAGCACATTGTTTAGGTTGGATGGGCCTTGTACACTCAATCTTTAAAGTCAGCAAAGTCTACAGATTAAGCAGTTTATACACCCAATCACCAAGCAAAAGTACCAGTTCAAATCTTTCACCAATAGCAACTCTGACCACGTGGTGTATATTATCCTGTGTCCATGCTGAAAAATGTATATAGGGCAAACTTCTAGATCACTTAAATCAAGAATTATTGAGCATAAAAGCAAGATCAGAAATTATAACTTAAGGCACTCACTGAACATATCAACCAATATAAACATTCTCCTGAGTTTTTCCTTGGTTTTTTTCTGGGCTGTGAGGCCATGATCTGGAATAGTTTCTTTCTGACGTTTTGCCTGCATCTATGGCTGGCATCTTCAGAGTCCTTAAGGTTCTTTGGAATTGAATGGATCTAACCTCACCCCTTTGAATGCATCTCCTTGCAGAACAGGTCCCCAGTAGCTTAAATGACTGCTTGGATTTATCAGCTTATTTATAAAACACTTTTTCCTTATAGTGTTTCCCATCTACATAAGGTTTGTTGGTGTAGGTCAGTTCTGCTTTATCCTACTTGTTTGTTTGTTTTTTGTTTTTGTAGAAGGTGCTTCTATACTGTTCATTGCAATCTTTTTGTTACTTATGACTGTGTAAACTTTCTTTTGTTTCTTTAATTAGTTACTTTAAAGCTGGGCAGTTCTGATATCAAGCCATCTGTTGGTTCTACTTATTAACTTGGTTTGATTTGTATATCTATCTGTCTATAAACTCACACACTCTTATATGCAATTCTGCACATGTTGATACTGCTTGCTTCATTTGTGAGGTGGTAAGAACTACACTTTTGTTTTTTATTTAGCTTTTGTTTTTTTGGACTCATGTTAATATGATTAAATTCTACACTATTTTGTATCTTTGGAGTCTGATATATTCCTTCTATGATCATTGGATTATTATAGAAAATTCTATTCTCATCTAACTAGTGATAAAGACTCATTGAAATGGCTCTAGGCTTCTAGGGAATAGGCATTTGCAAGCTCTTCATCAGAGCTTTTCAATAGCACATGGCCTGTGGACTATATTTAGTTGTCCTATTCATGTGCATGAAATGGACCTTGATGTCCTTGTGACTCCATTGTTCATCATGGACTTCCAAATTTAGGTTTCAACTATTGTTTCACAATGTAACTGCCTTTATTTGACATATACATTTCTCTCTGGCTTTTCTTCGCAAACGAAGATTCAGGAAGGACTCATCCCATGCTTTCTGCAAGCGTGCTGATGACTAAAAAGGCCAATCCAAGATAAACAAGTCCGGTTGCAAAAAGCACAGCAGAAGGTCTCCTTGGGTGATGTTTTTGGGTTGTGATTCTTTCTGCGTTGTCGTTTCTCTTCAAGACTTGTTCATCGTGAGTTCTCAAATAAGGCTGCAGCATTGTGGATAGTGCGTCTCCATGCCTCCCGATGTGAGGCCAGGGTGGACCACTGTTGGTGATCAATTTGGCCAAGCCTGAGATGTTGTTTCAGGGAGTCTTTGTATCGCTTTTTTGGAGCGCCCCTCTTACGCTGACCCGTGGCGAGTTCACCGTAGAGTAGTATTTTTGGGAGGCGATGGTCCTCCATCCTAGAAACATGCCCTGCCCAGCGCAGCTGTGTTCTCAATATCATGGCCTCAATGCTGGTGATCCCTGCTTGCTCAAGGACAGCAACATTCGTCACATAGTCAGTCCAGTGTATATTTAAGATTGTGCGTAGACAGCGCTGATGAAAGTGCTCGAGGAGTCGTAGGTGGTGGCGATAGGTGACCCATGTTTCAGATCCATAAAGGAGGATAGACAGTACGATGGCTCTATACACACTGATTTTTGTGCTTTGCCTCAGGTGTTTATTGCTCCAGACTCTTTTGTGAAGTCTTCCAAATGCACTATATGCCTTTGCTAATCTGTGATCGATCTCTTTGTCAATCTTGGCATCTGAGGAGATGATGCTTCCCAGGTAGGTGAACTGCTGAATGGACTTGAGCAGAGATTTGCTGACGGCAATGTGGGAATGGTGGTGTTCGTCCTGTGGTGCAGGCTGGTAAAGAACTTCTGTTTTCTTCAGGTTGACTTCTAGCCCAAACAGCTCGGCAGCTGTTGCAAAGCAGGATGTTAAGCGCTGCAGAGCTGCTTCTGTGTGGGCAACAAGGGCAGCATCATCGGCGAAGAGCAGCTCACGGACTAGATAGTTTAGAGTCTTAGTGTGAGCCCTCAGATGGCTTAAGTTAAACAAGTTACCATCAGTACGGTAGCGTATATAGATGCCGTCGTCTTCTTCAAGCTCTGCCATAGCCCTTTGGAGCATCGTGCTAAAGAAGATTGTAAATAAAGTTGGTGCAAGAACACAACCTTGCTTCACTCCATTAGTTATTAGAAAGGGCTCTGAAAGAGCATCGCCATATCTGACTTGACCACGCTGTCCCTCGTGTAGCAAGATAATCATTTTAAGGAATTTGGGGGGACATCCTAGTCTTTCCAGGATCTGCCACAGACCTTTTCTACTTACAGTGTCAAAGGCTTTGGTGAGGTCGACAAATGTTACATAGAGACCCTTGTTCTGCTCCCTACATTTTTCTTGCAGTTGCCTAAGGGCAAATACCATGTCTGTAGTACTCCTATTGGCTCTGAAGCCACATTGGCTTTCAGGGAGAAGTTCTTCTGCAATAACAGGAACTAATCTGTTCAGGAGTATCCTTGCAAGGGTTTTTCCAGCAATAGAGAGCAGTGTTATGCCTCGATAGTTTGAGCAGTCGGATTTTGCTCCTTTTTTCTTGTACAGGGTGATGATGACTGCATCTTGGAGGTCTGATGGCAGTTCCCCTTTTTCCCAGCAATTCACAAGGAATTTGTGGAACTTTTCGTTATATTGTGTGTATATAGTATATAATGTGATACTGTGCATTGCCTATAAGCTTCAGTTGCTCTGTGTCTTTTGTCAGCAGCTCTTGTCTCTCATATATATACATGTATAGTGTTTTATATTAATTTATGGTTCAATATCAGTTACACTGAATTGCCTATAGGCTCTTGTTGTTCTGTGCTCTGTATATTTCTCACAATATTGTTTACAATCATATTTACACCTTTTGGATTTTCTTTTTGAAGTCTTCCCTTCCCCCCATCCCCATTTTGGTTCCCACTTGGGAGTCACATTCTATGACTGTGAATTGGATCAGGGACAAACAGAGTCCTACTCACACCATTAAATGTAGCTGCAACACTTACCTACACAGTGTAATACTATAAGGAACTCAGATTCTGATAGTCCAAAGGCATTTTCTGGCTCTTCTAACAGGCTCAGCAGGCTTCCACCTGAACAGTACTCCATAACCAGCACCTTCTGTTTGCTGACTTCCTGCGTTTGAATTTGAGGCCGAAAATTAAATCCCATCTGTGGGGGTTGAATTGCTTACCTGATAGTGTGAACTCAGTGACAGTATACACTGTAGTTCCAAACATTTCATTCTACCACAACTGAAGCTAGCATAAATTTCCTGCAAAACCTACTATTACGGTAGATATACAGGGGAGTGGGGAGAGATTGAGAGAGACTGAGAGAGAGAAAAAGGGAGAGAGAGAGAGAGAGAGAGATCTCAGAATGAAAAAGTTTGAGGATGTTTTTTAAGATTAGGAATTGTATGCATGTCTGTCAATGCACTTTCCCCTTCTGCTGTTTTTCTGTTGAAAATAGCCCCCACCCAAAAGTTGTATTTTTCCTCTTCAATATTGAAAAGACAAGGATACTAAGTATTAAAGAGAAGCTGGGAATTGAAAGGGGGTGAAGGTGTGACTTCAGCAAGTAGTTCCTGCCAAATTAACTCTTCTGTCCAGAAGAAGAGCTAGGTGAACAGAGAAAAAAAGAGCAAGGACAACAAATACCATCTGTAAGCAATGCTCAGAAAACAACCTAAGCCCCTTCAATATGATGTGGTTCACTGCACAAATCTTAATCCCTTTCCATATTATGGGATACAGTGTGGGATTCATAAGGAAGCAAAGATAAGGCCATGGAAATTGATGCTCTGAAGACAGATGGACAGGTCAACAATATGAAGTGATCCAGGTAGTCAAAGTTGCAAAATATATCCTCATCAGATATTTTAAAAAAATCTTCCTGGCCATAATAGCTCAACTCCCTCAACAGTACAAACTAAGTCCCAATTCACATACCTTACACACACACACACACACACACACACACAGAGAGAGAGAGAGAGAGAATGAAAGAGAGTGATAAAAATGCACACAGAAAATGGATTCATGATAAAGCAGACATTTGCCTGCTTCACTGCCCAAGATTGCTGTTAAATGCACAGGAAGATAAGATCTTCAAGCTCACTGACTGCTTATTGCACACAGTCTGAATGAGTAACTTAGGCTGGTAATGAAATGATATCTCAGGCACTCAATCCTCATAGCAATGTATCTGTGCTTATTGGCCCTAAGGAGACTTCAAAAGACAAGGTGCTTTCCCACAAACTAGGAGTGAGAGGATGTGCCTCTTATCCTTGCTTGCATTTTTTGCTTCCTTCATGGCTGTGAATACTCAGCCCCCTATTCTTTTATAAGAAAGAAATGGTTTCCTGTTAATTAACATGCTAAGATCCAACCTGTACATTCATAAAAATCACATGGTACAGGTCTCCTAGGACAATAATGCTACAGAACAAGTAGTGTAATGGAGCCAAGCCTCATAGGGTCAAAGCCCCAGGACCTTTTTCATTAGCAGGGACTATGACCCCATCTATCACCAGCACCACTCCCACACTCTGTTTCCTCTGAGGGATTTGTAGTTTGATGAAGTTCTCAGAATTCTATGCTAGAGAACTCTAGTCTAGTTTCCTGAACTATATCCCTAGAGTTTTCTAGAAGACAAGTCTAAGTACCTTGTCAAACTAGAAATCCCAGCATTCCATGAAATGGGGCCATGGCAGTTGGTGGTATAACTGTGTAGTACGGATACACGCTTGGAAATGTTGTCTTCCCTTCCTAAGATTTTTGGGAGATGAAATGCTTAATACAATTTGAGATAATGCAACAGAAAATTAGGTGTATACTAAACAAATGTTGGTCATTAACACGCTTGTAAAACAACTTGAAGAAAGAGTAGGGGTCATTTTATGGGCTAGCTGTGCTCAAAAAAGGGGATGTCCATGTGCCATGGCAATAAATAAATAAAATACAGCACAGCTTCACATGGCTTGGGGAACATTTTATGTAGCCAGATAAACTGAACTACTATGTAGACAATACACTACGCATGGTGAAGGAGGGACGATACACACTTTGTGGATAAGTAACACTGAAATAAGCAGGGTTTGGCAAATAAAGTTTGGGTGTGTACAGTGGGGATTGGTTTCATTATACTGCTATTGTTGTGCCAGCACTATCATATCAATCAGTCCCCATTTTAGAGAGAAAACTAAACTTACTATCTCTTCCACAGCAAACAGTTTGACAATGTTCTGGTGGTTTAACTTCCTCAGCACCTCAAACTCTCTCATCTGCACTGCCTGAGGTCTCAGATAACTGGCACTGTTGAAAACCTTGACCGCAACCAGTTCTCCTGATATCTGGTAGGGGAAGGGAGGAAGCAGAAATTATTAGGGATGCAAAAACCATTTTACATTTTGCATATAAACAAGAAGAGAGAAAGCCACACATCTCCAACATGCAACTTTTCTTTTACTTATACTAATTAGTACCTTGTATTTTTAGATATAACTGTAGGTTTAGACTAATGACAGAAAAATATGATAAAATCTATATATCAACATCTATATATCCACTTCAATTGGGCAAGCTGAGGAGGCTAAAAACTATCAAATAAAAAAAGGTATTTGCCCAAGGAATGTTTACCACCAAGGGGGCTAGGTGGTATTCCTTAGGGAGGGAGGCCCAAAGCTTGAGAAAGCACAGTCTCATGCCATTGGAAAACATGCCTTAAATATTCATAGGACTGAGAGAAGGGCCTCTTGGGAAGATCTCAACACTCAAGCTGGCTTTGACAGGAGAAGACAGTCCTTCAGGAAATGTGGTCCCAAGCCACTTAAGGGCTGTACAAGTCATAACCAGCACTCTGAATGCACCAGCCACTGAATTATCTGTCTCTCTATACAATTTTAGTTACATCAGCACAAATTGCTCCAAAGTTGAATCTGTGCTGCAGGTATGGCTGCAGTAACCACCTAAGGATCCACTTCATACAAATGGCTCTCTGTGTCAAGTTGTGTTGGCTTTCTATCCACAGGCACTCCACCTTCTAGTCTCTCACCCTGTTGGGAGAGTCTGATCTGCAATGGGCTTTTGATTCTCAAATCTGTCTCACTACCCATAAAGTGATAACAGTACCTCTCATCTGCCTCTCTTAGAGCAGTTTGGGTAAAACTGCATTTACCATTATTGAAATAAATAATGTTTCAAGAAAAGGTCTGACAATTAGACGCAGAGCTTAGAAAATCTTGACTTTTTAACCATAATGTCTGAAAATTAGTCATGCTAGCTGGGGATACTGAGAGCTGTAGTCACCCAAAGTAGTTTTTCCCCTAACTCTGATTTTAATTTCAATTTTGTTGTTTGATCTGCTCCCAGGGTTTCCCAGCTAACCCACATCTTCTTACCTTGTTGCGTGCTTTGTACACACTGGCAGTGGCACCTTGACCCAGCACATCATCTGTTTTCCAGAGATAATTCAGTGTGCTTTGCATGGCCAGAAAGAAAATGGCCTGCCTGTTAGCTGCAAGATACATGGAAGCAGACAGCAAATTTTAGTAGCACGTAGCTGCCAAACCTGGTCAGCTTTTCCATAAACTGAGATACTTCTCTTTTCACTTATGAGTAATGCATAAGAAAGGTATGGGTGTGAATTACAACTTAAATGCATTGGACCTCTGGAAGAAGCAGGGATGAATTAATGATAGTAGCAACAATTTTCTCTCTTGTATTTTGGGAGAAGTGCAATGCATAACAAGGTGGTTCTTCCAAAAACATTGTTTATGTTTCAAATAGTCTCTTGTTGAGGTTTCTGAAAACACCTTTGATAATGTAATTTTTAACACTTATATCTCATGCCCCACAAAGTATCTCTAAGTGGTTTACAGCAAAAAAAATAGGTATACTGTATAATAAAAGCAGAATACAATAGAAAAAATGATACCATAAAACCCAAAGAACTAACAGAACCATTCAGACAAAACAAAACAACCTTAACACATCTACAAGTGGTAAAAACCATATATAGTTTATTATAGCAAAAGCCTTCAGAATTAGCAGGAAAGCAAGGCTAACTGGGGTTATAGCACTTTCAAATGTATTTATTACTCAGAAACTCTCTCGTTAGCAAAAACGTTCTTGGGTTTTGACTGCAGTAGACACAAGTGGATAGTTAGATAAGCATTTGTTGGAAATTGCCACTTCCCACTGAGACTCTTCCCTTAAGTGAATGGAGAAAATGTTTCTTTTCACTGCCAATTTGAATGTTCCTGTTTATCCATGCATTTCATATTTTTAAGGGCTAAATTCAGTGATAGCCCTACATATAGCAGACACACAATGTAGCTCACATTAGTTGTGACTAAAAAGTCCCATTAAATAGGTAAACCTTAGGTAGGTTTAACGTTTGATTTAAGATTTGTTTGGTAACAGATTTATTTATTTGTTTATTGGTTAGTAGAAGTCTTTACGCCTCTTAGCTGAGATTTTATTATTGCCACTAGTTTGTATTTCTGTTTCCATTCTGGCATCCCTTCAGAAATTTATACATTTAAAAAAATTAATTACAGGTTGACCCCCATATCCATGGTTTTACTTATCCACATCTGAGAAAATATGTTCACTCTAGTAATTTCTAGGTCCTCCAATGTGATTCTGTGGTCAACTTCTAGCATTTCTCATTGGAAATAGTAGGGTTCCCTATTATCCATGGTTTCAGGTATCCACGGGGGGAGGGTCTTGGAACGTATCCTCCATGGATATGGGGATCAACCTATAAATAAAATGTGGGATGGTAGGATAGAAACCATGCAGACTGAGAAGCATAATTCAAAGGGTTCTTGATGCAAAGGCGACACAAAGTGTGCTGGAGGCATCAGAGGTGTTGCAAGCAGGGTAAGCAAAAGGATTGCAAAACAGCTGGTTAAAGAGGAAACACTTTGTTTCCTGCTTTAGGAAAAGTAAAATCCCTGAGTTGCAACAACTGATGGCCCAGATTAAAATTTGCCTCCCTAGTTCCTCCTTAAACCAGTAGCATTTCAGGGTCTCTTTTTACATTTTATTTTTAAACAGACAGGCTTCTTAACACCTTGGCCTTAAGGTATTTGCCAGCAGCACCAAAAAGTTAGAATGGCCTTAACTTACCCAACTTTTTTTAAAAAAGGGTCAGGGATGCAAATCTAGATCTAAAGGTATATATGATACCTCCCAGGCTTTAAAAAAAAATCACTATGCAGGATTAGAATCTGTCCCAGCAATGTGATGGTATACTACTCTTCGACACAGTTCTTCCTGAGTGATCTGGTGATTTCATGTGCAACCCTTTAGAGAAAGAGTCATAGTTCAGTGACAAACATCTGCATTTCTACTGCACTGTATTGTGTCTGATGCAGTGGAATGCAATCCATGAAAGCTTCCTCCCATATAACCCGCCCCGCACCCTTAGATCTTCTGGGAGGGGTTTATTGCAACCAATGAGATCTAGATTAACAACAACCTCCCAGAGATCTTTTTCTATTGCTGCTCCCAGACTATGGAATGCCCTGCTGGAGGAGATCCATCAAGCAACTAGCTTGGAGAATTTCAAAAAAGCCATCAAAACAGATCTCTTCTGGCAGGCCTTCCTTGAATAGAACAGACCAATTTTTATGGATGCTTCTCCCTCTTTTTATGTTTCTGTTTTTATGTCTTTATGTTCTGATATTCAGTTTTAAAGTTTGAGGGTAGTTATTTTATGTCACTGGTGAATTTGCCAGTTATTTTAAATATATGTACTATTATATGTAATTTTAAGGGGGGGTAAAGTGTTTTAAGTTATTACTGTTGTTATGGATCTGTTCGTTTTTTTCCAATTGTTGTGAGCCGCCTTGATTGCCTAATAGGCAAAAGGCGGGGTACAAAAATAAAGTTGTTGCTGTTGTTGTTGTTGTTGTTGTTTAAAAATATCTTCTTCCCAGTTAGTTTCAAAGATGTTGCTGGATTCCTTTATGCCTTTTTATGCTAAAACAGACTAATATGGCTATCTCTTTGAATACCAATGGTAGTCGCTCAAACAACTGATAGTCATGCCTTTTTATTTCTCACTAATGTCCACATTTATTGAGAAGTTCTGTCAGACTTCCCCAGTCTGGTGCTTTCCAGCTGTGTTAGACAGCTTCCATCATCTCAGCCACCGGGGCCAACTGGGATGATAGTAACTGCAGTCCAACCTATCTTGAGAGTAACAGGTTGAGGAAAGCTGAGTTATACATACCCAAGTGAAGAGCAACACACAAACAACCAATGCATGCACACACACACACACACACACACACACACACAATATTCTGTCTTTCTTGGCCTGTGGTGAATTATAATCTCCCTCTAATAGTAGGAATACTGAACCTGAAGAAAATTTCAACCCATCAAATAAGTTGTAGCCTTAATTGCTTTAGTCACACCACATGAATGGGTCTTTAGTTTAGTACAGTGGGCCCTTTGTATCCGCTGGGGTTCGGTTCCAGGACCTCCATGGATACCAAAATCCATGGATACTCAAGTCCCATTAGATACAATGGTATAGTAAAATGGTGTCCCTTATATAAAATGGCAAAATCAAGGTTAGCTTTTTGGAATTTTTTTTAAAAAATATTCTCAACTCCACAGATGGTTGAATCCATAGATAAAGAATCCATGGATACGGATGGCTGACTGTATTCCCAGTACTCCAAAGTCACAATACTGTTCTCAGGCATTGCAGTGAGGTGAGTGGTGAGGTCTGGGGGTCCATTCACACTACACAATTTTAGCACTAGGATTCTACTCTATCATAGCAGCATCCTATGAAACCCTGGTAGATGAACTTTGGTAAGTGAGGTTCTAAAGTTCTCTGGCTGAGAATTCCAAACCCTCCCCAACTACAAATCCCAGGATTCCATAGTGTAGAACCATGACATTTAAAGTGCAATTACAGCATTTTAACAGTGTAGTGTGAAAGTGCCCCAGGACTGTAGTGCTTATTCAGATTTGCTTTCCTTTGGAAAAGTTGTATTTTGCAATGCATGTATGTACAGTTATAGGTCAGGCATAGGTGGGGATTAAGCTTAAAACCACTGTCAGGAAACAGTGGATCTATTGTCCCCACATCAGATCATTAGGGAGACACCTTCAAAGGTAGGAAGATTGCAAACTCAGCTGCTTCCACCTGAGGCTTTTATTCTGCCAGGACTCTGCCTTATTCAACAACACCTTCCATTTGGAAGACCCCACATCTTCCCAATGCTTCCCCTGTATTTCTTGTAGCATTATGAGCCTTCCTCTCAGAAGCACTCTCTCTCTCTACACACACACACTAGCATTCTCAGAGGAGGGAATTCAGCAAAGTATGCCCAAATTCCTCCATTAAAGAAACAGAGCAGCCATTGCATTGTGAACCTGTTAGGACTGAAACACCTTCGCCTGAGCACCTCTCTGTTCCTGGCAGGTAGAAGGGAAGACACTCATACATTTTAGAGGGGGCAGGAGGCAGGCACAAGTAAGCCACCAGAGGAGGATACAGTTTGGTTCCTCCAGGGTGGACATGTGGGCAGGCACTCGCCGGCAGTTGAACTGCAGTTGCCTCGGGGAACCTGGCACAAGCTGAATCCACACTACACAAATAATCCACTTTATAACTGGATTTTTTGCCATGGCTCCTTCCTATGAAATCCTGAGATTTGTAGTTTGGCAAGGCACCAGCAGCCTTGGACACAGGGCCGGTTTAAGGCACCGGCAGCGTCAGCATCTGCAGGGGGCCCCATCATTGTGGTGGCCCGCAGTAACCCTCCTCCTGCAAAAACATTATTAGTAATAATCTGAATATCCTGTACTGTGAATAGCTTAGGTTGAGTTAGGTTACATTGATCTGAGATAAACATATGCCCCCCCCCAAAAAAAATAAAGCATTGCAGGGGCCCCCAAAATCCCTTAAACCAGTCCTGCTTGGACAGAAAAGGCTAGAGACCTTGTAAATCTACAAATCCCAGGATTCAATAGGAAGGACCCATGAGAAATATTCCAGTGTCAAACTGGATTAGAGAAATAACCCAGGTTGAAACCAGATTTGCTATATCTCCTTCCTATGGAATCCTGGGATTTGTAGTTTGGTGAGGCACCCACACTCTTTCTCAGGGAAGGCTAAAGACCTTGTAAAACTACAAATCCCAGGATTCCATACGAAGGAGCTACGCAAATAACCCCATTTCAAACTGGATTATTTGTGTCGTGTGGATTTCCTAAATTTAGCAGTTGTTCCTGGCAGCACTCCAGTGCCAGGGAGCTCACTCACCTGAAACGCGGAGTCTTTTAAAGAACTAGGCTGGCAACGAAAGTACCCACTACCTGAGGGCACCCGGTAGTGCTTGGCCAGTCAGAAGGCAGTGCTCACTTCAGCCAAAACCGAGGCTTCTCTTTGCAGCAACAACTGCTAAACAACTTCCTGGTTTCTTTCTCTCTTAAAGATACACGTCTCTGTTCTCTGGCCCTCCTCCCTCTATCCCCACCCTGCCAGCTGAAACGCAGGGGAATGCCAAACAAGGTTCCCTTTAGCTTTCTCTCTCTCACACACACACACCATTAAATTTTTACACTGAAGTTTTAAACGTAGCCCCTTTATTTTGGCTTCCATGGGTATGGAACTCTCTGGCACACCATGAAATCCACAGTTAGAACTCAGGGTTGCCAACTCTTGAAATTAAAAAAAAAAAATACAATATAATAAAACCTCGTGGCTGTGTGCAGCCCAAAGGTGAATCTAGGTAAGCATGGGCCTCCATATAAAAGCTATCTTTTTTGTGGGTATTCTGGTGCCCATTTCACACTACAACTATTATATTGCCATGGTTCCACTTTTACTTCCATGGAAACATCCTATGGAATTCTGGGGTTTGTAGTTTGGTGAGGCTCTAGAGCTCTCTGGCTGAGAATTCGAAATACCTCTCCCTAAACTGCAAAGCCAGGTTTCCATAAGATAGAACTATGGCAGTTAAAGTGCTATCATATCACTATAATAGGCCATACCTCTCCATTGATACCCCCTTGTCGTGGGAGAGAGGCTTGTGTACCCTAATGATGTTTTGAGCTATGCTGGTGGTGGCATAATAGCCACCAGTAGGGTCTCCCATGCCAGACAGGTCAAAACTGAAGGGTCTGACAAAGAGCGTCAAAGGGCAGGATGGGCTCTCTAGCCTTATAACAACCGTCCTAGGAGAAGGAAAACTCTAATCCCAAACCCGAGCAGATGGTGCTCGTCCAACCCTGTAAGGTCAACCATCTAAGAGAAGGAAACTCTAATCAAACCTACGACCCGAGGACCTCGCTGCTACCATCCATGCTTGCAAGGCCACAGCAGATGAACCTTTGGTTTAAAGGGTGAGGCCAGTTCTGTGCACGCTGTGCTCCACCAGAAAAATCCATTACACAGGTTCGAAGGAAGAGAAACGATAATCCAGAAAGAATCACAACCTGGAAACATCACCCAAGGAGACCTTCTGCTGTGCTTTCTGCAACCAGACTTGTTTATCTCAGATTGGCCTTTTTAGTCATCAGCGCACTTGCAGGAAGTGTGGGATGAGTCCTTCCTGAATCTTTCTTTGCGAAGAAAAGCCAGAGAGAGAGAGAGAGAGAGAGAGAGAGAGAGAGAGAGAGAGAGAAAATAGGTCAGATGTCTAGCAGAACTATAGACACAGATCACAATCCAGTTCAGGTAATATCAGAAAGCAGGATGTAATGTGCATGTGGGGAAGGGAAATTTTGGGAAATGAACCAATCTTAACCTACTGGGAGAACTGTCTTGTGTTTACAGACCAGAACATGGTAACCTCTGATGGCTTGCTTAATGCCAGGAGATCCAAAGCCTCATATTGCTTAGCTTTTTCTGGCACACTGAAGCCAGAAGGGAATGAAACTAGGCTTGCTCACTGGCATTCACCCTCAGTAAGCTCTACAGATCATTCACACACATGCATTATGTAGCTGTTAAGCATTCAGGAAATGTTATAGAAAACATGTAACCATTTCACAGATGGGAATACTGAGAATGAGGAACAACCCAAATTGCAAGAACTTAGTCTCTTTTATTTATACAATAGGGTTAGGAGGGTCTCCTTTTTATATCCAAATGGGTGCACTTTGGAGGAGAGTAACACCTACTTACTCCACTGTGTTTGGCTACTTTAAGGTATTTTCCCCCAACACAACTCAAAACAGGCATGAAAGGTGAGGGAGGGACAGGTTTTACTTCCTTTCCCCTTACACAGACTTTTATATAAAAGTAGGACTTCCATCCCACTTCAAAGGAAACAGGAAACTGTTTAGAATGCAAGAAGGTGATTGGTTTGGTCCTGAGAAACATTTTGTTCAAGAAAGAAAGCAAAAGCACATAAAAGCTATCCTAAGGCCTAGTAGCTACAGTCAGTGTATCTTGTGGCCAAACACATTCCCTTGCCTGATGATAGGGCCAGCTCTGCCAGCAGAAAAGCAATCGTACCAGCATGGCATTTCACACGTTTCAGAGGGGATGAAAACTGGGACAGGACGAAAACTGGGACAGGAGTAGCCAACCAATATCAGAGTGCGGTCAAGATGGCAAAAGTTAATGAGGAAGAATTCATAAGTTAGGAGGGGCTGCAGCAACAAAAGACACGATTCTTCTCCTTCCCCTCTTTTGCCCCTGTTGAGTTAAGTGAAAACCACTTTTGCATTTTGAACGCAGTTTGTAGCAATTGAAGTAACCTGAGGACAGAGGAGGAAATGGGAGGAGAAGAGAGAAACTAGGGGGTTGTCTAAACAGTGAAAATAAACCTCATGGAATTCACAGTGAATCCTATCTGTCTAAATGGGATCCCACAGCAATCCACAGTATTCAAAAGGAGGGGGCCCAAAATGGCAAAAACAATGCTGTAGTTGTTATTTTTTTAAATGGCAAGGGGGTGCACATTCCTGCTTGTTAGGACAAGCGATTTGCTTTAAATCACTTTCCCATACAAGTGGATGTGCAAAGTTTATTGGCCGGGCAAGTGGGGGTGGGGCAGGGCTTGCTGACAGGACAAGCGCCCACTGCTGCCATGTCGAATTTTCACTTTAGCGAGTGACCGCTAAGGCAATAAAATGGGGTGTTTTTCTTTCTGTCCTTTTAACTCAGAAAATTCCTCAATCACTCCAGCACACCTTAGACAATAGTTGTTTTTTTTTTTTTAAGTCCAGCAACAGCAAAGTACTAAAGCAAGTAAATCACTTGCGGCCACCATCTGGCATGCGAAGCTTCTGGGGCCAAAACAAGTCAAGACAAGTTGCTGCTGCTACGAACTGTCTCTGCCAAATGTGGACTGATGGAGGCCATGGCGTTGATCCTTTGGGAAGGCTGCGCCTCAGTGACTTGGCACAGGCTTTGCATACAGAAAGCTGTGAGTTTGATCCCTGGCTATCTAGCTGTGGGCTAGAAAAGGACTCCTTCTGAAACCCTGGAAAGACAGTGCCAGTCAGTGTAGACAATATACTGGGCTAGATGGAGCTATGGTCTGACTCAGTGTAAGGCAGTATCCTACATGTGATAACAACCAACCTAAGTCCCAAGGAGAACGAGCATAGTGTTGTGGTTTGAGAGTTGGACTTGATGCTATTTACTCTGGAGATGAGGGTTCAAATCCCTGCCCAGCCATTGAAACCCACTGGGTGATCTTGGGCAATTCACACTCTCTCAGCCTCAGAGGAAGGCAAAGGCAAATCCCCTCTTGCCAAGAAATCCCTGTGATAGGGTTGCCTTAGGGTTACCAAAAGTTGGAAATGACTTGAAGGCACATAACAATAATGAGATGAGTGCCCAGGGGTTGGTAGAAAGCATTGCTTAATTTATGGATAGAGGAAGATGGGAAATATCCAGAGGTGGTGGGAGGAAAAGAATCATGGGAACAGCTAAATCCAAATCTTTGCCAGGCACATGCAGACAAGATTGGGCAGGAGGAATTATTCTATTTTTCGTTCTTCTTTTCTAAATGCTATTTTGGTAGTGTGGTTCAGCACCTGAGATAGCTCCTATAAAGATCAGACTAAAACATAACTTGGATGCACTATCCCACAGATATGGAAACCAACCCACACCCTTGATTAAAAACATTTAATTTATATAAAAGTATGAACAAATGATTCTGAAGTATAGAATCATAAAAACCCATGGAGATAAATCAGTTTAGATATCCTGGCTTCATCAAATACTATAAAATAGTCTTTGCTTGCCACAGTAATGACAGGAAAGGAGGTGCCAAGTGTTCTTCCTTTGGGGATAGCATTCCACAATCAGAGTGCCACCACTGAAAAGGCCTTTGCACAACCATTGACCCAGGGTGTCAGGGACACCAGTGAAGATATTTTTGGGGTTATTTAGGGACAGGCAATCCTTTAGGTCAACATTCCCTATTCAGGTGTCCCCAGATGTTTTGAACTAGAATTGGCATGGTGACTGGGATGATGGCTGGTGTAGTTGACACAGCTGGAGGGTACTAGGTTGTCGGAGGCTACTTTAGGTATCTTGATCCTAAACTGAATGGCTTTAAAAGTCAAAATCAACCATTTGAATTGGGCTGAGATCCAGTGCACCTGGCAATCATCAATGTAATATGATCACATTAGCAAGCTTGCAGCTGGGTGAACAATATTCTGTATCTTCCATCTCAGACATTTCCAGAATTTTGGGCACTAAATATGTTGTGGGTAGTAGAAATGTCTGGGGGGTATCTGGAGAATTTCTGGGATGTTTCTGTTTGATTGCTTTGATATATGCTTTCTAACATGCATCTCCTTTGACTGGGAATTTTCAAGGTCTTTGTCCTCAGCTAATAGATTTATTAGAGGAAGAAGTGATGCTGTTGATTATAACTTCTGTTTAGAAAATGATAAGCATTGATTTCACCCACTAAAGCAAATAGCAAAATAATGATTGGTTCTGGTTCTGTTAGGATGTCTCTAGATCTTTGAAAGCTACAAAAGGGGTCCGAGTCATAGCCTCAAGACTTTTTCTGTTTTCTGATCAATATTGTTTATGTACTTAATTTTCCTGTATTCTCCCTTCCACCAGCTGGAGGATTTAATATGCCCTGTCTCATATCTTTTAATTATAAGTAAAATACAACAATGGCTTTAGCTATTTAAATAGCAACAAGAATGAGTTTTTTCCTGATTTTTGTTTGTTTGTTTAAGGAAGAATAGAACCTGCCTTTCTATTTTAAATGGAGGAAAACAGAAGAGATGCCACATTGCATTAGAAAGGAAACTGATCTGCACAGTAGGAATGGACCTAAAGAATCAAGTTACTATGATAGAACAAACTCTTTCCTAAACCTTGCTCCTTAACATGGTGGCAACAGGACTCTCAGAGCAAATATTGTGTGTGCGTGTGTGTGTTGCTTAGCAACTTACGGTGACCCCATGGATTTCATAGGGTTTCCTTAGGCAAGGAATACTCACAGATAGTTTTGCCAATTCCTTCCTCTGAAATATAGCCTACAGCACCTGGTATTCATTCGTGGTCTCTCATCCAAGTACTTACCAGGGCTGGCCATGCTTAGTTTCCAATATCATAGGGGATCTGGTGCCTTTAGGGTATTCTAGAGCAAAAATACCCTCAAGGAACCAAATCCCACCTAATCTTGGAAGCTAAGCAAGGTCAGTTCTGATTAGTAATGTACTTGGATGGCAGACTGCCAATGAATACCATGTACTGTAAGCTATATTTCAGAGAAAGGAACTGTCAAACCACCTCTGAATATCCTTTGTGTAAGAAAACCCTATGAAATTCATGGGGTCGTCATAAGTTGACAGGTGACTTGAAGGCACATAAACACAGAGCAAATAACATACAGGAATGCATAATAAATACAGCACAAGGTGGCAGCATGGCTTCAAACATCAATGATTGGAGTAGGGAATTGATCTAGCCCACAAATGCCTAAGAAACTGACAGGGAGCAAGGGAAAGGTTTCTGGGTGTGGTGTTTCATTTGTTGTACATAATATAGAATAAAACTGGGACTACCAGGAACAGAATCAACATATGTGGCTCAGCTACTTGTACACCAAGCAAAGATGGCCCAATGAAAGAGGTCTCCATTGTTGTTTTGTATCACACCACTAAGAAACACAAGTATGTCAGATATGAGGCATGGCTAATGTCCTGCTTAAACCTTCAGAATAGGTGGGAGGTTATACCTTTTGGCAACATTTTACCCAGACTGTGGAAGCCAAAAGGATGAGAGACAGGGCTAGCCTGCCGCAGAGAAAACTACTGGTTTAAATTAAATGAACTAGGTCAGCAGCAAAGCAGATTAGTGATAAATATACACCCTTGGGATGGGCATCCGTTTTAAGAGAGATGCCCATTGTTCTCCTACTATTGTTTATGTATGTTGAAAGTCAATCCATAGCTGGTTCCAAGTGCAAAAGGGGTGTTGGAGCATCCAGGCCAGTGCTTGTATCACATGAAGAACAAGATGTATATGTGTTACACAGGACCTTGCTGCTGATGCCTGAAGATTTTTACATTTTAGGGACACAGCACCATAGGTAATTCTCACAATTCAGTTCAATTCCAGCGGTCTCCAAGGTTCACTCAGCCTTCCATCCTTTCGTAGGTCGGTAAAATGAGTACCCAGCTTGTGGGAGCAATTAGCTAACACACATTGGAAACTGCTTAATGCAGTGTAGATGTGTAAATTGCTATTGCTTAAAACAATTTGTAAGCCGCTCTGCTAGCCTTGTGGCTGAAGAGCGGGATATAATAAATAAATAAATACTGGAAGCTTATCCTAAATATCTATTGTTAAAATTGGGGAAATCATTACAAAATATATTAGGTAGGGAAGAAAAGGTTCCCCTGATCCTTTCCTTTCCATATCACCATATAGTTATGATGATGGGCCAGGCTTCTTAACAAATTTCAGATCTCTTTCATTCTGTCTCTCTCTTGAATTAGAGACTGAACATATCTGAACCTTCTGGGCTGCTCAGCACCATGTACTTCCTTGTTTCTCCTCCAGTGGCACTTCAAATGTACTGTGTAGGACATGTAATATGACAGAGAAGAAGCGCTATTAGAGAATGAGAGGGAAATGTGAATGACAGTGAAGACTTCCTTTGAAATTTCAACATATGCATTCAATGAGTGTTAGAAATATGTGGATGCATTTAATAAAAATTGAGAGCAGTTTCATATTTTATGCAGCAACCATGTTGGCTGCAGTTGCATTAGTGTTAGATGGAAAGTATGAAGGGCAGACATATGCTTTCAAGTTTGTGCACCGGTGAAAGAACACTGTTTATTAAATCTGACAGCTTTTTCTTTAAAAAAGAAGAAAAAGATTAACAGTATTTTACAATAATTGAAATATATAAATGAAAAATAATAAAAACTCATATATCTATAATGTAGGAGTGTGTGCACACATGTGTATATGTGCCTCCTGGTCACCTGTTGACTTAGGTTGAACCCATGAATTCCATAGGGTTTTCTTTGGCAAGGAACACTCAGAGTTGGTTTTGCCAGTTCCTTCCACTGAAATATAGCCTACAGCACCTAGTATTTGTTGGTGGTCTCCCATCAAACTACTAAACAATGCTGATACTGCTTAGCTCCAAGATCAGACAGGATCTGGTGCCTTTAGGGTATTGTGTATAGTGCCTTCAAGTTGCTTGTGGACCTATGGAGACCCCAGGTAAAATCAATTGGCCAATTACATGCTTTCAAATGCCTGAAATTGGCTATGGCTCTCCAGTAAGTGTCGATTACATGCTTGAAGATGCATGTACACCTTTCACATGTCCATGAGGGATATGACTAAGAGTAACATTACAAGTTTTGTATCAGCTGTTTTCATCCTTGTGCAGAAAAGGTGAGGATTCTTGAGAAGCATGTATTTGTATGGATGTGTCCATGTACGTACTGTACACACAACAATTAGAGAAATAATTAATCTGTCTTTAAGATGAGGGACCTTCTGCTTGCACGGTCAACATAAAGGACCAGTAAGCTTACTAAAAAGCTTTCACAAGAAGTAATGCCTCTTAAAGGTGAAATACAGTCAGCCCTCCACATTTGAGGGTTTAATTTTTGTGGGTTTGATTATTTGCAGCCGCCTCTGCTGCTGCACTATGCCATTTTTAAATAGGGACTGCAAGCGTTGTGCGACTGAGATTGTGAATGCGCAGTGGGGCTTGTAAGTCCTTAATAAAAATGGAATAGGGCAACAGCAGAGGTAACAGCAAGCACCACCCACTACCTGCTGCTGCTGTGAAGGAACTCTGCTACCTTGAAGGCATCTGGTTTGAATCCATGGATCATACTTTTTGTGTGTGTTAATATGGGTTGGAGGGGGCTAGAGATACTTGCAGTTTTTAACTTTTGTGGGGGTCCTGTACTCCTAACCCCAGCAAATGTATGTGAAATATGACAATGGAGATTTAATCAGTTAGGTAGATACAATTTGCAGCTTTTTCTGTTCACTTCTTGTTTCAGAAAAAGCCTCTCCTGAGCATAAATGAGCCTAGCTCCTCCACCCCAATAAACATGATAGAAACACCCCCATATCACCCAAGGGTCACAAAACCAGCCCTATGGGCTGCATGCAGCCTGAGGGGCCACATTCAGCCCACTCATTATTTAGGACTGTAGTGACAGCTTTAAATCATTAATTTATTCATTTTAGGCATTTATATCCTATCCTCCGACCTAGTTGTTGGCACCTCTCCACATTAGTTTTTCTAAAGAACTATTCTTTAGTAATCTTATATTAGAAGGAGGGCTAGTAGGGTACTGGTTATATTCCTAGAAATGATGATGATGATAATAATAATAATAATAATAATAATAATAACTTTATTTTTTGTACCCCACCTTTTGCCTATTAGGCAATCAAGGTGGCTCACAACAATTGGATATAAAAACAAATCCATAACAATAGTAGTAACTTAAAACAATTTACTCCCCTTAAAATTACATATAATCGTGCATATATTTAAAATAACTATTGGGGAAGGAGAGGGACCTGGATTCAAATTCCCATTCAGCCCTGATGAAATCTGGATGACTTTGACACAGTCAATAGTTCTCAGCCTCACCGTCCTCACAGTAGTTGTGAGATTAAAACAGTGTGTTGAGGCAGAAGAAACATGGACACTGTCATGAACAATGCTGGAGGAAAGGCAGCATATACATGTAAGAAATAAATAATAAATAACTCCATACCTTGGCCCAGTCATTAATCAGAATGGAGACTATAGTCAAGAATTTGACTACCTGTGGAAATGTGACCAATAAGTGTTAAATGTATGTTTAGCAAAGTATTAGATATTTGAACTAATAAATGTGAATGGTTCTTGCAGCAGCAGCAGCAGCAGCAACAACACCCAGAAGACTAGGAATTGGAAGAGCAGCTATGAAGGAACTAGACAAGGTCCTGAAGTGTAAAGTTATATTATTGAATAGTAAAGCTAGGATAGTCCATACCATCGTATTTCCAATTACTGTGTATGGTTGTGAAAGCTGGACAGTGAAGGAAGCTGATAGGAACAAATATCAATTAATTTGAAATGTGTTGCTATGAGTTCTGCAGATACCATGGATTGACAAAAAAACAAATAAAGGAGTCCAAGAGCAAACTTAGCCTAAACTCTCCCTAGAAACCAATATGACTAAGCTGAGACTGTTGTACTTTGGCCACATCATTAGAAGACATAACTCACTAGAAAATGTGATAATGCTTGGTATGGTAGAAGGCAGTAGGAAAAGCGGAAGACCACATTCCAGCTGGATAGACTCAGTCAAGGAAGACACAATCCTGAGCCTGCAAGACCTGAGCAAGGCTTTTGATAGATCTTCCTTGGTTTTTTTCCAGGCTATGGGCTGTGTTCTGGAAGAGTTTACTTCTGACGTTTCGCCTGCATCTGTGCTGGCATCTTCAGAGAATGGTTGGGTAGGAGTGCGTTTGGAGTTTATATATTGTGAACCCCTGTTGGGGAGTAAATTTGTGTAATTGAATGGTTAGTTTCTGGGTATAGAAATGCAAGGATGATTAGTGTCTGTTTGGCTAATGGTTGGTTGATGGGCCATTATCTGCTGGAAATCCCCTTATGCCTGGGTGGAATTCCTTTGTAAGTGTTGAGTTTTGATTCTATTGTTTTTCAAAACTGGCAGCCAGATTTTGTTTACTTTTAGGGTTTCTTCTTTCCTGTTGAAATTGTCCAGGTGTTTGTGAATTTCAATAGCTTCTCTGTGCATTCTGACATGATAGTTGTTGGCCTGGTCCAGAATTTCTGTGTTTTTAAATGACATTTTGTGTTCAGGTTGGTTTATAACATAGAATCATAGAATCATAGAATCATAGAATTTCTGAGTTGGAAGAGACCACGAGGGCCATCCAGTCCAACCCCCTGCCATGCAGGAAATCACGATCAAAGCATCCCCGACAGATGGCCATCCAGCCTCTGTTTAAAGACCTCCAAGGAAGGAGACCCCCACCATGCTCCGAGGGAGTGTGTTCCACTGCCAAACAGCTCTTACTGTCAAAAAGTTCTTCCTCATGTTGAGGTGGAATCTCTGTTCCTGGAGCTTGCACCCATTGCTCCGTGTTCCAGTCTCTGGAGCAGCAGAAAACAAGCCTGCTCCATCCTCAACGTGACATCCCTTCAAATACTTAAACAGGGCTATCATATCGCCTCTTAACCATCTTTTTTCCAGGCTGCTGATTTTTCTGGCTGGCCCAGTCTGCAGTGTCTCTCATGTTCCTTGATTCGTGTTTGCACACTGCATTTAGTCAACAACTATCATGTCAGAATGCACAGATGGAAGTTTCCGTCAATAAAAAGCGGCAGAGGGAAAACAAAGGACAGAGGGAGAACGAACAAAGGACGGGAGGAGGATGTCGTCGTCCGAAACCAATAACTGGAAGCAGGACAGCGCCGTCCTCCTCCCGGCCTCTGCAGGTTTTTTTACCCCATCTGAAAAAGTCCACAGTCTGATAACATCATCTGCTGACACCTCCAGAGGAGCCCAGTGGATCTCAGTGGAAGATGTCCTCCATTTGAGGAAGTAGAATGGTCAACAGTCCTGGGTCTAAAACTGTTAGGTGAATACAAGCGATACCAACAGAAAGGTCCTTAAGTGCTGCTAATGCAGTGGGGAAAAAAGGAACCCAGGCATTTAGGCAGGGAAGGGAGTGGGCAGGGCTACCGCCAAAACACTTATGTAATGATTCCAGAAGGTTTTGAGCAGTGCTCTGTGCAGGCACAGATAACCCAATTGTGTGGATTCACAAAGACCACGAAGAAGAACCAGATGTTTCTCTGTTCCCCTCTGCAGAATTCTTACATTGTGCTTGACCATGTAGGATCTCAGCCATGGTGTCTTTTTATACTGGTGAAAATTAGTATGCAAAGAGATCTTGTAACACCTTTGAGACTAATGGAGATAAAGAAGTTGTAGCATAAGCTTTCGTAGACTGAAGTCTATGGAAGCTTATGTTACAACTTCTTTCTCTCAGACTCAACGGCACTACAAGATTGCTTTGCATACTGATATTCCAGATTAACACAGCTATTTCTTTGCATTCCTCCCCCCCCCTGTGAAAATTAGATTCAGGAACAAATGGGATCCATAGCAAAATACTTGTCAGAGGTTGTATCCTGGTGTCTGACAGGAATATTTCCCCCTTTAGAGCTTGTTCAGAGCTCACAGTGTGAGGTTTTCAGAAGAAAGGGAAGGGAAAGGAAAGACTTCCTTTTTAAATTAAGTATCTCCCTCTCTCCCCACTGTGTAATAAATAGTTTTGGTTCAGGTCCTGACTGCCTGGAGGGTTTTCTACATTCACACACCCTTTGAAACCTGTATGTTTGACTGGCTGGGCCTTACAGCAGAGAGAAGCAACCAGTTTCAGGTTGCCAGGCAGCATCCTAAGGGAGGGAGTACTTAGAATAGCAGGAACTGGTGGCTGAATGGTGCTGTGGGCCTAGCTAAGCATGGGAGGGGTCATTTAAGCTCTGCTCAAGTCCTTTGGTCAGGACTGGCAACCTAGTTTAGCTGTGAGATGGAGCATGGGCTAGTTAGCTAAGGATGAAGAAGAACAGCTGAAGTAATATGAACATAGTCTCTCTCTCTCTCTCTCTCTGGCTTTTCTTCGCAAACGAAGATTCAGGAAGGACTCATCCCGCGCTTTCTGCAAGCGCGCTGATGACTAAAAAGGCCAATCCGAGATAAACAAGTCCGGTTGCAAAAAGCGCAGCAGAAGGTCTCCTTGGGTGATGTTTTTGGGTTGTGATTCTTTCTGCGTTGTCGTTTCTCTTCAAGACTTGTTCGTCGTGAGTTCTCAAATAAGGCTGCAGCATTGTGGATATTGCGTCTCCATGCCTCCCGATGTGAGGCCAGGGCGGACCACTGTTGGTGATCAATTTGGCCAAGCCTGAGATGTTGTTTCAGGGAGTCTTTGTATCGCTTTTTTGGAGCGCCCCTCTTACGCTGACCCGTGGCGAGTTCACCGTAGAGTAGTATTTTTGGGAGGCGATGGTCCTCCATCCTAGAAACGTGCCCTGCCCAGCGCAGCTGTGTTCTCAATATCATGGCCTCAATGCTGGTGCTCCCTGCTTGTTCAAGGACAGCAACATTCGTCACATAGTCAGTCCAGTGTATATTTAGGATTGTGCGTAGACAGCGCTGATGAAAGCGCTCGAGGAGTCGTAGGTGGTGGCGATAGGTAACCCATGTTTCAGATCCATAAAGGAGGATAGACAGTACGATGGCTCTATACACACTGATTTTTGTGCTTTGCCTCAGGTGTTTATTGCTCCAGACTCTTTTGTGAAGTCTTCCAAATGCACTATATGCCTTTGCTAATCTGTGATCGATCTCTTTGTCAATCTTGGCATCTGAGGAGATGATGCTTCCCAGGTAGGTGAACTGCTGAACGGACTTGAGCACAGATTTGCCGATGGCAATGTGGGGATGGTGGTGTTCGTCCTGTGGTGCAGGCTGGTAAAGAACTTCTGTTTTCTTCAGGTTGACTTCTAGCCCAAACAGCTCTGCAGCTGTTGCAAAGCAGGACGTTAGGCGCTGCAGAGCTGCTTCTGTGTGGGCAACAAGGGCAGCATAGTGCTTTCAGTGAATTATCAAGCTGCAATGAGGGATTGGTTTCACAAAAGAAGTGACAGACATGCATACTAGAAAATTGAAACCCTGGTTCCTGAATTTACATGTGGCTTCCTCATAAGGGTGTTTCCATACATAAACCTTTCAAATTGGCTTTTGGCCTCAAATCCACACTGCATAAATAATCCATTTGAAACTGGATTATTTGCCATGCCTCCTTCCTATGGAATTCTGGGATATGTAGTTCTACAAGGTCCTTAGGCTCCTACAAATCTCAGGATTCCATAGAAAAGAGACATAGCAAATAATCCAGTTTCAAACTGGATTATTTGTGTAGTGTGGATATTGCCATGCCAAACACAAATTGTTTAGAGAAATTCTGCTCTTGCCAACCCAACAGCCCAGCTCAACTCTTTGGGCCCTTCCACACTATGTAGTTACAGTACTGCAAAATTATTTGATTTTAACTGTCATGGCAAATTCCTATGGAATGCTGGGATTTGCAGTTTAGGGAGGGACATTTAGAACTCAGCCAGAGAGCTTTAGTGCTTCCCCCAACTACAAACCCCAGGATTCCATAGCATGTTCCCATGCAGTTGAAGCAGAATCATAGTACTATAACTTTGTAGTGAGAAATATATTACTGATGTCATTAGATAAACTGAACAATCTATTTCTGGGGTGGGGAATTTGTGAACTTTTGGAGTCTTGATTCCCATCAGTCCCAGCTGGCATGCTAGTGGCCGGGAATTGTGGTCTGAATTGTCTGGAGGGCCACGGATTTTCCACCCCGATCTATACAAAGTTTAGACTGTGACAGTACTTGTAAGATGAAAAAAATCTGGAGTTACTTGGCAGAGAGGAATTCATTCAACCTTCTTCCTGGCATGTTCAAAAGGAATCCAGGCCCTGCAAGTTCCTGTGTACCCAGAGATAGGGAGAAGAACTTGTTGCAACCAGCTGAATTTCAGCCCTGCACCAAACAGTTTGATTTAAACATCAAACACTGTCTTTCCCGAACCAAACCTCACTGTAAATAATTAACTCCCTGGAACATAAACACAGGGGACTTTTAAAGCCCTAATTACAAAAATATGATGTGGTTTTTCCCCCCATAAAAAAAGAAGAGGAGATGAAAAAAACAAGAAAAAAAACATACAAGAAGCAAGGAAAATCTGAATTAGGAAACTCTCCTTTTGCTTGCTGCTCTCCTTCTGGGGGTGGCTTGGAGGAATGTTAGCAACCTCACCCTGCCCAAGGCCTTTCAGCCACCCGCAGGCTCCCTTGACAACAGCATTAAGATGAAACCTTTTGTAATCAAGGCCCTGCTGGAGATGGTCATGCTCAGCCACATCCTGTTAGTAACTGGACAGGTGTGTTTAATCTAAAATGGATGATAGCTGAAGGAGCATGGAAAACATTAGAAGCTCCAGTGTTCATTAGCAACCCACATTCTTTGGCTAGTTAAAGGTTAAGGCCAATGGGAAAGAAGAATTTTTGCTTCCCTGGGAAAAGAAGAGGGAAGAAAGATGGGATTAGCCTGGGTTTTTCTATTTTTTGGCCCACTTTTGGCCTCTCTTGTTTTCTTTTTGGTGTAGCACACATGAAAGTCTCTCTCTGGAATGATCAGATCCTATAAAAATGGCATTAAGGATTTCTCAAAATGGCAGCATTTCCTATAGCTGGTGTTGTGCTGTAGCATTAGATGGCATCTATATACGTTACCATATTGATGGTAGCTTGTTTGACTTAAGCCGTCATAGGGCTCGCACTAAGACTCTAAACTATCTAGTCCGTGAGCTGCTCTTCGCTGATGATGCTGCCCTTGTTGCCCACACAGAAGCAGCTCTGCAGCGCCTAACATCCTGCTTCGTGACAGCTGCAGAGCTGTTTGGGCTGGAAGTCAACCTGAAGAAAACAGAAGTTCTTTACCAGCCTGCACCACAGGACGAACACCACCATCCCCACATTGCCGTCGGCAAATCTGTGCTCAAGTCCGTTCAGCAGTTCACCTACCTGGGAAGCATCATCTCCTCAGATGCCAAGATTGACAAAGAGATCAATCACAGATTAGCAAAGGCATATAGCGCATTTGGAAGACTTTACAAAAGAGTCTGGAGTAATAAACACCTGAGACGAAGCACAAAAAATCTTTGTGTATAGAGCCATTGTAGTGTCTATTCTCCTTTATGGGTCTGAAACATGGGTCACCTATTGCCACCACTTACGACTCCTCAAATGCTTTCATCAGCGCTGTATACGCACAATCCTAAATATACACTGGACTGACTATGTGATGAATGTTGCTGTCCTTGAGCAAGCATGGATCACCAGCATTGAGGCCATGGTATTGAGAACACAGCTGTGCTGGGCAGGGCATGTTTCTAGGATGGAGGACCATCGCCTCCCCAAAATAGTACTCTACGGTGAACTCGCCACGGGTCAGCGTAAGAGGGGCGCTCCAAAAAAGCGATACAAAGACTCCCTGAAGCAACATTTCAGGCTCAGCCAAATTGATCACCGACAATGGTCTGCCCTGGCCTCACATCGGGAGGCATAGAGACGCACTATCCACAATGCTGCAGCCTTATTTGAGAACTCACGCCGAACAAGTCTTGAAGAGAAATGACAACGCAGAAAGAATCACAACCCAAAAACATCACCCAAGGAGACCTTCTGCTGTGCTTTCTGCAACCGGACTTGTTTATCTCAGATTGGCCTTTTTAGTCATCAGCGCACTTGCAGAAAGTGCAGGATGAGTCCTTCCTGAATCTTTGTTTGCGAAGAAAAGCCAGAGAGAGAGAGAGGTGTTCAAATTCAGAGATGGGCTGCCGGTGAGCCCATCTCTGATTCATCAGAGGAGGAGGTAGAGGCAGGCCCGGCACCGGCTGCACCCCCACCAGGTATACCTGTCATTTATGTTTTTATTGACCTCATTCATAAGTAAGTTAAGAAATATTAGTGATAGAATTCTAAGTAAAGTAATACCTATGCATTACTTTCTTAAAGGTCCCCAAGCTGCACATGAGGCTGCAGCCCAATTGGCTGGCCTCAATATAATAGCGAGGATTGAGGAGCTTGGTAAATATATTTAAGTATAACTTTCAAAAAGGGCAATTAGTTTGCACATACCATAATATGTTGAGAAATAATTGTTTTTTATTGCCCACTACAGGAAGGACACTCCAACAAGAAATCAGAGACCTGGCGAGGAGGGTGCAAGCCATAGAGGAAAGGCTTGCTATGTAAATATTGTATATAGTTTCCCAGTTTAAAAAAATCTGTAAATATTTTTCTATGTAAATATTGTATATTGTAAATATTGAATATAGTTTTCCACTTAAAAAAAATCGGTAAATATTTTCCTTATGTAAATAATTAATATGTAAATGTTCTGTAAATACTTCTGTTAATACACATTTTTTCTAATGTTAATATTATTTATGTATGGTTTGTTTGTATTTATTTCATATATATGATCCCCTACTGTGTATGTGTTTGTTTAAACTCTCATTGTTATGATTTCTAAACCTTATGTATCCATTTAAATATTGTGTTTTTCTATGTTATCCATATTTGTTATTGTATGTTATCCATATTTGTCATATAAAAACTTTCATGTAAATATATCTTTTTTTAATTTGTATAACCTGTATATATGTATATACTTAAATACTTTGTTAAAATAAAACCATTATTTTTAGAATTCAAATGCCTGTTTATTTTCCATAATATCATCATTTCCTTTTCATCAGTGCAAACTGTTATACATTCATCATTGGCGTACTTATATGTTTAATATTTTAAATAGACCAGTATCTTAGTACCAACAGAAAAATGATAACACTGTATAGTGCAGTATTTCCCCTATTAAAGAAATAACTGCTTATACTGATTAAAACAAACTATAATGATAGGGGTACTCTTTTTTTAATTGCCCTTGTTGGCCTACAGGCTGGAGAAGTACTTCCCTCCAAACTTGTGGTTGGTGTACATTGATGATTTTCTTGTGAGTTCTCTTTATTTTCTTCCCCTAAATTTTTGCCATTACACACTCTCTTGACCACAACACGTTTCTTAGAATTATCCAAAGACTTAATGTCCCCAAGGTCCCCAAATAGATCATTTTGACATTGTATTTCTTTGAGCATTTGCTGAGATTCCTCAAAAGAATGCTCATAGAATTTCTCTAGACACCCTTGCAAAGACAAGATCTGCTTCTCAGATATTGTTTCATGTTAGATACAAACAATTCAGCTATTGATCTAGAGTTTGCCATCAGTTCATTTACATCAGAAGACCGTTTCTTCCTGAGAAACAACGCCAATCTTTTAGGGGGAATAAAGTGGCAGTAGGGTTACTCAAATCTGCAACTGAGAAAAGAGGATAATTTAATGATATTCCATGTGTAACACAATATTTTCTCTGTTACACAACATATCTACTTTTAAAATGTAGTGATACATACCAGTACGTGCTGGGGTAGTTGCCCACACAGTATCAATCTCAGTAACCACAACCGTGGAATTTTCCTCAGTCTCAGTAATTCCCAAGCTTTCCATGGGCTCCCCTGTTAAGGTAACAGTAACTGCAGATTCATCAGTTCCCTGAGTACCTGAAACATCTGATGGAAAAAAGAAAAGGAAGAAAACAAGGAGTATTGGGTAACCAAAGACAGAGAATCACAGTGATTATATCTTCTTTTAAAATATCGCATACCTGGTGGCAGAGGTAAACGAAGAAGAGTATTCTTTGTTTATGGCTGCGGCAGGAGACGCCATAGTTAACGTGCCCAGATGCACGCTCAGTTTTACATCCCTAGGGCACATACAGAGATTTGCGCCATTTGGCTTTAACTGCCTTAATTTGCAAAAGAAAGGCGAATTCATGGACCAAAGCAGCACATTCGGTGGTCATGTAGGCAAATATGGTGAAATGATCATTTCTAACAAGCAACAGAGGCACAAAGAACATATAACTAAGATGCAACACTTCATTATACCAGGTTACAGATGCGGTTGTGAAGTTGTGAAAACGGATTTTTACACATCCGAGTTTTCACATTAATGCCTTTTATTCTGGGCGATGAAATTAAACCTAATAAATTATAAATGTAATAGCCAGCACAAGTAAAATACATATCATGCATTGAATTTCCATGAGCAAATTAAAATACCAAGCACAGATCTCAGCTGGTCAGACTTTGAAATCCGAGTACATACTTAATCGAGTTTTCACATAATACGAATGAATTTTAAAAAATAAAAAATAAAAAACCTTACCTAGGGGATGTGAGAACAATTTCTCAGAGTATCCCTGCAGCATCTCCTGGGATGAGGGAGGGAATTCCACGTCTTCTTCGGGGAGGGGAGCGTGATGGGGAGTCACCGACCCACACGGAACATGCACAATGTCGGTTGTGCTCCCCAGCCGCTTCGGGTGGTAGTTGGCATCGCCGCCAGAATTTCATGGAGTTCTTTATAAAAGGGCATTGTGGCCACATTGTTTCCACTTTTAGAGTTGTGGTTGTTTACCTGGCGGTAATTTTTACGCATCAGTTTCGTCTTCGTCCTGCATTCCTCAGCGATACGTTCATGCCCTTTTGATTTCATTTCGGCAGCAATTTTTTCAAAAAGGTCGATATTTCTATGGGACCCCCTCAGCTGTTCCTGCACCTTTTCCTCGCCCCATATTGCCAAAAGGTCTATGGTCTCATTGTAGGACCAGGAGATCCCACGGCCGCCTTTCCTGGGGTGAGGTGCGGTTTCGACATCCATCACTGAAACTGCACAGGTAAACGGCCAGGAGAACAATGGAGATGTATCTTCAAATTTTGGGCTGGTCAAGAAAGGGGCAGGTAGACCTCCCACTTACTGGCCAGGGCCCGCCCATGGTCAAGACAATTTCTGGTCATCTCCTGTGTCCGTGATATCTTGTCACGGGCTGTTTACATTTCCGATTTTCCGAATCATCCAGTGACTTTTTAAAAAATCGGCACAACCCGTGGGATTGAAAGTCCCGTGGATTGAGAGACAAATGGTGGTCCCCCTTTTGAAAAACATGTGTCCAACTCCATGTACGTGTAAACAGCCAGGGTTCGACACGAACTCATCCCAGAACATTTTCATCGTGTAAACGGCACCCAGGGTTTGTTCCCCCACTCAGCCCTGAAACCCCACTGGGTGACCTTTGGCAAGTCACACTCTGTCAGCATCAGAGGATGGCAAAGGCAACCCCCCTCTGAACAAATCTTGCCCCCCCCCACATGATAGGTTCACTTTAAGGTTGCCATAAGTTGGAAACAATTGAAGGCACACAGCAAAAACATAGTGGTAGTTTACTTTCTGGGGTCCTAGCTTGGTTGATCACAAATATTCAAAACTTCTCTTCCCAGGACCACAAGAACCACGTGATTAAATCTTTATGAAAATATCAGGTGTGACTTTTACATGCACAGATGATTGCCTTATCTCTCCAAGCCAGGTTTTAAAATTTCCATGGGTTCAAAATGCTGTGGCCAGAATTCTGACCAGGGCCAGCTATAGGGAACATATAACTCCCTTATTAAAACAACTTCCCTGGCTACCAGTTCATTTCCAGGCACAATTCAAAGTGATGTTCATGACCTATAAAGCCCTATATGGCTTGGGTCCAGACTATCTGAAAGACTGTATCTCCTGATATGAGTCTGCCAGAGCATTGAGATCATCAGGGGAAGGCTTTCTCTCAGTCCTGCCATGATCACAGGCCTGGTTGGTGAGGACCCGAGAGAGAGATTTCTCAGTGGCTGCTCCCACCCTCTGGAACTCCCTTCCTCTGGAGGCTAGGCTGCCCCCCTCTGTTTTCCTTTCGCCACCAGACAAAGACCTTCCTGTTCAAGCAGGATTTTAATGTGTAATCATTCTCAGGGAGGCTTTTTATTGGGGTGTGTGCTGTGTTTATTTATGTTTTTGACTTTTGTATCTTTTAAATATAATTATATACTGTGATTTTAATTGTCTAAAAAAGTGTATTGTTTTAAACTAATTTTATTGTGAGCTGGCTTGAGTCCCACTCTGGGAGAAAGGGGGCATAGAAATAAAATAAAACATACAAATCAATCAATCAATCACAACTCAGCAATCCTGTGGGTAGCCTTAAGGGAAACAAGCCCATAGCACGTATCTGGTGTGGAGTGTGTGTGTGCCTGGTATACTTCATATATTTCAAAGATCTTTACCCCTGCAATAATGTTAAATTTAAAAAACAAAAACAAAAAGTCTTATGTCACCTTAAAGATTGACTAATTTAGGAAGCAATTAATTTTCATGGACTATAACCTACTTCATGCAATATATATGCAAGCATGACACAAAGCTGTTTATAGCTCTTGCTGCAACAAACTAACAGCTAATAATGTTCTATAAATATCAACTCAATGGTAAGCTGTATTCAGTTGAACTTCCTCTGATTACAACTGGATAAATGTGTAGATGAGGGCACCTGATACACTTTATATACACCCAGGTAAAAATGTATACACACGGATAAAAGTATACAGGATTGCATCATATAGACACACCATATACACACTTCTTGAAGAGATGCTTCTTCTGTATGAGACCCAAGATGGGTTCCGATACCCTCCAACATTTTGCCGATGAAAACCAGAACGTGTGTGACCAAGCAACACTAGAGAGTGGTCAAGATGACAAAAGTTATTAATGAGGAAGAACATGCAAGCTAGGAGAGGCTGCAGCAGTTGGCTTTTGTCTGAGCTTACAAGGAAGGGCAAGATCCCACCCCCTCCTTTCCTCTTGCGCCTGCTGAATGTACTGAGTGCAAACTACTTTTCCACTTTGAACTCAGTTTGGAGCAATTGAAGTAAGCTGAGGACAAAAGGGGAAAGTGAGAGGAAGAGAGAGAACCTGGGGCATTTTAAAAACAGCTGAAAAAAGTACAATGACGGAGGATTAAATCAGGACAGTTGGAGGTTTTTTGTTCCTAGCAGAGGTGGGAAAAGTGCAGCCTGGCACTGCATGGAGCACCCAACACTTTATGTGGCCTTCCCCTTCTCCAGACTCCCTGGGACTTCCCTTTTCTTACCCACCCCCATATCCAAAGTTAAACTGTCTCTTGTGGAAGCCTCCCGGACCAGGAGTTTGCCTTTTAAATAGATTGTCCAGACTGCTTGCATTGATAGCATCAAAAAACACATTTTTCAATACCAGACATTTATCCCGACATTTTTAATTTTTTGCTCTTTTTGGGGGCATTTTTACAGTCCATGCGGAGGATCCAGAGGGCAGAAACCTGGTCCCTTAGCACACTGAATTCACCTTCCCTGGCCTATGGAAATATTAAAAGTAAAATATTTCCATAGGCCAGGGAAGGTCAATTCAGTGTGCTAAGGGACCCAGTTTCTGCTCCCTGGATCCATTTCAGTTTGGAGTAGTATCCCTTGAATAGCAATAATAATTAAATACAGGTTGAGTAGCCTTTATCTGAAATGCTTGGGACCAGAAGTGTTTCATATTTCTTCAGATTTTGGAATATCTGTATAGTATTTGCATATACATATACATATATGCCTCCTACCATTTAACAGATCTTTGCATCTCTCTCCAGTCTCATATCTCTTTACAGCCTCTTGTCTCGTTGTATAGTGTATGAGATCTGAGACTGGAGAGAGACTGAGGATCTGTGAAATGGGGGGAGGCATACATTCATGCATAACTATGCTTGGCTTCCTGCCATTTCACAGATCCTCATGTCTCTCTCCAGTCTTGCATCTCTTGTCAGCCTCACATCTCATTCATTCGCTACTTCTGTTATGCAGGAGATGTGAGGCTGAAGAGAGATTGAGGATCTGAGAGACAAATAAGCAGGATCGATGCTGCTGCCTCAAAGATGAAAGTGGGTGGCTTAGGGTTCTCAACCTGTATTATAAAAACAGTAATAAAAAACCCAGTAAGAAGTAGTATCAATAGGTTGGCACGGACAGGGCTGCAAATACACAAACATCACCACAAACTTATAGCAATGTTCAAGATTGATCTTTATTTTAAATGGTTTAGCTCTGTTATAACATAGCAAAGGACATAATGCATTTAAAATGATAGATGACTAAAGATTTACTTTAAAATCTAGAGAGCAAGATATTCCTTCTTTCACTTAGAGCTACCTTTATTTCCAAGTGTCTCTATTTTGCATTAGAGAAAAATGTGTTTTAAGCTTATTTTTTTACAGGCTCTTCTGTTTTGAAAATTCTCCAACCCTAAAATATTTGAGAGCTCCTCAGCACTTCAGCAGTGAAGGCTCACAGGGAGAAATATAGAACAAAATCCTTGTGCTTACAAAAACCTATACATGACAGAAATCTCTTTATTATTGCAGCAGGGCAAGAAACCACTTCCAAGCCAGGATTGTCCTGTTTTGAAGTGGAAACAAAAAAGAGAGTACACTTCAAAGCATTTCAAATGTTAGGCTAAGGAAACCCAAGAAAATATACATAGGATTTCAGCCTAGAGGAGGCCACTTTGAAGATAACTACATTGATAGCAGTGAGGCATCTAGGTCAGCATGTTTAGGCTAGATTTAGAACATGTTGAACCCACAACTAAATGTTGCCTTCTATCAGCCACTGCAAGAAAGAAAAAAATAAGTATGTAACAATGCTGAATTCTTCCTCCTTGAAAACAACAACAACAATAATTTATTTCTTACTTGCCTCCCCACAAGGTGAGATACAATATTCGAGGCAGGGTACAAACCTTCCTTTCATGTCTTTGTTACTAAGCATTGATCTATTGTAAGGGCTAGAAATTATATGTGGGGTGTGTGCGCTTGCACCTTCAAGTCGCCTGCCAACTTAAGACGACCCCATGAATTTATACATGATATGAAAGAAAACATATCATGTTTCCTGCCAGGGAGAAGAAGGAGAGCAGCTTCTAGAGAGCCATTTTGAGTGGGTGAGTTTGCTTCTGAGTGGGTGAGTTTGTTTCTGAGTTTGTTTCTGATGGGGGTGGAGCTTCTGGGAGTTTGAATTTTTAAAAACTCTTGGGAGAGGCTGCTCTTTGTTGAGGCGCATGCCTAACGGTGCGTGAATTTGAGTGACCAAACAAAAATACAGCATTCCTAAAAGTACAGCTTAGAGTTCTCAGCATTAACTAAGAGTTCTAAAAGCTCTCACTATGGACACTGAGGGGGCTGCTACGGTCACCTGCAACACTTGTGGGATGTTTGTCTTCTTGTCTACAGATGTGGGGAACTTCACATGCACCAAGTGCATGTTGGTAGCCCTCTTGGAGGAGAAAGTCCAGCAGCTGGAGACAAGGGTAGCTACACTTCAACATATTTGGGAGCAAGAGGTTTTCCTGGACAGAACAGAACAAACAGTCTTGGGCGGGGACCACACAGAGGAACTGGCTGGGGAGGAGAGGGTCACTCCACAGACACAGGAGGTAGACAGCTGGAGGAATGTCACACACAGAACAAGAAAATCCAGGGATTCTTCGAGCAGCTTGCAGCTACAGAATCAATTCAAAGCCCTCTCCCTTATCAAGGACAACGAGGAAGAACAGTATGGACAGACTTCAGGGGCAGTGCAGGGAACTTGAGAGTACCACTGCAAGGAACAGCAGCTGTGAAACCTTGGCGGAGGCGTGTGGTGGTGGTGGGGGACTCCTTGCTGTGGGGTACAGAAGCAGTGGTTTGTGGGCCTGACAAGATGTCTCGGGAGGTGTGTTGTCTCCCTGGGGTAAAGATCTGTGATGTGACAGAGAGGCTGACAAAACTCGTCAAGCCTACAGATCATTACCCCTTCCTTTTGGTCCATGTGGGAACCAATGATACTGCAAGGCACAGCTTTCCGAAGATCAGAAGAGATTATGAGGCTCTGGGGAGGAAGCTGAAAGAAATGGATGCACAGGTTGTCATCTCATCTCTTCTGCCAGTTGAAGGGCATGGTCCAGGAAGGGAGAGGAAAATAGCCAACTGGCTCAGTAGATGGTGTTGCCCAGAACAATTTGGATTCTTGGATCATGGGCTGCGCTTCCATGAGGGGGGACTTCTGGCAAGAGAAGGGGTGCATCTCACAACAGTTGGCAGAAACATTTTTGCCTACAGTCTCAAGAATTTGATCAGGAGGGCTTTAAACTGAGTCATATGGGGGAGGGAGACAGTACAGTCATCCCTTCACATTCGCGGGGGTTAGGGGCAGACAACCCCTGCAAATGTGAAAAAACCGTGAATAAGAAATGAGCCTGCCGGTGAGCGGTTTTCCACCCCAGTCCCTTCCCAAGGCAGCAAGGAGCTTCCTGAGAAGCCCTTGGATGCATTGGGAAGGGAGTGGGGTGTAGCGCGAGCGCGCCAGCTGGTTCCCACCCCCTTCCCAAGGCAGTGAGGAGCTTCCTAAGAAGCCCCTCACTGCCTTGGGAAGGGAGTGGGGTGTTGAGCGGGGGGGGGGGCGCAGGCAGCTTTCCATGAATGATCAAAACCGCGAATGTGAAAGTCGCAAATGTGGAGGGGCAACTGTATTCTGGAAGGCAAAAGGGCTGGAGAAAATAGTCAAACTGTCATAGAGGGAACAAGGCAAAGAGCGCAAGGACGCAACAATGGGAGGCAAAAAAAAACCTTGCACAGGCAGCAAGTAGAGGGAACACATGGTCTTAGATGTCTCTATACTAATGCACAGAGCATGGGAAATAAGCAAGATGAACTTGAACTCCTAGCACTACAAAGCAAGTATGATATAATAGGCATGACTGAAACCTGGTGGGACGAGTCTCATGATTGGAATGTAGGAATAGAGGGGTATAACCTTTCTAAGAGAAACAGGCCAAACAGGAAAGAAGGAGGAATAGCATTATATGTCAGGGATATTTACATCAGTGAAGAGATCCATGACATCAATACTGGAAGCCAGGTGGAGCGCATCTGGATAAAAATTAAAGGGGAGGGAAACAACAGGGATGTTATTATTATGGGACTCTACTACAGACCCCCAAGTCAGACAGAGGAATTGGACAATGCCTTTCTAGAACAGATGACCACACACGCAGAAAGGAGAGATGTAGTAGTGATGGGTGACTTCAACTATCCTGATACTTGCTGGCAATCTAACTCAACCAAAACTTCAAGGTCTAGCAAATTCCTTACTTGCCTGGAAGACAATTTCATGGTCCAATAGGTGGAAGAGGCAACAAGGGGGTCAACTATTTTAGATCTGATCCTAACCAACAGGGATGACCTAGTTAATGGGGTGCAAGTGGTGGGATCCTTAGGTGAGAGTGATCATGTTCTCCTGGAGTTTATTATACAATGGAAAGGAGAAGCCAGGCATAGTCAGACACGTGTTCTCGACTTTAGGAGAGCTGATTTCAATAAACTCAGGGAAATACTGGGGGTGATCCCATGGTCGGGAATACTAAAAGAGAAGGGACCTAAAGATGGATGGGACTTTCTCAAAAAGGAGATACTGAAGGCACAATTTCAAACAGTACCATTGAGGAAGAAAAATGGGAGGTGTCTCAAGAAACCAGGATGGATGACTAAAGAAATTTCAATGGGGTTAAGTTTTAAATGGAACATGTATAGGAAATGGAAAAAGGGGGAAATCACCAAAGAAGAATTCAAACAGATAGCAAACACGTGTAGGAGTAAAGTCAGAAAAGCTAAAGCGCAGAATGAGCTCAGGCTTTCTAGAGAGGCTAAAAACAATAAAAAGGGTTTTTGGGGGTATGTCCGCAGCAAAAGGAGGAAGAAGGAAATGGTAGGGCCACTACGTGGAGAAGATGGCAAAATGCTAACAGGGGACAGAGAAAAGGCAGAATTACTCAACACTTTCTTTGCCTCAGTGTTTTCAGAAAAGGAAAAGGGTGACCAACCTAAGGATAAAGGAACAGAGGACACAATAGGGGAAACCCAGCACAGAATAAGCAAAGAGGTAGTACAGGAATACCTTCTTAAACTAAATGAACTTAAATCTCCAGGACCAGATGAACTACATCCAAGAGTATTAAAAGAGCTGGGAAATATAATCTCACAGCCATTGGCAATAATCTTTGAGAACTCTTGGAGAACAGGAGAAGTCCCAGCAGACTGGAGGAGGGCAAACGTCCCCATCTTCAAAAAGGGGAAAAAAGAGGATCCCAAGAATTATCGTCCAGTTAGTCTGACATCAATACCAGGGAAGATTCTAGAGCAGATCATTAAACAGAGAGTCTGTGAACATTTAGAAGGCAATGCCATAATCACAAAAAGTCAACATGGGTTTCAGAGAAACAAGTCATGCCAGACTAATCTGATCTCTTTTTTTGATAAAATTACCAGCTTGGGAGATGAAGGGAATGCTGTGGATATCACATACCTTGATTTCAGTAAGGCCTTTGACAAGGTTCCCCATGACATTCTTGCAAACAAGCTTGTAAAATGTGGACTAGACAAGTTAACTGTTAAATGGATTTGTAATTGGTTGACCGGCCGAACCCAAAGGGTGCTCAATAGTGGCTCCTCTTTGTCTTGGAAAGATGTGACCAGTGGGGTGCCACAGGGTTCTGTCCTGGGCCCAGTGCTATTCAACATCTTTATCAATGACTTGGATGACGGAAATAGGGGCATATTTATCAAATTTGCAGATGACACCAAATTAGGAGGTGTAGCTAATACCCTAGAGGACAGGATCAAAATTCAAAATGACCTGGATAGACTGGAGAGCTGGGCCAAAGCTAACAAAATGAAATTCAATACGGAGAAATGTAAGGTACTGCACTTAGGATGAAAAAATGAAATGCATAGATATAGGATGGGGGAGACCTGGCTGAATGAGACTACATGCAAAAGGGATCTAGGGGTCCTAGTAGACCACAAATTGAACATGAGTCAACAGTGTGATGCGGCAGCTAAAAAGGCCAATGCCATTTTGGGCTGTATCAATAGAAGTATAGTGTCTAGATCAAGGGAAGTAATAGTGCCACTCTATTCTGCCTTGGTGAGACCTCACCTAGAATACTGTGTCCAGTTCTGGGCACCACAATTAAAAAAGGATATGGACAAATTGGAGCGTGTCCAAAGAAGGGTGACTAAAATGGTGAAAGGTCTGGAAACCATGCCTTATGAGGAGAGACTTAGGCAGCTGGGTATGTTTAGCCTGGAAAAAAGACGGTTAAGAGGCGATATGATAGCCCTGTTTAAGTATTTGAAGGGGTGTCATGTTGAGGATGGAGCAAGCTTGTTTTCTGCTCCTCCAGAGACTAGAACACGGAGCAATGGATGCAAGCTCCAGGAACAGAGATTCCACCTCAACATTAGGAGAAAATTTCTGACCATAAGAGCTGTTCGGCAGTGGAACTCACTCCCTTGGAGCGTGGTGGGGTCTCCTTCCTTGGAGGTCTTTAAAGAGAGGCTGGATAGCCATCTGTCGGGAATGCTTTGATCGTGATTTCCTGCATGGCAGGGGGTTGGACTGGATGGCCCTCATGGTCTCTTCCAACTCTGCAATTTTATGATTCTATGAACATATTATGACAGCTAAAAAAGCAAGTGTGATTCTAAGCTGCATCAATAGGGGTATAGTGTCTAGATCGAGGGAAGTAATAGTGCCACCCTATTCTACTTTGGTCAGACCTCACCTGGAATACTGTGTCCAGTTCTGGGCACCACAATTCAAGAAGGGTATTGAGAAACTGGAACGTGTCCAGAGGAGGGCGACTAAAATGGATAAAAGTCTGGAAGCCATGCCCTATGAGGAGTGGCTTAGGGAGCTGGGTATGTTTAGTCTGGAGAAGAGAAAGTTGAGAGGTGAATAGCCATGTTTAAATATTTGAAGGGATGTCACACTGAGGGTGGAGCAAACTTTTTTCTGCTGCTCCAGAGACTAGGACATGGAGCAATGGACTCAAACTACAGGAAAAGAGGTTCCACATAAACATTAGGAAGAAATTCTTGACAGTGAGCTCTTCAGCAGTGGAATGCGCTGCCTCCATGTGTGGTGGTGTCTCCTTCTCCAGAGGTTTTTAAAGGCTGGATGGCTATCTGTCAGCAATGTTTTCATTATGTATTCCTGCAGGGAAGGGGGTTGGACTAGATGGCCCTTGTGGTCTCTTCCAACTCTGATTGTCATATTCTGGATCTTGTATTGAGGTTGTTTCTGTCTATGATGTGATAACATGTAGGAAGCTGCTAGAAGATTTAAATGACTCTTCACATTGCTGGGGGTGATGTACATTTAATGGGCCTGATGGAATTGACACCTTAGGAGACCTTTGTGATTAGATCATGGGTAAGCAGCTGGGGAAGACTGAGGGGCCACATCCCTGCTGTACCTGCTCCTACAAAAAACACATTTTCCTGCCTCCAAATGTTTTGAAGCCTTCCTGGGCCCCTAGAGAGAATTTTGTTGAAAAACATTGCAAAAATTTGTTTTGACCACTAGGGAGTCCAGCAGGCACCAAACATGGTCGAAATGCCCTCATGGTTGTAGAAAACACCCCCTAGACATTATTTTTGGGCATTCCACAAAAATGGTCCTGGGGCTTGCATGTGGCTCATGGGCTACACTTTGACTGCCCATGGATTAGATTATTCTCAGGGCACTGCTGGATCAGAAATTCCTGCAAGAACTGCAGGAAGTGTTCAAAGAAAAGTAGTTCTAAATTCTAAAGTTCTAAATTCTTTGTCTAGAAGATTAAAGAACACAGATGGATTGCTACAAGAGGAATGGAGCTTTATTAATGTGTTTAATTAGTTTGTTACATTCCCTGGGGTTTCCCTTCCTGGTGTAGATCATGCCAAGACCTGCGTTGCTTCAAACACAGAAGTGCATCAGTTGTATTTAGACCATTTTCTCACTATCTACATAGAAATTCTACTCCAGACTCTCACCAAATTCTCTTTAAGCCATCTGTTTATCCTTTAGGTGAATTATGCCGAGAACATCTTGCCACAGGCTTCTTGTAACACAATGGACATTAACTCATCATTGAAAACTCATAGTTGAATTTCCCCCCAAACCAGCACCAGTCATTTCTTTTTTATGGACAGCCACCATGTTTCTGTGACATGTGGGGATTAACCCTCCTATTCCCCTGTGTTGACTGAAGTGGGAAGTAGACTGCAGCTGTGTACGGCAGGGGATAGCTGCCAAGGAAAGCAGTGGCTTAGCATGGTTGCAAGTCCCATCCATATGAATTTATTGCTGTTTACATTCATTTCCCTGTGAATCATCAAAGTGATTTCAGCGGAAATAATAGCAGCAGATTCATGGTTGTTGGAGCATCATTGAGGCTCAGCAGTATGGAAGGCATGTAATTATCTCAAGCAAAATGCTCACAGGTTCTATTTTTAGACACACAGAGAAGCTGCAAATTCTTAACTTCTGGTTTATCTTTCACCCTGCAAGTGATATGCATCATAGGTACTGGTTCTCTCCTACATGATCACACGTTAGCTTGTTTTGTGAAATTACATCTTGACTCCAATTTAAGAAAGAGCACTGTGCAAAAACCAGTTCATGGGTTCTTAGCTGGGTGCTATAACCAGAAGTCCTGCTTAGTGTTGTAACAGCATCCATTTTCTAAGGAATTATGCTTGTCATATTGCCTTAGTTGACTGGCCATTCATGTAGATTCATTCAACATACTGCATTTATTTTACTTTATTTTCATTTATTCAAGTTATATTCCACTTTTCTCCCACTAGCATGCCCAAGGCAGTTTACCACAAATTTATATGCCTATGCAATTTTGTTCTACAATTCCCATTTCTAATTTAATTTTTGTTCCTTGCTCTAGAGCAGGTGAATATTTGTCATGAAACCTCTGCACATTGTGGAAAACTCTAAGACATATCCTAATGCATACCCACATCATCTGTGGCACAGGCTAAGCTGGGAAGTATCTTGATATATGGCTGCAAGTACAGGTTGTCCCTGTATCCGCAGTATCAGTAACTGTAGTTCCACTTAACAACAGTTGGCGGGGGGGGTTGTCTCTCTAGGCATATTCTAGGTCCTCAAGCACAATTTTATGCTATTATCCATGGTTCCAATTATAAACGATACATCCGGGAATGTATCCCAGCACATATGGGGTGTGTGTGTGATTCATTATAGTGACCAATCTGTTCTCCTGCAGAAAGTTTTTGTGACCACAGAACATCTTACCCAAATTCCACAAACTGCAGGGACAAGAACAGGGAGGCTTAAGACTGAATATATATCACATACATCTGAAATTTTAGAGCAAAATTTTCAAGGATGAGGGAGTGGGCTCAATTAAACTTACATTATAACTTTCTAAAAAAAATAATTAACTGTCTCAGTAGTGCAGATCAGAGGAAATGGATGAGAGTAAAAATCTGTATAATGCAGATGAGATACCCCCCCCTTTCCAAAGTGTTGTGTATCTCATTTTCACAAAGGCTATCAAAGAGTACATAGCCAATTTCCAGTTTTTGGCATTTAGAAATAACGGTGCACTTCCTATAGGCAGGATTGAAACAGTGCATCCCATAGATACAGCCTTGGGTTCTGTTGAGGATAATGAAGTCCATAGATCTGTCAGAAACTAAAACGGGATTCCTCCAGAATTTGTGGTAAATGCAGTGTGCAAGCAGGATGGGACGTGGCCTGCTTCTTCATAAGACTTGCTTGTCACTCCACTCCACTGAGGAAAAAGGTGGGCTGTAAATAAAGAAGAGAACACAATACAATGCACATCTATCCTCAGGAATAATCCGAGGATATATAAACTTGCATCCTGCTCAAACTTGCATTCTGCTTAAGAGAACAAGTCACAATGCTGTTCACATTTTTGTGTGCAATGTTTAAAAGAAAGACACATGTTGAACACACCCAGTTTTGTCTGATTCCAGAAGCTAAACAGGGCCAGGCTGATTAATACTTGGATAGGAAACAACTAGGATATACCAGGGATTTCCAGGTAGGGCTAAGAAACATTTCTGTCTGAAATCCTAGAAAGCTGCTGCCAGTCAGAATTGATAGTACTGGGGTAAATGGATCAATGGTCCAACATAGGTGTCTTCCTATGTCCTTATCTACAGATTTCCCATCAGGTTCTAGAAAAAAGAACCCAGGGTCACCACACTGTAAAAATATAGAGACCCATTCCCCCCTGTAACAAGATAGGGAAAGAACGGGAAGAGTTCAGCTATACGTATACATCACTCACACTTAGAAAGCTAGCACATCAGCAAAAAAGCTAGAATTCTTCCCAAACCATGTTCTATTTCCACTGGTAGGGAACTTGACCATTCTGTAAGACTTGAACCAGATGTAACTAAGGCTGGGAATTACAGTTGTCCCTTCACATTCGCTGGGGTTTGGTTCTAGGACCCCCCGTGAATCAAGTCCCATTATATGCAATGGCATAGCAAAATGGTGTCACTTACATACGATGGTAAAATCAAGGTTTGCTTTTTGGTTTATTATTTTTTTAAGAATATTTTCAAGCCGTGAATACTTAAATCCGTGAATGCCAAATCCATGAATGTGGAGAGACAACTGTAATCTTCCAGAGGAAATAGGGCAACAGCTCCCAACCTTTATTCTTCCAGATGTTTTGGACTACTGAAAATCCCTGATCATTCTGGCTGGAGCTTGTGGGAATTGAAGGTGAAATCCAAATAGCTAAGACAACTTTAAGGGTGGGAATTGCTGGCACAGAGGCGTCCCAGACTACTAGGATATTTTATTTTGTTGGTTGAAATTCTCAGTTCCTCTCCCTTCACAGAAAGTGCCTCTTTCACCTTCTGATTGCAGTTTGCCACGGTTGGATTCCTAATAAAAAGAAACTTTCCATACAGAGAGTGACAAATACCAACTATATTCCTATAATATGGAATTGTAACTGGGAATCTTCTGAGCTTAATAAGATTTTATTTCCCTTGTTTTGGCACCATATTTGCAGGGACCAGCATAAACAGGGAGGCAACTCTTAAGGAGGCACAATGTTCACTCTTCATTTTTCTTGCATAGATAAGACAACACACAATTTTGTCCATAGGCCAACACTTCCACCATACCCAAACATTTATTTTTTTCAAAAAGAAAAAAAAACTATTGCTAGTGACAACAGATATATTTGCTTCCCCTCCTCACCGATTTAACAATTCCAACACATTTACTCCTCTAATACTGTACAATACTGTACCAAAAAGAAAGAAGAGATGTACCTCCAATATTGTACATGATAGTATATACAAAGTACAATTTTACAGTTTTTGTTTGTTTTGTAAAGAAAAAAAATGCCCCATATATATATATATATATATAGAGAGAGAGAGAGAGAGAGAGAGAGATTGGTGTAGAAGAAGTAATGAAAATTGCTTTTAAAACATGAACATTTCATTCCAAACCCATTAAAAGGGCTGCTGTTAAAAGAAACAACAACTATCCAACTAGTGTAATGCACTAAATGGATCCAAACCTGACTTTCAAGGATGAGATTTTAAATATAAAAATTGAAGATTGCTAGACTGTGCAACTGAACTGTGTTACATACAGTAGAACAAAAGACGTTGCTGCCATGCCTTTTCAAATATATACGCTTCACCATTTGCTGTATTTTGGCTACATTAATTTTGGTCTGTCTTTTACATAATCTGTTAGTATTTTAAGTATATTGCTCTAACAGTTTGGCACCCACATAGTCTACCCCATGGAAATCTGCTGGAAGTACAGCCTTCTACTTCCAGAAAAGAGAGAAAATACACATAAAGTTCTCTTACGAATAAGTATAGTGCTACTATAATTGAAGGCTTAATTTCCACTACATGGGATTTTTCACTTGTAAGGAACAAAACACACATCTAAAGCACATCTCCTTTGAAAGGTATTGCAGTCAAATAAAATCTACTTACTGTGGAAACAGTAGAGTTGTAAAGAGAAACAGCCCACCATTAAATATTTCCCCACCCCATGCTCAGAAGATCAAGTAAGATGGAAATATCTGTTACATTTTTGTTTCTTTTGCATTTAAAGCATGTGAATAGAAAGAGTTGTTAAAATCTTTGAAAAGCTGCTACTGCACATGCATAATTGTTCTTTTGTGCACAACACATCAGAGAAGCAAGATTGAGTTTTCCCCAGCTTTGTGCTGTCTGGTCTGAGCATCTTTTATAATTGTCTGAGATGGAACACATTCCTGGGAGTTTCATGTAAAGCTATAAGCAAGGTAGAGTTCTCCCTATGCATGGTGTAGTGGTTTGAGAGCTGGACTATGACTCTGGAGACCAGGGTTTGAATCCCCACTCAACCATGGAAACCCACTGGGTGACCCTGGGCAAGTCATACTCTCTTAGCCTCAGAGGAAGGCAAAGAAGAAATCTTGCCAAGAAAACCCCATGATAGGGTCACCTTAGGGTCGCTGTAAGTTGGAAAAACATTTTAGGACTTATCTATCTCAACAGGAACGCTGTTCAGCACCACATTCACATCTGAGCGTTTGTTTTGAAAAATGGTTTCCTGTTGAGAAATTGCAGCTTAAGAACATTCACTGAGAAACTTTCTGGATTAATAGGTCTCATATTTGACTCCAGACTTGAAACTGAACAGCAACTGAGTTTCCAGTCTCTCTTTCCCCTCCCACATTTCCTAGGCACATTTTTAATTATAAATTTGTAGTCAGGCTGACTGATACCTTGGGTCTCTTAACTAAACCTCATATTGCATTGCAGAAACATTGCCATGAATATAAATATGGGCCAAAGACCAGAATCAGGAGCTAGGAATTTGTAGCTTGGAAGGCCAGTTGAACCTACTGGAGGTATTTGCCACGTGCCTGCTATCATGTCCTTCCCTCATGACTCCTGAAACAGCTCAGAAAGTGGGAGAGATGAAAAGAGGGAGGCCAGCAGGCCGGCCAGGGGGAAAGAGGGAGCACCATCTCCTTAATACACTCACAAAAGAGAGTGAGACTTCCTGTTCAAGAGTGAAGGGGAGAATTGTGATACTTGGATAGGGAGCTGGTTCTCTACACCCATCACTCAAGATTGGCCTGCAGGTAACAATACTTGTCAGCCAGGCCTAGGAAGGTAGTTAAAAGTGTTAGTATTTGGGGCAGGAGTAAACAATTTCTGATGGATAAATGAAGAAATCCTTTGGCGTTAGGATGGTGGCGTAATTACCATTGCGTCCCCTCCTGTGCACCCCCCAAATTGACCTTGGAAGGCTGGAAAATCCTCCAAAGCTGGTCTTTGGGTAGTATGCAGAGTTGCAATGACGGGAGAGAGAAGGGGAAGGAAGCTTTGTTGTGATAGGTAGCACAAAGTTAGATATTGTCCCTGGTCACAAACAACAGTGCCTTTATACTAGTGAATGTAGTACAGTTACAGCTACACCATTATGTAATGTAACACAGAGATAGAAATCATTACAGGACTAAGCCATATGGGGAAGCAGTGGTGGTAGCCACAGGAAGAATCAGATCTTCAGCCAGCCAGGAATTCTAGCCTTGTAAAAAGTCCTTAAAAGTGGAGTATGAAAGTCATGGCCCACGTTGAAGCAGGAGCCAAAACCAGAACAGCACTTACTTCCTGCTGCTTTGCTATGACATTCCTGCCAATAGGGAAGTGTCCTATCTGAACAGATTGTTGTTCAAATGGACAACTATAAGAAAATGAGGTATTTCTCTGTCCTACAAAAAGCCTCCCAAAAGTGTTTAGAGGACAAACTCCTTCATTGTCACAGTGTCACTTAACATTGCTCAATGCTTTGACACTAGTTAGCAGAGATACGAAGGAAGCATGATTTTATTGTTGATCTAAATTCAACATACTCTCATGCGAACTAAGGCTAGAGATTCTTAAGGACCTTCAAATTACTAGATATTGTAAAAAAGGAGAGAGAGAGAGAGATGATTACCAATACCTGAACCATGTTGAAATATTTTACATCTGTATTACAGGTACAGAAACTAAAAAAGGTAATATTTATTTGATTTATACCTTGCCTTTCTCCCAGAATGGGACCCAGCTAAAACACCTTTACTTCACTGCCAAGCTTCTGCTTAGATTATCTCCATGTATTTGTTAAGTAACAATCTTACATATGACACTACCAAAAATACATGGTTCCAGTTATCAACATTTTACTTTGTATTTACTTGGTGTGAAGAAATATGTATTTCTTAGGTAGATTTAGTATCTTATTTAAAAATAAAGCTTCCAACTCGATAAACATCCTTTTCTGGGGCGGGAGGGGGCAGAGCTAAGCTGTAGGGATGGGCAAAGCGCACCTGCCCAGGACATTTGTGGCTCCCAGGCCCCTCTAAGAGTTAAAAAATTTTTTTGCCTCAAAATGCCTCCAAATTACCTCTAGGGTGCATAAGGGACACTTTCAATAATTTAGCCCACAGTGTAGACCTTTTTTTGAAACAGGAAGTGACTTTGCTCACCTACTATTGTTAAAAAAAGGGCCTCTCCTAGATCTTGGATCCAGATCCTGGATCTGGGGCGGGTGTATTTTTTTTTTTAATGGCAAGTGCTTCCCTCCAAGATCTCCTTGGACCTAATGCAGCCCCCTTAGCCTTCTACTGTTGCCTACCACTGCAGTAGTACTATCATGTGCATGTTTGCTCAGCACTAAGTCCCACCGTGTTCAAGGGGCTTCCTTCTGTGTTAACTGTAAATGGAATTGCAGCTGGGCAGAGGAATCCTAACCAGGGCTGGTGACAAGTTGGATTTCTTGCAGGGGTGGTGTAACGGATGGTTCTGGAGGACAATTTTCTATCCTCGAGACCCTCTGTGGGCTGCAAACACTGCCAAAACTCAACAACAAAAGTGAGTGGATATTTAGTTCTGATTTTGATAAACAGATACTTTTAAGATGTGACATAGTGCAGACAGTCCCTGCAATTTATTTAAAAGGTGAACTGCCACTCTTGGAGGATCTCAGGAGAGGCCATTCACCTTTTGGGGTTGGGAAAGGGATGATCTGGGGAATCCAGAGGGATTGCGCACCATAAAAACAGCCACAAGAGTTTCCTGATCTATGGCCTCATTCCCAGCCTAACCAGCTCATGTCAGCCAGGATGAAACACAGGAGAGTGGATTTCCCCATGAAGGTCTGTGCTCAGCAGGAGAAGGGAGTAGCTCTGGATCCAGTAGACCTAAAGCTGACTCCCTCCCTACCCAGCCCCCAAAGACCCTACCCTCTGCAGCATCTTTCTATCTGCACATGGATAATAGAGTCCTCCATTACTGCAGCAAAACTCCCTCTAAGTAGTGCTCCTTTTTGACAGTAGGGACTGCTGGCAGGTTACCAACATATAACATACAAGCAACTATATATATTGGGAGAATGTGTAGGTATGTACTTTTTACCACTTTAAAAGAAATCATTCCTTCTTCCTAGTGAACCTGGGTATTTATTGTTGTGTGGGTAAGGAGAGAGGAAGGGCTCTGATTTCTAAGGTATTTTTCATGTCTCAGTAAAGTAGAATGATCATAATTCTTTGCGGGCAAGCCATGAGAGCTATAAAATCAATATAGGTTTGCAATGTAGATATGTCCTAAAATTTCTCTCCAGTAATTTATCCAAAAGAAATATGCAGAAGACGCAGTAGTGCAAGGGCCTGAAAACACTGCAACAGAAATCAATCCCGTCACCTAATCTACAGATTTTAAACTATGGAATTTAGTTATTTTATTTTTCAAATGCATTGTTTAGAACTTGCTTGTGGAAGGATGCTTTTCATATGTACATTTGTAATATAGGCCATGGTGCAAATATAAATTCCAGTTGGATAGCACTGATATGTTGTATATACTCGATGTTTTTACTTCCTTTGTCAGTAGGTTCTCCCCAGTGCTGAAGTCAGGACAAACAAAACAAAAGACCCCTCAAAGTTAAATATACAAAGACTAGTCATAAAAATATCAATCTGTTTAAAAAAAAATGCCAGTTTTCATTCACTTACCAAAACACAATGACATGAAAGAACCTTTTTTTTTTTGTTTTGTTTCAAAGTGCGTTGAGCATCTGGGTTGCTCTTCACTGGTACTACATAAAGTAAGGCATTGCAAGCATGTTTAATACATTTTCTATAAAGAAATCCTAGTTCCATCCTTGCTTTCTGACTCATGTGATGATGTAAAATCACTTCTGCTAATGCCTTGTGCTCCATGTGCCCTTAATTCCACTGAAATGAGTTCAACAGATATTTGGAATTTGCCTGCAGGAAATGGAGATGTTCCTCCTATCTGTTACCAGGTGAAAAAGTCTTGACCTGTCTTAGGAGTTGGTAACCCTAAAACATTCTTACAAGTTTTTTTTTTAAGATCAAGTAGCTTTGCCTGAGTGAAACTCTAAATCTTAAAAAAAAGGGAAAAAAGAATGATGGATCAGCAGTCTGCCCCATCCTGAGAATGAATGACCAGATTGCAGTGCTCAGGACATTCAGTAAAGGTCCAAGGTGTAGAGGTAACACATGCGTGTACACACATACATGAGGTCAGTGTAACTAAACAGTCAAAGGTTAGGGAAAATGTTACAGACCACAACTGTCCCCACCTGAACCTTTCACATGGTTTCCTTTCTACCACTGTCTGTAGGATTGTCAAGTCATAGACATAATTTAGAAAGACCAACTAAAACAAAAAAATAAAAACAAACTAGTAGGGATGTTAAAGTGTCTGTTCATGTAACAACCTTAGGTTAACCTGAAATTATTACCATCAAGTTCATTCACAGAAGAGTAAATATTTTGTTTCTATTAAAATATCACTAACTATTCCATTCATAAAACCACAAGAAAAACATACGGCAGCTCAGACCTAGAGCATGAAAGAAGAACACATTTCAGTTCCTTATCTTGCCCCCAGTTGACAATCAAAGGAGTGTGACTGAGTCAGAATGGATTCTAATTCAGAGTCCCTTTGGTTGGTGGTCATAAAGGCAGCAGAGAAATTCCCTGTTACTTTTCAAGTGGGCATTTTCTTCTTCTTTTAAAGATGGCTACCATTTTGAAAAATAAATTCCCCTTCAAATATAAACAAGAGTCTATACAGTCTGTTGGGATTTGGAGCAACTGTATTCCATCATGTTAAATACCAGATTCAAAGATGATTCATTTGTCTGTCTGCAGAGTACTTGAAGACATGGTGATCTATCACAGAAATATGCTGCATATTCGACTATGTCCACATCCCAACACAGCTTTTTATTTTTCTTATGCCACCATACCATAAACTCATGGCTGAACCACAAGAGGGGAAAAAAGGGCGGAGGACTAGGGAGAGGGAGAGAGAGAGAATGAGACAGACAGGGTCAATCTGCTAACTCAGATTATCAAGTGTAGAGTTTAGGATTGGTCAGAACTAGAGAGACTGACCTGAACTCAACTCATTTTACAAAGAACATTGTAGATCAGGGTTAGGCAGCTCAGACCCTTCCTGCTGTCTTGGACTACACCCCTGCCCCCCAGTTCTGGACTGTATGGTCAACAGTTAGGGATTATGGGATTTGTAGTTCAAAACATCTGGAAGACAGCAGGTAGCCTACCACTGTTGTGGATGTACATAAATGGACAATTGCCACTTGTGAATGAGAAAGTAGCTCGTTTTCAAAATTTAACTCAAGTTTTCATTTTGTCTCAAAAGTCCATATGAAAAGGGAGAATCTTTTAGAGAAATGGTATTAAAATTCAAATCATTATGGTTAGTTTTTGCTCTGGAAGCACCAAGCAAGGATACAAGTAGGGAATGTTTAACCATGCAAGCTCTCATACTCCTGATTTTCCCCACAATTGTTTTAACTTCAAATGAATACATGCACAGATGCATGTAATATGCCTCAATTAAAGCTGGACTAGACTCATGTGGCATAATTTATTATGGGTTTTGAACCCTGGATTAAAAAAAACACCCACCCTACTTGTTTTAAAACAGGCACCCCTGAAGAGACAGGCTGTAATTAACAGTTAACAGACCTTGTGGCACCATAGGGCACTGTTATAATGCACAAAAATAAGCCCTAGGCATGCCCACCTAAACCAGTGGGATCAAAAGCATGGATAAGCAATATTGTGCTATTTCCCCATAGTGGCTGAAGCACAGAAGTCCCTTCCACCAACCTCCAAAGCATATGGACACTGAAAGTTTCTCTTAGTGACCAGACACTTGAACAAGGCATTGACTAGTTACCAGAACAGACTGAACAGTTTTGCCTTTTCCTCACTGATTTCACAGTGATGTAAGACGTGCTATGTTTCAGGATGAACCAAGTTGTGATGCCCTAGTATCACTGATGGAGATGCAAAATGAGGCTTAATTAGCTGGGGCACATCCCTGGCAAAAGTAACTTACAAACTAATCTTCAGCAGAAGTCCAATGCTAATTAAATAGACACGTTAATGTCTCTTTAAGAGGGTCCCCTCATCTGAAACAAAAATGCTATATTCACAGTAGGCTTTCAAGTTCAGACAGTACAGGACTTGTCAGTAGACTGTTGAGATGCTGAGGCAACTGCAGCGCTTGTGGTATTTGTTTTGGGGAAAACCGCAGGCTTGGGCCTGGTTGCTGGAGGTTTGACCTGGGCAGCCATTTTGACAGACTTTGCTGGCCTGAAGGCACAGGGAATGTCGCTTGCTGTGCTAGCACTCCGCTGGAAAGCTGGTTCAGAGTCCTTGAGGATCTGAGTATGCAAAGGGCTGGAGGGTTCTGAAGTGGGTGCTATGACAGGGGAAGTTTTCAGAGGCTCCAGGGTGTCAAGGACAACGTCTGGTGTGTGTTTTACATTACTTTGCCGTTCCAGTTCCCGCAGCTCATTCAGAGCAGAGTTCATAGTAGCTTCAATATCCTGCAAAAAGAGACAAGTCGGAAGTGATTACGAGAGTTAGTAACTGGTGTGACTAATTATCTGTGGTGAATGGAAAATATTAAGCAAAGGCAGACTCTGGCAGGCACAAAGGCGAAAGCTGTCTTGTCATGGAAGGCATAGAAAAATCCTGAGCCAACACAGCTGCTCTTGGCAAGACTTAACCTACTATCATTTCTGTCTATCAAGTACCAAGTAAGACAGGATCAGTATATGGCTAACTGGTTTGAGGCTGAATGTGCATCCTAGGCATCAAAAAACACAACAAAGCCCTGACTTCTGTGGGTTACATATGCAGTCTCTCTCCTTTAATATCTCCTTCTGATCTAACACATAGGGTTGTTGTAAGCATAACATTGAAGGGAAAGGAGAGGCAGGCATGCTACCTTGAACTTGAGGAAAGGCAGGATATTAATGTAAAAAATAAAAAAGCTACATGGGTGTGCTTGAACCATATTTCCCACACTCTATGAACATCAGCAACTGCGTTCTCTCTCTTAATCCTTGAAATTAAAATCCAACAAATCAGTGACCTCTGCAGTTTTAGTCTAACCTTAGGTGTTTGTTTTCAAAGGGGACATTTTTAAAGTGCTCAATCTGGAACAAGTTTTGGCTGTATGTGTGGCACAAAGTATATTTTAAAGATAGGTTTTTGCAGAACACTGGTCAGGAGTGAGTCCAAGTCAGTAACATTTTTCTCAAATCGCTCTCCCCAGTTGGATAGCCAGCAGAAAATGCCAGCATTCTGTAAATAATGATCGGTTCTTTGGTATACAAAGATGATCCTTGAGGACCCTACAAATCATTAAAAAAAAATGAAAAAGTATATAACTATGTGGCTAATGAGTGATACTGAACACTGAACTAGAATCATGTTACATATCAGTTTCTCCTCATTTAAGCTACTTTCTATTTATGACATTTTAAAAATGCATAGTCTCCTTGAAGAAATATGTAAAACATGTAAAATGCTACTTGATAAGAGAGCCCCTCTTAATAAAATGCTATATTGGCTACAGAGGGCTCCGAGGTTCACTCAGCCTTCCATCCTTTCGTAGGTCGGTAAAATGAGTATCCAGCTTGTGGGGGCAATTAGCTAACACACATTGGAAACTGCTTAATGCAGTGTAGATGTGTAAATTGCTATTGCTTAAAACAATTTGTAAGCCGCTCTGATAGCCTTGTGGCTGAAGAGCGGGGTATAAATAAATAAATAAAATAAAAAATAAATAAAATATTCACAGTAGGTTTTCAACTTCCAGATGACATTTTTCTCTTACTTTACATGAACAGTATAGGAAATAATGCAGGAGACGAACAGGAACAAGCATCAAGCCAGTATTTTCTTTCTTTCTATCTTTTTAAATGCTGGCTACATCATGACCTACAAGTTTACTTAAAATTTCATCTACAGATGCAGCCTTGAGTGGGGTGACAGGAACCTTAGAGAGCCAAAATGATTTAGCTTTTCCATGACTCACGGCTTGGCTACAGAATTTTAGTTTCCTCATAGGCATTTTAAGGCACACAGGGAGGTAAACCAGTCAAGGAGGAGGAAGAACCAAAGAGAGTAACCAATGCGTCTAACTGTAGTCTGAAAAGAGTTTCAAGCAAAATACAGATACCAGAGAGATACCAGTGTCAAAGAGAAGATGAGTATCTCACAGCTTTTGAAAAACACCTAAGAGGACATGAAAGGGAAGCTCTAATTTAATACAACCCATTTTTCTTTTATTGATTTGTATTCCCCCATGAAAACAATGAATTGCATTCTGACAGGGAGAAGAGAGTGGATAAGAGTCTAATAGAAAGTCTAATAGAAAGACAAAAGAGACTGATATATGCCATTCAAAGCATTGCAAACAGATGGTAAGGCAATGTGATCCATATGTAACTACAAAGGAAAAAACAATCTCTGCAGAAGAGGACTAAAGGTAATATTATAGATCTGAAGAGTTAAGCAGGATAAACAAGAGGTGTGGATGCTGGGTCTTGTCCAAGTCAAAGACCAACCCTGATGCTTGCAACAGGTGACTTCTACTTTGGAGATATCTGTTCTGCAGTATCAGAGAATTTGTTAAAAAAGACTTATGGAAACATCAGAATCAATCCCCAACATACTTTTAAAATAAGTAAGGTATCAGCAAATGATGGAATCAGGTTTGCAGCCCAAACTTTTATGAGCTGTTTAAACATTGTGCTCAAATCACTGTTGGAAGACAAAAAATTGAATAAATGTAGACATCTTGGCAGATCTTCATGTGTATATTTGTTTAGGCTGTGCCCCACCCCACCCCTTGGATACGGTGTAGTATGGAACAAGAGATGTGGGTATAGTGTGTGGAGGTGGGGAGTGGATATGCAGGTGTGCTAAATGATATCTGCAAGTTTTTGCCTGCTTGTTTCCAACAACAGACTCCTGGAAGCTTTGACCTGCCATAATTTTGGAGCATTTGGTGGGACCTACATTCTGATCTTTTATATAGCCCCCCACCCCATTTTTAGAGTTATCTGTGTGTACTATTTTTAAATACTGAAATGTTTCCCAAGCTTACAGTAGGATAAACAATGAAATGAAACATTTGTACAGAGGGTTAAAGGCTACAGCTCAGCTCAGGTATCAAATATAAACATTATTACTAACAAAACAACAACAACCCAAACCACCCTTCTCTACAAGTCTCCATTTGGTATCTGTCAGCCTTGTGATTTTTTCAGCATAACTTGTTTCCTTGGAATGCCTCACTTTGTAATATGAGATTCATGTGTGGCTGAAATCCATCAAGTACTGACAGATCCATCCAGTACTGGTAATCAGAAGACCTGGCCAGGCATCCAAGGCAAAACCTTTCCCAAAACCTGAAGCACTGTCCTAACTGCTGGCACAAAAACTAGAAGGATATTTCTGAGTCCCTTGCTTTTTTCAAAAAATGATCCCTACTATGTTCTGCAATTTCTCATTTCTACAGGCAGGCTTAGAAACAATTATAGCTAAAAAGGAGGAAGGAAGGGGGAGGGGAAAAAGAAATGTGGTATAGCTAGTTATCAGTTCCTATTGTATTAAATGGTGAGCAGAGGCAAATTACATCAACAGAGATACTGAGCTAGGGCTTGATTCTGAAAAGAGAACATCCAGTAATACTAAATATAAGGCCTCCCTGCTGAAGTCAGTAAGATTCTTTCAACACATTTAACACAGGCATGTGTCCAACTCTTGACCAATATAACCAGAATGTTATACCATCAACTTTTTGTGTAAAAGCACTCATGTCAAAAAGTTTACAGACACAAGGGAACCACATGGTAAGCACTTTGAAAGCTTATTTCCCTTCTAAACTGGGCAGAAATATCCAGACATGAGAGACAATTTCTTCACTGTGTGAGCTTGTTCTGTAAGTCTCAATGCTCACATCCGACCACAGTGCTGTGTATATACACACATATGTACACAGAGAAAGAGAGAGAGAGCGCAAGCAAGCAGTGAAACCATCCCATATTGTTGCCAACAGAAATAAGGAAAGCTACTTTCTTTGAAGATAGCTCCTTATCAGAAACTGAAACCAGGAAGCACAAGAAAGCAAGCAAGGAAAGTGGCAGACAGCCAGGGTAGGTTAGCTGCATTCTTTCATGACACTTCAACCCCTAACCACAGTCAAACAAATTTCCAGTACTGGCCAAAGGTTAAAACATCTCACTTTTCAAACATCCTGGACATTGAGATTCTCACAGTACTAACAGTACTGGAACTGTAATGTTTTCTGAAATAGACACCTGAACTTTGGAAGCATACAATCTTAATATTCCATGTGGCTCTGTTTCTGTGAAGTCTTGAACAAGATTTCTCCCAAAGTATTTGGAGAAAGCAAAACTGCATGGTCAAGCTTTTTGAATGATAACAATAGACAGAAAAGCCACCCAGTGAAGAATAAATTTAATTCATATAACCGTACTACATAAAGCAAGACTAGTTAAAATAATTACAATAGTACTATGACCCCCAGCCCCTTACTCTTACTCTCATCAGGCTTCGATCAAGTGAAGCATCAGAAAAGCAGGAAAAGGATAAAACATTTTATCACCAAGATGTTATTAAACACTGTGATAAAATTCAAAGGAAAAGGTATATAAACCCAGAAGTTCTCAACTGTCTATAGTCCCTTTCAGCTTTCACATTTGTAAATAACCAGAATCTCAGACTCTCAAAGGTCAGAGTGATGGAAGGAGATAAAGTGATGTCCTGCTTACCTGGTGGGATTTCAGTTGCTAGCAGAACAGAAATCTGGCCAGTTCTATCACTTTTACACTGCCTATGAAAACTGCTTATATTTCATAAAACTCATATTAGCATACTGTCATGGCCAGATCTAAAGGAAATATGGTCTTAGGGCTTTAAACATCTCTCAACTTTAGTTTATCCTGCATAGTCATGCAAAAGTAAGACACAATTGACCTTTTCTTAGAGTTTAAGGAAATTACTAACGGCCAAAATTTGGTCATGTACCCAAGGTTTTCAATAAAATGCATCTTGGTAGCTAGGATGCTACCAAGTAGAGGACATAGAGGCCCTTTCCAGCCTCTTTGAATCTAAAGGCCCCAATGACTAAACACAGGAATTGTTTCATGCTTTTTTGGATTGACTAGACATGCAGCAATCACAAACTGAGCTGATGTTTTAAAACTGAAAAAAACAGAAATTCAAAATTTTAAATTTAATTTTAAATATTCAGATTGGAATTTGAAATTCAAAATCAAAGGTTACCTCAGAATTCAAAACTTGACTTGTTTTGATCACCTCTAAGGGGACGTTTCCTGATCTGAAGCAAATACTGAAGCAAAATATAAAATATTGACATCAAATAACATTTGTTGCCAAAATCACAATATTCAGAGAATATGTGGAAAATACTTTTGTGTATTAGATGAATGTCAGTGAATATTCAACAACAAAATTCACAAAGGAGAATCTTTAAAAGACTGGGTGGCATGGGGTGGAGGAAATCATTGGTACTGTATGAAGGGTGACCCTAGATTTAACTCAGTCTGGTCAAGAATCTTATTACCTGTGCAATGACTTCAGGATCCATGGGTCGATGGTTATTAAAGCTCTTTGACCTTCCTGCAGTCACATTTTTCCGGATATGGGGGCTATCTATCCTGTTCTTCAAAGAGGCATGCCGGCTGAGAGAATTGAGGCTCCCATGGCCACTGATGGAGCATGCATCTGGTACCTCCTTTGGGAGACTTTGGCTCATAATGGGTTGTGAGGAGGGACGAGAACTTGCCACAGCTCCTGGTGGAGCTGGTTCTCCTAATGAGCTCGGCAGTCCATGGCTGTCACTTTGACGAAAAGCTCTTCGTATACTGCCAGACTCAGGTCTTTTTCTCTGCCTGTCATCATAAAAAGCAGTACAATAACGTTTTTAAAAAATAGTACTAGAGAAACAGCATTTCAGCACAGTCAGTTCAAAAAAGAAAAGGAAAATATATTGAAATCACCAAATTCTGAAATAAGTTTTCTCAATGTGCCTGCTGTAAACAACCTAGCATGGAAACTGTGGTTAGAATGTAGAGATGGGGAGATGCAGATTCAAATTCTCATTTGGCCACGAAGCTCAATAGCTGTACTTGGCCCAATCACCATCTCTTAGCTTAATCCACCTAATAGGATTGCTGTGACAATAATAGTATGTATGTAACTTCAAGTTGTTCTTTATATTCTTGTTATTTATATTCCAGAAGAATATAAATTAAAAAGTTGATTTAAACTGCAGGTTTCAACAGTTATGACAGCTACATGCAAAACACTTCCAAACCAGTGGTATATTTCTGCTGGAACTAAATATGAATTGGGATGCCCTCTACATCTGAGCAAAATGAATCATTGCCCCAGTACACCAAGACAATTCAGAGATGCACTGTGTAATGCTGTAAAAGTCTACAATACATTTTCTGGTTACAACAAACATATGCCATAAAGTAGGAAGGGATGACAGTGTAAATATCTGCCAGAAAAAGCACACCCATCATAGCAAATTCAGACTAGGGGCCACTATGGTTAGGGAACAAGACACTACTTTTTCAGGCCTCCTGAAGTTGGAGATTATACGGATACGCTCTCAGTATACCAAGGAGAACACAAAACTACACAGGAACTACTGTCCTGTCAAGTGAATTGTACTGTGGGCTCATCCTTCCTGTTGCTGTTAAGTGTTGTCAAGTCAACTTTGACTTATGGTGACCCTACGAATGAGACTTCCAAGTGAACCAATCCTCCACAGACCTGCTCAGGTCTTTCAGACTTAGGGCCATGGTTTCCATGACTGAATTTATCAATGGGTAATGTGGTCTTCCTCTTTTCCTACTGCCTTCTACCTTACCAAGCATTATTCTCTTTTTTAGTGAGTCGTGTCTTTTCATGATATGGCCAAAGTATGACAGTCTCAATTTAGTAATCTTGGCTTCTAGGCTTGATTTGCTCTAGGAACCATATATTTGACTTTTTAGCAGACTAAGGTATCTGTAGAACTCTTCTCCAGCACCACATTTCAACTGAGTTGATTTTCTTCCTATCAGCTTTCTTCAATGTCCAGCTTTCACAACGATACATATAAATTGGAAATATGACGGCATGGACAAACCTAACTTTAGTTTCCAATGATATATCTTCACACTTCACACTTCAGGATCTTGTCTAGTTCCTTCATAGCTGCCCTTCCAAGTCCTAGTCTTCTTCTGATTTCTTAACTGCAGTCTCCATTCTGGTTAATGACTGAGCCAAGGTATGGAAAATCCTGAACTATTCCAATGTCTTCATTGTCTATGTTAAAGTTGTATGTAAATCATCTGTTCTTATTTTTGTTTTCTTAATGTTCAACAGTATACCCATACTTTTTTCCTTGAGTTTGTTCAGTAATTGTTCCAAGTCTTTGCTATTTTCTGTAGTAGTATGGTGTCATCTGTGTATCTTAAATCACTGATGTTCCTAACTCCAATTTTCATGCCTCCTTCCTCCTAGTCTAATTCTACTTTATGTATGATCTGTTCAGTGTACAAGTTAAATAGATAGGGTGATGAAATGCAGCCTTGCCTGACCTCTGTATTCTGTCCTGATGGTAGCCTTTTGAGTATAGGTTACATATCATGACAATTAAATGTGGCACACCCATTTCTTTAAGAGCAATCCATAGTTTTTCATGATCTATACAATAAAAGACTTTGCTATCATCTATGAAGCACAGGCTGATTTTCTTCTGAAATTCTTAGGTGTGCTCCATTAACCAACATACATTTGCAATATGATCCCTGGTGCCTCTTCCTTTCCTGAACCCAGCTTGGATATCTGATATTTCTTGCTCTATATATGGTAAAAGTCTTTGTTGTAGAATTTTGAGAATCACTTTGCTTGCATGGGAAATTAATGCACTGGTCCTGTGATTACTGCAATCCCTGGCGTCCCCTTTCCAAAATGTGGGCCATTTTTTCATTTTCTATATTTGTTAAAAGATTTGTCATAACTCAGTGTTACATAGTTGAGTTAGTTACATTTCCAGGAATTTATGGCTCTTGATGATGGTGGCCTCTCCAAATCCAAGCAGCTGGGGGCTGAGACATTTGAGGGCCTACTCCCCAGCACGAGGTGGCAGATGCTGAGGATGTGCTGCCAGCCTTTGAAGATCATCAAAGTGATAAGGAGACTACGCCAATCCCAGTTAAATAGGAGACACTGATCATTAAGCACCTGGTGTCTTGAGATAGCTGCCTATAAATCTCCCAGCAGTTCCCTGGTGTCTTTGTTGCTTGCAACAGTTCTGTCTTCGTGACTGGTGGTGCTCTTCAGCTTTAGTGTTTCCTTGACATTTGGCTGGCTACGACTGTCAACTCTGTTTTACTCCTCGCTGGTTTCATTTATCTTGATTATGCACTTTCTATAACTGGCTTCTTGACTGGCTGATGACCACCCTCTTGTTTCTCCCTTCATCTTGCTGGATAACCTGTGACTGATCTGGACTGGATTAAGCTCTTACACTCCAACCACCTGACTTGCTGACTGGAGCATAGGACAAGATTTCAGTTATAACTAGAGTAGATTTTGTCTCTGTAGCCTGAAGCAACTCTGTTGGTATGCCATAAGATCTCAGATCTTGTGGAAGAGATCTTTTGTTCTTTGTTTCTCATTGTCATTTTCTAGTTCTCTGCATTGATTATTATAGTAGTTCTCTTTGTCCATGTGCAGAAGTGGCTGAACAGTTACATTCAGTGTTCTGGCCCTATTTCTATTACCCTTTACTTTTGCTTGTTTGTCTTTAACTCCTTGAAGAGTTTCATCTGTCATCCATTGAGACTTCTCTTTCTTTTTGGCCACAGCTAGTCTCTTTTTGCATTTCTCTGTGACAATGTTCCTGACTACAGTCTAGAGTTTTGGCTCCTGGCCAGTTAAGCTTAATAGTACAAATCTATTTTTTAAATTATCCTTACATTCTATGGGGATATTCTTCAGTTTGTATTTTGGCACTATGACTGGTTTAGCATTCTTCTTTTTCTTCACTCTATTATATTAGTAGTTCATGATCTGTGCCACAAGCTGCTCTTGGTCTTGTGTTTGCAGAGACAATGGAACTTCTCCATCTTCTGCTTCCAATTATGTAGTCTATTTGATTTCTAGATTGGCCATTCAGTTAACATCCATGTATACAGTTGCCTCTTTGGTTGACTGAAGAATGCATTTGTGATGAACAAACTGTTGACTTTGCAAAATTCAGTCAGTCTCCTGCTTCATTTCATTTTTTGATCCTAGGTCAAATTTCCCTACAATCTTTGATTCTACTCTGTTTTCTACTTTTGTATTCCACTTGCCTATGATTAACAAGAAGTCCTGGTTTGTTGTGTGATCAATTTCCTCCAGGACTTCAACATAAAATCCTTCCATTTCTTCTTCTGCCTCTATAGTTGGAGCATAAACTTGGATTATGGTTGTATTGATGGGTTTTCCCAGAATTCTTATTGACGTGGTTCAGTCAGACTTTGCATTATACTTTGCTTTTGCTACATCTCTTCTCACTATTAAAGCCACCCCATTTCTTCTTAGATTCATTTCCTGAGTAAAAGTGTAATTATCTGACTCAAAATATCCCATTTTTGTCCACTTTAGCTATCTTACTCCAAGTATTACAATGTTTATATATTCCATTTCTTGTTTTACTAAGTCTAGCTTTCCGATTCTTGCTTCCCACATTGCATGTTCTTATAATACGTAATGTGCAGCTTTGGACTTTCCTTTCACCTCTGAGCACAGCAACAGCTGAATGTCCTTTCCACTCGAGTCCAGTTGTGTCATTAACCACAGCACTACTCATAACTGTCCTCTACTTGAGCCCAGTAGCTCATTGAGTGCCATCTGACCTGGTCTTTCCTGCTTTTATAGTCAACCGAAAGTATCTTGTTGGAAAGAACAGGGGTATTATGATGTAGGTAATATCACATGATTTTTTTCCCTTTAGGATGTAGAATCAATTAAAAGAAGATGGTAGATTCTCAGTTATTCAGAATAGATATCCTAATATACAAATGAACCAAGTGCAAAACTGATTGGGCTGATCAAGGAGTACTGACTTGATATAGAAATCACAAAGACTCTTTACTTAATATTGGTACTTACTTGTTGATATTTGCAAGATAAATATCTGCAACATGGCTCCCACTTGGGCAGTTGGAGCCAGCTCTGGCTGTCACCTTTTCTTCAGGTGGCTCAGAATTTACGTCCACTTCAGATTTGGGGCTTGATCTTTCTGGTATGCCATCCTCACTAGGAAAGAAGAGAAGTCTCAACCCCAAGCCCCATGTAATGTCATCAAGATTTGCTACTGTAAGTTGCAAATGTCTTCCAAAATTTTATCATCATAATATTAAAGCAAGGGAGAGGGGTTCAAAATGCAGCCCATGGAGTGTGGGGGCACATTTACCACATTTTTGCCCACCAGGCTAATTTAGGCCTAGGTGAGGCCCTTTTTTTGAACAGGAAGTGAACACTCATTTCTTTTTGTTAAAAATTGCTAGTCCTGGCAGTAAAATAGCCCAGGGGGCCTAAAATATGGCAAATATGCCCCCCCTGCTTCTTAGAGGGCATTTGGGGGAAAGTGTTTATATTTTTGTGTGAGTGAGAGATGTGATGCTCCAAGGTCTCCTCGGGGAGCTAATGCAGTCCCCTAGTCTTCCACAGTTGCCTACTTCTCCATTAAACCAACTAATTATCAATGCCTTACTTAATGGAAGCAGGCAAAAGGCAACTGAAACAGCCAATGTGCTCTACTAACAGTGATTCTGCCTGGAATCCTGTAGGTTCACTAAGGCCATGTAGGTAGTGTAGGTGGCAGCGGCAGGGAGAAAAGGTCATAGATACAGCAGCCATGACGAAAATCAGGCATTGGAGAAAAAGAGTGCTTGGAGCCAGCAGATTTTATCTGCCTTTCCTCACCATGGCTCCACGACCCTGGAAAAAATGCAAACACAGTGCACCAAGGATATCAGCCTTTGTTGACTGTGTTGACAAATTGGATCACACACAGCACAATATTCTAAGGTATGATACATATTTCAAGATATCCCTTTATTTGAAAGTAATGTTGAACTGAATCCCATTGTACCAAACCATGTGCCCCAATACTCTTAAGAGGTAACATACGTGTCTTGCACAACGATGTACTGATGTGGGATCAGACCATCAATTCCATTGTGACGGCCCTCCCACCAGTCATCAGAGGCTCGGTGATAAAGGAGGAGGGAAGCCCCCTTTTTAAAAGACAGTTCACGTGCTGTTCGACCAGTGTAGTCAAATTTGGCTATTGCTTCAATGGGTTCACATTCTACAAGAAAAAGAAACAGAATTTAATGAACGGTCAAGTTTATAAGAGGCTTGCAAAGTTTTAATCCACTGACTCTAAAACAAAAAAGTCAAAGTCTAATCTAGTGGACCTAGCGGAGATAATGTGAATTGAATACACATTACAGTCAAGTCATCAGAAGCAGATTAAATCACTTCTGTCCAATTGGTGCATGGCTAGTATAACTTGCTAGCAGTTGAGGGGCAAATTAGCAGTTCTGCAGAATTTCTAGGTACATGGTTGCAGTAAAACGTTTAATGAGCAGTTATTTGTAGTCTGACAACATCTGGGAACTCACAGGTTGGGGATAATTGGTCCACTCTGCCTCAGGCACCTGGAGGATCCTAAGTCATTGCTTCAGAAACCTTAGCAGCTTTGACACAATGTACCTCTTCTCTAGGTTTTATCATAATCTCTTTGCATTCCACTTCATAGGTCTCGCCTGCCAGGCAAGCTTTGTAGGTCTTGCTCTGTTTGTGATTTATTACCCCTCTCCATAGTACTTTACTACCAATCATGACATCTCCAAATAAACTTACCTTAGCAATCTTAAATACTCTTCGTTCTTCTCTGAAATATCTTTGGTGGCATATTTTGCTTGATTCAGATGAATATCCTTATTTCAAAGCACATTGTTTTTAACCCACTTGCAGTTTGGAAGGCTTTTCTCCTCAGCTGACTGGGTCACCAGGTAAAAGTCTTAACAGCATGAACCAGTTGGCAAGTTAAAATTTTCCTCAGGAAAGGAATATGCTTGAGTAAGAAACCTTTCCTGGGGCAAAATTATTGTTGATCTGGGCAATTTTCCTCAGGAAGTACAGAATAAAGCACCTGGAAACAGAGTCTTCAACACTGTATGGTCTGACACATGAGCCTTACAAGCTCTTCATACCAAGACATCAAGCTCCACCTCTCGAAAACACCAAAGCTCTGAGACTGGCTAAAGGCCAATAACGGTACACTTCTGGACTAAAACTTTTTAGAAATGGATTTCTAAATCGGCAGTGGAATACACTCCCTCAGAGCATGGTGGAGTCTCCTTCCTTGGAGGTCTTTAACCAGAGGCTGGATGGCCATCTGTCAGGGAAGCTTTGATTGTGTATTCCTGCATGGCAGAGGGCTGAACTGGATGGCCCTCATGGTCTCTTCCACCTCTATAATTCTATGATTCTATGATTTTCCAGATGCAAAGGTGTGCCCAGATAAATATAGAAAAGTTTGCAGAGAGTTCAAATAATCAGTTTAGACTAAAGGTTCTTACCAGGCTGACTAATCATATGCTCATGTTTTTAGCCCAAGTGGGCTGTCACCCCACACTCCAGTTCATATTCCTTGGATTGTGTGGTTTGCTGTTTTGGCTCCCTATTTTCCTCTGGCTCGTTTAGTATCTGACATCAGTTGAGAGGTTTCTTTCTTTTCTTTTTTTTAAGTGCCTTTTTTTTCTGCATTTCATCACCAGCAAGGGAACTTTTTATTTCATTTAATAATTATTTATTGTACCCAAACCAGCAGGAAACTCAAGGTTCCTCAACTTTCAGTGCTCCCTTTTGGAATTCAGCCTTCAATCTTAGCAAATGGTGTTGCACCCTATTGGCCAATCATATAGGGCTTGCACTCAAAAAGCAGCCGTAGATAAAGATCAGCAGGAGTCTTCTTTCCTTTCTGAACATCAGAACAGTTAGTTAAGTCTTTGTCATAGAATCATAGAATTATAGAGTTGGAAGAGACCACGAGGGCCATCCAGTCCAACGCCCTGCCATGCAGGAATACACAATCAAAGCATCCCTAACAGATGGCCATCCAGCCTCTGTTTAAAGGCCTCCAAGGAAGGAGACCCCACCACGCTCCGAGGGTGTCCATTAATCATAGCTCAACGAACCAGGAAAACCTCCAGCATTATAGCAATTACTGCTTCTCTTGAGCTGTCATTAGTCATGGCTTACCATCATCACTTGTATGGTGTTCAGTGGCCATATCCTGACCTGTATCTTCTGTGGAGGTTGTCTCCCCATGAGGACTTTCACTGAAAAAAGGAGTAGAAATGCAGAGAATATTACACACTTTGATGGATTGGGATGTGGCACTTCAGGTATCCCAGTCACATCAGATATGTTCAATACTCTTTGGGGAAAGCAATGTTTGATAGAGACATGCAATGCATTCAACTCAGACAGTAGTGAAATGTATACTAACTTTTCTCCTTGAATGAACCTCGACAAAGAGGGATAATTCCTCTACAGTACACAGGAATGCTAGACACAAGACATCTGGAGTGAGTTAGACGATGGAAATATGGGCTTGTTCTTCTTTTCTAGGAAAGGGTGGCCCTGAAGGACAAGGGGTAGATCATCTCTCCTGGCACTGGCATTTTGAACAGATGAAGCCAGATCATCTGTCTATCTAGCCCAATATATTCTATTCTGACTGTCAGTGGTTTCACACAGTACCCAAAAACACGCTGATTCTTTCAACTAGGTATGCTAGAACTGAACACAGGACCTTCTGCATCTGTTCTGCTAATAAAATATGTCTTTTCAAATGTTTTCCTGGTGCAATACAGTGCCAACAAAACACGTGCCAAGGACTGCGTTGTGTCTGAGTTTGGAATGATGGTCTCAAGTCTCTTGCATAGAGTGATTTTAACTGTTACAACACAAGGCAAGTCTTACACTACAAAACCTGAATCTATGGCTAGGATCTGGCTAAAACATATGCTGTAAACCAGTTGTAAACCAGCACTGGATCTTCAGATGCTGTTGGACTTTGGCTCCTAGAAGCCCCAGTTAACATGGGGCTTCTGGGAACTGCACTGCAACACTTTGGACTCACAGGATGGGAGCCACAGTTATAAGCTGCATGCCAGGTAAAAAATAGCTCTATATTAGTAAAATGAATGACGTCTATCTCCCATTGTCCCCTCCTCACAAACAGGTTACTTTCTGTATGCACCATGACAGGATAGGGCCAAAAGTTCAGAAGTAATCTGTCATGTACAGTCAACTAAATAGTTCAGTTTATATTGGTTCAGTTACAGTCCCCTCCTACCAAAACTACAGAGGTCCTCCAGAAACATGGGCTTCTCCCCTTCCTGTTTCAGATCTCCCACCTTGGTGTATAAATTTCCTTTTCCTTTTACAATTTCATTAAATAGCTCTAGAAGCAATCAGAAATATAGATGCTACTTATCATATAACATAAGGGTATAAATATCCTAAAGACACCCGATCCTAGCTGATCTTGGAAGCTAAGCAGGGTTAGCCCTGGTTAGTACTTGGATGGGGCCACCAATGAACACCAGGTGCTGTAGACTGTATTTTAGAGAAAGGAAATGGCAAAACTACCTCTGAAGACTCCTTGCCTAATAACACCCCATGAAATTCATACAGTTGCCATTAGTTGACAGATGACTTGAAGGCACACACACATGTATCATATAAAAAGATAGTAGTTATTGGTTTGATCCCATATATTCTTCACATGGTACATTCCTGCTGAGATTCCCATAGGGCAGAACACATCTTTTGAATAATGCCTCTTTCACACTCATCCACCCACTTTGTGTTTTTCTCCCATATTCTGAACCAGACATCTTACTCTCCTCTTAAGGCAAGGGAGAAAGATCTGAGTTCATGTTCCTTCACTCAGTGGAATGGAGTGAAGAAAAGTCTAGACAAGAAGTACACAAACACCTCCCATCCCTAAGTGCTAAGCATGTTGAATGCTTTTATGCCCTATGGGAGTCCTTCTGTCTGAGATCGCTACATTTGCAGTGGACTGGATAGAGCTTTGCATTTTACTATGACAGGAGGGTAAGACCAGTAAGTAGGACAACGGAGACATTTTCAGAGGCCTCAATAATACTCATTTTTGCCCTGTTAGGATTGTCCCAACATCCATTAAAAATGTGATTGTGTAAAGTGGGGTCGTCAAATAGACCAAACAAAGAAACAAACAATAGTTGACACAGAGATGTTTTATACTGTAGGATGAACTGGTGGTCATTTTTAACAGACATGCTTGTGCTTTGTGTATACATAGATGTTTAACAAATTGAGCCTCTCATTAGTTAATTTTTCACATATACTGTATCTACAGAATTTCAGCCCTCTGAAGAATCTGTATCATAGTAGGTGTTAGGCAGTCTTTCAAGGCAAGACAAAGGGTTTCAGTTTGAAAGCCCAACTTAACAAAAAGAGAAGAGTTTGAGGTAATGTAGCACATAAGCACAGCGTAGTGGAGTACAGCAGAAAGAAATGGCCACATTTCACTCGTGCCTCACTATCAGCTTTGTTCAATCAGAATTCTTTACCTTGGTCTAGAGATATCTTTTCTCCCTAACTCTTATGTGGCTACCTGGATGCTGTAAAGGGACAGTGAGCAGGCAGTCACAAAGAGTTGAAATGTTTTATTTTTCTTAAAAACAAGAACAAAACCCTAGCATAGCCAATAGAGGATACCTGTGTCATGTGCAAAAGCTCTGAGACCAAGGTCTGCCATCACTTAATCTGTAATTGTTATGAAGCATCTCTGGTGGTGACACTTTGCCTAGTTTAAGGTGGTGCTTCATCTAATATAATGTAAGGAGATGAAGAGAATTCCTTTGTTTTTAAAGGTAGAGATGTGGAGAAAGTTCACATTATCAAGTATTTGCAGGGGCGGGGTAATACAAGCACAGTGATTCCCTACCCCACCCTATTTCTGCCCCCATCTTCATGTTGTGCTGGATGTTCTGTGTTCTGTTCTTGTAGGCATTATAATGCTCATTCAGAGTGCAGCCAACTCATTTTCAGGTATCTTCCAACATCAAAATTTCTCACTAGTGTTACCATATGCATGTTGAACCATGTGGAAGTTTGTCACACAGAATTATATCACAAATGACTGGGAAGTCAGGGACAGCTAGCCGTGTGATGTCAAAATGTGGATGACAGAAATGGATGTGTATGAAATAAAAATGATGTGAAAAGTCTTTTTGACATTCAGAGTTAAAAGGATGAATAATATCTGTTGCAGAAACCAAAGATACATGTGCAATAGAAACTGGAAGACTTGGCAAGGTCACGATGACTACTTAATGTACAATTAAGTATGACCAATGCTACACACTTGAGGATCTATCTGGACAATACTTCCTCTGCCACCATTTTCATACACTCCCTCCCACCAGTGGAAAACATTAATAGCAAGACTCAGACATCTACACTCTCCCCCTTGACACATGTGGAGGTAAACATGCAAAACCAGGAAATCCTTCAGTTATTTGAATCTGTAATCTCTTCCGATCTTGCAATCCCCCTCTGAAGAGGATTCAGTTTTAAAGGCAACCACACTGTGATTTTAAAAAAAGGATCCAGTAATACTTATCCAGTGCAAATTGTTTCATGGCTCACGTATGACAATTTTATGAAGTAGAACATGAACCTGGTTTCAGCTGTTGGAAATCATGGAGCCAAATTGTTTCTGAAAATGTCTTTTACAAAGTGTTTGCTTGCAAAGCTGCAGAAAGCCTATACTGCTATGTATTTTATACTCTTCTGAGATTATGTTTAAAAAATGTTTTTATACAACAATGTTTATTTTCATAAAATAAAAGGGAAAAATATACACATAGTATTCCAGAAAGAAGGTTACAACTAGAAAACCTATTATACAGTATTAAGTATTTCTGGATAAAGTATTTCGTATCATTTAATTCTGATTCCAGTAAAACAAGAAGTGTCTTTAATTGTCCGTGAGTATAGATGGTCTATGTTCCCAGAGTCTTTTATAATGCAGAATCTTTATCATCACCAAAGTTTGCCAGGCACTTCAGAGCCCCACTGTCCATGGTAAGTTTCTTTCATTATCTTCCATAATTTTAGAAGGTTCCTTAAAACTCCAGCAGCTGAAGCAGCAAGAAACTCGGTCTCTAGACCTCCTTCCCTGCTGAAAACACTATTGCATGATGATGCTTTTGCTAAGTAAAGGCACTAACAGAAGCTCTTTTTTTTTCATATTCTTGTGCTCATTTGTAACTGGCTTTTGTCATCAAACAGTAGTAAGGGGCATACAAAACAAAACAAAATTAAAAGCAGCAGCAAATAAAGGTGGGGAGCTTAACTTTTTGGAATTGTGAATGTAAGAAAATAATTTGCAACCCAAGCTTCAATATCAATAATTGGTATAGGAGTTCAGAGGAAAGGAAAAGGGATAATTCTGATGGTCCATCCAACAGTCCTGGATCATTCTGGATGGTTCCTTACAACAAACAGTAGACGAGCACACAGAGCTCCCTTCTCTCCCTACAACTGCTGCCCACTCCCCCCTTCCACTGCACCCTATGACAGGAGCTGAGGCAGCTGAATTGTTTCCAGATGTTGGCTTCAGACTGAATGCGCAGACAGGCCCCCTGTGTGCTGAGCTGGAGAGAAAGGAAGGTTTCAAGTTTTTCCCCTTGTCGCTGCTGCTCTGAAAATAAAACCACACTGCAGCTTTCTAGGTTCAGCTGCTATCCTCCTTGTCTCTGTAGTTAAAGTTGGCTCAAGACATGCAGAGAAATGAGAAGAATGTCAGTGATGAATTCAAGCAATGTTTGCTGTGCAGCTTTCACCAGCAGATTAAGCTAATTACTATAATATCTTTATAGACTGTATCATGGACAACTCTGACTGGATTAGTTTCCATCAGCATAATGAAGCACAGTCAGTCATGAACACTCACGGCTTGTACGTTTAGGATGGGAATATCTGTTGTCTTCAGGATTCTGAACTACAGCCATTTTGTCTTGGCACGATATGCATCTCGGAAACAGTACTGTATTATATTTTGGAACCAGTTTTTACAACTGCGAAATGGTAGCAATACTGAAATATGCCATTTACACATCAGACAATTATCTAGCACTATGTCCCCTTCAGTTGTTCCCCATTACCTCCTACCGTACCAGTAATCCTCAGTGCTTCCACCCCTGGTGTACACAGGGCCCTCCAGCTCTCTTGGTCCTGGGAAGACATTCTCATGTTGTATGATTATCGTTTTGATGAGCTCATTGACATGAGCTTGGCAGGAGACCTGATCGTGGCCTTCAGGCACTGACATCAGCGTAGGTCCAAAGCAGATGGCTAAATTGTAGGGGTCCATCATGTTCTCCTCACTGAACTGAGATAAACTGCAGCAGAAGGAATGGGAGGAAGAGGGTGACAATGAACAAAAAGACCAACAACTCCCAGCATAGGGTGAATGGTCAAAAGGAAGACAGATTAGCTCTATCTGCTCAGCTTTTTAAACCTCATCTAATACGTCAAGGATGTCTTGAGGCTACTTGGGAAATAGGATCATCACCCTAAGCATTGATGGCATTTAGCACAGGAACTGGGTGTTTTCCAGAAGGTAACACCTTGCATCAAATTCAGTTTTACTTCCATGGGATGGTGTCTCTCTGACACAATTTGCAGTGTATGCATATTTGGAGTGCATATGCAGAGCACTTTCCGGCTGGCTAACACTTTGATTTCTATATTAATCAGCCAGCATGTTTTTCATTTTGTGAACATCCCTCAATTAACACAAAAGCATTTTGCTAAAAATGTGTGTTTGTATGGGTGGGTAGGGGGAAAGAGTCATCATCTAGTTCTCTTTTAAGGAAGTTTATTCTCTGTGCTGATCAAATGTTGTTGCCAGAGATTTATTTCTTGGCATTTTGCTCTGTGCACCCTGCTTGGATAGCAGCTGCAAGCAGCAACACCTCATATCCAGCCAAAAAGCAGATGAAAGTGTGATTAAGCCATGGTGCCACATGGTTCATAGTCTGCAAAGACCCTGGCAACCAGCACACCCTTCTGATTTTTTCCATTTGCACCCTTCCTCACAGCCAAGCTTTTTTTCTCCTTCAGCTGCTAAAAAAATGGTGAGAACAGTAAAGCCCCATGCCAACATTCAACATGGAATACCAGTCATGGGCATTTGAAGCATTGGTCAGCATGTGTCATGATGACAGCAGGCATCATGGATACCTTTACAATCTCACAGGATCAGTATTGGAAACTTCCAGAAAGGCTCTCAAATGAAACAATCACTGTTTAGATGGACGCCTTGGCTTTCTAAGATTGGTAGACCTCCCCAATTCCACTTTACTACTGCCATATGGAAAGTTCTGATCAAGAAGTGATTCAAGTGATTCAAGTGCTGTTCTTTGACCTGCAACACTACAAAGGAAGGCGCAGTGGGGGGAGCCCTCTGCCTCAAATGTATGCCACTCTCCTTCTGCAAAGGCTTTTCTGAATCAGATCTTCCTTTGGAAGCACTTCAGGAACTTTCCATGTCATCTGGCTTTTGATGTCCAGAAAAAAAGATTTTAACTAAGAAAGAAAGATGGCTCTGTACAAAGGCGGATTTTTAATTTGATATTTTATCACAGGCTTTACATTTTACCTCCTACGCTCCCTACAAGTCTTACAGAAAGGGATATGCTAGAATTCCAGTAGATACATTACTTATTTATTTATGCATGAGAAATGAATTTGGCTAGCTAGCAAAATCCAGTCTTTAGCAGCAATTATTCAGCCTTTCATGTTCATACAAAGCATACTCAATCAAACTCCCTCCTTCCACAATTTGTCTGTTACTTAGAACATCTGCCTAGTAATTTGTAAGTAGAATTACTGTGTGCATTGAGAATTAATAAGTATCCTCCACAGCAACAGTCTTCTTAACCCACAGACTTGTGTGAATAAAACTTCAGACTTGTCAATTTGGGCTTTGCAGGGTGCCAGTTACTGGTTAAGCACAAAACACTCAAATGCCTCAACAATCTCTCACAAATCTCTCATGAAACATGCCCTGTTTTCCAGTCCAGTTCTTTGCCTCATTCCCTTGAGCGCCTTAAGAAGCAGCTTCTGAAGAATGGGAATCCAAAGGCATGGATGAATTTTCTAACTCTGCTGTGGAAAATGTCTGCAGGAAGTAGAGTCTTTCCTCTAGAGAAATACCTGAAGGGGATGGCAAGACAATGGCATACTTTATGGGACTATCCCCCCACCACAGTCACTCTGGAGGGTTTAGGGTGACCTAGAGCACAGTAAGCTGAGAAAATATAAGCTCTCAGCCACTCTGCCATTGGCACTTTCTTCCCCAAGGAAACTGCCAGAAAGGAGACAAAGAGGATCAAGTAGTTCTAACAGAGATCTTAACAGCTCTTTTGACACCCAACTTATGCCATTCTATTTCTATGGGAAGGGAAGTGAAAGTGGATCTAACCAAAAGGTGACTAGAAAATTTTCAGACACCCTGTATATTTATCAAAATGATAGAGAGAAGGAGAAATGAAGAGATCCCCCACCTCAGAAACCCTCCTCGCTGAAGTAATGGCAACGAGAAATGCCATATTAAGGGAGAAAAGCCAGAGAGACATGGACTTCAAAGGTTCAAAAGGCAAACAGGTTAATATCTTCAAAATCTTATGCAAATTCAAAGTTGAAAAATAGTGTTGCATTGGAGGAAAAAGAGAAGCGCCACAAAGGCAATGTCTAACATGAGGATGAAGTAAAATATTTTTAAGAACAAGATTAAGATCTAAGACAAGGTGGACATCTGCCTACCCAGCACATTAGGCTTTAACCCTATGTCAAGCTATTCTACAGAAATTCTGTCAACCTCCTAACACTAGCTAATTTATAATTAATAAACTTGCTCCTTTACCAATACAGGAAGGTTTTCCTTATAATTGCGTGAATAATGCACAGTGGAAGAGCATCTGGATGCTTGTAATATATTCATAATGCTTTCAGAATAACCAAAACCTAATTATAATATTCCCTCAGAGGTCAGGTGGCTAGATGCAACCAGTTTGGTTCCAGATACAGCACTGGACTCCGAGGAAGAAAATGAGATAGACACGGAAGAAACCAAGAGCCTTCTGCTGTTAGTTGAAGAATTTCTGAGAACACCTTGGCCAATGTGGGACTACCAGGAAAAACATGGACCACTCATTCCTTATCTTCCTTGGAACCCAAGGTATCAAGAGAATTAGAAGAAAGGCATATAAAAGACCTGGATAATATCTTGACTACAGAGCATCCTGGACCTCCACCGATGGAGACAGAAACCTTGTGAAAAACCTGTATTGCTTTCTGTTTGTGTTTGATATGAATAGACCTACCCAGGATCTGAAGAAATACATCTGGATCCAGACCATTCTCCTGGATCCAGAGTCCATCTGATTAAAAAATCCACACTTTGCTCAGATTCCCCTGAATGCACTGGGTTGACAGAGCTAGAAGATGCTCCTCTGGCCATGACAGCATGATTATGGGGGGAAAAAAAAAGGAAGCAGAATCCTCCCCACTAGTTTATGTGATCCTTGTCAGACACATTGTCTATACAAATGGATACATGATACTGAGAGAGACAATTTGCCCTCAACACTAACCAATTTATACTGCACTGAGCTTCTTGCCAGGATTACATGCTCTGTTTTAAATTGTTTATAAATAAGACTGCTTGTTTAAGTAATTTTTGACTTCTGTACTATAAATTGTTTTAACGTGTTGTAAGCTGCCTTGGGTCCCACATGAAAAAAAAGAAGGATATAATTAAAGTAAATTAATAAAATTAAACTGCTTTATGTTTGCAGTAATAGTTATTAACTTATAATTCCGTTGTCTCATAAATACGTTTCCTATAGAACAATAATTTGAGGCTGTGTAGTATAATCGTAACATTTTTGCCATTTTACTTATATATTACTGATCAGACAAAGAATAGGGATACGAATGTCTCCAGTTATCAGGCACAGGGGCAATGGGCCCCACCCTGGAAATCTCCTTCTTATCCCCTCCAAAGACACAGCAGTTCTCTGGGTCTCTAGATGTTAGATTTATCAAGAGGGGAGAGTGCTCCCTCATCTGAGGCATTGGCAGTACCTGCTACAGATGTGGCAGCAGGGATCAGCTCAGTGTTACTCATGTTGGATGTGGCAGCCATTTTGCAGGAGATGGGCCTCTGCTTGATCATATGTCTCCCTGGGAGGCAGTTAGAGTGATGCAGGAAAGTTTAACCACACAACTGTGCTTCAAAATGGGGCACAGGAGTCTAACACCTATGCTTTTACTAAGAATTTTGCAGTAACTTTCCCCATTGCTAAATAAATGGGAAACAACCTAATTTTTTTTTAAAATGACTGAGAAAGATAGAGGAGAGAAACAAAATGGAAAAAAAAACATGACAGAATGGAAGGAAGTAAACTTAAAATCAAAGTAGGAAAGATAAATAAGACAGACACTATCTGTCTATCTATATGATCTCTTGCCGTGTCTGGGCGGCAGTGGGAATAACCCATGCTTGATTACTCGTTATCTGTAGAGTAAGAAAGATTTTTTTTTCTTTTATGAGCCATACTGCTACTCCATTACTGAGATATCAATTTCTATCTAGAAAGCAGACATTTGTTAAAATCTTTTCTATATTACAATTTTTGTCTCAGGAGTACTTCTGGGAATGCTCCTGTGCCTTAAAAAATACAACATTAGACATGACTTCAGCCCTCTTTATAGTTCTTTTAACTTTCATAGTTTCATATCTGAACACAATTATGACTTCTAAAGTTTGGAATTCTCCTGGACCCAGCGAAGCAGAGAAAAAGTGGTGTTAGACACATGATTACTAGCATGCCAGAGTTAAAAGCAATACTGATATTTGGCCAGAGAAGAAAAATTATTGGAAAAAAATGAGAAAAAAAATACAATTTCAATCTTTTACAGATTGAAGGTGACTTTGTCATTTTAGGAGCAGCACATGAATTATGTATTACTCAGTTTTGCATAAAAGTATCATGTTTGATACGTTAAAACCACAGTTTCTTCATAAAATAATTACAGGTTGAGTTTTTTTTTTTAAATCTTGTTTTGTTACAAATGGAGCTGCAAGGTCCTGAACAATAAGAAACGCCTAAACTATAAGGAGTCTATTTAGTTTTGCCAGTTTTTGAGAAGCAGTCAATAAACTCCTTAATAAAAACAGAAAAAATATCAAAAATAGTAAAACAAAGAAAATTATTTTGTTTCCTTTAGTCTTCCATATTGCCAAGCAAACATAAAGTGCTTATTCCCATAAAAAGAACTGAGAAAAGGAAAGTAGGACCAGGAATAGAAATGACATGAGATTCTATACATATCTTTCTGCTTAACCGGTTTTAGAAATAATATGGGGTCAAAAAATATAGGAACACTTTGTGTGAAATATTTTATTCATCATTCTAAAAGAAAATATTCCATAATTAATTTTTTTCAACTTTTCAATTTTAGAATGGAACCTATTGTTGGGGGGTGGGGTGGGGTGGAAATTCTTGCCCACTGAAGGTCTTCAAGCAGAAATAGGCAGCTGCCTATTGGGACAATTTAACTCTGGACTTTCTTTGTCAAGATGGAAGTTGCACTAATTGACCTTAAGGGCCCTTATTATCTTATTATTCCTCCTCTATGCTGTAGATATTTTTAAAGGGATACTTTTCAGAAATACTTACTGGCTGAGGAATGCAAAGAGGTATCTCATTACAATCAAAGTGGTTTTAGGCAAAGTCAGTAGGACTTTCCGGATGTGCTGAGCTCTCTCTTGCAGATTGTCCATTGCTAAAGGGAAGGAAGAATGGGGTGGGGGGGTGGGAGAACAGCAGAGATTACTTTTATAACCACACAAAACGATTTCCATTGCAGTATCTGTGTAAGTGCCATGCTGTTCTAAGGGCTGCTCGTGCTTACACAGCCGAAGGGAAAAAAAGCTGATCTAGGGCTGTCATGTGAAACATGCATTTGAATCCTCATGACCACTTCTAGCACTCCAAAATGCCATGTGAAATAAAACAGAAGCACATGTAATCTTCACAAGATTATGAGCAATATGTAGAAATAAAGACAAGATAGAAAGAAAAATATTTTCTTGGATACCTATTCTGAGATTGGTCCACAGTGTAAAAACAAAGGGAACAACATAAATTGCATGTAGAGTACAACCCCTGTATCCGCAGGATCTGTATCTGTGGATTCACTTACCTGCACTCTGAAAAAAAAATGGTCTCTCTAGCATCTTCTAGGTCCTCCAGCATGACTCTATGGTATGCTTGGACCAGAAGTAATTTATTTTAATAGGGTTTGTTATTATCCACAGTTTCCAAGATCTACAGTAAGTCTGGGAACATATCCCCCACAGATACAAACTATATGTATGTATTTCCTACCCCAGAAGAACTGGGACTTAAGGAACTGTACAAAATTGAAGCAAACACAATAAAAGTAAAAATATCCACAAGATTATCATTAAAATCCAAATAAATAATCTATAACCTAAAAACAGTACAGCACACTATTAAAAGTCCTTTCTAAAAACAGACAGTTCCCAAAGGACTGTTAATTTTTTTTTAAAAATTCTCTGTCCGATGATGGAAGGACAAGGATGGAATCAGTTTACGTTTCCTAGAAAGGGAACTCCAGAGCCTAGGTGCAGCCACTGAGAAGGCCTTCTCTCACATTCTTACCAGACATACTTGTGAGATGGTGGGGCCAAGAGTGAGGCCTCTCTTGAAGATCCTAGAGCCCTGACATGCTCAAATGTTCAAGCAGGATGGAAGAAGCTGTGCAGGGTTTAACGGGTCAGAACCAGCACTTTAAATTGAGCCCAGGAACAGACTGGTTGCCAGTGGAGCTGGAGTGATTAGGGAGTTGTGTGGAAGAGAAGAGGCCAACCAATGCTTGAAACATTGTGTGGAATATGACCAAGGGAAGATTTACAATTTGTTCTGCAAAAAGTCCTTTGAAGCAGACGAGGTGAGGCTACCTTGAGAACACAGGTGAGAATCATGTGTTTCTCTCCAGGTGTTGTGGGATTGCCATTCCCAGCATTCCTCACCATTGGCTATGATAGTGGCTGCATCTTATGGAATCCTGGTATTTGCCTATTAGGGATGGGTATTTAGAATTCTCTGCCAGAGAGATCTAGTGCTCACTGCGGGATTCCATAGCATACAGCCACAGGAGAGGAATCATTATGCTATAATTGTGTAGTATAAAAGGACCCCTGGTTTATTAAGTCAGGATCTGAACCTGGCCAGCATGGAAGAGCTAAGTGTTCTCTCTGCTGCAGCAGCCACAACAGAAAAAGTCCATTACTTAGCTCAGTAAGGTGGGTGTTGTAGGAGAAATCTCTGACATATTATTCCACTGATAGATTAACATAACTGAAAGATGAGGTAAAGAGCTCTGTCTATAGCAGACTAATGGGAAAAAAGTGGGCAGCACAAATCCTTGGCCCTGGAAGTCCAGAATTATTTGGCAACAGACCTTTCTTTTCATCTAATAAGAGTTAAACTGCCTAGACCCAGTTGCCGGGAGAATGAAACACAGATCCTTTTAAAAGGAGTTCTCCTACATGCTACTTCAAAGTCTGCTTCCATCAGGGACAATCTTATACTGGGACAATGGGTATACTGTTTGCCGTTCACTGTTTGAATGAGTCAGCACTAAGGAGTTCATTATAAAACTTGAAGTCACAAGAACAAACTTTCCTTTTTCCTTTTTTAAAAAAAGCACCCTTGAAATGATAACATTGGAAATTACCGACTTAACTTTGAGGAAAGTCATTTTTGATGTTCATCATAAGGAACATCTCTTATGTTTATGGAAGGTAGCCAGCCAGAAAGACACAGCTGTTAGATTGCAAACCACCACCCCCACACACGACAATGCACCTACAGTCAAATCATAAAGACAATAAATTCAATAAGGGCTAGGCTTTGTTTAGAAGGCTTCCTTTACCATGAAACCTCTTTTTGATGAGTCTGTCTTTAACATAGTATCCCCCTGTGATGTTGTATTAGTTGTTCTAATCTGTTAAGCAGAGAGGATTGGCAGCTGAACAGTGCATGCGTGTGTGCGAGGGATTTGTAATGACTATAACCACTAAAAACATGCAGACACAGACATTGATAAACCAAGTGCCAATGGGCTAGGGCCAGTGAGAAAAAGATTCTGTTTCCCATCAGATCTTTGCATCTTGGCAGCAAAATGTGCTTTACATTCTAGTAAGCTCAAAGACAAGCTTGCACAATTCCAGCCTCTTGTCTGCCTTTCCTGAAATGCTGTCAAAGGAGTGTTCTGAGAAGCCAACAGCATAGTTTTTAAAAGATAGCTTAAGTCCTATAAGTGCTAGGGCTAAAAAGGAAAGATTTTCTCTAGACATAAAGGATGGATAATACATAAAAAGCTGCAATTTGTAAGATGTTATCACTTAACTATATTTCATGGAGGGGGGGGGAGAGGGAGGGAAGAAAACCTTCTATTTCCAAGGTGGAAAAACCTGTCACATATTTTAGAAGACAGTTTATCCTGATGCAGTTTGAGCCAGAAATGCTTTTTCTTCAGGCAATAAAAATACATTATATTCTTATTGGGGTAAGATTCTTCAATATTTTCCCATCAATTCATGGTATTAACAATGGCTTAGAACCAATGATGTCCTTCTGGCAATGGAATGGACACCACTGGCAGATTGAATTTCCTTTCTCCCTCTGAAGCCTGCTGTGCTATAGCCGTTTGGGAGGCTTTCCAGAACAGATACTTTGTGCGTGTGCATGTAGCTACAAGGGGGAGGAGGAGAAGAGAAACTCATGTTGAGGGGAACCCTCATTTTTGATTAAATTTCTTTGCAAGCAACACTGCCAACTGATCCATTTTACTCTTCTGCTACTTACTGACACATGCAATCAAGTCATGAAAGATTTCCTTAGGGAAGAGAGGATGTTCTAGCCCACGAAAATAAAGCTTTAGAACTCCAGCTATTGAGTCCATATCATGGTCATTTTGGTCTCCAGCCAATGGATCCTCCCCTGGTTACAGCAAAACAAGCACAAAAAAAGAAAGCAAACAGAAAATATTACATATTAAAAAATGAAACTTGGAGCACTTTATTAATATAAAGAGAAAGAGGGAAATCATAGGAGGGAGATCAAGTGTGCCACAGTGTGTAACATATCAATGATGTTTATGCTCTTACACCCTCAAAAAGGGGTAGCAATCAGCATAAAGTTAATAAAACTACAGCCTGGATAGGTAGAAGATGGATCGTCTGGTGATCTCTGAGTGACTTGCCCTAGATTGCCAAAGGTTTCTGACTTTAAAAAGTCTAACAATAGCAGCATTGTCTTACAATTAATGAAGTTTCCATTCCTAAATCAGGTTGTGGAAAAAAAATGCTTATGGGGGAGTGGGAACAAAGGAATTGATTTTTGTATGAAAGGACTGGCAGTCTTGGTTGTAGCACTGATAATAAATTCCTGGATTGAGTATGTTCTCAGTACTGCCCTCTTAATTCTTGGTGTATGATTTCCCACCTGAGTCACAAGGATGCACTTGGCTCTAGTTTGGGTTCTAGACAAGAAAGGAACAGGATTCTAATACAGCTATCCCTATCCTGGCAGTTCTGGTTACAGTATTTCTGTTGGATTTGTGTAAGCAAGTGAGGACAATATTAATTATCATGTGTACGTGGTTTGAAAGTCAAGTAATGCTAGACTGGTAATCCCACTGCACTGCATGACTACACAGGTCTCTGGTCTGCTAGTCTACTGGAATTTGTTTTTGACTGAAACAAAATATATAAAGAAAGATAACTATTGAAGAAGAAAAATCCCAGAAAAATCTTGTCAGATATAAAGATGGGGAATCCTTAAAGTAAACCTAAACAAATCTATTATGACAGAGGTAATACATGCTCAACTATTACCTTAACGTGAAAGATAAGAAATTACTTATGAATTAGACCATTAATATCCTTTACACCAATTATCACCAAAGCTTCCCAATGAAGCAATTATTGTTAATTTCACTGGTGCAGTACAGGGTGGTCAACTACTCCAGGTCTAGGGTCTACGTATATCCTTCACTTACAGCAAGAGTGGGCAACCATGGAAGGTGAGGGGGCTCCATCAGCCCCTAGGAAACCTTGTGCGGGGCTGCACCTTCTCCTGGAATTTCCCCCCTCCAAACACTTCTAGGGGGTATGGAGGAATTTTCACTATGTTTTGGGTTTCAAAAAAGGCCTCTTCTGGGCTTAGATTGCACCAAGGGGGCTGCACAATGTATTTGAAATGTACCCCATGCCCCCTAGTGGAGATTTTGGAGCAAATCTTTTTTTTGAAAAACTGCCATAATTGTTTTTGACCCCTGGAGTCTACAAACGTGATGGAAATGCCCTCCACACAACTGTATGTAAGGGCATTTGGGACAAAACAAAATTGCAAGTTTTTTTTTAAACAAAATGACCCCTGGGGGTCCTTGCAAGCACACTTTGCCCACCCCTGACTTATCATTGCTCTACATTCGCTGACCCCATTTAAACTTTTTTTAAAAAAATCAAAATGCTTCATTTTTTTGGGGATATGGGAGGCTATTCCGCTGACAGCTGTTTCAGATCCAGAAGTGGCATTTTTTAAAACCATGAAGTAATCCAGAAGTCAAAATCAACCCCAAACATAGCCAAAATAAAAGAAAATGGGTGGCAGTGGGATTCTCTCCAAGAAGAGCAAAGACCATAAAGTGAGTAGAAATATCTGTTGAACCCACTCCCAGCAACTACACATACATTTCTCAACATACTATTTTATTTCTAGGCAAATGTATCTCTGTAATCTTACTGTTAGATACTATTATTCTCAGAAGTACAAACTTATCCACAGTCTAAAACAGCCATTTAATATGAATTTGACACAGTACTGTGGTCATACTAGACAGACACTCTCAAAGTAAAATACTGTGTGTCACTAATAACAGCTTTATGATGTGACTGGAATTCAGTAGTGACTTGAGAATAAACCTACAATGTAGTGTTTCAGTTAATTTTGTTTAAATTAACATATTATAGGATTGAAGTCATAGCATCTTTGGAAGCATGTTCTATTACAAAAACTTCAGAAAATGTTAGAAATGAAATAATTAAGAAAGCCTGATTGGAAATGCCCCCAGGTCTTCAAAATCTATACCTTCTTACAATCTGACATAGTATGAATGCAGTTCCATTTGAAATTCATATGGTAATGTGACAGGAAACATAATCACAAGTGATCTTAGATGTCAAAGGTTACTGAGCACTGGGGGTGGGGGTGGAGACAGTCTGCCTGCAACCACTGTGTGGAAGTCTTCAATTTTAAAGTTTTGGAAACTACTAAGCATCAAACATGAATGTACTACACAGAGAAAGTTCAAAATATACCTCTCTCAAATGCATTTTTTATATCATTCACTTCAACTTGAGATCCTGACACCCTGAATATCCCTTCATGCTGCAGACCTGTAAAGAGGAAGAGAAATCAATGGGGACGTAAATAATTAAGCAAATACCATTTTTACAACAGTCTGTTTGTAGAAGCATTTGTGATGAGTTCAAGCTAGTGGCACAACTATAGTATCATTAATTTCCACTATTATAAAGCAAACAAAGATATATCCCTCTCTCTCTCTGGCTTTTCTTCACAAACAAAGAATCAGGAAGGACTCATCCCGCGCTTTCTGCAAGCGCGCTGATGACTAAAAAGGCCAATCCGAGATCCTGAACCGCCTGCATGCAGGGTTGGGTCTGGGGCTTCCAGTGCATCTTTACACCTGCCGTTTCGTCCCTCACCTATCGCTACAGGGCTTTTTTGGAACTGGATTTGTCCTTCGAGCCTGTGCCATGGATTTTTCTGGTGGAGCGCAGCGTGCACAGAACTGGCCTCACCCTTTAAACCAAAGGTTCATCTGCCGTGGCCTTGCAAGCATGGACGTAGCAGCGACGTCCTCGGGTAAAGAAAGATATAGCATCTAAGACTAACCTAAAGGGTTGCTAATGCCTTTTGCGGGGGAGAGGGATTTCCAGGGTGGGGGTACACCGATCCCATGCCTGATAGTGGGAGACATTCACCATGCAGTATTATATAAATAAAATGGCAGAAATGTTATAATTATACTCTGCAGTCTCAAATTGTTCTATTGGAAACATGTTTATGAGAAAAAAGAATTATAAGCTAAGTACTATAAATGTAAACATAAACCAGTTTAATTTTATTACTTTATTTTACTTTATATCCCTCTTTCCTCCCAATATGGGACTCAAGCCAGCTTACAACACAGGTTAAAACAAAATATATACATCCATACACAAAAAACCAACAACAATAAAAAACCTGAAAACAATTTCTAGTTTAAAAGTTAAAAAATAATTGCACAGCAATCTCATTTAAAAACACCAATTTAAAACAGTTTAAATGCATTTAAAACCTGACAATGAAGATTAAAAACATAGTGCTTCCATTAAAATACCCTCTTGCAACAGCCAGTTATCATCCGGAGCCCTGCCTATGTAAAAAGATGTTTGCCTGTCAGTAGAAAGACAACAGAGAGGGGCCAACCTAGTCTTCCACAGGAGGGAATTCCATACTCTGAAAGCAGCTACCAAAGGTCTTTTCTGTATCCTGATCAGACATGTCTGATAGTGGCTGGACTGAGAAAAAGCACTTGCCTGAGGATGTTAAAACTCATAGAAGCTTGTGTAGCGAGATCTGGTTTTTCAGATAACCTTGGCCTAAGCAATTTAGCACATCTGAAGTAAGTAAGAATACAATTTAATGAAAACAAATGTTGGCCAGGACAGCTGGAAGCAACATTCTAAACTTTGTTGTTTCCACATTAGTTCTACATTAAATTCCATTGCTGAGAAAACTGTTTTACATATGGACAATGGAGTCAACGTCTGGAATGTGGTTGACCTGGACATGTCAGAAGCTGTCTCAAACTACTTCAAGGTCCTTTTTGTTTCACAGTTTCCACACTATACACCCACAATCAAGGCTACAATCTTATGCCCCTCACTGAACTCAGTGATGTTTACTTCTGCATAGATCTGTAATAACATTAGAATGCAAGGAAGAATTTTACAATATAAGGGTCAAGGATGGGCAAAATGTAGCCTATGACTGACACTACCCTTGCATTTACCCCCACCCCAAAAATTAAAAATTGAGAGTTATGCTCCTAGATGCATTATTTCCCCTCTAGTCCTCCTCAGGGCAGACTTTAAAAATGCATGTACAGTTGTCCCTCCACATTCGCGGGGGTTAGGGGCTCAAGACCCCCGCGAATGTGGAAAAACTGTGAATAAAAAATGCCTCCCCCCCGCAACCCCCCCACTCTTCCAAAGTGGTGACGGGGCTTTTCGAGCCCCATCGCTGCTTTGGGAAACGCGGGGGGTGGCTAAAAAGCCTCCTGCCTGCCTGGCTGCCACCCCCCCGCCCCCTGCTGCACTTCGTGAAGCAGCTATGCAGCTCTTGAGCTCCATACCTGCTTCGGGGAGGCCTGGGACGGAGGCGGCCAGGCGGGCGGGAGTGTGGGGAGCCTCTCCCTATCCTTCCCCAAGCGGCTGGGGGGCTTTGAAGACCTGCAGCCACTTCGGGGAGGCTGCAGAGGGGGTGGAGGGAGGGCGGTCAAGAGGCTTTTCAGCCACCCCCCCCCTAGCCGCAACAAGGCTGGAAAAACCGCACTGCTGCTTTGGGAAGGGTGGGGGGTGGCTGAAAAGCACCTTTACCCCGAACTCCCCGCTCTCCTGGGGCTTGGCTGTGCACCCCAAATGGAGCCAAGTCCCAGGAGAGAGGGGAGTTAGGCAGCCGGTATGCTCAGTGAGCACTTTGTTTAAATCAGTGCCTCTCCCTTGTGTACGAGGGAGAGAAGCTGATTTAAATGAGGTGCTTCCTGAGCAAACTGCGAATAGTGGAAACCACGAAAGTGAAAGTTGCGAATGTGGAGGGGCAACTGTATTGAGTTCGGGGATATTTTCAGACTCCACTGGAATTCCCTATGAACTTCTTTTGGGGTATTAGATACAGTCTCAGGGCTAGCCACACTTCAGCTAGTATCTTTATATATAATTCTCTTGGGTATCCTGCCATTTCCAGTGTGCTGATTGGCTGCTTAGGAAACTTGCCAACCAATCAAAGCTCTCCTTAGGGTAGCCAATCGGCACACTGGGTGCAGAATAATGTGTAAGTTTAAGTCCCTTGTAAATATGGCAGTGGCAGAGAGGCTTTTCAGTGAGAGGTGTGTGTGTGTGCAGCAGGGAGGGGATGTAGTGTGGGGGGTGTGTGTAGCGTGGGGGGTGTAGCATGGTGTGTGTGTGTGTGGGGGGGTGTAGACCTCTGTAAAAATGGCGATGGCAGAGAGTCCAGCAATGTGTGTGTTGTGGGGGGGTGTAGTATGGTGTGTGTGTGTGTAGCAGGGGTGTGTGTGTAGAGTGGGGGTGTAGTCCTTTGTAAACATGGTAGTGGCAGAGAGGCTTTCCAGCGAGCTCTGTGTGTGTGTGTTTGTGTAGTGGGGGGGCAGTAGTGGGGGGCTGTAGTGTGATGTCTGTGTGTGGCGTGGGGGGTGTAGCATGGGGTGTGGTTGTGTTTGTCACATGGGGGGATGTGTGTGTAGTGTGGGGGTTGCAGCATGAGGGGTGCAGCGTGGTGTGGGTCGCTGTGTAGTGTGGTGGGCGTAGCGTTGGGTGGGTGGGCATCTAGCATGGTGGGTGTAGCATGGGGGGATGTACTGTGGGGCGATGTGTGTTTAGAATATTCCTGTTTTGGAAATGGGGGAAATTTTAACAAGTGCAGCTCCTTACCTGGTTGTGTGAAAAGCAACCCCTCCTGAAATTCTCACTTTTATGCAACCTTTAACGGCACAGGAGCCCTCTCCAGCTCTTAATTTGGCAACCTTATGCATCATTACAGGGAATGGGGAATGTGTAGAACAGACCTTAGAAATGTTATAAAATTGGAAGGGATCTCCAAAGATCATCCAGTCCAACCCCGGTCTGCCACGCTGGGAGACATCCTCAAAGCACTATATATTGATATGGACTAATGTCATGCAACCAGGTAACGAGCTGAAATTCCCTCTTCTTTCCAGTTTTGCAAGGGAAGACCTGGGTGCAAATTTCCCGCTCAACAAATCTCCAGGCACAATTTGCAAGGATGAATGGGTTCATGGTGGCATCTTTGCAAAGACTCTTTGGGCACAGAGTCTGTGGGTTTTACTTAGCTAGCTTCCCCTTTCCCCCTCACTCACTCCTTGTGGAGCCAGGGCATTCGCTCTGCTCTGCTCAGCCTCCATTTTCTGCCTAGAAGCAAGGGGGCTTGGTGAAATCTTTCCTTAACCAGTCTCCACAATGAAATGAAAGGGAAGGATCTCCTTATTTCACACAGATCTGGGAGCTACAGACTTCTGTCTTAATTTCCTTTAACTAGCTATACCCGGCATAACATACACCGCTACCTACATACATAAAACACTTCAGTATGTTTCCATTCCCACTCTGCTGATTGGCCGCTTAGGAAACATGTCAAGAGTATGATCATTTGATGCATTAATATATAACCTTTCAAATCAACTATAATGGCGTATGGTACACCGGGTATAGCTAGTATAATAATTGGTTAACTAACATTATCCATTAGAATTGTGCAGCTTCTTAAAAAATGAGAGACTGATATTTGTTTGGGTTTAAACAATCTAGCCCTGATTAAGGCTTTCATCTACTGCTTACCAAAAAGACGGTACAGGAAGTCTCTATTAATAGTTGCTTGTGTGTGTGTGTGTGCGTGTGTGTGAGAGAGAGAGAGAGAGAGAGAGAGAGACCAGCAATTTAAAAAGTTGTAGACCATTTTATGTTACTGTGTCCATTACGTATGGACTAGATTTGCTTCCTGAATGGGAAACACCCTTTGATGAGAGGTAGGGAATTTTGATCCAGCTCTATATTTCCTATGGATGATTTGTATTATAGATTTTTGTCAAGAACTGCAGCTTGTAACAGCTTTTGAGAAAATCTGCTATTTGTCATCTGGTAAGAAAACTTTTTGTTACATGTAAAATTGCTACATCTGTAAGGCGATTAGATAAAAATTTATCCAGCAAGATGCAGTATTTTTTGCATCTTGAGCAATTTATTTTAATTCTGTATTATCACTGATATATTATATTTCTCTTTTCCTGTACTGTTTTTTAAAAATATATATGTCAGAGGGTAGTTTATTTCCTATGGATTTCACTGATGCATGTCTCAATTTACGAAAACCTAAAGTTTTATATAAATGAGTTTTTTTTAATGTAGATAATTCACACACCCCAACCTGCTTGAAGAGAAAATTCAGATTTTGCAGGCAATGAGCAATGAAAGAGCCATAACAATGGATGTCTGGGGAGTCTGGAGAGTCGAGGGCTACAAGCAGCCTGCACTTTGCCCACCTCTGCCACAGGATATAAATTGCAGCTATTTTTTTTCTACATTAATAGACTGCATTCGAGATAGTGGATTTAAAAAAATATTCCAAGTCTCTGATTGTTTTAGCGTACAGGTGACTGAGATTCATTTATTTAAGAAGGATGAGACTCCTTCAACCCATAGGCTTTATATAACCCTGAAGGATGTTTTCATTGGCCTTGGGTCCCTTAAGACCACCCTGAGGCTCCCCCTGCTAGTGAACTGTAGGGAGCAGCTATAATGGCAATTCTGGATTTAAACAAGTCCTGTCCCTGCACACTTTGTTTTGTCCCAAACCTGTCCCCTCCCAAGGGGTATACTGGTCCCTTTGTTTTTTAGAGGCTGCTGCAGTCTGAGCTGCATCCCATGGGCTGAAAAATGGTTCACCCTGATTTAAAGAACTACTTTACTGTCCTTCAAGCCCAAATTTTCAGGTAATGTATAATACCATATTAAACCACAAGAAAGTTGTATGAGAAATACCCATTGACGGAGTCCCTCCCCAGGCTGCTGGAAAACAGTCACAAAACATAGATTTTCCTTGGGCTTTTCCAGGTTGTGAGGCCGTGTTCTGGAATAGTTTCCAGAACATGGCCTCATAGCCCGGAAAAAACCCAAGGAAAATCTATGGATGCCGGCCATGAAAGTCTTCGACTTCACAGTCACAAAATGTTACATTGGGTACTTACCGTGAAGGTACTTTCTGTAGGATAGATGGCAGGAACAATCCGGAAGTGTTGGGAACCTAGGACCGCCCGGCTCAAGCAGGGAGTAGAACAAAGCCTCTTGGGAGATTTTTGTCCCTTTGTTCTCCAGTCCTCTTCTCCCACGAGGCCAGTTCTCTGACTAGCAAAGCCCTGAAAGAAAGGTAAGGAAACTCCTCCCTGTTGAGAGAACAAACTGATACACATTGTTAGTTGAGAAAAGGAAAAGGCATCTCCGTGTCATTGTCCGCAGACTTGTCGACAGTCACCGGGTGGGACGGATTGTTCCTGCCATCTATCCTACAGAAAGTACCTTCACGGTAAGTACCCAATGTAACATTCTGTAGGTCTAGATGGCAGGACCAATCCGGAAGTGTTGGGATGTACCCAAGCTCCCCGATGTCGGGTGGGAGTGACTGTCTTGGTGTTAGCTTCCTTGTTGTACCACCTCGTGGAGGACTCTCCTCCCAAAGATGGCCGTGTTTGATTTGAATTTGTCCACCTTATAATGCCTGATAAAGGTGGAGGCCGTGCTCCATGTTGCGGCCCTGCATATCTCCTCGATAGGTGCGTTTGACGAAAATACCGCCGAGGTGGCCGCCGACCTTGTGGAATGCGCCACCACCCCTGATGGGCGTGGTGTGTTTGCGGAGTCGTATGCTAGGAATATGCATGCCTTGATCCATGTTGCCAGCGTCTGTCTCGACACCCTGGCTCCCATTGAAGCTGGTGTGAAGGATACGAACAGTGAGTCGCATCGCCTGAATGTCGCCGTGCGCTTGATGTAAATCCTCAGGGCCCTCCTAACATCCAGTTTGTGCCATAACTTCTCCGTTGGGTGGACCGGATTGGGGCAGAAGGAGGGCAGTATGATTTGCTGTGACACATGGAACTGAGAGAGGACCTTTGGCTTGAAGGATGGGTCTGGCCTGAGGTATACTGCGTCGTCCTCAAAGGAACACAAGTGTTCCCTGATGGATAGCGCCGTGAGTTCCGAGACCCTTCTTGCCGATGTGATTGCTACCAGGAATGCAACCTTGAGTGAAAGCGTCCTGAGTGGTACCTTCCTTAGGGGTTCAAATGGGCTCTTGACTAGTTGCCGCAGCACCAGGGGCAGATTCCAGGATGGGAATCTGTGGTGAACAGGTGGCGATATTAGGGTTGCGCCTCTCAAGAACCTTCTGATGTGCGGGTGTAGGGAGATTCTGTTACCCTGTGGGTCTTGAATAAACGCCGCCAGCGCTGCCACCTGTCTCTTCAGTGTGTTTGGCCTGAGTCCCTTGTCGAGGCCTTCTTGCAGAAATTGGAGGATATGCTTTGCCGAGGCTTCCAATGGATTCACGTCTGTGTTTGCGCACCATTGGGAGAACACCCTCCATGTAGCCTGGTATATCTTTCTCGTTGACGGTCTGCGTGAGGCTAACAGGGTGCGTATTACGTTTTCCTCGTATCCGCAGGCCTCTAGAGCTCTCCGCTCAATCTCCATGCCGTCAGTTGTAGCCACATGACATCGTCGTGGACGACTGGTCCTTGAAGGAGGAGGTCCTGTCGTGGGAATAGTCGCATGGGTGGTTCGATCGACATCTCCGTTAGGTCCGAGAACCACGGACGGCGAGGCCAATGTGGTGCCACTAGGACTACTTGAGCTCGCTCTTCTCGTATTTTCCTGCATGTTTTCCCTATTAGGGGGAACGGTGGGAATGCATATAGTAGGCCCTTCGGCCACCGAGAGCGGAGGGCATCGGTTCCCTCCGCCCTTGGGTGAAAGAATCTGGTGAAGAAGCGGTTCAGCTTGGTGTTCAGGTGTGACGCGAACATGTCCACTGACATTTCTCCGAAGTTCCGTTGAATGTGTGCGAAGGTCTCCTGGTTCAGTTCCCATTCTCCTGGGAGTATCGTATGTCTGCTCAGGAAGTCCGCTTGAATGTTGTCCTGGCCTTGTAGGTGCTGGGCCGACAGGGACAGGACTGTCTGTTCCGCCCACTGGAACAGGGTCACGGCCTCTTTGTGTAGGGACCGGGATCTGGACCCTCCTTGTCGCGCTATGTACGAGCGTGTCGTTGTGTTGTCCGTGAGGAGGAGGACGTGCGTGTCCCTGAGCTTGTTGGAGAAGTGTTGTAGTGCTAGCCGAGCTGCCCTGAGCTCCAGCCAGTTGATGCTGTGTTCCTGTTCTTCTCTTGACCAGAGCCCCTGTGCCGCGTCTCCTTGGCAATGAGCTCCCCATCCTCGGAGACTGGCGTCTGAGGTTACTACTATTTGGTGACTGACGGTCAGGGGGGATCCTTTGGCTACATTTTGTGCCAGGGTCCACCAAGTAAGCGACTGCCTTACTCTCTCTGGTATATCTAGCATGAAGGTCTCCTTGCGAGAAATTCTTTCTTGGTGAGGGAGAAGCAACTCCTGGAGTGGTCTGGAGTGGAATCTCGCCCATGGCACAATCTGAATTGCGGATATCATTAGGCCAAAGAGTCTCGCCAGGGACGCCACTTGTGCCCTCTGCTTCCGGCTCGCTGACATTGCTTCCCTTTGTATGGTCGTTTGTCTTTCCCTGGACAGCGCGACCGAGTAGTTTGCTGTGTCTATTTGTACTCCTAAGTGGACTATGCTCTGTGCCGGTGTCAGCGTGCTTTTCTTGAAGTTCACCATGAAGCCGTGTCTCTGCAGGCAATGAATTGTTATCTGCAGATCCCGTAGGGCCTTGTCCTTCGAGCGTGCCCTCAACAGGATGTCGTCCAGGTAAGGATAGAGGTGAATCCCTTTCGACCTGAGGTGTGCCATCAGTACCACCATGACCTTGGTGAAGATGCGCGGAGCCGTTGCCAGGCCAAAGGGGAGCGCCTTGAACTGGTAATGTTCCTCCCCGAATGCGAATCTGAGGAATCGCCGACTGTCCGGGTGCATCTTGATGTGTAGGTAAGCTTCCGACAGATCGAGGGAGGCCAAAAAGTCTCCCTCCTGTACTGCGACCCGAATGGATGAGAGAGTTTCCATCTTGAATCGTTTGTAGGTGACGAATGAGTTCGTGAATTTGAGATCTAATACCGACCTTAAGCTTCCGTCCTTTTTTGGCACTGTGAAGAAGTAAGAGTACGCCCCTGAGAAACGTTGAGTGACCGGTACCTCTTCTATTGCTTCTATCTCCAGTAGGTGGTTTATGGCTGTTCTTAGGTTCTGCGCCTTTTGCTGGTTTGTTGGTACTGGCGCGGGTAGAAATCTGTTCCTGGGCTCTACATTGAAGGCCACTTTGTATCCGTGGGCTATGGTCTCGAGGACCCACTTGTCCTTTGTGGTTGTTAACCAGGCGCCCAGGAACTTTGACAGCCTTCCCCCCACTGGAGAGGTTTCCGAGTCAGGACTGCTGGCGGGAGGAGCCTCTACGAGGCTGGGCTCCTCCTCTGCGGTTTTGATTCGGGGGGGCGAAGGGCGCTTGACGTATAACGTAGTTTGTTCTTGCCCACGGTGGCCTTGTGGATCTGAAGTCGGTCCTCCGTCCGCTTCCTCTATAGCGACGAAAGGAATTATTGGGCTGGGCTGGGCGTTTGAAAGTCCTCTTATCGTTCTTACGCCCCGTTGAGGGCATTGCCTGCTTCTTGTCTTTCGTCTCAACTAGTATATCTTTGAGAGCATCCTCGCCAAACAGTTTGGATCCTTTGAACGCGGCGGTGGCCAGGGCGTTTCTGGATTTGCCGTCTGCATCCCATTGTTTAACCCACAGGTATCTTCTCGCCAGGTTGGCCGCCCCTGAAGCCCTGGCTGCATATGTAAGGGAATCCTGTGAGGCATCCGCGATAAAGTTGAGGGCTAAGCGTATCCTGCTGAAGGCCTTGTCTAAGGCCCCTGTTTCCAGGTTTTCGGCTTCCATGACCTCTTGTAGCCAGATAATGGCCGCTCGAGAGATTAGAGCCGTGGCCATTGACGATCTAATCCCCAATGTGGAGGAGTCGAACGTCCTCTTGAGGGCGCTATCGGCCCTTTTTTCGTCGGCATCCTTGAGGACTCCGTCCTCTTCTCTAGGAGCCAGTGAGTTGGAGACCATTGATACCACTGGCTTGTCCACCACTGGGGTCTTCAGTTTGTCTAGTACTTCCTTGGGAAAGCTGTAAAACCTCTGGGCAGCTGCCGTGCCCCGCCTTCCCAGTGCTGGCTTGTCCCACTCCTCAGTTACCAGGTTCCAGAAGGCTCTTGGGAACGGGAAGAGCGGTCTTTTCGATTTGTTTGAGGGCATTAGGGCCGCTGCCTTCTCGCTTTTGGGAGCATGAGGGTCCTCCGCATTGTCCTGATTGACCACGGGGGGCGCTATCCCCAGAGCGGACAGAGCCCTGCTGATGAGGTATGGGAACTTTTCTCCTTGAAAGATTCTGTCGGCGGCCTCCGAATCTGACGTCTCCGACTCCGAGAGTTCTCCTTCCTCCCTGTCGGGGATGTGAGTGTCGTCATTATCCCCCATGAGGTCTAGGTCTAGGTTGGAGTTTTGGATAATCTCGTCCCCTTCCGAGGCCCCATCCGACTCCTCAGACGAGTGTCTGGAGGGTGGGTCCTTCCTTTTCCTGCCTGTTTGCTTTTCTTTAGCGTTTCCCCCTCTGTTCTCCGGTGGTCTCGGAGGGTTTAGGGGCGCCTTATTCTTTTTTGGAATAGGCGTCTTTCCCCTCTCCCTCCGTTTCCTCAGGAGGTTCAGGGCGCTGGCAGTTTCTTCCTGATCTTCCTCCTGATCGGAGATGAGGGCTTCTGATAACATTTTCAAAGCCAATCTGATTGAGTCCTTCTTGGCTTTCTTTACCCTTTCCTCTACAAACTTGCCATCCCCCTCTGCGAGGTCCCCCTGGGTTTCAATATCAACTCCTTCTTCATTCTCACCCTGAACATCGCCCAATATCTCCTCTCTCCCCCTTCCCGTGAGGGCTTCCCCTTCACCCTCCTCCCCATCACTTGAAAATTCCAATGTGTCCAGGTAGTGCCTGGTAGTAGAAAACGCCGTTCCGCCTACCTTATCCTGTGTCTTCCTCATCAGGATATCCAGCAGGCTTGTGTTGTTGGGGAAGCTCCGTGGGGGCAGGGAAGATACCTCGGCCCCCGCGTCTCCCAGGCCCTCCTGCGATGTTGATTTGCTGAGCGGCTGGGTATTGGTGGCCTTGGCCCCGCTGCTGGAGCCGCCGCTAGTGAGGGCCCTCTCCGCTTCCTTTGCGGCACTCCTCTGTGCCACTAGGGCAGATAGGAGGCCAGCGGAGGCACTGCTGGTGGACGGGAGTTCACTGGCGCCATCTTTGGGACCATCACCCTCCAGCGTCCCTTTCTTCCTCATTTTGGTGGTATCCTTCTTGGCATCAGGTCTGTTGCTTCTGATGCCACCCATGCTTGTTTCTACAGGGTGCAGTGTGGGCAGCGAACAGCAGGTGGCGCCTGAGAGACAGGACTTATCCACGACCAAAGGCCGGCTATGGGGAGGAGGGGTTTATTGTGCCTGGTGCGGTCCCCGCTTGGGCTGTGGGGCAACCAGCCCAGGGGGGCTTGGGGTAGGGGGCGTTCGGGCAAATGACGCACTCGCGCCGCTGCTGGAGCCCTGCGGGGCGTCGCGGGGCGTGCTGCTGGTGGCTTTTAGTCTCTGCCGGGGTGGGGGGGGCGCTCGGCCCTGCGCCGCTGCTCCGATGCCTGTGGAGCGCAGCAGGCTCTGTAGTGCCTCTATCCCGCGGGGGGGGGCCACGCAGGGGAGCGGAGTCGCTTGGAAGGGTGAGTGCGTGTGGCCGTTTGCAGCGCTGTTCGGCTGCTGGCCGTCGCGCTGTGTGTGCAGGGGAGAACGTGCCGAGTGGAGGGGGGGCAGAATGGGGGCAGGGGAAGAAACAGCTGGCCGTCGGGGCTGCTCCGCTGCCAGGGGGGTGCAGAATTGGAGTGGGGGGAGCTGGCCGTCGGGCCCCTCCGCTGCCGAGGGGGGGGGAGGGGGAAGGCCTAGCGCTTTGGAAAGGGCTGGGGAAAGGAGAAGGAAATTCTTTTTTTTTTTTTTTTTTTTTTTTTTTTTTTTTTTTTTTGGTAAGGGATTGAGGAAGGGGTTAGATAAAAGAAGTTAAAAGATTAAGGATCAGAAATAAGGTCTAAGATGGAAGTCAATCCGGAGGAGCTGAAATACCTGCCTTGCCGGGCGAAGCAGGAAGTAGAACTGGCCTCGTGGGAGAAGAGGACTGGAGAACAAAGGGACAAAAATCTCCCAAGAGGCTTTGTTCTACTCCCTGCTTGAGCCGGGCGGTCCTAGGTTCCCAACACTTCCGGATTGGTCCTGCCATCTAGACCTACAGAACAGATGTGCTCTAGTTGTTTATTTTGAATCTGCCCTATCTCAATGTATTTTTTAATCCAAACCTGATTTCTATTTATTTCATTCCTTTTTCTCACAACAGAATTTCAAGGTTGTGAGGTGGCATCCCATTCAGGGCCTACTTAAATTGTTTTCCTGTCTGAGGAAAAGGACAAGATGTTCAACTCCTTCTATGTACAAAGGTTAACTGGATTGGCAGCTGAATTTTATTTCCATATCGATCATAGGACAATGATCTCCACAACACTTGGGTTCAACAAACTATCATATATACTCGTGTATAAATAAATAAATAAATAAATAAATGTTGACCTCCAAAAACCTGGGATGATTTTCAACAGGTCAATGCTGGAAACAAATAACAACGACGCCAGCTAGATGAGCTCTGTGCTCCCCACCACCCTGGGTGCTTGAGGTGGAGCGGAGCAGCAGTGGCCATTCTTAATAGGAGCTTACTAATATGAGCCTCATGAGGCTTTGTGGTTTCTCTGCAAGCCTTGTGAGGTGAGGCTTATGCATAAGCCCTTAGTAAAAATGGCCACCACCACTCTGCTCCACCTCAAGCACTGAAAATGGCAGATATACCACATTATTTGGGCTCCTCCATATTGCTACTGAATGACACTTGGGCCAAGAAAGAAGGTGGGGAAGGAAGGAAGACTGCCTCTCTTTTTCTAGTTTGGACAAGGGAAGGGTAATGGGGTGGGAGCGCTGCTCCCACACTCTGCCACACCAAAAGGGCTTCTTGCCTCTGCCTCTTGCCACTGCCTTCATGCTGGGCCCTTAATAGAAGCAGGTTGCTTTCTTTGTTCTTCTCCCCTTCCCAGGGATTTCCCCCAGCCTTCAATCTCATTCTTTCCCCTCATTTATATTCCTTTCCCTATCTGTATTTGTATAGATGTAGACATTTTAAGACAAACTTTGCAATTTATTCACCCCCACAGTTTAACCCCTCAGATAAACAGATCCTCTCCGTCTCTTTAGCTCTTCGTAAGTAAGTCCTCTCTATGCATTTTTAAAAGAAGAGGGGAAAATGCTTGTTACATGCCCCTAAGTTTTACCCTCGTCTTACCCATGAGTCATAGCAAAATCCATAATTTTGGCCCCCAAACCTGCCCTCAATTTATACATGAGGTCAACTTATACACGAGTATATTCAGTACTTCAAGGGAATGGCTGGGAGGCTCAGAGGGACCCAGCATTTAGGCAATGAGTAGATCCCGATCTACACAGCAGCACATTTGCCCTCAGAGGCAGACTATGATTTAACTGTTTTTTAAAAAATAAAAAATAAAATACTATGTGGATGAAGAAAAAGTCAAATACTTCTCTTTATGCATCTTCATCCATTTGAGAAACAGAACCAATAGCGCATAATTGGTCACACTAATACATTTATTCATCTCCAAGATGCCTTAAGACCATGCACTGTTTGTACTACTATTTTGTTCATTGTTTCGAAACTTACCATGCCTGCTAATAAATCGTATGCAGCTCTCAACCACCAAGGGAATTGCTTGGCTGGAATCCTGAGCAACAAAGAGAGGAAATCATGATGAAAAGAATAGTTAAATTATTTTGCAGCTTTAAAAAATTATGCAGTTCTGAAATCCACATTCTTTTGAACTTTAAGCTACAACAGAGGGCTGCATCCTATTACATTGTGCTTATGTTTACTGTGTATATATGCACTAAGAAACTATGAAATGTCATTGGATTTATATGTAATTTAAATTGTTAGATCACCCACACAGGCATAAATTTAAAAAGAGATCTGGATTAAGCCTAAAGATGGAATTTTACTCATTCTTAAAGAACAGCCACTGCCCTTTATTATGCGTTGGACTACAATATTCATAATCTACCGCAACCTATATTCTGTAATAAGGACTGGTATAAAGGAAGAATGTGAGCAGGATCCCTTTAGATGTGATGCTACCTTACAGTTTCAACAGAGAAAGATGCTAGGTTTTGGTATGCTTCTACTTTTAATATTAGACTATTCATATCCAAAGAAAGGAGTTCCCCCTCCCAGTTTCTTTCCCAAATACAAAATTAAAAGTATCAAAATATTAATCAAGACAGAAACTATTGACTGCAGGTCTTTTAAAAATAAATTGTTCAGTTATGCGGGACATTTAAATATGTTACTTGTATGTCAAGGTTTGTTTCAACTGACATGAAGAAGCTGCCACTTTTCATTAATTCTTTTCTTGTTGCATTAGGAGATTCATCAATTATGCTTGCATATAAGACAATTAGGCTATTTATAATTAATATGTAGAGTGAAACAGATAACTGGACCAGCCTCCACTTGAGGATAATTGAAGTGATCTGGAGAAGATTGTGAATTTGGAGGTTTTTAAAAAAATTACTGCACCACTTGTTTAAATAAAGCACTCATATTTACTGTATAAAAGCTAATTCATGTGTTCCATGCATCACACCAACATGACCAAGAAGTGGAACACAGGGCAGTGCTATCAAGCAGCAGATCTTTGTGGCGTGGGATGGGCTTGGTTCTACATGACTCTTGATACAGTCTATGGGACAAAGTAAATCAGATGCATTTGGCATGACAACTGAAGGGAGGGCAAATCTTGCTGTGCCTAAGCATTCAGCATTACCGGGGAGGAGAAAATCTTTCCCCTTCTGTTGTGATGTTCCTGAATGTATAACTTTTCTTTTTTCATTGGTTAGGTAACTCCTATTGACTCTGACAGGGAAAGCTAGCTTTAGGACAAAATGTGCTCCCACCAAAGAGCAGAGCTTGGAAAAATTACTTTTGGACTAAACTCTCCAAATCCCCCAGCTGTGCTAGCAGGAACTTTATTCTGAAAAAGTAACTTTTCTAAACTATACCTTGGCACTGTTTGATACAGTCTCCATTACAAGGGATCCTGCAAGAGGATGCAGTGAGTGTCTGTACCAAAGTACATACAACCAACACTATGTCCTTCTGACTCTTTGCTATCTATATTGGTTCAGTTTCTTTTCCCCTGTCATAGTCATGTACATTTTATTATAGTTTAATGGAAATAAGAGGAACAACCTCTTTTGAGGCCACACACCTTGGGAGAGTACAACTGAAAGTTATTTCAGAAGAGCCCAATGAAAACGTGGAAAACATGGAATTGCCTAAGGCGCACCAAAATTATTTACAGTAGTTATGAAGAATATTGAAAGTCACATAGTACTGAATTGACAGAAACTAAATGCAGGCATGTGCACGAGAGACTCTGGAGGAGAGGGAGGCAATCCTGATGGTAGTAATATTTTTGGATTACAACTCCTAGAATCCCTAACCATTGGACATGCTGGTTGGAGCTTATGGGAGCTGCAATCCAAAACAACTGGAGTGTACCAGATTGCCTTAGAGGACTTATGAGCATAGATATGGATCATATGGCCCTCCAGATGTTGTTGAACTACCAGCATTCCTTAGCTATGCTGGCTAGGGCTGCTGGGATATAGTCCAGCAATATCTGATGGGGCACACGATCAGCACCCTTGACTTAAGAGCTTCTACAAACTAATTCTGAAAAGCTTTGAGCAAAGCAACCCTCTCTAAAACTCAAGTTTTTAAAGCTCACCAAAGATTCCTGTTTCCAAAAGAGAAATACGCAGAAGGCAGGAAACAAGTTTTTCTATAAGGGCACTTGGAAAATAAAAGAGCATCTAATTTGTATAGTTTAGGAATGAGAAGCCACTATACAAATCAGGACAAACCTTTCTGCCATGATTCTCTAGCATGCACATAATGCATACAAAAATAAATGCAATCAAAGACCCCATAAAACCTTTCATTTCACTCCAAAAGAAAAATTTCATAGCATACAAACATGAAAGTAAACATATATGCATGCAACAAGGAACTGGGTTTGGAAGAAAACAACAGACTGGATTTTGGCATGTCCAATCTGAAAAGCTCACCATGGCAAAATATTTTGTCTTTAATTTCTTCAATGTGAAAGAAAGATGTAAAGCAAATTGCCGGCTCTATCATCAGTAAGAAACACATGGAGCTTGTTACTCTGATACAGAACTGACTTCAAAATAGAAACAGATTACCTTCTGGCCAAATTAAATTAAATTGAGATTTCTGCATGGTTCGAGTTAATCAACAGCAACAACAAACAAACGAGTGATCATAATGAAGATTCAAGTCAAAAGTGGCCTTAAGAAAATCCCAGCTCCTCCCATATTGCTCCATTACAATAAGATGCAGCTTTTCCATTTGTGGCAAAATCGCAATGTTGTAAGTCATCCATGAGGGGCAAAAGAATCCTGGGTTGTCTCTTATTAATGTAGTGCTTGTGCACACACAGCACACACTTATCTAGCCAAGTGCAAAAGGAATCCAAGAGGAGCAGTGACTCATGTCAGAAAACATAAATGTGACAGGAAACGGAAGCAGTAAGTAGAGGAACATAAAATGGAAAGAGTACAGCATGTACATAAAGAGCACAACCATTAGAGTGCAACAGTTCCAAAGTCAGATATTCCAGACCAGACCATAAAAGATAGGAGGAAAACATGTGTGGCCATGTGCACACATACACACATGGAAAGGGTAGTTAGAATGTTTCCACGCTAATAGGAAACATAATAACCTCAAGCAGTAAAATGAAACGAAAGATAACTTAGTTGGTGATTTTTGCCCAAGGCTCTTTGCTTGCTAGGGTTCTGCTTCACTCCTAAATATCTTCAGTTTGAACATTCTGCATGAAACTAATGATGACAAGGTAGCCCCGTTCAGCTGCTGTGCAGCCACAGGCATGATTGCACTGTCTCAAGGTGATATACCCAGACTACACTTACACCTGGTCACCTGAAAGAGCATCATTTGTACACCATTTGGCCCCAGAATCTTGGACTATTGAGCCTCTGGTCCTCCCTCTCCTGTCCCTCTTTCCAGTCGATACATATATAGTCTCTTCAGTTTCAGGAGCCATGCATACATGTACCCCCTGAACTGTTGTTTGTGCACTCTGGATTATAAAATGAGTGTATATTTCCCCTTTAAAGGCTGCACTGCCAGTTATTTTTAGTTGATGCAAGGCAGCTTTGGTTGGTCCTATTATTTTCCCACCATGAAAACATGTTGCATAAGTCAAACAATGCCAGGTGACTAGAAAAATAACCTCACCTAATCTTTTGAAATTGTATGATGTGTTTATTACCTGCTTCCGTATGGTAGAGCTGCGTCTGCTGCTGATCCAAACATCAAGATGAACCATCATTGGTGGTGGAGGGAGCAGAGGAAGAGAAAGCAAAGGCATATATCAAGATAATCACTAACAATCAAAATACTAGCTCACTTGATATACTGTATAAATGTTTCTTTCTGGGGCTGGAGGTAGAGAACACATTTCCACTGATTTACTTCTGACTTTTAGAAACATTAAGTGATCTAAAATAAAAGCAGTGTAATGCCCAAATGGGCACAACAAAGCTTATTGCTAACGTAAGGCTATACTTAACCTTTTACTTCCAACTGTAGAGAAGCCCCATCATTCTGGTGTCAGTTAGTGATAATTTATAGGCAACATCTTTCTAAGGTAGGTGTGTTCTGCTGGTTGATTTAGAGCCACAAGGGGGAGTAAAATGCAAATTGGTTTCTCTCTGTGTGATTAATACAAACCTATTAACAGTTCTTTATTAAAACATGTGTTCAGCAAAAGAAAAATGATGGATAAATTAAACCACACTGGAATAACAAGCTCACAGATACAAATGGTCTCATGATTACTGTTTATGTTCTCAGATAAGGGCGCATGATCCAAAGAGGGTAGAATGGGTATTTAACTTTTCACTAATCTTTGTTGTGGATGGGGTAGAGATTTGAGTCTTTCATACCCTTTTCTAAATAGATCAGTGTCAAGCTGATTGCACTAAATTCAAGTGCAGTTCACTTTAAGTGCAAGAAATTGTACTATCAGATGGAGCTGCATGCAACTAAGAAAGAAGCAACAGACATGAATAATATATCTCGTTTTATTTGAGAAATTTTCTATACTGCTTTTCTTTTAACTCTCAAACTGATTCACAAAATAAAATCACCATAGAATACAACAAAAACATTAAATACAAACACCAATAAAACAGTAAAAATGTGTTGCTAAAATAATGCTAAACAGTCGGGAAAGTGCCCACGGCATATATTTCATATGTTTTCAGCTTTTGGTAGAAACAGTCCACAAAGAACCACCTGATCTTCAAAAGACAGATCATTTCACATGGTAGTCAGCAAAATAGAGAAAACTCTCCTCTGCATCAAGACCAAATGAGCAACAAAAGCCTCACTGTAACTGACATCTCCCTTTCAGAATATAAAAGCCAAAATGGCCAATATAAAAGCAGGAGGTCCCGTAGAAAACCTGGTCCTAGGAAGTTCATAAAGCAACAAAACACCTTGACCTTGACTTGCTAGCTAATTAGCAGCTACTGCAGAGTGTTCATTGTGGGAGTCACATGTGTGCCATAGCAAACTCCACTGAGCAATTCGACCACTACAAACCAAAACAGCTGTAGATTCTAAACAAGAGCAGCTTCACATAAAGTCCAGTATACTGATCCAATCTTAAGGCTACCAATCCAGGGATCACTATGGTGGGCTACATCTATCCTGTAATGATTGTGGTCGTTCTATCAGCCAAAGCTGGTAATGGGTTCTCTGCTGTTGAGACCACTTGGACCTCCAGCAACAAAGCTGAATCTGACACCCTTACTTGACTGTGCAGGGGCAACAGAATAACACTACCAAGGAAAGGAAAATTCCTGGACCAAGGAACCTGATGGCTACAGAGCTTCCATCATGTCAGGATTTGATTTCTGTTAGCTGGCCTTCATTTAGCCTACAACTGTATGCAGGCATTGGACCAGCTTGTGTACAGCCAAATCTGACTCAGATGGAAGAAAAAAACAAAGATAGATGTCATTTCATCTCATTCAGTGACACCTAAAAGAACATGACTGACTGAGTGAATAGAACTAAGAAAAGAATAAACCTCTGCAATTAGCATATATATCTCTTTCATATACTGTAAATGTGAGATGTCTTCTTGTAGAATCTTCACAATAAGGCTGATTGTAGATTCTATTTTCTTCTGCCATGCCCCTTAGTTCGACACACTCATTCCTTGAGACTAAAAGGGTGCAAGACAGTGAGTAAAACAAGGGAAGGCGGCAGAAGAATTCTCACTGCATCTAGCATATCTCTCGTTCATGAAGAACTGATAATGTCTTTTTTCTTTTGCTGTGTTCTTTAGTTTTATTCACTCGCTTGGGCCTAAAAGGGTATGACCAAGTGTGAACAAAACTAAGGAGCACGGCAGAACATATCCCAATATACCCTTTGTACTCATCCTTGTTGTGAAGATCTCACAAGAAACTACCCAACTCTACATGAAAGAGATCTACATGATAATGTAGGCTTCACTGGAACCTAAGAGATGTAATGGACTAAGCAGAACAGACCTCTTCCCCATCCAGCATATAGATCTCTTTCATGTAGAATCGAGATGCCTTCTTGTGAAAACGTCACAACAAAGCTGAATGTGTTTTTTCTTATTCTTCTGCCTTGCTCCTTAGTTCTACTCATCATTCAATGGGACTTAAAAGGGCATGACTAAGCAAGAAAAAAACACCTGTATCTCATTTCTACATGAAAGAGATCTATATAGGAATCAGATACAGTCCTTCCTCAGTTCTTTCCAGAGATGCTGGAGAGTGAGACTGGAATCTTCTCTGCACAAAACACATCCTTTTATCACCAAGCTATAACCAATTTCACAGCTTCTCCTGCATCAGAGATTCATGGGTCTAAGCCAACACCCACTAAGGGCTAGTACTCCACTGGTTGTAAAAGAGTTTTTACATAGTACCAGAGATTTAGGAAAAACCTAGATATTCCCAAATTAAAGGTAACACAGTAGTTAATCTGGGTTATGATAGTAATGCTCTGGTACAACAGTTTGCTCTTGATCTCATCCATCAATGCACTAACACAGTTGCTATCTTGCTCTATGTTTTATTGATACGTGAAAAATCTGACTTCAACCTCCCACAGCTCATTTTAAGCAAAATGTTGGCAAGGTCTGAAAGAGTCCACCTGTGATGTGGGAGCACCCTCTTCAACCCTGAATGCAGATTCAAAAGAGCTCTAATAGCCTTTGGACTCATTCACCTTTTTTCTATTTTCATTTCTGTTTCAGTCATTTCTGTTCCGCAAAATGAACTAGAGAAAATACAAGCTACTGAGAAGTCCCTGGATCATATACCCCCAACTCTCTGCCAGAACAGATGGCTGCTGAATTTGTAATACAGGCAATCTTCCCTGTGCTTAAGAATCATGATGACACTTTTAATTTTGTGATGTTCTTAGAAAGAAATAATAAGAATCAGCAGCAAACTGCAAGGATTAGAATTTTTAAAACAGCAGACTTCTCTTACAGGCAATGTAGCATAGGTTAAACTTTCATCTTAAATGATACTCCAGTATTTAATGTTGTCCCACAATAAATAGTATTTTATTATTATAGATGTCAGACCGTAATTAGGACCTGTCAGCTCTGCTTTACTATGAGGAACGTAAAATGAAGTAATGACTCCAGGTATGGAATAATAACCCTCCTTTTATTAGAAAGGCTGGCCAACATGCTCACAGACATAGAAAGACAGACACGCATCTCATACACATGAATATACCTTGACTTCTAGGCCCATATAGAGTGGCAATTTGGAGATTTGTAACATTTCACAGAAAGCCCAATCAAAAGTCTTTTTTTTCTATTATTATTTCCACATACGTGGTGACATTTATGATAGCATGATTGATGCTGGGCCCAGTTATAACAAAACGTTTATTCTCTCCACTGCTGCAATCCAATTCCATGTCAAACCCGATGAGGTCAATGGGGCAAAGTGAAAGAAAACCCCTTTATGACTGATCCCTCCCCTCCTCCATTAAACAATCAAAAGCCCTTCAAGTACTTCTTTCAAGGCTCTTTATCTCTCATGACAGGGAGTGAAACACTGTGTCTTGTCGATCTTGGAAAAATGAAGAGGCATTGCTACATATTAGCTAATTAGCATGGGTTCCCCACAACAAATTTATTAGGATGGAACTACTGTATTGTTATAATTTATTATTAGATTTTTTTTCTTTTAAAAAACATTCAAGCCTATATGACAATGACATTTTACAATTAAAATATACAAAATTTTAAAACTATATATTTAATATATAAAACTATGCCACCTCACAAGAACAACAAATGTTAACTATATATTATGTTCAATAGGAGACAACTCTGTGACAAATTCTTTCCTCCCTGAATTATTTAGAGATACACACCTATGGTGTTTTCAAGGATTCAAAGTAGAGAAGTACTGTACACAACACAATGATCCAACAATATGTGTATATTTGACTAAATTTTATGGGACTTGGATAACAACTTGACACGACCTTCCCCTTTCAGTGACAACCATATTGTCAAGTATAATATTCAGTCCTGCCCTTACACTTGGATGTTGGACAACAAAACCAATGTTCCTATTTCTCTCTCTCTCATTAATTTCTTTTTGTCAAATGGCCAAATGAGCTATTCACAGTCTGAATCCATCCAAATTCTATATACATCTGACTGTACCAACTCTATGTAAACAATACAGACCATCAGTTCTTCAACCTTGCTGTTTAGTAGGCCAATATTTTAGTTTGTAAACTGTTTCCTTACATTATATCTGCTTTGCGGGAGGCTGCCTGAAAGGCTTCCAAATATAAGCTTACATTGCCTTGAGCTGTGGCTTTTTAGAAAGGAAGTGGCACTAAAAGTGTGAAGGTACCTTAGCTTAAATGTTGGATTACTAGACAACACTGAAACAACAAAGGCTGTTAGCAGCCACACCTACCTGGCAAGGGAACAGTCAGTCCTTTGACCTGTTAAGAGAAAAATATATGTGTGGTGTGATACTTTTTCAAAGCAGAAATTTGCACCAGGGAGAAAGATTGGGGAAACTGGCTCTGACTTCAGTTTGAAATAAGAGGGGATTGGAAGAAAGTGTTTTTTTTTTTTAAAGGTGCAAGAGGGCAGCTGCTTCCTTCTTGCACTGCTGTTATTGTGATCAAGATGTCCATCCCCGCTGACAAGGCTCCTTGGTGGCTGACCAGGAAATGCACAAAATAGCTCCAAGCTGCTTAAGGACTCTTTCTTTGGAAAGCATGGAGAGTTTCATTTTCTATTTTTTCAAAACTGGTTTGCTAGAGATGCACTAATTGTTGACGTCTGCCTTCTTCCCAGGGGAATTAGTAGGGAGGAGAGATTATCATTTTATGAAATCACTTAGAGAGGCTGAAAACATTCATAGATTTGTTAGCCTACAGGCACAACGTGCTAACATCACATTTGTTTCAGTAGTCATGGCTTTAAATTATTCTTTCTATAATAATGTTTATTTATTTTTTTTTAAATCATCCCACTAACCGTCTTTCAGCTTGGAAAGAAAGGGATCCAACCACTATGTCTGGTGCGGATACAGACAATATTTTATGAGTGCAGTTAGGAGTAAAAGAAGAGGGCACACACATTATTTGGAACATATCAGAACTGAGATAGATTTGAAGCTGATTTCTCCACTGGAATGTTGTTGGTTTGCATCAATGAAGGATTTGGCCTGACAGCTCAAGATTAAATAAGAAGTGATGGAAACGAGGCTAATTGCTGATCATGGAAAATAAATAACACATTTTGAATAGTCCCTTTCCCCCTCCCAACACAAACCTCAATTACCTAGAATAGTGCATAATTTATAACAACATTATTCCAAACCAGAATTTCTTACCATCTGTCCCATTTCCATCACAGAATATTCATACGTATAAATTACATGGCTGTGGCAAGATCAAAGGGTTCTAGTATTACAGTGACAAATGCAGATGGAAGGTAGGGAAATAATTACTTGCAGACTGAAAGACCTGCTGGTACTTTTTATTAACGGAACTTGTCATCTTCAGATTAAAGTAATTTGCAAGAGGAGTCAAATGTCACCTTAAAGGGAAACACAAGGCAGTAGGGGCAGGGGGAGACACAAAGCAATACCGAGTTCCTCCAAAATTAGACAACCAGACATATTTTACAGTCTGCCAAGCAATCTCACAAAATGAAGCAGAGCCAACATTATTAAATGATTTCAATAACCCACTCCTTAGTTCAACAGCATTCATAAATTGGATTTAGGATTAATATTTAGCAGCTCCTCAATTTGCAGAGTTCTGACCCTGCACTTAGAAGAAAATATATACGTGTGTGTGCGCTTTCCAACTTCCTTGTCTTCCCAGATAATTGCATGTATCTCACTGTTTTTAAAACAACTAAGACTCAGAGGATGGGCAATCCAGCTCCAACTTGTCCCAAAAGCATTACAGAATAGTATGGGAAACAGGGGGTTAAGAGATGCCTTAAGCATGCTGGAATGTCATAGTCAGCACTGACCCAGGAATGTGATTATCACAGGGGGAAGCTTGAGTATTATATGGAGACAGCACACCTGTGTGTGTGTGTGTATAATTTTGCACGAACAGAGAATTTCATGGTGCCATGGCATTCTGATTACATAGTGTTTGTTTACCCAGAAGCTGTACAGATGGGGTTTTCATAGGTGCTAAAATACGTAATTTCTGATGGCATCTTGGTTCATTAATGGTGTCAGACAACTAATCATTCTAGCTTCAATGGCTGGTGGTGCCAACAGGCTGCGCGCGCCACCATACAACCCAATTTTACAAAAAAAAAAAAAACAACAAAAAACTGTTCTCCTTAATTCCTCTAAAAGCTCATTACAGATATGAAAAGAAAGCTAATCCAATGATAAAAGCGCCTTCCTAAATGATAAAATATCTGCATGCCAGGAGGGGGGGAAATAACTGCAAGGATTCCCCCAGTTTGATACTGTAGAACTGGTAGAATGAGCGGGGGGGGGGAGGAGGGAAAGGAATGGGCATATGCTTCACTTAAACAAATAGATGATGCACATTATTGGTTCATTAAGCACTTCTATTTCACCATTACTTAAGTAGCACTGTAGGGATGGAATAATAAATCCATAAAACATGACTCTGTCCACTTAGCATCGATAATCCAAGATGGTTATGCTCAGTCAGCTGCTTAATTCAGTAATTACAAGGGACAGGCTGACCCCAATGATAAGTGATTCCAAGACTTACTTTCTCCCAGAGTCTTCTGGAGGAGGTCATGTTTGGCCTGAAGCTTTGTGATGAGGTTCCTGCCTTCCAGATACTCCTTCAACTTCTATTGGAGATTTAAAAGAAGAGAGAGAGAGAGAGAGAGAGAGAGAGAGAGAGAGAAACACAGATCAACACTGATTTTGCAAATACAGGACAATGGAACAGGAGTCCAGAATGGATCAAGACAGTCAAGAGACTCTCTTTTTTAATACTGCCACACACCACCTCAAACTTCCTGTGGAACAAGTAGCTTAGGGCAAATTAAACAATTCTGTGTGTGTGTGTGTGTGTGTGTGTATGCACATCTTGTATTCAACAGGTTTTTCCAACACAGTAGGATTATTCTACCAATTTTTGACTCCACTGTATTCATAATTTCCATTACCACTTACCAAATCACAACACTATAAAATAAGCAGCAGTTAATGTCTAATTAAGATAACCGTTCCCCACCTTTAGACTGTTTATCCTTTTACAAGGATGAGTGTAAAACCGTGATGTGACCCATGTTCAAATAAAAATCATGTTGTAAAAAGAAATAAAAATTAATGCTTATTTTAAAATTACTGAAGATCTGAAAGAAAGAATGAAGGAAATCTGTAAGCAATACACTACAGTAGTGTCTTTTCAATTAGAATAAGCTAAGTACTTTTCAATCATACTTTTAGACAATAGGGTCACCTATCACCACCACTTACAACTCCTCGAACGCTTTCATCAGCACTGTATAAGCACAATCCTAAATAAACACTGGACTATGTGACAAATGTTGCTGTCCTTGAGCAAGCAGGGATCACCAGCATTGAGGCCATGATATTGAGAACACAGCTGCACTGGGCAGGGCACGTTTCTAGGATGGAGGACCATCGCCTCCCAAAAATAGTACTGTACTCTATGGTGAACTTGCCACAGGTCAGTGTAAGAGGGGTACTCCAAGAAAGCAATACAAGGACTCCTTGAAACAACATCTCTGGCTCGGCCAAATTAATCACCAACAATGGTCCGCCCTGGCCTCACATCGGGAGGCATGGAGACACACTATCCACAATGCTGCAGCCTTATTTGAGAGCTCACGCCGAAGAAGTCTTGAAGAGAAACGAGAACGCAGAAAAACCACAATCCGGAAACATCACCCAAGGAGACCTTCTGCTGTGCTTTCTGCAACTGGACTTGTTTATCTTGGATTGACCTTTTCAGTCATCAACGTGCTTGCAGAAAGGGCGGGATGAGTCCTTCCTGAATCTTCGTTTGCGAAGAAAAGCCAGAGAGAGAGACAATAGGAACAACAGGTTCTTCACCCACAAATGATATTTTGAGTGGTTATTTGTGGCATCACACATGTAGTGTTCACTCCTGCACACTCTAGCATCATCCCAGAATATGGTGACAGGAACCCTTGATCACCTGAGAGAGACTGAACCTTTTTTAATGGGTCTAGGTGAATGCAAGCATTTGATTTGTACACTATGAAAAATTCTGAGTACAGCTGAAAAGTGCTCTTCACTGGCTAGGTATGACAGATAATTTCTTTTCCTGACAGAGATGAGAATGGAATCACTAGTCGCAGAATCCACAGTGAGAAATGGACATTACGAAAGTCCTTGCTGCCAAAGGGAAGCCCCTTGCTCTCAAGGTTTCTTCCCAGTGGAAGTAATATGGGGCATTATTTCTTCCCTGCTAAGAATAACTCTTTAGGGAGCAAGATGCTAGAGAGCATGATACCTATGTGGTTGCACATATTCTTGAAGGATAATGATTACTTGACCCATTTTACTCTGGATGCAGAATGCAACAGAACTGACCTTAGTCACCTCAGTAGATGACTTACAACAAAGAGACAGAGGGAGTGTGACTCTGTTGATCCTACTGTGGGACACTACGGGCTACCATCTTGTACTCAACGCTATGTAAAATTAATATGGTGCCATTGGGTAGTCAGTAGGAAATTCTGACCAAAATGACATTGGTAGTCCGATGACACCCAGTTCTGTGACATCTCAGTCAAAAGAGGCAATGAACATTTTCATCTGGTGTGTGGATGCAGTTTTGGGCTGGATGAGACCTGACAAACAAGACTCTATGTGTGGTTGGTTCGAAATTAGCACATGTGCCTGTTCTAGATTAGGTTTTTCTCCTTCAGAAGGAACAAGTATATTGTTTGGAGGTTCTCCTAGATGTATCACCATTATCAGAGGCCAAAGTGACTTCCAAGGCAAGGAGCTCCTATGTGATGAGGTACAGGAGGTGTTGGGGTGCCTGTCACTGTCAACCTTTGAGTTGCCAAGTTACCCAACATGGCAGGATGCTGAGATGACATCCTTAGCTGTAGAGCACCCGCCAACATGAAGCCACAAGAGTCAACAAACAGACGATAGTGGGGAGGGGTGAGGCAGGGGTGGAGCTGGGAGGAACAGTGGGGAAGTTAAAAGCCAGGCAGATAAGGAAGATGGGACGGTGAGAGGCTGGAGCGAAAGACCAGAGTTTGAGGTGGAATGGAGAAGCAGATGCTAAGGAAGCTGGAGAGGACTGAAAACAGAGGTGGCGAAGGATAAGAGTGAGGAGGAGGAACTAGGAAAGGTGGGGGAGACAGACTGAAGAGTGGTGTTCAGGCGAGAGAGAGAGCAGTGAGATAGACCAGAGGGAAGGTGGTGGTGGAACAGTAGAGAGAAAGGTTAAGGTGATGAAGGATTGCATAGGTGAGGAAACAGGGTTAGCAGGAGCGAACATCTGCTGTGAAGATAGACTGGAGCTCCAAAGGGGCCAAACCCCAAGGGGGATAATATGTTGGCCTTGTGGTTGGGGTTAGAGAGGTAATGAAAAGGCAGAGTGGAAGGGCTTGGAAAAAGACTTATGATACACTGGAAGAGAGTGGAGTATCTCACCAACTTCCTTGTTTGTTTTAATATAGAGATATATGATGCTTTTCTGTTAAGCCCCACCCCACCTGGGGGGATGTGTCTTAGTTGTGATTATGTGCTACATACTTGTTCAGAGTCTTGTCTCCTTGGCCTCTCACTAGTCACCCCAAAATAAAGTACTATTACCTGCTCTTGAGCGACTTGGTGTGACTCAATTAGATGGACCCTCACAAAAGGGCCAGCCCAGGCCACGCAGCAAGCATGTGCGAGGCCACAACCTATAACAAGCTTTGTCTGATAGGCCAACTATGCTCCTTCCCAGACAAGGCAAGTAGTCCAGCTACTGGCAATCTCATGCTTAAAGCACGGCAGTACACTTTACATGAGACTACTCTTGTACTTGGTGTAGATGTTCCAGCTGATAGAGAATCCAGTGCTTGGATAGTGGATAGTGGGTGGGGCATCCAACTGTACTAATAATACAGTGATGTTGAAACAATTGTACTGGCTGCTGATTAGCAAATGAATAACTGAACAATTTGGGAACAGGGTACCAGATAGATTGACTTCCTTGATACAAACACATATCCTTGCTAAGGTGAGGGAAGGAAGCCTTGCTAACTGTTCTGCAACATGCAGATTTTGTCAGTAACCTTGAAGCAAGTCATCTACATGATGTCCTTCTCCCCACTTTCTGAAATAACCTTCTCCAGTATTCAGAAGATATCAACTCTGACATATTTTAGGTGTTAAAGATCCACTTTTCCACCCAGCTCAGTACTTCTCAAACTAAGCAGCACATTGACCAAGTGTGTTCATATGCAGAGACTTATTTTGTTTTAGCTTTTGAGATACAGTAAGTAGCATATAAACTGATTAAATTAAAACAAATGAATAGTAACCTAAGGGGGTGAAGATACATAAAATTAACAAAGCAACTCTACTTACTCAGCACAAGTTTTCTAACAGGATTCTCACACACTGAGAACTGTCCTGAAAACTCAATTGTCAAACTGAAGTTGGATTCCAAAGGCTGTCAGGTTCAAGGTTCAAACCCCGCCATGCCTCTGAGGAAGCAGCTGAATTCTTGATGATAGATGAACTTGCTAACAGCTTGCTAACTGGAAAAGCCTGGCAAATGAGGCTGCTAGGGTGCAATGAAAATGAAGTTGGTATCTGGCTCTTCTGTGCTGTATACGGGAGATGAAAAATTGAGGAAAGGCATACAAAGAAGTTGCCAATCCAAAGCTGAAACATTTTCAGTACCTATATTCATGACAGGTGAAAGATCTCACTGTAATGGGACCACTTGCATCAGACCAGCTGGTACTGAAGATGATGGTATCACTGAGTCAGGGCACCCCCAGACAGGACAGCATGTGCACAGTAGCAGGAGGTTGTATAGCCAATGCCAGAGGCATCAGATATAATAAAGTGGCACCTGCCTTGCTTGGCAGTTCTCTTCATAGCACCAGGTTGATGGAATACTGGGCAGCCAGAGCTGCATTACTTATACTGCCATCACTTGTCCTTCTAGTGCCCTCAAGTATTTGAGGGATGATGCTGGGGAGGAATACTTAGAGCATCTTGCCTGGGGGTCCTCACACCGGGAACTGGTCCATGTTCTAGACACAAAGTATTTCAGTTCCTTCCACACAGCTTATAATGTATATATAGTACTTCAGAGCACATTACTGACTTCATAACTACAGCTCATTGTTTGTTTCTTTGCATATGGATGGGAAAAAACTTGCAAATGCCATTTATAAGGAGGTTTAGGCTATATATTCTTAGAAACTTGAAAAGAGTTTTCTAGAAAGACTCTTAGTCATCCCTTAATCTTATTATCTGACAAAGTTCATTAAATACCAATATGTCTTGATATCTTAGATTACTGACACCCTGCACATTTATTCCTCACTTAATCTTAGGAAGAAATATTTTAGATTTTACTGTGCTAGTTAATTATAGAATTACAGATTATGACACTGTGTAGTTTAAATATGCAGTGTTAAATGCACCTCTTTAAAGGCCAAACTGTCAAAAATCAAAGCAACGAAGGGAAAAAGGAACACAAAGAAAAATCAGTATAAAATGTTATCAATGCTGACTTTAAAAAACAACAACAACCTTTACCCCTAAACTCTCAGGAGGCCTTGAAATTAACCACGTTGCTTAGTGCAAAATTAAGGCAACTGCCAAGAAATGTAAGATTTAAATGAGAATTCAAACCAACCCACATCATCCTGAGACATACAGGAAACACAATGCCAAAGTGCAGTGATTAGAGAAACCTTTCATCACAGCCATGTTCACAGTTCAATAGCTTACTCCCTGCTGTCAGTCAAGGCCCCATTAAAATAAATAACCACCTGATAATAAGACATGACAGATAGCCTGCCTAAAGCCAATTTAAACCTCAAGGTGAGATTATGAACTTTAAAATTATTAGATAGCTATGTGAAAACTGTAGAAAACAACAACAAAAAGCACAATCTTATATAATAGATGAATTTGATGCTGGTTTGTTGGCAAACTGTGGCTTGAGAAAATTGTCACATATGGATGGAGGGGTAAACTAGGGTTTGCTCTAAGACAGAGAGTTCAGTTTCTAGTTGTCTCTCCTTGTGCACAGAAGAAGAGAAGGAACACACAAGACCTAACTTCATTGCTGCTCATTCAGGGTTGCCACCAACATTTTATTTAACATTTAGCGGGCTGTCTTTTGTTGATTTTCTTGACTAAGGAAATTGGTCAACACTTCTCCTTCTTCTGAACACTTATAAATGAAACTTGGTGGTCCATGATACCAGCTTTTTATTGGTCAGATAATGGGCTATAACTGGGTCCCTAAGCCTTAGCACTTAGCACAATACCAACAGGTTAGGCTGTGTCTAATCATAGGCGCTAGTGTGTTGGTGCAGCATTAGGTTAGAAGTCATTTGTTTTAAGTAACTAATTCTGTTTGCCTGACAGTATCTTCCTATCAGTGATATTCCCATTTTATATACTGTTGCCTTCATGGCCCTATGTATACAAGCAACTTAACCTTTCAGAATACAGATGATACCATTAATCTGGCTATAATCTATTCAAAGCCAAATGCAAGCAGGCAAACACAGTCTGAAATCACAATTTCTTTGCTACCAAGTTCTCTGATGGAAGAATGTGTTATCCTATACCAGAGGAATCTTACTATTAGTCCTCTCCACAGCTACACCCCCCCCTTTGGTATTTACCAGTAGGAAACAGCTGTCAGAAGGAAAAATAATGGTTGATGTGTAAACCAATGTGAATCTTCCCACTTTGCTGACAAGGCACAGTGTTATGTTTTCAAGGCTGTACGGAAATACCTTCTGTCATATGATGAGATCTTTAATTCTTTCTCTTTGGAATCTAGATAGATCTGCTCTTAAACAACAACAACAACAAACAAACAAACAAAGCAGCAACAAAACTGAGGCAGACACTGAGCTTGAGCAGAAATATTCCATGAATGCACTGGGGGAGACCGGAGCATCATAATGCTGCACTGTCAGTTATTAGAGAGAGAGAAAAGAGCAAAATTGATTTTTTCAACCATCAAGGCACTGAATACATGCAAGGTTATGAATAATACTTTCAGACATCTTGAGGGCTTTTAGAAATCTTGTAGATTACCAAACTATTTCTACAAAGTACTTTGAAAGATGAAGGGATCTATAAGGTCTTGCTATTATTAACAAGAGATATCATTTAACTATCAGTATCTACCTTTTCTTTAAATGTCTGTTTCCACTACATGTATACCTCCTTTTCATGCCAGCATCTTAGCACTTTATTCCATAAAGAATACATTTATTCTGAAAATACAATTGCAAGGTATGGAATTCCTCTTATTGCTGTTTTATAGGGGGCAGAGGAGAAGAGTAATATCTCTGAAGCTAGAAAGAGGGTTATGGAAAATGAAGAAACAGAACTGAGGATTATCTGAATTCCACAAATGTTTATCAACTATCGAGATTTTTTTTTTTCATTTTCACTAACAGTAGCCACTCTTTCCACTATAACCATAAACTGTTATTATATTTGTGGAAAATCCACAATGGAAAAAAGCTAGAATTCTCTGTGAAATTTTTACTTCGGATCACGGAGTAAAGTAGCTAGTTATCCAATATTATTTTGTCTTGACATTTTTATCAGACATTAAGAGAAAAAAGTTATGCATTGTGGAAATGATATATTTCTTGTTCCTGTCAGGGAGTATAAAACAAAGCACAAGGATTGTCTTGGACTGACTTTTTAAGTTAATACACAAAGGAAGTAACTAATTCTGCAAATGAATTCATTTCCCCTTTTATCCCTTGTTCCTTCATGCTCCTCTGAAAGACCTTTGTGTGAGAATCAGCAACAGACATATATAATAAAGCACTTGCTCTTAAACTGGAACGTTTTTCAAGATGTATCTGCAAGATGAACTGTCTCCTTCAATCTCTTCTTTGCAACGTCTGCCATAAAATTGGGGAGGGGGGAAACAGAGGTCTCCCATTTTGAAGACTCCTGTAGTGTTGCATTTTTCACTGTGCTCCTATGGTAGCTCTGTATCTTATGTCAACCTGTTGTAATTTGAAATCCAGTATCTTTTTATTACACTTTTACAGCATTCTGTACATGGGAGCCCTAATTTGTGGCGGATGTTTCACAATATTATTGTAATGGACAGAAAAATGGCAGGGGCTGTATTAAAGTTATATCTAATGTTACAAAGTTTTCTGCTTACTTCAAACCTCTGTGTCTCTTCTTTTCCCAATTATTCACTCCAAGATCTGTTGGGAGGGGCATAGATGAACACTACTTATCCTCCAAAACTGGTTTCTAAGACAAAAAGGAACATTCTCTTTGTCACAGTGATTCTGCTACTGTGTGTGCCAGTAGTCTGTCTACAGAACCAAGAAGCACCAATACTACTTAGAACAGTAGCACAAGCATGAGGATGGGGCACTTAGTTGTGAGTAATCACTTGGGGAAGGGCTCAAGCCTGGAACTTCACGTGGCAGGTGTCCTGGGCCAGGATTCGGACTGAGGTTCTGAGTATGAAGAAGGGACTCATGCAGTTGAAGAGCAGCCTCAGCCTGAGGAGCAACAGAGCCAGGACTCACCTGCACCTGATTTGGCAGAGAACACAGCTGGGGAAACAGCATGGACCTCAAGTCCACGGTCCCAGCGTGTAGAGCAGAAAGCAGTGCAAAGACACTCAATGAGGCTCCTTGCCAAGCAGCAGGGGAGGTGCTCCTGATTAGAGCCAGCTGGTGCCAGCCCATTTAAAAGCCAGGCTATGGTGGGTTGCTGAAAGCAACTTGTCCACTTTCTGGATGGTGTTCTTGTTTCATGATGTCTGTGACCCTGACCCCTGGACTGTCTGACCACACTGCTGGATTCCTGGACCCGAACTGGCTGTGACTACACTTTTGCCAAACAGACTCCCACAGGTAAGGATGCTTTCTGGGAACTGCTGAGATACTGCCCTTGCCTGAACTATCTCAGAACTGCGAGCTAATTGCTTCCTCCCTTGCTTGGTCTGCGAGCATGTGCTAGCTGAGCCAGGAAAGTAGGCCAGAACCTATGCTTACAACCAGCAATTTTCCACTTAAGTATGGTCTGAAAGGAGAAAATACCCCCTTCTTTCTTTTTCTTAAGAGCAAGCCTTCTTGCAATTTGCCATTTCCAGTGGCTCTTTGGCTGCAGTATCCATGAGTGGATTCAGTTTAGAATATCACTCTATACCAGCCCAGTAAGCCTGCATTCATCAATATTTCTATCAAAAAGCTTCATAGACTAATAAAGTGGAGCAGCTCTGTAACCCTCATCAAGGTTAGTCTGCCTGTCTCCGTAGCTGAACTGTTTATTTTTGATTTGCTGGCAACCTTTCTATTTTATTTTTCCTATTTTGGGAAGAAAAAAAGGAATGAACTGAAATGCAATGGATTTGTTGGGGTAATTTTTGTCCTAGCCACTTTTTTGCTTAACGCCCCCCCTCCCAAACGCTCCTTCATTACAAAAGTTCCACTGCCTTCTAGTCAATTTATGGGGACAATTCAAGGTGTTGGTTTTGATCTATAAAGCACTATATAGCTCAGGTCCAGGCTATTTGAAGGACCATATCTTACTATAGCTTGGACTTCAGCTGCCCAACCTCTAATTTCTTTGGGGGAGGAGCGTCTTTCAATCCCACTACCTTCATAGGCACATTTGGAAGAACGTGGGAGAGGCTACCTCTATGGCTGCTCCTACACTTTTCCTCCCTATGGAGGTTAGGCTGGTTCCCTCCTTGCTATCTTTCTGTGGTCAAGTGAAGACTTTTCCACCTGGCATCTGGAAACTGATTGTTTTACATAACGGGTTCTCTGCTTTAGTGCTGTATTGTTTTTAATTATTATTTAATTATCTAGATCCATTTCAATCTGGCTTCAGGCCTGGTTATGGGATGGAGACAGCTTTGGTTGCCTCCTATGCAGGGAACTGGGCAGAGAGAATGTGTTTCTGTGGGTTCTGCTGGACCTCTCAGTGGCTTTCAATACCATTGACCATGATATGCTTCTGGGCCAGGACTTGGGGGTACCGTTATGCAGTGGTTCCAGTCTTTCTTGGAAGGGCAAACTCAGAAGATGGTGCTGGGGGACTCATGTTTGATGCCCTGGCCGTTGGCCTGCGGGGTGCCTCAGGGTTCTGTTTTATCCTCATGTCATCTGGTCATCTGGAGTTATGCTGATGACACCCATCACTATCTCTTCTTTCCCATCTGATTCCAAGGAATCTGCCTCGGTACTGAACCAATGTCTGTTGTTAGTAATAGACTGGTGAGGGCAAACAAATTGAAACTTAATCCAGACAAGACAGAGGTTCTCCTGGTCAGTCAAAAAGCAGATCAGAGATCTCCGCCTGTGCTGGATGGGGTTACAGTTCCCTTGAATTCTCAGGCTCGCAGCATGGGTGCTCTCCAGGACTCAACTCTGAGTCTAGATGCCCAGGTTTCAGCAGTGGCTAGGATTGCATTTGCACAGCTTTAATTAGTGCGCCAGCTGTGCCTGTTCCTTGAGACATCAGACCTGGCTATGGTGCCACATACCTTGATTACATCATGTTTGGACAGCTGTAACACACTCTATGTGGGGCTGCCTTTGGAAACTGTTTTGAAACTTCAGTGGGTCCAAAATGCTGTGGCCAGTATTCTGACAGGGGCCAGTTATAGGGAGCATACAACTCCCTTACAAAAACAGCTTCACGGGCTCCTGGTTTGTTTCCAGGCACAACTGAAAGTGCTGTTCATGTCCTATAAAGCCCTACATGGCTTAGGTCCAGAATATTTGAAAGACCATATCTCCCTATATGAACCTACAAGAGTTCTGAGATCCACAGGGGAAGGGTTTCTCTCAGTCCTGCTATCATCACAAGCTACCTTGGTGAAGACACAAGAGAGCACCTTCTATGTGGCTGTTCCCACCCTCTGGAATGCTCTTCCATGGGAGGCTAAGCCAGCCCCTTCCCTACTTTCCTTTTGCCATCAGGCAAAGATTTTTTTTTTTTAATTTAAGCATGCATTTAATGTATAATCTATAAGCAGGGGGCTTTTTAATGGATGTTTTATTTATCTTTCTTAACTTTGTTAAAATGATTTTAAAATGCTTTTACCTCTGATTTTAACTGTTTTAGATTTCTTATAACGGTTTTAAACGATGATTCTTGAAAGCCACCTTGGCTCCCTCTTTGGGAGAAAGGCGGTGTATATATGAAATAAATACAATAAATTAATCTATGCTTTTAAATTAATGTTGTATGGTTTTAGTTCTATAGACAGTTTAACATTTTGTTAACTTTACCTTTTTGTATGTTTTTAGCTTTATGTGGTTTCTATTTGAATCTCTTTTTATTCTGTAAACTGCCTTGGAGTCCCACTTTTGGGAAATTAAAGCAGACTAGAAATAACATGATTGATTGACTGACTGAAAACAAAACTATTTGTGGTAGGTGGCTGAAATTTGGGACCATTGTTTACAACTCTTCAGCTGACAATGTCATAAAATGCCTACATTGTAGATCTGGTTGAATGTGAATTCCACAACAAAATGTGATGGAGTGTGTGTCCTAAAATGTCCCATCTGCTTGGATGAGAGTTACAATGTGACCTTACAACTCAGAACTGCAAAAGCCCTACACATAAACATTCAAGCTGCGATTCTGATTGACAGGCCACACATGGGGGGGGGGAGAGAACGACTGTTGGCACAGATGCACCTGTACACTGACCCCAATCTCATATACCTGGAAGTAAGCATCACCTATTTCAGAATAACTTAAGTCCCAAGAATGTTAAGGACTGCATCCTACAGCTGGACTCTACAATACCAACTCAGGCAAAAACAAAACAAAAAAACAAAAACAAAAAAAAGGGTTAAATCAAATGAAATTATAAATCACCAGGCTGCACAAGTGCTGTGGTTAAATTTAACAGGTCATAACGAATTCTTAAGATACTTTCAGATGTCTGCTGAAAACAGCCTGAATTATCTAATTGCAGCAAACTGACATTTCAGCACAACACTGAATAAAGCTCCCACGATGCATTAATGTGACTGGAGGAAAAAAGTGTCAAAGGACATGAAGCCTTTACAATGTCAAATTTCTAAGGTCTAATTTAGACCTACCCTGGAGTGCTGAAAACATGTTCAAAGAAGCCCATCTCTTACCTTCTTGCCAAACGTGTGTCATATTATAATGCATAGTTCTACTCTTTTTCTTTGTTCTCTGTATCTGCCCCACCCCCACAACATTAATGCTCATTCACTACCTATTTTGATGTTAAACAAGGCATCTTATGGTTTTAAGTTAAAGCCAGAGAGTCTTAATAGGAATATTTATAAGCCTAAATAAGGAAGGCCAATCAAAGGTATGACTGGACTAATCAAGGGGGCTACTTCATCTATCAGGCTCTTCCAATTCCCATTTGTTTATTCTAGGTGCAAATATATGACATAAGAAATGGCACTTTTGTTTTCCTGAAGGTAGACATTTAATATTATTGGCATTCATGGCGTGCAAGTATGCCACTTAAACCTAGTGAAGGAAAGTACCCTGTATAAATAACATTAGTACTTGCTCATTTAGAAATAGAGTGTTCCCTTCCCCACCACAAAAAGAATACCTGGGGGTTCAATTAAATAAGTTCAGGAAAAAGACATCAATTGCTTCTGAATTGGATGACTTTTGCTACCTACATTTTCCTTATAAATTTATCTTTGAAGCAGATTTTTAAATTATAATGCGACTTTTGAAGTATGTGTGTGCTTGTCTAAGAGAGTAATATAAAAAACAAAACAAAAATACTAGGGGAGACCCAATATAAATCAACCATCTACCATAGTAATTTACACAATAAGCAGTAAATTTTAAAAAAGTATCATGCTACTTTTAAGGAATAAAAAATTATACATATTACAGTATCTATTTTAAAATGACCAGTCACAGAGCAGGGTGTGTGTGTGTGTGTGTAAGTTTCTATACACATGCTCTGATACAATCAAATTCTTCATATCATTATTTACTAATTACTTTCATTTTCAATAGTATACATGGCTTGCCTCCTCCCCACTTTATCCACATAGCAACACTGTAAGGTAGGTTAAGCTGAGAGAGAGAGAGGGGGGGGGCAAAGTCACCCAATGAGTTTCATGGGGCAGTGAGGACTAGAACCTGGGTACCTCGTGTCCCAGTCCAACACTCTAAATATTACTATACTACAGTGGCTGTCTTTTAAAACCAGATGAGATGTATGTGCAGAGAAAAAAGAACTGGGGTGGTAGTTAGGAGACACTGAAGCTACACATATCACACTTCTCTAACAGTCAGCAAAATTCCAGCTTTTTACAAAATTTCATGTATGTAGTTGTGGGATAAAAGAAAAGAAGTGTGCATATTACACTCAACTGCACATGAGGTTCACCATTCATCTAGCACAGTTGTTGCAAGCCATTTCCATGTTACTTGTGCTCCTAGCTGGGTCAAGATAGCAGGTTACTGTCCATTTTATAGGAAAGCATTAAGAAGACACATATGGAAACAATACATAGATATGAAGGAAGCAGCAATTTTAACCAAAGTGTTCTAAGGCTAGTAAAAGCACTATCACTGAAAGCTATCATCAGCTTTTGTGTTTTTTCCTCCCAGATAAACCTGCTAACCAGCAAACATTTCACTTTATGAACTAACAATGAAAAACTCTTCCCAGGTTGTGTGGGTTAGAAGTGATATTGTTTTTGTTTACATATTAGTACTAAATAAGATACAATTAAACTATGTTTTGGAGCAGAGAAAGCACAAGAGAAAGATCAAACAAAATTAGATAGTCATTGATCTTGTAGGTGGACCATTCTCATTATTCACTGTAAGTACAATCCTCATAGCTTGTTAGCCCAAAGCATGTGTGACACATACAGTTTTCTAGCTCTAGCCATGTGCCTGTTTTGCTGGAAGTGCATTTAAAAAACCAGCTCTCTTACTGTGAAATAGAACTGTTCTGTCTCCTGCTGATTGGCCCGTCTCTTCGCAATGCTTGGCTTGCTCATGAATGTTTCAGAGACTGTTGATTTTACAGACTCCATGGAATTGCTATACTGGAAGCAGTCAGAGACATCAAAATCTTCAATTGTAACAATATCCTGAATAGTCTGCAGTGTGGCTTCCATTGTCTTCTTCACCTGACAGAGAGAAAACAAGGGAGAAATGAAGAACTGAGGAGAGGGGGTGAGAATGTAGGAAGAAACACACTGCACCCTGTGAATTGTCAATTCATGTTGCCCCAGCTTGTCAGCAGTGTAAGAGGCTGGTGGGAAATCAAGGTTTCAGTCCCAGGAAGTAGCCTAACTTGGGAGTAAGTCACACTGAACTGAGGGCCACATAACACGTGACAAAATGTTTCTCAAAATGAAATGTTGATACCATTGTCTGATGCACTGCTTTGTTGGAAGAAAAAAAATGTGCGCTGAATTTGCAAGGGTAGATGCCTGACCCCTGCCAGTGGACTTTCTGTTGAAGCTCCCTCCTGCCCCCTCCACACTTTTTAGCTCTCTCACTACTGTGGACCCACATTTACCTCACAGACAAGAAACATAGGAACTTACCTTTACTGAATCCACCCAGCCCAGAACTGTCATCTATAACCAGCAGTGGCGTTACTAAGGCCGGTGTCATCCCTCCCTCCAACAGTGTCACCTGGTACATTTCAGCCTCTCTACACACCCCTAGTGCCGCCACTGTAGTGGTGTCTCTCCAAGGTTTCAGGCAGCATCCTTTCCCAGTCTTACCTGGAGATCCTCATATTACCCTGGGAGTGTCCTATTCAAGTACCAGCCCTGAACCTGTTTAGCTCCCGAAATCAGAAAACAGTGGGTATGTTCAGAGTGCCATGGTGGTATACAGATATAGATCTAGCACACTGTCAGGACAATGCTGGTGTGAAAGGGTGGGGGAAGTGTCTATGGGTGTTAAAGCACTATTTTCTTTCCCAACCCAATACACACTACTTTATCTGACAGACCTACACAACTGAGAAGAGGCCACTGCGGCCTTCTTATATAGTGCTCCTCAGCAGGACTTATTTCTGAGTTAACAAGCATATGATTAATGTTGTGCTGCTGTATATGCTCTATACTGCTGTGAGTGAGATATGTCTCAGGAGCAGCGGGAATTCACTCAAGCTATGTTGTGGCTATAATTTGGGGGCCACTGCTGTCCTCGTCCACCACCCACTATTGCTACAGCTATTACCTAGATCTGGTGGCAACTGCAGCTGCTTTCTACAGTGAAGAATGATGGGCGAATGTCCTCTTACACCAGAGAACCCTGGCAATCTGCAGGACAGCCCTCTCTCCTTTCTGGATCAAAAGAGAAAAGAATTGGTAAACTGTGGAGTGGCACAGTGTGCGGGCAATAGTAGTGGTGCTATTTTGGATGAGAACTTCTACTACAGTGACAGTAAATGTGGGCAGCTGGGGCTGTGAAAATGGCAGTGGGGTGTGTATTGTCATTGCAAGCGAGTCACATGTTGCTCTACCTGGCATTACACGTAGAAGGGAAAACAACTCTGCTTTCTCTAGAAAAAATGTGGATATTAGTAACAGGAGGATGGAGTATGTCAGTCATTTCCCATGTTAGTTAAGATAACAAAGCTATTATTATTATTATTATTATTATTGACTAGCAAGAGAGAATCCATGTGCAAGGCTCCTCTTTGATACATGAAGCAACACTGGCTGTGTCATGCCCATGTTAATGTTTGCACTACTGACAGCTTTTAACTCTGTAGCATATAAGGTACTGCACATATTGTATTTTCCTACATGAAGATCATCTTTGACTAGGGAAAGAAATACATGACAAACACTTTTAGAATAAAGCCAAGAAAATATGATTCTAATTCTGTAAACATTACCTATTATAGTTATTCTGTAAACATTTTAAGGTATTTTAAAAGTGCATCCCCATCTTTTTATTTGATTATTAACAATACTGATCACACTTTTCCATTTCATAATATATTGTTCAAACTGACTGAAGCAATTTCTTAGATTACTAGCTATACCTGGTATAACATACACCATTCCCCCCACCCCGTGTGCTACACCCCCCATGGTACACATGTCACTCCCCCGTGCTGCCCTCCCTGTGCTCACGCCACCCTCCCCGCACCCCATGACACCCTCCCTGCCCTGTATCGCCCTCCCCGCACTCGTGCCGCCCTCCCTGCACTGCATGCTACCTTCCCTGTGCCACTCTCCCCGTGCTCACGCCACCCTCCCCACACCCATGCCACCCTCCCTGTGCTCACTCTGCCCTCCTTGCACTCGCTCTGCCTTCTCTGCACCCCATGCTACCTTCCCTTCGCCTCTGTGCCGCCCTCCCCACACTCGCGCCATCCTCCCCGCACTCACACCACCCACCCTGCACCCTGTGCTGCCTTCCCTGCACCCCGTACAGGCTGTACACACACACACACCATGCTACATCCCTCCCATAGATAGATAGATAGATAGATACCAGTTCTTGATTCATAGACTGTATGGCACATATTCCTTAATTCAATTTGATGGAACATACTATTTCTCCCTTTCTCTTTCCAAAAGGCACACAAGAGGAAAACACAGCTATATGTCTTCATGCCAATTTAGCAAGAACCAAGTTGCCAGCTGATACAGAGAAAGCAAAAACTGGGGAGCACCCAATGAAATCCACAAGGGAAAAAACTGGAGACACATCTCAAGACGCTCAAAAGATGGTTATTTTATTGGTAAAATATCTCAAGATGCTCAAAAAGATATTTCTTTCTCCAAATAAAAGAACCATCTTTGGAGTATCTTAAGATGTGTACCCAGTTTCTTCTGCAATTGCTACAGGGAACACACAATACAGTTCCAAGTATTCCTCTGTGTATCTAACAGAAAGGAAACATGAATACTCCAAAGAAATTGACCCTTAACTGTATAGGCACTTTATACTTATGTAAAAAGCACTTAAGGGCCATGCAACAGAACATTTTAAAGCCATTTCTAGTAAATCTACCACATTAACACAGAAACTTGCCTTTAGACTGAAAAGCAAGTGGGGAATCCAGCAAAGCCCAGGATCAAACACTAGACTCCCTGTGCCAACACAAAGACCAGTGTGAGCAATGAATCCACCCTTTAAATGCACATCCCAGTGGCACAAAGGTGATCCTACCCTCTTATACTAGTGCAATTTTGTACCGGCGTGTCACAGGAGAAAGGGTGCAATATGCTCTGCCTACCGACTGGCACAGTATGACAGTTCAGCCAATACCAGATGAGGCTGCTGGAGCATATGATGTAGTGGAATCCTAATGTTCACTGACAGAGTAAGAGCCAGTTATTTTTCTCTCTGAAAAGGTCCCCATGGTATTTTGGACTATTGGAGTTATTTTAGTTGAAGTAAATCTTGCCAAGAAAAGCCTATTCTTTTCTCTTAGGGCTGCTCTAAGTCTGAAACAACTTGAAGGTCCAACCACCACCACCACCACCACCACCAAACGATTGAAGGATATCATAGATATAGATATGTAACATATATACCAATAAAACTATCCCTAAGAAAGAAAAGCTTCCCACAAAATTTGACTCTGTAGAGTACAATTTAATTAACCTCCTTGTTGAAACTGTAATCTTGATTCTAGTCCACAGTTTCTGAAACATTCAAGTGTATTCCAATATTTGAGTACTAAACATACCCTTAAACCCTTAATTTCTGTAACACACCACAATCACCTCTAGGAAGGAATTAGAATTTTTCCTCTTCTAATACAGGAAGGTACCATACTTACTCTTTAGAAAAATACTGCTATCTGGGGGCTGTCGTTATAAGTCAGCTTTCACAGCAAGCACTATTTCACATTAACCAGAGCAGTTCTAAAGAACATAGCTGTGGTGTATCTCTCAAGATCTCTGAAATAACTAAACAGTACTGCATTACATCCTATAGAGACTATGCCTCTTCAATTAATGCTAAAGCCTAAACTGAAACAAATTCTATAAATGTAATAATAAGATTAATGGGTTCACAATGTCATAGCTCATATAAAAATGTTGATGTTTTCAGTGTAGCCGCCCCAAAATCATGGACATTTATAAAATGACAGTAATTGGTTTGCCTTAGAAGTGTCTGTTTGAAACTTCTACATACCAATTACTATGTTCATGCTCTCAGTTACCTTTTTTCCCAATATGACCATGAAACAAACAAACACGATTATGGATAAAAGAACAAAGGTTGTTTTTTCTTAAAAGAAGATACAATCACTGAGAGGTGTGGAGTTTGTGTCAGCTTACCTCTTCATTTTCAATCTTCAGAGTGGATAGCCTAGACTGCAGCTGCTGACATCTCTGCACCAACTCACTCTGCACAGGCTGCTGGGCACACAGTTGGGAGACCTGGCAAAAAAATGGCACTTTTGAAACAGTCTGGACACTTGACCCCACTTCTTTAGTTTTGTCTGGTCTGGGCCACACGAACAATGGCTTGACCACATAGGTAGGATGTGAAGGTGGGATAGGCAGACTCCAAACTCTATAACCACGCACTACAACAAATTCTGTAGCCTCCAAAGTTAAAAGCAAGGCATCTGATCAATTTGTAGAGTAAATCTACAAGGATGATGGGCAAAAACCTGTGCTCCATTAGAACCTATACACACAAATTTGTGTTCTAGGAAATTACTGTTAACAGTTTGGAATATACCAGTATCATAAACCAACTTCAAACCATGACTTAACATCCAAACCTATTACCCAGTTTTCTAGTTTTGATGGAACAGGGAACAATGGTTAATTATAAATTCCTGATTTAATAGTGGTTCGAGTGTCGGACTACGACTTTGGAGACAAGGGTTCAAATCCCCTCTTGGCCATGGAAACCCAGTGGATGACCTTGGGCAAGTCACATTCTTTCACCCTCAGAGGAAGGCAAAAGCAAACCCTCTCTGAGCAAAACTTGCCAAGAAAACTTCAAGATAGGTTCACCTTAAGATCACCATAAACTGGAAACAACTTGAAGGCACACAACAACAACAACAACAGCACAAAGGAAGAAATGAAAAGGCTGCATTGAGTGTACATTCTGGGTAAAGTTCAAAGCAACAATGTGATGCTATGAAAAAGACTAGTGTGTATGTTGGTTTGTTTTGTTCTGATTCACAAACATGTAAAAGTACCTGGATGCACTGAAGACATGAGCACTTTCACATAACCTAACTAAGGCTGGTCTATATTGGTGATTTTTTCTCTTCTGTTGTCTTCATACAAAACAGCAAATGTTCATGGACAAGGTATGTTGTCTCACTGTTTCCAGAAAATCAAAACCAATCCACACAAGGGTAGGGTAGATTAAGTGGGTGTGCAGATCAACCAGTTGCAAAAGATATCTAATGTTTCTTCATGATTCTACTTGCCTCACTCTCAGTAATACAATGATAGGCTTATATTATTAAACCTATAACCATGAACTGAAAACGAGTGAGCCATGTACAAACTTTTTACTACAATCAGTCCAAAACTCTGGCACTCCATCACTTATCTGACGAACATATACAGAGAAAAAGTGAATGTGACAACTGCCTGACGGTTTGTGTCAGAATTCTTTAGTCCAAAGCTTAAACTAATTCTCAAAGAAAACAAAGACCCACAAGAACCTAAAAACTATCAGCCAATATCCTTGCTAAATGTCGATTATAAAATATTTGCAAATATATTAGCCTATAGATTAAAGAAGGTATTGGCAGAATGGATTGATGAAGAACAAAGAGGCTTTCTACTGGGGAGATATTTGAGAGATAACACTAGACATGTCTTAAATTTCATACAATATGCAGAGAATCACAGAGACAAGAAATTGGCATTAATCTTCCTAGACGTAGAAAAGGCCTTTGACAATGTTAAATGGTCAACAATGCATGAGATCCTAAATAAAATAAATGCAGGCCCAAAATTTATAAAATGGATAGAGACGGCCTACAGTACTCAAGGTACTCGGTACGGAAAGGTACTAGGCAGGGGTGTCCTCTATCTCCTCTCTTATTCATAATAATCATGGAACTATTAAATAAAAGAATTAAAGAGGAAGCCACAAAGGCAATCAAGCAATGAATGTGATGAATGGCTAGTCTGTGCTGAAACAGACTGTAAATTTCATTTTTGCTCAGTTTTTATTCTCTGGTTGCATCTCTATTGCCTTTCCTACTGTCATCGGACTACTTTCTATGTTAGCTATGGATGGGAGTATGTCTCAGGGTGCATCGGCGGTTGGACTGGATGGCCTGTGTGGTCTCTTCCAACTCTGTGATTCTGTGATCTGTATCAAAATTGGAAAAACAGAATATAAATTGAGAATGTATGTGGATGACTTGGTTATTTCATTAGGCGAACCGGTAAAAGGAATAACTACATTACTGACAGTCTTGTAAGAATTCCAGTTATTGGCGGGGCTAAAAGTAAACAAGGAAAAAACAGTAATAATTACCAAAGACATGATGATGAAAGTAAAAATGGAATTAACTGAAACTTCAGGATAGAAAATTGTAAGAAAGTACAATAATTAGGGATTGACATATTGAATAAGAACTCAGAATTATTTCAAAATAATTATAAGAAAATCTGGACAGAAATTAAAAAAGACCTGAAGAATTGGCAAAATCTGAAACTCTGATTCCTAGCTAGAATTGCAGCAGTTAAGATGAGTGTATTACCGAAATTAATGTTTTTATTCCAAATGATCCCAATAATACATAAAGAAAAAGTCTTCAAAGAATGGCAACTGGACATTTCGAAATATATCTGGTCAGGGAAAAAGCCTAGGGTTAAGAAGAAGGTTATACAGGACTTCAAAGAAAGAAGTAGGTTGAATGTTCCAAACTTAAAATCTATTATGAGGCATGCTGTCTGCTTTGGATCAAAGACTGGGCCGCATTGGGAAATGACAAATTACTAAAACTAGAAGGAGACAACAACCGGTTTGGTTGGCAAGCATATTTATTCTACAACAAAGATAAAGTGAACAAAGATTTTAATAACCATTTCATTAGAAAATCGCTTTTAAAAATCTGGACAAAATACAAAAATACCACTTTGGGCATCTCCACACGAAGCTTTATATAGTTGAGAAGGTGTGCCAACATGTAAATGGATTCTGTACAAAGATAAACTGTCTGCAGAGGGAAACTATCAAAGGATTAAAACTCAGGAAGAGATGGAAAAAGAAGACATCATATCCCACTGGTATCTGTATAGACAGATAAAAGAAAGATACAAAATTGATATGAAATTAGAAGGCATTGAAATCATAAAGTCTGAATGGGAAAAAATAATTCAAGCTGGGAATAAGAATATGATTTCAAGATTCTATAATTTAATACTAAAGAGAACAACGTGTGGGAGGCATAAGGAAATAATGCGATCAGAGTGTCCTGTTGGCAAGGTTTCGAGTTTGGAGGCAATGGAGCTTTTAATCATAAAGCCTACTCCTGAAAGATGTTTTTCGGTTTTGGGTTTGCCAGACCAGTAAAGTGTGTAGCCGGCGCCATGTTCTTTAAGGCTGCCTTCCTCATGGAAGCGAACTTCACTAAGTGCAGCGATGTCAATATTAAGCCGTGATAGTTCAAGGGCTATTAGGGCAGAACGACGCTCAGGCCGTCCACTATCTTCAGAGTCTTGCATGGTTCTGATGTTCCAGCATGCAAGTGTCAGTTTATTTACACCTTTGGAGGCCGGTGTGTGCCTTTGTTTCTTTGCCTTGGTTTGACCGCATCAGAAGATTCCCGTTGGCCGCGGCTAGCCAACCAGGTAGTTGGGGATGAGCTTTCGTTAGGCCACCTTTTCTAGGCCCCTCTCCAGATGGAGCAAGCAGTGCTCTCCTTAAAAAAGGCTGCTTGGTCGTTCAGGATGCTGCCGAACAAGACTGTCATCTCCCGGGTGTGTATAGAGCCATCGTACTGTCTATCCTCCTTTATGGATCTGAAACATGGGTCACCTATCGCCACCACCTACGACTCCTCGAGCGCTTTCATCAGCGCTGTCTACGCACAATCCTAAATATACACTGGACTGACTATGTGACGAATGTTGCTGTCCTTGAGCAAGCAGGGATCACCAGCATTGAGGCCATGATATTGAGAACACAGCTGCGCTGGGCAGGGCACGTTTCTAGGATGGAGGACCATCGCCTCCCAAAAATACTACTCTACGGTGAACTCGCCACGGGCCAGCGTAAGAGGGGCGCTCCAAAAAAGCGATACAAAGACTCCCTGAAACAACATCTCAGGCTTGGCCAAATTGATCACCAACAGTGGTCCGCCCTGGCCTCACATCGGGAGGCATGGAGACGCACTATCCATAATGCTGCAGCCTTATTTGAGAATTTACGACGAACAAGTCTTGAAGAGAAACGACAACGCAGAAAGAATCACAACCCAAAAACATCACCCAAGGAGACCTTCTGCTGTGCTTTTTGCAACCGGACTTGTTTATCTCGGATTGGCCTTTTTAGTCATCAGCGCGCTTGGAGAAAGCGCGGGATGAGTCCTTCCTGAATCTTCATTTGCGAAGAAAAGCCAGAGAGAGAATTTAATACTAAAATGGGATACTGAGAAAGAAACAATAAAACAAAGTATGATAAAATGGGCACAAAATATTGGTCACCCAATTGAATTAAGACAATGGGAAAAATGTGGACAACAAGGATGAAATATACGTTATCACAGAATATCAGAGAAAATGTATATAAAATGTATTTCAGGTGGCATCTCTCTCCAAGCAAGTTGGCAAAAATGTATAAAAATGTGAAATCAAATTGTTGGAAATGTGATGACAAAAGTGGAACATTTTTTCATCTCTGGTGGAGTTGTGGAGAAGCTAAAAAATATTGGTTACGAATACAGAGAATAATCCAAGATATCTTGAAAATTACGCTTCCCTTAAAACCTGAAATATTCCTTTTGGGAATGATTGAGGAAGATCTAGAAAAAAAAGAATGGAAAGATGACTTTCTATATGTTGGCGGCTGCCAGAATAACATTTGCTAGTAAATGGAAACAAAAGGAGTTACCTTCAATGGATCAATGGTTGGAGAAACTGCTGGAAATGGATGCACAATGGTAAGAATAGGAAATATGGATAGACTGGACAGGAAGTTGAAGAATGGGAGGAGAATGGGTAGGATGAGTGTATAAAATAATAGTGTAATGGATGGAAGAGGAAGATAAGATTTAGAAGTGTGGATTGTAAAGATAGAAGGATTGAAGAGAGATTAATGTGTAGTATAAATATGTTTAAAGAGATATGTATAAGTAAAATGCTTATTCTTTTTACTTTCTCTGAAAAGAATATATACATCAGATGAAAATGAATTGAAATGGAATATGTGTGAGCAAGTATGAGTTTTATACTGAAAAATGATTTTGAATAAAAATATTGGTGTTTTTTTTAAAAAAAGAATTTACTCCAAAGCTAATTAATTTTGAATGTTTCTCAGATACGCCTTAGATTGTAACATTTCCTTGAGACTAGATTTACTAACAGGTGGATTCCATGGTGCAAGCCCAGACCTCTTGAATGCCTGCATGACTGAAATATTCTTGCTTCCCAATGAATACCCAGTGATTGCTAACTATACCAATTTAACATTCACAAAGCATGAAAAGTGAACAGACAAAAAAGAAGCCTGGAAAGTGAATTAAGTAATAAAATCTTCAAATACTTCAATTCTGAGAATAATTACTTCTAACAGTCACATGGATCAAAAGAGAGAATGGGTCTTTTTAAAGAAAATAATACCATTCTACATGGGAGCCAATGGCACTTGCTTCATCAACAACATGTACTTTAATATATTACAGCTGTGTGCAAAAGCAGAGAGAATTCCATGTATAAGAACACTGCAAACAGAACTAATGCAAAGCATCTGCGATACCATCTCTTGGGACTAGGTACACTCAATGAAGGAAACGTGCAATAAATACCAGAGAATATGCCAAGTTTCAGTTTTATAGCTGGCTATCCAGCAACCATAATTTTTAGCCTTTATAAGATACCTTGTTATATAGTAAAAGCTCATAGTAAGGAAAAAAAATAAAAAATATGATGAGTTCACCATTGTAAACTGGCCTCCTAATAATCAGTAGTTGGTTATATGCATGGTACTACTTCCACTGGCATGCTCTAGTCACTTTTTTTCTATGTAGCCAAAGAGAAAGAGAAAGAGAAAGAGAAAGAGGGAGGGCAAGTCAATATTAGCAATCTAATATGCAGATTAGCAGATTAGCTATGGGAGTGGGTGGGCAAAATCTGAAGAAACATAAGAACTCAAGAAGTGGGAGGTAACATATTTCAAATTCATTGAAACAATGGTTCTTAACCTGCAATCTGCAGATCCCAGGGGGCCATGACATCCTCACAGGGGGTCTGTGAAGGCTTGAAGGCTGCTCAGACCACATGACAGGAACCAAGGCAAAGGTTGGCTGGTTGGCTTGACCTGTGCATTGCTGTTCAATCCGCTTCAACCACAAATATGCAGGAAGAAGCAGGAGAAAAGTCTTCTCTCCCCTCCAGTGCCTCTGAAGGAAGGGTTAATGAACAACTTTGTTGTTGTTATTTGATATTATTCTCTGGTATTATTATTATTATTATTATTATTATTATTACTATTATTAATATTTTGGTTTTAAATCTTAAGTTAAGTCTTGCAGCTACCAACAATATTTAAGGGGGTTTCTGGTTAAATAAAAAAGGTTGAGCCACTGCATTGGAGGATTCATGTCTCAGGCATGATATACAACAATTTCTGAGCACTTATTCACCATGAGGGGGCAGAATCATATGATCACCAAGAAGTGTTGTGGAAATTATGCCTTAGAATAGGTGCAAAGAAAGAAAGCAACCTACTCCTTGAAATTCTACCTTTTAAGTGGGTTTCACCTTAAGAGTGCCCACTGACAACTGTTTTTTAACTAACTCATCCTGGTGGAAACTAGAGGACAGAGCTAGAGTAGCCAACAGCAAAAAAATAATTAAATTAAATAATCCCATGTAGGAACAGTAACACTGTATTTTCCAAAGAGATCAGTTGTACAGACAGGTGGACTATGGACAATTCTTGTACATTTGCATATTAGGGTTTCCCATATTTATTTTAGCCTTCTTTCCCCTAAGGAAGAAGCAAACATACTACTTTTTTTCTAAGAGGTAACCAAACTTATTTCCTAGCCATCATGGTGTAGTGGTTTGAGTGCTGGACTATGTCTCAGGAGACCAGGGTTCAAATCCCTGCTCAGCCATGGAAACCTACTGGGTGACCATGGCCAAGTCACACTTTCTCAGCCTCAGAGGAAGGCAGGGGCAAACCATATCTGAAAAGATCTTGTCAAGAAAACACCATGATGGGTTTACCCTAAGTCAGAAACAACTTGAAGGCACACAACAACAAACCAAACTTACAAGATGATGCTAGTATCAACTAGTACTAAGGTGTCTAAAGACTACTTTCCTTCCAAACTCATCTATTAAAAACATACCAGTGAAACTGTACATTTAGGATATTCTTCTGTACTTGACATCTAGCAATAGCATAAGATTCCATGCATTGAATAAAAGCATGGATGGGAATGCAGAGCTATATAGGCTAGTGCTGTCCACTGCCATCCCTGGCCCCATTCCACAATGTCCTCCCATAAACACTGACTTAAAACATATCCAAGTTCTGTACAGATAAGAGATATATGTGTATAAAGCTGATACATAAGAGGTGGGACCCTGATTGGACAGAGTCTCTCCTAACACACAGAAGTTCTCTGCATGTATACTTGTACACACAGACACAAATGTTTCCAAAATATGTCAAAGGATTTTGATGCGGGGAGGGGAACATGCCAAATGGATTTTGATGGATTTTGCTGCATCCATCACAGTACTGCATCCATCAGAGGAGTCCTGGTGGTGCAGTAGTTAAATGCCAGTACTGCAGCCACAATGTTGCAAGTTTGATCTTGCAAGGCTCCAAGGTTGACTCAGTCTTCCATCCTTTCGTAGATCAGTAAAATGGGTACCCAGCTTGTGGGGGTAATTACCAAAACAAACAAACAAACAAACAAACCCACACATTGTAAACTGCTCAGAGAGTATCTTGCGCTAGTGCTATTACTAAACCAATTTGTAAGCCGCTCTGAGATACTTTGTGGCTGAAGAGTGGAGTATAAATACTCTAATAAATAAAAAAAAATAAAATACACTGTGATGGATGCAGCTAGCCCACAGGAACCTCCTCCACATATTCATTTAATCCACAAATGGGTCATGTGTACACACTGACAGCCACTGAGCAATCAAGACAGAAATGTGTTTTATTTCCACTATAGTAAAATCAATTCATTTGAAATGTGGTGCTGGAGGAGAGTTCTGCAGATACTAAGGACTGCCAAAAAGACAAATAAATGGATCATAGAGCAAATCAAGCCTGAACTCTCCTTAGAAGCCAAGATGACTAAACTGAGACTGTCATACTTCGACATATCATGAGAAGACATGGCACATTAGAAAAGACAATAATGTTTGGTAGGATAGAAGGCAGCAGGAAAGGAGGAAGACTGGTGGACAGTTTCAATTAAGGAAGCCACAGCGCTTGAGTTTGCAAGACCTGATAACAGGATGACTTGGATGCCTCTCATTCAAGGGGATGCCATGACCCTGATGGCAATTACCAACAAATAGTTTTTCTAATTATGGACTAGAATGGAAATTCTTATGGAGGCATATGCACAGAGAAGAAAAATAAAACTAACCATGTCGCCCATGTGAGGCTGAAACTCAAACTTCATGGGAGGGCAGAAGACATTGTTGCACATCTCCATGAGGCGCTGCTTGTCACTGTTGGCGTCCAAGTTCTCTACAGCATTCTCTATGGCATCCAGGCCCTCATGTTTTGATTGCTCTAGGTTCAGCTCAGCTGACAAGAATGTCCTGAGAGCTCTTCCAAGACTGGCATGATATCCTAAGTCACAGCACTGCTGGAAAAAAAAAGCAAGAAAAGGCTACCTGAAAACTCAAGAAACTCTGCAGGAACAGAAGACACAAAAGAGACATTATGCCATTTTTTTACACTAACTTTTTTTACACACATGGATCTTGGCCTCAAAAGATCCAGTTAACCCACTGTGGCAACATATAGGATCTCCAAAGTACAACTGCATTTGTATCTGTATTTGTATTTTAAAGTTGTTTAATAGACATAGACGACATCTATATACGTTACCGTATTGATGGTAGCTTGTTTGACTTAAGCCATCTTAGGGCTTGCACTAAGACTCTAAACTATCTAGTCCGTGAGCTGCTCTTCGCTGATGCTGCTGCCCTTGTTGCCCACACAGAAGCAGCTCTGCAGCGCCTAACATCCTGCTTCACAACAGCTGCAGAGCTCTTTGGGCTGGAAGTCAACCTGAAGAAAATGGAAGTTCTCTACCAGCCTGCACCACAGGACAAACACCACCATTCCCACATTGCCATAGGCAAATCTGTGCTTAAGTCCGTTCAGCAGTTTACCTACCTGGGAAGCATCATCTCCTCAGATGCCAAGATTGACAAAGAGATCGATCACAGATTAGCAAAGGCATATAGCGCATTTGGAAGACTTTACAAATGATTCTGGAGTAATAAACACCTGAGGCGAAGCACAAAAATCAGTGTGTATAGAGCCATTGTACTGTCTATTCTCCTTTAGGGGTCTGAAACATGGGTCACCTATCGCCAACACTTACGACTCCTCGAATGCTTTCATCAGCGCTGTATACATACAATCCTAAATATACATTGGACTGACTATGTGACGAATGTTGCTGGGATCATGATACTGAGAACACAGCTGTGCTGGGCAGGGCATGTTTCTAGGATGGAGAACTATCGCCTCCCCAAAAATAGTACTCTACGGTGAACTCACCACAGGTCAGCGTAAGAGGAGCATTCCAAAAAAGTGATACAAGGACTCCCTGAAACAACATCTCAGGCTTGGCCAAATTGATCACCAACAATGGTCCGCCCCGGCCTCACATCGGGAGGCATGGAGACGCACTGTCCAAAATGCTGCAACCTTATTTGAGAACTCACGCCGAACAAGTCTTGAAGAGAAACTACAATGCAGAAAGAATCACAACCCGGAAACATCACCCACGGAGACCTTCTGCTGTGCTTTCTGCAACCGGATTTGTTTATCTCAGATTGGCCTTTTTAGTCATCAGCGCACTTGCAGAAAGCGCGGGATGAGTCCTTCCTGAATCTTCTTTTGCAAAGAAAAGCCAGAGAGAGAGAGAATAGACATGATTTTGCAACATTTTTATTTATTTGTTTTAAACAGATCACACAGTCAATACAGGACTATGTCAAATTGGTCATACAGTTAAGCAGGTATTGAAGTAGCAACATGGATTTCTCTTGATGCTTGTTCTGTCTGACGGAACCAATGACACACATTTTAGACAGAAACTATGGTGCACTTTGCTTAATTCAGGTATACCTCAGTTGATGAAGTAGAGGTGTTCCTTCTTTAACAGAAAATTTGGTACCAGAGGAAGAAATAACATGGAAAGAATAGGCATAGGTTCCTACACCACAAACAGATGAGAAGTTCAACATATTTCAGCAAACTTTTAATTCAAAACTAACAATATGCACATGTGAAATGGGACAAACAAGTCAGTTAAACCAAACAACATGCTTGGTAAAACCTTGCACATGTAAATAAAAGTGACCCCTTGAAGGCTTCTTCCAAAATGCATCCAGAGATTATTTTTTTCTTTCACCAGCCCTTTTCTTGTGATTTCCATTTTTGTGTCCAAACATTTAAATCTATGCTTTTTTTTTTTTTTTTAACATGCTGGGGGTAACTGGTGAGGCAGGCTTATCTGCTCTTCACTTTCTGTTTTGCTGTTCACTCATGCTTAGTAAAAGATACTGGAAGCAGCTGCTGTTTACCTTGCTTGTAGGCAGGTGTACACTGCTACAGTAGGATCCGCTAGAATAGAATCCCCCTCTTTCCTAGGTCATTTATGGCATTGCTTACTACAGACAAGTAGCTGCAGATTTTCATGTATGCCAAGATTATAATGACTTTCTAGAACTATTTCACTCTAGCTTTTGGTACATGTTTGGGATAAGAATGGCTTGGTCAGTCTGATGGATGACCAATGCTAGGAAATTCTCCCCATTGATTGTCCTGAAGCTTTCAGTGGCTTTCAATACTATTGGCCACGGTACCTTTCTGGATTACTAAACTAGGCTGGATATTGTGTACACTATTTTTTAGTGGCTTTGTGGAGTTGAGGTGAATTCCAGAAGGTGGTACTGGTAGCCACATGTCAGCACCATGGCACTTGGACTATTCCACAAGGTTCTAGTCTGTTGCCCATGCTTTTTAGCATCTACATAAAACTGCTAGGACCCCTGTCAGTGAAGATCTTTTGGGTGGGTATGGACAACATCCAACTTTCTCTTTTTTCAACACATCCAAGTGTAGTTGTAGATATCTTGTGCTGGTGATTAGTGTCAACATTCGGCTGGATGTGAATGAATAATATGAAGTTCAATAAAAGAGGTGTTCCTAGTTAATGATGTATCAAACCAAAGTAATAATACACAGCCATTTCTGGTTTTGGTTACACTCCTCACTAAGGAGGATGTACACAGCTTGGAGGGACACTGACCACTATCATGGGTAAAAAAAAGAAGTCCTGTGATCTACTAATGCCACCTGCACTTGTATTAATAATTTCAGCTGATGTACCAGCTGCAGTCCTTTCTTGGAGAAAGGTGGTCTGTCCACCATTATCTATGCCAGGATTGTGCTGCCACTGTTATCTATGCCAGGTTTGTGCTGTGTTTGTATGGCCTACAGTCATAGAAGATGGGAACAGTCATTCCAAACATTTGGAAGTGCTCAGGTTGGGGAAGACTGGTATAACACACTGTGTGTGGAGCTGCCTGAAAAATATTTGGAAGATTCAAATGGTATACAACACTGTAGCCAAACTTTGTTGGGGCTGACCCATTGTGATAACACTATACCAGTATTAGAAGAGTTTTTACTGTTTGCCAATGTTTCTGTCTTCAAATTATAGTTCTGCTTTTGACACTTACAACTCTAAATAGTTTAGCAAGCCTGTACCCTCTCTACAGGATCCCTTTCTTCCACATGAGGCTGCTAGCCAATTAATATTCTTCACAAAGATTCTTTTCCTACTGTAACCTTATGTTACACATGGATGGCACATGCATACATGCATGCACATGTGCGTACGTGTGTACACACACACACACACACACACAGAGAGAGAGAGAGAGAGAGAGAGAGAGAGAGAGAGAGAGAGTCTCTTCAGTAGTGTCACCCAAACTTTGCAACTTCCTTCCCAGGTATGTTTGTTTGGTACCATCTTTATCAGTTTTTCCATCCTTCTTGATAGTCCCTCCCAGTGAAATTTAGAACAAACTATTTCTTTAATCTTGGTTTAACTGCTGCTTTTAATGGCTTGCTCTTATCACTTTAGCAGCTGATTTAGTTGTTCATTTTGCTTTATTTCAAAAATGCTAGTGAACTATTTGTGTGAAAAGCATGGGCCCGGACCACACAAAATAAAATAAATAAATAAATTGGGCAGATTACCCATTTGAAAATGGGAAAGAAAACTGAAGAAAATATTCAAACAGCAATATTATAGTCAAACATTTGCAGAACATGCTGACGTTAGCATACTCTTACTGAAAACTAATGTGTTATCTAAGCTTATTACTTATGGAAAAGAATCTCCTGTCATCACTTAAAAAATGAGCATAAATGTTAAATATGCCCAGAATCCATCCAAAAGGAAGAAGAGCCCATCTGCTTGGTGGATGCCCTACTCTGTACGGTTACATCAATGGATAATCTTTCCTTGAGTACAACTGTTTAGGATGCGTAATAGATGGACAGCAGAAAAAAGAAAGGAGAAAGTAAAAGGCAGTAAAAGAGTAAAAGTAAAAGAGAAGGAAAGATCCATCCATCACATTAATTTTTTAAAAAATTGATACTATCAATTCCTGCTGCAATGTCTGAAGATACAGAGCTGAAAGGCTGTGGTGGGAAGTTCTTGTAAAGCAGCAGCAGTTGCTGGCTTTACTGGAAAGCAGACAATGAAGAACATTGGATTCAATCAAAAAGCACACAGACCAAGCACAAAAACAAAAGCAGCTTGATTGAGAATTTGCAGAGGCAAGAGAGTGTTTCCATTGGTAAACAGCCATCCAAGCAGTTGCAGCTTTGCAATGACATTAAATGCCATGTTTTGCACAGTGCAATTAGAGAAGCTTCAATGAAAATTATGAGGCAAATCAATTGAAACTTAAAAAACCCCACACGCAACCTAACATCTGTGTTAACTTGCCATTTAATCTACTGATGTCCCAGACCTATGGATGGATTCCTCAGGGGTATGGTTGCCTATTTGACAAAATATTATTCAAGCGCTTGGATTCATCTTTATAAAGACAGCCTGAGGGGTGTGTGTGGGTGTATGTGTGTGACTGCTTGTCTGATTTCATTCATGGAATTAGAGAGTGAAAAATGATTCATATTTTATAAGCCTCCTCCATAAGAAATCAGTAGGACTAGATTAAGACAGTGATGTTTTCTATCTTTATAGTAAGTGCTGGCAGCAAACATTTTTCAGTTACTCCTTTCCATCCCTAACATTTTAAAATGTCTAAAATATCACATTTATAAGTGTGTCAGTCTCGCCGGCCTTTTCTGGGTTATATAAATGTTTGATGGAAACATTCTCTAAGGAAATCAATTTTTTATAAGAATTTAATGATAGCTCATCCAAATTCACTTCTCAGCATGACAGCTGATTAACCCTTTACCAGCCAAGAGATTTTAAACACAAATCCTGGAAGGACACAGGGCAAGTAAACAGTCTGCATTTCAAAATTCAATGCAGAAGTACATTCCATAGCTGGTCTTTCTTAGAAGAGCTTTCAAAGGCAGGAGACAAAATGTTTATATATGCAACTATGGAAGACTTTATGAATAGCTAAAAAAAAATAGGAAGATCTGGGAAAGTGAATGTTGTCTGTCAGTGGTTCTTCCCTTCTGATTTGCTTAATATCATTTCCCCCCTTACCACCATTAACAAGAAGAATGGCTCCAAAATTAAAATTCTGCAAATTAAATCTTGACTGTTACTCCCCCCCACTTCTGCAGCAGTCTCTCAGCTTCATGACCTCAGTGTCAAATATAGGTCTATGAAAATTGGTGACCATCTCCACTCATTCAGCAAGCTATCCCTCTGCATCTGTTTTCTGAACTGGGTAGGAAGGTGGTAATCTGGGTACAGTGAGCTTGCTATGGACAGATCACAATCTGGTAGGAATCAGACTTTTAGGATGTGGAGATACACTAAGATTTCCTTATCTGTGGGACTGCTACCTGTTTTTTCAGTTACCCATGATCATTGCTACCAAAGTGTTTGTCAGTCTCTCTCGGTCCTCCAGTGTGATTCTATTATATGCTTGGGCCAGAAGTTGGCCAGAAGTTGTGCAAGCATCTTTTGAGGAAGCAGAAAGGCAAATGAGGAAAGGAAAGAAAAAATTATTCAGGAGCGGATTGGTTTCTTCATCCTCTGCAGGGCAGCAGGTAAGCCAGGAGTGGGGATTCCTCCCAGCCACGGGAAGCAAAAATATAGGGTTAGCTATGTATCTTCCATGGATAAAGGAGTCTTATTGTATAGAGGTAGAAGACCAGTTGAGAAGGTCCACCCCAAGAAGCTAACAGAGCCAAACAGTTTTCTTGATATATCTATATCTATATTATTTTCACATATATTATTCAAATAAGACATCACTAACATTTAGACATACTAAACATATTATATCTTCATACTATTCATAAAACACTCACCTAACTAAACATATAAGACATATATAATACTATAACACTAATCACATATAACACTAATCTGACTTCCAGTTTATCAGATTGGAGTTTTCCAACAATGGTAAAGGATCTTTCTGTCACCTGGGACCTGTTGAAGCCATCAGGAATAGGGAAATGGCCCAGTGGCTGACACAGTCACTTCTGAGTATGTTCTCCTATTGATCAGGACTCTATTCTCAAGGGAGTGGGTGTGGGTGATATGATAGCCATATTTAAATAACTGATGGGGAGTCATGTAGATGATGAAGCCAGCTCATTTTCTGCTGCCTTCTCTCAGACAAACTTGTTAACATTTTAAGACTGAGTTGGCTTTCTTGGTCGTTGCTCCCAGCTTCTGGAACTTTGCATCAAAGGAGACCAGGGACCTGTTGTCTCTCTTTTATGTCCTGCAAGGCGTGCAGCGACAAATACAAAAACTAGGCCCACTGAGAAGCCAACTTTCAGCACTGGCTGAGGTGCTTGCCCTCAACAGTAGCTATTTATAGCAGAGTGCAGAAGCACAAAACCTTTTAGCAGTATTTGGCAATACGGCAGTGATCAACCTTGAAATGATGTACAGACATAGTTGTATTCTTCCAAAGTCTTTGGAGGCTCTTTATTTCTTGTTGCAGTATGTAGAAGATAAAACTCCAACATCACTGTCTGTAGTATTGCAAAATACTCTCAATAGTCAATCCACCACTCTCAGCAAACTTACACAGCACCTACTCCAACCCACTACAACCAACACCTGCTCTGCATCTTAACTCGTTTATATACTGTGGTGATTATTCAGGGTTGACACCTGATGTTTTACATGCTTCACAGCCATACAAAATATTGACTTAAAGGAACATTGTTCCCAACAGGGCCCATGTAAATGGTGGAAATACCCCTCATGGAATCGCTGGGAATCCTACCTGTCTTAACAGGATCCAGTGCCAATCTACACTATTCGGAAGGAGGGGGGTTCAAAATGGCAAAAACTATTGGGTAAAAGCCTTTGCAGATTTCCCTGTACTTTTTCACAAACTGCAAGGCGGATATGCATTTTTGCTTGTTTGGACTATCGAACAATAAAAAACTCGAAGGGAAGCACAAAGCTGATTGGCCAGGCGAGAGCAGGGGTGGAGCTTGCTAGGATGGCAAGTGCCCATTGCTGCCATGTTGGATTTTTGCCTTAGCAATTGCTTGCTAAGGCGATAAAAAGGATAAATATTTTCTGTTTTTGCTTTCTTCTAAAATTGGAGAATTGCTTTAGTGCACCAGTGTATTCTTGGGATGACTTTTTAAAAGAAAACAAACTGGCAGCGGCAAATAACTAACGCGAGTAGTTCACTCACGGCCATCATCAGGAATGCAAAGCTTATGGCGGCTTCTGAGGCCAGAAAAACCATTTAGACATGTCGCTGCTGCTGTGAGATGCCAATACTACGAGGTATTTTAGATATTTTACCCCTCGTGTAGATGGGCCCTAGGCTTCTGCTATCTCCAATCTTCTACTGGCAGGCAAAGACTTAAAAAAAAAAAAAATTCAAACAGGCTTTTGACCCCTTAAACTGACTTGTCAGTTGCCAAAACATGCTTTAATTTTTTAACATTTTATTGATGTGCCTTAAATTTCTCTGCTATTATGTTTTATTGAAAGCTGCCTTGAGCACAATTTGTGGTAGAAAGTGGATACATATGTAATAAAAAATATTTTAAAAATTATGTGAATTGTAGTGGAGCCATACACATGCTAGTGATTGGAAGTCATCACATTGGAAGACCCAGGAAGCTTAGTTAGCTTCCAAGGGTAAGAGACATGATGCTTTTCAAGTGTATCTTTTTAAATTTAACTAGAAATTAAGTCTCTCCAACACATGGTAGAAACATTAAAGCATACTCTGGCTCTTCGAATTTGGGAACCACTTAATATTGCCACAGATATCATTGGTGGTCTTTGCAAAAAGCCACTGTTGCACATCTTTAGTATTTTAATCAGTGTTTCATTCTCAAAACCAAAACTACAAACTTTATTTCCCTTCAGATATTCGCCTTTCTGCAGAAATTCCTTTAGTCCCATGATAGTTATAGTGGTTTAATTTATATCCCACCTTTCTCTCTGCTCAGGATTCAAGGCAGCTTGCAACACATTAAAGCAAAGTGCAGCAAAAACAAAAACAAAAAACCATTAATACAGAAGTGAAAAGACAATTAAATCACTATTCTGTTTAAAAAAAACCACAAGTTAAAAACAGCTTAAAAAACACATTTAAAACATAATAAAACACAAGCACAGCACTCATTAAAAACTCTCTCTGCTCCAATGAGTTAAAAACCAAAGGATAGCCTAAATAAAAAGGTCTTTGGCTGTTGGGAAAGCATTTGGGAGTGGGTCAACTGAACCTCCTGTAGAAGGGAGTTCCATAACTCCGGAGCAGTCACTGAGAAGGCTCTCTCCTGCATCCTCACTATCTTTGTTTGTGATGGTGGTGGGACTGTGAGAAAGCCTCCCCTTGAAAATCTTAACAGTCACTCAGGCTCACAGAAAGAGATACAGTCTTTCAAATAGTCCAGAACCAAGCCAGATCTCCTTCATACAACTTCAAAGCAGAATGAAGAACACCACTACAGAGAAGTAACTCTTTTTGTTTTAGGCTTATCTAGAGAAAAAGATCAAGATTATGTATTTCAGTGTCCATTCTAGCAGTTTCGCACTGTAACGTTTACCTACCTTAATAAAGGCTTGCAATGCCAACCATGTTAGCAATCCAGCAGGTGGTCTCTGCAGCTGAGCCATCCCTTGCTCAACATATACAGTTGTCTCTCCACATTCGCGGCTTTCACTTTTGTGGTTCCGACTATTTGCGGTTTGCTTAGCAAGAACCCCGTTTAAATCAGCATCTCTCCCTCGCACACAAGGGAGGGGAGCCAATTTAAACGGAGTGTTCCCCTAGCAAATCACGTGCCCAACTCCCCGCTCTCCTGGGGCTTGGCTCCGTTTGGGGTGGAGAGCCAAGCCCCGGAGAGTGGGGAGTTTGCGGCAAAGGCACTTTTCAGCCACACACACCCTGCCCTTCCAAAAGCAGAAATGGGGTTTTTCAAGCCTTGTCATGGCTTTGGGAGGGTGGGGGCTGGCCGAAAAGCCTCTCTGCCACCCTCCCTCCACCCCTCGGCCCTTCCCGAAGGGGCCAGGGGGCTCTTGAGCCCCATCACCACTATGGGAAGCGTGGGGATGGTGGCTGACAAGACTCCCGCCTGCCTGGCTGCCACCCCCGGCCCTTCCTGAAGCAGCTATGGGGTTCTCAAGCCCTATCGCCACTATTGGAAACGTGGGGGTGGCAGCTGACAAGACTCCTGCCCATAAAGCTGCCACCCCCGGCACTTCCTGAAGCGACTTTGGGAAGGCCCGAGGAGTGGCGGGTGGACGGGAGGCTTGTCAGCCAGGGTTGGGGGGTGGCGGCCGGGCAGGCGAAAGGCTTTTCAGCCACCTCCACGCTTCCCAAAGCGGCGATGGGGCTCAAGACATAGCTGCTTCAGAAAGGGCTGGAGGTGGTGGCCGAAGGGGCTGGGGGTTGGTGGGCTGGCGGGAGTCTTGTCAGCCATCCCTGAGCCCCATAGCCGCTTCGGGAAGGGCTGCGGGTGGCGGCCAGGCAGGGGGTTGCAGGCAGGCAGGGGCCTATTTTTATTCACTTTTTTTCACATTCGTGGGGGTCTTGCACCCATAACCCCCATGAATGTGGAGGGACAACTGTACACTTCTTTACCTAGCAGCTTAAACACATTCTTCCATTAATATATATTTATTTAACATAAGGGATTATCATCAGTCCAAAAGTTTCAGTGAATTCAAAACCACCAGGGAACATTTCAACTGAACATTTGGGTAAATATCTTTGCTTTTTCCTATTAACAATGAATCCAGTATGCAGCATTAACAACCCCATGTCTTTCATTAGTGTGGGTGGGCTTTTGCAATTTGTGACTTTTAACTCTAAGAGGATGGCTTCTGTAGGAAGAGAAACTGCATGAAATACTTATGTCTAGGGAAGTAACATTTGGGTTGTTTTAAACACATTTCAGATACTGCTCATATACTGGCACTATGACCTTGGTGTTAAGATTTCTTCTCCCTAAACATTGGTCCTGATCACTATGATTACTGTTCCAACATGTTTTAAAGTGAGATTTGCATGTAAGGGCTGTTGCTCAGTATGCCAGTGGTAGAGTACATGCTCTGTACACAGAAGGTCCCATATTCAATTTCCAGAATGTCCAGACGGATCTAGGAAAAGAACATGCCAGCTACAAGATCCTGGGGTATTGTGGAAGTTTTCTAACCTCTGGAAAGAACCCTCTCTGAAACTGTAGAGAGCCACTGCCAACCACTGTAAACAATAATGAACTAGGTAAATAGCTCTTTTTACGACTGGTGTGACACTCCTAGTTTGATTCATCTCAGCTAAATTCTGCAACACCCTCATGCTTAGGGACTAATTTAAGCATAACATGTAAGAGTCACCAGATAATCAGACATTCTGGCCAGGATCCTATTGATGCACTATACTGGTGTGACTATGCTGTTGTAGGAAGTAGCATCAGGAGGAAAATGCTGCAAGTACAGTCATTGTGAAGGTAGGCAGGATGAAAATACACTGCTTGGAGCCAGCAGGTTTTCTGTGCTTTCCCTCCCAGCTGCCATATGACTCAAAAGAAGTACAACAAGCTAGTGCAGTGGTTCTCAAAATTTTTGCCTCTGAAACCCCCTTTACATGTACATGTGAACATGCCCCCCAGAGGAGAGGGTGGTGGGAAGCCCTGGCTGCCAGGTGTGCATTCTTCCTGCTCCGTTGTGTCTGGGGAGCACGCCAGCCGCCACTTCCGCCTTTGGAACAGAAAGAGCAGAAGCGCAACAGCCGAAGCAGAAGAATGTGTGCCTGGCATCAAGCTGTGCGGCCACTGCTGTCCTATACCATAGAGACTCATGTCTCTCTCCGCTGAAGAGCCAGCCAGCTGCCCACCTCACAAGCCTAAGAATGTGCACCTGGCACCTGGGACTTGCTATCATCCCCACTGCTGCCTGGGACTGAGGGACATTACTAATGTAATGTCTGAAAAATTTCTTGTGGCCCCTGTGATGAGCTGGTGTTGGAATGCATCTGAGCAAATGAGAAGAGAGAATGAGGGAGTCAATTGCAGAGCAGGAAACTGTAATCGGAGGGGTTTCATAGAGTTTAAACTGTGTGGATGTCAGCTGGGAGGGAGAGTTTCTGTCAGTTAAGTCTGCGTGAGGTTTGGAATTGGAGTTTGGTGTATGCAGTTGGAGCGTGTTGAGGCTGAATAGTTGACAGAGTGGAAACTGAGAGTATGAGACTAAGAGCGGATGTGTCTTTTGTATAATTGGTTATAACATTAGAATCTTAAGGATTATTATTTGTGCTTCTATAGATAGTTGGCTACCTTTGTCACCACAGAGTGAGAATATGTGACACTATGCCAAATAACAAAGTTATATGCACAGTATTGAAGTACTGATGTTACAACCTTAAAGTTAATAAACCAATTCTTATGTTTTGTTTATAAAGTCCAGACTCATCATGATTTATTCCACTCACTGACAGATATTAGGCAAGCTTACCAATAGAGACCACACATCCACATATTCCATCCACAAAAATTCAGGCCCCAGTCCAGAGGAGGGATAAAGGAGGGGGGGGGGAGTCTGAAAGGAAGGTGGCAGTGGCAGGCAGCCATGCTGAGTAACTGGGTAAATTTGGCTGGTGTGTCTTCCATACCCTCCTTGAGCAACTGTTGTGCCTCTCCCAAGGGTCGCATCCCACAGTTTGAGAACCACTGAGCTAGTGTACTGCTCCAAAAGGATTTTGGGTGTTGTCAGAGTTGATTTTCTGTTACCTTCCACATTAAATGGTATCAATACTCTTTACTAAACCATCAAAAATTTGCAGTAGAATCCTAAGCCTATTTTCTCAGAAGTGAGTCCTTCTGAACAGGATTTACCAGAAAGTAAGCATACTTAGGTCTGCAGCCTAAATGTACTACGTACTATTAAGCAAAGGGTATCCTTTATGCAGATAATGATTGGCCCGGTTTAGGAATCTAGAAGGACAAAGTCTGCACTCATGGGAGCTATTTCTCTTAGTACTCAGAAACAGCAAATGGATATACTGATGAAATTAATGCATTCACCTGGCACCTCTGTATAGCAAGATAGCTGTGTCAGCACAGGAGCCTTCAGACTCCTGGGGAAAGAGTTTTCAGTAATCTGGATAAAAGATAGTACTCCTTATCTTTCTGAGTTTAAATAAAAGTTAAGGAAATCCAAATGTCTCTGACAATGTTTCTTGCAATATGTGCCTCTACAAAAACATATAAAGTCCTAATGGCAGAGAAAGTTGAGAGATAACAGGCAATGGCAGGAATAGCTAGGGTTTTCAAAGTGCCTAGATTTCAAGGCATTTCACTATGATCCCACCATTCTTTCCTTTTTAGTCCTTACTTTGGTTGCCTGTTTTTAATACCCTAGTTCTCAGTTTAACACTCTGATTAAGGAGAGGCAGAGATGCTAGAGTTTCCTGAGTCTTTCTACACCAAAATGTAACTGCTGTTATCTTCAGCTCCTGTTCCCACCTGTGTCTTCCATGGTACCATAGAATCATAGAAATCGAAGAGACCACAAGGGCCATTTTTTAAATTTTATTTTTTTATTAGTTATTTATACCCCTCTCTTCAGCCACAAGGCTATCAGAGCGGCTTACAAATTGTTTTAAGCAATAGCAATTTACACATCTACGCTGCATTAAGCAGTTTCCAATGTGTGTTAGCTAATTGCCCCCACAAGCCAGGTACTCATTTTACTGACCTACGAAAGGATGGAAGGCTGAGTGAACCTTGGAGCCCTTGAGATTGAACTTGCAATGTGGTGACTTGCAGTACTGGCATTTAACCACTGCGCCATCCAGACCATGCAGGAACACACAATCAAAGCACTCCCAACAGATGGCCATCCTCTGTTTAAAAACTTCCAAAGAAGGAAAATACACCACACTCCAAGGCAGCATATTCCACTGTTGAATAGCTCGTACCACCAGGAAGCTCTTCCTAATGTTTACCTGGAACAGCCACCTATTTATTCATCAAGCCATTTCTTTCCACAGTCTAAAACTTTCACTATACCTAATTATCAAATATAAACTTTTCTGAATCCATAGCTGTAGTCAAGTCCTGTCCTACCCAACTTTATCCTTCCACATTTGTTATCAAACTTGTCTTTGACCTATCTGCTTAATACAGGCCATAAGCCAGAACTGGGTAATGTGGTGTCCTCCAACATTTTGAACAACACCTTCCATCCCCCTGGCTATTGACCATGGTGGTTAGAGCTGATGGGCAACACATCTATTGTAATACATCTGGGCCAGAATACTCAAACTGCTCTAATATCTACTGATATGGATGTTGCCTCTATATTTTGACAGTGTCTTGCATGCTATTGGTACTATATAAATATTAAACAAATAAAAATAGCCACAACATAGTTCTATGTAAAGACAGAATACTTTATAATCCAAAATTAAATGTCAATCTAGGCATTCAGAAAAATTAACCATAGAGCCCTCATTGGCCTGTACTGTTCTAGAATGCAAATAGCGAAATCATGTTTGAATGTTCCTCCATGCAGAAACATCCTGACTCATAGAAGACTAGCAAATTTGGGAGAGGGCTAGGACCCCTCCCCAACATGTTTTCTAAGTATTTAGTGCGTAGGAGAAAGAAAATTTCATTTGTCTCACATTTTTAAGCAATTTGCTCTTTCCATGTAGATTGGAAAATGGCTAGTGCCTAGATCATGTAATGGGCTGGATGAGGACCTATAAATTGAAGCTGAATCCCAATAAGATGGAAGCTTTGTGGATTGGTGGTTCTCGGTTCCAGGAATTGTGTTAACAGCCTGTTCTGGATGGGGTTGCAATCTCCCTGAAGGAACAGGTACGTAGCTTGGGAGTGCTCCTAGATCCATTCCTATCACTGGAGGTCCAAGTGGAGACTGTGCCAGCTTCGACTGGTGTGCCAGTTATGGCCTTTCCTGGACAGAAATAACCTAGCCACAGTGGTCACTGCAATGGTAACCTCCTGACTAGACTATTGTAATGTGCTCTACATGGGGCTGCCCTTGAAGAAGGCTTGGAAGCTGCAACTAGTGCAAAATGCAGTAGTTTGACTGCTGACTGTATTCTCATATAAACAGCATGTAATGCCAGTCTTAAAAGAATTGTACTGGCTGCCAATACATTTCTAATCTGAATTCAAGGTACTTGAGATGACATTTAAAGCCCTAAACAGCTTGGGGCCTTGATACTTATGGGAGTGTCTCTCCCCCTATGTGTTTTGTGTGTGAGTGTCGCCATGTCTCACCAGTGAGGTCAATACACTGTGTCGTCACACGGAAAGGGCCTTCTCAGCTGTGGCACCCCAAGTGTAGAATGCCCACTCCCTAGAGAGTGACTCGTGCCAACACTTTTATCATTTAGGTACCAAGTTAAAATCTGGTTATAGGAGGGGGTGGGGAAAGTGTCACCCTCCAGATGGACTCCAGTTCCTATCACCATAGCCAGCCAAATGTGAGGTATGCTAGGAGAAGCAATATGGCAATATCCAGAGGACCACAAAGTTTCCTTTCCCTGCCCTAGTGTATTCATAAAAACAGGGCTGTTTGAATCTTACAAGGATTTAGGGTGAATGATAGATTAAATGTATTTAAATATCATTTTCCACTCTTCTGAAAGGTCTCTCTTGGGTGATGAGTCTACACATAAAAAGCAGCAAAAAATATGAACTATTAATACATTATTACCTTTGCTGTAACACCCCTCCAGGACGAAACAAGCTTTCTGGTATTAAAAAGCTTGTAGTTCAGATCAGAAAGAACAGTAAAGGCCTCTAATAAATACTTGTACTGAACAGAAATGAGCATGACCTGTTTGATTTTATGATTGGCTGAATAACAAACAGTAGAGAGCAAGCAAAGAAGAGGAATTAATTTGCTTGTTTGGAGGCCCCGTTTTTTTCCTCCCTCCCTCCCTCAACCAATTGCCCTCAGGGCTCCACAATGACTATTTTTAACCTTGGTTACAGGACGCTATTACAGCTGCAACCAAGAAACAGAGGAAAGCACTGTCCAGCAGCAATCAGGGACTGCCTGAGGAAGCAGCTCAATACAGTCAATACATCAGTCCTGTTGGTACCCACACAACAAACGACAATGTTTTAGTTAAGCAAGCTCTAAAAAAAACCTTTTCAGCATTCCAAACATTAAGTATTCAGTTGTTTCAACACAAAAAAATACCACAATCTGCCCTGTTAGCAGGTTCACTTGATCACAAGAGGTCCACATTCTGCTCACCACTGTCACCTTGGTGAGTGTTCCACATCCATCTGGTAAGATGATAAAAGGAGCTGCACCATTATCTCTAGGCTGGAGCTGGGGAGGGGAAAGGACCCTCCTGCTGCAGTTGCCTTATGATTCAAACAGTGTAACAGAATTACAGGAAATATTCCTGCATAGACCCTCACCATTTCCAAGTAGGAAAGGAAGGATGAAAGTTGCTATTATTAAAAGAGTAAGAACTTCAGAGTTATCTTCAAGAAGATTTCTGCATGGAATTCATGGAAAACAAAGACACAATGGAATTTACAGCAGCAACATCCGGTAAAGGCACCCCAAAACTAATACACTTACATCAATGAGATCAGACAGGTCATGGATGTAATACTTGAACACAGATGCATTGGTAGCCTCCAGAGCCAGTAGATATTCATTTCTTGCTTTAATAGCTTTTAGTTTATTTTCTGTGTATTTTGCTTGGCGCTGAAAAGAAACCAAAAGGAGATTACTGTATTAAGAAAGAGAAAAAGAAAGTACTGTAAATAAGGGTGTTTATTCCTTATTCTTCAACCTAAGCTCTGTGAAATATTTTAGTTGTTTTAGACCAAACCCCACCCCCACCACAAAATACCGTAACACAGTATTTGAGTCTCAAAACTGTTATGTAATGTGAAGATAATGTTGCTCAGCGATGGTCAAATGGCAATCCATGGAAACCACCATCACTGTAGTAGCTATGTGCCTTTAAACTGAATCCAACTTATGGCAACCCTATCATAGTTTTCTTGGCCAGATTTATTCAGAAGAAGTTTGCTAATGCTTTACTCTAAGGGTCAGAGAGTATACCCCTCTGGTTTGCCAGAGCCTTGGTCCTATATTCAAACTACTTCTCTCCACTGGCTCTCTGAAACATCATTGTTATTGTTGTGTGTCTTCAAGTTGTTTCCAACTTATGGCAACCCTAAGGTGAACTTATCTTTGGTTTTCTTGGCAAGAGTTGTTCAGAGGGAGTTTGCCTTTGCCTTCCTCTGAGGTTGAGGGAGTGTGACTTGCCTAATGTTACCCAGTGCGTTTCCATGTCCGAGTGGGGATTTGAACCCTCGTCTCCAGTCATAGTCCAACACTCAAACCACTACATCATACTTGCTCTAAGAGTAATCCACCTAGTTTTATAAGCCTACTTGTATGATTATGGTGACTACAGGATTTACATAGCAGGAGGTACCAAGGATCCACACGAGAGCCTGTGGCCTTATGAGAAAACCAGTGAGATTCTCTGGAAAGTATCACTTGGTCTTTCCTGGTAAAGCACAGAAAGGTCTCCAACTTGGTAGCGAGGATAGGATGCAATGAACCAGCTGTGCTGAGCAGCAGGAAGTTCAAGTGCATATGGACTATCTAGCACAAGTTTACAAGCCGTAATCTTATTTAGAAAAAAAAGGGGAAAACAGCTCTAAATCTTAAGTACAGAAAACATTCCTAATTTAAAAACCTCAGTTTATAAACAGCAGGCTAAGATTAATCTTCCATAGTGTGATTTACTAAGTATCTGTTTCAGAATTCTGATCTTACGAAAGGACATAAAGAGTTTATATCAGAAATCTATTTCAAGGCACTTGGAATCCCATGCCAGGATGCAAGCTATGAAAAAAGCCCACACAAATAAATAAATATCCCCTGCCAAGGCAATCTTGTAGCCATGCTTTTCTAAGCAAGCTGTAAACATCTGAACATAAATTATCAAAGTGCAGCTGCTATACAGTCAGAGGTTTGCACAAAGCCACCATTCTGCAGGTATACTAATTTAAGAAAAAGTGGTTGAAATGCCAAGAGTAACTCAGCAGAAGGCATCCCTCTTGGGCTATCCATTTCCCCTCTACTTCATACAAAGGAGGTACAACAAAAAGCAGCCCTCCAATCCAGACACTGAACCATTTGCTCAGGTCAGTATTTTTGCATTTCTGGTCAGAATTTCCCCCCACAAACCTTTAATGCCCAATATGGATCTACACTGTAGATATCTGGATCTACACTTAGCAGCTTTGTTAGTTGAAGAGAGCTTTATACCCAGAAGTTAACCCAACTATACCAACTCACACACCTTCTCTTTCATTTTCTCAATCTTCTTGACCGAGCTCCGTCGGACATGTTTTTCTTCAAACTTGACACTGGAGGCTGAATCAGGGGAGCGTGGGGTTTGCTTATCCTCTTGCTTCACAGACTTGCCAATCTGCTTTTCTTCCTGCTTCTCTGCCTCTTTCAGCTTGCTCTGAGCACTGATGCTGTCAGCATTGTACATGTGATAGGTCTTCATCACCTGTAAAAGATAAGTCAAGCACAAGATTGGTACATGCACAGATGGGAAGGACAGAATTTTATTTATACCTATAGACCTACAGGATGGCCACTGTTGTTGCTGCTGTTGTTATTGTGTGTCTTCAAGCAGTTTCCAACTTATGGCAACCCTAATGCAAACCTGTCATGGTTTTTTTCCAGTGAGATTTGTTCAGAGAGGATGTGCTATTGTTCTTCCCTGAGAGTGTGACTTGCCCGTGGTCACCCAGTGAGTTTCTATGACTGAGTGGTGATTTGAACCCTGGTCTCCTGGAGTCCTAGTCCAACACTCAAACCACTACAGTTGTCCCTCCACATTCACGGATTTGGCATTCACGGATTTAAGTATTCACGGCTTGAAAATATTCTTTAAGAAATAATAATCCAAAAAGCAAACCTTGATTTTGCTATCTTATATAAGGGACACCATTTTGCTATGCCATTGCATATAATGGGACTTGAGTATTCACAGATTTGGGTATTCACGGGGGGTCCTGGAACCAAACCTCAGTGAATGTGAAGGGACAACTGTACAGTGCTTATATTTTAGACTCTTTAATTTCAACTAGAGAAAACAGTTCTGCTAATCGATAAACATTTTATATTCTTTGTAGAACTGAGCAGACCTCAGAGGACTAGCACTGAGGTTTCAAAATATTTCAAGTGTATTTAACTAGTATAAAGTCATATAGTAAATTGACACACAGTTATTAAAAGGCAAGGAAACCCCACCCCCAGAAAAGTGAGACTAGCAGTAAAGTAAATGTATATATGCGAGCACAAATCTATTTTCAGATAGAATGTGGGGATGTACTGTATATGTTTTTTAAAAGTGTCTTTTTGAATTGAATTAAATTAAATAGGAACATTATATGTTATTCATTTGTTTTCCAACCTGTGAGAAAGTATGGGGGGGTTGTCAAAGAGGGGTGAACAATTACCAGAGGAAACATCATTTTTTCCACAACCATATCCTATTGCATGCCTTAACAGTGTTAAGCCCACCTGATCTATGCAGTAGAAGAGGCTTTACAAAAGCCCAAGTGGCAGCATGTTTTGTTTTGTTTTACAAAAAAGCTCCTTTCCCTAGAGTCTCTCCTTTAAGGAGGAATGTTCTTTCCAGTGTTCTAGAGCAACAATGACACCTTCCTTAATTTTTTTGTTTTTGTTTTTAAAAATCTGCTTGATCATATAGTGAAGGCATTTCAGCTCTAGTAGTTCAACCATCTGCTTTTATTTTCCTTCTTACTTACACTTAGGTACACTTGGCAACTTTGTTTTTACAGTACTTTGGCAAGTTTGAGAGTCTCTGACCAGAGTATCATTCTACTCTGTATCCCTGTCATACACAAACAAGCTTTCCTCCTCCTTAGCACACTATTTTTGGAAGGTTGTGATATTATACAGTATTTTTGTCATCAACCTCCATGGAGTATCTTGAATACTCAGTACTGGCATCTAACGCTCAGCAGAAAGTAGTGTTTCTTCTGTTCCAGCCTTGAAATCGTGACACAAGCCAAACTCCTGCCTCAAGTGTTTTCAGCTTTCAGGCACAAAGCCACTGAGTCTTGTTTCACCTCAGTTTGAACTTAACTATAATTTTTGTAAAGTGGGGATATATGCTCTCCCTCCTCTCTTTAGTGATTAAGCAATGCTTCTTGGTTACAGGAAGACATTGTAGTTAAAAATGCAAGCCCAGTCAATATTAGAGTGAGAGCATATGAATAATTTACATGTCAACTTGGAGCTATCATGTATTCATAAATTAAAAGGATTCATTTAGAATAAAGGCTGTCAGCAGAATGGAGAGTTGTTTGTTTCCTGCGCCCACACTCTTTCAAGGAAGGGGACCTGGCAATGGGAACAAAATAGGATCCCACTTTTAAATGCCATTGGACACATTTGCCTTGTCACAGCTGAGTCATCATTGTCTGGTAGGGTTCAGTTCGTGTTCAAGGGTCATATCAATTACACAAGAACCCAGAAAAGTAACATTGGTACAACAAACATCACAAATGGGACCCTGTAAGATGAGCGTGTTAAGGTTGACATTTTCTTTTCAGTATTCAACACTGCCTGGAATAATCCTTGAAGGTGGAAAGTTATGAAAGACTCTAAAAAAGTGTATCTTGTTTGTTGGAAAACTGAAGTCAGGCACATTAGAATCATGATCAATCCCTCAGATTGGCAATTGGTTAACTATCAATCTGGAGAGGCAGTACACTATAATCTTTCTAGTATTCTCTCTCTCTCCCTCCCTCTCTCTCTGTGTAAGTCATTTGCTGCTACATTATACTTTAATAAAGAATTGCAAAGCTATGGTGAAAAAACTGACAAGCAGGTAATGCATCATTGTTCTTGCCATATATGGAGCCATGAGCCCAATGTACAGTGATGGTGGCAAAATTCTGAGTGCTGAATCTGGGGGTGTCTTTAGCCCTGTGGATGGATAATTGGACAAGCAACAGCAATTTCCCAGCATCATAACTCAGTGGGGGCTTCCTGTCCCCACAAAGCCCCAAGAGTTGCCTATCCTAGTTTCATCACTGTGAAAAAGGTGGCACAAAGCATCTCTACCTTTTATCTCCACCTCCACATGTGCCTCATTAACAAACAGATTAGAACTCAGGAGGCTTTCAAGAGCACAAACCTGCTTATAAACAAGGCACAGAGAGAGCACAAACCTTGTTTCAAAGGAAAGGTATCTCTCTTAAAGGTAAAAATATCACTTTTTTTACAGCAGCAGTGAGCAGGGGGAGGGGGTTCAGGAGGCTCTACAAAACTGCAAAAAAAAGGGGGGGGGCAAGAAGAACCCTGTATTGCCTACCACTGTTTAACCAGGATGTGTCATTAATCACGAGAAAACAGGCAAACCCATTTCCCTACCATTACAGAATTCTGGCACCTTCAAGATGCACGGGCAATTTATGATGTAAAGTTTTGTCAGGAAAAAAGTCCACTTTGCAAAATGGGGTCTGAATATAAATACTGATATTGCGAAGACGGAGAGGTTTAAGGTGCAATCCACAAAGTATTTTAAGTGTACAATCTAATTTAAGAGACAGTTGCATAAAATGGGTGCAATTAGTTAAGTTTCAACATGCCAGTGAGACACCTGAAATTGTTATTAAATGCAGAATTCCTAATAGAAAACAGTCTTGAAATGGATTAAAAAACAACAACATTCTTATCATTAGTACCAGATGACCATTTATACTTTAAATTTAAAGACAACTCATCTTTCTCCCTCTCTCTAGAACTGATAGAACTGGAAGTATCTACAACAATTATGACTCTCAATAAGTTAAAGCTACTCTTTTATCCAGGGCAGTGGAACTAGTGACTTCCATGTCAGGGGGTGGTGAACCCACTCTGGGTTTTGGGTAGCTTTAAGATGCTGGATCTATTTTGGGTCCAAGGTTCAGCACCTTGGATAACTCCTTTAAAACCTAGATTAAAATCTAGAGAGGAGTCACCACCCTACTAACACAAAAACCACCAGCCACAATTGAACCAAGGGCACATGATCCCTGGGCTTCTCTGCTTCCACATTATCAGCCCAACAACTTAATCTCACTTTCAGATCATGTCTAATGTCCAAACTGTAACAGCTGAATAAGGGTTTCTATGTAACCAGGGCATATTATTCTTCCATAGCTGGACAACTAGATTTCAGCAATAATTTTAAAGATCAGAATTTTTAATGGAAGCAGCATAAGCAAACTGCTGAAAGATGCCCAATATTATAAGCTGCCTTGGGTCCCATGCCAGGTAAAAAGGCAACAAATAAATAATCAATAAAATAAGGTACACACAAAGTGCAACAGGATGAATTAGCATTGGTCTTCAAATGGCTGAGGCGTTATCCACAAGTGAGTCAATGCCTACTGAGACGAGCAATACAAGTGATACCTCTGTCATTTTCTCATCCTGCCTCCCCACCCCACCCCCATTCTTTTCTATTGATCATTATAAAAGAGGCTGGAATGCAAAAGGAAAAGGCATGCACTCTGTGGGCTGAGAAATCTAAAGTGGTTGCCTGTCAGCACATGCATAGACATCGACAGCTGCTGCAAAAATGGCTGGGTTGACCAAGGAGAGAGGAATGGAGAAATCACACACAGAGAGAAAGTACAACTGTTTGTTGATAAAGACTATGATTAAAGTTAAGTCTGTGGCATGAAAAAGCTTATATACTATTGGTTTAGAAGACAGGTATACCTGCATTATGGTTAGAGGCATATAATCTCATATAATTCAGCTCACATAATCTTTCCTCTACTACCAGCAACAACTCTCTACTATCTCTTTTTGCCTTTAAATATTCAGAGGGTAAAGGCAATAAGGCCCCTTGAACTATCAAATGATTACATTATAGATTTGAAACTGAATTAGGTTCAACCAACACCATGAACCACTGCAATGGTTACAACAAAATATTGCTGGCTAAGTTAATATTAGGGACTGCCAAACTAGCCATATTACAATAAGATACACAGTGTCCGGTAATTGCATATTCCATTTTATACAGACTTCTATCGGCATAATCTTTTTAATAATAATGTTTTAAGGGGAGGGAGGGATTTTGGGTTGTTTTATACTGTCTACCATTTTATCATTGTAAGCCGCCCCGATTGCTTGCAGAGGGGCGGGATATAAATAAATTTTATTATTATTATTATTATTATCTTCATACTCTAGAATTTGTGTGACAACATTTCAGTAGAGCTGGCATTTTAAAAATATATTAATATGATTAGGGTGGCAGAGCAATCACAATTATGACAAAATTGAACTTGGAATGAAAGCAGCAGAACACAGATGCAAAATGATGCAAAGAATGCAAGTGTAAGGCCTATCGTCAGCATTTCCATAAAATGGAATAGAATTTCACTATGTTTGCATATACTGTTTGTCAACGCCTGGCATTCAAATACTGGGCAGGAGCAAGTGAAATGTGCAGCATTAGTATAATGAAATATTTTGATGTTTTTTTGAAAATTGAGTCCCCTAGTCCTCAAATTACAAGTTGCTCTGAAACATAAGGGTATTTCAAAAGTAAATTGCAATACTATACAGAATGCTGCTGTGTAAATAATACACACATATTCACTATATACATATATATAAAACTCTTGGGTATGCACAATGGCCTTAGGTATGTTGCCTACTGGATATTTTAAAATGACTCCACATATATTTTCTGGAATGCATTGTCACTACCAAAATAATGATCTTCTCCAAAGTAAGACATTTTGTTAGTATTTAATATCTTTGGATTTTGTAATTCTGCATAATGGATACTCAGCCTGTTTGACAGTTACAGATGAGATACTTAGGCACCACCCATGTTTGAAAACAACACTCATTCCTCCTCAAGGCTTCACATTTATGCTATGCTACTGCTTAGTAATTACAGTGGCCCAACAACTTTTCTGCAAACAGGGTAAACACTTTTTCCTATAGAAACATGCTTGTGGATTTAGTAAGGCTAAGTATTCCCATTTTCAAGGAAGCCAAATAAAAACCACAAGCAGGACACACCCTCCTGTCTCCTGCAGAGCACTGCTGCTCTGTCACCACCCCAGCCCACTGTTCAAAATGTTGAACATCTGCAGCTGGAACTTAGCAAAGTACTAAAAATTCCATTCAACCACACCAAGCACTAAAGGCTCTGGAGTCTGCAACTTTGAAAACCCAATTCTAAACATTTGGCTGCAGTAAGATGCAACCTCTCTCCCAGTGTAATTTGCTGATTCAGAGCAGATCAGCAAAATCAGCCTGTACTTAATATGTGTTTAATAACCCCTGCTCTCTGCTAGGGTCAATATGCTTAGGATCTCAAGCACACTCTTGGAGCATGTTTTTATAGGAGGTGGAGGGGGAAAGAACTCTGGCAGTGCAGCAGTCTTTGTCAACTAGGCAAAATCCAAAAGAAGCCTATCATTTGGAGCAGTAGCCTCAAAGAAAACACTTGCCAGGCTCCATTTCTAAAATAGAAGCAATTTGGTCACAGTTGCTAAGCAGACATTTAATCAGCACCAAATGTATCCCATTCAGCTGTGCAAAAAGAAATGTCTCCGAGCTACACAGGAACTTTCATGAACATATTTGCACATTTCTTCTTTTTCCACCTTGGTACTCAGCAGAATAGACCAATGTTTCTCAGGCTATCTGAGGTGTGTGTGGTGGTGGTGGTGTGTGTCTGGCAATTTTTTTCAAGTGTGCTGAGGACTTGTACTACATTGTGTCCATCAGCTGCAACTGTTTCTTTCTTTCCTAGGAACTTTCTGTGGACTAGCAGCCAATGGCTTGGGGACTGGCACTGGTCTAGGAACTGCTACTTTTAGCAGCACTGGTACAGACATAAAAACCAAAAGCTGGTCAGCATATCACCCAAGAACATGAACTATGAATATGAACTTTGAGCCAGAAGACCCTGGCTTTATTCTATCCCTAGTTCTAAACTCACTAGTTGGCTTTAAACCACCTGAGAACGTGAGTGAGCAAGACATATGCATACAACTATCTATGAGAGGGTGCTGAAAAGTTCTCAGCCTGACCCACTTCCCAAAATCTTAGCGCAATTTTGTCACTGTAGCTTGAAAGAGTGTTATTTTGTATTGTAAATTCTCAATTTGAAGGATTGTAGCTCTAATTTCTGAATTTTCTCAGATCATTGACAGAACCATGTCAACAAAAAGTGTGGAATTTTCAAGTGCTGAACGCCAGGCCATAATGAATCTCCTGTTCATGCAGAAGAAAACTCCAAAGGAAATCCATGAGTGTATGATGTAAACATTGAGTGACAAGTGCCCCTCAAAATTAACTGTGAAGAAGTGGTGTGCCAGCTTTCAGTGTGGAGATTTTGAGACTGATGATGCAGCAAGGTCTGGGAGGCCTTCAATAGTGTCGGCTCCTGAAATTGTTGAGCGTGTTCATGACTTGATTTTGGCAGATCAGTGAACCTCAGCTAAAACACTTGCTCAGACACTAGAGATATCCTGGGAATGCATTGGGTTTATAATTCATGAGTAATTGGCTATGCAGAAGCTGTCAGCCAAGTAGATGCTGAAATGTTTGAATGCTGACCAGAAACAAAATTGAGTGGATACCTCCAAATTGATTTAGCAGCATTTTGAGTGATGTAGTGATTATTTTTTGGAACAATTCGTCACTGTTGATGAAACATGGTTGCATCACTATGATCTGGAGACCAGACAACAGTGGCAGCACTTGGGTTCTCCACGGACAAGGAAATTAAGACTCAAAAGTCCCCAGAATATAGTGGGGCTATTACTTCCCTCGATTTGGAAACTACACTTCTATTAATGCAGGCTAAGATGGCATTTGACTTCTTTGCTGACGCATTACATTGCTGGCTCATGTTCAACTTATGATCAACAATAATCTCAAGGTCCTTTTCACACGTAGTACTGCTGAACTAAGTAAAGCTAATTATATAGCTGTGCATTTGGTTTTTGTGGCCTAAATGCAGAATTTTGCATTTGTCTCTGTTGAAATTCATTTCATTAATTTCAGCCCAGTTTTCTAGTTTAAGGTCCTTTTGAATTTGTTCCTTGTGTCAGCTACTCCTTCCAGTTTTGTATCATCTGCAAATTCGATAAGGATTCCCTCCATCCCATCATCTAATTCACTGATAAAAAATATTAAAGAGCATCAGCCCCAGGACAAAACCCTGTAGCACTCAACCTCAGACCTCCTTCCATTTTGAAGCACAACCACTGATGACAACTCTTTGAGCACAGTTTCCCAAACCAATTATGGATCCATCTGATGCTATTCCCATCTATTCCACATTTAGTCAGTTTGCTAATCAAAATATCATATGCTCTCCTGAAAGCCAGATAAATGACATGCACAGCATTGCCACCAACTAGTGACCTGATCAAAAAAAGATTTAAGGCTAGTGGCAGGATTTGTTCTTGACAAACCCATGCTGGCCTCTACTAATCACTGCATTGTCAACAAGATACTTACAAACAGACTCCTGTATCATCTGTTGTAATATTTATCCTGCTATTGAGGTTAGGCTGACTAGCCTGTAGTTCTTTGGATCTTCTTTTTTGGCTTTTTTGAAGACAGGAACAATGTTTGCTTGTCTCCAGTCCTTTGGCACTTCACCCATTCATTCTCCAAGATTTTTTAAAAAATGGTGGCAAGTGGTTCAGACAGTGTATCAGCAAGGTTCTTCAATATTCTGGGATGCAATTCAACTGGTCTTGAAGATCTGAACTCATTTAGGTTAATCAGGTGATTCCTGACTAACTCCATAGCAATTTGCAATCTGGAACGCTTGCCAAGGTGTGCTGTAGCTTTCTTTACACTGCTCCTGCAAGTTTGGGCTACACATCTATACTCTTCCTTGGGAATTCATCCTTCCTTTTATTCTATATACATGCTCTCTCTTCCCCTCCCTTTCTCCTCAAGTTTGCTGTGCCAGATGTTTCCCATTTTTCTTCTTCCAAGGAATTTTTTGTAATTGTGCTTTTAGCAACTCCTTCATGAATTACCAGCCTTGCTGGGTGTCTTTTTCCTTTAGCATGTACCCAGCTTGGGGAAAAAAATCAGTTTTCCTGAAATCCAGGGTCTATTTGACTATCCTCTTCTTTGGCCTATCCCACAATTATGAATTCTAGCATTACATGGTCAATTCCTCTTAAAGTAAAGCTGCTTTGATTCCAGTGACCAGCTCCTCCCTATTGGTTAGGTTCAAGTCCAGGATTGCTGATCCCCTTGTTCCTTCCTCCTCCTTTTGAAAGAGGAAATTATCTGCAAGGCACATCAGGAACTTGTTGGAGAGCCTATGCTTAGCAGAGTTAAGTCTCCCAGCAGGTATCAGGATAATCAAGGTCCCCCGTAACTATTATCTAACATACCCACCCACCATGTGACTGGCCAGAAGCGCCCCCCCCCCATGTTAAACAGCCCAGGGAAGGCTGTGAGAAGAGGTGAACTGTCACTCCTGAATGCATTCAGGAGAGGTGCTGGGAGAAGCTGACAATCACCAAAACAGCCCTGAGGGGCCCATATAGTCCCAGTGCCACACTATGCCCATACCTGTCCTATGGCTTTCTGGGTCTGATCTCCCCTTTGTTCCTCTTGGGGGCGCTATGTAAAACACATAGATGTCTATGGATGGATCAATGTACATTTTCAAATAACAGCTATCAATTGGCAATGCTGCCAAAGCAAATGTGAAATTTAATTTAATATTGTTATGTTATATTCTGTAACTTCTCAAGTTCATGTGAGAGGTTTGCTTATCATTCTAATGTACTTATGTAACACCGGCAGCTTGACATAGGCAAAGCGTACAATACACACAGGTCACTCCCGCCCCAGGGGATATGTCCCTGGACTTACCATTTATAAGTGAAACCATGGATAATAGCAAACCCCATCAAAATAAAGGACTTCGGTACAAAGATACCATACAGTTGCCTTTGAGGAACTAACGATTCCTAGGGAGGATGCATCTCTAGGCATTTTCCAGCACAACTTTATGGTATGTGTCCCTATTTTTTTTCCAGCTGTGGATAACTGAAATTACGGGTATTGGTTCTGCAGATATGGGGGTGGGTGACCAGTACTGTTTCCTAAATTTAAAACAAGGGTATCATCTTAAAAAATAAATACAATATACCTTAGTTGATATTGCATTCTTCCTGCCCAAGAGGAAGGCACTGGTGCCCCCCACACGCTGCCAAATGGCTCTTTGCCAAGAAAACTGTGTGACAGGGTTGTCAGAGTTAAGTTGAAGGCATATAAAAACAAACAACATGGGTTTTTTTAACAGTGGAACTATGAGATCTGGTAAGGAAGCGGGTGGTTTTCAGAACTATTTTTAAAACTATAAATAGGTGGACAACAGATCTAGGTCAAAAACTATTTGATGTTTTTTTATAAATTAGGTAAATAAAATCTTACAAATTACATATCAAAAAAATATTCAGGCCAAAACAGATTATTTCATGGGTGAGATACTATACTATTTATTTTTTTTATTGGATTTATATCCCACCGTTTTCCCAAAATGGAATTCATGGTGGGTTATGATAGTTAAAAAATACAACTAAAACCTCACAAATTACAAAAGTTAAAAAAGAATTAAATTAAATTTCCATTATTAAAAGTTTGGTTAAAAACACATAATTCAAAACATAAAATCAATAAAAATACAACATTAAAAGCTATGTTTTCCTCCCTTAAAATTCCGTGTACTTTGCAACAGATATATTGTATATTAAAGTAATTACGCACTTGGAATAGTTGCAATATACAGGCTTGTGCCAGAATGCACAAATGTATACACACATACACACTATGGAAGTATATCACATTCAAAGTCCACTTTCAAAAATTAGTTTGCATCTCAGTAGACTAATGTTACACCCTAGGGGCCAGGTACAAGCTGGGTCTAGCTGATATTACAAATTGGGTTTTAACAAATACTAATACTTGAGTATATTTAGAATTATAAACCTGTTGTCACTCAGCCTTCTAATAATCAGACCTAAAACTGAAAAAGTAATATACAAGCACCTATTATAAATCATATTTGAGAGGTAAACTTATTACATGACAAATTTTATGTGTAGCACATTTCCACATGTTGAATGAATAGGACCAATAGTGAACAATCTGCTTGCAGCCAAAGCTGATCTCAGACATGCAATTATTGTAGAATGCACAGTCCCAGTGATTACAGAAGCACAGAGTTGGAAGAGACCACACAGGCCATCCAGTCCAACCGCTGATATGCCCTGAGACATATCCATAGCTAACATATAAAGTAGTCCGATGACAGTAGGAAAGGCAATAGAGATGTAACCAGAGAATAAAAACTGAGCAAAAATGAAATTTACAGTCTGTAACAGTCTAGTAAATACATACTGTTTCAGCACAGACTAGCCATTCATCACATCCATTGCTTGATTGCTGCTATTGCAGCAAGCAAGGCAAAGTCAATCATTCTCCTCTTTTCTGAAAAAGGGCCAAAAAGGCATCTTGATTTACCGTGTAGAGCTCATTCAAGACCTTCATCAAGTCTTCCTGGAGCTGCTGCCCAACTTCTTTGCTCTGCAACACAAAAGAAACACATACAAAAAAAGATCAATGGAAAGAAAATAAAACATTGGGTGGTGGATGTAAGCATGATGCCATACTCACAAATATCATAGGCACACAAGTGGTCTTTATTCAAACTACCAAATCTAATAAACACTGAGTTCCAATTACGCTCAAATTAAACAAAAAGTTTTAATAAAACAAAATGAGCCATGCACAAAGTCAGCCAAATGCTGGCAGTGTCTGGTCAAAGTAAACATTATCTGTGGAGAAGAAATTGTAGTTGCTATCAAAGGCAGTTGGTTCATGGTTATACTTGCTTCCACAGCTGTTTTCTGAATGCTGGCTCAAAATGATTTTTTTTAAAAAGAAAGAAAGGACTTATGAGAAAAGTATAGCACAGGAAATGTGATAACCTTTGCAATCATAAGATTTCAGACCTTGTCTCAAAGGAGAACATCAGGGCTCAAGTCCTACAGCAGTAATCCCTTATGTCTCTATAATGTTAAGAAGACATTTTAGCAGATAGCAGTATCCCACACAACTACGGGAGTGCTATAGTACAGAACTGAGAACATAATAATAAATAATAATAATAATAATAAAATTTTATTTATATCCCGCCCCTCTGCAACGCAATCGGGGCGGCTTACAATATAAAAACTCCATAGTCCCAGTACCCTAGCCCACCCACCCCTTAAAATAATATTAAATTATAAAAGATTAAAAACATACAGTAATTAAAAATATATATAAATTAGAAGAAAAAATTACAACATACAATCACAGCCTATAAAGGACAGCTGAGTCTTGGGCCGGGATAATTATTCAGGAAAGGCCTGCCGGAAAAGATCCGTCTTGACAGCTTTTTTAAAGCTGTCTAAGGTGGTAATAAGACGGATCTCGTCTGGCAGGCCATTCCATAATCTGGGAGCAGCAGCAGAGAAGGCCCTCTGGGAGGTCACCGACAGCCTTGTTTTCATAGGCTGTAACAGATTCCTCCCAGAGGACCGAAGTGTGCGGGGAGGGTTGTATGGAAGGAGGCGGTCCCGGAGGTAAGTTGGACCCAAGCCATGTAGGGCTTTAAAGGTCATAACCAACACCTTGTACTGTGCCCGGAAACTAATAGGCAGCCAGTGGAGAGCTTTTAGCACAGGTGTTATATGCTCTCTTCTGGAAACGCCAGAAATCAACCTGGCTGCCATGTTCTGGACTAGTTGAAGTTTCCGAGTCAAGCACAAGGGTAGCCCCATGTAGAGCGCATTACAGAAATCCAGACGGGAGGTTACCAGTGCATGTACCACAGTTTCGAGGTCCCTAGTTTCCAGGAAAGGGCGCAGCTGGCGTATCAGCCGAAGTTGATAACAGGCACTCCTGACTGTCGCATTAACCTGATTAGTCATCTGGAGCGACGGGTCCAGGAGCACCCCCAGACTGCGAACACAATCCTTGGAGGAGAGTGTAGTTCCATCCAGGATTGGAAGTTGTATTCCCAGACCTGGTTTTGGGCCTGTAACTGTTAGTACCTCCGTTTTGTCTGGATTCAGTCTCAATTTGTTTTTCCTCATCCAGTCCATTACTGCTTTAAGACAATTATTGAGAGGAGAGATGCCATCTGAAGTCGAAGCTGATGACCAAGACATGGAGAAGTATATCTGGGTGTCATCAGCATACTGATGACACCACACTCCATGCCTCCGAATGATCTCTCCCAGCGGCTTCATATAGATGTTAAATAGCATTGGGGACAGGATGGCACGCCACAGTTAAGCTCTATTCTAGTAGAGCAACTGTCCCCGAGCCTCACCCTCTGGGATCTGCCCGAGAGGAAGATACAGAACCACTGCAAGGCAGTGCCTCTGATTCCTAACTCCCTCAGGCGATCCAAGAGGATGGGATGGTCTATTGTAGCAAAGGCCGCTGAGAGGTCCAAGAGGACCAACAGGGTCACACTACCCCTGTCGATCCCCAAGAGGAGGTCATCAGCCAGAGCAACCATGGCAGTCTCCACTCCATATCCCGTCCTAAAGCCAGTTTGAAATGGATCTAGATAATCGGTTTCATCCAAGACAGCTTGGAGTTGGGAAGCGACCGCCCTTTCAATCACTTTGCTTAGAAAAGGCAGCAAAGAGACTGGTCTATAGTTGTTCCTGTCCAAGGGGTCCAGGGAAGGCTTTTTCAGGAGCAGCTTAACCACCGCTTCCTTCAGACAAGGTGGAACAGACCCCTCCCTGAAGGACGCATTGATAATATCCCTAAGGAGTACTCTCGATGCGTCACCCCCTTGGGTGGCCAGCCAAGATGCACAGGGATCGAGGGAACAGGTCGTTTTCCTCACTCTACCAAGGAGCTTGTCCACATCATCGGTACTCACAGATTGAAGCTGATCCAATAAAATTTCATCAATGGACTTACTGGACACCTCGTCTATAGATTCAGTCATAACACTGACATCTAAGTCGGCTCTTATCCGAGAGATTTTATCTGCAAAGTGGATGTTAAATGCATCACAGCAGGCTGTTGTCGGGTTGAGTAAGGGGTTCTGCGCAGGTGGAATCTGCGTCAGCTCCCCCACCACCCTAAACAGTTCTGCTGGACGGGACTCTGAAGATGCAATACGTGCAGCAGAGAAAGACTTCTGCGCTACATGTATCGCCTCTTGATAAGAATTAAGGAAATTCCTATGAATCCAGTCAGCCCATGCTAGTTTATTGCTGGTTTTGGTCAGCGACATGTCCAAAAGAACACAAGAATGTAAAACATATCATATGCTAGATGCTTTCACACAGCTTGGAAATTTTAATTCTTTTTCGCTACAACTCCCAGAATCCCTTAGTCAGCATGGCCAGTAGTCCAAAAAGGTACATCTTCCAAGGTCTGCTTCAAGTTCCATTTTTGTTATGGTGAGACGTAATCAAAGAAGTGGAGTGCCCTATATCTCTGATCACAGCTAATATCATAAGAAACCTGCCACCAGATGAGGAACTTCCACAGTCCAAATCTAGCTCACAGCGTAAGAAGGAAGCATGTTTTCTTCTTGTTAGGTTTCACATAGCCTAGCTAAAACGTGTGAGTTTACATACCATGAGGAGGTAGGTCAGAGCTAAAAATGGGTGGAGGAATTGTTGCTATTTTACAGCACACTGTTAAAAGCTCTTTCTTTAAAATACTCAGATGTTGAAAAGACTGTCAGAATAATAATAATAATAAACTTTGTCTGCTGATGGAAGGATAACAAGGAGGTGGACATTCTAACCTTTTTAGGAAAGGAGTACTAGAATTGGGGCAGCCGCAGAAAAGGCCCTGTGTCACATCTTCACCAGATGTGCCTGTGAAGGTAGTAGAAATGAGAGAAAGGCATCTTAAGGGATCTCAAGGCCCAGACAGCCTCATCTGGAGAGAGGTGGTCTACCAGATATCCTGAACCTAAGCCACATAGGGCTTTATGGGTCCTAAAAAGTACACTGAATTGTGCATAGAAACAGACCAGTAGCCAGTGGAGCTACTGTAAAAAGGGAGATATGCACTCCCTGGAAACACCCTAGTTAACAACCTGGATGCAGCTCTTTGTACCAAGTGAAGTTTCCGAACACTCTTCAAAGTCACCCCCACAAAGAATATGTTACAATAATCTAAATGGGATGCAACTAAGGTTTGTTTCACCAAGGTTAGATATGACATTTCTAGGAACAGACTGGATTCCATAAAGTATTCATAAGGACCCTTATGCTGTGAACCTGCATCTTTAGAGGAAGTATAGTCTCATTCAGCAGAGAATGAATTCTGTAACCTGCCTTTTGACTGACCAGGATCATCACTATCTTGTCTGGATTATGCTTCAGTTTGGGAAGTCGAAGGCTTTCATGGCCGGCATCCATAGGTTTTATGTAGTTTTTTTTCCAGGCATAAGGCTGTGTCCTGGAAGAGTTTATTCCTGACGTTTCGCCGGCATCTGTGGCTGGCATCTTCAGAGAATGGTTGGCTAGGGGTGCGTAGGGTTTATATACTGTGAGTCCCTGCTGCAGAGGATATGTAAATTTGTGTACTTGAATGGCTAGTTCCTGGGGGAGATATGCAAGGAAAATTAGTGTCTGTTTGGCTAATGGGCCATTGTCTGCTGGAAATCCCCCTGTCCCTGGGTGAAGTCATTAGTGAAATCCACTAATCCTCCCTGCATATCTCCCCCCAGGAACTAGCCATTCAAATACACAAATTTACATATCCTCTGCAACAGGGACTCACAGTATATAAACCCTCCAAACTCCTACCCAACCATTCTCTGAAGATGCCAGCCACGGATGCAAGCAAAATGTCAGGAATAAACTCTTCCAGAACATGGTCTCACAGCTCAGAAAAAACCCACGGAAAACCCATGCTTCAGTTTGTTTAACCTTATCGAGTCTATTACTGATGACAGGCACCAGTTTAGAACTGAAACAGCTTCCCTGGAATTTGGTGTGGAAAAAAAAGAAGCTGGGTGCCATCAGCATACTGGTGGCATTCAACCCCAACCTCCATAAACCTCTCCCAGTGGTTTCACATATATGATGAATGCCACAAAGGATAACACAGATCCTTGAGGGATTCCACAGACCAGCAGCCAATGAACTGAACAGGAATACTCCAGTCTCACCCACTGAACTCATCCCTTCAGGAAAGAATTTGAGGAAAGAACCTGTTACCCAAAATGCTCCAAGAAAATATAGTTTCTAATATGTTGGGGAAATTAGCAGCAACTCGACTTTAGCTATGCGAAAGGGGGTAACAACGGAATCTGCAAACCTATGTCTACCAATAATAATCTGGATGGAATACATACACATTTAAAATTAAGTATGGTTTTTAAAACGGTACCCCAAAGTCTAATCCCAGAAGGTCCAAAAGGACACCATGGTTAATAGTACTGAATGTTGTTCAGACATCAGCAGAACCAACAGGTACACATACCCCATGGCCAATTTGTTAAGCACAAGCTTATTCCCCACTTCCAAGGCACCCACTTCTGGAATGTTAGCATTGGACTGTACCCCAATGTTTACAGGCCTCAGAAACTGGCAGAATTTTGGTTCATTAATGTGGCCTTCCAAAGGGTAAAAGACATGATGGTCTCAGAAAAGGTCATGTATGTTTTTCCCTGGAAAGCTTAAGGCCTGGGGCGGAAGGGCCGAAAAGGACACATTCCACATAAAGGGGAAGATAATGGGAGGGTGAAACCCTTTGTATTTGCTGATTGTGAAATTTCCTCTCCTCAACTCCCAGCCTTAAAGACAAGTTGCTCAAAGCTGTTAAAATTCAATCACTGGACATTAAGAAACACATTTAGCATTTTCTACACCTTTTGTTAAGGCCAGGAAACTCATTGTGCAATCCATGAAGGCTCATGGAATCCATTGTTTCAACCCATAAAGCAACCAATCCCCTCAGGTGTATTTGGAGGTATAAATATCACCCCCAAAATATCCCTCATTGCACACAGATTCCATTTCTAGGGAACCCTATGTCCCTCTGTGTGGCCACCCAGTTTCCTCCATCTACTTTGCCAGATTGACTACAGGACAGATCTGTACCACCAACAAAATCCTCTTGCTATCCTCTATCCCAAGTTTTCCTACTGCTTTTTCCTATAGCCTTGAGTGAATGCTTTTTCTGGGCGAATGTGTGTGTGTGTTTGGTGTTATTTTTGAACTCCTTAATAAAAACCATACTTAATTTTAAATGTGTATGTATTCCATCCAGATTATTATTGGTAGACATAGGTTTGCAGATTCTGTTGTTACCCCCTTTCGCATAGCTAAAGTCGAGTTGCTGCTAATTTCCCCAACATATTAGAAACTATATTTTCTTGAAGCATTTTGGGTGACAGGTTCCTAGCAAAGATCATTCACCAAGGCAATCAAAGCTGCCTCTATCCCATAACCAGGCCTAAAACCAGACTGAAATGTTTCTACAGAAGATAAATATTTTATCCAGGAACTCTTGGAGCTGGGATCTGCAAAATCAGCAAAGTATATATGAAATTAGATGGAGGTCCACAGGAAGCCCTTATGTTAGAGATTCCCCAAACCTCCTCCTCATGTCACCATTAGCCACTTGTTGGCATCACGTGTTCTTGAGAGGAGGTGGAGAGAATTTCTTTACATGTGTACAGTATCTGAGTAGGGAGGGGTAGAGATCACATTTTCCATTCCTTTTATATAAACCAATTATATATTTCCCCTGTAGTAAATTATGGCTTTTCTGTAGACCACCAGGCAACCAGGAATATTAGTTATAAAGTATCCTTAACATGATCATCAAATGTCAGAAAGCAGTTTTGCTTTGTCACAACATGTACAGACTGTTTTTCTTAATAGTTTATAAGACCTGTTCATTCTTCTTTTAGAATCCTATCCCAGTGCCAAGACAGAACACAAAAGAAACCCCACCCAATGTACTTTATATTCATGCACAGTCAAGTCTCAGCATGCCTTTCAGGACCCAGATATGAGATTGTCCTCAGTTTACAATGTTGTCAAAACTATTTTTAACAGCAAAATAAGAACAAGAATACAGTTATGGTTGAACTGATACACCATTCTCCAAAGTAAGTTGACACTCAGATTACTAAAATGTCCAATTAAAACTTAAGGCAGTACGATTTGTGAATTTGCTTAATTTAGTAGGTATTATTAACATGTAAAACAAATAAAGAAACATCACACACATGTGGTGGACTGACAAACTGGACTGTGGCTGAACCTGCATTCTGTTTCCTTCGAAGTGTTGCTGCTGTTGTTAAATCCCAGCTTTTCTCCAGTTTGGGACTCAAGGAGACTTACAACAAGTTAAAAACCTCCATAGTTAAAAATTCACAAAATCCCAAAGTTAAAAAGTATATCTATTACTTATTGTAGTATCTATTACTTTTATTTTTACTGGGCATGTTCTACTAAAGTACTTTTAAAAATAAACTTGCATTAGTTGAAAGGTATCCATTTTTTCTTGCAACAGTAACAGCTGAATAAAATAATCTCCATGGACAGAGCAAATGAGCAGCTAAAAACTAATTAGCTTTTCTTGACTTACTACAAAAGCAAAACAAAAAAAACCAAAACAAACAAACAAAAAACCTGTCCTCCGGACTCTGTTAGTTACCTTTCACCACCTTTTCACTCCAGCTGGCAAGCGCGCGTGTGTGTATGTGTAATTGTTCCATTAAGGTAGATTACCTACATTGGTCCTAGCTTTGTGAATGAGTTCATTACATTAAGGAAAGGTTGGTCTGCAACTATATGTTAAATCATGAACGAGGCATTCAGTCCCATATGATTTCAATGTTTTATTATTCTTAAGAGTGGTAGTGCAAAGTTATTAATTATTAATAGACATTTCAGAAAGGAAGCCTGCTAGAAATATATTTAGAGATTTCCCACCACAGAAAGAGCTATACACTCAAAGGAGAAAGAAAACAGAAGTTCCTAACCCCACCTCTGACAATCCATGCACTATCACCCTCAATGTCCCCACATTAAGCATGGATCCCTGCAAAGAAGCATCTGTTCCTTCCTCTGGCTATGCGTAGACATAGGACTCCCAAGCAAGCAGGATTCTTGATGATATGGAGTTCTTCCATATCGCTGAATATGATGATTCATAGCAAATGACTATGCAGAGAGGTGTAGTCTCATTCACCCTCCACACATAAACGTTTTATAGAGGAGAATGTCTGATTAAAGCTTAGGTGTGCACCTTATTTGATTTACCTACCCTTTGGTGTGTGCACTCTACCATAAAATGTCAGAAGCCTTGCCAACCTAGAGCAACTGCAAAATGGTTTATCTTCTAGAAAAAGCTGCGGAAGATGTGAGTGTTCATATGTCTCTATTACACACACACATGCACACACAGAGAAGCAAGCATGCACACAGTACTGCTTTTGCAAGTCAACACAGTTGCCTTTTTCTTTCCCGGCACAGCTGTTGATTGTTCTCAAACCACATTTTCACTTTCTAAGCAAAAACCAATGGTGTCAAGGAGCAAGAGATGTCTATTTACATTAACTAAACAACAGTGTTTTAATACCTGCACTATGATGCAATTGCAAGGCTCAACACATGACATTGGAAAGACAACGGAACTGATAAAACAGCAATTAAATCCAGGCAGATGCTTCCTTTCTTCCCAACAACTATTCTGAGAAGGGGTGTATCCTATAGTATCCCTGTTTATTTGAACAAGCTGCTGAAATTATTGTGACTGACTGGCTCCCTATCGAGACTGGCATTGTGCTTGATAAGCAATGTGAAACTCCACGTCATTTAAAATGAAAGAGGCCTTTGAAAATCCAAAGCATTTCTGACACAGAGGCACAGTTAACAATCATAGTCTTGTAACACTCATCCAAGATTATTATGCTGTGTAAAACGAGCTGGAACAGTGGTTCTCTGATCTACAGAATACCCTACATTACATCCTTTAAAAAATGTCATTAGTTGCCTTAAAGCATGACAGAGAAGGAAACTGGCCATGTCAGGGGAAAAAATTCTCTGACCGAAAAGCTGATTAGGACATAGAGACAACTATTTACCACATGAAACCTGGTCGGGCTCTCACCCTTCTTCCTGCTGCCTCAAACAGAAGCTGGCTCTTCCCTACAATATTATAACGGAAAAGTAATTTGGGGGTGGGAGCAAGGAGGCAGGAGGAGTGAAAGCAGAGTAAGAGAAGCCTCTGTAAGCAAACACAGTGCATATCTAATGTTTCCTTTTGAGAGGAATTCCCCCAACAGCTCAGTAGGAAACTAAGCAGGAAAGAGACCTTGGAGTTCTGGTGGAAGGCTCAATGAAAATGGCAACTCAGTGTACAGCAGCTGAGAAAAAGGCAAATTCCATGCTAGGAAAGGGACTGAATAGTATTAGGAAGATTATTATTAGGAAAGGGACTAAAAATAAACCTGCCAAGTATTGCAGTGACTTCAAATAAATCTATACTGCAGCTACATTTGGAATGCCCTATAAACTAGAGTTTTACTAGACCTAGCTCAGAGTACAAGAGCTGAAAAGATGAAGAAGCAAACCCTAAAAACTGAAAGGGATGGGACATCTTCACTTAGGGTGGCCAGATGGAAAACCAGGAGACAGCTACTATAACTTTTAATGGCTGTGTAGAAAAAGAAATTTCATTCAACCAGGTAACAAGCAACACCTGCTGCAATGCCCTCTTCCACAAAACCTTTAACTGTATAAAAGCTAACTCCAGTTTTGACTCTGGCAACACTACCTTCACACTAAGGAAATGCAAAAGGATTTGGTACTTCTTTGTTTAGGTACAAACATGCTTAAGGGGAAAGAGAAATGATACAGGTTTATAGAGATTATACATTTAATCTATATCATTCTCTTGGGTATGTTGCCTCTCCCAGTGTGCTGATTGGCTGCTCAGGAAACACACTCAACCCACACCCAACCAATCACCACCCACATGCAAATTCCATCTCCACCTCACAATGTACTCCTGTCACTCAATCTGTGACCCAGATTAGGACCCAGACAGTCAACTAGTGGTGGCGGCAGCAGCGACAGGGCAACAGAGCGAGTCACCTTCAGCAATTCCAGGAAAAGTGTGGAACTCTGAGAAGAGGGAGGAGGAATTTAAATCCACCAACCTATCTTACAGGGTTGTTGTGAGGTCTACTGGGTGTTTTTTGGGGAATTTTTAAAATGGCATAGGGAACGCCAAGTCCAGCTAGTTTAATTTTAATTTAATAATTTAATTTAGGTATTTATACCCTGCTCTTCAGTCACAAAGGCTTCCAGAGCAGCTTACGAATTGTTTAAGCAATAGCAATTTATACATCTACACCACATTAAGTAGATGTTAGTGTTTTCCAGGACTGGCAGCCAGATTTTGTTTACTTTTAGGGTTTTCTTCTTTCCTGTTGAAGTTGTCCAGGTATTTGTGGATTTCAATAGCTTCTCTGTGCATTCTGACATGATAGCTGTTGGCCTGGTCCAGAATTTATGTGTTTTTAAATAACATTTTGTGTACAGGTTGGTTTATAACATTTTATTTTTTTATTATATTTATTTATTTATACCCTACTCTTCAGCCACAAGGCTATCAGAGCAGTTTACAAATTGTTTTAAGCAATAGCAATTTACACATCTACACTGCGTTAAGCAGTTTCCAATGTGTGTTAGCTAACTGCCCCCACAAGCCAGATACTCATTTTACTGACCTACAAAAGGATGGAAGGCTGAGTGAACCTTGGAGCCCGCTGGAATTGAACTTGCAACGTGGTGACTTGCAGTACTGGCATTTAACCACTGCGCCACTGCTACTGCTGATTTTTCTGGCTGGCCCAGTTGGCAGTGTCTCATGTTCCTTGAATCATGTTTGCACACTGCTAGTTTAGTGGTCCCTATGTAAACTTCTCCACAGCTGCATAGTATGCAGTAAACTCTTCCAGAACACGGCCTCACAGCCCGGAAAAAAAAAAACCCAAGGAAAATCTATGGATACTGGCTGTGAAAGTCTTCAACTTCATCACATTAAGTGGTTTCCAATGTGTGTTAGCTAAATGCTCCCACAAGCTAGGTACTCATTTTGCCGACCTACAAAAGGATGGAAGTCTGAGTTAACCTTGGAGCCCTCTGGGACTGAACTTGTAATGTGGTGGCTTGCAGTACAGGCATTTAACCACCATGCAACCAGGGCTCCTTCATTTATTCATTTATTCATGATGTGGGGAAAATGGAGAAAGACATTTCTTCTGTGCTCATAACCCAGGAGCTTGAGGCCATCCAATGAAACTGACTGGCAAGGACAAATAGAAGAAAGGTCTTTTTTAGAAACTGAGGACAGACAAAAGAAAGGACATCTTAACACACTGCGGTTAATTTATGGAATTCGCTACCACAAGATATGTTGAGGCTCATATGTTTAGACAGATTTTAAAGTAAATTAGACAAACTCAGAGGTTTATCCACAGCCATAAAGGCTATATGCAACTGTCCTAATCAAAGGTGGTATACATACTGAGTACCATTTACTGTAATGTAACAGTGGGAGTAGACTATTGCCTTTTTGCTATGCTTGTTGGGTTCCCAGAGGCACTTACTTGCCCACTATGAACATAGCAATATCGCTTCTATTCAGATGGGACAAAGAAGAGTCATACATGGCCATCCAACCTCTGTTTGGAAACTCCAAAGAAGGAGACTCCACCACATTCTGAGGCAGTATATTCTGCTGTCAAACAGCTCTTACCATCAGGAATTTCTTCCTAATGTTTAGGTGGAATCTCTTTTCCATGTTGTTTGAATCCATTGCTCCATGTCCTCTGGAGCAACAGAAAACAAGCCTGTTCCTTCTCCACTATGACATCCCTTCAAATATTTAAACATGACCATCATATAACCTCTTAATCTTTTCTTCTCCAGGCTAGACATACCCAGCTCCCTAAGCCACTCCTCGTAGGGCAGGGTTTTCAGACCTTTTACCATTTTGGTCATCCTCCTTTGGATACGTTCCAGCTTGTCACTATCCTTCTTGTAGGTCCAGTATCTTGTTTTTCTAAGTAGTCAACCAAGTGCCTCTGGAAAACCCATTATCACAACATAAAGCCAATACAGAAGCAGGGTTAACAGCTGGAGCTTTGAATCTATTTCTTCTAGCTTGAAACCACCACCTCATTGACTCTAAAATCCCTGTGTGGATATGGTCTCTTCTCTCTCTCTGTCTCTCTCTTTCTCACACACACAGTGTTTTAGCTGAGAAGAGGCAGGGGTTTAAAGCTAGAAGAGACAGCTACAGAGACTTGTCTTTGATCCTTGTTAACAAGAAATATTTGACAAGCAGATCTCCAAATGTTAACCCTGGATATATATTGGCTTTTATTTTTCAGTTTGATATTTTTGCTGTCTTCTTCACTGTTAATGTTAGTTACTGTTTTATTTTTATTAGTGCCTTGGGAATGATTCATGGAATGAATGGATACAAAATCAGGAAGGGTGCTAGAGTAGCATTATATGTTAAGGATGTGTACACCTGCGAACAGATCCATGACTTAAATCCTGGGAGCCATGTTGAGAGCATCTGGGTAAAAATTAGGGGAGAGAGAAACAGCAGGGATCTCATTCTGGGAGTCTACTACAGGCCTCCAAGCCAAACCGGGGACTTGGACGATGCCTTCCTGGAACAGATTACTGCACATTCAGAAAGGAGAGATGTAGTAGTAATGGGGGATTTCAACTATAACAACAACAACAATAATAATAATAAAATTTATTTGTACCCCGCCCCTCTACAAATGCAATCAGGGTGGCTTACAGCATTTAAAATATACATACAAGACCCTCCATCCCACCCACCCCTTAACAAACAATTAAATACTTAAAAATTTAAAACATACTTAATAAATACTAAAAACAAACAAAGCTGTATTGGGATTGGACTAAGTTAGATTTTTCTTTCTGATGGCCAGGTATCTATTCAGGAAAGGCCCGCCGGAAGAGATCCATCTTAAGAGCTTTTTAAAAGCTATTTAGGGTGATAATGTGATGGATCTCATCCAGCAGGCCATTTCATAATCTGGGAGCAATAGCCGAAAAGGTCCTATGGGAAGTTGAAGAGAGCCTATTTTTAAAGGTTGTAGCAGATTCCTCCCAGAGGACCTGAGTGCACAGGGAGGATTATATAGAAGGAGGCGGTCCTGAAGATAGGTTGGACCCAAGCCATTTAGGGCTTTAAAGGTGATAACCAACACCTTGTACTGGGCCTGGAAACTAAGGGGCAGCCAGTGAAGTGATCTTATGATCAGTGTTATATGGTCTCTTCTAGATGTACCCAAGACCAGTCTGACTGCCATATTCTGTACTAGTTGAAGTTTCCGGACCAAGCACAAGGGTAGCCCCATGTAGAGTGCATTACAGAACTCAAGACGGGAAGTTACCATCCTGATATTTGTTGGAAGTCCAACTCTGCCAAGAATTTAAGGTCCAACAAATTCCTCACTTGCCTTGCAGACAATTTCATAGTCCAGAAGGTAGAAGAGGCAATAAGGGGATCAGCTGTTTTAGATCTGATCCTAACCAATGGGGATGACCTGGTTAATGGTGTGGAAGTGGCAGGATCCCTAGGGGGGAGTGACCATATTCTACTGGAGTTTGTTGTACAGAGGAAAGGGGAAGCCAAGCATAGTCAGACATGCAATATAGACTTTAAGAAAGCTGATTTCAGAAAATTGAGGGAACTACTGGGGGTGATCCCATGGTCAGAAATATTAAAATATAAAGGAGTTCATGAAGGATGTGAGTTTCTAAAATGTGAGATATGAAGACACAACTTCAAACATTTCCAATGAGAAGGAAAAAGGGGAGGTGTCTAAAGAAACCAAGACGGATGTCAAAAGAACTCTCAACTGACCTAAAACATAAAAAAGACATGTACAAGAAATGGAAAAAGGGGGAAATCACGAAAGAAGAATTCACACAAATAGCCAGCTCATGTAGGGGGAAAGTCAGAAAAGCCAAAGCTCAGCTGGAGCTCAGGCTTGCTGGAGAGGTTAAAAACAATAAAAAGGGTTTTGGGGGGTATGTCAGTAGCAAAAGAAAGAACAAGTTAATGGTAGGGCCGCTGTGGCGAGAAGATGGTGAAAGGCTAACAAGGGACAGAGAAAAGGCAGAACTACTTAACACCTTATTTGCTTCAGACTTCTCCCAAAGGGGGAACAGTGGTCAACCTGGGGAAGGTGGAGCAGATGATGTAGTAGGGGAAATACAGCACAGAATTGGTAAAGAGGTAGTTCAGGAATACCTGGCCAGTATAAATGAGTTCAAATCTCCAGGGCCAGATGAACTTCATCCAAGGGTATTAAAAGAAATGGCAGAAGTAATCTCAGAACCACTGTCAATAATCTTTGAGAATTCCTGGAGAACAGGAGAGGTCCCAGCAGACTGGAGGAGGGCAAATGTTGTCCCCATCTTTTTTAAAAAAAAACAGGGGGGGGGGAGAGAAGACCCAAACAATTACCACCCAGTCAGCCTGACATCAACATAGGAAAGATTCTAGAGCAGATCATTAAACAGACAGCCTGTAACCACTTAGAAAGGAATGCTGTGATCACAAAAAGTCAACATGGAGTTCTCAAAAACAAGTCAGGCCAGACTAATCTTTTCTATTTTTTTTTATAGAGTTACAAACTTGATAAATGAAGGGAACGCAGTGGATGTAGTGTATCTTGATTCCAGTAAGGCTTTTTACAAGGTCCCCCATGATATTCTTGCAAAAAAGTTAGTAACCTGTGGGCTAGAAAATGCAACTGTTAGGTGGATTTGTAATTGGTTGACTGACCGAACCCAAAGGGTAGTCACCAATGGCTCCTCTTCATCCTGAAGAGAAGTGACCAGTGGGGTGCCACAGGGTTCTTTCCTGGGCCCAGTGCTATTCAACATCTTTATCAATGACTTGGATGAAGGAATAGAGGATATGCTTATCAAGTTTGCAGATGACACCAAATTAGGAGGAGTAGCTAATACCCCAGAGGACAGGATCAGAATCCAAAATGACCTTAACAGTTTAGAAAGCTAGGCCAAAATTAACAAAATGAATTTCAACAGGGAGAAACATAGGATACTACACTTGGGAAGTAAAAATGAAATGCACAGATATAGGATGGGTGCCACATGGCTTGAGAGCAGTACATGTGAAAAGGATCTAGGAGTCTTAGTGGACCCACAAGCTGAACATGAGTCAGCAGTGTGTTGTAGCAGTTAAAAAAGCCAATGAAATTCTAGGCTGCAGTAATAGGAGTATAGTGTCTAGATCAAGGGAAGTAATAGTGCCACTGTATTCTGCTTTGGTCAGACCTCACCTGGAATACTGTGTCCAGTTCTGGGCACCACAATTCCAGAAGAATATTGACTAGCTGGAACGTGTCCAAAAGAGGGCAACCAGGATGGTGGGATGTCTGGAAGCCATGCCCTGTGAGAAGCGGCTTAGGAAGCTGGGCATGTTTTGTCTGGAGAAGAGAAGGTTGAGAGGGGACATGATAGCTATGTTTAAATATTTGAAGGATGTCATACTGAGGATGGAGCAGGCTTGTTTTCTGCTGCTCCAGTGACTAGGACACAAAGCAATGGGTTCAAATGACACGAAAAGAGATTCCACCTAAACATTAGGAGGAATGTGCTGACAGTAAGAGCTGTTCAGAAGCGGAATGCACTGCCTCGTAGTGTGGTGGAGTCACTCCTTCTCTGGAGGTTTTCAAACAGAGACAGGATGGCCATCTGTCGGGAATGATTTGATTGTGTATTCCTGCATGGCAGGGGTTTGGACTGGATGGCCCTTGAGGTTTTTTTCACCTCTATGATTCTATGAAAATTTATAACAAATAAGCATTAAGAAGTGGGCTTGCCGCTGGCTGGTGGGCCGTTTTGCAGCCCGGCCAGCTGCCCTCCTTCCCAGCCCTCATGCCTTCCCCCTGACTCTGCGTGGCCTTGAGCGTGGCGGGGGGGAAGGGCGGCCTCATGGCGAGCCCGTGGGGGTCGCCATCTTCTTCTCTCCTTCCCAGCAGCATTTGCTGCTGGGCAGGAGAGAGAGAGGAATGAGCCAATGGGAGCGAGCCAGACTCGCTCCCATTGGCCAAGGGAAGGGCGCGAACCTGGGCTATTTCAGCCGGAACGCGGTCACGGCCTTCCCACAAACGGCCGCGACGGAGGCAGCAGCACGGCGCTCCATCGCGGCGAGGAAAAAGGCAGCAGCGCAGTCCCCTCCCCCCCAGGCAAGGTTTCGGGCCGTGGGGCAGCGGCTGGCGCTTGAATAAAGTTATTAAAAAAAAACACAGATACACAAAATCAGCATCACAATACACAGAGCACGGCACCTCCACACAAGGGGGTCAGGAGGACTGTTGCAGTTGCCATGGGGCCCAAGAAAACATCAAAGCAACGGCACGTGTCAGAGGCACGGCCCTCGCAAGAGGTGGAGCCGGCGGTTGGTAGCAAGGGGACAGGGCAACCAGAGCAAGGGGACAGTGGCGTCACCAGCCAGGCTGCAGCCCCCCGGCCTCCGGTGGAGGCATTTGGCCAGGCAACCCCCACTCTAGCTGATGTCATGGGGGTCCTGGCTGTAGTCCTTCAGAGAATGGACAAGGACTCCCCCCCCCCTGATGGTACTGCTGCTGGGCCAGGGGTTGCTGAGGCGCCTGAGACCGGGGACCCAAGTTCCTCTTCAAGCCTATGTGCACCCAGTAGCAGTGATCGGTCCAGGTGTTCCAGATCCAAGGGGAGGAGCAGTTCAAAAGAATCGGGGAGGTCCGAATCCCGAGGTCCCTCATCACAGGGGCGCAGGTCCAGCGGCAGGCGGAGCCCAAGCAGGAAGTGCAGACGATCACGTTCGGGTTCCTCGTCAGGTGAGTCCTCGGACAAGTACAGGTATTGGGAAAAGGGAGCTTTCAAACCTGGTCTGCCAGCGTGGGCCCTCAAACTCAGAAAAGCCAGGGAAAAGGTGGGGGAGGACAGGAAGGTGGATGGCAAGCGCCCAGATGGGGAGGAGCTCCGGGAGGCAAAATCTAAGGAGGACCCTCCCAGGGGCCACTTGGATCATAAGGTGCACTCAAAAATTCTGCAAGGTTATTAGATTGATGTTTTCACACTGGCACCACCTCCTGGGGCTGAGGGCAGGGTGCACAAGAGCGATAAGAAGGAGGCCGACAAGAGCATTGCAGAACCATCAGAGTGTACCTTTGCCAATTGGCTCAATGGGTACACAGTCTTCATGGGAGTGGTCGCACTAGTCTTCCCGCAGTGGCCCTGGCACTTGGTCAATCACCTCCGCCAGGTCCTGATGGTGAGGGCACAAGCAAGGGATGCCAATGCCATTTTGTACGACATAGAGTGCAGAAAAAAGGCATCCAGGTCCCCCATGCACAGATGGGAAACCGTTGATTACCCCACCTGGCTTCAAGCCACGGGGCCAGGCAGGCAGGAGAAGGGCGACCCCCAAAAGGCGACGCGCAAGAAGGAGGGGAAGAAGCCGGTGTGCTGGGAGTACAATGGTGGCAAGTGCTCCAGGTACAAGTGCAGGTTTGACCATTCCTGCAACAGCTGTGGGGGAGGGCACCCAAAGGTGAATTGCGCCCGTCTAAGCAGTGGGGGCCAGTCCTTTCGGAGCAATCGCCCTACAGCAGCTGGCCCAAGAAAGGATGCGGGGTCCAGTGGCACTGCCAACAGCGGCACCACAAAGTGAGGTGCACGCGGGGGCGGGAGAGTGCATGGCTTTCACTCTGGTGAAGCTGGAGGCCATGCGCCCTCTCCTAGCAGCCTACCCCAAGAAGCAGGCTGCAGTCTATCTACCTGAACGTTTTGAATTTGGGTTCCGCATCCCCTTTCAGGACAAGAAGGAGGCCACCACCTCAGGCAACTTGAAATCAGCAGCACAGCCGCCAGAGGTGCTGGCACGCAAAATTGCAAAGGAAACAGAGGCAGGGCGCGTCGCGGGCCCATTCCAACAGCGCCCAATGCCCAACTTGAGGATTTCACCATTTGGGGTGGTGCTCAAGAAGGCCCCGGGGAAATACCGCTTCATCCACCACCTTTCCTATCCAAAAGGGGCATCAGTCAATGATGCGATCCCACAGGAACTTTGCACGGTCAGATACGCATCAGTGGACTACGCAGTCCGCCTCCTCAGAGTTGCGGTCAAGGGGCTCTCATGGCTAAGTGCGATATCCAGTCGGCTTTTCAGCTGCTTCCAGTGCACCCTGATGACCATTGCCTTTTGGGCTTCAAGTTTCAGGACAAGTGGTACTAAGACATGGCATTGCCCATGGGTTGTTCCATCAACTTCTCTGCTTTTGAGACCTTCAGCACGTTCCTCGAGTGGGCCCTGCAGCGCAGGGCCGGTTCCCCCTTTGTCACTCACTACCTGGATGATTTCTTGATGATGGGCCCTGCTGGGGGGGAGGAATGTGGGCAGGGCACCTCATCCGGCTCACAAAAAGGGTGAAGGAGGACATGAGGGTTTGGCTAACTTTCCTCGAACACTACAATGGCGTCACCACATGGCAGGGGCGCCTGGAGCTGGGGGGTAGCTTGCAGGTGCACTCAGATGCAGCAGGCAGCCTGGGCTTCGGGGTTTACTATGCAGGACACTGGTGTGCTCAGCCTTGGCTGCCCGAGTGGGCGACCAGGGGTGTGACCAGAGATCTCACCTTCCAGGAATTTTTTCCCCATTCTGATGGCTGTCACCCTGTGGGGTGGGGAATTCAGGGACAAGAAGGTTTGCTTTTGGTGCGACAATCAGGCAATGGTTAAGATCATCAACAGGCAGTCCTCCAGGTCTGAAAGGGTCAGGCGGCTGGTGCGCAGGTTCATGCTAGCCTGCCTAGAGGCCAACATCAGTTTCCAAGCTCGGCACATCCCGGGCATGGATAACGAGATCGCAGATGCATTATCTTGGTTTCAGGCAGACCGGTTCCGGTTGCTGGCACCGGACGCGGACGAGACAGCAGTCCCTTTCCCAGCAGACCTTTGGAGCCTTGGGAGAGAACTGTGTTACGAGGTATAGCAGACTCCTTGGTGCCTTCCACGCAGGCCTGTTACAGGAGAGCGGCAGAGGAATTTGCGGCCTTCCGGCAGAGGCACAGCTACGGGACGGCAGGACCAGCTGTATGTATAAATATATATTAAAGGACCAATGTGGATTTGTGAAAGGAAGACAAATGTCAAATTTAGTAGGAAGGGTCCTAAATAAAATACATATAATTGGCAAAACAAAAGTAAAAGCAGGGATATTAGCATTAGATATATTTAAAGCATTTGACTGTGTGGAATGGCCAACATTAAAAATACTATTGAAAGAATTTGGAATGGGGAAGAGGTTTAGAGGATTAATAGATCAATTGTATTCCCATAACACAGCTATAGTGATGGTTAATGATGGAATAACAAGAGAAATAAAAATAACGAGAGGAACAAGACAAGGTTGCCCACTTTCTCCAATATTGTTTGCAATGGTAATAGAAATTCTAGCAAATGTGATAAGAAATGATAACAGCATAGAAGAAATTGGAATAGAAACAAAACATAAGATAAGCTTGTTTGCTGACGATACATTGCTAACAATGAAGGAACTGATTAACGGAATAGAAAAAATTCAAGAACATTTAGAAGTATTTGGGGAGATGACAGACTTACACGTTAATTGGAACAAATCAGATATGATGTTGTTTAACTATACTAAGGAAGAAGAAAATATATTTGTAAAAGAGAAAAAATTAGAAGTAAGATTAAAAAGTAATATGAAGTATTTAGGAATAAATATTACAAAAGATTTAAAAGAACTAGAAGAGAAAAAATATTATGGTACAAAGGAAAGAAATGGAAAAGAAGTTGGAAGAATATAAAAATATTCAACTATCATGGTTTGGAAGAGTAGGTTTAGTTAAAATGAAAATATTACCTAAACTAAATTTTTTTTTAGAATGTTACCAATAAAAATATCAGAAGTAGAACTGAAAAAATGGCAAAATATGTTGAATAAAAATTGTAATGGAGGGGAAAGGACAAGATTAAATAAATTATTTTGGTATATATCACAGAAGGAGGGAGGACTTGGTCTTCCCAAAATAAAAGGATATTGTGAAGCTAATCAATTGAGATATGTTATAGAAGGAATTGTAGGACAGGGAGATTTAGAATGGTTAGAGATAGAAACAAGGAGAATAGAAAAGAGAATATGGAACATATTTTTTGATAATTTTACAAAAAAGGAAATTAAAGGAATTGAGAACCCATTTCTGCAAAATATATGGGAAATATGGTATAAATGTAAGAGAGAACTTTTGACTATTGATTCAGTATTAACACCGGTTATAATGGGGAAAAAAATTCCCAAATAATTTGAAGGAAAAAATGGGAAAGGAATTAAAGAAAAGAGGACTAGATAAAATAGAGGGATGCATAGGATGGATGAATGAGAAAGGGAGTATAAGAGAGAAATTATGTGGAACGAAAATTTCATGGTTTAATTGTATACAGTTAGAAGAATGGATTAAAAATTGGAAAAAGAATCATAAAAAAACAAGGGAATCTACAAAATTTGAAAATTTGGTGAAAAAAGGTAAAAAGAGGGATAATAATGAAAGTTTGAAAGGTATTACAAGTGAATTATATAAAATATTGATAAAAATAAGGATAAAAAAGACAAAGGGGAATATTTAAGGAGAATATGGGAGGAAGATTTGAAACAAAAAATTGGAGATCATGAATGGGATAAAATATGGAAACAAAGACATCTAAAAAATATGTCGATACGGATAAAAGAAAATTATTATAAAATAATATGGAGATGGTATTTGACACCAGCAAGATTGCATAATATAGATAAGAATAACTCTAAATATTGTTGGAGAGGTTGTCAAGAAATAGGTACGTATATGCATATGTGGTGGAATTGTAAATTTGTACAGCAGTTTTGGGAAATGGTTTTTATAGAAATAGAGAATATTCTGAATAGAAATATAGAAAGGAAACCGAGCATAAATTGATGTCAGTTTATAATGGAGAGAATGGGAACCAAGCAGAAAAGGATTTAATAACAAATTTATTAACAGCAGCAAGATTAATTATAGCAAGACATTGGAAAATGCAAATAAATGTACAAGTGGAGGAGTGGAATAAAGAAGTTTGGAAAATGGCAATAAATGATAAGTCAACATGTAGAATTAAAGTAAGAAGAGGAAGTTGGAAAGAAAGTGATTTTGATAAAATTTGAAAAGTATTTGTTAAAAAAGTATTACAGACAAAAGATGGGAGGTTACCTCCAGAAAAAGAAATGAGATTCTGGAAAGACTAGGTCAGGGATAATGGCTCCGGTGAAGGGGAGCACTGAGGTGGGGGGGGGGTAGGGGAATTAATATTTTTGAATAGAATTATAGTAAAGAATCTATGATAACTTTTGAAATTAGTTAATAGAAAAATTGTGATGTTTATAGTAATTTTATGTGTTATACTAAGTATTGATTGGATAATATAATGTATGATTATAAAATTAATAAAAATATATTTTAAAAAATAACACCACATTTGCCAATTAGTTGCTCCTTTTCAAAGATGGTTCAGTGTCCTATCTCAAAGTGGGAAAGTTGAGAGATGTTACACTGCTCAGAATGAATTAAGAATGGGGTTGAAGAGAACTGAAAAAATGGAAGTGCAATTTATAACAAACTGCTACATGGTGATGGCAGGGAGGAATACACACATCTGTTTTTCAAAAACAGTGATTAGTACTATAGGCCATGTTTGCACTGGGTGAGGGGGGATGTAGCTGGAAATTCTAGATAAATGTAACTGGAAGTACAAAAGCTTATGCTATAACTTCTTTTTCTCAGTCTCAAAAGTGTTAAAAGAGCCCTTTGCATACTGATATTCCAGACTAACATGGCTATGTCTTTGGAAGTTACAGAGACTGAGATGCTCACAGCATGGCAAAGTGCACTAGCTACCACACCTGTCTGTCTGTAATGCACTGTTCACTGCTTGGATCTCACAATGCGTCAGTGAGTGTGTATGCACATGTACAAACACATGTGCAACACAAACGTAGAAATGCCTAGCACAGAAACATTGAAAATAGCCAAACATACAAAAATGAACAGTGGAGTTCTCTGAAGGGATGCTAGGAAGAAGAAACAAGCCACAGTAGCAAATAGCTGAAAATATGACTTGCACATTTTCAAAACTGGGGTATCTACTATTGCTTATTTCCCCTTCATAACACACTTGGGAGGGTTTTAGATGTAAACAGAAACCCTCTCAGTACCTGGCAAAGCCTGATTTGAAAATATGTAGCCCCTTCCCATTTTCCATTCTAAGGCTATAATCAGATTTAAATGACCAGGGCTTGGACATCAGCTACCTTTTTCCTATTCTTGCTCTCCCTTGCTTTATTTGTCACCTAGACCAGGAAGGAGCAACTATCAGGGGTTGGGGGCTGCTCCTGCCAAACTTACTCCCCAGGGGGCCTTAGGGGAGTGCACCCCTCGCACCAACTCCCCCTACCCTGCAATGTTAATTTTTTGGTATATACAGAGGTGTGTGGATATGGGAAACAAGCAATGGGGGAATACACTCATGATTTCAGCTCTGCACCCCAACCATTATAGGTTCAGGAGAGAGCACCTTTTAAAAAAAAAAAGTGGGGGGGGGGAGGAAGTATCCTGGAATTTCACATATTGTTTTTAAGAAGTCCTCTGCTGGGCCTAGAATGATGGCGGTGTGTGTGTATGTGTGTGTGTTTGTGGTTAAATTATCCCCCATGCTCCCTAGGGGGTATTGCAGGGCATTTAGGGGTGTTTTTTCTCCTATAAAACGTTTTTCAAAAAATGGAGAGGGGGTTTGGAGCCATGGGGGCCTCAAAACAGCCTTGCACTAAACCAATGAGGAGCTCTAACAAATTTGAAGGCTTGCACAGGAATTTGTGACTTTTAAGTTGGGCTAATAATGGGATTACATTAAAATACCTAAAAATGCTTTTAATGTGGGCCTCTTTTATTTCTGCAACACGGTTAGATGGTCGGACCACCATTAATCAGCATAACTTCAAGAGCATAAGAAAGAAAAAAGAAAAGAGAGGCAACATGAACTCTGCTCTACAACTGGCCATAAAAACATATCATGATCTGCTGAAGCAATTTCTACTAACATCTAAGGGAGGGGAGCCCATAACTAGAATGAAAGTGGCAAGTTTGCCAAGTCTGTTGTAACATAACATTTGGCGCATGCCGTTTCTATGTCAGAAACTTTGGAACTGCCAAATACAGTATAATGAGTGTTATGCATAGCACTTCTTTACCATGTGATACAAGGACCACATGAAATATGCGTAAAAAGTGATAGCATAAACATCTGCTGTATGAACATTGGGATTATATTTCTCTTCTTTAAGTAATATAAGTGTGGGGTTGACTTTATATGGAGTGTTTATTATCAAAGCATATGAATCTGGAAGTTTATTACTTTCAGATTATCTCAGTGTGTTTTATTTTAAAATTTTAGTAACCATAAAGAGAATAGTTTGAAAAGGAAAGATGTGAAGCCAGAAGGAAGGCAGGGGGGAACGACTGCCTCTTCCTTCTCCATTCTTTTTTCTCTTACTGCAGCTGCAAGGCCTGCTCCTGCCTGGGTAGAATGAACCATTCCTTCCTCAGATAGATGCACTGTGGCTGAGGTTGCCATGCAAACTGCTTGCATCACTGCTGCTTTGTCGCAAAGTCAGCACCCACCAAGGAAGCCACTTTACTTTAATGTTGGTCTCTTTAAGCAGCTAGCAAAACACAATCATGGTGGGCATTGGGCAACCCTCCAGGTGGGAGACAGAAGAAGGGGTCCAGTGAGCCACATGGCTTCCTGTGGTTCAAAGAAGGCTCTGTTCATAAGAAACAGTTTCCTAAGAGATTCATTTTCCAATATAGGGCTTGGTTCCAGGACCCCCTGGGGATACCAAAATCCGTAGATGCTCAAGTCCCATTATATACAATGGCATAGTAAAATGGTGCCCCTTATATAAAATGGCAAAATCAAGGTTTGCATGTGCGAAACCCATTTGTGTGATTCACAGAGACCATGATGAAGAAAAAATATTTTCAAGTCATGGATGGTGGAATCCGTGGATGCCAAATCCATAGATACAGAGGGCCAACTGTACATATAAATACTAATCCTTAAGAACTATTGAACTGAGTTTAAGTTTCATACACTGGAAAATATACACATTGCAAGTGCTGCAGTCTGTTTCCAAGGTAACCATCATTCTTTCTAAGATGTGAACAGTGCAAAATGAAGTGGTAAAACAAGGCATGATACTATGTTAAAAACAATTAATCAGTTATATCAAAATGTAACATTTTAAGTTTGCAACAATTTAAAAAGCAGTTAAAACCCAATAATGATGTTAAAAATATACAGCACATCCAGTTAAGAGACTGCCTGCTAACAGCTATCTAACAATCAAAGGCCTGGTTAAATCAAAATTTATTTGCCTGCCAGCAGAAAGAGAGCAGATCAACCTAGCCTCATGAGGCAGGAAATTCCACCGCCTAGGAGCAGCCACCAAGAAGGCATTCTTCCATGTCCTCACCAAACGTACCTCTGGCAGTAGGTGGACTAAGAGAAATCCCTCCCCTGAGGATCTTAAAACTCAGGGAGGCTCACAATCTTTCAGACAGCCTGGACCCAAGCCATAGAGAGCTTTTGGGTATTAACTCATGTGACAGAAGGGTGCCTTATGTGGTGAGCTGTGATTTTATCTTTTTCATGTTTTAAAATTGTGTTTAAATTGTTTTAACTTTGTGGTTTTGACAGAATTGTTTATTTTTTCCTTTAATTTCTGTATAGTTAAGATTTTAGCTGCATTTTGTTTTAATTTATTGTAAGTGGCTCTTCTTTCTACTTTATCCTCACAACCCTGTCAGTTAGGTCAGATTGCAAACACCTGACTGGTCCAAGGTCACCTGGTAGGATTCAATGGTCAACCTGGATTTCCTAAGTCCCCATAGTTAAAAAAAAAAAAAAAATGGCTTGTTTGACAAATTTGTATCTGTCACACAGCTATTTAGGGCACAGAAAGCCTGTCCAGTGGATATAAAATATCTTCATGGCCTCATTGTTCCCCATCATGAACTAAGAGCACAAGATAGTCCACAATTAACACTTTACTGCAGCTGCTTCAGGAAACTGTTATCAGGGCTTGGAAAGGTTACATTTTTGGACTACAACTCCCAAAATTGGCATGCTTTCTGGACACAAAGGGACTTTTAGCTTGCACATTTGGAGGGTGCCATGTAGTCAAGATTACACTGTTCAGTTTTTGATAGCCATATTTTCCATAAGATAAGATTCTTTAAGGTAACTTATTAAGATAGATTTCTCAACTTAGTCAAACTATATATTCATTCATTCATTCGTTTGTTTTGCCTAGCAGTTTCAAGAGATCGGAAAACTTGAAGACAAAGTCAAACGTGTCAAAAATGCTCCACGGGCTGATTGGGATAGATAGAAGCAAAGTATGCATCTTGATATGGAGCCGGCATTTACAATGTAGCAGAAAATAATATCCACTATTACAAAGAGGTAATCTCTGCTGCAACAAACACTTTAAAAATATTCTCATAGAATCATAGACTCATAGAATTTCTGAGTTGGAAGAGACCACGAGGGCCATCCAGTCCAACCCCCCTGCCACGCAGGAAATCTTGATCAAAGCATCCCCGATAGATGGCAATCCAGCCTCTGTTTAAAGACCTCCAAGGAAGGAGACCCACAACGCTCCGAGGGAGTGTGTTCTACTGCCGAACAGCTCTTACTGTCAAAAAGTTCCTCCTCATGTTGAGGTGGAATCTCTGTTCCTGGAGCTTGCATCCATTGCTCCGTGTTCCAGTCTCTGGAGCAGCAGAAAACAAGCCTGCTCCATCCTCAGCGTGACATCCCTTCAAATACTTAAACAGGGCTATCATATCGCCTCTTAACCGTCTTTTTTCCAGGCTAAACATACCCAGCTCCCTAAGTCTCTCCTCATAAGGCATCGTTTCCAGACCTTTCACCATTTTAGTTGCCCTTCTCTGGACACGCTCCAATCTGTCAATATCCTTTTTGAATTCTGGTGCCCAGAACTGGACACAGTATTCTAAGTGAGGTCTGACCAAGGCAGAATAGAGTGGCACTATTACTTCCCTTGATCTAGACACTATACTTCTATTGATACAGCCCAAAATCGCATTGGCCTTTTTAGCTGCTGCATCACACTGTTGGCTCATGTTCAACTTGTGGTCTACTAGGACTCCTAGATCCCTTTCCCACGTAGTCTCTTTCAGCCAGGTCTCTCCCATCCTATATTTATGCATTTCATTTTTCCGCCCTAAATGCAGTACTTTACATTTCTCCATATTGAATTTCATTTTGTTAGCTTTGGCCCAGCTCTCCAGTCTATCCAGGTCATTCTGAATTTTGATCCTGTCCTCTAGGGTATTAGCTACTCCTCCTAATTTGGTGTCATCTGCAAATTTGATAAGTATGACCCTAATTCCCTCATCCAAGTCATTGATAAAGATGTTGAATAGCACTGGGCCCAGGACAGAACCCTGTGGCACTCCACTGGTCACATCTTTCCAAGACGAAGAGGAGCCACTGCTGAGCACCCTTTGGGTTCGGCCAGTCAACCAATTACAAATCCATTGAACAGTTAACTTGTCTAGCCCACATTTTACAAGCTTGTTTGCAAGAATGTCATGGGGAACCTTGTCAAAGGCCTTACTGAAATCAAGGTATGCGATGTCCACAGCATTCCCTTCATCTACCAAGCTGGTAACTTTATCAAAAAAAGAGGTCAGATTAGTCTGGCATGACTTGTTTCTCTGAAACCCATGCTGACTTTTTGTGATTATGGCATTGCCTTCTAAATGTTCACAGACTCTCTGTTTAATGATCTGTTCTAGAATCTGCCCTGGTATTGATGTCAGACTAACTGGACGATAGTTGTTGGGATCCTCTTTTTTCCCCTTTTTGAAGATGGGAACAACGTTTGCCCTCCTCCAGTCTGCTGGGACTTCTCCTGTTCTCCAGGAGTTCTCAAAGATTATTGCCAATGGCTCTGAGATTATATTTGCCAGCTCTTTTAATACTCTTGGATGTAGTTCATCTGGTCCTGGAGATTTAAATTCATTTAGATTAAGAAGGTATTCTTGTACTACCTCTTTGCTTATTTTGTGCTGGATTTCCCCTATTGTGTCCTCTGTTCCCTTATCCTCAGGTTGATCACACTTTTCCTTTTCTGAAAACACTGAGGCAAAGGTGTTGAGTAATTCTGCCCTTTCTATGTCCCCTGTTAGCATTTTGCCATCTTCTCCACGTAGTGGCCCTACCATTTCTTTCTTCTTCCTTTTACTGCGGACATAACAAAAAAAACCCTTTTTATTGTTCTTAACGTCTCTAGCAAGCCTGAGCTCATTCTGCACTTTAGCTTTTCTGACTTTACTCCTACACGTGTTCACTATCTGTTTGAATTCTTCTTTGGTGATTTCCCCCCTTTTCCATTTCCTATACATGTTCCGTTTAAAACTTAGCTCCATTGAAAGTTCTTTAGTCATCCATCCTGGTTTCTTGAGACACCTCCCATTTTTCTTCCTCAATGGTACTGTTTGAAATTGTGCCTTCAGTATCTCCCTTTTGAGAAAGTCCCATCCATCTTGAGGTCTCTTCTCTTTTAGTATTCCTGACCATGGGATCACCCCCAGTATTTCTCTGAGTTTATTGAAATCAGCTCTCCTAAAGTCAAGAATGCGTGTCTGACTATGCCTGGCTTCTCCTTTCCATTGTATAACAAACTCCAGGAGAACATGATCACTCTCACCTAAGGATCCCACCACTTGCACCCCATTAACCAGGTCATCTCTGTTGGTTAGGATCAGATCTAAAATAGCTGACCCCCTTGTTGCCTCTTCCACCTTTTGGACCATGAAATTGTCTTCCAGGCATGTAAGGAATTTGCTAGACCTTGAAGTTTTGGCTGAGTTAGATTGCCAGCAAATATCAGGATAGTTGAAGTCACCCATCACTACTACATCTCTCCTTTCTGCGTGTGTGGTCATCTGTTCTAGAAAGGCATCATCCAATTCCTCCGTCTGATTTGGGGGTCTGTAGTAGAGTCCCACAATAACATCCCTGTTGTTTCCCTCCCCTTTAATTTTTATCCAGATGCTCTCCACCTGGCTTCCAGTATTGATGTCATGGATCACTTCACTGATGTAAATATCCCTGACATATAACGCTATTCCTCCTCCTTTCCTGTTTGGCCTGTTTCTCCTATAAAGGTTATACCCCTCTATTCCTACATTCCAATCATGAGACTCGTCCCACCAGGTTTCAGTAATGCCTATTATATCATTTTTTTTTGTAGTGCGAGGAGTTCAAGTTCATCTTGCTTATTTCCCATGCTCTGTGCATTAGTGTAGAGACATCTAAGACTATGTGTTCCCTTTACTTGCTGCCTGTGCAAGTTTTTCTGCCTCCCACTGTTGGGTCCTTGCGCTGTTTGCCTTGTTCCCTCTATGACACTTTGACTATTTTCTCCAGCCCTTTTGCCTTCCAGAATATTCTCTCCCTCTCTCCCTTGCAGACAGTTTTGCTTTTGCTGCACAGCTTGTTTATAAGGGGCTATGTATAAGGGGAATGAGGGCCAAAATACCCTAATGGGACCAGATCCCATCTGATCCTGGAAACTAAGCAGGCTCAGCCCTGGTTAGTACTTGGATGGGAGGCCATCAACAAATATCAGATGCTGTAGGCTACATTTCAGAGAAACAATCTGGCAAAACCACCTCTGAGCATTCCTTGCCTAAGAAAACCCTATGTCAAGCGTTGCCATAAGCTTGACAAATGACTTGAAGGTACATGTGCACACATACAAAAACACACTCATAGATAAATAACTTTGAATAGTGCTTGGAAACAAACCAATAGCTAGTGCAGCAATTTTAACATGGCAGTTATTATGTTCCCTGTAACCAGCTTCAGTCAGCAGTGTGGTCAAGGTTTGGACTTGCTGCAGTTTCCGAACAGTATCTCAAGGCAGCTCCATGTAGAGTATGTTACAGTAATCTAAAAAAGATGTTATCAAGACAGGTGCCATTGTGGACAGTTCTGGCATCTCTAGGAATGACTACCAGCAAGACCCAGGCCTCCATGTTCAGGGCTGAAACCAAGAGTAGGTTACAAACAAGAGATTTCATGGCAAATAAAACCTCATCCAGCATAGGCAGACCTGTCCTTTGACTGACCAGGGGGGGACTCCTCTCTTGGCTGGATTAAGCTTCACATTTTTTGCCCATATCTTGTCCATTATACCAGTTTAGCACCAAAACAACTTCCCTGGGATTACGTGGAAAGAAGAAACAATACATACAGGTTACACCTGGCCCCAAAACTCCAAATAAACTCTTCCAGAAATTTCATACAAATGTTAAATAGCATGTGAGACAGAACCAGCTCTGTGGTACCCCACAGGCCAGCAATTAAGTGGCCAAACAGGAATCTCTCTCAGCACCACTTTCTGAGTTTTCTCATCTAAGAAGCCAAGAACCACTATAAAACAGTACCCCCAAGTCCCATCCCAGAAAAACATTCCCAGAATGATATCATGTTCAATGGTTTTAGAGCCACTAAAGCTCCAGAAGAACCAACATATACACTATTCATGCCCAGTTCCCAAGTTACCCACCAAGGAAGCCAATGCCATTTCCATCCAATAACCAGGTCTGAAGCTAGACTGAAATGGATCTGGATAATCTGTATCATCCAGGAAACAGTTGAGTCTAGGTGGTGTCCCTGCATTCCAGAATCATGCCCCAAAAGGAACATTAGAGACTGTCCAGCAGTAGTCTAATGTGGTAGGGTTCAGGGAAAGCACCCCTCGACACTTTTCTTCTTTGGACAGCAGGCCCCCGGCGCCTTGTCAAATCTGCTTTTTAAATGTTCCGCAGTTTCAAAAATGTGGCAGGAGAGATAATAGTTCTATTAAAATAAGTTCCAACCTTTTATGTAATGATGAAACAATTGATGACCCTATGATCTTAGATTCTCAGTGAGCACCAGTGATTATCATATCATGTAGAAGATATTCCTACATGATTCAGAAATTTCAGAAGTATTCCTTTGTTGAAATGGTAACAATGATGTAGCCTTTTATGTCTTTAAGTAAGATAATTATGCAACTTCTTAAGAAGGTTGTTCTGAGCTATATCTGATGCTGCAGAAGACCTAGTAGAGATCTAATTTAAAACACTGCTGCCAAGACCATATACCTCCCATAATTCTGACCATGTACTATACTGATTTCTTCATTCCTTTCTGCATCTGACATGAATTCCCTGTCTTTGTTTCTTAAAGCAATTCAGTTGCTTTGCCCACTCATCTACTCACTCTCCCCCTCATATTCACATATATTTTTGCTTGTGGTCACTGTGCTCCAACTCTACCTCAACTAATATTCAAATGTCTCCTACCTCCTTTGCCCTTTGTTCCTTGTTACCCCCTACATTCCCGAAAGTATGCCACTATGCTGTAGACTGCAATCTGACATTAACTTTACTTGGGAAAAAGAAAAAGTCCACAAGGCTTTCCCCAGTTGCCAACCATGGTTAGGAAATCAAACAGCATTTCATCTGCATCAAACCCATGAAAAGGTTTACATGATTCAACCCCTTGCTTTGGAATCAAAGCATCAAGTTATCAAAAAGCACCGTTGGCTCAGGATTTCCTAACAAAACAGTTTAGCTCAGATTACAAAAGGCAGAAACATTAATAAAGAACAATGAGGGAACAAAATGTAATCTAATTGCAAATGATTTTTCTGATTGATCACCTCCCTGCAGTCTACGCAGGTGAAAAATTCTTTAAAATTGGCTACATTCTTAGTTTCAGAGGAATTCCCATAATGGATGAAAGTTATAATCCATATTGTTGATTAATATGCATTTAACAGAAGCCAGTACTAGTTAGACAAAGGAACAAGACACCTAGCAATGGTTAGTTATTTAACACACAACAGACATATGGGTTTTTAAATTTTTAGCTTTTACACTGGATTGTTAAGGCATCCCATCTATGTACTGTAAAACTCTTTATCAGTGAGACAATAACTCCTCGCTATTAATACATGTACTACCTGAACATTTTTATTCTCTTTTAGTAAATGAACACATACCCTGGAGAGAAACTAATATCTGAAACAGAAGATGGATTAGGAGGTTATTCACATTATCATACTTTCCTTGTTGGATAAGCCTATTAATAATTATTTTGCTGTATGTCTTTATTCTGACATGTGCAACCTTTTACAAAGCATACTTAATTTGACATGGCTCCTTATCAGCTTCTTCATAAGTTATGATGATTTTGGTTTATGAAACAGCTATTATTCACTGGTGATCCCCAAAAGTATTTTTCAAAACACAAAAATAAAATAAAATAAATTAAAATAAAAAAAAACAGTAGTGTTAGAATGTTTGAATGATTTGAATTTTCATGCTGTAGTTCAACACATGCCCTCAACTCCCACACCACCCATACTTGGGTGGCCAGATGCATTTCTAAGTAAATAAATCAAGGCTGGAAGCCTGACAAAGGAAAGCTTTTGTAACTACTATGCTAGACTTTTAATATATATATTTAAAAAAGGAGGGGGCAGAGAAAGAGACTGAGCTAACAGTTCCTCAGTAACAGATGAATTTTGTAGCTATATTCTCCAATTCTTTTTCACTACAAAGAACTTAAGAAAGCTAGAGCTGTTCACTCTTACTATAGTGGAAAGCATCGAGGATTTTAAAATACCGTATTCCTTTTAATAGGAATTACTAAAATGATTAAATGGCTCTCAGCATCCCAAGGCCTCAGATGAACAGGTTGCTTACCTGTAACTGTGGTTCATCAAGTGGTAATCTGTGAACTCACAGAAATGGGTTATCTGCACCTGCACAGTGCATCATTTGGAACCTTCTAGAGCTGTTGCATAAGTGCCCACTCCCTGTGCACCATATTAGCCTGCTTCCCACCTAGACCTTCAGTTCTCTGGATGCCGAAGCAGCAGCCAAGGAGCTAAGGAAAAGCAGGGCACAGTGTGGGGAAAATGGGCAGGGCTGTGTAAATTCACAGATTACCACAGTTGCAGGTAAGCAACATGTTCTTCTTCGTGGTCTCTGTGATTCCCAGAAATGGGACATTAGTAAGCTACTAACCATAGGGAGGAGGGAGTATCATGCCACACAAGAAAAAAGCACAACCCTCCCAAATGCAGACTCTGCTTGAGACCAGGTGTCCAGTCTGTGGTGTGAAATGAATGTCAAAGGCTGGGACCATGTAGCTGGCCGGCAGATGTCCTGTAAAGGTACACCCTTCACAAATGTTTCCGATGCTGCTAGTGCTTTAGCCGCATGAGGTCTCACTTGCACATGAGGTTGCTTGCCAGCCAGTTGGTATGCAAGGCAAATAGAAGCTGCCACCCACTTGGAAAATCTCTGGGATGAGACAGGAAGACCCTTCTTGTTTGAGGAATAACACACAAAGAGCCTTTGAGATTTTATGAAGGAAGTCGTTCTGTCAACGTAAAAGGCCATTGCCCTATGATCATCTAAACAATGAAGAGCATGCTCCAAGTCTGAAACAGGGTTCTGCATGAAAGCAGGGACAATAATGTCCTGGTTTAAATGGAAAGCTGAGACCACCTTTGGTAGGAAAGAAATGTCCAGCCTAAGAACCACTCTGTTCACGTGGAAGAGCATGTAAGGCTGGTCAACCCAGAGGCCACAAAGTTCTCTTGCTCATCTAGCAGATGTAAAAGCAACCAGAAAGGCAGTCTTCCAGGAAAGTAACCTAATGCTGCAAGAAGCCATAGGTTTAAAAGCCTTGCGGGAGAGCTGGGAGAGCACTGACTGCAGATTCCACTGGGCAGTAGATCCCATGTATCATCTCGAGTGACATGTGAAGAGTGCAGGGATTCAGTAAATGTGGTCCATTTGTAGGAATAAGACCAGCAACTAGATGGTTGCAAGCAGCCTCTACCATACACCTGACCTTGTTAGACAATTACTTTTTTGGCTAATGTTCCAAGCTGGGCTGGAGCATTCACAGGTCGGGATGTCTCACCCTGCCGTCATGGATGGTGAGAAGATCTGGAAGGAGCAGCAGCTTGTAGTAGTTGTTGTTGGCAAGATGGAACAGATGGGCAAACCATGGTTGCCTGAGTCACCACGGTGTAACAAGAATCCATCTGGCACTGTCTTGACAAATTTTGGCAATCATCTTTGTGATGAGAGGAAACTATGAGAAAGTATACACTAGCAGACCTCTCCAATTGAAGTGAAATACATCTTTCAGAGATCCTTGACCTCTGCAGGCTCTGGAGCAAAAGATCTTGCACTGCTTGTTTAGAGAAAATACAAAAAGATCTACTAGAGGTGTTCCCCATTCTTTGAAGATAGCTTGGAGAGTACCTGGGTGTAGCTTCCACTCGTGACAGGCCACAGGTGTCCAACTCAGTGTATCCACCAAGCCATTCTACTCCCCTGAAAGGTGTATTGTGGGCAGCCAGATCTGAAGTGCCAAAGTAGAAACATGAGGAGTAAGAGGGTGTGAGACCTCGTGCCTCCTTGCTTGTTCTGGTAGAAAACCATTGTGGTATTGTCAAAGACTACCTGAATAACTCTGACCAACAGAATAGCCTTAAAGGCCTTAATGACAGCTAGCATCTTGAGTGCATTTACAGTATATGTAACATGGTGTCTTCCAGTGACCAGTGACATCCGACCGTCAGACCCTCCAAGCATGCTCCCCAGCCTTCTAGGGATGTGTTGGTGGGGACAACTATCAATGGCTGATGAGGAAGTAATGGCATGCCTGCTCTGTACATTTCAATGGTCTATCCACCAGCACAGTGAGTGATGTACGGTATGAAGAATTGTTAACAACTTGCTCTGGGAGTCAAAGAGAGTGTTGCACTCTGGTGGTAGAGGCCATGAGACCTAGAAGGATTTAAACTTCCACCATCGTTCGGCAGAAACTGAAGAACTCTTAGCACTTTAAATCTGTTGTCAGAAAGGCAAGTTGCTCGAGACTGAAAAGAGTCCCTATGAACCTGATCCAGGCAAGACTTCTTGTGATTCACAACTATACATAGAGCATCTAAAAGATGAAGAGTGAGATGAATATTCATAAGCAGACACTCATCAATATGAAGAAAAAGGATGAAGCCAAGCTGCAATCACCGCCATGCACTTGGTGAACACTCGTGGGGCAGTGCATAGATTGAACAGAAGGATGTGGAAACTGAATGCTGGTTTTCCCCCAGCAAAACATAAAAATCTTCTGAGAGATGGGTGAATTGCTATGTGGAAGTAAAAGTACAGAGTGGCAAACCAATTGCCCTGCCGCACCGGGGGAAGGATATTGTTCAACATGACCATATGGAAGCATCTGTGTTCGATGCAGAAGTTGACATCTCTGAGATCCAGAATGGGACACAGACTGCCATCCTTTTTGATACAATGAAGTAATGGGAGAACCATCCCCACCCCCATGCAGCTGAGAGAGTGGGACAGGATCTATAGCATCTTTGGTGAGCAAGTTGTTCACCTCTTCTTTGAGCATGGACAAAGAACGGGTAAATTGGAGAACACCTGTAGGAGGAGTCTTCCAGAATTTGATGGTATATTCTCTTCTGATGATACTGAGGACTCACTAACCCAAGGTGATGAATGCCCAGCCATGGTGGAATTTGCCGAGTCTGTCAGAAAAAGATAGAACTGTGACAGATGTGGTAGAGGTGGTAGGGCTGCAAACATTGAGAATCAGATAGTTGTCCTGAAAGAAGATACCATCTATTAGAGTCTTGACTTTGCTTCTTAAACTGCGACGTTCTATACTTGTTGATTTTAGAAGCCATGCAAGAGGTAGGAGACTGGAGATGGGCCTGTTTCTGCTGGCAACCAAAATATGGGCTGTAAGTTCATCGAGAAATGGATGAATATTTGTGGAAATGCAACCTAATGCAAAGCCTAAGTTTGTGGTTGGAATCCAAACTTTTTTGCATTAGTCTTCATCTTGTATGTGTGCTCAAGTTTTTCATCAGTAGATGCCTTAAAGAGACCTGCAACATCAAAAGGGAAACCTTCTATTGCTTGCTAGAAAAGGGCTGAGGACCTCAAGCATGTGCATAACAAGGGCTTAATTGGTATAAAACTTGCACTCCATGGCATCCAGTTTCTCCCCCTCCTTGTCCGTTGGAGTGGAATGTAACTTTTGTGACATCTTAGACTGAATTGCACCCATGATTATAGAATCTGGCTTGGGATGGTACCTAAGCCATTCAGAGACAGTCTCTACAACTTGGACAGTGAGTTGACCTATTTCGAAGAAGATGGTACTGAAGGAGGTGGCCATTACTTCTTTTCCACTTGTACAAGGTACAGCAGAAGTGGTAGGGAAGCTCAAGATGGAGTGTCGCTCTGTACACAATGGTATACAGAATCTCAGGTTCCAAGTGCAGAAACTGAACGTTTAGAGACTGGGCCATATGGACCATCTGGTCCACAAAGGACCTCACATTGTCTGTTGGCAATGCAGGGTCATATTCAGCAAGCAAAGCTAATGGGAGATATCTCAGTGGGTTCCAACTTTGATACTGAAGAGCTCAAAGAATACTCTGAATCCAAAGAGTCCTCTGCAGAGATGGATCGAGGCAGAAGATTCTTGGAAGACACCCCTGGATCTGGATGGGCAGCAGCAAATGGTGGTGGCTGCCTAGCATGAGATGAAGAGGGAACTTGAGAAACTGAAGAAGCTGCAGTAGAAGTACCTGGAGGTGGGGATATTGCGTGAGCACCCAAATAGGTTGCAGGAGGAAATTAATAATGATTAACGCTTGGAGAACAGGAACAATTTGATACAGATGGTGAATGAATTGAGCGACAATGCTGATCATGGTATCAATGGAATCTGACTCAATCAGGTTTGACAAATCAGAGTTATCAGAGGGAGAAACACATCTATAACTCCTTAGGAACATCAATTGCATGATGTTGATAACAATGGTACCAACTTCCATGCCTAGAATGATGGTACAGAATGCTATGGTCACGGGACCAAGGTCTATGAGACCAACTATTGGAAGAGGTGGATGAAGACAAGGACAACGAAGAAGAGTAATCCCTGTGTTGGCAACAAGATCCAACTCCCTTTCGCAAACTCAATTTCTCCACAGATGTAGTTCTTGGGAGAGATGGAATTGGAGGAAAGAGCTTCCCAGAAATAGACACCCAACTCTTGATAACTGGAAAAGGAGTTGGCACTTGATACAGAGGAGAAAGCTCAACAGTGTCACCATCAGAAGGAGTATGAGTTGTGCTGGTACAGAGGACCTATAAGGTGACACAGTAACAGGAGAAGTAGCAGCAGGGGTCACTTCCCTTTGATGTGATGATGGATGAGAACTATCAGAACCATCTCACCTGTGGTCAGTACAGGTAAAGAAGATTGCTCAGTGTCCATCTGTGGAGTATGAGAAGAAGGGTCATCCACCTTGGCTCTCTTCCTTTTCTTATGCTTCTTATGAACCCGTTGGTGATGACATGAGAACAAGTTCTTAGTCGACTTCCAAGATTTCCCCAGTGTTGAGGGAACATGAACTCAATTGTGAGACCACTTAGACAATGACAATGATTTAGTCACCACGTCTAGCAAAGCCCTCAGGATTGGCAAAGCACAAGACCAAGCTGCAGGTTCAGAGCTATGTCTCTTCAACAGGTGACATTTGGTAGAAGAGACAAAAGCTTTTTCAGAAACAGAGGAGGCCACCATAAGGGAAAACTTCAGGGCTACCTGGAAAGAGGTAACCGATAGTGCCCGTACTGACTGAGGTTGATGGGGGTGGACCTTAGTTATGGAAAATGAAGCAGTATGGGGATCCCCATTCTCTGCTGTGGTGTCTAAGGCCTTAAGAACCTCTTCTGAAACCAGGACCTTCAGGTACACGACATGATTCTGGCAGTTCTGCAGAGTGATGGCTTGGCAATGTGAACATATTGTAATGTTATTGTCCTCTTCAAGACACTCGGAGTGTCCATCCCTCTCAGGAATTTTGCCTACACAGGAGGCACAGCATTTAAAAGACCCTGATGAGGCCATAAAATGATGGATATTCCAGGGCAGGAGCACCAAAGATCCAGATGAGAAGATTATCCAACAACTGAAAGCCAAAATACAAATAGGAGATCCAAAACCCAAGTCAAAACAAGAATCAGTCTGAATATCAGAAAAATGCATGGAAGGCACCTAATTGATGCTACTCCTGTGGTGGATGAAAAGGAACTGAAGGTTTAGGTGGGAAGCACACTAATATGATGTGCAGTGAGTGGGCAGGGCTACTGCCAAAACACTTATGTAACAGCTCTAGAAGGTTCTGGACTGTGCAGGAGCAGATAACCCTTTTCTATGAGTCACAAAGACCACGAAGAAGAACTTCTGATCAAAGGGACATCATGGCTGTGTTGTCATCTACTGGCACTGGCCAGACCATTACCAGTTCAGGATGTGGTTGGTTCTGTACCATTCATTTCTTACTGAGAAGTGTTTATACATCATGCAAAACAAATGCTGAAAGAGCAACTTTTAAGGAACCATGCTAGGTCAGCGTACATCTAAGCTGAAAGACCAAGGGCCTATTCACACTACAAAATTATAGCACTATCATTCTGATTTAACTGCCATAGCTCCATCCTATGGAATCCTGGGGTTTGTAGTTTGGTGAGACACCAGAGTTCCCTGCCTGAGAATTCTAAATGCCCCTCTCTAAACTGCAAATGCTAGGATCCCATAGGTTGTAGCCATGGCAGTTAAAGTGGAACAATAGCACAATAATTGTGTAGTATCAATGGGTGCCAAAACAAAGTGGAATGATGACATTCATAAAAAGAAATCAAGAAGAGAGAATGAAATACAGACCAATGGACTGCTGCTTTTTAACCAAGCCACACCTCTATTCAGCCATAGGAGGACCATTTGGTCATAAGCTTGAAACGCTGCTTAGGTACATTACAGACCAATCGCCAATAAGATGGTTGTAGAGGTAAGGGAGGAACTGTTGTTGATATTTTATTGGATTATATGACATCAAAATGTGATGTAATTATTTGTAAAATTTCAGTAAAAGAAAAAGTCCCAAACAAAAGGAGGTCAGGCTAACACACTAAATTGAGATTAGAGATTAAGCAGCATGGACAATCAGGCAGGAAAGAGTGTGGACAGAAGAATAAGCCTCATTTCTGAATCTCCAGATCACTGCAGCTTATAAAACAACCATAAAAAGGGGGTTAAGAAGATGAACAGAAAACCTGCCTGAATTAGGAAGATATAGACACCTGGAACTTCATAAAATGTTTTCGATTATAGTTCCCTGAGTACTGGTCATGCTGGGAAGTATTTATGGGAATCATAGTCCAAAATATCTGAAAAGCACCAGTTTGCCCAAATGTGATATAGAAGGGGGGAGCAAACAATGCAAGAACAAAAAGAACTGGTGTTGGCCAATATCATTTACTGACTAAAGATGAAAGGCCTGGAAAGAGAATGCTATGAAGTATCCATATCTAGATGGCTCAGGGTATTTTAACAATTGTTTTCCCCCTTCAGAACCTCCATGCTTTGAGAGGCCCTTCTCTCTCTCTCACCATCTTCACATATACATTTGGTAGGAATACAGTGGCTGCCACCAGGCTTTGGAAGTCCCTTCCCAGAGAGGGTAGACTGGCACCCGCTCTGCTCTCTTTCCATAAACTGTTTTGACAAGCCTTTAAGGAATGATTGTTTAGGAGGGGCAAGCCTTGTACAATCTAGCTTTCTATCTGTTACTTTGTTGTGTGTTTTGGTTCATTTTTTTAAACTGGTTTTAATTTCTTTAATAGTTTAGTCACTGTTTAACTTTTGTATTTTGTGAATCTTTAACTATGTTTTTTTTTTTAAACTGTTCTAAGCCATCTTGAGTCCCTAACTGAGGAAAAGCTGGAAAACAACAATGACAAAAATGACAACCAGAACAAAAAAGCAAAAAACAGGCTGCTGAAAGTGTCTCTGAAATTAGAAGTGGTTGATCCTAATGGTAATGCACAAACAAGAAAGGGCACTAGCCAAGATTGCTAGAGGGGAGGTTTTGCCTAACAGTTGCTGAATACAAAGTGCCATTGACCAATGAGAGGATCCAACATTTTCTGCAATTAATTGCACATTTAACTTTCAACAGTAGCACATGAAACATATACAGTTAATGGTTTCATGAGAGTCTTGAAGATAGCAAGTCACATCAGAACACTTCTTATGAAAGCAGCTATATGCAAAGGCAATTTTTGTTGTATGGGTAGATATGCATTAAAGATGAACATTGATTGAAAGTCATGGAAGAGTGGAGCAGAAGAAACCATCCTCAGTTCTTTTAACAACAGACTACCATTACATATGCATGCCAAACCAGCTGACTGAACAATCATCTGTTACATGGCATACTTAACTCAGTATCTTGTTTTCTTGCTGCTTTACTGAAACATCTTTCTTCTACCGTATAACAGCAAAACAGCCACAAGTGTGTGTACCCACCCACCACACACATATATAAACCTACTCTCTCCCTTCCCAACCCCCATGTATTTGGTCTATGTATGAATCATGCGCAGGTCAGTGCCACAGTTGACTGGAACATTTAAGTCTTAGAATACAACACCAACAACTCAAAGGCTCTCTTTGTTTCCCCCCTCCACAGCCCAGGCCCCATTTAATTTAATCAAGTTTTTTTTTTATGTATGGCAAATCTTGCTTGCCTGTCCCACATACTCTGAAAATTACAGCTGCAGCTTCAAAATATTTAGGGTAAAAATAAAAAAGCAAGTTAGATATGCTCTCAACATTTTATGGTCTAAATATAACATGCCCTCAAAGTGTGGTTAGAAACTGAGGGAGAAACAGGAGCTTGTTGGTTCAGAATAACCACTTTAAAAATCACTCTTCAGTCGAATCCACCCTTCCTCTAAGGCAGAAGTCAAAATGATATTTTCTCATAGCATTATTTGACCATTAAGGGAAGGGGTGAGTGGGGAGTCCTTTAGGTACTTTTTTCATCAGTAGAAAAAATTAAGCCTCTGACTTTTCCCACTTTCTAAGCTTTAAAAAGGTAGAGATTCTAGGACAACAACTGCAATTAGACATGGGATTAAACATGGTGATAAAATGTGATTTTGGGATCTATATAGGGATGGAAAGATTATTCTCAATTATTTGTTTCACTAGGAAACACTGTCAGGAAGAACTATGGAGCAGCGAGGACAGGTTGCTTGCCTGTAAATGTACAGTTGCCCCTCCAGGTTTGCGGCTTTAACATTTGCGGTTTTGATTATTCGTGGGTTTTGGGAGCCCCTCCTCCCAAAAGTGGCAATGGGGCTTTAGAAGCCCCATCGCCGCTTTTGAGAGGATGGGTCGGGGGTGGAAAGGAGCAGCGACAGGGCTTCAGAAGCCCCCTTCGCTGCTTCTGGGAGGGGTGGTGGTGGTGGAGAGGAGCAGCAACGGGGGCCTCAGAAGCCCCCTTTGCTGCTTCTGGGAGGGTGGGGGGGTTGGAGAGGAGCAGCGACAGTGGCCTCAGAAGCCCCCATCGCTGCTTCTGGGAGGGCGGGGGGTGGTGGAGAAGAGGATAAGCTCTAGATGTGAGTTCTCTTTGGTATACATCAGCTGCTGCCTCAAATTGCCTTTCTTCAGTCAAGTTTCTTTTCAACCTCAGAAACTGTGAGTAAGGTAAATTATCCCTGAGGTGTTTAGGATGATTACTAGAGTAATGCAGCAGTGTATTTCTATCTGTTGGTTTTTTATAATTAGCTACTGCTATTCTAGAATCAAAGGGTTATAAAAAATAGCTAAACAAAAAGCCATGGCCAAAGATAGAATATCATTGTTTGTTCACAGAGAAAAGCCTAAGAATAATAGAATTATATCTTCCATAGTTTTTAACCAGGGTGCATCACAAATCCAAAAAATCATCTATAAACATTGGCATTTGGTGGAAGATATACAGGGATGCTCAGAACCACCTCTTATTGGCCTACGAAGAACACGCAACATCAAAGATTTTCTAGTTCTCTCTGATATTCAGTCAAATATAAGGACACAACCATCTATTACTGGACACTATAAATGTGGCCATTGCTCCAGCTGTCCACAGTCCTTAAATATTAAGACTTTTATATATCCTACTACAAAAGAACAGTTTCCTTTAAAAGATTTCACAAACTGTAACTCAAAATAAATTATTTATATAATAATATGTCCATGTGGACTTCTTTATATAGGATTGACTTCAAGAAATTTAAGATTAAGAATTGGTGAACATCGCAGTAAAATTAGAACTAAACATGTGGGGTGTCCTTTAGTGGATCATTTTTTGGAGAAAAACCATGATCCTGCATCATTGAGATTCTGTGTGATTGAATAGCTTCATTGGGGTTTGTTCCACAAAGATAAAGACTCTATACAGAGGTTACTTCATCAGAGAGAAGCCTATTAAATTCCAGAAAACCAGGGGGATTGAATGATCATTTGGATTTTGTTAATTTTTTATAAACAAATCCTATTTAGATTGTGTATGAAGACAGTTTTTATGAATGAATAGAGCTGGGGGAGCGTCTTCTCTAGTGTAGATCCATCTCTGTCTTCCAGGGTTAAGAGGTGAGAGGAATTGGGCTAAAGGTTAATTAGGGTAATAGCTTTAGGAATGAGTCATTTAGCCATTCAATAGAGGGGATACCCATAAAAACTTCAACCAGTTACCCGCCTTACTAGCAGTGGAATTGAAAAGAGCTGTAAAGGCCAGTCTATGGAAGTACATGGAAGCATAGATGGACAGCCATTTTCCAGCCTCTTATGTTCAAAGGGTTCCCATGCCTCTAGTTCTCCCTTAATACATCACAAGTGGCTTAGGACTCACAAGATTGGGATAAGTTTTCTACTGCTCTGGCAAGTGGGCTACCTTTCCCTACCACTTCATTTGGGGCATGTACCCAGGTTAATGCTTGGATGGGAGACTGCCAACAAATACCAGGTGCTGTAGGCTATATTTTAGAGGGAGTAACTGGCAAACTACCTGTCAGTACTGTGGGCCCTTATTATCTGCTGGGATTTGGTTCCAGGACTCCCTGTGGATACCAAAATCCATGGATGCTCAAGCCCCTATATACAATGGTGTAGTAAAATGGTGTGTAACTTATATAAAATGGCAAAATCAAGATTTGATTTTTGGATTTTCTTTCTCCTGGAATATTTTCAAGCTGCAATGGTTGAATCCGTGGATACAGAATCCACAGATACAGAGGGCCAACTATATTCCTTGCTTAAGAAAACACGAAATTCATGGGATCACAACTTGCAACAGGCAACCTGAAGGCAGATACAAACACACATACACCACAGGAGTGCCTCTCCGTTCCCAAGGGAAACAAACAAGCACATCTTCCTGCACTATGTTATCCTCCCTCTACTGTCTTCTTTTCCTGTCTTCCTCTGCTTTCAGTACTGTACGGTAGCTGAGCAGTATGCTAGCTGAACTGCTTCATACATCCTGTTTTTTGGCAGTGGCAGTACCACCCTCCCATATTAGGAATCCTGGCTAGAACAGGGACTTGGCAGAGGTCAAAGACCTGTGGAGGCCTGGCTATAAAAAACAGCCACAAAAGTAATTAAGCATGGGCAAGGTCTTCTAACCCGTGAAGGATGAGTAAATCTTTTATGCTTAACTCTGGTACATAAAACTAAGTGCCATTTTTCTCAGTGGTTCCATTATAGTCTAGATTTTAATGTTGCACAGTAGGGAGAAGAAATTATTCTTAATTGTGACAAATTAATTCACCTCCAGAATAGGTCAAATTGACACTAGACAATCCTAGGCTTACTGAATAGCTCTTTCCCCCATTAGTTTTACTTTTGTATACTCCTCTTTTTTCAACACTTTGAACTCTCAGACTTCAGATCCCCTTGAAGCCAGCAACATGGTTTTGAAATGAAACATAGAGATACATGGCTTCAAGAGCAGCCAGTTTTGCCAGCCGACTGGAAGGCCTGTGAAATACTGGAAGTAATGTCCTGTAATCCCACTTGCACAATTTCAATGCCACTTCTGACAGGTTCATGCACCCTAACTTTGCTGCTGCCCTTTTTCAAACTGCTAAGAGAAATTTATCTTGACACAGCTGGCTAGAAGCATCACAGCTGGATGACTGACCTGGCACCAACAGGGACTTTTTGCCCATCCCTTAGCTGACCTGAATCCAAACCAATGTAACAAGTCTGCAAAAGCCAAACAAAACACTATAAATTTAGTCCACATAAAGTCTATGAATAAATATAGGGAAGGTACGAGGAAGTGCAACATGATTATAACAGACAGTTCTTTTCTGATACTAAAAAGAGCTGAGTCTAGCAATTCGCCCAAACCACAGATAAGAATAATCTTTCTAAACTTGTACCAGAGCTAATGTAAGTAGTTTAACCATATCCTTAAGCTATATAGTGACTGGCCTGGAGCAATACAGCAATTTCTGTACTTTAGAGAGAATGAGGGAATTCAGTAAACTGAGATGCATTCTTCAAAGTTTGCAGTTGGATTACTACCTGTATCTCTCAACTACATATGACAGTGTTACTAACCCCCTGCCCAATCATTTGGGCTGCTTGGAAAACTGAAATGGAGGAAGGTAATAATGGGCTTCACAAGATGGCCACCACACCCTATATTGCCACAGGCAACATGAGGTAAGCCTCAGAACTGCTAACTTTGTTTCCAGGAAAACACGCTCTCCTCCCCCAGACACAGTTCAATTTCAAATTACAGTAGTCCCTTTTTGGATTAGCAGTTACATTGCTGCTTACCAGCAGAACTATTGTAAAAAGCCCAAAGAAGAGATCAATCCTATAAAAGAGAGTAAAATGTAGAGAGCCAGCATGGTGTAGTGGTTTGAGTGTTGTATTATGACTCGGGAGACCACGGTTTGACTCCTTCCTCAGCCCTGGAAACCCACTGTGTTACATTGGGCAAGTCACACTCTCTTAGCCTCAAAGGAAGTCAAAGGCAACCTCACTCTGAACAAATCTTGCCAAGAAAATTCCATAGGGTTGCCACCAGTTGGAAAGAACTTGAAGGAACACATCATCATCAACACTACAATATTTAGTAACATAAAGTAGGCTTTAAAAAAAACTGGCTAAGTGATTTTAAATGAATAAATTCACCACTTACATATTTGAAAAACCTCGATGGAAATGTCTATGTGATATTTTCCACTCTTTGATGATAACGTAATGTCATGAATTTTCTGAGGTTATAAAAGGAAAAAGTCAGTGGGGATTCAATTGTAGACTAGACATAAGTGGAAAAAGCCTTCTTATTTGTCAGTGAAGTGCATAACCCACAAAACCTACTTTTTTGCCACCAGGAGCTCCTTACCGCCATTATTAGGATAACTGAGGACACTCCTTACAAACAATTATTTGGTCTAAAACTAAGAAAGCAGAAAGCAAGACACTCTTATTAGATGTCAGAATTGCTTTGGAACTAACAGGAGCTCCTATCCAGAAGAGTCAAAGGGAAATGAGAAATGCCTATTAAAGCAAACACAGACCAGCTAATGCATGTTGCTTGTCCTGGAGCCTTCCCTTGCTGCCTAATCCTGAAGTATGGAAGAAGGTAAAGATGATGCTTTCCGAGATTGCACCAATGGCACAAGAGTACTAGTAAATGAAGCTTATGCAATACCTATTGGGCATACACAAATTCTATGCAGGAAGCATGAAAAGGGATCTATGCCTTACTCTATTTGTATCTATTATTTTATTAGTAATACACTTAAGATGAAAAGGAGAAGGAAAGAAGTTCTCCAGTGGGCAAGTAAAAAGTGGTATCAATCAACAGACCTGAGGAAAGGAATGGCACTTAGAACTGCAACTCTATGGAGGATTTATTTGATTTGTTTATTTTATTTATATGCAACCTTTCTCCCAGAAAGGACTGAGGATCTGTCTATCAGTGGCTACTATTTGTGATGGATATCACTGGGGGGTGGGGGGACAAAGAGTGTGTAGCTGCAATCATGTCATCCTGGCTAGCTTCTTGTAGGCAGCTGGTTGACTGCTATGAGATAGAATGCTTGACTGTATAGGCATCACAGAGTTGGAAGGGACTGCAAGGGCCATCCAGTCCAAACCCCTGCCATGAAGGAACACACAATCAAAGCACTCCCAGCAGATAGCCATTCAGCCTCTGTTAAAACAAAACAAAACAAAACAAAACAAAACCTCCAAAGAAGGAGACTCCACCACACTCTGAGGCAGTGCATTCCACTGTCAAACAGCTCCTACTGTCAGGAAGTTCTTCCTAATGTTTAGGTGGAATCTCTTTTCGTGTAGTTTGAACCCATTGCTCTGTGTCCTAGTCACTGGAACAGCAGAAAACAAGCCTGCTCCATCCTCAGTATGACATCCCTTCAAATATTTAAACAGCTATCATGTCTCCTCTCAACCTTCTCTTCTCCAGGCTAAACATGCCCAGCTCCCTAAGCCGCTCCTCAAAGGGCATGGCTTCCAGACCACCCACCATCCTGGTTGCCCTCTTTTGGACACATTCCAGCTAGTCAATATTCTTCTGGAATTGTGGTGCCCAGGACTGGACACAGTATTCCAGGTTTGGTCTGATCAAAGCAGAATATAGTGGCACTATTACTTCCCTTGATCTAGACACTATACTCCTATTAATGCAGCCTAGAATCGCATTGGCTTTTTAAACTGCTACATCACACTGCTGACTCATGTTCACTGCTGACTTAGTAGACTTGTAGTCTACTAAGACTTCTAGATATCTTCTGCATGTGCTGCTATCAAGCCAGGTGTCACCCATCCTATATCTCTGCATTTCATTTTTTCTGCCTAACTGTAGTACCTTACATTTCTCCCTGTTGAAATTCATTTTGTTAGTTTTGGCCCAACTTTCTAATCTGTTACAGTCATTTTGGATTCTGATCCTATCCTGTGGGGTAATAGCTACCCCTCCTAATTTGGTGTCACCTGCAACATTGATAAGCGTGCCCTCTATACCACCATCCAAGTCACCGATTAAGAGGATGAATAGCAGGGGTCCAGGACAGAACCCTGTGGCATCCCATTAGTCATTTCTCTACAGGATGAAGAGGAGCCATTGGTGGACACCCTTTGGGTCAACCAATTACAAATCCACCTAACAGCTGCTTTGTCTAGCCCACATTTTACTAACTTGTTTGCAAGAATATCATGGGGGACCATGTCAAAGGCCTTACTGAAATCAAGATACACTACATTCACAGCTCTATCAAAAAAGAGATAAGAGTAGTTTGGCATGACTTGTTTTTGAGAAACCCATGTTGACTTTTAGTGATCATGAAACCCCTTTCTAAGTACTTACAGACCATCTAACGATCTGCTCTAGAATCTGGTACTGGTGTCAGGTTGACTGGGTGGTAATTATTTGGGTCCTCTTGTTTCCCCCTTTTAAAGATGGGGACAATATTTGCACTCCTCCAGTCTGCAGGGATCTCTCCTGTTCTCCAGAAATTCTCAAAAATTATTGACAGTGGTTCTGGGATTACTTGCCAGTTCTTTTAAAACCCTTGGATGAAGTTCATCTGGCCCTGGAGATTTGAATTCATTTAGAGTAGCCAGGTATTTCTGTGCTACATCTTTACCAATTCTGAGGGGCATTTCCCCTACTGCATCATGTGCTCCATTTTCCCCAGGTTCAGCACTATTCCCCTTTTGGGAGTCATCCATTATGACTCTTCTTATATTCTAATAATGCCAAAGCTGCACAGCATTTGGGATTAGGGTGTCAGGCCAACAAAAAGAAAACAACAGCCGCCAGGGACAAGTATATCACAATTACCAGAGCTGCCTCTATATAATAAAGTCTTCTAACACAATTTGAACTAGCCAGTGAAGAACATATGGAGAGGAAGCAGTGTCAGACCAAAAAAAGATTCTTGAACTTCGGGAAAGATTTCAGTGAAGGAAATGAATGAAAAGGCACTATAGAGATTAGTTCAGTTTCCCCTCACACACATTATTTATTTACTTACTTCCTGGTACTCTCTTAATGTATGCCTCTGGCCTCAGCTGGTAATGAGCCTTAGGAGTCCGTTTGTGTGCAAAAATAAATGGTACAGAACCAAAAAGTAGGCTATTTAAATACTGTAGTTTTCAGTTCTCAGAATTCTCTTGTTACTGTATGCTGCAGTCAATCAACCAAAGGAGCTAGAGAAAATGTCTGCTCAGAAACTAGCCAGAACAGGGAGGAGGGAATCTCACATGGTTAGGTAATACAGATTTGTTGACCCTCAGAGACCTTCATTTGTGTTTTGGAGACAGGCGGCCTCTATTTTATACAAAATTCAGAACTCTTTAATGAGCTGATACACAAATGTGCAGTCTGCCTTTTTATGCCAAAATCTGGCCTATGCACAAGTGAGCCATAAAATATGTCAAAATCTGTTTGTTTAAGGGAGATCATCCCATTTGTGGCAAAAGATGACTTTTAAAAGCCCAAATTATAACAGTCCCTTATCAAAAGGGACTTATCAAAATGTGTAAGTAAGATCAGTTTGAGGATATCTGAAAATCTTACTAAACGTATAGTGATGGCACCATGTAGAGAAATCACAGACCCACACAAAATCAGAGAGAAAGGTTGGGGTATGTGTAGTACTCCAGATGCTGGACTTCAGCTCCCACCAGTCCAAGGCAGCTTGGCCAATGGTGATGAAAGATGGGATCTGCACTTCAACAAAATCTGCAGCACTACCTGTGCCCCTGTTCTGACCCAAAAAAGGATAACAAAAGTTGGAAGGGGGGAAGCCAAGGAGTATATTTCTCCTTTCTGTAAGTTTGTATTATCTGAAGAAAATTATTTTAAACAGAACCTAGTTAAAAAGGAACACACTCAACAAAGCTAAAATACAAGTATATGAACCATTCTACTATAAAAAGGTAAGAAATCAAAAGCAATTTGAAAAAGAGAAATGAAGCAATATCAAAGGAATCAATTCTCTTGAGATAAGCAGGAAGAGGATCAGAACCCAACATGAGCCAACATGTAAGGTTCACACCTGAATTTCACTGTACCTCATACAGGGCTCTATAATTAATTAAAAGCAAGACAGAAACAATTTACTCTTCCCTGGAGGCACCAATCTGTGTATTATTTAGATCATCTAAGACTTGGAGAGCATTCACATCAATTTAACATTTTCTTTTCAACAGCAGAACACACATTATTTGTCTAAAAATGTGCTGCATATTGAATATGAACCAGAAACATACAAACTTGATATTAAGTCACACTGAATTCAGCATTTAAGTGAAAATGTCCAACAATGGAAACCAAGATTCATACTGGTGCCATATAGCTCTCTTTCCATTTCACGTCACTTGTGTCCAGGCATACAAATGTTTTGTGCTTTTTTGTTTGTTTGCATACCTTAACAATACACTTGTTTGTTCATTTTTAAGGATTTTGCAATTTACTACCTAAAACTCTCCTCTCTGTTTTTATATTTCCACTTCATGTGCAAGATAGAGGGTGTAATAATGGTATACAACCAAAGTCCAATGTCAATGTTCTATATTCACAGATCTTTGTAACTACGCAAAAATTTTCACAGAATTTGGCTACTGCCATTGACCAGTTCTCAGAGATTTTTGCAGAATCCCATTAAAAGCAAGAGTATGCAACACAAGAAGGTTTTGGCCAATGGAATATTCAGGCACATGGTGCTGTCCCAACTTCAACTGTATTCCTTCATGACAGCCCTAAGGAGAAGGGCTGGAGCTAAAAAAAAAATGTATTTTTATTTTTGAATGGTTCTGTTTGGGGATGTCTTTCTTCTTTTGGCTCTAAGAACTTGCATGGACTATTTCACAATGAAATGGAATAATCCCAGAACACCTGTACAATGCAATACAGTCCTCCCTCCACATTTGCAGGTTAAGCATTTGGGGATTTTGTCCGGAAAAGCTATACACTGGCAAAGTATAAACAGCAAAATCTGGGAAGGTAGCCAACTGTTAATTAGCTCACAGGAATACAAACACAGTCAAGCAAAGATTTAGTCCAGTAACACGGTACAAAAAGTCAGGGGCTTACAGCAGTCAGTCAGTGTGGGTCCAAAACAAGTCTGTGGGTCAATAGGAGCAGGCAGCAGAGTAGTCATGAAGAGTCCATGGTCTACGCACAAGTCAAGGTAGCAAGAATCAAGGCAACAAAGACAGGAGGAAACTTTCTCCAGAAAGATCAATTAATCTCTGACAAAGCCTCCATTGCTTCCCTAGCACATATATATAGCAAGCAAGGCTTTGTCAGGTGCTTCTTGATGAGCAGGCTTTTCTCATAAAGTCTCACAGATTTCCTTCAAGCTTCCTTTTGAGCTTGCTGCTGGGTATATGATGATGGAGGTAAGTTCGTCTCTTTTTCTTCATCCTTATCTGAATTGGTAGGACTCTCTGCTAGGACTGGTGCCAACCCACTACAGCCAGGCTTTTCCTCTGCTTGAGCCTCCAGATTGTCAGGGTTCCCTGCTGGCAGAGGTGTAGATAAACCTGTGCCAGGGTCCAGAGGGCCATTCCCTGCCATGTCCCCCTCCTCCTCTGATTCCAGACCCTCATCCAACTCACAAGGCATGACAGATTTGCTTATTCATGAATTTGATTAATATATTATCTCTAGGCATTTGTAGGTCCTCCAATGTGATTTTATGGTCAAATTCTGCCAGATGACATTAGAGGACCTACAAATGCCTAGAGAAGCGTTCTCTCAGATGCAAAAAATAGCGGGCCTATATTCACAGTTTCTCCAATTTCACAGGGCTGTTGCACCTTAATCCCTGTGAAAATTGAGGGCTAGCTGTACTTCTAACTATACAGCATAGTTCTTTGTAGAGTCATCCAATTATTGTCCAGTTTCAATGCCTCCTATTATTCATTTGAGATACCCACAAGTTTTTTTGCCTGTCCATGAAGCTCTTTCACCCTTTCGTTTGCTGTGAGTTGTGATTAAGCCAAGAAGATTCTGCTTAATCATAAATCTGTTTCAACCAAATCAGGAAACTATGGCTAGAAGCTTCAGAATTATAGCTAATTTCAGATCTAATCATGACTTGATTCAAAGGGAGGGATGATGGACTCTAAAGCCTTGTACATATATTGGCTTCGTAAGTTAAGTCATTATAGTCTGAATTGCTCAATATGTCCACACCAACCCTCAAAAGCAAATTCCACATTCCATTTATTGTTGAAGGCAAATTTTGTACTCAGAACTAAACAAAAAGCAGCAGATTTGCATAGAAATCTTAGGTGGTGAATGTTCACAAATAAATCCCAACTGCTAGTAATATAGTATTCTAGTGATTAAACAAGCTTTCTATGGAGAGGCCTTTGCAGTAAACAGAATAGATCAGTAAACACCTCTGGGAGTCAGTGAGACATGTTAACACCACATTCTGTTTCAAACACCACTCAAATATGTGCTCTGGCAGTAAACCTGACTTCCCTTATCATTAAAGATACCTCTGAAGTGGTTGGCAGCCATCCATTTCTTGCTCAAACAAATGAGACCCTTCCTCATATCACAGCCCCAAAAAGGATCTCTTAATCATGAAATATGAAAGGGGGGGGTGTAATTAGATTAAGTCAGACCATATTGCAGGCTTCTTGCAACAGCAACAAAACTTGACAGTGCAGGCAGAGAACATCAGGCATCTGAAAATCTTTGTGAGGCCCAATATAAAATGCTCCTGGAAGTTTGGAAGTTAATCATTTTAAAAGAAAAACATGTCAGAGCCTGACAGACAGCATGCCTCCACCATTCTGGTAACACCTTCCCTTCAAGACAAGAAATATCTTGCAGTAAGAGACAAGAGACTTAGTTGTGGCCTGCACATTTTCCACTGGAGGGCTTAAGCTACTTCACGCACACACACCACAAGAAGTTAAACCAGCTCTTTGCTGTTAATAGCAGATCCTTCTTTATGGGATCTACTGCTATGCCAGGATTCACACATAACAGCTGTGACAGAATGCATCTTTCCTCCTCTGAGATAAAGTCCAGAGGCTGTGACTGTGTCTCATGCAGACCTTATCACAACCACACAGGCCTACATAGCCAGAAGGCTAGATTATAGCAGCAGGCTCATTTTCGAACTATCATTGACAGGGGCTTTGCTTCAGCTGGTGCAGAATGTAGCAGTTCATCTCTCAAGTGAAATGAGCCCTTTGCAGTTTATCATGATCAAGCTCCAAATTCAGCACCTGGTATCTGGGAATGATCCAGAAAAGTACTGGAACAATTCAAATTAGAATAAGCTTTTGGACAATGGGAAGCCAAAGAGTTACCAATTTTCTTTTGCTAAGGGCATGCACTTTTTGTTCCTGTTCAGAAGTTTCAAGCATGTTATATTTGTATGAGCAGCATTATATACAAATGCATATTCAATACCCCTTTGCCTAATTCTATAAATGGGCTAAAAAAAATACTACTGTATTTACCATTTCCTCCTACAAGGGACCATATAGAAGTAGTCAGTCCAAACAATGGCATAATGGAAACAGTCATTGGCTGGGTTCAAACTGGATAGTCACAGCACTTCTTGTACGCTAAAACCCTGCTCCAGAGAGCAGAAAAAGCCTTGGATAAACTTTTAGGGTGCATGGGCACTGCAGGAGAGAGGAGGGATGCAAGTTCCAGAAGATGAAGTAGGATCCATCTTAAATACCCAATTTGATTCTGGCCATTAATTTAACAGAATTTACTCCTGTTTCATAAAACCATGCTCTGAGTATGGTTATGTTCTGAACTTGAAATAAGCAGAGAGAGGTAGAAAAACGTTAGATTAGAGCTATTTGTATCTCCTTAATTAACAAGCCACTTATAAAAAAAAAAATCAGCATTAACTACCTTGCCTGACTTAAATAATGGGAAGAGTGAATAAAAAATTCTGCTTTAAAGTACATCTGCAGAGATGTACCATAGTAAAGACAATTATACATGCAAAGTGCTATTCATAAAATGACATATCTCCAGTACTTTTTTCCCCATAATTCTATAGCTAAGGAGACTAGCTATTTGCTAGTTAACCAATCTGCTCCATAACCGCTTTGATATTGGGCCTTAATCTAGTGATAGTTTACACTTGTCAGGTTGATTGCTAGGCAGGAAATTGAGGGTGCTTTCCAGCAAAGAGGACAATCACCAGTGGCTCTGGGTTCAGTCACATACTATTTCCATTGCATATATCACATGTCACTCAGAGAAAGGGTCCCCAGGAGGAAGTGATACAAGAGAATTATGCCCTAGTGACATATAAAAGCATAAAGAGAGTTAACATAAGAAACCGTTTTGGCATTTGTCCAAGCTGGCAAACCTGTTATCTAGATACTAAATCCATGCTGTTTGTTTCCTGGCAAGTAACAGCTCCTGTCTATACCAACTTGAGGAGAGGGGGGGGGGGCAATTCTGCTAAAAAAAAAACAAATCAAGGGATATCTGTACTTAAGATTTTAAATCATGTCATTTGTATTGTATTAACGGGGTGCAGTGGTCTGAGTGTTTGACAAAGACTCTGGGAGACCAGGGTTCAAATCCTTGCTCAGACAGGGAAACCCACTGAATGACTTTAAGCAAATCAAATTCTCTCATCCTCAGAGGAAGGCAATGGTAAACCCCCTCTGAACAAATCTTGCCAAGAAAATCCTGTGATAAGGTCACCTTAGGGTTGTCCTAAGTTGGAAACTTAGGGCTGTCCTAAATCGGCTTTATTAATCACTGAAAGACCTGTATCACCTTGCCCAGCCCTTTGAAAATTTAAGGCAAGGGACAAGGTTTGCATCTTTCTAGAACTATCCCACTCCCACAACTGTATAAATATGCTTTACACCTGAGGCTTTAATACTACTCTGTATTGCATCTGAAGACGTGGGTTTATAACCACGGAAGCTCATGATAAAATAAAAACCAGATGAAGAGGATTTCTTACCCATCTATCCCTATGGATCAAGGCAGGGAACAAGTGATTAAAATATAGCAACAAATAGACACATAATACAGTTAAAAACATGAACACTAATTGAAAGTGCATAATCAGTTAAAAGAGCATAACATCAGTTGAAAATGCACACATAGTAAAAACAATTACTCTGATAGCCTTGTGGCTGAAGAGTGGGGTATAAATAAAATAAAATAAAATAAAATAAAATAAAATAAAATAAAATAAAATAATAAATAAATTAAAAATGTAATTTGAAAACCATCTGGATAGGTCTGCCAGAAAACATTGATCTTTAATGCTGTTTGAAACAAAGATAGATTATCCAACCGTCAAATCTCTTCCGGCAGGTCATTCCACAATTTGGGGGTAGCTGGTGAAAAAGGTCTCTGGTTAACAGTTGCCAGCCTGGTCCTGGTTGACTAAAGTAAATGTTCCCCAGAAGACCTGAGTGTATGGAGCGGATTATATCAGAGAAGGTGATCCAGTAGGTAACCTGGACCCAAACCATGTAAGGGCTTTAAAGGTAACAACCAACAGTATTGCTGCCACATTCCTCACTCCCTACCTCTTTTTTTTTCCTTGCAAGAGACTAACACAGCTACTTCTTTGAAGGCACACAACAACTATTTGTACTGAATTTCTGTTTCCATGTAAAATTGCTCCAGGATTTGTCATTTCTATATGTCCCACTTAGCACAGTCACCCCAGTGGCTTACCAAGTTTAAGATAGCAGTACCTTTCATTAGCAACATAGCTACTAATTTAAATTTAACAATTTAATTTAATCTAACAATTTAAATTTAATAATCTATTATCCTAATTTGCCACTTGATACTTTAAAAGGACTGGGCCTGGTAAAAGGGAGAATCCCAATTTTCCTTGCTTCCAGAATGAACTTGGTGAGGGAGAGCCCCTAGACTATGCAGGGCAGGTTCAGTTATGATGCATCCACACAAAAGCCTGCAGCAACCTACACAAGGACAAACTCTATCATCCTTAGCCTCTGCAATGGAGAGAATACTAAAGCAGATTGATGACACCAGAAAAATGTATACATTGCCATGGAAAATTTAAACAGGGTGGGTTTTTAACAATAGCAACAACAACACTTAGTTATTACATTTTTACTGAGAAGCCCCACTTACCGTATTTCAAGAGGACTTGTTTCAAAGTAAGCACACCTAGCACTACAGACCCTGTTACTCATTTTTCAACATAGTATTTATAACCAGCATGAAATTATGCAGCCAAACTAGTAGGCACTCTTAAAATGGCAGCTAATAAACCTTTGCAGGAAGCAGACAATCTGATGCCTGCCAGATGTTTTGGAATATGTACATCCTCTATAATTATCATTAGTGATGGAAGTTGTAGTAAAGTAACCCTTCAAGGAAATTTGGTTGCCAACTTCAGCTGTAGAGCAACAGCAGCTAAAGCTACATATGAATCTCAACACTTGACAACTGAAGTAGAGTGAAATTAACACATTTTCTCAGTCAAAATTAAACCCCCCTCCCAGCCCTAACACATACACACATGCTCAGTTACATTAGAACGTCTATTCCATGATCCTCTGTGATTGCCAGCTAACTTGTTTTTCATGTTGTCCTCAAAAGAGTAAAGCTGCAGAAACATCACTTACCCCCTACAAGGATTAAAGGAGCTGAAGGGTCCCTGTCACTCAATAATCCCTTTTAAGTACTTAATGAAGTGTAATGCAATTAGGTTAGTTTTAGAAGGTCAAATGAAAGGTTTTACTTTCACATTGCTTAGAAACAAATGCTGATGCCATCTTGGCTTGGGAAGCATCATACAAAACAGGGGAATCTTCAAAAGGTCGTTTGCCTCCTTTAATGTTTTAAGAAAGGGGCACATAACATGTTCTTGTTTGATTAACTGATTGATTAATACATACATAGATAATCAGTGACATCATAAATATTCAGCCATTTATAAGCTTCTTCAGGGAGAATTAAACAAGAACAAGAAGTTAGGTGTGTTCTTATTTATGCCAGCTCTAATCCAGTGCCAACAACATCAAAATCTATTCATATGTTCTGGGTTTGCCTTGGTGTGATAAGCACAATCCATCCTCCCACATTAATGACAATAATAATAATAATAATAATACATATTTATTTTTACTCCGTCCCTCTGTTAAAAACAATATTAAAAACGAAACATATTCTTTACAATGTTAAAAACAAAACATGTTCTTTACAGATTGAAGAAAAAGCAGATGGAAGCTTTGCTGATGTTTGCCACTTTTTGATTTTTTAAAGAACTACCACAGTATTACTATGACTGCATGTTATCACAGAATCTTAGCACTGGAAGGGGCGACAAAAGCCAACCAACCCCTGCCAGGCAGGAACATACAACTACAGTACTCCTGAAAAATACCCATCCAACCTCTGCTTAAAGACATCCAAAGATGGAATCTACCACCCTCTATATAGCTCTTACAGTAAAAAAAACTCTTCCTAATGTTTAGGTGGAATCCCTTTTTTTAAAAAAAATTGAATCTGCTGGTTCCTGTTCTAGCCTTTGGAGCAGCAACCCCCCCCCCCACACACAACAAGCTTGCTCTGTATTCTACATGACATCCTTTCAGATTCTTAAAGATAGCTTTCATGTTACCTCTTAGTCTTCTCCAAGCTAAACATATCCAGCTCCCTAAGTCATTCCTCATAAGGCTTGTGTTTCCAGACCTTTGATCATCAGGGTCACCCTTCTCTGGACACATTCTAGCCTGTCAATATCCTTTTTAAGCTGTGGTGCCCAGAACTGGACATAGTATTCCAGGTGAGATCTGACAAAGCAGAATGAAGTTGCAGGACTAGTTCCCTCAATCTGGACACTATACTTGTGTTGATGCAGTCCAGAATTTTTTTGGTCCATGTTTTTGGTCTACTAAGCTTCGGTCTCCTAAGACTCCAAGGCTGGGCAAAGTGTGGTCTATGGGTTGCATGCAGCCCCCCAAGGAGTCAAACTCCCCCCCACCAAATGTTTTGTCCCCAAATGCCCTTGAGGGGTCATGAGGGCCTCCCTGCTATGTTTTTGCTCTGCCAGATCAATTGAAGCCCATGACGGCCTAAAAATATGATGAAAATGCCCCCCTAGAGGGCATTTGGGATAAAAAAATGTAGTGTGGTGCAGGGGGCATGTAGCCACCCAGGGTCTCAAAGCGAGCTAAGTTACCTACTCTTATCATATAGCATGAGAACCCAGCTTTCTTACCAAACAAGAAGATCCTGACCTCATCTTATACCTGCCAGGTGGGTTAGGATTAATACTAAACCTCATCATACCTGAAAGAGGTTGCTGAAGGAATCCTTACACCACTGGGTTTCTGCCAGCCCAGGAAAGAAAACTACGTATTCATGATACAATAGAGAGAAGCTGAGCTTCACTGCAATCCAACAACAAAACTGCATATTGGACATATTACAAAAGCCCTCTCCATTGACGCCCCCTTGTCATGGGAGAGAGGCTTGTGTACCCTAACGATGTTTTGAGCTATGCTGGCGGTGGCATAATAGCCACCGGTAGGGTCTCCCATGCCAGACAGGTCAAAACTGAAGGGTCTGACAAAGAGCGTCAAAGGGCAGGATGGGCTCTCTAGCCTTACGACAACCATCCTAGGAGAAGGAAAACTCTAACCCCAAACCCGGGCAGATGGTGCTCATCCAACCCTGTAAGGTCAACCATCAAAGAGAAGGAAACTCCAATCAAACCTATGACCTGAGGACCTCGGTGCTACCGTCCATGCTTGCAAGGCCACAGCTGATGAATCTTTGGTTTAAAGGGTGAGGCCAGTTCTGTGCATGCTGTGCTCCACCAGAAAAATCTATTGTACAGGCTCCAAGGACAAATCTAGTTCCAAAAAAGCCCTGTAGCGATAGGCAAGGGAAGAAACGGCAGGTGTAAAGATCCACTGGAAGCCGCAGACCCAACCCTGCATGCAGGCGGTTCAGATCTTGTTCGGCAGCATCCTGAACGACCAAGCAGCCTTTTTTGAAGGAGAGCACTGCTTGCTCCATATGGAGAGGGGCCTAGAAAAGGTGGCCTAATGAAAGCTCATCCCCATCTAGCTGGCTGGCTAGCCGTGGCTAACGGGCATCTTCTGATGTGGTCAAACCAAGGCAAAGAAACAAAGGCACACATTGGTCTCCAAAGGTGTAAATAAACTGACACTTGCATGCTGGAACATCAGAACCATGCAAGACTCTGAAGATAGTGGACGGCCTGAGCATCGTTCTGCTCTAATAGCCCATGAACTATCACGACTTAATATTGACATTGCTGCTCTTAGTGAAGTTTGTCTCCATGAGGAAGGCACCCTTAAAGAACAGGGCACCAGCTACACACTTTTACTGGTCTGGAAAACCCAAAACCGAAAACAATCTTTCAGGAGTAGGCTTTATGATTAAAAACTCCATTGCTTCCAAATTCAAAACCTTGCCAACAGGACATTCTAATCACATTATTGCCTTATGCCTCGCTCATGTTGTTCTCTTTAGACACTGTGAGCAGAAAAGGTCTGTGGCAGATCCTGGAAAGACTAGGATGTCCCCTAAATTCCTTAAAATGATTAACTTGCTAAACGAGGGCCAGCGCGGTCAACTCACATATGGTGATGCTCTTTCAGAGCCCTTTCTAATAACTAATGGAGTGAAGCAAGGTTGTGTTCTTGCGCGAACTTTATTTACAATCTTCTTCAGCATGATGCTCCAAAGGGCTACGGCAGAGCTTAAAGAAGACGACGGCATCTATATACGTTACCGTACTGATGGTAGCTTGTTTAACTTAAGCTGTCTGAGGGCTCACACTAAGACTCTAAACTATCTAGTCCATCAGCTGCTCTTCGCTGATGCTGCTTCCCTTGTTGCCCACACAGAAGCAGCTCTGCAGCACCTAACATCCTGCTTCGCAACAGCTGCAGAGCTCTTTGGGCTGGAAGTCAACCTGAAGAAAACGGAAGTTCTTTACCAGCCTGCACCACAGGACGAACACCACCATCCCCACAATGCCGTCAGCAAATCTGTGCTCAAGTCCGTTCAGCAGTTCACCTACCTGGGAAGCATCATCTTCTCAGATGCCAAGATTGACAAAGAGATCGATGACAGATTAGCAAAGGCATATAGCGCATTTGGAAGACTTCACAAAAGAGTTTGGAGTAATAAACATCTGAGGCAAAGCACAAAAATCAGTGTGTATAGAGCCACTGTACTGTCTATTCTCCTTTATGGATCTGAAACATGGGTCACCTATTGCCACCACCTATGACTCCTTGAACACTTTCATCAGCGCTGTATAAGCACAATCCTAAATATACACTGGACTGACTATGTGATGAATGTTGCTGTCCTTGAGCAAGCAGGGATCACCAGCATTGAGGCCATGATATTGAGAACACAGGTGCACTGGGCAGATCACGTTTCTAGGATGGAGGACCATCGCCTCCCAAAAATAGTACTCTGCGGTGAACTCGCCACGGGTCAGCGTAAGAGGGGCGCTCCAAAAAAGCGATACAAGGACTCCCTGAAACAACATCTCAGGCTTGGCCAAACTGACCACCCACAATGGTCTGCCCTGGCCTCACATCAGGAGGCATGGAGATGCACTATCCACAATGCTGCAGCCTTATTTGAGAACTCACACCGAACAAGTCTTGAAGAGAAACGACAACGCAGAAAGAATCACAACCCGGAAACATCACTCAAGGAGACCTTCTGCTGTGCTTTCTGCAACTGGATTTGTTTATCTCGGATTGGCCTTTTTAGTCATCAGCGCGCTTGCAGAAAGCGCGCGATGAATCCTTCCTGAATCTTCGTTTGCGAAGAAAAGCCAGAGACAAAAGCCCATGCTCCCGCATTCCCCCTCAAATGTGTCTGGGTTTGTGATTGAACTGAGAGCCAATCCATCACTGAAGCCTGGCTTCTACCCAATATTACTCCACCCATCCCATATCTGCTGTTCAATCTGGTCTATAAGATGGTACATGTGTGGCAAGCGGCCTTCTATGCAGGCTCACCTGCACTAAGACACCTAGGATTGCCAGGAGTATGGGATCTTGGAAACAACCAGGATCCAGCAGTGAATTATGGGCTCTCCCCTATAGATATGGGTGATGCATTAGAATCACTAGCAAATCTAGAAAAATCTAGTATGGATTGGCAAACTGATATGAGTATGCATTAATCTAGATCAAGTGTCAGCCAGCAAATAAAACTCAGAACCACTGGGTTATTCTTCTGATCTCTGCCAGGTACCTACCCCATATAAAGCCCAAAGTTACTATAAACTGGGGGGAAAACAAGGGTGGGGGCAGTAGCAAAGCAAAAGAATGAACAAGCTCTTGCACATGTTTTTGAAGGCACTGAGAACCTTTCCAACCTACAGATGTAATGTTTAATTGACTACTTGGTTTGTTTAAATGAATTGCTGTACAGCTCTTCTGATCAGTAAAAAAGAACCTATGGGTGACAGAAAGCATTGCAGAGAAGGCATTTTTCCTGCTACAGACAAAAAGAAAAAAAAAGAAATGTCTCCTCTATAGTGATATCTGCTAATATGAATTCAGGAGTTTATCTCCAATTTTAATCTTAGCAAATCGATCAAAGATCCCCAGACAAGAAATAATGCTGTTTTCCTCAGAATACTTAATTGCATTGTTCATGGACAGATTCATCTGATTAAATCAACTAAGACTGCTTTAAATCATCTAGCAGGGAGAATACAAAATTAGATGAATTAATATATGATAAAAAAGGGAAGTTATTATCTAGAATTTCTAAGATATTGTTAAAACTGAATTTAGAGCAGGAAAGAATAAAACCACATATGGTGAAATGGGTGCAAAATTTTGGCCATGTAATTTTTCCTGATCATTGGGAAGCATCGTGGAATAAAAACCTGGCATTTTCTAGAAGCTACAATATAAAAGAAAATTATTATAAGATGCTATTTAGGTGGCATCTAACACCTGAAAAGTTAGCAAAAATTTATACGAATTCTTCGGATGAGTGTTGGAGATGCAAGACGACAATGGGAACTTTTTACCATATGTGGTGGAAGTCGGAAGAAACTCAGAAATACTGGCGGAAAATACATTATCTTGTTACTAAAACCTTGAATATTAACTTCAAATGTGAATCCGAATTATATCTACATGTTACACAATATAAATAAAACAGATAAGGAAAGATGGGGTAAGATACTTTTGTACATGATAACGGCAGCAAGAATAGTATTTACCAAAAAGTGGAAAAATCAGAATATACCATTAATGGAAGAATGGATGCTGAAGCTTTATGACATGTACGAGATGGACAGAATGACAATGATGTTAGATGATAAGAAAACAACAAAAAGTACGGTATAGAGGATTGGCAGATTCTCACCCCACTGTGGAGAGAAAAATGGGGAGAAATAGCAACAATGAGCTTTGAATAAAAATAGCACCAAATGCTAATTGTAATAAAGGGAAAATAGAAGGAATTAAAGTATAGAGAGAAGTGGGAGTATCATTATGTAAATATTAACACTTGATGGGAAGAAAGTAGGAAGGTTTTTTTGTTGATGTTGCTGATGTTTGTTTAGATGTTGACTTAGATGTGTATGTAAATATGGTGTCGTTTTTGTTGAACAGTTTGTTCTATTTTATATATTCTATGTAAAATGAATTCATCATCATCATCATCATCTAGCAGGCTTACTTCTATCTGAGAAAACACCCAACATTTCTAGATTTTCAATACTGCTCCAACACTTATAAGTTATGTTAGTGATGTGGGTCTCTAAAAACAATTTCTAGAATTAGGAAAAGATGTACACTGCAACAAAATAATTACCTTTTTGAAAAGTCGTCCAGAGTCTTCACTGACTTGAACAAACCGAGGGATAATGTTGTTCAGATAGATGTCACTCAAGGTGGTGTGGTCCCTGCTCTCCCGCTTCACCTGGTTTAAGAGGAGGTTCCAGCAATTGACAGGTGAAAGAACATTTTGATCCTTCCTGCAAGGAAACAGAGTCACAATATGATTTTTCTTCTCAAGTTGGGCAAAATCTAATATTGTTCAAGCAGACTTCCACACCCTTCTTGTGTCACATTCTGGAACAGATTTTGCAAGTGTAGTCCCTCCCCATTCCACTGGAAGCCATCCTATTGATGGAAGAGACTAACAGGATCCAACGTATAGCTCTTGAAATCGAAGCAAAAACGATGTAATACCTTTGAAGAATTGTTCTTGTTGTGCCTTCAAGTTGATTCTGAATTATGGTGACCCTATCATACAGTTTTCTTGACAAGATTTATTCAAACGATTTGCCATTGCCTTTCGCTTATGTTGAGAGAATATGACTTGCCCATGGTCACCCGGTGGGTTTCCTGGTCTCTCGGAATACTAGTCCAACCTTCAAATCACTACTCTACAAGAGCTCCCCCTTATAATACTACCTTGCAATAATACCTTACAACACTGAAATTTTCTAATGCAAAAAAATAGGAAGTTACCAGAGGAATCTGAGGAAATGATATGTTCTATAGACGTTACAATACCAGTTCTCTTAGCACTCTGTAAGATCTCTTTAAAAACTCTTGCCTTTTGGAATTTATGTACCACCTTTCACTGAAAAGGACTCAGAGAAGCTTCCAACATAAATACTAATAAAAGCACCTTTTAAAAAAACAGTAAGCCTCTGAGCCTTAATAAAGATAAAGAAATAAAAAAACAACATTGTACAAGAAGTAAAACATATAGTTATTGGTAAATGATACAGAATGATCATCTTCAAAATGCTATAATCTCTCTTCCTAATGTAGAGTCTGAATTATATTTTAATAGGTCTGACTCTATAATCATTAATAATGGAGAAACACTGGATGCCATCTGGAGAGTAAGTTACAGATCTACAAAATTATAATCCTGTGAACTGTGAACTGTAGTCTTTCAGAAATTAAATGTTCAATATGAAGGAACAGAAAATAAAGCATCACATTCTCATGTTCTCATGGCCATATTTATTTCCCATGAGAGCAGCCATAATGTCAAAATGGGACGTTGTATGAATGCTCGCTTAATCAAAATTTATTCTTACAGCAAAGAGACTTGGAGGAGTGGGGCAAGTGCAGGCTATGTAGCTGCATGCAGTCTCCAGGTACAATTTTTTAAATTGCCCTCAAATGCCCCTAGAGAGAATGAGGCATTTGGGGGAGGGTAGGCATTTTTTGTCCAGGGCACCTTTTTTTCTAAAAGTGACCTAGAAATTGACTTCTAAGAGGAAAGCTAATTGAATTCAGTAGTATTTTTGAACAGACAGGTAGAGAGATCTGTGCTGTAAAAAGTTTTCAGCCATTTACTTGGCATTCCAAAAATTAATATTTTTGAGAATGTTTCCAAAGGATGGATTGGCAAGGCAGGTATAAGCATAGTGAACAGTGTTCCACTGTCCAGGAAGTCAAGACAGAAAGCGGGGAAACCACTATCAAAGCACATGTAAAATTATAAAGTTCTGAATTCTGGCCGCTATATCCCTGGTAAAGTATAAGAAGAATGACTGCCCATGAATGTCAACTTCTCATCCATCTCCAAGTTTGCCTACATGTACTGTTAATTTTTCTAGTACTAGTACTCACAGCAGAGTACTAGATAAAGCACATGTAATCTCACTGCATGGATGAGAAACTGAAATGTTACTCACCTGATTTTAATTTAGCTGGAGTTTAAAATTTTATTGCAGAAAATTGTGTTAATTCTGGGATAAATGAAGGTTCCAAAAATTTAAAACAGTAGCTAACAGATCATATTTATGACTCAGTGTTATTTTAGGTTGCACAAATATGCATGAACTGTGGATCACACTGCCTGAATATCAACTCAACAATCAAATTGAAACTGGACAATCAGATCCTAACTGCTCAAATGTGTTTAATGAAACACAGTTTAACTAAATATTTTAAAAGCCACTTTGTGTTTAGAACCTTTAACCCTATCTGTTTCCTTTTCCTCCAGTATTGACTCTCTCTAGCCCAGTAAATTTAGGCAAAAATCAAGAGCTCAGTTCTAAAACAACATTTTAAAAGTCATTCTGAAAACGTTTTTTCTTTTATGCTTATGAGGACTGCCAGCCCTCTCCCCCATTCCCTAAGTAAATCTGCTTAATTTGAGTGACCCCCCCCAAAAATGAAACCACAGACAGTGTGATCCTACCTTCTTTGTCACCTCACTGTGGACAACCACAGTAAATGTGCCACAGAGACACATCCTATGGAGTTCTAATAAAGAGCACAGCCCTTGATGAGTTAGGGCACCAACAACTCAAAAAAAGGTTGGCTGAAGTACAGCTAGTTTCCCCATACTGACAGGAGCAATTGATTGCAGGGTTTATGCAGGAGCTTCCTTCCCATTACAATGCTGTACTAAGGAAGCCCCTTTTCTATTTTCAGGTTACTCTGTAGGCAGTATGTACATGTGTGTATTTTACATCTCCTTTCAAGCTAAAGATTTTCAAAGAATTCTGGACCACATGCCATGCTTGCCAGAGGGCAATGCCACACTCACAGTGACAAACAAGATTTGTTGAAGCCATTGAAGCTATATTTCTTCTCTATAAACCATTGTGATCTTATCAGTTATGGTCACACATTGGTTATTTGGTGTGTGCTATACCTGGTAGTACAGTAGCAGTGCAGAAGGGGTTTGGGACTGCCTCCATGCTGTATCACTCCTTCTACATACTAGCCATATGCAGAGCCTTTTGTGGAAGTTTCAATAACAAACATGTGGTATAGGATCACTTAAACTGACACCAAAACCTGCTGTGAGACTTCACTATTGCCTGGGCTTTGTTGCTGTGTGCCTCCAAGTCATTTATGACTTATGGTAACCCTAAGGCAACACTATCATGGAGTTTTCTTGGCAATATTTGTTTAGAGGGGGTTTGCCATTGCCTTGTTCTGAGGTTGAAAAGGTGTGACTTGCCCTAGGTCACCCATGGGGCTTCCATGGCTGAGTGGGGATTCAAACCCTGGTCTCCCGGATTCAAAACCTGGTCTCCAATATTCAGACCACTACACCACACTGGCTCTCAAAAGACAAAAAAGGAAAAAAAGATGTGGAAAGGCACTAGAAATCTACACCATTTGTTGTCCATCTTAACTCAAGTGCTACAATACTGACAACAATAGAAGAACTGCAGTAGCAGAACCTAGTATTTCAACACTAAACGCCTTAAATACAATTCACTGGGGAGCTCACCTGCAGGCTCCAACAAACTGAACAGGACCATGCAGTTGTAGAGGTCTTGTACAGCTCCCATTATTTTAAAAGGGGATTTCACTGCAGATTTTAGCAGTGGCTTGTACCTCTAACTTATTAACTTGGCTGGATTACTTTATTTCCTTTTATCATTTGTTTACATGTGTCCCTTTTCCCCACTGCATTGTGTAATGCTTGGAAGGCACAATAATAAAAATATTTTCTTAAAGCCAGGCTATGGTAGGAATGTATCCAGCAGCTCAGACCACTCAGCTCATCTGGAATTAAATAAAGGAAGACTATTGATTTTTCTCCCTTCCCTAGAGAAAGTCACATTATTATTATTTTTCCTTTAGAAGGTGGGTGGGTAGAGAGAAGGAGAAAAGGCTGAGCATCTAGATCAAAGCAATCACATAGATTGATGCATGCTAAAGATTTATGTGGATGACAGCTGACAAAACCACCATGCTTCTTCTGGCAAGAGAAAGTTTGAAACAAATTTGCTGGCTTGCTTCTGATACCACATGTTCAACTCCCTAGTTGAAAAGAAAACACCTTCAAGTTTTGCACTCCAGAACTAAAGACAAAAAAGAATACGGTATCTTAGTGATTCTTATCTTAACTAAACTCACATAAGTAACTAGCTGCTGTCAAAACTCAGTACTAATGCAACAGTAAACACATTACTCTTAGTTTGAGATCTGATGGTCACCAATTATCAGATTTCTAATGTAGCAGTTCCCTATGGTGGATGTGGTTCAGTCTGAACCCTAGACACATGGGAATCTAGGAGGCAGGCATCAGTGAGAGGAGAACCACACTTGTTCTATACAAAAAAATCAACAAAGTAACATTTTCTCGCCATCTCTCTCTCTCTCTCTCACACACACACACACACACACACATAAGAAATACTTAGCAAAGGAAAATATCAAGGCTGCTATATCTGAACTAGAATTTTAATAAAAAGATTCCTCCACCACCACAAATGTGGTGCAATCCCAATAAATAAACACCCTATTCTGTTGTTAGCAGATAACAGAAGTTTCCTACCATGAACTCTGCTAATTTTCCTAGAAATGTTAAGACTAAAGATGACTGCTTACTTCCATTGTTCTTCCTGTGCCAGGAAGAAAGCCGGGATGAGGGGTGGGGAGCTGCTCTATAGTAAAAGGCAGATTAATTTCATTTAGACAAAAGAACAGACCAGGAGAATGCCGCTTTCAAAGTAGCTGATCTGGCAGTGTTTCTTGCCCTGTGAAAAATACCACAGGAAATGACTGAAGTTTGCAATCTGGACTGTTTGAGGGTTTCACATATAAGGGAAGTGAGAGAGCTGGGGTGATTCAAAGCTATGACTAGTTTTGAATGCCAAAAGAAGAAGCATGTATGTGGGGGGAGGGAATGTGCTCTCATTCTCTGGACTTGTATATGTGTTCTCCTAGTACAGATAAAAGCCAACAAAAGGATCAAAAGGCAACATTCCCTGAACTTGACAATAAGCTGGCCAGGGAACAAACATATTCACTTGGTTACACACAAATATTAAAAATAGCAAAACCACCTACCACACTGTATTTATACTCTTCCACAATGATTATAGGCTTTGCAGTCCTTCAGCCACCTAGCTATGGCTTTTTAATCACACTGTGAGAACATAAAAGGGCTTACAGCAAATGGCTGATACACTTCAACACAACAATCTACAGTATTTTGTCAATATCTAGTTTAGGTGTTCTAATGTCACAGAACTGCAGAGTTAACTGGAAATGCCTATAGCAGTGCTACTCAAAGTGGTGGTTCCTGGAATGGTACTGGTCTCTCAGCCATTGGCTGCCAGTCCCTGGCAAGTTTCCAAAGGAAAACAGAAATAATTGTACTCAATGGGCACAAATATGATACCAGTCGCAGGTACATTGGTGGTGGTGGTGGGGTAACTGCCAACCCTCCACGTCAGATAACCTGAGAAGCACTGGCCTACATGATATAGGCTTTCAAATTCTGCCCCTCCTTGGTATAAATTGAGCAGGAACAATTATTTAGGCACAAATAGATATTACTTTCTGTTTAAAAACAGAACAGTGGTTTCTTTACAACATTCCTAACATCATAAACAAAGGGGTAAACTGAAAGTGAATAGAGAAAATCTGTCCAAGAATAAGAATGGGAGATACATAAGCTGCGCTCTGAATGCAAACAGAAGGACCTGTTTCCTCAGAGCACTTGTTTAGAATTTAACCTACATTAACAAGGAAGTTCACAGTAGAAGAGTGAATCCAATCTGGATTTTAATCAAAACTTTAAAGGAACTATCCAAGCCCTGTCTACTCTTCCTTCAATAGATTCAACACCTTGAACTGCTCCTTTAAAATTCAAATTAAAACTCAGAGTGGATTCATCTCCCCACTGACAACGGAAGGACAGGGTGCTTACTTGTAACCATAGATCTTTGAGTGGTCTTCTATGAATTCACACAGCTGGGTTACTCCTGCGCCTGCGCAGAGCATCAGAATCTTCTAGAAACGCTAGGCAGAATGTGCTTTGATACATTTTTGGCAGTAACTCCGCCCATACCAACAGTCCCTTATAAGGGATTCCCGCCCAATTCTCCTCAGTTCCTTGAATGACGCTGCAATCTGCAGCATCAGGAACATTAAACATGTTTATATGATGTAGTAGGACATAGAGGGGAGGATGGGCGGGTCTGTGTGAATTCACAGAAGACCACTTGAAGATCTATGTTTACAGCTAAGCAACCTGTTCATCTTCTTCGTGGTCTCTGTGAATCACACAGCTGGGTAGACTGGCAAGCTTCACTCCAGGAGGAGGGTATGTCCTACGCATATTGACTCTAATACCATATTACACAGTCAAACCTGAGACTGGGATAGTAATAGCACATTCTTAAGTAAAACTATTCAAACCACATATATATTCCTATATGAAACCATCAAGTGACTTGGCAAACATGAACACTCACTTATTGAATAGAAGATAACAGTACAGCTTTCCCAAAGGCAGTCTCATTCCTGGAACGAGAGTCAAGTCTGTAATGAGAAATAAAAGTCAAAAGTGAAGACCAAGTTGCAGCTCTGCAAATGTCCTCTAGAGGCACCCCAGAGAGGAATGCTGTCGAAGTGGAGATAGCCCTCGTAGAGTGTCCTCGAATCCGTGACAGTAGAGGCTTCTTTGCCAGTTCGTAGCAGAGAGCAATGGTCGATGTCACCCCTTCGATAACCTTTGTGGAGAAATGGGCTCTCCGAGCTTTGAGTCAGCATAGGACACAAACAGTCTGGGTGACTTTCTGAGGGAAGCAATTCTTTGAATGTAGAAAGCAAGAGCCCTCCTGACGTCCATGAGATGGAGGGTACGTTTGAATTCGTCTTTCGGGTCCTGCATCAAAGCAGGAAGAGTGATGGATTGGTTGAGATGGAAGCTCGACACCACCTTTGGAAAGAAATAAATGTTGGGGTGAAGCACCACTTTGTGCTTATGGAAAGCAGTGTATGGTGGATCAGATCTCAAGGGACAGAGTTCACCAGTCCGACGTGCTGAAGTGACGGCCACAAGGAAGGCAGTCCTCCAGGACAGAAGTCGCAGATCAGTAGAAGAAAGGGTTCAAATAGTCGGCAAACCAGCTGCGAGAGGACCAATTCGAGACTCCAAGCCAGGGTTGGCTTGGTTACCGGAGGGTGCAGATTGGTGTAGACTCTCAAAAACTTCTTAACTGTCGCATCAACAAAGAGAGATGGACGACCTCTCGCTTGGAAATCGACAGATATAGCTCCACCTGAATTGCCTCTGCCATTCTACGACGTTCCTCAGGGAGGTCTTGAATAAACTCATCCATTCCTATAACACTTGCTGGTAAGCTCCCATGCAAGCTGAGTAATTCGCCACACGGAAGCTCAACCCAGCCGCAGAATAAATTTTCTTCCCCACAATGTCCAACTTGCGGCCCTCTGGGTCTGGTGGAGTTGACAGAGGCCGACATTGCTTTCTGTTTTGTGCAGCTTCAACGACGACAGAGTTTGGTTTTGGATGGTTCTGGAGCCATTCCACATGTTCGCCGACACAGTACAGGCGATCGATCTTTTCGGAAGTCGACTGTATAGAGGAGGGGTTCTCCCAGGAGCCCTGTGTGATCTTCAACAGTGATGGCAAGACCGGGATAGAAGCTGTAGGGGGTGCCTTTGACTGGATCCGCTGAAAAATCGGGTCCACCGGCTGAACTGTTCTTTCCTCCACTCTAAGGTCCAACGCGTGGGACATCCGAACCATTTGTTCCGCGAAAGCACGAACATCATCCGTTGGGGAGGAGGAATCATCTTCCATCAACTCAGCTCTAGGCGATGGTAAGTAAGGTCGGTACTGGTCCCAAGACATGGAGGAAGAGGAAGTCAGCAATGGACTATGGTCCCATGGCGGTGTAGGAGATCGGTGCTGTGGGATTGGAGGAGTCCAAGGCAGAGGGCGATACTCAGGAGAAAGAGAGACCTGAATCACTGCATCCTTCTTAGACGCCGGTTTCACAACGTCGAGGTCAGACAGTCGTGGAGATCGAGCTATCGAGCGGCCAGTGAAGGAAGAGCCAAGCACATCACCCCTTGACATCAAAATCTGTGAGCCCATGGGAGACGCAAAACCTGCGCGGCAGATGGATCGAGCAAGATCATACGCAGTGTAAGCTGGAACATCATTACGGATTGTAGAGGGAGATGTACAGCCCCGAGGCGAGAGTTCAGACTCGACGACCTCGACTTCGATGTCAGAAGAGTGGCATTCCAACTGCACCCGTGAAATAACAAGAGCAGGAGATGCCTCCAGCCGCTTAGGTGACCTCTCAGTGTCGGTCCTGGATGGGATGCCAACCGCCACAATCTCCACCGATCCCGGTGGCGTGAGTGAACGGCAAACCGCGGACTCTGGTGTGGCAGATACAGGCAGCGGTCTGGCAAAAGTGGCCTCAGTATTAACCGGTGGGCGCGTAGGAATCACAGGGGCAGCAGTATCGAGGGGCTTCTGTTTCTTCGAGCCCTCCTTCGATTTGGTCTTAGACTTAGTAGAGTCATGTTTAGACACATGCTTTTCTTTCTTCTTTTTCTTTAAAGATTGTGAAGAGCCAGACTCAGTGCCGGGACAGGTCTCAGTGGTGGCATAAGCCTGATCCCGAGCGACGGTCTTCGGAGTCAACGGTGTCGGCTGCTGGACCAATGCCGAACGATCCCGTGTCGAACGCAAAGATGCATGCTGCAGGGAGGTATGGAGAGCCTCAGGATCCGAAGCCGTCGAACAGCACCTAGACGGGCTCCGGGATCGACGGCGATTTTGGCCCTTGGATGTCAGAGACCGAGAGTGTCCACGGTCCTGGGGCACAGAAACAGGAGTTGAGGCCGGGGCTGAGGCAGAAGCAGAAGCCAAAGTGGTACCCGGAATTAAGGCCTTCTCATACAGGAATGACTTCAAACGAGACAGACTGTGCTTACGGGCCTGAGGCGTGAAGGCCTTGCCGTGTACGCACGCGTCGACATTGTGGGTTTCCCCCAGGCAAATCAAACAGCGGGAATGGCCATCCACGCTTGGGAGTTTGGCCTGACAAATCACACAGCATTTAAAGGGTCCTCTTCCAGACATTTTACTCACAAATTCACAACAGGAAAGCGGAGTAAAAGACGTAGTCAGCAACAGTCCAGGTCAGTAAGATATCTGAGGTAAATGCCAGAGCCGAAGGAGGAAGCAAAAGTCGTCGTCAAAAGCCAGAACCAGGTTGAATAAACAGCGGTCAGAAGTAGAATGCCAAAACAGAGGAATAGAGAAAAATTGTCGTCAAAATCCAAAGACATGTCAAAACCAGATAGAGAGGAGAAAAAATACCTAGCGAACAGAGGTTCCTTCAAGCTGCTAGCACGGCGGAAAGAAAGGAACTGAGGAGAATTGGGCGGGAATCCCTTATAAGGGAACATTGGTGTGGGCGGAGTTACCGCCAAAAAGGGATCTGGAAACTGTGGTACATGCTTTGGTAACCTCACGTTTGGATTACTGTAATGCACTCTACATGGGGCTACTCTTGTGCCTAACCCAGAAACTTCAACTGGTACAAAATATGGCAGCCAGGTTAATTACGGGTACATCTAGGAGACAGCATATAACACCTGTGCTTAAATCTCTCCACTGGCTGCCGATTAGTTTCCGGGCATAGTACAAGGTGTTGGTTTTAACCTTTAAAGCCCTACATGGCTTGGGTCCATCTTATCTCCGGGACCGCCTCATCCCATATGATCCCCCCCGCACACTTCGGTCCTCTGGGAGGAACCTGCTGCAGCCTATGAAAACTAGGCTGTCGCAGACCTCCCAGAGGGCCTTCTCTTCTACGGCTCCCAGACTTTGGAATGGCCTGCCGGATGAGATCCGTCTTATCGTTACTCTTGATAGCTTCAAGAAAGCACTAAAGATGGATCTCTTCCGGCAGGCCTTCCCGGAATAACTTCCCGGTTCAAGTGGACTGATTGCTACCCACCCCCTCGCCGTCGTTGCTTTTATTTATTTATTTATTTATTTATTGTATTTTATCTTTGTTTTAACTCTCTATTTGTTTAATTTAGTTTTAAGGGGTGGGAGGGTAGGATGGGGAAGGACTGTTTTAACTTGATGTTGTTTTAATCTTGCTGTAAGCCGCCCCGGTTGCCGAGCAGAGGGGCGGGTTAAAAATAAAAATTTATTATTATTATTATTATTATTATTATCAAAGCACATTCTGCCTAGCGTTTCTAGAAGATTCCAATGCTCTGCGCAGGCGCAGGAGTAACCCAGCTGTGTGATTCACAGAGACCACGAAGAAGATACACTAATTTCTTCCAATGGAAAGAAGGACATGGGAATTTTTCTCCTTCCTTAGGTTTTCAAGATGTATGTGTACATATGGGGCTTCAAGTCATCTAGGACTTATGGCAACCCAACGAATTTCATACAGTTCTCTTAGGCAAGGAATACTCAGAGATGGTTTGCCATCGTCTTTCTCTGAACATAGCCTACAGCCCCTGGTATTCCCTGACAGTCTCCCTTTTAAGTAATAACCAGGCCTGACCCAGCTTAGCTTCTAAGATCAGACGAGATCTCATGTCTCCAGTTTATAAATGTTCTTAGGATCCAAGCTTATAAAATTAATGTCTGGAAATCCTTTATATATCTTTATCAAGTGCATTGGCCTAACATTTTAAAAATGGAATATACTCACTGCCAACAAGACATGACTATTCTAGCTACTTAAGTCTATCTGGTGATTTATTGAATAAAAGCAGTGAATAAAAAGTTGAACTCACATGCAGGAGACCTGGGTTTGAATTCAATTCAATTCAGTCTTGAGAAAATTAGACAATTCACTATTGCTGTGCCGTATCTAACATGGTTAACAAAAAACCGGATACTGTATATATGCTTTAACAGCCATAGCAAAAGAGGCAACCGAAGGCTTTTTACATCCACAGACAAGAGTTTTTACATCCACAGACAAGTTTCACAGAGGGCCTATTTACTTCCTGTCAGGTGACAGCTAAAAGTGTCACCTTTACAGATTGCACCTTTGAAGGGTGGAGATAGGCTCCACCTTTGAAGGGTGGAGATGATACTGAAATGGCTCTGGTTGCTTTCACAGATGACATTTGATAGTAAAAAGACAAGAGAAAGTGGAAGATGTTAAAACTACTTGACCTCTCAGTGTCTTTTAATACCATTTATCATGGTACCATACTGGATCGACTGGCTTAGATGCGGCTCTGATCTTACATACAGGGTCAGTTTCAGAAGGTCATGGGGGACATGCAGAGTACCACAAGGATCCATCTTACCTCTTATGCCCTTCAGCATCTATAAGAAGCCACTGGGTGAATGAATGAGGGAATATGAAGTGCCAACAAAATGCTGATGACAGCTAGCTTACATAACTCTTTACCATTTGTCAGGTTAAACTGTGCAGGTGGCAAACCAATGTCTGGAGTCAGTTATAAGCTGGATGAGAATCAGTGTATGAAACATGGATCTTGACAAGACTGAGGCCCTGTAGTCAGTTAATTCTCTTTCCTGGGAACTGGGTGTACAGACTGTTCCACCAAATGACCAAGTGAACAGATTAGGGCTATTCTGTGATGTAACATTGTCAGTTGAGACTCAGGTGGCCTTTATAACTAGGAACTTTGTTTACCAGTCTGTTCTGGTTCACTAGTACAACAATTTCTTTATAGAGATGGTTTGGCCACAGTAGTTCGTGCTCTGATAACTTTCCAACTGGATTACTGCAATGTGCTGTGCACAGGGCCACCCTTCTAGGCCACCTAAACACTGCAAGATAGTTCAGAATAGAGCTACTGAGAATTGTAATCAGTATATTCAGGTAGAATCATATTATACTAACTCAGAAGCAACTGCCTCTTTCCCTTGGACACCAATGCCAGGTGCTGGTACTTATTGTCAAAACCCTGGGGCTGCAGGAGTGCTTTTCACTATGCAAATCTGTGACTTAAGACCATCAGATGAAGCTCTCCTCCAAGCACTGCTGATATCTTATGTGTCAACAACAGTAACAGCCTTCACAGCTTTCACAGCTGTGGTATCCCAATTAAAGAGGTGGAGGTGTGACTGACACTGACATTGTTTCTGTATGTTTTGTTATGGCAATGTGTTTTTATTGTTTTAATGACTAAGCTTGAAACCTTCTGCAAGAAGCAGCCTTCAGAACCAGGGAGTAAAAAACATTTTTTTAAGGTGCTATTTTTAAATTTTATTTAATTACATTGCCCTGGAATTTGAAAGGATAAATAAAGGGTGGCTTAAAAACATTTCAATAAACAAATAAAATGGGCCCTTGGTATCCGTTGGGGGTTGATTCCAGGAGACCCCCATGGATACCAAAATCTGTGGATGCTGAAGTCCCCACTATATACAATGGCATAGTAAAATAGTGTCCCTTATATAAAATGGAAAAAAACAAGGTTTGCTTCTTGGATTTAAAAAAAAAATATATTTTCAAGCTGTAGATGGTAGAATCCATGGATACCAAATCCGTGCATACAGAGGGCCAATTGTAAATGTAATCTGTGTTCTCAGAGACAGCATATTCCTGGCTACTAGTTACATATCAACAAAAGGATTGGTGCCATACAATGGATCCCAAGAGGAATTACTGTTACTGTCCTTTGCCTCAGTCCCCACATGGCCAAAAGGGGAGTGGTCTCTGCCTGCACTGAGATCCCTCCAAACCAACTGAACTACAACAGAATGAATATCTGATACAAAATGTAGGCCTGTGACTCTACCAGTGTTATTTTTCTTTTTCAGTGTGATGAAGAATCCAGAAGCACGTTGAAAGCTTGCATGATGTAAAGGAGGACAACATTCTCAGTGACTATTTGTCATGATGGACATGGTCAATTTTTTTCAGCCCCAGCAGAATGGAAAACCTGAAGGGCATAATTAACATGACAGCTTCCCAACCCGGACTAGCTGTATATAGATCCGGCTATTTCTTCAATTCTTTGCTCCAAGGGGACTTTAGGCCCAAGGAACTGTGGGAGGAGTAGCCTGAAAATTCAAGACACCAATGATTTTTCAAGCTACTCCAACCAGAGCACTTTGGCACTGGGAACACCTGGGAGCCAAACAGAGAGCTCTACACATAGGCAGTCACTGTTAGCAGGCACACATATGTACTGCCTTCACATTGGTGACCAAAGTCTCCTATCACTGCTCATCACTCAGTCATTCTTCCACTTGAGTGACAAGGTTGTAAATACCTCAGTGCATGAGTGGCCAAAGTGTGTTCCACTGTGTGAGTGGTTTGACACCACTGGATTCTGGCCTGTGCATTAGCCTTCAGTAGTAGATATAATACACCTCTGAATAGTGAAAACAAGTGGGAGCATGCCATTGGGCTCATGTCCTGTGTGTGAACTTCTCAGTGGCAACTGGTTGGCCACCGTGTAAATAGAATGCTGCTCACTGTAGGCCTTTGGGTTGATCCAGTATAATTTATCTTACGTTCTTAAGTTTCTCAGCTTTTCAGGAACAGCTAAAAGACAGAGAATTCTGAAATGCAACCTGTGTGCTCACAGATGGTGTATTTCTGACAAGTAGATGTAGACGAGGGAAGTGCAAATGTTGTGAATGGATCATGTTTCTGAACTTTTGGGGTGTACTCGCCGGGCATAGAAAAAATGCTAAACTACATAAGATGACATAGAAAGCATGGCAACAGTTTGTTCTGGTGCTCTTTAAATGTTGCTTGGCAAATTCAGTAATTTACAAAGAGCTGTCAGACAACAGAATGTTTGACCAAAGAAGGAGTTTAACTCATCTGCTATGTACAAGGCAACAACCTTTGCTTCTGAAACATATGGAACAGTTCCATATTCCCATTGTGCTGTCTGATAAGAAACTTCTTCTTCACTAAACAAGTTTCACATTTCAATAGCTTTTTTTTTTAAAGCTACACAATTGCATGGTAGAGAAGGGTATACGGATACCCCAAATCAAGAAAGGGGGTTGCACACATTTCATTCATCTTTATCAACATAGGTCTAATTTTTATAACTTTACTTTGGGAAATAAAACAAGGAAAGAGTTGGTTTTTTTAAAAAAATAGATCCAATAACCCATGCAATACTCACTGGATCCTTCTTAGCAAGCGTTCTAAGGACAGAGCACAGGGGGACTTGGAGCCAAACTCAGATGGAATATATTACCTCATGAGCCTTGAGGGGCCTAAGCTGCATTTGTTATTTGATGATCTAATCAAAGAAAGGGTTACAACTAAGCTGACACTGGCTGCAATACCAGATGTTACACAAATGTATCCTGTTAATAAAATCATGATGATAACTTTACATATAGATAAATTGCACCAAAAGGCTTAGTTCAGGCAATGAGACAGGCCAGTTTCTGAGAAAATTTTGGCATTATGAAATGGAGAGAGCATGTGGATCCCCAATGCGCTAGCATTCCCACTTGGCTCCATTTCCAAGTGGGAGTGGCAAAACAAGCAGCAGACCTTGTCCATGGTTTGTTTATCATGACCTCTGGCACAGGGATTCTGGCTTGTCTCTTCCTAAACAAACCATGGTATGTTGCTAGTTTATGGGAGTAGTTTGTTCAGAGAAAGACATCAGAAGACCCAGGGTCTCTGGAATTGTGGCTTATAACTATGTCCAAACTGGCCCAGAAACGTCAGCTTTAACAGATAAAGGAAACTGAACAGCTTCTGTGTGTCAAGGACATTATAAATCAAATGCAATACCAACTGTCTAAGGAGAAAGTCCTTCTGAATTCAGAAGATCTCATTTCATGGGAAAGATATACAGTTCACACTGTAAAATGTGCATATTTAAATAAAATGCTTAAAACCGCATTCTAAATTTACAGTGCCAAAATGGAATAATTACTTTTTAAAACTCACATACTGGTTCTTTGGTTTTTGTAACTATTATATGGTGCAAGGGGCTACCCACATGGGGGATGCTTAGTTCTTCCATGTACTTCCTATTCAGCCAAAAATCCTAGTTTTATACTTCTGATAATATAGTTGCATCTAGCTCTCTCGTGTCTTCCCTCCTTCATGACAAATACAACATAGATCTCTCACTTTGCTACTGTCACCCTGTAACCCAGTGTTTCTCAATCAGGGTTCCCTGGAACCTTGGGGTTCCCCAAGAGGTTGCTAGGGATTCCTCAAGAGAGTGTGATTGTGGGAGGAAAGCAACAGCAGTATATAGAATAATGTTTATGCAGGGGTTCCCTGAGACCTGAAAATTATTTCAAGGGTTCTTTCAGGATAAAAAAGGTTGAGAAAGGCTGCTCATTCCCTTTCCTTCTTACATGTGGTTAGAAAAAGGAGAAGGACCAATAGCACGATAACCAGACCAGGAATAATGACACCTCACTATGTGGTTAATAAGTCTCTCCACACCAAACCAACTCCTTAGATCAAGGGATGTGTACGCATGCACACATAACTAGGTGTGCATGGTACTAAAAAGGGTAGGTTTAGAGGAAAGGGGCATACAAGGCTATTATTAGAGCACATGCATTTCATAACAGATGGCCCAAAGTCAATCATTTAAGTCACTGGCTTAAGAAATAAACCGGAAAAGACAGCTTTCAGTGGCATGATAGTGAAAGACCTCTGGCTGGAGACCCTGGTGAGCTCCTGTGAAAGTAAAGAGTACCAGGCTAGATGGAAAAATTGTATGACTTTGTATCAAGGGAGACATATGAACAGGCTGCTTACCTGTAACTGTGGTTCTTCAAGTAGTTTATCTGTGAACACACACACATGGGATATCTGTTCCTACGCAGAGCATATTTGGAACCTTCTAGAGCTGTTATGTAAGGCTTTTTTAGCAGCAGCCCCACCCCCTTTAATATCTCTACCCTTGAGGTTCCAACCTAGTTCTCCAGTTACATGACCGCTACAATAGCAGCATACATAGAACATGGTGCCAGGACACGAATGAGGAGGGCAGGCTGTGTGAGTTCACAGATGGCCACTCAAAGAACCATAGTTAAAGGTAAGCAACCTGTTCTTCATCTTTGTGGTCTCTGTGACTCACTCATGGGAGATTAGTTAGCTTACTCACCAGGAGGTGGAAGTGTCATGTGTAGGTGTCAAAAAGTGGGTCAGTGCCTCAGTATGGAGGAGAGTGCCGCTCTACCGAAGGAATTGTTGGCCCTGGCCCAGGCATCCAGCCAGTAATGAGTGACAAAGGTCGGTGGTTGAGACCATACTGCAGCCTTGCAAGTAACAGGGAGCAGAATTTCTGAGAGGAAGGCAGTGGATGTCACCATTGGCCTTGTGGAATGTGCTCAAATTCGTCAAGGGGGTTCCTTCTTGGCCAGTTGGTAAGCTAGGTGTATCATCAAGGACATCCATTTAGAGAAAAGTTGCACAGAAACCAGAAGACCCTTCCTGGGTCCAGAGGAACATACAAAGAGACAAAAGGACTGATGGGGATCAGTCCTGTGGACGTAAAAGGCCAGAGCCCTTCAAGTGTCCAAGCAGTGTAGGAATTTCTCGAGCTCCGTAGGCAGGTTCTGCATGAAAGATAGAATAATTGTGTTCTGATTGATATGAAATGCTGAGACTACTTTTGGGAGGAAGGAAATGTCAGGCTGTAGGACAGCTCTGTCAGAATGGAAATGGATGTAGGGCTGATCCGACCTAACAGCGCAGAGCTCACTCGCTCTTCTAGAGGAGGTGATGGCAAGTAGAAAGGCAGTTTTCCAGGTAAGAAGTCTGAGATTTGTCATCGCCATAGGTTTGAAGGGGTGGCACACCAACTGTTCCAGGACACGGTCTAGTCTCCACTTAGGAGTAGGTCCTGCCACTTGTGGGTGGAGATTCCGCAGACTCTTCAGGAATTGTTTGATCAGGGGGTCCTTGAAAAGAGATATGTGACTGTGTTTGTGCACATGGAACTGGACTGCTAAAAGGTAGCAGCCAAGTGACAAGGTGGAAAGGCATTGGTTGGAGAGGATAAGAAGGAAGTCTAGTATGTGAGTGAGCCGAGTCCTGTAAAGTAAAACCCCTTTGGAATGTAGAAAAGCTTGGAATTTTTCCGACTTATAGGCATACAGTTGTTTGGTGGAGGGCTTATGCGCAGCTTTCAAGATGTTTTGTATTTCCAGAGGTAGTTGGTCTAGGGAAATATCCTCCATGCTGTGAGTGTCCATCATGGGCTGGCATTTTTGCTCTGCAGGACAAGCACCTCTTAAAGGAGGTAGCACACGAAGCTGAAAGCATGGTGGCCACCATGACTGAGGGGTTCCGTTGAGAGAAAAGTCATAGTCAGAGGAAAATAGGTCAACGAATCAGAGAAGAAGAGAGAAGTCCAAAAACAAGTCTGCAGTCGACAGGAGGTATGTAGGGTGGAAACAAAAAAAATCAGCTCTATGAGTGAGGTTCCTTTGATGCTGCTAGCACAGTGGACGAAAAGGAACTGGAGAACTAGGCAGGAATCTTGAGGGTAGAGCTATTAAAGGGGGTGGAGCTACTGCCCCCAAAAAAGGCTTGCAAAACAGCTCTATAAGGTTCCAAATAGGCTCTGTGCAGGTGCAGCTATCCCATGTGTGTGAGTCACAGAGACCACGAAGAAGAAGCTTCATGTTAAGAATGAGGGATATGTAGCCATCATGATGTATCTGGATTGCTACTCTCCTTCATCCCTCCTCATTGTCTATGCCACCCAGGACCTATAGAAACTACAGTCCAACAATTTTGGAATAGTCACCTGCTCTTCATTCCTGTCTTAAGTGCCTGAAGTGTCTTTGCAGGAACTGTCATCCTGGGAACCATTTCAAGAAGATGATTTGGGTCATATAAAAAACAAACCTTCTGAACCTGTGAATGCTTATTCCCCACAGCAAAAGATCTGTATGTTCCAGTTAGAGATGTAGACAAGATGACTAAAGATTTTAGATGCTATCTGATATAGACTTAATTAAAAGGGTATCAGCCATATTTATTTCTTTGTTCCAATCTGGAGAACTGCTTTGCTTCTAGCAAAAACTGAGCAAATTGAGGCTGTTATGCACCAGGCAACAGGCTCTTCTGAAAACCATGAGATTTACTTCCAAGGTCACATATAGGATTGCCCACAGAACGACTATTCCTAGAATCCATCTTAAGACCATTTCCATCTCTATGTGCTACAGGGCTGAACATCATGCCAGCCTTTTATTTCTCCCACATCCTCTTTTTAGTTGCTACCCAGCCTGACAAAGACTTCCAAAAAACTCAAAAACTTGCTCAGTACTGGGAACATCACATCTATATCAGTAGGCACTGTTGTATCTTCCTTTAGATAAGTGATATTTCATGCAGGAATAAAGCTACCAAAGCATTTCCTCAGAATTGGCCCCTCCTCTGAGACCAAAATACATTGTCAAGGTGAACGTATGGAAGAGTTGTTTTTCATATGAACCAAATAATCTCCTTGGAATTGAATTCCAGAATCACAGTTCCTATGAAGACATCAAGCACCTAAAGCAAGAACAAAGAGCATGTGACCATCCAGATATTGTTGGAAAACAGGCAAAGGTGTTTATTCATGGCCATCCCCCCCTCCACCTTGCAGCACACTGTCATAATGGAAAGCTGCTAAGGTACAAGGCTTTTGTTTAAAATATGCATATACTTGCAATACTCACTCCCAAAAGGTCCTCACAAAATCTACCTTCACACACTGCAGTTTATGTACAGAGATTCAACACTACCTTTCCACTTTTGAAAGTCCTCAAGGCAGCTTACAATACCATTGTTTAATATTATTTCATTTTATTTTTTGTAAAAAAAAAAAAAAACCAACAACATAAAAACAGTTATCCTTAGTGTCATTAGAAGGCTGAGCATCTTAAGCCGCTCCCTAAAAGCTAACACAGATGGTGTGCAATGCAAACTTGTCTATGGAGAGCGTTTCTGCACAGCAAACTTTTTATGGAGGCCAAAGGTCTATTTTCAGAGAAAGATTTTAAAGCGCTCCACTTTTGTTTCCATTAAACAGTTCCCACAAAGCAGGAGGCACTTCCTGCTCTACCATCCTGCTGAAATGCCATGCTATGACTTAACTTTTATGTGTATTTATCAGTGTGTGTGTGGGGCGGGGGGCGGGTAAAATCCTAAGATTGGAATTTTCCTTTTCCCCTCCTCATCTGCCATAAATGCAGGCTTTACTAATAAATTCATGAAATCACCAAGAATTTGTTAAAAGCCAAAGAGTAAACCTTAGATACAGTACTATCAGTGTCTAAAATTGTCAGGCAACAAAAGTAGAAGGATTAGGTGACTGGCCCCTAATTCTTTGAGATTGTCCCTTTAACAGCATGTACAGCAGTGCAGCAAATCTACTGTCCTACTTTATATAAACTAAAGCAAACAGTATGGACACTGAAGAGTTAAAGAGACCATTCTCAGCTGTCCAAACTGCTGTACCATAAGTCAGAAAGCTATTCAGTGGCAGCACATAGCATAAATACCAAGGGCCCACAGAAATAGGGCAAGTAGAACTGGTAACGTCTAATGGCGCCGGTTTGCATGTTAACACACTGCATGTGGTTACATGTGAAAGCCCACAAATGGAGTATGATCAAACATGGCAAGATTTTAGTGTTTATCTAGGACCTATCACTATAATTAATTCTCATCCAAATAGGAACATAGGAGGCTGCCTTATATTTAGTAAAAGCACTGATTTATCTATTCCAAAACTATCAACTCTGCCTGGTAGCAATTGCTCTGCAAAGCTTCAGGCAGGATTCTTTCCTAGCTTACCTGGAGATCCCTGGTAATCTCTAGTAGTCCCGCCAGTCAAGTGCAAATTAGTTCTTAGCCTACAGATAACTTCCAAAATCAGACACTGGTTTTGTGAAGAATAGAGTGGTATAAAAATCTCACCTTCAGACAGTCAGATACATTTCTTGGTAACCTAGTTTAGATTTCACATTGTAGCACAAAGGCTCTCCTCAAATCCTATTTAATCCGGTTACATTATACCACTCTTTTATGTTTTTACACATTTCATCCCAAAGAGATTTACAAAATAAACTGATTATTTGCATAATATTTATTTAACACAAGCAGCTCAGCACTGAGAAATATTCACACAGATAAGGGCCATCCCTGCAGTAGAGATCATAATCTAAGGCAGGCAGGAAAGACCAGATATGGAGGGGGAGGGGGAAGTGGAGGTAAAAGGATTTTGCTTTAAAAAAAAAAGAAAAAGAAAAAGTAACAAACCCCTCACAGTAATATACATGTATATACAAGAACAGCTAGCTGCAACTGGAGGGTAACTGCCTCTGATGGGAATTTCATGGAGGAAGAGTTAATAATAATTCTAGCAAAAACTACAAAGAAATTTAAGCACCACTAAATGCAACTACTGTGCCATGCAAGCTGACTTTTGCTGCAAATGTTCCAATTTACAGTAGTTTTAAGACCACCCAAGGAAAAAGCTTCGAGACTGCAGTGCTCAAAAGGGATCCATCTCTTGATGCAGATCAAATATCAGCTCCAATTCATTTGTCTGGTTGGATACTACTGCTCTAATATCTCAGTCTTAAAACGATGAAAGGATGAAACTTCTCTAAAGGCCAGGCTTCTTGTGTCAAAAACAGAAATGTGATTACTTCCCCACCACCAAAATCTTCATATACTGATGAAGGCTTTGGACTAGGGCCTATCTGTACTGGTTTAAAAGTATTGTTGATGGAAACTGATCAAGGGCTGCTTTCCAAGCAAATACAGTGCTAAAGCAAGAAGAGGACAAGGCCACAAAATATGGGACGTTAAAAACCATGTCACTTTAGCACTGCTGTTTCAGTTGTTGGGCTCATATTAGATATACTACTACCCCAGATCTCAATCAGCAAACACTAGAAGGCTCTACAATGTAGGCAAAAGTGGTAACCTTTTGTAAAGTGCCATGTGCATGGATGGCACTATATAAATAAACAATAACAATAATAATGCAATGATTGTCAGGATTGGGACAAGTCACGGAAACATAGAAGACTTGTGTGAAGCAAGCCATATGTAAGCAGTGGTAAGATGATGCTTTCAAACCCAGAGCATCATCCAACCACTAAGTTATGGGTCGTTTCAACATGTCACTATATTAATTCTTCTTAAAATAACTCTTCAATCTCTGCAAAAAGACACACATAATAGGGTATTGCAATCAGAGGACACTAACTGTGTTGGCAGATACAGGTTCCTCTTGTATTCGCGGGGCATATGTTCCGGGACTTACTGTGGATATGTGAAACCCATGGATAATAGCACACCCTATTGAAATAAGTGACTTCTGCCCCAACCTCTGGCAGAAGTATACCATAGAATTGCACTGGAGGATCAAGGAAATTCCTCAAAAGAACACATTTTTTTTTTCAGATGTGGATAAGTGAAACCACAGAAACCAGTACCATGGATATGGGGTTTGACCTGTACTGAAATCTGGGGTCTCAGCAAAGATACTAATCCTGAGTATGCTTAGGTCCACTCTAATCAAGCAAATGTCTTTAAGATTATGATCCAAATCATATTTGGAAAATAAACCTTGGGTTCTTTGTACTTTCCCCCCAAAGCAGAGTGAAATATTTCACGCCTCTATTATTTATCATTGCAAAACTGATCTAATTTTCTAATTTGTCAAACATAAACCAGAATTTGCATTTCCTACTTGAGAGTAAGCTGAGTATAAAAACCCACACTGGTTAGTATGGACACTCCTTATACAGCTCTCATCTCTTGCATAGCTTTATTTCACTTTCTGCTGCATATTAAAAGGCATAACTGACAGTACAAAATGTGCTTAGATCATTTTTCTTATTGCTTTTAACACTACATGCAAGGTTTACTTTTCAAAACATTTTAAGGTTCTATAGAATGTTTAGTGTGGTTATATACTGTATTTTAAGAGATTTAAGTAGTGATGTATTTAGGACGTTTCCCACTCCCCTCATCTTTTGAAGTTATGAACATCTGTTGTTTACAAGCAGTCACCCTAAGGCTGGTAGGCTCATTCTGCACCCTCTTACTTCAGCAGACAGACAGCCACCTTAATTTCATGCTGTGGTGTCCTTGCTATTCTGAAGTTAACAATTGCTGCTTAGCATCTTACTTCTGAAAATTATGCTTTTTTCTAAAGCCATTTTATAATGCTGTCTTTTTTATTTTAGAAGAGCTATTTCTTAAGATATGGTAGAGAGTTTAGTGTGTACGTAGAAGGTCTCAGGTTGAATTTCTGGCAGCTCTAGTTAAAGAACACTGGTTAGAAAGTCTTTTAAAAGGTCCCAATAAGATCATGGGAAAGCTGCAAACAGACTAAGTAAAGAACACAGGGGAGGATAATCCGTTGTTCTGCAGTATACATGGTATATGTACTCCTATACTAGGGCAGGGATTGTTGTGCACTTCAAAAAACTTCAAAAAGCTGCAGCAAGTGTGAACAGTGATTAGACTATGAGAGTTGTAGTCCAATACCATCTAGAATGCTGAAGGTTCTCCATCCCTATATTAGACAATGGTTTGAAAGTGCATACTGTGGTTCAACTACTGAAAATAAATGGGTCTGGCCATACACATATCATGTGAAAGCAAAACAGAAGCCACTGATTTTTTAAAAAAAGAATGGGGAATACAAATAAAACAAGATAAATCTTAGATTAAAATTTCTGACTCTACACAAAAGACTACACACACACACACACACACACACACACACAGTGTTATCTGGCAGTTATGATTTTTAAAACACACAGTAACAACCAGCTAGCTAGGGAAAAGTTGCATATCTCTAAACTTTTGTGTGCACTGCTGTATGTGTGTGTGTGAGAGAGAGTTCAAATTTAGGGTGCACCCAAGTATGATCTGAACTCAAGAAGAGTTAAAGTCCCTCACATGTAAGCACTTCACTCAACTGAAGTATACAGAAGAAACCATGTTACAACTTTACAAGAGGATCACTGCCAGTAGTACAGGATCCTCCCCTGCAGCACAGCCTGCTTTACTGATGAGATAGGCATCAGGAGCATTAGAGACAGGAAGAGCATTATCAGGAGGAGTCTGCTATCAGGCTTTGAAGACAAAGCATGACAACCGTGATGGGGTGTGTGCCCCTCCAAATGTTACTGGGCTGCAAATCCCACTGTTCTTCACTTCTAGCTGTAGCAGCTAAGGTTAGTGGGAGTCACAGTTCAACAAATTTTGGAGGGCCACACATTCCCTATCTTGCTTCATGATATAAACACAAACCTCAACTCTGGTTTGCAATTTGTTGAAGATTCTGGAAAATTTGCAGGTAGATTCCAAGCCTTAAAATATTTCTGGTAAAGAGTAAGCTCTACTGGGACTGATTCAGTATTTTAATTTGATATAATACACTACATTTTGTTCTGCACAAGGACCACAAAGACAGTGAGGATTGTTCTCTGCAGTTCTTACATCTCATTATATATTTAAAGCATGTTCAGAGGTCACGACTGTAAGTGCACAGCTGATCTGTTCTGACATTACACTGGGTGACTTTGCCAGAAGCAGCTACTAGGGCAGGTCAAGAGACTGGGGAATTTAACTTCCTGCAGCAACTTTAAGCAATTCTTATATGGTTTCGTTTACCCAGACACCAGGGACGTTCATATCACATCTCGTTTCATATGGTTTCACTGTGGAGACTTTAACCACTGGTGATGGACAGAGGGCAAGTGACAGAAACAGTTGTTGCGCCTGAGAGCATGGCCCTTATCTTAAAATGAAAGAAGAGCAATGACTGAATAGCACAAAGGAGCATGACTGTTATGAACATTTCAGAGTTAGCAATCTTTGATATTCTCAAAACTGAGACTCCAAACAACAAAACAAAATGTCTCCACAATTAAAATCTCCACCTGTAGTCAGTCATACTCAGAAGAAACATCACAGATTGGTGTCACACTCCCAGAAAATATCCATCTCATGCTGCCTATTCCCATTCCAGAATTCTGTAGAAGCAATGGTGTTGGCATGTCAAGAGACCCATGTTGTTTCTTTAAGCAGTAAAGAAAACTACCATTAAACAGTAGAGAAAAGAAGAAAATACTATTTAAATAATCACCGAATGCATTGTGAGGAAACAACTCAAAAGAAAGTTCTGCACGACACTACCCTTGCAGCAGTAGGGAAGAAAAAACTGAGGGAAAACTGGATATCCTCAAGGCATATCCAGAAAAAAAGAAACCTTCCCCTTGAGAACTGCAAGCTCCTGTAGCTGCTATTTAGAAAATCTGTAATGTCTGTTCTACATAGGCGTATAAACCTGGGTTATTTCACCAGATTGCCACAGAGGGAGAGATGGTAAGTAGGGCTCACTCCATCATTGTTTGTAGTTTGGCAAAGCACTAGTGCTCTCTGGATGAGAATTCTAAATACCTCTCCCTAAAATCTAAATTAGGCCTCTTGACTGAGAGACCAGCTCCACTTGACCTCTCACTCTAGCAGCACTCTTCCATCAGGATGCAACAATCATCTCACTTGAAAAACTAGATTCATTGAGCTCTTTCTCTCTGAAAATTGTTTCCATGCCAGTTGATCATTATATAATTTTAAGAGCTGTTACCTGACCATCTTTGCTTGTTTACCTCGGCCTGCCCCATCCTTTTTTTCTTTTAAGATCTGTTTTTTTTAAGGAGATTTTCACACTGTTATAGTGTTACTATTCCACTTTAACTGCTCTGGCTTCCTCCTGTGGAATTCTGGGGTTTGTAGTTTAGTGAGACCTAAGAGCTCTCTGGCTGAGAGTTGTAGATGCCCCTCCCTAAACTGCAAATCCCAGGATTCAAGAGGAGGCAGCCATAGCAAATAAAGTGGAATAGTAACACTATAACAGTGTAGTGTGAAAATCTCCTAAGACTCTAAAAGGCAAGGACTCTTTTTAAAAAATGAATATTATATATGCCTCACGAGACTTCCTGGGGGAAGAGTAGGATAAAAATGTTACATATAAACCAGCCAACCAACCAACACACCCAAGGGTGCCCAAGTCCCAGGGCTGGGGGGGGGGAAGGGGGCTATATAAACATGATTATGACACCTGTATAAAAACCACAAGAAACACAAAAATCAGCTGAAATTCATACTTCCTGCTAAATGCTGACAAATCCTAGGAGACCACATGCTTTAGCCTTTACAATAGATTATGACAATTCAAGAGCTTTCAGGCCTGCAACTCACAGTGAGACAAATATATGCAATCTTAGGCAAGTCATTTCAGTTCACCTGACTTAACCAGCCAAGTAAATGAATGTTTTTAAATGACGAGACTGTATTCTGAAAGACTAGGTGATGTATCTCTGTTTGGCCTTAAAAACAAACATTTTGCACATTTAATAGAAAATGGATCTGTGCTAAAATATTATCTGTACTACAAGGACAAATCATCCTACAAGATTACATTGTCTGTATGATCATCTCATCTAAATGGCATCTGTCAACATTATAGTCTTACAAAGAGCTTAAACACAGGTTACAAATAATGTCCTCTTCCTCAAGGTGTATTGGGCTGGGTTTTATTTGTTTTGTTTCATTTTCTAAACGGCTACTAGGGTCTATATCTGGAGTGGATGTAGTACAGGTGAACTAGTTAATGTTTTGCAGTTGATACAGCAAAAAGATCTGAATGAAAAGTTTTACCAAAGTTTCTAAAACTGGCATGGAGAGAGGAACGGTGGTAGACCTGGTGCTTAAAACTCATCCAGTAAATGAACATCTGTTTTTTTGCAGACTTTACATATTTTATGATACTGTCACCTGAAGAACTGCAAAAAATATCCCCACGTTTGTGTGTGTGCTAGCTTTTAATTCTTTGTTTTCAGCTGCTTGATTAAGCTGATTAAGCTACTCTAAATATTATGTTTTAGTGGTTGCTTTTAAATATGCATCTATTTTAAAACACCAACAGCCACCCTGAAGACCTTCTAACCCAAGAACTAAATATGTTTTACTAAATAAAACAGAAAACCCACTTGGTGACCTTGGGTAAGTCACACTCACTTAGAGGAAGGCAAAGGCAAACCCACTCTAATCAAATCTTGCCAAGAAAATGCTATGAAAAGGTTGCCTTATGGTTGCCATACGTCGGAAACAACTTGAATGCAAAAAACAAAAAACAACAACCAGTAAAACAGAGACCACCAAACCTTTGGGTTCCACAAAGTGTATTTTGTGATCTTTCAGGAACTACTGCAAGCCTCTAATTAATATGGTCTCAGATAAATATAATTTGGCAAATATAGGACTTCCAAACCTGTGTTTTGCTGATAATGCCAAGAGGGATCTGAGGAAATATTTTTGGTATCCCATCTGCACACTCAGAAAAAAGCAGGATTGGGGATAGGCATTTACCAAGTTAATGCACTGCTCCTGCCTCATCACTGAAGAAGTGCTGAGTATACTCATCTAGCGCCTCTCTTCCATCTCCATTCCTGACCCCACCATTTCAGTTTGAGATAAGTAACTAAGGAGTTGTCAGATGCAATAAAAAGCCCAAGATAAGGACGCGAGGATGACGTTACTGTACCATGAACGGGTCCCAGTTTCAGATGTTGCCAAGGATGACAACAACAACTGAAATTGGGACCCATTTGCAGTACAGTAACTTCTCTTGGGCTTTTTGAACACATCTGATAATCTGAGAATAGTTAGAAGGCATTTGTATAAGTGAATCTATGGATGGGAAGAGGCATATACCCTTCCTACTGCTTCTCCATCAACCATTCTAACTAGACTCAGGAGTGAAATGAGGCACTTTAAAGGTGTGTCTTCCAACCATTGCTTCCACATTAGCTTTACATTGGCTAGCACATGTTTAGATGTCTGTCTTTACCAAGATAATGTGTCCATCCAGTTTTGGCAACCTCAGCCACAAAACCTGGTATCTGGCTTTTTTTGGGAAGCCCTGGTTGGTTGATCTGGTTGTTTTAAAGAGAAAGAGTTACCATGGGATTTGTTCTTAGGCTCAGAGTATTGCCACAGCTGATTTCACAGATGTTAAATCTGCTTTACATTAGTTCCTCAATAAATAAATGATGTCCTCCTGAACCAGAGTTAATTTGGTAACATGAGACCAGTAGCATGATAATTTATTATAGGTGATTATCCTTCCCTGAACATCTATGAGTGTCAATGATCGGGGGGGCGGAGGGAATCTGCATAGTCAGATGCCACAATCAGCAGGAAAACTGATAGTGAGAATAAATTGTACAACACGGTGGGCAGCACACAGCCTCCAGGTATACATAAGGTGCCCCGAGATAATCTTTGCAGCCCCCAGCTCTGCGAAACAATTATGCTACTAAAATTATATGGCAAATTGCCTCACCAAATTTCAGAAGCAAACCACTACAAGGCATTAAATGCCACATTGGTCGCTTACTGTGAAGGTGCATTCTTGAGGGGATGGATGATACGACTCCTTCAGCTGTGGGTTACGTCAGTCACCGCCCAGGTAGAGCAGGAAGTTACATCAGGTCTTTGTGATTTAGATTTCTTTGTTTCCTCCATCCTGAGCCACGAGGCCCCAATTCACTAACTAGCAAAGCCCTAAAGGACGAAGGAAAATCGAGTAACATTTTGAAAGAAAAAAACCCCAAGGTGTAGTTCCACTTCGGGACCTGAGCAAGGATGCAGTCACTGGGTGGGGGAAGGACCCGTATCATCTATCCCCTCAAGAATGCACCTTCACGGTAAGTGACCAATGTGGCATTCTCTGAGAGGAGGGGATGATATGGGTCCTTCAGCTGTGGGACGTGCCCAAGCTAGCCTAATACTGAAGGGTGGGAGTGACTGCAAGGGAGGAATGTCAGTCCTTGATCATCTCCTGCAGAACTCTGTGGCCAAAGGTCACTTCAGCGGATCGAAATTTGTCCACCTTATAGTGTCTGATGAAGGTGGGCGGAGTACTCAAGGTTGCTGCCCTGGCAATTTCTGCTAGAGAGGCATTGGTGGAAAAAACGACGGAAATTGCTGCCGATCTGGTTGAATGAGCCATGACTCCCGATGGTCTGGGGAGTTTGGCAACGTCATAGGCTGCAAAAATGCAGGCCTTTATCCATGTGGCAATGGTTTTCTGTGAGGCCCTGGTTCCTACGGATGACTGAGAAAAGGAAACAAACAGAGCATCGCACCGCCAGAAGGGGGTTGTGCAGTTGATGTAGATCTTCAGGGCCCTCCTGACATCCAGCTTGTGCCAGAGTTTTTCCTTCGGGTGCGATGGATTCAGACAGAAGGAAGACAAGACAATTGGTTGCAAGGTGTGAAACTTGGAAATAACTTTGGGCCTGAATAACAGGTCAGGATGAAGAGTCACCACACCTTAGCTGAAAGAGCAGAGGTGTTCCCTCACTGAGAGGGCGGCTAGTTCTGAGACTCTTCGCACTGAGGTGATGGCCACTAGGAAAGCCACATTAATGGTGAGTGTCCTGAGTGTCACCCTGTGGAGAGGTTCGAATGGTGGCTTCATCAAGTGTCATGGAACCAGAGAGAGGCTCCATGATGGGAACCTATGTCAGAATGGGGGGGGAGATTATCGAGGGCCCCCTCAGGAAACGTCTAATGTGAGGGTGCGAGGACAGCCAGATACTGTCCTGTCCTGTGAGAAAGGCAGAATGTTACATTGGGTACTCACCGTGAAGGTACTTTCTGTAGGCTAGGTGGCAGGAACAATCCTGAATGATTGGGAAGCTAGGACCGCCCAGCCTAAGCAGGAAGAAGACCTTTGATCCGGAAGTTAGAGTCTTTGTTCTCCTCTCTCTCTTCCACGCGGTCTTCAGTTCTCTGACTAGCAGAGCCCATGAGAAAAACTGGATTGCATAATTCCTCCGGTTGGATATCTTAAAAGAAGCATAAGGGTTAATGCATCACAAACTAGTATCATAAGGCAGTCACTGGGTGGGCCGGATTGTTCCTGCCACCTAGCCTACAGAAAGTACCTTCACGGTGAGTACCCAATGTAACATTCTGTAGGCTGTAGGTGGCAGGAACAATCCTGAATGATTGGGACGTACCCAAGCCCCTGCTATTCCCCGGGTGGGGTGACTGCTAGCAGGAGCGAATCGTGAGAACTATTGGCGTACAACTTCGTGGAGTACCCTCCTGCCGAAGGTGGCCTCCGCGGATTTGAATTTGTCCACCTTGTAGTGCCTGGTGAAGGTGGATGGGTTACTCCAGGTTGCCGCCCTGCAGATTTCTGCGAGGGGCGCATTCGTTGAGAACACGGCCGAGGTGGCTGCCGCTCGTGTCGAGTGTGCTACGACCCCTGTTGGGCGAGGGACCCCTGCCGCGTCGTATGCTGTGAAGATACATGCTTTGATCCAGGTCGCCAGCGTCTGTCTTGAGATCCGGGACCCCAGCGATGAAGGGTTAAAGGACACAAATAGGGAGTCGCACCTCCTGAATGGAGCCGTGCGCTTGATGTATATCTTCAGTGCTCTTCTTACGTCTAGCTTGTGCCACGTTTTCTCCGTGGGGTGGACCGGATTGGGGCAGAAGGACGGTAGTATTATCTGCTGTGAAACGTGGAAGGCGGACATCACTTTTGGCTTGAAGGACGGGTCTGGCCGCAGGGAGACCGAGTCTGGGCCGAATGAGCACAGGTGCTCTCTCACTGAGAGGGCCGTGAGCTCAGACACTCTCCTTGCAGAGGTTATTGCCACCAGGAAAGCCACCTTGAGTGATAGGATCCTCAGGGGAACCTTCCTCAGGGGCTCAAACGGAGCCCTCGTGAGCTGTTTGAGTACCAGTGATAGTTTCCAGGAAGGGAACCTGTGGGCAACTGGTGGGGCAAGTAGCGTCGCCCCTCTCAGGAACCTCTTGACGTGGGGGTGAGCTGAGATCCTCCCCCCTTGAGGGCATGGTATGAAGGCCGCTAGGGCTGCCATTTGTCTCTTGAGTGTGTTTGGGCGAAGGCCACTGTCAAGCCCCTTCTGGAGGAACGCCAAAATGTGTCGTGGTGTGGCCTTAGTCGGATCTACCTTCTCTGTATCGCACCAGTGTGAGAACACCCTCCACGTGGCCTGGTATATCCTCTTGGTCGAGGCGCGTCTAGATGCGAGTAGGGTGTCGATGACCTTTTCTTCATACCCGCACTCCCTTAGGGTATTCCGCTCAGTCTCCAAGCCGTTAGCTTCAGCCATTCGACGTCGGGGTGTTTTACCGGACCTTGGTGCAGTAGGTTCTGGTGTGGGACGAGTCTCAACGGAGGCTGAACCGCCATCTCTGATAGCTCTGAGAACCATGGGCGGCGAGGCCAATGGGGCGCCACCAGCACCACTTGTGCCCTCTCCTGGCGGATTTTCCTGCAGACCTTCCCCAGGAGTGGAAATGGGGGGAACAGGTACAGGAGTCCTTTTGGCCAAGTCGAGCGGAGAGCATCTGTCCCTTCCGCTCCCAGCTGGGGGAATCTTGAGAAGAACCTTGGCAGTTTTGCGTTCGAGGCTGACGCGAAGAGGTCCACTGCCATCTCCCCGAAGGCGTCCGTGATCTGTAGGAACGTCTCTTGGTCGAGCTCCCACTCCCCTGGTAGTACTGTGTGCCTGCTCAGGAAGTCCGCTTGCGTGTTCGTCTCCCCTTGGAGGTGTTGGGCTGAGATGGAGAGGACCGTTGACTCTGCCCAAAGCATGAGGAGCTCGGCCTCCGCATGGAGCGATCTCGACCTCGACCCTCCTTGTCTCGCTATGTAAGAGCGTGTGGTTGTATTGTCCGTCAATAGGAGGACGTGTGTGTCCCGTAGGAGTGGGGAGAAGTGGCTCAGTGCCAGTCTTGCTGCCCTGAGCTCCAGCCAGTTTATGCTGTGCCTTCTTTCCTCTGGTGACCAGATTCCCTGTGTCACCTGGTTTAGGCAGTGGGCCCCCCATCCCCTCAGGCTTGCGTCCGAGGTAACCACCACCTGGTTCGGGATTGTCATAGGGGAGCTCCTGGCTATGTTCTCTCTGCGTGTCCACCAACGAAGGGAGATTGCCAGGGTTCTCGTGACCTCCAGGGAGACGTTTTCCCTCCTTGTTATTTGATCCTGGTGTGGCAGGAGGACCGACTGTAGGTGTCTCGAATGGAACCTGGCCCAGGGTACCACTTGGATTGCTGAGATCATTAGGCCGAATAACCGCGCTAGTGTTGTTAGTGAGGCTCTTCGTTTTCTGCTTACGAGATTGGCTTCTGTCTGAATGGTTATTTGGCGCTCCCTTGAGAGTGCGATTGAGTAGTTCGCCGTGTCGAGGTGGACGCCCAAGTGTGTCAGTTGCTGGGACGGAGTGAGCGAGCTCTTTCTGAAGTTTATTAGGAAGCCGTGGCTCTGCAGGCAGGCGATTGTCTCCTGTATGTCCTTTTGCGCTTTGGGCTTTGACGATGCCCTCAACAGGATGTCGTCTAGGTAGGGGTACAGGTGTATGCCCTTGGTACGGAGATGTGCAATCAGGACCACCAGCACCTTGGTGAACACCCTCGGGGCCGTGGAGAGTCCGAAGGGTAGCGCCTTGAACTGGTAGTGCTCTTCGCCGAATGCGAATCTGAGGAATTGACGGCTGTCCACGTGCATCCCGATGTGCATATAGGCTTCTGAGAGGTCCAGGGAGGCGAGGAAGTCCCCTTTCCTGATTGCTTCCCTTATCGATGATAGGGTTTCCATCCGGAAACGCTTGTATGTAACGAATGAGTTTGTAAATTTTAGATCTAAGACTGACCGAAGGCTCCCGTCCTTTTTTGGAACTGTGAAGAAGTAAGAGTACACCCCTGAGAAACGTTGTGTGTTTGGAACTGGCTCTATTGCGTCGATCTCCAGCAGGTGATCTATGGCTATCCTGAGATTCCTTGCTTTTTGGGGGTTGGTGGGCACGGGAGCTGGTAGGAACCGGTTCCTGGGTCTTGTGTTGAACTCCACCCTGTAGCCGTTTGCTATGGTATTTAGGACCCACCTGTCCGTGGTGGAGTTCAACCAAGAGCTTAGGAACCGGGATAGCCTTCCCCCCACTGGAGTCGCCCCCGAGTCAGGATTGCTGACGAGGGGGATTCCTCTGGGGCTGTGTTCCTCCCTTTCGGCTGGTGGGTGGGTTTGAGAACGGCGCGTGTCGGATGACGTAATTTGTTTTTGCCCAGGCTGGCCTACTGGGTCGGTGGTCAGGTCTCCTGCCGTTGTTCCTGTATTGGCGAAAGGAGTTCGAGTATTGGCTCGAACGCCGAAAGGGTTTCTTCGGGGTTTTCCTGTTCATTGAGGGCATTGCCTGTTTCTTATCCTTGGTTTCCACTAGGATATCCTTGAGCGCATCTTCCCCGAATACCTTGGCGCCTCTAAAGGGGGCTGTGGCGAGCGCATTCTTCGACTGATTGTCCGCATCCCACTGCTTGACCCACAGTGAGCGTCTCGCCAGGTTAGCTGCTGCTGTTGCCCTGGCTGCGTATGACAGGGAGTCCTGTGAGGCGTCCGCCATAAACTGCAGGGCGTATTGGATTCTGTTAAATGCCTTCTGAAGGGCTCTTGTCTCTAGGTCTGGTCTGTCCATTACCTCTTGTAGCCATATGATTGCCGCTCTGGAGATTAGTGCTGACGCTAGGGATACCCTGATGCCCAGGGCTGACGCTTCATAGGATTTCCTCAGGGCGGCGTCTGTCCTTTTTTCGTCAAGGTCTTTCAAGGAGCCGTCTCCCTCTTTGGGCGCGAGAGAATTGGAGACCATGGAGACCACTGGCCGGTCCACGACCGGGGTCTTGAGCTTGTCCCGGATGTCCGCGGGGAAGTTGTAGAATTTCTGCGCTGCGGACAGACCTCTCCGCCCCAGTGCCGGCTTTTCCCATTCCTCCGCCACGAGCTTCCAGAAGGCTTTGGGGAATGGGAAGAGCGGACGTTTGGGTTTAAATGAGGGCATGAGAGCCGCCACTTTTTGGCTCTTTGGGGACTCCGGGTCCCCCGCCTCATCGTCCTGGGGAGATGGGGTGGGGATCTCCAAGGCCGCTAGGGCCTTGTTCAGAAGGTATGCAAACTTCTCCCCATGGAAAATTCTATCTGTAACCTCTGGCTCAGATGCCTCTGAGTCGGACAGCTCTCCAGACTCTCTATCTGAGTCCCCCCTTTGGTCGTCGTTCCCCCTGCCATCCTCGTTGCCGAGGTTGTCATTGGGGGTTTGTAGTCTCCTAAGAAGATCCTCCCCCTCAGAAGCCTCGCCGGACTCCTCCGACGAGTGCCTCGATGGGGGGTCTTTCCTTTTCTCCCCCCGCCTCAGCCTTCTCTTGTCTGAGGTGGTGGTGTTTGGGTCCGCCTTCCCGGGGCGTTTAGGCCTGCTAGCCTTGTGCCTAGTGCCCTTGCTCTTACTGGAAGAACCCGAGGGTTCTTCCTCCTCATCATCCTGTTCTGAAAGAAGGGCCTCCTTCAACATATCCAGAGCCAACTTAATGCTTAGCTTCTTGGCTCCTTGATTAGCCCTCCTCCCCTTGCGTTTAAGTTTTGCAGGCGGGTTTGTGACCACCTGGGTCCCCTCCCCCTCGGCGTCCTCCTCCGTGGACTCCCCACCCCGGGAGTCGTCCTCCGAGGAGTTGGCTTCCATGATTTCAACCTCACTGTCCCCATTGTCCTGCTCGCTGGGGGCGGTGGGCCTTGTGTTCCCCTCCAGGCGTCGCCTCACTGAGGCCGCCGCTGCTGAAGCCTCTTCCAGGGTCTCCTTATGATAAGATTCAAAGAGGACTTGGCGCAGCTCCTCCCCCGCCAGGGGCCCCCTTACCTGATCCGACGTCCCCTGCCCTGGGTCGCCCTCATTTTGGTTTGCTGTACCATTCGGAGCACGGAGGGGCTGGGAAGAGACCTCAAGCCCCGCGTCTCCCTTCGTCCTGTGCCGGTCCCTCACCGCCTCCTTGGGTCGGGACTTATGCCTCTTCACCGTGGGCACGCTCCCGGAGCGGCCGCTGGTGATGGCTTTCTCCGCCTCTTTCGCTGCCCTCCTCTGCGGGACGGTGCCTTGGTCCGAGGGGGCTGGAGCAGAGGAGGAGCCAGAGGAGCTTCCCAGGCAACCGTCCCGGGTGCTGGGGGCCTCTGTGGTTAGCGGCTGTTGTGGCTGGCCGCTCGCGCCGGCGTGGTCTGCCTCGCTTTCGCCCTTGTTGCCTCCCATGCCTGGGGCGGGCGGCTTCTAGTGGCAGGGTCCGGCGCGGTGGGGGGGGGCGCGTAGCGCGGCAGCGGGGCCGGCGGTGTGGTTGCGGCGTCGGGGGGGGGGGTCGAGCGGGGGGAAAGGAGAGGAGCGGGGGGCTGCCGGAGCGGAGAGGAGCGTGGATACGATAGCCGGAGGGAGGCGGGGAGGCGCGAAACGGCTGAGGCGGGAAGGCGGGAAAGCCGCGAGCCGGGGGTGAGCCGGGCCCTCTTGGGGGCTGGCTGGGGCAGGCAAGGCCGGCGAGGGGGGGCTGGAGCCGAAGGGTGGCCGAGCCCGCTTGGGGGCTGGCTGGAACAGGCAAGGCCGGCGAGGGGGGGCTGGAGCCGAAGGGAAGGGAATTCCTTTTTTTTTTTTTTTTTTTTTTTTGGGTATCTAAAGGTATATAGAAGGGTTGGAAGGGGGGTTGGGTGGAAAGAGGGGTGGAAAAATGGAAAGAACCGACCAGAAGGGCAGTTAGCTCCGGAGGAGATGAAATCCTGTCCTTGCTGGGCGAAGCAGGAAGAAGAACTGAAGACCGCGTGGAAGAGAGAGAGGAGAACAAAGACTCTAACTTCCGGATCAAAGGTCTTCTTCCTGCTTAGGCTGGGCGGTCCTAGCTTCCCAATCATTCAGGATTGTTCCTGCCACCTACAGCCTACAGAAAGGGCTGCCACCTGCCTTTTCAAGATGTTGGGGCGGCATCCCCCATCCAAACCCTTTTGCAGGAAAGCGAGGACATGCTAATCGATGCTTCCTGGGGGTTTAGTTGGTGCGAGGCACACCATCTTTTGAAAGCCCGCCAAGTGGCCTTGTAGATTCTCCTGGTGGATACACATCTCGAAGAAAGCAAGGTATTGATGACTGAGTCTTCGTAACCATGGTCTCTCAAGGCCTGAGGCTCAACCTCCATGCTGTCAGCTGTAGCCACCTTGGATCCGGATGAAGAATCGGCCCTTGGTGAAGTAGGTCAGGCCTTTGGGACAGACACCAGGGGTCCTCGATCAGCATTTCCATCAGATCGGAGAACCAGGGTCTCCTCAGCCAGTGAGGAGCCACCAGGACCACTTGTACCTTCTCTTTGCGGATCTTCTGACAAACATTCCCTATGAGAGGGAGAGGGGGATACAGATAGAACCCCACTGGGAAAGACCTAACGGCCAACTGGATCGCAGGGTGTACATCACCTCGGCACTGCGATGTGGAAACCTGGGGAAGAACCTGTCCAGTATGGACCGGGTCGCAAACATGTCCACTTCTTAAAATTCGCCAGACAATGTCCTCAGCCGAATAGTGTCAACCTAGTCTTGTTATACTGGAGCTAACATTTTAAATACAGTTGTCCCTCCACATTCACGGATTTGGCATTCACGGTTTTAAGTATTCACGGTTTGAAAATATTCTTAAAAAAATAATAATCCAAATAGCAAACCTTGATTTTGCCATCTTATATAAGGGACACCATTTTGCTATGCCATTGCATATAATGGGACTTGAGTATTCGCGGATTTGGGTATTCACGGGGGGTCCTGGAACCAAACCCCAGCGAATGTGAAGGGACAACTGTACTGATTTTAGCCTGTTTTTATTCTGTGTTCTTACCTTTATTCTGTATCCCCTTTTTACCTGTGCTGGTCTATGACCGTAATAAAGATTCTATTCTATTCATGTCCACTTCCAGTGGGCCAAATCTGGACTGAATCGCGAGAAATACCTCCCTGTTCGGTTTCCATTCCCCCAGCAGGACTAGGTTCCTGCTCAGATAGTCTGCTTGCTGGTTGCAATCCCCTTGCAGGTATTGGGCGGTAAGGGATAGTACCATCCTCTCTGCACAATTGAACAGAAGGTCCGCTTCCTGATGTAAGGACCTAGATCTTGATCTGCCCTGTTTCGCTATGTAGGAACGGGCTGTGGTGTTGTCTGTCATCACCATGACGTGTCGATTCTTTAGAATGAGCATGAAGTGCTGTAGGGCTAGATGAGCTGCCCTCAGTTCCAGACAATTGATGCTGTGCGATTGTTCCTGTGGACTCCAGAGCCCTTGCGTCACCTGCCTTTGGCAGTGTGCTCCCCAGCCCTGTAGATTCGCGTCCGTAGTAACTAGGACCGGGTATACGACCGTGAACAGGGAGCCCTTGCTTACCGATCTCCCCCGGGGCCACCAGGTCAATGAGTCCTTCACCTATTGTGGTAGGAGAAGAAGAATGGATCTCCTTAGTGCAATCTCCTTCTGGTATGGCATTAAGAAAACCTGTAAAGGTTTAGAGTGGAAGCGCACCCAGGAAACCGCCCTGATTGCTAAAATCATGAGGCCTAGGAGCTTGGCCAGTGAGGACAGTGGAATCGTCTTCAGAGACCTGGTTGTGCGGGCTTCCCGTCGAAGTACCTCCTGTCGTTCCCATGAAAGGGTGACTTCGGAATGTAGTGTGTCCATCTGCACTCCCAGGTGGACAATGGTACGCACAGGAGATAGACTGCTCTTTTTGAAGTTCACCAGGAAGCCATGGTCCTGTACGTAGCAGATTGTGGATTGTAGGTTCCTGAGAGCCTTCTCCAATGATGAGGCCTGTAGCAGGATGTCGTCGAAGTAGGGGTACAGGTGAATTCCCTGAGATCTTAGGTTGGCAATAAGGACTACCAGGATCTTGGTGAATACCCTAGGACAGTGATGGCGAACCTATGACACGCGTGTCAGCACTGACACGCATAGCCATTTCTAATGACACGCGGCCATAGGCCTCCTCCCAGCCCGCAACCTCACCACCCTCCCTAAAGTGGCGATTGGGGCTTCAAAGCCCCGGTCGCAACTTTCCTCCATCCCCCACCCTCCCTAAAGTGGCGATCGGGGCTTCAAAGCCCCAGTTGCCACTTTCTTCCACCCCCCACCCTCCCTAAAGTGGTGGTCCCACTTTCCTCCCCCCTCCCACCCTCCCCAAAGTGGAAATCCGTGAATATGCAGAACTGAGAATGTGAAACTTGCGAGTGTGGAGGGACAACTGTAGTCGCAAATGTTTCATCCTCACCTATTAGACACTCTGTGCCTGAGGTATATAGGCCAAAACAACAGAAGTCTGGCACAGACGTCTAGTTCTGGGACTTCCGGTTAAGCCGGGATCTTTGCCCTCACTTCCACCAGCAGAGATAATGTTTTATCCTCAAAGTGACACACCACCCGAGTTATGCTCAGTTTTTTTGGCGAAGTTTGACACACCAAGTTCAAAAAGTTGCCCATCACTGCCCTAGGAGCCAAGGCCAAGCCGAAGGGAAGGGCTCTCAACTGAAAATGCTGTTCCCCAAAGGCAAAGCAGAGGTAATGCCTGCTGTCCTTGTGAATCATGATGTGCAGGTATGCTTCTGAAAGGTCGAGAGAGGCCAGGAAATCCCCCAAATGCAGGGCCTCCCTGATGGACATGAGGGCTGCCATCCTGAACCTCTTGTAAGTGACGCAGGAGTTGGTGTACTTTAGGTCCAGAATGGACCGGAGGCTGCCATCCTTCTTCGGAACCGTGAAGAAGGAGTACACCCCTGAGAAACATTGAGAGTCTGGAACGTCTTCTATCGCGGCGATATCCCAGAGATGCGAGATAGCGTCTGCAAGGTCCCTTGCTTTCCTTGGGTTCTTGGGGACTGAGGCTGGAAGAAATCTGCCCCTTGGTCTTGTGTCAAACTCAATCCGATAACCGTGGGCAATTGTGGCAACTACCCACTTGTCTGCTGTCAAGTTTGACCAAGACGCAAGGAACAAATTGAGTCGGCCGCCCACTGGGAGCGACTCCGCGTCAGGATTGTTGGCGGGAACCCCCCCTTTGTGGGTGGGAAGTTCCCTTTCTGTTGGTATTTGGTTGTGACCCCGAGGCTTGTCTGATGACATAGTTAGGTTTGACCTAGGCGGGACGAAAGGAATTGTAGTTCCGCTGTTTCCCAAATCCCCTCGATGAACGAAAGGAGTTGAAGGACTGAAAAGGCCATCTCCCGCCTTTCTTGTCCAACCTCTTAAGAGTGCATGGCATTGCCATCTTCTTGTCCTTGGTTTCCACGAGGATGCCCTTCAGGGCCTCTTCACCAAACAGCTTGAGACCTTTGAACATGGAGGAGGCCAAAGCAGCTCTAGGGGGGCATCCACCTGCCAGTATTTCAGCCATATTGACCTTCTGGCTACCATCAGGGAGCCAATGGCTCAGGCTGAGAAGATCATGCATCTTGGGCCATGTCCGCCATGAAGAACAGGATGCGCAGGAATCTCAAGAGTGTCTTGTGAAGTACCCTTGGGTCAAGGTCCTGGATCTCCATAGGTTCCTGGAGCCACACAATAGCTGCCAAGAGAAGAGGGATATGGCTAGATTAGCTCTCACCCCACAGGCCACAGACTTGTGAGCCTTCTTAATGGCCACATCAGCCCTTTTCTCATCTGGGTCTCTGAGGGAGCCCTCACCCTCCTTAGGAGCCAGAAAATTGGAAATGGGTGAAGCGACCAGATTGTCGACCACTGGGGGCTTCAGACACTCAAGGTGTTGCTGACTGGTGCTGTAGTATTTTTGGGCTATCGTACTACCCCCTCCTACCCAGAGAGGCCCTGTTCCATTTGTCAATTACCAGGTTCCGGAAGGCTTCAGGAAAAGGGAGCTCTGGGTTCTTTGGGTGAGTGGTACGCATTACTGCCACCACCTTTTCGTTGGTAGACAACGTTGAAGATGTCTGCTCCTGGTTAGAAGAGGGAATTTCCAGAGTGGCCATCATCTTGCTGAGTAGCTGGGTGTACCACTCTCCTTGAAATAGCCTATCCAAAATTTTCTATTCGGATGCCTTGGATTCAGAGATCTCACCATCTTCTTTGTCAGACAGCAAGTTGTCATCGGGGGTCCCAGACCCCCTGACAGCTTCGATAAGGTGATGCTCTTCCTTGGAATCCAGGGGAGATTCCGCGGATGAGTGATTAGATGAGAGGTCCTTCCTCTTCTTGGAGCACAGAACTGACTTAGAAGAGTTGACATTTGCCACCCTGTTAGTGGACTTGGCCTTGGCCTTTCTGGATCCTTTGGATTGGGTCCGGAGGCATGACTGTGCCTGGGTCGCCAGGTCCCAGGGTAGAAAGCCCAATGCCAAAGCACTAGTGCTGGGACCCTCAGATGAATCCTCATCTGACAGCAGAGCACTGGAGAGAAGCTGTAGGGCTGCCTTGATGACTCCCTTACACTTCTTACAACGACCCTGTGAGGTGGGAGCAGGCCGCCCAGGCTCACGTACATCCTTTGTACCCATTCCACCTCCAATTCCTCCCCACTGGAGGAGTGAGAGGCTGAGGTATCTCCTAGGCCGTTTCTGGTGTCACGATAGGCCGGGCCCTGATGAGGTGGCACCAGGTAGGCTGGGACCTGGTAGTCCGAAGCCTGAAGGGCCGAGGTTTGGTGGGACAGGGCCTGAGGGACCGAGGTCTGTTGTGGTACGGCCTGAGCCATCAGGGCCTGGTGTGCTGATGCCTGAGGCACTGATGCCCGGGAGACCAGGGCCTGGGAAACCTGAGGAAGCATGGCTTGGGCCTGATGCCCCGCAGGTTGGATGGCAGGGGCTTGGGAAGCATGGGAAGAGGGGACTTGGGCCTTGCACCCCGAGGCCTGGATGCTCTGTGGGATCTAGGATGCTGAAGCTTGTGCCTGCCTCCCTCCCCGCCCCTGTACCAGTGGCAGCAGGAGTCTGGACCCCATCGATGAGGGGTATGTCCGAAGGTGGATGCAAGTCCCCGCTCCCCCCATTATTCCCAGGGACTCTGTTGGGGGTCCAGGGTGGTTTGATGCCTGAGGTGCCTAGGAGCAGGGAGGGCATGATATGAGGGGGGAGAGCCAGCTCATCCCCACTCCCCCCCAAGGGACCCTTGTACCTCACCGGGGGCTCCTGCCCCCATCCATCCATGGCAGCAGGGTTCTGGGGCATGCCAGGAGCTCCAAAGGGGCAGATGCCTTGTCGCAGTCCCAGAGGAGTCCTCGGAGGCCAGCTTCTTCGGCTGCACTGGCCTCCTCCGCGGCTTTGTCGTTGCCGGTCCTTCCAAGGCCTTCCCAGCCACGATGGCCTGGGAGGCTCTCCGGGTTGCGTCCCTCTGGGGGACCCCTGGCAGGGAGCCGCCAGCAGTAGCAATGGCGACCACAGATCCAATCGCGGCACCTGCCACGGTCTCGGAGTGGCCCAGGTTGGTGATCACATCTCGCACCACTCCAGAGTCCTTGTCTGCCAACTGCGAGGTCTCCTGGGTCAGCACAGGAGGCTAGGCAAAAAGTAAGCCAGATGGGAGGGGGAAGCAGAGAGGAGCATCCTGAGAAGCCACAAGAGGAGAGAAAAAGACTTTTTTTTTAAAGGCAGGAAATTCAAACTGAAAGGGAGTAAGGCAGAGAATCTCTGCACAAAAAGGAGTGAGAAAAGAGAGGAAAAAAGGGAAAAAGATAGAAAAAGGCAAACAAAGAGAACAAGATATATGGAGGAGAGTTTCCTACAACCGACTGGGTGAAGCAGGAAGTTAGAACTGGGGCCTCGTGGCTCAGGATGGAGGAGACAAAGAAATCTAAATCACAAAGACCTGATATAACTTCCTGCTCCACCTGGGCAGTGACTGACGAAACCCACAGGTGAAGGATCTGTATCATCCCCTCCCATCATAGAATGGAATTTTTATTGTTTGTTTTAGTTAAAATAAGCATTTGTCACTTGCTCTGCTATAGGGGCCTGCAATGGATCCTAGCAAAGAGGGAAAGTTAGCTCCTAGACCTACAAAAATTGCTCGCTCCGCTCTAGAAAATGGAAGCACTAAAACTAACAGCTCAAGATAGACTTTTCTTCAAGCGCCAACAAAACTTTTCAAAAGGAGTAAGAGATTCACTGTGAATATTTTGCCTTCGTTCTTATGCTGGGAGAAAAGTGGGATATAAATTAAATAAATTAATTTAAAATAAATAAATGGAATGGAGAGAAGGATGAAAATGGAGTTCTAGAAAATTACAAAAATGTCCACAGCATCGAAGGATATGGGCTCCAAATTAGAGAGGGAGATCTTATTGTCAAATTATCCAGAGCAATCATTTTTATTGTTAGTTAAGACTTCAGGTTATTTTCATTTAAGAATTCAGTTTCGAATGTATGAAACAAAATTGCATTCGCAGATATATAAGAAGAAAAATTAAATTGCTTCAGTTATTTATCCAGCACTTCTGAGTGACACATAGCTGCAGCATCACTTAAAAGCCTGTTGAGCTACCTTAATTTGCATATCAAATAACTTATTGAAACATCCAACAGAAGGAAAGTATCTTCTACAGCTGATATGCTCTGATGAGAGACAACATTTCCGTTATGGAAATTTGACACTATTTTTACATAGCGTATCCCAGCACTTATCATTGGAGAAGTGGTTTATTTGGAACGTGGAAAAACAAGCAAATATAAGCAAAAACCAAAAAACAACCCACGTTATTTCTCTTTGATGGCACAGAGACTATGAGCAGACTGCAAGTCTTAACTTTTTGTTAAGCCTCCCACTCTCACCATAAAAAGGCCAAGTGAAGAATATGTTTAAGAAACCATTACTAGTCTATAAGAATGGGAAGGACACTTGCAACTGTCTTTATTAGCTATGCTTGAGGGTCAGGCTCAAGTGGGTGATATAGCACAAAGAATGTTTTAATGAGGATGTTTGCATTAAGTATCAGTTGCAGGGAGAACAAAAGGTGCACCACATCAAAGCAGTATAAAAAGAAAGCCAAAGGGTGAAAAGTTAATGGCTTTCAGAGAAATGCCTTTTAGTAAAAAGGAAGGTTGCATCTTCTACCACAGCCAAACCATATTCCCAAACATAGTGATTAAAGTGTCTAATAAAAACAAATCATTCTAATTCCACAATGGTTGGAAATTAAACAAATTAAAAATGGGATGGAGGCATATTCAGACAGATTCTTTTTTAACAGAATAGGCTGGGCATTTTTGAGCTGAAATTATTCTGATCCCAAGGACTATTTTGCATCAAGCTGCCATTCAGGCCACTATACTGACAACAGAACTTGACATTGGTGAGATATTTGTTGCTGCAAAATTATCTTCCTTTCTTGGTATTCTGCTGTGGACAGCAAGCAATCCTAATCTCAGACATGTCCATCAGAAAGCCATTCTAGATGCTCATCTTAGATGGAAGGCTGCAGCTAATTTACACATCATTTGCATACTTCACACAGCATTCCCATGAGGCTGACAGATGTCAAACTATAGCAGCAGTTGGTGTGCTGTATATATTCTGCCACATATATGAATCTGATAGACATTAAAGTGAGAGATCTCCAAAAACCTTGCCTTCAAGGCAGGAGAGTTTTAACACACATACGGTACATCCAACAGTTCTTAGTTGTCTTTGAGATTCTGTTCTTTCATGCAATTTTTAACTATCACATTTTCAAAATTTATTTCTGAAAACAAAGGAGCCAGAAAAATGTTAAGAGGAAGATATAGTTTCTAGTACCGTATATTCCTGCGTATAAGACGACCCGGCGTATAAGACGACCCCCCCAATTTTTAAGGCAAAATGCAGAGTTTGTGATATATTCGCCCTATAAGACGACCCCCCTCTTCCAACGCATAGCCCCCGCATGCCCCTCCTGCGCTCCCTTCCAGGAGGGAGTGCAGGAGGAGGATGCGGAGGCTGTGCGCCCAAAAGGGGCACGTTCGCCCCTTCTCCCCACCTTCCAGGAAGGTGGGGAGAAGGGGCGAATCGCGGTTTGGCCGCGCAGCCTCTGCATGCCCCTCCTGCGCACCCTTCCAGGAGGGAGCGCAGGAGGGGGATCCGCAGGCTGTGCGGCCAAACGGGGCTTTGGGGAAGGGGGGAGGCTGGGCGGAGGGTGGCAGGGGGGAGGGGGCTTCGCAGCCACCCCCCTCTCCAAAGCGAGCCTTTGGGGAAGGGGGGTGGCTGGGCGGAGGGTGGGAGGGTGGCAGGGAGTAGGGGGCTTCCCAGCCCCCCTCCCTTTCAGGAGGGGGGGTGGATGCACGGGGGGTGGGGGGGAAGGGAGGAGGGGGCTTCTCCGCCACCCCCCTCCCTGAAAGCGCGTTTCTGCAGCTTTCAGGGAGGGGGGTGGATGCATGGGGAGTGGGCAGGGGGAAGGGAGGAGGGGGCTTCTCCGCCACCCCCTCCCTGAAAGCACGTTTCTGCGGCTTTCAGGGAGGGGGGTGGATGCATGGGGAGTGGGCAGGGGGAAGGGAGGACGGGGCTTCTCCGCCACCCCCCCTCCCTGAAAGCAGCGGTTCCGCTGCTTTCAGGGAGGGGGGTGGATGAGCGGGGGGGGTGGGCGGGGGGAAGGGAGGAGGGGGCTTCTCCGCCCCCCCTCCCTGAAAGCAGCGGTTCCGCTGCTTTCAGGGAGGGGGGTGGATGAGCGGGGGGGTGGGCGGGGGGAAGGGAGGAGGGGGCTTCTCCGCCCCCCCTCCCTGAAAGCAGCGGTTCTGCTGCTTTCAGGGAGGGGGGTGGATGAGCGGGGGGGTGGGCGGGGGGAAGGGAGGAGGGGGCTTCTCCGCCCCCCCTCCCTGAAAGCAGCGATTCCGCTGCTTTCAGGGAGGGGGGTGGATGAGCGGGGGGGTGGGCGGGGGGAAGGGAGGAGGGGGCTTCTCCGCCCCCCCTCCCTGAAAGCAGCGATTCCGCTGCTTTCAGGGAGGGGGGTGGATGCGCGGGGGGTGGGCGGGGGGAAGGGAGGAGGGGGCTTCTCCGCCCCCCCTCCCTGAAAGCAGCGATTCCGCTGCTTTCAGGGAGGGGGGTGGATGAGCGGGGGGGTGGGCGGGGGGAAGGGAGGAGGGGGCTTCTCCGCCCCCCCTCCCTGAAAGCAGCGATTCCGCTGCTTTCAGGGAGGGGGGGTGAATGCGCGGGGGGTGGGCGGGGGGAAGGGAGGAGGGGGCTTCTCCGCCCCCCCTCCCTGAAAGCAGCGATTCCGCTGCTTTCAGGGAGGGGGTGGATGAGCGGGGGGTGGGCGGGGGGAAGGGAGGAGGGGGCTTCTCCGCTCCCCCTCCCTGAAAGCAGCGATTCCGCTGCTTTCAGGGAGGGGGGTGGATGCGCGGGGGGTGGGCGGGGGGAAGGGAGGAGGGGGCTTATCCGCGCCCCCCCTGAAAGCAGCGATTCCGCTGCTTTCAGGGACGGGGGTGGATGAGCGGGGGTGGGCGGGGGGAAGGGAGGAGGGGGCTTCTCCGCCACCCCCCTCCCTGAAAGCAGCGGTTCCGCTGCTTTCAGGGAGGGGGGTGGATGAGCGGGGGGGGTGGGCGGGGGGAAGGGAGGAGGGGGCTTCTCCGCCCCCCCTCCCTGAAAGCAGCGGTTCCGCTGCTTTCAGGGAGGGGGGTGGATGAGCGGGGGGGTGGGCGGGGGGAAGGGAGGAGGGGGCTTCTCCGCCCCCCCTCCCTGAAAGCAGCGGTTCCGCTGCTTTCAGGGAGGGGGGTGGATGAGCGGGGGGGTGGGCGGGGGGAAGGGAGGAGGGGGCTTCTCCGCCCCCCCTCCCTGAAAGCAGCGATTCCGCTGCTTTCAGGGAGGGGGGTGGATGAGCGGGGGGGGTGGGCGGGGGGAAGGGAGGAGGGGGCTTCTCCGCCCCCCCTCCCTGAAAGCAGCGATTCCGCTGCTTTCAGGGAGGGGGGTGGATGCGCGGGGGGTGGGCGGGGGGAAGGGAGGAGGGGGCTTCTCCGCCCCCCCTCCCTGAAAGCAGCGATTCCGCTGCTTTCAGGGAGGGGGGTGGATGAGCGGGGGGGTGGGCGGGGGGAAGGGAGGAGGGGGCTTCTCCGCCCCCCCTCCCTGAAAGCAGCGATTCCGCTGCTTTCAGGGAGGGGGGGTGAATGCGCGGGGGGTGGGCGGGGGGAAGGGAGGAGGGGGCTTCTCCGCCCCCCCTCCCTGAAAGCAGCGATTCCGCTGCTTTCAGGGAGGGGGTGGATGAGCGGGGGGTGGGCGGGGGGAAGGGAGGAGGGGGCTTCTCCGCCCCCCCTCCCTGAAAGCAGCGATTCCGCTGCTTTCAGGGAGGGGGGTGGATGCGCGGGGGGTGGGCGGGGGGAAGGGAGGAGGGGGCTTATCCGCGCCCCCCCTGAAAGCAGCGATTCCGCTGCTTTCAGGGACGGGGGTGGATGAGCGGGGGTGGGCGGGGGGAAGGGAGGAGGGGGCTTCTCCGCCACCTCCCCTCCCTGAAAGCCGCGGTTCCGCTGCTTTCAGGGACAGGGGTGGATGCACGGGGAGTGGGCGGGGGGAAGGGAGGAGGGGGCTTCCTAGCCCCCCCAAAGCCGCGGTTCCGCGACTTTCGGGAGGGGGGGTGGAAGCGCGGGGGGTGGGCGGGTGGCAGGGAGGAGCACTTTGCTTCACCCCCTGCCCGATCTCCTGCCTCTTCGCTCCGTTTGCGAAGAGGCAGGAGATAGGCAGGCAGGTGAAGCAAAGTGTATCCGGCGTATAAGACGACTGTCAATTTTGGAGGGCACTTTTGAGTGCTCAAAAGTCGTTTTATACGCCGGAATATACGGTATGCAAATAAAAACTTTACAGATAACAAAGCACATTCCAAGATCCATGCCCCTCACAGGATATATACTGAGCTATGGTCACATACTACAACTCTTAGAACTCCCCAGCCAGGATGGTCAGTGGATTCTGGCCAGGAGATTCTGGGAGCTGTAGTCCAAGTACTGTACTCACTTCACCAATCTCTGGTGTATATATTGCTCATTTTTGTTCTGTTTCCAAGCTGATGTCTTATACCAGGGTGAGCAAAGTGTTGCCCTCCAGATCTTATTGAACTATAACTTCCATCAGCTCTATCCAGTGGTGAGGAATGCTGTTTCAGTCCAACAACATCTAGAGGGATGCACTTTGCTCATCCGGTCCTATATCCTATCATCCTACTTAAAATTCCATTCCACCTAAAACTATCCTACCTCAAATTCCACCTAGGCAAATTAGCATAGGTGTGGTCAATGGAAGGTAGGATTCTCACATTTGAAAAAAAGTGCTTTGCCCACTGTTGTATGTAAATGTGGAAAACAAATATAAAAATCTAGCCCTGAGGGGCTTCCAAAGACAATATCGGAAACAAGATTGTTCTTCAAACAACATCCAGTTTAAAAATTAAGCATGTAACACATAATCATGGGGGTATGGGACCCAAGAAAGATGAGATTATATTCTCTGCATTAGTTTTGATACAATGGAGATCCTACTGAGATAAATAAGGAGGAAGAAGGTTGGTGTGTCTGATTGAAATTATAATTTGCCACTCCATGTATTTGGCAAGGGACACAAGAATGACTCATGGTCATAGATATCTTAGAATCTCTTGTTTACTTTTCTCTTTTTAAAAACAGACTGGCTGTCAGGCACAGATAGCAGACTTCAGAACATGACTCTAATATATGCTTGTTGGGCTTGGAGGCCTAAACTATCCAAAGTTGAGGATCATCCATTCATTGAGAGTACTTCGTGCGCACACACATGAAGAGATTTTGGAAGATTCATAATGCATCCATGTCATAGTCAACACAACCAAAAACTCATGTCTACTTCACCTTCTGGAGTACAAGGCCACCCAAGCTCACCACTGATACTGACATAATAACTAATGGAGTGAAGCAAGGTTGTGTTCTTGCGCGAACTTTATTTACAATCTTCTTCAGCATGATGCTCCAAAGGGCTACGGCAGAGCTCGAAGAGGACGACAGCATCTATATACGTTACCGTACTGATGGTACCTTGTTTAACTTAAGCTGTCTGAGGGCTCACACTAAGACTCTAAACTATCTAGTCCGTGACCTGCTCTTTGCTGACGATGCTGCCCTTGTTACCCAGACACAGCAGCTCTGCAGCGCCTAACGTCCTGCTTTGCAACAGCTGCAGAGCTGTTTGGGCTAGAAGTCAACCTGAAGAAAACAGAAGTTCTTTACCAGCCTGCACCACAGGACGAACACCACCATCCCCACACTGCCGTCAGCAATTCTGTGCTTAAATCCGTTCAGCAGTTCACCTACCTGGGAAGCATCATCTCCTTAGATGCCAAGATTGACAAAGAGATCGATCACAGATTAGCAAAGGCACATAGTGCATTTGGAAGACTTTACAAAAGAATCTGGAGTAATAAACACCTGAGGCGAAGCACAAAAATCAGTGTGTATAGAGCCATTGTACTGTCTATTCTCCTCTATGGATCTGAAACATGGGTCACCTATCGCCACCACTTACGACTCCTCGAACGCTTCCACCAGCGCTGTTTACGCACAATCCTAAATATACACTGGACTGACTATGTGACAAATGTTGCTGTCCTTGAGCAAGCAGGGATCACCAGCATTGAGGCCATGATATTGAGAACAAAGCTGCACTGGGCAGGGCACGTGTCTAGGATGGAGGACCATCGCCTCCAAAAAATACTACCAAAAAATACTACTCTACGGTGAACTCACCACGGGTCAGCGTAAGAGGGGCACTCCAAAAATGCGATACAACGACTCCCTGAAACAACATCTCAGGCTTGGCCAAATTGATCACCAACAATGGTCCGCCCTGGCCTCGCATCAGGAGGCATGGAGACGCACTATCCACAATGCTGCAGCCTTATTTGAGAACTCACGCCGAACAAGTCTTGAAGAGAAATGGCAACGCAGAAAGAATCACAACTCGGTAACATCACCCGAGGAAACCTTCTGCTGTGCTTTCTGCAACTGGACTTTTCGATCTCGGATTGGCCTTTTTAGTCATCAGCGTGCTTGCAGAAAACGCGGGATGAGTCCTTCCTGAATCTTCGTTTGCGAAGAAAAGCCAGAGAGAGATAATATCAGAAAAAGGAGCCCCTGGGTGTAATGATAGTTAACAGGTGAAATGTGCCTATGCAACTTGAATGTATCAAAGTCTTTCAGGCAACAAATAAACTTAAAACAGCTCATAGTGAGCAGCAATATGCTCCCGTTGTACTGCTTTAGGAAGACTTTTTGACCACACTCTGTGTGTATGTCTACAACAGGAATGGGAAATGTGTGGCCCTCCAGTTGTTGGACTGCAACTCCCATCATCCCTCTGCTCTCAAACCATTTCCAGTTTACATAAAGGTACCCAATGTCACAGGAGCTGGTGCACTTTTCCATCATCCAAGCCTCCAGGATTTGAGCACAAGTACTGTGTGACTACAGAGCTCACATATGTTGACTCAACACATCTATCCTCAGCTAACATGGAGAAGAGTGGGAAGGAGGGACTATTCTACATATGCATCACAGGCAATAGACAGGGTGAAATCATTTCATGTACTTTGTTACAACATTAATAAAATGCTGGATATGCACTTCAACAGGCCAGCTCCTTTCCATTTTTACTACTCGCCTCCCCACTCCCTAGCCCATGGAGGAACACTTTACTTGAACTGCTGGTCTTTGGTGCTCCTTGTTTTTGCCAAAAAACGTTCTGCCAATTTCTCCAAGTTCCGGGAGTAATCCATCTCAATCTCTGCCTTTTTCCGGAAAAAATCCTGCAGGTCCTGAAGCAGCTGGACTCTAAGCTCACATTGCTGGTCGAGACATTTCAGTTGTTCAATAAGCTGGGCTCGAATCTCTGTAAATCAAAAGTGAAAAGAAGAAGTCATACATATAGTTGTTGTTTATTAATTAAAATATTTCTATGATGCCCGATATATGAAGATCAGAGTTAAAACAGTGGAAATTCTATGAATTATCCAATGACATATGTGCTAAATACACTGTTAAAGCTAAATAGGTTTCTCAGTTTAAACAGGCCTCAACCTCAATACCTGTAGAAAAACCCACCTGGGAAGCCCATATCAAACATCCTGAGCTTCCCAAAAGAGGACCAAACATTTTAAAGAAAGGTAGAGCACTGTGGATAGTAAGATTCATTTAAAACTGGAAGACCTATGCTTGAAACACATTATGTCACAAAAGCCATTATACAATCTTATCTCATGAGGATGCTGAGGAAAAAATGGGCTGACCTCATGAGTGCTGCTCTCAGCTTTTTGGAGGCAGGAAAGAAAATGAACACCATATATAGTACCAGGCTAACATTTGTAAAAGTTAGACAAATCAAGGTTAAAACTATTCCTGTGTTTCTCTGATTCCCTCTGGCCTCTAACCAAGCTCAGTATCAGTAAAAGCCTCTAGGTGATTAACTGATCTGATAGATAAGAAAAATAATGGCAATTGTGCTTTGGACACAAGCAGACAAAGGATAATGAAAGCAACCTGGATTCCAATACAATTTATTTACAAGAGAGTCTTTCACTGCTGAAGATTCCATCAATCAGCGGCGTCAAGGGCACATGTGGCATCCTGGACAAAATGGTCACTGTCCAAAAATATACTGAATCTCTGTCTAGATAAGGCCTCAGGGATGGCTAAAACTGCAATTCCAGACTGTTAGTTCAAGTTTCCTCTAGGGACTCCCCATCAAATTCCTTTGCAGGATATTCCTAGGGCAGAATCAAAGCACTGATCATGCCAGGCATTCCCAGAAGACACCAATTTGGGACTATTCAATTAGATACTGGTTTTCCAGCTGCGCCACTGCAATTAAATGAAGCACATCAAATTGAGAATACTTTGTCTCTGAAAGGTTTAACAGATCTTCATTCCCAATTGGGAAAGGTCATAAGAAAGACAGTTTCATTTTTCATGAAAGGGTTGCCTTTAAGTAAAAATTTGCAAGCAGATTCCTTTCGTCTGCACAGAGTGTGTAATGGTCCTGGTAATACAGGATTCTAAAAAGAATGGACTGACAAATGTTGTCTGAAGATTTCCCAGTGCGTATGATAGCCTTTAGGGAAATGCAATTATCTATTTCTGACCTTTGGAAAAACTAAGGTTAAACAAAATGGCATCAAATCTGGCAACCATAAACACCTTAATGAATCAATTCCCTACTTCTATCAGCACATGGCACTCAAAAGGCTCAAACCAATTATTACAATCAAATTCGTATTGTATTACCTGTGGCTACTGTTGGTCTGAAATCCATGAAAGACCACCCAAACCCCCATGCTAAGGCCCATTTATATCATGAAACAATGTATTTTCCTTCATGAATCCTTGGATACTCAAAATGCTAATAAAAATAGGCTGTAATTACTGAAATTTTTGTTGCAGCTTCTCCCAGCTTGTTTCTAAAGAACCTTGTGCCAAGCCAGAATTTATACTAAACAATATACATGAGAAAATGCAACACTTAGCATTCAGTACACTTTTCTTTTTGAGTGTATGACTGTGGATCATTTGCACAAAGCTCAAAGGGAACTGTGTCTTTCCTAGTAAGAGACATTCTTCAAGTATTTTATTTCTAAAATGGCCCATCTGAAAACACTAGGGATGTCAATCTTTATGTTATTTCAAATGTGAGAACAAATAAAACACTTTTTTTTCCTGCTAGGTGCAATTGGCACAGTTTGTACATATTATTATTTGTAAAATTCCAGTACATTTGTTAAAATTTCATTTGTGTTTTTTTAAAAAAGATGATTTTGTGCAGGGGGAGCATAGGAAGCATTTTATTTTGTGCAGAATACATTTTATGCAGGAAGAAAAGCATTGGGTGATTGCACAAAACCCAACAAAAACAAAATAGAGCAAAAAGCACTGGTGTTTCATCAGGGATGAAAAAAATGCAATTCTTTTTATCATTAGAAAACATACACACACAGAAAACACAAAGACACACACACACAAAAACCTGTCTCTAAATGGGGCCAATCCCTGAATGAAATAGAATGTACTCAGCCAGCTTGACCTAAAGAACAGAACCCACAGTGTACCAAAATAACTGTTTTATTTCACTCCCTCTCAAAATGGTGACTAGAAGTGATGTTGCATTATCTCCTGTCACCATTTTGAATAGGGAGTTAGATGAAACAGATTCTGAGGATAGTGGTTGTAGGGTGAGGGTTGTGTTTTTGCAGATTTGAGGGACTTTCTGCATAGCAGATGCAAAATGCATGAAAATCAGCTAGGTTTTTTTAATGGAGATTTCGGGGCTTTAGGAGACTGGCAAGCCTCTGGAACTGGAAAAGTGGGGCACAGGGACTATGCTTTCCCTATATGTGGTATAAACTAAACTATTTTACTAACACACAAGTGTGCAATTTACATAAGAAAGCCAATGAATCAAAAGTGAGGAAGGACCATTGCAGACATGGTGAAGGGCGAAGACACTGGAGATATAATAGTGCTACATGCCTTTTTCTCAACACAGTTTCTCACCACAGCATTCTTGATTGCTTTTCATTGATTTCTTTGAAAAGTGGGGGGGGGGGTGTTACAGCAAGCTCAATAATATGAACACCAATAACAACACTGGTAACTGCTCAGGAATTCAAGACTGCAGCTTTGGGGGGAGGGTAATGATGGTGGTTTAGGTATCTCGTTCTAAGAGAGCTCACTCCCATGCAGGATGATAATGTGCTGAAATAGCTGGGTTTCACTGCTGATCATAGGTAGAAATCAGAATATTTACATCTTGAGTCTCATGCAGGAAAGTAAGGCACCAAGGTTCCAAGAAACAATCCCACAGCTTACTATATGTCCCCTAATTTGTTTTGCCTAGAATTATGTTTCTATGTTAAATAATAATTAAATCCCCTAGCCCAGTGGTTCTTAACCTTTTTCTTTACCAGGGACCCCCTTTAAATATCTTTTGTTGCCATTGACCCCCCCAAGACTTAACTCAGGATTTAAAGCAACAACAACAACAATAATAATAATATCGCATCATCAACATAATACAATTACACCATCCATTAAACCTTCCCTTAGAGGCACTGGAGGGGGAGGGAAGACTTTTCTCCTGCTTCTTCATGCATGTCTGCGGCTGGAGTGGATTGAATGGCAATGCAAAGGTGAAGCCAGCCAGCCAACCTTTGCCTTGGCTTCGTGTCATGTGGCCACTCCACTGTGGGAGGTGGGCCAAGCAGCCTTCAAACCTTCATGGAGCCCCTGTTAGGACACCACGGGCCCCTGGGGGTCCACAGACCCCAAGTTAAGAACCACTGCCCTAGCAAATTCATTTGCTGCCAGTCAGAATAATTCACTCTGATCTTAATACTACCCCCTGAACCGTGTCCTCCTGGTTGCTTCTTCAGATGATACACTCTGAATATCAAAACTCTATCACAGGTAAACATATCACTGATGGATCCAAGGGGGAACTTTGTGGAAGTTTGGAAAAACAGAAAAGAGACAAAAGGTAACTACTAAATGGAATATAACCATGACGACAGGAGTATATGTATTGTGAGAAGATTAAGTATCATAATATTGTAATCACGTGAACGGTTTTCTTTTATTTCTTTAGGAATGTAATAACAAGGTTGCATGCACTATAAGAAATTATATCGGTGTAATGTCTCTAATAAGGTTATTGATGTAACCAGAATAAAAATATTAATTTAAAAAACTTATCACATTATGTATGTCTAATTCAATTATTTTGGGAGTCAAACCAACAATACGAGTTTGGTAGTATATGGGAAAAAATGAAGTGTTCTCTTTTTTAACCCACATGACACTTGGAGCAAGCTTTGAAACAAGCAGCAGCAAAAGTGCCATTTCAAAACTGTACCACCCTACTCTAGTTCTTTAGGCTGAATCTTTTGGGGCTCAAATCCTGTTGGTGCACTGAACAACAGTTGCACTTCTTCTAGGGTTGTGCAGAAGCAACAAGGCAACGCTCACACAAATATCTGCCAGTTCTGGGCAGCCCATTTTTCCAGTGCATTACTTCCTTCACTGGCGGAGTGCTCACAGACCTTCCCCCTACTGCTGTAACCACATCCATCAGTATTTTAATGTCAGTGTAGTGCTCCAAAAGAATTCCAGCCTTAGTTTACTAATCTCAGAATGCTGTAGCCACAATGGCTAGGAGTTGTCGTGCAAAAAAAAAGAAACTTTCCCAAGCTGGTCTGAACTACTAAAAGCATCTTAAAGTCTAATTAATCAAACAGTTTAACTTACACTACCTCATATCCTGCATATGCCAGGGGAAAATGCTAAATCAAGCTGGTGACCCATTTTAGTTTTTGCAGATATCTGCTACATCAGTACTAGTCCCTTGTACACATACAAAATATCAACACTGTGCTTTCAATAAGAGGGAAAGTAACAGCTTATTGGATTGCTGGCAGTGGGGAACAATAGTTCATTGAAGTCCCAAGGACCCTATCTTGAAGGACCCTATCTATAGTAGTGCAGTTTTGTTCACAGATCATTTTTGCAATGTTTTCTCCCTATCTGCAAAGAAAATAAAGGCAAGACTGCTGGAACTTCCTGAAGCTCAGAGACTTTTCTAAGAATATACAATGTCTTCTTGTTGTACCAATGCTGATACAAGCAGGAAGGTTGTTCAGCTTTCTGTGAGAATATACAACAGGTTACTTGTATCCAGAGGTGAGGGGTAGAAAATTTCCCAAAACAGAAAACTTTCTGCGGGGGGAGGGGGGATTCCAATGTGCTCTCTCACTCTCGCTCTCTCTCAATATTCAGACACAGAAGATTTTCCACACTGTGTATGTGGATATATGCACACACAGAGTGGATTTGGATATGTATGATACATATAAATCTACTGTGTATTTTACACATACACACACACACTACAGATAGTGTGTGTGTGTGTGTGTGTGTGTGTAGTTGTCTGGGCTGTTGTACTGCAATTGAGTCTTTAGTGAAACAGAATGTTCTATTAAATAGATTTTTCTCAACTTGAAAGGAAATTGTTAAGTAGTACAGACAGCATATATGCTATTCTCTTCACATTATTCCAACTATTCAACCAAAATAATTTCTGCATAAAGCTATGAGTCTTTGTCCTTTGTATTTGAATATGATTCTTAAACCAAACATGCTGAATCAGATGACATTATTCAGAGCACTGGAAAATCTTCCAGTTCTACTTTTTCTGGATCACCTATATCACTGAGTATATGACAGCACAACTCACAGAAAAAAGGCACTGTAATGCGCAACCTCACAGAATGTGTAACTCATAAATTGTTGTTGTGTGCCTTCAAGTCATTTCCAATTTATGGCAACCCTAAAGCAAAATTTGTTCAGACGGGGTTTGTCTTTGCCTTCCACTGAGGCTAAGAGAATGTGAGTTGCCCAAGGTGGGTTTCAATGGCTGACCAGAGATTCAAACCCTGGTCTCCAGAGCCATAGTCCAATGCTCCAAGCATTACACCATGCTGACACCTACTCCTAAACTATGCCCCTTGAATTTGAAGCCACTGCACATTTAGTTTTGAATTTCCTATTCCTGTAGTCTAGAAGTTACACCATACAACAAGCAGAGGGCAAATGTGGAAATGGTACATTACAGTCTACCACCAGCAAGAGAGCAAAAAACAAAACAAAGCAAAACAAAAAACCAAGCCACACAGAGTGGCTAGAATATATGGCCACTAGCTTGTCTGAACAAAAGGACAGAATGAAACCAACATAATTTGAAAGAGCACTCTTACAGCACACCAAACACCATGCCCCATGCTTCCAATGAACCCTAAAGCACTAAGGTGCTTTGTGCATGTTTATCTGTTTTATTATCTAGCATTAACTCAATAAGAATAAGCCAAGATGTTCCTGAAGTTGGGATGGGGTTTCTGGTTCACACTTGGAGAACTGATTTCCTCTTACCCTTTCAGCTCAACACTGAAAAAGAAAAGGTACCCTATAGGTACCCTCAGACCTAGAAAGAGATAGAGGCCTGAATCTTAATGGTAGTCCCAATGACAGTCTCATTGAATCAACAGTATTTGCCTACATGTTAACTCACCATTCAACCGTTGATTTAGTGAGCCTATGTTTTTATTTCTTACCCTCTGTGCATTCAATGCTTAATAGTAAAAGCATCTGTGAACATCTGCAAGAATTATTAGAAATCATCATGACATCTTCCCCCAGCCAGTAAATTAGAAGGAATATTCTTTTCCCCTGCTCCAGATTTTAACTACCTTAGGATCCTTTTGTCAATCCCAAGCAAGTCCTCATCGATATACTAAGAGAGCATTAGTCTTATACTGGCATAAGTGAAGCACTAATTCTTTTTACTCCAATACTTAATCCAGAATGGTTTGTGCTACAACTATACTTTGAAGATCCAAGAAAGGGACACACACACTCAAGCCAAGATTAAGAAGTAGCAGCAAGTTAACCAGACTGTACCTAGAAAAATTGAAGCAGGCATAATGCCAAGTCTTTCATTTAGTGCTGCTAATTATAATTTAGTAAGTCAACATAGTGCATTGTACAAAAGAGAACATTAATTGCAAACAGCAACCCCAGTACCAGATCAGCCATGTACTACATCTTCTTTTATTGTTACAATTTATACTAATACTGATGTAGATCCGAGGGAAGAAAGCCTGCATTCCCTTTGAGCAGTGCTTTCATTGCAAGCCTACATGTGGTGGACTAAGTTCTTGTTCATTCATACATATAAAAGTCCCCATGCAGATAATCTGAAGGTGTTTATGAGATTCCCTGTGGCCCAATGGGAATATCTGACAGAGGCTTCAAATGTTATGAACCAGCATGCCTAATAGAGGCCTATCAATACAGCTTGTACCAGAGCAATCATCCCTCAAAGGAGAGCCACAATCATGTGAAAGGCAGAAGCATTTTGAGAACCCCAAATGGGTTGGCCCAGGTTCTTACAATGGGTGTCTCTATTCTCACCAGGCCACTACCCCCCAGATGACAGAGGAGGAGGAGGTTTTTTAACAAATGACACAAGATAAAGACTCAAGATCAAAGGACTGTGATGCTTCAAAAACAAACAAAAAAACCTTAGGTGAGTAACACCCTGCCCATGGCAGTCACTAATCCAGTTTGGAAAATGGGGAGACAGCATGTAGTAATGATGTTTTGACATGACTGATACCATTTCTCAGCACACGCCTTTGCTCTTCTCCACATTCCTTGTTAATCACAGGTTTTAATTAAACATACAATATCTCCTTGAAAGCTCTATGGCTTAAGCAATTTACATGTTTTATCACAATTTAATTTGCACCCAAGGAAGCTCATAAAAAGGTGGTACACAAGGAAGAATTTACTTGCCAAACAGACTGCCAGTGTCTGGGGGCCTCAAAACCCTAAACACCTGGCTTAATCTTTGAGAAGCCAAGGTTGGAAAGGCTGCCTTACATGGCAAAAAATGTTGCAGCATCTTTATTGAAAGGTTAAGTTTCAGCAAATCAACAGCCTAATTCCATCAGAGGCAACCTCAACTAGAAGCAACTTCAGAAAAATTTCAACAGTCCTATAGACAAGGCCCAAATCATCACCCAAACTACACTTCATCCTGCAAACTTCTCGTATATCGAGAAACTGAACTGTCTTGAACTTTCACCTTCATCTTTTTAAATACAGTAGTCCTTACCACCAGCCAGCTGTTCTTATTCCTGACCCTTCTCTCTCTCTCTCTCTCTCTCTCTCTCTCTCTCTCTCTCTCACACACACACACACACACACACACGGCTGCTGCTGTGAGAATGTTAACAATAATCTCAGGAATCTGAGAAGAAATGAAATACCTTTGCACTGTCTGTTGTACAGGAACACAATTGCAGGGGTCCTTGTGATTTTGCTTTTTACCTCTTCTTTTTCATACCTCTTAACTCTACTTTAATCTCCTTAACACTGCTCATACAATTCCTCATCTGGTTTAATCATTCTCATAAAGAAGCAGGATGTTGTACTATTTTACATGTAGGGTTTCTCCTTAACATGGATTTAGGGCATCTGCTTCCCCATTGCTACATTAACAAGAACCCAGCTGGAGAGAAGGGTGTTTGTTTGTTTTTTAATGATGATGATCATCATGAACTTTTGTTTATGTAAAATGGGAAGTTAAGTGAATTTGCCTTCACATGCTTAGCAAAATTCCCTAACAGATCAGCTGATTGGAAGAAATTTGCTGTAGATAAAGAAACACCCATTTCAACATCTGGGTTCAAAATATGACAAATGTCAGGGTAAATTTCAGCTGTTGGGAAAGCAGGAATTGAACACAAAGCTCTGGAAGAATGAAGGCAAACAAACTCGCTTACATTCTTCTCTAAAAAATGACCAAGGTTTTAAATACCCTCAGCCACACTAGGCCCATGAGCCCCTCTCAAACTCCTCACCTGACCGCAATCCTTTTTCTCAAGCACTCAGTACACTGCTACAACAGCACCCCAAAAGTCCAAGGGTCCCAGATCCACTGACACAACAGTACCAAAGAGAAGAGAAAGACTGCCCTTTCTGCTGACACAGTCATGCGAAGTAAAAGGGAGTTCTTCCCCTCCCCACATTACAATCTGAGCCAGGGATGTATGGGGTGGGATGGAGGCTCTTTCAGAATACAAAACGCTTCCTTTATGCATGCATGGGTTCATATTCCAAACCAAATAACAGTAGAGTATGGTGGTATCATCAGAACATAGCTTTCCAGTGATGTGTTACAGTATAACTTAAGTGATAAAAAGCATGCAGACTCAACTATTATAGTGTAATTTTCATTTATTATGCAGATTTTTTAAAAAAATATTTATTTTAAATACTCTTTATGAGTGAAAGGGGTTTGGCAAATGCATATTGCATTCTATTATGAGCAACCAAAAGGGAACCCTTGCCTATTGTGTCCTAACGGAAATTTTTTTAAACAAAGAGTTCTGGGAGGAAAGCCAAGATTTCCTTGGCACCCATTTACCTTATCACAGCACAGGACTTCCAAGATACTTTCTTGTAAAATTTCTAATCCCAAATGCTAAGCAATTTAACACGAGAGATTAAGGAAAGGCATAAAACACTCCATACCTAGGCCTTCTTCACAATACTAAAAAAGAAATAGAGTCATTTCTCCCAGCTTCATGGACCAAATTCACTGGCACTGTCAACTCTGACAAAGGGTGGCAGACGTGACTTTTGTGACTTTTTGACACAAAGGATGGTCCAAGTGGTCAAGCTAGTAACTTAGGAATCCATATCACCATATTTTCTTTTAAACCAACAGCTTGAATGGCACTTACCACACCAGGTACTGTGTGTTTTTCATAAAAATCTGAATTGGCAAGTTTCCAGGGAAAAAAATAATGCTCTAAATAGAGCATTATCTAATTTAGCATGCACATTTGACCCATATTTGTTCAATACATAAGCCATTAATTTTTTTTACTGTCCCAGCTGCATATAAGTACAGTTGCCCCTTCATATTCGCTGGGGTTTGGTTCCAGGACCCACCCACCCATGGATACCAAAACACATGAAAAACTCAAGTCCCTCTCTCGCTCTCTCTCTCTCTCTCTCTCTCTCTCTCTGGCTTTTCTTCGCAAATGAAGATTCAGGAAGGACTCATCCTGTGCTTTCTGCAAGCACGCTGATGACTAAAAAGGCCAATCCGAGATAAACAAGTCCAGTTGCAGAAAGCACAGCAGAAGGTCTCCTTGGGTGATGTTTCCGGGTTGTGTTTCTTTCTGCGTTGTCATTTCTCTTCAAGACTTGTTCGGCGTGAGTTCTCAAATAAGGCTGCAGCATTGTGGATAGGGCCAGGGCGGACCATTGTTGGTGATCAATTTGGCCGAGCCTGAGATGTTGTTTCAGGGAGTCCCTGTATCGCTTTGCAATGACATAGCAAAATGGTGTCCCTTATATAACATGGCAAAATCAAGGTTTGCTTTTTGGATTATTACTTTTTAAAGAATATTTTCAAGCCGTGAATACTTAAATCCGTGGATACCAAATCCATGCATACAGAGGAACAACTGTATTTTGAACTGAAATAGTTGATGAAAAGTGTTTTGAAGTATACACACACTTCCAAAGGATAATCACTTTAAAACTGCCCAGCCTGCATTATAGTGGTATCCATTGCTGGTTACTAATGATTTTTTTAATTACAATTTTCTTTATCATTAAGAAAAATTAAGTCATGGAAAATTATCCCCTACATCACTAAGCCATACCTCAAGCCCTTCAAAGAGAACTGGCTCTTTTTCAAAGGCTTCCTGCTATTTTTAGCTCAAGAACACATTCAAAACCAAACCACAAGAAAAAGACAGAATAAGCAATGGATGGGCAAAAGGTTAATCAAAAATTTGGCTACTGCCATTAAATGAACTTGCAAGTGACAGCATAGGAATAAATTTGTGTGTAAGCTTTATTTCTCATGCTGAAAACAAATTCCTGGGTTGACCATACACACAGAGGAAATTCTCTGTCTGCTTTGCTTTCTTCAGCCACTATGTTGCATCTAACTATGGTTGGTGGACCTTGGGATTTTAGTGAAAAAAACAAAATAATCTTATAAACCTAGAGTCTGCCCACCCAGGGCTAAATTGCAGAAGGAAGGAGAGTCATGAGAAATATCAAGTCGTCAAACAGTTTTATCAAATTTTACAGCCCTCTAGTGAATGAATGGAAAGTTAACTATATAAAGCTACCCAAACAAATAGAAACCCCAACTTTAATTTGTGGTGTGGCTGAGCTAGTATCCTTTCTCTTTCAAATGACTCAGCAGCAGGTCAAAAACAAAATGCTCCAGAATGAACACAGAGCTACATTTGTATAGTCAGCTGAAGCAGAAATTTTAAATCCTAGACCTCATCTGCAATGAGCCTCTAAACTAATACAGAAACTCTTGTCTCATAAAGCTATATTTTAACATGTGCTTTGAATGTTATTCACGTAGAATATATAATAATCCAGCATTTCACTGGTTAGTTCCTTAAATTAAGACTATTACGCTTTAGCCTAAAAATGACTCTCAACTTCTAGTTATGAACAAACCTAAACAACAAAAGCTTGCAAAAGACAGGGGAAACAGTTCAGACCATCTCAAATTACTCAACCTCTGATCATAAGACTCAACGACTGGTGAGGGCATTACTACTCTTAATAGCAAATTCAAGCTGATGAGTGCTGACAGGATTGTAGCAAAAAAGAGATACACTGACCAGAATTCCCTTGTTAACTTACACTGGTATAACACTAGTACAAGGCTTTTGGGGCTGGGGCAGGACTCGGGGGCAGTGGTGCACTGAAGCACCAGGAAAACAGAAGGTAAAACCATCTCTATCATCAGAAAAGCCTGTTCTAGAACAAATCAAGCCTGAGCTCTCTCTAGATGCCAGAGTGACCAAACTGAAGCTATCATACTTTTGCCTTATAATGAGAAACATTTTGACATAAAGTCAATAATGTTTCGTAAAATGGAAGGCAGCTGGAAAAGACGAAGAGAGCATTACAGGTGGATAGATTCAATCAAGGAAACCACAGCCCTGAGTTTGCAGAACCTGAGCAGGGTTGTTGATGGGCGGGTGTTTTGTAGATCTCTCATTCAAAGTGTCACCATAAGTCAAAGCTAACTTGATGGTAAATAACAACAGCGAACTGTGTTGCCATCTACATTGCTGCTACCACTTATGAAAGGTTGATGGCCAAAAGAATTACAGCCACTGAAGAAAGTAGATATCAGCATGCTTAGAAGAAATCCAAGATCTTAAGTACCAAAAGATCTTTACAGGAGAATTAAGCAGACAACCCTGCCAAAGCAGCAGGCCGATGTTAACCAAGTACAGTTGTCCCTCTGTATCCATGGAAGTATTCACGGCGTGAAACTATTCTTTATTCTGGAAGAGAAGCGCAGTGTGTCCAGACTGGCGTCAGCGACATAAGCAGAAGCCCTAGCTATCTTGTTCATCCCCTGGCGAAACTTAGCCTCGTCATCGGGGACATTCGTAATCATGTCCCCTGCCCATCTGATGGTGGCTTTGGAGAAAATGGAGGCCGCCGCGGCCGCTCGTATCGCCAGAGTCACCGCCTCATGGGCCCATCGCAAAAAGGTCTCAATATATTTGTCATCCGGGGCTTTCAAATGCTCGTCCCCATCTCTGGGGAAGAGCGACCCCGAGACCAGCCCCATGACCGGCGCATCAATGGCCGGCAGTTTTAAAAGCTCCATGATGTCAGCCAGTAAAGTGTATAACTGCTTGACCAATGAGGACTGAGTTCTAGAGACCCCTGGCTGTGCCCATTCGTCCATCAAGGCGTCCTTTAAAATGTCTGGAAAAGGGAGTACGTTCCCGGACCCCTTTGTGCCAGGTCTATGCTCGGGCACCCCCTTGCTGCTGCCTGTGGTAGGGGTCCCCATCGGTTCCAGCTCAAGAGCCCTGAGGACCTTCCTGATAAGAACCGTAAAAAACATGGACTCAAAAAGCCTTGGGGAGGTCTGCTCATCCCCAGACTCGAACTCCCCTTCAGAGGAAAGTTCCCCTTCCTCTTTGTCCTCCGGGTCTCGCTCCTCCTCCCTCCGCCCATCCTCCCCCTCGGGGACCAAGTGTTTTTCTTTCCTGGTCCATTTTCGTGGGGGGGGGGCTATCCTCGACCCGCGCTGGGAGGCTTGCGCCGGCACCGGACTGCCCAGGGTCGGGTTCGTGCCTGTGATTACTGGGGGCAGTAACACTTCTGCTTGCCCGCTCTGGGAGGAGGGGTGTTGGAAGAGGGCTTCTCCCCCGCGCCCGCCCGATCGGTGCCCCGGGGAGCCCGCCAGTCCCCAAACCCTCCGCCAGCACCTGCCATGTTAGTAGTGAGAGCCACGCGGCAAGCGAAGGCGGGAGGGCCTTACCCTCGAGGAGGAGAGGTGGGAGGTCCTCCTGGGGAGCGCCCTGCTCGTCCTCCTGGTCACTCTGGCTGGTCTGGGCTCCCGAGCGTCCGGGCGAAGTGGTGGCGTCTGCCGCGGCGCGGTCCGCCTCCTGGGAGGAGGCCCCATCGCGCTCCGAGTCCTCCTGGCTATCCTGGCTATCCAAGAAGGGGGCACAGAGCGTGGGCTGCTGGCCTCTCAGGCCAGAATCGCCCATGTCCTCCTCCTCAGAGGAGAGCTCTCCTTTGAGCACATGACTCTGTATGGGAGCGGCCATGATGGTTCCTTTGTTTCCCTTTGTTCCGCTGGAGCAACAGGAATTCCCGCCTGCTTCACCGAGAGGCAGAACAGAACTGGGGAGGTAGGGGTTGGCTCCACCTCCAGGGGGGATGGTGTTATTTCTCAGTTTACAGGTATCCTGTCTGCGATTGGCTGGAAGGCGGAGCCAATCCCTCCCCTGTCTGCGATTGGCCGGAAGGCAGAGCCTGGGGAATCCCTCCCCAGGCTGCTGGAAAACACCAGGCTCTGCTTCAACATAAGATCCATGCTCCAGAATCTGAGCCCTCCTGTATTCCAGCGGCTACTGCCGCCCCCTGAGCTCCAGAACAGAACTAGGCTGTCCCTGTTTGGCCTTCTTACACTGTCCGGTATTCCCATGTGGTTAAGTTCAGGGTGGAATGGCCATATCACGGTCAGATAAAAACAGAAGGCACCAAGACTGAAAAAACAGGAGCCTCTATGAGTAACATTTGTAACTAGTCCATCACCCTCTTAGGCAGCTTCTTTGTGCAACCTGGTTGCGCTTTTTTTGCTACTGCAGGTGAGGCCCCTTCAACACAATCCTGTGCATAAGCGCAGCTGGCACTGGCCTCTCCAGAATCACTGGATGATAGCTTAGAGGTGGAAAAAACCTCCAAGGGCCATCCAGTCCAACTCCATCCTGCCACGCAGGAACACACAACCAAAGCACACCCGCAAGACGGTGATCCAGCCTCTGGCCAAGAAAAACTCCAAAGAAGGAGACTCCATCACACAATATGTGGTTCCCCTCCAATGTTTGAGCGAGTGGAGAGAAGGAAGGGAACCTCCGCCCTCTCTGTGAGTCCTTCCCCACCCCATTGCGCCCCAGGAGACTGCAGCTCTGGAGAGTCTTGTCATCACATGACCCCTTCAGTCCATTAAAAGGAAAACTCAGTGACCACGGTTGCTCCAAGCATGGGGGGGTGGAGGAGTAAAGAGCCTGGCCAGGTGGTTTGGGGGGGATCTGAGATCAGCTTCACTTGCCCCCACGCTATCGCTCAGTACTGTCTCTATGGGCAATCCTCTATCCTTCTTTCCGCTGCAAGCAGCTGGGGGGAGGTCTGTTACGGCTGTAGCGGGGATTGAGGTGGACCTGACCCGGGTTCTCGCACGGTCCTCCTGCACGCTTTCCTGCGCTACTGCCAATGCTGCGCCAGGTGCCCATGGTATGCTCCCTTCCTGGCTCTAGGCAACTGCCTCCAAAGGGAACCTGAATGGCTAACGGAACGCGCTCCTAGTGCGGCTCCTGGTACCGTACTTTCCTGATGCCTCTAACAGCCTTGCCCTGCTCCTAGAGTGGCTCTCGCTGGATAGGCTGCCAATGCTGCGCCAGGAGCCCCTGGCACGCTCCCCTAGCAGCTCCGGGTGATAGCCTCTAAAGGCACCTCAATGGCTACCGGGACACGCTCCCAGAGCGGCTCCAGGCACCAGACTTTCCTGGTGCTTCTAACCGCCTTGCCTTGCTCCATGAGAAGCTCGCTGGGTAGGCTGGCGGCGTCCCCCCCCCATTGCCCTGATCCCTGGGGCTCTGTTGTCACTCACTGTGGCCGCCCTTGGTGGCGGCAGATGGGCCTCAGCTCCTCCGTGCTGGCGGATGACACACCGTTCCCAGGGGTGTTCCACGCCGCCGCCTCCTGGAGGGGTTGCGTGGTGGCTACCTCCCAGTCAGCACCTAAACCATCTGGGTGGAGCGGGACTGGGGTGCTAATGGTGGCAGGCCAGTCAGGGGTCTTCTCCCCCTTCATCTGCCTCTTCTTGCTGCCTCCGTTCTTGCTTCTGTTGGTTTTTTAGCAGCCGGTAATAGTTTCACTGCTGCTGCTGCTGCTGCTGCTCATATTACCTTCCTCCCTCCCGTGGCCAAAGATATTGTTATTATCATCATTATTAACATTGGATTCCCTTTTTAAAAAAAGACAAAACAAAGGGATCCAAGATGGCTCCGGCCATGTGGAAGGAGGGAGGTCAAGAGAACAAAACCACACATCCTACCAGGAGCGTAGGCAGGAAATAAGACTGGCCAGCAGAGGGGTCGTCCCTCCTGGATGACACCACTGGTGGTCAGCTTTTCAAAAGTAAAAGTCTCTGTTACCTGCCTACCGGGAGCAAGTGGGAGGGACAACCCAAGCATACGGATGCTCTGGAGCCCTCTCCACTGGGAAAAGTTATAAACAAGTTACTCTCTAGTCCTTTTCCCAATAACTAGAGCCCAGCTAAGTAACTGCACTTTTAGTAACTTTTACAATTGCAGGTGGTGTGAACCCACTGCTTAAGTTTTGGACCACTGGATGGCACCATGAAGCATTTCAATGTTGTTATCTAAGTAAATGAAAAGAATAACTTTTATCGTTACTTTTGGATAGTCAACAAAAAGTTGCTTTTTTGAAACACTAACAATAATGGTGACTAACTACTGTGGTGAGCTTGAAAACTTATTTTCTAGAGCACCATTATTATTGTATCTGCACTGGTCACTGGTAAGATGGAAGGAGAAAGAAAAGGCTGCTTGAAAATGACCTACAGCTGCTTCTATGTGGCTGAAGCTGTCAGGAGTTTCCTGGCTTGCTTTCTGATGATCCACCCCACCTCCTGGAGATCCAATCTTAGCTGATCACTCTGGATGGTTTTCCACGGTGTCTAGGCTACGGGGGTAGGGATGCATCATCAAAAAGCAACCCAGAAAACTTCTCCCAGCTTCAGCCACACAGAGGTGAGCCCACCCAGCTTGGGGTGGGGGGAAGAAGATGCTGCTTGAAAAGGCCCTACAGCTGCTTCAGCACTAATAAAAGCTGGTGTCGTGTGGCGGTTTGAGCACTGGACTATGACTCTGGAGAGCAAGGTTCAAATCCCCGCTTGGCCATGAAAACCTAATGGGCGACCCTGGGCAAGTCACACTCTCTCAGCCTCAGAGGAAGGCAATGGCAAACCTCCTCTGAACAAATCTTGCCAAGAAGATCCTGTGATAGTTTTGCCTTAGGTTCACCATAAGTTGGAAACAACTTGAAGGAACACAATAATAGCACAATTATAAGAATTCACTTATAGGATCCATCACAATGCTGTTATACAGGGGATTTTTTTCTAGAGCACCATTACTATTGTATTTGCACTGGGCACGGGTAAGATGACAAGATGTGTTATACAACTTTGCCACCAAATCTATAGGCAACAACATGGAACTCTCTTCTGCTTTCCTAGCATTTATGTTATGATATTATTTCTCAGAATATGCATACCAGGCAATTTCTCCATCAAAAACCATGCTCAGTAACAACAATCTTGACATCATATTATGAACACCTTCCAACACTGGTTCTCAAATTTCATCACAATGAACTTCCCTAAGTTAAGGGAGCAAATGAGGCTAGCAAAGTCACTTGCAGACTAATGGGATCTGCTCAAAAAGCAAAATGAATGGTTTCACCTTGCATCTGTTTCTATTCACACTAAAAAGAATGGGTGTTCTGCTTATGTACTGAAGAACAATTCTTCAACATGCAAATAATCTTTATAATTGCTATTTTAGCTTAAGAAGAAAGACACATCCGCTTACTTTTGGGTGTACTTTAAAATATCCTGATATACTATTTGTGCCAACAAAAGGCTAAAAAAAATTGGCAAACATGTAAGGCATTTCCCTCCATTTCTCAACCACTCCTACAGCTGTGGATCACGTGCACCATTGCTAGCACTATAGGCAAAGGTTCAATATCTGTCAACATGCTATTTCAGCTGCTCTTGTCAACCCTGCTGGCAGAATTCCATAACAGGAAGAATGGAGTGACATGGTGAATGAACGCTCTCCTCAACACGCTAATATAGGGTTAAGGACACAATAGTAGAAAAGGCTGCACTCCTGCCAGCCCTGCTATATCTTTTTTCTTTGATAAAAGGCTTCAGTGTTCAAGAATGTCAAACTGGCATCTTTAGCTTTGATTATTGTCCCTTAAAAGGCACATAAATAGAAGGTTATGCAAGGATTGATGTCAAGTGTAAGATGCTGAAAAATATTCTCACCGATACAGTGCCCATAGTGTAAGTTTCATTGATGAAGCAACAAAAGACACCTGAATATTTGATCCTTTCTCTTTAGTTGTCTTCCAGCAGACTGCTCAGATAACACATAGAGCTCCACCGAGATTCTATTAAGTAGTAAAAAGGTTTCTTTGTATGGGTGCCTGGTTAACTGACTAAATAAGAGCTGGAAAAGAAGAGATAACTTCACTACCGAAATATTCCCCCTCTCTCCCCCTCACACAAACACACACAGACCACACACTTTCCATCTCTTACTCAAATATAAAAATATATTCAGGGGGAGAAATATATTCAGGGGTAGTCCTCATTGGCCATGCAGCAAAATACAAGAAAACTCACAAGCAGTGATACCTTTATTGGGCCAACTCCCAAACATAAAATATTAAAGTTTTCAATAAATACTGTCTACATGTTACATATAAATTGTTTGTATGTAACACATAGGCACTATTTCCAACTAACCCTACTTTAATGGATCTCAGAGTAGAGTACAATAATTGAAAATTCATTTTATAAAATTCTGGTTTTATATAAAAATGTTTTTATATAAAAAGGGGGGACAGGCTTGTTCTCTGCTGCCCCAGAGGGCAGGACCAGGTCTAATTGTCTGAAGTTAAAGGAGGGTAGTTTTCAACTTAACAGAGGAACGTCTTGACAGTAAGAGCAATGGACCAATTGCCTAGAGCGGTGGAGAGTCTCCTTTTCTGGATGTCTTTAGCTCAAGATTCTTCATTGAGCAGAAAAGGTTGGACTCAACACCCTTCCTATTCTATGATTCTACCTCTGCCTACACTTTACAGAGTTTGAATTCTCAACTGTGCAGACAAACACCGTTATAAGTCAAGCCTTATCTGCATACTGGTGACACCTCAGACCAGATCTCTACTGTTAGTAGAAAGGCAGAAGGTTTTCCCTAAACTTGCATGAGCATTGCCAGCACTATGGCTTTTCACTGTGTTCTTAGGTTTACAAAAAAAGCAAAGGGACATCCCTTCAGTCATAGGGGCACCTGGAAGCAACTGGTCAGCAAAGTATCACCATGTGCATCAAAAACCCAGCACAATGTCCAAGATGAATGCCCTCTTCCTCACAGTTAACCAGTAGCAATTTAGGACATTGTTAAAATACTCCTGGACACAGGAGCCAATGCCTCCCCATCATATGCAAGTATTTGGATTCTGTATATTTCCTTTGTCTTGCTTTTTTAACAACGTTCACAGCCATACCCAAGAAATTGCTATCCTCATAAGGCTCAGTTCTTCCTACTGAGTTGTCTCAGCTTGAACAGAAATTACTCTAAATACAGTTCCTGACATGTGAACTATATGTTTCTCTCTCCATGTAACCCCTGCTGTACACAGAATCATTCAGAAAATGCTCAGAGTGTACAGAGAGATTGCCCAAAGCAATTTCTGCCACTGCTGTAGTTGTAAAATAAGTGAGGAATTACAGGTAAATGGGCATTCCTGGTTGTGGCTCTGCCTCTAATTTTCATGAAGTCTGATAAGAGCTTCTTAACATCGCCCCTATTCTTTATTTTAAAGTGTAGTAGACTGGACATAAAGATATTTAAGTATGAATAGATGTAGGAGAGTCTGAACATTAGGGGGGTTGAAGAAATTTTGCCACATATTTGCAGCAACACTGTTGATGAACTTCCTGCAGCATTTGTTTAAACAGTAAAGCTGGGCACGTGAGTACATTAGTTCTCCCTTGAGATGTGAAGACCCAGGAAAAAATGGGAAAATTTTTAAACCCTTTTCTTCCTGGATTTTTTTTCTTTCTATAAAGCACTATTCGAAAAGAAGTTGTATGAGGGAATATTTTCTTTTAGAATCATGGATAAAATGTTTAGGACAAGGTGTTCATATATAGTCAGACCCCCATATCTGCATAGGTTTGGTTCCTGGACTTACCATGGATACCGGCAACTGCGGATAACAGCAAACGCCATTGAAAATAATGGGACGTCCGGTTTAAAATAACATAGAGTTGCCTTGGAGGACCTAGAAAACTCATAAAGAGGATGTCTCTCTAGTCATTTTCTAGGAAGACTCTATGGTATGTGTTCTGTTTTGTGACTCGCAGATAACTGGAACCACAAATATTGGTTCCACAGATATGGGGATATGACAGTAGTTACTTCTTCCATGTTTTTTAAAATTTTTATAAATATTTTCTTCAAACAAATAAACAATTAAAAAATCACACATATGTACAAACATCCCAAGTAATCTATAATAAATGTCAACAGAGCAGAATTTTTTTTAGTAACAAATGTGGAAGAAATAATAATGATTATCTAAATATTGCATTTACATTCCACTAGACACATCCTAAACACTTTCTGTCTCACTTCCATTTCCTTCTTCCATCCTTTTCTTCTTACATTTTCTTCATCATGCCTCTCATCCTTCTTCACATCCTCAAACCATCTCACTTGCTGTTCCATTTCTCTTCAATTCCACATCCATACAAATATCTCTCAAATACTGCTTAACAACATTGTTCTGTTTTTTTATTACATTATTGACTTCCTATTTGTAATTCCAGTTCTTAAAAGATAGTTTACTACTAATATAACCATCTTGGCATATCCTGAAAATTTTTAATAAAAATTGTTTTGAACCCAGATTATTCATATTTTCCTTCACTAAACATCAAGTGGTATTGTCTCTTGGTTTAATACCCTTAATACATGTATATAACTACAGTAGTTATTTTTTTAAACTATGTAGCAGATATAGTTTTATGTAAGACAATTTACAGCAGTGGTTGAAAAAGCGGTAGTCCTTAAACCAGTGCTAATGAAGTTGTACGCAATGGACACAAATATGGTACTGGTCCCTGGCTAATTACAAAAAAAAAAAAAAAGTCAGTCCCTCACATCAGACAGCTTGAGAAGCACTGATGTACAGAATCAGGTCATTGTAATTCCTGGTCCTGGTTTCCTTTTCTCTACTCTTTTTATAAGAATAAATGCTTTATGGCTGCTTGACACTATGGAGAACTAGAGGAGACAAAATAATATACAGTTGTCCCTCCACATTCACGGATTTGCCATTCATGGTTTTAAGTATTCACGGCTTGAAAATATTCTTAAAAAATAATAATCCAAAAAGCAAACCTTGATTTTGCCATCTTATATAAGGGACACCATTTTGCTATGCCATTGCATATAATATGACTTGAGTATTCACGGATTTGGGTATTCACGGGGGGGTCCTGCAACCAAACCCCAGCGAGTGTGAAGGGACAACTGTACAGAACTTTCTTTTGCTAATGTTGATTGCTCCTTCTCTTAGTAGGGCTTTTTGCCTGATTCTCATAAACTGACAAAAGCAAAGAGATTGCTTACAGTTCAGGTGTTCCTTATAGTTCAGACCTTATAGTTCAATTTGGAAGGGAAAATAAAATTTTAAAAAGTAAATTCAATTTGTAATTATTTTTTCCATAAACTGTACTTTTAATATATCAATCATGATCATTTTATGCCAAACAAATTCATACATAACACATTTTATACTCCTAACATAACAAAGGGTGCTAATGTTGCAATTCCACACACACACACCCGAAAATGACTTTTCCCCGACAAAACCAAAATAATGTTTTTCCCTTAATGGCTTCGAAAATTCTGGAAATTTTACATCTCTAATTCCTTCCTATGATGACAGGATAACATGAGAAGCCCCACACCATGCAAGAAGAGCCTATGGCAAAATCTCTTCTCACACCAACATCAATTGTCAAAATTTAATCCTCCATTATCCTTCCCTCCACACATTTATTCCTTAAAGAGCACAGTGAGTTATTTATTCATTGACGCAGGTCTGCTCAAATGTTTGGAGTGTTTTCTGCTTTTACTGAACACTGTTAGTGGTTTGTTGACATATAATTCTATTGGCAACAATATATTTATCAACCATAAAAGAAAGCATTTAGATTTTTTTTAGTTGGTTACATATGAAAAACAATGGAAAGGACAATTAGGATGTTTATACGGAACTGTTTCTTTGTTTTTCAGTCATGGCTAATTACTTATCCCTTTCAAATGAATAAATAAAAAGTATGGGCAAGTAATGATCCTACATACACAAAAAAAAAAAACATGCCAGAGAGCCAGCATTCCATCACAAATTTTATTCATTCATATCAGAATGACTGGCCCTTAAAACTGCTCTAAAGGTCTTTGGAATAAGTTTTGGCCTTCTCCCATTCTCCAGTCAGCCCTTAGAGAAATCACTCATTTATCTGAAAGGCAGATAACCCCTTGCCTCAGGAATCTCCAGCAAAAACAAGGCTCAAATTGTCCTGGGAAATGATAAACACACTGCATTATTGGATATTGAACTATTTTGTCTGCTAGTCAGAAATTCAATACTTTGACTCTCCACATGAAAGCCTGCCTTTTATAATAGTAAAAATAATCTTTGCCGGGGTGGGGGGGTGGGGTGAAAAGTGTCTACATTATACATCTAGGCAATTCACCCCAGACAATAGATAAAATTCAAAAGTCACTTCACAAACTGATCTACTAATGACTAGTCAGTAGAAAAGTTTTCCAGCAGCACCACTATGTGCTACTGAGCTTGCTAAACAACATCCAAAGCAACCTTTATAAATGGTTGTAGGTATAACTTCTCCTGGGCCCATCACATCTATTCATGTGATTCATGTGACTTTGCCCTTGAACAGCTGATAATTATGAGAAGCAACTTTCAGCCACTTCAGTTCTTCCCCCCAACTGAGTTCCTCAAACTGCCTATGCTGAAGGGTTGCTTTGTTTTATTTTATACAATGGGCACCATTTTACTATGCCAATGTATATAAGGAGACTTGAGCATCCATGGTTTTTAATATCCACAGGGGCTCCTGGAACCATGGGATACCAAGGACTTGCTGTGATAGGGTTCCCTATTATGGACAGGTTGCTTACCTGTAACCATAGATCTTCGAGTGGTCTTCTGTGAATTCACACAGTTGGGTTTATTCCTGCGCCTGCGCAGTGCATTCGGAACCTTCTGGAATCGCTAGGCAGAATGTGCATTGATACATTTTTGGTGGTAGCTCCGCCCATCCTAACGGTCCCTTATAAAGGGCTTCCTGCCTAAATCCCCTCAGTTCCTTTTTTTCCACCGCGCTAGCAGCTCTAAAGGAACCTTCGCGCTCTTTGAGAGACAGAGCCTGTTGACCCGATTTACCAGAGGATCAAGTCAAAGGCTCCCCCGACTGCCAACATCCCTGTACTGCCCTCCCTCTTAAAGCTGACGCAAAATTCATGGGAGAACCCCTCGTCCATCCCTTCCACCTCTAAGAGGATTGACAGGCTGTACAAGGTTTCTGGGGACGGTATCGACTGGTTAAGAGAACACCCGAGGCCCAACTCAGTCATTGTGGAGGTGGCACAACCACGAAGGCAGGGTCGTGCGCAGTCCACCCCTACTGATACTGAGGGCAGGAAGCTGGACATAATTAGAAAGAAGATCTATTCCGCTGCGGGACTTAGCTTCCGTATTGCGAATTACTCTGCCTGTATGGGGGCTTACCAGCAGGTTCTTTGGGAACGAATGCTGCCCCTTATCCAGGACCTGCCGGAGGAACGAAAGAGGCTAGCGGAGGCTATTCAAGCTGAAGCCCAATTACTTGCGGGCCAACAGATGAACTCCGCAAGGCACGTCGCTGACTGTGCAGCCAAGACAGTGGTGGTCTCCATTGCCTTACGGCGCCACACCTGGCTCCGCTCTTCGGGCCTCTCGACACAAGCTGCTGCGACCATTGAAGACATGCCTTTCGACACCTCAGGCCTCTTTAATGCGTCGACAGATGAAAAGCTTGCGTTCACGCAGAAGATGAGGACCACCGCGAGAAAATACGGTATGCCATCGACCTCAACTTCTGCTTACCACCCCAGGCACCGTTCCAGATGGAACACATACTCATTTGGCCAAGCCTACAGGAGAGGGGGTATGCCCCAATCATCTAGACGCTCCCGCTTCCAGCAGCAAACACTTTCCTCCACATCCTCGGTGAGGAGTCAGGGCTCTGCCTCCCAGTACCGTCTGCCCTCAAAATACAGGTCCAAAGATCAAGGCAGAAAGAGATTTTAATTGTGGTTCCTTATTTTGATGTTTACATTTTCTTTAAGAATCCCCTGTTCGGAGACCGCCTGTTGTCTTTCCAGGAAGCCTGGTCCTCCATAACATCGGACCGTTGGGTGCTCCAAATTGTGCGTCAGGGCTACTGGATCGAATTCAATGAACTGCCTCCGACAGGACTCATCCGCTCCACGCCCCCCCTCCCCGCCCTTGATCGAGGAGGTGCAGACCTTACTTCAGAAGGGAGCCATCGAACCTGTGCCTGCCGACCTCCGTCGCCATTGTTTCTTCTCCAGGTATTTCCTGGTACCGAAGAGGGATGGAGGTCTACGTCCCGTTCTCGACCTCAGGGGACTGAACTGGTACATCATCCCGAAGAAATTCAGGATGACCACTCTTGCTCTCATCCTTCCCCTCCTTCAACACAGAGACTGGTTTGCATCCATAGACCTCAAGGACGCTTACTTCCATGTTGGGATACATCCTGCTCACAGGAGGTTCCTGGCGTTCCAGATTGAGGACGAGACTTACCAGTTCCGTGTCCTTCCCTTCGGACTCTCCACAGCACCGAGGGTCTTCACAAAATGCATGGCTCCAGTGGCGGCTTTCCTCAGACAACACAGGATCATCGTCTTCCCGTATATCGATGAGTGGCTTCTTGTAGCAGACTCGAAGGCCGGGCTCAAGAGGAATGTCAGCTTCACCCTAGATGTGCTGCATTCCCTGGGACTTGTTGTCAACATGGACAAATCCCAACTGACCCCATCGCAGACTATCCAGTTTATCGGGGCCCACCTGGATTCGATTTCAGCAGCAGCCTACCTCCCCGAAGACCGATTCGACACCCTACGGTCTCTGATTCTGGGATGCCTCCGATCCCGTCGGGTTCGAGCACGGGATGTACAAGTCATCCTGGGCCACATGGCAGCAACTACATCCGTCACACCATTAGCCAGACTTCAATTCCGTCCACTTCAACATTGGCTTTTCAGCGTCTTCGACCACCTGAAAGACCCACCGGACATGCTCTTGACAATGCCCCGCTCTGTCCAACGCTCTCTGGACTGGTGGCTGGACCCGACCAACGTCCTGTCGGGCATTCCATTCAAGCCCCACCAACCGGATGTTTCCATCATAATGGACGCATCGTTGCAGGGGTGGGGAGCCCATCTCGGATCCCACAAGATACAAAGTGCCTGGTCCGAGGAAGAGAAGATGTTGCATATCAACGTGCTGGAGCTCCTAGCAGTTCAGAAAGCTCTTCGTTCCTTCGAGGTCCTGGTTCGAAACAAGACTGTTCTCCTCCTGACGGACAACACATCGGTAATGTATTACCTAAACAAACAAGGTGGTACCAGGTCCCCCCAACTGCTCCAGCTGACACTGCACATCTGGGATTGGTGCATACAACGGAATATCTCTCTCCACTCCATCCACCTTCCTGGGGAGGAGAATATTCTTGCAGATGGACTGAGCCTTTCCAATTCCAACGTTCATGAGTGGATGCTCCACCGTCGCGTGTTGGCAGACATCTTCCATCGCTGGGGGACACCCTTGATAGATGTCTTCGCGACCGCCCAGAACAGACAGTGCATCCAGTTCTGCTCCAGGGACGGACACAAGGACTCGAGGGGAGACGTGTTCCTGTTCAAATGGACCGGACCATCCCTGTACCTCTTCCCTCAGATCCCGCTGCTCACAAGAGTCGTCACCAAGTTGCGTCGAGATCGAGCAAATGCGATCCACGTCACGCCCTGGTGGCCTCGACAACCGTGGTTTGCCCCATTGCTGCTCCTGTCCGACAAATGTTTTCTCCATCTCCCGAGTCAACCAGACCTCCTCACAATGCAACAGGGCAAAGTCAGGCATCCAGACCTCGACTCACTTCGTCTGACAGCGTGGAGGATTCGGCCATGAACCCTCGTCCTCCATACACTGCCTCTCTCTCTCCTTTACCCCGAGAGGTCCAAACTATTATTGACGCTGCTAGGAAACCTTCCACTCGGAAAGCCTACCTTTACAAGTGGAATCGTTTTGAGAAATTCCTAGCAGAGAAGGGTTTGGACGTCGAATCCTGCTCAGAATCCACGGTCCTTCACTTTCTTCTTGACCTCTCCAAGGCGGGTCTCTCCGTGTCTTCCCTCTGGGGATATCTAGCCGCTATCTCCGTGGAATTCCAGGCTCGAAACCGACCGTCTCCCTTCCAAGACCCGACAGTTAAACGGTTCTTGAAAGGGTACATCAACCTCCATCCTCCAGTGCGCGATCCCATCCTGACTTGGAGCCTTGAGCTTGTCCTCTCTCAGCTGGTGAGGTGACCCTTCGAGCCAATGGCGTCAACTGACCTCCGTCTACTTACCTGGAAGACTGTTTTCTTAGTTGCCATTACTTCTGCCCGTCAAGCCGGAGAACTTTGTGCCCTTCGCTCAGACCATCCATATATCTGCTTCCACAAACACAAGGTGGTATTGAGGCCGGACATTTCCTTTTTACCTAAGGTAGTTTCGAGCTTCCACCTCAACCAACCCATTGTCCTGCCCGCCCTAATGCAGGACCCAAAGGACAAATTCGAGCGCACCCTTCACGCCATGGATGTATGGAGGGCACTCGCATTCTATGTACAACGTACTGCTTCGTTTCGGCAGTCATCCCAACTCTTTGTTTCTTATGCCGACTCCAAGAAGGGTTCACCAATCTCATCGCAGCGTCTCTCGAAGTGGGTGACCTCGACCATCGCTCTCTGCTACGAACTGGCCAAGAAGCCGCTGCCCTCGCGAATTCGTGGACATTCTACAAGAGCTGTCTCCACTTCAACTGTATTCCTCTCGGGGTACCCTTGGAGGATGTTTGCCGCGCTGCGACCTGGTCCTCACCATTGACATTCATTTCACATTATAGACTGGACTCTCGCTCGAGGGCCAAGGCTGCATTTGGGAGGGCAATCCTTCTGTCCTCCATCCAATAACTGACTGTAATTATATTAATTTACCTCTGATCTTGTCCTTTTCTGTTTAAGGTACTACCTCTATGAAAGTTGATAAAGTTGATGTTTGCGGAATGTGCAGATTATATATTTATGTAGAATTGGTACTAGGGAATGTTGATGGGATATAAATAAATCCTTTTCTATTTAGATGTGACAGGCACAAGTCTACGGATGTGCATGACATACCCTCCTCCAGTGAGGAAGCTTGCTAATCTACCCAACTGTGTGATTCACAGAGACCACGAAGAAGATGGACAGGTTGCTTACCTGTAACCATAGATCTTCGAGTGGTCTTCTGTGAATTCACACAGACCCGCCCATCCTCCCCTCTATGTCCTGCTATACTTTATGTGCTTAATGTTCCTGATGCTGCTTACTGCGGCGTCATTTTAGGAACTGAGGGGATTTAGGCGGGAAGCCCTTTATAAGGGACCATTAGGATGGGCGGAGCTACCGCCAAAAATGTATCAATGCACATTCTGCCTAGCGATTCCAGAAGGTTCTGAATGCACTGCGCAGGCGCAGGAATAAACCCAACTGTGTGATTCACAGAGACCACGAAGAAGGGTTTCCATGGTTTCAGGTATCTACAGGGGGGTCTTAGAACATATCCCCCATGGATAGCAATGGTTCCTACATCTTTAAGCAAAGACAAAAATCATTTTGAACTCAGTCCACCAGTAAAATAATAAATAGTATTAAGGTATTCAAAAACAAGCTTGTGCCAAAGATGGTGATGGCGGATGCATTCAATGCCAAGTATTTTCACCAGGCAACCTATCCAATCATAGAACCTCCAGGGATGCATGGTGGCAGTTTAGTTAGGTTTTCAAGTCTTTATTCTGAAGTCAATAAACCCTACTTTATTGTAATATGCAAGTCTCTATTAACACTGGAAAAAGAAACCATATGAGCTCAATAATGTTCTACTTATGTACTACTACTGAATAAGAATATGGCTGTTTTCTAGGTTTCAATCAACATCAAAAGAGAGGATGTTCTAGCATTTGGCTATCCAGTTTTGCAACTTCCTCTACGTAGGCAAACTAAGGTCATGGATGACTTTTCAAAGAAATGTAACACTTCAAATAACTAAGCAGAATTTTAGCAGCCATTGAAAAACCTGAGTACAGTGGCCCCTCCACATTCGTGGCTTTAACATTCGCGGTTTTGATTATTTGCAGTTTTGGGAGGGCCTCCCCCTGCTCTCCCAAAAGTGGCGACAGGGGAGGAGAGGAGAGAAGCGGCGAGAGAGGTTGGGAAGCCCCCTTGCTGCTTCTGGGAGGGTGGGGGTGGGGTGGGGGAGGAGAGAAGCGGTGAGAGGGCTTTGGAAGCCCCCTCACTGCTTCTGTGAGGGCGGGGGGGAGGAGAGAAGCGGGAAGGGGTTTGAAGCCCCCTCGCCACTTTTGGGAGGGCAGGGGGGGTGCGGAAGGGCTGTGGCATGACCTATTTTTTTATTCGCAGCTTTTTTTACATTTGCGGGGGTCTTGTGGCCCTAACCCCCATGAATGTGGAGGAACAACTGTACTTGAGTTAGCATGTTTTACCTCCATATTTAGTACCTAGCATGTTTATCTGACTATTCAGTATGCAGTTAGTAACAGTATAATGCATTACCCAGGACAGAAGTACAGTACAGCAACTTGCAAAATATCACACAAACACACAGTCCTCATCCTCCCTCTGTTTTTCCTTGTGCCTATAGTAGTATGCCTATATAAAACTATACAGTACAGCCAGCCCTCCGTATCCACAGGTTCTGCATCCACAGATTCAACCAACTACAAAATCTAGCAGAGCCACTGGTCTTCACAAGATGCTTCTACATTTAAAATCATATTTAAATGCTAAAGGGGTTTCATCACCTGGAAAGCTGCCTTCCATAACAAATTTACATGAGTTTGTGTATGAGATGCTGAGGTCCTGGGACATTGTTTCTCCCTAATAATATTCAAAAAGTGTTCTTAAAAATCTGAAAACCACTTAGGATAAATTCCATGCTGTCCTCATGTCAGATACATGATAGTTGTTCATCACAATACCAGGCCAGCCAAAGGTGATTATTTTACTGCATGTCATATCACTAAGGCCCAGTGTATCAGAGTGGTTCTTATAATCTCCATTAGGCATAGAACACTGACAGCAAAAAGGAGATCTAGCCCATGAAAACCTAATAGAAAACAGCAAGAGCTACATTAGATAAACAGTAGTAGTAGGATGGCTAATTTTTCAGAGTATGCCATAATTCCTCAAAATGAAAAGAGAAATCCCTTGATATCCCATTACCGAGATAAAAATGTAATGAATAATTTTAGTCTGTGATCTAATTTCACTTCAGGGTCTCTTTTTTGGTAAGTACACATTAAATATGCCAAAATGATTTTTAAAAAATCATGAAAGAAGATGAAATACTGACACTTTAAAAGGTCTTACTGAAAAGCATCGCACAAAGGGATATGAGCAATCAGACTAATAAGATTCCCAAGTACTTTGGTTGCTATAGGGAGGAAGAAGAAAGGAACGTATATGAGCATACTGCCTCTCAGCGCATCAACAATTAAAAGAGCTTGCCCCTCATTTTAGACATTTTTAGTCAACCTGAACATAGCACTTCGCCTGATATACTCAACAGATGTGTATGTGCCTTCAAGCTGTCTGTCAACTTATGGCGACAGGAGCAGTAATAGGTTTCTTTTTAGTTGAATAGCTGTGTATGTCTATGAAAAGATAACCTCAAGCCACTACCACAACCCTGTATGGGTTCACGCTGCCATGGCAACCAATACTTTTCCAATAATTCTGTCAGTGCTTCCCTCTCTTCTCCATAAAGTATTCCTTCATTTAATACCACTGTTAGAAACCATATAGGGCATAATAAAACTAAATCTTCTCTTAAATCTTACCAGTAGAAGGCTAAATTTTATTTTGCCCCAATACCCCTTGTACAGATAGTATTTAAAAATGTAGGCAAACTGGTGACTACTGTGAAGGTGTATGTAACTGCCTTCCCTCAAGGACATCTTCAGGTTTCTTCCTCTTTTGACCATTTTTTATATACTTGATGTTATAAAGATTCAATTAAATCTAAGAAATATCAAGAAGAGAAGCAAAACCTTGAGAGGGTCTACAAAACATCAAATATCTCACACTGAAAATCAGAGAATTTTGCTTGCCACCCATTTATTTCCTGTAACAGCAACTGTCAATTACAGTGGACAGACTAAATTGTTCCTACAGTATCATTCTGGAGGGATACTGTTGGTTCCCACTTACCAAAGGGTCTAAGAGACTTGAAAAGAACAGTCTGCTTTACGCAGTTTATTTGTTGCAAACCAGTGAGAAGACCAACCCTTGCCATTTTCTTTTCTTCACAACAATACCCAAGGGCTGGCATTAATTACAATCAATGGTATTAATCAGCCTAAATAAGGCTTTATGTAAGAATTTCCAATGCTATTAAAAATCAGTTTTAAAATATTTACATAAGATATCAAGTTATGTTTAACACACATGCAGGGTTTCCCTTTCATAGAACATTTATTCAAACACACAACCAAACTATGCATCATAAAAATAAGGCGAGTATCCCCCCTCCCCTAAATAAAATGCCAAATCTGTATCTAAGTATATATCTGAGACTAATGCCAATGCTACAAAAACTGAGCCCATTTTTAGGCTGCAAAAAGAGAGATGTCAGATATTGCAAGGCAATATCCCAAATTAAGGGACCAGTTTCAATTTCTTCTTGCAGTTTTGCATAAACTCCTCATATTAAAGCCTCAATTTCTTCTATTTTAAGATGCCTGTTCAGGCCACATTCAGTAGACTGTGCATACATTTTTTCCTATAAAATCTTTGAACTCCTGAGTTTCACAGTACAGAAACCCATTGTGACAGACCTTATTAATATTACCTTACCACTTTGCCTGCAATGAGAAAAAAATTAAATAAAAATTTAAGAAACAAATAAACCAATTCCTAATTATAACCAACGCACTGCAGTTTCAAAAACTGAACAGTCACCACATGTTCCCTGCAGTATGTTTTGAAAGGAGAGAAGGTTGACAAGATTACTACATGGGGTTCATCTAGTGCATTCACTAGACTGGACCAGTGCAGAATGCTCAGGTTTGGAGGCACAGTAATACCTCATGATCCATTGAGATCATTGCCCCTTTTAAGACAGAAATATAGCCAAAGCTGAGAACTTTATTTATACCTAAACTATAATCTTCTCAGATCATTTCTTAAGCCATCCCGTTCCTTTTACTTAAGTCTACAAATAAACCAATGCAGATATTAAACCACTAGTGCTTACTAGCCCTTGTTTGATCACCAGCATTAAAAGCAGCTTCAGAAAACATCAAAACATCCAATATTTTGTTCCAAACTGTTTCAGCAAAAGGAAATGCTTCACATCTCAAGCACTACTACACATGTTCAAAAGAAGTGTGCAAATCAGTATTTTGAAAAGGAATATACAGCCCATACTTACAATCACCCATTTTCCCAAGCTAGAGGAATGGTTCACCTAGCCTTCCTCATGCCCTGAAAGCATGCATGGGGGGTTGATACAGCTAGCCCCATCTTCTGCCAGTTCATCTGACAGCCATACCCCTGCTAGCTGTACCTTCAGTAGTCAGGAAAAGGGACCTCATAAGCATGCCAAGATATGACTATTTCTCCATGCAAGGGGGAATCCTGGGCCAATTCACCTTTCCACCCAATTGGAAGGAATCATTCCCAAAGTATATGACTGTGCCCCTTTGTGTGAGACCAAGACTAGTCCATGCAACACAACCAATATGAGCAGTGTTGCATGAAACCTGAAAGAATAACTTGGCACTAATTACTGTTTCAGGGGGGGAAAGCCACTCAGCAGAAACCTTCCAAAAGAAAGAGAATAAGTACACAAAATTAATTAAACAGAATTTTCTAAACTTCAGTTTGCGGTACACCCCAGGATGCATCTCCCAACCTGAATGCCCAGGTTTCACGGGTGATCATGAACTGCATTCCATTTGGATTGCTGTAATATGGGGCTGACTTTGAAAAGTGTTTGAAAAATGCTCAAAAGACTGATCACTTTATCACACCACACTGTTTAGTGCTATAATTTCACTTTAACTGCTTTGGCTTCCTCCTGTGGAATTCTGGGGTAGTTTAGTGAAGCCTAAGAGCTCCAGCTCAGAGTTCTAAATGCCCCTCCCTAAACTGCAAATCGCAAGATTCCAGAGGAGGAAGCCAGAGCAGTTAAAGTGGAATAATAGTGTTATAACAGTGTAGTGTGATATTCTTAATAGTCCAAACTGTTGGCCAGGGCTGATTACAACAAACATGAGGATGCAATTTTTATAACAGATTCGTTGGCTATCAGCCCATTTCCAAACACAGTTCAACATGATAGTTATGATCTGTCACTCCCTATAAGACTTGGGTACAAGCTAGCCAAAGGACCATATTCTGCCATACAAAAGACTGCCTACAATTTGAGGACTTTAGTGGGAGGCCCTTCTCTCAGCCCTACCACTCTCAGGGACATACTGGGTAAAGATTTGAGATGGATTTCAACTGGTCACTCCCATGAGAGGCTGAATGGACCCCTTCCCTGTTTATCCTTTCATCAACAAGCAAAGGTCTTTTTACGGAGGCAAGATGAAACAGGTTGCTTCACAAGGGGCTTTTAATCTGAACTTGTCCTATGGTTTGTTTTCAGTGACTAGCTAAAGTCGCTCTATGTTTTTAATTAACCTGTTTTATGATTTAATTCTTCTGTCTCACCAAATCTGCACATATTTTATACAAGTCTCATACAATTCTATAGTGATCCAGAGGCTTTCTTCTGTTGCCTATAAATCAAAGCATACTCCTACCATGACACCAGTCAGCAAACTGCTACCTTCTTCTCAAAAGACCTTGGGCAGTGCAATGACTCAGAATAAACATCCTGTCAATGTTACTGGAAGAAGAATTCTGCATGGCTCCTTCCAAATGGTCATAATTTTGGGTTTGATGTTTATAGAGAGGGCTTCTGCTACCACACCCAAACTGAGATAATTGTCAAACAGTATTGTTCACTATTCAGGCAACCTCAGCCTGAATATGATGAATATCATATGCAGAATATGATGACATGCACAGCTTCAGAAACAATACTGACATCCTAATTAAAAAGTGACCAATAAAGGAGGCGCTATCATCATAATAATTCTATATAGGAGGGGGAGAGGCAGCTTGCCAACTCCACATTTTGCAGGCTTGTGTCCTCAGATCCCACTGAGAAATATCAAAAGGAACTTACACAGAAACTGAGAAATTTCCTACAGCTGTGCAGGACCAAATCTAAATAGACACACCTCAGAAGTCTCAACGGGCCATCTCTTATCAGCTTCAAGAATTATACAGATCAGGCAATCCACAGGACTCCATTGTTTGGGCCACTAGATATATAAACACTGCTTAATGACCAGAAACCTACTGACTGCTACATGTAGTACACAACACCAGCACAGATCCCAAAAAGAACACAACACAACTTGCCATCATTCACAGTTCAGTAATGTGACATATGCCATCAAATGACAGCAATTCCCTCTTGCATTCTATACAGGACATGTAGTCCAAGTTCAAAGCGAAAGAACTAATGGACACAAATCTGACATTAAAAACAACATCAGTAACAGTAAATCTAACAACATAAATGGAAATGACCACAGCAGAACATATATATAGTTTTAAACAGAGAACAGCCAAACAACAATTCATCAAGAAATTTAAATCCATCTCCTGTAGCTTGAACAAATATTACACAGGCTTTTTCTCACACAATATGTGTTAAATCAGCTCAGCACGGCAAGGATGTTTCTGTTGTTACTCAAGAAATGTTTAAGTAATTCTGTTTAGATAATTATCATTAACTATACAGTTGTCCCTCCACATTCACAGGGGTTAGGATTGCAAGACCCCCGCGAATGTGAAAACACCACGAATAAAAATTAGGTCATGCCACGCCCTCCCAGAACCCCCCCCCCGCCCTCCCAGAAGCAGCGACAGGGGCTTCTGAGGCCCCCATCGCTGCTCCTCTCCACGACCACCCCACCCTCCCAGAAGCAGTGACAGGGCCTTCTGAGGCCCCCGTCGCTGCTCCTCTCAACCCCCCCACCCGTCTTCCCAAAAGTGGCGATGGGGCTTCTAAAGCCCTGTTGCCACTTTTGGGAGGGGGGGCTCCCCAAAACCGCAAATGTTAAAGCCACGAATGTGCAGGGGCAACTGTACTTTCTGATCTCACCGTTTACAGTGCTAGCAATCCCATCCCCTAATCATGTGATATGACCTCCCAAGCTGCGTATATTGCTTCATGGAACTGATGAAGTGGACTACATCTGCAAAAGCAAAAGCCAATGCTGTACCTGTAACCTGTTCAGCTTAAAGAAGACTATCACTTTTGCTGAACAAAATAACATGGCTGCCCCCAGGGAAATATTTCACAGAAAGATGCCTCCTGGTAAAACAAAATTAATCACTCGAACAGATTATAACTAATTCAGCTTTGCAGCTCACCTACTGCAACTAGCAACTACCATTGGTCTAGCAATACAAAGCCATAAACATAACTGGAATGGACCCCTTTTGGTAAAGAAATGTCCAGAATCCCAAGTCTCTCTCCAACAATACTGAAACCATCATGCCTTTAAAGTAAGAACAGAGTTCTTCTGAAGTGGGAGGGAGGTGGCTGAAGCTCCCAAACTGTAGGTAAGTAATTGCTGTAGAATACATTTATAACAATTCACTCTATATATTACATGGTAGTCCTAATTCAAAGCAACTCTATTAATAGCAACGCAGAAGACTGCTACAGCATATTATAGCAATCAGATGAGCCTCAAGTTTCATACTGCTTCCCACCTTACAAGCCTAATAGAGACAGCTGCTACTAGCATCATACTCATTTACACACTGTAGTATGGATAAAATAAAACATAATACTGTATAAAGTCTTGCTTTAGATCACTTCTTCCTATCTGAAACATTCTGAGACTTCAGCTGTTATCAAGGTCATTCTTTTTTTAAAAAAAAATAGTATTGTGGCATCTGGAAGCTATCTGTTTATCAATAAAAGCAAGAAAGAAAGACATCTTAATCATTCTATTTCAAAATTCTGTGTTAAAAGTTCCCTATACAAACTTGCTGACAGTTCAAACAGGGATATGATTCAATAGATCTCAAGGTAAAGAAAATGTATCTTCTTAAATAATAAATTGATACAGCAGATTACGACACTGAGAAATATTAAAAAATATAAGAGGATATACGTTGGAAAAATCACAGATCGTACAGAAAACACATTGTCTTCAGCACATAAAATGCTTTTTTATTTTACATATTTCAAGCTGTGCCTGAGCTATTTTTAAAATTATTATTATTCATGACAATTCAACAAACTCACTTCTTCCATCTCCTATTTACTCAACATGTGCCAGGATATGAAAATATAACTGCTACCATTTTTGTCAGAAGTGTTTTTAATCTTCTTGCATGCCTCCTTTTACAATTGTCATGGAATAAAATTTCTCTCCAAAGAGACAACCATGGCCATATGCACCTGACCCATCCCTCCTCCCTTGATGATTGGATTCAGGATGAAGATCTTGGCATGCATTAACCCAGTATCCTCACTACCAACTAGCAACAATGACACAGCTTCACGCACAGCCTCAGAATCCATGGTTTATGAAACCTTGGATGACAGAACTTCGAAATACATATCCTACTACTGGGCAGCTTGCTGCAGTGTCCTGTGCAAGACTATCTCTGGCTTTTCTTCGCAAACGAAGATTCAGGAAGGAGTCATCCCATGCTTTCTGCAAGCACGCTGATGACTAAAAAAGCCAATCCAAGATAAATAAGTCCGGCTGCAGAAAGCACAGCAGAAGGTCTTCTTGGGTGATGTTTCCGGATTGTGATTCTTTCTGCGTTGTCGTTTCTCTTCAAGACTTGTTCGGCGTGAGTTCTCAAATAAAGCTGCAGCATTGTGGATAGTGTGTCTCCATGCCTCCCGATGTGAGGCCAGGGCAGACCATTGTTGGTGATCAATTTGGCCGAGCCTGAGATGTTGTTTCAGGGAGTCCTTGTATCACTTTTTTGGAGCGCCCCTCTTACACTGACCTGTGGCAAGCTCACCCTAGAGTACTATTTTTGAGAGGCGATGGTCCTCCATCCTAGAAACGTGCCCTGCCCAGTGCAGCTGTGTTCTCAATAGCATGGCCTCAATGCTGGTGATCCCTGCTTGTTAAGGACAGCAACATTTGTCATATAGTCAGTCCAGTGTATATTTAGGAATGTGCATATACAGCGCTGATGAAAGCGTTCGAAGACTACTAGCAGTACAGCGTTCTCAAGAAAACACCATCATTCTCCCCCCCCAAAAAAAAATGTAATGTAACACTAATTCATGGCAGGAGGTTGGACTGGGTGGCCCTCATGATCTCTTCCAACTCTATGATTCTTCCTATATATGGTAGCAGGCCTGCCAGCCTGGCACACATTTCCTCATTCTGTGCCACTGAAACTCCTGGTGAGAAGGAGGGAAGTGCAGGTAATTCAAGCCAGTATACTAACAACATTGTACTATTGTCTACTATAAGGCTACCTGATCTCCTGTTTTCCTTTAGTTGATGAAAAACTTCACTGGAGTGGAGGCTCCTACCCTTTCCCTCTGCTTTCCCAAACTTGTCACTATTGCCCCTTCAGTTCCATATACACTTCCCCAAAGTCATGGATAGAGCTGTGCTTAATATTTGGTTAACTGCTTTTTACAATGAATTCTGTACTATCTTTTCTCTACAAAGATCTGAAAGTTCATTTGAATGCCATCCCAATGTTACCACTATAACCTCCTTGGATCCTTACAACAAACTCCACTAGAGTTATTCTATATCACTGCACAGATTATTTTTGAAGCCATAAGCTAAACATCAAATAATAGGACATTCAATTTACTGAAAGGTGGTAGTGGTGGTGGGTTTTGTTACTACTATTACTACTACAAAACAGAGATATTCTTGGCCTATCAAAAGGCAAATTAGGGAGCAGTGATTTAGCTCGTGCTCAATAAGATTAAACGTCACCAAAGCTTCACTGGAGTCAGACATGAACCTGGATGTCCACATTGCAACAGTAGCTGGCACATGTGCTTGCACAGTAAAAGATAGTGTACCAGATGCTCCCATTCCAGGAGAATTCTCATCTATTCATCGTGATGCACGTTTACTTAAAGCCCACTTAAATCATTGTATGTAGATTGTGTTCTACATGGGCCTGCCTTTGGAAAGTGTTCAGACAGTCAAGTGGGACCAAAATGCTGCAGACAGGTATTGGAATAGGGCCAGTTACAGGAAAAATAGAAGTGACAGGTTGTCTGCCAACTGATCTGTTTCTAGGCCCAATTACAAGTACTGATATGAAGCCATATACAATTTGCATCCAGGCCATCTGAAGGACCATATTTCCATATATGCATGTCTACAGTTTAAATTCTTTGGGGAGGTCCTTCTCTCAGTATCTCTTTTTTTCTCAGTCTCACCATCACCCTTCTCTCACTCTCACGAGCACATCTGGTGAGCACACAAAAAAGGGCTTTCTTGGTGGTTGGGCCGGGCTGTGGAAATTCCTACCAAGACAGATAAGATGGCTACCTCACTCTTGTCCTTTCATCTGTAGAGAAATCGCTAGTTAAGGCTACATTTCCCCAACTACCACTCTCCAAATGCTTCAGAATACAGCTCCCATCAGTATCAGCCAGAATGGCCAATGATTAGTGATGTACTGATGAATTCTAGACTAAGTAACTGGAGGCCACAATTTGGGGAACTGAAAGTTAAGACAATCACAGGTAAAGGTATGTTTTTAAAACATAATGTGTACACCTAACAAATACATTTTCTACTGCATATAGGATTCAAAGTTGCCTACAGCTTCCTAACACAGAATATGGGATGCAACCATGAGATAACTGAGTATTTTAATCAGTGAAAAATAAAAATATAAACTAAACGTATATAAAACAGCAAACACTACTAAACATTGTTAATAATATTGTTATCTAGAAATTTTAGGCAGAGAAGTCAAGTTAGCATGGACTGTTCTATTTTCAGAAAGACAGTCTGTTATTTCTTCCTATGAAGATTTACTTCCTAATTAAATAAAAGATATATAACTGTTCATGAGCTTTTATATAGGTCAGCTATAATATTAAAAAATCACAATCTAACAACACCTATTTAAGATTCATGTCCTGATTTAGATACAGTAGAGTCAAGTACTTCTAGCACAGAAACATTGACAAGAATTTAATGGAAATGTTGCCTAAATAAGAAGTGACAGTCAGTGGCTCTTAAAGGAAAACTTTGAATTCTAAGCCAAATCTCTTTATCTGTGCAGTATTAGAAACCTCTCAGGTTCTTAAAAAAGCTTTTAAACGCCATTTCATATCTTCAGTAGTCTTTAATTCTTTCTTCCTCTTTCATCATCACTTTGAGAAAAGCTAGAGGGGAAACCAATTTTTTTTTTTAAAAAAAAGGGGGGGAGGGCATGCCACTGGTTATCACACTGTGTTCTTGTCAACAGACACAACTTGGACACACCAGCAGCATCTTTGAAATAAATAAATACCTTCACATGTTGCATAAGAAACTCGTTTTGAAAAACTCATTGCTAAGTAACAAAAGATGCTATTCTAAGGCATTTGGTGGTGGGATACTATTAAGAAAAACAATATTATCCAGAAGACCCAATGTGAACATACTGTATTGCTGGTGCTGTTACTAACTGGGGCCAACAACAAAAAATGCACTATAAAAGCCTTAATAGTAGAGAGGATGTTTTATTTTGTTACCCTCCTACATACGCTAAAGGGAAAGAATGAGATAACACTTCTTTGTGTAAGCACAAGCAAGTGAGATAAACTTTCATAGGACAGGAAGAGAAATAATGATGATGCCAAATGTTAACTAAAGACTAAAAGCACCTTGGGATGGATGGAGGATATCTTTCCCTAGATACCAGAGAAAAGCAAGTACTGTAATCTGTTGCTAGGAAAGGGAGAGAACATAACACCTCCCAGTCAGCCATGAAGCTTACTGCATGTCCTTGGGCCAGTCATTCTCTCAGCTTAACCAATCTTACCTACAGGGTTGTTTGAAGGGGAAAAGGATGGAGGGGAACCCACACACTGATTACTGAGTGGCTGAATATATATCCCATATTATTTCTCGTATCAATTGTTTTATTGATTAATTTGTTTTAATTATTATTTTAATGGCTTTGTTGCTTAATTTGGACACTGTTAGCCACCTTAAGCCCTATTTTATTAGGGGAAAGGAGGGTAAAACTGCAGTAAAATGCTGGTTCGTGCTCTGGGGAAGAAAGGCAAGATAAGTATAAGTAAAGATATTGTTTCTTCAAAAATAATGATTCTTTGCCTGTCTTCTAACCAGGAACAATAACTCAAAACTACATACATTCACTTAAGCCTCTTTTCACTGTGATGCATTACTTCCAATACTCTGTTCTTATCCATCTCAAACCACAATTTGAATATGACTATTATTTCAGTCTGCTGGATGAGTCAGAATGCAAGCTATTTTACAGAGCTCACTTTCAAGAAACAACACTTGAAAGAAAAGTATAATTTCCAAAGCTCTCTATAAACCACGTACAGGAATAAGATGACCTTGTAAGCCACTTCCACCTCTCCCCGCCCCCCCCCCGCCACTGCTAATTTTGTGTGTGTCATTAAAAATCAGAAAACACCATCATAGGCCTCTGGGAGGTACAATTCTCCATTTAATTGTTGTTTCTCTGGCCAATCCCCTGCTAGGCACCTGAAGAAAGCCCCGAACAACGAAACATAAAAACCAAAGTAACTGGAACACCACTTCTAGTTTCAGAAAAATGACAAGATTGGGCTTATGGGGATCTGCACTGAAAATGGGGCAGTGAGTAGCCCCAGACTGGCTTGGCTGCCCAGCTATACTATAGGGCTGCTACATATGACAGGTAAATGCCAAAATTTCAATTGATAATACAATTCAAAAGTCAAGAGTCACAATGGAAAAAATGATTTGTAGATTTAAATGAAAAACAAAAGGTTTTCAATTGGATTTTAGTCCTGGTTCTATCTGAGTCACCCTAAGGAGTTAACTCTGTTAAGGTACAGACCGTGGAAATGCAGCTCTGTTACTTCTTCTGGATCTTTCATCACTCTTCAAGACTGCTAGCAATGATAATTTTCCAGAGAGACTGTCCAGTGACCCGGGTATTGCTCTTTACCTAGTGGAAGCATTATGCCACTGAAACTAAAATGGCCATTTCCAGAAGATGTTGCAGCAAGAAACCACTGAAAAACATCATCTTGGGATTTAGAGAAAGGTGTCTTCAATATGCAGATGGTGCCCAAGTTTACTTCTCCTTTTCACCAATTCCGGAGAAAACAGTTCAGAGTGCCAAATTAGCACCTCACTGTGGTAACGGACTCAATGAGAGACTATAAACCAAAGCTTAACCAGGAAAAGACCAGGGTGATATATCTGTTCAGACAGGTGGCCCAGCATGTTCTGTCCAACATGTTCTGAAGGAGGGTTGCACTTCCCTTAAAGGACCCAGTTCACAGACTGGGATTTCCCGCTGGTCCATATGTACAAGTCACCTGTGTTGTACAAGACCTCCTTTAACCAGCTTAAACTGGAAATCCGGCTACATCTTCACCTGAACAGGAAGCACCTTGTTTCAGGTTGTAAAGAGGTAACCTCCTATTAACTGCAATGCAATGTATGTTGGGCTATCTTTGAAAATGCTCACGAAACCTGAGTTACCTCAAATGACACTCCTTTGCTGTATTCACTGTCTCCCTGCTTTGTTTCAAAGCCAATTCATGGTGTTGAGTTGGATTTTGTATAACACTTATCTTTATTTACTATATATGAAGTTTGGTGAGTGGAGATACAATATTCCAAACTGGTCCCAGGGCCAACATGAAGCTATACAGTACTGTGATTTTTACTATGAGCTGCTTTGGGGACCAAAGGAAGTATATAAATAAAATAAACTGCCGTTATGAGTTCGAAGGCAGAGTTTGCTCCCAACACGCTCCTCACAAAGCACCAGGCCTTCCCTCTTGTAAAGCTTCACCTCACCAGTCAGTAAGTACAAGAGGGACACACATGGGTTTCCCAAAGTCTCACTTATTGTTGCCACAAACATCACCTGGCTAGCAATCAATTTTGAATCCCTGGGGTACCCAGATAAAGCAAGAATGGGCAAAATGGGGCCCTCAAGATGCTCTGAGACTTCAATGCCCATCATTCTCACCACTGGCCTTGCTGTATAGGGCTGATAGGAATTCCAGTCCAAAAACATCAGCGCCACAAGTTTCCTGCTCCTGAAAATTTTTGATCAACTGAAAGCATTGGCAGATCTTTACCTTTAAACCACCTATATGCTACAACTGATGTATGGGCAAGGAGCAAGACTAGTGATTTTTATGGATTTATTTGCAAGGACTTAAAGATACTATATCATACTGCAGGCAAAAGAAAAGGAGAGGGGAATAATTTCTCCATACATCTGAGAAAAGCAAAGCACAAGATGTTCAATTTATTCTCATTAAAAGCTATTTTTCTTTAACAGCACACCCTGACAGAGCATCTACTTTTCTCATTTCCAAGCATGATTTTAAAAAAGGTTTATCTTAAAGCAATGTTGGCTTAGAACTTTGGACCCTTTGAAGTATTTCCACATACTCATCCTGCTGTTTCCATCCTAATCACATCCCTAGACCTCACTCTGAGGGTTCAATGGAAGCTTATTAACCCTTATCATTCACAACACAGAACAAAATATTTTTTCGTCTTTTTAAAACCATTATTTTTGGATGACCAAAATAAACTTGACAAGGAGATTGATATAATAAATAAAGGGATAAAGGAGACCTGGCTCTGCCCTCAGTGAACAGGAAGTTGAAAATGGAGCAGGAATAGATCTGCAATACTGCAAAAGATATCACTCATCCACTTCCTCTCTTTTGTACAAGAGAAAGCACAAACAGTTAACACACACACACACACAAAAGTGGTATCTTACAATCTGACTCATGCCATTACCATCTGGAAAAGGCATTGAGGCCTAAGAGCTTTAAAAATATTTTAAAGGCATTAAGGAGACTTGCTTCCAGACAGGCTCAAATTAAAAAAAGTAAGGGGGAAAGGAATGGCCCATCTAACTTGTGGGTGATTGCCAGAAAATCTTTGAAAGCAGACAAAGTACAGGAGTTGTACGTCCCTTAGGATATACTTACCAGTTTTTAGAAGGTTCAGCATTTTCAGACACATAGTCCACAGAAAAATAATGGATAAGGAGTTACACAAAACACTCTCTCAGGTTGAATGTCTATTAAACCAAAAGTGTAAGTAAGATCTGCTTGTGAAGTGAGTAGCTGGGCAAGCCTGGAAGAACCAACCAGTTGCCTTTTGGAATGTTATATGTTGTATCTCTCTCTGGCTTTTCTTTGCAAACGAAGATTCAGGAAGGACTCATCCTGCACTTTCTGCCAGCGCGCTGATGACTGAAAAGGCCAAACTGAGACAAACAAGTCCGGTTGCAGAAAGCACAGCAGAAGGTCTCCTTGGGTGATGTTTCAGGTTGTAATTCTTTCTGCGTTGTCGTTTCTCTTCAAAACTTGTTTGGCGTGAGTTCTCAAATAAAGCTGCAGCATTGTGGATAGTGCATCTCCATGCCTCCTGATGTGAGGCCAGGCGGATCATTGTTGGTGATCAATTTGGCCGAGCCTGAGATGTTGTTTCAAGGAGTCCTTGTATCGCTTTTTTGGAGCGCCCCTCTTACGCTGACCCATGGCAAGTTCACCGTAGAGTACTATTTTGGGGAGGCGATGATCCTCCATCCTAGAAATGTGCCCTGCCCAGCGCAGCTGTAACTGTAATATATCATAATAATTGTAGAGGCTTGTTATTATTTTGTGTTTCACCTAAGAAAAACATTACATGACACAAAATATAACTGCAATTCCTACACTCTTAGGAGGAATGTCATGGCAAGAAAAGAATTCTGGTTCTATCCAGCAACCAGAGACAATCAGCTACAAAGAGTTTGCTCCCCTCTCCACTGTCAGGAAGACCACTCATGAAGAACTTTTCAACCAGGAACTAATGCCCAAATTTGCTTTTTCTCTCTTCCTTCCCAATCCTAACTTCCCAAACATAACTTTGAGTTATGTCTTTTCAGGTATAAGCATGAGGGCAGGGACAGAGTTATTAGTGATCTTTGTAAGCTTTAGGAGCCCTTTTCAGTGGAAAAGCAAGGTAAAAACACTTTCAATAAAACAGAAGACTGATAGAGGTCTCTAGGCTTACACAAGCATTTCTCTCTTTTGCTGCTACAGCTCTCTATACTGTACTGCAGCAGAGGCTGCTCTCAAAAGTGCTGCAAGATGTGGAGGGGAGTTTGCTGAGTCACAGCAGAAGTGGTATTGCTGCTGTTCTCAAGTCAGAGAGAATGCAGCCATCCACAACATAAATAACCTACGTCATTCTATGAGTTAATAAAGTGACATGTCACACATCTGAATTTTAATATTAAAAGTGGTGCCTGCTTGATGGTTTAGATTAACATAACAATTGTCCCCAAAGAGTAAAAGCTAATACACCTGAACTCATTCATGGGAGATGTCTAAAAGCATAGGAATAACTTCTTAGAATCCACAGGAAAAAAGGAGCTCAGTTAATCAGAATCATAGTTGGAAGAGACCACACAGGCCATCCAGTCCAACCCCCTGCCATGCAGGAATACACAGTCAAAGCGCTCCTGACAGATGGGCATCCAGCCTCTGTTTAATAACTTCTAAAGAAGGAGACTTCACCACACTCCCAGGCCGCGTATTCCACTGTCAAACAGATCTTACCATCAGGAAGTTCTTCCTAATGTTTAGGTGGAATCTTTTTTCCTGTACTTTGAATCCATTGTTCAGTGTTCTAGTCTCTGGAGCAACAGAAAATCAGCTTACCCCCTTTTCAATATTGCATCCCTTCAAATATTTAAACATGGCTGTCCTGTTACCTTTTAACCGTTTCTTCTCCAGGCTAAACATACCCAACTCCCTAAGCCGCTACTCATAGGGCAGGGTTTGCAGACTTTTTACCATTTTGGGCACCCTCCTCTGGACACATTCCAGCTTGTCAATATCCTTCTTGAATTGTGGTGCCCAGAACTAGACACAATATTCCAGGTGAGGGGTGACCAAAGCAGAATAGAGTGATACTATTACTTTCCTCCATCTAGACACTATACTCCTATTGAGGGAACCTAGAATCACGTTTGCTTTTTTAGCTGCCACATCACAAATCTGGATGATGATCAGTTTGTTGTCTACTAAGACTCCTAAACCACGTTTACATGTATTGGTGTCAAGCCAGGTGTCACCAATTTCTTTTTTTTTTCCCTGCCTAAATGTAGTACCTTACATTTCTCCCTATTGACATTCATTTTGTTCATTTTGGCCCAGCTCTCTAATCTACTAAAATCATTTTGAATTTGGATCCTGTCTTCTGAGGTGTTAGCTACTCCTCCTAATTTAGCATCATCTGCAAATGTGATAAACATGCCCTCTACTCCATCATCCAAGTAATTTATCAATATGTTGAATCGCACTGAGCCCAGGACAGAGCCTTGTGGCACCCCGCTAGTCACTTCTTTCCAGGATGAGGAGAAACTATTGGTTGGCACCCTTGGGGTTCAGTCGGTCATCCAATTGCAAATCCCCCAAACAGGAGCATTGTCTAGCACCCATTTTACTAGCTTGTTTTCAAGAATATCATGAAGGACCTTGCTGAAGGTCTTACTGAAATCAAGATACACTACATCCACAGCATATCCTTCATCCACCAAACTTGTGACTGTATTAAAAAAAGATTAGTCTGCATGACTTGTTTTTGCAAAACCCTTGTTTACTTTTAGTGATCACGGCATTCTTTTTTTTTTTTTTAAATGGGGACAACATTTGGCCTCCTCCAGTCTGCTGACTTTCCCCTGTTCTCCAGGGAGTCTCAATAAATATTGCCAAGGGTTCTGAGAATATTTTTGCCAATTCTTTTAATGTCCTTGGATGTAGTTCATATGATGCTGGGGACATGAATTCATTCAAAGTAGCCAGGTATTCCTGTTCTACCTCTTTACCTATTACATGCTTCATTTTCCCATAGCATCGTCTGCTCTATTTCCCCCAGGATGAACATTATTTTCCTTTGGGGGGGGGGGACTGAGGCAAAGGTGTTCAGTAGTTCTGCCTTTTCTCTGTCACCTCTTACCATTTTGCCATTTTCCTCATGCAGCATCCCTGCCATTTATTTCCTTCTTCTTCCTTCTGCTATGGAGGTAACAGAGCTCTTTTTATTGTTTTGGACCTCTCTAGCAAGCCACAGCTCTTTCAGCACTTTAGCTTTTCTTACTTTCTCCCTAAACATGCTGATTATTTGTTTGAATATCTCTTTGGTGAAACCCGTTTTCCATTTCTTATACATATCTCTCCATTGACACCCCCTTGTCATGGGAGAGAGGCTTGCGTACCCTAATGATGTTTTGAGCTATGCTGGCGGTGGCATAACAGCCACTGGTAGGGTCTCCCATGCCAGACAGGTCAAAACCGAAGGGTCTGACAAAGAGCGTCAAAGGGCAGGATGGGCTCTCTAGCCTTGTGGTAACCGTCCTAGGGGAAGGAAAACTCTAATCCCAAACCCAGGCAGATGGTGCTCGTCCAACCCTGTAAGGTCAACCATCTAAGAGAAGGAAACTCTAATCAAACCTACGGCCCGAGGACCTCGCTGCCACGTCCATGCTTGCAAGGCCACGGCAGATGAATCTCTGGTTTAAAGGGTGAGGCCAGTTCTGTGCACGCTGCGCTCCACCAGAAAAATCCATTGCACAGGCTCGAAGGACAAATCCAGTTCCAAAAAAGCCCTGTAGCGACTGGCGAGGGACGTTTAAAAGCCTCTCTGTTACAGCCTCTCTGTTACATCATGGATTTTTACCCCAGGGAGACAGCACACCCCTTGAGACATCCTGGTAGGCCTGCAAAGCACTGTTTCTGTTCCCCTTAGCAGTGAATCCCCTACCACCACACAATTCTTCTGCACACTGGCAGGGGCCATTCCATGTGCTGAATCATTCAAGTTCCCCTGTCCATTGTCAGCTAAAACTGTGGCATCAACATCCTGATCAGTTTACAAAGAACAGTAATAAAAGGGCTAGTTACATTTTAAAAGAAATGAACTGCATGATTTTAAGTTAGGTCAGGAGAACAGAAATGTCTGATTTGGGGAGGGGGGGCTGAATTATTTTTAGCCAAAGCTTTCCACAGTGTTCTTCTGAAATCTACCATTACTTTGGGTGAGATTAAACACTAAAACAATATCTAAAATGGTATCAGCTTCATTTAGACATGTTTTAACATTAGAAATTATAATTTGTAGTTATCCCTCCAGGGAAGGGGGATAGAAAGATGTTGATTATTTATGCATACCACCACTTTTCCATTTACATGCTTTCTTGGTACCTAGAATCTAATCGTTCACTCTCTTTCTTTCACACACAGACATACATGGGTGTATGGGTATGTGTATATGTATATCCATACCTAGGGACAAGTTCATATACAGAAGTCAAACATGATTTATCAATGTATGCACTCCCCCTTCCTTTCCCCATATGCTCCCATTTCCCTCCCTCAGTTCTTTGCTCATAGAAATCGAAAGGCCATATCAAGGGGGAAAAGTTAGAACAGCAAACTATATGTACCATTATACATAATTTGGCACAAAGTAGACTGGGATGATGTTAGATCTTGGAATCAAGACCTTGGCATAGACAGCGTCTATAATTTTCATGTCCTAGCTCCCAATTTCATAGGAAGATACACTTTCCGAATTCCTTGCACTGTAACAGAATCTCCATTGGCAAGATACACAGGGAATTTTACTTCTTGACTTGATGTGCCTGAGTTTCCTGAAACCACAGGATGTCCAAAAATGTATTAGAATAATCTGAGAAAAGCCTAATAGCTCACAAAATCTACAGAAAAAGGCCCCTGGGGAATTAACTGTGCTGGATTTAGTGAAAGGGAACCATGAGGTATTCATACCAAGATTCCAGCAAGCAACTAAGTCATGTCTGTTAGGAAAAAGCACCAGGAAGACTTTCAGGTATTTGGTCATAATCAATCAAAGCCAGAAATGGCATTTGAGAACATCTTCAAGTTCAGACTTAGTCTTTGACTCCTGTATTTAAAAAATGATTTCATTCCTTTCAAGGCTTATTTAGCAATACATCCACAGGATTGTGAGACTGAGCAATCAACTCTCAGGGAATAAAAAGTTAGGAGTTTATGCTGAGCAGCAATCCTCTTCCTTCCTGTACAATTAAAAAAAAAAAAAGCTCAGACTGCTCACACACTGCAGGAATAATGCAGTTTGACACGGCTTTAACTGCCATGGCTTAATGCTATGGAATTCTAGGGTTTGTGGTTTTGTGAGAAATTTAGCCTTCTCTGTCAGAGAGCTCTGGTGCAACAACAAACTACAGATCCCAGGATTCCATAGGACGGAGCCATGATAATTAAAGCAGTGTCAGACTGCTTCATTTCTGCAATGTGTCAGCAGTCTCAGCTTTCTTCAAGCATGTTGAAAGCACAGCATTAGTACACTCAGCAGCCAATATGCTGCTCCATTTTCAGACTCACATATTCTCATCTGAGACACAACATTTCAATGGGGCTGGCCTACTTACCAAAAATTATAGGGTACACTCCTGCTCTGTGCTGAACTCAAATTTAAACAACTGACCCAAACCATTTGCCACTATAAAGCAGAATTGCAGGGCTAAGAACAATTTAAGCAGTAGGAGGCACTTGACCCCAGGTGGGATAAAACAGTCTGCCTCTTTTAAACAGAAGATCCTTTGGGTGTGTCTATACGATCATAAAAAAATCTGTTTGGGGAGTAAAAAATACAAATAGGCTGTCGTTTGTATGTATACGAACCACCCACACGATTTTTTACCCCTCTAAACTCCGTATGACTCCCTCTTCCCCAAGCTGGCTGGAGTGAGCAAGCCAAGTGGTGGTTTGAAATCTCCCGCCACTTTTTTTTTTAAAGGTTCCTCCTTTGCGGACAGTCGGTTTCCCCGATTTACAATATAAAATAAAAATAAATAAATGTATAATTCACGGACTTACCGGACTTTTGCTAGCCGGGAATCCAACATGGCAGCCGCTCCCAATTCCCCTCCGTGCTAGCCCCGCCCCCTCTACTCGGCCAGCCAATCAGATTACTCAGCCTGTTCATATGTGTGCGAACGGACTGTACAGACCCATCAGCCATCCGAACGGCGTACGGATTTCTCTTCGCGATCCGCTTTCTCTCCCGAACGCCGCGTGTGCGTATTTCAGGGTGGAAAACCCCCCTCTTTTGGATGCGTGTGAATCCGAACGGCCGTGTGTACTGAAGTGCGAACTTCCGCACACCGTACATATTATTTAAATCGTGTAGACGGGACCTTTGACTTCCACACTACATTCCTATTTTGGCTCTGAAAATGTGTAATTTGTCCACATGCATCAGCCACCTGGTCCATCTAGCAGGACTCAGAAGACAAAACTGTGGCCAAACATTCAAGAAGTTAACATCAAGTAGTTTTTGTTTTCTTCCTCCCCATGAGCCTAACCATTTATTTTAATATCTTGCCAAATGGAGATCTCAAAGATGTGCCTGTAATTTTATGCCTATTTAATTGGTCCAAGCAAAGCATTGTCTTAACTGTGGGTTTTAAAACAAAAACAAGTCTTTAACCTAACTTTGTCCATTAAAGTGTTAAAAACGAGGGGGAACTTCAGGAACAGGATCAAAGGGCTTGACACACTGAGTTTGTCAATTTTAACACTATACTTTCCAAAAACATTACAAAAACATCCTTTCCACCAATACCAAAAAGATAGAGAATGAGAGAGAAAAACAAACTTACTCCAGCATAATTTAACAGAATAAGGATGTGGAGTGGACTGTAATGGTACTGACACAGCTTTAACTGCCTTGTAAAAAAAAAAACTGTTTTTTAAAAAGGCTGTTTCTTCAAAGCCTTTCCTAACATTTAGTGAAGAAAAACAAGAAAAGATTCCAAACAAACTAGAAGCACAGAGTAGAAACCTGTAAGCCTTCAGAGTATCAGAATTAAAACACATCATATCCATTCAACGGTTCCAGCAACCAATGCAGTAGCTACAGCACTTCATTCCCATTATTGTGATCTAATAATAGAACTGCAGAGCCAACATAATCAAGCAGTCTCCACCGTATTGTGTTTTCTTACTATCCACATTACCATCTGAGAGCTATTTAAAGGGTGAGACCTGCACATTTGTCTTTCAGTGCCTGATACTACATAGAACACTGGCCTCAATATTATTGAAATTGCCAGATTTTCAAATGATTCTACTTATTATGGAATAGACCAAAATATAATAATGTCATGGTACTTGAAGCGAACTGGTTTTCAGAATATAAGCATGTTAGCTCTGATCTACTTAAAAAAAACATGAATTCCCCCATTACAGAACGCATACTATTCATGAGTTATGAAATCCAAATTGAAATACAGGCGGAACCATAATAGCTCTATGCAAGAGTACACACTTTGCACATAGAAGTCCCAGGTAAAACCCCTGGGATCTCCACGTCTTTAAAAAATTCTTTTTAAAATCAAGGAGAACTGCTGCCAATCAGTATTGACAACACTGACTTACATGAAGCAACAGTATCATGCAGTATATGGCACTTTCCTGCAATTCCTACATTTTCTCCACAGCTTAGAAGAGTTACTTTTTGGACTACAATTTCCAGGATCCTGGCAAGGGGTATTCTGGGAGCTGTAAGCTAAAACAGGAACTTTTCTTAGTTCAGGCTTTCTCTCTCTCATAAGAGAAACCAATCTATTTGTGCTACTGGATTTTTCAAAATCATACCTCGCTAACCTCTGAACTATTGGGTGGATGCAGGTGTTAATTATATTTAGAACAGACCCAGTGAGATCATTTGGGACATAAGTGAATCATGACTAAAGTTCCATTTATATCAATGTCTTTACTCTAAGTAGAACTAAATGTAGTATGTGGGGAAATCATTATTGTAATGCAATGTAATCTTGTGTATCCCATGTTAAGTTCAGTTTAGGAATTTTCCCTGCATGCATCAGTTCTTTCACACACCCCTTCTCCTTTCACTAGGCAATTTCAGACAACTGGAGCAATGGGTCATTCATCACATGACCTAATTTAAATATTATTACACTTTGTGTAAGTTCCTTTTAAGTTTTGTCTCCATGTGGCTGGAGCCATCTTAGAAGTCTTAGAGTCTTAGTTCTTAAGCCATCTGTGTGTCCTTTTAGTTGAGTCACCATGTAGCCCACACCGCTTAAGGCTGCATGAGTCTTCCTACCCTAAATCCTCCTAGTCAGTTAGGGACCTTTTCAGTTTGTTTTAATATGTAGATTAAGATTGATATACCTTCAGTAAAACTTTTGATATGCTTTTTAAACCGACTTCTTTGTTGTTTTAATGAGTCTAATTGACTGGGTAATCAGACCACACATTTAAATGTTAATTGAGCTGTGTCTGCATTCTGGATGCTTTACTCTGCTTAATTTGAAAGAAAAGTGTTTTTACTTTTAAAGAAGATATTTTTATTTTTAAAAGGGCTAGATCCCTGGAATTTTTAATTCATTTTTATTTTAGACTCATACCTCCCTACACTAAGTATGGCTCCAATCCAGTCTTTCAAACATTATAAACACACTTTGAAAATTTCAGCGGCACTTGTACATTGCCATGAAAAGAAAGGGGTTGCAATTTGGCTCAAATTGCATCAGTACTATGCCCTTTGTAAACAGGAACAAACAGAAGACACCACAAAATTAGTCATGGTCAATATAAAACCATCGTATAATCAGATCTAAAAATCTGCATGGTTATTATTGTGACACAGCTTGGAAAATATGGCTTAGCTCAGAATGTATTGTCCACCACTGACTTTTCAATTTAAAATGTGCTATTCCAGGCCTGAGTACCATGGAAACCATGAAGAACAACTGGGGATTTAAAAATGTCCACTCAGTATAGGCTCACTGAGAGGTGACTGGCACAGCCTGTGGACAAACTAAACCGAGGAGTAGCCAAACAGGAGATAAACTACACAGCAGAATAGGGTTTGAAAAACAAAGGCTTCAGCGAGCAGGCTTTATCACTGCTCTGACCCACTTTCACTACAATAGGAAGACTTATAAGCAGCAAAGTCCTTCTAATAATATTGAGGCTTTATCTTCAGTTGCAGTACAAAACAGACACAGAATATATACACCAAACCTCAATAACAAATCCAACACTCCACAACACCAACCCACACTAGTAACTCACACAGAACGTATCTTTATAGGAGTGTTTGGCTATTCACCTTCTGCCTAGCCACAGCTGTGCACACACCCATTTCAGCTGTGCTATCAGAGTGGTCTGTTGCTCCAACATTTTCTTTCTGTACTTGAAGGGATATTATCCTGACAAAAAATACAGCAGATATGGACCAATCTCAAAATATCCTTGGGGGCTGCATACTATTATGGATCCATCTTATCGCTGCATTAATAACTGGGGAAGATCTGGTTAACCGGCCCACAGCCAACTTATTTCTCTTAAAGTTATTTATTTAAAGAATTTGCGCTTTCTGTTCTTCAGCTGAGAGGCCTCTCAGAGCAATTTGCTTAAGATCAATAAATACAAGACAGTGTCTGTAAGAAAACATGGTACTAAAGGAAAAAATGAAGAGGGGAAAAAATAGAAAACAAACAGACCTGAATAGTAATTCTTAAAGTTGCTTAATATATATTATAACAACCAGCTGGAATGGAAGCAGTTCAGGAAGAGGTGAGGCCTAATGAAACTGGTCTTTCCACAGATCTGATGGGATGGTCTTGCTTTCCAAATCATAGTTTCCTTTCTCAGTCGTAAGGGCAGAACAGAGGAAGCAAGATCCAAACTGCTGTGTGAAGATGTTCTACTCACACACTGGGCTTTTAAGCTCCACCATTCAAATGGAAGACTCCCAATGTCCTCAAAGGAATCTCTGTCTCAAGGTCAGGGACACTCTGCCCTTTAAGACACAAGAAGAACATTTCCTCACCCCTACAAGACAGAGTATGATAGTGATGTTGACTGTGACTACACTTATGACTACACAGTTCCAAAAAGCCCACAACTACCATGGCCTCTGGCCACACTGGTGGGGGAATTCTGTGAACCATAGTCCAAAACAGTATTTTTTTTTTCTGAGCTCAGATTTGATGAGAACTCCCATTACTTTTTTCCACTTCTGCATATTCCCTATATGTGCCTTCAAGTTGCTCGTCAACTTATAGTGACCCCATGAATTTCATTGGGTTTTCTAAGGGAAGGACTACTCAGAGGTGGTTTTGCTAGTTCCTTCCCCTGAAATATAGCCTACAGTAACTTGTATTCATTGGAGGTCTCCCATCTACATACTAACCAGAGATGATCCTGCTTATTTTCCAAAATCAGATGGGATCTGGTGCCTCAAGCCCGATAAATCATTTCTTTCTCAGATGAACACTAAAGCCAGGCAATCTGCATGGCTTTCTAGCTAAATTAGCACCACCCAACCTTCTATAAAAGAAAGCTACCACCTGAATTTACAGTAGCGTTTTTACGATGGTCTTTATAATAAATAAATAATTTTTTAAAATTTAATAAATTAATAAATATCACTGAGATTTATCTCCCTACATTTCATTTGTATTATTTTCAGCCTACTATTTCCATTTAGAAACATTTTAAAATTTCAGACTTGTTCAATTTAGCATTGACTATGTTTTCTATTTGTATCAGCAACATGCACACATTAAGTACATTCCCCGTTTCCACATCCTAAAACTAAGCTCAAATCCTAAAATTTGAGCTAAGAGAAATCCCTGCAAAAGCCAAAGTGTATAAGAATCTAGAGGTGAAAGTAAGACTGTATTACCTAGCAGTGAGAACCCACACATCTGCCTTACATTATCCATCCAAAGATCTCCTTCACTGTAAATTAAATTAATTTCACTGTATTGCAGTGGTGGACAAAGTGTGGTCATCAAAATGTTGGAGTGCAACTCCCAATATACTGTATACCTCTGACTATGCCAGTTACAGCTGACTGGAATTCTAGATCAACAACATCTGTGGTTCATCACTTTACTCACCTCTGTTGTACCAGGTACAAGAGACAAGGTTCCCAGCCCACAGCACATGTAAAGAACCCCAGAAAAACCAGGGTTGTGGTATCAAGTCTTCTTTCATACTACATTTTTTGTGGGAGGGAGGGTAAGAGGGTGTGTGTGTGTGTGTGTGTGTGAGAGAGAGAGAGAGAGAGAGAGAGAGAGAGTAACTGACTGAGTGACTAACTGACTCTTATAGTTCTCCTTGCCTTCTACTGCACTTCAGAGAAAGTTCAAATTGACCAGGCCTCTCACATCATGCCAGAGAGGTATGAGATTCTCTATATTTAGGCTATGTCAGTTTCATACAGATTCAATTATGTCAGTTCTGACCAATTTTACCATCATTCTGTGGACTGTTTTTTAATCTAGAGAAATTCACATTTATTTTCATATACAACTTTCCCTAATATATGCACTTCTCATAAAATCACAGAATTATATAATTGGAAAGGCATTTTGTACAACCCCTATTGTACAGAAATACATTCCTGAAAATGCCCATTCAACCTCCAGAGGTTTATTTAAAAAAAAAAAAAAAGACCTTTCAATAAGGACAGTCCACCATTCTACAAGGCAGTCTATTCCACTGTCAAACAGCTCTTACTTTCAAGAAGTTCCACTTACTGTACTTTAGGTGGTTTAATGGTTTGTGTTTTTGTCTCTGGAACAACAGGAAACCAGCTTGCTCCAACAAGACAAACCCTCAGATATTTAAAAGTGGCTATCCTGTCACTTCTCAGTCTTCCCTTCTCCAAGGTAAACATACTCATCTCACGAAGCAGTTCCTCATAGGGTTTGGTTTCCAGACGGTTTATCAACTTGGTAACCCTCCTCTGAACATTTCTGTACACATCTTTCATCAATATTCTCAACCTTCTCTAATGTACACATTTTTGTATACAATTTGTAAGCTGAGAACAGCACCACAGAAGGCAGAGTAGGTTAATCATATTCTGATCCCCATTACTACTCTGGAAAATGCAATTCAGGTTAGTTCACTTAAAAATACTGTAGAGACCAAACAAAATTAGTCAGCAGCTATACCTCAGGTTTCTTTCTTGCCTCTCATCAGAAGCAGTGAAAACAGGCAAATTCCAATCTGGTGTGTGTGCATGCGTGAAATGCCTTCGTCACCTGTCAACTAATGGTGACTCCATGAATTTCATAGGGTTTCTTACCTAATAAAGACTTTGTGGCTAGCGATACACCACCTCATGTTCAGCCTCAATATCACTGTGCTTAGGAATCCCTTGTGCCCTCTTACTAATATTGCAGATCAGTAGCACTTTTGTATTTTTGGCAACAATAACAGCATTCCCCAAGATCCCAGCTGCCAGCATGGATAAACCATGATGTGGATCAGCATGGCCAGGACGTGCTCCCTGCCATGTGTTCAGACACGCTTGCCCCCAAACCAAGATCAAAGAGAGAGATTAAAAACAGCTGTTTCATATGTTCTTGGTGCTAACGAACAGCCCCACGACAGACAAGCTGCTTAGTTGGCCAACATTACCTATGCCAACTACAGCTTCTTACTGTTGGTTTATGGCTAAAATTACATTTGACACCATTCCTGTGTGCATGTGTACAGAACAGAGAACTTCATAATCAAATCCCTCCAACCAAAAGGAACACTGCGCTCTCTTTGTTTAAAACACCAACTCTAGATTAGGGACTATACTTCATATTAATGAACTGTTTTATTGTAGCCATTGACTCCTCTTATGATTAAGAATAGGCTACCCTTCTCCAATTACGACCTCACCTAGAATACTGTGTCCAGTTCTGGGCACCACAATTCAAAAAAGATATTGACAAATTGAAGTGGGTCCAGAGAAGGGCAACTAAAATGGTGAAAGTTCTGGAAACCATGCCTTAAAAGCGGAAAGACTTAGGGAGTTGGGTATGTTTAGCCTGGAAAAGAGACGGTTAAGAGGTGATATGATAGCCCTGTTTAAGTATTTGGAGGGATGTCACGCTGAGGATGGAGCAGGCTTGTTTTCTGCTGCTCCAGAGACTGGAACACGGAGCAATGGATGCAAGCTCCAGGAACAGAGATTCCACCTCAACATTAGGAGGAACTTTTTGACAGTAAGAGCTGTTCAGCAGTGGAACACACTCCCTCGGAGCGTGGTGGGGTCTCCTTCCTTAGAGGTCTTTAAGCTGAGGCTGGATTGCCATCTGTCGGGGACGCTTTGATCAAGATTTCCTGCGTGGCAGGGGGTTGGACTGGATGGCCCTCGTGGTCTCTTCCAACTCTACAATTCTATGATTCTATGATTCTAATTACAGGTGGTGCAATGAGACAGCAAGCTCCTTAACACATGTCATGATGCTATTCTGTTGTTCCTCAGTACTGAATATCAGCCTTAAACTAGCACAGTGGAAATTAATTAACCATGCCCTGTCAATTACCAAAAACATTGTTTCACAAAACTGGAATCCATCAACAGACATGAGACTAATGTTTGTTTGCCCTATGTGAACAAGGTCTATACAAATTGTAGAAATGTGATGCTTATATAACTATGAGGGAAGCCTATACCGTATGCCTGATTCACAGTAAATGCATTTTGTTTGTACACTGAAAACTTGGGGAATGAGCAAAACCCATGTCCACTGACCCAAACTCCTCCTCTCACCCTCTTTCTTCCTCCATCAACTTTTTTTTTTTTGTTAATAATGGAAATCAAAACATGGTTATCTAGTCTGCATTTTATGGTCCTGTTTTGTTGTTGTTGTTTGTAGTTGCTTATATTAACTAAACACAACATTCAAACGTACAGAACACAAACCATTCTTTTGTTACTCTGAGAAGCTGCCAGGACCAGCTCCATAATCAAGTCAGTTCCTGTATCTGAAATTGTACCCAATTCTGTACCCAAATCATTTGTACAGAAAAGTTATAGTCTTTGACTTGTACTATAAAGTAAAGTGACATATTTGCTTATTCTGTACAATTCATTATATTCTCACTAATAATGGAAGTGGGTACGTGGATTCAACTGGAGGATTCTGGGAGTTTTAATCCAAAAATCTAACTTTTCCAAGCTTTGTTTTAACCTTACAAGAGATTTTTTATTTTAAAAAATACAATACAAAGCAATTAACATTGATGAAGAGATGGCCAAGAGACACAATCCAGACGATGTAATGTATTTTTAAAAGCCCTCTTTACTGCTGTAGTGTTTCTACTGTCCTTAAAGGGCCTGCGATCAGCCTTAAGAAATACGACCACTGAATACACTGTCGGAATTTAAAGCAGCATTAAAAACCAGTCTCTTCTGACAGGCCTATCCAAATGATTTTAAATTGTGAATTTTGAACTGTGTATTGATTGTTTTAAAATGTCTTAGTCTTACCTGTGTTTTAAATTGATATATGTTTTAACTGATATGTGTCTTTAACTAGCATTATGCTGATCTGTTAATTGGTTGTTGATATGTTCCCTGCCTCGATCCACAGGGAGAGGCGGGTATAAATAGTAGTAGTAGTACAACAGTCTCATAATGTTTTAGCCAAGCTGCTTGCAATAAAATTAACTGTATGTTTTACTGAAAGCAAAACATCAATAGTAGTCCTTCAGCACCATCTTGCCTAAGCCAAACTCCCCTGGACCTCTGACCTCACCATGGATAATTCCATCAGTACTTTGAGAACTGGCACAGATTCAGTATACACTAGCACTGACACATTCACCTTTTTGCTTTAAAAAAGCAGCAATTACAGCGTTTATGAGTCACTTAGCTTTCCACAGTAAGACTTCAGGGAAAGGCTGTAGCTTTTGTCATGTCACTGAAGTCTGTACTTCTCAACAGATCTCTCCCAGCAGCTTTTACAACTAGTACAGTGAAGCAATGGCCATGTAAAGCATTTGTTTTTTCATTTTCTCCTTCCATGATAAAATATTTTGTATGCATCAAATCATTCAAAATAAAAACAAAAATTAAAAAATATCTTTTAAAACGGAGTGTGTCCAGAGGAGGGTGACTAAAATGGTGAAAGGTCTGGAAACCATGCCTTATGAGGAAAGACTTAGGGAGCTGGGTATGTTTAGCCTGGAAAAAAGACGGTTAAGGGGTGATATGATAGCCCTGTTTAAGTATTTGAAGGGGAGTCACATTGAGGATGGAGCAAGCTTGTTTTCTGCTGCTCTAGAGACTAGAACACGGAGCAATGGATGCAAGCTCCAGGAACAGAGATTCCACCTCAACATTAGGAGGAACTTTTTGACAGCAAGAGCTGTTCGGCAGTGGAACACACTCCCTTGGAGAGTGGTGGGGTCTCCTTCCTTGGAGGTCTTTAAACAGAGGCTGAAGGGCCATCTGTCAGGGATGCTTTGATTGTGTCTTCCTGCATGGCAGGGGGTTGGACAGGATGGCCCTTGGGGATTCATTCAGTTAGAACCCAAATCATGATTCACAATGAAGTGGCAAGGAAGATCTGATAAAAGCCAACAATTACTACAGAATTCTGTGTGAATTCACACCACATAATAAATGAAACATGAAGGTGATGGTGGTGCTGTTTTTGTTTGGATACTAGTAATCTCTCAAGGTAGGTTGTCATTTAGCTCTTTCCAAGTGCTCTTCCTTTTTTAATAACCAGGATGGAAGCAGTTTATTTTAAGCAACTCAAACATGTCAAGAGTCTTTGAAAAGCAACTGGCATAGTAAAACTGGTTGGACACGGTAAACTTTCCAGCACCTTTAAACACAGTCTGAAAAGCTTCTCATGTCTTCAGGGCTGGGCATACTGCATGCCAAAACAATTCCAGCCCATGGAATATGTCTGCAGACAATTATGGCTGCAGTTCTGTGCAGAATTACAAGGGAGTAGGTCTATCTGAATATGGGGAGAAGGACTTCTGAGCAAACATAAAAACAAGATTAGGCTGCCGATGCAACGATGATTTCAAATCTGAATTCTTTTATCATAGAATCATAGAGACCACAAGGGCCCTCCAGTCCAACCCCCTGCCATGAAGGAAATGTTGCATCCAGAGTTATAGAAAACAATGTGTCAGGGCTAGTGGGAACAGTATTGACCAAAGGAGAAACAGACTGGCATACTGCTGATTTTTAGTTTTCTAGAGGTTTAAAAAAAAGGAAGGAGAGGACCAGAGATTATATTTAGGGCATTTACTTGATTTTAAAAAAATAAAAAGGAAGTAAAACTCTCTTTTTCTGCTAAAAGTAATGGCATGTTTACAAAGTAATCAGGCTGTAGGACATAACCCTACTTTTGCAGTGTTGAATATGCGACAGGGCTTCAGTATTGTTAATAGTTAACAGATCATGGCACAGGAAGACAGAGCATACAGTTCTGCAAGGCAGAATTGTGTGACATCTCTCCGTGTGTGTGTGCGCGCACACGCGCGCCTTTCAAGTCACCTGCTGACTTATGGCAACCCCATGAATTTCATAGAGTTTTCTTAGGCAAGAAATACTCAGAGGCGCTTTTGCTAATTCCTGTCTCTGAAATATAGCTTATAGCCACTTGGTATTCATTGGTGGTTTACCATCCAAGTAGTAACCATGGTTGACCCCTGCTTACCATCCAGATCAGATAGGATCTGGTGCCTTTAGGGCATTTCCTTACCCTGCCCCCAAACCCACCTTTCAGCTGGGTATTCATCCCCCTCAAAAAAAAGAAATATGGCCACATACTGGCTGGTAAGGAGGGCAGAGAAGTGCCCAGCTATATTCCTGAACAGTGTTGTGTGTCCAGCTAGAAGACCAGGATACAAATTCAGGAGCCCTGCCCCATATTCAGCCTTGCAGCTCACAACATAGGCCTCCTCTTTACTAGCTTTCCCAGCCACCATGGGACAGAATGGAAATCCCACTTTTCCCTGGAGAGATGAGACCAGGATAGGATAAGAGCTCCCTATCATAGCAAGAGTGTGTTTTTTCCCCGAAGTTGTGTATGTGTGGCTGCATGCATGCACGCGCATTTATAGAAGAAATAATTTATTGCTTAGACCAAAGACCATTGCAAAAAAAAAAAAAAACCTGAATACAAAACATCTAAGTTTCATGCACATTTTTTAGAAATTAACAAAAGCATCATCCAACTAGAGCACATATAAACATAAACAATTTAAACATATAAATATAAACAATTCAAAATGAACAAATTGAACATTAAATATCTGTTGAAATAAGTTTTCAGATTCTGCCCCATTTTCCCTAAGAAAATACTCCAGCACCATTTCCAAGAAGGCCATGCCAGCTGTTTCTGCCAACTGAATGCCTCCTTGGCCACTCACAGGATTTTGTTAAGTTCAAATGGTAAAGGCAGTCCTTCGAAAATTAAACAGATCAGCCACTTTCTTTGCATAGCGTTGAGACTGAGAACTTTGAAAATTACTCAACTCACCTTCCCAGGAATGTTTTGAGTCTCTGCTTTCATAGAAATGTACAAATATTTTTAGTAACAGAAAAGTCATATGATATACCTACACCACTCTACACTGCTACATAAGTTGTGCTACAATGGTTATAAATCTTGTAACATTACTTTAACAGTGCTCTCAGTGCTTCTCAACCTTTGGTCCTTTAAATGTTTTGGACTTCAACTCCCAGAAGTCTCATCCAGTATGGCCAATGTTAAGGAATTCTGGGAGTTGAAGTCAAAAACACCTGGAAGACCAAAGGTTGAGAACCACTGATCTGATAAATGGGGTGGAGGGGAGATCTCAAGGTACATTCAAGTGATAACAGTGGTATTTAGGCACCCAATTAAAGCCTGCCCAAAAGCAAATGATGTCCTAACTCAACAGGGTGGGGGGACAGTTATTGCTTAACACCTGTTAAGCTCCACTGCTTTTACAAAAGGGGAAGTTTCTCTCACCATTTCATAGATAAGAGTTATTTTTCCATCCAGTGGAAAAAGTCATGTGTGGGGATTACTTCAGGGTTGGTAACGAGATTATCAAGCAGAAGAATCAGAAGACTGATTGCAAGTTTTCCAGAGAAGATATAGGGCTACTCTGTCCTTAAATAATAAAATTGCCAGGCAAAACTGCCATCTGTGCTTAGAGTTCATAAAAATTAAATGACCCCAAATGCCTTCAGATTGGTTTTCCATTGTTGAATATCCTGGGGAGATTTAGAAGCAAGAGCCTAATTGGATTTTATCAGTCCTGTACTGTTAAATGCATGTGGCAGAATTAAAAATCTCCTTGTCTGAACCCAGGTTTTACACAGTTAAAGTGTTTGACTGGGTTTATACAGAATCCAGGAACTAGCTCTACCACTAGACCATAGTGTTTCCCAAACTCTGGTCTTCCAAGTGTTTTGGACTTCAGTTCCCAGAATCACTGATCATTGGCCAAGGTGGCTGAGACTTCAAGGAGTAGAAAGAAGTCCAAAACATCTGGAGGACTAGAGTTTGGGAATTGCTGCACTAGAAAGAGTGAGGCAGTTACCTCAAGTGGCAGATGATAGGTGATTAAGGGTGGCAGCAATCCCCTGAATCTCTCAGCTCTGCCCTCTCGTGCAAGGATACTGAACACAATCTTTCTTTCACTCCTAAACTAGCCCACTTCTCCCAGACTGTTTCTGAAGTAAGATTCAACTGCCCGTCCAGATGGGTTCTTCAGGTGAAATATTCGGGGGCAGGGTGACATTATTTTGTTTTTTGTCTCAAGCAGTGAAATGTTTTGGACTAGCCATGCCAAGGCTAGCTCCAAGTTTAAAACAGACCCTGATAAAGTGCCCATAGGGGTGGGTGGCTTGAAGCTGTAACAGAGCAAAAATATTTATTTAAGCAGTGACAGGTACCCTTCGACAGAGTTGTCATTATAATATTCCACATATAAATGGCATTTGTGGAAAAACTGGGCAAAACAATCTCCAAAAATCATTGCTCCGCCCAAAAGATGGATCCTCTTATTCTGTATTATACATGTGTATGAAACAAAGAAATATTCCAAATAATTAAAGGTGGGCTCTCTCCAAACAAGAAACAGGTAATGCTGCATAACCAAAAGCTAATATCCTGTTACTGCTACAGGTCAGGAACATCAGTGCTCATTCATGTACTTAGGAGCTCAACTGGCAATGCAAAGTAGTATACCTGACCCAATATTCAGAGGAAGGCTGTGAAAAAGAAAGGGGGGAATGTTCAGTTGCTGGCTGATTGACACAAACCAGTATCTACCCTTGCTAGCTGAAGAACTCAAGGTACAGGTCAACCCCCATATTCGTGGAGGATATGCTCCAAGACCACTCATAGATACCTGAAACTATGGATAATAGGGAACTCTATAATTTTCAATGAGATGAACACTAGAGGTTGACCACAGAATCACAGTGGAGGACCTAGAAATGCGTAGAGATAACATATTTTTTTCAGAGATGGATAAGTGAAACCATGGATACCAAATCCCTGGATATGGGGGTTGATCTGTATGAGCATAAATCAAATATTTAGTTGTTGTCAACCACTTGAAATACTTCATCTATCTGGAAGTTTAAAAGCTACTGCCTGCTGCATATCTCTTTAAATGTTAAACGTCTTCATCTTGGCTATCTGGACTCCCACCTGCATCACTCTCCTTTTCAGAGTATACACCTACTACCTTTGTATCAGTTATTCCTTTAAACGGGGGGGGGGGGAGAAGATGGCATAAATGGGGGGGGTTGATGGATTAGTAGTGATAGGTTGTTGCAGATGCTTGTAAACATAGCTTCTCATGTGCATTTGTCAAGAATCAGCAAAAACCAAGCTTCTCCCTTCTGCACCTTCATATCAACAGCTGCATCCTATACAAAGGGATGGCAGAAAAATAGAGGGGGAAGGAGAGTCTGAATATTCCCAGAAATAAATCCAGTAAATAAGATAACAAATCAAGACTTTATATTAAAATGCCTTTAGAAGAGGGAGTCACGCTACTCTTTAGTTTATTCTGGCATTAATATAACCCTTGTCCGCATTCACATCTGGAGCAAGCCATCAAGCCTAGTTTAACAAGTGCACTCAAACAAATAAAGAGCACTTAAAATAACAAGGACTCAATACAGCCTGTCTAGTAGTTTGCTCTTGTTGACATTCCTTGCTTTATTCTGCCACCGGCAAAGAACTCTGAATTTCACAAAACTTTTTCTTCCCCTAACTTGTGTGAAATGCTCACAAGAAGTCTCACTTGCTGACAACAAGACACCTGTTTATCTTGCCTCTATTAATCAAAAATATATAAGTCAATTGCCCCCCCCCATTTGCAACAGACACACATACTACTGCTATCTATATACTAATCAATACAAAATCCAGGAGGGTGCTACAAAGATCTAGATATAAATTCAGCAAAACATTCTCCAGAGTCTCTGAGATTCTTTATTATTGAAGTGGTAAAACCAAGAGCCCCAAGATGCTGTATCTGTTGGGATGGAAACAGGGACTCTTTTCCATGTTTATCTGGAATCCATGATGCTGTAGTGATCCCATGATGTACTCGAGGTCCCTTTCCGCTCCCTGTTTGGATTGGGATCGGACCAGGAGATCGTCCAAGTAGGGATATACATGTATTCCTGAGCGTCTTTGGGAAGCTACTAAGGCAACCAGGATCTTTGTGAAAACCCTGGGAGCTGAAGAAAGGCCAACGGGGAGAGCCTTGTATTGAAAGTGTCTGTTGTAACAAAAACAAAGGAACGGGCGGTGGTCCCGATGAATTGGGATTGTAAGGTACGTGTCCTGCAAATCCAGAGAGGATAGATAATCTGGTCTTATGGCCTCCAGGATGTGCTTCAGGGTTTCCATCCTGAACTTTCTTTTCTTGACGAATTTGTTCACTCCCCTTAGATTCAGGACCGCTCTCCAAGTACCGTTCTTCTTGGGTACTAAGAAAAGTATGTAATAACAGCCCTTTCCCTGTTGTCATCCTTGAATCTCCTCTATGGCTCCCATTCCTAACAAACGCTGAATGGCTTCCTTCATCAGGGATTGTTTGAGTTCGTCTTTGTGGACTGGTGTCGGCAGGAATCACTGTGGGAGAAGGCGAGAGAACTCTATCCGGTACCCCTGGCGGATAGACTGCAGGACCCACTTGTCTGAGGCAGAGTTTTCCCAAGCCCCCACGGATACCTGCAGTCTTCCTCCTACCTGAAGAAATTGTCATTGCTGAGATTTGGAATTCTGCTTGGTGGGCTGAGCGTGTGTAGTCTTTCCCACTCTGCCCTGTTGAGTTCTATGATGGTATCTGTCCTCTCCCCAGCGTGGTCGTTGGGATCTGCCATCCCTGGAGCTAAACTGGTTTGAAGAGCTCCCACTCGAATGGTGGTTGCCGGTTGAACGAAAGGAACGATAGTGTTTAGAATATCTCTTCTCCTTTTTCTTAAGGGAGGCGAGTGTCCTCTTCTTGTTGTCCTTATCTTCAACTAGCACCGGCTCTAGTGATTTCTCAAATAGTTTCTCTCTGAGGAATGGTGAAGAAACCAGATTCTGTTTGGATTTGAGGTCCACGTTCCAGGACTTAAGCCATACCTGTCATCTGGCAGCCACAGTTGCTGCTTGAGCTCTTGCACAGAACTGCACAGAATCCAAGGTGCTGTCTGCTAGGAAAGCCGAGACATTAGACTTCCGGTCGGCAACGCGGCTGCGAACGGACGCAGGCAGCTCAGCGGGAGCAGCTTTGGCGTTCGCTAGACAGAAGAAGTCCTGACAATATTATTATTGGTGTCAGGAGAGCTTCTCCCTGGTGAAAGGGGGAGCAGAGTGGGCTCGTCAAGGCTCATTCCAGCGACCAGTGTCCTGTCCCTTTGCTCAAAGGTGAAGGGCAGAGCACAGGAGGCTGACGGAGCATCAGAGCCGGCAACGCTTCTGCCTAGTACCCCCTTCAAGGGGACATAGCAGCCTCACCGACTTTTTAAAAAAAGCGAAGAAACAACGAACTTACAGCCGAAGTAGAAACGAAACGTTGGGAGTCTGAATTCAGAAACTCTTTCATGGTGGAGTTATACATACGTGGGGCGGAAGAAGAGTGGTAGAGAGTAATAGGCGAAGAGAAGAAGGAGGAGGAGGAGGCGAGGAGAAGAAGGGAGAGGCGAGGCGGAGGGCTACCCAGAGAACAACAGCGACGGAGACGGAGACGGAGACGGAAACTGGAATAGAAGGGAAGACGGAGCGACTGCATGAGTGAGAAAGACTGAGTGAGAGGAAAGCGGCTCGGGAAGAAGTGGATTTACGAGGAGGGAGAAAGAAGGAAAGGAAAGGAAGACCCCGAGATTCTAGAGAACTGAGAACTGAGAAAGCTGAGAGCGGATTGAGAAAGGGTAAAGATACGGAGTGGAACGGAGCGGATTGGATCGGAGTAGAGGAGTAGAGGAGAGAAGGTCGGAGCCGTGTGGAAGGGTCTTGAGGAACGCGAGGGACGTGAGGAACGAAAGAAAATAATACAATAAAGAAGAAAGAGACAATTGGGGGTTCCTTGCCTAGAGAGTAAGCCCTGGAGCATAATTAAGAAAAAAAGATACTGATGATAAGAGGAGGAAAGGGGTAAAAGAGATTGAGTGGAAATTGGAAAGAAGGAAAGGACGCTAAAGAGAGAGGCATAAGGAAAGTTTGGAGAAGGTGTAAGCGACGAAGCCTGTAAGGTGTAAGTGACGAAGCTTAGTTTTTTGATTGTTTTTTTGATTGGAGAGAGAAGCGTGAGAGAAATAACTATTAACACAAATTGTGACTGTATGACTTACTTGAAGTGACTGAGATAAAACCCCTCTATGGACTGTTTGGAAATAAGAGGAGGAGAAAGAACTGGAAAGATCTAACATATTACCGGGAATCTTATTGGGAAAATAGAGAGAAACTGACTCTCAAAGATTTAGAGATAGAGTAGAAACTTGAAATTAATTAACATTGGAAATCAAATACAAGAGGGGAAGAGAAAGGAGAGGGTTTAAAAGGTATCTAGAAAAGAAGTGTGTGTGGAAAACCAAACTGCTCCCTCCCTGACCCCTGATCCCTGATCTCCATTATGACTAAAGCTATAAATTGAGGACTGTATAGGAAGTAACTAATAACTAATGAGTTTTGTGGGTAAGAAATCTGGCTATCATAAAAAACGGTTCTGAAATTGGTGGAGGGAATATTGAGAATATTAAATATATTAAGTATAAGCAATTCAGTATATATAATATTCTGGAGATATTGTATGCTGCATTGTATATAATATATAATTGGTGTAACTTATAAGTAGCGTATGCACATATTTGCGATAGATAAATCTCTTGTAACACGCAAATAACTTGATATGCATCACAGGAAGATATAAATTATATATTTGTGTAGTATATAAATTGTAATACAGAAATTTGGTTATAAAGGAGAACCTACAGAATATATAAATAGACAAACTATTTTTTAAGCATCTCCAAATAGAAATAAGTAATTTTGCCTACTTCGGAAGACGCCATGCCGGTTAAAAAAAATACACAACCACAAATCCAGACCTTAACGACAAGACGTCATTCAATAGAAATGCCTGAGATTCAGCAAACGTTAATACAGGAATTTAAAAAACTTAGGCAAGAAATGATATCAGAAATGAAAGAGATGAGGAAAGATGTGAAGAAGGAATTAGATGAGTTTGGAAAGAAACTGGATAAGATAGCGACTGACGTAGAGAACTTAAGTGGAGAAGTAGAGGAGCTTCAGAAAAAGTCAAAGAAATTGGAGAAAACAACGGAAGAAATAATTCTAGAGCAGGCACAGAATCGAGAAAGAAACCTAGAAGTACAATTGAAACTAAGAGAGAACTGTTTGAAATTAAGAGGGTTGATAGAGATGGAAAATGAAAATCTATATGAAAGGATCTTACCAAGCTTAGCAGACTATATTAAACTTCCCTATGAAAGGATGGAATTTGAGGTTGACAGAATTTTTAGAATTAGCTCGAAGATTGCCAAACAAAGGATGCTCCCCCGAGATATTGTTATATATTTCACTAGGGGGAAGATTAAAGATCAAATTCTACAAGAAAATTTTAAATCCAAGCTAATGATAGAAGATTGTGAAATCGAGATATATAAGGATATTCCTCCGCAAATATTAAAGAAAAGGAAGGAGTATCAATTCATTATTTCTAAACTACGGAGGAAAGACATTCAATATAGATGGGAAAAAGTAGAAGGCATAACAGTCACGTATAATCAGAAAAAATATAGACTAAACACAGTAAAAAAAGCAAAAGATTTCATGGTAAAATTCAAGAAAGATTTTGGAGACAGAGAACAAAGGACAACAAATAATAATGAAGAAGCAAATCCCCCAAAAGAAGGCCTGGAGGAGATGGGGGAAAAACAAACAGAGGAGATTGAGAAAATGAGAGGGAGTAAAGAAGGTGAAGAAAGAGAGTTAGAAAGAAAGGATGACAGTGAAGGAGAAGGAGAACTGGAGTTAGAGGAAAACGAAGAAGGAGAAGATGCTGGAGATATAGAAAGTGAGGAAGGATCATTGGAAGAGGCTGAAAAGGAAGAAAACCAGGAAGAGGAAACAGACACTAGCTAAAGAGGTGATCAATTAAAAACAACATATAAATATAATAGTATTTAAATAAATAGTAAAAATGAAAGGGAAAATTATATCTTGGAATGTTAAAGGGATGAACTCCCCACATAAAAGAAGTCAAATATTTCACAGATTGGAAAATCTGAAAGCGGAGGTTATATGCATTCAAGAAACCCATATAAAAGACAAAGATCAGAGATTACTAAGAAATAAGAAACTGGGTCAGGAATTTATAAACTCTGGACAAGAAAAGAAAAAAGGAATAGTGATATACATAAATAGAAAGTGGTCAGCGAAAGAGGTATTAAAAGACCCTGATGGAAGATATTTAGGAGTGGAAACGAATTTGTTGGGGAGGAAAACGTTAATCATAGGGATATACGCACCATCGGAAAAGAGAGATGGTTTTTATAGAAATCTAATGAGAATACTTCTAGAAGCAGAGCATGAGAGTCTAATACTCTTAGGAGATTGGAACGGAGTTTTGGACCCGGTCAAAGATAGATCAGCAGGAAACCCAAAGAGGAAAGTGAAGCATGGAAAATTGCCAAAATCATTTGGAAAAATGATGGAAAATTTATCACTTATTGAAGTCTGGAGGCACCTATACGGAGAGAAGAAAGAGTATACATACTACTCAGACCGCCATAAAACCTTCTCTCGTATAGATATGTTCCTTGTCACTAAAAACATCACAACAAACTTGGAAGGGATGGAAATATTGCCGAAGGTTATATCAGACCATAATATAATATTATTGTCTTTCAAAGATGTTAAGAAAGGATATAACTGGAGACTTAATGAATCATTATTGCAAGATGAGAAGATACAAGAAAAAGTAAGACAAGGACTAAAGAACTATTTCAAAGAAAATAGAGAAGGCGAGACATCAATACAAAACGTATGGGATGCAAGTAAAGCAGTCCTGAGAGGGATCCTTATGCAAGCAAATTGGGAACGTAATAAAAAGAAAAAAGAGAAAACTCAAATTTTGCATGAGACTTTACAAAACAAAGAGAAAGAGCTCGAAAAAGACCCATCAAATGAGGTAATAATAAATGAATTGAAGATAATACAAGACCAAAGAAAGATGGAATATATGGAAGAGATTGAAAAAAAGATGAGATTTGTAAAGCAAAGATTCTATGAAGGTGGAAATAAAATCGGGAAATGGTTAGCTTATAGATTGAGAAAAGAACAAGAGAAGAAACAGATTCTGAGAATTAAGGAAAATGGAAATACAATAACAAATTCTGATAAAATCAGAGCCTGCTTTCAGAGATATTATACAAATCTCTTTAAGGAACGCCAAATGAATCAAGAAAAGGAAGCCAAAATTAAAGAATATCTGAAATCACAAAAACTACAGAAAATAACCGATACAGATAGAGAAGAACTAGATAAACAAATAACGATAGAAGAAATAGAACATGCAATGAAAAAATTGAAAAATGGGAAAACCCCGGGCCCCGACGGATTTCCGGCCTTATTTTACAAACTATTCGAAGAAGAGTTGAAGATCCCTCTGCTTAAGACACTCAATACAATAATTAGAGAAGGGGAAATGCCAACCTCCTGGGAGAATGCAAATATCTCATTAATATTAAAAGAAAACAAGAATCCAGAAGAATTAACTAATTACAGGCCAATTGCATTATTAAACACGGACTATAAAATCTTTACTATAATCATGGCGGAACGCCTGAAGAAAGTATTAAATGAATGGATAGGACAAGACCAAACCGGTTTCTTACCGAATAGATATATGAGAAGCAACATAAGAAAGATAATAAATCTGATAGAATATTTCGATAAACAGCCGGGAAAGAAGCTTTCAATAATATGCTTAGACGCGCAGAAAGCCTTCGATAGCGTCAATTGGGCCTGTATGATAGAAACATTGAAGGAGTTAGGCTTAGGACAAAACTTCTTGAATGGAATTAAAGCGATATACAAAAACCAGACTGCTCAAATTATAATAAATGGCCAACGGACTGAGAAAATAAGGATGGAGAAGGGAGTTCGTCAAGGATGCCCCCTTTCTCCATTATTGTTTATTACAGTTCTAGAATTACTATGCAGGGAAATAAGGCAAAATGATGATATACAGGGGGTAAGAATAAAGAAGCATACTTTTAAAATGTCAGTTTTTGCAGATGACATGGCAATAACATTAGAAAACCCATTACAATCTATAAAAAAATTACAGAGGGTATTAGAAGACTTTGGGGAGATCTCAGGCATAAAAATTAATAGGGACAAGACGGTAATGCTGACTAAAAACATGGAGAAAAAAGAGGAAGAAAAACTAAAAGAAATATCAGGCTTCCGAATAGAAAGGAAAATTAAGTACTTGGGCATAGTAATAACAAAAAATAATATAGACCTGGCTGAAAACAACTATAAGCTAAAATGGAAAGACATTAGGAAAGATTTGGATAATTGGAAACAGTTGAATTTAACAATAATGGGGAGAGTGGCAGCTGTTAAAATGGTGATACTCCCGAAATTGTTGCACACCCTCCAAAATCTACCAATATTAAATAATGATAAGATGTTCAAAGAATGGGACAGAGATATATCTAAGTTTATATGGAACAATAGGAGACCAAGAATAAGATGGAAACTGTTACAAGAGGAAAAGATGAGAGGGGGATTAAACCTCCCGAATTTAAAGTTATATCATCAATCCTGTGCATTAATATGGTTAAAAGAGTGGTTTCTATTAAAGGACGATAAGGTCTTAACTTTGGAAGGGAACGATTTAAGATACGGATTCCATGCTTACTTATGGTATCAAAAAGAGATTATAGACAAGAATTTCAATAACCACTTTGTCAGAAAATCTTTGTTGATAGCGTGGAAGAAAATGAAGAGGAAGATGTACATGAAGATACCCCTATGGGTCTCCCCTCAAGAAGCGTTCAGAAGAACGGAGATGCTACATGTGGGAATATGGCGGACCTATAGGGATCTATTATGCGTGCAGAAAGGAGATATCAGTTTGAAAACAAGAGAGGAATTGGAACAGGAACAGATAAGCTGCAATTGGTTCCAGTATAGGCAAATCAGGGAGAGATACATGATAGACCAAAAGCTGACAGGAATAGAGGAGTCAAAAACAGAGTTTGATGAATTAATCATGGATGAAAAAGCCTTTAAGATATCAAGAGTATATAAGTTGCTGTTAAGAATAGATTTAGAATCGGAAACGGTGAAAGAATTTATGATTAGTTGGTCACGAGACATTAGAGATAATATCCCAATAGAGAACTGGGAAATCCTATGGAAGAAAAGCATGAAATTATTAACAAGCAATGAATTGAAGGAGAATTGCTATAAAATGCAATACCGCTGGTATCTGACCCCCTCAAAGCTATCCAAAATGTATAAGGCAAGACCAGACAAATGTTGGAAGTGTGAAGAATCAAAAGGTACCTTCTTTCATATGTGGTGGTCATGCAAAACGGTGAAAAAAATTTGGATTAACATTCACAATTTGATAAGAAGAATAATTAAAAGGGATTTTGAATTAAGACCAGAATTATATCTCCTTAATATGTTTGACAGAGACTTCCCGAAGGAACAAAAAAGCATGATGATTTGCATGACCACCACAGCTCGTATTGTACTTGCTAGATACTGGAAAGTAAAAACAATCCCAAATAGTGAGGAATGGATGGGGAAATTATCGGAGGTAGCTAGAATGGAACAGCTCACGCGTTGGCTAAAATACCAAACCAACGCTGAATTCAGAAAAGAATGGGGTAAGCTAATCGAATTCTGGGCAGCCGAAGGAGAGAAGATAAGAACAATCTGGTTTACAGATTAAGGGTAGCTATTGGATATGAGATTATTGATCAATTTAATTTATCTCTCAATCAAAAGAATACAGGTGATAGAGAAGAGTGCAGAAGGGGTTAAAGGAAATCCTGTGTTCAGGAGTTAACGGTATAACACAGTTAATTATAATAGTGATAGAAAGCCAATGATAGAAGAAAACACAAAATTCAGACAACAATGTAAAGGAAGTATATGGATTTGTGTTATTTTATAGTTGTGAAACATGATTAAAATATAATAAATTAAAAAAAAAAAAAAAGGAAAGCCGAGACATTAGATAACTTGTTGAGGTCCTGGCAAATCCTTTTTTGCAATCCCAGGACGTCTTTTAGATCGTCCTTTGACCACTGAATAGCCGCTCTAGCCATCATCATCGCTGTCGTTGAGGCCCTGATGGCTAACGATATAACCTCATATGCCCGTCTCAGGGCCAGGTCCATTCGCCTGTCTTCTGGAATATTCAAGGCCTCCTCCCCGTCTCAGAAAAAAAATGCAGAAGAAATCAGTTCTGACACCGGTGCATCAATGAGGGGGACTTGTAGTTTCCCCATGACCTTCTTTGGCAGTGTGTAAAACCTCTTTGAGATATATGGTTGTGGCTTGGATAGAGCTGGAGCCTTCCATTCGTCATAGATCAAGCGCATTACTGCTGCTGGTACTAGCATCTCCAGTGCCACCGGCTACGATTCTGGAAAAAAATTCCCCAGAAATCTCTGGCAAGTCTGGATCCATTTGTGTTTGTTGGACTGTAGTAAGGATCTGACCCAAGGTTCTGACTGTCTTTTTGAATATAATTGAGAGGTTTTCGGGGGGAAACGGCGCGTCGAGGAGCGTGAGTCGTTTCCCCCTCTGTCTCCTCCTCCGATAACTCTCCCTCTTCGCAATCTGATTGGTCGCTATTGGAGTCCTCCCCCGAGGAGTACAGAGATATGACATCTTCGTCATCCTCATCTTCTCTAGCCCGCTTGTTGTGAGGGTGGCGCATGTACCCTTCCTGCTCCCAGTCATCCTCCTCGCTGAGTGGTCTGGCGTGACTGGTGTCATAAAATGATAGCATTGCTAGTGCCAGGTATGGGCTCCGCATTATCTCCATACCCCGCTATCTGCGTCTGAAGGCGTGGACGTTTGGCCTTCCCCTTGCTGACTCCACCCCCTTTGCCATGCCTCTTTCTCTTTTTAGTGGCATCAGTAGCCTGGTCAATGTGCGCAGGTCGAGCCAGTAATCCTGGGGGTTGTGTGGCGCACAGGGGGGATGCCCGTATTAGGGGGCTGCACGGGGGGAGGGGGATGTGTAGGAGGAACTGTGCCCAGGGCAACTGTTCTGAATGGGCCCGCTCCCCCCCTGGGATCTGGGCGCTGGTGCCCCCGAGGTTTGGCTGGACTATTGCTTTTACCAGCCACCTCGCTGCCTCCCATTCTTGAGGGGACGTGTCCTTTAGCTGTGGGTTGCGTCAGTCACCACCCAGGTGGAAGCAGGAAGTTACATCAGGTCTTTGTGATTCAGATTTCTTTCTCTCCTCCATCCTGAGTCCATGAGGCCATTTTACTGACTAGCAAAGCCCTGAAAGACTAAAGGAGAAATTGAGTAACACTGGAAGAAAAACCCAAAGATGGAATACCACCTTGGAATACAGACAAAGGTGCAGTCACTGGGTGGGGAAGGACCCGTCTCATCCATCCCCTCAAGAGTGCACCTTCACGGTAAGTGACCAATGTGGCATTCTCTGAGGGGAGGGGATGATACAGGTCCTTTAGCTGTGGGACATGCCCAAGATAGCCTCTTACTGAAGGGAGGAAGGGACTGCAGAGGGGAACGTCAGTCTTTGATCAGCTTCTGGAGCACTCTACGGCCGAAGGTCGCTTTGGTGGAGTAGAATTTGTCCACTTTATAGTGTCTGATAAAGGTAGATGGAGTACTCCATGTTGCCACCCTGAAGATTTCTGCTAGGGAAGTGTTGGCAGAAAAAACAGCGGAGGTTGCCGCCAATCAAGTTGAGCGAGCCGTGACTCCCGATGGCCTGGGAAGCTTGGCAGAGTTGTAGTCCACAAATATTCAGGCTTTTATCCATGCAGTAATGGTCTGCTATGAGGCCCTGGTTCCTAATGACGACTGGGAAAAGGACACGAACAGAGTGTCACAACGCTGGAAGGAGGTCGTGCGACTGATGTAGATCTTCAGGGCCCTCCTGACGTCCAACCTGTGCCAGTTTTTCCTTCGGAGGCGACGGCTTTGGGCACAAGGAAGGCAGAACAATTGGCTGTGAGACATGGAACTCAGAGATGACCTTAGGCTTAAAAGAGGGAACAGGGTGAAGAGTCACCACATCTTCGTTGAAGGAACAGAGGTGTTCTCTCACTGAGAGCGTGGCTTGTTCCGAGCCTCTTCGCGCTGAAGTGATGGCCACTAGTAAGGCCACCTTGATCGTGAGTATCCTGAGTGGTACTCAGAGTCCTCAGAGAACCAGGCAGAGGTTCCATGATGGGAACCTCTATCGAATGGGAGGTGATATTATCAAGGTGCCCCTCAGGAAACATCTGATGTGAGGGTGCAAGGACAAACGGGTACCATCCTGACCTGTGATGAAGATGGAAAGGGCTGCCACCTGTCTTTTCAGGGTGTTGGGCAGAGACCCGCATCCAGACCCTTCTGTAGGAAAGCGAGAACATGCCGCACTGAAGCCTCCTCACATTTCAGCTATTGCGAGATGCACCATCTTTTGAAGGCCCGCCATATGGCTTCATAGATTCTTCTGGTGGAGACACATCTCAATGAAAGCAAGGTATTTATGGCCGATTCTTCATAGCCGTGACCCCTCAAGGCTTGCCACGCAGTCTCTATGCTGTCAGCTGGAACCAGGTTGGGTCCGGGTGAAGAACTGGCCCTTGGTGGAGCAGGTCGGTCCTCTGCGGCAGGCACCAGGGATACTGGATCGCCATTTCCATCAGGTCGGAAAACCAGGGTCTTCTCGGCCAGTGAGGGGCCACTAGAACAACTTGTGCCATCTCCTGACGGATCTTCCGACAGACCTTCCCTATGAGCAGAAGTGGAAGGAACAGATATAGGAGACCTAGCGGTCAATGGGATCAGAGGGCGTCCATCCCCTCAGCATTGTGGTGTGGAATCCTGGAGAAGAACCTGCTCAGTTTGGAGTTGGACCGAGTTGCAAAAATGTTCACTTCCAATAGGGCCAAACCTGGACTGAATTCCGAGGAATACCTCCTGGTTCAGTTCCCATTCCCCTGGTAGAACCAGGTTCCTGCTCAAGTAGTCTGCTTGTTGGTTGAGATTCCCCTGGAGGTACTGAGCTGTGAGGGACAATACGGTCCTCTCTACCCAGTGGAATAAAATGTCTGCCTCCTGTTGTACAGACCTGGATTTCGACCCGCCCTGTTTCGTTATATAAGAACGGGCTGTGGTGTTGTCTGTCATCACCGTGACATATCAGTTCTTCAAGGCTGGCGTGAAATGTAGCAGGGCCAGTCGTGCTGCCCGCAGTTCCAGCCAATTGATGCTGTGTGATCATGCCTGTGGGCTCCAGAGTCCTTGAGTCACTTGCCCTTGGCAATGTGCTCCCCAGCCCTGTAGACTCACATCCGAGGTAACTAGTACTGGGTTTGTGACCATGCATGGGGAGCCCTTGCGTGTTGAATTGTCCTGCATCTACCAGGATAACAAGTTCTTCACCTGCAGTGGCAGGAGGAGGAGCAAGGACCTCCTTAATGCAATCTCCTTCTGATATGGCACTAGGAAGGCCTGGAGTGGCCAGGAGTGGAAGCGCGCCCATGGAACCACTGTAATCATCGAACTCATCAGACCTCGGAGCCTAGCCAATGAGGACAGGGGAACTGTCCTCAGTGACTTGACTGTATGTGATTCTCGCTGGAGCACTTTCTGTCATTCCCACGAAAAGTGTGACTTTGATCTGCACACCCAGATGAACAATGGTGCGTGCAGGGGACAGGCTGCTCTTTTTGAAGTTTACCAGGAACCCATGATCCCACAGATAGTGGATTGTGACCTGCAGATCCCTCTTTGCTTTCTCCAATGAGGAGGCCCAGAGTAGGATGTCGTCCAGGTATGGGTACAGGTGAATGCCCTGAGACCTTAGGTTGGCGATTAGTACTACCAGAATCTTGGTGAATTCTCTCGGTGCCGAGGCCAGGTCAAAGGGAAGGGCTCTGAATTGAAAATGCTGTTCCCCAACGGCAAAACGAAGGTATTATCTGCTGTGCTCATGAATAATGATGTGCAGGTATGCTTCCAAAAGATCCAACAAGGCTAGAAAGTCCCCTGGCTGTAAGGCCTCCTTGATGGATGTGAGTTTCCATTCTGAACCGCTTGTAGGTAATGCGGGAATTGGTGTATTTTAGGTTCAGAATAGACCGAAGGCTGCTGTCCTTCTTTGGAACGGTGAAGGAGGAGGAGTACACCCCAGAGAAACATTGAGACTCCAGAACCTCTTCTATGGTGGCGATGTCCTGTAGGTGAGCTATGGCATCTGCAAGGTCTCTTGCTTTTCTTGGGTTTTTGGTGACTGGGGCTGGGAGGAATCTGCCCCTTGGTCTTGTGTCGAACTCGATCCGGTAGCTGTGAGCTATAGTGGCTATCACCCACCTATCTGCCATCAGGTTTGACCAAGTTGCAAGGAACAGATTGAGTCTGCCGCCCACTGGGGGCGACTCCGAGTCAGGACTGCTGTCGAGGACCTCCCCTTTGTTGGTGGGAAGAACTCCTTCTGTTGGCATTTGACTGGTGTCCTGAAACTACTGATGACGTAGTTCAGCTTGACCCAGGCGGGATGAAAGGAATTGTAGTTCCTCTGCTTTCTGAATCACCTTGAGGAACGAAAAGAGTGAGAGCTCTGAAAAGGGCATTTACTACTTTTCCTGTCTGACTTCTTGAAGGTAGAGGGCACTGCCATCTTTTTGTCTTTGGTTTCGACAAGGATGCCTTTTAAGGCCTCATCCCTGAAGAATTTGATACCTTTGAAAGCAGAGGAGGCTAGGGCGGCTCTGGTGGGGGCATCCACTTGCCAGTATTTCAGCCATATTGACCTCCTGGCCAGCGTCAGGGCCCTGATGACTTGGGCTGAGAAGAGCATGGTGTCTTTGGGCCGCGTCCACTGTGAAGACCAGGATGCGCAAGAATCTCAAGAGTGTCTTGTGAAGTACCTTGGGGTCAAGGTCCTGAATTTCCATGAGTTCCTGGAGCCAAACAATGATTCCTCGGGAGAAGAAGGAATATAGCCAGATTGGCTCGCACTCCAAGGGTCACGGATTCATGGGCCTTCTTGATGGCCGCGTTGGCCCTTTTTTGTCTGGGTCTCTGAGGGAGCCCTCACCTTCCTTAGGAGCCAAAAAATTGGAGATGAGAGAAACAACTGGATTGTCGACCACTGGGGGTTCTGGACAGTTCTTCAGTGGACAGTTCTTCAGACTGTCGAGATGACGCTGACTGGTATTGTAGTACTTCTGCAGAACCATGGTGCCTCTCCTTCCCAGAGAGGGTCTGCTCCACTCGTCGAGTATCAGGTTCCAAAAGGCCTCTGGGAACAGTAGATCTGGTTTCTTCGGGAGAGTGGTGCGCATCACTGCTGCTACCTTCTCGTTGGTAGAGGACGTTGAAGGGGTTTGCTCCTGGTCAGAGGAAGAGACCTCCAGTGTGGCCAGCATCTTGCTAAGCAGATGGGTGTACCGTTCTCCTTGGAAGAGTCTATCTGAGGTTTTCTGTTCCGAGGTCTCAGAGTCGGAGATCTCACCCTCTTCTATGTCGCTAAGAACTTTCCATGAGCCATCGTTGGGGTTCCCTGAACCCCTGACAGCCTCTGTAAGGCGATGCTCTTCCTCAGAGTCTGCGGGGGACTCTGCAGACGAATGGTTAGAAGGAGGATCCTTCCTTTTCTTAGAACGCAGGGCTGACTTCAGAGGGAGGATCTCAGAGTCCCTGTTTGAAGACTTGCACTTAGCCTTTCTGGGTCCCTTGGATTGGGTCCAGGAGCGCAATTGCATGCCGTCTGCCTGATTGGTGGGGGGAGCTGCCAAGGCAGAGGCACGGAGTCCTCATCCGATAGTAGAGCAGTAGAAAGGAGCTGTAAGGCTGCCTTGATGGCGCCCTTACGTTTTTTGCGACATCTCTGCGAGGTGGGTTCCACCACTCCAAGTTTGCCCACGTCCTCCAGGACCCATTCCACATCTGACTCCTCCCCGCTGGAGGAGTTGGGAGGATGAAGTACCTCCATGGACGCGCCTGGTGTTACGGTGGGCCAAAGCCTTGCAGACCGGGGCCTGGTAGGCTGGGGCCTGGTGGGCCGAGACCTGTGGAGCTGAGGTCTGTGGAGCCAGGACCTGGTAAGCTGGGGCCTGGAGGGCTGGGACCTGACGGATCGGGGCCTGATAGGCCGAGGCCTGGGAGGCCAAGGGGTTGAGAGGCTTGGATGGCTAAGACTTGGTGGAACCACATTGTGGTGGTGGAGATGGCCTGGGTCCCATCGATGAGGGGCGCCTCTGCGTGTGGAAGCTCATCCCTATTCCCTCCCATTGGGCTTGGATGCATTGCTGGGGTTCCGTGCCTCCTTGATGCTATTATTCCCTGAAAGTAGGGAAGGTACAATGCGGGGGGGGGGGGGGGAAGAAAAGTAGGGGCATCCCATCCTCACACCCCTTAAGGGTCCCCAGTACCTTATCAGGGGCTCCTGAACCCATCCAGCTGTGGCAACAGGGTCCAGGAGCGTGCCAGGAGATCCAGAGGGGTGGATGGTGTATCGCAGCCCCAAAGGACTCCTCGGAAGCCAGCCTCTTCCTAGGCTGCGCTGGCCTCCTCCATGCCTTCGCTGGAGCCTCCTTCCCTTTGTGGAGGGGAGGGGCTGCTCCTTCGTCCCCTCAGAGGCACTCCCTACTGAGATGGCCAGGGAGGCCTTTCATGCTGCCTCTCTCTGGGTGACCAGTGGCAGGAGGTCGCCCAAGGCGGCAGAGGATAGCACAGCTCCATCTGCGCTGCCAAGGACGGTCTCGAAGCAGTCAGGGTCAGATTGCACATCCCCCATCGCTACAGAGGCTTTCCCCATTTGCTGGGGAATCTCCTGGGACTGCTTGTTGCCTCTCTTGGGCACTCAAGGGAGGAAGGAGTCACAGGAATAAAGGCAAGAGGAGAGTGGGGGTGAGAAGAGCAGTGGAGAGAACCAGGCTTGAAAGGAATGAAGAGGGGTTTTTTAAGATGGTAGATTTAAAAACCCGGTAGAGGAAAGGCAAGGATCAGGCAAGGGAGAGGATCAGTAGAGAGATTGAGGAAAGGCAGATAAATTGAAGGAAAAATAGGAACAAAGGATTGAGACAGTAGATGGACGAGATTTTCCTACGTTCGTCTGGGCGAAGCAGGAAGTTAGAACTAGCCTCGTGGACTCAGGATGGAAGAAATATGTATCACAAAGACCTGATGTAACTTCCTGCTTCCACCTGGGCGGTGACTGACGTAACCCACAGCTAAAGGACCCCGTATCATCCCGTCCCCTCAGAGAATATATTTTTACCTGCTTGCCCTCATGTGTGTAACTCTCCCTGTGAACAAGAACTTGGTGAGGCTTCCAATTCTGTTGCTGCATTCTTCCTCACTTTTTCCATGGAAAAAGGGTAACCTTTGAGTTACCCTTTTAGTCTCTACTCCAAAATGTAACTAAACTGGGAATGTATGCATAATGGCATCTCCCTACATCAAAATCCTCCTAGATAAGTTGGGACTACAATTACAACCATCCCCAGCCAGTATGACTGGTTAGGGGTGATAGTATTTGTAGCCCAATACGCCTGGAGAGTGCCAGGTTTAGGAAGAATGGACTTGAACCTCACCTGTTGCCTGTCACTCCTCTCTTAACCCATTGTGTTGTAGAGTGCACGCTCCTTCAGAAGAGGGACCACTCTATGTTGACTATGTAACTTCCACACCATGTAAGCTGATTGTATAATATGCATGCATGCACATATGTATAAATAAGGAGAACTGCCATTACTTTATTATCTCAATTTGCAATCCATTGCAGTCATTCCTAATTAGACCTCACAGCACAACAAGGTCCAACTGTTCGCAGTAGGTGAAGGTGTTAATTCAACATGTGAACCATGGAACTCAGTTAACCAAAGGTCACTATAAATTCAAAAAATACAAGTTAGAAGGGATTACCAAAACCCACAGAACATTTTCCCGGTATCAGATTTCTTACCTATTCAGCCTAGAGGTAATTAACCAAATAAACAGAGCATCCACATTTACAATGCTACCAATGAGACTTCCCATCCTCAGTCTACAAAGCAAATGATTCACTAAGCTCATCTCAGCAGGTATGTTTTTTAAACTCATGATGTATTATATAATGAAGGTGGATCTGTATAAAAATGCAAAAAAAGTAAGTTTGGGATAAGAAACTTTAATTTTAAAAACCACAAAACTTTAACAAAAGAGCTCTTTTAATATTTGTACAAAGCTTTAGAAATGCAAAAGCATTTTATTAAACCAGGAGGTTGTCTTAGCATATGCAACAACTATAAAAGGATTCTAGATTTCTTCTGCTTCCAATTCCCTAGGATTTGATTAAGTCTAATCCATTCTATGAACAAAAGCCAGTAAAATGAACATGTCATAGATTTATAGTCTTGGCAGATATATTTTCTTGGCAGACTGTGAGTAACTTTAAGGCACACATTTGATATCTAGGACTTTCAATCAGTCATCTTTTGGTAGCATTAAAATTCACTTAAGCTTTATCTTCTTGGAATAAGCCTTTAAGGAGAATAGTCTTTACAGCTTTGTTCTCACAGGTGCAAAAGCTGTACCTATATAAGAAAGATATCTGAAATAATTGCATATTGCTAGCACACAGAAGAAAATGGTTTATTATTACTTCAACACCACATTTGTGGGCTCAGGCACTAAAGTTCAAAAAAAGTTTTTTTAAAAAAATATTTGGGTTCATCTAAAGCAAAGTTTAGTCTGTGTTCAAAATCTAAACAGAGACAGACAAAGGCCTTATTTCTCTAAACTTTGTCCCCTAGTACAGTACACTAAACCTGGCTGCAGTCCAACAACATTAACATACTAAATCCATTTGTTTTTTAAAAAAGGAGTATGCACCAACAATCCAAGCACAGCCTGCAGAGTTTCTCCTTCACTGACTTCCCCACAAAACCCCAAAACTGACATTTTCAGTCCCTAACAACCTGTTTCAAAAGCACCAGTTTGGGATAAGGACTTTGTAAACAGGAACCCATTGTCAGCACCTATGAACCATGCTCCTATTATTTCTTTTTTTTTTTTTTAAATGATGATGCCTAAAATCCAAACCACTTTGGAAAAGAGAGTGGGAGTGTTACACAACTCTGGAATTCCATAGGAGCATTATCTATCACAAAAACTGAGAATTTCCTGACCTCTTGGTCTGCATTGGGGAGCATATTAGGGGGCAGGAAATTTTCTTAGAACAGAGCAGAAGATCCTGGTTCAGGAACATGCAGGGGGTTTCTCTCTGGAGGAGGTTAGTTCTGATACACAGGAGGACGATGTTTGGAAGAACTGACTTGTAGAAGGGCCATTCTATGAGTTTGGCATTACAGAACCAGGAAGGAGAGCAGGAGAGCCAGGCCTCAGAGAATGTGCATGAGACCTTGGACAGTTCAGCATACAGACTGGCCTCTGCCAGTCCTCAGAGGAGGCGTGTGATGGTGGTAGGAGACTCTGCCAAGGGGTACAGAATCAGTAGTTTGCAGGCCTGGTAAGATGTCACGAGAGGTGTGCTGTCTCCCAGGTGCAAAGATCCACAATGTAACAGAGAGGCTGATGAGACTCGTGAAGCCCACTGACCATTATCCCTTCCTTTTAGTTCACGTGGGAACCCAATGATACTGCAAGGCATAGCCTTCAGAATATCTAAAGCAGTGGTTCTCAACCTGCGGGTCCCCAGATGTTGTTGGACTACAGTTCTCAGGAGCCCTCTGAGGTCTCACCTTGACAGCCAGGTGGTCCTCCCAGTCATTAATGAGGCTGTAGGACTGGACTTACAGCCTCAATAATGACTGGGAGGACCACCTGGCTGTCAAGGTGAGACCTCAAAGGGCTCCTGGGAACTGTAGTCCAACAACATCTGGGGACCACAGGATTAGGACCACTGATCTAAAGAGATTTTGAGGCTCTAGGTAGGAAACTGAAGGACTTGGATGCAGAAGTAATCATTTTGCCTATCCCTCCAGTGGAAGGGCATGGTCCAGGAAGGGAGAAAAAGACAGTGGAGGTGAACAACTGGCTGAGCAGATGGTGCTGCCAGGAACGGTTTGGTTTCCTGGACCATGGGGTGCTGTTTCATGGAGGTGGACTACTGGCAAGGGATGGGTTGCACCTCACAGCAGTTGGCAGGAATGTTTTCGCTAAGAGTCTGAAAGATCTGATCAGGAAGGAGGGCTTTAAACTGAGTTGTGTGGGGTATTCATGGGGACAGTAGTTCATCAAGTGCTGGAGATAATAGCCCAAATGTTATACAGAGAACAAGGTAAATAGTACAAGAACCCAACAGTGGGAGGAATAAAATATTTAAAAGGCAGATAAGGGGAATGGACCATGATGTTAGATGTCACTATACTAATGCACAGATAGGATGAACTTGAACTCTTAGCACAGCAAAGCAAATACTATTTAATAGGCATCACTGAAACCTGGTGGGATGAGTTTCATGATTGGAACGTAGTAATAGTGGGTTATAACCTATTTCAGAGAAACAGACCAAACAGGAAGGGTGGTGGAGTAACATTATACGTTAAGGATGTGTACACCTGTGAACAGATACATTACTTAAGTCCTGGGAGCCAGGTTGAGAGCATCTGGGTAAAAATCAAGGGAGAAAGAAACTGAAAGGATGTCGTGTGGGCGTCTACTACAGACCTCCAAGCCAAACTGAGGATCCTAGAAGAGATGACCACAGATTCAGAAAGAAGAGATGTATAAGGGGGGATTTTAAATATCCTGATATTTGTTGGAAGTCCAATTCTGCCAAAAATTTAAGGTCCAACAAATCCCTCACTTGCCTTGCAGACAATTTCATAGTCCAGAAGGTAGAAGAGGCAACAAGGGGATCAGCTATTTTAGATCCTAACCAACAGAGATGATCTGGTCAATGGGATGGAAGTGGTGGGATCCTTAGAGGGAAGTGACCATGTTCTCCTGGTGTTTGTTATACAGAGGAAATGGAAAGTCTAGTGTAGTCAGACATACCTTCCCAGACTTTAAGAAAGCTGAGTTCTGAAAACTTAGAGAATTACTGGGGTGATCCCATGGTCAGGAATACTAAAAAAGAAGGGAGTACATGATGGATGGGAGTTTCTAAAAAGTGAGATATTGGAGGCACAACTTCAAATAGTTCCAATAAGGAGGGAAAATGGTAAGTCTCTAAAGAAACCAGAATGGATGTCTAAAGAACTTTCAACTGAGCTAAGACTTAAAGGAATCATGTACAAGAAATAGAAAAAGGGAGAAGTCACCAAAGAATTCAAACAAATAGCCAGCTCTTATAGGGAGAAAATCGAAAAAGCAAAATCACAGATGGAGCTCAAACTTCTAGAGAGATTAAAAACAATAAAAAGGGCTTTTTTTGATATGTCTGTAGCAAAAGAAAGAACAAGGAAATGGTAGGATTGCTGTGGGGAGAAGGTGGCGAAATGCTAACAGGGGACAGAGAAAGGGCAGAGCTACTCAACACCTTCTTTGTTTCAGTCTTCTCCTAAAAGGAAAACAGTGCTCAACCTGGAGAAAATGGAGCAGACGATGCAGTAGGGGAAATGCAGCACAGAATAGGTAAAGCAGTAGTTCAGGAATACCTGGCTAGTGGAGACAAAATAGCCATGCTTAAATATTGAGGATGGAACAAGCTTGTTTTCTGCTGCTCTAGAGACTAGGACACAGAGCAATGGGTTCAAACTACAGGAAAAGAGATTCCATCTAAACATTAGGAAGAACGTCCTGACAGTAAGAGCTATTCGGCAGTGGAATGCACTGCCTTGGAGTGTGGTGGAGTCTTGTCCTTTGGAGGTTTTTAAACAGAGGCTGGATGGCCATCTGTTGGGAGTGCTTTGATTGTTTATTCCTGCATGGCAGGGTGTTGGATTGGATGCCCCTTGTGGTCTCTTCTGATTCTACGATTCTATGATTCTTGTTGCACACCCCTTGCAGTTCACTGTGTTGCCACTGCATTTTCCAGCCTTCTGCATTTTGGAGAGCAACTCTATGTGCCAAGCACATAGGTACACCAGCCTCTGAACTGGTAGAATGACACAAGAGTAGGACACTGCTTTTGTACCTCTCAGAAGTAATGTTATGCAGCTTTGGGAACAAAGAATGAGCTCTGACTTGCCAGTAACCCTTTTGTAAGGACTTTCACATAAATGCTTTTAAGAAGTATCAGCCATGATTCTCAGAGCAGCTTGCAAAACAGTACAATATAATTTTACCATGTACAATTTATAAATGCAAAAGACAGATTAAAGTAAAGAATAAAATGACTGTAACATTTAAAAGCTTGGGTAAGTAAAATTAAGATAAGCTTTCACCTTGAACCAAAACAAAAGAAAAAAGAGAGAGGCCAGCATAAAGCCCTTGTTTGAGAGAGGATGTTGTTAGCAACTTTCCCTCTCTCTTGTTCCAAGTAATGGAAAGCTTTATTATCTGTGGCAGGGTCCCATGTTCAATCAGATTGCCTGTCCATAAAATTACAACGAAATGTCAGCACACTACAGAGGTGTATTAAAAATCTGATTAAAGTCTAACCATAGTTATGTTAACCTCTATACATACATAATATTATTAATTCTAAGAATGCAATGGAAGGATGAATTTGCAAGCGGGAGAGAAGGTGAACTGGAACTCTGTAGTGTTCCTTGGATGATGTTTTCTTAGAACTGATAATCAAACATTCAAAAAACGGGAGATATGGTAATAATGAGAGGTTTCAATCACAATTATATTTTTTAGAAATCAATATATAATGTCCACCAAATGCCTCACTTGTCTGGCTGACAAATTCATTGTCCAGAAGATGGAGATGGCAACAAGGGGACTGACTATCTTGGACTTGGCCCTAATCAACAGGTAAGAAATACTGGGGTCCTCATGTGGAAGTGACCACATCCTCCTGGGATTTATTATACAGAAGATAGTGGAAACCTAACATAGTTAGAAACACACTCTGGACTTTAAGAAAGTTGATTTCAGTAAGCTTAGGGAAATGTTGGGTGAGATCCCATAGTCAGAAAGGATAGATGGGAAGGGAATTCATTATGCCTGCAAGCTCTGTAAAGGCAAGATACTGAAGATACTGAAGGCACAATTGCAAACCATTCCAATGAGAAAGAATAGTGGGAAGTATTTAAGGAAACCATGTATAAAAAAAACTTTCAGACAAGTTTTAAAGATGATCATCTCTATAGACATGTTACATTATTAAAGAACAAGTAGGATGTAAACAATACCCAAAGACTTAAATTCTATTAAACAAGAATACTTTACCTGTCCATATATAAAAACTTGGAGTTAAAAAAAACTCAACAGATACTTACATATCATGGATATTAACTGGAAAACCAAACTGATCAAAAGAAAAATAAGTTTAAAAATAAATGAAAGCTCAGGCTAATATGAAGTGTCAGATAACAAGCTCGTTAGTACCAGCATGCCTTGGATGAAAATTTGTTAATAGGGAGACAAACATTTGAACAAGCTGACTACAAACCCAAGTTTGCACAAGATATAGTTTATTCAAGGGATTTTGTGTAACCCATCATCATCTTACCACTCAGAACCCAAGTTAAACTTCATGTGAGCTCAAAGACACAGCTGTGTTAGTCTGGATCAGTATGCAAAGGGATCTTGCAGTATCTTTGAGATTAACTGAGAAAAAGAAGTTGGTAGATGTTGGCAGCATAAGCTTTTGTAGGTTCCTTTATCAAATGCATCTGATGAAATAGACTTACTCTACAAAACTGTATACTACTAACATCTTCCTCTCAGTTTCAAAGATGCTTCAAGATCGCTTTGCATTCATGCGAGCTGTCTTTCTATTCACTCTGAACTCAGCTGTGTTTTGTCAGTCAAATGCCACACCAAAAGGATAATACTTCATTATTCACATACAAGGGCCACGAGAATGGTCAGATTGTTCTTACTAAGAACATCACTTGTTTTGAAATTTGTATATAACACATACATACACACACAGTTCATACCTATGTACTAAATAACATCATACAAACATCAGTATGGTCTGGTGCTAACCTTTTGACAGGAACATAAGATGTTGCTCAATATCAGTCAATCACTGGCCCATCTAGCTTGTACTGTCTATACTAAGGCAGAAGTATCTCTTGTGGATCCTTACCAACTCTACCTCAAGGATGCCAAGGACACATGATCTTTGCACGCCAAGCATGCGTTCTGCTAGGGAAGGACAGTCTTTCCACTGACTCAGATCCAAAGCTACAGCACTGTCAAGAATTCTTTTTGGACAGGGCTACTCTACCAGAAACTCAGCATTCAGATTCTGTACTTCAATACATTATGCTATGTACCAAATAAATTCAGTTCAATATTACTCCTGTATAAAATTCGGAGGAAGTTCAGTTTTAGGGGTGAAAGATGCTGATCAAAACTTGGAAAGCAAAATAAATAAATAAACATTACTTACATTTTCTTTGATGTTGGAGAAAATGCCACATTGGTTACTTACCGTGAAGGTGCATTCTTGAGGGAACGGGGTGATGCGGGTCCTTTACATCTGGGTTTCGTCAGTCACCGCCCAGGTGTAGCAGGAAGTTACATCAAGCCTATTCATATTCAAATTTCTTTGTCTTCATCTCCTCCATCCTGGAGCCACGAGGCCAGTTCACTGACTAGCAAAGCCCTGTAAGGACTAAGGAAATCGATTAAGTCAAATAGCATTAAACAGAACTAGACAATAAGGATACCGCCATGTAAGGAAAAACGCATGCAGTCACTGGGCGGGGAAAGGACCCGCATCACCCCGTTCCCTCAAGAATGCACCTTCACGGTAAGTAACCAATGTGGCATTCTCTGAGGGAGGGGTGATGCGGGTCCTTTACATCTGGGACGTGCCCAAGCTGACTAAATAGGGCGGGAGTGACTGCGGAATTGGCGGACTCAGTCTTTGAGCACCTCCTGGAGCACCCTCCGACCGAAGTTCGCCTCGGCGGAGCGGAACTTGTCCACCTTATAGTGTCTGATGAAGGTGGACGGTGTGCTCCAGGTCGCTGCCCTGCAGATTTCTACCAGGGAAGCGTTAGTAGAGAAAACCGCGGATGTGGCGGCTGACCTAGTCGAATGAGCCGTGACCCCAGACGGCCTGGGGATCCTAGCTGAGTCGTAAGCTTCGAAGATACAGGCCCTGATCCAGGAAGCAATGGTCTTCTGTGACGCCCTGGTCCCTATGGCTGACCGAGAGAAGGAGACAAACAGAGCATCGCAGTGTCTGATGGGAGCAGTGAGTCTGATATATATCTTCAAGGCCCTCCTGACGTCTAGGTTATGCCAGAGCTTCTCATTCGGGTGCGAAGGATTGGGACAGAAGGAGGGCAAAATCAAGGGCTGCGAGACATGGAACTCGGAGACGACCTTTGGTTTGAATGACGGATCTGGATGTAGGGTCACTATGTCCTTGCCAAAGGAACATAGGTGTTCCCTTACTGACAGGGAGGCCAACTCTGACACCCTCCGCGCTGAGGTGATGGCCACTAGGAACGCAACCTTGATGGTGAGAGTTCTAAGGGAAATTGTGCGCAACGGTTCAAAAGGATGCTTCATGAGTTGCCGGAGGACTAGGGAGAGGTTCCACGACGGGAACCTGTGTCTCACCGGGGGTGAAACTATCGAGGCGCCCCTCAGGAAACGCCTGATATGAGGATGCGATGAGAGGCGGTTCCCGTCCTGTGCTGTGAGGAAGGCCGACAAGGCGGCCACCTGTCTCTTCAGAGTATTTGGTCGCAGGCCCGTCTCGAGGCCTTTCTGTAGGAACGCCAAGATGTGCTTCACCGAAGCTTCTTCGGCGTCCAGGTGGTGAAGGGCACACCATCTCCTGAAAGCTCGCCATGTAGCTTCATAGATCCTCCTGGTGGACACGCGCCTAGAGGAAAGAAGGGTGTTGATAACTGAGTCCTCATATCCGTGCTCCCTTAGGGCTTGCCTTTCAGTCTCCATGCTGTTAATTGCAACCAGCTTGGATCTGGGTGGAGGATCGGTCCCTGACTTAGTAGGTCGGGTCTCTGTGGTAGACGCCAGTGGTTCTGAACACTCATGTTCATCAACTCGGAGAACCAGGGACGCCTCGGCCAGTGGGGTGCTATCAGGACCACTTGTGCCTTCTCCTGGCGAATCTTCCGGCAGACTTTCCCTATGAGGGGAAGTGGGGGAAATAGGTATAGGAGGCCGGACGGCCAAGGGGATCGCAGGGCGTCCGTGCCTTCGGCGTTGTGGTGATAGAACCTGGAAAAGAACCTGTCCAGCTTGGCGTTCGATCTTGTTGCGAACATGTCCACCTCCAGTTGGCCAAACTTGGCCTGGAGCTGGTGAAATACGTGTCGTTCAGTTCCCATTCTCCGGGGAGAACTGAGTACCTGCTCAGGTAGTCCGCTTGCTGATTGCGTTCCCCCTGTAGGTACTGAGCCGTGAGAGACTGCACCGTCCTTTCGGCCCAGAGGAAGATGAGGTCCGCTTCCTGCTGTAGGGACCGGGATCTCGAACCTCCTTGTTTCGCTATGTACGACCGGGCTGTGGTGTTGTCCGTCATCACCATGACGTGTTGCCCTCCCAGGATTGGGGTGAAGTGTTCCAGGGCCAACCGAGCTGCGCGTAGTTCCAGCCAGTTGATGCTGTGTGTCTTTTCTTGTGGGCTCCAAACCCCCTGCGTCAGCTGTCCCTGACAATGTGCTCCCCAGCCCCGTAGGCTCGCGTCGGAGGTAACCAGGATCGCTTGGGGTAAGGTGAAGAGAGAACCCCTGCTGGTTGTTTCCGCCTGGGACCACCAGGCCAGAGAGTCCTTCACGTGCTGTGGAAGAAGCAGGAGCGGGGACTTCCTCAATGCAATCTCTTTTTGGTAGGGCATCAGGAAGTTCTGCAGGGGTCTGGAGTGGAATCGCGCCCACGGGATGACCCCGAAGGCCGAGATCATAAGGCCGAGGAGTCTGGCCAGTAGGGACAGTGGTACCCTCCTTAGGGAACGCACTGCACGAGCTTCCCGTAAGAGGACCTCCTGTCGCTCCTTGGACAGGGTGATCTTGGAGCGAAGAGTGTCTATTTCCACTCCCAGGTGGACGATGTTGCGGGCCGGAGACAGGTTGCTCTTTTTGAAGTTTACCAGGAAACCGTGAGCCTGCAGGTAGTGAATTGTCGTCTGCAGGTCTCTCCCTGCCTTGTCCGAGGAGGATGCACGGAGCAGGATATCGTCTAGATATGGGTATAGGTGGATTCCCTGTGCCCTTAGATTGGCGATTAGGATGATCAGAACCTTGGTGAAGACCCTTGGCGCTGAGGCCAGACCAAAAGGGAGGGCCCTGAACTGGAAGTGTTGATCCCCGAAGGCGAAGCAGAGATATTGTCTGCTGTCCTCGTGGATCATGATGTGCATATATGCATCTGAGAGGTCGAGAGAGGCTAGGAAGTCTCCTGGTTGGAGCGCCTCCCTTATGGATGTAAGTGTCTCCATTCGGAACTTTCTGTACATAATGTGTCTGTTGGTGTATTTTAGGTCCAAGATGGACCTTTGACTGCCGTCCTTCTTGGGCACTGTGAAGAAGAAGGAGTACACCCCTGAGAAACGTTGAGAGACTGGTACCTCCTCTACGGCGGCTATGTCCCTCAAGTGCTTTATGGCTACTTCGAGGTCTTTTGCCTTCTTTAAGTCTTTGGGAATTGGGGCTGGGATGAATCTGCCCCTTGGCCTTGAGTCGAACTCGATTTTGTACCCGTGGGTGATCGTTGAGATGACCCACCTGTCCGTTGTCGAGTTCAACCAAGGCCCGAGGAACAGACTGAGACGGCCGCCCACTGGGGGCGACCCCGAGTCAGGCCTGTTGTCGTGAGCCACCGCGCTGCGAGTTAGAGCCTCCCCTTCTGTTGCCGCTAGACTGTGATCCGGTATTCTGTCTGATGACATAGTTTGGTCTAACCCAGGGTGGGCGAAAGGAGTTGTAGTTTCGCTGTTTCCCGAATCCCCTAAAGGGACGAAAAGGACGGGGAGACTGGAAGGGGCGCCGGCCACTCTTCTTGTCAGGCTTCTTGAGCGTAGAGGGCATAGCCAACTTCTTGTCCTTCGTCTCGACGAGGATGCCCTTCAGAGCTTCCTCCCCAAACAACTTGAGGCCCTTAAACGCGGACGAAGCTAATGCAGCTCTGGTTGGGGTGTCAACTTGCCAGTGTTTTAGCCACACAGACCTCCTGGCCAGGGTGAGGGCTCCGATCGCGCGGGCAGAAAAGATCATCGCGTCCTGCACTGCATCTGCAATAAAGAAAAGAGTACGAAGGAACCTGAGCAGGGTCCTGTGCAGGTCACTTGGGTCGAGCTCCTGGAACTCCATGAGCTCCTGCAGCCAAACAATTGCCGCCCTAGAAAAAAAAGATATAGCCAAGGTGGATCTGACCCTGCAGGCTGCAGAATCGTGGGCCTTCTTGATGGCTGCATCGGTTCTCTTCTCGTCTGGGTCCCGGAGGGAGCCCTCCCCCTCTTTGGGAGCCAGACAATGAGAAACAAGAGACGCGACCGGATTGTCGACCACCGGGGGCTTTAGTAGATCAAGGAAACGCTGGCTGGTGTTGTAGTATTTCTGTGCTACAGTGGTACCCCGCCTTCCCATAGACGGTTTGTCCCATTCGTTGGTTACCAGGGACCAAAAGGCCTCTGGGAAGGGAAGCTCCGGCTTCTTCGGGCGAGAGGTGCGCATAACTGCTGCCACCTTCTCATTAGACGAGGATGTAGACGGAGACTGGTCCGTGTCCCCGGGCGTAATCTCTAGGGTTGTCATCATCTTGTTAAGGAGAGGGATGTACCACTCTCCTTGGAAGAGGCGGTCCGATTGATCTGGGTCCGCCGGCTCAGAATCAGTGATTTCGCCTTCCTCTTTGTCAGAGCCTAGCGCATCGTCGTGTGCCTTGGAGCCCCTGACGACATCCAAAAGTGCGTTCTCCTCATCCGAGGGTGGTAAGGACTCCTCGGAGGAGTGGGCGGAACGTGGCTCCTTCCTCTTCTTGGCCGGGGTGCTAACTTCTTGCGCGCCGGTCCTGACTTCGATGTGCTTAGTTTTAGCTTTCGCCTTGCCCGGGCCCTTAGACTGGCGTTGTTGCGCACTGCTGGTCCGGTCCTTGGGAGGAGCCCCCAAGGCTGCAGTGCTAGTGTTGTGCCCGTCAGGCAGATCATCGTCCGAAAGCAAGGCCTTCGAGAGGAGATCTAAGGCCGCCTTGATGGCGCCTTTACGCCTCTTTCGTCCGCCCTGTTGCAAGGGCCCATTCTCCTTGACCTTGGGCGCCTGAGCAGCGACCCACTCAATATCTGATTCTTCCCCACTCGAGGGATCAAAGAACACTGGGATCCCGTGGTGGCTCGCACTATTGAGGACCATAGGGGCCTGAAAACCCTGGGCCTGGTAGGCCGGGGCCTGGAACCCTGCGGGTTGGATAGGATGAGGGTGGGGAGCAGGTAGGAAATAGGCCGGGGCCTGGCTACCTGTGCCCATGGCCTGGTTGACCAGCCCTTGTTGAGGGAAGGCCTGGAGTGCCACTGGCTGCTGGGCCTGGTTGGCTGGCACCTGCTGGGGCAGAACCTGTAGCAGGCAAGGCTGCTGGGCCTGATGGAGTGGGACTTGGACTTGCAGGGTGGCGGGCTGGGAGGGCAGGATGTGGGGAGCCGCAGCCTGCGTTGTCTGGGGCTGAGGAGGGGGGGCTTGGGGGTTTGCGGATTGTGTCCGCCCGTCAGCGCTTGAAACTTCTAGGGGGGTGCTCAACTGGACTGGAGTTGGAACCCCTTCCGCAGAAGCGCCTGTCTCAGCCGGGGGTTCGGCGCCACTCGGTGGATCCCCCCCCCGCGGCAATGGTGACGGATGGGGAAGTTTCCATGGGGGACAGTGGGTCCCCGGTTCCCCCCTTTCCCTCCTGTGCCCCGCTTGGCCTCCATGGTGGTAAGAAGCGCGCCGTCCCCAAAAGGAGGGAGGGCACAATACGTGGGGGCAAGGGCGGCTCTTCCTCGCTCCCCCCAAGGGTCCCCGTTACCTTGGTGGGGGCTCCTACCCCCGTCCATGTCTGGCAGCAGGGTCCCGGAGCATGCCAAGCACTCCAGAGGGGCGGAGGAGAGATCGCAGCCCCGGTGGAGTCTTCGGAAGCCGGCTTCTTCTTCTGCTGCGCCGGTCTCTTCCGCGGCTTGAGAGCCGCCTGGCCCTCCGAGGCCTTCCCGGCCGTGATGGCCTGGTGGGCCCTCCGGGCCGCGTCCCTCTGGGGGACGCCCGGCAGGGAGCCGGCAGCGGCAGCAATGGCGACCGCGGCTCCCGATCCGGTGTTGGCCGTTGGTCCGGAGCGGCCGTGGTCGGAGGCCGCATCCCCGACCGCTCCGGAGCCGATTCCCGCCGTCGAGGGGTCTTCCTGGGCTTGCATGCTGGCCCACAGTAAAGAAAAGAGCGGAGAAAGGGAGAGGAGGAAGTCCCGGACGCTAAGAGGAAGAAGGTGTTTTTTTTTTTTTTTAAAGGCGGGAAGTTCAAAAGGCGCAAAAAGGAGTCTCTAGCACTGATCAGTGTCTAGAGAGTAAGGTAAGAGGTTAGAAAGGAAAAGAATTAAAGGATTAAGGTAAAAGCAGATGTAAAGGACAGAGGAGATTTCTCAGCTACCTACTGGGCGAAGCAGGAAGTTAAAACTGGCCTCGTGGCTCCAGGATGGAGGAGATGAAGACAAAGAAATTTGAATATGAAGAGGCTTGATGTAACTTCCTGCTACACCTGGGCGGTGACTGACGAAACCCAGATGTAAAGGACCCGCATCACCCCTCCCTCAGAGAATAAGAAAACAAAAACAAAATGGAACAGAATTTTCTCAATACCATGAGAGGGAGTAATTTTTTCAAAACTCCCTTAACTTGACACAGGAGATTCTCTGCATGATTAATGAAAATACAGTGGGTCCTGTTATCTGCAGGGATTTGGTTCCAGGACCCCTCGTGGATACCAAAATCTGTGGATGCTCAAGCCCCATTATAGTAAAATGATGTCCCTTGCATAAAATGGTGAACGGCAAGGTTTGCTTTATGATTTATTAAATTTTTTAGAATATTTTTCAAGCTGTGGTTGGTTGAATCCATGGATAAAGAATCTGTGGATACGGAGGGCTGGCTGTAAGTAACTGAGACATGCAACAAATATATTTATACTGTAGCTGTAGATCATAATTTGTTTTGTACACAAAAAGGGTTACAGAATCCTTCAGGACTATATACCATGACCTTATACACTTTATCTTATACTCCACATGAGTAAAACAGATAGAACTCTCCAAAGAAATCTTGCTACTCTTCAGTTCAGATTGCCCCCTCCCTAATATGGACAAAAAAACCCAACCCTCTCATGTTCACCACAAACCCTATATGATTAGTTCGAGGACCAGCTAGCAACAGCAGGTTCACAGGAATCCCTGCACACAAAAGGAGAAAGAATCAAGAAGACATACAATCATACTGAACATTTACCATTCATCGAAGGACCATATTTCTGTAACAGAGTACTACATGTTTTACATTGAGAAGGCCTCAGGTTGGATCCCCAGCAACTTCCATTTAAAATTCAAATTGGATCAGGTAGCAGGAAACATGAAAGACATGGGACCTTGGACAGCCAATACAAATCAGAACAGACAATGCTGTGACAAACAGACTGACCTGACAAAAGGCAGCTTCCTGTGTTTCTATCAGAGCTTGAAAGAGTTATTTTGTTGGACCACAACAACTACAAATGGCCATACTGGCTGGGGAATTCTAGGGACTGTATCCCCAAAAATAACTATTCACACTCTCAAAGACAGTGTACATTCAAGTGGGAAAAGAATATTTAGCACCCAAAAAACAAAACGTTCAATTAAGTGGTGTGCTCCTTACAAGTTATTTCAAGATCTTGTTTGGTGTTGTCTTGATTACTAACAAAATTTAGTGTCCTCATGATTCATAAAATTTAGCATTCTCACAATTATTTAGATGTCCACAGAAACATTCCTTTTACTGCAGAAACTAAGAATGCACGCTGAACAGAAGAGGGGCTTTTTAGTTACAAGAACTACACTGGTCTTTGCGTGTCTCTTATTCATGTAAAATCCTTGTTATTTTTAAAAAGGAACCCAGTGAACTAGAAGCAGCCATTAAAAAAAAAAGCAGGCAGTTCCCCATATACCAGGCAACTCTTTAGTGCATTCAAGAAATAGATTTATTTTTACCACTTGTCAGAGAGTCCAAACCATTCTGAAAGCACCATTTAACCCTCTCACAAGAAACAACACAGGTCAAGTTGGCTAAATGCCAAACAGTTAAGAGATCAGCCTACTCTTCCTGCAGACAGATGTAACATCCCCCAATGGATTCTTTCCATTTTATATAGTGAAACACCTTCTGCATAATGAAAGACCACTTGGGAGGCATTCACTTTCACTCTAAAAATGGAGAGAAATCCTTCCTCCTACCACATCCTTTTGACAGAATGAAGTACTAAAGCTATTGGGAAAAGGAAATAAAATTGAGTTCAATGGAATTCATGAGTAAAACTTATGAGAGTGCAGGCAATTCATATAAGTTTCTGAATTTCAATTTGGCACGGCACTGTGGTCAAATACTATACCTGGTGTTTTCTGAAGACTGTGGAAGTGAATGTTAATTCTATTAAAATGATCCTACATGCATTAAAGCAAGGACACAAAGCTTAGTGATGGAGTAAACACTGTGTAAAGAAGGCCCAACCTTCAATCTTCAGCATCCTCCAAGCAGCGAAAGATCTCAAACTGAGACCTGGAAATACTACTGACACTTAAAAGACAAAAGACATATGTGCTCAGATGTACCCATGGACTGATCCTATATGAGTAGACTCATATTATACAAGATATTTTCCTCTGCCAACTCTGTGTGAAGAACGTAGACTTATACATGGATGTTTGCATAAGGCAGGAGGGGATAAAACCTTTAAGAGAATGCTTCCTCAGAATGATATGGGGCCACATCTTTACAAATCACTTTCTCGTGGATATTCTGAATAACAGCAGAGTTGAAATCACTCCATATTATCTCATTCATACAGGGCAATCAAGGCCATCTGGCTTTAGAGTACACACAAAAGTCACTGACGTAGTCCTAGAGGACTGGGACTGGATGGAAAACAAAGCAGCACTTGAAGAGCTCCAAATTATGTTGATGTATGCATTCACTTGCTCATATGCACCCTCTCCCACTCCACCCCAAACACACCACTGTGGATATACTCCATATGTATTTAGCCCTTTGGGTTTTGTTTAAGGCTGGCATAGCTCCTGAATGGATGCTGGCAATTGGGAAAGAAGCCATATAGCAACTTGCATAAAATAACTTCAAGGGTACTGATTGTAACAAGGAAGGATCCCTAAAAAAATGGGGGTGCCAAATATATCAGCTCAGTAGAGGTCTACTTCAATTCACAAAATAAATTGGAACTTTATTGGTTGAATCTGTGGATAAAGAATCCGTGGATATGGATTCTAAAAGCTGGCTTCAAAAAACAAGACACTAAGGAGAACTGCTAACTGCTTAGTTCATATATCTATTCAAAATACATGTAAGAGGTTGTGGAGGGGGGTTTGTTTTTGGCCATTCAGTTCAGACTGAGAGGCTTTTTAAAGCAAAGAAATAGTTAACTATCCCAATACTTTAATGAAAAATAATATTTTTCTCTCTCTCCTGCCATGGAACTAGTGGGGCTGGTCAGCATGTAACAGCAAAGATGAGTCCAGTCAGCATGGCCCTGCCATTCCATCACATATACACACGAGGGAAAGATGCAACAACAACAAAAGATCTACATCTCAGAAAACGGGAGTGGGGTACATCTCCCAGCTGAATCTGAGAAAATACAATGGGCCTTAGTATCTGGTAGGGTTTGGTCCCAGGACTCCCCGATGATACGAAAAATCCTATTATATACAAGTCCCATGATATAAAACAGCGTAAGAAAATGGTGCCCTTTATATAAAACAGAAAAATCAGTTTGCTTGTTGGATTTTTTTTTTTAATCAAACTGTAGTTGGTTGACTCCATGGATGCAAAATCCATGGATACAGGGGGCAGACTGTAGTAGTGTCTGAGTCTGTTGAGGACTCCAGGTGTTCTAGATGCGTCCAGTGACCCAAAAGTCTCTAGGTACATATCAGTTGGTTTTATTTCAATTAGTACATACTAAAGCCTCAATGGGAGTCCTAAATTCCCCAAAGGCACCAGATCCCCTCTAATCTTGGAAGCTAAGCAGGATCAGCCCTGGTTACTACTTGGTTGGGAGACTGTCAATGAGTACCAGGTGCTGTAGGCTATATTTCAGAGGAAATATAGGGAACCACGTCTGAGTATTCCTTGTCTTAAAAAAAACCTATGAAATTCATGGGGATGCCATAAGTCAACGGAAGACTTGAAGGCACACACACAAAGCTTCCATGTCTTCAATGACATGCAGTGATGTAGAACTGTCCACCACCACCACCATGCACTCACACTGTTTTATCAAATGTTCACCCACTGAATTATCCAAATGAAAAGGGTGAGACCCATTCATATTATTTAGGTGCCAGAGACTCACAATCCCAGAATGCTTTGCATTCCCTTTCCCAAGATATTGCACCATCCAGAAAGTACCACATATTTATTGACGAATACAGAGCCTCAAAGTGAGCTGTGATTAAGCCTGGATCAGGTCCCTTCTAACCTGCATGTCTGTACAGAGAAGATAGCAAAGCAGATTATCTTCAAGGAAAACACTGAAAGCTTCTGAGGATGGCATGCTTACCATCTTCTCCTGATCCAACCATATCATAAAATGCACATGTGTATCTCTCCACTCCCAGAAGCTCAGACACCCTGTTTGGGGAAACCTAGTATACAGTACCATATTCAAATGCTAATGTTTTGTCAGCACAAACCCAATATTTACAGGTAGACTATGCAAATGAAAAAGCTCTAACAAGCACCGATTTAGCATTTAGCTTCCCTTCCGCAGTTATATGAAAAATCACTGGAGGCACGTGTGAGATAAAGCCCACAGTGCAAAAAAAATAAAATGAAAACAAGTATTCATGCCCTTTAGAAATTGAACTCTACTGGGAAATGCGAGTGCACATTTCCATTCACAGCAGAGTTGGGTTTCCATCCAAACATCTTTCCTATATCCTGTGGCCTTTGTAATGCTTTAATTGTCCTTTCCTTCATACAGTCAAAGAGCTTTTCCACTCCCACTCCAGATGTACAGTATTTGGCTTTTTTAAAAAAAGTCTTTTGTTCATATTACAGCTTCTTCCTGCAGTCCTCTGGAGTCAGCCCTATTGAGACATAACATGGATAATAGCAGGCTGATTGCACAAAAGCAGACCCAAAAAATTACAGGAAGCACAACGAATTTGAAGGCTGATTGGGGAAACAGACCCCCCCTTTTTTTTGCCAACGTCAGAATAACGGTTTGTGTTTTTTAAAAAAAATATGATTTTTGTTTAAAATGAAGATGGAGGAAGGATAAAAATCTGCATTTGAAAACCATTTAGAGCTCAGAAGGAACAAGGATTTATTTATTCAGTATAGAGGAGCCCCCAGAGAAACCTGTCTCTTAAAAATCATGAGATGTCTTTATTTCCAAGAATAAAAGTCCATAGCAATAAACCCCTAATTTTATGGTGGTCACATGAACTGGGTAAAATGGAGAATAGATTTTGCAACTGAATAGATGGCAACTGATTTCTATTCAGTTAACCCATTACAGTTGACAACAGTTTAACTATAATGTCCAGCCAGAAGAAAACAGTAACTAAGCAAGCCAGCCAGAGGAGAAAATGAATCACCCAAAATGAACATCGAATCAAAACTATCACAAGATTTAAACAATCCTTTCTTACCCCAGATCTTGCAAGCCAAAACAGGCAGAGCTTCTATTAATCAAAACGTATTTGCATCCTACTCAATCATGCTTGCAAGTTTGCAACCTAACTACAGACACTGGTTTAATAGATTAGCCTTGGGTAACTGACCCACATATCTAACAGACAAGATCTTCCACTTTAGTCAATACCAGTCTTCTCAAGTGTACAGCTCAGCCATATGGTAACTTTATATCTCTCCTTCCAAGATATTAAAGTGAAAACCACTTGGAAATAAAGAGATAGAGAAAAGAGGTGACAAGGCCCTATGATGTGCCGCTTTATAACACTCCAAACAAACACATACCCTTAAAAAGCACAGACATCATTCAGTCAAAATTCATGGGAGGGTGACTGAAGAAAGGAATGCAGTCACATTTAAACAACTTAAGTATATCAATAAGCCTAGCTCACACAGCAAATGAAGCAGGGCTGACTGTAATCAGCAAGAGTCATAAGAGTCACCCTGTTTCTAGGAGATGAGAGCAAAGCAGTTTTTTTCCAGCAGCTTCCACTTTTATCTTTTCATTACATCTACCCTCCAGGCATGAACATCCACAGAAGACAAGAGAACATCACAGCAGCTGTGGTCTCCCACAGAACATTTTTAAAAGACAGCACAACTTTACAGAACAGAAGCAAACCGAAGATTTGTGGTTGCTAGCGCCACACAGTTCAAGATTTTCATTTAGTACTTTGCTAAATGATCTTACCTTTGATGGAGGCCTCAATAGCTGTTCATTCCCTCAGTTGCTATTAAGTTATAAAATGTTTCACTTCACAGTAAAAACACAAGGCTAGGCTGAGCAGAAAAAGGCAATCAATCCAAACTAAACGTAAAGCTTGGAAACATTATTTTTGAACTAAGTCTTCAGAATCGCTAATGTAGACCAAAGAAAGAGAAACTCTTCCCAAGCGCTGACAAAATGTCATAAGTGCATGTTTATGAATAAGTCCTATTCATTAGAATACCAATTTAAGCCTAACTGGATTTGATCACTGTCAAATTTACAGCACCAATCTAGGCATGCCTGCTAGTAAGTACATATGAGCCCTCACCCTGTTAAGAATAATTGTTTTCATTGTTAAGAGTTATCAAATTATCTGTAAGACTTACACAGCTGTAAAACCTTGGAATCAAAACACAAGGCTTGTGGATAATTTCTAGATGAGAGTTAATTGCCAAAGCAGCTAATTCCCATTATTAGAATATGGGTTAACTAAACTATGCAATGCCCTGTTGATATTTTCACACAAGTACATACTCCATTGGAATAAAATATCAAGTGGGGCAAAGTGTATCTAATCTCCTTTTCAGAAGTACCATGGGTTTTTTCAAATTATGCTAGAGAAAACAAAAGCTATACTTCAAGTGAGGAAAGTGTTCCCTGAATGCTAACTGGATTGACTAAGCTAAGTTTAAAAGGATAACAAGATACTTCAGCAGCTCTTGTATAACAGATAAAAGAGCATCTTTAAAGGCATCTATTAACTTCTCTTTCACAATGGGCAACAAACATTTGAAATTACACTCAGAACAAGAGCACAAGGTAGGGGAAGATTGATCTATGGCTTACCAATCCATTTATACAGGCTAAATGACAGAAAGGAAACAGACTTACATCAGCAATCTGCTAATATCTAAATTGACCAATATCAAAGTGCTGTGTAGAGAACTTTTGGGACTTTTTAACAACATCCAGTTCTACACAATTACAGCTTTGATAATACTTAGTTTGAAGACATGTACGTAGGAAATATGTTAGAAAGATCCAGGTCTTGCATATATCACAGGAGTCATAAAGAACTGCAGGATGATGGACATGATGGAAGTGGTGCTCTTAAAAACCAGTGCATGACCCATAATAAAAAAAGCCAAAGAATTTTCCTGCATCATTGTGATGCAAGGTCACAACACTTGGATAAAATCCTGAAACAGCACACAAAGTAACAGCAATGCTGGGACTTCAATTTATGACTACACATTCCTGTCTTAGGAGCAACTGATACATAGAATATAATTAAAGAACTATTGTTCAGCTTAAGAGGAACAACTTTAAGTGGAAGGACAGTAGGGGACACTAGGAGACACTAGGACACAGAGACTGTCATTCTGTTGGTTAGTCCCCACTAGATTAGACCCATTCAACATGTAGATAAACCTAATTGACTCATAGGGTGTACTCTACTGAAGACTAAAATAGAATTTAGGCTTCTGTTAACTGACCCTGATCATGCAAGTACTATCATTTTAGTGCCAATGCTACAGAAATATTCTTCTTTATTCAAGTTTAATGTTTTGAACAAAACGGACATGGATTTACATACGCGGGACAAAGTATCCATGCAGCTATGTTTATTGAGAAGGTCAGGGTTGAATGGTTTTAGAAAAATTAGTGTATCTTGCTCTCTGGTAACAGCCCTAATTTTAGACTAGAATTACTAGCATTGACTCATAAGCTAAGATGTCTACAAATTGTTATGCTCCTGTGTTTATAATTTGCATGAAAATACATGCCCAAACAGAGATAAGAAAACACTACTTTTGAGTAAATAAAAGTTGTGAAATCTACCAAATATGAAAAAAAAAGGCTAAGTCTTAAAATTAATAGCACTTTCAACAGAAAAAGAATTTTCAATTCTCTGATCCCAAAGATCAAAATCCTTTCTTGGATGAAAGTTAAACCTGCTTATTCAGTTACTTAGATCTCCTTACATTTTCTATAGTCAAGTGCAAGTTGAATCAAGTCAGCAAACTTCCCCTTGTCTAGTTGCATTTGTTTTACAACAGCCAGGATTCTGTACAATTAAATTGCTCATCAACAAATATTTGAGTACTGCAAATCAAGAGCAGCAGCCTCCCTAAAGCATCTCAAGAAAGTCAGGGCAGATGGCATAAATGAGACTTAACTACCCAAAGAGACTAGCTGTACTTCTAGTTTGTAGGAACTACTTAACCAGTTTCCTGGTTTGTACATGGTAGGATCCTCTCCATTGATGCCCCCTTGTCGTGGGAGAGAGGCTTGCCTAATGATGTTTTCAGCTATGCTGGCGGTGGCATAATAGCCACCAGTAGGGTCTCCCATGCCAGACAGGTCAAAACCGAAGGGTCTGACAAAGAGTGTCAAAGGGCAGGATGGGCTCTCTAGCCTTATAGCAACCATCCTAGGAGAAGGAAAATGCTAATCCCAAACCCGGGCAGATGGTGCTCGTCCAACCCTGTAAGGTCAACCATCTAAGAAAAGGAAACTCTAATCAAATCTACGACCCGAGGACCTTGCTGCTACTGTCCATGCTTGCAAGGACACAGCAGATGAACCTTTGGTTTAAAGAGTGAGGCCAGTTCTGTGCATGCTGCGCTCCACCAGAAACATCCATTGCACAGGCTCGAAGGACAAATCCAGTTCCAAGAAAGCCCTGTAGCGATAGGCAAGAGACGAAACAGCAGGTGTAAAGATGCACTGGAAGCCACAGACCCAACCCTGCATGCAGGTGGTTCAGGACTTTGGTCGCTCGAGGCTGACCCGGGAGATGACAGTCTTGTTCGGCAGCATCCTGAACGACCAAGCAGCCTTTTTTAAGGAGAGCACTGCTTGCTCCATATGGAGAGGGGCGTAGAAAAGGTGGCCTAACGAAAGCTCATCCCCATCTAGCTGGTTGGCTAGCTGCGGCCAACGCACATCTTCTGATGCGGTCAAACCAAGGCAAAGAAACAAAGGCACACACCGGCCTCCAAAGGAGTAAATAAACTGACGCTTGCATGCTGGAACATCAGAACCATGCAAGACTCTGCAGATAGTGGACGGCCTGAGCATCATTCTGCTCTAATAGCCCATGAACTATCACGACTTAATATTGACATCGCTGCTCTTAGTGAAGTTCGTCTCCATAAGGAAGACAGCCAAAAGAACACGGCGCCGGCTACACACTTTACTGGTCTGGCAAACCCAAAACCGAAAAACATATTTCAGGAGTAGGCTTTATGATTAAAAACTCCATTGCCTCCAAACTCAAAACCTTGCCAACAGGACACTCTGATCGCATTATTTCCTTACGCCTCCCACATGTTGTTCTCTTTAGTATATATGCCCCAACCCTGTTGAGAAAGACAAATTCTACACAGACCTACGTCAACTCATACAAAAAAGTCCCTGTAGAAGATAAAATTATTATCCTTGGTGATTTCAATGCCAGAGTAGGAAAGAACTCCGAAGCCTGGAAAGGTGTCTTGGGCAAGCATGGTGTTGGAAATTGCAATGATAACGGACGCCTCCTGCTAGAGTTCTGTGCAGAACAACAGCTGACTATTACAAACACTATCTTTCAGCAGAAAGATAGCTTGAAGACAACCTGGATGCATCCCCGATCCAAACATTGGCACCTCATTGACTAAGTTTTTTGTCCGCCAGAGAAACATTCGCGATGTCCATAATACTCGAGTGATGCCCAGTGCAGAATGCCACATTGGTTACTTACCGTGAAGGTGCATTCTTGAGGGAGTGGGGTGATGCGGGTCCTTTACATCTGGGTTTCGTCAGTCACCGCCCAGGTGTAGCAGGAAGTTACATTAAGCCTCTTCATATTCAAATTTCTTTGTCTTCATCTCCTCCATCCTGGAGCCACGAGGCCAGTTCACTGACTAGCAAAGCCCTGTAAGGACTAAAGAAATCGTTTAAGTCAAATAACATTAAGCAGCGCTAAATAATAAGGGTACCGCCATGTAAGGAAAAACGCACGCAGTCACTGGGCGGGGAAAGGACCCGCATCACCCCACTCCCTCAAGAATGCACCTTCACGGTAAGTAACCAATGTGGCATTCTCTGAGGGAGGGGTGATGCGGTTCCTTTACATCTGGGACGTGCCCAAGCTGACTTAATAGGGCGGGAGTGACTGCGGGATTGGCGGACTCAGTCTCTGAGCACCTCCTGGAGCACCCTCCGACCGAAGTTCGCCTCGGCGGAACGGAACTTATCCACCTTATAGTGTCTAATGAAGGTGGACGGTGTGCTCCAGGTTGCTGCCCTGCAGATTTCTACCAGGGAAGCGTTAGTGGAGAAGACCGCGGATGTCGCGGCTGACCTAGTCGAATGTGCCGTGACCCCTGAAGGTCTGGGAAGCCTAGCTGAGTCATAGGCCTCGAAGATACAAGCCCTGATCCAGGAAGCAATGGTCTTCTGCGAAGCTCTGGACCCTATGGCTGTCTGAGAGAAAGAGACGAATAGGGCGTCGCAACGTCTGTTGGGGGCAGTACGTCTAATGTAGATCTTCAGGGCCCTCCTGACGTCCAAGTTATGCCAGAGCTTCTCCTTCGGGTGCGAAGGGTCAGGGCAAAAGGAGGGCAGAATCAAGGGCTGCGAGACATGGAACTCGGAGACTACCTTTGGTTTGAATGACGGGTCTGGGTGTAGGGTCACTACATCCTTGGTAAAGGAACACAGGTGTTCCCTAATTGACAGAGAGGCCAACTCCGACACTCTTCGCGCTGAGGTGATGGCCACTAGGAAGGCAACCTTGATGGTGAGAATTCTAAGGGAAACTGTGCGCAACGGTTCAAACGGGTGCTTCATGAGTTGCCTGAGGACTAGGGAGAGGTTCCACGACGGAAACCTGTGCCGCACCGGGGGTGAAACTATCGAGGCACCCCTGAGGAAACGCCTGATATGGGGGTGCGATGAGAGGCGGTTTCCGTCCTGTGCTGTGAGGAAGACCGACAGAGCGGCCACCTGTCTCTTCAGGGTATTTGGTCGTAAGCCCGCCTCGAGGCCTTTCTGTAAGAATGCCAGGATGTGTTTCACCGAAGCTTCTTCAGCGATCAATTGGCGAGGGGCACACCATCTCTTGAAGGCTCGCCATGTAGCTTCATAGATCCTCCTGGTGGACACGCGCCTAGAGGAAAGAAGGGTACTAATGACTGAATCGTCGTATCCATGTTCTCTTAGGGCTTGCCGCTCAATCTCCAGGCTGTCAGTTGTAACCAGCTTGGATCTGGGTGGAGGATCGGACCCTGATGAAGAAGGTCGGGTCTCTGAGGTAGACGCCACTGGCTCTGAACCCTCATGTCCATCAACTCGGAGAACCAGGGGCGCCTCGGCCAATGTGGCGCTATCAGGACCACTTGTGCCTTCTCCTGGCGAATCTTCCGACAGACTTTCCCTATGAGGGGAAGTGGGGGAAACAGGTATAGGAGACCGGCCGGCCAAGGGGATCGTAGGGCGTCCGTGCCTTCGGCGTTGTGGTGAAAGAACCTGGCGAAGAACCTGTCCAGCTTGGCGTTTGATCTTGTCGCGAACATGTCCACCTCCAGCTGGCCGAACCTGGCCTGGACCTGAGTGAACACGTCGTCGTTTAGCTCCCACTCTCCGGGTAGAACCGAGTATCTGCTCAGGTAGTCCGCTTGTTGATTGCGTTCCCCCTGCAGGTACTGAGCCGCAAGGGACTGCACCGTCCGTTCGGCCCAGAGGAAGATGAGATCCGCTTCCTATTGCAGGGACCGGGATCTCGAACCTCCTTGTTTCGCTATGTACGATCGGGCTGTAGTGTTGTCCGTCATCACCATGACGTGTTGACCCCTCAGGACTGGGGTGAAGTGTTGCAGGGCCAAGCGAGCCGCTCATAGCTCCAACCAGTTGATGCTGTGCGTCTTTTCCTGTGGGCTCCAAATCCCTTGCGTCACTTGTCCCTGACAGTGTGCTCCCCAGCCCCGTAGGCTCGCATCGGAGGTGACCAGGATCGCCTGGGGTACTGTGAACGGAGAACCCTTGCTGACTGTCTTCATCTGAGACCACCAGGCCAGCGAATCCTTCACATGCTGTGGGAGGAGAAGGAGAGGGGACTTCCTCAATGCGATCTCCTTTTGGTAGGGCATCAGGAAGTTCTGAAGGGGTCTGGAGTGGAACCTTGCCCAAGGCACAACCCCAAAGGCTGATATCATAAGGCCGAGGAGTCTGGCTAGTAGGGACAGTGGTACCTTCCTTAGTAAACGAACGGTGCGAACTTCCCGTAGGAGGACCTCCTGTCGCTCCTTGGACAGGGTGATCTTGGAACGTTGTGTGTCTATTTCCACACCCAGGTGGACGATGGTGCGGGCAGGAGACAGGCTGCTCTTTTTGAAGTTCACCAGAAAACCATGGGCCTGCAGGTAGTGAATTGTGGTCTGCAGGTCTCTCCCTGCTTTGTTCAGAGAGGACGCACGCAGTAAGATGTCGTCCAAATATGGGTACAGGTGGATTCCCTGTGCCCTCAGGTTGGCGATTAGGGTGACCAGGACCTTGGTGAAGACCCTTGGTGCTGAGGCCAGACCAAATGGAAGGGCCCTGAACTGGAAGTGTTGATCCCCGAATGCAAAGCGGAGGTATTGTCTGCTGTCCTCGTGGATCATGATGTGCATATATGCATCGGAGAGATCGAGTGAGGCTAGAAAGTCTCCTGGTTGGAGCGCCTCCCTTATGGATGTAAGCGTCTCCATCCGGAACTTTCTGTATGTGATGTGTCTGTTGGTGTATTTTAGGTCCAGGATGGACCTCTGGCTGCCATCCTTCTTTGGTACTGTGAAGAAGAAGGAGTACACGCCTAAGAAGCGCTGAGAGGGTGGTACCTCTTCTATGGCTGCTATGTGTCTTAGGTGAGATATGGCTGTCGTCAGGTCTCTCGCCTTCTTTGGGTCTTTGGGTATTGGGGCTGGGAGAAATCTGCCCCTTGGCCTTGAGTCGAACTCGATTTTGTACCCGTGGGTGATTGTTGAGACGACCCACCTGTCCGTTGTCGAGTTCGACCAAAGCTGCAGGAACAGACTGAGGCGGCCGCCCACTGGGGGCGACCCCGAGTCAGGATTGTTGTCGCGAGCCTCCACGCTGGGCGTTGGAGCCTCCCCTTCTGCTGTTGTTGGCCTGCGGTCCAGTGTTCTGTCTGATGACGTAGTTTGGCTTAACCCATGGTGGGCGAAAGGAGTTGTAGTTTCGCTGCTTCCCGAATCCCCGAAAGGAACGAAAGGGACGAGAAGTCTGAAAGGGTCATCTGCCGCTCTTCTTGTCTGGCTTCTTGAGTGTGGAGGGCATGGCCAACTTTTTGTCCTTTGTCTCGACTAGGATACCTTTTAGGGCCTCTTCCCCAAACAGTTTAAGGCCCTTAAAGGCCGCTGAGGCCAATGCTGCCCTGGTAGGAGTATCCACCTGCCAGTGCTTTAGCCAGACTGATCTCCTGGCCAGCGTGAGGGCCCCGATCGCACGGGCGGAAAAAATCATGGCGTCCTGTGCCGCGTCGGCTATGAAGAAGAAGGTACGCAGGAATCTAAGCAGAGACTTGTGCAGCACGTTTGGATCGAGCTCCTGGATCTCCATGAGCTCTTGCAGCCACACTATCGCCGCTCTGGAAAAAAGCGATATTGCCAGCGTGGATCTGACCCCGCATGCCGCGGAGTCGTGGGCCTTCTTGATGGCTGCGTCGGTTCTTTTTTCGTCTGGGTCCCGGAGAGAGCCCTCTCCTTCCTTAGGAGCCAGACAATTGGAGACGAGGGACGCGACAGGATTGTCGACCACTGGGGGCTTTAGGAGGTCCAGAAAGCGTTGAGTGGTGTTGTAATATTTCTGAGCCACAGTGGTGCCCCGCCTTCCCATTGAGGGTTTTTCCCATTCGTCAGTTACCAGGGACCAGAAGGCCTCTGGGAAGGGAAGCTCCGGCTTCTTTGGGCGTGAGGTGCGCATCACTGCAGCGACCTTCTCGTTGGACGACGATGTCGATGGAGCTTGGTCTGTGTCTGTAGGAGTAATTTCTAGTGTTGCCATCACCCTAGTAAGGAGGGGAACATACCACTCTCCTTGGAAAAGGCGATCCGATTGGTCCTGGTCTGCAAACTCGGAATCAGAGATTTCTCCTTCTTCCTTGTCGGTTAGGATTACATCGTCGTGGGTCCCAGACGCCCTGACGACGTCGGTGAGGGCGCGCTCCTCATCTGAGGGAGGTAGGGACTCTGCAGAAGAGTGGGTGGAGGGAGGATCCTTCCTCTTCTTGGCCAGGACATCTGTGCCTCTTAATGGGTCCCTAGGGCCCTTGGACGCGGACTTAGCTTTTGCCTTGCCCGGTCCTGCTGGCTGCTGGGACTGCGCGTTGTTCGCCTGGTCCTTAGGGGGAACCCCCGAGGTTGAGGCGCTCGTGCCAGGCTCTTCTGACGAATCCTCGTCTGAGAGCAATGCCTTTGAGAGTAGCTGTAGGGCTGCCTTAATGGCGCCCTTACGCTTTCTACGACCCCCCCGCTGTGTGGGTCTAGCTCCCCTGGCCTTGGGTGGGTGAGCGGCCAACCCCTCGATGTCGGACTCTTCCCCGCTAGAGTGATCGTAAAACACTGGGATGCCATGGTGGTTTTGGCTGGTATGGCCCGTGGGTGCCTGGAGAGGCGGGGCCTGAAGGACTGGGGCCTGGTAGGGCTGTGCCTGAAAACCCACCGCCTGCATAGGCTGAGGCTGGACCACTGGTGGGAGGAAAACCTGATTTTGGTTACCCAAGCCCAGGGTCTGGTTCACCGGCCCCTGTGGCGGCAGGGCCTGGTAAACCAACGGTTGCTGCGCCTGGATAGGTACTGCCTGCTGAGGCATTGGTTGGAGCACCAAGGGCAGCTGGTGTTGCTGGGGTGGCACCTGGGCAGGCAAGGTCGGGAGGAGTGGAGGTTGGGAGGCCAGGGCCTGTGGGGGGGGTGCTTGAGGAGTTGGGGCCTGTAAGGCCTGCTCCTCCATGCCCAGGCTTTGTGGTGGTTGGCTCGGTTGGGGTAGGGCCTGGCTGCTTCCTGGAGTGGGGTCAGACAGCGAATGGGGTTCCCCATGCGGTGTGCCCCCCTCCCCCGAGGCAGCTGCGGCGGTTGCTTGGGGCCCGGTGGATGGTGAGGGCTCCGCATGGGAGCGTGAGTCCTCGCTCTCCCCTTCCCCCTCCCGCGCTCCGTTTGGCCTCCAGGGGGGTAGAATACGTGCCGTCCCCAAAAGCAGGGAGGGCACGATGCGTGGGGGAAGGGGCAGTTCGTCCCCGCTCCCCCCAAGGGCCCCTTGTACCTTCCTAGGGGCTCCTGCCCCTGGCCAGTCCTGGCAGCAGGCACCTGGCGCGTGCCAAGCACTCCATAGGGCCGGAGGTTCCATCGCGGTCCCGCTGGAGGCATCGGAGGCCAGCTTCTTCCTGGGCTGTGCTGGCCTCTTCTGTGGCTTGGCTGCTGCTTGGCCATCGGAGGCTTTCCCAGTCATGATGGCCTGGTGTGCCTTCCGGGCCGCGTCCCTCTGAGGGACGCCCACATGGGAGCCGGCAGCGGCAGCAATGGCGACCGCGGCTCCCTCAGCAGCGCTCTCCGCGTCCTCGGAGTGGCCGTGGTCGAGAATCGCATCCCCGGCCACTCCGGAGTCCTTCCCCGCCTGCTGGGGAATCTCCTGGGCCTGCATGGCCTCGGAGAAAAGAAAACAGTAAGGAGAGAGGTGGGAGGGGGGAAGAGAGAGAGGAGGAGCAGGCTGGAGCCGACTGAGCAGCCGCGCGGAGAGAGGAGAGGATTTTTTTTTTTTAAATAGGCGGGAAATTCAAAAGGAGAAAGGCAAGGGCTGAAAAGCAGCAATGCCTGGAGAAGGAAAAAGGTAGGTAAAGGAACAAGAAAGGAAAAAGAATAAAGGTGGAGATAGAAATTCCAGACGGAGGAGATTTCTCAGCTACCTACTGGGCGAAGCAGGAAGTTAGAACTGGCCTCGTGGCTCCAGGATGGAGGAGATGAAGACAAAGAAATTTGAATATGAAGAGGCTCAATGTAACTTCCTGCTACACCTGGGCGGTGACTGACGAAACCCAGATGTAAAGGAACCGCATCACCCCTCCCTCAGAGAATGCCAAACAGATCATCGCATTGTCAGATGTAAACTAAATCTTCATCTTAAGTTCAAACCTAAGAGGAGTGGCATCTTAAAGAAGAGACTCCTTGTCAACAATCTTCAACAAGCTACCATGAGAGACAACTTCCAGACAAATCTGCAAACAAAACTTGAAGACCATCCTAAAGATCCTTCTTCTACAGTGCTGTGGCAACATATCAAAAACAGTATCCTCCAGTCTGCAGAACAATCCCTCGGGTTCTCCCACAAGAAAAATCAAGACTGGTTTGATGAAAACAACAAAGAGATCCAGGAGCTGTTGGCAAAGAAGAGAACTGCTCACCAGGCATACCTTGCCCAGCCAAGTTGCCATGTAAGAAAAGCAGCTTTCCGTCTCATATGTAGTAAACTTCAACTAAAACTCCGAGACATGCAGAAAAAGTGGTGGATCAATATAGCAGAAAAGGCACAACACTGTGCAGATCTGGGTGATCTTAGAAGATTTTATGAAGCACTTAAAGCAGTGTTTGAACCTATTTATCAGGTCCAAAGCTCCTTATACAGTACAGATGGTCAAACATTAATTACTGATAAAGCCTCCATCCTGAATCAATGGGCTGAACATTTTCAAAGTCTCTTTAGCACCAACCAAGTAGGCCAGGGCTCAACTATCTAACATATGATACAAAAACCCATGAAAAATGAATTGGACATAGCTCCCACTTTGGAAGAGACCCTTAAGGCCATACAGCAGATGAAAAACGGCAAGGCAGCTGGGATTGATGGAATCCCACCTGAAGTTTGGAAACACGGAAGTCATGCACTCCACGATAAATTCCACAAACTCCTTCTGAATTGCTGGGAAAAAGGGGAACTGCTATCAGATCTCCGAGATGCAGTCATCATCACCCTGTACAAGAAAAGAGGAGCAAAATCCGATTGCTCAAACTATCGAGGCATAACACTGCTATCTATTGCTGGAAAAAATCCTTGCAAGGATACTCCTGAACAGATTAGTTCCTGCTATTGCAGAAGAACTTCTTCCTGAAAGCCAATGTGGCTTCAGAGCCAATAGGAGTACTACAGATATAGTATTTGTCCTTACACAAATGCAAAAAAAATGTAGGGAGCAGAACAAGAGACTCTTATGTAACATTTGTCGACCTCACCAAAGCCTTCGACACTGAGCAGAAAAGGTCTGTGGCAGATCCTGGAAAGACTAGGATGTCCCCCAAAATTCCTTAAGATGATTATTTTGCTACACGAGGGCCAGCATGGTCAAGTCAGATATGGTGATGCTCTTTCAGAGCCCTTTCTAATAACTAAAGGAGTGAAGCAAGGTTGTGTTCTTGCTCCAACTTAATTTACAACCTTCTTCAGCATGATGCTCCAAAGGGCTACGGCAGAGCTTGAAGAAGAAGACGGCATCTATATACGTTACCTTACTGATGGTAGCTTGTTTAACTTAAGCCGTCTAACAGCTCGCACTAAGACTCTAAACTATCTAGTCCGTGAGCTACTCTTCGCTGATGATGCTGCCCTTGTTGCCCACACAGAAGCAGCTCTGCAGCGCCTAACATCCTGCTTTGCAACAGCTGCAGAGCTATTTGGGCTGGAAGTTAATCTGAAGAAAACGGAAGTTCTTTACCAGCCTGCACCACAGGACGAACACCACCATCCCCACATTGCCGTCGGCAATTCTGTGCTCAAGTCTGTTCAGCAGTTCACCTACCTGGGAAGCATCATCTCCTCAGATCCCAAGATTGACAAAGAGATCGATCACAGATTAGCAAAGGCATATAGCACATTTGGAAGACTTTACAAAAGAGTCTGGAGTAATAAACACCTGAGGCGAAGCACAAAAATCAGTGTGTATAGAGCCATTGTACTGTCTATTCTCCTTTATAGGTCTGAAACATGGGGTCACCTATCGCCAACACTTATGATTCCTCAAACGTTTTCATCAGCGCTGTATATACACAATCCTAAATATACACTGGACTGACTATGTGACGAATGTTGCTGTCCTTGAGCAAGCAGGGATCACCAGCATTGAGGCCATGATATTGAGAACACAGCTGCGCTGGGCAGGGCATGTTTCTACGATGGAGGACCATCGCCTCCCAAAAATAGTACTCTACAGTGAACTCGCCACAGGCCAGTCTAAGAAAGGCACTCCAAGAAAGCGATACAAGGACTCCCTGAAACAACATCTTAGGCCCGGCCAAATTGATCACCAACAATGGTCCACCCTGGCCTCACATCGGGAGGCATGGAGACATACTATCCACAATGCTGCAGGCTTATTTGAGAACTCACGCCAAACAAGTCTTGAAGAGAAACGACAATGCAGAAAGAATCACAACCCGGAAACATCACCCACGGAGACCTTCTGCTGTGCTTTCTGCAACCAGACTTGTTTATCTCGGATTTGCCTTTTTAGTCATCACTGCGCTTGCAGAAAACGTGGGATGAGTCCTTCCTGAATCTTTGTTTGCAAAGAAAAGCCAGAGAGAGAGGAGACATGGTAGGATGCTGCTGTTCAAGCAAGGAAGTTTTCATCAGCTGATGACACAAGGGGAGGAGCAAGTGCCAAAACTCAAACTTTGCTTCTTCTTCAAACACACCAGGTTGTCAGATCAGGAAGACATGTGACCTTAATCACTTCAGTGGGAGAAAGGTAGCATTTCTAAAGATATGACAAATTGGAGACCTGACCCCACCAACCTAATTTAGTTTTCATGATCTCACGAGTGTTTCCCCGATGGTTGTGGGCTCAGATAGTTATCCCAATCACTGACTCCATCATTCTAGCTAAACACTGGAGAAATGCTTGCATAGTATAGGTCCATTCCTTCTAGGGGATGGTTTCTTACTTCAGGATCGAGTTCTTCCTAACAGCTAATAAAGTATCATCTGAGGAGCAGGATACCTCTATAACAAGGGTAGACAAAGAGCAGTCGTCCAGGGGTTGTTGGACTACCATTCCCAAAACTTGAACTTTTCCCACCATTACATTGTCTTGTCCCTGAAGATACTCAGGTTGAGTACCCCTTATCCAAAATACTTGGGACCACAAGTGTTTTGTCTTTGTTCAGGTTTTGGAATACTTGTATTTGCATATAGATACAGGTACAGTATCTATATCCTGTATAAATATAGATACATGTCACACACACACACATCCATGGGGGTTCAGTTCCCAAACTTACTGTGGATCCTAGAAACCATGAATAATAGTAAACCCTATTAAAATAAAGGACTTCCAAAACAAATATACCATACAGTTGTGTTGGAGGGCCTAGAGATTCCTAGAGGACACCACTCTATGGTATATGTCCCTATTTTTTCAGCTGCAAATAACTGGAATCACGGATATTGTTTCCGCTTACGGGGACAACCTGTAATGAGATCTGTGAAATGGTGGGAAACCAAGCATAGTGCTCAGTGTGAATCCACACCACCCGCCATTTCACAGGTCCTCATGTCTCTCTCCATCTTCCTGCACAGGATATCTCCGGGGAGCTTGCTAGCCACACACTTCCACCTTGTTAACGAACCACAGTAGGAGCACTGCAGCTGCCACCTAGAAGGCAGGAGTAGGCAGCTGATGGGCTCCCTGGAGATCTCTTGTACAGGAGGCTGGAGGAAGATGGGAAGATCTGTGAAATGAGGGGAGGCGTGAATTCGTGCCACGCACTACGCTTACAATCCCGCCATTTCACATATTCTCACGTCTCTCTCCAGCCTTACATCTCTCGCCAGCCTCACATCTCATTCGTTTACTACTTGTGTTCTATATGAGATGCAATGCTGGAGAGAGACAATCTGAGAGACGAATGAGCAGGAATGCCACAGCCGCCACCTTAAAGGGGCGCCACAGCCGTCTCCTTGAAGGCAAAAGCAAGCGGCTGGCAGCAAAAGGTTTCAGTTTTTGGAGGTTTTTGGATTTCTGGATTAGGGATGCTCATACACACACACACATGCATACACACAAAAAGCCCTATGAACCAAATCAAAGACAAGATTTGTACATCTAACTACATTTGGGGAATTTGCCCCACCTCCAACCCACACTTACATACATATTTGCCATTCTAGCAGTCTGGCTGCTAAAATATAACAAGTTATAGAACTGTTTTACCCAATAGTAACTTTTGAACAAGCTGCTCTCTTATTCTTATCTAAGCATACCACAGGCTACATACTAATGTTGTAACATCATCACTCCAGAACTTCACTCCCAAATAATTTTAATTCTTGTAAACAGAAGATCATTTTACATTTAGACTCTCAAAGGAATCCTGTGCTTTGCACTCAGCCAATGCCAAATTACCACATCTCATACAAAGCATTATTTAGTCTCATACAATCTGATGCCCAGGCAGGATTTCAGGGTCATAAGCCCAGCAGTTATTAAAAGAAATGAAGCATACAGCTCTCTAATTTTGAGAAGTGGCTTACTTAGCTCAGTCCTTTATGTGTATGAGATTTCCTTTTGAAAATACATAAGATTTCAAACCACAAAATTACCTGTAGTCCATTAATACAAAAAGTTGTCAGCAATGTAGCTTTACCAGCAAAATCACAAAAGATGAAACAAAAACAAGAGCTGTGGTACAGTCTAAGAATCACTTGCACTGGAGAAATCCTATTGACTTCAGTGAGACCACCTGTAAAGTCAACTGATTTGCAGTTGCTAAAAATTTGTTCTTTCCAGCAAATGCACACTCAATGATACCATATTGCGATTATTAACAATAGTAACCATCCGTGAGCATATTACTGACATTAAATTAATGCACAGTTAATTACCTGAGAATTGGGTTGTTTCTTTTTTAAAAAAAGTTTTTTTCTTCACTGGTGAAAAACTAGAAATAAAGTGGGGTGGGGTATCCAGCATGAAAGGAAGCTGTTCTTTGTTTCAAGTTGAAAATCTGGAAGTATTCTTTCAATATATAAAGTTTCAAAACTCATCTTTTTTTTATTTCCACCCAAGAGGTGCTCCTTTCACACTCAGGTCCATTTAATTCTTTGAAACTGCGACTGAAACAAATATTAAAAACATTTCTTCTCAATGCTTTATGTTCTTAGAGGAAAGACCTGGAAATCTGGATCTACCAAATATTATTAACCCTAGTCAGACACTACAGGAACAAAGAGGCAACCCAGTTACAACATGCCTGCCCCCCAACACTCATGTGGCAACTTAGCATGTGGCGAATTAACATCTGGTGCTTGACTTAACATGGAAGAGTTTTTTGATCAGAATTTTTGCTGCAGAGGACAAGATGGCAGCTATTCCTCTAAAGAACATAATTGAAGAAAAGGAAGGGTGGCAAGCAGAGCAAGAGGTAAAGATGGATAGGGTGAAGATCCTAGGGCTGAATTTTGCAGTGGCTCCCGAGGGATGGAAAGAAAATTGGTATCGCTGGTTGGAAAAAGTGAAGGAGAGGGTGGCCCTCTGGCAGAGATGGAAGCTGACCATTTACCAGAGAGCCGCTTTTGTAAATACCTACCTGCTTCCGGTGGCAGCCAACTTGGCAGCTGTTTTCCCACCTCCGGATTCAGTGATTAAAGAAGCTGATCGAGTTCTCTTCAAGTTCCTTTGGGGAATGGCCACATTTCCCCTGGCGAGAGCAGTGGTTTATGGGCAGGTAGAACATGGGGGCCTGGACTTCCCAGCCCTGGGACCTAAGTTCACCGCCAGCTTTTCTGCCCAAAATTTTGGGAAAGTTTCTCTGTTGCAAAAGGGTCAGATTCAACCTCAGATTTGGCTAGTTTTGTTTTGTGAGTGCTGGATGGGGACTAGATGAGGAAACACTTGGTGGGAGGAAGGCTCGTTAAGTTTTAGGTTTTCTTTGCCTGAAAAATTGAAAGCACCAGATTATTTGAGAGACTTTATTTTTTACATAAAGAAATATAGAATTCATGCTGAGGAGTTGAAGGGGGAAGACAGACCAGGTCAGAGCATCAAGAGTTTCAAGAGAGGTTTGTACAGGAAAATAGTGGAAGAGATTTACATTAACCTGTGTTTGCAAAAACGTCAGGCCAAACTAGATTCATCAGAGTACCTAAATCACCAGAATAACCCAATTGAGTATTTCATGGACAAAAGGGTCCCCAAAAAGTTGTGGGACTTGAGGTGGAAACTCTACCATCAGGTTCTTAATCTGAGGTGAAGGAGACCGTGGACCACAGAGGATGAGCAGACTTGTCCTCATCTGAAATGTAAAAAGGCTGAGATTTTGAGTGGCGTGGCACAGAAGATGATCAGACATTTTGTCCAGGACTGCCCGAGTGCCCAGGAAACATGGGAGGACGTGGCCCAGGTCCTGGATTGGCCAGATTTGGCACAGCAGGCTTGGGAGACAGTGCTTTCGGGGACTGAACTTCCAGAGGGTGTCAGGAGACCTAGAAAGTCAGTGGGCCAAAAGAGGAAGAGGAAGGAGTCTGGTTCCATGGCTGAGAGTTTTTGGACAGTGCCCCGGTCCACGGTGCACCTGGTAAACCTCTATGTGATGTTAGGGTCAGTTTTCCAAAGACAAAGGGAGGTGAAAAGTCAAAATCTGCAGGATGTAAAAGGCACTGCTTATTATGTGAAGAATGTAATTGAAAATTTAGCTCTGAGTGAAAAAGAGAAATTGCCAAACCATCGTTGGAAAAAGTTTTGGCCATGGTTTAGTAAGACAACCCCAGCAATAACATGAAAGGATATTTTAAATAAATATTATTATTGTAATTTTGTATTATTTGTATTATTTTTATTAATCTTTTATTGATTTTTTCTTTTCCAAATAGGTATAATTCAAATGTGTAAATATAATGTGATTTTAGTGCGTTTAGATTAAGAGGAAAAATGTATTAGTGTTAGGATAGATAGTTTTATTTTTGTATTAGTAAGAAAAGAGGAAAACAATTATTATTATTTTTGTGTTATTGTTACGGCCTTTTGCAGTCGGGTGTATTTTTCAGTAGAATGGTCTTATTCCAATAAAAAAATCCTAATCCCACACTCATGTGGCTTTTCCCACATTCAGAAACTTAATCTCTGTAGACTTATCTGTCCATGGAAGCAATCCATGAAATTTACAAGTCTGATCTTCTAGGGTTCTCTAAATCATGTGGGAAACCTAAACAGATATATGACGCTCTCTAGGACAAAATGTTAGCCTCATCACCGAAGAGGCCAGGAGGAGCTTGGGGAATTCTGAGAGCTGTAGTCATAAACACTGACTTTTCTGTGTTCAGGTTAGCACAAACCATGATTTGCAAGTCATTTCCAACCATAGTTGCCCAGTGTGAGTTTTATAAGAAAAACAAATTACATAGAGCTTTATAAGAAAAAGAAAAAAGAGTTCTCTGCCCTCAAGCTTACAATCTGAAGACACAACACACAAGGGAAGAGAACAGAAGCGGGGGAAGGGATTAAGGCCAGCAATACTGCCTCTTCTTTTCTTCCTCTAAGACCAAGTCAGTAGCAGTAGGGATATAGGGAGGGCCTTTCATCTATAGATTTTCCTTGGATTTTTTCTGGGCTGTGAGGTCATGTTCTGGAACAGTTTCTTTCTGACATTTCGCCTGCATCTGTGACTGGCATCTTCAGAGAATGGTTGGGTAGGAGAGTGTGTGGAGTTTATATATTGTGAACCCCTGTTGGGGAGTATATGTAAATTTGTGTAATTGAATGGTTAGTTTCTGGGTATAGAAATGCAAGGATGATTAGTGTCTGTTTAGCTAATGGTTGGTTGATGGGCCATTATCTGCTGGAAATCCCCTTGTCCCTGGGTGAAATTCCTTTGTAAGTGTTGAGTTTTCATTCTATCGTATTTCAAAACTGGGAGCCAGATTCGTTTACTTTTAGGGTTTCTTCTTTCCTGTTGAAGTTGTCCTTTCATCTGCTTCTTGCCCTAGGCATGGTGAAACTATGCCTGCCTCTTCTCTCCCTCCTTTTGTATGCAAGCTCACGGGATGTTTTGAATGATCAGGAGGTGGTATTACTTTTGCACAGGCCTCCCCAATATAAATGTTTCAAATAAGAATGCCTACAGTGAGTGTGTGTGTTGGTGTGTGTATTCAACCCTCACAGTGTCAATTTGTTCTTTTAAAGGAATTTCTCTAGCACCAGGATCCATAAGAAACAGAGATGCAAATATTTTTGAGTTAGCACATCCGAAGCCATGTTTAGGTTCCCTTATAGTAGTGGTTTGAACATTGGACTACAACTCAGGAGACCAGGCTTCCCTGCTCAGTCTTGGAAATCCACTTGGTTATCTTGGGCAAGTCACACTCCCTCCGCCTCAGAGGAAGTCAAGGGCAAACCCCCTCTGAACAAATCTTGCCAAGAAAACCCCATGAAGGGGGTTCACCTTAGGGTTGCCATAAGTCACAAATGATTTGAAAGCAAACAACAATAGATAGTACCTAAATCATGCACGTACACATACAAACTGCTACCAGATTGTAGATTATTTTTATCTTCACTCTCCACCATTAATTTGGTCAATATCTTTGCCTTTTTCCTTGGTAGAAATCATTTCTCTTCCTGCTTCACCTAGAAATAAAATCTAATTTTAAAAATCCCTGCAGTAACCTACATGCAAAGGATATTTATACACCTGCTATTTGCACTTTTATACAAATCAGTTAAATGCAATACTCTACTGGAATGGCAGGTAGAAGGAATTATTACACAATATCCTGTCCTTCCTCCTCTATTATACTGTAGATACACTGGATTTAACACATTTAGGCCCAAATGAGAATGACAGCATTAAGTCAATTCGAAAAGCACAAGCCAAAGTCATGCAAAGAAAGAATGCTGTTTGGCATAATTAGCTCTGTGGTATATAAGGGGACACAGAGCAGTCTATTCAGGCAAAACAAGGAACTTCTGCTGTTGGAAGCTCCATACGGAAGTGATGGAAGCTCCCTTTCTAGCTACAGATCCCTCAGTCTTTACTGAGCACATGGCAACATAGCAAAACAAGCTTCTTTGGGAGGAGAGTTTAAGAGAATTTCCAACATACAGTATTCCTGTGTCCAATACACAATGCATTTTTAATCACAGACTTTCAAGGCAACTGTACTGAAGAGGTGTTCTCTAGGGATATACAGGTGAAGACAGAGCTTCAAAGCAATCAAGTGTCACTAGATTTACACTGATATATAGATTCACACTTAATGACAAAAAAGACCATAGTTATTACAAATATAACCAGATAAAACTTGTGGTTCCTCTAGAATTCTCATACATCATCTGCAGTAATGTTCATAACTCATACCAGTGATATTCCCTATATCTACAGTTATCCAGCAGATATAAACGTCTGGCTTTTTGTAATTTGAATACCACAAGGCAGGCATTAGACATATCATACAAATACAATGCTTCAATTCACAGTTTTGTTTTCAGTAAAGTGGTTTCAAAAGAAACCACGAGAATGTGAAGTCGAAGGCTTCTACGGCCGGCATCCATAGATTTTCCTTGGGTTTTTTCTGGGCTGTGAGGCCGTGTTCTAGAATAGTTTCTTTCTGACGTTTCGCCTGCATCTGTGGCTGGCATCTTCAGAGAATGGTTGGGTAGGAGTGTGTGTGGAATTTATATGCTGTGAACCCCTCTTGGGGAGGATATGTAAATTTGTGTAATTGAATGGTTAGTTTCTGGGTATAGATTGGGTAATGGTTGGTTGATGGGCGATTATCTGCTGGGAATTCTCCTTGTCCCTGGGTGGAATTCCTTTGTAAGTGCTGAGTTTTGATTCTATTGTATTTCAAAACTGGGAGCCAGATTTTGTTTACTTTTAAGGTTTCTTCTTTCCTGTTGACGTTGTCCAGGTGTTCGTGGATTTCAATAGCTTCTCTGTGCATTCTGACATGATGGTTGTTGGCCTGTTCTAGAATTTCTGTGTTTTCAAATAGCCAGAAAAATCAGCAGTAGCAGAACATGTGATAAACCCACCTGGACACACAAAATGACCACTCTCTCCAATATTACTTGCTATGATGATAGAAAAATTAGCTAACGTAATTAGAGGGGACAATAGCATTGAGGGGATAGGCAATATTGAAAAGATTAAGTTGAACATGTTCGCAGATGATACTTTAATAACGATACAAGATCTGCTAGAAAAAATGCGTGAAATAGAGAAGCATTTGGAAGAATTTGGAAAAATGACAGGGTTGCAAATAAATTGGAATAAATAAGAAATGATTACATTTAACTATACAAATTCAGAAAAAAAATATGATGAGCAAAAAGAAATATATTAAAATAAAGAAGCAAATAAAATATTTAGGTTGTTGAGATACCTGCCTTGCCGGGCGAAGCAGGAAGTAGAACTGGCCTCGTGGGAGAAGAGGACTGGAGAACAAAGGGACAAAAATCTCCCAAGAGGCTTTGTTCTACTTCCTGCTTAAGCCGGGCGGTCCTAGGTTCCCAACACTTCCAGATTGGTCCTGCCATCTAGACCTACAGAATAAGAGAAGTTAGAAGAAAAAAAATTATACCATATAAAGGAAAGATATAGAGAAAAAATAGAGAATTATGGAGAAATTAAATTGTCATGGTTTGGGAGAATAGCACTTATCAAAATGAAAATTTTACCAAAAATATTTTTTTTTATTTAGAATGTTATCTATTAAAATATCAGAGATGGAATTGAAAAAAATGGCAAAACATGATAAATAATTATTGTGACGGAAATAAAAGATCAAGAATTAATAAAAATAGATGGTATAAAACCCCAAAAAGGGGGGTCTAGGTTTACCTAATTTGAAGCTATACTATGTAGCAAATCAATAGAGATATATTATTGATAGTGTTGTAGAATTTAAAGAAATTGAGTGGTTGGAAACAAGAAATAGATCTAAAATTAAGAAACATATTTTTTTGTAAACCTGGAAAGAAAATTAGGGAAAGAGTACAGTCTGGCTTTTTAAAAAATATATTAGATACTTGGAACAAATATAAAAAGGTATTGGCTCTGGGAGTATCTCCATTAACTCCAGTGACACTGCTGGAGGGTTTTCCAGCAAATTTAAGAAATGAAGTGGAAATAAAGCTGGGAGGACAAGAAATAATAAGATTGAAGGAATGGTTGGGAAAAATGAAAAATAAGTTATTTGAAAAAAGCATTAAGAGAACAAGAAATTACATGGTTCAAATTAACCCAGTTAGAGCAGTGGACAAAAAAAAAGGGTTAAAGGGGGGGAGATTGTCGAAAATATACAAAATTTGAAGAATTAATTTTACAAGCCGCCCAAGAGAAAACTATTACAAGTAAAATTTATAAAATATTATTGGAAAATGAAGATTTGCAAGATTATCTTAAAGAATTATGGGAAACGGATGTAGCAACTGTAATAGATAGATGTAGGTAGGAGAAAATATGGAATATGTGTAATTTGAAAACATTATCAGTAAGAATAAAGAAAAATTATTATAAGACAGTATGGAGATGGTATCTAACACCGGTAAGATCGAACCAAATAGATAAAAAATATTCAGCACAGTGTTGGAGAGGATGTCAAGAATTGGGGACGTATATTCATATGTGGTGGCATTGTAAATACGTGCAGAGTTTTTGGCAAATGGTAATGAAGGAGATAAATGTGGTAATGGAGATACATATACCCTTATGTCCTGAAATAGCGTTATCATATTATGACAAAATACAAGAGTCCCAAGTTACTAAGGATTTATTAACAAATTTGTTGACAGCAGCAAGGTTAATAATAGCATGGAAGTGGAATGTACAAGGCAACTATCAAATAGAAGAATGGTACAGTGAAGTATGGGATATAGCTATAAATGAGAAATTAACAAACAGTATTAAAGAAAGAAAGGGAATATACAATAAAAAAAGATTTTGGAGAGAAATGGAGCAAGTTTTTAGAATTTGTATTAATAAAGGGGAGAGGAAACAAACCAGCGTTGGAAACAATGGAATTTTGGAAAGAAGGATGAATATAAGGTTGAGGTCCCAGGGTGGAGGGAATCACTTATATGTTAATAAGTATAATTGTTGTATGAGTTGAGTTTATAATTTGTATGTTTTTAAAAATAAATAAAAATCAATTTAAAAAAGGAAAACATTTTTAAAAAGTGATGTACCAGTGGTACCTATTTCCAGTAAAGTTGGCCAAAATATACCAGGGAGCTAATAACAAATGTTGGAAATGCAATATAGAAGTAGGCTTTATATTTCATATATAGTGGAAGTGGAAAAACGCAAAAAAAAAATCTGGATCCATATTCAATCAAAAATGCAGAGAATACTGAAATTAAATTTGCCAGAGAATCTGGAACTTTTTTGTTATGAATTTTTGATCAAAATTTAAAAATAGAAAAAGAATATGGAAAGATTGTTTGACATATGGTATTGGCAGCTAGATTAGTCTACTCAAAATATTGGAAAAGTCCCAAAATTCCTAATATTGACAAATGATTTTTAAAATGATGGAAATTGTGAATATGGAGAAACTGGCACATTTAATTAGAGAAAAATCTAAATAGTTTTTTAAAAGAATGGAAATTATTTATAGAATATATACATCAGAGACAGGGGGATACAATAATATTATTATATTATTATTATTAATAGGTTTTAATAATTGATGTTAATGTAGATAAAGCTAAGAATTGTGTGTTATTTTAAAGCTAAACTCATGGTCTGTGGATTAGAAAAGTAAGGGTAGATTTTCTTTTTTTTTTTCTTTTTATCGGTTTTTTTCTTTAATTGCTTAGCCATATATGATAAGAGGTAATGTGGAGGGTTAAGGTAACTACTGTTGCAGAAGAAAGTTGGAAGTCTTTTATTGTGTTTATTGTTAGTGTTTTTATTGATGTATATATGTATAAGTAGTAAGTGGATGGGTTTTTTTTTCCTTTTCTGTCTTGGTATGTACTTATTTTATGTTTAACAATAATATTTAATTTAAAAAAGATAACTGTGATACAAGACATTCAGAGTTTCAAGCAGTCACTTTTTATTCCAAGCAGTGAATCTATGTGCACAACTCTATGAAAGTGAAGTGTAGAAAGACAAGAAAAATCTGATTTTTGCTAAGACTGCACTCCTAAGAACATTCACTAGGAACAAGTGCCACTGAAAGTTAGCTGTATTTAAGAATGAGTAGGGTTAGAATGACACCCATTCAAAAAACAGGATTATACCCATTCCAAAACAAAGAGTGTAATTTTATTCCTTGATTTAAGAGATAATTAGAACACTGTTAATCAAAGACATTCTTCTCATAAAGTTTCAGTAACCCCTAATTTGTCATCCATAAAACCAACCTTAAAAAAACATGATATACCCACACCGCCTTTCATGACTGACCACTCATCCAACAAGATCATACGTGTCTAGTACCAATAAAGATTTGAAGGACAGCACTAAACCCCACATCATGGAAATGGATTGCCCTTCACACAACTGAAATTTCCCTTCCCCTCCTTTCCCCTAGAAACCCACCATGCACATACCCAAAACTGCTCCTGATATTGTTCCGAGTATGGTGGGTTGCAGGGGCAATTCTATCTACTATTCCAATGATGGGAGACCACCACTGGATAAAGGCCATGGGTGCAGCCACTACTAAAAACCAGCTGAATGTGTTCATGCTGACAAGTCTTAGCAGGAAGCCTTCCAACTGTTGGACACTTCTTTGTGGGGAAAGAACATACATTGTTACATGGCTGAGGAGTATTGTGGGAGGGGAGAAAATCTCCGTTCAACCACAGTAAAATCATAGAGTTGGAAGAGACCACAAAGACCATTCAGTCCAACCCCCTGATATGCTGGAATAGACAATCAAAGCAGTCCAGGTAGATGGCCATCCAGCCTCTGTTTAAAACCCTCCAAAGAAGGAGACTCAACCACATTCCGAGGCAGTGTATTCAGCTGTCAAACAGCTCTTACTGTCAGGAAGTTCTTCCTAATGTTTAGGTGGAATCTCTTTTCCTCTAGTTTGAATCCATTGCTCCGTGTCCTAGTCTCTGGAGTAGCAGAAAACAAGGTTCTTCCTTCTTCAATGTGGCATGCTTTCAAACATTTAAACCTCTTAACCTTCTCTTCTCCAGACTAAACATACCCAATTCCCTAAACAGCTACTCAGACAGCATGGGTTCCAAACCTTTCCCCATTTGGGTCGCCCTCCTCTGGACATGTTCCAGCTTGTCAATATCTTTCTTGAATTGTGGTGCTCAGAACTGGGAACAGTATTCCAGGTGAGGTCTGAGGACCACAATTGCCATCCTCCAGTCTCCTAGGACTTAGCCTATTCTTCAGGAATTCTCAATGATTATTTACTGACAGTGGTTCTGAGATTACTTCTGCCAGATTTTTTAATACACTTATGTAGTTCATCTGGCCCTGGAGACTTGAATTCATTTATACTGGCCAAGAATTCTTGTACTATCTCTTTACCTATTTTGTGATACGTTTCCCCTACTGCCTCATCTGCTTCATTTCCCCATGCTGAACACTGTTTTCCATTTGGAGAAAACCTAGGCAAAGAAGGTGTTGGGTAGTTCTGCTGTTCTTCTGTCCCCTGTTAGCATTTCATCATCTCCACATAGCAGCCTGCCATTTCCTTGTTCTTCCTTTTGCTACGGATATAACAAAAAAAGCTCTTTTTATTGTTTTTAACCTCTCTAGCTAGCCTAAGCTTGTTCTATGCTTTAGCTTTTCTGACTTTCTCCCTTCACATGCTGGTTATTTGTTTGAATTCCTCTTTGGTGATTTCCACCTTTTTTTCCCCATTACTTTATTTTCCATTTCATTCTTTCCATTCCATTCAATTACCTGATAAACAAAACTAGCATCTATGTTAGGGTAGCCATAATTCTCTGCCACAAAACCCGGACAGAGCACCCACGGGAGGAAGGAGGAGGAAGCCCTCTTCTCTCCCCCCATCCCCACGAGGAGGGCACCCAGAGCACCTGTGGGGGAGGGAGGAGGAGGGAGCCCTCTTCTCTCTCCTCTATCCCCACGAGGAGGATACCCAGAGCACCCACCGGAGGAGGAGGGAGCCCTCTTATCTCCCTCCATCCCCGTGAGGGCACCCAAAGACTAACCACAACTCTGCGCAGGAAGCAAGCGAGCAAGTGGACAGGGGCGTGCGGGCACACAGGAAAAGCAGCAAGGGAGCAGGGAGAGAGGCAGGAGGGAATTCTGCCCAAAAAAAACTGCTGCCTGGGGAGGAACACAGCAGCCCAGCTGGACAGGAAAAGTTTTAGTCCCTTTGATCTGGGATTTTCCCCGTTTTTCAGGACATATAGCAACCCTAATCTAAGTTCCTATCTCTATATACAACGAGATATCCAACAGTCAAATGTGACTTACAAGGCAAAGTAAGAGCACTATGTGGTACTGTGCATCAGCTAAAAATGACATTCTGACTTACGTTATACGACAGTCACAGAAGTCACAACTACTGTTAAAACCACTGTTACAATGTCCTGCTTGTGGACTTCCTATAGCCACCTGCGGGAAGAAAATGCTGAACCAGAGAGACCTTGGCCTAATCCAGCATGGATCTTCTTATATCTTTTTGTTAAAACAAATCATTCTGTGAAGTAGGAAAGAGTTGAAGGAGTCATTCACTATACAGTACTTGCTGTGGAAAGATTCCATTTCTCCTAAACTCCACCCAGATAAGGCCAGTCAATGGAACAAGTATGTATGATAACAAATAGGGGACACAGCCCTCTCTCCTCACCTTGCAAAATATGCCACTTTACAAGTTTCTTTTCAGATCAAGGCATAGGCTACAGCTACAGCCATGCCGAAAATTATCAACAAGCAAGAAGGAGTTATCTATACCAAGGTTAAGCAGTGGTCTGTGGACCTTTGGGGTCCATAAATGCGCTTCAAAGAGTTCATAACTGGGCACTCTAAAAACTATTCCCCTTCCTCCTATTTCCTTCATGTTATTTTGTTATTTCTAAGTATAATTTATCTGGAGATGGGATCCATAGCTTTCATCAGATCGCCAAAGACTTACATGATCCAAAAAAGGTTAAGAACCACTAATTTATATTATAATGTAAACAGAATTGTCTGTCATGCTATACAAATCCACATAAAATCCTTGGTATCTGCTGGGGTTTGGTTCCAGGACCTCCCATGGATACCAAAATCCATGGGTGCTCCAGTCCAGTTATATACATTGGTGTAGTAAAATAATGTACCTTATATAAAATATCGAACATCAACTTTTGCTTTTTGGAATTCCACCTCCCCCCTACCAATATTTTCAAGCCATGGTTGCTTGAATCTGTGGATGCAGAAACCTAAACCAAAAAGCACATTAACGTTTTGGGCCCAACCTGTCAACTATTTAGTACTTCTCAAATATACATTTTGGATTTCTATGTTTTATTTTATACCTCCAAAATGCACACTAGTGAATCATTACTGACCAACTATTCCTGCTTCAATATTTAGACTTAGATTAACTCCCTGAGCATTTTCATGCAAGTTTGGGAGTGGATGGCAAACCTCAGCTTTTGGGGGTGAAATTATCATTTCAGTTCCATTATGCTTGGAACCTGAAGTCAAACAAATTTTAAAAGTTTATAGGTACTACCAGTCAAACATTTGTGTCACTGAAATAATATGAAAAATCATCAGCATCAGCTCTAGCCACACTGGGTAAACAGAGGCATGCAAAATATAATAAAACTCTCAGAATATCCACTGGAAAACAGCTCAGTTTCTAGAATCCACTTGAGTTCTAACTGTACCATTGTCTTCTTCTCTACATGTCTAACAGGAGTTAAAGGTCAAATAGAAATAATGAAAATAGATAGTCAAGAGTGGCTGGGTAAATGTTGTAATGACTGAACCAGATGTGTCTATACAAACCTGATCATCATCAATAATTCTTTTCTTCCCCCACCCCCCACTGTAACAGAGCCTTATATTTAACAACTCCCTAAATCACCTTGGGTGACCATGTATCTGAGAAAGTAGACCAAGTCTATGAAAGCTTGTGCTACAACTTCTTCCTCTCAGTTAGTCTCAAAGGTGCTACAAGAGCTCCTTGCTTGCTTGGGTGAGGAGGAATTCCATGCAAATCAGCAGATCAGCAAAGCAGAGATGGATCATGCATTCCTGCCCCACAGTACAAACAAAGAAAATAATATGTCCCTGGTAAAGGTGGGTTTTTTTAATTAGCATACTAAAAGGCTAGTAATTTACATTTTTATTCTGTCTGTGAGGGAGGGAAACTTGTTTCTGTTTTCTTGTTCTGCAGCTACCATGGAAGCTCAGGATACTAGCACTTTAGCAAACACATTTGAAAAAAAACCTTGCAGGTTAATACCTGGAAAGATTTTATTTGCATAATTGAGTGGCTAAATGTTTAGTCCAAAGTACAAAAGTCTGACAAATAATTCAGAATTTTGTGTTGCAGAGGACAGAGCTCTGCTTCAGGCCATGCTGTAACCAACAGTGGCATCAAAGAAAGTGGCTCCAAATTGAACCTCGCTTTCTTTGTAGAGTTGCCATCTAAATGCCAAGTTCAATGTAACATGACCAAAACTCTGATGTTAAAATCAGCTTATTGTATTTTCCTTGCTCACATTAACTCTCTTCCCTAGGTGCAGATTTCCATGTAGAATGGAGGCTACAACACAACACTTCAGCACTCCCTGTGAAGAGAGCAAATGCCTTTTGCATTGTTTTAAAAAGCTGGAGGAGGGAACCCTCCCTTGCTGTATCCTGAAACAAAGGAAATTCAACTCTGTTACGCATATATTTTGGACACTGCATTTTTAAGACCACCTACTCTTCTAGCCCAGACAGCAATCTATTGCTGGATGGAACTACAGTATTCTTTTCTGAATCAGTGCCTCCTGTTGGCCACTGGAATTTCAAAGCCTTAGTTGCTAACATGCCAAGTAAAAGATTACATTAAAATTAAAAGAAGAAAAGAGAAGGAATGGAAGACAAATACTGTAAGCTTTAACTGGCTACTGCCTCTAACCCAAGAATCCCAAAACACTTTTTAAAAAGCCATTTATGATCTAAGCTTCAAGTCATTTTGAAAGAAAAGAGAAAGAGCATGCCTTGTTTCTCCTGTGTAATGCAGAAAGTTGAAACATAGTCAAGCCAGTGATCCATCTCAGAACATACCAAGAGGCCCACAAATTCAGATTTACTTAAATGGAATCATGTGCCACTAGAGCACATGTAATTCACAACTAAAACACATTTAATTTTCTGCAAAGACAAAGCCAGTCTCTGATGTTCCCTGACACACACAAACACACAAAGCAGACTAAGCACTTCTCATTTAAATGACTGCTTCAAAGTTCCACAATCAAGAAGCATTTTGCCAGGCTACACATGTGCAAAAAACAAGGCACACCTATGCACAGATGTATGAAGTCAAGAAAAAACTCTGCAGACACAAAAGAGTTAGACAAGCATCTTTTTACTGTGACACCCAGGGCATGTGATGATGTGAAGCCAAGCCCACCTGCCTAATGTCACCAAGACATTGTTGCATAGAGCGTGCCTATCTAGTTGTTGTCTTTCCAAACAGAGCACAGTCTTTAATGGACATCTTACCAAAAAATGAGGGAGAGGGCACAGAATACCTGAAACATTTATTATTACATACATGCAGTTTAAATTGAAGGGTGATGCAGCCAGCTGCTACGAGTGTGAAATATGCACACACAGAAGGCGTTTATAAAGAGTGAAAGCCTTTTGGTGCATACAGCTGCAAAAAGCTCCTATAAGCCGAAATCCACAATACTGCCAAGCAACAAAGCTTCTTAAGCTAATACATACATTTCCCAGGGGAGGGTCCCATTTCCCAGCTAAATTTAATTAATTGCATGCTACATTTTTAAACAAATTTGTTGGTATGTGTGTGTGAGGGGGTGCACATAAAAAGGGTGCCATAAAACTGAGGATATATAAAAATACAGCAGTATTTCAAGAACCCACCCCAGGAAGCAACAATCACTGTCAATCGCTTCTAACACTGTAGCATTGAAAAGCACAGCAAATTCCTGACGATCTAGAAATGCTTTCCCCTTCCACACCCAAACATGTAGCATGAGTGCCTGCATTTGCAAGTTAAGACTGAAAGACACACCGAAATGTATTATATTCATGCCTTTTAAAAAAAAGAAGATCTTACCTTTGACTTGAGTGTCATATTCAGCTATGATTTCCTTATCCTTTTTGAATTTAGCTGGCGACGTCATGTTTTCCTTCCCCTCCAAAATAAGATTATCCTCAGAACAAATCCTCCAGAATACAACAAATAAATGCAATTTGTGTCCCTCCCCCTAAATACAGGATCACTTGCTTGGGCTCGCCTTCCCTCAACAGCAATTAGTCCATGGAGAGAGGGTGTGAGATGGTGTGTGCACAAGCAGCAGTGACATGCAGATGTGAAGAGCTCAACGGATGGAAAAGGCAGCAGTTTGGATTCCCTGCACCAAAACCCTTAGCAGCAGTGGTGGCAGTAGTGGTGGCGGCAGCAGCATTAGACTAGAGAGAATCTGCAGCCCCCAAAGGCTTTTCCTGATTGCTAACATTAATAGCACAGCCAGGGAGTGGAAGTCCTTCTGCGCAACAACATGTTGTGTGTGGGTTTGACTTGCTGCTGCTTTTTTTTATAGATAGCGTCAGAGATGATGCAAATTAAATCCCAAACGACAGAAGAGATGAAAGCTCCAAAGTCACTTTCTTCCGCTCAAGTGCCTGTAAATTGAAAAATGTATTTGATTGTCAACCAATCACAAAGGCATTTTAAAATGCATCTAAAAGACAGGAGTGTAACATACCAAGGCAAGCTATGTAAAACTATAGGAGTTTTTTGTTTAAGCATTAATAAAGATGAATGGAAGAAAGGGCACAATGCCTACAATCTAGGTAAATTGGAGGACAGTGGAAATATCGTTAAGGTAAATCAAACCCAGGAAAATGAGGAGAGAGGGGGGACAAAGGGACACTCCATCTGGGAGGGAAAAGCAATTTATTTAAACTACAAGAAGGAAAATGACAAGAGACAAAGCAACTATGCTAAAAGGAGAAGTCAGACTCAAATCCTCAAATTACTTAAACTACAGGGGCTCACAAATGAATCCACAAGCCATTGTATAAACAAGACTAATCCCCTTTGGTGTAGCTAAAGCTGGAGCCCTTAGTTCAACTAACAGAACAGATTTAGGTATTTTTATGATGTATGATTGTTAAATTTACAGAGATTTGGACTCCGTCATAATGAGAAAGTAAAGTGTGGGATGGGGGTGGGGGAGACATGTATCTGCCCTAGACATCAAAGCCTATTTGGAGCCAGGGGAAATGCAACTCAGCCTGTGCAAGACAGATGCAAGTCTCTCAACAGGGGGAAGGTGGAGCACAACTTTTCCTCTCCTTTTTGGATTACAAACTACTGTTGGCAACAAATGCAAAGAGGAGGGGCTGGGAGAAACAAGAAACCTGGACCCACATCCAAAGACAGAAACAATGTGGCCAACAGAGACAGGAAACAGTAAAAGCTAACAAAGTCAAGTCTGAAGCACTAGATGAAAATACAAAGAAAAGGTGTGGCAGGCTCAAAAGTACCTGAAGCATATTTCTCCTTAAGGCCAACATACATCCTATTGAGACCAGCTGTGAAGCAATCCTGAAAACATATTGAAAGCCCTCCCTTAAAACACACACAGAAGAATCACAACATTTGCTAGATGTCATGTAGACCAAACCCACTCCAACAGAGCCTTGCAAACTCAAGAACGTTGCTCTTTAAACCACAAGTCAAATGCAATATTTAGTGGGTGTCAGATATATCCTTACACTGGATGTTTTACTATACATAGCTTCAGGCTTCCACAACTAGTGACGCACCACATTAGATACTAACCATATTTTCTACTGGATGTGGTCTATAGATAGGCAAGACTGTCAACTTCACTTTCCCCACATTTGAATTTTGGTAAATCCTGATCCCAATGAAAGGAAATCATCCTTGGAACTTTGAAAAAAAAATACTTTTTTTACTACAACTTTCAGAACCTCCCAACTTTTCGAGAGTGGTTGTCCAAAAAATAATTTTTCCAGGCTCTGCCCATAGTTTGTTGTTTGATCATCTGTCTCTTTACAGTCCAAAGCTAAACTGGGTGGTGTACTAAGACCTTAATGAGTCTTAATAGCACTGGTGGTGCAGTTAAATGAAGTACCTCAAGCCACAATGTTATTAATTTGATCCCAGAGGGATCCAAGGTTGACTCAGCCTTCCATCCTTTCGTAGGTCGGTAAAATGAGTACCCGGCTTGTGGGGGGCAATTAGCTAACACACATTGGAAATGGCTTAATGCAGCATAGATGTGTACATTGTTATTACTTAAAACAATTTGTAAACCACTCTGATAGCCTTGTGGCTGAAAAGTGAGGTATAAATAACTAATTAAAAAAATAACTAAAAAAAATACCAAACTAGTAGACTCACTTCAGCTCGGTGAGTCACCAAAACATATAGACTCTGACCTATAGAAAATTTAAAGCCCAGCCTAGTCTTTCCTTCTGGTTGCAGGAAGAAAATGTTAAATAAGGAAGAGTACTAGCCTTGGGGAAGGGTGTGTGGCCTGGGGAGATAGGTGGATATATTGTTGTCTAGCAAGCCAAGGTTTTGCCAGCTATGCACAAATGGGAGAAGGGAATCACGCCACAGGATGTAAGGAATTGCTCACCAAGCAGTACTATGGACTGCAAAGTATGTTTTGGAAAAACGGGCAGGGCTTATTTCCTGGGAACAGGAGTACAGTTGTCCCTTCATATTCGCTGGGGTTTTTTGGTTCCAGGACCATAATCCGTGAATACTCCAGTCCCATTCTATGCAATGGCATAGCAAAATGGTGTCCCTTATATAATAAGATGGCAAAAATTAAGATTTGCTTTTTTGGATTATGATTTTTTAAAGAATATTTTCAAGCCGTGAATACTCCAGTCCCATTCTATGCAATGGCATAGCAAAATGGTGTCCCTTATATAATAAGATGGCAAAAATCAAGATTTGCATTTTTGGATTATGATTTTTTTAAAGAATATTTTCAAGCCGTGAATACTTAAATCCGTGGATACGGGGTGGGGGGACAACTGTATTAGAAACTGATGGGGAAATAAGAGAAAGAATGCTCTTTAAAAGAGTTGCTGGTCCAAAAGAAGAAAGCTGTATATAGCAAAAGTGGCCCAGGAATGCCGCTTGCGAGAAATGACTTGCTTTGGCTCTCTGGCTTTGACAAAGGGGGGAGGCCCGTTTTGCACGGGAATGTTCCTCCCGGTGGGGAAGTGCAGAAATGCGGAGACCGGCCTTGCCGCAATTTGGGGAGGGAAGGGGTGGGTGGGGGTATTATGGGATGGACACCGACCCCCCCCCCCGGGACTAAAAGCCGCCTCCAACACGGGAAGCAACGTCGGCTCTGGAGACTCTGCACCTAAAATGGGTGGAGTATTATGGGATGGGGGGTGCGACCACTTTCTTAAAAGGCGCGTCCTTTGGGAGTGGGGTTTCTGCCCCGCCGGGAGGCTAGAATTACACTCCTTTAAGTTCCCGAAGGTGGGCGGACCGCGCTCTAATCAGGGCTTCTTCTTCTTCTTTTTCTCTTGGGCTTGGATTCCTCCCTCCTGGGCGCCACCGTTACCTGCAGTGCCAGTGCCGCCGCCGCCACCGCCCCACCAGAGTCCGCCGCCTTCCTCGGGCTCTTCCCGCGGTCTGTTCTCACCACAGCCCCAACTCCAGCAGCCCCGCCCTCCCTGCTAAGGAACACCAATCAGATCCGGGCATTTAGGAAACAGACAGCCGCCCCAACCAATCCTTACGCCTCCCTTTCCTACCTCTCTAGCCTTCAGTTCCCCCGCCGCCACTTTTTTCCCTACTGGCACCGCCCTTCGAAGAGTGAAGCGGACCAATCAAGATGCTCGGAGAAAGTAAGGCGCTCAACTCAGTGGGCCGCGTTCCACAGAGGGGCGGGACATGTAAATGGGAGTGCAGAGTGGGCCAAGGGAAAGAAGAGGGCGTGGCCTCATTTCTCTCCCTCCCCTGTACCTAGGAGAGAGAAAGGCCATTGGTTAATCTTGAGGCGCTTTTGACCAATCGGAATGCGGAGGCGGGCCAAGTTTCCACCAATAGGATGCAGAGTTGCGGATTCAAACTGATAAGGGATTGACAGGTGGCTCAAGATCTTCTCAGGAGGAGAAAGTGAGGAGAGCAGCCAATTGGGGGGCCGTGGTAGGAATCCGGAGGGGAATCCGGTGAGTATTAGCCAGTGAGTAGCTGGGACTGATAACGCTGGGGATAATTTTAAGGGGAAAGCATAGCTGGGTAGAAAGGGAAAATCTGTAGTAGATGGACTAAGCAAGGGTCTTGCGGGGCTAAAATAGAGAAACTCCATGAAATTCAGTGGTGACTTCCATTTAAACTCAGATATTAGCTGTAAATTCCAAAAGCTTCAGATTTCAAGCTTAAAACATTGTATAAAACATTAAATATATACACTATTATATGTAATTTTAAGGGGGGTAAATTGTTAATTACTATTTTAAGGGGGGTAAAAAGTTATTACTATTGTTATGGATTTGTTTTTATATCCAAATGTTGTGAGCCGCCTTGATTGCCTAATAGGCAAAAGGCGGGGTACAAAAATAAAGTTGTTATTATTATTATTAAAACATTGTGATCCAGCGATCCTCATTTTTCTCTCTCTCTTTCTCTCATTGCATGGTGAAAATTTGTTTTATGTTGCTTTTCCAGGCTAAAATTCCCTCAAGGGAGGTTCTTTGATTTATGTTGGTGATCTTGTCAATACCAAAACCAAAGGTGGTATTTACTGCGGTGACAAGTAGAGCTGGAGCAGGAAAGTTATCTTCACAGGTGAAAAAAGGACTTTGTTCCCCCCCCCCGCTTCCACCCAAACACTCCCTCTTTATCTACTGTACCAGAGGAAGAAGTACAGAGACACACTGGAGTCTCCTGTGGCACAGACTGACTCTGTCATGACCACTAGCAGTTGCAGTTTTGCAGACAGGTGTGTGTCTGTCTTGTGCTGCAAGTTCTGTCAACAAGTGCTAAGCTCCCGAGGCATGAAAGCTGTGCTCCTGGCTGATACAGAGACAGATCTCTACTCCACAGACATTCCTCCCACCAGGTAAGTTCACACAGAGGCCCACAAGAATTCAGAATGAGTTCTAATTTTACATCCAACAGAACCAGTTTTGTTTGTCATCTTGTGAACACATGAGAGACTCTTAGGATATTCTAACATTGCTCCTAAACCACATTGCCTTACCTTGATTTGGACAAAGGATCTATTTGTGGTGCTGTTCTTCAAACATTTAGCTCTTGCGTACATGCTAAATAAGGTGAAATGCAATGATAAAATAATGCTGGTGGAATGAATTAAATGTTCAGATTTGAATTCTGCTTCATGGATGCTGCCAGGCTGACAATTCAGCTAAATATGGCTACTGTGCATTAAGTTTACTTATGTGGATGGGCTATGAGAATAGGTATAATATACCTATTCCTCTACTCAAACTGGCTGGCAGTGCCTGAACTGCCATGTTATACACCCCTTATAATATCTTGCCTGACTATAGGAAACCTGTTCTATCTGTAAAGACTCAGTGGTGCACATGTGTGGGTAGGTGGGTGTGTGGGACTTTCTAAAGAAGACCTGCACACTTGTGATCCAACAAGCTAAATGCATTTTATGAAGCAGCTGTAATGTGTCTTAATAAGTACTTTACCACCCATGAGTTTTGCAGATCCTGGGACACAGCAAAAAGGGGAGAAAAACTGATGGGTTCAGCTTAACAAGTTGGGCAGGCCTGTTCTAAAGTGTCTATTAAGTTAAACTGTGAAAGGGAAACAAATGGTTCTAATATTAGCCTTGCACTACCAATGCCACAGTAATATGACAATGTTACTGGCATTATGCTGGAACTGTCACTTTCGCTTCCCTTGATAATCAGTTTCTGGTCTATTTGTTGTGGTAACAGTCAAAAGCACAAAGGGGGGTGTTGCGTAAACCACAGGAAGACATAGTCTCTGCCTTCCTACAGACTGAGTGGTTGTGAATCAAAGTGTAACTGCTAAAACGTCGGCAAACAAAGAAAGTGTTAAATGGTATACAGCATATTATGTAAGAAAATACAATTCTTCCGTACTTCTCTAGCATCACTAAAATGCACTGCTCCTGGTTTGCAACAGAAACCAAAATGAAACTAATTAATGGAAGCTACCCCAGATTGATGGTAGTCTAGGCACAGAAACCTAGTGTTATCAGCACATCTCCCCAAGGTTCATTCATGCAATCACATTCACAGCAAGTTATATGAGGTATAAGAAGATTATTGTGGCCTTATTTCTGAAATTGCACGTGCAGCCAACTACAAATATTGTTATTTTCTACAATGGGTACATGCACTTTCTGCTCTTTATTTGCTCGTAGGCATGAGAACAGTTTTGAAAGGAATATGCCACCTCATGACTGCGTATTTTTCCTCAGTTTTCCCTTTATCTCTTTTTAAAATGTTTTTATTAAACACATAATTTTACAATCTAAAAACATACATAAGGGAAATATTTTCCCTTTCTCTTTTGTATTTCTGAATGGCTGTTGGAATTTAAAGAATATGATAAGGATTTAGATACACACCTTAGACTGGAAGGAAGTAGCTTTGCTTCATGTGAAGATTACACTCATCTATCCTAATTCTAGCCATAAATAGAGAATTGAAGAATCAAAAATGTTGGAACTGCCATGCAGCCATTTCTCACAAAAGTTAGTTTGGCTCTTCAGAAATAAGAGGAGAATAATCTATTATTTAGGATCTGTTCGGAATGTCAGTTTCTACTTAAGATCAAGCATGAATGGGCTACAACACACTGCCCTCATTAATGTATAGTGGACCCTTGGTATCAGCTGAGATTTGGTTCCAGGACCAACCATGGATATCAAAATCTGTAGGTGCTCAAGTCCCATTATATACAATGGTATAGTAAAATGGTGTTCTTTATATAAAATGGCAAAGTCAGGATTGGCTTTTTTGGATTTTTAAAAAACATTTTCAAGCCATGAATGGTTGAATCCGTGAATACGGAGGGCCGACTACTTCCCATACACAGAGTGCCCTTTCACATTACACAATTACAGTGGGCCCTCCAGAACTACAGAACCACAGGGGTTCAGTTCCCTCCCCGTCCCCCACAGATACCAAAAATCACTGCCAATCAAACCCCATATTATTCAGTGGCAGTGAAGTTGAACATGCAGACTTCAGCTTGCCCACATTCATGTCAATGCCATTGAATAATATGGGCTGTTGTGATCCACAGACAGTCCAATCTGCAGATTGGGAGTCCCCCAATACAGAGGGCCCACTGTATAGCATTGTGATTCCACTTTAACAGCCAAAGTAACATCTTATGGAATTGTGGGATTTGCAGCTTAAGGAGGGGTGCTTAGAATTCTCAGCTAGAGAGTTATAGTGCCTACCCAAGCTACAAACCTCAGGCTTCCATAGGATGAAACCATGGCAGTTGAAGTGGAATCATAGCCCTGTGATTGTGTAGTATGAAAGGGCTTAGAGTAAAAATGTCCGCAAGGATTGCTGATAATTTATCTGAGAAGTTATACACAAGAAATGCCAATTGGCTTTCCAGTGAGCAGTACTGAAAATTAGCTATGATTCTATATTATTACATGAATATGGAAATATGGGAAACAACCTTATAGCAAGCCTGACTGTTGTTCCTTTACTGCCTCTACAATGACTGTCACTGACTCCCCAGGGTTTCAGACAGGTCTGTCCCACCCTTCAGTGGGGACTGAAGATCTTTTTCATGCAAAGCATGTGCTCTATTGCTGAGCTACCCTTTCCCCCTTCTCATATACATTCTGATTGAGTATACAGTATGTGTGTCACATAGTCGGTGCTTGACAGCTTTCAGATTTCAAAACAGCAAACACTAAATCATAGAGTGAAATAATTTTAAACTGCACAGAATAAAAAGGTTGTCTAAAAATGACACGGAACAAGTCAAACAAAAAGTGTCTGTATCATAACTGACATCCCAAAGGCTGACATTCATAGCAAGCAAATAATGTTTCTAAGCAAAGGATAGAACTGTTTCGTCCTAGCTAGTAGTTTCCTTAAATTTAAATTGGCCACAAGGGTTCATACACTTAAGGTAACTGACTGACATTAATTGAAATTATTCCATGTGGTTACAAATGGTGCTTCTGTAATCTTGTTGGACAATGAAAAATGTTGACCATTCGTACCACTGAAACGGCTAATGAAATTCAACAAATCTTTCCTTCAAATGGGAAAACTATATTTTAGTGCCTCAGGAAACTATTTACTACTATTGGCTTCTTTATACTGTAATAATTGATTAGTGTGGCAGCTGGGTGTATTCTGTTAGCGCTGAGTGGTTAAACTGAAGGGAGAGCTAATGTATTGAAAAATGTCTATGTTATGAGACTATAAATCAAGTTTGGCAATGCTGTAGCTGAGCATTGGTGGCTACCTGCCACCTGAATAACGTCTCCCATGGCAACTCCAGCAGTAAAACATTAGGGACTATCTGATATAGATCATTTCAGGGAAGAGAGATCTTTTCTATACTGGAAAACTGTTGCATCATTTCAGGAATGCAAGAACAATGCACTGCTTCATTGGTAAGCAATGGAACACACATCTAGGGGCGAATTCAGATTAATGGGTGTGTAAAACTATTCAGTCTGCAAATGCAGATCCAGCTATTGTACAGAAAGCTCTTGACACTTTTAATCAGTGTCCCACACCTGTTCATCTTATTCTGTTGCTATGATTCATGGCTAGCAATAGATATAGTGGCTAGAGAGACTCAAAGCTGGTGGAATGAGCATTACCTGGACAGATGTTCTGTGGTACAATATTGCAATGGCTGATATTACTCCAGTCAGTTGGTTAGATGGAGAGGGGAGGAGGATGTTGTTTGTTTGTTTGTTTTTTGAAGGGAAAAGCACAACCTAATCTGTTTGCACAAACTCTGGGAATAAATTCTGGTCTGAAATACTGTTGCGGATACAGAGTCCTTGTTTTGGAGTTAAGAAACAACACATACATGGAAATCATATTTTAATCAGGGGGTGGGGGGAAAGGTGCACTGAGGTACTGCTGCTATAATTCCCAAGGCAGGAAAAAATGGTGGGAAAACAAGAGACAGCCAAGGCACTGATGCTAAGATCTTTAGGTGTAAATAAAGTGTAAACTGCTTATCAAATCAAAATATTATGATGAATAATGTGGGTGTGCAAATACTTGATCTAAACAACCAAAGAGACAGAGGAGTTTTCTAGGATATTTTCTAAGATAGTAAGTTGTTTTCCATTTAGAAGTGCACACCTAACCTAATCATTTGTGGAGAAACACATAGAAAAATTGACAAATTAAAAAGGGAAATATTTTTGGCATCTTTCCAGAGAAACAACCAGATCCTTCTAGATTGTTCTCTGAGTGAATAAATGCTAGGCATACCAAGGTTCCAGTGTAGGATTTCAGTACCATGTAACTTCCATAGCACCATCCAGTGGAATCCTGATATTTTTAGTTTCGTCAGGCAATTAGAATTCTCTTCCAAAGGGCTCTAGCTCCTCAACAAACTTCAAATCCCAAAATTCTGTAGGATGGAACAACAGCAGTTAAAGTAATATCAAACTGTTATTGTTGTGCAGTCTGGAAGTGGTAATTCAAACTGGCTGTAACATGACTAGTCATTTACACTAATTGCATCTTGAAGTTCTCATGGTTAAAGCAATACGTGATAAGCGATTATACTTGAGCACATCACCATTGTTGGTACAGTAGCTAAATGTTTTCAATTTTTTTTAAATAATCCCTTTGTTTTGTTGTGATAAGTAGGAAAGTAACAGGGTAAGATGAGATACTGTGCTTAATAGGTCACTAATGAGCATTGGTTCTGTTCCTCAGCTATTGGGGAATGATCATAATGACTTGAAAATTGTGTTCTTCTATCTTTCCCTCTTTTCTTCACTTTCTTTCTTTCCTCCTCCTCCTTTTTTTCTTTCCTTCTGTCCTTATTTATTATTTGTTATTCTTTCCTTCCTATTTATTAGCCTTCTCTCTTTTACACAATCACAATATTAGTTGTGTCTTTCTTTTGGTTTGACGGCAAAATGTCTCTTAGCACTTTCACTGTTTTTCTAACCATCCTCTATTCTTTGCTCCTTTCGAATTCCACTACAGTCTTTTAAGGGCATACCGGCTTCTCTCCACTCCTTCCACATCTTTCTGGCTGGCTCCGCTGACTCCGATGTTGAATGTCTCAAAAGTTATAATTGTCTCGCAGACAAAAAGCAAAAACTGCTAAAGATATCATCTGACATCTTTGGACTTATATTTTCAAGTGTTTTGTTTGCTTCTTTCCTGATGTTAACTAGACCATGGGCTTACAAAGGCTCGGAGTTTAAACGCTCCCAAAAAGAGGCAGTGGTTACCACGCCCTTTTGCTGCCTGCCTTTCTCGTCCCGGTCTCTTCTCTTTCTCCTCTCCCCACTCATGATTCGGAATTGATGGACAAGGGTTTAAAAGCTGGTACCCTGTACCCCGACTTCCCTGACAAGGGTATCCCGGGGCTGTTTATCTATCACCCCACCGGGACTTGCCTCTTTTGGAGGTCAGACCTTGCAGAACACCTTCACAAGTCGACCGTTGCCTCAGCCCACGGAACCACGGAAGAAGTAAGAAGAAGGAAAGAACGAAGAGGGAAGAGGTGATTTCAGAAATATAAACTCTTTAGTTACAGTTTAACTACAGGTCTTCTAAGAGGTTGCAAAGAGACGTATGGTTTGGCTCCACGTGCTTCTGTTTATGGTCTAATTTTCTTTACTGTGCTCTTACTTGTTTCAACTCATTTCATTAAGAGAACAAAAAAAAGGAAAGGAGGGGGGAAGTACATTGAGGTAGCTGAAGAAAGCTGAATATTTAATTTATCGATATTGATTAATCTTAAAAGGCAAATTGTTAAATGAAATTTTTCAAATAAATGTTTCAGCTATATATTAAATTTTAAATATTAAATAGACATTATATGATAGAACTTAATGAATGTTTGATGAATGTCTGATGAATTTATGACTTAATGAATTGTGGAATACAACAGCAGAATGAATTGTGGATTATATGAGATTTGAATAAAATTAAGAGAAATATAAGAGAATTCATAATAAGAAATTTATTTCAGTTAAGAAATTTAAGTTTATGAACTTCAGTGATTTAATGAATTTAATGAAGTCAAATTAGCAAATCAAGGAAATTTATTTAATGAAGTTAATGAAATCAATGAAATTTAAATGATTTATGAAATTCATGAAATTCAAATGTCATATTTTCTTTAGAGGATAGTTAGACGAGGGCTTGAAGACTTAAAAGACAGGGATTTAATGTAATAGAGATCTGGTTGAATAAGGAGATAATATAATATAGTACCTTAAATCCGACTTCACAGAGGTAGAAAGGTTAGGGGGTTTAATAAAACTGTAAAAATGTACTGAAAGGTTAGAAGATGACTTGTGCTACATTTATTTGAAGAAATCGAGTGAAAGACAAGGGCTAATTTGGAACAACAATAAATACAGAATAAATAACACCAATAATAAATACAGAAAATACATTGAAAGAAAGAAAGGATTATGAAAGGGAAAACTAGTATGGCTTCAGGAGTACACAGCTTCCCAGACCACACTGACAAGAAGAGGGTCGATAGAAATGCCTGCAAAACAAGTAGACATAAATACTCAGATTCTACAGGAACTGAGGGAATTCAAATGGGAGATGAAGGAGGATTTTAAGAGTTTGAAAAAAGAATTAAAATATGATATTGAAAAGCGGGCAAAAGACTAGACAAATTAACATCAGAAATGAAAGAGATGAAAAATGATTTAGATGAAGTTAAAAATAGAACACAATTTCTGGAGAACTAATCAGAAATCTTAATGATGGAAGAGGAGATGGGGAAAATCTAAATTTAATTCAGGAAGTAAGATACTGAGAGAAATGCGTCAAACTAAAAGGAATATCAGAAAAGATAAAAGAGAATCTATATGAGAGAATAATGCCTCCGATGGCACAATTTATGGAAATGGCAGAAGATGATTTAATGCAATACACGAATAAGATCTTCAGAGTAAATATAGCGGCTACGAAAGAGAAAAAAGTGCCAAGAGACGTAATAATCATGTATAAGAAATCATCAATAAGGGATGAAATAATACAAAGAGCTATCAAGATACACATAGAGGGACACGAGATTCAGATCTTTAAAGACATAACGCCAAAAATATTAAGAAGAAAAGAATATAAATTCTTAACACAAAGGCTTACAAATAAAGGCATCGATTACAGGTGGAAGCGTATAGAAGGGATTTCAGTTAACTACTATCAAAAGAGATACAGAATTAACAAAGTAGAAAAGGCAAAGGAGTTTTTAGAGAAAATGAATCAAGATGTAAAGAAGTATGACTTAAAAAGCCGTAGGAAAAAAGATGCTAAGGATAAGAAAACAGAAAATCAATCTGGTAAAGAAAAGGAAGAAGCAGAATTAGGGGAAGAAGAAGAAGAAGAACAGGTGGATAAGATCGGACAAAGAAAAAAAATAGACAGAAAGAAAGAGGAACAAGGGGTATCACAAGAAGATAAGTTGGACGACATTCAAGAAGATGGGAGGAGGAGGAAGAAAAGAAGAAGAAGAGGAAGTAAACAGGGAAGATTTAGAACAGATAGAGTAGATAAAGTTGGTGGGAAAACAATATGGCATTATCCATAATAACATGGAATGTCAAAGGGCTGAATACTCCTGAAAAAAGAAGAGTCTATTGTTATCTAGAAAAGCAGAAGGCAGATATCATAACCATTCAAGAGACCAGAATATGAGAGCAGGATGAGAAATACTTAAATAATAAGAAAACTAGGACAAGTATTCCAATCATCAGCTACTCGGAAGAAAAAAGGGATAGCAATTTATGTAAATAACAAGTAGGAAGTAAAGGAGGTTATGGAAGATGAACATGGGCATTACGTAGAGGTAGAAGTAAAACTGAGAGATCAGAAAGTAATCTTGGTAGTGACCTATGCCCCTTTAGAGAAGAAGAGTCAGTTTTATAATACTCTAAGATCCAAACTGGAACAATTAAGAGATGGAAATATAATAATTACGGGGGATTTTAATGGGGTTCTAAATAATCAAAGAGACAGGTCAACACATGAGATGAGTAGGAAATCCCTTGGTATCCTTCCACTAATATGTAAGGAGATACTTGAAGAATACAACTTGATAGATATATGGTTGCATAAGAAAGGAGAGGAAAAAAGATACACATTTTATTTGGAGGTTCATAGTTTGTGGTCAAGGATAGATATGTTTTGGGTGACAAAAGATTTAAGTACAAGAATAAGAAACATTGATATATTGTCGAGAGAATTATCTGACCACAACCTGTTAAAAATGATAGTGAACATTAAAAGAAAAGAGTTCACCTGAAGACAGAAAGAGACATTGCTAAAAGGTGAGCAATTTCTTCAAAGAATTAAAAGGGAGATAAAAATGTACTTTGAAATAAATAAATCTGAAGAAATTGTGACCAAAGTAATATGGGATGCTTTCAAAGCAACAGCGAGAGGAGGTTTCTTACAGATAGGAGAGGAATTACACAAGCAGAGAAAAGAAAAAAAGGCAAACTTACTAGATGATCTTCAAGAAAAGGAAAGATTATTAAGACAAAAATCTGAAAATAAGATCTTAGAAAAAATAAAAATTATTCAAAATGAATTAAACCAAGAAATAATTGATGAAATAGGACATAAACTAAAGAGAACAAAACAAAACTATTTTGCGAATGCCAACAAATGTCAGGGGATGATAGGAAATTCAGTCCCCGGCAGAAGCCAAAACCTGTCCCAGCAGACTAGGTAGCAACACTTTCCCAGGAATACTCACACACACAGAGTGTTTGGCATCCAGAAAATAGGAGGTGCTTTAATTAATCTTCAGTAGATTCAGTATGTACAAAGTGCTACACCAGGCATCATATCTAATAACTAAGTTTTCCCCTCATTACCATCAGGATAGTGCTTAGTTACTAAGGCATGGCTTCCCAGCCTGAGAGGATGCACCCCTCATTTTCCCTTTAGCTCTGCTGCCCCGCATGTGCAGGCATTTTACAGTCCTTTTGCAAATGTCCAGGCCGTTTTCATCTGAAGCAGCATCTGACATAGCTGCTGGCTCCTTCCTCCACAATCTGTGGCTGATTCTCCTCCATCCTGGAAACAAACTGCTTTCTCTGGACCTCTTCCAGAATACGCCCAGCCACGAGGTCTACAGATAAATCATGCTGTCTGACACTTTGCAGACTGTAGATCAGGAAATCCCATTCCTTTGACAAACTGCCCAATAATATAAAACACTTGTGGGCTTCTGGAATCTCAACCCCCCTGTTGGCTGCCTCTTGGAGAAGCCATCTCATCTCCTCCAAATGTGCCTTTACACAGCCTCCAGGGCACAGCTTTGTTTTATACAATCTCTTTGTCCAGATTATCTTTGATAAGCAAGATTAATTCTGATGAACCTCCTCTAGTGTCTTCCAGAGTTGAAAAGCTGTGACTTCTTGTGCAGCATGAATCATTTGGGAGGGACTTAGACATAAAACAATCTCAGCTCTGGCTTTTTGATCAGTCAGTCTGAATGCTGCAATCTCATTTTCAGAGCCTTCTGGGATTACGGTCTCATTCTCCAAAACATGCCACAATTTGTCTTTAATAAAGCTTGCATGTATATTCTCCATACTGGATAATTGCTATCATTCAGCTTCTCAAAGTGTATGGAGCTTGCAGCCTCTGCCATGGTGCTGTCTCAAAAAAAAATCCCTTCACCAACTGTGAAACTCAAACAGCCGGCAGCTGGCAATACTCCAAGTTCAACTGAAGATAAAGCCTGGCAGATAACACCTGGCCGAAACAGAGTTAAAAAAATCTTAACTGTTTCTCAGCCACCTAGCCAAAAACACTCAAAACAAAAGAGCTTCTGGGAAATTTCCCAGGTGCACCTTATCTAATCTGAGATCAATCAGCTGGGCCCATAACCATTGTCAGGGAATGATAGGACATCCAATCACTGGCAAAAGCCAAAAACTGTCCCAGCAGACTAGGTAGCAACCCCTTCCCAAGAATACACACACAGAGTGTTTGGAGTCCAGAAAATAGGAGGTGCTTTAATCTTCAGTAGTTTCAATATGTACAGACAAAGTGCTACGCCAGGCATCAGAGGATCATAGGAAGAGAATGAACACTGATCTGGCTTTCTTATATACATATCAGCACAGCATTGGCTTACCCAAGCACATGGTTACATTGCATCAGATTTCCATACTACATGGCTTTGTACTCTAGTAACCCTCCTTCTGATGCAATCCTTCTCATGCAGCTGTAGCATGATTAGCATTACTGGCAGTTCATGGAGTCAGTCATCATGACTCAGCATGATTTCTGCAGTTGTTTGGCCATTTTAAAACTCAGGGTTCAGTAACCAATTCCTGACAACAAAGTAGGAAGATGGTTGGCATATAAGCTTAAGAAAGAGTCAGAAAAGAAACTTATATCTGAAATTAAAGAAGACAAGGCAACTTATACTTTACAAGAAGACATAACAAATAAATTCAAACAATACTACACAGATTTATATGCAGATACAGAAAATGAGATGAGAAGTGAGGCAGAGTGGAGAGAATACATTAAAAACAATAATATTGGAAAACTTTCAGGAGAACAGAGAGAAAAATTAGTGGCGCTGATCACCATACAAGACATTTCCTTGGCCATTAAAAATATGAAAGCAGGGAAATCTCCAGGACCTGATGGGTTTATGGCAGAGTTTTATAAAATATTCAAAGAAGACATTATTGTTCATATGCATGAACTATTTAATAAGATCAAAGATGAAGGCATACCAGAAGCATGGGAAAAGGGAGAAATAGTCTTAATCCCAAAGGAAGGAAGGGATGCAACTGATGTCAAAAATTACCATCCAATATCATTGCTGAATGCTGATTATAAGACCTATGCAACCATATTAGCAAATAGATTAAAATTAATATTAATAGAAATCATTCACCCAAACCAAAATGGTTTTCTTCCGGGAAGAACGATAGAGAAGAATATAAGAACAACCTTAAATGTACTTGAGTATTATGAGAAAAATAATGAGAAAAAAAACAGCTTTAATATTTGTGGATGCCAAGAAGGCCTTTGACAATCTTAGATAGTCATACATGAAGGGAGTATTAGAGGACATAGGAGTAGGGTGTGATTTCCATCAGTGTATAGAACAGATACATTATAAAGAAAAGGCACATGTAGTAGTAAATGGTGAGAAATCTAAAGTAATTAATATACAGAAAGGAACAGGGCAGGGTTGCCTGCTGTCTCCTCTTTTATTCATATTGTCAATGGAGGTTCTCAATAAGCAAATTAGAGATGACAATATCTGGATTGAAAATTAAGGGACAGGAATATAAAGTTGTAGCATACGCAGACGATTTATTATTAATACTACAAGATCCTATGATTCATATGGGGAAATTACTAGAAATTATAAGCAAATTTGGAATAGCATCAGGGTTTAAAATCAATAAGGACAAAACTGTTATAATAACTAGGAATCTATAAAAAATGAAGAGGCACAATTAAGAAGCAGCTGCAGATGCAAAATTGAAACTAAAACAAAATATCTGGGTATATGGACAAGTAAAAGTAATAGAAAGTTATACGAGAATGATTATAAAAGACCATGGAAACAGATAAAGGAAGACTTTAAAAGATGGCCAAAAAATGAATCTGTCACTGTTAGGGAAGATTGCCACGGTAAAGATGAACATATTACCAAGAGAGATGTTTTTGTTCCAGAACCTAGTAATTTTGAATAATGAAAAACCATTTTTGGAATGGGTTAAGGATCTACAGAACTTCATATGGAATGGTTGTAAACTAAGAATAAAATGGATAACTCTAACGAACACAAAGAGCAGAGGAGGGGCAGCCCTTCCCAACTTCAAATTGTACTATATGGCATGTGGGCTAAATTGGATAAGTGATTGGATAAAATTAAATGATTCCAGGCTCATGAACCTGGAATGCTGTAATTTAAGATATGGCATTCATGAGTACTTATGGTATGAAAACTCAAAAGTAGAAAAGGAATTTGAGAACCATACTGTAAGGGGACCTTTAATGAGGATATGGAAGAACATAAAACAAAAATATTATAGTGCGATCCCATTATGATTGTCCCCGGTGGAAGCATTCTAGGCTAAATGGAAGAAAGAGGAGGAATGGATCAAATATAAAGACTTGATAAACTGGAAAGAAGGAAATGATTATTGTCTAAAAACAAGAGAGGAGATGCAAAAACAAGATTATGATATACAATGGTTCACATATTATCAGCTAAAAGATAGATTTAAAGAGGACAGAATAAAATATGGGTTTGAGAAAGAATAGAACGAAATTGATAACATTATATGGGGCATAGGTAAGAAAAGAATTACAAAATTTTACAAAGTCCTGTTGGAAAGGGAATTAGAAAAAGGGTTGATAAAAGATGGCAGAAGCCATTTTACTATGCCATTTTATATAATAGGGCTTGAGCATCCACAGATGTTGGTATCCATGATGGGGGCCGGAACCAAACCCCAGCAGATACTAAGGACCCAGTATAATAAGTTTGAAAATGATTATAGCCTCATAGCCCAATATAGTGTATATTTACTCTGGACAAAGTAAGACTTCCATCTATAGGGCTTATTATATCCTTAGTATTTATGATTGATTGCAGCCTTAAAATACATTGCATTTTAGCGCTGGGATTCCTGTGAAGTTTTAGTCCATTAATCTTGGTCCAAGATTGGTAACAGATTATTTATAAGGGGGTTAGAATGGTGTTCAGAACCAACCATTTATAAATATTTCTGCTGAAGTACTCAAAGGGTAGGTGACCTGCTTTCCAGATGTTTTGGACTACAACTCTACAAAGCCTCAGCATGCATAGCCGCAATCTTCAGGGATTATGGGAGCTGCAGTCCAGAATTATGGGGAGAGCACAATGTTGCTTGCCCCTGGAAGATAAACATTAGATGTGTTTCTAAACAGTGGTTTGGTGTTCTGCACTATTCAGAACCTAAAACAGCCATCCTGATTTTCTAAGTGGTAATTGCTTTTGTATAGGTCTTAACACACCGGCATTCATTCTTAATGTATTTCCTCATAAGAATAAAACTGTCTGGCTTCCTAATATAAGTGAAACTGTCACCTGTACACAATATACTATAGCAGGGGTGGGAAGCATGCAGCCCCTGGAGGTTCTTGAACTGCAGTCCCAGCATTCCTCAACATTGGCTGTGCTAGCTAGATGTTCTGGGACTTGCAGTCTAACAGCAACTATAAGGCTGCCTCATTTCCACCCCTGCATTCTAGGAACCTGGGGTAGACGTGGTTTATTTATCTTAATTAAAATTAAATGGCATTCTGTATTAAAGGTCATACCTAAGTCATATGCACCAGAATTTACCAGGATTGCTAAGTGTTCTCCAAAGGACAACTTGGTTTGATCAATTTTGCAGAGACAATGCAAGAAAAAGATTCCCTGTTAAGCTCTTAAAAGCAAACGATGAAACAGTTCACCAGTTCTACAATTATTTTGATATATTGTTTTGCTACTGGAGAGGTTTATGATGGCTATTAGCAAAAAAATACACCTGTAAATAAAAAAAAATAAACAAAGAGGATATGTTCTGTAGGAACTTTGAGTTCCAGAATACTTCACAGCTAACATTATGAAACCATGATCAAGTTAATTTTAACTGTCCACAATATTTTTCTTTCCCTTCCCTACCAGTACTGTTGACTTCATTGGAAACTGCTATTTTACAGAAATCTGCAAGTGTAAACTAAAGAATGTTGCCTGTTTGAAATGGTAAGTAAAACCGTACTGTAGTTAATGTAGCTTTGCAGTTTCTGCCTCGCTATTCATTTCTGTGAAAGAGCCTGAAGCTGACTTTATTATTCAATATTCCCTTGGGTTTAACTATAAAATACCACAAAGTTCCAGGGTTGAAAATGCATAGGCTAAATTTTAGCAATATAAGGGCTTGTTATAAGACAAGGATGAGGGACTTTTGGCTCACTAGAAGCTTTTGCCTTCTATTACCAGAAGTCTCAGCCAGAATGGCTAATGGTAAGGAACTGTGAGAGCTGCAATACAAAACATTTGGAGGGCCACTCCAGGTATAAGATGATTTAACACCTATTTGGGATGACTGTACTAATATAAAATCTTCAGAGTTTCCAAAAATGTGGCCATTTGTGATTATACACACACACACACAGAATACTGCATATTGCCCCCCCCTTTTTTTTTCTTTTCTTTTTTTTTTTTTTTTTTTGGAGTGGAGATGGCTTTGCTCTTAGGCCTTCTTTAACAGCAGTCTGCCAGCCTAAAGTATGGCAGATTAAACTCTTTTGAATTCTGGCATGGAGATGCAGAAATTGTTAACCTCTTAACATTTTCTGTGTCATGGAAATGTAGCTTGTAGAAACAGAAAAGAGAAGTTGACAACTTTAGTACTGTACTCAGAAACAGCCAAAAACTATAGGCTCAAAAGATTTTGACTACAGTTCTCCACACAGCTAAGTTATTCTACATTGCAGTGGTGCACATGATACCCACTTTCTGTCTGTTGTTCATATATTCAGGGAATCTTGTCCCTTACAGTTGCTTCTAGCTGAATTGAATCTAGTTCCTTTCAACTGTTGGGGTTGTGCTGTAGGAAATTCATATTCTAGAACACAATCCCAACACCCCATTGTTGATTGCTGGCAGGAGTTAGGAAGGCATAGTGGAGCTTCTCCAACTGTAGGAAAAAGCACCATTGGTGGTGGTTGGTGTGTGTGTGTGTGTGCAACTGGGTCCCATATTGTGCCAGGCCATTTGGTAAGTTACCACCTGTGACTCTCATGCCAGCAGTAGCAGCTAAAGACCCCCAAATGAGGATTTTGTGGACAACCAGAAAGGGGCCAGCTTTGAATTTGCTGGATCCCCAATCCATTCTGTTATGCCAGGACTGGCTCAGTGTGGTTAATTTGGAACTGCCATAGCACATAGATCATAGAATCATCGAATTGTAGAGTTGGAAGAGACCACGAGGGCCATCCAGTCCAACCCCCTGTTTACAACTGCCCTGTTGGCACAAACTGGCAGGGCTTGGAATGTAGCAGTGGATCGCAGTGCATGTTAATCTCCACCCTTGCTTTGGACTGTGCTGACCATAATTTTTAACTCAGTATTAGAGTTTTATGAAATAGCAAAAAGAACAGTGAACCAATGCCAAAGCAAACAGAAATAATTTACTATTTATAGAAGGTTGCTATAGAATCTATAGTACAGATAGATCTGTTTTATGTTTACTTGGTTCTCCATTACCAGTTTAATAGCTCTCTCCCCCTAAAAATGTAACATCTGCACTATTCTTCCATACAATAGTCTTCTTTCTTTTGTCTTCTCTGCTGGGCACAATATTGTGACAGATTCGTAATCATTAAATCTATGTGGTGGCCAATGAACTGAGGGAAGGGGGAACTTTCTGCTACCATATGGGGAAGAGTAGCTTCCCTACTCAGCTCATGTGCCACTACTGATTTGCTTCCATATCTTGTAGATCCATTCAACCTTGGAAGGTGGATCAATATTCTTACACTTTTGACCTATGCTGAGGCAAACTGATGGTACTTGTTTTTAAAGGTTTTGCATTTAGAATGAAGCATTACCTCTGGTATTAGTATACAGTACTCTGTTCTATTAATACAGAAGTGTTTGGGAGTTGAAATTAAGTTGCAGAGGTTTTGTGGGTGTGTCTGTGGATGTGCACTCCCAATTGTTCTGTAAAGGCATTTTGCTCCCAATTTAGTCAAACATTGACTTAGTTTTACTAGATACAGGAAATTCCATTTAATTCTCATTTTATTAAGTTGTTATTTACTGAGGGAACATTAATATCTGGTGATCTTACTGTTTTGTCTCCTCTTTTACCTAAGAATGTGCATGTCAGATATTCTGTTTGCTCTTCCAGTGGTAATGTGGTAGGTTACCATGTGATTGCTCCATGCAAACCTTGCTTGCTCTCCTGCAACAATGGACATTTCTGGATGTTTCACAGCCAGGCCGTTTTTGGAATCAACAGGCTGGATTCCTCTGGTATGAAACATTTCAAATTCATTGTTCTTCTCTTCCTGTAGTGTTCTGTCTCATTGTTTTCATTACAGGAAAATGGATCTTAGAATATATATATATTTTTTGCCAAGAGCATGGTGCAACATCAGGCCCTGCAGCTCTACCTTTTCTTTTTACTAGAACACTGAGGCCCACCAACCAGAGCCAGGTACAAAACAGTTACTCAGGGAGATAGATAGATAGAATTAAGGAAAACAGTGCCTTTGAGCATATATTCAGATAAGTTATTTGTTTTATGTAAAACTGAGCTCATCATCCTTCCATAGAAAAATCCACTCCAGGTTTCTCCTAGTTTGGTCCACCATCAGCACAAGCCATTTCATCTGCCTATTTTAGAAACCAAGTTGGGAAGGGGAAACTTGGGAATCACAGAGTCTTGCCCATCTACTGCTAATCCACTAGAGATCTACCAGTAGATATCAGTCTACATTCTGCCTACTCTTGACTTACACAGCTGTCTCAGGAGCTGTTTGTCAAAATAAATCCAGTAAAGAAATGTTGCAGGTGAAACTGTTTAGCTTTCATTCCCTCAGTCTCTCTAAAATCACTAGACTAATTGATCAGTGAGTTTATGGTAAACCTATGCTTGTGATTTTCAGAAATAATTGATTCATATAAATACCAGACAGCATAGAGAATGTGTTGTGTTCTGTGCTTTTTTATGAATTGTTGCACATTACTACCTAATCTTATAACACTATACTTTATAGGTGGCTTATGCTTTTTGTAGCTACACATCATCCTATTATTTACCTGTACATTATTTCCTTCATCCCCAACTATTAGCAAAAAAAAGTCAAAGTTATTCATGCCAGGACCACATACATGGCCAGGAATGGGAACCACATGACCCTCCAGATTTTGTTGATCTGCTGTTCCCACCATTCCTCACTGTTGGTTCTGCTGGCCATGGTTGATTGTGCATATAGTCCAACAACATCTAAAGTGCCACAAGTTGCCTGTACTTGACCTATAACTTAAGATGGAGACAAATGATCTTTGTCTTAAGACATAGGCTGATTATCATCTTACGTTGTATTGCTCTATTTGCTATGTTACACTACCTTCCTCAACCTGCTACACTCCACTGTATAGGACTATATCCCCATCACCTTTAGCCAGCATGAGCTATGACCACATTGGTTGGAGATGATGGGTGGGTATCAAACACATCTAGAGGGCAACACATTAGGAAAGGGTGATACAATACTCAGGATCTGCAGCCGGAATTGCTTGCTGCTGAGTGTGGGATAGTGGCTAGAATGGCTTCTTATAGGGAAAATAGTTGGAGCCATCAAGATGATGGAATTCTCCTAAAGCAGTGGTGAGCAAGTTCTGGGTTTCCAGAGGCCAAATCCCACCCAGAACCACCACTGCACTACTACAGAAAACCCCCAAACCAAAAGTAGTCAGAAGTCTAGTCCTGCTTTCCTAAAGTCCTTCTTCTTGCAGTGCAGACAGCAAATGTTCACCCCGCCTGAAGAAAGAATCATACTTCCTGGAGACTTCCATAGACATGATTCTCTTTTTTTTTTCCCCATGAACAAAAATTTTGGTGTGAGCTTCTGGGGACCCCAGGGGCCACAAAATCAGGCAGGGGGCCATCAGTGCCCCCCCTTTTCTAAAATGTATGTCACCTTTTTGTCTTGGCATTGTTTTTCTCCTAGCTATATGCCCAAGTGCGGGGACTTGCTTATATTTCCTAATTATAACTATAAATAAAATCCTTATAATTTATACACACACAGTCAACTAAGTATTGATAATAATTTAACATATACACCAGTGCAGGAAATGGGCACTTTTATGGCATTTAAAAAACTAAGATGGGAATAGCCAGCCCTGTAGCATGTGAACTATTGCACCTTCAAGAGTGATGTAGAAGAGGGAACATCTACAAGTTTCCACACTCTTGCTGCATTGTGACATAACAATGGACACTTACTGAAATTATCTCCTTTATATAACTATTTACAGGAACCCAATACTGAAAGGCTAACTAGCCCTGAAATAAAAGGTGATGTTTCAGTAGCTGGTGGTGGGGAGATAATTAGAGACTTGGCTTGCATGTTTTGATACATTATTTGTAAAGCCTTTGTTGTGGTAAAGGTTATAAATTTCTTTGGCAATGTGTTTTTTCTCTCTCTTCATTACCCTGAGATCCTGGTCAAAGAGCGTGTTTGCACTATCTTTTTAAGGTACAAACTTTCTGCTTTGGGGAAACTTGCCAGATTTGGAGGAAAGTACAGATGAGGACGTGTCCAGCATCTCTGAAGAGGAATACATCAGATAAATTTTATCAACACATTCCTAAGATGTGCGGATCTCAGCAGGGCATTACAAAAAGTGAAGGAAAAAACTTCAGAGGAGTAATACCTATTGACTTTAGATGCTCTGATCTAGTAAGCATCCTGCTGTAAGACATGCCTAATATGCGAAGGTTAAACATGCAGTTCTTTTCTTTATTCACTTTCTGAAGAGACACCTGCTATCAGTATGCATATCTGGCTTCTGCAATCGCTAGCTATTGCCTCTTTCCTAAAGACGCAGTTATAGACAAGATCAAGAAGTGAAGCTCCACATTACCATCACACAGTTACACTAAGAAAGGTCTTGTAGCAGCAGAGAAAGAAATCCTATGGTCTTTGATGCTTGGTGTGTTATCTCTTGGCCTGCCTGACCTCATTTTTTTCTGAACAGCTGGCTGGGCCAGGGGCTATGCATGGCCTCCCTTTAGGGGCCACAGTTCATACAGCTACATGGTGAGCCACCAGTGAATACTGACTGTGTTGTTGGCAGTCTTCCAGAATCCTGTGTTTGGATGACATAAGAGAGAAGGGTATTTGGGATTCTCTTAAATCTAGGTCTTTCTGCATATTATGTACAAGAGTAACACACTTCTGAGTTCTGCTAAAAGGCTAGCTTTCGAGGAAACCTAGTAAATAGCTTCTCTCTGCCAGCACACATGCAGCCAACAAGCGTGAGGACATAGCCTGGGAACTGGCACACTTCCCCACTCCTAATGGAAAGAGAAGGTGTAAAGGAAGAACAGCAAAAGAATTGGAAACCTCTGCTTCTAGATCTGTAGGTGCACATGATCATGAAACAAAGGAGGCTAAAATAATAGTATCCAAGTGGTATCCATTGGTAACTATCTTTGCCGATTTTTCCAGTTTATGAGAAGAGACTAGCAGCAGGCATGACACTGGAGGAGAATGTAGCAAATGCAGGGCCAGGTTCAATAAAAGAATATCCTTCTGGCTCTCCTGCTGCTGGCACAAGAATATTCCCTACATAGTTGGTGGCACAGTGCCTTTTGGAAAGAAGGCAGCTGGGCATGGCTTGAATTGAATTTTGTCTGTGGTATATTAACATCAAAAGCAGCAGCTAGGTGGCTGCAAGTAGAATAGTTTACTTTTCACAAATTGATGAAGTGTCATCTGGAGTATATTTTTTTAAGAGTACTAATGTACTTTTGGTGTGGGGGGGAATAACTGCAAGAATATTCAGGCGGTTTTGACACTTCCAGTGCTCCAGTTTATGAGGTACTTTATAGACCTGGTAAAGATCCAGTGCCTCTACTATGGTGAGTCAGCAGTTGCTAGAGGAAACTTGTGTGTCCACATCAACTTGGAATCACTTAAACTGAACTAGCTATAAGTCTATTTGTCTGCTTTTGTTAGAGGACTGTACACTTGATGTTTTTTTCTTTGTTTGCATGGTATCTTGGGAAAGATTGTATTAAATGAACTCTCAGAAGTTAGTTTAGTTGCCTAGATTTCCTTGTGCATAGATAATTATTATTAAACCCTCAAAAAGTTGTATGCAGACTCCACCAATCTCAGAAGCAGAAAATTGTGCCATTCTCAAACCTGTTCATTTGCCTATCAACCAGAGTTTGGAAAATAACTTTTTTTTAACTTTACCAGTATCCCACAGAAAGTGAGGGTAAGAAAGTACTTTGTCCCAGCTCTGCTGTCAACTGTACTGTGTATATATGATGACTTGTCATAGTGTGTATTTTATGTTCTGCTCATACAGAATTCAATATCTGGAGAATTTTGGCTTTTATTCATGCTTAAAGTGAATTTCTAGCTGTTAAGGCTTCCAATACAGGCTTGGCAATGTGAACAAATCTCAGATGTCCAAGTGAAGCTATCAGGTATAAGGTATTTGGATTTAAGAGCCTTACGTAGCTCTTGCCCTTCCCTCCTCTGGCAAGAACAACATAAATTGAACAAACATATCTAGAGTTACACAGGTCACAGAATTTACCTTCACTCAGCACAGAATTCAGTTTATATCAGTACAACCTATTGAAACCACAGGGTATATACAGCTTTAGTAAGAGCACTCTCTGTAAGAAAAATATACCAAACATGCATCTTTTTTTTTCTTTTCTTTTTTTTTTTTAGAAATGACAAGCTTAACTTCGGGAATATGTTTCAGATGGGTAAATAGGTTTTAAATGGCCTTAATAATAACATGATTCCCTTGACTACAAAGTAAACAAGGCAGGAATTGGGAAGAGAAAACTCCCATTCAATTAATTGTGCAGCAGGGTGATCTCCACATTTATTCAGAAATAAGGCTCGCTGAGTTCCAAGGGCATTGTTCCCTGCTAAAGTGAATTCAGGATTGCAGCCTTATTTGCATAATGTGGCTGAACAACCTTTATATTTCTATTAAGGTCAAATTGGATACTATGCCAAATTAATGGTTTCCACTAAAACAGGCACATGTATAGCCTGACCCTAATGTCTAGGTCTTCCCTATATCACAAATCCCTGTGTTCCCCTGGCCACTGCAGCAATGGACATGGAATGGAAGGGAAATACAGTGCTGGCCCTATCATTAGGCAGAGTGAGACAGCTACATCAGGTAGCAGCAGGGTGCTGGTGGAGACAGCTGTGTGCCATACAGCTGGCCCTACAATCCCTAAACTAGCCTGTTGCCTTCAGGTGCAGCAGGGCAGGCTGTTCCATTGCCAACATTGAAGATTCAACTGCCACTCCAGCCAGCTTTGTACACAGTATAGGTGTAACTGCTTAAAATTTCTTGGGCTGGGTCTGTGAGGGGTGGGTGAATATTGTATGGGAGGACAAATAATTTAGTGCACCATGGCTGTTTTCCATGGCAGCTAAGTTCTGTTCTGCAGTGAGTTAACTGTTAGAAGGATCTAGCTCAACAGTGGCAAGCTCATTTGATGTCAAAATTCTGTACTGTCAAATTAATTGACACTGAGATAAAGGTGCATCATTGTGCTTAAAGGGAAGTTTAGATTGTTTGTCTTTATGTTTTAGGGCAAGCAAGAGCACACAGCATCCAAACAATTGCATGATTTAATTTGTTCAGTTGCATGCACGTACAACCATCTGTGACAGAGCAGAACCATGTGCTAGTTAAGCACAGAGATTAAAAATCCTGAGCGTCTTGCAACTACCCAAGGTCATAAAGATTATGAGCACCTGTTACTCTGAAGTAAGAATTCAGTATCTCCTGAAAAGAAGTCCAAAATAAGCAAGCAATAGTATGCGAGTGTCAATGTTGCTGATCAAGCTTTAGAGCAGTGTATTATTTTTATTCTATGGATTAGGAAGTGGAGGTGTAGCTTGGTATGGAATACCCTCTCCATGGAGGTGCAACTGACACCAATACTGTAACTGGTTCAGTGCCAATTCAAAGATCTTTTTTTGCCACTGTGTTTTAATTGGTTGTTTTGGTTTGTGTTATTGTTTTTGCTGCTTGTCTTTGTTTTCAATGTTCAATTGTTTTACTAGATTTGTATACTGCCCTGGAATCCAAAGTATGAAGTGCAGTCTTAAAGTGTTTCAATTAATAAACAAACAACAAAGTACTTTGTCTTTCTAAATCCTTTTACTATGCATATTATTCTAGAGCACAAGCTACTGTGGCCCTTTAGGTTTTGTTTGCTTGAGTTGCCTACAAGTCCCATTAGCCCTAGCTAGTATAGTCAATGGAGAGGAACTATGAAGATGCAATCTGACAACTTGGAAAAGACAATAAGCTTGATAAAGTGGAGGGCAATAGAAAAAGGAGACTGGGTCAATTAAATCAAAGAAGCCACAGCCCTGAGTTTGGAACACCTGAGCAGGGCAGTGGATCTTGGAGGTCTCTCATTTATAGGTTCACCTTGACAGCAAATAACAAATCCGACAACATCTGGGGAGCCACAACTGTAGATCCCTGCTGTGAATCCTTAGAAGCAACAATGTGAGTGTCTTTTCCACATTGAAACAGTACATACGGGTGAGTCATCCATGCCAGAGGTATTAGGGAATTCATAACATAAGGGTAGAGACAAGGCCTAGATCAGGGATAGAAACTGTGTAGCTATCTAGATGCTGTTTGATTATTTCAAGTCCTAGCATTCTTATCATTGGCTATATTGTCTTTAACTGTGCGGATCACATCTGGAGAGCTACAAAATTCTCTAGCATCTGCCATCAGAATATTGCATAGAAGGCCTTTGAGAGACAGACAAAACTGAACTTCCAGTGTCTAGCTTACATACCAGCTTTATATATGTTTACATGTGGTAAATTTTTAAAAACTGTTTGGATTATTTGAGCCAACTAAATATTTCATACACTACATGGGCAGATAACTAACCAGTCTTGGAAAAGGGGTGATATTCCTTCCCAGCACTACATTTAACCAGTTAGATGGTATGGGTAATGGTGAGAGGGATAATCCCAGCAGAAAATAAGGCTCCAATGCTATACCGCTTTATCAGGCAGTAAGATCTTTTAAATTCAATGGGATTTACCTTTGCATAAACATATCAGATTACCTAGTTATATTGGCTCAAAATTAGAAAGAGAAGGAATGATTTGGTTAAAATCAATAGGACAAAAATGCTTAGTTGAGTTGAATTGTACCATTAATCTGTCCTCTGAGAAATCTCCAAAACAATAATACTGTTTTGGTTCAATGTACACAAGGCTAATTATTCATCAAGGTTTGGATGTGGACACACTCGTAAGCTCAACAGTAAATTGAGTCTGTGTCTTTATGTATCTCTCTCTCTCTCTCTGGCTTTTCTTCGCAAATGAAGATTCAGGAAGGACTCATCCCGCACTTTCTGCAAGCGCGCTGATCACTAAAAAGGTCAATCCGAGATAAGTCCGGTTGCAGAAAACACAGCCGAAAGTCTCCTTGGATGATGTTTCCAGGTTGTGATTCTTTCTGCGTTGTCGTTTCTCTTCAAGACTTGTTCAGGGTGAGTTCTCAAATAAGGCTGCAGCCAGGGCCGGTTTAAGGAATTTTGGGGCCCCCTGCAGTGCTTTATTTTGGGGCCCCCATATGTTTATCTCAGGTCAATGTAACCTAACCTATTCACCGTACAGGATGTTCAGATCACAGTAGGGCCCCCGTATCCATGGATTCATTATCCATGGGACACAGAACAGCACACCTACCCTAGAGTCTTCCTAGTAAATGTGTCCTCCCTAGTGGTTTTCTAGGCCCTCCAAGGCAACTCTATGGTATTTTAAACCAGAAGTACCATTTTTTTTCAATGGTGTTCACTATTATTCATGGTTTTCAGAATCCACCCCCCCCCCGAACCAATCCCCAGTGGATAAGAGGGGCCTACTGTATTACATAATTTGACACCAATAATTTAGTTTAAAAACTATATTATAGGCACTAACATAATATTTTTAGTTTATTAGCAATTAATGTAATGATGTAGATTTCCTCAAAGAAAAGAAAGAGTGGACTACAAGCTGAACATGAGTTAGCAGTGTGATGCAGCAGCAAAAAAATGCCAATGCAATTCTAGGCTGCATTAATAGTGTTTAGATCAAGGGAAGTAATAGTATCACTCCATTCTGCTTTGGTCAGACCTCACCTGGAATATTGTTTCCAGTTCTGGGCACAACAATTCAAGAAAGATACCGAGAAGGATGTTGGGAGGTCTGGAAGCCATTATGCCCTATGAGGAACGGCTTAGGGAGCTGGGCATGTTTAGCCCAGAGAAGAGAAAGTTAGGAGGGGACATGATAGCCATGTTTAAATATTTGAAGGGGTGTCATACTGAGGAAGGAGCAAGCTTGTTTTCTGCTGCTCCAGAGACTAGGACACGGAGCAATGGACTCAAACTATAGGAAAAGAGATTCTACCTAAACATTAGGAAGAAGTTCCTGACAGTAAGAGCTGTAAGGCAGTGGAATACTCTGCTGCCTGGGAGTGTGGTGCACTCACCTTCTTTGGAGGTTTTTAAGGAGAGGCTGGATGGCCATCTGTCAGGAATGCTTGGATTGTGTGTTCCTGCAGGGCAGAAGCCAATCGGATGGGATGGCTGTTGGGGTCCCTTCCAGCCCTATGATTCTAGGCTGCATTCAGAGCCTGGAAAAGTTACTCTTGGATTACACCTCCCAGAATCCCCTGCCAGCACCCTTCTCAAGATCTGGTTGCATTCTTCCTTTTCCAGCATTCTCTAGCCCAGTGGTTCTTAACTTGGGGTCCGCAATGTCCTCACAGGGGGTCCACAAAGGCTTGAAGACTGCTTGGCCCACCTCCTCCCTGTAGTGGAGTAGCCATGTGACAGGAACCAAGGCAAAGGCTGGCTGGCTTGGCCTGCACATTGCCATTCAATCCACTCCAGCCACAAACTTGCAGGAAGAAGCAAGAGTGTCTCTGAGGGAAAGTTTAATGGATGGTGTAATTGTATTGTTGTTGTTGTTAGCTATTATTATTAGGGTTTTAAATCTTGAGTTAAGTCTTGGGGCAACAAAAGATATTTAAAGGGGGTCCCTGGTAAAGAAAAGGTTAAGATCCACTGCTCTAGGCCAATGCCTCTCACATAACACTACTGGATATTGGTGTTTTAGTGACAACAATAAAACCATTGTTCCCAGTAATATTACTCCAAATTTTAATTTATATTCTTTATACAGTATTCTTCTGTTAAAAGAGTTAAGAGTGTTGTAAAAGTTTCAGCATTGCACTATGACTATGGAGACCAGGGTTTGAATCCTTATTCAGCCATGAATACCCCACTGGTTGACCTTGGGCAAGTCACACTCTCTCAGCCTCAAAGGAAGGCAAAGACACACACCCTTTGAACAAACCTTGCCTAGAAAACCCCATGGTAGGTTTGCCTTAGTCAGAAATGACTTGAAGGCACATAGGCAAACACACACAAATGCAGGCTGAACTCAGTTGGCAAGGGAAGGGAAGGGAAGGGAAGGGAAGGGAAAGAAAGAAAGAAAGAAGCCCTTTCTGAGACAACGCTCAAATTCCCTGTCTCTCTCATAAACACACACTCACCGTCTCCGCGGTAGCAGCAAACTCCCTCCAGCTTCTGCCACGGAGGGCTGCTGTTTCTTTCACTTTCTCTTTAGTTTTGGAGACATTTTTTTTAAAAAAAAAGCTAGAAGGTTTTTGGAGGAGGGCGGGAATGTGGTGGAGTCTACTTCTTTAGAGGTTTTTAAACAGAGGCTGGATAGCCATGTGTCTTGACTCCAGCAACAAGTTAAAAAGTAAAATAACCACCCCATTGTGCATGGCAGCCCCCCCCCAAGATCCCCGTGGCCCCCTGAAGACAGTCACTCACTCACACGACCAGCTGCTCTGCCTTTCCTCCTTCACAGCAATGCAGCCAGGGACTGTCTCCAAATCACAACTTCCCAAGAGCAAACCCTTTCTCTATCTCCCGCAGTAGCTCAGTGCTACTGCCACGCCCTGCCTGAGGAGGGAGGGGGAAGGGGCTCCAAAGGAGCGGAGGAGCCGGCTGCTGTCTCCTGGCTGTCTCCTTCATCAGATAAGGGCAACACTCACCAGGGGGCCCCCTTCACCCCCGGGGGCCCCCTGCCAATGCGGATCTGGCAGACAGGTTAAACCGGCCCTGGCTGCAGCATTGTGGATAGTGCATCTCCATGCCTCCCGATATGAGGCCAGGGCGGACCATTGCTGGTGATCAATTTGGCTGAGCCTGAGATGTTGTTTCAGGGAGTCCTTGTATCGCTTTTTTGGAGCAACCCTCTTACGCTGACCTGTGGCGAGTTCACCATAGATTACTATTTTTGGGAGGCGATGGTCCTCCATTCTAGAAACGTGCCCTGTCCAGCACAGCTGTGTTCTCAATATTATGTATATAGTACTAGAAAAAAAACCTGTTTAAATGATCAAGTGTATCACTGATTTATTATTTTGAAGTATTTACTATGAATGTGGCCAGCTATGTATATGCATGTGGAAAGAACATGGAAGCAGAGTTAGGATGAAACAGTGTTATTTGTTAGAATAATATATTAATGATTCTTGACATTTATTCCTATTTTTAACGCTTCAAAGACCTTATGCTGATTTCAAAACTGCATGTGTGTGCATACATATATGCCAAATAATCCATTAGCTAGGCATGCATTCCATGCTCCCTCCTGTGATTGCAGTGAAAAATATAAAATGAAGTAACTATCCTCACAGAACCATAAGAAGAGGAGAGGGAATTATCCAGCTTATACCCTATTCCCCTGTTGTTTGAACTAGTAGAGTCAGTCCGCATCCATCATTTCTCAATCAATCTCTCTATCTCTCTGGGTTTTGTACTTGGAGGTAATATAAAATACAGAGGCTTACAGTACCCACCTTGGACAGAACTATCTAAAATCTGCATTACGATAAAGTCAGAGCATTAGTGTTTCCCCAGTTCTGTTTTAAGAGCCATACACTTCTGTGTTAACAATATTGCTGTTGGGGTGATGCATTCTCTTTTCCATAATGCATTATTCAACATTGATTGTAGCTAGCTGTAAGAGCTGAACACAAGGAGAAAAGCAGCAAAAAGTCACGGCAAGAGAATGATCAATTCTTTCATTTTCCTTCTAAAAAGAAGGGAGCAATCATATAAATATTGCTTTTATTTCAGCACAAATTAATCTGTAGCATCTAATAAACATAAGTAAGAAAAATACAGCACTGTTTTAGACGGAATCTGTGAAATATTACACATACAACTATTTGTAATTAATGATTCCCCTGCTGACTATGAGACAAGCTTGTTGTGATACAATTAAAACCTACAGCTATTGGAACAGGACTCATTTCTTATCCTGCAAAGCTGACACCTTGCTACATAGATGTACATTTTCCAAGGCAATAATTCGTAAGAGCATAGCCTTTCTTCAACACTGAGTCCACCATGCAGCATTCTTATGTATTCAATGCTTCTTCCTTATCACATTTTAGGCTAATATATTCCGTTCTTGTTTAGTTCTGCTTGAAAGGAAAAATGGGTTGGATTGGTGGCTGGAAAATCTATTTGCATGCATGTTTTGGCTGCTCTAACCATAAACTCCCTAACTGGCTCACCAAAAGCAGCAGCTACATCTCAGTGATATCTTGTTTGCCGACAGTTGCAGGGCTTTCATCAGTGCCTCTTGTCAAAATGTATGTTTTAAGCAGAAGTTCTTAGACTCGTCATAGATTTTCTACTCAAACAAAGCTAATATGGGACAACAGTCAAAGAAAGTAAGTTGCCCAGATCTGAGCTCTTCAAAGGAGTGCTCATGTTTCATGTGGTTTTGGCTGCATTTTGCCCATCTGTGGTTTTTCAAAATACTGACAATTTGATGTCTCTGGGTAACATCATATACCAGGAAAATTAGCTTTAAAAAATTCTTACAGACTTCCTTCTTTATGTCAGTGTACTTAGGCAATGCAGTGTGTAGGAAAGCTTGAGAAGTCATGTTACCTCTTCTGAACAACAGAGAGCTTGAAATAGAATATCCCAATCCTAAAGATAGTTAAAATCCATTACAATTTGAAAACAAAAGTATTTGTGCTGTGAGTTCAGTGAGACATGCTGGGTGTATATATTAAATCTGAAAAGCTGTACTGAACAGAGACGTGTAATGTCATTATCTCAGCTAGATGCTTCCTTGGTCCTTCATTCATATTCACTAACAGATGCTAAAACCTGCAAGATACCATTTATACAATTCTTCTATACAAAGATGTGCATAAACACATCCACAGGTTAATACAGTGTAACTCCATCAATATACATTACCTACCTAGGCACACATATGGATTGTGTAGTGGCCAGGAAACATGAGCCTAAACTCCCAGCATTCTTCACGATTGACTATGCTGGCTAGAGTTGCTTGGACTTGCAGTCCCAACAATACCTGGAAAGCAACATGGTTCTTAATGCCAGTCCTATGTCCAATTGTTAGTCCCAACTACAGAAGACCCATTGAATCAACTTACAATTATTATATCAGTTCAATGCATTCTTTTTTAATATTATTTTTATTAAAATATAAAATATATTAGAAAGAAAAGTCAAGGATATCGATACATACATGTTCTGGTTGCTTAATTATATGAGTTTCAGTTAGATTTTCTATACATACATATTCAAACTGATATCCATCTGATCTTCCATCTATCTCATTCCCCATTCTCTCTCTTACATTCTTCTTTCATTATATCCCCTTACATTCTCATTCCATTTACTACCATTCTAAGTCTTCCTATAATTTTCATTCTTCCTTCCTTCCTTTTATAGCTTGATTACCTTGCATTCTCTCCTCTCCACTTCCTCTTTCTTTCACACTTACTTATACCTAGTTACTTCTCTCACCCAATACATTTGCTGCTTAGTTTCAAAGTATATGTTACAAATACTTCTATTCACACACTTCTGTTCATACATTTCATAGCATTCGTACACTTGACTTTCTACCTAACATCTCCTACACATTATCAGAATAAAATAAAATCACATAATGGACTACAATGTAGTCCATTATGACAATTCTACTATTATTGTTTAGGTCTTTATATCTTACATATCCAATTAGAGTTCATAATGTTCACTTCTATTTACTTTCCCCCTATTCAGTATCATATTTTTAAATTTATATTTGTTTTTCCTTTTTGTTGCCGGGATAAATTATGCTTCACATAATAACACACACATTTCTTTCTCCCCCTGCCCTTTTTTTAGTTAGAACTCTTTTAGTCTTGAATTGCAGCTATTGCACATTCTCCCCATTTGCTTTTCAAATAATTTAAGAGTTTTGTCCAGTCTTCTTGAATTTTTTCTTAGATCTTCCTTTTAATAGTGAAATAAGTTATTCCATTTCTACCATTTCATATGTTTTCACAAGCCAGTCATTTAATGTTGGGAGTTGGAAACTGAACTCCAGAAAAAATGGCCAAACAACTGCAGAGTCATGCTGAGCCATGATGGCTGAAGCCAAGGAACTGCCAAGTCATGCTAGCTTTGGGCCTACAGCTACAGAAGGAGGGTTACTGGAGGGCATAGCTTCTGGCGTGCAAGATCTGATGTAATGCATCCATGTGGTTGAGTAAGCCAATGCCCTGTAACGGTGTATATAAGAGAGCTCAGACCAAAGCTCATTCTCTTCTTGTGAATGCTGATGCCTGGCAAAGCAGTTTGTCCTTCAATTGTAAATATTTGTACATATTGCAACTGCTTGACTTTGAAGATAAAAGTGCCTCCTGCTTATTTGGATGTCAAACACTCTGTGTGCGAGTATTCTTGAGAACAGGTTGCTACTAAATCTGCTGAGATAGTTTTTGGCTTCTGCCAGGGATTGAGTGTCCTATCATCCCCCGACACACCTTATTCTTCCATATCCTTTACATATACAGTCCTTTCAGTGGTTAACATATAAAATAAATTTTTGCCAATTTTTTTCCCTCCACTTTTAGCTCAATCATGTCCAACTGGTAAATTTCCAATTTAAATGGAATGTTAATTCCTAATATTCATTTATTGATTTTTTGTATTTTTATCCAATAGTCTTTGGCAGATTTACAATACCACCACATGTGATAAAATGTGCCTGGGGCATGATCACATTTCCAGCGATTACTTTTCAGATTTTTGTACATTTTGGCCAGTTTGTGTGGGGATAGGTTCCATCTGAAAAACATCTTATAATTGTTTTCCTTGATGTCTTGGCACAAGGTGGTCTGGTGGTCCACATTGTCTCCCACTGTCTTAACTCAATGGGATGTCCTATATTTTGATCCCCTTGTATCATATTTTCTTTTACCACCTCTTCTTCCAGCTCCCATTTCAACAGTGTTTTATAGAGTCTCATGATCATGTTTTTATTCCCTAATTGGATAATGGTTTCCTGTGTTGATTTGGTAATATCGATACCATCCAATTTAAGGTCCATTTTATATCTTTCTTTAATCAGTCTAATAAGCACCAATGGCACCTTGTTCCATCTTCCTCCACTTCTTGGGTTTTTACTCTGTATTGATCTCCCTTTATCATCAACATGTCTTTATATGTTAGCCATTCTTGTGTAGGTACACCCTCTCTACTGAAAAAGGCTTCATGTGGGGAGTTCCATAGTGTAATTTTTGGACAGAGTCTGGGGAGATTATCAGATGGGCCCTTACAGCCCATTTCTGTCCTGCTACCCCACCCATACACCCCACTCCCATTCCTGCTGCAGAATAAAGCAAAAGGTTTCAGATACCTACCTTGATTCCACAGCAGGAATGGGCTCCCCCCCCCCTTTGCTGGCTGGTCATAAATGCAGCCGTCGTAAGGCTACTTTTACAACTGGCAACTGAAATCCTGGCCGTTCTTGCAAGAGAACCGCCGGGTGGCAAATTCAAAAATTTAAAACCCCCCCCACATCAAAACAAGACATAGAATCATAGAATCATAGAATTGCAGAGTTGGAAGAGACCACGAGGACCATCCAGTCCAACCCCCTGCTATGCAGGAAATCACGATCAAAGCATCCCTGACAGATGGCCATCCAGCCTCTGTTTAAAGACCTCCAAGGAAGGAGACCCCACCACACTCCGAGGGAGTGCGTTCCACTGCCGAACAGCTCTTACTGTCAAAAAGACATGAAGCAAAAAAACACATTTTGAAAAATAAAAGCTACCCGGGGAGGGGGGGGAGTGTTTTACTTACCTTGTTGTCCCAATTGCACCCAGAAGTGTCCAGCATGGACCTCTCTCTGTGGCTGGCATTGTGCCAGCATAACGGAAAAGAATGGGGCATCATTCAGACCACCCGTGGTTCCATTACAGAAACAGAACGGGTGGATTAAAAATGATGTTTCCCCATTTTTTAGATATCGCAGGAGCAGAACGGGGACAGAATGGAAGCAACACAGGAATGGAATGACATTGTCAGAAAGGGAAATCCTTTCTCCATCCTGTTCTGTTTCTGTAATGGACTTTAGAGTCCGTCTGATAATTTCCTGGGTTTGTATTTTTCCCCATATCTTTAGTAATACTTTTCTAATATAATGACTGTTGAAGCCTTTATTCACAATATATTTCCCATAGAATAGATAGGCGCCCAATCCATATGTATTGTTGTCACCTTCTAATTTTAGTGATCTTTCATCTTCTAAAGTTGTAAGTTCTATTCATTGAATTGGTTTACTCCAGTTGGATCTAATTGGATTTGGGATGTGGAGGAGTAAAACAAAAACCAGGCTTTCCTAGTTGAAAGCATGTGGACTGTCAAAATATTGGATCCTCTAGGTTCCATACACATTTGGAAACAGGCCATTTAATGTCACTATCTACTGTCACTCAGTGGAACTGGCCGCAGCAGTAGAAACTATTTGCTCTAGAGAATAACTTCTGTAAAAATGTTCACATTTCTGCAGTTGCTGCCTGTCTATCTTTGCCTGACCAGCTCTGTTACAAGCAGTCAAGGGAGGGGAAGGTATTCATTAGGCTGTGTTTGGGAGACATACAGCTTTTTGCCTGAGAATGAGATACTCCAAATGTCTTTTTCTTCCAACCACTTATATGAGAAATAGAACTGCTTCACCCTTTCTTATTAAGATGTTAGTAGCTTTGTGACATCAGCAGCAAACACATTGACCCTCCATGTCGAATCTATTTGCATTTCCAGCAACCAAAACATTCAGAAATAGACTTATTGTTATTATTAGGAATAATTACAATTATTATAATTGAAAGTAATGGTACATTAGTATGCCTTCAATTTGTTCCATGCTCAGTCCCTCATTTGTTTCTAATGCTGGGACCTTTTTATTATGACCCAAGAGTCCAGCAGTAACTTGAATATGGAATCAGAAGATGAAAAACCTGTGTCTTTTCCAATAGAAGGGACACCTGTGCGCCTTTCATTCTATACAATTATAGTGCTATGATTCCACTTTAACTGCCATGGTTCCATCCTACTGAATTCTGGGTTTTGTACTTTAAGAAAGAGTATTGAAGCTCTAGTTCATCACCAAACTACAAACCCAAGGATTCCATAGGATGCAATCATGGCAGTCAAAATGGAATCATAGTGCTATAATTGTGTAATGTGAAAGTGTCCAAGCATCACTGGAAACAGGTCCTTTCCCCAAAGCCTGCAAGACCCCATTCCCTGTACTTGTGGTTCCTGAATATAGCTCCAGCACTGAGACAGCACACCCTTCTCCAAGAACTCTACAGTCTTGGAGGTGGTGCAGTGAAGCCAGCAGCATGCTCAGCACAAACTTTTAGAGAGACAGAGGAATGCTCTCAATTTATAGCTTTCCCTGCTGTTGAAAAGGTTGGGGCTAGGAAGAAATAGTTGGCTCCCAGAAGAATAAGGACCCCAGTCAGATCTTGTTGGAATGAGGTGGTCAGTAAGTACAGTACTTGTTGAAGTGGGGTTCTGGGAGTAGCATTCCAAAAACAAACAAAAAAACAAACAAAAAACTAAAAAAACCCACTTTCCCCTTCCTTAGCTTTGTGAAGCAGATACACAGTTTTGTGTTTCTATGTCATTTTTGCTGACTTGCTGTGGTAGTTTGTTTGTTTTCTCTGTCAAGAGAAACAGCCAGAGATATACCTACATCCTCAGAAAATGACCTGATGTGCTTACAGAGAGGGTGGGCCTTCAGACAAGAACACCTGGTCCCTTCTTTCTTTTCCCCTACAGAAGATGGGAGAGGCTCTCATATGCAGAGCGAAGTCTGGGCATGTCAGGCTACCAGAGGTATTTATTCAGTCGCACAGGTTTGTTGCTTTTATCTTGGCAGGCAAGTGCTCCTCCTCGTTCAGGTAATTCTTCCTCCCATGAGGAGTTGCCCGCAAATACTTGCACCAGCCAAATGGCACCTTCCCAAAATAAATCCTTTCCTGCATTCTGCATACTGTTGACTAGAGAATGAGATCTGCAGTTCCTGACATGTTATTTGTATTTTAAGGCATGGGACGAGAGGTTGGGACAAGGTCATGATAGGCTAACTGTTCTCTTGTTTGCCAAAGCATTTTGTAACACTTATTCGCATCTGTGAAGCTTCATAGAATGAAGGAATAGCTCACTGCAACCCTTAATACAGTATACAAGCTGATAGCTCGTAGCTGATGTTCAAATTAAACTGAAGGAAATCCTGATTGGGGGGGGGGGGGAAGAGAGACAGACCACTGCACTGAAATCAAGTTCCAGTCATGTCTAAACTATGCTAGTTTAGCTACTGTCAGTATTGTAAAACATTATAGACAAAGAAAACAACTTATAAACATTACATGTCAGTCTTTCCCATTAATAATAATTATTGACCAATAAGCTAACTACAGATGTTTTACACTTAAACTCCCATTGCCCACAACCAATTATTATTATAGCTGTGACTGATGGGAACTATAATTGTTGAAGAGCACTGGATTGGCAGACTGGCTCAAGATAGATATCAGGGGCCCTTCTACCACTGCCATGGTTCCATCCCACTGAATTCCAGGGGTTTGTACTTTATTTTTATTTAATTTTATATGCCATTCTTCTCTTGAAACTGGTGAGGCACTAGTGTTCTCTAGCAGAGAATTCTACATATTGCAAGATTCCATAGGATTGAATCATGGCAGTTAAAGTGGAATCATAATGCTGTAATTATGTAATGTTGAAAGGGCCCCCGGTTTTCACTTTAGCACTTCTGATGTGCAACTGATAGTGTTCTGATGAGGAATATAATGTGGTATGTTCGGTGTTTGCAAACAGTGCCTTTGCGCAGTCTGGGTGGAGGTCTAAGTTCTTCTGGGCTGAGGTCTGCATTGTCATATTTACTATGAATGTGGATCATTCCTGGTTCTCACGTAGCTTGTGTCAAGGAATGTTTGTTGCTGGAACAATCTGTTGTTGTTGTGTGCCTTCAAGTCGTTTCTTACTTATGATGACCATAAGACAGGGTTTTCTTTGCAAGATCTGTTCAGAGGGAGTTTGGCTTTTGCCTTCCTCTGAATCAGTCTCTTAGAGCTCCCCAAATCCCCACATGGACAGATCTTTCAAATGTTCAGGAATTAAAGCTATCGGCATTTTACTTTGATTTGCTGAACATATTGCAAGAAAAAACTGACTTAGAAAAGCCAGTCAAATTGTGGGGAGGGGGAAAACCATGAGATATTGTGCATTGGAAGAAAAAGGTGAGATTTATTATCTGGGAGCTACCTGAAAGAAAAATTATATAAGGGAAAAAAGATAAATACCCATGGAAAATAGAAGAGACACTGATATTTTGAAGCATTCACCTTTAGGTTAGGAACAACATATTATAGAAGGCAACATACATGGTATCCTTGGGAACCAAGAAGTAGATAATAAATCAACAGTGTCAGTGTTTATCAGAAACCTCAGCTAACCAAAAATGCAGCTATCCAAGGAACAAAGAAACCATTGCCTATGATTAAAGGCTTAGTCCCAGAGCCTGCACAATAGTATCCCACTAGAGCTTAACCTGGGGACATTTTTAAAATAATATTGCTCCATCTGATTTCCCCCCCTCCCCTTTGGATATAGCCAGTGCTTTGATTATCAGAAGAACTAGGCACATTAAAACACAGCTCAGATAGACCAAAATGGAGCCATTCCCAACATCTATATCCATCTTGCTCCTGTATCCAAAAAACTGACATAGGCAGAATTGCACCGTTAACTGTCAAGTGCTAGTCCCAAGATGAAACAAAGCTGTCCTCCCACAACAGCTTCTAGGTTTATGGTCTATAACCGTGATAGGCAACAACTCCCAGTGTTCCTAATTGTTGGCTATGCTGGTTAAGGTTGATGGGAGTTGTGGTCCTACAACCTCTATACATCCTTCTCCATTGTGTATGGATTCTCCGCCTTTCCTGGTCTGGTGGCCTCCAAAAAGGTTGGACTGCTATTGTCCATCATACCCAGATTGCATAGCTATCAGCCAAGCTGGCTAGGAATGATAGTGTGAGGAAACAGTGCTTTATGTTACTTTATGTCAGTGCTTCTTAACTTTTTCTTTATCAGAGACCCCCTTTAAATATCTCTTTTTGCCATGGGCCCATGAGATTTAACTCAAGACTTAAACCCCTAACAACAACAGTAATAATAATAATAATAATAATAATGCAATTACACCATCCATTAAACCATCCCTCAGAGGCACTGGAGGGGAGGGAGGACTTTTCTCCTGCTTCTTCCTGCAAGTTTGTGGCTGTAGCGGATTGAACAGCAATGCACATGCCAAGCAAGCAAGCCAGCCTTTGCTTTGGCTCCTCTCACTTGGGCCAAGCAGCCTTCAAGGACCCCCCCCCATGAGGACATCACAGACCCCTGGGGTCCCTGGACCACAGCTTAAGAACCACTACCTTATATTGATATGTATGAGTTTAATGGTGCTTTGTGTTATTTTCTATTGATATATCTGGGTTTAATGTTCAGTGGCTAAGCTTCATTTTTTGAAAAATACAATGGGTTTTAGAAAATAGAATGTGAAAGCAAAATAATCACTATAAGTGAGCCAGGAAAGTTAGAGTTAGTTGATATGGAAGCTGAAAGTAGAAGCTGAGCTGAAAAGTGAAAAGAGAGTTGGAATAAACTGAAGTTGAAGCAGAAGTGGAAGGGTGAAAATCAGAGCGGAGAGACAAGGAGGCCCAAAAGAAGGAACCAAAGAAAGGAGTCAGAAGCAGATAAATAGTCAGTGTGACAGGCTTGATCTGTGGGAGAACAGTTTTGGGGAGAAGCTTGCAAACTGAACTCTGTAAAGAATTCCTTAGGGACCTAAATACCCTAAAGGCACCAGATCCCATCTGATCTTGAAAACTAATCAGTCATCCCTGGTTAGTACTTGGATGGGAGATTGCCAATGAATAACAGGGGCTGTAGGCTATATTTCAGAGGAAGGAACTGGCAAAACTCCTTCTGAGCCCTTGCCTAAGAAAACCTTATGAAATTCATGAGGTCACCACAAGTCAGCAGGCAACTTGAAGGCACATGGTGTTGTTGTGTGCCTTCAAATAATTTCAGACTTACGGCATCCCTAAGGCAAACCTACTACTGGGTTTTCTGAGTCTAAGAGTGTGTGACTGGTCCAAAGACACCCAGTGGGTTTTCATGGTTGAGTAGGGATTCAAATCCTGGTTTCCAGAGTTGTAGTCCAACACTCAAACCACTATGCCACACTGGCTCCTACACACACACACACACAAAGAACTGCTTGCTGGAAACCTGAGAGGAAGACAATAGGAAAAGTGTAAGACCTACATTCCTTAGGGACTGTGATCAGATAGGTTCAGAGTGATCTGTTTATTCATTATTTGTTTTCCATATTTCTGTAAAGTGAAATAAAGTATTTTTGAAACATTTTGGGATATAATAGTGAACTTTAACAGAAGTTTTTTAAAAAATGTTTTTATATTAAACTAGTAAGCCTTTTATTCTTGTGGTTAGTGGTTGCCCATCCCATGCCTAAAGCTTGGCCATTCTTCCAGAAAAGGGAATCATTTATGAAATACAAAGGTTGGGAAGTGGGTTGGTGGAAACAGCTAACAAATAAAAGCATCCTCTTGGTGGTGGTAGAGGAATTCTGGGGGAGTGGGAAGAGTAAGTGGACTGTTGCAAAGGAGCACAGCCACAATCTTGAGCCAATTTCTCTCCCCCCCACAAGACAGGGTGAAGCTGGTCTGTCACATATGGGAATTATAGTACTACACATGTGGAGAGCACCAAGTTGAGTCAGCACAGCATGCCAATAATAAAATGAATACTTTGGTGACCACCATCACTTAAAGGGGGGGACCTAGCCACCCTGCATTCTTCATAAAGGAAAAGAATATATCTAGGTATTTTCAGAGACAGTAGAGCATATTTCTAATTGATAGAAACCCCTCCCCTGGTTGCTAAATCAATCAATGCACCATAAGTGTAATTCAGTTTCAGGCTGGTAATTTCCCATAAAAAACTACTTCAGGGCAAAGCACTGCTGAAAATTTATTTTATCTCATATTTTATCTCATATTGAATATCTTTGGTGCTAGAGCAAACCAGTCAAAAATTATAGTTTGAAAACATTGTCCCAGTCATATGCAGTAGTTTATTTCACATTTTGTGCAAGCTCCAGCCTCTAAAATACTCAGGAAAAGTGGTGGAGAGAGTATGCTTTTATAAAGCATCAACAGTTGCTTAGCAACCGCTTTCCTTAACTTTCTGCCATATTTTCTCATATTTACATTCACAGAACTTCCTTTTCCAAAATATGTTGCAGTATATTGCATGGCAAAATCAACATTAACAGGTGCTCTGCATGACTCTGACTACACAACACTTTATATAAATACATAAATAGGCCAAATCTGCAAGGCAAGTTAGGACATCCATATAACTTTGCAATTAGCATTCCACACGAGAAAAGTAGATAGTCATAACCCCATGAAAATGACAACTAGGCAAAATGGTAGTAAGGCCCTAGACAACTCCAGAAAACTAATTTACTATTATAAGAGCAAGAATGTAATTCATGCTATAGAACAGGGGCAGGGGACGTATAGTTCTCCAGATGTTTCTCTCTTTCCTATATTTATTTCTTATATTTATATCTCATCCTCAATAAGCTCAAGGCAGTATACAAGGTTCTCATCCTCCCTATTTATCCTCACAATAACGCTGTGAGGTGAGAGAGTGAAACTGGCCTAGGATCACCTGGTAAATTTAAAGTCTCAGCAGCCAGGAACTTGAACCTGGATTCCCACTCTGACTGCTACATCACTCTTGATCTCACGCTGACAGAGCTCCCATCACAACTGATCATTGCTCACTTGGCTGGGGCTGATGGAAACTGGAATTCAACACCAATTTGGCAAGCACATCTTCTCTATTCCTGTTTTATGGGACCTTACTACCAGGGCCTCCGAGAGAAATTTTGCAAGCTGGAACAAAACTGCTTTCAGGGGCTGGGGGGAACTGAAAGGATCTTAAATCCTCAATTAAGTATTTTCAATAAAGATAATGGTATAATATGAAAATTTAAAGTTCTAGTTTTTACTTCTTTGTAGAAAAATATGGTTATGATAAAATAGGAACAAAGTAGCCAGCTTTTGGTGTATGATTACAAAAGCATAACTGAATATGAATAAACTAGCTATACCTGGTATAGCATACACCATTCCCCCCCACGGTACACACGCTGCTCCCCCGTGCTGCCCCCCACGGCCATTGCCGCCCTCTTTGCCCCCCCCCGTGCCACCACACCCCTCACTGCCTGTTTTTATTTTCTACTGGCACATCTTTGTTAGCTTCACTTGTGATTACGTGAGCTCCTCCTTCCTTTAAAGGGTCACAAACTGTGCTTTCAACAGTTTCTTCTAATTCTCACAAAACAGAGGAACCTGGGGAGTCTTCTGTAGGAAACATATTAGGTGCTGTTAGTCCTACCTGGAAGAGTATCAGCCATCCTTTGTTCCTGCCTTGCCTCTCTTTTGTTCTTTCCTGTCATTTCTGCCATCTTGATTTGTGAGGATCCATTCTAAATGGGTGGTTTTAAAAAATAATTTGCCAAGTTTAGACCTGAAAGGCATAGTAAATATATGTTATATAATGAAATGGTGGCCATCTTGGTTACAATGTCAATATGAGCTATGATCAACAACCAGAATTCAAAAGTCTAAATGAATGCACCCCATTTTGCAGGGTGAAATGATTCACTTGTTTCATAGGAAAAATAGACAGGACCCAGTAAAAAGCTAAGAAAACATGTACCTGAAGAGCTACATGTTTGCTAACCTTTGTAAAATAATGCAGTGGAAGGTTAGGGTTTTGTTTGTTTGTTTGTTTGTTTTGAGGGAGGGAGTTGTCAGAAATTAATGGGCCCTTCATTGGCTCTCTGGGCCCCAGACTGATGTATCAACTGAACCTTCCTCTTATAGGCCTTGCTTACTATCATGTAGCTGAAAGCTATGGAAGCGAACAACGTTGAGAGAAATATTTGTGGGAAATGACTGTTACCCTTGAAAGTAATCTGCAGTGAGCATCAAATTGTGCAAGCAAATCTGCTCTTCCTACAGAGGTGATTTGGGAACATTGTTCAACATAGTGAATTACACTGTGTTTTCAAGATCTGGTAGTCTGTTTGCAGATCTTTCCTGAAAAATCCATGTGGTTTTTCAGGTCTGATGTAATATTTTCCACATGTATGCTTTAGTAGGAAAAATCCCAAAGAAAAGCAGAAGCATATTTGTGGAGGAAAACACAGTATTGCAGAAAGGCCAAGTTGGAAAGGAAAAGGCAAAACAAGCTTGTCATTCACACACTGTCTCCTTGCCAGAGAAAGTATGCAAAATGAAAATCAAAGTAAGGTGAAAAGACCAGATTATATTAGGTGGACTTTTCTGCTGAAGCCACAGAAACATTTGTTATTGTTAGGGATAGTGGGTACATTTGCATTTGCAGTTAGGGATAGTGGTACATTTTGTGAAGTTGAAAGCTTTCACAGCTGGCATCCATAGATTTTCCTTGTTTTTTTTTTTTTCTAGGCTGTGAGGCTGTGTTCTGGAATAGTTTCTTTCTGACATTTTGCCTGCATCTGTGACTGGCATCTTCAGAGAATGGTTGGGTAGGAGTGTGTGTGGGGTTTATATATTGTGAACCCCTGTTGGGGAGTATATGTAAATTTGTGTAACTGAATGGTTAGTTTCTGGGTATAGAAATGCAAGGATGATTAGTGTCTGTTTGGCTAATGGTTGGTTGATGGCCCATTATCTGCTGGAAATCCCCTTGTCCCTGGGTGGAATTCCTTTGTAAGTGTTGAGTTTTGATTCTATTGTTTTTCAAAACTGGAAGCCAGATTTTGTTTTCTTTTAGGATTTCTTCTTTCCTGTTGAAGCTGTCCAGGTGTTTATGGATTTCAATAGTTTCTCTGTGCATTCTGACATGATAGTTGTTGGCCTGGTCCAGAATTTCTGTGATTTTAAATAGCATTTTGTGTCCAGGTTGGTTTATAACATGTTCTGCTACTGCTGATTTTTCTGGCTGGCCCAGTCTGCAGTGTCTCTCATGTTCCTTGATTCGTGTTTGCACACTGCATTTAGTGGTCCCTATGTAAACTTGTCCATAGTGGCATGGTATGCGGTAAACTCCTGCAGCTGTGAGAGGGTCTCTTTTGTCCTTTGCTGAGCGTAGCATTTCTTGGATTTTCTAACCATTCAATTACACAAATTTACATATACTCCCCAACAGGGGTTCACAATATATAAACTCCACACCCACTCCTACCCAACCATTCTCTGAAGATGCCAGCCACAGGTGCAGGCAAAACATCAGAAAGAAACTATTCTAGAACACGGCCTCACAGCCCGGAAAAAAACCAAGGAAAATCAGTGGTACATTTGTTAAGGATAGTGGTACACTTACAGGTTAAGTATTCTCAGATTTGATTAATATGTCCTCTTTAGGCATTTGTAGGCCCTTTAGTCAAGGACCTACAGATGGCTAGAGAAATGTTCTCTCAGGTAAATAATAATAATAATGGGCCTATATGCATGGTTTTTCCACTTTCGTGAGGCTGCTGCTAGAGTAAAATCTGGCTTTCCCTTCATCTTAAACTTCACTGCTTTGTTTACTGCAGATATACTGCTACAACCTGACTCTGAAAATCTGTATTTCTCCAGCCCTCCTTCACAATGCCCCCAATGCTGATGCTGCTAAAAACCTTCCAACTAGACAGAGGATGAGGAAAGGGGGACTGGAAAAGCATTAAAAGACTTTGTAAAAAAGAACTTCCTTGTCAGAGACTTTGTTCACTGAGGTGCGCCTGTAGCTGTATCTATTGAATATAGCAATGGAATAGTTTTGCCCACCACCAGGGTAGCTTCAGGGGTTCAGGTCCCCCTCATAACACAGGCATCTCCTCACACCACAACAACTGCTATTTGAGTCAGTTGCCTTACGGCCTAGTGGTAGGTTAAAGGATGTGGGATTTCTCCTCAGCCTGGTAAGACCTTCTACATTATTATAGCACTATGATTCTTCTTCAACTGTCATACTTCCACCCAGTGGAATCCTGGGATTTACAGCTTAGGGAGGGGGTATTTCAAATTCTTAGCCAGAGAGTGCTAGTGCCTCATCATACTACAAAGTCCAGGGTTCCACAGGATGCAGACATGGCAGTTTAAGTGGATCATAGAGAGGGTAGGACAGCAATGAAGAGATTTAAATAGGGGCATCATATAAACAGACTTCGCATGAACATCCTAATGTACTGATGAGGGAGTTGTGATAGGTAGTCCTGTCCCCAGTCAGTGCTGTGCAAACCAGCCATTTCACATAGGCACACCTGAACACAATTATGTGTTCAGAAGGTATGTGAAGAGACTCTACATGCTTACTATGTACTTCGGGCTCTTTCACATGATGGGGAATCCTGTTTACTTGGAGTTCCCCTCTCACATGCAGGAAGTGCATGGAGTATTGCTGACCACGCTAGCTGAGGGACTCTGGGAACTATTCCATTAAATAGCTTTTCAAGCCCTGAAAGGGCTGATGTTTGGCAAGAGGAAGACAGAAATATGGAGGCTGTAGTAGTCAAGAAATAACTAGAACCATAGAATCATAGAATTGTAGAGTTGGAAGAGACCACAAGGGCCATCCAGTCCAACCCCTGCCACACAGAAAATCATGATCAAAGCATCCCTGACAGATGGCCATCAGCCTCTGTTTAAAGACCTCCAAGGAAGGAGACCCCACCATGCTCCGACGGAGTGCGTTCCACTGCCGAACAGCTCTTACTGTCAAAAAGTTCCTCCTCATGTTGAGGTGGAATCTCTGTTCCTGGAGCTTGCATCCATTGCTCCGTGTTCCAGTCTCTGGAAGAGCAGAAAACAAGCTTGCTCCATCCTCAATGTGACACCCCTTCAAATATTTAAATAGGGCTATCATATCACCCCTTAACCGTCTTTTTTCCAGGCTAAACATACCCAGCTCCCTAAGTCTTTCCTCATAAGGCATGGTTTCCAGACCTTTCACCATTTTAGTCACCCTTCTCTGGACATGCTCCAATTTGTCAACATCCTTTTTGAATTGTGGTGCCCAGAACTGGACACAGTATTGTAGTGAGTCCTTACCAAGGCAGAATAGAGTGGCACTATTACTTCCCTTGATCTAGACACTATACCTCTATTGATGCAGCTCAAAATCGCATTGGTCTTTTTAGCTGCCGCATCACACTGTTGACTCATGTTCAACTTGTGGTCTACTAGGACTCCTAGATCCCTTTCGCACATAGTCTCATTCAACCAGGTCTTCCCCCATCCTATATCTATGCATTTCATTTTTCTGCCCTAAGTACAGTACCTTACATTTCTCTGTATTGAATTTCATTTTGTTAGCTTTGGCCCAGCTCTCCAGTCTATCCAGGTCATTTTGATCCTGTCCTCTAGGGTATTAGCTACTCCTCCTAATTTGGTGTCATCTGCAAATTTGATAAGTATGCACCTAATTCCATCATACAAGTCACTGATAAATATGTTAAATAGCACAGGATCCAGGACAGAACCCTGTGGCACCCCACTGGTCACATCTTTCCAAGACAAAGAGGAGCCACTGCTGAGCACCCTTTGGGTTCAGCCGGTCAACCAATTACAAATCCATTTAACAGTTAACTTGTCTAGCCCACATTTTATAAGCTTGTTTGCAAGAATGTGATGGGGAACCTTGTCAAAGGCCTTACTGAAATCAAGGTATGTGATATCCACAGTGTTCCCTTCATCTACCAAGCTGGTAATTTTATCAAAAAAATGAGATCAGATTAGTCTGGCATGACTTGTTTCTCTGAAACCCATGTTGACTTTTTGTGATTATGGCATTGCCTTCTAATGTTCACAGACTCTCTGTTTAATGATCTGCTCTAGAATCTCCCCTGGTATTGATGTCATACTCTCTCTCTGTCTCTCTCTGGCTTTTCTTCGCAAATGAAGATTCAGGAAGAACTCATCCTGCACTTTCTGCAAGCGTGCGGATGACTAAAAAGGCCAATCCGAGATAAACAAGTCCAGTTGCAGAAAGCACAGCAGAAGGTCTCCTTGGGTGATGTTTCCAGGTTGTGATTCTTTCTGCGTTGTTGTTTCTCTTCAAGATTTGTTTGGTATAAGTTCTCAAATAAGGCTGCAGCATTGTGGATAGTGCGTCTCCATGTGTCCCGATGTGAGGCCAGGGGGGACCATTGTTGGTGATCAATTTGGCCGAGCCTGAGACGTTGTTTCAGGGAGTCCTTGTATCGCTTTTTTGGAGCGCCCCTCCTTATACCTGAAGTCATACTAAGTGGACAATAATTGTTGGAATCCTCTTTTTTTCCCTTTTTGAAGATGGGGACAACGTTTGCCCTCCTCCAGTCTGCTGGGACTTCTCCTGTTCTCCAGGAGTTCTCAAAGGTTATTGCCAATGGCTCTGAGATCACATTTGCCAGCTCTTTCAATACCCTTGGATGTAGTTCATCTGGTCCTGGAGGTTTAAGTTCATTTAGATTAAGAAGGTATTCCTGTACTACCTCTTTGCTTATTTTGTGCTGGATTTCCCCTATTGTGTCCTCTGTTCCCTTATCCTCAGGTTGATCACACTTTTCCTTTTCTGAAAACACTGAGGCAAAGGTGTTGAGTAATTCTGCCCTTTCTCTGTCCCCTGTTAGCATTTTGCCATCTTCTCCACGTAGTGGCCCTACCATTTCTTTCTTCTTCCTTTTACTGTGGACATAACAAAAAAAAAAAAAAAACAACAACCCTTTTTATTGTTCTTAACCTCTCTAGCAAGCCTGAGCTCATTCTGAGCTTTAGCTTTTCTGACTTTACTCCTACATCTGTTCGCTATCTGTTTGAATTCTTCTTTGGTGATTTCCCCCTTTTTCCATTTCCTGTACATGTTCCATTTAAAACTTAGCTCCATTAAAAGCCCTTTAGTCATCCATCCTGGTTTCTTGAGACACCTCCCATTTTTCTTCCTCATTGGTACTGTTTGAAATTGTGCCTTTAGTATCTCCCTTTTGAGAAAGTCCCATCCATCTTGAAGCCCCTTCTCTTTTAATATTCCTGACCATGGGGTCACCCCCAGTATTTCCCTGAGTTTATTGAAACCAGCTTTCCTAATGTCTAGAATACGTGTCTGACTATGCCTGGTTTCTCCTTTCCATTGTATAACAAACTCCAGGAGAACATGATCACTCTCACCTAAGGATCCCACTACTTGCACCCCATTAACTAGGTCATCCCTGTTGGTTAGGATCAGATCTAAAATAGCTGACCCCCTTGTTGCCTCTTCCACCTTTTGGACCATGAAATTGTCTTCCAGGCAAGTAAGGAATTTGCTAGACCTTGAAGTTTTGGTTGAGTTAGATTTCCAGCAAATATCAGGATAGTTGAAGTTGCCAATGACTACTACATCTCTCTTTTCTTTGTGCATGGTCATCTGTTCTAGAAAGGCATCATCCAATTCCTCCGTCTGACTTGGGGGTCTGTAGTAGAGTCCCACAATAACATCCCTGTTGTTTCCCTCCCCTTTAATTTTTATCCAGATGCTCTTCACCTGGCTTCCAGTATTGATGTCATGGATCTCTTCACTGGTGTAAATATCCCTGATATATAATGCTATTCCTCCTCCTTTCCTGTTTGGCCTGTTTCTCTTATAAAGGTTATACCCCTCTATTCCTACATTCCAGTCATGAGACTCATCCCACCAGGTTTCAGTAATACCTGTTATATCATATTTGCTTTGTAGTGCTAGGAGTTCAAGTTCATCTTGCTTATTTCCCATGCTCTGTGCATTAGTATAGAGACATCTAAGACCATGTGTTCCATTGACTTGCTGCCTGTGCAAGTTTTTTTTGCCTCTGACTGTTGGGTCCTTGCACGGTTTGCCTTGTTCCCTCTATGACAGTTTGACTAGAATGAGAATTTTTTGCTCAGCAGTAGAAAGGCCATATTTCAGCACATTGGAGTAGATAATGATGTGAACTTCAAAATTATGCTTTCTGGGCCTTTGGCTTCAACCTTTTGTTGAAGGTTTGCTAAGTCATTATAGGGTATGGGTGGCTCTTAGTAGAGTCCTGTTTCATAATAGAGGGAGCATTCTGTTGGCTCCAGACTTTCATCTGGTCTAGATTACTGTTCAGTGCCAGCATGACCCAGACTGGTATCAAATGCATATTGTATATTGTAAAGCTATAGTGAGTAGCATGGTATAGTGGTTTGAGTGCTGGACTATAACTCTGGAGACCAGGATTTAACCCCCTGCTCAGCCATAGAAACCTTGGGCAAATCACACCTTCTCAGCTTCAGAGGAAGGCAAAGGCAAACTCCCTCTGAACAAATCTTGCTTAGAAAACCCTGTGATAGATTCATCTAAGCATCGCCATAGGTCTTAAATGCACACAACAATACCAACAATATGGTGGGTATACTGTCGAGTGGCATAGTGGTAATACCTTCCAGTGGTAGTTGATCTTCAGTACAGGATAAGATGTTAGGCTGATTGCTGAGGTGGTAATTAAAGGCCTATTCAATGGCAGCCCTTCTATCAAATGGGAGACACCCTGTAAATGCAATCTGATAAGGATCATGAGATGAATACCATGCATGGGTTGTATTTGGGCAGGGTGAGAACAAAAGGACATGTCCAAAGCTCATTCAATAATGTGATCAACTGGGTCATCTGGAAATTAGAATGTCTGGAATTTCCATGTTACAGTATTTCCAAAGAAACAACAACCAATCACCCCCAGGAAATTTTAAAAAAAACATTAGATAATCTGTGTCTTCTCTGGTATGTTCTACTTCATTTTGGGACATTTTGTTCCATCACAAAGCCAAACAATGACTGCTAAAATATTATTAAAACAAGCCTAATGTAGAATCAGGTCAAAAATAATAAGGACATTGGGAGTAACATAACATCAGTATGCAAATCAATAAATCAAATCAATCACTTTATTTATAGCCTGCCTCTCCACCAAGACTGGGAGTCAAGGTAGCTTACAGGCTAAAAGATTCTGTAACATCTGAAGCTGGAGAGGCTGTATATGCTCTGAACCAGTTGCTGAGTGTGGCTTTGAGTTGGCTGAAAATAAACACAATGAAGCTGATATCTCTGTTAAGACAGAGATTCTTTGGGCTGGGTGTTTCTGTGTTTGGGAAGTGGGTTGTTCTGGATGGGTTTGCCATCCTGAAAGCATCTCTTTTTCTGGAGGCTCAGGTGACCTCAGTGGCACCCATTGACTAGAATTCTGTTGGTTACATAAGGCGATGTGACTCTGGTTTGTGTCAGGTTACATATTTTTGAGGACATTGCAGAATGGAATGTCTCATGCAATGCCCCTTGCTTGGGATGGATTGCACAAAAGTAGCTGGAGTAGGACCTCCCTGATGAAATTATACCAACTTTTTAAAGGGGCATTTCTCACTAAAATTATACTAATGCGTGGCTGCACAGTTACAAAGCTACTATTTGTATTTCTGGGATTTTCACAACATTTAAAAAAGCTGAGCATGTCTGAGTTTTGAGCTCAGGCATTTTCTGTTTCTCCCCTAGAACTGGGGTTTGGAGGAGGGAACCTTGGCAATAGGGCTCCACAACTCTTTAAGGAGCTGACAAATTGGGTTGTGTCAGGAAGTCCACAGTGAGAGCCAGAGTGGTATAGTGATTTGAGTGCTGAACTCGATTATTGGGATACCAGAGTCTGAATTCCCACCTGGTCATGGAAACCTACTGAGTGATCTTGGGCAAGTCACACTCTCTCAGCCTCAGAGGAAGGTAAGAGCAAACCACTTCTGAACAAATTCTGCTAAGAAAATCCCATGATAAGTTTGCTAGAAGTCAGAAATGACTTTAAGGCACACAGCAGCAGCAGCAACAACAACAACAAGAAGAAGTCCATCCTGACTGGTGGTGGTTTATCAGTAATCCTTTTGTGGGGAATCAATGTTGTAGTGGAACTTGTGTGTGCAGGGTCAAAGCATTGAGAAATTTTATTTAACAGGGACAATGACTTCACACACACACATTCCAGGTTTCTCTGCATCCTCTGAACTTAGTTGCAATCCTCACAGTTACTGGGGGTGACATGGAAGTTTACAACAACATATTGTTGCATGCTCTCCTTGGTTTAAAGCAAAGTATTTGGGGATGGTTTGGTCTTCTTGGGGGAGAGTGGATGCAGAAGAGGGAGAACACAATGTCTGTATTTCCTTCTCCCAATCATGTCTGTTACAGAAAATACATGAGCTCTGTGTATGACTCTGGTGGCTTTACAACCTGGAAAAGCCATTTTCAGGCATCAACACCACATCTGGCATGGAAGGAACAGCTAATCAATGCAAATTCTCCTGTCGCTTGTGGTGGAAATTAGAGACACAAACCCTTTGGAACGTGTCTTCTCTGTCTAAAATCATTAAGATCAGGCTATTTCAGGTTGGCTTACACCATTAGCCCTTTACTATTATTTGAGTAACTTCAGATTCTCCAACCAGATGCTACACATACACACACACACACAGTGAGAGCCAGCTTCAGGTCACCACTCTGCCCCAAATGCTACATCCACCTCCTGCTTGCTTGATATGATTAAGGCTGCATGATTGCCCCTTCATCCACCTCTTCCTACACGCTGACTGCAAGCTGACACTGTATTGCCACCTGCTGCTGCACAATAACAATGCACCTTAATGAAAGGAAAATGGATTGCCAAAAGCAAAATCAGGGTGTTGTCAATTTTGCATATTTCCTATTAAAACTGGATTACAGAGCAGTTTAAAGATGACTTTCTTCCAGTTGCTATATTATTTTCAAAAGTCATAAATGAGAGACACCTCAAAGGCCTTATTCTCTTTTCTAGTGACAGCAGATAGATTCTGCAACTGTATGTCATGCCCCATGACCCTAATGAGGGTATGCAGTCTGAGGAGGAGGACATGGCAGAGGATGGTCCTAGGGACCCTAGCACAGGTTTATCTAATCCTAGTGGGCTGGTACCAGTCCCAGCAGCGAGCCCTGCCAACTTAGATAAGGAGAAGGAAGAGGAGATGGACTTACCCATATTGTCCTTCAGCTAACAGAGATCCCAAAAGGAAGCCCAGAGGCGATCGATGAGGCTTTATCTGAAACATTGGCTCATTAAGGAACACCTAGGATAGCCCTGATTGCTATATATACACCTTGGGGGAGCTATGGAGCCTTCATCAGAGATCAACTGATCATCCTGGTGAAAACTTTGTGTTGGTTATCTTTGATTTTGTGTTCCTGCTGCCTTGATTCCTGTTTAGACCTTGGACTGATTCTGACTACACTGTTACCTGATCCTGTTGACATATAGACTTGCTTCTGGACCTACACTGACTTCTGTAAGCCTCTGACTTTTTGGACTGTTTACTGGACTGTTCTTTGCATCTCCCTGTTTGCTTCTGCCAACTTTTATCAGGACTTTGTTTCAACTGCTTTGCTACTATTAAGAGTTGGCCACATTCCCAGACATTGCTTTATGAGCTTCTAAGCTGTTTGTTGATACTTTTGCTGGCAACCGGCTGCTATCCCGGACACTGTAGTAGCTGGGATGCATGTTTGTGTGTTTGCTTGCACAATGGGCAGGATTCATATGATCATATTAGCCAAACAGGAACAACCATTAAGTTCTAATAGCTTGAAATGCTTGTCTCCTGACACTATTAGCTGTTATTGATCACAGTGTTCCAATGTGACAAGGTCATTGTGTGTGTGTGAGCCTTCAAGTCACCTGTTGACTTATGGTAACCCCATGAAATTTATAGGGTTTTCGTAGGTGGTTTTGCCAGTTCCTTCCTCTGAAATAAAACCTATAGCACCTAGTATTTGTTGTTGGTCTCCTATCCAAGTACTAACCAGAGCTGACCCTGCTTAGCTTCCAATATCAGATAGAGATCTTGTGCCTTTAGGGTATTTAGGCTCTCTAAGGAACCCTAATGGTTGCAGTGGTTAAATGCTGGTACTGTAGCCACAACATTGTGAGTTTGATCCTACAGGACTCCAAAGTTCACTCAGCCTTTTATCCTTCTGAGGTCTATAAAATGAGTACCCAGCTTGTTGGGGGCAATTATCTAAACACTGTAAACCACTTAGGGAATGCTTTGCACTGATAAGTGGTATAGAAATATAAATGCTATTGCTATTATCATCCAATACATCAGAGGTGGGTAATCACAACAGGTCCAGGAGCCAATTTTCTGACCCTGTACCCACTGACCCCCATACAGAGTACCAAAAATATTCCCCAATCTTCTGATTTCGAAAAACTGGATAATTAAAAAAAAATTAAACAGGGCGGGGGGTTCTCATGGAAGCAGGAGGCTTTGAAGAGAGGCAATTCAATGTCCTTTTCTGTGGTCAGAAAAAGGTGGGTGGTCCAAGGAGTTTGGAGGAATTGAAGGACACAAAAACATCCTTGGGACCACATGTGCTCCATGTCCACACTTTGCCCACTCTTGCAATAGATGGATTGTTAACAGGATTTTTTAAAATGCAAAATGATTGAAGATATTTTAAGTATTACACATTGCTTCTTTGCCTATTGAATATTAAATTAGCTTCTCTGTCTACCTATGAAATTTAAAACTCAAGTAGAAATAAAACTAGATCAACAATAAAACAATCAGACAGACCAGTAGTAAAAATAGCAGCTGCACCATACACAAAAGGCTTAGGCCTAATGCCAATTTGCAAGTTCCAGCTAGCATAGACTCCCTGAATTAAGTAAATTTACCAAAGAGTTGACTTAGTAAGTTTCCATCGATTTAAGCCAGACCAATTTGAAAGAAACATGACAGACAGATGGAAGAATCAATCTAATGCCATCAAATAGTGGCATTTTAAGGATGTCCCATGCTAAAGGTATGATAATTGTAAAGATCCTGTTTGTTGTTGCTGCCTATGAAAATTCAGCTATTTAGAAGGGGAATTTCAAAACCAGAGGAAAATGATCTAGCACATAAAGATATGGCATTTTTTGGTAGCATGTATGCCTTCCAGTTACTAGGGTTTCCAGTTTGGCTCCCTTTCCCCTTGTATTACACTTAGAGTTAATCATGTTACATTTCTCAGATTTTGTTCTTGATCTCACATGGGGCCTGTGTATTCCAACCTGTCCTGCAGATTTGAAGGACTTCTATATTTTACATTTTCAAAATATGGGTGGACATGTGGTGTTTGTTTTGCATTGTGATTTATTTATTTATTTGCATTTAGCAGAAATCAATCCCATTAAATCTGAATGAGGCACTAAGGCAGCCACTTCATGTAGCATTAATGCCACAAAAGAGCACAAAAATGCTTAGTGGTTTAATTTTGTAATTATGATATTTTTACTATAAGGCATAGGGAAGAGGTTATTCTGGAATACCCTGCTTTAGCCATTTTGAGTACAAGTTTTAAGGAAAAGGTGGAGTAGAAATAAAGTTAATAATACAGTTAATAATAAGAGATGCCAAAACAGCTTGGATGAGTTTAGGTACTATGTATTGTTACCCTATACACTCAGGGGTTGTGAAGATCCTCAAAATATTGACATTAATTGGGGGAATTAATGTACTTGGCTTGGCTATGCAAGAGGAGGCAACAGATAGCAGAACTTTTGACCTTTTAATCAGGAGGAGACAATAAGCTAAATAGTACATTAAGTGACCTTTATTTGAGAAAAACAATACTAACAACATTCAAGCACACATTTGGGCTTCAAGCATTCACGCAAGATTAGTGAAATAAGTGGGAAATAATGGGATAGAGGAATAGCAGAGGGAATTGTTTGTGGGAAATAAAACACCCTGTCCTGTAGAGATGAGGTCGCGGAATGGGGGCCCTGAAGCCAGAACGGTGACACAGTCTGACACGGTCTGACACAGGTAGGAGGGTGAACTGTGTGCTTGGCTACATAGATGGACAGATGTGGTTGAGTGCAATTTTGTGCTTGTGTGGAATTTTGGAAGGTTTTTTATAGTCAATATTTGCCTTCTGGGGATGGGATTTAGAGTAGATGACAATTTTTCTCGGAGTTGCTCAAGTTAAGACAAAGGCACTCCAGATATGTTAATGGTGTCTTAATGCGTCAATAGTTTGTGACTGAAAGGGAGAAAGTAACTTCCTTTATTTAGGGACAGGTGAAGGAATGAGAGGTGTTTACAGGTTTGTATCTCGCAGCCTTAGCTGATGGGATTAAGCAGGTGTATGTGCCTTCAGCTGCTTTGTGAATTAGAATTTATTTAGAATTTAGAATTTAGATAGCCCCTCCTTAAGTGCATACCTGACTGAGTCTGAACACTAGCCTTTGCAATTTGTTGGGATTTTCCAGATTTAATGGCTGCACTGCGTGGAAGGCCACATTTGACCTAATTATTAAATATTGCCAATTATTAATATAGACATGGGGCAGGGGGTGTCAGGGTAGGTAACAGTATCTTGACTTGAGTCAGGAGTGCCATTTGCTGCTCTGCCTCAAGCAGCAAATTCTTTTCGGCCAGCCCTACTGCCCAACGCCTCCTGTATATAGTCCAAGGCACTGATAATCTTCAGGCTTTGATTTAACTTCAGGTTTTATCTGCAGAAGACAAATCAAACATTTACTCACACCTTGAGAGCTTTTACAAACTGGTGCCTGAAGGACAAAAGTTTGGAGGACAACATGATCTCAAACAGAAGGATGCTCCATAACTGATGTGGCTCTGCTGGGGAAAGCTTAGAAAAGCATTATTTGTCAGAATAATGTCGCATATCCAAAATCTGATAACACAAAAGTAGGTTCTGTGAAGCACCAAGGAAAGGTTTAGTATTCCATGAATCTGAGGAAGTAGACCAAGTCGGGCTCCCCATCCTATTTGCTGAACAGCTGGTCTGGTTTAGAGTTTTGGAGAAGTTGTGTGTGTGTGTGTGTGTGTGTGAAAATCTTAGTTGTTCCTGAATAAAAAATGTAATTATGTTTTTCTTGGAATAGTTTGGAAAGTTACTTCATTCTGGACTACGACTCCCAGACTGGAGTTCTTAATAGCTGGACAGGTTTAAGTGAGAATGGGCTGTTACAGACTCACAGGGCAATGAATATTTAGTTACTAATTCTTTATAGTGAGCTCATTCCACTAGAGGGCAATGTAGGACTACATGGAAGTGTTCTCCAGCAATACTAAGCCTTTCCTTGGTGAACATCCAAGCTCCACAGAACCTACTTTTTAAAATCAGAGTTTGGATTTGCAACACTATTCTGACAAATAATGCTTTTTTAAGCATTCCCCAGTAGTGCCACATCAGTTATGGAGCATCGTTCTGTTTGAGATCCTATTGTCCTCCACACTTTTGTCCTTCAGGCACCTGTTTGTAAAAGCTGTCAGGATATGAGCAAATGTTTGATTTGTCTTCTGCAGATATTTGCTTGTATTGCTTTTAATGTCCTTTAGCAAACATTTGTCATGTCTTATTTTATATATATGTAATTTTTAATTTGAACTATGTGGTTTTAAACAAATTGTTAACCACCCTGCATTTCTTTAAACAGAGGCTGGATGGCCATCTGTCAGGGATGCTTTGATTGTGATTTCCTGCATGGCAGGGGGTTGGACTGGATGGCCCTCATGGTCTCTTCCAACTCTGCAATTCTATGATTCTATGATTCTATGAGGAAAGGTGGAGTGGAAATTAAATGAATTAATGGGGAAGGGGGAAGGGAGGAAAACATCTGATATGAAAAGATGGCTGGTAAGCATTGTGTTTCAGAGTGTATAATGAGCAGAGGAGAGGAACAGGATGAACACTTGCTATTATTAATTCACAGGTTGGGGGGAAAAAGTGTTTCTGGCTGTTGGGAAACCCCATTGGGAAGAATAATAGACCACAATTTTGGACAATTTTCTCCCTATATTTGAATGTTCCAATGTGTTATGGAGAAATTACTCTGCTTAGGGGCTTATCTCACAAAGGAAAGGAAGCCCAAGAGTAGCATGTCCCACTGTGCCTTATCACATGATGTCGGCGTGTTTCAGCTTTTCTCCTGTTGAGTCCTGTGGGAGATGATGGTAAATGTTCTCTCACACAACTGGAATGGGAGAACAGCTGAAACACATCATGCAATAAGGCAAGGTGCTATTATAGGAGTGCACTGCCGCTTCCTTTCCTTGTGCGATAAGCCCCATAGAGAAACAAGTACATGGGCTTTTCTTGCACAGAAGTCTGTTTTCTGTGTATAAAACACTGTTTCCTACACAAGAAATCTTATTTTGTGTGTGTGTGTGTGTGTGTGTGCAAAAACAAAACGCCCCTTCCCCCAAACCCAAACTCTTGTGTTTTTCTCTGCAGAATAATTCCTCTGTAAGACTTCAGGAAATTCATATGCTGGGAGAATACTATGGAGAGATGTTTGTTTTCTCCCACCACAAGGATTAAATAGTTCAGGATTTAAATCCCTAGCAGAGGGACTTGTAATAGAGACTACTCAGACCAATCAGGTATGAACTAGAGGAAGTATAAAGCCTTATCCCCAGCTCACTGAAAACCAGGGCTGGCACTATTACTAGGCAAAGTGAAGCAGCTGGCTCAGGCATCAGATGGGTGCAGCAGAGGGGGTGGGAATGGTGTCCTTAGATGTTCCATCTTAGCAATCCCTTAGCTGTTACCCTGTCTTGGAAGACATAACTTTATGTGCCATGTAGACTGTATTTCCCTCTTGTACTAGTCTGCTACTCTCACATGTGGTGGAGGATGCTATCTCATCACAAGCTAGAGTTCTCAGGTCTCAGGGCCTAATCTTTCTTTGCTCTTCATGTTGAAGGGAAGGAATCTCAGGGCAAGAGTGCTGCTTGGCCATGTTTTGCTGCATAGTCAACACTGCTACCCCTGAATGTGTTTCCTAGATTTGAAGATATTTCATTTTGCCACAATAGGGGAATCCTAAACAAGAGGGAAATATGGATTGGGACTAAACTCTTTGAGGTTTCTACCTCCAACAAAGATAAAACTTCTCTTTTGGACTATAATTGGCTAAGTTTAACCTATATAGCACCTACATTTTCCCCCTAGATGTAGCAGTACAAAGACATCTTGAGAAATCCAATGACCTCTTCCTAGCAAAGGAGCCTGTGACTTCACAAAGGGACAGAGACATCCTGGATGCCAAGAGAGGTTGCCTTATTTCTGCAAAAGGAGTTACATTTTACTGTCCTTTGTCTCAGTGAGATCCCTCACCTGAACAACAACACAAGAAATATGTAGGCCTGTGACTTCAGTACAGTCACTTTTCTTTTTTAACATCTGAGCTTTGAAAGCTTGTATTATGTGTTTTGCATTATGGTTGGCTTTTTTGTGGATTCTAGATTTTGTCTTGCTGCATGGCCAACACGGCTACCCTCTGAATGTGTTTCTTAAAATGTGTGTGTGTGTGTTACTCATTTGTTTAACTTGGTGTCTTTTGAATCTCATACTCTGTGCAGGTGTGGTTGATGGTTAATGTATCATGCTTACTGACATCACCGGGCCCATCCCTTGTGATATCACAAGGGGATTATCCTTAGATCTCAGGTTTTGGTCCTAAAATCTCAGGACCTGGTATAGTCCTGACCTGGCAACCCTATCACCAGTGTTGATTCAGCTGACAGTCCACTCAAAAGGGTTTGGAGTGACCCTCTCGGAAATCTTAATGATCTTTTGGTTCGGGAATTTTGCAAGTATTGTTTACATCTTTATATGTCTATCTTAGTGGCCAGAAGAAAATAAAATAAATAAAGATGAAATCCCATGGATGTTTTATTTTGGTTCTAATATTATAGAAGAATGTCAGAAAAATGCTGCTGGGGCCAAAGGACTAGCTAGGAATGTGGTCCTTCCAGTAGCCAACCAGATGCCTATGAGAAGCCAATAAGGAGGACATGAATAAAAGCACTCCCCACTACTCATGTTCCTCAGCAACCAGTATCAAATTCTATATTTGCAGTGTATTGCAAAATATATGCAGCCCTGTGTAAGGATTGCCATAGTAACCATTTTTTAAACAAAGGGAAGACAGGATTAATCTATCTGAACTTCCTTCTCTTAAACATCACAGAGCAACTCTGTAGTCAGACCTGGGCAATTTAGGTGTGTGCATCTCAGTGTGCACGCACATGTGAGCATGCCTTCATTCTACTCATCCAATTAAGTATACCAAGGTATCCAATTCTATATCCAAACAATATGCTGTTTTGTTCAAATATTTGGAGGAGAAGAAATTAGGGAAAGTAGCCCAGTGGCATTATCTTTCTTGAATATGATCATTTGATCCTGCAGTGCTGAGGGCTGCTGGTGGCACAAAAGTTCTCATTTTACACAGTAAACAACAGAACAATACCATGGCAACACCACTATCCACCAACCATGGTGTTGCATGACGATGGTCCATATTAGCAAGGAACAGTGGGAAAATGACCCCATGACAACTCCGCTTGTGGTTCTTAAGAGCCCAATCCTATATTCTAGCCTTGTCCAACCAACTGTTTTTCAGATGTGTTGCACTACATCTCCCAGAATCCTCAGACAGCTTATTTGTTTTATGATTATTTGTCATCCAACACATCAGGTGGGTGCCAGGTTTGGAAAGACTGTAATACTGAAGTACTGGTTCCTCGTGGCTTGGAAGGAAGACAATTGTTTGAGGCTAAGTGGGGTATTTTAAATGGATTGGGGAAGGTGGTGAGTCTTGTGCTCCCATCAGGTGGAAGGACCAAACAGTAAGAGAAGACAAGATTCCACCTGTTCCTCCTGCCTCTGACCAGTTTTTGCTTCCCTCCATGGCAGATTTATACCATACCATTAAACTCACATGGATCCTTAACACCCTTCTATCCTCAGGCTCTACTGGCACCAGGACATTTATTCAGTGTCCTGTCTTATGTATATGGCATAGGCTGAGGATAGGATACTGTTAACCAAGCTGTGAACAGTTTGCTATCTTTTTTTAAAAGATGTATTATCTGTCATTTTAGTGAATGATCCTTAAGCTGGTTTACAACAGGTAAGGCTAGACTCAACAGCCCAACTATCTACTTTTTTCCACCTCTCTCTCTATATATTTACATTTTTAATACCCCATTTGTATATACATCTACTGATATTTTAAAAAGTATTACATTTATAGAGAACCAGTATGGTGTAGTGGTTTGAGTGTTGGACTATGACTCCAGAGACCAGGGTTTGAATCCCTGCTCAGACACAGAAACCCTCTGGGTGACCTTGGGCAAGTTACACTTTCTCAGCCTCAGAAGAAGGCAATGGTAAACCCCCGTTGAACAAACCTTGCCAAAAAACAAAACAAACAAACAAAAAAACAAGACAGGTTTGCCATAAGTTGGAAATGACATGAAGACATATAACAACAACCTTACAATTGCATCCATGGTGTTGTGCATGGCCCCTTTCCCAGTGTATTCTCACAAAAACTCTGTGAGGTAGACTAGGTAAAGGGATAGTATAGCAACTGGCCCAAGAATTTTATTGCCAAGTGGGGATTTGAAGTATATCTTCTCCATCCTGATCTGATTTACTAAACATTATACAGCACTGGCTCAAATGTATTCATCATCTTTCCAGTGTAGGCAGTGCTCATGGCAACTTACAAAATAAAAAAGAAAGAAAATAAAAGCTTGTACAGTCTGTACTGTGCCATAAATTCTCAGTGTCTCACTTCAGCAGGATATTTTTCTGGCTTGGATGAAGTTCTTCTCTTGTACCTGTTTTGGAAATCTAATTAATTCCTGATGCTGCTGCCACCAGCACTGGAATAAAAAGAATATCCCAAAGATGACAGGAACCATGATGTCTATTCCCACCTCCAGGTGCAGGGGACTTGCTTGGCATCAACACATAGTAAAGTCAGCAGAGAACAGAAACCAGAACTGCTGAAGGTAAAACTAGTTTATGTCAGACACTAATGTGAACTGTGCTTTGAGCTAAGCTCTGATTCATCAGACTTGGAAACATATGGGAAAACACTGTTTGATTTAGTCCATTTCTGCTCTGCAAATAAAATGAAAATAACCCAGACATGAGGAATTAAGGCCTTGTCCACACTGGTGAAAAACCTTGAATCCGCCCAAATCTGGCCCAATAATGCCACACAACACGCGGCCTTATTCCCAAATCTGGTGTGATAATGCCACATGATGCTTGACCCTATCCGCACCAGACTCCGGATCGCCTCCCCGGCCCTCCCCACCCCCTCCCCAGGCCTTCATGGGGCCTCCGGAGGTCCCGTGAAGGCCTCCCCAGCCCTCCCTGCCCTCTTCCCAAGATGGTTAAGTGGCGATATAATAGCCCTGTTTAAGTATTTGAAGGGGTGTCATGTTGAGGATGGAGCAGGCTTGTTTTCTGCTGCTCTAGAGACTGGAACACGGAACAATGGATGCAAGCTCCAGGAACAGAGATCCCACCTCAACATTAGGAGGAACTTTTTGACAATAAGAGCTGTTCGGCAGTGGAACACACTCCCTTGGAATGTGGTGGGGTCTCCTTCCTTGGAGGTCTTTAAACAGAGGCTGGATGGCCATCTGTCGGGGATGCTTTGATAGTGATTTCCTGCGTGGCAGGGGGTTGGACTGGATGGCCCTCATGGTCTCTTCCAACTCTACAATTCTATGATTGTATGATTCTAAGTGTGGTGGGAGGCATTGTTTTGCTGGCATAAAAGTGGTTTTAATTATGCCAGCAAAAGAACGTTTTTAGAGTCTCGTCTGATAAAGTCCTAAGGCTACAATCCTATGCCCGCTTTTCCTGGGTTTAACTCAGGGGGGTTTACTTTCGAATAGATCATATAAGAAGACACTGAAACTAGGGAAATATAGGCTGGAATCCAGTTAATGGCATACATGAGTGTAAGGGTGCATCCAGGCTGATTAAAAAGACCAGAAAATCCCAGGTTTCATTTCTGTTCTTTTCTATTTTATTTTGGAGATCCATACACATTTTATTTATCCAAGAATATTTTCTGTCAGCTTCTGGTTTTTATACCAACTCAACAAGTTGGTTTATTTTAATCCAGTATAAAACTGGAAAGAACAGGAACACAATCTGGGACTTTTCACTCAGTGTGGATGAGCCCTAAGCCTGGCTTATGTGAGTGTGGGTCTCTTTGTGTACTGAGGGCAGGAAGCTATTTTGTAGACCTGTGCATCCCATCCAAAGCTTTCCCTATCCCAACAGGCCCTGATTGGGTGAAGCTTCTGCTGCTGCTTCCTACTGGTGGGAGAGGAGGGAGGGGATGGCAGTTTAGAAGAGTAAGATGTAGCTGATTTGAGCTGCCACAGGAAAAAAACTGAGGAAGCACTCTCAAATGGAGTGCACCCCATTACCCTTCTTCTTAGAGCCAAGACTCACTGTATCTTCCTACTCTAAGCTGCCTCCACCCTCCTTTTCCTCTCTGTTCATAAACAGCAGCAATGCCCCCAACCCAGTCCCTGGTGTGACAACTGCTGGCATGGGAGAAGGACACCAAACTGCAGGGACAGAGTTTTACATTTCTCCTGCTGGTTGCAGGATCTTGGCTGTGATTTTATTTATAGCAATTATTTAAGATGATGTACTTAAGTATTTCAGCATCTCATTATAATAAATGAATTAATTTTGCTAAATAATAAATTATATCCATAGTTACTTTTACCTACTTAGGAAGAAGCAGTGTGGCAATGGCAACCAGTGGGGAGTGCAGGTCCCTGCCTAGCCCGGAGGTGATACTGGGGTAACCCTGGAGCAATTGGGTTGATCCTGCTAAATGTCATGGGAATGACAGAATTGCTGTGGAGGAAAGTCTCAAGGAATATGGGAAAAAATGAGAAGCAATGGAACTCTGTAAAGAAGGGAGGAAGGAGAGGGAAATAACTACAGAATTGGAGCCAGAAGCATCCACAGTGAGGGGCAAAGAGCATCTTGGATGCAAAAAGCTGGTGCAACACAAAGAGCCAGCTACCCTGAAAGTATTGAAAAAAGTATTGATATGGGCCATGGTTGACATCAGAGGGGAGCAACACAGAGTGGCATTGGTCAGCAGGCAGGGTCGGCAACAAGAGCGGCAGTGGCAGAGGAGCTGGAAGTGGCAGAGGAGGAGGTGACAAGAGCAACCTCAGCCCCATCCTGCCACCACAACGATCTCCAGCAGTACAACTCCTGCCACCAGTGCAGCAATGGAGACTGTTGGGGAGCGCAAATCCCTGCCTAATGTGCAGGTGATGACGAGTAGCCTTAGAGTATTTGGATCAATACTGCTAAACTCCATGGGCACTGCATAGCTGCCTCATAACAAAATTTCAAGGAATACAGGAAAAACTGAGAAGCAATACAACTCTGTAGAAAAGGGAGCAAGGGGAGAAATAACTGCAGAGATGGAGGCAGAAGGATCTATAATTGTCTGCTTCAATGTATGTGCAATGTTTGTTTTCTTGCCAGAAAACATCACCAGCTATACATGAAGCAAGTGGAAACTGGCAGCTCTCTTTGAAGAGAAGGAGGAGGAAGTGAAAAGAATAAGAGTATGTATATAGAATGGAAGGAAGGACAATCACCAAGGAAGAGTACAGTCATGTAACCCAAACTTGCAGGAACAGTATAAAGAAAACTAAAGCTCAAAATGAACTGAGACTGGTTGGGCAAGCAAGGAGCAACAAAAAAGGGGGCTTTCAGATACATTTGATGCAAGAGAATGACCAAGGACACAGTGGGGCTGCTGTTCAGTAAGGATAGCAAAATGCTAATAAATCACAGTGAAAGGGAGAACTACTTAATAACTATTTTGCTTCAGTTTTCCCCCAAAAGAGAACTGTGGCCTTCCATGCAGCACTAGAGACCCTGGATTGCAAATCAAGACTGACAGGGAGTTAGTCAGGAATTACCAAGCTAACCTAAATGAGTTCAAAGCTGCAGGGCCAGATGAACAGCATCCCAAAGTACTGAAGGAACTTGCTGATGCACTCTCTGAACTGCTTGCTATCCAAAAGAAATCTTGGAGAACAGGTAAAGTGCCAAAGGACTGGAGAAGGGCAAATGTTGTCCCTCCCCCCCCCCCCAAAAAGAGCCAGGAAAATACAGACCAGTCAGCCTGACCTCAATACCAGGAAAAATATTAGAATGGATTAAACAGGAATTTGTCTTCAAGTATCTTGATGACAATGCAGTGATCAGTAGGATCCAACATGGGTTTGTCAAGAACAAATTCTGCCAAACTAAGCTCATGTCTTTTTTCAATCAGGTTACTAGTTTAGTAGATGGTGGGAATGCTGTGGATGTCATTTATCTACAGCAAAACATTTGATAAGCCCCCCAATAATATTTTGATTAAAAAACTGATTAAATGTGGAATAGATGGGAACTTTGTCAGAGGGTCCATAATGGGTTGGAAAACCAGGCTCAAAGCTCTTGTATGGAGTGCCTCAGGGTCCTGTTCTAGGGCCATTACTCTTCAACATATTTATCAGTGACTTAGATGATGGGGTGGAGGGAATCCTTATCAAGTTTTCAGATGAGACAGAATGGTGCGGGGTGGCTAACACTTTGGAGAACAGGAACAGAATTCAAAAAGATCTTGGTAAAGTAGAAAATTGGGCAGAAATTAATAAATGAAATTCAATAGAGACAACTGCAAAATTCTACCTTTAGGCCACAAAACCCAAATGCACAGGTATAGGATAGGGGCTACATGGTTCAACAGTTCTATATGTGAAAAGGATGGGCATGAAAAGGATGGAATTATTGTTGATTGTAAGTTGAACATGATCCAGCAGTGTGATTCTGCTGGGGTGGTGGTGGAAGCAAATGCCATTTTAGCCTGCATTAATAGAAACATAGGACTTTTTCAGACGCCTCTTACTGCACAATCAGCCTCCGGAGCAGTAACGAGGCTGCTGCGCGGCAAGGGGTCCATTTTGGACAACAACGGTTCTCTTTCATCATCTTCCGTGACTGTTGCGGCTAGCATTGAAGGTGGCCACGCTACTTTTCACTCACGGAAGTTGTCTGTGAGTAAAAAATAGCACGGCCGCCTTCAATGCTAGCCGCAACAGTCATGGACAATGCTGAGAGAGAAACGGCATTGTCCAAAATGGACCCCTTGCCACGCAGCAGCCTCGTTACTGCTCCAGAGGCTGCTTGCACGGTAAGAGGCGTCTGAAAAAGTCCATAGTTTCCAAGTCAAGGCAAGTAATAGTCCCACTATATTCTGTGCTGGTTAGGCATCATCTGAGTACTGTGTTCATTTCTGGGTGCCTCATTTTAAGAAGGATATAGACAAGTTGGAGCAGATTCAGAGATGGGCTGTGAAGATGATACGAGAGCTATGGATAACAAAACATATTAGGAGAGGTTGAAGGAGCAGGGCATGTTCAACTTCGTGAAGGGGAGAGTGAGGGGTGACATGATTGCACTCTTTGTATACCTCAGGGGCTGTCACAGAGGTGAAGGACCAGGTCTATTCTCTATTGTCCCAGACAGTAGGGCTAGGTCCAAAAGTTTTAAGTTACAGGAAAGTAGATTTTGTTTGAACATGAGAAAGAACTTATTGACAGTAAGAGCAGTTCAGGTATGGAATCAATTGCCTAAAGAGGTGGTGGGGTTTGGATGTCTTCAAAAAGGGGCTGGGCAGCTATTTGATGGGGATGCTTTAGCTGGAGATCTTGCATTGCCCAGGGGGTTGGACTAGATGGCCCATAGGGCTGCTTCCAACTCTATGATTCTATGGCTTTTATGACTTTATGATATGTTTTAATTGCAGCCACCAGATGGGGATGTTGTCTCATACATGAGTCTCACTAATTTAGAGAACTGATCCTCAAACTCAAACTGGTATTGCGTTTTTCTAAAATGTATGCCCCCTCCATATCTTAGGAAACCAATACATGGGTGCAATGTTTTTGTACTAATTCACTAATACTTTTTAATTGCTCATGTCACTCATTTCCCATCTCCTAATTTTTTTAAAATGCCCATGGATATTAAATATTAAGTTTCTTCCCAGTCATGGTTACTTTCCTTCTAAACGTGTTCTCATTAACTACTTACATTTGTGACAGCCAATCATCTTGGGTAATGAAAATTAAACTGGCAAGATCTAGAGACCATAAAGTATGACCTGGTAGACCTTAAAATTGAAAAGACTGAAGACTCATGTTTGTTTTAGATTAGGTATTACTCTAGTTTAGAGCCATTAACATGGATTTGCTTTGAACAATCTGTGTCTGTGTTAATCAGGCATGAGCTCCTCTGAGGAAAAAGAAAACATCTTGATGAATGACTCCAATGACCTCTTCCCATCTTTTGAGAAAGCAGAATTGGCATATTAATAGAAATTGCTTACATGCTGACTCTTCCTGCTTAGCATGAAGCCTAGTTTTCATTCTTGCAGACATCAGGGATAATTAATATCACTGGCAAAAGACTTGCATTCTGACCTTTAACAATTTTCAAGCTTGAAATGAAGTTGTTATTTGCCATCATGGACTTTATCAGACACATCCCTTTTAAATGTTTTTAAAATTTTCCTTGGTTTTTTTTTCCTGGGCTGTGAGACCGTGTTCTGGAATAGTTTCTTTCTGACATTTCGCCTGCATCTGTGGCTGGCATCTTCAGAGAATGGTTGGGTAGGAGTGTGTCTGGGGTTTATATGCTGTGACCCCCTGTTGGGGAGTATATGTAAATTTGTGTAATTGAAAGGTTAGTTTCTGGGTATAGAAATGCAAGGCTCATTAGTGTCTGTTTGGCTAATGGTTGGTTGATGGGCCATTAACTGCTGCTGGAAATCCCCTTGTCCCTGGGAGGAATTCCTTTGTAAGTGTTGAGTTTTTATTGTTTTTTAACAGAGGAGCGGGGTAACAACAACAACAACAACAACAACATTGTTTTGCTGGAATAATAAACATTTTTATTCCAGCAAAAGAACATTCCCCCCCCCCCACACACACACCTTTCCATCCCGGCAAAGGCTCCCACCAATAAAGAGGAAGTGAATGGAGTCCTGTTCACTTCCTCGCTCAAAATATCACGTGATTTCATCATGTGGGAAATTTAAAAATAAAAAGCAAAATAAACATCAAAAAGTGAAGCAAAGCACATAGCACATATACACACTTAAAAAGCCCCAAGTAACCCAGGGAGGGTAATAAAAAGAGTGAAATCTACCTAGATGTTCCAATCTAACCTGGAAGTGCTTGAGCCGGAGCGGGCATTGTCAGGGTAAGTACGTGATTCACATGGCCTGAGGTATCGCATGCTGGCAATGCTGGCAAAAAACGAGCAGGGAGATCTATTGATGGCTTAAGCCATCAATTAAAACCCCCAGTTTTTGGCCAGTACATAACCGCAAAAAGGCAATGTCGCCTGATCTGCATGCCCTTTTGTGGTTATGTGGCATTGTGATGATGCCGTATTTTCCCTGTCTGATAAAGTCCCATGTGTCTTCGATTTCTTATTTGCTTTATTTTATATTATATTTTACTTTTATTTATAGCCTGACTTTTTTTTATCAGTATGGAACCTAAAGTGGCTCGCAATATCAATTAAAACAAAACAGAGCTTTAAAAAGCCAAGGATAACAATACATGTTTAAAAAGCACTAAATAAAACAGCACTGTTCAAAACAGCACTAATTTAAAACAGTTTAAAACAATTTAAAACAGAACAATGAGAATAAAAGTTCAGTGCACACTCATACTCAGTTAAAGACAATTCTGCAACAACCACTTACAAGACAAGAGCCTGTTTAAGGACTGTATCACACTAGCATCTAAAAACATTGCAATTCCACTACCGAGGAAAGCAGAAACATAGGACTTTATCAGATGAGCCAAATCTCGCCAAAAAACTACATCATTTAGATTGCGATGCTGGCACAAAAGGCAACATTCTCAGACATCCTTGTCATTTACCTGTCCCTACTGTGTCATGCTGGTGCAAATGAGGCATCACTTTTTATTGCCAGGCTAAGCCTTCAGTAAAAAGTGATGCCTCATTCACACCAGTGCGATGCAGTGGGAATGGGTAAGTGATGTTGTCGTCTGATAATTTCAGCTTTGTGCTATCATCATGTCCTAATGACATGGTTTTTGTCGTGTCTGATAAAGTACATAGTGGCATGATTACAGTAATTATTGCATATCACTGTAATCACATGATACTATGCCGTAGTTGCACAATACTACTGTCAGGAAATCATTGCATGACCACCACTAGCAGTTTAAGAATGGGATTTTACTTCTGTGATTTCATATGGGTGAGATTTCGGTGGTTCTCACAAGAAGATGAGACTTTGTTTAAACACACCAAAAACACATAGATAATGAAATAAATTAACAAATAAACACTTGAACAAACATAAAGACATACCAAGCAAAGGTGACAGTTCATTAAAAGAGTGCCCTTTGCATCCTGTGTTCCTTGTCGGGAAAGGGGAGGCAAAAAAAGGACCACCCATTCATGCTGTAATCGAGCAATTACAGCAGGATGTGAGTTTGCATGCTTATCGATACTGTGAAAAGAGAGATATGGAAGTCTATTCACGGATTTCCCCATTAAGGAAAAGTGACAAGGAATTAATGGGTGGAGCACACATTGACCATGGGAGGACAATGAGATCGTGCAATAATGGGAACCCATTTGCAGTACTGTCACACTGTTTTTCTGCAATTACAGCCCCATCCGATAAAGTCCAAAGTCTTAGCAGAGGAAGCAGAAAGAAAAGGTGTGACTTTGGCAATGTTATAAAGAAAAAAATCAACATGACTTTGCTACAGCCTCAGTGTGAGGAACAAAAGGCAAAGAAGAGTCAAAAATAAAACCAAGACTCCATGCTTCATTCACAGGATAAATGGGAACATTATTAACAGTGATGGAGAATGTATGTTGTAAAGAAGATTTTGGAGGAAAAATAAGTAGTTCTGTCTTTGCCATGTTAAATTTTAATTGACATGCTGTAATACAATATTCGATGTCAAAAGAAAGTTCTGGAATGAAGAAATACAGCTGAGTATTATCAGCATAAAGATGATATTGAAAACCATACAAACTGATAAAATTACCTAAAGATAGTGTATAACAGAAAACATCAAAGAGCCGAGAAGCAAGCTCTGTAGAACTCCAACTGAAGGGGGGAAAGGATACATGACCTCTGGCTAACACACTAAATAACCAACCTGAGAGATAAAATGTAAACCAGCTGAAGACTGAATCATTAAACCTTAGGTCATGAAGTGAATCCAACAAAAAAGCATGATTAACTGTATGAAAGGCTGCAGAGAAATCAAGAAAAATAAGGACTGAATATAGGTCTTTTGACTTGACCTGAAGGAGATCACCTGTGATTTTCGTAAAAGCTATCTCTGTAGAGTGCAAAAGTCAAAATCCAGATTAAAAGGGATCTGTTACAGAAATATGAGGAAAAAAGTCAAGGCAACCTTGTCAGGAATTGATTACTGAACCCTAAGTTTTAAAATGGCCAAACAACTGCAGAAATCATGCTGAGTCATGATGACTGACTCCATGAGCTGCCAGTCATGCTAATCATGCTACAGCTGCATGAGAAGGATTGCATCAGAAGAAGGGTTACTTAGAGTACAAAGCCATGTAAAGGTGAAACCTGATGCAATGTAATCATGTGCTTGGGTAAGCCAATGCTGTGCTGAGATGTATGTAAGAGAGCCAGATCAGTGTTCATTCTCTTCCTATGATCCTGAGATGCCAGGCATAGCACTTTGCTTGTACATACTGTGAATAGCTGAAACTTTGAAGATTAAAAGCACCTCCTGTTTTCTGGACACCAAACACTCTGTGTGTGAGTGTTCTTGGGAAAGGGTTGCTACCTAGTATGCTGAGACAGGTTTTGGCTTCTGCTGGGGATTGAATGTCCTATCATCTCCTGACAATGGTTATGGGCCCAGCTGATTGATCTCAGATTAGATAAGGTGCACCCAGAAAAGTTCACAGAAACTCTTTTGTTTTGAGTGTTTTTGGCTAGGAGGCTGAGAAACAGTTAAGTTTTTTTTACCTGAGCTCTGTTTTTGGCTTTATCTTTGAATGACCTTGGAGTATTTCCAACTGCCGGCTGTTTGAATTTCATAGCTGGAGTTTTTTTTGTTTTTTTTTTTAAAGGCCGCACCATGGTAGAGGCAGCAAGCTTTGTACGCTTTGAAAAATCGAATGATAGCAATTACCCAGTATGGAGAATGTGCATGCAAGCTTTATTAATTAAAGACAATTTGTGGCATGTTTTGGAGAATGAGAGCATAATCCCAGAAGGCTCAGAAGATGAAATTGCAGCATTTAGATTGGCTGATCAGAAAGCCAGAGCTAAGATTATTTTACCTCTAATTCCCTCCCAAATGATTCCTGCTGCACAAAAAATTACAGCTTTTCAACTCTGGACAGCATTAGAAAGTGTTCATCAGAGCTCCTCTTGCCTCTCAAAGATGATTTGGTCTAAGAGACTGCATAACACAAAGCTTTGTCCTGGAGGGTGTGTCAATGCACATTTGGAAGAAATGAGATGGCTTCTCCAAGAGGTAGCCAACAGGGCAGTTGAGATTCCAGAAGCCCACAAGTGTTTTATATTATTGGGCAGTTTGTCAAAGGAATGGGATTTCCTGATCTACAGTCTGCAAAGCATCAGAGAGCATGATTTATCTGTAGACATCATGGCTGGGCGTATTCTGGAAGAGGTCCAGCATAGGCAGTTTGATTCCAGGATGGAGGAGAATCAGCCACAGATTGTGGAGGAAGGAGCCTGCAGCTATGTGAGACGCTGCTTCAGATATAAACAGCCTGCACTTTTTCAAAAGGACTGTAAAATGCCTGCCCATGAGGAAATGAGGAGCAGCAGAGCTAAAGGGCAAATGAGGTGTGCATCCTCTCAGGCTGGAAGCCATGCCTTAATAGCAAAGCACTACCCTGATGGTAATGAGGGGAAAACTTGGTTATTAGATATTGGGGCAACTCACAATATGATAAATGATGTGAAAATGTTAAGCAATGTTAAAAATTCTTCTATAATCAATATTACACTTGCAGATGGTGCTCCCAGCAAGGTGCAGAAAATGGGCACTGCATATGTGCCATCTTTTGACAAAGATTTTGAGAATGCGTTATGTGCTAACAAACTGGAGAATTGCATATTGAGTGTGTCCCAAATTACCACAGATGGTTATAAGGTGATATTTGAAGGGGATCAATGTACAATAACAGAAAGGCACAACATAAATAATGTCTGTGCAAAAGGGGTAAAGAAACATGGGTTGTATTACATGTTACCTAAAGGGAAGGTTGCAAATGTGAATCCTGCAGACAATGTGCCCCTACATGACAAATTTGTTCATCATTACCACAGACTAATGGGCTATGCTAGTTACAAAGGGTTAAAGGAACTAGCAAAGGTTTGCCCTAGTCTAAATATGAAACACTGCCCAAGGTTTTTAGAATGTGCTGTGTATAGGAAATTTAAGGTGAAGGCTTTCCCAGTTTCCAAAAAGACCAAGTGTGTCACCCAAAGACCCTTTGAGGTTGTACATGCCAATTTGGCAGGCCCCTATAAACCCAATGTAGGGGGTAATTGTTATTTATTTGTAATTGTGGACAGACACACTAGGTACACCTTTGTGTATTTGCTAAAGGAGAAAAGTCAAGCTGCAGAGAAGTTCTGTGAGTGGGTGAACATGGTGGAACAGGAATGCCCTCTCTTAAGGTTTCCAGTCTAGTGACTGATAGAGCAGGGAAATTCTTATCCAACAATCTGCAGAACTGGATGCGTAGGAGAGGCATCAGGCACAAGACCACAAACCCAGATTCTCCAGGGGAGGATAGGCTTACTGAAAGGAAAATTGGGGTGTTAATGAGTATGATGGAGTGCATGATGGAAGATGCACAAGCCCCAGCTGGGCTGTGGGGGGAGACAGTGAGAACTGCTGGTTACCATATGAATAGATTGTGGACATCCAGTGTCAATCAGACCCCATATTGTCTATTATATGGTAGAGCACCAAACCTCAAGCACCTGAGGATTTGGGGGCAATTTGCAAATATACTTTTTCACCCTAGCCTAAGGAAGCCTGGGCAGCCTAAGACCAGGAGACTGCATTTTCTTGGCTATGATGGTAATAAATACATATTTTCCCTCTCTTCTGGTATGGTGACATACTCCAGGAGTGCAAATTTTGAAATGCACTCAGGGTGGGAAAGATTGCCCTGCAATCAGAAGATTTTTGTTCCTTTAGGGAGGGATGTGCCAGGTAGTAGAGAGGCCCAAAGACCAAAAAGTTTTTGGTTGCAGGTAGGTCTACAAGCTGAAGCCTGATGGGACACAAAAGTGTAAGGCACACTTAGTTGTGAAAAGTTTTTCACAGGAGCGCTACACAATTTTTAACAAAACTTTTTCACCCACAGCAAAGCCAGAAAGTCTTAGGTTAGTGTTAGCTGTAGCAGCCAAGAGGAAGACGGTTGTGCAACAATTTGACTTTGAAACAGCATACCTGAATGCTGATCTTGAGGAGACAGTATTCATGAACAGGCCCCAGGATATGACAGCGCAGGTGAGATCAAGGTATACTTGTTGTGCAAAGCACTCTACGGTTTAAAGCAAAGTGCCAGGTGCTGGAACAAGTGCATACACCAAGTTCTGGTGTCATTAGGGTACACAAGGAGCATTGCAGATGCCTGTGAGTACACCAAGGGGGCAGGAGATAGTGCTGTCACGCTTGTCATCTATGTGGACGACCTCTGTGTGGCAGCAAAGAGTGCCAAAGATGTCAAGGAAGTGCAGGTGGAGTTAGAAAACTGGTTCAAGTTAAAGGACTTAGGCAACCTGAGGTGTTATTTAGGTGCAGAGGTAGAAAGAATTGGTAATAGAGAGTTTTTCCTCAGTCAGAAGAAGATTGACAATTTGGTTGCCAAGTGTGGATTAAGTGAGGCCAAAGTGGTCAGGACCCCAATGGCCACTGATTTTGTAAACGTAGAGGCAGAATAGGAGTTTGAGAGGCCAGACCTGTACCACTCAGTGGTAGGAAGTCTGTTGTTTATCACAAACAACACAAGGCCTGACATCAGTTTTGCAGTTGGGATGCTCAGTAGAAGAGTCTCCAAGCCCAGGAGGGCAGATTGGAAAGCTCTGAAAAAAGTGGTTAGATTTCTCAAGGGAACCAGGGACATGAGGTTGAAGCTGACAGGAAGTCAGGTGACCCTGGAGTACTATGTGGACAGTTCATTTGCCGCAGAGACTTTGGACAGGAAGTCAGTGACTGGGTTGGTGGTCAGGTATGCAGAAAGTCCCATAGTGTGGAGATCAAGGAAGCAGAATTTGTAGCCATTAGTACCATGGAAGCTGAATTCACATCCTTGTCTGAGATGGCAAGTGAGGTACAATGGGTAAGGTGAATGCTTGCAGATCTTGGGGAGCTGTGCCAAATGCCTGTTGAGGTGAATGAGGACTCATAAGTCTGCATAGCGATGGCAGAAGCAGAAAACCTGAAATGTAGGACAAAATACATTGCGGTACATTACCAAAATGTGAGGCAGTTAATACAGGAAGGTGTCCTGTGTCTGAAGTACTGTCCATCAGAGGACAATGTTGCAGACCTGCTCACAAAAGCCCTTCCAGCAGGAAGCCATGAGGAGATGGCAAAGAGGCTGGGCCTTGTCACTATTGTGTAAGGTGAAAGGTCAAAAAAGGGAAAGGTCAACCAACACACGATGAATGCCTAACAACGTATGTGTATGATGTTATGTTGCAATGGTAACATGTGTCCTGCACAGTAGTTTGACCATTTTGGAGGGGATTGTCAGGAATTGGTTACTGAACCGTAAGTTTTAAAATGGCCAAACAACTGCAGAAATCATGCTGAGTCATGATGACTGATTCCATGACTCCATGAGCTGCTAGTCATGCTAATCATGCTACAGCTGCATGAGAAGGATTGCATCAGAAGAAGGGTTACTAGAGTACAAAGGTATGTAAAGGTGAAATCTGATGCAATGTAATCATGTGCTTGGGTAAGCCAATGCTGTGCTGAGATGTATGTAAGAGAGCCAGATCAGTGTTCATTCTCTTCCTATGATCCTGAGATGCCTGGCATAGCACTTTGCTTGTACATACTGTGAATAGCTGAAACTTTGAAGATTAAAAGCACCTCCTGTTTTCTGGATGCCAAACGCTCTGTGTGTGAGTATTCTTGGGAAAGGTTGCTACTTAGGACATTTTCAGATGCCCCTTACTGTGTAAGCAGCCTCCGGAGCAGTAACGAGGCTGCTGCATGGCAGGGGGTCCATTTTGGATGATGCTGTCCCTCTCTCAGCATCGTCCGTGACTGTTCTGGCTAGCATTGAAGGCGGCCACGCTATTTTTTTACTCATGGACAAATTCTGTGAGTGAAAAATAGCATGGCCGCCTTCAATGCTAGCTGGAACAGTCACGGATGACGCTGAGAGAGGGACAGCGTCATCCAAAATGGACCCCCTGCCGCGCAGCAGCCTCGTTACTGCTCCGGAGGCTGCTTGCATGGTAAGGGGCATCTGAAAATGTCCTTAGTCTGCTGAGACAGTTTTTGGCTTCTGTCAGGGATTGAATGTCCTATCATCCTCTGACTTTATCAGACACATCAAATACAGCATCATAACGATGCCACATAAATGCGAAAGGGCATGCATACCAGACAACAACATCCTTTCACGTTTATGTTTTGTCCAAAAGCTGCTCTATTTTATTGATGGGATAAGCCATCAATAGATTGGCTGTGGCACTTTTTTGCTGGCACTGCCAGCATTTGAAACCTTGCACTTTCCCCCCCCCACGTAAATACAGTGTCGATGGCCAGTCCAACCAGAACACTTCCCAGTGAGATCGCAACATCCAGGTAGGTAATGCTCTGGTTTATTTGGAATTTTTTCGGTGTGTTTATGTGCTTTAAAAAACTTTTGAGTGTTATTTTTATTTTTGAATTTCCTGCCCTCCGTTCACTCCTCCATTCTTGCCAGGACTGCTTTTGGACTGGATGGAAGGTAAGTGTGGTAAAAGGGGTTCTTTTGCTGGCATAAAAATGTCACAAATTATGCTAGCAAAAGAACAGAAAAGGCGGGTGGTATGATGAAGTCCCTAATTAGCATATTCCAAAACTTTCAAGAGGAAAGGCAACTGTGAAAGTAGGGTGATAATTAGAAAGAGAAGATGGATCAAGTGAAGGCTTCTTAAGAATTGGAGAAAGAGTAGGAAGGAAATGAACCAGTAGAAGGAGAAATTAATAACATGGCGAAGAGGAGAATGGCAGAGGCAACATAATTAAGAAGTGAGAAGGAACAGGATCAAGAGAGCAGACAGAAGGATTTAAAAACTTCAGCATTTTGGATAGTTCATCTAACAAGATGGGGGAAAGTAGAAAACGTAGAAGAGAGACATTTGCTAAGTTGGTAATGAGAAAGGTTCAGAGCAGCAAGATCAGAATGGATAGTTTCAATTTTCGTATTAAAGAAAGTTGCAAAATCATTAGCAGAGAATGATGGAGGGAGAGGGAGAAAGGGAAAAGCTTTAAAAGAGAATTAAAGGTAGAAAAGAGATGCTGCAGGCACCATGAATTAGCATGAATCAATGAAGTACTGTATAGTATTTTTATTTGGCCAAAGAGATAGCACAAGAGAAAGAAGAAAGAATGAATTTATAATGAATGTAGTTTGCCTAGTCTCACGTCTTCTTCAGCAAACATTCAGCTGCGCAAGAGCAGGAAAGAAGTGATCAAATAAAAGGAGTAAGCCAAGGCTGAGGTTTGGTAGAAGGGACCATATGTGTTGACAAAGGGTCAAAACTATCAAGAGTTGAAGATAAGGATGAGTTGACTAAAGAAACAGCTGAATCCAAGGAACCAACAGAATTAAAGTAAGACAGAGAAGAAACCAATGCTTGCGAAAAGACCTCAGAATTAAAAGAATGAAGTTCTCAAAAGGAGTGAGCAACAGAATATTGAGGAGGTGGATTATGAATAAGTGCAAGATAATGATCAGGCATTTGTTTTTAAAAAGGCCTAAATATGCTAAAAGCACCAGATCCTGTTTGACTTTAGAAGCTACCCCTTCCTGTCCAACCTTACAAGGTTGTCGCAAAACCATCAGTGGTCTATCTCTCTGCAATTAAAGCAATCAGTTGAGTTTCTTTCCCTTTGTCTATTCTGTGGGAGAGTCATCCAAGCTTTGTTATTACCAAATTCACCCACCCAAGGCATGGAATAGGTTATAAATATTAGACCCCTAACAATAGTAAAGAGTGCCACAGTGGGTGAAGCCGGCCACTCTCTTTCTCGGTGCACCCTGGACTGGAACTTCCTGTGCCACCCTCAGTTGCCTGTCTGAGTACCCTCGCAGCATGGAACTCTTCTCCTCAAGACTGATTACTATCACCCTATCTTCCCACACCTCTCTCCCTCTATCCAACATTTCTGTCTTCCTCTGCTATAGCCTTGCATTGCTCTTAAGAACATTGTGTTATTTGTGTTAGTTCACTTTGTGTTATTCCAACAAAAGATTTTATTTTACTTTAACTGGAGTTCTCTATACAGTTAGTACTGGGATACATAGGTGAAAAGATCTCCGAAGTTATCCTCCTCTCTCAGGCCTCCTGTTGAGCTAACAATTCCCCCAGATATTACAGGACATTTTGGCATCATGAGTGGGGTTCCAACATACCCCCACCTCTTAGGGTAACAAAGCAGAGTACAGTCGTCCCTTCACATTCGCGGGGGTTACGTTCCACGAACCCCCGCGAATGTGAAAAAACCGCGAATACTGTTTGCCCCCCCTTCCCTGCCATAGCGACCATGGGGCCTCCGGAGGCCCCATAGTCGCTTTCCCCCGCCTCCCCAGGGCCTTCGCGGGGCCTCCGGAGACCCTCCGGAGGCCCCGCGGAGGCCTTCCCTGCCCTCCCCACTCCCCCACAGGGCCTTCGCGGGGCCTCCGGAGGGTCTTCGGAGGCCCTGCGGAGGCCTTCCCTGCCCTCCCCACTCCCCCCACAGGGCCTTCGCGGGGCCTCCGGAGGGTCTCCGGAGGCCCCGCGGAGGCCTTCCCAGCCCTCCCAGAGCTTTCATGGGGCCTCTGGAGGCCCCGTGTCGCGGTTTTGGGGGGGCCTGGGGGGCCCTCCCAAAACCGCGAATACTCGAAACCGCGAATGTCGAATTCGCGAATGTGGAGGGACAACTGTATACACCAAGATAATGATAATAGGAATTGTAGTCCAAGAGAAGTGAAGGTTATCGGGTTTAGGGAAGGGTGCTCTAACAACTACACATCACTGACTCACCTGCTTCAATAAGATTTAGGAGATTTTATGTGAATATAGAGGGAGTATTGAATTGTGTACTCACAGTGCTTTCAGAAAGGGGTGGGAAGTCTTTTAGATTAGATAGAGAAGGGGGAATGTAGGCAGGCGGGAGGGGGGAATGGTTATATGTATGTTATGTATGGTATTTGTTTATGTAAAATGATAGTTGTTTGTAAAGTGAGTATTGTTTTTTATCCATAATGAAATTTAATAAAGATAATTAAAAAAAAGATTTAGGAGATTATCAAACAGGAATGCAAAAAGCATTTCTGTCCCACAATCTCCACTCCTGTCCCTCTTCAAAATATCCATTTGCAGATGTAAAAGATGTAGTGATTAAAGAGAGAATCCAAGAGAGAGCTTTTCAATTTTTTCTCCCACTGCAGAACCCAGCATTTCCATTTATCATACCAAATGTGATGCTGGGATCTCGCCAGCAAAATGGGGCACTTTGTCGCATGCAGGCAAATCCAGAACACAAATGGAATGGGGGATCTATTGATGGCTTCTCCTGTCAATAAAAAGCAGCGCCTACAGAACAGCAGCAGAACAGGTGCATAATGATGGGGGAACAAAGTCGTCTGGCAAGGGAGCCCTTTTGTGATCTTCTGATATTGCTGTAATACCACTTTTGATGCGTCTGATAATCTCTGAACTGTGGGTTGTAAACGATGTGTGCCATGTACGTGAAGTGGTCAGAAAAAAAAAGGTAGAAATGAGCTTACAATAGCCATAAAGAGACATTTTGCACTCTGAGCACTTTCCCCTCGTCTGTATAACCTAAAGAAGTAGAGTGGACCCTCCAGTCTGTGGGGGTCACATCCTCCAGGCTTCCCTGCTGTGGCCACCATGGATGGCCCTGCTTGAGGACCCTCTTAACAGCTGACAAGAAAAATAAAGAGTGGGGTATGCCAGCTCAGCTGAAAGCTTCCAAGAACAGCTGAGAGGAAATGAATAGGGTAGGGTGGGTTGGCATATTGAGAGTGGACATGTGAGTGAGGATTCCTTGGCTCACTTTTGGCTCCAGTTTCACCCACTGCTGATGTGGAGCCCCCAACATGTATCTTTGGAATCAGTAAGGCCTTTGGCCTGTAAACTTATTGGTTTTACTTATACCTTGGGCTTTTCATTAAATGTTATGCTTGAGACATTAAAAACAGATAAAATCCACAGCAATTCCATCTAGGCTGACTAAAATTCTAAACAGATTTGTGACCTGGCCAGAGTTCACTGCCAAATTTATCTGTGGTCTGTTCATATAAAATGGGTGAAGGTGATTATAGTCCAACAGAAGAGGAGACTACCCCAGGCAGAGGAGAAGAATCTTCCCTAAAGCCAAGTAGAGTCTGCCTTAAGAAATAATCTTGCCCTGAGGAAGCAATATCCACCACCTTCCTAAAGAAAAGGGAGGAAAATCTGTTCTACACACAGGACTTTTTCAGACGTCTCTTATACAGCGCAAGCAGCCTCATCGCATTGCGAGGCTGCTGCGCTGCAGGGCGTCCCTTTCGGATGACGCTCTCCCCTGCCGGTGCTGTTGCGGTACCATGGGGACATTTGAGCATTATATTTGGCCATATTTTAATCACGAAAGTTGATTAAAGTCGGCCGTATTTTAATCACGATATTTGGCCGTATTTTAATCACGAAAGTTGATCGTGATTAAAATATGGCCAAATATAACACTCAAATGTCCCCGCGGTACCGCAACAGTAGCGGCAGGGGAGAGCGTCATCCAAAAGGGATGCCCTGCAGCGCAGCAGCCTCGCAACGCGACAAGGCTGCTTGCGCTGTATAAGAGACGTCCGAAAAAGTGCACGCACATGTGTGTGTGTGCGTGCACACACACACAATATACTGATGCTTTCCTTCTCTTGTATCATGCTACAAAATGTCAGTTTCTGACAGAACATACTGTTCTGCAACAATTGCACTCAAAGCAAGAAATGCACTTGAGAAGTGTTTGCACTGAAAGCAAATAAAGCAACTTCTAACAACTGCAATAAGCAAAATTGGACTGACTTGATTGGCAGTTCCAGTTCTCACACATGAGCTTTTTACACAATGATAAAGTTTGCTAAAGAGAGAGTTGTAATGCAATGAGGACTTTGGCCAATGCATTTTGTATTTGTGTTACAAATCTGTGAGGCACAACCAAAGCTTAACAAATCAAAGACAATTCACAGATATGAGGGCTGTTTCTTGGGTAACAACTGATGTCATTAAGGCGATTGTTAAAATATTGTAATAATATCTGTGTCTTTGTAGTCCAAGATGCTGATTATTTTTTAGTTTTTAATTTTGTTGCCTTACTTTTTAATAATTCTGATCTATCATCGTGTACAGTATATTATGCCACAATGGGTTACACTTCCAAACTTGCCTAAAAGGTAAAAGAAAAGATCTGACTAAAGCTGCTTTGAATCTTTTGTGCATGTGCTGATAGAATATCAGTGTAGAAAGAGTACATTTCAGATGATGTTTAGCCAGTAACTTGTATTTGTCTCTCATTAACTATGGACCATCCCTAAAATCTTCATTGTGGTATTATCTGTTGTAGGTTAATACTGAGCAATAGTCCAGAGGGCTATCAGGAGGTTGTATTTTGATTGTTTCAAATCAATCCCCTCACAAAATTAATACTGTGGTACATACCCTTCCAAGCAGTGGTGGCTGGTAACTTCCATGTTAATGGGGCAATGAATCCATTCCAGGTTTTTGTCCACACTTTAAAGTTGCTATCCAGGGTGCTAAACATATTTTGGGAATAAGGGTCACAGCACACTTGGGCAGCTCCTTTAAATTTTGGACTGAAGCTCAGAGTGGATACCAACAAGCCACTTCTATTGCCAAATGCAGTCCTCCTAATGGTTAATGTCAAGGCAGTATATTCCTGTTATCACCTGTTGCTTACAAGTATGACTCCTGCAGGATTAAATTCCATCTTCAAATAACTGTAAACTGCATCAGCAGAGCCAGTGAACTCAAAATACCTGGCAACACAGGTGGTAGAAGAGTTGTCTCTGTTCCCTTAGATTTGTTGGGCTGAAGGTGAAGTTGGGCTTTAGTGATACCTGTTTATATATCTTTCTCACCTAACAGGTAGCTGTAAATCTCCCAATGGCTGTCTTTCTTTTCACACCCCAGATCATGGGATGTTCCAGTGAGAGAATCAGATAGCAGAGGCAGATTAGAATGGCTACCCATGTCTATTAACAGCCCTTCCCCAACCTTATACCAACATACATTATCCCCAACCAGTGTGGGCAATGGCTGTGGATGAGGAAAATTCTAGTCAAGTATGTATGAAGGCTGTTAGATTAGAGACTGCTGCAGTACAGGACTTGCCTAATGGAACAGGGAGTCACCTGAAATGTCTCCTGTATTCCATGAAGTATCCTCATCAATACAAGGCAAGTAAGAGACCTTTAAGTATAAGAGAATAGAACAATTGCCAAGCCAGGGTGAGGGGCTGACAAAACATGGAACAAAAACAATCTGTATGCTTATATAAATAAAGGAGTTGGATTTCACAGGATTTACACTGGGCCATTTTATAAGGTCAACTTTGCCCGTTCCTGGAGATGTCTTATTTGGCCATGGTGTCACATGCCTTGGTTACATTACATTTGGACTGCTGTAACATGTTCTATTGTAGGCCTGCCTTTGAAGAGTGTTCAGAAGGTTCATTTGGTACAAAGAGCTGCAGCTAGAGTGTTAACTGGGGCTGGCTACAGGGATCATACAACTCCCTTGCTCCAACAGCTCCATTGGCTGTTTGTCTGTTTCTAAGCAGAAGCAGAGTGCTGGTTATGACCTATAAAGCCATATAAAGCTTAGGTCCAGGCTATCTGTCAGACCATAAGTTCTAATGTGGTCTTGAGCTCCACAGAAGAGGCCCTTCTGGTATGATTCGTGGGAACTCAAGACAAAGCTTTCTCAGTGGTTGCCTCTAGACTTTGGAATTCCTTCCCTAGAGAGTCTAGAATGGCCCCCTCCTTGCTATTCTTCATTCAGCAGCTGAAGACTTTTAAAAAATTCAGGCACACTTTTAGAACTGAAGGCCTGAAAGAATGGGCTTAGGTGGGGTGCTATATTGTTTTAAACTATACTGTTGTACTGTTTTACAAAACCTTTTAAACGTACATGACTTACATTGTTTTAATATGGTTAGTAGCTTAATTCTATTTTTATATTGTCTTTTTGTACGTTTTTAATTATATTGTTATCATTTTAATTTGTAAACCATCTTTAGTCCTAATCTTGGGGGAAAGGGAGGATATAAATAAAGTGGAGAAGCAGGAGGAGGGGGGGGGAAGTAGGAGGAAGGAGTTGTACAATTTCCCAGCAGAAACACTTTGGATTTTCTCTGTGACAAGAAAATATATTTTTCATGAACCACCACAGATTTTTTTAATGAACCCACTGATATCTATTGTTTACAGTTCTGTTGGAGATAGATTTGAAAATCTGAGACTTCATATTTAAAACTGAGATTATAAAGGCCTGCTTTTTCTAAATATTATAGCAGTGATGGCAGATGCACACGAGAGCTGATGGGGTGGAGAATTGGTTCATGAGAGGCAGAGCCAGCTACTTCTAGCTTGTTACTCAACCTCTCCTTTGTAAGGTCTAAGCACACCAAATAATTTAGTGGAGCCAGAGCTCATACAGTCAAAGCCCCAGGACTTTTTGATTAACAGAGACTAGTAGGGGTGTATCTGCACTGTAGAAATAATGCAGTTTGACACCACTTTAAGTGCTGTAACTCTGTTCTATGGAATCCTGGGATTTGTAGTTTTACAAGGTCTTTAGCTTTCTCTACTAAAGCTGATGCCTCAGAAAACTACCGACCCCAGGATTCCCATAGGAAGGAGCCACAGCAGTTAAAGCGGTGACAACTGCATTTTTTCTACAGTGTAGCTGCCCCCTAGGTCATTATTTGCCACTCCCCTATTTCTATTGAATTTAGCTGTATGTTCCATTCACACAGTAACTGGATGGAAAGTGGATTTGGGGGTTAGCTTTCTGTTTGGGTAGAGAGGAAAACTGCTAGGATTTTTTTAAAGATCAACTTAACTAATGGCTCTTTTGAACTTTCCAGGGGGTTGCTATAATCAGTGTTCTGGTGGAGACCTCAATTCAAAATGATCATGACACCACTGAGTATACATTATACTCCTCTGCTGGTTGGAAGAGGTGTTGCAGATAGGGAGTTCTATCCTCAGCAATAGAGCACAGCAATCTTAATTGCAGTGCAAGGGAGCAAAATATCTGATGGTTTGCCACTTTCAAAACTCAGCCACCTCATACTGGCCAGACCAGAAGCATGAAGGTAAACATTTTTTTTCTGTTAGAGGCAGCAACCTTACCATGCCTAGACTCAATAAGTGCTAGTCTGCATGTCTCTCTAAGGCTGCATCTCCACTGCAGAAACAATCCAGTTTGAACTGCTTTAACTGCCATGGCTCAATGCTATGGGGTTTGTAATTTGTTGTGACACCAGAGCTCTATGACAGACAAGGCTACATATCTCACAAAACTAGAAATCCCAGTATTCCATAGCATTGAGCCATAGTAGTTAAAGTGGTGTCAAACTGGATTATTTCTGCAGTGCAGGTGCAGTCTAAGAGTTTAGGCATAGCAGGTATTCATGCCATTTCCTGATTTTTGGTTGTCACCACACTCTCTTCCTACATCAGTTAGCTGACAGTTGTCCGTGAGTAAAAAACAACGCGGCCGCCTCCAATGTTAGCCGCAAGAGTCATGGACGACGCCGAGAGAGAAATGGCGTCATCCAAAATGGACCCCTTGCTGCGTGGCAGCCTCGTTACTGCTCCGGAGGCTGCTTGTGCGGCAAGACGCTGAAAAACGCGTCGGAAAATCTCCTAAGTTTGTTCATCCTCCGTTTTGCAGACTGCACTTTTCTCTCTCTCTCTTCCATGATTAAAGAGTACATTGCATGAGCCTTTCACCAGGTGATGTTATGAAATCTTTAGTACTTGTAAATAAAGTTTGCATATGTTTTTTCATAGAAGTCTAAGCCTGATTTATTTCTCTGTTAGACGTGGGGGTAGTATAGGACTAGTTGTTGCTCCCCTATCTGCTTGTGCATATTATGTTTGCAAGATAGCCTACTATTTCTCACATCCCCCTTCCCATTTTCAGCCTCCTCATTGCAACTAGGGATGAAGGATTCACTGTACGATCTGCAGGCTGGTGTGTCTGAGGGGTCCTGTCCAGGAGCTACTTGAAGGAGAGCTTTGGGTCTAGTGCAAGGATAAGAGATGTGTGACCTCCCAGATATGCAATTTCTATGTCACCTTTCTCCCAAAGTAGGACTCAGATGTATGACCTTCAAGATATTGCTAAATTGCAAGTCCCATAATCCCTCAGCTTCAGTATGCTATCTAGAGTTGTTGATAGCTGCAGTGCAACAACATCTAAAGAGTCACACATTCCTCACCACTGGTCTAGTGGATCCAAATCCCCACACCCCCAGTCTGTCTAGATTTTCAGACAACACTGTTATAGTGTTACTATTCCACTTTATTTGCTCTGGCTGCCTCTTGTTGAATCCTGCGATTTGCAGTTTAGGGAGGGACATTTACAACTCTCAGCCAGAGAGCTCTTAGGCCTCACTAAACTACAAACCCCAGAATTCCACAGCAGGAAGCCAGAGCAATTAAAGTGGAATAGTAACACAATAACACTGTAGTCTGAAAATCTCCTTAGTCTGGAGTGCTCTGGGCAGGGGCTTTCTGCAGGTGTATCAGAAGCTATATAAGTTATTGCTCCTGCTGTTTTTATGTAACTCTGTTAGATAACCTTCAATAAACTCTGTCTTTTTGTGGCCCTCTCATAGGGTTTTCTTGGCAAGAGTTAATCCGATGAGGTTTGCCATTACGTTCTTCTAAAGGTGAGAAGTGTGACTCACCCAAGGTCATCCAGTGGATTTTCCTTGGGTTTTTTCTGGGCTGTGAGGCCGTGTTCTGGAAGGGTTTACTTCTGATGTTTCACCTGCATCTATGGCTGGCATCTTTCTCTGAAGATGCCAGCCACAGATGCAGGCAAAACGTCAGAAGTAAACTCTTCCAGAACATGCTCTCACAGCCCGGAAAAAACCCAAGGAAAATCTATGGATGCCGGCCATGAAAGCCTTCGACTTCACATCATCCAGGGGATTTCTACGGCTGAGCAGGGATTTGGACTCTGGGAGAAATCCACACTACACAAATAATCCAGTTTAAAACTGGATTATTTGCCATGGTTCCTTCCTATGTAATCATGGGATTTGTAGTTTGATGAGGCACCAGCACTCTTTGGGAGAGAAGGCTAAGGACCTTATAAAACTACAAATCCCTGGATTCAGTAGGAAGGAGCCATGGCAAATAATACAATTTCAAAGTGGATTATTTGTGTAGTGTAGATTTGTCCCAAGCCCAACCCTTAAACCACTAGACCACACACTAACTCTCACTTACATAGGAAAGACAAAATTTCATTAAATATCATATTTTAGAAAGGAACAAAACAAGGGAGAGTTAATAAAGCAATACAAACTAATTTGTTGGAAACAGGAAAACACCTGTATTTATTGATATCTTTATTATGCCTGTCTCTTATAAGTCTTTCCTTGCAGCAGACAGAAAGTCTTCTTCCCCCACACTGTGAAAGCCTTTTCATAAGACTCTCCACTACCTGTGAGTCAGAGCTGACAAGCAAAGGTAAAAGGAAAGTAAGTGGGCACGTCTGCATCTGTGCCTATGCCTGTCTGGGCCACAGGGGTTGCTAGGTGCAGAATTCATTGCTAAAAGCAAGGGCTTGCTACAGCCATAAACAAGAATCTAAAGCAGACATCTTTCCTCTAACCCCCTGTCCCTTACATCTGTCTTGATCAGCGTGTCACATTTAATGATGGAGAGCAGCTATTAGGAACTTGGCCAAAACCCAGTCTCATTACCATTGTGGAATGATCTCAGTAATGTATTAATTTTGTTACTAACTAAAATATTTCTCACCCACCATATATCTGTGAATTGGCAAGATACAGCCAATAAAACCCATTGATTTACAAATAAAAATAAGTGATGGTTAATATTTATTTTATTTATTATTTTTTATATGTATAGTCCATCTTTCATCCAGTGAGCTCAGGGCAGTGGACATGGTTCTCTTTTTCCTCCATTTATCTTCATAACAACCCTGTGAGGGAGATCAAGCACAGAAAGAATGAAAGGAAGGGGAAAGAGGCCCAAAGTCATCCAGTACATTTATTTTTTTTATTATTATTTTATTTTCAAAGTATTTCAACAAATAATAAAATCATACACTTCCTTTACATTGTTGTCTGAATTTGATTTTCCTTCTAACATTGGCTTTCTATCTATTTCCTTTTCAAATGTATTTATACCTCTAAGTCATCGAAACAGGAATCCCTTTTCCATTTTATACATTGTCTATACACCTTTCCTCCTGTATTCCTACACAGAGAGTTTACATATCTTACAAGATATATGTGTATATATGTATATATATTAACAGATACTACAGATTTGATAAGTTTCATTAATCCGTAAACCAGGTTGCTCTTATACCATTGCTCTCAACTTTCCAATATTCAATTAGGCTTCCCCATTCTTTTCTAAACTCGCTTATAGATTGATGTTTAATCCAACAAGTAAGTTGCTCCATTTGAGCTACTTCCCTTAGTTTACTCATCCATTCATCACAATTTGGAGTTGATGTTGATTTCCAATATCTCGCATAGACGATTCGTGCTGTGGTGACCATGCAAAGCGTCATGTTCTTAAATTCTTTCGGAAAATCCCTATCAGACATATTTAATAGGTATAATTCTGGTTTTAGTCTAAAATTTGTCTTTATTATCTTTCTTATCATATTATGTATATTTATCCAAAATTCCTTTACCACTTTGCATGACCACCACATATGATAAAACATACCCTCTTTATCTTCACATTTCCAACATTTATTAACCCTTGCTTTATACATTTTTGCTAACTTTGAGGGTGTCATGTACCAACGGTATTGCATTTTATAGCAATTTTCCTTTAGTTCACTATTTAATGAAAATTTCATGTTCTTTTTCCACAACACCTCCCAATCCTCTATTGCAATATTATTTCTTACATCTCTCGACCACCTGGTCATGAATTCTTTTACCGTCTTGGATTCCAGATCAAGTTTTAACAGTAATTTATATACCTTTGATACTCTCAAGGCTTTCTCATCCATAATCAGTTCATCTAACTCTGTTTTTAACTCCTCTATTCCTATCAACTTTTTATCCATGTTGTATCTCTCCATAATTTGCCTATATTGGTACCAATTACACTTTATTTGCTCTTGATCTAACTCTTCTCTTGTTTTCAACCTGTTGCTTCCTTTTTGAACATATCAAATCCCTGTAAGTCCACCATGTTTCTAAATGTGGCATCTCAGTTCGCCTGAAAGCTTCCTGAGGGGAAACCCATAGTGGTAATTTAATATAGATCCTCTTCTTCACTTCTTTCCAAGATTTTAACAAAGATTTTCTGACGAAGTGGTTATTAAAATTTTTATCTATTTGCTCTTTTTGATACCACAAATAAGCGTGAAATCCAAATCTTAAGCCAATTCCCCCTAAAGTTATAATCTTATCATCTTTCAATAGAAACCATTCTGATTGCCAAACCAGTGCACATGCTTGATGATATAATTTCAAATTTGGAAGGCTTAAACCCCCCTTTGCCTTCTCTTCCTGCAATATTTTCCACTTAATTCTTGGTTTTCTGTTTTCCCACATACATCTAGATAAATCTCTATCCCATGCTGTTATTCCCTGGCAGACTCCATTCCAAGTATTAATCAGGCTTGATCCTGCTTAGCTTCTGAAATCAGACAGGATCTGGTACCTTCATGCCATACTGTTTCTCAACCCAGTGTCTTGGCTGGTGAGGAAGGACAAGAAAACTCTGTGTTTCTGATATCTTCCTAGAACTTTGCACCCCTTCCAGTCTCTCTCTGGCTTTGCATTGCTGTGATGCTTACCAAACCTGGAAAGGGGGCAGGAGAGACACCAGTGCAAGTTAGCTTGTTATCATTGGACTCTGCTATTTCAGGAGCTCCTATTGCAGCTCATCCAGTAAAATGTTGCTCTTCATTGTGTAAGACTGATAAAAGGAAAAATGCTACAGTGGGTAGTAATTGCCAAAAGCTAACAGTCTTGCCTTGTGCTTTTGTGAACTTTGAAGGAGTGCTACTGGTGCTTTCCATCTAATTAGGTAATCACAGGATAATGCTTTGTAAGCCCAGCTCTCATCCTTATTGCTCAAAATCATAATGGAGGATTGAAATGGTTCATCAGGCCTTCATAGTAGAGGTGATTTTAAAAAACATGTTTAGAAGTTAGATGAATTCTGGAGTTCAAGGAGTGAAATAATTTCAGCATCTTTGATCTGGATTTTAAGAAAAGTGTTGCCTGGAGCTTTTAGGAAGAGCAGAATAGCTAATACATATTAAGTGTGCTTATTCCATTACCAATACAAAAAAACCCAACAACCTAAAAATGGGACATATAGGGATAAGACCATGATCTGATGAGCTCTAAGAAGTCTGAGATAACATATTAGGAGTAAATGTTCATGAGGAGTCTTTCATCCAATAAGCTGAACTTCCTTTCAATATAAACAATTGTGTTTTACTCTTTAGGTTGCTGTTGTTGTGTCTTTTCAAGTTGTTTCTGACTTATGGTGACCCTAAGACGAACCTATCTCAAAGTTTAGTTGTCAAGATTTGTTCAGAGGGAGTTTGTCTTTGCCTTCATCTGAGACTGAGAGAATGTGACTTGCCCAAGGTCAGCCAGTGGGTTTCCATGGCTGAGCGGGATTTGAACAGTGGTTTCCAGGGTCATAGTTTGATGCTCAAACTACTACACCACACTGACAATCTTTTGAAGTTGCTAGAATTTCAGAGTGACATGAAATATGATTGAAAAAAATGCAGAATGCAAGCCAAGAATTAAAATGACAAATCAAAGTTTAAGCAGTGAGTTGTTTATGGTGGCTACTGGATACACAAATCATTATAAAACCAGTGTTGTAACCAGCCTCCCCTGAATAGGTATGATGAGGTTGAAGAAACAATTATACCATTTGACAGGAATTAAGAGAACTGGTGGTAATGTTTGTGTGTATATGTTTTCAAATTGTCTGTTGACTTATGGTGAGCGCATGAATTTCACAGGGTTTTCTTAGGCAAGGAATACTCAGAGGTGGTTTGGCCAGTGCCTTCCTCTGAAATATAGCCTACAGTACCTGGTAATCTCCCATCCAAATACTAACCAGGGCTGACTTTGCTTAGCTTCCAAGATCAGACAGGACTTGGTACCTTTAAGGTATTTATGCTCTGGTGGTAATGTAGCCTATTATACCATTCTTAGCCCTTGAATTCATAATACTGGAAGTACTTTTTCCTATATTCTCAAACTTTCATCTTCCTGTGATGTTCAGCAATATCAGAAAGAAGCAGAGAAGTGAGAGAATAATCATTCACAATAGCTTTTGGTTAGAACTTGGGAAAGTTGAATTTTTTTTTGAACCAGTACTCCCAGAATCTCCCAGCTAGTATGGACAGTGTAGACTCTGGGAACTGTAGTCCATCTACAGTGTAGACTCTGGGAACTGTAGTCCATCTACTCTTTTCAGCCTGTGGTTAAATACCACTTAGGCAACAAACTAGAGATTTGTTAGCATCCATTTTCTTTCCACGAGGAATATACTGCTGTACATTTAGGTCCTTTTCTGACATTACAATATACAATAAATAGAGCTGCATGCCCATTCTTTCACAGTGAAATTGTACAAAGGTACTAAGGTCAGAAAAAATTATTTGCTTTCAAGCTTGCTGAGTAGTTATGTGAAGGAAGAGTGAGTGTGTATGAGTGTGGAGGCTCATACGAGCATGATTAAGACTGTAATACTATACATCTGGGTTAAAGAACGTTCTGCCCTTCAGATGTTTTGGGCTATGGCTTCCATCCTCACTGAAGCAGCTGAACTCCAGAACATCTGGCCAAAGTATCCCCACCCCTACTATTCATACTTAGCTGGGAATAAGTCTCACTGAATCAGTGGGACTGATTTCTGAATAGATATGCATGAGATTGCACAGTTATGGTTGTTGGTACTCAAGTATCATCCTGCTAGAATTTGAAAACCAATAGTTGTAATAAAGTAGGATCAGACAGGTAATGTTGTATGGATTCTAATAGTTTGAGTCAAGGGAATGCAGTAAATACAACACACAACAAAGTTATCTTGTATAACCCAAAATATCTGTAATCTCCCTTCCGGCAGTTTGCTCGCATAGCTGCATGTTACTAAGGGCTCTAAAAAATCTGAAGTACAGAGTGAAACAAATTAATACTTCATTAGATTTTTTGTACAGCTGGTGTATATTTAAAACAACAACAACAATCTTTATCATTGATAGAGCCATGAAAGCTTATAGGATTTCTCACACTTTATTGTCAAAAAGCCTGGTTTAAGACAACCCACCATAATTCATATTTTTTATACAGTGACCCAGAAAACATTGGTTCCTGTCTTTTTAATCACCCAGTTCAAAATTGGACACATTAACTTTCAGCTGTTCTTGTTTTTACATAGCCAACTTTTCATTAATCATTGTGTACCCTTCTATATAATATAGTAGAAATCTGTCCTTTTAGACCATACCAAAGAGAGATAGGAACTGGCAGAATAGATTATTAGAGCAGACAATTAAAACGTACAAGAGCTATAGGAAGTCTTAATCCCAAATCTTCCATATCACATCTGGTTTGGGCTTGCAACAATAGAAATCCCTGTCATAGATGTACATCCTAAATTCCAGTTTTGTTTTCCATTGTTCAGATCACTGTGTATAATGAGTTCAACACAGGAGGATACACAGTCTGCTCAAATAAGCAGTATGTTGAAAGGCAAACCAGCAAATGCACCCTTCCCCATTTAACCTGACCCCTGATTTAATGAAGCTTTTGGCTGGTTGGGGATTCTGGGAGCTATGATCCAAAAAGAAAAAAAAATCCAGGCTGTACTAAGGACACAGTAGAGGCCAGCAGGTCCATTAAGAGGCAAGAAAAGCTATGGCTGATCTGTCATATTCAGCACAGACGTTGTCCTGGAGCTATAACAGATATTGTACAGCTGGCTAATAAATAAATAGACCAGTTTGAATGCACACTTAGGAGTCCAGATGATTTCATTATATTTATTTTCTCTCAGGCATGTCACCCGATGCATTGTAAGCAACACAAGCAAGCACACACACAAAAACAGTATGCATTAAATGGCAGCTGGAAAGGAAACAGAATAACCAATTGCCCACCATACAAACAGACATGGTTGTATCAGCAAAATAATGGCTTCTTAATGGGGTAGTGCATCATTGCAACAGGTCAATATTTCCTTTGGGAGAAGATGGGTAGGATATAAATCAGCATAGTTCACTTAGCCATTAGAATTATTTTCTTAGCACATGCCAATAAACACTCCTCCAAACCCCTTGACACAATTTTACATGCTTCCATTTTCAGATACTGATTAAACATGGTCTGAATTACAGAGAAGAGGTGCCTAATGACTACTGAAGATGTGTCTAATTCTTTTTTATTCCTGTGTAATAATTCTCCTGTATAACATGGCAAAGCTATTGGAATGAGGATAAGGCAACTCTTTCATGAGCCAGATTAGAACTGTGGAGAAGAAGGAGAGTAAAAATGGACAAAAGCATTTATTTAGCCTGCAAGTATACTCATGTTGCCACCAAGTATACATATCTCTTGGGACGAGGAAGATAGCTATGCAGCACCACACATGTCACAGGGTTCGGCTGTTTTGTTCTTAAAAACTGGCCTCTGGTAAAGGACTAGAGGCAGAGAGGGACAAAGCACATTGAAGCTCAATCCAGACAAGGCAGAAGTGGTTTTGTCTGGTCAGTTGAATGATCAGAGCTGATGACATTCCAGAACACTGCAGTCAGACTGCAGTTACAGTAGGGTCGTCTACACAGCAAAATAAATACAAATAGCATGCAAAAGATCAGCGATCTGTTCACACAGCCATTTCTATTTATATGTGTCATTCAGAGGGGGGGCAGCGGCAAAACTCACCCTAAAGTCTGTGAGTGGCTCGTCCGCCCCCTTTACCAGATAAATCGAAGAGCTGTTTGAATTGTGCGACTGGGTATACATCTACAGTTGCACAGATTCGAACAGGCAGCCTTTTGATTGGCTGATCCAGCACAGGGGGCAGGGCTTGCAAAGCAGCTGTGGCCACCATTTTTTTTAAAGTTATAGCGGAGCCAAGCTGGAGGAAGAGGGAGCCGGAGCTAGCAGCAGCAGGAGGAGGAGGAGGATGGCTCATTGGTTTGTTAATTGTTTGCTCAGCCCCAGCCTCCTCTCCCACCGCCCTTGGCTGGCTGGCTATGGGGAATGGAGGACACAGCAGCAGCAGAAGTGACCAAAGGACTCTCCCCGCCTGCATGCCTGCCTCCGCAGCCCTCTCCCTCCTCCTGTTCCTCCACTGCCTCTTCCATTCCTTTAGCTACTCAGGTGCTTAACAGGTACAACATGGTAGGCAGCAGAGGGCTTCGGCAGTGGGGGAGGGCCGGCGGGAGTGCATGCAAGACCTCATTGGAGCTCCAGCCCCGGTTTGGCAGTGGGATGGGGAAGGGGAGGCCTCGGAGGGTTCCCTGTGGCCTGGTTGGGAGGGTGGGGGAGAGGGAGGAGAAGGAGGAGGGCCCTCTTCTGGCCCTGGCTCCAGACCCTCCCCGCTGCTGTCGCTGCTTTCCTCCATCCTCCCTTCCCAGCCCCGCCACTGCCGCGGACTTTACGGGAGGTATAAAATTGTTAAGGCAGATCATTCACATTCGAACACCTGCCTTTTCGGATTATTTATCCCGTTTGTATTTTTTTGCCCCTCATGTAGACGGGGCCAGTGTTACCTACCCTGACACCCCCAGCTCCATGTCTATATTAATAATTGGCAATATTTAATAATTAGGTCAAACGTGGCCTTCCATGCAGTGTGGCCATTAAAACTGGAAGATTCCAACCAATTACAAAGACAAGCGTTCAGACTCAGGACTTTTTCAGATGATACTTACCGCGCTAGGAGTTCTCGCTAAAGGCACGGCGCTGTTGCATGGCAGAGGGTACGTTTCAGACGCCGCCGTCCACCTTCTGAAATCATCTGTTTCACTTCCATGAAGGATTGGTAGCGGCCGTGCCATATTTTGCCAGATTTTATTCATGGAAGTTGCCTGTGATTAAAATATGGCACGGCCGCTTCCAATCCTTCACAGAAGTGAAAGATGATTTCAGAAGAGGGACGGTGGCATCCAAATCGGACCTCCTGCCGCGTGACAGCACTGTGCCTCTCATGAGACCTCCTAGCACGGTAAGTACCATCTGAAAAAGTCCTCAGTCAGGTATAGACTTAAGGCAGCTGATGGCACATACACCTGGCTAATCCTATCAGTCAAGGCTGGGAGACACAAATCTGTAAATGACCCTCATTCCTTTATCCTTTCCAAACAAAGGAAGCTGCTCTCACTCATTCCACAATATACCCACAAACTCCAGTCCATTAACAGTGAGTTGAAAAGAGACAATGGTTTCCTAGCACACTACACATATAACACTAGTTAACATCCCAGCCTCATGAAGGCTTTCTTGGCCACTTTATCACATCACCTTTCTGGTTCCCAGCCAGCATCACACTACATTCCAATAACTCCCTCCACCATTCATAAAGATATCTATTCACCCTGACTTTAGGCAACATCTTTCTTCCTGCCTTTGTCTCTCAACCACCATAATCAAAACTGAACTTGTCAGCTCATCACTGTACCCACAAGTTTTGCAGTTCTCTGGCTTTTCATGCAGTCTGCTCATAAATGTCTATTCCTAGGCACTAGTTCACTCTATGCATCTCAGGAAGTAGACTGAAGTCTAAGGTTATGCTACAACTTTATTTCAGATAGTCTCAAAGGTGCTACAAGATCCCTTTATATACTGATATTCCAGACTAACATCGCTATGTCTTTGAATTATAGGCCAAAAATAGCAGGGAGGGTGGGGGAAAACCTCCATCAGTCCTTCTTCCTCTTTGCTGTCATCCATGTTTCCCCCCTCTCTCACTCTACAGGCCTTCCTTTCCTTGTCTGCCTCTGTGCTATGAGACAGCACACCACACTGTTCTGTTTCCCCTCTTCTTGTTGCTGTCTGTTGTGCTTTGCTGCTCACCAAAGAGTATAAAACCACAAAAAGGATCCAGAATGCTACATGGCCAATGAGGCTACCCCTGAGTGTGTTGCAAGGAGGAAGGATAGGATGGCAGCAAACGGAGGTTTAGCAAACAGAAATGCTTTCCTTTGTATTATTTCCAGGGACACGATCTCCCAAATTACATTACATTACATTGGGTAAAAAGGCACTTGCTATTTTGTTTTTAATTATAATTTGACATAATATCAATGCATGGCTCCAATCTCTGAAGGTGACTTTCATCTGCTTTAAGATGTATCAACATAGGCTCCATGGATATGGGCTGCTCTGCTGCAGTGTTTGGCTCAGGGAGTTGGAGGACTCACCCAGCAGGGGTATTCCAGGCTGGGTCCTTCTCTCTTGTCCTTCTTTCGGATGGCAAAGCTGTTTTCATTTGGGCAGCCTTTGACATTTCAGGTGAATTGCTGCTGAAGGAGGCTTTAATTGGTGGAGAGCCATTTCTATTGATACATTTTTGAAGAGATTGTTTGTATTTTGTTAAATTTTATTCTTGTTGGTTGGCTTGAACACCATTTTTCCCCTCTAAAAAGGTGGGCTATAAATGTAATGCACACCTAATAATTACAGCTCTAAGAGTGCACTTTTCCAATAGACATTAGGCCCAAATTGGCACATGTTTCTTCATGGGGCCTAGGTTGATACATCTCATTCCATCCTGGCTGGGCAGGCTTGAGAAATTAAGCAGTAAAAGGTGGCACAGTGTAACAATCAAACAATTGGGCAGCTTAATTAAATGGAAGAGAATACTGTGATGGCTCTAATTAAATAGAAACAAATAATTGCAATCCATTCTGAAGAACAGACAGTGTGACATGTTTGGAATTGAGCATAATTACACATCAGACATAGCCAGTTAGTCATTATTGCTGATGGAACTAATAATGTCGATTACAAGAAGAGCTTTCATCTTCTACAGAACAATAGCAGACCATCCTTCCCCCTGACAGATAGCTTTCAATGTCAGATGAATGTTTTGAATGGAAGATGATGCCACGTCAGCCCTGCCCACCTAGAGAACAAAGGATTCCAGCCCAACATACATTTACCACCACAGTGAGAATTAATTCTTAGTCATATTGCCAATCAGAGCCAGAGCTTGGGTAAGTTATGTTTGTGCACTACAACTCCCAGAATACCCCAACCATAAGCCATAGTTCAAAAAAGCAACTTTTCCAGGTTTTGATCACAGTTGTGAACAATGAGGGCTTTCAATAACATCCCTTTCAAAAATGCAAGGAAAAATTAGTCTTGGGGCACCTTTAAGACTAATTTATCTTAGCAGAAGTTTCAATGGACCATTTCTTCAGTAGGCTGCAGTTGACAAAAGCTTGTGCTGAAATAAATTGGTTAGCCTTACAGGTAGTGTTCCTAGATTTCAGGGCCTGGGCCCTCTCCTTAGAGCAAGGGAGAAGAATTTCAGGGTGAGAAAGCTGCATGGAAAAGTGTGTGTATATATATTCCTCACACTTGTAGGCTTGATATTTTGTATGTAAATGGCATACTTTGTGCAACTCTGGTTGATGCTTCGTATACCATGTTTAATCACCAGGGGCTACCACTTGTAACATCACCAGGGCCTGCCCCCTGTGGCATCACAAGCGGGGGGAGGGTCATCCCTAGGTCTCAGGTTTCACCCTGGCAACCTGCTTACCACAAGACGACTTGTTCCTTCCCTTTTTGTGCTGGAAGAGACTAAGGACCCTTTCATACCACACAATAATAGCACTGTGATCCTATTTTAACTAGCAGGGCAATAGCCTATGGAATGCTGGGATCTGCAATTTAGGAAGGTGCATTTCAAATTTTTAATCAGAGATTTCAAGTGCCTCACCAAATTACAAACCTCAGTCGTACCAGTTAAAGTAGAATCATAGCACTATAATTATGTAGCATGAAAACGCCCTAACACATCTCTCTGTTTGACAATTGCTGTGTCCAGCTCTTCTTTCTACATCTACTTCAGGTGGAAAGTGGGATTCAATGTGTGGGATCCATGGGTTCTGCATCCATGGATTCAACCAAACACAGCTCGAAAATATTCGGGGGGGGGGGGAGAATCCAAAAGACAAACCTTGCTGTTTGCCATTTTATATAAGGGATGCCATTTTATTATGCCATTGTGTATAATGGGACTTGAGCATCCATGGATTTTGGTATCCATGAAGGGAGGTCCTGGAAGCAAACCCCAGTGGATACCAAGGGCCCACTGTACATCTTGAGATCCAGCTCTAGATTAGAGGAGACTCTTGGTAAAGTGTTCTCTGATGTGGCCCCTTCTACATGTGGAGGTCCTGATGGTGGTAGCAGTGGCAGGTAGCACTAGGATCCCTTAAGGCAGATCTCCAATGCCCATTCTTGTTCTCACCAAGGACTCCTACTTGAAGATTAGTTGGTTAACAGTAGCAAATAATGCATTTAGGCTGGCTGGATGGGGATGTTTGTATCTGAACTGCATGAATCTGAATCTGAAATGTTTCCCTTGCATCTCTAAGATCTGCATAAATTAACAAAAAATGGATTATCTAGAATATATCTGCTGGAGGGAAATCAAGACAACACATCATTCGCATAATATGAATATTTCCTCAGGACAGGAGTGTTTCTCTAATTAAAATGGCCCAATCAAAAATTTATGTTCACTGTGCAGTAACAAATTGAGAGCTGCAGTCTTTCCTTAGTTGCCATGGTATAAAATCATTCTGGATGAGTTCCTCTCATACAAGTTTTGTAAAACAGTAGACTATCTCAACATAACATACAATGAGATACAAAATTCCCTGAAGTTTCATTCTACATAGTTGTTGGCTTGCCACTTTGATTACTTTTTTATTTTTATTTATTTATTTATTTATTTATACCCCGCTCTTCAGCCACAAGGCTATCAGAGCGGCTTACAAATTGTTTTAAGCAATAGCTATTTACACATCTACACTGCATTAAACAGTTTCCAATGTGTGTTAGCTAATTGCCCCCCACAAGCTGGGTACTCAGTTTACCGACCTACGAAAAGATGGAAGGCTGAGTGAACCTTGGAGCCGGCTGGAATCGAACTTGCGACGTGGTGGCTTTACTGTGAATGGACCTGTTACAATAGTTTTTCCAAAGTAGCTTCTCCTGATGAGACCTGAAAATGTGACCCAAAAAGAGCCACCATGTTTCCTTTAATGGCTCTTAACTGTTTTCCCAAGTGGCACATTCACTGACAGGGTGTGGGAAGGAAGGAATCCCATCATTACCTGTGAGCATATCAACCAGCCATGCTGGTTGGGGATTGTTGAAGTAGTAGTCCAACAAGAACATTTCCTAAGTTCTGTTTGGATAGCAGATCTGCCACATGATGGGAGTACCTGGTATTTGCATTCATTTATGCTTTGCTTCTGTTCTGGTAAACAGAGGAAATATTTCAAACATTAAATCTCTAGCTCTTTCTCATCCATAGGAAACTATCCTACCCCTCTGTGACTGCTCATTGCTTTGGAGAGTGGTAAGGGCGAAGCAGTATTCTCTACTTAATTGTAGAAATAGCCAGTAGATAAGAGACAGCTAATATATTGAAAGGTGAAAAACTGCAGTAGCCTATTACAGGAAGAAATCTTCCCAAACATCTTTCCTTATCAGAATATTTTTAAATAGTGTGAGCTCTTGCTCCAGGAGTAAAGAATCTGATTTTCAAATGTCCATCCATTCTGTTTCTGCATTCAACTTCATTTCATCTCTCCTTTTATTTTATCACATTTTAGTGAGCTGCCAAAATATTAGACAGTCTGATGGTAAACAGTAAGGAAGAATATTATTCCTTGTAATGTTTCTTTCACATATATCAAGTCCATGCATACAGACATTTCCCAATTTGGTTCAGCCCAATATTTTCAAGGTCACTGATGCAGCTTCCGGCTGACTTGCACAATTTGTTCATTTGTTTACATGAATTTAAGAGCCAGTGCCTACAAAACCAACAAAGCCGTGCTGGAAAATCAGTACAAATATTGCAAAAAAAAAAATTTAAAAATGTTATACCTACTTTGCCATTTGCAGAAAGCACTTAAAAGAGCATTATTATTATTATTATTATTATTATACAGGAAACAGCCACCTTTTGTTTCCCCCCAATGAATACCAAGCATGTTAGCTATTGATGGCAATACGTGATCTTAATTTGTACTAAACTAAAAGGACCACTGCTTGGAAACAAAAGACTCTTCGCTATTATTGTTACAATCCCCATGGCAAAATATAACAGAGGTAAACATTATTTTTGTTAGGAAATGCATCATTATTATTGTGTATGATACAGAACTGTGTTCTTTGGGAAGTGTTCAGGAAAGCAAAGAATGATTTGCTGCTGCTTTTACAATGGGCAACCAAAAGACTTCTATTCAATTCGTATAAAAAGTTCTTACTGATATATTTTGATTCATTGTGAAGGCTCCAGTGATCTGGTCTGAGAGAGCAACTATTTCTGGATAAATTTGTGTAAGCAGCAATTCTTAAAAGACACTGGACTTGCAAAATAGCCATAAGCTCTTTTAGCATGGTCACAGAAGCATGCCTATTTCTTTGCCTAGCCCAGCCTACAAGATTCCATTCCACTCTATTTTTTTTGGAATTTCTAAGAATTCAAAATTGGAGCATGGAAACATAACTTTTTTGGACTACAACTTCCAGCATCCCCCAACCCAGAATCACCATGCTGGCCAAGGGATTCTGGGAGTTCTAGTACAGAAAAGCAACATTTCCATGACTTGAATACAGTGGTACCTTGTAAACAATTACTAGTCAACCTCCAAGAAAATTGGGGAGAGAACTGCTAATAGAATTTCATTGAAATACAGTAGATTTCAAAGATATTGCATTGATTTAGGTAAACATTTGGGCACTTTATGTTCTGTTCTAATCACTTTACTTGAATCCCTGTGACAAAGAAAGGGAGACAGAGAATTGGGGGAAAGAACTTTTCTGAATAAGAGTTCATCTAAAGGAAAGATGCAGACAAGGATACATCACCAAATATACACTCCTGCACAGGTACTAAGAGTTACAGTAAAGCTGTGGAAATGTTGAGTTTAAAAGAGCCAAAGAGATGATGTTCTTGTGGAATAGTAGAAGTAAACCTGTGGTTTTACTTTTTATGCATATATTATTTTGTTCCAAAAAGAAAAGCACAGTCATGTGTGTGTATATGTGTGTGTTTTAGTTGTATAAGCCAGATACTCTCTACAGACTCCAGCTCAGCAACAGAGATGACAATGGAGCCAGGTGGCAGGAACCAACCAGAGAGAGCAGCTCCCAGTGTATAAAACCCAGACCCAAACAGTGGAAAGAATTCACACAGCCAGGGGAACCAGCTGCGTTCAGATTTAGCACCTGTTACCAGCTCCCATCAAGAGATTCTTCTGCTTGGATTTTGGACTTGTTTCTAAATATGTTTTAGTTCAGTTTACTATTTAGGTCAAATCTATGCTTGCTTGTAGGGTATCTAGCTTTATTTTGTTTTGTTTTTTCATTTTCCAGTGTGAACATAACAGGCTCTGACAAAATTCATTATAGCACTATCAGGACTGACCAGTTTAGAGAATAAAGAAGAAATGATCTGGAGAAGGGAATGAGCCAGCAAGGAAGTGAGGGGGTGGGAGAAGAGGGGTCATATCATTTAAGACGTAGTTTACCTCCCCTCCCCAAAGAAAGCAAGAGTAGAGAAGAGAGAAAACTGACTGAGATATATTGTGGCTACTGCATGTTTACAAAAGCCTTTTCAGGTTTCCAGGCAAACGGGGGTCAGGGGTGGGTGGGATTTTGAACTCATCCTATTGTTAGCTGAATCTGATTCACTTCAAGATAAGAGAGAAATAACAGGACAAAATATTACGGGGCTGAAACAGTTAAATAAGAACCACCTCAAGGATGGGGGGGGGGAAATAATCAGGCTTCTGGTGATCCAGTCAGAAAGGAGCTAACAATCTGATCTGAAATAATTTTGAGAGAGGGAAGGAGACTTTTAACCACTGAGCACGTCAGATTGCAGTGCTTACCTCGGGGATAATCACCAAACCTCTTTAATCTTTGTCAATGGAGAAGAATAGCACTTACCTCATCCGCTTCATGGAGAGCTCTTTGTTGGACAACATCAACCCACAGGATGGGGATCCCAACCAGACTGTCCTCCACACCCGAGATGAAGAGCTTGCCAAGGCTGAGATTGGGGTTCTGGCTGCCATCCTGGCAGTGACTATGGTAGGAAACCTAGGTGTCCTTGTGGCCATGTATCGTCTGAGAAAGAAGATGAGCCGCATGCACCTTTTCATCCTGCACCTGGGCCTGACTGACTTGGGCGTGGCCCTCTTCCAGGTGCTTCCCCAGATGATTTGGGAAGTGACTTATCGCTTCCAGGGGCCTGACCCTCTTTGCAGACTTGTTAAGTACCTGCAGGTGCTGAGTATGTTCGCCTCCACCTACATGCTCATTGCCATGACACTGGACCGCTACATGGCTGTCTGCCACCCTCTGCGCACCCTCCAGCAGACCAGCTGCCAGGCTTATCTGATGATTGGCTCCACTTGGTTGCTCAGCTGCTTGCTCAGTTTGCCCCAGCTCTTCATCTTCTCGGTGAGGGAGGTACGCCAAGGTTCTGGCATATTGGACTGCTGGGCTGAATTTAGGTACCCTTGGGGAGCCAAGGCTTACATCACGTGGATGACTTTGTGTGTCTTCGTGCTACCTGTGGCCATCCTCACCATTTGCTATGGCCTAATCTGCCACAAGATCTGCAAGAATCTTCGAGGAAAGACTCAAAGTGGTGGTCCCTGCATGGCAACAGCTGCCATTTCCTATACAGCCACAGGTCAGAAGGGATCAGAGTGCCATCCTGGCTCCCGAGTAAGCAGCGTCCGTACCATCTCCCGTGCAAAAATCCGTACAGTGAAGATGACCTTTGTCATCGTGCTGGCCTATGTGGCTTGCTGGGCACCCTTCTTCAGTGTGCAGATGTGGTCGGTGTGGGACAAGAACGCACCGGATGATGGTGAGTAGAAGAGGCAGAGAGCCAGTTCAAGGGGTTCATCCTGCTTCCTAGGTAGGTTTTTATGCCCAGTGCAATCTCTGGACCAAAGTCAGGCCATGAAGTTGACCAAGTGTAGGTTTCTCTTCCAATACAGAAAAAAAAAGCAAGAAAAGACACTCATGCATGAATGAATACAATAATGAAGAAGAGCAATTTAATGCAACACACAAGTATTCACACACTCCAGTGGCCCTCTGCCTTTCACATACAAATGCACACCAGAATCTGTTTCACACACAGTGTGGCAGAGAGAAATGTGTCTCTCACTCTTTCCTTCACTCACATCAGGCAAGAAAAGGGTGGGAAGGGGGAAAAAAAAGACTTCTCTTCCAATACATACCTATTTCTCTTAGACCATCACAGTAAACAGCAATGCCTAGGCTGGCTGTCACAAACATCCACAATAATATTCTACTGATGATTGCATTGCTCTGCATCTCCATCTAGCTTTCATTATGGCAAAAAAGAAACTGATTATATGAAGAGCTTTGGAGGAAGTTGGTGGGGCTTTTTTCTTTTTTTTTTAAGGAAGTCTTACTAGTGATTTGCTTTAGAAATGACAATCCATTATGCTAAAGTGGTTACAGGATCCAGAAGTGCAGGGATTATGGTTCTGAAGTGAAATCATAAATCATATACTATAGAAAAAAGGTTCATTTTAACCACATTGATTATATAAATTGAATGAAATGTGTGTGAATCAATATGCTATTGTTTACTATTGTACTTGAATATATTTTAATGGTGTTAATTCCTTTTCATGAGTATTTTACATTACCTTGAACTAAGTTATTCTCAGAGTGATTATCTGGTGAAGGATTCTTTATATAGACATTTGAGTCCAAAAACAAAAACATATCTAGGAGGAGATTAAAATGAACAGGTAGCACCATGGAGAGAGCTTGATCCCTAGCCTAAACATTTAACCAGTAAAGCTGAAACCTAAACACCATGGTCAGTCACTAGCAAAGGTGTGACAGTCAGTGGTGTTTACTGCTTAGATTTACTGCCTAGATTTAGTGGTTCTAATGCTTAGAGCATTTCTGGGGAACATGTGACCCATAGGTAGCATGTGGCCCAAACTTCTGTAGCACCGCCCAGTTCCCTGAGCCACAACTAAGATTATAAAGTACTTTGTATATTAATAGTACAATTTGTATATGTCTGTTTGAAGTGAGCCTCCTGTTCTCAGATAAACATGTTTAGGACTGGAGTCTTCACAGGGAGAAGAAATTATGAAGGATGGCTGTTCATCCTTGAAGGCACTGATATATTGTTCTTTTTAAATCTTCTACCTTCAGTTTTCATTAGGAACTTGTAAGCATAAGCTCTGGCTCTCTGAGTAGGATTCTGGAGCATACTGTAGGTTGTTCAGATTTGTTTGCCTGAAGCACTGGAAAAACCTGCAGGCTCTCATGACCCCTGTAAGTTGAAAATATAGCTCTTTGGGCTATAGGGATACTTGCAAGTCTTCCCATTCTCCATAAGAAAGGCTATCTCAACACACCAGGGCACCCTATTGAAAAAAATGATCAGCCAACAAAATATTTTTCATATTTCAGAGGTTTCTCCTTTCCCAAAAAACTCATTTGCACAAACAAAAAACTGATTTTTGGACCATTTTTTGCAGAAAAAACACTATTTTTCAGAAAATTCAGAAACAGTTAATTTTATTCCCCAAAAGCCTCCAGAAAAGTTATTTTGCAGAAAACACAAATGTAGCCACATACAAAATGAGAAAAATATTTGGAAAATTTGCAGACGTTCATAGTCTTGCTCACAAAGATTATTAAATTCTTCATCTTTGCAGAGTCTGCCTAAACCCTCTCCCCCACCAAGCCAGATGCAAAATTAGTGCATGTGGTATATGACAGAAGCAGAGGCAAAAGGAGTCTCTTATGGCATGTACTAGAACATATCCTCCCACTTCCTAAATGTCTTCCTAAAGCAGTTCATTGTCAGAAACTCTTGGTTTTTGTCCTAACTTTGGAGAAGCTTTAAAGGAAATATCCAGGGTGCTGAAACCCATCTCTCAAATTGGTTCAACATCTGGGCAAGTTCATACTAAACCCCAGAGTAGATTCACTGTCCCAGTAACATGGAATCCATTGGCTGCCCATGACCACAAGCTGCTCTGGAATGAGTATATAGAATATCTGCTATAACTCTGTGTAGTTCATAGCTGTTTCACGTGTTCTGCTGCAGAGAACTTTTCTGTGTTAGGGTGGTGGGAAATGCATCAAGCCTCTATGAGGATGCATGAGGGTACTTTACTATGTATATCATTTGCTAAGAAATCACAACTGGCCAGGTTCCTGGCCAATGCATATATAGCCACATGCATAACCTTCAAGGCAGATATGTGTGATTGCTACCCTCCAAAAGCCTGCAACACATCTTTATTGACGTGGGTCTTTGGGGCAAAAAAAATGTACTGCCTTTATTTCCCTCTTTGTTTCAGAGTCCAGCAATGTGACTTTTACCATCACCATGTTGCTGGCCAGCCTCAGCAGCTGCTGTAACCCTTGGATTTACATGTTCTTCAGTGGCCATCTCTTTCATGATATCCTCCACTTTTTTGCATGCTGTGGAAGCCTTCACTCCAATCTCAAGAGACAGTTCTCCAATGGGAGCCTCTGCAGCCGAAAAACCACCATCTTGACTCACAGTCCCCAAAGTACCCCAGCCACTGTTGGTGTTGGGGTTCAGATGCAATTGGGGAGCTTGAAAGATTTCTACCAGCCCTATGAGGAAACTGTGACTGATTCAGGAGTACTCTAAACTATAGTGGTGGACTAAGGTGGTGCCAATGGATGATAATTATTCTCTGTCTCTAGCTTAGAAACAAGTGTGGAGTAACATAAAGGTTATAATTTGTACAGGACTAAAAAAAAAAATCTTCATTCACAAGAATTTTGCTTGGTACATAGCTTGGAAAATTACTTTTTAAAAAGAAGTAATTACCATTCCAAGGCACCAAAAAGTAGTTAGTTACCATCATAGCTGCGTTTTTGGAAAAACAATTTCCTTTTGTGTTATTCAGAAATGACTAGTTATCTCATGAGTCACTGGCCTGACATACACAATACTGCATCATAAACCACTGATCCACAGTACACAACATAGCTATGTAGTGAAGCCACACACCTGTAACTATAAATGTAACTAAAACAGTTGCATTTACACTGCAAAAAGAATGTAATTAGCAGTAATTAGTAGTGATAGTAATTGTAATATAACTTACTTATGCCTTAGATTTATCAAAAGAAAGAAAAAAGAACTGGTCAAGTAACTTTTATTTGTAACGAGTTACTTCCAAGAGCTGGTTCTGTACCTGTTGCATTTGGAAGAAAATACTTAGCCTCAGTTTCTGCTGATGTATTTTGCACTGTCAGAAATAGTATCTATCATTTGGGCTGTAAAAAATTTAAAACCAGGCTGGTCCATTCCTCTTTCTAAATCCTGATTTAATGCAAGTTTATGAGCTGTTACACTGACATCTTGCATCAGTGTGGACCAACTATATGGGCAAACAAATACATCCATGGATTTTGTATAGGGCACAGCTGCCACTGAACCTTCTCCCAGTCCTCCTCCAATCCCATGGGTTGTTGTTGTTGTTTACATTCCCTTTGTCCTTCTTTTCTCCCACATCTAATGGCAGGAAAAGGGAACCTTTGCCCTGCAAGATTAATCTGGCTCATAGAGTTATCCACTCCACAGATGTCTGTGGGCACAGAAAGAGAAGGTGGCCAGGGGTGGCAGGAACCTAAATAAGGTAGGCTCTGCCCCTGCCTCAACTCTGTGGCACGCCATGGCCAATAGTCTTGCTCATCCCCTGTGTAGTCATTAAAGTACCTCCCCTGCCTCAACTCTGGACGCAGCACCAGGGTGGTGGTGGTGGTCATTCTTGCTAAACTTCCACAGCAGCAGAAGAGAACAGAAGGTAAAGAGTGTGCCTGAGCAAGAGAGGTGACCCAGGTAGACAATTTTACTAGCTATGGCTTCAGGCACTGCCTCTGAGTTGGATTTTTTCATAAGATTTTGCCCTGTTGGATCAAGGGTCTATCAAATCCCATACCATTTCCATAACCATTTCCTATGCCTGAGAAGGATGTGAAGGAAACAGCTTTCTGTGTTGTTTGCCTTTGACAACTCAAAGGTATGCTGCCTTTGAGTATTTGAAGTTTATTAAATTAATAGTCCTTGACAAACTTCTCTATCAGTCTAGTCCTTTTTAAAAAACCATCTAAGCAACTGAACATAATCTCTTGTGGCAGTGAATTCCATAGGTTAAGTATGTGTTAGATAAATTCTTAGTGCTTTTTGTCTTTAATCTATTTGCAATAATCATCCATTTCATCCAAATTCTAGTGCTATGACAGAAGGCAAAAATATAAGATAAAATACCCTCTATGCGCATATCATTGTATCACCTGATACCAAGTTGCATTTCCATTTCTCTCTCTCCAGACATTTGTGTAGCTGAAACATGTAGCCCCTGGCAATTTAGCACTCCAGGTGATTGCTTAGTTTAACCCTCTTGGTGGGATGTCAAATGTTAGGTTGGAAAAAACTATGAAGGCTTTCATTTGAGTCATGCAGTGGTGCAGAAGAGCTTGGACAATTGATTATCTGAAACACAAGAACTGGAGGGTTTTAAAAAACCAACATGACAACTCAAAGCTGGATGAATACAACTCAAGAGTTTATTTATTTTACTTTAACCATCACAGTGCCTTCTCATGAACTGAACTTACTGAGTTCTCTGTGGTTCTACATCTTGTAAATCAGAGTCATCCTACTGCAATTACACCTGGACAAAATGCAGAGTTATGAAGGGCTTCTCCCCATGACACTTGAGTGGATTTCTTCTTGCGCAGTTGGATTTCTTCTTGCTTGCTTTACCAGAGCCATGCCTCCTTCAGGCACCTCTTTAAATCTCAGCTAGAGCAAAGCTTGTAAAGTTAGGATTAATACAACAGCAAGCTGAAGCCGTCCATATCTGAGCCATAGTAGAGGTTGTTTTTGCATTATGTCATGCTGGCTTCAGCATGTCATTATATCCAGCTTTTCTTAAAAGTAACTTTCCCCTTTCTTGGAGGGCAGAGCTGTGTGTGCCATGATACACCATTGAACTAGATTAATACCAAGAGTACTATATGTGTTATGCAGTAACGGTTTTTAAGGTCAGAGCTACTGGCATATTCTGTTTCATGAATGTGAAGGGGTATTACTGGTCCTTAAAGGGCTGTTATGTGCCACTGAGCCACCATTATATTGCCTGCATCCACTATGATTAATAAACTCTTATAAGATCACTACTTTTCCTTGCAAAAACTCATTATCAGCCATTCAGGGCTGTGACAACATTCAGTTTCAGAAACGTGTATATGTGTATGAACTGAATATATGTGTATGTATGTATTCTCTCATCTCTCTCTCTCGCTCGCTCATGTGTGTGTGTGTGAGAGAGAGAGAGAGGGGGGGGGAGTCTGAGAGAGAAGTGTCTTCTATATGTGTGAGAGAGGTGTGTGAAAGAGAGAGACAGAGAGGTTTGTGTGAGAGGGGGTGAGAGACAGAGATAGATGTGTGCATGCAAAAAAGAGAGAGGGCTGTGTGTGTGCTTGTAAAAGAGAGGGTGTATGTGTGTGAAAGAGAGAGAGAGGTATGTGTGAGAGAGGGTGTGTGTATGAGAGAGAAGTGGGGTGAGAGAGGAGGGATGCAAGACAGAGGTGTGTATGTGAAAGAGAGATGTGATGTATGTGTGTATGTGTATGAGAGAGAGCTGGAAAGAGAGTAGGGGGAAAGAAAGAGAGAGAATTAATATGATCAAGAAGCTAAGATAGGGTTGAGCTTCTGCTGATTGATACTTCAGCGTGGCAGCTTGGCTAAACCAGAAAGGTGAACTAAAGTTCTCTTTCAACAAGGAACTGTGCATCACTAGTACCAATGTGTGTCAAGTTTTTTACACAGGTTTTAAAAAGTCACTGGCTCAGACATGCTGGGGTGGGTTGCAGGGTCTGGCATCCTCTGGTCAGTCTTCCCATGAAGCACCATGGTGGCAGCTTTCTAGCTTAGGCCTTGTGAACTCTACACCAATTTATAATACATTTAACAGCTACCTTTATATCCTGTGTTTTCTCCAATTTGCTTAAGACAATCTATGTAACTCACTTCCCAGTCAAGTGCCACATGAATTAGGGGGCACAAATCTGCATACCTCTAAACTCTCTTCATTTTAATAATATAATTTAGGGCGGGAGGAAAAGGTTATAATTGATTTGCTGGTTTTGCTAAATAATTGGAAATCAGAGTAGTTGTTCATCTACTGCTAATCACGTGGAGATTTACCAATAGGTCCAGATCTATCTTCACCCCACTGCTACCTCATCTTGTTCTGGTGCTGTGTGACCTCTGAAAATGCAAAATGTTTTGATACAGGATTTTCACATGTAGAAGTGGGTGAAGCTGATCAGCTAGGATTATCGAATCTTTGGGGGACCAGAAATTCGAAGCCTTCAACAGGCCTGAGCTTGGGCAGCAGTTCAAAATTTGATTTAGATGATGAAGAACCAGTAAGATGAGAAAAATGGGTGAAGGCCTTATAAATGACAAGACACTGTGCTTGAAACAGGACCTGTCAGTTATACTGAACAGGGATTGATGCTCCAGAGAATCTGAGGTCTCAAATGCCTCTTTGCTGGAACTCAGGCAATGAACCAGGAGAGAATTAATAGCGCTTTAAGAGATTAAGCCTTTAAACTAGTCTCTCTCCAAGAAAGAGGTAAAGCCTGGGAGGGTTAGTCTAGGCCGAGAAGCATAGAAGACCTTGGCTGCTGCCACACTGCAGAAATAATAGTTTGACACCACTTTAACTGTCATGGGTCCATGCTATGGATTCCTGGGATCTGTAGTTTGTTGTGGCACCAGAGCTCTCTCACAGAGAAGGCTAAATATCTCACAAAACTACACATTCCAGAATTCCATAACATTGAACCATGGCAGTTAAAGCGGTGTCAAACTGTATTATTTCTGCAGTGTGGAAGCTGCCCTTATTTGGAATTCAGAACCTGATGGAGTAAGTTGATTATTGGAGGTCTCCAAGGTCTTGCTTGATTGGCACAGGCTGTCTTGCAAGGATTGGAAATATTTGGGAATTGAGATGTTGTTGCATTGCCACTCTCATTATCCTTTACCGGTCACTAAGGTCTGATGGGAGCTACAGTAGTTTTGGGTTGATAGAGCAGCAAGAGTTTCTGACTCTCAGTGGTTTAATAATAGCAAGAGATTTTTTTTAAACCCTCCCCATAGGGATTACATAAATTATGTTGGTCGAATGCAGAACATGGAAAGTTAATTTTAAGAAGAATAAATATAATGATATGCTGCAATAATGGATGGCTACAGCATGTCATTATAGTCATTCTTCTTAACAGTAATTTTCCGTGTCCTGTTCTAAAAAAAGAAAGCTTGGAAGGAAAAAGTAATGGTAGAATGATGGCAATCTTGTTTTGGACAACTATAAAATACTTAAGAGACTGCAAGCTGCCACAGGGGTAGCCCAATCTGTCCATCCTCAGAGCTCTGTGCATTATTCCATGTTGTTCTGTGCAGTCCCTTTTTCTTATCAACTTGGATTTACCCACTTGGGTAGCAAACTAGTCACCTGAGCCATTTTCCACATATGGAAGAATTACAGTGGTAAATAAGTCTGCAATAGATACTTACAACAACTGGCTTAGTCAAGATGCTCAAAGCAAAGCTGGGCAAGGAAGAAAAAGTTCATAACCACAAGCAAAATGATCATGCAAGAGATGGATAGCCTGGGTCTTTTTATCTTTCACATTTCAGATAGATAAATATATGTATTACCATTGATATTGATTATGTGGGAATCCACAAAAGGAGCTCTATTGTCTATTCTGTTTTTCTGGCTTCAAAAGCACTCAATTGCCATCAAAAAATCCATTGGCCAAATCAATATGTGCTTCATTCTATTTTAACTGATACCATCAAGCAGCAGCAGTTTTAAAGATTGCATTTTGAGTTGTGGTTGTAGATTCCTTACTCCCCTGCTCTTGCTTATGGTCCTCAGCCTGCTTCATATTCCTTTCTGTGTGGCCAAATGAGGATTACCTCCCACTCAAACAGACAGTTACCCTTACCACACACACACAGAGCCACAATGGAGTGTTTAGGATTTATGAGGATTTCAGCCATTGAAACATGTAATTGGAGACCAAAGTCTTCAGTTGCTATCACAACCACAAGGCTGACCCAAGATATTTACCACAGAATAAAATGGCACAAAGACCCTGCCTATTTGTCATGCAGAAATTGATTAGAGTTGAAACTTACTTCAGTCCTTGCAATGGGGCAGGGCACTCTACCACACATTAGGAAAGTGAGGTAGCTTACAAAAAGCAGGGTAAGTTGCACAGCATCCATAAGACCTGACTGCCCATACTTTAACTACCAATTCCTCAACATCTTCTCCCTCAGGCAGCTTGGTTCTGACTTTGCCTAATGACAGAACCAAGGTTCTGGCTCAAAAGACAACTACAGCAGGTTAGAATAGCCTTCTTCAACCTTGTGCTCTCCACATGTAATGGACTATCACCTCATACCTAGCATGACCATACTAAGTGGGGATTAGAGACAAAAACATTTGGAGGGCACCAGTTCAGGAAGCCTGGTAGAATGGCTTTTTAAAAGCCAGTCAAAGCTTCATTTCAATACCCAACAGAAAGCAAAGAAACACAAGAGAGAAGATGAGAGAGAAGGCTGTGCCTGTTGAATTTCAAACCTAACCTGAAATGCTGGTTCTGACTTCACAGCTGAAACTACTAAACCACCTCCCTTCTATTGGGGTGGGATGGAGTGAGGAGGTAACAAGAGCCCAGCTAAATGGGGGGAAAAAATAAGTTCCCTAGGAAGATGTAGCTTAAATTTAGGGGAAAGCTTAAATACCAAAGAGAAAGGGAGTGGAATTCCATTTCCCTGAATAGTTGGGCTTGGGATGGTAAATGCACAACAAATAAGCAAGGGACAGACTTTTGATATCCCCAAGACCAACCTGAAAATAAAATATGTTAGGTTAAGGTAAACTTTAAAGTGCAAATAGAGTCTGTGTTGTCTCCAGATAATGAAAGATACAACATGATACAATGTGATATATTTACTGGCTGGGTCACACACCGCAGGTATAAATAGTACGAACCCACTGTCTGACTGTTTTCACAGCACAGTGTTCTTTAAAGAAAAAGGAAATTTAATTTTCTTCAAGCCCTTTGGAAAGAAATCCAGCTGTACTGCTTTCTGGCAAAGATGGCTTGTTCTTTAGAATCATAGAATCATAGAGTTGGAAGAGAACACAAGGGCCATCCAGTCCAACCCCCTGCCATGCAGGAAAAAACAATCAAAGTTATCCCAACAGGTGGCCATCCAGCCTCTGTTTAAAAACCTCAAAAGAAGGAGATCCCACAACACTCTGGGGCAGTGTATTCCACTTCTGAACAACTCTTACTGTCAGGAAGTTCTTCTTAACGTTTAGGTGGAATATCTTTTCCTGTAGTTTGAACCCATTGCTCTGTGTCCTAGTCTCTGGAACAGCAGAAAACAAGCTTGCCCCATCCTTAGTATGACATCCCTTCAAATATTTAAATATGGCTATCATGTACCCTCTCAACCTCCTCTTCTTCAGACTAAACACGCCCAACTCCCTAAGCCACTCCTCATAGGGCATGGCTTCCAGACCTCCCACCATCCTGGTCGCCCTTCTCTGGACATGTTCCAGCTTCTCAACATCCTTCCTGAACTGTGGTGCCCAGAACTGGAAAGAGTACTTCAGGTGAGGTCTGACCAAAGCAGAATAGAATGGCACTACAGTTGCCCCTCCACATTTGCGGCTTTCACACTCGCGGTTTTGATTATTCACAATTTAGCCCCGAGCCCCTTCAGAAAGGCCGGTGAGAGGTGTGGCAGCCTCCTGCTTGTGCCTTCCCCAGCCTTTCAGAGGTGGGAAGGGGGGCAGGCTCAGGAAGGGGGGGGCGGGCAGCCTCCCACCCACCCGCCCGCTGCCTTCCCCAGCCTTCCTGAGCGGGCTCCGGGGCTTCAAAGCCCCAGAGTCCACTCAGGAAGGCCAGGAAGAGACAGGGCAGCCTCCTGCCCGCTGCCTTCCCCGGCCTTCCTATGGGGGTCCGGGGCTTCTAAGGCCCGGAGTGCCCTCAGGAAGGCTGCGAAGAGGCCAGCCAGGCTAGCCAGACACCCTCCCGCCGCCTCCCTCCTGCTGGGGGGGGGGTCGCGGGAGCAGCATTTTTTATTTGTGGTTTTTCCACATTCGGGGGGTCTCAAGACCCTAACCCCTGTGAATGTGGAGGGATGACTGTATTACTTCCCTTGATCTACTAGACACTATACTATTAATGCAGCCTAGAATCATATTGGCTTTTTTAGCTGCTGCATCACACTGCTGACTCATGTTCTGCTTGTGGTCCACTAAGACTCCTAGATCCCTTTCACATGTACTGCCATCAAGCCAGGTGTCACCCATCCTGTATCTGTGCATTTCATTTTTACTGCCCAAGTGTAGTATCCTACATTTCTCCCTGTTGAAATTCATTTTGTTAGTTTTGGCCCAGCTTTCTAATTTATTAAGGTCATTTTGGATTCTGATCCTGTCCTCTGGGGTGTTAGCTACCCCTCCTAATTTGGTGTCATCTGCAAACTTGATAAGCATACCCTCTATTTCCTCATCCAAGTCATTGATAAAGATATTGAATAGCACTGGGCCCAGGACAGAACCCTGTGGCACCCCACTGGTCACTTCTCTCCAGGATGAAACAGAGCCATTGGTGACTACCCTTTGGGTTCGGTCAGTCAACCAATTACAAATCCACCTAACAGTTGCATTGTCTAGCCCACAGGTTACTAACTATTTTGCAAGAATATTGCCTCATAATGTTGCCTCAGGACCAGTTCTCATTCTTCAGGGTTTAATACCTTCTTCAGGGTCTCCAAAATGTTATATTTTAGAGGAATTTACTATAGTGGGCCCTTAATATCTGCTGGGGTTTGGTTCCAGGACCTGCTGTGGATACCAAAAGCCATGGATGCTTAAGTCCCATTATATACAATGGTGTAGTAGAATGGCGTCCCTTAAACAAAAGGGCAAACTCAAGGTTTGCTTTTTGGATTTTTTTGGGGGGGGAGGAGATATTTTGAACTGTGGTTGGTTGAATCCCTGGATGCAGAATCCCTGGATATGGAGGGCCAACTGCACACAATTTATCAGAGTGTAAGGACTCCACACATTGGCCTGATTCAAATAACTTTTACATTTATTTATTTAAAAGATACAGGTAGCATATCCTATGGAGCCAGAGTGGCCAGGCTTCGAATCTCTGTTCAGCCATGAAAACCCACTGGGTGACCTTGGGCAAGTCACATACTCTCAGCTCTTAGGAAACCCTGTGATATGTTTGCCTTAGGGTTGCCATAAGTCAGAAGTGACTTGAAGGCACACAATAACACACATATCCTGTTATGCTCCATAATAATTTAAATGAAAAGCATTGCAACCATTAACCATCCATTAAAACAATAACTTTCTTAGTTTGCCTTTAGAAGCATCCCTAATCATGAGCACTATTCTAAGTGGCCAAAAAGGCCAATGACCAGCTGAGCTGACACTAGGCCAGATGAAGTTGTCCTGAATCAGAACCTTTTCAGACTTAGAGTCAAGTACCCTGGTCATGGCCAATGTACTGACATTGTGGCTGGAGGAGGTTTGGATCTGGGATCATTCATCTTTGTCACCCTGTCCTCCTTCTGTCCCTTTTGTGGTTGTTTTGCCAGCACATACTAGCCATCAGAGCAGTTCTGCCAACAGATTTCTCTATCAGCAGATCAGGTGGTAGAAGGGGCTTCAGCTATCAGAAGAGCTTTTCAGCAGGAGAAGAGACGTATGCCTATTTCTAACCCTCTACAGCCAGTGAATCTTTGAGTAATTAATTGTAAGCCCCACTGAAAAATAAATGCAACTTACTTCTGAGCAGACATGCACTGGATTGTTTTGTAACAGTTTGACCCAGCACATATTGGTAAGAAGTCAGGGGAAGCCCACACAGGCTTTTCTAACCCTGTGATACAAAACCTCTCTTCCTTGATCAATGTTAGAATATTCTGAGTGTAGGTAGCCCTTTTAATGCTACACACAGAGCATGTTACTAGAAACTAACTGGTGGAATGGGGGGAGGAGGTTGACGTACCCTGTGATGGCAGAATTCAAAGAGGTAGCCGTTTAGTCTGTATAAGTATGCAAAGGGAAAGTGTAGCACCTTTGAAACTAACTGAGAGAAAGTGGTTTGTAGCATAAGCTTTTGTAGACTGATGAAGTAGACTTGGTCTACAAAAGCTTATGTTACAAACTTCTTTTTCTCAGTTGGTCCCTTTGCATATGTACCGTGTGATGGTAATTACAGGAAGTTTTGGTAACAATACCAAACCAATAAAAACACTGCTATAGGTAACAATGCTGCTTGCTTCATACTGGAAATGTTGAATTCATATTAAAACTAGGGGTGTGCAACCAAAGGTCTGAATGTGATATGTGAAATTCATTTTTTAAAAAAAAACCTTTCCTTACTGCTTCTCAACAATATCATAGAACCCATTGAGGCCCTTTGAGGTTTTTACTCTGGCCAAGCTGCATTGGTCTTTAGCTGTCTTTTACTAATCTTTCCTGTTTAGCCTTTAGAATATGGCTTGAAAGCCATGATAATGGTATGGCTTTCAAGTTGTTGTTCAGCTGCATTCTTCAACATTTCCTATGCTGGCTAGGGCTACTTGGCGTTGCAGTCCAATAACATTTGGAGGGCTGCACCATCCCCACTCCTGATTTAGAATGTTTGGCCTACATCCAATTGCTAGTCCCAGCTAGAATAGACTCATTAAATCAAATGCAGAAAGGTAAATCAACACTTTTGTAAATCCTATTAGTTCTGTTGGCTTTCTCAAGTTTGGACTAGTAGCTGGGTTTAGACCTGAGTGCATACTCTGAGTTATCACAACTCGGATATGCCAATGGTTCAGCTTAAGGGTTTGTAGGCAGCTTATTATAATACATAATATGTCATTTAGCAGCAGAGGATACAAAATATATTACATAAGGAATTTGACCCTTTTGACTGCATTATTGACCAGAGTAGAAGATAAAATAGTAATCTAAGGACAGGCCATTACAACTTTTATTGAGAATATTTTGAGACCCTATGCCATATCATTTCTTGAATTGGAACCAAGTGGATAAGAACATGGCTAGAAATCAGTTTTCTTTTCCTCGGGTGACACATTCTCATAATGTGCCTTCACATTTAGATCTTCATAGTCATCGCCAGTGCTGGTGCCACGCATGGAATCTTCAAACACAAGGGTTGTATAATTGACATCATCTGAATCAGAACGCTGCAACAGTGGGAAAATAAGCTAAAACTCAAATAATCAGAGGGATGATCAATTCTGATTCAAGCATAGCAAGATAAAAAAAATATCAGTAATCTCACTGAAATCACTGTGCAACTAGACTAGTCTTGTGCTATTATACAAGAAGCGGGATAGTGTACTGGTGAAGTCTCAGGTTCAGATTTCACATCATCCACCAATGACCTCAACAGCCTTAAGGAGGTCTCTATCTCCCAGAATCCCTTCACCCTGCTTTTCCATACAGGGATAATAAGACTGACCTCCCATAACTCTGTCAGTTCTTTTATAACTGACAGAGTTATAAAAGAAGTATATTAAATGCTTTGATCAATAAAATAAGTATATGAAGTACATTGATTTTTGAATAATTGTTATATAACTGCTATAACTGTTGCATTAAACTTATGGAGGAAAACAAAATCCACTAAATATTGTATCATACAGTCAGTACAGTCCTATACATGTTAAATTAAAAGTTGCGTCCATTATATTCAGTGGGGCTTACTCCCAGGTAAGCACACACAGGATTGTGCTGTCACTGCTCTCCCATACAGAGTGATATAGGAAACTCCACTGGATTTTTATTTTATTTTATTTATTAAACTATTTCTACCCTGCCCTACATCATAGGATCTCAGGGCAGTATACAACAAAATCAGTTTAATTAATTTAAACAATATAAAACAGTAAAACATAATTTAAACAGATGATAACCATTTTAATAATTTGACAAACCAAAGCAAGACAGTTAAAATCAGTTTAAACAGTTTAAATTTAAATCATTTAAAACTATAAAGCATTCAGTGGAGCTAAAATATAAGAAAACATAAAAAAAATCTTAAATTAGCCTTCTAGATTTACAAAGACAAGCAACTTACACAGAGACACCACAGTCCTCATCCGTGTAGTTTAATCCCCATAGTTTATTTATGGTGTTACTGGACAGCATTCTGTTGGCCAGAGAGCAGCCAACAAGGTCTCCACTGAAGAACCCGGGGGTCAGCTGGACAGATCTAAGGAGAGGCTGTCTGCTAGTTATCCTGACCCTGAGCAGTTTTAGGACTTTGTTTGCCTTGGTAACAGAGATGCAGCCACTGCCCGCTTTAAGAAATATCCTCACCTCAGCGTTATTCCACAGCTGTGATTTTAGTTTACAATAGACAAAATAGCCTCATAGGCCTCAATCCTACATTGTCTCAGCATAGTGTAAACATCCACATACGGGCCTATGCTACACTGAGCCATATACACTGACTTACTGATAAGCCCCTGAAGCCATCTCATAGGCTTTGTGCTTTGCAGCAAGCAGGCTGACTCTGAGAAGTATCCAGCTACATCCCCATAGCTAGACACAAAATGGTCACAGTAACACTGAGACCCATGGAGGACTCTGACACACATAAGGGAAATCCTTGAGTTCTCCATGGAAATGCAGATATCCCCATCTAATAGCAGAATTTTGGACATAATGGGCTTTTAAACACACACACACACACACACACCCCTTTTGCTTTTTACTACTAGTTATCACCAAGCTTGGTAAAGTTTTTAAAAATAAATATTTTGGCCTACTGCAGTGGTAGTCAGTGGCTCATATCCCTGTGGGGTGGTGAATCCATAGACTTAGCACCTTGAAAAGCTCCTTGAAAGCGAGTGAAACTGTGGGATGGATTTCCCTCCCCCCTAACATAGGAGCCACCAGCCACTAACTACAGCTCCCAGAACTCCCCAGCCAGCACGCCAAGCTCCCATTTCAAGTCAAAAGGTGATTCCAGTGATTCCTCTGTGCACATTCCAGAATATATCCTGGAAGGAAAGAGTTTATGAGCTTCCTGCTTTTCCTCAATATCCTTTGTAATGGAAATCTAACAAAGAGGTTTGCAAAAACTGTCCATGAGCAACAATGAGCAATATTCTCCTGTTAATTTCTTATAGCAGCCTCTTTTTGCTTCCATTTAGCGTGCTTTTTCTATATTGATTTCTTATCAGACCTCCATTAAAGTACACCATAAAAATTCTAATTATCTAAACTTTGACTACAGCCACATCTCATTATTTTATACCCATATAGTCAAAATATGTCCTGATGTCTATACAGTTCTATGTAATCTGCATGTGCATTTAAATGAAATGCTTTAGAATGTCCTCCAATGCATCTTTTTTTCTATATACTTAGAAGAGAAGGATTTTAAAAATCTTTATTTTGTAGAACAGAAGGTAATTCTAAGTCTAAATCCTCACAAATGCACTGACCCCTATAGGTCCTGGTATATTAGAATAAGATTAGCACTAACAGAGGAATTTCATTTGAATGAATTTGAGATGGTGTAGAAAGAAATCTTGTTACCTGTCTGGTGAAAAAGAGTTGTGATCTTCCTGGTATGCTACCTGGAGCAAAGAATATCAACATTACTTTAAAAACAATTTCAGTATTTCAGATAAGCAGCAGGAGAAAACAAACAGACAAGACTAGATTTGAAAGTGGAGACAGGCTCTGGGAGGTCACAAGTAGGTGAGGCCAATTAAACTTAAACTCAGTACAGACAAGGTGTCAGCACTGTTGGACAGATGGTTCCTGGATCCATTAAATGCTGTTATACTGTGAATGTACTTACACTACACAGTGACAGCACAGTTAGAAAAATCTGATACCACTTTAACCATCAGGGCTTACTCTCATGGGATCCTGTGATTCGTAGTTTGGGGAGGTATTTAGGATTCTCTGCTAGAACTTTCTAGTCCATTCTCATGAATGACAGCAGCAGAGCTCCCTAGCCGAAAATTCTACAACTCCTCCCAGAATTCCATAGGGTGAAGGCTTGGCTGTTCAAATGCTATCAAGCTCCTGTATATGGATAGTGCAGATGTACTCTTACACATACCTGTCCTATTGCTGTTGACTTGTATATTTGGCCCTTGCACTTGTTGCTTGCTTAGCCATTGAGAAACAAGCTTCTGTTGAGATGTCAGCATTTTCTCAGGGCCAGACTCCTCTCCAGTTTGGCTACTCTCAAGTTTCTTTGGTCTGAAGAACCCAGGCTGGTTGCTTGCCTTGTGTTCATCTGAAAAATTAAATGCAAACCTAGTGAGCTCAGTAAGAAATAATTATTTGTGCTAGTGAAGTTCTTAGATGCTTTAGTTCTAGGGTGCACCTCTCTCTCTCTCTCTCTCTCTCTCTCTCTCTCTCTCTCTCTGGCTTTTTTTTGCAAATGAAGATTCAGGAAGGACTCATCCTGCACTTTCTCCAAGCTCGCTGATGACTAAAAAAGCCATCTGAGATAAACAAGTCCGGTTGCAGAAAGCACAGCAGAAGGTCTCCTTGGGTGATGTTTCCGGGTTGTGATTCTTTCTGTGTTGTCGTTTCTCTTCAAGACTTGTTTGGCATGAGTTCCAATAGGACAGGAACCCTGCACATTTAATGGGTTGTGCAGAAGAGAGAATTTCATGAGGGACAACTTGTATGACCAGCTTTAGCACCTACCTACTATATTTAGTTCCTATCTCACCATGGAATAAGCATGATTAGGACCAGCACTTGGAACTGGAATCATCAGGTCTATGTTGATTCCTTCATGAGCCCCCTGGCTCCAACTGCTCCTCCTCCACATGCACATTGACTGAGTGACTAGGAGGGTTGGCCCAATAAATTTTGCCGCCTGAGATGAAGAAAACAATGGTGCTCTTCCACTCTATATACAGAAGCTGATTGGCCTGGCCTTTGAATTTGGCCTTCAACCAGAGACTGGGGTAATTATCTTTTGAATTACTACTGCCAGAATCGCCCAACCTTCATGGCCACTGCCATATTAACCAGGGGCTTCAAAAAACTGTAAACCAAAAAAGGTAATGTCTCTAAGCTCTGGTTTCAATGCTGGAGGTGGCACAATGTCTTTCACTACACCAAAAAACAGCAGAGTAGCTTTTAAAAAGCAGATCTGGTTATACAGTATACATAGCTGGCTACCCCCCTCCAGCATCTGCTGCTTGAGGTTGTGGCCTCATGTGGTCTCCTTGTAGGACCAGCTAAGGTGAATAGTGATGGGAGTGAGGAGAAGGGTCATATTTTGCTCTTCCTCTGTACAGATTTGACCCAAGGGAAGAGAATAAGTAAGTGCCAAGGCCACTAGCGATAAGCATAACAGCCCGTTCACAAAGGAGAGCTCATTGATGACATATCACCCAAGTGTACCTTCAAAACTGAGGCCAATACTGAGCACACTTCAAAGAGATCAGGTGTTGTTGAATACTTCCAGACTGTTACCTCTTTGTGAAACATGATATTTAAATGTTGACTTTCATCCAGAGCAGTTAAACATTTTCTCTGATATTCTTGTTTCTTCTAGAATATCTTAATCTTTTGCTGAGTCATGCCTTTTCATGATATCTCCAAAGCACAATACAGTTGTCCCTCCATATTCACAGATTTGGCATTCATGGATTTAAGTATTCACGGCTTGAAAATATTCTTAAAAAATAATAATCCAAAAAGCAAAGCTTGATTTTGCCATCTTATATAAGGGACACCATTTTGCTATGCCATTGCATATAATGGGACTTGAGTATTCACAGATTTGGGTATTCCCAGGGGGGTCCTGGAACCAAACCCCAGCAAACGTGAAGGGACAACTGTTTCAGTTTAGCCATTTTGGTTCTAGTGAGAGCTCAGACTTGATTTGCTCTAGGACCTATTTGTCTTTTGAGTAGTCCATGGTATCTGTATAACTCTCCACCAACACCTCATTACTAAAGAATTGATTTACTTCCTATCAGCTTTCTACACCATCTGGGGTTCAGAGCCAGACGCAGGAATTAAAAATACTATGACCTGGATATACTACCCTTGGTATGTAATTATGTATTTTTAAGCTTATAGAAAAGTCCATTACCTATTTTCTTGCAAAGTTTCCTATAGACCAGTATGAGCACAAGAAGAGAGAGCATGGAGCTTATGGTAGAAATGATGATATTTTGCCACAGGTGGGTACATCTGAAGAGAAGAAAACAGCCTGATCAGTGTGGACAGACATGGGCATGGTATTTGTGCCTGCCCCAAAGTTCTGGTATGTACAACCAATGGAGCTTGATATGAAAATATTTGTCCCCTCAGAGCACCTTTCCACAGACTGGAAATGAGCTCTATAGCTCCTGTAACAATGCAGCTCAACTCTACAGTTTTCCAGAGACAAAATCCCTATCTTTGCTCAGAGCTGCCTCTCTGTAAAATGCAGTGATGATGAGACCCTCACCCAGGAAAGGGGCACAGGGCCCGAGATTTCACAAAAAAGGACCTATTCTGATTCCCTACATGAGGAGGGGAGAGGGGAGACAGGGCATAGTTTCAGCTGGGTGGACAACTTTATGCCTTGTCTTCCTAGACAAGATTATGGTCATTATATATAGGTCAGAATCCTACTGGTATCTTATGCATGTGTAACGTCCCCTGCAGAAGTGGCTGGACATTGATCCAGAACTTCTCATATGTCCAAGGTTGCAGAAATAGAATTGCACATGCACACTGGATGGAGATGCACATGGATGCACGCACACATTGTGCATAGATATGCATTGCACAGTGTGCATGAGATGTGCATTTGGTTTCACATTCAGGTTCACACCATCTCAGTTCAAGAATGAAGCAGAGTTGTGCAACTGTAATGTAACTCTATGAGTATAAATTTATGCTGGCTCTTTGGGTAGGATCTCAGACATTCTGTCTGGTATTTGCTGTTATACCATATGGACCTTGTATTTTAAAATGGCTTTTAATTGATTTTAACAGACTATTTTGGTACATTTTATTATATATTGCTTTGGGAGCCCTAATGAACAAAACAATTGATTAATATGTACTTTTAAAAAGGAGACTTGGGAAGGTCAGAAACCTATTGTTGACATATAGGCATGTAGTGCATGGTTACATGTACATATGTTCTCTTTTGGATGGCACACAGGGGGCTATTTTCTAGCTCCTTCTGCCCTGATCAAAACCATTTGCTTCAGGCAGCTGCCAAGCTGCAGAGAGTCCCTGTTGTTTACTGTGGCGGGAGGGAGGTGGAAAGAGAAGAGGTAAAGTAGAAAAGGAAGAAGCAGTTGGTGTCAGCAGCAAGGAGAAAGGAAAAAAGGGTATGTTCCATTCAGGGATTTTGCATTTGTATAGGTGTAGAACCATACACATAGGCACAGACAGATGTTGACATAGATACACACACACCATGTGGGGTCAGGCATCTGTGAGCACCTCTGTTCAAACCTTCACAGAGCAAACAAGGCAGAGGATCAACTACTTCTTTGTGTTTCAAAAACAAGCTGGCTGTGCAGAATGCTGGCTGGTGGTGCATATGGCATTCATGGAGCCAGTGATCGCAGAATCAGAGAGTTGGAAGAGACCACACGGGCCATCCAGTCAACCGCTGATGCACCCTGAGACATACTCCCATCCATAGCTAACATAGAAAGTAGTCCGATGACAGGAGGAAAGGCAATAGAGATGCAACTAGAGAATAAAAACTGAGCAATAATGAAATTTACGGTCTGTAACGGTCTAGTAAATGCATACTGTTTCAGCACAGACTAGCCATTCATCACATCCATTGATTGATTGCTGCTATTGCAGCAAGCAAGGGAAAGTCAAACATTCTCCTCTTTTCTGAACAAGGGCCAAAAAGGCATCCCTCCCATCTCTTCATCCAACCCTGCCATGTTCTAATTGGCTGGCCCTTGTAGTCAGAAAGCCTCCTCCCTCTCCTCTGAGTTTGAAGAAAGTGATTTGCTTCTTGTTCACAGTATTGCTGAATACACACTATAATGTAGAGATGGGAAATGTGTGCCTCTCCAGATGTTATCAGAATGCAATTCCTGTCATCCATTTCCACTGGCTATGCTGGTGAGGGTTGTTGGGATTTGCAGCCCAATAGCAGCCGGAGGGCCACATGTCTCCTCTGCCCTGTTATAATCAATAAAGGACATCAAGTTGTTAGTAATTTACTTTGTTGCTGTTGTATTTCCACTGTAGGATTGGAGAAAGGTGTTTGTCAGGTCTTGTGTCACATGTGCCAGGTTATTTTGGCAGTATGAACTTTGACTAGGGTTAGGAGGTGGTACATTCAGCTGCTGTCCTTCAGGCAGCCCTGTGTGTATGGGTATGTGTGCCTTCAAGTCGCCCGTTGACTTATGGCAACCCTATGAATTTCATAGGTTTTTCTTAGGCACAGAATACTCAGAGAATAATCAATGGCCATCAATTTTAACATCTATAACTAGTGTAGCTCTAGATCTCCAACTATATCTTATACAGCAGAAATGGCTCTTTTGGGTATATTGGTTGTCACAGCATCTGTTCAAGAAAGGGCTTTCTAAACCAGCAAATTGTTGGAGATGTAATATTGCTAATGCTTCCTTAATGCACATGTTTTGGAGTTGTCCCACAGCAGCTACATTTTGGGAGGATGTTTTTGCCAGTTCCTCCCTCTGAAATACAGCTTACAGCACCTGGTATTTGTTGGAAGTCTCCCATCCAAGTACTAACCAGAACTGACCATGCTTAGCTTCCCAGATCCGACAGGATCTCGTGCCTTTAGGGTATTTAGGCCTCTAGGCAGTCCTGATTATACCCTTAATGCTGATCACAATGGCAACACCTAGCAAAGGGGATTACAGTCATAATCTGAGACACTGCTTCATACAGAACTTACACTTCCATTTCTGTTTTTCTTTTAGCAAATTATGTTGAATCTGTGCTTCAGCTCTTCCTGTTAAGTGCTGACTTGCTCCAGGTCCTAGGAAGGAATAGAGAAAAATAAAAACAGCCTATGTGTTTTTGAATTCTTATTCTTTACAGTGATAAAATTAATTCAAATTGTTGTTCATTACATCGTATTTATGAACATTATCTTTAAAAGTTAGGCTACATTCTCCTAGACTGTTTGAATATGCCCTGGTATTCAATGAGGCAAAATAAATAACTCCCTTAAAAGGAACATATTGTAATAACTACACACTTAAAATTAAAAACCAAATTTTCATTTAACTAGATTCAGATTCCAGTCTGAGGTTACTGAGAGAATCAGCTTGAGAATCAACTAGAGTTTGGTTTCAGTCTTCCTAAAACATTTAATTTGTTCTCTTTCCTAAGACGCATAGAAAGATTCCTTGGCTATATTGTAAATTCTGACTCTAAACTCACACTTCATTTTAAAATGAATTGACTCATCTAGAACATTTATACACTGAACATTTGATTCATCTATAACAATTGACTGATTTAAAACATGAATGCAGAAATACCTAAGAGTCACAGGCAGCTCATAGCTGGAGCAGCTCTCCACCTGAAATGTCAGGATAAGCTGCACCCCCCCTGCTTGGTTCATGAGTAATCTCTGCTAAAACCCATTTTACTTGCTGGTATGCAATGAAACACAGTCTATATAGAGTCAGGTTCTGGGATGACATCAGACCCTGGTCTTTGCCAACATATAAATGTGGATAGCTCTCTTCACATATCAGTATGTTCAGAATACTTCTTTGCTAATAAAGGTATCTGTTCCACTTCTGGATCTTGTCCGAGAGGAGTGTTTCCAAGGAGGGGGAATTGTTTTTATTTTTACCAGCAGGCTCTGGCATCACTAAAGCTGGTGTTACCCCTCCCCCTTGATGGTGCCACCTGGTGCAGTTCAGCCTCTGTGCACCCCCCTAGTGCCACCACTGCTAGCAAGGCATTCAGAACTATAGGTTTCAGTGAGGCAAGAAGATGTTGAGGTCAGGCTCCTACAACAGCAAACTGCTGCCACAACAGACTTGCGCAGGGAGATATCCAAGGCCTCCTTGTGTAAGTAGAAGAACAGCTGCAGTAATAGGAGGACACTGCCCTCCAGAGGATCACTTCAAGACTCTTATTTCTTGAATGCCTGGCTTCAAGGGGTCCTCAGAATCAACCATCTATGGGAGGGGAAACCAACTGTGTCATGGAATTAAAAAAAATATTATTTACATTCAAAAAGGATCTCAGTTACATAGAATAATGTTTCAGTATAACAAAAATAGGAAAATAAAAACATGAAAAGAAGAAAAAGAAACATATTAGTCAAAAGTTTTTACAAAAGCCGAACAAATGTCTAAATATAAGTCAATTTGCAAATTTATTTTATACACCATTCTTTCCAATGTTGCAAGCATTGTTAGATCCATTGGATCACAGGTGGGGAAAAACAATCTTTCCAGTAACAAAGTATCAATATTTTAGTGGTCAAAAGGACGTGAAAAATCCACTTCCAATGGCCATTTGTTAATTTCCAAGAAAGAGGTAAATAATTTAAAATAACATGCATGTTCTTGAATATCAAGGAACTTTCCAAAACCAAGTTTATTCATGTGATTACTTCCTCTCAAAATGTAGCTGCTATGGGACAACTCCAAAACATGTGCATTAAGGAAGCATTAGCAGTATTACATCTCCAACAATTTGCTAGTTTAGAAAGCCCTTTCTTGAACAGACATTGTGATGACCAATATACCCGAAAGAGCCATTTCTGCTGTATAAGACATAGTTGGAGATCTAGAGCTATACTAGTTATAGATGTTAAAACCGATGGCCATTGATTAGTCAGAATTGGATATTCCAGTTCTCTATTCTATTCTTGCTGTGAAGCTCACATGTCATATCTAGTTATAGATAACAGAAATACACACACACACACGGTTGTGAAACTTGGTTGGCCTCAATTAACGTCTCTAATATCAAGGGACCCTCAGATGCACTTAAAGCTGCAGGGCCCAATCTGGATTGTAACAAATGTTTCAGTTGTAGACATTGCCATTTAACTGACAGGGATAGTTTAAACTGTTCCTGCAAAATTGAAAAAGGCAAGAACTCATCATCAACACCAAGTACAGTATCTGATTTAAGATAACAATCCCGTTATCAGCCCACATCTTCCATAAAAATGGTTCCTTACCAATTTTCAAGTCTGGATTCCCCCATAAAGCCAATGTGGCATGAGTGTATGGGTCAACTTGTAGTTGATTAAATGATATTTGGTACAATATTTGGTACACGGTTCTAACTGCTAAAATTGTTGGCAAAATACTATAAAATGAGGAACAAGTACTGTCCATTTAATAGAGGTGCCAGAAATGAAGACTCCAAGGCTGACCATGTTGGATTGTTTACTTTAAATTGATATGTCCAAAATTTAATACAAGATAACAGATATGCCCAATGGTGTTAAGAAGATCTGGAAGGCCAAACCCTTCCTCTTTGATATGAATTTGTATCCTTTTCATTGAAATTCTAGGAGAAGATGAGTCCTCCAAAATCTGCTAAACAATGCATTTAGTTGAAGGCTTTCACGGCTGGCATCCATAAGTTTTCTATGGGTTTTTTTCCGGGCTGTGAGGCCATGTTCTGGAAGAGAAATTTACATATCCTCTCCAACAGGGGCTCACAGTATATAACCCCCACACACACTCCTACCCAACCATTCTCTGAAGATGCCAGCCACAGATGCAGGTGAAATGTCAGGAATAAACTCTTCCAGAACACGGCCTCACAGCCCAGAAAAAACCCACAGAAAACCAATGCATTTAGTTTTTGAAAATACTTGCTAGGTGTAAGTAGAAGAATTCCACAAATAACATAAACAATTCTAGGTATAACATTCATTTTAATTGTGTTTACCTTACCTTATAGTCTCATCTTTAAGCCTGCTCATTTCTCTAAATTTTGTGCAATATCTTTTATAAATTTTACTTATGTTAAGATTAATAATCTGAGATCAGTCCCTAGGGATAATTATACCCAGATAACTTGCAACAATACCCATCATCCCCAACTGCGAAATCTATCACAGGATGATAGTTCAAAGGGCAAAATTATCAGATGCCCACATCCTCATCCATTCTTGGGGTGTAGCGCTGGTGCAGACAAGGCATCATTTTTTCATTGATGGGCTAAGCTATCAATAAAAAGTGACTCCTTATTCCCGCCTGCACTACACCCCCGGAACATCTGAATGTCTGATAATTTTGCCCTTTTGTGTTATCATTGCATTTTTTCATGCATCTGATAAAGTCCTAACTCTCCAGAAAAAAACCAAGGTGTACCATTTGAAATGACACTATTTCTGACATTCAAATTTCACAGCACGAAATTCAAAGCCCAGTTTCTAGGTAACTTTATCATTTCATGAATCCTGTTCAGAAAAAGTGCTTCCTTTGCAAAAAGCAGTATTTTTATGCAGGAGCAAATCCACCCTTGGGAAAAACACTGTGTTTGTACAGAAAACATATCTTCTGCTTCCAAACAGATTTCTGTGGAGAAAAACCATATTCCTTGTGCTAACCAGTTTCTTAAAAGTTCAAAACTAGTAATAGTTCTCAAAAATGGTATGGAGAGGTATGTGTTCTCATGGAGTGGAGAGAAAATCACTAAAATTATTCATTCTTGCATGCAAAAACAAAATAAGGAAAGATTAACATCTCTAATTTCAAGCATAATTTTTCGTGTAAAAAAATTGCCTAATGGGAATTTCGGGAAGATTGTTATGCCTCCAGAATTTCAGGAATATTTTATAATTCTTTATATTTTATCCTTGTTAATAAAGAAATCTCATCTGGTAGATTACAGAAGGGTGACCTGTGGATTGATGTAGGCATGGGGGTAGAAGGGCTGTATCTAAAGGACCGAGCCCATGGCTTGCACACAAGAAGTCCTATGACATTGACAGTTTGTGGCCATTCCTGGTACAGCAGAGGAAAGGCCCTTGAATTGAAAGTTTCTGCCCATCAGTGTAAAGCTACAGAATATTGAGTGAGATGGACCCAAAGTCTACCTAGGAATCCATATCTATTGTTCTGTATTTTTATATGTGCAAACCATCGAAGGAGTATATGCGAGTTAAGCAGTATATAAAGATTAGAAAGACAGCAGCTTCTTTTCTTCCCTGTCCTGCCAAAACATCCATCTTGATTATTCATGAAAGTCATGTAGTGAGGGGTTAAATATACAGATAAACAAATATGCAGCAACCTAGTTTATCGTTTATATAAAAATGAGAAATGGTACAGGCAGCATTTGCGCAGAAACCCATTTCCTTTCCTTTCAGCTCCAGTCTTCTTCAGATCTACTTACCCACTCAGTTAGGCACTTTCCACTCTACAATGCCTTTCACTGATAGCTGTTTCATAAATAATCCTGTTTTGTAATGGTGCCTACCTCTAGGATCTTTCTTAAGTGGCAGTCATCCTCAAACAATTCATTCCTGACTGCAATGTGAAATCTACTGCTCGGGCTGATAGTGATCTGAAAAACGGAGGAAACATGCAAGAGGAAATTGTAAAGACACCCCACCCCCATCCAAAAATCAATTACAGGCAGTTTTCCGTAGCTGCAAAATGTTAGATTTTAAAAAATGAGATTAGAGGGGAGGGGAACTATAGCCAAATACTTAGAGCAGAAGTGAGAGCCAGCATGGTGTAGTAGTTCGAATGTTAGACTAGGATTCTGGAGGCCAGGGTTCGAATCTCCACTTGGCCATGGAAACCCACTGGGTGACTTTGGCCAAGTCACAAACTCTCAGCTTCAGAGGAAGGCAAAGACAACCCCCTCTGAACAATTCTTGCCAAGAAAATCCTGTCATAGGTTCACCTTAGTCCAAAACAACTTGAAGGCATGCAACAAGAGCAGAAACATTTGTGTTTTCTTTCTGTGTCCTGTCATTTTTGTTACATGTACAGTTGTGTTGTTCAAGTGCTGGCCCATGTTGTACCTTGTGCTGAAGCTGTGTACTCTGCTGGGTGCTGAGGTCTTAACAAAATGAACAACAGAAGGGTGACACTTATACTACAGAACAGCAGATTGTAGTATTCTGACTGATTCTTAGTACTAACTGTTTTAGTCCCTTTTGAGAAATGAAGAAGAAATGACTGAGAAAGCTTTCTCACCATCCTAACACTCTCACCGGGTCATCTGGTGAGAACATAGGAGAGTGTGTTCCTGGTTGCTGCTCCTGGGCTATGGAACTCCCTGCCAAGGGAGGTTTGATTGCCCCGCCCCCTTTCTGCTCTTTTATTGCCAACAGGCAAAGTTTGTTTTTAAAAAATTGAACAGGCCTTCAGCTTTTAACTGGATAGAGAAGAAGGATTTTTAAAGGAGTGTGTTGTATTTTAATTATGTGTTCAATGAGGTTTTAACTGTTTTAAATTAATACTTTTATTGAGTTGTTTGTTTGATTTTTTTTAAAAAAAACTTTTGTATTATATATTGTTTTGTCATAAATTGCTTGGGGTCCCATGCTGCGAGAAAGATGGGATATACAATAAATTAATAAAGAAAACATTAAATTCAAAGTTGTTTAATATCTTTGCTAGGGAGATTAAAATGCTACAAACATAGTAAGCTTTTGATCCACAGCTGGTCAGCAAGCTGTTTAAGGAACAGTTTGGGAAACTGGGAAGGAGACATGACCAGATGTAATAGCCACTGGTTCTGGGGGCAGGCTGACCAAGGATGGTGATTGCAGACTTGGTGAGGAAGAAAAGTGTTGAAATACAGTACGACCCCAGTATCCACTGATTCATTATCCACTGATTCAATTATCTATGGAACACAAAATAGCACACCTACTATAGAGTCTTCCTAGAAAATGTGTCCTCTCTAGCTATTTTCTAGGTCCTCCAAGGCAACTCTATGGTATTTTAAAATGAAAGTCCCATTATGTTCAATGGTGTTTGCTATTATCCACAGTTTTCAGTATCCACAGGGTCCTCCAGAACCAATCCCCAGCAGATATGGGGGTCCTACTGTATCAGATTTCATAGTTCGTGGCAATGTAGAGTAATGGTTCTGATGTGGGGTGGTAAATCCACTCTGGGATCCAGTCCAGATTTTTAAAGTAGCTATCCAAGGTACTGAATGTGTTTGCAGGCAAATAGTTTAGCACTTTGGAAAGTGTCATTAAATTTCAGCCCAAACCCCAGAGTTAGGTCACCACTCCACTGAGGCTGAAGTCATCAGCCTTCACTGGTTGCTTTCCTCTCTCTAAATAAAAAGGCTGACCATGACAGAGAGAGCAGTCCTCCAAAGCACACTGGCTGCTGAGCTGGCTTACAGCAGAAGCATGAAGGAACATGACAGCCTTTATATCAGCAAAGCTTGACATTAAATTCAGGTGTTGCACTCTCTCCTCTGGCTTTTCTTCGCAAACGAAGATTCAGGAAGGACTCATCCCGCGCCTTCTGCAAGCGCGCTGATGACTAAAAAGGCCAATCCGAGACAAACAAGTCCGGTTGCAAAAAGTGCAGCAGAAGGTCTCCTTGGGTGATGTTTTTGGGTTGTGATTCTTTCTGCGTTGTCGTTTCTCTTCAAGACTTGTTCGTCGTGAGTTCTCAAATAAGGCTGCAGCATTGTGGATATTGCGTCTCCATGCCTCCCGATGTGAGGCCAGGGCGGACCACCGTTGGTGATCAATCTGGCCAAGCCTGAGATGTTGTTTCAGGGAGTCCTTGTATCGCTTTTTTGGAGCGCCCCTCCCACGCTGACCCGTGGCGAGTTCACCGTAGAGTAGTATTTTTGGGAGGCGATGGTCCTCCATCCTAGAAACGTGCCCTGCCCAGCGCAGCTGTGTTCTCAATATCATGGCCTCAATGCTGGTGATCCCTGCTTGTTCAAGGATAGCAACATTCGTCACATAGTCAGTCCAGTGTATATTTAGGATTGTGCGTAGACAGCGCTGATGAAAGCGCTCGAGGAGTCGTAGGTGGTGGCGATAGGTAACCCATGTTTCAGATCCATAAAGGAGGATAGACAGTACGATGGCTCTATACACACTGATTTTTGTGCTTTGCCTCAGGTGTTTATTGCTCCAGACTCTTTTGTGAAGTCTTCCAAATGCACTATATGCCTTTGCTAATCTGTGATCGATCTCTTTGTCAATCTTGGCATCTGAGGAGATGATGCTTCCCAGGTAGGTGAACTGCTGAACGGACTTGAGCACTGATTTGCCGACGGCAATGTGGGGATGGTGGTGTTCGTCCTGTGGTGCAGGCTGGTAAAGAACTTCTGTTTTCTTCAGGTTGACTTCTAGCCCAAACAGCTCTGCAGCTGTTGCAAAGCAGGACGTTAGGCGCTGCAGAGCTGCTTCTGTGTGGGCAACAAGGGCAGCATCATCGGCGAAGAGCAGCTCACGGACTAGATAGTTTAGAGTCTTAGTGTGAGCCCTCAGACGGCTTAAGTTAAACAAGCTACCATCAGTACGGTAGCGTATATAGATGCCGTCGTCTTCTTCCAGCTCTGCCATAGCCCTTTGGAGCATCGTGCTAAAGAAGATTGTAAATAAAGTTGGTGCAAGAACACAACCTTGCTTCACTCCATTAGTTATTAGAAAGGGCTCTGAAAGAGCATCGCCATATCTGACTTGACCACGCTGGCCCTCGTGTAGCAAGATAATCATTTTAAGGAATTTGGGGGGACATCCTAGTTTTTCCAGGATCTGCCACAGACCTTTTCTACTTACAGTGTCAAAGGCTTTGGTGAGGTCGACAAATGTTACATAGAGACCCTTGTTCTGCTCCCTACATTTTTCTTGCAGTTGCCTAAGGGCAAATACCATGTCTGTAGTACTCCTATTGGCTCTGAAGCCACATTGGCTTTCAGGGAGAAGTTCTTCTGCAATAGCAGGAACTAATCTGTTCAGGAGTATCCTTGCAAGGATTTTTCCAGCAATAGAGAGCAGTGTTATGCCTCGATAGTTTGAGCAGTCGGATTTTGCTCCTTTTTTCTTGTACAGGGTGATGATGACTGCATCTCGGAGGTCTGATGGCAGTTCCCCTTTTTCCCAGCAATTCACAAGGAATTCGTGGAATTTTTCGTGGAGTGCATGACCTCCGTGTTTCCAAACTTCAGGTGGGATTCCATCAATCCCAGCTGCCTTGCCGTTTTTCATCTGCTGTATGGCCATAAGGGTCTCTTCCAAAGTGGGAGCTATGTCCAATTCATTTTTCATTGGTTTTTGTGTCATATGTTGGATAGCTGAGGCTTGGACTACTCGGTTGGCGCTAAAGAGACTTTGAAAATGTTCAGCCCAACGATTTAGGATGGAGGCTTTATCAGTAATTAATGTTTGACCATCTGTACTGTATAAGGAGCTTTGGATCTGATAAGTAGGTCCAAACACTGCTTTAAGAGCTTCATAAAATCCTCTATGATCACCCAGATCTGCACAGCGTTGTGTCTTTTCTGCTAAATTGATCCACCACTTGTTCTGCATGTCTCGGAGTTTTTGTTGTAGTTTGCTACATGTGAGGCGGAAAGCTGCTTTTCTTACATGACAGGTTGGCTGGGCGAGGTATGCCTGGTGAGCAGCTCTCTTCCTTGCCAACAGCTCCTGGATCTCTTGGTTGTTTTCATCAAACCAGTCTTGATTTTTCTTGTGGGAGAACCCGAGGGATTCTTCTGCAGACTGGAGGATACTGTTTTTGATATGTTGCCAAAGCACTGTAGGAGAAGGATCTGTAGGATGGTCTTCAAGTTTCGTTTGTAGGTTTGCCTGGAAGTTGTCTCTCATGGTAGCTTGTTGAAGATTGTTGACTTGGAGCCTCTTCTTTAAGATGCCACCCCTCTTAGGTTTGAACTTAAGATGAAGATTTAGTTTACATCTGACGAGGCGATGATCTGTTTGGCATTCTGCACTGGGCATCACACGGGTATGACGGACATCACGAATGTCTCTCTGACGGACTAGAACGTAGTCAATGAGGTGCCAATGTTTGGATCGGGGATGCATCCAGGTTGTCTTCAAGCTATCTTTCTGCTGAAAGATTGTGTTTGTAATAGTCAGCTGTTGTTCTGCACAGAACTCTAGCAGGAGGCGTCCGTTATCATTGCAATTTCCAACACCATGCTTGCCTAAGACACCTTTCCAGGCTTCGGAATTCTTTCCTACTCTGGCATTGAAATCACCAAGTATAATAATTTTATCTTCTACAGGGACTTTTTGTATGAGTTGCACTATACAACTAGCATAAAACAAAAAGCCTTAAGAAAAGTCAAAATTCAGAATTGTGTAATACCTTTATTAATTTCACTAAAATGTCACAAAAGAGGAAGGTGTTCTTCTGCCACTCAAGAAGGACAACGCTTCACTGAAGCTTCCATTTCTCTCAAGGCACAGGATGGAATAGATATCAGGGGAGATTTTAAGTCAACAACCTCTACTCGCAGATTTTCAGCTCCAACTGCTGCAAGTACTGGATTCATCTCAAGTACTGTATTCTGAACAAATAGCATTCATTTCATTTCATTCTGGAAAGCAGCTTCCAGAAACCCCCATCAACCATACCATTCACCATGCACACCTGTGTGAGCATCTTGGAGTTGCAATTAAAAAAAATAACTTTTCCAAACTCCAGTGAAAGCTCTCTTTTACGCCAAGAGGGCCTGTGAGCTTCAAAAGGCTTTGGCCATTGCTGTTCCTCTCATAGACCTTTGAAAACAAGTGATGTGTTGTTTGTTTGTAAGGGATAAAGAAAAGCAGGCAAAGAGATTTCTTTAGTAACATATTTAAACCACATTAATTAAAAGCCTATATAATTTTATAAGCTGCTTTCCATTGCCCCATGTACAGACTCTGAGACTTTCAGATTAAAGAAAAAAAGTTCTGAAGCTGTTACTATGCCTGCAAGAGTTAGAGTGTCCCACTAAATCTAGGATGCTTTGGGCTTAGATCCCCACTCAGGATGAACGTGGATAAATAGCCTTCTCTCAGGGCCCTTTCACACTACACAATTATAGCACTATGATTCCACTTTGACTGCTATGGTTCTATCCTATGGAATCCTGGGACTTGGAGTTTAGGGAGGGGTGTTTAGAATTCTCAGCCAGAGAGCTTTAGTACCTCATCAAACAACAAAGCCCTGGATTCCATAGGATCAAGCCATGGCAGTTAAAATGAAATCCTAGTGCTATAACTACATAGTCTAACCAACCTCACCGTGTTGTTTTGAAATGAAAAAATGGTCTAGAATGAGGTTCACTCATCTGGGCTCCTTGGACAAAAGATGGGATAAAAATGTCACTAACAAAAATAAAATAAAACAGGTTATTATACCCCATTGATACTTTTTATCTTGCTCATTTTGTTCATCTTACCAATCAGAACCCCCAGAAGGCCACGGGGGTGGGGTGGGGAACATGGAGACTGAATCACCCTCAGTAGAAGTTAATATGGATATTCAGTTTCCTTAGAGCAGAGGGTTGTAAAGAGAAGATGGCACAACATCACAAAAGCCCATGTGGCACTTAAAAGACAAGATAATTCTCAAAAACTCATCTCAAAAATCAGATGTAAATGCTGTAGAGTGTGGTTAAGACATGCTGTTTCCTCTGTCTTTGTGTGTCTTTTTGTAATGGATGCACATTATTTAAAAGCTTGAGCAAGCTGTTAAATCAATAGTAACACATTTGGCTATTGTGTTAATAGAACATGCAATATTACTGTGTGATGACAGGAAATAGAAGCAGGCATGTATTCATCCTCCTCCTGTATTGTCTTCTGCATCTTAACAACTGGATCCAGACCCCCACGGAGGGAAGGTAACGCAACACTTTCATTAATGGGTATATATAAATCAGAGGAAGAGTAAATGTAGGCCTACAGCCAGGTATCTCTTAGCCAAGCAGAGCGCTGAAGTGGAAACGGGAGTGAGGAGGCCAGGCTGTACTTAAGGCAGGGAGGGGAATCTCTAGCCCATGGGCCAGAGGTGGTTTGTGTGCCCTTCCCCACCCCAATCTGCTGCCCTTTTTACTGATCAGTGATGAGAGATTCTTCCTCCATCCTCCAACATTGCAATAACATTTCTAAAAGTCTCAGTTGGTTCCAATGCAGTACTGAAGTGGGGGATATTAGCAGAAGTATCACTACTGGGGAGAGAGAGGTTAATATCACCCCTTCCTTGCTGTAATTGGTTTTTTTTATTATTATTCCTCGCCTAAGAAAACCCTGTGAAATTTGTGGGGTCACTTGAAGACACATACATGCACACCCACACTAACACTCACCCCATGGAAGTGTCAGAGGACAGCATGCAATTGTATGTGAGAGTGAATATGGGGGTATATGCATGCATGAGTGAATGAGGTCTTGGCCATAACATGTGGTTACTTATTGCTTGTGCAGACAAATCAGCTTCTGGGATGAAAAATGTTCCTCAACCTTGACCTACAGGAACAGTATACAGTTAAGAAACTAGCTAGCTAGCTGAAGGTTTATTCCATCTTTCTCCTTTGAATTGGGTTCCAGGTGGCTTACAGGTAGACGGAAAAATACAATTAAAAGATAAAATGAATAGCAGTGTCAACAATTTAAAAGACAGTTTAAGAACTTAGTTGCATAATCTTCTAAGCTTTGCGGGAGGAAAGTTTGACCTTGACATTTCTTCCCAGCTTCATAAATGCCAATGACTGTCCAACCGGAACCACTGACAGCAGCAGTAGCAGCAGCAGCCACTGCTGCCACAGTAAAGGCCGCCATGAAACAGAACAATCCTAATCTGGTGCTTGTTATCTACTCAGCTGTTCCTTTTCCTGTGCAGGCTCAGAACTTCTTTTGATATGTTGTCCTCTGAGATTGTAGAGTTAGATGCCCACTGACATGCTATATTAAGAGGAAGTGAATCATAAAAGGCTTTGTTGATAACATCACACAGGGTAGTAAAATACCTCTAAAAATAATTTATTTGCAAACTCCCAGCTCCCAATAATACTACCCCATTAATCAATCACTGTATCCAAATCAATCACAGAAAGTTGTCATATTAAAGAAAGCAGCATATAGGGCCCAAAATTATCATGAAATTTGTCATTCAGATAAAGAACTAAGAAGAAGAACTTTATGCAATCAGTCTTGAATCTGTCACTGAGCAGTATTGTTAGATGAACCTGAGTTTTAGGAGATTATCAGACAGGAACCCAAAAAGTGTTCCTGTCCCACAATCTCCACTCCTGCCCCTATCCCACAACAATAACCCTCCCCACCGCACTTACCTTCTTTCCTGTCAACAGGGCAGCCCAGGAGTGAACGGAGCTCTAACAGAGCTCCATTCACTTCCTGGTCGAAAACCCATCCATTCTCACGAGAAGACGCGAGAGCAGGAAATTCAAAAATAAAAACACAAATACTCAAAAATAAGTTACAAAAAGCACAGAAACACACTTTAAAACTTCCAAGCAAACCGGGGAAGTTTTTAAAAAGTGCATCACTTGTTGGATCTGTGCCAACAAGTATATGGTGAAGAGCTGTGGCAAGGATGGCTTTCACATGTGCGCCTGCATCCCTTCCACATCATCCGTATCGACAAGATGTTGTCATGTGCTGGAGCTGATAGGCTCCAGATGGGAATGTGTGGAGAATTTGGCAAGCCTCAGGGCATGGTAGCTCGTGTCCACATTAGCCAGGTCATCATGTCCATTCATACCAAGGTGCAGAACAAAGAATATGTCATTGAAGCACTGCACAGGGCCAAGTTCAGGTTTCCTGGTTCTCAGAAGATCCACATTTGCAAGAAGTTCACCAAATTCAATGCTGACAAGTTTGAGGAAATGGTAGCTGAGAAGTGTCCCATCCCTGATGGTTGTGGAGTTAAATACATCCCCAACAGGGGCCCTCTGGACAAATGGCATGCCTTACATGCAGCATGAGGGCATGATACGTCAATGAAGTGCTCCCTTGTTTTATTCTTGAAGGAAGATACTTGAAACTAAACAGTTCTATCTAAAAAAAAAGTTCTATCTAAAAAAAAAAGTGCATCACTTACCAGATGTTCAAGGGAAGATCCTGGAATGGCCTGCCAGAAGAGATATGACAGCTGAATACACTGCTGGAATTTAAAGCAGCATTAAAGACCAGTCTGTTAAGGAAGGCTTATCCAAATGATTTTAAATTGTGAATTTTAAACTGTGTACTGATTGTTTTAAAATGTTTTAGTCTTACCTGTTTTTAAAATGATGTTTTTAACTGATATGTATTTTTAACTAACATTATGTTTATGTAAATTGTTGTTCCCTGGAGAGGTGGATAAGAAATAATATAATAATAATAATAATAATAATAATATGTTATAAGTAATTCCTCCAAGGAACTCAAGGTGCTTTGTATGCCTCTTGTCCTTCTCAGAATGAGCCTGTGAGGCAGGTGTGGCTGGGAGAGAGGTTTTCTCCCCCAAGACAATTTGTGAAAGCAGCCTTCTCTTCTTATAGAAGAATCTAAAGTGCTTCCTTTAGCATCAGGTTTTAGCTTGCATTTTACAACTTTAAAGTCTAGAGTAATAAGGAGAACCCACTATCCTTTGCTCCCTAGGAGCATGTTTTCAGACCCTATATACTGATTCATTCTGAAGTGGTGCCAAAAACATGTATGAACAGTTGCTATTGGTTTGCTTTCCCTCAGCCCTTCATCTTCAACTAATTGTGTGCCTTGGAGAAAGGGGCATGCCCTTGCTGTGTTGGGCATTTGAGTTCCAACACCAAGGGATGCCTGGTCTAAACTGCACATCACAATTGTTGCAAACTCTTTAGCCATGGAAGCCCATGAAGATATGGCTCTTAAGAATGTATGGCTGGACCAGATATGTTTTCAGAAGAATGTGAGGTACCTGTTCTCCAAGACTCTCCTGCTTAAAAGGTTGGAATGTATTTTTCCAATAACTTTCTTCTCAATGGAAACAACAAGTTTAGTGATTTTCTTCTCAGTGTGAGAAAGTCTTCGAAAACTTTGCAGTTTATTCAAAGTTAAAGATTTATTCTACACAAAAAAAGCCCCACACATGGTTGTTTTGTATAGAAAACACCATTTTCTGGACAAAAAATAGGCTGTGCTCAGAACACTACTGCACAAAAAATATTTGTGCAAAAACCACCATGTGAGAACTTTGTGTAGAATAAATCTTGAACTTTGAAGATTCTTATCTGTCCAGGATTCTTCTCACAAGGGTTTCTTGACATGTGAGAAACACATTTTTGACCATTTTCAAACATTTGACAACATTCTCCCAATCCCTAGTCAAAGGGCTGAAAAGGATAGGGACAGTGTGTGAAAATCTCTGCAAATTTTGTGAAATTGGCACTAAGACAGTAATTGAATAACAACTCTACAGTCCACAGGGACGTTTTAGGCTCGAGGCTGAAAATTGGATTGCTAAGGAGTTAGCCTGATTATTGCTGCTATGTAGGGGCCCTCTCTCTTCTGTTAATGGTTATGAAGAACAGGTTTCAAACAGTGAAGAGGAGGACATGTTGGATGAGCCAATGATGCTAGTGAGTAGTGAAGTGGATCTGGGGAGACAATGTATGAAACAACTTGTGGAAATGCATCAGGATGAGGACTATGGATAGTGGCAGTATGTGCAGGTATATCGGAGCACACTGCTGAGGCTGACGGTGTTTGTTTTCTTGTTTCTGTGACAGAAAAAAAGATGAGGATGTTTTGCCAATTGTGGCTCTGTATTGGCTTACCCAGATTTGTGTAAATTAGAGGTGGGGATTGTGCAGCCCTCCAGATCTTGTTGAGTTGCAATTCCCAGCATTTCTCGCCATTGGTTATGATGGTTAGAGCTTCTGGGAATTGTAGTCCAATATGAGTCCTACCATTGGTGCAAAGGAAACAAAACCTGAAGTAGTAGAGGAAGCGGAAACTGATAACATTATTTATTTTCTGTGTTTGATTTCAATAAACTATTGAAATTTATTTGAGCACCAGTGCATGGGTCACCTTAACTTCTCAGAATGTTAAACACTGAATATATATTTTAAATAAATCATTCTGAGAAGTCAGTGTGACCCTATACTAACTTGGAAGGAACTGGAAGCTTTGGAAGGATGGAATATCTCTGTCAAGAAACTGGCACTTTAAAGTGTGACTCACATTCCTACCACCCACCCAACACAATTACAGCACGACAATTCCACCTTACCTGCCATGGCTCCTATAGAATCCTAGGATTTGACATTGCATGCAAAAAGTACCCACTGAAGAAGGCAGCTAACTGAAACAGCAATTAGAATTATGCTCTGGGGTGCTTTCTGGGATCTTTTTCAGCATCCCGAATGGACTTCCCATTGAAAGCAACCATTTCGGAATGATATACGATTAATCTGGGGCGTTCAAATTTAATCTTCACAAACTGCATATTATAGCTAAACATGCAGTAATTTTATAGAGATTTTCTCATGTTCACTGCTTTCCTCTGTGTAAATTTTTTTTGTACCGTTAGAATTTTGATAGATGAGGACTGCTACACTGGTACATTGTATTTATGCTTGTTTGTATAACAGTATCTATTTGTACTATTTGGAAATTGTATCTTATTGTATCAATCAATGTGTCCTGTATGTATGATTGTCTTTATGCATGTTTAGTATAATTACATGATTACTAGTTTCTAGGAGCAGTTTAGGGAAAAGGGCATGTGTAATCTGGAGAAGAGAAGGTTGAGAGGGGACATGATAGCCATATTTACATATTTGAAGGGATGTTATATTGAGGATGGGGCAAGCTTGTTTTCTGCTGCTCCAGAGACTATAACATGGAGCAATGGATTCAAACTACAAGAAAAGAGATTCCACATAAACATTAGGAAGAACTTTCTGACAGTAAGAGCTGTTCAGAAGTGGAATACACTGCCTCATAGTGTGGTGGGGTCTCCATCTTTGGAGATTTTTAAACAGAAGCTGGATGGTCATCTGTTGGGAATGATTTGATTGTGTATTCCTACATGGCAAGGGGTTGGACTGGATGTCCCTTGAGGTCTGTTCCAACTCTATGATTCTAGGCACTAATTATTGTCATTTAATGAATGTATAAAACCACGTCAGAATATAGCAATTACAATAGAACAGATGTTATTGTCAATATATTTTGTGTCATATATGAGGCTTGGGGTGATCACAGATAGAGTCTCCACAGTGTTAACACGGTAAATTAGAACCCTCCTGTTGTTAGGAATAAATTACTTTCCTAATTGCTCTAGCATCCAATAGGTTATTGCAGTCCAGAAAGGTAATTTGCAAGTTACTTGGTACTAACAAGTTAACATTTTTATTACTATTGTGCCACCCACCCTGGCCTTAGGCAACATCTTTCCTCCTGCCTTTTTCCCACAACGACCATTGTTAAACTGAACTTGTCACCTCATCCCCACACCCACAAGTAGTGCATTTCTATGGCTATTCAACAGCCTGCTTATAAGGTCTATTCCTAGGCAGCAGTTCACTCCATCCTTCTGAGGAAGCAGACGAAGGACTTTTTCAGACAGGGCCAAATACCCCGTTCCTGCCCCACCAGCCCCACTCCCATTCCTGCTGTGAAATAGAAGAAAAATGTTCACACAATTACCTTGATTCCAAGGCAGGAACATCCTCCCCCCACCTTGCTGGCCAGTCATAAATGCAACCATCGTAAGGCTGCATTTATGACCAGGAAATGAAATCCTGCCCTTTCTCATGAGAGAACGGGCATGCAGCAAATCTAAAAATTAAAAAACCCAAACATCAAAACAGTACACCAAGCACAAAAACACAGGAAAAAAAATACAAGTAACCCAGCGGGGGAGGAAGGGTGCCACTTACCTGGATGTCCCGACTGTGGCTGGAAGTGCTGGGAAAGGACCTCCCTCCCGTGGCTGTCATCTCAGAACAGGAACGGGGCTCCTGTTCGCACACCCGTGGTTCCATTTCTGCAACGGAACAGGTGGACTAAAAATGATGTTCCCCCATGAATACTGTATTCCAGGAGAAACACAGTGAGAGGATGGATGCAGGATGGAACAGGGAAAATGTCATATGAAAGGGGAACACTTTCTCAACCCTGTTCCATGCCTGCAATGGAGGTTTTAGCCCATGTGAAAAAAGCCCCAAGACTACGAAAGCTTATACTATAACTTCTTTCTCTCAGTTAGTCTCAAACGTGCTACAAGATCCCCTTGCTTACTGATATTGTGCCACTGGAAAGTACAAGCAAATGCTCTCTGGTTCCCCAAAGCTGCCAATGTAGATATTGCACTTTGGACATTCAGAGAACAATGCAAAAAAACATTACAAAGCAAGTCTTCCCAGCTACAGCAGAACTGCATCATGTGGCTCCCTACTGCATTACTCAGACTGAGTCAGCTCACACACCCAGTAATGAATAAGAAACAGTTCCTATTACTCTGAAAAGTGGTGAACTATAGTCATGGCCATTACATGCAAAAAGTAAATCAGTTCCAGTTTGTTACACTGAAAAAGAACTATTTGTCAAAGTAACTCATTAGAAAAATGAGTTATTTCATAGTTCTGCATGAAGCATTAAGATAACCAGTGTTGTGTCATGGTTATAGTTTTGCAGTGGGACTTAGGTGATCCAGGTTCTAGTATCCACTGAGCTGCAAAAACTCTTTGGGTGATCTTGGGCCAGTCACTCTCTGTCAGCCTGATTTTAATACAGAATCGAGCTCATTAAAAGAAAAGTCCATCAAAAAGAGACCTTTGAATTTCATTCCATCATATCTCCCTAGAAGTCCCTGTGAGATGTTGGAGGAGCAACTCAACTATCCTTCTTATGATTCATAAAGTTTTTAAAAAGGAGAACTAAATATCATTAAAAGTATCACTGTCTCTTTGTCTGGTTGCATGCTTGATCTGACACATTAATTTGTCTACTAAGTCTGAGGAATTGTCTACACTGGCCTCCCCTTATTTCTGCACCTGGTTGTCCAGACAATGCCAGGCTTTGGCCCCATTTCTAGTATGAACTGTCCAGATGATGTCTGGTCAGTTCCAACAAGAATCTGGGGCAAATACCCCTTAAAACGAAACAGATGCATGATAAAAAAAATCCCTCACATTTTGCTGCAGTTCTTCTGGAGAAAATGGCGAGTTCTTCTGGAGAAAATGGCGAGTTCTATTACCACAACAGGGGTGGGGGCTGTTCACACACAGAGCCCACACAGAGCCTGGTGTAGCCATTTCCTAGCCAGGTAGTGTGCATCACATCTGTCAAGATCACCATGAGGTGCCCGGCCATGTTACCATAGCAAGATGCCTCGTCCCTGGCCTCAGAAGACATGACCAGTGTGGGGAAGAGAAGTGCTACTTTGCACACAGGCTGTGGTCATGCAGACACTCCTCCATTGCTATAACAGAAGGGCAGGTTAGAGGGGAGAAACACCATGGGCCCAGGGTTGGAATACTCCAGCCAGAACATGAAGTATTCTGGCCAGTGTAGACAAGCCCTAAGTTTCACAAATTTCATAGTACCATGAGCCTAGCTTTAGGTTATTAACCTCCTTCCAGTTCCTGGCAGACACCTGGCTGCCTGTCAGCCAGCAAAGGGAAAATGATAAAAATCCTTGGCGCCATTTATACAAATGAAAATGTAGTGAGATGAATTTGTGTCGATCTCTGGTTGTTTACATGTACAGCGTGACGGTCTCAAGCTTTTCAGAAGGGGGGCCACCTTTTATCCCTCAACCAGCGGGACTTTCCGTCCCATGGTTTGTCCCTTTTTTACAAAAGTCACAGGAGGATATGGGAAATTGGAAATGTAAACAGCCCGGGACAAGATATTTCGGTACTAGGTGATGACCAGAAATTGTTGTGGGATTGGGCGGTCACGGAGTTCAGAGAAGGAGGGCTCAGTCACCTGTTCAATAGATTCTGCCTCACCAACTGAAAGCAAAGGCTTTCCTTCCAGCTGCACGGTAGGTTTGTGTATGTGTCTATGCCATAAGTCACCCTTTTCAATGGATTTTTTCACTGCAAACCCCTCAGCTTTAACCTGTCCCTCCCCTGCATGGTGAGTTTAATTTTTAAAGAGACAGTCATACTGCAAGCCTCTGGGCTCAGGATCGCTTCATTCATTCACTCCTCAGCAGCCCCTGCTTAGAGGGTTTAATTTTTTTAAAGAGACAGTCACACTGCAAACCTCTGGGCTCCTGATTGACTCATTCAATTTGAACCCGCCCCATCCCCTGCACTTGGCTTCCCAGCTGAAGGCAAAGCAGGTGTGGGGCGTGTGTGTGTGTGTGCGTGCGCCCAGGGCTCCAGTCGGCTCTGCTTTTGACTTCTCTCACCATCCCCAGCACCAACTGAGGCTTGTCTTTTAAAATGCCTTGTGTGTCTGTACCGGCATTCTCCTTTTACATTGATTTTAACATTTTTTGGGCATTTACCCATTAGGGTTTTGGTTTTTTTAAAATCAAATTGTGCAGAGGGGGTTGCCTTCGCCCTCCTTCTCTGACCAATGCAGAAGCTTGAACAAACATTTGTGCCTGCCAATAGCATCACTCGTGGCGGGAAACTGTAAAGGAAGTATGTCCCCGAGGTTGTGAAAAAATGAGTAATTGCATCCTTGATTGACAGCAAAACAAAAACAAAACAAAAAAACAAACCCGGGATCTTAAGGCATATAAACAACAACAACAACATGGGATACTTTACTACCAGAGACAAAACATATACCGGGACGCGATGCAGTGTAAACAATGATACCAGGATATCCAGGTAAGAGTTAAAAATCGTTTAAACAACAAGGGACGAATTCGGGATCAAGAAATCCCGGGAAACCCCATGACAATACAGTAAATAGTGTCTAACTGGCACCTTGGTGTACTAGATTTCTATTTGGACCACTAAAGATATTTAATAGGGCTAGACTGGGATCCAATGTGACTGTTTGATTTGTAATTCTCTCAAGGTCATTCTGATAATTTAACTAAAATTATTGTAATACTGGTAAGAACACTAGGCATGGAAATAAATGCTGAAGAATTCACTACAACAAAGTGGAGATTGGGGGGGGTTGCGTGTGCGTGTGCATGCGCGCATGATCTGAGTCCATTGTAGGGTTGTCAGATTTCAGTGCTAAATTACTTCCAAAAAACCTTTTCTTATTTGAGCTGAAATTGGTCTTATAGCTTTGTCTGATCAAATTTGATTGCATTCTTTATCTGCCAGTGGATGCCCCAGACCCTATTCTAAAGCTGATCTCAAACCTGTAATGTTCTTGTATGTGTTTCCTAACAGATGGCCTGACATGATTCCTATGTCTGTAATGTCAAGGTGAAAAGTGTAGAACATTTTTGTCCATGACTTCAGCATCCCTAAAAAGAAATACGGCAGATGTTCCATTTAATATTGCAAGACTTGTTTAGTAGACATGGTATGATAAAAACCTGTTGGTTGATTCTTGATTATTCATTTCATCCCTAAAAAGCAGCTGTTATCATGACAAGCATAGTAAGCATAACTTTATAGGAGCCACTCTGGTCCCCTTACCGGGTGGTCACCTGCCAGGGAAGTGTTTAATGTCAACAGATTATTGAGTTATTAATGATTATTAAACATTCTGATAAAATGGTGGTGTTATAATTGAGAAGAACTGGGAGCTTTGAAAGAGTGGAATCTCTTTTTCAAGAAGCTTCCAAGCACAGCAAAAAAATACACCAGAAGCCATGTTAAAGCATGGCTTGTAATCTAGGATGCATATACCATGTGTAAGCCAGCAAGGGTTCATTTCAGGGAAACAAGATAGTAGTTTCTGATTAGGACGTGCAATGGCAGGCAGATCTAGTTGACACAAAACACTTATGAAGATACAACAGAGGCCATAAATACATGTTGACAGTACTCGATAATTTGTTTAAATATCATGTCCTGTAGGTTTGAAGGACATTATTTTGGGGGGAGGTCAGTCTAGGAGCCCCTTAGCCTTTGAATATATACAATCACATTTGACATAGTAATCTCTGCAGGAAAAGCTGTCATCAGGGAAATGTAATAAATATAATAGTACCACATTTTACTATGCACAAAATATTGTGCTTTGAGTTTTTGAAAATTATATAATGGTACTACCTTGAAAGAAGATATCTGGACAAATGAAAAACAAAGGTTCATATCTAGCACAGCAACATAATCAAGTGACAAGACCCTAGAACTAGCCATCAAGAGTCTTTGGCTAAGATCTGTGTATTTTTGAGCAAGGCACTATGCATTCTTCATCCACCTGGCACTGTGCTTTTTTAAATCTATTTTTAGAAGAATAGATATGTGTGTGTGTTCAGCAACAAACAAATAGTCCTACAGTACCATAAAGACACAGGAACACAAGAAGTTGTCTTATACTGAGTCACACTATGGTTCCATATAGCCTAGCATTTTCAATTCTTACTAGCAGAAGCGGGTCTCCAGGGATCCAAACAGGATTCTTTTCTATAGCCCTACCTGGAGATCCCTGGTGATTCCCTATACAAATACTAACCAGGCCTTCATACCTTCCAATATTTCACAGAGAAAAACCAGGACATAGGTGCCCAAGCAATATCGAAATAGCAAAAGCTAGTAATGAGGAAGAACAGACAAAGCTAGGAGAGGCTGTAGCAATTTGCTTTTGCCAGAGCCTACCAGGAAAGGCAAGATTCCTCTCCCCTCCACACGCTGAATTAATTGAGTGCAAACTACTTTTGCACTTTGAATTCCATTGGCACTAATGGAAGTAAGCCAAGGACAAAGTGAAAAGGGGAAGGAGAGCGAAACCAGGACATTTTAAGAGCAAATGAAAAAGTGGGGTGACAGAGAATTAATGGGGACTGTGACTGCCACATTGGGACAGTTGAAGGGTATTGGCTTGACTCTGCGTAGCTTCCAAATGAAGCAACATTGGGTGTATGTTAACAAATTAAAGATGAGAGAAAGGACTTCAGTAGTCCATAATTAAGGAACAAGTCCTGAGCCCTTTAACAATTTGAGGTATTTTCTTTTCTTTTTTTCCCAAGACCCACCTTACCGCTTGGGCAGACTTGGCCTATAGGAATTACTGTGAAGAAGTACAAGAAGTAACAATTTGAAAGCTGAAAACATCATGAAACATTGACCATATAAAATATACACTTTCCTCATACAGCCAAAATCTGACCAAAGTGAAGGTCTGTGGCAAAAGCCAGAAAAAGCATTATGCATCTCACTAACATAAGACCAATGGTTTAAGGTGTAGAAACCCCACACCAAGGCAGCTTTTTCAGGAAAAGTGAGAAAATGGTTTGAAGGTTCTATGTTTTTGAGAATATCTCCAACACCCAGCAGTTCAAGCAGTTCTACCGGGCCTGGCTCAACCCCCTGGACCTGGACCAGGGGACCAAAGAGCGAATCGTTACGGAGGCCAACTGGGCCTTTGAGTTCAACCTGCAGGTCTTTGAAGAACTGGACAAGATTGGGGCTTTGCTGACAGAAGAAGCCCAAGAGGGTGGCCTCCCAGTGCAAAATGGGAAAGGTGACCTGTGCAAGTGCCCCTATTATGCGGCTAGGCTTGCTGGTGCCAGGGGCTCAGCTGGCCACTTCTTGGATCTGCTGAAGTAGCCCACGGTCCAGCTAGTCCTGGCAGCCTGTATGGTCATTGCTGCAGGAGTGGAGGCCTGGTACATGGCATGAGGACTCCATGGGCATGCTGCTGCCACCTAGGGGCCAGAAGGGATGGCAGCACTTGCTTGAAATGACTCCTGCTATGGTTTTCCTCCATGTTCACTAGCAGAGTTCTAATGCCCGATTTAATTAGGGAACCATTAAACCCAAATGAACCCTGAATGTGCCCATCTGTGTATGAGAGATTTTTTTTAAAAAAAATGCCTAGTAGAATAGACCTTGAGACCACACACACATACATGCATACACACATACATAGCCACACCTAAGTTTGCGGGCTGCATTCCTTGGTCCCAGTACCAAAGCTCTTGCCCCTTCATTGCGCTGGGCAGCTGGAGAGAAGGGGGTGGTGGTATCTTGACCAGATGGTCTCTTTGGGAGCAAGAACTTTGTTCTTCCAAATATCATGCACAGGGAGAAGTTGAGGGAGGTATCTACCTCCACACCAGGTATTCTAGGTACCTAAAATGAGAACAGCCACCCTACAGTTCTAAGCAGTGTAGTGGGGTGGGGTGGGGTAACTGACTTGTATATATGGGGAAATGCTGACAGTTTAGTTTTCCTGTAACTTAAGGACTTTGTTAACACCTCTGACATAATTTTAAAAAATTATACTTTGGTGTTTAAAAAAAAGAGAGAGAGAGAGTCATAAATGCTATTTAACACTGGTAAAAAAATCAGCTGAGAGCAAGTATGGTGTAATGGTTTGAGCATTAGAATATGACTCCAGATACAGGGTTTGAACTGAAAACTTTTTATTGAAGGCACACAACAACAACAACAATGAGCTACATCTAACTGGGTCATCTAAATATATAACTCTCTCTCTCTCTCTCTCTCTCTCTCTCTCTCTCTCTTTTCTTCGCAAACGGAGATTCAGGAAGGACTCGTCCCGTGCTTTCTGCAAGCGTGCTGATGACTGAAAAGACCAATCCGAGATAAATAAGTCTGGTTGCAGAAAGCACAGCAGAAGGTCTCCTTGGGTGATGTTTCTGGGTTGTGATTCTTTCTGCATTGTCGTTTCTCTTCAAGACTTGTTTGGCGTGAGTTCTCAAATAAGGCTGCTGCATTGTGGATAGTGCATCTCCATGCCTTCCGATGTGAGGCCAGGGCGGACCATTGTTGGTGATCAATTTGGCCAAGCCTGAGATGTTGTTTCAGGGAGTCCTTGTATTGCTTTTTTGGAGCACCCCTCTTACGCTGACCCGTGGCGAGTTCACCGTAGACTACTATTTTTGAGAGGTGATGGTCCTCCATCCTAGAAACATGCCCTGCCCAGCGCAGCTGTGTTCTCAATATCATGGCCTCAATGCTGGTGATCCCTGCTTGCTCAAGGACTGCAACATTAGTCACATAGTCAGTCCAGTGTATATTTAGGATTGTGCGTAAACAGCGCTGACGGAAGCGTTAGAGGAATCATAAGTGGTGGCGATAGGTGACCCATGTTTCAGACCCATAAAGGAGAATAGACAGTACAATGGCTCTATACACATTGATTTTTGTGCTTCGCCTCAGGTAGTAAATGTTGGAAGAGATGTGGTAATATTGGTAATGATATGGGACTATGACATGGATCCATGTTTCTGAAATAAATATTTAACACGCTGGAAATTTATAGGACAAATTACATTCTATTATTGTTACAATGTTTCTGTTAAGGACACTTCACTTAAACATGACAACATTTTGAAACAAAGAAAAGAAATAAGCATCACTGAGTGGTGGTCTTCGGAATAAATTAGGAAATCAAATTCATTACTCCAAAGATCCTAACAGAAAAGAGATTTTTATGAAACTTGGCATTCATTGATAACTCACAGTTTTAAAAATAGTCAATCAATCCTCAGTATCTCATTCAAACCTATGGCAAGAAACACTCGGATAACCTCTTCCATTTTTCCTATTGACCAAAAACAAAAGAAAAACTCATTTTCTCAAAGTAATTAACAGTACTATTGTTTATTGTATTAATGTTATTTATTATGTATTATTGTATATGTTATACTGATTGTATGTGTTTTGTACTGAGATGTTAATCAGCACATACACCAAATAAATAAAATGTTTAAAAGGGTAATGGTCCAATATTTGAATCCAATACCTATAGACATAAGTGAATCCCATACAAGCAACATAACATGTGACTGAGGGCATCTGTACCTATGCATGCAGCCACCTATAATAAAGTTCTCCAGTTCTTCCAGCCCTTTCCTACTTCAATGTCAAAAGAATGGTCTAATCACTGGCCGCTGGAATGAAGCATATGTACGGTGACTAATTTCTACTCCAAAGGGACAGTATTGACATTAAGTGGTGTGGCTTTCTCATGGTACCTTTCTTTATCTTTAGTGTTAACACTTGGTTGGGTTGGGCATGTGGATATAAGAATACAGCTTTTGTTCAGTTGTTAGAAGTGCAAGAGAGCAATAAGACCTATAGTGCCAAGATGAAACGGCTGGTCCTTATAATGTTTCACATTTGGCTGGTCACTGGATTGCAAAGGTAAGCAACTTTCTTTGGTATTTTCTTTGACTCCTGCAAGCAATGGAAGTTGCTGGCATCATCACAAGGGCTAGGTTTGAGACTCATTCCCCAAGACTCTATATCTCATTTAAAGTACTGGTTGAATGTCTTGTAATGTTTTGAGGTTCACAAACTGGTGTAATGCACAGGCACAATATCGGCAAAAATGCATCAAAGATGTATTTCACAAAATGTACCAAAGACTAAGATAGATTGAATTGTCTTCTATAAGCAAAGAATGCTTCTGGTGGAAGCCACATAGTGGGCTGAATAGATGTTATACGAATGATAAATTGTAGAAGATAAATGTTTCCCCTTTGACATACTAGATTTCTATCAGTATTGTACAACAAATGTCTAATGGCAACTTAAAAAAAAAAAAAAGAGGGAGAGATGATCTCCGTGCATAATTATTTTACTATGTAATATGTACCACAGATAAAGTTATGAAGGTATTGACAACCAATTAAGAACACACACTGCTGGTAATTCTAATACTACATAAAAATGCTTTCCTGATTATCTTACTTTACCATACATCATTAACTGTATTGTTTCTTTCCCTTCCCCCTAGAGTTCCCCTGAAAAGACACAAATCTTTGCGGAAAATTTTGAGGGAACGTGGGCAATTGTCTCAATTCTGGAAAAGTCACAAGGTGGACAATATCCAATACACCCAGGAATGCTCACTTTTCCAGGAAACTAATGAGCCACTCCTCAACTATTTTGATGTAAGTTATGAGTCAAAGCAAGGAAGTAACTATAGGGAGCAAAACACAGCTGCAACAAAGAAGATTTTCAGACTACAGTGTTATAGTGTTACTATTCCACTTTAATTGCTCTGGGTTCCTGCTGTGGAATTCTGGGGTTTGTAGTTTAGGGAGGCCTAAGAGCTCTCTGGCTGAGAGTTGTAAATGCCCCTCCCTAAACTGCAAATCCCAGGATTCAAGAGGAGGCAGCCATAGCAAATAAAGTGGAATAGTAACACTATAACAGTGTTGTCTGAAAATCTAGAAAGAAGATAAACTTGGCATGATGATGGAAGAAGGGCCTTGAATGTGCCAAAGATAAACTCTTTGCCATCATTTTACAAATCCAGGAATGATATATGCCATTGTACCATATATTAACTATCTCCTCTAGAACCTGCTAGTTTATTACAATTTTTGACTAGTCACTTAGGGCCTAGAGTCTAAAGCCTAAGTGATCAATAAAAAAAAGCAACAGCAAGCTAATAGCTTGTGGTGGCACAGAGATACAAAGACAGAGCTGCATTAAACATTACTTTCTCCTGACATGAAAACTGAGCTTAAGAGATTTTTTTAAAAAAATCATCACCATCTATCTATTGAATGGACTCCATCTATCATAGGTATATCGTGCACACTTTGAATCTGGCAGATTTAGTTTGGCAAGAATTTCCATTTATGTTTAAGAAGACTCCCTTCTTTATGTGGTTCTTCTGAGCATTTCTCTGTGAGAGTAGATGGGAAATAAATGATGTTTTCTTTTTGTGCTAGGTGGAATATTTTGGAGAGATCTCTATTGGGACTCCTCCTCAGAATTTCACGGTGCTCTTTGACACAGGTTCCTCCAACTTATGGGTACCATCTGTTTACTGTGCCAGCAAAGCTTGTGGTATGGATTATTATGCAGGGCAGGTGGGAGGAAAGGAGAGAAATGTAGGGGAATTGCGTTCTAAACCACACCAGAAGATCACTAGAAGAACAGAAAGGGTGACCTTACCAGATGCTGCATCCTTCGGTCCTTCTGGGGGCATAGCACTGCCGTGGAGGAGGCTTCCCTTTTCTATTGATGGGGACAAGCTGCTAATAGAAAGGGACGCTTTACTCATGGCCGCGCTATGCCCCCGGAATGCTGGAGGACATTGTCTGGTTATCTTGTCCCTTCCTGTTCTTCTAGCGATCTTTTGACATGGTTTTTACTACATCTGATAATCTCTGAAGTGTTTGTAGACTTTTGTTACATATAAATGCATTATCTCTTTGAAAGTATTTCTGACAAAAAAAATTGGCTGAGTTCCTTGATACAAAACATTTTGCATAGGAGCCCAGTATAAAGCAAAGAGCCTGTAGTGGTTTGAGTGTTGGACCACGACTCTGGAGACCAGGGTTCAAATCCCCGCTTAGCCACAGAAACCCACTGGGTGGCCTTGGGCAAGTTACACTCTCTCAGCCTCAGAGGAAGGCAAAGGTATTCCCCGCCCAGATAAATCTTGTCAATAAAACCCCATGATAGGTTCGCATTAGGGTTGCCTTCAGTCAAAAATGACTTGAAGGCACACAACAGCAACAATAAAGCAGAGTTTGGGAAAATGGCCATTCTGACTGACGATTCTCAGAATTGACATCTAGAAAACCTTTTCCAAGCCCTACTTTAAACTCTGCTCTGTGGCAGCTGCCAGCATGTAGTGAGACATTCTTGTGGAGTGTTCCCATGAAGACTGGGCAATTTTCAGCATCTTTGGCTACTTGCTTTGGTTTGATTTCTGTTGTTAACTCCTGGACACAGGGGAGCTGTCACTTTTGTCGCATGAAACTTATTTGAAGTAGTCTGTTTCTTGTGGCTGTGCTGCATAAATTGTATTTTATTCCATCTGTACAGTGGGAGTCAATTAACCTTTCCCCCCATTAGTTGGAAGGTATGGCCTTGTGGTCAGAACTTTTTTTGGGCTACAGTTCTCAAAATTTCCTGCTTTCGAGGAGTTTTAGTACAAAAGTAATACACCCACGTTCTAGATTAGAATTGTTTTGCTGTTGATCTGTATTCAAGGATGTATTTGTAAAGAGAAAATGAGAATGGCCAGGAAGGAATATGTTGATTCTACCACATGAGGACAGAGTTACAATAATAAATGAAAAACGTATTCTGAAGATGGAGAAAAATGATAGATTTTTCATGGTAAGAACAGATAAAACTAGGGGCTTCAAATAATAGTCTGGCAGTTTAATCCTATGCCTTTTTATTCAGAAGTAAATTTCATTGTGATCAATGGGCCTGACTCCCAGTTAAGGGTGCACAAAGCATCCCTCCCTCCCTTTATTTACCGTATGTCCTACCTTTCTCCCAGCTGGGATTCAAGGTGACATACAAAAAGACAGCATTCAATTAGGCACACTTTCTCACAAGTAAGCCCTAGAAATAAGCTAGATCATACGCTGTTTATAACAATAGTCCTGACTGACATTTTCTCTGTTTAAACTACAGCTGAACATTCCAGATTTCATCCCACAGAATCCAGCACCTACGCTGAGGTTGGAACAGCTTTTTCCATTCATTATGGTACTGGTAGCTTGACAGGAATAATTGGAATGGATCAAGTGACTGTAAGTGGCAGGGCTGGCTCTACCATTAGGTAAGGTGAATGTTCTGCTTCAGGCAGGACATTTGGGTATCATAAAAAGGCAGCATCCTGTTAATTACTTAATACACTATTATAATTGTATTTTTAAGAATGGGGTGTGGAGAGATGCTTGTGAGATTTCCTGCCTCATGTGACAAAATGGCCTGGTTGCTTTTGGATACGATACACCTTGACAAAATGTCTTGGGTTACCCCAGGTAAGCAGAAGACCCAAAGGTGTGTGTCTTAATCCTTCCTTTTAAAAACTGTTCTCTTTGAGAATTAGAAAGCATCATTTGGCCAGCAGGAAGCCCACAAATGAGCAACTTGGGGCGGGGAGGGGGAGAATGGAACAGTTAACCCTGTTTTGCGATGTGATCCAAATGCAATACACTTTTAAATCTTTGTCTGTGCTTAGCATTTTATAAATTCATATAAATCATTCACATAAATTGGGGAGAGCCCAAGATGTTAAAGAAAGTGATTGTTGTCTTACAGAACCAGATTGTGTAACCTAAATTCATGCTTTCTTGATAACCAAGGATAAAGATTACAAATGAATACTAATAAGAGCATTCATTTTACAAGCATGTTTATACAGTCTGTGGCTGGCTGTATCTGCATTTTTAAATAAAATAGGCTAGCTCTAGGCAAAACCCAGCTTCAGCTCACACAGTGGGACTTTCCTCTTGTTCCCTCCATCCTGCAGCTACCTGTATCCCACTCATCTACCCACCTTGCAAATTGTGTGGGTGTGCAGAAGGAGAATCCCATGGTACTAATGGAATTCCTCCCTTTGGAGGAAAGGCCTAACTGGTTGCAACCCTTACTTTAAGGGTGTCAACTTCAGAAGACTACAGACCCTTACAATGAGTGAAACCCCTGGTCCATCTGCCTCAATTATGTCTACCGTAATGGACCTCTGCACCTCAAGACCTTGTTTGAATTCCTATGAGCAGACCTTTCTCCTCATATTCCCCCATTATGAACATTTATACGAGCAGTATGCGAAAACTCATTGGCTTAGTGATAAATATTGAAGTGTAAGTGCTGATAATCACAGTTCTCACAGACACATTCTCAAGGAGAATCCAGAAATGCAGACAGTTGTATTGATCCACATCAACAAACTATTTCTAGCAGTGTTTCATTTGATCAGGAGCAGGTCTTTAGTAACATTAATGAGTCATTGTCCATTCAAGACTAGGAGTGCATCTACACTGTAGAAATAATACAGTTTGACACCACTTAAGTGCCATAGATGCATCCTATGGAATCCTGGGATCTGTAGTTTTACAAAGTATTTAGGCTTCTCTGCCAAAGAGTGCTGGTGCCTCATAAAACTACAAATCCTAGTAATCTGTAGGATGGAGCCATGGCAGTTAAAGTGGTATCAAAGTGTGTTATTTCTACAGTGTAGATGCACCCCTAGGATACTCCAAAATACTCTACATTACAATAGGAATTACTAACAACATAGTGTCATGGGGCAAATCCAGTTTCTCCTTCTCCCAAACTACTGTAAGGATTGCAGATAAGCTTACTGGGATCAAGAAGATGAAACAGTGTGTCCATGACATACATTATTCTTCCTGCTTATTAAAAGAGTTCTGGAACTCCATCCCTACAGTCCCTTGTTTCCTTTTCTGTAAACTTTTTCTTGGGATTGCAAGAAGTTTCTTGTGCCACTAAAGAATAAAATGAATTTGTTGAAATAATACCAATTCGCCTCTTCAGGTTGAAGGAATCACTGTAACCAATCAGCAGTTTGCCGAGAGTGTCTCTGAGCCTGGAAACACCTTTCTGAATGCTGAATTTGATGGGATCCTTGGTTTGGCCTACCCATCTCTGGCAGTGGATGGAGTCACCCCAGTCTTTGATAACATGATGGCCCAAAACCTGGTGGAATTGCCATTATTCTCTGTTTACTTAAGAAGGTATGAGCTTAAGCAGTTCTGGGCACCACATTTCAAGAAGGATATTGAGAAGCTGGAACGTGTCCAGAGAAGGGTGCCCAAAATGGTGGGAAGTCTGGAAGCCATGCCCTATGAAGAGTGGCTTAGGGAGCTGAATATGTTTAGCCTGGAGAAAAGAAGGTTAAGAGGTGAAATGATAACCATCTTTAAATATTTGAAGGGATGTCATATTGAGGATGGAGCAAGCTTATTTTCTGTTGCTCCAGAGACTAGGACACAGAGCAATGGACTCAAACTACAGGAAAAGAGATTCCACCTAAACATTAGGAAGAACTTCCTGACAGTAAGAGCTGTTCAGCAGTGACTCTGAGTGTGGTGGAGTCTCCTTCTTTGGAAATTTTTAAGCAGAGGCTAGATGACCATATGTCAGGTGTGTTTTGAATGTGTGTTCCTGCAGGGCAGGGGGTTGGACAGGGCAGGCCCTTGTGGTATCTTCCAACTCTATGATTCTATTAGCATTGGTCTCCTAATGACAACCCCTGGCTCTTCCTTCAAGACAGTACCTGTCATAATGGAATCCAATGAAAGCTAAGATTGCAATGCAACTCCACAGTAACAATCTAAAACACACATAGGACTTCTTCGGACAAGTAAATCCGAGTAAAAATCACCAAAATATTACACTCAAATGTCTCTGCGGTACCGCAACAGTACTGGCAGGGACGGGCGTCATCCGAAAGGGACGCCCTGCAGCGCAGCAGTCTCGCAATGTGGCGAGGCTGCTTCCGTTGCATTTTACTTGTCCGAAAAAGTCCATAGTTTAACAGCACTGGGCAGAGGGGAAAAATCTTCTTCCTGTCAACAGCAGCAGTCCACGCTCTCCCACTGATGGGAGGAATAGGAGGAACCCCCATCACTGCCCCATTTTTGCAGCCATCCTTCCCAATATTCAACATCCTCCTTGCATCCCATCTCCATACCTCTTTACCCTCTGCTGTGTAAAAAGAAAGAGAAGCCTAAATGTGTCATCACTGTGTAAAGAGGTGTTGGCTGATTTGAGCAGATAGCTTTTTTTTTAACCAAGGGCAGGCAGGCAGCAGTGGCAATGAAGTGGAGCTTCATAGCCCCGTGAACCAGAGAACAGGGGATGGGGACAACATAGTGGTGATGTCTGGCAAAAGAGAGAGGAGGGGAAGGGAAGACATTGGTGATGGCAGCAGCAGCAGCAAGGGTCCTCCTAGTGGGTAAGTGGCACAATTATCTGCTCCAGACATCCTGCCACCTGAAGTAGCTGTCTTACTTTGCCTAATGGCAGAGTCAGCCCTTGCTGTTGAGGTCAACATCCCCTTGATAAAAACCTGGCAGACTCTGCCTTCAGCAGTAGGAAGAGGCAGAGCCTACAGTGGGATAAGCTATGGATTCAGTTTGTACCTTTGTTCAGTATGCATTGGAAGCGGAGATATTTTCATCCATACCCCCCCCCCAGTTCTTACACAGCCCCTTCTACCAGCTTTTGTAGCTAGAGAACAGAACAGGAAGGATTATATCAGTGACCAGAATGGAGGCAAGAGGAGGGGCATAGAATCATAGAATCATAGAATTGCAGAGTATGGTGCTAGGAGAGCCTGGAGGTCTGGGCTGAATAATTGGTGACCTTGCTTTAACACAGGCTGGGGAATATGTGGTCTCTCCAAATGTTGTTGAACATCTTCTCAGTTCTCAACTCCTCAACTCTCTTCAATCCCACACAGTGTAACCAGTGTTGAGAATTGATGGGAGCTGCAGTTCAACATCATCAGGAGGACTCCATGTTTCCCAGCCCTAATTCAGAGGGTGAGGGGAAATCAATGTTGTTTTTCTAGTTTAGTATTATGCTAAAGGAAATACTCGTATTAAATTATACCACTCTCATTTCTCTAGAAACCCAGACTCTTCCGTAGGAGGGGAGTTGATTTTTGGTGGCTATGATCCTACCCTTTTCACTGGAAACCTCAAATGGACCCCAGTCACAAATAAAGGATACTGGCAGATCCTACTGGATAAGTAAGTGTCTGTTGAGGGGGATCCTCTGGGATTTCAATGATGGGAAGGTGTGGGAAGAGAAAGCAGTAGTTCAACAATATAATAGGTTTGTCTGGCATTGATAAAAGCCAGAATCCTGGAAATCCATGCATGTTCTCAGTCCAGAACCTGGAAAGAAATAATGAGTTACTTGTAACAAGTTCCTTTCCCCAAAACTGAAGGTAAGAAAGTAAGAAAATTATATTCCATTCAAGTCAGCTGATGCTTAAAATGGGATGAGGCATAATTCTCTTTGAGAAACAAAAAACCCGTGAAGCATCCTTTTCTCCAGCGCTTATTTCATATTTTTCCTCTTCAGTATCCAGGTGGGTGGGGCAATTGCATTCTGTGCAGAAGGCTGCCAGGCTATAGTGGACACAGGGACCTCTCTCATCACAGGTCCATCTGAGGACATAAAGCAAATGCAAAGCTTAATTGGTGCACAACCTGTGGATGGAGAGGTAAGTCCCAAATCAGGAGCCCTAAAACTCAGGTGGGTGCTAGAATTGATGCTCAGTCATCTAGAACGACTGTACTTTCTCCTCTGCCTTCCTATTTTGTCCTTTACTTTTGGCTAGCCATAGGTTTTGTCATCCTCTTGTATGCATAGTTTGGTTAGCTTGCTTGCTTTCTTTTCTCTTTTTATTGTGTGTGTGTAAAATGCAGAGTTCCCAGGTTTTAACTGGAAGCCTGTTGAGAGACAAAGTGCTCATGACACACAAGTATTTAAAAATGGCCCAGAGAGCAATTGTGTTAAATGAAAAGCAGTGTTAGGAGGAAGGGGGTGCATCTTGAGCAGAGAAGGGGAGAGGGGTTTGTGACGTTGGCCTCACCAGACTGGTTCTCAGCTCTGGTTGCCTGTCACTGCCACCCTCCTCTAGGTCCCACTCTGGTATCCCTTTTTGGATTGGAGCCTGAGTGTCCAGGCAACTTTCTCAGTGGATAGATTTATCTAATAGTGTGTATTCTTTTGGTTAGCATGACCTCTCCTTTATTATAAGGGAAATAATTCAAGATGAGTCAGTGAAACAGTTAACCAAAGAACTTATTTGGTTTATTATATCAATGTAGTAACAAATCCCAAAACTGTATAATACCAAATATTAACACTGAGGACTTTTTCAGACGAACCTAAAATCCGGAAGAAGCCGGAAGTTCTTCGTGAATAAAAACTGGCACCTTTTCCTTCCATGTGACACGGAAGGAACACGGAGGGTAACGCAAGAGGGACAGCGTCATCAGAACCTGCCCCCTGCCGTGGAGCAGCTGCGTTCCTCTCCCGACGGCTTCTTCCAGATTTTAGGTTCGTCTGAAAAAGTCCTGACTCTTTCATTTAGTGACAGACATACTACACTCAAATATATACTTTCTCTATAGTCTCTGTCAACTGATTCACACACCTTTCTCTCATCACAGTTCACTCCCAACTCTCTCACACACCTGACTCATCCAACTGCTTTCTCTCAACTGACATTCTCTCAGGCTCACTCTCACAGAGACCCCTCCCATCACAGCTCCCTGTGCTGGGATTGGTTCCTTCTCATGCATGCCTTCAAACATAGCTCTTCGCTGGGTTTACTTAACCCTTTCCATAACACCTATTTTTCCACTCCAAATTGTCCCTTTCAAACTGCTTTTCTCTTGTGGAGTTGTATACAGGTTAGATGTGATACCTTTAAATGCAACTGTCTTTAGACATCCCAAAATAGTGAAAAAGAATGTGGATACAGTTGCATCCATTCCCCTCTCCAAATTACATGAGTTAGTATATTTGGTTTTAACGGTGTGGGGGGGGCTTTGCATTTGCCCCACTTTAATACCTATCTCCATTGTTTCACACAGTATGCTGTAGAATGCAGCAACCTTAATGTGATGCCTAATGTTACTTTCACAATCAACAGGATCCCTTACACTCTTACTCCCGAGGCCTATACTCTCATGGTAAGTCCTGTCTCTTGGTTCCCTGTCTGTAGAGCACATGCCATTTACGGATGTTGGCCACATTTGGCAATATCTATTTTTAGCTCTGAGAAGGAAGGAGCCATGAGAACAGTTCTCCTTTATGAATACTGATTTCTACATTCTTGAGCTCAGCTGTTCTTTAATGGCTCCATTGCTGAAAATTCTAAGCAAAGGTCAAAGTACAAAACGCTGTAGCTGAATTCCTAGAACTGCATAGCTTGTCTCATTCAATGAGATCTAGTTACCTATTAACATGCTTTAATCATACTCTGTGATCAAAACAATACTTAAAGAATGGGAAAAGGAGACTTTTTTTGTGCTTCACTAGAATTCAGTGGCCATGCAGACTGGTGTAATTTGACAATTCTAGCCCCAAAAAGTTACTTTTCCAAGTTTTGGTGAAAATACTAATATACTACTCTGGACTATGTACAATTTGCTCTCATGTAAATTAATAATATTTACATTCACATCTACAATTTCTCTTCCCATTAGGAAAATAGTGATGGGATGCGGCTGTGCACCAGTGGTTTCCAGGGCCTAGACATGCAAACCACAGAAGGGCCACTTTGGATCCTGGGGGATGTTTTTATTGGCCAGTACTACTCTGTCTTTGACCGTGGAAATGACAGAGTGGGGTTGGCACCTGTTGTTCCTCCAGTCATTGGATAATACCAGAGTCTCAGCTCCAGGATTTCTCCCTCTGAGCAACTCAGATAAAGTCTCCTCTCCCACCCCCGCCCCATACCCAACCTGTGCCTCAGATTGATCTATGAACAGAATATATAAAATGGCTTTCGTTTAACTATGCACATATCTTGAGATCCCTGGTGTTTTAGATAAATCCATTCTCGGCATAAAAATGTATACTGGACATTTTAGTAAAGTCACATACAGGTTTTTTCCCCTTCTCGTTTTTTCTTTCAAAAAAAAAATTTTTTTTAACCAATGACGCAATAGTAAAAGTAGTTGTAATTTGTTAGTAATGAGTAACTGGATGAGTTACCTTTCTGGATGGCATAACAATAACAAGTAATGTCCTGTGGGGTGTTTAGAGTAATAAGTACAATTATTAATTCCATTAAAAAAATAACATCCCAAGGTCTGCCTTCACAATTCTTCTGTTCCAGAGCACACATAGATAACATAGATCAAAAGGTCAATGCTAACTATTAGCGAGATTTCTACTGGTTAAACAATTATGAATTGATCATGCCTTTTACTGAATTAATTATATTTAGGTACATTTACATATTATTAAAAACCTTAATAAAGTTTCCTCATCAATAACTGGCCATATTGACCATGCTCTGATGTTACTTGGCCACACATGTCCCAGTTTTCATCTCTGAAATTTTGGAGGGTATGGTAACAGATGTACAGTACAGGATATAACATGTAATATATCTTACAGTAGGGGTGGGGAATGTGTGGCCCTCTGGATGGCATTGGAGTGCAACTCCTTTCAGTATGAGCTAACATAACCAATGATGAAGGATCATGAGAATTTAAGTCATGTGGAGGCCCACATGTTTCCTATTCCTGTCCTAACATGTAAATTTTTACATTGCAGTGAGTGACTCACTCTAAGTGGGTGCCCAGCCTGAGGTAGGCATCACGTCTGCACAGAAGCTGGTTAAAAATGGGCTCCGATACATCTCAAAGTTAGTAGAAGTGCTTCCTCATTTTGTAGTCTTCGTTTTAAGAAGACATCACATGGCAAGGGTTCACATACTAGTACTGCAACAGAAACCTCCCCTGCAAGTAAATCCATTCACAAGGAGGGCTTCAGCCTATGTGGACAAGCAGAAGTGCTGAACCCCTTCCTCATTAGAGTTTTAGAAATAATTGTACTGCTAAAACAAAGAATGGGAGGAGGCAAGCAAGAAAGTACCATATTTCTGTTCAAGAGGATTGTGACCTCAATTCTGGTACTAATAACAAATTCCTGGGCAGAGAGGCACCCTGCTCCTCAATGCTAAGTGGATGTAAGTCTGCACTTGGTTCCAGTTGGTGGACTTTGGAATTCTAATAAGAAACAAAACAAAGCAAAAGTAGAACCCACAAGTCTAAGGTCAACCCACTGTGATTCAGACAAGAAATCTTCACATTTTAATTGGATACTGTTATCAAGGCTTATTCTGTATTTGGGCATATAAGGTAGTCTGTATAACAGGGTTGGGAAATTTGCTGGGGTTGGGGAGGTGCCATGGACCCGCTGATGTTTGATAGCTGCCAGGGACTATCCTGGAGCCATTGTGGTTCCTAGAGCCACCACAGTTACTGCTAAATTATGGTACATGAGGGTGCTAGAGTGCTCTTCTGCATTACTGAGTGTTTCCTTCCTTTGCAGAAGGAAAGTAAGCAAGAGGGGGTGTGATGGGGGGAAAATGGCAGTGTTGTTGTTTTGGTAGTTTTGGCAGTCCCACTGATATCAACATCAGCAATAAATGGGACTGATCAGGGTCTCAAAAATGGCCAGGAGGGGCTGATATGCTACTTGCAGTCCCCATGTTGTCTGCCCCTGCTATATTAGGTTCAGGAAGCATATGTGGACAAACACATACAGACCACACATGTCCACAATATATCTTAGGACACACAGCAATGTCATTAGGCCAAGAGCCAAGATTTTTAACTTTGCAGGTTCAGTAACCTGAATCCTTATTTCAAGATGTTCTCATGTGTATACACCCCAGGGAAGCTACATAAAATCTTTCCAGATTATTCCTTTTCTAGAAAGAAGTCAAATATGAAGTTATATCTGAAGAGTAGTGTGCCTCATTTCTGACCTCACTAACACAACCTCCTTTTTCTTTTTCTTTTTTATTATGTTTAATAGACATTACACTATATAATAAATATAACAAATCAAAACAAACAACTCATCTAACAAAACGTACCGATTCTTTACAAAGACAACACAAACAACAACACTCCTCTAAAATAAAATTAGTCCTAAACAACTCTACTTAACAAATAACATCTAGATTTAATAACTGTATATATTAAATGTGAGTAAACGCCCTATTATCTATGACATATAACATATGTTAAAAAGACTTCCCACTAGCATCCCAGACAATACATTTCATATATCAATATAACCAATGCCTATTATTAATTTACTCTTAATTAATAACAGTTTTGGGTGGCAGACTCCTTGTTCAATGTACAGTTAGCCCTCCACACTTACAGGTTTAACTTTTATGGATTTGATTATTCATGGATTATTTGCTGCCACCTCCGCTGTTGCCCTTTGCCATTTTTAATAGAGACTGCAAGCCTCGCAAGACAGAGAGACTGTGCAAGTGCAGTGAGACTTGTAAGTCCCTAATAAAAATGGTGTAGGGCAGCAGCGGAAGTGGCAGCAAGCCCTGCTACCCTCCTACTTCTGCCTTGCAAAGGAAACCTACTGTTTCAAAGGCTTCTGTAGTGGGTTGAATCCACAAATCGTACTTTTTGTGGGTGCTAAATATGGTTTGGGGGGCCTAGTGATATTCATGGTTTTTCTACTTTTGCAGGAGTCCTGAGCCCCTAACCACAGCAAATGTGGAGGGCCAACTGTACAATATTGAACACTGTACATTCAGTTTGTGCCTAACACCTGTTCTTAGCTTTTGTCCAGATCTATTTGGGGTGCATCTAAACTATATGATGTGAAGGCAGACTGTATGTCACTTCACCAAACATTTTTATATAACTGGTCATGCGAGCAATCAACATATTTAAACATTATAATATTGGAGATGAGAATTCACAGATGAGTGCAGAACAATTTCTGTGGTGTCCCATACACTATTTTCCTCCAATAGTACACAACCCATATGAGTTGGCTGCTGACATGCCTTGTTAAATCCACAAGAGAGGAACACCTGCCATCCTTTGCTATGTTACAAAAGATTTTCAAGTGCACCTCTCCAATAATACAATGTCAACATTTGAGAAAGCACAATGTCTTGGGTCAGCCATTTTCCTGGGAGTGGAAGCTGCATTCTGAATTGAAATATATGGAGGGAAGAAGAGCCATTACAACTGTCTTTTATCTGTAAGAGTAAACCAAATAGAAATGACACCAAGTTGCTAGGATGGGCTCTGAAGCCACTGGTTTGCCCTGAAGAGTCTGTGCCCAGACAGAATTTTAGTATAGGAACATGGCAGCAAATTGGGCTAAAATGTTTTACTTGCAGCTACCAGCTATTTTTTTTTTTAAACCAACACCTGTGTGTATGTATGAAAGTTTGCAAATCACCCAAGGTACAGTCTCACAATCCAGGATAGAGGGATATAACACTTGTAAAGACATCCCGGACTGTACACGTAGAAAGCCTGCCAGGAGGCACTGAAGCTGGGATTCCTGGAGAGCAATTCCACTTATAAACAAGGTCCACATCTGATTTTAAAGGGGAAATAGTAAAATAGGCTGCTGCAGAAGCAGTGGTAGTAGGGTCCCAGGAGAAGGTTATTAGAACAGCCAGGTGGACTGCTGTTAGGTCTCCCTTGGAGATACTAGCAGGACTGGAATGCAGGCTGTTTCTGTAGTTCCCAGGGCACAAAATTCTTTTTTTTAAAGCCATCTAGGGGGTGTGGGAGTATTTTTGTCATATTTTTGTCATCAGATGAGGAAACACAACCTCCAAACAATCTATAGACTAAGCAGAAAAATTCAAGAAATGCTATGCTCAGCAAAGGACAAAAGAGACCCTCTCACACACAGCTGCAGGAGTTTACTGCATACCATGCAGCTGTGGACAGGTCTACATAGGGACCGCTAAACACAGTGTGCAAACATGAATTAAGGAACATGAGAGAAACTGCAGACTGGGCCAATCAGAAAAATCAGCAGTAGCAGAACATGTTATAAACCAACCTGGACACAAAATGTTATTTAAAAACACAGAAATTCTGGACCAGGCCAACAACTATCATGTCAGAATGCACAGAGATATTGAAATCCACAAACACCTGGACAACTTCAACAGGAAAGAAGAAACCTTAAAAGTAAACAAAATCTGGGTCCCAGTTTTGAAATACAATAGAATTAAAACTCAACACTTACAAAGGAATTCCACCCAGGGACAGGGAGATTCCCAGCAGATAATGGCCCATCAACCAACCATCAGCCAAACAGACAATAATGAGCCTTGCATTTCTATACCCAGAGACTAACCATTCAATTACACAAATTTACTATACTCTCCTACAGGGGTTCACAGCATATAAACCCCAGACATACTCCTACCCAACCATTCTCTGAAGATGCCAGCCACAGATGCAGACGAAACGTCAGAAAAAAACTATTCCAGAACACGGCCTCACAGCCCAGAAAAAAACCAAGGAAAATCTCTTGTATGTGTTCTGCAGAGCTATCCCAAGACATTTTCTTGCTTGAGACAAAGGAAAAGATGGCACCCTCCCTGAAGCCAGCTGGATTGGCAATAGTTGTATATTTTAAATCGTTGTAATATTGTTAATAGTTTTAATCTATTTTAATGTTGATCATTTATATGTTTTTGCTATGTTTTTACTAATTGTAATATGTAAGGACCTTATCAGATGCAGTCTTTAAAACGTTCTTTGCTGACACACACACACAAAAACGCAAACATTTTTGTGCTGGCAAAAGGACACCCCCCCACCCCCGCACTCACCTTCTTTCCCGCCAAAGGCTCCTCTGTGAATGAAGAGGAAGTAAACAAAGCCCCGTTCACTTCCTTGTTTGAAATTGCATGTGATTTCATTGTGTGGGAAACTCAAAATTAAAAACAGAAATAAAGCATTTAACGTTTACACAAGCACCTATACATACTTAAAAACACCAAGTAACCTAGGGAGGGATAAAAAAAAAGTTTGTCACTTACCTGGATGTCCTGATTCAACCCGGAAGTGTTTGCACCGGTCTGGCCACTGACGAGGTAAGTATGAGATTTAAAGGGACAGAGGTCTCCTTTAATCTCAACTTTGGGGAAAGGCAGGGTATAAATAAAGATAACAACAACAAGAAGAATAGGCTATTCTGAGTAGGAGAGTAGGGGGCAACTTCAGAGCCTCTTGTTGTTGTCCCCTTCTCTCCCTTCAAAATAAAGCTACTCAAAAGAAAATTGCAGAAGGCTGGTATGCAATTTCTACAGAAAGGGAGACAGAAATGAACCTATTACAGGTTGCCTCTGATTCTATTATTACAGAATAGTTCAGTGCTGGCAATCATGTGGCCCCCTCTGATTTCCTCACAGGATTGCAACTCCTAACATGCCTCACAATTAGCTATGCTTGTTAGAGCTGGTAGGATTTGCAGTTCAACAACATCTGCAGGGACGCATGATTTCCCCACCTTGGAATAATTTCTTTGAAGCAGTAGTCCTCAAACCTTGGTCCTACAGATGTTTTGATCTTCAGCTCTCAGAAGACTAGGCTCAGCTAGACAGGATAATTAATTACAAAAATAGTGCATTCTCTCACTATTGTAGCAGTCTTCATCTGTCCCCACGATGGAGTCACAAGATCACTGGCATGAGATGCTATCCAAGTTTGAAGTTCACACAGAGCACACCTGCGAGAAAAGTTGGTGGCCACAAGTGAATTACCCAAGTGAATTCCCCAAAAGCTCCCTCCATTCCCCTCCCCCTTTTTTTGCCTTGTTAAATGAGAGATGCGGAAGAGCGATCTTGCGCTTAATTTTTTTTTTTTTTTTTTTTTTTTTTTTTGCACTGCCTCTCAAAAATAGCACACAATCGCTTCTGTGAAAGACAACAATGGTGGTTTCGGCCACTTTGTCACTGGCAAGCCCGCCCCCACACACATCCAACCAATCACATTTTGACTTCCTGCATGTGCCTCAATTCTAATTGGTTATTTAAATATGCTGCAATGTGCCTTTTTATGTATTCTTTAAAAAAAAATCATGAGAAACAGCAAATGTTGTTATTGCGAAGTACTTGGTGTTTTTGGCCCCCCTCCTTTCAAATATGGAGAATCCTGGTGGGAGCTCACCTAAACAAAAGGTATTCCCCTTGCATTCCTTGAGGATTTTTTTCACCATCAACAACACCGAAGCCAACATGGCCAGTACTCAAGGTTTCTAGGAGTAAAATTTAAAACATCTAGAAAACCATTGAATTAAAGCTTAAAGAAGAAATGTGATTTCTTTCTTTCATGGCAATTCCATAACCTCAACCACATCCCTGTAGTGAGTAATTAATATCAGATGACTCTAGTCTAGGCAACATCTGCCTGTTCAGCAAACTATAGTGAAACATGTGATATCATTGCCATAGAAATGATGCAAACATTCAGAACAATCCCATGCTATAGTTTCATAGTTAACAGTTATTGTGAAGCTGTTGCTGGATTGGAGTTTTTTGTGGTGGTGGGGGATTTAGATGTTTTCTCATGTCAAAACCTCATGAGAGAAGGAACCACTTCAGAAAGAAGGCTGTAGCAAACTCTTTTTTCATAACTTGCTTGGAAGCTTTATTGCTGATCACGTTAAAATCATTACATTAGGTTATGCTACTGGTAGAAAGATGGGATATAATAAATAAATTAATTAAACCTTTATTATTGGAAAAAGGAATAACTTGAAGGTAACTTGTTCTTTGTAATAAGTTACTTCCAAGTTCTCATCATAATGGCCAACAGCAAAGCTACTGTTTCAAACCTGGTATCTCACAAACATTTAGGACTTCAGTTCCTGTCCTCCTTAATCAGCATGACCTGTAGTCAAGAATCCTTGCAGTTGTAGTACAAAACTATGGCGGGGGGGGGCAAACTGAAGAAGGCTGCAGCGGCATGTAATTTCCCCTTTTCACTCTTGTCCTTGTCAGCCTACCAGGAATAAAATGGAAGTCATAGCTCAAAGCCAAGTTTCAGTCAGGTGCTTTAAGGACAAAGACATTCCAAAATAGATTCCCAGAAGCGATGACACTGATAAGGATTTAGCCAGAGTTGTAAATTATAGGGAAGTTAGATGATTTTGTAGCTCTGACTCATAATTGTTTGACTTCAGTTTACTGCTAAATTTTCTGAAGATGAGAATCACATGTCAGCAACTCTAGGTTTATTTCCCAATTTCTTATTTGCACGAACATTTGAAACAGAATTCAACCAGTAAAGGAAAAAAAACAACCCTAATATTTCTATGGACTTTATCAGGCCACCCCCCAAAAAAACGTTCTTTTGCTGGCATAGCTTTTCTATTTTTATGCTGGCAAAAGAACTTCTCATGCTGCATTTACCTTCCCACCTGTCCAAAGGCTTCCTAGCAATGAATGAGGAAGTGAAGAGAGCTCCATTCTCTTCCTCATTCAAAATCCTGTGGATTCTCACGAGAAGAGGCTTGTGTGGGATTTTTAAAAAAACAAAAAACAAAAACAACACACAAAAAGTTCCAAAAAGCACATACACACACTTAAAAACTTACAAGTAAACCAGGGAGGGTGATAAAAAGTGTGTCACCTACCTGGATGTCATGATCTTGCCTGGAAGTGTTCTGGCCAGACCAGCCATTGACACTGTGCTCACGTGAGTGGCTGTCTTGTAGGGCTCTCCTTATAAAAGCAGCCCCCCAAAGCACCTGAACAGCCTGAAAAGCAACCAAAAGTGATCCATCATCATTTCCAGTCCCCAAAAATGGCAGCCATGATGAGATGCTGAGGCCCTCCAGATGAGCTGAAAATGGCATGTTACAGCTCTTTCGGCATTAGAGTTTTCCTATTCCTGATTTAGGGTTCAGTCATGACGAATGAAACAGAAGAGTTCCCTAGTGAATTGTGACTAAGGTTTACGTAGAAGAGGGTTGCCTCCTTTTTCTCCCTTGGCTCTTTTGTTTTTAACACTCATGTAAGACAGAAACCCCTGCCAAGAAACTTTTGTATCTCACTCTGTCTTACTAGAAAACACTACACCTGTTTCATTCCTGCCTATCATGTGAAGCAACATGGCCTCAAGTAGTTTTGATCTGAGTGCAGCCTATGGACATGTAATTGAAATAATAAAAAAAACATGCAACTGAAATAAAGTGCTATGATTCACTTGTGAGTAAAAACAAACAACAGATCCTGCGGTACCTTAAAGGAAGGGTGGACATCTGTAGCCTTCCAGGTGTTTTTAGACTGCAATACGTATCAGGTGAGATAAAGGGAAATTAAATGCAGGCTGCACAGTCAGAAAATACTATAAGAACAATTACATTGTTATTAATACCTGTAATGATCATTCACACAGAAGCAGCTCTGCAGCGCTTAACGTCCTGCTTTGCAACAGCTGCAGAGCTGTTTGGGCTAGAAGTCAACCTGAAGAAAACAGAAGTTCTTTACCAGCCTGCACCACAGGACGAACACCACCATCCCCACATTGCCGTCAGCAAATCTGTGCTCAAGTCCGTTCAGCAGTTCACCTACCTGGGAAGCATCATCTCCTCAGACGCCAAGATTGACAAAGAGATCGATCACAGATTAGCAAAGGCATATAGTGCATTTGGAAGACTTCACAAAAGAGTCTGGAGCAATAAACACCTGAGGCAAAGCACAAAAATCAGTGTGTATAGAGCCATTGTACTGTCTATCCTCCTTTATGGATCTGAAACATGGGTCACCTATTGCCACCACCTACGACTCCTCGAGCGCTTTAATCAGCTCTGTCTATGCACAATCCTAAATATACACTGGACTGACTATGTGACGAATGTTGCTGTCCTTGAGCAAGCAGGGATCACCAGCATTGAGGCCATGATATTGAGAACACAGCTGCGCTGGGCAGGGCACGTTTCTAGGATGGAGGACCATCGCCTCCCAAAAATACTACTCTACAGTGAACTCGCCACGGGTCAGCGTAAGAGAGGCACTCCAAAAAAGCGATACAAAGACTCCCTGAAACAACATCTCAGGCGCGGCCAAATTGATCACCAACAGTGGTCCGCCCTGGCCTCACATCGGGAGGCATGGAGACGCACTATCCACAATGCTGCAACCTTATTTGAGAACTCACGACGAACAAGTCTTGAAGAGAAACGACAATGCAGAAAGAATCACGACCCAAAAACATCACCCAAGGAGACCTTCTGCTGTGCTTTTTGCAACCGGACTTGTCTATCTTGGATTGGCCTTTTTAGTCATCAGCGCGCTTGCAGAAAGCACGGGATGAGTCCTTCCTGAATCTTCGTTTGCGAAGAAAAGCCAGAGAGAGAGAGAATGATCATTCACAAAACAAATTTCCTGGCACCATAGTGGTATGCTAAGAAGACACGAGAAGCTAGCAAGATCCCAGAGGCAGAGATTTTCCCATTAAAAGTCCTTCAAACTCACATATGTTGTTAACTACTGTCTCTAAGGACTTTATCAGATGCAGCATCTTTAAACATTCTTTTGCCAGCATAAAAAAAAAGCATTTTTATGCTGGCAAAAGAACATTCCCCCCACACTTACCTTCTAATCCTGGCAAAAGTTCCCAGCAATAAAGAGGAAGTGAACAGAGCCCCATTCACTTCCTCATTGAAAATCTCGCACAATTTAATTGCATGGGAAATTCAAACTTAAAAACAAAAATAAAGCATTTTAAGTTACACCAAGCACCCAAACACACTGTAAAAGTCCCAAGTAACCCAGAGAGGGTCATAAAAAGAGTGAAAGTTGCCTGGACATTCCAATCTCACCTGGAAGTCTTTGTGCCAGAGTGGCCATTGTTGTGGTAAGTCTGATATTTAAATGGCCCGAGGTATCGCATACTGTCAAAAAAGCAGCAAGGAGATCTATTGACAGCTTAAGCTGTCAGTTAAAAATGATGGGATTTTTGCTCTTTATAATTGCAAAAGGGCAACATCATCTGATCTGCGTGCCCTTTTGTGGTTATGTGGCATCGTGATGATGCCGTATTTTCCACGTCTGATAAAGTCCTAAGTCACCCTGTCATAAACAGCCCTGCTCAAGTCTTGCAGACTCTGGGCTGTGGTTTTTCATCTATAATGCATCTTCTTTTCCTACTGCCATCCACCTTACCAAGCATTATTGACTTTTCTAGTGAGTCATGTCTTCTCATGATATGTCCAAAGTACAACAGTCTTGGTTTAATCATCTTGGATTTGAGGGAGAGTTCAGGCTTGATCTGCAATAGAACTCATTTGTTTTCTTTTTAGCAGTCCATAGTATCCATATAACTCTTTTCCAGCACCATGTTTCAAATGAGTTGATTTCCTCCCTATCAGCTTTCTTCATTGACCAGCTTTCACAACCATATATAGAAATGGGAAATACAATGGTGTGGAGCTTTCACAACCATATATAGAAATGGGAAATACAATGGTGTGGACCACCCTAACTTTAGTACAATACAACCCCCATATCTACAAGATCAGTATCCACAGATTCACTTACTCGCACCCAAAAAAATACAGTTGTCCCTTCATATTCACTGGGGTTTAAGTCCAGAATCCCCCATGGATACCAAAATCCATGAATACTCAAGTCCCATTATATGCAATGGCATAGTAAAATGGTGTTGCTTATGTAAGATGGCAAAATTAAGGTTTGTTTTTGGGGTTATTTTTTTTTAAGAATATTTTCAAGCTGTGAATACTTAAATCCATGGATACCAAATCTGTGGATACGGAGGGACAGCTGTATGCTCTGTCTTGTCATCTTCTAGGTCCTCCAGCAAGACTCTATGGTATGATTCTAATGGAAACTGACCATAGAGGCGTGCTGGAGGATCTAGAAGATGTCTAAGGAGGTGTTCTCTCTAGGCATCTTCTAGGTCCTCCAGTTTGACTCTATGTTATGCTTGGGTCTACCAAGTAATTCATTTTAATAGGGTTTGCTATTATCCATGGTTTCCGTTATCCACGGTCCGGGAATGCATCGCCTGCAGATATGGGTGTTGTATAGTCAGCCCTCCATATCCATGGATTCTGCATCCACGAATTCCACTATCTACAACTTGACAATTAGTCCCCCCAAAATTCAAAAAGCAAACCTTGATTTTGCCATGTTATATAAGGGAAACTATTTTATTATGCCATTATATATAATTGGACTTGAGCATCCATGGATTTTGGTATCCACAGCGATTCCTGGAACCAAACCCCAGCAGATGCTGAGGGCCCACTGTACTATATTTACTATATCTTTACACTTCAGAATCTTCTTCATATTCTTCAGGTTGTATTTTATCAGGATGGTTGGTTTAGTGTTCTTCTTTAGCTTTACTCTATCAGCAGTTCATGGTCTGTGCCACAATCTGCTTCTGATCTTGTTTTTGTACAGAGAATGAAGCTTCTCTATCTTCTGCTTCCAATTATGTAGTCTATTTAATTTCTATATTGACCACCATGTGATGTCCATGTATACATTTGCCTCCATGTATACATTTGAAGAATGTGTTTGTGATGAACAAACTGTTGGCCTCACAAAAATCAGTCACTCTCCTGTTTCATTTCTTCATCCTAGGCCAAATTTTCCTACAAGATTCTGCTCTGTTTCCTACTTTTGCATTCCAATCACCTATGCTTAATAAGCCCTGTTTGGATGTGTGGTCAAATCCCCTCTGAACTCTAGCACAGAATCTTTCAATTTCTTCCACTTCTACATCTGTAGTTGGAGTATAACAGTTATATTGATAGGTTTTCCCTGAAGTCTTGTTGATATTATTTGGTCAAAGCATTCTATCCTTTGAATGCTGTATTGCAATATTTATACATCTGATTTCTTGTTTTACTATGTCTAGCTTCCCCTGATACATGCTTCTTGAGGTCCATGTTCTATAATATGGGTTGTGGAGCTTTTGACTTTCTTCTCACCTCTCAGCATGTCAACAGCTGAATGTCCTTTCTGCTTGAGTCCAGCTGCATCATTAACCACAGCACTACTCATAATTGTCTCCTGCTGTATCCCAGTTGCTTGCTGAGTGCCATCCAACCTGGGAGTGTCATCTTCTGGTACTATCTCTTGTTTCATTTTGGATTGTCTAATCATAGGGTTTTTGTGGTAAAAGATCTTCAAAAGGAGGTTTATTGTACCTCCCTCTGTGCAGTACTAATGAGTGTTAGCAATGGTGCCACTGCCATTGTCTCTGAGAGATCCTCCACCAGTCTCACACTCCACTGCTGCTGCTGCCCAGTAGCTGTTTGGCATGTTTAGCCTGGGTCCTCAGCAAAAGCCTGTTTGACATGGGAGACCCTACCAGCAACACTACTATCATCAGCATAGCCTCTTGCCTCACAGGAGCATGCAGTCTCACCACAATGGTAAGGTAGTACCATGGTGATAAAAAAAAACCCAGAGCTTAGAAAAGTTACTTTTGAAGATCACAAGTTCCAGGAACAACCTGCCCCTACCCCCCAGGTAATGGGCCTGGTGGCTGTATGAGTCTATCTGTGGTCTAAAAACGATCTTTTCCAAACTCTGATAAACCCCATTGTCTATTTGTCCTTCTGCGTGCCACAAGTAGGGAGTAGGAGTGAGTGAAGGATCCACGCTGCCACTTCGGGCCCTTTCACACTTCATAACTATGGTAGCACTTTAACTGCCTTGGCTGTGTCCTATAGAATCCTGGGGCTTGTTGTTTGTGGAGGCACCAGGTCTCTGGCAGAGAATTCTAAATACCTCTCCCTGAACTGCAAATCCTAAGATTTCATACAATGGAACCATGGCAGTTAAAGTGGAACCATAGTGCTATAACTGCATAGTGTGAAATGGATATGACAGTGAGAACCTCATATAAAATGGACTTTAAAGCCTACAGCCCACTTAGCATGGTTTCTTCAGAAGACAGGACACACCGCATTCTCTCCCTAGGACACACTTTGACAGAGATATTCCAGGTCGTTTTGTCAGGAACCCCTTAGAGGCCACAACACATAGAGTTTTGCTTTTCCTGAATCATCTTTCTGAGTGTGAGAAGAGTGTAAGAAACTGATAAGGCAATTCCTCAAAGCCCAAGAAGATGGGTGAGGCCTTTCAGCAGCTGTCTGGAACTCACCCAAGTATGAAACTAGGTATAAAGGAGCTTACTGGCACTTCTGTTATTAATCTAGCACCTCAAGTATGGGCCACTCCCTGCTTCATTAAACACTGAATTAGAGTCCTGCCAAACCTGTTTATTACCTTTGATTTCTAAGCATTTTTGCTTAGTTATAAACTAACTAGCAGTAGTACGCGAGCAAATACTGAAGTGCAGGAGCTAGATAGCACCAAACAAAGAGCAGCATAATTCTTCTTTTTAATATGATCACCATAACAGCAATCCCATGCATAATAAACTTTGAGTTTAAGCTCTTTTGAACTTAATGGTGTTTATACTTAACTACTTAGCTTCATTCTGTAAAACATATTTTTAAAAGTTTTTTTAAAAATCTTCAGATAGGTAAAATGCAACCTTTAGCTTTAAATTAGAAATACAAAAGCAGTCCTGTAAAGAAGATGTTACCATTTAAAGTGCTACAAGTAGGAAGCTTCTAAAAGAAATGTTGCTAGTTTCTGCTTCATTGTTTCCATTATTTTCTGGTTCCCTCAATTAGAGGTGGGAATGATGTGGCCCTCCAGATGTTTCTGGACTGCATCTCTCAGCACACCTCACCATTAGCTATGCTGGTTAGGATGGCTGGAATTTGTAGTTTAAGAACATCTGAACAATTCTGCATGATTCCCACAACTGTCCTATGTGCATCTGTTACAAATGACAAATAAAATGTGAAAGCCTTGTTATCACCTCTGTTCACCTGCTAGTATAAGAGGGTCTATTAGTATCATTGCAATTCTGGTAGATGATATCACTGCTTCTGCTCTGTTGCTTCTCTACATTTCCCCCTCTACTGCAATACTGAGGGGGGGCCACTTCTGTACCTTTAACACAGCTCTTTCAAACCTGGTGTCCTTCAGATGTGTTTGGATGACAAAACATCTGGAAGGGGCCAGGCTGGAGGAGACGCCTTGATAAGCAGGCATCAGCAGGTAAAGCTTTACATGACATGGAAGTAACTGTTAGTTGCTCATCGCTGCTTCAGATGACAAACTGAACTAGCGGAGCCAATTCAGAAGGTGGCAACTCCACCCATTTCACATAACTAACTTCCTTTTCCAAATTTCTTTTCTAGGCAGAAATGTTACAGAAAAGAATCTTCCATGCAGAGCTTCCATACAATTATGCTCTCTTTAGAGCATAATTTGAGCTTTGAGCTTGAGCAGAGTGGCTGGTTTCAGTCCTAAACATGTTTAATAGGGCCAGACTTTTCCTTTGGGGAAAAAATGTGAAGAAATAGTAAGAAAGAATCCCTTTGAGAATGAGGACGGACTGCTTCCTACATTACTGAAAAGCCACAGCCTGTGATCACTTATATGCCACATATCTGAAAGTGTTGCTGTTCCTTTAAGAAGTAGGCAGAAGTGCAGAACTGGAACAAAGTCTACATTGCTAGAGTTGTATTTGGGAGTAAAAGTGCATATCAAGACAAAGATGGGAAAGTAATTATTGCTTTTTCTCCTTTGTTTCTTCAAGTCATCTAAAGTAATGGCATAGCAACTGAATAAGCTGATGTCTCACTGTTTTTGAAATTTTAATATTAATATGACAGATCCCACATTTGATCAGAACAGTGCCAGAGTGGGAGGGGTTGCCCCTTACTTCCCCTTATAGTTTTCATGATTAAAACTGCCCTGCAGCACAAGGGGCCAAATAGCCAGAGGGGCTACCTTTATTCAAGAAATCTCTTGCCAAGGCAAGTGAACAAACAAAAACTCCTTCAGTTGTTTAACACACACAGTGTTGCCCTACTCAGCTTCTAGATTGATCCTTAGATTGAAAACACTGTTTTGACATTGGCTGATACTGATGGTCATAAATTTGGCCTATAAACTACCGTAAGTCATAAATATACTAAATTAAATTAATTTTTTGTCAGGTAAGATTTTTTTTATCAGTGTGTTGGTAAACATAGCACCACTCCTCCCAAAGTCTTCACTTTCTTCATACCTTTCCCCTCACAGAGCTGTACAGTAGGACTTCCATATCCACTGATTCATTATCCAGTGATTCAATTATCCACGGTTTCAGTTTCAGCACAGCTACCACAGAGTCTTCCTAGAAAATGTGTCTTCTCTAGGCATTTTCTAGGACCTTCGAGGCAACTCTATGGTATTTTAACCGGAAGTGCCATTATTTTCAATGGCATTTGCTATTATCCGTGGATTTCATTATCCATGGTGGGAACCAATCTCCCACAGATATGGGGGTCCTACTGTACACAGTTCTCCTCATCCCACTCTTAGCCTCATAGTAATTCTGCAAGGTAAGTTATTCTGAATTTGAGGTGCATACATTCAACTGGAGCATGGTTAGCCAGTGAGTGGAAATTTAACCCTGGTCTCTTCAGTCCAATGTTGACATTCTAACCACTATACACACCATTGCCTCAGATTAGAGCACTGTATGATTTAGTTCCAGCATCTCTGTGCTGGTGAATTAATTGCTGAGGCTTCATCAGGCAATTATTTATTTATTTATTTATTTATACCCAGCTCTTCAGCCACAATGCTATCAGAGCAGCTTACAAATTGTTTTAAGCAACAGCTATTTACACATCTACACTGCATTAAACAGTTTCCAATGTGTGTTAGCAATGCTGGTCAGAGGGTATTTGTCTCCCCTTTGACTGCTTGAGCTCAGAGATGTGTGGTCAGCTCTTTTCTGGCAGCATTTCAGATACTCAGAAATTCATTCTGGGGCCCATTCACACTCTAGAATTTTAGCACTATTATTTCATTTCAACTGCCATGCTTCCATCCTATGGAATCCTGAGCTTTGTAATCTGGTGAGGCACAAGAGCTCTTTGGATGAGAATTCTAAATATCCTACACTGCAAATCCCAGTACTCCATGAGTTAAAGTGGAATTGTAGCACTATAATTAGAGAAGAAGAATGGTGTAGTGGTTTGAGCGCTGAGCTATGACTCTGGAGACCACAGTTCGAATCCTGGCTCAGCCACAGAAGCCCACTGGGTGACCTTGGGCAAGTCACACACTCTCAGCCTCAGAGGAAAGCAAAGAAGAAATCTTACCAAGAAAACCCCAGGATAGATATGCCTTAGGTTGTCATGAGTGGCAAAGGAAGGCACACAGCAACAATAAGTTCTGTCATTGTGTAGTGTGAATGGGCTTCTGGTGAAGGTGTGGATTTATTTATTTTTTTAAAAAAAGACTGAAATCTTCAAACTTTTTATTTCAGCGCAGTCCCACGTAATTTTCAACTGGAGTATTCCGCAGTTCAGTTTTGCAGCAGTATTGCACTTCTTTGGCCAGTCTCCTTTCCTTTCTTTTCCGTTCCTTGAAAAGGTTATTTTCCTTTCAAGTTGCCCGCCTGAGCCCGCTTATCAGAATGTTAGTTGGGGGAATGTCAGAATCCCCTTAATTTAGTGGGATTTGTAGTTTTGTTTTGTACCGCTTTATAGCGACTCTAAAGGGGGAGGGAATCTCTCCCGGGGTTTTCTGAGGCTGTGAGAGCGTGTGGCTTTGCCCAAGGTCAGCCAGTGGGTTTTCCTGGCCGAGCGGGATTCGAATCCAGGTCTCCAGAGTCCAACTCTCAAAACCGCTGGGCCAGGCTGGCTCCTCACTTCACGGGCTCCTCACTTCTACCCAAACATGCTTGTGACGGGGCTACCATTCCTCTCAGGAGAAAGGCGCCAACCCTCCACGAGTGATGTCACTTCTGGACGGCCTCTTCAGCCGCCCTCCTCCTGAGGGGAAAAAGGGAGGGCGCTGAAAAGAAAATCTGCCTTGATTTGGTCGCCCGGGAGGTGGGATTCCCCGCCAAGCCCCGTCTCCTTTTTGAGACTTTGGCTTTCCTTCGGGGGCGACCAACCGCAGCAGGCACCGAGCAGCCCAGTTCGGACTTGTGGCCGAGCCTGCCCAAGAAAGACTTTATTTATTTTTATTTTTATTTTTTTGCAGCTCAAGCAAAAAGCCGGGTCGGGTCGCACCAAAAGAACCCCAGCAGTAAGTGGTTCACGGTCTTTGCTCCCCGCTCCCCTCATAGCCGAGTGTCGTCTTCAAGCTGAACACGTGTGTGACCCAAGAGGACTCGGGTCTGTCACGGAGCAGGTAGGAGAGCCGGGCTGGGGCGGAGCAGGGCCACCAGTCCGCTGGCGGGAACCTTTCGGGGGCCACTTTGGATTTCCGTTGGAAGGAGAAGGAAAAGGAGGAGGGAGGTTTCCAGAAAGTGCAGGACTGGTGGTCGTGTAGACAGAAGAGACTAGAGTGCCCTTCAGCTTCGGTAAAAGCTGGTGCGGGATATGTCTTCTCCAGAGTGTCAGAGAGATGACACCATTCTCCTCTGGTCATGGGGGGGGGGGAAGCCCCGACATGAGGGGACCCTAAAAGGTTCAGTAGTCTCAGTAGTCCTTTGGCAAATGTGTGAATGCCTCAAAGCACGCGAAGGGGGAGGAATCTGCTTTCCTAAATGGCTGCATAGAGACGGCATGAACAGGGACCAGGCCTGTTGTGTTTTTCCAAGCTGCATCCAACACAGGGAACTTCTAGGAGGGGAAAAACCAAGGGAAAAAAATGCAGGGCTCATAGCCCATCGCTAAACAATTGCATCTGCTGCTCTGGCCTGGCCTGCTTCCTTCCCTGGGTTTAACACTTGGCAGAATGGCTATTTTGCTGAACTTTGAAAACGCTTGACTTTTCAGAATACAGTTCCCACAAGGGTTCCCATGCTACTTAATATTGCAACAGAGCCCCTCTCTGCAACTTTACCAGCGGGGAGGGCTACAGGCCATTTTGGCAAGAACAGAACTTGGTTTGTTGTTGTTGTTGTTGTTTTCTGGTCTAAACCTCCCAGAATTTCCTTCAGCAACCATAGTCACTGGCCATGCTGGTTGGGGATTCTGGGAGTTGCAATTCAAAAAGGCTTTCCCAAGCACTGATTTCCAGGCACTATCTAGATGTCACTTATGACGCAAAGAGTGCCACTAGGTGCCATTTCATACTGTATGGTTAAAGCACGATGATTTCACTTCAACTGTCATGGCTACATCCTATGGAATCCCTGGGTTTGTAGTTTGCTGAGACACTAAAGCTTTCCTGATGAGAGTTTAAATACACCTAACTAAACTGCAAATCCCAGGATTTTATAGGATGAAACCATGCCAATTAAACTTCAATCATATGCATTGACTGTGTAGTGTGAAAGAGACTGTGGAGATTTTCAGACGCGATTTTCGGCAGGATATATTGCAGAACAGCTTCGTTGCTGCCGCGCGGCAGGGGAGCTGTTTCAGACGATGCCGTTCCTCTGCCGAAACCCTCCATGTCACTTCCGTGACAGAATGGAGGAAACCGCGTCGTATTTCATTTACGATTGTTGCCCGTGAGTGAAATACGACACGGTTTCCTCCATTCTGTCACGGAAATGACACGGAGGGTTTCGGCAGAGAGACGGCGTCATCCGAAACAGCTCCCCTGCCGCGCGGCAGCAACGGAGCTGTTTTGCAATATATCCTGCTGAAAATAGTGTCTGAAAATCTCCTGTGAGTGTGAAAAAAATCTCCAGATTCTGCTGGAGTTACAGTGAGAAGATTCCAACAAGCAAAAAAGAGAAATAAGCTGATCACTAATATGTCAATTAATGTAGCCTGAGTGAGCTAAAAGCAAAAAGCAGCCCCACAGTATCAAGGGACAAATCAAGGAAGAGTATTAAAGAGAGGAAAATGTTATTGTTTGCCATTTGAACCTCCATGTAGTGACTAGAAGTGTTTGAATCTTGGATCTATCTTGTTTCTTTTATACTTATCATTTTGCATTTGTAATTTATTGTTAGCTCCTTAGAACATTATTCATAGTGAAGTGGTGCAGAATACATTTAACAACAAATAGTATAGAGTCTTGAGATACTTTTCTTGTAAAATGGGGATTATGTTCTTTGCTTTGTTTGTGTACATATCTAATCGAGCAACTAATGATGCCACCTTTTTACTGATCTTGCTCCTGGGCCTTTAACAAAACTGCATGGCAGACAGACTTTTGTAAGGTGATGATTTATTTATTTTTTTGCCATAGAAACAAGTGATTGGACAAATTTGACTTGCATAAAGCACAAAGGTGTGCGCACACATGCATGCATCTACGTATCTATATTTACACACACACATATATATACATATATAATCAGAAGTTAGTTATTTGAACTTACTCTCAGGTAAGTACGTTTTCGATTGTAACTTTAATTTCTCTGTGTGGATTGATTCTGTTAAGAACATAGGGGCAGAATTCTTTCTTTGTTAGCTGACTTGTTGTTAACTGCCTTCAAGTCAACTTCAGCTTATGGCGATCCCATGAATGAAAGACCTCCAAGTCACCCTATCCTCAACAGCTCTGCTCAGGTTTTGCAGACTCAGGGCTGTGGCTTCACATCTGTATTGAGTCTTCCTCTTTTCCTACTGCCCTCCACTTTACCAAGCATGATAATCTTTTCTAGTGATTCATGTCTGCTCACAAGATGGCCATAGTATAACAGTCTCAGTTTAGTCATCTTGGCATCTAGGGAGAGTTCAGGCCTGATTTTCTCTAGGACCATTGATTTGTCTTTTCAGCAGTCCACAGTATCCGCAGAACTCTTCTCCAGCACCACATTTCAAATGAGTTGATTTTCTTCCTATCAGCTTTCTTCACTGTCCAGTTTTTACAACCATACATAGAAATGGGGAATACAATGGCATGGACCATCCTAACTTTAGTATTCAGTGTTATATCTTTACACTTCAAGCTCTTGTCTAGTTCCTGCATGGCTGACCTTCCAAATCCTTGTCTTCTTCTGATTTCTTGACTGCAATCTCATCTGTGATTAATGATTAAGCCAAAATAAGGAAAATCTTGGGCTATTTCATTGTCTTCATCATGTACTTTAAAGTTTCATAAGTCATCTATGGTCATTATTTATGTTTTCTTAATGTTCAACTGTAAAACTGACTCTTCAATAATCATTCCAAGTTTTTGCTGTTTTCTGCTAGTATGTAGTATGGTATCTTCTGCATATCTTAAATTGTTAATGTTCCTACCTCCAATTTTCACACCTCCTTCCTCCAAATGTAATTGTGCTTTATGTATGATATGTTCAGAGTACAAAGTAAAGAGATAGGGTGATAAAATGCAGCCTTGTCTGACTACCGTGCCAATTGGAAACCATTCCATTTTCCTAAGTTCTGTCCTAACAGTAGCCTCTTGTCCTGAGTACAGGTTATGCATCAGTACAATCAAATGTTAGCTGGCTACCCAGCAGCAATTGCTTTACCCTCCACATTAGCCTTGGCCCTTGGTATGCTGATCAATAAGCACTTAATCTGATACACAGACCCTATCTTCACAGTGGTTAGGAAGGTGGATGTCTGCTCTGTAGGAAGCTAGGCATATTTGTGTGTGCCTTCAAGTTGCCTGTTGACTTGTGGCAACCTCATGAATTTCATAGGGCTTTCTTAGGCAAGGAGTACTCAGAGGTGGGTTTGCCAGTTCCTTCCTCTGAAATATAGCCTACAGCACCTGATATTCAATGGAGCCAGCATGGCATAGTGCTTTGAGTGTTGGACTCTGGAGACCATAGTTTTAATCCCCTCTCATCCATGAGAAACCTTTTCTCTGGCAATTCACACACTCTGAGCCTCAAAAAACCCTGTGATAGGGTTGCCTTAGGGTTGCCATAAATTGGAAACACAACAACAACAAACCTGGTATTTATTGGCAGTCTTTCATCCAAGTACTAACCAGAGCTGACCCTGCTTAGCTTCCAAGATCAGATGGGATCTGGTGCTATAGCTGTAGTTTAAGTGAAAATTAAGCAAGAAAGATATGGCTGGAAAGACAAGAGTGATGAGAAGCTGAATGCAGAATGTGAGAATCACCCATTTTCAATTTCATTTTGTTTCTGAAAATCCCACCTGCATGTTCTTCCTATCCTAATTTCATATAAGATTCTGAGAGTTTGTGCATGTGCTTTCTCATGCAAACTCAAACATATTTTAGTATGCACTTTCCCCATTGACTAAAGGGTGTTTTGTATGCCCTTTTCAAAGACATGCATTTCAAATTACGCACATTTATTTTTATATAAATTTTATATATATGAGAGGGTCTGCAGTTTTATGATTTCTTCCCAGTGATGGGAAACTGAAAGATATACACACACTTTTTCAAATGGCCGCATAAAACACAAACTGGATGAATTTGGAAAAAAAAAATGTATGAATTAATGGCCATGTCTCTGCCCAGTGGAGAAGCACATCTGTGATGGCACTGCTAGGCCATCTTCTCTCTGTAACTAAAAAGATGCCGTATGTTGCAAGCTCTATTGGTTCAGGCTGGTGTGTTACAGTTACACAGCCCACTCACATGGGTTATATGGTCTATATGACACAGCTTATTTCTTCTGACAGAGCTACCGTGACTTTGTTAGCTGGGGATGCCTACACCTGTTGTATTTCTGCCTGTTTTGAAGTTGTTATGATCTAACTACACATTGCATGCAAATGTCTGCAGCCAAGTTCCAGTGCAGTTTTCAAAAAGAAAAAGAAAAGCCACATTGGGAAGGTGGGATTCAGAAAAAAATAATAATGCTGTACTTTTAAGCTCTGAGCTTTGGGGATGGAATAAAGGCTGTCAAATTTTACATGTTACCATTTCCAGCATTTTAAGATTCTAGCTCACATTAGATAAAGGTAAATGTTTCTAGTCCTCACATTGCTGTCTAAGGAGTTGAAAAATCAGGAGGAACAAAAAGAATGCAACTTTTATGTTTTTAAAATGGCATGACATTAAATCAAGGAATAATATTTAATGAAAACCTAATACAAGCATTTTGATCATCTGGAGATTGCAGAACTCAATACTTCAGGTGACTTCAGAACATGTGGGAAACTTCTCACAAGGTCATAACATGCACAAAAGCGGAGGCCTTCCAGGTTGGAAGAATTTGCCAATATGAGTAAAGTGAAGTTGAAGGCTTTCATGACTGGCATCCATAGTTTTTTTGTGGGGTTTTTCCGGGCTGTGAGGCCATGTTCTAGAAGAGTTTTTCCTGACATTTCACCTGCATCTGTGGCTGGCATCTTCAGAGAATGGTGGCAGTGTGGGTGTGTAGGGTTTATATACTGTGATTCCCTCTTGAAAAGGATTAGCGTGTAAAGTTGTGTATTCAGTTGTTGGATGTTCAGTTCTTAGGGTGGTAGGATATGTGAGGGGGATTAGTGTCTATTTAGCTCATGGTCCACTCTCTGCTGAGAAGCCCCCTCAACACATGTAAATGAACTTCCCCCAGTGACAGGGGGCTTCCGAGCAGACACAAATTTACATGCTAATCCTCTTCAAAGGGACTCACAGTATATAAATCCAACACACCCACACTGCTATTATTCTCTAAAGATGCCAGCCACGAAACGTCGAAGGCAAAACATCAGGAATAAACTTTTAGAACATGGCCCCACAGCCCGGAAGAAACCCACAAAAAAACTAATCTGTGTAATGTTTGTACTGAACAGAGCTGGTTCCCCACCTATGCTTTAATATGACAGCAAAGGAATTGTCATCCAGAGATGCCATGACAGGTTTAAACTGTATGTGACTTGACTGGTCTGTTTTTAATGCATGAACTACCTTCACCTGCCTCTCAGAATTTTTCTGTCTGTCTTAATAGTACTGGAGTGCAGTTCATCAAACACTATTCCCGCACAGCCTCTGTGTGTTTCAGTAGATTTTAGAGAATTTAAAAGACAATAATTAGTTCTGAAGCAATTTAGATGTGCATGCAGTGCTCTGGATTGACAATCCAACTAAGGGTGTAGTGTTGTTTCTGTGAAAAGCCTGCTGAGTAATGCAAGGCAAGCTGGGACAAAGGTTGCCAGCTCTGGACTGCCAACTGTCTACAGTTTTCAGACAAATTCAACAGGCACTACTTTTATTGTTGGTTTTATACTGATTTGTTGCATCTACATTCTTCGTGCAATACAGAGGGACACATCTGGAACAGGACTGTATCTCAATGGTGATGCAAATTTTATTTTATTATTATTGGAGGCATTCTGATGATGAGGGAACAACCAGGTTATATTTTCAAAGTATTAAAATGAGTAGGGGAAATTCTATTGTTATAATGAGTACCTTTCCTAGTTATTTTTAAAAGTTAATTTAAAAGGATATTTGGGGACATTTTTAGAAGGAATTTGACAGGATTTTCAAGGTTTATGCCTTTCTCTTATACATTCTAAGGTCCACCCCACTCCTGCACAAAAAAGCAGCAGCAACAACAAAGAAAAGTAAAAAGCAACCAGTGATGGCTGGTCGCTCCCATGGCAGTGGGGCATTTAATCAGCTCTGAGTTTTAGTCCAAATTTTAAAGGTGCTATCCAAGTTGCTGAATGGAGAATAGGGTTCAGCACCTTGGATAGCTCCTTTAAAGTTCAGACTAAAACCCAGAGCAGATTCACCTGCCACTGACATTGAAGCTGCTAGATAATATAATTATAACCATGATTGTCCACTTTTATGAAGGATTGCCTACTTTCTACATTTAATTGGCATATTTTAATTTCCCTTTCAAAGCCACCACCAGTCACCGGAAGCAAGGCATTGATCAATGCAATGAAGTATTCTCTAATCACTCAAATTAGTAAATCAATACATTACTTTAAAAAAAAACACATAATGAGAATGGATTACTTTCTAAGCTGTAAGTGGCAGGAGATGAAGTGCAGGCTTTCATCATGGTATTCCCTATAGTAACACCCTCAAGGAAAGACTAAAAACTCAGGGGCAGTGTTGCTTGCTGTCTGTTGACAGATCAGTGTGTTTCTAGCCATTTTCATCCCTTCCACGAGGAGGTCTTTTATAATGCTAATAGATTTTTTCCCATTTGAGACCAACCCACTCCAAAATACTTCAGATTACAACTGGAATAGCTTGTAACAATACAGTTGTCCCTTCACATTAGCTGCGATTTGGTTCCAGGACCCCCTGTGAATACCCAAATCCATGAATACTCAAGTCCCATTATATGCAATGGCATAGCAAGATGGTGTCCCTTATATAAATTGGCAAAATCAAGGTTTGCTTTTTGGATTATTATTTTTTTAAGAATATTTTCAAGCCGTGAATACTTAAACCGTGAATGCCAAATCTGTGAATGTGGAGGGACAACTGTACACTGTTGCTAGGATAATCTGATTCCTTTCCAGCTGCTATGGAAATTGCAACTGAACTCAAAGGACACAGGGCTCTACTACACTGTGGCAGGTGATAGAAGAGACCCCAGAGAGCCATTGCAGAGCAGAGTGGAATCTTTAGACCATCTTTATTGTCAGTAAATAATACTGAGCTAAGTGGACAAACAGTCTGAACTGATATAAGGTAGCTTCACATGTCCCTTTCAGCTTACCAGAAAACCCCATTTAGCCAACAACCTTAACATGAGAGAAAGGCAGGCTGGTATATTAGAAAACTTGAGCATGCCTATTATAACTAGACTAGCGCTCAAATCAGCACCAGATTTACACCTTCCCCTGCACCCTAAAACCCATCATGGGATTGCAGCTGTTGTAACGAACAGGAAGGGAAGTGGTTTACCACAAATGTACCAAGGCACTATGGCCTGGAGTAGTGACCAAATGCTCATTCTATTCTTGTGACTTTAGTTTGCAGGTGGATGCACAGCTGGCATTGCTAGTTTGTAGTGCCCTTCATAGTGCCATCTTGGATTGCTCCACTTTTCTTAGATTGGGGTAGACTGGTCCTCATTATCTATGCTCTAGAAACATTCAGGTACACTACTATAAGCCCTTGTGTGCAGAGCTGCCTTTGTAAAGCATTCTGAAACACTGGTGTAGAATATGGTAGCCAGATATTAACTGATACTCACTACTGTATGAATAAACATATTACACCACAATAGGCTCCACACTTGTTGCTTAACTTAAAGTTCTACTTTGTTTGATATTCTAAAGCAAGTCTAGGGGATCTAAGCTAAACCTGAATGGGGTGCAGTGGCATGCAGTGTGGTGCGGGGGGTACATTCAACTCTTCATCAGCAATATGGCCACCCACCCTGGCATCTTTGACCAAAGCACCAGATGAAGCTTCATGATTCAGTACTTCAACCAAGAACCCAGCTTTGATTCTCCTCCTTCTCCTCTGTGCTAGAAAGGGAAAGGAGGGAGTAAATCAACCTGCAAATGCCAGCTGATAGTGGCCACTTAGCAGACCATTCTGCCTCCGCATTGATAGGAAGAGTGATGTACAGGGGAATATCCATTCAGTGCTTGGAAGTGACAAAACAAAACAAAAAACAGCAGGGAGAGTCCTCTCTCTCACTGTTTGTACCCTACAGGGGATTATCCAGGCATCCTTGTGGGCCAGATGCTGACCCACCATGGTCCAGATTTGTTCATAGGCCAGAGCTCTATTGTCCCAGCATCTAAAGGACTTAATTTCCCCACCAAGTGGGGGATTGTCTTCATCAGAGACCGTCTTCCAGGTGTGGAACAATGTGGGGAAAAATAAACAATATAAATAAAAACAAATTAAAGACATTTTTAAAAAAGCCTGATGAGTGGCTATGGGAGATAGGGTGTTCTCAATCATAATGCCCAAACCATGGAGCTCCCTCATTCAATATACTCATGTGGCATCTTCTCATTTCTTTGAGGCCAGGCAGGCTTTTAAATAACATTTGCAGTCTTTTTAATGATGTTTTGTTTTCCTTGCTGCTGTTGTTTTTGCTTCAAGCTGTTGCTTTTATCCTTGTGATTGTACTGCTGTTCGATATAGTAATAATATTTTGTTATAAGTTATCATGAAGTTATTTGTGGCAGAAGTTGGGATATAATAATAAAGTAGACTTTCCTATTCAATGGCAGTCTTGCTCAAAGCAGTCCCTCTTCTTTGTCTCATAAGTTACTGAGAGTCTTTTCCTTTTCACTTACCCCTTCAAATAAGTAGCTCACATTTTTTTTAAAAAAAATCTTCTTTAGTCATGCTAGACTACAACAGAATCTAGAAACTGTTGATGATTGGCTTGAAGCCTGTGCTTAGTGCTCCTTGAATTACCGTATGTTTTGTTTTGCCAATAGCTTAAGGCCAGTTGATCTATGGATCTGTTCCAGTTTCTCCTGCACAATATATACAACAGCACATTCCTATCCTGTGGGAGTTATGTGAAGATAAGGCAGCATTCCAGGGCATGCTTCCTTTGGAGAAGATCTTGTTGAATTTAGTGGGACTTTCTTCCCTATATTAATGCACACAGGATCAATGTATATACAGTATGCATTAATGATAATAGTGAGCTTGACCAGAATAACTTACGCAAAGAAGTAGGAGAATCTTGTCCAAAAAAATATTAAAAAGCACACAGTTAAATGAGTTTTCCTCTTCTACCCTAATCATTGCTTCATTCTTTGAGCATGCCTTGTGCAGCCATGCACAAGGAGAAAACAATGTGAATAATCAGAATTATGCATACACAGCAAGTTTCATTGTGCCTTGTTCAGTGACTAAACTGTCCTCTTGTTATACTAGATGGCTGAAAGCCCTTAGTTTAGGTAGCAACATCTTGGATCAATGGCGTTTTGGAATCTTAATCCAAACTAGAACTATTACTTGTAACTAGGGTTACTACTTTTTTCCCTCTCTACTAGGGCTACTATTCAGCAGATGATGTTTTCCCCAAACATTATGTGTTTCTTTGTTAGTGTTTATGTAGCCTCATTAGAGGGCATGATCTTTTGGAGAAAGTCCCTACTTCAAACAATTTACAGTTTAGAGTTCAGTGTAGAAGAAAGAGAGGTAGAAGAATGAAGCAGATGAACAGGGAGAGAACATGCACATAGTATCAGTTGTATGTGCATTCATGGGTTACAGGCAGTGCATGGGAACAAGCCTCTGTGCCAGAGTGGGGGAAAGGAAAGCCTTCATTTTCTGCTTGTCATACAGCTGTCAAAGGCACAAGAATGTTGCTAAAGAAAAAGAGAGGGGAACCCTACATGGAACTGACCTAAATGAAAGGGAGCCCTGTGTCATGCAGCAAAGCTGACTGCTTTCTTTTGGCTCTTTTCACTTAGCCCAGTTCCATGTAAATTCCATTACTAACAATAGTGATCTTGTGGGAAGATGGCTGAATCCACCCAACTAATGAACAACTGGAACATTACTGGCAGATGTCACTGAGTTGAGATGAGTGGTAGGTGAAATCTGGGCAGCATCACAGGCTGCTATAGTAGTTACATAGTGCCCTATCAGATAGCAATGGCAATTTCTACATAATTAAATAGTAGCAGGGGGACATTTTCTTATGTAGTAATTATGAGTCTTGCTTCTTTCACAGTCCTAAATATATAAGTCAGCTACTTCTGCTTTAAGGGCATTCCTTACCACAAATGTTGCACTTTAGTTGTGTTAGTCTTTATTGTCAGTAGTCCTACATGGTATCTGTCATGATCTGAGGGCACAGTTCACTTGTTCTCCCACTCTAACTTCCTTCTAAGGGGCTTTGGAAAGTCATCTTACATGAGGTTCCATGGCCAGAAGGCCCCCATCCCTGGTCATACTTAAATGGCTGATAGAAGCACAGAGTTGTAGCATTGGAAAGGACCCTAAAGATAATAGATAATAGAGTACAGCCTCCCACCAGTGCAGGAATCCACAGCTAAAGCAATCCTGGCAGAAGGCCATCCAACATCTATTTGAAAGTCTGCCTGCCTTCTGAGGTAGTCTGTTCTGAGAGTAGTGGGCATGTCTGTATAAAAAGGATTCTAGCATCCATTTTATGAACAAACCACAATAAAGATCACTTGCTGAGAAGCCCCCTCCTCTCCTGCTTTGCATGTATGAAAAAGACAGACAGTCTTTCTTTCAGGAACTAAAACAAAGGGAGCCATCCAGCAAGTTATCTATATGTCCTTGCTACCTCGCCAAGAAAGTCTAGAAGGCAGCTACTTTTTATCTATGCTTTTCTTTAGATGTATAATTAGAAATTGGCACGAATAACTGAAATATTTGCAAGCTAGCAAAAGTAGGAGGGAAAAGGTATAAAGATTTAGCTCTTAGTTAATTCTTGGTTCTTTCCCACATGAAGGTACCATAGCTGTGCAGATATATTTTTGTAAAGGCCTCAGTCTTTGATTCCCCCCCCCTATTTGTAATAAATCTCCTGTTTTCAAGAAATGCTATTGTCTATTTTGCCTGCCTGCTGTAAGCTTGAGCTGTTAACTGCAAAGGAGAGTGTAGGTGACAGTTCCATTCCTGAACAGCTCTTTCCATCGTAAAGGTCTTCCTAATGTTTAATTGGAATCTCTTTTCTTGCCATTTGAAACAATTGGTTCATGCCCTACCCTCTTGAACAGCAGAAAACAAGTTTGTTCCATCTTTCACATGATAGCTCTTCAGATGTTCAAAGATGTCTATCACATCAATTCTCAGTCTTCTCTTCTGTTGCCAAAGAATACTCAACTTGTCCATTGTTCCTCATAGGCCCAGGGCTTAGTTTTCAGACCCTTTATTGTCTTACTCTCTTGTCTGCAAGATTTTCATGAAGGAACTTATCAAAAGCCTTTCTAGAATCAAGATATACTACATCCACAACATTTTCCTGATCTACATTGCATTGCAGAAGGGTGGGATAGAAATAAATTTTATTATTATTATTTATTATTACAAGCTTAAACACTTTTAAAAGGGGGCGGGGGAGAGAGAGGAGCCTAGTTTGGCATTATTTGATTTTGAAAAACTCATACTGGCTTTTTGTAACACAATAATACAAGTTTTGCAGCATTTTGAAGATTAGGAGATTTATTTTATAATGTACTTTTGTGGATTTGTTTTAGCATGAGGTTCATAAGTATGAAAAAGTGAAGTGTTAGCCACAAAAACACGTGCTAAAATCTCTTGGTCTTAAAGGTGCCACAAGAATCTTTGTTGTTTTAGGTAACAGAGTTTCATTTGAAACCTAGGTGATAGCTATGACAAGCCCTGGACACCTAATATTATTGCCTTTGCCTGTATTGGCACAAAATAAAAGTACTCCTAGCTGGTACTCTCATAGGCTAACTAAATATTACAAACAAGGCTACTGTCAGCTTCTCTTATAATTTCTAGTACAGGGATGGACACAAGATAAGAGCTGTGGGTGAAAGGCAAACCAACTGCTATCAGCAAAAGTCCAAGAAGAAAAGAGTGTGAAAGGAGCAGTGATGTGTGAACAGAGAAGCCTTTGGCTAAATGATGTGGTACAATGTGGTGCAGTCTCTGGCATGCAGCAGCAGCATTGATAAGTTTGTTTAGAGTTCTTTTAGTGACAGTTATCTCCTTCTCAGCTGTATTTAGAAGATGCTCCCAGTCCTCTCTCCTTTCACTGCAGCAGAAAGGACAGCACAAATGAGGGAATTATTGGCAGTGGGAAGGCAAGTGGGAGAAAGGCACAGATTCACTTTATTTATTTACTTACATCATTTATAAGTTGCTTATTCATAACCAAGGTTCTCTGGTCATTTGTAAAACTTTATCACACTTAAAGATAAAGAATAAAATACATTAAAATTCAGTAGTGAACAATTGAATGGGGTTGGGAACAAGACAAGCAAAGAATAAAATCAGCAACAGAGTTGCTCAGGCCAGTACAGGTTTAAATAATTAAACATTTCAAGACAGATTAAAAAGAAAATGGGGGAGACATTTACCTTGTGCCAAAATTAATTGTATCATTCAGTAGATGCCAGATGAGCCTCCTTAGGAAGAATATTCCACCATCAGGGTGCTATCATGGAAAAGGCCCTTTCACTAGAAGCTACTCAACACATTACTCTTGGCCAGAGCATGTAGTGAATGTCATGGACCTTGTAAATTTAGAATCCCTTGTAAAATAAACATATCTGTCTGCATTAATGCAGGCTGAATTTAAGGTTGGTCTCATGCATAATTCTGAGATCCAGGTAGGAAAAGAAACTGACTAGACTGGAAAACAAATTTAATTCTTTCAACAAGATTGTTTGTGTGTATGCGTGTGTGCATGTGCCTTCTACTAATGGCAGTCCCCATGAGTTTCATTGGGTTTTTAAAGGCAAGGAATAATCAGGAAGTTTGGTATTGCTTCCTCTGAAATTTATTCTACAGCACTTGGTATTTGTTGACAGTCTCCCATCCAAGTACTAACCCAGCCTGACCCTGCTTAGCTTCCAAGATCAAATGGGATCTGGTGCCTTTTTAGACTTGTGCCAACTGGATTACAAATTATTTTTTAAAAACCTGATTGTCATATTTATCAGCAAAAGCTCCCAGGTACTTACGGAGAGTTCCCAAAATCTGTAGATGGGAACAATATTATGGTATTTACCTGAAGAAATTAATCTTTCTTTCACAGTGATACACTGGAAGGGTGTTAACCAGTTGAATGCCAATGCTTTTGTGCTGTGGGCTACTGTATATATGTGTATGAATGGATTTCTATAATTCTAATGGCTCAGGAAATAAAATATTGATTCCTAATATTCTCTCTTTCATCTCCCTTCAGTCTCCATTCATGAGTTCAAGTAAAAGAGTGGATCTGAAGATCATTATCATTGGAGCTTTGGGGTAAGCAGTACTCTTTGTTTTTTCCAGTGTGAAAACTTCCTCAGGAGAGACTTGCTTCCTCTCTGCATAACCAATGCAATGATTATTCTTTCCTTCTCTGGTTGACCTTTGTATGGCATTGTTGTTGTGTGTCTTCAAGTCATTTCAGCTCATGGCAATGCTAAGGCAAACTGATCATGTGTTTTCTTGGCCACATTTGTTCCGGAGAGGCTTGCCATTGCCTTCTTCTGAGCCTGAGAAAGTGTGACTAGCCGAAGGTTACCCAATTGGTTTCAATGCCCAATTAGTTTCCATGGCCAAGTGGGGATTCAGACCCTGGTCTCCAGAGTCATAGTCCAGTGGTCAAACCATTATATCACACTGGCTCTGATTACATCTGTATCTTACCAATCCTGTAAAGGAACTCAGGGCAACACACGTTTCTCTCTGCCATCTCTTTTTGTCCATTCAACATCCCTTTGAAGTAGGGGGGGAAGGGGTAGAGAGACAGAGGAGTCCAAAGTCACTCATTCAATTCGTGACTGCCTGAGATTTGAACATGAGTCTCCCCAGTCCCAGTCTTACACTTTAGCCAAGATGGCTGTCCCAGCTACATGTTACATTTCTTGGACGGTTTAAAGGAAAATCCCTTGTAAGTCCTTTAACAATGAAGCTCAAATAAGATCTGTTGTTATGTGCCTTTAATTCATTTCCGACTTATGGTGGCTGTAAAATGAACCTATCACAGGGTTTTCTTGGCAAGATTTGTTCAGAGGAGGTTTGCCTTTGCCTTCCTCTAAGGCTAAGAAAGTGTGACTTGTCCAAAGTCACTCAGTGGGTTCCCATGGACAAGTAGGAATTTGAATTCTGTTTTCTAGAGTCATAGGACACTATCAAACCACTACACCACACTGGCTCTATAACCATTGAATCAATTGGATTTATCTATGTTGATTAACCATTCAACAGTTGACTCAGTGGGTCTAGTTAGGACTAACCAACCAGATTCCAGCCTGTGTTAGTCACATGCTCCCCCATTTTTTCTTATCCAGTAACTCAAAATATATTCTGCAAAAGGAGACCAAGAGGAAAGCGGACCTTAACCTTTATATTTTTACCTACTATCCACCTCCAAATTACCTTTTCCTGACAAGCTTCCTTCAACCCATTTCTTTTCTTCCATAGCATTAAAATTATTTTAATGTTCAGCTACACTTGATTGAGGTGAACAATTAGTCTGAGCTTGAGATGGAGAAAGAGCACAAAAAAAAGAAAAGAAAGAAAGCTAAGATCTGACATTCTGGCTTCCTACATTCCACTCTCTGAATGTGCTTTAGAAATTTTTTCCTGAGCAGTTTGTGGGGTGTGGGAAGATGCAGTTGGGGAGGGAGAATCAGCTCTACTATTGGAAGCTGTTGGGTGGAGAGTTGGACACCCTTAGATGCAACTGTAAGTTTCTTATCCACAAGATTTGAATAAAAGTCATGAAAATAGGAGATAAGAACCAATAAAACTAATGAGCAATAACAAGACAATGCATTCACTCCAAAGCATATGGCATATTTGGTCTACCCTATTCACAATTACTAGGAGCTAATATATATTCTCGGATTTTGTTTGGTGCTGATATATGAGACCTATGAAAGTATAAAAAGACTGTGAGGTCGAAGTTTGGCTACCAGACCTGAAAGACACCAAAATAAAAACTCAACACGTACAAATTAACTTCCCCCAGGGACAGGGAAGCCAACAATGGACCATGAGCTAAATAGATACTAATCCTCCTCACATATCCTCCCACCCTAAGAACTGAACATCCAACAACTGAATACACAAATTTACATGCTAATTCTCTTCAACAGGGACTCAAAATATATAAACCCCACATATCTACACTGCCACCATTCAGCATCTTTTTTTAAACATCCAACACAACTTAACAATGACAATCAACAAGTGGTCTCCCATCATTGCACAATAAAGGCTAGTGCTGTAGTTTGAGAGGTAATTGTCACAGCCAAGGTCAAGCCTGATCATGCTTAAGACAGATGCCTCTTGGAAGTCTACAGAGTTACTTTCAGAAGAGCTTTTGCTCTTCTTAAATATCAGCGAATGCTTCTGGGTAGTTTGACCAGTCAGGAAAACTCCCTATGACTTAAGGCACTGTATTGGTCCTCCTTATGAGAACATCAAATTTAGAGCTCAGCTGTGACAGTTAGTGGTGTGTTAGTCTGGTTTCTGCTTGCTGACTTCAGCAGAAATGTCACATTACAAGTTTCTGTCCATTTTTGCTATTGCCAAACTGCACCAATAAGAAATGTTTTGTAGTGGCCAATAGATTGGCCACAGGATAAATAATGACATCTTTTTTAAAAAACAGATTGTGTTTATGGAATTTTTGAGAAAATGTGTATATTTGTTCCCCCTTGTCACTGCCTGATGATTCAGCAACAAATTGATTGACTGATTGATAATGAGCCATGACATTCAACATACATCTGACAATAGCACACAGTATTCAAGTATTCAAAACATTTGACACAGACTATGGATTTTGTTATGCCTTATCAAGCCCTAGTTATCCATAGGCAAACTAGTCTAGTGGCTGTTACAAAAGGCACTTTTAAGAAGACCTGCTAAATTCAGGGACAGATCCCTATCTGGCAATGGTGAATGTTGATATAAATTGGTTAAACAAATAAATATAAACAACCATCTTCACTTGGCCTGCAGTAACACTTCTTTTATATGTTTTTGCCCTCTCTCTAGTGTAGGGAAAACCTCTCTCCTCCACCAGTATGTTCACAAGAAATTTTATGAAGACTATCGAACTACCCTTGGAGCCAGTATCCTGTCTAAAGTGGTGGTTGTGGACCACACACCACTGAAACTGCAGGTGAGAGACAGAATAACATAACGGGTCAGATCTCTGGTTCCATTTTCAGGCAGATGTTTATAGCTGAGTCTCATACACTGTTATGAAATGAAAGTGATTGTTAAAGTTATCCTGTTGACAGCAAATTTCCCAGATTCTTAAGTCTGTGGCATTAAAATCTAGCCACCCACTAAACAGGCTTTTCTTGTTTTTCATGAGCATATTCTTATGTGCACCATGCTTCTCTTACTGGTAAGACTTCAAAGGGTTCAGCATTAACTTGAATTTGGTTCTATTTTGAGAGGAGATCAATGTTGTCTTATGGGCTTTTTCAATAATGTATGATATATTTACAAATGCCCAGGCTGAGCATTGTGAGAGGCAGAGCTTAAATACACGGACTAATTGTTGTCAGACCTCCAAGGAGACAGTCAGTACAGTACCCAAAAAGCACTGTTAATTTTTTCAGAGCTCAAAGTTAAGCTCTTTCTGCCCCTGCCTCAAAGACTGCAGTGTTCTTTTGTTTACACCTTACAGTAAGCACAAAAGAACACATCACTTTAAGCACACACACACACACACACACACAAACACACGTGCTGTAGCATTGTTTTTGAAATATAAATTGTAAGCCTGGGAAGCCTGGGCTGTATTGAACCCACAGCATGGAGAGAAGGTTAAAACCTCTTACCTTCAAGGTTGGGGTCCCTCTGGGCAGCATGCACTCTTCCTATCTTTTTTTTTTTTTTTGGTCACTCCCATCTCTGTGTGTGTGCCTTCAAGTTGTCTGCGACACCATGCATTTCATAGGGTTTTCTTAGACAAGGAATACTCAGAGGTGGGTTTGCCAGCTTCTTCCTCTGAAATATAGCCTACAGCACCTGGTATTCATTGGCAGTCTCCTATTCAAATACTATCCAGAGCTGACCCAGCTTAGCTTCCACGCTCAGGTGGGATCTGGTGCCTTTAAGGTATATAGGCCCTGCTCCCATCTCTGCCACAGTTGAATTAGCTGCAGCAGCACAGGAGTAGGGGCGTTTTTTAAACTTTTAAATCAAGATGCATAGTCCTCACATGCCCTGGTTCTAATTGAAATCAGGATTTCCCTTTTAAAGCAACACACACACTTTGTTTACAATTTAGTTTACAATCTAGTGCTTCCAGGAGGAAGTGAGTTGTGCCTATGAAGTTCCTCATGGGTGGGTTCCTCAAAGCCCAGACCTTTTCCATCCCTGCTCCTGAGCCACAATTTCAGTTTATATGTCCAGGATAGCAGAATTGGCTACACAAGTCTTACGTCATTTCTCCCAGATATAACAGATAGATTTTTTTCTCCCCATAAGGGAATGGTCTTCTATCCACATTACCTTTCTTCCTGTGCCAACGTCACGGTGTTGAGGGTTCGTGAAATACAGGTTAAATATATATCTATAAGTAGGATTTCTATAAGTAGTAGTCCTATAAGTAGTACTACAGCTTTCTAGATCTAGGAGACAGAAAGGACTGTAGCTCAGATGGAACAGCACATTCCTTCCATACAGAAGATCCCAGCTCCAGTCAATGGGATTGTCTTTTTTTACTGACTCACCATTCAGTAACTGATTATATGGGTCTACTCCAATTAACTAGCTAACAGGTTGTCAGCCAATATTTGAACTAGAGCAAGGAATTTGTTTTCATGACAGCCCATCTGGAGTGGTTTTGAAGTTATTAATACTAATGTGTATATGCTCACATTCCTTTAGATCTGGGACACTGGAGGACAGGAACGATTCCGGTCCATGGTATCCACATTCTACAAAGGTTCAGATGGCTGCATGTTGGCCTTTGATGTGACAGACATGGATTCCTTTGAGTGCTTGGATGACTGGAGGGAAGACTTTTTGCAGAAGGTCATCCCTACAGAGCAAGGCTTCCCTATGGTTGTACTGGGGAATAAAATCGATTTGAAGGACCGACAGGTAAGAGAAGGAAGTGGGAGGAAACAGGGTGCTAGAGGTATCTTTACTTATTTGGAAACATTGCAAATCAGGATTGGGTCATTCCTGGCACTAGAGAGCTATGTCAGAAGTATTTCTAGTCCCTCTACACTATGCTACTCCCACAGGCAGATTGGGAACTAAGAGAATCTCTGTGTGTTGTATAGTTCCAAAGAGTGACCTAGCTTTATACATTGAAATCATTGCCTTATTTCTCTTTCCTTTGGTAATCCCCTATATACATGTTATTGATGATTGATTGATTGATTGTATACCCTGCCTTTCTCCAGGCAAGGGACTCAGAGTGACTTACAAAATTTAAAACAAAGCACCAAAGGGCTGCCTAAATAAAAAGGTCTTTGCCTGCTGGCAGAAAGAGGGCAAGAAAAAGGGAGGTAACCAAACCTCCTGGGGAAGGGAGTTTAACAGCCTGGGAGCAACCTCTGAAAAGGCTCCCTCCCCTGTCCTCACCAAAAATGCCTGTGTGGGTGGTGGGACCAAGAGAAAGCCCTCCCCGGAATATCTTAAAAATTCAGGCTGGCTTGTATAGGGGCAAGTGCTAAACTAGCCATTGTGCGTGTGTAGTCCTTGAATACCTTGAAGATCTGTGTCATTGCCATGATACAGGTACTACCTTCACCAAAACATATCACAACTATTCCATGCATGGATGCTATTGCTTGTTTGCCATCTGGTAACAATCCTGTTCATCAGAGGATGTACTCTCTGCGGTTTGGAATACCATTTTCTGCTCTTCTGAGACCCCAGAAGGCATACCACAGTAGCCGTATGGGGTGCCCAGAATGATGTTTGACACTCCCAGGTATTGTAAAGGTGGAATTGGGATCTTTTTTCTGATGTTTTGGGATGCCACTCCTCCCTCCTCCCAGCAGCATTTTAAGGCATAACCTGACAGAAGCAAGTAAGGCCTTTTGGCTGAAAAATGCTTTTGGTCCCAGAACAATTAGGGAGGGTGACAAGGGTTTTGGGAGACAGTTGGGGTCTGGGAGTGCTCAAGGACTGCACTGAAAAGCCTCCCCCCCCCATGGCTGCATGAGATCCATGGGGTACATGCTTCTCACCCCTGTTCTTCATACTTAACCAGAGAGTGTTTGGGTCATAGGTGCACAGTTCATCTCTGGGGCAACACTTACCATCCTGTTAACAGAGCTTTTGCTCTGCTGGCATAGCATTCAAGAAACCAGTGACATCACTGTATCATAAGGAGGCGATCACAATAAGATTTTGTGGAAGATTGGGGCAGGTTGTTGTTGTTGTTGTTGTTGTGTGCCTTCAAGTCATTTCCAACTTATGGTGACCCTAAGGCAACCTTATCACAGGGTTTTCTGGGGGTTGAGAGTGTGTGACTTGCCCAAGGTCACCCAGTGGGTTTTCTTGGCTGAGTGGGGATTTGAACCCTGGTCTCCAGAGTCATAGTCCAACACTCAAACCATTATGCCAGGCTAGCTTTATTGATGTATTATCCACATTAAAAAAGAAAACTCTTCATAGGCCATGATAGCTGTATCCCTGACATTGCCCTCCTCTGGCATCCCTCCATAAATAAAAAGGTTATCCATTAAATGGCACCATCCCTTTGGGGATATCTGTCCTTCCATTCTTTGATGAGGATAGATAGGACTATCCTGATTCCATTATCTATTGAAAGAGAGATCCTGCCAATAAAGAAGGATTTGGATCACCTCATCAAGTTTCTTTTCTCTTGCAGGTGTCCAAAGAGGCAGCTTCATCTTGGTGCAAAGAAAAAGATATTGCATATTTTGAAGTTAGTGCCAAGAATGATATCAACGTAGTGCAGGCCTTTGAGACTCTGGCAAAACAAGCACTATCAAGGGTAAGTAGCAGTATCACCTATATGAAATGTCAGATTTGTCTCTCTCATAGAGTGAAAAACTTACCTGTACTTGAGGGTGGCATTGACACACCTCATGAAGCCATGTATAGTTACATGTTAACCTTTTGCCTTAATAAATTTTAGGCATTCAGGTGCTAAAAAAATTTCAGTCATTTTTGCAGCAAGAGAACAACATGGTTTCTGCTTTAGATATTAGAAAAGCAAAGTAAGAAGGTTAAGAAAGAATTGTATCACTTCTTAATCCCTAGCATCTTCACAGATGACATCACAAAAGAGAAAGGAAAATTTCTGATAGTGAAAGTAGATTCAGGTTTCTTCATGTTTACAATCAAAGTGTTATCTTTTTTTTTTTTTTTTTTTGCTGTTGTTGTTATGTGCCTCCAAGTCAATTCTGGACATTTTCAGACAGGGCCTTTTGCCCTGTTCTTCCCTTGCTATCCCCAGTCCTGTTCTTGCCATGAAATCAAGGAAAATGTTTCAGAACTTACCTTGATCCCGCGGCAGGAATGTCCTCCCCCTCCCCTCACTGGCTGGGAGTAAATGCAGCCGTCGTAAGGCTGCATTTACGACCTGGAAATGAAATCCCGCTCATTCTCGTGAGAGAACGGTGGCACAGGAATTTAAAAATAAAAACTAAACAAAACATCAAAATAAAAAAACTAAGCCCGTAAACAATTTTTAAAAAAAACACAAGTAAACTGGGGAGGGGAGGGAAAGGATGCCACTTACCTCCTCCTCATGATCTCCACAGGAAGTGTTCTGAATGGACCCCCCCACACACACAGCTGGCATCACGGGACAGGAACGGGGCTTTTCCCACACCTGTGATTCTGTGACAGACACAGAATGGGTGTTCTATTCACGATGTTTCATCATGAATACTATATTCCAGGAGCAGAACGGGGCAGCATGAGAGCAGGACAGACAGGGTCGACATCGTCTGAAACGGAGACCCTTTTTCAGCCCTGTTCTTTGCCTGCCACAGAATATAGAGCCCATTTGAAAAACTCCTCTGACTTATGGCAACCATCTAGGATTTTTGGGGAGCAGGGGCAAGATTTATTCAGAGGGGGTTTTCCATTGCCTTCCTCTTAGGCTGAGGGAGTGTGACTTGCCCAAGGTCACCCAGTGGGTTTCCATGGCTGAATAGGGACTTGGGCTATCGTCTCTCAGAGTCCTAGTCCAACACAAAAACCACTACACCACACTGGCTCTCTCTCAGAGCATGCTGTGCAGCAATTCCACCCTTTACTGCCTAACAGATTTTCCCTAGAAAAACAGTGTAAGAAGTAGTGGGAAAAATGAGGATTGCAAGTGGAGAATAATGTCATGTGAAACCTCTGTAAAATTCTGTCATCAAGGCAAAATGATAGTATCTAAAACTACCCTAAATTCTAAATATTTTATCACCTCTTAGCATTTCTCACTCAGGGCCATCTCCTCAACTCTTTACCACACAACAACAATTCAGTACTGAAAAAACATTTCTGATGCCTATTTTGAGTTTTACCTTTGTTTGCAACAAAAATTGTATTGACTGTTACTATGTCAGACTTCTAAGATGTAAACCCTAGAGTAAAGAGGAAATTGTGTGACAGTAAGGTGAAAAGCATCTATACTCTGTTTTAAATGCAGATTTGCACGACAGTGACTGGAAGCTCAATTCGGGCCTTTTGCAGAGCTGAATGTTGTGTTTCTTGACAAATAAAACTTGGAGTTTGCTTAATTATCCTGACCTTCAGAGTGTCTAACAATATATGAAAGAATCAATACAGCCTCCAATAAAACTATAGCTCATTAAAACTGAAGACAGCAGCATTTAAAAAAAAGTCTACCTGACAGCTATCTGTTCCCTGTTGCATCTCAAAGCTCATTTTGCTTCCTTCTTCTGTGATCCTCCTCTGGAAAACTCTGCACTTTGATGTTTACCCATCATCTTGTTCCTCCACCCCCTTCCCCTCAAAACAAAAACAAACAAACAAAAAAAACCCTTGGAGTACAGCTCTTTCAAAAGCCAGCTATGGGACAGAAAGAAATAACATAACCAGTTTTGAAACTGTAGCTTCTGTATGGAATATGGCAAACAAGTAAAGGTTTTATACATTGAGAAAAATAACATTTTTTTCTCTGTTATATATCAAGGAGTGCTTTTAAGAGCAAGAGACACATTGCCACATCTGGAGTAAATGGGACCCTCTTGTGATCACTTAAGTAAAATCAACGATAGACTAGGGCTGAATCCACACCTGTAAAATAATGCAGCTCTAGTGTGCAGTATCCTGGCCCAATTTGACCCTGTTAGCGCCACACTCACACATTTTAATCTGAAGTCAAATTGATTTTGAGAGCCACACTTATCCCACACTCTAAGCCACATCAGCACAAAAGAGTATTCCTACCACATCCATACATTAACTGATCAGATTATTTTTGGATCATGCCACCACAGCGGACGTGTGGGTTTTTTTCCTTCCCAGAATGCATACCCATTATCAACTATCAGTCTTTCTTGATTTCCTGTCATTGTAACTGCCCACCTGGATGGCCCAACCTCCACTCTCATTAGATGGCTCCCTTGCTCGTTCCCTCATCCTGTAAAATTAAACACCTCCTTGTTCAGTTTCTGCCATGACATTTAAAGTTCCCCACATGATTTTCCCTCAAGAGTAACAGGATTTTTTTTTTTAAAAGCCTACTTTACTTTTGATGGGCAAACTGTATTTTAATACCCCTCTCTTGTGACACCCCCTTTTTGCCTCTTTTCTTTTGATGGAGGCTTCCCACTCTAACCCCCCCCCATGAGATTTTCCTGTTGCTTTTGATGGACAAACTGGATTTTAACACCCCTCTTTTGTGACACCCAAGGTTTACCCCTGGTTGTAGGGGGAAAGAGGGCTGAAAGGAGCCCCCCACTTCTGATCTCCCCCCCCCATTTCACCCTCCTTTTTTCTTCTGCCCTTTGTGGACTTTCCTAGAGCTGCAGCTGGTGAAGCAGCTGTATATAAACAACAACAAAATCCTGCTCCTTCCCTTCTGGGATGCTCAGAGCAGGGAGGGGAGGTTTACTCATGAGTAAGCAAGAGGAAGATCACTCTCCCCCGTCCACCATGCCCTGCCATGTCGCATGTGCACATACACACAAGCACTTCTCGCGCGTGCGCACACACCTCTAAGCACTGCAAAAAATTGTTATAGTACTCTACAGTCAAACCCCCATAGCCATGGAAGTTTGGATCCCAGACTTAGGACTTTATCAGACAAGCCTCTACCAATGTACTTTTGCCAGCATATTTTGTACCATTTTTCTGCCGGCAAAAGAACCCTTGCTATCAGACCTACCTTTTTGTCCGTGAATAGGCAGCCCCAGCATTGACAGAGAATGAACGGAGCTCCGTTCACTTCTGCACTTGTGATCTCGCATATTCTCACGAGAAGATGCGAATGTGGTAAATTTTAAAAATAAAAAAAAAGAAATGTATTACAAAACATATGCACAAGCACAGAAACACACTTTACAATTTAAAAGTGAACCAGGGATGTTCATAAAAAGAGCATCCCCTACCTGGCTGTCATTATCTCATGTGGAAGTGTTCTGTCACTGACACTGTATTCACATGAGCACAATGGCGTGAGATTTCAAACACTGGCAATACTGGCAAAAAAGTGCCACAGGAGATGTATTGACGGCTTTATCCATCAATAAAATAGAATGGCTTTTTGACTGGACATTATTGCGAAAGGACGTTGTCGTCTGATATGCGTGCTCTTTTGCATTATTTAGGTGTCGTTATGATGCCATATTTTCTGCATTTGATAAAGTCTTTACCGTGGATACCAGAAATCACAGATAACAGCAAACCGTATTAAAATAAAGGACTTCAAGTAAAAACATACCATAGACTTACATTAGAGGATCTAGAAGAAGCCTAGTGAAGATGCCTCTCTAGGCATTTTCCAGCCTGACTCTATGGTATGTGTTCCCTATTTTGTGTCCCGCAGATAACTGAAACCACGGATATTGGGTCCACAGATACGGGGGTCCACCTGCACAATCTATTCAAATGTCCATCCTCAGGGATACCTTCTTTCCTAAGCAACTGCACATAAAAATTTGGCGACACCACACTTGCAGGATGATGCCTGGCTAACCTGCCACCAATCTGTCCCGCCCTCCAACAGCCCCACCCCAGATTCGACAGCAAACCTGATCTGGGGTGCAGGGCACTAATTTTTTAAAAAAAGACTGCTTTTTCTAACAAACTTCAGAGTAAAAAGTTTTTTTTTAAAAAAAATCGCTTTAAAGCCTTCAGGCATCAAAAAGCAGTGCTTTTACTTCGAATCTAGAGGAATGTCATGTGTTCCAACAGAATCAGCATCAAGTTAAGTACAAATTATTTTACAGGTTTGAAGTCAGCCTAGCAGTATTTTTAACTCTGTGGTTTAGCTTTTATCTTCTGGGTAGATATTTTTACTTGCCAATCTAATGAAAGTACATTTTGGTCTGTTTTTTTCAGTGCATAACTTTGCACAGAATTCAGGGTGGACAGAATGAAACTGAGATAATAGAAACATTAAAGCATATTTTAATACTTCTCTACATATTTTTGAAATGCAACAGGTTGCAAAAAAAGAAAACATGTTTTTCCGGAAAAACATTTTTTGTTGTTGTTTAACTAGGAATTAGTACTTACAAAGGGTGATAGCCTTTAGATATTTTTGTAAACAAACGTGTAAGTAAGTAAGTAATATGGCATTGCAAAATGTATTTTAAAAACTGAATTTGATGCTTAGAGATTCCTAACCTTATAACTAACAGCTGCCTTGGATCCCATCCCAGGAGAAGGGCAGAGTATAAACTCAATCAATCAATCATTCAATCAATAAAACATTTTTTTTGCTCATGTAAGAGAGGTGTGTTTGAAAGAATTCTCTGGTTCTGTTTAATCTTGAAGCATAGTGAGTGAAGTCGAAGGCTTTCACGGCCAGCATCCATAGATTTTCCTTGGGTTTTTTTTCCGGGCTGTGGGGCTGTGTTCTGGAATAGTTTCTTTCTGATGTTTCGCCTGCATCTGTGGCTGACATCCTCAGAGAATGGTTGGGTAGGTGTGTCTGTGGAGTTTATGTGCTGTGAACCCCTGTTGGGGAGGATATGTACATTTGTGTAATTGAATGATTCGTTTCTGGGTATAGAAATGCAAGGCTTGTTAGTGTCTGTTTGGCTAATGGTTGGTTGGCTAATGGTTGGTTGATGGGACATTATCTGCTAGGAATCCTCTTGTCCCTGGGTGGAATTCAACTTCAACAGGAAAGAAAAGAAAGAAGAAACCTTAAAAGTAAACATCTGGCTCCCAGTTTTGAAATACAATAGAATCAAAACTCAACACTTACAAAAGAATTCCACCCAGGGACAGGAGAATTCCCAGCAGATAATGGCCCATCAACCAATCCTTAGCCAAACAGACACTAATGAGTCTTGCATTTCTATACCCAAAAACTAACCATTCAATTACACAAATTTACATATACTCCCAAACAGGGGTTCACAGCATAAAAAACCCCACACACACTCCTATCCAAACATTCTCTGAGGATGCCAGCCACAGATGCAGGCGAAATGTCAGAAAGAAACTATTCAAGAACATGGCCTCACAGCCGGGAAAAAAAACCCAAGGAAAAACTATAGTGAGTGAGATTACCATCTCTGACCATAAGGTGTCACTGTCTACTCACACTGTTGTATAGAATAAGGCAATTGAAAGATTTTCATTTCACAATTTGGTTTCCAAGTTCCTCTCAGACCAGAGCACAGCAAAACAGATTGCTTTGGCAGCAAGGCAAGAATTTATGTCTTAATATTATGGCAAGAGTTTTAAAGTTTTGTGGGATGGGGGAGGAAGACTTTGATGCTCTGTTTCAGGGAAAGAAAGGTCTTTGCCAACATTGTTCCCAATCCATTGCCAAAAGATGGCCCTACAATACTAAATCCTTGGGCAATTGTCACTCACCTTGCCCTTTCGCCCTTAAGGTTCCTCCTGGGATGTGATACTCAGGCTTTATCCAATATACTGGACAAGTGGATGTATTGATGGCTGGGTTCAGTGTGATGAAGCATGACTAGTCTTCCTTGTAAAATATTAAATTAAAATATCCAGACAGATACAGAAAATGAAACATTAATTTTTTATAAATAAAGTAAACATCTAGCCTTATGCTGGTTCTACACACAGTACACTGTAACAGGTTCTTTCTACACTCTTACTACATTTCCAGTTCCCCAAAATCCTATTCTGATCTCCTTCGTTCCCCTGTTCCTAACTGGCCCTCTACAACTGATCTTCTCAAGATTTTATCCTTTCCTAGCTGCTCTTTTCCATATTTCTGTTTCTACCTAGTCCTAACTCTGTTTCCAACTGATCCTAACTAGCCCATTTAAAGATAAGCCTCTGTACCTGGGCTTGCCCAGCTTCTCACTTCACAACATCTAATTGTCTTTGCTCCCTAACTTGAAGCCCTCCAGAAGTATTGGAGTACAGCTCCCAATCCCCCAGCCAGCATCTGGAGCTGCAGTCCAACACATATGGAGGGCACAAGGTTGAGGAAGTCTGCTTTGTGGATTACCAACCTTCCTTTCCACTATTATTCCAATCGTAGTCAGGCATCCCAGGCAAGCAGCAGCTATGTTGGATGGCTGGGCTTGAGCTCCAAGCAGATTTATATATTTGAGAAAGCACCCTGAATTGCTAAATAGACCCAAATGTGGGCAGTTCTGTGCTTCCAAAGTACTTGCTACTGACTTCCAGATGGATATATAATGACTATGAGAGGTGGGAAACATGCAACCTTCCAGATGTTATTCAATTCCCATATGTTTACTTGGACTGCATCATGCTCTGCTTGTCAGCTTTTCAGGGGCATCTGGATGGGCAATCCTGAGTGTGCTCGAGTCTAATCAGTATGCATTCTAATCTAATAGTTCATGTGTTTGCCTTACTGAGAAGTTCTGGGATTTTAGCTCCAAATTCATGCTGTTTTTTTTCATTTTGCTTTTAGTACAAAGGGATCATTGAGAACTACCTAACGGATTCTATAAAACTTACTCCTGAAGACCAGCCCAAGACAAAATGCTGCTGAGATGTCATTTGGAGAGATGTGACATTTCTACTGAGTCCAAAGGTTGCTGCATGGGACAGATAACAGGCACAACTGCTGAGATCTCCCCTCTTGAGCCTTGCCCATTAAGGATGGCAGAATAACTGGTGCAATCTCATTCCGTATGCCAGCAAAGACTAGAAAGACTGCAGATAATGACTGGCCTTGCAGATCACCCTGAAGTCTCTGGATGATATTAAAACTGCTAATCCACCTGGTGGTTCTGACCATTACTGCTTGATTCACACATTTCCAAGATAGCCATTTTGAAACTCAGCCCCGTTCTTTAAAGTATCTCTATGACATGGCTTGATTCATTGGCCTAGTCTAATTTTGCTTCTGTCTTGCATACTGTGTTACAGTTTATTGATAAAGCAGTCAAGCCACCATAAAAAGTTCTAGATAGTGTCTGATACTTGGCATGAATATAAAGTACATTCCTGGAAAGTAGCCCTTGATGTAGCATAAAGAAAGGCACAGCCCTCAAGTTTCCTTCCTAGCAAATATAATCTTTAGCTACAGATAGTAATTTTGGTTCAGAAATTCAATATGTTAATGTTTGTTCACTAAATGTACAGTGCCTGAAGTAATGCCACAAGTAGCTGAAACTTCTACTATCAGGGCAGTCTGTTTTAATTCTCAGAAAAGCAGCTTGCCAAATTCCCAGAATACAATGCAAGTAATTAGTGTTTGGGTCCTTTTCCAATATTTGCATTCTTCAGTTTACATTCTTAGAAAGTCAGGGCAGATTTACAGATTCTCTTAACACATCAAAATCTGCATTTTTTTCATAGGGAATTTAGGCATGTTCTATCTGGCACATTAAATAGGGGCATTTATAGTGCATACACAGAAATAGTCACATCACTGAGGCATTTCCTCAGTTGCTTTTAAATAAACCACACTTGTTTTATGTTAGCAGAAATACAGTAGGACCCCCATATTCACTGATCCATTATCCATTGATTCAATTATGCACAGGACACAAAACAGCACACCTACCATAGAGTCTTCCTAGAAAATGTGTCCTCTCTAGCCAATTTCTAGGTCCTTCAAGGCAACTCTGGTATTTTAACCCAGAAGTCCCATTATTTTCAATGGTGTTCACTATTATCCACGGTTTTCAGTATCCACCCCCCCCCCCCGAACCAATCCCCAGTAGGGATTGTAGTGAAAATACTGTAATGAAAATTCATGTTGGCACAAGTGCTGGACAAATATGTATGATGGGATGTTCCGTACTGGATTTTTGCCATAGTGATTGTGCACTGAGGTGACTAAATAGCCTCCCCCCCCCCACTATTTATTTAAGTGGAAGATCACACTTCTGCACGTTCAATGTGCTTTTTTTTTATGTTCAGCAATGGCAACTGGTAACAATAAAAACACGAGTAATTCACTAACTCTTTATTTGCAGGCATGCCCTTTTGAACATAAAACGCGGATAGCTTCGCATACCTGCGATCTTGAAAAAAAGCCAGGGAGATAAATGAAAGCTGCTGAAAATTGGCGTCAGTGTGCATCAATCCACATTTTTTTGCCTTGTATAGGCAAGCCCTGTGTACAGTAAAAAAAACAACACATTTACAGCTGTATGCATAAATGCTTACTTGTGGTCATTCACTGCAAACATGTGGATGCCTGGAAACAGGACAAGCTGGCATGACAGCAAGTGAATCCCTACCATTTCCTGTTCTAACAGCCGCTTAGCATATGAGCTTAGTTGCTCTATAGGACTACTGTAGAATCATTTTAAAATCATTGGTGATCCCCAGACATTAGTCTCTTGCACAGAGAATTTGTATTGATCATGGGTGGGCAACTGTGGCAGACTAGGGGGCCACATTAGTCCGTCCCCAGGAGACCTTGGGCTGCTGTACTCACCCACTGCAAAAGAAAAAATTGTCCCTCCCAATGCCCTCCCCAGTGTCCCCTGGGGTTGTGGGGACAATTTTCACTATGTTTGTAGCTCCCCCTGGGCTATTTTAGGCCCAGGAGAGGCCTTTTTTTCAAAATAGGCTTCTGAAAAAAAGACCTCTCCTAGGCCTAAAATAGCCCAGGGGTGGTGTGAAGAAAATGCCTCCCATGCCTCCTAGGAAGCATTTTGAGGCAAAATGTTTTGTGATTGCAGGGTGCCCTAAGATCTTGGTCTTATAAGTGGACAAACACACCATCTCAGTTGATATCTCATTGCAAACCAATATGAAAACTGTAGAGAAACATGGTCTTACAAATCTGCATGTTGAGGATATTTTGTGGAGTGTACTCTTTGAGTACCTGTTCACAGCTGGTGAACAGGTGCTCAAAGAGTACACTCCACAAAATATCCTCAACATGCAGATTTTGGCTGGTGAGTACAGGGCCATTTTTAACTATTATAGTATCACTTGAAGGGAATCAGTGTGATGTAGTGATTTGCGTGTTGGACTATGGACTTTATCAGGCAAACGTCTAAAAACGCTGTAATTCTGCAAATGAGGAAAGCAAAAACAGTGGCATTATTATACTTATTATCGCACATCACTGTAACTGTGTGAAAGAACTGCCATGGAATTATCACACAAGCATCACTAGCACTTTAAGAATGGGATTTTACTTCTGTGATTTAGCATGGGCAAGATTTCGGCGGTTCTCGTGAGAAGACGCAAGCATGCTTTAAAACACCAAAAAAAAAACCACACAAAAAACCAACAACCTTAATTTGCAAAGTAAATGAACACACAAAACACTTAAACAAACCTAAAAATGTGCAAACAAACCAGGACAGTTCATAAAAAGAGCATCCTGTGGATAGTTTTCACATTCTCACCCGGAAGTTTTCTTGCCAAGAATGGGGAGGGGGGAAAAGAGGACCGCTTATTCATGCTGTAATCTTGCGATTATAGTGAGACATGTTTTCACATGCTCTTCAATACTGCAAAAAAAGTGATATTGAGAGCATGACAATGTTGTGCAATAGTGGGAACCATTCATGTTACCGTGACATCGTAATTGTGTGATTTTTGCTGTGTCTAATAAAGTCCTATGACTGTGAGACCAGAATTCGAATCCCTGTTTAGCCATGGAACACATTGGGTCACTTTTGGCAACTCACACTCTGTCACCCTTAGAAGAAAGCAATGTCAAACCTCCTCTGAATAAACTTGGCAAGAAAACTCATAAATCAGAATCAATTTGAAGGTGCATAGCAATGAGTGCCATTTAGTTATATTCTATCTATGCTGAGCCACAGCAGAAAAGCAGTAGCTTGTGTAGAGCTTTCCTGATTAGCTGAATGGCATCATGATACATGACAATGTTCCTCACATACAGTACATTAATATGCACAAATATTGGTTAACACCTCATGTGAGTTGGAGATTTGGCTGCTGTACAGTTGAATTAGCATAACACATTCCATCAGGTGCTTCCTAATCTTTGTCAGGTAATGTATAGGCTGTGATGTGGGGGAGAGTATAGAATCATAGAATAATAGAGTTGGAAGAGACCACAAGGGCCATCCAGTCCAACCCCCTGCCATGCAGGAACATGTAAACAACATTTTTAAAATGCCAACTGTATGAGGGTTTTCTTGTTTGTTGCTGCACAGTAGGAGTGAAAACTTTCTCAGCAGTTCATAAGGAATGAGGTATCACAGTTCACCCCCTTGTTCTGCTGCCAGTTTACCTGCGCAGCTATTTTCTGTATATTCAGTAGGAATATTCAGTAGCAATATAGAAGTCTGCTAAAGCTGCAGACCCACATTGGCTTCAGTTTGCAAGTCCAAATGGAAGGACACAAAAACCTGGCTTTACCTGAATTCCAAATTCTTTACGCAAAACCTAGAAATTTACCTGGAGGGTGAAAAGTTTTGTTTGACCACAAGATTCTCAACTGAAGCTTCATTACGTTGAGAGCCAAAAGGGAACCTTTGCCCAGAAGATAGTCAGGGAGTGTTTGTTATCTATTTTCCTTAACACAACATATTCTGTCGAACTTCTCATTTTCAAGGCAAACAAAGCACTTTCTCTTCCCAAACCCTAACCTTAACCCTTTCCCTTTGCTGAGAATAGTAGTGCATTTTCCTGTGTGAAAATGTGTGATCTGAGCCCTGGGAAAATCCATAATCCTGAAATAGAAATGTGTGCCCTGAGACCTGGGAAACTGCAATTAACCCTGCAACAAAGTTGAGAACTCCTGGAGAACAGGAGAAGTCCCAGCAGACTGGAGGAGGGCAAACGTTGTTCCCATCTTCAAAAAGGGGAAAAAAGAGGATCCCAACAATTATCGTCCAGTTAGTCTGACATCAATACAAGGGAAGATTTTAGAGCAGATCATTAAACAGAGAGTCTGTGAACATTTAGAAGGCAAAGCCATAATCACAAAAAGTCAACATGGGTTTCAGAGAAACAAGTCATGCCAGACTAATCTGATCTCTTTTTTTGATAAAGTTACCAGCTTGGTAGATGAAGGGAATGCTGTGGACATTGCATACCTTGATTTCAGTAAGGCCTTTGACAAGGTTCCCCATGACATTCTTGCAAACAAGCTTGTAAAATGTGGGCTAGACAAGTTAACTGTTCAATGGATTTGTAATTGGTTGACCGGCCGAACCCAAAGGGTGCTCAGCAGTGGCTCCTCTTCGTCTTAGAAAGATGTGACCAGTGGGGTGCCACGGGGTTCTGTCCTGGGCCCAGTGCTATTCAACATCTTTATCAATGACTTAGATGAGGGAATTAGGGGCATACTTATCAAATTTGCAGATGACACCAAATTGGGAGGAGTAGCTAATACCCTAGAGGACAGGATCAAAATTCAGAATGACCTGGATAGACTGGAGAGCTGGGCCAAAGCTAACAAAATGAAATTCAATACGGAGAAATGTAAAGTACTGCATTTAGGGCGGAAAAATGAAATGCATAAATATAGGATGGGAGAGACCTGGCTGAATGAGACTACATGCGAAAGGGATCTAGGAGTCCTAGTAGACCACAAGTTGAACATGAGCCAACAGTGTGATGCGGCAGCTAAAAAGGCCAATGCGATTTTGGGCTGCATCAATAGAAGTATAGTGTCTAGATCAAGGGAATTAATAGTGCCACTCTATTCTGCCTTGGTCAGACCTCACTTAGAATACTGTGTCCAGTTCTGGGCACCACAATTCAGAAAGGATATTGACAAATTGGAGCGTGTCCAGAGAAGGGCGACTAAAATGGTGAAAGGTCTGGAAACGATGCCTTATGAGGAGAGACTTAGGGAGCTGGGTATGTTTAGCCTGGAAAAAAGACGGTTAAGAGGCGATATGATAGCCCTGTTTAAGTATTTGAAGGGATGTCACGCTGAGGATGGAGCAGGCTTGTTTTCTGCTGCTCCAGAGACTGGAACACGGAGCAATGGGTGCAAGGTCCAGGAACAGAGATTCCACCTCAACATGAGGAGGAACTTTTTGACAGTAAGAACTGTTCGGCAGTGGAACACACTCCCTCGGAGCGTGGTGGGGTCTCCTTCCTTGGAGGTCTTTAAACAGAGGCTGGATGGCCATCTGTTGGGGATGCTTTGATCAAGATTTCCTGCGTGGCAGGGGGGTTGGACTGGATGGCCCTCGTGGTCTCTTCCAACTCTGCAGTTCTATGATTCTATGATTCTATGAAAGTACAAATATGAGGGAAATTTGAAGCGGGGGATATCAGCAAAATGGAAAACAACAACAACCTCACATCACATTTGTTGTACACAAAATCTACCCAAAATAGATATTGCAGAAAGGCCTCCAAACACTCAAATGTGCAATATATCGGCACCATATCCATACACATCTTCTTATTGCTCTCCCAGCCTTCTCTTTAGCTATAATTTGTAACCTTCATTTCTCTGTTGCTGATACAGAACAGAAGGTACTGAGAGTGAAGGGGATGCCACCCAATTAATATACCCTACAATTTTTTACCAGGCCAAATCTAATCATTTAGACTTCGGAAAAACCAAGGAATTCATTTACCACATTTTTTAAAAAGGTGCTCCCTCTAGTGGTGGCATTTTTAAAAGGTGCTCCCTCTAGTGGTGTCATGATTTCTAGATGTTGTTGCACATGATTTTACTCATGTATCTTATATTTTTTTCCCTTTATTTATTTATACGTACTTTAATACAGCTCAGAATTCACATATATATATCTTTGTTACAAGATTTACCTAGGTGTTCTAACTTAGTACATCCAATGAAGTTTTATCACAAACAAAACAAAACAAAACCAAAAACGCAAGAGAAACAAAAATATAACTAAACAAAGATTTAACATTACTTCAGAACATTCAATTTTCGATTTCCATTCTCTTCTAACTCTACCTTCTGACTTCCTCTGACTTACAAATCCAAAGATTTTCCTTTATCCATATTTTTAAACTTATGATCATTGCTCTGTTAGTACCTTAGTACCTTTTAAACAATTGTATTGAATCATTCATTCATTATCAACTGATTCATTACCTTTAACATGTAATTTGCCTTACTTTCTTGAATTTCTTTTTTTAAATAATCAAGATTTCATGCATCCAGTCTCCTCTACTAATTACTTGTATTATCTTAACATCTTAACATTGTCATTTCCAGTATTTAGACAACTATTCTATTACTCCTTTCCATTCCCTGTTAATTTCCTCTATGTTTCCTTTATTTATTATTCTTGTCAATTTGTCATTATCTTTCATTTCTAATATCTTATCCATCCATTCTATAATTCTAGGTGCTTCCCTCTTTTTCCACCCAGCCGCAATCTTCAATCTAGCTGCTGTTACAAGATACAGCAATATTCGCCAAAATTCTTTTTGTGTTTGTTTCTCTAACATTGAAGTTATATTTAATAAATATAACTTTGGATCCTCTCTCTCTCTGGCTTTTCTTCGCAAACGAAGATTCAGGAAGGACTCATCCTGCACTTTAAGTACAGTTTATTCTCAGCATCTTTTGAATTATTTTATGCACTTTTACCCAGAATTTCTTTATAACTGGGCATGTCCACCACATGTGGTATAGGGAGCCTACTTCTTTTTCACATCTCCAGCATTTCTTATTTTTTAGTTTATAAATTTTACTTAACCTTGCTGGAGTGAGGTACCATCTATCAGCGATTTTCAAGTAGTTTTCTTTCAGGTCTTGATTTGCAGTAAATTTATTAGTTCTGTTTCTTGCATTCTCCCACTCTTCTAGACTAATAGATTCTCCTATGTCTCTTGCCCAGTTTATCATTGTATCTTTTACCAATTCTTTTTCAAGCTCTCAAGAGCTGTTCGGCAGTGGAATGCACTCCCTCGGAGCGTGGTGGGGTCTCCTTCCTTGGAGGTCTTTAAACAGAGGCTAGATGGCTATCTGTTGGGAATGCTTTGATCAAGATTTCCTGCGTGGCAGGGGGGTTGGACTGGATGGCCCTCGTGGTATCTTCCAACTCTGCAGTTCTATGATTCTATGATTCTATAATAAGATTTTATACAACATTGTAATTTTTTTCTTACTGCTACCCCAATGATATCATCAATTTCATTTTGTTCTTTCTTAAATCCATATATCTTTTTGTCTTCCTTGTATCTGTCTTTTAGTTGATAATAGGTAAACCATTGCATATCATCTCCTTGTTCTTGTATCATTTCTCTCGTTTTTAAACAGCATTCTTCCTCTTCTTTCCATTCTATTAAATCTTTATATTTAATCCATTCTCCTTTTTCTTTCCATTTAACCTGGAAGACTTCCACTGGAGATAACTATAGTGGAATAACACTGTAGTATTTTTGCCTTATAATATTCCAAATTTTCATTAGTGATCCTCTCACTGTGTGATTCTCAGTTTTTTTTTCTACCTTTGATTTTCCATACCATAAGTATGCATGAATACCATATCTCAAATTACAAAATTCCAAGTTTAGTAAGCTAGAATTTTCCAATTTTACCCATTCGCTTATACAGTTTAATCCACAAGCCATATAGTGTAATTTAAAATTGGGAAGCACTACACCTCCTCTGTTCTTTGCGTCTATCAAAGTTGTCCATTTCATTTTGGGCTTACGACCGTTCCATATAAAGTCTTTTAAATCTTTCATCCATTCTGAAAAAGGTTTATTATTCTTCAAGATAACTAAGTTCTGAAACAAAAAGGTCATTCTTGGCAATATATTCATTTTTATGGTAGCGATTTTCCCTAACAATGATATATTCATTTTCTGCCACCGTTTAATATCTTCTTTTATTTGTTTCCATGTTCTTATATAATTGTTTTTGTATATTTCTCTATTCTTTTTACTTATCCATATACCAAGATATTTAGTTTTAGACACAATTTTACATCCAGATTTACCATTAAGTTGTGCATCTTCGATTTTATTCATGTATCTTACATTTAACGTGCTTAGTTGTCACTGAAAGTAAACATCAGGTTATTATTGCAAGTCTGAGGCACAGATCTCTGAAGAAATTCTGTTGTGATTTATGGATTTTTCTTTAGGAATATGCATTCCCCTTAATGTCTAGTTTGACCTATGTTTCTATCAATTATAGTACTTACACTTAACAGGACTAGTTTTTAAAATTTAAATAATAGCTAGAGGAGGAGCCTGATCAGGATCATGAAGAGGAGGGCTTTAATCCCCCCCCCATAAAAAATACTATGATTCTGATGGAACGTTCCCTCCCTTCCTTCTAAAGCTGCCTTTGACTCAAGGAGGGAAGCTTCTGTTCGCACCAATGCACTCTTCCTGGGCCAACAGCAGATCCTGGGAAGATTGATTTGGGGTAGGACAGTGGCATGTGGCATAATCCCCCATTCCCTGTGCAATGCCATCTTGATCCTCCTCAACCTCCTCCTTCCTCACCACTAATATTAAAAAAAAAAAACAGAGAAAATAATACAAAACAGTGATCTGGAACAGCAGAACTTCTCTTCACTGAAATCTTTAGAAGCAAAGTGCTAGGTGTCTGCAGAGAAAAATGAAGAATATTATTTTCAGCATTTATTAGCTTGCTGCCTAATCTGCCCTGTCAATCAAGATCAACTTAGATAAACAAAAGTTTAAATGCATTAAGAATTCATTGATGCATTTAATGTCACACTTGTTTTGGCCATGAGCCTTTTAAACTGCACCCTGTGGCCTCTTTCTAGTTATATCATGCATAGAAACTTTATTTGTTACAGCTGAAGCCTACTGTCTCTTTCTAGCTGGATAATCATGAAATAGTCTCTTTCTTGCCATATCCATACTGTAATGACCTTTGCACTGAATCCCTTCATAGTAATTTGGGAAGCCCTTCTTCCTCTATTAACTATTAAGCATATGAGATCTGTCTATTAAATAATGAGACTGTGTTTCAACCTTTCAGACAAATCATGGAGAACTGATTGTGAATGCTTGAGTGGTGACCTTAAACATTTCTGAACCTACAGGACAAACATCAACATTCTTAGCCGTTCAGTTAATTGTCAGTTGTCATTTAAACCAGCTGTATTGTCTGCTGTGTGTCGGAAAAATGCCAAGTTTAAAAGCCGAGCAATATGTCATTTTGGAATTTTTAGTAAAATTGAACCAAATGCCAACAGAATCTTTTCAAATGCTTACTGAGGCCTACGGGGAAGACTGCATATCTCAGGCGTGTGTGTTTGAGTGGCACAAAAGATTCAGAGAAAGACGTGAGAATGTGGAAGATGATGAATGTCCTGGATAACCTTCTACTTCAAGAAAGTGTGGAAAAAATCAGCCAGATTGTTCAAGGAGACTGTTGATTCAGTGTCTGAATGATAGCTGAAGCCATGAACATTGACAAAGGCACTGTATGGAAAATTTTGCATGAGGATCTCAACATAAGAAACGTTTGTGCCAAAATGCTCCCTAGGGTTCTCACACCAGAGCAAAAAGTGCCACAAGGAAATTTGCACTGACATGCTGAAGCAACTTGAGGCAGACCCAAACCTTTTTCAAAAAATCATCACTTGTGATGAAATGTGGATCTTCCAGTAAGATCCTGAGACAAAACGATAGTCAATGCACTGGAAAATACCATCATCACCAAGAATGAAAAAAACATGTCAAAGTGGGCCCAGATTAAAAGTCATGCTCATTGGGTGTAATTTTGGCAGAATGGGTCCCAGAAGACAGCACTTCATCAAGACAATGTGCCTGCTCACACAGCACTTTCTGTGAAGCAGTTTTTGTCCAATAAACTCATTACTACACTTGAATATCCTCCATATTTGCCAGATTTGGCACCATGCAACTTTTTTCATTTCACTAAAGTGAAATCGGTGCTTAAAGGAATATGTTTTGAGTCAACTGATGTAGTAAAAAAGAAAATGGCAGATGTGTTGAAATGGCTGACAGAAACTGATGTGTTCTACACCTTCAACTAGTGGGAAACAAGACTGCATTGGTGTGTGAGTGTGAACAGGAAATATGTTGAAGGGACAAGCATTAGAATTGTAATACATATAAATAAAGATGGGTTATTGTATCAGTCTCGTTATTTAATAGACAGACCTCATAGTTGATAGTGAAGCATATATATTTTACGAATGCCAATAAATGTCACTACAGTTGTCTCTTCATATTCACTGGGGTTTGGTTCCAGGACCCCCCATTGATACCAAAATCCATGAATATTCAAGTCCCATTATGTGCAATGGCATAGCAAAATGGTGTCCCTTATATAAGATGGCAAAATCAAGGTTTGCTTTTTGGATTATTATTTTTTAAAGAATATTTTCAAGCTGTGAATACTTAAATCTGTGAATACGAAATCCATGGATACAGAGGGACAGCTGTATTTACAGTTTTTGACATACACCATCACAGCAGCTCTGGCTCTACAGACAGCCGCCCCCCCCCCCCATATCCATGGATTCTGCACTCATGGATTCAACCATCCATGGCTTGAAAATAGTCCATGAAAAAAAATTCCAAAAAGCAAACCTTGATTTTGCCATTTTATATTTATTTATTTATTTATGTATTTATAACCCGCTCTTCAGCCACAAGGCTATCAGAGCGGCTTACGAATTGTTTTAAGCAATAGCAATTTACATATCTGCACTGCATTAAGCAGTTTCCAATGTGTGTCAGCTAATTGCCCCCACAAGCTGGGTACTCATTTTACTATGCCACTGTATGTAATTGGACTTGAGCATCCATGGATTTTGGTATCCATGGGGGGTCCTGGAACCAAACCCCAGCAGATACCAAGGGCCAACTGTACTGTGAAACTTGTTTTCCTTTATATATACTGTAGATTTCTATGTAAAATCCGCAAAATCTACCTGCCCCTCTTTGTTCCAGTGGATGGAATTCACCTGGAGACTCGATCTTCATAAGTGGACTTACATCTGCAAGAAATAGAATTGAGCAGTTTTACAATGTCTAGATTCAGCAAGGAGCTGCTGTTATGTTGCTACATAGGGAAGAGTTGTTGTATAGCATCGAGGCTTAGGTTGGGCAACGCAGTGGAGGGCCTTGTCGACAACAACAATTGCAGATTCCTGGATGGGTTTGGTAGGAGCAGGAAGAGAAGCCTGCACTCTGCCAAAAGACTTCAGTATTTCCTCCACAGTAGGCTCCAGAGGATTTGATTGATGTTCAAGGGTGCAACCATTGAACATGCAACTTGGGAGGGAGAAGCTGACACCCGAACTAGAGATCTTATCAGAGTGATAGCAGGAGGTGGTGGTTTCTCCACTGGAATGGGAGGTAGTGGAAAGGAAGAATGATCAATAGACATGCCCTTTTTTCTTATGTTTCCTCTTTTCCTCTGAATGGGAAAGGTTGACCTCCACCACCTTTCCCAAGGTAGGTGGAATTAGAGATTCCTGACTCTTCAAACATGGAGGGGTTGTAGGTTGTTTCAACATTGACGATTCACCATGAGATCATTTTGAGATGGAGGGATGGGCATCCACCTCTCCATGAGAATGTTTCAAGTTTCCATGAGTGTAATATATACATAGTAATCATCTTACAATGTATCTTGCGATATACCAATTATGCATAACAAATATTGATATCAGTTTTTCCTGCTGTATTAAACCTCAAAAATTGTTCTATGACTTCCTACTTGGTTGACATGAGGTTTCCATGAGGTTTCGAAGACAAATCTGACTTCAAAGGTTGGGGAGTAGATTCAGGCAAAGATCATTTAGAAGCATGCCTAGAAGAGTCCTTTGAGGATGTAGGCACCAACACTGATCGAGTTTTGGAATTGTGGTGAGACTTTGGAGGCTTTGGATGAGACCGAGAAAATTAAGGGATGTTGGGTGCTTTCAGGGATTGCTCATAGAGCCTTGATTCCTGGTTTTGTCTGGCCTGTGGGGTGAAGGCCTTACAGTGAGGGCATGAAGTGATGGCATGGGTTTCACCCAAGCAAAGAAGGCACTTTGAATGCCCATCACGGCCAGGAATCTTTGTGCCGCATACCAAGTGATGCTTGAAAGAGGTCAAAGATATCCTCATGATTGACGAGAAGGTCACAGTAGAAGCTGAAGAAAAAACTGCTGAGTCATGATAGAACATTCTAGTGTGGTGGATGAAAAAGAACAGGTGCTTTTGATGGGCTTGGTATTAATATACCATACAAAAGTGGGTGGAGCTACCACCAAAGCCTTGCCTAACTGCTCTAGAATGTTCCGAATGCTGTTCTGCACATGCACAGAATTACCCACTGTGTGAATTCAGAGGCCACAGAGAAGAAGTGACTGTTGAACATCAGGACACAAAGCACAATGGGACCAAAAAGCACAATGGGGTTGATACACAGCAGGACCTGATACGCATTGGGATATTCTTGCCTATGCCCCTTTACGCATCTTCACAATTCACTAATAGTGTTCCTTAGCTCCTCTGCTATATAGTTACATATGCATAAAGCTATGCAATGTAGACCACAATACAGAATTCTGGCCAGTATCTCTGAAAGATTTCTCTTGGATGTACTTTGACATAAGTATTTATGATCTTACTCACCTCTGTCATGGATTTCATAGTTTATTTGTTCTTCTTTAAAGGCTACTGCAAATGTAGGACATATAGAAATTCAAGGATCAATATGGATTCTAGATAGCTCAGCTCTGAAAGTTCATCTGTTTCTTCTTTCAGTTTCTTGATGTAAGAGATATTAGTGCTCCTGCCTTTTCCTTGTAGCCACCTTTCTACAAAAGAAAAACAGCTCTGTTAGAGTTAATCTCCCAAGCCAAACAACTTATGCTGACTGTGCTCCTGTTTGGTTTAGCTGTGTGATGGCAGAGGAGGAGTCCAACCAAGACTGCAGTAATATCCATGGCTAGTTGACTGCTGTGTCAGCTGCTAGGTTGCCATAACATGACGTCTCATCACTGAGATTTTTAGATGTCTGGAGGGAGAGACAAAGAATAATATTTTCAGCACTTATTTGCTCGCCTTCTAATCTGCCCTACCAATCAGGGTCAACCTAGGCAACCAAGAGTTTTAAACAGTATACATACTGGACGGATATTGCAAAAATATATATACAATTAAAGTAACCCCACACTTATCCCCAACCACTAAATGGCTACCTAAATTCAAATGCCTTACATCACTGCTGGAAGACATCCAGCCCTGGCCTTTTCTAGGTCTATCCAGAATTTGGAAAAGTGGTTTCTTTGTATTACAACTTCCATAATGTGGGGATTCTGGAAGATGTAGTCCAAAAAGTAAATTTCCCAAGGTCTTTGTCTATGACAAGGATGCAGAACCATTTTCTCTCTCAAGGGCTACATTCCCTTGAAGGTAATCTTTCCAGGGGGATGGGCTTGCTGGCAGTGTTTCTCTCTGTGTTCTTCTCTACCACCTCCTTTTTGCCCTCCTTCTTCCTGCCTGCCCAGTGGACTGTCATGTGGGTGTCTCATGCCATCAGTCTGAATTGATCTCTTATAGAGGTTTTTGTAATGAGGCTGAAGGATACATGTGATCCTTGGGCGGGGGTAGGTCCTCCAAACAATGTTGGACTGCAACTCCCTTTAGTCCTAGATAACACAGCCAGCAGTGATAGCTGCCCTGCCCTAGGGATACATGTGGCTCAGCCCTTATCTATTAGGAAAGGAACTGAAGACCAAATATAACGTGAATTTTATCATGCAGTTCATTGTTGTGTTTGTCCTTTAAGCAATAGCTAGGTCAAGGAGACCCATGCCACATCAGGACTATGGGCTAGGGCAGTGATGGGCAACCTTTAGAGCTTGGTGTGTCAAACTTCTCCAAAAAACTGAGCATAACTCGAGTGGCGTGTCACTTAGAGAAAAAACATTATTTTGTGATATTTACTATTTAAATAACAAATGTATACAGTTGCCCCTCCGCATTTGCGACTTCGACTATTCGCGGAAAGCCTCCAACCCGCACGTTTCCCTCCTCCCTTCCCAAGGCCCAACGGGCTTCTCATGAAGCCTGTCGCTGTCTTGGCAAGGGGAGGGTGGAGAGCCTCCCACCAACATGCTTTCCTCCCTTCCCCCCCAAGGCACCGATGGGCTTCTCATGAAGCCTGCCGCTGCCTTGGCAAGGGGAGGATGGAAAACCTCCCACCCACATGCTTCCCCCTCCCTTCCGAAGGCACCGATGGTCTTCTCATGAAGCCTGTCACTGCCTTGGCAAGGGGAGGGTGGAGAGCCTCCCACCCACACACTTTCCCCCCTCCCTTCTCAAGACACCGACAGGCTTCCAAGGCTTCCGCCCGCTGCCTTCCCCGGCATTTCCGAGGTGGCTCCGAGGCTTTGAAGCCACCCTGACAGACTCCCGCCCACCCTCCCGCCATCCCGCCACCTTCCCCAGCCTTTCCAAGGCAGCTCCAGGGCTTCGAAGCCATGGAGCCCCCTCGGGAAGGCCGGGGACAGGCCGAGCAGTCTCCCACCCACCCTCCCGCCAGCCCACCGCCTTCCCCAGCCTTTCCAAGGCAGCTCCAGGGCTTCGACGCCCTGGAGCCCCCTCGGGAAGGCCGGGGTCAGGCCAGGCAGACTCCCGCCGACCTGCCCACCACCTTACCTGGCCTTTCTGAGGAGTCTCTGGGGAAGCAGGAGGCCTCAGGGGTGGTGATGGCGATTGGGGCTTCGTAGCCCTGCCTGCCACTTTCCTCTCCCCTCCCACCCTCCCTAAAGTGGTGATCGGGGCTTCGAAGCCCCACCCGCCACTTTAGGGATGGTGGTGAGGTGGCAGGGGGGCAGGGGGGAGGAGGCCTAGCCACGTGTCACCACAGATGGCTACGTGTGTCAGTGGTGACATGCGTGTCATACGTTCACCATCACCGGGCTAGGGGATAGTGGTCATTGATCCTTTGTCTCTGTTATGATCCTGATTTAGATCAAGCCCTTCATGCCCGCTATTTGTAATAGGGAAAATTCTCCCAACTAGAGTAAAGGGGAGTTTTGCCCCCCCAAGACAAATAGCAAGTGCACAGTTGAATCCCACTCTCAAAACCATTTTCACCATTTTAGCACTGCTGAAGACCCAAGAGCGACAGGGCAAAGCAACCTTTTCAGGAAGCACCATTATTAGGATGATAGCTGAAGACAGGAACTGATGTCTGAATACTGCGTGAGATTTTGTAATGGGTTGGCCCTTACTGGCATTGAGGGTGGTGGAATATGTATTGGACAGCACAGATGAGGAACCCATGGAATTTCCATTGACCTGTTTTTGAGGGAAGTTAATAGGACAAAGTATGTAGCTTAGGGTGGCCACTTACACATTAACAGAAGAAGAGGACAAGAACAAACACAGCCTTGCATAATATTGGCATATGTTAATTTATATGTATAGGTAGATGTTTAGAAATAATTGCTATCATTTAAAGAGAAGTACAATACTGGCATCAGGTTATCTGTGTGCCTGGTGTGCAATCTACTGCCCAGGTGCTGAGTGCTGCTGGGTAACTTCAAGGCCACTGCATTCCTTATTTCCGAGGGATCTCCCACCAACATCCTACATCACAGAATCATAGAGTTGGAAGAGACCACAAGGGCCATCTAATCCAACCCCTGCCATGCAGGAATACACAATCAAAGCACTCCCAACAGATGGTTATCCAGCTTCTGTTTAAAAACCTCCAAAGAAGGAGACTCCACCACATTCCTAGACAGTGCATTCCACTGTCGAACAGTTCTTACCATCAGGAAGTTCATCCTAATGTTTTGGTGGAATCTCTTTTCCTGTAGTCTGAGTCCTTTGCTCCATGTCCTAGTCTCTGGAGCAGCAGAAAACAAGCTTGCTCTCTCTTCAATATGATATCCTTTCAAGTATTGAAGCTATCATGTCATCCTTAACTTTCTCTTCTTCAAGCTAAACATACCCAGCTCCCTAAGCCACTCCTCATAGGGCATAGCTTGCAGACCTTTCCTCATTTTGGTCACCCTCTTCTAGAAACGTTCCAGCTTGTCAATATCCTTCTCGAGTTGTGATGCCCAGAGATGGACACAGTATTCCAGGTGACATCTGACCAAAACAGAATAAAGTGGCACTATTCCATCCCTCAATCTAGACAGTATACTCCTATTGATGCAGCCTAGAATCACATTGGTTTTTTTAGCTGCCGCATCACACTGTTCACTCATTTTCAGCTTTGGTCTACTAAAATTCCTAGATTCACATGTACTGTTGTCAAGCCAGGTGTCACCCATCCTATATCTCTGCATTTCATTTTTTTCCTGCCTAAATGTAGTACCTTACATTTCTCCCTGTTGAAATTCATTTTGTTAGTTTTGGCCCAGCTCTCCGATCTATTAAGGTCATTTTGAATTCTGATCCTCTCCTCTGGGGTATTCACTACCCCTCGAATTTGGTGGTATGTGCAAATTTGATGAGCATGCCATCTATTCCATCATCAAATCATTTATAAAAACATGTATAAAGATCCAATTCATTTATAAGGACATTTTCAGACGTGTAAAAAGTGCTGCGGAGGGCTCGGGAGAGGTATGCGCCTGTTTCCGGCAGGGGGCCAGTTTCTGATGATGCCGCCCCTCTCACATTACCCTCTGTGTTCCTTCCGTGTCACATGGAAGGAAAAGGCACCACTTTTTATTCACGAAGAACTTCTGTGAGTAAAAAGTGGTGCCTTTTCCTTCCATGAGACACAAAAGGAACACAGAGGGTAACATGAGAGGGACAGCGTCGTCAGAAACTGGCCCCCTGCTGCGAAACAGGTGCGTACTTCTCCTGAGCCCTCTGCAGCACTTTTTACACATCTGAAAATGTCCTTAGATGTTGAATAGCACTGGGACCAGGACAGAACCTTGTGGCACCCCACCAGTCACTTCTCTCCAGGATGGAGAGGAGACATTGGTGAGCACCCTTTGGGTTTGATCTGTTAAACAATTACAAATCTTCCTAACATTAGCATTGTCTAGCCCACATTTTACTAGCTTAGTTGCAAGAATATTGTGGGGGACTTTATCGAAGGCCTTCCTGAAATCAAGATATGCTACATCCGTAGCATTCCCTTCATCTATCGAACTTGTAACTCTGTCAAAAAAGAGAAAAGATTAGTCTGGCATGATTTGGTTTTGAGAAACCCATGTTGACTTTTAAGGCTCATGGCATCCCTTAGTTTAGTTATGAATGTGTACCTAAGTAATGTCTCCTGGTCTGACCCCACCCCATCCCCCAGCGCACCTTAACAACCAGCAGCCATACTGCGTGAAGGTCTGTTCAGCTGCCAGTAGTTGTGCAAGGAGGGTGGTGTTTTCAGCTCCCTCCCACCAGCAAGTAAGTCTGTGACAAAAAATGTGACAAGGGTCCTTCTTCTGACATTGCAGCCACACTCATGATTATATAGTGGTATTAAATAAGGAACAGTAACAGATCCATAACTCTGAAGTTATGAATCCATAACTGCAATACAGAATGTTTAAACTAGGCTTGGACTAGATAGTCCTTCAAGTAAAAGACACCGTGAAAGGTAGGACTTCAGGGCAGGGAACATGGCCTGCCAACAGAGCTGGATTACCAATGGTTCAGCTAGTACAATTGTTCCAGGCCCCTCACAGGCTGGGCTCCATGCTGAAGGGTAAAGACATATAGTAGGACCCCCGTATCTGCTGGGAATTGGTTCGGGGGGGCATGGATACCCAAAACCGTGGATAATGGCAAACACCTTTGAAAATAATGAGACTTCTGGTTTAAAATACAATAGAGTTGCCTTGGAGGACCTAGAAAATGGCTAGGGAGGACACATTTTCTAGGAAGACTCTATGGTAGTTGTGCTGTTTTGTGTCCTGTGGATAATCAAATCAGTGGATAATGAATCAGTGGATACGGGGGTCCTACTGTACTTTGTTTCTTATTCTTTCCCAGCCATTCCCTAACTGTCCTGATGTTGCTGTTACCATCAAGATTTTGTGTGTTATTTGAGTAAATGAACAGAAATGCATAGGTTCAAATGTTAATCTCATGGCCATGCTGAAAATTGGTTCACATATGATGATTTGTGTACTTTTGTCTGTTGCATTTTGTATTTTATTTAGTATTTATTCATTAATGTATTTAATTTCTGTGTCACTGTCCCTAAAACAGCTCACCACTTCACACAAAGGGGAAACCTATTTTTGGAACTGCTCCAGGATCCCAACCAAGGCAGCCTTGTTTGCCAAGAACCAGGTGTCAAGGCACTTGGCCTCCAAAAATGGCTAGGAGCAGTGAGCTCTGGTTTAAAGCAGGGACTTTTCCCTCAGAATTCCCCATTTCACAGTTTGAGCAACAAGAGTGACTTGGAAGAGATATTCTAAGAAATTTCGCAGCTATATCTGAAGAAGGCATTTAATCTTCTCACTGTTTTCTATTTTGGGTTCCTGTTGTGTTGCAATAAGGAAAGGAAGAGAAATTAAAAAGGGGTGGCTGTAATTTTCAATTCCCAATCAAGCACCAGTTTCACAAATGTCTTCGTATTTCCTAACAAGAAAAGCCAGGGAGCTCTATCCGTGTGGTAATAAGGAAGAACAGACACATACTTCCTAGAAAGCAAAAGGAAAATTATTAGCCCAGTGCCAATTAGGTCACCCACTTTCACCTTTTATTAAGAGTATCAGGATAATGCTAGCTGTTTTGCAGTAGAATTAGACATGTTCCCATAGAATAAGAGCAAATAAGAGCACCCTGCATGCTTATAACCCACGGAATAATAAAACATTTCTTGGGTGCTAATACTGGGACAGCAACAGAGCCATTGTAATGGTTTCAGCATTGGACTATGGACTTTATCACACCTGCCTGCTGTCCTGTCACAATCTTGCTAGTTAATAATGGAAGCATTCCAGTTTTTCACCCTTTCTTATCATACCCTTCTCCCAACTAGTGCTTTAGTGCTGCTTTGGCAAACTATGGTCCCACAATGTGTCTTCTGCACCACCTCCATAACTCCACTTTCTGACTCCTGTATGCCCTACTGTCTACATGTATGCCTTTCAATTTTGTTTTACAGTTGTCCTTCCATATTCACGGATTTGGCATTCATGGATTTAAGTATTCAAGGCTTGAAAATATTCTTTAAAAAATAATAATCCAGAAAGCAAACCTTGATTTTGCCATTTTATATAAGGGACACCATTTTGGTATGCCATTGCATATAATGGGATTTGAGTATTCACGGATTTGGGTATTCATGGGGGTCCTGGAACCAAACCCCAGTGAATGTGAAGGGACAACTATATTTATTTTATTTTTTTTAGAATGCAATTGCACAATTACGGCAATACACTTAAATTTAAAAAAAAATCAAAAATAAATGAAAACAGCCTTCTTGGGAATAGCCAGGGGAAGAGAAGCAGAATAATGCTCACTCGCACCATGTGACTATCAGGGAATCGAAACTGCAGTGGGATGGACTTATCACACGGAAATCAATAATGGAAAGGGAGCACTATTGGGAGTCATTAATATCCAGGAACACATGGAGAACAAAGCTGCTACTTTATAGACACAGTATCGTGTAACATGTATTGCCCAAAGACATGATTATGCAGTTGAAATAGCACTATACCACCCTTGTGTGATAGAGTCCTATGGAGACCAGGGTTCAAATCTCCACTCAGCCATGGAAACCCACTGAGTGATCTTGAGCAAATCGCATTCTCCCAGCCTGAGAGGAAGGCAAAAGCAAACCGCTTCATGATAGGGTCACCTTAGGGTTGCCACAAGTCAGAAACAACTTGAAGGCACACATTAACAATATTGGGATGAGACAAGTGTAACAAATCCATTACAACACTTCATCATAGCCAGAACTTATACAGTGCTAGGTGGTATCCTTCCTGAAGCTCAGCCAGTGAAGTTAATGGACATTAAAGTTAATGGACATTAATGCTGTGTAGTCCCAGATTAGGTCCCCAAATGGGCCATTAATCCTTTCTGGAAACTGCTCTGTACTGACTGTCCATGATTTTAATGGGACTGTTCCATAATTACCTCCCCTTACTTTTGTGGCAGTTCTGAAACCCACAAAGTAATTTTAAAAAGAGCCTCTGATCATGTGCAGAGTACTTTCCCCACACCATGAAGTCATAAGGGCCAGTATACCTGACATTAAGAGAAAGGGTTATTGTATTAGAGGACTTTGTTTCCTGGGAGACTTGAACTTTAACTTAAAGGCTTACCGTCTGAGAAATTAAATCGCAGATACTCAGATCTACCTTTCAAACATAGTCACCAATTTTACCTGGGTTTTGTTTTGAAGGTCACTGCTGTTGTTTATCATCAGACAATCACCATGTAATTTCGAGCATGAGCTCACATCTTCGCAGTTTCCCTTTTTTTGTCTGTGAAATCTAGTCTTCAGTGGCAATGTTGACTAGTTGTCTCCAAGATCTTTTTTGCTGGCAGGGCTGATACTGCCAGCTGAACACCAGTTAGCTCTGACTTTGCATTTACAGAGCAGGATTTGTTTGTTTAAGAATTTATATGCTGCCCTTCAGAGCAGATCCTCATCAGGTGATTCAAGGCAAAAGACAGCATAAAAACAAGAGTACAAAATCATTGGGCCCATCTAAACGGTGAAAATACCCCTCATGGAATTTACTGGGAATTCTACCAGTCTAAACAGGATCCAGCCCCAATCCACACTGTTCAGAAGGAGGGGGCCCCAGAACGGCAAAAACAACAGGGTAAAAGCCTTCACAGTTTTCCTGTACTTTTTCACAAACTGTGAGGCGGGTGTGCATTTTTGTTTGTTTGGACTATGGAACAATAAAAAAAAACTCAAAGGGAAGCACAAAGCTGACTGGCTGGCTGAGAGTGGGGGCAGGGTGTGCTAGGAGGGCAAGTGCCTGCTGCCGCCATGTTGGATTTTCACCTTAGCGATCGCTCGCTTAGGTGATAAAAAGGATCAATATTTTCTATTTTGCTTTGGAGAATCACTCTATCGCACCGGCGCACCTTGGGACAACTTTTTAAAAAATGGTGGTGGTAAAAAACTAACGTGAGTAAATCACTCGTGGCCGCCATCAGGAATGTGAGGCTTATGGGGGCTTCAGAGGCCAGAAAAACCATTTGGACATGTCACTCCTGCTGTGAGATGCCAATAGTACAAGTTATTTGGAATATCTCCCCTCGTGTAGATGGGTCCATTATGTCCTAATAAGAAAGCAAATCAAAGCATTACAAAGGCAGCAGTTAAAGCAACACACATTTAATAAAAAAATGACTTGAAATGAAGAGGCCCTCAAGGTCCACTGAAAAGCCAGTGAAATGGAGGCCATGGACTTTATCAGACCACCCACATTACTGTTCATTTGCCAACATAAATTGTGGTGTTTTTATGCCGGCAAAGGAACGCCCACCACCCTTATATGGAGCAGCATCCATGAGGCTTCCCCAGAAGTAATGGAGCACAAACGGAGCTCCGTTTACTTCCAGGGTTGAAATCTCGCGGATTCTTGCGAGAAGACGCTAGCATGGGAAATTAAAAAATAAAAGCAAAAAAACACCACAAAAAGTACAGCAAAGCACAAAAACACAATTTAAAAGTCCCAAGTACATGGGGGGAGGGTTAATAAAAAGAGCATCCCCTACCAGGCTGTTGTGATCTTAACTGGAAGTGTTTGCCCATTGACGCTGTATTCACGTGAGTACAATGGCGTGAGGATTCAAATGCCATCAATGCCAGCAAAAAAGTGGAATGGGAGATGTATTGAGATGTATTGACAGCTTGGGCTATCAATAAAAAAGTACAGCTTTTTAACAAGATATGATCACAAAAGGGCGATGCTGTCTAGTATGGGCGCCATTTCACAATCATTAGGGATCCTTATGACGCCGTATTTGCTGTGTCTGATAAAGTCCCATATGTACCTCCCTCGAGAGGACTTCCTACCCATATGGGGCCAGTACCCAAAAGTTCCGGTCTGTATTGTCTGACAGTCTGAAGGATGGCCATGTTGTGAAGTTGAAGGCTTTCACAGCTGGCATCCATAGATTTTCCTTGGGGGTTTTCTGGGCTGTGAGGCCGTGTTCTGGAAGAGTTTACTTCTGACGTTTCACCTGCATCTGTGGCTGGCATCTTCAGAAGATGCCAGCCACAGATGCAGGCAAAATGTCAGAAGTAAACTCTTCCAGAACATGGCCTCACAGCCCGGGAAAAAACAAGGAAAATCTATGGCCGTGTTGATCTTCCTGAGGTGACTGTTTCATAGGGCCTAATGAGCAAGCCAGCCCATGGTTCACTCAGCACTCATTAGGCAAGGCAGTCTTTGCAGGAACATCACAAATAGTGAACTGTGCCAATCGCTTGTCCCTAAGAGTGTCCCTGCCATGACTGCTGTTGCAGCTGTGAACAGGATAGTTGCCCGGATCTGACCATGCCTCAAATATCTGGCTCTGATGGATCCTCAGAACAAGGCACTGTGGGAGAATGCTTATGCTAGTACAAGAAATTTCCAAGGGCCCTTGGTTCTGAAAACTCCTTAGAGTCCAGCGTCTGGAGCCTAGCTGGCTCTGTGGAGACCAGGCTGATTGTGAGGCTGGTGCTCCTTTCCATAGAAGACAGGAAGCAAAGGGGTCAGTAAGGGAGACCAGCCAAAGCAGAGAGGAAGAGCAATGGAAGTAGGGGCAGCAGCATAGGGGGGAAAGTTAAACAAAGGGAGGGGAGAAGGCCAGGGGAGGAAAATTATGATGAGGAAGGCAGCAGTACTTGTACTCCCACCTCAAGTGGTGAACCAACCTAGGTTGCTGTTGTCTGCGCCTGGACTTAAGGTCTGGCCAAGTTCATATCTCTGCAGGTAGTTTTTCAAATGACAGAATCCCAAACAGTTATGGCTTTAAAGATCACGAACAGTGTATTTCACTGGGCCTAGAAACAAACCAGTAGCTAATATATCTGGCACATTATTGATATTATCTATTTGGGCTTCCTAGTTCACATGAGCATCTGAGCATTGGTAGTAGCTCTGAGCTTAACTGTACAGAGGGGTTTTCCAAAGGGATCTGTGCCCATATGGAACACATTGCAATAATCAAGTCTGGATCTAACCTTAGCATTTACCATTGAGACTAAACAGTCAATTACTGGGGAATCATCAAAACTACTTGTTAGCAGTGGGTCTACAGTAGGCATAATGGACTGACCGGAGATGTCACCTTAGCTTAGCTCCAGTCCCTGATTATTCTAGCATTTTTTTTCTCTATTCAAGAATAATAAGGAATATATCAGTTCTATGCTGCATTGTTTAATTTCTGGGGCTTGAAGAACAGAAATCATTTTACAATCCTATGAATTTCCACCTGTGATAAAACATCTTAATTGTGTTTTTATCCTAAAACAAATATCTTAGTTCCTCCATAAGAAGCTGTATCTGTTCTTGGTGGAATCCACAAAACATCTACTATCCCCTCCCCATGGTATCTCATACTGTAACTGGAAGTACTGGACACTTTTTGGGGTCAGGGTTGGCTGAGGCAAACCAGAGGTCAGTTGGAGATCACAATGACCTGGAATGTGTCTGGAAATATAATGGTAAAAAAGCCCAAGTTAGGATTATGCTGAAAGCCCCTTAGTAAACATAGTCGTTAAGGGGGTATGTGCTGATCCTTTCTTCCAGCCCTGGGTGTTTCAGCAATGATTCAATCAAGCAAAAAAGTAACCATTCCTTAGTCTATTCCTACTTTCCTATACACCAAAGCAATCAGTTGAGTTTCAGTTTCCTTTGTCTATCCCATGGGAAAGCCATCCAGGCTTTGTCATAACCAGCGTACCCCTTCAGGATACGAAATAGGATATATATATTAGTCTCCTAACAATAGTAAAGTGTACCACAGTGGACAAACTTGGCCACTCTCTTTCTCAATGCTCCCTGGATTGGAACCTCCCGTGCCACCCTCAATTGCCTTTCTGGGTATCTTTGCTACACGGAACTTTTCTCTTCAAGACTGATAAGTATCACCCCATATTACTGAACCTCTCTCCCTCTATCCAATCTTTCTGTCTTACTCTGCTATAGCCTTGTACAGTTCTTAAGAACTTGTGTTGTGTATGTTACTCTGCTTTTGTGTTATTCCAATAAAATACTTTATTTCACTTCTACAGGAGTGCTCTCTACAGTTAGTACTGGTATACTGGTATACATAGGTGAAAAGATCTCAAAAGTTACCCTCCTCTCACAGGACATTTTCAGATACCGTTTTAGCGTGGCAACTTCCGTGCTTAAAATATGGCTCTGCGGCTTCTGAAGCTTCACGGAACGGACACTGATGATTTCGGGAGAGGGACAGCGGTGTCCGAAAACGACCCCCTGCCGCGCAAGAGCGCCGTCCCTCTCCCGGGAGCTCTTCCCACGGTAGCCACGCTAAAACGGTGTCTGAAAATGTCCACTGGCTTCCTTTTGAGCGAATAATTCCCCCCAATATTAAAGGAGATTTTGGCATCACAGGTGGGACTCTAAAGCACCCCTCCATCTTTTAGGGTAACAGTGGGCAATGTGTGGTCCTCGGATATTTCTGGATTGTAATGCCCATCATATTTCAGCATGGGCTAAGCTGGCTAGAGCTAGTGAGAGTTGCAGTCCAACAGCATCTGGATAGCTACAAGTTGCCATCCCCTGGTCTATCACAACACTGTTTTGCCTCATAAATGTTTACAACAGACATAACTTCCATTCCAAAATCACTATCTCTGGCATTATAGTGATCCAGAACGTCCTAGTGGCCTAACAGCACCTGCTACATTGTCCATTTGCATAAGGAACACCTGCTAGGCAAATGCCCTGTGTAAATGTTATAAAACATGTCAGAAGACAGCTCAGCCACATGGCATCATACAAGAAGACACTTCAGGCATCATGATGACAACTATATGAATGTCATTCTATATTTGACAGAAATCAGAACTTCCATCAACCTGCATAGCAGGACCAATTTGCTCTATCTGATCTGCAGAGGATACTCCCAGGGCTACATCATACATTCCAAATAGTCTTGCTTAACCTATTGTCTCATGGATTGCTGGTTGCTCAGTTTTTAACCAGAAAGATTGCCTAATGGCTTGAAATCAGGGGGTGGGCAATGTGTAGTCCTCCAGCTGTAGTTGTACTGCAACTCTTATCATCCTTCACCATCCATTATAATTGATAGGGTTGACGGGAGATATCTAAGAATACCTGGAGAGCCAAATGTTGCCCAACCCTGTTTTAAATATTCCATGGAGTGCCAGCCCAATCTCATAAAATGCCACATTTTTGAAATGCCTGGGAGGATAAAAAGGTTTTTACTTGGAAAAATATATACATATATATATATATATATATATATATATATCAGAAAAGCCTCTCTGGGGAGGGCATTCTACGGAAAGGGTGCCACCACCGAAAAGGCCCTCTTTCTCCCGTCCTTCTACTTAGAGTTTGAGTAGATAGCATGAAAGGAGACACTCCTTAAATATGAGCTTGTAGCTTCAAATCGTTTAGGGCTTTCAATATTAAAACCAGCATTTTCTTTGGGGCATGGTAGCAGTACGTGTGCATACACAGACAGAGATATACATAGATAACAACACAGATATGAAAAATCAAAATGAATGTGATTATAACAATTAAATAACAATATATAATAATAAAGATAAGCATTTCTAAAGTTTTCTTAACTACCAATACTGTAAAAGGAGGGTATAGACTGGGTTGGGATATGGTATAAATTGCAATTGTAGGCTCATTCATTCCTTGAGAGTGTGATAAAATATCTGGCTTTTCAGGCATAGAAAAATAATACTGTGTGGTATTTTTGAGATATCATTTTGAGAACTCAGGAAGGGAGTTGGAATTTCTGGAAGAGTTGGTGAGGAGTGATAATTAGCTGTCACATTCATCCTACACATGTTTTTTATGCTTAAAAGATGTATAACATAGTAACTGGACCTTTGCTAGTCAATAAAACAGACATTTAGGAAATGATAATAATAATGAAGCTTTGAGTATTTCCACTTTCTTTACCAGGCTATGCAAGGTTACTTCATGCTGTAAACATAGGATGTTATCACACCGGCCTACTGTCCTGTTGCAATCTCGCTAGTTTCATAGAATCATAGAGTTGGAAGAGACCACAAGGGCCATACAGTCCAACCCCTGCCATGCAGGAATACACAATCAAATCATTCCCAACAGGTGGCCACCCAGCCTCTGTTTAAAAACCACCAAAGAAGGAGATTCCACCACACTCTGAGGCAGTGTATTCCACTTCTGAACAGCTCTTACTGTCAGGAAGTTCTTCCTAATGTTTAGGTTTAATAATGGAAACATACCAGTTTTGCACCCTTTATTATCACACTGTTCTCCCAACTAGCAATTTAGCACTACTTAGGTGACCCATGGTCCTGCGACGTGTCGTCTGCACCACCTCCATAACCCTGCCTTCTGACTCCAGTATGCTGTACCATATGCATATGTGCCTTTCAAAATAAATAAATAAGAATGCAATTGCAAAATTATGTCAATACGCTTAAATTTTTGAAAAAGAAAAGAAATAAAAAAATAAATGAAAACAGCCTGCTTGGGAATAGCAAGGGGGAGGGGCAGAGAGGGGGAGGAGCAGAATCATGCCCACTCACACCGCTTGACTGCCAGGGAATCAGAATTGCAGCAGGACGGACTTATCACATGGAAATCAACAATGGGAGTCATTGATGGGTATTTTCTCTCTCTCTCTCTGGCTTTTCTTCGCAAACAAAGATTCAGGAAGGACCCATCCTGCGCTTTCTTCAAGCGCACTGATGACTAAAAAGGCCAATCCGAGATAAACAAGTCCGGTTGCAGAAAGCACAGCAGAAGGTCTCCTTGGGTGATGTTTCCAGGTTGTGATTCTTTCTGCGTTGTCATTTCTCTTCAAGACTTGTTTGGCGTGAGTTCTCAAATAAGGCTGCAGCATTGTGGATAGTGCGTCTCCATGCCTCCCGATGTGAGGCCATGGCGGACCATTGTTGGTGATCAATTTGGCAGAGCCTGAGATGTTGTTTAAGGAGTCCTTGTATCGCTTTTTTTGAGCACCCCTCTTACGCTGACCCGTGGCGAGTTCACTGTAGAGTACTATTTTTGGGAGGCGATGGTCCTCCATCATAGAAACCTGCCCATCGCAGCTGTGTTCTCAATATCATGGCCTCAATGGCTGGTGATCCCTGCTTGCTCAAGGACAGCAATAGAAATAGTGCTATACCAACCTCATGTGATAAAAGTCCATAGATAATTACTACCTTAGAATGCCTGGTAAACACTTCCTTTGTTAGGACATTGTGATTATCTTCCCCTTTGCCTGTAAAAACATCAGCATTTTTCAGAACAAGACAGGGAGGATATCTAAAGATTGAGAGGCAGGAATATCAGAGCAGGGGTCTGGTCCTTAGGAGATGTGTTTAGTCATATTCTAGCTCAGGAACTCAATCCATTCGGGCAGCATCTAATTTATTGAACCTTGACCCTGGTGAATGGCAACTGAAATGAAGGTTAGTTTCAATCAGCTGAAGAAACATGAACCTATTTTCTCTTTCCTTTAGAGTCTATTGCTACATCCCAATTAACATTTTTATATAATCAATAAACCATCATTTTGGTGTGCTTGTGACCAAGGAGATTATTAGGTGAGCCTCTAAAAACGTTTCTGTCCACTATATTTCAAAGCCTAAGTGTCCTAGCGCAATAACCTTTTTTATCACACATTGTTGTAATAACGAGAAAAAGGAGCCCCAGCATTATCAGAGAACAAACGCTAGTGCTTTTTACTTCTGTGTTTGCCAGGGCACGTGCTCTCAGTGGTTCTCGCAAGAAGATGCAAGCATACTTAAAAGTCTAAAAACAGCTAAATTTAAAAAAAAAACATACAAGAACTGTAACACACTTAAAACCTTGCCTGCAAAACAGGAAGGTTCATAACAAGAGTGTCCCATACCGGGTTTTCGCATTCTCACCTGGAAGTGTTCTGGCTGGGACCGCCCATTGATACTGTATTCACGAGAGCAGAACGGTGTGCTGTTTCAGACACTTGTGACAAAAATGCCATGGCAGATCAATTGATGGGTTTGGACCATCAATTAAAAAAAAGTGCCTTATTAACAACTGTAAAATGCCATAGCACGATGTCATGTGATATGGGTGCCCTTTCATGTTCTTTTGACGTGGTTATCACACCATATTTGCCACGTCTGATAATCTCCTCAGATGTGGCTGGTCTGGTTTCATTTTGACAGCCCCTTAAGCCTTAGCTGGCCTGGGAACTGAGTGGACCAGGGAGCTGAAATTGCTACATCTGTCACCAAAATGTGATGTGTGCGCATTAATTCAGCATTTCATAGTGGTAATATAGCCATTCAGCTAGCAGCAGATACATCTTACACAGAGGAACCAGGCTGAAGAAAATGAATTCCTCTAAAATTTTGTTTCAGCTGTCAAAAAGAGCTACTTTGTTATACAGCCTTTGGAGAAACTGCCAATCTAGTAACCCTTAGGACCAGAATTCATGTGACTCTGGAGTCTAAGAAGCTAGAGATTCCACTAATAAATTACTTTCCACTGTTTTATCAGAGATGAACGATCCTTTTGTGGATTAATATGGCCAGTTGGCAGAATAAAATACAGGATAGGAAGTAATTGGCATATTTTGATTTACTGTAGTTATATGGAGATGTGGCTAGAGAAGGACGGCCTATTATACTTGGGAGATTATTATCAGGCGCGGCAAAAACTGCATCAGAAGATCATGATGAGAACAGGAACGGGGGATATTGTCAGACCACAATGTCCCTCAGTGTCCCAGGGCATAGCGCAGCCGTGACTAAGGTGTCCCTTTTATAAGTGGCTCGTCCCTGTCAATGAAAAAGGGAAGCCTCATACGCAGCAGCACTACACCCCAGGAACGAATGACGATGCAGGTGTCTGATAATATTGCCCTTTCTGTTCCCATGGTGTTCTTCTGATGCAGTTGGGCACACGGTTTTTTGCCACGTTTCCCTACGTCTGATAATTTCCTTGGCCAGTTTTAATTTTTAAAAATTTCCTGGTATTAAATACGAGTGAGCAGCAGTGTAGTATCAGGTATAGCAGTGTTAATTAACATCTCTTACATCTGAAGTGTGTCATAAAAATCACCCCCTTAAACACACATACCACCAGCTTCTTTAAATCTGGATATGAAATATAGAAATATAGAATTGATTGTGATAAGTAAACATTATAAACCTGAATTGTGGTCCCAATGAATAACTTTAATAAAAAGAATAATAGCCCAATTGCAGAACTTGAGATCTCGGCCAGTGTGTGTTACAAATCTACCTCATCTGAAGATCAACCAAATGGGGAAGACTCTGACAAAACCTTTTAAGCAGAGGCAGTTTCATGTCTTGAAGTGCCCTGTGGCATGACTCTGGCAATGGCCCTTGCTCTCTGAATATTCCTACTTTCTTCCATTTTCCACTGGATTTCTGATTGCTTCTCCATCTCTTGCACTTTCTTTCTCTCAGAGGAAGAGGACAAGGCATATAAAGGTCATTGCTCCTTCTCCTTCATTTCCTTTGCCACTTGCTTCTTTAGAGAGGGCAAGCAAACTGGTAGCAACAGCACGGAGGAAGAGGAAGAGGATGCAAAGCTTAGAAAGGTTACTTTTAAGCATACATTCTGAGAGTTATAGCCCCAAAACATAATTTCTTAAAGTTCTATAGACCAGGAGGCTGCAGGGATTGGCAATCTACAAGGCCAGCAGCCCCAGTCTTTAAGCACATACTTGCTTTTATCTTTTGTGGATGTGAGCTACTGTTAGTTTAAGACTGAAACATAAATCTTGAATAGAACATTTTATTTTTCCTGCCAGATCAAAGGGAAAAAATGAATGATGGCAATCTGGAATTTATGTGGGAAACAGAAAATCAAAATGCAAGAGAAGAAGAATTTTAACACTCACCTCTAAAGAATGTAATAGTGCTTTTTTAAAAAAAGGTTCCTGTATTTTGTAAGTGGCTTATAAAGAATTAATATACACCTACCAGATGCTTCACTAATTTGTTAATCCACTTACAAATGTTTTACATAGAACTCTGCACCTTACTCCTGGGCCAAAATCCTGACTAAAGTTGACTTATTACATTTATCAAAATCCTGACTTCTATTGGATTCTGATGGTCACAGACACTCATGGAAGAAGAAACTGCTCCATTAGGAGGTCTGTGGGGACCCTCTAATATCCTAATATTAATTTGGGGAATTTAATTAGCTCAACTTGGCATGTGAGAGGCCAGGTAATGGAAGGACTTTTTAACCTATGTATACCGGTAATAACGGAGGAGATTTTAAGCCAAAAGGTACAATTAAATGATCTTTATTGGAAATTGACATCAACAGTGGTCACGCAAACATTCAAGCTTCAGATACTCACACAAAGCAATCAAATATAGTTGGAAGTATTTGGATAGAGGGATAGAATAAGGGGTTATACTATACTGATTCTGGAGGGCAGAGATCGTGAAGTACACTGTCAGAGAAGGGGTCCAGAAATAGGACAGCTACACAGTCTGACACGAAGTTGAGAGGAAGATGAACTGTGCACCTGGTTACACAGACAGACATGGAGTTGATAGGAAGGGGACCTGTGTGCACTTGGGCTATGTTTTAGGGTGATATTTATATGAAATAATTCCCCTGAAGGGATGGGGTCTTGAGTGGAATACAATGTTTCTTGGAGGTTCCCAGGGTCCTCTAGAAGAGTTAATTATCATTAATGGGTGCTGTATTTGGAAATGAATAGGAGCAGGCAAGGTCTTTTGTTGGAAGGGATGAGGGAAGGAAGGACCCATTTTACAAGCATGATTAAGGACTCTGCTATCATTGAGAGGATTAGTGAATGACTCACCTCCAAGTGTTAAGTTCTGACCTGAGTTTAAGGAATTTCCAAAGGCTCCTCCCTTGGTTATACATGAATCCCGCCTCGGTATTTGGGGGTTCCTGGTTTACCTGTAACCACGTGGATGGCTACATTAAGCCAAATTATTAAATATAGCCAATTATTAGATATTCCAAGATAGGGCTATCAGGGCAGGTAACAGGCTGATTGCATATACCCACAAAACACAGGAAACATCTCACTCTGGGGGCAAATGCTACACAGCTGCATAACTATACTCCTGAAGCTCAACCAGACATAGAAGTAACTAGTTACACATAACCAGTTACTTGTGATTCTTTCTCTCCCCCCCCCCCATAACCAAGGCATAATTACACTATGTTAAGACTGTAATTTAGGAGATTATCAGACAAGAATGAAAAAAGCATTCCTGTCCCACAATCTCCACTCCTGCCCCTGTCCCATCCTTGTCACACCACAATCACCCTCCCCACCACAGTTACCTCCTCTCCCATCCTTCTGACAGTCCAGGAGTGAACGGAGCTCCAACAGAGCTCCCTTCATTTCCTGGATCGAAATCCCGCAGATTCTTGCGAGAAGACGCAAGCGCAGGAAATTAAAAAATAAAAATAAAAAGAACATGAAAAAAATTACAGCAAGCACAAAAACACACTTAAAAAGATAGAAGTAACCCAGGGAGGGTCATAAAAAGTGTGTGACTTACCTGGAGGTCCCAATTTCACCCGAAGGTGTTCTGGCAGGGACCTCCCATTGACACTGCAATCTCACCAGCATAACGGGGAACCTTTTCACTCACAGGAACATCCGTGACAGAAATGGAATGGGGGAGTCTATTGATGGCTTCTCACATCAATAAAAAGCAGCGCTGGTGGAATGGCGGTAGAACAGGTGCATAATGAGGAGGGAATGATGTGATCTGAAAAGGGAGCCCTTTTGCAATCTCCTGGCGTTCATGTAATGCCACTTTTAATGTGTTTGATAATCTCCTTAATGAAAGAAGATAATGTCACTCTTTTTGAGTGAATTGCAACTTCTGATTATTTTTATAGTTACCAGATTGTGGCCTCACTAAGTGGTGAAGGAGTAATATAACATAGTTCAAATACTGGCTCATACTGTGCTTTCAAATTGCTGGCTTGTTTTATGGGTGATGAGGTGGGTAGATGGGAGAAGAATGTGCTTTGTACCACAGACCAACAGCCTGTAGCATTCAGATATTCTTTCTTTTTTTAAAAAAGCTATTTTAGGGACTTTTTGGAGTACTGTGAAAAGAAAGAGTTACTTCTTAAAAGCCATAACTATAACCAGTAGCTAAGTAATTGCAACTCATTCATTAAAAAAAAAAATCTTCCCAGCCACTGAGGCTGACATCAACCTTTCAGTCCTGTCTAAACAGTCTGCCAATAACACTTTACAGGAACATGAAGACTAGAATAATCCAGCTCTAACATATAAAATACTTCAACATGTATTACCAAAATGAAGGAGGAAGCATACATTCTCTCTCCCTTTTCTGCACATAAGTCCTATACAAGTATTTTCTAATTATTATTAAAAGGTTTCAGTGCTTAGGATCCCAAACTGCATTCAATAAAAGGAAGTTTGCTTTCAACCTAACCTGAAAACAAACATTTACTGTGTTTCTATAGAGTACCAGAATAGCCATGCTAAAAGAACCAATGGCCACAAGAAAGGTTGTTTTATTACACCATCATGTGGATAATGAGTTCTGGGGAGGATCTCCCACCTCCATCCATTGGCAGCAGGTGCTTCTATTCAGCTGCATTTATTGTTAGGATCCTTCCCTTGTTTATGCCAGCCCAATAACCATCACAGAGCAAAGTGTTCAGCTGTGCGTGATTCTCAAGAGGACTGATACTATAGCAGACATGGAAAGTGGCAAGTTTCCAACATAAAATAGAAAATATGGTACGCATAATCCATTGAAACCTTCTCTTGTTTGCAATAAATATTTATACTTCACTTAAGACCCATATCTATTGGATTCACAATGCCTGTTCTAATTACTTTTCCTAGTCAAGCACCCAGCTAGGATGATCACTCCCGCTGTTACTGTGCCAAAGCAGAATGACCGCAGCACCAGGGGATTAATGGAAAATAAATGGGGTTCTTCTCATGTGCTTTAAATTGCAAGGGGCTTATCTGGATGGACAATTTATCCCAGCTTCACCCCATGTTGGAGCCCTACAGCTCAAACAATGCAGGGCTCTTGCCTTGATTTGCCTCTGGACAGTCCTGACGATGTCCAATGCGGAGCCAAGGAAAGCCCTTTTAAAATGTTTCAAAATAACCCCTGGGAAAACCTGTGCCATGCAGGAAAGCCCGGATAGGTCCAGTGCAGGGAAGCAGGAGTCTGTACCTGCACACCGGCCTGTATTGTCAAATGCTTCCACCACCATTACTGGTGTCACCATTACTGGTGAAGCCAGCAGGGAGGCCTCACGTGTGTGATCAAGCCCCCCTGCATGTCACTAGCCTTGATCACATGCTGAAGGCCTCCTTCTTGGCTTCAGAGAATGTGACACACATGTGAATGCTGTTACCCAAATTGCGTGGGGTCCATGAGAAGCCCACTAGTGTCTGAATTTTAATATGGGGAATTTTAATTAGCTCAGTATGGCAGCAAGAAGGTGGCTAACAATGGTATCTTTTGACCTATGTATACCGGTACTCACTGACGAGACTCAAAGCCAAGGGGTGAAATAAAAATGGTTTTTATTGAAAAATAATCAGGGGAATGCACAAACACATACACTCAGGCTTCAAGCAGTCACACAAGGCTAATGAAGAAAGTAAGAAGTATTGGGGTAGAGGAATAGAATTCAGGATGATAGGCTATACTATACCTGTCCGACGAGCAGAGATTCATATACAAGCTGCAGCCCTCATGACACAGACTGACAGAGTGATGGGAGGAAGGGAATCTGTGCACATTTTGGCTGTGTTTTGGGGTCGTATTTATATTTGATATTCTCCCTGAATGAGTGAGTTTGAGTGGAATACAATGTCTGCTGGAGTTTCCCAGGGTTAAACAATAGATTCTCTGGATGTGTTAATGATCGCTAATGGCTGAAACATAAAAACTGATGGGTCTCAGGCATACTTCTATTGTTTTAGGACAGGTGAGGAAAGACCAGTTTTGCAAGCAAAGAGTGTCCAGCTACCTTGATGGGTTTATTGAATGAGTTGTTTCTATGTACATCCAAGAGAATTAGTGCATTTCCTCCCTAATTCATCAGTTTTGGGGGGATGCTTAATCCTTACCCAGGCATGTACTTTGGAATTTTAGCAGGCTACTTCCATAGGTTTTCTGAAGCCTTGGTTCCTTGTACTTGGGAGTCCCTGGTCTACTACCAACCACGTGGAGTGCCAATAATAAGCCAATTTATGACTTTTAGCCAATTGCTGAATTATTAAAAGGGGCAGGTAACAATGAGGACTTCTGCTTGTTTTGTTGCAGTACGGGGGGGGGGGCGATATCTGGGCCAGTGTAGACAAGCCCAAGGATGCACATATAGCATTCATGAATCTGCCTTGCATTATGCTTTCAGTTCTATCTAGGGACTTCTCTAGGTGAACATTTTCTAACCATCAATCAATTACAGTAGGATGTCCATTATCCTAATACTTGAAATCACCTTTCTCAACTGTCTCATGTTGATATATATCAAGAGAACCATATGTAAGAAGAGAGCCTGAAAAAAATACTTTTTGGACTTCAGCTCCCTGAATCCTCTGCCAGCAGTGGTCATGCTGGCTGGGGGAATTGGGGAGTTATAGAAAAAAAAAACTAACTTTTTCAAGCTCTGGGAAGAACCACTCTGGTTTATTCAAATTACTTACAATCAGACTTGAGCCAAACAGATAGAGAATGGGGTGTGCTCTGAAATAATAAAAAGGTGGGTAAAAGGAACTTACGGTATTTAGCTGTCAAGGGAAAAGTTGTATATTGTAAGAACCTCTGGGAAATGCCTTACAACATCTCTTTACCAATAATAGAGACAGAAGATTTTATCAGACTACAGGTTTTAAAACGTTCTTTTGCCGGCATAGAAAAACCCATTTCTATGCCTGCAAAAGAACATTCCCCCATGCACTTGCCTCCTTTCCTGGCAAAGGCTCCCTGGCAATAAGGAGGAAGTGAACGGAGCCCTGTTCATTTCCTCACTTGAAATCTCATGTGATTTTGTCATGCAGGAAATTCAAAAATAAAAACAAGAAAACTATATTTAAAGTTGCACAAAGCACATACACACATTTTAAAGGTCCCAAGTAACCCAGGGAAGGTTATAAAAAAAAAAAAGATAATCACTTACCTGGATTTTCCGATCTGACCCAGATGTTTTCGTGCCAGAGAGGGCATTGTTGGGGTAAGTATGAGATTTAAAGGGACAGAGGCATTGCATGCTGGCAATGCCAGCAAAAAAAGCAGCAGGGGGATCTATTGATAGCTTAAGCCATCAATTAAAAATGAATGATTAATGTCGCTGTCAAAAAAGATAATAATATATGCCTTCAACTTCTGACACCAAAAAGAAAGGAAGTATATTATTATGTTTTACTGTTATTTTGTTTATTTTTTCTTTTTTCCCCCTTTGGTGTTGTTCTTTAAGTTCTTTTCAAGCTAGTTAAATATTGTATTATTGTTCTATTAGTTTATGTATACCATGTATGTATATATGTATATATGTTTTACATTATTTTCTTTTGGAACAAGAATAAAAACATTTTTAAAAAACGGGTTTTGGTCTGTTTTTAAACCTGAAAGGGTGACATTGTCTGATCCGCGCACCCTTTTGCGGTTATGTGGTGTCATGATGACGCCGTATTTTCCATGTCTGATAAAGTCCAGACTGCTAAGGCTCACTGGCTCATGATTGCTTCTGGCTCTGGAATGTTCAAAGAATTAGGCGATACTAATACCACATATTTCCACACTGTTTCTGCAAATCAGCACATAATGAGGATAACAAGAATGTGGCCAGCCAAGTTAGGGATTTGCTGAAGTCAGCAGTTAACTGTTAGCCCAAGTGTAGCATAGACCTTTACAAAAAACATTCTCTGCAGGGAGCAATAAAGCTCCCATGGAATCTTGCATTGGCTTTCCAAGGTCAATGGCAAGTAGTCTCTTTGAACTTCACGAATTGTAGCATTTAGCTATTTACATCACTGAGGATGAAGTTCATCTGCCACTGGTTTCCACTACAGACCATTAGTCTGCTGGAACCTGTGTAATTAAGTGCAAGTTGTACTCTGTCTCTCTTCTTTCCCACCATTGTTTTCTCTAAGAAAAAAATGGATTCACTCCAGAGCTGCTTCCAAACTCTTGTGATAATAAGGATTTTACACCCTCACAGACAGCCAAGAATACTTATTTATACAGTCGGCCCTCTGTATCCATAGATTCCACCATCCATGGCTTGAACATATTCCCCCCAAAATAGATTTCAAGAAGCAAACCTTGATTTTGCCATTTTATATAGGGGACACCATTTTACTATGCCATTGTATATAATGGGTCTTGAGCATCCATGGATTTTCGTATCCATGGGGGTCCTGGAACCAACCCACAGTGGATACCAAGGGCCCACTGTATTTTCTTCCCATTTTGACTGGGTGTGGCCCATCTACATCTAAAATAAAATGTGTGGGTTAGCTTCATTGTTTAAAGGGAGGAACCCTTGTTGCACAATATTGCAACCCAAGTGCTTCTTTTTAAAATAGCGAAATATTATACATTACATAAATAGGCTAAATAGCCCACCAGCTCGGACTGGTGACAAGCTGAGCTGCCATAATGTTATAGACCAACTGAGGGAAAATTGGGCTTTAGACATGATGGAATGTGAGGAGGGTATCAGAAAGTGTAAGTCCCTCACAGTGTACGTTCCATGTACTTCACTATCTCTACCAACAGTCTCACATCCCTCTGCCCTGCCTGCCCTCATAATAGATAGGAGCATGAGTTTTCCATGAGGGGACAGGGGGTGCTTTGACACTGATAAGTGATATAGAAATTTAGAAAATAATAAATAAATAAAATATCTCCCACAATATGGTAGATGTGAAAATCCTTCGTCAGAAAAGATGGAGATACACAAGAAACATGAGACCCTTAAGCTTTTTGATTCCCTTGCATTCCTTAACATCCAATGACAATATAAGGGGCAAAAAGTTGGCAATTAGTGCATTTGTAGACTAAGAAAAAGACCACTTTGATAAATACATAACTTGTTTATTGAAGGATACTGGAAGACAGGTCTGGTATCAACCCGTTGGCATGGTGGGATAAATGCAAGGCCCACAGGCCCCAGAAATGCCACAGTATCTGACATTCATCATAAGTCAGAGATGACTTGAAAGCATACAACAACAACAACACTCACACCAACCCTGAAATAGCAATGTATGAACATGGGATTTCTGCCAGGTTCTTTAGGCTTCCTGATTTCTGCAGTGCCAAAACCCTTTGCAACAAATAAGCCTTATCTTATCGTGAGCACATTCTAATCTTCAGCCTGAACAGAAGCTAGCTAAATCATGGTGTGTAAAAGTGACATCATAAACCATCTGTTTGTGTCATATAATTATACAACTCTTGAAATATTATCGAACCAAAATAGCACAGGTCAGTTTACTTTCACAAACTCTTTCTGAATTACACTTGCCGATGCTACTGGTTTCATTTAAAATGATTTTCAAGTATGAGTTCTTAAGTAGGTTGTACTGCAAGCCTTGAATGGCTCACTCCAGGCTTTTAGTAACTAGCACATTTCTTCTTTTAGATTAAAACTGGAAGCTCACTTCCCTCTGATAAAAATCATACACATGCTGTGATGAACTTTGAAATGCTGTTACTCCTCTTGACAGTCCTCATAGCTATGACCTCCAGGAGGGCCCCAAAAGGTAGGTGGCTGTGTTGATCCATCTCAACAAACCAGTATTAGCATTTTTTGCCTCTACCTGGCACAAGTCTTTTATAAAGCTAATGGGTCTTAACTCCTCATTTGCAACAAAGCCACTCCCAAGTATCCTGCAAACAGGGAGAGCTAACCACAACATATTGTTGTTGAGAAAATTCTTTTTCTCCTAGCTGCTGTGAGGATTGTATTTAAGCTCACTGGGGAAAAGGGAGCCTGAGAGTAAGTGACAGATTTTGTCATCATGTCTGCTAATGAAAAGCCTTAGTGCTTTGAACTGTTTAGTCCTGGCTCCACTACATAAGTGGTTCTCAAACTTTGGTCTTCCTGATATACGGGGTTCACTTGCCAGAATCTCTGACCATTGGGGAAATTGGCTGGGGCTTCTGGAAGCTTAAGTGCAAAACACCTAGAGGACCAGAGTGTGAAAACCACAGCATTACACCACTGTACACATGGGCCACAGTCTTATCAGTGACATACACTGGCATAAGTTGTGCTGTGTAGGCAGATTGGCTTTTGGGGCAATGTAGAATGGCCACATCCATCTTGCACAAAGGACCACTGCAGATAAGCAACAATGCTCCCAGAGTAGTGTGTCAGTGCACACTGCACATTGCCTCTATACATCATGCATTGTGCAATGAGATGACAGCTATGCACATTCACCATTTCTCCTATATTACACTACGGTGGTGCTCAGCAGAGGGACTGCATGACACTACACAATTCAACCAGCAGATATTTACAAAACTCCACTGGAAGATATTTAGACTCCAACCAGATGGATACTACACTGAGATGATGTATGATCTCACCATGGGTTTTCTTAGGGCCAAGCCAGATGTGCTATTTGCACTGATTGACTGCTATAATTCAGTTTGTTTGTTTGTTTGTCTCTCTCTCTTTCTTCCCAAGCACCCAATATAAAGAATTTAAATCACACTAGGATGATGGCATTAGGGGAAGAGTGAGTCAACCCTTTGTTCCCACAGCAGTCCTGATCTCAGTCATGGGGCCAAACAGCTGTCAGTCACAAAGGGAGGAAAGCAAAGGACAGGCTGATTTGGATTGGGACCCACTGCAGAAGCAAAGGGTGGAAGGGTCAAGGATGAAAGCCTTATTGTTATTCTTGTGTAATGGCTCCAGGCAAGTTCTCCCCTTTACCAAAGTGTCTGGCTGTTTGTTTGTTTTTTAAATTAGCCATGCATAGCCAAACAGTATGTGTAACATTCTGTGTACCTTGATGAGAATCCAAAAGACATACAGAAACCCTGACTGTAACATCAGGATAACCAATAACCAAATTTGGGAGGACCTGTACAAGCAAATTAGTAGGAGAAGGAGAAGGGAAAGGTATGGTCAATTACTTTTCACAAAGGAGCTTGGTAATTATTTACATCCTTCAACAATTTCAGTTTTAGTCATGCAGCTCTATGCTGTGCTTATTTATTACAAAGAATTTAGTGAGACTTACTTCCAAACAGGGTCGCCAGCTAAAGAGAAAAAGAGGAATGGCAGCACCTGCTCTTGTTCTTTGATGTGGAGAAGTCATCAGGGAATTGTCTCATAGCACAAAGATAAATATTGTTACTCGCAGATGACTGCAGACTGAATGTTCTTAATTTAGTAGTGAGAATGGGTGGTAGAGAAGCTGGCAATCAACCATATTCTTACATATGTGAGCCTAGGACTGCTGCTACCAAGACATTGGACTCAGCCATGCTGGCTGGGAGATTCTCGGAGTGATCGTTCAAAAAAAGTAACCATCAAGCTGTATGGCCACTATGGTAGAGCACGGAGAGCCACTTCTGGACTGAGGGAGCAAAATATCCTCTGGTGGCCTCTTTCCTCTTATCAGTGGACTTCAGTGAACTTACCTAATTGCAGCACAAGCCATCTTTTTAATGTCTCGCCACGATCTAGCACAGGGGTGGTAATTATGTGACTCTCCAAGTGTTACTCAGCTGGAAGTCCCAACAGCCCTGGCCAGCATAGCCAATAGCAAAGAGTGCTGGGAATTGTAGTCCAACACCTGAAGGACCATACTACTACCATCCTTGCTCTAAAGCAGTGATTTTTACCCTGTGTTCCTGCAGGCATTTTTGACTTCAACTCTCAGAAGTCCCAGCCAGCCTGACCAATGATCAGGAATTCTGGGAATCCCAAAGATCTAGAGGACTAATGATTGACAATCACTGCTTTAGAGTGACACTAGCTTGTGGACATTGTGAGAAACTGTGAGATTTGTGAGAGTAGCTGGGCCTAGCTACCTGGCACAGCTTTGAGTACCACAACAGAAACAAAAATTAAGGAAGGCGCAGTAGCTGCCCAAACATTAACACTAGCTAAGGCAGCATGCTCACACATGTTTTCTCCTGCTGCATGGTTTTTTTAAAAAAAAACAACAAAACCTGCAAGTCTGGATACTCTCACAATAGTGTTAATGACCCTTTCCCAAGGCACAAAGCAAAAAATAGAATACAAGAGTTCAGACACCCTCCCTTCTAACTGACACAAAAGAGAACTTTCAAGGTTTTATTTGCAAGGAAAGAGAGGTGGCTTGCTCAAATATGTTGCCTTATTTTCACTAAAGCTTCTCTCCAGCCCTTCCTCCTCCTCCTCTCTTTAATTTCGGTTCCCCATTCCTGCATGGATAAAGTTCTCTCTCTCAGTGCCAGCTGAAGCACATGGCATTTAAGGAAAGCAAGGGGATTTATTTGGTCTAAAAATATAATACAGAAGGCAATGTGAAATTTTGGCAAGGATTATTTTGCCTATAAGAGGCAAAGGACTTGTTTTAATCCTAAATAACATTTTGAGATCAATCCTACAAGTACTTTTGGTGACATGATTACCATTATAGATGTATAGGAGATTATCAGACAGGAACAAAAAAAAAGCGTTCCTGTCTCACAATCTCCACTCCTGCCCCTGACCCATCCCAGTTCAACCACAATCACCCTACCCACCACACTTACCTCCTCTCTGGTCAACAGGGCAGCCCAGGAGTGAAAGGAGCTTTAATGGAGCTCCATTCACTTCCTAGATTCAAATCCCGTGGATTTTTGCAAGAAGACACGAGCGCAAGAAATTCAAAAGTAAAAACAAAAATACACACCAAAACATTTTGAAAAGCACATAGACACACTAAGAAATTTACAAGTATCCCAGGGAGGGTACAAAAAAGAGGGTAGCTTACCTGGATGTCCCGATCTCACCCGGAAGTGTTCTGACAGGGACCTCCCATTGACGCCAGCATAACGGGGCATCTTGCCACACACAGGCAAATCCAGAACAATAAACGGAACAGGGGATCTATTGATGGCGTCTTCCATCAATAAAAAGCAGCGCCGGTGGCTCGGCAGCAGAATGGGTGCATAACAAGGGAGGAACAACATCGTCTGAAAAGAGAGCCCTTTTGCGCTCTCCTGGCATTCATGTAACACCACTTTTAATGCATCTGATAATCTCCATAGGCACAGACTACAGGTGTAGCCACACTGCACGATTATTGCAGTTTGACATCACTTTAACTGCCATAGCTCCATTCTATGGATTCATCACATTTGTAGTTTGGGAAGGGATACTAAGAACTCTCCCTAATGCTGTAGTTAAGGGAAGTGTTGTGAAGAATTCTCAGCATCTTGCCAAACTGCAAATCCCAGGATTCTAAAGAGTGGAGCCATGGCAGTTAAAATGGGATCAAACCAATATAATTGTGCAGTGTGAGTACACCCTATGAAATTCATTTTGAACTGATTGTGATCACCTTTAGCTTTAACAACTAAGACCAATGTGAAGGAGGGGGAGAATCAAGGTTTCACCTCTCATCTTAAAAACACAAATACTAATCAGGAACAAACTTGTTTAAAATATAGATTTCCAATGTTACAACCAGCTTTTGCAGCTTGAATTTTAACAAGCCCCACAACACAGTAATGAGCAGGTAACTGCACCATCAAGTCCATTACGTGCTAATTCCTGCAATTTAGGCATAGGCTGTTGTGGTTCTCCAAATCAGGATAAGAAATTGTACAGCCTCCTAGATGTTGTTGAACTGCAACTCCCAGCATTCCGCATTATTGGCTATGCTGGAGAAGGCTGCTGGGACTTGCAGTTCAACAAGAACTGGAAGGCCTCATGACTTTCTTCCCTATTCCAGGTGTTTATTGCCTACAATTCCCATCAGAGCTAACCAGCAGAGCCAGTGGTGATGGATTATAGGAATTACAGGCCAGATTTTTCTGGAGGGCTATAGCCAAGCAGCTCTGTCACAGGTCAACATGCTGTTAAGTCACAGCTCCAAGGGCTAGACAAAAAGCTGGCAAACCTAGAAAAAAGGTATCTTATTGCAGGGTTTCATGGAAACCACAAGAACTTTTTAAAAGAAATGTCACATATTGTCCCTGTTTCGGTAATTTTAACAGCAACCCAGAAGGTAGAAATGTAACAAATTAAGTGCACTGGTCTAAAAAGTGATAGTGCACATTGTTTTAATTTCTGCTTTTGCTTTTGATCAGTTTCCCATCCTCCACATTGCCCCAAAGGTCTGCAAGCATGAGATGAAGAAAGAACATGAAAAGAACAACTGCTTGATCTTCCATTTTATCTAGAGTTCAAAAGCAAATCACAACTTTCAAGGTTATAATCTGTCAATCCTATACAGATTAATAGTAAAAGTAGTCTCCACTGTTTTTGAATACATCCTTATCTCTCTGGCTTTTCTTCGCAAATGAAGATTCAGGAAGGACTCATCCCACGCTTTCTGCAAGCGTGCTGATGACCAAAAAGGCCAATCTGACATAAACTGTGCTTTCCAGTTGCAGAAAGCACAGCAGAAGGTCTCCTTGGGTGATGTTTCCGGGTTTCGATTCTTTCTGCGTTGTTGTTTCTCTTCAAGACTTGTTTGGTGTGAGTTCTCAAATAAGGCTGCAGTATTGTGGACAGTGCATCTCCAATGCCTCCCAATGTGAGGCTAGGATGGACCATTGTTGGTGATCAATTTGGCCACGCCTGAGATGTTGTTTCAGGGAGTCCTTGTATCGCTTTTTTGGAGCGCCCCTCTTACGCTGACCCGTGGTGAGTTCCCCGTAGAGTACTATTTTGGGGAGGCAATGGTCCTCCATCCTAGAAATGTGCCCTGCCCAGCACAGCTGTGTTCTCAATATCATAGCCTCAATGCTGGTGATCCCTGCTTGCTCAAGGACAGTAACATTCATCACATAGTCAGTCCAGTGTATATTTAGGATTGTGCATACACAGCGCTGATGAAAGCGCTCGAGGAGTCGTAGGTGGTGGCGATAGGTGACCCATGTTTCAGATCCATAAAGGAGGATAGACAGTACAATGGCTCTATACACACTGATTTTTGTGCTTCACCTCAGGTGCTTGTTAATCCAGACTCTTTTGTAAAGTCTTCCAAATGCACTATGTGCCTTTGCTAATCTGTGATCGATCTCTTTGTCAATCTTGGCATCTGAGGAGATGATGCTTCCCAGGTAGGTGAACTGCTGAACGGACTTAAGCACAGATTTGCCGATGGCATTGTGGGGATGGTGGTGTTCATCCTGTGGTGCAGGCTGGTAAAGAAATATTATATTATTTTTAAATAAGAACGCTCAATTTTTACATTAAATTTGCCATATTCAAAATTTCAATATGGCAACAAAACAAAAAGGATGCAGCACATTTCCCAAATGCCCAGACCAGATCACATTTTAGTCTGCAATTCTGCATTCCAGTAGCAACTGAACTTATATTTCTGAGGTTGTAGTCCTATACACCAGCCTCCCCTCAACCTGGCCATGATTGGGGATGATGGGAGTTGTGATCCATCTTATCTGGATGGTATCATGTTCAAGCAGTTCATATCAAATTTGATATGCTCCCACAATTTGTAGTTTTAGAAGTATGCAGAAAAGGTACCTGTTTTTGCAAGCTTTCCCTAAATTGTCCAACCTACCATCTGTTTTCATAGACAATGTAAATGTTGTGTTTTGTGTCTGTTGCTGTTGTTTCCAATTAATCTACAATACTTTGAAATCTCTCTCTCTCTCTCTCTCTCTCTGGCTTTTCATTGCTAATGAAGATTCAAGAAGGACTCGCGCTTTCTGCAAGCGCGCTGATGACTAAAAAGGCCAATCTGAGATAAACAAGTCTGGTTGCAAAAAGCACAGCAGAAGGTCTCCTTGGGTGATGTTTCCGGGTTGTGATTCTTTCTGCGTTGTCATTTCTCTTCAAGACTTGTTCGGCGTGAGTTCTCAAATAAGGCTGCAGCATTGTGGATAGTGTGTCTCCATGCCTCCCGATGTGGGGGCCAGGGTAGACCATTGTTGGTGATCAATTTGGCCAAGCCTGAGATGTTGTTTCAGGGAGTCCTTGTATTGCTTTTTCGGAGCGCCCCTCTTACCCTGACCCATGGCGAGTTCACCGTAGAATACTATTTTTGGGAGGCGATGGTCCTCCATCCTAGAAACATGCCCGGCCCAGTAGTCTATAAATATCTGTAAACAACAAATGAATACCTGAAATTCAGTCTCAATGGGACTTACATCTGAGTAGACATGCACAGGATTTGCTTCAAACTAGGTTGCCAGCCTAGTCATACAATCATACATATTGATCCTATCCTATTTCAAATCAAGCCCCCAGCTCCAGGCTGGGTTCATTGGGCTCATAGTAATAAATAAATTTTTAGTGTTTTCTGGCCAAGAGCAAAAAATTTACTACTATTAATTACCTGGAAATAAATCCTCTAGCATGAGGGTGTTATCACAGTAGCAGATAAAACAGTCATATTGTACTTCTATGTAAAGTACACTTGGACCCAGGTCAGGATACTGCTGCTTCCCCTTTCTCAGCCTCAGAGCATTCCTGGAGTCAATTGTCTCCAGAGCAATAACTCAATATATCCCTGTGCAGTGCAAAGCTGAAACTTACTCCTTGGGTTTTCTGTTTTCTCATCTGGTGAAATAAGAAGAAGAACAAGGATGAGTTCCTATCTTTTTGGCAGGGGTGATCCAGCCCAGCCCTTTTTCTGCTTGGGGAAAAGGAGATCCAGAGAAAAGGGACTAAGGACTTTATCAGACCAAGCAAATATAGCATCATAACAATGCCTAATGAACGCGAAAGGGTGCTCATATCAGCTGGTGTTTTCCTTTCATGATCATGTATTGTGAAAAAGCTGTTCTGTTTTCTTTGGGTTTTTCCCCAAGGGCTGTGAGGCTGTGTTCTGGAAGAGTTTACTTCTGACATTTTGCCTGCATCTGTAACTGGCATCTTCAGAAACATCAGGAATAAACTCTTCCAGAACACAGCCTCACAGCTCGGGGGGAAAAAACCCACAGAAAACCTATAGATGCCATCCATGAAAGCCTTCAACTTCACACTGTTCTATTTTATTGACAGCTCAAGCCATCAATAGATCTGCCGTGGCACTTTGTTGCTGGCATTGCCAGCATTTGAAACTTCATGCCATTGTGCTCACGGGAATACAGTGTCAATGACAGAACACTTCTGGGTGAGATCACGAAAACCTGGTAGGGGACGCTCTTTTTATGAACCTCCCTGGTTTACTTGTAATTTTTAAAGTGTGTTTCTGTGCTTGTGTCTACATTTTGTGTGTTTATTTTGCTTTATTTTTAAAATTTTCTGCGCTTGCATCTTCTCACAAGAATCGGCGAGATCTCACCCACAGAAGTAAATGGAGGTCTGATTGTGCTCCATTTATGCTGGGGCTGCCATTCTGGTGCTGCTAAAGGTAGGTCTGGTAGGGAAGGGGGTCTTTTGCCAGCATAAAAACACTTCAAAATATGCAGGCAAAAGAACATTTATGGAGGGTGGTCTGATAAAGTCCTACAAGCCTTACAACACTCTGAGGGAAAGTGTCAAAGCAGCAGGAACTGCTTTGTTTCTCCTGCTGCCCCCCACACATGGTGTCATTGTTTTTTCATTCTGGTCCTGAGGTAAAACCATGCCTTTTTGCTAACCAGAAAAACCCCTTTGCAAAAAGGCATGTTTTTAGCTCAGTCTCCCATGGGACCGGAATGAAAGGATGCTGGAAGGAAACCAACATCATGCGGGAAGGAAGAGACCACAAGGGTGATCCATTCCAACCCCCTGCCCTGCAGGAATACACAATCAAAGTATTCCTGACAGATGACCATCCAGCCTCTGTTTAAAAACCTCCGAAGAAGGAGACTCCACCACACTGAGAGGCAGTGTGTTCTACTTCCAGACAGCTCTTACTGTCAGGAAGTTCTTCCTACTTTTTAGGTGGAATCTCTTTTCCTGTAGTTTGAACCCATTGCTCCGTGTCCTAGTCTCTGGAACAGCAGACAACAAGCTTGCCCCATCCTCAGTATGACATCCCTTCAAATATTTAAACATGGCTATCATGTCACCTCTCAACCTCCTCTTCTTCAGACTAAACATGCCCAACTCCCTAAGCCATTCCTCATAGGGCATGGCTTCCAGACCTCCCACCATCCTGGGAGATAAAGTCATTGATAAAGATGTTGACTAGCATGAGGCCCAGGATAGAACCCTGTGACACCCCACTAGTCATGTCTCTCCAGGGTGAAGAGGAGCCATTGGTGACTACCCTTTGGGTTTAGTCAGTCAACCAATTACAAATCCACCTAACAGTTGCATTGTCTAGCTCACAGGTTACTAACTTTTTTGCAAGAATGTCATGGGGGACCTTGTCAAAAGATGTTGAATAATAGCACTGGACCCAGTTCAGAACCTATATAAATAAAATAATTGCATGCTATATATAACATATTGTACTGTTTAGCTCTAGGTGTTAACTATTTCACACAAAGCTCAAAGCATTAGATCTTAGAATTCTAGTAGATAACAAAGTTGATCTCAAAAGCCTGAGATCTGCTCACCCACTGGATTCACTGAAATTTACTTATTTATAAAAAAATATACAGTATCAGATGAAAGCTTTCATAGTGCCGTATTCTGTTGCTGTTCTGCTGTATTTGAACATCTTTTCTTCACATCTCTCTGTTATATCAATTACCTTGCAAAGGAGCTGGGTTCTTGACAGGAGTTCTATTTGGCATATTTTATAATACATGACTTTTTAATCCCATTCATCTCTTTGCAGTTTGTACTTCCTGTGAAAAACAAACAGTTTAAATGAAACTGATCACAGGAAAAACAAACTACAAGGTCATGGGGTGGGATCCAAAAGTAATGGGACAATACATCAGCCTCCAAAGTGGTAATGCTGACAGATTTGCTAGGCAAAACCCGTCAGACCTCTCTCTAAGCCTAGCATTTGTGTGTTTTTTTAATGTGTTTATTGAACATGTAAATCTAATACAAAACAAATTAACAAAACACAATAGGATGGTGCACTATTAAAAAAAGTATAGCAATTTTTCTTTCCTTCTGAAGAGAAACAAGGTTTGTTTGAAGTCTGTTGTTAAGCCAAGGCATTTCTCCAGATGTGATCTTGTCATATAGGAGGACAGCAAAGGTTTTCTCCCTTGCAATTTGCACAGCATATGAAAATAAATCATGTTTCTACAAATTGATCTGAGTCTCAGGGCTTGTCTATACGGTGAAAATACTCCTAATAGAATTTGAGGAGAAACCTTTTGTCCCAATGGGAGTCCATATAATTTTGCCATATTGGAAGGAGGAGAAGCAAAAACTCCAAATACTCCATGGGAAAAGCCTTTGTGGCTTTTCCCATATTTTTTTAGAAAAAACTCCAAAGGAAATGTGCATTCCTGCTCATTGGGACAACCATTTTGCTTTGCTGAGCATTCCTGATAAGAGCAGAAGTAGAAAGCTGATTGGTCAGATGTGTACAGGGGTAGAGCTTGTTGGCAAGGCTGTGCCCGGAATCATCATGTTGGATTTTTGCCGTAGCGATTGTGCACTGAGGCGATGAAACAACCTCCCCCTTTTTTTCCCCTGTTGATTTAAGCGTAAGATCTCACTTCCAAACCTTCAATTTGCTTTTTTTAAAAAAAAATACTGTTCAGTGGTGGCAACTGATCATAATAAAAACATGAGTAATTCACTCACACCCACCATCTTGATTCTCAGGCATGCCCATTTGAACAACAAACACATATGGCTTTGCATGCCTGTGATCTTGAAAAAAAACCAAGGAGATAAATGAAAGCTGCTGCAAATTGATGTTACTGCTCATCAATCCACATTTTATTGCCTCGTATAGACAAATTTTTAGTATTTGTATGTCCCTTGTTGTTGGTTTTTTGTGTTAATTTAGGGGATTATCAGACACCCCTGATATGGCGTTACACGAATGCCAGGAGATTGCCAAAGGGCTCATTGATCAGATGACATTGTCCTTGTCCCGTACTGGCCCTGTTTTGCCACCGTTTCTTCCTATTCATGGCTTAAGCCATGAATAGATCACCCATTCCGTTCCTGTCATGGAATGATGGATGAGCGATAAGGAGCCCTGTTCTGCTGGTGCAATGCCAGCTGCAAGTGGGAGGTCTGTGCCAAACACTTCCAGGTGCAATTGGGATGAGGAGGTAAGTGACAACCTTTTTTCCCCCTCCCTTGGTTACTTTGAATTTTTTTAGTGTGTTTTTCTGCTTGCTGTCATTTTAAAACATGTATTTTGCTTTTTATTTTTCAATTTTCCACGTGCTCGTTCTCTCATGAGAATGGCCGGGAACTCAAACCAGGACGTGAATGGGCTCTGTTCTAGCTCCATTTACTCCTGGCTGCCCAGGGGAGCGGATGGACACACGAATAAGATAAGTGTGAAACGGAGGGTTATCGTGCCGGGACAGGGATGGGGGGGGGGGTAGGATAGAATATAGCGAGACAGGGACCCTTTTTGGTCCCCATCTGATAATCTCCTTAGTGTACAGGCGCAGCACAGTTAATAATGCCTTGGTAAATTTTATTTGGTTCTGTTGAATTTTGTTAAGTTATATTTCTTTCAATTAAAAAAAACCCACAAAAAACACACAGCAATGCTTCTGATAAAGAATTTCCTTTTTACAAAGTATTTTTTACAGGAGCCCAGTCCAGCACCACCACCCCCCAGCTTTGCTTCTCTTCTCTCTAACTGGAAGGTGGGTTTGTGTATGTGTGTGTGTGTGGTTGTTGTGGTTGTTTTAGCATTGGCATTAGGAGGATGGTGAAGGAGGGCTGGAGAAAGACAAGACTTTCAGTGTTGGGTTGCAGCAGTATATCTGCAGTAAACAATCCAATGAAGTTTTAACAGGAAAGAATGGGATTCTCCTTCAGGTGATCCTACTGTCACTGTGTATGCTTACATACAACAGGCAAGGTAAACAGCTGCCTCCAGAATCCCTTATTGAGCAAGTGTGAAGAGCAAAACAGAAAGAAAAGAGGAAAGCAGACTAGCCTACCTCACCAGTTACACTAGTATGTTGGAAAAGCATAGATCTATAAGTTTCACCACCAACATGGAAATCATAAGAAAAGTGGACGTTGTTGAAAGAAAAAAAATCATCCTGGGAGGTATTTTGGAAGAAGTTTTCAAGTGGTCTCTAGAAAGATTCAAAATGTTTTTATTTATTTATTCAAGGCTTACCTGACCTGATTGTTTCATTTCACATGTCATATTGTTAGTTTTGTATAAAAGTTTGCTGAAACATGTTGAACTACTCTTCATTTTTGTGGTGGAGGAACCTATCCGTATTCTTTCCCTGTTATTTCTACCACTGGTACCAAAGGTTCTGCTAAAGAAGTAAAGCTCAGGAACACATCTACTTTGTTAACTGAGGCATATCTGCACCAGAAATTAAGGTTTTTATTGTTTAGTTGGCCTTCCTCATTGATAGAATATTACGGATGATCCAGATGACACTTTCTTCCATCTGTAGTCCTCCTATGTTTTTCTAGTGCTTCTGGGTTCCCCTCCAATTTCTATAAAATTAATTAATTAATTAATATATTCAAAATCTGTTAAAGGTGGAAAAATACTCTCTGCACAATGCCTTTTGACTGGGTAGTGTGAGGAGCAGCCAGTCTCAAGTAAACTCTGGGCATATATAACACTAATTATTGACATAACTTGAAAGAGGGTAATGAAGGCAAAGAAATAGCTAAAGATTTCCTATACTTTGGCTCAGTCATTAACCAAAATGGAGAGTGACATTAAGAAATCAGAAGAAGATGAAGGAGATTATCAGATGTGTCAAAAAGCATAAGAGCAGCATGCGAGGACAACATTACTGCCCCCTGTCAATGAAGACTGACGCCTTATTCATAGAGGTCCCATCAATGAAAAGTGACACCTTACTCATGACTGCAGCACAGAGTGAGCACTTGAGGATGCTGACGTTGTTTGAAACTTGGACCCATTCATGGTAACATTGTCCTCGTGTGCTCCTCTTGGGCTTTTTGCCGCGTCTGATAATCTCCTAACACTGTTAATCAGATTAAAAATAACAGCCGTCAGGACACTCTCATTCAGTAACATACTCATACTGGTAAGAAAGAGATGCTAGTAACAAACAACAACAACAGTCTGTGTAAGAATGTAGTAGAAGGGCATTAGGCTTGGTAGGATCTCATGGAGACACATGACTCGCTGGAAGTTTCCTGTTTCTGGGGCCTCTGCAGTTTCATATATCAAGCTGCCCTTTTAACATCAAGTGATACAGATTAATGACACTTTCAGGAGAACAACTGGGTGATTATTTCGTCTTATCTCTCAGAAAACAATTAATCAGACTTCGGCTGGATAGATCAAATAATTACCATGATTTCTGTGAATGTGTGTGTTCCATTTGGTCACTGTGATAAGTTCCTCATATTAATGATGCTTAATGATGAAAAATTACTGACACTTTTTGAACTCCTGATAAGGAATATTCAGCAAAAGTATTTTCCCAGGGCTGGACAGTAAATTCCTGGGAACTTGTCAATGATGACCACTTCCTTCTTCACCCCTCTGTTCCTTCTTTGCATTCTAATGAACCCCATATTTCCAGTCTTGCTGCTGTTTTTGTTTCTCACCCTTTCTTTTGTCTGGTCTTTTCCTTTGCAATGGCCAAGTACTGAAACAGTAAACAGGACATCGCTCATCCCTGACAAATACACTTCCCTTCCAGCACATACTACCTGGGTTTTGGACTTCTTGAGAAGTGTAATGGTAAATTTTGAAATAGCGGTGCTCTTTAGTAGCCTCCATAGCAATACTCAAGGAAAGTCCAAAATGCAGGGAGCTGTGTTAACTTGGGACTTTATCAGACCAGGCTAATATGGCATCATAAGGATGCCTAATTATTGGGAAAGGGCGTGCATACCAGACAATGTCATCTTTTCACGGTCATGTAATGTAAATGAAGCTTACTTTCCATCAATAGATCTCCCATGGCACTTTGTTGCTGGCATTGCCAGCATTTGAATCATTGCACCGCTGTGCTCATGTGGATGCAGAGTCAACGGGCAAACACTTTCAGTTGAGATCGCAGCAGGTGGGTAGGCGATGCTCTTTTCATGACAAACAACCCCCCCCCATGTACTTGGGACTTTTAAAGTATGTTTTTGTGCTTGTGTGAACTTTTTGTGTCTTTATTTTACCTTAATTTTTGAATTTCCCACACTAGCATCTTCTCGCGAGAATCGGTGAGATCTCAACCCTGGAAGTAAAGAGAGCTCTGTTCATGCTCCGTTACTGCCAGGGAATCCTCATTGATGCTCGCAAAGGTAGGTTTGGTGGGGAGGGGGTCTTTAGCTGGCATACAAATGGCACAATTTATGTCAGCAAAAGAATATTAATGGGTCTGATAAAGTCCTTGTATCAATAAGGCAGTCCTAGCAATTTTCACTCTCACCAGGAGGATGTCTTTTATAAAGCAAACAGATCTTGATTTATTAATGGTCCATTCAAGGCCAAACACTGCCATATGAATAGCTGTCCAAGAAAGCAGCCAGTTACTGGCAATTATTACACAGTTTGACCAAGATAAAGCATGATAATAGCTCACAATAATATTTAAAATTTTCTTGCTATGGAATTTATCAGACTAGTGTCTAAAAATGCTGTAATTCTGCAAATGAGGAAAGCGGAAACATAGTGGCATTATTACACTTACCTCACGTCACTGTAATCACATGAAAGAATTGCCACAGAATTATTGCATGACCACCACTAACACTTTAAGAATGGGACTTTACTTCTGTGATTTAGCGTGGGTGAGATTTTAGCAGTCCTCGTGAGAAGACACAAATGCACTTAAAAACAACGAAGCCCCCTTAATTGGCAAAGTACCTGTAAACAAACACACAAACACTTAAACAAATTTAAAAATGTGCAAACAAATGGGATAGTTCATAAAAAGAGAGTCCTGTTGATAGTTTTCACGTTCTCACCCAAAAAATTTCTTGCTGGGAATGAGGAGGACCACCCATTCATGCTGTAATCTCATTATTACAGCAGAGCATGTATTCACATGCTCTCCACTACCGCAAAAAAAGTTATATTGAGAGCTATTGATGGTTTGTCCCATCAGTTAAAAGCAACACCTTATTCATGGCTGGAGCACAGATTGATCACATGAACATGACAATGTCATGCAATAGTGGAAACCATTCACGCTACTGTAATGTTGTTATCGTGCAATTTTTGCCGCATCTGATAAAGTTTTATGAAAATCCAATTCTCCTCTAGTGATGAATGAACAGGGAGCTGGAGGGTTGTGGCATATGACATCAGCATCTTTGCTAGTCAATAAGCCACTAGTTCGTCATACAGGTCACCCCTCCCTCCCGTATCCACAAGGGAAAGGTTCCTGGACTTACCATGTATAAGTGAAACCTCAGAGAACAGCAAACCCTATTAAAATAAAAACAGCAAACCCTATTAAAATAAAGGACTCCTTAGTTACAAAAATAATACAGAAAAACTTTAAAAGCACATACACACACTTTAAAGGTTCCAAGTAACCTGATGGGGGGGTCATAAAAGTGTGTCACTTACCTGGCTGTTGTGATCTCACCCGGAAGTGTTTGTGCCGGACCAACCATTGATGCTGCATTGACGTGAGTGCAATTGTACAAGGTTTCACACACTGACAATGCTGGCAGAAAAGTGCCACAGGGGATCTATTGACGGCTGAAGCTATCAATAAAAAACTATGGGTTTTGGCAGGGACATAACTGCAAAAGGGCAACGTCGTCTGATATGCACGCCCTTTCACAATTATGTGGCATCATTATGACACCATATTTTATGCATCTAATAAAGTCCTATAACTCCTAGAATCCAATATGACATTAAGCCAAGGGTATCTGATTCCTTATACTGTATGTTAGTTTTGAAAGATTATCTCCAAACATCCAAAAATCGGAAACATTGCCCTTTTAAATGGCCAGTGGAATGCAGTGGCATCCCTAGATCCTGCACACACGCACGCACAAAGGTACTGGTTACTTACATCCTTGGTTTGTTGTTAACTGCTGTCAAATCGACTTTGACAACCCTAGGAATGAGAAACCTCCAAGTCATCCTATCCTCAACAGCCCTGCTCAGGTCTTGCAGACTCAGGGCTGTGGCCTCCTTGACTGAGTCTATCCATCTGGAATGTGGTCTTCCTGGAATGTGGTCTTCCTAATGCTTTCTACCTTGCTAAGAATCATTGTCTTCTCTAATGAGTCATGTCTTCTCATGACATGACCAAAGTATGACAGTCTCACTTTAGTTATCTTGGTTCTAGGGAGAATTCAGGCTTGATTTGCTCTAGGACCCTTTTATTCATCTTTTTAAATAGTTCACAGTATCTGTAGAACTCTTCTCCAGTACCACATTTCAAATGAGTTTATTTTCTTCTTATCAGCTTGCTTTACTGTCCAGCTTTCACAACCATACATAAAAATTGGAAACATGATGGCATGGACAATCTAATTATAGTATTCAATGATATATCTTGATACTTCTGGATCTTGTATAGTTGCTTCATAGCTGCCCTTCCTACTAGTCCTCTGATTTCTTGTCTGCAGCCTCCATTCTGCTTAATGACTGATACAAGGTATGGGAAATCTCAAACTATTTCAATGTCTTCATCATCTACTTTAAAGTTATGTAAATAATTAAGATTATGTATTTCATGGAATAAATATCCTACACTCTGCCCCTGGGCCTTTTACTTCACAGCACACAGCACCTTGATGCTCCATTTTCCCGGCCTCTTCTTCAAGGGAGGTTACCAAAGCACCTCCCCATGAAACATTGTGCCATGCTGGGGTGTGTGTGATTATTTTTGTTCTGTAAACCTGCTTTTGCACTTTCTTCCTTGACTTTCTTCAGTAATTGCTCCAAGTATTTGCTATTTTCTGCTAGTAGTATGGTGTTGTCTGCATATCTTAAACAGTTAATGTTTCTTCCTCCAATTTTCCTGCCTCCTTCCTCCACATCTAATCCTACTTTACATACAGTACATTCAGTGTACAAGTTAAACATACAGGATGATAAAATGCAGCCTTACCGGACTCCCTTGCCAGCTAGAAACCATTCTGTTTCTCCATATTCTGTCCTGACAGTAGCCTCTTGTTCTGAGTACAGATTATGCATCAGGACAATCAAATGCTGTGGGGCACCCATTTCTTTAAGAGTGATCCATAGTTTTTCATGATGTACACAATCAAAGGCTTTGCTATAATCACAGGCTGATTTTCTTTTGAAATTCTTTGGTGTGCTCCATTATCCAACATATGTTTACAATATGAATCCTAGTGCCTTTTCCTTTCCTGAACCCAGCTTGGACATCTGACATTTCTTGTTCCATATATGGTAAAACTCTTTGCTATAGAATTTTGAGTATCACTCTGCTTGCATGGGAAACAACATGCTTCTGATTTTCAGCCATTTGGAGAGAGAATCTACATCTAGTAGGATATATGTACATATATTTATCTGCATAAAAATCAACTGAGTTTGTGAATGATTATTGGAAAGCATCTGAACAACCAGGAAGACCACTTACATCAAAGCACAGTAGTATCTAGTGACTGAAGGATGGGGTAGGGGGACCACACTCTAATCCATTAGGCATTACGTGTCTTTTGTATTGTTTCATTAAGACACAGGGTGTGTAGCCGCAATTAATTCCAATGCTTTCCTATGGACACTTAGCACATTACAGTTGTCCCTCTGTATCCACGGATTTGGTATCCACAAATTTAAGTATTCACGGCTTGAAAATATTCTTTAAAAAATAATAATCCAAATAGCAAACCTTGATTTGCCATCTTATAAAAGGAACACCATTTTGCTATGCCATTGCATATAATGGGACTTGAATATTCACGGATTTTGGTATCCATGGGGGGTCCTGGAACCAAACCCCAGCAAATATGAAGGGAGAACTGTAGTGCCTACTTCATAAGGTTATTGTATTACTATTTGCTTTACTCTAAAGAGGTTTGTGGGGAACCTTGTGGTAAATCATTCATAAACAACCTGATTCTGGATCAGGATTTTGTACACAGCAGAGCAGGACCCACAAAATATTTCATCAGCTTGGGCACTCTTCTTCAATTTATCATCGTCCACATGAGTTTGATTGAGACTTCCATCATTTCCATCCAACACAGCCATGTTGACTAGGATAATAGCTGTTGCAATCCAATACATCTGGAGTGTACCAGGTTTGCAGGAAGATGAACTATAGTATCTTACAATGACCATTATGCTATGCAGAGGAACGTAGCTGTTTCCAGAAGAAGCCAAGGCTTGAAAGCATGTTAGGCCAGGTTTTTCAGAAGGGGCCTGTTCTTATTTATGCCATAAAAGAACTGTTTTATGAGGTTCATCAAGACCTCAATATAAAATGGGGTTCATCAAGATCACAGTAGACTGCACTTTTGACAAATTGGTTTTAGTGCTCCAGTTACATGAAACACTAAAGATAGAATAATTCATGCCACTATATTTCTGATTTTTCTGTATGATTGTGAAAGCTGGACAGTAAAGATAGCTGACAGGAAGAAAACTAACTCATCTGAAGAGTGGTGCTGGAGGAGTTCTACAGGTACCATGGACTGCTAAAATACAAACAAATGGATCTTAGAGCAAATCAGTCCAGAATTCACACTAGAAAGCAAAATGTCTAAACTGAGGCCACTGTACTTTGGACATATCATGAGATGACATGACTCACTCTAAAAGACAATCATGCTTGGTAAAGTGGAAGGCACTAGGAAAAAAGGGAGACTCCACAAGTAGATTGATTCAATCAAGGAAGCCACAGCCCTGAGTTTGTAAGACCTGAGGAGGGCAATTGATGAGCAGGGCTCTTGGAGGTCTGTCATTCAAAGGGTCAGCATATATCAAAGTGGAATTGATGACAAATAACAAAAAAGTCACCCCACTGGAAGACAGAGCCTAATTTTGTGTGTGTATACCAGTATAGAAACTGAGTACCTACATCTCTTTTTCCTAGCTCAACTCAAAGAGTCCAGAATAAATTGCTGCTTTTCAGGGGGGTCTTCTCTTTGTTTTCTTTCTATCTTTCTTATCTCATCCTTAAATAGAAAAAAGAAAGAAAGAAAACAAAAAAAACTCTGGAAGTTAGAAAGGAAGTGTTTTCCCCTGAACATTCCATCTTCAAAGCCCAACCTTGCAAGAGTTCAAGAGCTGGAACAATGAGTCCCACTGTCCTTGCCTGATGCAAAGAGGCCATCAAGAAGACACAAAGACAGGCCGGAGACTGGTCCATCATGAAACCATAGAACAGACCAACAAAAGCAACTCTTCCACTTGCAACCCTCCCCCAAAGTCCAAACATTGGGAACAGAGTGATGGTTGGGGGGGGGTCCTGCTGGACATTGAATGTGATGTATTGTCTAGGAGTGGCCACCTATGTCAAAGGGATCAAACAGCCTGATTCTAATGAGAGAGAATAGGGAGGGGAGGTGGAGACATATACACATAACATACACCAGAAAAAGAAGAAGAAGAAGAGTAAAAAGGGGCTACCCTTCTTCCTTATCTCCCTTTCCAATCTCATGGAATACTTGCTAGCAATTGCTTCTGCAGTAAGCCAATCAGACTTCAAGCTCAGCCCTCTGTCCCTTGACTAAATTATAAAATGACTCACTACAGAGCTTCTCAGTTGCACCACCTTGGGAGCAGCTCTCTGCCTCCTGTCACTTGTTGCAGCTTACTCACCTGCCCGAATCAGTCCCTTTTTCCTCTCCTAGAGAGCGAAGGTAAGCCTTGCTCCCAACACAATTGCGCTCTTTGTTCAGGTGGGCATAGGGAGGGGTGGAGGGGAAGATTTCTACTCCTGGGCTTACAAAACTATTGGGTGTGAATTTCAATATTATGAGGCTTAGGGGTTTTTTTCCCCCTCTTTAAAAATATAATTGCCTCCCCCTTTCGCAAAGCAAATTTACCAAGGAATTAGTCTGTAATGATTTATGATGGAAAATATGGCAGCATGTGAGCCTATTACTATATATAGAATCAAAACCTATGCTAACTATGTTCAGGAAATTTGCACTCAGCTCCCTGAAAATCTGCCTGATAAAGGAGTGCATAGTCTTGAGTGATGACTACCTGTTATATCACAGAGTCTTTTAAACTGGATTTTATCCACAAGCTTGTCAAAATACAGTACAGGTCTTTGCAGAAGAGAAAAGGTGGTCATAATAGCACAGAAGGAACGCAAAGAGCTTGTACAGGCACAGACATATAGCAGAGGAAGAAGTGTTCTTTACCTGAGCGAGATGAGAGCTTAAGATTAATATGACACTTTGGGCATAGTTTTACCTACTGTAGACAAGCTGGCCTATATCCTTTTCAGTGTGACTTTGGGCAGGCAATTAAATAAGAGTGCACCTCTGTATTCCTTCTGTCCAAAAGCAAAATATGTGGTACCCTGGCACTTTCTTCGGCTCAAAGAAAATGAACTTGCCAAAAATTTTGCTATTGTGGTAGCAAGTGCATGGCTGAAATTCTAGACTAGTACCTGTTCTGATCCATCACTAAATATCCACTGTCAGAAAAGTAAGTCTCTACTTGTGAACCACCAGCTTTCTACTTGCACAAATGGTGGTTGAAATGGAGGTGAATGGAGAGCAGGAGGCAGTTTTATTCAGCTTTCCATAATCAAGTGACCTCAAGATGTGTTGGACTACAACCTACAACTCTCATAATCCCCAGCCATCAGGATCAATACTTACAATGCCTTTTGCAAGAAGAGCCACCCTATTTTTCCCGCTACTTTGAAAAATCTCTAGATTGGAGATGCTACATTTTATATATTGCCTTAATTTCCTGTGTGTTTTTAAAAGCCTCCTTCAAGTTCTAGGTAGAATTAATTTACCAGAGGTTTGGTGACATGTCCCATTATGTCTACTGTATCAGGAGGAAATGTCTGCATTTATCTTTTGGTAGCTGCATGGCCATTCCTAAAGAGTGGGTAGAAGCAATTTCCTACTATAGAAGAGACTAATTGTAGCTTCTCCTCTGTAATTGTGGGTGCAAACTGCCATTCTCCTGGGTTCAATAACAGGCCAAGAATGACTCTGAGCATCCGAAAGTGGTAAGGGTGGAACTACCAGTGACTTGTTTTTCTTCTCCCCATCCCATTTCTGGGTCCTACCTGAAAAAAAGGAGGGAATGTGTATCTTCTCTGTCCCTTTCACATCAGACCCCAAAACAGAGAGAAGGAAACTAGACAGAGCTTTTTTAAAAATGCTTTTTTTAATTACAACTCCTAGTACACCAGAGTTGTATTTCCTTGAGCATGGAAAATATTTTTTCCCTAAGTAAAATATATTTTTCCCCCTGAAAGGAAGTCCATCCGTTGCACACAGTCTCTTACTGTTTCTTTTGAACATGCAAATCAACCCTGGGCTCAAAAAATATGGTAGTAGAGATGTGTGAATAGCTCTCTGGTTCTAGAAACTTTTTGCAAATAACACCTATAAATCAGATTGAGAATATAGCATTAAGGGAGGGAGTTTAACTGTCACCCCAGGACCATTTTTTCCAGTGAATCCCCCCACAACTATTTATTTGCATTTATGTCTGTGACATGAGAATGTAATATTTGTGCAAGCTGTCAGATGTACACAATAAATACTACCTGATTTACATGTTTGTTTTAAAGTGATATATGAATTGAACGGGTGTCCTTTGAAAGATTTCTTTTAAATTGGTGGTAAAGCAGACATTCATATCTTGATTTTAAACAAGCAAATACATTTTGGAGTGTGATAAACTGAGATTAGATAAAGCAATCCTGACAGCACTTTACCATGTCACCATGTACATTTAAGATCTTAACAAACATACTGTATCACATTCACTCAGCTTCATTTCACAATCTGAATCAGTCCTACTATAATCTAGCCTGAATAGGATTGACTCAATTTCTTTCTCTAATATTTTGGAAATCATATTGTATTGAGAGAAAATTTTTTTTGTTCTGTGCTGGAAAGTAGTGTTCATATTTCCTTTATTTCTGGATGGTAAAATTTAAATATAGGGCTACAGTGTGGTATTTTAAGTGTTCTCAAAATTGAAAAAAAATGGACAGCACTGTGATGTTTGCTCAAAGTTCTTTAAAAAAAAAAAACCAGAATATTGGAAAAGTAAGCAACATTTATCTTCAGCTAAGACACATATGTTTGCCGCACAGTTTGTTAAATTTATTGGAGTGGTTGCTATATTTACATTTTTTTAAATGGCAACATAATGTTGATTGTGATTTACAATTGCTATAGCACAGGCCCAGAGGTATAGGGTTATAGCACATAAGGCAGAGTGAGTCAACTGTTTCAGGTGGCAGATACTTGTGGGGCAACACTGAGCTGTTGGGCTACAGAGCTTTGTATACTGTGCAGTTTATCTTGCAACCCTGAAGCTAGTTTGTTGTCCTCAAGTGTGGTGGTGGACAAAGTCCCATTAACAGTGTTGAAGCAAGTATCAGTGGTCACGTCAGTCAGTATCTGTATGCAAAATGGGAGGGGTATATCATCATCATCATCATCATCATCCCACTGGCTTGGAAAGAGTTTTTTGAAGAAGGAAGGGAAGAGAAAGGGAGATGGGGAAGTTGATATTATCAAGTGGGTAAGGGGAAAAAAGCCTATGAGGCATTGCAGCTATGCTGTCCGAGAAATAACTTTCCAAGCAAGAAAACTGAAGAACAGAGTAGGTGACCTGTTTGTCCTTCACTATGCCTGGTTCTTTAGCAGCAGGAGAGGGTGGGAAGAACAGAATGTGTGCATTAGAGTGCTCTCAGCAGGCTCCCTGGATAAAAGTGCTCTCAGGTGCTAATGGAATGCTGCAGCCTGCAAACTTTTCTAATTCCCTCAGACTTTTTGTTGGCCATGTGTTTTTCAAACACGTGACAGCAGTAGGAATATCAGAGAAGCAGCAGGTAAAAACAACTCTTGAAGCACCTTAAAGAAACATATACTGTATTCATTATAGCATAAATGCTCATGGACTACAGTATATATTCTGTGAAAGCTTATGCCATAATAAATTTGTTAGTCTTTAAATGGTAACAGTTTATACTCATTCATATATTTAGGCAACTAGGCATATCTGTTGTTAGTATAAAGTACAGTCAGTTCTCTGTATTCATGGATTCTGCATCCATGGGTTCAACCAACCATGGTTTGAAAATATTTAAAAAATTATAATTCCAAAAAGCAAACCTTGATTTTGCCATTTTATATAAGGGACACCATTTTACTATGCCAGTGTATATAAAGGGACTTGAGCATCCACAGATTTTGGTATCCACAGAGGTCCTGGAAGCAACCCCCAGCAGATCCTGAGAGCCCACTGTATCAATAAAAACACAAATCTTTAAAATGCACTTCTTTCTGACAATCTAATTTGCATATATGCAAGAATAAGTAATGCAGCCTCACCTTGAAAATCCCCTCACCTTGAAATCTCTTCATTCCCCTTTATCAAATTCTGGCACTCCAGTTAAGTTTGTAGAGCTAAAGTGGCTAACTGTTCAAAAAAGTCAAAAGTCACACTTGCTTCAATCCACCAGAAGTCAGTTGTGATTAAGGGCTCTATCAGACATGGCAAATACAGCGTCATAATGACACCTAATGACTGCAAAAGGGCACCTATACTGCATGATGTTGTGCTTTGGTGTTTTTAAGTAGTGAATAAGGTGTTCCTTTTTATTGATGGCCCAAGCCATCAAAGATCTGCTGTGGTGTTTTTGTCGCAGTTTTGCCAGAGTCTGAAACTGCACACCATTGTACTCTCATGATTCCAGCATCAGTGAGCGGTCCCTGCCAGAGCACCTCCAGGTGAGAACACAAAAGCCAGGTACGGAAAGCTCTTTTTATTAGGCTGGCTACATAAAAACATTCCCTCTTGTCATCTAAGCATCTAGTGGATAGGCTGTGAAATAATTTCTGTTTCTCAACCAGCCTCAAGTTGAGGCATCAGTCAATAGTGTTCTATATATATCCAGGGGTCTGATTAAAATGTTGATTGCCACAGTGTTCCATGATGTACAGGTGGTTGGATCTGGTGTGTGTCATTGTTTATGTATTCAATAAGCATGTGCCTATAGCTCTTAGCATTCTTTACAAATGGCTATGTTGGCTTGGGTTACTGGAATATGCAGTCCAACCACATCTGGAGAGTCACAAGTTGTCCATATATTAAAGGAACTCAGTGAACAGGGCTGGGAAAGACTTTGTGAGATTCTTGGGAAGACAATACTGAGCTACACTTTGTATAGGGTAGCTTAACATGCTTCCCTTGATTCTTTCAGTTGCTTTCTGGAGAAGGACAGGAATAAAGGCAGCAGTTGATTTAACTGTTGGAAGGTTTTCCAAAGCTTTAACCACTTAGGAAGGAAGAAACCTGCTGAACCTGACCAAAGGCCTATTTTGTCCATCATCATGTTCCTACAGCAGCCAACTGGATGCTCCTAAGGGAATCCCACAAGTGGGAAAAGAACAAGGCCAACACCTTCCCATTTGTGTTCCCTAGCAACTCGTATTGCTAGGCAGGGCCAGATTATCAGTGGTTCAATTGGGCAATTGCTCCAGGTCTCTCACTGGCTAGGAGCCTAGTGCTGAAGGGGAAAGGTACAATTTGCTTCCTCTTCTTCTCTAATCACTTTCTGAATCTCTGTGTTGTTGATATTGCCCACTGCTAGTGCGTTAGTTGAGTAATTGAGTAAAACACCATGGGATCAGGCTGTTAGTTTCACCAAATTTGCAGGATTAGAAATGGGTTCAGATATGAATATTTTTGTTTTGCTGTCAATTGTACTATTTAATTTCTATGCCACCACTTTTAGAATAGCTCACACACATGCACAAAGGGGATCTTATTTTAGGAACTGCTCCAGGGCCCCAACACCTTAATCTGGCTATGATGAGAGACAGATTGAGAGGGGTACTGGAAATAATATACAACCACCATGGCTACTTGCCTTTATACCTTATCCTCCCAAAGCTTTCAATATTTCACAGATAAAAACTGGGACACGTGGGCAAACAACATCAGAGTACGGTCAAGATGGCAAAGGTTATTAATGAGGAAGAACACAACAAACTGCAGTAGTTTGCTTTTGTCTAAGTCTACTGGGAAGGACGAGATAACACTCTCTCTTCTTCTCTCTTGGCTGAGTTGAGTAGAAACTGCTTTTTCACTTCAAACCCAGTTTGCAGGAATTCAAGTAAACTGAGAACGAAGGAGAAAAGTGGAGAGGAGAGAGACTCTGGGACATTTGAAAAGTAGCTGAAAAAGTAGGACAACAAATGATTAATCAGGGCTTTTCCTGCCAAATTGGTCACAACTGGAGTGTATGTTCACTGTGAATCTTGAGCCACCCACAGTGGTCACAACTGGACATTGTGGTAGTGTATTCCAGTTTAAATATATCCTGTGTGAAACAGTTCTTTCTTTCAACAGTCCTAAATCTGTCAACATTGAGTTTCACTGAATGAGCTTGGATTCTGATGTTATGAGAGAGGGTGTTTTCTCCCTAGTCATTTTCTCCACACTGTGAAATTTTATACATCTTTCCCCCTGCTTATTTGATTTTTTTTCTAAGCTAAAAAGCCCCAAATACTGTAAGCCTTCCTCATAACTCATTTGCTCCAGTGCCTTGATCATTTGGGCAGCCTTTTCTGTATTTTTTCCAGTTTTGCGAAATGCATAACTGTGCACCATATTTGAACTATGGTTGACCCAGAGATTTGACCTAGTGTGGGGTAGTGATCTGAGTGCTGGATTAGGAGTGGTGAATGTCCGTGGCTTCATTTCAGCCATGGAAACCCACAGGATTACCTTGGATAAGTTACACAGTCACAGCCTTAGAAGAAGGCAATCACAAAACTCCTCTGAACACCTTACCAAGAAAACCCTATGATATTGTTGCTATAAATCAGAGTCAACTTGAAGGCACATAACAATTATGATACTGGTAGGCCAGTATCCATTAGACACCCTGTCAAAATGTAACTAGTATTGGACAGGGCTGGTCCTACCATTAAGGAAAAGAAGATCTTTGTTGCATGCATCAGATTTTAGGGGTCATGAAAAGATAGCATATTGCTGTTTCAATCATGATTACATTTTTAAGGTAAGCATCAAGGAAATTGCCAGGTTAAAAAAGCAGCTGAGTGTCTGATCACTGAACCAAAAAACTCAGGGAGCGTATATATTGAAAATACTAAGTATCCAGTGATATGATCTAACAAATTGTTATTGAAACTGTAGTAAAATAATGTTCAGACCACAATAATTGTCAATGTGATATTATATGAATGCAAACTAATTTTTTTTTCTGGTATAATGCCTGATACAGCATTGCAGCTGAGATAGGTAACCTGGTGTTCTTCAAGAGTTTTGGATTATAACTCCTATTGATCCCTGACCTTTATCAATGCTGACTGACATTATGGGAGTTGTTGTCCAAAACATATTTAGGGTACCTACATTGCGCTATGTTCCTGTTGGGTTAATTTCAATTCAAAGTCTTGGACTCAAGAGGGAGAGAAGAAATATATGTGTCTATTCTAATGCAATTGCTTCAGGCTCTTCTGCTGCCGGGTGTTTGGAGCCTTCATTCTGGTTGCCAAGTGCATAGTTGGTTTAGTTTGAAACTTATGTGAAGTGGTACATCAAACATTGGCAGAGGCTCAGCAACCATAGAAAGTGCTGGATCTGTGAATGACTGTTGGCTACTTTTTCACTTTAAAGGACCATCTGCCTATGAAAATCAACTATAAATGCTCCCAAATATTTAATTTAAGCGAAGGAAAACATTGACATTCAGACTAGTTGCTGGAGAGTCAAGAGGGCTGGGTGAAAAATGAGGACCTTTATTTTGACATACTACTTTAGGAACAGAATATAAGAGCTTTTAAAAAGGTAAATGAGATAAAGAAAAATAAAAAAGGCAAAACACACCCTACCCAGCCTTTTTAAAAAATCTCTTCTACATACATAGAAAGAGAAACTGCATTGCTTATTACTTTTATTTTAACATTATTTCAGGTGTTCTTCCATTTTATTGCTGCTCCTATTGCCACTGTTTAATCTATTTTGTGATTATATCTGTATATGTCCCATTTGCCACCCCCTTTCTGTTAATTCATAATGACAACAAAGAACAATGGTAGTGGTAGTGGTGGTGATTAATTATATTTTTATGTCACCCTTCCCTTAAAGAGTTCAGGATAATATAAAATGTTCCCCCTCCCACCAATTTTATGTGTAATCAGAACCTGGAGAAGTTATTTTTTTCAGACCACAATTTTGTAACTCAAAAGTGATTAAAAAAAAAAAAACAAGGTCTGTACAGCACCTAACATGGTAGGGCCCTGATCCTGACAGGTGCCTCTAGATGGCACTAAAACAATATCATGAGGTAGAGAAACTGGTCAGAAGAAGACTCCAGGAACAAGCTAATATATCCAGGGTTATTCTTTTCTCCATATTAGTTTACATTTATTTAAAACCTCTGTCTCCCTGAACACTGGTATTTAAAAAGTGGTTAATTAAAATAATATCATTTGCTTCAGGTACATACAAGAAAATTTATAATCACATTCAAGAATATTCAATGCATATTAGTTACTCCATAACAACATGTATCCTAACAAGTAGTAGACAAATGATGCTTTTCTGTCTTTTGAATGCATACTTAAGTGGATTAAAATTTGTATTTTTAACTGTGAATATAGAGTTTCTGGTAGTTTCTCTCTCTCTCTCTCTCTCTCTCTCTCTCTCTCTGGCTTTTCACAAATGAAGATTCAGGAAGGATTCATCCCACGCATTCTGCAAGCGTGCTGATGACTAAAAAGGCCAATCTGAGATAAACAAGTCCAGTTGCAGAAAGCACAGCAGAAGGTCTCCTTGGGTGATGTTTCTGGGTTGTGATTCTTTCTGTGTTGTCATTTCTCTTCAGGACTTGTTCGGCGTGAGTTCTCAAATAAGGCTGCAGCATTGTGGATAGTGTGTCTCTATGCCTCCCGATGTGAGGCCAGGGCGGACCACTGTTGGTGATCAATTTGGCCAAGCATGAGATGTTGTTTCAGGGAGTCTTTGTATCGCTTTTTTGGAGCGCCCCTCTTACGCTGACCCATGGCGAGTTCACCGTTGAGTAGTATTTTTGGGAGGCGATGGTCCTCCATCCTAGAAACGTGCCCTGCCCAGTGCAGCTGTGTTCTCAATATTATGGCCTCAATGCTGGTGATCCCTGCTTGCTCAAGGACAGCAACATTAGTTTATACAACATTGATTAATCAAAAACAAAAGAGAGTAGTCTCACATTCATGGTTTTGGAGCCATATGTAGAGGTCAGACAAAAACAACTACTTAGTCAGCAGACATTACTATTCCACATTTCTATAGTTCTTTTCTTAGGTGCTCAGGGTACATAGAATCATAGAATCGTTCAGTTGGAAGAGACCTCAAGGGCTATCCAGTCCAACTCCCTGCCATGCAGGAATATACAATTAAAGCACTCCTGACAGATGGCCATCCAGCCTCTGTTTAAAAACCTCCAAAGAAGGAGACTCTGCCACACTCCAAGGCAGTGCATTCCACTGCTGAACAGCTCTTACCATCAGGAAGTTCCTCCTTATGTTTTGGTGGAATCTCTTTTCCTGTAGTTTGAGTCCATTGCTCCCTGTCCTTGTCTCTGGAGCAGCAAAAAACAAGCTTGTTCCATCCTCAATATGATATATTTCAAATATTTAAACATAGCCATCATGTCATCTCTTAACCTTCTCTTCTCTGGGCTGAACATGCCCATCTCCCTAAGCCCCTCCTCATAGGGCATGGCTTCCAGACCTTTTACCATTCTTGCCACCTTCCTCTGGACATAGTCCAGCTTGTCAATATCCTTCTTGAATTGTGTTGCCCACAGCTGGACATAGTATTCCAGGTGAGGCCTGACCAAAGCAGAATAGAGTGATGCTATTACTTCCCTCGGTCTAGACAATATACTCCTATTGATACAGCCTAGAATTGTATTGGTTTTTTTAGCTGCCGCATTATACTTTTGGCCCATGTTCAGTTTGTGGGCTACTAAAAATCCCTTTCACATGTACTGGTGTCAAGCCAGGTGTCACCCATCCTATAGCTGTGCATTTCATTTCTTTTGCAGCAAAAACCACATCATAAGGACACAAAAGGGGGAAACTATCAGGTAATGTTGTCGTTCAGCCATTCGGGGGGCATAGCATGGGCATGAATAAGGTGTCACATTTTATTGATGGCTTAGCCCATCAATAAAAAAGTGATGCCTTATCTACGCCAGTGCTACATGCCCAGAATGGCTGAACGACGAGGCTGTCTGATAATTTCGCCCTTTGGGTTATCATCACATCCTAGATGACACAGTTTTCTCACGCAGCTTACCTTGGGTGATAAAGTCCTAAGTGTAATACCTTACATTTCTCCCTGTTGAAATTCATTTTGTTAGTTTTGGCCCAGCTCTCTAATCTGATCCTGTCCTCTGGGGTATTAGCTTTCCCTCCTAATTTGGTGTCATCTGTAAATTTGATAAGCATTCCCTCTATTCCATTACCCAAGTCATTGATAAAGATATTGAATAGCACTGGGCCCACGACAGAACCTTGTGGCACCCCACTATCACTTCTCTCCAGGATGAAGAGGAGCCATTGGTGAGCACCCTTTGGGTTCAGTCAGTCAACCAATTAAAAATCCATCTAACAGTAGCATTGTCTAGCCCACATTTTCTAACTTGTTTGCAAGAATATCATGGGGGACCCTGTCAAAGGCCTTACTGAAATTAAGATATACTATATCCATAGCATTCTCTTCATCACATATAGTAAACCAGAATCTTTGCAATACAACTCAGGAGGCTAAACCAGAACATCATAAACATCATTGCATTAAAGGCAGGTGGTGTTTATAATGATTTATCAGAATCTCAAACCTTACAAAGGCTTTTTGCCTTTAATGTGGGATTACATAATGGCCAACCCTATAGAGTTACTATTGAAATGATATCTAGTATAACACATTGGACACCTATGATTTAGGACAGTGCTACTCATTTTGGTAGTCCCAAGACCTGTGCCAGACTCTGAGCCATTGGGCACCTAGCAAGATTCCAGGAAAGAAAGAAACTACTGTGGTCAGTGGACACAAATAAGGTACCAGTCCCTGGCCCACTGGGTTCAAAAAACAAAACAATTCACATGTGTACATACACCATCAGATAGCCTGAGAAGCACTGATTTAGGAAATTTTAGAATTTCTATATGGGAGGACTAAAGATCACTGACTTTTCTTGACTCTATCTCTACTTTCTCTGAACTAAAGAACTGGCTTTTAGTATACCAAATCAAACATTATCCATATGTAGCACAGTAGATTGAAAAAATACATAGGTGCTTAGTCGGTTTTGAGCTTTGTTTCTTTTCTAAAGCCCACAGTTTGCATGATGTGTGGGAGGAAGGGGAGAAAATGCACACTCAATTCAGAGCAAAGAGGAAGCAGAACATGCCTTCCTCTTGAGCAGTGATGGGCAAAATGCAGCCTTCCCAATGTTGTTGGACTGCATCTCCGAGCATTCCTCTCCACTGGCTGTGTTGGCTAGGGCTGTTTGAAGTTGCAGTCCACCAACATCAACAAGGCCACACTTTATCCATTTCTAGTCTAGAGCAATTTTCTTCAATCTGGCTCATTTCAGATGTTTTGGGCAGTACAATTCATATAATTCCTTACTGTTGGCTATTCTGGCTGAGGCTGATGGGACCTGAAGTCTAAAACAGCAGGTTGGCACTATGTGGGGAAAGTGTACATTTCTCTGTACAGTTGTCCCTCCACATTCACGGATTTGGCATTCACGGTTTTAAGTATTCACGGTTTGAAAATATTCTTAAAAAAATAATAATCCAAATAGCAAACCTTGATTTTGCCATCTTATATAAGGGACACCATTTTGCTATGCCATTGCATATAATGGGACTTGAGTATTCGCGGATTTGGGTATTCACGGGGGGTCCTGGAACCAAACCCCAGCGAATGTGAAGGGACAACTGTACACAGAGAAATGTACACTGGTTCTTCTTCGGTGTACATCTGTATATACCTCCTATTAGGCTGTTATATATCCTAACTCTCATATGTGCCTTTTCCTGCAATGGCATGTGAGTGTGTGTGAGAGGGGGATCTTTGCTTATTCAAAAGACTGTCCTGCCAAAGTTATGATTAATCAGTACCATGCAGGAACTTCAATGTGACTTTCATTTTTCCAGAACAATTGTAGCTGATAAGGCTCAGTAAATTTACTAGCAATTGCTGGCCACTGGTAAATCTGAGCAGACATAATTCAACAGCCATAGATGGTTCACACACCATTGTGTTCAACACAAAAAGCACCTTTGGTCCTCTTGTCCTATTGTGGTTGTGTGAAGAAAAGCAGAATGTGTCCACTGGGACACCAATGAAGTTACAAAATGGATCCAGAAAATATAGAACCAAATTTAAAGCTGATGTGTTGGTGTTAGGAATACTTAAAAGACTTATACAGTACGTTGAAGTCATAGGTTTGACTACCAGACTCGACCTCCTGACTTCAGAGAAAAACATGAGAACAAACAAACCAGTCCTCTGCATGTTTACTTAAAAATGTTTTCAGAACCATATGTGTAATTTCTGCAAAAATTGTAGCTTTTGCACAAAAAACACACTTTTTCATGTTTAAAAATCCACATGTGTTTCTTGAAAACTAACTGGACTTTGTGTACCATACGCTGTTAAACTCCCCCCAAAATGCCCAGTAGACCTCATGACAACCCTGTAAGGTAGGCCGGTGGATTTAAATTCCTCCTCCCCCTTCCCAGAATTGCTGAGGATGACTTGCTCTGTTGTCCTGCCAGCACCGCCACCACTACCACCACCCGTTGACTCCTGAGTCCTGTCACAAGTGGCCACTGACAGTTGACTGTCTGGGTCCCAATCTGGGCCACAGACTGAGTGATAAGAGTACATTGTGAGGTGAAGAGGGAATTTGCATGTGGGTGGTGATTGGTTGGGTGTGGGATGAGTGTGTTTCCTGAGCAGCCAATCAGCACACTGGGAATAGCAACATACCCAAGAGAATTATATATAGAGAGAAGATGTTTTTTCTGCGAAAACCACTTGTGCCTTAAACCCCCACATACACTTCTGGAAATAGTGTGGTAGGCATGCATAAAAAACATTTTCCCCATATAAAAGGTATACTTCTGTGCAAAATAATTTCCCAAAAAAACCCCTTTGAAATGTGTGAATAACTAGTGAAAACTGCAAATAAATATTTGTTTTCATACACAGTAGGGGGGATTATTTGTCTTTGAATGCAAGAACAAAATAGTCATAGATTTACATCCCTAATCAAGTCAATTTCCTGTAATAGGGTGTCATGGACATGACTGAAAACTGCACAGTATATTTAATTTCCTCGTCCTTTGGGGGCATTTAATTAAACTCTGTGCAACTGTAAAGCCTCCAGAATATCAGCTTTGCCAATCTGTACTCTTGAACCTAGATTTCCTTCCTTTCTTGTCTTTTCACCAACACTTCCTTTTCTGTAATCCATGCTGCTGGCATCTGAGGAACTGCAATGTAAGCTCTGCAATTATTTAAGTCAGAGATGGGATATGCATTATAGGGATGAAACGAGTATTTGCCATTATTCATTTCCTGGTTGAAAAAGGAGTTTCCTGATGTTCAAGAAACTCTGTTGGAAAGAATAATACAGCAGGAACATTTTTGTTCATTTTTTCTTTCTACCCATACACCCTGAAGCATTCTGTGGGATTATTCTGTGCAAAAATGCAGATGGTTCTCCTGTGTACAATATCTTTTCTGTGTGAAAAACATATTTTTGATGCAGAAAATACATGTGTTTTTCTACACATAATAATTCCTCAGAACATTTTAGGATGTGCTAATACAAGGAGAAAACTGTGCAGAAATATTCATCTCCCCACCACCACACACAGCTGAGAGAAAACTATGAAATGTATTTGACCTTGCATGCAAGGATGAAATAATCATATTTACATCCCTAATGTGTGGCCCTCCTGATGTTGTTGGGGTGCAGCTTCTATCAGGAATAACAAGAGTTGTGGTCCAACAAGCCATGTTGTTCACCGATATTTCAGTTCCTGCTCAGTTCTCTCAAGGGGTATAAAACTAATGAGTTCTTAAAGCAAAAAAAATAACCCAATAGCAGAGTCTGGAAATGTTCTTTACTACAAATCCCAAAATTTGATGCAGAGGCCACGCTTGCTATGGCATGCTAGGACCTGTAGTCCAAAATTGATGTTTGCCCTCTTCTGTTCGAGAGCCATATTATTTAAGCTAATGACTGGTGCTGATTTCAATCAGTTTGCATATTGTAGCTACACCATAGATGACAGGTGAAGGCCAAGGATGACAAAGGATAAGTTAATTCCATTTTAAAAGTAACTTGCCAAGCTTGGGATCAAAAAAAGAGAGAGAGGGTTGAAGGTTGCATAGTGATGATTCCCATTATGTAGTTATATTAATTCTTCAACAGTAAGTAAATTCTCTGCAGCAATATTTGGCTCTGTCAAAGATTCCCACTGCCTGCACCCTAGAACAAAGACACACGCTGTTGGAAAGGCACACCATCCTTCATGACTGTAGTATGCCCACTGACGGGTATTCAAGTTTGTTTAATCTCCAGCTAACACTTGCCCAATCATTCCCCCTGAATTTTGCTTATGAACGAACTCATTCATGGTCAAACACAAAGCCTCTTTCCCCCACTTTTAAGCAATAAACTGGAAGAAAGGCTCACATTTCACTTTCATTTAGTTAGCACATATTTTTTAAGCAAAATCCCCGCTTGAGATCAAGGACCTTCGTGTTCAATCAAACTTTCTTCAAGAGGAATAGCAAGTTCTTAATCCTGTTCTCTTCATTAGAGAAGGGGCGGAGGGGGGAGATCTCTGATTTTATACCTCTATTTCTATTTTTAAATACAATACAGTGTTCCTTTTGGCTTAGTTTTCCAGAGAACTCTGTTTTTGTGGCTAAAACTAAAAACAAGACCAGCTCTAATCAAGTTGCAGACAACTGGATGAACACAACAACAGTGGTCTCAGTTGAGGATCTGAATCCCACAATGCACCAGAAGGTGTGTTTAGTCAAAGCAGTTGGAGGTGGATGAACATCCACAGCTATCATTTCCATTGGGAATAAGCAAAGTTCTCAGGGCTGGTTCCAGATCTGAGGTGTCATGAGAAGAGTGCTCCCTTAACTTCTAACAGCAAAACAATGTGAAATAGGTAGCAGTGTGCCCCAGGGAAATCACCCAAGACTCAAGAACAGACTTGCTATGTCTAGGTGCAGCATATATACTGGAAGTATGTTCTATTTGCTAAGCATCTACCCAGATTTATAAGCTACCTGTTCCAAGCATCCAACTGGGGTGTATACATTTTTATACAAAGATATCACCCCATCCCCAATGAAGACACACCTTTCTCCTGCAGTGGAGCTTTGATGGTTTTAATGATGCATCTTAGCAGGTTAGAGCAGGAAGTCAAAGATGCTCTGCACAGGTAATTTGGCTGAGGAATATAGGTCACCCAGCTGATTTAACCCAGTAGGAATATGGCCAGGTAATCAGAATAACAATCAAACTCAAACTGTGTCATGGAAACTTTAATTATCCCATGTAGCCAGAGCTGCTAGCTTTTTAAAGACCAATTCCTGTACACAACCCACTGGAAAACTGGGCTGAAAAATTCCTGAAACTTTTAGGCACTAGGCTGGAGTAAGGAGTCATATACCTACTAGTAAAGTATGACAATAGCCATCAACATTCCCCTTAAGACTATATTATCATTCATGTTTCCCTCATTATGCATTTTAGACATCCTACCAGAAGAATCCTCTGAGGTCATGGATGAAGAACCAACAGCATATTGGATTGTAGGGGAGGTAAATAGGGAACATGGCAGCACACATGATCCTCTGATCTCTATAAGAGCACATGTTGTACAGGTATTAGCTTGAAGATCCCATTCCTAACATCTGGAGTTAGTGGATCTGAGGTAGCACATCTTGCAATGACTGCCTTAGGCTCTGAGATCTTCTGCCACAGTTGACAAAGGTTTATTTATGGCAGTAGTTCTTAACCTGTGATCTATGGACCCCCAGGGGGCTGTGATGTCCTCACAGGGGGTTTGCAAAGAATTGAAGGCTGCTCAGCCCACATGACAGGAGCCAAGGCAAAGGCAGACTGGTTGGCTTGGCCTTTGCATTGTTATTCAATCTGCTCTAGCCACAAACTTGTAGGAGGAAGCAAGAGAAAAGTCTTCACTCCTGCTCCAGCGCCTCTGAGGGAAGGTTTAATGGATGGTGTTGTTGTTATGTGTTGTTGTTGTTAGGGTTTTAAATGTTGAGTTGAGTCTTGGGGGTCTGGGGCAACAAAAGATATTTAAAGGGGATCCCTGGTAAAGAAATGGTTAAGAGCCACTGGTTAACAGGTTTCCTGAAGCCTACCCATGGTCACTGCTGAACACTAGCACATGGGGAAGAAAACCTGGAACCCTTTCTGATGGAGGTAGATTGTTGTCAGAAGTTGTGGTAGAAGTGGGGGCAGAAGCTGTTCATTTAGTACTGTGCTGCTATGCTATCTATGACATCAATTAACAACTTCTGTGCCCTCTCTGGTACTTTCTCTGGTAATGATGTTGACCCCACCTTTTCCCTTAAGGTGGTACGCAATAGCAGATACTTGTAGTATTTATCATATTGGTCTCAGTTCAGCAGGGGTGGGGCACATGAACTGCATTTTCCTTCACTCTAAAGGAGAACAGTGCTCAGCCTGGAGGAAATGGAGCAAATGATGCAGTAGGGGAAATGCAGCATAGAATAGGTAAAGAGGTTGTTCAGGAATACCTGGCCAGTATAAATAAATTCCAGTCTCCAGGGCCAGATGAACTACATCCAAGGGTACTAAAAGAACTGGCAGAAGTAATCTCAAAACCACTGGTAATAATCTTTGAGAAATCCTGGAGAACAGGAGAGGTCCCAGCAGACTGGAGGAGAGCAAATGTTGTCACCATCTTTAAAAGGGGTGAAAAGAAAACCCAAATAATTATCACCCAGTCATCCTGACAGCAATACTAGGAAAGATTCAAAAGCAGAATCATTAAACAGACAGTCTGTAAGCACTTAGAAAGGAATGCTGTAATCACTAAAAGTCAACATGGGTTTCTCAAAAACGTGTCATGCTAGACTAATCTTATCTCTCTTTTTAAAAAAGCATTACATACTTAGTAGATGAAGGGAATGCTATGGATGTAGTGTATCTTGATTTCAGTAAGGCCTTTGACAAAGCCCCCCATGATAGTCTTGCAAAAAAGTTATTGCGGGCTAGACAATGAAACTGTTAGGTGGATTTGTAATTGGTTGATGGGCCAAATCCAAAGGGTAATCACCAATGGCTCCACTTCATCCTGGAGAGACATGACCAGCAGGGTGCCACAGGGTTCTGTCATGGGCCCAGTGCTATTCAACACCTTTATCAATTACTTGGATGAGGGAATAGAGGGCATGCTTATCAAGTTTGCAGATGACACCAAATTAGGAGAGGTAGCTAATACCCCAGAGGACAGGATCAGAATTCAAAATGACCTTAACAGATTAGAAAGCTGGGCCAAAACTAACAAAATGAATTTCAACAGGGAGAAATGTAAGATGCTACACTTGGGCAGGAAAAATAGAATGCACAGATATAGGATGAGTGGCACCTGGCTTGATGGCAGCACATGCAAAAAGGATCTAGGAGTCCTAGTGGACCAAAAGCTGAACATGAGTCAGCAGTGTGACACAGCAGCTAAAAAAGCCAATGTGATTCTAGGCTGCATCAATAGGAGTATAGTGTCTAGATCAAGGGAAGTAATAGTGCCACTGTATTCTGCTTTAGTCAGACCTCACCTGGAATACTGTGTCCAGTTCTGGGCACCACAATTCCAGAAGGATATGGACAAGCTGGAACATGTTCAGAGGAGGGTGACCAAAATGGTAAAAGGTCTGGAAGCCATGCCCTATGAGGAGGGGCTTAGGGAGCTGGGTATGTTTAGCCTGGAGAAGAGAAGGTTAAGAGGAGACATGATAGCCATATTTAAATATCTGAAGGGATGTCATAGTGAGGTTTTCTGCTGTTCCAGAGACTAAGACATGGAGCAATGGATGCAAACTACAGGAAAAGAGATTCCATCTGAACATTAGGAAGAACTTCCTCACAGTAAGCTGTTTGGCAGTGGAAAGCACTGCCTCAGAGTGTGGTGGAGTCTCCTTCTTCAGAGGTTTTTAAACAGAGGCTGGATGGCCATCTGTTGGGAATGCTTTGATTGTTTATTCCTGCATGGCAGGGGGTTGGACTAGATGGCCCTTGTGGTCTCTTCCAGCTCTATCATTCTATATTCTATGGTTGTTATTAGTTCTTCTTGCTATGGCTGATGGTAGTTGCATCCAAGAATGTGGGGGGGGGGCATATGTTCATTCCGCCCGCTTTAAAGACTACAGCAATTCTATGCATATTTACACAGAAGTAAATGCTGCCGAAATTAATGTCTCCTCAAGTGTTTCAAAGCTTGTTCCAAAAGCCTGACTGCTGCTCACCCACTCCAGACATTTTCAAGATACCTATTGCCCATAGCTCTCTTTAAAGAGATTATCAGACAAGGCAAATATCTCAGGGCAGGAATGGAACAGGGGCGAGAAAGGGGCTCCATTTCAGATGACATTGAGCCCCTCTGCGATGCTTCCATTCTGCCCCCATTCTGCTCCCAGGGTATTCTATTCATGATGAAAAATTGTGAATAGAACCCCTTTTCCGTTTTCTTCTGTGCCTGTCACAGAATCAGAGACATGGGAAACAGATGCCCATCCCTCTTCTGCGATGACAGGCATGGGGGAGGAGTTCCGTGGCGGTCACTTCCTGCCATGATCAGGACATCAAGGTAAGTGCCACCCTTCTCCCCGCCCTCCCTGTTGTTGTTGTTTTTTTACATTTATTTCTGCCTTTTATTTTTCAATTTGACAGCTGGGGGGGGGGTATTTTAAATTTCCCTCCTGCTCGTTCTCTCGTGAGAACGAGCAGGATTTCCCCTGGCAGTCGTAAAGGCAGCCTTATGATGGCTGCATTTATGGCCAACCAGGCTAGGAGGCAGGGAGCCTGTTCCTGGAGCGGAATGGAGGTAAGTGTGTGAACATTTACCTCCATTCCGTTACAGGAACAGGAGAGGAGGTGGAGGGACAGAAATGGTGCATTTTGGCCCCATCTGATAATGTCCTAAAAGTGAGCTATAGACAACAGACAAGCTGACCATAAGCCAGTATTTGAATGCTGGTGAACTTGGCCAACATTTACAATGTGTAAATCCCCCTCTCCCGTGTTTTATTCCACTATTTATTTCAGTGTTCCAAGCAGTATGCCTGTTTTCTTATTAAAGATTTCTGTCAGATGTAGGATCATACACATACACACGCAAACTTACACGCACACATTGCTGTTTCTGGTTCATGGTTTTCCTACTGAGAAAAAGTGCTAGGAGGTACTCTCAACACTAAGGAACAAATCATGACAGGTTGAAGGAAGGCAAGCAGCAGAAGGACAAAAAAAAGTCCCATGATTAAAATTCCAGCTAAAGCAAACAGGCCAATGATGTCAGCATCAGTAAGAGGCAAGTTTTTGAGATGGTGTTATCAATGGCCTTGCCCTAGACCAAACACAAGTTGAACCTTTTCAGATTTCAGGACTATATAGAGTTGAGAGCCATGCAAGAGAAGGCACGGAACAGAATAGCATGTGAAAAAAGGAAGGAAGGAAGGAAGGAAGGAAGGAAGGAAGGAAGGAAGGAAAAGGCAGCTGTCCTCAGACCTTTTTAGATGTTGAGATGTGGCTCAATACACACACAGACATGGAGGTGACATAATGGCAGCTAGTTGTACCTACATCATCATATATTTGCTTGAAATATTGAAATGGGCACGGATAATTTGAAGGTAGTGACTGCTGCTATGCTGCTACCTCTTGCCTGTGTGTGTGCTCATTTGTCCCCAGCATGACAATATGAAAATAGCTCTGGCATGAGCCAAATAGGAAAAACAGAGAATTATTGCAAAGCCACACTGATGTTAGGAATAAAGGCTTTCTAGTAACAAAGGACCCAGAGCATGGGAAAAGTTTCTTTTTGGATTATTGCCACTAAATCCCATAGCCAGCATGGCCACTTGCTCTTATAGCTACTTATCCCATTCAGCAAGAGAGATTACTGTGCCTAAAGTATAAAACAGCCTCAAACTGTTCATGGCTGAAAATATGAGAAAGACAGGGAGAGGAAGTAAGGGAACTAGCTGGTAGTGGGATATAAATGTACCTGGCATGCAGTAACAACAACGGCAGCAACAACAAAACCCTAACCCAACAGAAACATAAAGGTTTTTTGTGGGTTTTTTTCCGGGCTGTGAGGCCATGTTCTGGAAGAGTTTATTCCTGACATTTCTCCTGCATCTGTGGCTGGCATCTTCAGAGAAATTATCATAGAATCATTTATCTGAAGATGCCAGCCACAGATGCAGGTGAAACATCAGGAACAAACTCTTCCAGAACATGGCCTCACAGTCTGGAAAAAACCCCACAGAAAACATATGGATGCTGGCCGTGAAAGCCTTCAACTTCACAGGAACACAAAGGGTGGGTTTTTTGTTGGTTGGTTGGTTGGTTGGTTTTTTGTTTGTTTTTGTTTTGCATAGCATCAGTTTCCAGTATAATGCACCCTTGCAGGGCCCACCTTCCTGCCAACCCTTGGCCCTCTGCTTCATATTTTTTTCTGGTGTGGCACTGCTTAACATGCCTTGTGGTTGGGTATTGACCCAAGATATTTAATTTTCCCACATGCCCCAACTACATCAGGAAAACTGTAGCCTTCTTCAGACCTTATTTGCCATGTTTATTTCAGCAGAGAAGCAGGATAGTACAGGTACCTACCCCAGGCCCCTCTGCTGTTTTCCTCATGTGGAAAGCAGCTCTTCTGAAGAGGAGAGATTCCTATTCACATGGAGGTTTTCCACACAAGAAAGAGACACAGTTTTCCAGGGTTCTTGCTTGCACAGAGAACCTCCATGCAAACGGGAACCTTGCCTCTTCAGATGCATTGCTTTCCATGTGAGGCAAGTGACAATAGGAGGGAATGGGGCTAGGTGATGTCTTTTGGGAGTGTGGTGATTAATGACTGAAGCATGGGAATAAGTGCAGTGATGTCTGAACAGGGCTTGTGAGAAAATTAATATGGCTGATAGGCTCTACCAATCAATACTTTGAACAGCACCATTCAGAAAATCACTGCTATTATTGCTATTACAGGGCAACAATAATATACTGTACAGTGTATGTGATACTTCACAGTTGCATCCCGACTGATATGAATACACACACACATCTCTCTATTTGTCTATAGTCTGAAAGCATTTCTATTGGGGAGATATGATGATTACTACTTATAACACTTTTAACAGAGGAATACAGAACCACAAATAGCTTAAAAAGTGGCTAGGTTTTGTGCAGCTACTATAAAATTAAGAAGACAAGTGGTGAATGATCTTAGGAGATTTTCAGACAGGGAAATTATTCCCCAGGGAGATCGGGACAGAATTGTTTCTGTCCCAGAAGCAAAGCCGCATTTCGCATGCCCACTTCCCTCTCCCAATCTTACGTTGTCCTAACGCTGTGCTCCTTCTATTTCTTTTTATTAACGATGAACTCTCGTTAATAACATATCGTGGAAGGTACCAGCAGGGAAATAGAAGGAGCACAGCGTCAGGACGACGGAAGATCGGGAGAGGGAAGTGGGCATGCGAAACATGGCGCTGCTTTCATGACAGAAACAATTCTGTCCTGAACTCCCCAGGAAATAATCTCCCCATCTGAAAATCTCCTATGTGAAAGTTCCTGTCAAAATATTTTAATTATTGTTTTATCCGTACTTAACCAATACATTTTATTTACATTCTAAATACATTATTGATTTTATTTATTAAGTATATTATTCTGGTATGCGACCAAAATAAATCTAATAACAATAACAATAATAAAAATAAGTAGTAGTAAATATGTTGAAATGTGGCCTTGAAGATAACATTTAAAATGGCCTTAAGAAAACACCAAACAGGATCCTAAATTAACACTCTTGAAGTGTTATCTATGATCTAGCTTTAGAAGCATGTTAGAAGAGGTGAGGATTTTTTAGAAGTACATTTATAGTCTGTCTTTCTGTCATCATGGAATCACCTTGCTGTGGGGAAACAGTTGGTCATATACCAGAGAAATAGTCTGCTGCCTGTTTTATCAGAGCCAGTCCTACCATCAGACAAGGTGAGGTAGCTGCCTCGGGAAGAAAATGTTGGGTGATGAGAAAGGAGAGCAGAGGCCTTGAACTTGCCCATCAACAGTCATTATCTGAGCAACAGCCTGAAAGAAGACACAGAGGTCACAGTCTTCCTCACAGTGATGCAGTGTATTTCTATTTAATTTGCATCTATATATCTAAATTACCACATGCAAACCTGATACAAATGTGCATCCTACAGGGAAATGGAATTGGTTGATATATTTCCTTTTTCTTCGACCTCTCCCCAAAAAACCCATGGAATGAAATCAAAGTATGTATGCTATCAGCCAGACAAAACTACACTTTCTCTGTTGGTACTGAATTCCCCTGCATTTCCTGGAAAGCTCTCTCTGTTAAGGTTAAAATGACTGCTTCCCACAGTGCTGTTCCACTGCAACAGCTCTCACAAGCACACATCAGAATTGCAAGAATGCTATCAATGTGCTCAGCTGCCCTGTTATTTTTGTGATGTGTCTCTAGAATCTTCATTTTGTCCTAAAACCTTTAAGAAAGGGTTTAAGATCAGCCTGGGCAAGAAAGCTAACATTTCCTCTTGTTGACCCCTGACTAAATCATATGGATAGCATATGTTGCAGGACAGTGGAACAAAAGTGTGAAAAAGAGCTATTTTAACTTTAACAGGGCAGGTGTTGTAACAAATGTTAGGCATAATGCTGAATAAGGAAGTACAAAAATAAGGTAAGCATCACTTGTCAAAGATCTGCTATTTGTATGTATATCCAAAGAATATTTTGTTTTGTTCATTACATGCAACAGACACCTGCTCAAGTGTGGTGTAGTGGTTAGAGTACTGTATTGGAACCTGGGAAATCTAGGTCCTAGTACATACTGAAGCAAGTAACCAACTGGGTGGGCACAGACCAGTCACTTTCCATCTAAGCTACTTCACATGGTTATTATGAGGATAAAGTGGGGAGGAGAGAAACATGCAGGTTGCCTTGAGCTCTCTGGAGGAAAGGGGGATAAAAACAATGGTGGGGTATGGAGAGGGCAAAACACACCAGGTGACACTGTTGGGGGGGGGAGGGATGACACCAGTCTTAGTGATGCTACAGGTGGTTGTGATGATTTCCAAAAGATGACCTAGCTACTAAATCTCAAGGAAGACAGTTCCAAAGCAAGGGAACAAACACCCAAGATCACAGAATCATAGAGTTAAAAGAGACCACAAGAGCAATCTAATCCAACCCCCTACCATGAAGGAATACACAATCAAAGCACTCCTGATAGATGGCCATCCAGCCTCTGCTTAAAAACCTCCAAAGGATGAGACTCCGCCACACTCTGAGGCAGTGTGTTCCACTGACAAACAGCTCTTACTGTCAGGAGGTTCTTCCTAATGTTTAGGTAGAATCTATTTTCTTGTAGTTTGAATTCATTGCTCTGTGTCCTAGTCTCTGGAGTAGGAGAAAACAAGCTTGCTCCCTCTTCAATATGGCATCCTTTCAAGTATTTAAACATAGCTATCATGTCACCTCTTAACCTTCTCTTCTCCAGGCTAAACATACCCAGTTCTCTAAGCTACTCCTCATAGGGCATGGCTTCCAGACCTTTTACCATTTTGGTCTCCCTGCTCTGGACATGTTCCAGCTTGTCCATATCCTTCTGGAACTGTGGCTCCCAGAACTGGATGCAGTATTTCAAGTGAGGTCTGAACAAAGCAGAATAGAGTGGCACTGTTATTTCCCTCGATCTAGACACTATACTCCTATTAATACAGCCTAGAATAGCATTGGCTTTTTTAGCTGCCGGGTCACACTGCTGACTCATGTTTAGCTTGTGTCCTAGATCCCTTTCAGATCCCTTTCATATGTACTGCTGTCAAGCCAGGTGTCCCCCATGCTATATCTGTGTTTTTCATTTTTTCTGCCCAAGTGTAGCATCCTACATTTCTCCCTGTTGAAATTCATTTTGTTAGTTTTGGCCCGGCTTTCTTATCTGTTAAGGTCATTTTGGATTCTGATCCTGTCCTCTGGGGTGTTAGCTACCCCTTCTAATTTGGTGTCATCTGCAGACTTGATAAGAATGCCCTCTGTTCCCTCATCCAAGTCATTGATAAAGATGTTGAATAGCACTGAGCCCAGGACAGAACCCTGTGGCACCCCGCTAGTCACTTCTCTCCAGGATGAAGAGGAGTCATTGGTGACTACCCTTTGGGTTTAAGATGACTCCTAAAGCATTGCCATTTCAACCTGTGATAACATTTTTGGGGCACTGAAAGAAAAATTCTGCCATATAGAACTTTCATGAACAGACACATGGGTTAATATTAGGAGACTGTATACATTTATTTTAGATTGTACACCTTTGGCAGGACCCAATGTTGTTGTTTACCTGTTTTACTTTAAAGTGCTATGTACATAGATGGGCACTATATTAATACATTATGATGATGATGATGACAACAATGATGTGCTGCCTTCTGCAAGCGTTGGATTTACATGCTCCTTCTTGTTTTAAACATGAGGGATTTTTTTAAAAAAAAATCCAGATATGGTTTATAACAAACTGTGAGTTTGTTACAAATGAAGAAATGATGATCCAAGCAACAAACTGGAATATCAAACCAGGTTTTGACAATGATAAAAAAAAAAAAATGGAGACTGCCAAATTCTCCCTTTTGTCCTGTTAAAAGCCATCCAGTACTGAATCTACCCATAGCACCTGAAGTCTTTGAGGATTTATAATTCAGCTTTAACATACTGAGTGTCCCAATTAATAGAATACAATGGGCAAGGGTAGAAACTGGTGTGACAGGTCTGTATCCCACCACAGCTGTTAAACTGCCTTTATGAATCAAGCTGATTTCATTGCTTTTTTGCACATGTTCCAGACAGAGTGTGGAGCCAACAAGTGGGCCTGATCCATGAGTAACCCTTTGTTACATTCTCATGAGAAAAGATCTACTGTGTAAATTCTATAATGAGTGACAAAGGCCAAATTCCACTATTGACAACTATGATTAGTTATTCTTTTCAAAAAGTTTTTCGTAGAAACTTGCCATTCCCCTGGCAACCTCTGCTGCCCCTTTCTTACCCTCTCCTTCCCTCAGGCGGTCTCAGGGTGGAGTGTAGGAGGCCACCTGTCATTAACTCCCAGTTTATATTGCAACCTTTACATATATCTGGCAGCTAGTTTTTAAAAAATCATTTAGAAATGGGTCACAAGGTGAAATCTTTCATCCAAGAACTCCCAGGGGCCAAAAAAGAAAAAGAATTTTTTTAAAATAAAATTAATGCACATCACACAGCACAATCCTATACCCTCCAACTGTCATGATTGGGCAAGGACAGTCTTAATAAATTGTCCATCACCCCACTTTTTCAACTGGTTTTTAAAATGTTCCAGTTTTTCCTCTCCTCTTCCCATTTTCCTCCTTTGTTCTCAGCTTACTTCTGTTGCTGTAAACCAAGTTCAAAGTACAAAAGTCATTTACACTCAATTAATTCAGCAGCGGGGGAGAGGAGAGGAGGGATGGAATCTTGCTCTTCCTAGTAGACTCAGGCCAAAGCAAACTACTGTAGCCTGTCCTAGATTTGTGTGTGCTTCCTCATTAATAACTTTTGCCATCTTGACCACTCTCTGGTGTTGCTTGGCTACATATGTCCCGGTTTCCATCTGTGACATATCAGATGGCAACCCTAAGTATGGCCTTGTCTACACTGGCCAAATAAAACGACCTCACCTCATCATATCAGTGAGCTGTCCAGATGACTTACGGCTCGAATCCAGGGCTTTTCAGCATTTCAAGGTTTTAGTCTGCATCAAAAAAAAGCTGAGATTTACTCTAGATTCTAGTGGAAAATCTGGATATTTCTGCATGCGTGTGTGTGGACTGTGCTTCATTGCAATATCAGTGTTGGGCCAGGGGGAAGGGTTTGGGGTAGGCAGGCAGAAGAGGGCAGGAAAAGGCACACTGGGCCAGGTGATCAGCTGACCTTACCCACTGTTTCAATTTCACTTTTTAGCACTTCCTCCTCCTCCTTCTTTTGCATACACAGCAGTTGTTCGGAGAAGCACATACCAGCATACCCATATTGTTAGCTGCACATATTTCCACTTAATAGGATTTCTGAAGCCCCTCTGAGATGTAGGGAAAGACATATATACATGCACATGTGCATGTGAAGCGGGGCTGGGGATGGAGCAGCTAGAGCTATGTGGCCACACATACTGTGATTTATTGGACCAGGGTGAGTTTGGAAGGAAGAACTATGTGGATAGTGCCCCAAACTTGCCTTGGTTTGTGTGGTGATCGTGTAGACAAGCCCATGGTTGCTGCGGACCAGGGAAACCCAAAGGTAAGCTGGGCTCTGTCCGTGTAGACAAGCCTGCCCACCCACCCCACCCCGTCCAACACTGATGCTGCAATGGAGCCCTGTGTTTACTTATGGGCAACTATCTCTGTATCCAGACAGTGTGTACTCTTGACTAACTGTGTTTAGGACTGGTGCCTTGTAGTAAAGTTAGCTAGACTGCTTGATAGACAGGTTACCCCCAAAGTCATTTATTCATTCCAAACCACTACCAGCACAGACCCACAACATCAATTCATTATCAGAAGACTAGGGACTTTATCAGACCACCCCCCTAAACTCTGTTCTTTTGCCAGTATAACTTTTCTGTTTTTATGCCAGCAACAGAACTCCCCCTGCCACACTTACCTCCTTCCCCAGCAAAAGGCTTCCCAGCAATGAATGAGGAGTAAACAGAGCTCCATTCACTTCCTCATTCAAAATCCTGCATATTCTCACGAGAATACATAGTGTGGGGAATTAAAATAAACAAAAACAACACTAGAAAAGTTACACTAAGCACAAAAACACACTAAAAACTTACAAGTAACCCCAGGAGGGTCATAAAAAGTGCATCACCTACCTGGATGTCACAATTTCACTTGGAAGTGTTCTTGCCGGACTGGCCAGTCATGCTGCATTCACATGAGTACAATGGCGCAAAGTTTCAAACACCGGCAATGCAGGCACTAAAGTGCCACAGGGATCTATTGACAGCTTAAGCCATCAATGAAATATGATCGGTTTTGGACTTTACATAAATGTGAAAGGGCAATGTCGTCTGATATGTGCGCCATTTTGCATTTATGTGGTGTCATTATGACTCCGTATTTGGTGTGTCTGATTAACGTCCTAGAACTGGATAGAATCATATACAATTTAGTTCTGCAAGAACCAAGACCTTCTGAAGAAGGGTTCCAAGGTAGTACATTCTCTCTCTCTCTCTCTCTCTCTCTCTCTCTCTCTCTCTCTCTCTTCAGACTCAAGCTAAAGCAAACACTGATTCTTCAAAACTACATATCACATTGGCTTACTCAAGTGAATATTCTCAGAGGTCTTTACACTTATTTAAGAACTTGATGACTAAATCCTTTTGTTTTTCAGCTAGTTTTGATTTAATGCTCTTTAAAATTTATTTTTCCTTTCTAAATTTTGGCTATGCTGTTCCTGTTGCTCCTGTTTGTGTTGCTAAATGAATGCAGGGAAGTTGTTGAGGTTTGTTTGTTTTTTTAAATTAAGCAAGGCATACATATTGGGAAGAACTGCTTGGAGTCTGTTGTTGTTTTACAAATAACATGGGTCCCAAGTTGGGAGAAAGGTGGGATATACATTAAATAAATAAATAAACAAACAAATAAATAAATAAATGCTGATTTGTGTGTGTATGTGTGTGTTGGCATTCTACAATTTAACATGAATTTAAAAACTGAAGTGGTGTAATTAGAATCAATTATGTGCTTATCCACTTATCAGATAAAAGCAGTTCTAAGCCTTAACATTTAAAATACCAGCTTTATTTGATGATATGAATCTGTTCCATGTATGTGAACCATGTAACAGCATCCACAATTACTTCATAATCTGTGCTAGTCTTATAGTAATTCCTTCCCCACTCATTTGCCCACTTATTAGACACATAAATGCTTAAATGCAATACTGAAATAATTATCCACATCCTTGTTCTATTTTTGTATATTCTTCCACTCCACCCCCAGACTTATCATCTTGCAAAAGTGCTCTTTTTCCCTCCTTTGATAGCTTTGTTGATACTAAGCCTGCACTTCAAGGAGTTTATTTATTACCTGCCTCTGGAAACACCTTGATACTGTGTAGGACTGGTTGAACAGGAATGGTTGGCATTATTATAATTAAAATAGGTCAAATTGTTACATTTCTTAGCTGTCCTTAGTTTCATAGAATATTTATTGAGCTATAGATCATGGCTATAAAGGACTCAGAGCAACAGCTTTAAACTTCCACACAGCAAAGGCAAAACGGTAAGATTCCAAGGGGCAGACTCCACAAGGCACTGTAGCAGCTACTGTAGGGTTCTCTGGAATACGTATGAAACCTTACCACAACACAGTACATCTTTGCAGGAGCATGCTGATTCACCCTTGCAGCAATCACTCGTCTCATTTCCTCTGTGGTGAAACCATGGTAGAGGACTTGCCCAAGGCTAAATAGCAACACAGCAGCAGCAACACATGACCTAACATTTGGCCATGTGTGTGTTTTTGTCTGCCTCCCACATCACAATAAATTAATGGATTATTAAAAATCCATGCAGTGTGCCATGAGGCAATGACACTTCAGGAGCAGCCCAACCTTTTCTTCTAGAGAAAAAAAAAAAAGAGAGAGAGAGAATGAAAGGGGTGGGGCTTTAGGAAGGAAAATCTAACAGCCAGGCTTACTGGGAATGAGGATAAAGAGGAGCAGCCTACCTTACTGATGGTCTTTCTCCTGGTGATGCTCAGTTCTCACTCCAGTTTACTTCCATTTCATTTTGGGGAGAAGGACTTAGTGAAGCAAAGATGACTGAAGCTCGGCCACGTTATGTAATCAACCGTCCGGCTTATTCTAGTGAATACTTCGATGAAGAATTTGAGAGAAAAAGTAGAAGTTACCCTCTTGGAGAGAAAATAAAGAATCTTTTCAGGTACGTAGAATGCTTTAAATTAGGTGTTTGTAAGCATAAACACACACTGTAGGCTGTTACTGTACATAATGGTGGACAAACCCATCCAGATTTTTCATGAGACTTTGTCAAGTCCAACTTAACCCACACTTTAGGTTTGCTCAGACCAGGAGCAATGATGCTAATCTTAAACCCAGTCTTCCATTCAGAAATGAAACTGTACAATTCTCCAAAATGGAGAGGGGAAATTATAGAATTTGCAATCCTGTTGCTGTGGTGGTGGTGGTGGTGGTGGTTGCTGTTATTTCCCCACTTTTTCAATAATGGGACTGAAGGCAGCTTACACCTAATTAAAATGGGTAATGCACAGTTCGATTTGGCACCCCCTATGTCGATATTCTCTTGGGTATCCAAGAAGAACAGAGAATTTAGAATCATCTTACCTCCATTTCCTTTCTTTACTTTTTGATGTTAATGGATTGTTATTAACTGTTCAAGAAAAAGCATGTAAGTTTCCACCGACAAAGCCAAAGGAGATTAGAATAAGAATAAGCAAACCACAGAAATAGGAGAAAAGACCAAATATTTTTTTCCTATTCTCTACATCAGAAAAATGTAATTAGGGATGCAAATGAGGTTGTATTAATTCATTGTAACCATCACTTACTATTTGGCTTTGTGTGTTTATAAATAATAATATTAATGAATGCTCTCTAAGAAATTAGTCTCATCTTGTAATTCCTCACCCCCATCCCACCCATTATATTTTAGAAATAGATTTAAAAAGTAAGGCAGTCTTGAAGAACAAGAATGCATTTGTGTCAACCATGGACAGAGCTTCCCGGTCTTGGTCCTTTATCACTTCAAAGCAGATTATTATCCAACAACACACTGGGGTGTTAGTCAGGAGGGAGAAACAACAAAATTTGGGTATACTGATGTGTTTCAAAAAGGATTCAAAAGAAGAGTGATGACATACCTAACAAAAGTGTCCCCAGATTTTGTACTATTTTGTCTTGTTATATTTATTAGTTATAGTATGCCTGAAGAAATGAGGTGTGGTGCTCAGTAATATATGAGACACAGTCACTGCCCTGAGGCTTACAATCTAAGAAACTAGACACATATGGGAAAGGAGGAGTGGGGGGTGGGAAGGTTTGAGGTCAGTTGGAAAATGTAAGAGCAAGATGCGAATGTGGATCTGTCCATCAAAAGAATAATTTGTGGGTCACACAGTGCTTTTTTAAAAGAGGTGTGTGTGTGTGTGTGTGTGTGTGTGTGTTGGATGGTGGCCTCCTTCCTCATTTTCCTTTCTCCACCAATTTTTTGTTTTGTTTTGTGCAAAACTTGGGTTTCCCCTGAGCCTTCTGATACCTCCCTCTTGTGCGGGGATGGGGCCATTTTGGATACACAAGGACCACACTCAGAAAACAAGATTGCATTAGTATTTATATCTGCATTGTGCTCTTCACACTGGGTAATGAATCACTATTGGGCAATTTGGTCGATGTGCTCTGACATATGATAGGACACATTTGCTAAGAGCTTGGAAAGTTCCAAGACCCCCATCCCACCAATCATTGGTTAGTATTATAGCTGCAATTTTAAAAAAAAAACTGGGGGGGGGTTCGCTGTACAAAAGTAACTTTTGAAAAAAGAAAGGTCAGATTACTACAAGCCACTGGCCTGTAGTATGAAACCAACAAAAGCCCCTACAGCCAGAACACCCAAGACATATGATTAAAAAACCAAACTGAAGGGTTCTGCCAAAAAATAACCAAGATAAACCAATCCCACTTCCAATTATAAAACAGCAACAATATGAAGAAATAAAGGGATAACTAAACCCTGGAGCAGAGAATCCAATAAAATTAAATTTCTGAAAGGGTAAAAATACCCCACTAGAAAGTATACAGATGCTACAAATAAGTATCTAAAGATAATAAAAATACCAAAAATCAAGGCCAAAAAACAAAAACCTGACCCCTGAAGTAGATGAGTCAGTAAAATTACTAAAAGGGTGACAATACCCCAAGTATGAAACACCTAAGTCGTCAAGCCATAAACTCCTGTAACTGTAAAAGTAACCTAAACATTACAGTTGCACCACAAAAGGAGTGAATTGTCCCTCGTTATGTAATGTAACTTAGTTATGCTTTAGTTCAGGGGAGGGAATCATACATCCTTCCAGATGTTATTGGACTGCAAGTCCCAGAATCCTAGCCAGTATAACCAATAGTGAGGAATGCTATGCATGACACCCACTACTGCCTTATTTATTGCAGAAAGGAATCACTTGCTAATATTAAATAGCTATTTCCAAACTCTGCATTGTCCATGCAGTTCCAGATAATTATAACCTCAAAAGAGCTTCCATTTTAGTTTGGGGTCTACTATACAAGTATACAGAGAAAATACAGTTATTTAATACCATGATGCTACCTTACACTATCAGGAGAGGCATCATGGCTGGATACACAGTTCCATAGTTATTCTCTGTACTTACGCCCTTGCTTTAAACTAGGGATGGAAGTGAGTTGCTTGGGCACATAACAGAAGGAACATAGAGATTACATGAAGCTAATCTCATAAAGTGCACTCACAAATATGCATAAAAACATAATCCAAGCACAGAAAAGAAACAATTCACAATCAGGCACAGATACCAGAACATTAATATCTGTCCTCAATGGTATAAGTTTCTTGCATATTGTGTGACGTAGGCTAATGCATAACCATTCATGCATTACTTAAGTAAACTAGACCCATTACTTTGGACTACACAATGACTCTTATGTTGACTTTAGATTTGGGTGGCACCTGATGTGACTGAATGGTCTTTTAAGTGGACAGAGTTATGGAATCCTGCCAATGGAATAATTGATCCCTAGGTGATTTCTTAGATTTTTTTTTCCCCTAAACAACAGTACTACTCAGGGAAGAAAACAAAGTAAAAATAATACATTAGATTCCTAACCAAGGAGAGCTTGCTTCAGTGGGAAAGGTCCCACTTGTCCTTATACTGGCTAAATTAACACTTGATGAAGAGTAGCAGAATTTTTAGTCATTACTATAGCCAATTATTCCAAATGTACAGTACAACACTTTTGTCTGGCATAAGCTATATTTCTTTGCAGTAAATCTGAATACAGCAGAAGTGTTGGTTTCTCATTTGCTACCAGAACATAATTAGGGCTTTAAACCTTTAACAATCTGGGAATGGAGCATTTTGACTCCTTATATCCCTACCTGGTTAATGTGATAATTTAAAGAAGCTTCTTTAGTAGTGCTAGAGGATGTTAAAGTCATTTTGAATTCTGATCCTGTTCTCTGGAGTATTAGCTTCCCCTCCAAATTCAATGTCATCTGCAAATTTGATAAGCATGTCATCTATTCCATCATCCAAGTTGTTTATAAAGATGTTGAACAGTACTGAGCGTAGGACAGAACCCTGTGACACACCCCACTAGTCACTTCTGTCCAGGATGAAGAGGAGCCATTGGTGAGTACCCTTTGAGTTCAGCCTGTCAACCAATTACAAATCCACCTAACAGTACCATTGTATAGTCCACGTTTTACTAGCTTCTAAATCCTGAAGTTTGCTTTACAACTACTCAAACCAGGTTTCTAGTGTAGCAGTGGCAGCCTTCTGAAAGTTACAGATGTCTTTATACTTGCCTTCCCATGGACATTAGACATGTGCCAATGATACTGAGTTTCTAGTGCGTGCTAAAAACTTTTTTTATTACAGCAAATCTTTCCAGATTACCAGCCACTATATTGCACTGAATATATGTTTTACTGGGTTTTGAATAATGTTTTAATTATATGCAGCACTTACGTATTTGGAAATGTTACATAGCTTATAAATTGGTTAAATAAAGATAAGTAAAGCCAATAATGTTAATATGGAAAGTACAATATAGAACGTACTTGATGCTTTTTACATTGAATTAAAAGTCTGCTGCGAGCTGTGAGTGCTATTGAAGGGAAAGTCTGGCTTTCCCCACTTCCATCCCTGTTCTTTCTGTGTGTATTGTAATTTGTCTGTGTTCTTCTTTTAAGTGGCTTTGTGCAAAACATTACTGCTTTGGATTACAGCTCCCAGAATCACCCAACCAGTATGGTCACTGGCCATGCTTGAGTGAAATGGTTGGCCTTTCAACAATGTTTTCTATGGGCCAAGTCCTTACTTGTTTGCCTCTAGTTCTCTAGGTATGGCATTAAAAGGGCCCACTCACACTATAGAATTATAGTATTATTATTCCACTTTAACTGCCATGGTTCCAACCAATGGAATCCTGGGAATAACAATTTAGGGTAAGTTATTTAGAATTCTCAGCCAGAGAACTCTAGTGTTCCACACACTATAAACTCCATGATTCCATAGGATGGTACCATGGCTGTTAAAATGGAGTGATAGCAATTTGCCAGAGCTTCTATGGACTTTATCAGACTAACCCCTTAAAACGTTATTTTGCTGGCATTAAAAACAAAAACAAAAGAATGTCCTCCACCACCACACCTCCCCCACACACACTTATCTTCCTCTCCCAGCAAAGGCAGCTCTGGCAATAAAGAGGAAGTGAATGGAGCCCCATTCACTTTCTCGTTCAAAATCCCGTGAGATTTCATCACCCAGGAAATTTAAAAATACAAACAAAAAACATTTTAAAAAAGCACGTACACATACTTTAAAAGTCCCAAGTAACCCAGGGAAGGTCATAAAAAGAGCAAAACTTAACTGAATGTCCCGATCTCACCCGGAAGTGTTTGTGCTAGACCAGCCATTCTCGTTGCAGTCATGAGAGTTAAATGGCCCAAGGTTTTGCACTCCAGCAATGCCAGCTCAAAAGCGGCATAGGGGATCGATTGATGGCTTAAGCGGTCAATTAAAAACTGTGGGTTCGGAGCTGATTTTAACCACAAAAGGGTGACGTTATCTGACCTGCACGCCCTTTTGTGGTTATGTGGAGTCGTTATGACACCTTTTTTGTGTGTCTGATAAAGTCCTATGTTGTGTATCTGCACCGCACAATTACACATTTTGATAATTCTTTAACTGCCGTTGCTCCATCCTACAGAATCCTGGGGTTTGTAGTTTTGTGAGGCAGTAGACCTCTCTGATAGAAATTTCTGAATACCTCAGGAAAGTACAAATGCCATGGTTTGATAAGATGAAGCCATGGCAGTTAAAGGGGTAGCAAATGGCTATATCTGTGTAATGTGAAGAGACGTGTATTGGACCCTCATACACTTTTGAGAAAAAATTGAGGTTCATCTGCACAGTACATGTTAGCTCTTAGGGTTGCAAGGGCTGTATCACTTTCTAATGCAGTTCCATTGTATGTACATAAACCTATGATGATTTTTTTTTAATCAGTTGTAATGGTGTCTTTGCCCAGCAAACAGAAACCAGTGATAAAACTGCAACATGAAGCCTTATGCACACTCAGGGAACTATAACTGAGGGATGGAGCACATGCTTTGCATTCAGAAGCTCCCAGCTTCAATCTTTGGCAATCTTTGGCTCATCCAGCAGATAACCTTGCACCTCATACCTTGGTGAGCTTCTTTGCATCAGGAGGTATAGATACTACCAGGTCTATGATGGAACTATGATAAACCTATGAGGGCAGCCATTTGGAGGAAGCCATTTGAAGGGAGTTCTCTAGAGGCAAGAGGATAATATTTGAATTAAACATTCATAGGAGCAGACTGTTAAGTCCTTAAACAGTATGTTCTTAAATGTGCAGCTATATTCTGACTCAATACAAGGCAGCTTTTGGAGGTTCTCTTGAAGTAATAGGACTTTCTGTGAAGTAAACATACATTCATAAGGCCAGGGTTTTAAGTGTTTAAATGTGCAGTTACATCTTGCTGACTTCTCATGTCCCATTGCTGAAGTAGGCCACACAGGATTACTTGGTTCTGTTAGCAAGGACTTTATCAGATGCACTAAATACAGAGTCATAATGATGCCACATAAACGCAAAAGGGTGTGCATATTAGATGATGTTGCCCTTTCACATTTATGTCGGGGCCAAAACCTGTACCTTTTTATTGATGGCTGAAGCTGTCATTTGATTCCCGCATGGTGCTTTAGTGCTAGCATTGCTGGCATGTGAAACCTTTCACCATTTAACTCACGTGAATGCAGCGTGAATGGCCAGTCTGGCATGAACACTTCCAGGTGAGATCACAACATCCAAGTAAGTGAAACAGTTTTTATGACCCTCACAGGGTTACTTGGAAGTTTGTGTGTGTGTGTGTGTGTGTGTGCTTATTTTAAACTTTTTGTGTGTTATTTTTTGTTTTATTTTTAATTTCCCGCGCAATGAAGTCTCACAAGAACCCACAGGATTTTGAATGAGGAAGTGAACGGAGCTCCTTTCACTTCCTCTTCATTGCCGAGAAAGCCTTTGCCGGGAGTCAAAGATAAGTGTGGTGGGAGGCGTTCTTTTGCCAGCATAAAAATGGCTTTAATTATGCCAGCAAAAGAATGTTTTTAGAGGCTAGTCTGATAAAGTCCCTATCTGTTGAGCAGTTGTACAAGAGCTGCTCAAACAAATAATGTGGTCGTTTATTACACTCATCATTTTAAGCATCCCAGTAACATTTTACATACTATAATTTTACTCAGATTTTGTTTTGGTGTGGACACAGGATCCTCAATGCATATCTTCCAATTGTCCTGATTACTCAGGGACAATGCTAATTAATCCTCTGTTGTCCCAGTTTTCCAGCTGCTTTTAAAATGCCCCAGTTTCTCTCTCCTCCACCCACTTCCCACTTTGTCCTCTGCTTACTTTCATTGCTGCAAGTTGTGTTCAAAGTACAAAAGTAGATTGCAATGAATTCGTTCAGCAGGGAGGAGAGGAGAGGAGTGGGCAGAAACTGGCCCTTCCCATTAGACTCAAGCAAGAGCAAATTGCTGCAGCCTTTCCTAGTTTGTGTGCTCTTCCTCATTAATAACTATCACCAGCTTGACAACACTCTGATTTTGTTTGGCCACATATGTCCTGGTTTTCATATGTGAAATGTTGGAGGTCATGCTAACATTACTTGGAAAACAAACCTGAGTAAACATCAGCAATAGCACTTGGCTAGGTATCATGGTCTTCAGAGTTCAACAGAGGCTGAGATAACAGGATACTGACACATTACAGCACTAAAGCCAGTAAGAGACTAATTATGAATAATGGAAGTGATCTATTTTTTCAGTTGTTCTTCATGCCAGCATTATACAGGTGCAAAACACCACATGCCTAAACAGCCCTTTGCTCTGCCAATGACGATTTAGCCGGGCTGGACCACAATATTTTGTTGCTTAAAGCAAAAGACAAAATGATTTTTCTGTACAAAAGATGACTGAATTGGCACTTGAATCTTACTTCAACACTGGTGATTGGATAGTGTCCCCCATCACATCTGAGGGTAGCAAGCTATTTTGTTTTTATTTGTTTTATCAAAATATGTATATCTTATCAAGTAAAATCAATTTAAACAGTTTACATCAATGCAGAATTTTAAACAATTAAAACAATTTTGAAAGACTAAAATCTACAAATTAAAAGGTAAAACAGCTTTAGAACATGTACATGTACCTTTTGAAAAAAATCTATTAGGCCCCAATGGCTTTAAAAGCTGTGTTTTACTTTAGCACTGGAAGGAAACCAATGCCAGTCCCAGTTGGTCCTCCAAGTGGAGGGCATTCCCTCATTTGGGTGAGATGGATGCTTCCAGACTATGAAACTCCCCAGGGAGGCAAGGCTGGCTCCCTCCTTGCTGTCATCATTTGGTGAAGACCTTCTTATTTCAGCAGGCATTTGGGAACAGATTGTTTTACATGTAAGGGCTTTCCATCTTAGTGTGCTGTTTTAGTTTTATATGAATGCCTTCTAATGTTTTAAATCATTTTAATTTTAATCTAATTAATAATGTTATGGACAGTTTAATACAATTTAAATCTTAATTTCTGTATGTTTTTAACTACACGTGGTTTTATTTGTCTTTTACTCGATAAGCTGCCTTGAGTTCCAGTGTTGGGTAAAAAGTGGGGCTATAAATAAAGAAGGCATTTTACAGCCAGAGTACCAGCACAGAGACAGCCCTCTCCCATGTCTTCCAAAGCTTCTGCTGCTAGGAAAAAGAGAGGACCCCTCCAGCAGACTTTGGTCCTTGGGCAGGCACATGGAGAGAGATACATATCTGGGCCTCAATCAGTTTAGGGCTTCAGATGTTATCACCAGCACTTTACGGAATGGGGAAGGGCTGTATATGGTGCATATACCTCCTGAGAGAGGGTCAGAGGCCTCAGAAGGAAAGGTTGTCCCCTAGCATCTACCACCTGAGGCATGAGCCTTATTCAGCCTAATTTCAGGGCTGGCTCTGGCTTTTGGGTATTGAACCACCAGCTCCCTTATTGTTTATACAAACAACCTTATAGTGGAAATGTTTCCAATCAATTTCATGATGGCTTTCTTCTTTTCTTTCAAGATGTTCACCATCCAGACTCAAACTCATCCTGTATAGCCTGTTTCCCATACTTGTATGGCTTCCAAAATATAAAATCAAAGATTACATTGTTCCTGATGTCCTTGGTGGAGTCAGTGCTGGAACTATTCAAGTGCCTCAAGGTGAGGGAACATTGCCTTATCCAGGTTATTCAAACTTTTCTTTGGTAGTTTCTCCATTGAACACATTTAAGAAAATACCCATATATCTTATTCCAACTTAATGCAAACCATGGATTAAAAATCAAGGTAATGTTTTCCTGTTTATGGCCCAGTGAAATTTCAAAATTCAAGTTGTTTTACAGCCTGTCTTATTTTTGTTCATATATTTGCAAATCCATGTGTAAAACTGTGTCTTAGTCCATATATTTAACAATCCCCCATGTGTAACTGCCCACCACAACTGTCTGGAGGAAGTAATGTATGAGTCAGGGTGTTTATGTTAACACCTTCAAAAGAAGAAATAATGGGAACAGTTTTTCTTGATAGTGGTTTTTGTCGGCCTTTCCTGCATAAGAAATTCCAGTATTTATCATGGTATTGATAGTCTCATGCAGGACTTTTTCGGACAAAGAAAAAACAACGCTAGCAGCCTTGCCACGTTTCAAGGCTGCAGCACTGCAGGGCATCCGTTTCTCATGATGCCCGTCCCTAGAGGTACTGTTGCAGTACCGCTGGGACATTTGAGCATTATATTTAGCAGATTTTTACTCACGATCAACAATGTAAATATAATGCTCAAATCAACGATCGTGAGTAAAAATCTGATAAATATAATGCTCAAATGTCACAGCGGTACTGCAACAGTACCGCTAGGGACAGGCGTCATGCGAAACGGACGCCCTGCAGCGCTGCAGCCTCGCAACGTGGCGAGGCTGCTAGCGTTGTTTTTTCTTTGTCCGAAAAAGTCCTACATCTCCTTACATACCTGCACTCTCTTTCACTTTCTTCCTCCTCTTTCCATCCCTAATGGGTTTTTGACTCCCAGGACAAATTTCTTAAAATCCAAACTCATAGTTACTCATACACATGGCTAGTAGCACAGATGTTCCGGTTCATACTTTTCTTCCTCCACAAAGTTGCAATGATGTAGCTCCTCAGTGTGAAGGATTTTCAAATACAGTACTGCCACAGAAGGTCTGAAATAGAGGCACCTTGGCTGTGTGTAGCTCGCAATATAACATCACATATATAGCCTTTTATTATGGCAGGACATTAATGCCACTCTTAGCTGACATAGGTTGTGGTTTTTTTACTATGAAAAACAAAGCACTACACTCAGTTTTCTGTGTGTGTTTTTTTCCGGGCTGTGAGGCTGTGTTCTGGAAGTTTATTCCTGATGTTTCGCCTGTATCTCTGGCTGGCATCTTCAGGGCTGGCTCTGGCTTTTGGGTATTGAACCACCAGCTCCCTTATAGTTTATGCAAACAACCTTATAGCTAATGGTTATTTATTAAATTCTTCTGGAACAAATAGCAACATCTAAGCTAAAAGAAATATAACTACTCAGAATTTTCCAGTTCTGAAGAAATGATTCCCCTTTTAGTTTCTGCCCACAGACTGAAAGGTAACATAATGGACCAGTACTGAGGCCTTTAAAGACAAGCTCTGAAAGGGCCAGTGCAGACACCAATTGTTTGTGGGGTGGAGGGTGTCATCTAACCACCTGTTCATTGCTATTCATCTCTGTTGCCAAGCCTTTCTGATAACTACAGACCTGTCTAGACTGCAGAAATACAGCAGTTTGACACCACTTTATCCACCATAGTTCTATCCTGATATTTGTAGTTTTGTGAGGTCCCAGAGTTCTGTGATAGAAAAGGTTAAACACCTCACAAAACTATAAATACCAGGGGGTTGTCTAAACAGTGAAAATAAGCCTCATGGAATTTGCTGGGAATACGACCTGTCTAAATGGGATCCTGCGTCAATCTACTGCATTCAGAAGGCGGGGGGCCAAAACAGTAAAAACTGCAGGGAAAGCGTTGGCAGATTTTCACGTAGTTTTTTTAAAAGAGTGAGGGGGTGCACATTCCTGCTCATTGGGACAAACAATTCGATATGAATCACTTTCCCATAGGAAAAGGAAGCGCAAAGCTGGTCAGGTGAGGGCAGGGGTGGGGCTTGCTAACAGGGCAAGTGCCCACTGCTACCATGATGTATTTTTGCCTTAGTGAGCAATCCCTAAGGTGATAAAATGGGATGGTTTTTTTTTCTTTCCTGTTAAATTGAAAAATTGCTATAGCGCACTTTAGACATCAGAGGATTTTTTTTTTTTAAGTTCAATGGTGGCAAATTGAGTTAAGTACAAATGCGAGTAAATCACTCATGGCTGCCATCTCGCATGCGAAGCTTATGGGGGCGAAAACAGTGTTAAGACAAGTTGCTGCTGCTGCGAAATGCCATTATTGCGAGGCTCCAAGGGTTTTTTGCCTCATATAGACAGGCCCCAGGATTCCATTGGACAGAGCTGTGGTGAATAAAGTGATGTCAGACTGCAAAAATGGGCAGACTGTATCCCTAGGAACACACAGAGCTGCCAGCTGCATAGATTCAAGAGCCCTCAGCAACCAATTAGTTCAGATTTCTGGCAAAAGCAATCTGACCTTTGCTAGCAGCCTGCCAGCAGGGACAAAAATATCAAAAGAGAGAGAAGGAAGTGTTAGAGAGGGAGGGAAGGAGAGGCAGAAAGAAAGTGGGCTGCAGCTCCCATTTTTGCTATGACCCGTATCCACTACCAGATTACCTTTGGTTGTGGATGGAAAAAAGGTGGCCCAGTCATGTACCACACCAATTATGCCATGTTGGTCCTATTGTTTTGATTAGCTTATTTGCATGTCTATATCATTTTCTGAAATAAATGAGTCACACACAAAAAAAAGCCCTGTTACACAGTTTCTGTTATGTTGTGGGTAGAATGTTGTTTACATAGCATATACTTGTGTATGGCTGGCACATCTTTTGGGATGGAAGCTCTGAGATGTGTTTTTCATTTCTGCTTTACAGGCATGGCCTTTGCTCTATTGGCCAACCTTCCTCCAGTCAATGGACTCTATTCTTCCTTCTTCCCTCTGATAACCTATTTTGTGCTTGGAGGTGTTCATCAGATGGTCCCAGGTAAGGTTACATTTTCTATTTCACTAGCTGAATGCACATGATCTATTATTTCCATGAAGTCTTACCTCCTCAAAATTTATTCCATTTGCTTCCTAGAGGGCATTTTGTGGCAATTGATTTTGGGGGAAAAATACATTTTTTTTTGCCCCAGGCTACCTAGGGTACTTCAAAATGTGGCGGAAATCCCCCTGCAGCTCCCAGAGGTCATTTTGGAGCAAATGGGGGGGGGTCATGGAAAAGGTTCTGGGGGGCCACATGTGGCCTACACTTTGCCCACCCTTGCATTAGAACCTTAGTTTTATGAGCCAGTTGTGAGTCTGGGTTAAAACCGACTAGTGGGTCTTATTGTACAGCAGTCATCTACTACCTTGCTTCCAGTCATGCCACTTATCCATCAAAGACATGAGGATCAGAATGATTCTCCCTTCTTCCCTGCTTTCCCTACAATTAACTTCTTTTTTTTTAAAAAAAAAATCTTCCATTGGCATTAATTGAGGCTCTATGGAAGCTTAAATGCAGTCTTGTTATGGCAGTGAGGAAGACAAAGAGAATCTCTTTCCTTTGATTAGTGATCTGAGATAAGAGACTTCCAGAGGAGAAAATCTCTTATATCTAATTGAGAGAAAAGCTTTCCCCTGTCGGTATGAAATAGGAAGAAGGGGCAGAATATGCTGAGAGGGCAAGGTGTGGGAAAGCTCATGGATCATATCAGCAGCATCTGACTCTGAATGAATAAGAAGATGCTTTGTATGAAAATGTAAACAACAATCATGTGTGTGTATTTCTCACAGGCACTTTTGCAGTCATCAGTATTATTGTGGGGAATGTTTGCCATGAGCTGGCTCCTGAATCTGAATTCCACTACTTTAACCATACAGCCAAAGAGGTCATGGTGAACAACACAGCCATGGAAGCAGCCAGACTGGAGATCTCTGCCACCCTGGCTTGCCTGACAGCTATAATACAGGTAAGAATGCATTATATTCAAAACTGTAGAATGTCCATACTGTCTTGCATGGAGTTAAATCTTTGCTGCTCATAAGATGAACAGAATGGAAAGCAGAGGAATGACTATACCAGCATTGAGACACATCAAGCCTATTTACAGTTTCAAAAACCGAATGAGTAATATGGTTTACAGGGTGCCATAATCCTCACCTCTTCTCTAATACAACATTATTTTGATGCTATATACTGTGCAAGATGTTGCTGATTTTGGAGAGCTCAGTATCTTTTGCCCGAATTAAGAAAATACTGAGGTCAGAATTTTTCTGTGAAATAGAGTTGAATAATAGCTGTAAGGGTCTTTTTTTGGGGGGGCGGCGCTCTCCGAACTTTGTAACTTCTAGCTGAAAATGGAAGATATACAGCATGTCCAAAAATATGTATACACCCTTAACACCTTATAATTCTGGATTTTTTTTGTTGTTGTTTGCAATTTTTTTCAAAAAATGTATACACCCTTAATGGGATTAAAGATTACAACAGTAAAGAAGTGTCACAAAATTACAAGAGAAACTTTAAGTGAGGTTTGCATCTTTGTGCTTTGACAATGCAAGCAGTGCATTCCTGCATAGGGATGACAATTTGAACCTTACGTAAAATTGTAATTTAAGATGGAATTTGTTAACTGATTAAATCATTATTATAAAATTTATTCTTCAGTATAATCACCATAGCTACTACTAGCTGTTAAAGGGTTTACAGTGGGCCCTCCATATCAGCAGGCTCCCGATCCACGGATTGGACTGTCCGGAAATCAACACACCCCATATTATTCAATGGCAGTGTTGTGAACGCAGACAAGCTGAAGTGTGTGCATTCACATCACCACTATTGAATAATATGGGGCTTGACTGTCCACATTTTTTGGCATCCATGGAGGGTCCTGGAACCAAATCCTCACAGTTCCAGAGGGGCTACTATATACATTTGGGGGGGGGGGATACTTTGTATATTCTCCTGTTAGACAGAATGGAACAATTGGTTTGTTAACCATATAGCACACCCCATACTACTCTTTGGGTAAGACCAAGAGATACTTTGTTATGTTAGTGTGTATGTAAAAGTGATCTTCATGAGTAAATCAAGATGGCACCCTGTACTTTATCGATGACATATACACCTGATCATGGATATTTGAACACCCTTAGCTGGAGTCTCTGATTGGGCCCAGTCCCCAGATGTATGCACAGACATTTAAAAAACAGGTGCATGTGTGACTATATCAGCTCTTTCCCCCCCAAGTGCTCCCTACAGAAAGCACTGATATTCTGATGTTTGTCATAGAATGTGTAAATTTTCAAAAATATAAGTCTCAAATGTAGTGGAGATGCTCTTTCCAGGAATTAAACCACAGAGTTCCCTGTCTCTCCTGCCTCATCTTCTCTTACCTCATCTCTCTAGCTGTAGGGAGGGGCCATACTCCTACACCGGGAAAATCCCTTTTGGAAGAGTTATAGCACTCGTATCTACACATACAAGATTCATCCAGTGTTTACTATGAACTGCAAGCTATCTCTCTGAGAGGTTCCACTCATCACTCCATCTAATTGTCTTTCTCTCCATAGATATGCTTGGGATTCGTGCAGTTTGGCTTTGTTGCTATCTACCTTTCTGAGTCCTTCATCAGGGGTTTCATGACGGCAGCTGGCCTACAGATACTCATCTCAGTGCTCAAGTATATCTTCGGCCTGAAGATCGCATCCTATTCAGGGCCCCTTGCCATTGTCTATGTAAGTGAGCAACATGGGACTGATGTTATTATTATTACTGTCCGAGTTTGCTTATGCTGTAGCAACATATAAATCGATTTGAAAGGATATGAATAAATTGTGGACCTGGGGTAAATATGGATCTGGACCTGGAAGAGCTGATGTATTTCAGAGGAAGGCAACAGCAAGCCACCTCTGAGTATTCCTATGAAATTCATGGGGTCGCCATAAGTTGCTAGGCAAGCTGAAGGCACATGCACCCACATATGTAAGAGGAATGAAAACCAGTGTGTGGTTTTAAAAGGTCACTTAGATCGATGTTTCTCAGGCTATCTAATGTGGAGGACAGCCTTTTTCCCCCCTTTTGTTCCAGGGACTGGTACCATATTTGTGGCCATTGACTAAAACCATTACTTTCTTTCCTGAAACCGTCCTGCAAACTGGTAGCAATGGCTCACAGACCAGCACTGCTCCACATACCACTGTTTTGTGTGGCACTGGCTTAGATGTTTTTTTCTTCTTGTTAAAGAACGAATGGATTTTTAAAAAGAAAACACCTTTCAAATATTTTTAAAAGAAAATATATGTATTCAGTTAATTGACTTGAGTGAATAAAGGTGGAAGCTAAGAAAGCAGTGCTACTTAAAGAAAGAACCAGGACTGGAATTTCTCCCAAATTTTTCAGTGAAAACAGAATTAATTTGCTATATTACATAACAAGAGACACTGCACTTGGAGCACATGTACTTCCAAGGCAACTCTTGAAAGATATGGGAGTGCTTTCATGGCCTTGTAATAATACAGAATGCGCACATAAGTAACAAGAGTTACAGTCAATTCTTCCAAACTTTAATTACAAGGCATTATGAGAAAGACTGTGCAAGTATAGACTCCAGAGTTCCCTGCTGTGAGCCTCTTGAACCTTCTTCTAAGGCCTCAGCTGGATGCCATCATTGGAAACAAGTCAGATTAAATGCATCCTGTCTCGTCAGGCCCTACTTTACTGAGCCTATAATTAATCTATAGTTGGCTACTGAAGGGACTGCAGCTTCTTAGGACTTTATCACAGGAGGGTAATAAATCAAAATTAAAGCTGGATAATAGTGTCTTTGGCCAGTATTTATCACACAATGCTGTGTCTGTCCTGCTGTTGCTTTTTCTTTCAATCGTTGTTAGAGTGCACTTTTTCATTGACAAGAAAACCCCATCAATGGTTCCCAATATCACTGCTTTCCCACTATGATAGGTAACCGTAATGCAAAAGGTCCCTTCCACTGCAGTTCCGCTATTGATTCCCCTTATCACTCTCCCCCTCTTCCCCTCCCTATTCCCAAGCAGACTGCTTTTGTAGTCAACCCTCCACAATGTTTGCAGCATGCTGCTTAAATAGCTCTACCCGCTCACCCCCTTCTTCCTCCTCTCTGCTTCCTGTCCTGCCAGCAGCAACATCCCTTCACTCTCTTTCCCAGCTTGCCCCCACTATGTATCAGGCAGATCTTAAACTCCTTCCCAGCCAATTGACCTCAACTCCCACTTCTCTCAGGATTAGGAGGAAGCCCAGTGGGGGTTGGGGTCAGTGGGTTGGGGACGGAGTTTAAGATCTGGCTGAGTCATTGTGGTGGCAATCTGGAAAACAGAGTAAGGGGTTGTGCTGATAGGAGATTAAGAGGCACACATATGCTGGTAGGGCATACATGGGGAGGAAGTGCAGTTAGCGACATGGTGTGGAAGAGCAAGCACAGGACCATGGATCTCCGAAATGACATAGTGTGAATGCAGAGAAGTATGATAATGATTGTTTTCTAACTGGTACATTCCCGTTGGCTTCAATGATGAGATTGCTGTGACACAACAGCCTGGTGTGATAAAGTTCTTAGATTGTTTTGAGTCCTGGCTACTACTGTCAGAGATAGTCTCCTAGGCTAAATAATGGCTACTGGAGCACCATCTTTGTGTTTGGCATTGTGGGGCAGGGACACAGAACAGTAGGCAATCATGGGTGCCAGTTACACGACAAAAATTGTTGCAGGGCTTATCGTGATTTCCTGATCCCGTATCCATCCCTCACTGTTTATACAATTTTTGTCACTCTTTAGGAAATCCTGGAAGATCCCGTGATTGATATTTACACGACAAAAGTCTTTATTGGTCCCACACTCTTATATCCTGTGCTTTTGCTGTTTACACATGTTTAGCTTACCGGGATTTATTTATTTATTTATTTATTTATTTATTTATTTATTTATTTTGGCTGTCAATCAAGGATGCGATTACTCGTGTTTTCACAACCTTGGTGACGCACTTCCTTTAGAGTTCCGCGCCACAAGCAATGCTATTGGCTGGCTGGGAGGGGGGGGCAGAGGTTTGCTATTCCCCTTGCATCTTTAAAATGTTAACCCTTACAGCAGAGGCAGAAGGCATTTTGAAAGACCTCAGACAGAGGAACAATTAAACCATGTCCTTTCCTTTTGAAATCAAGCCGAGTAGAGGCTTTGAATTTCTTTCGCTTTAAGCAGAGGCATTTTGAAAGACCCAGACTGAGATCTTTCGCTCAGACGCAGGGAAATCAAGCCGAGTGAGGTGGGGGGGTTGGGTTTCCCCTTGCCTCTTTAAAATGTTAACCCTTACAGCAAGCCAGCGACAGACAGGCATTTTGAAAGACACAGACACAGAGAGGGGGAATTAAAGGGTGTTCATTCGCTCAGAGGCTGGAATATTTTACTGTGCCCGTTCAGACCCAGGGAGGTGATCAAGGTAGGGGAATGAATGGGCGACCCTCTGCCCACCACAATCTCTTTGTAACATGAAGTTGAGGAAGAGGTTAAAGCTGAAGGGTTTGCAGTGTAGAAATCCATTTAAAAAGGTGATTGAGTACATGCATGCGTGCACACACACATCAACCTTCGTGCAGCTGGAAGGGATGCCTTTGTTTTCAGCTGGTGAGGCTGGATCTGTTGAACGGGTGACTGACCCCTCCTTTTCTGGTCGCTGATCTCTAAGCCCGCCCCCAGTCACCATTTCCGGTCATCCCCTAGTACCGAGATATTTTGTCCCAGGCTGTTTACATTTCTGATTTTCCGAATCCTCCAGTGACTTTTTTAAAAACCGGCACAAACCGCGGGACTGGAAGTCCCTCAGGTTGAGGGATAAAAGGTGGCCCCCCCTTCCGAAAATCATGTACCCGACCCGATGTATGTGTAAACTGGCAGGGATCGACACGAATTCTTCCCGGGACATTTTCATTGTGTAAACGGCACCATGTACTTTGCATGCAGAAAGTTCCAGTTTCAATCTCTGGAATCTCTGGGTAGGAGAAAGAAAAGATCCTCCCTGAACCCCTATAAAGTTGCTGTCAGATAGAGTTGACTGTATTGGTCTAGATCAGTGGTTCTTAACCTGTGGTCTGGGGACACTCAGAGGGCTGTGATGTCCTCACAGGGGGTCTGCAAAGGCTTGAAGCCTGCTTGGCCCACCTCTTCCCTGCAGTGGAGTGATCATGTGACAGGAGCCAAGGCAAAGGCTGGCTGACTGACTGACTGGCTTGGCCTGCACATTACCGTTCAATCCACTCCAGCCACAAACTTGCAGGAAGATGCAGAAGAAATGTCTTCCCTCCCCCTCCAGTGCCTCTGAGGGAAGGTTTAATGAATGGTGTAATTGTATTATTATCAGGTGTTGTATTATTATTATTGTTGTTGTTGTTGTTGTTGTTGTTGTTTTAAATCTTGAGTTAAGTCATGGGGTTCCTCAGAAACAAAAAGTATTTAAAGGGGGGCGCCTCTGGTCTAGATGGAATGATTCAATACAAGGCAACTTCCCATGGGCCATATCTTCCAGTCCTGATGGCATGTTGTTGAGATCCCTTGCTCATTGTTTCTTGTTTAATCCTTCTGTCATCTCCATCCCCCTAGACTTTTATCGACATTTGTAAAAACCTGCCAAAGACCAATGTGGCCTCCCTCGTGTTTGCCTTGATCAGCTCTGTGCTCCTCATTATTGTGAAAGAGTTGAACATGAAATACATGAAGAAAATCCGAGTCCCCATTCCCATGGAGATCATTATAGTAAGTAGCAGTCCCTGAAACATCCTCTGTGTTTGTCCAAGCAGTTAGAGAGAGCTCTCATTGTGGTCTGTGCCCTCCTTTCTCTTCAGAGACAAGGATAATTTTATTTTAAAAGCTGTTGACTATTGAGGTAGCAGAATGGTCCAAAATACACCCACAGAAGATACATTGTATGATTCACTGCTGGATAAGATACTACGCTCAAGCTTTATGTTTCAACTTAAGGAAGTTGGTGTATTTGTGATCACATTAGAAATCTCTTGGGACCTGGAGTTTGGATAGTTTTTTCCTTTGTACAAAAAAAATGTACAGATATTAATGTACAGATTATAATACATTTATTGGTCTTTAAGATGCTGCAAGACTTTTATTTTTACTACAATGATTAATAGAACTGTACATTTTTTTTAATTTCTATATTTTGCAGGGGATCTTTTGTCCAATGTACTGCATTTCTTGTTCTGATAATGTTACTCTCAGAAAATGTCATCAAATATCACTATCATTTGTTTGAATGACAGGCACCCATCAGATACTGCCTGTGACATGATTGAGGATGAACTACACCCCCATTTTGTGAACAAATAAATTGATTCATTCCTCTTTACCATTTATTTAGCTGGTGATTAAGCACTCTCCTGCTTAACCTTGTGAGCCAGGAAATGGTCATTGAGCAATATGCTTTAAAATGGTGGACAGGTGTGAGAGAGACTACCTGAATCTCTTCACATCTTCCTTTTGCACTTTTTAAGAGGCATGTTAAGAATAACAGATATTGTACTGGGAGGGGAATTGTACAGAAGCAACTCCCCTAGTAATGCTGCTCTCCCAAATTACAGCACATGAGTTGAAAAGCCCCAGCAGAGGTATTGAACAAATTGTTGGAAAGGCAAAGAAGACTTGCCCTCTTATTTCTGTGATGGCTTCCTCAGAGCTGTATTTTACTACACTGTTATAACACTATTATTTATTTATTTATTTATTTATCATATTTTATTCTTGTTTTAACTTTTCATTAGTTTAATTTAGTTTTAAGGGGTGGGAGGGTTAGGATGGGGAGGGATTGTTTTAACTTGATGTTTTAATCTTATTGTACGCCGCCCCGGTTGCTGAGCAGAGGGGTGGGTTAAAAATAAAAAATTATTATTATTATTATTATTATTCCACTTTAACTGCTATGGCTGCCCCCAGGGCCGGTTTAAGGGCTCTACAGCACCTGCAGCCTCAGGGGGCCCCATCATTGTGGGGGCCCCATCATAACCCTCCTCCTATAAAAAGATTATTAGTAATAATCTGAATATCTTGTACAGTGAATAGGTTAGGTTAGGTTAGATTGACCGGAAATAAACCTATGGGGGCCCCAAAATAAAGTGTTGTAGGAGGCCCCAAAATTCCTTAACCCAGCCCTGGCTGCCCCCTGTGGAATACTGGGATTTGCAGTGTAGGGAGGGACATTTTGTATTTTCAGCCAGAGAGCTCTTAGGCTTCACTAAACCACAAACCCCAGAATTCCAAAGGAGGCAGCCACAGCAGTTAAAGTGGAATAATAGTCCTATAACCATATAGAGCAATAGATCTTGTTTTCAGTATTTAGCTGAAATTTTGTTCTCCCAAAAAAATTTTCAGCAAAGGAAGGATCAAGGAGAGAGTTATATGTTTCAGTAGCAGGTAGATTGGAAGGTCTGGACTGGGAGCTGAACACAGACTTAAGATAGACTCAGTAGATTATCAGATGTGGTGAAATGCAGCAAAAAAATCGCATCCCAAACCGTGTCAGAAGAATGCGCCAGGAACAGAAAGGGCAACATTATCAGACACCCGCATCCTCAGCCATTCCCAGGGCATAGCTCTGCCATGGATGAGGGTTCCCTTTTTCATTGACGGGGCTAAGCTGCCAATACAAAGGGATGCATTATTCATTCCCATGATACGCCCACAGAATGCTAAAGGATGTCATCATCTGATCATGTCACCCATTGCTGTTCTCGTCACAATTTTCTGATGTGTTTTTTGCCATCTGATAACCTCCTTAAAGTAGAACTCAGGACAAAATACTACTGGGAGCACATGTGTGAAGGCCTTGGTTCATCTGTAATATCTGTTAAGAAGGCAATACAAAGGAAAAATCAACAATCACTTCAACACTAGTCCATTTACTTAGATTTCAGAGAATGAAAGAAACCAAAATGGTTTCTGAAGCAGCCAATCCATTACACATGAGATTAAATATTACCTACATGAAATACCTGATTTGTGCTCCTTTGTACAGGCCATGCAGAGGTCTGACATTAAAGATATGGTGATGTTTATTTTCAGCCTAACAAAGGACTTTTTCGGATGGCAATTTGTAATGCAAGAAGGCTCATCCCACTTGTGAGGCTGCAGTGCGGCGGGGAGGGGGGCGTTTTGGATTACGCCATCCCCCTGCTGATTCTGTTCTGGAAGAGCTGGGAGGCTGCAGCACCATATTTGGCCGTTTCCTAATCACGGAAGTTGACCGTGATTAGGAAATGGCCAAATATGGCGCTGCAGCCTCCCAGCTCTTCTGGAACAGAATCGGCAGGGGGACGGCATCATCCGAAACACCCCCCCTGCTGCGCAGCAGCCTCGCAAGAAGGACAAGCCTTCTTGTGTTACAAATCGCTGTCTGAAAAAGTCCCAAAACTGCTGCTGATGCTACACTGTTGTTCACCCGTATATTCAGTATAGATAATCAGCAATGCAAAGCTGCACTTTTGGTAGATTCATCTGGAATAGAGGTGACCCCAGTTTAGCTAGTATCACTGAAAAAAAAATGCACTGGCATATTCAGATTGGCTTGACTCATGTTTCAACAATTCTGAGTGAAAACATCCTTGGGCTACATAGCAGGAAATGTACCTGCAGATAGCCCAGCTATATTCCAAAATACTGAAACAAAATAAGACAGGTAGCTGTAGTAAGATGCCTACATGCCTGAGATGACTGAGAAAGGCAAGAGGCCAATGTATGTGCTGACACCAAGGGAGCATTGGTGTAATTAGAGCTGTGGGGAAAATTTGGGCAGATGTTGTCTTTGGTTTCAATTTGCAATTATTCCAAAGTTTTCTGTTGCAGTGCTAGTACATAAAAGAGCATAAAAGAATTGTGCTAGTTCAGATGAAAAGCCTATCTAGTCTTGCATTCTGTCCCTACAGTGGCTTATCCATGGCCCCCACATCCTGAAGTGGGGCCCCAGGCCAGGATATCTGGCAAGCCCCCTACCTACTGCAAAGTTTAAGAGCAGAGAGATGCTCCACAGGATTTAGGATAAAAAAATAAAATAAGTCAGTTTAAATGATGACACCAAAGTAATATTTATATTTATTTTTTAAAAAACTAAATGGATTTACATAATAAAAACTTACAATAATATCACCCTGGGGCCCCTAATCCCAGGTGCCCAGGCTCCCAGGCTCGACCCCTATCATCCCCCCCCCCCTTGTGGAGGGCATGGGCTTATCAGAAGCCCCAAGCAGGACATGAGTGCAGTAGCACCCCCCTGTTTGTGATCCCTGGGGAATGAACGTACCTTCATTTTTTTAAAAGTAAAGACTCCTGGGGTGAAAACCTCAGCAAGACAATGCTATTTGATTAGGTAGTGTTGAATATGGCTTAATTCCTTTCCCATCATGTTTAAAAAGGGGTGAAAATATATCCTGTGCTGTTGAGGGGCTGGGAAGATAGTGAGCCCAAAATAGCCCAGATTAAGCTTTTAATTTACAGTTGTCCCTTCAAATTCGCTGGGGTATGGTTTCAGGACCTCCCATGGATACCAAAATCCATGAATACTCAAGTCCCATTACAGTTATCCCTCCGTATCCACGGATTTGATATCCATGGATTTGGGTATTCACGGCTTGAAAATATTCTTTAAAAAAAATAATCCAAAAAGCAAACCTTGATTTTGCCATCTTATATAAGGGGCACCATTTTGTTATGCCATTGCATATAATGGACTTGAGTATTCACGCATTTTGGTATCCACGGGGGGCCCTGGAACCAAACCCCAGCGAATATGAAGGGACAACTGTATATGCAATGGCATAGCAAAATGGTGTCCCTTATAAAAGATAACAGAATCAAGGTTTGCTTTTGGGATTATTATTTTTTAAAGAATATTTTCAAGCCATGAATACTTAAATCTGTGGATACGGAGGGACAACTGTATAATAATTTTGCATCATTCACAGCATTTTAAGCCAAGGTGATGGTGACTATTAATGACGTATTCTCCCTTTTATAATCCTGTCATTTGTAAGCAGTTTTGCAGCTGTTTCTTTTGCTTCTTTTTCTTATCATCAAAAGTCAGCTAAGGAGGGAAAGACAGCATGGCTGCACAAGTCTTTGTACTGATAGCACTAGGGTCTGTCCTCTTCGAAGCACCCTCTGTCGCATTTCACATAACAGTTTCATTGCTTGTTGCCAGTTCCTGCATTGTTTGAGCAAAACCATTGGGAAAGAACAGTCTTTGAGCTTCTACAAAGACATGTCAGGCCATAACATGAACTGGGGGGTCTTTTTAGTATTTAGGCTATGTGGTCAAATCTAAAACTGCTGAAGCTAAGGGGCATTGCATATAATGGGACTTGATGAAGCTAAAATTGGTTTATTCCTCTTGGGTACCATTTACAAGGGTGAGAGGTTATCGTTAAAGCAGAATAAGGGCACAAACAGCTCTTGTTCAAATGAGTATTCTGTACAGTGGAGGTTTTACATTTACACAGTGAACAGATTTAAGTAAAACTCAGATTCTGTATCCATATGAAACTCCCAGAAATTAAAATGCAGGGAACAAATGCTATCACATATGATGAAAAAAGAAGGGTGCCTAGAGATCCAAAGCATCTATGGGGTTTTGAGAGTCCTACTATCTATACTTGTGATCCCTAGAACCCCTGCTGCTACTGAGTTTGGCAAAATGTCACTGAATTTGGATGGCATGACTAGTGAAATAAATCTAAATTCTGGAATAAAACAAGGTGCACAGGGACACATGCCTTATTTCTGATGAGCATCAGGAAGTCTCCAGGAAGCACAATTACCCCGAAACAAGGCATGTGATCCATGTGTGCTTTGCATCACCATAGAAAGGCAGTTCTGAGAAACAGAAGATAAGGTTTTCCCATTTCTGCTGGTTGCCAAATTTTGTAGGGCTATATTCATTCACTTACTATATTCTCTCATACAAGCTTGCCTAGGGATTCAGATATTCACAGGAGGCCTGTGTCAGTCTCATTCCCCTCAGAAGCACATTAAATGTGAGAGGAGGTTTTCTTTTAGCTATTCCCAGTCTGTGGAGCTCCAGACTGGCACCCTCCCTGCTGTCTTGCCTGCATACATGGAGTGTTTTATTCAGCCATGCCTTTGGCAGTTAATCTGGATTGCATTAGAAGGGTCTTTTAATGGGCTGGATTACCTTCTTTCTTTTATTGAAGAATATTTCACTGTATATAAAATCTGTTTTACACTATACTTTTATTTGTTTTCTTAGTTTCTATCATTACTGCACTCTTATAAGGCCACTCTTATCATCTTGAATGACATTTTTGGGAGAAAGTTGGGGTATAAATATAATTCATCAATCAACTAATTTGATGGAGTTTTGCACATCTACATTTACACACGTACATGACAAATAATCTGCTAAAAGGGGAAAAAAGCACTGAGGGGCTACAACATTTTTAACACTTTAATTTCAGGTCATTGTAGCTACTGCAATTTCTGGAAGCTTTAATATGCCTGATAAATATGATATGCCAGTTGTTGGACAGATTAATATGGGGTGAGTAAATGCATTGATTATTCTATTTTCCCAAGTTGTAGTGGTGTCAACATATTAATTCTAGTCCATTTAACACTAAACTCCTTCCTTTCTTGAATCAGAGCTGAAGTAAATGTGACATGGAGGACCCAGGAACAGGAAATAAAAGGTGGCATACCTAGGAACAGTGGGAAGTAACAAAAATGGAAGACATCTGTTTTTTAAAAAAATCATACTTTTAAAAAGCTGTATTCTCCTTCTCATTAGTTCACAGTATTAGCCATCAGGCATGCTGAAGATGAGGGAAGAGAATATATGAAGCTGTAGACCTTTCTGAAAAACAAACTGAAAGAAGCCTCCATGTTGCCAGTGGATGAATGTTGTTACATCTCAGAGTGAAAAGTAGGGCAGACTGAAGGTGGGCAATGTCTGCAAGCCCTGATTGGTACAAGTCATCCATTAATGAATTTACAAGCACAGTGTAATTGCAAAGTACATAATAATAATTGCTGCATAAAACGTGACAGACTTGCCTGTGCTACAGTAATTATAATAAGATTCCCATAAGTCTACATACCTGTGCTGAAGGAAATATCTTAAATCCAATAAGCACTAAGATCATAGATGTTCTTTGGCCTTATACCTGGTCTTTGTGGTTTGGTAGCCACTGCAAATATGATCCCTGGAAATGTTTCTCATGCAACACTGGTAACGTATACATGTTTTGGTTTTGTGGACGGACTGATTATGTGGATATTTCCCCTGCTGGCATCCCACTCTCTATTAGCTCCAAGGGCAATGACACAGTGCCACTGAATTTGGGTTACTTACAGGAAAACATCTATGTATGATCAATGCATTGTGGGAGCCAGCCATAAGGAAGTGATTCAACAGTAGCAACTGAATTGCAAAGGTGTCATACAGTGGGGCCTCAGTGATGTGCACACCTACTCTGAGGGGTTTCCAACAGAGTGGTAGATCTGGGAGACTCCTGGATCAAATTCACAAAGTACATTTACTGAAAAACCATGAAATCACTACCCAAGGATTGTGCAGTGTCATAATATTGTGCACTGAGTCGAGATTTTCAGACGGGGACAAAAATTGCATCCCCGTCTTGCTATCTCCTCTACCACCACCCTGCCGTCCCCATTCCAGCACACGAATGAACATTTTCAGACCTACCTTATAGCGTGTGCTCCCCTCCCATTGGCAGCCCAGGAGTGAATGCAGCTCTCACAGAGCTGCATTCACTTCCTTATTTGAACCCCCGGGCTGTTCTTGCAAGAGGACGGCGCACAGGAAATTCAAAGTTAAAAAGAAAAATACATACACACAAGTCAAACCAAGCACCTAAACACACTTAAAAAATACCAAGTAACCCGGGGAGGGTACAAAAAAGTGTGTCACTTACCTGGATCTCCCGATCACATCCGAAAGTGTTTGATACGGACCTCCCACTGACACTGGCATCACATTAGCATACCCGGGCACCTTTTCACTTGTCCGTCATTCCATCATAGAAATGGAATGGGCGATCTATTCACGGCTTAGCCTATGAATAGAAACAACTGATGGTGGAACAGGAGCAGCACAGGAGCATGATGACACAGGGACAACAATGTCTGAAAATCAAGCCCTTTAGTGATCTCCTGGAGTCAGTATCACGCCATATATAGTGTGTCTGGTTTGTCTGAAAGAATGCACACCTTTCTTAAATTTCAAGGCAGTGAGCAATCATAAAACAATAAAAACAAGTATCTCAGGAATGATGAGAAAAGTGTAACAAGAGCAGAATAAGTTGAAATGGCATCAAAATGGCCTGCATTAAAATATGAGCAATCCAATCTCATGACTTTGTGCCAAACTGTACAATTATAGTAATCCTATAGTGAAAATTAGTAACACCCAAGCTTTGACTAGCACATTTATTTATTGAAGTTTTAAAGGTGTTTATTGTGGATGAAGTCCTCAATTGGCATTAAATGGGATGGCCTCTATAGTTCCAGTTCAGTCCGCCATTTGTTCTTAACTACATTGCGAATGTTGTTTATATATTTATCCGGTGTTGTCTGTATTTTAATGATGGCTGAACTGAATCTTGTTTTCACATCATGAAAAAAATATGCCCAACCTGCTTTTTAGGTTTCAGTTGCAGCTGCTTTATGACTTTGTGTTTTTCCCTTTTGGTTTTAGCTTTCCATCAGCCACTCTTCCAGAAGTGGGCAAATGGAAAGACATGATTGGCACAGCTTTTTCACTTGCCATTGTGGGATATGTCATCAATCTGGCCATGGGCAGAACTCTTGGAACCAAGCATGGCTATGATGTGGATCCAAATCAGGTAACATGAATGTACTCTTGGAACACGGGAACAGAAAGGTACAGGAGAGTGAGCAAGATACCTTGTGCACCCAGAAGATCTGCACTGCCATTTCCAGAGCTGCAGGCAGGTTCTTCTCTAAGAGGTAGTGCTAGATTTATGGAAGGGTAAAGGGGCTCATAATGAAATTTAGAGGATCTATCTCCAATTCTCCCAGTCACCTCCTCTTCTGAACCTTCTAAACTTTAGAAGCTCCATCTTAATTTTACTTAATCTCATCGGTGTATAATACCACCTCTGAGAGGTTTTGATGTAATTCTCCTTAAGATTCTGGCACGCTGTAAATTTTAAGGATCTCTCTCTGGCTTTCTCCCAGTCTTCTAAATTTAGGTTGTGACCTATATCTTGTGCCCATTTCTGCATGTACTCTTTAATATAATCCTGTTCTAGTTTCCTAACTAACAATTTATATAGCTTCGATATTACATTTCTATGGTTTCCATCACATATCAACTTATCCAGCTCTATTCCTTCCTTTCTCTGATCTTCTTTGAATCGTTCATTTAGTTGATATAGCTGTTCTTTCGATTTTAGCAATCTAATTGCTCCAGTACATTTGTATGTTATATCAGAGTAAATGATAATTGCTGGAAATGCGGAAAGGCGAATGGCACCCTCTTTCATATGTATTGGAATTGTGCTAAGGTTAAACAATTCTGGCTTAAAGTGCACAATAACCTCAAAGAAATATTGCAGATTCAAATGGACTTTAGCCCAGAATTTTACTTGTTAAATATGATAAAAGGATTAAATAAGAGTGAAGAAAATCAATACTGGAGGATTCTGTTATATATGGCAACTATAGCTAGAGTCATCATTGCAAGAAATTGGAAATTAAAAGAAAAACCTACAATTGAAGAATGGAAAGCAAAATTATTAGATGTGATAGAAATGGATGAGTTGACTAACAGATTAAGGAACAGAAGTGGGAAAAATATGATTAAAATGTGGGCACCAATATTAACGTACTGGGAGAATTCAGGAGACCCATATAAAAACATAAAGGAAGTATTGGGAAACTATAATTAAGAGGCGAACTGATCTAAAAGTCGACATTGAAATTCAATACATAAAAGGGTGTATAATAACATAGACATAATCAAAACTGAGTTTGTAAAGAATTTGGACATTATAGAATTGGAGTATTTTATTTTTTTTATTTATTTATTTATACCCCGCTCTTCAGCCACAAGGCTATCAGAGCGGCTTACAAATTGTTTTAAGCAATAGCAATTTATACATCTACACTGCATTAAGCAGTTTCCAATGTGTGTTAGCTAATTCCAATGTGTGTTAGCTAATTGTATCTTCATTTAATAAATTAGAGGGAAGATGAAAACAAATTTGGAAACGATACTGGGACAATTGATTTGTGAATATTAGGAGCTAAAATTAAATTACAAGTAAGAAGCAGATTTAGCCAGAGGTCTAAATAAAGGAAGTTCAAGATAGAAGAGAACATAGAACAAAGATATGTTACTTTGATTATAATACACGAAGATTCAAAAGAAAAATGATATGTTTGTTCGTTACTTTTTATACTATATTGTAATTGTTTACATGTGTTATATATGTTAAAATATGAATAAAATTAAAATTAAAAAAATAAACTTTAGAAGCTAAAGATGGTACCTATGGCCCATCATAATAAGTAAGGGGGACTATAATTTGAGGACTACAGAGTTCTTCCTTGGACTCCAGTGTTCTTACAGGCTGAACACAAACAGAAATAATTATAGACAGATGATTTTGGCATGAGGTTATTATCAAAAAGGTCATTATGAGTAGGGGCTGGAGGCTGGGTTCCAACATGTGCAAAGGAGTGAGGCAAGAGCTCAGCAGGTATACTGGGCTTTTTTCTCTCTATCACTACCACAGTGTGGTGATGGTGTAGTGCTGGTGTGAGAAAAAGGGCATACTGTATATTTTAAGGAGACTGTAATTTAACCCTCAGATTATCAGCAGCTGCTTCCATAAAGCAAACTCTTCATGTGAGCAGCAGATCTACTGTCTATGTGGGCAGTAGGCAGAAGATCGGCTGGTCATGTGAAGACTTTGCTTTATGGAGACAGTTGCTGATAATTTGAGGATTAAGTTATACTCTCCTTTAAATATACAGTATGTTCTTCCCTTTTTACAGACTAAGAGTGTACAGACCTGATCCACATTAGGACCACAGAAGTTTTAAAAAGCTTTACCACCATGAGCCAGTTTCTTTCATTTTTCCCCACTATCTGGAAGGATGTGGACTAAGCACACACATAAGAAAGAGGGGTTGATTTAACTGTTGACAGTGGAAATTTTTAAACATCCAGTGAGAGAGGATTTGTTTCAATAAAAATTAGTGTAGGGAATATTTAAACCTCCCCACTTGCTCATGATGAGAACTGTAGATGCTTTCTTGTGCACAAAAAAAGAAAGTTATCTTTAACTGTGTGCTACGTATTCATCATAGTATGTAGATGAGTCCTCTTCCTGGAGTAGCTATGTAAGATGATAGTATCTAATGCTTGGCATGGTTTGTTGGGTGCTTATTTGTGAAGCAGTAGGATACAAGCATTTTAATAACAGATATGATCAAAATACCATCCATAACATTATTAATTGATGTTGATTTCAACTTATGGTGACCCTATGAATGAGAGACTTGCAAGAGCTCTAGTAATCAACTGCTCAGCCCTTGCAAACTTATCTCTGTGGCTTTCTTGATTGATTGAATCCATCTACTTGTAACATGGTCTCCCCCTCTTGATATCAAGCATTATCATATTTTCTAATGAGTCATGTCATGATATGTCCATATTATGATAGCCTCGTATTAATATGACACTGGCAATAATCCTCTTTTGTGAAATTCATGCCATTGTTCTATGTGGCTTCTGTCCACATAGTTTTACTTCACCTAGTTTATAAGCCAGAAATAGGCCACGTGTGGCCTTTCACATGTTCACTTGTTCATCAGCCTCTATCCTTCACAGCTAATGGTGAGTGATGTGAAATGCAATCTGGAAATATGCAAGGACTTTCACATATATATTTACCATCTCAGTTGCAAGCCCTTACTTCTTGATTGGCCTCCTTTAATTGCTTCGCAAATTACATACTAGATCCTGACTCAGAGTAGAATCTGGACCAGATCCATTAGGGCTATAACATCAATTACCTAGATGTTATTTAGCAATTAGTACAATATGAAAATACTTCTGTCAAGTTAAACAACCTTCTCTTAGAACTGTGACACTTGAGAATGCTATGTGTACATCACATGGCTTACAATAGCTAGGTGGCACAAGTTTCCTTTGCAGAACCTTTCTGTGTTCTTTGCTGCTGAGCAGATGATTCACTAGTGGTGACAGTTTCAGATTAGACAGTTGTGGTTAAGAGAAGCCTGCTAGAATTATCCTGGCCCAATAAGTGGTAAGACACATGCTCTAGAAATCTGGCTCAGAATCCTGGAATACCTCTGAAATGAGCAGAAGCTGGACTCATGGGGTGGGGGGATGAACCTCAGGAATTATGATAGCAGCTATACAGAGCTGGTGGTGACATTAAAAAAAAATAGCACCTTCCATGTGTGACTGTTTGACCAATTTCTTACATCCAAGCAATTGCTCTGAAAGGAACCTTTTGTCAAAGGGCAGGGTCATGGCGTTTGTTTTGCTACCAACTTCTACCTAGCTCTTTCTCCTTGCTTCCACAGGAAATGCTAGCCCTGGGCTGCAGCAACCTTTTTGGATCTTTTTTCAAAATCCACGTGATATGCTGTGCTCTTTCAGTGACATTAGCTGTGGATGGAGCTGGAGGGAAATCTCAGGTGATTTATTTGTTTATTTAGCTTCTCCTCTCAAAATGAGAGACTTTGTCAGATGAACACTAAGCATCTTTACATCTTTGGATGGACTTGAACTGTAGTCATCCAGTAGTCATTCTCTCTGCCTAGGACTCAGCATGCAAAACTGTGAATTCTCTTTATCCTTGCTGAATCCACATTCCCATGATGCTTTGGGGAACACCTTCATTTTTAAATTAATACAATTTATACCAAGGGTGTGCAATGTGTGGTTCATAGGTACCACAAACCCTGATTTTTTTCAGGCCCCCGTTACCATCTCCCCAGCCATCAGCAAATTTGCTGTCAAATTTCACCTACTGGAACCTCCCCCCAAAAAACTCCTTTGAAAATAATGTGATTGGGGAGCACATGCATTGTTTTAAGGCAGAATTGCTCTCCAGGAAGCCTCTGGGAAATATGATTATGTTTTGAACCAATATAGGTGTTCCACAGTCACCTTGCTTTCAAAGGACATTCCTATTTTCTTCTGCTCCTGTGCTACCAAAATTCAGTGACACAGCAGGAAATGGGTTGGTGCAGCAGCAGGATACACCCCACCCCCAGTAGATTCAGAGAGGAACAAGGCATCCCCTATTACCCCACCCCTAGAAGATGCCAGACACTAGAGAGTTAGATAACTAATTTGATAGTTTATGTTATTACATCAGAATCGGCCATGGGGTGGATTCCCAGAGAATCAGATCCATCTAATAACAGTTGAAATCATATAGCACTCTCAAGTGTTCTGAAAATTTTAGAAACATTTTAAAAAATAATTCTTAAAATAACCCTGTAAAGGTGCATCATTATTAAGGTCATGTAAAAGATGGGTTGAGAAGTACTTAAGAAATACCTATGTACTGTCTGAAAATATGCAGTGCTTTCAAAGACTAGTTGGTCTAGTTAAAAGCATTTTATCATATATAGTACTTCCTTCTTCTATGAGAACAACGTAGCTTGTAATACCATCTCTCTTTCTCTCTCTGGCTTTTCTTCGCAAACGAAGATTCAGGAAGGACTCATCCCGCGCTTTCTGCAACCACGCTGATGACTAAAAAGGCCAATCCAAGATAAACATGTCCGGTTGTAGAAAGCACGCAGAAGGTCTCCTTGGGTGATGTTTCCGGGTGGTGATTCTTTCTGCATTGTCGTTTCTCTTCAAGACTTGTTTGGTGTGAGTTCTCAAATAAGGCTGCAGCATTCTGGATAGTGCATCTCCATGCCTCCCAATGTGAGGCCAGGGCAGACCATTGTTAGTGGTCAATTTGGCCATAATCTGTCATTAAAAGACAACTAAAAGCATACACACAAGGCAAACAAGACATGAAGTCAGGTCACAGAATTATCTTTTTCTCCCAGTACTTTCCTCCCTTAGCCATCAAACCACTTATTATTATTACTTCTTGGTCCCTCCATTGACAGATATCATGACATAAGTTCCAAGTCCTTTTTGTGATCAATTACTTTTTTCTCTTTAGGTGGCAAGTTTTTGTGTGGCACTGGTAGTGATGATAACCATGTTGTCTTTGGGGATCTACCTCAGTCCTCTTCCTAAGGTAAAAATCCAAACAGACTTCTTTATGAACATGGTTCCAGGCTGCATCTATTGGAATCATCCTCTTTGTGGGCATATTTCCTCAACAGACAATGAGTGTAACTCTAACTGGCAAAGGCAGCCAAGGGCCAGCTGAGCCAACAGTAGTCCCAATGAAGCTGCTGAACCCATACTCTTTCCAAGCTAGCAATGCTGGATTTTACTTAGAGCTTCCCTCATCTTGGTCTAACTTTGTGCCAGCGTTGTGGCTAATTTCTCTGGGGTGAAAGAAGTTTAGATCAGCCATAGCTCAGCTCCTCCCAAATCGCATCCGTTATCTAGCAGAGCAATTCAGCTAGTAGAATACTCTATAAGTAGATCCCTAAGATCAACAGACAGAAATTACCAATGGAGGGGGGTCTGTCAGGTGAGGTGAAAAACAATTTTTTGTGAGAAGCAACGTTCTGTTACTTCACTTCAGTGCACACTTTCCCATGTTACACAGAAGGAATTATTTCTAATTAAATATGCATTAATATCGTGTTGTTAATTTTCTTTTGCCTGAGATAAGGTTCTAGGAGATATTGTTGTTATTGTGTGCCTTCATTTCTGACTCTATCATGGGCTTTCTTGGCAAGATTTATTCCAAGGAAGTTTACCATTGCTTTCCTCTCAGGCTGAGAGAGTGTGACTTGCCCAAGGTTGCCCACAGTTGAACAGGTATTCAAGCCCTGATCCCCTGAAGTCCAATGTTTAAAATACTACACCATATTGAACCCTCATGGAGATACTGACTTATTATAAAAATGAGATCTATTAAGGAAGTGTGGAGACAAGGCTCCTCAAGACTGGCAAAAAAACCCACCTAACCTTGGAATTTGGCAGTAATTATAGTTGTATTTATTCTTTCACTTTTTTTACATATCCACATGATGTTCTTCCTGTCCTGGTATTATTCTTGTGAAGTTTCAGTATTAGCTGCAACATTTAGAGCCCACTGCAGGGTTTGTGTGTTTTTCTGTCGTGGCAGTTTCTGATACAGGCCAGGTAAATGTCACTTATCTGTAATGATTGCCTTGGTTCCACATTTGAACAGTCCCACATTTTGAATGGGGATGTGACCTTCACCACTGAGGTTTTCTACTGGCCTTTGTTTCCTCATTACATTTCTGGTTACAGATTGAATGTTTATTCTTCTTTCTTTTAGAGTTATAGTTCTAAAATGGTAGAGTATTTTAGCATTATGTCTATAACAATTTCTTTTAAAAAATTAAATGTATGAGACCATGGATGCTTGGGGGAGGAGCATGGGGGTAGATGTTGAATTAATGGAACGGATTGCAGGGGGTACAAGGAAACCACATCCACACCACAGCTTAACCACATCTTAAGTGGGAGAAAGAAGCAGTTAAACAGAAATGAGAATATCAGGGTAGCACTAAACACATGACAACCATCAACAAACCAGGGCCAAAACCCCAACATATTTTGGACATGACTGAATGGAACAACCATTACAAGCTGTGAAATCAAGAAAAAGAAAACCCTGACATGCTATCAGGCAATCTCAAGGACACGAGTCACCTACTAATGCTCCTTTGGCCAAAATGCCACAATATCTGTCCTATAGTCCTACTTTAATGCAGCTGTAGCTGCTGTGCCATAAAGCAGGACTGTGCTGGGGTAGCCAAAGTGCCTATTATACTTGTGGATTTATTTATTTATTTGCCATTAATTGTAATGTTATATGATACTTATTTTAGGCTGTTCTAGGAGCATTGATAGCTGTGAATCTAAAAAATTCTCTCAAGCAACTGACTGATCCTTACTACCTTTGGAAAAAAAGCAAGTTGGACTGTGTGAGTATCTCATCTCAGATGTCTTGGGAGAGAAAGGAGGAATCACAACATATGGTTCAGTGTGTGTTAAGTTGGTTTTTTATAAAACAACAGCATGAAGCCTAGAAGAATGCTGAGGTTTTGCCATCAGTAATGGTTGCCTTTTACGTTTCTGCACAAATGGAACAATTCTTAGACTTTGTCATAAGGACGTAAGTCATAAGACCTAGGTCCCTGAGGATATCAGAGACCTTTTTAAAAGCAAGTTTCTAATTCATATGGTTATGAAGATGTATTTAAGCCATATCTATCCCATAACCAAATATTCCATAAGAATTCAAATATTAAATTCATAATTCAGAGGAATATTAGAAGAATCACCTTTTAATAAGTTCCATTGCTTATATAGGCCAAAAAACAGAATTTGCATTTCCTTAGCATGTAATTAAGGTTTCATTGGAGGGTAGTATGAAAAGCTAATACTAGACTGTGAATATATGTTTGTGGTTTAAATTCAACAAAAATAATAGTGTAGCTGAGCACTCTCCTGGTTAGTGCCTTTTACGAGATACAGAGACTTGAACTATCTTTACAAAGGCTGAATTTTGATATGAAAATAAATTATTTTTAAAACAATGAGGTAGAATGGGAAAGACCTCTTCCCAAAACTAGAGAGAGTTGCCAGTCAGAGTAGACAATACTGGTCTAGAGAGACAAATTATGTGACTCAGTATAAGGCAGCTTCCTATGCTGCCTTACTCCAGTATCTAGAACTCATGCTTTAGGACTTTATCACACCAGCATGTGATATGGGAGTAATTGTGTTCTGAAAGCAAACAGAAACATAGCGGTTTGGAAACACTCCATACATATCACACTTCCTCTGCAATCCTGCAATTATTCTCCCGCACTTGCTCTTTCCACATTGCCTCACTAGCTCTGCCTCCTGCTGCAGGGCAAAATAATAAAAAAATTAAAAGAAAAGAAATAGTAAAGAAAAAAAGAAGTAAATGTTACCTCAGCCTGGTTGGGAATAGCAAGGAGAGGGGGATGGAGAGGGAAAGGGGGGAAATTACAGCCACTCACATGACTACCAGTATCAGAACTGTTGCGAGAGAGACCTATCACATGAGAAGAGAGCTGGAGTAGCAGCGATATTGGCAGCAATTGATGGGAGTCCCCTGTCAATGCAAAGCTGTGCTCCACCAATGATTCCAATGCAAATCAGCAACAGGAAGGACACAATGCCATGTGATAAGCCCCAGCCAAAGACACAATTATCCAGCTCGAATTGCAGTTTACTGTTTCGTGTGATAAATTCCTGAGATGTCCACCCAGAAAAGGAAAGACCTTTTAAAAGAAATAAAAAGAAAAGGTTCCAGGCAGTCCTTGATATCAAACTCACTAAACATGAGCACCATAAATGTCTTGTTCTTGGATAAAGAAGATTTATTGCCCTAAATTATATTTACATACATTGCACCAGTGTCTTACAAGTTTCTCCAGGCGCTACTTTATCGGTGAAAGAAATAAGTGAAATTGTCCAGCCCAAGCCATCAACAACTTTCTTAAAGTATTGTTCAAATAGAAGGGGAAGGAGATTATACTTTGGAGTTCTGCGTATGAGATTATTAGTGTGCCATGCATTATAATAGACTTGAATGCTCTGAAATATGCTGAGCACAATACCTGACAGAATGGAGCACCTACACAAGTAAACCGCTGAAGGAGCTCCTTAACTTTGAGAGCACTTATTTCACAAACACTCACTGTTGTACTTGACAGCAATATTCAAAGGCATTTACCCATAGCTTCCATAAGTAAACTGCATACAGAAAGGACAGATATAACTTATAGTAATAAATAAAGAAATGCTGGGTCAAGTAGAGGTATTCAGGAATAATATAATTTGTGGCTTTTGTCAAATCACTTAATCAGCCATCCAGTTAGCCAAGTAATTCAGGCTGTGCCCATCAGTATTTGCTATATGGTCAGATGCTTCATGGGAGGTAGCAGAGATTTCCTTTCCTTCCACTGTCTCGGCCAGTGCTTGAAGGTACAGGCTCAGTCCCAAGGATGGGGTTCAGATGGCTCCTGTTTGCACCAGCTCAGACTGCTTTGTTTCATGGGGAAGAGGAAGAAGGAGCAAAGATGGATTCCTAGCTGAAGCACTGGGTGGAGAGCTTCCATCCAGTGCTTCAGCCAGGGGCCCTGTTGTCACAAAGAGTGGGGTGAGGGAGAGGTTTGCCCTGCCAATATGGTTTCCTACTTCTGATTTAGAACCCTGCAAAACAGGACTTGGAAAGTTCTTTTTTCAAACATATTTGTTATGCAACTTATTACAAAACACCTCTCCAAGCTCCATTAATGTAATGCTAGAATCTTGAACTTCTCAAGATCAAAATAGTTATTAAAAAGATTTCTAAGTGTCATCAGAATTGGTATTAGGGACAAAATTCTGGCATACTGACATCTAGACTGCCTGAACGTAAGTTGTTTAGGAAGATAACAACATAACTTCAGGCTATAGTACCCCAGCCAGAGTTACTAAGTCATATTTAAAATGCGTGTTCCATCCACTCATAGAAGGTTGGCCTCATTGTAAGGAAGTGATTTGCTATGTTTATGTCTTTTCACAGATGGTCTGGGTGGTGAGCTTCCTATCTGCTTTCTTCCTGGGCTTGCCCTTTGGGCTTGCTGTGGGAGTGGGGTTTTCCATCCTGGTTGTGGTTTTCCATACTCAGTTGTAAGTATTTTCCTGGTGATGGCCTGTAATAGAAAGGCAAAGTAGAGATGTTTCCCATCATCTGGGTCAAAATTTCAAAGGCAGGTGTGACTGGCAGCATGTGGAGCATGAAAGGACCAGTCCCTGTTGGTAAACTATGATGTCAGTTTCAGATAACTGCTCCCTAATCACCCATTCCTATAAATATGTTTCAAGGCTGGTATAAATAGGAAAGTATTTACGTCATGCATGAAAACACCTGCTGGACTTATCCTTCTCTCTCTCAAGTACATACACAGGAAATCCCACTCATTACTCATTAAACTCTCAGTGTAAGAGAAAAATGTATCCTATGCTGTTCTTTCTTTGTGGCATTGTCACATACAAAGAAACTAAATCTTATGAATTAGCCTTTCTGTTGATAAGTGAAAGACTTGGTCTTTAGGAACAATCTGCATCTCTTGATGTAGCTGAATTATTATTATTGTAAATCATTATTATCATTCATTTATAAAATGCCTCCATTTTTCTAAGGCTTCGGAAAGAATGTAAATACGACACAACTACTGGAAAATAATAATGGCAGAAAATCATTAAAATAAGGCAGTCATTGCCCTCAGGATCATAGTCTGATAGATACAAGGCAGAAAGGGGAAAGGACTGGGGAGGGAAGAGGAAAGCAAGTTTTAGAATATCAGCTGCTTGTCTTGATGCTGCATGTGGCCTGGAAGGAGAGGGAAACTTCCCAGTGACCCTGGATCCCTGTCCAGTGGCCAAATGTTCTTCCTTGCAGCTCCCAGGGCTACAGACGAATAGGAGAAGATACAGTACCAAAAAAATTCTAGCTTTTGCTTTTTACACAGGAGTGAAACACCCACTGCTCATGAAACCAAAGTGGAAAAGACTGCTACATGGGAACGTAGCACCACCATGGAAACAAACTTTCAGAAACAGTTCTGATAATAGGAAGGAGTCAGACTAGGTAGAGGACAAGATTCTTGTACTCTTAAGTAGGGGGAATGTCAGAAGATACTGCTGGTCATGACACATTATTAGTGAACAGAAGAAAAAGTAAATCATTGAAACTCCTTCATCTGTGCAACTTTAAAATAAAAGATGCTGGGCCAACTTTGCATCAGGTGAAAAGTCCTATATTAGGACTGAAGCATATTAAAGAAAGAGGTATAAAAGTATAGACTGTGAGGTTCAGACATGTATTCAGCTGCTATGTCAGGGTTCACTCCTAGTCCTATATGTGCCATGCAATCTGGAAAGTATCTGACAATATACCTTGTTTCCTGTAGGTATAGTGCCGGATGGTATCCCATCACTATTGCTGAAATAAGATTCAGCTGCCAACCCTGTATCTTCCACAGGTGGCAGCAAAATATCTTCAGGTGGCCCTGCCATCTGCATTCCTTGCTGCAGCCCGGGAGTGGTAAAGCAAACAGGGGGCAGCTCCAACAAGGAAACAGCAAAGCATGGGAGGTTGTGCTTTGCTTTTTTCTCACTCTCACTAATAAAATAATTTGGAACTTGAAAGAAAGTTACAAGTAATGTACAGTAGTCACCACTAACAAATCATGCTCTCTTTTTGTAACAACAGTGGAACAAAATCATATTTCAAAAGAAATGTCACAAGGAAAAACACTGGTATAAAGTGTTCGTGTGTGTGTGTGTGTGTGTGTGTAAGAAGTAGCATATACTGTATAGTTATTTTTTTTTCTTGTTACATTTTAAAGAGTGGTGGGGGCATTTTGAATGGAATCACTCAAATTTTATGCCATTCTATTATCATCCCAAAGGGTTTTTGTTTTAAGTAATGAGTCAAACACAATGAAATATTTGTTTTTTAAAAATTGCAAAACATTAACAACAAAATAATTTTTGTTCAGCTCTGTAATGGGGTACAGAGAGAATTGATTTTTTAAAAAAAACTTTCCAGCTTTCTTCTCACTGCCCATATAGAATGACAGAGGCACATGTGGATGTGTTTGGAGGTCGTTCTGCTTTGCCACTGCCTTTTCTGTCCACACTCACCCACGTGGACAACATCAAAGAGGAAGAAGCACAAGGACTGCTTTTCCAAATGAATCTTGGCTTTGTTTGCTCTGCTGATGTCCATTTTTGACAAGCAGCAGTGGGAAGTCTCTTGCATAGATGCAAGTAGTAGGCAGGATCCATAGCCCTTCTTGCCTGTACTGGCCTACAGGATTGACTCAAGATATTTACTACCCGAGGTGAAGACCAAGATAATTTACTTCACCCGAGGTGAAGACCAAGATGGTGTCCCCTCCCATGCCTTGTACAAAAACTGACTGGATTGGCAGTTGAACTTTTCTTCAATTCTAGTGGTGTGGTGGCATCCTCCACTGCAACTGAAGGCAGCAGAGTGGCTTAGTAGTCATAGGATATGTTGTAGGGCACACAGCTCTCTCTTTCCGTATCTTGCTGACACTTCCGGCATCTGCCTCCTGCCTCAATTTGCTTAATGGTAGGGACATCTGCACAGAATACAGAAACTAATTCTGTGATTCCCTCATTGTAAGGATGATGCTTGAATCAGCGGTTATTCCCCTGTGCTGGAATATTGATATTGCATGGAATCTTTGAGAAGTCAGATATAAAGAGAAATGCTTCTGGTTACCATGTTCATTTTTGAAATCGTCAAGTCCTCAGGAAATGATGTATACCTTTCAGTTTCAGACAACAAATCATTCTCATAACTCTACCCACATCTAGTGACAGCTGGTATTTTTCTCAGCAGGTCTTTTTTAAGTCAATGTGCTATCAGGTTATCACCACAGGGGGGTGCACTCATAACAAAAAAATCTAACTGACAAATTTCACTGTCTTATTACTGCCATATTCACAAGAAAGTGCTTAATAATAATAATAATAATAATACTTAACCTACCCATGAAGTCTGTGATCGCAAAGGGAGAGTAACTGAGCAGACATTTTTTGCATATATACCAGACAATTTGAGTAGACACCCTCACCTTCTTCACAACCTTGACAATCTAGTCCAAAGGTGGGGAACTTTTGGCCTTCTAGATGGTTTGAAGTACAATTCCTATAATTCCACACCACTGGCCATGCTAGCTATGACTTGTGGGAGTTGAAGTCCAAAACATCTAGAAGGCCAAAGGTTCCCCACCCCGATCTAGTCTATTGTGTAAATGAACATACATATTTACATACCACAAGACTAATAAAGGTAAATTGCTAAAATAGATTACCAAGATTCACGTAGTATACTTTCAAGAGATTTCCCCAACAGCCAACCAAGCAGGGTGTAAGGAACAAAAATGGCAATTGGAAATGGTGAAAATATTTTTTCCCCCCTAGCCTGATTATCATATCCCCATTCTTTCCAGTAGGGAGGAGTAATCCTTTTCCCTTGAGCTATTTTTCCTCCCACAGTAATAACATCCATTGAATGTACTTTTTCCTAATTTGGGTAGATTTGGTTTAGAATTTTATGGAAAATAGTAGGGCTATTCTGAGAACTAGTTCCTGGTACCTTGACTTCATGTTATCATAGTGTTGTATTCTATCTGTTACCAGAGCAATTTCATCATCTTTGGAAATCCTGTCCATCAAATTAGTCTGACACAGCTAGACACAGCTTCTGTTGGGATTTCCATCTCTCCAAGAAAATGGCTCCTTTGCACCATAGACATTGGAGGCTGGGATGGTGAGGAAGGAACTGGCAAAACCATCTCTGAGTATTCCTTGCCTAAAATAACCCTGTTAAATTCATGGGATTGCCATAAGCTGACAGGCAACTTAAAGGCACATTTAGTACACACATGGTGGCACTTACATGCAGACTGGTGTTGGCTTATAGAAAACTGTAAGTGGTGTTGGTAACATTGCTGTTACCAAATCAGACACATTAAACTTCCTCTTCAGTTTCACTTGCATCACTTCATAGTATTAAGAGGAAGAGTTTCCAAAGCCATGTTAGTCTGTTGCAGCAAAAACTATAAAGAGTCCTGTCATACCTTGAAGATTAACAAAGCTTGTAAATGCCAAAGTCTATTTCATGGACTACAGATCTAATACAACTAATACAGCTAACATAATTATATTTTAACATTATTTTTCTTTAATATATCTTTCTAGCCGCAATGGTTCTGTCCTTGGCCCTGTAGCTGCCTCTGATATATACAAGAACCCCAAGGTCTACAATAAGGTAAATGTAGCTGCAAAATTTCCTCTCTCCTTATTTTGCCAGCATTTGGCATTTACACACATGAGATTTTGCTTCAAAGATGCATAATGTGATTTGATTTCAAGCAAGTCCATTCCTATTTAATGAGGTACCTCAAACAAACAAAAATACCAGTGGTAAGAAATAGCAGCAAAATGTTGGAGAACAGAGGCAAGTGTTCCACACACAGCCTGATTGCTATCCTCTAGGCTTACCTCCCACTCTTAGGTGCAGTGGAGAAAGCTATCTTTTCTAGGCGTATCATTTGCCTCAGACAGGGAAAATATCTTGAGGCATCCCTGGCTCCAGAGTTATTCATTGTGTGATTTCTTTTTACTCATTGTGTTCAGAGTTTGGATAGTATTGTTTAGTAGGTATGGAATAAATTGTCAAAATGATTCTTTTCCCCTGAGATTTTTTAAAAATCCTTATTTCAGGCTCATGAGCAGCCCTGCCTTATTAAAGGCCAGGGGGATGGCATTACGGTATTTGTGGAACAAACTCTGATCTATCTGCCACACAGTTTCTGATGCCTGAACTCATAAACATACAATTCTTTCCCAATAATTTCATATACGCAGGATGGAACACACAATCATGTGTTGAACTGTGAGGAATGTTCTGGAGGTCAGATGTAAAGAGCAGGATAGGCCATGAGATGTGCCTATTTTGTAGCCTGTCTGTGGTACTACTATTGGCATATTTGACCTGACTGAAACAAGGGATCTTCAAGTTTATTAAACTTTGTCAAAGGATGAAAAACATGCAGAACTAAGAAAACCTACTACTGTATATCTTTTATTTCCCCCCATTGTCCTTTCTCCAGTCAGGACAAAAATGGAATTGTCAATAGAGGTTTTTTTCTCACAGAAAAGAACAAAACAAAATTCTAACTATTACCGCCTCTTTCCAGGTGTAATTCAAAGTGCTGGTTAAGACCTACAAAGCCCTATATGAATCATGTCCAAGTTATCTGAAGGACCCTCTCTCTATGAGCTTGCTATGTCTTGAAAATCATCTGTGGCAGCGCTCTGTCCCACTGTCCTCACATCTGGTGGGCACAGAGGAGAGGGCTTTCTTGGTATCTGCTCCCAGGCTGTGGAACTCCCTCTTTAGAGTTGCACTGGTGCTTTCTTCTCATAGGCTGGTGAAGATCTTTTTGTTTCAGCAGGTCTTTGAGGGCTGACTACTCATATACTGCATCATTTATATTTGTTTTTCTTTTTGAGGGCTTTTTAAAAAGTGCTTTTAATTTTATTGAAGCCAGAGAGAGAGATAATTAGATTTTTAACTTTTGTATGATGTAAATTTTGTAGCTGTACCTGTTTTTACTTTTGTAAGCTACTTTTTCTAGACTCAGACTAGAAAAAAAGCAGGAGAGAGATAGATAGATAGATAGATAGACAGACAGACAGATATAGAAAGTAACCATAGTGGCCCTTTATTGTACTTAGCAGCTGCATATTTTACAGAAACAGGCTAGGTGGATGGAGGAATCACTTATGTAAATGCGAAGATTGAAAAAGTCACTCATGCTGGCTGGGAGTCTGTTACCCAATCCTGACACACACTGTACATGCAAATCAGGAGAAGGAGGATGATGCTTCAATGCCATCATTACTGTGTGCATTCATTTCACTGTGGATGAACCTACAAAGAGCGTTCATCTTCTTCCCTTGGTTTGGCTTAACTTCTTTGCCAGACATCTTCATCCTTTCTTTCTACCCCCACCCCCAAACACATGGTCCTATTTCACCTCATATGATCCTTATCTAAAACTCTCTCTTTGTTTCTGTAGGTGCAAGAAATAGAAGGGGTTAAAATTGTCACCTACTGCTCTCCATTATACTTTGCTAATTCAGAGATATTCAGGGAGAAAGTGATTGCCAAGGTAAGAAAATTCTGGCCCAAAGTAAACCAAACTTTACCACGTTCCTTTCTATACCATAGGTTTCCAGATGCTTTTTCCTTTTGCAAGGAAAGATCTGGAACCTCACAGAGGCAGTGGGGTGGGACAGAGAGGGTCAGTAGTAGGGATTTAAAAAGAAAACGGAATAGCAGAAAAAAAGCAGAGTCGAATCTGGTGCTGTGGGATTTATTTCAGAGGAAGGAACTGGCAAAACACCTCTGAGTATTGCTTGCCTAAGAAAACCCTATTAAATTCATGGGATTGCCATAAGTCAACAGAAGACTTGATGGCACATACATACAGAGAGAAAATCTCACTGCCAGTTTTAAACCTTCTTGGCTGTGTAATCAAGACAAGCCTTCTCATGCATCGATATTCAGAGGTCCTAGTTCAGCTGCCCTACTCCAAGCTAAGAACAGTTACTTTTTCTGGACTATAACTCACAGAATCCGCATCTAACATGGCCGATAGCCATGCTGGCTATTGGATTCTGGGAAGAACATTTCCCTTCCCTGTGTCTGTGATGTAGCAGGGTGATGGGGAAAGGGCCACTTTTGTGCATCAAACCCTAAGAAATACATTCCTCATACAGTCTCACTTGACACCCACTCTGATGTCTTTTCAGCACTGGGTTTTTATTTTTACCAGGCCGTTACCTCTGATGTTTGCATAAAAGTATGTTGTTTTAGCCATTACCCCGTCCAAATGCTACCCTAAAATATTGAGTTAAAATTGAATTAAAGATGGTATATACAGTTGTGAAATAAATAAATCATCCTTTCTAATCGGCTTAAAGGGAGAAGCTGTCATTGGATAGATCATCACACACAGCTACATCTGGATCTTAGACTAGACCTAATATCCTAGCCCTGCCGATCGCTTTCCAAATATAAAAAAGCCCATTCCTTACTTTTCAACTTTTATGCCATACAGTAAAAGCATACATGCCCTATTTGAACACCAGATTCATGTTTAGATATCATAAGAGCAAAAGCAGGAAAACAACTCAGAGTGCTATCTTTTCTTTGTACAGACTGGTGTTGATCCCATAAAAGTATACCTGGCAAGGAAAAAGTATGTGAAGAATCAAGAAAAAGTGGTGGCGGCAGCACAGAAAGTGAGCAAACTAAAATGCCTCTTCAAAAAGAATAAGGTAACTTAAAAGATAACTTAGTTGTGAACGATCCTGTGCCTTGCTTTAATTCCAGTGGACTTGCTTTTGGGGGTTAGCAAACACATGTTAGGTAGTTTACTCCTCCTGCCCCCTGCCAAAAAGATGGGGAGCTGTGCATAGGAATGCTGAAGAAAGAATGGTTGCCACTGAAGAAAGGACTGGCATTGTTGTTGTTTACCACTCTGGATAAAATGTTAATGCACTCCTACACATGATGGAACACCCAGAGACTGTGCAGAATGATTAAAAACTTAATAACATTTTTAAAAGGTTACAAAATGTCATGGGTAAGTAACTGAATCATTCATCACAAGTGGCACAGGCACTAGCCAACAAGTGCACATGACATTTCTGCAGTGAATGCACTAATTGAGGGAAGCCCATATGTTTATCTCAGGTCAATGTAACCTAACTCAACTTAAGCTATTCACAGTACAGGATATTCAGATTATTACTAACAATGTTCTTGCAGAAGAAGAGTTACTACGGGAGGCCCCACAATGATGGGACCCCCTGCGGATGCTGACGCCACCGGTGCCTTAAGCCAGCCCTGTGTGTATCTAACCAATAAAACAAATACAAATTTATCCTGAAATTGGTATGTTTTTCTTTCCAACAGACTATGTCTCTGCAAGAGCTCCAGAAGGATTTTGAGAGCAATTCCCCAACAGATTCAAACAACAACCAGACAGCTGCTAATGGCAATAGCATCTCATATATTGCCTTCAACCCATCTATGAATACTGCAAGGCAGGTTAATGCCTCTTGTGAACAAGGAAGCTCTGCTAGTCATCGAAGCAGCACCATCAGTGTTATCCCAGCCTCAAATGTTGATCCTATAATTACAGCACCCCCATTTGTCAACTTCCACACAATCATCCTGGATATGAGCGGAGTCTGCTTTGTGGATTTGATGGGCACAAAAGCTTTGGGAAAGGTAAGTTGTTCTTAATGGTTCTCCCTTCAATTTATCTTTTGTATGCTCCTGCATCTGAAGATGTGGTCCTTAAAATATCTCATTGCGTTCCATTATGTAGGTCTGAAATGAGCTGTAGTTTCAAAAAGAGGTGGTGATAGGTGAAAGCTTATGGTGAGCTAGCTTCAGAGAGTTGGCAGTTTAGTAGTCAAAATAAATTGTAGTCAGGAGAGACTTTATGACATGATTATGGCCAGAATTACAGCAAAGGTCAGAAGTTCAGAATCCATCAGAAAGAGGCTGTTGTCCTGATCATGAGACAAACAAGCCTGGCAAAGAATTATATATATGTTGGTACAAGGGGTCAGCAAAGAACAAGGGTAAGGCTCAAGCACTATCCAGAAGCAATGTTTCATGTAGAACAAAGTTAGAGAGAGGATACAACACACTGCTGGGCCAGAAAACATAGAGAACATTCACTGATTGTAAACAACTATAATCCATACTCAACATAATGCTTCAGCTCTTTCTATAAGCCTTGTATTATACGTGTAAACAGTATAAATATATTGTTTTGTATACATTTATACAATCAAGGTAGTTGGGGTTCCTATAATTTGTTTATTTATTAGGTAGTTATACCCCACTCTTCAGCCACAAAGGCTCTCAGAGTGGCTTACAGATTGTTAAGCAATAGCACCTACACATCTACACTGCTTTATAGCATGCTATGCACTCTCTAAGTGGTTTCCAATGTGTGTTAGCTAATTGCCCCCACAAGCCAGGTACTCATTTTACCGACCTATGAAAGGATGGAAGGCTGAGTGAACCTTGGAGCCCTTGAGATCAAACTTGCAATGTTGTGGCTTGTAGTACCAGCATTTAACCACTGTGCCACCAGCACAGAATAAGGAGATTCTGCTGCAGAATTATAGCTATTTGACTGATGGACTGGTAGACATGGGTCCCCAGAATCTATGTGGCTTTGCTTGTACTGTCACTTTTATTTTAAAACAAACTTTCTTCCAAAAAGTTGGCCACTTAGTCCTTCTCACTGTTCTCCATTTGTTAGGGTTGGGCTTGTGCAATTCAGGAATCACAGCTGAGTAATTTGAAAATCCAGGGCTATATATGTTGCCAGTTTCACCCACTGCTGCCTTCTAACACTGGAAATAATTATCTTGACATAAAATGTCTAGAATTTGCTGTTGCCTATGTAATGTTCTCTTATATATTTTTATTGTAAAACATGTTGAAGTAAATTTTTCTTGATCTCCTTATATAGCTGTGCACCAACTATCAGAGGATTGGCATTAAAGTCTTCCTAGCAAATATACCTGGTAAGAAACATATTCCATATGCCAAACTCCATCTCTCTTCCATTTTTATTGGCCTTGATAAGGGGCAGGAAATGGACGTAGGAATTAAAATACTGCCCATCTAGCTTATTACCATGTTTGTGTGTATCACAAACATCTGCATAAGGAGGACAGGCTTCAATTTGAGCATAATTGTTTCCAATTTAATATGTGGTTAGGTTGAGTGGACTATGGAGACTGGAGAGCCATAGTCCCAGCTATATTCTCCAGAGGTTGGAAATAATGAGTTACAGGTAACAAGTTAACCTTTCTTATTTAATGTGGGCAAGTCACACTATAAAACTAACTCAATGAATGGAAGTGATAGGCTTCTGTTTGTGTGTAATGAGTAACATTTTCTATTTATTTTTATGCAAAAGTTTTCAAGTTTTATGCCATCCCTTATCAGTCCAAAGAGTATCTTTAAGAACAATAGAAAAGGAACAATCTAACAAGTTACTTCTTGAAAGCATCTACCCCATAACATTAACAGCAATGTATTGTTTTGGGAGGCCTTGTAAGAAAGTATACAATAAATTTCCAAGCTCTGATATTCCTATTTTCTATTCTATTGGCCTCCACTTTAGGAAGTAAACAAGTGGGGGAGGGAAAAAGTAAAATGCAAAGGTGATAAAGTATCAGTATTCTTATTTACATTGACTCAAAGGGACATCTTTTTCTCAGTACAGGCTTTGGGTAGGCCTTTAATGACACATAGCAGGATGAGGATGGCACTCACCCTAAAAAGCTCAAGCTACGGTAGTAGTGATGTCAAATGATTCATCCTCCATCGCTCTGCTATGCACACATACAGGCATGCAAACAGGGCCATGTTTGATTTCATTTAATGCAAACTAACTTCAGTTTGTGCCAGGCTAGTTGCCTCTCAAAACCATACTCACCAATCTGCTTTTTTCCTTGGGAGAAAAAGATTCTGGAAACCCATGGTTGTGAGAGCAGCAGCTTCTTCTTCTTCTTCTTCTTCTTCTTCTTCTTCTTCTTCTGTGCCTTCAAGTCATTTCTGTCTTGTGGTGACCCTAAGGCAAATCTGTCACAAGGTTTTCTTAGCAGAATTTGTTCAGAGGGGCTTTGCCCTTGCTTCCTCTGAGGCTGAGAGAGTATGACTTGCCCAAGGTCACCCAATAGATTTCCATGGCTGAGTAGGGATTTGAACCCTGGTCTCTCAGTGTCCTAGTCCAACACTCAAACCACTACACCACACTGGCTCTTGTTGTGAGAGTTCCTGATTGATAAATCTGAAAAGACAAGTAGGAAGAAGAGGGAAGTAGCAGGAAGAGTTTAAACAGCCCACTAATTGACTTCACATTCTTGAAGTTTTTACAGATGGGAAGCTCCTAGCATTGCAAAATCAGTGCTTTTCTGCTGTAGCCTACAAGCAGAATTGCAACTGATATCCAAACTTCAGGGACTCCTGGATGTATTCATCTTGCTATTTTTTTCCCATACATTTGGGTTCAACATAACCAGGTAGAGGTTGTTCCTTCCTTCTTCTCCACACTACCCCTCATGGTTGCTACTCATACCGTTCTCCCAACATTCTGAAGCAACTGCTTTTCAGTACCATTTTACAACCAGCCTTCCATATCCATGGATTCTGCATCCACAGATTCAGACAACAGTTAGGAAATACTTTTTTAAAAAAATTAATTCCCCCCCCAAAAAAAAACCAAACAAAAAAAAAGAAAGAAAGAAAAAGTTTGATTTTGCCATTTTATATAAGGGACACCATTTTGCTACACTATTGTATATAATGGGACTTGATCATCCATGGATTTTGGTATCCACGGGTATGTGTGTGTGTGTGTGTGTCCTGGAACCAAACCACAGTGGATACCAAAAGCCCATTGTACCACCTGTAGTGTATGTGGTTTTTGAAGCAGTGCTAACCAATAATAACATGTCATTTCTGTTCTTCTGTTAGTATTAAATACCCAAAGAGACCTAGTTTTGTATTAATTCCCTGGTAAAAACACATATTTCCATTGTGGCTGTTTGGGATGGCTAGGGAGTTCACAGAGAATGTGATTCATAACAAAGCCTGTTTGTAGCCAAAAGGAAATAAAAAACCATAATTGCACAAAAGCAAATAAGGTCAGACATAAAAGACATAGTTCAGGAGGTGAATGCTTGACTGCATTTCTTTTATATCCAGTGGTTTTGTTTTTGGAAAGCATTAGCTATTGCTAACAGTTGTAAATTCACAACTTTACTGAACCATAAGATTTGGGATTATTCCTTGAATTTCCTGGATTTTATTGTTCTTGGTAATAGCATATTTATTTATTTTAAGTATTTATATATACACTGCTCTTCAACCACAAAGGTTCTCAGTTCTCAAAGGCTTACAGATTGTTAAAGGATAACACTTTACACATCTACACCACTTTATAGTGCACTAGGCACAAAGCAGTTTCCAATGTGTGCTAATTGCCCCCACAAATGAAGTAAAATGAAGCCGGGTATTCATTTTACTGACCTACAAAAGGATGGAAGGCTGAGTGAACCTTGGAGCCCTTAGGATCAAACTTGCAACATTGTGGCTGCAGTACTGGCATTTAACCACTGCACCACTAGGGCACATAATGGATATGCCAAAGAAATTAATGCAACTCACATGGTAGAAAGTTGGAAAGAGAGAGTAAGGATATTTGGGGAGATGGAGGAATTTTTAAAATTTGTGATAGCAATTCTATCCACCTTTAAAGGTAAAATATGGGGAGGTTTTGCCTTTTCCTTCAGTAAAATATATGTGTTTGAGATGAAATCAGTTCCCCCACTCACAGCAGTGTCTCACTCAAAGATTGCTTTCAAACCAGCTTTAGTATTTGAGCCTTGTTGAGAATTGTGAATCTTTCTTAGTAAGGGTGTTATGATTATTAATGGCAATAACATTTTTTTTAAAAAAAACACTCTTTTATAGATATTGATCTAAGTCCAATGTAATGCAATTGGAAGGTCTTTGGCTTTTCTTCGCAAACGAAGATTCAGGAAGGACTCATCCTGTGCTTTCTGCAAGCGCGCTGATGACTAAAAAGGCCAATCCGAGATAAACAAGTCCAGTTGCAGAAAGCACAGCAGAAGGTTTCCTTGGGTGATGTTTTTGGGTTGTGATTCTTTCTACATTGTCGTTTCTCTTCAAGACTTGTTCGGCATGAGTTCTCAAATAAGGCTGCAGCATTGTGGATTGTGCGTCTCCATGCCTCCCGATATGAGGCCAGGGCGGACCACTGTTGGTGATCAATTTGGCCGAGCCTGAGATGTTGTTTCAGGGAATCTTTGTATCGCTTTTTTGGAGCGCCCCTCTTACGCTGACCTGTGGCGAGTTCACCGTAGAGTAGTATTTTTGGGAGGCGATGGTCCTCCATCCTAGAAACGTGCCCTGCCCAGCGCAGCTGTGTTCTCAATATCATGGCCTCAATGCTGGTGATCCTTGCTTGCCCAAGGACAGCAACATTCATCACATAGTCAGTCCAGTGTATATTTAGGATTGTGCGTAGACAGCGGTGATGAAAGCGTTTGAGGAGTCGTAGGTGGTGGCGATAGGTGACCCATGTTTCAGATCCATAAAGGAGGATAGACAGTACAATGACTCTATACACACTGATTTTTGTGCTTTGCCTCAGGTGTTTATTGCTCCAGACTCTTTTGTGAAGTCTTCCAAATACACTATATGCCTTTGCTTAGTCCACTAGCAAAGTTTCCTTGTTTTTCCCCGGGTGTTGTTGTGGTCTCTAGGCATGTTACTGCTTATGCAAGTGGATGTACAAAGCTTGCACAACCAGTTCTTCAACAGGTTGTACAATTGTAAACTAAGCTGGCTCCTTCTCCCTCCAAGACAAGGCACCTACAAATGCAAGATCACGTATGCTAGCCAGAATGACACTATTGAATACTAGCCATTGCTTTTTAGAACAGTTATGTTTTCCCCCATAAAAAGTATGAAATTAATGCAGAGGATCACATTATTCATGTATTTGCTGGCAATTTGAATGGGGCATAAATATGGGGAATCACCATTATTTTTAAAGGGCTACTAATACCACATCCCTGTCTTGTCCATGCCACTTCTTGTTATCTGCTATGCGTGAGCCAACTGAATCTATGTTGCCTGACACCCCATTTTCCAACAAGCAGTTTCTTTAGTTCTCTCAGCTTTCTCAGTTGGAAACAGTAGCAATTGGGCTGTGTTCTTACTCTATTCACCTATGAGATGATGTGTCAAACTATGTCCAGTGGGCTTCAGTATAGATTTTTGTTTTGCCCATATCTGTTCCAACAGGCACATGTTTTTCTCACTACTTTGTACTGCAAATCTAGTGAACACACAATGTCCTGACAAATAATTTTCCAACATATAACTCTTTATTTCCATCACTTGATGTATCTTTGTCTCCTTTTTTAGCCCAAGTGTATGATGACATTCGTACAGGGGGAGTCTTTGAAGAAGGAGGCCTTGAGCCTAGTCATCTCTTTGTGACCATCCATGATGCTGTTTTGTTTGCAACAATGAATGGCAATAGAGCTCTGCATCGCTCTGCCTTGGACCAGGTATATGACTATCTTTTTACAAAAAACAGCCTCTGTCAGTCATATCAATATGTGTTTATGTTTCATATGCTTCCCTTTCATTGGTAGACCCTGTGTTAGAGTACAGTAATTATCAGCAATTAGATTGGCTAACGTGTTAATTAATTTAGGATAACAAATGCCTGTTGTCCTTTTCCACCTGATTCATCATCACCAATAGCTCTACTGAAGCTAACCGTACTAAAAATGATGATTAAAAGCATACAGTTGTTAGAAGCCTGGTTTAATGGGCAAAACCTGATTTTAAAAATTATTGGGGTGGAAAGGTATAAACATTTATTTATTTATTTATTTATTTAGATGTCTATATTTGATCTAACTAGCAAATATTCTTAGGGTGGCTTACAAACAAAAACAATGAAATCACAGATTTTACCATAAAACAAATAAATCAGCCAAAAATGTATCAAAACACTAAAAAATTACAGTGTCAAGAGCCAGCATAAAACTTAACCAGCAAGTGCAAGATAAAAATCAACGATAAAATGCCTTCTGGAAGAGGAAGGCCTTGCATCTAAATATTACCTATAATGACATGAGATAGATCTCGCTTAATCATAGAATCATAGAATTGCAGAGTTGGAAGAGACCACGAGGGCCATCCAGTCCAACCCCCTGCCACGCAGGAAATCACGATCAAAGTATCCCCGACAGATGGCCATCCAGCCTCTGTTTAAAGACCTCCAAGGAAGGAGACCCCATCACGCTCCGAGGGAGCGCGTTCCACTGCCGAACAGCTCTTACTGTCAAGGAATGCTTAGGAAAACATTCCACAGGTAGGGTGGAGGGCACTATTTTAAAAGAGTTCCTTTATCTGGTAGCCACCTATCACATCATTCTGCCCAGGTGTACGCAGAGAAACCCTTTGAAGATAATCTTAATAATCAGACAGAAGCATATGGGAGCAAGTACTCTTTTGATACACTGGCACTAAGATGTTTAAAAGTTCAAAGGCTAGCACCATCTCGATATATAATTCTCTTGGGTATGTTGCTGTTTCCAGTGTGCTGATTGGCTGCTTAGGAAACCGACCAATCAATCACAGTGTGGTTGGGCAGCCAATCAGCACACTGGAGGTGGGAACATGTGGAATTTTACCTCCAGTGTAAACATGGCTGCAGGTAAGGAATGAGTAGCAGGGTGTGTGTGTGTGTGTGTGTGCATGTGGGGGGGGCAGCAGGGGATGGGAGGGCCATGGGGGGGCAGGTGCCACATGGGAGGGAGGAAGGCGGTGGGGGAGAGGGAGCAGTGTGTGTGTGTGTGTGTGTGTGTGTGTGCGCGGGGGGGTGGCGAGGGAAGCAGGGGATGGGAGGGTCGCAGTGGGGGGCCAGGTGCCATGTGGGAGGGAGGAAGGTGGGGGGAAGGAACGGTGTGTGTGCACGCAGGGGGTGGTGGCAGGGGGAACTGTGTATGCTACACCAGGTATATAGCTAGTTGTGTTGAATAAGGTTAAGAAATACAGTATACCTATGATAGCTAAGAATTAAAACGGTCAGTAGCATCACTTTGAATAAGGTAGAAAGATAAGTAAGAAGAAAAAAGCAATAAGAAAGTCAGGGATTGACTGTGAAGAAACATAGGACACTACTCAACTAATGGAGAGAACTCTCCAAGTTATGTTGCTCTTGTAGCAGATGGAGAGAAACTGAGGAGAGTAGCTTTGCTAGGCTGGAGCATGCATATTAGAGAGGTAGGAGCAGGGCTCCCACCAAAGTACTGAGCTCTAGAACATTCTGATGGTGGCTCTGTACAGGTACAAGACCTGTTTGTGTGAGGCACAGAGACCATGAAGAAGAAATGAGCAGGACACAAGTAAATAAATATTGAATATGGCAGATAATTCAGAAAGCAAGGACCAAACAATGGCACGTGCTGAAAATGAGTGACATTTGTTTGTTTAGTTTAGTCATAAGATGAGAAATAGCAGCATGATAACATGGTAAAATACCCTGTATCTCAATTGTGTGTGTGTGTTCTGGGTGTGCAAACAACAATCTTTACTATAGATCTTCCTTGGGGGTTTTCCAGGCTGTGAGGCCGTGTTCTAGAATAGTTTCTTTCTCTGACGTTTCGCCTGCATCTGTGGCTGGCATCTTCAGAGAATGGTTGGGTAGGAGTGTGTGTGGAATTTATATATTGTGAACTGTTGGGGAGTATATGTAAATTTGTGTATTTGAATGGTTAGTTTCTGGGTAGAGAAATGCAAGGATGATTAGTGTCTGTTTGGCTAATGGTTGGTTGATGGGCCATTATCTGCTGGAAATCCCCTTGTCCCTGGGTAGAATTCCTTTGTAAGTGTTGAGTTTTGATTCTATTGTTTTTAAAAACTGGAAGCCAGATTCTGTTTACTTTTAGGGTTTCTTCTTTCCTGTTGAAGTTGTCCAGGTGCTTGTGGATTTCAGTAGCTTCTCTGTGCATTCTGACATGATAGTTGTTGGCCTGGTCCAGAATTTCTGTGTTTTTAAATAACATTTTGTGTCCAGGTTGGTTTATAACATGTTCTGCTACTGCTGATTTTTCTGGCTGTCCCCATCTGGAGTGTCTCTCATGTTCCGTGATTCGTGTTTGCACACTGCGTTTAGTGGTCCCTATGTAAATTTGTCCACAGCTGCATGGTATGTGGTAAACTCCTGCAGCTGTGAGAGGGTCTCTTTTGTCCTTCGCTGAGCGTAGCATTTCTTGGATTTTCTTGGCATGAACCACTGTGGTCAAATCTGTTCTCTCTAGGAAATGGTGCACATGGCACACATGCAAAACTAGGCAAAGGCATTTCCCTCCTCTTATTTGTACCAGAAGAGCTTTAACTTTAAAAATAACTATACTTCCCAATGGATTAACAGACACCTTAGTAAGTTGTGGTTTGTGTCATTTGATGTTGGTGTGTCCCCTCATTGTTTACCAAATTATTATTATTTTTTTGCAATCCATAGAATCATAGAACCATAGCCTCTTTCTTTTTCATTCCCCAAAATGCCTTATTTCAATTATTATTATTTTTGTGATCTCTGTAGCACAGCACTAACATCAATGGGGCCTGTCAAGACAATGATAATGTTGTAGAGAGATTATCAAATAAAATAAAATAAAATAAAATTGTGCAATAACATTATTGGAGCTTATCAATGTAATGATATTATTGTAGAGAAGTTCCAAAAATAATTTAAAATTGAAAGGAGGCATTTTGAGGCAGAAAGAGAAGGAGACTGAGGAATTAGCTTTTTTAAAAGAAATTTTGGTACAGGGAAGCTCCAGAAAGTGACTTTCCATTATGTTAAATAGTGTGGCATCAATCTGCACAGACTGCCAGTCTGGATGACCCCTTATATGAACTCAGCTTTCATTTATTGGGCATCACTCTGTATTTCCAGCACTGTTTAATGATGTCTGTCACTTCATCTGGTTTAATGAAAGGTAGAATATAGCATACTGATGGCACCTCACTATAGAAGAATTTATGAACTGAATCTGTGTAAGTGTCAACAGACAATATGAAAATGTATGCATGTTTGATGTATGATAGTTCATTCAGACTTTCAAGTCACCACTTGCTGCCCTTATCAGACAAACATCTATATGTGAATCAGTCTTGAAAGCAAAATCTGATACACAACAGTCCTACATATAATAGAGTAGCAAAAAATTGCATTTTAAGAAATGCAACATTGCATTCAGTTATTGAGGTCATCGGGTACTCTTGCTCCAGTTTCTTTATTGGCATTATTCTGTTTGATAAAGGATTTGTCAACCTAGCCTTCAGCTGACATGATGAAACACCTTATCTTTCTTATATAACAACTATATTTGCTCCTAATAGATTAGCTGAAGGTGAAACCATCTGGTTATCATCTGGATATGGGGCAAAGGACTAAGTCCTTGTTCCATAATGAGGGTGTATCAAAAGGAGGGTCATTACAAGACAAGAATATAGGTGTTGGCAGTAAAAATGAAATGGACAGGTATAGGATGGGTGACACCTGGCTTGATGGCAGTACATGCGAAAGGGATCTAGGAGTCTTAGTGGACCACAAGCTGAACATGAGTCAGCAGTGTGATGCAGCAGCTAAAAAAGCCAATGCGATTCTAGGCTGCATTAATAGGAGTATAATGTCTAGATCTAGAGAAGTAATGGTGCCACTCTATTCTGCTTTGGTCAGACCTCACCTGGAATACTGTGTCTAGTTCTGGGCACCACAATTAAGGAAGGATATTGAGAAGCTGGAATGTGTCTAGAGGAGGGCAACCAGGATGGTGGGAAGTCTGGAAGCCTTATGAGGAGCAGCTTAGGGAGCTGGGCATATTTCGTCTGGAGAAGAGAACTTTGAGAGGGGACATGATAACCGTGTATAAATATTTGAAGGGATGTCATACTGAGGATGGGACATACTGAGGATGGGACTTGTTTTCTGCTGAAACTAGGACACAGAACAATGGCCTCAAACTATGGGAGAAGAGATTCCACCTAAACATTAGGAAGAACTTCCTGATGGTAAGAGCTGTTTGGAAGTGGAATACACTGCCTCGTAGTGTGGTGGAGTCTCCTTCTTTGAAGGTTTTTAAACAGAGGCTGGATGGCCACTGTCAGGAATGATTTGATTGTGTGTTCCTGCATGGCAGGGGGCTGGACAGGATGGCCCTTGTGGTCTCTTCCAACTCTATGATTCTATGATTCCCACACAGGAATATTTGTGATTAAAATGTTATTAAACCCATTTTTAATGTTTGTCTAAATTTTAAAAAATCTTTCAGTGACTGCCACTCTATACTTTCTCTTGGCAAATTTCCATGTGCCTGAACCCCCACCCCCCAAAAAATCTCATTATTTCCTATATCATCACTTTCCTGTTTGAACCCATTAAAACTGTCAAGAACTAAAAGAATCATCCGATGTCAATGATACCAAACTATTCACAGAATTGATGTCTTAGGGTCTATTCTTGTCAGACGTTTAGTACTATGGTATATTAGCACATAATGCATTTAAGGTGTATTAGTGTGCATGACAAACTACACCTGCTGAAAGTCCTTGTATACAATTATTAAAGGTAAAAGAGACCGTTTCCCGTTCACGTAGCCACCATACTGGCAAGCTACATTATCATGCTTTTTAGCTTGTAAACATTAACAAGTTTGTGTGTGTGTGTGTGTTTTCATACAGAGATCAAGTCATATAGAAGTCTCTGTCTCTGATGAATCTCTGGAAGATAGCAGTGCTGAATTCCAAAACTTAGAAGAGGTATGTTAAAAGGAAATCATGGTAATGAATATACGCCTGAACCTTTGGTCAGATAATGGATCCAGACTTACTCATGCTTTAGTCCCAATGACATCAATGGTGCAAATTTCTGACCAAAGCAGGTCTCATTTATAATTTCAATGGAACTACAATTTGACATCGCCTGGGTTCCTGCCCATGTTAGTATTTTTTAATTAGTAGTGTCCTTAACATCATTTCTAACCCAAACTCTCCTTTTTTTTCTAGGAAATGTTTGGAAGCATTTTTCATTCAGAGGTACAAACAGCACTGTGAACTCATGAAGAATGTTTGTGTGATGGTAAAAATCTTGACCATGACATGCATTTGTAAAGAAAGGTTTCTGTGTCTGAAGAAACAGAAACATTGAAGGACAATTGCCCTTATGCATTTTGGGCACTGGACTATGGTTACCTTTACAACATGGAGGCTTCTCTTATGTGACATTCTCTTCTTCAAAAATCAGAGCAACTGACTATTGGAGCAGTTGGCATGGACATCAGAAGAAAGAACTCAGGGAATACCCTTCATCTATCCAGAAACAGCTAAAAAGTAGCCAGACAATCACTACTTCGCTCTAGCCCCAATTTCCCTCATCCCATGGTTCAAGCAATGCTTATATACCCACAATAATGTATGTAATACATATGCATACTTAGGAAATCTCAAGCACCAGACTTGTTCTTATCAGGAAAAAAAGAGAAAACGTGGAGTGTTTGATCACCAGATAGAATGATCATGAGACATGGCAGTTTGGGTATGAAAGGGGACGGTTATTTCTAAAGTGTGCACTGGACTTTATAAACTTCACACTGAAAGCAAGCAGGGCCCTGATGATGACAACTAGCTGTTCCTTACTGAAAGCTAATATACTTAATCTCCTTGGTGGGGGGTGCTGAGAACTATGTGTGCCAGTATATTTGATGACTAGCCATCATTTCTTGGAATGAGTTCTATATCTGCAGTAGTACTGAACATCACCCAACTAAAGGTAGTGCTGTCTTTCCACTAGCCCTTTTTTCTTCCTTGTTAGAAATCTTTCTGTTCTGATGGTGAAAAATCTATTACTTCTCATAAGAACTCCATGCACAGATGGATCTTTTTATGGGACTTTCAATTTTTACACATCAAGCTTATTTGACATATGACTAAATATACACTGAAGCCAAAGATAAGGTCTTAGACTAGTGTTTTATTTAGAAATCTCAAAAGAATAGCTACTTCCAAAATATATGGTGCTTTAGCTTCCTGGACTCCATAACTAAACATTAAGGAAGGTTTGGGTTAGGTTCATTTTGAGCAATAAACAAAGCTTCTGAAGGGACCAATTTCCTGACCTTGAGTGTAAAGTCAGTAAAGACTAAGAGAAAGATAAATTGTTCCTTCTAAATCCATTATTAAAAATATTTATAGCCATCACAATTGGAAAGCATCACCTCGCATGCAGTTTAAACTCAAGGGCAGCATTTGGTTTATTATCTAATCTTTCTTAAAATGTTTTAATCTATTCAAATGCTAAATGGATTTTCTTTAATGTATGCCACAGATGAAGAGAATCTACCTCTAAAGCAGACCTGCCTGCTTCGATAACCTAGAAAAAGGTCTCTTTTTAAAATTGTATTTTGTAAATGCAAAGTAATTTTTATATAAAAATGAGGATGTAAACGACTATTGATGTTGAGTAGTTTTCTGTTGTAATGTTTTCTTGCATCCCCAATGTGTTCAATTTTTAAATCTTATGAGTTAAATCTTCCAAAGTAAATCCTGAGATGTGCAAAGACATGAAGCGGGGGTGGGGGGAAGAGTCTGTAAGTTCAGACTCTATGAGAATCACTAAAAATGTCACTGTGAGCATGTAATTGGAGGGGATCAAATCTTTCCAGCAACTTCCAAAGAAAATTTTAAAAGAGCCAGAAAATCAAAATACAGTAGCTTGAAACAAAAATGAAATTAGCTGGTTTTTCAAAATATTGCATTCATATAGATAGTGGAATATCAAGCAGATTTTGAGAGTGTGATTAAGTTTGAACTCTTAAAATATATTATTTTGAAGCTGAATCCAAGTGTTTGTTTAATTCTTAGATTTACGTTAGAGAACAGAAAGCAATGTAAGCTGAATAACTCAGTTACATTGTGGCTTCCAGATAAATTGTGCCCAGTTTGCAATGAAAACAAAACTTCATGAACCAATCAGAGTGTGTAAACACATCCTAGATTCCAACAGCAGACTTTCTTTAATTTGGTTCTGTGTGATACTTCATCTCCAAAGGCACTTCCAGGCAGAACATTTTTAAAGATATACACAGGCAGTAACATCAAGTGCAATGCTTTGGTCCTCAGGACAGAATACCGTAGGGCAATGCAACTGGTCCCTGGTGAGTTTCTAGGAAAGTGTAGCCTGTGTGGACCTATGTTACAGGTCTGTATTACATTGGCAGGGGGGAAACCCTGCTTGTCTCCCCAATCAACTTAAGAAGCACTGCTAAAGGCAACACAGGAAAGACTGAATCTACCCCCTCTGCAAAGGCAAAGCTTTGATCTCAGAAAAGGAGACCTGACCTCAGATGGCCCGCCAATAGAAATTTCCCCAGCCTTCAGCTTTCTGATGTTAGGAGAAGTAAAAAGGGAAGCAACTGGGAATGGGATGTGCAGAAGCAGAAAATTTTGATTGCTCTGGTGCTATCAATAGGATTCCACTGTTAGACAATATAGGGGAATTATTATTATTATTGCCACCACTAATTATCATTACCATAACCACCCAATGGTCTCTGATAAAACCCAGTTTTACAAATTTCTATAGTTGTTTGAATAGTACTGCTATAGGCAAATCTGTACTTAAGTCCGTTCAGCAGTTCACCTACTTGGGAAGCATCATCTCCTCAGATGCCAAGATTGACAAAGAGATCTATCACAAATTAGCAAAGGCATTTGGAAGACTTTACAAAAGAGTCTGGAGTAATAAACACCTGAGGCGAAACACAAAAATCAGTGTGTATAGAGCCATTGTACTGTCTATTCTCCTTTATGGATCTGAAACATGGGTCACCTATTGCCACCACCTATGGATCCTCGAACGCTTCCATCAGCGCTGTCTATGCACAATCCTAAATATACACTGGACTATGTGATGAATGTTGCTGTCCTTGAGCAAGCAGGGATCACCGGCATTGATGCCATGATATTGAGAACACAGCTGCGCTGGGCAGGGCACATTTCTAGGATGAAAGACCATCGCCTCCCCAAAATAGTACTCTATGGTGAACTTGCCACAGGTCAGCGTAAGAGGGGCGCTCCAAAAAAGCGATACAAGGATTCCCTGAAACAACATCTCAGGCTTGGCCAAATTGATCACCAACCATGGTCTGCCCTGGCCTCACATCGGGAGGCATGGAGACGCACTATCCACAATACTGCAGCCTTATTTGAGAACTCACGCCAAACAAGTCTTGAAGAGAAACGACAACGCAGAAAGAATCACAACCCGGAAACATCATCCATGGAGAACTTCTGCTGTGCTTTCTGCAACTGGACTTGTTTATCTTGAATTGGCCTTTTCAGTCATCAGCGTGCTTGCAGAAAGCACGGGATGAGTCCTTCCTGAATCTTTGTTTGTGAAGAAAAGCCAGAGAGGCAGAGAGTACTTAGGAAAAAGTGAAAAGTAGCTACCAGAAGTATGACCAACACTGCTGTAGTAGATGTGTGTATATATCTATATGATGTCACACAAGAAGGAAAACACTCCATTACCCATGCCTGGAGAAATTTTCAAAGTTTTGTTATATTAGGAGAAAAGGGATTAAGATGACAGTGATATAGAGAATCATAGAGGTTCCAGCATGCTTGATTACCTGGAAGGGGGAAGGAATCTAGATGAGATTCAGACTATTTTGGCCTGGAGCGGCAGCGCATGAAGTTTGGACTACTCTGGCCCAGATTTAAGCACCACACCTGCCAAAGCCCAAATCCAAATCGGGTTTTTACTTGGCTTCCATTCAAAGCTGTTACTCACACTTGACTCTGAGCTCTGGGAAAAGCAAAGCCCCAACGATAGTCACCCTCTCTGAAATCAGAACAGGCAGCTAACCTTGTGATGGCAAGGCGGGGGCACCCATTCTGACTTCAGAGAGGGAGACTACCGCTGTCACTTTGCTTTTTCTGGAGCTCAGAGGAGCAACTGTGCACTGGAAAATCAAAGTCCCAGCAGTACTCACCCTCTCTGAACTCAGAACGGGTGACGAGCCTCATGGTGGCAGGGCTCACTGGCTGTTCAGACCTCAGAGAGAGCAACTACTGCTGGGGCTCTGCCTTTGGAATGAGAAGTGATGCCAAGGAGGGGGGGAATGGTGGTGCCTCAGTCAATACTTGTCTTTCCTCTCCTTCTCACCCCCCTGAATTTAAAAAACAAATTCTAGAAGTGGCTGATCATATTTGGAAAGAAAAGACAGGTTTGCTTGCGTCACTGCTACATGAGACCTTATCATAATACAGTGGTGAAAGAGACAAAAATGAGCTCCTAACTAAGGTATCTAACTATACCATGTGGGGGTGGGGGCAGGGTGGGATTGCAAGGCAGTTTATAAGTAATTGCCATACAAATAATAAAAAAGGCAAAGTCAACAATAAAATCAAAGCAATCACTAAAGTAATATAAACTTATTTTTCTACTACTTAAAATAAAACAAGCAAGTTAATATCAGAGAAATCATAAAATGCTTTTCTAACATAAAAGACAAGTTTGCTTGCATCACTGATACATGAGACTTTCAGAAAATACTTCAATGCATATCGATAGGCTTGACAGAAGAGATTGGTCTTTACAAACAACTGAAGTCCTGTATTATGAAAACACCCTGTTGTAAGGAAGGCTTCTGTCTGCAACCAAAGGACACTGCAATCCTTAGTTCACCTGCATCCCAATTTCATACATAACTACAGTTGTCCCTTCATATTCTCTGGGGTTTGGTTCCAGGACCCCCCTGTGAATACCAAAATATGTGAATACTCAAGTCCCATTATATGCAATGGCATAGCAAAATGGTGTCCCTTATGTAAAATGTCAAAATCATAGAATTATAGAATTGTAGAGTTGGAAGAGACTACAAGGGCCATTCAGTCCAACCCCCTGCCATGTAGGAATCACGATCTAAGCAGCCCTGACAGATGGCCATCCAGCCTCTGTTTAAAGACCTCCAAGGAAGGAGACCCCACCATGCTCCGAGGGAGTGTGTTCCACTGCCAAACAGCTCTTATTGTCAAAAAGTTCCTCCTAATGTGGAATCTCTGTTCCTGGAGCTTGCATCCATTGTTCCATGTGCTTCTCTGGAGCAGCAGAAAACAAGCTTGCTCCATCCTCAACGTGACACCCCTTCAAATACTTAAACAGGGCTATCATATCTCCCCTTAACAGTCTTTTTTCCAGGCTACACATACCCAGCTCCCTAAGTCTTTCCTTATAAGACATGGTTTCCAGACAAATTAAGGTTTGCTTTTTAGAGTATTATTTTTAAGAAAATATTTTCAAGTCGTGAATACAGTACTTAATTCCGTGGATACCAAATCTGTGGATACGGAGGGACAACTGTACTTGGAATTTTCTTGTGTGGACATCCACACTAGAGAAACAATCCAGGTTGAAAGTGGATTATTTGCATGGGTTCTTCCAATGGAATCCTGGGATTTGTAGTTTGGTGAGGCCCCAGCACTCTTTGTCAGAGAAGGCTAAAGATCTTGTAAAACTACAAACTCCACAGGATTCCATAGGAAGGGGCTATGCAAATAATCCAATTTCAAAATGGATTATATGTGTGTCCTGTGGCTTCCCAAACCACCAGCGGCTTGCCCAACAGGCGAACTGAAAGGGACTTCTGAGTAGACGCTCCGAGACAAGACTGTCAAGAAGCCTGTCCCGTCGGTGTGATGAATTAACCTGCTTCATTAATGATTGGCGGGAGGCCGCCTCTGTGTGGTAAGAAGTCTCCCTAAGGGCGGCCAGGGCGAGAAGATGGCGGCGCTCGGGGCCCGGCTGCGAGGGTTCCTGCGGCTCCTTGGCTTGGGACTGTGCGGCGCTGCGGTGGCCTTGCTGGCTGTGCTGCTGGCCCGAGCCTACGGCACCACACGCCCCCCCACCGTGGCTCGTCGTGAGCTTTACGGACAAACACAACCCAAGCGGCGCCTGGAAGCCGCCTTTACGCCCCAAGAAAGGCAGGAGCTCAAGGAAGCGCTCCGAGGTAACATGTAATATACTTTTTATTAAATTACATCTATTCGTATGTAAACATGGGGGGGGGGGTAAAGAAAGTAAGGAAGCAGCGACGAGCAGAGCGAGCGCCATTCCCTCAGGTCGGCAGCGCCTCCTCCACAACCGCAGGCTCGCTCTTCGCCGAGGGGGAGAGATCTGGGGGGTTGTGTAGCTAAATGGTTAGACCAGTAGTGCTGAACCAGGGGGCCGGGGGACCACGATGTCCTCACAGGGGGTCTGCGAAGGCTTGAAATTTGCTTGTTCCACCTCCTTCGTACAGTAGTGTGGCCGCATGACGGAAAAGAAGGCAAAGGCAGGCAGGACTGGTATAAGGAATTTTGGGGCCTCCTGCAACGCCTTGTTTTTTTTGGGGGGGGCATATGTTTATCTCATAACCTAACATAACCTATTCACACTACAGGATATTCAGATTATTACTAATAATGTTTTTGCAGGAGAAGGGTTACTACTGGGGCCCCTCCACAATGACGGGGGGCCCTGTGGCTGCAGGTGCTGCAGGGCCCTTAAACTGGCCCTGAAGGCTGGCTGGCTGGCTGGCTTGGCCTGCGCAATGCCATTCAATCTGCTCCAGCCACAAACTTGAAGGAAGAAGCAGGAAAAAAGTCTTCCCTTCCTCTCCAGTGCCTCTGAGGGAAGATTTCAAGGATAGTGTAATTGTATCATCATCATATCATCATTTATTGTTGTTATCATCATCACCACCATCATCATTATTATTATGATTTTAAATCTTGAGTTAAGTCTTGCGGTGGGGGGGCGACAACAAAAGGTATTTTAAGGGGGGGGGTCCCCTGGTAAAGGAAAGGTTAAGAATCACTGATTTATAGGAAAGGACAGGAGTAAATTAAATGTCTGGAGGGAACTGTTTTTGTCCCTTGTGTTACATTTCCAAAAGGAGAGATGCGGACAGAGTTCACTAACGCTACTATCACAACACATTTCACACTACAGTTGACCCTTCATATTTGCTGGGGTTTGGTTCCAGGACCCCCCTGTAGATACCAGAATCCGCGAATACCCAAGTCCCATTATATGCAATGGCATAGCAAAATGTCCCTTATATAAGATAGCAAAATCAAGGTTTGTTTTTTGGATTATTATTTTTTTAAGAATATTTTCAAGCCGTGAATACTTACATCTGTGGATACCAAATCCGTGGATACGGAGGGACAACTGTACACTATTACAGCACTATTATTCCACTTTAACTGCTATTACTGCCACCTGTGGAATTCAGGGATTTGCAGTTTAGGGAGGTGCATTTATCATTCTCAGCCAGCAAGCTCTTAGACTTCACTAAACTACAAATCTCAGAAGTCCACAGGAGGCAGCTATCACAGTTAAAATGTAATAAGAGTGCTTAGTCCCGACTGAAACAGATCTAGTGAATCAATAAGAGACTTGGTAGGTCAGCACTGATGTGAATTCCCATTGATTCGATGGGTCTACTCTGTTTGGAACTAACAATTGGATTTAGGTCATTCCCCCCCCCCCCACCATGTTATCATACTGACTTTGAGGGAGTTGCATGCTTACAGTTTGTAGCCGACTTGTGTAGATTTGGCTTGTCATGCAAGCTATGACTGCTGAAATGTCATTTTCTGCACAACTGTTAAAAAGTGAAGGATGCCTGACTCCTTTTTCATGTGACCACATTAGAGTCACACCTGCCTTCTTTACCCACCCTTCAGCCAAACCGACAAGTGTGTTATCAACATAGAAAAACAAATTCTGTGTGAGAAAGGGGAACAAGAAAAAGTCCTTTCTCCAGTCACGCTGTGCTTCACTTATGAAGGTGTGGCAGGGATTCTTGAATCTTTCAGATATTATGTCTCAGCTCTTTGATGCTTTAAGGGGTTTAATTTCTTTTTACCAATCTGTCCTCTGTATGTGCTGTCTATAATAGCTGGTAAGTTATTCTGGTAGGTGCCTATTTTATTATTTGACAGTGCTTTACTAATGTAAAACAGATAATGATAAAAAGATATATGATGTTTCTGTATTTTTTTGCCTTAAAAGAAGAGTGGGGGTTTTGGGGAGCTGTGGATACAGAATTTTAGCCACCCCATAACAGTAACAAATTAGTTTGCAAAGTCACAAGTGTAAAGGGGTTGTCTAATCGGTCAAAAAAACCCTCATGGAATACACTGGGAATCCTACCTGTCTAAATGGGATCATGCACCAATCCACACTATTTGGAAGGAGGGGGGCCCAAAACAGCAAAAACAATGCAAGAATAGTAGTTTTTAAAAAACAGCGAGGGGTGTGTGCATTCCTACTCATTAGGACAAGCAAAGGACAAGTGATTTGAAGAGAAGTGCAAAGCTGATTGGCCAGGCGAGAGTTGGGGACAGGCTTGGCTAACAGGGCAGGCACCTGCTGCCGCCATATTGAATTTTCACCTTAGTGAGTGATAGCTAAGATGATAAAAGGGGGTGGGGTTAGGAATTATTATTATTATTATTATTATTATTATTATTAGCTTTTATGTTAAATTGGTAAATCACTATATTGCTCCAGCACACCTTGGGCAACTTTAAAAAAAAAACTGGTGTCGGTGAAGAACTAATATGGGTCAGTCACTCGCGGCTGCCATCTAGAATGGGGGCTTCTGAGGCCAAAACCACCATTAGGACATGTCACTGCTGCTGGGAAATACCATTGCTGTGAGGTACTCTGCCCCCCCATGTAGATGGGCCTGAGATCATGTGAAAAAGTGCTAATTTTTTTCAAAGTCTCTCTGTATCTGTTTATTTATAGAGTCAATTCATATAATTCAAGGCAGGAAAAATATAGCTGGCCTGCATTTTGCAACCACTCTTTAACCATTGTAATTGCTAAATTAGTCCTTTTTTGCACTGCTAGCTCAGCTTCAGTGCTTCTATTATACACAGGGTTTCTCAACCAGGGTCCCCAGAACCCTAGGTTTTCAGCAAGAGGTTGCTAGGGGTTTCACAAGAAATCATAATATTAAAAAAATAAACTTTTTTAAAAACTGTAGATACAATAATTTTTATGCAGGAGTTCCCTAAGACCTGAAAATTATTTCAAGGGTTCCTCTAATGTAAAAAGATTGAGAACAGCTGGCTTATCATATAGTACAGTTGTCCCTGCACATTCGCTGGGGTTTGGTTCCAGGATCCCCCGTGAATACTTAAGTCCCATTATATTCAGTGGCATAGCATAATGGTGTCCCTTATATAAGGTGGCAAAATCAAGGTTTTCTTTTTGGATTATTATTTTTTAAAGAATATTTTCAAGCTGTGAATACTTAAAACTGTGAATGCCAAATCCATGAATGTGGAGGGACAACTGTATTACCCCATTATTTAACCTGTGAATGCCTGAGACAGCTACTACTACCCCAGCTTAGCTTACATTTTAGAAAATAATTCTTCACATAAACCAATTTTCATAAAATAATACAATGTACCAAATAATTTTCAGGTTAAGACCCACCCAAGCAAACTCATTTCCATTGTCCATTCCAGAATCCAAGCAATGGGTTTGCACAATTTCAGCAGATTCTGTTGCTCGTTTTGTATGATCTGAAATAATGCACTAAAGACACGAGGAAGGAATATGATCATGCCAGGTGTTCTTACTGTCAGGATTCTGCATATTTAAATCTTTAGTCACATTACAGTCATCTAGGGCAGTGGTTCCTAACCTGTGGTCCGGGGACCCCCAGAGGTCCATGGTGTCCTCACTGGGGGTCCGTGAAGGCTTGAAGGCAGCTTGGCCCACCTCCTCCCTGCAGTGGAGTGGCCATGTGACAGGATCCAAGGAAAAAACTAGCTGGCTGGCTTGGCCTGCGCATTGCCATTCAATCCACTCCAGCCACAAACTTGCAGGAAGAAGCAGAAGAAAAGTCTTCCCTCCTTCTCCTCCAGTGCCACTTAGGGAAAGTTTAATGGCTGGTATAATGGTATTATTATTTTATCTGGTATTATTATTGTTGTTGTTGTTAGGGTTTTAAATATTGAGTTACATCTTTTGGGGCCACAGCAACAAAATATATTTTAAGGGGGGTCTCTGGTAAAGAAAAGGTTAAGAACCACTGATCTAGGGACTCCCTGACCTATGCTGCCCTGGAGCTGCCCTGGAGCAATCCCGCAACCTGTTTCTCTGCATGGACATTGGGTAGATGTCTACATATGTCCCTGCGTGCAAGTGTTGCTTTGGTCTGCCACTACTGCCTTTCCTCTGTCAGTTCCCAGAGCCAGGACAGATTGCTGCCTGGCAGGTACTGTCATTTACCTCAGTGCCCAGGCCAGTTCCTGGCCCTGATTGGTCACAGAAAGGTGTTTTTTTTCCTTCCTCAGCACTGCTGGTGTGTTGTCTCTTGCTCAGAGGCAAACAAGGTACCCAGCCATGTGATCTGGGTGCTGCCTTGTTTCTGACCTCAGAGCAAGCAGATCCATTGTTCACACTACAAGAAACACTGAAAACTCTGCAAATTCCAGAGACAATAGTGGGCTTGTCTACACAAAGGGGGGAAAAAAGACTGCTGCACAGTACAGTTGTCCCTCCATATCCATGGATTTGGTATCCATGGATTTAAGTATTCACGGCTTGAAAATATTCTTAAAAAAATAATAATCCTAAAAGCAGACCTTGATGCCATCTTATATAAGGGATACCATTTTGTTATGCCATTGCATATAATGGGACTTGAATTCATGGATTTTGGTATCCATGGGGGGTCCTGGAACCAAACCCCAGCGAATATGAAGAGACAACTGTAATAACAAGTCGCAGCAGCTGCGACCTGTCTTAATGGTTTTACAGCCCCCATAGGCTTCACATACCTGTAGCTGAGACAGTGGCCACAAGTGGATTACACGTGTTTTTAAACCACCAAACTTTTTTTTTAAAAAACTATTTTTTAATGGTGCGCACAAGCGATATTCCACCTTTCCCCCCAAAAAAGAGAGAGAAAAAGATAGCACAAACCTTCATTTTATCGCCTTTAGCAATCAGTCACTAAGGCAGAAATCCAACATGGAGACAGTGGGTACTTGCCCTGTAACTCCACCCTGCCCCCTGTGCTCGTCCAGCTAATCAGACTTGCACTGTGTCTTGCATAGGGAAGCGATTCATGTCGAATCACTTGTCTTAACGAGCTTGTCTTAATGATACCTTTGGACGCAGGCCACAGCCTCCCTCACCTCCCCTCCCCTGGTAAATTGCCTGAGAAAATAAGATCCCAAAAGAGACAGAAAAGGGAGAAAGAAGAGAATGGAATGGAAGGTGTGCATATGGGTGGGGAAAATGGTATGTGTGTTTGAACGAACCTTTGTGTGTGCATGGATGGTGCTGTATGTGTGTGTGGGGATGCTATTTTGTAGGATGGTGGAATGATTCAGTTCATTGCAAAATTATTTTAATGTAGAACTTTGCTTATCTGAGAAAAACTAAAAATATCTTCTTCAAAATGTCTTCTCTTATATTTTATGTAAGGTGCCATCAGAATACAAACAGTCTCCTTCTCAGAAGATGATCAGAATATAACAGCCCTGGCAGAATTTGAGCCATATATTCGCAAAGGTATTTGAATTTAGGTTAATGCTTTTGACAGAGCGATTGGCATTTGTTCCATAGAAGATCTGATTGCTGTATGGTTAAAGAGTGCTTGGAATTTATGATTGTTGTTATTGTTATTATTTGACAAGATTGAAGTACTGTACTAAGCTGACAAAATGAAATTTATTATTGAGTGGAGTGCAACTGATAAAAGAATACAGGCCGGACCCCCTCCCATCCCCCATGGATACCTGAAACTGTAGATAATAAGGAAACCTATTATTTTCAATGAGGTAAGCTCTAGAAGTTGACCATAAAATCATACTGGAGGACCTAAAAGTGCCTAGAGAGAACGTATCTTTTCAGACGTGGGTAAGTGAAAGTGTGGATACTGAATCCATGTATACAGGATTTATCCTGTACTGCTGCTTAATTAACTGAAGCAGCTGTAGAGCCTTTTTTAACAAGAGAGAGAGAATTTATTAAGTTTTTATATTATTAACATTGTTTCCTAAATTATATTTATCACTGTGTGATTAATTATACAGAAGGGCTACAGCTCACTGAAGCACCTTTTTTTTTGCATATAGAAGATCTCAAGTTTATTCTCCAGCATGAAATCCTGGAGAGCTTCTGCCATCCACTTTAGTAGTATGAAACTACTCTTCTTTACTATTAGCTAAACTGGCTGGACTTTTAGGAGTTAAAATCCAAAATATCTGCAAGGACATAGGTTCCTTCTCTGGTCATAGAATTTCAGTGCTAAGCTAGATGAACTAATGGCAGCTTCATATATCCAAAAATTATAGATTTTTTTAAAAAAATCAGTCTTAGCTCTAACTGCAGATCAGCTGTGATGCAAAGAACTATGTATAGTAAATAGCACTGCATCAACGCTTAGATTAAGCTCAGAAAATTTGTAGGAAAGTTGATGTAAAATAGTGGCTAACAGCACAATCCTGTATACTGTATTTATATATTCAGGGGTAAATCCCATTGATAAATATACATCATTAAATTCCAAAGTCAGAGTCATCCAGGTTATAGTATTTCTGATTTCTATGTATGGTTGTGAAAACTGGACATTGAAGAAATCTGACAGGAAGAAAACTCATTGGAAATGTTTTACTGAGCAAGAGTTCTATGGATACCATGGGCTGCTAAAAAGACAAGTGAATGGGTCTTAGGGCAAATCAAGCCTGAACGTTCACTAGATGCAAAGATGACTAAACTGAAGCTATCATACTTTGGACATATTATGAGATGATGTGATTCATTGGAAAATATGATAATGCTTGTTAAAGTGGAAGGCAACAGGAAAAGAGGGAGATTGCACTACAGGTGGATTGATTTAACCAAGGAAGCCACAACCCTGAGTTTGCAAGAACAGAGGAAGGCAGTTATTCACTGGAACTCTTGGAGGTCTCTTGTTTATAAGGCCTCCATAAGTCAAAGTCAATTTGACAGCAGATAACAACAACCAAATCCCATTGAATTCAACTCCACAGTAAGTGTGTATAGGATTGCAGTTTAACAATATGAGAGTGTAAACAAAAATTGTTTGAACTATGCTAAAAAATTGTTTTAGATAGATATGTGTAAGATGGATGTAGATAGCTCACTCTTTCTTAGCCTAAACTCTTCACCCACAATATGGTGATAAGAATGTACAGTATTCCTGCTCTGTAGAACTGTGCTTGTGAAGATCATGGGTGTAAAAGACTTTGAACATTAACTCAGTATTTTATTAATTCAAATTATAATAAATGCTATGTGCAGGAACTACAGCTGTTATATGAAAATGAATTAAATTAGTATGATCTTGACTTTATAATGCTTTGTACTGGTCAAAAATGTAATATTGCGAAGTGTTTTCATAGCAGATAAGGATGCAGATAGAGTTATTTTCATTGTTGTAGCTGTGTACTGGTTTTTCTAGATATTATAGAAGTCTGGCAACAGGAAAGGGGATCTGTAAATACAGAGTTATCTATATTTTCTCCAAAATATGTTTCCCTCATTGCATATGATGGTAGTAGGGTGGGAAGATGGGAGCTATGGAGTATCCCTCTCCTTTGTCCTTCAGTTAACCATTCCCTCAAATGCCATTGTAAAAGATTAAAAATTTGACTAGATTCACCTTAGTTGATGTTTCCTCTCACTGATATATCTAGTTCATAGTTTCAGTGTTAGAAACCTAACTATTTTCTCCTATTTTTCTCTTTCCTGAAGCCTTTCCTGCAGTGTTTTCTGCCACATTCATTCAACATGAAGTTATTGGAGGATATAGCCACCTGTTTACCATCCAAGGGTCTAACTCTCAACTGCAGCCCTACATGTTGCTTGCACATATAGATGTAGTCCCAGCTTCCCCAGAAGGCTGGGATATTAGTGACCCTTTCTCTGCTGAGGAACGTGATGGGTTCATATATGGAAGAGGAACACTGGATAACAAAAACTCTGTTATGGTATATGCATGGTAAATTTACCTCCTATTGGGGAATGTAAAACACTTGTAAGAGGCAGATACCCATGAAATTTAATGTTCCATAAGATGTAGAAATGGCCATTAACTTGGACTTGTTTAAAAACAGCTTTGAGAAATTTATGGGGAACGAAACATGTTAGTGGTAGTAATCATTATGGTTATCAGAGGTGAAGAGATGCTACAGTCTGACCACAGTGGCCAGTTCAGATGGGTAGTGGGTAAGTAGAACGACAGCAGAATCCTTAACTGTCCTGAAAATCAATTTTAAATATGCCTTGTGCAACAGGGCACTCAGTAGAGGAGCTAAAATCATGACAGGCCACAGCAATCCCACCTCCTAAGCACCATCTTCAATCTTTTGGAGAACTCAGGGAGGCAAAGGTGGGAGATGCTATGGAGGTTTTTCCTTTAAGGAAGGTGAAATGATGCTAAAATGGTTTAGCATTAGATTAAGTGGAGAAATTAAGAGTGTAATGCCACCATATAATCACTAACTGGCTAAAAGTACCATTAACTGCATGAAATCCAACTAAATCAGTTTTTCTGGGATTGGACAAGACTAAAGGAATATATAGTAGGACCCCCATATCCACGGGGGATTGGTTCCGGACCTCACCGTGGATAACAAAAACAGCAGATAATAGTGAACATCATTGAAAATAATGGGACTTCTGGTTTAAAATACCATAGAGCTTCCTTGGGGGACCTAGAAAATGGCTAGAAAGGACACATTGTCTAGGAAGACTATGGTAGGTGGGTACCCAGAGAAGTATGTCAGCTCTGCTTAGATTTTTTTTTTATACTAAAGGGTGGGCCCCAGTTTTAGCTCAGCTTTTCACCTGAATTGATCATTGAGCACATTACTGTTGTTTATGAGGACCGGGGGTTGGCCAAGTCCTTCCGTTATCCAAGTATTTATAGCCAAGGTTGATTCCTAGTTGTTGTACGGTTTTCAAGTAAGTGCTTATAATAATTTTGGCTCTTGAAGTGCTGCAGACTACATTTTTCAGAAGTGTCTTTGTCATCTCAAGCTATGTATCCAACACAATCTTGCATCTTGAGGCAGGCCTGATCTCTACCAAGAACCATGCCTGGACTCTTGTAATCAGGCTTAAACTCATTTTTCGCCCCAACTAGGCTGGCTTCTGGCTTTAGTTTCTTACTAAAGAAGAAACTTTTGTCATACAGATTTACACCTAGTGCTTTAATAGCACCTGGCTACAGTAATGTTAAATGGGTCATCAAACAATGAATAAGGGACACAGAGTTACAAAATCACTTGCTTTATTCACCAAATACCCCATTCTTGGAATTACCTTTTGGCTGCCCCAATTATTTGACAAACTTAACAGTTCCTAAGTATAGGAAGGCTTTTACATTAGCATGATTGAATGTTCTATAAGAGGATCCCATATCATGAGTGTATTTTTCCCTATGCAAATGAGGTGGCAGAAACTCTCAGCCATGTCCTTTTATATCGCCCTTTTTGCCAAGGGAGACACCTTGCTTTAATCACACCTATTCTACAGAATATTCCTGGCAGGGCTGGTGAAAATATATGACTTGGCTGAAATGGATAAATTCACAATGCTGATCAAGGACAAATCTTGGTCAAATTTTAAGGAGGATTGGAATTAGACTATTACTTTTTAAGACACTTTTGGGGGATGGTATTAGTATTAGGTTTTGAGGGGTAGTATGTTTTTGTGTACAGTAGAAGCGATGTTAAAGAATTCATTAAGAGGAAGTTGACAAATTTGATAACTATAACCACTAATTAAGAGGGAAAAAGCAATTTGTACCCTTTTGTTGTTGTTGTGTTTAGTTTTTGTTGGTTAGTCATAACATTTGTATTGTTTGTTTGTTTTATGTTTTTGTGTGTGTTTTCTTTAAATGTTGTTTTATATATATATAATTCTTTGTGTTAATAAATTTTTTTTATTTTTTTTTAAAAGAATATTCTTGGCAGGATGGAAGAATTCTATCTTTCCCTTCTGCTCTCCAACTAGGATGCACAGATTATGGATAACGTTGCTAGATTTTGTGCAACTGTTGTTGTGACCCATAGACAGATGATAAATCACCAGTAAAAATATCAGTAAAGAGCTCTCTTAGAAGTGTGCAACAGCCATGTGGCGCTGGTGGGATTATGTGCAAACCTTGGGCTTAGGTAGAGTGTTGTGATTTCCTTTCTTTTATTATTAAATGTGAATTGTATGTGTTTGATGTTATTCTGTTTTATGTATCTTATGGTAAAAAATGTCTTCTCTCTTTTTATGCTGGCCTATGACTGTAATAATACATTATTTATTGATATGTTTCCATTCCTCAGGGGATTCTACATGCATTGGAATTCTTACTGAGACGAAATTACAGGCCTCAGAGAAGTTTCTATATTGGCCTTGGGCATGATGAAGAGGTATTTTTTTAAAAAATCCTGTCTGTTTATTTTAGCTCTAGAACTTACTCCATCCCAGAGGCTCAAATGGTATATTCTAAGTCACCTATATTGCTATTCTGTTTACCTGGAGGGTCCCTCATTGCTATTGAGCTGTCTTAATGTGAGATTTTTCACACATTGCAATGGTAAATGACTACTGGCTAGTCAGTTTTTGGCAGCATGGGAGTGTTTTATTTTGTTAAGAATGCATGTGTTTAATGTGCTTTAGCACTGCATTTCTGTAACTACCCCATTTGTCCAATCAAGCAAAACCAAAATCCTAAATATTAAGCCAAGATGAAAAAACAAGAAGTAGCTGTGTGATCCTTGTACAGTCAGCCCTCTGTATCCACACATTCTGTATCCACAGATTCAACCATCCATGGCTTAAAAATATTCCCCAAAACATATATATGTCAAAAAGCAAACCATGATTTTGCCATTTTATGTAAGGAACACCAATTTACTATACCATTATATATAATGGGACTTGAGCATCCATGGATTTTGGTATCCACAGGGGGTCCTGGAACCAAACCCCAGCAAATACCAAGGGCCCACTGTATGGAAACAAAATTTGGCTTTCTATAATACCCTTATTAGATTTACTAAAATACCACAAACAAGTTGAACTTTCATGTTCTGTAGAACTCTTATTCAGGTTAAATGGTACAAAATTTGGAAGATGAGAAAGAATTTTTTTTAATGGTCAGATTTGAGCCATTTTTAAAATTTTATATATTATTATTATTATTTGTTGACTAGGCTGACCTCCAAGATAGAAATGGCTTCTTCTCTACTTAGGATTTGACCCTATGAGCCATTATAGCAAAGATTTCATTGTGGAAAGAGTTATATTCAGGGGCTGTTATTAAAGACTGGGGGACTATTGCTTACACATACTACTGTTAAGGTATTTTTATGACAAACAATATTTTCTATATATTTTCCTTGGTTTTTTTCCGGGTTGTGAGGCCGTGATCTGGAAACATGGCCTCACAGCCCAGAAAAAAACGAAGGAAAATCTATGGATGCCAGCCGTGAAAGCCTTCAACTTCACAATATTGTCTATACTTGTGGCATTCAGTGCCACAATTTACATGTTGATACAGGGTTTTAGTAGGATTCAGCAAGTAAAGGAGTTCTTAGAATGAGGTTGTGCAGTTCACTCTGAATCTACATTTTTGGTGTAGATGGCTTGAGGTATAATGTTTTTTCCAGTAGAAGATAACTTTATAGTAGTTGCTTTTTTCGACTGAAGCATTGGATGCTTGCTACTGACTGATGCAAACTAGTAAGCTTTTGCCTTGATATCATGAGATCATATTGTTATGGATTTTTCAGATAGGTGGTAAAAAAGGAGCAAAGAAGATTGTGGCTGAGCTGGAATCTAGAGGAGTGCAACTTGCTTTTCTGCTTGATGAGGGAAGCTTCATCTATGAGGGGATCATCACAGGAATAGAGAAACCTGTAGCTCTGTAAGTAAAGATGAAAGTTTACTACCACAAATGTTACTGTTGCTCTTAGGAAACAAGAGGAACCTGGAAGCCATGCCCGATGAAATGCAAATAATTCAGACATAATCTAACAATAGATTCTTATGTACCCTTTGTTTTGCCCTGCTCTAGAGCATTAAAAATGTATACTACACCCCATCTTGCTTCAAGTAGAATATAACTGACTAGCCACAGAAATATTTCTCATCAAAATAACTTGCCAGCTCTAGAATAATATTTATGCATCTGGAGTTCCTGTTTTGGGGATGTTGGTATTCCTCTTACAAGGTACAGCCATATTCCTGAAAGGGGCAGGATAGATGGGCCATGGAGACATTGGATCTTAATTAGGTGTCAGGTTTTTCTGGTTTAAGGGTCCCAGAGAGGCATTGGTATAATGGCCTGTAATGCTGCGCAGCATAGCAACATTGTGAACTGATCAGAAACCATAAGCATGATATGTACTTTTAGTGTGTTTTTGTTGTCTAAGCAGATAACAGACCTCTAAACAGAATCAGCAGTAAGGTGGCAAATGCTAGACCTGACTGTCAAAACAGGCACATTCGTCCAACAGAAGACAGTGAAAAATCCTGCTATGGAATTTTATTAATGGATTTCCCCCCACTTATCAGAATAGGCATCACAGAAAAGGGTGCACTTACAGCACATCTCAGAGTGACATCAGCACCGGGCCATTCTTCTGCACCACCTAAGAGGACAAGTATTGGTATTCTTTCTGAAGCATTGTCCAGGTGAGTGTTTATCTGTTCTGGTAGCAAATACTCAAAACAGTCTGATGCATGTCTACTCAAATGAAAGCCCTCTCAGGTTCAGTAGAACTTCTTCCCAGGTAAATGTATATAGAATTGCAGTTTAAAAATCACATTTTTCTCCTGGAAAACCTTAAGCTGTTAGCTGAATAAAGATCACTAAGTATTGTGGTGGACTAAAGTATTCTGAAATGAGGGTTATCAGTACACTTTGTCCTGTGGCATCATTTTCTAGAACAGAAGATTTGCAACCCCTGTGCTGCACCTTACCACCTTTTAATGTAATGATTTTTAATTGTGTTTAAAATTTTGTTGTTAGGTTTTAGCCAACTCTTTTGTGAGCCACCTTGGGTCCCGTTATGGGAGAAGAGAACATATAAAATGAAATAAATACAATAAATCTTTCAGCATAGAATCATAGAGTTAGAAGGGGCCCTTTGGGCCATCAGGTCAAGCCCCTGGATCAATGCAGGATCTCCAGCTACAGCATCCCTAGCAGGTAGTTGCCCAGCCTCTTTTTGAAGACATCCAGTAGGCAATTGGTTCCATGGCTGAACCACTCTCACTGTCAAGACGTTCCTTCCACTGTGCGATCAAAATCTACTCTCCTGTAACTTAAAACCATTAGACCCAGCTCTACCCTCTGAGGCAGCAGAAAACAAGCCTGTACCTCCACTTAGTGGTAGCCCTTGAGGTATTTAAAGAGTGCGATCATGTCACCCTTCAGTCTTCTCTTCACCAAACTGAACATGCCCAGCTCATTCAACCTCTCCTGATATGTTTTGTTTTCCATGCCTCTTATCCTCATTGTCCTTCTCTGAGCTTGCTCCAATTTGTCTAGATCCTTCTTAAAGTGAGGCATCCAGAACTGAACACAGTATTCCAGATGAAGCTTGACCAATGCAGACTGTAGTGGGACTATTACTTACTGCCCTTGACTCGGAAACTATGGTTCTAATAATGCAGTCTAGCATTTGTCTTCTTTGCTGCAGCATCACACTGCTGGCTCATGCTCAGTTTACGAACAGCAATAATCCCATGGCCCTTTTCACATGTAGTACTGCTGAGCCATATATCCCCCATCCTATACCTATGCATTTGTTTTTTATGACCTAAATGTAGAATTTTGCATTTGTCCCCATTGAATTTCATTGTATTACGGTAATTTCAGCCCAGTTTTCTAGTTTATTAAGGTCCTTTTGAATTCTGTTCCTGTGTTCTAATGTGTTAGCTGCCCCACCCAGTTTTGTATCATCTGCAAATTTGATATGGATTCCCTCCATCCCATCATCTAAATCAATGATTAAAAAATATTGAAGAGTGTCAGCCCCAGGACAGAACCCTGCAGCACTCCACTTGAGACCTCCTTCCAATTTGAAGTGCAGCCACTGATAATAACTCTTTGAGCACAGTTTTCCAACCAATGATGGACCCATTTGATGGTGTTTCCAACTATCCCATATTTAGTCAGTTTGTTAATCAAAATAACACTGGGGGCGTTATCAAACATTTTGCTGAAATCCAGATAAACAACGCCTGCGGCATTCATACCATCTACTAAACTACTGACCTGATTAAAAAAGATAGAAGGTTAGTTTGGCAAGACTTGTTCTAGACAAACCAAGGCTGGCTCCTACTAATCACTGCATTGTCATCAAGATACTTGTAAACATACTCCTGTATTATCCTTTCTAATATTTTTCCTGGTATTGAGGTCAGGCTGACAGGCATGTAGTTTGCTGTATCTTCTTTTTAAAGAGAGGGAAAATCTTTGCTTGTCTCCAGTCCTCTGGCACTTCACCCCTTCTCTAAGATTTCTCAAAGATGATGGCAAGTGGTTGTGTGAATATGTCACCAGAGTCCCTCAATATTAAAATTATATTGACATTAAAAATATGTTTGTTTTTAAGAAATGTATTTAAGGCCACGGGTCAGCGTAAGAGGGGCGCTCCAAAAAAGCGATACAAAGACTCCCTGAAACAACATCTCAGGCTCGGCCAAATTGATCACCAACAGTGGTCCGCCCTGGCCTCACATCGGAGGCATGGAGACGCACTATCCACAATGCTGCAGCCTTATTTGAGAACTCACGATGAACAAGTCTTGAAGAGAAACGACAACGCAGAAAGAATCACAACCCAAAAACATCACCCAAGGAGACCTTCTGCTTTGCTTTTTGCAACCGGACTTGTTTATCTCAGATTGGCCTTTTTAGTCATCAGCGCGCTTGCAGAAAGCGCGGGATGAGTCCTTCCTGAATCTTCGTTTGCGAAGAAAAGACAGAGGGACAATAGAAAAATATATAGATTTATTTTATCATGCATGCAGCAGGGAAGGAGCTTTACACACTTTCATTGGGGAGGATTTCATTTAATACTAGGAAAAACTACCACCAATACCTGTGGGCAACTTTGACCCACTGCATATCCAGGATATATTATACATTCAGGATGCTTGTTTTCTTTTCTAAAGAACTTAGTTCTTTAAGTGATCAACAGATTACTGCTTCTGCTACTACTACGACTACTATACACACACATCCACAACCTTTATTAGGCATAATACAACATAAACATAGAACAATAGAGCAATAGGACTTCAAGGATCATTTTTAGGCAGGTTGAGCCATATGTTTGCTGCCTCAACCAAAAATTAGCCATTAGGTACGACTACTAAGTCTTCTCAAAGGTCCCTATAACTGCATTAGTTGTTAACCTAGGTAAAAGCATGAAGCAGAGTAATAGAATGGAATGTTTGTCTTTCTGCATTTCTTCTAGGCTGGAGCAGAATCCCATGCCAAATATGTTTGGTCAGGGACCTGAAGTTATGATGTTCGAGGAATTGGCACCAGAAGTAAGGCTTAAGAGATTTGTGCCCTCCCACTTGCTTTCATTGAAATGATCACTGTTAGCATTATTAGCCAATAATAATTATATGCTTATATGTCGTTTTCTTGGGTTTCTAGGAGCTATTGGACATGTCACTGGAGGAAAGTTTAATAGATTTCAGCATCATTTCTCATTCATATAGTTCACAGGAGCCTTTTCTTTCTAGAGGAGTTGGGCAGAGCACTTTCGCACTTCCTGATATCTCCTTTTTTCCAAACTTTAAAAAAGGCCTGCATATCCCCTAGGGGACATGGGGGCAATTTTAACGTGTTTTTGGTCCACCCAACTTCTTTTATGGCTGGAGGGACCTTTTTTCAAAAGCAGAAGAAACGTGTGGTACAATGGCATGAGCTACCTCTGAGGTTAAGGGAGAGGCATATGTAGCCTCTTGGGCCTCTAGAATTTGCCCAGCCCTGCTTTAAGTGTTTTCCTATTAACTACTTAATTAATATAGAAGTTTATATGCTATTTTTCCCCATCTAGGGATTGCTTAATGCAGCTTACAAAAAAGTATAAACATCATAATCACCATAATTAAAATAATAGTGTTGATTTGTTCAAATGTAACACCAAAGCAATATTTAGCATTATAGGAACAAGTGCTGTAGTCATTTGCTCCTGCAATCTCACAGTTTGCTTCAGTTAGTTCCTGGTTTGATCAGTCTAGTTATATCTGACCCAACAATCTATTATGCTTCACCCAGGAACAGGGGGCTTCCCAGCAGACAATGGACCATGAGCTAAATAGACACTAATCCCCCTCACATATCCTTCCACCCTAAGAACTGGACATTCAACAACTGAATACACAAATTTACATGCTAATCCTCTCCAACAGGGACTCACAGTATATAAACCCCACACACCCACACGCCATTCTCTGAAGATGCCAGCCACAGATGCAGGCGAAACGTCAGGAATAAACTCTTCTAGAACACATCCTCACAGCCCAGAAAAAACCACAAAAAAAACCACTATTATGGTTTGTGCTTTTCCTCCAGAGTAAGATTGCAAACCAGCTTTAAAGCATAATGTATAATCCTAGTTTGGAGGGCAAGCATAAATCATTATTTCGATATAACATCAAAGTATGATTTGCTGAAGTAAAAAACAAACTAAAGTGGGATGTGTGTCTCCTACAGAAGAAATGGTCTGGATTATGCCTCATGCACATAAGAATTCCTAACTTGCAAGGCCACTTCCAACAGTGCTTTTTGAATGGCAAATGTTATGTCAGAAAAAAACCCTTATAATGAACAAGATTTTCTGATATGCAGTCACTTTTTCTCCTCTCACTATTCAGTTTAGATTCCCTCTCAATGTCATCATGGCAAATCTGTGGCTGTTTGCACCTATAGTTGGCAGGTAAGAAAGAGGAATTATACTTCTGCACATTTCCAGCTTAAGATCCATATGCTTATGTTCATTAAGAACAGAAACCTTTGTGGTAGTAGTCTACTTCCCTCTTGAAATTGTTCATCCATTTTCATAAACTGCCAAACAATAAGGAATTTATCTCACTTAAAGCTTGTCATTTAGCTCTTGTAAAATTCTAAAAAGGGACCAAATTGAGTGTCAGGAAGATAATATACTATCTTAACTGATGCTAATACATGCAGGAAGAATGTGGCTACCTTGTTTGCTGAAATAAGAGAAAAGGGGGACTGCTCATCCTCTTAAGAATTTTTGAAATTAAATCAATTTAAATACATTTTATTTATGTAACCTTCATCCACAAGGATAAAAAATACCTATGTTGAGTGACTTCTGGGTATTTTCTGATCCATAGAAATTCCAGTATAGTTGAAGGGATAAAATGTCCCATGTCCACAGTAGTGTTTGTGGTTATAGAATGAAAGATATTTCATAACAAAAGCCAGAAAACCTATGTGGTAGGACATTTGTTTTAAGTAGCTGACAGACCTTTTCTGCAAACATACTCAAAATATCTGTGTCCTAAAAATTACTACCAGTGTTAGTTCTAATTTAAAACAAAACAAAACATGCTGTGAACCAAAAAAGTAGGAAACAGATATAAACCTGGAAGGAAAACAGCATTTTTTAATAATGTGCAAGAAGAAATAATGAGAACTAATGGTATTGTGAGGTAATTTTCTATCCCATCAACAAATTGACTGGCCACTGATGAGAAAAATGTCCCCTGATGAATGGCCAGCCTGTGCACCAGGCTGCCTGTTCAGGTTGTTGTAAAATGGCAATTTTATAGGTTTAATTTTATATGAATTCTCTGACAGAACACGCTTCTTTAAGTACTAAAATGTCCTGTCTGGTAGGATGAGTGTTAAGGTGGATGGCATTTTACAGAGCTTAAGGGAACAGGGAAGGCGAAGGCAATTGAGACTGGGTAAACAGGCATAATATGCATTTATTTCAGTAGACTTAGAGTAAGAGTGCAACATTATTGTTACGAATTGGGTGGGAGAACTGAATTGTTTTTACCACTGTCTTCTGGTTTTTGTTTTTAATACTGTTAAATTAACATTCCTATCCTGGAGTTTTACACCAACTAAATGAAACCTGTAAATATGTATTTTAAAATTCTTAAAATAATAAATGGGTTGGCATATCACTAATTTAAATAAATGGTGGCCAGACATTTACAACCATAGAATTTGGTTATATAGTAGTTGAAATATTTCCCAGAGTCATCTAGTCCAACCTCCTGTCAGTGCAGGAATCCATAGCACTCCTAACAGATGGCCATTCAACATCTGTATTAAAAAAAACCCAATGAAGGAGAGACTACCATTTTCTGAGGTAGTCTTTAAACACCTCTTACCATCAGAAAGTTATTTCTAATATTTAGTTGGAATTTTCTTTCTTGTAATTTGGATCCATTGTTTTGAGTTGTATCCTCTGTAATAGCAGAAGAAAAAGCTTGTTCTTCCTATAGGACAGACATTGGAAGATGGCTATCTTATCACTTCTTAATTTTCTCTTCTCCAGAGATCTCACATCTAGTTCCCTCAATAATTCCTGATAGTGCTTTTTAAACTGTTTCCCATCTTGGCCACCATCCTTTGGACATGTTCCAGCTTTTCAATTTCCTTAAAATAGTGCCCAGAACTGGAGACAGTATTCCAAGTGAGGTTTAAATAAAACAGTATAGTTGTACAGTAATACTTTTACTTCCCTTGATGCAGACATTATGTTGTTGTTGCAGCCTAAGATTGAATTAGCTTTTTTTCCCCTGCCACATTGCACTGCTGACTCACATTTAGTTTGTGGTCTGCTAAGACATCTAGATACTACTGTTTGGGCAGGATAAAAATTTTGAATCCTGGTTTTGTCTTACGAGCTATTAACAACCCTCTACTCCAGTTTGGTATCATGTGCAAATCTGATGAGCATTCTCTTTACTCCTTCATCCAATTCACTTACTAAGACGTAAACAAAACTGAAGCCAGATTTCTTATTTCATGCAGCAATAAAAAAAAAAAAAGAATACATTGTATATGGAAATGCGGTATCCCTGCAAGAATCTTCAAGTAAAGAAATTCAGGCAAAACACACTCATACATAGGGGACAAATGTATGTTTATTGATACAAAATATTGTTACTAATTTGTGGAAGGAAGCCTACATTAGTTTACTTTTGGACTTTAAGAAGTTTGTGCCTTCTTCATCTTCACACAGATTTCTCGAGCAGCAACCAAGCACAAATGCTCTAGTTCGGACCACTACTGCAATCACTATGTTTCATGGAGGAGTCAAGGTACTATTCTATGAATTAACAGGATTTTCTCTAAAGTATAATGAGAGTCTCAAACCTATACTTCTGACTTCCCAGATTATTAATGTCAAGATTAAAAGAAGACACCCCTACCCCTCTTCAACTGACCTTTTCAACTGACCATTTCCTGTTCCTGAACTGAGGACGGAGATTCTGTCTTTCACGTATATATATATATATATATATATATATATATATATGGACAGAGAGAGAGCATGAGAAACTAGCTAGATAAACAGAAGATGAACTACTAGTTTGCCTTCAACTGTATGTACTTTAAACAGGGAGCTGCAGCCAGTTTCAGCTCTTCTACCTGTACTCCTGTAGAGAGCATATACAGTCATCCCTTCACTTTCGTGGGGGTTAGGGGCAGACAACTCCTGCGAATGTGAAAAAACTGCAAATAAGAAATTAGCGGGCAGGCAGGAGGCTTTCCACCCCTCCTTCCCAAGGTAGCGACAGGCTTCGTGAGAAGCCCTTCGCTGCCTTGAGAAGGGACTGAGGTGGAGAGTGAGCGGGCAGGCGGGAGCCTTTCCACCCCCCCCTTCCCAAGACAGTGAAGGGCTTCGTGAGAAGCCCTTTGCTGCTTTGAGAAAGGACTGGGGTGGAGAGTGGGCGGGCGGGAGCCTTTCCACCCCCCTTCTCAAGGCAGCGAAAGGCTTCGTGAGAAGCCTTTCACTGCCTTGAGAAGGGAATGGGTTTGAGAGCGGGTGGGAGGGAGCCGTTCCACCCCAGTCCCTTCACGGGCTTCATGAGAAGCCCTTCGTTGCCTTGAGAAGGGACGGGGGGGAGGCAGCTTTCCGTGAATAATTGAAACCACAAATATGAAAGTCGTGAATGTGGAGGGGCAACTGTATTTTCAAACAGCTGTTTGTGTTATTGATGGTGACAGGTGCTAAAAGTGAGGAGGAGAGGTTGAACAAACTAAGCAGGCAGAGCTTGAAATTGTTTTTAAAAGGCCACAACTTTTTAGATACAACTTCAATAGATTCTCACTGCATGGGATGATATTGTTGCTGGTCAGTATATCCGCCTAAATACCAAATAGAGTGGTGAAGTCAGAGTTCCACTGTGGTGCAAACCAATGCATAGTTCCCTCTCACAGCAGAGTTGGGCTGGCCTAAAATATCTTGATAGGGAACAGCCCCATGTGGCTCTGTTGTCATGGTTCCTCCACTTGGGGAAGTAGGCATTGTAGCTGACTGGCTAGAAGAGCTTCCCCAGTCCTTCAGCCTTCCATGTCCACATCCAGGCATTCTGACAGATCACCATGAGGTCAAGATTGAGAACTTGCCACAAGTTCCTCTCCACACTCCACAAAGTGCAAACTTGGGTCCCTGATCAGTAGGGACCTGGGCTTGATATATTGGGGTTAAATGCTTTTAGGTGTACACTTTTTAAAAAATAAGTACTATACTCTAAACCTCTTCCTCAAAAAATATTACCGTATATTCCGGCGTATAAGACGACTTCTGAGCACTCAAAAGTGCCCTCCAAAATTGACAGTTGTCTTATACGCCGGATATACTTTGGTTCGCCCGCCTGCCTATCTCCTGCCTCTTCGCAAAACGGAGCGAAGAGGCAGGAGATGGGGCAGGGGGGTGAAGCAAAGTGTTTTGAAGTTCATTCACCCCCCCTCCTCTGCCTTCTCCCCCTTTGGGGAGCAACGGAAGACAGAGGAGGGGGGCGAAAGTTGCGGTTTGCCGCAGCCGCCGCTTGATCGCTTCTGCAGCGGCCGAGGCAAACCGCTCCCCAGGAAGGTGGGGAGAAGGGGCGAACGTGCCCCGTTTGGGCGCACAGCCTCAGCATCCTCCTCCTGCGCTCCCTCCTGGAAGGGAGCGCAGGAGGGGGATGCGGAGGCTATGCGGCCAAACCCGCGATTCGCCCCCTCTCCCCACCTTTCAGGAAGGTGGGGAGAAGGGGCGAACGTGCCCCGTTTGGGCGCACAGCCTCAGCATCCTCTCCTTTCTCATTTATCTCTCTCTTCTTCCGTCTCTTCCCAGCTTCCTAAACACCTCCTCCCACTTTCACTGCAAGGAACCTTATTCTTCTCTAATCTTTAACCCCTTTTCCGCTGTTAATCCACCCCTGTCAGATCCAAGTATCCTTTCAGATTAGCGTTTTGCTTCTCCCGTGTTATACCCGATCCTATTTAGACTTCGTGTGGTTTTCCACTTCCAAACCTGGGCATCGCCCCCTCTCCCCACCTTCAAGGAAGGTGGGGATATGGGGCGAACGTGCCCCGTTTGGCTGCACAGCCTCTGGATCTTCCTCCTGGGATCCCTCATGGAAGGGAACCCAGGAGGAGGATGGGGAGGCTGTGCTGCCAAACTGAGGATTCATCCCCTCCCCACCTTCAACCGTCGCTCGTTATGCCCCCGTCCAATCCCACCATCCATTTCCCCCCCCAACATCCCCATCGCTCATTTCCCCCCCCCGCCTCCCCTACCGCTTGTTCTTTTACATGTTTGATGATAAATTGGCTTATGTTTATGAGTGACAGTTTTCCTGCTAAGTACCTGCATGTCATAAGTATTTGAATTAAAATTACCATATTGAAATCAAATATGATGGTTTTTTAAATTTTTATTTAGGGTGCGTTGGAAGAGGGGGGTCGTCTTACACGGCGAATATATCACAAACTCTACATTTTAACTTAAAAATTGGGGGGGTGGTCTTATACGCCGGAATATACGGTGTCTATTTAATTTGCTTTCCTTGGTGTGCTAGTGAAACAATGACACCCAGTGGTGGAATGAGAAAGAGCATGTTGGGATTATTTTTAGATTTTCCTTACCCAGAAACTAACATTCAATTACACAAATTTACATATACTCCCCAACAGGGATTCACAATATATAAACTCCACACACACTCCTACCCAACCATTCTCTGAAGATGCCAGCCACAGATGCAGGCGAAACGTCAAAAAGAAACTATTCCAGACCACGGCCTCACAGCCCAGAAAAAAACCAAATCTATGGATGCCAGCCGTGAAAGCCTTCGACTTCACATTGGGCTTATTTTCTTCATAATTTTTCTGTTCACTAAAAAGTAGCCCAAACTGATGGTGGCAGACGTGTACTTTTTAAATGCAAACTTGCCCCGTCATGTGGGAAGTGGGGTATATGGTTTAAAGGGGGTGCATGAGTAGATAAATGAACTTGCAAGCTGACCCTCAAGCTGCTTTACTTACAATATACAGCTCTTGTGGGTCATTCCCTTGCCAAAGAGGCAAAACAGAGCTTTCTTTAGTGTCAGTACCACTGGAGTAAAGGGAACAGTGACACTTCAAGCAAGGAGAGTAAACAAGTGTGTGTTCTTCCTATCAATGCAATTTGCAAGGCTAATTTAATATTGGTAAATTATAGGCCACCTGAGGACTGTGTAATGGCTTCAGAAATTATTAGTGGACAATGGAGATTGTTTGAAAGCTGCTATATTGACATCTATGGTTTGTTGGTTGAAGATATTTGTGCCTCTTTTTTCTTCCCTTGTCTCTAGTCCAATGTTATTCCACCATCAGCAAATGCAACTGTGAATTTCCGCATCCATTCAGCTCAAACAGTTGACCAGGTACTTTAACTTTGTGGTGTGTGATTTTTTTTTTCACCCTTCATGTTTTATCTTAGGGCTTGCCTAGACAAGAAGATATAATGAGGATTGCTGCGCATTAATGCAAATTCGAACTCCTGATATTTATAGCTGTCTTGGACAATCCAGATGCCTGCCTAATAATGACGCTGACATTGGGAGCAGCTGTTCCCTGCTTGACTTGAAGTAAAATTTTGTGTCCAGAGTACATATAGTCATAGTTGCATCACCATCCCAGATCGCAGCAACAGTTACTGAAATTTCTGTTCTTGTCCCTCATCACCTGACAGCAGTTTTAATTCAGAAGTAATGATATCTAGACTTTCCACCTTAGGAATTAAGCTTATACTTTACATGTAAAAGCTCTGAAATTCAATCCCTAGGATCTTTGGGTAAAGTGGGAAAGACCTCTCACTAAACTTTTGGAGAGCTGCTACCAATCCAAGTAAACAGTTCTGAGCTAGATGGATCTGTGGTCTGATTCAATATTAGGCAACTTTTTGTGTTTCATAGAAATAAGGGGGGAAATAAGCACCTAGGACTTTTTAAAGACCAGCTTTCTTATCATCCTTGATTGCATCTTTTACTTAATTAAAGTGAATAGTAATTTTGAAGTAATGGCATGTTAGGCTTTACTTCCAAATCTTTATATAAAAACCTGAAATGGAACTTGACCTTCTAGAAACAGCTTGATAAATCAAGAGCATGTTGTTGCTTCCCCATAAAATTGCTCTCTGTTGCCAAGTTTGTAATCCAAAGTTTTCAAATTGGTGTTTTCTTTTCTTTTTGCTTTGTATAAATTTCAGGTTTTGTTTGCTTGCTGTGCCCATAGTAAAGAATCTGGCACATGCAAGAACCTGCCCTGTCAATTAAAAGAAAACATTTGACATTAATAGTGAGGAATATTTTTAAGTACCTGAAATGTCTCATTTTGTAGAAGGCAGAGGAAAATGTGTCAATGTGGATCTCACAGATATTTTTTCTTCGTACGTGGAATCTTTTTCTGAAACTGGAATTTAACTTAGCAAATATTGGGCTCTATTGCCCAAAAATCACTATCAAATATGAACTGATTCACACGTGTACCTGTCTGATGATCCTTTTTCTGTAATAGAGATCCAAATCAGAGGCCTAATTCACATAGGGCCCATCTAAACGGTGAAAATACCCCTCATGGAATTTGCTGGGAATCCTACTTGCCTAATTGGGATCCAGCACCAATCCACACTATTCGGAAGGAGGGGGGGCCAAAACGGCAAAAACAACGTGGTAAAAGCCTTCGCAGGGTTTTCCGTACTTTTTCAAAAACCACGAGGGGGTGCATATTCCTGCTTGTTTGGACTATTAAATGATAGGAAATTCTAAGGGAAGCACAAGATTGGTCAGGTGAGAGTGGAGACGGGGCTTGCTAGCAGGGCAAGCGCCCGCTGCTGCCATGTTGGATTTTCACCTTAGCAATTGCTCACTAAGGTGATAAAACAGGATAAATATTTTCTGTTTTGTTTTCCTATAAAATTGGAAAATCACTATCGCACCAGCGCACCTTGGGATGACTTTTTTTTTTTTTAAAAAAATGGCAGCAGTGAAGAACTAAAACGAGTGAATCACTTTGCGGCCACCATCAGGAATGCGAGGCTTATAGGGACTTCCGAGGCCAGAAAAACCATTTAGACATGTCACTGCTGCTGTAAGATGCCAATACTATGAGGTACTTTGGATTTTTTTCCATTGTGTAGATGGGTTCCTAATTCTTCCATCCACACACGCATCCAAAAAAAAAAGGTGGGAGTAGGGAGATGGCACAATCAAGGGCTTGTCATACAAGTCCTGGCAGAGGGTGCATGAATGTGTTGAGAAGACCTGTTCCTCTGCTACTGGAAATAAGCAACCAAGGATGCAAACTCATCCAAAGAACCTGAGGGATTGATCAATATTTCCAGAGACCTTCTGCAAATATATAACTTTATCTGAATTTAAAACTCATTAATGCTAGCATCAAATATTATTAAAAAAAAGAATCAGACAATATAAAATGTGAACATTTCTGTGAAACAGTCCTTGGAAACTTCTGTCCTCCCGCATGAGAAACAATGGTATCTCATGAATGTTCATCAGCATGCCTTCCTATTGGAAATAATCTTTATTTTATAACTGCAGATAAACACATACTAAATATAATCTAATACTGATTCCATTACTCCCTTAATCCACTTTCAGTGCTATATTTTATATTCATATTAGTTTGCATGCTTTAAGTGTTTATTGACTGTGATCTGTGTTAATGATTTAGAGTGCAGGTTATAGGTCAGAAGTCAAAACTTGGAACAAAAGGTTATAATTTTGTTAATTTTGTCAACATAGTGTTTGATTGGTTCCTTGGTCCATGGAAATCCCAGAATTTTTTTTTTTAAAAAAGCTTCATCCTGAGAAGGATGCTTTTTGACAAGGAGTGGTTGTTGGGTTTACATGGTCAAGAACTTTTATTAATTAGCAAGGGGAGTCTGCATGCCATAACATTTGTTACCTATCTAATTAAGTTCTGTCCTCCAGCGCAGGCATTTATTGGCCTAAATCAGGGCGTAGTAATCGCTCATCACCAGCCTGCCAGGCTAGCTAGCTGGCTCAAGAGACAGTTGCTAGGCACATCACTAGCTTTGCCTGTTTACACACACATATTTAAGTGCTTAGGAGGACCTGTCTGCGTTAGCTTCATATAGGCCCCATCCACATAATAAAGCTGGCCCCCAAGAGAAGATCCTGCTGCCATCTCTTATAGTAATTATGCATGACTTGCAGTCTTGAGTAGCTCCCTGTGTACAAGTTGAAGGTGACAGGATCCCCCTCACATTCCTCTTCAGCTCATCTAATCAGCTTCTGTAATCGCTGTTTTCCCCACACTAAATAGTGATAGAGAAATAGAACCAATGCGAGCTGGGAGAGGCTTTCATCTATATAGGTATTCTCTCTCACATACTCATCAGCGATCCCTAGATTTCAGAAGCCAAGGAGGGGAGATTTAAATTTAAATCATCCCATTCCTATGTGCTGAGCTATTTGTGTATGTGTGGTCCCTCTTCTCTCAACCAACTGGGTGTGGTTCTTGAGATCAAAACATTGCCCAGTCTTGTCCATTAGAGGACCAAGTACAAAGAAACATTGTTCACCCATAGAATGCCTTGGGGCACTTACAAAAATGTCAGAATCTACTCACAAATTCTATCACTGGATCTGCCATTGACAGCACAAGCACCTCTATAACCAACCTTGCTTCACAGACAATGTGACATAAAGTAACACAACCAGCCAAAAGCCAATATAAGCCAGGAGGCAGGACCAGTTTAAGGAATTGGGGGGGGGCTGCAATCCTTTATTTTAGGGGCCCCATATGTTTATCTCAGGTCAATGTAACCTAACCTAACCTATTCACAGTACAGGATATTCAGATTATTACTAATAATGTTTTTGCAGGAGGAGGGTTACTATGGGCCCCCCTGCAGCTGCAGGTGCTGCAGGGCCCTTAAATCATCCCCGCCGGGAGGCACAAACCTAACAGTTAGTTTCTGTGCACTGTAGTAACTAGTTTTAGAGGTTAATCTAAAACTATAAAAGCCCAAGAATGAAGCAGTCTTTGTCCTACTACACCAACCCTCTGCCTTTGCAGAGGCACTGCTCACTTATATCTCACTGGGTCAGGTGCAGAAGTACCACTCTACCGCTAGGAAGTCATGATAATGAACACAACAGCAGTTTGAGGAGGAGAGGGCAGACAAAGTTTAGGAACATCTCAGAGGTGTAAGATGTACCTTGTACAACAGTTCTATATAATACATGTTCTGCCTGTTATGAATTTGCCACCAGGTATCTGGAGTGTCTAATTATAGACTAAGGGATCATCAAATGCATGACATGGAGTGTGTTGCATACATGTTGGGCAAATCTGACCTATTGTATCTCCATTTCTCCCTGCTTTTGTGGTAGGAAAGGGCTGTTAAAAGATACTTTATTCTTTTTGCAGACATAATTGAGTTAGTATGCCAAGAAACCAAGATGACAAAAGGACTTAATTTTATAATTGGTCCCCTATTCCTAAATTAGCAATGGAATAACTAAGTAATGTGTTGTGTTGTGTTGTTTTTTGTATTTAACATCTCTCAATGATTTCTACATTAGGAATGTAGACAGTCTAAAGGTCTTTTGAGATAGTAGCTCAGAATCCAGTGCCTATGAAGAACTTACACCTGTTAATACAAGTGATCCTGTAGTGTAACAGGAAAGCAGGCTTCAATAGTGAGGCCCCACAAGAGCTCCTATTCTGACTTTGTATCTTCGTTAGAGAGCTGTAATTGATTTGTAGACTTGACATACTGTCTGGAATCTGTTAATTCTGTGATGGAAACCACCTTGCTGCTTTATCTTACTTGTTCTTTTGGGTGTGTTCTTAGGTCTTGGAAATAATAGAGAAAACAATTGATAATAAGAGAGTGAAGATAGAAATTGGGAATGGCTTTGATCCACTCCCTGTTAGCCCCTGGGACAACCAGACCTTCAGCGTGCAGGCTTTGTATCAGTCTATCCTGGATGTTTTCCCAGATATTGGCAGTGTTGCTCCAGGTACTGGCATATGTATATTTGTTATTGTTTTGTTCCTCTGTTTCTACTCAGTAATCCCTATCCTCAGGATAGCACGGAGGTGCAATCCACCACGATTGGGTTTAATCCCCTCACGTCAACCCAACTAGACAGGAGTCAATGTTCTTTTCAGTTGCTACTGTTAGGACTTCTTCCCTTCTCCGTATGTGTTTTCTATCCTGCCCTGCTAACATAATATGGTTTGCCCTTCTCTGGTATAGTCAGAGGTAGGATTTTAGGTATTTAAAGAAAATTAAATAGGAATAAGAAGTGGAGAGGAAAGTTAGAGGGGAGAAGATATTATTTCAGGAAAAAGACTGCAGAACAGAAAAATAAAGAGGAATTCATCCCCCTGATGGCTGAGCAGCTAATCAGGGATGCGAAAAATTGAAAAATAATGCCATCCAGATGACTACTGCCAAGCAAGTCTCTGAGGATGCACAAAAGGAGAAGTTTAGGGAAGTTTTTCAAACCTTTAGCAAGAGTGAAGAGGAGGAAGTGAAAGTGCAGATTTATCATTAAGAGTGGGGATGAAGCTGATGAGCAGAAGTAAGGCTTTAAGGCTAAAGAGGTAGTGAGTACTGCACAAAAGTCAAAAAAGAAGAAAAAAGTTGATCAATGTGACAAAACAGCTTCAGAGTGCTTGCAGAAATCAAAGAAAACCACTGCAATGGCAGTGAAGTCTCCAAGCTGCTATTTTGATTCCCAGGATTCTAAGGTGGGGGCAGAGCTGTGTTAGAACATAACTTCATTGTAAGGGCATGTCCAGTTTCATCAATGTCAGCATCAATCAACACTTGCTGTGATAATAAGGAAGTGAAGGGGCTGCCGCAGACACGCAGTGTGTTTTACTCCATCAAAACATAAGGCTCCTGAATTCATGGCTTGTTTGAAGATGGTATTTACAGAGGTACCGAGTGTGAATAGGAAGGAGTCAGATCTGAATCAGCAGACAGTTGCTTAGAATACTTCAATGATGCCAATGTGGAAAATGTATCTATGGGACCAAGAGTGAATATAAATACAGGAGTTTCTGAAATGAATTTAAACCGCGAAGTTGTTAAAATGAATTGGTCATCAAATCCTTTTGCTGATTTTCAAATAATATTTAGAGAAGCCGTAAGCAATAAAGTGAGTTCTAGTTTATCAAGCAGTAATAGACAAACACAGGTTAAGGAATTGAGAAATGTTAAGCCAATAAATTTTAATACAGATAATTTGCAATCAAGTTTAAATACAATGAATTTATTAAACATGATGCATTTTTAAAATAATGATTTCCAGCAGCAAGGAAGCACTTTTAAAGAAAGAGTGGAGTTTAGACACAGTGAAAAAGCAGATGGAGTACAGCAGAAGGAAATTTATAGTATAGATCAACCTACATATCCATGGATTCACATATCCACATTCCCCCCCAAAAAAATTCTCTCTAGGCATTTCTAGGTCCTCCAGTACAATTCTATGATCAGCTTCCAGACTTCGTCCCTTTGAAAATAATAGGGTTCCCTTTTATCTATGGTTTCAGGTATCTGTGGGAGGTCTTAGAATGTATCCCCTGTGGATATGTGGGGGTCAACCTGTATTAGAAAGAGAAAGGTTTCAACTCAGGAAAAAGTGAATAAGGATTTAGAAACAAACAGATCTAAGACATGTGCAAAGAAAACCAAGTATACAGGGATGGAAGATGTGGAGATGGTGAGTGAGGAATAGCAGGAAAAGATGATGGAAGATGAGAGGTCTGCTGAGGAATATGATTCCTCAGATGAGGAAGAGGATAAGGAATTGAATACAGATTGGCTTTTCCAAAGTGAATCTTTTAGATATATTTTTTAAAATGTTGCAAACATTTGGATTGGAGGTTAAGTCTGAGAGTCCTCAATCCCAGGTATGCAAATGTAATGGATGATGGGGTAGCATCGTTTTACGAAAACAGATATCACAGGGAATAGAAATTCCTATGCCTGAGACATTTAAAGAACTAACTGAAACTGAATGGGAAACATCCTTGAATAAAAATGTTTATTAAGGTACAGTCAGAAGCTGTATACCTTTGTGAAAAAAGAGATGGAATTTTTAAAAGTCCTGGTCGTGGATGGTCCAATAGCAGCTCTAATTTCTTAAGTGATTGTTTCACAGGAAGGAGATATAACATCAAAGAAGGTAGATGAGAGGAGAGCTGATGCATCACTGAAAAAGGTTCATGAGGCTTCAGCCTAGGCCATTAGTGCTTTGGTGGCTTCAATGTTTTCTCAAACTGCAGTTCTGTGGATTCAGAAAATTATAAAGTCCCAAAATTTAAGTCCACAAGGCTTTAGGAAAGGTGACAAAAGTACTGGAATTTGTGACAGATGCGGGTCATGACTCCACAGCGTTTCCTGCATGGAGCATAAATGCAGTTTTAATCAGTAAAAGATCTTTATGGTTATGCCATTGGGAGGCAGATCAAAAATCTAGAAATAACTTGGTGTAAGTTCCTTTAAAAGGAGCATTGTTATTTGGTGAGCAAGCATTAGGAAAGGTCTTAGTTGAAAACAAGAAGAAAAAACAAGTTATGCCAGCTTTACAGAGGAAAAGGTTAGATAGGAGACCTTTTAGACAAAGATTTTCTCCTTTTCCTTCCTTCAGTGGTGGAAGAGGGAATAAAAATCAGATTGCAGATTTCAACGACAACAGTGGTATAGACCTTGATCACAATTTGGAACACAAGGACCATACCCTAGACAGAATCAGGGATGAGGAGGTGGATCTGCCCCTAAAAGGGGAAGACCACAATATTGACAAAAGGAAGATACCGGTTGGAGGAAGATTCCTGGTTTTTTTGGTGGGGAGGGAGGGTGAGTATGGATTGCTCCTCCTGCCATGCCAGAATTCATTGTAAGTCCAACCTCTCATTCTCGGGATGGCACAGAGGAACAATCCATCATGATTGGGATTTACCTACGCCCTTAACTCTAGGTGGCAATCAAAAACAATTCAGCAACTGCCTGAAGCACTGTCTTGCCAAATGCAACACATGCTGATTTTAATCTATTTATTTTATTTTTATTTATACCCTGCTCTTCAGCCACAAGGCTATCAGAGCGGCTTACAAAAATTGTTTTTAAGCAATAGCAATTTACACATCTATGCTGCATTAAGCAGTTTCCAATGTGTGTTAGCTAATTGCCCCCCCCCCAAGCTGTGTATTCATTTTACTGACCTACGAAAGGATGGAAGGCTGAGTGAACCTTGGGGCTCTCTGGAATCAAACTTCAACGTAGTGACTTGCAGTACTGGCATTTAATCACTGCACCACCAGGACTCCCTATCTATCTAATTTATGCTGTCTAATGAAAGTTGTAGGTTCTTTCCAACCTGCTGCATTGTAAAGATGTTGTCACAGCATAGACCATACTTGTAGCCATAGACCTTGTTGAATGTGGCAACACTTTTTTGGCCATGGTATTTTCTCATAATCATAGCATTGAAAAAATGCAGGTCTTAATCCACTAAGCTATTACAGTCCATGAGGCTTTCTGTTCTAACGTTCTTGGATTGAAAGATACAAATAAAGCCGCAGTATGTCTAATCTGATAAGTTCTCTTCAAATAGACTTTAGCCACTCTCCTTACATCTGATATAAGGATGACTCAGTTTCAGACAAATGTTTGGTAAATACATTTTCTCACTGAGCTCTTCTTTTGAAATACACTTTGGCAAAACAACAACAACAACAACCTAGGATCCAGTATCAATGTCAATCTGTTTTCCTCAAATTTACCTAAGTTAATGTTGCTAATTCTGAAGCTTGCCTTGCTGATGTAACTGTGACCAGAAATGCAACTTTAAATGAAAGCATTTGCAAGGAAGCTTCCCTGCGTGATTCAAATGGAGCATTTCTAAGTCTGTTCAAGACCAAATTTAAATCCCATGAAGGGAATCTGTGGACTGTTGGGAATGATGTAATAATCGCTCTCCTCAGAAATCTCTTTATATGAGAATATGCTGAAAGTGGGACCTCTCCAAATTTCAAAACCACTGATAGAGCTGACATTTAATGTGTTTGGTCTTAAGCCTTTATGCAACCTGTCCTGCCAAAATTGTAGAACATAAATAATTTCTATCTGATCCACATAATGGTATCAATTATTCCTACAGAATATCCATGCAATTCTAATCATTTCCTTTCAAAACCCATGCAGTCAGAACCAGTACAGGTTTGGATGATGCACTGGGCCTTTGCTTAATAGATCTGGACTTTTTGGCAACTTCACTGGAGGACCCACCAACAGTTGCAGCAATAATGGGAACCAAGGATGCCTGGGCTAATTTGGTGCTATTGGTACCACATGCGCTCTCTCCTGGTGAATTTTGAGAAGCACTTTTTGTAGAATTTGAACTGGTAGAAATGCATAATGACAATCCTTTGGGCAGCATACTACTAGTGCATTGTATTCTTCTGCATTTCTGCTTCCATCTATTGAAAAGCATCTTTTTAGTCTGCAGTTCTTTGCAGTCTACCTGAAAAGACCCTAACAGATTGTTCAAATGCTGAAACACATCTACATTCAGTGTCTGTTCTCCTGGGTGTATTCTGCTCTGGCTCAGATAATCCATCTGAACATTTAACTTCCCTCTCAGATAAACTGCAAAAATTTAAAAGGAACGTATGCCAAGTTATTTCTAGATTTTTTTTATCCGCCTCCCATGGCATAACCATAAAGACCTTCTATTGACTGAAACTGCATTTATGCAATTTGCATGGGCAGCAAAAACTGTGGAGTCATGATCTTCATCTGCCGCAAATTCCAGTACTTTCCACACTCTTCCTAAAGCCTTTGTAATGCTTGCAGACTTAAATCTTGGAACACTATAATTTCCTGAACCCATAGAATTGCAGCTCAAGAAAACATGGAAGCTGCCACTGAAGTTCTAATGCCAAGGCCGAAGCCTCATGAGCCTTTTTCGGTAATGAATCAGCTCCCCTCTCATTTACCTCCTTTAATGTTGCATCTCCTTCCTGTGAAACAGTTACTACAGAAATTAGAGCTACTATTGGACTATCCATAAGTAGACCTTTAAAAATTACATCTCTTTTTTCATAAAGATATACAGCCTCTGATTGTACCCTAAAAATCTTTTTTTTTATTCGAGGATGTTCCCCATTGCGTTTCAATTAGTTCTTTAAACATCTCAGGCATGCCACATCAGTTTGGCAGAGGATGATAGAAAAATCTGACAGAGAAAGAAAAGAGTCCTAGTAGTAGCAACTGAAAAGAACATTGACTCCTGTCTAGTCAGGTTGGCACACAGGGATAAACCCAGTCGTGGTAGACTGCTCATGAATATTCATGCTAAGTCCAATCTCCCATTTTGTTTCCGTTTTCTCCAAATTCTGTTCCATTGCTGAATCCACAATACATGTACACATGCTCAGATGGGGAAAAAAAGTTTCCCCCACCTTCTGTTTTCTGTTTCTGACCTAAGATGTTTGAGAGTTTTTAACAGTAGGAGTCTTTTTTAAAAAAACTAACAAAAACTGGTAACCAGAATACCTTGACTTTAATCTCTCAGTTCGCATATAATTTTTTATGGCTTAGACAAAGGTGACATATTTTTATTTTCTTCATTTAAAGCATCTGTTCTATTGGGCTTGCCATATGCTGCGGCGTAAAATATAAAACTGGGTTTTCCAGTCTTATTCAAAATGGCCTGTTGAGCAGCCTTACTATGTAATTTTATTAAATATTGGAAAAACAAAATTGAAACATTTCTACTGAGACATGAGCTGTTTAATTGGCTTCTGTCACTCCAATATGTACAGGGATGCTCCTAAGGAAATTTCAGCATTTATCTCCCAGTGCAAGATAAAGTGAGCTACGGTCTAAATCCAGCTAATAGTTGCAACTAAAGTAAACTGTTGAATCAGTTGCTGATCAACTGTAAAACCTATTGATTAAGTGGATCTACTCTAGTTGAGACTAGCAATTTGACTGAGGCTGGAGATTTAATTCCTCTAATCTGTGATCTTAACATAATATTGTTATCCTTGCTATCAGTTTCATGAGTTATACTGATGATTTCTCCTCTAGGCATTTGTGTTGGGAACACTGACAGTAAACATTACACCAATCTCACTAATGCCATTTATCGATTTAACCCAGTGATCTTCGGCTCCCAGGATTTGCCAAGGTATAGTATTCTATTTGATCATTTCTTCCTAATGAAAATCCCAAGGGATGAACATGAATTATTGCCATTGAATCTTGACAGAGACCAGCACTTTCCTATAGCCTTGAATTGGGTTCACAGTGTTGTGGCTTGAGTGTTGTAATAGAACTCTGGGAGACCAGGGTTTTGATCCTTGTTAGCCATGGAAACCCACTAGGTGGCCTTGGGCAAGTCTTAGAGGAAGGCAATGACAAACCCCTGAATAAATCTTCATAAGAAGACCCTGTGATAGGATTGCCATAAATTGGAGTCAAACTGAAAACAAAAGACATGGGAGGAAGCTAGATCCTGTTCCTGTCCATATAAGAAGCATATTGGAACTGAAACATCTCTTCTAGATCTGGATTACAGCTCTTACTGCTCTTGAATTGCCTGGAGAACAGCTTGGAAAAGTTACTGTTTGGATTGCAGTTCCCAGGTCCCCTAATCACCATAGCCAGTGGCCGTGCAAACCAGGAAGTTCTGGGAATTGTGGTCCAAAAAAGTATTTTTTTAAAAAATCTGGCCTATGTTACAAATGCATAATACTCCATAATTAGATAAGCCTAATGTAAAGAAATTTTTTAATACGGGGAAAAAAACCTTTGCCTAAATGTGTCATGTGAAAATTCCATGCTCCATAATAGCAGTAGCACCAGTATTTCTGGGCCCACCCTTTCTCTCACTGAAAACCTGCTTCTGAACCAGGTTTGGGGGCTTTTTAGGGTACTTGAGAAAGGTTATTGCAGGAGGAAGTGGCAGTTGTCCTCATCTGTGCCTGCAGAAACACTTAGGGACCACTATGACATAGACCTGAGAGTGGCTTTGTTTGTTTTAATCTCACCCAGTAAGTGTTATTACTCACAACTACACATCTCTTTCTCACTCACACACACACAGGAAACAAGCTCAGTTGGTTTATTTGCCTCAGACTTGTAAATTCAAACAAACCTTTCCTAATCCTTAGTTTCTAATGCTATGAAAATGGCCAGAACTTTCAAACCTAGGTTACAGGTTGGTAGCAGCAGTACATACCGCTCTTTTTACACTCTTGAGCAGAGCTTGGAAATATTACTATTAACACAAATGCATTAATGTTAAATTTCTAAGACTTCATTAACACCACAGTAATATATACAAATAACAATTCAGTGTATATGCCTGGCCCTTGTTTATATAGTCTATATTTCCCTTCCCCCTGTTCCCCTATCTTTTTTCTATTACTGTTTTTTTCTGCATAATCATACTTTTAAAACATTTCATAAAATATATATAATTACATTTTACATATTGTTAAATTGTTAAATTAAAAAATATTTAAAATTACTAAAAATGCCCTATAACAAATTAAATTAACAGAAACCATTAAACTTTACTCAAAAACAATTAAATAATGAATTTTAAAATCAGTCTTGAAAATGTTAACAAATAAGTAGTACTTAATTAATTTATAATGAAGTTATTCCTAACTCTCATCTTAAAAGTTGCTTATTTCAGATTCCTTATACTCAGTTCATAGAACTAATGCCATTGCTATGGGTGGCAATAAGGGACAGGGCATTTTCTATATAGCATCTAGAAAATACCTTTTGTACAAAATCCTTCTGGCTCCATCTGTTCTAGATGACATAAATATAATTTTGTTCCATAATGCCACTGAAGGAAAGACATACATGTCTTTAGGAGTTACTACTTGTTTATATTCCTCTAGTTTGAATTGATATTTGATATTTTTTATTGCACTCTGATTTTTAAACTGATGTTAGCTGCTCTGGCACTTTCTAGTGCAGCAGCAGGGAACATATGGCCCTTCCCACATTGTTGGACTACAACTCACATAACCCATAGCCAGCATAACCAATATTGAAGAATGGTGATCAGTGAAGTCCAATGATATCTGGATCAAATTTCCCACTGCTATTTTAGTAGAAAGCCATGATATAAATTATTGTAAACAGAGGGGTTTTTTCTGAATACAGTTTGCAGCATTTGAGAGGCCCTGGCAGGCTAAGAGACAATAAACACTTTAAATAAATCAGTTACCTAGTACTCATGTTATTTGAACCATAGAAGATTAATTGAAATGTATAATGTAAGCAAGCTCTTTGATACTGTTACTGAGTAATTCCTGATCCAGATTTCTCATCTGTGATCTAAAACCAAAAATCAGTGGTCCACTGACTGCAGAAACAAATATCTGTGGCTATTTCACTCTTTAAGCTTAAATGTAGAGGACTTAGGTATACATTTTTGACAGAAAAAACAACCCTGCATATTTACAGTTTTCATAACCAGAAGCTTGGGGTTGGATCCAGACTTAGTTGTGTGCTTGAAGTCATTTCTGACTTATGGCAACCCTGAAGTGAACCTATCACAGGGTTTTCTCGGCAGAATTTGTTCAGAGGAGGTTAATCCTTGCCTTCCTCTGAGGCTGAGAGAATGTGACTTGCCCAAGGTCACCCAGTGGGTTTTCATGGCCAAGCAGGGATTTGAACCCTGATCTCCCCTTGTCCTAGCCAAACACTCTACTACCAGACTTAGTAGACTTACTAAAATAAGCTATTAGTAACTTGTCCTACAGTTTCAGTGGGTGTGCTCTAAGTATGACTGTGTTTGGATCCTACCTGTGGACTGTTTCTGTGCTGCAATAGGATGCAGATAATTTCATGCTGACTGGCATAAAGTACCTTCTTTGTTTTTTTTTAATCAGATTCCATGGCTTGAATGAAAGGATCTCTGTTGATGGGTACGAAAAGCAAGTAAAATTTCTCTTCCAGCTGATTCAAAATTCTGATTTACACCAACCCATAGAACCACATATGAACCTTCATGAGTTATAAAAACAAAAAGTTGAAAGGTTTGTGAGGATTGGTAGACTCTGAAGTTCCATTTTGCTCTCTATTCCTGAAATGAATTGTTAGGAATAATGACTAGCATTCAGATTTAAAGCAATGACATGATTGTGCTGAACAGGTGGTGGTGAAACATTGAAAACTAAAATTGAACAAAACACTTTGTATCAAAACATTTGTATTAAGCTTCATGTTATGTTCTATCTCACAGCCAATAGATTCCTGAAAATCTTAATGCTGACCACATAGGGCAGCAGTATAAAGATTACACACTGAAGAACTTTGAACTGTTCTCAGATGGAAAGAAGTGCAGTTCTTCTTATAGAAGCAAAAGATAAATGGACTACTCCTATTGTATGTTGTTGAGGATAACAGACAGTTGGTAGTATCACGTGTGCAATTTCCCAATGTACGTACTAATGACATGAAGTGTGTTACCATTACCATGTGATGCATGTTGGGTGCTTTACACTTTCAACCTCGTTGAAGTCCAGAAAACTGATTTCACTTTTTTGTTTCTGATGGTTTGAGTTTGTGGTACATTTTGTTATTAACTTTTTATCAGATTGAGAGAGAGATACACATTTAGGTATGGCAGAACCATTTGTACCACACCAAAAAAATCAACAACTCACAAATGGCCCACAGGCTAAACTAAGGGTTTGTCTATACGAGGCTATAAAATGTGGATTGATGCACACTAATGCCAATTCACAGCAGGTTTCATTTGTCATCACGATTTTTTAGCAAGATCGCAGGCATGCAAAGCTATTTGCATTCGTTGTTCAAACGGACATGCCTGCAAATCTAGATGGCAGGCATGAGTGAATTATTTGTGTTTTTATTGTCACCAGTTGTCACTGCCAAACAGGTTTTTTTAAAGAATATCCAACGTGTGGATGTGCAATATTCCTCTTAAATAAAGAGAAAAAAGGGTCTGTTTCATCACCTCAGTGCATGATCACTATGGTGAAAATCCAACATGGTGGTTTGGGGCACTTGCCTTGCCAGCAAACTCTTCCCCTGCGCACATCTGATCAATTAGCTTTCCACTTCTGCTCTTATTTGGAATGTGCAGCAAAGTGAATCAGTTGTCCCAACAAGCAGGAATGAGCATTTTTTTGTTGTTGTTTTGGAGATTTTGACCCTCCCTCCTTCCGAATACAGTGGATTGTTGTGGGATCAAGGGATTAAGACAAATCGTATTCTCCTCAAACTCTAGGAGGGGTATTTTCGCCATATAGACAACTTTTAAATGTTAAAAGTACACCCTTAAATTGGTGGGGTTTTTTTCAATTTCATCTTTATTAAAGTTTACAACAATATCAAAACATTTTTAAAAATAGAACATGACAGGATATGCTTTTCCTTTACATTTTCCAACAATATTTTGAGATCCAATACAGGGGGTAGGGTGCCTCGAAGTTTTATGTGGTTTCAGGTGGGTCATCTTCCAGAAGTTGCATCTCCCACTGTTGAGGCATTCAGCACATCATCTGATAGTGTGTCTCGCCACAACAGTTGCTATGATAAGGGGAGGTGAAATCTGGACGCTTGGTTGTTTATATAATCAATAAACATATGCCACATCATCACCCTGTACAAGAAAAAAGGAGCAAAATCCAACTGCTCAAACTATCGAGGCATAACACTGCTCTCTATTGCTGGAAAAATCCTTGCAAGGATACTCCTGAACAGATTAGTTCCTGCTATTGCAGAAGAACTTCTCCCTGAAAGCCAATGTGGCTTCAGAGCCAATAGGAGTACTACAGACATGGTATTTGCCCTTAGGCAACTGTAAGAAAAATGTAGGGAGCAGAACAAGGGTCTCTATGTACATTTGTCAACCTCACCAAAGCCTTCGACACTGTAAGTAGAAAAGGTCTGTGGCAGATCCTGGAAAGACTAGGATGTCCCCCCCAAATTCCTTAAAATGATTATCTTGCTACACGAGGGCCAGCGTGGACAAGTCAGATATGGCGATACTCTTTCAGAGCCCTTTCAGATAACTAATGGAGTGAAGCAAGGTTGTGTTCTTGCACCAACTTTATTTACAATCTTCTTTAGCACGATGCTCCAAAGGGCTATGGCAGAGCTTGAAGAAGACGACGGCATCTATATACGTTACCTTACTGATGGTAGCTTGTTTAACTTAAGCCGTCTAAGGGCTCACACTAAGACTCTAAACTATCTAGTTCGTGAGCTGCTCTTCGCCGATGATGCTGCCCTTGTTGCCCACACAGAAGCAGCTCTGCAGCGCCTAACGTCCTGCTTTGCAACAGCTGCAGAGCTGTTTGGGCTAGAAGTCAACCTGAAGAAAACAGAAGTTCTTTACCAGCCTGCACCACAGGACGAACACCCCCACCCCCACATTGCCATTGGCAAATCTGTGCTCAAGTCCGTTCAGCAGTTCACCTACCTGGGAAGCATCATCTCTTCAGATGCCAAGATTGATAAAGAGATCGATCACAGATTAGCAAAGGCATATAGTGCATTTGGAAGACTTCACAAAAGAGTCTGGAGCAATAAACACCTGAGGCAAAGCACAAAAATCAGTGTGTATAGAGCCATTGTACTGTCTATCCTCCTTTATGGATCTGAAACATGGGTCACCTATCGCCACCACCTATGACTCCTTGAGCGCTTTCATCAGCGCTGTATACGCACAATCCTAAATATACACTGGACTGACTATGTGACGAATGTTGCTGTCCTTGAGCAAGCAGGGATCACCAGCATTGAGGCCATGATATTGAGAACGCAGCTGCGCTGGGCAGGGCACGTTTCTAGGATGGAGGACCATCGCCTCCCAAAAATACTACTCTACGGTGAACTCGCCACGGGTCAGCGTAAGAGGGGCGCTCCAAAAAAGCGATACAAAGACTCCCTGAAACAACATCTCAGGCGCGGCCAAATTGATCACCAACAGTGGTCCGCCCTGGCCTCACATCGGGAGACATGGAGACGCACTATCCACAATGCTGCAGCCTTATTTGAGAACTCACGCTGAACAAGTCTTGAAGAGAAACGACAACGCAGAAAGAATCACAACCCAAAAACATCACCCAAGGAGACCTTCTGCTGTGCTTTTTGCAACCGGACTTGTTTATCTCGGATTGGCCTTTTTAGTCATCAGCGCACTTGCAGAAAGCGTGGGATGAGTCCTTCCTGAATCTTTGTTTGCGAAGAAAAGCCAGAGAGAGAGAAACATATGCCAAATAGAATGGAACGAGTCTCTTTTCTTTTGGTTCATGGATATATTCATTTTGAAAGATGGTTTATCTAATTAACATAAAGTCCATACTCAAGTTTGCCATGTGTTTAGTGAGAACTGCCCAGTTTTCCAGTTCTTGGCTATTTCCATACATGCTGCCAATAGTAAAAAGGTAATCAGTTTTCTCCCAAAATTGGTTTTATCAAAATCATCATCTGCCATCCTTTAAATATCAGTCCCTGCTACCCATTCCCACCCTTTGATAGCAACCCAAGTCTTCTGTGTAGAGTCTGCCACTACATTTAATTTGGCCTCTTGGGACTACTTCTGGCTAGGCATTTTACAACAGTTCTCAGCCTCAACAGATTCTTTGAAGTTTTCCTTTCTGAATCCTTTGTAAAGTATTAGAACAGCTTAGTGTTGACTCATGATATTGTGTGTGTCTTTAAACTTGGTTGTTTGTGCTTCTCATGGTGCACTGGATGTTGAAAGTGTTACTTAATTGTTTCTAGCCTGCACACTCATCTCGTATGAACCATGGTGAGAGCCAGCATGACCTAGTAGTTTGAGTGTTGGACTAGGGGGGCATTTATATGGCAAAAAATAACTGGGAAGAAATCGGACGAACCCTATTGGTTCACACACTCATCGGGGCAGACACGTGCTATTCAGAAGGAGGGGTAGCAAAAAACACCCAGTAAACCCATGACTTTCCATCCCTCTATTTTCCACTGACTTTTTTGGAAAATCCGGGAAAAACCGCACTATTGGTTGTCTGAACAATCAGCAACCCTCCCAGGAAAGGGGCACACAGCAGGGCTGAATTTTGATTGGTCGGACTTTGGAGGGGGCGGGCTTGCAAGTGAAGCCTTGCAATTCTGGATCCACCATTTTTGAATGGCCCTGCGCAGGGTCCTCTGCTGCCTCCAAAGCCTGGCTGGCAGAAGCTGCAGCCAGCTGAGAGCCAGGTGAGGGCCATTCCCTCAGTGAAAGAGGCTGTGGTAGCCAGCAGAGAGCAGAGCAAGGGCCGAGTGGGCATGGCCTCCCCTGCGCCAGGTGGAACGGGCTGTTAGAGCCTAGGGTGCTTCTGACACTCATGTAGGAAGTGCCCTAGGCCGTGGCAGCCTGTTCTGCCCAGCACCTCTGTAGCTCCCGCAGCCGAGGATGCTTCCTCCATGACTGGCACTCATGGAGGAAGCATCCTCAGCCATGGGAGCTGCAGGGGTGCCAGGCATAATGGGCTGCCACGGCCTAGGGCGCTTCCTCCGTGGGTGTCAGAAGCATCTTCAGCTGCAGCAGCCCGCTCTGCCGGGTGCTCCTGTGGCTGAGGATGCTTCCTCTGTGACTAACACGGAGGAAGCGCCCTAGGCTGTGGGAGCTTGTTCTGCCCAGTGCCCCTGCAACTCCTGTGGCTGAGGCCACTTCCTCCATGACTCACGGAGGAAGTGCACTAGGCCGCGGCAGCTCATTCTGCCTGGCGCCTCTGTAGCTCTGACAGTCATGGAGGAAGTGTCATCAGCCATGGAAGCCTGTTCTGCCCGGCATGGGGGAGGCCTGGCCTACTCAGCCCTCACCCGGCTCTGTTGGCTATGATGGCTCTGTCACCGAGGGAACAATCCCTCAGTGGAAGAAGCCTCCACAGCTGGCGGGGAGACAGGAGAAAGGGTGGGCTAGGGAAGGGGGGAAGTCTGGCCCGCTCATCCCTCACCCGCCTCACTGCTGGCAATGACGGCTTTTGTCACTGAGGGAATAGTCCCTTGGTGGAAGAAGCCTCTGCAGTCGGGTGGGGGGGAGCAGGAAGAAAGGGCCGGCTAGGGGAGGTGAGGGAGGTCTGGTCCGCTCAGCCCTCACCTGGCTCTCAGCTGGCTGCAGCTGAGAACCAGTCGGGCTGAGGCAGCAGAGGACTCTACGCAGGGCCATTAAAAATGGTGGATCAAGAATTGCAAGGCTTCCCTTGCAATCCCACCCCTCCAAGGTCCAACCAATCATAATTCAGCTCTTCTGTGTACCACTTTTCCAGGATGGTGGTATGTGTAAACAACAAATCCAAAATATCTGAGACATTTGCTACCCGCAATAAATCGTGGGTGCAGTGGGTGACAGATTTGAGTTCTCTATTTCTCGCTTCTTCCCAGAATAAAAAATGCTGTGTAGTTAGCCCCTAGGAATCCCGGAGACCAGGGTTTGACTCCTCAGTCAGCCATAAAAACCCACTGGGTGGCCTTGGGCAAGTCTCAGTCTCTCAACCCCAGAGCAAAGCAATAGCAAAACCCTCCAAAGAAATCTTGCCATGAAACCTCCATGATAGGTTCGCCTTAGGGTTGCCATAAGTCAGAAACAACTTGAAGGGGTTGTCTAGATGATGAAAGTACTCCTCATAGAATTCGACTAGAATATTTTTTGTCCCAACACACTCCAAATGAGATTCATGGTATTCAGAAGGAGGGGGCCAAAAACTTCATCTACTGCAGGAGGAAAGTCTTCCTGGATTTCCCTGAGGTTTTTTGAATAATGCACAGGCATGCACATTATCACACATCTGGACATCCAATTTGGGATGCTGCACATTCTTAGTGAGGGTGGAAGTGGAGAGCGGATTGGTTGGCCATGCGGGCGGTGGGCAGGTTTGCCAGCAAGAAAGTGCCCAGAAACATTTTTGTGGTTCATATTATCAAGTGTGCACTTTTTTGCTGCACTGAGGCGATCAAAGAAGTTTTTATAACTGGACGTTTGCAGTTGTGCACCTTTGATTTACAAATAAGAAAAATACTGTGCAGTAGCAACAATATGTGTGGAGAATAACACACTGTACTCTCGGCTACCGTCTTGGTTCAGAGGCATGGCTGCGTGTGCACTTCAAACACATACATATGCTTCACATACAATAGATTTTGCCAAATGACTGTGGAGACAAATGAACGCTGCTATGAATTCGCGATCATGTGCACTAATCTACATTATATCTTCTGGTCTAGACAACGCTTAAGTTAACCAACAACATCAAGAAACCATGGTGATTGTAATTTCAGATTTAAGGCCATATTTTAAGAGAGATTTAATTTCCTTGTGTTCTAATTGACTACATTGCTTTAAACCAAAGGCAGGTAACCTTTTTGAAGTCTAGGTTATTCTTTGGAGGTATCTCTTGGAGAGGTGAAATATTGGGGTGGCAGGATTTGAGTAGGCAGCTGGCCCTATCTAGATGGGTGAATGCAAACCTATTGGTAGGCCACCCATTATCTCTCTGCACCCCCTCCCCCCATGAGTAAGAGCTCACCCAGGCCTCATTGTAAACCCAGAGTGAGGAAAAGAGACATTTTTAGCTTTCCTCTGCTGCCCCCATTTTACACTTGGAAGAAAGATCCCATTTATGTGAAATTGTGGACTGGGGCAGGGATGAAGAAGGGTTCCTGGACCCCCAGCTCTTCACCCCTACTTTTATACTGACAGTCTGATTTACATGTCTCTCCCTCTTCACTTTCTTCAGTGGAAAGTACACCTGAGAGACAAATGTTATATCCAAGTTTAATTTAAGTGCTGGTAAGAGCCAGGGAGTTTGTGTTTTTGCTGTTCCTCCTGTGTCACATTTAGCTCTGATCTGTTTCAGTCCCTACTGGAGATGCTATAATAGAGATGCTGTAATAGGACAGTCCTTAATGTAGCTTGTTATGTTTTATTCATATTGCTTCCACTCACTGAAACTTATCACTAGAAACATGATTACATAATTGACTAAAAGGAGGAATTTTTGATTGAAAATTTTCTCCTTTAGAAAAGGTGCAGGTTGTATACCAAAAGAACAAAGCTTTTTCTGTTCTTCTGTGTTTGGTTCCTCAGGGATGTCTATATGCATTTTAAAGAACCTGAATAATATAGCAGAAAACAGGAAGATCTCTAATATTTCTGGTACAAAGTGTGATTCAGTGATACCTATGGCACAAAGAAATGAGGATAATACTGGGTGATTACATTGTGAGTCTTACAAACTTTCTTAACCATTCTGTATACATTGCACTATGTTTTTTTTCTGAATGTGACAACTACTACAGTATGAAACAGATTTTTCATAATAAGGCAATAAACAAAGACTGTTTCTGCGATTGCCAAGTTGAGCATTTCTGCGATTGCCAAGTTGAGCAATTCTATAATTAATTGTAGGATAGTTCTTTATGCCATTGATCTTTTCAAGTTGACTTTCTTCTCATTAAAATGATTTTTTTCTGATGGGGGGGAAACCAGAATAAAACTCCACTGAAACTCTTATCCTATCCTATAGTTGCCTATCCTATCCTAAGAATAGAAGCCTTTCCTAAGTTTCTTCTCTTTGCCCTAATAAACAAAACCACTATGCTGATTCACATCCTGGATGCTCTGGCTCTCCCTCTGGCTTTTTATGGATTAGTCCTAAACACCAGGCCTAAATAAAATCAGATCCTATAATCTCTAAAGGTTACTGTTTGGAGCATGTAAGAATTGACTTCATCTTACTAGAGGTATTTGTTAAAGACACACACAGCAAAGTCCATTTAATGAGCACTATATTTGCAAAAAATTGAAGATAAAAAATTAAGTAGACTGTAAAAGCAGAATTGCCTAGAGTGCAAATATGGTAGAGGCACAATATACTATGTTTGGTAGTATAAGGAAAGGGGGGAAAATAGGAAGTTGCACAGGACGGTTGTGTGCCTGCCCATAAAGCATGCCAAGTAGAGGACTGACTATACACTTTATCAAATGCACTCTATCATTGTCAGGAAGAAGGGACATTCATTTCGAATCTAGAATCAGATTTTAGACCCTGGAGTTTGGGGAGGGGGCTTCAGTGGATACTGAGGGGATTGATGGTGTGTGGGCAAGTAAGAAGGCTAACTAGACCATTGTTAGATAGACCACAATGAAAAGCCCCAAGAGCCAGGTTGAGCTACAGTTTGCCTTCCCTCAAAACAGGGGGATGGTAGTTTGTGGGCCTCTACATGTTGTTAGAGTACATCTCCTATCATCCCTCACAATTAGCTGTATTGCTGAAGGCTGATGTGAATTGCAGCCTAACAACATCAATAGGTCATTTGTTCCTCTTCCCTGCTGTACCCTATCCTCTTTTCTAGGTATGCTCCAAGGAATCCAGAAAGGAGGTAAGAGAAGGAGGAAGGTTGGGATGATGTCACCTTTCTTAGGACATAGCATAGCTGCTTTGCTATAACACTGAACAGGAATATCCCACAGTAACACATTCTGTTGTGCATATTAACAACTAAACAATAGAGTCCTTTTTGACAGGATTCTGTTAGTTGCTTTCACATCATAAATTATGCTGAAGTGGGCGAACTTACATTTTTCTGCCCTCTATTTTCAGCTTAAATTCCTTTAGGTCATTAATCTTGCAGTGCTTCAGTGAGCATTGCTGCTAACTTTACTCAAAGAGAGAGTTATTGTTGTTACAAAACAAGCTTTTTGCTGCTGTAGCAAACCAAAATAGTGACAACTCAAAGGGATAATACACACACATACGTATCCTTGAAAGAAGGATATAGGTTATGGTTTCTTTTGATAAATGCCAGTACTGCTGTTTGTTTCTACTGTTCTGTAATGTTTGGTTGCTTCCACACTTGAATTACTTTATAAAAAAGGAATTTATTATGTAGCCTTGGCTACTTTGTGGGAGGGAGTGGCATCATTTCACCATTGAGAGGAGTAGCCAGTTGCATTGCTTATTGCTTTTCTTGTTACTTTTTAGCTCCTTGGGGGAGGGATCTAAAAAAATATCAAAATGGCTTAAAATTGAAATAAAAGACATTCAAAAAGCCTACTGAAAGTATGTCAGCCCCCCCCCCGCTCAAATAACAGGAAAATACCCATTACGTTATAGGTTATTCATTACATAACACAATATTATACATTACTCATTATATGAAAAATTGTAACCTCCATTGCATAATTTATAAAATGAACATAATTCTCATTACTAGTAACAACAAGGCATGTCCATGTCAGGGACTTAGATACAGAATTACTATGTTTAGTTTGCTCATTTTAAACAGGATCTACACATTACCTTTTTGTAATCCTGTGTTTTCCGTACTGCCTCATTGTTCTCTTTATTCTTACTTTCATAGAAAGTCTGTTTAAAAAAAAAGGGGGGGGGGGAAGAGTAGCTCAATCTGCATGGTTGTGGATGCCCATCTTACTGCTACTCTTCAGTCTTTTTTGAAGAACCTTGGTTTTGATGTGAGCAGTGGCATATTGTTCAGGTGAATGAATTACAGCTCAGCACATACTGCAGTGGCCATCATTTTGCATATTCATGAATTTGTTGAACAGTATTTTGATGAGATGCCAGCCACAGATGCAGGCGAAACGTCAGAAAGAAACTATTCCAGAACACGGCCTCACAGCCCGGAAAAAAACCCAAGAAAAATCTATGGATGCCGGCCGTGAAAGCCTTTGACTTCACAGTATTTTGATGAATGCTAAAGTTCTTTTCCAGTTAAGCTCATTCAAATATTAACATTAACATTTTAGTGAAATACTGTTTCAGTGAAAGTATTACAAAACTATTATTTTCATTTATATATTTTATTTCTGTATCATATCCCAGCTCACAAGGGCTCCCGAGGCAATAAACAAATAAAAACCATTTAAAACAATATAAAAATAAAACATTTTAAAAACGCATTTTAAAACCTACTAAAAGCATTCTACAAACAACCCTAGAATCCAGTTTTTAAAGTGTTATATCAGCCATTTCAGACATTGACTGTCATGCAGAAGAGCACTGTTTTGGCTGCCTGCCAGAAGCTTAAAAGGGATGGGGCCAGCCTAACTTTGGCTAGGGAATTCCACAGTCAAAGTGCTGCTGCAGAGAAAACCCTGTGTTGGGACACACAAAAGAAGATCTCAAATTTCAGGCAGGCTCATATGGGAGGAGGCAGTCTTTCAGATATCTTACCTAGCCCCAAGTCGTTTAGGGCTTTGTAGGTCAATACCCACACTATGAACTGAACTTGGGAGCAAATTGGAAGCCAATGCAGTTCTTGAAAGGCAGGTCTTATATGGTCTCTAAAATGCACACCTGACACCAATCTGGCTTCTGCAGCTTCCAAACACTTTTCAAGGGCAGCCCCATGTAGTAGTCTAATTGGAGGTAATTAAGGCATGAACCACAGTGGCCAGATCTGCCTGATAGCACCTGAGCACACAACAACAAATGCACTCTGGGGCTATAAGCTATTTACTCATTTTGTCCTCACTATGGTTGCTGATTCATCTCTTGAGCTATGGTAATTAGTGACAATATTGTCTAATCCGCTGGCTATATAAAAAGGATACATCAGTCTTCTTGAACAAGTGCCCTACAAAAAGAATACAAAAAGCACTGACTCACATCTAAAACAAGGTCAAATCCTACACCTGTGTTTTCTAAAGCAAGCTGCCCCACCAACTTCTATTTTAAGGCCTGGATTTATTCTGAGCCTTTGACTACAGAGAGCTCATGTCTTTCAGGTCATGATATGTCAGGCTATTTAAAACCTGGTGGTGCTTTCAAAAGTAGGGATGCTGTAAGTGCCATCCACTCTGCAAAGCCACTCTCACCACACCTCACCTTCATCCATCCAAATCTCCTCCCACTCTTCTGCAGCTTGTCAAGGGAGGTGGAGGGCTGTTACACTGAGGAACAAGCTGAAAAGAAAGGTTTAAATTGTTATTTTCTCAAGAACCAATCTTTCATCAAATTAGCTAATCACTGATTTAAAATCCTAATCACTATTTTTATTTTTATTTATTAGTTATTTATACCCCGCTCTTCAGCCACAAGGCTATCAGAGCAGCTTACAAATTGTTTTAAGCAATAGCAATTTACACATCTACACTGCATTAAGCAGTTTCCAATGTGTGTTAGCTAATTGCCCCCACAAGCTGGGTATTCATTTTACTGACCTACAACGTGATGACTTGCAGTACTGGCATTTAACCACTGCGCCAAAAGGATTATTTCCCCAACCCAGCCCTCTGTATATGTTATTGAACAAGTAATTCCAGACAATTTGCCTATGCTGTCTGGGGAAAATGGGAACTCTGGTCACATCAGGAAAGCGCTCAGTTAGGAAGGTATAGCATGAATGGAAACAACTTGTGGTTTTCCAGTTGTTGCTTACCTGAAACTTCCATCTCTAGCCGGCATTGCCAATGCTAATTGATAGTGAAAATTGCAGTCCAACAACATCTGGAAGGCTAAGTGCCTGCCCTGTCTTAGCAGGCAGTTCTGAATGCTCTGTATTCTGAGTCAGTTGCTGCTGAATACCAAATGCTAGGAGCACACAATAGTGGAAGACCATGTCTCTTTCTGAGCTTCCAGATGCCCTGTTCATCCCCACAAATCAACCAAATGGCTACACACACCAGACAAAGAAAATCCCTATTTTGCTTGTTTAAAAACTCATTGCCAGTTCTGGTTTCCCCACACCATCTCCTTTAACACTCTTGTCTCTGTCTCTCTCTCTCAATCTGCATTATCTCACCCAGTTCAGAATCAATTGCCAGGAGGATCTCTTTCCTACACAGGCAGCTCAGTCATAATACACCTGTTCTCTCATCTCGCTTCCAGGTAAAAGAGCAGAGACAGGACATTTAAAATAGGCAGCTACTCCACTCAAGGAGCCACCAACACCTCTCCCAATAGTTGCTCACATCTGCCACTCACTAACTTCTCTCCACCACTGCATTATAATGCAAGTGTCTCCATGAAATCTAGTGCAAGAGTTAAGGAGCAAGCCCTGTCGACACGTTTATATGCTCCCAGGCATGTGTATCTCTTGGGGGTCGTTTACACAGGCAAATATTCCTCTAAATATACCGCTAAGATATCTCATAGTTCACACGGATCACAGCACAGCATCACGTCATTCAGAAGGGGGGAAGGTAAAACACCCAAATATAGCATGGCAAGGGATGTCGCTACTTTTCCCGGTATATTTGCAATGTAGCGCTTTATTGGCAGTGTAAACTACCATTCTGTTAAGGGCTGCAGCAGATCTGCATTGTGATTGGTTGCTCTGATGCAAGGGGTGGGCTTAAAAGAGGGGGACTGAGTTCAGTAGCGTTTAGGAAACTGAAAAATTCTCTCTGCTATTTTGCAAGTCTGCCAAGAAAAAGGATTCCCAAGACCTTTCAGTCATAAAGTTCCCATCTGTCAGCTCTGCTTGGGGGAGGGAGAGAGAGCGAGAGAGAGAGAGAAAGCAAGCGAGAGAGGGGGTGAGGAAGGGGGACTGAGGGAGGGAGAGTCAAAAATCCTCTGCTATTTTGCAAGTCTGTGAACCCTGACTAAACAAATCGTGCTGAAAAAACTTGTGATAGGTTCACCTTAGGATCCTCGGCATGGCAGCAAAGTCTTTCAGCAGAGAGATTGCTGTCCCTCTGCTTCAGGGAGTGACTAAGTTCATTTACAGGCAGATTTAGAGAGAGACAGAGACAGAGCCACTTCTTTGATCTTCCCTCCTGCTATTTTGGCAGTCTGTGAGTCTTTCTTTAGCTCGAAAATGCAGGGCTTCAAAGGAAGGTCTATGCCCTTCCCCATAAAGCCTGCCTCTGCTTGGGAGGCCACGCCCCCCACACTTTTTCAAGTCTGAACGAAAAAGCAGCATAATTAGAAAAAAAACCTGACTGGCACAGCTGCGGAAAAGAATTAAAGCGTAAGTTGCCGCAATAAATCTGCCGTGTAAACCAGCCCTTGGTCTATATATTTATTTACCTGTAAAACCTCACAAACCAATATGAACCCATGTATTGATTTGTAAGGATTTCTTTATTTGCTCTTTTCAAAAATGGTGGCTTCACTGCAGTGTGCTCAGCAAATAAGTCACACATTGCGTTTATAGTCATTTCCTTCAGGTTCTGACAACTTATCCTTTTGACTTCCCTTTACTATATATCCTTCATACATGTTAGCCTGTGTCAGGAGGGCTGGGCAAAATGAGGGCATTGCTTCCTAATAAGAATTCTACCACCCCCCATGAAAATTTCATTTAGTTCCCAAATTTCTAGTGCTTAAAATTTCAGCTGAGCAATTAGAAAGAGAATTTAGGCATTTAAAAAAGGGGGCAGGGAGCAGAAAAAATTACCAAGAGAAAGTGAACACAGCAAATGTAAGTGTTATAGATGTGAATGATTTTCAGTCTCTTTCTTTACAATGCTAGAAATTTGGGGAATGACAGAACATTTAATTTAATGGGGCAGAATTCTTAGGGGGAGCAATACCCTCATTTTGCCCTACCCACAGCTGCATCTCTGGCCTGTGTAGGATAGGGTTTTCCTTTGCCTACAAGTGCAATGCAAGCTTTTCCTATCTCTTTTCAGTTCTACCATTTTTTCTCAGCCCTGCACTAACCGCTTCCAGGCTGCATTTATCCCTGCTCAACTCTGCTATATATCACCATCTACTCACTGCTATCTCATCCCTGCTGCAGTGCTTAAAAGTGATAAATGCTCACCAAACAATTGCCATTCTTTTAGCAACAGAGTGCCACTAAGCAGGTCTCATGGGAAACCCAGTGTTTGTAATTGGTGCCTTGCAAAAAATACAGCTATAGGAACATTTTTACGATTGCACAGTGTGGCATATCTTCTGAGCTGCTGTGCACGGGAACTCATACTCATTTTCCGGTCTTAGTGGCTTCCCGGGACAGCAGGCCCTGCAGATAGAATGAGCTCAGTGTGATGGGAAAGGGAGTGCCCTGCATCATTCCCCTTGATTCTCTCCTTTGTGACTGATTTAGGAACAGCAACCACCAGTACAAAAGGAAATGGTATAATGCAGGAAGGAAAATGACCACATCTAGGGGAGGGAAAATGATGGATTGAATGATAGCTCAGCTGGGCAAACCATGGACAAAGCAATACGATGGATAACAAAGGAGGGAAACTTAGAGTATGGAGCCTTTCATGGAATGTTGCATTATTGCTTTCAATCCATGCTTATGATATATTTCATTATAACCAACTTAACCTTTGAAGTTGCTCCAGTTGTACCATATAGTGCAGAATTGTGCAGCTTCTTCAAAATCTTAAGCATTTTGCCATTACACTGAAGCTCCACTCTAGACTCTGATTTCACTGGCTGCTTTTATCTGATCTTCTTCCATAGCACAGGATTGGGCAGATCTTAAGAATCTGCTTTGTTTCTTGACTAGAACCCTCAGAGCTAACAAGTGAAGCCGGGGGGGGGGACATTTACCTTTCATGCTACATAATCATAGCAGTATGAATATACTTATGACAACATCTTATGGAATCCTGGGTATGTAGTTTAGTAAGGCATTGGAGTACTCTGGCTGAGAATTCTAAATGCCCCTCTCTAAACTGCAAATCCCAGGATTTTATAAGATGTTTCCATGGCAGTTAAATTAGAATCAGTGTGCTATAATTGTATAGTATTCCCTAGACCCCCTGGACATGAACAACTATAGGCCAGTTTCTATGTTACCATTCTTGAGCAAAGTGATCGAGGGGGCAGTTGCTCTTCAACTCCAAGTGGTCTTGGATGAAACTGATTATCTAGACCCATTTCAAACTGGCTTCAGGACGGGATTTGGAGTTGAGACTGCCATGGTTGCCTTGACCGATGATCTGCGTCTAAGCATCGACAGGGGTAATGTGTCCCTGTTGGTGCTTTTGGACCTCTCAGCGGCTTTCGATACGATAGATCATGGCATTCTCCTGGATCGCCTGAGTGGGTTAGGAATCGGAGGCACTGCGCTCCAGTGGTTCCGGTCCTTTCTCTCGGGCAGGTCCCAGAGGGTGCGACTTGGGGACAGCTGCTCCAGAAGAAAGGAGCTTACTTGTGGTGTTCCGCAGGGCACCATCCTGTCCCCGATGCTGTTTAACATCTATATGAAGCCACTGGGTGAGATTATTCGGAGTTATGGGGTTGGGTGTTATCAGTACGCTGATAACACCCAGATCTATTTCTCCTTGTCCCGATCATCGGCCTCGAATTCCAATGGCATCTCTCCTCTTAATGACTGTCTTAAAGCAGTAATGGGCTGGATGAGGAAAAACAGATTGAGATTAAATCCGGACAAAATGGAGGTGCTCAAGGTAGCGGCCCCGAAACCAGGAGTTGGGTTGCAACCGCCAGTCCTGGACGGGGTCACGCTCTCCGTTAAGGACTGTGTTCGAAGTCTGGGGGTGCTCCTTGATTCATCGCTTCAGATGACGAGTCAAGTGAATGCGACGGTCAGGAGCGCTTGTTATCAGCTTCGGCTGATACGCCAGCTGCGCCCTTTCCTGGAAGTAAGGGACCTCGAGACTGTGGTGCATGCACTGGTAACCTCTTGTCTAGATTTCTGCAATGCGCTCTACATGGGGCTACCCTCGTGCTTGGTCCGGAAACTTCAGTTGGTACAAAATATGGCAGCCAGAGTGGTCTCAGGAACATCTCGGGGAGATCATTAATAATAATAATAAATAAAATTTTATTTATATCCCGCCCCTCTGCAACGCAATCGGGGCGGCTTACAATATAAAAACCCCATACTCACAATACCCTAGCCCACCCACCCCTTAAAATAATATTAAATTGCAAAGGATTAAAAACATGCATTAATTAAAATATATATAAATTAGAAGAAAAAAAAATTAAAAACATACAATCGTAGCCTATAAAGGGCAGCTGAGTCTTGGGCCGGGATAATTATTCAGGAAAGGCCTGCCGGAAAAGATCCGTCTTGACAGCTTTTTTAAAGCTGTCTAAGGTGGTAATAAGACGGATCTCGTCCGGCAGGCCATTCCATAATCTGGGAGCAGCAGCAGAGAAGGCCCTCTGGGAGGTCACCGACAGCCTTGTTTTCATAGGCTGTAACAGATTCCTCCCAGAGGACCGAAGTGTGCGGGGAGGGTCGTATGGAAGGAGGCGGTCCCGGAGGTAAGTTGGACCCAAGCCATGTAGGGCTTTAAAGGTCATAACCAACACCTTGTACTGTGCCCGGAAACTAATAGGCAGCCAGTGGAGAGCTTTTAGCACCGGTGTTATATGCTCTCTTCTGGGAACGCCAGAAATCAACCTGGCTGCCATGTTCTGGACTAGTTGAAGTTTCCGAGTCAAGCACAAGGGTAGCCCCATGTAGAGCGCATTACAGAAATCCAGACGGGAGGTTACCAGTGCATGTACCACAGTTTCGAGGTCCCTAGTTTCCAGGAAAGGGCGCAGCTGGCGTACCAGCCGAAGTTGATAACAGGCACTCCTGACCGTTGCATTTACCTGATTAGTCATCTGGAGCGACGGGTCCAGGAGCACCCCCAGACTGCGAACACAATCCTTGGAGGAGAGTGTAATTCCATCCAGGATTGGAGTTTGTATTCCCAGACCTGGTTTTGGGCCTGTAACTGTTAGTACCTCCGTTTTGTCTGGATTCAGTCTCAATTTGTTTTTCCTCATCCAGTCCATTACTGCTTTAAGACAATCATTCAGAGGAGAGACGCCATCTGAAGTCAAAGCCGATGACCGAGGCATGGAGAAGTATATCTGGGTGTCATCCGCATACTGATGACACCGCATTTCATGCCTCCGAATGACTTCTCCCAGCGGCTTCATATAGATGTTAAATAGCATCGGGGACAGGATGGCACCCTGAGGAACGCCACAGTTAAGCTCTATTCTAGTAGAGCAACTGTCCCCAAGCCTCACCCTCTGGGATCTGCCCGAGAGGAAGGAACGGAACCACTGCAAGGCAGTGCCTCCGATTCCTAACTCCCTCAGGCGATCCAAGAGGATGGAATGGTCTATTGTATCAAAGGCCGCTGAGAGGTCCAGGAGCACCAACAGGGTCACACTACCCCTGTCGATACCCAAGCGGAGGTCATCAGCCAGAGCAACCATGGCAGTCTCCACTCCATAACCCGTCCTAAAGCCAGTTTGAAATGGATCTAGATAATCGGTTTCATCCAAGACAGCTTGGAGTTGGGAAGCGACCGCCCTCTCAATCACTTTGCTTAGAAAAGGCAGCAAAGAGACTGGTCTATAGTTGTTCCTGTCCAAGGGGTCCAGGGAAGGCTTTTTCAGGAGCGGCTTAACCACCGCTTCCTTCAGACAAGGTGGAAGGGACCCCTCCCTGAAGGACGCATTGATAATATCCCTAAGGAGTACTCTCGATGCGTCACCCCCTTGGGTGGCCAGCCAAGATGGACAGGGATCGAGGGGACAGGTCGTTTTCCTCACTCTACCAAGGAGCTTGTCCACGTCATCGGTACTCACAGATTGAAGCTGATCCAATAAAATTTCATCAACGGAGTTGCTGGACACCTCGTCTATAGATTCTGTCATAACACTGGCATCTAAGTCGGCTCTTATCCGAGAGATTTTATCTGCAAAGTGGATGTTAAATGCATCACAGCAGGCCGTTGTCGGGTTGAGTAAGGGGTTCTGCGCAGGTGGAATCTGCGTCAGCTCCCCCACTACCCTAAACAGTTCTGCTGGACGGGACTCTGCAGATGCAATACGTGCAGCGGAGAAAGACTTCTGCGCTGCACGTATGGCCTCTCGATAAGAATTAAGGAAATTCCTATGACGAGTCTTGTTGGATAAGAGTCGAGTCTTCCGCCAGGTGCGCTCTAGTCGTTGTCCAGCCTGCTTCATTTTCCTAAGCTCCTCTGAGTACCAGGGCTTACGGTTAGGAGCAGGCTGGAAAGGACGCTTGGGAGCGATTGTGTCAATAGCCTTGGTGAGGTCGGTATTCCAAATATTAACCAAAGCTTCAACAGAATCACCGGCGTTACCAACCATTAAACCCTCCAAGGCTTTCTGGAATCCAGTTGGTTCCATTAGCCTTCGAGGGCGGACCATTCTAATGGGTCCACCACCCCCGGTGGGGCAGACAGTGGCTCTTAGCTCCATCTTGACCAGGAAATGATCCGTCCATGACAATGCGGAGGTTTCAATCACCTCTGCCCACGGATATTCCTGTTCCGTACTAAAGGCCGCATCGAGGGTATGACCTGCACAGTGAGTAGGCCCGACAACCAATTGGGATAGGCCCATGTTTGTCATGGATTCCATGAACTCCCGAGCTGCGCCCGTTAGATTTAGCAAGCTGGTCTCGAGTGGGATGTTGAAGTCACCAAGAACTAAAAGTCTGGGTGACTCCAGCAGCAACTCTGAGACCAGCTGTGTTAGCTCGGTTAGGGAGTCTGTTAGACAACGGGGTGGCCGGTATACTAACAGAATCCCTAAGCTATCCCTGGACCTCAGGCTTAGGTACATACACTCGATGTGGACTGTGTTCCGGATAGGCTTCCTGGTCAAGGTTAGATTGTTTTTATGAACCAGAGCCACTCCGCCCCCCCGCCCACTTTTCCTTACCTGCTCACTAACTGAGTACCCGGCCGGGAGTGCCTGCGCCCAAGTCGCAGCACTGGCCTCTCCCAGCCAGGTCTCCGTAAAGCATGCCAGGTCGGCAGCCTCATCCAATAAGAGGTCATGGATAATATGTGTCTTGTTTTTAACTGACCTGGCATTGCAAAGGAGCAGAGTAAGGGTCTGTGGAATGGTTGGTGCGCTCTCCAATTTATTCTGGGAAACAGAGTGAACTGAAGGCAGGATAGGTATTAAACATCGATCCTGCCTTCTTTTGTAACAATTTTTCACTCTGTTGCCGCCATACCTTCCCTTCCCCCACACAACCTCAATTCCCGCTCCCAGATCATTCCCGGCCCCTGGTAGGTATTCCTGGGGTGGGGGTGGTGGAGTGACTTTTAAGGCCAGCCACTCCTGGCCACACCCCAACTCCCTGCTCAGCTGCCCTTAGCCTGGTGTAAAGGGGAAGGAAGACTTCCTTGCAGTCCTCTGGAGTCTTCTCTGGCTGGCTGGCTGGCTGGCTTGCTGGTAGGTCTTCCTGGGGTGGGGGTGGTGGAGTGACTTTTAAGGCCAGCCACTCCTGGCCACACCCCAACTCCTTGCTGCCTCAGCTGCCCTTACGCCGGTGTAACAGGGAAGGAAGCTTCCTCACAGCCCTGCAGAGTCTGCTGGCTGGCTGGCTGGCTGGCTGATCTTCCTGGGGTGGGGGTGGTGGAGTGACTTTTAAGGCCAGCCACTCCTGGCCACACCCCAACTCCCTGCTCAGCTGCCCTTAGCCTGGTGTAAAGGGGAAGGAAGACTTCCTTGCAGTCCTCTGGAGTCTTCTCTGGCTGGCTGGCTGGCTGACTTGCTGGTAGGTCTTCCTGGGGTGGGGGTGGTGGAGTGACTTTTAAGGCCAGCCACTCCTGGCCACACCCCAACTCCCTGCTGCCTCAGCTGCCCTTACGCCGGTGTAACAGGGAAGGAAGCTTCCTCACAGCCCTGCAGAGTCTGCTGGCTGGCTGGCTGGCTGGCTGGCTGGTAGATCTTCCTGGGGTGGGGGTGGTGGAGTGACTTTTAAGGCCAGCCACTCCTGGCCACACCCCAACTCCCTGCTGCCTCAGCTGCCCTTACGCCGGTGTAACAGGGAAGGAAGCTTCCTCACAGCCCTGCAGAGTCTGCTGGCTGGCTGGCTGGCTGGCTGGCTGGTAGATCTTCCTGGGGTGGGGGTGGTGGAGTGACTTTTAAGGCCAGCCACTCCTGGCCACACCCCAACTCCCTGCTCAGCTGCCCTTAGCCTGGTGTAAAGGGGAAGGAAGACTTCCTTGCAGTCCTCTGGAGTCTTCTCTGGCTGGCTGGCTGGCTTGCTGGTAGATCTTCCTGGGGTGGGGGTGGTGGAGTGACTTTTAAGGCCAGCCACTCCTGGCCACACCCCAACTCCCTGCTCAGCTGCCCTTAGCCTGGTGTAAAGGGGAAGGAAGACTTCCTTGCAGTCCTCTGGAGTCTTCTCTGGCTGGCTGGCTGGCTTGCTGGTAGATCTTCCTGGGGTGGGGGTGGTGGAGTGACTTTTAAGGCCAGCCACTCCTGGCCACACCCCAACTCCCTGCTCAGCTGCCCTTAGCCTGGTGTAAAGGGGAAGGAAGACTTCCTTGCAGTCCTCTGGAGTCTTCTCTGGCTGGCTGGCTGGCTGGCTTGCTGGTAGATCTTCCTGGGGTGGGGGTGGTGGAGTGACTTTTAAGGCCAGCCACTCCTGGCCACACCCCAACTCCTTGCTGCCTCAGCTGCCCTTACGCCGGTGTAACAGGGAAGGAAGCTTCCTCACAGCCCTGCAGAGTCTGCTGGCTGGCTGGCTGGCTGATCATATAACTCCAGTATTAAAATCTCTCCACTGGCTGCCTATCAGTTTCCGGGCCCAGTATAAGGTGTTGGTTATTACCTTTAAAGCCCTAAATGGCTTGGGTCCAACTTATCTCCAGAACCGCCTCCTCCCATACAACCCTCCACACACTCCGGTCCTCTGGGAGGAATCTGCTTCAGCCACAAAAATCTAGGCTGTCTGCAACCTCCCAGAGGGCCTTTTCGGTAATCGCCCCCAATTTATGGAATGGCCTGCCGAATGAGATCCGTCATATGACAAGCTTGAGTAGCTTTAAAAAAGCACTAAAGACGGATCTCTTTCACCAGGCCTTTCCTGATTAGATCCCGGCCTCAGGAGCTCAATCTCCTGGCTTTTTAAAATTATGTATATATTTGTTTTTAATGTGTTTTTAGTTAGAAGGTTTTAATTTTATAGTGTTTAATGTCTTTTTATGGGGGAGGGTGGGGGTGGGTGGTGTTTTTAGTCATTATTATAATGTTTTAATTGTTGGAAGCCGCCCTGATTGTTTTTAGCAGAGGGGCGGGGTATAAATAAATTGTATTATTAGTATTATTTATTATAGTATGCAAGGCCCCTGTGTAGTATGTTCTGAGCCCAGGGGTAGTATTTTGGACAGCAGATCTGACCAGAGCTCCCATAATCCTTCCATGAATCCACTTCTGGTTACCCAAAGCTTCGTTTCAACAGTATAATTTAGGTTGGGGCAAAAAATGAAGGAGTCAGAAATCCTTGCTGCTCTCCTGGAAGATATCTACCTAAAGAACCAAATATATCAATTATTGGTGTAGCATATAGGAGGAGAAATGTGTCCCAGAATCCAGAGGAGTCATACGCTACTTATCTACTGCAGAGTGCTTTCAGAGGAAGCTCTTACTATGCAACTGCACACTATTAATGCAATTTTACAGGATGGCACATCATTCTCTTTCTTTGATAGTGCTCTCATGTTTCCCCACTGTTTTTTCTGCCTTTTTTTCTCACCAGGGGGAAAAACATTGAGGGAAAAAAGATTTTAAAAGCCACAAAGTGCTTTCTGAGTATGAATAGCTGGAACCTTCCATCAGAAATTACTCCAGATAATCATTTCTGGTAATATAAACTGGAGAACTGCACCAGTTCATAAGTAAACACACAAAAGTCTATTTTATGGCATTACTAGAAGTACCAGCTTTCCTGGGTTTGAAATCCATACATCCTCCCATGGAGTTCTTTCTTTCTCTTTCTGTTCTTTCTCACACTACCTACCTTATTCCATCCTTTTTCTTTCTATTTTTTCTTACTGAATGTTTCTCCCTTCCTCCGGCCCACCTTCTTATGTGTGAGACATCCTCAAAATTACTTTCCAGATATTCACAGAGAGAGGGGGAGGGAGAGAGCTTCCTGGAAGGACTCTTGGGAGGTAGCCACTTGACAGCAACCATCACTTAAAAATTAATTCATGTTGATTCCAAGCAATGCTTCCAAGTATTCATATAGCTGTAGCCTGAGATTACCAGGGCTTGCCCCTTCCATTGAGTAAAATGAGGCAACTGCCTCAGACAGCAGACATAGGTGGCATATGTGGCAACTCCCCTTGTTCATTTTTCCAAAATTCCAAATGCTAATTTTCTATGGTGGAGAAAGCTATCCCATCATCAGTGGTAAAGTGGGATTCAGCTGCCAGTCCAATTGGATTTTATACATGGAGGCAACATCTTTGCCTCAGCCAGCAAAATATCTTTGGGCCAGCCCTGCTACTGAGTAGACATGTATTAGACTGCAGACATAGGCTAGTCCCAAACAGAGTGTACCCATTGGATCAATGGACTTTATGTAAGTAGTGACTTACAGAATTCCTACCATTGGCTATATTGTCTGGGCCAAGAGCATTCAGAGGATGCTCTTTCCAAACTTTCCAAATGTGAGGACAGGTGAATATGTGACACAATTCCTCCTTCCTCTTTCCTACCTCCATGTTTTATGAAATCAAAACACTCTTAATGACTATATCCGGGAGATGATGGGAAAAACTGGGATATGGCCTAGATTTTTATTTGGCAGGTGGCTGGTTTATCACCAGATCAACAGCTGCTAGCATAGAAATCTGGCTTTGTAACACAGGATATGAGACTTTTATCTAGGCTGTGCCTCAAATCCCAGCAGAGGGGGAAACTGACTTAAAAGCAGTAGACTGTACATTATCTGTTGCATCTTCTGTAGCACATGACTTGCATGTGAGAATGCCACAGCTGGGCAGCTGTGTGTTTGTAGATTTTAAGGTCAGAGGGAACTGCAGTCATTGTCATATTGTCATTTTCCAGATAAGGAGAACACTGACCTTCACCCAGTAATGTGGAACTCGCTATCTTTGGAACTGCACTTGCTCCCCAGTCTGTCTGCTTTTATCAATACACATCATTTAAACTTAGCTTTTTCAATTGGTTTTGTGTTTTTAAAATGTTTTCAATATTTTATGTTGGATGTGCTGTTTTAATGTTTTATTATGTTGCTTTGTTACTTTTTTTTTTAAACTACAGTACACTGCCTTGGTAGTTTTTAGAAAGGTGATCTAGAAATACTTCATGCAAATAAATAATTCCGGTATGTGATTTTAGCTTTTGACTGTGGCCAGCTTTGGGGTTAAAGCCAAATAAATAGTTTGTACTCCTGGTCAAGGGCAGAAACAGTTAGGAATGTTACACATGAATTTGGGTAACCATGGTAACTCAAAAATTAAGAGATCAAATGAAAGGATAGAAGGAAGCAGGGCAGACACCTCTAGGATGATATCAAGAAAGGTACATTCAAACAGTGATACAGATGGCCATAGTCCTTTGTTAGACCCAGATGGAACTATGTAATCACAGAAATCAGTACCAGTAATTTAGTTGAATTCTCATCCAAACAGGCAATGGCAAGCTGAACAGAGGTGTGGGAAACAGACTTAGGTGGATAGCTGATGTAGATCGGAGAGGTAGATCAGAAAGCACTAATCTATTAGAAAGATCTGGTGGTCCCAAGGTACCTGTAGGCACAAATGTGAGACTCTTAAATTGGGCAGCAGCATAGCCATTCATATGTAATCCAGTCTTTCCAAAGTTGGCACCCACCAGATGTGTTGGACATGTTGTTGTGTGCCTGCAAGTAATTTCCAATTTATGGCAACCCTAAGGTGAACCTATCACAGGGTTTTCTTGGTAAGATTTGTTTAAAGGGGGCTTGCCTTTGCCTTTCTCTGAGGCTGAGAGAGTGTGACTTACCCAAAATCACCCAGTGGGTTACCATGGCCGAGCAGGGATTGAACCCTGGTCTCCAGAGTCTTAGTCCAATGCTCATACCACTAGAACTCCCATTATCTCCAGCCAACATGGGCCATGCTGGCTGGGGATAGTAGCATACGTGACCCCAATATGTCTGGAAGGTGCTATATTGGCAAAGGCTGATTTTAACTCTTAGCTCAGCTAGCTCTTTTTTGTAAAAGTAAAAGGAGCTGAATTCTGGAGGAGATAAAAGAACGGGATACATTAACACCAGCTTAGATTTGAAGGAGGACTCTGATATTCTAGCAGGCATTTTTTGGCCTATAGCTTTTGAGTCCTAAAGACCCAGGTCAAAATCTGTCAAAGATTCTTCAGAAATCCCAGCTAGTCTGTCTTCTTATCATACTGATTCTTTCAACAGTATTTCATTGGCAGGAAGCATGCAGAAATGTAATAATACTTATTTTAATTATATATTAAGTCATAATTATAAAGTATTATTAATTTAATAATACTTTTCCAGGATAACTTTTTCAACTGATAAGAAGGGTGCTGGAAAAAAGTTCTTGGAAGTGTGGGAATATTTCAGTATTTTCTTACTGGAATGATTAGGGCTGTTTCATCCCCAGGAACATGTTCAAGGTCTGACATTCTGTTCAAATTCAGAAGCTAACTTGAAAATGTCAACATTGCTGTACAATTGTTTCCTCCCAAACTTGAGTCCTTGATCTATGTGAAGCTTTCCAGTCAGTCAGTTCTAACCAGGTTGTCTCTCTCTAAACTATGTCAATGAGCTCCTACTTATCAAATATTTCTGCATAAAATCATCAAGGTAAGCTATAGGTGAATAACAACATAGTGGGCTCTGTACTTGATGAAGATAACTGAAAAACTTGACTTCTCACCCAGTTTTGTCTTCAGCTGGGGTTCTGTGGGGGCCTGGATCCTTCTAGGAGATTATAGACCCTGCTAAATGTTCATATAAACTTTGGGGAAAAAAATAGAGTCTCTAAAGTTTAGAGTCTAAACCTTTTACTTGTGGCATTTTTGCAGTGTTTTACCCAGTAGTTCACATGAACTATTAGAATTAAATATGTGTAAATAAATATCACACAAAATGATCTCAGTTGCAGCAGACTCATTGACAATTACTGAATGGTAAATTAACATGTATGTAAATCCAGTTGATTAAATGGGTTTACTCTAGACAGGATTAAAAATTGGATTTTTAATCTGCTGTATTTTTGTTCAGAATGTTTTACAATGATTCCTCTTAGATTATCTCACTGGCTAGAAGCCTGGCTTTGGCAAGTAAGTTAGACTTAGAGCTTATTTTAAGATGCAAGATCTCAGTCTATTCCACCTTCTAATATATTGTACTTGTTAAATCTTGGCTGAATTAAAGTAAAACAAAGATTAACAAACAGGGAGTGTTTTTGTATGTCTGTTCCAAGTCCACAGTAAATAATTCTCACAGATCTATATTATCACAGGGGTTGTCTAGATGGTGAAAAAACTCCTCATACAATTCAAGGAGAATACCTTGTGTCCCAATGAGATCCTGCAGTAATTCGCTCTACGGTATTCAGAAGGCCTTTGCAGCTTCTCCCAAGGTTTTCCTTTAAAATGCGGGGGAAATGCACACTCGCACTCATTAGGACAACCGAATCACATCATACGTATTCCCGGATAAGAGCAGAAGTGGAAATCTGATTGGTCTTATGTGCCACAGGGGTGGGCTTGCTGGCAACGAAGTGGCTGGAAGCGCCATTTTGGAGTTTCAAGGTTGTAACCATGTGTTTATTCATTGCACTTTTTAAACAGAAGGTCACACTTGTGCACCTTACATTTGAAGTAAAAAAAAAAAAGGTACTATACAGCAGTGGCAATTTATTGAGAATTATAATGCGAGTGATTTACTCCCGGCCACCATCTTGATTCACAGGCATGGGTCTTTGTGAACATCAAACACAGACAGCTTCATGTACCAGCGATTTTGCCAAAAACCTGTGGAGACAAATGAAAACTGCTGCAAATTTGCATTAACGTGCAGCAGTCAGCATTATATCTTCTCCTCTAGACAAGCCCACAGATGTATGCCTGTAGTTCACCTCTTTATTCTCTAACAAGAATAGGTTTCTTATTGTTCCAAAGTGAAGTTCAGTATCCAGGTGTGTGCCTTCAAGTTGTCTGTTGACTTATGGTGACCCCATGAATTTCATAGGCAAAGAATACTCAGAGGTGGTTTTGCCAGTTCCTTCCTTTGAAATATAGCCTGTCTTTGGATTATTTTGGGGTGGAAAATTTCAAGCTCTAGGGCATAGGTGGGCAACTGGTGGAAGCTAAAGAGTTACAATTGACCCCAGGAAAGGGCAGGGTGTTTTGTGTTTTTGTCCCAAACATCCTCTGGTGTTTGACATGTTTTGGGGCCACATCTGGACCATTCTAGGCTCAAGAGAGGCCCTTTTCACTATTTTTAAAAGCTTTTTCTGGGTCTAAAATGGCCTCAGGGGAGAACGTTGTCAAAAATGCCCCCACACCCACTAGAAAGCACTTGGAGGCAAAAAAAAAAATTCAAAAAGGTTTGACCCAGGGGTAGGGTCCACAAAAACGGTTTTGGGGGTGCACCTTACCTACCCTGGTCTAGGAACCAGGGGGTCCCAACTGAGCCCCTGGGCTTCTCCAGACAGTCACACATCCTCTCTTATGAAACCATCATTTGCCAGTTTCCCAAAATTTGTACCACCTTTTTTTCCCATTCTAAAAAGTTGAAAGGAAACTCCTAAAGCTTGATAAGGCAGCAAGAGCTTTCAATGAAAATCTGCTGGTATTTTTGATCCTAACCCTTTGCCTTTGTAATTTCTGAGCCGCTCCTCTTCCTGGCATCCATACATAGAAGACAAGAGGTCTTTTGCGTGTATACCTGTATATGTGAAGACTTCTCTACATCCAGGAAGTCTGATAGTGTTCCCAGTCACATGGAAGTCTTTGTAAGTACTCCTGCATAAGCAAAGACCCTCTCCCTGCAGAGATCTGTCATGTGAGTCTGGATGCCCAAGGAAAGGCTACTCACTGTGGCCCTGCTCTTATTTTACCTAAGCATTATCTTTAAAGCATTTCTTACCAGGACAGGACAAAAAGCTCTTGTGATAAAGTGCAATGACTATACCAGGGGCTGTATTTCAGTTCTTTTCTACAAAAGCAGGAAGCCGTGCGCCCTCAACATTGCTGGTTTATAAAGCTATGGCATTTAACCTGATCATTATATGATATCCAGTTTTGGTTTATGGCCATGAACCAAGAGATAGAACAATAGGAAACAAAATTCCTGAGGACTAATGTGCAGAATGCTGCAATCAGTCTGGAGCTTCTCTATTGTTATTGTTGTGTGCCTGCAAGTCGTTTCCCACTTATGGCGACCCTAAGGTGAACCTATCATGAGGTTTTCTTGGCAAGATTTGTTCAGAGGGGATCGCCTTCGCCTTCCTCTTTGGCTGAGAGACTGTGACTTGCCCAAGGTCACAGTGGGTTTCCATGGCTGACGGAGGATTCGGACCGTAATCTCTGGAAATAGTCCAATACTCAAACCACTACACCACACTGGCTCTCTAACTTCTCTGTACCTCTTTCCTATGCCTCAGCTTGGACATAAGCATTCCATGTGAGGGGTATATTTACATGTATGCTTGATGGTTACAAGCTACCTGGCTCTTGACAGATAATTGAACCTTGTACTTGTTGGAAAAAGTTAAATAATAAAGTCAATCATATTGGATTATAATTAATCCAGTTAAAGAGATATAATTATACAGTGGCTAAACACCAAAGTAAAAATAGACTATTTGACATTAAGTTTTGAAGAGGCACATTTAGAGCAATTTGTATGTGCTCGCCATTAATGTGAGGGAGAGAACCAGGGTCAGACTATTAATTAGCTAACTATTTACAGATTTTATCTAACGTAGGAAAATATAGGAAAACCTATTCAGCAACTCATTTTAATTGCCTTCCTTCTGCCATTAGGGAAAGATGCTTTTTAAAAAAAATCTTAATTTTTTTGTCCTTGTTAGTCAGAACAGACTGAAACAGTGGGATATGTTCTGTTGGACTGTAGTTTTTACAATGATATTACTTTGTTTTTTTAATTCCATTACCTATCCCACTGCCTTGAAGAAAAGATGGATTTTATATTTCATATTTGTTGGCAGACAGAAATAAGAAAGTAATGGAAGAAACAGCTAAGGTGAGATCACCATTAATCAATGGCTGATATTAATGGTCTCTATGAGAAACTGTATATGCAATGTTTATATTGTACAATTGGTTGATGATTTTAATGTTATGTATGCTGATATTTTTAATCTTAGATTTTGATATATTACATATTTTGCTTTATTTACCTTATGTGCTTTAATTTACAACAACAATATGTTTTATTATTTGGCTTTGATCATTGTTATTCTGTACTAAGATGGGGGGGGGGAGTCTATGGCAGATGTGTGGCCAATGTTTGCCCCACATCATTTTCAGCCAGTTTTTCACTGAAAATGAAATTGGAAGTGAGTTCCAGTTTATACTGTTATTTTCTTTCCTTTCCTTTTCTTTTGGAAGGGGGATCTTGGGGGATCTCTGGAGGGGGCTGTTTAAATGTAAACTACCACTCCTAGAAGCCCCCAGAGCAGCCAGTTTATCATTCTGAGACTTCTCTCAGTTGGGGAAAAAAACACTTCTAAAGCAGGGGATTTTAAGGGGACATAGGAAACCTGGATACACACAATCCATGAAAGGCTGCATGTTGCCCAATGGCTACACTCTGCCTACTCCCATCTTACTAAGTAAACACAATTCTGCTTTAGTCAGGAACAGATTGCCCCCAAGCACATGCTCATCCCAGGAATTTGTGATCCATAACAGAGCCACAAGCTGTATCTCACAAAAATCCACTCCTAGTCCTCCTGTGCCCATGTTCTTTTTTAGCAAACCTAATTTAGGGGAAGAAAACCTTTTTGATTGTTGATGTTGTTGGACAATTGAGAGTCAGTCATCTTGGCAACTTACTGCTAAGCATTAAGAAATTTACCAAAATGTGCTTACCCATGAATTATATCATATCCTATACTCTACATTGCCCTATCAAATTCAATGGGGAGGGGAGTTGTTTGTACATGTCCAGGGCTACTGTAAAGTTGCACTGACAGAGTTGTGGTTTGGAGGAGTATAGGATAAACCACTGATGGAAAATGTGTGTTCCTCCAGAAGTTTTTGGACTGCGGTTTTCACAAGTCCTAGCCAGCACAGCCAATGGTGAGGGATAATAGGAACTGATGTTCAGCCGCATCTGCAGGGCCACTCATGGACACTAGCCAATCTGGTGAAGAGAATATTTTTCCCATTAAAAACCAACTGTGATTTCAGTGCTAAGAAAATGCACATCTGCCTCAATAGTTGCTTGTTTCCATGTTCCTTGTGTGCTACATGTCAAAAATACTTTCTTTTTAAAAAGCAAAACATCCTCATTCTCTCTGGTTCTGAGCTAACTAACCATGCCAGTTTCCATATTGCTCATGTGTTTGTGTGATCCTGGAGGTTTCTAACCCCCACTGAAATTAGGAGAGAAATTATAATGAACAACAGCCTGCCAACATATAAATGGACATTAGTTCTTAATACATGAATTATATGCCATCAAATAATATATAGCATGGTTATTTTACAAGGCAATTGTTCAGTCTCCTGTGGTCTGGGGCCCCCTGACTGAAAATTGCTTCCTTTCTTATATACTTGTCACCATTAGTACCTGCTGTCCAGCCATAGGAAACTCATGTTTGACTCTTTTCCTCCCTCATTCCCTCAACATTTTCTGTTTTCATTCCTTCTCTCAGGGCCATTTGCATTCCCATATCCATTTCCTGAACCTACAGCTTGTAAGGCCATTTACTGTATGTATTGTTTATAAGAGAGAGATCAAGTTGGGAGCCAGGAGTAGGGGTTATATTTGGTGAGACAATTCTAGATGTATGGAACCTGATTTGCTTTCCAGTCTGAACAATATGAAAAACGAAGGCTTTCATGGTCAGCATCCATAGATTTTCCTTGGGTTTTTTCCGGGCTGTGAGGCCGTGTTGCGGAAGAGTTTATTTCTGACATTTCGCCTGCATCAGTGGCTGGCATCTTCAGAGAATGGTTGGGTAGGAGTGTGTATGGGGGGGTTATATACTGTGAACCCCTATTGGGGAGGATATGTAAATTTGTGTATTTGAATGGTTAGTTTCTGGGTGGAGATATGCATATCCTCCCCAACAGAGGTTCACAGTATATAACCCCACACACACACTCATGAAGAATGTCCTAAACTGGCAGACTAAAACATTTCCTTATAGGCAGGTAGTAAGTACTCCAACCTATGGTTAACACGGCAGGGTGAAGTGCAAAGTAGAGTTTGGAAAGTTATAATGACATGTCTAAACCATCCAAGTTAGCATGTATGGAGAAGGTTATGCATGCCTTGGTACTTAAGACTCGGATGCATGAATCATAAAAACTGGTTTCACTGAAAATGTAATACAGGATGATTAGTAAGTCCCTTTACCTTAATTTTCTCTATCAAGGAGAGGTAATTATAACAGGATTGTAACAGCATTGCTTTATTGTTACAATGTTGTCTGGGGTCCTTTCAGTTAAAGTACTGTATACATAAGGGTTAAGCAATATGTTAAATAGATGTCATGCAGTTTAAGGTCCTTTTTTTATCCTCTAGTAAGTGCCCACAACCGGTCTGGATCGGCACCAGAACCCAAAGAAGAGAGAGAGTTAGATCTCCCCTCACTCTTGTTGTCTTCTGTCTCAGAAGTCTCCCCACCACAACCATGAGGAGCTAAGCGGGGACGGGGGACACCATTGGCAGCAAGGAATCTCAGAAGCACTGAAATGATACACCTGCTTTCCATATGTCAACTTTTGCCATTTTTTACTGGCTAGCCTCCAGCTTTTCGAAATCAGGAATTACTTTAAACTCATCAGGGTTCAATCTCAGAACTTATTTTTAATGGCCAGATGAAGCCCTTTGAATATATGAATTAACAATGAGTAGTGTTCATCTGTGCATATATAGAACATCTTCTCACTACTAAGTACCTAGCTTCTCATGCAGATGGGATTAGAAGAGGATGAGAAGCAGAGGGGAAACATACATTGCTGGCCTAAGTCACTTGTACTCTTATTTACAGCACAATACTGTACATATTCACTTACAAGTGAGTCCTACTAATTTACTCTGTATTAAGTGGGTTTAGGATTGCAACCTTAAGAACTGAGGGATAAATTATCCACAGAGTGACATGAGCTCCATGATTAGAATGTCCCACATTTACAAACAGCATCAACAATTGCCTGACATTGCAACACTGGGAGAGAGGGCTAATCTCTTCCCTCTGCATCACCCATCCCCTCAAATGTGGCTATTTGCCCCACAAAATATGACATATCCTTTCCTATAAGATATCTGTGAGCTTTGCCCCACTCACAGACAACTTCAGGTAATGGGATTAATTGGGTAAATTATGCAAAGAAAGAGGTTAAACACGCCCAATGCTGAAGATTCACACCAATCCTTTCTCTCACTGCTACTGTTATAATTGTTAAGGGACCTTAATACAACTCTTGGTGTTGTGCGCAGGGTTTTCTTGGCAAGATTTGTTCAGAGGAGGTTTGCCATTGCCTTCCTCTGAGGCTGAGTGTGACTTGCCCCAGGTCACCCAGTGGGTTTCACGTCGAGTGGGATGAGAACGTTAGTCTCCAGAGTCCTAGTCCAACACTCAAACCACTACACCACACTGGCTCTCATACATGGTTCATTTAGTTGTGCCCACAAGGATCAGCCTCATCTACTCTGACACCTGAGACAAAGGACAAGATGGTACTTCCCATCTTGAACATATTCCCTCTAGAGAATACTCTCTGCATTTCCTGGATAGAGCCCAAATGGGACTGGCAGTTGAATCCTACTATAATGTTGATGATGGGATAGCTTCTTCCACCATATCTGAGCTTAGATATGTCAGTTTAAGAGAATGATGAGGAGCTGCCATCCTGCTTTCAAAATCTGTTGCCTGATGTGGCTGCCTCACTTTCTCGGTTGCTAAGACTGGCCCTGGCACCCTCAGACTATTGTCCGAAGCATTCTCCATAAACTAAACGTGATTTATGTTCCAAGTAAATCCAGTTAAGGAAAGTTTGTGTCAAGGTACCACATCCCAAGCAAATTTACTTCGGTTAGACAGTAACTGGAAAGAGCTAGGACAGTGTAAAATAAGCATCACCTATGCACGCATGCATTTTATTCATTGCATGTACAGAAATGTTTCCCAGCATATGTACATATGCAGATGCATCAAATATGTCTGTGTATGCACAGCAATTGACACAGCACATCTAAGCTATTCTATATGTACAACAGTTTTGGACACACATAGTATATTGAACAGTGTATGTGTGTCACAGCCCTGACTCTCAACTCACTTCACAAACCATTAAGCCATATTTAGATCCCCTTGCTCCTAGGACCATAGAGCCTTACTATTCCTTTTCCTTGGGTTTTTTCCGGGCTGTGAGGCCGTGTTCTGGAATAGTTTCTTTCTGACGTTTCGCCTGCATCTGTGGCTGGCATCTTCAGAGAATGGTTGGGTAGGAGTGTGTGTGGAGTTTATATACTGTGAACCCCTGTTGGGGAGGATATGTAAATTTGTGTAATTGAATGGTTAGTTTCTGGGTATAGAAATGCAAGGATGATTAGTGTCTGTTTAGCTAATGGTTGGTTGATGGCCCATTATGTGCTGGAAATCCCCGTCCCTGGGTGAAATTCCAACACTTTGTAAGTGTTGAGTTTTGATTTTATTGTTTTTCAAAACTGGCAGCCAGATTTTGTTTACTTTTAGGGTTTCTTCTTTCTTGTTGAAGTTGTCCAGGTGTTTGCAGATTTCAGTAGCTTCTCTGTGCATTCTGACACGATAGTTGTTGGTCTTACTATTGTTATTATGCCTTTTCAAATGGAGCCTAACTTATTACAAACTTATCATAGGGTTTTCCACTCTGGTCATAGTTGAGTGTTGGAATAAAATTTCAAAAGCAATCCTTGGGAGATCGACCTTTTCCTTCTTTCTGTCTCTTCAGTCTTAAAAAGACTTTAAAAAGCCTCTAAATATATTTCTATGGCCTACAGATGCAAGAGAATGAGATATAAAGTAGCAGAAGGATTTTATCATTTCAGGTTGTGCCAGATCTATACAGAAGATAAGGAAGCGGCTATATAGAACCCCAGATTATTAGGGGCCATGAAATATATTTGTATTTCTAAACTGTTTTGAAGTTTTACATAAACATTAGTGTGTATGTGTAAATTTAGGTCCTCTTTAAATGTAGAAATACATGAAGTTGCCTTATACTGAGTCAGACTGCTAGCGCATTTACCCAGTATTGCCAACTGTGATTGGCAGATGCTCAGCAGAGTTCCAGGCAGGATTATTTTGAGACCTACCTGGAGTCCCTGGTGGTCTCTCAATCAAATGTCAACCTGTCCTGGCTCTGCTTAGCTTTCCAACTCAGATGTGCTTTGTGTGGCATACAGTAGGGTGCCTGTATCCACTGGGGATGTGGTTTTCGGTATCCACGGGGGCCCCCAGAACCAATTCGGGGGGAGGCGTGGATACCGAAAATCATGGATAATAGCGAACACCATTGAAAATGAGACTTCCAGTTTAAAATACCATAGAGTTGCCTTGGAGGACCTAGAAAATGGCTAGAGGACACATTTTCTAGGAACTCTATGGTAGGTATGCTGTTTTGTGTCCAGTGGATAACTGAATCAGCGGATAATGTAACAGTGGATAGGGGGGTCCTACTGTACCTGATCAAGCTTAGAGCCAGTTTTGAGGCAGGCCTGAGTCTGAATTGTGGGCTAGCATTCTGGATGCTCCCCTGTGTAAACCACACACACTGACACCCCTCCTTGTAAATAGAAAGCTAGCTCTTCACAGAAAACCTAGTAGCTTCTCTCAGCGTGTGCTAGCATTGATCTTCCTTTCCGTGAGGTTCGTTTTTAACTAATTGGGCGATGAAAAGGAGTTATTCTCTACCTGCGTGCTAAGGGGGGGGGCTCCCTCCCTCCTCTCATTCTGCCGCCTGCGACCCAGCCCGAGCACTGCTGCCACCTTGAACCCCCCGCCATGCCGACTCCCTCCCAGCGGCCGCCCTTCCTTCCTTCCTTCCTTCCTTCCCCATCCAGCCCCGCTTTCGGAACAGCTGCCGCGGCTGCCCAGCGAAAGAATGTGAGGGGTTTGGCGGAGAGCACGTGATTGACTCCCGCCCGGCCAAGCCAGCCGGAGGAGGGAGAAACCCCCTCCCTTCTTAGACACGCAGACAAAAGTCCGCCTCCTTCCCTGCTGAGGTTGGCTGGAGCTGCGACCAATCCACTCTGGCAGCTGCGTTCTGTCCGACGCGTCGAAACCGGAGAAGCCAATCGGGAGGAAGCAGGCGGGCCAGCGCCTGTCTCCCATTGGGCGTCAATGATGTCAACTCCCTCAAGTGAGGGAGGGGGTTGTGTCTTTTGCCCGCCTCTCCCTCCCTCGGCGGCCAGCGGCGGCGGCTTCTTAATCCTCGGTCCAGTTGCAATGTAGTCTCAGTGGCCAGGCAGCGGCGAGGGGTCGGAGCTCGGAGGAGGCAGAGCCAGGAAGCCCAGGGACTTCGGGCAGCGCCTGCTGGAAGGAGGGAGGGAAAGCTGGCCGCCTCTGTTAGGGAGGCTGGTCGGTTGTTGGCGCTCAAGACGCCTGACTAGAGGTAGGGGAGGCTTTAAAGAGATGGAGCAGCCCAGGAGGAGTTGGTCAGGGGATGATGGGCTCAGCAGCTTTTTCTTGTTTAAATTTCCATCCTCTTTTCCCTCTCCAGCTGTATCTTCCTCCCCTTGTATTCCTTGTATTTCAATGGGAGGATCAAACAAGCGAGAATGGGAGGTTTTTAGAGTCATGCCTGTGGGATGGGGATGGTGGTGGGAAAGAAGTCGAGTCCCATCAGGATTTTTAATTGTTTTAATTATTGCTTTTGTTGTCTCTGTGTTGGTATTTTATTAGCTCTTTTGTTTCTGGGTATCAGGTATAGAAGTCTCTTTCGTTGGGCATGGAAGTGATGTTGGAATTACTTGGCTAGGGTAAAAAAGATAATGTTCAGTAGGGTTTGTGACTGAGTATATGTTGAGTAAATAATAATAATAATAATAATGTAATTTATTTATATTCCACCTTTTCCCTAGGGAATCATAGATTTGTGCTCTCTCATAGTAAGATGCTGCAGGTATGGGTTAGACTGGTGGGAAGCGCATAGATCATTAAGTGATGATTTTTGTTGAATTAGAAATGGGGTGATTCTGAGATTTTTTTTGCAGAGGAGGTAAGATCGTGAGTACTGAGTGTTGGTGGACCAATGTAAGGATCCATTCTACTAACAGAATTGGTGTGGGGTATCAGATGGGATGGTGGATGGCCTGCCATCCATCCAGGGGAATATGTATTTCAGTTAGAGGCATTGAAATGAGAGAGAATGTAAGTTGCTGTAAGAAAGGGTTTGTTTGTATGTGTGGCTTACGAAATTAGATGTATTACTCAGAATCCTGAAGTGCATCGTAGGTGATCTGTGTGTCATGTTACTTCATAGTGAATGAGATACTGCCTGACTCATATACTGACAGCGCTTCCTATCCAAAAAAATTGTTCCAGTGTAAATAAAGTTGGATCACTTAACCATTCAACTACTTGAGTATCTGTCTAATGTTTTTTTTTTCTTGTCAATTTTCTGATTCTAATTGGCAGTCCCACTTTTCTTCCCTTGTCCCCAAAATTAAGAGTTCTTTCTTTTTCAGGTGAATATGTAGAATTCTGGCTGTATGATTAGAGCCTCCTGAGGAACATTGTATTCACCCTAGCTTGACCTCCAAAATCTTTGGTCTTGGGTCTTGTCCTCACACTGCTCATTGCTTCATTAATGACTATTCACATTGCTACCAGGGTCTGCTATGTAATGCTTAATAATAAATTGTTTGGATGAGGGCATGGTGTCTTGGGATGTCTTGTGAGACTCTATGGACAAGCACAAAAATAGCTCACTAAATAACCATCACCTCTGCCTCCAGTTGTATGTAAGGAATTATTTGGGAGAAGAAAAAGAGAGAATGGGGACATCTCTGGTCCTCTTGACCCCCAAGGACATATAAAAACCCTGCATTTCTAAACACCAATGAAGTTTTGAATAAGGTACAACAACATTGGAATTATTGCCTCTAGGCTAGGATTTGTGTTGTATTTTTCTATCAGCTAGACACTGGATTTTTAAAAGCCTAATAGACACATCACAGCAGAGGGCAGTAGTGTGCATACGATAATACGTTTGTGCCTCTGCTGTAGAATGTTTTGCTTTCGTACTTGTTGCAGATAAAAGCTGTCAGGTTTTTAGCTTTGGAACCTAGAAATGGCATGTGTATCCATCCTGACTGAGGAATGGCTCTGAAGGTATAATATGCCGGCCTGACTCATTTTCAAGGGTATTCTTCAGCTGCGTTTGTATTGGCTCACCAGCAGTGAGCAATGGTATCTGTCCTCTTCGTGAAACACATCTGTGCCTTACATCCTGTGACTGGTGTATGGAGCCCTTGAACAGAGTTCAGTGTTGGGAGGGAAACTGGGTAATCTTTGTAGTGACAGTGGAAACATAAGGGCCTCTTCCTTTGCAGCTGTTTTGATATTGACACACATGTGCATGTGTATGCCTGTGTAGTTTTTTAAAGCACAGAGAAGAACAGTAAAGCTATTGATATATACAGAAATACATGGGAGGGAGGGATTTTGTCAATGAAAGCGTAATTCTCTAGTTGCCTAAAAAGTGTGTCATGTATTTTCCACTCTTCTATTCAAGGTGAAAGCAGCGTGATCCCTGAAGAGTCCATAGAATTTTTTTTTCCAAGTCCACAGTGCAAGCCTGTCTGGAGTCTTCATGTTGCTTTAAATAAAACCCTTCATTGCCACATGTAAGTTGAGAGATCTCCTTTCTGAGAAGGAGGATGGCTCTTTTCACAGCACACCAGTAACCAGGCTGTCTTTTAAGAAGTGTGAAAGGGGAGTTGGAGGAAGTGAAGCCAAAAGCAAGGCATTAACCAAGCCCCTCATAATCATTTGGAACCCCATCAAAGCACAGCATTCCTGACAGGTTTGCATTTTCTGTTGTGGAGAAGAGAAGAAATCATTTGGGGAATTTTATTTTTAATTTCTTTGATCTTAAAAACTTTTTGGATAGCTGGCTGGGAAGCTGAATTCAGAACCATATTCTATTCTTCTTTTGTTTCTCTTTTTAAAGCTAGAATCCAAAGTTATTTCAAACTGGTTTTAAAGACTCTTAATTTACAAAGTGCCTTTATGAAGAAATTTTCTCTACCAACTCTAAAGAGCAGCTGAACTGATCCTGGCAACTGCACTAAGAACTGGGCTCAAAAAGGCACAAATTTGAAAAGATGATGCTTCAGAAAGTTACAAACCAAAACTAATAACTAGAGTATTTTACATTGTGTACCGAGTGTGCACCAAGGATTCTTGCCTGGGGAGAAACCTCCAGGGAAAGCGAACTAGGAAGTGGATTTGATTTTGCTGGAAACACCTGTGGTTTCTCTGCTGGCTCTGTGGCTGGCGTCTCCAGTTCTGAATTGTGCTTCATGGGGCTTTTTGCTAGGGGAGCAGATTTTGCAGCAAAGGACAGCATTGTGGATCTGGGGAACTTGGCACCCATATGCCAAAGGGCAGATTGTCTGAACCCCAGAACAAAAGGCTTTTTTTCTAACAGTTGTCTTCTGTAGTGTATTGAGGGCTGAAGACTGGAGCAAAACTACACAGTCTTGCAACATGTCATCCAAACTGGAACAAAAAGAGGGTCATCATCCCAATGGAGTCGTGCTGCCCATTGTTGTTGGGCCTATAGACTGTCTCTCTAGCCCTGACCGAGAGCATCTTGTAGAATCTTCTGAGTTTTTAGGACCTGAAGGAGTGGACGTGGTAGTGATAGAATCCCGAGCCAATGCCAAAGGGGTACGTGAAGAGGATGCTCTGCTGGAAAATGGCAGTCAAACTACTGAAAGTGATGATACCAGCACGGATCGGGGCCCAGAACCAACCTCTCCACTCAAAGAGACATCTTTTTCCATTGGGCTGCAAGTCCTTTTTCCTTTCCTGCTGGCGGGATTTGGAACAGTAGCTGCTGGAATGGTCTTGGACATTGTCCAGGTAAGAACAAAAGTTTTCAACATGCTGTGGACTCAGAATCTCATATCTATGCACATAACTACATGTTGTGGTGGTGGTGGTGCTATACAGGTCTGCTCTCATTCTTGGTTTCTAGATGCTGGGGTTTTAGTGAAAATAGTAAGCAAGCATTTGAGTTTCCTGCCTAGTGATTTCAGATTCTTTGTTTCTTTGTCAAAAAACAATTATCCTACGCACTATAGGCAATGTGGTGAGAGCCAATGTGTTGTAGAGGTTTGAGTCTGAAAACTAGGGTTCCCCTCTTAGCCATGGAAACCCCATAGGTGACCTTGGGATTGTCACACTCTCTCAGATGAAGGCAAAGGCAGACCCCATCTGAACAAGAAAACCCTATGATAGGCTCACTTTAGGGCTGCCATAAGTCAGAAACGGCTTGAAGACACACAAAAACAACTATAGACAGAATAAGTTCCCCTGTGCTGTTCTGGAAGCAATGAAATTTTATGTGGTCAGCAGCAAGATAATTAAGTACTCTTGCTTAAGTACTCAAGATATATTTTCTTATAATTCTCAGGTTTAAGCAACAGGAGCTCTAAAATGTAACCTCTTTATTTAAAATAAACCTCCACTGGTTATAATGGTAGAATTGGATATTTAAAGGCTTTCAAAGTTTTCTTAAAAGCCCAGCATGAATAGCAAAAAATGTCCAAGTTGCATAGACTTTTTAAAAATGCATGATGTGCATGTTGTTTGTAGAATTGGTGATAACACATGTGCCTGCAGAATTGTCAATCTGGTAATGACTCAAAGTGCTGCAGTAAAACTGTGTAGCTGTTAATGATATCAATACTGACAAATCAGAGCAGCTGCTATGCGGCTGAAAGACTGCTTTAGCAGAGGGATAAAAAGATGGGTACCTGTACTCTTACTCTGGCTTTGCCCAAATGCAGACTCTTTTTCTGTTAAGCATGAGAAATGCAAGCCACAGTGAAGTTTTCTAGCAGACTTCTCTTGAAACACTAGTCCCATGCGAATCTTCCCCCTCTCTCAAATGTCATTCCTGAGTTATTAGGCATATAATGTCATTTGCCCCTGTGCCTGCAATGCAGCTAGCTGGCAGGTCATGTTAAATGCCATGGCACTGTCATTAGAGACTTATTTCTCTCATTTGTGTTAGCCAGATTGGTAGCACTTTGGGAAGAAACCAGCTCTTCAGATTCTAAATTATAACTGTCATAGGAAGTGGTTGGGCGACATAAATAGTCATCTAAACTTGGTTTTAAGCTGATGCTCCTGAGCAGGCTGCATTTTGCTCTTCCTTCAAAACAGGACTGTCTGTGGCAGGCAACATTAAACCTGTAGCCAGGGATGTGAAGGTTACTTTGAGTTCCTGCCCTCTGCCTTCTGCTACTTGATTACTTGTGACAAGTTCAGCTTCATATTTTCATGTTTTCAGGCCCTTAGAGGGGGATTTAATTGCCAGATTTTGCAAAAACAGCATGCTAGAGTTCTTATAATTCTCACCTTTAAGCAACATAAGCTCTAAAATGTAGCCCTTTATTTAAACAAATCCTCTGCTGTTTACAATTGGATATTTAAAGACATTGTACCACTACTACATTTGTAGCCTGGTGTTTTTGCTCTTTTTTTGGGGGGGGGGACATACTAGGCTTGTACAATATGATCCCCATGTCCGTGGGGGATACTTCTCGGATAGTTGCAAATCCTATATTTCCAGCAGAAGCAAATAGGCATTTGGTGGTCCTCTAGCACAATCCTTTGGTCAACTTCCTAGAACCTAGAAAATGCCTAGAGAGAACTTTTTTTTTCCAGATGCGTGTAAGTGAAATCCTGGGTAAGGGTCCTGTACACATAGTGTGTGTACTGTACAGGTAATACTGTATACTGTACAGGTAATTAAACCAAATGAGAAGCGTACATACATTTTAGGTATAGTATTGTGTCCCTTATTAAAGTGAACTTCCTAAAAAGATGGGATTGTGGAAATTTAAAATTCAAACTTAATTTACTCTTACGAAGCATCTTGGTGCATGAATTGTGGTGTAGATAGTTTTGGTTTGTGGGGCTTCAAACCTACTAAGAATGAGCAAAACTAATCCAAATTACAATACACCTCCTGTAGCAACTATAGTCAGTACCTGCTAGCTTTTAAATGTAGGATGTTAGGCACATCTTTTATCTTTCATTATAGCATACTTAATATGCAATTTTTTAAAGTGCTCATGCAGCTTGGAGCCATGCAAGAAATGCATCCATGCAAATAAATATTAAGTATTGTGCCCATAGACATGAATCAGTCTTCTTCCAGCTGAGCTTTGTGGTCCTCCAGAAGTAGTTCATAGGATCTTCAGAAGAATCCTACTACTCAGTCCAGGTTGATAAGAGAGATCTCGAACTGAACATGCAAATTAGTCCTATATTGGAAACGGAGAGTAACCTAGATTACATTTTGTCCAGTTTATCTCTTCTCTTCCAGAATGACTTCCAGGAAGAATCTTCTGTTAAGCTATTAGATCTTAGTGCAATTTAATACAGTCACTAGGAGTAGGATAACACATAATGTGAGCGAAGGGATCTTGTAGCACCTTTGAGACTAACAGAGAGAAAGAAAAAAAGAACGAAGTTGATTGTATAAGCTCTCATAGACTTAAGTCTGCTTCCTCAGATGCATGGAGTGAAGCTCACATAATGTGAGGTTGATTTTTTTCCGGGGAGAAAAGCACCTGAAAGTAGTAATGATTCTTTTAAAAAAAAAAAAAAACTGTGTCATACTGTAATGTGGACTCCTGCTTACATGCCAGCATTTAACATTTCATCCTCACAATGAACTTCAGAATAACAAAACATAAAACCAACACCCAATATCCTAAAAAAATAAATGCAGGCCAGTTTGCTTATACTGGCTGCCTTTCTTTAAAGTCAAGACTGTTGAGAATATCTTCATGTTCAGTTCCTTTGCACTGAAATTGGAAAGTACTTTCTTTTTTTTTTCATAGCTCAGTGGGGAACCTGAACTACTTTCTACTTCTTTTTTGTACAAAGATGTAACACTCAAATGTTAGTAGTTTGAGTCTATTGGTAATGCCTTAGTGACAGTGTTTTCAAATCTTTTACTTAACAAACTGGTTGATGGGTTGTTGTTTTTAACCTTTAAATGTTTGAAAGCCTTTTTCTGTTGACAGAGATGAGCATTTTGAGCTCCTTGATTTCTGTTTTCTACTCCTAGCGGCTTAACATCGACTGCTTATCTGTTGCATTTTGTCTTCTCCTCCCCCACTTTTCATCCAAAGAGCTCTGTCTAATGAGATGAGTTGTGTAGACCTTTTACTGGATTAAGGGTGAGATTGCTGTCTGTTCTCTTCCTTCAAAATAGTTTGATCAGACTTCGAGCAAATAAGCTATACCAGGAGTGGGAATAATGCAGTCCTCCAGATCTTGTTGGACAACAACCCCCGGCATTTATCCCCATTGGCTGTGCTGAGTAGAGCTGATGGAAGCTGCAGTCCAACAACATCTGGAGGGCTACATGATTTCCACTCCTGTTCTACACATTGAATGTAGTCTGAGAATAGGCTATCTTCTGCATGGGATATCCTTAACATCTTGGAACTAAGGGACCTGATAGGTCACTTTTAATTCTATATGCCTACTTGAACCTGAAGATTGTCTTTTGGAGTGCTATTCTGGCTGCTCCCAGCAAGTATAGCATAGCAGGTGGCTACCAGGAAGAGAATCTTTTCAGTGGGTGCTTGCCAGTTATGCAGCACCCTTTTCAAACAAGCTTACTGGATGCCTTCCTTATGCTGGTTTCTGATTCCAAATGAAGACTTCTGGTTTTATTAAAATTGGATCTTAACGGCTTGAATTGTGTTCATGCGGTGTATTTTTAGCCACGCTGTGAAACTGGTTTTATTTCTCTCTGTGTTGACAATATTTTATGCTATAATTTGTTTTGATATTGTGTTTTCTTATTTTATGCTTGTGAGCTACCCAGAGAACAGCATTGTTAGTAGGTGTGCATTAATGCTGAAAATGAAATAAAAGAAAGCAATGAGCTTTAAGGAGAAGGCAGATTTAGGTTAAATATCAGTAAAACAAGCTGTTCAAAGAGGTTGTGGATTCTTTTTCCTGAGAGGCTTTCGAAGTAAAGATAGGACATGCTTTAAACAAACAGAGGATATCATATCTTGTGGTGATAAAAGCCATTAACCTCTGATTATTTGTTAATCTTCTTGCCATCCTGGTGTAGCATTGTCAATCTTAAATGAAGACAGTATGAAGGAATAGATTATCACTAGAACAAATGCAGCAATTCCTCATTTTTAGGTGATTAGTTTTTTCTGAGGGACATAAAAGGGAATGGTGAGCATATGCAGGGCATGTGATTCCCACCACTGCTATAGTGGGGTCCAGTTAAGAACACAAAGGGAACAGTCTCTCTGCAATTGAGCAGATTCCCCCTTGGCCTTTTAAAAATCTCCAAATATACCTTGATACTAACAAAGGATTGGTCTGCTGAAGGGGTGTGGTTGTAGTAGTGCTGCTGCTGATGATGATGATAGAAGTTAAGGTGCATATGTATCAACTTCCCTCATGTGATCTCCAGTCCTAGCAAGGACAGATCAGAGAGGTTGCTGCTCTGTAGTAAACTAACATCCAGTTTTAGTCTAGTCTGGGATACAATCAATTGCCTCTCAGAGCTGTGGCTGTTAACCTTTTCTTTACCAGGGACCCCCTTTAAATTCCTTTTGTTTACCAAAGACCCCCAAGACTTTTCTCCTGCTTCCTCCTGCAAGTTTTTGGCTTGAGCAGATTGAATGGCAATGCCCAGGACAAGCCAGCCAGCCTTTGCTTTGGCTCCTGTTATGTGGCCACTCCATTGCAGGGAGGAGGTGGGCCAAGCAGTCTTCAAGCCTTCACGGACCCCCTGTGAGGACATCATAGACCCCTGGGGTCCCCGGACCACAGGTTAAGAACCACTATCTTAGAGCATTTAGGGTAGTTCTAACAGAAATGGGTTTACAGTACTGTTCTCCTGTTTTGAGTCAGCTCTGCGATTTAGTGCCAGAGGTCTCCAAACAACCATATACTGAGTGGAAATGTAGAAGTGATAACCTGAAACACTATTATTTTGTGCAATATGGTTGAAATGCCTAATCTGCAACCTCCTACATAGCAGTAGCCAAAAGCCAGTGCTAGTTAGCCAGACCATTTGAGTCTCTCAACATGCAGATGCTTGCATTTGTCATGCACAGTAGCCAAACATTTTTTTCCAAGGATACAAGTGGCAGTTGAAGTATTATTTGATTTGTCATAGCCTCATTTTCCCCTCCAAAATTGTCTACAGGAGCTCAGCATTTAACTTCAAAGTATTATACTGCATGTATGTACTGTGTTGAGTGGCAGTGTCAGAGATTGGAAGGATACACCGTTTCCCGAGGTGACCTTGGAGGGCTGCCTTCCTACCCTTGAAAAGAAATTACATTTTTTAAATAAAAAATTGGCCGCCTTGGGAACAATTATGCCACTTTCCCCTTAGGCATTTTGAGCTAAGAAGAGACTTTTTCTAAAACAGGAAGTGAACTGGAAGTCAGTTTGTACCAGGAGTCACTGTGGATGTCAAAAATGGCCTTTGGGCCACATATGGCCCACAAGCTGCACTTTCCCGATCCTCACATATACTGCATTTGTACGATTTAGGACCTGGAATTTAAAATAATTGTGCTGACCCCAAAATATATCCACCTTTTCTCCAGCTCACATGATACACTTCATGCATGTATAATATGGTGTATATACTTTTAAGGAAAAGGTTGCTGTGGGGTTATATGATGAAAAATGGAAAAGATCTTCTGAAAATGATGTCAATTAATGGGGAGGTTCTTATGGGAGAAGATGGTCTTGTAGAAAACTAGGTCATTTAGGTGTTTTAAGATCAAAATTAATGCTTTCAATTGAGACCGAAAATAAATGGGAAGCCGCTGAAAAACTTGTAATACTGGGCACTTTCAGTCTTGGTTAAGAATCCAACCCTCACATTCTGAACCATTCTGAAGTTTCTAGGTAATTTTCAAAAGCTGCCTCATGTTTCAAGTAATCTAGCCTAAACATTACTGGAACATGGGTAACTTTCTAATTGACCTCTCTCCAAGGAGGAATTTACCTAACATACCAGTTGCAGTTGGTGAAAGGTGCGGTGAACTATGAATAGCACTTGTGCATCCACTTGCAGTGCTAGGCTCTATGGCACGCTCCATAGGAATGCATTCCAACCACTCTTCTTCAACCTGGTCCTCTTTCCAGTGGTGTATTGGACAACAACACCAATCATTCCCAACCAGCTGCCTCAACCCTGCTGGTGGGGGATAGTGGTAATTGTGATCCACATATTTGTAGGAAGCCAGGATGAGGAAGGTTGGTTTAAGACTGTTGAAGGAATGCAAAGTGTCATGTTAAGAGGTGTCATTTGCCTTCTCTGCCATTTGGCAGTATGTTGGTGTCTGAAGGCCTTTCTCCACATTTGGAATAAATAAACACTGCCATTTGTTTATCAGACTTGGGATGCTAATAAGAGGCTGCTACTTTATATGTGAAGGGCTTTAGGCACAGCTGTTCTTTTTTCTTTTTTTAAAAAAGCTGCCTCTGACCTCTTCACTGCGGGCATGTCCTCTAACAGGCTGAGCTAGGTTGTTCATTGCTTGCAGTTGATGGCATATTGATTCTTGGATATGAAAGGGTTCTGCTTTTCACTTTACCAGCCATCAAACGCTTCAGAGATTTCTTGTAAACTTTAGCTTATTTTACTCATGGTGAAATAAGTATGAGATGTCTACATCTTGAAATGCAGATCACACTTGGAGTCAAAGCACCCTGGGAGCTTGTTGTGGAACTGCAGGAGGTGAGACAGGCAACCAAAATTGTCAAGCAGTTGGAGTGGTTCCTGTATGAGAAAAGGCTATGATATTAGAGGCTTTTCACCTTATAAAAAAGTCAGGTTATGGGGAAGGCATGATAGAATAGTATATGGCATGAAGAAAATGGATAGGATTTCTCCTTTACCCTTAATACTAGATCCTGAGGTCATCCATTGAAGCCAAACAGTGGGAGATAATGGAGAGATAAAAAGGACATACTACTTTGTGAATAAACTATGGCATTTGCTATCACAAAATGTAATGTCTTCCAACTTGGATGGATTTAAAAGACGACTTGACAAATTAATGGAGGATATCATTGTGAGTCATGATGCCCTTTGGTGTCAGACAGTTCTTGAGAGGAACAGAAGCAAGAGGCTACTCTTGCCTTCATGCCCTGCTTGTGGGCTCCCATAGACATTTAGGTGGCAGCTACAGGAACAAAATGGTGGGCTAGATCAGTCTTTAGTCTGGTCCAGTTCTTAGTTGGGCAGCTAAATGCATGTTCTTTAATTGCTTAACAACACAAGTCAGATTAGATAGCCCTTATGGTCTCTTCCAACTCTATGATTCTATGGTTCTGTAGTTCTGTCTTCCCAATCTTATCAGGCATCTCTGCTGTGTGTTTTATTTTCTAGATTTCCCCAGTACTCAGACAAGCTTATACTTCAAAAACTGAATTCTCACTTTTATAATACTGTTTTTTTGTCCCTTGCCCCAATAAAAAGGTCTTTCACTAGTTCCAGAATTTATCCACATTGGGTAAGATCTCTGGAAGAACAGAGATTCAAAATTGGGATTCTTCTCCACAAGGCTTATTCACATTCAAACTCACTTGACACACAGCTGGCTTCTATAATGGCTTCATGCTACTGTGTAGTGGTTTTAGTACTGAACTAGGACTCTGGGAGACCAGGGGTTCATATCCCTGCTCAGCCATGGAAACCCACTGGGTGACCTTGCGCAAGTCACACTCTCTCAACTTCAGACACAGGCAATGGCAAACTCCCTCTGAACAAATTTTGCGAAGAAAATGCTTTGATAGGGTCATCATAAATTAGAAATTATTTAAAGGCATGTAATACCACCACTAGTGATTTCTATAAAAACTCCATTGTCCATGCATACATAGAATTTTAGGGTTAGGGAGCCCTTCCATATCTTAAGGGGAGTGTGTGCGTGCGTGTGTGAATGCACGCATACATGCATTCAGTCCTGCCTTCAAGTCATGTGTTGACTTATTGCAATGAATTTCATGGGATTTTCTTAGACAATGAATACTCAGAAGTGGTTTGCCATTGCTATCCTCCAAAATATAGCGCCTGGTGTTCCTTGGCAGTCCCTCATCTAAGTACTATACAGACATGATGTTACAGAGCATAATTTGCCCAGTTCACTTTCATTACTGTTTACCAGTAATTTCTTAATGTGTGGCTAATGTAGCTGAAAACAAAAAGTTAATAGGGGTTCCTTAAATTACCCAAATGTGGGTTGTTGGGGGTTTTTTTGGCATGTATTCTATCATTTTAAGAAATCTAGAGTGACATACCGGATGTTCCCAAGCATTTTCTGTTGAAAAACTACAGTAATCATAGCTTGCACTATTCAATAAATCTTATTTCTGTATAGCTTGATCCCAGTTGTTTATTTCCAGATCCTACTTATCTAATTGGCTTTCGTCATAAAGCTGAACTGCCATCTAATCACTGTAATTTTCCTCCTGCTTATATTCACTCATGGGAATTCAGCTGTAATAGTTTGTCGCCTGAAGCAGAATAAATACTGTACTACTCATTTTCTCCTTCTGCCTTCCTTCCTCCGAATATCTTTTGGTCTTCAGAAGTTGGATCATGTGCCAGCAGGTGATATGGAGGATAGGTTAATAGCATAAGGGTCTTGTCTGATCTTAAAGCGCTGAAGCTGGAATCCATCTTAAAGAGAAAACTTAATGTTTTGTGTATGGAGAGTGTTGAGAGCTGACATAGGGGTTCGCTCCAGGCGTTAACTGGAGAGTGAAACTTTGGCAAGAATATGTTACAGGAGGGCTGTTGAGCCAGTCCTGAACACAGTTACTCTGACTCTGAGGTGATGGTGTGACTCCCTCAGACATCTGGTTGCTTTACTTCCCAGGGAGATAAATTTCATGGCAGACATTTGCCACCTCTTGAGTCAGCATTGATGCTAATTTTGAGGAATGTTGTAGGTTGCGTCTCTAGTTGAGGCCTCCTCTGAAAGTAAATTCATATGGAGTAAAATCAGCTAAGAAATAAATTGAGCTTTGGAGATGTGATCTGAAGCTAGCAATCAATTTTGTAACAGTTAAGGGTCAAGACACAAAATATCTGGTCTGGCATGATCCAGGGTTCATCTGTACTTGGAATCAGAAAACAAGAGTGTAGATGTAACCTGGATCTCATGAATTTTTTCTATATCTGAATTGTAAGATGGATATAGATAATGGGATCCGGGGAGAGCACAGACATGGATGAGCTTGAACTCAAAAGTCATGTATTTCTTTCTGTCCAGGGAGAATGGATTACATTTTAGGCAGTGAGAAAACTTTGAAATACTGATTTCAATTTATCTAACCTTTGAGATTATACTTTGTAAATAGTACATACTTTGAAACTTTGATAACATTTTTCCACTGCCTTGTGCCAAATTTCTGCCTATTTTCTTGTTCAGCTATTGTGCCTTTGTAGTGGTCTAATAGCTTTGAATATATTGCTTGAGTCTTGAGAAAAAGGCAAGCATCATAGAATTTACCTGCAAAATATTCCACTGTCACCTGACAGCAACCATACTAAGGCAAAGAAAAACCTGTTCTGTTGCAGTTGGTCCTTATAGAAACTTCGTAATTATGACCTAGTGCCCAAATTTGCTCTGTGCCACTACTCCACTCTCTTTTCTTTCCATGTTGGGTCTTTTTAAGATTGTAAGTCCTGAGAACAAGGACTTTCTTCCTACTGTTTTGTATAAGTCTTCTAAGAATTTATGTGTATGTGTGAATAACACAGCAAAAATCGTTCAGACATGTAATAATAAAATTAATATTCAGATCTCTAGCTTTAAAATAACAGCAAGTAACAATTCCAGACTGCTAGTGAGATATGCAAAAGGCCTGGTTAGGAGCAAAGTTGTCTGTGTTCTGAAAGCTTCTCTTTGAAACAAAGCTGCTTTTAAAAGCCCTACACAGAAATCAGCCTGGCGTAGAATATGCTTAGGTGGATAAGTGATTCCAGGTAAGTGGTATGAAATGCCTTTTCTCTCTCCCTGCTGAAGATGCCTATTTGCACATTGACTAAGCTAGAATAGAGAATGTTTAGGCAATATCATTCTCTTACTGGAAAGACGTGCAGTTCAATTCTCTCCCATGTTTTACTTGAAATTAAATCGCACAGTATTCAGTGTGCTTTACTCCCTAGTAAGTATGTATAGAATTGCAGGTTTAAATGTTGTAGGCTTTCCTTTCAGAGCTTTGATATCTTAAGCAAGAGACATTTTCTGCAGGAGCCAGCAAAGTCCTCATTATAGTTATAAATATGCCAGCAGACTTGTGAGTGTTATTATGGGAGTTGGCAGGCACCCATGAATCCTATCTTCTAGCATAAGTGAAGGGTCTTATTTACCCTCTTTGGAAAGAGCTCCTCCCCCCCTGGAGAACAGCCCTATGTGGATTCTGTACCCCCTGGCTTCAGTTACAACTCATAACAGATTTATGAGACCCCAGCTTGATGAACAGCAAATACTGCTGAACATACAGTGGCATGGTGATGCTTTTGGACATTTTCAGTGTCTTGTACATCAGGTTGATTTTATGCCTTTTCTGCTTGTATCTTCCAGACACTATCTGAAAAATACATATATAAAAACCAATTTTGTGTGTGAAGTTGAAGGCTTTCACTGCTGGCACGCATAGATTTTCCTTGGGTTTTTTCCAGGCTGTGAAACTGTGTTCTTTCTGACGTTCCGCCTGCATCTGTGGCTGGCATCTTCAGAGAATGGTTGGGTAGGTGTGTGTGTGTGAAGTTAATATGCTGTGAACCCCTGTGAGGTGTATATGTAAATCTGTGTAATTGAATGGTTAGTTTCTGGGTACAGAAATGCAAGGCTCATTAGTATCTGTTTGGCTAATGGTTGGTTGATGGGCCATTAACTACTGGAAATCCCCCTGTCCCTGGGAGGAATTCTTTTGTAAGTGTTGAGATTTTATTCTATTGTTTTTCAAAACTGGCAACCAGATTTTGTTTACTTTCAGGGTTTCTTCTTTCCTGTTGAAGTTGTCCAGGTGTTTGTGGATATACTCCCCACAGGGGTTCACAGCATAGAAACTTCACACACACCCCTACCCAACCATTCTCTGAAGATGCCAGCCACAGATGCAGGCGAAACATCAGAAAGAAACGATTCCAGAACATAGTCTCACAGCCCGGAAAAAAACCCAAGGAAAATTTTGTGTGTGTTTGCATGGTGTTGTTCTCCCAGTTTAAATAGAATCATAGAATTGTAGAGTTGGAAGAGACCACAAGGGCCATCCAGTCCAACCCCCTGCCATGCAGGAAATCATGATCAAAGCATCCCTGACCAGATGGCCATCCAGCCTCTGTTTAAAAATCTCCAAGGAAGGAGACCCCACCACGTTCTGAGGGAGTGTGTTCCACTGCCGAACAGTTCTTACTGTTAGAAAGTTCCTCCTAATGTTAAGGTGGAATCTCTGTTCCTGGAGCTTGCATCCATTGCTCCGTGTTCCAGTCTCTGGAGCAGCAGAAAACAAGCTTGCTCCATCCTCAATGTGACACCCCTTCAAATACTTAAACAGGGCTATCATATCGCCTCTTAACCGTCTTTTTTCCAGGCTAAACATACCCATCTCCCTAAGTCTTTCCTCATAAGGCATGGTTTCCAGACCTTTCACCATTTTAGTTGCCCTCCTCTGGACACACTCCAATTTGTCAATATCCTTTTTGAATCGTGGTGCCCAGAACTGGACACAGTATTCTAAGTGAGGCCTGACCAAGGCAGAATAGAGTGGCACTATGACTTCCCTTGATCTAGACACTATACTTCTATTGATGCATCCCAAAATCGCATTGGCCTTTTTAGCTGCCACATCACACTGTTGATTCATGTTCAACCTGTGGTCTACTAGGACTCCTAGATCCCTTTCGCACATAGTCTCGTTCAGCCAGGTCTCCTCCATCCTATATCTATGGCTTTCATTTTTCCGCCCTGAGTGCAGTACCTTACATTTCTCTGTATTGAATTTTACTTTGGCCCAGCTGTCCAGTCTATCCAGGTCATTTTGACTTTTGATCCTGTCCTCTAGGGTATTAGCTACTCCTCCTAATTTGGTGTCATCTGCAAATTTGATAAGTATGCCCCTAATTCCATCATCCAAGTCATTGATAAAGAATAGTACTGTCATAGCTGGGATATCCCTCAGCATTGCAGCAGAGGGGAAACATATTGCCCTCTCCCCATGCATAGTAGAGTACCCCTCTCTGGCTTTTCTTCACAAACAAAGATTCAGGAAGGACTCATCCTTCGCTTTCTGCAAGCGTGCTGATGACCGAAAAGGCCAATAAAGGGTTTAACTATAATCAACATTACGACTTCAATAAGTGTGTTTATCTCTCCCCAATGCTGTTTGCACTTCTAAAAACCTGTACATTAAATGCAATTAATGCTGTATCTAATTTAGGCCTAAGAGAAAAGAAGCTGCTAAGACATGGTTCTAGGTGGCTTCGCAAAGAGGCTGCCAAATATTAAGTTTCTTTCCAGGTCAAATGAGATGTTGCATGAGTCACTATTCTTCTCTTAGGCTCTGCCTGGTACAGAGTTTGCAGTCTTGAAGGCAACTCCTTTTAGACATTCATTTAAGGCAGCCTTCTTCAATCTGGTCATGGCATGGCTATGCTGACTGGGGATTGTGGGAACTGTAGCCAAACACTTCTGGAGGGCACCAGGTTTTGGAAGGCTGACTCAAGGTCTTGATAGCACACATGCAAGAAATGGTAAATAGAACATTTGTCTTAATGTTAAAATAGTTTGCAAGAATGTATCTTTCCAGGTGATTCCTGTTGCCATGGAGTAGGTAGTGCAGCAGATAGGTAAGACAGGGGAAATCAGGATGATACAGAAAGTGATACATCCGTAACTACTGTACAGCTCCAAAATTAGGGTCTGGATTCTTATTCTGTGACCATTACAGGTTCTTAAAAGCAGTAGTATTCTGGTCTCTTGACTTCAGATCTGGACCATGATTTCCACCCAGCTTCTTTTCCTCTGAGTCTAGAAATTGTATTAACAAGCAAAATGCCTTTAGGTTATTTGTTCTTGTAGAATGTGTGTGTGTGTGTGCATGCAGCTATCATAATTGTAATAGTATCTCTCACAAATACTCTTTGCTGTTACCTTGACCTAGCTAATGTGTGACTTTGTCTTTCATTTTTTTACATGTATAAACAAGCTATGCCAACAATTTTCACACAGTGGTTCCCAAATTTGGACTATAATTGCCAGTAGTCCCATCCACCATGGGTAATGAATGGTGAGGGATTCTAGGAATTGTAGTCCAGCAAAATGTGGGGAGTCATGTTTTAGAAACCCTTGCTCTAGAGAATTAAAGCTGGAAATTCTCTTGGTGTCTTACTCTGGAGTAACTGAGGATTATGCTGCAGAACTACTTTTTGAGGGGGGTTGTACAAGGAGGCATCCAGTACCTCCTAGTGCATTGATTTGTCCCCAGCTGTGTAGTGGCTGCTGAAAAGCACAAGAAATAAAAAGACCCCTGTGGGGGGGGGGATGGGGAGTTACTCCCCCCCCCAGTTTTTGTTCCAAGGTCATTTTTTCACGTAAACATTGAAAAATGGATTATGGGACATGTTCTTGTAGAATGAAGAATAAAATACAGTATTTAAGAAACAGTATTCTTTATTCTTCCCACATTATTTCTAAAAACTTTGTAACAGGTAGACTTTTTAAGTAAGACTGTGTATTGTATCTCAAATCATTGTAATGTATGTTCTTGGTTTCTTTTTTTTTTCAGTCTTTTTTATGAGAATGAGCAATTTATGTCTGCATGGCACTGTGGAGGACTAAAAGTGACAGAATAATTTTCTTTGCTTTATTAATATCGATTGTTTCTTCTGTCTGTAATGGGGGGGTGCCTACGCCTCAGTTTTCTTAGAATTCAGGTGTTGCTTAAAATTGAGGACCTTGTAGTTCCATATTAACAAAAAATAAAATTTAAAAGCAAATTCAGTGTAATTATTGCCTGAATAAACTGTACTTTTAATATATCAAACATGATAATTTTATACTGTAGTAAAAAGTAAAGTAAAGTAAAAAAGTGACTTTCAATTTATAAAGGGTTCTAATATTGATTTTTTTTCATTTTTCTAAAGATTTCTCTTTTTTTTTTAAAGAACAGTTTAATGATTCCAAAATTTCTGGAAAATTTACCTCTCTGCCTAGCACTGGGGTGCACCTCCATCCCATTCACCCTTGATCTCCACAGTTATCAAAATTATTTCTTGGAAGGATTCTGTTTTAACGATTTAAGTAATTAATGAGGAAGGTTGCCTTTAATCATCATTTTTATAGTTCAATATAACAATGTGTATTCAGAGATTTCTTTTCATTTCTTTAACAAGTAGGTGCATGTTAAGCAGTCATTCTGAATTATTTTCAGTTTAGTTTCAGGAGTTGGGTTGCAACCTCCAGTCCTGGACGGGGTCACACTCTCTGTTAAGGACTGTGTTCGCAGTCTGGGGGTGCTCCTTGATTCATCGCTTCAGATGACTAGTCAGGTGAATGCGACGGTCAGGAGCGCCTCATCAGCTTCAGCTGATACGCCAGCTGCGCCCTTTCCTGGAAGTAAGGGACCTTGAGACTGTGGTGCATGCGCTGGTAACCTCTCGTCTAGATTTCTGCAATGTACTCTACATGGGGCTACCCTCACGCTTGGTCCGGAAACTTCAGTTGGTACAAAATACAGCAGCCAGAGTGGTCTCGGAAACATCTCAGAGAGACCATATAACTCCAGTATTAAAATCTCTCCACTGGCTGCCTATCAGTTTCCAGGCCCAGTATAAGGTGTTGGTTATTGCCTTTAAAGCCCTTAATGGCTTGGGCCCAACTTATCTCCAGAACCGCCTCCTCCCATACAATCCTCCCTGCGCACTCTTGTCCTCTGGGAGGAATTTGCTTCAGCCACAAAAATCTAGGCTGTTTGCATCCTCCCAGAGGGCCTTTTCGGTAATCACCCCCAAGTTGTGGAATGACCTGCCGAACGAGATCCGTCAGATGACAAGTCTGAGTAGCTTTTAAAAAGCACTAAAGACGAATCTCTTCCGGCAGGCGTTTCTTAATTAGATCCCGGCCTCAGGAGCTCCTGGCCTCCTTTAGTCTGCTGGCCATTTATTGTCTTTATTGTTTTTTAAATGTGATTTTAGATTAGTTGCTTTTTAATTTATATTTGTTTAATATCTTTTTATAGGGGAGGGTGGGGTGGGTGGTATTTTGGGATTTTTATCTGTATTGTATTTTAATTTTTGTAAGCTGCCCCGATTGTTTTAACAGATGGGTGGGGTATAAATAAATTTTATTATTACTATTATTATTTTCAATTAATCAAAATATGGGATCTCTTGATTTTATACATAGATTTCTTGCCCTTGTTCATATCTACTCCATATTTCCAAATTCTCTATTCATTGACTTTCTCTGTCATTGCACTTAGGAAAAAATGAGAGAAGAGCAGATGTGCCTTTCATGTACACAACCTGCAGAATAGCACTGATCAAGTTGTCTCCTGTCTCCTTAAACTTCTGTTAACATATTCATAGAATATAAATAAAAGTTGTATTATTAGCATTCACGATTACCTAGGTTCTTTTATACTACCTGTTCTGTGAACATTTCGAAATGTTATTTAAATTTTGAAAATCTGATTTAAACAATATCTGGTAATTATTATTTTTTAAAGTCATTGATATTTGCCAATCCTGCTAGTGTGAAAGAGGATCTTGCGTTAATTTTCCAGAGCCAGAATAAAGTATGTAAGCTATATACAGTATATTTTTCTAATTTCCAGAGTGTGGTTCATGACAGAATTTACTTTTAATGGAGAATGCTGGATATAAAAATGCTTGTTCAATCAGCCCAAATTTTCTTCACAAATCTGCACTGATTGCAGATATAGAGAGAGTATGGGGAGCATGCAATAAAATGTCTGCTCTTTATGCTGCTGTACAGTGCCTGCCAATCAGTCCTAAAAATAATCATTGAGGAAAATGGCTCTTGTTGGCTTCTGCCCATGACTGTGAAAGAGAAAATCACTTTGAAGCACTGTAGTGGCTAAAGGAATCTGTTTAGAGGTCAGTACTTAACAACACCTTTCCATAGATAACACCCTCTTGTTAATATTCCTGCAGTATTTGTGCTTTGCAGTTTCAGCAGTACTCCTTTTTTCTTTTGGGGGGAACAGTGAGGACTTTCTGCTCCTCGGACACTTGATACTCAGGGGAGCCACTCTTGGGGCTTTTCAGGCTATACAGTTATAATGATGTTTCCGCTTTAACTGTCATGACAACATCCTGTGGAATGCTGGGGCTTTTAGTTTGGTGAGACCCTAGAGCTCTCTCACTGAAAACTATAAATCTCCTCTACCTAAAAAGCAAGTCCCAAGATTCCATAGGATGTTGCCATGGCGTTTGAAGTGGAACAATGGTGTTGTGACTATGTGACGTGAAATGGCTCTGGAACAGATTATTCAGTGGATCCTAACGTATAAAATTAAACAAGTTCTTAAAAGGAAAATTCCCCATCTTCAACAGCTTGACCAAGACCTCTCTGCTCCCTAAACCCAGGGCTGATTCACAGTTCTGGAATTTGTACATGTTATTGAAGTTTCACCTATTAAAAGTGTTATTTTCCTTTTTCCAGAAATTAGAAACCAAAAAGCATAGTGTTGCTGTTGTTGTCCTAAAAAAAAAAGAAACAATTAAACTCAATCCAAATGTCCTCCTTTGTTGGAAAATAATAGCTAATCTTGTGTATTTGTATATGCTTTGAAACTTGTATATCTAACCTGTGGTCTCGGTGGTTCTCGCTCCGGTCGCAGTATAATGTTTGCCATGTAATTAGCTCTGCCTTAGAAACCCATCTTGTTGTCTTTTGTTTTTAAGTGACCGGGTTTATGCTGGAAGGGACAGGATGTTTACTAGTTTCTGGTTGAGGGAGAATGAGATTTTACTTTTAGTTGCCTCTTTTTAGCTTCTGCCCACATTTCTATTTTTATTTTGACTAGAACTGGTAAGGGAGGGGATTGAAGGGAAAGGCTAGTTACTGAGTGTCCTTGATCTAGGACTCTGAAGTAAGCATGTGACTCTTGGGGTACAACACAGTCCTCTGTGCATATTTACTCAGAAGTAATTGCCACTGTGTTCAGTGAGCCTTGCTCCTAGGTAATTGTGCATAAGAGTGCAATTTTAATGACAGCAGATTCTATAACATTCAGGCAAATAGTTCATTATTCACAGCAAAATAGGGTCTATCCCCACCCCCCATCTTACCCCCCACCTCATTTAGCACAGTGCAAAAGATTCTGTAGTCCATTTTATGGCACATTCAGTGTGTCTAGCTGTTTGTCCATATATGTTTTAAGAACCTCATACTGTCCCACACATGGCCAAAATTTTACTATGGCAGGAGAACACTAATAGGAAATGAGCAATCTTCCTGATAGCTCGTAGTTTCCATGCTGTTTCTGATCTCTCAGAGATTGCCCTGATAAACTATTGAAGAAGCCCATGTTTCCTGGTAATTAATCAAAAAATACCTGCAGCCTTCTAAGTAATCTATTACTAGATCCTGAATGATCATCTTGGTTTTACAGCACTGGGACGTCTTCAAGTTTGTGACTGAAGTATTCATCTTGGTTCCAGCACTTCTAGGATTGAAGGGCAACTTGGAGATGACACTAGCCTCTCGACTTTCTACAGCTGTGAGTATTTTGGTCTGTGTGTATTGTAGCAGGTGGGTACTCTTCATGTCTGAACGGGGCACTTCTACATGTGTATAGGTTTGAAGGGATGCTGATTTACAAAAGCCTTCCCCAGTCCAACACTCTCCAGATGTTTGGGGCTACAGTTCCCATCAGCATAACCATTAGGGTCACCAGATGGAGATGGTGAGAATTTTACAAGAAAGGATCTGGATGGTAACGACTTGTGGAAGCTTGACTCACATCTGGCAATGACCTCAAATGACCCTGCTCCTGTTACCTTGTCAAGCAAACAGTGAGGGCCTGAAACTTGTTTAATCATTTCAAATGAAGTGATTTATGACTTAAAGAGCTGGGTGCTCTGGAAAGTGGAGGTTGCCACTTTGTATGAATGTAAACTATGCTGGGAATGTCAACATATAGCTGCTATTCTCACTTAGATTAGCAAAGCTTCTCTACCTTTGGTACCACTGTTCAGATTTACTCTTTTTTAAAAATCTCATTAGCCAGTGCATTTGCCAAATGACAGTTGGGCATTCAAATTCAGTAGCCAAAGCCAAATCTTGACTGCCAAAACAGAAATCCAGGAGCATTTTGCCAAAAATGTCATTAGCAGAGTGACCCTGGCACTGTTCCAGAGGCACAGCATTGTTTTCTGTCTTGCTATAAGGCATAGTCATTCACTTCTGAATTTGGCGAATGAATATACTGTACAGGTTTTTGCATGTGCATATAGGTAAATGAAAGTCTAAATATAGCCAATGACTTCAGTCCAATTATGTCTGCTCTCCAGATGTAAAGGCAATGAAAAAATAAGATCATTTTACTGAACAAATAAAACCATGCTACAGCTTGGAACCTAACTGTTCCTTGGAGAATAGCATTCATAGAATGGTGCTTTCCTTCCTGTCTCTCTTCTCCCTTTGCAAGTATCTTCATGGGGTTTAGGAGCATCTTTTGAATGGTGTGGGACATGGTTTGGTAGTGCAGATAGAGCAGGGAGCTGGTAAAAGTATATTTTTCCAGCTGTGCAGGAAGGGCAAGTGGGAGAATAAAAATGAGTCCCAAAACTAGTAACTCTCGGCCATGCTGCTAGTTAGCCTGAGGTATATTCTTCTCCCCACCCCTCTGAAAAACATTTTCATACTGGTATAGATACACATGGAGTTCTTGAAGTATGGCTTGATGTGTACAGTTGCTTGTGTGTCTTCTTTGTGCAATTTCAACATTGTGGAAGCTATTTGCCCAGTGGGACTTGCTATTTATTTCATCACCGCTACAGAACTAGAACTCCTACTAACATAAGGGCATGGAGCTATAAAAAAAACTGAGCTGAGAGAGCACACCACTGCAGAATCCCATGCCTTCCACAAGAAAGAGGCATGAGGCTCTTGCAAGCAGCCTCCACTGTTTCTTAGATGCAGTCTCTTCTTTCCTGAACAAATGTGTTGGATGTAGGCTAGCATCTGTCACTAACCCTCAGTCTGGCAGCTGATGAGATAAACTCTCCATCCCAGTCTCTTCTGAACAGTTATACTTTTAACAAGGGAAAATGTATGCAGTTCTTTATCTCAGGTATCTCCTCTCCTTTACTGCTTCCCTTTCCTTGCTTTCAATAGTATTAGTGACTTCTAGGCCTGTGAGTCTGTGGCACCATTGTCTTAACCTTGTAATTCTTCACCAGAGAACTGCTAACGTTATTGTTCATTACACTTACATGCCACCTTTTCTCCAGTCACCTCTAGGCAGCATAGGTGGTTCCATTCAACTCTGCTTTATCCTTACTACAGTCCTATGATGTAGATTAAACCAAGAAAGAAAGAGAGACTGAAACAGGCCCAAAGTCACCCAGCTGAGCTTCACAACCCAGGGGATTTGAAACAGGGTATCCCAAGTCCCAGCCTAATATTTTCACTATTACATCATATTGTTTCTCAGTGTTTTCCTTTCAATGAGTTGCTTTCCTTCCCAGTAGTTGGAAGAGTAGATTCCCACTTGGAATGCCTCCTTTATAGTGGCACTGTCTATGTACGTGAAGGCATTAAGTGGGTTCTGGGTCATTCCGTGCATGGTGACATGGGCTGGGAGAGACAAGGTAACATTGTGTACGTCACATTCCCCAGGATACATGCCCGGCAGTGATCATTCCCTCAAAAGTGATGGATTCCCTTCCCCTGGCAGTGTGCAAGCCCCCAAACTGGTGATCTCAACTTTATTCATGTTACTGCTAATTTCTTTGTTCCACCACCCTGAGGAAGTATCTGGACTAGCCTCAACAGAGTGACTTCTCCACAGGCGAGGGCTTTGGCTTGTGCTTTCCACCTCTCACATAAATGCTTGAGCCACAGAGCTCTTCAGCTGTCTCCTCCGTCACCCCATGACCTTGACTTGGGCACTATTTCTTTCCTCTAAAAAGTCCTGCACTGAACTATGCTTCCATGGGACTTGTGTCACAGCCACACAGCTTAAACCTCTGTGGCATTCCAGCAGAGCTTAATGGCTCTGGCAAGAAGAGAAGCTTGGCAAAGAAATTAGATGCCCCCTTGCTGGGAAAAAAACTTTTTATTCTTTCCCACCCTCCTCCTGTTGCTTTGGCAAGCTTTTATATGTAGGGAGCAGTTTTGCTTAAAGTAGTGTTACCCAAATTGGCACCTTCGTGATATGTTGGAACTACAGTGTTGATTAACCCAGATAGTTTTTCCTGCTGACTGAGGCATTGGAGTTCTAACCTTATACTGATGGAGGATGCTGGTTTTGGGAATGTTGGCTTAAAGCATCATGGTGTAGTAATATAATCTAAACACTGAGCAAGCAAAGCAGCTGGCTTGCCTGCGTCATGAAGTCTCTGCTCTGTTATTTGGTTTTCTTAAGGAGTAACAAATGTAATTGCTGGTGAGCAACAATCTAGCTTGGGAAAGGGTTTTAATTTTTGTTGTGAGTTGCCTTAGATCAGGAGAAAGGCTGGATATAAATTAAATAAAGTATTCTTTTAACTCTTACAACCATCCATAGGAATTACTTGAGACATCTTGAATGGGAGAGCTTCTCCAGCATTCTTGTGTCAATTAATGAGTACAGTAATTTTCATCTTTCCTCAGCCATTCATTTTTAGATACTTATTAAGAATTTTCCAATGCATTAAAATTGTAAAAATATACAAATAAAGAAAAAAGGAAGGAAAAAAGAGGTAGCAAAGACATAGAAAAAGAATAAAAGAAAAGAGAGAGCATATAGCACTGACTTCCAACTTTCTTACCGATTGTAATATATAATATCCTACTTCCCCTACTACAACCATGTCACATACTTCTGAAACTACACTATTCCTACTTGTGGTCAAAACCCTCAGTTACCATTTTACAGTCCTGTTCCTGCAAAAAACAATTAAAGGTCCCCAGTCTTTCAGAAAAGACACCAATGGTTTTTCTCTAATCAGGGTAGATAACCTGTCCATTTCAGCAAGGTCAGACAGTTTTATCATCCAGTTCTCCTTTGTTGGGATTTCCGTGTTCTTCCATTTCTGTGCATATACTGTAACAATCTTGCTGTAGCTGTCATATATCATAGTAATCGTCCATATTTCTTCTCTATCTGGTCCTCAATCAGTCCTAATAAAAACAACAGAGTTTTTTGTTGTATGTTCATCTTCAGAATCTTCTAGATTGAGCTATGTATTTGCTTCCAGATTTTTTTTCACTTTCTCACAAGTCCATGACATATAAAATAACCCCACATGTTCTTCACATTTCTAACATACATTGGCAAGCCCTTTGTGCATTTTAGCCAATTTTTCTGGAGTCAAATACCAGTGATACAACATTTTATAAAACATTCTCCTTAATGTCATAACACAGTGTGAATTTCAATCCATTAGATCACTTTTTCCTATTGTTCCATTTTTATATTATAACCAAAATTTTATCATATAATCTTTGATTTGTTCCTCTTCCAACTCAATATTCAACAGCAGTTTATACATCTTACCAATCAAATGTTCCTCATACATACATAACTGCAACTCAAATTCAAATTTATTCTGGTCAAAGCCATTTTTATACATTTTAAATCTTTCAAATATCTGTCTATAAGAATTCCTTATTCGACTTAATTCTATATTGTTCCTGATCACACAGTAAAAGGTCTTGATACATTAACCACTTTTACTTCACTGTTGATTCCTTCCCGTAAAAGGCTTCTTGTGTTGACACCCATGAAGTCATCTTAGGGCATAACCTTGTTTGTATCTATTCCAAATTCTTAATATGGCAAGTCTCACAAAATTATTATTAAAATCTACATTTGCTTTAGCTTTATTGTACCATAAATATCTATGTCACCCAAACTTCAGGTCACGCCATTCTAGATCCAATAATGTCTTGTTATTCAACACAATCCACTCTTCCAGCCAAATTAAACAGCTTGCAGAAAATACAATTTCAAATCTAGTAGCCCCCATCCCCTTCTTTGTCTTGCATTTTGTAAGACTTTATATTATATTTAACCTTGCCTTCCTCCCTTACCAAATAAACTTAGATAAATCTTTCTGCCATTGTTTGAATGGCACATCATTAGTCACAGTGTTATCTGAAGTAAGAATAATATTCCTGGCAGAACATTCATTTTTATAACTGAGATTCTCCCCAATGGTGACAATTCTAATTTCTCCCATCTTTATAAATCTTTCTTAATTTCATTCCAAGTCTTAACATAATTATTCTGAAACAGCATGCAATTCATATTTGTCACAGTGATACCTAGATACTTTACCTTTTTTTCAATTTTAAAAACAGATTTCTTCATCAAAGATGTTTGACTTCCTCAGCCATTCATAAAGAATGTGGCAAATATTGTTGTAGTATTAGTAATCTGTATTCACAGCTCCCATCCTTATATATGAGATGAGGACATAGCTAAGATGATAAAAAAGAAAGGTGGGGGTATAGTGTGGAATCTAGCAATAACTTTATGATTAACTGATTCATTTCAGTATGAGCTTTCATGGGTTTCAGTCTACTTCTTTGGGTGCTGTCACTCCATCATGCAATTCTATCATAACAGGTACACTGATAGAGTGAGTGATATTAAAGCCACAGATATTTAAGTGCAGTTACTTATCTGTGTGGGTGGGATGGAGTATAATAAGGTACAGAAAGATTGATATTATGACCTTAGCCATAAACCATCAGAGTTCTATAAGATTATATAGTTTTGTCACAAGTTACACATGTAACCAAAAAAAATCTCAGAAAAAAATCCTACTTCAACGGAGTAGACATTTGAGTGAGCAGATTTTATTACCTCAAGACCAACAGAACAGCAACTTGACAAATGTGCTTAAATAATTGTGGCTTTAGTATCTCTACATCAATGCATCTGAAGAAATGAAATCCACAAAAGCTCAAGCTGAAATAAATCACTTAATTTTAAATGTACTTCCTCACCCCTTCCTTTTTTTTCTTTTTATGGCATAACTTACTGACACAGTGATTTCTTTGAAAACTGCTAGATGAGATGAGCTTTCCTTCATTGCCGAATGTTGTCAGATCCTGGCTGTATGATGGAAGACATTTCTGGCCTCAAAGTGGTCTTTCCTCTTCACAGTTTATCTTAAAATCTCCAATAGATGCCTTCTGAGAAACATGTTCTTGCTACTCTGAGTGTAGTTTCTTGCCTTCTATTTGTAGATAATTCAGCTTATTTATTGTTACTACAAGAATTGCAAGGGTTGATACAATACATTCCCCAACAAATATTTGGTCATTATATGCATGTTTCAACCATGGCTGAGTGACATGTCATAGATCTAGTGGGACTTATCAGTGGCTTCAGTGTGAGAGATTTTAAGAGACTTAATAGTTTGCATATGAACAAGTCCAAGGTTCAATTCCTGGCATCTCTGTCAAGATAGTATTGGCTGGGACAGATCTTTCCCTGAAATCCTAGGGCCGGTTTACACAGCAGATTGATTGTGGCAACTTGCGGTTTAATTATTTTCCGCAGCTGTGCCAGTCAGGTTTTTTTTCTAATTATGTTGCTTTGAAGTTCAGACTTGAATAAGTGTGGGGGGTGTGGCTCTGTAAATCTGCCTGTAAATGAACTCACTCCATAAAGCAGAGGGAGAGTAATCTCTCTGCTAAAAGACCATGCCATGGATCGCAAGTTTTTCCAGCTGCTTTCTCTCTCTCTGTCTCTCTATTTCCCCCTCCCTCCTTCCCCCAAGCAGAGAGAGAGAGGGGGGGGGGAAATAGCAGTTCATCTTGCTACAGCCCTTTGTGAAATGATTTCTCTCCCTCCCCCGTGCACAGGATAAAAGTGACGAACAAGCTTTGCATACTTTCAAAACAGCAGAGGATGAGAAGGAATGCTCCAGGAATGAAAGAAGTTGGGAATCCTTTTTTTTTTTTTTTTTTTTTTTGCAAACTGGCTCGCAAAATAGCAGACAGGATTTTTGCACGTTTCTTCTCTAATGGCTACTGTCTTTGCCTCCTCCCTGCCCCTCTTTTAAGCCCATCCCTGCATCATCAACTAATCACAATGCAGCTGTGCTTTAACCCTTAGCGGAATGCTAGTTTACATTGCCAATAAAGCACTACATTGCAAATATTCCTGCATTGCCACGCTATATTTGGGTGTTTTACCTTCCCCGCTTCTGAATGAGGCGATGCTGTGCTGTGATCCGTGGGAACTATGAGCTATCTTAGCGGTATATTTAGGGGAATATTTGCCCATGTAAACGACCCCCTAGGATTTCATGTCACTATCAGCATTGGATAAAAAGTATAATCAGTTGGATAGGGAGTAGATTATAGTAATATCTGAGATGGTATTTCAGTCTAAATGTATTTCTTTTTAAATACCATTTGCATATCACTTACTTAAAAAAACAACCTCTAAAGTAGCTACAACATGAAAGCATACAGTAAAATTATGGAATTTTGCATTAATTTCTGTTTAATTTCATTGTATTAATTTCAGCCCAGTTTTCTAGTTCATCAGTGTCCTTTTGAATTATGTTCCTATTTTCCAATGTGTGAGCTACCCCTCCCAGTTTTGTATAATCTACAAATTTAAAGACGATTCCCTCCACCCCCTCTTCTAAATCATTGACAGAAATATTGAATTGGTACTGAGGGTCAGGGAATGCTTGTCAAAGGGATGGCTTTGTTTTAAATGCTGCTGCTTCTGAGTAACAGAGGGAGAGGGCATTCCAGAGGGTAGGTGCCACCACAGAGGTCCCATTTCCCTGTTGCTATCAGAGGAAACTCTGTAGGCCACAGGACCATCTGCATCAGGCAGAAGCATCTTCTTGGTACTGACCTCCTGGCTTCTTGTGCAGTAGTACCAAAAAACAAAACAAAAACCTTAGAATAAGCCCTGTCTTGATCTAAAGCCAGCTGGTTTCTGAAATTGAAACTGTATTTATTTTTTCTGCTGATGTGCTGGAGGATTCCCAGTGGTTTGTGCCCATGAGTCATATCTGACTCCTATCTTGCCATCCTTAATGGCGCCTAAATTCATTGTGTCTTGCTGGGCTTTATATGAGGGCCACACCTGAACACACTGTGGACACTGACTTCCCAGCTCTGTATGTATGGACCAAGGGTGTGAATCATTTGGTCCTGCAGATGTTATTGGGCTGCAACTCACAGCAGTCTTCACCATTGGCTATGCTAGAAATTGTGGTCCAGCAATACCTGGCAGGGTACTGGCCATGCTGGCTGGGGAACTGTAATCCAAAAACCCTAACTTTTCTAATTTCTTTTTTTCCTTGCATGGAAATCTTGCATAAAAGTGGATTGAAATCTTCTGTTGGGAGAGAAGCTGGTGCCTGCGCAGGGTGGTCTGGCTCACACTCTGCAAACCATTCTCTTAGCTCAGTGTCATAAAGTGGGACATGATGCAGATATGTTGTTACTTTCCAAAACTAGGTTCTGCAACAAAGCTTGAAGTAGAAAGAAACATGCTGGGCTCACATGCCAGGCTTCAGTATTTTGTTGGCTGTTTATCAGAGATTAGCTTTACTACCCTGTTGGCTGCAGTTTGAGGGCACATGTGTGGGCATCACATGGACTCCTTCTTTTCTTTCTTCGGAAAAAGCATCCAAGGGGTTGCCCACCTGTGGTGGGAAGAATCCAGGAGGAGTGTCTTAAAGTACTGGGGGGGGGGCTTGGTCATTATGCTTGCTGTGTGGGAAGGAAGCTTAGTACAATTTCTCATTAGCTGCACATTAGGACTCCCAAAATAGTTCCTTTTACCATGTAAGCAAGAGGGTTTTTTCCCTCCTGTATAGCAGATTAAAATTTTGCTTTTGAGTACAGCCACATTATGTTGATCCTTAACCTAATTGCAAGAGAACAAGGACCCCCTGAGCCAAATTCAACAGAACTAATTTCTGGCGCTGCATGTAGAACTGGGTGACTAGTGCCCCATTCTTCCTTGTGGAACTTGCCAGATTTCAGGCTGCCTGAAGCCTATGCCATTTGCTGCAAGTTCCTTTGCTGATGAATTATTTTCCTCCTTTATGAGCTAGTGAAATAAAGCTTGCAGGGAAAACAAGGCCAAGACCCAGTTCCAGCAATATGTGGACAAGTGTAAGGTATGAGCAACATAGTTATGAAAGTGGCTGTGCAAATATGTCAAATGTACACATTTAACAACATGCTATCTTGTGAGCCCTCATTCCAATCCTTCCCTTTCAAATAATAGGGAGATTTCTCTGTTTTAGCAGTTTATGTTGAGGTAGGGTGTCTTCTTCTGGCGGCATAATGAGATTCTAACCAGGGTAGTTTTTTCTGTCTTTCTCAGAAATTGTTCCTTAGGTGTCTGACAGTTGTATCTTCCTTCCATCAAAACAGTTATGAATCTAGTTCACACTAACACCATAGGCCTTTTTCAAGTCTAGGGTTCCTTCTCCAGTTTGCAGGGTAACATATAATTGTAAACCTGTCTTTAAACAGTAACATAATTAGAGGAGAGACCTCATGATTTAAATCCAATTATTACTCCCAGCTTAGTTAGACCCATTGAATCAGAGAAAACTTGGTACCGTAACACTTGTGTAAGTTTAATTGATTCAGTTGGTCTACTCTAGTTGCACTAATGATTGGATTAAAGCCAATGTGCCAAACTGAGAACAGTACAATTATTGTGTTATTCATTGCATTGTTTTATGATGCACACTGCCATTGGTGGATTCCACCCTTAATGTTGCCCTCAAACTAATATTTAATAAAATAAATAAAAGTTCAGTCCCAGAGTCAAAAATACATTAAAGATTAGGTAACATTCAGAACCAGAATTGTTAGCTCAGTTTCTTAAGACAATACTTATGTTAGGCTAACCACGGTTCTGGATCCATGTCCGGGTATACTCTGTTAAGCATCTAATGGCATTGACCTTTGTTTCTTTGAAACCTTTCATGTTTTGGGGACAAGCATGTTCTTAACCTTCATGATGATGGAAACTAATAGAAAGGTCATTAGTGTTTGAAACTTCAGAAGTTGGGAATAGAGTGAGGTCTCATGTCTCCTGCAGTTAATGGCATTTCCTGATTCTTTGTACAATTTAGCTAAAGGTTAAATCCATGGGCTAGTCTAGACAAGAGGATATAATGCTCATTCCTGCGCATTATTGCAAATTTGCAGCCGTGTCCTTTTGTCTCCATGGTCTTTCAGCAAAAACAATATGCTGAAAACCTATCTGCGTTTGAAGTTCACAGTCAAGATAGCAGCTGTCAATTAGTGTGTTATATGCTGCTGCTGCTGCTGCACAGTATTTTTTTTTATTTTTTTTTTACATTAAAGCAAAGGGGTGCAAGTGTGGCCTTCTGGTTTAAAAAATTATTTGGGTGCCTCAGTGGAGGAAAAAAGCACACAATCGCTAACACAAAAATCCAACAGAGCACTTATGGGTGCTGTCTTGCTGGAAAGCATGCCCCCATGTATGTCCAACCAATCTGATATCTAGTTCTACCCTCTCCAAGAATGCACAGCAAATCGAATCGGTTGTCCTAACAAGCACTAATGCTCATTTTTCCTCGCATTATTTTTAAAAATTCAAGAAAAGCTGTGAAGGCTTTTCCCATGCAGTAAATGGAGCTTTTTGCCCCCTCCTTCCAAACAAGGTGAATCACCATGGGGTCCTGTTGGGACAAAAGGTATTCTCGATGAATTCTATGAGGAGTATTTTCATCGTCTAGATAAGCCCCATATCTTTTGTTTGCCTTCTATTCACCCATTGTTATCAAGATAAGTTATGAAGAAGCCCGTACTGCAACTGTAAGAAATTACACATAACTGCTGTGTACCTGTCATACTGCCAAGAGTAACTTCATCTGAAACATTGACAAGCTGGGGAAGTTCACAGTTTTGTTCCCCATGAATGGGATCTCTTTTATGAAGCAAGGCAGTATAGCATGTGTTCTACTATGGAACCAACATCACAATAAAGTTCTCTGTGATTAGGGTGACTTTTCCAACTGATCCTGTTTTCCCCATCTTGCTGAACTCAATAGATCTTCCCATGGTATTCTGTTTACTCTTTATTTCCACTGGTGTCATTCTGACCTCCTACCTTTATCAGGGTTGGATTCACAAGCTGCCAAATCAATATGGCCACCTGTTTGTGAGCCAGAAATGATGGGTCATAGTTCTGACAAGCCAATAGTCTCCTGAATGGAGTGCATGTGTTAAATCCTCCGATATTTTTGCTTTGAGCTATGAAGAGGTGCCAAGTACCTGTAGTGCACATTATCTCCATATATTCCATTGAGATGGGCAGTAAGTCTTTCTGCTCTTCAAAAGTAGTGGGGATAATCTCTGAGCATCAAAGGTTTATAGTATTATGGCCTCTCTAGGTATGGTTGAGCTACCCACAGGGAAACTGGATTGCAAAATGCAGAACTCTATCCTAATCATAGTTTTGATCTCTACTGAACTGCATTTTGGTTCTGGGGGATACAAAGTAGAGGGAGTGGTGCAGGAGACATATATCTGGAAATAACAACTAGGCTAGTGATGAGCTATCTACCAGCTCCTCACTCATTAACCTCTGCAGTAACAGTATGCTGCATACACAGAGTGTAAACACATCTAAAAAAGATGTTCAGGGACCAACTATTCATTGGCCTTAATGCTGAAACATACTCTTATTTGTTTTTCTTGCAGGCTAACATTGGGCAAATGGACACTCCCAAAGAGCTCTGGAAGATGATAACAGGGAACATGGCTTTAATACAGGTGACTTCTAGGGAAGATTATGGTGTCTTGGATCAGGAGGGTAAGGAAGAAATGTTACCAAGGAGGCCTAAGTCCTAAGCTGTCTGCTACTCAGATGCTTTGAGATGCATCAGCCACATGATTGTCAGCACCAAAGAATATTGAGAAATCTATTGCTGGACCTTCCTGCAACAGTTTGAAAGATTCTTCTAAGGTGTATTTTTTTCTGACCCAACAAAAAAGCCATCTGGGTCTTGGCAAGTACCAGGGGAGGAGCTATGATAGTACCGCACCAGTGGAGAGAGAGCATTGGCTGTGATGCCTGATAAACCTCTACTGCAGAGGTGAGGAGCATGTGGCCCTCCAGATGTTTGGACCACAGCTCCCATCTGCAGCTTCACTCGCCATTGCCAGTGCTGGTTAGGATTGGTGGAAGTTGCAGTCCATCAATATCTGGAGGGCCACACGTTCCCTACTCCTGCTATACTATCTGTGACCACTGCTAAATGACAGTAGTCTCCTGAGTGGAGTCAGTGAGAATGGAAACTTTAATTAGTTCTTTTTCCTCAGCTAATACCTGACTGTATCTTATAGGTTCAAGCAACAGTGGTTGGTTTTCTGGCCTCAATTGCTGCAGTGGTATTTGGCTGGATTCCAGATGGACACTTCAGCATAGGCCATGCGGTTCTTCTTTGTGCCAGCAGTGTGGCCACAGCCTTCATAGCCTCCCTTGTGCTGGGTAAGACACAAATATGTTGGGGTGGGGGAAAGTATTTTGCTTGCTATGTCTTTGCCACATCACCAAATTGTCTTTTCTCTGATCTCAAGGCATGATCATGATTGGTGTAATAATTGGCTCCCGAAAGATGGGTATCAACCCTGACAATGTGGCTACACCTATTGCTGCCAGCCTTGGTGACCTCATCACTCTTGCTCTGCTCTCTGGGATCAGCTGGGGCCTGTATATAGAATTGGGTAAGACTAAGGAGGTAGCATGGTTCTGTTTTATATAAACAGAGTTGAGTATTTTGGCCTTGAGCAAGGTGGGAATCATACAGGTCTCTGCACGTTGGACTGTAGAGCCCAGCAGTTTTAGTGCGCATAGTTAGTGCTAAAGTGTGCTTTATATTGCAATAACATCTGGAGGGCCACATGATTTAGGCCCTAAATCCAGTAATTACTCCAAACTAGAGCAGACCCATTGATCAATGGGAACTTAGTAAGTAAATGCATATGTAAGTTCCTTTGATTCAGTGGGTCTACTCTAATTGGGAGTAACCATTGAATTTAGGTCTTTTGAATTCCTCAGCTCATTCTCATCAGTCTAATTTTTAAGGTTAATTCATGTATGAACTGGTTTAGTGCAACGATGCTGGCAGCTTGCCATAAATACCTATTTAATACATCAGGAATCAGTCCATGCTGTGTACTGTATGTATACTTGCCATTGTTTCACTTGTCAGAGTTACATGTTACCTAATTTTCTGATTCTCATAACAATAACAACAAAACTATTTTTCTATTTTAATTGAGAAAGCTTATAGTAGTTAGAAGTAGGTTTCATGTGAAAGAATTGTAAGCTTGGTTCTGTTTTGGAAAGAAATTCCTAGACTCAAAATGTACTCAGAGGCACCCTGTTTCTTTATTCTAAATGTGTGTCTTTTTGATCTGGATCTGTTGGTAGATTGGTTAGTAAACTGTGAAGTTTTAGTTTATAAAACAAGCAGCTCGAACATGCCTGAAGTTAGTCCACTCCTGACTTAGAGCTGTGCTATCTCCCTCATGGGCAGAACCATTCCACCCTCTTCAGTTAAGGGTTACAACACATGAGCCTATCTAGAACTTAATGTACAGGTCATCTCGACAGAAGTCTGAGGCCACCCTGTGCCTAGAGTGGGAGCTTATCTGTGCACACTGCAATCTTAGTCAGCAGTGTGAACTGATAGAAAACAACTGGACTGAACATATGTCCTGCCTCTGTTAATGTAGGGAGTGGTTGCACTGGAAGAGGATACTTTTGAAATAGAACTGTGCTGATGTGATCTTTGGCCAGGGGCCAGGAACCTTTGGCCATCCAGATATTTTGGCTGACAACTCCCATCAGCCCCATGCAGAATGGCAAACGGTAAGGGATTATGGAAGTTGTAGGCCAAAACATCTGGAGCTTGTATAGTGTGTCCATTCTCTCTCTCTCTCTCTCTCTCTCTCTCTCTCTCACACACACACACACACACAGAGAGACAGAGAGCACTTCTGGGTTGTCCTTGAGTTTTTGATTCTGCCATAGTCAAAGCGGAGCATTGCTTTCTGATCCTGTGAGTGGATTTGGAATCTCTTTTTGTGATTTGCTACTTCAGTGCAGCAACTGGACTTTTGACCTCATCTTTGTTCTTCCAATTCAGAGGACAAACCCTATGTGAATCCTCTGGTGTGTGCCTTCTTTGTTGCACTACTGCCCCTTTGGATCATCATTGCCAGGAGGAATCCAGCAGCACGGGAGGTCCTGTACTCTGGTTGGGAGCCAGTCATCATTGCCATGGCTATTAGCAGGTAGGAAGATTGTGAATGGCTTTCCTTAAGAAGGGATGCCTTGGTCTTGGAGAGGCTTTGGTTCTCCAAACGTTTTGGGTTCTACAGTTCCTACTAATGTTTACTGTTGGCTAAGGTAGATGGTGCTGATGCAAATTTTAATGCTCAAGTGTTTGTAGAGCCAAGGATTCCTAAATCTATTATCTGTTACTTGTGAGGCACATACAACTGAAGAGGGAAAGCAAATGCATTTTATCTTACTCAGTCTACCTTTTTGTTAGGCAAACTATTTCAAGGCTAAAGTGTGTTAAGAGGTTCATGTAAATATGCAATTTGAAGTTCAGATTTATTTAATCTTCTGGCCTGGCCAAAGCAAACTCTGCGCTAATATTTTTTGGCCAAATGTTTAGGGAGCCCTTTCCTTCAGCCAAACCATTAAAAAAAATCAAAGCATTGTGTCTCAAATCATACATGAAGCCAGTGAAATCCATCTTTTAAAATAGTGTCTTTGTGACTTGACTACCCTTGGACAGACTGCAAATTATTACGCGGTAGTTTCTTGAAAGCACACTATATGCTTTAAATAAAAAAATGTTTGAAAAAATATTTTTATAAGTGCCTTTGGTGCTTTCAGAACACATTTGGTGCTCCCAAGGCAGCACTGAAGACAAGAAACAGTATTGACTACAATAATTTTGCTAAGTACCTAGGGTTACAATAGTGACTCTTTTGTGAACATGCCTTTTCTGTTTTCAAACATTTTCTTCAATTTTTCCCCTTACAGTGTTGGTGGATTGATATTGGGGAAAACTGTGTCAGATCCAAATTTTGCAGGGATGGCAGTCTTTACTCCAGTTATAAATGGTGAGTTCCCCTACACTTGTGACAAATGAACCTTAGATTATTTATGATTTAGGGAACCTATGATATTGAACTTTAAATGATATGGCTTCTATGTGTGTAATGAGGTCCAGAAGGTTACAATGAAAATGGTTCTTCCACTAGCATCTAGATTACAGTTCAGAGCCAAAAGCAAAGCAGAGTTTCTCTAAATTCTTGGCTTTACTGCCCATCAAAAACAGAATTATGCTGGGACCATACAAAGAGTGTATGTTGGCATGCCAAATGAATCACCTTGAGTTTAGGGTGGGAGTGGGGAACTGCAGATAAAGGATTTGCAAAACCATCATAATTTAGAAAACATAATATGTCATTGGATGAGGCCCAAATAGCTGGGACAGAATCCTGACAAGGCTAGAAGTCCTGTTGTTGGGTAATTTTTAAATCCAGAAATTGTATAGACACTGACAGCCTGCTGTGAGTGGAAGCACATCCTGTCCAAAAAAGTGGGCATATATCGTTGGGGTCCTCCTTGATCTGACTTTGTCATATGGAGGCATAGGTGATGATGTCCTTTGCCCGGTCTCAGCTGGTGTGCTAGTAACAGCCAATACAGCTTCCCATGAAGATCATATCCAGCACAGATGGTGCAAAATACAGCTGCCAGGATGCTCACAGGACAGTTTTTAGGGATCATATAACACTAATCCTGAAACAATTGCATTGGTTGAGATTTTGTTTGTAGAGTGAATCCAAAGTGCTGGTGTAGACCTACAAAGTCCTAAATAATCTGGGTCCTGGGAATCTCAAGGAACACTTCTCCCTTTATCAGCATTTCTGTGCCCTTAAATCCTGGAAAGAAGCCCATCTCATTGTTCCATCTCTAGGGAAATACATGCAGTCATGACATGAAATCTGGCTTCTCTGTTTTGACACCTGAGATTTGCATTGCCTTTCCTCAAGAGATCTGCTTGGTACCAACACTACTGACATTTTGCCTCAGGCATTTGAGTTGTCAAGGAATATGTCAGGAGATCTGTTTTGCATTTATTTCTTTGCCAGTTTTATCAGAAGTGTTCTATTTTACTGTGGAAATTTATTCTTTGTATTTTATTGCCTTAATATTATTATCTGCCCTGGGATTTTATTAAATTCCAATTATAATTACATAAATAGATTATGAAAGGAGTAAATATCATGCTTATAAAATTGCTTTCAAGTTTATGTTGGCAGGAACAGTTAATACAATCTACGTGGGTTTTTTGAAAGCTGACAACCTATCACTCGAGAGTTTTGAGCTATTGATCCTGAGTATGATCAGTACTGTAACTTTAACAGAATATAAATTCTATACATATCTAGTATGAAAGACTGGCCTTGATCTTCTACTTTGTGGATTTTTATCTCTTTTTAATGGCTTCTTGTAATTTTTTTTTAATTTGTTCATAAAATTACTAAGTCAGTGGGAGTTAAACTGAATATACAGTAGGTCCTCCTGAGCTGCAGGCTCTGGATCTGCGATTTCATGGGACAGTGGGTCGTCACATTCTATACTTAAAATGGTGGTGACATAAAAGTGAATGCGCTGAAGCATCCATGCACACACATTGCTACCATTTAATTATATGGGATGCTATCATCAGAGTTTTTTGTCATCCATGGTGGTCCTAGAACTGAACCCCCATGGATCTGGAGGGCCGACTGTACCAAAAGCTCAGAATTGTGTTTCATACATCGAGCTAAATAAATAGGTGCTAGTCCAAACATGCATGAGCTCTACTAAGAACAGCACTGTATACTAACAGTCTAGTTGTTAGTTCCAATCAGAATTGAACCACTGAATCAATAGAACTTATCAAGTACCAGTGGGCCAACTCTAATTGAGATTATCAATGTGATTTAGGTGGACAAAGTGCAGCACTCCAGAGGTTGGATTGCAACTTATTGTATTCTTCCACTTGTATTTCTTGTATTCTTTCACTTACATTGGCTATGTAGGCTAAAGCTAATGGAACTTATGGTCTAGCAACATCTGGAGGAGCCCTATTTGGATAAATGCCTAAAATTCAATAGGATGTTTTATGTAATGCTGGTCTGTACTCAGTGTTGTGAAGACGCATTATTAAGGAGCTGACTCAAACTAGAAGAAATATATACTAGTGCATACAAACTAGAGGAATAGCATACCAGTGCATATCTGCAAGAGCCCCCCTACTCTCCTTTTTCAGGTTTGCTTCCCTTCTAGATGTATGTGTGGCTGATGCATTAACAGTAAACTGAGCTTCTCTTGACATCATAGAACCCACAGTCATAGACCCTCAGATAAGAAACTCTTAAGGATTTATTTCAGTTTGTGTAAATGAAGACTTTACTACCAGGTGGGGAAAAACCTTTAATCAACAGCAACATGTTAACTATTCAAATGAAATAAATGTCATTAAGTTTTGTTGGGATTCATACAAGTCTTGCTAGAAAGTCTTGCTGTGGTGGGACAGCAGTATGCAATTATGGAATGTATTGACATTAGGAAATCTGGTTATTATAGTTCCAGTGTCATTTTCACAATGGTGGCCTATCTCTATTCCTGCAGGTGTGGGTGGTAACTTGGTAGCTGTCCAGGCTAGCCGCATCTCCACTTACCTCCATATGAGTGGAATACCTGGGGAGAGTTCAGAAACGGTCTCCCGCAAATGTCCAAGCCCTTGCAGCACTTTCTTCAGTTCAGGTACATAATGCATATCAAGTGTCTTGTGTTTGGCTACTTTCCCTTATGTTATGATTTAACATAACATCTTTAAAACTTGACATTGCAGCAGGCCTGCTTTATGGACAGGAAAGAAGGCTAACTGGCGATTTCTTGGCTGGCATGTGCTTTGGCTTAAATATGCATAGCTCTAGCTCAGTTGCAAATCAATTTAAGCACATCTCCTCCTGTCTGTAAGTAATCCTTGGTGGTTTAAATTAGAACAATTTAATGATACAGGAGATTGTGAGCTGCATATATAGAACTATTTGATGCTCTTGCTAGTATTACAAAACTTGTAAGCAAGCCTGCGTGTTCTCAGCTGTTCTATGGACATGTTTCCTTCTATATTCCATAGCTGTGCTAAGTAAATCTATAGAGCTCTGTGGGTACTATAGATTAGCACTGTATTTTTTGCTTTGCTATCTAAGGGTTCTAAAACTTTTTATGGGTACGTATATTTCCACAGGGCAATACAGAATGAGCTTGTCAGCCAGAATGCACTGTGTTACTGTTGTGTGCTGTAATCCAGTGTTCCCTAAAGATTCTTAAAAAGCAAAAGAAGCTCATTTGTTTCAGTTTAAAAATAAAATAAAATAAACCCTACAAAATTCACAGTTTAGTAAAGTCACAAAATAATGTGTAAGCTTAAGAGTTCTCCAGAGTACTTTATCAGGCTGGGTGGATCAAAAAGCAGGAGTTGGGGAAGAGAAGAAAAAAATATATAAAGATTAAGCTACATCTTTTAAGTAGCCTAATTTGTGTAAGGAACACAGAGGAAAGACTGGATGACGGTCTTTGCTAGGCACTGTAAGCATAAGTTGTACCTAGGATTTTGAGGTGAAGAAACATTGGCTGTCTCCTATTTTTAAAGATACATAAAATTCAGCTGATACAGAAAATCTGGGTAACAGCTGGAATAGGTCTTAGCTGCACAATGGAACTGAATATGCGAATCAAGAATACTTTGTACTTATTTTTCATATTTCAGCTGCATGATTTCCAGTGCTTTATTACATATAATTCTAGGCCCATAACCCTGCCAATGAGCATACATTTTCTGGCTAATAGGCAGAACTGAGGCTGGAATAATAAAACACAAGTGTTCCCCCTTCTTAATTTGGATATGCCTAGTTAACCCCTCAGCTGTCTTTTTTGTCTCCTCTGTCCTGCAGATGTGAACTCCCGGTCTGCTCGGGTGCTCTTCCTCCTGGTGGTTCCTGGCCACTTGGTTTTCCTTTACACCATCAGTTGCATGAGGGCTGGCCACACAACACTTACCTTGATCTTCGTAGTTTTCTACATGACTGCAGCGCTTCTGCAGGTAAATGCTGATTTTAATTGTTCAGCCTGCAGTCTTAGTGGTAAGACTGAAACTTGGCTAAAATAATTAATGAGATCTTTTATTAACCACATATCCAAGGCTAGGGGTAAAATGCTTTTTTGCAGTTGAGATTTGTTCTACTTCCTCTAGCATAGGGCATGGAAAGTGCAGCCCATGGGCCATATACAGCCTGCCCAGTTCCCCCCCACCTCGTAAAATAGAGGGAAATCTGGGAAGGGTCAATTTGCCACTCTTGGAGGCCCCCAGAAACTATTCATGATTGGCATTCTCCAGATGTTTTAGATTATATTGCACTAAACCAGTGTAGCCAGTGGGTCCTGATTATGGAAGCTATAGTCCAAAAGCATCTGGAGCTACCAGAGTGTCATCATCAATCTCGTCTTTTCCCAATCTGGGATTCAAGGTGTCTTACAGAAGTTGAAACAGATATAGCTAAACATCTTTATTATTCATGAAAAGTTTGTTTTAAAAGTTAAAAATATAATTAAACTATACATAAATTAAAAGCAGTTATATACAACTCATTGAAAAGAAGAACAAATATAACAACACAGCACATGACAGGCCCTTTCCCCCTGACAGCCAGCCCTCAAAGGCCTACAGCAGCAAAAAGGCTGCCTATGGAAGGATAGCAAAGAGAGTACTAGTGTAGCGTCTCAGAAAGGAGTTCCAAAGTTAGGAAGCAGCTGCCAAGAAGGCCCTCTCCTGTGTTCTCACCAGATGTACCTGTGAAGGTAGTAGGGCAGAGAATGGCCTACACAGAAGATCTCAAAACATGGGCAGGCTCATACAGGGATACAGTCCTTCAGATAACCTGGACCCGAGCCATACAGGTTGACCCTCATATCTGTGGGAGATATGTTCCAAGACACACACACCTGTGGATACCTGAAACTGTGGATAATAGGGAACCCTATTATGTTCAATGAGACAAATGCCAGAAGTTGACCATAGAATCACATTGGAGGACCTAGAACTGCCTAGAGATGACTTTTCCCCCGGACGTGGATAAGTGAAACCATGGATACTGAATCCATGGATACAGGGTCAATCTGTATTTAAGTGGAAGGGCGCACTTGTGCACCTTGGATTTGCTTTTTTTTAAAAAAAAAATACTCTTCGGCGGCGGCAACTGGTGAGAATAAAAACACGAGTACCTTATATTCCGGAATATAAGATGACTTTTTAACCTTCTCAAAATCTTGTAAAAATTAGGGAGTTGTCTTATATGCTGGAATATACGAACTCATGTTTTTATTCTCACCATTCGGAAGGATGGATGGGGGGAGGCTTGCCAGCACCCGCCCTTCCCTAAGCCGCAATGGGGAGCCCTATAAGAGGACACAACGTCCAGCCAGCCACCCCTTCATACTCCCCCCGAAGCCACAATCGGAACCCCAATCGCGGCTTCGGAAGGGGTGGCGGTGGCTGGAAAGCCCCCCCCCAGCTAGCCACCCTTACATTCACCCCTCTCGTCCGCCTTCAATTCCTCCCCAAAGGGGTCGAAGGTGGAGGAGAGGGGCGAATGTACCCAGTTTGCCTCACCCCCCGCCTGGTCTTCCTGTGTCTTTGCTCCCTTTGCTAAGGGAGCAAAGACTCAGGAGATGGGTGGTGTGTGAGGCAAACCGCTACATTTGCCCCTCTCCTCCGCCTCGATTCCTTTGGGAAGGGTGGCTGGGTGGGGGGAAACATTACAGCCAGCACCCGCCCTTCCCAAAGCCACAATCGGGGTTCCCATCACGGCTTTGGGAAGGGTGGCTGGGTGGTGGCTGGAGGGGTGAGTTTGGTATATACAGTTGTCCCTCCATATTCACCGATTTGGCATTCATGGATTTAAGTGTTCACGGCTTGAAAATATTCTTTAAAAGATTATAATCCAAAAAGCAAACCTTGATTTTGCCATCTTATATAAGGGACACCATTTTGCTATGCCATTGCATAGAATGGGACTTGAGTATTCACGGATTTAAGTATTCACGGCTTGAAAATATTCTTTAAAAAATAATAATCCAAAAAGCAAACCTTAATTTTGCCATCTTGTATAAGGGACACCATTTTGCTTTGCCATTGCATGTAATGGGACTTGAGTATTCACAGATTTGGGTATTCACAGGGGGGGGGGGTGTCCTGGAACCAAACCCTAGTGAATGTGAAGGGACAACTGTACTCGCCATATAAGAGAGGGAGGGGTGGTCTTATATGCCAAGTATATCCCAAACTCTATATTTTAACTTAAAATGGGGGGGGTTGTCTTATACGCCCAGTCGTCTTATACGCTGGAATATACGGTAATTCATTCGTGCCCACCATCTTGATTTACAGACATGCCCATTTGAACATCAAATGTGGATAGCTTTGCGTAACTGCGATCTTGTGGAGACAAAGCTGCTGCGAATTGACGTTACTGCGCACCAAGCCACAATTTTATTTCCTCATATAGATAAGCCCTAGCATTTTTCTCTTTTTTTAAGAGCAAATAATTTTGAGGTACTATTAGTCCTAATAATTTAGGATGACTGCCTTGAACATAAACATGTGTATGGATGTACAGTATGTGCCTTCAAGTTGCATGTTGACTGATGGTGACTCCATGAATTTCATAGAGTTTTCTTACACAATGAATACTCAGAGGTAGGCTTGCCAGTTCCTTCCTCTGAACTTGGCAGAGCTATACATTTCCCTGTGATGGGGAATCCTTTTCCTTTTTTGTATTCAAACTTGGATGGCCATAGGCTGGTAGAAATCTGACAGCCTGCGAGGAAGTGGGATGAGGACCATGCTGTGACTTGCATGAAATTCTCATAGCCCTTAAACGGGCCTTTCTATACCCAGTAGTAAACTGATAAATCAATCAGAATGAATGATGGAATGGAGGCCCTCTGCAAAATTGATACCAGAGATACAAATTACTTTCAGCTGTCTCTGTTGGAACTTGGCTCTGTATCACTCCTAAGCAAACTAAGCATGGGAGGGAACTGAAGCTGTGGCCAGGGAGTTTCTGGCTGAAACTGACCACCTCCTCCATATGTGTGGAAGTGGCTGCTAACGCTTAGACTTGATTCAGCAACTGAACTGAATCTCAGGAAAGTGAGGTGTAGTGCTCCTTAAGAGAAATGAATAAAATCTGAGGCATATCTCTCAATCATGGACTTTTGCTATACTTCCAGGTGCTTGAGAAGCTGAAAGAAAGTTTGGCCAATTATCATTCCAAGAGCTGGAATGGATCAGACAGATCCTATCTGATCTTGGAAACTAAGCAGAGGTCAGCTCTAGTAGTACTTGGATGGGAAACAAATGAATTCCAGGTGCTGTAGGCTATATTTCAAAGGAAGGAACTGGGAAAACTACTTCTGAGTATTCCTTGTCTAAGAAAACCCTATGAAATTCATGGGGTCACCATAAGTTGACAGGTGAATTGAAGGCACAGACACACACATGGAAGCCTTTGCTTTCACCTCTGCCAAGAAGGAGGAAGAACAGCAGGCAAGCACACAGCCTGGGCATGTTCTTGCTTTCCATGAATGGCACTGTGAGGGGAATTTTTTGCCAAGCTGACTGCCTGCATGATCATTGGTTTGAAGGGCAGAGGGGGTAGGGTTAGATCAGAAGCACATACCTCAGCCCCAGATGAAAATCTGCCTAGCATCAGCCAACTTGCTCCCGTAAGTCATCCTGCTACTGGAAGTGCCAATAGAGATGTCTCCCCTTTGAGAGCACTATTCAGTTCACTTCAGTTAGAAAAGAATGAGAAGTTGTACTTACTGTGAAAGTTCATTCTGGGATATTAATAATAAAATTTATTTATACCCCGCCCCTCTGCTAAAAACAATCGGGGCGGCTTCCAACAATTAAAACTTTACAATAATGACTAAAAACACCACCCACCCCCACCCTCCCCCATAAAAAGACATTAAACACTATAAAATTAAAACCTTCTAACTAAAAAACACATTAAAAACAAATATATACATAATTTTTAAAAAGCCAGGAGACTGAGTTCCTGAGGCCGGGATCTAATCAGGAAAGTCCTGCCGAAAGAGATCCGTCTTTAGTGCTTTTTTAAAAGCTACTCAAGCTCGTCAGCTGACGGATCTCATTCGGCAGGCCATTCCACAATTTGGGGGCGATTACTGAAAAGGCCCTCTGGGAGGATGCAGACAGCCTAGATTTTTGTGGCTGAAGCAGATTCCTCCCAGAGGACCGGAGTACACGGGGAAGATTGTATGGGAGGAGGCGGTTCCGGAGATAAGTTGGACCCAAGCCATTTAGGGCTTTAAAGGTAATAACCACGTCCTCGGTACTCACAGATTGAAATTGATTCAGTAAACTTACATCAACGGAGTTGCTGGACACCTAGTCAATTGTTTCTGTCAAAATGCTGGCATCTAAGTCGGCTCTTATCCGAGAGATTTTATCTGCAAAATAGTTGTTAAATGCATCACAGCAGGCCGTTGTTGGGTTAAGCAATGGGTTCTGTGCAGGTATAACCTGCGTCATCTCCCTTACCACCCTAAACAGCTCTGCTGGACGGGACTCTGCAGACGCAATACGTGCAGAGGAGAAGGATCTCTGCGCTGCACGTATTGCCTCTCGATAGGACCGAAGAAAATTCCTATGTTGAGTCCTGTTGGATAAGAGTCGAGTTTTCCGCTAGTTGCGCTCTAGTCGTTGTCCAACCCACTTCATTTTCCTAAGCTCTGAAGTATACCATGGCTTACGGTTAGAGGCGGGTTGGAAAGGACGCTTGGGAGCGATCGTGTCAATAGCCTTGATAAGATCAGTGTTCCAAGTATTAACCAAAGCTTCGACAGGGTCACCGGCGTTACCAACCATTAAACCCTCCAAGGCTTTCTGGAATCCTATTGGTTCCATTAGCCTTCGGGGGCGGACCATTCTAATGGGTCCACCACCCCCGGTGGGGCGGGAAGAGACTCTTAGTTCAGTCTTGACCAGGAAATGATCCGTCCATGACAATGTGGCAGTTTTAATAACCGCCGCCCATGGATATTCCTGTTCCGTACTAAAGACCGCATCGAGAGTATGACCCGCACAGTGTGTGGGCCCAATGACCAATTGGGATAGGCCCATGTTTGTCATGATTTCCATGAACTCCCGAGCTGCACCAGTCAGATTTGTCAAGCTGGTCTCGAGTGGAATGTTAAAGTCGCCCAGAACTAAAAGTCTGGGCGACTCCAACAGCAACTCTGAGACCAGCTGTGTCAGCTCAGTTAGGGAGTCTGCTAGACAACGGGGTGGTCGGTATACTAGCAGAATCCCCAAACTATCCCTGGTCCTTAGGCTAAGGTACATACACTCAAAGTGGACTGTGTTTCGGACAGGTATCCTGGTCAAGGTCAGATTGTTCTTATAAACCAGAGCCACTCCGCCCCCCCCCCACCCACCCACTTCCCCTCACCCACTCATTGACAGAATACCCGGCTGGGAGGGCCTGCGCCCATGTGACAGCGCTATCCTCTCCCAGCCAGTTTTCTGTGAAGCAAGCCAGGTCGGCATCCTCATCCAAGAGTAGATCGTAAATAATGAGTTTTATTCTTAACCGACCTGGCATTGCAGAGGAGCAAAGTAAGGTTCTGTGGAATGGTTGGTACACTCTCCAATCCATTCCGGGAAACAGGGTGAACTGAAGGTGGGATAGCTGACAAACAGCGATCCTGCCTTCTTTTGTAACATCTGTTCACTCTGTTCTGACCATACCTCCCTTTCCCCAGCACAACTCCAATTTTTGCCCCCACTCCATTCCCGGCCTCAGCTGACTCCAGTTGCTGGCTTCGAGTCCTTCTGGCTACTGGCTGATGTTCCTGAGGGGGTGGGAGTGGCTTAAGATGCCAGCCACTCCTGGCCACGCCCCCTCCCGCTGCTGCCTCGCTGCCAAGAAGTCTTCAGGGCCCCACTACAGCCTCCTGGCCCGGTTGAATGGGGTAAAAGGCTGCTGCAGGCTGGAGGACCTCTGGCTTGCTGGCTGGTGATGGCAGGAGGATCAGTGCACTACATTTGGGTTAATCCCCACACGCTAACCCAACAAGGCAGGAGTTCCATGTTCTTTTTCAGTTACAATCGTTAGAAACCCCCCTCCTCTCCACCTTCAGTTTTGTATTCTAGCCAAGTTTAATCCTGCTAACACTACTTCCATCTCTCCATTTCTCTCTCTTTTTTTTTAAACCAGGTGGGTGTGGATTAGCCTCCTGCAATCTCAGAATGAAGCTTCACAGTAAATACAACTTCTCATTCTCGGGATGGCATGGAGGATCAATCCACTACATTTGGGACATACCCAAGCTACCCAATCCAGGAGGGCCAACTTTATTTTCTAATATTTTATTTATTAGTATACACAGAGAAAGAAGGGTGAGGGAGTAGCGTTAGCAGGAGTAGACTTGGCTAGAAAACAAAACTGAAGGAGAGGAGGGAGGTTCTAATGACTCTAACTGAAAAAGAACATGGAGCTCCTGCCTTGTTGGGTTAGCATGCAGGGATTAACCCAAATGTAGTGGATTGATCCTCCATCCCATCCCAAAAATTATTATTACCCCCTTAGTGTTAAATCAGGGCTGATGTTCTTTCAACATGTTGGAAAACATGTTTCTCTGCAGGCGCATTTGTGTGTACATGGGGACAAAAAGCGGGCTTTGATGTCCCAATTCAAGGCTTAGTAACTGCAGTGGTGCTCAGGTAAGTCTTAATATGTCAGTTGATGACTAATGTGACCATTGTGCTTCTGTCTTCCAGGTTCTCATCCTTCTTTACATTGCTGACTGGATGGTCCACTGGATGTGGGGCAGAGGCCTGGACCCTGACAACTTTTCTATACCATATTTGACGGCACTGGGTGACTTGCTTGGGACTGGTCTTCTGGCACTCAGCTTCCATATCCTCTGGCTCATTGGGGACCGGGACACAGATGTGGGGGACTGAAATCCATCCTTCCTCAGCTTCTTCACTCCCCCCTGTATGTTTCCTTCAGTGACATTCCCCACCCACCCATCCTTCCCTGCGACCACCTCTTTAAAGTCTCTCTTTGGGACTTTAACTTTGATACTGGATTCTCATTATTTTCAATGGGAATTTTATGTGGTTTCTATTTCAAGCCAAGTTTGTACAGAAAAAAATATAGTTTTAGGAAGGATGAAAGAAAAAATGTGTAAAGACAATCACCAAGTGCAATTTCATAATGGTTAATATCTAGGATACAATAGAGAATGATTGATCAACAGACTTTAAAGAAATCCTACTTTCCTCATTCTGCACCCCCTCAAGACACTAGGCGTAAACATTAGTGCGAGTGTGTGTGTGAGTGTATGTTGTGTGAGAGAGACAGAAAGAGAGAATATATTGGAAATGCAATTCGGGTTTGTTTTGGTGTTAAACTCATCACAAGAATTCCTCACTTGTCACATTTGGATTCTGAAATGGATTAAATGGTTTGGACACCCACTCCTTGTCTACACTAATAATTGGTCCAACCACAAAGCAGGACTTCATGGCTTTGAAAAAAAATCATGGCTATTAGTAGATAACAAAATCAGTTATTATGGGGGGTGCATTTGCACTGTGCTGTTGAATCAGAGTGCTGCTTTGCAGTGAGGTGAACTCGAATAATGGTATAGAGCATGGGTGGGGAAAGATTGGCCCATGAGGTGCACACAGCCCACCAGATTTCATTTTGCAGCCCCAAGCCCCCCAAAGCTCCCAGGCCCCCAAAAACGATTCTTTAAAAAATGGAAATTTTTTTTGTTCCCAAACAGCTCAAAACTGCTGCAAAATGCAGTGGTTTTGCTCCCCAAAACCCCAAGCTCCTCACATATCCCAGAAAAAAAACCAGCCAAAAACAAAAATGGAAGTGAAGTAATGTCACTTTTGGTGTACTGGTGCAGCCCGTGGAAGTGGAGTGAGGGGTGAAAATGGCAAAAAAACAAAAACAAAACCACAGTTGCCCACCCCTGATCTAGAGCTACTCATCATTCAAGTTCCAAATTAATTTTCAGCTGATGAAACCACGAAAGCCTGGCTTGAGAAGACATACTTACATCTGGTCCTTTCAGACTGGCTGTTCTGTGCGTATTGTGAATTTGTAATTTATGTTACATTTCTAGTCTTCCAAAAAGACTGAGAGTCATGTGATTTGCTCCTGTTATACAGCAGTTATCTCTGCAAAAACACGGCAGTCCATTAAACAAAGGCTGACACCTTTGCATGCTTCCAGCTACCTATCTCTCTCATGGAAGGTCTGTTTTTATCACCTACTTTATACTGACCTATATCTCCTGGATGCCAACTCACCTGTTGCCTTTTTAAATCCATGTTGCTGTGTCCAACTGTGAATGGTTCATATGGAACTGCAAAACCTGAACTAATTAACTTAATACTTGCAAGGTTTCCAAATCTTAAATGCCTGAAATTGAGATACTGATGCTGAGCTAGGCTGCTACAATTTCAAGAATGACTGCTTGGCACCCCTAGAGAGCTAGAGAAACCAATACAAGATTGTTTAGTGCATATGAAACTGAACACATGTTGAATAATATTTGAGGCTAACCTAGTGGCCAATCACATCTCTGTTGTCCCTTCACATAGTGCAGATGGTACATATCAAGCTTCACACATGAACTGGCTATTTTGGCACTTCACTTGTATGCTTAAAGGTGTGTATCGAAGGTCAGCCAGACGGACATATACTAGTCAATGTGTGACACAGGACATAGCAGGGCGATATACCTCATATTCAACATTATAACATGTTCTTGCTTGTCTGCAGTCCAAGACTGGCTCTTCTGTAGTGTTAAAGTCAATGATTCTATTTTAGAACTATGAATCTGAAGAAATGTCCAGTTTACATTTTTTGTCAGTTACAGCATAGTTTTTATGTGGGAAATATGGCACTTATTTGAGTCAAAGTGTTCCTTACTACAGCCAAATCCACACTACACAAATAATCCAGTTTTAAACTAGATTATTTGCCATGGCTCCTTCCTATGGAATCCTGGGATTTGTAGTTTATTGAAGCACAAGCACTCTTTGGTAGAGAAAGTTAAAGACCTTGTAAAACTACCAATTCCAAGATTCTATAGGATAGAACCATGGCAAATAATCCTGTTTCAAACTGCATTATTTGTGTAGTGGGGATTTGACCATAGCATCTGAATAAGGAAGCCTAGCCTGCACACTTTGAATGTTTTTGCTGCCTTATACTGAGTTGCTAATTTAAGGGTGTAGTCATTGTAAGCAGCAGAGTGAGGAGTACATATCAGCTTCTATGAGCAAGGATTTCCTGTTCTCAGGTATACCTTGCTCTCTGCACAAAATTCAGCAAGTCCTGTCCTCTGACACCTTTTAATGCAGAGTATCTCAAGAAATGTAAAGTGGAAACATACAAATTCTATAAAATAAGATGTGGAAAGTCTTGTGAGTTAAGACTGTACCCTGCCTAGGTAACATGGCAATTGTCCCCATTGCTCTGGATTTGCTTTCGTATTGGATTTAACAATATAGCTGAAGTTGCTTGCACTGATGAATACAATATATATGTCACACCTCTCTTTATGAGGAATAGTAGTCAAAATGCAGTTCATCACAAAACTCTGCTAATTTTTTTTTATTTGCTCCTGCACCAATTTCTTTCTGATGGTGCATCATCTTACCATGTTTTGTTTGTCAACCTTTAGCTTTAATTCCTACATAATTAAAGGCCAAAGGAGAGAGAATAAAGTGGTATTAGTGTATTGTCTTGAACAAAGGTGGTCTTGTAAAGAAATCTTGAGCCCTTAGATTCAACCAGAGACTGGAGAAGTTGCTATTTGGGGTCTGCAATTCCCAGGATCTGCCAGCCAGTATGGCCATTAGCTATGCTGGCAGGGGAATACTGGTAGCTTTAGTATAAAAACAAAGTAATGCATTGAAGCTTTGGGTTTGACTTTCTGTTTTCACATACTCATAAATATAGCCTGAATATTACTTCCCTTTAGAAAAATGGCTTGCTTTTCTTTATCTGGGGCAACAACTCCTTTTTGTTGGACTTCGGCGGTCATCTGGAAGACAATGGTGGTTTTTCCATGTAATTTAGATTTGGAACTTTGGGCTGAAACTGCTCGTAGATGCAAGATTGCTACAATTTAGAGGGTTTACAGGGAGAATTCAGGAAGGGAATTACTGCCAACATGGTCCCTAATGGTCTCAGTTGGAGCACTGTATTTTTAAGGCTGTAATCCTTCAATTGACAGTATTTTAGTGGTAGTTCTGTGAACTCAGAGTCTGACATGAGCATTGCTGCCTTCAGGTTCTAACATGCCATCAAGACAAAAGCCATGGAATACTGCTGCAAAGATGTCTGAAGGATAAAATGTTGCCTCCTGCTTTACAGGGTAGTCTTAGTTATTTCAGATCAATGGCTAGTGCTGAGGACTTCATGGTTGCCTTACATCTGCAAATGCCTATTCCTGCCCTGCTGAAAACATCTTTGAAACTAAAACTAAGAATATGTATGGATGCATTGTTTATCCTTAAGCACAGACTTTGTCAAAAATTATTACCTGATGTCACTAAGGCTTTCATTCTATCTTTTCCTGTTAAATTTTAAAAAGAACTTTCATCTGTCTCATGAGTGTGTGTGTACTACTGGATGCTAGCACTTGAGTAGTTTGTTTATACACAACTCCATTTGAACATTTTTTTGTTTGTCATTCCATATATTTCCCTCGTTAAGATCTATGCCTGTGCATCTCATTTTAAGCATAACTTCCCTGGTCTAAGAACAAAGATTAACCCCTAGGTCAGGGAGCTTGCATGCTTGCTCTATTTGAGGGGATCCCTAAATGTTGTTGTCTCCAAAGGGGGTAAAGTGGGGAAGTATCTGTGAACAGAATGTCATCCAAAAGCTTTGAAGAATAATTTTATTCTCACCAGTTGCACTCAAATGCATGTTTATTTAAACTGGGCTGCAAATAAAGATGAAGATATTGGTATACATCTTTTATGTAAAAGGAAAAAAGAACTTAATTGTTTATAGTTGCTGTAACTAAATTGATGCCAATTTAACTGATATAAATTATATTTGGTAAAATAAAGATTACATTTATTTATATGTCTTTTGATCTGTTATTTGTATTCTGTTAAAATAAATTAATAGGCTGCAGCTGGATTTTTTGGCTGATGTTCCTATCTATATGTAAAACCAGTTCTGATTTCCCATGTGTGTCCACTTCACTGATACTAAGACCACAGCTTCCTCCCATTGGTAGTTCATGGGGCTTTTCCTTCAGCCTTACTTTTTCACTCAACAAGCTACTGCCTATGTCTCTTCACTCAAATTACATGCTTATAGATGCCGTATTGCTGGTTGACTGGGTTAAACTTGGATTCTAACCATGCCATCCTGTGCTTATTTATACCATTTAGCTGGTCCAGGTTCTAAGTCTTCTTAAAAGCAAATATCTAGCCTTTCTAGAAGCCAAGATATGAGGCAAAACTTAAGCCACCATTTTGTGAGAAGCATGCCTTTCTTTAATTTATAACTGAAGAGTGATCCATTCATATCTTTGCTGCAAATATGCACAGCCTTGGCATTCATGTTCATTTTACTATATCAAAAGCCCTTTTCAACTCATAGTTGGGTCCTTACATGCTGCAAAATCATAGCACCATGATTCCACTTTAACTGCCATGGCTACATCCTATGGAATCTTGGGGTTTGTAGTTTAGTGTGGCACCAGGACTCTCTGGTTAATATCTCTTAATTGTTCCTCCCTAAACTGCAGATCCCAGGATTCCATATGATGTTGCTATGGCAGTTTAAAGTGGAAACATAGTGCTATAATTGTGAGATGTGAAAGGGCCCCTAGTCTTTCAGGCTATAGTCCACCCTATATCCATTAACCCAAGAGTCAACCAGACTGGACCCTTCTTAGTAGGCATGTATAAAATTGAACAGTTGAGGGTTGTTGTTTTTAAAAGAAAGGAACTATGTCAAAGGTAGGAAGACTTCTGAATGAGTTTGTGGACAATTGGTCAGTTTGTTTTTGCATACAAACCAGATTACTAAAAAGAAATAAAAAAAAATACTGGAAGAAGCTGGAGTTCTTTTATCAAGAGATAGAAAGGAAAAAGACACCCACCCAATCAAACCCACCTTTCCTCTCTTTCACCACCACCTCTCCCCTACTCCCACTTTGCCTTGCTTATCCTTGGCTCACAGTGGTCATACTGACAGAGGCAGGGACATGTTTAATGGGTCCTGGTTTCACAACTTTTCCTGCTTATAAGTGTGTTTGCAACTCTTTTTGTCTTTTTGACTTCTGCTACAAATTTAACCAAAAAAAAAAAGAAAAGATTTTACAACCCCGATCAAGGTGTCAAATTTAGTGGAAATCTTCATTCCTGGGAAAGCTATAGCTAGCAAATATCTGCATCTCCTGCTGCCATTAAAAGACATAGGAACCTTTTGAGGAGAAAGTATGGTAAAAACAACAGAGTCAAAAACAAACAAACAAAAAACACAGCAAATTTAGTTTTAACTTAAATCCAATTGTTAGACCCAAACAGAGTAGCCCCACTGAATCAACAGTGATTTGGTATGTCAATACTTAAATAAATTCCTTTGATTCAATGGGTTTACTCAGGTTGGCAATAACAAATTTAGGCCTATGTGTTTTCACTTTCTTATAGTCAGTGGGTCCTGGGTTTCCTAGACAGTTTTAAGATCATGCCTAAGATGGTCTCAAACTGCTCCTATAACTGTGCAATGTGGACATACCCCAAACAATGTGGAGGACTGCATTTTGGCTACTTCTGATCTGCATTACAGATGGGAATCATCTGATCCTCCAGGTATCATTGAACTGCAAACTTTCAACAGCCCTGACCCACAGAGCCAATGAGGCAGAATCCTGGGAGTTGTACTCCCAACAACTGGAGGGCCAAATGTTTCCCAACCCTGCCCTAGAAACTCCTCAGGAAAAGGATGGCCAGTGGGTGATGAACTGGTCATAGCAGCTACACACAGAAATTGCCATCTGTGCCATTTTTAAATTTAAATATTTATATCCTGCCCTATACCCAAAGAGCTCAAGGTGGCTTACAATACAATCAGTTTAAAACAATACATAATACAATATTTTTAAAATATTACAAATATATTAAATAGTTTATTGATTAATAATATGATTTAAAACAATTTTAAACAGTACAACCATTAGGCATGTGCATTGTAGATAAAATCAGTTAAGCCTGAAGGCTTTAATAAAAAGGCAGGTTTTGACTTAGTGCTGAAATGATCCCAGTGTTGGCACCAATTGGGCATTCAGGGGGAGGGAATTCCACAATTGGGGTGCCATCCCAGTAAAGACCCTTTCCCGTATCTTCCACAATGTATTTCTCCCATTGATGGGACGCAGAGGAGGGCCCCTCCAATACACCTCAATTCTTGGACAGGAATATACACATTGCATCTGGCCCAAAAGAAACAGCTGCTGACAGTTAAACTCATCAAGTATTATGCTATATGGAAATGGCCATTATAATGTATGTTCAACATGCTAGGAGAATAAGATACATATATGAGCGCAGTTTACAGAAAGCAATCTCCAGAAGCCTTAGGTCCTGAGGGGGGCAAATACATTCTCCTCCAAAGAAGCAGCCATTCACAGTGCTGTGACTTGTCTTAATGGTCAAAAGAGCCCCCCTAAACTTTGCATGCCCCCTAGCCAAGATGGCAACCGCGAGTGATTTACTTGTGTTTTTAAATCTGTCACTGCCAAAAAAACAACAACAAACAAACAGTTTACTATGATGTGCACATGTATTTACAAAAAGAAGGGGGGGAAAGAAAGTAAAAGATCACCATTTAATCAACTTACTAGACCCTCACTTAGCTGAAAATCCAACATGGTGGCAGCAGGTGCTTTCCCTCTTTGCTAGCCCTGCCCCCCATGCTTGTCCAGCCAATCAATTTACGCTGCCTCGTTGCAGCAACATGAATGTAACTGTCTTAATGATTGCACATTCGCACATTTCTATGCCCTATGGAGCTTTTCTAAAAACCTTTAGAGATTTACAGTGGATTTGGCTGCCCCCCTTCTGAATTAGATATATTGATGTGAATGTCTATTTGGACAGGCTGCCTTCCATGCGATTGCCGTTTGGAATATTTTCACCATTTGGACAGGCCCTCAGATTAACAGATGTAAGACCTATATTCAGTCCCAAGTTGGAAAGGAATGAAGCAGAGAGACCTATTGAGGCTGCTTTCCTCCCTAAACATTTAGCCCATGAACTTACGCATTCATCCTGCCTCTTACCAAAAACACAAACCTCCATCCATAACTTTTGGGGCAAGCCCCCATGCTCTTACAGAAAGAGGACTTTCCCCAGTTTCCAGCAGTAGCACACAATTTGGAACACAGTTTTGGAATTGGAGCAATGATCTTAAGAACTTGGCTTAAAGTTTGTCCAGGTCTGGGGACCAACCCCCAATCCAGACTCTGGAAGTATATAGAATTTATGCCACAGATTTAGTGTTGAAAACCTTAATTGCTGGTAGAATATAGAGGGGCCCCTTTGTGAAGGAAAAACACTTAAGTATCAATTATGTTATGTATTATTATTACAGTATTATTATTATTATTATTGTCGTCATCATCATCATTATCATCAAGGTCCCAAGCAGTCTAGCAAAGCGAGTACCCACATTGATTGATGAAATCACAGATGTCCTGCTGTTCTTCAGTCAAAAGACCAAACAAACTTCACCTTTACAAAAAGAACAAAAATGACAGGGCAGGCTGTTGCAGAATAAATGAATAAAGCATTTGGCAGGACCTAATGATTTGTTTTGTTTTGTTTTGCTTTTTTTAATGTAAAGTGCCATGTACATAGATGGCACTATATAAATAAATGATAATGAATGAAGGAATGAAGCAGACTCAGGAGCCTGGCCTTCACTAAAGGTTACTGTCATGTAAATGCTGGAGGTGAAGATTTCCAAAGTGCGGATGCCACTGCTATGACTGATATGTGTTTTTAACTGATATGTGTTTACATGATACGTATTTTTAACTAATATTATTATGTTTATGTGTTGTTCCCCACCTGGATCCACAGGGAGAGGCTGGTAAGAAATTAACAACAACAACAACCTGGGTATGTTTCCTATCCCACTGTGCTGATTGGCCACTTAGGAAACATACCCAACCAATCCCCTCCCTTCCCTGACTCCCTCAGCTAATCCCCACCCCCCATGCAAATTCCATCTCCACCTCACAAGCCACTGCTGCCACTCCATCTGCATCTACACCCCGAGCCTCATAATGGCCCCTCCTTACTCTCACTCCCTCAGATACTCACCACCCTCATGTAAAACAAGGCAATATATCCCCCCCCCCCCTAAAATAACAGTGTGTAGCTGAATCCTGTGAAAAATCAGGTGTAAAACACTAGAATGTTTCCCCACAATAACAACCTGTAGCTAAACCATGTGAACCTTTCAAATCTACTATCTTTGGAAGAGACCCTTAAGGCCATAACAGCAGATGAAGAATGGCAAGGCAGCTGGCGTTGATGGAATCCCACCTGAAGTTTGGAAACACGGAGGTCATGCACTCCACGATAAATTCCACAAACTCCTTGTGAATTGCTGGGAAACAGGGGGACTGCCATCAGATCTCTGAGATGCAGTCATCACCACCCTGTACAAGAAAAAAGGAGCAAAATCTGATTGCTCAAACTATCGAGGCATAACACTGCTCTTTATTGCTGGAAAAATCCTTGCAAGGATACTCCTGAACAGATTAGTTCCTGCTATTGCAGAAGAACTTCTTCCTGAAAGCCAATGTGGCTTCAGAGCCAATAGGAGTACTACAGATATGGTATTTGCCCTTAGACAACTGCAAGAGAAATGTAGAGAGCAGAACAAGGGTCTCTATGTAACGTTTGTTGACCTCACCAAAGCCTTCGACACTGTGAGTAGAAAAGGTCTGTGGCAGATCCTGGAAAGACTAGGATGTCCCCCCCAAATTCCTTAAAATGATTATCTTGCTACACGAGGGCCAGCGTGGTCAAGTCAGATATGGTGATGCTCTTTCAGAGCCCTTTCTAATAACTAATGGAGTGAAGCAAGGTTGTGTTCTTGCACCAACTTTATTTACAATCTTCTTCAGCGTGATGCTCCAAAGGGCTACGGCAGAGCTTGAAGAAGACGACGGCATCTATATACGTTACCTTACTGATGGTAGCTTGTTTAACTTAAGCCATCTGAGGGCTCACACTAAGACTCTAAACTATCTAGTCCGTGAGCTGCTCTTCGCCGATGATGCTGCCCTTGTTGCCCACAAAGAAGCAGCTCTGCAGCGCCTAACATCCTGCTTTGCAACAGCTGCAGAGCTGTTTGGGCTGGAAGTCAACCTGAAGAAAACAGAAGTTCTTTACTAGCCTGCACCACAGGACGAACACCATCATCCCCACATTGCCGTCAGCAAATCTGTGCTTAAGTCCATTCAGCAGTTCACCTACCTGGGAAGCATCATCTCCTCAGATGCCAAGATTGACAAAGAGATCGATCACAGATTAGCAAAGGCACATAGCGCATTTGGAAGACTTCACAAAAGAGTCTGGAGTAATAAACACCTGAGGCAAAGCACAAAAATCAATGTGTATAGAGCCGTTGTACTGTCTATTCTCCTTTATGGGTCTGAAATGTGGATCACCTATTGCCACCACCTACGACTCCTTGAGTGCTTTCATCAGCGCTGTCTACGCACAATCCTAAATATGCACTGGACTGACTATGTGACGAATGTTGCTGTCCTTGAGCAAGAAGGGATCACCAGCATTGAGGCCATGATATTGAGAACACAGCTTCCAGAAAGGAAAGCCAGAGAGATGTTTCCACACAATAACAACCTGTAGCTAAACCACGTGAACCTTTCAAATCTACTATAACGGTGTATGTTATGCTGGGTACAGACGATGATTATGATAACAACAGTAACAACCCCACCCTACTCCTGACAGTGTCCTGTGGGCCCCTTTAAGCGAAGAAGCCCAGGCTCTCCTCTTGCCCTTTCAAAGACTACATTTCCCAGGAAGCCACTTCGCCCAAGGATGAGGGCCGCCTCGCCAGGAGCATGCTGGGTAATGTAGTTTCCCCGGGGCAGCCGCCCTCTCTCCTCAGGCCCCTCTCACATGACAGCCGAGAGAATGCGGAAAAGAAGCCCGTGGTGGCGCCTTGGAAGGAGCGGCCAGAGGGAGCGAGGAAGCCCGTCCAAAAAGGCAGCTCTGGGGCCGGGGAGGCTCCTCCAAGCCCAGCCGGTCCCCTCGGCTGCAGAATCCCCGCCGCCTTTCTTTCCAAGAAGTAAGGCCGGGGCGTCTATATGTGTTCTGTTGCTGGGGGACCAAAAAGTGACTCGAAAGCCCCTGGTGCTGCGGTTGCGCTGAGCCCACCGAAAGCCTCCGGCTCTCCAAGGAGGGACTCCCCATCCCCAAGGAAGGCGCCTCGTGAGCCAGGGCGGTCGCCAGGAAAACCTCCCCTGCCGCTCTCAGGGAGGGGATGCTTCGCAGAGGGGAAACTCGCCAGCCTTAAGTGGGGCTGCGCCCCTGTTTTGGGGAGGTTGGGGTTGAGCACGGCTCGCTTCATTAGACCGGAGGAGGCGGAGGCTTCCCGCCGGCGTCTTCCGACCATGGTGGGCCACCACGACCACATGTTCAAAGTGCTGATCATCGGGGATGCCACCGTCGGGAAGACGTCCCTGGTCCAGCGCTATGCGAACGACAGCTTCAACAAGCATTACAAATCCACCGTCGGAGGTGAGTCTGGGGTTGGGTGCCTTCAAGTCGACCCCCTACTTAACAGTGGTCCTATGAGAGTGTTTTCTTGGCCAGATGTATTCAGCAGAGTTTTGCATTGCCTTCCTCTTCAGGCTGAGAGAGTGTGACTTGTCCAAAGTCACCCACTGAGTAGGGATTTGAACCCAGGTTGCTGGGAACCCTGGCCCAACAGGTAAACCACTACACCCACAATGGGGAGTATTGTAAGTGTGTTTTTTTCCCTACCCCATTGATGCATTACAGCAGTGGTTCTTAACCTGGGGACCCCCGGGGGCCACAATGGCATCACAAGGGGTCCACAAAGGCTTGAAGGCTGCTTGGTCCACCTCCTCCCTGTAGTGGAGTAGCCACATTTCAGGAGCCAAGGCAAAGGCTGGCCTGCACATTGCTATTCAATCCACTCCAGCCACAAACTTGTAGGATGAAGCAGAAGAAAAGTCTTACCTCCCGCTCCAGTAGGGGATTATTGTTGTTATTATTATGGTTTTAAATCTGGAGGTAAGCCATGGCAACAAAAAATATTTAAAAGGGGTCCCTGGTAAAGGAAAGTTTAAGAGCCACTGCATTACAGTACAGTACTTATTTGCTATGAAGACATTGAGTCTTAAAGCTATATTTAATTTTTAAAAAATCTACTTCTTGACTGTAAAATGTTACTGCATGTTGGCCTTTTGTCTGCTGAAGAGCCTTGTGTAATTCAAAAATTGACATAGTCCTCCAGTGCCAGAAGCCATAGTTAAAGATACTGCCTTATTTCTATTCCTGTTTCTTTAGATATTACATCTCTCAGTTCCTCTTTGGGTCTCCTTCATGTTTCCACCCTCTGTTGAAATGAAGCCAAGGTTTTTTTCACACATTGGGAAGCAATATGCCACTGGTCTGTCCTAGTTAAATATGCCTGCAGTTTCTCTTAGTCACATTCTGAGTTGCCAGTTATTAAATAATTACAATCTGCTGTTTATGTTCTAGTTGTGCAGCTCTTGCTTTCATAGGAGAAACTGATTATATCAAACAGTGTTTCATCAAGGCTTGTTTGTATTTATTTGTTGTTGTTGCTTTAAATCTATAATCTGTCTCGTCCACCAGTGTGTGTTTCTATTCATAATTTAAATGTGAAGGATCCTTTGAGATACAGAATCTGAACTATGCAATTGGATTCAGCATAGGAGAAGTGGTTTTTGTGTATTTTTACACTATGTTCCAGCTACTCTAATCAATTATTTCTTTGCAAGAATTTTGGTGTGTGGTGCAACACGTGCCGACCGCAACATACTCTTTTCTATCCTCTTGTTTGCATATAGGGTCAACTCTACTATGAAGCATGGTGAGGAACTTGCCACATGGCAGAAGATGTGGGGTGGGAGGAGAGCAGTACTAGTAGCTGTTACTCACAAACTTTCTCCCTGTTGGAAGACAGAGTTGTATATGCTACACAGTCAGCCTTGTCCTGGGTCTCCTAAAATAGGAGTTTACTAATCTCATTGTCAGTAATTGTCACTCCACTCAGTTTCTGTATGACGGATACCATTATGTAATTTATCTCAGGCCAAAACAAGCATCTTTGTCTGACGCTATCTACGTGTATTAGGACACTGGACTAAAATTAAGCTTGCAGACTCTGTGGGGCAAACTGCTGTTGATGAGAAGGGTACAAAGGATATATAAATTGGTGTGTGCATTGAGTGACGGGAGTCCTTTACACTTTTATTTTACAAAGTGAGTGGTGCCATACCGTTAGCTTCTTGATAACCAAGGTGTGCATCTAATCATCTACAATGTGGGTCATCTGTGGGCGTTAGCACTTAGATAGAGTGTGTGGGTGAAGGAGCTGAAGTGACCAACTAGGACAACAACTAATTGGATTGATTGGTGTGTTTAGATAGTATCAATATTTAGTTCTTTATTTGATTCCACTTTTATTTATTAGTCTCAGAAATGCAACATGCAGTAAAATTAAACATCGCCAATACCATTAAAACATAAAATGAATACAAGATCAAAAGATTCAAAACACAATTTAAAAAAAGAGCATTTGGGGAAAAAATACAATATCCAGATGATTAAAACTCCCTTTGCACCAAACAACTTACTCAAGGTTCACTTGAATAGAAAAGTTTTGGGGCTCATCTATACAAGGCAATAAAGCATAGATTGATGTACACTAATGCCATTTTGCAGCAGCTTTCATTTGTCTCCACAGCTTTTTTTCAAAATCACTGGCATGCGAAGCCATGTGTGTTTGTTGTTCAAATGGGCATGTCTGCAAATCAAGATGGTGGGCACAAGTGAATTACTCATGTTTTTATTGTTACCAGTTGCCACTGCCGAATAATATTTTTTTAAAAAATGCAAATCCAGTGTGCAGAACTGCAATTTCCTGCTTAAATAAACAGGAAAAAGGAAAAGAAAAGGCTGTTTCGTTGCTTCAAAGCACAATTGCTATAGCTAAAGTCCAACATGGCAGTTCCAGGCACTTGCCTTGCCAGCAGGCTCCGCCCCCTGAAAACATCCAACTAATCAGCTTTCCACTTCTGCGCTTATCAGTAATGCAGATGAAAGTGAATTGGTTGTCCCAGCGAGTGGGAATGCGTTATATCCTTTGGAGTTTTTTTTTTAAAAAAATACGAAAAGCTGTGAAGGCTTTTTCCACAGAGTAGTTGGAGTTTTTGCCCTCCCCTTCTTCCAAATACGACAAAAAGATGCAGGATCCCATTGGGATAAAAGGTATTCTCTAATTCAATTAGAATTTTCACGATATAGACAAGCCCTCTTTTTTCAGGTGAGGAGACAATAGAAAGAGAGCTAGCTTTAGGCTCCTTTGGCTGGGAGTTCCAGAGTGTGTGGGAAAATATAGAATGTGTGTTGTTGTATCTCAGTAGAATAAACTATCAGCAGAAGTGCTGAACAAGTCTTCTGGGCTTTGTGTAGTATTTGTATATCTGTTTTCTCTCCATTCTGGGGTGAGTGTGATTCTCTTTCCACTCACTAATTCCCAGCTGTGGTTCATTTGTAACCTCTGCCTATAGCTGTGGCTATAAGGCATTTCTTAAATATGTTGGCTTCTTTTCTTAAAAGTGATTTAGAATGGGTCTGTAATACTTTATTTTATAATTGTTCTGTAATTATTTCATCATAAGGTTGTAAATGTCCTAAAGGCACCAGATCCTGTCTGATCTTGGAAGCTAAGGCAGGTCAGCCTTGGTTAGTACTTGGATGGGAGACTGCCAACGAATACCAGCTGCTGTAGGCTATATTTCAGAGGAAGGAACTGGCAAAACCACTTCTGAGTATTCCTTGTCTAAGAAAATCCCATGCAATTTGTAAGGTCGCAGTAAGTCTTGAGGGCTCATAAACACATACAGTTCTTTTATCATTCATTCACTAGGAATCCCAGTGCAAGAATAATCTAGGTTGTTGGTCTATAGTTTAACCTACAGTCATTAACTGGTATTTCAAGAGAAGTTGGATAAATGTTTTAATGGTCAGAAAACCAGACCATTACATTACAGTATTACATATAAGATAAAATAATATAAAATGCAATAGAAAATATTCATAGTACAAGATGGTATAAAATAGTAATACTAAGTCAGCATCCTGTGTTGGCATGCAGTTGCAGCTGCACAGTGGCTACCTTGGCTGTGATCAGATGGAACTAGTCCACCAGAAGTTAGTCAGGTCAGACACTTTATTTTGGTTTATTGACCAATAAAAATACAATCAATAAAACTATGGGGATGCTTTGATCGTGATTTCCTGCGTGACTGGATGGCCCTTGTGGTCTCTTCCAACTCTACAATTCTATGATTCTATGAAAACAAGTACCGGTATCATAGAAGACCTCTAACAGTAACTATTGGCAGCCATATATGGGTGAAGCTTACACATAACGTAGCAGAATTTTGCTACTTTTAAAGAAATTATTTTATCTTGATTGTCTAACAAATAATGTAAATAAAAATAATAAAAATAATCAGAATGTCCCAGAAGTTTGGAAAAAAAGGAGTAATCAGCTGATGACAATTATCCCTGTAAAACTGACAGTACATGAGCTTTGGTTTCTATAGCACCCATATCACAGGGGTGGTGTCGAGTATCATAGGGGTTTTCCCCATATTTCCCTTCCAACAGAGAAGTTAGTCAATATAAAATGCTTCAGATCTCCTAGGTATACGTTGTAAAACTGGAGTAATAAAAAGGCGTTAGAGGTCACAACAGAATACAACAGAACATATCCCACATTTTCCATTTTCTCTGCATCCTAAGAACATAAATGTTCACATTCTGGTGCATTATTATATCTTTGCTTCAGTACTGCAGATAGAAGCACATTAAATTTGGTCAAAATAAAAGCTTTCCTATATTTTGGAAATAGTTTAATCACTAAAAATTTTGTACATTTTTTAGGAAGTGCTTCATTTGGTTCAAGGGTGGGGAAACATTGGCTCTGCTGTTTCTTTTAAACTACTGTACTGTTTTTGGAGATCAATTCCCATAATCCCAGCTCACTCTCATTTTTCTTACAGATAACTTGGATATGAAGTTTTAACTCTGAGTCTTAACCTCTTTGGTTAGCAACATCAGCTTTAGCAGGCACAGCCTCCTCCTATGTAACAAATAATTTACTCCCAAGAGTGTTTATACTACCTTCTGCAGCTATTTTTTAAAAACAGTCCTAAATACCATATTGGCTTTTGGAACTCCACAAAGGGGTGGAGGTTGTCTCCTTGCCCTTTTTTGTCTTTTAGTGTCTTCTGTTTTGAAACCAGATTGAGTTGGCTGTCCTGTCAAGCATAAACATGTTTCTGTTGTCACTTAGCTTGAAGAATCCACAATAGCACTATTGTCAGGGAAGCACAGTGGGAGATAAGACAGGTATTAGGTTAACCTTCCTTACTGCTTGATAAGCATATTGAACAGACAATCCTGTAATATCTGTAGCAGAAAACCGCTTAAATACTCTGGATAGGATGATCAAAATAAAGCTGTAGCTCAGCTTGTTTTGACCTTCAGATCATCTCAGAGAGCAGGCTTTCCGACAGCATGTCACACTCCAAGAGCTTGGGACATTATTATTATTATTATTTTAAAAAAATCTGTTATTCATTGCTCTTTTTAAAAGTTATTCATTACTTGCAAAGTAATGTGTTAATCATATGTTTGTTTTAAAGTACACAAATCCCCTCAAAAAATCCCCTCAGTGAGTCTCCAAAAGCCATGTTTTAGATGTAGCAAGTAAATGTTGATACAGTACTCTGGGAATGATGTAACTAGTTTTTATTTATTATTTTTTGTTACTGTTCAATATTGTTATGACCTCGTTATCAGATAACATTGTTCAAAGTAACACATTCCTTTTCAGCTTTGCATACCCCTGGGGCTCAGAGATGTTGAAACTATAGGGAAACCCCTTTTTCTCCACCCAGTTTTATTTTGGGAGCGGGAAATGTAATATTAACCCCTCTTTACAGATTGAAAGTCATTTTGTTACTTTAGGAACATAAAATGTGTTATACAGTATATAACTTTGTTCTGCATAAAATTCTCATGTTTGATGTATTAAAAGTACAGTTTCATTGCAAATTGAACTTTTTAAAAAAATATATTTTTTTGCTACAAACACAGCTACAAGGTTCTGAACTGCAGGGAACATCTGAACTATAAGGACCCTCTTTGGTTTTGTCAGTTTGAGAAGCAGACAACACCTTACCCCCCATAAAAGCAGAAGAAACCATCAACATTAGTAAAACAGAAAATTAATTTGTTTCCGCTAGTTCCCCATAGTGTCAAGCAGACATAATACAGTCATTGACATAAAATGAACTGAGAAGAGGAAACCAAGCTCAGGAATTCTAATCATCTGAAACTGCACAAAATCTTACATAAAAGTCTTCCACTGAAATAGTTTTTTAAAATGATTTGGATATGTTCTAAATATTTTATTAATAAACCTAAAAGAAAATACAGGTCACCCACTATATCCATGGGGGATACATTCCCAGACTTACCTCGAATACTTAAAACCATGGAATTGTGAACACCATAGAATTGTGCTGGAGGACCTAGGAAATGCCTAGAGGGGCCACCTCTCTAGGCATCTCCAGTGCTGGAAGTTACCATAGAGTTGTGCTGGAGGACTTAGGAAATGCCTAGAGAGACCATATTTTTGAATTGAAACCGTGGGTCCCACGAATATGGGGTGGGGTGAACTCTATTTCATAATCCATTTTTTCAATTTTTTTCCAGAAAAAAATAGGGGGAAAATCTCTATCTATCTATCTATCTATCTATCTATCTATCTACAGTGTAGATAGTGTGTGTGTGTATAAATATGGTTTTGGGTTTTTCACAGACCTTTTCATTTCCAGCACTGCTCCACAGTTACTTGCAGCCAGGCCAGACATGGGGCATGTTGGCACTCATTTTCTGAAATTCATTTACCTCAGATATGCTTGGTGCATGTTGAAAATTTACCAGGGTTGTTGTTGTTGTTGTTGTTGTTGTAAGGCTTCATGATATAGTTCAGTCTACTGTACATTTAATGGATAATGCAGATGTTAATATAATGATTTTGTTCAGTTAAATATATGTTGGTGTAAGTTGCACTGAATTAGAATGCTGTTTTACTAGTCTGTTGCTTTGAGAAGAATGGCTGCTTTTCTTTTCTTGTGTGTCACACCTAAATGTATTTACATTGCATTCAGTTCTGTTTAAATTTTAAAGGAATACAGTATAGGGTTTTTTTGGAGGAAACTACTGTACTCTTCCTAAAATGTATATGATGCTATTTCCAATTTGTAAAATTAAAAACCCCACAGGACTTGGTGAATTTCTAACACCTATCATGTGAAAAGATAGAAGAGAGAACCATTGTCTTTCAGTTTTATGATCTGTGAGTCTTCACAACTTCCCATGTTTCTGTGAATGACTGAGAACCATGTAGAGGGGTGGACAGAAGGTATCTGGGTCTACCAGCAGATTTCTGAATGACTTGTATAGATTGGAAAGGATTTCTAACTCCCAATTGTTTAATTGTACAGTAGTGGTAATAAAATTGCTCTCTTGCCACATCACCCATCCCCTCAAAAGCTACTGCTGGGCTAAAGAGAACTTGGAGTACCAAACAGTGAATTTTAAAAATAGTGATCACTTCCTCCAAGACACTTTGAGATTCGCTTGATTTTCTTGTCTTGAATACTCGCCTGATTTAAAAAGAAAACAATGAAAGCATCTATTTATTTATGTATTTATTTATTACAACAGATCTACTCTCTATCATATATGCATGTCATAAATATCAAATTCTCTGAGCAGCTTACAATAAAATTAAGTTTAACCGTTTAAAATGTAGAACAATAAGACAATAAAATTTCAAACAATAATAGTAATTTTGAAATTCTAAAAACATATTAAACAATTCCATAGTGTAAAAAGTTGAAGTTTAAACAAGTTAGGAAACATATGAGGAAAAGTACAAGGAGCAAGGAGTGACTGGAATGATCTACTTGTTGAGTTTTTCCAACCATTCTGCAACTCACAACATTCTTGGGTCTGCAGCATGAACATGTTCGTTATGAAACTGATTTGTACTGAAAAGCACTCTTTGGCACTACTGAAAGCCTCACAGTGATTGAGACAGAAGAGTCAGAAAGCTGGAAAAGATTCCAAGTTAATGACTAAATGGTCTCTCATGGGGGGGCGGGATCTCCTCCCTTTTGCTGTTAGCTGTCTTCTCCCCACTGGAGAATCCAAAATAAAGAAGTAGGTCAGAGGTCCTTGAAGCAGAGTTCACATCCCACTGGGAAACCGGTATTCAAAGGCTCCAATTTTTCCCTTGCAAAAGATTCTTTTACACTCCAGTTTGATCAGTGCCGTGGAGAGGTTTTGCATCGTATTTTCTTCCTCTCTTCTTCAGTCTGTCTTTTTAAAAAAGATTCCCAACTTTAAAACATTTCAGACCCACTGACCTAGATAATAGATGTTGACAATTTAATTTTGTTCCTGTTGCACTCCAGGAATGAAAAAGTGTCCATCTCAGGAGTCGTGTGACAGAGTGCAAGCTTACTGTTTGATCTGTAAGAGGGAAGCTGGCACAGTGATCTATGATTTTAGAAAATAAATCTGCAAGTATCCCATCAACAGGACTCTGCTTATACATTTTGCCCATCCTTAAAAAAAAGACCCTTATTGAACATAATCTTTTGATGTTTTTCTTTAGTTTTGCGCTAATTCCGTAAGATCATTAGTTAAAGAAGTTTGAGAACAGAACCAAACTAGGGCAAGATTAGGAAAGCGAGCCTTCTTAGCTACCCCCATTGTATAATGGTGACCCTAATCAAAATGATCTGATTATCTCTCCTAAGGTTTAAAGCTTTGGAGTCTGTAGCTCTAGCATGCTTCATTGAAAATCTAGAGTAAATTGAGGGGTAGAATAAATTGAGAGTGGAAAAGAGTAGGAACAGTTGTCTTTTCCAGTAGACTTGTAGTTTGGGGAGAAAAAAACCATTTCACAAACTTATTTCACCTTCATATTTGGGGCTGTTTGCCAGTGTTGCTGTTTGAGTCTGTGATGCTTTAAACATATTTTATTTGGTAGATTTATTTCCTTCCTTTTGTCTGGAGTTTTCAGAGTGGTTTACAGTGTTTATAAAATGTATAGAATCTAGATATTCTTGAGTTTGCAATATGCCTTGGAAATGTGAACCACGATCCTATATCAGGGCATGCAGAGTGCAACTTACTAGAGATCTGCAAGGGGTGACCTTGGTGGTCTTTCCCCTAGCTGTGTTATTGCTGCTGGAATGGGTGCTTCTTGGTAAGCTATCCCACTTACCTCTGTTCATTAAATGGCTGTGGCTTGAAAAATACCAGGAGAGTGGCATAGTTGGACACTGCACGAGGAGGTAAGGACTGCCGCCTTGCACATCCACCAAAAAACATAAATTGAATATGACCCTGGGATATCCACATGTGTGCCACCAGTTGGATTCCAGCCATGGTACAGATTTGTTCTAGGGGTATTCATTAGGAACAGTTTTTTCTTAGCAACCCCCCCCCAAAAAAAAAACCTAAATGATTTTTGTTTTCATTTGGAGCACAGCATACATCACTTTTGCCCAGGTTATGGTTCATTATGGGATATACGTTCAGTCCACCATATCCACAGGGTTTTTCATCCACTGATTTAACTAACCATGGCTTGAAGATATTCAGGGGGGGGAATCCAAAAAGAAAACCTTGCTGTTCGCCGTTTTATATAAGGGATGCAGCAGCTTTTTTTACTATACCATTGCATATAATGGGGCTTGACCATCCATGGATTTTGGTATCCACATGGAGTCCTGGAACCAAATTCCAGCAGATACTGAGGGCCCACTGTAATATTCTTGCATTGTCCCTCCAAGATCATGTTTTCTTTGTTTTGCAAATAAAATTAACAAAGAAGAAAGTAGGTAAGATATTCTTCTCTAACTTGTTCTAAGGTACCATCAAATGTTACTTACCTTGTTTATTATAATAACCATTTATATGGAATTTTTCAAATGTTTTGTGTGGGCTGCTTTTAGTTGTCATGCTGAAGATGTTGGGGATGTGGGTGCAGCCTGCTGAGGTCTGAGGATGGCAAAAATGTACCTTGAAGCCAGCAATGTTACAGCACTATGATTCCATGTTCACTACCATCATTTTATGGTATGGTATCCAGGGGTTTGTGGGGATGAGCCACTGGAGCTCTCTGGTACAGATTTCTAAATACCCATCCCTAAACTACAAATCCCAGGATTCTGTAGGATGTTGTCATTGCAATGAAAGTGGAATAATATAAGTATGTAGTGTGAAAATCTTTTATAGGGAATCCAGTCTCTTCCAGAACAGGTTGACTTCAAATCCCTGATCACCTTTGTCTCATCAGGATTTAGTTTCAGTTTGTTTGCCTTCACACAGTCTTTTATTAAAACTAGGTAACATTCTAGAATATCAGCTGCTTCCTTAGTATTAAGTGCAAAGGAGCAGTAAAGTCTTATCTCACTAGTATTGGTAGTACCTTACTCCAAACAGTCACTCTCAGTGTCTTCATGTAAATTATGAAAAATATAGGAATAAAATACACTCAGCCTGCCACCTTTGTGGGTTTCACTTTTGCGGATTTAATTATTTTAATTATTTGCAAGTTTGTATCTGATGCTTAAGTAGCCTGACTTCATTCTGCTCCTTCTGTTCCTTCTTTGGCTCCACCATTTCCTGTCCTGCCAAAGCCTCCAGCGACTCACTCCAGTTTCTTCCTTGCAACCAGGATCCCCCAGCTTCATTTCCAAGACCTTTCCTGGCTGAAAGACCTCTCCACCCCATTCCTCAATTTCCTCTTCTGAATTTCTCCTGTGTTGGCAAAGTCTCCAGCCACTCATTTGGTTTCTTCCTTGCAATCAGGAACCCTCAGCTTCATTCGCAAAGCCTTTTCTGGCTGAAAGACCTCCCCACCACATTCCTTCTGTTGCAAGCTGGTGGCATGCAGAGCAGCAAAAATCTTCATTGCAAAGAGCCCCAAAGCCTGCTTCTTCGCGGGGTTTGGAGACACTTTGCAAAGGAGATTTCTCCTCTCTGCCTTCCCTGGCACTTAGCACTTCAGCATGTGCTGGGAGAAGGCAGGGCAGCAGAAACCTCCATTGCAATGAACCCCTGAAGCCTGCTTCTTCGCGGTGTTTGGAGACTCTGCAAAGGAGATTCCTCCTCTCTGCTTTCCCCAAGCACTTAGCACAGCATCATCGGGCTTCCAGAAGCATGTTGGTGGCTGAGGGACCTGCCTGCAGGGCTCATATTCTTTGTACTTTCTGGCCTCCAGCCATTTGCTTCACAAGCCTGAGAAGCCTTTCTGGGGAGCTCCACCTCCACTGTTAGTATTCATGGTTTTTTCACTTTTGTGGGGGTCCTGTGTCTCCATCCCCCACGAATGTGGAGGGCCAATTGTAGAATCTTCTGGAGCATGGTAGGCCAAAGATCATGGTGTTGAAAGTGGTCCTCTAGCACCAGTTTTGGGGTGCAAACTGATGGGAAAGACCAGAACTGCTGCAATCTATAATGTTAAAAATCCTATCTGGCAAATTTCAGCATGAAGAAATAAGTGTACAGTGGGCCCTCCAGGTCAATGGGCTCCGGATCTGCAAATTCAACCAATTGCAGATTATCACGCCTGATATTATTGAGTGGTGGCGAAGTGAACATAGACACACTGAAGTGTGTGTATTCACATTGCTGCCATTTAATAATATGAGGCTTGATCATCCAGTTTTTGTATCTGTACAGAGTTGGGGAATCAAAGCCCTCATGGATCTGAAGGGGCCACTGTATGTGTTTGATGACTACTAGAGACCATAGTCTTTGTCCTAAAAGCAGATATGACTGTGCTGTCGGTAACTATCATGTCATAGTATATTGATGGAGTAAGAATTGTGCAGTGCTTGAGAAATATATGAGGCGTGTGTGTAGATGTCTGAAACAATATCCATACCATTAGTGATTGTGTTTTTGCCCTTAGTCAATGTGATTTATAAAAACACAAAAAATATCCCCAAAGGTAAGTAATGCTAAAGTAACGTTGTGGTTTATGCACAGTACCTCCTACAGATAGGAAGCAAGTAAATAGTGTAAGAAAAGCAGTGCTGTGAAAGCACTGCTATATATTACCTGAAGAAGTAATGTGTATCTCCAAACATCATTTATCAAGTCTGAAGCAGAATTGCTCAAGGGAGAAGAACCTATGCATAATGCTTTGTTTTGGTTTTTTGCTCAATCTCTCACTGGCCTGCGCTTCTCTTTCTGCTTCTCTTCCTGTGGTGCTTCAGTGGATTTTGCTCTGAAGGTGGTGCAGTGGTCAGACTCTGAGACAGTGAGGCTGCAGTTGTGGGACATTGCAGGTGAGCACTTGAAAATCCCTTTTTCCATGTGTGGGTGGCAACTCCCTCCCAGTTTGTTGTAGTTATCTATCTGTTTGTCTCCCCCCCCCCAACTTAGAATGTTTAAAAGGTTATCAAAGGAGAAGTACACCACCACATTGCACGTCATAAACTTTGGGGGGCATATTTGCAATGTTATATCTCTTTCTTGTGATGTGGTTTGTGCAAATTTTTAAATAACATTAGAAACGACACTCCTTGGAAGCCCTTTGAGAAGGGTGCTGGCTGATTGGTGTATGCTGTTTTTAGCATACACCAAAGGGTGTATGTGTGCATTTAAAAACCCCTTGTGAGCCCAGAGCTTTGTTTGTTGTTCCCACTGCTCAGCCATTTGTACGGTACTGCCAAAATGGCGATGCATTGTTCAACTGAAAACATGGCTTGGCTCTTCAGCAAAGAAAAGAGCTGCAGTAAAAATAGTAAACAAAACTCTGGCAGTGTATAGGTTTGTCTTGTTTTGATAGCTGGCTAACTTCTTGGTGTGAACAACTGATATTCGAACAATATGTGATGGTGATGAATTTGACCTCTCTAGTGAGACACAGACAGTTCCTAGGAAGACACAACTTGAACAGCACTTTTAAGACAGAACAGATCATCATCTCTGTCACTAGGTTTTCTCTACCAGCCCATACCAGTTGGTGTACAAGCTAGTAGGAGGGGTGAGCACAAAGTAGACTAAGGGGTTGTCTAGATGAGAGGATATAATGCTGATTCCTGCGCATTATTGTAACTTTGTAGCAGCGTTCATTTGTCTATACGGTCTTTTGGCAAAATCGATAGTATGCAAAGCTATCTGCGTTTGAAGCGCACGCACCTGAAAATCAAGATGGTGGCCGAGTAAATTAGCATGTTATTTTTCTCCACATGTTGCTGCTGCACAGTATTTTTTTAAACTTTAAAGCAAAGGTGTGCATGTGCTACCTTCCACCTAAAAAGCTATTTGATCACCTTGAAGCAGCAAAAAAGTGTACGATTGGCAATACAAAAATCAAGAATGGTGCTTCCAGCCACTTCCTTGCTAGCAAGACTGCCCCCAGCACACATCCAACCAATCAGCTGTCCAATTCCACTCCTCTCCAAGAACGTGCAGCGTCCTGAATCAATTGTCTGAACAAGCAGCAATAAGCATTCCCCTACATTATTTTTAAAAATTCAGGAAAAGTCACGAAGGCTTTTCCTGTGTAGTTTTTGGAGTACTGTATTTGGCTCCCCTCCTTCCAAATAAGGCAAATCACCATGGGATCTCATTGGGACAAAAAGTATTAATGAATTCTGTGAGGAATATTTTCACCATCTAGACAACCAGTGACATATACTGGCAGATCTGAGTGCTTTATAATTCCCTTCTAACTCTCATTTCTGTCCCAGAAATTAAGGAAGTCCAAACTTAGTTCATTTTTGTGTTGAAGAACTGGGATCCTTGTTTTTAGTACAGTGGGACCCCCTTATCTGCTGGGGATTGGTTCAAGGGGGGGGGCATGAATACCAAAAACTATAGATAATAACGAACGCCATTGAAAATAATGGGACTAAAATACCATAGAGTTGCCTTGGAGGACCTAGAAAATGGCTAGAGAGGACACATTTTCTAGGAAGACTCTATGGTAGGTGTGCTGTTTTGTGTCCAGTAGATAATGAATCAGTGGATATGGGGGTTCTACTGTACCAAAGATCTTTGGACAATCTCTGTAGATCCTTTAAACCTTAAGTCTTAAAGTGCTAATGTGAGTCATGCTGCTTCCTCTTCTTCCCCCATTGTTCTTGCTAGGCACCAGACACTAAACAGGAGTGAGTCTCCGTAATGTGGGCAGGGTTCCATTTTGAGTTGACTTGTTTCACATCTCCTTTATGTAGATTTGGAAAAATTTAAGATGGTATACAAAGGGGAGGGCTCACTGCCACTGAATCTGAGAGTCTCTGCCTAAAGGTAATGATTAAATACCATTTCTTTCTTAAACCTCCAGGTCAAGAACGTTTTACATCTATGACTCGACTGTATTATAAGGAGGCATCTGCCTGCATTATCATGTTTGATGTCACCAGTGTGAGCACATTCACCAGCTGCCAGAAATGGAAGCAGGATTTGGACAGCAAACTGAGGCTGCCAGATGGAAGCCCTGTTCCTTGTCTGCTATTAGCTAACAAAGTGAGTGAGTGTGACCTGGGTAGATCCATCTTTCCTACCGGGTGATTGTAAGCAAAGCTTGGAAGAGTTGCTTTTTGGCCGATAACACCCAGAAACCCCTTGACCCTGGCCATGTAGGCCAGGGGATTCTGAGAGCTGTAGTCAGAAAAGTAACTTTTCCAAGCTCTGTTTATAAGTGGCTAGCTAAGACTCCTTCTTGAATAAGTCAAAGACACTTAGTAGTTCTGTTTAACAAAGGGGTGGGAATCATTTAGCCTTTCAGATGTTGTTGGATTCAATTCCCACCTTTCATAGACTCAGAAGGGACCACAGGCTAGTTTAGCCCCCTTCCATGCAGTTCCTCCTAGGGTTTGGTTTCCAGACCTTTTACCATTTTTGATTGCCCTCTTCTGAACATGTTTGAGCTTGTCAGTATGCTTCTTGAATATATTCCTTGCCATCAGCCGTGCTGGCCACATCATTCCCACCCTTAGTTTGACATGGTTACACCTTGAAAACAGGATCTGTGTATACAATGGTAAATACCTGTAGAGTGTTACTGCATGTTTTCTCAGTATGAAGTAAATCTCTGTAGATGCTTTGACTTGGTGTAATTATGTCTGTCCTTGATAACTGAGACAGTTTTCCTTTCTGATGCTCACTGTCCTTCTAGTTGAGTGCAACAGTCTAGTCTTATAATTTTGTCAGAAAGCACCTTTGTTTTTAGCATGGTTTCAGATTCCACGTCAACCTATACATTTGCCCTTCTGCAAAGGAAAGGATTCTTCCTGTTTGCAAAAAGCCTAAGATTGGGGGCAGGGTTTTCTTCATTAATTATGCCTGTAGGTCCCCCAACTCTCCCGTTGTTCCAAGAGATCCTTGCAGTACTCAAGTGCATCTTTTCAAGATGTCATGGGTGGTGGGTGGGCTCCAAGAGGAAGTAGGGATTAGAAACAGACTCCTTATAGGACTTTCCTTGAGGAAGATAGGTGTGAGAAAACATATATCTATAGATATTGATATTGATATTGATTGGAGTGTAATGTGTGGGTATTTGGCATATTTGTTACTATCTTCTGCTTATAGTTACTGGTTCATAATTAGTTCCCTAAGTGCATGTGGGAAGCCTTTGGGTGTTAGGCTTAGCCCTAAAAATGAGATTGGTGAAAATGAGCTTGGAGAATGTGCCCTTTCTCTATCATTCTCTGACCCCATTCTGTCTTACCACAAGCTCTTTAAAGGTTCAAAGCAATAGAGAAGTAAAGGCAGCAAGGTATAAACACTTTGCCTGGAGGTTTCTGTCACAATAAAGAATTGTCAGGTGACTTTTTTTTTCTTTTTTTGCTGAAGACAATTTAGCAAGAATTTAGACTGCTCTGTCTCTGTAGGTCTATAAACAAAAAATGCAGCTCAACTATAGTGTGTGAGTGGAGCTACTGTATTGTGACACTGAGCATCACAGAGTGACAGAGACAAAATGGACAACCTGAAATCAGATATTCCTGTAGTTGTATCTCCTGCTTAAAGGCAGAAATTGTTATCCACCACTAGACCAGAACTTCAACAAGTTCCTTTTTTGGACTACACCTCTCAGAATCCCTCAGCCAGCATGGCTTATGTCCATGCTGGCTGAGAAAGTGTGGGAGTTGGTAGTCCAAAAATGAACTGTTCCAAGCTCTGTACTAGACACATGTCATTTTATGAAAGCCAAATTACAGGACTGTGTGCCAGATGCAAAATGAGAGAATGCTGCAAGAGGTGCCACAGAGTTAATGGCTCCAGATGACTTGTACATCTGAGCAAAGCTACACTGGTGAGACAAAATAAGAAGGTGGTGGTGGTAATGACGATTATCTTTACACCCCATATTTTCCCCAAGATTGGAACTCAAGACAGCTTACAAATAAAAAAGATTACAATATAGTTAAAAACATACCAAAAATCAATGTTAAAATAGATTTAAATTATTAACAATATTAAAACAATTTAAAAAGGATAAAAAGCAATTAAAACAATACCATTTTAATCCCTTTTAAAAGTCCTTTCCTTAAGAGCCTTCAGTTCTAAAAGCCTATTGGAATAAAAAAAAAAGTGTTCACCTGCTGATGAAAGGAGGGCAAGGAAGGATCCATTCTAGCCTCCGTAGGGAGGGAGTTCCAGAGTCTAGGGGCAACCACCAAGAAGGCCCTCTGTCTTTTTTTTCTACCAACTGTACCTGTAAAGGTGGTAGGACCAAAAGAAGGGCTTATGTTGTGCATATCAGGGTCTGGGCAGGCTCATAGGGGGAGATAAAGTCTGTCAGATAGCCTGGACCTAAGCTTTATAGGTCACAGCCAACACTTACAACTGAGGCTGATGGGGAATTCCTACCAAGGCCTTGAACTGAGTGCATGTTTATGGCACTAAGCATTCTGTCTCAAAGTTCCTAGAATCTCAGAGGAAATGGGCATTGAGTGGGCATTCCCAATATCAAAGAATGGCAATTAAGCCATCTGCATAGGAAGTAAAATGTATTATTCATAAAGTTACCCAGTTCTTTTATCTCAGTGAGTAAGTATGTGTCCTGTTCCGTCACTATCCATTCTAATAATACAAGAACACACTGGGGCCATCCACTGATGCTGAAGGATAGAAAATTCAGAACTGGAGAAATTAAGGACTTCTCCACACAGTATGTCATTAAACTGTAAGATTTCACTACCACAATATGTGATGGCTTGAAAAGAGGATTATAGACAAATTCATGGTGGCTGTATACCCAGAGTAGTCAGAGGTATGTATCTCTATAAACACCAGCAGTCACGGAACGTGAATCGGCAGGTACTGTTGCCCTCATCTCCTGCTTTTGAGCTTCCCCATGGCATCTGTTTGTCTACCACTTGAACAGAATGCTGGATTAGATAAAGCCATTGGTCTGATCCATCATGACTGTACTTTTGTTCATATAAATGGGAGGAAAATAGTTTGTATCAATGGCAGAACAGATACTGAAATCCCATCATTTACCTTGCCAGTGTAAGGTGCAAATGCACCTTCATATAAGAGTTATAGCATATATAATAAGAAGGCACACCCCTTGTTGTGGTGCTGAAGTCTGACAGGCTTTTGAGAACTGCCAAAATGGGCTGTTCTTAGTAATATACTGTACTATTTTAATGCTTTTCTTTGTATCTAAACCTGTTTTAATTGTTGTAAGCCACCTTGAGTCCTAGTTATTGGGGCATTGCCTGATAACCAGTCTGTCTTGGCATATGGAGATTTATGACTGAGAAGGGGAAAAAAATTAATCTTCTATTGGTACTTTTAAAAGCAGATTCAAACATTCCTGAGTTCTTTTTTGCAGTGTGACCTTTATCCTTGGTCTGTGACTAGAGAAGAAATTGATCGATTCAGCAAAGAGAATGGATTCACTGGGTGGACTGAAACATCTGTCAAGGAAAACAAGAATGTAAATGAGTCCATGAGGTAAGCAAAATTAAAATTATTTAATGTTTCTCAAATGCATCTAGGCCACTGAGCATGGGCACATAGTTCATGCGTGATAGTGATAGCAGTATTGATGCATTTAAAGGGGTACCAGCTTTTCATTATGGTACAATTATCAGGTTAGAATGCAGCTAGGTTTGGAGGGAGACTGACAATTATCAAGCTGTTGGCATCAGCATGGTTTTAATGAGATTACCACTATCTTGGCTGATGATCAGGAACTGACGTGTTATAAATGTTGGAGCTCTAGTGGTGAAAGGAGCTTTATCTTCTATAAGTCACATCCAACAAAGTATACAAAAGCTTCTTTACGTGAGTGCTTGGAACTTGTTTTGGGTGACTTTTGGTTCATATTACTGTATTAGTAACTGTTGTTGTGCCTTCAAATGCTCTTAATATCCACCCTTTCTTCCAGTGAGCTCACAGCAATGTATGTGGCTCTTATATTCCCCCTCACATCATCCTCACAATAACCCAGTGAAGAAGAGCAGGCTGAGAGAGTGTGAGTCACCCATTGAGTTCCAAGGATCAATGTGGACTAGAACCCATCCCATCTTCCATCTCCCAGTCCAGCATTCAAACCATTACTCTCATATTTATTTCCAAGAAGCCATACTTTTGCCAAAGAGCAACTTCAGAGTGCTATATTACGTCTGTTATCAAAATGCTCCTTTCTTTGATGTTCCGATGTAAATGATACAACATTAACACTGCAGTTCAGATTCCAATAATCACACTGTGCTTTATACTTATATAGACAAAATCCAGAGTGAAGAAGTGTAATTTCATTCTTGGTCTCTTTTGGAATGCTGCTAAATGAATGCTGTGAGTTCTTTTTGTAATTGAACTGTGTTTCTCCTTAGAGTCCTTATTGAGAAGATGATGATGACGACAACATCACAGGGTGACAGAGACATCTCTGTTTCAGGGCAGGGAGACTATATCAATTTAAAAGATGCATCCACATCCAACTGGGGTTGCTGCTAGTTACATGTACGTCTGCGTCTGATCAGAGGTCAAGAGTACTTTTCAGACAAATACATCTAGTTTTTTACAAAGCCATAGCAAGTTCCCTTTACACACCTGTGTAAGCAGTGAGGGAGGATGAAGTCCTTCAGCCTAGCAGAGATCATTGAAACCACTACCAGTGGGGTTCACTGGTATACACTATTCAACACTGCAACTTTGGTAAAATCAGGAGAGAAGGATATTCTGCTCATTGCTGCTTTCACTGCAGTTGAGGGGAAAGTCTCTACTTCAGTTCATTCAAGTTGCCATCTCAGAAGTGCCTGTAGGAACCTTTTAGCACTCCAACAACAAAGCTGAAGTCATCTGTGTTTGACTAGTGTGTGTGCACTCATGTTTTGAAATAGAATGCTTTTGATTGATCATCTCTAGAAATATGCTTTGAGCTGTAACACAACTGCAGAATTCTTTTACCACAATTTCACAAATGTGAAGATGCCATTTCTTGCCATGGGAAGCCTATTGCCACTTTTGTATTTGTCTCTCTCTTTTGCCAAAGACTGCATGTTTTAAATTGAACTCTGGCCTTTTTTGTGTCCCTATTTTTATGTGGGTCACACAATTGTGTCTTTTCCTGGTGCCATTTTATTAGAGAATTCAGCAAGGAATTGAGGCAAAAGCTGTAAACTGTTTTGCATTGGTGCAGCTTAGTAGAGTACCAGCAGAGCTCTTTGTTTTTTATAGTCCTTTCCCTCACAGCATCTAATTTGCCCCTTTCAAATTCTGATGAATTACTTCCTCTCAGCTATCCTACTGTGTGGGTGTAGATTGCCATTATGCAATGCTATCTGAAAGCCCACCCACCAGTTTTAGTGAACTGAGGAGGGAACACAGAATAAGGGACCCAGCAGGACAGAAAGTAAGAGTTAAATCTTCCCTGGGTCCTTCTGATACCAGGTATTTCCCTATTTTTTAATGTCATGACAGGTGATAGACTTTTGTTTTTGTAGAATATGTACAACGTTATAATTTCTTAGGTTTATTTTTAAAGTGAGTCACTTCATAATTCAAAATGGTTAAAATAACAGAATGGTGAAATGCATTGTGGTGTCTGAATTTTTAAATTTTTCATTTTAAAATAAAAAGTTAAGGGGTTGAATTCTTATGGGGAAAAGACATTGTGGATGAATAAGGTGTCTGCATTCTTGGTAAAATAGAAATTAATTTGGAGAACTTGTTAAAAATGACCTGTGAAGGTCTGAACATTAGCCTCCTTTAGTTTGCAAGGAAAACTTTCCTGGTGGCTGCAAGTAGGATGATAAAATTCTGGCATCATGTTAGTCTTGTCCCAGATAATAATAGGCCATGTTTGCCAGATAAACAGATACCTCCTGACTTTTCTGAACTATCTAGAACAGATACTAATTATTCATCCATTAGCCTTCCCTTTGTAATATAGGCAAAATAATAAAATAAAATAAAGGATATTGAACAGCTGCTGCTAAATAAAGTTATGTGCACTCGATGGGGAAGTAGAATCTCTAATGATTCAGATGCCTTTTTGAGTGACAGTAACTTTTGTATATCACCAGCATTTTTAAAAGGTGGTGAAGGCTGTCAATGAATTTCTGTGCTGTATCTGAAGAATGTTGTAAAAATACAAAGCACTGAAAAATGCAAGCTATTTTAAAGGGCATATCTATAGAATATATAGTAATATGTATTTATATACAAACAGTGTACAGAGTACAACTCTGTGTTGTACATTTAAACATCTCATTCTACTGCCTGAAGTGAGACACAGCAAAATTAATCTCAGGTTGGTTCTGTATGAATGAAGTACAAATTAGCTGCTTGCATCAGGTACAAAAGTGGTTGGGAGAGGAATTAAATAAGAGCTGTTTAGGAAACGTCACTTCTCCACATATTCCAGACAATCTTCATGATCTAGTCTTTTGTTTTAACCTAGTATACAGTGGTGCCCCTTGCCTTTTGTTTTGAGTCTGTCTGGCAGATATTCCTACTGTGTAACTAGAAGAAACAGCCATTGAACACGTTTTCCACATCATTCCAAACAGCATCTCAAACACAGTAGTGATCCCTGTCAGGCAGCAAAATATAGAGACATGTATTTCAGTTTATGAACTTGTACATAGGCTTATCATTGCATTTTTTTTACTTTCTGTAGTGAGGCATTTGATGTGTTCTGCTTGGGGCTATATGGTGTTGGGAGACAATCCAAGTCACTAACCTGTGGTACCTGGGTGTGTGATGCACATTACCTCGATTTCTTTTCACACGCTGCCTGTTTTTGAGCCTTTCTGATAATTCACAAACAAGGTTTTTTTTAAAAAAACACACACAGACACACACACAAACACTTGAAACAGTATCACATGGAGCTGATAAACATTTAGAAGTCTTGACAACTAGGGAAAAAATGACTTCTGGAAAGACTAACTCAATAGGACCAACTAGAATACAAGGTATGTAAATAACACACAAAACCACAAGGCTTTTAAAATTAAGATAGTGCTTTGCAAAACAAGCGATGGCTCAGTGTCCTCCCTCCCTCTCCCCCACCCCCATGTTTTGGTCCTGAATTCTCTGCAGAACAATTTCTGCCAACAAACTCATTGTCATAAAGGATTGCTTGTGTACACTTTTAAAATATACGTATCTTCAGACATACACCTTTACAGATTATGACACCACTGACTCTTTCTCATCTAAAACTGTAACCTTCTGTTAAGTTGGTTGCAGGTGAACTGAAAGCTATATAATAGAGATGGATTCAAATGGCAGTTGTGATTTTCTTTTCAGGTGAAAAAATTTTTGTTGGAGATTATTTTGTGTCTCCTTTAGTATGCAAGAAAACCCCAATTGGTAGCTAGAAGTAAAAGGGCTGATTAAATGTATCTGAGCTCATAACTGCATTGTGCCTTATTTATAGATGAATCCTCTTCCATCAAATACCTGTTCTTTGGCTTGTACACAGTAAGATCTCTGCATGGTTATGTCTGTATGAGTGTTTCCTGCCTAGCCAATTGGGTGTGTTCAGATTGAAGAAAAAAGGGCAGAACACAGTTCTCAGCCCCACTACCAAATAAGACATGACATGGTATAGGATATTCCATAATGATACCTATTCTTGTAGACTCCACTATCCATGTGTAGTACATAATTCACTCCTTAATATGTCCTTGTGAAGGCATCACACAGAAACTGCATCTTTTAAAGATGACATGTGCTGAATTTGATTATTCAGTTAAACACACACATGCTCCTTCAGATTGGTTTGGTTATATGGGGAGGGATATTCCAGTAATATTTACTCTGGAGTATCTTCGTTTTGTTTGCTCACACTTCCCAGGCTATCAACATAAAGTTGTCATCCAATCTGCATTTTCTGTGTGGTTCTTCTGTTTTTTGTTAGTCGGTTGGGGGGGGGCAATTTGAAAAAGGATAGATACAGTGGTTCTTAACCTGTGGTCCACAGACACCCAGGAGGTCATGATGTCCTCACAGAGGGTCAACAAAGGCTTGAAGGCTGCTCTGCCCACCTCCTGCCTGCAGTGGAATGGCCATGTGACAGGAGCCAAGGCAAAAGCTGGCTGGCTGGCTTGGCCTATACGTTGCCATTCAATCCACTCCAGCCACAAACTTGCAGGAAGTAGTAGGAGAAAAGTCTCCCCTCGCCCTCCAGTGCCTCTGAGGGAAGGTTTAATGGATGGTGTGATATTATTATTATTATTATTATTATTAGGGTTTTAAATCTTGATTTAAGTCTTGAGAGTCTGCAGCAACAAAAGACATTTAAAAGGGGCCCTGGTAAAGAAAAAGTTAAGAGCCACTGCTCTATAACATAATATCCAGGTATACATTATTTTAGTGTTAATTTTCTATCTCTTTAAGAAGTATGATTTTGACATCTGTAATGAAGTATTTCACTGATGAACCTATCCACATACATCTAACCCTCAGTGCTCCCTCAATATTACCTATCCAGTTGTAAACTTGTTATCAGCGTTTTAGATTAACAACCTTTTAGTCTTGACTAAAATGTATATTTACCCTTTAAAAATTTTTTACACTATGGCAGAAAAGGAAAGACATTTTGACACAAAATATTGATTAAATAACAAGGGTTTGCTTGGCAGCAATATTATAAGTTTATGTCCCCATCCTCATTCTTTTATTTCCTGTTAAAACACCTTTCAACTACCTCTTTGGAAAGTTATTAAAAGTCATCAAACAGTGATGGCAACACATAAAGGCACTATAGCATCACTTGAACTATTTCAAATGGGAATAATAACAAATATTTTAAAGATTTGATTCAAAGCAACATACTCAAAATTGTGCCATCTTCATGTGTAGGGTGACATCATGCCCACTAGTGCTGATGCAAACTGATAGAAAATGTACTATCAGTCCTCCACTGACCTTTATGAAAAGTCAATTCCAATTCTGCATATAACTTTTAGAGGAAGGGCAATTACTGGATAGTGCTGCAAGCTATCTGTCTAAGGGTCTATTCTAAGCTCCCCCCCCCACTACTGCACAAGAAATCACAAGGCTGGACAGGTACCTGCCAGGGATGCTTTATCTGGAGTTTCTGCATGGAGCAGGGTGTTGGCCTATGAGGCCTCTTCCATCTCAATGATTCTCTGATGTTTCACCCAGCATCATACAGTGCATTGGAGAAAATGATGGAGACAGCCTTACTGAGACATTGACTGAAGATACAGTACATTAACACTATCCCTGAGGTGTGATGTGGCCCTAACAAGAACTGACAAAGTTTACGTCATGGTGAAAATCATAACAAAATCTGATGATGAAAACCAGTTGTTTCTAGGTGCCAGTGAACCCTACAACCATGATATTACAGGAGCACTCAATGCCATTTGCAATGCTTGCAGCAATAAGGTTGGATCCAAAGCAGCTAGAAATATTTTCATGCATGTATCTTCACAGCAGTCAGGTAGTAAGACATGGTAATTTACTATTAACATAAGATTATGAAGATGGAAAAGATAATTTTCTATGTTTTTATCTCATCTTTTTGCTTTCAGAACTAACTTTGTTCCTAATTAAAACCCATATTGCCAACTGCACCAAAATGTATTTCCTATTGCACATTTTATTTTCTTACTACACAAAATGTGCCTAGTGACACATTAGAATAATGCCTGCCTGTCTGGAATTTTTCCCTAGTAATTATCTCTCCACAAGCAAATCTGTGGAGTTCTCATAGAGGGTATAGACCAATCACCAATCTGATCAGTATTAACTGATAACTCCTCCCCAACAATTGGGGGTTATGCAGAATGTCAATGGTTTTTCTTACAGCTATAGATTGTAATATTCATAGCTTCTAATGGCAGTGTTAACGTTGTTTTATATCTAAGAGACTTTTTTTTTAGGTATGCCATACAACCAATGCAATATTGAAACAATGAACAAACATCTGCAATAAATAAATGAAATTACTTGGCTTGTTTGCAGTTGTCGATTTCTCATTTCAGCAGTTTTAATCTCATTCATGTTTTGATGTAACTGGGGATCTTTATTCACATCCAGACCCACTACTTCAAGGAGGGTAGTCATGCAGTTCTCCAGATGCAGTTGCTGTTTTGCCACATCTAGAAGCCCTCATAATCCCCATCCCAGCTCTCCTTATTGACTGTGACTTAATATAGATCTGAACTAGTATTTTTGTTAATTAGGTATTTATATCCCGCTCTTCAGCCACAAAGGCTATCAGAGTGGCTTACAATTTGTTTTTTTAAGCAATAGCAATTTACACATCTACACTGCATTAAACAGTTTCCAATGTGTGTTAGCTAATTGCCCCCACAAGCTGGGTACTCATTTTACTGACCTATGAAAGGATGGAAGGCTGAGTGAACCTTGGAGTCCTCAGTATCTGAACTGGTATTATCTATCTAGTGGATCAGCTGGGCCTTCTATACTGGAATAAATGGCTAGAATTAGACAGTTGTGAAGATGCTCATGCATCTTTAGGTGCTTAGGATCCTTTGCCAGTAATTTGAAAGGATCTATCAGGAACGTCAAGAAGATTGTGGAAACCTTTTGTATAGTTTCCGGGCACAGTACAAGGTGTTGGTTTTAAGCTTTAAAGCCCTACATGGCTTGGGTCCATCTTATCTCCGGGACCGTCTCATCCCATATGATCCCCCCCCCGTGCACTTCGGTCCTCTGGGAGGAACCTGCTGCAGCCTATGAAAACTAGGCTGTCGCAGACCTCCCAGAGGGCCTTCTCTTCTACAGCTCCCAGACTTTGGAATGGCCTGCCAGACGAGATCTGTCTTGTCACTACTCTTGATAGCTTCAAGAAAGTGTTAAAGACGGATCTCTTCCAGCAGGCCTTCCCAGAATAACTTCCCGGCTCAAGTGGAGTTGATTGCCTACCTGCCCACCTGCTGCTATTGCCATTTTTTTTTTTTGGCTGTAATTTGTATATTGTATTGTACTTTATGTTTGTTTTAACTCCCCACCAGTTTAATTTAGTTTTAAGGGGTGGGAGGGTTAGGATTGGGAAGGATTGTTTTAACTTCCTGTTGTTTTAATCCTGTTGTATGCCGCCCCAGTTGCCGAGCAGAGGGGCAGGTTAAATTATTATTATTATTATTATTATTATTATTATTATTATTGATCACAAACCTTTTGCACAATGAGCGCTTTTAAAGGACTGGGGGGTGGCAAAGAAACTGGGAAGTATTGCACGGCATAAAAGAGCAGGTGAAACTTCTTTCTCTTAGTCTTAAAGGTGCTACAAAATCCTCTTGCTTTCTAATGTCTCTAAAATCAGCCTTTTGCAACTGGTTGTGTAATATTGTTTCACCAGTCCTTGGGGAGAAGCTGTACTTTCAATATCACAAAAAGAAAGCAACTGGTTTCATTGTGGTGGTAAGCCCCAATGGAATTAATTCTATGTATACTTAGGCACAGACACACTGAATGCTATTTTCAAAGAAATATTCATGTTAGTCTGTTGCCGCATAACAATAAAAAAGGGTAGGGAGAGGAATCTAGTAGCAATTTTAAGACTAACAGATTTACTTAATCTTAAACATGCTGCAATTTTAAAATATTTGTTACACTGGGAGCTAGTGGTAGCATTTTAATTATGTTTCAACTTGTACCTTCCAATAAGACAATAACTACAGTGATTTATGGGACAGGTAGCGACTGGGGTCTTTTTTCAGGCAGTCATGAGCAATCCTATGTGCTTTTTGTTATCAGTGGGTTAAGACAGTTTGCATGCAAAGAAGAAAAAAAATCTTCCCTATAGTCTATTATGTTACCACCAGAATTTTTTTGCTGTGGGTTTAGTATATACAAAATTGGGCTTCACTGCTAGATGAGTGGTCATTAAACCACCACCCAGTGTTGTTGAACCACCCAGTGTTGTTGAACCACCTAGTGTTGTTGAACCAACTTCCAGAAGCTTTGGTGAGCAGGGACAATGGTAAGGGACCTGGGAGTTGTAGTTCAATAATATTTGGGACCCATGTTTAGGAACTACTGGTCTAGATGAAGGAGGAATACAGTCATTCCTTCACATTCACGGGGGTTAGGGATGCAGGACCCCCACGAAAGTGAAAAAAACACAAATACTTACAGTACAGTGGAGTTGGGAGCAGAGCTCCCCAAAAGGGCTCCTCAGGCTTGCCAAGTGGGCGTCTGGAGGTGGGGTAGTACAAAGAACATGGGCCTGGCAGGCAGGTCACTTAGCCACCAACCTGCTTCTGGAATCCCCATGATGCTGTGCTAAGTGCTCGGGGAAAGCTGAGAGGGGAATTCTCCTTTACAAAGAGTCTCCAAGCCCCACAAAGAAGCAGGCTTTGGGGGCTCTTCACAATGGAGATTTCTGCTGCTCTGAATGCCAGCAGCTTGCAACAGAAGGAATGTGTGGGGAGGTCTTTCAGCCAGGAAAGGTTTTGCAAGTGAAGCTGGGGGATCCTGGTTGCATGGGAAAAAATGGAGTGAGTGGCTGGAGGCTTTGGCCGGACAGGAAATAGTGGGGGCACAGAAGGAGCAGAATGAGGCAGTTGGGCTACTTAAGCAGCAGCCACAAACTCGTGAATAATCAAAGCCGCAAAAGTGAAACCCACGAATGTGGCAGGCCAATTGTATATGGCCTAGACCAACCAAGTCTTGCTTCTTGTCCAGTTATGGTAACCATGAATCCATACCGGAGGGCCCATATAAACCCCCAGGTGTTAGGAATTGTTGATAAACACTCCTGGAGAACTGTTGGCTTGAAGAGGCAGTAGAAATGCTGATGTTACAGGAGCTGATATTGCAGGTGGAATAATTTGAGTGATGTGGGAGCAAGGAAGGCATAAAGTGTCAGGCTGCAGAATTTAGCAGCTGTTATCTAATATTTTAAAGGGCTGAGTGTTGGGAAGGGAGACAATAACATATCAAAACAGGACATGCCAATAATCATAGGTGATTGGAATGCAAAGGTAGGAAACAGAGCAGAACCAAAGACTGTAGGAGAATTTGGCCTTGAATCAAAAAATGAAGCAGGAGAGCAACTGATTGAATTGTGTGAGGCCAACTGTTTGTTCAACACAGCACACTCTTCAGGCAACCAAAGAGGTGACTGTATACATGGACATTCACCTGATAGCAAATATAGAAGTCAAATAGACTGCACAATTGCAAGCAGAAGATGGAAAAGCTCCATTCTCTCTGCAAAAACAAGACCAGGAGCAGATTGTGGCACATACCATGAAATGCTAGTATAAAAAATTAGAGTAAAGCTGAAGAAGAACACCAAGTCAATAACTGTGCTAAAATACAACCTGAAGAACTTCCCCATAGAATTTAAAGACAATGTAAAAACTAGATTTGCACGATTAAGCCTAATTGACCAAGAGCCAGAAACACTGCCAGGGAGGAAAACAGCTGAAAAGAAAGAGAAGCCTCAATGGAAGACAGATTAAACTCTTCAAGCAGTTAAGGACAGACAAGAGGCAAAAATAAAAGGTGTCAGAAATAGTCAACTGAATGCAACTGTTCAATGACTTGTGCACAGAAACAGAGAACTATTATAATAATTAATGCAGAGAAATAAAAGATGACAACATAAAAGGAAGAACAAGAGACCTTTTCCAGAGGATCTGAGAATTCAAAGGGAAATTTAAACCAAGAGAGGAGACGCTATATGACCAGCAGGGTAACACAGTGTCTGTGTGTGTGAGTGTGTGCGTGCACGCGCCTTCAAGTTGCCTGTCAACTTATGGCAACTCCATGAATTTCACAGATTTTTCTTTGGCAAGGAATACTCAGACATGGTTTTGACAGTGCCTTCCCCTGAAATACAGTATAGTCTACAGTACCTGGTATCCATTGACAATCTTGCATCCAAGTACTAATCGGGGCTGATTCTGCTTAGCTTAAAGGTTATGGAAACAATACACTGAAAAACTATATACAAGAAATTAAATGATGACAGAATCATTCAAGACAAGATCCTAAAGTGTAAAGATATATCACTGAATGCTAAAGTTAGGATTGTCCATGCCATCATATTTGCAATTTATATGTATGGTTATGAAAGCTGGACACTGAAGAAATCTGATAGAAAGAAAATCAACTCATTTGAAATGTGATGTTGGAAAAGAGTTCTACAGATATCGTGGACTGCTAAAAAGACAAATAATTGGGTTCTAGAGCAAGTCAAGGTTGAATGCTCCCTAGAAGCCAAGATGACTAAACTGAGACTGTTGTACTTCAGACGTATAATGAGAAGACAAGACTCACTAGAAAAGATAATAGTGCTTGGTAAGGTAGGTTATAGGAAGAAAGGAAGACTGCATTCCAGATGGATAGACACAGTGAAGGAAGCCAAGACCCTTAACCTGAAAGACCTGAGCAGGTCTGTTCATAATCAAGCATCTTGGAGGTCTCTCTTCCATAGGGTCACCTTAAGTCAAAGCTGACTTGATGGCAGTTAACACCAGCATGGGATTTATTTATACTTTGCTTAATTGCAACATAAATATATTTGGAGGTATGTAACTCAGTAGGATCTAGTTAAATAGGTTTCCCTGAGAGTATTTAGCTCAATAGTGCTTACTTCTAAGTAGACATGTTTAGGATTGAAATGTCAATTATCTTTTTATAAACTATCAAGCTGGGGTGAGAGCCAGTGAAGTTTATCTACCTCTTCAACTGCTTCTGTCAGAAGAAGCAGGAGGAGGGGAATTTCACTTTTGTAGTCCCATTAATGCCTCAATCTGTTCTGGAAGGTTGATCCTGCAGGGAGAGTAAAAAGTGGGAAAATCCTACTGCATATAAAGTTTTCTACTCCTAGATGTATTGGTAGCAACACACTGTGCTATAGAATTCTCTTCCACAAATACACTATTATCAGTAGTACAGCTGGATTCACTAAAAAGATGGATTAATGGAAGGAAGAGTAGCAGTTGCTGTTAGGTTCTCAGTATAGCCACCCCAACATTAAGTGTCCATAATTGCTGTAAATTAGGAGTAAATATTAGTATTAGTACTTCAGACATACATGTTCTCATGGTGTTTGAGCACTTCTTGGTTGTGGGAGACTTTTTGTGTAACCTACAGCTTATTTACACCCCTACTAACAGCTGCTGTCCTGCTTTGTTCAATGGCCATGTAAATATCCCTGACAGGAGTGAGTGAGTAGCATAGATACTGAGAATGTAATTAGAATTTAGTCATCCTTGGCTCCTAGTGTTGTGGTGAGAGCATCTGCTATCCCGAGCTAATGATGCAGGAAGGGCAGCCATTGTGCTAGAAGAGGATAAGAACTTGGCCAGTGTGTGATAATACTCTATTAATCACTGGCACAAAATCATGATTGTGTACAAAAGTGTCTCTCTGAAGACTTATGTGAGCTACCAAGACTGCTTTTCCACCTGAGTGGGTTTTACTTTGGTAAGGCAATCTACTTTTGGAATTCAGTGCCCCAAGAAGCTTCCCTAATGCTATCTGGCTCATTTGTCTTTCAGTGCCAGGTGAAGAGTTTACTTGCATTTTAAAGTGGCTACATTTTAAAATTGTTAATTTGACTGATGGGTTTATCTGGCCATTTAAATGCTCTTATGCTCTACTGTATTAAAGTCAGAGCTCGGAAAAGTCAGCTAGTAGTCACGACGGCTGATGATTCTGAGTACTGTAGTCCAAAAAAGTAACATTTCCAAGGTCCAATTAATCTTTATGGAAACGTTTGTGTTTCCAAATTTTGTGCACCAGTTTTGGAAGAGTACATCTGAAAAACAATATATAGTCTTTATGGAAACAAAATTAGGGTTTAGAAAGCAAAACTGATATCTCATATGTTGGTTCACAGCAACTGCTATGTAAATTGACAGCTTCCATTAGTGTTACCTATAGCACAGAAAGAATAAAGCAGGACAGGATGTATGAAAGGAAGCTGCTGGCCTTTGGGGTAAACTTGACATAGAGAAGGCCTGCTGGGCTCAAGCGCTCCCCCAGTGCCCCTCAGTGGGACCAGTCCCACCCACCCCCCAGCAACCAGTGCTAAACATATTGACAGACATATTGGCAGGACAGGACTGCTCCATTTCTCTGTTGTGTTGATACAACAATTTCCATTATTCTTTGGGATTTTGTTCCTGTTTGTTAGTATTTGTTTCTTTGTTCTGAGTTCACAGCCTGCCTTTAAGGCTTACAGAATGGTTTACCTCGCCAACATGGCTGAAAATGCTGGCTGAAGTTGTGTTGAATCCCTACCTGCTCAGCCGAGGGATGCTGGGAATTAATTTGATGAGTTCAAGATATTGGTGATTACATTTGAACTCCCATATGGCTTGAGACCTTGAGTCATGAAGACGTGCCTGTCCACACACACACACACACACACACACCCCTGTCCACAAACAGAGATCTACAGCAGGGGCCTTCCCCTGTGTGCCACCAGTGGAGCCAGTATGAAGTGGGAGGATATGGGAAAGGGCCTTCTTGGTTGTGGTGCCCTCATTGTGGAATGCCTTCCCCTCGGAGGTCTGACTGGTACAAGCAGTGGGCTTCTTTCTAGTTCCAAATCAAAACATGGCTTTTTATTACAGCTTTTGGAGGGAAATTACTTTGAAATTTACATCCATTCATCATCCATGGGTGGATGTGCATGTACAATGTTTGCTATAGCTTTTAAACTATTTAACTGTTGTCTTATTTAATATGTTTTTATCTTGTTTAAATTATTTATGGTTTAATCTGGAAGTGTTTTATGAGAACGATCTGTATTGTATTGTACACTGTCCTGAGATCCCATGATAAAGGATATAAATATATTAATCCATCCATCTATCCATAAGTACATACTTAGGACTTCCCTGGCATGCTGGCATAATGGCTGTGTCCTTGGGTTGGGGCAGTTCTCCCTCACTCTGCCCCTTTTTTGGCTTTACTGAAAGTTGATCTCAGCTGGGAGAGAAATTGTGCCCGTAGATCCTTTTCCCTGCTGACTTCCAGTATCAATCAGGAGGAGGTTATGCCAGCATAAAAACAACTGAACTAGCAAAAAAATTCTCTACATCAGCTCAAAGACTACAATCATGCCTTTACCAAATAAAGGCACCCATGATGCTATAATTTAAACAGTTTCATATTGCTAAGCCACCCCTCTGAAAGGAGGAGAAACAAGACTCCTGCAACTGAATGGCTAAGAAGATTAAAATGTTCCCCTACAGGCTTTTCTGTGTTAACTTTCTTAATTTCAAATTTGTGTTCATTTATTCTCTTGCACAGAGATTATGGAGCTTGTCCTATGTACATTCATGTACGTTTGCAGATCTTAAAGTTATCCTCCTGTAACAAATTTCAAAGACAGGGTCCAGTGAGAGACTGCTGAGATATCCGTGTAAACATTGGCTGAATACAGTTTTTCCTAGGTTTGGCCAAGTCCGCACCTTCGCATTCCCACTTAGGGAAATTGGGAAGTCTATGCCTATTGTTGCTGGCACATGTAGTCTTCAAGGCCTAGATGCAATCTTTGTGCACGTTGTCCATCTAAATTTAAAAACAGTCATGTGAATGCACCCTAAATCTCTTAGCATTGCGATTCAAAACAAATTTATTATGGAGCAATCATGTATTAAGTATTTTTGTGGTAGCAAGTGCATGGCAAACCAATTTATCACATGTCTACAAAAACAAGAACAAACCACCACCACCTGGAGGACCACAGTTGCCTGCCCCTGATCTAATTTTAAGATTGCTCAATTAATTTCAAGGTAAATTAATATTTCAAATGACAGGTACTGAGGTTAACCACCTTGAGGTTAACTACTACTTGTAGTAGAAAAGCAGGATATCAATTAAATGTTAGCAATAACACTCTCTTAGAGCCTGGCTAGATGCTATGTGGCTGATTCCATTCAAAACAGATAGCTTATGTCTGTACAAGGTATCATTATATGACTACATAATTTTACACAATCTTATCAGTGGCAATAGTCTTTTATCCAGTTACAGGAGTAACTTCAGAAAATTCTAAGCGACTGGTAGGATTGAAATATCATTCTAAATTACTCCTTTGAAGTAACATCTAAGCAGATACCAGATTTTAATTTTAGTAATGGAGAGAAGATCGCAGAGCATGAGATCAACATACTAGATTATAAATCACCAAACTATACATTACTTAGGTTGCAATCCTATATATACTTCTGAGTAAGCATGCATAGGATTGTTAATATGTGAACCCTGTATGCTCTGTTTAGGAAATGAAGCTTAGTATTTTGTTAATGATTTCTTAAAAGTGCACAAATATAGCACACTTGAATAAAGTATACAAATGTGTATGCACATATACTGTACATGTGGTGCGCCATCAGCTATGTAGGGAGCTATAACTTGCTTGTAACCAAACTATAAGGCTTTTCTCATACTTACCATTTGTGGGCTCACATTTGTCCTTCAAGGGATATTTGGAGGATAAAACCTTAGTTGGTGTACAGAGTATGATTGAAAATTGTTGTGAAAGGCTAAGCAACATGAATGTCTGTTAAAAAGTGTTATGTTTTCTAACATGAGAGGTGCCATGGCTCCACTCCTCTGAGAAACATACCTTTCTCTACCCAATAGTGTGTGTCCCTCCCAATGCATTGTGAAGGCTTGTAATTAATTGGTAGGGAGGAAAACAGAGCTCAGAGCTCTCATTGAGGGGCTTATCACACGAAGGAAGGGAAGCAGAACTAAAGTCTGAGAGTAGTGTGCTCTGCATGGCCTCATCACGGTTCAGCTGTTCTCCTGTTCCGGTCCCATGGGAGACAGTAGTAAATAATGGGTTTTCCAGTTAGCAGAAAGATTTGTTTTCACTCCCATGGGACCGGAACAGAACAGCTGAACCACACCGATGTTGTGCGATAAGGCAAGGCAGGACACACTATTTTGGGGCTTTACTGCCACTTCCCTTTCCTTGTACAATGAAGCCCTTAGTCAGACACTTTCAAGGAGGGGAGGGGATAGGACTGGGGGGCAGAGTAGGACAGGACTTTTTTTGTTTTGTTTTTGGCCAGCTCAGAAACACAATGACATATAAAGTGTCCTGAGCATCTTCTGTATACATCCCTAACCCCACACCTCGGAACAGATGAGGATGGACGATTTTCCCATATGAATATAAGAGCTGTGTTCGATCGGATCAAAGGCCTGTATAGTTCAACATTCTGTTCAAACAATGGCCATTCAGTTGCTCTATGAGAAGCCTGCAACCAGGAAATAAGTGTAACAACACCCTCCATCTTGTATTCTTTATCAACTGAGATGCAGAGGGATACGATTTCTAATATTACAGGTGATATTTGACAGTCCTGACTAGGAGAAATTGATAGACATGGATGTATCTACCGTTATATTCCAGCGTATAAGCGACTGGGCATATAAGACAACCCCCCCCCCATTTTCAAGTAAAAATCTAGAGTTTGGCATATATTCGCCGTATAAGACCACCACCCCAATTTGGCTGGCTGACTGGCTGGGGGAGCCTTGCCAGCTGATCCGCTTTGTTTCCCAACTCACGAGGATCTCCTCCTGAGTTGGGAAAGCAGACAGGATCAGCTGGCAGGGCTCTCCCAGCCAGCCAGCCAGCCAGCCGCTACGTTTGCCCCTCTCTTGCACCTTCAGTTGCTCCCCAAATGGGGTGAAGGCAGAGGAGGGGGCTGAATGAACCCGTTTTGCCTTGGCCATTGCCCATTCCCTCCATCTTTGTTCCCTTTGCGAAGGTAACGAAGATGGAGGGGATGGGTGGTGTCCGTGGAAAACCGCGGCATTCGCCCCTCTCTTCCACCTTCCAGTCACTCTTGACTTGAAGGTGGAAGAAAGGGGCGAATATACCCAGTTTCCCTCAGCGGCTGCCCATTCTGTCCATCTTCCTTTCCTTTCAGAAGGGAAGGAAGATGGAGGGAATGGGCAGCCACCAAGGCAAACTGCAGGATTTGCCCCTTTCTTCCACCTTCCAGGAAGGTGGGCGAAAGGGGCGAAAATACCCGGTTTGCCTCATCAGCCCCCCCTTCCCTCCGTTTTCATTCCCTTTGGAAGGGAATGAAGACGCGGGGAATGGGCAGTGGCCATGGCAAACCGCAAGATTCGCCCCTTTCTTTCACCTTCTAGGAAGGTGGACAAAAGGGGTGAATGTACCGGGTTGGCCTCTGCCGCTGTAAGCCCAATCGGGAGCCCGATCACGGCTTCAGGGAGGGTGGAAGGGTGGCTCGAGGGTGAGGGGCTTTCTAGCCAACCCACCCCCTCCCTGAGGCCACGATCGGGAGCCCGATCGCACCTTTGGAGAGGGTGGAAGGGTGGCTCAAAGGGGCGGAGGGAATGGGCAGTGGCCGTTGCAAACTGCGGGATTCCCCCCCTTCTTTCACCTTCCAGGAAAGTGGAGGAAAGGGGCGAAAATGCCCAGTTTGCCTCGTCCGCCCCCTCCCTCCGTGTTCATTCTCTTTGGAAGGAAATGAAGATGGGGGGAAGCGGGGGCGGCCGCTGAAAACTGCTAGATTCACCCTTCTTCCACCCTCCAGGAAGTTGGAAGAAAGGAGTGAACATACCTGGTTTGCCTCGGCTGCCGCTCGATTTTCCTGTGTGTTTGTTCCCTTTGGGGAACGAACACACAGGAGATCCAGCGGCAGCCACGGCAAACCACAACGTTCACCCCCCTCCTCTGACTTCGGTTGCTCCCCAAAGGGGGAGAAGGCAGAGGAGGGGGACGAATGAACCAGTAAACACTTTGCCTCACCCCCCTTGGCCGATCTCCTGCCTCTTCACTCCATTTGCAAAGGGAGCGAAGAGGCAGGAGATCGAACGGCGGGTGAAGCAAAGTATCCGGTGTATAAGACAGCCCCCGATTTTGGAGGATATTTTTCAGTGTTCAAAGATCGTCTTATACACTGGAATATATGGTAATCCTTTTTAAAAGCCATCCAAATTGGCAGAGTTCCACAATTTAACTATGTGTTGCTCAAATATTTTCTTTTATCTGTTCTAAATCTCTAACCATTTAGCTTCAGTGGATAAGCCTGGGTTGCAATATTATGAGAGAGGGGGCCCATGGTTATTTATGGATTAAATGGGGCACTCTGCATATGTACACTTGAACAGCCACGTTTGAACAGCGTCACTTGAACAGCCACGTTTGAGCAATGTGGGTTCCAGTTATTATAAACAAGTAGTGTACTTATCTGAATGAAACAAGGATCCCTAACTAAGTTGCCAAACTTTCCCTTCTATGCCAGCCTTTGTCTTGGCAAATTCTTTGTATCAAAGAAATGGGAGCATAAAGGGTGGAAATTTATAAAAGCCCAAGGAACAGTTATGGAATAGGGCACAGTCAACTGAATTTCTGTCTCTTGATGGGCAATTTTACAGAATGTTGCTGCAAGTATTTGTTTCTGAGAAAGGTTACAACCCTACACACTTTAACTTGGGTGAAAGTTACATTATGGTCAGTGGGACTTACCTCTAAATAAACATGGTCGGCCTATCCTTTTGAACTATATATATATATATACCCTATTATGGGCAAGTAGTGACTCAGATTACATCTGAAGCGATGCAGTAGAGTGAACAATGGACTACATTGCTGTAGTAGTTACTGTAGTCCTTAACCAACCCAGCAGTTAATTTCTACAATTAAAGCAGCCATGAATCCTGTGGCATTTTAAAGATGGACAACTGTGGTAGAACATCTGCTTTCACAGATTGCTTTTCAAAGTCATAGCCATGTTAGTCTGGACAATCAGTATATAAAGGGATCTTGTAGCACCTTTGAGACTAAGTGGGAAAGAAGTTGTTGCATAAATTTTCATAGACTTAGTCTACTTCCTCAGACAAATGGAGTGAATTAGAGCCTAGGAACAGACCTTATAAGCAGGCTGTATAAACTGAGTGTCATACTTTGGCCATATCATGAGAAGACATGACTCACTAGAAAAGACAATAATGCTTGTTAAGGTAGAAAGTGGTAGAAAAAGAGGAAGACCACATTCCAGATGGATAAGCTCAATCAAAGAAACCACTTCCCCGAGTTTGTAAGAGCTGAGCAGGACTGCTGAGGATAGACTGACTTGGAGGTCCCTCATTCATGGGACTGACATAAGTCAAAGTTGAATTGATGGCAGTCAACAACAACAATAAGCAATTAGTCTCTGAAGATGGAAGAAACAGGCTGATCATGAGAAGGGTGCACTTTTTGGTAGCCCCTCCCCCTTAAAAGAGAAATACAATCCTCCAACAAATCTAGGGCCGACTAAAAAAGCTCTAGATATACAAGCATTTACAATGCTAGCATTGTAATAGGTCAGTGTCACAGCATAGGACAGGACTGAATATGGATCTCCTTTACCTTCCATAACCTGGCCCTATCAAACCTGATGTTTGTTTTCTGTAAAATCTGTACATATACCTAAAGGCGACTTTTCTAATGTATGAAGTAGACTGGATTTTTGAATTGTGGGATAAGAATCCAAGGGTGGTTCCAGAAAGAATGTTACTTTTTGATCACCATGTCTTGCTACATACCTACACTGGGCAGCAAGTTCCATGTGACATTTATTATATTAATGTTATCTTTCCTTTCCAGAAAAAAAAGCATACAATGCATCTAAAATGACTAAAACAATTTAAATAATAAACCCATTAAAGTCATAAGTAAAAATAAATCAAGCAACAAAGCCATTAAAAGTAAACAGTCAAAGAAGACAGCCCATAATTTCCTTGATGTTGTCCTGTCCTTTTCCTAAATGGGGAAAATCCAGATTTATTTATTTTTTAAATGGGATGTGGAGGGGGTGCAGAAAATCCAGTGACATTGAGCTTTCTTTGTAGGTGCAGTTGTGATAGCTCACTGCTTAATTTTAATTATGTTGTGGGGGGTGTTTCTATGACTGCACCATGTTTTCTGTTGCCTTTGGGCAGCACTATGTGGCCTAATCCAAACTACTGGCCATGGTTCCTTCCTGTTGAAGTAAAACCTGGTAGTTTTACAAGGTCTTTAGCCATCTCTGCCAAAGAGTGCTGGTGCCTCACGAAACTACAAATCCCAGGATTCCATAGGAAGGAGCCATGGCAAATAATCCAGTTTCAAACTGGATTATTTGTATAGTGTGGATGCACCAGTGTTTAAATTTTCTGTCAACTGGCAAGTCTCTCCTGCTTGGGAGAAAGTGTTAAAATTATAAGAAAGGATGGTTAGTTCTAGGTTAGGATTGCCATATTGTATTTGTGTGTGTGTTTATGCACAAAACCCACACACTTTGCTTGTGGCTCCTGATTGGATCAATGATCACCTCAAAGGTGTGCTCTGCTCCTCTTTTAGCTGTCTGAATGAGAAAGCAGCAAGCAGGAGAACCAGCAGGAGGGTCAAAATCCACTCTTTCTCAGAGTGCAACTTCCTCAGGGAGACAGACTCCTGCTTCTTCTCCACCTCACCATCCATTTTGGCACCTTTTGTACCAAAAGGCTCAGTCCCCTCTTCACATCGGATGGTGGTGCTTCAGGATTGCTTTCCTCATGCCCTTTGCATGGAGAATATTGTGTGTGTCCCCACGCACCCACCCCCAAAAGGGAATTCAACCTAAAACACACACATTGCTGCGATGGCGACACCGCGCAGGCCCGAGGTGTGTGTGCATAGGGGGGGGTCCTCCTGGCGAATCTGCCACCCTCAAACCCGGCCAGGTTCTGGTGACTTGTTGGCTTCAGCTCTCACATGAGCTTTAGTGAGGGAGCTCTCCTTCACTCCTCCCGCTCGCCGAGGAGGAGGCGGGCCGTGGCGGCCGTGATTGTTCGAACGCGCCAATAGGAGCCGCCCAGGCCGCCCAGCACCCAATGAGAACAAGAGGGAGGAGAGACCAGCCGAGTAGGTTGCACCGCCCCCTCTCCGCTCGGCGCATCCCCTCGGCTGGACGGAGTGCGACCATTTTGCAGGGGGGAGCCGCGAGTGGTGACGGCGTCGTCAAGAGGGCCAGGCAGGTCTGGGGAGGCGAGGAGGGTGGCGGCGGCGGCGGCGGCGGTGGCCTAAAGTCGCTGGAGCCGGGGATTGAGGGCCTTCTCCCCCCCCTCCGAGTCGGGCGAGGGAAAGGGAGAGCGGCTCGTTGGTCTCCTCAGCGCCCGCCTCGGGGCCTCGTTTTCCACCAGCCCCAAGATGTCTAGGCCCGTCAGGTGAGTGAGTCCTTTGCCAATGGAGAAAGGCCTCGGGCTTCCCGGGATGGTAGGCCCGCCGCTGGGAGCGCGCAGCCCCGGCCTTGTCCCACGCCAGGGAGGGCGGGCAGGAAGGCGGGCAGGCAGGCGACCCGGAGCGGGAGAGCAGAGCAGAGCAGAGGAGGGGCGTGTGCAGGCATGCGGCGTGGTGGCGGTGCTGCTACTGCTGCCGCTCCTCCTCCTCAGCGGCCGGGGCTCCGCTGCTCCTGCCGCCGCCCTGCAGGTCCCTCCTCACAGGATGCAATGCTGCCCCTTAAGGTTAGCGCAAGCAAAGTCCGCGGCGGGAAAAAACCGGGGCTGGCCGGCCCTCTGGTGTCCTGAGCGCAGGAAGGCGAGGCTGGCCTTCACACACACGCACACACACACGAATATAGATCACCTATACACACACACACACTTTATTTATTTATACCCCGCTCTTCAGCCACAAAGGCTATCAGAGCGATTTACAAATTGTTTTAAGCAATAGCCATTTACACATCTACACTGCATTACGCAGCTTCCAATGTGTGTTAGCTAATTGCCCCCACAAGCCGGGTACTCTTTCTCTCTCTCTATACACACACAGAGAGACCTTTAGCTACAGGCTTGACTCTGGAGGAAGGAAGAGGGTCTCTGCTGATGGGGCACCATGCTAAGGGTATGCCTCAGTAAGGCGAGGAGCAATTTACCAGTTGTCCCTTCATATTCGCTGGGGTTTGGTTCCAGGACCCCGCCCCCATATCAAAATCTGGGAATACTCAAGTCCCATTATAAGCAATGGCATAGCAAAATGGTGCCCCTGATATAAGATGGCAAAATCAAGGTTTGCTTTTTGGATTATTATTTTTTGAAAGAATATTTTCAAGCCGTGAATACTTAAATCTGTGGATACTAAATCCATGGATACGGAGGGATAACTGTATATGGTGCTTGGATGGTACACTGCCAACAAATCCCAGGTGGTTGTAGGCTCTTATTTCAGAGGAAGGAATTGGCAAAACCACCTCTTGAGTACTATTTTATTTCTTGTCTAAGAAAACCTGGTGAAATTTATGGGCTGACACACAACTTGAAGCCCCCCCCCACACACACACTGCACGCGGAAGCCACATACACACACACTGCATGTCGCTAGCACAAAAGGTACAGTTTCCTGGTAGGTAAGCTGGCATATGTACGATCTGTGGGGCAACAAAAAAAATGATAGTGGTGGCTTCTTTAAGAGACAAGCATGGGATATCCTTTGTTTCCACATGTGCCTGAAGAGTTGCCTTTTGGTGGTGTCCTCTCACAGTTAATCATTTGTAAAGTTTATGTGCCATCTTTCCTCCATTGAGAGAGTGGTGTACCTGGCTTCGCTCTCCCACCCACTTTGTTTTTACAACAATCTTGTGAGGTAGGTAAGGTGGAGAGGGAGTGCTATGAGTTTCATGGTCCAGTGAAGGCTTGAGTCTACATCTCCCAAGGCTTAGCCCAACATTAAAATCATTACACCATGATGACTTGGGTGGTAGGGAGCCTGCAGTAATGAATTGAATGCTTAATTCTGTGTATTGGAATGTTTATTGCTTTCATAACCTATTCTCCAGGGTGCTGAGAATGTTCCTAATTATACTCACAACAGTCCTATGTGGTAGGTTAACTTGAGAGTAAGTGATGGACCCAGAGCTCTCCAATGGACATAATAGCTATGGATTTATTTATTTTTTTTAATTTTTGAGGGAGTATGAAGGAGTCCTCTGTTTTTGGTTGGTCTTTGTCAACAAGCTGAAAACAATTATTTTCACATCCGCTCATTGTTAGTGTGGGTGTTGTACCCCCAAGGTACTAAGGGCACATCAGGAACATAGTACTCTAAGAAGCCCACCCTACTCCCTCCTGTAGAAGACAGAAGGGCTGTGGCATCTGCTGCTTCAGCTCATCCATTCTAGTCATGGAGCTGGTAAGCTTGACTGAACAGTTCAAGTCCAGAAGCTTCTTAACTGAGCCATCAGACTTCTGCCTCCACTCTAGTGGGAAAGGGAAGCAGGGGGCTTATTTGAATGTTGTTCTATCAACTCACACTGGCCAAATCCCCGTTAGAGTTGTGAGGTTTCTGGGTGCCACTTAGGTATTATGCTGCTTTCCTAGACCATATACAGAGAATCATTCTCTGGTCTGGAGCACACTAGAAGAGCAATTTTGACTTGTTTCTACAGTTTGGCTTTATGTTTCTGAAAAGTAGCACTGAGCACTGCTCCTTACATAACTTATGGTAAGGCTCAGTGTATCTGACCACAAGTAAGTTCCCCGAAGGAGTGAGGAAAAGAGAAATGGTAAACACATGTGCTTTCAGTGAGCTGAGTGGTAGCAGTAACAGCATGAACCATGGCATTGGTGCAGTTCTTGGAAAAAGTCCCTGTCATAGCTGAGATTAATACAGTGAGCAAAGGGTAGTGGTGCAAATGCGTAAGGGAGATGGTGAAAGAGGGCAGTTACAGCAGTAGAAGCAGAGCTGGCTGTACCCAAAGCTAGTGAAGGACTAGTGCCTGCCAAGTGCTTCATTTATGTACTAGATGAAGCTGTTGCTTCTATCCCTGAAGTACAAGCAGCAACTCCACATGTGACTGGTGCTCTCCATGCAAGTTCCTACAGCCTGGGGGAATGCACACCAGCCTGGGAAGATGTGGTCTTCTAAAGGGACTGCCTGTTTGCTTGACTTTATTGTGGTTAAAGTTTATTTAATCTTTTATTTATTTTATTTATTCTAATTCAACTGTGAAAAATCCTGCATTCATGTATGCCTGTAAATATCTTGGCATTTCAGTAGCTTTGTATGCCTGTTACTGTGTACAGGATTAAATGTGCTATTCAATATTTGTTCATTCCAAGGAAAGATACAAGGTCATAGAATCATAGAATTGTAGAGTTGGAATACACCACGAGGGCCATCCAGTCCAACCCCCTGCCACGCAGGAAATTTTGATCAAAGCATCCCAACTGATGGCAATCCAGCCTCTGTTTAAAGACCTCCAAGGAAGGAGACCCCACCACGCTCTGAGGGAGTGCGTTCCACTGCCGAACAGCAGGTCTCCTGAAATGAATGGAGACTGAGCAGTAACAAGATACGATGGATTGATTGTTTAATTATTAATGGTTGGGTGTAGAATACTGGAGTGATTTTTGTCAGTTTGATGTGGTGAAATGGATCATTATTTTTTCTTTGCATTCTGGGCCTCACTCAACACAGTCTTGCTTGGTTTAGAAGATGATTGGGTTGTCCTTGTGGTTTGCCCTCACTGTGGTTGTTTTCCTTCCATATGTCACTTCTTCTGACCCAGAGTTTTAAGGAATCCAGCAAGAAATAACACCGCTTCTTACAAATCACAGTATTTAGTTAAATTATTACTGTTACTATTGTTATTATTTGGGAACAAATACTCATTCTTCTTGCCAGAAATGTTCTCCTTGTCTTTTTATTTGCATGTAAGCTTTGCTTACTGTCCTTCAAAACTTCCTCTCTTAGATGTTCATCCCATCACTGTCATTACATCTCGTAGTTCCTTTTCTCTCTATAGCCTTCTTTTATTTTTATGTATCAGCTGAGTCCTTCCTGATTCTTCATTTGCGAAGAAAAGCCAGAGCGAGAGAGAGAGATGTGTTCTCTGCTTCCTTTACCGTGACTGCCTTTTTTTCACCTAAGTGCACTGCAACCACCTTCTCATTTCATATTTGATTTTCAAAGAAATTCAGGTGCTAGTACAGTTTCTGAAGCAAGTAAATAAATTAATAGTAAATAGAAGGAAAATCCTGTAGGAACTTGTACGCCTAGTGATAATGATAAAACTGGCTTGCTGAAACAGGAAAATATATTCAGGGGTAGTTGTGTTGACCATACAGAAAAATACAGCAAAATTAAAAAAAAAACACACACACACACAAAAGGGCAATCCTTTACTCGCTGACCAAAATGCAGAAAATACATCATGCAATCTTTCAGTGTTTCACTGGCTTCTTCATCAGAAAAATATGTTAAAAACCATGCAGGAAAATATCTTTATCTCTTGCTTGTTAAAAGTGTGTGTTTACAAGTTGACTGCATGTCTCCGCTGAGTAAAAAAATATAATGCTTTTACTTAATGCCTCATGTGATCTGCTTCTTGTCTGTACAGTATGCTTTTAGCAACAAGTTTCTTTCCATGAATGAATGGTACATGCAAATCATAAGCTGGACCAAAAGCCTGGTAGTGAGTTTTCCCTTTTAAAAGACATGTGATCATACCATGCAAACCTTTTTAATATTGTGTCTTTTAAACCCAGATAGTGGATATAATCCTACCCTCCATCATAACATAATGTTTAACAGGGCAACTGTATGCACACTTTCTCAGAAGTAAGCTCTGTGACTGCAACAGTGTAGTTCCTTCTGAGACCTAAATCCATCTCTTAGTCCCAACTAAACTACGTAGTCCCATTGTATTAATGGAACTTATGGAAGTGTTGATTTACCAACTTCCCATTGATCCAGTGGGTTAATCTAGTTGAAACTAACCATGTAAACACGCACAGCATTAAGCCACTAACTAGGCTATTCAGTGCTCTTTTCCTTATCTTAGACTATCATCATCCTCATCTCTTCCCACACATTCAGCTTTAAGGGAGCTGCTCCCCGTGCATCTGGGTTCAAAGAACTGACTTCCTGTGTTTTCCTTAGGTGGTGTTTGTGGTGTTGTTGTTTTTTTATGGACTCCCTCCTGCTGTTTTACATTGATGACCTTAAACCCCCCTGCTTCAATTTGCCTTCTCTGTGGAATGTGGGTTGTTATTGGAATAGGAGAGGTCCACCTGTTGAATTTTGGCTTAATATATGACACTTAAATGCAATTGTCTAGATAGAATATGGCTTTTAGGACTGGATAGAAAGTAAGAATTTTAATTGCAGGGATATTGGGTAGACAGTCTCCAGTCTCTTGCTTGGACCCTATTAGACCTTTAATCATCCTTTGGTTTTATATGCTGAACGTGTTGCTCATTTTATGGCAGGAATTACTATTGTTACAGATGCTCTAAATGGCAGGGTACAGTCTTCAAAAGCCTGAGAGCCACAAGAGGTACACCACACGCACACACATACACTTGATAATTTTTCAGTTGATAGGTTCTCAATATAATGTATTTATAGGTTGATAAATAGGGATGTGTGTGTGCGTGCCTTCATGTCACATGTCAACTTATGGCAACTCCATGAATTTCATAGGATTTTCTTAGGCAAGAGATAAGTCAGAGGAGGTTTTGCCAGTTCTTTCCTTTGAAATAAATATTTCTTAAAAGAATGTACATTCTTATTTATTTATTTATTTATTAAACATTCACATCACACTCAATATTATAAGATCTTTGGCCTGTTTGCCATAAAATCAGTTTAAACAATTTATTTTTTAAATAATAAAAACATTTAAACATCTAGAAACATAGTTAAAAATGTAAAATCTGAACAATTTAACATTTATACATATTTAGGTTATGAGTCAGACTTAATAGCTTAGTAAACCAAGTTTGAGTTCCTTGCAGCTTTATCTCTTCCTGAGTTTACTATGTTTGAAAGCCTTACTGAGGCAATGCAGTAAAGTTACTTACAAAAGACGCTGGAGTTTTATTCTTACGGAATACTGCAGGTTTAGGTAGTATGAATGAGCCCAGTCAGATATTCATTTCTAAGGCGTGCACAGTATTTAGATTTCTGTACCACATTAATAAGCTACAATGCCTCTTTCTCCTTTGAGTTCTCACCTCCCCTAACATGTATGGGGAGGCTTCAAGGAAAAATAGGCATATGGTTCTCTTATGAGGCTTCAGAAAAGGCATTACTATAATGTTAAATTCTTCCATGTCTCTGTTAAGTGAGTGGTATACACATGATGTAAGAAGTGGTGCAAACTGGAAGAACAATAGCCCTTACCTAGCACCAAGCACTGAGCAGAAAAAGAGGCAAGAGAGGCTTAAGTCTCTTCCATGAGATGCAGCTGATCTGGGAATCCTCCATCCACAGAAGGCTTTCATAGCTCAGTTTGCAACCAAGCCAGCATAGCTCCGGCTTCTTTTTCCCATGGAAAGGATGTCGGTGTTTCCCAAACCAGTAGGAAGAGTGGCAGAAACTTGCTGCCCACTATTTTTGGCTTAGTTACTTAATGCCAACCAAATCTTGTAGACCTGCTTATCACATTTCTAACCTTCCATCTTCCCCAGCATTTTAAGCTTCTGTTTATTTTTGCTATCATGCCCTGAGGTAGATTAGATCATGATAACAACTTGGCCTAGCCCTCCAGTCAAGTCTGCCTGTAATGTTTATGACTTTGGTTTAATATTGATGAAAGCGTCATTATTTAATGTATGTATATGTACGTGCTGTGATAGTTATAATAAAAATCATGTTTTAAAAGTGTTGTATTTATTCTCTGTCTGTGTTTGCTGAATTTCTGTTGCTAGTCCAGATAATATTCATGCTAAGACCATGTGAAAAGCATATGACAGGGTTATTCTTCATATCAGCATAGTCTCCCAGTGACAATAATTCTGGTATAGAGCATAATGCTGTATAACCCTCTCATAGTGTCTTGGTATTTCATATGCTTTGAAAGTGGTGATGGCTGTTACTCCATAGTTTGGATGATGCAAGGCCTGGCCTTTGAAAAGAGTTAAGGTTGATTTGGGCAGAATTGCATGCTAGTTGCTTATTTGAGGCATTAGCCAAATGTATACACATGCATATATGTAACATCAACTTCAAGGTTTAGGGACATTTTTGAATTGCAGGTGTATTTTCGGAGGTATTGGGAAAGTAACAGAAGCCATATGAGTTAGTTGTATTAATGTTGTATCCTCAGGTTGTACTGAAGGGTAAGGAAGGGAAAAAATGTTTTAAAAATTAAAAAAAAAACCTTTAGAAGTAGAATTCAGGAGTGACAAGAATCTTTGCAGCTCAGAACTTATTCTGTGCAAAATTTGCATGTTGTTGCTTTGCACAGGAAGTAGCATTTTCTGTGTGGAAAATAATTCAAAGCAGAAATATTAATTCCTATGCAGAAAATGTTTTCTGGCAGAAAAATGCTGTAATTTGGGATTTAAAATCCACACATGGTTGATTTGCATAGAAAACAGGAGATTATGCACAGAAAGCAGCATTTTCTGTGCAGGAATTAATATTTCTCCATTGCAGCCACAGAAAATGTGGTTTATTCTGCAAAACAACCACATGCAAATTTTGTACACAATGTCATTTTCTGCATGAAAAATATTTCAGCACCTGTTCAGGACTTTTGTTTGAGTTGTTAATTTCCCCAAAATCACATCAACTGCCCCTGGAATTGTCTAAAGGTGTTCCTTTATGTCAGATGACATTGATCATGTTTGAAATTCAGAAGTCACCTTGATAATCTGGGAGGAAGCAACTTGATGGATCAAACCATCACATCAGATGCAGAATATGTGGTTGATAAAGTTCAGCATCATCTGTCCGAAGGAGGGAAACTTGAAGAGTTGCCTCCAAGTTGTAATGCTGATCATATTTAGAATGTAGATGAATTACCACCCCATGATTTAGTTAAATTCCTATATATTGTGCCTTTGCAAATTTCTCAGCACCAAAAAAGTATTCTAGACAAATCTGCCACTGCTTCTATTATCTCTATGTACTATTCCAGATGTATTTTGGAAGTACTTTAATTCATATTAATTCAAAAGAGACAAATACTAAAAGTCTGGATTCTCTCTCTCTCTCTCTCTCTCTCTGGCTTTTCTTCGCACACGAAGATTCAGGAAGGACTCATCCCGCGTTTTCTGCAAGCGCGCTGATGGTTAAAAAGGCCAATCTGAGATAAACAAGTCCGGTTGCAGAAAGCACAGCAGAAGGTCTCCTTGGGTGATGTTTCTGGGTTGGGATTCTTTCTATGTTGTCGTTTTTCTTCAAGACTTGTTTGACATGAGTTCTCAAATAAGGTTGCAGCATTGTGGATACTGCGTCTCCATGCCTCCCGATGTGAGGCCAGGGTGGACCATTGTTGCTGATCAATTTGGCTGAGCCTGAGATGTTGTTTCAGGGAGTCTTTGTATCGCTTTTTTGGAGCACCTCTCTTACGCTGACCTGTGGCGAGTTCACCGTAGAGTACTATTTTTGGGAGACAATGGTCCTCCATCCTAGAAATGTGCCCTGCCTAGCACAGCTGTGTTCTCAGTATCATGACCTCAATGCTGGTGATCCCTGCTTGCTCAAGGACACAACATTCATCACATAGTCAGTCCAGTGTATATTTAGGATTGTGTGTAAACAGCGCTGATGAAAGTATTTGAGGAGTCGTAAGTGGTGGTGATAGGTGACCCATGTTACAGACCCATAAAGGAGAATAGACAGTACAATGGCTCTATACACACTGATTTTGTGCTTAAAGTGTATGTAAATGGTATAATGGTTTGAGTGTTGGACTATGAATGTGGAAACCAGGGTTTGAATCCCCACTCATCCATGGAAAACCATTGGGTGACCTTGGGTAAGTCATAGTCTCAGCCTCAGGAGAAGGCAAAGGTAAACCCCACCTCTGAACATATCTTACCAAGAAAACCCTATGATACATTCATCTTGGGGTTGTCATAAGTAATGACTTGAAGGCACACAACAACAAATGTGTTTATGCAGGGGATGTAGTGGTGACTAAAATATATGTATATCACCTAACTCACTTCTCATAATATGTCAAAGGAAGTAGTATGTGTACTGGGTATATAATGGAACACTTGTTTCCTTTCCCATGTAGTACTATCCAGAGTAGGTACGGTAACTAACTTGCTTGCTATGCAGACCTTTCCCCTAAAACCTCTTCTTGCTTCTCAACCCTCAGCCAAAAGAGTTCTGTTTAATAGCAGTGGGGGGTAAGATGGACCATCTCTTAGTAACTGCCATGAGGTGGAGTAGCAGTTCTCCAGTACCATCTTCTGAAACTTTCCAACAGGACACATTTAATAAAGATTGATGGCTAAATAATTATTTTCTTGACTCAACAATAAGGTTGGCATCATAAAATGGCACTAAAAGCTGTCATGTGCATCTTGATGCAAAATTTGTTTTTCATTACCAGTTGTCAGGCTGTCTGTATTGCAAGTACAGTAAGGCAGAATATTCTAGCACCACAGGCAGCTGTCCTCAAAGGCTGCATATGAATTGCTAAGTGGTAAAGGAATAATCCAGGCATAGGCCTACCCAGCGTCTAGGTAAAGGTGTATGTGGCTAGCGTGGGGACTGAAACCCTTGCTCAAAACAATTGTTTTTCAGTACATGGGCATAAGATTTAGCTGAATGGAGCTGTTAAAGTCCCCAAGCTGGTTGCTGAAACCTCAAACTGTAGAGTGAAGGTGGATTTTGTCACTTTCAGTACGTACATTGTGTCTTATGCTAGTCTATTGTCTCAGTTTCTTGTGCATTGATTTTAAAATTTGCTTAAATTAACTTTATTGAGCTAATAGAGACAGAACTGCCACAATATGGCACTACAAATTGAAAAAATGGTCCAAAACGTTACAATTAATGGTACCAACATTAGGGAGATTTCATAGGCTGCATGTTTCCTGATTCTAGACTTAATTGCAAATGGGCGATCAAGGCACAGTCTCCGTTGAATTTAAAGATGTGACTTGAAACTTAACTTTTTTTAAAAAAAATACAGCCTCTAAATGTTATTTTGTTCTGTTGAATTTTGTTATACAGTGGGTCCTTAGTATCTGCTGGGATTTGGTTCCAGGACATCCTGTGGATACCAAAATACATGGATGCTCAAGTCCCATTATATACAATGGCCTGGTTAAAATGGTGTCCCTTACATAAAATGTCAAAATCAAGATTCTCCTTTTGCCAGGAGGAGAATTTGGGAATACTGTATATTCCGGCGTATAAGATGGCTGGGCGCATAAGACGACCCCCCCATTTTTAAGTTAAAATATAGACTTTGCCGCCCTCCCCCCATCCAGCCAGCCACCTGGTTGGAAAGCTTGCCCCCCACCAGCCAGCCAGCTCAGTGGCTGTAGATGGTGGAACAGTCTGTGAAATTAAAGGACTGAGAACAGCTAAAAAAGCATGGGATACTTTGAAAAATCTCTGTGGTGTTCAATCTTTGGAAAGTAAGGTTTCATTAATAATGAAGTTGGTTAATATGAAGCTATCAAATCCCAAATTTTTGAATGAGCACATGAATGATTTTAGAGCCACATTGGCATACTTGCAAACTCCTGGAGAGGAAATCCCCAAAACTATGCAAATGGAAATCTTCCTGGCAAGTTTACCAAAACACAATCCCTAAATGGAGGGCAATTAACACTTCAAAGGCAAAGCAGTCATTCTCACAGCAGGGGAAAGGATCTGCCGGGGAAACTGCTCAGGGAATTTACCACTTCAAAGACAAGGCAGTCATTCTCACAGCAGGGGAAAAGTTCTGCTGGGCATGAAAGACAACCCCCACTTTTGAGGAGATTTTCAAGTGTTAAAAAGCAGTCTTATATGCAGGAATATATGGTATTTTCAATCTGTGGATGGTTGAATCCATGGATGCAGAATCTTGGGATATGGAGAGCGGACTGTATTTCTTTCAATTAAAAAGTACCTTAAAAAACTGATAAGAGCTCACAGTCCTACCCAATAACCGTACTTTCTACTACAAAAAAGGTGAACTGTGGAAGAAACTTGTTAAGAACAGTTTCTGAAATTCTGACTGGGTAAATTACTCTGGGTGCATTTTTATTTTGTTAGTAGTTTGGAGCTTAAGTTAAGCCGTCTGAGGGCTCACACTAAGACTCTAAACTATCTAGTCCGTGAGCTGCTCTTCGCCGATGATGCTGCCCTTGTTGCCCACAAAGAAGCAGCTCTGCAGCGCCTAACATCCTGCTTTGCAACAGCTGCAGAGCTGTTTGGGCTAGAAGTCAACCTGAAGAAAACAGAAGTTCTTTACCAGCCTGCACCACAGGACGAACACCCCCACCCCCACATTGCCGTCGGCAAATCTATGCTCAAGTCCGTTCAGCAGTTCACCTACCTGGGAAGCATCATCTCCTCAGATGCCAAGATTGACAAAGAGATCGATCACAGATTAGCAAAGGCATATAGTGCATTTGGAAGACTTCACAAAAGAGTCTGGAGCAATAAACACCTGAGGCAAAGCACAAAAATCAGTGTGTATAGAGCCATCGTACTGTCTATCCTCCTTTATGGATCTGAAACATGGGTCACCTATCGCCACAACTTACGACTCCTCGAGCACTTTCATCAGCGCTGTCTACGCACAATCCTAAATATACACTGGACTGACTATGTGACGAATGTTGCTGTCCTTGAGCAAGCCGGGATCACCAGCATCGAGGCCATGATATTGAGAACACAGCTGTGCTGGGCAGGGCACGTTTCTAGGATGGAGGACCATCGCCTCCCAAAAATAGTACTCTACGGTGAACTCGCCACAGGTCAGCGTAAGAGGGGCGCTCCAAAAAAGTGATACAAGGACTCCCTGAAACAACATCTCAGGCTTGGCCAAATTGATCACCAACAGTGGTCCGCCCTGGCCTCACATCAGGAGGCATGGAGACACACTATCCACAATGCTGCAACCTTATTTGAGAACTCACGACGAACAAGTCTTGAAGAGAAACGACAACGCAGAAAGAATCACAACCCAAAAACATCACCCAACGAGACCTTCTGCTGTGCTTTTTCCAACCGGACTTGTTTATCTCGGATTGGCCTTTTTAGTCATCAGCGCGCTTGCAGAAAGCACAAAATAAGTCCTTCCTGAATCTTCGTTTGCGAAGAAAAGCCAGAGAGAGAGAGAGAGAGAGGGAGAGTTTGGAGCCCAATGCAGTTTCATGTTTCTCCAGCTAACAGGAGGCTTGTTGACTAACTGATTTATGCCAAATCATTAGTGGAAGCTTTATATTTCTTTCCCTTTGCTTGGAAGAGGAGCACATGGACATGTTCATTTTTTCACTCACACACACAGAAATCAGAGTACGTTGTGATGTTTGAGTGTGATCACTTGCTATGAACCAAAGTGCTACTGCTATGGGATTGTCCTATACGTTGTTAAACTACAGTGTGGGCAAAGGATTTCCATCTACAGCCAGGCCTCCATATTTGCAGGTTTAACTTTTGGCAATTTCATAAAATCTTAGAGTTGGAAGAGACCATGAGGACCATCCAGTACAACCCCATGCCTTGCAGGAATACACAATCAAAGCACTTCCAACAGATGGCCATCCAGCCTCTGTTTAAAAACCTCAAGAGAAGGAGACTCCACCACCCTCCGAGACAGTGTATTTCACTGTTGAATGGCTTTTACCATCATTGATTATTTGTGGATTATTTATGGCCGCCTCCACTGCTGCCCTACGCCACTTTTAATAGGGACTGCAAGCCTTGCAAGACTGAGAGAGACTGCAAACATGCAGTGAGGTTATTAAGAATGGCATAGGGCAGCAGTGGAGGGGCAGCAAGCCCAGACAGTTGCCCACTTCTGCCATGTGAAGGAACCCCACCTTCTCAAAGGCATCCACAGTGGGTTGAGTTTGCAGATCATACTTTTTTATGTGTTAAATATGGCTTGTAAGGCCTAGAGATATTCATAGGATCTTCTTCGTGGTCTCTGTGAATCACACAGTTGGGTTATTCCTGCACCTGCACAGAGCGTTCGAAACCTTCTGGAATCGCTAGGCAGAATGTGCATTGATGGAGGGTGGGGTGGGGGGTGTTTGGGGATTTTATCTGTATTGTATTTTAATTTTTGTAAGCTGCCCCGATTGTTTTAACAGAGGGGCAGGGTATAAATAAATTTTATTATTATTATTACATTTTTGGTGGTAACTCCGCCCACCCTAACAGTCTGTTATAAGACGCTCCCGCCTAATTCCCCTCGGTTCCTTTTTTTCCGCTGCATTAGCAGCTTGAAGGAACCTTCATTTGCTAGTTTTTTTCCTCACTTTTGATTTGATTGGATTTTTGACTACGATTCTCTCTCACTCCTTTGGATTTGGCATTTTCACGGTGATTTTGGTGTTGACTTGGATCGTTTCTCTTTACTCTTACTGTTTGCCCATCGGATTTGACGACCTTATGAGTACAATGGCTTCAAGAGGGGCCTTTAAAAGATGTGCCATCTGCCAGGCCAAACTCCTGAGCGCGGATGGCCATTCCTGCTGCCTTATTTGTTTCGGCGAGTCCCATAATGTGGACTCTTGCGTGCCCTGCAGGGCCTTCACGCCTCAAGCCCGTAAGCACAGGATGTCCCGTCTGAACTCGTTTTTATACGAAAAGGCTCTAATTCCAACAGGTGCCTCATCTCCGGCCTCTGCTCCAGTGCCCACTCCACCAAAATGGGGCCGCTCGCCGTCTCCGAAGTCAAAGACTCAAAACTGACATTGGTCCCGTAGTCCGTCCCAACGCCATTCGGTTGCTTCGGATCCGGAGGCGGTGTGAGGTTTGCACAAACAGGTTGTTCCCTCCGATCCATGTCGGGGTCGAGCACACTCGACACCTTCAACCTTTACACGGGACCAGGAACCCTTGACTTCGAAGGCTGTTCCTCGGGACCAGGTGCCTTCTGAAACCACTGGTTGGGTTGGTGCTTCGGAGGAAGCCTCAAAGTCGTCCTTAAAAAAGGACAAACACTCCTCTCGGCATGAGGACAACTCTAAGTCTAAGAGCAAGCCGAAGGTGCTTCCAAAAAGTCGAAGCCGACGACCGTTCCACCGATGGTCCATACTAGTACGGCCGCTAAGGCTATTGAAATCGCGGAAGTGCCTCGCACCGATGATGCTGAGGCCACTTCGACCCGACCATCCCTAGCAACAGCTGCTGAGGGAAATCTACCATCCCATGCTCCAACTCCTGCGGCTTCTGTAGAAATTGTCGCAGTTGAAGTGCCCTCAGGTGCCGATACAGATGTTTCACCCCAACGGAAAGACCATTCACTGGTCCTCGTTGTTTTGAGAGCTCAACTTCTCGAACGCTCCACTTCCAACGTTGAAGTTGAGGTTGTTAAATCCGAAGACGCCACTCGAATTCGTCCCTTTTCACCTAGGATCCATGATGATGAGCCTGCTTACTCCGCCTACGACCTGGCACGCTCCATCTACCATGCCAAATTCACTTCACCGACTGGCTCACAAGTCCTAACCACCCAGGCTTTTGATTTCACAGAAATGTATACGGGTCGGAGTGTGCGTCTTTCCCCACAACACCTGGGATTCGTGGAACCGCTTGGTCTAGCTAAGAAGGATGCGGAGAGTCAGGTATCTCCACATCCGGACCAACGTCCTCTGCCACCAACTCCTCCCACACCACCGCCTCGTACCACCTCTGCTCCACGGCGGCCGCAGCCCATCGCCTGCGGGTTTGACCTCTACTTCGTCAGAGTCAGACGATCCATACTTCCCCTATCTGCCGTCTCCACAACCTGATTTGGTGGAGGACGATTCTGCATCGTCAACGAACGATATCCGTGCTCTTTCTGAACAAATGGTTCGCTTTGGACCTCAAGATTGTGGAAAAGGATTCAGAACTGGTGGATCCTATATTCCATCGTATACAGTTGAAAGTGCCTCCTACTGCCAGTCTCCCAGTTTTGCCATCCCTTCTGAAACTCACCCAGGGTTCATGGGAAAACCCCTCTTCAATCCAGTCCACTTCAAAGAAGATTGATAGATTGTATTGGGTTAGAGGTGAACATATAGAATGGCTCCAAACTTATCCTCACCCCAATTCTGTGGTTGTTGAGACCTCCCAGAACAAAAGGCAATGTCTGCAATCAACGCCAGAGGGACGGAAGCTCAGCATAATTGGGAAAAAGATCTACTCCGCTGCAGGCTTGTGTTTCTGTGTGGCTAATTACTCTGCTTGTATGGGGGCATATCAGCAGGTACTCTGGGAGAGGATGATGCTCCTCATCCAAATCTTCCAGATGGAAGATGAAGATTGGCGGAGGCAATCCAGTCAGATGCGCAGTTACTGGCGGGGCAACAAATGAATTCTCCCTGACATGTTGCAGATTGTGCCGCCAAGACGATAGCTGGATCCATCGCCCTGCATCGTCACGCGTGACTCCGGTCCTTGGGCCTCACTCCCTAAGCCTCGGCTACCATCGAGGATTTGCCATTTGATGAGTCGGGCCTTTTCAACGGCTCCACGGATGTAAAATTAGAGTTCACTCAAAAGAGGAAGGCCACTGCCAAGAAGTATGGTATGGCTGCTTCCTCTTCTCTATACCTCTCCAGGAGCCGTACCAACTGGCAGGCCTCTACATCTGGCCATCAGTTTAGGCAGGGGTTTACTGGCCAATTATGGCCGCAGCCTACCTGTCTCAAGACCGATTCAACACCCTTCGGTCCTTGATCCATGTCTGCCACCGATCCTGAAGACTTTTGGCCCATGCAGTCCAGGTGCTTCTCAGTCACATGGCAGCAACTACCTATGTGATGTGCCTCACCAGACTCCAGTTCCACCCACTTCAACACTGGTTCCTACAAGTGTTCGACCCCCTGGGTGACTCCCCGAACAAATTGCTCACGATGCTAAGGGCAGTTCAACGGTCGCTGGGATGGGGGTTGGTTCCGGGGAACGTTTTGTCGGGTATGCCATTCGACCCTCCTTAACCAGACATCTAACAACAGATACCTCAATGTTCGGATGGGGAGCCCATCTCAAATCCTACGAAATCCAGGGCACTTGGGATACCAACGAACAGACATGCCATATCAACGTCTTAGAGCTTCTCGGTGTCCAGAAGGCACTACGGGCTTTCGGTACCCTAGTGACGGAGACGACCATCCTGGTGGTAACAGACAACACATTGGTGATGTGCTATCTGAACAAGCAAGGAGGAACGAGATCCCCTCAGCTTCTTCAACACACACTGGACATCTGGGATTGGTGCGTATGCAGGAACATTTACCTCCAATCCATCCATCTGCCGGGGGAGGAGAACACTCTTGCAGACTGACTCAGCCATTCCAGCCTCTCCATCCACAAATGGATGTTACACAGGTCAGTGACGTCAGACCTGTTCTGACAATGGGGAACTCCCCAAGTGGACGTCTTTGCGTTACCAGAAAACAGTCAATGCCACCAGTTTTGCTCCAGATGTCGCCTCTCAGGTTTGAGGGGCAATACTTTCCTCTTTCATTGGACGGGACCGCTTCTCTACCTTTTCCCTCTGTTTCCACTGCTGACGAGGGTAATCGCCAAACTGCATCGGGACCGAATGGATGCCATCCTCATCACTCCGTGGTGGCCCCGTCAACCTTGGTTTGTAACCCTGCTGCATCTGGCCAGGCACCAATTCATCTGACTTCCGACCCGTCCCGATCTCACCATTCAGAATGGGAAGGTCAGACACCCAGATATACAAGCTCTACGGCTAACAGCATGGAGACTACGGCCTTGACCTCATCATTCAGAGGGCCAGGGTCACTATGGCCTCAGATTCTTCCTCGGTTCCGGGAGGCTGGATCTCTCCGTCTCCCTCCAGAGGTTCAGGCTGTCATTGACGCTGCCCGACAACCTGCTACCCGTAGATCCTATCACTACAAGTGGAAAAAGTTTGAAGCCTTTCTGGCTGATCGAGGACTGGCTACGGAACCGTACTCCATCCCGATGGTATTGGAATTCCTTCTCCATCTGTCTGTCATGGGGCTTTTGCTTTCGTTGATCCATTTCTACTTGGCAGCCGTTTCTGTCGAATTCCAGGCTAGAGGTCACCAGTCTCCTTTTACAGATCCGACGATCAAAAAGTTCTTAAGAGGCTACGCCAACCTTCATCCTCCAGTACTCAAGCCTACTCCAACGTGGAGCCTCGAACTGGTCCTCTCACAACTGGTTCGACGTCCCTTCAGACCCATGCCACCTACTGATTTGAGACTCCTGACTTGGAAAACTGCTTTCCTTGTTGCTATTACTTTGGTGCGTTGAGCTGGAGAACTCTGTGCCTTGCGTTTGGACCTGCCATACACTGCCTTCCACAAACATAAGGTAGTGCTCAGCCCCAACATCTCCTTCCAACCGAAGGTTGTGTCAAGCTTTCATCTGAATCAATCTATCACTCTCCTTGCTCTGATGCAGGATCTGAAGGACGAATTCGAGCGAACCCTCCACTTCATGGATGTCAGGAGGATGCTCACCTTTTACATCCAGAGCACTGCTCCCTTCAGGAAGTCACTTAAACTGTTTGGTTCCTATACCAACTCGAGACTTGGAGAACCTATTTCTCCACAACGTCTGCCTAAGTGGGTGACATCGACTATATCCCTCTGCTATGAACTGGCCAAGAAGCCATTGCTGCCACAGATTCAAGGACGCTCGACGAGGGCTGTCTCCACCTTGACAGCTTTCCTCTCTGGGGTGCCTCTAGAGGACGTTTGCAGAGCAGCAACTTGGTCATCACCTTTGACTTTCATTTCCCATTATAGACTTGACACTCGTTCTAGGAACGAGGCTGCCTTTGGGAAAGCCATGCTTTTGTCTTCTATTCAGTGAGTGAGTGTTAATGTGTTGCCAAGTTACTTGATTGATATTCTTGATATGCTGATTATATATACGTGATTTGTTTTCTCATACTTAAGAATGTGCTGTCAATAAATCCAACTACTGTTTTGACTGTGCAGCTTGGTCCTGGTGTCAGCATGTATAGGACATATCCTCCTCCTGGAGTGAAGCTTGCCAGTCTACCCAACTGTGTGATTCACAGAGACCACGAAGAAGATGGACAGGTTGCTTACCTGTAACCATAGATCTTTGAGTGGTCTTCTATGAATTCATGCAGACCCACCCATCCTCCCCTCTATGTCCTACTACATCATATACACATGCTTAATGTTCCTGATGCTGCTGGTTGCAGTGTCATTCAAAGAAATGAGGGGAATTAGGTGGGAGCGCCTTATAAGGGACCGTTAGGGTGGGCGGAGTTACCGCCAAAAATGTATCAATGCACATTCTGCCTAGCGATTCCAGAAGGTTCCGAACGCTCTGCGCAGGTGCAGGAATAACCCAACTGTGTGAATTCACAGAAGACCGCTCAAAGATCTATGGTTACAGGTAAGCAACCTGTCCTTTTCCAGTTTTGCTGGGGTCCTGTGCCCCTAACCCCAGCGAATGTAGAGGGCCAGCTGTATTTTTTTCCAAGAGAGGTGGCTTTGCTAGTCTGTTTCAGCAGAACAGCAATAAAGTCTTACAGTGTTTTTAAGATTAACATATTTATTTTTAGTGTTACCTTTTGTTAATTACAATCCTCTTCCTCAGAAGCATGGAGTATAATATCAGTGTTTCTAGAGTAAATGCACACTGGAACAAAGCAAAATTGGATGCAGAAAATGACAGCGTATTATTGACCCTAATCATACTTGCCAGTTGATTGGTTGTTATTTGATCATGCACAGGTACTTTGCAAAGGCAGGAATGCCAGTATATAAGTGGCAGCTGTTTGTTTTACTTGTAGGTTTAGGAATATAGGGTTCTTGCGCCCTAGTGGCATTGGGGACAAACCTAACAGCATTAGAAAGCTTCTGATGGCCATCTACTATAATTTCAGATATTTCGGAACAGAAATACAAATCATTAATGACAAAGTTCACTGCCTAGGATCTTTGCTTGATGCAGGAGGAAAGAGGGGTGTTCCTTCTATGTAGTTTTGGTTTCTTTTCCATAAAGCCTCCATGAAACATTGAACAAATTTAGAAAAAAATAGCTGTTAAAAAAACCTGATGATATCTTGAAATAAAATACAGTATTGCAGTGAGTGAGACATTAACTTATGCTGGATTTGGAAAAACTAAAATCTGTTTTGGTGAAGTTAGTGCTTTAAAGTCCATGATCATTATCTGACTTGTCAATAATTGACTAAACTCTTTTGACTGGTCAGTTTTTCAGAAGAACAGAAAACTTATGCCTAGCTAGGCTGGTACATTATGTACTGACAGAGTTCCTAAATGGAACTGCTAAATGAGGCCAGTTGTGCTTAAAGTTCATTTATTGATGAAAAGTAGTTTGTCTAAATGTTTAAAAATGATTGTAGATGCTATAAGCTTCTGTCCGTTTGTCTGATATCTGTTCTATCTTACATCTTTTTCTGCCCTTCCAGGAATAGAAAGGTCGTGGACTATTCACAGTTTCAGGAATCAGATGATGCAGGTAACTATAATTCTTAGGCAATCAGAGCTTAGAAAAGTTTTTTTTTTAATTACAATTTTCAGTGTCCCTCACTTAATGTTCTTATTGGCACACTTTGTAGACAGTAGACAGGAAATAATTCAGAGGCTAAGGTTGCTTCCAGATCACACATGCCCTTCAAATCTTACTTGTTCTTTGAAACACATAGTAGAATAATTATTTTAGTAAAGGGTGTTGCTAATGCCTTCCCTAAATACCTTCTTTGGAATTGATACCTTGCACAGCTTGTGTTCAGGATGTTATTTTCTATGCTTCTGGTAACTTTTCCTTCTTAGTCTACCCCAATTATATTACATCTTTTGGAACCTGTACAGGGTTTTTTGGGGGGTGGGGAAGCTGGCATGTTGTTGATACTGTCGGCTGAATGAAGTTTTTACACTAGTAATTAGTGAAAACAAAATAAGGTGCAATCCTGTGTTTTGGTAGAAATTAGAAAACTAATTTTGTTTTCTTGATTTTTTAGTTTATCTATAGCTTGTGCAAGATCTGTCAGTCTAGAAAAAGCAAGATTTTACCAGGACATATAAAGCCAGTCCTTGATTAGTACAGTTTTTTGTATAAGATCAGATTGTTGTACTTTAGCTTTTTTAATTATCCATTTGCCATCTCTGTATAAACAATAACATTCTGTGTATAAGCAAACACAAAAACAATAAAAACAAGCATTAGGATAGGAAGATTGGGGCAAAGGCATGTAGTGTGGTATCTTTGTAAAAATATCTATTCCAGTTTATGTCTGCTTAAGAAAATAAGATACTTGTCTAGTCCACCATTCTGTTCCCATAGTGGCCATTCAAATGCCTGTTGAAACCCACAAGCAGTACATGAGAACAATAGGATCCCTCCTCCCACTGTTCGATAGCATTATCTTCCATATCCCATGGCCACCCCCACCCCAAATTCTCTGGTGTTTGACTTCCACAAAAGTTAAAACATCTTCAGCTACAGGAAAATGTAATAAAATTCAACCTATTTAAAAGCAGCAAATTAAATTGTAATGGACAAAAGCAGCAAAACCCTCTCTTTAAAAACTTGCTGGCTTTTCAACACTTTTCTTACAGAGTTCATACATTATACAGTCCTCCCTTCCTGTTCATGTATTTCGGTTTCGCAGTTTTGTGTATTAACTGAGTTGGAAGAGGAGAGAAAAACCAGGAAGCAGAGCATTTTGAAGGGTTTGCTACCCCAAACCAGTCCCTGGTGCCCAAAACAGATGAGGAGAGGAGAGTGGCAAAGGCGGCGGGGGTGGGGGGAGAGAAAGAACACGTGGTCAAGCAGCAAGTCCACCAGTGGGTTTTTCGGGTGGCTCTTCCCTTCCACGTCCCCTCTCTCTTCCCCCCCCCCAGGAAGAGTGGGAGCAGAGTAGGTCCTTTGGCACATGCGTATACACACACGCACTGGCCCAAAGCAAACCCGCCCCCTCCAGCGCCAAGCTCAAGCCTGAGACACTTTCACACAAGAGGGGTGAGCCTGATCCTCCAAACCCTTGCGATTGCCTTCTGTCAAGCATCACCAGGGTCTCTGGGCATTCAGTCAAACCAGGCGCGGCACTCCTGGGCACCTTTGCTCAGGGAGAGGAGTCCCAACACTGGGGCTTTACACATGAGGAAAGAGGCAGCCAGAGACTCTTGGGCTTGCTTTGGGCCAGTGTGTGTGTGTGTGTGTATGTGTATGTGTATGGCATGCACCAAAGGACCTGCTCAGCTCCCGCTTTTGCTGGGTGTGAGAGAAGGAGGAGAGGGGCTGCAGGGGGGAATCGCAGCCCAAAAAACCCAGTAGCGCACTTGCTGCTTGACCACGCAATCTTTCTCTTGCCACTCTCCTCCTCTCCTTGTCCATCTCAGACAGCAGGGACTGTGGGTCGGTGCGGCAAACCTGCCTCTTTCAGCGCTTCTGCTGGGAGTGAGGGAGGGAGTAAGTATTTGCGTTTTTTAAAAATTTTGCGGGGACCCTATGCCCCAAGCCCCACGAATATGCAGGGACAACTGTATAGGGTTTTAATAAGGCGCTTGCAGAAAGCGCAGGATGAATCCTTCCTGAATCTTCGTGTGCGAAGAAAAGCCAGAGAGAGGTATTTAGTTTTAGCTTCTCAGAGTTATACCACTTAAATTATACCATCAAATTTGTGATCTCCTTTTAAGTCTATTTTATCCCTTTTACTATGTAGATGAAGAATATGGTAGAGATTCAGCCCCTGCAGCCAAGAAAATCCGTTCTTCACCAAGGGAAGCAAAAAATAAGAGGCGGTCTGGAAAGAATTCTCAGGAGGACAGGTATGCTGGAGTTGAAGATCTCTAGTAGTTAAGTTTGTTACAGCTTACATTTTGTTGTAGTTTTACATTTAGGATGCATATGCTTTCAGGACTTCATTAGGTAGGCTCACTAGAGAATATGAGTTCTACAGAAATAGCTGCTCACAAAAGGTATGGAGTGTTGTAGGAGAATTTAGTAATATCTAAACTTGTGCAAAAAAAGTACTTCAGCTTTTTCCATAAAAGGTGTAGTTCCCCCTTTGTGACTTCTTTACAATAGATTTGGACTTCTAGAAGCTGGAAAGGTAATATGGAATTGCCCCTAACCTCATGCTGTGCCTGTGGTCATGGACAAGGGGAAAGGGCAGTATTCAGGTATTGCAGCACAGTTCTGTCTTTCCTATTGTTCTTTAGAGTTGGTAGTAGGTTATTGGCTTGCCAGACTATTCACAACCTGTGTTAATCATTTGTTGTGTTCTGACTAAGGATGAGGAGAAGGCTCTCTTTCTGTGTTAAATAAATTTTCCTGTATGTGTAATCCTTGGAGGTAATTTTTACCCCTTTTGCCTCCATTACAATAATTATCATATTTTGCCACTTTTTAAATTCCATCTCTGATATTTTAATAGGCAGCATTCTAAATAAGAAATTTATTTTTGGCAAAACTTTCATTTTAACAAGTGCTGTTCTTCCAAACCATGAGAGTTTAAGTTTCCCATATTTCTCTATTTTTTTATCCATATCTTTCCTTAATATAATTTTTTTTTTTTCCTGGAGGTAATTTTTATTCTTCACAGATTGCTGAGATTGTTTGTAGATCTTTAGCGAACATTGAAACAAATTGGTGAACTTGAATGAAGCAACTTCTGCTCATTAACTTCATTTGGTGCAAACGATGGCTGTGAAAGTAGAATTAGGCATTACGGACATACAGTCCTCCCTTCAAATTCGTGGGGATTCCGGGCAGAGCACCCCGAGAGTTTGAAAAAACTGCGAATAAGCAGCGGGGCCTGGAAAGCCTTGCTGTTGCCCTCCCGATCCCTCCCTGCCCCTTCTGAAGCAGCAGGGAGGCCTGCGAAGCCTCACCGCCCCTGCACCCCTTCCGAAGCAGCGGGGAGGCTTGCGAAGACTCTCTGCTGCCACCTGCATCCCCCCAACCCCTTCCGAAGCAGCAGGGAAGCTTGCGAAGACTCCCCGCTGCCGCCCACATCCCCCTGTCCCTTCTGAAGCAGCAGCGGGGAGGCTTGCAAAGACTTCCCGCTGCCGCCTGCATCCCCCCACTCCTTCCAAAGCTATGGGGAGGCTTGTGAAGCCTCCCTGCCACCGCCCCCTGCCCCTGCTTTCCTCCCACTTTGTTCCGTTTGGCAGCGGGGGGCGGGGGAGCCAGGGCTGAAGAAAACCTTTCAGCTTTCCTCAGCCCAGGCTCCCCCCTGCCAAATGGAACGAAGCCAGAGGAAAGCCGCACTTTCCCTGCAAAGCCACTGAGGTTTTGCTCAGCCTCAGCTCCCCACCCCCATCCCGGGAGTAAAGGCCAAGCAAAGCCTCAGCGGCTTTCTGCAAATACACAAAACTGTGAATTCCAAACCCGCGAATTTCAAGGGACCACTGTACTGTCTTGGTGCTTTTCTTCATAGGCTCTGTTTTCAAGCCTGATTCAGAATATCAGTTTTTACATATAAACTTTCATAGCTTAAGAACTTAGTATCTAAAGGATTGCTTTTTTTTTTACCCAGGCTCTAATCATCAATGGAGGCACTCTCATTCTGAAGTTTGGAGAGAGGATGATGAGAGCCAGGGCCTTCTTAACAACTGAGGTGGTGGCTTTCTTTTTAGAACCATTCACCCTAAAGAAATTCATGTCCATTCACCTTAAGTGGTTTTATGGTGATTTGAGTGTATTTTTTTTTTTTTTAAGGTTCTTTACTTGTCTGTGATTAGGTTATTTTCTCTGGTTTTGGCTTCTGTATTTGCAATTTTAGTGTCTATTCCAGTTGTGGATTCTGCTGTGATTGGTTTAAATGGTTGAGCTGTATGTACATTCTTGGGAGGTTAAATATATAAAAAAATTAATGTACATTTAGAAGTGTTAAAACTGATTTGACTGCAAGGAACTTTTGTTGAGCTGTGAAGCCAACTGAGATAATCCAAGGGTAAGCTAAGACTTTTATCATGCAACCCACTCCTTCACTCAGTTTTATGAAGAGTTCAGACAGTGTTCTTGTTTATTGATAACTCCCCTGCATTTTCCAAATGCTTCCCATCTTTTTCATTTTCACATCCTGCTCTAGTCCATTAAGGAGGAGGAGACTGAAGACCAGTGTCCTCTTCAAGATAGTAGTACAGGGAACTGTTCATCTGGAAGTACCTCATGTTGTCTAGTGTTGCAAATGTTAAGAATGCGTTGGACTATGAAATACGGATTAGTCTTGGAAATAATGACTATTAAAACCATAATAAATACAGAATTCTCTGATATTAGAAAAAGCACTTTACTGTTCCTCAGCCTTTCCCAGGAAAGTTGGAAGCCCTGAAAAACTCAAATGTCAAAGCTGGCACCAACCATCCAGTACTGGAAATTTTTTCTCTTTTGTTCACTTTATCTTGTCCTTCTTCCTTGCTCATTGGTAGGAAATGGAATGAGAGGATAGAAATACCATGTGGCTTGAGCTGCTTCACAGTTGAAGCAGGTCTATAAAAGTTATGACCTAGGTGTTTTCAGAGTATGGTTTTTTTATTTACCACAGATACTGGAAACCACAGATAACAGTGAACTCTATTAAAATAAAGGACTTCTGGTACAAACATACCATAAAATTGTGTTAGAGGACCTAGAAGATGCATCCTCTCTAGGCATTTTCAAGCATGACTATGGTATTTGTCCCTATTTTGTGTCCCGTGGATAACTGAAACTGTGGCGAACAAGCCCATTTAAGCCATTATTCCTTTTAGGATTTTGACTTGAACCAGCAGATCACTCAATAGATAGTTCTGTATAGTCAGACTGATAATGGACAGTTTCTTCCCTTATTCTGTTATATAGAGAATCCACACATGCAATATTTTATTGCTGCTCCTTAGATATGGAAAGCATATTATTATTATTATTATTATTGCCATCACTGTCATGGTCTTCTTTGCTTCTATCCTGCTTTCCCCCCGATTTGGGACTCAAAGCAACGTATAATAAAAAGACATTATTAAAATCAGCAAAATACAAAAGTTAAAGCATAATTAAATTCTAAAAAGTTAAAACAGCTAAAACACATACATATACACATATAAAACACACAAATATACCCCAGCACAACCATTAACAGAGATTGGCAAAGGCCTGCTGAAACAAGGAAGTTTTTAATTGGCTCTGGAAGGAAGACAGGGAGGGTGCCAAACTGACTTCTCTGGGCAGGGAGTTCTAGAGCCTGGGGGCAGCTACTGAGAGGTCCCTCACCCAAGTTCCCACCAGATGTACATGGAAGGGTGGTAGAATAGAAAGAAGGGCCTACCCAGCAGACTGAAGAGTCCAGGCTGGTTCATAAGGGAGCATACCGTCATTCAAATAACCTGGATCTGAACCATGTAGGGCTTTAAAGGTCATAACCAGCACTTTGAATTGTGCCCGGAAACGGACTGGCACCATGTGGAGCTGCTGTAACAAGAGGGTTGTATGAACCCTGTAGCCAGCTCCTGTTAGCAATCTGGCTGCAGTTCTTTGACCCAGTTGGAGTTTCCGAACACTCTTCAAAGGCAACCCCACGTAGAGCACGTTGCAGTAACCCAACCAGGATGTAACTAAGGCATGTGTCACCTTGCCAGATCTGGCGTCTCAAGGAACGGGCACAGCTGGCACACAAATGCATTTCTAGCCACCACTGAGATCTAGGCTTCCAGGCTTTAGAATTGAATCTAGGAGCATCCCCAAGCTGCAAACCTGTGTCTTCAGAGGGAGTGTAACCCCATCCAGCACAGGCTGAATCTCTATTCCCTGATCAGCCTTTCAACTAACCAGGAGCACCTCTGTCTTGTCTGGATTAAGTTTCAATTTGTTTAGCCTCATCCAGTCCATTACTGATGCCAGGCACTGGTTTAGGACCGAGACAGCTCCTTGGCTTATGGTGGAAAGAAGTAATCGAGTTGGGTGTCATTGTATACTGATGGCACCGAGCCCCAAAACTCTGGATCACCTCTCCCAGTGGTTTCATGTATATGTTAAATACCATGGGGGACAGAACATACCTCTGTGGGACCCCACAAGCCAGTGGCCAAGGGGTTGAACAGGAATCTCCCAGCACCACCTTCTGGGTTCACCCCTCCAGGAAAGAATGGAGCCAACTGTAAAGCAGTACCTCTAAGTCCCATCCCAGCAAGGCAACCCAGAAGGATATCATGGTCGATGGAATCAAAAGCCACTGAGAGGTCCAGCAGAACCAAGAGGGACACACTCCCCCCAGCTTCCTGCGTAGGTCATCCACCAAGGCTGCATATCTAAGCAGTTCTGTATATGTAAAGCAGAGGTAGGAAACCTTCCTTTCCATTGAAGATGACATTTCCACAGGGGTAATTTGTCAGGAATACGGCTCATGCAGCCAGCATTCTCTCTTTTTCACCTCTTTCACATCCCGCACTCTGCAATCATAGCACTTCTTTCTCTTCCTCTGGCTAAATATATTGCCAACTCTCCACACTCTCAACGGCTGGCTATGCAGCATTTTTGTAGCACATCCTGCTCTTCATTCCCCTGCCCCGATGTCTGCGAAGTGTAAGAGGAAAGGAATGAGTGTAGGGTTTTTGTAAGAAATGTATGATAGAGCTACTCAATGCTGATTGAATATACTTCTTTCACCCTTCTGTGAGAAAAGGTGCATTGGAAGAGCATTAATAAAAGCAGTGAAGGAGCCTTGGAAGAATCAAGGATTCAAGCAGGCTGCTTTATGCTGAGATCTAGTCCATGGGTTGGAGACCCCCTTACCTTAGATGTAAAGTGTATAAGAACTTGTGAATGATTGTGGGACTGTAGGTATGACATCACTCACTAATTTTGCCTGTAAGAGGCACAGTTCCATTTCTTGAATATGCTTTAATCAGTGCTGGTTAGTGTGCACACTTTTGCCTTCCTAGAAACTGAAATATTTTTTCCATGGTTATTTTGCAAAAATATTTAAACCCTAATTAGTTCATCTCATAAAATGGCCCTTATTTAGAATGGTGCTCTAGTTCTAGGTATATTCAGTTAATGAAGTAGGTGTGTCCTTGGGTATTACTTCCTTAACAGAAAATGTTGGTGCGAGAAACAGAGATAACAGGGATAGTTTACATCACAAGCATTTTTTTATCCAGAACTCATGATATGCATATGTGAATTGTACAGTATGCTTAGGTAAACAAAAACAATTTGAACCTTCTAGAGACCACTTGTAAGGTTTTTTTTCTTTCCAAAAATATATCCAGATATAATTCTTTTTCTCCTTTCACCACCCTTCACTTTTCTTGGCCACCAAAATGATTTCCATTTTGGTGGCCAAACTTGTAGACTTATTCTTCTTTAATATCCTGGGGACAGCTGCTGAGGGAGGCTTATCTGCTCTCCTCTTTTCACTTTGTTTTGCTATTCATGTAAGGAATGCTGGAGACAGCTGTTGTTTACCTTGCCTCTTCTTGGATTGGCTACAGCAGAATCCCATTCCTTTCTAGTTTAAACTTTATTGGATTATTAACTGAAGACATGCTGTTGTAACCTGACGCTAGAAGTCCAGCCCTCCTTCTCCATCTTCCCAATACTAACACTAAAATAAGAAATTGTCATCATCATTAAAAAAAAACAACCTTCCACCTAGATAGAGGATAAGGAGGGAAATTAGGGAGCTGGGAAGATGTAAAAACACTTTATAAAAAGGAGGTTCTTTGTCAGGGAGTTTGTTAACTGAAGTATGCCTGTATGTAGTAATCGAATTGGGTGTCATTGCATACCGATGGCACCAAACCCCAAAACTCTGGATCACCTCTCCCAGTGGTTTCATGTATATGTTAAATAGCATGGGGGTCAGAACATACCCTTATGGGACCCCACAAGCCAGTGGCCATAGAAGGACATGTCACACCTATGTAGAATTTAGAAATTGCAGATTGTCTTCTTGGAAAATGGTAGAGTTGCTTTAGCAGTTAGGAATTGTGGCATGGTATCGGGACGCTATTTAGAACTATTCTAAAGTACTTTAAAAGTTTCCTTTTTATCTCTGAAGCAAATAAAACTCACAGTGTTATGAGTACCATATGTATTCGTATATAAATTGAAAAAACTATGTCAAAAATTTGACCCCAGAACCTGGGTCAACCTATATATGGGTAAGAGCTGTACCTCTGTCCACTGTGGTGCTGTTTTTGGACTTCTGTAATGCCTGCTTGAAAAAATGGTGGTGGCAGCTCTTTGCACTTGCCTGCCAGGGCAGCGAGATTAGGAGTCGGGAGAAACTGAATGAAGCCCCCTCTGCTCTCTCTTTGGTGGTTCTTTTGGGGCTTTCCCAACACAGTGGAGAGCAGAGGGGGCAGGGACTAAGCACCAAGAAACTTGAGAGCTTAGTCCGTAGGGGAGAACTTCAAGGAAGCAACAGACCCCTCTCCTCTCCAGTAGTTGGGGGGGGGGCTTTCCTGCTTCAAAGGACAAAAGTTGCTTTTCTGCTGTGACAGGGAAGTGCCAAAGAGCCGTTGTTGCAGCTGCCAGAGAGACGGGGGCAGTGCTTCTTTTACAGTGTTAGAGTGGTGAAAAGCCTTTTTTAATGCCTGCGCGGAAAAAGCCTTTTTAAATGCCTGCGCGGAAAAATGCCTGTCGTGGTAGCGGCAGCAGCCATAGGTGGCTGGACCCCTGAAGCGGGGCTGGCACTTTCGCCTCTCTGCAGAATGTGAGAAGCCCTGTGCTTAGCCCTGTTCCAAGAAGCCCTGTGCTTAGCCCCAAAGTTTTACCCTTGGCTTAGTCGTGGGTCATATAAAAATCCATAATTTTGGCCCCCAAACCTGTCCTTGACTTACACAGGGAGTCAAGTCATGAGTATATACAATATCTGTTTTGTATATTTACCTGTTTTTGTTTAGATGACATGATGTAGTTGCTTTACTCTTTCTTGCCCCCCCATCTGAGAACATAATAATATAAAAATACTTCTTAAGATTGCACTTAAATTACAGCCATTGGAACTTGTTTTCTTTTTCTCACAGTGAGGACTCAGAAAAGGACATGAAGGCAAAGAGAGATGACTCACACTCAGCAGGTATTTACGTATCGCTCATAACTAACTATAGGCTACATCAGACAATGCAGTTTCTTGCCCTGCCATTGCTACTGTCTTGGAAACTTGAAATGGCCAGAATCCGGTTGGTGACACCACTGTATGTCTTGTTTGTGACATTTCATAAAGAGGTATTCAGTACCTCCTTGCACAGTACTTCTCCAGAAGGCACCTTCCAAGCACTGGAATATGCCCCCAGTGCCTTCAATGGCAGGGGGAGGGCAGGTATGCCTTGACAAAATCTGGAAAGATGTTTGCACCCGTGTCAGATGCAAGCTGGGTATTAAATTACCATGGTGTCACAAGCTGGAGCATGGAAACTGCCTTTGGGAGTAAGGGACAGGGTAGTTGCAAGAGACTGCGCTGGCAGAGTGTTATGCTCAACAAGGTCAATGTAGCATCATGCGCTTAGTGTCTTGGCTGTAAATCATCTATCATCCCAATAATTTTCTTTTGTTTTCCATTTTCTTAATGGTTCTTAGCATCAAAGCCTAGGGGAGGTAGCCCTTTCTGATTCTGCTTCCCTGTGGCAGATATGTAACAATATTCCCTTGCTCCCTCTTTTATCTCAGATGAAGATTTTGGCAGTGAGGATGACTTAGGAGCAGATGATGGTAAAGCTGATAGTGACTATGAGAGTTCTCAAAAGAACAAAAAAGGAAAGAAACCCAAACCTGACAAGAACAAAAGAGCAACTTCCAAATCTAGGAAAAGAGCTGCAGGTAACTATAATTTAAATGACATTGCTCACTGTATTAAGTTTTTTTCCCTACAGTGTATCTGTATACAGATTCCGTTTATGACTAAGTAATACATGTTAATAACTACATAAAATATTTTACAGTAGGACCCCCGTATCCACTGATTCATTAGGGAGCCCTGGTGGTGCAATGGTTAAATGCCAGTACTGCAAGTCACCATGTTGCAAGTTCAATTCCAGTGGGCTCCAAGGTTCACTCAGCCTTCCATCCTTTCGTAGGTGGGTAAAATTAGTACCCAGCTTGTGGGGGCAGTTAACTAACACACATTGGAAACTGCTTAATGCAGTGTAGATGTGTAAATTGCTGTTGCTTAAAACAAATTGTAAGCTGCGCTGATAGCCTTTGTGGCTGAAGAGTGGGGTATAAATACCTAATTAAATTAAAATATTATCCACTGATTCAGTTATCTGCAGGACACAAAACAGCACACTAAACAGAGTATTCCTAGAAAATGCCTAGAGAGGCATCCTCTCTAGATGTTTTCTAGGTCCTCCAAGGCAACTCTATAGTATTTTAAATCAAAATTCCCATTATTTTCAATGATGTTTGCTTTTATCTGTGGTTTTCAGTATCCACAGGCCCCCCAGAACCATTCCCCCGTGGATAAGGGGGGTCCTATTCTATAGATTCAGATAATACTATTTTAGGAAAACTTAAAAGAACCATATCTGTAGTAATAGAAGGAAATGTGAGTATATATATGTCTTTGCTATCTAGATGTTTACATAGATAATAGCAGGCCCTTGAGTATGTGTGCCTTAGATTTATTTTGTTTTTAAAATTGGTTACTGTAATTTTAGTTAAAATCTTATTTGTAGGCTGTGGTGCCAGCTATAGCCACTAGGTGCCAGACCTTCCTCAGTTTAGTGAAATAAAAGTAGAGGCAGGTCTTGCAAGATTAATTTCCCCATAGGTTTTCTAGGCAGGTGCTTACCTCTTCAGGGCCTTCTTCAGATAGTTCAGAGAAAGTGTGCAAGCTGCTGGCTGGTAAAGAGGACAGTAAGCAGAGGAAGAGGCTGAATAAGCATGGGGAGAAAGTGAGAAAGAGCAGGAGGGAGGAAAAAAGAAGAGGAGGTGTGGTAGTGTCAGGTTATTGAGGGTTTTCTAATGCAAAGCTAATTACTTCTCACAGTCTTACTTAAAATAACCAATCTGACCTATGGATGGATGGCAAACTAGTAAAGCAAGATTTGAATGAGATCTGCATAGATGTTTGTTTAAGACACTTAGGAAGCTAAATACCCCCACACACACACACACACAACATGCAAACACTTTTGGAAGCCTGTCCCACTTACCCTACTCTCCTCATCCCAAGGATGCCCAGCAGTAATGGTTGTAGCTCTTCTTTTTCTTCATTTAATTAGTTCTCCTGGAATTCCCCTTTTCTCTTTTAAAAGATCAAAGATTCTGTGTATTACCCACAAATCTGTGTACAGAGAATGGTAGGGTATATAGTATGTTATGTATCAAGATAGAGAGCAATAATTAGTTCTGTTGTTTCTTGCATTTCTAGAACGATTGAATATTAAAAGCTTAAGATTAATTTCAGTTATATCAGTAATACTTGTTATGTATTTCTTTATGTAAATATGTGTAGCTCACCCCTGTTTCTGCAGATGTCAGGGTGGGGGACACAGCTTGAAATCATGTAAAGTAATTTTACATAATCTAGAGCAAGAGTGAACAAAGTGTGGCCCGCAGGCCACATTGCTCTGAAATGATCTCTGGGGGTATGGTGGGTATTTCCACCATATTTGAAGTCCTCCTAGGAGTCAAAATGAACTTTTGCAAAAAAAACCTACCAATGTTCTTTCTCTTTCAGAATGCCCCAAAATTTCCTCTAGGGACACAGGAAGGGCCAATAACATGCCACCATGTCTGCTGTGTGGGGTGTGGGAAGCAGGCTCAGTGGAGGGTCCAAGATCTCCTGGAAGGCTAATGTAGCCCTCTAGTCTTCCACAGATGCTCACTCTTGATCCAGGACAATCTAGATAGCCTTTCTTCCAATCTGGTCTCTTCCTACACACTGTATATACTGCTGGAAATGTGTGGTGTGGTATGCTGTACTGTATGTTTTCATTTGCCCTTTGATGGCTTTGTAACAGATGACAGTGAGGATGAGAAAGAAGACCACAAAAATGTGCGCCAGCAGCGACAGGCAGCATCTAAAGCTGCTTCCAAGCAACGAGAAATGCTCATGGATGATGTGGGCAGTGAGGAAGAAGATCAGGAAGAGGAGGAGGCATCATTTCAGGAAAGTAAGTGGTACTGGGTACACATATATGGAGAATAGGTATCAGGTTGACAAAGTACTGCCAAATATGATTATGTGGCGTTCAAGTTAAGTTGCCCAGGCAGGCAAACCTAATGTTTCAGCTTCTTGAGTACTGAGTGCAATTCATCACTAACATACATGATGTCCAGCTTGGTTATTGATACAGTAATACTGTCTCTCAAATTCAGAGAATAAATCTTTTAGGGACACATGGAGAATTTTTTCACAATACTTCTCTTGGTAAAACACAAGCTTGCCATATTCATCACTGTTTTATCTTCAGCACTGGGCAACAAACTGAACAGACCATTTGATTACAAATACCACCCTATCTAGCGTCATGATACAGTAATGGGCTTCAAATGCCCTTATGTTCATGGTTAAAATTAACTGAAACTTTGAGGGCAAATATGTAAATATACCTGCAGCTTAAATCTTTTTGTTCTAACTTGTCTGTTGTATAAATTGACAGACACTTGCTCAAAATTATGAAAGATGGGGACCCATGTGAAATTTGCAATGAATGTGTACAAATAAAAAGACACCCAGTGAATTATTGAGCTGATGAACTAAAATCATGAACACCTGGATAAAAAACCTGGAAGTCTGTTATAGGAAGCAGTAAAGTACTGCTGTCCCAAATGTAATGTTACTGGTGTTGGCTTCAGAGGGTACTTCTCCAGCCTGCTACAAAGATGGAAGAACAAGAGAACAGTCATGACAGGCTGGGAAGGGCACTGAATATAGAACGAGCAGCAGCTGGTGTAGGAAATGGTCAGGCTGACACTACATGTAATTTCCCTTGAGGGAAGGAGAAATTTGCCTATGCAACCGCTGATTTAAATAATTGTGCTACATATCGGCAGTCATAAAGCAGATTTACGTGAGGAAAGACTGAGACACAGAAGCTGTGATTCTCCAAGTTCTAGCAAGTATGTAACAGGATGTAGAAGCCAAGGATACTGACTCCTATCCCCTGATCAACCTACCAGACTCTCTCCCCCATTCTGTCTCTCTTCCAAGTGAACAAGGACAGACCTTCTTAGAGACATTTCATTCCTCTCTCTCTGCACAGAAGATTCTGGCAGCGATGAAGACTTCCTTGTGGAAGATGATGATGATAGTGACTATGGCAGTTCAAAAAAGAAGAACAAAAAAGTGGCTAAGAAATCCAAACCAGAAAGGAAAGAAAAGAAAATGCCTAAACCAAGGCTAAAGGCTACAGGTGAGCTCGGCTTGCTTCAAAAGTTCTTAATTTGCAGCTGTTAGGAATGACATAATGGAGTTTTGCTTACAAGGTGCTTGTATTTTCTCAGCTCTTCATCTCTAGTGCTTAAATGGATATGAATCAAATCATTTTCAACTAGTATTTTGTTCTTAAACCTAAGCAGTAGTTTGTATAATATGGTAGAGTAGGTTCTTGGAAAAATCATTTGTTGATTACTCCCCCCCCCAAGTTTTCAAAATAATGAGTGGTAGAATTAGGATGGGATTCTATGACTTCAGTTGGTTGCCAATATTGTGTTCAGACCACTTGCCAGTGCTGATTAAAACAGGTGATGTTTGTGTCTAATGAACAGTTCTTTTAATTCCATTCAAAAGAAAGACAAGATGCTGAGTTGACATAGGCTCTACTACACACGTCTTTCGGGAAAAAATACTCATTTGAATGAAGCTTACCTTAAGAAAAGTTCAAAATTCAGCTTGGATAGAAATTTGTCTTTGGAGATTTGTCTTAAATTATCTAATAAATTGTTTGGATCACTAGTCTGCATGACTGTTATATTCATCAAATGTGTTATTCTTCTAAGAGAAAGGAGAACGTAGAGTTCTTAGTCTCAAGTCTCTGTGTCCATAAATAACGTGACAATGGATATATATACACTGGCTATGCTTACAGCCCAGAATTATATTTACAACACTTGAAAAGCTATACATTATTTAGGAGAATGTAGAGCCACCAAATTTGTATGAAAACTTTGATCATCATTGATTTCTTCTTGCTCATACTTTTCGAGACGATCTGAAAGGCAAGCATTGTTTCTAACAAAGTCTTGATGTCCTATTGAAGATAAAATGTTAGGAACCTCAGCAGTAGATGGGCACACTTATTTACTGAAACACTTTATAGCAAGAGCTGAGATTTATTGCAGATTTTTCATTCAATAATTGCTCCACGTCGTTATTTCATAGGAATGCAAGCTTTGTGCAATAATCATTTCATTTTTAATTTGCTAGTCCTCATTGTTAAGAAAAGGATAAACAGCCTAAGAATGGCACATGTTCAGATGCTTTGTTACATTTTGCTGCTTTTCTTCCTCCAGTTACACCAAGTCCAGTGAAGGGCAAAGGGAAGGGAGGCCGTCCCACAGCTTCAAAGACATCAAAAGAAAAGACCCCATCCCCAAAGGATGATGATGAAGAACCTGAAAGTCCTCCAGCAAAGAAGAAATCAGTTAGTCCTCCTCCAGATAAATCTGGGGACGAGGGATCTGAAGATGAAGTTCCATCTGGTGAAGATTAAATGGTGGTGTGGGAGAGAAACTTTTTGAGAGAGAGTAAGGAAAAAAGAATATACTTAGGGGGTAGAACATGGTTTTGGTTGTGGCTTGACTCATGGGCTGTGAATGCCACCTTTACTTTAGCTGTTTTAATAGTACAGTTCTTTCTTCTCCTTTTTAAAAGAGAACCTTTACACAATAACGTTTTGATGTCACAGTCTCTACTGGCCATTCCGTTCTCCCCAACCAAATCTGAAAGCCATTAAATTTAAATTAACAGCTTACTAAAGATATATTTTGAAGGCTCACTGCAGTTGTAAAGCAATAAAGTTAAGGCTGACACTTGGAGGCTCACAATTAACAAATAGAATAGGTTTTTCAAAGCTGGGAAATTCATCTAAGCCAACTTGCTTAATTGAATCCAAAACAAATATATTATTGCACATAGTGTCCTTTGTATATGAATTCTTTTGAATTCCACCAAGGGTTTAAAGTTCCAATATTCTGAATATTTGGGGTTCCACAGTCTATTTTTAATGGCCAAGGTAATTTTAATGATCATGTAGTCTCTTCTGTATTTTAATCTTTAGAAAAGCTCTACCTGTTCATGCCATTGATACTTCTATTTCTTACTGGCTAGCATTTCAGTTAAGTCAAAATGCTGCCATTTCCTTCCAGCTCTTTTTAAAAGTTTCTTTTTTGTCATACTACTTTGAATCTTTGCATACATTGTAAAGTTTGGTTTCAGGGAGGTATTCTGGAAGACTGAGGTCATTTTTTCTTTACAAATGTGAAAACAGTTTTCCATAATGGCACAGTCCCTGTGTTTCAATCCATGTACATTGGCTTAAGTGTTTCTTATGATATGTTCAAAAGTAAGACTCCTCAGCTTCCATCAACAAAGAATATAATTTGCCCATGGCTATCCCCTCCATGACTTTTTACTTTCACTGCTTCCTTTGTGATAAATGTTGCTTCATTGCCAGGTCTTACATGTCCTCTAGAACAGATCATACACCCAGGCTAAGCAAAGTACAGGCTGTGAAATGAAAGCCCCAGTTCTTGAATGATGTAGTATGGTGTTTCACAAAAGCAAAATATCTTAGCAGTGTAAAATATATTGAAGAGAGGTGTGTGGTACCATTTTAGTAAGTTTTAAGCAGGATAGCAGTTTTACCAGTTTAAACAGATGGTAGATTTTGCTTTTCTGTTGTACTTGAAGGAGCCTGCAGTATTTTAGGGTGAGCTGAAGTGCCATCTGCTTTCCATTTTTCATCTTCCACATTTGTAATAAACACTTCCAGTCATAATCTTTTTTTTTTTTAAATGACACTTATTATTAGTGATTTGAAGCCCAGTCCTTTGACATTTCTGGTTTAATTGATTAATAGATAAATATATTAAAAGCTAAGTGAATGCAATTCTCAAGTATTCTCTTCAGGGATAGGCCTGCCTGCCCAATAGTGGAAAGCCAAAGTGAAAAATACGCAAGTAGCAAAATGTCACAGTGGTTACCAATTGCTAAATCTCACACAAAAAAATACACATATACATTTTTTTTAGCCTTGGCTTGTGCAGATTATTTTCTTCTGCTGTTATTTTCTGCTGTTTGGAGCAGCACTGTCCACATCTACATGATTTCTGCTGTACATTGATTTGAAGGTGTACAAAGGAATACAAGTTAATTCTGGGTGATATGCCAGTTTTGATCAAGATACTGACATTTGTATTGTTAAATAATACTTAGAAAGTAAAAATGCCCTGAGCTTCTCCTTGGACTGCAGCCAATCCTGCTTGAGTCATTTTTGCCAGTTTCACCAAGGTTTAAACATTGAGTGATACGGACACAATGGGCACAAAGATTGTGTTGCTCCTTTCAAAGGGTTGAGTCCAAAAAGTCTTATCCCATACTCCAAATGAAAAAGTGATCCTAGCCTGTTCACCTGCTCAAAATGTATAGATTTTTGGAGTGATTACCTCTCATCATTGTGATCAGCCAGATGTATATTAGTATTGGAATATATTTCTGCTGCTCAGACTTGTTTTGTAAAATGTGCATTTTTTTTCTTAGTATCTTTCCTTTAACAGATACAACTATGAAAAGCTATTAAGACTCTTCCTTTGTCTTTTCTTCAACTATCTGAACCAGTTCTAACTTTAATTTTTGTGAAACACTTTTTTCAAATTTATGATGGCAACAGGTGTCTGTCTTGAATCTGTGAAAATCCCAAATACTGTGTTTTTATTTGGGTTTGCATATGTCACCTGGGAAACAAACATTTTAGAAGGGCCTGAAAACACTAACATAGTTAATAACTGCTTAGACTTTCCCACCTGTTCTGTCCAGGGATGCAAGGGAAGTATATTTTTCTGTAGCTGTAGCAAAAACAGTCAACATTTTAAACACTCTGTTTTCTGTTTTCTATTTTCACTTTTGTTCTCTGTCCTCTGTATATTGCTTTTGAGCGCAGTAGTCTAGGGATGCCATAGCCATATCAGTTTATTACTTTGTTCCATGGAACAAGTATTGCCAGAAAAAAAGTAGGAATATTCCAGTGTGCATTCATCACTCTACATCAGTTGCTTCCTGGGAATGGCAGGTTATTTAATATTTTTAGTTTAACTGATTATTTCTGGCAGATTTTTGGAAAACCAAAAGCAGACTTGTTTAATATATCTAAGTTACCACTTTTCAAGTAATTGTGAGAACAGCAAGGGTTTCAGTGAGGTTTTCAAAAGGATGTGTATTTACAGCTTATGATTTGGGCTTGGCCAGGTAATAGTTGTGCTGTTGAAGAAACAGCCTATACAACTTAGAAGTGAATATTCAATCTGAATATACAATTTTGTGAGGGCTTAATATTTTAGAACAGACCAAATGCGAGGATATCATGACTTGTTTGATCTAACATAAAAATCATGTTTAATCTCACCCAGTGGAGAGATGTGGGATGATGTACATTCAGATAAGTCTATAATGCTTTCTGGAATTGTTGGACGGGTCAGTGCTGTACAGATGCTGAGTATACTCAGTCATGATATGCCTGCACCAAGTACCAAAACTTAATTACTGTATATGGATTAAAAATGCATTACCCCAAGTACAACAAACAGCTAAACTAAGGAGTGGAGCTGAGTAAGGGGAAAAGCTATAACATGCTGGAAGCTTATGAGCTGTAGAAATCGGTGCTTTTGCTTTATGTATTTTTTCTGTGGAGTGTTTATTTTTTTATAACAAATCATAATGTTGGCACATGATTTTATAAAATAAAAGGAATTTGATTCCCATGATTTTAGGTATTTGGGAAATGCTATTAGTACTTTGTGGGAGAGATTTTTTCCCCTTCCCTCCTTCAAGTAGCTTCATTCAATAGGCTCTGTGTGGGGCCTGGGTCCACCTTTTACTGAAATGAAAGTCTTCTCCCCCTCCTCCCATCTCTGCATTTTGAACAAAATACTTGTAGAATGTGAGTCCCAAATGGAAACTGCATAGTGAATTCTCCTTGTGATTGTGTATGACACTATGCCATCAGTACAATGCACAAGGCAGAAGTTTGGTATGGGTGTGCTTGTAATAATGTAAAGCTCCATAGTTTATGGCTTGACAAAACTATGCTTGCAGTTTCCTTGTATATTCCTGTTTTCCCCAACTCACATTTTAGTTTTCTGCTTCACTGGGTTGCTCACACTTGGCTATTCTGTATTACATTCTTTCCTAGTCCCTGAAGCAGAAGTTTCTTCTTTTCAAGTCTGTTAAAGCATTCACATACATGCCGAAGATTTGTTGACCACTGTTGAAAAGACTTGTTGACCACCTGCCCCTGTATAAAACTGTAGAAAATGAAATGGTTCCATCAATCTCAGCATGCTTGGTGTGACTGCAAGATACCACTGTGCATATGCTTTGTATATTTGGGGAGGGATTTTTTATAGGGAAGTGTAGAAGTTTGAGGCAGAACAATACACAAGCTTGCTTCAGCCACAATAACATGAAAACCCCTTCAAGTATCTTGTGTGAATGGGAGTGAACAGTGCGCATGTGTGTGCATGCGTGGGTGTCTGTCTGACAATTTATGTGTGTTAGGAATTTGTGAATTTTACTTTTCCTGCAGAAACAATTATTACAAGAAGTTGTATATAAGAGAATTACATAATTTTTTTTCCAGGAACATGTCACAACAAAACCCTGAACTGTTCTCAGACATAATGAACAACAAGACTCCAAGTAGGGCAAGTGCCCTTAATAGCAGTTAGGAGTTGATTCAGTGGAATGCAGTGGATAATTGTCTTGGGTATTCCCTATCCTGTTGGATTCTTGGTCTCCCCTGGGATTTTTCGTGAGCATTTGTGTAAGGCAAACAGCTGAATAAAATTTTCCATTCTACTACTTAGTTATCAGAAGGAATATTTTCAGACCAGGTGCCAAGATCATACACCATGATGACGATCAATAGGGCTGTGAATCCCTTGACAATGAAATCTGCCGCATGGTACTAGGAGTACAGTTTGAATGTAACATTGATGCTTTATTTAAAAATGCATTTTTTAAAAAGTGGGGGGAGGGAGGGTTTGAAGTGAACATGACGTTGTTGACCATGTTCGTGAATTATAGATGCAACATGCATTGGTAGAATTGTGTGATGGTCTTTTGTGCTACTTAATTTTACATATTCCAGTCTCTGTATGTACTTGCAATTTCAAAACAAAATTAACAGTCCCTGCTTTGCTTTTTATTGAAGGGTTTCCAGGACTGCATATCTGCTCCTGAGCTCTGTTTTAAGTATGTGTATCCTTGGCTTGTATTTTGTATTAAAAGAGAATATGGAAAAGAACCCTTTATTGTTCAGCATGTTGGAATTGTGTCCCCCTCATTTTCCCCCTCTTTTAATTTTTTTGAATATATTAAGCAACTTATTCTTCTGTATCTTAATTTCTTTTGTAAACATTTTGGTTTTGTTTAAAAATGGCTTTATAAAAGGGCTTTTATAACCCATATAGATGCCTTCTGTGTTTTTTCCAGTCATCTCTAGTATTGATTCTGTATTTGCTTTTTAAACTCACTAATAGTGCAAGTAAACTGACAAATCCTGTGTTGAGACCATTTACTATACTTTTGAGTTCTGAGGATTCATGCTCAAGTCACCTACTCTTTTAGTTCTTTACTGCACATTTAGCAGTGTAATTCTCTCTACATTTTTTTCAGCAGGGCCTTCTAGGAAGGGTGCTTAGAACTGCAATCTGAGACTGTGAGCCCTTAATAATTGCAATCACATTATTGAGGGAGTCTTCCCAAGTTCCAGTGCTTCTTGTTTGATTTATTGTATATAACCTGCTTAATCCAAATCTGTACCTCAGTAGTACATTTTAGCATTGACCCTAAAACAAAGATAGCTAGAGCCATTTGTCCTTGTAATTGTTGTTTAATGAAATTTTGAAGGTGACTTAATATTAAGATGTAATGCTTTGTTTCAGACATTTTAAAAAAAATTTAGCCAGATGAAATTTATTTGGACAATGGGAAATAATGTACAAAATATGTTATGAAATCAAGTGTGTATATTGCTGCCTGACACTGTTTAATTTATGGACAGGCAAAACTGAATTCACATGTGCAAAATGAAAATGAATCTGTTGAGGATTGTATTACCTCTTTGTATTCATTGGTTGATTACTGTGAATATGCCATTCCAAGAGTAGAAAAAAGACATATTGCAACTACAAAGGGTTTGTGAAAAAAACCCCAAAGCATGATGAACACAAGGAAAGCAAAAACCAGGATGGATGGACAACATCTAATAAATTTTAAGCTAGACTTTAGAACTGGCACCACGGCTGTCCCACAGGCTGTGTTTAGGCTACCCTCAAACCAAAGCATTGGATGTGAACCATCAGGAAGACATATAGTTGTAGAGAGGAGGTTGATAGCTGCCATGCAGTGTAATGGCAAAGAAATTAGAGAACCAGTCTATGTGGAAAAGGGTTTTGAAGGACACCTGCTGGACTGCGTCTGGGATTGCAAACAATCTGAGAAAAGCACATTCTGTCCATCATATAGCACAAGCAGCAGACAGAATATATATTCATTATAGAAGCTGGTCTTGAAGGGCTGTAATGAACTAAGATGGAAGAGTTTAAAAATCAGTTGTGTAGGGAGGGAGAGTTTCAGGGAGGAGTTGAGTTAGGTTCCTGGTTCAGGGGCAATGAGGAAAATTGGAAAAGCCAAAAGGGAGGAAACAACAGAGAAGGCTAAGTAGTTGTTTTGTACAGGTAATGAAGTTCTTTTACTTGTCCAAGCTATGTGAATTTTTAGTAGAAGGACCTCCAAAGTATATGGTATCAACACATCTTGGAGGGAGAGATTGAATCCTTATTGACTACAGAAATGAAAACTTTTACATATAAACAGTACCTGATTAACTTGGAACAGGGGTGAGAGTTGTGTAGCCCTGCAGATATTGGACTGAAACTGAATAGTCCTAGCCAACATAGCCAGTAGTGAAAAATACTGGGAGTTGCAATTCAAACCAGACTTTCCACCCTTGCCTGAGAACAACTCTACAACTTCCAGTTGATATTATTTCAGTCTGTTAAATATTTCTTGTGGAGATAGACTAGATTTTAAAAACATTCTAAGACATTTTTGTAGAAATTAAATGTTTTTCTCTTGTAGATTTGATGGAATTTAAACTGGCAAAAATTGGAGTTACGTGTGCAAAAATAGACGCAAACAATTAAATATCTTTAAATGAGAAAATTTCTAAGAGCATGTTCATGTTTTTAACTAAGTGGGTATTAGTTTTCTTGACTGTTATCTTAGTTTTGGCATTAATGCTAAAGTGTCTCAGGTGTAGATTTGGATTCAGCAGGTCAAAAATCCTAAAGACTCAGATTTGCACTAGAGAGCTTCAAAACTACATTGCATAGGCTGTGAATATGTTTTGCAACCATGACAATGCACATAACCTTCAAAAGCAGTAGAGGGCGTAGCTCTACTTCAGAATTGCTTCCTCCCCACCTTGGAGAGAGCATCATGAATTGTGTTTCAAATCTCCTGTGTTAACAAAAGCTTCTTGTGCTCCTCTTTCTTGGGTTGAATATGTAATTATTTCCAATCATCTAGAAATATTCATACTCCAGACTTTTTACATTTACAGATTGGCCCATGTTGGATCATTTGGTTCCAGTGTGTTTTGGCAACAAGAATGTAAAATCAGTAATAGTTTAAATTTTGTAAGGAACACATGGACTGTTCAACAAGACTCACTATTTTATGGACCAGAGAGGCCATGAAAATATTGAAGTGATGACAGAAGTATGCCTCACTATGTCAGAAACCACACAAGGGAAGAACTTTAATTGCACATTGTTATATTTGAAGGTAGTTTTCAGGATCTGATTCAAGATTTTTGAATTTGAAATCCAGTAATTTTTATGCTGTTGCATCACTGGTTGAAACCGATCTCACAAAGAGATGGGGCTTTTCATCTTTCTTCCAAGGCTTTGGTATAATAACTTTCATTTTTAACTGAGTAAGTGAAGCATATCATGGAATAAAAATGAATGATTTATCTGACAGCTAGATTATTTGCCTGGGGCTGTTCTCGTTCACAATCATCTGTTAAAAGTTCTGCCATGGCAAAGCCTTTGGTGATTTTGCTAGATCTTTAAACATAACAAAAATTGGTTACCTGTGAGGGTCTTCTTTGTACCGAATACCACTTTCTGTTGAAAGAAATCAGGCAAAGTTGAAGGATTATAAATGGACTCCACCAATTGCCATCTTGCAGGTTTTTCATTAAGCCCATCTTTACGTCAGCCCTTACTATCCTGTCCTTGGAGTTGTCCCCCATTTCCCCCTCCACATCAGTTTCAACCTGTGCAGTAGGATTCCCATATCCACTGATTCATTATCCACTGATTCAATTATCCATGGGACACAAAACAACACACCAGAGTCTTCCTAGAAAATGTGTCATCTCTAGCCATTTTCTAGGTCCTCCAAGGCAACTCTATGGTATTTTAAACCAGAAGTCCCATTTTCAATGGGATTTGCTATTATCCATAGTTTTTGGTATCTGCGGAGGCCCCCAGAACCAATACCCAGCAGATACAGGGGTCCTACTTTATTTCATTTGCATATTTTATATTAAGTGCATTACTTTTTTGATGGGTATTTTTCTGGGACAGTATAGTCTGTTGTAAACGTTACAATTAGTAGCTATCAAATGGCTGGAAATGTTTTGTGCTTTATAAATTCAAGAGGCCCAAATAGTTAAAGGTGAATCCATAAAATATGTGTGATTGCTTTTGTTACCTAAGGATAGCATGCACGATGCAGCTTCACCAGCATTACTGCAAAAACCTGTTTCAGTCCTTTCTTGCATCTGAAGTTTCACCTGGCACAGCTTGCATCTTTTCAAGCAATGTTTCTACGCACAAGGTTAACAACCTCATCTTATTAAAAAGAACACCAAAATTCTAGTACCTGGGATCCAGTAAAATATTTGCATGAGATGATTGCAGAATACAGTACATAAAACCCTGATTGTGATGCCAAGTTTTAGCAGTCCAGTTCTGAATGTCTCTCCCTCCCTTATGGTCCTGGGTTTAGCCATAGTGGATGCCAGCTGTTCATTAAATGCCAAGGTCATTCACTCTTTCATAGACCAATTCCTCAGCCACTTGTACCTTCCTGTTGCCTTTCCCCTCCTGATTTTTCCCCTGTTCCCTGATAGTTCAGTGACAATGCTTCATTCTCTGCTGTTCCTGTACAATCTGAGCTGTGCAAGCTTATAAGCACACTGGCAATGTTTTGATGAACAGGAGTGCTTATTTACACATGGGGTGGCTGCCTATATCAAAGGGCATGTTGTCACCTGCTGCTGGAAAGAGACATGGGAGTGAATGGTGCAATATTTTCTGTGATGCCAAATCCTGGTTTTATTGAAAACCTGCTCTTTGATCTAAAACGAAAAGAAGCCTTTCAGGATGATGTGACCAGTTGTGAATGGAAAGGCATTTTGTTTTGGAAGCAGTTTAATGCTAAGTGCAGAATTAAACATACTGGGAAGGAGGAGAGAACTGAAGATGGCATTTTTAAAATATTTAGAAGTATTTTTTTTCATGGTCTCTGTGACTCACACAAATGGGTTATCTGCACCTGCGCAATGTATAATTTGGAACCTTCTAGAGCTATTACACAAGCTTTTTGGCAATAACCCTGCCCACCCTTGGGTGCCTAACTGCACAGTTCCCCCCTAAACCCTCAGTTCTTTTCTATCTGCTGCTACAGCACCATCAAAAGACCTGTTCAGAGCTATTCAGTTGTCTTACTAGGTTTACTCGACTTTCACTCTGTCTCTTGGTATATTCTTTCACATTTCATTTTGGTACTTTTCAATTCTTGGCGGTTCTTACGACTATTTTATCAGCTTGTCTATTCTTTCAGATCTCAACTTGGTACAGTGGTAAAATGCCAGTACTGCAAGTCACCACACTGCAAGTTCGATTCCAGAGGGCTCCAAGGTTCACTCAGCCTTCTATCCTTTCGTAGATCGGTAAAATGAGAACCCAGCTTGTGGGGGCAATTAGCTAACACACATTGGAAACTGCTTAATGCAGTGCAGATATCTATTGCTTAAAACAATTTGTAAGCCACTCTGATAGCCTTGTGGCTGAAGAGCGGGTTATAAATAAATAAATAAATAAATAAACTTGGCCGTTTTGCACTCATGGCTTGATTTTGTCCCTGGTTACGTCGCATCTTATGGAGCTGTTTTCAGCAGTCTCGTATGGCTTTCTCAAGCTCTTTTTAAAAATGTGGTGTTTGTGGTGCCAAAATCTCAGTAAAGGATGGGCACTCTCTTTGCCTCTTGTGCTTTGGTAAGGGCCATAGCGTGGGGGCTTGTATCCACTGCAATCCCGCAGCGCTGCAAGCCCACAACAAATCAGTTTTTGAGGTTAAAAGTTCTATGTAAAGTCAAAGGCTTTTACGGCCAGCATCCATAGTTTTTTGGTGGTTTTTTTCCCAGGTTGTGAGCCGTATTCTACAAGAGTTTATTCCTGACGTTTCACCTTCATCTGTGGCTAGCATCTTCAGAGAATGGTGGCATGTGGGTGTGTGGGGTTTATTTATTGTGAGTCTGGGCTCTACAGGCTAATGGTTACTCCAGCTCAGGCATTGCAAGAGCACCCAGCCCCAGGGGGAAAAAAAAACAGGAGTGAAGAAAAACAACCACACCAAAGGAAGGTATTTTTACCATACATCAAAAGAATCACAGACAAAATAGGGAAACTGATGAGGAAACACAACTTCTGAATGATCTACTGACGAACCAAGAAAATCCAAGAAATGCTGAGCTCAACAAAGGACAAAAGAGACATTCTCACAGGTACAGGAGTTTACCACACACCATGCAGCTACGGACAAGTCTACACAGGGACCGCAAAACGCAGTGTGCAAATGCAGTGTGCAGACACGAATCAAGGAACATGAGAGACACTGCAGGCTGGGCCAGCCAGAAAAATCAGCAGTAGCAGAACACGTTATAAACCAATCTGGGCACAAAATGCTATTTGAAAAAACACTGAAATTCTGGACCAGGCTAACAAGTATCAGGTCAGAATGCATAGGGAAGCTATTGAAATCCACAAACACCTGGACAATTTCAACAGAAAAGAGAAAACCCTAAAAATAAACGCAGTTTGGCTACCAGTCCTAAAAAACACCAAAATAAAAACACGTGCAAATGAACTTTACCCAGGGATAGGAGGTTTCCCAGCAGACAACAGACACTAATCCCCCTTGCATATCCTCCCACCCTAAGAACTGAACATCCAACAACTGAATACACAAATTTACATACTAATCCACCTCGCATATCCTCTCACCCTAAGTAACATCCAACAACTGAATACACAAATTTACATGCTAATCCTCTTCAACAGGGACTCGCAGTATATACACAAGTCCACACACCCACACACCACCATTCTCTGAAGATGCCAGCCACAGATGCAGGCGAAATGTCAGGAGTAAACTCTTCTACAACACGGCCTCACAACCTGGGAAAAAAACACCACAAAAAACCTATTAAAAGTTCTTTTATATGAGCACAATCTTAAACCCTCAACCTTGGATTCTGGAACTGCTCTGCTTCTGGTGCTGCCTTGGCTCCCACTGCTTCTGGGCCATCTATGCAGCTAGCAGTAAAGCAGTCTCTACAAGATGTGGAGATCTGACCAGAGTCCTCACAAGGTGCTTCTGGCTTCTATGTGTTTGATTCTGCCATTCACGCTAAGATGCCCTCAATACTGAGACAGGTTGTTGGTACTGAGTCTCACCTCAACATCCCTGCGACAGCTGGTTGCTCTTCAGAATTGGAGGCTGCAGCGTCATCCTTGAAATATAGATCTGAAAAGAGACATAACAAGAAGTAGTAGTCCAGGACTATTGAAACCCCTCATACAGTATTGACCTCCCCGATTGCAACAACATTGGGACAGACCCAGTTTCTGTTAGTGGTAGTTCAAGTTCCAGAAACACAAAGAATGGTTCCAGTCAAGGTTGAGTTGTCATGTTCTTCCCCAAGGCTTGAGCTTCAGTCTAGACCCCCGCCTATGAGTCTCTGCAGATCATTCAGGTTGGTTCAGCCTTGGAGGAAGAGATAGTTGAGTCTCCATCAGTGCAGCATCAGAGATTGCCTGCCCCAATGCCCTTGGATTGTGAGGATCAGTCTCTACTATGATCTGGGGAAAGAGACCTTCCCCTGATTCCATCGCTCCCTTGGTGCTCACATTAGTATCCACATCATCCTAGTTAAGCCTCTTCATCCTCTAACTCATCACAGGGGAAGTCTTCCTCCTCCCGTTCAGTTCTGCATCGTCAATACTGTCAAGGCTCCACTGCTCAAAGGGATGATGAGGATTGTGATTCCAATGGTTTGGGAAGATATCAGTACAGGCATTCTGCTTATTGTTGGCAATCCCCATCATTCGATTACTGTTATGAAACCATGGAGCTTGACTGGCATCTTTCCCATAGTGCCTACCAGGCCTACTATCACTGTGACTTACCTTATTGCAACCGATTACTAATTAAAAACCCACTTAAACAAAAAGGTCTTTTATCTGCCAGCAAAAAGGGAGCAGGGAAGCGGGCTAAACTAGCCTCCCACAGAATGCAATTGCAGAGTGTGGGAGCAGCCACACTGAGAAGGCTGCCTTCCATGTCCACACCAAGCAAAGCTGTGACGATGGCGGGACCAAGAGAAAGCCCTCCCCTGTAGAACTTAAGATTCTGGCAGGTTTGTATAGGGAGATACGATCTTTCAGATAGTCTGGACCTAATCTGTATAGGTCTTTATAGGTCATGACCAGCACTTTGAATTGTGCCTGGAAAGGAACCGAAAGCCAGTGAAGCTGTTTTTTACTAGGGAGTTACATGCTTCCTGTAACATTTGCCTGCAAAATTCAAATGTATACAAGATAAGCAGAGTTGTAATTTGTAACAGCAATATGAGGTAATTGTTAGCTAAAACATAATCTTGAGCTTTGCTAATAATCATTTTACACCTGAACCGAAAGAACAAACTTCTCATCTTGGCTGAGTACTAAAATACTGTACATTTAAGCTTTCTGATAAATTGTAGCCCCACTACTTCAGGCTGGTTTCCCCTTGAAGTTCTCTTGCTAAAATATAGTAATTTGTAGAGCAGCAGCAGATTGCCTTGCAAGTCCAAAATGTGGCCCCAAAGCTTTCTGATGCCATTTTCAGAGTCAAATTTATGCCCATGTATCATATTAGAGGATGAGAAAGTATATGAGTCCCGGATGGTATTTAGTCCTGGATAGGTAACTAAGAAGACACTTGACACAGTCAGTTGTGGAAGTTGTCTGTTTAAAGTGACATTGTATATTCTGTGGGTTGCTGTCAGGATCAGGAAGTGTTAATTCACAAAGTCAAGTAATCTAATGTTAAAAGTCATGAGGAGCTAATCTGCAAGTTGAAATGAGAAGCAGAGGTTATTCCATGTTAGAGGGCTTCATTTGCTGCACTCCATAACAGTAACTTTACCACCCTTTGAAGGCATATGGAAATACTATTTGGCTACGATCCTCCAGTACTATTTGGCTACTTCTACTCCAGTACTGGACCAGATAATGAAAGAATACTGGTGCTTTTTTTAAACCAGGGAATTTCCTTTTTACATCTGATTCTTTTCACTGGACTTTAATTTTCGACTGGAGTGGACAGCCATGCACACTGAGACCATTTACTCACTATACTGAGTAAACCAGGGGTGGGAATCAGATGCTCTTCAGATATTGAGACTTCAACAGCCCTAGCCAGCATAGCCAACTGTCAGGGATGTTGGGAGCTGTAGTCCAACACACCTGGATGTCTGTATGATTCCCACTGCTGGAGTAGGTATGTCCCTGTTATAAAGCAAGGTTACTTCTTTTTGTTGTACACTTGTTGAAGGTGTGAATAGATCACACACAGACCCTTAGGAGAAAAATAAAGATGATTTAGAGGTCCCACAAAATGTGTGAGATTTTCCAAGTGGCTGTTGATGCTATAAGGTAGGTTGCCAGCCCACACAGAGAACCTGGTGAAAACATTTTTCTTTTGATGCGTATGGAAGTGACAGTTGCTTTAAGGCTGCTTTTGCACTGAGAAATGACACAAATTTAATACCTGAATGAATGAAATGGTAAGCATGCTGTGAAAACCTTGAGGTTTATTGTCCTATTATGCCAATGTGGGATGAACAATGTAAGTGCCCTTTTAAAAAAAGAGCAGGAGGGAGGGAGGATGGATAGATGGAAGGAAGGACAGAAGGAAGGAGGATGAAAAAAACAAAAACAAATTGTCCCTAGAATCAGTGTTGCAGTGAAACTGGAATTTATAATGAAGAAATACAGGGCTTTTCTTGATCAGCAAGGATGGTGACATCATCTATATCCATTAAGTTTTCAATCCTCATAATAGTTGGGAATGTAGCAGTAGGTTAAGGTTGATTTTCAAGACTACAGTGCCTTGTTATAAATGATCACTGCTATCACATAAAACACATGGCAGTGGCTTGATGTAATCATCAGTCATCAAGACCCATTAACTTTGCAAAAGATCTGCTCTTAGTGGAGCTGAAAATGGCTAGAAGTAGTTTATAAAATGGATCATCATAGCTGCCAGCATTTGTGGGACTCCAGGGGGCATAACAACAGGCTGCCACAGTGGATACTAACCTTTCAGAAACTACCACTACTGTATACCACTGTTGTGTATCCAAAGCTAAATGCAGATCGAGACTGTGTCTGCAGTTTCCTGCTGAGGGTAGCTTTTCTCTAATTATGCATGATAACAGAAACTAAAGGGACTGTGAAAGGGCAGAATTCGAACCACAATTGTGCAACTCAGTGGCTCTTAACCTTTTCTTTACCAGAGACCCCCTTTAAATATTTTTTGTTGTCGTGCATCCCAAGGCTTAACTCAAGATTTAAAACCATAATAATACCACCTAACAACAACAACAACACAATTACACCAGCCATTAAACATTTCCTCAGAGGTACTGCAGGGGGAGGGAAGACTTTTCTCTTGCTTTTTCCTGCAAGTTTGTGGCTGAAACAGATTGAATGGCAATGCACAGGCCCAGCCAGTCAGCCAGCCTTTTCCTTGGCTCCTGTCACATGGCCACTCCACTGCAGGGAGGAGGTGGGCCAAGCAACCTTCAAGCCTTTGCAGACCCCCTGTGAGGACATTGTGGCCCCCTGGGGATCCGTGGACCACCGTGTAAGAACCACTGGTGCAAATAGTCTAATCCCACTGACAGTGGTGGTGGTGGTGTCGCTTTTATACAGTATATATATTTTAAAAAATCATTACATTATGTTTCAAAAAGTCCCCTTGTTGTTCAGGCTGAATAAAGACATCATTTATGTTTATGGAAGATAAGAATGTTCCCAGCAGCAATTAATTTCCTTTATCAGGCTAGCATGCTTCCCCTAAAAGCAGTTTGGACTGGATGTTTGGCCTGAGTTGGAGACTTGGACTGAACACTATGACTTAAAGGATTCTGCCAGCCTTGGTCTCTCCTGTCCAGCTTGTATTCTCACCCCACTCCAAACACACACAAAACAATTTCGATGAATGAGAGCATTATGGGTCATGAGAACTATTCTGTCTAATTTTTGTGGGATGACCTTGAATGTGTTGCTTTGTTTTTTCCTGGTCTGGAATCAAAGATCTCAAAACATTAGATTGCCTAGTCTTAGTGCTGTGAGACAAATATGAACTTCAGTTTACAGAGGAAAGAATCAAACCAGAAGCGGGAACGAAATGCTTGAAATGGAAATATGTACTGTAGATGGTGTTCTCTTGATGAATTTATGGTTTTGTGCTCTGGAAAGTGGTAATCCTTCCTTTGCAGTATGCACCAGTGCAACACAGAGAGATAGGAACATGAGTATGTTGCTAGGCTGGGAAAGTACCGTATATTCCGGCGTATAAGATGACCCGGCGTATAAGACGACCCCCCCAATTTTTAAGGTAAAATGCAGAGTTTGTGATATATTCGCCCTATAAGATGACCCCCCTCTTCCAACGCATAGCCCCCGCATGCCCCTCCTGCGCTCCCTTCCAGGAGGGAGCGCAGGAGGAGGATGCGGAGGCTGTGCGCCCAAAAGGGGCACGTTCGCCCCTTCTCCCCACCTTCCAGGAAGGTGGCGAGAAGGGGCGAATCGCGGTTTGGCCGCGCAGCCTCTGCATGCCCCTCCTGCGCTCCCTTCCAGGAGGGAGCGCAGGAGGGGGATCCGCAGGCTGTGCGGCCAAACGGGGCTTTGGGGAAGGGGGGAGGCTGGGCGGAGGGTGGCAGGGGGGAGGGGGCTTCGCAGCCACCCCCCTCTCCAAAGCGAGCCTTTGGGGAAGGGGGTGGCTGGGCGGAGGGTGGGAGGGTGGCAGGGAGTAGGGGGCTTCCCAGCCCCCCTCCCTTTCAGGAGGGGGGGTGGATGCGTGGGGGTGGGTGGGGGGAAGGGAGGAGGGGGCTTCTCCACCACCCCCCTCCCTGAAAGCGCGTTTCTGCGGCTTTCAGGGAGGGGGGGTGGATGCATGGGGAGTGGGCAGGGGGAAGGGAGGAGGGGGCTTCTCCGCCGCCACCCCTCCCTGAAAGCGCGTTTCCGCGGCTTTCAGGGAGGGGGGGTGGATGCATGAGGAGTGGGCAGGGGGAAGGGAGGAGGGGGCTTCTCCACTACCCCCCTCCCTGAAAGCGCGTTTCTGCGGCTTTCAGGGAGGGGGTGGATGCATGGGGAGTGGGCAGGGGGAAGGGAGGAGGGGGCTTCTCCGCCACCCCCCCTCCCTGAAAGCAGCGGATCCGCTGCTTTCAGGGAGGGGGGTGGATGAGCGGGGGGGTGGGGGGGAAGGGAGGAGGGGGCTTCTCCGCCCCCCCTATGAAAGCAGCGGTTCCGCTGCTTTCAGGGAGGGGGGTGGATGAGCGGGGGGTGGGCGGGGGGAAGGGAGGAGGGGGCTTCTCCGCCCCCCCTCCATGAAAGCAGCGGTTCCGCTGCTTTCAGGGAGGGGGGTGGATGAGCGGGGGGTGGGCAGGGGGAAGGGAGGAGGGGGCTTCTCTGCCACCCCCCTCCCTGAAAGCCGCGGTTCCGCTGCTTTCAGGGAGGGGGGTGGATGCCGGGGGGTGGGCGGGGGGAAGGGAGGAGGGGGCTTCTCCGCCACCCCCCTCCCTGAAAGCCACGGTTCCACTGCTTTCAGGGAGGGGGGTGGATGCCGGGGGGTGGGCGGGGGGAAGGGAGGAGGGGGCTTCTCCGCCCCCCCTCCCTGAAAGCAGCGGTTCCGCTGCTTTCAGGGAGGGGGGTGGATGAGCGGGGGGTGGGCGGGGGGAAGGGAGGAGGGGGCTTCTCCGCCCCCCCTGAAAGCAGCGGAACCGCTGCTTTCAGGGAGGGTGGTGGATGAGCGGGGGGTGGGCGGGGGGAAGGGAGGAGGGGGCTTCTCCGCCCCCCCCATGAAAGCAGCGGTTCCACTGCTTTCAGGGAGGGGGGTGGATGCCGGGGGGTGGGCGGGGGGAAGGGAGGAGGGGGCTTCTCCGCCACCCCCCTCCCTGAAAGCCACGGTTCCGCTGCTTTCAGGGAGGGGGGTGGATGAGCGGGGGGTGGGCGGGGGGAAGGGAGGAGGGGGCTTCTCCGCCCCCCCTGAAAGCAGCAGAACCGCTGCTTTCAGGGAGTGTGGTGGATGAGCGGGGGGTGGGCAGGGGGAAGGGAGGAGGGGGCTTCTTCGCCACCCCCCTCCCTGAAAGCCGCAGTTCCGCTGCTTTCAGGGAGGGGGGTGGATGCCGGGGGGTGGGCGGGAGGACGGGAGGAGGGGGCTTCTCCGCCACCCCCCCCTGAAAGCCGCGGTTCCGCTGCTTTCAGGGACGGGGGTGGATGCACGGGGAGTGGGCGGGGGGAGGGGAGGAGGGGGCTTCCTAGCCACCCCCCCAAAGCCGCGGTTCCGCGACTTTCGGGAGGGGGGGTGGAAGCGCGGGGGGTTGGCGGGGGGAAGGGAGGAGGGGGCTTCTCCGCCACCCCCCCTCCCTGAAAGCCGCGGTTCCGCTGCTTTCAGGGACGGGGGTGGATGCCGGGGGGTGGGCGGGGGGAAGGGAGGAGGGGGCTTCTCCGCCACCCCCCCTCCCTGAAAGCCGCGGTTCCGCTGCTTTCAGGGATGGGGGTGGATGCCGGGGGGTGGGCGGGGGGAAGGGAGGAGGGGGCTTCCTAGCCACCCCCCCAAAGCCGCGGTTCTGTGACTTTCGGGAGGGGGGGTGGAAGCGCGGGGGGTGGGCGGGTGGCAGGGAGGAGCACTTTGCTTCACCCCCTGCCCGATCTCCTGCCTCTTCGCTCCGTTTGCGAAGAGGCAGGAGATAGGCAGGCAGGTGAAGCAAAGTGTATCCGGCATATAAGACGACTGTCAATTTTGGAGGGCACTTTTGAGTGCTCAAAAGTCGTCTTATACGCCGGAATATACGGTAAAAGTAAATAAGAGAGATGCAAAATCTAACCAATCCACCTTTTTTTATATCCACCTCACTGCCATGTCTGTTTACTGAAATTTATTTTATTTTAATACAAAAGGAATATAATTTAAAGTAAATACAGTTGCCCCTTCACATTCACGGCTTTAAGATTCACAGTTTTGACTATTTGCGGTTTTGGGAGCCCCCCACTATCCAAAAAACTGCAATGGGGTCACTGCTCCTGGGGGTGGGAGTGGGAGAGGGTGGGAGGAAGCAGCAACGAGGCTTGGGTAGCACCGTCGCTGTTCCGGGGGGGAGAAGCAGTGGGGGTTGCGGGAGGGCAGTGGCCTGACCTAGTTTTTATTCGTGTTTTTTTCACATTCGCGGGGGTCTCATGCCCCTAACCCCCACAAATGTGGAGGGACTACTGTACAATGAAACAAAATGTATATTTAGAAAAGCAACAATCAGTAGCACCAAAATAGAAAGATAACCATTTTAAAAAGTTATAAATTGCCTCATGAAATAGACCCATCTGAAAACAGGAAAAGAGGACACTCGGCTGATTTTCATAATGAGAGAATTTCATATCTGTGGTGTTGCCACCAAAGTCTTTTGGCCATGAGGGTATCAGATGCTGCTTTCAAGGCTTAGGCAAGTTCATATGGGGTCAGGGTTTGTGTATTTCAATGTTTCTTGAACAGGCCTAGTACTGTATATCTGATTTGCCTTTGTTGATGTGAAGAGAAGTGACTGATCAAGATGAAAACTGTCATCTTAAGCTAAGCACTTATCTCTCTCTTGATTAACTGATTATCTACATAAACCAAAAATGAAAAAGTCATGTCTAAAGCCAAACCTTTGCCTACAAAAAATAAGATTTTTTCTGGACACTTTTTGACCAATTACATGCAAAACCTCTCTTTCCAAAATTACAACATATTCCCTTTTTTCAATGGCTTATCATCATTTTCTCCTTTCCCTGCCTGCAAAAAGTCTATAAGGGCTTTCCAGTCTTTGAGAAATGTCACGAATGACCTTTCTCTAATCAAACCAGACAACTTCTCCATTTCTGCTGGCAGTTTCAACAACCATTCCTCCATGGCAGGTACTGTTGAATTCCTCCATCTTTGCACATTCAACAGTCTTGCTGCCATGATCATGTACTGAAGCAATCTTACATGACTCTTTTCCAGCTGTATGTCCATCAAATCCAAAAGAAAAAGTTCTGGTTTTAATTGAATATTAATCTTTAAAATCCTCTGCATCAATGTGTGTATTTGAATCCATTGTTAAAGCTTTTTCATATGACCACCACATATGGTAGAATGTCCCTTAATGCTTTACTCATTTCTACTCATACATTAGATATACCTTTATACTTTCTAGACAATTTCTCTGGTGTCATATATCAATGATATATCATTTTACAAAAATTCTCTTTGTGATCATAACGTAATGTAAATTTCAGCCCCTTTGACCACATATTTTCCCATTGATCCATCTGTATGTTAGTAACCAAAATCCTTAGCTCATTTTATTATACACTCTTTAACTTGTACTTCCATTTAAAATTTCAACACAAATATATATATATATATATATATATATAAACAGAGAGAGAGAGAGAGAGAGAGAGAGAGTAATTACATGTTCATCATCTGTACATAATTGCATTTAAAATTCTGACTTATTTTGTTCAAAACCATAGATCTTTTATCAATTTTAAAAGTTTCCAATGACTATAAGTAAGAAAACCACTGAAAACTGTATCCCTCTACTATTAATTGCTCTCTTAATTTAATTAAAATTCCCCTTGCCATATCTCCAGGAGGTCTTGATACATTAGCCATCTTTCTTTATCTGTTGTTTCTCTTCTATAAAAAGCTTCTTTTCCTGAGACCCATAAAGGCATTTTCGGGGACAACCTGGGTTTATATCTATTCCATATTCTTAGTAAGGCGTGTCTCACAAAATGATTTTTAAAATCTACATTAACTTTGACTTTATTGTACCATAAATATCCATGCCATCCAAACTTCAGGTCTTGCCCCTCAAACTCTAATCTTTTATTTCTCAATATCACCCATTCTTTTGTTCAAACAGTAGGCTACAAAATACAATTTCAAACCAGGTATACTCAATCCTCCTCTTTCATTTGGATCTTGTAATACTGTATATTTAAGTTGTGTGTTTTTTCATGTTCATCGTAGTAGTACCTAAGTATTTAATGTTCCTCTCAATTTTAAAACCAGCTTTATTAATCAGCTCAATTTGAACATCTGTATTCATATTTTTGTTAACATCTTTGTCTTTTGATTATTAATCTTAAAGCCTACCAATGTACCAAAATCTTTTAATTTTTCCATTACCTATATCTTTGAAGAGATTTTCCAGAACTATCAACAAATAAACAGCAAATGCTCTTAACTTATACATTTCTTTTTAAATGTTTATTCCTGAGATTCTTTTATTTTGTCTTCTATCTCTACTCAATACCTGAAGAACCAAAATAAACAAAAGCGGAGACAGTGGACATTCTTGTCTTGTTCTTGTTCTTTTTTTAATCTCTCAGAGTTTTGTCAATTCTCCATTAACAATTATTTGTGTTTTCTGTGAGGTATAGATCGATTTAACCCATATAGTAATATTTTCTCCAAAGTTTATGTTTTCCAGAACTGTAAACAGGAAAGTCCAGTTCAAATTGTCAAAGGCCTTTTCTGTATCTAAGAAAATCAATGAAACTTCCTTTTCATTATGCTCTTCTAAAAATTCCAAAATATGCAACATATTTTAAATATTACCTCGTAGTTGTCTTTTAGGTTAAAAAACAAACACACATGGATCCCCATGAATAAAGTGCTGCAAAGTTATTTTCAATCTTTCTGCTGAGATCATTGGAAACAACTTATAGTCATTGTTCAATAATGATATTGGTCTATAATTTTTTTGTTAATAGCAAATCTTGGCCCCCTTTAAGTATTAATTCTACATTAGCCTGTTTCCAACTATCAGCTAATAATTTGTTACAAAAGTAAGAAAAGTTCATCCTCAAATTTGTAATTATTTTTGTAATAAAGAACTGACAAACCATCTGCCCTAGGTGCTTTCCTGTTTTGGACTTTTTACTACTGTTAACCCACTTTATTGTTATTGGGCCATTTATAATCTATCTTTGATGTTCTGTAATCTTTGGTAAGTTCTGCTTACCTAAATATTCACCTACTTTCTCCAAGGTAATTTCTTAGCATTTATATAACGAAGCATAATATTGATGAAACACCTTTTGTATATTTGCATTAGCTGTTATTACAGCACTTTCTTCTTGTAACTTTAATACTACTTTCTTTTCTTTTTCTTTTCAGAATTTATATGCCAATCATTTTCCTGGTTTATTTGCAAACTCTTTTTTTTTTTTTGGTCTTTCATTCCATCTCTCTCACTGTTAACATAGATACTCTCTCTGGCTTTTCTTCGCAAACGAAGATTCAGGAAGGACTCATCCCACGCTTTCGACGCTGGTGCGCTGATGACTTAAAAGGCCAATCCAAGATAGATAAGTCTGGTTGCAGAAAGCACAGCAGAAGGTTTCCGTGGGTAATGTTTCTGGGTTGTGATTCTTTCTGTGTTGTCGTTTCTTGTCAAGACTTGTTCGGTGTGAGTTCTCAAATACGGCTGCAGCATTGTGGATAGTGTGTCTCCAATGCCTCCCAATGTGAGGCCAGGGCGGACCATTGTTGGTGGTCAATTTGGCCAAGCCTGAGATGTTGTTTCAGGGAGTCCTTGTATCGCTTTTTTGGAGCGCCCCTCTTACGCTGACCCGTGGCAAGTTCACCGTAGAGTACTATTTTGGGGAGGTGATGGTCCTCCATCCTAGACACATGCCCTGCCCAGTGCAGCTGTGTTCTCAATATCATGGCCTCAATGCTGGTGATCCCTGCTTGCTCAAGGACAGCAATATTCGTCACATAGTCAATCCAGTGTATATTTAGGATTGTGCGTAAACAGCGCTGGTGGAAGCGTTCGAGGAGTTGTAAGTGGTGGCGATAGGTGACCCATGTTTCAGATCCATAAAGGAGAACAGACAGTACGATGGCTCTATACACACTGATTTTTGTGTTTTACCTCAGGTGTTTATTACTCCAGACTCTTTTGTAAAGTCTTCCAAATGCACTATGTGCCTTTGCTAGTCTGTGATCAATCTCTTTGTCAATCTTGGCATCTGAGGAGATGATGCTTCCCAGGTAGGTGAACTGCTGAACGGACTTGAGCACAGATTTGCCGACGGCAATGTGGGGATGGTGGTGTTCATCCTGTGGTGCAGGCTGCATAGATAGCTGCCTCTGTAAAATCTTATTTTTGTTCATAATAATTGTCTTTGATGGAGACTTCATTAATTTGTCTTCCTTTCTTTTTCCCTCATCCAGAATCGCATTCATTTTCTCTTGCCTCTTCTTTTTAAGTTCATAATTATGCTGGATAAAACATCCTCTCATGAAAGCTTTACTCATATCCCAAACTATTCTAACATCTGTACTTTTATTCAAATTATTCTCAAAAAGCTTTTAATTTCTTTTACAACCCTCCACCACCTTTTCCTTCTGTAACAGTATTTCATTCTGTCTCCATCTAAAAGTACTTCTTTTCCTTTGAAAAATTAAAGTTACTGGATTATGATCTGAAACTTGTGGACTTTAGTGGCTAAAGTGTTAGAAGTCCAAGTCGTGTCTGTTCTTGAAAAAGAGCTATGTCTTTCAGAAAAATAAGCATATTCTCTAGAATCACAATTTTTGTATCTCCCTATATCAACAAACTCCAAATTGTTAATTAAAGAAAAAAAAAACAATTGGTAACCTGCCTTGTGAAATTTTAATGTTTTTCTTGAATTTCTGTCTTTTTGTGTGTGTGTGTGGGGGGACCACTTCATTCCAGTCTCCCATGAGATGCCAATTTTCATATGAGAAGTCTAATAGCTTTCTCATAAATCCTTTATAAAATGCTGCTTTATCTTCATTTGGGGAATAGATTCCCACCACAAAGTCTTAACCCCCTCCATGGTAGATATTTCAAAATTTGACAGTGTTTTTCATTGTCATCCAAATCGCAGTGCCCAATTTCAAATCAAAACTCTAACTGGAGGGCTTCCTAGAAGCAAAAAAAGGCAGCTATCTTTCCCCATATTTCATTGGAAGTCACTTATAAAGTGCTAGAAAACAAGAGAGGATGTACTGAGGCACTGGTATTAAAATCCCTGAAGCAAATATATATATATATATATATATATATATATTTGAAAATGGCCAGAAAACAGGAGAAGACTAAGGTTTTGCTGCATGAGGTTTTAAAAGGGGTGGGAAAACAGGAATGGGTTTTTGCTGGTTAAGATTCCTAAGGTTAAAAAAAGAGAGAGAAGAAGCAAAAAAAAAAATGTCCCATAGAGCCCTTTGGGTGTACTAGGTGTGGATAGTACCAGGCTCACTTTTGGCAGTGTCAAAACTCGTCTTTGGGTTGCCAGAAGATTGGCTTTTTTTTTACCCACTGTAACAGGCTAACATGGCTACCCCTCTGGAAATTCCATTGTGGGTAACCTTCAAGGAGTCACATGTCAGTGTCAAGGTGGAGTCAAAATCACATAATACTGTATTTATACACCAGTGTACGCAACTGCTTGGTGGCTAGGGGCCAATTTCCCTCCAGATTGCCCCATGGGGCACACATGAACCACAGGAAGCCCAAATATCTCCATTTTCCTTTACAGTCCCTCTCCAAGATGGAGACAGGAAGTTACATTACATCACTTCCTGTCATCATTTTTCCTGTAAAGGAAACCTGAGATAGTCTGGGACATTGAGGAATTTTCACATGTTTCACACATTTGGAAGCTTTCTGCATGATTTAGGAGCAAAAAAAGGCCTGAAAACCTCACTTTGCCCACCCCGTTAAATATGCACTCAGTTCACACACTTCAGTTCATCACCCTTCAGATTAGTCAACACCCCCTCCATCACAATTGCCACCACCCTACAGTCTCACCTCTTTCTTTCTCTTTCCTGCACTCTCCCATTCATTGATGCTAACTCTGGTCAACTATCCATCTTGTTCATCTATGCTATCCCCCATCCAACCAAGCATCCTCCTGCCATCCATCTCGAGCTGTAGAGAAGAGGGGACTGTAGAAGAAGACACTCTCTACTTTTATATAAATACATAACCACACACAGGTGCACAATTTTTTCGCCTTCCTGCTTCTGAGGAAAAAAGAAGCATAGGTTTCAGAGTCCCTTTGTGGGGGAAAACTTAACCCCTTTTTATGGGCATGTGAAAGCAGTGGAAATACAACAGGGTTCATTGTGGAAAGCAGGGCTTTGATGTTGCATTCCCATTTTATTAAACATGGGTAGAGAAATGACTGAAGATTTCAGAAATTTAGCTGTAAGTATAATATACATTTTCTCAGCACAATGCAGTGATGTTTTCCTATCTTAACTGGAAGTGTTCTGTAAGCTAGGGCTTGTCTATATGAGACAAAAAACAACAACAACAGAGTGTCTTGCACTAATAGCATTTTGCAGCAGTTGTAACTTGTCTTAATGGTGTTTTTGCCCACATAAGCTTCGCATGCAAGATGGCGACCATGAGTGATTTACCTGCATTTGTATTTACTTCAATTTGCTGCCGCCGAACTATTTTTGAAAAATGACATTCAAGGTGCGATAGAGCAATTTAATAGAAAAGCAAAAATAAAACAACACCCCATTTTCTCACCTATGCGCTCTCCATGAAAATCCAACATGGCAGCAGTGGGTGCTTGCCTTGGTTGCAAGCCCCACGCCCTGTGCTCACCTGGCCACTCAGCTTTGCGCTCCCCCTCCTATGGGAAAGTGATTAATATTGAATTGCTTGTCCCAATGAGCAGGAATGTGCATCCCCCTCACTATTTTATTAAAACTCCAGGAAAAGCCACAAAGGTTTTTCCTGCAGAGTTTTTGACATTTTGGGCCCCGCTTCTTCCTAATATGGTTAAATGATGCAGAACGCCATTAAGCTAGGTTGGATTCTCCTCACATTCCATGAGGAGTATTTTCTCCATTTAGACAATCCTTTAATCTTCCCAGATAAAACTGCAATGGATTTGCAAAAAGTACATTCATCTTTAGATTTTGTTTTACAAAAAATAAGGTATAGCCAACTTCACTTCCACATAATTCTGGTCTTAAGAGAAACGACAACGCAGAAAGAATCACAACCCGGAAACATCACCCAAAGAGACCTTCTGCTGTGCTTTCTGCAACTGGACTTGTTTATCTTGGATTGGCCTTTTTAGTCATCAGCGCACTTGCAGAAAGTGCGGGATGAGACCTTCCTGAATCTTCATTTGCGAAGAAAAGCCAGAGAGAGAGATTGTAGGCTACATTTGTTAATTATTGCTGTTTCCCAAACCTTCTCATAAGTACATTAGGATAGGCTCTACCATCTCTTTCACACTACAAAATTATAGCACTTTGATCCCATGTTAATTGCCATGGCTCCAACCTATAATATTCTGGGGTATATAGTTTGGGGAGATATTTAGAATTGTCTGCCAGAGAGCTCTAAGCCCTCCCCACACACACCCCGACTATAAATCCCAGGATTCCATAGGATAGAGCCATGGTAGTTAAATTGGGATCAAAGTGCTATAAATGTGTAGCATGAAAGAGATCCTGACAGTTCAGCAGATGGGTGTGAATCCTGATGACATTTGCAAATCAAGGCCATATGTTTGTGATTCAGCCGAGGCATGTCCCCCATTCTCTGATAAGGAAATGATCACTCAAAAAGCTGTCATGTCTTTTACATTATGGAGACACTAGCACAAAGCTTATCTGACAAATGTAGTCATTTGCAGTGAACATATTCTTCTTTTTAAATTAGGTTAATTTGAATGATGATTCGGCTTTGGAAAGTTGCTTTCCCTGCCAGGGCTCAACCACAGCGCATATGAATTTAGAGAATACCTTTTCATCACCAGTTAGTAACTGCAGCCTGATTCTGTATAGCTAGGAATAGGGCAGCCCATCTTCTGGATCAGAAGACGTGGCTAATCACCCACTAAAACCCACTTTGGAACTTATTTATAGAACAGTTGAAGAAGGAAGGCTTGACCTGTCCGTATGCTGAATGGAGTGGGTGTATGTAATCTGACCCCAGCTTCCATTTCTACTCCACCCTTAAACAGGCCAGATGTTGCCTCTGTGCTGAAGTTCCTTAATTGTATAGCAAGGATAGCAGCATTTCACCCACAGTGAAGTACTGGAAAAATAAATATGACAATCAAGAAAAGTGTTCAAATAGGAGAGAGAAAAATCTGGTAGTGTGGTTAAATATTTGTTTTAAAACTTATTGAAGCTATGATCCCCAAAACCAGTTCTTGGATTTAATCTGTCTTCCATTCATTGACTCAAATTGGAATGAAGTCAACAAATCCAAGCACTATGATTTTAAACTTGAAGTGATTACTTAAGTGTTAGCATTTACAATCAAGGGTTTGTTCTGAAGTTGCATTTGTGAAATGAGTGTTCCATTAGTACTTACAGTATGTGGCCCCTTTTCAGGACACAACTATGGTGTTGATCACATGCAATGAATCCATGATTTGGCTCTATCCTCTGCCTGGGTAGCCATGATGGTAGAATGTTTATACAGTTTACATGGAATGCAGTGGTAGACTTAAGGGGTAATCTTTTTTAATTTTATCATTTCCTTACAACTTGTAAGCCTTTGAAGGGGATTTGCTAAATTTCACAATGGTCAAGGAGCTTTTTTGTGTGGAGGGACCATTCATATATCTCTCCTGCAGTTCAAAGTGATACAGTCAGAATAGGGTTCTACAGTTTCCAAATCCAATAGTTCCAATTTGGTTTATTGTAGATGAAATTATATTAATATCACAGCTGGAATTGCAGGTCAATTCCAGTATCCTCAGATTCAGTATCCATGGTTTCACTTATTTACTTCTGGGAAAAAAATGTTTTCTCTAGGCATTTCTAGGTCCTGCAATGCAATTCTATGGTCAACTTCCAGCTTTCATCTCATTGAAAATAACAGGGTGCCCTACTATCCACCGTTTCAGGTATCCACGGGTGGTGGTGGTGGTCTTGGGACGTATACATAAATATCGCAATCATGTCACCTCTTCATCTTCTCTTCTCCAGGCTAAACATACCCAGCTCCCCACAGATACGAGGGTGGACCTGTCCTACCAAACTTCTGTATCTGATGTTTAAGATGCATCAAGTCGGTGTACTTAGTGGTCTTTCTGGTACTATTTGAATGTTGTTTTCCCAGCCCTTTAAAGCTCTTAAACAGAGCTAAGCTGTTATGGTTAATTTATTTCTTGGTTATATGGTATTTTATTGTTATTTTAAGCTGCCCAGTACACTTTGTTATTGGACAGCTTATAAATACCATTAATAAATTAGAAGGGATGGAGAGAAGAGGAAGGAGGAAGTAAGTTTAATGAGGCTTAAGAAAACAATTAGAAAAATGAGTTATTGGTGGAAGGTTACCCAAGGCAGGGTCAATGTTTTACTTAGTATTTGTTAAAGAAACTTACCTTAAACCACTGAAACATGGTTTAAAACTTTCACACCAAGCTTTTTGCTACCTTTTGCCAACGAGTTGCAGATAATTATGAAATACTCAGGTGAACTTCAGTCCATACAACTATTGCAATATTTACTGGGCTCTTGCTTTACAATACTACTATGAAAAGGGTATATCTCCTTGGACAAACAAAGTTCTGAAATGCAGCCTGCAACGTATTTCAGGAGTATATGAAACCAACTGATACCAATTTTTAGGAGGAATAACTACATGCCTACTGTTGCTTCTTAAAACGTGTGTGTGTGTGTGTTTGCATGTGCATGGGGAGTGGCATTTGCAGAGCAGAAGCAGTGGGCAAAAGGGAATGCCTTCAGAGCTGATTCTGTCCTGCAAATGCCTGCACATACTTTCCCCCCAGCCAGATGTTAAGACTGAAGATTAACTAGATTTAGTGTGTTTGGGGTGGGTGGGGGAATAGTCAGGGGGATATTGCAGTGAAGAGTTGATGGCACAGGAAAGTTAGAACATCCCCTTGCATCAATTTTCCTCCCAAAATCACACACATGCATGGACCTATGTTCTTGTTTCATCTGCAAGACAGGTTTGAGAACATGACAGTGGAATTCTGTCATTAATATTATGGTTAGCCTCTCTCTATACTGCTAGCTTTGAGGAAAGGAAGCCCTGCCCCCAGCATGGAACAGGAAATGGTTTGAGATACATAAGAGGCAATAATGTCTAAGACACTGAGTTTGGAAAGTTTTTCAAAAATATAATTCATTACAGTTTCAGTTCCAAGACTCCCAAACAGTTAGATTCTATTATAGTTATGATTTTTAACAGTAAATATTTGATTTCCAGTTTCTTGACAGTAGTCTAGATAGTTACCCTTGATTACTTTTTGAAGCTGGGACCCCAGAAACTTCTGGTTCTTTTCAAAGTTGGCTAAGGTTTGCAGAAATTCAAACCAGAGAATGTTGCTCATGGCATTATCCCAAGAGCTTGGCAATAACTACAGTGGGCCCTTGGTATCCACTGGGGTTTGGTTCCAGGACCCCCCGTGGATACCAAAATCTGTGGATGCTCAAGTCATATTTTATACAATAGCATAGTAAAATGGTGTCCCTTATATCAAGTGGCAAAATCAAGGTTTGCTGCTTGGAATTCATTTTTTTAAAAAATATATATTTTCAAACTGTGGATGGTGGAATCCGTGGATGTCAAATCCATGGATACAGAGGGATGACTGTAGTTAAAACTAGCTAGTTATTTGTAATTCACCCCTTTCCCCAATAATAGTGTTATAATCACATTACATTACAACCACAACTTAATGAAGGATAACTTGCTTTGTTACTTTTATGGTTATTGGAGTATGCCTCCTTAAATAGTAGAGCAGTGTGCTGTGGCAGCTAAAAAAGCCAATGAAATTCTGAGTTGTTCCAATAGGAGTATAGTGTCTAGATCAAGGGAAGTAATAGTGCCACCCAATACTGCTTTGGTCAGACCTCACCTGAAATGCTGCATCCAGTTCTGGGCATGGCAGTTGAAAAAGAATATTGACAAGCTGGAACATGTCCAGAGGAGGGCGACCACAATAGTAAAAGGTCTGGAAGCCATGGCCTATGAAGAGTGGACTAGGGAGCTGAGTATGTTTAGCCTGGAGAAGAGATGAAGAGGTAACATGATTGTGATGTTTAAATACTTGAAAGGATATCATATTGAAGAAGGAGCAAGCTCGTTTTCTGCTGTTCCAGAGACTAGGGAGATCATCAGACAGGAATGTAAAAAGCATTCCTGTCCCATAATCTCCAATCCCATCCCTGTCCTGGCACAATAACCCTCCCCATCACACTTACCTTCTCTTTCATCAACAGGCTGCCCAGGAATGAATGGAGCTCTAACGGAACTCCATTCACTTCCTGGTTCAAAATATCCAGAAGACGCGAGCACAGGAAATTCAAAAAGAAAAAGAACACACAAAAAGTTACACCAAGCACAGAAACACACTAAAAAAATAACAAGCAACCTGGGGAAGTTTCTAAAAAGAGGGTAGCCTACCTTGTTTTCACGACCCCATCCGGAGGTTTCCTGGCAGGACCGCCCAGGCCAACAACTATCATGTCAGAATGCACAGAGAAACTATTGAAATCCACAAACACCTGGACAACTTCAACAGGGAAGAAGAAACCCTAAAAATAAACAAAATCTGGCTGCCAGTCCTGAAAAACACTAAAAGCAAAACTCAACACTTGCAAAAGAACTCCACCCAGGGACAGGGGGATTTCCAACAGACAATGGACCATTAGCCAACCATTAGCCAAACAGATACTAATCCTCCTTGCATATCTCCACCCAGAAACTAGCCATTCAAGTACACAAATTTACATATCCTTTCCAACAGGGGTTCACAGTATATAAACCAACCCCCCCCACACTCCTACCGGACCATTCTCTGAAGATGCCAGCCACAGATGCAGGCAAACATCAGAAATGAAGTCTTCCAGAACATGGCCTCCCAGCCTGGATAAAAACCAAGGAAAATCTAGAGGCTGGATGTCCATCTGTCAGGAGTGCTTTGATTGTCTATTCCTGCAGGGCAGGGGTTGGACAAGACGGTCCTTCCAACTCTAGGATGTTATGCTCTATGATTCTGTGATCACACGGTTTGTGTCCTGGCTTGTGCTTCCGCTTTCAGGTGGGTTTTTTTTTCAAAGAAAGTAGAAAGTAACAATTTTACCTGCTTTTGAGAAATGGGGAATAAAAATTTACTTTAAAAATGTATTGCCATATTTGTTGCCAACTTGCTCTCTCCTTCCAACTCTAATTGCAACATCATCATCATCATCATTTAAAGAAACTTCCCAAACCACCACCTCCTCCTCCTCCTCTTTGTAGTGTAGCAACCTATCCCTAGTTTTTCCATGTTATTTGTGCCATAGATACCAACATTTCTATTAAAGAAGTAAGAGCCAAGGAAACATCTAACTGAATCATAGCTGTTTGTTAACTAAATCATAGCTGTAAGTATATGGCTTTAAATTGCTTAAATTGTTTTATATGTTTTAGATTAATGTGTGTTAAATTGTTCTTTGCTACTTTGAATTGATTTAAAATAGCTGCACTAAAACAAAATGTTGCTGGTTATTTAAACTTATTTTTTCTGTCTTTTGCAGGCACTATGCTTATGTGGTACAAATGTTTCTGAATAAACACACTGGGGAATATTTGCAGTAAATCCAATAAACAAGCTGATGGTGTTTACCTGAACCAAACATCATATCTGTTTTTGTAACCCATGTAAAGATAATGGAACAGATGGCTCACAATTAGAAATATGGATGGCAGATCATTTTGTTTGCACAATGTTTTCTTCTTTATTTTTTCCCCCAAACTGGGTGGCTCCTGCAAATATATCCTTGTTTATTGCCTCTCTCAGTTCCTGGCTTTGCAATGATGTAACTATGTGACTCCAAGGAACAACTAGCACGCGACGGTTTATAAACAGGAGTGGGCCGGGCATGGTTCCAGCAATTCCATACATAGGCAGATGTGACATATGAATCATGTGTTTTATTCTCTCAGCTATGAACTAAAATTTAGGTTCTGGAAGGTCACAATTTGCAGATCATAGGAAACAAATGCATGGGGAATAAATGGCATATATGTGCCCAGTCATGAAAAATACTTGTAGGGATGCCTTATATGAACCTTAAGCAGCAATATGTTTGATTGCATAACTTCCTCCAGTATTTTGAGTCCTCCTCTCTATCTCTGTTTCTATAGGTTTTCTTATACATCTGGAATGAGCAACATGTTGCCAGTGGACCACATGAGGCTTTCAAATCACAACCATGTTTTGCGGCCCCACCAGCACTGTCATCACTTCCAAATCATGTCAGCAAACTGGATCTTCCTGACTTTTCCATCCTGCTGCTCTTTCTCATGGTGTTTTCCTACCACTCTTTGCTGTGGTCTCAAAGGGCTGGATGATGCGAAAGGATGTTCTGGCATCCCCACTCCATAGGAGTGGTTACATTTGCCATCAATGTTTGGTAGTGGCATCCACCAAATTTCAGCAATGTGGCAGCAGTGCAGACCATGCTGGGGTCCATGTGGTCCAATGAGCCCTCCTGAACCTGTGAAGTGTCCTTCCTGTGTCACAGGTGAAGCCAGGATCCCAGTTTTACAAGGCTCACATAATACCATGCTGCCGCAGGGTGCAGGTTTTACCTATTCCTTGTTTAGTTGCTGGTTCTAGTTAGGCTCTTGAAAACTTTATCTCCTATCATGCTTTTATATCCTGTGGTTTCAGGAGAGAAAATGGAGTTCACTCAGCTGCTTTTTTTCTTGCTGGAAAAGAATATGAAGAATCAATAGGGTCTAAGTGAAGGTGTTACCCAAATTGCTAGTCAAGTTATTAATAAGTTGGGGAAATTAGCAGCAACTCAACTTAGCAATGCAAAAGGGAGCAACAAAAGGGACCTTTATACATGTTTTTATCCCTACTAACTCTGAACTGACATACACAAGATGAGAATGTTAACAATGATTTTTATTAAGGATTTTAAAATAATAACATCACTCACACACGCTTTCACACAGCAAAGCATTCACACAAGACCACAAGGAATGGAAGAAAAGAAGTTGACAGAGGAACAGATGGGGAACTTTTCTGGGATGATACGATACCTGTCTTGTAGTCTGAAATTGTAGAGCAGCATGGATGGATGAAGCAGGAAAGGCTACACAGAAACATGGAGCGTCCTCAGAAAATGGAGCTGTGTGCAGTGAATCAGGGTTTGGGGCCAGTAATTATACTCAAAAATGTGCCCTCAGGCAATGGAATTTCATGTGTTAAAACAATGGATTTCAGGAAGCTCCAGAGATTGAACAATGGGTTTCTGAAGATGTTCTGGTGATTAAATGTTCTGGTGATTAAATTTACAAAGCATGAGCTGCTTCCTTGATGGCTGGGTCTGGGGACTAAGGGAAGGATGATACCTCCAGACAAAGGAATACTCCACTCACCGATGATGGGATCAATTGTCTGTCACCAGGGTGTGTGCAGTGACGTCCTTAGGTCTAGCTTGACCTTTTTGTGTTTCCTTCAGTTTGGAATTTGTCAATAGTCCTTCCCTTGGGTGATCCATGGCTTAGTACTTGCCTTTGGGATCCTTACAGCAAGTCCCTGGATTTTACTGTCCTCCCACGTGGATGACTATATTAATATGCCAAATTATTAATAAGCCAATTTTGGGGTTCCTGGGGGTGGGGCTTGTCAGAGGCGCTAATAAAGGAACAGAGAACCTGTTGTCCTTTTGTCCTGTTCTTATGTTAAAGACTCAACCAGACTGGCCACGGGTTGGGACATGACAGTTTTCATTGCTGTACTTACTACTTTTAAGACTCTTTTTCTTCTTTTTTTCTTCTCCCATTATATTCCTCAGTGATTCCCTTCAGTTACTCCAACTTTTACTTCTCAGCTGAAAACACTTTTTCCTGTTTTGATATAATTTTAAATTCCAGGTCCCTATCTGCACTTTTTGTTGCAGTTGATTTTGTTTTGGGCAGTGTCTCGTGGGTTGTGGGTGGTACCTTTTCATGTTTTTGAGCCTGCTGCTTGCTCCCACTTCATCTCCTCACTTGCCAAATCTGTCTTTACCAAAACTGGTCACCTTCCTGTGAAAAAAGCTATTTTTACAAACCTCTGTTGTGCTTTAAAACTATTGCATGATGGATATTAACTACTGCAGTGGTATCACTGTGTCCTTCTTTAGGATCACCCTCCCCACTGACACTTGCATGGAAAAACACAGTGATACCACCACAGCAGTGTGTTGGTTGGTTTTATTTATATCCTTTCTGTCTCCGGAAACCCAAAGCAACATACAACAATAAGCAAAACAGCAACCGTGCTAAACTTTTAGCAATAATGCTGAAGTTCTAGAGAGATTAAAAAATAAAATAAAAAGCAATGCCAGAATGGCTAAACTTCTAGACAGATTTTAAAAATAATGTCAATATTGTAAAGCGGCATCGTGGAGAAAAGAACCCACAGATCTACCAACACATCTGGAGGGAAAATGAGGCAGGCGCAAGGACCTTAAGCATGTGTGTGAGGTGAACAAACCCACATCTAATGTCACAACCTATGTGACAAGCAAATGCCCATGAATGAAATAAAATATACCTCCTTTTTATTGAGGGTTTTTTTTTTCCATTAGAAGGAAGTGAGAAGAAGCATCAAGAAATAACAGTAAATGGAATAGTACTGTGTGGCACAAATCACCAGCCTGGATGTGCCCTAATGTAAAAGGGGGTGGGCATCATATAATCATATAATAGCAACTGGGCTTTCAAGTTCTCCAGAACTGCTGATGAAGCCAGATGTAAAGCAAAATGGCAGCAAAAGGATAGAGAACAAGGTCATGATGGACCCTGGTGGACTTAGGAGAGTATAAGGGCCCCTATGGTTCATCTTCCTGAATTAACTTGTGTGTGCGAATGCATGGGATTTTCTTAAAGACTTAGAACTGTGCAGTGGGATATGATACATTAATTGCTGCAACAAAATCCATCAGCAGTGATACCTTATTATTATTATTATTATTATTATGTTTCTTTATATAGTGCCATAGGCTTTAAATAGCACTTTACAAAGGAGAAAAAACAACAATCCAAAATAAACACAAGTACCTGCCAATGGCTCACAATCTAAAACCACAAACAAAATTTAAAATTAATAAAATATTGCTATAACAAGATTAAAACAATACTATAAAAGTGTAAATTAATACAAATAACATGAACATAAAATCAAGATGAAAGTTGGAAAGCTTCCCTGAATAGAATAGTCTGTAAATTAGACTTAAAGTAGTCCAAAGAGGTAGTGATCTGCAAATTCCTGGGAAGGAGATTCCAAAAATAGAGGGCAGTGTGGGAGAAAGGGTGTATCCGAATAGGGGCTGAGGAAATCCTTGGCTGATTCAGAAGCCCTGAATCACTAAAATGCAAAGCATGAACAGAAAGATAGGGGGAAACAAGTGCTGACAGGTAGATGGGGGCCAAACCATGAAGGGCTTTGAAAGTTAATAATAACAGCTTATAACGAATTCTAAATGGAATCGGGAGCCAGTGAAGGGACGACAACAATGGAGTGACATGATCATAGCAGCGGGCAGAAAAGATTATCCTAGTGGCAGAGTTTTGTACCAAAATCAAAGGGGCAAGATGGGAAAGAAGAAGCCGAGTTAATAAAGAATTACAATAATCCAGGCAAGAAATGACCAATGCATGAACCAAAGTCTTAGCAGTAAAAACTGAAAGAAAAGGGAAGAATCAAAAATGAAACCAAGACAACACGCTTCCTTCACAGGTTGAATATTAGTGCCATTAACTGTGATTGAAAATGAATAACGCAGAGTTGGCTTTGGTGGGAAAACAAGTAGCTCAGTCTTGTCCGTATTGATCTTAAGGCGCCAACGGAGCATCCAAGCAGAAATAGCAGATAAACATGACACTCGCTGTTCAACATCCGGAGAGCGTTCCGGAGTAGAAAAATACAGTTGGGTGTTGTGAGTGTATAAGTGATACTGAAAACCATAGGAGCCAATAAGGTTACCTAGTGACAAAGTGTAAAGAGAAAATAACAATGGGCCCAAAATGGAGCCCTGTGGAACTCCAACGGACAGCGACATAGGAGCAGAGACTTGGTTGCCAGCAATCACAGCAAATGACCTATCAGAAAGGTAGGATCTGAACCAGTTGAGAATGGAATCAGAAAATCCAAGATCCTGGAGCAGATCCACCATAAGACCGTGATCAACAGTATCGAAGGCAACGGAAATATTAAGAAGAATCAATACTGAGTAAAGATTTTTCGATTTGGCCAAGAAAAGATAATCAGTAATCTTGGCTAGAGCTGTCTCAGTAGAGTGTAATGGACAGAAGCCAGACTGAAAAGGATCCATTAAAGAATAAGTGGAGAGAAATTCTAGACAATGAGAATAAACAATACATTCCAGAACCTTAGAAAATAAAGGCAAGAGTGAGATTGGGCGATAATTAGAGAGGGAAAGCGGGTCGAGAGAGGGCTTCTTAAGAATAGGAGAAACCAAAGCATGTTTTAAATCAGAAGGAAAGTGACCAGTAGAAAGAGAAAGATTAATCCGTATATTCTGGCGTATAAGACTGCTTTTTAACACTTGAAAATCTCCTCAAAAGTGAGGGGCCGTCTTATAGGCCCAGCAAATCTTTTCCCCTGCTGTGAGAATGACTGCCTTGTCTTTGAAGTGTTAAATTCCCTAGGCAGTTTTCCCAGCAGATCTTTCCCCCTGCTGTGAGAATGACTGCTTTGCCTTTGATGATTTTAGAGCCACTTACAAAGTGTTGAAGTGTTAAACTACCCTCCATTTAGCTCAGGAGAGAAGAAAAACAGTCCATTAAAATTGATGTTAGCCTAAAATTAGAATTTCTGGATTCAAACTTTTGCATCAAGTTTTGTCCGTGGTGAAATTCTCTTATCTGAATAAAAGCTTCTGGCAGAGTTAAATCATTCTTCAATTGCAAGGTATTTATTATGGGATTGTATTTTGGTAAACTTGCCAGGAAGATTCCCATTTGCATAGCTTTGGGGGATTTCCTCTCCAGGAGTTTGCAAGTGGCTCTAAAATCATTAATGTGCTCAAAAATTTGGGATTTGATAGCTTCATATTAACCAGCTTCATATTAACCAACTTAATTATTAATGCAACCTTCCTTTCCAAAGACTGAACACCACAGAGATTATTCAAAGTATCCTATGCTTTTTTAGCTGTTCTTAGTTGTTTAATTTCACAGACTATTCCATCATCTACAGCCACTGAGCTGGCTGGCGGGGGGGGGGCAAACTCTATATTTTAACTTAAAAAATTGGGGGGGCGTCTTATACGCCTGGTCATCTTATATGCCGGAATATACGGAAAGAAGAGAAGGGAGAATAGAAGGAGCAACCGAGCTTAATAAGTGAGAGGGAATGGGATCAAGAGAACAAGTAGATGAATTAGACAATTTCACCAGCTTAGCTAGTTCAGCTAGAGAAACTTGGGGGAAGGCAGAACATTTTACCAATATAGGTGGCTGAGGTACCGGGACAAGGGACGGGCCAGATACTTCCATAGAAGAACAAATTAAATAAATCTTAGCAGTGAAATGAGAAGCAAAATCACTAGAAGAAAATGAAGAAGGAATTGATGGAGATGAAGATTTTAACAAAGAGTTAAAAGTTGAGAAAAGACGCTGAAGCTATCGCTCATTAGCACTAATCAATGATGCATAATAGTTCTGTCTTGCCAGAGAGATAGCACAAGAAAAAGAAACAAGAACAAATTTATAATGAATAAAATTAGCCAATTCCCTGGACTTTTTCCATAGACACTTGGCTGCTCGAGAACAAGATCGGAGATACCGAACAACTGGAGTAAACCAGGACTGTGGCTTAATTGAAGAAGTTGCACGAGTCAATAAAGGGGCAAAACAGTCGAGAGTATGGGATAAGGTTGAGTTAAATAAAGAGACAGCCGAATCCACATAGCTGCCAAGACTTAAAGAAGACAAGGAAGAGTCCAGTGCCTGGCCTAAAACCTCGGGATTCACAGAGTGAAGATTATGAAAAGAACACAAAATAATCCGGTGAGGGGGAGGACAGTGAGTGAGGGAAAAGGAAATAAGGTAATGGTATGGTAATGGAAATTCAGTAGCTGAATATACAGAAAGTACACACTTTTTAGTCAAAATTAGTTTCTACCTAATTTTTTTCCCAGATGTGATAATACAGGGGCTTCTTGAGAAATTCAATATTATCTGCCTAAAAAAGGAGCAGTTAACTTCACATAGGACAGGGACAGCTGGATCTCAAGAGAAATTACTTTTCTGTTGCTAATGAAATTGAAATTGTATTACCTGTCTTTTATTGCTCTTTGTTCTCTAGTCTTCACAAAGACAATAAGGGGAGTGGCCTCTGCCTCCAGTGAAATCCATCAATACCATCTTAACTGACAACATTTCAGACAGAATGTAGGCCTGTGACTTAACATCATCACAATTTTTCTCCTCTATGATTTTTAACATCTTTGCCTGATGATGGAGCCAGTGAAGCTTTGAAAGGTTGCATAATGTATTTTATACTTTAGAGTTGGCCAAAAAAAAGGTATCACTGCTTGTGGATTTTGTATTTTGTTGTATTTTGCTACATGTCCAACATGGCTTCCCCTGAATATTCATTGTGGCAAAACACACCTTGAGTTTATTAACACTTTTCCCCTTAGAGTTACATTTCCTGATATCTGGAAGCCTACATAGAGTGCAAAAAATGTACTGACCTGGGAAATGGACAGCAGTATAGCAGAACAGAAGAAATAACCTTAAGCATTTATACAGTCTTGTTTACTTCAATTCTCATTTGTCTCTTTCTGTTTCTGGCAGGCCCACGAATGACTCCAGGGGGATTTACCAATTGGTAACAAGAACCTACTGATTTGTGTTTGATGGTGATACAGAGATGAGTCTTCTCTGTTGCAGCACACATTTTGCCAAAAGATCCTCCCTCTGTAGTTTACTAAGCCTCAACGCTGGTACCTTTTAAGCCTTTATTCAAAACATCTCTTCTCACTATGACTTCCTCCCATATATGAACTGCCTGGATGTGTATTTGTTGGTGGTTTTAAAAATTATGATTTTACAGTGATGCAAACAAGAGTTGGGATTTTAGTAAAATGTGAAGAGGTAGAGAAATTACTGTAATTCTAATAAATAAACAGAAGCATCACTGCTCCAGTCTCCCAGCCAACCCAGGCCAGCCATCTTTGCTTTCATCTTCCTTTTCCAGAGGAAGGATTGGATTCAAGACAGGTAAAATGTACTGCAGCATTTTAAAGCACTGCTTAGTAATCCTAAGGCTCAAGCTTCACACAGTTCTATATGGCATTTAAAAAAGAGAGACAGGCTAGGATTGTGAAGGAGGCTGTAGATGGCACAATGGGGATGGAAGGGTAATTAACACTGTTCCTTCAGAGTGTCTTTGCCATTAAGAGCTCACCCAGCCACCCATCTGTAAGAGCCCTTTCTTCCCCCATGGCTGAGAAAACCATTTATCATTCCCCACCCCACCACTGCTTCTACAATCAACTTCACAACACCCCAGCTTTGTTTGTCAGTTCAACCTGTTAAAGGACTTGATTTCAAACTTGGTGCCCTGACTCAAGAGGCCCTATGTTGGGTCCTTGTCCGCCTTACTACTGAACACTATGGGACTATGAGCAGGGCCTTGAAGGTTAATTTCATGCCTAGCCAGGTCCATGTGAGAAAAAGTGGTCCTTCGGCTCCTTCTGAAGAAAAGGCAACATGTTAGGCTTGACTGTACCACGCGACAGCTCACTGCAAAGAAACTGCACAGTACTTTGCAGATAAAGTTGCTCAGATCACTCCAACTTGGATGCTGTAGTTGATACAGTTCCAGTGGATGTAACCTTGGCTCCTGTTTGTCCAGTATTGTTGGTTATGTTTCACTTTGTGCAGCTTGAGGATATGAACAGGATCCTTGGAGAGGTGAAACCCACCACATGTGTGCAAGACCCTTGCCCTTCCTGGCTTATCAAACAGGCCACAGGGGGACTGGCTGAGTGGGCAAAGGGGGTAGTCAATGCCTCCCTACAACAAGGCAGCATTCTAACTTGCCTAAAAGAGGCAGCTGTGAAGCCTTTGTTGAAAAAAAAACAACATCCCTGAATAATGGATAATTATGAACCAGTGTCCAACCTACCATTTTTGGGCAATGTATTAGAGCATGTGGTGACCTCCCAACTCCAGGGATTTCTGGATGAAATGGACCATCTAGATCGATTTCAGTCTGCTATCAGGCCTGGCTATGGGACAGAGATTAGCTTTGGTTGCCTTGGTGGGGTGACCTACACAACGAACTGGATGGGGCAAATGTGTCCCTGTTGGTTCTGCTGGACCTCTCAGCAGCTTTCAATACCATCGACCATGGTATCCTTCTGGGCTGCCTTGCTGGAATGGGACTTGGAGGCATTGTTTTACATTGGCTCCATTCCTTCCTTGAGGGGCAACCATCAATATGTGGATGATATCCAACTCTATTACTCCTTTCCACCCCAATCTAAGGAGGCTGACCTAGTCCTAAACCAGTGTCTGTCACCATTAATGGACAGAATGAGGGGAAACAAATTGAAACTTAATCCAGACAATAAAGAGGTGCTCCTGGTCACTTGAAAGGCAGTTCAGGGAATAGGGATTCAGCCTATGTTACACTCCCCCTGAAGACACAGGTTCACAGTTAGGGTGTACTCCTGGACTCAGCTTTGAACCTGGAGGCCTAGGTTTCTGTGGTGGCCAGGAGTGCTTTTGCACATTTAAAGCTTTTGTGCCAACTGTGCCTGTTCCTTGAGATGCTGGATCTCACCATGGTGGTACATGTCTTAGTTACATCCCATTTGGACTACTGTAATGCACTCTATTTGGGACTGCCTTTGAAAAGTGTTTGGAAACTTCAGCTGGTCCAAAGAGCTACAACCAGGGTGTTAACTGGGGCAGCCACCAAGAAAGCCCTCTCTTGTGTCCCCACCAACCGTATTGGCAATGATGATGGGACAGAGAGAAGAGCCTCTCCTGATGATCTCAGCGCTGGTAACCTCATGTCTTGATTTCTGTAATGCACTCTACATGGGGCTACCCTTGTGCTTAGTTCGGAAATTACAGCTGGTACAAAATATGGCAGCCAGGCTAGTTTCTGGGACATCTAGGAGGGACCACATTACTCCGGTTCTGAGGTCCCTCCACTGGCTGCCTGTCAGCTTCCGGGCCCAGTACAAGGTGTTGGTTATCACCTTTAAAGCCCTAAATGGCTTTGGCCCAAGCTATCTCAGGGACCGCCTTCTCCCTTATAATCTTCCCCGCGCTCTCCGGTCCTCTGGGAGGAATTTGTTGCAGCCACAAAGACCTAGGCTGGTGACCACCTCCCAGAGGGCTTTCTCGGCTGTCGCCCCCAAATTGTGGAACGGCCTGCCGGATGAGATCCGCCTATTGACATCATTAGACAGCTTTAAAAAGGCTGTCAAGACGGTTCTCTTCAGGCAGGCTTTTCCAGAATAGCTAACCCCGGCCTCAGGAACCCCCTCTGGAGATTGCTTCTGGACCTCCAAACTGATGCTGCTTGCTCGAAAGGGTTTTTAATAAATTGTATCATATATTGATTTTAATTTGTATTAATTTAATAATGTTTTAAGGGGGGAAAGGGATTTTGAGTTGTTTTATACTGTGTACTATTTTATTGATTGCTCGCAGAGGGGCGGGATATAAATAAATTTTATTATTATTATTAGCTCATACAGGGAGATACAGCTTGCCAAATAGCCTGGACCAGTGCCATATTGGGCTTTATAAGTTATAGCCAACACTTTGAAGTGTGCCCAGAAACAAACTGGCAGCCAATGGAACTAGACTCTAGACTCTAGCCCCTAGACTATGGAACTCCCAGGGAGGCCAGAATGGCTCCCTCCTTGTTGTCCTTCTGTCAGCAGGCTAAAACCTTTTTATTCAGATAGGCTTTTAAAACAGAAAATTTTTAAAGAACAGGCTACAGGGTACTGTATTGTTTTAAGTGAATTGTTTTTAAGAGCTCTTTTTATCTTTTTCAATGGCATTTTATTCTGTTACTGAAGTGTGAATTGTTTTAATATTGTAAATAGCTTGATTCTGTTTTAATGCTCACTTTTTGTATGTTTTTAATTGTATTGTTCTTTTAAATTATGATCTGCTTTGAGTCCCATTTTTTGTGGCAAAGCAGGATATAGTAATAATAATAATAATAATAATAATAATAATACTACGTTTATTCAGAGTCCCTTGCACTTTTGTCCAGCTGTGCCACTTAATCTATCATCTGTGGCCTGCAAGCAAGAAGGCTGGCCACCCATGTTTCAAAGTGGTAGGATGTGATGCAAGTCTCTTGACTTTTGAGTGGTAGAACAGCTGGCATTGCTGATGGTGGTGGAGTCCTTCAATTTATCAGTGTCACCCTCAGGGGTGGTCCTCTGTGTAGCTGATGCACATCTTCCTGCTACCCTCAGCCTCCTTTTTAGCTTTTAGCTGTTCAAAGGCCCATCAAGATTCACGGCACAGAGGAAACCGCAGGCTCTGGAGTGTGCGTGTGTGTTTTCCCCCCTTCAGAGACTCTTGCTTTTGTCTCCTGTTGTGTGCAGCTGCTGTGTGAGGGATTTTAAGGAGGGGCCACAGCTGCTGAGTACACACTCTGGAAAAGTGGGGTTGGCCCATGGCCCAGGTTGGTGCAAATCCACAGGCCACTTTCACCCAGTTTCAGCAGTTTCATAGCACCTCAAAAGAAAACATGTAGGGAGCAAACAGATACACATGGAGCTGTAAATCTTAAAGCAAGTGTATCTCTGTTTCCTTATGGCAGTGGAAGTCAAATTTGACTGTTTCCAGTCAAATAGTAATGCAGTTAAGTAATTTTAAACTTGAGTCATAAATGTCTTCTGGAGGGGTGGCATGAGAACTCAGGAGGAGAATGAAGTGGTCCTCCAAAGGTTGTTAGCATTCCTCACCATTGGGTATGCTGGCTAAGATTAATAGGAATTGCAGTCCAACAACTCCTGGAGGGCCACATGATTACCATCCCTGGTTTAGATGCTAATGTATATTACTTTTCTCTCTCTCTGGCTTTTCTTCGCAAACGAAGATTCAGGAAGGACTCACCTTGCACTTTCTGCAAGCACGCTGATGACTAAAAAGGCCAACCTGAAATAAACAAGTCCAGTTGCAGAAAGCATAGCAGAAGGTCTCCTTGGGTGATGTTTTCGGGTTGTGATTCTTTCTGCGTTGTTGTTTCTCTTCATGACTTGTTTGGCATGAGTTCTCAAATAAGGCTGCAGCCGTAAGAAGAAGAAAAAAACACCTTCACTTGCAGACATGAAAGCAGAATCTAAGGAGAAGACACAAATGGGTCTTGGTTTTTTCCATCATGATGATGTTGTTGTGTGTCTTCCAGTCATTTCTGACTTATGGCAACCCTAAGGCGACTTATCATGGGATTTTTCTTGGCAGAATTTGTTCAGAGGGGGTTTGCCCTTGCCTTCCTCTGAAGTTGAGAGTGTGACTTACCCAAGATCACCCAGCGAGTTTTCATGATCTCCCAGTGTTCTAGTACAACACTCAAACCACTACAGCACAAATGGTTCTCTCTTTTTCCATCATATTTGCCTCAAAAGTAAATAAACACAGTGTATGAATTGTTGTTACCATGTGCAAGTTGGCTATGGTTTTGGAATGGAAAATGTTGCTTGCTCTGCTGGAGAAGGATGTGGGGGGGGGAGTACAATCCTGTTCGTTCTTTTGGACCTCTTGGCCATCTTTGATACCATGACCTGGTAAATTGTGCAAGTAACGACCAGAGACCAAATCTTTTCAACTGGGAAACCCCATCTGTGGAACCCTGCTAAATTTAGCTGATACTGTCCTAGTTCTCCTTTAATTGCTGGGTGAAAACTTTTATGTTTTCCTCACATCTTTTAGATTTAGTCTAAATGGGGTTTTAGTGCTAATGTTTTATTTAGTTGTGCAGTCAGTGGTTTTATTTTGTACAGCTTAATTTTATTATCTTCTAGTTTTTATCCAAAAAGAGCACTTTGCAGATAAAACCACCCAGATCCACTCTGACTTGGATGCTGTAGTTGATACCAGTCTGATGGATGTAACCTTGGCCCCTACTTGTCCAGTGTTATTGCATACATTTTAATTTGTACAAACTGAGGTTGTGGACGGGATACTTGGAGAGGTGAGAGCCACCACATACATACTGGACTCATGCTCAGGCTTCCCAGCTGTTGAAAGCAGCCTGAGGGGGACTGGCAGGTAAGGGAAGTAGTGAATGCTTCACTACAGCAAGGCATGCTTCCATCTTGCCTAAAAGAGGCTGTGGTGTGGCTATTATTGAAAAAATCCTTCCTGGATCCCACCGTGCTGGAGAACTATTGACCAGTCTCCAATATCCCCATTGTGGGCAAGGTAATGGAGTGTATGGTGGCATCCATGAAACAGATTATCTAGATCCATTTCAATCTGGCTTCAGGCCTGGCTATAGGACAGAGGCAGCTTTGGACACCTTGGTAAGATGACCTACTCAGAGGACTGGACAGGGGGAATGTGTCCTTGTTGGTTCTGCTAGACCTCTCAGCAACTTTCAATACTATCAACCATGTTATCCTTCTGAATCGCCTCTCTGGGATGGGACTTGGGTGCATTGTTTTATACTGGCTCTGATCCTTCTTGAAGGGGCAGACTCAGATGGAGCTGGGGGATGCCTGTTTGACACCCTGACCATTATCCTGTGGTGTCCCTCAGGACTCAGTTCTGTCCTCGATGCTGTTTAACACTGGCTAGGAGAGTTCACCTGGAGTTTTGGGTTCAGTGTCATCAGTATGCTGATGATACACAATTCTACCTCTCCTTTCCATCTGATTCCAAGGATGCTGTTTCTGTACTAAATTGGTGTCTGGTGTCTGTAGTCAGTAATGGACTGGATGAGGGTGAACACATTGAAACTTAATCCAGACAAGACAGAGGTGTTCCTGGTCAGTCAGAAGGCTGATCAGGGAATAGGGTTTCAACCTGTGCTGGATGGGGTTATACTCCCCTGAAATCTCAGGTTCACCACTTGGGTGTGTACCTGGACTCAGATCTGAGCCCGGGTGTTTAGGTTTGGCTGTGGCCAGGAGTGCATTTGCACAATTGAAACTAGTGCAGCAGCTGCACCCATTCCTTTATAAGTCAAGGAACGGTGACACATGCCTTGATTACATCTCATTTTGACTACTGTAACATGCTCTATGTGGGGTTGCCTTTGGAAACTCTTCAGAAACTTCAGCAGGTCCAAAATGCTGTGGAAAGGCTGTTGACTGGGGATCATGTGACTCCCCGTTGAAACAGTTGCATTGGCTACCAGTCCGTTTTCAGGCAGAATTCAAAGTGTTGGTTCTGACCTTTAAAGCCATAAATGGCTTAGGACCAAACTATCTGAAAGACTGTATCTCCTTATATAAGCCAGTGCGAGCATTTAGATCTGCAAGGGGGAGGCTTTTCTTTCATTCTCACCATCTTTGCAGGTGTAGTTGGTGATGACTTGGGAGAAAGTCTTCTCCATGGCTGTTCCCAGGCTGTGGAACTCTCTTCCATGCGAGGTCCAGTTGCCATGCTTCCTGCTCTCTTTCCTCCAGAAGGTGAAGATGTTTTTATTTAGGCAGGCTTTTGAATTCTGAATTTTAATTACAGAGCTGCAGTGTGTCTACAAGTGGTGGCTGTTTTAATCATTTTATCTTTTATTAAAACTATGTTTTGACTATGCTTTAGGTGTTTTTAATTTTTTAAAGCATTTTAAAAATAATACTGATGTTTAAGTTCTTCTTAACTTTTGTAAATTAAAGTTTTGGGGGTATCTTTTTAAATTATTGTAAGCTGCCTCGATTCCCACGTTTGGGAGAAAGGTGGGATATAAATTCAATAAATAATAATAAAAAATAGTTTTCTCCAGAGAAGCACACAGGTTCCAGGTTAGCAGAGAAGCATGGCAACCACAAGGTGATGCTACCCAAAATTGGTACCTGATGGAATGTTAATAACATACCGGTATTTGCTACATCCAAGTAGACAATATAGTATAAGAAGCTAACATAAGACTAGCGGTGCAATTGGACCTATGTTCTACTGATATTTCCCATTGGTAAGGTGCTGTGTGGCTATCTTGTTAAAATGCACTTTTTTGAAAATATAAGGAAATGTCCTGACATATAACTATGGGGATCTTTGGTTTATCCCTGGGCAGGTAGAAACAACAGTCCTACCTGTCCTTCTTAAGTGTTTATTTTATAAAGACATCCGCTTAAGATTTATATCACCCTTACTGTGTAAATATAAAGGTCGTACTGACTCTTTTTAATACTTCTTTGCTGCTCTCAGATATCAATCTTAATATATCATACAATGTAGCTAGATTCTGTGTAGCAGCGATTAAAATCAGACAAACAATGACTTTGGAGAACCACTAATATAAAATTTGTCTAGGTTTAATGAGGGCATATACCCTGAAAGGATGATTTTAAATGTTTTAATCTGTTTCTTGTAAATTGTACTTTTTAAAAATTTGTGCTGGTCTATGACTGCAATAAAGAAATTCTAAATTCTTGGTTTATCCTACTGAATCATCTTGACCTCTTGTTTGCTATCTTCATTTTTCTTGCCTTTCTAGCCAATAGGTTTTGAGGAATATTCAGAGGTATTTAAGAATAGAAATTTGTCTGTGCTTTCTCTTTCTTTACTGTTATAACCTTTACTGTCTGTTTAAGTCAGGGTTGGATTTGTGTAGCTCTCCAGATGTTGTTGAACTGCAACTCCCATCAACCTTAGCCACCATAGCCAATTGTGAAGTATGCTGGAAGCTATAGTGCAACAGCATCTGGAGGGCTACATGAGATCTTAAGGCATCTTCTGATCTCTGGACCTGAGATAATGCAGTATTCATGCATTTCAAGAACAACTGGTGTTGCTGAGGGAGAACTCCCTTCTCTCAGGAGTTTATGATGAGGAGTAAACAACATAGAAGAATGTAAACAGAGACCAGTAGCATTAGACTAAAGGCCTGTCTAGTTCAGTGTTGTTTCCCACACTGGTCAACAGGAGATCTCTGAGTAGCCCACAAGCAGGACATGAAAACAGCATGCTGCAGCTGGCATTGAGAAGTATGCTGCCTCTGATATTGTAGGTAATCCATCATGACTAGTAGCCATTGATAGTTTTGTTCTCCATGAAGTTGTCCAATCCCCTTTTAAAACCTCTGTTTTTGTGACTGTGACATGTACCTTGTTCATTTGAGATTTTCCAATATTAATAAATAACCAATTAGATACAAAGTCTGCTTAGGCAGTATGATAGTTACTACTATGTTTGCAATATTTCCTAGACTGGGCCAGGAGCACTATTAATCTTCCGAAGCCAGACACAATAGCTAAGGTTAAGGGTAAATTGTTGTGGGGGAGGTTTGTGAAGAAGCAATTACAAAAACCAGACCACAGGATTCAGTGGATATTAAAAATGGAACCTATTCATTTGTACCAGGATTTACAAATGGGAAATAAGGATCAACATAGAAAACATATATTCAGAGGGAAAGGAAACTTGCTACAGTCCCTAGCAGTGCTAATTCTAATCATGGAGGATCATTAAAAGGATATTTATATTTGTACAATATTTGCATGGGTTTCTCTCTCTCTTTCTCCCTAGCTAACCACTGTTCTCGATGGACAGTCCCAAATGCTGTAAATGAGGATGTGCTCTTTCTCCTCTCTCCTCCTTCACTCCATGATTCTAACATGAAGGGCGGGCATTCTTTGAGAAACATACCGTAGTTCCTTAGACCCAGCTGCCAAGCCAGCTAGCCCATCACCACTTATTGTAGCAGCAAATTCCATAAATTAAGTATGTGCTATGTGAACAAATACTTTCTTTTGACCATCCTGAATTTCCCACCATCCATCTTTCGCCTTCTGCTTGTGGATCAGTTGCACAATTTCATGGCATTCATGCTATAACTGGTGTTATGCACTATGTTTGCCACACATGTGAACTGTAGAGCCAGTTTTAATTACATCACTAAAATATGTGTTCTGTTTCACATAATTGTTTTATGATACCTAGCCTGCTGTGTTTTCCATCTTTTTCAGCTAAACGTATCATGAGAATCATGTGTGATTCTGTCCAGAGCATCATGCAAGTGAGAACTGGTAGGAACTAAAGAAAAAAGTTATAGTTTCTTAATATAAAAGAAGTAAATCTTTGTTGTTACTATTTTGTTTTCATACATGAAAATGAAACATTTCAGTTTTTTTCTTCCAACTTAGCAAGATCAGACTTTTTGTATATTTTTCAATGATTTCTTGCATTTCGAGACTTCTTTGCACAAAACCACAGTACTGTGGGCCCTTGGTATCCACTGGAGTTTGGTTCCAGTACTCTCCGTGAATACCAAAATCTGTGGGTGCTCAAGTCCCTTTATATACAATGGGGTATGGTCCCTGATATAAAATGACAAAATCAAGGTTTGCTTTTTGGAAAAAAAAATTTTTTAGAAGGTTTCCAAACTGTGGTTGCTGGAATCCATGAATATGGAGGGCTGACTGTACAATATCTTGTGTGTTTTGCAGGTTTTTTCATAGATTGTTTGTGCAAAATATACAGTCAGCCCGTCATTTCCATGAACCATCCACAGCTTAAAAATATTTGGGGGGAAACATCTAAAAAGCAAACATTGCTATTTGCCATTTTATATAAGGGACATAATTTTATGATGCCATTGTATATAATGGGAATTGAACATCCAGGGATGTTGGTATCCATTGGGGGTCCTGGAACCAAACCCCAACTGATATTGAGGGTCAACTTTATTATTGACATTTGTGCATAAAAAGTAGTGAAATGTGAAAAATCATTGAAATGTGCAAAAACAGTGATAATATGGTGACACACTGGTCAAGACCTCCTACTAAGTATATTAAATTGCCAAATATGTGCACTCAGTTATAGGTTCACTGAGAGGCACCTGACATAGCCGGATGAACAACACAAGAGTAGCCAAAAACAGAACTGTGTAGCAGAAAGGGCACAAAAACAATGCCTTCAGCTAGCAGTGGCCAAGAGGTGTGCTGGCTAGGGGATGGGGGGAGGTCTGCCCCACTCGGCCCTCACCCAGAACAGGCCCTTGGCAGAAGCTACCACAGCTGGTGGAGAGCTGGGAGGAACATGCACTCAGTTGCAGAAGCCACCACAGCTGGCGGCGAGCCAGGAGGAATGGGCTGCTGCTGCCTAGGCCAGCCCAAAAGCAAGCCAGTAAGCAGCCAGGCAATTGGGATGGGGATGGGGAGAGTGCTGGGATTGCCCAGCCTGGGCTAGGAGCGGTGGTGAGGAGGAGGAGGGAAGGGAGCCCGGCTCTGGGCTTCAGAGGCTGTTGGCTGACCCGATGCAGGGCCATTCAACAATGGCAGATCCAGAATTGCAAGGCATCCCTTTCAAGTCCACCCCCTTTGAGGTCCAACCAATCACAGTTCAGCTCTGCTGTGTGCCCCGTTTCCTGGATGGTAGCAGATTGTGTGGTTTTTCTCAGACTTTTCAAAAAAGACTGGGGAAAATAGAGGGATGGAAAGTCAAAGATTTTTGGAGTTTTTGGCTTCCCGCCCTTCCAAATAGTGCAAGTGTGGCCCACCAAACGTGAGAACCAATGGGATTTTCCCCTAATTCTTTCTGGATATTTTTTGCCGTGTAATCAATCTCCTGGTTACTAATGGGTCAAAGATGACATTTGGGAGGGACCATGTAAATAGCCCTGGTTAGATTTTGATTCCACTTATTGATCAGGGCTCTCTTTCTGTCCCTTTCAGTAAAACAGGAAGGCTTGCTGCCTCAGAAGAAACAGTCAAACTGAAAGAAATGCATCACATGGGTCTATTGTTAGGCAGGTTAATCAGTGTGATTTCTTTGTGTAACCAATGGGGGAGGGGAGGGAGAGAACTTTGTGAAGCCCAGTTGACAGCAGAACAGGTGAGTTTATGGAATGGAAGAAAAGCTTAATTTTGGAAAGAAAGAAAAAAGAATGAAAAAGAAAAAAAAGTAAGTCTCGGAATGGAACTAGGGAGAGGGACTGATTTTATACAGTAGCACCCCCTGTATCTGCTGATTCACCATCTGCTGATTCAATTATCTGCAGGTGGCAACGGGGGGGGGGAGGTGGGGGAGGGAGAGGAGGAGGAGAGATTGCACCTCCCTTCTCCTTTTGCCCTTGGGATCACCCCCCTCCCCGGGATCACTCCCGTGGTGGAATGGTGACGGGAGATGAAGGGAGGGGAGGCAGAGATCTCACCTCCCTTCTTCCTTTGCCCCCAGGATTCCCCTTGCTTGGATCACTCCCATGGTGGGAACGGCGACAGGGCGCATTCACTATTATCCATGAATGTCATTATCTGTGAGGGGCCCTGGAACCAATCCCCCACAGATATGGGAGTCCTACAGTATGCATAACAGGAAACTTCAAGTGGCCAGTTCCTTTCAGAATGTCAGGTTTTTTAACCCTGAAAGACAAGCATCTCCTATGGGGAGGTGCAATGTGACTCTCTCAAGTAACTTCTGGTTACTTCTGATTGTAGTCTGAATTGGTTTTTACTGCATACTATTATATTCATTTTTTGTATTATAATACTGTATTTCTCCTGTTGTATGCAGAGGACATCCTGGATTGTCTCGATTAGGTTCATCCTCCCACTCCCTCTGATAGACACATTCTCCAACCAATCAGTTTGAAGCTCTGGCCCTCTGCTGATAATATTTGGGTTAAACTGCAATTAATTCCTTTGTAATCTTCATCACACAGTGCTATGTACTTGGATAATTAAGTGAAACGTTTTCCTCAAACCCATCCTACATTTCCTTCTTGCTTGGCTTCTCCTTCCCTCCATACTTCCCATTCTACTTTTTGCCTATCTTCTTCATCTTTTTCTTTTTACTCACCCCCTTTAATTATACAATTAAGGTAAAATGGGTGCAGAGAATAGTTGGCTTGTAAGATGTGTATGAGTGTACATGACTTCGAGCCACCTGTTAACTTGTGGCGACTCCATGAATTTCATAGGGTTTTCTTAGATGAGGAATATTCAGAGGTGGTTTTGCCAGTTCCTTCCTAACCTTCCTAACTGACCCTACTTAGCTTCCAAGATCAGACATATTTTGGTGCCTTTGGGGTATTTAGGCCTGCTTGTAAGATACCTGGTCATTTAAACTGAAAATGCTACAAACTGGATATGGGATCCCTGGCTCCTGCATACAAAATGTGCTTTACCAGTGATCTTCACACTTGCCCTAAGATTCTGCTTCTTGCCCTGAAGTCTTGAGAAGAGGGGGTGTCAGCCCCTGAGACTTGAGATCTGAGAACTCTAATCAAAGTTGAGAAGCTGGATTCATAAAATGGAATAAAAGCACCATTGTTTGTATCTTCAAAATAGGTTGGATATGTCTCTGCTAGCACTGGTTTAATTAACCTTACCTAAGTGCACAGAGACCAGAAAATGTCTAAAGTCTATCAAAACATCTCTTATTAAAATACAGTACAGCATTTCACCTGCTTTGTCCATCCATGAGCAGTTCAAAGATTAGGTCAGGCTGATTGTAGCAGACATAGTTCACACATTGCAACACTGTTAACAGTGAAACTAGGTAACTGTACAAGATGCAAAGGCATGTGATAGGTCTCTGGTTTCATCTTCAAAAAGGCACAGGAGGCAGAGGTCAAGAATGCAGTCTCTTGAGAGCACAGCTTGAATCCTGAAGACTTGATGTCCCATGAGACACATATAAATCCCCAAAGCAGCTTTTCATTCTTCCCAGCCTTTTGCAAAGGTACTAGGCACATTTCCAGAATCAATAAAATGTTAGCCAGAGAAGCAGGTTTCCTTGGTTGACTAAGTGCTGATAAGCTTGTAAATGTTGTGCAATAATCTCAGCTCTATTTACAAGCAAACATTCTACCTCTTCTGCGTTTTGAGTCACAGGGTGCATTTTCTCAAGATGAGCATAAATGATTTGCCCATTGAATACAGAGGCCTGTGATTGACCTTTTGAAACTATCAACCAAGGTTGACCCTAACATTACACAGAATGAGGTAGCTGTATTAAACAGCTGGGGATTTGGGGTGATGGATGGACAACCAATATTACTTATCTAACTTGTTATTACTGTTTTGTTTTGGGATTGTTTTTCTTTTTTAACTCAAGGACTGGTAAAGGTACTTAATGGGATTTTCTGCCTCAGGTACTAAAATAACTTGGCTAGCTTTGGGTATAGTGCACCTTTGGATTGGTGAGGAGGGCCATTTGGTACTCTACCTCATGGAACAAAATCTCTTGGGTCAACCATGTCTCCTCCATAGGAGGAGTTTTGAGTGTTCTCTATCCATGACTAAAATTTCATCTTCATTGAGATGAACCCTCCTGGAGTGTTCCATTGTAAGTCTGGAGACATATGGAGAGGCAGCTTGGATCTCAGGAGGCAGCTGTTCCACAGAATCTCTTCCACTCTACACAATGATCGCACTTTCATACCCCTGAAACTGCAGTGGCTCCATGCTGTGGAATCCTGGGATTCAAAGTTTTCTGAGGTATTTAGAGTTCTGAGCCAAGAAGTGCTAATGCCTCACCAAACTGTAAATCCTGGGATTCCATAACATGCACATGACAATTATGGTGGCACCAAAATATAGTAGTAACTTGGAGGTATAATGAGAAGATGACTCTTCACAATGCTGCTGCCTGATCTACCTTAAGTGTGGTTGGCAAACATCCCCACCTAGAAGGTACAACAAAGACGTTTAAAACAACCAGCCAACCAAAGGTCATGGGAGATGCCAGTGCTGTGTATCCAGCTGTAGCATGATTGTTAGATGCTTCACCACCATCATCACCAATTTCTACCAGCCAATAAATGTTTGTGTTGGAGTTGCAGCAGGTAAAAGGTGGCCTTGGGGAGGGAGCATCATCATCTTGTGAGGTCGGTAAAGAATTCTGACCTCTGCAACAATCAAAAACATGACTTATGCAGATGTAAGTTGGATTTATGCCTGCATAAATTAATAACAGAATGCCAGACAAGGAGCTAATAGGCATTTCAACAAATACTACCTATTTTTAGTCATTATGGAAGCAACCAGATAAAAGAATTGTCATTCTCCAGAGAATTGTTTGAAGATAGGACATTATGTTTTCTTATTGGCAATCCAAATGATGTACTCTTTTATGCATTGTTTATTCATCCTCAGTTTCCAATATCAACAGTGGGTTTTTTCATATTGCAATAAACCCAACAATTTAAAAGAGAATTGGTTGATACAATACCATTTCCTCTGTGTTTTCCCCACCAACAGAGTATTGCTTTCACGGAAGGGGCTTGTCTTGTTGTCATGTTTGGTGATAAGAATACTGTGTCTTCCTAATTTGCTGACCTTCCATCTTTACCCCTTTTGGCATAATATTTTCTATGGTGTTATAACAACAGTCAACACTTAATACCTGGTGTGCATGAACAGTATAGTCTCTATACTTCAAATTCTTCTAGTAGTCAAAGTAGCATATGTTTGCTTAAGGGCCAGGATGAGATGGCATAGAGCTAACTTTCAGGTTTTCTGGGCCCTGTTTTAAAAAAAAGTTTTTCAGAATACCACAAAGTAAAATACAGCAGATGCAATACTGCTTCACCTTGAAACATCTGCATGTATAGGTTGTGACCCATATCCATGTTCTTGGACTTATTGTGTATTAGTGAAACTGTGGATAATAGCAACACCTATTAAAATAAAGGACTTTCTGTAGCAACATACCAGAGAGTTGCATTGGAGGAACTAACGATTCCTAGAGAGGACACATCTCTAGGCATTTTCCAGTGCAACTCTATGATATGTGCCCCCTATTTTGTGTCCCTCAGATAACTAAAACCATGGATATTAGTTCTGCAGATATGGAAGACAACATATGTGTGTCTGTGTGTATTCAAAGTTTACTGTTAAGATGATTAACCTGAGCTATTTAGAGTACAGTGTAAGCAAAAAAAAGTAAAAAAATAAAATGGAAATTTAAATACATTAGTATGTTTTACCAGTACAGTACAGTACAGTATAGTACAGTAACCTGCCTCAATGAACGTTGTTGTTGTTGTGTGCCTTCAAGTCATTTCTGACTTATGGTGACCCTAAGATGAACCTATCACTGGGTTTTCTTGGCAGAAATAGTTCAGAGGGGGTTTGTCCCTGCCTTCCTCTAAGGCTGAGAGAGTGTGACTTGGCCAAAGTCACCCAACGGCTATCTATGGCTAAGAGGGGAGTCATACCTTGGTCTCCCAGTTTCTTAGTCCAATACTCAAACCACTACACTACACTGGCTCTCCCAGTGCCATTAGTTATTAACAATTAAATAATACTTGTAACTTTCAGATATTTTATTTTTGTTTTTTGCCTTTCATCATGGCATGTGAGAATCCTGTTAAAATCAAACAATGATGTTGCTTCCCAGAAATCTCTGTATTTATTTACATATTTGAAAAAAGGAAACATTGAGCAATATCTGTTGTCTAATTTTTCCATTAATGAGTTCGTGTTCACCTCATGATCTCTGTACTTTCAAATTCCTGTAATTTCACTTGCACTTGTGTAGAGAAAAGGAGGAAAAGGCTGGAAGAAAGTAAAAGATTACACGAATTCTGTTATGCTGCCTTAACTATCACGGCAGTTGGACAGCCTTCCTAGTCTTGGTCTCTCCATTAAAAATGGAGCTCTTTGGTCATATTTCATTAGTCTGTCTCTCTCTCTCTGGCTTTTCTTCACAAACGAAGATTCAGGAAGGACTCATCCCGCGCTTTCTGCAAGCGCACTGATGACTAAAAAGGCCAATCTGAGAAAAACAAGTCTGGTTGCAGAAAGGTTTCCTTGGGTGATGTTTCCGGGTTGTGATTCTTTCTGCATTGTTGTTTCTTTTCAAGACTTGTTCGGTGTGAGTTCTCAAATAAGGCTGCAGCATTGTGGATAGTGTGTCTCCATGCCTCCCAATGTGAGACCATGGCAGACCATTGTTGGTGATCAATTTGGCCGAGCCTGAGATGTTGTTTCAGGGAGTCCTTGTATCACTTTTTTGGAGTGCCCCTCTTACGCTGACCCGTGATGAGTTCACCGTAGAGTACTATTTTTGGGAGGCGATGGTCCTCCATCCTAGAAACATGCTCTGCCCAGCGCAGCTGTGTTCTCAATATCATGGCCTCAATGCTGGTGATCCCTGCTTGCTCAGTATATGCACAATCCTAAATATACACTAGACTGATTAGTCTGTGATAACTTAATAATTCCCTGATTTATTTGAATTACTTTTGGCTAACTTAGAAAATCATGTGGGTACTGAAGGAAGCACAGCAACTGGGCTACAACTCAGTTTTCTCCATGCTGGTTTCCCCCTATGCTTTATGGAACACAGCAGTTTGGAAATGGGGGGGGGGGAGTTACTCAGCTTTAAGACTATGAGATTTATTCATGTTTCCAACCACTCTTTTATTGCCACTTTGCTGGCATGGAGACTTTGCTACTTTTCCTTCATCTTTAACTGAGGGAGGGTGGGAAGGTGGGTATGTAGGGTGCAGAGAGGCCAGAAGACAGAACTAGATTGAGCAAAGTCTGACAATCAGGGAATGGGGAAGGCAGGGTTAGTTTGAAAAAAGTGGTGACCCTTGTAGATCAGGGATAGCAAGGTAACATGGACAGAAGCGTTTTCCAGAACCAGTGCCCACCTCCCCATCAATCTGAAAAGAAAACACAGAATGAAGCAGTGGGGTTTCTCACCAGAACTACTTCAGTGTTCGTGTCTCAGCAGAACAGTAGAAATAGCACCACCTAAAGTAATTATCTGTCTGGTCTTCCACTCTGTTCTTAACAGAACTGTGAATTTCATCAACCTCAGTTATTCTTGTATGTTGCTTACATTGGGATATACAAGGAATCTCTTGCCTTGCTGGGAAGTGTCTTTGTCTCAGGTCAGCCTCTGACTCACTACTGAAACATGTAGGCAGAAATAATAATTGATTTACCTGAATCTGGGGGTTTGTCATGCCAGGACACCCATGTATTGAGGTCTTCCAATTAAATTTTTCAGTTAAAATATGTTTTATGTTTTACAATGACTTGGCTTAAGATGCTCCTGTGCCTCTAAACACTGAAAATATTTTCAGTTTATTGCAGATGTTTGCAAACTTCGTATGCAGAGGCTTCCAGATACAATCCTCAGTATGTCTGTTTAGAAAGCTATTTAGTAGTTTTTATTGAGGAAAACTGTTCCATGGAACCCAGGACTATCATGGCCAGCCAAAGTCTGCCAGTGTTACTTAAACTGTGGGCAGGCCTCAGACCACTTTTAGGTGAGCCTCCATGCTACAACCCACACAGTACTTCCTTTCATGACTACCTCATTGCACAGACCCAATGCAGCCTTTTGGAGAGATGCTGAAGCATTTGTCCCCATGTGTGCAATATGTAGTAAGCCCATGTATGAATGGAATCTGATTAGAGAGAAAAGCGGTAGTATGCAAGGGCAGAGTAAAGGAAAAGAAAGATATATCTTATGGGAAGCATGGCTAGCCAAGTGTGAGGGATATTAGATAATTGTTAATTGCATGAAATGTTTTTTCTGTTTTAAACATGTATTTGCTAAACCACTTGAAAGGCAGTATAAACATATCTCATGTGAAGAAATGGACAAAGATTGAGGGAGAAGAAAAGGGGAAATGTAAAGGAGCTGCACCAGCATCTTGTTGTTGTGTGCCTTCAAGTCATTTCCAACTTACAGTGACCCTGAGGTGAACCTATCGTGGGATTTTTTTGGCAGAGGGGGCTTGCCTTTGCCTTCCTCTGAGGCTGGGAGAGTATGACTTTCCCAAGATTTCTATGGCTGTGAAGGTATTCAAACCCTGTTCTCCCGAGTCATAGTCCAACACTCAAACCACTATGCGATGCTGGCTCTCGCACCAACTTACTACACGGTATTATCACTAGTAGGATGGGTTGAAGGTTTTGTTTATCATAAGGGGATGTACCTAAGGGATGGGTGATACATTGTTCTCACACAATAAGGATACAGTCCTAAACACAATTACTAGGCCTTAGTAAGTGTGTTTAGGAGTGGAGCCTTATTGTGTGGGAACAATGTATCACCCATTTAGGTGACGTATACAGTTTAGGACTGTAATCTTATTGTGTGGGAACAATGTAGGGAGTAAGACCCATTGAATATGGTGGAATGTACGGTCAGCCTTCCGTATTCACAGATTCTGGACTTTATCAAACACGGCAAACACGGCATCATAGCGACACCTAATGAACGTAACCAATACCACACAACGTTGTTCTCTCGCAATTATGTGCTGTAAATAAGGTGTTCGTTTTTATTGATGGGCCAAGTCATCAATGGTGTTTTGTTTGTTTGTTTGTTTGTTTTTGCCATGACTGCAAGTGTGTGAAACAGCACCCCATTCTGCTGGTGCGATTACAGCATCAATGGGTGATCCGTGCCAGAACACTTCCAGGTGCGAATATGAAAACTAGCCATGGGACACTCTTTTTATGAACCTCCCCATGTTGCAAGCAAGTTTTTAAGTGTGTTTCAGTGCTTGTGTGTTTGTTTTGTTTGTTAATTTAGCTGCTTTTTTTTACTTTTAAGTGCCCTCATGTCTTCTTGCGAGAACCGCCAAGATCACACTCAGCAGCGAACGCAGAAGTACGAGGCTGCTTTTTCACGTGATCATGGCAATGATTGATATAAAGAGTTCTTTTGCCAGCACAAAAATGCTGTAAAATATAGTGCCAGAAGAACATTTTCAGAGGCTTGTCTGTGTATCTATGGATTCAACCATCCACACCTTGAAAATATTCCAGGAAAAAAAAAAAATCCAGCAAGTAAACCTCGATTTTACATTTTATATAAGGGTCACCATTTTACTATGACATTGTATATAATGGGACTTCAGCATCCATGGATTTTGGTATCCACGGGGGATCCTGGAACCAAACCCCAGTGAATACCAAAGGTCCACTGTCTCTCTCTCTCTCTCTGGCTTTTCTTTGCAAACGAAGAGTCAGGAAGGACTCATCCCACGCTTTCTGCAAGCACATTGATAACTAAAAAGGCCAATCCGAGATAAACAAATCCGGTTGCAGAAAGCACAGTAGAAGGTCTCCTTGGGTGATGTTTCTGGGTTGTGATTCTTTCTGAGTTGTTGTTTCTCTTCAAGACTTGTTTGGCGTGAGTTCTCAAATAAAGCTCCAGCATTGGGGATAGTGCGTCTCCATGCCTCCCAATGTGAGGCCAGGGTGGAACATAGAATCATAGAATCATAGAATTGCAGAGTTGGAAGAGACCACAAGGGCCATCCAGTCCAACCCCCTGCCATGCAGGAAATCACGATCAAAGCATCCCCAACAGATGGCCATCCAGCCTCTGTTTAAAGACCTCCAAGGAAGGAGACCCCCACCATGCTCCAAGGGAGCGCTTTCCACTGCCAAACAGCCCTTACTGTCAAAAAGTTCCTCCTAATGTTGAGGTGAAATCTCTGTTCCTGGAGCTTGCATCCATTGCTCCGTGTTCCAATCTCTGGAGCAGCAGAAAACAAGCTTGTTCCATCCTCAACGTGACACCCCTTCAAATACTTAAACAGGGCTATCATATCGCCTCTTAACTGTCTTTCTTCCAGGCTAAACATACCCAGCTCCCTAAGTCTCTCCTCATAAGGCATGGTTTCCAGACCTTTCACCATTTTAGTCGCCCTCCTCTGGACATGCTCCAATTTGTCAATATCCTTTCTGAATTGTGGTGCCCAGAACTGGACACAGTATTCTAGGTGAGGTCTGACCAAGGCAGAATAGAGCGGCACTATTACTTCCCTTGATCTGGACACTATACTTCTATTGATGCAGCCCAAAATTGCATTGGCCTTTTTAGCTGCCGCATCACACTGTTGACTCCTGTTCAACTTGTGGTCTACTAGGACTCCTAGATCCCTTTTGCACATAGTCTCGTTCAGCGAGGTCTCCCCCATCCTATATCTATGCATTTCATTTTTTTGCCCTAAGTGCAGTACCTTACATTTCTCCGTATTGAATTTCATTTTGTTAGCTTTGGCCCAGCTCTCCAGTTTATCTAGGTCATCTTGCATTTTGATCCTGTCCTCCAGGGTATTAGCTACTCCTCCTAATTTGGTGTCATCTGCAAATTTGATAAGCATGCCCCTAATTCCCTCATCCAAGTCGTTGATAAAGATGTTGAATAGCACTGGGCCCAGGACAGAACCCTGTGGCACCCCACTGGTCACATCATTCCAAGATGAAGAGGAGCCATTGCTGAGCACGCTTTGAGCACCATTTTGGTGATCAGTTTGGCCGAGCCTGAGATGTTGTTTCAGGGAGTCCTTGTATCACTTTTTTGGAGCACCCCTCTTACGCTGACCCATGGCGAATTCACTGTAGAGTACTATTTTTGGGAGACGATGGTCCTCCATCCTAGAAATGTGCCCTGCCCAGTGCAGCTGTGTTCTCAGTATCATGGCCTCAATGCCGGTGATCCCTGCTTGCTCAAGAACAGCAACATTCGTCACATAGTCAGTCCAGTGTATATTTAGGATTGTGCATATACAGTGCTGATGAAAGCGTTCGAGGAGTCATAAGTGGTGCCGATAGGTGACCCATGGTCCTCATAAAGGAGAATAGACAACACAGTGGCTCTATACACACTGATTTTTGTGCTTTGCCTCAGGTGTTTATTACTCCAGACTCTTTTGTAAAGTCTTCCAAATGCGCTATATGCCTTTGCTGATCTGTGATCGATCTCTTTGTCAATCTTGGCATCTGAGGAGATGATGCTTCCCAGGTAGGTGAATTGCTGAATGGACTGTACTTCTGAGTAAACTAGTTTAGAATAGTACTGAAAGACAGAGAAGATAAAGGAATGCTTTTAAAGACTTTTTTGAGCACAGAAAAAAATGCCTCAGAGATTATTAATGAATGGTTTGAAATCTGAACCATGAACTATTTCCCCCAGGGCAAGGCCAAATCTGTGATGTAATCCAATTACAAAGTCTAGCCAGTGGAGACTGACTTTCTTCTTTGAACAAGCTGGGAAGAAACCTTCATGTTAATTTGACTTCTGTGTTTCACCAAACCCTGATGCTCATAGCAGACCCAGTAAGATAACACTTTTAATCAGGAATTCATATTTAAATCTGTATGATTTTGTTTTGTTTTGTTCAGGTCACTGAAACACGACCACACAGGTCCCCTTACAAATATAAGGAACATACTGGAGCTGGGTATCTATACAGTGTGCTGTAGGGAATCAAATGGCAAATTGGAAGCAGCAGTTATTTCTGAATGCATTTTGAAAATTGCTTGAAAAGAGAAACTGTGTTACCAAGAAACAGGACAAACTAGGGTTTGGGGGAAATGTGATCTGGTGACCTGGGTGTTTGCTCAGTTTGCTATCCAGGTGCTAGGTGCTGATGGGCAACTTCAAAGCCTCTGTTTTCCCTTCTTACAGTTCTTTATCTTTAAACCAGACTTAAGGCTTATCGACATGGGCAATACACCCCATACTGCCCCTGTCTTAGGACATTATCAGATGGGGCCAAAATGACCTGTTCCTGCCCCACCACCTCCTATCCTGTTCCTGCCGTGGAATGGAGGCAAATGTTTGCACACTTACCTCCATTCTGCTGCAGAAACAGGCTCCCTCCCTCCTTTCTGGCCGGCTGTAAATGCAGCCATCGTAAGGCTGCCTTTACGACTGGCCAGCTGAAATCCCGCTCGTTCTCTCATGAGAACGAGCAGGAGGGAAATTCAAAAATAACTCCCCCAGCTGTCAAAGCAAGAAAAAAAATGCAAAAATAAATTTAAAAAAACCACAAGTAATCCGGGGAGGGGGGGAAGGGTGCCACTTACCTGGATGTCCCGTTCGTGGCCGGAAATGCTTGGCATGGACCTCCTCCCCCATGCCTGTCATCTTGGAACAGGGATGTGGCGCCTTTTCCCACATCCCTGATTCCATGACAGACACAGAAGAACACGGAAGAGGTGTTCTACTCACAATGTTTCATTGTGAATAGAATACCCCGGGAGCAGCACTGGGGCAGGACAGGAACAGGATGGAAGGGGTCGACGTTGTCAGAAAGGGAGCCCCTTTCTCGACCCTGTTCTGTTCCTGCACCACAATATTAGCCCCATCTGATAATCTCCTTAGAGGCCTGCAGTCTTGATGACACAGAGCTTTTGCCCCATTTTGTCCCCGGACAGTCCTCATGAGCCCCAGGGCAAAGACAGGGGGAAGATGGGGTAGGGCCCATTACAGTGTTGTTGTTTTTTTAAATACCAGCTTTAATGAGTTCTCACTAGCAAAAAATTGATCAGGTCCATGTGACCACAGGAGCCTGTTCTGGCACACTGACCCATTGCTGCAGCTGCCAGTCTGCTGTTGCTCTTCTGCAGCAGGAAGGAGTCCTACAGCTTGTGACCGCATAGAAGGGGCCTTGGTAACATGTTGCAGGCCAGCTTCCTCGTTTCTGGGAGAGTGAGGGAGACTGTGGTGGCAGCAGTGACTGCAGCTACAGGCCAGCATGCCCATCTGGACTTCTTCCCGATTTGTGGAGGGAACAGGGAGGAACAGGACTGATCCACAGACAGGATAAGCTGGTAGGGAGCCAGTGTATCCTGGCCCATGCAGATAATCCATTAGTCTGGGTGGAGAATATGCTTTCAAAAAAAAAAAGACTGCCATCCGATAGCCCTACATGGCTTGGGTCCAACTTATCTCCGGGACCGCCTCCTTCCGTACGACCCTCCCCGCGCACTTTGGTCCTCTGGGAGGAATCTGTTACAGCCTATGAAAACAAGGCTGTCGGTGACCTCCCAGAGGGCCTTCTCTGCTGCCGCTCCCAGATTATGGAATGGCCTTCCGGACGAGATCCGTCTTATTACCACCTTAGACAGCTTTTAAAAAGCTGTCAAGATGGATCTTTTCCGGCAGGCCTTTCCTGAATAACTATCCCGGCCCAAGACTCGGCTGTCCTTTCCTTTTGAGCTGCCATTGGAATTTTTTTAAAAAAATTATTGTATGTTTTATTTTTTTTTTCTAATTTAATGTATTTTTAATTATTGTATGTTTTTAATCCTTTTTAATTTAATATTATTTTAAGGGGTGAGTGGGCTAGGGTACTGCAATTATGGAGTTTTTATATTGTAAGCCACCCCGATTGCATTGCAGAGGGGCGGGACAGAAATAATAATAATAATAATAATTATTATTATTATTATTATTATTATTCAAATGGAGGACTGTTTCTCTGTGACATAGACCACATGTCCCCCCCTGCTGTTAAAAGAGCAATAGACAATAGGTCTAAGATACTCAAATTAGGAACAAGATCTATTGCGTTAAAGTGTGTGTGCGTGTGCGCGCACGTGTGTGTGTGGTGTATTTATTTTACATCCTGCCTTTGCTATGATTAATTTTTATTTATTTATTTATTTGATTTATATCCCCTCTTCTCAAAATACTAGGAGCTGATATGTCTTACATATGGTCAGAAACCAGGAACAATTAAAAACAAAATTAACCAAATACCACATTAAAACAACTGAATTTAAAACAGCTAATAAGCAAATTCAGAAATTAATTCAGTAATGCTAATAGTTTTAGTGAAAATGCTAAAAGGATTGTTGCTTTAATCATTAATAGCATGCTAATGACATATAATATGTTTACATTTCAATGAACACAGTTAAACTTCTCAAAAAGGTCAAAATAACCAAACATTACAAAATTATCCCCTGAAAGTAATGTATTAAAATAATATGAAATGTTAATCACCATTCAACTTATCAACACTGTTATTGCTGATTTAAATACTCATGTTTGCTGTTGTTAATATAACTAAAGAACTATGGAAACTATGGATGATGCATTAATTTTAACAAATTATTTGCTTGTTGTGGCTAGAAAAAGGGTGGGTAGACTTCTGGTTAGCAGGATCTACTTTGTCTTTTTACTAGAAACACAAATTCTTCTAGATGAAACCTGGTCCAAATCTATACACTTAGAATTAAATAATTTTGGGCCCAGAAATTTTCTTTGAATACTGGGAAATGAACTGAGCTCACAATTCTTCCAGACTTTTGGCTACTGCAAACTTCTTTTATTTCAGCTTTCTGATGGGAAATAGTCATTTTGTTGTCACTTTAGACAAATGACTGGAAATGGGAGATCCTTGCTGTCAATATGGTGCAAATCCCTGCCCCCTGCCGAAGATCTAACAGTGGACCCAGATTTATCCTCTGCCAACCCCAGTGCTCACATTTCCCTCAGAAGGAATATAATAATACATGCCAATAATGATCTGACTCAAGGAAGAGGCTTTTTTTCTTTCCAGGCAAATTAAAGATGGCTGCAGGCCCTGCAGAGCCAGAGTCGTTCTAACAGAGTACAAACGGCTCTGTCATCAAACCGTGATGAATCAAGGCGCAGTGTAATGGAACACCTTAATTTGCTGTAATACATAAAAAAGAAAGTCGTGGGACTTGTTGTTTTCTTTTCTTCTTAATCATCTAAGATTAGCCATTTTTCAGCCTGGCAGTGATCCAGCAGCAGTTAATTTACTTCCCAGGGAAAGCCCAAGTTAAGCTTTTTACCGTATTTCACAGTAAATGCCAACAATTGCATTTCTGTGGTTCCTTGAGGTCTCCCCAGTTCTACTGGCTCAGTGCCATTCATGCTTTAAAGACGAGCAGGCATGTTAAAGGAAACAAGAATTTGTACTCTTCTGTGTCAGGAGCTTCACACAAGATCACCTTCTCCCTTTTGTGTGTGTATATGCTTTCAAGTCAACTTATGACAACCCAATGAATTTCATAGGGTTTTCTTAGGCAAGGAATACTCAGAGGTGGTTTTGCTAGTTCCTTCCTCTGATATATAGCCTACAGCACCTGATATTTGTTGGCAGTCTCCCATCCAAGTATTAAACAGGGCTGACACTGCTTAGTTTCCAAGATCAGATGGGATCTGGTGCCTTTAGGGTATTAGAGACTGTGAAATCAACTGGAAAGGGCCTCTTAGTGCTGCCACATGCTTATAAGATCCACTCTGCAGTCATTAAAAACAGGACATTTAGTGTGGTGGCACCCAACTCTTTCCCTGATGTTAAGCATGCTCTGACAATTCTTGTTTTTAGGCTCACCACCTCTCTAGGCAATTGGTTCCATTGCTGGACCACTCTCACTGTCAACCTGTTCCTTCTAATGTTCAATTGGAATCTACCCTCCTGTAACTTAAAACCATTAGACCTAGTTCTACACTTTGAGGCAGCAGACAACAAGCCAGCACCCTCCTCTTTTTAACAGCCCTTGAGGTATTTAAACAGTGCGATCGTGTCACCCCTCAATCTTCTTTTCACCAACCTGAAAAAGCCCAGCTCCTTCAACCTCTCCTCATATGTTTTGTTCTCCATACCTCTTATCGTTCTCATTGTCCTTCTCTGAACTTGCTCCAATTTGTGTGTATCTTTCTTAAAATGAGCTGGCCAGAACTGAACACAGTACTCCAGATGCGGTCTGGCCAGCTCAGAATATAGCGGGACTATTACTTCCGTTGACTTGAAAATTATGCTTCTATTAATGCAGGCTGATGGCATTTGCCTTCTTTGCTGCTGCAGCATCACACTGCTAGAACATGTTCAAATTATGATCAACAATAACTCCAAATTCCTTTTCATATGAGCCAAGTATCCCCCAGTGGGAAATAGTGAAAGTCAGTTTCTGAAATGTTGCATGAGACTGGTTGTGACACATGATCAGAGAAAGAGGGAAACCCAGTATATTTCAAGAAAGGACTAGATGAATGAGCATGAAAACTTGTGAATATACAGGTATAATTAAAAAAAAAAGAACTGGAATATTTTCAAGCAGCCTGATTGAGCCCTGATCGAGCCCTTTCACAGTATGTCAATGATGCTGTTCATAGCAAATACATGAGTGTAAAATTTCTCCTTACATATATTCTTCATTCAATTAGAAATGTGGAAAAACTAGGCTGTGAGCCATTTGAACAAATTTCACATTAACAGCATGCAAATATGTGTAATTAATGTGCACAAAGTGCAAATTAAGTCCCAGTATTTGAGAATTCTGCATCCCAGAAAGAAACTTACCTCCCTTTTCCAAGGCCCTAGTGATTCATAGCAGTAATGATACGTTGGGAGACAGAAATGCTTGTCATGTGGCTAGGGAACCGTTTACACAGCAAAATAAATCCTCTAAGAATTTGCAAAGAGTCCTAATAGTTCCCACATCTTTCGGATCAAAGTTGCCGTATTCAGAAGGAGGGGGGCAAAAACCCCCATAAGTTGCGCAGCATCAGCTTTCGCTATTTTCCCCGACTTTTTGGAGAAGTAGCATGACTTAGCGCACTATCAATTGTGTGAACTACCATTTTGCATATGGCAGTGGAAACTACCAGCATTCTTCCCGAAACAGCCACAGCAGAGCTGAGCGGTGATTGGTTGGACTGACCATGGAGGGGTGGACTTGTAAGAGATGGAGGAGCCTCAAATGAAAAGATCCAGCCAGCCAGCCAGCTTTCCACTTAGCCATAATTACTGTTCCTCTCTCTCTCAGAGAGAGAGAGAGAGAGAGAGAGAGAGAGAGAGAGAGAGAGAGAGAGAGAGAGAGAGAGAAGTGGCAGGGATGGAATCTAGCCTGCTTTCCTTGCCTCTCTTTCTCTGGCTGGAGCTCAGATGAAGCTAATGGAGCCTCTTTTGGAGCCCTCTTTCCCCCTCATACTGCTGCTCCTCGCTCACTCCCCACCCCCTGCCTGGCTTTAATGACAGTGATCTGGAGGCCATGCCCCCCACCTTTGTGTGTGTGAACTACAAAGCCGAAAACTCACTGGATCAACCAATATAGTAATAAATCATGTAAAGTATGCAGTGCTGGTGTGAAAGGATGGTAAGCTGGAATTTCATGCACTTTATTCTGCCGTGTAAATGACCCCTAGATTTAAAACAGTCAGACCTGGATTAAAGTGTTGCATTTATTATTTTCTAGCTCTGCCCCATGTCTACATTTTAAATGAATTACGTGCAAATTAGCAGTATTTTTGTCCCCCCCCCCACTCTTGTCCTCAGGTATCTTGTGGGTGCATGTCTACATTTGGGTCACAACAGCAAAGCAGTTTGAATTCTAAGGCCCACATTGTTAAGTTGACTCAACATTCAGCAGCCATCCTTTAAGGATTAAGCATCCTTAATCAGCATTTATATCCCCAGTAATTATCATACTATGTATTTTCATCCCACATGTAGGCAAAGTGACATAGAAATTGTCACTTCATACTTTTCCAAGCCTGTGGTTATCCCACTCTATGTTCCCACTCTATAATGTGATGCTATCAGGCCTGCAGTTCAAGATGCTAACATTAGTGTTTGTTTTTAGCTTATCAGCAGCTCTAGCTCTACTAAGCCTTCTGTACATTTATTTATTTGATTAACATTCTGCAATATGACAAACATGTTGTAGTGGTTTGAGTGTTGGACTAGGGACTCTGGGAGACCCAGTCAAATCTTTTGCTAGTTCCTTCCTCTGAAATATAACCTTCAGCACCTGGAGAATACAGTCCTTCAAGTAACATGGACCTGAACTGTATAGGGATTTATAAGTCAAAACCAGCACTTTGAACTGTGCCTATCACACTACACTGTTATAGTGCTATTATTCCACTTTAACTGTTCTGGCTGCCTTCTGTGGAATCCTGGGATTTGCAGTTGAGGGAAGGGCATTTAATATTCTTATCCATCCTGGTTTTATCACACTATACAGTTGTCCCTTCACATTCGCTGGGATTTGGTTCCAGGACCCCCGTGAATACCCAAATCCGTGAATACTCAAGTCCCATTATATGCAATGGCATAGCAAAATGGTATCCCTTCTTTAAGATGGCAAAATCAAGGTTTGCTTTTTGGATTATTATTTTTTAAAGAATATTTTCAAGCCATGAATAATTAAAACCATGAATGCCAAATCCGTGAATGTGGAGGGACACTCTCTGGCTTTTCTTCGCAAAGGAAGATTCAGGAAGGATTCATCCCGCGCTTTCTGCAAGTGCGCTGATGACTAAAAAGGCCAATCCGAGATAAACAAGTCCGGTTGCAAAAAGCACAGCAGAAGGTCTCCTTGGGTGATGTTTTTGGGTTGTGATTCTTTCTGCGTTGTCGTTTCTCTTCAAGACTTGTTCGTCGTGAGTTCTCAAATAAGGCTGCAGCATTGTGGATAGTGCGTCTCCATGCCTCCCGATGTGAGGCCAGGGCGGACCACTGTTGGTGATCAATTTGGCCGCGCCTGAGATGTTGTTTCAGGGAGTCTTTGTATCACTTTTTTGGAGTGCCCCTCATACGCTGACCCGTGGCGAGTTCACCGTAGAGTAGTATTTTTGGGAGGCGATGGTCCTCCATCCTGGAAACATGCCCTGCCCAGTGCAGCTGTGTTCTCAATAGCATGGCCTCAATGCTGGTGATCCCTGCTTGCTCAAGGACAGCAACATTCATCACATAGTCAGTCCAGTGTATATTTAGGATTGTGCGCAGACAGCGCTGATGAAAGCTCTCGAGGAGTCATAGGTGGTGGCGATAGGTGACCCATGTTTCAGATCCATAAAGGAGGATAGACAGTACGATGGCTCTATACACACTGATTTTTGTGCTTTGCCTCAGGTGTTTATTGCTCCAGACTCTTTTGTGAAGTCTTCCAAATGCACTATATGCCTTTGCTAATCTGTGATCGATCTCTTTGTCAATCTTGGCGTCTGAGGAGATGATGCTTTCCAGGTAGGTGAACTGCTGAACGGACTTGAGCACAGATTTGCCGACGGCAATGTGGGGGTGGGGGTGTTCGTCCTGTGGTGCAGGCTGGTAAAGAACTTCTGTTTTCTTCAGGTTGACTTCTAGCCCAAACAGCTCTGCAGCTGTTGCAAAGCAGGACGTTAGGCGCTGCAGAGCTGCTTCTGTGTGGGCAACAAGGGCAGCATCATCGGTGAAGAGCAGCTCACGGACTAGATAATTTAGAGTCTCAGTGTGAGCCCTCAGACAGCTTAAGTTAAACAAGCTACCACCAGTACGGTAACGTGGGACAACTGTACTGTTATAGCACTATTATTCCACTTTAACTGCTATAGCTGCCTCCTGTGGAAGTCTGGGGTTTGTAGTTTAATGAGGCCTAAGAGCTCTCTGGCTGAGAACTGCAAAGAGAAACAATTGTAGCCAATGTGCTCAACTATGGCACATGGGGAAAACTAACTGCCAGTCCCTGACATTAGATAGCTTGAGATGCACTGCTCTGGAGGATACTTTCCTTCACATTAATTATGTGACATGTCAGTTATTTACATACTCACCCCCATCTTTTGCATTCCTCTGCAACCCCAAATTCTAGAACCAGAGCCCACATTTATTTTACTTTTTTTCAAATAGCACAACTGTTTTGCCACAAAATGATCATTCTGTCATTGGCTCCCTAGTTATATCAGCTGTCATTTTGGGGGTAATGGTTGTGGCCACCATTTAGCAGTATGCTGATCTGGAGTTCATTGCGCTTTCTATTTAATATTTTTGTAATGTTCTCAGTGGCGTTGCATCTTTTTTGCTGTGGGGGCTATGCCTTCAATTTTATTTTACCAGACACAGCACTGATAGCTCTATAGATTCTGGGAGTGGAGAATAAATACAGGCTATGGGATTGGTTATTGTTTCAGTTCCAACATGTACAATTTTGTTTTGCAGGGTTATTGGACTGCATGACAGGCCCAGTTGAGCCACTTTCACTTGTCACAAGGATTTTAGGGAGAGGCCTGTGCTGTCATGGCTTAATGTCCCTTCCGTTCCTGAAGTGCTAGGGGCTTTCATCAGATATTCTGTTCTTGTTTCAGGGTTGCCAGCAGCCTCCACTGGATTCTCCTCTTCTGTTACAGGGTCACCATGGGGCCCCCTTGTTTTGCTGCCTAATTTTCTGGAGAGCCTTAGGCATCTGCGTGATCTGCTGCTATTCTTATCCAGGAGCACTGTTTGCTTCCATCTGATATCCTGGTCATGCACAGGGCATTGCCCTTATATGCCGGTTCTGCATAACACGTGAGTCATGTGGAAGGTGGAGATGAGATCTACTAGTACATTGGGAGGAGGAAATGGATGACAAAGGCACCGTTGCTGCTTGAAGGAACTGGCTGGACTGGTTGAACAGTTGTACACCTCAGCTTTGGCCAAATGACAGGGCAAACATGGCCTTAGGTGTCATGGTTTGTCACCAGCTCAGTTGGGGAGCACTGTTGGCTTTCACAACACCAACTCTGTTTGGGGAGCGCTGTTGGCCTCCACCACATGTCCTTGTTGTTCCCATATGTGATATCGACTAGGTTCACTCAGGGGCATGGCTTAACCATTTGTGCCCTCCAGGATGTGGGAAAATGTTAGGTCTGTATGGCCTCAATTGTCTTTAATATGGTTTGCCATCATACCTCTTTTGATTTATACTGACAAGGGTGATCTAAAATTATAGATGTGGCTCAGAGGGGAGTAACTAAGGAGGTTCTCAAAGCCTTGGACAAGTGGCTTGGATGGTTTTTACCTCATCCTGGGATTGTATAGCAGCAACCAGGATTATATAGGTCAGACAGGGTCCATTGGGTAGATTTGGTAAATTGTATGTACTGCTGTCAAGCCAGGTATCACCCATCCTATATCTGTGCACTTCATTTTTACCAGCCAAGTGTAGCATCCTACATTTCTCCTTGTTGAAATTCATTTTGTTAGTTTGAGCCCAGCTTTCTAATCTTGTTTGGTGTTATCTGCAAACTTGATAAGGATGCCCTCTACTCTATCACCAAGTCATTGATAAAGATACTAAATAGCACTGGGCCCAGGACACACCCCTGTGGCACCCCGCTGGTCACTTCTCTCCAGGATAAAGAGGAGCCATTGGTGACTACCCTTTAGGTTCAGTTGGGTTAACCAATTACAAAATCACCCAACAGTTGCATTGTCTAGGCCACATGTTACTAACTTTTTTGCAAGAATATCGTGGGGGACCTTGTCAAAGGCTTTACTGAAATCAATATATGCTACATCCACAGCATTTCTTTCATCTACCAATTTTGTAACTCTGTCAAAAAAAGAGGTAAGATTAGTCTGGCATGACTTATTTTTGAGAAACCCATGTTGCTTTTAGTAATCACGGCATTCCTTTCTAAGTGCTTACAGACTGTCTGTTTAATTATCTACTCTAGAATTTTTCCTGTTATTGATACACACAGATATTGTGTTTTCTAAATAGAAATTTAGTTTAATTGTGTTTTTACTTTTGAATTAAGAATGTTTTAATTGTATTGTGCTTTCAGAATGTTGTACGCTGCCTTGGATCCCATGTTTGGAGGAAGGCAGAATATAAATAAAAGAAAGAAAGAAGAGTCAAATAGGTGGGAAAAGTTATGATACACTGTTTTCTAGTTATAATAAAATATTTATTCTGTATTTCTGACTGGAATCAGACCACACCTTTCCCCCTTCAATTACTGCCACTTGTCCTTATTAACCTTACTATCTTGCCCTGTGAATCAGATGGCAATCACTCTTAGGGGGGCTCTCCTGTGGTATTTTCATGAACCCGTAGCTTCTTGCCATCAGTAAAAAATATGTGGCAAAAAATAGTGATCTTATGAGAATAACTCTGGAAGTGTCTGTGCATGGCAATAAATTAATAATTTGTACTACACTGCAAATGTATATGTCCACTTCATGTGGTTTCTCTCTCTCGTTTAATCCCCACAGCAAACCTGTAAGGTCACATGGAATATGTCATGACCAAACAGAGAATTGGTCTAGCACTTTTAACGTTTACTCTGTATTGGCTCTCTCAGAAGAGTTGTAACAGTAAAAAATGCTATGAAGGTTTAAACAGAGTGGAAGAAAAAAAGCAACAATTAATATACCTGCTTTGCATAATGAAAATGCAAATCAGAGTAATTTTTATACTAAGAATAATTTGAATACTAGTCAAAATAGATGTCCAGATTTGCACAAGTGGAATATTGCAAGCCTAATGGCTACATTCTGTGAGTCCTGGGTATTGTAGTTTGCTGGGGCACTATAGCTCTCTGGCTGAGAATACTAGATACTCCTCCCTAAGTGGAATCATAGAGCTGTTAACTGCATAGTGTGAAAGGGCCTCAAGACTATAGCAACCCAATCATGCAGGCTGAAGCTTTAGTTCTCCCAGATTTACTTGTAAAGTTGAGAGTGGCTTTTAAAAGTACAGTGCACCCAAAACCCAGTTCTTATTTCCAGCACTACTAAATCTAGGATTCCTGTTTTACCTCCAGTGCAATTCTGTGCCTGTTTACATTCCAGGTTCCACTATGTGCCATGGGACCAAGTATCAAGGAGCGAGCAGTGTATATGGTTAGACCCACAAAAATCTGCACATTTTTATGGATTATAGAAAGTAGCAGAGAGGTTTGTTATACAAACATTGACCAGAGGAAATGGAATTGCTTGGTCAAGGCCATACTGCCGAGTACAGACTAATTGCAAGAATTATATTCAAAACACAGACAGAGACATCAACATCTCCTAACACTCCTATTGGAGTTTTGCCCACTAGGCAAGACATCACTTCTGACTGGCAGTATGGACTTGTCAGCACTGATACAGGAAGAATGAAAGCTGATGTCACATTTTAAGAGTGGCTGAGGTGGTTTAATAGCATCTTTCATGCCCTCCAAGCTTGCATAGATTTTGGGCAAGTTCTGAGAGGGGGAAATGTAATTTTGTATGTGTGTGTGTGTGTGTGTGTGTGTGTGTAGTATGATTTCCAGTTGAAAAGGAGGAAAACCAATTCTTCTTGATGTTGTTATGGATGCCTATTTGACATTGCCTGTCACTGCCCTATCCCAGTCCCCAGAACAATTAAAATAATTTTGGAAAGAGGAGATTTTCAGACAGGCAAAAATCGTCCCTTGCCGCGCGAGCAGCCTCCCGAAACTGCTGCGCGGCAAGGGTCTTCTTCGGACGACGCTGTGCCTCTTGCGAAGCCGTCCGTGTCACTTCCGTGAAGCTTGGGACGGCTCCGCGCCATATTTCAATCACGGGCAGCCTCCGTGCTTGAAATATGGCGCGGAGCCGTCCCAAGCTTCACGGAAGTGACACGGACGGCTTCGCAAGAGGCACAGCGTCGTCCGAAGAAGACCCTTGCCGCGCAGCAGTTTCGGGAGGCTGCTCGCGCGGCAAGGGGCGATTTTTGCCTGTCTGAAAATCTCCAGAAAATATGACCCTTATTTTCTGTTACTTTTTTGTTTTCTCTTTCACTTACTCGTCTTTACAGAACTTTACAGAATATTGGGTGTCGAATTAGGACTCGGAAGATCCAAGTTAAAATCCTTATCCATATCACTCTTTGAGTGAGCTTGGGTCAATAATTGTCTCTCAGTGTGGAGCCTGGAAAACCTATCTTTTGGACAAAAAAATTGGCCACTAAACGGTGGATTCTAGGAGTGATTGCCTAGTGGTATCTGGCCCTATTCAAGCTGTTGGGCACACTCTGGACCTTGTTTTCTATAGCGGGTGGGGTGAGTGTGATTTGGGAGTGGAGGAACTGCCTATAGTTCCACTGTCACGGACAGAACCTCTGCAGGGGTGGAGGATCTCTCTCCTGGACCATACAGGAGGCTTATGGATATGGATGGATTCCATCCTGCTTCCTTGGCAGGTGATTCTATTGAAGTTGAAATGGCTAGGGTGGTGGACACAGTCACTCCTGAGTGTCCCCTCTCTCCGAGTGGAGCCAACCCAGCCCCCTGGTTTTCCAGGGAGTTGGTGGCAATGAAACAAGTGAGAAAGTGACTAGAGTAATATAGACAGAAAACTCAGAACAGGTCTGATTGAACATAAGCTACAACTGATCTGAGGGCCTACTCTGTCATAATACAGACAGCAAAGGCAAATTTCGTCTTTGCTTCCGTTACATCAACAAAGAACCAGCCAGCAGAGCTATTTTGAACAGTCAGGGGTCTTTTACATACAGGCCCAAGAGAGGAAAACCCTGACCACTCAACAGCATGGCACTTTGCAGATAAAATTGCTTGGATCTGTTCTGACTTGTTATCTCTCTCTCTCTCTGGCTTTTCTTCGCAAACGAAGATTCAGGAAGGACTCATCCCGCGCTTTCTGCAAGCGCACTGATGACTAAAAAGGCCAATCCGAGATAAACAAGTCCAGTTGCAAAAAGCACAGCAGAAGGTCTCCTTGGGTGATGTTTTTGGGTTGTGATTCTTTCTGCGTTGTCGTTTCTCTTCAAGACTTGTTTGGCGTGAGTTCTCAAATAAGGCTGCAGCATTGTGGATAGTGCATCTCCATGCCTCCCGATGTGAGGCCAGGGCGGACCACTGTTGGTGATCAATTTGGCCAAGCCTGAGATGTTGTTTCAGGGAGTCTTTGTATCGCTTTTTTGGAGCGCCCCTCTTACGCTGACCCGTGGCGAGTTCACCGTAGAGTAGTATTTTTGGGAGGCGATGGTCCTCCATCCTAGAAACGTGCCCTGCCCAGCGCAGCTGTGTTCTCAGTATCATGGCCTCAATGCTGGTGATCCCTGCTTGCTCAAGGACAGCAACATTCGTCACATAGTCAGTCCAGTGTATATTTAGGATTGTGCGTAGCAGCACTAACTGATACAGATCCAGTGGATATAATTTTGGCCCCTGCTTGTCCAGTGATAATGTATTCTTTTCAGTTTGTGCAACCTGAAGAGGTGGTCAGGATTCTTATATGGATGAGATCTGTGTGTATGTGTGTTAGAGCCTTGTACTTCCTGGCTTACTAAAAAAGTCAGAGGGGGACTGGTTGAGTGGGTAGAGGATGTGGTCAATACTTTGCTAAAGCAAGACAAAGTTTCAGCTTGCCTGAAGAAGACAGTTTATCTATTTGTTTATTTATACCTCACCCGTCAGCCAAAAAGGTTCCCAGAGCATTTTACAAATTGTTAATGAATTGGATGACGGAATAGAGGGCATGCTTATCAAGTTTGCAGATGACACCAAATTAGGAGGGATAGCTAATACCCCAGAGGACAGGATCAGAATTCAAAATGTCCTTAACAAATTAGAAAGCTGGGCCAAAACTAACAAAATGATTTTCAACAGGGTGAAATGTAGGATACTACATTTGGGCAGTAAAAATGAAATGCACAGATATAGGATGGGGTACACATGGCTTGAGGGCAGTACATGAGAAAGGGATCTAGGAGTCTTAGTGGACCACAAGCTGAATGTGAGTTGGTAGTGTGATGCGGCAGCTAAAAAATGTCAATGCGAATCAATAGGGGTATAGTGTTTAGATCGAGGGAAGTAATAGTGCCACTCTATTCTGCTTTGGTCAGACATCACCTGGAATATTGTCTCAGGTTCTGGGTACCAGAATTCAAGAAGGATATTGACAAACTGGAACATGTCCAGAGGAGGGCAACCAAAATTGTAAAAAGCCTGAAAGCTATGCCTAAGTGGCTTAGGGAGCTGGGTATGTTTATCCTGGAGAAGAGAAGGTCAAGAGGTGACATGATAGCCATGTTTAAATATTTGAAGGGATGTCATACGGAGTGTGGAGAAAGCTTGTTTTCTGTGGCTCCAGAGACTGAGGAGATTTTCACATGGGCTATATATCCCGTGGCAGGAACAGAACAGGGTCAGGAAAGGTTTTCGCTTTCGGATAACGTCCACCCTGTTCTGTTCCTACATTGTGCCTGTTCTGTTTTCTCCCCATGATACGTGATATAGTATTCACAGGGAGAAGTTGTTAATAAGTACCCGGATCCATTTCTGTTATGGAAACACGGGTGTACGAATCGGATCCCATCCCTGTTCTGGAATGACAGGGACGGGGGAGGAACTCCGTGGCAGGCACTTCCTGCCACAATCTGGACAGCCAGGTAAGTGCCACCCTTCCCACCACCCTTCCTGGGTTACTTGCATTTAATTTTTTTTTTAATTTTTATTATTTCTTTTGACAGCTGGGGGACATTTAATTTGAATTTCCCTCCTGTTCATTCTCTCCCGAGAAAAAGTGGGAGTTCCCCAGGCTGGTCGTAAAAGCAGCATTACGACAGCTGCATTTACGGCCGGCTTGGCAAGGAGGGAAGCCCTGGAGCCCGCTTAGGAAGGCCGGGAAGAGGCAGGGCAGCCTCCCACCCACCTGCCTGCTGCCTTCCCCGGCCTTCCTAAGGGGGCTCCGGGGTTTCAAAGCCCCAGAGTCTGCTCAGGAAGGCCGAGGAGAGGCAGGGCAGCCTCCCTCCCGCCCATCCGCTGCCTTCCCTGGCTTTCCTAAGAGGACTCTGGAGGCCCCGTCGCCACTTTCAGGAGGCCGGGGGGGGCTGTTATTATTCGCAGATTTTTCACATTCACAGGGATCTTCGGAACCTAACCCCCATTAATGTGAATGGACGACTGTACATTTTGATTATTCAGTTGTCACATGAGTTGTGACAACTCATTAATTATTATTAAACAATTAATAATATTGTTGATTAAACAATAAATATCGCAAAAAAATGTTTTTTGCTCAAAGTGACACACTACCCGAGTTATGCTCAGTTTTTTGGAGACATTTGACACACCAAGCTCACAAGGTTGCCCATCACTGGTGTATGGCCACCCTGGCAGCCATGAAATCATAGTGCTATAAGTGTGTCATGTAAAAGGACCCTTCTTTTCAAAAAGGTAGCTTTGTTGCAGCAAAATACTGCAACAAGGAGACTTGTGGTATCTCAAAGACTAGCAGGTTTTCTTTGGCATACACTTTTGTGGATAGCAGCTCACTTTATTAGATCCATATAATCTGATGAAGTAGTCTGCAGTCCGCAAAAGCTGATAGGCTTTAAGGTGCTACAAAGCAGTCTTGGGGGTTGTCTAAATGGTGAAAATATCTCTCATGGAATACAAGGGGAAGACATCCAGTTTAAATGGGATCCCGCAACGTGTCGAGGTATTGTGAAGGAGGGAGGTAAAAAAGGGCAAAAACCACAAGAAAAAAGCCTTCATGGCTTTTCCCGACTCAAACAAAAACAAAAACAAAAACAAAAACAAAAAAAAACACCGGCAGTCCCATCCTTAAGGTAGTGTGACCGTGATTGGCTGGAGTAGCATGGGAACAGGGATTGCTGACAGGGCAAGTGCCCACAACTGCCATTTCTCCCCCCTCCAGCCATCGGCGATGGGGAAGGGAGGTGAGTTGCTGTTATTGCCGCCCAGCAAGTTGCAGCATTATATTTGTGAGAACTCCCCACCTTCCTGGGTCTCCACCATTAAAATAAGTCGCAGATGCTGCAACTTGCTCTTACTGCCGGGCACTATGGGGTTATTTTGGGCTCATGTAGATGAGCTCTTGGTTATCCTTTAGTGCCAAAGGGTTGATATGCAAAAATAACTTCCAAACACATATTTAGGTAACTGGCTCAGTGTTCTACATTTTTGTAGTTGCAGAATGAACACCCAACAATCTTCACCGTCTTGATTGGTAGTGTCTGCATTTTCCTACTGCCTACAAATAAGGCAGAAGACCAATATTAAGCACTCTTTAATTTTTTATAACTCTTTGCCCAGTTCTCCTTTTTGTAGAAAAATGCCTGAGCTGAGGGTACATTTCCTGTTTAGAATACAAAGCGAGATTAGCCCAAGAGTCCTGATGCCTGCTGTGACTGTGTGTCAAGAGCCCTGCTGCTGAAGTGCTGTGGGATTCTTAAAATAGTGTATGATGTGCATGTTTTCTAAGGTCTTATGGTGAAGAGCAATTCTGAGCATATGTCATTAACAGACTTCCCAGTATTTACTAAAAACAAAGGGGGTGGGGGAAATCCAGGGTGTGTGCCAACTAGGATATTGTACTCTCTCTGTCTTGTGGACAAATGTTATTAATGGAGGCATTGCCTAAAGACTTTATAAGACAGTCTAGCTTAAAGCGTTCTTTTGCTAGCTTAAAGCGTTCTTTTGCTAGCATAAAAAAATCAATTTTTATGCCAGTGTTCTCAATTTTTATGCCAGCAAGAGAACACTCCCTCCCCCGCCCCGCAGTTACCTTGCTTTCCCAGCAAAAGCAGCCTTAACAATGAAAGAGGAAGTGAACGGAATATCGTGAGACTTCATTGTGTGTGATTTTTTTAAAAAAAACAAACAAAAGTAATGCTAAAAAAGTGACACAAAGCAAAAAAACACACTTTAAAACTTTCAAGTAACCCGAGGAGAGTCATAAAAAGTTCATCGCTTACCTGGATGTCACAATTGCACCCAGAAGTATTCGCGCCGGACCAGCCATTGTCAGGGTAAGTACAGTAAAAAAAAAGGATGCGAGGTTTCACTATGCCAGCCAAAAATTGGCAGGGGTGATCAATTGACAGCTTCCACCATCAATTTAAAAGTATGGGTTTTTAAGGGGACCTAACTATGAAAGGGTGACATTGTGTGGTATGTGTTCCCTTCCATGGTTATGTAGCATCGTTATGATGCCTTATTCTGTGCGTCTGATAAAGTCCTAAGTGTATGATGATTACCCGGAGACCTGTTACACTATACAATTATAGCACTATGATTCCACTTTAACTGCCATGGCAACATCTTATAAAATCCTGGGATTTGCAGTTTAGGGCAGGGTAGTCAGAATTCTCAGCCAGGGAGCTCTAGCACCTCATTACACTACAAGCCCCAGAATTCCATAAGATGTTGCCATGGTATTTAAAGTTGAATCATAATGTTGTAATTGTGTAATGTGAAAGGGCCCCAGGTCCTGATAGGAGGTGGAAAAACATTTCTCTGCATAAGTGCAATATCCTACACAGTCATTCAGGGCAACCCCACTAAGACCACACTCCCAGAACACAGATGGCACTATGTCCCAAACCCTGTTTGTTTTCTGAAAATACAGTCAGACCTCCATATCCGTGGAACCAGTTATCTGTGGGACATAAACTAGGGACACATACCATAGAGTTGTGCTGGAAAATGTCTAGAGAGGCATCCTCTCTAGGCATCTAAGTCCTCCAATGCAACTTTATGGTATGTTTTTACCAGAAAGCCTTTGTTTTAATAGGGTTTGCTGTTATGTGTGGTTTCTGGTATCTGCTGTAAATCTGGGAACTGAATCCCTGTGGATACGGGAGTCCAACTCTGTTTCTTGATAGGGTGACCTCTAACTAGACAGAGTGAGGCAGCTGCTTCAAAGCAAGTGATCTGAGGTATCATGAAAGGGGATCAAATACAGTAATGATGATGGCCGTGGTAGTGATTATTACGTTTTTACTGCCTAAGGAGTTCTGTCAGGAGATAATTTGACTAGACTAGAATATTATGTTGACTTTGGGAGGAGGCACACCATCTTCTGTTCTGATTCAAACAGCAAAATCTCAGGCTGGCTCTGTCTCCTGGTCTCTACAAGCTTTTTTTAAAAAATGTATTCCCCCCACCCCCCGTAGGAGTGACCAGAGGCTTATAGGACAAAGTCTTGCATCAGGAGAGGGAACTTAAAGTCCTGCCCAGGTAGAACTTGCCCTGTCACCTCCTCACCTCCCTATAAATCCTTCTGTATCATGCCCAGACACAGAAATTTAGTGGACAGTGTGGGGTGGCAGAGAAGTATTTTGCTATTTCCCTATAGTCAGATGCACAATAATGATGTCATCCGCTGGAGTCTTTGTAGGACTGCTGGGAGGTGCTGGAAGATGTCTTCATTCTAGTATGTCTGGCTATTCTCATAACCCACTCTCTGGAGTTAGAAGATTCAGATGAAGAAGAGGAGGCATATTGCTAGGAATCTGCAGCTCCTGAATCCGGTGGTCTCTCTGAGTCAGAGGAGCTGGGAGTAGAGGCAAAGGGAAGGCCTGCTCCTCAGCAGAAGGTTGCAGATACTGGAGACCCATTGCCATCATTCATTGAGTAACAGAGACAAAGAGAGATTGCATCATTCCCAGCAGTTGTTAAATGTGGGGTTGTCTAAATGTTCAAAATAATCCTCATAGAATTTGCTGAGAAATTGCTCTGTCTCAATGGAAATCCACATTGATGCAGCATATTCAGGACAGGGGGAGCTGAAAACTCCAAAAACTGCACCCAGAGAGCTTTTGTGGCTTTTCTCTGAATTTTAAAAAAGCTTCGTAGGGGATGTGTATGTCTACTCATTAAGATAGTCGCATTCGCATTGCTACGCTTTTCCATAGGAGAGGCAACACAAGCTGATTGGCTGGATGAGCATGTGGGTGGGGCTTGCAAACAGGGCAAGTGACTGCTGCTGCCATGTTGAATTTTCGGCTTAGCAAGCGATTAGTAAGGTGATAAAATGGCAATCTTTTCCTTTCTTTCCTCTTTTTTTCCTTTTGTAAATGTGAAAGATTGCTTGTACACACCATGGTAAACTCTTTTAAAAAAAGTTTGGTGGCGGCAGATTTAAAAGTGCAAGTAATTCACTTGTGGCTGCCATCTTGGCTAGGGGGCATGCACAGTTTATGGGGGCTGTAAAACCATTAAGACAGTTTGCAACTGCTGTGAATTGCTACTACTGCAGAGCAATCCATTCCTCCACTCCACCTAATTAGGCACCTGTTGTCTTGAAACAGCTGCCCATAAATCAATCAGCCATTTTCTGACAGCTTTGTTGCTTTCTACTCCTTCTTGATGACTCGCAGGACTCTTTGGTGTTAGTGCTTTCCTGCCCTTGGACTGGCTATGATTTATGACTGTTTTATTTTTTGCTAACTTTGATTATCTGGACTACTGGCTTGCTGAACAACTTTTGGACTTTTTTTCCTTGGGTTTTTTATGGGCTGTGAGGCCGTGTTCTGGAATAGTTTCTTTCTGATGTTTCACCTGCATCTGTGGCTGGCATCCTCAGAGAATCTGTGGCTGGCATCCTCAGAGAATCTGTGGCTGGCATCCTCATTCTCTGAGGATGCCAGCCACAGATGCAGGCAAAACGTCAGAAAGAAGCTATTCCAGAATATGGCCTCACAGTCCGGAAAAAAAACCAAGGAAAATCTATGGATGCCAGCCATGAAAGCCTTTGACTTCATAACTTCTGGACTGGCTGACAAACTTCTATTGCTTCTCCCTTCATCCTGCTGGATACCCTGTGGTTCACTTGGACTGAACTAATTCTTCTACAACTCTTACACTCCAACTACCTGGTTTCTGAGTCACTTGCTGCCTGGCGTATAGAACAGCTATAGGGACATAGCTGGTTGCTCTGCTGCCCCTGCCCTGAATTCTCCACCTGTTACTAAATGGCTGTATTGGGAGCACTCAGCATGAAACAGATGGGGGTCATTGAACAAGGATATATTGAATATCCTGATTTCACAATGACAAAAAAAAAGATACAGTATAGAAAAAACATACATCAGTGTTACCCAGGAGCATGCCCCTAAAACGATGTCAGCCACACAAAACAAGAAACTGGCCAGTGATTTTCTAGTATAAAACTAGTGATTGCCAGAGATACTAAGGCTGAACGTGAAATCATATGATTAGGCTTATTTTTCTGCAACATGACAACTTGAAGAATATTTAGGGCTGAATTAGGCAAAACATTGGGAATGTGTAATTAGATCTCCCATCTCTTTACATTTTTGTAAAAGAACAACAAAACAAAGCCTTTAACCCCACACTCCCAATTTAGATCAGGATTGCAGTATTGTGGAAGGAGTTGGCTTTTTCCATCTGCCATGCTGTTTTTCTAATAAAAATAACCTCCCTCCCTCCTGAAGCTGCTACTTGCTCCAGATACACATAACATTTTCCACTGCCTACTAGGAACTGACAGTGGCTTAGCAGAGCTGTTCTTCCTCTTGCTGTTTTGTTTTATTGCCATAGCTGAGAGAAAGAACGATCATGTCCTGATGGCTTGGTTAACTACAAAATGTGTGGGTATGTCAGTTTTAGATAACGGGAGAAATCTGTGAAGTCATCTAATCAGGTAGGGACAACTGATGTGACAGTTAACCTTCTTCTTCCTTGACTTCTTAGTGCAACTTAAAATAACTGTATTCTTTCCAACCACAAAAGTGTAGATGAAATGGAATAATTATGACACGATCTATATCTTATGCTAAATATCTGAAAGTTGATACATAGGCAACTCCAGATTGGGGCCCCAGTATATTGTTCCTTGATGCAGAAAACTTGGTCCAGGCTGAGTGTGGCAGTCAGTAGCCATGATCCAGTGCATAGTTGTATAGAATGATCCAATGTAGTGCTTCGTAAAGTTGAGTTCAGTTCCATTTGTATGTAATAATAAATAGGGCTGTGGCTAGAGTCTCTGGTCATGCTTCTTGCAGGTTTCTGGGAGTTGTGGTCCAAAAAGTAAGTTTTCTAAGCACTGGCTATAATTGATGGGTCTGAATCAAATAGATAAAATATCTGTCAGACCACTGTAATGATTTAGAATGTGTGACTTCATTGGGTTGCTTTTGTGTTGGGTGGAGAAACTTTGAGGGGCAGGGACTGGATTCTTCCCCTTCAAGTTATTTGCAGGCTAGATGATCCAGGGGAGGGGGGTAAGGCCATGACCCTGATGGTAGGGGCAGATCACACCTCTTCATGTTGTTAGGCCTCTGCCTCAAGCACTGTCTGGAAGTCCCCTAAGGGGAGCTTTGCCTGGGAAAAGGCCACACAGAGCAAAACCAGCTCCTTGGCTGAGGGGCCAATGGAAGAGAGTTGGTCCAGCTGGTGCCTCACTTGTGGTGGCTTTGCATCGCCTTCATCTCTGCTGCATGAACAAGGTGGAGAAGTTGAAGAGATTCAATCAGCACTGTGGTTGTCATGTGCCTTCAAATTCACTGACATAAGATGAACCCATCATAGGGTTTTATTGGAAAGATTTATTCTTAGGAGGTTTGCTATTGCTTTTCTCTTAGGCTGAGGGAGTGCGACTTGCCCAAGGTTATCCAGTGGCTGAGCAGGAATTTTCTATATGAGGCAATTGTCTATATGAGGCAAAAAAAATAAATAAATGTTGATTGCTCTGCAGTAATGGCAATTCGCAGCAGCTGCTATTTGTCTTAATGGTGTTTTTGGCAGATCACAGGCACGTGAAGCTATCCATGTTTGCTGTGCAAACAGGCATACCTGCGAATCAAGATGGTGGCTGCAAGTTAATTATTTGCATTTTTACTTACCTCGATTTGCCATCACTGGACAGTCTTTTTTAAAAAAAACATATCCAAGGTGAGAAAGAGTGATTTTCTCCTTTAACAAAAAAGCAAACAAAAAAGCCATTTATCGTCTTAGCACTCACTAAGGTGAAAATCCAACATGGTGGCTCTGGGTGCTTGTCTTGGTAGCAAGTTCTGCCCCCCGTGCACATCTGACCAATCAGCTTTCAACTTCTGTTTATATCGGGAAAGTGAATCAAATTGAATCACTTGTCCCAACAAGCAGGAATGCGCAATCCCCCTGCTGTTTTTTTAAAAAACCTGCACAGTATATAGCAGATTTGCCCCCCACTCCTTCCCAATACATCAAAATGATGTGGGATGCCATTTAGACAGATCATAGTCTCCTTGCATTCTGTGAGGAGTATTTCTGCCATTTAGACAACCCCCTAGTCCAACGTTCAAACCATTACACCATGTCAGCTGTAAGGAGACAGCTAAGTCCTGAGTTAGTCGTTTTTGTGTATATGTGTGTATTTCAGCAAAACCTTGGGTTTCCTCAAGTGTGCCTTTGCTCCATGGGCTCCTGTTTTGGCTCCAGTTAGGTTGGCACTCAACAACTGGGTTGGCTATCAGAGTGATGGCTATTTTCAGTAGAAAGTAGAAGTTGGGCAAAGCTAATGAACAGCTTGTGGACTACCTTTAGGATCTTATTTTAGCTGATCTAGTAATACAGTTGGCCCTCCTACTTTCATGGGGATTAGGAGTACAAGACCCCCATGAAAGTTGAAAAACTGCAAATATAAATAAAAATCATGAATTCCATTTTTTTAAACCTGAGAGAACACTTCTCTAGGAATCCCTAGGTCCTCCAGTATGACTCTATGGTAAACGTCTGGTGGATATTGACCTCAGAATTATGTTGGAGGACCTACAGATGTCTAGAGGAGTATTCTCTCTAGGAATCTCTAGGTCCTCCACTGTGACTCGATGGTCCACTTTCAGTGGAAGTGGACCATATAACCACACTGGAAGACCTATAAATGCCTAGAGAGAACATATTAATCAAATCCATGAATCATCAAATTGGCAAATGCTTAACCCACAAATGTGCAGGGAGCACTAATTTAAAAGCAAGATGATTAATCATTAATAGAGGCTCTTTAAGTTGTAATCTTGACACATTCTGATTCCCATTCTGTTGCTGACTCTTGTCACTCTTGTGAGGATGACCTCGTGTTAGTCGCTATTGCAGGTGGGCACTTTTAGCCTAGGCTGATTGAAAAATACAAACTCTATCTGGAATTCAGAGCATAGCAGAAGCAGCTAACATTACCATTTATCCAGCTACCTTCCTCAAACACTAAATAAATGATGTTTCCTGGCTAGAAATCTCTCCACACAGGTTCTGAACTCTTATTATTCTTACAAATATAAATAGAATCCAGCTCTGTTCGCTTGCAGTGAGAGCTGGAAACCATGTGGAGTTTGTACAGGAAACAGTGCTGGATTTTTATTTTATTTTATTTTATTTTATTGCAAACGTCAGTTGCCTCAGAGAGCCATGCCAATGGATTCGTTCCTATTGGTTCGTGTGACTACAAGTGCAGATGTTTCACATGCTTTTCCCCATGCAGCATGGGTTCCGGTCTGCAAGCAGTTTGGACTGAACAGCTGTCCAGTGTGGAAAACAAGGTGGCATTTGTGCCATTTCTCCAAAATAAAATGAAAAGTGTGAAGGACAAGATGCTAGGGAAGGGGAGAAGGCAATGATACGTGGCATTCTTAATTGTACCTTATGATGTAGACACATTTGGCTTATTTCCTGGCCCAGTCATGAGCTAATATAAATGGCCCTAGCTCCATTGACTTGTATATCTGCAAATGCTTGTCTAATTGGAGAACAGATGTTTCCGACCTCTCCATGTGGGCTTCTGTTTATGAGGACTTGCACAAACATCTATTTGGTCACACAGATGTTCATGGAAAGGTCACATTCATGTATGGATAAAGGATTGAAACAAACTCACACTATGTGAACATCTACATGAATCAAAGTGTGAAATTAATTTTCAGGCAAATATGCATGGAGCTGGAAAAAAAACCTATTTATCATTTGCAACTGGCATATGGATGGCAGAAAACATGGATTCAACTGTGTAAGGCCTCTGTGTAGTAGCTGCCTGGCTCATTAAAAGCTTAACTTGAGCCCTCCATAAGTTATGAAAGCAGAACATGGCTGACATAAAATCTGATTGGTCTCCATAGAATAACCTCAGCCAAGATTAATTACTGATAATACAAATATTATAAGCTGAGTAGTTTCCTGGTCCCTGTTCACTGAGACATTCCTTTCTTAGTTCCTCCTGGTGCATTTATTACTCTCTTCTCTTGTCTCTTCTTCAGGTCAGTACTAGAAGCTGTTTCCCTGCCAGTGGCTCAATAGTAGAGAGCTAAGTGGTTGATACAGAATAGTAACTGAAGATTCAACCAGCCATACCAACCTTTGAATTAAGAAGATGAAGAGTGTTAGAAGAAGAAATTGCTATGTGCAGAGCACCCTGGCATACAAGATGAGTCCACTAGAAGCTGTTGAACAGGTTGCTCCCTTGAAGATCTTTGGTGCACACAATGTTCATGTCCTTGAGCTGGTACATTATTTTAAGGAAGTAATACTATATTTTGGAGGAAGGAACCACCTCTGAGTATTCCTTGCTTACAAAAACCTTCTGAAATTTATGGGGTTGCCATAAGTCAACAGGAGACTTGAAGGCACCCACCCACCCATCATTATTTTATACAAGACTAACATGTTCCTTGCTGATATGTACTGGAGTATTAGTACCATATTACTTATGCATTACTTTTCTAAATGAGAATGGGGATTATTTCAAAAAATACATTTAAAATAGAAAAATGCCTTAAAATCCCAAAATGTACCCCCCCAAAGTGTGAAAATATCATAAGTAAATACTGTATTAGCCATTACATTTTTCTAAAAAATGCTTTTACCAGTCTCTACATTATTCACAAAAGGAACAAATTTGAGCCCTTATCACCCCCAAAAGTAACATTTTGCAGTTAACAAGGTTACTTTAATACTTCCAAGCTATGCCATGGAGACAAACACACTTTTGTCAGAACTTTCTTTCCTTTCCTTTCAAAACAGTGAGGATTAGTACAAAGAAATACAACAGGGGGGAAATCCAGACTGGTAAAAATCCTCTAATTTATGAGTTCAATCTTGCTTCACTTCCTGGGTTTTTAATGATAAATTATCTACCCATTCTTACCCCCAAATTCCCAGACCTCTGAAGCATGATTTCCATAATTTTGTCAAGTTTCTTCTACTTTATTTACCAATCAGGTAATGAAAGGTATCATATATACATAGGTACATAGGTCAATTTTTGAATATTATAGGAACTGAAAAAGGAGAGTACAGTACTTCCTGAGTTCAAATTGGTTGACAGAATACTCACCAATGTTTGCTCTTCATCCAAGAGAGAAGTGACTGGTGGGATGCCTCAGGGTTCTGTCCTGGGTCTGGAGTTGTTTTACATCTTTATTAATTACTTAGATGATGGAATAGTAGGCATGCTTATCAAATTTACAGATGGCACCAAATGGGGAGTGGGGTAGTTAATATCCCAGAGGAGAAGAACAGAATTCAAAATGACCTTGACAGATCGGAGAGCTGGGCTAAGACTAACAAAGTAATTTTCAACAGGGATAAATGTGAGGTGTTTCATCTAGGCAGAAAAAATGAAATGCCAAAATGTAGAATGGATGACACCTAGCTTGAAAGCAGTACATGTGAAAAGGATTTAGGGATCTTGGTAGACCACATGCTATTCATGGGTGAAGTGTAATGTAGTGGCCAAATAAACCAGTGCAATTCTAACCTGCATCAAAAGGAGTATAGTGTCCAGATCAAGGGAAGTAGTAGTTCCACTCTGATCTGCTGGAATATTGTGTTCAGTTCTGGGCACCACCATTCAAAAAGGATATTGACAAGCTAGCATGTGTCCAAAAATTTATTAATTTCTAGTGATTTATTTCACATTAATAATAATATTAACAACACTTGATGACATTAGACTATAATAAACACTGTGTATAATTAAGAAGCAAATTTGCAGTAGAATAAACATAATTTTGTATGTATAGTTATCATTATTACTAACATTAATTATTATACGTTCATCAGTCTTTCTGTAGCACCATTTCTAGAAGCTTGCCTTACATGTTTGGTACTTTAGATGACATTGCAAAAAGGAATCTAGTGTGACTTAAAAGGTATTTTAGAATCATATAGTCATAGAGTTGGAAGAGACTACAAGGGCCATCTAGTCCAAGCTCCTGCCCTCCAGGAATACACAATCAAAGCACTTTTGACAAATGGCCATCCAGCCTCTGTTTTAAAACCCCAAAGAAGGAGACTCCACCACACTCCAAGGCAGCACATTCCACTGCTGAACAGCTCTTATTGCCAGGAAGTTCTTCTTAAACTTTAGATGGAATCTCTTTTCCTTTAGTTTGAATCCATTGTTCCATGTCCTAGTCTCTGGAGCAGCAGAAAACAAGCTTGCTCCATATTCAGTATGACATCCCTTAAAATATTTAAACATGGCTATCATGTTATCTCTTAATCTTCTTTTACCCAGGCTAAACATACCCAGCTCCCTAAGATGCTCCTCCTTAGGGCATGGCTCCCAGACTTTTTACCATTTTGGTTGCCTTCCTCTAGACATGTTCAATATCCTTCTTGAATTGTGGTGCCCAGAACTGGATGCAGTATTCAAGGTGAGGTCTGACCAAAGCAGAATAGAGTGGCACTATTACTTCCCTCGATCTAGACACTATATTCCTACTGATAAGAAATATCTGTAGAAGAAAATTAATAAAGAATATATATGAAAAAAAGAGAGAAATATCTATAGAATATAACGAGGCATTTCTAAGTATACTTGCATCAGATGATGCCACATGCATACTTGGGTCAGGTCTTGGAAATGAATTCCAATGAAAAGAGTGACACCATATCTATTCATCAGGGACCCAAGGAAGCAGCAGAGCCTGTGGCATGGGGTGTTTCTAGATGAGTGTCTTGACTGGCAATTACTCTGCAACCTCCTTCACAGAATTCTACAGGAGGTCAGAGAATGTCTCCTTCTCCTCCTTCTTTAATTATACCCCCACCTTTTCATCAAAACTGGGACTCAATGTAGCTTACAAATTAAAACAAGTGCAGTAGGACCCCGGTATCCACTGATTCATTATCCCCTGATTCAATTATCCACAGGACAGAAAACAGCACACCTGCCATAGAGTCTTCCTAGAAAATGTGTCCTCTCTAGCCATTTTCTAGGTCCTCCAAGGCAACTCTATGGTATTTTAAACTGGGAGTCTCATTATTTTCAATAGTGTTCGCTATTATCCATGGTTTTCAGTATCCACAGGCTCCCCCAAAACCAAGCCCCAGTGGATACAGGGGTCCTACTGTACAATATAGTTAAAAACATACAAAAGACCAACTTTAAAATAGAATTAAACCAGTCACAATACTGGAACAAATAATACACTTTAAAATGATAAAAAGCAGTTTAAAAACAGTACAATTAAAACAGTAGAGTACCTCTTAAAAGCCCTTCCTTCAAAAACCTCCAGTTCTGAAAGCTTGCTGGAATTTAAAAAAATCTTTGCTTGCTAACAGAAGGAAATGAAGGTCATGCTAGTTTCCTCAGTAAGGGAGTTCTAGGAGCAGTCACCAAGAGGGCCTTGTCTTATGTCCCCACCAGCTGTGCCTATGAAGGTGATGGAACTGAGAGAAGGACTTCTCATGATCTGAGGGCCCAGGCAGGCTCATATGGCTGATACAGTCTATCACATAGGCAGGACCTAAGCCATATAGGGCTTTATAGATCAGAACTTTGAATTGTGCCTAGAAACAGACTGGCAGCCAATGGAACCGTTGGAACAGAGAAGTTCTGTGGTTTCTGTAATCAGCCCCAGAGAACAGTCTGGTTGCATCTCTTTGTACCAACTGAAGTTTCCAAACACTCCTCAAAGGAAGCCCCATGTAGAATGCATTACCGTAATCCAAGCAGGTTGTCACTAGAACGTGTGTCATACTAAGGCATACTTGCAACCCATCTATGTTTCTTACCAATTGTCACTGATAATACAAGTATGCTGGCAATAGTAGGGACCCTGGAACTGTTACTAGTGGGTAGACTCAGCATTGGGAGGCAGATTGTTAATGTTGCAGGCACTTGCAGAGGGAGGGCAAAATACTTTTCTCATCCATTATCACAGAAACATCCTTCAGTATGAAGACACTTGCAAGCAGAATGTGTACTTAGAAGTGCCCTCTGTGCATTCTGTGTAGCTTACTCCCAAGTAAGTGTGCGCAGGAGTGCAGACATCCTTTGTTATTCCTGTGAGGGCTCAGCAACAATAGCTCCTTAATCTTTTTTAGTATTCTCCAGCATTAGTACACTTCTGATTGATAATTCCCGTCGTTCCTATTCCACTACATAGGAAGCCAAAATTGGGGGACAGGGGAAGGGTTGTTATCCTTTCAAAATTCAAGCCCCTCCTGCCCCCTCTTATTCCAGGATCCATGGGCACTCGAGCCAATTAACACATGCAGTGTGATATGGACACCCCCCCTACAAAGCAATGCTGATAGACTGGGGGTGTATCCACAGTGCAGTTATGACACCACTTTAAGTGCTGTATCTCCATCCTATGGAAACCTGGAATTTGTAGTTTGAAGGTCTGTAGCCTTCTCTGCCAAAGCATGCTGGTGCTTTACAAACTGCAAATCCCAGATTATGTAGGATGAAGCCATGGCAGGTAAAGGGTATCAAACTGCAGGAACTCTGCAGTGTGGATACACTGTGTAACTTCCTGCGGGATTATAATGCAGTGCCAGCAATATGTCTTTATGGTGCTGCACAACTTGTTGCACATCCCTGTTGTGGCCTGCAATGTCCTTGAAATGTTGTGGTGTTCTGCAATGCCCTTACAGTTCACTGGAGAAAAGACAGGGTGCAAATACTGCTAATTGTAAATAAGCTTGACCCCATCTACACGAGGGGAAAAAATCTAAAATACGTTGTAGTATTGGCATCTCGCAGCAGCAGCGACATGTCCAAATGGTTTTTCTGGCCTTGGAAGCCCCCATAAGCTTCACATTCCTGATGGTGACTGCGAGCGATTTGCTTGCGTTAGTTCTTCACCGACAGTTTTTTTTTAAAGTCATCCCAAGGTGTGCTGGTGTGATAGAGTGATTCTCCAGTTTTATAAGAAAGCAAAACAGAAAACATTGATCCTTTTTATAGCCTTAGTGAGTGATCGCTAAGGCAAAAATCCAATATGGCAGCAGTGGGCACTTGCCCTCCTAGCAAGCCCTGCCCCTGCTTGCACCTGGCCAATCAGCTTTGTGCTTCCCTTCGAGGTTTTTATTGTTCCATAGTCCAAACCAGCAAAAATGTGCACCTGCCTCATGGTTTGTGAAAAAGTAGGGGGAAATCTGCGAAGGCTTTTACCCCATTGTTTTTGCCATTTTGGGCCCCCCTCCTTCCTAACAGTGTGGATTGGCAGTAGATCCCGTTTAGACAAGTCGGATTCCCAACGAATCCCATGAGGGGTATGTTCACCATTTAGAGGTGCCCCTCTGTCCCCCACAAGCAACACGCATGATTTATAAAGGAAGCCCGAGTCTGGAAGCGCCTCCCGTTGGAGCCAAGGAGGAGGTTAACGTGTCCAACCCCGCCCTTTTCCCGGGGTGGGTTTTTTGGGGGAGCAAGAGTGGCTCCTTGAGAGCCAGAGAAAAAGATCATCAGGTCAACTTCGCAGCCCTCCTCCCAACACCACCTCGGCGCATGCGCCCTTCAGCCCAGGCGAGTTAAAAGGCGGTAGACAGAGCCAGAGCCGGGCTTGGTGCTGGAGGCGCCGCAGAAGTCCCGGCGCGGACGGAGGGAGGGAAGGAGAGAAGGAAGGAGGCGCCTTGTACCGCTGAGGAGGAGGAGACATGCCGGCTGTGGCGCTCCCTGCCCAGGTACTCCAAGAGCCCGCGCGCCTTGCTTTGGCCAGGAAGCCCCTTCAGGGGGGTGAATGAGTATCTCGTTCCCCTCTTTTAAAGCCTTGCCCCATAGCTACTCCCTCCCCTCCGCTCTTGGAATTGGAGGAAAGGCGGTGGCAGAACGCTTGGGGAGGGGGCTGCGGGAAAGCGCGGAGCCCCCCTCAGTGCTTCGCTTGGGAGTCCCAGGTGCTCCTCTGCAGAGCCCTCCGGACTGGGCAGACGGAGGGAGGGAGGCAGGGGGCACACCGTCCGCGGGCTCTCTCTCTCTCTCTCTCTCTCTTTTCGGCCCCCTCTTGGGCACGTGGGGGGCAGAGTCGGTGGCGGTGGGGTGAGGTAGGGGGGACTGGGAAGCCTGAAAGGTGGGAGCGGGCTTCGTCCAGCTCCTTCGCCTCACCGCCCCCCCCTTCCTCCTTCAAAGCATCCTCGTCATCTCGGAGCTTTTCTTTTGGAAAATCTTAGGCTTCTCACTGCCGGTTGTAATTTCTTTCTCCCCCCCCCCCCCGGTCTCTGGAAAAGAGAGGAGAGGTATGAGTCACATCTTGAATCGTCGGGGTTTATTTGGGTTGAACACGTCGTCGTCGTCGTCGTCTTTCCCCTCATGACTATCCTCCTCCTGGCTTGGCTGCTCCCTCTTTCCTGGCGGCTTTTTTCACCTGGCCCAGGTGGGGCGGAAGGGCCACTGCTTGACAGGCCGTGGCAAGTGTCGGCCTGAGGCGGGAGTAAGGTCGCCAGCCAAGGAATGACTCGCCCCTTGACCCGAAGAGCTTGGAGAAGTTACTTCTGGGGCTGCAACTAGAGATGTAAAATGTCTGGAAATGTTAAAGCCATGGGGGGGGGGAACCACAACAGATTTTTTCCATCCCCCCCCAGAAAAATTGGAATTTTTTGGAAAAATTGAAACCCTCCCCGCCCTGCAAGATTCGCATTTTTACAGCTTGAAAATCACTGTGTTACTTTAGGAACGTAAAATATGACTGTGTACAATTTGATTTGGCATACAGTCATCACACTTGGTATATGAAAGAGTTTTATTGTCTTACACGTTTTACTCATCGTACTAAACAAACAAACAAACAAACAGGCTTCAGGGGAAAAAATGTGGAAAAATCAGGGCTTTTCCTGAATTTTACCAGGCCTTCACATCTCTAGCTGCAACTCCCAAAGTGCTGTAGGGGGACTGGGAGCTGTAGTGCAGAAAAGAAACTTTCCCCAGTTCTTTCCTCAGCTGTTGACTGCATAAATCTCAAGCCCATGAGGTGGTGAAGAAACCCCTGGGCTGAGCATCAGCTCAACTTCTTCCTTGCATCTCTCTCTCTTTCTCTTTGTCTGTCTGTGTGTGTCTCTCTCCTTCCTTCCTAATTTTTCACTGGCTTTCCTGGGTCTATGACCTGCTATTGGCTCTACTAATCTAAACAAGAAGTTGGACTTCTGAGTTAATTATCTCAGGCCTTGATAGGGCTGCTGAAATGAGTCCATTTGCTAAATATGTAGAACATAGATCTGAATTTGACATAGTCCAGTTGGTTGGTTATCCTGTACAGTACAAACAAAATGCTTTTAAGTAGCTTTTATGTGTCAAGGGAGAGAGACTACAGATCCTTCCTTGGAATACTTTCTTTTGTGGATTATCCCTTTTATCCTACTGTACAATATGGTGTTGTTCTTAATCATTTCTGGAAGCCAACTGACCACCCACTGAACAGCAGAAGGGCTCTTGGGCATTGTACAGTATTTGATTACTTCTTTTGGTATGTTATCTATCTAGCCCCTATCAACAGCACTAACCCAATTGATAATGCAAGGCTGGAATGACTTAGAACAAGGCTACCCCAAAATAACCACCCGGCTCTGAATGCCCCTGCCAGGTAAGGTGAGATAGGTAACTACTAGACTAGGAGAAGATGATTTTTGGTTGCTTAGTAACAGAACAGCATTAGTGGAAGGGCTTTCCTGGTGCCATTTTCATGGTCTTGGGGTGCCAAGGGCCTTCATCCCTTTTAAATAAATTTGTTTTAGCTTGAGCTTAAACTTGAAAGTTCCATGTTTTCTAAAAACATAGATTATAAATTGTTATTGCCTTAATGGCACAAGCTATACAGATGCAGAAATAGATGAATGCCTCTTTCCCCCACAATGCCTTGAACTGATTCAGTAAGAAATTAAAATGGCAGCTAGATCCAGCCTCCTGAAGCTGACTGAATCATTGGGTTGGAATTTTTTGTTGCTCAGGGGAGGACAGGGGAGTTGTCAGTGGTTGCCCTTGCCAGGATTATGGGGCATTGGCAGTTGCCCAAAAATGCCAGGTGCTGATGCCAGCCTTCTGTATAAATGCAGTAACATCACTTACTATTTCAAGCTATGTAGCATGACATATATTCCCCTTACATCTTGGTAACTTCCATTGTAGCAGCTTTGAAAGTGATTGTGCCATGCACAGGATACCTCTGTAAGTATTTGAGTGGATATTCTGACTACAGGTTGACTGAAGACCACCCCCCTCCGTCACACACAGTCAAGTTCTGTGTTCATTCTGTCATGCACAAATAGCAAAACCTGGTGGTTAGATGATTCTGGGAGCTATAGTTTGAAAGTAACTTTTCCAGGCTTTGAGAAAGCAAGATATAAGGATTGGCCCCTGCCTGGCTCTGATAAATGCTTACCAATGTTTCTCTCACAGATACTGTGAATATTTCATAACATTCATGCCAAAGTAAACATGGAACTCCGATCGCTCAGCTTCCCCTACTGTTAAGATCCTTTTCCTGATAGGTAGTTGAATGTTATCTTCTTGATTGCTTATTGCTGCCACAGGCAATGAGGAAACAATAATTTGTTTTCTAACGTTTTCCATATAGTATAGTTGTTGGCTTTAGAGAACAAGTAACAATTCAGTTGCCTCTTTTAAAATGCATTTGTTAATAGCTTGCGAGCAGTATACGTCTTGTTTCACATACTCTTTTTAAACCCTGATTGTTGAATAGGCCTGTGTTAAATCAAGTTTGCGCACTCCTGTATCAGAAGGTAATCCAATAAAAGCTATCAGATTTTTTCCCCTCTTTTTCTTTTGCTCTCTTTTGGAACCCTGAATAATGGATTCTCTTAAGTAGCACTAAGCCCTTATGACAGGGAAGGATATAACCCCAGTGTTTTAGTTGGGATTATCTGAGATATGGAGCACCTGCTAACGCAAGCATGTAGCAGTAGTTTAGTACAATGATAATGGAAAGTGCAAATATTTGAGTAATTAGTAGCTTAAATGCTCTTAAGCATGTTCAGTTCAGAACCAGTATGCTGATGTTTTATTTAGTTTCTCTCATCTTGTTTTTTTTTCTTTGAAACTCTTCTCTTTCTCTCTCTCTGTATACTTTTCTTGCCTTATGACTGATGAGCATACATTCTTGGAAATCTCAGTTCTTTGAGCATTTCCCAAGTGGGTCCTAATGTACTTCTGAGGGATAAGCACACAAATTATTAAAACAAAGGAAAAGCAACCACAACCTTCTCATTTGGTGCTTAGTGATACAAATTGTATTGCAGTGTGGTTCCTTTAGATACTTTTTATCTATCTATCTGTCAAGACACAAAATGTGTGCATGCATATAGAATGTTACCATGGTCAGGAGAGGTTGGTGATTTCATATAGTTATAAAGTAGCAATAAAGGGCTAGTGAGAGGAAGGGACCAAAAGTGGTCTTTGAGCAGTCTCCCTGAAAAGGTATGAGTTTATACTAAATCTAGTTATTATTTATTTATTTATTTATACCCCGCTCTTCAGCCACAAGGCTATCAGAGAGGCTTACAAATTGTTTTTAAGCAATAGCTATTTACACATCTACACTGCATTAAACAGATACACTGCATTAAATAGTTAATAATGAGATCGTTCAGACGCATTCTTATTCCATGTGTCAATAGGACTATATTGCTATCTTGAGTTATCTTGACATATTCTGGATCATGGGTGGGAATCATGTCTCCTATGGAGTACATGCAGCCCCCAAAGCTGCTGTTGTGGCCCCCAGGCCCAACATCCTAAATTGCAGTTAAAATTGCAGCTTAGTTATCTTCTACTGCAGAATGTGAGACATATTAAGATCTTTTTTTCCTATAGGTTTCTTTCCCCAACCAGAAGTAGTCCCCCACTCAAACCCAGTAACCTGATTGCTTCTGGTTTCCTGTGGAAGGGCTGGTCTCCCCCTCAGAAACATGTATGGAAACTTCAGATGGTACAAAATTCAACAGTGAGAGCTTTGAGAGAGTATTGCTCTGAAGGTGAACATACAACTGTTACTATACCAAGCCATGTCTTTGTCTGGATCAGGGGTGGAGTGTGCATAGCCTTTCAGATGTTGTTGAACCCTAACTCCCATCAGTCCTAGCCAGGATAGCCAGTAGTGAAGGATCACAAGAGTTGTAGTCCAGTGATCTCCTGGTTGCTTTCATCAATGCCAGCAGGAAGTTTTCACCTCCTCCATAGTCATATTTGGACCTATGGAGAGAGATTTTAATTGAATGGTAAAAATATTGTTGTTTTCTCATGCTGTGCACCTATGAACCAAAAATCTGATATAAATCCTGAAAATCTTTATTTTGGGGGGCAAATAATATGCAGTGCTTAGTGAGTTTCTTTTTTGTTCTGTGAAAAAAACATTATGTCATTATGACATATTGTCAATAACTTTATACTTTTTTTTTAAAGAACAGGTTGCTTGCTGTCATGCTTGTAGGCACTTTCTGTTTACAGTTGATAAATTAAAAGTGTCTGTGGCAGTTGCTGTTTCCAGGAGATAGAGATCAGGATTTAATGTCTACTAATTCTACCTTAGGTCTCATGGACTCCATTTCCCCTTTGCTGCTGATTCAAGGCAACCGCTTCTCATTTTTCTCTTACTAACTCAGTTGTTTTTTCTGTCACATTTCAAAATCAGCAAGATTTAAGATTTCACATCCAGAATAAACTAAGCATGTTCATGCAACTGTGACATAACTGACTTTGGTCACAAAAATGGGATTTTCTGGTTTCTGCATTTATACTCTTAATTTGGAAAACTAAAGCCATGGATTGCAGATGTTTGAGGTCTGCTTACCAGTGATATTTATAGTGACGTTCTCAATACACATTTAATATACAACACCCCTGACTAGAAGGCACATTTGTTATAAACCAGACCTGAGAAGCTCTTTTCCAGGTCATATATGAGAATGGTCTTAGAGCACAGTTGCTCTGAATTTTTACTTCTTGAAATTTCTTATATGTAAGCAAATTTAAGCTCTCTTCTTTGGTTGCTTACTGTATTAATGCCTAAGTTAGCAATGAAGCTTTATACATTGCTTAGCTTTTGACCACTGCTATTATACAAATAATGCAATTCAGACTTCATAAAATAAACTTTTAATTTGGAAGATGAAGAGATTACCAAAGGATTGGATTCAATCTCAATTTCCTGCACTGATAGTATCTATCTACACCAGAGATCTACAGGGACTGAACTTAGACTGTTCATATGGTGTGATGTTACTGACTGAATCCTACCCACTAGCCTAATCTCTTGACTTGTATGGATCAATTAGGCTTTCTTCTTAGCTCAAGTCCACATAGGTTTCTCTTGAGAATATGTTGAAAAGGAGATGAACACTTTTTGAAAGGGTAACCATGTTAATCTATTGTAGAAAATAATAGGAGTCTCATAGCCCATCCAAGGCTAACAAATTTATTATAGCATGATATTTGTGGATTTGCATCCAGTTTATCAGATTCATGAAGTGCTATCCTCAGTTAGGATGTGAGTGTCTATGGGGGAAATTTGTAAACAGTGAGGTTGCAACTAAATGCAAAATAGTGTGGTCTGACCATTTATTTAAAGCTTGAAGAAACCTAAGTTAAAGCTTAAACAAAACAAGCACAGTTACCATTCACAACAGGTTCTGTCACCAATTATTCCTGTTGTTAATCATTACTCTACTTGTTATTTATATATTTAAGCTGTAGTCCAAAACACACTTACACCAAAGTTAGGGTTTGATGTCATGTAGAAGGGCTGTCATGTAGAAGATGGAGCAAGCTTGTTTTCTGCTGCTCCAGAGGATAGGACCCAAACCAGTAGATTCAGATTACAAGAAAGACCATTTCAATTAAATGTTAGAAGGAACTTCCTGACAGTATGAGCTGTTTGACTGCAGGATAGACTGTCTTAGAGCATGGTGCCCCTTCTCTAGAGATTCTAGAGCAGAGTTTAGATGGACACGTCTCAGGAATGCTATAGCTGTCAATTCCTGCACCAATAAGGGGTTGGGCTAGATAGGCCTTGAGACCCTGTCCAACTTTGTGATTCTAAATGGCAGTTTCCTTTGAGTAACTAGGCTTGGTGTTACACTTTATATTTAATCACTGTTTCCATTCTCTCCCCAAATGTGTACACACTATGGCCAAGATCCTGTATGGCACAGTGTAGCGTAACAGTTCCTCAGGTGGACTGTGGTATATCCTTTCAAGCCCCCTCTCACACCATTTAGCCTCTAGAGCTCCCCTGGCCATTCAGTGGCTGATGGAGAGTGAGTGAACAAGCAGTTGGCTATGTCCCCTCCGTGGATAATGTCACTGGTCTGTTCTGGTTACAGGAATATAGCCTCTGATCCTCCCCCCACCAACTACTGAGTGGCCATGCAGGTGGGTTGCAGCAGCAAAACAATGATTTGGGGAGGTGGGTGGCTTTGGTTGTTGTCTGATCTCTCAACTTACGGTTTGCTCAATGTCCACATTTCTGTTCTATTGTGTTGGTCTATTTGTAAGTTATTTTAATATATCTGTTTTGTTCCACCATACATACCAGTACATACATGAGTTAGAATACCAACCTCTGTAATGACTAAAAAAAACAAAGGTATAGGGTGGACTTACAGCTGTGTATGCCAATAACAGGGTGCCAGCCTATATTTGTCAGCTGAAGATAGCATTTCATACAGCTGACAAAGTAGATTCTAGTCCACAAAAGTTTATGCTATCATACTAGGAAAATAGGATGGATCTGAGATGGTGTGCAGCTACAAATGTTTTCTTTACATGAGATATAGTTTGAAGCTGGGAAAACCTTGGAGGCTGCAAGGCTGTGAAGTCTTGGACATCTTGATGATGCCCTAAATTCCTGGCCCTGTGAAACTGCGCAAGAAAATTGTTGTCATTGTTGTATTGTTGAACTTGTTCTTCTTCTCTCCTCTGTTAATTCCTAAGGAGGGCCTTTGAACTTGTGGCATCTTTGGTTCCCACCTCCCCTATGCAAACAGAAACTGGTTCTTAAGTATTAAGTTAGAAAATATTTATTTTAACATTTTGCCAGTCTGAATATCAGTGTGATCAACCATGGGAAAGTAAGAAATGGAACAGAAAGAACATGACTCAGATAGCATTTTATGTTTTATTTGGGGAGACAGAATAGGGACTGGATTGTGTTAGCAGCAATGAAGCAGGTGCCAGGGTCTGCAGGCACTCCATAAAAACATCCATTTAATGCCTGTGGTGTGGCTACATTCTGGTCATAAAGGTCTATTTCTTAAGATTGAGAGCACTGAGGAGAAGCTACTTCTTTCATGAAAGATGACACTGACCTTCCTTGCTCTGGAAATGATCTCTGTTCCAGCTATTTACAGTCAGAATCATCTGCTCTGGGCATGATTTGAACAAGCCATCAGGTTAATCATGCGGATTTTAATGAACCACAGGAGTAGTTTGCCTGCAGAGCTTTGATGATTTATGGTGTGATCTAGTGGTGCAGAAAGATGGCAAGACATCCTGACAGGATTGTAGTGAGGAGTTCAACACAATCTGGAATTCTATATGGCAACTCCTGAAAACTGAATGTTAATGTCAAAATTTAGACTTAAAATACAGACATTTATTGAAACGTGGGATTCATAGGAACCTGAATGTGGGTTATCTCCTGTTCTTTTGCAGCCATAAACATATGCATGCACGCACACACGGCCACAGAAAGGATCTTGAATGCTGGTCCTGTTGGGTTAATATGCTTCACAAAACTTGTATAACTTGGATTTGAACAGCACACACACATGCACATCCCAACACTTTAAATTAAACTATGTGACTTTAGGGCTAAATTGGTCGAAGTTCAATAGCAACTTTCACTGTTGTTATATTGACTACCAGACCATTTTGTTGGTTACTACCATCTTCACATTTGGTAGATACTGCTGCATACTACTTTGCACCATCAAAGTAGTCATTCTACTTTGCACCATTTTTGACAACTGATAGAGTTCACTGTTTGCTATTCTGGTTGGTGCTCTCAATCATCTCTCTCAGATAACAATTTTCTTTGCTGTTCATGGTAGTAGGTGCTCTATCCTGCATGGCTCCAGAATTTGTTTCCAGACTAGTCTTGCTGTTTTCTGTGTTGTAATTCAACAGCCACTTTGCTGGCAGCCAATGCTGGCTCACCTCCCAAGCTACCAGTGTGTTGTTTCTCTGTAGGATCGCCAACTGATGGTGCTGACTGTCAACAGGAGTCTCAGTGTCCTTCCCAGCTAGGGGTACTATCAGGGCAGGACTTCAGGGCAGAACAAGAAGGAATATCATGGCAGACATGGTAGGGCTGGCCATTACCACAACTTGAAGTAAGTGGAGTAGTACAAAAACACCAAAGAGCTTTGGGGCACCTTAGAGACCAACAAATTCATTACAGTACAAGCTAAAATATAGTACAACAAATTCATTATAGTACAAGCCATAGCAGTCCCCTTGATCAGAGATGCATACAAGTGTTCTCTAGAACTTCAGGAATAAACTTGATACACATGGATGGAGGTGAGATTGTAGATTGGAAAGTCAGCAGGAAATTAAAGGCAGAAAGTACCGTTAGTGAGAATTATGTTGTCAGCATTAACCATTCATAAAATGGTTGGTGATAATAGCATCTTAGCCCTAGGTAAGCCATTAAATAAATATAAGATAGTATAAAAGGTAGTGTGATAAGAAACTGTCACTCCAATTCAAACTTATGGTGATAGACTGAAATTTCCAAATTTTAACTTTTTTCTGACCTTATTACTTGACAGGATTCTTAAGCCAGACTCTAGGTTCTGCAGTTTCCTCCAGAATTGGCACCTACCTGTCCCTATGATTAATTGCAGCATAAAAATCAGCCACAAAGAATTGGAAAACCTTTGGAGCATGTTTTTAGGGTGTAGGGGGATGCAGAGGGAGGGGGAAGTCCTGATACTGCTAGCATTTGAAGTTGTTTTTTGTTATTTTTGTTGCAACAGACTAACACTGCAATCTTTTGGGGAAATTAAGTAATACACACTATCATCTAAAGGGCACTAACAAAAAGTCCAGAGTCTAAAATTTCCTAATTGTACCTCCATGTTTCAGGTGGGTTTTTAGAAAGAGAACTGGCAATCTATCCAACTGTAGGACCAAGGACAGACATGTAGGCTGGACTCAGAGTTTTAGATAGGTACTGTAGGCATGGGACAGGACAGTTCTCTCCCTCCCTCTGCTCCTGCCCCCACAGCATCATATTGTGAGAACTATTTGAAGCATATGGGTAATGTGAGCAACAGCTATTCAAGTTGCAATGTGCCCAACAAGATTGGACAGAGCAGTGTGGACTAGCTGTGTCCCCGGAGGGGAAGATGATGCAACAGGGCCCTTTTCATCTCTTTTTGATTTCTATGAACAATGTCTCTGTCCCTCGCCCTCAAAAGCTATTCATCATTGTCCTCTTCTGACAGTAAACTAGTCAAAGGCTGGCATTTCATTCCAAAGTCTTGCATCCCTCTCTTGATCCGGTAGCTTCTGTCTTGTGCTTCCCATCTGAGATCTGCTCATAAACCACCTTCAGACATATTTATTCTTCACTGAGCACTTGATTACTTTAAATTTGCAAATGGGTTGTACTGAAATGTGTTGTGTTGAAGTGATATCTGGGCTGTTCTGAGATTTGTTGAGCACAGGACTTTCACAGTGCTTGAAAAAAGTTACTTTTTGGACTACAACTTCCAGAATCTCCCAACCAAAAACTTTTCCAAGCTTTGATCTCTCCCTCAGGCTTCCCTCTTTTCTTTTTTTAAATAAAACATAACCTCTGTCTACTTTATTTGCATACCTGATACTCATTATTGGTTAATTCAGAAAACTAGGATTGTTTCTGTGCACATAAGCATTTCATTGGAAAGGTATACTTCAAACATTTATGTATTTAGTATTAAATATTCCTTACTGTCTAGACAAGACTGGTTCCCAAGGTAGCTTCAGACTAAAATCTACCAAAAGGCAACAATATAAGGTGCTGGGATGCATAGTTATGCATGCATGTATCAAGGAAAGGGTATGTTTGGCTTCAGAGTTTCTGTTCTAGCAGCAGTGGGGACATTGTCCAAATATTGTTTGTCTGGAGATTCATTATCCCTTGCCATTAGCTATGCTACCTAGGCCACAATTTGTCCACTCCAGTCCTAGGACTTTATCAGACAGATAAAATAAGGCATCATAACAATGCCACATAACCATGAAAGGGTGCACATATCAGACGATGTCACCCTTTCACGGTTATGTCCCTGCCAAAGCTATAGTTTTTTATTGACGGTTGAAGCCGTCAATAGATCCCTGTGGTGCTTTTTTGTGCTGGCATTGCTGGAAGGTGAAATCTTGTACCATTGTACTCAGGACAATGCAGCGCCAATGGCTGGTCCAGCGTGAACACTTCAGGTGAGATCGCTACAACCGGGTAAGTGACATACTTTTTATGACCCTCCCCAGGTTACTTGGGATCTTTAAAGTATGTGTATGTTTTTTTTTTAAAGTGTCTTATTTTTGTTTGTTTGTTTTGAATTTCCCACGTGATGAAGTCTCACAATAATCCACGGGTTTTTAAAGGAGAAAGTGAATGTAGCTCTGTTCACTTCTTCTTTCATTGCCGGGGAAGCCTTTGTTGGGATTAGAGGTAAGTGTGTGTGTGTGGGGGGCATTCTTTTGCTGGCGTAAAAATGGAATTTTTTTATGCCAGCAAAAGAACACTTTTAAGGGGCTCGTCTGATAAAGTCCTTAGAGAAACATACACTTAAAAACCATTGGGTGGAAATAACTAGTTTTTTTGTTTGTCTTTGGCTGTAGTCCTTAATCAGAATCCAAAACAAAGAGGGACCAACAGGCACAAATTAATATTCTAGGAAATAAAGAAGGTGGTGCTGGAGTGGAATCTAATGTTCAGTGAATGAATCTCTGTCTTACCAGGCTGCATTTCTGCCAGAATACCTAAATGATGCTACCTCTCTCTCTTTTCTAAAGCCTCATCTTTCCTGTAAAGCCTTTGGCTGAACCATTTTAGTTCTCAGTTCTGCTGAAGCAAAGTTTAAGTTAGGGTTCTTAACCATGCAGCTCTCTAGATGTTGCTAACACGCAGATCCCAGCGCTTCAATCCAGAATAGCCAGTGGTGAGGAAATACTGGGCATTTCTGGAGGGCCATGTGATTTTCACCCATTGTCTAAGACCCTTTTCACACTATAAAATTGTAGCACTTTGGTACCACTTTAGCTGCCATGGCTTCATCCTATGGAATCCTGGGATTTGTACTTTGGTGAGGCACTAGATCTTCCTGACAGAAAATTCTAAATACCTCAGGAAACTACAAATCCTAGGATTTGTTTGTATGGAGATTTGGCAGTTGCAAAGTGCTATGATTGTGTAGTTTAAGTGTGACCTATATTCATATTAATCATCCATACTTACTCCCCCTTCTGCCTCTTTCCCCCTCCCTGTGTTTTCACCTAGAAAAAGAAAGGAAAAGGTTTAAGTACCTGGGACAGGTATGCATACATGTGTATGTGCTTTCAAGCCACCTGTTGGCTTGTGGTGACCTCATTAATTTCATAGGGTTTTCTTAGGCAGGGAATACTCAGAGGTAGTTTGGCCAGTTTCTTCCTCTGAAATATAGCCTACAGCACCTGGTATTCATTGGTGGTATCCCATCCATGTATCAACCAGGGCTGACCCTGCTTAACTTCCAAAATCAGACAGGATCTGGTGCCTTTAAGGTAATTGCCTGTTGCTTATTCACTTGCTTTTTATAGACCACCTGCCAAGGCAGGTTATAGTTGAAGGGTAATGGTCTGCAATCCAAACCATGTACACAAAAGGGTTGGAAGAGGAAGAGACAGATAAGCACATTGAGCCAGCAGTCTTCCATGCTATTTGGATAATGACCAGGTGAAATGGTCCAAGGTCACAGCAGAAAGCTATTTTGGGATGAGTTGGAAACCGAAATGGCAGCTTGTCCCAGACAGGCTGATGGAGGGGATCTCACTATCTCACCTCTCTTCTGCTCCAGCCAGATGAAATATTAGGTACACTGATAACAGGGTGCACTGATAGTGCTGAACAAACAAGATTGGCTAACAATATTTTAAATCAGCTTTTCAAACCAAGATCAATTTTTAAAACTGTGGACCTGGCAGTGAAAAAAGTATACTTAAAACTACAATCCTGTGTGTGCTAACTTCAGAGAAAGCCATATTGAGCTTAGTAGGAATTATTTCTGATCCATCATGCACATGATTGCTTGACATTCTGTTGATCAAGTTACAAAATGTGTGGGAGTGAAACAGCCTTCTGTAGTGATTTGTATCTTCTGTAGTTATTTCCAGTTTCAAATGGAGTATTGGAGTGTGTGTGTGTAAATCTGACCCTGCATTATCCACCTGTTCATATTAATTTCTGTGCACCATTATATATGTACTCCATTTGTAATCCAGGCCAGTTTGTGATAAATTTGGACTTTGATGGACTAGGAAAGGGATCCTAGACTTTTCTTTCTTTTTTTAAAGGCTGTCCTTCCTTCTCAGGTGCTTTTGGGTGGTAACTTGATATCTTTGTCAATCATATAATGAAAAGTGTAGCCTCATGAAAAATGAACTTCAGGACTATAACAGTTTTTGGTATATAAATGATAAGAGTCCAGCTTTCTGATTTTTTTTATCAAACAGATCTTTCTTAAAGCTTCCCAAAGGCACTTATAACATTGTAATTAGGAGGATGTGAATACTGTTACCTAGTTACATTTCTGCTTGCCATGTGTTCCCTGTGAACTTTGATCAGGTAAACACAGCCAGAAGTGGGCAAACACCTGAAGACATTAACCATAAAGGGCAATTGGAGGCAAGAGTGTGCTCAGCCATTTCCAGAGAGTGTCTGAAAAGCTTCTCTCAATTCTTGCCCTGACTATGTGGTACTTAACTGAGCAAGAGTGTTCAAGTTTATTACCAGTCTTATTTGCTCATTAGCCATGCTGTGTATTAACATTGGATTATGTGTGTTAAAGTGTGGGAGATACATCTCTTGTAATTTCTTTTGAGATCCATGTAGACCCTCCTCTAAATAGGATCAGATTATTTGGACTCACTTAAGCCCCTTCTTATCCCAGCTCCACCATGAGGCTAAAATAAGGTGCCATTTGGGAGTTGGGGGAGAAACAAATGAAACAAGGAAGACCAAATAAGTTGCCAAAGTTGTACCCAGTGAATGTGGCAGATGTTAGGAATGACCAGATCTTAGAAAGTTACTTTTAAAGTTACCATTATTGGCCCAGGACCCAAACAATAGTTAGTTGCTGTTAATGCTTAGGGTTGTGTTTTGTTTTGTTTTTTTAAACCTCAACTCTTTCCAATTTCTCAGTAGAAATTAAAATTGTCACTTTGGGCTCATCTACACCAGCCAGGATATACCAGTTCCCTGCTGGCATATTCTGTCTCCAGATCTCACCTGCTCTGTCCCTGTTACCTGGAGAAAATGGTCTGGTGTCCAAACAGAACGTTGGCCTGTCACTGCAGCTGCTGTGACCATTTCCCCTGCTGTCTCAGAAGCCAGGAAGGGCCCTGCAACATGTGTCTGAAGACCTCTACATGTCACCATCCTTGCTCACATGCTGAGGGACTTCAGCCTGGCTTCCACAAGAGCAAGGGAGCTGGCAGTGCAGCAAGTGACATCATGCTGATATTGGCTCCCGTGGACATGTAGGGCCTGATCTGATGGAAATGAATTAAACTGGGTATTTTTATATAACAGTTTATTGGGCCCTACCCCATCTTGCGCCCATCCCAGCCCCATATCTGCCCCAGGGGTGGTGAGGACTACCCTGGAGCAGATCAGGGTATATGTCCTGCATCATCTGGACTGCAGGGCTCTGGAATGGGGGCAAGCTGGGGTATTTAGTCCATGTAGTAAACCCTTTGAGTTAATTAAAAATAATGCTACCAGCTACTGGCCTGTAGTACAAATTACACTCTCCTCCCTTTCTCAATGTCCAAAACAGCATGAAGCAGCACAAGAGAAAGCGTGAACTGGCACTTGAAGCATGTGATATTCCTTTTCTCATGGAACCCAGAACAGGGAGGCAGGGGGACTTAAAGCCCCCCTCCAGGCTAGTCTGGAGGGGGTGGAACTGAGACCCCAAAATTATCAGATACCAAGGATCAAGACCACTAAGACCCCAGTGTACGTGACCCCCCCTGAGGATCTACCAATCAGAAGTTTATAGCCATCTTTGCATTCACTAAATAGGGCCTTATATATTTTCCTCTTTCCTTGCTATATTAAGTTTATGCTTTTTAAAATGTTATAATATTTCATGTATTATGTTGTCATTGAATTCACGTTAGTCACATTGTTAATTGCTTTAGTTGGTGGTGGTATTATAGGTTGAGTATCCCTTATCCAAAATGCTTGGGACCAGAAGCGTTTTGGATTTATTTATTTATTGAATTTTGGAATATTTGCATATACATAATGAACTATCTTGGAGAGGGGACCCACGTCTAAACATGAAATTAATTTATGTTTCTTATACTCCTTATACACATAGCCTTAAGATAATTGTATACACAATATTTTTAATAATTTTGTGCATGAAACAAAGTTTGTGTATATTGAACCATCAGAAAGCAAAGGTATCACTATCTCAGCCACTCGTGAACAATTTTGGATTTTGGAATATTTCAGATTTCTGGATTAGAAATAGTTAACCTGTATTATTATTCCCTGCTTAATGTATTTTAGCAGTTTTGTACAAACATACATGCAAGTACACAAAACCCATAATGACCTGCCTGCCAAACTTGAAACCTCCCTCTTTAAAAATAGTTCTGAAGTCTCTGCCTCTTCTGCCATTTAGTGAGATCATGCCCCACTATTAGTTACCATAAAGATAACTAAAATTTTAGTTACACTGCAAATAAGTTGCTACCCATCACCAAATCATTAGTTACATAACTAAATACCCTAAAGGCACAAGATCTCATCTGATCTTAGAAGCTAAGTGGGGTCAGCTCTGGTTAGAACTTGGGTGGGAGACTGCCAACCAATACCAGGTGCTGTCGGCTATATTTCAGAGGAAGGAACTGGAAAAACCACCTCTGAGTATTCCTTGCCTAGGAAAACCCTATGAAATTCATGGGGTTGCCATGAGTCAACAGGTGACTTGAAGGCAGGCACACACACACACACATTGTAGTTACATAGAGACTCAGTGTGGTGTAGTAATTTGAGGATTGGACTATGACTCTGGATACCAGGGTTTGAATCTCTGCTCAGCCATGGAACCCACTGGGTGACTTTGGGCAAGTCACACTCTCTCAGCCTCAGAGGAAGACAAAGGCAACCCCCTCTGAACAAATCTTTCAAAGAAAACCACATGATACAGTCACTTTAGGGTTGCCATAAGTCAGAAATGACTTGAAAGCACACAACAACATTCTAGTTACACCTTTATATTGGGAAAAGTAGCTAGTTACAAGTAAGGTTTCCTAAACTCCCAAATGTTAACCATAGTTCAGTCCCATTACTTGGCTTTTGAGCATTGGAAAACAGTTGCTTTTGGCAATAACTTTGAAAACGGCATCTACAATCTTACCCTCCCTCCAAAAGTAGGTAAAAAGGGGAGTATTCTTCTTCTTAAATGGGCAGAGTTAATTTGTCTGGCATCTGCAGAGATCCACAATCTCACTCTCAGAATTTAAAAAGAAGCAGAAGCAGAAATGGCATTTAGTTCATTGGTCGGAGAAGAGCAAGATGACTGTCTCAAAGCCTATGTAATTTCCAGTTCCACTATAAAGAAGATACTTGTTTTGCCCAGTTCATCTGTTTCTGTCTTGCTTCCTGTTTAGTGCAGCTTAACTGAAATGAGTCCAAGTACCTGTGTCCTCCTTTTTGCAAAGTTTGTTAGATTCTAAGCAATGCCTTCTTCTTCTTCTTTTTCTTCCTCTTACTCTTCCTCCTCTCCTCCTCCTTTTTTTTTTTTTTAAATTACAAACCGGGAACCTGTTTGCAAGGGTCAAAGAGTACTTAGAGAGATGATGGCATTAAATTAGTCTGACGGGGATATAAATAGTTGGAATCTTAGACCAGAAAATTGCCATGGGTGGGTGGGGGGGAGGCATTAGCTACCATGTGATTACAAAAGGACCCATTAGTGTTGTATGCCTGGGATTCAAAGTGTATTCTTCAGTTAAGAGCACAAGGTCATGCTCTTAACTTCAATCAGGAAAAAGTAATAAAACTTGAAACCTTCTGTCATAATCTCTTCAAAGCTTCTTATAGCTGAGACTGGGTAGTGGGGATTTTCCCCTGTCAGTGCTGCCTTGGTAATGTGTGCCAGACAAGGGTTTCCTATTGGCATCGTACCCTATCTTTTTATTTAGCGATCTTAGCTACATTCAATTATGCCTTCTTAATGCTAGTACTGAGTTGACCAGTTTGTTCCAAAGATGCCAATCCATTTGGGTGTTACTCCCCATAATGTTCATCCATTTCTATTGTTCGACATTATATTGGTCCATAGAACTACTAACATAAGCTAGACTGTATTTCTGTATGCATGGGACACAAGGTTTGGACTGACTTTCGGAGAAGTCAGTCCAACCATCACCTTCCTCCACATCAACCCTGATTGATAGGATAATGTTGTAATGGACTGTTACAGTAACTGTTGCATATTGAACACCTGCTCTCCCCAACTGGTTACACTCCAGATATACTGGACTATAACAGCTGTCAGACAACATGCTGGGTCTGTATGATGGGAGTTTCAGTACAACATATTGGGAGGGCAGGGCAGGGGAGTCTTGCTGTGTGAATACATTCATGCATGGACAGATACAGCATAACATTCTGTTGAGAAGAATTGTTTGAAGTGATCTGTTTGAGACTGAAATTTTCAACTTATTATACCAAAACGAGTAGCACTCTTGCTTCATTTGGAAAAAATACTAATATGCTTAATATGGTAGTGTTACATGACCCGGAAATCTGCATGTTTAAATTAGGGTTGGAAAGAAAACTGAATCAATTTTAGATCTTATATTTTTTAAAATGGGAAAACTAACAAGCAGCCCTGAATATATCCCTTGCAATCCCATTTTGCAATTTGTAAGACTAAAATTAGTTGTGTCTGCATAACTCTTTGTGCACTCATAGAATCATGAGTTGGAAGAGACCACAAGGGCCATCCAGTCCAGCCCCCCCATCATGCAGGAACACATAATCAAAGCATGCCTGCCAAATAGCCATCCAGCCTATGTTTGAAAACCTCCAAAGATGGAGACCCCAGCACACTCAATTTTAAGAGTGTTCCAAACTGCAAATTTTGGGGCAACAATATTGTTTTTAGATCTTCTCTGCACACCTTGTGCTGGTCCACTTCTGTTCTGATTAAGAGTTCTGGAAAATCTGAAGCTTGCTCAATTTTTTTAAACATTTTGATTCTAATTAAAATAGCATATTACAGAATTTTACATGTGGGCCTCCATCTACATCATTTCCATCCCACCAAAAAAATAAATAAAATAAAATAAACTTTTTGGTCACTACCAGAATGAGAATGCCCAGGAAGATTTTTGTATTACTGTATAGTGTTATAGCACCGTAATATGAAAATTAGCATTATAATACTTCGTGTGTGTGTGTGTGCTTTCAAGTCGCTTGTCAACTTATGGGGTACCTCTCTCATACAGTATTTATTTAATGAAAGTTTATAATGAATGTGTGCTGAATGTCAGATGGCCCTACGCATGACAGATTATACCATGTCCTCTGGTGTGGACAGAAATATATACACATACCTCTTGTAAGATTACATTAAGGCATAATGCTTTCTGAAAATTTTATTTTATGCTATGGCACTGTAGTGCTATGGCAAATGGCTCCCAAGAACTGTCTTGCCTAATACTGTCATATATAATTGTGTATAAGATTGCATTATGATTGTGCGCACATGTGTTAGAGTTCTGGAAAACTGAAATGATTCTGTGAATTCCTGTGATATTTGGCTATGATGAAACATGTCTTTCTGTTATTACATGATTATGTGTACACACCTCCCTCTATAGCACTTGTATTCATGTAGGAAATTCAAACCTTGTGTGAAGTGACTGTAAGCTGGGCACTTCCTGAATGAGTGTGACTTGAATATTCAAGTACTGGATTAGCACTCTATAATCCTACCTAAGGAACACAAATTGCCTAAATTGTGCAGGACACAATTTCTGTTTTAGATAAGTTCACGTTTCAGTTCCTTTTTGTAATGACTGGCCACTGAACCTTCTCCTTCCTCTTATCTCTGCCCTCCAATTTGCTTTGCTTACTTGCCTGAAATACCAAATAAATTATAATAGAATGAGTGGATGGGGGTCACTTAAGTTCAATGGCCATTAACTAACTAACTTCCTGTAACCTCTCCATATAGTAGCAACTAGCATGCATTTTCCTGGAAAGATAATTTCTCCCTTCAGCCAAGGCAGGTTCACATGATTTGTAACATATTGCTAATTTAGCCCGAGAAGCCCACAAAAAGTCCTACAAAATGCTAAATTAGTAATACATTAAATTAAATTAACTGCTTGGACAACAGGCCTGCTTTTATAGGTTTTCCCCTCACTTGCACACACATCTTAACAGGTAGAATCACATATGCAGGAATAGCCAACATTTTTTGGGTATGGGGCTGTATTTGGCTCCCCAGCTCACTAACGGTATATCCACCTATCTCCACCAAATTTTGGCAGTCTGGCAAGAAGACCACACTTCTGCTTTGAAACAAACAATGCGGGGAGTGTGTACCTTGTTTTTAAGACAGACTGTGTACCTAAAAACAGGGTGAATGTTCCCTGTGCACTTTATTGCAAAGCTAAAATGCAGATTGAGGTGGGAGTCATCTGCAAAAACAGACAGGTGGCCAAGTGCAGCATGTTCCACACCTGCGATACACAATCATAAGCCAATACTGGTAGGAAATGGTGGTGACTTTGTAGAGAAAAATGATGCTACTGTGTAAAAAGAGGTAAGTATCAGCATGCTTGGAGGAATGATAGAATCATAGCACTGGAAAGGGCCTCGTTGAGTCCAAACTCCTCCTGCTCATTGCAGGATCTCCAGCTGAAGCATGCCCAGCAGGTAGCTGTGCAGCCTCTTTCTGAAGACATCCAGAGAAGGAGACCCCTAGATACATTTCTACTTCTCTAGGCAATTGGTTCCATTGCTGAACTGCTCTTATTGTTAAGAAGTTCCTTGCTTATTTATTTATGCAGGCTTTTAATGTATAATCTATAAGCGGGGGGGGGGGCGCTAAACTTTGTTAAAATGATTTGTTTTTATCTGTGATTTTAATTGTTTTAAATGTTATTGTGATTGTTTTAATTGATAATTCTTGGACGCCACCTGGGGTCCCACTTTGTGAGAAATGCAGTATGTAAATGAAACAAATAAAAAATAAATAAATAAATAAATAATGTTCAAATCTACTCGATCTACTTTAAATCTACTCTCCTATAACTTCACACCATTAGAGCTGATCCAACCCTTGGGCAGCAGAGAACAAGCCTATCCCCTCCTCTCTGTGACAGCTCTTGGGGTATTTAAAGAGTGTTATCATGTCACCCCTCAGTCCTCCCTTCACCAAACTGAACATGCTGTGTTCCTTCAGCCTTTTCTCATATGTTTTATTCTCTACACCTCTTATCCTTGTTGCCCTTCTCTGAATCTGCTCCAATTTATCTATATCCTTCTTAAAATGAGACACTTGTAACTGAACACAGTTCTCCAGATGAGGCCTGTTAAGTACAGAATATAGTGGGACTATTACTTCCCTCAACTTGGAAACTATGCTTTTATTAAGGCAAGTTAAAATAGCATTCACCTCCTTTGCTGCAGCCTCTCAGTGCTGGCTCATATTCAACTTATGATCAACAATAATTCCAGTACTGCAAAGCAATGTTTCCCCCATTCTGTGCATTTGTTTTTTGTCGAATTTTGCATTCGTCTGTATTGAATTTCATTTTATTAATTTCTGCACAGTGTTCTAGTTTATCTAAGTCCTTTTGATTTCTCTTCCTAGCTTCCAGTGTGCTATTCACTGCTTCCACTTTGGGTCATCTACAAATTTGATAATGATTCCTTCCACCCCATCATCTAAGCCATTGATAAAATGTTGAAGAGTAATGGCTCTAGGACAGAACCCTGAGGGATTCTACTTGAGACCTCTTTCCAGTTTGAAGTGCTGTCATGGATGATGACTCTGAGCACGGTTTTCCAATCAATTATGGATACATCTGACAGTGTTCCCAACTACTCCATACTCAATCATTTTGCTAATCAACCCATGTTAGTGCCTATTCTCATGAAGATACTAGCAGACAGGCTCTTGTATAATTCCTTTTTATATTTGTTCTGGTATTGAGGTCAGGCTGACTGGTCTGTAGTTTCCTGGATCTTCTTTTTTTGCCTTTTTTTTTTTTTTTGAAGAGAGGGACAATGTTTGCCCTTCTCCAGTTCTCTGTCACCTCACCTGTTTCTCCAAGAGTTCTCAAAAATGATGGCATGAGGTACAGAGAATAAGTAAGCAAGTTCCTTCAGTACTCGGGGATGCAGTTTGTCTGGCCCTGCAGATTTGAATTCATTTAGGTTAATTAGGTGATTCTTGACACTCTCTCTCTCTCTCTCTCTCTGGCTTTTCTTTGCAAACGAAGATTCAGGAAGGACTCATCCCGTGCTTTCTGCAAGCGTGCTAATGACTAATTCCCTACCAATCTTCATTTTCAATCCAAATCCCTTATCAAAGTCTCAGTTGTTACACAGAAGCAAACAGTTCTCTTTGGGGGAGAAAACTGAAGCAAAATAGGTATTGAGTACATAGTTCTGCCATTTAGGACATTTTCAGATGATCCTTGCAGCGCAAGGGAGAGGTTCGTAGCAGCAGCACAGCAGGGGGTCGATTTTGGACGACGCTGTCCCTGCAGCGAAATCGTCCGTCTCTCTTCCGTTTAGGGTTGGAGCCTGCCGCGCCATATTTGGCCAGATTTTATTCACGGAGGTTTTATTGCTCCTAGCAAGTCTCAGCTCATTGTGAGCTTTAGCTTTCTTTATGCTATTCCTGCATTCTTGGGCTACTCATCTGTACTCTTCCTTGGCAATTTGTCCTTCCTTCCATTATCTATACATACTCTTTTTTTTCTTTTCACAGCCTCCTTGAGTTTGCTATACAGCCACAATGGCTTTTTCAGATGTTTCCCATTTTTCTTCTCCCATGGGATTGTTTGTAATTGTGCTTTTTGCAACTCCTTCTTCAAGAACTCCCACCTTTGCTGGGTGTCTTTTACCATTAATATACTTAGCCATGGGATTCTATCATTTCTGTGAACTTGTTAAAATCAGCCTTCCTGAAATCCAGGGCCTGTGTTTGACTATACTCTTCTTTGCCCTATCCCACAATTGTGAATTCTAGCATTACATGGTCACTTCCCTCTAAAGTATCAGCTACTTTGATTCCAGTGATTAGCTCCTCCCTTTTGGTTAGGATAGAGTCCAGGATTGCTAATTCTCTTCTTCCTTCCTGTACTTTTTGAAATAGGAAATTATCTGCAAGGCACATCAGGAATTTGGTGGACAGCCTATGCTTAACAGAGATAGTCTCCCAGCAGATATCAGGATAATTGAAGTCCCCTCTAACTACTCATTCTTGCATCTTTGAGATTTCTGAGATTTGTTTCTGAAAAGCATCATCTACCACCTCTTCTTGGTTTGATGGTCTGAAGTAAATTCCTACCACAATGTTGCTTTTATTTCTTTCTCCATTTATTTTTACCCAAATGCTCTCACTTGGTCTAATCACAAAGGGTAACTTCACTTTTCCCCAAAAAGCCCATTGATGATTGAGCATGTTTGATACTTGCCAGGGAATGTTAACTGACAAGGAGGCAGGCACTGACAGAATAACGGAATGGAGTATCCTGTAAAAATACATGGCTGCCTGGTTAGAATATTGAACAGGAACGTTTAACATTGCAACATTTTGTTGCATGTCTGACTTGTTCCTTTAGCTGGATTTTCTGCCAGACACCTTTAGATTGTATTGGTTGACAAAAGAAGGCAAAGTGATAAGTCAAAATTGCCTTTGACAGCATAACCTTGGCCCATCATAAAGGAGAAAGGGTGATGCTTCTCTTTTTAGTCTGACCTCCTTAAAGCCTATTGCATTTTTCAGATTCTTGACACCATGGAGTGATGTTAAGCTGACAAAGTATCTGCCTCTGACCAGAGCTAGGGGTGTGGGATGGGGGCAGAGTCCAAAACTCTTCAGATCATGTACTCTTTGATTTCTAGCATTGTCTGAATGTTTTATATTGTAAAAGCTGGCAGTGAGAGTAACCTCTCCTCTACCTTTTTTTGTTTTAAATCTTGACCTTAGTGCCTCTGAACTGCATCCTCCAACTTCATAGCTAGTATGAGGCTAGGGATTGTGGAGAAAGAGGGAGAATAGGGATTTCGAAAACCTACGTTCAGTGTTGTGGATCTAACATGAACATGGTAGGGCAGGGTTGGAGAACTGGCACCCTCCTATTGGTGGAAGACTCCACCTTCATCATTCCCAATTCTTGGTCATGCTACCGGCTAGGGCTGATGGTACCTATTGTCTGAACGGCCACTGGTTCTCTCTTTATAGTTTAAAGTATGCAAATACAGAGTGAACACAGATAGACAGACATCAGATAGATAGACACAGTTCATTTTTTTCAGATTCTGCATTTCTAGAACCTTGTGGACTCACTGCTAGTAGCAGATTGACAGGGGTAGTGTACCTCAAGGCACTTTTGTTCAATATATGGATTGAAAGAGGCAATGTAAGAAACAACAACAAAAAAAAAATCATTTGAACATTCTTAGCAATATAAGCCAAAGACTGATATTTGTTTTTCTTCCTGTCATCCCTTCCCCTAGTTTTATTTCTCACAGTTCCTCTGTTGCAAGTGCCTTGGCTACAGCTTCCAGAAGGCCACAGTCAGCATGGCCACTGACCATGTTGGCTGAGAGATTCTGGTCATTGTAATCCAAATGGACTTAATACATTCAATGTGGTGATAAAAAAAAAAAGTGAAAGCGGCAGTAGAAAAATGCAGGAGGATCAGAGGCAAGAAACCTGGTTGTTTGGAATAATTCCATGAGTGAAGCAGTTTGAGAGCAGAATGACAACCTAATTAAGCTCCCCAGGTGAGGTATTTTGGCAAGATGTTCCGTGGAAAAGCAAAGTTTACACAAAATTGAAAGCATGTTGTGAGGATAATAAGGGAAAGCACATCTATGCCATTTCTAGTTTGTTTCCCCCCCCCTTTTATTATTATTAGAATCATAGAATCATAGAGTTGGAAGAGACCACAAGGGCCATCCAGTCCAATCCCCTGCCATGCAGGTATAAACAATCAAAGCATTCCCTACAGATGGCCATCCAGCCTCTGTTTAAAAACCTCCAAAGGAGACTCCATCACACTCCGAGGCAGTGAATTCCACTGCCAAACAGCTCTTACTGTCAGGAAGTTCTTCCTAATGTTTAGGTGGAATCTCTTTTCCTATAGTTTGAGTCCATTGCTCCATGTCCTAGTCTCCAGAGCAGCAGAAAACAAGCTTGCTCCATCCTCAGTATGACATCCCTTCAAATATTTAACATGGGTATTATTATGTTATATAGCGCCATCAATGCAGCCCGTGGAGGGTCCCAGGGCAAAAAATTGGCCTCAGACCTGCCACAGCTTCCCACACTCAATATATCTGGGCAACTGTGGACCTCCAGGTATTTTGGGGCTGCACTCTGTTATCCCTCACCGTTGGCTATGCTGGTTAGAATGGATGGGAATTGTAAATGCACAACCTTTTGAGGGCCATAGCTGCCTACCCCAATCTATAGTGCAGATGGTGCTGTTGGTGCCAGTGTAGACAGTAGCAGCAGGAGTTTAAAAGCTATAGTCACAGCGACCATGAAAGAAGGCATTGAGGGTGCCAGTAGATTTTTGTCTGCCTGATTTTTCCATCACTGTGCAGCCCTGAAAAAAATGCTTTTATTTGTGGTATGTGTGTATATGTGTTGGGTTTTGGCCCATGTGTGTTCATTTCACGCTGTCATGCATTTCATGAGCAATTGACTTGTGCATCTCCCAGTACTGAAGGAAATATATCCTTTCCTTCTCTGAATTCTCAAGTAACCTTTTAGGACAAAAACTGGTGATATGGCTTAAAGCATGTTGATAATTTATTTAATTTTAAAAAGTTGACATTAGTTATATACCAGGGATGAACAATTGCCATTGGCTGGGGCAGCTGCAGGACTTAAGAGACCTTTGTGGGGTGGGGCTACCCCCATTTCCCCTCTTGTGATTCCCCCTGGATAATTTTCCTTTACTTAAATTTGACATGCACACACACATACCCTTCTACCTGGTTGTTTTAAGGCCAAAAGAAGCCTTTCTTTAGCCAGTCTATTTCCATGTTAAATAAACACCACTTCTGGGCCTAAAATGGCTGGGGGGGGGATAATGCATTGAAACTACCCCCCCCCAGTCTATATTTATGTGTATAAGTTTTTGAGTGGAACAAAACTTTTTGGGGGGAGAAATTGAAAACAACAAAAGTCACCCTGGGGCCCACATTCTATCCTCAGACTGCACTTTCTTTATCCTGTTGTATACTGCTTGATATGAAACAACATCTCGGGCTCAGGCAAATTGATCACCAACAATGGTCCGCCCTGGCCTCACATAGGGAGGCATGGAGATGCACTATCCACAATGCTGCAGCCTTATTTGAGAACTCACGCTGAACAAGTCGTGAAGAGAAACGTCAATGCAGAAAGAATCACAACCCGGAAACATCACCCAAGGAGACCTTCTGCTGTGCTTTCTGCAACTGAACTTGTTTATCTCAGATTGGCCTTTTTAGTCATCAGCGTACTTGCAGAAAGCATGGGATGAGTCCTTCCTGAATCTTCGTTTGCGAAGAAAAGCCAGAGAGAGAGAGAGATGATGAGGAAATCTCTCCTCCATTGATCTTGCAAATTGCAGTTGGGCCCACCCTCTTAGAGAATCTTGAACTGATCTCATCTTGGAAGTGAAGATTTAGGCAGCAGGCAGATAGGATGAGGATGGAGTTTTTCTCCTTCTCATTGAAATGAATAGAGGCTGTGTGCAAACAGGAGTTGAACACACCCCTGTCCTGCATCTTCAGTTAACATCTTGATCCTTGGTTCATGATATCAGAAATGTTGGCATATGTTTAGACAAGGCTGGGCAAAGTGTGGCTGACAGCTATTTCTGGGGCCCCCAAGGGTTAAAAAAATTGCAATATTTTTTGCTCTGAAATGTTAGAAATTATCTCTGGAGGGTGTGTCCACTATGTTTGGAGCCCCACTGGTTCCTGCAGGGCTCAGGTGCAATTTTGCAAAAATGTTCTTTTTTTTTCCTTTTTTTTTGCCTCACAAAGCCCCAAAATGCTCTCTAGCCCCCCCCCCAAAAACATGCTCCCATGTCCCCAGAGGGCATTTTGGGGCTAAAAATGGAGGATGCGTAAGAGTGGCCCTCCAAGGTCTTCTGGAGGGCTAACGTAGGAGATTTTCAGATGGGCTATTTATTCCGTGGGAGACATGGAACAGGGTCAGGAGAAAGTCTTCTTTTCAGAAGACATTGACCCTTTTCCGTGTCTCCCTCATCCCTATTCTGCATTTCTCCATGATATTTTCATCACGGGCAAACACCATTTTTGGACCACCCATTCCGTTGTAGTAATGGAATCACAGGTGGTCTGAAAGGTGTCCCGTTCCTCTCCCACGATGACAGCTGCAGGAGGGAGGTCCATTCTGGACACTTACGGGCAGGAATGGGACACCCAGATAAGTGGCACCTTTCCCCAACTCTCCGGGTTACTTGTTGTTGTTTTTTTAAATGTGTTTTCATGCTTTGTGTACTATTTTGATATGGGGGGTATTTTTGAAATTCTCACGTGGCTGTTCTCTCACAAGAACGAGTGGGATTTCAGTTGCTGGAAGCCTTACAACGGCTGCATTTACAACCGGCAACTTTGGGGAGAGGAAGGGCATTCCTGCTGCGGAACTAAGGTAAGTGTTTGAACATTTTCCCTTCATTCTGTGGCAGGAACAGGATTGGGGCTTGTGGGGCAGGAGTGGGGCATTTGGCCCTCTCTGAAAAAGTCCGTAGTCTCTTAGTCTTCCACAGCTACCCATCTCTGGTTTAGATTGCTACTTCACCATTGCTTTCAAAAAAATTCAATTAAAAATAAAAATTGAAACTAAAGAAGAGCTCTGGCTCCTTCCCATAATCTTCTAGATCCTGTGGGGAATTTGTAAACAATGTCTCCAAAATGGCATCATGAGCTGTTACCTGGCTATTACCTCGCGACAAGTCTGTGACTTTAAATTCTTATACATTTCTGAATTTGTCTTGATAGTCAAAGATAGCTCAGGATGTCTGGGAAGCAATTGGTTAGGACTGGTGTGTTGACCCTTTCCCTGAGCCTTAAAAAGCAGGAGAGATATAAAGGCCCTGAACTTGGCATGGCTGGGAAGGAAGGGAAAATGCAGCTGAGGGGAGGGGGCATGGAAGCATTATGCAAAACCCAACTTCTGGAAATGTGGACCCCCTTCCCTAAATGAGGAAAGGAGTGGAGTGTTGGGCGGTCAGTGTATATTGTCAGCTCCTTTTCAGTGCTGCTGTTCCTGTTACTGGAGACAGAAAGGACCTGAGGGAGGGGAGCTGGGCCACCTGTTGGATTTTGACACATGGGGGAGGCTGCTGCCCTTTTTAACAGTGTGCGTCTGTCCTCTTTCTCCTTGCCTGTCTCCCTCTCCTTTGCTTCCAATCTCTCAGGGTTCTGTTTACAACTGTCCCATTGTGGTTCTCAGGCTGGAAGCAGCTGGGCAGACTGTTGCAGGCTCAAGTATAATTTCAGCTTCTTCAAAAGCCTTTTAGAGGGTCCCCCTGCACCCCCCCCCATCCCATTCCTTCTCTGAAGAGGACAGCAGCACCAACAAGGGGATAATTTGATGGATTACTCTGCAGGGCTGAGGGGCTCTTGGCTAATCCCCTTTGTGTGTCTGTTGGGCGAGACGCTCAGCAGAAGCCCCCAGCCTCAGGCGGAGAAAAGGCCGCTCAGCAGGGTGGGTTTTACACACTGACATATAAATGCAAGAACTCTGGTCATGTGGTGCAGAGTTTAATCCTTGCCCACTACCATGGCCTAGAGGTTAAGGGGGGGCACCTGTTTGAGTCTAGTTTATGCTTTTCCCACTTGGTTTGATTTACATTTTTATTCTTCTTTTCATAATAACTTGGAGACATAGAAAGTGGGGGGGGGGGTCTGGCAGAGGGCAAAACTGAAGGTGGAGTTAGGGGCGTAGTAGAGGGTGGAGTCCAACCATGCCTTAAATGCCGGCATGTCTGAAAAGGTGCACCTGTTCATCTGAGGAAAGATATTTTATGTTTACATTTATTTTATATATTATCATTCCTCATCCAAGGAGTTCAAGGCACAGTATATGGTTTCCCCTTCTTTTTAATCCTCACAAAAATACTGTGAGGTAGTTTGGGCACAGAACTGCTGGCTAGCCCAACTTCACTGCATGAACTTCATAGCTGAATAGTAATTTGAACCCATGTGGTCCTCATCCTAGTCTGACACTCTTAACCCAGGTCTTTTAATAGGAGTTTTCATATGGGTGTGTGCGTGCGTGCGTGTGTGTGTGTGTGTGTGTGTGAGAGAGAGAGAGAGAGAGAGAGAGAGAGAGAGAGAGAGAGAGATTCAAAGGAGTACTTTAAAATAATCTGAAAGTACCGGTACATTTTAATCTTAGTTATTTGATTATTTTAAATAATTAAACACATATTTATTTAAATAATACAATGGCATGCATCTTTTCCCCCTTGTTTTGTTTTTTGCTCCCAGCAAGCCTAAGGGATTCTTCATTCCCACCTGGTGAGCCTCATCAGAGGGCCTGCAGAGTCAGATGCATCCTCCCCATTACATCTCTGAGACAGCATGCAGAGAACATGACTTTAAATATCAAATTCCCCTGTTCCCTTTCCCTCCCCTTCTTAAAAATATCTTACCTGATGAACAGATCTGAAGACCTCAAAGCTTGCACAATTTGTGACCTTTTGGTTGGCCAATAGATATTAGCACAATATGTATCATGTATTTTAATTGCAAATAATTGTGTTTTTAAAAAGTATTTAAATTTGCCTTTTGTTATCCTCAAATTTCCAAAGGTCAGCCCTGGTTAGTACTTGGATGAGAGACCGGCCAATGCATAACAGATACTGTAGGCTATATTTCAGAGGAAGGAACTGGCAAAACCACCTCTGAGTATTCCTTGCCTAAGAGAACCCTTTGAAATTAATGGGTGACAGGTGACTTGAAGACAGACAGACAGACACACACACACACAGCTCCTAGCCTAGCAGAATCAAAAGGGCACTTCAGGTGGGATGTTCAGTTCACTGGTAGGGAATTAATGAAGGCTGGTGAGGAATTTCCCCACCACTTCATATATTTGAAAACTGCCCAGCTCTAACCACCGTCCCATTAGCTGATGGAACGGCCAGCGTTGTGACATCAGCTGCAAAGCGTAGCTAACAGTGCACAAGCAGCCCTTCCATCCAAAGTTGGATTTCTGCATAACTTAAGCAAACTACACTTTAGTGCTTAAGATTATGTGGAACTCCTAAAACTAAATTTCAGGTTTTACATAATGTTAAAATAATGTGAATTTGGAGGCGGGGGGGGGGATGTTATTGGGAGCCCTGGTGGTGCAGTGGTGAAATGCTGATACTGCAGCCACAATTTTGTGAGTTCGATCCCAATGGCTCCAAGGTTGACTCAGCCTTCCATCCTTTTGTAGGTCAGTAAAATGAGTACCTGGCTTGTGGGGGCAATTAGTTAACACACATTGTAAACTGCTTAGAGAGTGCCTAGTGCGCTATAAAGCAGTATAGATGTGTAAGTGCTATAGCTAAACATTTTGTAAGCTGCTCTGAGAGTCTTCGTGGATGAAGAACAGGGTATAAATACTGGTCTTGTCTAAATGAGGGAGAAAAAAATATAGGGAACACATCCAAAAAAGCAGCCATTTGCAATGATGCGACCTGTCTTAACGGTCAAAAGAACCCCCTTAAACTTTGTATGTCCCCTAGCCAAGATGGTGGCTGCGAGTGATTTACTCGTGTTTTTAAATCTGCCACTGCCAAAAAAATTAAAAAACAGTTTACCATGGTGCATACATGCAATATTTTATATTTACAAAAAGAAAAAAAAGAGTATAAGATTGCCATTTTATCGACTTACCGGACCCTTGCTTAGCCAAAAATCCAACATGGCAGCAGCAGGTGCTTTCCCTGTTTGCTAGCCCCACCCCCCATGCTCGTCCAGCCAATCAGATTACACTGCCTGTTTGTATCTATGCGAATGTTCAAACAATCACACATTCACATGTTGTACGGAGCTTTTTTAAAAATCCAGGAGAAGTCCCAAACGCTATATGAGTTTGCAGTGGATTTGGCTGCCCCACTTCCAAATGATATGTATTTGTACGGAATGTCTGTATGAACAGATTGCCTTCCATTCACATCCCGTTAGGATTATTTTCACCATTTAGACAAGGCCACTCTAAAAAAATAAAAATAAAAATAAATACTGCTATGAAGCTTCTTTAATTCAACATGGCTTCAGGCCTCAGTATGTCTTAAACTGGCCTTGCTTCCATTGGCATATAGTTTTGTTGTGCTTGGAAACTGGCAAAAGTGCTGTAATTCAGAGATGATTGGAGTGGAACATGTTTCCTGCTCTCTGTGTGCTTGTACTTGCAATACAGAATATACACCCAAGTGACTGAGATTTTACCTTACCCACAAAAGAACTTGAAATACTTACCGGCTGTGTGGGATGGGTGTGCTGCCACTGTAGTCTCTATTTTATGGGATTGATCATACAGTGTGGGTGGGCTTTCTACAGAAGGTTTAAGTTAGCCTTCCCCAACCTGGTGCTTTACACATGTGTTGGACTACAGCTTCCACCACCCACCTAGCATAGCTGTGCTGCCTGGGAATAATGGGAATTACAGTCCAATGCATAGAAAGCCCTAGGTTAGAAAAGCTGGATTAAAGTTATCATGCTCATATCCTGTCTTTTGTCTATGGAGCTCAGATTTGTACATGTGGCAGTTGTCTTTATTTCGTTCGCACAAGTTGGGTCCAGAATTGGAGACTTGGTTCAAGCCACCCAATAGGGACAGCAAAAAACATTTTGCTGCCTGAGGCAGAATAGCAAATGGTTCCTTTTATTCACTGAAGTCAAGATGCACAGTAGCAATAGCACTTATCAGTGCCAAAGCATTCCCTAAGCATAACGTCACCTAGTGTATTTCCATGGCCAAGCGGGGATTCGAACCCGGGTCTCCAGAGTCATAGTACAACACTCAAACCACTACACTCACAAATACCCCTCCTCATTTCTAGCAGTAACAATACAATAATAAAAAGCAAATAAGCATTTGCTGTTCTTTCACCAAATCCAAATCAGCAGTTCTATTCTACCTAATGGTAGGGCTTCATTCTACTTAATGGTAGGACTAGCTCTGCCACACAGTGAACTTTATGTCCGTAAAGAGTCAGAACCCAGGTTGCCTTCCATGGCAAACGTGCTGTGTTCTTAAGGTTCCAAGACCCCATAATTCCTCTTTCTTATATAATCCCTGTTCTGCCATATTACTTCTAGTACCTTTGGGACGGATGTGAAAATTAGTTTCAGATAAGATAGCTTGATGAACAAACCATCTTTATCTTAGCCCTATGATGATCTCCCCTCCATTGACACCCCCTTGTCGTGGGAGAGAGGCTTGCGTACCCTAATGATGTTTTGAGTGATGCTGGTGGTGGCACAATAGCCACCAGTAGGGTCTCCCATGCCAGACAGGTCAAAACTGAAGGGTTTGACGAAGAGCGTCAAAGGGCAGGATGGGCTCTCTAGCCTTGTGGCAACCGTCCTAGGAGAAGGAAAACTCTAATCCCAAACCCGGGCAGATGGTGCTTGTCCAACCCTGTAAGGTCAACCATCTAAGAGAAGGAAACTCTAATCAAACCTACGGCCCAAGGACCTCAATGCTACCGTCCATGCTTGCAAGGCCAGCAGATGAACCTTTGGTTTAAAGGGTGAGGCCAGTTCTGTGCACGCTGCACTCCACCAGACAAATCCATTGCACAGGCTTGAAGGACAAATCCAATTCCAAAAAAAAAATGCCCTGTAGTGATAGGCAAGGAATGAAACGGCAGGTGTAAAGATGCACTGGAAGCCGCAGAGCCAACCCTGCATGCAGGCGGTTCAGGACTTTGGTCACTCGAGGCTGACCCGGGAGATGACAGTCTTGTTCGGCAGCATCCTGAATGACCAAGCAGCCTTTTTTAAGGAGAGCACTGCTTGCTCCATATGGAGAGGGGCCTAGAAAAGGTGGCCTAACGAAAGCTCATCCCCAACTACCTGGTTGGCTAGCCATGGCCAACAGGAATCTTCTGATGCGGTCAAACCAAGACAAAGAAACAAAGGCACACACTGGCCTCCAAAGGTGTAAATAAACTGACGCTTGCATGCTGGAACATCAGAACCATGTGAGACTCTGAAGATAGTGGATGGCCTGAGCGTCATTCTGTTCTAATAGCCCATGAACTATCACAACTTAATATTGACATTGCTGCTCTTAGTGAAGTTCGTCTCCATGAGGAAGGCAGCCTTAAAGAACATGGCGCCGGCTACACACTTTACTGGTCTGGCAAACCCAAAACCGAAAAACATCTTTCAGGAGTAGGCTTCATGATCAAAAACTCCATTGCCTCCAAACTCGAAACCTTGCCAACAGGACACTCTGATCACATTATTTCCTTATGCCTCCCACATGTTGTTCTCTTTAGTATATATGCCCCAACTATGCAAACCGACCCTGCAGAGAAAGAAAAATTCTACACAGACCTACGCCACCTCATACAAAATGTCCCTGTAGAAGATAAAATTATTATCCTTGGTGACTTCAATGCCAGAGTAGGAAAGAACTCTGAAGCCTGGAAAGGTGTCTTAGGCAAGCATGGTGTTGGAAATTGCAATGATAACAGAGGCCTCTTGCTAGAGTTCTGTGCAGAACAACAGCTGACTATTACAAACACTATCTTTCAGCAGAAAGATAATTTGAAGACAACCTGGATGCATCCCCGATCCAAACATTGGCATCTCATTGACTATGTTCTAGTCCGCCAGAGAAACATTCGTGATGTCCGCCATACTCGAGTGATGCCCAGTGCAGAATGCCAGACAGATCATCGCCTCGTCAGATGTAAACTAAACCTTCATCTTAAGTTCAAACCTAAGAGGGGTGGCATGTTAAAGAAGAGACTTCAAGTCAACAATCTTCAACAAGCTACCATGAGAGACAACTTCCAGGCAAACCTGCAAACAAAACTTGAAGACCATCCTATAGATCCTTCTCCTACAGTGCTTTGGCAACATATCAAAAACAGTATCCTCCAGTCTGCAAAAGAATCCCTCGGGTTCTCCCACAAGAAAAATCAAGACTGGTTTGATGAAAACGATCAAGAGATCCAGGAACTGTTGGCAAAGAAGAGAACTGCTCACCAGGCTTACCTCGTCCAGCCAACTTGCCATGTAAGAAAAGCAGCTTCCCGTTTCACATGTAGTAAACTTCGACAAAAAATTCGAGACATGCAGAATAAGTGGTGGATCAATATAGCAGAAAAGACACAACACTGTGCAGATCTGGGGGATTCTAGAGGATTTTATGAAGCTCTTAAGGCAGTGTTTGGACCTACTTATCAGGTCCAAAGCTCCTTATACAGTACAGATGGTCAAACATTAATTACTGATAAAGCCTCCATCCTGAATCGATGGGCTGAACATTTTCAAAGTCTCTTTAGCGCCAACCGAGTAGTCCAAGGCTCAGCTATCCAACATATGATACAAAAACCATTGAAAAATGAATTGGACATAACTCCCACTTTGGAAGAGACCCTTAAGGCCATACAGCAGTTGAAAAATGGCAAGGCAGCTGGGATTGATGGAATCCCACCTGAAGTTTGGAAACACGGAGGTCATGTACTCCATGATAAATTCCACAGACTCCTTGTGAATTGCTGGGAAAAGGGGGAACTGCCATCAGATCTCCGAGATACAGTCATCATCACCCTGTACAAGAAAAAAGGAGCAAAATCCGATTGCTCAAACTGTCGAGGCATAACACTGCTCTCTATTGCTGGAAAAATCCTTGCAAGGATACTCCTGAACAGATTAGTTCCTGCCATTGCAGAAGAACTTCTTCCTGAAAGCCAATGTGGCTTCAGAGCCAATAGGAGTACAGTCATCATTTCACATTCGTGGGGGTTAGGGGCAGACAACCCCTGCGAATATGAAAAAAACGCAAATAAGGAATGAGCCAGCTGGTTAGCGGTTTTCCACCCCAGTCCCTTCCCAAGGCAGCGAGGAGCTTCCTGAGAAGCCCCTCGCTGCCTTGGGAAGGGAATGGGGTGTTGAGCAGCGGGGGGGGGGTGCAGGCAGCTTTCCGCGAATGATCAAAACCATGAATGTGAAAGTCGCAAATGTGGAGGGGCAACTGTACTACAGATATGGTATTTGCCTTTAGACAACTGCAAGAGAAATGTAGAGAGCAGAACAAGGGTCTCTATGTAACATTTGTTGACCTCACCAAAGCCTTTGACACCATGAGTAGGAAAGGTCTGTGGCAGATCCTGGAAAGATTAGGATGTCCCCCCAAATTCCTGAAAATGATTAAATGATTATCTTGCTACACGAGGGCCAGTGTGGTCAAGTCAGATATGGTGATGCTCTTTCAGAGCCCTTTCTAATAACTAACGGAATGAAGCAAGGTTCTGTTCTTGCACCAACTTTATTTACAATCTTCTTCAGCATGATGCTCCAAAGGGCTACGGCAGAGCTCGAAGAAGATGACGGCATCTATATACATTACCGTACTGATGTTAGCTTGTTTAACTTAAGCTGTCTGAGGGCTCACACTAAGACTCTAAACTATCTAGTCCGTGAGCTTCTCTTCGCTGATGATGCTGCCATTGTTGCCCACACAAAAGCAGCTCTGCAGTGCCTAACATCCTGCTTCGCAACAGCTGCAGAGCTGTTTGGGCTGGAAGTCAACCTGAAGAAAACAGAAGCTCTTTACCAACCTGCACCACAGGACGAACACCAGCATCTCCACATTGCCACCGGCAATTCTGTGCTTAAGTCCATTCAGCAGTTCACCTACCTGGGAAGCATCATCTCCTCAGATGCCAAGATTGACAAAGAGATCGATCACAGATTAGCAAAGGCACATAGCGCATTTGGAAGACTTTACAAAAGAGTCTGGAGTAATAAACACCTGAGGCGAAACACAAAAATCAGTGTGTATAGAGCCATTGTACTGTATATTCTCCTTTATGGGTCTGAAACATGGGTCACCTATCGCCACCACTTACAACTCCTCGAACACTTCCATCAGTGCTGTTTACGTACAATCCTAAATATACACTGGACTGACTATGTGACGAATGTTGCTGTCTTTGAGCAAGCAGGGATCACCAGCACTGAGGCCATGATACTGAGAACACAGCTGTGCTGGGCAGGGCATGTTTCTAGGATGGAGGACCATCGCCTCCCCAAAATAGTATTCTACGGTGAACTCGCCACGGGTCAGCATAAGAGGGGCGCTCCAAAAAAGCGATACAAGGACTCCCTGAAACAACACCTCAGGCTCGGCCAAATTGATCACCATCAATGGTCCACCCTGGCCTCACATCAGGAGGCATGGAGACACACTATCCACAATACTGCAGCCTTCTTTGAGAACTCACACCAAACAAGTCTTGAAGAGAAATGACAATGCAGAAACAACCCAGAAACATCATACAAGGAAACCTTCTGCTATGCTTTCTGCAACTGGACTTGTCTATCTCGGATTGGCCTTTTTAGTCATCAGTGCACTTGCAGAAAGTGCAGGATGAGTTCTTCCTGAATCTTCATTTGCGAAGAGAAGCCAGAGAGAGATGATGATCTGGATGTTTCCTGCGTCTTTTAGGGAGGATCTTGCTTAACTTTCCCTCACTTTGGTACCAGCTTAAGTTGCCCGTGCTTAAAATATGGCGCGGCCGCTTCCAAAGCTTAACGGAAGTGACACTGATGATCTCAGAAGAGGGATGGCAGCATCCGAAAATGACCCCCCGCCACGCAAGAGCGCTGTTCCTCTCCCGGGAGCTCATCCCACGATAAGTTCCGTTTAGCGTTGTCTGAAAATGTCCTTACTGTCAAAAAGTTCCTCCTAATGTTGAGGTGGAATCTCTGTTCCTGGAGCTTGCATCCATTGCTCCGTGTTCCAGTCTCTGGAGCAGCAGAAAACAAGCCTGCTCCATCCTCAACGTGACGCCCCTTCAAATACTTAAACAGGGCTATCATATCACCCCTTAACCGTCTTTTTTCCAGGCTAAACATACCCAGCTCCCTAAGTCTCTCCTAATAAGGCATGGTTTCCAGAACTTTCACCATTTTAGTCGCCCTCCTCTGGACATGCTCCAATTTGTCAATATCCTTTTTGAATTGTGGTGCGCAGAACTGGACACAGTATTCTAGGTGAGGCCTGACCAAGGCAGAATAGAGCGGCACTATTACTTCCCTCGATCTAGACACTATACTTCTATTGATGCAGCCCAAAATCGCATTGGCCTTTTTTAACTGCCGCATCACACTGTTGACTCATGTTCAGCTTGTGGTCTGCTAGGACTCCTAGATCCCTTTCGCACGTAGTCTCGTTCAGCCAGGTCTCCCCCATCCTATATCTATGCATTTCATTTTTTTGCCCTAAGTGCAGTACCTTACATTTCTCCGTATTGAATTTCATTGTGTTAGCTTTGGCCCAACTCTCCAGTCTATCCAGGTCATTTTGAATTTTGATCCTGTCCTCTAGGGTATTAGCTGCTCCTCCTAATTTGGTGTCATATGCAAATTTGATAAGTATGCCCCTAATTCCCTCATCCAAGTCATTGATAAAGATGTTGAATAGCACTGGGCCCAGGACAGAACCCTGTGGCACCCCACTGGTCACATCTTTCCAAGACGAAGAGGAGCCACTGCTGAGCACCCTTTGGGTTCAGCCGGTCAACCAATTACCAATCCATTTAACAGTTAACTTGTCTAGCCCACATTTTACAAGCTTGTTTGCAAGAATGTCATGGGGAACCTTGTCAAAGGCCTTACTGAAATCAAGGTATGTGACATCCACAGCATTCCCTTCATCTACCAAGCTGGTAATTTTATCAAAGAAAGAGATCAGATTAGTCTGGCATGACTTGTTTCTCTGAAAACCATGTTGACTTTTTGTGATTATGGCATTGCCTTCTAAATGTTCACAGACTCTCTGTTTAATGATCTGCTCTAGAATCTTCCCTGGTATTGATGTCAGACTAACTGGACGATAATTGTTGGGACCATCTTTCTTTCCCTTTTTGAAGATGGGGACAACGTTTGCCCTCCTCCAGTCTTGCTGGGACTTCTCCTGTTCTCCAGGAGTTCTCAAAGATTATTGCCAATGCCTCTGAGATTACATTGGCCAGCAATTTTTAATACTCTTGGATGTAGTTCATCTGGTCCAGGAGATTTAAATTCATTTAGATTAAGAAGGTATTCCTGTACTACCTCTTTGCTTATTCTGTGCTGGATTTCCCCTATTGTGTCCTCTGTTCCATTCTCCTCAGGTGGGTCACCCTTTTCCATTTCTGAAAACACTGAGGCAAAGAAGTTGAATAATTCTGCCTTTTCTCTGTCCCCTGTTAGCATTTTGCCATCTTCTCTGCGTAGTGGCCCTACCATTTCCTTCTTCCTCCTTTTGCTGTGGACATACCCCAAAAAATCCTTTTATTGTTCTTAACCTCTCTAGCAAGCCTGAGCTCATTCTGCACTTTAGCTTTTCTGACTTTACTCCTACATGTGTTTGCTATCTGTTTGAATTCTTCTTTGGTGATTTCCCCCTTTTTCCATTTCCTATACACGGTCCGTTTAAAACTTAGCTCCGTGGAAAGTTCTTTAGTCATCCATCCTGGTTTCTTGAGACACCTCCCATTTTTCTTCCTCAATGGTACTGTTTGAAATTGTGCCTTCAGTATCTCCCTTTTGAGAAAGTCCCATCCGTCTTGAGGTGTCTTCTCTTTTATATTCCTAACCATGGGATCACCCCCAGTATTTCCCTGAGTTTATTGAAATCAGCTCTCCTAAAGTCAAGTATGCGTGTCTGACTATGCCTGGCTTCTCCTTTCCATCCCACCACTTGCACCCCATTAACCAGGTCATACCCTGCCTTGTTTTGTCTTATCTTGTTGCAGCCATCTTTGATAGAAACGGAAATAAAGTTGTCCCTTCATATTCACTGGAGTTTGGTTCTATCCCCTGTGGATACCAAAATCCATGAATACTCAAGTCCCATTATATGCAAGGGCATAGCAAAATGGTGTCCCTTATATAAGATGGCAAAATCAAGGTTTGATTTTTGGATTATTTTTTTTAAAGAATGTTTTCAAGCCGTGAATACTTTTAAATCCGTGGATACCAAATCTGTGGATAAGGAGGGACAACTGTAGTGGAAAAATGATGATAGGCCATCAGTAAATGCCCTCATTCAAAAAGCTTCAAAGGGGCTTCAAAGATGGAGGCTTCAAATTTTCTACTGAATGATTACATTTTACTTTTAATTGTAATTTGATGTATAACTCTTCTTTTGAAACAAGATAGAAAAGGAAAAGAAACAGTAACCCTGTGGCACCTTCAAGACTAACCAGTTTATTCCAGGATAAATGTTCATGGGCACACTTTCTGCAGATGCTGTAGCCCATGTAAGCTTATGCTGAAATAAATGGATTAGTCTTAAGGATGCCACCAGTCTTATTTTCTCCTTCCTTTTTTTTATATACTGAAACCAACCTCTTTAAAAATCATTTTGAAATCACTGTTACTGTCACTCCCTTCCTCTTCTCTGGCTGATGTAGGTTGGTAAAAAACAAACTAAATGAAAAGCTTAATCCCAATGTTATAATTGGCAATTAAAAAATATTTTGGAAAGTTTAAAAAACAGACATTTTTTGTTGTTACCAATTGGTAAAAATACTATATTCGCAGCACAATCCTGTGTATATTTCTTTATAGCCAAGTCCGAGGATGTTTCATGGAGTTTACTCTTCACTACGTGCGTTTAGAATTGCATACAGCCTTACTTACATTTTTATGGGAAAACTCAGTGTTATTATAATGCTGATTCATAAGTCATAGAGCAGAGACAAACCTACAATCAGGATTGTGGGTTTTCTTGCTTTTGCCTTTGTACCTAGAGCAACTGCTCTGTCACAGCAACATTTCTGCCTTCCACTTTGGATGATAAGAGACTTCTAGCAGCCTGTTATTAGCTGTGCTCTTTGGTGAAGAGCCAGTAATATAACAGAGGTCTGAGCTCACCGGAAACCTGAAGCTAATTCAGGGAGATGAAATTAAATAAATTACAGCTGTGTTTTCACCCTCCCTACTGTAGACACATACTTTAGGAAGAGCAGGAGGAGGTTGGAGAAGGTGAGGTGAGATTTTCATTCCATCCCACACAAAATAGCTGGAATTGTCCTCCGTGGTGTATTTAACATTCAGCTATTTGGCTCCAGATTTTTCAGGAAGTCAACCTGAAGTAAACAAACTCTGCACATGATCCAGATTATAGTGTCTTCCATACACATTGTGAAGGGAAAGGAACAGAAAGCTAGAAGCCAGAAATTAAGATCCAGCTGGATACAAGTGAGAAGGTCTGGCTAGTACAGAAAGCCTAAAGGGAAAAAGTTTGATCACCCTAGCAAATTCCTTTATCCTTCCTTCCTGACAAAGGTGTAGGAAACATAGATCATAGGATTGTCACCCAATTAAGGAGATCTCAGTCAATTAATTGTGTGTATGTAGGGCTGGTTCTATTATTAGGTGGAGTTAGAAGGTATTTTAAGAGGGCAGCAAATTATTGGCTGTTTAGCTTGTTATTGCATTTTTGCTGTCAAGAATAAGGAGAGGTGCTTATGGAATTTTCTATCTCATTTGCCAAAATAACATGGCTGGCTTTGGGTGCCATGTACCTTGAATGAATGGGCAGGGATGCCATTTCCTGTCCTGCAAAACTAATTGGGCAGATAGCAAAACTAATTGGGCTGGCTCTGTGTGGGTTTTCAAAAGTGCTGGAGGAACACATCTTTAAAAAAACCCCCAATAATTACAATTATTTTAAAAATTTGATTCATTTTAAATATGTAACAACTGTATTAATGTACAATTACATTATTACAAACAAAACATCTACTGAAAAAGAGCCTTAACTGATCTTAGTTTTGACTTAGCTGATTACATCTAATGGCCTAATAAATTGAGCAATACCCTAAATGGAAGGTTTGAGAAGATCAAGAAGATGAATTAGTGGGGTGGTGAGTAAATCAAGAACTGAAACACAGAACCCTTCCTCCTTGTATGCAATTAGTGGCCCTGGGGAACTTGCTGCTTCAGGGATGGAGAACAGGCGCCCCTCCAGATGTTGGATTGCAACTCCCATCTTACCATTGGCTTGATGGCTAGGTCTGATGGGAGTTGCAGTCTCAGAACCTCTGAATGACCATATATTCTCCACCCTTGCTTTAGTCTAACATTCTCTTTCTAAAAGTTCTGAAAGCTCTTTAAGGGTGGTGTGTGCCAGATTCTGCTTGCAAACTGAGTTCTCAAGAAGAATAAAGTCGACACACCTTGTTTTCCCTGTTATTGGATTCATAGGCTTGGAGGAGGTTGTGGTGAAAGCCTTCCTCCCCACTTGACAAGGTCAATGAGATGGAGAGGATTCTCTAACTGTGGCTACAACTGAGACAACCAACTCTAAATTATTGGGGTGTGAGAGCAATGTCCCCCATGCCATAGTGATTTGGAAAAGTGTGTGTGCTCATATGCATGCCTGTATATGTGGACAACCCCTACCAGCTGTCTAGCAAATGTCAATTGTTCCCTTTGTCATTACCCACTTCTGCCCTCACAGGTCAGTAATGAGGGAAAGTAAACGGCAGCAGAGCAAAAGAGAGGTGGGAAGGAAGAGGGAAGTCCCTGCCCTGGAAATCCTTTTCCTTTTTAACCTTAACGTGTGTTCCATGCCAACCCTCTTGATCCCAACTTCTTGTCCTCCACATGCACGGACTCTTTTCCCTTTCCTCTTCCCTGTTTCTCTTTCTCTGTGAGAAAGAGAGAATTTTCTGATTCACACTTCTAGTTTTTAATATCTGTATTTTTGAAAACTAAACAATTGTCATATTATACAGTTTCACAGTATATTCCATAACATTGTCTTTACATTTAAATACATGTCTTTGTCTGATCAAATGAAATACCAAATGTAACACCCTGAGGACATTGTTGTACCATGTGGTGGGATCTAAATTTCATAGTTTATACTGATGCATCATCAACATCAACTGCATCACTTTTATACATCATCAACAAGAGGGCTATTCATTAATACATATATTGTCCATTATAGAGAGCAAATGCCATAATTTATTGCTAATAGCCTCTTGTTCCAAAAAACAAACCACAATGAACATTTGGTTTGTGTGCTTCTTGTTTTTTTCTCTTCTTCTGGTACTGGTGGTAGGTGGGGTCTGAAAGCCTTTGCCTCCATTTTAGACTACCCAAAATTGAGAGTTTATATCTAAATCTGGACAAGTGCAATGAAATTTTAATTATGGGTAGTTAAACCAAACCATAGATAGATGCAGTCAAGAGAGGCCATGGGCCTGAACCTGGAAGATCTGAGAATGGAGGTAGAAGATAGGGGGTCTTGGAGATGTTTAATTCACATGGGGTCACCATGAGTTGAAGTTGGCTCTAAAGTAGTTAACAACAACATCAACAAAGCCAAACCAATTTTAACCCAAAACTTAGGAAGCTGGCTTATAAAGATTAACCTCAGTTTAGAGTTTGGAAAATACAGTTGTTCCTTCATATTCCCTGGGGTTTGGTTTCAGGACCCCCTATGGATACCAAAATCTGTGAATGCTCAAGTCCCATTATATGCAATGGCATAGCAAAATGGTGTCCCTTATATAAGATGGCAAAATCAAGGTCTGCTTTTTGGATTATTATTTTTTAAAGAATATTTTCAAGCCATGAATACTTAAATCTGTGGATACCAAATACATGGATACAAAGGGAGAACTGTATGCACTGTTCTGATCTCTTTCTTACAGCTGTATCAGGATGCAGGGAGGATAAGCATGTGTGTTGACCAGAGGCTTGAGCACATAATATCAGCTACAATAATTGAACATTGGCCTCAATGCTGCATCAGGTGATATTGGTCAAGGAGTAGATATGATAGTCTTCTGTTCACCCCCAATCCATCTTTTTTCATCTGCAGCCCCCTTGCTTGCTTGTATCTCTCTCTTGAACCGTGACAGCACTGCTTTTACTACAAAACAGCTTGCAATTACCTTAACATTTAGAAATAGAGCAGATAATAAAGAATTTTATTGTGAGCCATTTTGAAGACTGTGAAGAGGAAAGCCAGACTACAAATGCTCAAGTATTCTAATTCTCATTCAGTGCTAATGCTAGGATAGGTGTTCAGGTGGTATTAGGTAAATTACTGTATAGCGAAACACTAGCATAGAGTAGCAAAACTTTTTCTATATGGATGGTAGTGAATAATTCTTCTTGGAAGGTTTTTTTTCAATCCTTACTGAAGAAAATAAGTGTTGGTAAGCTGAAGTAAAAAGATGGGCAGGTGGGGAAAGAGTTTTAGTTTTAAAATAACTGTTTCCCTAGACTTGGAATCTGCTGTAAGGGTCTCCTCCCTCTTTCATGGTCATTATCTTCACAGTTGTGTACTCGGCCTCCCCCACAAATCTTTTCCAGGAACTTGCAGAGTGGAATAGGAGGAAAGTTACTGAAGCTGCAGGAATGTGAAGCATCCAGACTTGCTCCCATTGTCAGAGCTACCTGCCATCCTCCAAAACAGTGCTCTGACCCTTCCTTCCCTTTGTCTGGCACTCCCCCTCCTCTAAATTGCATTGAGGCCCGGCCCACTTACCTGGCTTCCAGGTAGGGAAGTTTTGATGAGTTGTTCTCTTGTTTCGTAAAGTTGCTCTCAGTTCATCAGGTAGGGCTTATACATATTATTTATATTTAACAGAATATAATTTTAATAGAAATGTTTAGTTTCTGCCTTTCATTGGAAGGGTAAAGCAGCCTTCTTGATCCTTTGCCAGATTGGTTTAGTCTCTTGTTGTCTATGTTATCTTCTTGACAGTCAGTTGCTTGTTTTATTCTTTAAATGTGCATATTTTTTAAGACGTAGTGCAAGAAACAGATGGCTTGCAGCATATTCATAACTAACAGCTTAAAGTAGGAAGGCAGTATTTGACAAAGGATTTTTTTTAAAATGTAACCCATGGAGAGGGGATTAGGAGCAGTGGGACAAATTGTTCACCCAAGACGCGTCAATTTACTCTTTGCCTAAAAAGAAAATTTGAGTGTGGAGGCTCAGTTACAGAGTTACCATTACAGTTAGCATTTATTTAGCTAGCAATAGACACAGATGGAAGAGAGGAAAGTACTGCATCAGATCATTGACATGTTTAGTTTTTTATTATCTACAGTGAGGCTGGGGAACTTGTGCCTGTCTGGATAGTACTGAACTCTAATTTCCATCATCCTTGGCCAAGTTGTGAGATATGATGGGAGTTGTAGTTAATCCACATCTGGAGGACTAGTGGTCTCCAACCCTGACTGGCAGTGACACTGCAGTGTTTTCAGACAGGCTGCCATCCATCTTTCCCACTGAGCTATGTTCTTTCTCCAAGCACTTCCTGTTACTGTATTTAGAGAACCAATCTTTGTGCTTTGTATCTGTTGTCTTTTATGGATTCCAGCCATACTGTCCTGCTAAATATTCTTCCTGTGCTAATGTATCTCAGTGATTTCAGCTGAACAACTTGAAGTAAATCATGTAGACTTGCACATAGTTGGTTGGATTCTGAGTGTGAAATTTGGGTTTCTTTTGATGTGGAATTTACAATTACATAGTGGGCTGCATAAGTCTGTGGATTTCAAGGGGTGATCAAGACAGCACCAGGGCTGTGGCTTTTAAACACAGTGGGCTCAAATGCTGAGGTTAGAAAAGTTACTTTTGGGGATTACATCTCCCAGAATCCCCATCCAGCTCAATCCAAATTCATCTATATGACAGGGACTATTCTTCTATAGTGTCTCATCAAGTGTTGTGCCTATCAGATCCAGCCTGCTAGTAAATGTGTTGCGGTGAGGTGGAGTGGTTTATAATAAATGCTTGCTCTCAGTAGAGACTTCTGTGTAGCCAAACTGGCACCGTCAAAGTAGAGAGCACTAAATTAAAGGCAGTAGGCTCCCTCTCCCCATCTTGATCTTTGTTTCCTCTAGATAGGGGCTAGGGAGCTTTTGAAACTTCAGATGTTTTGGATTTCAGATTGAAGAAACCCTAACTAGCATGGTAATTAAGAAAGTTGCAGGTTGCCAACCTCTGTTACAGGTTATTTAGAAATAACCTAAACCTTCTATAGCCTGTTCATCCAAATGAGGGCAGCTTCCTTGTAATGCTGACTATTCTACATGCTGAGTTTGCAGCCAGGTCCCAGAAGTATAATGGTAAATTGCTTCTGACTCATTGATTCAACTCGTTAGATGCCTTCTCCTTTAACAAAGGGATCTTCAGCCAGCTAAAATGCTACCTTTAGCTTTTAATTAGAAATACTGGCCATCTTTAAGAGACATACTATCTTTTAATCTGGTAGGATGAAGTAAGGCCATCGATCAAGGCAAAAGAAAGATTTATCTAGCCTCTGCTTATTAATTATTTCCCTTGATCTCTATGCTAATTTGTCATGAACAGTGGCCAAGATTGGACAACATGATAAGTCAGAGAACCAGGAAGCACAGGGGTCCTGGCTTAAAGGCTTAGCACATGCTGAAGTAAAGTGGCAGGGCAGGCAAAAAGTTCCACTTTCCATGCTGCCTTACTGCATGATGTTGTAGTTCTTCCGGTGTTCTACCGTTCTGGTCCTGTGGGAGACTGAAGTATACTGGCATCTTTTTCCTAATGGATGTGGTTTTACCTTGGTCTCCCATGGGACTGGAATGGAAGAATGATGACATCATGCAGTAAGGCAGTATGGAAGATGGAACCTTCTGGCTGCAGTGCCGTGTTTCTTTGGCATGCACTAAGCCTCTTAGGGGCTTACCACACTCCGAAGAAAAGCGGCAAAGCAGCAGGTACTTCTGGCTTCCCTGCTGCCTTGCTACATGATGTTGCCATTCTTTCATTCTGGTACTGTGGGGGACTGAGGTAAAACTGTGGTTTTTTGCTAACCAGAAAAAAGCCTCAGTCCCCCACAGGAGCAGAACAAAAGAGTGCCAGAAGAACACCGACATCATACAGTAAGGCAGCAGGGAAGATGGAACGTGCCTGCTACTTTGCTGCTATTCTTTGGAGTGTGGTAAGCCCCTTAGTTATGAGCAACATGTTATAGCTGCTCACCCACTCCTGCTTGCAAGCTGTTTATTTATTGTGTTTGTTCATCATGTTGTCTGACTGTGGCTGCTTTTCGATCTCTGAGCCAATAAATGTTCTTTGTCTCCTAACAAACCAGAGAAACAATCCATGTTTTTGTTTTGGATTTGTTTGTTGAGAGAGAAACAAATCAGAGAGAGGAAAGCACCCACATATGGATGACTTGACCAATCATGGAATAAAACTCTAGTTTGTTAGCCACTCCCACTGCAAGTGGGAATGACTGAACACCAGCATATTGCTCATACATGACAAGCCAAGCTTTCTGTGAATCTCTGGTTTGTTATGTCATGAGAACCCATCCAATACATAATGCTTGAAAGCCTTGTTATCACCTCATTCACTTTCCAGAACATGGACAATTTGATAGTTATTGTGGGAGATGACATCACACTCATGTCATAAAAGGAAAGACCTGGAGCTCTGCTCATTCATGTTTCTTCTTCACTATGCCACTGTGCGAGTTGGTTGGAGCTGCAGTAAGAAGACTTTTTCCAATGAACAACCCACAAATGAGCTGGCTGTCTTATAAAATTGGTTCCTGTTTTGTTGGCTCCTCTGTTTTAGTAGTATCCTTAGGTGGGAGTGTTACCTTGATGCAACAGTGGATCTCTCAATATGTGTGAAACATGGACCAAACAGGAACAAATATACCAGTTTTTACACAGGGACAGTGTTCTGAGACAGTAAGTACTATGTACACAGTCAGTAGTACTGGACAAGCTACTCAGGAACCACATAAGAGCTCCCTGCACAATAGCTTTTATTCCATGCCAGGTTTCTGTGGATTATTTTGCATTCCTTCTAAGAGGCCCACAGGAATACAACCTCTTCTGTACTGTAGACAGAAGTCTTTCAGGCTAAGGTTGCCAACTGCGTTTCTCTTCTTCCTCCATTAAAGGCTTTTTTTGCGGGGGGGGCTTTTAAATAGGTATGTGCCAACCAAAATTCGCTGGATGGTGTTGCTGGAGACAAAATGCAGAGATAGGGACTATACTTGTTGAGCTACTGTGTGCCAGGGCTTTCTTTTTTCTTTAATGTGCAGCCAGACTACAAATGGGCAGTTAAGAAGAACATGCAGGCAGTTCAAAACACCAAGTCATGTGAAATTTGTATTAAGTTAGGTTTTATAAGGAATGGCTAGTAATTAAGTGGGCACAGTATCTCCCACAGAATAGGTCAAGAAAGTAGTCTAATTGTAGTACAAAATCTATAATTGGGTTTCCCAGCTAATATCCTGGGAATAGTCATTATTGAATTCTTCTGAGTTTGTTGCACATTATTGTCTGGTATCCCAGAAGCAGAATGACCATCCCTCCATCCCAACTGCCTTTGCCCTGGCCAAGGAGGGAGAGAAGAGAATGCTAGAATTAATCCCTCCCCATACTGCCATCCCCTTTCCTTTTGTATCATGTCTTCATTAGATTGTAAGCTTGAGGGCAGGGAACTGTTTTTTCTTTTTTCTTTTAAAGCGCCATGTACATTGATGGCACTATAGAAATAAAAGATCATCATCATCATCATCCGATTGTTTTAACAGAGGGGCGGGGTATAAATAAATTTTATTATTATTATTATCATCATCATCTATGCATTATTATAATTTATGATAACTGGCAATGATTGTGGAATATATCATTTTTGTTTGTAATCACACCACTACATCTTGAAATGTGTGTGTTTTTGTTTATGTTTTCATGGCTTGGTCATTTCTATAATGTCCTGATGATTATACAGTCATATATTTAACTATTCTTTATAAATAGTAGATTTTGGACTACAATTAGACTACTTTCTTGATCCATTCTGGGGGATATTGTATTCAGTATGTTAGAGGGGTGAATGCTTGGGTTCGCCCTGTGTGTTAGTAACAAAGTGGGAGAAAAATTAGTAGTCCAGACTCCTCTAGATCTAATCAGGCACACTGATTTCTCCACCATGACCAAAAACACTCTCCACAGATTCCACTGCACCCGTCCACAGAGTATTTAGTATAAAAGGAATAATGACAGAATATGGAGAATCCTTTTTCTGGGACGTCAAGTGAAGGCATCACTACTATAAGAGTCGTGGTGCATTCTTAATGAATATCCAATATGACATTCTTAACAGGAATTTTATTGAGGCAAAGGTACATGAAACATCTGTGCCTGAAGCATAATCACAGCCTCAAATTGTTGCATTTGAGCTTTGAAAAGATAAATCTTCTATCTAGATTTGCAGTATTAATGAGAGTCTGCCTTACATTGTCTTCAAAGAAGCACTTAGGCAGTGTGATTTCTCAGCTCTCCCAAGATCCCTCTTCATTCATTCTAAATCAATTGTCCCCAAACCTAGGTCCCCAGATTTTGGATTATAAATCCCAAAATCTTTGACCATTTGCCATGCTAACTGGGAATTCCAGGAGTTGAAGTCCAACAACGCCTGGGGACCCAGGTTTGGGAACCACTCCTCTAGACCAGAAACATGCTCACTGTGCCAGTCAAATGTTAATGTCCTTGGCATCCCACTCTGGCGCCCACCCCGTCCCCTCTCTCTGCCTCTTCCAATTGATTGCTCGAGTCCAGTTGCTTGTGCTTGACTTAAAGATAAATTAAATCAGCAGTGTAAAAAAAAAAATCACACTTCTTTACATGCTTAAAAATCTACTACTACTGTACTACTTTTTGCTCTTTGTGGCATATGGAAGGACTGCTGTTTCTTTTAGCAGGTTACTTCCTGGTTGTTCCAGGATTTTATGTACCGTAGTCAGTCTGTGTACTTAGAAGGATGTGAGACGACATGAAGGTCTATTGTATTGTGTTTACACTTTTTGTCTCCCCCCCGTGTTCTTTTTTTATTATTTAACATCTCTCATTACAAATAAATCATTGTTGGAGTCTGTGCTTCCTCTTGGGTAAAGCTTCACAGGAACATTATTCTGCAATGCTGTAAAATTCCTGTTTCTGAGGATTTTCTCCCACCCAATGCAGGCTTCTAAATGCCAAGCAAGAAAGTATATATGTGCCCCAAACACATAGGTGTCTTGTAGCAGTGCACCTTTGGCATGCAAATTATAATTGCATACAACTGGGCATTTCTGTATTTCTCTTCTTTAAAAGCTCTGGCAATCTCTTCTGCTAATGTGAGAATAGTGAGAGGGATTCTGGACACTGTAACTTTGCCAGGTTCTGCTAATTTTAAAGCCTCAGGATCCTGGCCAACAAAGAACTGAAGCACCTTTAATGATAGGGGGTTTATAAACAAGGACCCTCAACTGAGGTGCAGCTATAAAAGATGAAGGGTAAAGAATAGAACTCCAGCTCAAGTCTTTGTAAAATGTACAACAGTTGCACAGTGGGACTTCTTCAGTGGTGACGATGGGGGTGGGAGAGGCAGCGAATGGGATAGGGGTGCTGAGTATATTATAGGTTAATTGGGCCACACCTCTCCTTCCTGCAACTGAATGCCCTACCTCTCACAATGAGTGGCACACCCCTTGTGTCTGGGTTAGGCTCCTTGCCACAAAAGCTTCCTTGGGGAGGGAGGGAATGAAACCAGTGTGCTTGGAGTTCACCTGCTGGTTCACAGCCTCTGCAGATAGCCAGGTGAGTTGGTTCTCTGTAATGGGGATAAGTGATAGTTTTTCAGAAGGTTTCAAGAGGCTGGAGTAGCACAATCTTGCTGTGGCCATATGCATCCATCTCATGTTTCCTTCGCAGAATAATTCCTCCACTCCAAGCTGCTGAATGCTTCTTGAAGTGTTGCAAATATTTTGAGGGAAGTGTAATTTCAATAGAAAACTGTGGTTGTTGTTTGACTTTTGAAATATAGCAGTTAGAAATCTGCTGGGAATACCTTTCTCTCCTAAATACAGTAATAGTAGAGGAACGGAATTGTACGGCAGCCAAGGGTTGCTCTTTTTTTTAAAAAAAAAAGTGCCTGCCTTTGATGCGTGTCAATGAATCTTGACTACAGAGGATTTCTTTCTTTCTTTCTTTCTTTCTTTCTTTCTTTCTTTCTTTCTTTCTTTCTGTTTGGCATGTGATGTGAGTGGATACCATGATCATAGGATTTTGCCTGCATACTGTTAAGCCTTAAAAGAAAGCAACAGGATTTTTTCTTTGTAAAAGATCTTAGGCTGCAGTTTTTAGAGATCTAGAAGATCAGCTAGTCTACCCACACAATGTAGCAGGCTTAACCATATGTGCACCAAGAAATACTTATCAAAATTGGCATGTTACATATTAAATTCTTACCTGTATCTAAAATGTGTGATGGGTTTATCTGAGATCATATTTCAACTTTCCTTTTCAGTTTCATGGCTTTAGGGTAAGTGTATGTATCTCAAGGAGAGTTTCACCCTGACAAGTTTTAAAATGGTATGACTGTGTGTGTGTGTGCGTGCGTGCATGTGCGTGTGTGTGCGTGCATGCACGCGCACATGCCTTATGGCTGAGTAGCTCAACTAGTCAAAGGGCAATGTTTAAAGTTTGCATAAATATGGGCTAAATTAATGTATGCAGAATATCTCTCTTTCATGTGGAGTGATAACAATGATAAATCCAAACTAAGCATCATTTTATGTAGGAGACAAGATATATATATATATTTTAAGTGAACAGAATGTGGAATGCATAGGCCCGTATGTTCTGTACACACCCTCGATAACATAGGCTTTTGTTTCTGAGTGAATCTCAGAACAGTGCTATTCAAAGTGGCATCCCATGGACCAGTACCAATCCATGAGCTATTGGGTGTTGGGTCCTCAGCATGTTTCCAGGAAAGAAAGAGATAGTTATGCTAATAGACATAAATATGGTGGCAGTCCTTGGCATATGGGGAAAAAACCTTGTTGGTCCCCCACATCAGATAGCTTAAGAAGCACTATCCTAGAGGACTGATTAATCTAAATCACTCTGTATGGTGTATGTATGTGTGTATATTGGATAGCAGTGTTGCACCTAGCTATCCAGATTATATGGTACATTTGCCCTATGTCCTGTTTTTTTGGGGAAAGGCAGAGAATAAATAAAGTTGTTAAAGTTGTTGTTCTTTCCCTAACCTGGTGCCCTCTGGATGAACTGGATTATAACTCCTGTTATCCTTAAGTAATCTGGCTATGGAATTATGGGAGCTGTAGCCCAGCGCATGTAGAGGGCACCAGCTGGGAAAGATTGTTGAAAATCATATAAATATATACACACAAATACAGACTATGTGTTGTGAGGTAGGAGATTTGCTTACTGATCATGAGAATCTTGAACATGTGAACATAACCGACTGTTATAGCAGGTGCCACAAGGTTCTCTGTTTTTCCTACAGCAGAGTGACATAGCTTCTATGTGATTGAGTCCTAACTTCTCTGAACAGTGCTGCTTTTTGGCTTTCCAAATAAGTTACTGTTACTGCTCAGAATTATTAATAAATAAATGTGGGAAGCATATATTGGAATGTACATAATTTTATACTGCTGGTATTAAAGCTAGAAAACATGTTCACTGTGAGATGCTGTTTCCGTTTGTTAACATTTCAACCTTTCCACCCAGCTGAGTTTCCACACATAGGAAAGGAAAATGACATAATGGGACTCTGTAGCATCTAATTTAAGAAGATGAAGAACCTCACAATGGCTGCCCTCCCCAAAATAGCACACATTACTTTTCTTTCTCTCCATATTTTGATACATAGTTTATGCTGGCCACCCCTACCATTAGGCAGATTTTAATGTTATGGAAGGGCAGCCAATGGTTACTGACTTAATGTGTTCTTATTCTGTTTTTACTGCCAGGAACAAGGAGTGTAGGTTTGTGGAATTTTTCAGCATCTGGTGTAAAAATAACATGGGTACCTGTAAATTGGGTAGGTGGGTGAGTGCTACTTGCTGTTCCATTTCAAGCATCAAAGTGTCTTAGGCTGGCCCTGTGTAATCTTTCTCCTTGGCTCCCCCCATCCAGAAATGTAATCTTCTGCAGACTCATTAAAACCATGAAGATCAGTGAGGGGCAAATGAATTGTTGGGAAGGGGAAAGGAAGGATGTGAAGCATGAAAGTGTCTGTACTAGTTATGTGTAGAATGAAGATGATGGCCATGTGAACTTCTCAACTCTAAGCAAAGATGCTCCTCCTTTAAGGGGTGTAATTGCTTCTCTGGGGAGAGATTGGTGTGCCTGGTATACAGGGCACAGACCTTCTGTAAAACCTATACATTTGAATGAGTCGATTAATGAAAATTGAAATCTTCAGAGTTAATTCTCTGTATTTTCTCTGACCCTGGATATTAGAGAATTGCGGAATCATCTGGACTCATCATGCAGCTATTTTGCCTTGGTGGTGGTTCGAAAATGTAATGTTTTATAGCAAAAGGTCTCTCATTGCTTTCTGGATTGAAAAGCTAATTTATAAAGTAATTATCTAGATATGACAAGGTTAACTTCTTGCAAATAGGAAATGCCAACATCATTGGAGGAAATCTCTCCCTGTGTAAATATTTTAAAGATGCAGGCATCTTTTTCCAGAATGCTTCCCAAAAGTTGCTTCCAAAAATCTGAATCTTTGTGCTGTTGGAATTTTAGTGTTCTTGTTCTCATTCCCCTCCCTCCCTAAATGTGTGTGCAGTGCATGCTGTATATTAGAAGCAGTTTAGCTGTCAGTTGGAAAACAAATGTGATTTGGACAAGATTAGATTTTCTGATTAGGAAAAAAGGTGGGACTCTAACCTCTGGCAAATCATCTGGTACAATGGCCATTTACATGACCATGAATCAGAAAAGGCTGGTCAGTTCTGTGTCTGTTCCAAACTTGCATGTTTTCCTTGTTTGGAGGCTTGAGTTCTTGTGGCACCCTCCCCCTGCCCTGCCCCGCCCCACCCATATTTAGGACATTTTCAGACACGGTTTTATCATACCTAGCGCGGGAAGAGCTCCCAGGAGAGGGATGGGGCTCTTGCGTGGCAGGGGGTCGTTTTCGGACGCCGCCGTCCCTCTCCCGAAAGCATCTGTTTCAGTTCCGTGAAGCTTCGGAAGCCGCAGAGCCATATTTTAATCACGGAAGTTGTCCATGAGTAAAAAACAGTGCGGCCGCCTCCAATGCTGGCCGCAAGAGTCACAGACGATGCCGAGAGAGAAACGGCGTCGTCCAAAATGGACCCTTGCCGCGCAGCAGCCTCGTTACTGCTCCGGAGGCTGCTTGCGCGGCAAGAGGCTGATTTTAGCCGTCTGAAAATCTCCTTCTAGACTTTTTTTGGAAATTACAACTGGAGTATAGTTATTTTACCAGTTCTTTAACCAGCACATAAGGATGCCAGACATTTCTGTACTCCTGCTTCAAAACCAACTAGAGGTAGAGAGGAAAAAGCAGGAGGTAAATAAAGACTACTGTACTCTGCAGCCATCCAAAAATAGTCCCTCACTCAGATATAGTGAACAATATGGAGATACTAGCTGGAACTGGTGTAACATACACCATTAAAAAACTCCCCCCAAAATTCCTGTTAGACCTCACAACAACCCTGTAAGGTAGGCTGGGGGTTTAAATTCCTCCTCCCCCTTCTCAGTGTTCCATACTTTTTCTGGAATTGCTGAAGGTGACTCACAATGTTACCCTGCCACAGCCGCTACCAGTTGACTGCCTGGCTCCAGCCCAGTGGCAGCAGTGGCATCCTGCCGCCACCATCAGTTGACTGCCTGGATCCCATTGCAACCCGGATCCCATTGCAGCCCGTGACTGATGAGTGGCTGAGGGAGTGAGAGGAGGGAGGAGCCCTTGTGTGATGGTGATGCAGATTGAGTGGATTGTGATGTGAAGAGGGAATTTGCATGTGGATGGTGATTGGTTGGGTGTGGGTTAGGTGTATTTCCTGAGTGGCCAATCAGCACATTGGGAACAGCAACATACCCAAGAGAATTATATATACAGTTGTCCCTCCATATCCATGGATATAAGTGTTCACGGCTTGAAAATATTCTTTAAAAAAAAATAATCCAAAAAGCAAACCTTGATTTTGCCATTTTATATAAAGGACACCATTGCATATAACGAGACTTGAGTATTCATGGATTTTGGTATCCACAGGGGGTCCTGGAACCAAATCCCAGCAAATACGAAGGGACAACTGTGTGTGTATGTGTATATGTATATGTATATGTATATGTAGAGAGCCATCATGGTGTCGTGGTTTGAGAGTTGGACTAGGACACTGGGACACCAGGGTTTGAATCCCTGCTTGGCCATGGAAACCCACTGGATGACTTTGGGCCAGTTGCACTCTCTCAGCCTCAGAAGAAGGCAAGGGCAACCTTTGAACAAATTCTGCCAAGAATACTCCAGGAATGGTTCACCTTAGGGTCACTGTAAGTCAGAAGTGACTTGAAGGCATAAAACAACAAATATGGAAATATTACTCAATATATCTGAGCTAAGGACCCTTTTTATATGGCTGCAGGATGGCCTTTATTTACCTCTTGCTTTCCCCTAACTCTAGTGGGTTTTGAAACAGGAGTGTCTGGCATCCTTATGTGCTGGTTGAGGAACTGGTAAAATAAGTATACTGTAATGTCCAAAAAGTAATTTCCAAAAAGGTAATTTGGCCTGCAACAGAGGACTGAACTTGCTTATGGAGGAAAACATTATTTTTGTTAGCCCCCACATAATAAAAGAAAGTACTTTGGGGCTTCCATATTTTGGCCTGTATTGTCCAAATGCCAAATGAATACTGACTGGATTAAGGATGGATTATGTTGGAGTACTGTAAAGGTTTGAGTGTTAGACTACTCTGGAGACCAGGGTTCGAACCCTTGCTCGGCCATGGAAACCTACTGGGTGACCTTGGGCAAGTCACACACTCTCAACCTCAGAGGAAGGCAAAGGCAAACCCTCTCTGAACATATCTTGCCAAGAAACCCTTCCTGACAGAACCTTAGGGTTGCCATAAATCGGAAGCAACTTGAAGCCACACAACAACAAAACGTGTAGGAATAGGTACTGCATGCTCTTGGAAGCAATAGCTCCACCTACTGGTCTATCTGTGGCTTACCAAAGATAGACTGTACCCAAGATGATTGGGCATAAGGTTCAAGCTTGCTTCCTTCCTTTTAAAATAACAGTGTCTCCTTAGTTGTTTGCATGTGTGATTTCCTAATGCTTGTGGCTAAACAATAGCTTGGCAGTGAAGGGAGACATTACAAAGAGCAAAGAAGTACTTAAGTCACTAACAGTACCTTGGTCATCAAATTAAACTGGTTCAGTTGCTGATTGCCTAGCAGAGGAAGGAGAAGTGGATCAGGTTTATGGGGCAAACTGGCTGTAGTACCATCTGTTCTGTTCAGCTAAAGTACATGTACTAGGTGAGGTGACAAGTGCAAACCTTCAGCATTTTTGCATGAAAGGACTTGTGATGAAGACTTTGATTTGAGGGAGAGGAATAATGGCAGGGTGTCCTCATTCTTGCAGCACAAAACGTGGAAGGAGGAGGTCTGAGCCAGTGGCCACCACTGTGGCCTGCTATATAAAGAAATACAGTACTTCCCTTATTTTTCCTGAATCTCCTTCCATTCTTCTTCATTGGATGACCCCAGGTTCTAGTATGATGAGAAAGGTGTGTGCGGGGTAGGAATCTTTCTGTTTTCTTCCCATGGTGCATCATTTAATAAATTTTTGTTATGTTTCCACCTTGGTGCATTTTCTTCTGTACTACAAAGGCTCAATTGCTTATAACCCTTCCTGGAAGGGTTCCCCAACTCCTTGTTGGAGCCTGAGGATCTCTAACAGAATTCTTAATATACTTTCTCTATACTACAGTTCCTAACATTCAGGAAATGATGCTCCATGTGGAAGCTAGTCAAGTGGGGAGATGAGCCATTCAGCTCAGTCAAAGTAAGACTGTTCTCAACTATGAATGAAAGAAGCTGCCGGTAGAATTTGCCTGGGTGGCAGGAAAGGGTTGTACTGTGCGATTACTATGAAGCAGAGGAATTTGCTACATGGTTTCACTGCAATTAAAAAGTGTGTAGATGTGAGGATATTGGGTGCTCATTTGCAGTTAGGCTTAACTTTCTCTGTTTACATGCAGAATGTGAAACACAGGAGAACATCCAGGATCTTCATCTTGCCATCTTCTGCTCAAACTCTCTGCTGGTTTTGACTAGTGGCCAATGAAATTTACTACTGGATACAACATGGCTACCAGCTTTTTGCTACTCAGCCTCAAAAGAAGACACAGGACTCAGGCAGCCTGTTCTAGATCACCTTGAGGAGAATGGTGTTGGCTTGGTACAACCTTCTGACGCTGAGGTATAAGGGCAGCATGGCTCAGAAGGCCTGGGTCAGCACGCTGTTCCAGAACCGCAAAACCCAGCTGTTGCTGATAAACTCTCTAACGTTTGGCTTAGAAGTCTGTCTGGCTGCAGGCATCACCTATGTGCCACCACTTTTGCTAGAAGTGGGAGTGGAAGAGAAGTTCATGACAATGGTCCTGGGTAAGGATTTCTTTATTGATTTTTTAAAAATAAAATGTATATTCTCTATGTGAGGTCTGGATTGAAGTCTGATGTCTGGTTTGACAGGGTTTAAACTGCACAGTAGTTTCTCTGTGCATGTATGCACACATGCACATGCACACACACACACAGAGGCAAGCTATGGTGTGAGTATATGGGGGGTGTCATCCACTACTGCAGGATGAGGCTGCCTCCTACTTCAGTGTATATGTAAATAAAGGGATGTCTATCATAATGGAGTTTGTGCGTATATAGCAGGAGAAGATTCTGTCTCTCTAGTTGTTTTTAGCCTACAACTCCCATCAGTCAATATAACCAATGGTGGGGAATTTATGAGAGTTGTAGCCCCCAAATTCTAGAAGACCACAATTGCCCAGCCCAGTACATAGGGGGGATCTTACACTGCAATTACCTTGGGTGATCTGCAATGCATGACTGAGAGATAACTAGAGTAAAGTTTTCAGAAACAGCTAATAAATTTTGGGCAACATATGGTGGCTTCAAGGATTCTGAATTTCAAGGGAAGGGTAACAAATGGGTTTAATTTTTCCCTAGAAAATTGGGGTGTTAACTGAGTCAAACAGAAACCCCAGATTTGGTATATGCTATAATGTAGGTTTTTTCCCCAATGTCATATCCTATGGGCTTGTTGGACTACAGCTCCTGTCATCCGTAGTTAGCAGGCCAAATTACTTGCAAAACCAGCAAAGAGTCTAGTGGTACTTAGACTCCAGTATCCAGTATCCGGTATCCAGTAATGGACTGGATGAGGAAAAACAAATTGAGACTGAATCCAGACAAAACGGAGGTACTAACAGTTACAGGCCCAAAACCAGGTCAGGGAATACAACTTCCAGTCCTGGATGGAACTACACTTTCCTCCAAAGACTGTGTTCGCAGTCTGGGGGTGCTCCTGGACCGACGCTCCAGATGTCTAATCAGGTAAATGCGACGGTCAGGAGTGCCTGTCATCAACTTCGGCTGATATGCCAGCTGTGCCCTTTCCTGGAAACCAGGGACCTCGAAACTGTGGTACATGCACTGGTAACCTCCCGTCTGGATTTCTGTAATGCGCTCTACATGGGGCTACCCTTGTGCTTGACTCGGAAACTTCAACTAGTTCAGAACATGGCAGCCAGGTTGATTTCTGGTGTTTCCAGAAGAGAGCATATAACACCTGTGCTAAAAGCTCTCCACTGGCTGCCTATTCGTTTCCGGGCACAGTACAAGGTGTTGGTTATAACCTTTAAAGCCCTGCATGGTTTGGGTCCAACTTATCTCCGGGACCGCCTCCTTCCGTATGACCCTCCCCGCGCACTTCGGTCCTCTGGGAGGAATCTGTTACAGCCTATGAAAACAAGGCTGTCGGTGACGTCCCAGAGGGCCTTCTCTGCTGCCGCTCCCAGATTATGGAATGGCCTACCGGATGAGATCCGTCTTATTAACACCTTAGACAGCTTTAAAAAAGCTGTCAAGACGGATCTTTTCCAGCAGGCCTTGCCTGAATAACTATCCCGGCCCAAGACTCGGCTGTCCTCCCTGAGCTGTAATCAATTTTTTTTTTAACTATTGTATGTTTTAATCTTTTTTTTTTAATTTATATATTTTTAATTACTGTATGTTTTTAATCTTTTATAATTTAATATTATTTTAAGGGGTGAGTGGGCTAGGGTACTGGGACTATGGAGTTTTTATATTGTAAGCCGCCCCGATTGCGTTGCAGAGGGGCGGGATAGAAATAAAATTTTATTATTATTATTATATTATATACCTTAAAGCTACCCAGTTTTGTGTTTTTGCGTGTGATATAAGCTGTTGTGGACTCTGGTTCACAAAAGTTTATGACATAATAAATTTGTGCCACAAGATTCTTTGCCCTCCTTAAGAAGCCAAAACACTTTGTTCTCCATAGGAGAATAACATAAAACTAGTCAAACAAGAATAAGTTACTCATGGAACTAAAGAGGAAAATTATACTGTCCCATTTGGCTCTTGACTCCATATGCGTAGAGAGATACTGTAGTCATGTCCAAATCCACTGAAGGCAAACGTATGCACGCTCCCACTCTTTTCAGAGCATTTGGGAAGATCCAGATGTGCAGATCTCCTAGCAACTAATAATTTCTCTTTTGTGACCGTAGCCTTACATTTGAGATCTTTGGTTCTGGAGGCTTTGAGACTGACGCAGTAGGACACTTAGTTTACAAATCTTTAGTTTAGCTTCTGAAATGATGGCAAAGCTTGGAAAAGTTATTTCTCTGAACCACAACTTTCAGAATCCCCCCAAGTGGCCATGTCAATTTAGTCATTCTGGGAGCTGTCATCCAAAAAGATAACTCTTCCAAGCTCTGCACAAGAGGTACCCTCTTGTCAACTTAGTCATTCTGGGAGCTGTCATCCAAAAAGATAATTCTTCCAAGCTCTGCACAAGAGGTACCCTCTTGTCAAATCCTATCTTCTCAATTAACGTTTCTTTCCCTTTTTTAATTCTAGGGATTGGACCGGTTCTAGGCCTAGTCTTTGTGCCACTCATTGGCTCTGCTAGTGATCACTGGCATAGTAGCTATGGCCGGCGACGGCCTTTCATCTGGGTCCTGTGTTTGGGAGTGCTCCTGAGCCTTCTGATCATTCCTCATGCTCATCGCCTGGCCAGCCTTATTGCCCTGGATACGCGCTCCCTGGAGTTAGCCTTCCTCATCATGGGTATTGGCCTGCTTGACTTCTGTGGCCAGGTCTGCTTCACTCCCTTGGAGGCCCTTCTCTCTGATCTCTTCCAGGAGCCTGATAATTGTCGTCAGGCCTTCTCTATGTACTCCTTCATGGTCAGCCTGGGAGGCTGTATTGGGTACCTGCTGCCAGCTATTGACTGGGACAGTAGCTTCTTGGCTCCTTACCTGGGGGGACAGGAGGAATGCCTCTTCAGCCTCCTCACCATCATCTTTCTTGGCTGTGTCTTGGCTACTGCTTTTGTGACAGAGGAGGTGGCTGCTCAGGTGGAAGTACTCACCGGCCCTGCAATGAAGGATTCCTCAAAATCTCCATCTCTTAGCTGCTGCTCTTTCTGGCTCCCACAGAGCTTTTTGAGGACCAGGCATCTGGTCCAGGCCTTTAGGAACCTTTGTGCCTTGGCCCCACGCATGCACGGAGTATGCTGCCGCATCCCCAAGGTAATACGGCAGCTTTTTGTTGCTGAGTTGTGCAGCTGGATGGCCCTCATGACCTTCATGCTGTTCTACACTGACTTTGTTGGGGAAGGACTATACCAGGGAGTTCCCAGAGCAGAACCAGGCACAGAGGCCAGACGACATTATGATGAAGGTAACCTCATTATTTTTCTCAGGAGCTGGGGTGGTGATGGGGAGGTGCTTGTTCCTTCTAAATGCAGTAAATTTTAGTACCCTTCAAGTTATGTAACTGAAAAACTCTCATAGCTCTGATGAATTATGCAAGCAAAACAGACTTGCATAAGGTTTCCCTTGTAAGTTGCAAATCCTTGGTTCTTGCTTAACTTGGAATTTGGAAAGGAAGTTGAGGGAAAGAGGAATGAAGCCAGTGAGTATCAGTGTGGTCCTGGGTTAGTGGTGGCCTAAAGTCAGGAAGGCCATGTTCTGAAACCTTCTTATGCAGGAATGTGCTTGCTTAAACAGTGTTAGTCTTTTGAATATCTTTTAAGTGTGAATTCCCTCATTTCTTTCCACTTTTCAAATATTCCAAAATATAAATAAATATTACTTTTTAACAGGCTCAGGATACTCATGGCCTGAACATGTATCAAAGACATAGGCAACTTGGTGCTTTTCAGATGTTTTAAACTGTACAATTCCTAATCATTGACAATGCTTTTTGGGGAAGATATAATCCAAAACAGCTGGAAAGCCCTAAATGGTCTCTTCAAGCATATACCCATTTCTGTGCATGCCAGGACAGGGATAGGAAGTAACACATTAAAATTACATTATGGTTTAAGTTGGAAATTTGCCAGTGAAAAGGGAAAACATAAGAATATTTGCTTTTTAGTTTAAGGTGATTAATTTAAGTTGGAATTTCAGCCTTAATGTTTCTCCACAATTAGATTATTAAGTAAAGTATTTGTTTATTAGTTGAACCATGGTGCTAACATGCCAACAAGTTTTCCATGGTGCTAACAAGCCAACAAGTTTTCCATTATCCAGTTGTGAGCCATTTCTGAACCAGGGCAATTTTCTTATCAATGAAGGAGAGTTCTATGAAGGAGAGTAGATGTATGAAACATGCAATGTAAGAGTATTTTCCTGAAGCCCACTATCTCTTGTGAGGGACTTGCTTTCACTGATCTGTTTATTTAGACATCTCAGGGAAGACAGTTTACCATTCATGTTTGCACAAGAGAGATGAGGATCTGCCCTATACAGATTAGGACCTCATCAGACCTCATCTGCTGAGTTCATAAGACAATACAGCCAGTCTGTAAGGCTAAATCCACCATACACAAATAATCCAGTTTGAAAACAGATTACTTACCATGGTTCATTCGTATGGAATTCTGGGATTTTTAGTTTTATAAGGTCTTTATCCTTCTTTGCAAAGAGTGTTGGTGCTTCACCAAACTACAAATGTATGGGGAATGTCTTAAGCCAGCCCCTTCTTGTTACATGATCTGGGTAGATCTGGATCTAAGCATTTCCTAACTCAGAAAAGGTAATTCAGGCGTGGGATCTCTTGAATGTCTCCTACTGAAGCTACCTGGTCTTCTGACTGCCATTTACAATAGTTCACCTCAAGGTCTGGGTGACCCATCTCGAATTTATTTAATTTTTAACATCTATGCCCAATGGTGCCAGTGAGCCCTGCCAAAATTGGAGTTTGATTGTGTGTGCACACTGATGCTGAAAGATTGCAGTAACTCAGAACTATATTCACAGACCCATGTTCATGTCTCTGTAGATGTTCTGGAGGATTTTATGGGTGAGAAAATTGTCTTGACACTACTTGAAACAACCAATTCCAGTTTTGCTTTTGTTGTGGAATTCAACCATACCACCTCATCCTTGGGAGACTTTAAGTATGAACAAAATCTATCAGCTCCAGTTCCCCCTGCAAAATTCTAGGACAGAATTAAATTAATATCTGGACAGGTTGCGAGAGTTTAAAACTGAACTGTGTTTAGGGACACTATCATGTATAACAGGAAGATCTTGTAGCACCTTTGAGACTAAGAGAAATTGTAACATAAGCTTTTGTAGAACCATGGGTCTCCTTCCTCGGACACATGGAGTTTATCATGTATAAGTCATTTGTAGTCTGTAGAGGAAAGTGAAAGAAAACATATTCTGGTTTGTTTTTGCCTTTCCATGATACCTAAGCATCTTCACATTAATTAATTTATTTATTGCACTTATATCCCACCTTTCTCCCAAAATATGATTAAAGGCAGCTTGCAATAATTAAAAACAAACAAACAGCTACAATGATAGATTACAAAAGTTAAAAGAGAATTAAATATCAGTATTATTTTAAAAACATGGTTAAAAACACCTAAAACATATTTACAACAAAATTTCACTAAAAGATTACAAAATTTAAAAATACAGCACACCACATTACACACACTACAGCTCCATAATTCAAATTCAAAAAGCTTGCCTAAATAAAAATGTCTTCACCTGAAAGTGGAAAGAGAGCGGGGGAGCAATCCAACCGCCCATGGAAGGGAGTTTTTTAAAAATGCATTTATCCTTTCACCCTGTCCACCTGTTCATTATGAAATAGGGAACTGCTGTTCTGGAACAGTTAGTTTCTTTCCTAAATATTAATTGGAACTGTTAAGACTTTTAGGCTGTAATCCCATACCTACTTACCTGGAAGTCTCTCTGGCTTTTCTTCGCAAATGAAGATTCAGAAAGGGCTCATCCCATGCTTTCTGCAAGCTTATCAGTTAGCGCTGATAACTGAAAAGGCCAATCCGAGATAGACATGTCCAGTTGCAGAAAGCACAGCAGAAGGTCTCCTTGGGTGATGATTCTAGGTTGTGATTCTTTCTGCATTGTTGTTTCTCTTCAAGACTTGTTCAGCATGAGCTCTCAAATAAGGCTGCAGCATTGTAAGCCTCAATGAAATCAGTAGAGCTTGCCTTTGAGTAGACATGTATAGGTTTGCCCTGTTAAAACCAAAATACTGTAGTGGCCAACCAGTAAGAGTTTACTTGGTTTTATAAAACTGGGCTGTCTTCTGACTAGTCTGCCCAAAGATTCCTGTCTATTTCACCCAATGAATATGTATCTCTTTTCAGGAATCCGTATGGGCAGCCTGGGCCTCTTTCTTCAGTGCATCATCTCCATCTTCTTCTCAACAATCATGGACCGGATGGTGAAACAGTTTGGGACCCGGATGGTCTACCTAGCCAGCGTGGCTTTATTCCCACTGACTGCCTTCATCATGTGCTTCTCTCAGAGTATCATTATAGTCACTGTTTCTGCTGCCCTGACAGGCTTCCCTTTCTCAGTGCTGCAGATCTTACCATACACACTGGCGTCACTGTATCACCATGAAAAACAGGTATGTGTTCATGTAGGTGCAGAATAGGAAAAGAGAAGATATTTAGAAGGTGTTTTGAACTATAGTGGGTAAGGGTGAGAGGAGGAGCAAGAGCAACATGGCCAAAACAAAATCTAGATTGTCTTGCCCAAAATAGACTTGAAGGACCTAACAACTTTTGCTCCATTTCTATGATCATCTTATAGCTTGGGGTACTGTAGATTTACTCCATTTCATAAAGCACTCTATGGTGAACATCCTTATGTCAGGATGACTGTGAGTTGCAGTGTTGAAGCTGGAAGTGCCCATTGGAAGCGCCTTTTATAGCCAAGTTCTTTAAGCCTAGCTATTTAATTGGAAAGGAACTCCTACAGTCTCCTCTCCATGCAGTATCAAATATAAACTTCCAATTTTGAAACTGCAGTGACAAACCAACCGGCTAACAACAACCCTGTTATCCCTATCCATTATCCTAGGATGCAACATTCTTCAACGCTATCGAGACCTTAATATTTCAGAGAACCATGTAGCCCTAATCTTTGTACCTCCGTCTCTGTCTTTTCCCTACAGCTTTTGTAGCTTTCCCACTAACTCCACCCTACACCCAATCTCTAGTTGTTAGTTCTTCCCAGAGGCCATGCTGGTTGGAGATTTAGGGAGCTACAGTTCAAAGAACTTATTTTTTTCTGTGGTTTGGTTCTTCTCATCCTCCATGCAGCAAGCCCATGGTTGCTTGGTAGTCAAGTTACTTTGACATCTCACAGAATAGATTGCATGTTGTCCCAAACAGACATGTCCTAAAGCAGGGATGGGAAATGTGGGGCCTTCTAAATATTATTGGTCTACAGCACCCATCGTTAGCTGTGCTGGTTAGGGCAGATGGGCATGTTCAACAATATCTGAATTGCCAAATATTCCCTACCCTAAACAGATGAGGACAAATCTTTGAACTAGGGACTCTTAAAAGAGTAATTATATACTAAAAACTACAAAGGCAGTATATGAAAGACCATGAGCTGTATCAGGCTAAGATGGTGTATAATGAAGAGGAAAACTATGCCATTACGCATGTTTTCAATCAAAGAAGTTACATACAAATAAATAAAACCACTGATGAAACTCATGTTATGGTAAACTAGTTTGCTTAATCATTTTTCTTTGTGGTACAGGCTCAGGAGTGATTTGTTTTTCTCCTGTCATGAGGGCTTTTCCACATGCAAGCAGAGAATAACATTGTAAGAAGCAGTTACCTTGACCTGTTCCTCTTTCACATCATGTAACTGCTTTTTAGAAGTATAGCTGCATGAATGTATTCCCAATCTCTTTTTAATTCCCAGTCTGTGCTGAGATCAAAATTCTTTTTCAAGCAAACACTTGAAAAAACAATTTGAATCTTTACAATGCCTTCAGAAGACTGTGGAGATCTGTGTTCTTTCTTGCTCACTCAAGGAGGTTTCTGGATCAACTTACTGACAAAAAAAGGCCCACTCCTTGATTCTTTATGTAACACTGAGTACAACAAATGAGGCCATTAAGATAGCTGAGGGCATCTGAGAGAAACTGGACTGGGGCTGAGTAACTGTCAGTACCATAGCAAACAATTCTGAGGCTTGAGGCAGGCTCCTAGTCCTGTGCCACTCAGTGGTGTAGTGATAAATAGTAAAGTACAGGCCCTCCTCAGGAGAATCCAAAATGTAGGGAGCTGTGTTGATTAGTATTTAATCACACACACATACACATGCACACACACAGAGAAAGAGCTAATAGGACTTGCCCTCCCAAGACAAAGCCACCCCAAAATACTATGACAGGGATAGTTGATAACAATACATTGTAGCAGGGTAAATCCATTTCCCCTTCAGCTTCTGTGAGGACTGGAGCTAAATTCAGAGGGAACTGGGGAATTCAAGGGAGGTGACAGATGATATTTGGAAAGAGGTCCTGTACCTTTAATGGTTGCATAGAGGAAAGAATTTCAGCAGTTGTTACTAGTCAGCATCTGCTGAAATTCCGTCTTCTACACAAGCATTAAAAGTACAGGAACTCTCTTCAGTTTTTATTCTGGCAATTCTAGTTGTAAAGCTTCCAGAGTCCTGTTGTTATTTATAAAACATTGAGCATGCTTTTGGATTTTCAAATTGCCATGTTGAAGACAAGTCTCTTTATTGACATTGGAAATACAGTAATGCCTTTTTAAATCTGGTATTTTAACCCTTGTCAGTGTGGTGTAGTGGTTTGAGTTTTGGACTAGGACTCTGGAAGACTAGGGTTCGACTCTCTGCTCAGCCAGGGAAACCCACTTGCCTTGGGCAAGTCACACTTTCTCAGCCGCAGAGGAAAGCAATGGCAAACTCCCTCTGAACAAACCTTGCCAAGAAAACCCTGTCACAGATTCACCTTAGGGTTGCCATAAGTCGGAACTGACTTGAAAGCACACAACAACAACAACAGCACTACATAGTACTTGACTGTTACCACTTTTACATCTTTATCTGAGGCAGATGTCTAACTCTTCCCACCTTAATTACACTAAGACTTAACATTTCCTTTGTGGCCATCTCTTTCATAGGGGTATTACTATTCTAAGGCACTCTGTTTTCTTTGCCTCTTGTCAACCCTTTCTGTCTGCTTCCTATGTTTCTTTGCTTCTCTCCTCTGAAGTGAGTTACTCCATAACAGCTGCCATTCCAGTGTTCTGAGAGCCTGCGAGACTAACCCTGTTGAAGCTTCACGCTCGCAAGCCGCGTAAGTCGCTTGCATTTCTCGCATGCCCTTGAATTGTGATGTGCTGCTGCTTAGACCACCTGAGTAAAGTGGTTAAACTTGGGGCAGGTAACATTGCAGAAAACTTTTTGTTACCCAAATTGTAAATAACACCAAGATTACCTGAGCTTAATCTATTTCATGAATCCTGGTTTCTTCTGGATTGGTTTGACAATACATTTGACAATGTCTTTGTTTCTTCTTCTGAACTATACTTTAACTCAAATAGTAGGTAGGAATTCTAGAGGAGATTTACAATTCCTTGTGCATACTTTTCTTCCTGATCCAAGCCTGCAGAGCTCTTTCCAGTGTTGTGCAGTCTTTACTTTGATCCTTTCTGAGATGGTAACTAAACATTATAAACATCTTACAGTTTGAGTTGAAAGCTTAGAGAAGAATCCTAATCCCCAGCTCCAGTGGCTGCAGGAGGTCCAAATAGGGAAGAAATGCTCCTCCATGGGTGGGGGGAGAGGGAGCAGAAGGGGAGGGATGAGGCACATTCAGTGGTCATGGGTACACCCACAGAGAGTTGCCAGGTCTACTAGTGAAGGTTTATTTATTTATTTATTTATTTGTATGCCACCTTTCTCCCAAGATGGGACCCAAGGCAGCTTCCATAAAACAACTGATTAAAAATACAATATATTTTTATATAGTTGTTTCCAGCAATGATACACTCCAAAACAGGGTAGTCTGGGGGCAGCTCAGAGGTGGGTATAGATATAGAACTCCTCATTTCACTTGAGAGGCCCCAGGGCTCAGCTCATTGCCTATAATAACTTGGAGCTGGTATAGGTAATATTCTCCCCATTGAAACCAATGGGAGAGATGTTGGGGTGGGGAATAATCACTGGAGGAAGCTTCATTTGGCCAGTCAACCTGTTCACACAACAACTCATGTTGCATTTCATGTGTTCTCCTTTTTACAGTTGTCCCTCCGTATCCACAGATTTGGTATCCACAGATTTAAGTATTCACGGCTTTAAATATTCTTTAAAAAAATAATAATCCAAAAAGCAAACCTTGATTTTGCCATCTTATATAAGGGACACCATTTCGCTATGCCATTGCAAATAATGGGACTTGAGTATTCATGGATTTTGGTATCCATGGGGGATCCTGGAATCAAACCCCAGCGAATATGAAGGGACAACTGTACTAGCTTTATTCTTCTGAAGTTAATATTTAGCTGTTTGACTTTTGAAAACAAAAAATATATTCATGTACAGTTTCTTGCGAGCTAAGAAATGTTACTTTATCACATTACAGCTTTTGAAAAGCAGCTTTTCAAAGTTCTGCTTTGTGGTTTGTACTCCCTACTCCTTTCATTATCAGCCTGCTTCAACATTTGTCCAAATGATATAACTGAGAGCCAGACTAGGTGATAAAAACCTTGGGCTCTTGATCTGGATTAGGACCCACTTTAATCTGGTATGCCCCCTAGTCCAGTATTATGGAAATACTAGGCAATGGCAGTCAAACGGAACAAAGGACTAAAGCAGCTCTATGCCCCCCACCCACAGGCCTCTCTCCACTTTTAAAATTCAATTTCCAGTTAGCTACTATGTGTTGTTATATCCAAACCATAATAAACTCTTGTTAGACTGTGGACTTTTTCAGACAAGGCTTACCGTGCAACAAGCTTGCAGGAGACGTACAGCGCTGTCGCGCGGTAGGGGTTCAGTTTTAGATGACACTGTCCCTCTCTTGGAATCGTCCATGTCACTTCCGTGTATGATTGAAGGCAGCCACGCCATCTTTTACTCACGGAAGTTGTCTGTGTGTTTCTTAACCAAGTGAGCTTTGTACTGTGGTTCATTAAGTTGGGTTGTTTACCTAAACCATGGGTGAGAAACCTACAACCCAAGAGTCACATGTAAACCTTGACCTATTTTTAAAACTTGCCCTGTTTTGGATGTGGCTCCTGTATCTACTGCTGGAGTGTAAAGAGAGTAAACCTTTATGGGCTTTGGCTGAGATAGCGTGGATTCTGACAGGAAACACTTTTCTTTCCCCTGCTTTAAGCCATTGTTAAGATTAGCAACAGTTTCAGATGTTGATATAAAGTTGGCCATCCACATTCACTGGGATTAGGGGTGCAGGACCCCTGTGAAAGAGGAAAAACCATTAATATCTCTAGGACACCCCCCAAAAAAACTATACTTAACACACACAAAAAGTATGACCCACAGATTCAACCCACCAAGGATGCCTTCAAGGTGGCAGGGTTCCTTCGCAAGGCAGAAGCAGGTGGCTGGTGGAGCTTGCTGCCACCCCTGCTGCTGCTGCCCTACACCATGTTCTCAGTCTCTGTCAGTCTCGTGAGGCTTACAGCCCCTATTAAAAATGTCATAGGGCAGCAGCAAAGGTGGCAGCAAAAAATCTGCAAATAGTGAAATCTGCAAAAGTTAAACCCACAAATGTGGAGGACCAACTATAATACCATTTGCCAACTGAAAACATACACAAAAGCTTCTGACCTCCTCATGGCTGTACAAGAATAAGAGAGAGGGGGAGTGTATTAGCACATGCATGTAATACTTTACCACAGTTTAATGTTGCATTGGAACACAACCATGGTGACCCAAATACCTGCAATGTGGATAACTGATAGAGTCAGCATCAACTTCTGTAAATGTAGTAGCTTGAAATAGTGCCACTGAGATCATGGATTTGCTGTTAGCTTTCTCTGCATTCTTGTAGTTCACATATTCATTTTCTCCATGCAGGCAAACCAAAGGGTGACAGTGCCTAGGAGGAAATATCCTTGTGTGTAAGGGAAAAGTACAGCTTGAACAAGTACAAAAACAAATTGATACAAGTTGCAGTGGCTTTTGAAGCAGCTCTAAATTGCCAAGAGCAAGTTTGTTTATGAGGCATTATTTACTTTATGAATGGGCACCCAGTAGGATGAGTGATCTTCTATGTAGCCTAGAATGGAGACAATACCATTGCTTTATGTCATACTAAACTGAAGTGCTTGATCCTCCCATGTTTAATCCTTTGTTCCCTGGTGTGGGCCCAATTTAGATCACACAACCTACATCTACTCTTTATAGGTTGTGTGTGTGCATGAGATTCTGAAATATCTGTGAAAGAGGCAAGTTTTCACTACATTGACAATTCCTAGTATTTAAAAACAAGACCATGATTACAGAACACTTTGGGTCTCTGGATATTTTAGACTTCAACTCCCAGAAGCACCAGTCAGAATGCACCTGTAGACTGAGGTTCTGAGAATTGGAAGTCCAAAATATTGGAGGGTGGCAGGCTGATATCACTGCCCTAACTCAATTATCACTTCCTGTTACCTGGAGCTTCTTTGCTTCCAGATGATTTGAGCAATAAAAGCATGTGATTAAATAGAAGAGGCCTCTGCCTTCTTCTGCTGCAGTCAAAATTCTGCCTTCTACACAATCCTGGACTGTGCAGTTACCTACTAGTAAGACCAACCTTGTGCCAAAACTAACTCTGTCCACCTAGCCCTAATCAAGTTAGACATGGCTTGATCTGGAACTAAAACCAATTCCATTTCCTTCAAGTAGCTGTATTCTCCCAATTTCTGCCTTGCCCCAGGTATTTACATACAGTATTCCACAGCTGATTCTGTCTTTTCAGGGTTCTGGTACAGCATCTTATGGTCCTTTTTCTGCCCTTTCAGATATATTTGCCTAAATATAAAGGCAAAGAAGAAGATGCAGCTCAACTAGACAAGAAACACGGCTTCCTCAAAAGCCACCTTTCTGGCCAGAAACTGACCTACCAAAATGGACACAGTGGGAGCCTCTTCTCTACCCCTGTTGCTGGTTCTTCCCTCTGTGTTGGCTCACCCTGTGAAGTTCCTCTCATGATGATGGTGGGAGACTCAGACACCACAGCTGCAAGTCGAGGCATATGTTCAGACCTGGCTATTTTGGACAGTGCATTCCTTCTTTCACAGGTCATCCCATCCCTCCTCATGGGTTCGCTTGTTCAGTTCACACAGTCTGTCACTGCTTATATGGCATCTGCTACTGGCTTTGGCTTGGTGGCCATCTACTTTGCAACCAAAGTTACCTTTGACAAAAGTGACATGGCCAAGTATTCACTATAGAAAGGGAAAGAAAGAGGAGCAGAATCCACTCAACTTGAAAAAGGATCATGGGAGAACAGTCAGTTGAACACAGGCTGCTTCTTCCTTCCTCCTAGACTGTGTTGTCATGAGACATGTGCAGAAATCCTGGCTGAAGGAAAACAAAACAAAAGAAAAATGCTGGGCTGATCTCAGGGTATCTAATGAAAGGGTGTCTAGTCTCCTGTTGTCTGTTTCTCTGTGATACTTCCTCAAAGTGCCTCAGCACAAAAGCCTATAAAAGGAGCTTTGCAGGCTTAAAAAGTAAAGAGCCAACCTTTGTGTAACAGGGAATTACTATTAAAAATGAGGAAAATTACTTTCATGGACTACTGTTCCCATAACTCCCTCAGGAATTATGGGAGCTGTTGTTCAAAAAGGTAACATTCCCAAGCTCTGACTACTATGATCGCTTTGTAAAATTTTGTGGGGGATAGTGACACAATGTAGAAAAGGCCAAAGGTGGTTCAAAGTTCTCATTAATTTCACTTCTTTGTTATATGTTTTTAAATATGGCTGTTGGTTGGTCTCCAGATTGTGCTACAGGTAAAGATGCTCTGGTAATGTAACTTTTCCTATCTTGGTATGAGCCAGAAGATATATGGAAAGGAGACTATAAATTGGCACATCTGAAGAAGGTAGAAATAACTGCTCCCTCTACCCATTCCAGATGTCTTATAGATCAAGGTCAAGGTGATATAAACAAGCTGAACAGAGCTACATAGGAGGGGGGAGGGCTTGTTTAGGTGAGGATACTGTGGTTGAACTGGCAGCAACTCTGCAGTGGGCCTGACGGAAATGAAAAACTTGGTCATCATCTGATACTTCTCCCCCACCTATGCCCTAAACAGAGCTTGCAGTGAGTGCAAACAGAAAGGCCAAAGAACACACCCTTTTGGAAGACTTGGTTTCAGTCACTGACTGGCACAAACAAACCACAGTGCCTTTCACTGTGTGCAGTCCTAAAAAGGAGGCTTAGTGTGCCAGCATGGTAAAAAAAAAAATCTTGTGTATATGCTGCCTTTCTTGCTAAGGATGCGAAGTGGCCAGCCTGCCTGTATTAAAGGACTCCATAGAAAAACCGACCATGTTTTTAAATACCACAAGGCAGGCACCAAGATGAATTTTTCCAGTGAGTGATCTAGCTATTATGCCACCCAGATTGCGTGGAGGTGTCCTCTCTGCCAGGCAGCTTTGCAAAGTAAATGGCTCTGTTCAAAATCTTTGTGGTATTTTTTTCTGCATGGGTGTTTTTGGGGGGCAGCGTGGGGTGAGGTTTTTTTTATTTTTTGTGCTACAAAGCAGTTTTGAACAAGCAATGTAGTTTGCAGCTATTCATTCAGCATCAGGCAGCGAAGCTGTTTCTAACCAGGAGCAGAACAAGTTTTCGTAAGGAAAGTTCAGGGTACATGTGCTACTTGGACTACAAGGGCACCGGAAGGCCAAACCCAATACTGTTTACCAAAAGTAGGATTATCTGTATATTAAGTTCCACAAGTAAGAAATGGAAAGGTGGTTCTTTGGTAGTATCTAGCTCAGGGCCAAGCTAGTGGATGACATTAGTGATAAGCAAATAGCAGTCATTGAGAAGTCTGAATAGCCTCCAAGTATTGTTGAACTGCAATTCACAACATTCCTCATCATTGGATAGGGTTACCAGGAATTGCAGTTCAGTACCTAGAGGGTTATATGATTCCCATATAACCGTCTAGATATTGAACTGCAGTTCCCAGTAACCCTATCCGATGATGAGGATTGCTGTGAACTGCAGTTCAACAATATTTGGAGGGCTGCATACTTCCCATCCCTGCTCTGAACCTTAGGAGATGGAGATAAAAAAAATGTTAACATCCCCCCACCCCCGAGCCATATGCTCTCTATAAAAATTGCCTCTCAAAAGCTGCTATTTGCATTGTTGCCAATATAGAAGGAGTATGGAACCTGTGGCTGTCTAGCTGTTCTGGACTTCCACTTCCAGAAGCCTCAGACAGGTGTGCTGGCTGGGGCTTTGGGGAGCTGAAGTACAAAACACCAGGGGGACTAAAGGTGCTTCACCGCTGCAGCAGTAGATTTCCTTGGAATGCAAATAGCAGTTTTCCAGAAGCAGTTTTTGTTGGGACACGCCAGTGTGACAAAGAGTAAACATTAATTCTCCCCATCCTGTCTTTGCTAAGGCATCCTTGTATTGGCTATTGACATAACAAAATGTAACCACTTAGAAAAGTTAGCTATTAGATGTGTAGTTCCAAGAAACTGCCAGCCAAGTTCTATAAAACATACACATTAATCACATTAACATGATTAATATCACATCTGATTTGGCCCTCAGATCAATTATCAGTGTCAGCTTCCAACCTGGACCATTCACACTTTGAGCCATTAGGTAATTATATAGGTAACCACTCGGTAGACTTACAGGTAGTGATAGTTTGTGGACCAAAAGGGCTGGGTGCCCCCGCCCCCAACTGAAGAAGGAAAGTTCCTCCTATCCCTGGTTTGGTCCACAAGCAGCCTGTATGATTATGAAAACCACTCTGTCTCCTCTGTCAATAAGGGCCCAGAGTAGGGGGCCCTTCTCACAACATAATTATAGCACTACTAGCTGTACCCAGTGTAACATATGCCGTTATCTTATCCAGCTCCTCCAACATGCTTCATGGGGGAGGGGGAGACCAAGTTATGACAGTTCCTGAGAAAAGGAAGCCCAGTTGGACTTTACTCCCAAGTAAACCCACCTGGGATTGCGGCATGGGCCCCTGAAACAGCCATGAGAAACCCAGCTCCGGCAGTGTGTGCAAGATTTGGCTGAACAGCCTGGAGGAGGGGGAAAGAAATCCTTTACTTGCAAGTAAGCTCCCGTGGACCTGTCTGGCAGTGTGCTCAGGGGATTCACCATGTTTTGACTCCCAGTGTGCTGATTGGGTGGCCAATGGAGAACTTTGATTGGTTGGGAAGTTTCCTTAGCAGTCAATCAGCACACTGGGAACGGCAACATACCCAAGAGAATTATATATATAGATGGATGGTTCGACTGCCATGGTTCCATTTTTGAATCCTGGGACTTGCAGTTTAGGGACAGATATTTAGAATTCCCTGCCAAAGAGCTCTAGTATCTCACCAAACTACAAATCCCAGGATTCTATAGGATGTTGCCATGGCAGTTGGAATCACAATGCTATAATTAGCTGCCTTGTGTCCTATACAAGGAGAAAGGTGCTATATAAAATAAATCTGTGTAGTGTGAAAGTGCCTCAGGCTGCAGTCCTGCCAGACTTTTCAGTTTCCAGGCAGAATACAGTGGCCCTTTCACACTATGCAATTAAACTACTATATTCCACTTCAGCTGCCATGGCAACATAAGAGGCTCTAGAGTTCTCTGGCTGAGAATTCAAAGTGCCCAGCCCTAGGCAGCAGATTGCAGGTTTCCATAGGATGTTGGCATGACAAATCAGAATGCTGTAATTGTGTAGTGTGCAAGGGCCCCAGTGCCAAAAAAACCCCCAACAAAACACAGTGAGGGAGCTAGCTGGACGTCAGAGCCTGCAAGAAAAAGAACTGAATTAATAGAGATGCATCCTGCTTGAGGGGAGCCTTAAAGTATTTAATTTCATTATCTGAGTAGTTTTAGCCAGATATTTTGCTGCCTGAGGTGAAGGACAAGATGGTACCTTACAACCACAAACAGAAACTGGCTGCACTGTACTTCAGTACTGGTGCCACACCTAAGGGTAGTAGGCTACTTTGTGAAGTGAGCACAGGTTCAGACTTCACTGTGCTGGGGGCTCAGGAATAACAGCTGGGGTACTCCTGCCCTCAGCATTTGCCATGTGAGACAGTTGTCTCCCTTTTCTTAATGGCAGGCCTGGCCCAGGATTTGAATGAAGACAAACTTTTCTGAGATCAAATATGCTGATAGGTTAAAGCTTTGTAAAGGGATTTTTTTCCCCTACCAAGTCCTCTTAAGGAATTATTGGTTTAGCTTTTTGCCACATGTTCATGGTAGTTGACTGTACAAGGGGCATTTTTGATGTGTCACAGAGGGTGGGCAGGGGGATCCAGTATAGAATTTGGAAGAATAGACTTGCAAAAGAATTTACTGTGGTATTCTTTCCAATTTTGTGGTTGACTGGGAGAAGTCTGGTACTCTGGAAGTAAAGTTACAGATAAATAGGAGCAAAAAGATCTGAGAGGAGCAGGGAGTTTTCAGAAACTGCTAGAGAGTCATAAAGTCTCCCAACTATCTCAGAACTCAAATAGGAGAGGACTTAAAGCACAGGAGAACAAAAATACAGAGACAAAAGTAGTCCCCAGAGGTTTGAGACTACACTTTCCATAATCCCTGACCATTGGCTGTGGTGACAAGAGTTGATGGGAACTGTAGTCCAACATACACCCCAGTCACTTTGAAACCAGTTGTGTAGGATTCAGCAGTCCCTTGGGCCCTCTTGACAGTTCTGCTTGCCCTCTTTAACAGCCTAGCATCAGTCAAGGCAAGAAACCAGCTGCACCACAGCTGTCCTTTTTCACCTCCCACAATATGTATCAGTTGAGTGTAAGTCTCCCAATAAGCCTAAGGCACTTTACCACTCCAGGTGCAGCCTCTTATAATGTCATGACTCTGATCCATTCCTAAGCAGGAGAAAATCTTGAGCATAGAACAAGTGCAGCCAGTTTGCAGCCAGACAGGAAAACGACAGTAGCAGTGGATATTTTCTTACTTACATATTTCTGTGAAAAGAAAGATGATCCAAGTGAACTCTTATCTCCCCATTGTGTGTGTTCTCTTAGCTTTTATAACTTGGTATGTTATTTGAAATGACTCAAATATAGTTTGGCTCTGATCTCTGTAGCTTTCAAAATTGAAAGTTTGCCTCCACTGTACTCAGGAGCAGCTCTGGGAATCTTCTGTCATCACTTAAGAGCACAAAAAAGTTTGGCAGGGCATGCTGATGGTGGCATATCTTTCAGCAAAGTAAGTTCACCAGAGTAAGCTTCCTCACAAATGCCAACAGATAGGGTGGGGTGGGAGTGCTTGACATGGTACATCTAGACTTTAGGGAAGCTATGTTTTGGACTACAGTGCTCAGAATCTCCACTTACCATGGTGAACATACTGACTGGCAGATTCTGGGAGTTGTAGTGCAAAATTTATTTCTAAGCAATGATCTAGCTCTGCCTGTTCAAAAAGCTATCTTAGTTTTCTCTAAACGAATATTTATTTGAAAGGGATAGGCTGGTTTAAATCCAGTGTTTCTCAAGCCCTACCTTCCACCCGCAAAAACCAAGGATAGTCTTCTGTTTTCATGAAATGGTTGTGATCTTGGTGTATATACCCCTGATGTATAGAAGGAATCTGTAGGTGACAATGAGGGGATATTTTAAAGTATTTTTCAAGTCAAAATCCCCCCCCCCACCATTGCCTGGCATAAAGAAGCACTAAGTTGCTCTATGACAATCTTCTCAACCTGATACCCTCCAGATGTTTGGGACTTCAAAACATCCTCACTATGGTTGCTTGGAGTTGTATTCCCCCCCCCAAAAAAATAATAATCCAAAGGACATCAGGAATCGGTGTCCGTTCCTGGTGTCCTTTGGATATTGGGAATGGGTACTCCTGTCAATGACTAACCTCTAGCTTACCTCCAGTTACTCATCTGCAGTACTTGCTGAGGATATGAGAAAGACCGAGGAAACCTCAGCGAGTCTTTATCATACAAATGGGAGCACTGTCCCTTGTGGACACCAGCTTCACTGTGGCTGTTCTGCAAACTTTTCAGGGGATCTTGATACACTGTTAACCCAGCGTTTAAGGCAGGGTGGGGAAACGTGTGGCTCTCCAAGCATTACTGGAACTGCAATTCAGTTATTTTTCTCCATTGGTTATAATAGCCAGAGCTTGTAGGAATAGTAATCTAATAACATTTGTAGAGCCACATTTCCCCACCCGTGTTCTAGGCAGTACAAGGCTAGAGCTCCCAGGATGCAGTTGTAGAAGAGTGTGTACTCTTCCTCTGAAGCATCTCTTCTAGGAAGGGTATTCTCTAATCTAGGAATGTGAGCACAATGATTGTGCTTGGAAACTGGCCTGAAGACAAAGTGGGTACATCAGATAAGACTTTCCTCTTGGGGAATTATACATTACAGGTCGGTGTCTGACTATACAGATTAGTACAAAAAGCCTTCCTGATCCACAGGCTCTGGATCTGCGATTTCAAGTGACTGTGGATTGTCATGTCCTACATTTAAATGGCAGCAATGTGAACGCAGATGCACTGAAGTTTTCATGTGTGCATCACCACCATTTAATAATATGGGACACAATCATCTGCCTTTTCTCTCATCTGTGGGGTGGGTGGGTCCTGGAACCCTTGCAGATCCAGGTGGCCCACTGTATACAGATAATGTTCAAAGCAGCTGGAACTCAAGAAAACTAGTATTTGCAGTTGACAGGAGACATGAAGAATAACCTCAGTAATTGAGAAGAATGTCTGCAGAGCTTGCTGCCCTCCAAAACGTAGCTGTCTATTCATGTAGCCTTCTGCTACGGAACTTATATCTAAACAATATCTAAATGCATTCATTGTCTTGCTTTCTGAACAAGTGTTCCAGGTAGAGGGACTAGAAAAAATGTCCATGTATCTACACTAGGTGGTCTTCCTTGGACCACAAGTATCCTCTGGTCTGTTCTTTGGGTTGGGGAGCGGGGAAAGCTGCTATATGAAATCCCAGTGGCTACCCAGCTGTGTCCTCATTTCAGGAGTTTTTACTTTTCTTATTAGGACAATGAAATGAACATTGTGAAAAGAAATCTTAAATTTATCTGGGTGGCTTCTTTTTGCAATTATTTTTGTCTAGGAATATATGAAGGCAGATTTAGAAGCCCTTCCAATTGCTGCTTATAGCTCTGCCCCATAGTGTAGTGTTGTCTTCAATGTTACTCTGCAAACTCTCACCCTTTAGGAAATAGCCTATTCTTAGCAAACAAGGTTATCAGGGATACTTGAGACTCCATCCCAACCAAGTGTTCAGCCACTGGATAATGGATCAACCCACTTTTGCTGTATATTTAACATTAGCTCAATTACAATGGCATTCCCTTTTACAAGTTTTCTTTTCAAGTGTTACAACTCTATCAGGCAATGTATTTTTCCCCATCATTACTGATGTGCTATTATTCATCCTCCTTTCCCCCCACATAGCTTTATTTAAAGGGAACTTACTGAAATTTTTTGGGCCAGTGATTGGATTGGTGCCTTTACTTTCAAACAAGAGATTCCTTTGAATTATATTTGTTTGAGGGGGAATATATCTCCCTTGCTGTGTCTTGTGAAATACTGTCTGCAATTTGTGTGTTTATTTATTTACGGAAGTAAATATTTTGTATAGTTAATGTGCAGGGGATATTAAAGTCTATTAAGGAGTGGAAACTTGAAAAAAATGGTCTGTTTATAATTTAATGACCCAATGAAAATTGTCTTTGTACTTGGAACTGGATGCTGAGTTGATCCATTTTTCTGTCCCAAACAAAAAGAATTAATAAAACCTGAAGTTATAAAGACAACAGAAGGAGTTCACATGAATGCAAGTATAAGTAGATACTGCTCTCTCATATTTTTTAGGAAACAGCTGTTTGAAACAGGCTGTTTGATCAATGTATTAAAATAAGACATTGCTCAAGAAGATAGGATTAAAAGTCTAGATGAAAAGATGAAAACTACAGTGCTCCAGAAAACAAAGCAGTTGCCAGCTGAGAACAGGGATTCGGCAATATTACAATATAATTATGGAAGCTTATTGCAAAACACTAAGTAATATTAGATTGTTTAAATGTCAGAGAGTTTCAAGAAGAAACCTCTTTGGAGGTTTTTAAACAGAGGCTGGATGGCCATCTGTCGGGCATGCTTTGATTGTGCATTCCTGCCTGGCAGGGGGTAGGACAGGATGGCCCTTGTGGTCTCTTCCTATTTTATGATTCTGTGATTCTATCCTACAGAATGGACAAATAACAAATGGCAAATTGGTCAATGTCCCTACCTGTGTTGTATTTAATTTTGCACTTCCTTAGGAAAGCAAGTATACAGCTCATAGTGAGAGAGAAACAGACATAAGACAGATGGGCAGACAGAGATATTGAAACCTCTCTTCTTACTTGCTGTTTCTTTGCTGAGGCTTCTCAGAACCCATCAGCAGGGCTGGACAGCATGCTTATGCCTTAAGAGTTTCATTATGACAGAAGCTAGTGGATCAGTTATCACTGAATATTCAAAGATATATTAAAAAGATAGAAGATACCATTATTATTATTATTATTATTATTATTACTATTAACCTCTCCCTATGGATCGATTTTAGCAAGGAAATAAGACACTGTACTGTCTAAAATAAATGGAGATATGTAAAGGAGATGTTATCTCAAAGAATATTGCAGTTAAGGGGGGAAATGTCAATCGGGCTTTTCACACCACATAATTATAGTAGTGTGATACCATTTTAATTGCCATGGCAATAACCTATGGAATCCTTGAATTTGCAGTTGAGGGAACAGTACTTAAAATTCTCAGCCTCACCAAACTACAAGCCCCGGGATTTTATAAGATGAGTCTATAGCAGCTAAAGTGGAATCAAAGTACTCTAATTGTGTAGTCTGAAAGGCCTTGTCATAGAAAATTTTGATATGCCAAGAAGAATGATGCTGATATAAACAAGTGTTCATGCTAGTGCTGTTGCATTAACTTGCCAGAAACAGTGTATCTTTAAAACTCATTCAGTAAATTAGTGGGAGGGGAATGAAAATGCATTTGTTGAGTAACATCATGAAATGTGGAGGGTTATGCTGTTGAACAAACTAATGGTTACAATTAGATCAGATCTGGAAAAATAAATGTGGAAATAAATCTAATGATGAAAAAATGTCAGTGTAAATTGCCAGCCTTTGGCCTAGCATGAGTTCCTTAGCAAGTAATACTTCTTAGGGATGAAGTTTAGCAGCTACACTTTTCCTTCCTCACAAAACTAGAATAATTGGTGAAACCATGTCAGTTCAAGCAGAAGCACTGACTAGGGATTTGTCCAATGCTGTGGGGTTGCCTTTTTAAAAGTTGCTGATGCTAGTAGGCTTAGGGTCTCTTTATAGTGTATTCTGCACACTTCCTCCAGTAGGTGGTGCTACAAACATCCTGACTGCAACAGCACTATGATGAGGTCGGCTTTTATTTTACCTCAAGGCACTATTTCGTAAATGTTAAGTAGCTTACTTTTGATGAGTGAATCTTTTCTAAAAGCCCTAAACTTTGAGGCATGGATCCCAGCATTATCAATGGTTGGGAAAGGTGGGAGTTGAGGATCAAAACACCAGGAGTTTTGGAAGGTTGCTTCATACAGTTCAGTACTCACCATATGAATTTCAAGTACCTATATACAGAATCCACAAGCAGTGATACCTTTATTGGGCCAGTTCCAAAGCATAAAATGCATTATGCAAACTTCACTAGCTCCTTCATCAGGCAAAGATGTTAAAAATCATACAGGAGTAAGATGGTGGCAATGTTAGAGTCACAGGCCTACATTCTGTCTGAGATGTTGTCAGTTAAGATGGTATTGAGGGATTTCACTACAGGTAGCACATACAAGTGAAAGGTGAGTTGAAAACTGATAATGTATCTGGGAGTATCAATGGTTCTGTTGACCCCTCCTCACAGCCAGACCTTGCTGTTGCATCACCAATCAGTTGGCTGCGGTGCTGCTCAATTTTGGCAATGATATAAAAAGAGACAATGCTTTACTTGAAAACATGGTATGTTTTCAGAAGTCAAAATCAAAGCATCCATTCAGTAAATGTTTCCTAGTTCTATCTGAAGATCTTATGGTATTCTTTGATGGTCTTCCATCCAAGTAATAACTAGGTCTAATGTAAAATGAAAGAGATATCTTTAGGATGATGGTATCATCAATACTTTCCACCAGTCGACCCAAAACAGAGAAAACTAACTTGTACTTTCCTGCATCTCCTTCAAAAAGAATTGATGTCATGTTGAACACTGTCCTACAGAGGCCTGTCTTAAGAAACATACCATACATTTTTGTTAGAAGATCAGCATTTTCACCTTCCTATCTTTAAAGAACTTGAGGATGGATACTATCTGGACCCAGTGGTTTGTTTGTATTTAGTTTGTCACAAAGGTTAGAACTAAAAACACCAGGAAAGCCAACATATACAGCTGTTTATATTCCATTGATGCCAATGGAACAACTACTTTAAATGGTATATAAATGTCAACCCTACCACTGATTTGGGAAAATGGGTTTAAAGTTTGAGGCCAGTGAAACAATTGCTTGTTCCCTGTCTTGGAGGCACTACCTGTTAAAACATGCTGTTTAACTGTGGTAGAAATCAAGGCTGTTGCCTTAAATGAATTAAAGAGAGATCAGGAGTGCTGGCAGCTTGCAGAGGGGAAATTAATAATGGCACCATCACATTACCATTCCTGGGAAGACAATAAACTTGGCTACAAATTAATGTAAGATCAGAAGCCTTCTAAGGGAAAACTCCTAGCAGAGCACAACTTCTAGTACAATACTCGTAGGAATCTCATCATGTTGTGAGTGGCATGGAACAGAGGTGACCAGTTAATGGTACATTTTGTCATACATCTAATATATCTCAAAATATGGGGAAGTTATATTTTGGACTCCATCTCACAGTGTCCCCCTGCCACCATGGTCAGTGGAATATGCACACACTTATCTTCTCCTGCCCTAGCCAGGTCAAGAATGCTGGGAGTTGCAGTTCAATAACATCTAGAGGGCCACATGATTCCCACCCCTGTCCTACTGAGTTCAGTTGAACTTTTTCCTCTGTAACTGTGTTCAGGATTGCAGCTTAAATGGTCTTACTTTAGGGTGAGACCTCACACAGCCCCCCAGTGATGTAGGGCTGAAACTTCTAGCATTCCTTACCCTGAGGAATGTCACATCACTTTTATACCAGTTTAACTGCCAAGGCACCATCCTGAGGAAGTCTGAAAATTGCAGTCTGGGTGCCCAAAACTCTGCTAGAAAACTCTAGTCCACTCTGATGAACTACAAAATTCCAAGATTCCTCAGTACAGAACCATAACAGTTAAAGCCATATGAAATAGTTATAACAGTGTAGTGCAAATACATGGCTGATGGGAATTGCAGTTCAGCAACATCTAAAAGGTCACATGATTCCCACTCTGCCATATGTGTGTATGTCTATGTATGTGCATGTATGTATTTCAAAGCAATGCACAAACATCTTAACAGTCCTTATAACAATACTATTTGTCGTAACCAAAACAATGCACTGGGTTGAGAAGGTTGTCCTAAAACAAGAGTGACTTGTGGAAAACTACCTAGGCAGCAATCAACAGTTGATTAACAGTAACCTACATTGAACTGTGCAGGATTTACTCCTGAGCACACACGTACAGGACTTCCCTGTTAGTGAATGCATAGATGGGAAGGAAAGATTTAAATTATGGACCTCCCAATGCAGAGGGCTCACTTGCACTCATTATCAGTGCTAGATGCATGCAAAGGACTCATGCCTCTAACCAGATGAAATTAAAGATAAGGTGACAGTAGAGATGTAAAGTGAGAATTGCTTCATGAATAAAATAAAGTGTGCTAAAGCTCAAGTAGTGCTGGTGTGTGTGTGTAATTTATGGATTACATTTCCCAGAATCCTTTGATCAACATAGCTACTTGTCAAGCTCTGGGCTCAAGTGTGTCAAGAAGCTGCAACAAGAACACTTCTCAGAAACTATATGGGATATTTCCAGATGAAGTTGTTCAGTTGCTGGCAACTGAAAAGTATTGGGCAACTGGTCTACCTTTTCCTCTTTTAACAGAGCTCAGTTGTGTGCGATAAGAGAGAGAAAAAGTCAAAACAGCAATGGGAATGCATGGGAGAATTACAAGTGGAACACCCATTACCTGAGTCTCTTCCCTCCCTTAAAATATCATGAACAGGGAAGGCTGACTGCACGCAAAAAGCCATATCTGGAAGCTGAATGTTTATAGTCATCATGCCTGTTGACCAGTGTACGAATTTTAGAGAGGCCAGAAGATGGGACAGGTATCAGCTGCTGGCACTCTTGAGCAGCTGACAGCAGAGCAAAGTCTGATGATGATGATGATGATGAAGAAGAATAAACATGCTGTTGCCATCCATAAGTGAGCAGTAGTCAAATGTTGCTCTGGGTCCCTAAGCCTCATCCAGCTGCTGCCTGGTTGTGGATGGCTTCATTGGCTGAGATCCTATATCACAGCTGCATAGTGAACATCTTCATTTGTGGAGTTATGTATTGACTATGCTGAATGGCAATGTTACAGAGCTTGATGCATAACGGAATGCACAGCTGTGTATGAAACTGAAATGCACGATTTGAACCCACATCTACATGCATAATGGCACTGAATGTACAACTCTGATTCTGTGATCTTGAGTGGAATATGGACATTGTGCATCAGACAAAACATCCAACTGCTTCTGCAGGGGAACTTAAGGCATGTGTAAGACACCAATGGGGTAACATCTGTATGTTTATTTTTCTTAAGGATAACTTTCCTATCTCTGACTGATAAGATCCTGCTCATGCAAGCCCATTATTTGCTGCCTTTCCTGCTCCACACTGGGCAGGTGATTCACCATTTTAAAAGGCAAAGCACAATGACCCCATTTTCAATTTTTCATAGTGTATTGGGGTAAAACTATATTGGGGATGTGAAGTCGAAGGCTTTCACAGCCAGCATTTATAGATTTTCTTTGGGTTTTTTTCTGGGCTGTGAGGTCATGTTCTGGAAGCGTTTATTTCTGATGTTTCGCCTGCATCTGTGGCTGGCATCTTCAGAGAATGGTTGGATACGAGTGTGGGTTTTTTTTAATATATACTGTGAACCATTAGCCATTAACCAACTATTAGCCAAACAGACACTAATCCTCCTTGCATATCTCCACACTGAAACGAGCCATTCAAATACACAAATTTACACATCCTCCCCAACAGGAGTTCACAGTATATAAACCCCCACACACTCCTACCCAACCATTCTCTGAAGATGCCAGCCACAGATGCAGGCGAAACGTCAGGAATAAACTCTTCCTGAACATGGCCTCACAGCCCAGAAAAAAAACCAAGGAAAATCTATGTTGGGGATATTGCCAGACATTTAAAATGGTGTCTCGTAGCTTCCTGATAGTGGCAACTGTGGCAACTGGCCTTTTGTAGTGATGGCTGGTGGGTTTGGAATTCTGGAGGAGCTATCTGAGGTTCAAGCTTTTGAGGATGGGATTCAGCACTTCGGAGAGCTCTTATAAAGCCCAGATTAAAACGTCCCTGACATGGAGGCTGCTACCAACCTGCTATTGTAGGAGGAAACCCAACAAAGAGCACTTTGCCTACTCAGGTGACCCTAGCAAAAAGAGGTCAGCACCACTGCTCTATGTGCCCATCACTATGGTTTTACAGAGCTACAGAAGGAGGTCATGATTTAGCAAAGAAAGTTGGGGGGACAATCAGAGGGTGATCTTGTAGATTTCATCAGCAGTCCCACTATTAATGCTAGCCATGCTGTCACATAATCTCAGATGGAAATACTGTATACAGTAATGGTAAGGGGCAAAATCTCTGTATATGTTAAAGGACACGTTTTTCTTGTTTCATCACATAGGTTATTACATTCCAGAGATAAACCCTAGTATAGCCCACAGGCTGGAAAGTTAATTGGAAAAGAGACTTTCAGATGAGTTGTAGTTCAATGCTCAAACCACTATACCAAGCTGGCTCTCATCAGCTAGAAGGGAATCTTTCTGAAACCAATGTATCTGGGGCTTGTCTACATGGAGGGAAAAAAGCAGATTGTTCCACAGTATTAATGAGTGGTAGCAGCTGTGACCTGTCTTAATGGTTTTACAGCCACCATAAACTTTGCATGTCTGTAGCTGGGTGAGTGGATTACTTGTGTTTTTAAATCTGCTACCCCTGAACTTTAAAAACAAACAAACACACCTATTTCAATGGTGCACAAAAGCAATATTTCACCTTTCTGGAAAAAAAAAAAAACAGGTTTGCACTTCCTCTCCTTTGGGCAACCGAATCAGATCAACTGGCTTGTCTTAACAAGTGGAAATGCACACCCTCACATCTTTTTTTAAAAAAAATTATTTTAAAAGTCAGGAAAAGCAGGTACAGCTTTTCTGGGGAGTTTTTTTCTGGTTTTGTCCCCCCCCCCTTCACAATATGGCAGAATCAGGCAGGATGCCCTTAAAACAGGTAGGACTCTGCTTGCATTCTGTGAGGAGTTGTTCACCATGAAGTTGAAGGCTTTCATGGCCGGCATCCATAGATTTTCTTTGGTTTTTTTCCAGGCTGTGAGGCCATGTTGTGGAATAGTTTCTTTCTGACGTTTCGCCTGCACCTGTGGCTGGCATCTTCAGAGAATGGTCGGGTAGAAGTGTGTCTGGGGTTTATATGCTGTGAACCCCTGTTGGGGAGTACTGTATATGTAAATTTGTGTATTTGAATGGTTAGTTCCTGGGTTAAGATATGCAAGGTGGATTAATCACATCCTCTCCAACCGGGGCTCACAGCATATAAACCCCACACTCACTCCTACTCAACCATTCTCTGAGGATGCCAGCCACAGGTGCAGGAGAAACATCAGAAGTAAACTCTTCCAGAACACAGCCTCACAGCCCGGAAAAACCCCAAGGAAGACCGAAAGTATTTTCCGCGCTTGGCCAACCCCCAGGCAGGGGGGTGATGGCGGGGCGGAGGCGCGCCTGCGGACGCCACGTGGGTGTGGGGCGGCGCAGGCGGCCGAAGCGGCGGGCGAGCCCCTCAGCGCGGCGGCCCAATGGGTCCGCCTGGCGAGAGCCGAGCCTTCGGAGGGGAAAGCGAAGGGGGCGGCCCGCCCGGAGCTCCTCTCGGCCCCGCCCTTCCCTTGCGCCCTGTGAGCCGCGAGGAGCCAGAGAGCGAGGCGGGCGGGCGGATGGATGGCCGGCCGGCCGGGGAAGGGGCGCCAGCTGCCTGGGCGACGAGGGTAAGGGGCGGCTCGGCAGGGCCGCCGGAGGAGCCGGGCCAGAGCAGGGGCGCCCCGGGGAGGCGGGCTGGAGGAGGGCGCGGGCGGCGTCGCCTCGGGAAAGCTTGGAGAGGAGGAGAAGGAAGGAAGGGGGGAAGGGAGGAGGGGTATCAGCAGAGCGCCGAGAAGTTCCGGACCCCTTAAGGAGGGGGAGGAGGGGGAGGGCTATAACTCCTGGAACCCCCCAGCCACTGGCCGTGGGGGCTCCACGGCTTTTGCGGATTGCAGTGTTTGTAACCTTGGCGGGTCTCAGCCACAGCTGGGGTGGGCAGCCAAGGCAGCGTGCCAACCCCGCCCTCCTTCCTGCCCCTTTGCCGAGGGATGCCGTTTCCCCCCCGCGCCCCAGGTCTCCCCTTGGATTCTTAAGAGCGCTGCGGGTGGGTCAGCTCTTGGCCGCGAGTGTCAAGCTTACGTGTCCCGCTGTGGCCTCTGTGTGTGTGTGGCGGGGGAAGGAAACCCCGGTAGTTTATTCTGAAGGGCATGTGGAGCAGTTTTTGAAAGAAGCCAAACCCACGCTGCCTCGCGCATGGTTAAGCTCTCCTGCGGAGTCGCTGCGGAGCTGGCGAAGGAGGCTTGCCTGCCTGCCTGCCTGCCCCGCTTTTCCCGCCTGGTGTTTGTCCCACGGAAAGGGTTAGTCCAGAACCACCGCCTGGCCGCCTCACGCACGAAAAAACGCCAGCGGGCTGCGGGTGAAGGAATCCGACCAAGCGGGCTCCACTGATTCCAGGGCGGAGAGGTTTGGCCGCCGCGCGGAGCGCCCTCGAGAGAGAGAATGAGAGAGGCGCCTCCCTCCCTCCTTCCCCCGACCGAGCGAGGACGACCTTGCGGCGGCGCCCTGTGGGGTGGGTTGGCGGGCGGGAGGCCAGCTCGCCAGGAATGGGAGAGGGTCGGGGAGCTAGGTTGGTCGTTCGGGTGCGTTGGAGGCCTGTCAAGGGAGCAAGCACCGAAGCTCATGCTTTCCATATGGAGCCCCACTGGGACTTTATCACACTACACTGTTACAGCGCTATTATTCTGCTTTAACTTCTGTGGCTGCCTCCTTTGGAGTCCTGGGTTCTTCTTCGTGGTCTCCGTGAATCCACACGAGTGGGCTTTATGCGCTTGCCCATTAACACCTTCGGAAACTTCTAGAACTCTTACCTAATTTACTTTTGGCGGTAACCCTGCCCACTCTCCCCTGCCCTATATAGGCAGCGTTCCTGCCCAAATGCCTCAGTTCCTTTCTTTTCTGCCACATTGGTTGCAGCAAGGAACTTTGTGAGCTCTTTTAGTGGTTTTCAGACAATGGGCCATTTTTTTCTACAGTAGCACGTCCATATCCACAGCGGATTGGTTCCAGGCCACCCGCAGATGGCAAATTCTGTGGATAATAGGGAACACCATCCCGGGGGCCATCTAGCCTCTTCCCCTTCACCCCCACAATGGCCCCACCCCAGCGACAGGAGCCATCCCAAGGGAAGGGGAGCAAGATCACTCCTCCCCCCCTCGTCCCCACCATGGCTCTGCTGCAGCAGCAATCATGGGGGCAAAGGGAATAGATTGCTCTCCCCTTCCCGCCCACCATGGCCCCGCCTCAGTGGCAATTGCGGGGATGAAGGGGGAAGGGGCTAGATCACTCCCCCTTCACCCCGCCATGGTCCCGCTGCAGCGGCGATCACTAGGACAAAGGGGGAAGGGGAGGCGGCTAGATTGCTCCTCCACTCCCTTTCCCCTTCACCCCCACGATCGCCATGATGGCAACCAGGAGCGCTCCCAGGGGAAGGGATGGAAGAGGTGAGATTCCTCCTCCTCACCTTCCCTCACCATTGCCAACCGCAGATAATTGAATCTGTGGTTGGCGAATCAACGGATGCAGGGGTGCTACTGTATTCTCTCCAGTGATTTCCCTCAGGTTTTGTGACTTTGGACTATTAATCAACTAGTTAAGGGAGGACCATTTAGAACTCTCAGCCAGAGAGCTCTTAGGCCTCACTAAAGTACAAACCCCAGAAGTCCATAGGGGGCAGCCAGAGCAGTTAAAGTGGAATAATAGCACTATCACAGTCCCAGAGTAGGAGAGTCAGAATAGTGTGTCCGGTCCAGAAAAGCAGGACCAATTTAAGGAATTTTGGGCCCCCCTGCGATGCTTTATTTTGGGGGGCCCATATGTTTATCTCAGGTCAATGTAACCTAACTCAACCTAAGCTATTCACAGTATAGGATACTCAGATTATTACTAATAATGTTTTTTCAGGAGGGTTACTATGGGGGGGCACAATGATGGGGGCCCCTGCGGATGCTGATGCTGCCGGTGCCTTAAACCGGCCCTGCAGTAAAAGCGTGTAACCTTCATGATTCAGATTTCAAACCTTTCCGCATCTGAGCAATGGAATTCAGTAGAGCCTCTTCCTCCTTTTATGCTTGTGATGGTGTCACACTCTCTCCCCTTCTGACTCCCACGTGGAGGGGGAGCCATATGAGGCGCAAATTAAAGGCATTCTCAAAGCTTGGAAAAGGTTGGTTGAGAGGAAAGCAAATGCCCCAGAAGCTCACCCTGGTCTCCCCACTGCTGGACCTCTCTGTGTGGGTTTTTTTTTAAAAGCAATTCACTCTTCATATACCCACTCATAACTAAATAAGAAATTATTGATATCTTGTCATTCTCCCAAAACTCAAGGTGGCTCACAACAAGATTAAGAATGGGAATAAATAAATATGGTGATGATTGATTAATTTTATTTATATTCCACCTTTTCCCCATGACTGGGACTCATAAAGTGCAACTAAATTATGCATTATTAAAGTACAATTTAATTAAAATCGAGTTAGAAGCACATTTGTAAGAGAAGTGTGACACCTGCACATACACATATGCCTGTGGAAAGCCTCAGCAGCCAGTCTGTCGCCAAAAGTCTGCCTGAATGGCAAGAGCTTTGACTCCTGGCAGCAGGACAGGGAGAGGGCCAGCCTAACCTGCCTTGGAAGGGAGGGCCACAGCCTGGAAAGGACTTCTACCTACTCTCCAACACATCACATATGAAAACCAGGACAAGCGAGGCCAAGCAACATCAGTGTGGTCAAGATGGCAAACTTTACTAATGAGGGCAAATGCATAAGCTAGGAGAATCTACACAAGTAAGAACTTGTCATTGGCCTTACTCTGTGATGGTGATAAAGCAACTTACTTCTCTGCCACTAATATGCCTCCACAGTATCATCTAGAGGAATTGTTTCTGGTGGTGATAGACTTATTGAACACAAGTGTGGGAGATCAGATGGTAGCCCCTTTGAAGGCCTGCTGTGGACATTTTGTAAAGAAAATCTCTTCTCCCTATGCTGACTTAGATGTTATGGCTGAAATCCTACATTGTGTGAGTAAAATATAACATTGCTTCCATGGTGGACTGCTGCTTCTACCCTATAGGGAAGACAGCTTTCCTATGGTGGATTGTATCCCATGGACATTTAGTGGTTAGGGAAGGGTGTTTGTGGCTAGGCAGCTTTCAGCTGAAGTCTTGCAGCCAGGAAGAAACAGCAGCTGTCTCCCTACTGAATCTCCTGTAAGTATTGCAGCTCTTCTTTTCCACCAGCATCAGGGGTCCCATGCCCACCTAGACATTAAATGACAATCCCCTCCCCTCCCCTCCCCTGGTGACTAAATGGCGGAGAGAGCATATGCATGCCCTTTAAAGCACGTTTATGGGGTGTTGGGAGGAGTGTTGTGCAAAGAGGTTCTGGATTCCTCCTTGCACAATGACTTAAAAAGTCAAATGAGTGCATATCCCAAGTTTATATGTGTGTATGTCACCAGTAGGATTCAGGCCTGCCGTTTAAAGAGAGTCAGAGATGGATGCAGCTAGAACTTTTCTTGTTGCTATTGTTATTTTTCAGCTACCTCCTGTGGAATCCTGGGATTTGAAGTTTTGGGAGGGGCATTTAGAACTCTCAGCCAGAGAGCTCTTAGGCCTCACTAAAGTACAAATTCCTAGAATTCCACAGGAGGTAGCCATAGCAGTTAAAGTGGAATAATAGTGCTATAACAGTGTAGTACGATAAGACTCTTATGGTATACGTTCCCCTACAGGTGGACATTTTTATCCAATGCGCAGAAGTCTATATAGACTTCAGGTTCTGAAAGCAGAGTTATGCATGAAATCCTGTTACTCATCAAGTGCCATTATGGATTGCCTATGCAGATGTGCATTGCACATTGCAATCATGCATATGATGTTTGTTTGCCCATTCAGTTTCACAATGTTACAGTTCAATAATGCACAGTACTCATGTAACTCCCTTGAGTATAGAGTTAAATTGATGTAGGATCTCAGCCAGTCAGTGCTTCTCAGAACTGGGATGGTTCCTGCTGTCTTTAAGGAGGTGGTGATGAGAAACCTTCTAAAAAACTAAAACAAATCTTGATCCTATGATTAAAGACAATGATTTCTTGGTGTCCATTCTTGTAATTTTGAGTAAAGTGTTGGAGTGGATTGTGGCTTCTCAAATCTAGGTAAGCTTGAAGGAAATGTACTATTTAGAGCTATTCAAATTTGGTTTTAGGCTGGGTTTGGGGCTACAAGCAGATCTGGTCACCCTCATGGATGCAGGGAGTGCTATGCTATTAGTTGTGGATCATTTGATGACTTTTTATACCACTAACCACAGTATCCTCCTGGATTGGCTGGCTAGACTGGCTTTGGGATGCACAATCTTGTGATGACCTCTGACCTTTCTGGAGGGCTATTTTCAGAAGCTGATGATATGGGATTTTTATTCTATCACATGGCATTTGGCATATGGGGTATTATAAACTTTGATCTTGTCCCTAGTGCATTTTAAAGTCTACATGAAATCACTGGGTTATGTTGACTGTAGGCATGGAGTCAGCTCTCTGGCTTTTCTTCGCAAATGAAGATTCAGGAAGGACTCATCCCGCGCTTTCTGCAAGCGCACTGATGACTGAAAAGGCCAGTCTGAGATAAACAAGTCCAGTTGCAGAAAGCACAGCTGAAGGTCTCCTTGGGTGATGTTTCTGGGTTGTGATTCTTTCTGCGTTGTCATTTCTCTTCAAGACTTGTTCAGCCTGAGTTCTCAAATAGGGCTGCAGCATTGTGGATAGTGCGTCTCCAATACAGGGATGACATGCAGCCTCTATTTTCTACCTGTAAAATTCTGAGGAGGCCATTGAATTCTTGAACAGGTGTCTGGAAATGGTTTTGTAACTGATGATGGAAAGCAAGCAGAACCTGAGAACCTGAGAAGAGGTTGCATTCCCCTTAAGGATCAGGTTCACAGTAACTTTTTGGGGTAGGATACCTTTATCAGAGCTTGGAAAGTTGCTTTTTTGGAATATTGCTCTGCTGGTGATGCTGTTTGGGGGATTCTGGGAGTTGTAGTCCCAAAAAAGTAATTTCGCAGGCTGTGGTCTTGGTTTGGTCAGTGAAATAATAAGTGGTGGCAGTAGCCACCACCTTTTTTCTCCTTGGGGATGGTGCACTAGCTCTGTTCATATGTGGAGAGAGTGGATCTAATCCCAGAGCCTTCCCACAGTCCGACGAAAAGCAGCAATGCAACAGGAACATTCTGTTTTTCCTGCTGCCTTCCCGTATGACATTGGCGTCCTTCCAGTGTTCTCTTGTTCTGCTCACATTGGGGACAGAGGTAAAACAGTGTCTTTTTCCTAACAGGTTTTTCCAGTTAGCAAAAAGACACTGTTTTACCTTGGTCCCCGATGTAAGTGGAATGAGAGAATGCTGGAAGGACACTGCCATCATGCAGGAAGGCAGAAGGAAACATAGAATGTTTCTGCTGCTTTGCCACTTTTCCTCGGAGTGTGGGAAGACTCTCAGTCATGCAGCACTAGTTACATCCAGACTAGACTGTTGTGATGTGCTGTACATGTGGCTGATTTTGAAGACATTCTGAAAACTTCAGCTAGTTCTTAAGTACACTTTAAGACCAGATGGTCCAACCATATTGCAACAATTCTGTACCAGTCCCATTGTGAGGCCAAGTTATTTGAAATACCACTTGCTCCATATGAACTTGTCCATGGTTTTAGATCGGTGGCAGAAGCACTATTTGCACTATGGAATTCTCTCATGGGTGTCTTAATCCTACAATTGTAGTATTTTGAAAGGCTTTGAAAACCCACTTGTGCAATGAGTGCATCAGGACATGTTGCGCATTTGGGACTGTTGTGCAGTGGCCACACTGTTGGCTCCATGTGTGTTATTGCTCCAGGGACATAGCTACATCTCTGCTCCCCTCCTGAGAATGTGAGCATTGCAAAACATTGTAGTTCACCTTTACATGAGTTTAAGTCAGTTTACGATGATGTAAGTACATAACAGGGTGGCAGCCTTAATGACTGTAATTCACCCATCTCTTGATCAAATCTCCTTTAGAAGTTTCGTAGCTATTCAAGTACATAAATGGAGATTTCATAGTTGGAAATTGGGGGTCTTCTCTGTACAAAGCATATCCTCTACCACTGAGCTACAGCATCTTCCCTAAAAGGAGTTTGGGAAGTGAAAATCTCCCAAAATTGACATCTAATTCCCTGCTGTTGTTGATTGTACCTGTCTATTCATTTGCTTCTTGCAATGCAAACTAGACAGAAGAACACAAACATTCATTCAAATCTGCATCTGCACCTTCCCTGATGAATAATACTCACTTTCTATTCTCAGAAGTGTCTAAAGTTATTGAGGCCCAAGTGTTGAATAATAAAAAACCCTTTTTCTTGGTTGCTGAACTCCTCTGAAGAAGGGAACTTTGTTTTCTGAAATTCAGTGGGCCTTAAAAAATGTAGCCACTTCTGAGGACAGTTTTTCTCCTGGTCATTTGCTATATTTGGGGGCTGTCTAAATGGTGAAAATACCCCTCATGGAATTTGCTGGGAATCCTACTAGTCTAAACAGGATCCAGTGCCAATCCACACTATTCAGAAAGAGGGGAGCCCAACACAGCAAAAACAATGGGATAAAAGCCTTTGCAGATTTCCCCATATTTTTTCACAAACTGTGAGGCTGGTGCACAATTTTTCTCTTTTGGACTATTGAACAATAAAAAACGCAAAGGGAAGCACAAAGCTGATTGGTTGGGTGAGAGTGGGGGTGGGGCTTGCTAGGAGGGCAAGGGCCCACTGCCGCCATGTTGGATTTTCACCTTAGCGATTGCTCACTAATGCGGTTTTTTTAAAAAAAGGATCAATATTTTCTGTTTTGCTTTAGAGAATTGCTCTATCGCACCACCATACCTTGAGACAATTAAAAAAAAAACTAGCAGCAAACGTGAGTAAATCACTTGTGGCTATCATCAGAAACGCGAGGCTTATGGGGGCTTCCGAGGCCAGAAAAACCATTTGGACATGTCGCTGCTGCTGCAAGATGCCAGTAGTATGAGGTACCATATTTGGGATTTTTTCCCCTCATGTAGATGGGCCCCTAGTGTGCTTCCTTTGTGTCTGTTCTCAAATACACACAGCCACTCATACATAGAAAATAAATGTGTGCCCCGTGTCTCCATTCAGCATGAAGAGAAGACACAGCTATTTTCCTCTTCACTTTGCTTTAAAATGCACAAAAATTTTAGGAGCTGACCATGAGCACACATATACAAGGAGAATGAAACATGTCTTTCATGCTTCCAAAAATATTGTGGCACTCAATCCTGACACATGTCAGGATTCTTCACCACCTCCCCAAAAGTTGGTGTGCTCAAAACTCCAACATAATATTGAGTATTAAAATAAATACTTTTTTGAAGGGGACTCCCCCCACCGAGATATAATTAAAATAAAAGATTTAGCAACGGAAAAAAGTATCCGCTGAAATCCATGAAATTTCAGAAATCTAACCAATTATGTTTCTAGTTCTGTACCATCACTAATTTAACCAGCAGGCTTGTCTGAAAATGTACACACACAGGGAATGTGGAATCCTGCTAATTCAACAAGTCTGCTCTTACTTTCATGAGGCACTACTAGCAAAGTAGAGATAAACAAGAAAGAGACTGGTGGCTCCCAAACTTTTCACTTACCTTAGGAACACCTGGAGTGGGAGCTAGAGACACTTTGTGAATAGTGTTATGAAATGCCTTTTGTGATGCGGACTCTTTGACCTGGCTGTTTGCTGCTGGCAGGCCGTTATGTACAGTACTTTAAATGCTGCACTCTTAAAGGCTGGGTGTGTATATTCAGGAATGTTTCCTTGAATTTCTAGTTGAGTTTTCAACAATTTGGGAAGATAGTAGTAGTAAAGAGAGTGTTACGGACAAATCTGTAGGAGTTCCATACATTCATTTGCTTATCAAAGGGCGTGAGGTCCCTTTTAACTCGAATGGAGAAATTACTGAAGGGACAAATGTTATGTTTCTCTGGCATGGTAGTTTAGTGTCATATAGTTTATGAACCATTTAGTATGTTCAATTTCAGCTTAATCAATATGTTGTTACTTTGAAGATTTATGATTTCATCAGTGTAGATAGTCTATCCACTGATGCAGATTGTAACTATTTCACACACTGCTGTGGCCAGTTTGTCTCCTATGGCTACTCTTTTGGTGATGAGTTGGACCTTGGAAATCAGACAATCAGACCTTACCAGCCAAAGCTGGTGCTTCATTGCCTTTGAGAGCTCAAGGTCACTTCCAAGCTGCGAGGAGGTGGCAGAGTGGGACTTTGTGAACGTTATGCAATATTTCTTTGAATTCATTGGCTATATTATATGCAGGCTTAATCCCCACACACACACACAGAGAGAGAGAGAGAGAGAGAGAGAGAGAGAGAGAGACAGAGAGAGAGAACATTCTTGCCTTTATGCAAGAGGTTGTACCAGAAGATATGTCATGAGTTGGAAAGCATTAAATAAATAGTCTCTATTATTTTATCTATTAAGACCTCAGAGGATATCCAGATTGTTCTGAATTACTGCATTCAATGCATACGGAACCCTAGTGGCGCAGTGGTTAAATCCCAGTACTGCAGCCACAGCATTACAGGTTTGATCCCAAGGGCTCCAAAGTTCGCTCAGCCTTCCATCCTTTCATAGGTTGGTAAAATGAGTACCCGGCTTGTAGGGGCAATTAGCTAACACACATTGGAAACCGCTTAATGCAGTGTAGATGTGTAAATTGCTATTGTGTAAAACAATTTGTAAACTGCTCTGAGAGCCTTTGTGGCTGAAGAGTGGGATATAAATACCTAAAAAAATACAAAAATAAAAGTTAAAATGTGTTATGTTGGGTGGGGCTTATACACCTTTTGTAGGAGGAGATCATGTGGTAATAGGCAAGGGGCAGACAAAACAATGGGTGCAGCATGACTTGAACTGGGCTGCCAAACTAGCCTTCTGCTTTCAAGGACAGCAGAGGATGCTGTGCCAACTGCCAATTCAAACTGCTACTTCAAACTCAAAGGAACTGTTTTGTCCTTTGCACAGCCTGGAATTTTTTTGGTGTGTGTGTGTATGTGTCTCCGGGGCAGGGCGGTGGGGTGGGGGAGAGATTAAAGCCATTTTGCCCTTGGGCTGTGGGAATTGCCTGGCTCTGAGTTAAATGAATATTTGCATCTGTACTGCAATGTTCCTTTAATCCCCTTAGATCTTTTGATGGAGACATGGATGCGTATCCTCACTAGCAGTGACCTGCTAATAGTTATACTAAACTTGTTGAGTGTACCTAGCTTGAAACTGTGACTTCTATTTTTATTGAGTTTAGCTAGACACTTTGTTAGCCTCTTGTATTTGAAATAGAAGTCTACATTTTTAAAAAAATAAAAATAAAAACTGAAATCAGAATGCATGCAATTTCAAAACCTAATTTTAAAATTATATACTTGTCCCTTCATATTCACTGGGGTTTGGTTTCAGGACCACCACCGCCTCCGTGGATACCAAAATCTGTGGATACTCAAGTCCCATTATATGCAATGGCATAGCAAAATGGTGCCTCTTATATAAGATGGCAAAATCAAGGTTTGCTTTTTGGATTATTATTTTTTTTAAAGAATATTTTCAAGCCATAAATGCTTAAATCCATGGATACCAAATCCATGGATACGGAGGGACAACTGTACACTGGGATTGAAATTCATAAGTGCTGCAAAATTTTCAAAGCTCAGTCAAAAAGGAGTGTCACAGCACTGGAGAAGGGCTATGCATCAGTCTTTACTCTCTGTGGTTTCCATTGTTCTGTGGTGCAAAGATGAAAGTTGGCTTGTCTAGCCCCTCTTTCCAAATGTTGGAATCACCTTCACACAGATTTAGCTGTATCCCATCCCCCCATTATCTCTAAAGACCTCCTTGGAGGTCTTTAAACAGGTTGGATGGCCATCTGTCGGGGATGCTTTGATCATGATTTCCTGCGTGGCAGGGGGTTGGACTGGATGGCCCTCGTGGTCTCTTGCAACTCTGCAATTCTAAGATTCTATGATTTACCCAGAGATGGTATGGGTAGAACTTATGCTTGTCTGCCAAATTAATTGGTTTCTTTCCAGAACTATGGCAGGTATCAGGACTTTGCTACTGCAAAAGTCAATCCCAGCCCAAACCCAAGGTATACATTTAATTTCCACAGAAAAAACAAAATCCTAGATAATGCTGTGGTATAGTCCAAGGAAAGTTTAAGTGTCAAATGGGTTTTTATACTAAACTTTATCACGAAGTTTGACACTTCTTGCTTCTGCTGCTGGAATGTAGGCTTTCTAGGTGCTCTACTTCTGTGTTTCCTTTGTTGTCATTTTAAATTGAGGACCTGCTTGTGGTTGTCTTCTTGCAGGTGGGTCTATAGCTTTCCGAGCTTCATCATTTTCAACTGACCTACTTACCGGTAACAGTTATATATAGGCCTATCTACATACTTGTTTATAAGCAAGGAACCAATGGTCTCAGTAATTCATAGCAAACTGGTATCTCCTTCAGGACCACTGGCTGCCTCAGCTTCTGTTCAGCTAGGCAATACTTCAGATGCTCAAAAGCCTGCAGTGCCACCACTAAATCTGCAAAACTACATTGGAGAACAAGTGTCTAACCCAGAAGTTATTTCCAACCTTATTTGCACATCAGAGATGGGTGTCTCACTATCAAAGGTAAAGAAGGAAATAGAGAAACCACAGACCACTGTCTATGAAGCTTACCTCAAACTACCAGATGTATGTGCAGAATTCTCTAGGGACTTCATCCCTACACTGGAGGAGATTGAAGAGTTCCTGAATGAGAAAATGGCACTTCTCAAGGATGAGCTCAGTGAGGAGCAACCAGTGGGAAGACAGCTTGAGATAAAATCTGAAATCAACTTGGGCAGCCCTGGAGAGCAATCTGTTACTGGAACCACTCTGGATGATGGCCTTTCAAGCTCTGTTCAGGCCAGAGTGGTAGCTGGTGGTACAAACATATCAGGGAACTTGGGGACTATCCCTGTTGTCCTTCAGATCCAGCCCATCCAAGTGAGTGAAGGTGGCTCATCCACCCAGACCTTTATTGGTGGTAGAGTGACGCAATTGGTCATCAAAATGCAAGGCTTGACAGTGCTTCCTCAGGTTGCCCAAAGTCCTACAACAGGCACAGACCAAAAGTATGTACGAATTGCCCCTTTGCCTGTGGCACTGAGACCTGGAGTTCTTGGAAGTGCAAGGAGCACTGAGGCCAAACTTCCCAAGGCATCTCTTTCCACCATTCGAGTCCACAAGTGCACACATCCTGGCTGCACCAAGATGTACACCAAGAGTTCTCACCTCAAAGCACACTTCCGCCGCCACACTGGAGAAAAGCCTTACACATGTAATTGGCCAGACTGTGGCTGGAGGTTAGTATGTGTCAATGAATGCTGCTTGTTACCCCTCCCCAACCATTCATTCTTTGCTAATAGGTTAATTGTCTTGCTTTTCACATAACTGGAAGTGAGATTAGCTCTTTCAAAATCACTTTACTTGTTTCTCTCCAACAATAATGCAACCCTATAATTTTTTCTCTAATGTCAGTCCCACTATGCCCAAGAACGTCACCAAGAAGGGACCCCAAGCTGATATTACTGTTGCCCCTTCACATTCGCGGGGGATAGGTTCCACGGACCCCCGCGAATGTCAAAAAACCATGAATATTGATTGCCCCCCCTTCCCTCAACAAAGCGACCATGGGGCTTCCGGAGGCCCCTTAGTCGCTTTCCCTGGACTCCCCACTCCCTCCCAAGGCCTTCATGGGGCCTCTGGAGACCCTCCCAAGGCCCCGTGGAGGCCTTCCCGGGCCTCCTCCCTTGCTCCCTGGGGCCTTCACGGAGCCTTCCAAGGCTCTGTGAAGGCCCCCGCGGCCCACCCCCCTCCCTCCCCAGGCCTTCACGGAGCCTTCCAAGGCTCCGTGAAGGCCTCCGCAGCCCTCCACCCCGCTCCGTGGGGCCTTCACAGAGCCTTCCAAGGCTCCGTGAAGGCCTCTGCGGCCCACCCCGCTCCCTCCCAGGGCCCTCACGGGGCCTCCGGGGGGTCTCCGAAGGCCCCGTGGAGGCCTCCCCGGCCCTCCCCGCTCCCTTCCAGGGTTTTCATGGGGCCTCCAGAGGCCCCGTGTCACGGTTTTGGGGGGGCCCAGGGGGCCCTCCCAAAAACGCAAATAATCAAAACCGTGAATGCCGAGTTTGCGAATGTGGAGGGGCAACTGTAGTTTGTAATTTTTGGATTTTCAGCTGGTTTGTGGGATTTTGTAAGACTCGCAGTGTGGGCAGGCAGGGGTGTTAAAAGGCAAACCACCACTCCAAAGAGGTTTTATCACCTCTTGGAGGTTTTTTTGTGGGGTTCTGAGGGCTTAGGGTGCCAAAAGGGATTGGTGGCAGCATGCAAGCTGTGGGCTGTATTTTTGTCACCCATGGAGTAGACAGTGTTGAGCAAGATGGCCCAATGGTCTGATGTGGTATAAGTGAGCTTCCTTCCTTCTTAGCAGTATAGGAGAAAAGTCTCATTTATTATTTTTTCAATAATATTTATTAAGTTTTCCCAGATATATAAACACAACACTAACACTACATAAGAAAAAAAAATAGAAAAGATAGATACAACACAAAGGAAAAGATAAAAATGACTTCCAATCATCTCCCCAGTGTTTATAAATTTTATTAACCCCCCCTGCAATGCTTCTATAGTAAATAATCAACCGCCTTTCTATAAAATATAGTTGTTAATAATCATTCGTTTGGTTCTAAATCTAAACCATACAGAAAATCAATAAAACATTTCTATAAATTCATTAAGGATTATGAATATATATTCATGTTAACCTTCAACTAGTTATTAATTATTATTAGTGCTCCACTAACCTAAACTAATGTAGAACCATGTCAAGTTATTCTTACTTATACCTGCTTTCATTAAACCAAACAAAATATCTTTTTCATTCTCTTATTTTAACAACCATCTGTCATACCAATAATTACAGTATATCTCCCTTTTTACAATACCAAAAGTATTCTCTCTGGCTTTTCTTCGCAAATGAAGATTCAGGAAGGACTGATCCCGTGCTTTCGCAAGCGCGCTGGTGATTAAAAAGGCCAATCCGAGATAAACATGTCCGGTTGCAGAAAGCACAGCAGAAGGTCTCCTTGGGTGATGATTCCGGGTTGTGATCCTTTCTGCATTGTCATTTCTCTTCAAGACTTGTTTGGCAGGAGCTCTCAAATAAGGCTGCAGCATTGTGGATAGTGCGTCTCCATGCCTCCCGATGTGAGGCCATGGTGGACCATTGTTGGTGATCAATTTGGCCAAGCCTGAGATGTTGTTTCAGCGAGTCCTTGTATCGCTTTTTTGGAGCACCCCTCTTATGCTGGAGCGCCCCTCTTGTATCACTTTTTTGGAGTGCCCTTCTTATGTGGCGAGTTCACGTAAGAGCAACCCAAGTGGAGCAACCTACTCCACTACCAAAATCTCTTCTAAATATATAAATAACATTTTTATATTTTTCCTTAGAAAGTCATAATGCCACTACACTTTCCTTTAAACTAAGATAACATCACTGCAATAAAGCCCATATTAGTATCTTAAACCAAAATATTCAAATCTTGTTTCCTCAAATCTTCTTCCTTAAATCTCACCCTTGGTTTCCTGCCAAGCCCCCGAACACACACACTTCGGGCATCACTCAGAGCCCTACACATAACTTGAGACTGAGATATCCTTTCATGTAAAACAAAGATTTTACTCTTTTTATCTTTGTTTTCCCCACCCTTACTAAAAATCCCAACACTCCCTCACCAGAGTCTCCCCATCTATCATCTTTCTCTCCAAATTCAATCTTCTCCTCTGGCTCTTCAGCGATCCACCCACACTCTGCGTGGCAGAACCCTTCAAGATTCTTCTGGATCTCCCTCATCCTCATATTCTGACTGCAAAATTGCTCCTAGATTCTCCTTTTCTTCCTTCTGAAATTTAATAGGCTCCATTGCCTTTCCCATTTCATTGTCCAAATCCCCATCTTCAATGCTATCATCTGTCATATTATAAATAAAGCTTCTCCACAAATATATTTCCTCCCAAATCTTTTTCCGCGTCACTGTTTCTTCCTCCTCTAGTGATTGCATTCTTGTTCTTCCATTTAACAAAATTTTGGCACTTAAAGAGTTAACCCATTTGTTTCTGGCTCCAATGTTTTGCTTCTCATGTTTCCATTCTTCATCAAAGCAAGGCTCACTTTCTCATAACAAACCTCTTTTTTTAAAAGCCCAACTTTAATTACAAAACATATGGAAGAATCTACCCTTCAAAACCAAGAAGTCCTTTTTTTCATCTCAAGTTCCATATCTTTGCCCTTTGCTTCACTTATAGGTTCCTTTTGTGACAGTTTTTCCAAATTACAGAATACATTTTCTGAGGTGAAGTTGCAAAACCTTGAGAGATTGCATTTATATGCATGCACCCTACACATGTGTCTCTTTATTAAGCAGATGGTTTTATTTAAAATTTAAATCATCCAGCTGTCTTTGTATCAGTGAAGATATTAAAAATGCCAAGAGGATGTGACTGATGAACACCCAATTGCCATAGTTTGCAGGGAGCTTTGCAACAGTCTGTTGGAATTTGTGCTGCATTAGTCTCAGTGACTGCTTGTGATCAGAGGAGGAACACGATGAAATATCTTTTTTTTAATGTAGTTATTTATACCCCGCTCTTCAGCCACAAGGCTATCAGAGCGGCTTACAAATTGTTTTAAGCAAAAGCAATTTACACATCTACACTGCATTAAGCAGCTTCCAATGCATGTTAGTTAATTGCCCCCACAAGCCAGGTACTCATTTTACCGACCTACGAAAAGATGGAAGGCTGAGTGAACCTTGGAGCCCTCTGGAATCGAACTTGCAACGTGATGACTTTCAGTACTGGCATTTAACCACTGCGCCACAAAGGCTTCCCTATCTTCTTACCTTCTTTTCAAAGCTTCTTATCTTCTTTTTAAAGCAGGATGCGGGTATCCAGGCTTCAAGAGTATCAAAGAGGGGAGATAGGTAGGGACCAAACTAACTCTAACCAAGGGTGGTGAGTGTATGCTGCTCTTAAGCTGTCTAGAATCCTTGACCACATGAAAGACTGTGCCCAGAGCATGGGAAAATGCCTTCTTTGGACTACAACTCTCAGGCTGCATCTGCACTGCAGAAATCATCCAGTTTGACACCGCTTTAATTGTTATGGCCCAATGCTATGGAATTCTGGGATGTGTAGTTTTGTGATATCTTTAGCCTTCTCGGTCAGAGAGCTCTGGTGCCACAACAAACTACAAATCCCAGAATTCAATAGTATTGAACTATGGCAGTTAAAGCAGTGTGAAACTGGATGATTTCTGCAGTACAGATGCAGCCTCAGAATCCCTCTTTGTGCTACAACTCTAAGAAATGGTTTGGAATGCCCAGAATCTTAAAATAACTTCAGTCATAAAATAACTTTTTCCAAACTGATTATGTATTGTAGCCTTTGCCTATTGCGTTAGAGAAGAAACCCCAGAAAGGGAGAGAAAGGAAGGTCAGATCTTTTGGGGAGGGAACCATAGCTCAGTGGCAAAGTATATGTTCTAAGATCTAATAGGTCCTGGGTTCTATCTCTGTCATCTCCAGTTAAATAATTCAGATAGGAGTTAACAGAGCCCAAGATAGTTTACTGTCTGGGGCAGGATAAATTAACAGAGTGGCTTCATGCTAAGCACCAATTCTGGGTAGGTTTCCCCAGGATTGACTGGGAAGAAGGGATGAGCTGTCTATGGAAGAGGACAAGATGAAGCCTTCTCCCACATTCCACATGCAGAAGCTGACTGGACGGCCCGTAGAGTATTGGCAATGGAGTAGCAGCCTTCACACCCTTTGCTGTACATTAAACAATACAGTTTAAGGAAGATAGGACACCTTCATATGGCATATACAGCTCTGTCAATGAATGGAAGGGAATGCCACTGCCTGAAGCACTTGCCTCCCTCTGCCTAATGGATGGGTCAGCCTTGGACCTTTCAGCCCAAAGCAGCAAAAGTTTCAGAAAAAGGCCATCGATCAGTGGCAGTGCACCTGCTTTGTGTGCATAAGGTCCACAGCTCTGTATCTGGCCTCTCTGAGCAGGATGGGGAAGACTTATGGCTGAAACCTCAGAGAATTATTCCCTGTCGGTTTAGACCATATGGAAACAGAAAGACCTGTCTCAATATTAAGCAGCTTCCTATATTAATCTAAAATGATAGAAGAGGGGTAATTGTTTATTTTTCTCTCTGAACTTGGAATGTTACCTGTTTGGACTATCACTCCCAGATGCTGGGGAACGGATTCTAGGAGTTGTAGTTCCTCAATGCTAGGCTTTCAGAAGCTTGGCAGATTTAACTGCACTCTTCCTTCCCTCCCTTGCTTGTCTCTTAATTTACTGCTTCCTTTTAGCCTGCAGGCTGTCAGGCTCAAGAGAGTCCCGTCTGATGTTGGTTGATCTGTTGCCTTCCAACTTCTTTGGCTATAATGACTTGAGAATTTGGAATGTACTTCTGCTTTGCTACAGAGGACAGTTAGTCTGTATTTTTTCCTAGGAACTCTGGTAAATGTATTAGGAACTTGTTTGATCTCTGTCGTGCTCTGTAAAAGCCTTTGCTACATTAGATACGACCTGCAAATGCAGATTGTGAATGGGGGAGATGGTAAACATAACAAGCGCCTCACTCCACATTCCTTTGTACATTATGGAAAAGCTCTCCTAATGGCTCTACCATATGTGAGAGTCACCAAGATTCAGTGTCTTGATGTGAAAGCTTATTCTTTTCATTTTCCTTGTAGACACTCCTGTTTCTCGATTCTACCACTTCTAGTACCGAGGCGTGAGATTTTAAATACTTTCCCAGTACCCCAGTGATGCACGAAATGGCAAAGCCTGGGCAAGTTACTTTTGTTGGACTGAAAATCCCAGCATCTCTCAATCATCATTGGACATGCTGCTGGGGATTCTGGAAGGTGTAGTCTGCCCAAAATAATTACTGGGATCCTATATTGCCATCTGCATTGTGTAACTTTACATATACAGTGGGCCTGCCATATTGGCAGGCTAGCCATCTGTGGATTGGAGTATCTGTGGATAGCCATGTCCCATATTATTCACTGGCAGCATGTGCAAGCAGGTGAGTCGGTGCTCAGCTGCGTGAATGTGCCACCATTGATTAACATGGGGCTTGAGCAGCCGTGTTTTTCCCCATCCAGGTGGGGGACCTAGAACTGAACCCCTACAGATGGGACTTAGCTATGTAGTTAGCTGTATTTAGCTATGTAGCAGAGATGCTAGGAAACCTTGTGAATGAACTGAGAAGATACATAGGAGATGGGCAAGAGTGCCCAATGCAATGCACATCCCATTGTGCATCAGTCACAATGCTGGTTTGCTGGTTCTGCTACATACAGTTGGCCCTCTGTATCCATGGATTTGGCATCCCTGGCTTGAAAAATATTCCATTTTTTAAAAAAAAATCCAAGAAGCAAACCTCGATTTTTCCATTCTGTCTAAGGGACACCATTTTACTGTGCTATTATATATAATGGGACTTAAGCATCCACAGATTTTGGTATCCACATGGGGCCCTAGAACCAAACCTCAGTGGATACCAAGGGCCCACTGTAGTAATGTACAAGCAGCCTTCTGTTGAATACAAATGTTATAGAACTGCCCAGTTCTAATTCCTGCAGACATAAGTCCACTTACGAAAATGTGAATTCAGCCAATGCTTCTGACAGAGTGAAGAGCTCTTGTATTGCCCACCCAGTCATTTACTCAGGATCACACAGGGAATCTGTGACAGAGCAGAGAATCAAAACAGGAGGTCCTTATTCTGGGTTAGCAGCTGACAAACTCAACAATCATATACAGTACCTGCTTTTATTGGGTGCCAAAAGTTCTGAGGACAATTTGCTTCGCTTTCCCACATATCTCCTTGTGCTGGAGAAGCCATGTTGCTGGTTTTCTGCCTAGATCAGGACCCATCTTTCCTCACTTTGGAGAAGATGACAACATATCAAGTAGGGAAAAGGTGACTTCTGCCACAGGATAGGACACAACCATCCATCACTTTATTTATATCTGGCCTTTCTCCCAGACTGTGACTTACTGGGGCTTGCGAAAAGGCAGAACATGACAATAAAAACACATATAGTTGAAAACATTTAAAATTAAAACAGTAGTAAACAACAACAGAACTAAACCCATTTAAAACCTTACTTTAAAACAAAGATTAAAAACAGTATTGCACCATAAAGAGCTCTTTTCTTGTTAAAATCAGTTTCCAAAGACTTGCTGGAAGGAAAGACCTTACCCTGCCATTGAAAGGACAGCAAAAAAGGAGCCATCCTAGCTTCCCTAGGAAGGGAGTTCCAAAGGGTGGCATCAGCCACAGAAGAGGTCTTCCCCTGCATTCCCGTTTGTGACACAACCTCCCCTTTCCCCATCTTAGTGAGCAACAAATGAGAACAGAGATAGAATGTAATGTAAAATGGGGAGCTGGGGTGGGGGGAAAGTAGCCTATCAGGACTGATCTGGTAGCAACTAATCATCAATGAGATGTTTAAGTCATTTGGGACAGCTCTCTGAAAATGTCAACCTGCTATGCAAACTATGCAACAGAGTTTGGAAATAGTAACATGTAGTTTTGGACTACAATTCCCAGAATCTTCCACTGGCCATGCTGGCTATGGAATTCTGGGAGCTGTTGTCCAAAGATACTATTTCCAAGCTCTGGTGTGGGACTGCTGTGGGGAAAAATACATTCCATGCTAGTGATTTCAGTGAAAATAAAACTTTCTCATAATGCCAATATCATGCCAGAATTATTTGATTCTATGGTATGGCTACCTTTGGAATGCCAGTGTTAGTTTGGATTACAGTAGGACCCCCGTATCTACCAATTCATTATCCACTGATTCAATTATCCATGGGACACAAAACATCACACCTACCATAGAGTCTTCCTAGAAAATGTGTCCTCTCTAGCCATTTCTAGTCCTCCAAGGCAACTCTATGGTATTTTAAACCGGAAGTCCCATTATTTTCAATGATGTTCGCTATTATCCACAGTTTTCAGTATCTGTGCCCCCCTCCAGAACCAATCCCCAGTGGATACAGGGGTCCTACTGTACTCCATCTAAAAAAGGTTATTGTGTAACGGGGGAAGGGGCAGAAAGGACCCACTGAAAATGATCAAAGGGCTCAGGCATCTGTCTTTCCTTTGAGGAAAGGGTAAAATATTTGATAATTTTTAGTTTAGGGACAAAATCCTGTTAAACAGGAGGACATGCTGAGAGCTTTATAGATTTAAGAATGCTATAGTGAAGACAGGCAAAAGGAATGCTTTTATTTATTTATTTATTTATACCCTGCTCTTCAGCCACAAGGCTATCAGAGCGGCTTACAAATTGTCTGAAGCAATAGCTATTTACACATCTAACTGCATTAAACAGTTTCCAATGTGTGTTAGCTAATTGCCCCCACAAGCTGGGTACTCATTTTACCAACCTACGAAAGGATGGAAGGGTGAGTGAACCTTGAAGCCCGCTGGAATCGAACTTGCAACGTGGTGACTTGCGGTACTGGCATTTAATCACTGCGCCACCAGGGCTCTCTCCATCCAGCAAGGACATTGACTGGCCAAAGCAGAGCTTGAACATACTACACTTTTGGACGATGCTGCCTGGGAGATTCTGGAAGCTATGGTCAACAAAAAAGTACCGGTAATTTTTCCAAGCCCTGGGCTATAGATTCAGGATAAAACACTTCTGTGTACAATAAGACATAATTAATGGAATTTGCTGCCACCAATTTGCTGGTGATGGTGCTGCCTTAGAGGGAGTAGGCAAATCCTGAAGGACAGGTCTGTCTAAAGCTATGAGGCACAACAGGGCTGTTGCCTTCCTTCACACTTTGCTTCCTGAGTTCCAGGATATATCTAGTTGGCCACTGTGGGAAAGCAGATGCTAGAATAAATGGAGCGTCAGTATGATCCATAACAGCTGACTTTATGTTTCCTCTCATGAGAAAAGCCAGAGTAGAGAAAGGAAGCAAGATGGTGGGAATGTTCATGATCATGGTCTTTGATTTGCTGGTTTTGTCCAAATTACACTCACATAGGTTTCATCTCAAGAGAGTAACCAAGTTCGGCATTTGCTGGAGTTTAGAGACATGGGGTCCTTGACCATTTTTGTTCCCATTCATCATTACCAAACTAACCATTTTTCCTCCTCTCTCAATAAGAATCCCCCACCACCCCTATAACCTGCGTTTCATAAGATCTTACTTGATGAAGAGATCTGGAAACTTTGAAATCTCCTTCCACCTTTTCTTTATTTTTCTTTTAATCCTTAACTTGGGTTTATACAGGTACAGGTCAGCCCTATCTGTGGGGGGATATGTTCCAAGATCCCCTGTGGATACCTGAAACCATGGATAACAGGGAACCCAGTTCTTTTCAATGAGAAGAACACTGGCAGTTATCCATAGAATAACATTGGAGGACCTAGAAATGCCTAGAGAGAACATATTTTTTCAGATGTGGATAAGTTAAATCATGGATACTGAATCTGTGGATACGGGGGTTGACCTGTATTATACTAATGTGGATTCTGGAGTTTAATAATTGTCATGCACATTGTGGTGTGCATGTGGTATAAATGCAGTTGCTACACCCAACTAGAGTAGGCCTACAGAATTAATTGCTGAATGATACATTAACAGTTGTGTAAATATTGATTCAACAGACCTCTTCTAGTTGGAACTAGCAATTAGATTTAAGGCTACTTGTTAAACTTTTGTACCACAGGGGGAGGCGAATGAAGAGCAGGTTTCTGAGTCTCACCACCTTTTGCTCCCATGGTTTAAGCAGGGTCTTCCTGAAAATGCTCATTAAAGTGGCAGAAAAACATGGGACGGATTGTGCTTCAGGTGACTCTAGGCAAAATCTGGCCTTTGAATATATTGTTGGACTACAGGTCCCATTATCCATGGTGATGTTGGCTAGAAGAAATGAGAGTTGCAGTCCAACAACATTTTGACGGTCACGTGTTGTCCACTTTTGTTCTAGGATCAGAGTTAGAAACATTATTTTTGGGAGGCTGTGATTCCGAGAATTCCCAGGCCAACTTGGCCAACATACGCCTCCTCCTGTTTTGGCAGACAGCAGCTCTCTTTGGTTTCAGGCAGAAGTCTTTCCTCTTTGCTTGTCGGGGATTGCTGGAAAGTGCTCTGACACAGGAGTAAACAAGATGGGCTTTTTGTGAAAGTTGAAGCCCTTTCGCTCCCTATGGAATGAATGCTACCTGAATCCTCCACTGGCTTAGAAGGATGTACTGTACTGCTTTTTTATTACAGTATTATTAAGACAGTATTGTATATTGCTTTTTCACACCTATATGTTATTATACTAGCACAAGAAGTTATAGTTTGTTACATTTATCACTGGTTTACTTTACGTTGATTTTTTTGCCTGTAGTAATTTCAGGTTTGACTCTGCTGTATTGAAAATTGATTTGTTTTAATATTTTAAGCTGCCTTGGAAAGACTTGAATGGCAGCTTAGAAATACTTGGAATATATGTATGTATGTATGAATATGTTTGCAGCAGATAACCTGCATGCTTCAACATGTGTACACATATAGGGGAGCTGTAGCTATTTGTTCTTCTCAGTTGAATGTACTCAGTAAAATGGAAACATATTGCTACTTCAGACTTAGGACTTTTTCAGATGACTTAAAGTCGTCCTGAGGAGCCGCAAGAGGCATGAAGCTGTCTCGCTGCAGGGGTCCTTTTTCAGACAATGCCGTCTTCTTCTGTTTCACCTTTTTACTCACAAAAGTCCTTAGTTATGTATTTGACCTGTGCATGCAGTATACTCTCTTAATATATTAAGATGTGTAGTGGCCCTTATTCTTTAGTTATTATTTTTCAAGATAAGAAGTTGCAGAGGTTTTTATTAGGACTTTATCAGACCACTCCCTAAACCTGTTCTTTGGCTGGCATAATTTGTGCCGTTTTTATGCCAGCAAAAGAACTCCCCATACCATACTTACCTTGCATCTGCACAAAAAGGCTTCCCTGGCAATGAATGAAGAGTGAACGGAGCTCTGTTCACTTCCTCTATTGAAATCTCACAGATTCTCGCGAGAATATTTAGCATGAGAAATTCAAAAATGAAAACAAAAATAACAAAGTAAAAGTTACACAAAGCACATTAACACACTGTAAAAGTTCGAAGTAAACTGGGGAGGGTCATAAAAAGTGCGTCACCTACCTGGATGTCGCAATCTCACCCAGAAGTGTTCTGGCTGGACCGGCCATTGACGCAGCAATCACGAGAGGACATTGGTTCAAGGTTTCCTACACCAGCAACGCTGGCAAAAAACTGCAACAGGTTATGGCCAGTACATAAATGTGAAATGGCTACGTTGTCTGCTATGTGCACCCTTTCGCATTTATGTGGCGTTATGATGCTGTTTTGTGTGTGTCTGATAAAGTCCTCGGTCTATAGTCCCTGATAATACTGACAGAAGAGGCAACGTCTTTCCTTTTTGTCAAGAATGGGGAGTCTTTTCCCCAGAACTGAGGACTATGTAATCCTCTAGTTGGAAATCTGCTTCCTGTTAGTTTCAGCCAGCCTAGTCAGTGGTAAGGGATGATGGGAGTACCACATCAACATTTGGAGAGCCACAGGTGTTCCACCCTGCTTTTTTGCTTTTGTTGTTGTTGTTGAGGACTGGATTCCTTCTGGGGTCATCTGTCCTGAGCTACATGCCAGCTGTGGACAGAACCAGAAATGGATGGGGCCACTCCTTTTCTCCTGTTTTTGCCATTTTCTCTGTCTGTCATCTGCCTCTGTCTCTCTCTGTCAGCCTCCTTTCTCCTTTTACTGACACTCCTTTTTCTTTCTTTTTCTGCCATTTTTTCTTTGTGATATCCCTCTCTCCTTCCCCCTTTATTTTTTTCTTTAGCACTCTCTTTCCTCTGTTTCTTCTTCACCTTCTCTTTTTCTGTCACCCTGTTCTCTCTGTTTCTCCACTATGCTCAGAGGAATGCACATGGAAAGAATAGATCATTCTTGCCAGGCTTCACAACTGATCATTTGCAGAGTGTTTCTGAAACTGGGCCATGGGCTGTAGGTTGCCCACCCCTGTCCTATATCTTTCCAATCACAACTACAAATTGGGTTGAACAATGGCCCCTTTACAATTAAGAAGGACAGTATCTGGCTGGGGGCACTTCCTGCTATGACTCTGAGTAGATTAGCAGTGAGATCATCTCTGTTTTGTTCCTGGATTATGTAACATTGGAGAAGTTGTGCTGCATCTCTGTTTTGCTCACTCTAGGGAGACAGCATTTCACAAAAGCATGATGACTGTATTAAGGTTCTTGAGTTCTTTTTTGGGAGGCTGTATTGAAACTCATTGCAAAGGCTTATTCCTATGGGTGAAAGCTGGTGTTATCTTATATGTGTGTAGCAATTCAGATATGAAAAGGAATGCACAAACACACACATATATAAAATAAAAAGTGAAAAGGAAAAAAAGGGAAGGCATACCTAACAGAGAAAAAGAGGTATATGAAAATAACTATCCTTTAGTAAACTTCTGTTATCAAATCTCTGAGACTCCATCTCTCCTTGTCTGCTTGGTTCATATATGAAATTATAAAGACTAGTTGACATTCTCCACCAACTGAAGAATATACACACAGAGGCGGACTGGCCAGGGTCAGCTTGCCCTATGGCAAGTGGTCCCTGTGGGCCCCTGATAAAGTGCCCCCCCTTAAACATTAGGCCAACACATACATTATATAGCAGGCCTGCACAACACATGGCCTGCTGAAGGTGTGCTGGTAGGACCCCACTTCCCCCCCCTCCTTAGGACAGCAATGTGACATGAATTGTTGTCTGGTAGTACAGGAAGTGCGAACCTGATTGGCTGAACAAGCACAGGGGGTGAGGCTTGCTAACAAGGCAAGCCCAAGGCATCCCCATGTTGATTTTTCACCTTAGCCTGGCTAGCCACTTGGAGGGGGAGGTGGGGGGGGCGTTTCTCCCTCTCCTCCGAGCGGCTGGCCAAGTGGCTACTGATGTTCCCTTCCAGCTTCAAGGGCTGGAAAGACACACTAGCCCTTGCTAGCCACTTGGAGACGGAAGTGGGGGGGGGGGAGAAATGCTTCTGGCGGTCCACGAATAGAAGATGTAAATAGGCACATTTTGTGTCCATTATGACAAACGTTGCCCTCCTCAATGTCCTCCCCTTCGTGTCATTATTTTCTCCCCCACAACTAACGACTCTCCACCCTTCCTCCTGCTTCACAAGGTAAAGGCTGGCACAGTGGGGGGAAGAACCTTCCCGACTCTCCTGGTGCCACCAATTAGGTTCTGATTGGTTGAAAGTGGCCACCCAAACAACCAATAATACTTTTGAAAAAATGGCACTGGCACGAACTCGTGCCTTACGGTAGTGGGTGATGTCCTGTATTTCATAGGGCAGGCTGCAGAGACCCAATAAATCAGCTTTCACAGTTCAAAGGGAGTAGCCGAGTCTATTCAGCTTACCAGCACAGAGAGTAAATGCAGTCCAGTCCAGGAGTCAAACACAGAGAGACAGGAAGCTGAGCAAACAGTCCAATGGCATAAATAAGAGACGAAGTCATGAAGGCAAAGACACGGTTCAAGAAGTCATGAAGACAAAGGCAGGTAGTCAGTCAAAAATCTCAATCCGGTGTAGTTTTCACCCGTACAGGTCGGTTGTCATCCATGCTCTTCCGGAAGAGGTGCTGGTTATTTATGGGCCAGCTGTGTCTCACAGGTGTTGCCTGATTGCTTCCTCCTTCCTATTTAATCTCTTTGAGCATCAGAGAAATTCCTTCTCTTGATGATGCTGAGTGGAGATGGATAAGTCTGTAACCTGTTCCTCCAGGGTTTGTGGCTGTGGAATGTTCTTTTGCTCAGATAAGTGAGCCTGCTGGGCATTCAGTCCCTCAGAGGCTTATAGCTGTTGGACACTCTGCCCCTTAGTGGTGACTGCTAGTCACTCTGCTCTAGCTCAGGCATGCTATCCAAGCTTTCAGATTCCTCCTCACTGCCCTCTGTCAGGTGAGAAGGTGCAGCCAGGCTGAGACGTTTGAGGCACGGGCTTCAGTTCTTTGTCCTGTTATCTCTACGCTACAGGGAAAGAACCTCTTCCCTCAAGGAAGTAGCTGCTTGGCCATTCCTGAGAATTTTTGTTCCCTTTGTTTTAAACAGCGGCCAAAACAGTAACACAGTGTGCTCTTTTGGGGTGAAGTTGTTTAAAATGAAAGCTAATGTAAACCCCGTCCCCATCTTGGAAACTATTGTGCCAATTGATGCTAATGCATTAATGCACACAACAACTCCTGCCCATCTCTTCCCTTTTCATTGGCACACACGCTGTGCTTGGGAGGTGTAACTTTTTAAAAAGTCCTCAGCCTTCCCTCCCAGGAGAGATGTGCATGTGTGTGTATGTTTAGCTTTGCATTGGAAGCTAGCTAATGAGAGGGGATGGGTGTGTGGGGGGGCGGGGAATGCAGAGGATTAAATTTCAATTATAACAATCTGTATTTACATTTAGTATCTACTGTATACTGCCAGTAATATGTACAGTATATGTACACTGTAATTACAAAAATACCCCACATTTATTTCACAAACATTTTAATTGTACTTTTGCCACCTGTGTATTTTTTAAAAAATATTTTTTCTTATAAAAATTAAATGATAGCCTTAATAGTTGTGGGGTGGGCCCCCTTTGTCTCCTGGCAATCAATATTTTTAGACCAGTCCACCACTGCATACACACTAGAGGTCTGTGTGAACTGGCCTATAGAATTGCACTTGCCCATTCCTACATTACAAAGATTCGTGTCTCTTAGGGCTCATCTACATGGGCCAGAATACACTGGCTTTCTGCTGGCATATTCTGCTCAATGATCCGTCCCGTTGCTCCTCTGTTAAAAGAAGCTTCTTTTTGCAAAGTCTTTCTATATCAGATGTTTTTATTTTTGTCCTCTGTCTAGCTGGAACTTTTAAATTAACTTTGGCATTGGGAAGATGATGGAGGAGGGCTGATGAAACACAGACTTTTGGTGATGGATTGCAACAGTGTGTCTGCAGTTAAAAATACATTAAAGCTTGATGTGGGAAAGAATGGGATTCTGCTCTAGCTAGTCCTACTGTAACTCTGTTTATAACAGGCAAGGTAAAGAGCAGCTGCCTCCAGAATCCCTTATTGAGCATGTGCTAAACTGCTCTTCTTTTTTTGTAGTATAGGAACCTACCCCTAATCTTTCAATGTTATTTATGTCTCTTGTACCAAGTTATCTGTTAACAAATTAATGCCAGGAAGCATACCTACTTTGTTAACTGAAGTATATCTATATGTGATTTCAAAACATGAGCAGGAAGCATAATTTTAGAGATAGAAAAAGATTTTTTAAAAAACCAATTGAAACTAAAGTACTAACTGCTAGACCATCTGTTCTGCATCCCAGAATCCTCTTCTGTATAATATGGTTTGGCTATGATGGCACTGGATGAAAAAAGCAGTCTCCTTGGTTTGTACAAATGTGCAGTAAACATTTTTTCCTCTGTCTGGCAGGTTTTCCCGTTCGGATGAACTCTCTCGCCACAAGCGCTCCCATTTGGGACTGAAGCCTTACCAGTGCCAAGTCTGTGAGAAGAAGTTTGCCCGCAGTGACCACTTATCCAAACATATGAAGATCCACAAAGGGTCATTCAGTTTGGGAAGTCGGACAGCCCAGGGTTGCATTGGTAACGGTTAACCCTCCCATTGCTGCTGTGCCAAGAGAAGCATCTCAGTCAAATCAGAAGAAAATACAAAATATGGCTTTCTTCTGGGAAGGGAGGGGACAAGGAACTGATGGCTTAAAAAGTGTCTCCAGCTCAGCCCATTCTGTAAAGGTTAAAATGTTGGAGTTAAAATTTTCTGAATTCCCCTTGCTGGCTGTCAGTTTGGGAGTTTTTGTTTAATTCCTCCCTGTTCCCCAAGTTCCAGATACAAGTGGTTCATGTGCCTTTCATTTACGTTCATGTGATTATTGCTCTCTCACTTGATTTTTTTTTTCATATATCAATAATGGTTCCAGTGTTGAGAGGCCTGGGCTTAGTCTGATGTTGCTGTTGGGTGTTTTTTAAAAAATGTGTGTGTGTGTGCGTGCATTTGGTAACTGCTTGCACGGTAGAATTCAGGGCAAAGGCAATGATTGATACAAGGTCACCTGTGCTTTGTGGCTGAATGTGGATTTAACCCACGCCTCCCGCCCCTTCTTTGTAGTCATAATACTACCGTACTTCCATCTAATGATGTTTCTTTTGTAGAAACAACAGTTGTGTAGCACCTTAAATACAATTTCAATATAACCAGCCACAAGAAACTTCCTTGTTTTTGCAAGCCCCAAGGTGGTACATCTCTGGAAAGTGTTGTTTTAGTTGGGATTCAAAGCTACTTTAAATTGGAGCTTTGAAGTAACTAATTCATTTATTCCTCTCCCAATAATGTCGTGGTAGCTGGCATTTTCCATGTTAGTGGGTGGACAATTTCGCTCTGGTTTTTAGTTTAAAATTTGAAGGAGCTATTGAAAGTGCTAAATCTAGTTTGAGGCTAGGATTCTGCACCTTGACAGCTCTTTTAAAATTTGGACCAAAACCCAGAATAGATTTACTACCTCAGAGGCGTAGGAGCCAGCGGCCATCTCTGCAGTAATGAAGGTTTCATTACATTGTATCATGATTTTAGCTTAATGGGGGATCATGTTCCCCATTTTGCAATGTGACTGTGACTTGTTAGTTGCTTTTTAAACTGCTAGGGGCCCTTTCACACTCTACAATTACAGTATAACACTATAATTCCGCTTTAGCTATCACACTTCTATCCTATAGAACCCTGGGGTTTGCAGTTGAGGGAGGGGAATTTAGATTTCTCTGCCAGTAGTGCTTTTCCAAATTACAGACCCCAAGGTTCCACAGAATGTTTCCATAGTGGTTAAAGTGAAATATCACACTATAATTCTATCATGTGAAAGGGCCCTAGAGTGTAGGGAGGAGGAATATCACATGGTTCAAGTGTTGCCCCATGCTGCTGCCTAGTGCTCTATTGTTAGTGTTCAGATGGTAGTGATTTGGGCAGAAAGAAGGTACCAGCTTGTAGTATTCAGATGCCTTTGTTCAAAGTAAGTGGTGGTGGGGAAACTGTTCTATTCACTTTCAAGAAACGAGAAAGGAAAAAGTTACTTTTAAATGTTTAACTATATCAGTAATGAATATTGGGGTGGCAGCAATCTTAAAACTGGAATGCATTACTTTAATAAAAGTAACTTCCCAAGCTCTGGTTTAATGTACTCTGGCTGCAAATGAAAGGGATTTTCACCTGGGCCATGGGGAATATACTGTTCTGCAGTTACAGTTGGAACAACAAAAATATGCCATGTGTCACTGAGGCCAGAAACACCAGGGAAACAAACACCTGTATTTTTGTTCTTTTGTTTCTAATGTGCCTCCAGTCTGTCTTGATGTGTTGGACAAGTTTGTACCAGATCATGAGCACAATCGTTTCTAAAGTGGTAAAATTAGCAGCCTTCATCTGCCCATGTTTACTTGGAAGACTATGATTGTGAGATGTGTATTTGGGCATAATTCTTGTTCCCACTTGCCTTGAATGTTCCAGCCGCCTTCCCCTTTGGGCACCTTCTTTTTCAATATGTGCCAGCCTGGGTGACTCACACCAGCTCACTTGCTCTAGAGTCCTATACATAAAAATTCAATTTACTTTCTGGCTATATTAACCAAAGTTGCCCTGTCTCAATTTCTAAGCAGGCCTCTCAATGAATGTACTGTATAAAGAAATCTTGTCGCTATTACTCTTCTCATTGAATGAGCCTCTGCTGGTGCAAGTAACCAAGAGAGGGATTAAAAAGCACCATCTGCTAGAAAATGTACAGTGGCAATTTTAGCTATTTAAAGCCCACAAAAAGAACTCTTGAGCTCACAGGTGCAGAAAGCCAGGATTCATGCCCAGCCATGCAGAGAGAGAGAGATTTGCATATGTCACAGGAGAGAAAAACAAACTGTATCAGCCATCAAAGCTGGCAGATTTATTTGCCAACCACAGCATTCCTTCTGAAAAGAAATGGTCTTTTGGCAAACCACGTGATTCCCTCCCTTCTTCTCTTTCTTTCTTTCTTTCTTTCTTTCTTTCTTTCTTTCTTTGCTTTCATATGAAAACAAGGATGATGGTTTGGCTCCTTAATCTTTGAAGACCTGTTTATGTAGCAGTCAATTATCCTGAGACATTGATCCCTTATTTCACTTTGGTCCCTGATTTAACTTGTCAACTTCATGCATGGTTGTGAAAGCTGGACAGTGAAGAAAGCTGATAGAAAGAAAATCAACTCCTTTGAAATGTGGTGCTGGAGAACAGTTCTACAGATACCCCAGACTGATTAAAAAAATAAAAATAAATGGGTCCTAGAGCAAATCAATCCTGAACTCTCCCTGGATGCCAAGATGACTAAACTGAGACTGCTGTACTTTGGACATATCATGAGAAGACATGGCTCACTAGAAAAGACTATAGTGCTTGAAGGTAGTAGGAAAAGCGGAAGACTGCATTGCAGACAGGTAGATTCAGTCAAGGAAGCCATGGTCCTGAGTCTGCAACACCTGCATAGGGCTGCTGCTGATAGGGTGATTTGAGGCCTTTCATTCATGGGGTCAATCAGAGGTTGATGAAAGTAGAGTAAATCTGCAACCCATGGTAATATTAGAGATTTTTTTTCAACTTGCCATAAATGGTCATGCAATACTATCAGTATTGTTAACTCTTGCAAATATAGTTCACACTTCAAAGGGCCGAGCTCTAGTCATTGTATTTTTCTAAACTTACACTAAAAGGAGGCATGCTTGAAAAGCAGACTAGATTGCTGTTTGGGCAGGCAGGATGGCTGTCTCAGGATAACAGTTGTGGGCTAACAACTCAGATAACCCTTTCTGAGTGTTGATTGCATGAACCAAGCCCTAGATGAGTTAATACAAAGTTGGTTGATGTCCTCATAATGTAAAGGAGTGAGGAACTGGGATAAAACTGGTGTCACAACGTACTTTATTATTCAAGGGCGAATTGTTTCTTCTACCAAGCCTTGAAAACAGAAGGCCCTTTACTGAGATAAAGGCCAATCTGGCAGGGAGACCATTTCTCAGGTGAAGACCCCTAATCTGTAGGTTCACTTAACTCTTGCTTTATTTAGACGCATGGCTACAAGCTAAGTTAAGAACAGTGGTTTAGACTAAGGGAGATGATGCTACTGCCTGTATAGGATATATAGGGAAAAGTGTACTTGGGAATAAATCCTTTTGGACCCAGTGAGAAAGTGCTTTTACAGATTTAAAAAAAAAACATGAGACTAATTTTGACAGATTTATAATACAGGTTGATTCTCCCTTATTTGAACTCCTTGGGACCAGAGGTATTTTGGATTTTGGAATACTTGCATATACATAATGAGATTTCTTGGAGATGCAACCCAAATCTAAACAGTAAATTCATTTATGTTTCATATACACCTTACACACATGGCCTGAAGGTAATTTTATATACAATATTGTTAATAATTTTGTTTATGACATATAGACTAGACTGTGCCCCTAAATGCAGCTTGCTAACCTCAAGTGCAGTGGAAGGCATTGTCCTGTCACCAGTGGCTTTCACTTCAGACAGCAAAATGTCTTGGGTTAGTCCTGCCTCTGTTGTTATCACTGTTCATTTGTGTCTCATTCCTCACCCAGTTCTAGACCCAATGCTCGGAGTGTATGCTCACAGAGAATATGACCTCAAGCCAGACTCTTTGTCACACCTTCATTGTGCCCAAGTGTCCTTATTTACTTTAGATGCAAATTGTCTTAGAATAAATTACGGTATCTAGAATAAATAGACGATTGCATACATACACATTGCATACACATGCATTTATTTTGGAGCTGATTATTTGTGTACCAGTGTCAGAAAAGAATTAAAAACAAGGCAAGAAAGAAGACACAGGATGGCTGAAGAAGTATATATTGAGTAATGATGCAAAAATTTAAAATCAAATGAGACAGAAGTGACTCGACACAACTTAATTTGAAACATTATTCACTTGGGGTGATATGCAAATTTTTTTTACAATGTATGTCTTTGTGACATACAGTAGGACCCCCTTATCCGCTGGGGATTGGTTCTGGGGAGGCGCTGTGGATACCGAAAACGGTGGATAATAACGAACATTTAATATAATGGGACTTCTGGTTTAAAATACCATAGAGTTGCCTTGGAGGATCTAGAAAATCGCTAGAGAGGACACATTTTCTAGGAAGACTCTATGGTAGCTGTGCTGTTTTGTGTCCCATGGATAATTGAAACAGTGGATAATGAATCAGTAGATATGGGAGTCCTACTGTACTTAGAAAAATGTATTACAGAAACACAGAACATTTTTATCTTAGAACTGATTAACTACCACCAGTCTACTGGCATTAAGAGAAAGAGAAGAAACTAGGGACTAATCTAAACGAGAAGAAATAATGCACATACCTGTGCATGATAGCTAATTCACAGCAGCATTGTTTTGTTCCTACGGTGTTTTCTTCAAAAATGATAGGCTGTGAAACTCTCTGCTCTGATGTTCACATGACCACGAATCAAGATCTGGCCATGCCATTCTCTCTCTCTCTCTCTCTCTCTCTCTGGTTTTTCTTCGCAAACGAAGATTCAGGAAGGACTCATCCCGCGCTTTCTGCAAGCGCACTGATGACTAAAAAGGCCAATCCAAGATAAACAAGTCCGGTTGCAGAAAGCACAGCAGAAGGTCTCCTTGGGTGATGTTTCTGGGTTGTGATTCTTTCTGCATTGTCGTTTCTCTTCAAGACTTGTTTGGCGTGAGTTCTCAAATAAGGCTGCAGCATTGCGGATAGTGCGTCTCCATGCCTCCCGATATGAGGCCAGGGCGGACCATTGTTGGTGATCAATTTGGCCGAGCCTGAGATGTTGTTTCAGGGAGTCCTTGTATCGCTTTTTTGGAGCACCCCTCTTACGCTGATATGTATTTGCATGGGGGGGGGGGTGAGGAAGGCTAAGGGAACCCAACAGTGCCGAGAGACAACAAGGAGGGCACCCACTGCAAGGAAGAGGAAGAGAGCTACCTGCCCTTCACCCATCCTGGCAGCGCCGGCAGCCTCAGATTCTGGCTGCAAAGGGATGGAAGGAGCTGCCTGGCCAGCCGCTGGTTGTGGAGAAAGAAAAGGAGGGCAGCTCTTTGCTACCCTGGCTTCATCTCGCCTTCATCTCGCCTTCATCGCTGCTCCTTCTCTCATGCCTGTCCTGTACCCTCCAAACACCACTGGCATTGAGCTTGGTGGACAGACATGAAAGAAGCAGCAGCCCAGCTTTCTCTGCAATCAGCGGCTGGCCAGGAAGCTCCTCCTGTCCCTTTAGTTTCAGCTGGCATTGGAGGCTGCTGCCACCACCAGAATGGGTGAAGGGCTGGTGGCTCTCCTCATTGTCTCCGGGAGCTGCCAGGTTTCCTTTTGACAGTTTAAAAAAAAATGTTTAAAAAAGCACACAGTCACTAGCGCTTCCAGGTGCTTGATGGCAAGCCCACCCCTGCACACGTCCAAGCAATCAGATGTTGAGTTCCACCCTCTCCAGATTGCGCAACAAATTGCATCAGTTTTCCCAACAAGCAGGAATGCGCATTTCCTTCGGAGTTTTTTTAAAAATGGGAAAAGCCATGGAGTATTTGGAGTTTTTGGCCCTCCTCCTTCTAAATACATCGAATTGCCGCAAGATCCCATTGGGACAAAAGGTATTCTCAAGTTCTAGGAGGAGTATTTTTTACTGTTTAGACAAGCCCTAAGAGGATTAAGCACTCCCAGTGTACAGGTTTTTTTCTGTAGATGCCCTCGTATTAGTTTTAAGAAAGAAACACGGATTTTTCCTTGCAGTAATCACTTTTGTTCTTAGATGTACTGTACTTAACTCCAACTGAAATCAGACCAAGTTCAGGTACACCAAATTCTGTATGGGATTGTAACCTTATTTTGCTCTGACATAACCTCACTGGGTGAACTTGTGTCAGTCAGTTCCACTCAGTGCAAACCAGCTTCATAAAACTGCTTGTGAGGAAAAGATGGGCAACATTACCATCCCTTTCACCTTGAATGTATATTAATTGAGGATCTATATGCATTGGCTGCATGTATATTGGCACATTTCCTAATGTGAAGTGAAAATGCATGCATGTAAATTCACAGTGGGCATCTGCCAGGGATACATACACACACAATGAAAACTTCCAGAGTTGTGCCTACTGCAAATGTGCAAACACCAACCATCTCTTCATGTTTTGGAGTTTATTGCCAAGTTTCACCACAAATAGTGACATACGAAATACAGTAGTCATAAGAACGAACGCATTTTGACCCTGCTGTAATTATCATGGCTCTATCCTATGGAATCCTGGGATTTGTAATTTGTTGTGGCCCCAGAGCTCCCTGACAAAGAATGCTAAATATCTCACAAAACTACAAATCCCAGAATTCCATAGCATTGAGCCATGGCAGTTAAAGCAGTGTCAAACTTATGATGATTTCTGCAGTGTGTCAGCAACCTTCATCTCAGGGTGCGGCTATACGATCATAAAAAAATCCGTATGGGGGGCAAAAAATATGAACTGCCTGTCGTTCGTGTGCATACGAACTGGCTATACGATTTTTAACCCCCCTAAACTCCGTATGACTTCCTCTTCCCGAAGCTGGCTGGAGTGAGCAAGCCAAGCGGCAGTTTTAAGTTTCCCACTGCTGGTTTGCGGACAGTCGGTTTTCCGTATTTACAATATAAAATAAAAATAAATAAACATATAAATTCACAGACTTACCGGACACTCGCTAGCCGGGAAACCAACATGGCGGCCGCTCCCAATTCCCCCTGTGCTAGCCCCGCCCCCTCTACTCGGCCAGCCAATCAGATTACCCTGCCTGTTCGTATGTGTGCGAACGGACCGTACAGACCCATCAGCCATCTGAACGGCGTACGGATTTCTCTTTGCGATCCGCTTTCACTCCCAAATGCCGCGTGTGCGTATTTCAGGGTGGAAAACCGGGGCCCCCTCTTTTGCATTCGTGTGTATCCGAACGGCCGTTTGTACCGAAGTGCGAACTTCCGCACGCCGTACGTATTATTTAAATCGTGTAGACGGGACCTCAGTTGCATCTAGTGGTTAAAGAAATAGGACGTCTGGAGTTAAAAACAGGAGTTCCAAAATGAGATTTTTCTGTATCTATTACAGTGTGTGTCTAGTCTGAGTTTGTGTAACCATTGAGTCAGATCCCTGAAGGATTGTGAAAGAAGCTGCTTTGGCCTTTGTTCAACTCTTCCCTGCAATCAAATTACTGTTAGAAGTGTCACTTTCTGAACACTTAACGTTATATAATTAAATATACAATAACAGAATCAATCTACTTTTCATCAGCACATTCTACCCACTTCCTTCAGTCTACCTCTGCTTTTGAAGTCAGTAGCTTTTTATCTCATTTGTTGTTGTTGTTGTGTGCCTTCAAGTAATTTCCAGCTTATGATGACAATCCTAAGGTGAACCTATCACAGGATTTTCTTGACAGAATTTGTTCAGAGGGGGGTTGCCCTTGCCTTCCTCTTGAAACTGAGAGAGTGTGACTTGCCCAAGGTCAACCAGTGCATTTCAATGGCCGAGTGGGAATTTGAAGCCTAGTATCTTATTTACTATTCAGGGGGGAGTGGAGTTTGAGAATATACTTATTAATAAACAAAACAGGTCTCAAGTGTGTGTTTGTTTGTTTGCAGCCATTCATTTGTAAGATCCAGTACAATCTCTAAATGTTATTTTTCCTCAGCTCAGACTGTGACTTTGCTATAGGAAACCATTTACTGGAGGACAACGTTTCTTCAGAACATACTTATCAGTTTAAAGTACATCTATCTGTGCTTCTTTGACACCGTTTCTCAAAGAGTGATAAGACATCCTAGGGCGCATCTACACTGTAGAAATAATGCAATTTGACATCACTTTAACTGCTGTGGTTCCATCCTACAGAATCCTGGGATTTGTAGTTTTGGGAGGCACCAGCACTCTGGCAGAGAAAGCTAAAGACCTTGTAAAACTATAAATCACAGGATTCCACTGGATGGAGCTACAGCACTTAAAGTGGTATCAAACTGCTTTATTTTTAGTGTATATGCACCCCTAAACAAATTAATCAGTGGGCCTCTTCTTAATTATTATGTCGTTTAGAAAGCAGATTGTTTGAACGTAAAAACTACATATAGATTTGGTTTTATTAATCCATTTCTCACTATTGAGGGCTGCAGAACATGACATTAAAAGGGGTTATGTGAATAGAACAGACGGGATAAATTGATAAATAAATCAGGCCTCCAAACAAGCCACAATAATGGGTATAGGCCAAGGAAGTTTTAACGACTTTGCTTAAGTCTGTACAACAAACACAACTAACAAGGGCTGGGCTAGTGAGGCTGTGTGGTGTGGTTCTGAGGGTGGTGGTTTAAAGGTATTTTAATTTTTACTGTAATGTTTTTAACTTGTAAATTGTTTAATTCTTTTTTTTTTAATTATATTTATAATGTGATTTTAACTCTGTACTGTTTTTAGCTTGTATTGTTTTTGTAATGATGTTGTTAGTCGCCTTGAGTCCCATTGGTGGGAGAAAGGCAGGATAAAATTGAATAAAGTAGTAGTAGTAGTGATGATGATGATGATGATACTCATCATCATGAACCACCACCACGTGATTCTTAAGCAGCACAGAACTTCTTTCCACACAAGCCACATGCTCTGCTACTTCTTATTGGCCTGTAAAGTCAGCCCGCTCCCCTTGACGCAAAACTCCAATCCCCAGAATGCTCTGCGAGCAGGAGGCGGGACAAAGCCTCTTATTGGCTGATCTTCTTAACAGGGCTATTGCCATTGGTTTGTGGCCCAGGTTTTTCCTCCCCTCTTTCCCTTGAGGCGGCGTGCTGGCGGAAGTGTAGGGTACGGCGGCCGTCATGGGAGCGAGGAGCCCGTCTGTGGCGGAGTGAGGGAGGGAGTTCGTGCGCCGTCTCTGCGAGGCAAGTCTTTGCCACACGGCGCCCGGCGTTGGCGGAAGGATGGGGACCCGGGCGCTGAGCCTCCGCCGGCGGCCATGAGAGGGAGAGGCTCGGCAGGGAGCTCCACACCTGCCGCCGGACGGGGACCGCTGGGCGCGGCGGGCGCTTCTTCGTGTCGGTGAGCGGGAGGGCGGTTGGGTGGTTGGGTGGTTGGGTGGGGAGCAGCCGCCGAGCCCCTTCCCCCGGTCCCCTAATCGGGCCAGGGTCGCCCGGGACTCCTCCAGGAGCTCCGTTCCTGTCCTGTGAGCCCTGTGGGAGAGGAATGGCTGTGGCTGCAGAGGCTGGCGGGAAATGCACTCTGTACATGCTCAGGAGATCCCTTTTGTGAGTCATAGGCACGTCCAAAGGCTGAGCGGAGACTTCGCATAAAAGGCTTTGGGCTGGGACCTGACTAAAGTTAATTCATGCTTCATTCTCCTCTCTCTCTCCCTTCCGTGCTTCCTGACTCCCAAGTGAATGTCAGAGTTTCCCTTGGAATTGCGGTGGCATCATCATCATCATCATCATTTATTTCTATAGGGCCATCAATAGTTGTCTCTTCATATTCGCTGGGGTTTGGTTCCAGGACATCCCACCTCCGTGGATACCAAAATCCTTGAATACTCAAGTCCCATTATATGCAGTGGCATAGCAAAATGGTGTCCCTTATATAATAAGATGGCAAAATCAAAGTTTGCTTTTCTGGATTATTATTTTTTCAAGAATATTTTCAAGCTGTGAATATTTAAATCCGTGGATACCAAAACCGTGGATATGGAGGGACAGCTGTACATGGCACTTTACAAGAAAAAGAACAGCAAAACAATTCCCTGCCCTCAGGCTTTTTCTCCTTTTGCTTTCATCCTGGCCTTGATCTTTACCAAGCTGCTTCTCTGTAACTGTGAACTTCATTCATTATTTTCTCCTTGTTGCTAATTCATCTGCCACTACTGACAGACATGCTGCTCCATGGTGTATCTTGTTGGTTCTTCCTTAACACTCTTGTCATAACTATGCCTGTCACTTTACAGAGGAGGAGGAGGAGGAAGGCAGAGAGGTGGGGAGAAAGCCAGGCTGAGAAAAGGTTTTGGTTTTCCTGGTGCTAGCGATCCAAGTTTGTATCTGGATTGTACTGGCAGGACTACATTAATTCCTCTTGGCAGCTTTATGTTGTCCTGCACCCCTTGGGCCTTAACTTTCAACCTGTGGAGTTTAAACCCCTTGTTCCTTTCTGGTGTATATTGATACTTTCGTATGTGACTCTTAAGGCATGCTGTTAGCTTTCTGGTTTCCCCCATCTTCAGGATTTCTCCCCTTGGGATTATACTCCTCCTGTAACATGTGTTATACCTACTCACACTCACCTCCCTCTGGTTGTTGCCCCTTGCAACAATTGGTTCCTCAATACAGTACTAGAGGTTGCTTTTGCATGGATGTCAACAAGTTGTAGCATATATTTCTGCAGTACTGGAGATAACAGCCTCAGTTCTAGTTGCATGTTTAATAAGGATAGAAGCCATGTTATCCTACCTATAGCCATACACACTAATTGATGAGCACACAAACTGGGAATGAGGAATAGCCTCTTTTAAAAGAACAGCCCATGCTTGCATTTGGTATCTTTGTTTGAATGGTACCTCAGTTTTAAGGGGTTCAAAGTGTTTTGTTAAATTGAAGTTACTCATCTAAACATGGCCTGTGTGTATAAGGCCATACTTTCCCTACCTTATTAACCTTTAAAAAAACATTATTAACATAGATTTGCATGTTCACTACTTCACTTTCAAAAGGCAGTTGAAATACTGCATGGGCAAACCCTGCTTCTTATTTCTCTCCTAACAATCCTGATTGTGGCTTCGGTCCAGGCTATTTGATAGACCTCCCTATATGAGCCTGTCTGGACCATGAGATTCTCAGAAGAGGCTCTTCTCTCAGTCCTGCCACCTTCACAGGCAGGGCAGGTAAATATGTGTGACAGGGACTTGGTAGCTGCCTCTGTTCTCTGAAGCTCCCTTCGTACAGAGGCCAGAATAGCCCCTTCCTTTCTCTTCTTCTATCAGCAGGCAAAGACTTTTTTAAAAAAATTATGACACTTTCAGAACTCAACTTTTTAAAAGAAATCTATTTTAAGAGAGTGCTGTGTTGTTTTAATTGTGCTCTTTTAGCCGATTTAGTTTAATATTGTGACTTGTTTATATCTTAATATTAATCTTTTGTATATTTATAGCTATCTATCCTTTTTTAAATTTATAAATTGCCTTGAGTCTCTATTTCTGGCAAAAGGCGGATTATAAATAAAGATGATGATATGCCAAAACCAGTTGAAGGCATAACTGGTCCATCCTTTATGGTGTAAGTTTTGCAGAAATACCTGTGTATTTTCTGTCCCGATGGCCCATAGTGTTTGGATGTGTTTCCCTCTTTCCACTGTTCCCTACAGATTCTTGTTGATCCTATGAATCTGTTTATTACTGTGTTTTGGAAACATCTACTAATCTCTAGCCTCCAAACTTGCTTACTCTTTCCTACCTCATTAAGATTTTTCAGAATCTGTTAGTACAGTACTGTATTTTGCCACCTCCACACACTATTTACAGTCATTGCCAGGTTTACTTCAAACTGTTCTTGCAGCAACTGACCTATTGTCCTTGTTTTAGGAGATTTTTCTCTTTCCTTGATAACCCTAATATTATCCCTGCTTATTTCATTTGTTCCATATCTTGTCTGCCACAGCTGTCTTTTTCTTTATTGTTATTGCTTCATGTTGCTAAATACCTGAGTCCCCAGCTCTGTGCTCTGTTTGCTGTGTTCTGTTTGCTGCTGTCCTGGCCAAGAAATGGTAGTGGGTGGCAACTGGAGCAGAGAGATACAGCAGGATGTTTTTGTGGCTGGTAGGAGCTAACTGGAAAAACAAACAAATGTATATTTTTAAAAGCTCCAAAACTAGTAGAGGAATTCAGGTTACCAACTGCTGTCACTTGGATTTTCCAGCAATGTGAGTTTTTTTTCAGTAGATCTTCTGTCTCACTTCTCTTGAAAAATGTTTGAGAGTTTCTTAGTGGTGTATACAACAACTTATGCTGTGTGTGTTAAAGATCTCTACAGATACTGTTCTGAACACTTAATTCTGAAACAGTACGGTAAATGAGATGGGGCACTCTGTGATTGTCTTTGTATGAAAACACCAGGTCTTATTTTATGGCATGAAGTGGGTAGGGAAGCTGTGAGAGTACATACATGCATTCCTACATGCCAGGAACTTGGATGACAACAACAGCATTGAAATACTGTATTGCATTTCCGTTCAGGACTTTGGTCTCTGGAAGGAAAGCTATTTGTAATCAGCTCTGGAAGACTGCTCTTCTTCCTTTGATTGTTGATTTCTGTGCTGGAAGTACTTGTGAGATCGCAGTGTTGTTTAAAACAAAAAGGTTTAGGCTACAATATAGAAGCATGTGTAAATATTTTTACCCTGTAGGGGCAGAATGGATGGCCCTGTGCAAACCAATATGGCAGTGAAATGGGGCCACCCAGAGAGAAGGGCATTACTCATACTTCAGCCCTTAGTCTGCTGAATGGCTGTTAGATGCTGTTGTGTGCTACTCCTTCAGGGAGAAGAATACTAGGAGATGAAGTGGGATCAGAGGACAAGTGTCTGAGGGTGCTAAGCCCCCATCTTTTAACCTGTTAGAAGATCTTTTCCTTTCGCATCTTAAAAGGGTGGATTTGGGTGGATAATTGGAATCAAAAGGAAGATTGCTTCAATACAATCAATTGATCCAAACAAATTTTCTTTCAGATGACTGCCGTACTTAAGCAGGAAAGGGAGCATACTCCCAGCACCTGTAAGGAACTGGAAGTAGAGAGGGGGAATGAGGATTTCATCTGCCAATCAGAGTGTTAAAGATATATGCCTTAATCCCTGCACCACAGTGCTATCAATAGAATAGAGGTACACAAATGCAGCAGGTTTGAGGGCCATATTTATGACCCTGGACCCATCGGGGGCCGTATGGACTGTTGAAAAATAAAACAAAAATCCTCTTCTAGTACTCAAAAATGGGTATATTTTTTGAGGTTAAACAGTACAGAGGGATTGCAACCTACAGTGCAGCTACACTGTAGACATAATGCAGTTTGACAGTATCATGGCTCATTCCTACAGAATCCTGACATTTGTAGTTTTGTGAAGCAACAGCACTCTCGCAGAGTAGGCTAAAGATCTTGTAAAACTACAAATCCCAGGATCCCATTGGATGGTGCCACAGCACTGAAAGTGGTGTCAAACTGCTTTATTTCTACAGTGTAGCGGCACCTCTATTTAAAATGTAAATTGTTGCACCAGGAACGGTACTGCATCCTTTTTCTGGCAAAAAAAGAGAGGCCAGTCTGGGGATTCTGGAGATATCAAGGGCCATAAAAGCATTCCTGGAGGGCTGCTCCTTACCCACATCTTCTATTAAGAGACAGCACAGTACCATAATCCTCTGCCCCAGTTCTTTGTGGGCTTCTTAAATATGTTTATTTTTCAAGTATAGTTGGACCCCCATATCCGAGGGCATTCGGTTCCTAGATGTACCTTGGATGCTGGAAACCATGGATAACAGCGAACCCAATTAAAATACAGGACTGTAGAGTTGCATTGGAGGACCTAGAAGATACCTAGAAAGGATGCCTCTTTAAGGCATTTTCCGGCGCTACTCTAGAAGCATAGAATCAGAATTGTAGAGTTGGAAGAGACCACAAGGGCCATCTAGTCCAACCCACTGCCACAAAGGAATGTGTCTCTAATGTGTCCCTTTTGTGTCCAGTGGATAACCGAAACCATGGATATTGGTTCTGTGGATACGGGGGTCCAACTGTCTATACTGATGATAAGGACAGAATATTCTTTAAGGATATTAAATAAAAATTCATCTGATTTGTTTTTGGATATACTGAACCATAGGTTTAAGCTGGCAACTGTTATTCTTTTGCTTATTTAAAATTGAATGTATAGACCACTTTTCAATTTAATGGCACTCCGCAGATTCCATTTAAAGCATATTATAAAACTTGGTTGAAAAAAAGCATCAACATTTTATACACAAGTGACTTGTTTTTGGTCCCTACTTACCGTTTTTAGAGCTCTGAAGAAACATGAATTTGAACTGTTGATCTCTTTTCCTCACTGTGAGTTTGAGTATCTCTTTTCAGTCTTAAGCTGTATTTCCTTTGGGGACTTCAGTAGGGCCTATATATGTGTGCTTGTCTTGTGCCTCTATACTGTCTTCTGGTCTTCAGTTCATTTCTCATACTATTTAATACTTCTGTCGCATCAGCAGTGTGTTTACCTTGTCTCCTTTTGTTCATTTGTCAAATGGATATGCTACCATTGAAACAATTAATAGCAGATACCTGGCAGGCATCCAAATGCACAGCTTGCCAGAAGTAGAAAAAACTATGTCTGTTTATCATGTCAAATTTCACAGGGCAAGCTGCTTTTGAAATTGAAGAGTGTTCATATTGTCTCAGACGCCTTAAAAACTGACACACTTATTACAGCATGAGCTTTTGTGGACTGTGTTTTTGTTGCAGCAGACATACATGGCTGCCTCTATAGAAGGAAAGAAAAGGAAATGAAAGAAATACAAAATAAAAACAAAGAAACAGAAAAAATGATTGGCATGTTAAAAAGGAGCTTTTGGATCCTAGCTGTGGTACACTAGATTGTGTTGTTGTTGTGTGGCTTCTAGTTGTTTCTGACTTATGGTGACCCTAAGGTGACCCTATTGTGGGGGGTTTTGTGGCTGAGAGTGCGTGACTTGCCCAAAGTCACCCAGTGAGTCTTCATGGTCAAGCAGAGATTTGAACACTGGTCTCCAGAGTCATAGTCCAACACTCAAACCACTATGCCATTCTGACTCTGCATAGGCATCTATCAGTGGGGTGGATAGTTCTTGCTTAAAATGGAATTAATCCCCAAATATTTGTGAGTGGAAAATCTCATCCATAGGCCATAAATATATTGTTGAGGCTAGGGTTGACACATTTCTGTTTCTTCAGTATAAGTAGCTGGCATATTTTTGCAGTTGCAAGACAAATGGGCTAACAAACTTTACAAAGAAAAGTGGTTTACCAATTCAGATGTATGAGCAGCTGTGGTAAAAGCCTGAAAGGAAACTTCCAGATGTACATGCAGTTCTTTTCCAGGTTGGTATAGCTGGTGTAGTGGTTTGAGTGTTGGACTATGACTCTGGAGACCAGGGTTTGAATCCCCCCTTGGCCATGAAAAACCACTGGGTGACCTTGGGCAAGTTACATACTTTCAGCCCCCGAAAACTTCATGATAGTTTGCCTTAGGATCACCATAAGTCAGAAATTACTTGAAAGCACACAACAGCAAATACTGTCAGGTGACAACACTGAAAGTAACAGGTTTGAATTGTAAGCTAATATGCCAGTGGTTTCCAGAAATCCCGTGACTCCTATTTGCTTATCTAATGAGCATTTTGTGAATATTTGTTCCCTGTATATAGTACTCATATATGTAATACATTTATAACCATCTTTTTTCCTAATAGGCACTTGGTATAGGCAATATACAAATCAATAATATCAAATCAGAGGAGCATAATTTTAATATAAAAATACAGTATAGCCATATTAAGATTTGAGACTAACATACATTAAACATTAAAAGCACAATAGAACAGGGCTATCTCAATTGTCTTTTGGAAATACAGTAAAGGGGCTGCCAATCCGTCTTCCTTAGGAAGGGAATTCATAAATAAGGAGGCCCTGTGGTATTTCCACCAACTAGTCTTTTTGCTGGTGGGTCAAGCAGTAGGCCCACCAGTGATGATCACAAATTTCAGGTAGGTATATGTAAGAGGTAGTGGTGGTTCTTCAGATATTGTGGCCCTAAACCAGGGCAGGCAAAGGTTGGCTCACCACAGCCTGTAGACGTCCCTGATGTCCCCTTGACAACTTGATTTAATCCCCAAAATGGTTTTAATCTTAAAGAGATCCCCACCCAATAATCAAAACTGAAAGTTGAACTGTGGTCACTTCCAGTTTTATTTCCCCCCACCCCCAAGAGTCTTTGAGGGCATTTGACACATTACAATTTTTTACATGTCTGTTTAAGACTGCAAATCCACACTACACGAACAATCCAGTTTGAAACTGGATTATTTGCCATGACTCCTTCCTCTTGTATCCTGGGATTTGTTGTTTTTTGCTTTCTCTGCCAAAGAATGCTGGTGCCTCACAAACTACAAATCCCAGGATTCAGTAGGAAGAAACCGTGACAAATAATCCAGTTTCAAACAGGATTATTTGTGTAGTGTAGGTTTGGAGCAAGACATATCATGAGTCGGCGGTGTGATGCAGCAGCTAAAAAAGCCAATGCAATTCTAGGCTGCATCAATAGGAGTATAGTGTCTAGATCAAGGGAAATAATAGTGCCACTCTATTCTGCTTTGGTCAGATCTCACCTGAAATACTGTGTCCAGTTCTGGGCACCACAATTCAAGAAAGATATTGAGAAGTTGGAACTTGTTCAGAGGAGGGCGACTAAAATGGTAAACTGTCTGGAAGCCATGCCCCATGAGGAGCGGCTTAGGAAGCTGGGTATGTTTAGCCTGGGGAAGAAAGTTAAAAGGTGACATGATAGCCCTTTTTAAATATTTGAAGGGATGTCATACTGAGGATGGGGCAAGCTTGTTTTCTGCTGCTCCAGAGACTAGGATATGGAGCAATTGACTCAAACTAAAGGAAAAATAATTCCACCTAAACATTAGGAAGAACTTCCTGATGGTAAGAGCTGTTCAACAGTGGAATGCGCTGCCTCAGAGTGTGGTGGAGTCTCTTTCTTTGGACATTTTTAAACAGAGGCTGGATGGCCATCTGTTGGGCATGCTTTGATTGTGTATTCCTTGTAGGGCAGGGGGTTGGACTGGATGGCCTTGTGGTCTCTTCCAACTCTGATTCTATGTTTCCAAATGTATGAAACTGCAGGAAGACTCATCAGGAAGAAAATTTTACTTGAGGTTCCTTGTGAAGTTTGCTCTTAGTTGCAAACATACTATAGGTTTACTGATAATGCATAATATGGGAAATGACCTACTGTCTTAGATATTTTCATTCTCTAATTTGTTTGGTGTCAGAACTTTGTCATTCAGATTTATCCAAAAACCTCATTCCAATGCTAAAAGCTAGACTGAGATCAGTCCTCAAACAGAGAAACCCTCCCCCTCCCCATATTATTATTTTTCTTTTTTTCTTAAAAGGGGAAGGATAAGTTATAAGTCTGACAGCAGTGGAATTGTTTTTGTGCTATTTTTGTCTTGAATGGAAGAGGAGACTTATTTGACTGCTGCAATGGCAGTTTCTTTTGAGACAGTAGTTTAAGCCCACATGGGCTTTCTGCAGATAAATGTAAGGAGTGAATGTGACTCTCCAAACTGACCTGATTGAGCTAAATGAGGCAATATATAGCCCCATGAAGAAAAGCAGAAAATCTTGGAAATTGTGCAGGCCTTTTGTGTTTAGCCCGACTTTCTTGTCTCGTGGTATGAATTGTAGTGAATACACCTTGCCTTGCTGCCCACCTCCAGCTAGGGAGAATGTGTCTGTGCCCCTAACGTCTATGGTGATCTCTTCCCCTTTCTCTTTGAATTTCAGCTCACTGCTATGGACAGCGCAGTCACCTTGTGGCAGTTCCTTTTGCAACTTCTTCAGGAGCCTCGAAACAAAGATATCATTTGTTGGACCTCCAATGATGGAGAATTCAAGCTTCTGCAGGCAGAAGAGGTGGCGCGCCTCTGGGGGATCCGTAAGAACAAGCCCAGTATGAACTATGACAAACTCAGTCGTGCTCTCAGATATTATTATGTGAAGGTAACTCACAACTCTTTTGTTTGCCCCAGAGGCTTTTAACCCTCTTGCATTATAGCTTTTGTTTAATGAACTTTGTTGTTGTTCTCCTTCACTTCAGGAGGGATGAAACTGGTATTGTTGCCACACAGTTTATTGAGCTGAAGTGGAATATAAATAAGAGAAATATTGTTGGTCTGCCTTAGTTGAGTGAGTAGGCCTTGTCCGCGATTGTGCCAACTCCCACCCCACGTACAAAAGCTTACTTGACTTTCAGTTGACTCTTTCTTCAAACAGGACAGCCTCCTTCACTAAAGCCTGTGTGGCACACATACCTCTCTCCCTTAGCACCTTTGTTACCTCCCCTTATCTGCTGCCTGATGTGATTCCTTCACTCTGCCTAATGGCAGAGCTGGCCCTGTGAATGTGTGTGGTTGTCTTCAGAGTGTAAAGATGTCAAGCAATTAACTCTCAGACCTTTTGTTTTGTTTGTTTAATGAGCCTAGGAACGGCATTGCTTGTAGCTGTGATTTAGATGTGTATGTCCTTGACTGTTTAAAAATTTAAATACATAACCTTAATAATTTATGGAAAAACTGTTTCTGGCAATTAATTGAGGCTTTCTGTGAAAACCAGTTCTCTGGTTACCAGAAGGGAGTACAAAGTTGGGGAAGACGGAAGCCCTAACAATACAAATTAACTTTATGGGAGGGCAGTAAATGACATTTTGTCTCTCTCTGAAATATTCTGCTTTAGATATGAAGCTGAGTAGCTTCCTTTATCCTTCTGCTTTTATTTCAAATATATTTGGATGATTTCTTGCAGAATAGCTTATGGCATGGAAACCTCTCATTCCTTCTCGGCACAGGCACTGCGTCATTCTCTATATTTTTTTGGAAACCAGAGGAGCACCAGAAAATTTAATCAGTACTGTCTGAGAAAAGTGGATATTGATATATCATGGACTTTTAATAAATGGTTTGTTTTGCGGCTGTCTTTATGTGGGTGTATGAATAAGAAAACAAGTCTTCAGGAGATAATGTCAGCTCCAACTGCCATGCTGACTTGAGCTTAAATTAGGGTAACACTGGCTTGTTTATTAGGCATTGTGTGTTAACTTTACAGTACATAGATTGAATGATGTACTGTACTTTAGTGAGTGGAAAAGATAATAAGTGGCACAGAATATTGCTGAGAAGCATTGAAATGGTTGTTGTTCATACTGTTCTGCAGAAGGTTTCAGCTGCTCGTTTTCCTTCAGCTACATCAAAATGTTACATAAATGTTCTTTCTTTTGAATATTTAACCTTGGTGCTGTAACATTGTGCACATACTGATGGAAGTGCTGTGCCTATCTTCAGAATATGAGGTTTATGAATCAAGGTCATAAAATGTGGAGGTAATTGACTGAATCTCTGACCACTATGTTCAAGGCTTTAAAAAAGGTAATATTGTTTCAGAGCCATCTTCACTTACTTTGGGCTTTTTGATGAATCGTTGGCTGGACAGGAATAAAATGGCCATGCTTTTTTTAAAAAACAAACTTGATTGTTGAATCACCAAATGCTATAGGTTAGGTGAAATTAAGAGAGCAGGTACAAAGCTTAGAAGATAGAATACTTATCTTCTAAGCCACTCTTTAGCTTCCTAAATAAGGAATAAGATTTAAGTTTTGATCCAGGATCAGTTAGTTGCACTTAGGTCCTGTTGAAATCAGGCATGACTTACGTTTTGCATTGATCTCAGTGGGGCCTAACTTAGTCTGGCTCAGAGCTGGGGAATGTTACTTTCTCTGAAAACTGAAATAGTGGCCATGCTGATCTGGGTACTCTACCAGTTGTAGTCCAAAAAGGTAACTTCTATAAGATCTGATCTGGATCCAACTCATAATAAACAAACTTGTATTGTACTCACTCTCAAGATAAATAATTTCCTCAGTAAAGTTAGACTGCCTCTGCTTGACCAGCTGACACACTTCTCTGACAAGAATGCAAATGGGAAGTGTACCTGATATCTTTTTTCTTTTCTTTTTTTGACAGAATATCATTAAGAAGGTGAATGGTCAAAAGTTTGTTTACAAGTTTGTGTCCTATCCGGAAATTTTGAATATGGATCCACTAGCAGTTGGCAGGATTGAGGGTGATGCTGAATCACAGGCAGGCGCTGTAGATGCTAACAACACTATAAAGGAAACAGAGAACTGTGGGAAAGAGAAGCCTCAGTCCTGTGCAAAATCCTCTAGTCGCAATGACTATATCCACTCAGGCTTATATTCTTCATTTACTTTGAACTCCCTTAATTCCTCCTCTTGTGTAAAACTCTTTAAGCCAATCAAGATGGAGAACCCAATTGAGAAAGTGGCAGAGAAGAAAATTCCTCAGGAGTCTACACCTTCAGTCATAAAATTTGTGACCATGTCCTCAAAAAAGCCTACACCATCACCCCTTGCCTCTACTACTCAACCAACATCTACCGTATCAGCTGCTCCTACCCTCCCTTCTAGTTCAGATGAAAGTCTCCAGGCCTTGGAGTCTTTAGTAACACCAAAAATGGCTCCCACTGAAACATCAACATCTTTGCCAAGTTTAACCACCAATTTCACACTGACGCCTCCTTCAGCCTCCGTTTCCCCTACTCTCCAGGTTCCTCCCAGATCTCCTTTGCCACCTTTAAGTTCTAATCCTGATCTGGTTATAGACACAGACACTGAATCAGATGCTTGCCAGCAGCTGGAAAAGTCTCAGAATCAAATCTTGGAGTTTAAAGAACAGGGTTTCTCCACAGCAGAAAAGGAACTTCGTCTTAGCCGAACTAGAAAGCCAAAAGGGCTGGAGATTGCCCCCACTCTTGTAATTACTGGCAGTGACCCAAGTCCTCTGGGAATACTAAGCCCTTCTCTCCCTACTGCTTCTCTTACACCAGCACTTTTTTCACAGGTAATCCTGTCTTCTGTTTTTAAATAAAATTCTGTATGAATGTAGAGTGGGCTGGGGAAAGTACAGCCCACAGGCATCCCCCAGGGCAGTTTTTGTGGTTCATAGTGGTCCACAGAAATGTTACATGGAGTTAGGGGTATCCTGAATTTGACAAATTGAAAACCAGATGGAAGCATGTTCCCTGAGCAGAACCCTTTCACTTCAAGTAAGGCAGATTCTTGATCCAACCCAGTGTTCCTGGTTATTTAACTGTGGTTCCTGGACTAGGACTCTGGGAGATCATGGAAGCCCACTGGGTGACCTTGGTAAAGTCACACTCTCTCAGCCTAAGAGGAAGGCAATGGCAAACCTCCTCTGAATAAATCTTGCCAAGAAAACCCTGTGATAGGGTCACCTTAAGTCAGAGTCAACTTGAAGGCACATAATAAATGCTATTAGAAGGCTGCTGTGAAATGACATCTCCCCTTCCCCCTTCTTGTGGAGTGCAGATTGTTCCTGCTAGCCTAATGTGGTTAATTGTTGTGTCTGCTGCCACATGAAACATAGCTAAACATAGCCACAATTCCTGTTTAACACAAGGTCTGAAATACCAATTTTAATCTTATGTACAGATTCCAGAGTGAGCAGAAATGCTAGCTCAGTTTATGTTGTTGTAGACATAATACTGTAGTGTGATACAGTTTATGGGGGATTTCCACTACATAAAAGAGAAAGTGAAAGTAGGAACATGCAGTCTTTCAACCTTTATTGAACCACGGCTAAGTAGTTAGGTATGTAGTCCAAAGAATCTATAAAATATAATGCCAGATTGGCTGCACAAGTGCTTCTTCTATAATCCTGATGTAGGATTATATATTATACACTGGGAGTAAATGAAAAACTTGCATGACCCCTTCCTGCTATGTATTTTCCCAACTTATATATAATCTGTGCAGTTTCATTTTTTCTGACCCTCTCTTTTAGAAGTTTAGTAAGTCATTATGTACAGTTTACTTGTTTCACTCTGCTTCATTAGTGTTGCTTGAGCAGAAAATAGGTAGCCAAATGAACAATGTCAATTCCTGGTTTTTGTAATGTGTTTCTGAGACTTATTTCTCTCCCCCCTCCCACCTCTCTGTATATTTAATTTATATCCTGCCTTTTCCACTGTATTTCATTCTTTTAGGACTTTTCCATGAGCTGTAGTTAGGGAAGGAGGCTATGTTTATTTGCATACATGGATGTTAAGAATTAGTTCACATCTCAGTATCTAGGATATACTCCACCAAGCTCCCATTTTAGGTTTGCACGCATTTCTCAAACACTTTTGCATTCTATGTGATGACTTCCAGTTGTTTATCAACTGCCTGTTTGGGTTTTGGTCTCATCTGAGAGGTGCTGAAACAAGTGATTGTTAATTGCATTGAAGTTAGTGGGAGCTTCAGATATTAAATACTCTTTTAACTGGTTTTGTAACATTATCTTGTATGTCTTCCAGACACCTATTTTGCTGACTCCAAGCCCCTTGCTCTCCAGTATCCATTTCTGGAGCACTCTCAGCCCAGTTGCTCCTCTCAGTCCAGCAAGATTGCAAGGTGCTAACACCCTTTTCCAGGTAAACTCGAGAAAATGGTAGCAGATACTTTCTGCTAAAGAGCCAGCAGAACTTTTTGAATATGAAACAGAAGTTATTTCATAAACATTCATTTAAATGGGAACTCTTATTTATTTTGAAGTAAGTCTCAGTTTGGGTCAGTGATCTAAACTTTGGTTGTTGAGGTGTTTTGAACTTCGGCTCACAGAAGTCCCATCCAACTTGGGTAATGGTCAGGGATTCTGAACGCTAAAGTCTAAAAACAGGTGGAGGACCAAAGATTGAGAACCACATATTTAGATCATCCTCCCTATAGCTGGAGACTGCAGTGAGCCAAAGGCTCTTGTGCCACCTTCTCTTCAGTTTGACTTTGCATTCATTTTTTTTCTTCTGACCATACAAACCTGTAGCAGCTGTATTCGGCTAGTGGCCATGGTCTTCATAATCAAGGCTTGTGGTTTCCCTAGCTCTTCCACAAGGTTTTTTTTTAAAAAAAGGTTTTGAACATTCACACATTGCATTCAAAAGTCTTTGTTCTATTAATGGAATTTCCTTAATGAAACATGAATGTTACTACAGTGGATTTTTGTATTAATCCAGAGCAGAAATGATAGTTTAAGTCTTGAGTGTTTTCTTCTTGTAAGACGAGGAGTTATTTGTTTGCTTTGATGTAATGATATAACACCCCATTCCAGATGAAGTTTAGCAACTGAATACAAATGTAATAGAATTTCAGTACAAGCTTCCAAAATGCAGATTACTTTAGACACTTTTTAAACTGTTTCATCAGAATACTGTATGCATTCCTCAGTATTCCCAAGTCAGTGCTCAATCATTTTCATGATCCAGAGGTGTTTTGACTGCAGTGCAAACACTTCAGCTTAATCTTCATTGTGTGTATTTTTAATTTGTGTTTTGTGTAGTGCATTCCCATTTCCATTTCCATCAAGGCTGAATAAATAGATTATTATAAAGACAGATGGTGGTATGAAATGCACAAAAGGGTTATATTGTATTATTGTATTTCTCCTTTGTTTCCTGGGAGAATATGAGGCAAAGCTTTAAACTGAATACAGGACAGCATAATCTACAGCAAATCCTGAGACTTGAAGCATTTGTGTTTATCTTTTATGTTGACAAATGCCTCTGTTTTAGAAGAAGCTAAAAACAGATTTCCAACACTTCTTTTAAAGGCCTGCAGCTGAGCTTTTGGTGAGCAGAACAAGAACAAATTTCACATGAATACTTTAAATGTGGAAGAGGTCACCCAAGCATATTTCACCTCAAGTTACTAATGTTAATGGCCCTGTGAAAATGCCCTCCTGTGCTTTGATTGTATTATACTATTTTCTCTCACACACACCCAAAAAATATTTGTTAAGGCTTATTCACTTGTGGCTTTGCCCTACAAAGCCACTTTTAACATCAGAAATACTGAACCAAACAACAAACTTGGCCTGACTCCCCCCCCCCCCACCCCAACAATGGTCACCTGAAGTTGGTCATTGGTCTGCTCTCCTGGAGTTCAGATCAAGACCTCAAAGCCTTTGGAAGTATTTGGCACTTTTTGCTATCAAGGTTTTGACACTCCAAAAGTGAAATGTGTGTGTCAGCATTGTTTTTTTTAATATATATATAACTGCAGTCTTAACATCTGGTTCTATTTTATAGTTTCCATCGGTGCTGAATACTCATGGACCATTTACTGTGTCAGGAATGGATGGGCCCTCCACTCCTGGGCCTTTCTCTCCAGACTTACAGAAGACATAGTGCATTGCTTTCTTGGAAAAGGACACATTGGAAAACAAGAGGAAGGTTCATTAAAATGATGCAACCCAAGGAGTGATTGGTAATTCCACAGAAACAATTTATGATGACTTGATTTTTTTGCCATTCCCAGTTTAAATGCCTTTGCAAAAATTCTCATCAAGACACAAGGGAATTAGTTGGAAATGCCTTAATTGGTGACGTTGCCCTGTTATCACTTCCCTCCCTTGCTTCTTTTTGGTTTAGGAAGTTTTTTTTCTTGGTAAAGGGAACCTAATTTTGTGTGGATACATTGATTGAATTTGCAGCAGCTGATATCAAACTCACACCCTCCCCTTTGTTGAATAATCTGCTCCTCCTCTTTTTTTTTTTTTTTAGTCTTTCTATCATACTCTTAAGATTATTGGAAGTTGGATTTCCAAGAAATTCCTGGAGAGATTTTAAAACTTGCTTGTATTATTACTAAATTCTGTATTTCTAATACAGGTATGTATTGTATGACTTTGTAAGGAAGACCTTTACATGTGCATCTCTGATGGTATAGAAGCAATTTAAACAACCTGTTAGAGATTATGAATGCAGATAAAGAAGTTCTAGCTACATATTCTAGAAAACATAATTTCATTTCCTAGGAGAGGAGTGGGATTCATGTAGCCCTCCATGTTGTCAGCTCCCAGCATTCCTCCCATTGGCTAGACTGACTTAGGGCTAGTGAGAGTTGCAGTTCAACAGCTGGAGGGTTGAATGATTCCTGCACCCTTGCCCTAGGAACTGTGTGCTGTTGAAAGATACCAAGGTGCATAGATCATGGAATGAACAGGCTTGATCTTCAAGAAATAGGCTCCAGTTCCTCTGGGTGATGTGTTTTTCGTTTAAATCTAAGTAACAGCTAAACTAACATTTTGAATGTGTAGATGCTCCTACAACTAAAAACATTGTGCCGTTATTAGGAAATGTTCCTGTTGGTGAAGACAGCATGGGTGGGAGAAGCAGGTTAGCATGAGCTGCTTATAATCTGAAAGAGCTAAAGGCAGTGTTTAACTTTGTGGCAAGGCAGAAGCTCAATCGCCCAGAGTAATATCTTCAGCATGATTTAGTATGTCAGGTTTCCTAGTAATCTGGTGGCAACATTATGCTGGCTTGCTGGTGCTGAAGTCTTGCTTTTATGATCCAAATTGGAAAGTGTGACAGTACCCAGAATAGTTTTCAAGGAAGTACCCATGTTAATCTGTTGAAACATAAAAAGGAGGAAGTGGGGGGAGGATATGGCAGCACTTTTAAGACTAACTGGTTTTATTTTTGCATGAACCAACTTCTGCAGATGCAGTATCCAGAACAGATGCCTACACAACTGGTAGCTGTGTTTTGGTATAAAGAGATGCACAAAGAGGTAGAGTATTTCTGCATAAATGTAAACACCCAGACTCTGGGTTGGCAGGTGCCAAGTTCATAAGTCTAATTTTTGAAAGTACCTTATGTTAAGATTGTGAAGTCGAAGGCTTTCACGGCCAGCATCCATAGATTTTCCTTGTATTTTTTCCAGGCTGTGAGGCCATGTTGTGGAAGAGTTTATTTCTCACGTTTTGCCTGCATCTGTGGCTGGCATCTTCAGAGAATGGTTGGGTAGGAGTGTGTGTGGGGTTTATATACTGTGAACCATTAGCCATTAAACAACCATTAAACAAACAGACACTAATCCTCCTTGCATATCTCCACCCAGAAACTAGCCATTCAAATACACAAATTTACATATCCTCCCCAATGGGTTCACAATATATAAACCCCACACACACTCCTACCCAACCATTCTCTAAGGATGCCAGCCACAGATGCAGGCGAAACATCAGAAATAAACTCTTCCAGAACACGGCCTCACAGCCCAGAAAAAAACCCCAAGGAAAATCTATCTTAAGATTTTTAGTTCTGGGAGCTATTTATTAGAAAATTAAGTACCAGGAATGGTGTCTGATAATCTTCCAATTATCAGGTCATGTGGCTCAGAGGTGAGAGGCTTGGCATTGAAGTCTTGGCTACCTGCAGTCAAAACTAATGTCTTGTTTCCCATCATAGTAACACTGTTGATTATTAGTGGATTCTTCAGCAGCAGAGATACTGAAAACGGAGCAGCTATTTGCAATGATATTTCTGGTGCAAGAGTAAAATTAATGGATTGGAGGGAAGCTTGCAGTTCTGTTCTGGGTGGATGGAATCATTCAGGGTGTGGCCTGTGTGATGTCCACCTCTCCCCCCCTCCCAATAATAAGTAGGGCACTTAAATGTCATTAAGGAACTTCTTCACATCTAGGTTCAAACTCTCTTCAGGCATTTTCCTGAACACATGGAGGGCTAAAGGTGCTGGAGACATGGTCATAAACATTTGACCCACCCTTAATGTCCCCATGCATCCAGAGACCACACAAAGGACTAAAGAGGGCTTTGTAGCCACATTCGACTGAACACAATTACATAGTTCTCATGTTTAGGTTCCCTGATAAGGCAGCTTTCCTGATCACAGGAGTTCTGTAACACAGCTCTGAAGGCTGTTATAAAGCCCTCTTCAGACCTTTCTGTTCAATACATGAAGGTCTAACATTACTTCTGGATGCTCATGGAAGTTTGGGGTCAGAACCGAAATGCATGGTTACATCCCTGTGCGCAGTTTTAGCCCTCCATGCATTTAGGTGAATATGTTGGCAGGGCTTCCCATGGTTTACCTATGCAAGAAGGGCAGAGTACCTTGTAAGGGAGGAGACACTTATTAATTAGTTTGCATTGAAATTAAGTAGATCTACTTCTAATATTTGTAATGTACCATTCACAGGAACGGTACAAAAATTTAAATTATTTGGCTGCCCTTTCAAACACAGACATATTAATAGCCTGGGGAGAGGAAGAATATCTAATTTATCAGCCTGAAGCGAGGCAGTTGACATAGATTGGACTCTATGTGCACTGTGCCAGGTGCACTGTGCCAGGGTAGGAGGTGCCAGCAGGAGGAGAAACTTACAGGTGCAAAGACTGTGAAAGAAGTAAGACACTGGAGAAACAGTCTCCTCAGAGCCACCAGCTTTTATCCCCTCACCAGTGCTATGAGATCCTTGAAAAGGTGACCCTGCTAGCATAGCACTCCTACAGAATTCTGGCCACCATGTCCTGTCTATTGATTTTGGCATGCTGCTGTGATTTCTTTTCCAGACATAATGAGAAAGAGCAGAGGTGGACAATACAGGGACTGCCTGCAATCCTCAACATTTCTGTGCAAACCTCCGCCCTGAATTCCCCCCCCCAATCTATAAAAGGGAATTGCTGCTCCTAGAAACCTCTGTAAATAGTCCTCTTCTTCTAAAGGGAGTTGCAGGGCTGTGCTTAGGTGCAGGGTGACCTCTTCTGCATTTCCTCCATTTTTCCCCTTTTTTCTTTTTTAAAGTTGAATTTCTGGACACTTCTTTTTTTTTTTTTAAGTGCAACTTTCCATTTGAGGGACATGCAGCCCATGTCATGGTCCCTTCAGAGCAAGGAGGAATTTGGCCCTTGGGCTTGCCCAAGTTGCCCTTCTCTAAAAACAGGATTTGAAAAGCATGTACTTCTTGCACCCAAACGGAATGTGCAATATTTTGTCGATTTTTAAAAATACAAACGTATAGAAAAACTGCTGAAAGCAGTAGGTGAGGGTGGACATCCTGCATTCTTGTGCTTGCACAGTGATTTGTATGTTGTTTCCAGGGGATAAGCGATAGCACTTTCTTAAGGGCAGTCCTTTTAGGCTGGCTACTTTTGGTCTGTATATTGGGTAGGAGAGTTTTCAAGTATGGGTTTGCTTTAAATTTTTTCTTGAGCACTAAAAGAAGGGCCATTAAAAAGGTTGCTTTTTCTTTTCTGTTAGCAGAAAAGCAATGTTTCTTGGAAATATGGTAATTGGTTGTGTCCGGTGATGCACCTGTACAATACATATATTTAGATATAGAAGTGAATCCAGATCATCTTAGTAACAGTTTTGTTTGCCTTACTTTCACAATCCAGATCCACCAGTCTTGCAGTCTCACTGTGGAAGCTGCTTGGCCTTCCTAGGCAGAGGTTTCAGTTTGCTGGAACTCTGGGGCTTCATTATATGGAGGTTTTATGTTTCAGTATGGTCTTCAATCTTTGTCTCTGTTTCTAGAGATATCAGTCAGCTGAGAGTTTATAATAGATGGCTACCTCTTTCTTGATGGATTCTTTCCATTCAAGAATGAAAGCTTTTGGGAACCAGAATTTGGCTAATGCATTTGGCCTTGAGAATTACTGTCTTTGTTCAAATGCATGTCTGCAGATAAAGGAAGTTGCTTAAAAAAAAATAACTACACTGGGCAGGTTTGCCTAGATGGCAAAAGGCAGATTGTTCTGTCCTTTTTAGCTGTTTGGCCCACGCTCCTCTTCATTGTCATTGTGATTTTGTGCCATTTTACCTTTCACCTAGGCAGCCTTTTAAGTTTTCTAGTCAGTAATCCATTTAAATGAAGTGCATCCTACTATGCCCTCTCCAAAAATATGGAAAATACCAGCGGTGCAAGGATCCAGAAAATATAGTAGATATATTTTCAGGTTGTGTTTCAACTGAATTCAAGTAAGGACAGAACTCATTACTTTCATGTATGTTTTCTTTTCTGCAACATAACTGTTATAAATATAATTATTTTAGATGATGACTGATGTCATCAATTTCTGATGCTTTCTTTGTTTGTGTACGTTGCTGACAACAGCATCAGTCTGGAGTATTAGAGTTTTCATAAGTTCTATTCCTAGTTTTTCTTTGCTAGCTAGAGAAAAGAGCAATGCTCACATGCTTAACAAGTTGGCAGGAATGGTGCCAACTAAGTGTCTAATGGTTTTTATTTCATCATTCAGATTTTACAATCTTCAGGACATCCTATATCATTCATTTATCTGCTTGAAGCACATTGTTATTGCATTTTGCATAATCATATATAAACACTGATAGAACACATCAGACATTTTCTTTTCAAAAAGAGAAACATTAAGAGATGCTCAATCAGCTAAATTTTATTTTTCAAGATTTCAGATTATGTAGAAATGACTGTTTTTTCTGTCTCTTCCATCATTTCTCCCCAGTGGCATAGTGAACTTTATGTAGCATTGCAAGTTCACACTATGACAAATGTTCTTCTAGGGACCATTGGATTGTAGCATTAATCTGAATTTCCCATTTTTGTATAATGACAAATGTTAGTATGATTAAACCAGAATCTAAACAGCAAGAGAAGGAGGGAGCAACTAGGAATAGAGCATTTGACCCAAGTCAGTATCTGATTTGTTGTATTAATGCTTTCTTCCTTTAATTCAGGGTTGGGCAAATTTTGCAGTTAACAGAGTTTCTGTATTAAGCATCAGTTATGTAATACAAACTTGGCATGTTTGCTCAGTTCTTATGCTTGAGTATATCTTATTCTGGGAAAAGAGTGTGATGGGATAAAGAATTGAGTTCTTTTTAAAAATAGGCATATAGTTTGTGTGTGTACTCAGAATTCCCATTGATCTCAATGGGACTTACTTCACAAGCAAGTGTACCTAACACCATAGTCTTGGAAGACTGAAAGAAAAGGATGCTGGTCCATTTAGAGGTCATCTTTCATAGCTTATGTCTATATGAGTTACTTTGTTTATCACTTTTCAAATGGCAGTAGGTATGGGCTCAGCTAGACGATGGATTGGTGTACGTATATGTTTTTTTCCATTTTTTTTCTTTTGAACCAATGGTTTCCCTTTTGCATCAGTAATACACATATGGCTGTTTTAGAAGTTATTTTCTCCAGTCAGCTTCACCACGAGAGGTTCTGAAAATGTTTTAGTTCTATTATCTTGGTGTCTCCTCTTTCATTATTCATGCCAGGAAACACAAGGTGATACTGACCACTGTGTTGTTAACTGTCCACTGAACAATCTTACTTGTTTTCTGTCTGGTTTAGTTCTTGGATGGGTGGAAAGGTGGTATATCATAAAAAAAAGTAATATTGCCTCCATTCTTCCTTTTAATTTCCTTATCATCATTGTTTTGCTCTTTCAAAGAAGGAAATCCAGTTAGCAGTGCTGACTGTGGTATATAAATTCACCCATTAGAGCTTCATAAAGGCTGCTAGTTCTATCTTCTTTGAAAAATTAGGGACTCATGCCACAAGTTGTTGAATTTGGAGGGAGACAAGCATGCCAACTCAGAGTGAATTTTCTTCATTAGTCAAGTAGCCCCATGCTGAGAGCACCTGTCTTTATGGTGGCACATTTCAAGCTGCCTGGTTAAGACCATTTGCTTCAGTTTTTGGTCAAAAATGTATTATAATTGTTATTGTCCTGGTTATGCATCTCTTTACGAGAGCCAGTGTGGTATAGTGGTTTGAGCGCTGGACTACAGCTGTGGAGACCAGGGTTCAGATTCCCCCTCAGACATGAAAACCCTCTAGGTGACCTTGGGCAAGTCACACTCTCTCAGCCCCAGAGGAAGGCAATGGCAAACTTCTTCTGAACAAATCTTGCCAAGAAAACCCTGTGATAGGGTCACCATAAGTCGAAAATAACTTGAAGGCACACAACAACATACATCTCTTTACAGACTCTAGAAAAACCTGGCTAAAATGTAAATGGCCTCTCTGTCATAAAACTATGCAGACATAATTTGACTCATCCAAAGAACTGCTTAGGGTCGTGCAAGAGCCTCACACTAGTGCAGTGGACAACTACCTTTTTTCTTTGAATACCTGTTTGGAGCAATTTTTGAACTGTTTGTTATGCCAGCAATCAGGGTTTTGCTGCTATTTGCAAAATTTGGATGTAAGTCACTCTTTATGAGCAAAGAACTAATTCCATGCTTTATTGGCTTTTGGCCATTCCTCCCCCCCTTGCACTCGCCTCCCTCCCGCCTGTATAGAATAGTACTAATCAAAAGGAGGAAGCTGATCCAAATGTTTGGGAAAATTTGGCACAAGATACAATATGCTATAATATATGCTAGGACCCATATGGGTACCTAGATTGTGTATTTATTATGTAAGCGTGAAATGTACTGCACTTTGTAACTGCAGCTTTTAAAATATCTTGCACTTTCAGGATTTCTAGTACTTTTTGTTATGCCACACGTTATATTTGTTTCTTTAGCTGTTGTAACAAATTTAAAACTATATGACATGATGTAATTTTCTCCCAAAGTGTCTTAAACTCATCTAGGGATGAGTTCACTTGTGACATTATTCATGCAAGTTTGCTTATCTTTTAATAATCCAAATGACTGAAATTACTACTTTTTTACTCTGTGAAATAAGCCAGGGAAGGGAATCTTTGGCCAGGAAACATAACTGTTCTCGACCTCTCACAGTATAGCTTCTTGACTGGCATTCTAGCTTGAAAAGTAAGACGTCTCTTCAGTTTACTTTTCTGTGATACTTGGTAGTTAGCACTTAATATGAATAAGTGAACTTGACTTTAATTGAATTGTCAAATTTAAATTTGATGAAACACCATTTATTTTGAAGTATCTAATATGAAATTGTTAGCTCAGAAGCAAATTGATGTTATCCCCTTTTGAAGACATCTCAGACAATGTCAATCAGAACATATTGCAGCTGTGAAATTTCATAAATTAAACAGAGCACTAGATTAATAACTGGAAACTTCTACTTTCAGACTCTCTTCACATCCGGAGGGTCTTTATAAAGTCTGTCTTTCTTGTGGTTTATATAATGGTAGAGAAAAAGATGGTGAGAGGAATACTTGGGTTTTCTAGGAGGCCTTTTGATCTGTGTGATTTCTTTGGTAGTATATTTTGAAACTCTGCATAAAGTCGTTCACTTTCATTCTTGCTGTTCAGTTGCACCAAATTCTAAATGCTGTGTGCTACTATGTTTTGAATACTTTGTAAATCTTGTATGGGGGGAAAAAGTTGTCCCAAAATAATTTTAAAAGTATCATTTGTATCTTTACTGCAGTGTTACCAGATAGCCTTATGTACATCACAGTGCTTGTGATAGGTACAGTAGCAAACTTTTTGTTCTCTATTTGTATTCCTAATTAATACATGTCTGCATCATGGAAGAATATGCAAGGGAAATCTAGAGGCTGTGAAGGGCCAGAGGGTAGGAGAAAAGCCAGTAGATTATTAACATCCTGTTTTGAAATATATGATTTAGAGGTGCCTTGTAGAGGAGAGAGAGGTTGGCGGTCCTACTGAATTTCAAGTAGGTTTACACAGATAATGAGTGGGCACAACTGCCCAAGGTTGGGGGGCCACATATTATAATAATAATAATAATAATAAAATTTTATTTATATCCCGCCCCTCTGCAACGCAATCGGGGCGGCTTACAATATAAAAACCCCATACTCACAATACCCTAGCCCACCCACCCCTTAAAATAATATTAAATTACAAAGGATTAAAAACATGCATTAATCAAGATATATATAAATTAAAAGAAAATTTTTTAAAACATACTGCCTGCTGGACCATACTCCCCACCATGCCCCCCTCCCTTGCATTCTTAACAACAATTTTTCTGTGTTCCTTTTTTTCTTTTTCTTTTTTACAGAAAACCCCACTTTGCACCTTCAGGGGATATGTGGGGCTGTTTTAGGCCCAGGAGAGGCTTTTGCTCAATAAAGAAGTCAACAGGAACTTGACTGCTGGTTTTACATCTTTATTACATAAAGAGCTTTCCTGGGTGCGGAGGCTATTTGACAAGGGTGTGTGTGAATGGAGGTTTTTATTTTACAAGGGTGCATGTGTAGGTTTTGATTTTTTTAAAGTTGCTTGAAAAAAAAAAGGGGGGTGTTAAAAAAAATGTCCAGCAACCACACTCATGTAGATGGTATTACTCTTTTACTGGTAAGCTAACACAGCTGATTTCTTATTCTTTCCCTTTCTAACAATTTGTTTACTGTTCCTAGAGGAGTTTCTCTTTCAGTCAGAAAAAGTAGAACAACCTTGGTTCTTCACCTTCTTACTAGAGATAATCCTTCTCCAGGCTAGCTAGTGCAGGAAGAGGGAAGAGAGAGAGTTATGCTTGGATTGTTGGTGATTGCTTTTTAAAAAAACCTGCAGGTACTATATAACCCTGCAGGCTAGCAGAGAAGAATTTTTTTAAATCATAGGTCCTTCCCCTGTAATGTTTTTCTCTCCTCAAAAGGCCTTTGCACTATTTCTTAGAGAGTGGAAAAAACCTGGGTCTAGCTTCAGTTCATGCCATCACCCACCTGCACTTGCCTTTGCATGGGTGTTATGTAACATCTGTGCAGTCTGAAATATCCAGGAGTCTGTTTTGGTGTAACTGAGAGACATGCTCTTTTTGAAGATTTGGTTGTTAATCAGGACTTCTTAATATCTTGCAAATATTTAGCCTATTACAATAGTTGTGTGGAATTAGCTGGGGGAAGTAGTTTCTTCAAGTCTTGTTCAATTTTTTACATTTGAAAATGTATATCTTTTATATATCCAGTATATTAAATCTATTGTATAAAATTATGCTGGTGTGTAATGCAGTTACAGTAATAGCCAAAGTCCTAAGTAACTTTTCAGTGTTATTGTTTTGACTAGAAGCACCTCTGGATAAGATATTAGGAAGACCTTCATGATGTTGACATGTTGCTTAGAAAAGGAAGAAAATGTTGGGAAACAGTTTTTTAATGGAGTGTGCTTCAGATCTGACCACAAATTAATTCTACAATATAAGGTGTTCAGGGATTGCACGATAATACTGTTTTGTGGATTGGCTTGCTTTTAATGGCTGGATGAAGGTCTTTTCTGAGGAATCAGTGTCTTTTTCTATTGTTTAGACTTCTGTGCAAAAATAAGAATAAAAATTGTGGCAATTTTTTAAAAAAAGAGTTTGAGGGAGTGTTAAATATTTTTAAGACATGACAGAGGGAATTTGCTTTGTATAATAATGCAAGTTGGCTTAAAACATTGTAGCAAATCATGTTAATATGTATGTGCAACCAGACTTGCAAAACAGTTGTATTTTTTTAAATAAATATTTTTTAACAAAATTTGTAATCCTGAATGTCATTCTCTTCTATGGTGGAAAAAAGTGCTATTGTAGTTATGTAATTGTGAAGGATTGTCAAACCCCCAGTGCGGTTAACAGCATTTTGTCTCATGTTTGTATGTAGTGAAGATACCATTCTTGAACATGAATTCAAATGATGCTTATTCATTGCAAAGAACTGTCATCTGTCTCCTCAAAGGCACAGCTATAGACATCAAGGAGAGAAAAAATGCTTGGGTGGTATCAGAATACAGTTCAGGAATCCTGCTTTAGGAACTCTGCCTCTTACACTTTGTTCCTTAGCTTTTCTTGGTTTGTTTCTTTCATACTGTCTGAAATAGGTGCAACTGTTGAAGTGTATGAACGTAAAAGCATGAGCTAGCAAGAACATCTGAGTGGAGGAACTAACATGGCAACCCAACACATCTTGTTTTCAGAAGCAGACTCCCTGTTACCTTACTCCCTCATTCCCCGTGAGCTAGGTGCAACACTTTCAAGTCTTCATGAAATCACTCAAGACATGCATAGGTATGGTATGCCCTGAAGATGGAGCACTACTCAGTAAGGGCAAGCTACCACAGATGGCACTTCCTTTTAGACTGGGAGCTGTATGTACTAAAGGATGCTGGGCATACTGGATCTTTTTGCTTGACCACCTACATCCAACGCTTGAGCCTGCACTTGCTAGATTGGTTCAGTACCATGCATATAAATTCAATCTGTGGGGAAAGGGCCTGAATCCAGCGCCCATAGCCAATTGTTAGTCCCAACTGGAATAGACATGCTGAGTTAATGGCAAATTTGTAAGTCAACTTTCTGGGGGTCTAATAGAGTTGACACTACCAATTGGATTTAGGCCTAGCTCCCCTCTTTTCTTCCTCTCCCAAGCAATCACTACAGTTTCTATAGAGCTGTTGATGTTAAGCTTGTATTTATTTTCTTTCTCCACACCTTCCTCAAAACTGAAATACTGCAGCCATCACAGCAGTTTTATTCTGAGAAATGTCCTTCACGAGCATGAAATACAACAGGCTCTGCCAGTGTAATTTCACCAGTGCCAAATTTAAATTTGCCTAGCTGTGCTCTGGTTATGGGCAGAGGCCAAAGACAGTTAATTTCTTCTGAGGAATGAATGGAAATTACTGGGTAGAATGGGGTTCTTCTATATACCGCACACAGTCAATATCTCTGCGCATATATATATATATATATATATATATATATACTGTATATATATATATGATTTACATTAGACTAATCCAAGAATTCTCATCAATAGTGACTTCAAAATACATATTTACTTCTGATTTTTGTTTTACATAGAAAGTCACACTTTAAACAACTTAAAATGCTGTTACAGGAAAAAGCAGGTGTGAAGTTGGGCTTATGCCTACCCTTCTCCCTACAGATAGGAGGATATAGTTAAAAGTTTCTAATGTTAGTTTATGGAGAAACATGGTTTGACTGTTTCACCAAACATGTCAGACTGTGGTTTGCTGCAAACCAGGAGATGACTTTATTCTCTTTACACACATGGGAGGACAGAGCAAGGGTTGTGCCTGTGTATTGTTGCAATTCTTAATAGTTAAGACTCCAGTCATCTGTGTTACTATCTTATTCAGGTTCACATAAGATCATGCTTTGATGAATCCAATTAACGTCCACCTGGGTCTTTATTGTAATCCAGGACTTCCATTAACCAGCAGGCACAAATGGTCCATTAGAAAAGGTCAATGTCCATGCTATGTAACTTAAGGCCACAAGAACACACACGCTCTGTAATCAAGGAAGGTGTATATTAAGGTTCAGATGACATGAAAACCAAAAATGAGGGTGCATATCCATGCAACATAGCAATCTGAAACCAAATGGCAACACAAATTCAGTATAAAGGTACAATTTTGAAATGAGCAGTGCAACAAGCTTCTTGGGGAAAAAAATAGCTCGGCTTGAGTGAAGTTGCTAGGTCCCATCTTAAAAGTCACTCCACGAGTTCATGCGACAAGAACAATTTTAAAACATTCCTTTATATACATACACATGTATATCCGTGGGACAACGTTTGCAACAAAACTAGCTCAATTCTGCTAAAGCTATGTCTTAAACTATCCCAATACCTTCATTTATAGCAGTCATGAAAATGACCACCATGATCTGACTATTCAGTACCTCTCAAAAGTTCTGCTCCTGGAAGGCACCTATTATATTGCACAAATTTGAAAGGACTTGACATTTGGCTTCATGTACTTAAGGAGTTAGGCTGTTCTCCCTAATATGGCAGCCCACAGATCTTATTCATTCTACAGTGCTAATTCTGAAAGGTCGACACACTCAACACATCTCAAGTATTATTATACTATCACCAGTGTCTGGACCTTTCCACTGTGTAGCCACAGTGAAATTCCAACTGGAGATTCATAAGATTTCAATACTACAACCTGATTGAGTGATTTACTGCATTTTTTTTCTTAATCTGTCTGGCTGTATAGAAGACCTGGCATTAGAGGGCTTTTTAAAATTATCCAGTGGTGAATAGTTTGCAACTTACCAAATTAGGAAAGGATGCCCAGTAGCTGTAGCTGCCTCCTGTTCACAATGAATATAAAAACCTAGGAGACCTCCCACTCAAGGCCTGTAAAATGACAGCAATACATTTTCCCTACCACCTGCGCTCCTGGACGGACATAGGAGTGTACCAGAGGAGTTAAACTTTCACGTAGCAAAATTTTCAGCCCTTCTAGAATTTTGCACTTTGTCTCTTAGTTCCTGCTGCAGTGAACCTTCTCTGGTAATAATGGATGACTGGTTGATGGGAACAAGTTGTAACCAACAAGTCTGATTGTAGAAAATTCAGATAGTTTGAAATCAGGCGGTGAGAGCAAATCTTTCAGTTGGAGAGTGACATTGTGCTTGATCGAAATAAAAACTCACTGCTTTGTTTAGCTCTGATAAAGTCCAGACTCCCCTATTGGCGGTGGCTTGTCAGGTGACAGATCCATATCTGCAAAACAAAATGTTAGCTGCCATTTAAAAGAAAGCAATGAAACTTATCCACTGACTGTTCAATGTAGAGCATGGTAAAATAGTGCTTGCCTTCTATTCCTTCCACCCCTCGATGGCTTCTGCATACATGGCATACATGCCATGGCTAGATACGTAGATGCCAGAATACTACTGGCAATTCTACTACCTAGTTTGTATCACCTGTGTCTTTGAAAGACAGTATATATCTTTTTTCCATGGATCAATTATGGAAAAAAGGTGTGTTCTAGATACAGAATTGTGTAGCATCATACTCTTTTTGTTTACAATTGGCTTGTAACTGGGCTTTATATTGATATGTTGCTGCTTTCTAGCAGTCTGTGAGAACTGCTTTAAGGTGAATCCTCTCCCCACAAAACAAAAACAAAAACAAAAATCACATATTTTCACATTAAGACTTATTTGTAGCAGTAATGCTACAAGACAGGGTAGCAGGTGTGCTGGCTCCATTCATTTATCTGTCTTATACCTATTGAATACAGTATTTATCATTCATCAGAGCTGGCCTTATTAGGACAAGTGAAGGGGCAACCTAAGGATATGGAATCCTGTTGGCAGTTTAAGGACTTGTTACACCTGCATGAGTCACTTTTTTGAGTGGGGCATAGCAGGGATGCTAATAAAAGCTTTGACCATAAGGAGAGAAATGCCAAGATCCTACATTAATCAGGTACAGCATAATGCTCCAACCACACAGTTCTGTGTCTGCTCCTGGCAGCTTTCAAGCCCTGGGATGGGCTGCTTCTTACTGGGGATGGAATGGAGGGGGTGGGGAGACAATTGTGAAGAAGAAGATGCAGCTGGTCTGGTCTCTGGGGAAAGAGGAGGGAGGATAAGGAGGGTGCCCTTATGAACAGAGCACACCCTCCTTATCCTTCCTCCTGGAGACCAGACCAGCTGCATCTTCGTTATCTGCTTCATCCCCTCCACATTGGCAACCAGCAGGAGCAGTGACACCACCTAGGGCATGATAGCTGCTGAGGAGTGGGGGAGGTTTTAGACCTCAAAGGGCTAAAAAATGGCTCCCTGCTTTTCATTCAAATATAGACGTATATGCACATAAGCCACACTCATGCTTGTGTATGTCACTAACAGGATTCTGGCCAAAGCCACCCTGCCAAGCAGCTCAGGAGTTGGTAGGGCAGTTTTATCTTCTCATGGAGACAGCCTTTGCTTATCATCACAGCACATGCATCCACCATATCTCTGCTGCTGTCTCTCTTTTGTCTCCACATGTTCACATGCTGCCATAGTTACACTGGACAAAAGGATTTGGGTCCAAGGCAGAAGACTTGGGGTGTTTTGAGAAGGCAGCACATTGTTAGTCCTTTGCGATTTTACTCCCAAGGAGGACCAGAGGAACTTGTGGGATTTTCTACCTGGTGGGCCAAAGTAATAAGTATGGCTGGCTTTAGGTATACAACACCTTGACTAGGGAAAGATGGGTGGGACATATGCTGCTTCATCTCTGGCAGCAAAATGTCATGGGATGGCTCCATCACTCAGCTGAAACAGCAATAGCAGGTATTCTCATAAATGGTTTTGCATTCCTGAGTTCAACAAAGAAAGTCAACTACTATTTGTTCATTTATTTTGTTTCTTCAGACTTCCAGCACATATTATGATATCCCGCCCCCCTGACTTCCTGTCTATACAATATGTTTCATTTTCCCCGAACTCCACTTCCAGGAGTAAAGAAAGTAAATGGGTGTTTGCTGCTAGAGGGCTGTGGGCAGTCCAAGCAGGAAGAAATGACAGGAAGCAGCTGTAAAATAAATATTTCCTTGCATTTCCCCCCCTCCTCGGAACTCTGCAGCCCACTCTGCTTTAACATGTAGACCTCCCCTTTCTTTCTTTTTAGAAGTGCAAGGGATGTAAATGAGCTGGCAGTTCTTACCTGACTGGGGCTGTGGGTGCATCCTGTGGAAGAATAGAAGGAAGATGTAGAAAGTAAAGGCCAGGGCTCCAAAGATGGTTCCACAGACCAGGAAACTGTAACTGCCCTGATCATGAATGATCTGTCAACAAAGAAAAACATACAGCTCAGGTCCTGCAGCTCCAGAAACTCACACAAGCCACGCACTGCCTTCATATGCTTTGAGGCCAGGGAAATAACAATGTTAAAGCCCTCCAGCAAAAGCTGATTGGGGTTATAGGGAATCTGTTTCCCTTAAGCAGGCTCATTGGAACAGACTGCCTGACCTCCAAGGAAAAGAGGGCAAATGCCATCTGTTTCCCTGGGGTTTCCACCAGCCAGGGAACTTATGGAGAGAGTTCCAGCAGAAGAAGTCTACTGCTCAGCTTCTGATAATAAACATGCCTGAAACCACCTCCTTTTATGAACTGGACTCTGTTGTTTTCCACTTGTTGGACTACGACTCCCATCTACCCTGGCCAACATGACCAGTGGCCACAGACAGCAGATTCTCTGGTCTGATAAATCTGGAGAGCTACACATGCTCCTGCCTCCTGTCCCTTCACAATGACAGAGAATTGCACTATAGAACATGTTAATACTGGATTGTAGTTCACCAACAGATCACCTGTTTTGCACACAGAAGCTCCCATGTTCAAATTCCTAGGTAAGGCTAGGAGACTCCTGGTTTACTAGACATGCTTATTTTCCCCTTCTGCCCACTCAGAATACTGAACAAGGTCCTTGGTCCTCTCATCAGTTATGTGCTGATATTTATCAACTGCATTTTAGTCTGCCTCCCCCAACTTATCAGCTCAAGGAAAAGTACATTGTTTTCCTGCCCCACTCCATTTTTATCCTTCATAACATTAATGCAGTACAGTAGCAACCCTGCATCCGTGGGGGATTGGCTCTGGGACCCCCTGCAGATGGCGAATTCCACAGATAATAATGAACGCCATCCTGGGGGGCCATCCAGGGAAAGGGGGGTGAGTTTGCTCCTCCTCCCCCTTTGCCCCCACCATGGCCCCATGGTGGCGATTGTGGAGGCAAAGGGGGAAGGGGACGAGAACAGTTTACTTCTCCACCCCCTTCCCTCTTTGCCCATGGCCCTGCCACCGCGGTGATTGGGGGGGGGGCGAAGGGGAAGGGGGTGAGGCCAGATTGCTCCTCCCGCTACATTTGGCCCTGTGATTGCTGCTGCAGTGACAGGAGCCCTCCCAGGGGAAGGGGTGGGGGAGGTGAGATCCCTCCTCCCCCTCCCTTCCCCCCCCCCGCCATCGCCAACCACAGATAATTGAATCTGCAGTTGGCGAATCAGCGGATGCGGGGGTACTACCATACTGAATGATAGTATTGTAGAAGGGATACTGGCCTCAGGCACCCAGCAAGTCTTATGGCCGAATGTGGATCTGAACCTAGGTTTCTCAGTTCCCGGTCTAGCCACACTGCCTCTGAGACTAAAAGGATGCAAGATGGAGGAACTAGTATATGCATTCTCCAAGCACTTTGAAGTACCACCCGATTCAGGATGAGGACACATAATCTAATTATGTTCTGTCTTATGCCAGCAGGTGACAGCTCAGTGGCAGAGCACACATTTTGCACCCAGAAGGATCTAGGAGAAAATCCTTTGCCTGAACCCCTGGAGACCCACTGCTAGTCAGAGAAGACAGTGCTGGGCTAGACAGAGAAACAGTGCAAGGTGGCATCCTGCATTGCCTTCTCTTTATGCTGTAACAAACCAAATATTGTTTGATTGCCATTTGCTCCAGTCCCTCTCCAAAACTAACCTGACTTTCTAAAAACCTCTGGAAAATATGAACAGTGCTTGCAGAAGTAAATAAATCCTGTTAGCAAAAGTGATTTCCTTTCCTCCCAAAACTGACATTGAGCTGGGGAATTTGTGACCTTCCAAATGTTGGGCTACAACTCTGACTAGCTCCAGCTAACCTCACCAATGGCCAGAAATGGTGGGAATACTTGGTTTGACAACCTCTGGCGGTCCCCCTATGTTCCCCAGCACTGCTGTCCCTTCAAAGTGATGGTCTACTGCACTACAGAACATGTTAGGACTGGACTGAAACTCAGCAGTAGATCAATGGCTTTGCATGCAGGTTCAAACTCCTGGCATCTCCAGGTAAGGAAAGCCTGAAGAGTCACTGCCACTCCATAGCCAGCACTGAGTTAGAGAGACCACTGATCTGACTCTGTGTAAGGCAGCTGCCTTCCTTCTTAAGATGTAACTTTTGGGAATGGTCATGAGACTCTGTCAGATGCAGTGATAGTGTAGATGTGCAAGTTTAGGATTACTTATACCAGGGTGGGAATCATACAGCCCTGTAGATAATGGCTGCAATCCTGCATCTCTTCTGTGCAGCATAAATATCTGCATGTGGAGATACATTACGCCAGCAGTACATAACTGCCATGCAGAATAGCAACATTGTGCAACACATGTCAATGACTTGGTGCTGTTGTGCAATGTACAACTGCACTGCATAGTGATGTTTTATGTGCAACATTGCTTTTGCCACTGTCAGAAGAATACATCTGTTGCACTATGATGAATAATTTGCCTTGCATGTTTAGCACAACTTGTGCATGTGTATGTCACTCACAAGATGCTAGTCATTGGCTGTGACTTAAATAATGTGACTATAGTAAGTGACTTATGCCTGTGTGAGTCAATTTTTTTTTTATCACTGCAGAGATCAGAATTGTCTACTGACCTTGTGCAACAACAATACTCCCTCTCCAAATCCACCTGTTACCAGCTGCAGGCCACCACAACACTTACTGGCCAGTGGAAAGGGCAGTGGAAAGTGGAGAAGCATCCAGCTATCTTCCTATAGGTAGACATACCATGATGAAGCATTATCTGGGACTTTCTGGGGGCCCTTCAGAGGTTGTGGGGAATGATGTCAGTGTGCCCAGCTAGAGGAACATAGCTGGATGCTTCTCCACTACCACCCTCGCTCTCCACCAGCCAGTAAATGGCCATGTAACAAGTGAAAAGTATGTTTTGGGAGGAGTGGGGGGAGCTAACAGATGAGTTGTGGTGTAGTTTTGCCTAGTGGAACTTTACACTATGTCTCCCAGTTGTGGCTATTGTTGGACTGCAATTCTCAGCAGCCTTAGCCAGAACAGCTAATGGTGAGTCAAGTTGGGAGTTGAAGCCTAACATCATCTGGAAAGGCTGCATGATTCACACTCCTAGTTTATACCCACCAGGCTATATTTCTTGCACACTTACCGACCCAACCAGTAGCTGCAGAACCATCTCTCCAACTCCTGCTCCTGTCACCAACACAGTAGTGGCACAGCCTAGAATAAAAACCACACCAGGTTACACCCTTTGCTTTGTATTTCAAACAAGCAGATGAAATGAAGACTGGACCAATATGGCAGGATGCTTGTGTCCCATCTTTTAGTGCATGTGTATGCAGAACTTGAAACTGTTACTTTCAAGGATCCTGGGACCCATAGTCCAGACAAAAGGAAATTTCCCAAGGTCTATGGCTATGGCATTCCTTCATGTGTTCTCCAGGGAACACAACTGTGGATCCAAAACAGCTATTCAAATATAAGGGATGGAAATCTGTGGTAAAAATGCTCAGCCAACATTACCATCCTTAGCCTATAAATTCCATCATCCCTGAACACAGGTTGTGATGAATAAGGCTGATGGAAGTTGAAGTCCAACATCTGGCGAGTAAGAGGATCCACATCCTGTGATAGGGAAAGCCCAGAATATTCAGGTTGCAGCTCAAGATGGACACTCTTCTTTAATTTACTTACTGATACCTACAACCATCTTCTTAAACTACAAAGCACTCAGTGAGGAAAAATGTCAGGACCTATGGTTTATTTCCCTAACAAGAGAACTAACTCTTAACAAATCCTTTGGTAACTGCTGGGAGGAATCAAGCCTGCTGTTCCCTTTTAGCCTTGAAGCATTGACCAAACTGTGGGCTAGACAAAATACACTGTCTAAATACTCCAAATATTCCAGTGTCCAAATTAAAAAAAAAAGTGAAGTTCAGTAGTAGGGTACGGGAAAAGCTTGCAGAGAAACCACATAAAACAATGACAAATTATTCTATTTATTCAGCAGCTTGCTTGCTGAAAGCAAGGGTCCCTCACTTGGAAGCAGATAATTGATCCATCTCACCCATTATTATCAGTGCTGACTAACAGCGGCTTTCCTGATGGGATTTTTTCCTATCCGGAGGGGGCAGGGATTCAACCTGAGACTTTGTGCATTCAAGGCAAGTGCTCTACCACTGAGCTACAATTCTTTCCAAAACGTTCCTTACAAAGGCAAAGACCTACACAAAATTCAACCTAATTTATCTCCTTGGAATGGAGGAAGGGAAGGCCTCCAGTCCTAACCCTGTGGGGGAGCTTCTCCATATAGTCGGGAGATTCTTGACTGCCTGATCTTTACACATAGAAATAAAGAAAACAGGTGATAATGAATGGGATGTGTCCCCCACCACCTTTGTATTGTGGTCCCTGAATACCCTAAAGGCAACAGATCCCATCTAATCTTGGATGGTTAAACAGGGTCAACCCTAGTACTTGGATGGGAGACTGTCAGTGAATACTAGGTGCTATAGGCTATATTGCCAAGGAAGGAACTGGTAAAACCACCTCTGAGTATTCTTTGTCTAAGAAAGCCGGATGGTATTCATGGGGTCACCATAAGTCAACAGGTGACTTGAAGGCACAGGCATGCACACCCCTTTCTTTTACACCCAGGACTGCTGAATCTGTGGCCTTCCTGATGTTTTTGGCCCACAAGTACCATCATTCCTGGCCTTAGGCTGATGCTAGTGGGAGGTGGCATTCAACAACATCTGGAGTGCCACAGGTTTCCCATCCTTAACCTGACTTGGGTGTTTGGCTGTATGCTTGGGATAAAACCAGCCATAGCCGGGGAAATGAAATCTATTGTTTATGTGGGGAAAGGATAGAGAAATCCTTTATGGAGGTAGGCCATGTACAAAGCTTTTCTTATGGAAAACTTTGTAGGCTTCTTTAGCAATTTTGTAGAGGAGATAAATTTTGGTTTTGTTATGTTTGTAAACCACGTGCTTAGGGCTGCACATTTAACCTAGGGATGAGACATACTGAATGCTTGCTGGACATGATTGTGCCACTATTTTACTGTAATGTACTCAACTGCAGTCTCAAAAATAACACTCCATCAAAAGCTCTCTGTTTGATCGATTTTTCCTGACAGAAGGAAATTAAGGACTTGATTTACCTTTGTATTGGAGGATGTCTTCAGTGTAAGCCAGCACGCTGGGGAAAGTGCTGCTGAGAAATAGGCCAAGAGAGGCAGTCCCCACAAACAAAAAGACCACACTGTAGGAAAAGATCAGTAGCAGGAAGAACGTTACAAGTACGCCAACCTGGAATGACATAAAATGAAGAGGAGAGAGAAGATATCAGTATTGATTTTTTTTTTAAAAAAAGAGAGAGAAGTCCTTCCATTCATAGAATAGACAGTCTGGAACCAACCCATTGCCACCACCATTATACTTGTAATTTCATTTAGTTTACATAATTAACAGTTCTTCTTTCAATCAGAATTAGAGCAGGATAGATTTTTTTAAAAAAATGTTTTTACAAGGAAGCAACTTCCTCTTGGGAAAAGACTGTTAACTGACTGATACACCAAGAGAACCAAAACTTTTCTACAATACAAACCCAAATTAAATATTAAAAAATCAGGGCTGTCATAACAATTCCCATAGAGGCCCTGGAAATGGTGGGTTTGTAAAGGTACAGAGACTATTTTGTTGGAGACTTTCATCTCCCATGTTAATCAGGGTTCCTTGCCAGGAAGCAAATCCTATTTTACCTTTTGGTGAATGACATTTCCCTCAGCTGTGAAAATCTCTACCAAGGAGATACTTATTCTTCCAGATGAGGTGCTAGTTGGTGATTAAATAAGCATTACTCACTGGCCTGAAAGTGAAGAAATCAGACCTGGACTTCTTGACCAAGATACTGGATTTCTCCTGCACTGAAAGGAAGGGAGACTAAGATCTGGCCTTACCACATTGATGAAAACCATGGTTGCTGGCTTCATTCTGTATGACACAGGGATGGAGATGAGCCTGCCCAGAGTGATGAAACCCCAGAAGAGACTAGGCAAATAGCCAGCCATCTTATGTCCCACGGAGAGTGGTTCCTCCACCGCATAGCTGTACACAAATCCAGAATACTCCCCCTGAAATAAAAACAAAACATTCCCTGTATTAGGTTTGCACTGCACAGGCCTCATCTCTTGGAATATTAAGTGTGCCTCTCATCAACATATACCTAGCATTCACTTATTCATTCAATTTATGATTGCTCCACAACAATAATTATCTGAGTGATATGCCAAAAATAAAAGCCAGCTAAAAGCATAGTTCTAAATCCAGTTGTTAATCCCAACTAGATTAGATTTACTCAATCAATGGCATTTTGGTAAGCTCTACTGATTCAACAGGTCTACTCTAGCTGAGATTCATAGCTGGATTTAAGGTACATGTCTGCACACAAACCATTTGTAAATATCATCATAATAGTAAAATAAGCATTTAAAACAAAGACTTTAAATCCCTGAACACACACATAAGAAGAGGTGATGAATACAAAAACCATAAAATTCCAGAGGAAAACCAGAATAAAGCACAACAGGAAGGAACAGAAACATGGAATTTTAAAGACCTGTGAGGATAAGAAAGTCTTTAGTTGGTACTGAAAGACTTGAAAATGGGTGCCAAGTGGAACTCTTTGGTGAGGGCTTTCTAGAACTGAGGGTCTACTCTGCAGAAGCCCTTTCTTGATGGCTTCCTACAGCATTTCAGCTTGTGAGGACACTTGAGTTAGCCCTCAGGGCCTAAGTAAGTATATATGGGAAGAGGCAGCCCTTCAAGATATCATGGTCCTCACAGAGCTTGAAAAAAGTTACTTCTTTGGACTACAAGTCCCAGAATTCCCCATCCAGCATAGCCACAACACTTGGAATTGATCCTGGGAATCAACCTTGAAGTGAAGATTAAAAAATGCCGTTTACACGGGCAAATATTCCTCTAAATATACCGCTAAGATAGCTCATAGTTCCCACGGATCGCAGCACAGCATTGCCTCATTCAGAAGGGGGGAAGGTAACACACCCAAATATAGCGTGCCAAGGGGTGTTGCTACTTTTGCCGGTATATTTGCAATGTAGTCATTATTGGCAGTGTGAACTAGCATTCCGCTAAGGGTTAAAGCAGAGCTGCATTGTGATTGGTTGATGATGCAGGGGTGGGCTTAAAAGAGGGGCAGGGAGGGAGGGAAAGACAGTAGCGATTAGAAGAAACTTAGCAAAAATCCTGTCTGCTATTTTGCAAGCCAGTTTGCAAACAAAAAGGATTCCCAACAATTTTCATTTAGGGAGCATTCCTTCTCATCCTCTCTGCTGTTTTGAAAGTATGTAAAAGCTCAGTTTGTCAATTTTTTTCCTGTGCATGGGGGAGGGAGAGAAACCACTTCACGAAGGGCTGTAGCAAGCTGAACTGCTATTCTCTCTCTCTCTCTCTCTCTCTCTCTCTCTCTCTGGCAAGGAGGAACACCTTCCATTTGAATTGTGGAAAGGGAGTGGGGGGAGGGGGACTGCTTCTAAGCTGTTATTTCCCCCCCCTCTCTCTGGCTTTCCTCTATTTGGCAGAAAATGCTGTTAAGCAAGGAAGAAAACCTTCCCTTTGAATTGTGGAAAGGGAGTGGGGGGGACTGCCTCTAAGCTGTTAAGGACATGGAGTTGGGGCCAGGGCAGACATTCCTATGGCATTCCTTTCCCTCTCCAATGCTTGGCCATGCCCCCAGCACTTTTGGCTGTGTGAACTTCAAAGCGGAAAAAATCAAAGAGCCACAAAATATAGCTGTGTAAACAATTACCGTGTAAACTACCCACCACTGATGTGGGAAAGCACTAAAGCGCAACTTAATGCAATAAAACTTGCTGTGTAAACTAGCACCAAGTGTGTAGAATATGAAGGTCAAGGAAAAAGCAATGGTGGAAGTGGGGAGAATCCTCCCCTTGACCCTACTTATGCATTCACATCTTTATACTGGTTTAATATTATTATAAAACCTCCTCAATAGAGTCCATGGAAGGCTTATAGGTCAAAACATTGAAGGAAAGCATGGCAACTCTACCCTGAACTAGACTGGAACTCAGAATATTATAAGGAACTGCTAGAAGTATCAGCTGTAGAAGCAACTGCACTGCTAGTCTTGGACAATTAAGAAAAGAAGCAGTTCCCTCATATTCTTACATCATAAGCACCAAAGTTGCAATTTAAAGGAAGGAGAAACTAAAATTATATAAATATATTATACAAATATATAAATTATATAAATATAAATTATAAGCAGCAGTATACAAGTTCTGCCAGCTTTGGACTCAAGGGGTGGAATCCTTTTAGAAACATGCATAGGGTAAATTTTGTTATGCATACTGAGGGCTTGTCTATATGATGAAAATAATCCAAATGGCAATCGCATGGAAGGCAATCTGTACAAATGGACATTCGCATAAATACATCTCATTCAGAAGAGGGGCAGCCAAATCCACCTTAAACTTTGTGTGGGAAGCCTCTGAGGCTTCTCCTAGAGTTTTTAAAAAGCTCTGTATGGCATGCAAATGTGCGATTGTTAGGGCAGTCGCATTTGTGTTGCTGTGACCAGGCAGCATAATCTGATTGGCTGGATGAACAGGGGGGTTGGGGCTAGCAAACAGAGAAAGCGCCTGCTGCTGCCATGTTGGATTTTCGGCTAAGCGAGGATCTGGTAAGTCGATAAAACGACCATCTTTTACTCTCTCTCCCCCATTTTTGTAAATACGAAATATCGCATGTGTGTACCATGGTACACTGTTTTTTTAAAAATTGGCAGCGGCAGATTTAAAAGCACGAATAAATCACTCGTGGCTGCCATCTTGTTGGCTATGGAGCACGCAAAGTTTAGGGGGGCTCTTTTGACTGTTAAGACAGGTTGCAATGCTGCGAATGGCTGCTTTTTCAAAAGAGTTTGTATTCTTTCCCCTTTGTATAGATGGGACCTGAGTGTTTTTATTGGACGTTGCACAATGGTCATATTCAACTGATGGGGACAGAAGCTGAGGTCTGCAGGCTGAACACATACCAATGCACATTGGGTAGAGTGGTCACAATCCACAGTGGGCCTCTGCAATAGGGTCTGAGGCCCCACTACACAGCTTATAGAGAGGCCCAATGAACAACAGAGTGTCCTCCCTGTGTATTTAGCAGTGATTCACATACACTATGCTACAGTGGGTTTCATACAGTGGTGGGGATTGCATAAGGCAAGTGGAACATAACTCCACTGGCTGTCATTTACACTATGATGTGGCAATGCAGGATCTTGGCCAAGGTTTGTTCCCCAAAAACATCCAGCCACCAGTGAGTTACTGGTCAGAAAACAAGAGGGCACACAAGTACAGCAGTCCAGGTACAGAGATCCAGAGCTTAGGAAAGTTGCATTGCTGGAGTACAGTCCCAGAATCCCCCAATCAAAATGGCCAGTGGCCATGCTGGATGGGGGGATCTGGGAGCTGTAGTTTTCAAACCTCTGCAACATAAATATCATAAAAAAAGACTGCCCTAGGTAGCCATCGTTCTACCAACTCTAGGTATTCCAGACCGTTCTAGTGGTATAGGGCCCCCTTTGCATGATACAATTGTAGCACAATGATTCCACTTTAAAGACTATGAATTTCTATGGAATTCCAGGAGTTGAAGTTTAGGGAGACAGATTTAGAATTCTCAGCCAGCTATTGCTTCACCAACTACAGACCCCAGGATTCCACAGGATGTTGCCATGCCAGTTAAAGCGGAAGCACAGCACCAAAATTGTGTAATGGGAAAGGGTTCCAGGTGTGGGCTCAATGCAGCTCTCCTCCATTGCTTGCCCTTACCAGGATTCCATCAGTCATGAAGAGAAGAAGGGCTCCGGTCACATGGACAGCAAAGTAAGAGCAAGGAGCTCCTCTGAAGTTCTTGCTCTGGCAGCATCCAAAGAGGTCATCATGCTCTGAGGAAAAGAAAGCAATTACCACATAAGCCATGACTTCTTTCTATGTGCAGCACTGGTTTAGCAATGACTGAATGTTAGGAATACAGTACAGTTGTCCCTCCATATCCATGGATTTAAGTATTCATGGCTTGAAAATGTTCTTTAAAAAATAATAATCCAAAAAGCAAACCTTGATTTTACCATGTTATATAAGGCACACCATTTTGCTATGCCACTGCATATGACACTTGAGTATTCACGGATTTTGGTATCCATTGGGGGTCCTGGAACCAAACCCCAGCAAATATGAAGGGACAACTGTACTGTATATGAATGTGTCTGCCTGTGTACCAGGCCTCATCTGGTACTCAAGAAAGAAAAGAAAAAAAGGAAAGCTTAGTTCCACTACACCCCACATTCTGAAAGCAGGGGGACATGGTATTACTGTCAAAGAAGGGGACATTGTCCTCCTTTCGCTCTTCAATTTTGACCCCAATCTGTAATGCCCACAGACAAGAGACCGAGAGAGAAAGAGATGTCCAATATTATATGAAAAGTAAGTATAGGAGTGTTGTAAATATGTAACTATAATCCTAACAAAAATACTATGTAGCAAAAAATGTTTTTTACTATAACAATAATTATATTCAAAAAAGATTATCCAAATAAACAAATGTATACAGTGTTATTCTTTTTCTATGAAGTTTAAACAGTACAGTACTGCACTTCTTACACTTTGAAATTATACAGCTATTTTTAACTCTAAGTCAATTACAAATAATAATTGGAAATATATGATTCAATAGATGGTAACATATGATTCTTATTGCACAATGAAACCTTCATAAATACAACCAAAAATTATTTCTCATACACTCAATATGACTACAGGTGAGTTGGCACTAAAATACAAATCTCCATCATCAAATAAACTATTCAAATCTCTTATAGTGGCTAAAGTGTAACAAAAATTCTTTGTCCTACAATCAATGTGACTACAGGTGAGTAGGCGATGAAGTACGGATCACTATTCAAGCTCTTGTAATGAATGAGGTGTAAATTCTCAATCCGATGTATTACAATAGGATCAAACAAACAGCAAACAGCCTAAACAAACAGCAAAATGCTCATTAGTCCTGGCCAGCATAGCCAGAGAAGGATGATGGGAACTGCAGTCCAACAAGATCTAGCAGGCCACAGATTCCGCCATCCTCAGTATAAGTGAAGGAGTCTCACATGTGGAATTCTGGCCTGACTGTTGCCAATGCTGTCCTCACACCGATGTCAAATTAAAACCTGGCTCTTCAGTCAAGGTTTTGGGGCTTAATGAGCATGGCTTGGTTCTGACTTGAGAGAACTAAGCCATGTGAGAGGCTGGATGGACATCTGTTGGGAGCGCTTTGATTATTCTTGTAAGGCAGGGGGTTGGACTGGATGGCCCTTGTGGTCTCTTTCGGTTCTCTGATTCTATGACTTGCTGGCTTGTGGATTTCAGTGCACCAGTTTACCTCACTGTTTAAATTGCTTTAAACAAATGTTCAATTGTTTTATTGTTTGTATCTGAGCTTAAGATCTCTAGAAACATGGCAGAAGAACATGTTTTAAACATACACACATAGAATGAGAGAGAGAGAGAAATGAAAGAAACTGTTCTGCCTCGGACCCTGGCATCTAACTCCCTGTCTATAGAACAGGGTGAGCAGGTAGGGTTTTTTTCCACTCAAAGGCTGCATTCCTTTAGGAATAATGTCCTGGCAGCCATATGCCAGCTGTGGGTGTGGCAAAGCCACAAAATATCCCCTTTTCACATATATACCAAAAGGTGGCTTCCCTATATATACAAGTGATCAGACTACCTAAAAGCTTCCCTTTAGAAACAACAAGAGGCTGTTTTCAAGCCGAACTGCAGTATGAAGGGGGTGATGGGGGGGGGCACAACAAGTGGAGAGGAAATCTTAACCTTTCCCCCCCACAGTTGTTATCCCTACAAATGACCTGCCCCCGTTCACTTAGTTTTTTTTTTTTAAGTGCCTACCATTGGAACACACAGGATGCTTTACCCCCCAAGACTATCATAAGTGGAGGGAGAAACCAAGGCGTCTCTTTGCCCCCCCACCCCCAGCTTAAGTGTTAAGTCTTTTGAAAACAAGGCCAGTGCGTGCACACACATGCAAAAGAGTGGGAGTCTGGTCCAATGGAACAAGAAACAGACTTCACATCCAGTTATTTCACATATAAAAAAATGATCTGATTTAGGTAGTGATTAGGAAGCACTGTTGTCTTCATGCTTGGCTGGATACTGTGAGAAAGTGACAAAAAAGTGTGTGTGTGGGATAGTAGCATGTCAGCAAAGGTGCTGAATGAAATTTCTAAACAGATATTTGTAAACTACTACATTAAGTTCATTCAGTGCCAGCCTTCTTGTCTTCTTTTTAGCTGGAAATTGCAGGTGGCAGAATGATCCACTAATTTCCCTGCCACCCAGCACCCTCCAGATATGTTGAACTAACACCCCTATAGTTCCCCATTTAGCTCTGGGGATTATGGGTGGTGTAAACTTACATATCTGGCGGGCACTAAGTTGGGGAAGGGTGCATTAAAGCATTTTTTAGTCTGGTCCAGCAAGCCCCTGTTGAGGAAAGTTGCCTGGGTTTTTTCATGTCCTTCCAGTCATGTGGGATGTGCCATTTACCTCAATGTCACAGGTTTCCTAACTTGCCAAATGCACCAAAGGAAAACTGACACATGCTTCATACTCCATGGAGTCTGAATCAGAGCCACCACAACAGAAGTATGAACAGATATGAAGACTTGTTTGTGTGTGCCAGAGAACAGGCATAAATACAAAGGGCGTACCATTCTTGGGTGGGATGTGAAAAAACATTAGTAAATTGCTACATGTTGAAACAAAACTACAAAATCAATGAACAGAGACATTTTTAGAAGGCACGTAGAAGCTGCTTTTTACAAGGTTCCAGTAATCAGCTTCTTGGCACGTACTCCCTGGTTATCATCTTCAAGCCACTTTGTGCGAAATGATAATTGCCCTCCTTTTACTCATGGGAGTTATTGCAACTTACGGAAACAGATGCCTTTGCCTAGAGGGAAACACCATCTTTATGGTGAAGCCAAAGCAGGTATGATATCTTTTTTTGACAAGGCATTCTCTGTTTCCTAGTACAAATGCCTGTGCTAAATGTCATCCATGAAGGATCCAACTGCAATTAAAGCCCAAGTGCTGCAGTGCTAGGAACTGGATAAACACTAGCCCAGGAACCTGTCCCAGAGAAGTCATATTCTGCGAAACTAATGTTACCTGAAACTATGACCAAACAGCCTATGACATTATAGGGTTAACCTATCTGAATTGGCTTGTTTTCACCTCATCTAAGTGGAGGAAGCTTCAGGGAATCAATCTAGAATTACAAAAATAGATTAGGGTGCTAGTCTAGTACTTAGATTACCTTGTTGGCCTAGTGAAGGTATTTACTACAATGTGTCTCTGCATGTTTGGGTATATGTTTAATTAACACTGGGTTACTCTTGTCCATGTACATTAGAGGCAGGAAATTTTTGGCCCTCTAGGTATTTTGGTCTACAACTCCCAGCAAGCAGGCCTTTCAGCAGGGCCAATGACAAGGGGACAACACAAATTATACCCTCCAAAAATCTGGAGGACCAAACATTGGACACTCCTGACAGAAATATTAGAACAGGAGTGGGCAATTGTAGCCTTCCAGATGTTTTTGGTTTACAACTCCCAGCAGCCTTAGCTAGCATAGCCAATGGGAGCTACACATTAAAAACAATTGAGGGCACAATTAACCAGCCCTGTTCCAGAAGAAAGTTAAGGAACACTGTGCAAATTTGAGATCATGCTAACTGTAACCGCACAGGCCTACTTCAACAGGTAGTTTTCCTCAAAGGAGATCACTAATACCTACCTCACTCCACAACTTGTCATGCTCTTCAAGAAGCAGTGCAATACACTCTCCTGTTTTAATGTGTGATGAAACGGGTTGGTATTTCCCATGCATACAGACGCCTGGCCATGCTAGCTGGGAAATTATGGAAATTGACAATCCAAAACAGGAACTATTCCAAGCTATGTGTCCATTCCAAAATTGGTACGGCAGCTCTCACCTGTTTCTGCTTGAAGTTTTGGCGAGGAAGTGGAAGAATCATCCCTGTCAGCTATTCGGGTTTCCAGGGCCAGTTCATCTGCAGGCAGCAACGGGGGGCTGTTCTTGTGACAGCATGGCACCAGCCTTTCCTTATAGAGCAACAGGAACACTGCAATGGGGACAGGCAGCTGGAGAACAACATGAAAAGGTGGGTTAGCCAAGCCCAGCCATCCTTTCATATAGATTGAGGAGATGGCACTGGTCTGTTAGCACAGACCCTCCCTCTGTATCACCTCAAGCAAAATGAGGACACTTTTCCTCATTTTTGCCTGATGAAGAAGCCAATGGGATTCAAAAGTTAATATGACTAATTTTGCACCTTTCTGGTTGGCCTAATGACAGTGACCTTGGATTTTGCTTAATGATCTACATGGCTATTCCTGCATCTTTTTTCTTCCACAGATTTTTATCAAAGGTTTTGGGATTTGTTTCATGGATGCTTTCTCAGTTTGTCTGCATATTAATAACTTTCTCCTAATCTACAGAAGAGGGAAGGGGCACCGGAATGATTATTCAGTATGCATATGCATGTGTGTGAGGGGACAACTGTCTCCACAGTATTTAATCATTTTATTCAAGAGAAGATTTCAGCAGTTTGGTCTTCAAAGATGTGAAAAGCTGCACCTGATGGAATACCGGTGTCTAGAATAGGGGCCTTTTCACACTACAGAATTATAGTACTATAATTCCACTTTTACTGCAATCGTTCCATCCTACAGCATCCCAGGATTTGCAGTTTATGGGTATTTAGAATTCTCAGCCAGAGAGCTCTTGTGTTTCACCAACTACAAACCACAGGATTCCACAGGATGCAACCATAGCAGTTATAGTGGAATATAATGCTACAATTGTATAGCATGAAAGAGCTCCAAGCAAACTGCTTCTGGTTGTGCTTTTTAAAAGTGCAGTGTGGTATGGGAGAACAGGCACATGGCATACAGCTCCTACCACACAGTAAACACCAACACCACACCTGCAAATGCACACTGTCTTTATCTAAGGCACAGAGTCAGGAGCAGCTGGCTGCAGGAACACATCCAACATACAACTAATCAGTGGGTTTGCCTTGTTATTGGAAAAGATGTCCCACGGATGCTTCCATGGGCACTCAGCAAGCTAAGTTGTAAAACTCAACTCTGGCTGGAATTTCACTTTTCAGATAATTTTGAGAGAGACCTTCCACACCCAATTGTCCAATTCATTTTTCCTCTTAACAGCTCATTCATGATATACAGGATTACATCTAATCCATTGTACATATAATCTAACATATAATCATGATGAGTTTGGTTCAAGACCTAGAGATATGCCAATTTTCAGATGATCAGCAGTCTGATGAAACTGCATGTTACTCCTGTCTGTTGAATTGCTGTTTTTCACTCTACCAGCAGGTGGCAGCCTAGCCCCACAGTTGGTATTCAACACAAAGGGCCTTCCAGGCTACACTACTTTGGGGTATGTATTTAAAAGGTTGCGCTCAAATTCTCTCCCTTCTCCCTCCCCTCCCCACTCCCCACAGTCTGGACAGTGACAGCCTAAAGATCTAACATGCAACACAGCTCTGGAAGGCTTAAAACTGCCCCTACTCCCTAGAGCAATATACTGAATTCAGATATATTGGTGTAACACACTCTAATGGTCCTTGGTTCAACCAACTCAATTGTTCAGTCCAATAGTAGTTTTATTAAGTGTGGGTGTGTTAGTGGTGAGGAAATGGTACAAGAAAGGAGCTAAATAATCTTAATTGAAACTGTCTCCCCTACCAGATTAATGGGGAAAATTATTAGCTATAATTAACAGCTGGTTGCTGAGTTTGTTTTCTCTCTGTCTGTAAATTAAAAGAGTTGTAGCTCCACATTTCCTGGTTTTTGTTGGCTCAAATGCTCAGTTTATGGAGCATTCTCCCCCTTCCCCTCTCTTCAACTGCATTCATTTAAGAGGCCTTCATTGTTTGCAGAACAATAGGAACAAGAGCAGCCAGTTTCAGTCCCTATGGAAGAAAAAAACTGCTTTCCCCTAATAGTTAGAATCCTTCCAGAGGTCAGTTTGCATTAATGGCAAGGTTGCTACAAAGCGGCATAAACAGATATACTGTAGATATCACAGTCCTTTTAGAGAACTAGGAGACTAGGCAAGCACTCTGAATTTGCCCAACCTAACTCCATCGTTCCCTTCCACATTATGGGAAGAGTGGAATCATAGAGTTGGAAGGGGCTTCATGGGGCACCCCCTGCTCAATGTAGGTGACTGCAAGGAAGAAAGCTATGGATGGGAAAAGCACTACCAAACATTAAAGTGTCATGATACAGCATATCTGTACTCTATTTACAAGAGCTGTGTCTAAGGGCCCTGTCATAATGCACAATTATAGCATTATGGTTCCACTTTGACTGCCACTGTAACATCCTATGGAATCCTGAGATTTGTAGTTTAGGAAAGGATATTTAGAATTCTCAGAGAGTTCTAGTACTTCACCAAACTAAATACCCCCCAAGCCCTTACCAGGATTCCACAGGATGTTGCCATGGCAAATAAAATGGAGTCACAGTGCTATAATTGTATAGTCTGAAATGGCCTTTAGCAAGGGTGCTTAGATCTCTAAACTGTACACAAGAACTCAGAATCCCCCCCTTCCTTATCCTCCAAAAACAACTATGGCTATCAAGAGCACAAAACTCTTCAGGCAATGCAAACTTGAACACAGACAATTAAAGAAGTGAAGAGGAATGGTGTAACCATGTCCCAAGTACCCATTCATGCTTCTTGGCAAAGGTGTGCAGATGGTCCTGGAGAAACAGCAGTATTTTTGCTCAACTGGGTCAAAAAGTCCCTCCAGTTCAAGCGCAAGAAACACTGGCTTGGCAGAAGAAAACAGAATGTTTCCTACGCTTTATTCCCCCCACCCACATTTCTACTAAAAATAGCCAACAGCAAATTAGAGAGTGAAAGAGTGAGAAAAAAGGGAGAAAGAACACAAACAAACACGAGTGTGCACCATTGGCTTTAGTAGTCACAGCACCTGCAGCCCACACCCCAATGAACAGCTGCCCCTTATACACACATCTGGTTGAAATGCAGCTGCTGTAAAATCAAAAAGAGAACTCATGGAGGAAATATGTACAAGCTTCAGATGTGCCTCCAAATATTTGCAAATCTTTCTTCCCAAAGCTCCTCTTCTGCCCAAAGAACAGGGAGCATGAGTGAGAGGCATTTGGACATCCAATGATCTCCATATACCGGTACTCAGCATAAGTAAACAAACATGTCTCAAATAAATAAAAGAAACAGTAACTGATGTCTAAACAGTCTATTTAAAATTTGACATGAATTAAGTGTCACTTAGTGTTTCTGTTATTCATTTTAGATATTTTTTTTAATTTATGGTTGTCTTGTTCTGTATGTGATTTTTTGTGTGTTTGAGACTCTTCCCTTTTGTACTTGTCAGCTCCATATGCTACCACATATGAAGCTAACCTTGGAAAAGTCACCCAAACAGCACTTTCAGGCCTACCAGATGCAGTATCTGAGCTTTGAACCTACAACTATCTACACTTCTGGGAATGAAGGCCTTCAAAAACACTCCTCTTACAAGTTTCCAGTACTAGCACATACCGGAAAACCCACTGAGACCAATTCACTTTGGTAACACCCCAACTCCTGCAAATCTGTTACGAGGACTTCTGATGTTATCAACAGTGCCCCACAATGCATACATCCCAGTAAACTGCTGCTGAGCCCAGAACATGTGCAGAATGACTCCAAGTTGCTGTTTAGGAACAAAACTAATAAGAGTCACGAGAAAAGAATGAAATAAACAGTCTGTTTACTAGGGTAGTAGCCAACTTCCCAGGAGTCATTTTCCGTACCCAGTACTGATTTCCATAAAGACATGTCCATAAGCATTTTACAACACACATATCCACAGAGAGAGAATGTGTGCATGTGCACACACAGATCATTTATTTCATTTCTATTCCATCTGCCTTTCAAGAATAGCTCTCTTGCTCCAATTTATCTTCACAACAACCCTAGAATCACAGAATCTTAAGAGTTGGAAGGGCCCATCCAACAAAGATGGAGAGTCCACTTCCCTCTGAGGCAGTCCAATCCATTGTCAGAAAGCTCTCACAGTAAAAAAATTTAAAAAAAGTTCTTCCTAATGTTTAGGTGGAATCTCTTTTGTAATCTGAATCCATTGGTTCATGATCTAGTTTCTGGAGCAGCAAAAAACAAGCTGGCTCCATCTTCTACATGACATCCCTTCAGATATTTAAAGATGTCACCTCTTAGTCATCTCCAAGCTAAACATCCCCAGCACCCTATGTCATCCCTCATAAGCCTTGGCTTCCAGACCTTTGATCATCTTGGTCATTCTTCTCTGGACACGTTGCTGCTTGGTGGTATCCTTCTTAAACTGTATTCTACCAATATTCTACCTGTAAGGTAAGTTAGTGCCAGCAGCCTTTGTTAACAAGTGTGGATTTGACACTGGGTTTGCTCAGCCCTAGTCTGACACGTCTTAACCATGTCACCACATGGGAGGTTAAAGAGCAGAAAAGCCACAGCTCATATGCAGCTTGAACTTCATACAAAAGTGCAGAAATGGCACACCTCTCCCCTTCTGGGAGAAGAGGGTGGACCTGGATGCTGCTCCATCCAACATGGGGCATGTTGCTGGTGAAGAGAAACAATTCACAGAGTAGCAGAACTGAGCACAAGCTGCTGATGAACAGAGGACCATTGCAAAGGAATGGTCTGGTTGGAAAAAAAAAAACAGTTTGACCAGTCAGGCATGGCATCAACTCTGAGTATCAAGAGTCAGGCATGGGATGTGGCCTCCCACAGTTAGAAAGAGCAACAGGTATGTCTGCTTCAACATTCATAACCAAATCCCACACATCAGAGTAAGGGGCTCCCCACTATAGGATAAAGCTTCTATGTAGGGGGCTCATTTTAGCAAACAAACTCAAAAAGAGTTTAGTGGCAAATTATAGCAGGAGTGGGCAACCTTTATATTTCCAGGGCCATGCTCCCCTGTGGATAATCTAGAAAGGGCCATGTGCAGTTGATGGATCAGGGCCGAAGCCAGCAGTGGGCAGGAGGGCAAGAGTCAAAAGTAAGTGAAACCACCCCCTTCCTCTCTCTTGGCTGTCACCTTCCTCCCTCCACCTGCCACTCATTTCTCTTTCTCTTGCCCTCATCCCCAATGGAGTCCTGGGGAAGAGACAGTTCACACTTGCAGAGTCCTGAACTGATGTCTGCAGAGGGTGGGTAAAATTAGGCCAAAGGAGGCACAAAACCAGGCTGACGACCGCATTAAGCCTTTGGGCTGCAGGTTTCCAACCCATGCCTTAGAGACTAACAGGTTTATTGAGGCATATATGCTCGCGTAACCCACTTTAGTGAAGTCCCTCTTCTAAGGCTGTCCAAGTGTGTTGCATACACAACTGCACACATCTCAGCCTCCTCTGATTTTCACTTGTGTCCTACCTTTCCTTTTCCTTTCTTTCTTTCCAGCTTAAGGCTGAATGGTGCTGATGAGCTGACTTGGCTGCCACGTCTAGGTTCATCTGCCAAGATACACATGGGCAGGGCCAAGGCGTTTTATTACAGGATCTCACAACTCGACATGCTTGCTTTAGTGTGACATACTGAACCTCCTGGTGCACTGTTTAATGAGAGGCCTTGGCACAGGGCTCAGCAGCCTAACACAAGCCTAAACAAACAGCAAAATCAAAATCATTTCACGCATGACTAAGTGCTCGGCCTACAACACTAAGGAGAGCCAGCCTTTGTGCTGATGCAACATATATTCAGTTAATAGAAAAGGTAGGCAGATTAAATGCCAACTTTTCTCAGCCTGATGCCCTCCAGATATATTGGACTAATCATCCCCAGTCAGCAAGATCACACGGGAGGATGAGATTGTAGTCTAACCTATTTGGAGGGTCTCAGACTCGGAGAAAGCTCCTCTATATCTTTACAGAAGAGATCTGTGTCTAAAAGGTATTTTCTTTTGTAGATGTGGTGGGTTCCTGTAATAATTGTGTTATGATTTACAACATCACTTCGCCAATCTGGGGCTTTCCACATGTTTGGGAGTCTAACTCCCCTCAGCCCCCAGCTAGCAGAGCCAATGAGAAAGACTGATGGGTGTTGTCATCCAAACACATGGAGGGCACCAGGCTGAAGAAGGCTAATGTGCTCTCAGCTAATTTGATCTAAATGGAAAAGTTAACAGCATGTACATAGACTTCGGACAGGTTACCTTCTGGATTCCAACCCACCAGCCAGAATGGCCACTAGCTGAGAAACTGGGAACTGCAGGCCAAAAAGGGAACATTTCCAAACTGAGGCAAGTAGATAGGGCCTTAGCTACTCAAACAAACTAGAGTTTCACCCTTAGGTGTTATTGTTGCTCCCTACATAGGGAGAGAGATGTGAGATTCTGAAAACTACATAGTTAAAAACTATAGTTAAAAACACAGTGGACTCTGGTCAGGAAACTAAGAAATAAGAGTGCATCTACAGAGAAGCAAGTTTTCAAGAGATCACCAGGACACCAATTGTGTCTTGGATCACAATGTTTTCATCCTGAACCTGTTCCATTGCTTTTAACACTACTGGCTATGCTGGCTGGAAATGACATAGACAATACATCTAGAAGGCATCAAGCTAGGGAAGACTGGCCTATTAGTTAGTTAGTTAGTTCAGTGTCTCTTAACCTTTTCTTTACCAGGGACCTCCTTTAAATATCTTTTGTTGCTGCAGATCTCCAAGACTTCACTCAAGATTTAAAACAACAACAACAACAACAACAACAACACATCATCCATTAAACCTTCCCTCAGAGGCACTGGAGGGGGAGGGAAGACTTTTCTCCTGCTTCTTCCTGCAGGTTTGTGTCTGGAGTGGATTGAATGGCAATCACAGAATCATAGAGTTGGAAGAGACCACAAGGGCCATCCAGTCCAACCCCATGCTATGCAGGGATACACAATCAAATCATTCCCGATAGATGGGCATTTAGTCTCTGTTTAAAAACCTCCAAAGAAGGAGACTCCACCACACTATGAGGCTATGTATTCCACTTCTGAACAGCTCTTACTGTCAGGAAGTTTTTCCTAATGTTTAGGTGGAATATCTTTTCCTGTAGTTTGAACCCATTGCTCCATGTCCTAATCTCTGGAGCAGCAGAAAACAAGCTTGCCCCATCCTCAGTATGACATCCCTTCAAATATTTAAACAGGGCTATCATTTCATCTCTCAACCTTCTCTTCTCCAGACTAAACATACCCAGCTCCCTAAGCCACTCCCCATAGGGCATGGCTTCCAGACCTTTAACCATTTTGGTTGCCCTCCTCTGGACACGTTCCAGCTTCTCACTATCATTCTTGAATTATGGTGCCCAGAATTGGACACAGTATTCCAGGTGAAGTCTGACCAAAGCAAAATAGAGTGGCACTATTACTTCCCTTGATCTAGACACTATACTCCTATTAATGTAGCCTAGAATGTGCAGGCCACACCAGCCAGCCAGACTTTGCCTTAGCTTCTGTCATGTGGCCACTCTACTGCAGGCAGGTGGTGGGCTGAGCAGCCTTCAAGTCTTTGTAGACCCCCCCTCCTGTGAGGACATTGCGGACCCCTGGGGGTCCCCAGACCACAGGTTAAGAACCACTGAGTTAGTTAACATATGGCCTCCCAGCCCACAAAGACTCTTGAGAAGTTTGCACAACAAATAAAAGCAATTCAAACAGGACAACGGTTAAACAGAAATTAGAAACATATTAAAATGTTCTTTAAAAACTTTAAAACACAGTCTAAAAACACTCCCAAAATATATTTTTGAAACAAAGAATTAAAACAGAGCAATTTTAAACATCAAATTTCAAACAGGACTGTTTTAGCTGCCTTCCAGAAGCACAAAACAGATAGAGCCAGCCTAAATTCCTCTGGCAGGGAGTTCCAGTTGGGGATGTGGCTACAGAGAAAGTCCTGTTATGTGCACATAATAGCCTAACTTTGTAAGGTGTTGGGACACACAACAAGGCCTTCTGTAGACACAGCTAAAGTAGTAATCAGGAATAGAACCAGTTTCTCCGTAAAGCAGAGCTTGGCAAACTTAGCCCAGTCAGCATGGTTAATACAGTATTTCCCTACCTATTAGCAGTGGGGTTCCTGGGTCTCAAGTCTCAAGTGGGAGTCTTTCCCTACCATATCTGGAGGAGCCAGGAACTGAACCTGGACTTTCTGCATGCCAAGCTGCTACTCCAGCACTGAGCTATGGCCTTTCTCCAAAGGGCATCCTCATACATTTTGTTCTCAAGGCAAAGATGTATCCATCCTGAATCTTGTGCAAACAACTGCTCTTTCCTTTAAGAAAGGAAACATTATCAAAGAAGCAACAAAAGAGGTTACATCCATTGGTAAGACAGATATATTTTAAAGTCAAAATGGGCAATTAGCACGTGTCCAGCCCCTTCAGTTGAGCAATGCTTCTGTTTCAGAGTGGCACCTGGGTACCTGCACCTTGGTCCAGAAGTGGTATTAAGTCAACTTCATTCCCTGCATCACCATGTGCATGCAACTTACTGCTGCAAGTGCCCTAAAAATAAAAGGGGCACACAGGACCCTATGGATGCCCTGCATTTGTCAGGATAGAACTGTGCTGCTCTTTTTGGGTTTATGGATAAGAAAAATGAACACTGAGTTAGATCCAGAATAGTGCTTAACAGAGTTTTACTTCCAGTAGAGGAAGAAGATAGGGATAGGAACTTCATAATTTTTCCTTTCCTCCACAGTCCTGCTCTGCCTCCCAAAAAGTGGCTCTACAGGGATGGAGGACAATTAGAACAGCAAAAGACAGCACAGGAAGGGGAGAATATCAGTAACAGGCACCGATCCCCTTTCTCCAATGGGGGCAGCCTCCACTGGATCCTAGTGCCTAGTGAACAGTCTGAATTCAATCCACTAGGTTTGGCAAGTCATAGAATCATAGAATCATAGAATTGCAGAGTTGGAAGAGACCACGAGGGCCATCCAGTCCAACCCCCTGCCATGCAGGAAATCACGATCAAAGCATGTTTCCATCCCTCCTTGTCTTTCCTGTATCTCTGCATTGCCATTATAATGTATGCTCGTACATCATCCTGAGATACACTGGTTTGTACCTGAACCTGAACCTGAACCTGTACCTGAACTTTGCCCACTTTTTTTTTTTTTTTTGAGCCAGGGTACAGGTGATGCTATGAAATCTATAATCAATCACTCAGTCAGGACTATTATGTGTTTTCAGAAAACTGCAGACTGTGAATTTGATCACTGTAGAGACATGGTGGGTTGAGGGGGGGGGAAATACATGGTTAACTTTCCTCCCATATTTCCTTACCCTTCTCTACCTAAGGAGCTCCCTCATTTGTGGAAGAGGAAAAAAAATATAGCAAAGCCAAAACAAAGGGAAATGACTAGTCACAATCTCTTGGCATCATGCAAAGTTTGGCCCATGGGAGAAAACCCCAGATCCCATATTCCTTGAAAGGCTTAAAAAAAAAAAATCTTGGTGACTGTGCATTCTGTAGATCATTTATAGAGGAAAAACAGCCACATTCTTAGGGGCTTTGATTCCCATTGGGGGGAAAACCCCCTCATCCATCACATCAGCCACATGCATCCCTTCAACAGTCAAAAGTACCAGATAGCAGACCTATTTTAAACACCATTTTTGGACAGATCATTAAAGGTTTGCCTTGAATTGTAATGTCAATCCTGTAAGAAGAGAGGCTTGCTTACACACACACACACACACACACACACACACAGAGAGAGAGAGAGAGTCTTCAAGGTTAGTCTAAATGGTTTGTTATCAACATCTCCCACTCCATTCACCTCCAGGTTCTATTATTCAAGAAGTTGGCACATCGAGAAGTCTTAACAGAGAAGTTTCAGTAACACCCAGGTCCTTCCAGCTTCAGGCTCCAATAATGACAAAGTTTTCATCCCACCTTTTGAGAAGCTTTTCCTTCAGCAGCTTTGATGGTTTTGTAACTGAACATTTCCATAGTAAGCAAAAGGTGCACAGTTCTACATCCCTTCCTCCTTAGAACCAGTAGAACTGTGGATGTTTTAAGAGCACTGCTCCTGTAATGCAAGGTTTTTGCTGCTCAGATAAAACTACTTATGTTCAAAACCTTTTGTGTAAAAGAATCTGCTAGTTGGAACACTTATCTCATGTAGTTTTGTCCTCCTTAGCCAACAGTCCACAGTAGCTGAATGTGCTTTACAGGTTTAGGCTGTAGGCATAGAGATAAGACGTTGCACTCTGCCTGACCTACTGCCTTCACTAATAATGAGATTATCACACTACGCTGTTATAGCACTATTGTTCCACTTTAACTTCTATGACTACCTCCTGGGGAATCCTACGATTTGCAGTTTAGGGAGGGGCATTTAGAACTCTCAGCCAGAGAACTCTTAGGCCTCACTGAACTACGAAGCCCAGACTTCCACAGGAGGCAGCCATAGCAGTGGAATAATAGCACTATAACAGTGTAGTGTGATAAAGTCCATGTATGACACAAAGCAAGCTAGCATCTAAATCTTTGTCTGCCATCTTAGAAAACACATTCAACTATTCCTTGCTGAAAATATGACATAATTTACATCACTTCAACATCTGACATTTTGCATTGTCCTCATGCCCATTTCACATCTTTAAGTTAAATCTACTACAGGTGCCTCTTTCACCAATCCTAGTTATACGCCTGCATTTTGCAGACTCCTAAGCTGTTTTCTTTCACCCTGCCCACTCTATCGCCAAGTGTTTTAACTCCCCCCCCCCAAAAAAAGCAGAGAGGGCAAAGAACATTCATTTTTTTTCTTAGGCAAGGAACATTCATTTCTCCTGTACCACCAACTCCATATGTTTAGCTTGAATGCCTCAGCCTTGGCATGTAATGTAGGCTGTTCTAATATTTCCCAAGCAAAGCAGAAAATAGAAACTCCGACACCCACCCAAGGGCTAGAAAACCTGGTAGAGGCTGTGAAGTGATAAAAAAAACTGTGCAAGCAGATTGCAAGGGAGATCTCTGAAAATATAGTGCTAACACCCTCAGAGGCAGTTAATCATATCGAATGCTTCCTCCAGGATTATCAAAGGAGATAATCCTAACGAACCCTTTCACCAGACATTGCTCAGAAGAAGCGACTATACTCATAGTGTGGCAATTGAATTTGCAATGAATTGCAATGTCAAGAAATAGTGAGAGGTTTGAGCTACCTGACACTTAAAAGATCTTATTCCAAGTATACTCTTTTTAAACCAGAAAAAACACAGGTGTTATCTATAACAGGGATGGGGAACCTCATACTTTGGGGCTGAACGTAACCCTCTGGGAGTCCCAAATCAGTCTTCTGGGCTTCTCAATAACTCCACTGTTTTGTGATTTAGTATTGTGGTTTTGTATTGGTGGTCCCCCATCCTTCCCAAAGGTTGAAATGCATCCTAAGGCTGTTATGAGCAGCAAGAGTTTTAAAATAACATATGCTGGCACTCTTGGCTCCCACTTTGTGCCCCATCCACTAATGGCATGTGGCCCCGAGAACCTCTTTCAGATTGATTTAGTCCTTTAAGCTAGAAGTGATTTATGCTACTGTCATGTATGGCCACAGTTGCTGTTCCACTGCTGCTCAACAGCCCAGAATGGAAGCAAATGGTCAGGAAGCCCTTCAGAATCTCTCATCCAGCAAGGCCTCAAAAAGGTGACATTCCCCTGTGGAGAAAATGACAGAGGGTTGCATGAATGTCTGTGCATGCATCATATGAGAAGTGACACATTGGGGGTCCAAGAGAGGGCCTTTTTGGTGGCTGCTCACAGAGTCTGAAACTATGGAAAGGCTAGGTTTATTTTCTCTGTGTTCTTCCTCTGCCAGGCAAGGACATTTTCATTCAGGCAGGCTTTTGGTATGTAAACTGGTCCACTGTTGAGGGTATCCATGTATCTAGGTGCTGACTGTATTTTTTACTATGGTGTTTTAAAACTACAGTCCTCCCTCCACACTCGTGGTTCCACATATTCACAGTTTGCCGTGAGGGGAGGCCAGGGAAAGCAGCGACAGGGCCTCTGAGGCCCCTTCCCCACTTTCGGGAGGGCAGGGGGAAGCACGGGGAAGTGACGATGGGGCCTCCGGAGGCTCCGTGGTCACTTTGGGAGGATGGTGGGAGGCTGGGGAAATTGACGACGGGGCCTCCAAGGCTCAGTGGTCGCTTTGGGAGGGCGTTGGGAGGCCAGGGAAAGCAACGACGGGGTCTCCGGAGGCTCAGTGGTCACTTTGGGAGGGAGGGGGGAGGTGAGGGGAAGTGAGGACAGGGCCTCCGGAGGCCCCATGGTTACTTTGGGAGGGGGGAGGCACGGGGAAGTGAGGACAGGGACTCACTCAGTGGTCGTTTCGGGAGGGAGTTGGGAGGCGAGGGTAAAGCGATGATGGGGCCTCTGGAAGCCCTGTGGTTGCTTTGGAAGGGAGGGGGGAGGTGCGGGGAAGCAACGACAGGGCCTCTGGAGGCCCCATCACCACTTTTGGGAGGGAGGGGGAGGCATGGGGAAGTAATAACGGGGCAGAGGCCCCGTCGCCACTTTCAGGAGGGAGGGGGAGGGCTGTCATTATTCGCGGAATTTTCACATTCGCGGGTGGCTGCAGAACCTAACCCCCACAAATGTGGAGGGATGACTGTATTGCTTTTCTATTGTGTGTGTGTGTGTCTACTGTCTCCCTTTGTTTCTTTCTTTCCTGGAAGCTCTGATGGGATTGGCTGCAGGTGGCTTCAGGTCTGGCAGCAGTCCATGGACCACCACTTGAGCAGAACTATTTTAAATCATGTTTAAAATGGATTTGTTTTTATGTTGTATTTTGCTTTTAACCTGTTACATTATTATTTTTAGATATCTTGATCATCTTTTCTGGGAGAAAGGGTTGAGAATACAATCAAATAAATTAAAACAAAGACATTATTAGCTGCTTATCCAAGGAGAAGCTTAGCAAGGCTTATACTGTACATTTTGTTTCCGAACAGTCTTCTCTCCAAGGTGCCTATGAGCAGGGCTAGACCTGCCATGCATCAGTCTCAAGACCCATCATAAGAAATGGCAGAAAAACTGGCAAGGTGAGAGTCTATCCAGCAATGCAGGAAAGGAAACTGACAGCATGTCACTCAGCATGGACTCCTTTCCTGCTTTTCTTGCTTTCCAGTTTGTTTGGTTTACACCCCTATTTTCTCAGTAACATGGCAGCAATATTGCCAAATCTCATCCAGGCCTGAATCACTGGGTTTGCTCATAATTAAGTGCAAAGCACAAGGAACCTGACACTTAAAACTAGCAAGAAGCTTATAACAAGAAATGCTACAAAGTCTTTTCCCCTCTCTTATTTATTTTGGAAGTCAATGGTGCTCATTTAAAAGGCTTGCAACAAGGGGAAACTGAGCCTGCAGTGAGCATGTCTTATTCTGTAAACAGGGGCCCCAATCCAGAGCTTGGAAAAGTTAGTATTTGGACTACACTGTACCCATTACTTTTAAGACTTCCCAAAAGCTACTATTTGAACTAACACCCAAAATTTGGACTTATAAACTCTGAACCACCCTGAGGAATTCTGGGAGCTGTAGTCTAAAACAAAAAAATAAAAAAGTTTTCCAAACTCTGTTAATTATATACTAAGAATAGTATGTGGCTTGCAGTGTGTTGGGTTTCCTCTCCTAAGAATGCCTCCTCTCCATTCCACCATAGGGGAAAGGCATTTAATACTTCTCTCCTTAGCCACAGTTCAAATGAAATCCTTCTCTATGCATTAATAGGAGTTTCCTCTCTCTGTTGCTAATTGCAAGGCAGAAAGCTATCTTAAGTGGGAATGTGACTATAGAGGAAGAGTTAAACCTACCATGTCTTGCAGTCTTGATGGAAATCACCTTCTACTCACAACAAGGATTAAAGCGGGGAAGACCCTGTTGTGAGTGGAAACCCTATTGCTTATGCAATACATAGTTAGGCCCTCACAGACATATGAGATGTCCATTCCTTGGGTCATGATGAAGGATGTGCCATATAGGAGAGTATTCACGGAGTGTGTCCTACTGGCAACTGTATTTAAGAGCAGAGGTGGAGAACTTTTGCCCCTCCAGATATTTTGGACTTCAACAGGCACAACCCTAAGTCAATATACCCAATGGTATTTTAAAGAAAATAGCGATAAGCCTACATTGTCAGACATAGTTTGGGAGGCAGGAAAGGCAGTGATAAGGGGTATTTTTATATAGCAAGAAGCAGAATGAAAAAATAAAATAAAATGTTGATTCTGGAAGAAATTGTGAAAAAAGAAAAAGAGCTGAAAGAAAACCCAAGAAATATAGAATCTAAAAATAAAATTATGGCTTTAAAAAAACAAATTGAAATTGAGATGACTAAGTAAATCAAAATAAAACTGAAATATATGAAACAAAGATATTTTGAACAGTTGAATAAACCTGGTAAATGGCTGTCTTATAGATGAAGGAAAGAGAAGGAAAAGAAATAGATAACAGAAATTAAAAGAAAAGATGAAAGATTCACTAAACAGAAAAATATGAGAATTTTTTATAACTATTATATTAAACTATATGATTAACATTCCTTCTCAGAAGAAACACAAAGGCAAATGGCTTAATACCCAAATAAAGAACAACTTCCTCAAATAACAGAAGATCAAAGGATTGAATTAAATAAACAAATTACACTAATAGAAATTAGAGAGGAAAAAAGGAAGATGAAGGTAGGGAAGGCGTCTGGACCAGATGGCTTTTCTACTTTATATTATACAGTATTTGAAGATATATTATTAGTACTGCTATATAAAGTATTCATTGAGATGAAGACCAAGATCATAGGGGAATGTAGTGATCATATTAATCCCAAAAGAGGGTAAAGATTTGACACAAACATCTTATAACAAACCAATATCTCTTCTCAACATTGATTATAAAATATTTTCTAGTATATTAGCTGAGAGACTCAAGAAAATACTAAAGTATTGGATACACGGAGACCAGAATGGTTTTTTACCTAACAGGCAAGCAAGAGGAAATATAACAACTTTGTTAAACCTTATTGAGTATCATGAAAAGCATAACGAAAAGAAACTAGTCTTGATATTCGTAGATGCCAAGAAGGCATTTGTTAATCTAAATTAGCATTTCATGATAGAGGTGTTAAAAAAGATGAACTTGGGATCAAATTATATAAAATGGATTCAAGAAATATGAAATTGTAGTTCATGGAGAAAAAAGGAAATCCTGTCCAATTAGGAGAGGAACACATCAAGGCTGCCCTCTATCACCTCTCTTGTTTATAACTATTCTAGAAGTACTAAATAGGAAAATAAGAAAAGACCCTCAAATTTAAGGAGTTAAAATACAAGGACGCAAATTCAAATCCAAAATCCTTTGCAGATGACTTAGGGATTTTTTTTTTAAAGACAATCCCAAAGATGATATGACAAGATTAATAGAAACCATTGAAAAATTTGATGAATTGGCAGGTTTAAAGATAAATAAAGAAAAAAATAATAAACACTAGAAATTTGAATAGAAAAGAAGAAGAATTGATGAAAGAAACAAATTTTAAATTGGAAAATGTCTAATTATTTACGTATATTAATAATAAAAATAATTTGGATCTTTTCGATAATAACTATACTAAAGTGTGGAATAAAATTAAAGAAGACTTGAAAAGATGGGATGAATTGGATCTCTGCTTTCTGGACAGAATATATACTATCAAAATGAATATTTTATCGAAGTTAAATGTATTTATTCCAAAATATTCCAATAATTTCAAATGATATTCTGTTCCAGCAATGGAATAAAGATTTGACCAAATTTGTATGGGCTGGAAAAAAAACCTAGAATAAGGTGGAAGACACTCCAAGATAGGTGGGAGAGAGGTGGCCTAGGTCTACCAGTTCTAAAGTTATATCACCACACAAATTGCATTTTATGGCCAGTAGAAAGGATTAATCTAGAAAACAGAAAGACTATTAGGGCCCTGGTGGCGCAGTAAGCTAATGCAGCCAAAACTGCAGCCAAAAACTCATGTAGATCTTGAGTTCATAAGTTCAATTCCAGGCCCCCCCAGGTCAACTCAGCCTTCCGTAAGTCGGTAAAATGAGTACCAGCATAATAAAGAGCTGGGGCGACATGCTGTGAAAGCTGTTAATTCAGTTTCCAGAAGCAGCAGTCGTTATTTAGTGTACAATGCGTTCTGCAGTGTCACTCTTGCAGCATCGTTTGCATGCCAACAGTGCCATCTACTGGCATTTGCATTGTACAATTGTCTGTATTGTCTGTACTGTCTATAAACTGTATCAAATAGTATTGCATTGAATGTACTGTATTGAATTGTACTGCATAATGATGTATTGTGATGCATTGTATTGTATACTTTGTAATGTTGTACCCGGCCCCGATTCTGAGGAGAGAGGCGGGTAATAAATAACTAAGTATTATTATTATTATTATTATTATTACAACTAGAATGCTTTAATCATTGTTTTGGTTGCCATGCCTATTTGTGGCATAATAAATCTTCAATCCATAAGAAATTTAATTATCATTACATCAGGAAATCTCTCTTGAGAGTGTGGTCAAAATATAAATATAAATTATGTCCAAAATTACCATTATGGCTCTCTAATCATGAAGCCTTTCATAAAAAAGAAAACCTTCATAAAGGCAAATGGTTGACATATAAGGACATTTTGGTAATAAATGGAAAAGAATGTAGAACAAAAACACAAGAGGAACTTCAAGAAGAAAATGTTAATTGCCATTGGTTCTTATATAGACAATTAACAGAAAAATTCAAAAAAGGTATTAAATTAGAAGGAATAGGAGTAGAAGAGACAGAATTTGATAAATTACTCAAGGGAGAAAAGAAACACGCTTTCTAAAATATATAAATTATTGATATAACATGAACAGGAACAAGAAAGGGTAAACAAGAATATGAATAAATGGGCACAAAATCTGGGTCATACAATACAACTCAAATATTGGGGGAAAGCTTGGAACAGGAACATTACGTTTATTAGAAGTTACAATATAAAGGAAAACTATTATAAAATGCTTTTTTAGATGGCATCTAACTCCTGAGAAAATAGCCAAAATTTTACAAAAATACATCAGATAAATGTTGGAAGTGTGGAAAAACAACTGGTACTTTCTTCCACACTTGGTGGCCATGCAAAAAAGCACTAACATTTTGGAAAAAATATACATTCATTGGTAACCAAGACATTAAATATTGATTACCCTTTAGAACCTGAAATTTATTTGCTAAACATGCTGCATAATATAGGTGCACAAATCCAGAAAAAAATACTGGAGAATATTGCTCTATATGGTATCTGCAGCAAAGACAATATATGCAAAGAGATAGAAAACCCAAGAAATTCCAACAGAAGAAGACTGGATCTTCAAACTATATGATATGTATGAAATGGATAAACTAACAACAGAATTGGATTTAAGCATTTCAGCAAAATACAAAAAAGATTGGAAAGATGTAATTTTCCTATGGAAATGAAAATGGGGAGATTTAGCAGTAATTAATTTGAAAGAACAGGAAGTAAATAAAAGTAAGCTGAGTATATATAGTGAGGACAGGATATACACACACACAGAGAGAGACAGTAGGACCCCTGTATCCACTGGGGATTGGTGCTGGGGGCCCCCATGGATACCGAAAACTGTGGATAATAGCGAGTGCCATTGAAAATAATGGGACTTCCAGTTTAAAATACCACAGGGTGCCTTGGAGGACCTAGAAAATGGCTAGAAAAGACACATTTTCTAGGAAGACTCTATGATAGGTGTGCTGTTTTGTGTCCTATGGATAACTGAATCAGTGGATAATGAATAAGTGGATATGTGGGGTCCTACTCTATATGAGAAGACACAGACAAGTGAGAAGGGGAAAATATGTACCAAGTAAACACCACACTTAGGGATTGGATAGGAAGTGTATAAGTGTGAAGTCAAAGGGTTTCACGGCAGTATCCATAGATTTTCCTTATGTTTTTTCCGGGCTGTGAGGCCGTGTTCTGGAATAGTTTCTTTCTGAAGTTTCGCCTGCATCTGTGGCTGGCATCTTCAGAGAATGGTTGGGTAGGAGTGTATGTGGAGCTTATATGCTGTGAACCCCTGTAAGGTAGTATATGCAAATTTGTGTAATCGAATGGTTAGTTTCTGGGTATAGAAATGCAAGGCTCATTAGTGTCTGCATGGCTAATGGTTGGTTGATGGGCCATTATCTGCTGGGACTCTCCTTGTCCCTGGGTGGAATTCCTTTGTAAGTGTTGAGTTTTTATTCTATTGCTCTTCAAAACTGGGAGCCAGATTTTGTTTACTTTTAAGGTTTCTTCTTTCCTGTTGAAGTTGTCCAGGTGTTTGTGGATTTCAATAGCTTCCCTAGGCATTCTATAAAGTGTGTAAGTGTTTAGAAATATGTGAGTTTTATGTTTAGTTGTGTTTAGAAAATGTTCGTTTTGTTTTGTTCTTTGTAAACTAATTGTTGTCTATGTACATTGTTATTTTATTAATATGTGAAACCTTGCAATAAACATATTATTGGGGGGAAAAAATCCAATTGTAGGGGACTATGGGAATGGTAGCCCAAAACATGTGGATGACCAAATCAAAGGACTTAAGAGTTTTTTCACACTACGTACACAATTATAATATGTTGATATCACTTTAACTGCCACAGTTCCATCTTATAGAATCCTGAGGTCTGTAGTTTTTGACCTATTTAGGTATTCTCTGCAAGCAAGCTCTAGTGTCTTACCAAACTACAAATCCCAGGATTTCATAGATTGGAGCCATGGACATTAATGTAGAATCATCTCTCTTTCTCTCTGGCTTTTCTTCGTAAATCAAGATTCAGGAAGGACTCATCCCACACTTTTTGCAAGCGCACTGATGACTAAAAAGGCCAATCTGAGATAAACAAGTCCAGTTGCAGAAAGCACAGCAGAAGGTCTCCTTGGGTGATGTTTCTTGGTTGTGATTCTTTCTGTGTTGTTGTTTCTCTTCAAGACTTGTTCAGCGTGAATTCTCAAATAAGGCTGCAGCATTGTGGATAGTGCGTCTCCATGCCTCCTGATGTGAGGTTATGGCAGACCATTATTGGTGATCAATTTGGCCGAGCCTGAGATGTTGCTTCAGGGATCATAATATTGTAACTAGCAGGACTCGAAGAAAAGAGGAGGGCTAGGAGCTCCCAATCTAAGATTATATTATGAGGCTTGTTGCTTGGTTTGGATCAAAGAGTGGACATCTCTAGAGGACGAAAGATTACTGAAATTAGAAGGATTCAACAATAGATACGGCTGGCATGCCTATCTGTTTTATAATAAAGAGTTGGTAAATACAGAATTCAATTATCATTTCATAAGGAAAAACTTACTTAAAATCTGGAACAAATATAAAAGACGGATGTGTCCCAAGTTGCCCTCGTGGCTATCACCCCACGAAGCGTTTTTTGGCAAAGAAAAATTGCCTGTTCAAAAATGGATAACCTATAAAGATCTAATGATGTTGGAAGGAGGTCAGCAAAATATCAAATCTCAAGAAAAATTAGAAGGAATTAGATGTCATTGGTATTTATATAGACAACTATACGAAAGGTTCAAAATGGATGAGAAATTAGAAGGCATAGATTTATCTAAATCCACATGGGAAAGATTAGCACAAATTGGAAACAAACAATTAATTTCTAGATTTTATCAACAGCTACTCGAATGGGATCCTGAAGATGAAACGGTTAAAGACGATATGTTAAAATGGGCCCAAAATGTTGGTCACTCAATTGAACTTAAAAAATGGGAACAAATGTGGTCATCTAAAATAAAATTAACTCTTTGCAGCAACATTAAAGAAAATTGGTATAAGATGTATTTTAGATGGTATATCTCACCAGATAAGTTATCCAAAATGTACAAAAATCTGAAAAACGAATGCTGAAAATGTAAACATACATCGGGCACCTTCTTTCACCTCTGGTGGAGTTGTGAAAAGGCCCAAAGATTTTGGTCTCAAGTCCAGAGAATAATTAATGAAATACTAGAGGGTAACATCCCTTTAAATCCAGAAATATATCTATTAGGAATGCATGAAGAAAAACTTGATCGGAGACAAGATCAAGAAAATTAATATTCTACCTGTTAGCAGCGGCGAGAATATCTTACGCTTCAGTCTGGAAAACTCCCAACACTCCAACAGTAGACCATTGGTTATTAAAGGCATACGAAATGGTGGCAATGGATAAATTGACGCTATTACTTAAAGGTAAGTACGTTGAAGAGTATTGGGAAACATGGAACAGATTTTCAAGTTATGTTGGGAGGAGATGGGGAAATTTTGCTATAATCCCTAGGTAAATATAATGTTTATATTTAATAGGTTAAAACCAACTACAGTAAGATAAATTTCATTAAACGTTAAATGTTAAACATATAAGAGGCATGAGTACTTCAGTCCCTCAACAGTTTCAGTAAGATTCTTATGTAGTTTTATGGTTTTACGATAAATGGTGGTTAATTATATCAAGAACAAGATAAATAGTAGTCTAACAAGGGGAAAATGTACAAATAGACAGTAGCTCGTTGAAATTAAGAAATAAGATATATACAATGAATGGGACACAAAGATCCACATAAATAATCATGAATAAGCTGGAGAGGAAGTTGTATTTTAGTTTGATTGAGCGAAATGCAAGGTTGTGCGAGAGGATTTGTTTGTATTGATTTGTTTGATAATATTATTTTATGGATGTTTTTAATAAAAAAAATATTACTGTAACTACATAGTAAAAAAGGGCCCTTTTTCTCTGACTGTCACTTGCATTTTATTCTATAGTTTGCTGGGTATCATAATTGCTACATCACCTATCATGTGTTTTTAATGGCTGTTTTTCAATATTTGTACAGCACAAACCCAGGTCTGTTTACTCAGGAAGTAAATCTTACTGTGCTCAGTGGGGTTTACTTCCTATTAAGCATATCTGGGATTGAAGCCTTAGTTGTATACCTCCTGTAGGAGCTTAAGTGAGCTGGAAATGCAGCAGATGAATTGCAAATGAAAGAAACCCCAGAACTAGGATGCGTTACCTATTTTAGCTCTTTTGTAACTGCATTTTATTTTGATGTTGACATCAGTTGTTGACTGGGTTTAAGACAATGTAACAAAGAGACCAGTAGTGGAAAAAATGAGCACTGCAGAGATAACAGTACAAGCGTTTTTCCTTTGTTGTTCTCCTTTAAGAGGCAAAGTCAGAAGGCCTCAGAGCTATCAAACCTTAAAGGAGAAATAAATAGGAACGCTTTCCTTATGGGGCAAAACCTAATAGGTTAATTTGGGTTTGTATGACTTCCCCAGTGACCAAGATACTCTCAGGCCTACCTAGTTAATGTTTTCATTTCTTAAAGTGATATGCTGCTCTGTGTTACAGAAGAGTTTGAAAAACAAATGACTTTCAGTGAAGACATCTGTGTGGAATGCCACTTCCCATATTCAAAATTCTTATCTTGTGTTTAGGCACAGTCCTATGCTTCCAGTGGAACCAAGTTGAGGGACCATGGGATGTAGCAGAAGCCTTGCTCCAGCACCAAAGAGGGGTTTATTCAGACACATTCAACCAAAGATCTCCCAAGTGCAAGACAGAAGTTCTGCTGCCCTTGTTGCCCAGCTTATGACATTATGCCAGTGGCAGAAGCCAAAATGAGATTTTCTGGGAGTGTGTCAAAGAAGGCTGTGGATTTGATCATAGTATCATAGAGCTGTAAGGAACTCCAAGGCCCACTAAATTCAATCCACTGCCATGTAAAGCACACCTGAGAAATGGTTGTCCCAACTTTATTTTTTAAAAAAATGAAAGAGAGACCACCACCTTCCAAGGTAGTCTGACCAAACAGAATAGAGTGATACTACTAAATCCTTTGACCTGGATGACATGAGGTCTGTTGACATAGCTTAGAACTGCACTGCCTTTCTTTGTCACAGCTGACCCATGTCTGGTCTAGCAAGATCCTTTTCCCAAGTACCAGTGTCAACCCAGGTGTCACCCATCTTGTCTTTATGATCTGATTTTACTAACCTTAAAATTCATTTCAGTTAAAATTAATTTTGTTCATCTTGGTCCAGTTCACTAATTTGTTACATGAATCTTGAATCATAATTTGGTCTTCTGAGGTGTGAGCTATCCTTCTTAGTTTGTTGTCATCTGCAAATCTGATGAGTATGTACTCTGTTCTGTCACCAAAGTCATTTATAAAGATGCTGAATAAAACTGGACCAACAACATAATCCCGTGGAACTCCACTTGTTACAGGATGGTGAGGAACCATTAATGAGCACTCTTTGGCTTTGGTCCATAAGCCAGCTACAACAGTAGTATCATCTAACTCATGCTTCTAGCAAGTCTACAAGAATAGTATGGGGGACTTGGTCAAAAGTCATATTGAAATCAAGATACACTACATCTACAACTTCTCCCTGATCTACCAAGCCTGTAACTCTATAAAAAAAATTAAGATTAATCTGTCATGATGGATTATAAGACTCTGATAAGTCTTGAGGATTCCATTTCTCAGGAAGAGATCAAGTATGGGATGAATCATAGAATCATAGAGCTGGAACTGTAAAAGAAAAGCTTAACAATAATTTCAAATCTGTATCGAAGACAGAGACAGCACTGAATGTTCTGTTGCCATTTGATCTTTTCAGCCTTAAAGCTATCTCTTAATATTCATGTTTAGGTGACCTGGTCTACGGCTTATTGCTTTTAAGTGACTTTTATAATGCCAGGATGTGATGATGGATTAAGCCAAGGTTAATGTTAATCTCTTCAAAACACTTTTGTCTTTGCTCTTATATAGCTGCTACTAGGAACCTGCTATTGTCCACCATCCTGTTGAGCTAAAACTGACCTTTCCTGTAAACTACAAGTTAGCTAGTATTGATGGTGATAAGAAGGCTCTCAGACAAGCCCTTCCTTTTTGGCTTCCTCAATGTATGCACTGTATGTTAACAAGCCATGTGTGTAACTGGGACTTTAAAAGGAATCTACAAATAGTTCCTTCCTAAGAAAGACTGTGATACCATTCTTCTTCAAACAGATCTCTTCCAGCCCTAAAAAATTAAATTATCCAACTCAAGGCCATCAGGTCTTTGTTTGGCACACTACAGTTTAATTAATACCCTGTGCCACCAGTCTCTGCCAGCTAAAAGACAAAATTAACTTTGTTCTCCAAGAATGATCTGCTATCTTTTTCTAACACCTTTAATACTCTGGGAATTAGTCACGAATACTGACTGTAAGATCCTATTTGCTACGCCTAAATAGTATCTAAAATAAATCTTTTTATTTTAATGCTTTTGTTAGTCTCTGAAATGTTCAATGGGCTAACCAAATCAAAAACAACTGTTGGGTGACTTTGCTGCGTTGCACCTAATATCATGCAAATGTCACACGGATTAAAACAAGGTGTGTATACACCTTTAAGAGCTTGGAGACATTACTACTAGCTGAGGGATTCTGGGAGTTCTATCCCAAAAGTGACATTGGCAAGCCCTCTACCTCTATCAGTTAAACATCAGATTGTGAATTTGGGGCCCATCTACAGGGGGGGAGGAGGAGAAACGGAGTACCTTGCAGTAACAGCATTTTGCAGCAGCAGCGACTTGTCTTAACAGTGTTGTTGACCTCAGAAGCCCCCAGAAGCTTTGCATGCCAGATGGTGGCCGCAAATGATTTACTCACTTTAGTTCTTCACTGCCGTCAAACTTTTTAACAAAAGTTGTCTGAGGTGCACTGGAGCAATTTAGCAATTTTTCAATTTAACAGGAAAGCAAAGAACAAAAAACAACAAACACCCACCCCATTTTATCACCTTAGTGAACACTCACTAAGGCAAAAATCCAATATGGTGGCAGTGGGTACTTGGCCTGTTAGCAAGCCTCGCCCCCATGCTCACCCAGCCAATCAGGTTTGCTCTTCCTTTTGAATCGTTTGTCCAAATAAGCAGGAATGCGCACCCCTTCACTGTTTTTTAAAAACTACAGGAAAATCCACAATGGCTTTCCCTGCAGTGTTTTTGCCATTTTGGGGGCCACTCCTCCTGAACAGTGTGGCTTGGTGCATGACCCCATTTGAACAAGGAAGATTCCCAGCAAATTCCATGAGGGGTATTTTCACCATTTAGACAACCCCTGAGTATTAAGCCAAGGTGGGAACCAGGCAGCCTTCCAGATGATGTCCCAGATGCAACTCCCAGCATTTGTCACTATTAGGCATGCTGGCTAATGCTGGGATCTGACGTCCAACAAACATCTGAAGGACTGCTTGATTTCCACCTATCGCATAAAGAAGGATGTGTGTGTATGAGAAAGACAGCACATTTTTTTAGAGCAAAATCTGGAGGACTTAGTCTCATGCATGGCAGGCGGTTGGACTGGATGGCCCTTGTGGTCTCTTCCAACTCTACAATTCTATGATTCTATGATTCATTTATTTTCTATGAGTCTTGACATTATACCCAAGAGTGCTTTTTTAAAATTATTATTACCATAAATAACATGTAGTTCAGTGTAGAAGCATTTAGAGTGTAACGCCAACCAATTTTAACACTGGGCAGACAGCTGCTAAATGAGACAATATACATACTGTCTCACTGAATTTCAATATTTTTCATTTTAAAAAGCCAGGGAAAGTGGGAGTGGGGGACTATAGTTAGGATTGGGAGCAAGAGATGTTGCATTTCCTCTCCATACTGACATCTCAGTAAAAACTGTCCCCACTAATGCTGCTATTTTCCCTGGAAGAGAAGTTGCCATTGGCACCCATCCTATGTATAGTTAATTTGGGGGGAAATCCCATTGTACCACATAGTACTAATTACTATGATGTAGGCATGCTTTGGACCAGATAACATGCTATACCCAGCAATGAAAAGGGAAAGATTTAACCTTAGGACTGTTGGAAATGCAACAACACTCAGCATTTTAAAAAATTAAAGATGTCTTAGAAAGAGCAGCACTGATGGGGTTAAATCATTTTCAATGTTCCAAAGTTTCCTTATTACTTTATCCACCTATCCTAACCTCTCTCAGATGTAAAACTGATACTCTTAGGGATCTTCCTACCTCTTCTCTTCCCACCTCCTTCTTCCCTCATGTCTACTAAAAGTGAAACTACATTAGTTCTGTATTAGCTTTCCTATTGTCAATGGAGTTCTTACAATAAAGTCTTTGTTATCTTTACCCACTGGTGTCTTTGCTGCTTATTTGCCAGCTACCACACACACACACACATTCTCCAGCAAGAGCAAGCAATACTTGCTGAACTTCCCTTTTCTATGCAACTATTAAAGAGCAACTGCCATGCCCCTTATTCCACCTGGCAACACAATCTCCCACCCAAGCCTGCTGAGCTTCCAAAATCAGAAAAGACAGAATGTATTCAGGCTGGTATAGTATATTTTCTGCACTAGCAATATACTGTGAAGTATCCTGGTTGTAATGTGAAGTATTTAGGGGTGGCTTAATAATGAGTGGGCAATTAGGATCCATTTCTTTTGTGAAATAGCTGTTCATGCTAGAAATGAAAATTGCAAGAACTAGTTTGTCCCAACTGGCTGAAGTTTTGGATTTTCTTTTGGTACACAGCCAGACAGATTTAACGTGATTATGAGTGCCTGCACCAATTGCTGACTATACAAACCAGCCTGCCCCCATCTGGTTCCCCTAAATTGTGGACTACAACTTCAATTTTCAGCCAGCATACCCAACACATATGAAGAGCATAGCAAAAGCTGTGCTGGATGGGGACAACAGAAATTGTAGTCTAACACATCTGGAGGGCACTAGGATGAAGTGAAACTGTATACATTCATCCTAAGCCATTTAAAAAACCTTTCCCTCCTTTAACCCAGTGCAGTCTTTCTAGTTCCAGCCCTTTCCTCCTTGCTATTTATTTTCCATTTCCTAAGGAGGAAAAGATTGTTCAGGGAGCTGTGGTAAGAAGTGATGTAGGTCAGAAATCAGCTGACTGATCTCAATGAGAAATATTACCCAGAGAACAAAACATCACATCTCCCCCAGAAAAGACTCATATTTCTTTATGGGAGCCTAGAGATGTGAAACTTGTCACAGTTTTGGCTGTCTCCAGCATTCCTCTGCAGCAGGAGGTTCCACCCACTGCAATTTTTGTTTGTTACTGGCAGAGAGACACCTCATTCAGTTAATATTTATACAGGTAATGGGCAATGGGAAAAACACTCAGACTGTTTTTGCAGAGTGGAAGAACCATAACTGCCTCTTATTTTGCAAAGTAGTATGCAGTATATAGAATGATAATCAAGGAAGAAACAGCATCTGCAACAGAGAAAAATGACCATAAAATGGTTTCCTGTCTTAGGAAAGCTGATGTGATAGAGAAGTTTGATTTGCTTCCTGAGAAAGTTCAAGTAAACCTGTTTTTTTTCCCTGTGCATGATAATTCTAGCAGAAGACAAAGAGCTGCCTTCATCTCCTCATTCCCACCCCCAAAATATCTTTGGCCTCTGCACTGCCAACATTTGTGAGCTTCCTTAAGTATCAAAATATGGAATACAAATCTTCCAAACCAATGAAAATAAAGAAGGTTAGTCTTAATTTCTTCTCTGTTCATGCTTCCTTCAGCAGTGTCCATTTTAGGTCTGAAAACTGTGAACTGGAATCAAGGTGTTTGCATGAACACAATCAGCTTCTAAAGGGTGTCCTGGGAACATGCAACTTGAAAGACCCTCTTTTCAAAATTCTGTAAGAGTTCACCTGGAAGGATTAAACATGGAGATGGCACAACTTACATTGATCAAGGCCATAATCCAGAAAGCGTAGGACACTCGTGTCACCACCAGTCCTTTAGTAGGCAGGTCGTAATTGGACAGGTTCCCAGGATGATGGGGGACCAGGGACTTCCGGATGTGAGGGAGGTTGCTGCTACCGTTGGCTGTGCCATTTGTCAAGATACAGTTGGTGTCTGACAGAAATGGGTCAGCTATCAAAGGGCTTAGCAGGGCTCCAAAGCCCACAAAGAAATGAAGGGCCTACAAAAAGGAAGGTGAAAATCAGTCAATGACTCCCAACAACATGTTGCCAGGCATCCCTGATGACAAGTATGGCCAGATAAATGTCACAAGATTCCAATCCATACATACTTACACGAGGTGAGTACAATGGTTTGAACCTTCATCTGTAATTATGAATGGCTGGATTAAGGTCTAGCCGCTTTCCTAATTAAGCCTTCCCCCATAAACACTGCTCTGTGATAAGGAAGCTGGCAATCTCCTAGCGTGCAACTTTGCAGTTGTCCACACGGTGAAGATACTCCTCACAGAATTCACTAAGAAAATGAGTTGTCTTAATGGGATCCCATATTATCTTGTTGTATTGTGAAGGGGGGGGGCAAAAAGAGGAAAAATTACGTGAGAAAAACCTTTGAGGCTTTTCCCGACTTTTTTTTTTAAAAAAAAACTCCAATGATATTTGCATTCTCACTCGTTAGGACAAGTGATTCGACATGAATTGCTTCCCCATGCAGGAGAAAGTGCACACATGATGGGCTGGATGAGCACAGGGGGCAGAGGCAGGTTACAGGGCAAGCGCCTGCTGCTGCCATGTTGGATTTTCACTTTACTGAGTGATCGCTAAGATGATAAAATGGAGGTTTGTGCTATCTTTCTCTCTGTGTGTCTCCCTTTTTGGAAAGGTGGAATATCGTTGTGCACAAGTTTTTCTTAAAAAAAGTTCAGCGGCCACAGATTTAAAAATGCAAGTAATCCACTTATGGCTGCCGTCTCAGCTATAGGCATGCAAAGTTTATGGGGGTGTAAAACCATTAAGAAAGGTCACAGCTGCTGCGACTTGCTATTACTGTGGAACAGTCTACTTTTTCCCTTCGTGTAGACAAGCCCTTTTAATTTCTCTTGGATCTATTTATTTATAATACTACTATACCACAAGAATTATCAGAGTGGCATACAGCATATCAACAACATAAAAAAACCCTAATAAAACTATATCAAACCAACATTACAATGTGTTATGTCATTCACTCTACAAGGCATCCTTGTACAGGTATTTATTTTTACAGTGAATAGTCTCATTGAACATAATGAGATAGTTACATCAACCTTTATTATTCAGACTCATATGGTACAAACAATGTCTGGAAGTAGATATGATAGAAGGGAAATATGATACCATCTGCACAGGATTTTTATTTATTTTTATGTGTGCAAACTACATGTGCTTAACTGGTGCATGTAACCCCAGTACTATCAAGGCACATGGGCTTGCCCCCTGCTTGTATGCATTAAAAATGGGCCTGAATTTGGATCAAGCACAGTCAACCAAAGGTACTCTGTATGGGAAGGATTCTGTGGTACTGCACCGTACCTTCTTTTGGAGGCAATGCTGCCTGTATTTCTTGTTCTGAAATGATTGTTTTTCTGTTAGTCATCTTTTAGTCCAAATGGGACTCTTAAGGCAGATTATGAGTGAAGGGTTAACTATGAAGCAGGAGAAGCTCTGTACAGATGTGCCCCAAGGCTCTCAGTGACTCTACTGTCCAGCTGTAAAATAGGAATAATTCCTCAAAATAGAGTAGTCAAATAAGATCAGGGGGATGAGGCACAAAGATTTGATGCAGGAGCAATGGGCTGACAAATGCACTAATTGTCATTTCACTGGCAATGGTATATTTTCTCTTAGTCATAGAGCAGAATTAAGGTGTCCTTCTGCCAAGCAGAAGGACACTGACATCAGAGACAATCAGAAAGGAAGAAGTCCCCAGGGCTCAGTGCAACAGGAAAGACCCCCTAAATGAAAAGATGAGAAAGCCTGAAAGTTTGTCTGTGTCTAAGTTCAGATCCTCACCTCCTCCCTTATGGGGAGGAACAAGCATGTATGTTGGCTGGCTACCAGGTCCAGTCAAGGTCTGTAGGAGTCAAGACACAGAAAGATCCAAAGATCCAAAACAGGAGACCAGCCTCCCACAACTCTGTCTCACCTGCAGGAAGACTGCCGAATCTTTTTGGTAGATCTTCACCAGCTGCATATTGGAGAGTGTGTCAATGCACCCCATGGCCAGCCCAGCCACAGCCATGACCACTGCGAGCACCACCACATTGTGGCAGATGGGAATGATGGCAAAAACCACTGAGATAGCAAGTGATGATGCAAAGAGGGCAAGCAGAGAATGAGCCAACCTAGACCAAGAGGAGAGAAAAAGGTACTCTTTTATTTGTTGTTTATAATGTTTTCCTCCCATCTATTAACTATAGTTCCCAAGGCAGGTTACAGTGGGGGCAGGGGAGAGAAACTACCATTATAGTAAAACAAACATCAATACTAAACCAAAGAAGAAATGCACAGTACACTGAAAAGTATAGATAGTAGCAGTATTGATTAATCAATTGCCTAAAGATCCTTAAGAACCCAGACAAACAACAAGGTATTGGCACTGTACCTGACAATAATCAAAGTAAACACAAGATGAATGGATTAAGAGAGGGGTGGGGGAACATGTCGCTCCCCATATATTGTTGGACTACAATTCCAATCATCTCTAGCCAGCACAGCCAATACTGAGGGATGATGGGGAAGTGCAGCCATTCCACATCAGGATGACCACACAGTCTCCATCCTTGGAATAAAGTGTGAGTCTCTGACATGAAAGGCAGAGCCACTGTCATAGAAAAGCCACTGTAGCCCACTTCACTTTTGAAAGTGGAGATGGGTGTCCAACAAAGATCTTTTTAAAATGAGATTGTTTTGGAATGTGTCAAAGTAGACTCCAATCCCTGACTATTAAGCAAGGTTTCTTAAATGTCAGGTCCATCACTCTGAATTATTCTTGGAAACAGAAAGGCAGACAGCCAGGCTTCTTTAAGATATATTTCTTCCTATTTGTACCATCAACATCCTAGTGGTTGCTATTCAGGACACAATGTAGTTTGTGAATGGTCTTCACAGGCAGCATTTCATACAGTGCATTACAGTGAATCAGAATTATTACCAGGATATGAGTCACCATTTTGTAAGAAAAGTCACAGCAGGAACACCAACCAACATTGGCAAATTAATGGTGCTCTGTTCCATGAATACCCCACAGGACTGGATCTAACGATATTGCCTCCCTACAGAAGCTCCACAATCCACCAGGTTGTGCCCCAAGTCCTTGGTCTTTTATATCACTAACCAACAGAACCCCTACCTTTTCTGAAACAGATTTCATTTTACTGGCACCCCACTGAGCTGATTACCAATTCCAGACACCTAGTTCAATACATCTTACCACCTCATGTGGATTTAATAAAATGCAGAAATACTGATGACACTTTTCTCCAAATCCACAAATAATCTCTCCCCAAGATTTTAAACTGATGTCAAACAGCACAAAAGTGAAGATAGTGCCTCGGAGAAGGAGAAGATACATGCCATGGACAGAGCAATAATTTGCCAACACCATCTGAAGCTGATCCATCAATTAGGAATGAAACCTACACAGCTTACTGCATCGAATTCTTACCACAAGCAGTTGGCCCAGTAGGATACTACAGTCAATGGCATTTTTAAAAAAACTGTCCAAGATTTCAAAGAACTAACAGGTTCACACATTTCCCCAGTGAAGGCCAGCCAACAGTGACTAAGGCACTTCCAATTCCAAAACTGGGTATGTAGCCAGATGAAATACTTGTAGGACTAGAAACAAAGAGCATAATCCACAAATGCCTGGACTCTAGCATTTAATAGTATCGAGTACTCAAATGACTTTCCCCAAAGGCAGATATTTACAATTGGGAAACAGTTGCCAAAAAAACCTACATGGAGAGACCTCAAACTCAGAAAAAGATCAGAGGGAGGGGAACCATCAAGTGTACAGAAATACATTTGAGTCAAGCACATTTTATAGTATATAGAGTATTTTAAAACAATACTTTTACAAATCATTTGTATAAAATACGATGAAGACAAATCAAGAATATCATTTTCAGGTAAGATCTGCAAATTATCAGGCTTCTTCAGGAGCAATCTTACAGTTACTTCTTTCAAGGGGAAAAGGACAATTTCTTTCTTTCATGGAACATTAATTGTCTCCTAGATCCAGCTGCAGGAATCTCCATGGCTAGAGGTAAGGAGGCAATATATCCCTAGCCAGCGGGGTGTACCTCTCCAAGCACTGTGTCAGCACTCTCAGGCCTATAAGTTCACTCAAGCATGGGCAACTACAGTTGGCCCTCCACATTCGCCGGAGTTAGGGACACAGGACCCTTGCAAAAGTGAAAAAGTCACAAATATCTCTAGGCCTCCAAACCATATTTAACACACACAAAAAGTACAATCCTTGGATTCAACCCACCATGGATGCCGTTGAGGCAGCAGAGTTCCTTCACAAGGCAGAAGAGGACAGCTGGCAGGGCTTGCGTCACTTCCGCTGCAGCTTTACGCCATTTTATTAGCATTACATTTTTACTAGACTTAGAAGCCTCACCACATGTTCACGGTTTCTCTCAGTCTCTTAGGCTTGCAGTCCCTAGTAGAAATGGCATAGGGCAGCAGCAGAGGTGGCAGGAAATAATCTATGAATAATCAAATCTGCAAAAGCTAAACCCATAAATGTGGAGAGCTGACTATACACTGATCCCCGCAAATATCATGTTCCTGCAACTCTTGTGGCAACTAAATCCTTTCCAAGATGAGAGTCTACCTGTTCTTTCACTTGTATGTGTTGAATTTTCTTAAGGCCTTAAACATGAATCTTAGTACAGACTATTTGCTAAGAAATTTTCATAGGAGATGGTACATAATGGGTGTGTTTACACCAAGTCTTTCTGAAAAGAGCCACAAATAACTGAGCAGCCGCTGCAATTTCACATTATCTTTATGACCCTGCTGCTTGGCCAGACTTTTGCATTTCCTGCACATTTAGATCAATAGTACCCAAAGTGACTTAGATGATATATTTTTATGGGCTTAACTGTGGACAGAGTAGGGTATCAAGCGTTGGTGCTATATGAACCTGTTTAGAAAGAAATATTATCCCACTCTACCAGTTGGTCTACTGTGTGGAGAGATGTGCATAACAGTTTTAGCTTTTGTGAGATATTGGGTAGGTCATAATAAAGGCATTTTCCAACTGTGAATTTCTCTTTTTTAGCTTCATGGACCAGCATGACTATGGGCTTGTCTAAACTGTAAAAATACTCCTCACAGAATTTGAGAATATCTTTTGTCTAAATGGGATCCCATGGCAATCCACCGTATTTGGAAGAAGGGGGGCCAGAACACCGTATACTGCACTGGAAAAGCCTTTGTGGCTTTTCCCAAAGTTTTTTTTTTTAAAACTGTGAGGGAAATTCACATTCCTGCTCATTGGGACAACCGATTCGGATTGCAGTGCATTCTTGGTGAGGAGAGAAGTGGATTGCTGATTGGTTGGACATGTGGGGGAGAGGCAGAGTTTGCTAGCCAGAGTTTGCAAGATGGAACCACCATCTTGAATGTTCATGGTAGCGATCCCTGCATTGAGGCGACAAAACAGTTTTTTTTTAAAGCTTTCTTAAGTGGAAGGCCGCACTTCCATACCTTGGATTTGTTTTATTAATCTCACAGCAACTATGCAAAGTTGATTACTGATATTCACATCAGGGTGCACAGAAAGTAGATTTGGACTGACTGATATGTCTCTGAATGATATGCAGTTATTGCCAAAGATTTTTGATTTCCCAGTTGTGTAACTATAGCAGAAACAACACACACAGTCCGACATACTTTAAATTATACTGCTGAAATTAAATAAAGCTTGGATTGGCTTTTTATGTGATTGTGTGCAGAAGGATTGTGAGCTCTTTTCAGTTCTTGTACTCCTAACAAATTCCTAGATTCAAGAGTTCTGTAATTAAAAGTGCACTTCTTTTGTAACAGGCTCCACTTGGTGATCTGGTGTTAACAACAGTGTAAATCCCACAAGCATGAATTTTGCCTACACCCTGCTTACATCTCACTAATGATGAAGCAAAAGTGGAACAACAGAACCTCAGTCAAGGTACTAACAGTATCTCTCCCCCACCTTCCACAACCTGGCCTACACACCTCCATACAAGCTCACCATTGCCAAACTGGAACTTGAACATCAGTCCAAGTCCAGCATTCTACCTGTTCAAGCTCATTAGCCCTCCTTGTTTCCCAATTACTGGAACAAATTTTGGAATGGGTACATAGAGACTTTAGAAGAAGCACTATAGCAAGCAGTTCCAGGGAAAGAGCCTTCTACAGTACAAGATCCAATGTGCTATACAGACTGTCCATTGAAAAAGGATGGGAGAAGCCCAAGGTCAAACCTCTGCTCAATCATGAAGCTTTGTTGGTGGAAGGCAAGGTTGTTGTTGATTGTTGTTGTTGTGTGACCATAAGACAAACCTATCATAGCCTTTTTTGGAAAGGCAGGGTATAAATGATTTAATTAAATATATGAAAGGATGCTTAATAGGTGATCACTTGTTGTTATGTGCCTTCAAGTAGCTTCCAACTTATGGCAACCCTAATACAAATTTATCATGGGGGTTTCTTGGAAAGATTTGTTCAGAGGTCTTTGCCTTCCTCTGAGGCTGAAAGCGTGTAACTTGCCCAAAGTCATCCAGTGGGTTTCCATGGCTATGTGGAGATATGAACTTTTGTTTTGCAGTGTCCTAGTCCAAAACAAACCTCTATACCACGTTGATTCTCAGGCGATCTCTAGGGCCAACTAATATTATCCAACCTAATACTATCGATGGCTTAGAATCATAGCATCACAGAGTTGGAAGAGACCACAAGGTCCATCTAGTCCAATCCCCTGCCATGCAGGAGTACCTAATTAAAGCACTCCAGACAGATGGCCATCCAGCCTCTGTTTTAAAACCTCCAAAGAAGGAAACACCACCATACTCCAAGGTAGCACATTCTACTGCCGAACAACTCTTACTGTCATTCTTCTTTGAGGAAGAATCATTTGAAACCATATCACTGATGGAAATAGGTCCCAGATATACTAAGAATTCTGCCACAGGGAGAAAATGTAGAAACATATTTTGAAATGGGGTAGAAATTGGGAAACCTTCCAGATTAGGGATGGAAAGAATATATATACAGTCGCCCCTCCACATTCGCGAACTTGATATTCGCGGTTTCGATTATTCGCGGTTTTGCGAGGGGCCCCCACGGGCCCCCCCAAAACCGCGACACGGGGCCTCCAGAGGCCCCGTGAAAGCCCTGGGAGGGAGCGGGGAGGGCAGGGGAGACCTCCACGGGGCCTTCGGAGACCCTCCGGAGGCCCCGCAAAGGCCTTGGAAGGGAGGGGGGAGGGCTGGGAGAGGCCTCCATGGGGCCTCCGGAGACGCTCTGGAGGCCCCACGAAGGCCCGGGGAGGGAGGGGGGAAGCTGGGAGAGGCCTCCATGGGGCCTCCGGGGACGCTCTGGAGGCCCCATGAAGGCCTGGGGGAGGGCTGGGGAGGCCTCCATGGGGCCTCCGGAGACGCTCCGGAGGCCCCATGGAGGCCTGGGAGGGAGCGGGGAGGGCCGGGGGAGGCCTCCATGGGGCCTCCGGAGACGCTCCGGAGGCCCCATGAAGGCCCGGGGAGGGGGTGGGGAGGGCCGGGAGCGGCCTCCGTGGGGCCTTGCTAGGCCCCACGAAGGCCCGGGGAGGGAGGGGGGAGGCTGGGAGAGGCCTCCGCGGGGCCTTGCTAGGCCCCACGAAGGCCTGGGGAGGGAGGGGGGAGGGCCCGGAGAGGCCTCCGCGGGGCCTTGCTAGGCCCCACGAAGGCCCGGGGAGGGAGGGGGGAGGCCAGGAGATGCCTCCGCGGGGCCTTGCTAGGCCCCACAAAGGCCCGGGGAGGGAGGGGGGAGGCTGGGAGAGGCCTCCATGGGGCCTCCGGAGACGCTCCGGAGGCCCCACGAAGGCCTGGGGGAGGGCTGGGGAGGGCCGGGGAGGCCTCCATGGGGCCTCCGGAGACGCTCCGGAGGCCCCACGAAGGACCGGTGAGGGAGGGGGGAGGGCCTGGAGAAGCCTCCGCGGGGCCTAGGTAGGCCCCACGAAGGCCTGGGGAGGGAGGGAGGAGGCTGGGAGAGGCCTCCGTGGGGCCTTGCTAGGCCCCACGAAGGCCCGGGGAGGGAGGGGGGAGGCTGGGAGAGGCCTCCATGGGGCCTCCAGAGAGCTCCGGAGGCCCCATGAAGGCCTGGGGGAGGGCTGTGGAGGCCTCCATGGGGCCTCCGGAGACGCTCCGGAGGCCCCATGAAGGCCTGGGAGGGAGAGGGGAGGGCCGTGAGAGGCCTCCGTGGGGTCTCCGGAGACTCTCCGGAGGCCCCGTTGAGGGCTTGGGCGGGAGGGGGGAGGGCTGGGGAGGCATCCACGGGGCCTCGGGAGGGTCTCCAGAGGCCCCGGGAAGGCCTAGGAACGGAGTGGGGAGGCTGGAGGAAGCGACTATGGGGCCTCCGGAGGCCCCATGGTCGCTATGGTGGGGGAGGGGGGGCAGTCGTTATTCGCGGATTTTTCACATTCGCGGGGGTCCGTGGAACGGAACCCCCGCGAATGTGAAGGGACAACTGTATATATATATACTGTGTGTGTGTGTGTATATATATATATATATATCCACACACACACACACACACACACTTTTAATGGCTGAAAAATGTGCTTCTCAAGCATCAGGAAATCCTGGACTGATGAGAGTCTTCACAGTTCAGGACATAACCTATGCAAAATTCACATGTGACTTTTGCAAAGAAAATAGCATTTTCTATATAAGAAGCAGAATTGTGCACAGATATCCCAGAAGCTGTTGGACTGCAACTCCCAGCATTCCTCACCATTGGTTATGGTGGCAAGGGCTGCTGGGGGTTACAGTTCAACAACACCTGGAAGGCCATTCAATGTTTTGGAAGCTAGAACATGTCAAAAAAGAATGACCTGCGTAATGTATTATACAACTGAATCTTTCGACAAAAATCTGAAAAAGTTTTTAATGTTCACAAAGTGTTTAAGAACAAAAGGTTTGAGATTCTGAATTGTCACATTTTTAGAATTAAAAAAAAATCTAATTGTGCACTCACGTTATAAAGTGTATGCCAGGTTTGGAAGAGACCAGGGCATCCTTTTCTGTTTAGTCTCAGCTAGAGAGGATTACAGCAGATTTTCAGTTTCTCTCTCATAACCACAAAGGCTGAAGAGCTGCCTTAATAACAAGACAGAACCTGAATGCTGAGGTCATTTTTCAAAAGTTCCCAGATTCCACACAAGTGCTCCACTCTGCAATAGGCCAACAATCATAAACTTTATAGTTAAGAGTGCCTGAGTCTGAAACAAAACCCTTGAATGATTATGGGTGTATTAAATCCTGTTGCAAAACTCGTCTTAGGCTCTGTTCAACAACTGACCACTTGAAGGCGTAGCCTGGGGCACATCTTGAACCTGAGTCTAGAATTTAGTGCCAACTTGTTCATGCTTTTGGATGCCCAACCTTTCAGCCTGAGGGCTGTATCCAGTTCTGCTTGGGGGTCCATGGCTTGCACATCTGTGTCCAGACACATTCACACCCACATCTAATCACAAAGGAATGGAGAGGTTTAAATTTTCCCTCCTTGTCTCCAGAGATCTAGGGATCATGGGGGAGGGGGTGAAGGAAGTGAAGGCCTCTCCCATTCCCCAGTGATCCTCAGTGAGTTTGTTGTCTCCCGTTCCTGTGACAAGGGGACTGGTGAAAGCTGAGACAGGGGGCTCAGTTACACTGCAGTTTTTATCCCAGGGAGAAGCGAGATATCCTCATCCATGTTCGTCTCTTATTGTTTACACAATTTATCCCAGAATGAACAATATCCCGGGATTGTTGTTCACACGTCAGCCTTTTCCATGACAAAAGCAAGATCCCGAGACATAGTATCCCGTGTTTTTTTTGTTTACATAGGAAAGAGTTCTAAGATTTTTAAAAAAACTGTTAGTCAAGGATGCGATTACTCTTTTTTCACAGCCTTAGTGATGTAATTCTTGTGGAGTTTCCCATCACGAGCGATGCTATTGGCTGCAACAAATGTTTGCTCAAGCTTCTGCATTGGTCAGTGAACATTTGCCAGGTTGACAATGACTGTGATCCGCCATAACTTTTGTATAGGTTTCATCATCGAAAGTTCAATAGCCTGCTGTATGGCTATCGCTGTCCTCACTTGAGGTACCATGAAAATGCTTGCCAGAAGGAGATGTCGACAGTGTGTCAGATGTTACGTCTCCTTCTTCTCATGCAACAGATGCGCCAGTACTACTCCAACTTACGAAGCAGGGTGTTATATGGAATCAATACAATTAACACCCCTATGCTGTATCAGTGCTTTCACCCTTTATGAATTAATATAGCATTATGTTAATGCATTAACATTAACATTATGCATTAACATTATGCATTATGTTATGCATTAAGGAGATTATCAGACGTGTCCAATAACCTGGGACAGGGACGAGGGGAGATCGCTATCAGTCTCCCTTTTCAGATGATGTCGTTCCTGCCCAGGAAGCTCCCATCTCCCTCCCGCTTCTTCTTATTCATGGCTTAAGCCATTATCATTATGGAATCACGGGCGTTTGAAAATGTCCTCCGTTCTGCTGGCGCTATGCCAGCCACAGTGGGAGGTCCCTCCTGAAGACTTCCGGGTGCAATTGGGATGAGGAAGCAAGTGGCACCCTTGTTTTTCCCCTCCCCAGGTTACTTGTTTAATTTTAAGGGTGTTTGGGGGCTTAGTTTTCTTTTTTGACATTTGGTTTCCTTTTTATTTTTAAATTTCCCGTGCATCGTTCTTTCGCGAGAACATGCGGAATTTGCTTTCCAGGACATGAATGCAGCTTTACGACAGCAGCATTCATTCCCAGAATACCGAGGGAAGGGGAAGCAGTTACTATCGTGGCATAAGATAGATGTTTGAATTTTTTTTTTTATTGGAACAGCGACGGGAGTGGGGTGGGTGGGGGTAGCGGGACGGATACGCTGTCAGACAGTTTGTCTGATAATCTCCATAGCTATGATTTTTAAAACATATTCTAGTTGTGAAAATATGTAAAACTGCCAAATAAAAAGTATATTACGATTCTACCGTGATGTTTACTATTGAACTATTGAAGTATGAAGTGTTGCGACTGCTTGTACATGTTGTTTAGAAGGAGCACAGCTCATGTTCATAACCTTGTTTGAACTGATACAGTTTATGAACACCTAAGCGGCTACATCATTAAACTGATGTTTGTAATTAACAGAAAAGGGGACTTTAATCGACCCAATTTTTTTTAAAAAAAGGGTCTGTGAGGTGGTGAACTGCAGGAAAGTAGCTAACTCCACTAGAACATCAATTGTTTACAAGACAGATTTTTAAAATTTTAAAAGTTAAGTTGCGGGATCCTATAGGTAAGGACAGATTCTAATGGTCTTTATGAAAATATAAAACTCGAGTTCCCGCAAACTGCCTCATGGTATTACAATGGCTGAGGGGGGTAGAGGATATGATCAGGTGGATCGGCGCATCATCTATTGGGGGACTCGTGAGACCAACCTCCTTCTGGAGAGCTTCTCCCAGCAGGTTGGTGCTCTGGACCACCTCATGCGTTCCTCTACCCAGAGGAACCACAACTTCTTTTTGGAGGCAGCGTGGTTCCTCTGGGGAAGGAGCTTTATCAGGATGGGCCTCCAGTACCAGTTCAAGTTCAAAAACTTGAAGGGCCATTTCTACCAGGCACTGGAGGCCAATAATGGAAGCCCCGGGCATTCCTCATTGGTCCAATCATGCCCCTTGCCTCATCTCTGCACCTATTTTTTTAAAAAGATCTATATTTCTGTGGCATTCTCTCAGTTGCTCCTGTATCTTCTGTTCACCCCAAATAACAAGCAAGTCTATTGTCTCCGCATGGGATGCCTTGCTCGTGTACCATTTTTGGCATCCATACCACTGTTCTCTTAGGTGAAGGCGCAGGAAAACAATGGCTGCTGAGGTTGGCAATTTAAAAATCATTTGAAAAAGGGTCACTGACCCCTCCTTCTCTGAACTCTGTGCCCTCCCCTGCCTACCTCAATTTCCGGCATCACCTACTCCCAAGATATTTTGTCCCAACCGGTTCACATTTCCGATTTTTCGCAACTATCGGTGAGTTTTTTAAAAAAAACACAGGACAAACTGTGGGACAGAAAGTCCCACTTCTTGAAGTTTTAAGGTGCCCCCCCTTCTGAAAAGTGTGAGATTGTCACGATGTACGTGGAACAACTAGAGTTCATCACGAATTCATCCCAGGACATTTTTGCCACGTAAATGTTCCCAGGCTTTCTCCTTTTCTACCAGCCAGTGATTCAGAGATTACCATCCTGCAATCACCAGAACAGCAGCTCCCCATTTGCCAAACAACCGAGAAGGATTAATAGCCAGGTGGGAGGCTGCCAACTTCATAGTTCACACTGGGAGGAGTACAGAGCTGTATGCAACTTGTAGATGATGTCCCTCCCCAATATGTACCCACCTAAAGCAACCGGACTTGTCTATCTCGGATTGGCCTTTTTAGTCATCAGCGCACTTGCAGAAAGTGCAGGATGAGTCCTTCCTGAATCTTCGTTTGCGAAGAGAAGCCAGAGAGAGAAAGCAATCAGAGCCACAGAAGGACAGAGACCTTTTAACTTACAGACTTATGTGGAAGAGGGCATTCTGGAAGGGTGCCTTTTCTTATGCACAGACATACAGATGTGCCAAGCTGCCATTACCTTCTACTGTCCAACTGTTAGAGCCAAAGTTTCTCCTGGCCTCTCTCCCCTCCACCCAGCTAAGAGAAATCACAAATAAACTTTCCCTAACCAGATGCTCTTCAGATATTTTGGATTACACCTTCCATCATACCATCTATGCTGGTGGGGATGAGAGTGGTAGCCCAGCACAACTGGAAAGAGTTTAGCTGGATAAGGCCAGAAAGAACTGAGTTGGAAAAGGCTGACCTATATCAGTTTGTGGGTTCTAATTCACCAGCTGAAGAGCAATTGTTTAAAGCAGGGGTAGGCAGAAAGTAGATCAGGATCCATCAGTAGATCACAAACTGATTTGAAACAGATATACAAACACTTCTGGCCCCTGGTGGTTTAGCAACAGCAACAACATGACTCCTTCTTCTAAATTATACCACTGCAATTGTTAACCAAGTATGCAAAACAAATTCCTGGGACTGAGGTATTTTTTTTTAAAAAAACCCAAACCTCAAGGTGTTAATGTATTTTGTCATAAACTTTGTTGTTGTGTGCCTTCAAGTAATTTCTAACTTATGGTGACCCTAAGGCAAACTTATCACGGGGTTTTTCACCAAGATTTATTCATAGCGGGGGTTGCCTTTGCCTTCCTTTGAGGCTGAGAGAATGTGACTTGCCCAAGGCCACCCTTGGTTTCCATGGCCGAGCAGAAATTTGAACTCTGGTCTCCAGAGTTGTAGTCCAACACTCAAACAACTACACCACTCTGGCTTTCTTGCTATGAACTAGCAGATCTCAATTGCTGGATCTCATGCTTATAGTAAAAACAAAGAAATCTAGCAAGCTTGAAGTCTTTTCCCCACCCCACAATTTAGAGCCTTCCATATGTAATTCCTTTTCAGAGTGGGTCAGCCAAAGATGCACAAGGTAGGAAATGAAGTACAGTTGTCCCTCCATATTCACAGATTTGGTATCCACGGATTTAAGTATTCATGGCTTGAAAATATTATTTAAAAAATACTAATCCAAAAAGCAACCTTGATTTTGCTATCTTATATAAGGGACACCATTTTGTTATGCCATTGCATATAATGCCATCGCCATCGCCTCCCAAAAATAGTACTCTATGGTGAACTCGCCACGGGTCAGTGTAAGAGGGGCTCTCCAAAAAAGCGATACAAGGACTCCCTGAAACAACATCTCAGGCTCGGCCAAATTGATCACCTACAATAGTCCGCCCTGGCCTCACATCAGGAGGCATGGAGACGCACTATCCACAATGCTGTGTCTTGAAGAGAATGCTGCGTCTTGAAGAGAAACAACAACGCAGAAAGAATCATAACCTGGAAACATCACTCAAGGAGACCTTCTGCTGTGCTTTCTGCAACTGGACTTGTTTATCTCGGATTGGCCTTTTCAATCATCAGCACGCTTGCAGAAAGCGCAGGATGACTCCTTCCTGAATCTTCGTTTGGGAAGAAAAGCCAGAGAGAGAGAGCATATACTGGGATTTGAATATTCAAAGATTTTGGTATCCATGGGGGGTCCCGGAACCAAACCCCAGAGAATATGAAGTGACAACTGTATGAATTAACTTCACAATTTGCTGTCCGCAGATGGTGCTGAAACTCCACCACAAGATATAGCCCCAACCTGTGTTAGCTAATGTCAGAGCCAGTCCTGTTCCCAAGGCCTCAGGCTCCAGCTCTTTCCAGGAGTAAATTTCTCAAATGCTCAGGCCTTGAAATTCTGAAAAGAAGAAAACAACATCCTGCACCTTCTGTACGTCACATGCAGATATTACCACTTGTTCAAAGAGCTGCCTCTGTCAGTAATTCTTTGCAGGGTTTCCATGCAACTACATGGCTAACAGGACAAGAAGTCCCTTTCTTATCCAGCCAGATATAGTCAAGAGAGTTCAAGAATTATAAAAACGAATGGGGGGGGGCAATATGATCACTGCTGACCAGTCCAGTTGGCTGCTTGAGTAGAACACGTCTCAGCTATGGCCAAGGTCAGCTCCCAGTCCTAAAAAGAGCAGAGCTCAAATTACTTGGCAGCTTTTGGAAACTGCTCAAGACTGAAGGTCAAGAGGTGACCAGAGTGTGAACCTGGAAAAGGCCAGGATCAGCAGTGTGGTGTAACAACACACAAATGTTCCCAAGAATGATATTTTCATGGCCACAGTGACACGTTGTCTCTTTACGGGGTGTGTGTGTGTGCATCGGTTGTGCCAATGCTTTCACTTCTGCTTATTATGGTGAGGACCATAAAAATGAAGCAAAGTGGCAGATGGGTCCAAGTTTGATTTGACCCAACATTGATTGGTTCTACTCTTTTAAACTTTCAGCTTACCCTTGTAACATTAAGGACTTTTTCGGACAAGCTAATTGTAGCGCTAGCAGCCTCGCCACGTTGCGAGGCTGCTAGCGCTACAATTAGCTTGTCCAAAAAAGTCCTAAGACAGAGGTGGGGAATATGTGCCCTAGTTCAGCTCCCACCAGTCTTAGCCAGCACAGCCAATGGCCAGGCATGATGGGAGGCATAAGTTCAGCAACATCTGAAGGGTCACAGGTTTTCTGCCCTTGCTTTACGGGCTAGAAACTTAGTCTACACTTCTCAGGATGCCAGTCTATGTTTTTCAAAGGGAAAATCTACTTTTTCCAACTCCTCTGAATGTGCTACTGGAAGTCAGTTAAATTCTAACTTTGACTGGCTCGTGTTCATTATGAACCTAATGCAAGCAGCTGTTCATCAGCAATTTGATCAATGCTCTGATGTAAGGGAAGCCCAGTTCATCTCGCCAAGCTGCAAGTTTCCTCGAAGTGAGATCAAATACAACCGATATCTCTGTAGAACTGTTTTTGCAGCTACACAGAAGTGGTAATCAAGGATCAATAGGAGTCTACTGTCTAAATGAAGGGAAGTATTAGTGCCATTCTATTCTGCTTTGGTCAGACTTCACCTGGAATACTGTGTCCAGTTCCAGAAGGATGTTGACAAGCTGGAATGTGTCCAGAGCAGGGCGACCAAAATGATGGGAGGTCTGGAAGCCATGCCTTATGAAGAGTGGCTTAGGGACCTAGGTATGTTTAGCCTGGAGAAGAGAAGATTGAGAGGGGACATGATAGCCGTGTTTAAATATTTGAAGGGATGTCATACTGAGGATGGAGCAGGCTTGTTTTCTGCTGCTCTGGACACTAGGACATGGAGCAATGGGTTCAAACTACAGGAAAAGAGATTCTACCTAAACATTAGGAAGAACTTCCAGACACTAAGAGCTGTTCAGCAGTGGAATGCACTGCCTCAGAGTGTGGTGGAGTCTTCTTCTTTGGAGGTTTTTAAAAAGAGGCTGGATGGCCTTCTTTCGGGAATACTTTGATTGTGTATTCATGTATGGCAGGGGGTTGGACTAGATGACCTATGTGGTCTCTTCCAGCTCTATGATTCTATGACCTAAACCCCCTAAAGGCACAAGATCCTGTCTAATCTTGAAAGCTTAACAGGGTCAGCCATGGTTAGAACTTTGATACAAGACCGCCAATGAATACCAGGTGCTGCAGGCTATAGTTCAGAGAAAGTAACTGGCAAAACCACCTCTGGGTATTCCTTGCTCAAGAAAACTCCATGAAATTCATGGGGTTGCCATAAGTCAACAGGCAATTGAAGGTGCGCAGCCACACACACAGAAGTCATCATATGTGACAATCTGTACACAAGTCACATGCTATATGTGTGCAACCAAGAAATTCTTATTTGAACTGGCCTTAAGCCTGAAGGTCAATCAAGTTTAAATGAGCCTTAAACCTATGCTTAATGTAGAAACGCATAGACACAGTATTATTTTTAGAGATATTGCTTGAAAAACAACTGCCAAATGCTAGTGATGTGTCAGCAACAGGCCCAAGCACAACACCTCTGGGACACAAAAAGAGCACATCAGGGGATAAAGATGCAGATGCTAGCAACAGATACACAGGAAATGGGAGCTGTGCCAAGACTGGAACTCTATGTGTGCTCCATAGAATTAACAAAAAGCTACCTCCTACCCTTGTTTGGCGTAAGAGCACGTCAAGGAGTTAAACATTAATTGTTATTTGTAGGCTCTTAAGGACAATATAAAGGTCTGTGCTATTTATAAGAGACGGGCAGAGGAGTAAAGAGCAAGTTTTGTTCTCTAATTATATTGGCGATTATGGAAATACTTTCTTACGTACTTCCAGCAACCATTGCAGTAATTTGTTCTATGCACCACTGCACTGCTGTCATGGGTCTGGTCATAAAAAGAAGGGGGGAACTGCTTGCTAGCTATTATTTTACTCAGTGACCCATTCTCTATTGGCCTTAAGAGTCACCAAAAGATGCCACTATTGTGTGCTTTCCAGTTGTTTCTGACTTATGGGGACCTTAAGCCAAACCTATCATGGGGTTTTCTTGGCAAGATTTGTTCAAGGGTGTTTGCCATTGCCTTTCTCTGAGGCTAAAAGAGTGTGACTTTTCCAAGATCACACAGTGGGTTTCCATTGCTGAGCAGGGATTCAAACCTTGGTCTTCAGAGTTGTAGTCTAACACTCAAACCGCTAAACCACACTGGCTCACAAGATGCCATAAAGCTAGAAATTTCAAATGTTCTTTAGGATTTCAGGAATTTCTGTGTTAGATGCTTAGCATAAATCAACACTCACTGGAGGCACTGGGATCATGAGGAAGCCTAGTGTAATCTGGAGAATACATATGTATCCTTTGGCCTAAGGGAAGCTCAGTGGAAGATCACATGCTTTGCATGCAGAAGGTACTATGTATGATTCTGGATATCTCCAAGGAGAGCAGACCCTTCCCCAACACACTTTAAGCCTTAGAGAGCTGCTGTGTAAACCAAGAGTGAACAACCTGCTATCCTTCAGATATTGCTAAACTGCCACTCCCATCATCACTCACCACTGGCTATGCTAGCTAGGGCTGATAGGAGTTGCAATCCAACAACTTCTGGAGGGTTAAATGATTTCCACCCCATGTGCAGAGGGTCCTGAACTAGTAGTCTGTACAAAGATGTTGCAATCTGTACACTGTAAACATTAAGTTACAGGTAGTAAAGGGTCAATAAGTTGGCCAATGCAGCTAAATACTTCCAAAATAAATCAGAGAGGGATCTTGCTTACATATTGATGACTGACATCAAGTGGCAAGATAGGTCAGAAAATAAAAGTACCACTAGGAAGCATCAGTACAGTAGAGTTCAGACACTAGAAATAAGTGATGATAGAAAGGAACTTCCTCCACTTTCTACTGACCACTAAGTGGCTGAGGATAATTGCCTGTCCACACATTGCCACATGTATGGGGATCTACTACACTGGGTAGAAAATGGGCATGGATTCTCACATTTCCCATTGCTTTGAGATCTGTCCTAGGAGGTAACCATTCAGGAGTATAGGCTTCTCTACACACACACACTGCTAAATGAATATAATTCCTACTAAGATGACCACTGCTGCCTTAGACAATACTATCAAGACAGCTTGGCTAGAGGAATTCTGAACACCAACATCATACTAGCCATGGCAATGCTAACAGTGTTCCAACATAGACACTTGGGACAAATAACTATAAAGGTGTACTGGATCAGTGCCCTGCTTATACGAGGCATCCAACTGGCCTTTGGGAAACTGAACATTAAACCAGAATGTCAGTGCATGGGCCAAGGCCTGACAGAATTTCACAGGACAGAACATGGCTACCATGGCTATTGAAAAGCTGTATGATGTAACATGAGGCAAAAGTTATTGCACTGTTATAGACATGGACTGTCATCACTACATCACACGGGACACACCCAGGATGACTCAGCACGTCTGATGCAACCATACCATGGGCAATGTATATAAATGGACGTAGCCTATGTTCCTTGTAGGGAGTTATTGTTGGAGTTGTGGCCGGAGGTTCTGTCAAATCATTCAGTAAATAGATAGCTATGAGTTTGTATATACTCTGTAAGTAAAGTTCTGTAAATAAAGCTCTGAGGCTCAGAGTTATTCCTTGGCACCTTGCACACTGCAAGGAGGGAACAGCTCTGGAGAATCCAGCTGAGAGGGACTAGGGGAATGCATGCATGCGCTGACATGGAAGAGCTTTTGAAACTTTTACAGAGTTTCTAATCTCACTGAAGGTTGTAGTTTTTAACACACCCTCTTAGAAACCTGCACAGAACTTTCCATTTTAGCAAAACCAATCAAAACCTAAACATTTTCAAAAACTTTTACAAAAACATGCTTCAGAATTCAAGAAAGAGAGGGAAACTAAATTCAACAACTGCAGTAGTCCTAAGTGTATCCAGCAGTTCCTTTTCTCAGTGTTAATGGCGGCTCCATCAGTGGGAGAAAGAATGAGCCAATTTTTTAAATGGAAGCCTAGAGTGTGAAACAGGAAGAGGTTGAAGCTAGGGGGGGGGGAACCCTAAGAACAGCACAGCTGGGATGGAAATAGTGAGGTAGCTGATGCGTGTGTGTGTCAAAATGAGGGCGTTGTCCACCCACAAAATAAGAGTTCTACCCTCCCCATGAAATTTTCCTTCAGTTTCCAAATTTCTACCATTGCTGAGAGTGAAACGTCAGAAATCATTCACACCTATAACTCTTTGATTTGCTACATTCATATTCCCCTGGCAACTTTGCCTGCCCCCTTTCTGCAGATGACTAAATGATATACTGTACAGTATTTCTAAATGCTCAACTGAAGTTTTAAGTTGCTGCAATACTAATAATTTGAGACTGAAGGAAAATGTCATTTTGGGAGGCAGAACCCCTATGGAGGGCCAATGCCTTCATTTTGCTGCCCCAGAGCTAAGCCCTACATGGAAGAAGACATGGGAGAGCAGTGTTTATGTGTGTGTGTGTTTAAGTCACTAACATGCAGAAAATATAGTACCAGTGTCTCCCTCCCCGTACACACGGGACTGGTACCTGCAGTTTCAATTATCTGCCATCTGAAAAATATGGTCTCTCTAGCATTTCCTAGGTCCTCCAGCGTGACTCTATGGTAACGTCCAGTGGAAGTTACAACAGAGTTGCACTGGAGCTGCCTAGAGAGGCATCTTCTCTAGGCATTTCCTAAGTCCTCAAGCGCAATTCTATGCGGTTTGCTATTACCCGCAGTTTCAAGTATTTGCAATAAGTCTTGGAATGTATCCCTGTGGATATGGAGGGGACTTGTATTTTGTTTTGTTTTTGTTTCTTTAAAAAAAACTGCTATGTTTTTAAAACTGTTTTAAAGTCTATTGACAACTTAATTATATTTTAACCTTCATATGTTTTTAGTGATGTGAACTTTTACCTGCATCTGTTTTAAATCTGTAAGCCATCTTGTGTTCCAGGATGGGGAAAAAACTGCGATAATAAATAAATAAATGATAGTTGGGGTGAGGGATTAACTCAGTTGGAGTAACAGTGGGTGCATTGATATTTTCAGAGGAAAAGGAAAAAGAAAAAACATGGAGCATTAAACCACGGAGACAGGTTTCAGCGTTTGCAGCAACCCAATTCAAGACCCATCTGAAGACATTCTGTATGTTAAATAACCTTGGAGACACTGGCTGGGGAAATATTGCAAAAATAAACCCCTTATTGTTTCTCCAACAGTCAAGTCAGCCTCAGACCATTTAGAGGACAGCAGCCAATGGGAAGATGAAGATCAACAACCAGATTTCTCATGCATAGTAAAAAATAATCACACCAGATCACCACACACGACCCTAAATAACTCAGCAGGGCAATAAGGACTGATGACACAGAAAGCAACATTCCTAGCACTTACTAACATCTGGAAGAAAATTGTATTATCTGTGCAGCCTACATTATGATGAAATTTCAGTACATGAATGCACTCAGTCATAAAGTATTAAATGTTAAATCTAGTGACTAGGGTGGGGTTGAACTTGTTAGCTAATGTCTCTGCCTTTCAACATGAGAGGCACTGTTTTTAGTTGCATATTGTTGACTGGGTCAACAAGAAGGGCACAGAGACAGATAGACAGATGAGGAGCATATCGCCAAGTTTTGTAACAGCACATTGTGTCTCAACCCAATTGAATTAAATTGCCCCTTCTTCCAACCCAGCGTCTAAAGTATCGTGGGATTTAGATGAGATTCTCTTGTACTCTTTTTAGATTGTGCATCTTCCAAGAAAAGTTTGAATACTGGATTCCTGATGAGTCAAAAACAAAGCGGACAATAAAAATAATGGAACCTTTTATGATGATCTAAATTATCACATGAACTACAAGCCAGAATTTCTGTGATTTTTTTGTCAATGCTTTGTGAATACTTGGGGTATGCAGCTGTTAGTTTAAGGATGTGCCTTTTAGCAATACATTTGCAACAAGGAGCAACTGCAGTTTTGGGGTTGTCATCTAAAAAAGGAGCTTTCTCAAGCTTCAGATGAAGAGTCTCTGGTAACCGATAGATACTTGGTTAGGATCTAAAAAAGGAGTGGGCCCCTTCTAGGGGTTGGGGACATCATTATTCCCCCCAGGAGACATTAGAGGACTGTACTCCACTGAATTTTTTGCCTCCAACTTTCATCATGTATTTGGCTCTCTGGGATGTTATCTAGATGGGGGGGGGGGGATCCTGTTGGAAAGCAAGAGGAATACCTTTTGTCCAGATGAGCTCCCACAGGAATTCACCATATTCGAAAAGAGGGGGGGGCAAAAACTCCAGGGACTTCACAATAACAACCTTCATGGAAATGTGCGTTCCAGCCCATTTGAACAACTGATTCAAATTTGGGCACATCCTGGAAGTGCTATTGGTTGGACATGCATGGGGGTGACCTTGCCAGCGATGAAATGGCCAGAGCCGTCATTGTTGATTTCCACTGAAGTGACCGTGCACTATTTTTGAGTGGCAGAGCAAAAAAAATATTTTGTTTTAAGCAGAAGATTACTTTTCCACATGTCTGATTTAACAAGGGGGGAAAAGGGAAACAACGGAGCTTTGGGGGAATAATAACACATATAATCCACTTGCGGCCACCATCTTTACTCACGGGCATGCTCCATGTGAATTTCAAACACAGATAGCTTTCCATGCCAGCAATCTTGCAAATGCATCATGGAGACAAATGAACGCTGCTGTGATAGTTAGTTAATGCACTATTTTCTGTAATTAATTCTCCCATCTAGCTGAGCCCTGGGTTACTGTAGCCCTAGGACAGGACTTTTTTTACTCTACATGAAATAACCTGGAAGTCACTTTCTGGATAATTTTCTGTTGGAAAAAGGGCCTCTCTAAAATGGCCCAGGATCCCCCCAAATATGCCAAAATTGCATCCTATATCCCCAAGGGGATGTTTGGGTGCCATTTAAAAAAAAAACCAGGTCCTGGAGGCACAAAAATGGCACTGGGAACACTGGTACATGTGTTCCACAGACCACACTTTCCCCACTTCTGATCTAAAAGGTCTACCTCGATCAGACTGGGTTTGTTCACATATGTAAAAAACAAAAAATTGAAGTGTCACTTATCCTTGTCAGGTGGTAATGCGCACCATGTAACTAAACAGGTCCAGGCAGCATAAATAAACAGTAGAGTGTTGTTCCTTTGGGCATAAGAATAAAGGCACAGACACAGGCTTTGTGTCTAAAATAAACTTCTATTTACTTAAGCAGAATGAAGTATATTTACAGATACTGGTATATACAGCATTCAAAAGAAAAACATCTTCCCTCTGTGGAATCCAACACAGAACATCTTCACACAGTGAGATCCTTAACAGGACTTCTTCACATTGTGAAATCCAAAGCAGAACTGCTTAGCTCTCAACCCAGCCCTGCACCAGTCAGTATAGGGCTCAGTCAATATTGATACATTTACCCAGCTAGCTTTCTTCTGCAAATCGCCGCCAGCTAACTCTGCAGCTCTGCAGACTGCTACATCCCAGCTCTTTACAGGATAAATCTACTGTATGTCCCAATATCCTGGCAATCCTATGGATAATGGTTGAACTAATGGTTTATGTTTCACTTGTAGAAGAGAAGACTGAGGACAGCACTCTTTGAAAACCTGAAGAACTGTTATTCTAAAGAGGGGAAAGACTTCCTTGTTCTGTCCTCCAAACTATATCAGCTTAAGTTACTAGCAGGTTTTATTTGAAAGGGATACATCTTATTGATTTTTAAGTGTTTGATCATTTATATTCTTGAATCACACTGTAACGCTGCTTTAAAGAAGTATTAAACAAGTAGAGCATCAGTTCAACAAATAGGAACAAATTTAGTCAGCGTTCGACTCATGTTGAGAGGCAGCAATATTACAAAGGCTGGAGGGAAATGCCACCTAGAGCCATCTTCTAGGATGGCAGGTAATTATTTTACGTAAGTGTAGAAAACTCCAGAGTAAATAAATAATACACAAATTAGTTAATGATCTTTGTCTGAATCATAAGGTTGACTCTTCTATGGAGACAGCTCAAAGAAAATCACCTCCACTCTAGCAAGCGCTTTATAGAATACAAAGCAAAAGCTATGGTCAGTGGATTAGACCCAAAGAATTAAGAAGCAACCTTCTAGTTTTAAAATACTGGATAAATACATCCCCATCTCAGAAAAAAACCTGTTGGGAAAACAAATGTATAGAAGTCTTTGTTTAACCACTCACATAAGACTGTAAAACAGCAGATGGCTCATCAAGCGATACCTCAGGCTTTTAATAGACAGAAAGTACAGTTGGACCCCACATCCATGGAATAATATCTACAGTTTCAGTTATCCACAGGACACAAAATAGGAGACACTAACCATAGAGTCATGCTGGAAAATGCCTAGAGAGACATCCTCTCTAAGCATCTTCTAGGTCCTCCAATGTAACTCTATGGTATGTTTTTACCAAAAGTTCTCTATCAGAATAGGGCTCACTATTATCCACAGCTTCCAGTATCCATGGTAAGCCTGGGAAACAAACCCCCATGGATACAGGGATCCAACTGTATTCCCATGGAGGAAGAACATGCAAACTACAGGCAGGATCCAACAGTGAACCTGATGATGGAATTCCTTCTTCCCATTTCAGCCTTCAATGTGCCCCCAAGCTACTTCTAGAGGGAGTGCGAAAGGACTAGGAGGGAGTTCTGTTGCAACTGCCCGCACAGCAATGGTTTTAGCCTTATATGTAAATATCACACAGATATATTTTACTCTACAGATATATGGTGTACAAATGCTCAGAAGCTATGTCACAACATGTCTACAGAAAACAATGCACTCATCAAAGTGTTATATGTAGCAAGCTACACACTGATGATGACTTACTTCCTACAAAGGACTGCTTTCTGATTAAAAGACATGCAGACTATGAAAACAACTTCAGTACAAGTAGTATCTTGGAAGACAAGAGCTATGGAATCATTCATTTCCCAAATATTCTGAAGAGAGAAAGGTCTATGTTCTACTGTTCCTTCAATAGCTCTAGTTCGGAGTGAGCAACTGTTGGGGATCAGGAACCTTGGAAGGCTGATCTGGGGGGCGGTTGCCCCCAAATGCTTCCTCATAGAGGCCATGGAGACAATTTTGTCATGTTTTTGGTCCTCGCTAGACTATGGCCAGGGGCCAATATCATATGGCATGCTGGCTCAACTGGTGAGCATACTGCCAACTGTCACTCAAGCTACGAAGCTCTGCTATTCAGCACCGCGTACACCACAGCTTTCTTCAGGGCGCTGAGAGTTGGGGAGGTGGTCTGTTCCTCCAAGCAGGATGCATCCAGCAGGGCCCTACAGCAGAGGGATGTGGTCATCGCAGACGGGGCCATGACGTTGGGCATACGGTGATCGAAGTGCGATCAAAGCGGCCGCAGGGAATTGGTGAGCATATGGAAGGTAGAGGGTTCCTCCCCATGCCCGGTGGCTGTCATGCAGAGTTTCTTGCGGGCCAGAGGGGCAGAGAACAGCCCACTGTTCAGGTACCTGGATGGGTCCCCGCTTACAAGGTTTCAATTCACGAGCGTGCTGAAGTGTGCACTGAGAAGGATGGGGTTGCCAGCCCAGGACTTTGGTAGCCACTCATTCCAGATTGGGGCAGCTACAATGGCAGCACAAGGCGACTTGTCAGCAGAGGCAATCATGCGGCTGGGGCGATGGAAGTCCAGGGCCTATGCTGCGTATATTCGTCCAGAACGGGCGCTGACTGCACAGCCAGGCGCCTCCATGTAGCTGTTGGGCTGCCTGTTGATGGGGAATGGTTGGCGGAAGGCAGTTTCCCATGGGGAAGCACCTTTTGTGGCGGATGGCATGGGCTGTGGTCAAGGTAAAAAGGGGGTCTCTGTCAAGTTCAAGTTCAACTCCAAGTTCAAGTTCAAGGAGACCCCCTTCCATGGTTAATGATTTTGCTTGCAGGGGAGGAGAGAGCGTCAGGCAGGACGGCTTGGCCAATTACCTCTCTCCTCCATAGGAATCGGAAGAGTCCAATTAGCAGCCATTGACCAACATGGGTTGGGTAAATGATGGTATGACCCATGCCTAGTTGCCAACCATTTGGGCAGCCATCTGCAAGTTGTGACCATTTTATTGCCAACAACAATTATTTACTAACCTGTATTTAACCAATTTTCTGAATATGTAATCTATGCAATTGTGTAACTACTTCTTGGCATGTAATCAATACAAAAATATATACTACCTCAGGAGTATGTGTCTTATTAGGAGGGGAGAGGGGGTTTAGTACAGCTTAGAACCGCAAAACAATGCACTCATCAAAGTGTTATATGTGGCAAGCTACACACTGATGATGACTTACTTCCTACAAAGGACTGCTTTCTGATTAAAAGACATGTTGACTATGAAAACAACTTCAGTACAAGTAGTATCTTGGAAGACAAGAGCTATGGAACCATTCATTTCCCAAATATTCTGAAGAGAGAAAGGTCTATGTTCTACTGTTCCTTCAATAGCTCTAGCTCAGAGTGAGCAACTGTTGGGGATCGGAACCTTGGAAGGCTGAACTGAGGGGGCGGTTGCCCCCAAATGCTCCCTCATAGAGGCCATGGAGACAATTTTGTCATGTTTTTGGTCCTCGCTAGACTATGGCCAGGAAAGGCCTTTTTTCCCAACAGGAAGTTATCCAGAAGTGAACTTCAGAACCACTTCCTGTTGAGAAAAAAAGGACTCTCCTGGGCCTAAAATGGCCCAGGTGGGCAAAAAATATGAAGATATTGTCATGTTGACATTAAAAAAAATTAAATGGTGGCCCGGGGGCTACAAAGTCTTGCATGCCATGTGCAGCCCGATGTCCATACTTTCCCCACACCTGCTCTAGTTGCTGACGTCCCCATATTGGAGCAACACTGATCATTATTATGGTTCCTGAAAAAGCAACAAAGGTATATTGCTTTCTAAGTCAACTGGTCCATAGAACATGATAAGAACCCATTAGACCACAAACCTATGTTACTACATTAAGATAAGCCATCAAAAGCAGCCTGTTCAACTGTAAGCAGAATGGTCTAGCAATGCTGGGACAGGAACAAAGCTTCCTCAATACTAATTTACCAAAAACTTGTCAAGCTTTCAAATAAGCTTTCTGTCTCTGTTCTCTACATTAAATAGAAATGGAAAAAAATGGTTGCATTATTTCAGTAAATGGGCAATATACTATGGCATCAAAAAGCATTCATCTGAAGAGCTCAAGTTCTTACAGATTCACTTACACTCCCCAAAGCATGGAACTTCTAAGTTAAGTTACCACCATTATTACCCAAATGGCACACAAGCTAGCGGCAGTTCTAATTCTGCAGTAGTCAAGTTATCATTGGTCAGCATCACTCAGCAAGAACAGACGAAACATCAGTGGAGAAACACAGGACACTAATCAACAGCTAACAGTTTCCTGGATCTCTGAAACGAGATTTTCCATTAACTCTACTATAGGTTCCATGCTTCAAGAAACTACAGATAGATAAATAAATCAGGGAGTCCACTGCCAGGAAAGGATGGGATCCTCCTAATGCTTCAGATTTTTGAGTCACTTGATCTACCTTGGTTGTCATTCCTCTCCTAAATTCTCATGGAACAGATGAAGTAATCCATAACTCTTTGTTATGGAGAAGTCACGGATGTTGTGGGCAGCAAGACAGCAAGGTCTCTGTACTGTATTCTGCTAACATTACACTGCCTTTCTGACTCAGAGTGAGAAATCAAGTTACAAATTCTATAGCCCTTTCCAGGTGCATCATCCTTGCTTTTTAAAAAATGCTCTCTAAATGTATGCTCCTGTTTGTGTTGTCTAGTTTATGCCAGATTATTATGCGTGCGTGCATGCATGCCTGTGCGTGTGCCTTCAAGTCATCTCTCGACTTATGGTGACGCCATGAATTTCATAGGGTTTTCTTAGGCAAGGAATACTCAAGAGATGGCTTTGCCAGTTCCTTTCTCTGAAATATAGCCTACAGCACCTGGTGTTTGTTAGTGGTCTCCCATCCAAATACTAACCCATTGCTTAGCTTCCAAAATCAAGCAGGATCTGGTGCCTTTAGGGCATTTAGGCCTCCCAAGAGTAAAAACAGCATGTGATTGTGTTTCTCATTTACATGGCTATGTGAACAACAAAAATTAAAGGGACAGTAACCTAGTAAGGCAGCTGACTATGTAACCTGTTTCATAATTGCAGGGATGAAAATAATAATCAGCGTAATGAATTTTAATCAGATCTGTTCCCTATGGAAGTATGCTTTCTGCTTACACACTTCTGTGGCTACTTTTTGTGCCTGCCTTGATTCAAGCAATATATTTTAAGATTATTTTCCAAAGCATAAATCGGTAATGAGACCATTAACTATTATGTAAATATCCCATGAATTGAAATAATTAACGTTTCAAGCAAGGTAGTTATGCAAGTAGGAAATTTTTATCAGCTGACAGGCCAAGCCAATTAAGCATCTACTCCCTCAAAACTCTCACGACTTCTAATTTCATCAAAAGCAATGTTTCTGCTAATCAATTAAACATCCATTTGCAGATAGCAATAGTTAAATGCCTCAAAATGAGTGCCTGAAACAAATCAGAACGATAACTATAAGAGTTATTTAGGAGGCAGAGAGTCACCATTCAAAATGTGTTTATTTTAAAGTGATCTCTGGATGAGAAGGGCTAATTCCTCATTGATGGGATCACTGATGATTTGTAAAAGATAACACTGCTCCTTCCAGGAACTCTGTATGGAAGTGGAATATTTATGGTGCCTTGGTGCCTCAATTTTTATTAGCTTGTTTCACACTGGATGTGGCTTGCCAACTTTTGGGGAAGATCAGAGGACAGCTTGAGTTTTGACATCAAGGTTGTTAAAACAAATCTTTTACAACAGACTGTTTGGGTTACAAAAACACACTGAGAACACCTCAGCAGGATCTTTGCAGCCTGAGAGGTCCATGTCAATCTACATTAGAAACTGCTGTGTTCTGTACACTCTCCACTGTAAATCTTCTCAGAACTGAGCCATATGCTCCAGTTTCCCAAATTCTGAAACCAACTCCATGTGGGGAGGCAGACCTCAGATAACCATGCTGACATCATATGAGCCAATCCAAGAGTCTGCCTGCGTGGGCTCCACAACAGAGCCAGGGTCCCGTAGAGAGGAGAAAAAAAAATCCTGCAGCCTTGACAATTTCCGTGGAGTCACTAGAGTGACTAAGTGCTGTCCAAGTTACATAAGACTCATTTTGCATGGCTTCCGTGTTAAACCTGTCCAAAACATTTTTTGGGTCAATCAAGAAGCACCCAGATTACTTTGATCTTATTTAGATGAGCTCTCTGAATGCTTTTGAAGATATGCTTTTAAATAATTCAAGAAGGAAGATAAATACAGGCAAAGAGAAAGTCAGAAAGGAATAAGGCAATAAGGAAGGTGGGGGAGAGGTGCTTTTTTTGTAGATTCAACTGGAATAGAAATGTCAGTAGTGATGAGTTTAGAAAGGGATGAGCAACTGTGTGAGGACCAGAGGCCAATTTCCCCCAACAGAGCCCCCACAGGCTGCATCCCCCCACAACAAGCCCACATACTTCCATTTTCCTCTGTAATCACACTCAAAATGGCACCAGGAGGTGACATACAGTGAGCTCTCCGTATTCATTGGGGTTTGGTTCCAGGATCCCCATCACTACCATGGATACCAAAATCCATGGATGCTCAAGTCCCATTATATACAATGGCACAGTAAAATGGTGTCTATTATATAAAATAGCAAAATCAAGCTTTGCTTTTCAGATTTTTTTTTTATGTTTTCAAACCGTGATTGGTTGAATCTGTGGATGCAGAATCCATGGATACAGAGGGTTGTCTGTATTTGGGGAGTACTTGCAGGGGTGGGAAGTATTCAGGGGTATTATGGGGGTTTGGGGTGCATGGTAGGATGGATTGGATATATTTTATCAGGTTTTCACATGTGGGGGGCTTTTCTGTGTGGTTTTGGGGACAAAAATAGTCCAAAAATCACATTGATATTTTTTTTTAATCTGATGTGAGCTTTGGGGACTCGTGGGTTCAGGGACCCCAAAATTATGATCCAGGGATAACAGCATCCCCACGGCAGGCTTGGATCAACTGGGAAGGGAAAGAAAGCTGGGACAGTTGGATAAGCGTATTAAGCTAAATATGAAACAAAAATAAACCACAGAAGGAATGGGACATACACAGTATTATGACGTTAGTGGGTGATTAGACCGGAACAAATTTCAGCATTTTAACATTTTAATTGTGACAATGTTCCTGATAAACCTCTCCTTCTCTTTTCTGTTCCTGTGCGCCTATTTTCAACAGTCTGATACACACTGCTGACTATGGAAGGAAATCTATTGAACTGCTTCTTGGGAGCTGGCGGGTTGTATTGTTGTGTGCCTTCAAGTTTTGACTTATGATGACCCTATCATGGAGTTTTCTGAGGCTGAGAATGTGTGACTTGCCCAAGGTCATCCAGTGAGTTTTCATGGCTCCTGTCTCCAGAGTCATTGTCCAACACTTAAACCACTATGCCACACTGGTTCTGTCTGTAAACGCTGTCAAATTGTTCCCATAAACACTGTAAGTATCTGAAATCTTGTGCTGTCATGGGCCACTAAATCTAGAAACTCTTCAGAATACAATCCTCTTTAATCAATATTATGAACTATCAGGATTACATCCTCTGTACTTCCTAGATTGCTGGACTGGAGCATGCCTTGTTGAAGTGAGCAACTGCATTCATACATCCAATGTTTTGATACCAATTTTAGCATAGGAGACACAAATTTGCGTAAATTCTATCTTAAAATGTTTTGCAAACTGTGTTCCTTAAAAGAGATTTCGGGGTTTCACAAGTCCTTACATTTAATTCAGTCTACAAATATTTTTGTGATATTGATTTACCAGTAGCAAAAGCTCTGTTTAATAATAGGATGAAAAATACATTTGTGTATACAGTCCAAGATGCTAAAATTAAATATGGTAAGGACTGCCTCGTGGAATCATATGGTCAAGCACATTTCAGGATATGAATGCTATCTATCCATTCTTACTAAATATCCACTCAGGAAAGTTCTGACCCTCATGTGGTTTCACTAAACGTATGGCACACTTAAAGCAGATACAGTCTCCTGATAATCAGAAGCTTTATGTATGTGCATAGGGAAGAGACCGTTCAAGATTTTTCACAATACTTATACCACTGTCCATGATATAGAAAATTAAGAACCAAATACTGAGATAACTTGTTCTTCAAACAAGACTGTTGGCCTATACTGCAAAGAAAGTGATCATTTCTAGCCAGGAACAAGGGTAAAAGAAAGGAAAAAGCTGACCTCCTTTGTGTTTAAGGCTTTAAATATGAGAAAGTGGTGTGGGGTGGTTTTTTTTTCTGGAGCATCTTATGGGGTTAATTTTTTTTTTTAAGGCAACTGACTTTGTTGTTCTGTGCTTAAACCAATAAAACACATTCCCCATTCAGCAGCTAGATTTCAGTATGTCAGGCTATTCTTAAAGACATAGGAGTAGAGATGGAAAGAAAAGGGGGAAAGGCAGGAAACCTGCCAGCAAAGGAAGCTAGAGGTGCTATGGTATGAACTGAAGTCAATATTCATAGAATCATAGAATTGTAGAGTTGGAAGAGACCACGCCGACAGATGGCCATCCAGCCTCTGTTTAAAGACCTCTAAGGAAGGAGACCCCACCACGCTCTGAGGGAGTGTGTTCCACTGCCGAACAGCTCTTTCTGCCAAAAAGTTCCTCCTAATGGTGAGGTGGAATCTCTGTTCCTGGAGCTTGCATCCATTGCTCCGTGTTCCAGTCTCTGGAGCAGCAGAAAACAAGCCTGCTCCATCCTCAACCTGACACCCCTTCAAATACTTAAACAGGTCTATAGATGAAGATAATCTGTACCTTCTGCTTGAAAAGGCTGCAGTCCTAAACACACTAACTACTAAACAAGCCCGGTCAGGCTGAAATGGCTGAACTGCTCTACAAGGCTTTGGACCCTAGGTAATTTTGGAGCCCATCTCTTGTCTTATGTCTTGTTGCAAACTCTGCCCTCAGCTACCCACCCCTGTGCTTTCACCACAAGCAGCCAAGAGTTTCCATTTGATTCTATCATCTGTGCACCAAGTCTGGAGTGTAACCCCACAAGCAGTGGCAGCCTCAGTGGCTACCCAACAAAAAGCACAGCTCCCTCCTCTTGGAGACACACACCCAAATCTCAGAGGGCTCAGTTTCTTATGGCACAAAGAATTCAAGCCATTAAGCAACAGAGTTGTGTGTGGTGTTGTTGTTTTTTTAAAAAACCACAGCAGTGTTTAGTCATTTTAAGGAGCTTCTATTTCTCCTGGATCGCTACAGCTGCTTGGATACCCAGCCTGCTCTGATGCCTGGTATTCTCAAACCCGTTCCAGCGGTCAATGGGACTGACTAGCCGGAGTGTATGGGCCTGCAGCTGTGCTACCTGATTTTAGGAGGAGTGGGGCATGGATTTCCAAGAGCCTACTACAGTACATCCACCTAACTTTACACAGCATCCCCAAGTTAAGTCAGGAGATGAGAAGGGCCAGCAGCACACAGGTTCATGGGGAGACTCCTAGGAGAAAACACACGCGAAGGTAGCAAGGGGGGACAGAAGACAGGGGGCCAATGAATAGGGTGGGGTGGGTGACTGAGGCACAGGGCGAACCCCCCCCCCGGGCATGCTGGCGGCAGGCTGTGGGCCAAGCAGCCTTGGGGGGTGCTCCGAGGGCGAAGCCGAAGGGAGGGAGACGAGGAGCCTCCTCAGCCCAGAAGGAGCTGAGCTGAGCTGGGCTGGGGGGGACTGGGCAGGCGGTGCCCGCGGATGGCGAGGCAAAGGGACGGGCGGGGGGGGGGGCTTACGTGCGCTTGAAGATGCCGCCCAGGCAGCTGCCGAGCAGGAGGCAGAACTGCTGCGAGAAGAAGACCCAGGTGATCTGGGAGAGGGAGCTCTGGGTCTGGCAGCGCAGGTCGAGCAGGGTGGGCCCCAGGAAGGCGATGCAGAGGCCGAAGCTGAAGAAGACGCTCCAGTAGGTCAGCGTGGGCTGGAGGTGCCTCTGGAAGAGCGTCGTCACCCGCGCATCCCACCACCACATCCTCGGCTCGACCCCGACCACGACGGCGCCTCGCCTTCGCCTTCGCCTTCTCCCGCCCGGGCAGCGGCTCCCCTGGCCCACGCGGGCGGAGCCCAGGCACTCGAGGGGCGCCCCCTAGCCGCCTGCGCCCAGAAGGTGTCTCGGCCGGCGCAACCCGGACCCCCGCCCGCGCCTCTCGCCCACCCCCGGCAACGCAGGGCTCGGGGCCAAGCGCCGCGGAGACACCTGCCGCCAGCCGCCGCCCACGGTCACGCGGGGCCCCTCCCACCTCCCGGATCCGGGGTCCGCCTCGCGCTCGCGCTCTGCTCTGCCCCAGGCCGCCGGAATGGCGCGCAAAAGCCCGCGGGCCTGGCTCCGCCCTTCAGCCCCTCAAGGGGACGGCAGGGCTTCGGGCGGATCAGGGGCGGGGGCGGCGGCCGTCCGGCCCACTCACTCGCTCGCTCGCTCGGCATCCCCCGTCTCTCGCCTCGGACGCTGCGGACGCTCCGGGTTCGGAAGCGGATCCTCCCAACCTCCCCGCAAAGGGGTCCCAGTCTCTCTTGCCAATCCTCCTCCGGGAGAAATGTCCCCAGCTCTGAAGCATCCTTGGATGGAGGAAAAATAAAGAGCCTCCACGAATAACCTGTGTCCAATCTGACGGCTTCCCCCACGCGTTGGGATGGTTTCCAAGCTGCTTGGAAAACCGCCATGTGTGAGAACCGACAAACACGGGTCTTTGTCACTAGTCTTTGTACACCTGTTGGAAGCAGCCCTTGTCTGTTGCCTCCTTCCGTCTAGGGAAAGTGTGGTTCACACACCCCAACAGTGGTTCTCAACCTGTGGGTCCCCAGATGGTGTTGGACTACAGTTCCCAGGAGCCCTCTGAGGGTTCACCTTGACAGCCCTCTTGAGGACCACCTGGCTGTCAAGGTGAGCCCTCAGAGGGCTCCTGGGAACTGTAGTTCGGTGGTCCTCAGGACCACCTGGCTGTCAAGGTGAGCCCTCAGAGGGCTCCTGAGAACTGTAGTTCAGTGGTCCTCAGGACCACCTGGCTGTCAAGGTGAGCCCTCAGAGGGCTCCTGGGAACTGTAGTCCAACACCATCTGGGAACCCACAGGTTGAGAACCAATGCTCTGGAATGTTTGAGACCCCCAAGACTGCCAGTGCCTCCTCCCCATTTTTCCTAGTTTGTCCGCACTCAGTTACCAGGGCCTGCAGTCCTTGTTCTTGTGTGCCTTTGACTTATGACAAGCCTATCATGGGGTTTTCTTCGCAAGGTTTGTTGGGAGGGGGTTGCCTTTGCCTTCCTCTGAGGCTGAGAGTGTGTGGCTTGTCCAAGGTAATCCAGGGGTGTTTCATGGCCAAGTGGAGATTCAAAGCCTGGTCTCCAGAGCCATAGTCCAGTGTTCAAACCACTACACTACTCATAGCCATACTTTCAGGTGCACATGGACAATGAAGTACTTTCCCTGTGTAGAAGTCAAAAAAATCTGAAACAGCCTTCTTGGGATCAGGTTCTTCATCCCCTACCCTGAGTTGAGAATTGAAGATGTGGTCAGTTGCACTTTGGAAGGTATGCACACAATAAGGAGTTCAGGTTTCAGGGCCTGGCCTAAGTCTCAGCACCTGGCTGTCTTCTCCATTCTAAGGCCTAGCAGAGGAATCTCAGATTGAGAGCACTGTCCTGAAAAAACAGGCCTGTACTGTATATGTATATTATGTTGCTAGACTTTTCTTTCTTTTTTCTTTTTGATATTTGAATGACATACTCTGAAAGGTGAACAGAAACTTTAGAGAGGAGTTCCTCAAACCTTGGCAGCGAAAAGAATAAAACATCTTCTTTCCACACACACACACACAAAGCATCAGTTTGCTATTAACATAACCCCCAAGGTGTGTGTTCATTGCATTCACATATTGGCCACAGTCCTGTATGGCTCAGTGTAGCTGTGCATGTAGACATACTAGGCTGAATTATATACCACCCCCAAACTTGCCATATATTCTCATGGAGAACAGGCAGGATCAGAGAAGCATCAGGCTATGTCCCTGTCTCTGTCTCTCTCTGGCTTTTCTTCGCAAACAAAGATTCAGGAAGGACTCATCCCGCAGTTGTAAAATGATTACATCGTTGCTGAGATCTGCAAGGGTCCTCCAGAGGTCTCTGCACTGCTGTAATCATTTTGCATCTGGCTGTGTGAACATAGCCCAACACATTTCCAATTTTCCCCCTCCACTCTCCACTAGCCACAGAATAGCTGTTTGGTTGGGGTGGGGTGGCTTCAGCAGCTCTATGCTAAGCCAGGGAGTTTTGGTTATTGCAGAGGAAGGAAAAAAAGAAATCATAGAATCACAGAATTGTAGAGTTGGAAGAGACCACAAGGGCCATCCAGTCCAACCCCCTACCATGCAGGAAATCATGATCAAAGTATCCCTGACAGATGGCCATCCAGCCTCTGTTTAAAGACCTCCAAGGAAGGGAGACCCCACCATGCTCTGAGGGAGTGTGTTCCACTACCGAACAGGTCTTACTGTCAAAAAGTTCCTCCTAATGTTGAGGTGGAATCTCTGTTCCTGGAGCTTGCATCCACTGTTCCGTGTTCTAGTCTCTGGAGCAGCAGAAAACAAGCTTGCTCCATCCTCAATGTGACACCCCTTCAAATACTTAAACAGGGCTATCATATCGCCCCTTAACCATCTTTTTTCCAGGCTAAACATACCCAGCTCCCTAAGTCTTTCCGCATAAGGCATGGTTTCCAGACCAAGGTCACCCAGTGGGTTATTTATTTAGGTATTTATACCCCGCTCTTCAGCCACAAAGGCTCTCAGTGCAGCTTACAAATTGTTTTAAGCAATAGCACTTTACACATCTACATCACTTTATAGTGCACTGGGCATTAACCAATTTCCAATGTGTGTTAGCTAATTGCCCCCACAAGCTGAGTACTCATTTTACTGACCTACGAAAGGATAGAACCTTGGAGCCCTTGGGATCAAACTTGCAACGTTGTGGCTGCTATACTGACATTTATCCACTGTGCCACCAGGGCTCTCTCCAAATTTTTCATGGCTGAGTGAGGATTTGAACCCTGGTCTCCAGAACCATAGTCCAAAACGCAAACTAGTACACTGTGCTGGCTCTTCTTTACCAATAGGCTATTTGTGTAAACTTACATATCTCTTACGACAAGTCATTTTGGCCCTACTTGTAGATCAGCAGAAAACTACTATAGGGTGAAAATAAAATGACTATTGGGTTGGGGGAACCTGTAGCCCACCAGAGTTTGGACTTCCAGAGTCTATGGCTGCTAGCCATGCTGCCTGTGTGTAATGGAAACTGGGAACTTAACAACATTTGGAGGGCTACAGTTTCTCCAGGCTTGGATTAGGTCCTGGGGGACAGCCATGAATTTATGACAGGGGTGGGACTCATGCAGCCTTCCAGATGTTGTTGGACTGCAGCTCCTAACATTCCTCACCATTGGCTGCACTGGCTAGGGCTGCTGGGACTTGTTGTCCAGTATTATTCCTATACCTGATCTGGATACACCTGGAATCCAGGTATAGCCAGTTTAATTGTGAGCCCTGATCTATGGAAAAGTGGCACAGTAGTTCCCTCAGGCATGTGCAAAGCCTACTGCAGAGTGTGGCTGAGCTCAGTACCAGAAAATAGCAATAGAGATTGCCTGGATGAGTCCTCTTTCTGTTATTCTGGGAATTGTGCAAAGACGCAGCTCATGTGTCTCTTTTTAAGCTATTTTCAGATATCTGGAGCCATGCAAAGAGGATGCCTGCATGACTGTGCTGCTGTTTCCTAGTGATAGGCCAATAATGCAGCTGCCCCAAGACATTTTTGGTACCTGTGGTGGGATCTGGAAAATGTTTACATTTAATAAATTTGTTTCAGATCTGCCATCTCTGGCAGCCATTTCACTCCACCTAACGAGAGGGCAGTCCTGCTCAATGACAAGCTATGATTACCACCAAAACATTTAGTTTGAAGCAATTGCTTAGAGGTTAGACCATGCCCAGGCTCCCAAGGTCTCCCCAGAGGTTTTGCTCTGCTGGACTCCCTTGAAATGGTAATTTGGAATCTTGTGCCTTTCAAAATGTACTGCAAAGTGTACAAAATACACAGCGGAGGTGGGAAACACTGGGACCTTAATAATGAGCGCACTTGCAGAAAAGAAGCTCTATTTTGTTCTTTTCTAGATTTTCTGTGACTTATCTTTTAATGAAAGGAATATATACTGTGACTGTCAAATCTGGCAGACTGGGGCTAGGCTGGAGTGGTTGATGCTTTGCTTATGCAGAAAACTCCCTCTGGAGGAGGCTGAGTTTATAAATATTTCACCTGCTGCATTTGAGATGCTAACTGGCAATTTTTAGAATGCTCTTGCTAGCTTTTGCTCTTGTTCTCTCCCTCCCACCCGCATCCCTCCCTCCCTTATTTCCCCTCCCTCTTTCCAGGCAAAACAATACACAGGCATACCACACTGATTCAAGCAAATGCTGGATAGTCATGTGTCTTTATTTCTTTCTTTGCCTGAGTGCTCCTGGAATGCATGCATGCTTTTTATCTACCTAACAGAATGTTTACTTGATGAAGCTGGAGATGCCAATTTGCACAACAGGATTATTATTTTAAGTCACTGGGCATTTAAAGATCTCGTTTCAGACCTACTTCAATTTATGTCATTATTGATTAGTTACATTTCTATCTTGCCTTTCATCCACAGAGGCAGTGTACATGACTTTCCTTCCCCACATTTTATTCTCACAATAACCCTGTGAGGTTGCCCTGGCTAAGAAATAGCAACTGTCTCAGGGTCAGTGAGCTTCATGGCTCAGTGTGAACTTGAGCCTTGATCTAGCCCAGAGTCAAATAAAAGACTATAACTTCTATGCCAATTGGCTTCAATCTGTTTCTTTGTCAGGAATCAGGATGTTAAGCATCTGGGGTGGCCTGTGAGAGGCAGCTCTACTGCTTATAGAAAGTGAAAATTCATAAACCTTTCCAGAATTCAGATAACATAATCTACAATAAACTCCAGCTATGTTGCTATCACACAGACAAGAATCAGTTCTCTGCATTATGGGAGCATGATGTTAAGGTCCCATTTAAAACAGGTAAAGCAGTTAACCATTCTCTCTCACACACAGAGAATGAATAAAGCTATTATGTCTGTACTTTATATACACCTTCCTGGCATTACATACATTTCCCCATTGCAGTCAATGAGGCTGAGTAGATAAGCACAGGGTTGTACTCCAAAGAATTTGGTTTGAATTCTATCAAATATTATAAGATCAGGGGAAAGCTATGGCTCTTCAGATGCTTGAACTGCTCCTCCCATATAATCTCTCACCATTGACCAGGCAGGATACAGCCGCCACCACCTGAAGGTTCCTCACCCCTGTCATAAGAATAGGCTTGTCTTTTGCAGTGCACCTTCAAGTTGTTTCTGACTTATGGCAACCCTAAGACAAACCTATCATGGATTTTTTTGGGCAAGATTTGCTCAGAGAGGGGTTTGCCCTTGCCTTCCACTGAGGCTGAGAGAGTATGACTTGCCCAAGACCACCCAGCAGATTTCCATGGTTGAGTGGGTTTTTGAATCCTGATCTCCTGGAGTCCTAGTTTAACACTGAAACCACTACACCACATTTGCTCTACAAGGCTTGCATTTATGCCTGACTAAATGTATGTCATCAAGACAAGCCTGACACTGTCTGTAGCCAAAAAGAAGGAGAAGCATCAATAGATGACAGATTAATTTATTCAAACAGTTAAGAACAGAAAAGAACCAAAAGTAAAAGGTAACAGAAATAGAGTCAGAACCCTGAATGCAACTTCTCAGTGACTTGTGTGCAGGGACAAGAACTACTATAATAATCAATGCTGAGAATTAGAAAATGACAACAAAAAAGGAAAAACAAGAGATCTCTTCCACTAGATCTGAGAAACCAAAAGGAAATTTGAACCAAGAGGGGGGGATGCTCTATGATCAAGTAGAAATAAAAAGATGATGGAAAGAATCCAGGAAGAACTATATAAAAAAGATGAAAGGATGGCAGATTCATTCAAGGAAGAACCATTTAAAGACAAATGTACAATTTTAGAAAGTGAAGGCAAAGCTGCACTCAGAGCACTTGGGAGAAATATAATCGAACAGATGGCATACAAATAGAGCTTCTTCAAGTTGCAGAGATAAAATCTACTCTAGTTCTAACTAAAATCTGTCAACAAATATGGAAAACAAACAATGGTCCACAAATTGGAAACACTCAATATACTGTACATTCCAATCCCCAAGGAAGGGAACACTGGAGATTGCAGTAACCACAGGACCATTGCATTAATAGAGTGAGAAATGCCAGGTTTCCGTGTTCAAGAAAGGAAGAGGCACTAGGGATCATATTGCAAGCATATGTTAGATAATGGAGCTCACCAAATAATTTCTGAAGGAAGTCAGACTGTGCATTATAGATTATAGCAAAGGCTGCATTTTAACACCTTGTCTGTTTAACTTGTATGCTGGACGTATCATATGTAAAGCAGGATTAGACATGGAGAAAGGAGGTGTGAAAATTAGGGGAAGAAACATCAACAGGTTAAGATATGCAAATGACACCATATTACTAGCAGAAAATAGCAGACCTGGAACCCTCGTACTAAAGAAAGTCAAGGAAGAAAGTGCAAAGCCAGGTTTACAGTTGAACATTGAGAAAACAACCATAATGACCATAGATGATTTACATAACTTTAAAGTAGATGATTAAGACATTGGATTAGTTCAGGATCTTCCATACCTTGGCCCAGTTATTAATCAGAATGAAGACTGCAGTCAAGAAATAGAAGACTAGGACTTGGAAAGGTAGCTATGAAGGAACTAGACAAGATCCTGAAGTGTAAAGATATATTATTGAATACTAAAGTTAGTATTTCCCATTTCTATGTATGGTTGTAAAAGGTGGATAGTGAAGAAAGCTGATAGGAAGAAAATCAACTCATTTGAAATGTGGTACTGGAGAAGAGTTCTACAAATATTATGGACTGCTAAAAAGACAAACTAGTGGGTCCTAGAGCAAATCAAGCCTGTACTCTCCCTAGAAGCCAAGATGATTACACTGAGACTGTTGTACTTTGGACATATCATGAGAATGTATTACTAGAAAATACAATAATGCTTGGAAAGGTAGAAGGCAGTAGGAAAAAAGGAAAACAGCATTGCAGATGGATAGACTCAGTCAAGGAAGCCATGGCCCTAAGTCTGCAAGACCTGAGCAGGGCTGCTGATAATAGGGTGTCTTGGCGGTCTCTCATTCATAGGGTCACTATAAGTCGAAGTTGATTTGACAGCAGTTAGCAACAACAAATGCAAAGGGATCTTGCAGCACTTTTGAGAGGGAGAGAAAGAAGTTTGTAGCATAAGCATTCCTAGGTTTAAGTCTATTTCCTCAGATGTAGTGGAGTGAAGTGATTAAGAACAGACTTTTATAGCTATGAATGAGCAGGTTTTATGTGTGACTAGCAAAATAAATGCAAAAAGTGGGTATGGTGATGAGGTGACAAGTTCAGTTTTAAAGGTGGTTGTTGTGGGACAAAGGCAGGAGGAAAGATATTGCCTAAAGCCAAGGTGAGTAGATAAACATATGAATGGTAGAGGGAATTATTGGAATGTAGTGTGATGCTGGTTGGGAACCAGAAAGGAGATTCAAGATCCTGTTGCATACTGATCCAGACTAACAGGGCTATGTCTTTGAAATCTAATGTATGTCCTGAGGATCTGTTCTGTGTTGAGAAGTATTAACACAACCCTCTGTTGCTTATATTATTTTGGTTTCATGTAAGTTATTCTCATATGTTCCCACTACTGATTCATATCAACAACTCTACCATTTCAGCCTTTTCCAGGAGAATGGTAAAAACTACAGTTAATTATCCTGATTGTGGATTATTTCCATCCCATGCGGGAAAGGGGTGTTTTCTGGTACATTCCTGCATATGTCTATTCAAAAATAAGTCCCACTGGGTTCAATGGAGCTTGCTCTTGGATAATTGTGGCCTAAAGCTTGATAAGTGTATAATAACCTAGGTGACATTGCTAACACAATTCTCTAAAATTATCAGAGATAAATTATTAATCATAGGCTTTTCTCTCTCTCCTCTCTCTCTGGCTTTTCTTCGCAAACGAAGATTCAGGAAGGACTCATCCTGCGCTTTCTGCAAGTGCGCTAATGACTAAAAAGGCCAATCCGAGATAAACAAGTCCGGTTGCAGAAAGCACAGCAGAAGGTCTCCTTGGGTGATGTTTTTGGGTTGTGATTCTTTCTATGACATTATTAATCATAATAACAAACAACTGCTATAAAATTCAGAGGTGCAAACGTCTTTCGTGAGTAAAAATCGCCAAAATATAACACTCAAATGTCCCTGCGGTACCGCAACAGTACCGGCAGGGACGGGAGTCATGCGAAAGGGACGCCCTGCAGCGCAGCAGCCTCGCAATGTGGCGAGGCTGCTTCCGTTACATTTAAGACGTCCGAAAAAGTCCCAAGAGAGGGACAGCATTGTCCGAAATGGCCCCCTGCCACTCGACAGTGTCGTAACTGTTCTGGAGTCTTCTTGCATGGTAAGTCCTGTCTGAAAAAGTCCATAGTCTAAAAAGGAACTTTTTAAAGTTTTAGATAGATTGCAAATTTCTGCCTTTACAGTGCTTGCATACAAGGCCAGCCAAAGGCATTTTGCTGCCTGAAAGAAAGGACAAGATGCTTCTCACTCTTTGATGTACAGAATCCAACTGGGCTACCAACTGAATATTATTTAATATTAATTATTGATTATTTTATATTTAAACTTATTTTGTAGCCTTCCTTGCATCTGAGTAGCTAGCAAGTCTGGGATAGTACAGCCAGGCTACATGGCATTCACAGATCTGTAATTCAATAGAAGGTAATGGCAACAGGAAGGGGAGGTCTAATGAAGAACAACCAAATGAATGGTACATCTGCTAAGCCATGCCCCCAGCATCTGCCACCTGAGGCTGTTCCTGGCCCTGATGGACATCATGGCATCTTTAAATTAGGAACAGTGAAAGCTAGCAGGGAAATCTACCCTGTAACAAAACTATTTGCCAGCAGCAAATCTAGCCCAAACCTCAGCTCTATGTGATGACAGAGATGTGACCATAAATGGCAAAATACTCACGAGAGGCTTGAACATGAAGTCAAGAAGAAGAGTTATTTATCACTGCCAGCCATTAGTCTGGTCAAAATCTCTCTCTCTCTGATACACACATGTAGTTGGTTTCCCCAGTTTTCAGGACAACTCTTCCCACAAGGTTTGGTATGGCCAAAAAACTACCTTGGGACTAATTAGGCTTTAATCAAGAGTGTCACCTTTGACCAACATTGTAAAGCTTAATTGGTACAAACAATCCAGGAAGAAATATCTGTTGCATATTGGCAGATCAGGCACCCTAGGTCAGGGCCACTATGGGGAACTACAACTGCCAGTATACCTCAGCCAGCATGACCAATCGTCAGGGAATATTGGAAGGTGTAGTCTAAGAATTATTTACTTATTTATTAAAATATTTACATCTCACTCTGTATCTAAAGAGGTCAAGTCAGCATACCATAAAATCAACATAATCAATCTAAAGCAAAAGTAAAGAATCAAAATATCTCAAAAGGCTAAAAAATAATAACTGTTTAACGCATTGAAAGAAGACAGATTAAAACCAGTTAAAATACTTAAAAACAATTCAAAGCCTTGCACATGTGTGAATCTGTATAAAACCAGTATAAATCCCAAAATATATGGAGGGTAAGGAGCCAGTGTGGCATAGTGGTTTGAGTGTTGGACTGCGACTCTGGAAACCAAGGTTTGAATCCTCACTCACCCAGGAAAACCCACTGCGTGACCTTGAACAAGTCACATATTCTCAGCCTCAGAAAACCACATGATGGGTTTGCCTTAGGGTCACCATAAGTCTGAAATTATGTGAAGGCACATGACAACAAGTGTTTGAGGGAGAACCAGCATGGTGTAGTGGTTTGAGTGTTGGACTACAACTCTGGAAACTAGGGTTCAAATCCCCACTTGGCCATGGAAATCCACTGGGTGGCCTTGGGCAAGTCACACACTCTCAGCCTCTGAGGGAAGCAAAGGCACACACCCCCCTGAACAAATCTTGCCAAGAAAAGCCCATGATAGGTTCATTTTAGGAACACCGTAAGTCTGAAGGGACAGCTTATATTCTAAATGACTGTCTAGGGCAGAGGTGTGGAATTATTTTGGAGTTTAAGGGGCTGGATACCTCTTCCACAGTCCAATAGCTGAAAGCCATTGCTGTTGTCATCATCGCATACAAAGAAAATCCTTGATCCTGCAATTTCTTTAAAAGTAGTGATTGATAATATTTTCCGCTACACTCAAGGAGCAAGCTCGTCTAAGTATTATGGTCAGACAACATGGCATTCACAGCTCTGTTATTCAACAGAAGGAAATGGTGGCAGGAGAGAGATCTATTGAGGTACAATCAAAGGAATAGTACTGCTGCCCACCCATGCCCTTAGCATCTTCTGCCTGAGCTTATTGGCCTTGCTTGGGCTTATGGCATCTTTAAATTAGAAGGAAAGGAATAGTTAAAACTAGCAGGCTAATCTCCCCCTGTGACAAAGCTATTTGGCAGCAGCAAGTCTAGTCCAAACTCCATCACTATGTGATAGTGTTGTGGAGGGGAGTCTCTGCTGACCCAGCCCACCCCCCAGTACCCTCAACATGTTGCCTGAGCTGATTGCCTGGTGGCTGCATTTGACTGTATATTATGTCTAGCTTTACTAACATTGTAATGGAACTTTTTGACATTACCTGCCCTCCCTCCGTGTGACTCACATAGAATATAAGACCATGAAAAGGAAATACAGTCATCCCTCCACATTCATGGGGGTTAGAGTCTTGAGATCCCTGCGAATGTGGAAAAAACGTGAATAAAAAATGCTGCTCCTGCGACCCCCACCCCCGAGGGAGTGAGGCATGGGAGGGTGTCTGGTCAGCCTGGCCAGCCTCTCTGCAAGCCTTCCTGAGGGGACTCCGAGCCTTTAGAAGCCCCAGAGCCCGCTTAGGAAGGCTGGGGAAGGCAGCAGGCGGGCAGGCGGGAGGTTGCCCTGCCTCTCCCTGGCCTTCCTGAGTGGACTTCGGGGCTTAGAAGCCCCAGAGCCCACTTAGGAAGGCCGGGGAAGGCAGCGGTTGGGTGGGAGGGAGGCTGCCCTGCCTCACCCCGGCCTTCCTGAATGGACTTTGGGGCTTTGAAGCCCCACAGCTGCCTCTGGAAGGCTGGGGAAGGCACAGGCAGGAGGTTGCCCCACCTCTCGCCAGCCTTCCCGAAGGGGCTCAGGGCTAAACCGTGAATAATCAAAACTGCGAGTGTGAAAGCCGCAAATGTGGAGGGGCAACTGTATTTGAAAATAAAGTCAAGTTCAAAACCTGCTACATTTATTGTTTTAAAGTGGGGGGAGGATGGAGGACAGCTGCCCTACCCTCTTCCTGCAAAATGTTAGGGAGTTTTCCTAAGGTACCATGCAAAGTTGAGTTGCAAAAGGCATGGGAGGTCCTACATTGTATCAGGACATTAGACTGTCCTCTTCTAGTTCATTTCCCTGTCAGGGGGCATTACACCCAATGGTACCAGAGGAAGAGTTGAGAAAGCAAGACTTTCTCCATAGGCTCATTTGATATTCTATTATTTATCTTCATAATGTAACATTCTGAAATAGCTGATGCCTTTATTTTGTTTATTTTCCACATCTCTTTCCACCTCTTTTCCCTATAGTATCCTCTCTCTTTGATTAGAAGTGGTTACATTAAGTAGCAAACTACTTTTAGTGTTTTTGCAGAAAGATGTTATATAAATTTATTAACATCCCCTGCTCAGCCACTGAAACCCAGATGTGATCTTGGGCAAATCAAACTCTCCCAGCCTGCGAAGAAGGCAATCCTCCTTTGATTGAATTGTGCCAAGAAAATAATATGATAGGATCACTATACACTGAAGTATACTTGCATAACAACAACAAAGTAAATAATATCTAGAGTAGATTCATTTGAGTTAGTGCTCATTTGGAAGAATTATAAAGACCTATCCCCAGTACAAAAATGTGCATTCAAAGGAGGAAGAAAGTCCAGCAGCTGGAGACACAAGTAGCTACACTTCAATAGATTTGTGAGCGAGAGGCTTTCCTGGACAGAAGAGAACAAACAGTCTTGGACGGGGACCACACAGAGGAAGTGGCTGAAGAGGAGAGGGTCACTTCACAGACACAGGAAGTAGATAGCTGGAGGAATGTCACACACAGAACAAGAAAATCCAGGGATTCTTTGAGCCGCTTGCAGCTACAGAATCGATTCAAAGCCCCCTCTCTTATCAAGGACAACGAGGAAGAACAGCATGGACAGACTTCAGGGGCAGAGCAGGGGACCTTGAGAGTACCACCGCAAGGAACAGCAGCTGCGAAGCCTTGGTGGAGGCGTGTGGTGGTGGCGGGGGACTCCTTGCTGTGGGATAAAGAAGCAGTGGTTTGTGGGCCTGACAAGATGTCTTGGGAGGTGTGTTGTCTCACTGGGGCAAAGATCCGTGATGTGACCGAGAAGCTGACAAGACTGGTCAAGCCTACGGATCATTACCCCTTCCTTTTGGTCCATGTGGGAACCAATGATACTGCAAGGCATAGCTTTCCGAAGATCAGAAGAGATTATGAGGCTCTGGAGAGGAAGCTGAAAGAAATGGATGCACAGGTTGTCATCTCGTCTCTTCTGCCAGCTGAAGGGCATGGTCCAGGAAGGGAGAGGAAAATAGCCGACGTAAACAACTGGCTACGTAGATGGTGTTGCCGAGAACAATTTGGATTCACGGGCTGCGATTCCATGAGGGGGGACTTCTGGCAAGAGATGGGGTGCATCTCACGACAGTTGGCAGAAACATTTTTGCCTACAGTCTCAAGAATTTGATCAGGAGGGGTTTAAACTGAGTCATATGGGGGAGGGAGATAGTATTCTGGAAGGCAAAAGGGCTGTAGAAAATAGTCAAACTGTCATAGAGGAAACAAGGCAAACAGCGCAAGGACCCAACAGTGGGAGGCAAAAAAACTTGCACAGGCAAAAAGTAAAGGGAACACATGGTCTTAGATGTCTCTACACTAATGCACAGAGCATGGGAAATAAGCAAGATGAACTCCTAGCACTACAAAACAAATATGATATAATACGCATTACTGAAACCTGGTGGGATGAGTTGCATGACTGGAATGTAGCAATAGAGGAGTATAACCTTTATAAGAGAAACAAGCCAAACAGGAAAGGAGGAGGAATAGCATTATATGTCAGGGATATTTATACCAGTGAAGAGATCCATGACATCAATACTGGAAGCCAGGTGGAGAGCATCTGGATAAAAATTAAAGGGGAGGGAAACAACAGGGATGTTATTGTGGGATTCTACTACAGACCCCCAAGTCAGATGGAGGAATTGGATGATGCCTTTCTAGAACAGATGAACACACACGCAGAAAGGAGAGATGTAGTAGTGATGGGTGACTTCAATATTTGTTGGCAATCTAACTCAACCAAAACTTCAAGGTCAAACAAATTCCTTACTTGCCTGGAAGACAATTTCATGGTCTAAAAGGTGGAAAAGGCAACAAGGGGGGTCAGCTATTTTAGATCTGATCCTAACCAACAGGGATGACTGGTTAATGGGGTGCAAGTGGTGGGATCCTTAGGTGAGAGTGATCATATTCTCCTGGAGTTTGTTATACAATGGAAAGGAGAAGCCAGGCATAGTCAGACATGCATTCTTGACTTTTGGCGAGCTGATTTCAATAAACTCAGGGAAATACTGGGGGTGATCCCATGGTCAGGAATACTAAAAGAGAAGAGACCTCAAGACGGATGGGACTTTCTCAAAAGGGAGATACTGAAGGCACAATTTCAAACAGTACCAATGAGGAAGAAAAATGGGAGGCGTCTCAAGAAACCAGGATGGATGACTAAAGAACTTTCAATGGAGCTAAGTTTTAAACGGAACATGTATAGGAAATGGAAAAAGGGGGAATCACCAAAGAAGAATTCAAATAGATAGCGAACACGTGTAGGAGTAAAGTCAGAGAAGCTAAAGTGCAGAATGAGCTCAGGCTTGCTAGGGAGGTTAAGAACAATAAAAAGGGTTTTTTTGGGGGTATGTCCGCAGCAAAAGGAGGAAGAAGGAAATGGTAGGGCCACTACGCGGAGAAGATGGCAAAACTCAACACCTTCTTTGCCTCAGTGTTTTCAGAAAAGGAAAAGGAGGACCAACCTGAGGACAATGGAAAAGAGGACACAATAGGGGAAATCCAGCACAGAATAAGCAAAGAGGTAGTACAGGAATACCTTCTTAATCTAAATGAATTTAAATCTCCAGGACCAGATGAACTACATCCAAGAGTATTAAAAGAGCTGCCAAATGTAATCTCAGAGCCATTGGCAATAATCTTTGAGAACTCCTGGACAACAGGAGAAGTCCCAGCAGACTGGAAGAGGGCAAATGTTGTCCCCATCTTCAAAAAGGATAAAAAAAGAGGATCCCAACAATTATCGTCTAATTAGTCTGACATCAATACCAGGGAAGATTCTAGAGCAGATCATTAAACAGAGAGTCTGTGAACATTTAGAAGGCAATGCCATAATCACAAAAAGTCAACATGGGTTTCAGAGAAACAAGTCATGCCAGACTAATTTGATCTCTTCTTTTTTTGATAAAATTACCAGCTTGGTAGATGAAGGGAACGCTGTGGATATTGCATACCTTGATTTCAGTAAGGCCTTTGACAAGGTTCCCCATGACATTCTTGCAAACAAGCTTGTAAAATATGGGCTAGACAAGTTAACTGTTAAATGGATTTGTAATTGGTTGACTGGCCGAACCCAAAGGGTGCTCAGCAGTGGCTCCTCTTCGTCTTGGAAAGATGTGACCAGTGGGGTGCCACAGGGTTCTGTCCTGGGCCCAGTGCTATTCAACATCTTTATCAATGACTTGGATGAGGGAATTAGGGGCATACTTATCAAAGTTGCAGATGACACCAAATTAGGAGGAGTAGCTAATACCCTAGAGGACAGGATCAAAATTCAAAATGACCTGGAGAGCTGGGTGAAATAGACTGGAGAGCTGGGCTGGATAGCTGGGCGAAAGCTAACAAAATGAAATTCAATACGGAGAAATGTAAGGTACTGCACTTAGGGCGGAAAAATGAAATGCATAGATATAGGATGGGAGAGACCTGGCTGAACGAGACTATGTGTTAAAGGGATCTAGGAGTCCTAGTAGACCACAAGTTGAACATGAGCCAATAGTGTGATGCGGCAGCTAAAAAGGCCAATGCAATTTTGGGCTGCATCAATAGAAGTATAGTGTCTAGATCGAGAGAAGTAATAGTGCCGCTCTATTCTGCCTTGGTCAGACCTCACCTAGAATACTGTGTCCAGTTCTGGGTACCACAATTCTAAAAGGATATTGACAAATTGGAGCATGTCCAGAGAAAGGCAACTAAAATAGTGAAAGGTCTGGAAACCATGCCTTATGAGGAGAGACTTAGGGAGCTAGGTATGTTTAGCCTGGAAAAAAGAGGGTTAAGAGGCGATATGATAGCCCTGTTTAAGTATTTGAAGGGGTGTCACGTTGAGGATGGAGCAGGCTTGTTTTCTGCTGCTCCAGAGACTGGAACATGGAGCAACGGATGCAAGCTCCTGGAACAGAGATTCCACCTCAACATTAGGAGGAACTTTTTGACAATAAGAGCTGTTTGGCAGTGGAACACACTCCCTCGGAGTGTGGTAGGGTCTCCTTCCTTGGAGGTCTTTAAACAGAGGCTGGATGGCCATCTGTTGGGGATGCTTTGATTGTGATTTCCTGCATGGCAGGGGGTTGGACTGGATGGCCCTTGTGGTCTCTTCCAATTCTATAATTCTATGATTCTATGAAACCACTGCTAGAAGAAAACTTATTACATCTATAGTATCTAGTTCAATATATTTGTAGGGTGAAGAGCCTGTGGCCAGTTAATTAATGTGTATGATAGTGCCATGTTTGTGGCAGTTTTTGCAATTAAGAAGGCATGGTGGAAGTTAGGAAAGCTCTCCACCTTCTTAAAATATGAGGGAGAGGCAGCCTGTATGGGTGTGAGTTGTGTGACTTTATGTTAATTAGTAAAAGCAGAAAAGGAGGTAAACAAACCAAGGTGATAAAAGCCTTTTGAGCTTATCAACCAGAGGTTGGCAAATATAAACTAACTGAGGAAATAGCTCAACAGCATTGAGATGTAGATCAGGTGTTTACCATATTTGATAGAGAAATGGCAGTAATGGAAGTGTAGAAGTATTTACCCAAGGTTAGACTGTGTGTTAATCATGATACGGTCAGAAAAAATACAGCTTACTTTGTTGTTTACTCATAACCTTGATGTATTTCAAATGCCACATGAGACATTATTACATCAGAAGAACAGTATGTAAAAGCAGCTGTGTTATTTCCATGTAGCTTTGAGATATTTATTTATTTATTTATTTATTTCTACCCCGCCATTAGCTAATTGCCCCCACAAGCCAGGTACTATTGGAGGGGTCATATAACAATTCAAGCATGGTCAGACTTTGTCTTTGGGTCCAACTAGATGTGTTGTTAATATTGTACATATACCAATGCTGGGAATCTAGGGGCCAACAAACCAGGTAGTTCTATCTTGAGAGTTTCTGCAAAGGTAAAATATGAAGAGCTACCAAGGCCCAAAGGGGAACTGGGTAGCAAAGGAATGCTAGACAAAAGTCTTGGTGCTGGAGTACTAACATTGTTCCCACAACCCCTTAATTAAAAGTTTTAAAGCATTAGCTCTTAGAGCCCCACCCAGGGCCCCGGTGCTACTTTTAGAGATGTCTTGGAAAGTTCTTACTCTTCACTCACAAGAAGTTTTGGGTTTTGAATGGGCACTTCTTCACTTTGCCACCATCTAAGCCTGCATTCCCTAGGTTTGGCAGTGGTGTTGGCAGCTTCCTTGTCTCAACCTGTTAGGTGGGTTTCCATATCCCAACAAAACAGGCTTACTAATGTCCCTTTGGAGGCTTACTAATGTCACAATCCCCCTGATCACACCAGGTTTCCTGAAACAGTTTGCTCTGCAAGCGCGTTCAGTTCAGGGAGCTACAGATCATCCTCTGAAAGGGGTCTTTCCAGGATAATAACATTACAAGATAAATACCATAGGTATTTTAAAAAAAATTATATGGCATGAAGGAAGCAGGCAGGCAGAGAAAACATTTCCCTGGTCTCCCATAACTCTAGAACTCAGGCACCCAATTAAATTGACTGGCAGTAGATTCAGTACAGGCAAGCCACTTCTTCTAAGTACTCAGAATTAATTTATGGGATTTTTTGCCATATGATGACCACTAGCTGAGAAGGCTTCAAAAGCAGATTAGATGGATTGAAGGAAAAGAGATTGGTCAATGCTTATAAGCCATGATGGTTAATTGGAACCTCCATATTCAGAGGCAGTATGCCACTGAACACCAAGTTGCTGGAAGGCTAACAGCATAGTTTTATTTCCATCATGTTCTGCTTGCTGTGGGGGTGGGGGTGGAACAATTCTATGGGCTACTGCATCCCCCACTGCTCCACCACTGCAGAATATCTAGCGACTACACCACCATCTATCTTTCTCTTAACTTCCTGTTACTTCAAAAAGGAAAGGAGACACTGTTCTCTGGGATCTTGCAAGTCTCTATTGCACCTACTTGCACCACAAAGAACTGCAGTCATGGTGGCACTGTAAAATCACTAGAAGAGATTGGATAAACATATGAAAAACAATAACTGAAATATTGCAGACTAATATTCCGCTAAATCCAGACACTTTTCTGCTAGGTATGATGGAAGAAGATATGGGGGGGGGGGGAAATCTTGTTTTACAGGATCTCTGCTACAAGGATGGTCTATGCGAGATTTTGGAATAATAGGACAGGTCCATCACTAGATGACTGGCTTTTGAAACTATACAAAATTATGTTAATGGATAAGCTTTCACTACTATTAAAAGGCCGCTTTGTGGAAATGGATAAGCTTTCACTACTGTTAAAAGGCCACTTTGTGGAAAAATTCTGAGAAGATTGGGATATGGTGAATAAGTACTTGAGGAAAAAATGGGGAGGATTTGCTATTACAGGAATTAAAGATTAGAGACTGAAAAGATAATCATTTTAGGAAAAGGGAAAATATGAGTTTGTGAGCTGTTTGTGAGTTCTTCTTACTCCCCGGAAGACACTGAATGACAATTACGGGAACAAATATAATAGGGAAAATGTAAATGTAAATGGAATGCGGAAAATAATTGTTTTATGTAGGGCACAAATCATAGCAAGAACAGTAAAATTGTCATTGTATGGCTATGGCTAAGAGATATGATAACATGGTATAGACAACCAATCACTGTGGATGTAGGGTGGGAAGTCAAGGAACAAATGAGGGAAGATTGAGAAGTTGAAAGATTTGTGAATGCTGAAAAGATTTTTTAATGGAAGAACTCTGGAGGGTAAAGAATGTGAGAGGGTAAGTGAAAGTGAGGTAGAAGGAGATTAAAGAATCAAGATATTACAAGATTTAAAGACCGCACTGGAGAGGAGGAGGGAAAAAGTGAGGCGGGTATGGTGAAAAAGATTTTGGATGAGATTGGAGAAGATGCTAAGAAAGAGGTGTGTAAGTCGGGGGAGAGAAGGAGGTTTTTTTCTTTCTTGTTTTTAAATTTTGATTTTTATAAATGAAAATAATATGTAGAATATGAAGATGCATGATGAATGTATTGCATTAAGTCATATACTGTACATTTATTAATAAAAATATTACTTTTTAAAAAAAGAACTGCAGTCGTAGTTGTTACATTTTGATGTGGGAAATCCAGTAACAGTGGATCCCTAATAGGTTCTAGAAGGCTCAATGTCACTCCTATGGGAAGCTGCCCACCCATGTCTGTCTGTCTGTTTATGCATTGCATATTTTTTGCATATTTTAGCAAATGTAAGTACAATCTTTCTTTGTGAGCCATGGTCTTGTAGCTCTTTTCATATTATTTTCTGAAGTCTATGCTTTTCTGCACAGTCCAAATCACTGCATGGAAACTAGTACAAGCATGAAAATCTGCTTTGTCATACACCATCTGGGCTAATTAAAAACAAGCTGTCCACAAAGCATACATCCACAACGTTTTGTCTTCCTCGCATCTTCTCACTTCCAGGTAACAAAAACAATCTCTGGATGGGTTTCAAGCAGTGTGGATGAAAAAGACAAGATCCATTAAAAAAACCAAAAACATATACAGCTCTGTTTTAAGGGGCCATGTAGTAGAAAGTACATCTGGAACCAGCTGACCAAGCATAGCTGGAGGGAAAGATAAAAGACAGGGCACAGTCCTTGCATAATTCAAGCAGGAGCATTACCAGGAAGCTTTAAGCAGCATAACAGGAGCCAATTGGAGTTTAAAGACAACTCACCCACCACCAATCATAAACAGGAATTTGACCAGTCTGGATCAGCTCCAGCCAATATGAAGATCTGCTGATGCCATAAGCAATTTATGGATATCAGCTTAAGGAATTTGAAAGTTAACAGGATATGCCCATTATTTGGACAAAATGATAATAATAATAAGAGCAGTGCATATTTTTTATAGGCCTATTATTGGGTAGAGTTGTTTTAGTGCTTAGAATCATTGCTTTAACAGTGACATTTTGAGGGAAGATTTCTAGCAGGAACAGTTGTTAGCCTGCCCTACTACCCCCTCCCCATGGGATTCCATAACTGGACATATTGGATACTTTCGGGGTCACATTGGCTTAGGCAAACTGGAGGTCAGTTGGAGGTCATGATGACCTGAGATGTGTCTAGAAATATAATTGTGTGAAATCCCAAGTTAGGATTGAGCAGAAAGCTCTAGGATGGGTTTATGCTAACAACCCAGTCGTTAAAGGGATATGTGTTAATCCTTTCTTCCAGCACTGGATGTTTCAAGCAATAATTAAATCAAGCAATTAAGTGACCATTCCTCATTCCATACCACACAGAAATCTGCCCTTATACCCTTCCTGTCCAACCTGATGAGGTTGTCACAAGCCAATCAAGGTTCTATCTCTCTGCAATTAAAGCAATCAGTTGAGTTTCAATTTCCTTTGTCTATTCCATGGGAGAGCCATCCAACCATTGTTATTACTAACTCATCCCTCCAAGGCATGGAATAGAGTATAAATATTAGATCCCAACAATAGCTAGTTGTGTCATAGTTGAGGTGTGCCATAGTTGATGGACCCGGCCACTCTCTTTCTCTGCACGCCCCAGATTGGAAACTCCTGTGCCACCCTCAGATGCCTGTCTGAGTATCTTCGCTGCTTTTCAAGACTGGTAACTATCACCCTATCTTCCTGTACCCCCCCTCTCTCTATCCAGCCTTTCTACCTTACTCTGCTAGAGCCTTGTATGGTTTGTAAGCAGATATGTTGTGTATGTTAGTTTACTGTTTGTGTTATTCCAATAAAATACATTGTTTTACTTTAACTAGAGCCTCCTCTGCAGTTAGTACTGGTATACATAGATGAAAAGATCCCCGAAGTTACTGTCCTCTTGCAGGCCTCCTGTTTGAGCTAATAATTCCCCTAACTAGATTTTGGGATCACAGGTGGGACTCTAATGTACCTCCACCTCTTAGGGTAACACAGTGTTAATACAGAATGTATAGAATATCTTGCCACCTTTAAAGCCAGTTGAAAAAGCACATTATTTTCAAGACTGGTAACTATCACCCTATCAAGAACCTTGGGAAGTAATTATCTTTACATACATTGTAAAATAAAGAAAAGCAAATCAGAGATCCTGACTGTGATCAATCATAGAAATATTGTCCTCATTCACAATTGCCTTTACATGTCCTCAGTGACAGCATTAGATGTAATCAAGGTTGATTGGTTACTTAGTACCATGATGGCCTTGTGTTCCATACATCATCCTGATTGCCTAGAATCATTTTATATCAAATGAGAAAGAAGCCACCCTCAGCGAGGAAAACAGTGCCAAAAATACATCATACCAAATCAAAAACAAGCACAGAAAAGGTGAACACTAACAAATGGGATAGGGAGGATATTTAAGTCCCTTTAAATCAAATTTTCATGTTGAAAATGCTTCATTGCTGAACATACCACACACAGGCCTAACAGTACTTAAGGCTGAAATCCGAAAGCCATAATGTGGTGCATTCTTATTATTTTAATTGGCTTGGTGATGCTGAACTCCTTGGGGATGAAACATCATGTATGTTTTTAAGTGGAGCATCAATGATAATTGCATTTTACTTTTGTAAAATGACAGATTGCTGTGTCACTTAGACCTCTTCAAAGATTTAATTCTGAGTGAGCAGAAACACACCAGGCACATTCATCAAATTTTATCTGTTTATACCAAGTTCATTAAAGAAGCATAACAGCTTCTTCTGGGTCTGTACTCACCATAGTTTAGAACATAGCAAAAGAGTCAGGGCAAAGGCTCTATTGCCAAGAGGACATTCTTGCACCCACCTGCACCACATAACACAATTATAGTGCTGAGATTTCACTTTCACTGCCACTGTTCCTTCCTATGGAACACTGGGATTTGCAGTTTAGGGGGAGGTATTCAGGATTCTCAGTCAGAGAGCTCTAGTGCCTCACCAAACTACAAACCCCAGGATTCCATAGGATGTCACCATAGCAGTTAAAGTGGACTCATAATGCTAAACTGTGTATTGTGCAAGGGCCCTAAGTCAGGGCTGGCTTCAGGTCTGAGAAGCTTGGGAGCAAAGTGCCCCTTGGTGCCTCCCCTTATATTGATGTCTCCTTGTGCTTACTTTGGGAGCAGCAGTACTCCAAGGGTGGCTGGTAGTGGCCACTTTAAGTGGCCCACAGTTCCCTGGTGACTTCAACTTAATGTCATTAAGGGACAACAGGGGAGCGGGATGCATCTGCTTAGAGAGAAGCCATACTATACAACTGTAGCAGTTTGATGTCACTTTAATATTTGTGGCTCAATTTGTTGAAATTCTGGGATTTGTTGTCTGACGAGATACCTGCCTCTGGTTGATAACAATAGTACACTCTTGTGAACTACAGCACTTAAGCTCCCTAGCAGAGAATTCTAGGTACCCCACCAAAAAACAAATCCCAGGATTCCACAGGATAGAGTCTGGGTAGTAAAGTGGTATCAGACTGCTATAACTTAGTATTGTATATACTGTATACTCATAGTGTGGAGATCCAGAACAAATACGTGGAGGCCCCATCAACTGTACTTACATACAGTTGGTTCCAAACTCCCAAATGTATTTAGTTACCATCATAGTGAATAAATTATTCACTGTCCAGTTCCTCCCATGTAACTGAAATGACTTCAAGAAAACCTGAATGCTACAGCACAAGACACATCATGAGCCAGCACATGTATTGTGTAATATTCCTCTTGAATTTTATACTATTAAAAGGGTGTCAGGTCACAACCTTTTAACTTTAAAGGTAACTAAAAAGTTACAGCTATAGTGTAGAAACAAAAAATTTATCCCACGTTAAACTGCGTTCCTAATGCAACTTTCATTATTGGACAAAGGAATTGATTACTTGAAACTTGTTATTTAGAGCTAGCTATTTACAAATTGTCATGAAAGTGGATCAAACTGTTATGTAATGTACCACAATTGTATTTTATTGCGAGGGATTTCCTCCTGCCGGCTGCTCTACTTAAGGCAGCCACAGCCACAGATGATGCTGGCCTTGGGCTAACTGATTCTTCTCCAACCAGCCAGCACTGAAAATCCTGAAATTCTCCTTTATTTTTAAAGTGACATGGGCTAACGTCTACTGGTACCTTACTATGCCTGTTTATCTAGTTTGCAGAATTGAAATAGCATTAATATATCCTCCAAATATTTTTGACCCACTGCAGTACAGTATTGTATTATACCATTTGTAGACAGAATTTCATTTAGAGGCATAAGAAACAGGAATATGATCTAGTATAAGCCTGCTGTGACTAATCAATGCTGTATCTTACTAGAATTATTGATCATTCAACCACAATGGATAGCAACTAGAATTTTTATTCCATAGTGGGCTGAAACATGTGGAAAGGTTAATTGATCATTTCAAAGATTCAGGTGACCTTTTTGTGTGTTTCTATGTATACAGGAGAGGTAGATGGGTTTGGTATACACTGGAAGTTGGGTTTATGTAGAGATCAAATATCATATAGGAGGAGAAGTGTAGCTATCCCTAATGACTTGCCTGTGGTTAAACTCTTTTGAGGGACTCTTACATCTCCAAATCAATTTAAAAACCACACAACATGACAGCACAAAGGAAATCAGGAAATGATTTCAAAGCCACCAATAACAGGAGATCAAGTTCCAAGGAATCTGCTATACAGCTGGCTCTTGTTATCCACTGGCATTTAGTTCCAGAATCCCCCCGCCCCCCCGTGGAGACCAAAATCCATGGATGCTCAACTCCCATTATATACAATGGCATAGTAAAATGGCGCCCCTTATTTAAAATGGCTAAATCAAGATTTGCTTTTTGGATATATATATATGTGTGTGTGTGTGTGTGTGTGTAATATTTTCAAGCTGTGGATGGTTGAATCTGTGGATGCAGAATCCATGGATTTTGAGGGCTGACTGTACATAGGAAACAGGACTTTCCTTTGTACAGTCAGCTACAATTTAATAGCTACAATTTAATAGCCTAGTAAAGCAGAGGTACACAATCTTTTGCACCCCTATTGTTGGCAGGGGGCTACAAATAAATGCATGTGCATACAGGTTAATGTGCACGCACACTGTTTCCTCTTACACACATCAGTAGACACACACTCTTTCCCATATACAATCTCAGTGTGTTCCCAATTCATAGCAATATCTGCAGAGATTGCTATTTACCTGCCCTAATAGCAATGGATAAATAGTGATTTCAAAACCAGGAAACAGCGGGGGGAGGGTGGGACTTTGGGGTAAATTAGGCATGGTCCTGCTGGCTTTGGCAGCCACATGGACAGGAGGTAAAGTCTGCATATACTCATGCAAGTGTGGTGAGTAATCTTACATTATTGCCAGAAAAGGTTTCTCACTGACCTCAGTGCCATGGAATAGCCTACAGTAACAACTAATACTTTGTAACATGATAACAAATTCTATCATCAGAAACATGTACCGTGAGCTTCTGATGACTTGTTTTGAATAACACTTCGCCCCTCCAGCTCATTCTGATTTCCGGTTGATTCAACTGATGCTGAGATGGTTGTGTGCGTTCCTTGTCAGACACTGGCTTTTGGAACATTATGGCTATCCACACTTTTTGGATGGCTTATAAACAGGTGACAAAAGCTGTAGCACATTTAAAATATATTTTCTTTCTTTCTTTCTTTGCAGGCCCAGGTGCGGCCACCTCCTATAGGGCTAATCCAGCCCTCTAGCCTTTCACAGCAGCTCACCTCTGAACTAGATGTAATGGCAAGTGACCCACATGCAGAATGGAGTCCACCAATGAATCTCTAAAAAGCAGTGGAGGGGGTAGAGTATGACTTATAGCACAGGAGGCAAACACTAAATGCCCATCTTATTACCCTCTATCCTTTACCCCTCTAGTAGGGTTTCATTACCACAAGTAGTTCTCAGTAATTCTCTCTGGAAGGAAACAAAGGTAAATAAGTGGTTTTTAGGGGAGACATGGAGTGCTCAGCTTGCTCCTTCCTGTTCTCCAATATTGAACTTTAATAGGAAGTCATACGGACTTCACCATGGCTCTGGAATGAGGGTGTTTGGTTTTTTTTACTGGGTTGGCAGGGGAGCAGAGCCCCCCTCATTGATCTGGCAAAATTGGACCACTAAGATTCCTATGTAGTTGAGCCTCCTCATGAATTATCAGTCAGAAGCATATGGAATGATCAAGCCCTAAGAAATAGTAAGACAACTGTTCCAGTGGAGCAAGCCCAGGAATAAATAATAAAAGCTGACTACAATCTATCCTGCGCATACTTACTTCTGAGTAAGCTACACTGAGCTCATGCAGAGCATGTCTAAGTATACAAGTGTGTACTTGTAAAAGTCTTCATATTTAAGGCTCTTTCACTGGTAGTTGATAAAAAAAACAATTTGACCCACAAGGAAGCAAAATTAATAACAACTTGTTGGCCAAAGTTGACTTCCCCCACCTTAAAAACACTTCGGGGCTCCCAGACTGGATCCAACCATTGACCCACTGAGTTGTCCCCTCAGAAATACTTTGGTAGGTACTGAAGTGAAATCTTCTGCCAAAAATCATATATGACCAAGCTCTCTCTTTATCTTTCCTTTTTGCGGAATGGTTGCTTTCTTTCCTTCTTTTTCTTTTTTTCTTTCTTTTCTTTTCTTTTTGCAGTTAGCAGGAGCAACTTACAACTGTATTGTAACAGAGTTCTCTGCAGGAAGCCAGATGCCCTTGTTTAGCTTAACATGATTATGGCCTTGACTCTGTTGCTACCTTTCTGGACAAACAATTTTCTAAACAGGAAGCTTCTTTGTAGGTTAAAAAAGGAAAGGAATTATCCTCCTCCATAGTGGATAACTCACCTTAGAAAGCACAACTGGAGGTGACAGAGTTGGAACAGTAAAAGCTAGGAGATGTATCTGGTCACATTTTGAGTCATGGGTTCCTTTCCATTGTTACCCATAATAGAAAAAAAAAGTGGCAGTGTTTGCTCAGAAAAGAGCTGAGTTTGCTACAGTAATTTTGGGTGTGGCATTCCCTTTAACATTTTACAGGTGGAAACAGGCACTTTGCTTTTACCTGAAGGGAAAGTTTCTTCCTCCCCCCTCTCCTTGCTGCTGTGTTAATTAAGTGGAAACTACTTTTGCACTTTGAAATTGCTTTGCAGCAATTGAAGCAAGCTGACGGCAAAGGAGGAAAGTAAGAGAAGTGAAAAACTGGGGCATTTTAAAAGCAGCTGGAAAAGGTGGAAAGATAGAGGATTAATCAGGATTGTCCCTGCCAAATCAGGGCAGTTGGGGAATGTGTCATTAAGCCCTCAGTTTAAAGCATCACTGCCTTGCAGAGGTCTATTATAAATGCACAGCATTAAGTACAACCATACCTTGAAAAAGCCTCATAGAATCTGATGCTAAATATAGTTTTCATGTCTCCCATACTCGGCATTCACAATACAGGTCTACAAAGACTGGAGGAACACATTCAGTTTTGTCTAATGGCTATTTTTTGTTTTCTACCCCAACAAATAGTGCCAGAAGGGTTCAGTGTCACTTTTGGCATCTCTTATGAGAACAAACTGTGTAACAACCTGGCCTATATTGGTTGTGATTCATCATTTTCACCAACTTGACATTACTTGTTTCAGTTTTCAGAAAGTAACATTATATTTGAGGGGACAGAAACCAGACAGCAAAGCTGCACCTAAGACATTTCTTTGTCTGTCATGTAGAGATCAATAGCTTGCCCCCCACCCTGCTTTCCATCCTGCTTTATTTAATGACGGGTTTTTAAATGGAAAAAAACCCACTGTTAATTATCCTCAAATGCTTTAAGAAAATGTCTCAGTTCCTGACCAGACTAGCTCAGAGGGGTAAAAATTAAATATTCTTCCCATGACCATTAAATTATAAAGAGGCTGGCTTTTTATCATAAGCCAAGCTTTCTTGATGGGCTGAAGCTCTGCCTCTTTCTCAGCCTCTATGTCAAAGATACCAATTGGTACCCTGTAGTGAATGCAAATATGAACCATACCTTCCTCAAAAGTAGAGCTGGGAGACTTTTGGCCCTCCAGCTGTTCCCATAGTCCTTTGCTATTCCTCATGTTCAGTCAGACTGATGGAAGGTAAAGTCTAAAATATCTCCCAAATCCTGCTCAGAATGACAGAGTGCATTTCAGAACTATCTTCCAATGCATTTAATTTTAGGATGATCTGATTTCCTAAAAATAAATCTCACTGGTTTCTTGAGAATAAACCTATTTTTATTATTTGAACTAATCTGCCTCTATGGTTTCAAACTTTCTGCATGCCCAATACTCTGCTGTACTGGACCATACTTAAGTAAGTATGATCTACTACTTAAGTAAATAAGTAAGATATTTTGATTTTTTTTTTAATAAACAGAGGCATTTCCAAATGCCCAGAGCAGTCTTTCCCAAACTTGGGTCCTCCAATTATAGGACATACAACTTCCATCAAGCCTGATCAGCACCATCAGAGAGGATGGGAACTGCAGCCTCAAAACATCTGGGGACCTGTCATTTAGCAAAGGCTCGCCTCAAGGGCAGCGAAAAGAAAATTAATAGACCTATTTAGAATGGCAGTAATTGGTTGCTGTCTCTTTTTTGTTGTGACTTTTCTTGTTTTAAATGTCTGAGTGTGTAAGGCAGGGGTGGGGAAGAGCAGCTTCTGGGGAAATGCAGTCTTTGACCCCACTTTTGCAGCACCCCAAGACCCACTCCAAGCTTCTGAAGCCTCCCAGTTCCAATTCTGGCATGCTCTGGGGGTGATTTTCTGTCCCCAAATAGCACCAAATCACATTCCAGTGCAGTGGTTTGACTTCCCCTGTCACCCAGAATCCCTTGCCCCTGAAAGCCTTTTCTCTGCCAAATTTCAGCTCAAAATGGTACCCGGAAATGATATAACATAATCTTCAGTGCACCCAGATGCATCAATGTAGCCCATGGTGGGAGGGGTATTGGAGAAAACTTGCTGAGCCCCCTGTAAGGAAAGAGATTGGACACACACACACACACATACACACACACGTACGTGTGTGTGTGTGCATGTCTGTGTGTCTGTGTGTGTATCACCAATCTCCCGTTTCTGAGTTTGCTCAGGGCCGGTCTGGCCAGAAATACAAATTAGCATTCTCCAGTTTGAGCAAGTAGCCAGATACACTTATACAATGGGACTGAAGGCTGCCAGCATTTCTGTCTTTCTTTTGAAGGGTGTGTGAACTTCAAAGCCAATGCTTTTCAACATCTTTGGCTAGGCCAAGGCTCACTGAATTAGTTGGTGTGGCAAGGCAAACACTTTGTTCTAGACCTTTGGAAAAGCCTGTCCTGAATGTGAAATACAGACTGAGAACTCTTGAGACAATAGAGTCAGGATTTGTGCCAGAACCTAAAAGTATGGGCTCAGAGGCCTGGCTGGCTAACAATTTTTTTTAAAACCCCACAAAAGGTCACCCATCATCATTACTGTTATTATTGTTTTTTTCCAGGTACATATAGTATTTAGGCAGAATGGATTGTGAGGTGATATTCACAGATCTAGATTACTTGAATAGCTTAAGCCTTAGGAGCTTTACTGGACTGAAAGTTAGGGTGTGAACTAGGAAGTGTTCAGTTCTGGTTTTTTTCCCTCCCTCAGACTTCTTAGGCAATCATGAGCAAAGTGCCAGCCGTTTCCTTGCGTCATTGCAGCATATCATATCCATGTTCTGCAGATCTGTGTTTTGCAGTAGTTACAGACCAGCATCTAAGTTGAGATGCTAAGCTTTCTGCATGCATAAAGTTTGGCATAGAAAGCCTTCTCTGTATGAGCAAACTCCCATCTGTTTGGTTCAAACTACACAAATATAGTCCTGTGATTCCACTTCATTTACCTTAGTTCCATTGTAGGAATCCTGGGATTTGCAGTTCAGGGAATTCTCTGTCAAAGTGCTCCGGTGCGTCATCAGACAACAAACCCCAGGATTCCATAGGATGTTGACATGGCAGCTAAAGTGAGATCATAGTGCTATAACTGGGTAGTGGAAAAGGCCTAAGGTAGTCAATGCCATGATGAAAAACCAGGCACAAATTAACTCACAGTAAGTCATATTAAAACATAGTTTAACAATTTATAATATTAAAGTAAAATTTAATTTTAAAGATGTAAACATTACATTACCTTTTAAAAGAAGAAAATAGTTTTATTCAACAAAAACCCATTCTCAGCAGCCAGTTATTTGCCAAACACATATCAGAATAAAAAGGGTACTGCCTGCCAGCAGGACAAGGAGTGGACCAGCCCTCCAACATTTCACAGATGAAAACTGGAACAAATGTAGCCAAGCAACATCAGTGTGGTAAAGAAAGCAAAAATTGTTGAGGAAAAGCACACAAGCTAGGAGAGGCTGCAGCAATTTGCTTTTGCCTAAGACTACTGGGAAGGGCAAAGATTCCTCCCAATCTTCTCCTCTCGCCCTTGATGAATTAACTGAGTGTGAACTACTTTTGCATTATGAACTCAGTTTGCAGCAATAGAGGTAAGTTGAGGACAAAGGGAAAAGTGGGAAGAGGAGGGAAACTGGAAAAAGCAGCTGAAAAAGTGGGACAAGAGAGGATTAATCGGGACTATACCTGCTAAATCAGGAGAGTTGAAGGGCATGTCCTTGGAACAGAGTTCCACATTCCAAGAATAAATTTTGTGAAGACATAGTAATGAGATTTACAACATCAGGCATTTATTTACTTCCCCACTGATTGCCAGCAATGCCCTTATCCATTATGCATAGGATAAACTGGTCAGTTTCTCCACAAAAGTATAAACAAACATATGTCTGATGTCAGAAATGTCAGTATTTGAAAATCAGTGAAGGAACTTTGCAGCTTCCTCGGACACCCTGTACATTACCATTCTTGAACAAAACAAAAATAGAAGCAGAAATTGCTGAGTTACAGTTCCTCAAGAGGTTAACAGTGTAGTGTGCAGATGAAGGGAAGTAGCAATCCCACTTTAGTCAGACCTCAACAGGAATACTGTGTCCAGTTCTGGGCATTACATTTCAAGAAGAATATGGACAAGCTAGAATGTGTCCACAGAAAAACGACCAAAATAATCAAAGGTCTGGAAACCAAGCCTTATGAGGAATGACTGAGGGAGCTGGTCATGTTTAGCTTAGGAGATTTTCAGACCGCGTTTCAGCGTGCCTAGCGTGGGAGGAGCTTTTGGGAGAGGGACGGCGGTCTTGCGCAGCAGGGGGGCGTTTTCGGACGCCGTTGTCCCTCTCCCGAAACCATCCGTGTCACTTCCGTGAAGCTTCGGAAGCCGCAGAGCCATATTTTAATCACGGGCAACCTCCGTGATTAAAATATGGCTCTGCGGCTTCCGAAGCTTCACGGAAGTGACACGGATGGTTTCAGGAGAGGGACAACAGTGTCCGAAAATGCCCCCCTGCCGCGCAAGACCGCCGTCCCTCTTCCGAAAGTTCCTCCCGCGCTAGGCACGCTGATACGCGGTCTGAAAATCTCCTTAGAGAAGAGAAGACTAAGAGGTGTCATGATAGCTATCTTTAAAAATCTGAAAGGATGTCATATAGAAGATGGAGCAAACTTGTTTTCTGCTGCTCCAGAGACTAGGACATGGAGCAATGGAGTCAAATTACAAGAAAAGAGATTCCACCTAATAACATTAGGAAGTACTTTTTTACTGTAAGAGATGTTCAACAGTGGAATAAACTGCCTCAGAGAGTGGTAGACTCTCCATCCTTTGAGGTCTTTAAAAAGAGGTTGGATGGGCATCTTTTATAGCCAAATCCACACTACACAAATAGTCCAGTTTGAAACTGGATTATTTGCCATGGCGCCTTCCTATGGAATCATGGCATTTGTAGTTTAGCATTCTCTGTCAAAGCATGCTGGTGCTGCACCAAACTACAAATCCCAGGATTCCATAGGAAGCAGCCATGGCAAATAATCCAGTTTCAAATTGGATTATTTGTGTAGTGTGGATTTGGCCTATGAGTGTAATTGTGTATTGCTGCATGGCAGAAGGCTGGACTAGATGGCCCACATGGTCCCTTCCAACTCTAGGGGGTTGTCCACACAGTGAAAATACTTTTCACAGAATTTGCTCAGAAAATAAGCTGTCTTAATGGGATCCCACATTGTCTTGTCGAATTGTGAAAGAGGGGGGCCAAAAAGAGGAAAAACTACATGAGAAAAGCATTTGCGGCTTTCCTTGACTTTTTAAAAAAGCTCCAGTGATATGCACATTTTCGCTTGTTAAGACAGGTGATTCAACATGAATCGCTTCCCCATGTAGGAAACAGTGCTAACCTGATTAGCTGGACGAACACAGGGGGCGGAGGCTGGGTTACAGGGCAAGCACCCGCTGCTGCCATGTTGGATTTTCACCTTAGCAAGGGATCGCTAAGGCGATAAAATGAAGCTTTGTGCTTTCTCTCTCTTTTTTGGGGGGGAAAGGTGGTATATTGCTTGTGAGCACCATAAAAAAAGTTTGGTGGTGGCAGATTTAAAAATGCTAGTAATCCACTCGTGGCTGCTGTCTCAGCTATAGGCACAGAGCCTATGGGGGCTGTAAAACCATTAAGACAAGTTGCAGCTGCTGCGACTTGAAATGTTGTAGGGTGTGACCTTTTCTAACTTGAAACAAATGGTTCTAGCATTCCTTCTCTGGTGACAGAGAAATTAGTAGACAAACTTTGGAAGTTCTATGGGGGAAATGCAGAGATATTAGGTAACTGCTTCATATAAACAACTCTTAGCAGCTCTCTGCCTCCTTTCCTATCTCTGCAATGGATAATTAATAAGCATTTTCTAGGTCATAATGTGTGTGTGTGTGTGTGTGTGTGTGTGTGTGTGCCTGGAGCAAAAAGAGTGAAGGATTTGGTAAGGAGGTGATGCAATAACAATGATTTAAAAGGTAGATTTTGCAGCATATCAGATGGCATGAGAGAAGATCCTAGGATACCCAGTACAGTAGAGACAGAATTGCAGCCACTGTGGGTCTTTAGAAAAGCTCTCTGGAGGTTATAATGATAAGTAGAAAAAGTAAAGATATTCCAGTGGGATCAATTCTTTTAAAGACAAGCATCTATATATATTTCAGTAACATCAAAAATGGACCTCTTGATTTACTAATTATCATCCCAATTATTGGTATGAAATTAGGAAAAGAGCTGGCCAGCTAATCTTCAAAAGCCAGTATCTTGATTTAACATGTCTTGTGGCACCTTAAAGTCTAACCATTTATAAATGTCTGCGTATGATGAAGTTCGCTCTTGTCCGTGAAAGTTCATGCTACAATAAATATATTAATCTTTAAGGTGCTACAAGATTCATGATGTCCACAGAATTCTCCTCCAGCACCACATTTCAAATGCGTCAATTTTCATCACTGCCCAGCTTTCATAAACATACAGAGCACCCTGTTTGGGAGCTTTCAACATCTCTACTTTCTTTTGGTTTCAATGGAATGCTGGAGTTCCCATCACAGCCAGAAGCCAGACTAGGGGAATGGGAAATGAAGACACCTGTTTTGTAAACCATTGTTTATCCACATTCCACACATATGTATGGCTCACACCAGTTCAGGTTCAACATGAGCATAGCTGGCAGTATACCACTGCATACATGCCTCTCACTTCAAATGGAGGCTTCAGCATGGCTCCTTTGGGTGGAAGTATGGCAAACCAGGTGTCACATTCTAATTTAATGATATGAGATATCACAATATTAAATATGAGAGGAGTGGGGAGATGGGAAACACTGTGCAAAATGCAATGCGAGGTTGAAAGCAAGTTAAGAATGGTATTTGCTTGAAATTTGCTTATGTGTGTAGAGGGAGTAGGGCTGCCAGGTCAGGAGTGTCCCAGCCTCAGAAATTTCAATGCCAAACCTGAGACTTAAGGATGACCTCTTGGGCGGCAGGCCTTAGTGATGTTATGAAGGGCAGCCCGTGGTGATGGCATTAAGTATGATACATTAAGCATTAAACACAACTGCACAGAGTATGCCATTCAAATAAAAAACACCAAGTCTAACTAAAGAGGAACACATACTTACTTACTTCAAAGCAGCACTCATTCCTCACCCTCAGCCTGAGGACCAGCGAAGAGGTTTGAGGTCCTGAGACCTTGGAACTCTGATAGAGAAGGGACCTGAATTTCCACCATATTGCAAATTCTAACATGAAATGCATACAAAATTGCCTTTACTTGATCTTTCATCCATCTGTGGTTACTTCTACATAAAGTTTTTATTGTGAAATCCCCTTGCCTCATTCATGGATCTTTATAGAGAAGTGTGTGTGTTTGTATCCAGACATTGTTGTCTCCCATTTCTAGCCTTCCTATGCTTTACCTTATCATCATTTCCCCCATTTTTTTTTATTTCTAGAGAACAACTGTTTAGGGGGAGATGGCAGAACAGGTACATGTGATCTTTTAATTTATAGTGTTAGGAGGCCTCCACCTGAAAGCATCCTTCCAAAGAAACTGTTGAGCTATTCCCTGCCAGAATTTCATTGGGAGAAGGAGGGACAAATGGGTACGGTATATGCAAGAACTGGAGGAGAGCACAGAGCCTGCCTTGCCTCTGGCTGACAGTGGCTCAGATATGATAAAGGAGCAAGCCTGACTGGCTTTCTAGATTACATAACCACAGATTAATGGCAGGAATGCTGTTGACACCTTATGCCGACATATTGGCTTGTTATGCTGGCATAAGGCACATTTTGGAATGGTAACTAGCAGGAGTGAAGGGTGGGGACAACAGAGAAAACCATCTTTGTTGCCAGCAGAAGTTGTTCTGCTAGTTACTGAGCAGCTCAGTGTAAGATCAACAAGGTTGTGGCATACATTATAAAATACTTCAGGCTGTTTGGAACATCAGCAAGAAATGCAAGAAGAAACTCCCTTTAAAAAGTATGAGGTACAGAAGTTTCAAAATGTCTAGATTTTATTTCACAGTTTCAGTTTGGTAAATTAAACAAAACACACACACACACACACAAGCACACATAATTATTTACACTAAATACAGTTTTTTTAAATGGTACTGTAATGTACAGTATGTGGGATTGTCTTTAAAGATGCTCCAAAAAGTTATAGTGGTACAAAATGCAGTCACTTTAGTACTTTATTGCATGGATTTTGTTCATTCCCAGTGGGCATCCAGGGCCCAGTTTAAAGCATTGGGATAGATCTTTAAGTTTGTGAAATTGAAGGCTTTCAAAGCCTGCATCCATAGGTTTTCTGTGTTTTTTTCTGGGCTGTGAGGTCATGTTCTGGAACAGTTTATTCCTGACGTTTCGCCTGCATCTCAGGACTCAGCCCTCAGGACTCAATAGGAACCACACCACCCTAACCACACCAGAGCTAAATAGATATCCACTAACACTGGCCTAAATACCCTACAGACCTCAGATTTTGTCTCATCTTAGAAGCTAAGCAGGGTCAGCCCTGGTTAGTAGTTGGACAGGGGATCTCCAACATTATTCAATATACTTCAACATTATTCAACATACTTCTGACTGATAATTCTTTAGGAGGCTCAACTACATAGGAGTCTTATTGGTCCAATTTTGCCAGATCATTTCAGGAGAGGCTTAAGAGCACTTCTAGCTTAGTTCTGGGTGGGGCTCAAGACCCTCCAGTTCCAGGGTCCACATGTTTATCATAAAAGGAACTTTTGCTTCATTACAGGTGGAATACAATTCAACAGCCAGGGAGCCTATTACAAAAGCAAAAACACAACACGGGCTGGCATTTCATCTGCGTTCCAAAATAACACTCTGGCCAAACAACCTGGTACTCAGCACAGTTTATTTTCAATGTCCATAGCATTGGTAATACATTTGCAGCACAAGCCTCAGTAAGAAAACAATAAACATTTTATAACAATCCTTGTCATGTCCAACCCTTTCATTATAATGAGTGGGCAATGTTTGGGCCTTCAGAGGTTGTTAAACTGCAATTTCCATTGGCCCTAGCCATTATTAGCCAATGGTCAGGGATGCAGAGATTTGCAGTTGAACAATATCTGGAGAATCACAAGTGGCCCACCCTACTTTATAAAATATTAAAACAGCACATTGGTAAATGAATACAATCTTTATATTGGAAACCCTTTCCATTCAAAACATAATTGCTTCACTAGCAATAAATCTGATAAAATCACCTATCCTTCAAACATGTCCTTTGTTTGTACAATAATAACTTGGCTTAATATATTATCTGTATTTTGAACACAAAGCACATGAAATAATGTTTCACAGTAGAATATTTTGTCACAACATGAGTATAGTCTCCTTCTACCTCCACGTACCATAGTGAGTGGAGGGTGAGGAAGAAACCAAATGGGTGTTTACCTCAGATTGAGCAACATTTGTACCTTTTGCTGCAAGACACCAAAGGGACTTCTGGGCACATGCTACATAATTATTCTATAGCACAGGAACGAAGGCAGGCATGGAAAAACCCAGAGTTTTGTGTTCAAGCATTGGGTTGTATGCTCTGATTCACCATGCTCTGTCAATTTCACATCCTGATCTCACCCAGAAAGGATCACACAAAAACGACAATGCACTAATTTTGTCTTGAGACACAAATACTTAAAATCCAGCTTGTGTAGTAAACATGTATCCAGTAGATACACAGACAGAGATAAACCAGAGGCTTGGAAAAGTTGCTTTTTAAGACTACAACATCTAGAATCTCTCAATCGTGGCCACACTAGTTAAGAGATTATGGGATTTGTAGTAAAAAAACCAAAACCTTAGATTTCCAAGCTTTGAGACAAGCATGCTTGGAGAAAGGCCAAAAGCGAAACCATTCAAAGTCCCAGTACTTCGGATATAGCAGCAGTTATCTAAGCCATGGAGTCATAAATGACCCAGGAGGTGTACAATGAGGCCATTTCAGATTAGCACCATGGAAATACAACAACACTCAAGCATGACATTGCTGGGCCCTGTGCTCTTAGTTTGCTTTCATCATCATCACCTGATCAAAATCAACCAGCTGAAAGCACTCAATGCTTTAACCTTTTAGCATGGCCTTTATTAAACAAATGAGGGAACTAAAAAGAACACACCTCAAGGTCATGTTCTGATATAGTCCATTTCTTTTCTTTCTTTCAAGTGAGAGCAAATCATAACAGAGACATTGATCAAAAGGTGGAGGCACAGAGGGGGGCAGTAGGTGGGAGAAAATGTGCATCAGTTTACCCACAAGATGCCATAAGGCAGGAAGAGAGACTCTAAAATCCTTTGTAGGAGAACATGAGTCATTCAGACATACACATTTATTAAAGTCTTCACAAAGAGCATGGATTTCATAGGGTTTTCTTAGGCAGGGAATCCTCAGAGGTGGTTTTGCCAGTCCCTTCCTCTGAAATATAGCCTATAGCACCTGGTATTAATTGTTAAGGAAAATGCAACATGGGACATACAGTGAAAGAAATAAAATATGTATGTGAAAGTCACAATGACTAAGCAAGAGCAATTATGGGGCTACACAGGTGAAACTGCTAATGTAATCTAGAAGGCCTGAGAGCCAAGGACAGAGGTACTGAATGCAGATTGGAAACACCTGAGAATCATTAAGTGTACAAGGTGAAATGTTGAAATACATGGGTTGGTCTTAGGCATGGATGGAACTATGTGGACCAATCAGAATGGAAGTACACACCCACTGGGTGGAAACTAATTAGTGGGTGGTGATAAACAATGGCTATAAAATTGCAATGTTTGCCAATGTATTGTGGTGGAGTAGAGGTGGTGTAGTTTGGAGATATTGTGGAGTAGTGTGTAGAGATTGTGATTTGTTGACCATATAGTATATTTATAAAGAAGAATAAAGTAGGTTTTATATAAAACTACTGAGTTGCCTGAGTGAATCCTGGAGACGTTTTGGAGACACCTGGAGAAGAGTGAGAGGGCTTGGAGAGTTTGTCAGGATCTTCAGCCTATTCTCTGAAACTCTGCTGCTTTGGAGGAAAGCATTAACCACTGATCTAAGCTGGTTGGCTCTGCTGCATAACAAGGTGGTGAGTTAGAGCCAGAGGTGAAGAGCTACAACTCCCATCATCCCTGACAAGGGTTATGGGCCCAGTTACTAGAGCACCCAGCATCCACAGAAGCTGAAAGTTCCAGAAAGTGGAAGAAAGCTTTGTGGACGACAGATCAGAGCAAGTTGTTTGTGCTGCACTGATAAGCCTCGTGAGTAAATCATTTTGTGTTTTGCTTAAGCCCAGACGGGTTGGCTGTGCATACTCAGAAGGACTGTGTCAAATTGAGTCACTGCACAAATCAAGATGGAATTTCTAAAGTTTAGTAAATTAAATAGAAACAACTACTCTACCTGGAAGATTTATGCCCAATCTCTACTAGTAAAGGAAGGTCTGTGGTCAATGGTTGAAACAGGGCTGGCAGCTGATGCTAATGAAGCCACTAAAGAGAGAGATAGTAAAGCAAAAGCCTGTCTTTATCTCATGCTTGAGGAAGACTTAATTAATGACGTCAGAGATAAAACGTCCGCCAAGGATGTGTGGGATACCTTGCAGAGATTACACACTCCTTCAACTGCTTTTGCAAAAATGCTATGGTCTAAAAGAATATACAGGCAAAAGATGGCTAAAGGGCAGTGTGTGTTAGAACATTTAAAAATAATGCAAGACTTGTTTGTGCAAGCTGAACTGAGGGGAGTGCAAATTAGCAAAGAGCAGCAATGCTACATTTTGATAGAATCGCTAGACTCTTCGTGGGACAACATAACGAACAGCCTGCAAAACCTGCAGGAAGCTGAACTTAATAGAGACTTAATTGTGGCCAGAATACTGGAAGAGAACCAGAGAAGAATGTCTGAGCAGGGTGACTCAGCAAGCTTAAAGACTGTGCCAAAACAACAAACAACTCCTGACTGGCGAACGCAGGAGGAAGCAGCCTCTACAAGGGAGCAACGGAGGTGCTTTTATTGTAAGAAGATTGGTCATCTGAAGAGACATTGTAAACATTTTGCAGCTGAGAGACGCAAGCAAGCAGAGAGCAGATGGCAGCCGCGGCAGTATCAAAAACAGTCCAGACCTCCATTTTTGAGGGACAGTGGTAATAAAAAGGGTTTTGCAACCATGATTAAGGAAAAACAAAATGCAAATTCTAAATGGCTAGTTGATTCAGGAGCCACATCTTTGATGTGTAATGACATAAATTTAATAAGTAATAGAAAATCAGCTAATGTAAATACTGTAGTTTTGGCTGACGGGAAAGAGCTAAGTACTGTAAATCAAATGGGTACTGTGTACATTCCAGGGCTAAAAGAGAATTTTAATGATGTCTTACATGTAAAGGAGTTAGAAAATAATTTGTTATCAGTAAGCAGATTAACAGAAAGAGACTACACAGTCATCTTTGAAAAGAACATGTGTAAGATAAAACTGAATGGGGAATTGTGTGGCATAGGTTTGAAAAAGGACAAACTTTATTATTTGGAGGACAATATTGATAGCTACAGGGTTGAAGAAGCTAATAACATAGAAAATATTCCAATCCACAAAGACTGCATACACGAGCTTCACAGAAAATTTGGCCATGCGAGCTTCAAATGTTTAAAGAATTTAATCAGTATGTGTCCAGATTTAAAAGTTACTGAATGCAAAAACCACTTAGATTGTACAGTGTGTCATCAGGTAAAGGTCAGAGCTTTTCCAGTAGCTAAGAAAACAAAAAGAATTGCTCAAAGACCATTTCAGTATGTACATGCAGATGTCGCCCAAGCTAATTGCTTGTCCTTAGGGGGAAGCAAGTATTTCCTAGTAATTGTTGATAGGTATACAAGGTTTGCATTTGTGAGAATAATGAAAAACAAATCTGATGCTGGGCAAAGTTTAAAAGCATGGGTAAGAATGGTGGAAAGACAATTTGATAGCAGAGTAGGCACCATCATTACTGATAGAGGAGGAGAATTTTTAAATAATCAATTGTTTAACTGGTTTCAAAAGGTGGGAATAAGGCATGAAACTACAAACCCTGCTTGTCCTAGTGAGGATGGGTTAGCAGAGAAGAAAATACAAGATATAAAAAGAATTACTGCTTGTATGATGGCAGATGCAGGGGTGAAAGATAGTTTTTGGGCAGAAGCAACTTTGACTGCAATACATATCAGTAACAGATTGTATCATTCAGAAATTGAAGACATTCCCTACAGGGTATTGTATGGGAGAATGCCAAATTACAAGTACTTAAGGGTTTTTGGACAATTTGCTCATGTTTACACACCTGCTTGTTTCAGGAGGAAAGGAGAACCCAAAAGCAAAAGGCTTAGGTTTTTGGGGTATTCTGGAAATAGCTACAAGTTTCATTTGGGAGGAAAACAAGTGCAGTATTCTAGGTCTGCAAATTTTGAGAGACATGCTGGTTGGGACAAACTGCATGCCAATAAAGAAGTGTTTTTGAGGTTAGGGAGTTCAAATGAGCCAGAAGCACAAACTGAACCAACCTCAGGAAACGGAGGGGTTACAGTTAAGCAGGAAGCATCACCTAGCAGCAGTGGTAGTTCTTCTGATGATGAGATAGCATCTAGGCCTACTACTACTCGAATGACTGAAGACAAGAGATTTAGTCATAGAACTACAACTCCCAGTAGAGAAAGTGAGGATGAAAGAGACAGAACAGCAGATTTTATTCCCAGGCGTAGTCATAGAGTTAGAAAGCCTCCAGATAGGTTTGTTGTGACAAAGGCAAGAGCTTGTTTAGCAGTAGAAGAGCCTGAAAGTTTTGAAGAATTGGAAAGTTATTCTAGTGAAGAACAGGAAAGATGGTTTGATGCAATGGATAATGAGTTTGGTTGCCTGGTAAATAAAGATGTTTTTGAAATTGTTGACAGACCCAAAGACAAGAAAGTAATTGGTTGTAAATGGGTATACAAAAGGAAAGAAATGCCAGATGGAAGTATCAAATATAAAGCTAGGTTAGTGGCTAAGGGTTTTGCACAACAGCAGTATGAGAACTATGATAAGACATATTCTCCAACTGCAAAGCCAGAAAGTCTGAGAATGGTTCTAGCTGTAGCAGTAAAAAGGAATTTAGTTGTAGAACATTTTGATTTTGAGACAGCTTACTTGAATGCGGTTCTGGATGAAGAAATATTTATGGAACAGCCACAAGGTTTCGAAGAAAATGGTAGTCAGAGAGTATATAAATTAAAGAAAGCGTTGTATGGTTTAAAACAAAGTGCCAGAGCGTGGAATCTGTGCATCAATGATGAGCTAGTTAAGCTAGGTTACAAGAGGAGCATTGCAGATGCTTGTGTTTATACAAAAGGAGACATAGTATTAGTGATTTATGTAGATGATTTGTGCGTATCAGCAAAGTCAAAACAGGAAATTGAGTCAGTAAAAAGAGAATTGTCTAAGAAGTTTGTTTTGAAGGACTTAGGTGTATTGAAGTCTTATTTAGGTATTTGCGTTGAATGGACAGAAGAAGGACATTGTTTATTAAGTCAGAGAAATAAAATTGAAAGACTGATTGAAAAGTGTGGATTACAGAATGCAAAAATAGTAAGAGCTCCAATGACAACTGGTTTTGTGTCTGAGGAAACAACTAGAGCGTTTGAGGACAAGACTTTCTTCAGAAGTATAATAGGATCTTTACAATTCATATCTTGCCACACCAGACCAGACATTTCTTATGCTGTAAATGTATTGTCTAGAAGGGTTAATGATCCAAAAATTGAAGACTGGACAGCGGTAAAACATTTATTGAGATATTTGAAAGGAACCTTAGATAGGAAATTGATAATAAGAAACAATAGTTCAGATCTAGATTGTTATGTAGACAGTTCATTTGCATCAGAATTAGGAGACAAGAAGTCAGTTACAGGAATGATAATTAAATATAGTGAAAGTCCAATAGTTTGGAGAAGTAGAAAACAAACTAATGTAGCGTTAAGCACAACGGAAGCAGAATTCGCTGCTTTGAATGAGATAGTAAATGAGGTACAGTGGATTAAGCAATTGCTAAATGATTTAAATGAAAGTTACAAGATACCAGTAGAAATTCTGGAAGATTCACAGTCATGCATAGCGATGGCTGAAACTGAAAGTTTGAAGAACAGAACAAAATATGTTGGTGTAAGATATCAAAATGTGCGAGACATGATTCAGAAGGGTGAAATAGAATTGAGATATATAGAAACACAACACAACATAGCAGATTTGTTCACAAAAGCATTGACAGCAGAAAAACATGAAAGGCTGACACAAATGGTTGGAATGACATTGTAAGACACATACAATATTATATTTCGGAGGGGATTGTTAAGGAAAATGCAACATGGGACATACAGTGAAAGAAATAAAATATGTATGTGAAAGTCACAATGACTAAGCAAGAGCAATTATGGGGCTACACAGGTGAAACTGCTAATGTAATCTAGAAGGCCTGAGAGCCAAGGACAGAGGTACTGAATGCAGATTGGAAACACCTGAGAATCATTAAGTGTACAAGGTGAAATGTTGAAATACATGGGTTGGTCTTAGGCATGGATGGAACTATGTGGACCAATCAGAATGGAAGTACACACCCACTGGGTGGAAACTAATTAGTGGGTGGTGATAAACAATGGCTATAAAATTGCAATGTTTGCCAATGTATTGTGGTGGAGTAGAGGTGGTGTAGTTTGGAGATATTGTGGAGTAGTGTGTAGAGATTGTGATTTGTTGACCATATAGTATATTTATAAAGAAGAATAAAGTAGGTTTTATATAAAACTACTGAGTTGCCTGAGTGAATCCTGGAGACGTTTTGGAGACACCTGGAGAAGAGTGAGAGGGCTTGGAGAGTTTGTCAGGATCTTCAGCCTATTCTCTGAAACTCTGCTGCTTTGGAGGAAAGCATTAACCACTGATCTAAGCTGGTTGGCTCTGCTGCATAACAAGGTGGTGAGTTAGAGCCAGAGGTGAAGAGCTACAACTCCCATCATCCCTGACATTAATTGGCTGTCTCCCATCCAAGTACTAATCAGGGCCAATCCTGCTTAGCTTCCAAGATCAGATGGGATCTGGTGCCTTACAGTCAGGTAATTTCTAGATCCAGATTTAATGATCTGATAGAAGAGGCTCTTTGGACTGTGAAGTCGAATGCTTTCACAGCTGGCATCCATAGGTTTTCTGTGTTTTTTTCCGGGCTGTGAGGCCATGTTCTGGAAGAGCCGGCCACAGATGCAGGTGAAACATCAGAAATAAACTCCTCCAGAACACGGCCTCACAGCCTGCTCTTTGGACTCTTAAATGGCCATGTGAGTTACTTGACTGATTAAAAAATGTACTGAGCCAGCCAGCTGTGCTGCATTTCAGGGCTTTCATTCTCTTGAGTGGGGTCCTGGATGTCTCCCCCTAAGTTCTATAATGACAGCACCAATGGAATAAAAGGAAAACAGAGGTTGGAAAAAGACAAATGTCAGCGCTTGAAAATATCAGTGCCCTGTTACCTGCCCATCATGACTGACGTGATGTTAATGAGCATCAAACACTAGAGATGGTAGACACTTTAATGAAAGAATGACAGAAGACTAGACAGCTTTTGCTGAACTAGTACAACTACCTAGAGAAGAATCCTTTTCAATTACTCAGGTTTATTTAATTTTCAGGAAGAAAAAAGTAAAGAAGATTGAGAAGGAAAAAGACTGTGGGGATGCAACTGCTCATAATAATAGCATTCAGGTCCTATTGGAAAATTAAATCTGCAATCTTACATAGTCTCATGTGGAAGTTAAGTCACATTGATATTACTTGCATTTACTCATAAATACAGATGGACTGGGTGGACTCTAAAAGTCCCAGATTTGCAGGCAAGGATGGAAGATTGTATCTCCTGAGGAGATACAATGCATGCATTCTCTAAAAGATCTGACTCGGGTGTACCTAATCATAGGTATTCTGGTCCACTGAGAAGAGCAGGTGAACACTGTCTCACTTGGAACCCTGCAAATGGCTCTGAAGTGTACACCATGACGACCAGATTTAGTAGAAACACACAGCATAAACGAGGCTTATATCACATCTTTACTTCAGTGAGTTCCAGATAGCATACATAGCTTTTCTCCTCCCCACTTTATCTTCACAACAAAGCTGTGAGATGCTGCCCTGTACTCAGAGACCTTACTTCTGAGGATACATGGCTAGGCTTGCACTGCAGCCTCCTCTTTAGCATTCTTTTTCACATTAAGCAGCAGTCCTATCAATGCAAAATGTATTTGAGGTCTAATCGTGAGGTCTAAAAATGCCTTCACGAGGCAGGGTGTGTTTCAGAAGTCAATAACACTATCTAAAGTTTACTGAAAACTGATATTGTTATTGTGTTTCTGTATCCAAAAACCTTTGGCGACAGTTATGTAGAGTCATAATTAATAGAGCAATCTGGGGTATAACTACTCAGAAGTTTATTGGGTCTTACTCTTAGGAAAGTGACTATAAGAATACAAGTTAGATCTCTAAATTCTGTTTCTAACAATATAGATATTGCTGTGTTAAAATAGACACTGTAGTACCTCATGCTTCATGCTGCCATTTCTCTGGGCTTTGGCTCAGGAGAGCATGTGTAATGGGTCATAAAGACTGACCTCCCAGGAGGAGTGATCCTCACTTGGGCCATAATGTTTTAGAAAGAATTACCATGTGGAGTCCAACTATCACATTATGAATAGTGACTGGGGATTCTGGGAATTGTAGTACAAAAATTATACAGGTTCTACTGGCTGCAGCTTGAGGGAGAATGAAGTAATCACTGAGCTGTATGTGGTAAGTGGTTCTAAATGAAGGACAACATGACATCCTCCAGAGATTGTTGGGCTAGTTTCCATCATCCTAGTCCTGGAGCTATACTGGTTAGCATGATGGAAATTTCAGTCAAACAGCGTCTGGTTGACCAGCCCTGTTTACAATGGGACAAGTCAGATGAGACTAGTTTATATTCTGCAGCCTTCTAGTGTTTGAAAAATTACTGCTCAAGAGTACAACTCCCCAAATGCCCATAGCCACTGACCATGATGGCTGGGGCATTTCTGGAATTACAGTCTAAAAGGGTTACTTCTCCAAACCACTCAACCTTCTAGACTTCAAACATTTCCCCCCAATTTGCTGTTAGAATCTATGTCTACAATAATAGATGATAGGAAAACAACACCCTCAGTTGATTCCACCTTGATCTTTGTGTTGTTGTGTTGTCAAAACACATTTTCTGCAAGCAATGAAAAGAGTTGATGTTGAATTTGCATTTTTTAAAAAATCATTTATAATTTGGTCTCATCAAAATGTTGTTGAAAAGAAGACAAAAGATGAAAACAGTCCAATTACTTCTGAGACAGTTGGATCAGCCTCACGTTACAGAACACCAAATAGCCACGCTCTAGACAAGACACAGAAAAAACTCTTGCATTAAAAGTGGCTTTGAACATATAAAAGATAAGAGAAATGTGCTGGAATGCTAAGCTGGTGAGGGAAATGATAATTTTTCATATCGGTTAAAGGTTGAAAAATTAAAAATCTGTAGATATAATCTGGTTAGTCAGTAAAAAAACTGACACTGACATGAAAGTGAAGGAGGAAAAAATGAGGCAAAGATAAGGAAATAAAGAAAAAAACAGGCTTTTGTTTTTAGTAAAGGACAGTGATATACATTATTAAATAGGATAATGGAGCATGTTAGTGAAAGGTTTAGAACACATGTTAAATAGCAAGACCAACTTACACTGAAGTGTGCTATTCAGAACACAACCTTCTACATGTTTACTCAGGAGGAAATCCTGTGTTCAGTGTGAGTTTATTGTCAGGACTGTAGCTATACTCCCCTTCCAGAGAAAATTTGTTAAAGAGGGGGAAAGGTGCTTAGCTCCACAATATATTTTGATTAGTAGTGCTAAGTGCTGTCTGTCTGTTCTTTGGTAGGAAAAAAAGACTGAAGAAATATGAGATGGTGCATATGAAAGACAAGAGCCTGCGTTTCATGCGCTGAGTGTAGTGCTCTGCATGTGAAGCTCCATACCACCACCCCTGCCAACAGCTTGGGAAGGGATGTTGCGACTCGGGCAACCAAAAAAATGCAATTCTTGGCTGTGAGGGGAAGAAAAATGAGTTCATTCTCGCAGAGTGATCTTGTTCCTTTTTCACTTGGCTGCAGTTGAAGCCAAGACCACTTCTTGGTTACCTGAGCTGCCACTCCCTGACCCATAAATAGATACAAGTAAGGGCCTCCCTTGGGCTTTATTGGGACCTGGGGGAAGTTTTAGAGAGTGCAGGCATAGTGCATAACTCCCAAAGAAGGTGTACGGACGAATAACCACAAATTAATACGTATTTATGGCACCAAGAAGATTCTAGCCAATGACATCTGGACTCCCTGTAAAATTCTATGAATGATGTAGGGTGATTGCAACATAGAGGCTTCCCTTGGAAGCACCTCCAATTGAACAAAGTCCCATTGCTTTTGAACGTTACTCAAGACAAACTTTAGTCAGATTCATTTGGGATACTCATGTCTGGGATCAATATAGATGGGGAAACCTTTGTTTTGCAGTTTCCTGCATTCAGTTTTTTTAAAAAAAACTTCACATCCTTTCTGTCGCAAATATTCTTCAACAATTAACAGAAACATAATTTTCTCCCCACTACATCTGCAATGGCCAACTGCAATTCCTAGCTGTTTCTGACACTGAGTGGACAATGCTACACCAGCCTGCTACTTAAGTATTAAAGATGAGGCATTTCTTGGAGAGGGGAAGGGGAGTGGCAACTGTAATTTGGCACCAACATGGTTGAATATGCAGGAATTCAAACCCAGGATTTTTTTTTTAATGTAACGACTCACAAGCCCTGTCTCTAGATGGATGAATCTATCAGTTTTGCTTTCTCCTATATTCAGGTGTTTTTAAAATCTGAAGTTCTTCCCTATCCTGAATATGAAGAAATTTTCAATGTTTCAGTAAAGTTTTGGCATAAATGAACTGAAATGAAGCTCTCCCTTATCCCTATAACAGCCTCATTTATTGGAATACAGTAGGGCCCCCATATCCACTGATTCAATTATCCACGGTACACAAAACAGCTCACCTACCATAGTCTTCCTAGAAAATGCATCCTCTCTAGTCATTTTCTAGGTCCTCCAAGGCAACTCTATAGTATTTTAAACCATAAGTCCCATTATTTTCAATAGCATTCTATATTATCCATGGTTTTCAGTATCCATGCCCCCCCCCCAGAACCAATCCCCAGCAGATGGGGGGTCCTACTATAATAGAAAAGCTAATGTGTCAAGAAGTCCATTTGTAGGCCTCAAAAATGTGTGTGTGTGTTTAATGGTGAACAGTACATAGAAGACTATTAAACATAGCCCTCGTGGTCTCTTCCAACTCTGCAATTCTATGATTCTATGAAACATAGAAAAAAGTATCATGAATTTTTGGGTGTGGAGGCTTTCAGGAACAAAAGTTCATCCTCTTTTTTGGGCCAGAACAAAGTTAGTTTAGGGATTCTGAAGGTGTCAAGGGCCACAAAAACACCCTTGGGTGTGTGTGGAGGGCTGCATTTGGCTCCAGCAACAGACTTTGCCCATCCCTGCTGTAGTGGTACAAAAAGTTTATAGAAATAGCAAGGAGCCTGGGACTTGGGGGACCTTATAAAATGTTATCATTTCTACCAGAATCTCTCTCTCTCAACATACCCCACAAGGCTTACGGTTTTGCAAGTTCTTACCTGGAAACAAGGGAAAAGGAAAGACTACCTAGGGAATGTGTGCTTGAACATGCACACCCAGGAAAGCCATCACGTGGGATTCAGTCTGCTACACCAGATGAGTGAGCAAGCATAGAGGGATTACAGACTAAGCCTTGTACAGCACAGATCCAAATATTTGCATATAGTATCACTTGACTGAAAGGGAATAAACAGATATTGAAAGGCACTGGAATAAAAGCAATGATAACAAAACTCACTTTGATATCTAGACATGATCTCATAAATAACAGGGTTCTAACATTGAGAAATTGTCCAGGAAAGAACTGTAGGAGAGAAATCTGGCAGAATTATTGAATCCTAACTACCGGTAAGCAGGAGAATGCATTACAGGATCAGACTAACTTTTGACTTCAGAGAATGATCCTTCATAACCAAGGGGATCTTGTAACATCTTTGAGATTAACTGAGAGAGAAATGTTGTAGCATAAGCTTTTGTAGACTTGGTCTACTTCCTCTGATGCATAATGCCTTCATAATGCCTCTCCCCAACATCAAAAGACAACACTGTTGAGTGCTGGCCTTCTGCTTCCATTACTCAGACACTTCTTTGTATTTTAGAGCCTGGATTCATTCTGTTTTCTTGGTACCAGCTGAGTCAATGCAGGATTTGTGTTAATAGGAACACTGATATTTAGGCTGCTTCATGTTAGTATCAAATCAGACTGGAGCATACCAAGCAGGCACTAGACCTCCAATACACTGCAGCAAGGTCTAAATCCACCTGGTACTTGGTGGGGCTACAGAATGGTTATTTTCCACATGGTACAATACACAAGTGCAAGTGCTGTTGTGTTTCTTCCAGGTCTTGCTTCACAAGATCCCACAGAAATGCCAAGTCACTTGTGAACCATCACTGCTCACCTTTATGTTGTGTTTTGGTCATTTAACAGCTGCTTCGGGTATTGCTGAGAGCAAGCCTGGAAAAGATACGTTGCAGGCATGCGTTTGCCTGGGCAGGGGGTGGTGGTGATGGTGGAGAAGATACACAATTTTGGATGGGTTTTAAGATCTTTACTCATGAACAAAGTCTCTTAATTAGTGGTCAAAACAAACATATCTCCTTCCCCTCTGTCTCCCTGCAGTTCCCTGTGCCCCCCCCCCAATTGTCTTGAGTATTTCCCAGCCCTCCAAAACCAGTGTGGAGAGCACAGTGCTATATGGGGAGTGGAGGACTGCCTCTCCCAATTCCACTTGACTATGATATTCTTTCAGTAGAAATCCAATAATAATAATAATAATAATAATAATAATAATATTTTATTTTTAACCTGCCCCTCTGCTCAGCAACCGGGGTGGTGTACAACAAGAGTAAAACACAGCAAAAATCCTCCTCTGGATATGTTAGTTGTGAAAAGTCAACTCTTACATGTATGATTTTAACTATGATCAATATTAGGGTATGGTAAGTACTAGAAGCAAAGATGTCTAAACTGAGACTGCTGTACTTTGGACATATCATGAGATGATGTGATGTGACTCACCAGGAAAGAGGATAATGCTTTGTATAGTGAAAAGCACCAGGAAAAGTGGGAGATCACACTATAGGTATATTGATTCAATTAAGGAAGCCATGGCCCTGAGTTTGTAGGACCTGAGCAGGGCAGCTGATGACTCAGGATGTTGGAGGTATCTCATTCATAGGGTTGCCATAAATAAAATTTGACTTGAAGGCAAATAACAACAACAAATCTATTTTCAATAGAAACTAAACAGAAACATTGCATATGGTACACACAGGGCTCCCTCAGCTGAACCATGTTGCACGTCTACACTGTTCTAGAAATATTACACATTTCTGTTTTGAATAGGGCTACCATTTATTGAGGTGGCAGGACTCCTATGCCTTTAACAGCTGGATGGCAAGAGGAAATTTTGTTAGAAAAACATTTCCCATCACTTTATCTGAAATCCTGGAAAACCTTGACCTTGTTGCAGGGTACTGCAAGCACAGGGATAGCATTCTTTCAATTAGGTTGTAGAAGCCTCTTAGAAGGATGGAGTGGGATGTGTAGTTCAGTTGAACTCAGGCTATGCTAAATTCTAGGCACGACTTCTTTAGAGCATCTGCATGATCTTAAGAAAAGCTGGAGTTACACTGGGAATTATTCATCTGAAAGCCCGTTAAATGAATGAAAATTATACAACTGTACAACCAAATTGCAAGTGTACATGGACAAAGACTTCACTGGGCGAAGATGAAGTTTGCCTTCTATAGTCTCAATTAGACAAGCTATTAGGCTTTGTCTCAAGCCAACAGAGGATGCCTCAATACCTTGACTTTAAGCCAGCATTCAAATAACTGTATAGAAATGTTAATGACTTCATCAGGTCAACAGTGAATACCATTCTATATGCCAGGAACAAAACAAAATATCCTAACTTGTTTTGTGGGTCAAACTTATATAGCAGGGTGGGAATAATATGGCTCTCCAGGTGTTGCACTTCTGCACTGACTAGGGCCCCTGGGAGCCTGTTAGATGTCTTTGGAGTAAGCACCTGAAAAAGATAAATGGTTGCCTGCAGCTGTAATGATTGCCTGCATGAGGGAATTTCAGCACAAAGGCTGCTGAAATTCCCTTTTCTAAATAAGTCTGAAAGCTACAGAAACCCTGTCCTCTTCTTCATGTGACAACTCTAGATATACCGGTACTCTTTACACCATAAGTGGCCCTAGCAGGATAAATGTGTATTTTCCAATTACCTCTCTCTTGAACAGGGAATGAAAAAGGTGTGGCCCTCAAGAAATAGGGTCACCTGTCAGCAGCCTTTCCAGTAGACTGCAACAGAGGGATAAAAGGGTGGCAAGGCCACTCCAGCAGAGAGTCAAGGCGCCCTTTCACACTAACAATTATAGGGCTGTGATTCCACTTTTAACTGCCATGGTTCCTCCTTATGGAATCCTGGGATTTGCAGATTAAGGAGGAGTCTTTAGAATAATCAGCCAGAAAAGCTCCTCTTGTACAACCTCCAAGATTTCATAGGATAAAGCCATGCCAGTTGATGTGGAATCACAGTACTATAATTGTATTCTTCTGATTACTCAACTTTTTCCATCCCAGCTGTACTCTAAGAACTGGTGATGCCTTCACTTGCTTTCTCCATCCTCACTCCCCTTTCCTCTTCTGTTATGTTATACACCTTTTAGATTAGAAGCCTGAGAATAGGCACTACCTTTTAAAACACTGATCATTATGATGCTTTCATAGCTTCTCAGTGGGACAAAATGTTTTAAATAAAGGATTACCACTGCATTTAATCCTACGATGAAATTCTATTACATCAAACCACCAAGGTACTTAGGCTAAGGCATTAACTCTTAGATGTATTGATTTCCATAAAACAACATAGCTGCTGTGCATTAGCACAGGTTTAAATGCCTAGCTGAAACTATGTCTTGTGGGGACAGTTCTGTCTAAGGATCAAATACACTGTTAACTCTTAAACAGCACCTTAAACACTGCCAGTGCAACCACTACAGCCAGTGGAGTCTAGTATGGGAATATCATCATGGATTCGGTTTTAAGAAGTGCTAATTATGCTCTGTGTTGAATAATTATAATAGCCTGGCTCAGAAAAAAAAATTATAGCCCTGTGTAAGTGGGAAAATGTGGTAAACTGATGCTAGGTTTATTTATTTCCAGTTTTATTAGAAAGTTCCTAGAGAAGTCTGAGCAGTTTGTTGTCCTTCCATAGGCAGGTGAAGTGGACTTGTAAAAAACAAACAAACAAAAAATCCAACAAGCTCTTGGGAAAGGGTTTTTAATAGTGTGCTGCACTGTTTTTTTTCTCTTGCCTTTTTAATGAACATGTTTCCAATTGTTGTTACTTCCATAGATATTTTAATTCTACTTTAACTATAACTTTTTGTATGTTCTTAATTAAATGTTTTTGTCTGTATCTGTTTTAATTCTTGTAAGCCATCCTGAGTTCCCAGATGGTTGTTGATGATGATGAACTCCCCCCCCCCACAGCCTACCTAAGACTCAGGACCCAATGCTCTGCTCAAGAAGAGTAGCATCTCAAAGCATTTCAAAACTCAGGTATATGTGTAAGGTGCAAACTCTATTAGATAATCTGATCTTTCATGTCCATATAAGAAAACCCCATCAAAATGAGTAAAACTTGCAGAACTGTTTGCCTTCCTAGTGGTACTGACAACGGGCATTGTTGTGGAATCAACAGTCAGAAGAGAACTGCAAACAACATGGGAATAGCAAGTTACAAACAACATACAATCTGAGTGACTTATTATTATATAGGTATGCATGTGACATTTCTGGAGAATGGGAAAGAGGGAAAAACAGGCGCCTGCTTTTCTTCTTCAGGTCTTCCTCCTGAAACCTCATCATATAGGCTATGGAGGATATTTCCTCCTACCCTTGTGGCATTTATTTTCCGTAACCCTAGTCCAAGCAGATTATTAGCCGATATCCTTAACATTCCATGCCTCTGAAGCCTGAAATTAAATAAGCTAGATCCAACTGATTACTGTAGTTTTCATTTTTTTTTCTTTTTAATTTTCACATCAGTTATACTTTTGTATATCTATATAGTATCCTGTGAGTATTCAAAGGTCACAACTTCATTTTGGAATGGCCTCATTTCTTTCAAAATGGCAGGCACTGGACCACCCAAATCTGGTTATTAGTGGGAATTATGATTTTGTTTACTCAGGCCATAGAGATAGGAATAGTTTTGTGGGGCAAGGTGAAGCCTGATCTTAGGAGATGGTAAAAACTAGGTGGCAAGGGACTCAGAGGCAAAATAGCTAGGGGAAGGTGCAAAGTAATCAATGGGTTCAAAGGAAGGAGACATGAAGGCTTCAGGAAAAGGGGAGAAGAAAACAAGGCAGTTCATACAGGAGACTCTGAAGAAACTTCATAGTGTTCACTACTGGAATGGATGTACTCTATTGTATGGAATGTTAGTAGGCTGGCTAAAAGATGGCTAAAGGAAGTAGACTGAAAAGTAGTGGCCTGATAAAACAATGGGCATTTGTGGCATGGTGCTGAAGACGGGAGGAACCGGGGGGGGGGGGAGTTCTAGGGTAAAACTTCCCACAGAACATATGAAAAGAGGGTTTGTGTAATACTGATGGGAAAGTGGGCAGAGTAGGGGATTTCCAAGGGTTCCAGATTGTGGGTCAAATGGGTTGCTAGGCAGGGTTTTCTTTTGGATCCTAGGGGGTCTACGGATGGGCACCAGGGTGTGTGTGTGAATTGGGTGCAAAAAACCTGAAAAAAATCACCTCTGAAATTTCCTTCTTGTTACTTTGAACATAGAATTATAGAATCATAGAATTGCAGAGTTGGAAGAGACCACGAGGGCCATCCAGTCCAACCCCCTGCCATGCAGGAAATCTTGATCAAAGCATCCCCGACAGATGGCCATCCAGCCTCTGTTTAAAGACCTCCAAGGAAGAAGACCCCACCACGCTCCAAGCCGAACAGCTCTTACTGTCAAAAAGTTCCTCCTAATGTTGAGGTGGAATCTCTGTTCCTGGAGCTTGCATCCATTGCTCCGTGTTCCAGTCTCTGGAGCAGCAGAAAACAAGCCTGCTCCATCCTCAATGTGACACCCCTTCAAATACTTAAACAGGGCTATCATATCGCCTCTTAACCCTCTTTTTTCCAGGCTAAACATACCCAGCTCCCTAAGTCTCTCCTCATAAGGCATCATTTCCAGACCTTTTAACATTTTAAGTCCATCTGCTGGGAGTCCAAAGCTTTCATGAAAGGGATCTGAAAGGATCTTCAAAGTGAGCCAAGAAAAGGTCAAGAACTACTGGTCTAGTCCATAGAACCATAACTGGAAGAGATCACATGGGCCATCCAGTCCAACCCCCTGCCATTCAGGAAAACACAATCAAAGCCTTCCAGCCTCTGTTTAAAAACTCCCAAAGAAGAAGATTCCGCCACACTTTGAGGTAGGATTACTCTATGTGTAAAAGCTGCAGAGAAAAGGAAATCACTCATCAACTAACTGTAGTTGCTATTGCCTCAAAAAGCCCTGAAGCCCTGGAAATGTTAGGAGCAAGAAGGGCCAAAATGAAGCAGGAAAGGAGGAGCTGAATTTCACATGCTGATTTGAATTACCTAACCAATTCATTGACTGCACATTTTTAGACTATTTTAACGGCTTGCTCATACATGATTGATGTGGTCCATCTGTCTATGCACAGAGCTGGTGCCTCAGTTAGGAAATTCATGCAATATGTAGGTTAAATCTTTCCTAACTGTAAGCTCCCTATTCAAAAAAGAGTGAGGTACTGTTCATCTGGGCAATACATTTTGAAACTTAAAGGTCAGTGTGCCCCGAACTCCCTGCTCTCAAAACCTGGCTGGCCTGGAGGTCATGGATACGGAAGTAATTTAGTGTTTCTTTTGGAATTTGCTAGCTAAAGTGCTGTAGACTTGGCATGTTGCTTGGAACAGACCTTGTACAGTTATTGTGCCAGTAGAAGAAATCCCATTCCCACTCATTTAAGTCTCCCCATTTAACAGCTGTCAAAACTGAGGTACTGACAGGCCATGTTTTTTCTACAAGCTGTACAGAATGAGTGATTTAATCAGGACAGGAAAACTTATCTGATCCAAGAATGTATTACCTACTCTCTATTGTGCTTCCAGAAGAAGTCCTGCCTCATTCATGGAGTTTTATGCAGAGTCCTGACAACACTGCCTTCCAATTGTAATTCTCCCGTGTTTTCCAACTGCTTCTACCATCTTTTCATCCTGCAGAAAATCTGTTAAGGCGAAAAAGATGGAATAGCTGCACAGTGTATTTTTCTTGGTAATGTTCAAAGCTGTCTGTCCAGATTGAAGCACCCAAGATTTCTGATTCAATATCCTTCTGGTGGTTAGCTGACAATTGAAATAAAAACAGATCACCAGAACTAAAAGAAAAATGCCAGATATATCTCTAGACATGACCGTTTGAGAACTGGCTTACCCCGATTACAAAGATTTTGCTTGATTGAGCTGAATTAGCAAAAGATAAAATAAAATATACAAATTATTTTTATTTGCTATCTACTTCTCTATCTAACTTTTGAACACTTTGCTTTTCTGAAAGCCTAACAGCTCACTTAGCTTTTATAGATTTCGTTGGGTTTATATCCTAGGTACATTTATCTGAGAGTAAGTCCTATTAACATAATAGTGCTTACTTCTGAATAAACATGGATAGGATTACTCTGTGTGTGTGTGAGAGAGAGAAGGTGGGAGGAAGGGGGGATAATGCGTTTTCTAAATATTATTAAATGATTTTCCCTAGTGATGCAGGGAAGAAATGAAAGGACAGGTACATCTTTGCACACCAGACACAAAGGCAGAATTCACTGATTCACTGCAAGACTATGGAATTTCAGATGAAAGAAAAGCTTGAGTTTTTTTTTCTTTCTATCACATTTTATGGTAGGGTTTCATAAAGATTCAGATAGTTTATGTAGTTCTTTAGTTACTTGGATGTCAGTTATCTTTTGTAGAGAAAGTGCATCTGTTTGTTTAGTGGAAGGTTTTTAATGCATGATTCTTGGAATGAATTAAACAGAGATTCTGGGAAGTGCTGGGTATATATCTAATAAATACATTGTGCAAATCATGATCTGCAATCTGAAACCCACCTGCGAGAAAGCCTAAATTTGGAGTTTCTTGTATAGCAGCTTGAGTTCAGAAAACAAACATTGGAATGAGAGAGCCAAGAAAATCCTGCAAAAGGCCTCCCCACTCTATTCACTCTCCTAAACGTTTATACCTTCAGAACTGAGATTCATTCTTGATAAACAGAGTAGAGGAAACTCATAGAAGAGATGCCCTTTTTTTGGCCTTTAGTTAAAACATAAAGTTTCCTTTTCAGTTCAAAGGCAGAAAACCCAGCACATCAGTGGATCAAAGAGGTTTCCTGCTGTTAATATCATACCCATCATGTCTGCATGTTGTCCTAAGAGTCATCTCATGATGGGGAAAAACAAACAATGGAATTCAGCACATCTGTCATGGCATAACATCTAAGAAGCAAAGCAGGTGTTGATTCTGCAGCTAAACCTTTGCTTGCTGCCTCCATTTTGCTTCCCTCCAGAGCAGTGGCTAGCACTTGTCCATGTTGCAGGACCACACTTCTGGTAGTTGATTGCTTGATGAAGATCCTTGCCAAGGTGGACTATACTGATTACTGTATAACGAAGGGGGGTGGGGCTGGACCAAGCACCAGGTCATTTCTGATTTGGAGTCACGAAAGATGTGGAATTCTGGAAAACAGCCATACAGAGACCTGGGACTAAGAAGCAGATCCTGTACTGTGTATACCAGCCATCATCATTGTGAAGATGAGCTCCATGGAACCTATATGGTCCTCTCCCCCATCAGTGCTTTTGATTTTCCCAATGATGCACTGCATGAGTAAACTGGATTTAAAATATGCTTTGCCTCCGGTTCTTTCCTCGAGCTGGGGGTGAAAAAACAGAGAAATGTTAGTGAAGTTTTTGAAAGGACTGAGAATTGTGGGTCTAAATTTGTTGCTTCAAAGAATAAATAGAAAAGGAGGTCTCAAAGAAGAAATTTTCTCTGTGGAACAAAAAAGTTATCTAAGGCTCAGGAAGATAAGGCAGACTCATATCTCTGAAGAATCATTGAACCATCTTCCCTGACAAGTCTTTGTTCTATTCATTCAGTTATATCCAAGGTCCTATCATGACCTCATACGCATCACATCATAATGCAACTCAGGTGGAGGGTAATGGAAGTGAAACTTGCAGGACCTGTACCATTACTATCAGTTAAAGCAAAGAAGTTGGCTTTCCAGGAAACATGTCTCCTGAGTTTCTACACATGGACGTGCAATCCAGTATAAGTAGCTACTTTTTACACTGTTGCATCCAAGGGCATCCTTGTTCAGGGTCACAGAGGACTCATAATCACAGGGGTGTGAGATGGAGATTTCCACAGATGGCCTTGTTAATTACAGTCCTCCACATTAATAGGAGGGTGGATAGTCAAGTATTGAGCATTGTTAAGGGATGCTACCGAGAATGTGATTTCTTCTCCATCTTAGATTACATTTATGGCTTGGAACTAAGTATTTTAGGAGTATATTCTACAGGGAGAAGTGGATGCTTCAAACTGTCTAATTACCCATTAAAATCCTTGAGAATTTAGGCATTTGAGATCATAATTATCTGAGCTGGCCTTTGTGTGATGGCTGAAATTGGCCAACTCTGGGGTTTGTGTGTCTAGACAAGAAGATATAATGCTTATTGCTGCACATTAATGCAAAATCACAGCAGCATTCTTTTGTCTCCATAGTCCTTTGGGCAAAATTGCTGGTATGTGACGCTATCCGTGTTTGATGTTCACATGCAGCCATGTCTGTGAATCAACATGGTGGTGGAGAATGAATTGCTCATGTTCTATTCTCAACAAGTTGTTGTTGCTGCACAGTATTTTTAAAACTGCAAATCAACGGTGCGCAAGTGTGACCTTCTACTGAAAAAAGCTGCTTGGTTGCCTCAGCACAGTGAAAAAGTGCGTGATCACTAACGCAACCTCCAAAATGGTGCTTCTGGACACTTCACTGCCGGCAAGCCCGCCCCCCGCACACTTCCAACCAATCAGCTTTCCACTTCCGCCCTCACCGAGAACGCACAGCGATGCAATTCAGTTGTCCTAACGAGTGGGAATGCACATTTCCATTGCATTATTTTTTAAAAATTGGGAAAAGCTGCAAAGGCTTTCCCCCTGTAGTTTTTGGCTTCATTCCTTCTGAATAAGGCAAATAACTGCAAGATCTTGTTGGGACAAAAGGTATTCCCTGTGAATTCTATTAGGATTATTTTCACTGTCTAGACAACCCCTGGGTTTATGTATTAGGCAGTAAGTGGCAGTTAGTTGGCCTTTTACATACAGGCTGCCCCCACCCCCTGTATTTGCAAAACCAGAATCTATGGTTTTAGTTATCTACAGCTGGAAAAAATAGGGACACATACCATAGAGTCATGCTGGAAAATGCCTAGAGAGGTGTCCTCTCTAGGAATTGCTAGGCCCTCCAACACAACTCTATGGTATATTTGTTCCAGAAGCACTCAGTGTATTTCATGGGTTAATGTTGATTTAAACTTGGATCAAGATCCTAGCACAGCACTCTAACCACTATACCACAGTGGCTCTGAATATAACTAGATGGCAAAACCTGGTTTTTGAGTATGTTTCAAATTCATTTTTGTATTTGTGTATTTATTTATTTATTCCCCGCTCTTCAGCCTCAAGGCTATCAGAGCGGCTTACAAATTGTTTTAAGCAATAGCTATTTACACATCTACACTGCGTTAAGCAGTTTCCAATGTGTGTTAGCTAATTGCCCCCCACTAGCTGGGTACTCATTTTATCGACCTACAAAAGGATGGAAGGCTGAGTGAACCTTGAAGCCCGCTGGAATCGAACTTGCGACGTGGTGACTTACAGCACTGGCATTTAACCACTGTGCCACCAGGGCTCCTTTTTTTAAAAATAATTTGGTGACACCATACCTGAATGACAATAAACCACAACATCATGTCGTGACATGGTTGCTATGCTCTTGGGGGACTTACAACAGAATGCCACAACACCCTTCAAGGCTATTAACTGCATTGGCCTATGAAGGAAACAGGTATCTACCTGAGTGCTGGAAGCTTGAACCTCTGTAACCTGGGTCCTTTTGAAGCTGTATTTCCTTCAGAGAAAAGATGGAGGCAGCTGGGGAAAAAGAGGTGGGGAGAGAGAGAGAATAGGAGAGCAGACCAAACATGAACACAACATGATAAATAAGGAACTTGAGAGTGAAGTGGAATTTCAACTGAAGGGCAATGTGTGGATTACATTTCTCCTAGGCTGCATCTGCACTGCAGAAATAATGCAGCTTGACATTGTTTTAACTGTCATACCTCAATGTTATGGAATCCTGGGATTTGTAGTCTGTTGTGGCACCAGAGCTCTCTGACAGAGAAGGCCAAGTATTTAACAAAACTACAGATCCCAGAATTCATAGCATTGAGCCATGGCACTTAAAGCAGTGTCAAACTAGATTATTTTTGCAGTGAAGATGCAGCCCTAGATCTGATGTAAGTGTCATAAGATCAGTTGCACTAGCATGATAATGCTTCTGTTAAGATGATGCTCACATGAACACTCAGACAGCAAGAACGTCTTCTTCTTCTTGAGCTGTTTTGAAAAGTGAAACATGTCCTGCTACCTGAATTTTGCTTTCCCCTAACTTTATACAGTTTTCTCATCAAGGCTCTTAGCATTAAAATCTGTATCTCCCTGAAAAGAGGGAAGAAACATCTTAAGAACAATGAAATGAAGAGACTGTTACCCCTTCCATCCAGAAGAACTGCTCCTGCCCCTTTCTGCCACTTGTGGCCACTACTTGCAACAATAAGTTGTTTGTGGGAGCATCGGGGAAGGGTTTTGCCATGATCAACAAATATTTTGGATTGATTATACTCCTTTCTAATGAAAACTCCCCCCATGCTCCACCCCATGCTATCAGTTGCACGACACAGGATGCTTCCAGATAATGTTTTCATTGTGCAATTGCCCTGCTTCAAACATGGAATTTCATCAGGAACCAAGATGGTAGGGATCAAGTGGGTTCATTTTTAACCCTCCTGTTTTTTCCCATCACTACTCTGTCTCTTTTCTAATCACCAAAATCTATCTGGAAGGGAAAGATGGGGCAACTGTTTTTTGAGTGCTACTGCTAGGACTCCCCTGTTTGGAAACAGACATGGATTTATGGCTAGAAAGCCAAACTTACAGACACCTCCTGAAATCCAGTAGCTGAGCTGTGCAAATGAGAATCTACCTTCCTCTAGACACTGGTCAAGTGGGTAAAGCATGGCCTGTGGGCTGCAGGTAGTTCCAGATCCCCCACTTTTGCACTCCCCTGGCAGTTTTCCCAAAGCTTATGATCTACCCCAATTTCTGGCACAATATTCAGGAATTTTTCTGAATGAAAACTTCCCCAAACAGCAGGCAGATAATTTGCCTCTCTTCAGATTCCCAACTTCTTTTGCCACAAATGGTGATGCAGTTGCATGGTGTGCTGTGATGGGCAGATTGGCCGGGGGTGGGGGTGGGGAGTCAGAAGTAAAAATTGGTGGACTTGCACATTTCTGATCTGGAAAATATACATACATTGATATTTCTATAGCTGACAATGTAGAAAATTTGGATGCATAAACTTTTCCTTTTCTATAGTCCCCCCCCCAAAAAAAAAGGGGAAAAGGAAAAGGAAAACATGGCTGTGCTCTTTGAAAAAAATTCCTGTAGAGTGAGGAGAAGGTAGGCAAATTAAGCTGGCCTGTGTGGTCCTATTCCAGACACTTACTCTCAGGAAGGAGGTGCACTCGTTCACCTAGGGCCATGAAGTACGGGTGTCTCAAGGCTGACTCAGCAGAAATGCGGTGTTTGGCTTCATACTAAAAAAAAAAGAGAGAGAGGGACAGTGATGTTAACTAAACTAAAATGTGGGCAGGGATTTAAACATTTTGGATTTACATATTGTTCTTAGATTTTGGTTTCGGTAAAAGGACATATCTGCACAGAAGTTTCTCAAACACATAGTTTAATGTACAGTTAGAGATGCAAGAAGCAGTATCCCACCACACAGAGAGTTTAGTAGTGGGTTTCATCTACCTTTTCCTTGCTTAGGTTTTGACATCAGCTAGGATACTGCAGTTCTCCTAGTTTCCTATGCAGCTGAGGATGGATGCTATGTGGCTTGTCAGGTTATGTGCATTTTGTTTAACAAACCCATGACCCTTCAAATCCCATCATGCAGTTGTGTCCTGTGTGTTCTACACTGATCACCCCAACTGCCTGCATACAGTTATTTTCTATGTTTCTATATGGGTGTTGTCGACCTCACCAAAGCCTTCAACACTGTGAGTAGAAAAGGTCTGTGGCAGATCCTGGAAAGACTAGGATGTCCCCCTAAAATCCCTTAAAATGATTATCTACACGAGGGCCAGCACAGTCAAGTCAGATATGGTGATGCTCTTTCAGAGCCCTTTCTAATAACTAATGGAGGGAAGCAAGGTTGTGTTCTTGCTCCAACTTTATTTACAATCTTCTTCAGCATGATGCTCCAAAGGGCTACAGCATAGCTTGAAGAAGACGACGGCATCTATATACATCACCATATTGATGGCAGCTTGTTTAACTTAAGCCGTCTGAGGGCTCGCACTAAGACTCTAAACTATCTAGTCCGTGAGCTTCTCTTCACTGATGATGCTGTCCTTGTTGCCCACACAGAAGCAACACTGCAGAGCCTAACATCCTGCTTCACAACAGCTGCAGAGCTGTTTGGGCTGGAAGTCAACCTGAAGAAAACAGAAGTGCTTTACCAGCCTGTACCACAGGACGAACACAATCATCCCCACATTGCCGTCAGCAAATCTGTGCTTAAGTCCGTTCAGCAGTTCACCTACCTGGGAGGCATCATCTCCTCAGATGCCAAGATTGACAAAGAGATCGATCACAGATTAGCAAAGGCATATAACACATTTGAAAAACTTTACAAAAGAGTCTGGAGTAATAAACACATGAGGCAAAGCACAAAAATCCATGTGTATAGAGCCATTGTACTGTCTGTTCTCCTTTACGGGTCTGAAATATGGGTCACCTATCACCACCACTTACAACTCCTCGAACGCTTTCATCAGCGCTGTATATGCACAATCCTAAATATACACTGGGCTGACTATGTGACAAATGTTGCTGTCCTTGAGCAAGCAGGGATCACCAGCATTGAGGCCATGATATTGAGAACACAGCTGCGCTGGGCAGGGCACGTTTCTAGGATGGAGGACCATCGCCTCCCAAAAATAGTTCTTTATGGTAAACTTGCCACGGGTCAGTGTAAGAGGGGCATTCCAAAAAAGCGATACAAGGATTCCCTGAAACAACATCTCAGGCTCAGCCAAATTGATCACCAACAATGGTCCGCCATGGCCTCACGCCGGGAGGCATGGAGATGCACTATCCACAATGCTGCAGCCTTATTTGAGAACTCACGCCGAACAAGTCTTGAAGAGAAACAACAATGCAGAAAGAATCACAACCTGGAAACATCACCCAAGGAGACCTTCTGCTGTGCTTTCTGGAACTGGACTTGTTTATCTTGGATTGGCCTTTTTAGTCATCAGCGCGCTTGCAGAAAGCGCAGGATGAGTCCTTCCTGAATCTTCGTTTGCGAAGAAAAGCCAGAGATATGGGTGTTAGGCTATAAAATACAGGTGTTAGGCTATGAAAGACTTGCCTCTCTGTTGTTCTGAATGCTACATTTAATAGTTATACATTCCTCTCTGCACATAAAGACAGAACATAGTTAGTAGCAAAGAAGGAAGTTCTGAGAACAAATTGTTGTTGTTGTTAACTGTCGGTCAAGTCGACTTTGATTTATGGTGAGCCCATGAACACAATGAAGTAGTGGAAGAAGATATCGCTGGATAGATCTTACAGGGATGCATTCTATGGCATCCTTGAGGAGAAGAGTGTTGACTTCCTCATTGAGAAAGGGGGGGTTAATTCAAATTACTGCTGATGGAGGGTACTCTCAGAACTCTATTGCATACCCCCTCTGTACAATGTCAAGAACCCAGGGGTCTGTTGTGATAGCAGCCCAGGTGTGATGGCAACTCTGAAGCCTGTTGTGGAAGAGTGCAGTGGATGTGGGAAGAGGGCTGGCCAAGAAGTCAAAGGTGTCACTTGTCTTGGTCCTGAGGCCTTTTCCTGTAAGGCTGCAGGCAGTACTTGGCAGATGAAGAGGCCTTCTGTGACAAGGAAGAGGGAAGAGCAGCCACTGTAGACTGTCAAAATGACACCAGACTAAAGGACCTCTTGGACCCATATGACTATCTCTGCTAGGCATAATGGGACCGAGCATACAGCTAGAAGTCAAACTTAAGAGCTACAGTATGCATTTTATTAATTGCTCTAGCTTGGTGTCCATTTCCACATTAAAGAGACCACCCTCATCAAACAGAAGGTCCTCAGTCGTTGGTCTGGCCCAGCAAGAAAGTCCGGATGAATGTAGCTATGCCTGCCTCCTTAATACAATGGCTCCCACCAACATCTTGCCATTGCAACCGAGCAGCATGCCTTGTGGTATTTATTTGCTGGGCTGTCAGGTTGTGGGCCTCAGCCTACAGAATTCCAGCTAACAGTCTGTCTTCTTCAGGAAGCCTGGCCAGAAATGAGGACATTTCCCCGTAAGAGTGAGGACATTTTCCCCATAACTGTTGCTGGCAAGTCCCCATGCAGGCTTCATAATTGGCAAATCCAAAATGAGAAGGCTGAAGGCAAATAACATTTTCATGACATGGCATCAAGTTTTTTGCCCTCACTGTCAGATGGAGTTGTATGCCTCTTCTGAAGGGATTTGGACTAGTCTGCCTCTACGATGATTGAATTGGGCTTAGGGTGGTGTAAAAGCCAATCCAACCCCAATTCAGCAACATGATACAGCCCTTCTATATTCTTAGAGATGGACTGTATTGACTATGGAGAGACCCAGGACTTATGTGCCACTTTCAGAAGGAATGGCAGCAAGGGAATTGATGTTGGCATTGGTACTTTTGTCAGACAGTTCAGGCTCTTGTTTCACCTACAAGTCCAAGGCCTTTGCCTTTCTTAACATTTATTCCACAAAGGCCCTGATATCATCAGTTGGTGAAGCCAAGTTGTGTTCACCCAGAACTGTAGGAGGGAACCACATTGGTGGAAGTCCTGAAGAGGCAGATGAAGAATCTGAGTCCAAGTCCTTGACTCCGACGATACTTGCATGAACCTTTCACCAGAGTGGACCAAAGGATGAGGTGGCGTCCTAGTTCCTGGAGACAGTACTGACAGTTCAGACCAAGGAGACAAAGCCGAAGGTGAACAATGAGGAGGCAAAGCTGGAGGTGAATGACTCTCCAGAGGCTCGGATTGATGTGCAGGAGGTTCAGGTTGTTTCAAAGCCAGCTCTGACTCATGGCACTTCAGAGTCAGAGACCGTGGCCTGCGCAATCCCAAGGTGGATGATACTGAGGTAGGTTCTATGATATGAGGCTGTCCATGATGATAGTAGAATAGTACCTGGAATAGTACCAATCCTGCTCAAACTCTTTGTAGGCAAACTCCTGGAATGGAAAGTGTGTGTAGCTATAGTATGGAAATAGCATCTGATAGGGTCTATATCTCTCCAGATCCCTATGACCATATTGTCTGAAATCATGTCCATACAGACTACTAGTTAGATTTCCAATGGTACCAATGGTGCATTAGAGACCTTGACCACAGTCTATAAGAAAATCCTAGTCCCCAAGAACTGCCTGATTCTGATCTGGAAATCAAGTGACAATGAGGTGACCAAAGGGGAGGGGGATCTTTTGCTGGTAGAGATGGAAGAGTCCATCCTGTGAGATCTGAAGGTGATCTTTGCTGCATCCTTGAGGGGACTTAACAATCTTGCCCTTAGACATGGTAGTAACATGAATGACCTGTGGAGAGTATTTCTACAGCTGGTTCATGAGTTGGAGGTTTGGTGCAGAGAAATGAGTGCCCTGATTAAACTAAGATTAATACCAAAGGTTCTTGATCTTGAACCATCTCCATTAGAAGAGGCTGCTGAGACCATTCCAGGCTTCAGGGTGAAGAACTTTGAGCCTGAGCCTGAGTTTCCTCAGTGTCCTTGAACTTCTTCTGATGCCTCTTCAATGCCCAGAACAGATCTGAAAGCCTCCATGTTGATTAATCTACCTGGTTTTGAGGAAGAAATAGCAGACTTCAATGTGGAATGATCGGTGGCATCCTTGGCCTTTTCAGAGTGGGTTGCACCTCTACATTACCACCTAGATGGAGGAGCTGGAGGCAGTCAGGGCCAGGAATGCTCAAGGTGGTACAGATGAACAGCTTGACACAACCCAAACAGCGGACATGTGGAGCAGTCTGTTTTCCAACGCTTTGTAGGAGGCCTTCAAAGCCTTCTCTCATAGGAGCACTTTTTGGTTCTGGCATGCCTGTGAGGTGAATGCCTGGCAGTGAGAGCAGGCTCCCATGTTATGACCTTTCCCCAGGCATAACAGGCAGTGTGAGTGACCATCTTTCTTGGGGTTCTTAGTCACACAAGAAGTACACTTCTTAAATGAAACTGAAGAAGCCATGCTGAGGCACCAGCTAACTAGAACCACTAAGGGCAAGACACAGCACTTTACTGAAGTCTAAAGATAGTCAAGTCGAAAACCAAGCTAAGATGCAGCCCAAGAGAAGTCAAGCTGTAAATCAGAGTCCAAAACCAAGTCAAAACACAATCTAACCATAAGACAGAACAAAAAAGCTCACAGATCCTTTGATGCTGCTGTGGAGGAGGAGGATGGAAAGGAACTGAGGGACTGATTGAGAACTGTGCTGGGCACATGTACCAGTGGAAGTGAGGCTACTGCCAACATAATAGCTTATATAATAGCTCTAGAGGGTTCTGAACGATGCACTGCGCAAGTGCAAATAACCCCATTTGTGTGAGTCACAGAGACCAGGAAGAAGAAATAATTGTAGCCAATGGACACAAATATGGCCTTGGCCTCTGGCTCATTAAGGGGGAAATTATTTGTCTCCTGCATCAGAAAGCCTGAGAAACACTGGCTTAAGCAACAAATCATGGTTAACACAAGCCATGCCTTATTGCCCATTACTTTACAATACAATCCTGTGCATGTTTACTCCGTAGCAAGTCCAACTTTGTTTAGTGGGTTTGCACTTGGGTAAATATGGATTAGACTGTAACCTTAAGCTCCTTGAGGGAGACTAATAAACATATCATCATTGTGTAGTTTGGACTGTCATCACGTGTACGTATAAAGCAAACAGAACAAATACATTTTTTATGGTTTATGTGATTATGGAAAGAATATGCTTTGAAGCCAGTAACAGATGCAGGATGTGGAATGAGAGCTGTTCCTTGGCTTTCAAAGATAAACATGAGCAAAATGTTTTCTTCCATCCCATCCTCTTACTTACCAGGAGAAATACAACTGTACTTGAGAAACTCTATATTTTCTGCTTTTCAGTTTGACTTAGCTACAATGGGTGAAGTAAATGGGAGCCAAACAGTGTCTCCTAGGAAAGGCAGAACAGGGGCAAAAGAATCTTGGCAGCAGAGACTAGCCAACCACCAGAAACGTCAGCAATTCTCTTGAGTTCAATTGATTTTGATTTAGGAGACCAGTTAAGATCAAAGATCAGCTTGAGAATAGAGGAGCCATTGTGTTAGTTTCCCATTATATGGCAAAACATTTTGTGCTTCCTTGTCCAAATCCTTTTTCTACGAACTAGTTTACGTATCAATTTACACTTTGGCCATTCCTACCTCACTGAAATTTTATCTTGCACATCATGGATGTTCCCATAGGTTAGATCTATGAGTTTCTGATTAAAGTCTAGGTGCAAGTTTTGAATAGCCTTGGGAAAGTTAAGCTTGGTGCCCCACTCCCTAACTTGTGGACAGGTAGGCTGACTTGGCTAGCCCATGATGGTGATGGTGGCAGTGCTGACAAAGAGATCCAGGGTGTACATCACCCCTTGTGAATCCCAGTATCTTAATGATGCAGCTTCTGCCTCCAAAGTCTATACAATGGGGGTCAGTATAATTAAACATATGGTTCCAGGGAGACTGAACTGGCCTGGCCATCAGCACCACTGCTGGGCTACCCCTCCCCAGATGCCACAAGCAGGCCATCTCCCTTCCTACTCTCTAGCAGCAGTAATAGTTCAGTGACAGTGCTAAACTGAACTCTGGACTGTGTGTCTGAATTGCCACTTCTGCTACCTCCACACTGATGTATACCTGTGTGCACTGAACTCCAACTTTGATTCAGATGATAGATGATGTTTCTCCAGTAACAGATGATGCCCTGAATATCTAAACACTGTAATTTACAAAGCAAATAAAACCAATTGGTAATGTTCACAGTTTCGTTCCAATTCAAGTTTTTTACTGTGTGTACAAATGTGTGTTTTGCTCAAGGTAAAAGAGAGATCCTTGGGTAGGAGCCAGACTTTGTGTCAAAAATGAAAAGAGGCCCGTGGTTCTGAGTTCCAGTATGCATTTCTCGGTTTAATCTGATAATCCATAGAACCACTAGTAATTCATTCAGTCTGCAATCTTCATCTTTAGACCATGATCCCACACCACATTTGGCTTAATTTGTAGACTTTCCTGTTCCCCTGTTCTCTTAATTTGTTTGGATCAGCTAGTCTGATGATGATTTCCGGAGAAATGAAAAGTTGGCACAGTTGTGAGGCATTTTGGATGGTCCTAATAAAGGTTTTACTCAACTATGGATGCTCATGTTTTCCTCCTTCCCCCCCATGGACCAGGACAGCTCTGTTATTGCTATTTTATTTATTTTTCCTTTTGCCTGGGACACAATTGTGGCTATGTAACAGCTAAACAAATGCACAGGGAGCATCTCAGAAGACCACCAAAGGGTATGATTAAGAAAAGGTGATTGGCAGTTAGTTCCGCAAGTGTCTCTCTAGCCCTTATTAAAGTTATCAGAGCCCTTTCAATGTATGTGCAGCTCTCAGCAAACAAAGTTAGGCAGTTCCCTAGGTTGCTAATGAAGTCAGTCTAAGTATTCAGGAATAATTTAAACAGGCTGAAACAGGATATACTGTCTTCATTTTTTTTTAAGTTAATGAGGCCTGGAGTGATTATCATTTTTCAGGTCTCTGAGCTCCTCCCTATGAGTCTTGCCATTCTCCCACCAGCATCCCCTCTTCCAAGTCTTTCCAATTCATGCTGCATACAGGAAATGGGCACTAATAACACAAGTCTAGAATGTTCCTCCTTGTCAGAGCTTGGACTGCAGCTCCAGAAGCCCAAGTTGCTGAAGGAGATTTTGGGAGTTGTACTCCATAAGACAGCAGTTCCAAGCTCTGACCCTTTGCAACAGCTGCTTGCACGTTTCCACCAACTCCCCAAGCTTCTCTTAAATTTTATTCCCAGTTTGAGCCTAGCTAGGAATCAGTTTCAATCTTCTTTTTGACAGGTATCAACATTCTAACTTGTTCTTTTTCTTTGAGCTTTTTCAAATCTCTGATAAACTGTAGCTAATATTTAAAAGTGCTTTGACTTTTAGGACACAGTAGCAATAGTGATAGCAAAGTAGTTAGGTCAATGGTTAATGAAGTCTCACAGAGCAAAACTATATTTACTACAGGCTTTGGCAGTTTCATGTATAAAGTTTTCTAAATGGCTGCTATTCATTTCAGATGCTGTGTTATTTACAGTTGTGCTTTTGACTTTTGCTATAGTAGGCCAGATCGAACTGCCAGTAAATATGGTATATAAGTATTTTAAATAAAAATGTATTTTGGGTGAATTGGCAGAATTATTGTTTATACTAGGAAATCTGAGAAACTGATTATTTGACCCACCACTTCAGTCATCTCATTATGGTGCATCACTGGAGTATGGGGAAGGAAAGGGAAAGGAAAATACACCTTTTTACTCCTTAAATATTTTCAAAATAATACCCTTTTTGTAGGGGTGGTGAACCTGTTGCCCTCCAGAAGCTACTAGAGTAAAAATTCCCACCATCCTGACTGCTAAGATGAATGGGAACTTGAAGGTTCTTGGTCTCTGTCACTGGCATCTTTGACATTTACCTCTGAACAATACATTAATGGCTACAATTCGTGATGCTTATATATTATCTTCAGTATCATCAGCATTAATAGCAGCTATAATAACTCTGAATAACAGGTGCTGGGTTGCATTCATGTTCTGCTTATGGGCTTCCCAAGATCATCTGGTTCGCCAGTGTAGGAACAGTTTTCTGGGCCCCTTTTTCACTACACAATTATAGTCCTATGATTTCACTTGAACTGCATGGCAACATCCTATAGAATCCTCGGGTTTATAGTTTGATGAGGCAGTAGACCTCTCTGGGAATGAAATCTAAATACTATTCCCTAAACTACAAATCCCAAGATTCCATAGGATGTTGCCATGGCAAGTAATGTGAAATCATAGTACTATCTCTGGCTTTTCTTTGCAAACGAAGATTCAGGAAGGATTCATCCCGCGCTTTCTGCAAGCGCGCTGATGACTAAAAAGGCCAGTCCGAGATAAACAAGTCCAGTTGCAGAAAGCACAGCATAAGGTCTCCTTGTGTTTCCGGGTTGTGATTCTTTCTGCGTTGTCATTATAAAGGATCCCTGATTGCATTGGCTTTTGGTCTAATTCTGCAAGGAGGGCTCTCCTTCTGTTCTTGAGAACAGAAGCAGGTACCAAGAGGGCTCTATAAAAACATCAAGATCAGAAAAGCCATAGAAGGGATACTTAGAGGAGCAGTGGAATGCCACTTGGATGGAGAAGCTTGGATGGATCCACTTGGGTACAAGTTCTTTACAAGCATATTTCCAGTGGACACTGGAATGCCTGGGCACCCAAGCCCTCCCTCTTAAGTGGGTAGGAGATAACTAGGGGTACTCGTGTTACACATACCAGGAGGAGACTTGTCAACAGGTCAATCCCTTCTGTATCCAGCCTGCAAAAGAAGAAATGTGTTTTATGTATTTGTGAGGTTATCTGGATATTATTAGGAACACCACACTTGGACATTAGAGACCTACTGAGCTCCCCCACCAGAAGAAATATATGTTAATTATTTAGAAAATACTTGTCCACAGTAGGCAATTGAGGTTCTCTCTTGGAATGGTGACAACACAACGGGCATAAAAATGTACAGTGTTTGTTCTGGCAGACTGAGTTTCGGAGCACTAACACCACCTAGTGGCAGTCCCAGAAAGACTGATACAAAGAAGGTGATTTTATGAATTGTCTCAGCCTCTTGAAATGAAATGGGTGGATGGCCCATGTTGGAAAAGAGAAGTCTGCAAACGTGCTGATCACAATGCAGATTACTGATTTTTTATTCTGCCGATTAACAGAGAATCTAACATCACAATCATTTATTCTGTCTGCCTGTTTCTGTACTGTAGGGCTGAAGCTTGCTTCCCTTCCTAGTTTTCTTTAGCAGAAACACGTTATAAAGAGGGCCTCTTCTCCCTTGCAGGACTGTTGTCTTACCTTGGCACATGATTTATCAATGGCTGGGCTCGATGATGTGTAAAATTATATGTCTTGAATTCCTCATTGGATGTGATGCCGGGCCAGGTTTCTTCTGTAGGAGTGCCTATGGGTGGGGGAGGGAAAAGGAAGGATTGGAGGCATCAAGCAAGGCTGAAGATGTTTATTGGAAACACCTTGGGTAATCCTGAAAATTGGGGGTGGAGGGAAAAGAATCCTGAAAATCCCAGCCTCAGCTAGGAATGCACAAAGATAGGAACTCACTCACCCATTAAGCACAATTAGCACCTAAATTCAATTGCTAGGTCCAACTAGAGTACACTTACTGAATTCATAGGATTTTCATAAGTGCTGACTTATCATACAGCAACTGATTCAATAGATCTATTCTTGATGGAATTAGGAACTGGATTCAGACCTCTGTTTCTATTCTTGTTGTAACAAAGCTGGGAAAAGTACTTTTCTAAGCTCCACTTTGTACTGCAGAGGGATATCTGAAAGCATACTGACTAGCGGGCTATTTAAAAGACTGAGAGAGTAGAACACTGGGGTATTAGAACATGTAAATGTGCCTTATCATATCATTGGCTTATTTGGGCCAGTACTGTCTAGTTTGAGCAGCAGCTGCTCTGGACCTATCCAGTCCTGCTATTTCAAAGTAGCTAAATCAGAGATACCATGGACTGAGCATGAGTTGTTATGGTAGGGCGTGCTCCATCATGCTCTGGGGCTGAGGCTTCCATGACCCACTTGCTGTTCCTCTATATATCAGGGTCAGGGAACTTGTGGTCCCCTCAATATCACTGAACTTCTATTCCCATCAGCCTAGCCAAAGGAGATGTATGATGGGAGCAGTAATTCATCAGACTTTGGAGGACCAAAGATTCCTTTCACCCTGGCCATAAAACCCTGCATCCCTTGCTCTTACTACTTTATTTATATTCAGCTCTCCATGTTCTTTCCCCACACCACTTCCCTTCTTTTCTGTGTCTTCTCTCACGCCAAATCTTTGTAGAATAAAGTCCAACTTTTTTTGAGACCCCAAACCTTGGATGCAGAATTAATTGCAAAAGTATAAACATTTAGTGAAATCACAGTCTGAGTTGCCCTGATGCGGAATTGTTTCTTGAGCAGTGCTTCATATACAATGTTCTCTCACTTGCCAAAGAGATCTACTAGTTTTCATATTTAGTGTATTTAATGCTACAGTTTTATGCATCTTCCATTATTCTTTTCCTCAGCCCACATCAAGAAACAGAGAATGGGGAGAACTCACCCAACATCCTGAATATTAAATGTAGCTCCTCTTTCACAGTAGATCCTGGGAACATGGGACGTCCTGTGATCATTTCATAGTGTATGCAACCCACACCCCTAAAAGGACAAGTATTTGTGAAGCACAATGGGGTTCAAAAGTATGCAAAGCAATCAGGTCCTGCATGGTCTCTTATCCTGCTAAGACTTTCTCTCATTGCTTCAGCCTCTGCAGAGAAAGTGGGATGGCTACAGTGTCCAAAACACCTGAAGATAATGCAAGAGATAGGAATGGCTTCCTGTCCTGATCTTTTTCACTATAGAAGAACACATCAACAGAGTGAAGAAAGGGAAGCTTCAATGAAGACAAAGAAGCAAGTCATGAGAGTTTCTATAATCTACCCTGTCTTCTACAGAAGAGGATGGGAATGTGTTACCTCCCATCAGTTCATTCAACATAGCCAACTGTTAAGGATGATGGAAGTTTAGCCCAGCAACATCTTGAATGCCACATGTTTCTCATCCCTGCTATAGCATCTCCTGCTATGCAAACTATGTGATTTTTACAGTCTGGACTCTGGAAGCAGATCTGACTAGGAACTACTGCAATTGTCTTTTAATGGGGAGCGGGGGTCAATGCACAGGTGCTCAACTCACCACATGTCAATGGGAGTGGAGTACTCTGTAGATCCTAGAAGAACATCAGGAGGCCGATACCACAATGTGACCACTTCATTGGAATAAGTTTTTGTAGGGACAGACTTGGCTCTGGCTAGACCTGAGGGTGGAAGTAATATCAGTGAGATACAAATCTAGAACTTGCTAATCCAAGTTCTATCACAGTTATGGCTAACACTAGGTCCATATCTATATCTAGGCAAACTAAGATAGTATCCATCATTCTGCAAACAGTTCCTACTCAACCTGACATCCTAAGTAGAGAGAGAATATATTGGTCATATTGTTGGACTGGGACTTGGAAGATACCAGTTATAATCCTCTTAAGCCATGAAAATGATTTGGGATGACCTTAGATGGCCAGTCACTCTCATGGCAGGCTGAGTCATGTACATTGCCTTGAGCTTAGTTGAGGAAAAGTGAATGAAATGCCTTGATACTGTATCAAGATGCTTTGGACTGTTTCGTGCAAGTCACAGCTGTAAGTGAACTTTCTGGGTGACTGTGAATTGCTGTGTGCTAAAAATGGTACTGAAGATGTTAGATTGGGTAAAATAAGAGTGATACAAACACCGGAGAATACCATAATACCTCCAGATTTTGCAAGGAAACCTTGGGTCAAGAAGCCCTCAGTATTCCTTCCTCCTTACCAATGTCAGCTTGCCCACACATTTGCTTGCCCTCTTCTACTGGCCCCAGCCCACATAATTATAAAGAGGAAGAGTGTAAGACAAGTGCAGGAGAAGGGGAGGATTATTACTTCTCACATGCGCAAACTGAGCAACAGTCAACAGGAGACAGATAGCTAACTCTAGTGCTTCACAGGCCTGCTTCATGTGGGCTTCAGCAAATGCCTGATGATTCTGGCTCTGCAGAATGGCTACTACTTTTACTCCATCAAGAGAACAATACATCTGGTCTATCAAGAGAACAATGCCATCAGAAGAATACAATTCGAAGCTTAGAAAAATTAATTTTGTGACCAGTTGTTTATATCAGACATACAACTTTTAGGTACTGCTTTATCAATAAGAGGGATAATAGATACGTTTCCCTAGAGTTGGAAAGTAGGGACCTTGCCTTCACAGAGCATCACAAACAATGGCATTTTACTGATATTGCTCATATAGGACAGGTACAACAACTGTAGGACTGGAAAGCAGTCACTAACACTGCAATATCTACTTAAAAGTAGGTCCCACTGAGTTCCAACAGGACCTATTCTCAGGAAGTAAGTAAGTGGCTATGCCTAAATACCCTAAGTGTAACAGGTCCTGTCTGATTGTGGAAGCTAAGCAGGGTCAGGCCCTGTTAGTACTTGAATGGGAGACAACCAATGAATACCAGGTGCTGTAGGCTATATTTCAGAAGAAGGAACTGGCAAAACCACCTCTGAGTATTCCTTGTCAAAGAAAACCCTATGAAATTCTTGGGATCAACAGGTGACACACACAAGTATGGGGCTGTACTTTAAAATGCTTGAACATGTTTCTTCTGTTCCTAGTGCCTATATAAATGACCATGTGGAACAAGTGCATTTGGCAAACAACTTGTACTAAAATGTTTTTAAATGGCTTCTTCAGATTTGTGGCCTGACAATTAGCAGAAGATGCCAATTAGCAGAAGATTAGCTGAAGATGAAGATACCTGAAAGGCCAGTTGAGGGGGCAGTGAGGGATGCCCTGCAACTATATTTTGCTACAATTCCTTGATTTTGAAAGAGGGAAGGAACTAAACACTGGCTGCACCCCCTTCATATTCTGAGCAAGACCAAAGCCACACTGGGGTTATGCCTGCCTCACTCCTTAACTTACCAAAGTCGGCGAGTTTCAATTCCCCCTTCCCATTAATAAGCAGATTTTGTGGCTTCAGATCCCTGTGTAGGATTTTAAGCTGATGGCAATAGGACAACCCACGCAGCAGCTGGAACATGAAGATCTTGGAACAGCAGGGAAAGAAGGGGAGGGAGAAAGCAGCAAGATTAAAGGCAGAATCTTTTAGAAAATACTGATTCCCCTAAAATAGGGATCATATTGTCCCCCTGTTCTTGCTGGACTGCAGCTCCCAGGATTCCTCACCATTGGTTATCCTGGCTATAGTTTCTGGATGGCCACATGATTCCTACCCCATGCACTAGAAGAGCATGACGTGACCTCTAACACAGAGCCTCACAATAATTTTACAAGGCAGAAGGCCAATGTAAAAATCATTCCCTGCACCCATTTACCTCCATATACTCACCTTCACATTGTGCATGCTCATCAGGTTTCCACAGCTATCCAGGTACTGCTTCAGGTCACTGTCCTGCAAAAATAAGCATGTCCTGAGAGGCCTAAGTTACCCTGGAATGGAATGAGGCACTCCACTTTTTTTTTTACTTTTTTTTTTTTGCCAGCAGAAAAAGCAAGTCAAATTATATTTCTCAGCACTTCAAAAGCACAGAATATGCTTGCAATGATTTGCTTTCTCCAGACCAGACCAGCTCTGTGCTACACTTTACTACACAACTCACATCTATAAATCCTTTCCAAATGTGTGTTTCATTTGTTAAGGAATACACAGTTATGACTACGCTGTTGCAGGGAACAGTTCATTCTTTCACTAGCTAATGCAGCCGCTGCAGAGCCAATGTTTTTTCTAATTAGATCAATTGCAGGAAAGTAACATCTCCCTAGTACTCAAACCATATTTTACTACTTTTGGGAAAATGTGATTCTCTCTTGTTTGCATCCAACTACAGGTCAACCTTCGTATCTTTGAGGAATACATTCCAAGACCCCTGTGGATACTTGAAACTGTGGATAATAGGGAATCCTATTATTTTCAATGAGACAAACCCCAAATGTTGACCATAGAATCGCACTGGAGTACCTAGAAATGCCTAGAGAGAACATTTTTTTTAATGTAGATAAATGAAACTGTAAATATCGAATCTATGGACACAGGGGGTCAACCTGTACACACCATTTCCATTGCTATTAAGGAGAAATTATCTGAGAGACAACCATACAGAACATAATGGAATCTACCCTTAGTTAAATATGCACCAAATTGTACAAGCCACCTAGAGCTTAGGGAAGCAACTATTGCAGGCCAACACAATTTTTGCAACATTTTAAATGAACAGGTACTGCATAGACGCTGCCAACCAGCAGTTAAGGTGGAAAACCTCAAACCTCAACTCAGCACTAATCTCAACTAACATAAGAAGTGCAGACAAGCCTGGAACTGCTGGGCCAACCAGTTTGCCTATAAGAAAGAAGGCTGGAGACTCACCAGATACTCAAAGACAAGAGTGAGGGAGCATTTTGTATGGATGATGTCATGGAGGGTCACAATATTGGCATGCTTCAGATTCTTCAGTAAGGAAACTGCCAAGGTAAAGAGATTAGCAGCATTAGTTGCATGGATCTGAGGGGTATGTGCTATGTGCTGGAAAATTCAGATCAGGAACCATGATTCAGGCAAGGAAAAATAATCCCACAGGAACAGAAACGGAACTGCCTGATGTTTCCATGAGCCTCCCATACTAGTTGGGGAGTGCAGGGGGAAAGCAGCCAAATCCCTGCTCCTTACCCTCTCGTATAGCTGTGCAAGGGGCTCCTTCTTCATGTTCCAACCGGATCTCCTTTAGAGCAACCAGGTTCTTGGTGAGCTTACTGCGCCCTTTAAAGACAGTGGCATAGGTACCCTGTGAAGGAGGCAAGGCAAGTAAGCAGCTCACAAATACAATACACCCAAACCTCTACTATTTTACTATATAGGACAGCATTCAAAGATAGCATTATTCTAGGTTTGTTGAAGTGGATTAAAGCCCTACAGAATTATTTTTATTCCAAATGAAATCCACAGAAGGGTTTGGCCCAATTTAAAGTTACTTATTTTTAGGCTTGATAAAATAGCTGGGTTATTTTTTTGGTGGTGGTGGTGGGGAACCATAGTGGAATAAAGTGTCGAATAATTTGCATGGGATGATATAAAATCCTTTTTTAAGAAGTCCACCTTAGTGCAGAGGATGCAGTTACTCTGAAAGCACACTACCAAGACACTGAACAGTCTTAAAATTTCTTGCCCATGTGGTTAAACCTCAAGGGCTTACTTAAATCCAGGTCAGAATCCAAAGTGTTTTTTAAAAATCTATAAAAGACTTAGGAGATTTTCACATGGGGAAAGTAACCCCCGGGGAGATTGGGACAGAAACCAGGGCTCTGTTTTGCATGCCCTCTTCCTTCTCCCAATCTCCCGTTGTCCTCCCTCCGTGCTGCTTCCATTTCCCTCCCGCTATTTTTTTACTAACGAAAGTTTTTCGTTAGTAAAAAATTGCAGAACAAAGCGGGAGGGAAATGGAAGCAGCATGGAGGGAGGACGACAGGAGATCGGGAGAAGGAAGGGGGCGTGTGAAACAGAGCGCTGGTCCCAGAATAGCCCCGTTTCTGTCCCGATCTCCCCGGGGGTTACTTTCCCCATGTGAAAATCTCCCTAGAATACAACCATGTAAGAATGGCTCCCAAAGTGGATGGTGACAGCTAAAATGTATTAAAAAGAGTCAAAAATCCAATATTAATGTATACAGTTTTAGGGATGTAGGATGATAGTATTGTAGTTCACATTATTCTTACCTCCCCCAGCTTCTCCAGCTTAACATATGTTTCCATCTTTCCAAACCCAATGTCTGACTGTCAGGAAGAACAAAGAGGAATCAGTACAAAAGATCCTTACACTCTTCCTTAAGAAATTTACATTGCAATCCAATGCATGTCTACCAAAAAATATGTCCCAGTGAATTCAATAGGACTTGCTTCTAGAGACATGTGTACAAGACTGCAGCCTTACTGATCATCACATTATATAAAAGGGCTCTTGTTTCTAACAAATTTAGTGGGAAATAAAAACAACATGGTTCCTTGAACTCACAGCTAAATATACTCTGGGGGGCAAAAAGCACATTAATCAGGAAATCAAAACATGCTGTGCCCTTGAAGAACCTGCCCGATATTTTTCCCCCCATAGTGTTCAGCTACAGGATATTAACTGAAACAGATTCCTTCACTCTGAGAATGTGTTGTAGCAACTAACACGTCAGACTACTTTTACTTCTAAGATTTCTTCATCTGCCTGTCATACTGTTCAGTTCAAACACCAGTTAAATCTTCTGAGGCTCTTCCCTGTGCTTCTGTAATGTCTTGGCTGACAGCTGACCCAGGGATCAAGGTAACTAAGCTAACCCTCCATTTCTTCCTCCAGTATGTTGTTTGACCTCTGAACACATAATCAGATATCTCTACCCTTCAAAGAACTCTATTCCTATTTGATATGCTAGTGCTTGGCAATCCATATTTTAAATGTTGTCCCCCTTGGACTACATTTTACTTTATGAGCATAAGTATCTGTGCCTAACAAACACATATAGCATTTGAAAACATGAATGGATCATAGAATTAATCTATTTATGGTGATAAGAGGCTTTCAAGGAGTAAGTATTAAGGTTGCTTAGGTCATATATTTTGTTATAAGCTTATTGATTATTTAACACTAGGTGGTGGTAAAGAGACAAGCGCCTTGAGAGAAAAACAGCAATAGGATTTTAAAATTACAGTATTTCATTTTCAGGCTACTAGAGAATGATTCTGGTTAGCAGCCTCTGAAAGAAAAGAAAACTGGGACATGATTTTTCAGCTACAAGGAAGACAACAGACTGGCAAAGAAAGTATCAAAAGGGCTTAGGTCCAGACTATCTGAAAGGCCATATGTCCTTTTACAGGCTTATCCAAGTCTTAAGATCTTTGAGAGAGGGTGTTCTCTTGGTCCCACAACCATCACAGTCATGTCTGTAAGGAGTCAGAGGACAGAGCCTTCTCAGTTGCTGCTCCCAGGCTATGGAACTTTCTTCTGTAGGAGGCTTTGTTTACCTCTGATCTCTTTCCACTGGCAGGCCAAGGTCTTCCTGCTTAAAGAGGCCTTCAGTTTTCAAGTGGCTGGGGCAGTGAAATGGGTGTGCTAGTTCTTAATATGAAATAGGCTTTATGGTACTTTTAACTGTTCTAAATTAATATTTTTTGCTTAAAGCTTTTTAATTTTTGTATTGCAGATTGTTATAGCTATTTTATAAACATACAGTGTAAGCCACTTTGGGTCCCACATGGGAGAAAAGCAGAATATAAACTAAATAAATAAAGGTACTGTATCTAAATCAGGGATGGAAGGAATATTAAAAAGATTTGAAAAATGATTAGGAAGCCCTGACGAGGAGGCTCTAGGACTGATGAAAATCTTTGCAGTTTAGGACTTATTCTGCACAAAATTCACATATGTTCTTTTATACAGAAAACAGCATTTTCTACACAGGAAACAACATTTTGTAGAAAATGCTATTTCCTATGCAGAAAATTGTATTTTCTGTGTAAAATAAACCAACACATGCAAATTGTACACAGAATATGTTCTGACATACAAATAGTCACATTGTGAGACTACTCTTTCCACTGTGAGAAAGTCTTTGAAAACTGAGCAATTTTTGAAAATTGCTCGGTTTTCAAAGGCTTTCTCACAGAGGGGGGAAAAGCTGCAGAAATTATTCATTGCTTCTTTAGAGAATGAAATTAGTGAAGAATTACATCCCTAATCTACAGCAACAGAGAAGTGAAGCATTAATTAAACTACATTTTCAATCAAGATTTTGGATGTTTTCCTTCATCACAGATCATAGTATTGTGCGGGAGGGAAGATCTAAGCAAGAGTTTACCCCATGTGTTTGCAAGTGATCACTTGGGGGTCAGGGGAGAGCCATATTGCAACTTCTACACACAAAAGCATCAGAGAGACAGCAACCTAGGACCCCAACGCCAAAGTTGCTTTTGCTAAATAAACTTTATGATCAGTAGAATGCACACTGTTTGAAGTGTGTTCTTAGCATAACATGTAGTTTGGCACTTCTCATGCTCTTTTACCTACAGGTAAGTCTTACTGTTTGAAAAGTATGTATTTCTGAAATTGTTTGCTAGGCTCAGCTTGGCTTGCTAGCATACTTCTCAGTGGACAGTCATTCCTCCACATTTGTGGGTTAAGCATTTGTGCATTTGATTATTCACAGATTACTGTATTTGCTACTGGCTCTGCTGCTGCCCTATACATGACTGAAAAAAAAATATGTTCTGTCTATGCATTGCTAGGTCTTCCAGCATGATACAGTGTTTGGTGAAAGTTGACCATAGAAGGAGGAGCTGGAGGACCTAGAAATGCCTAGAGAAGTGTTTTCTCAGGTTAAAAAAATGTATCCAATATTTGTGGTTTTTCCCCTTCATGGGGATCCTGTGGCCCTAAACCCCTTGAAAGTCGAGGGCTGACTGTACTTGACACTGTTGTGAAATTTCACTTACAATACATCAAAATATTGTGTGGTCTCCATACAGAAAGACCACAGGTTTCCTCTTTCTGCCTCCTGGTCAGAAAGGAGCTGTCGTTGAGCCCGTTCAAGAAATTGGGCCAATGTTTATTGGTCTCTAAGCTCACAGGCTAAGCTGAAACACATCTTTATTGATACTTTGCTTATACCAGAATGTCAACATCATATATTCTTACTAGAACTACAGGGTCAATAATATGCAGACTGTATGAACAGGTAGCAGACTGCACTGTAGCAAAGGACAGAATGGAATGGAATGTCCTGGACAAGAGCATGGCTGGCTGGTGGGAACACTGAACAGGAAACTAAGTGTAACTGTGAAGAACCCATTACACCTATTTTGACATCATAATTTTTGTGGAAATGTAACAAGGGACTGGGTGAAGCAAAGAAGGCTTAACATGACTGGACATCCCACAAATGTAATGGTGCTATTTTATTTTTTTTTTAGTTTAAAGAGAACATACATTTTAAATTTATGAGTTTATTAATATTTATTGGACAGTTATTTCAAGTGCGTATATTTTATTCAAGACACAGAAAAAGTAGTACAGGTAAATGTGAAACCCTTAGGTAAAATGTTTCTCTTCCTTTCCCCACCAGCTCTTGTTAGAAAAAAATAATGCAATTTTTTGGACATTACAGCTATAAAACAAATTAGAATTACTGAACAGCAGACACTTCCAATGTACAGTCAGTACTCATGTAATTTTTCTTCCATGGTTTAGGTGAATTATGCATGGTAGTTCTCAGGCAATCATACGTATGAGAGTAAGCCATGGGTTACAAGGAGTTGTATTTTCTCAACCCCTGCCAAAGAATAGGACTCACAAGGGATGCCCGTCGAGACATCCTGCTAAGAGGCTTGGAAATCTCTGGACTTTCCATCTCTAGTTTCTGGAGGAACTCTGGGGGCAGGCGAATATCCATGGGCAGAGAGAGACGCTTGCTGACATCCTGTGGAGAAGAGTAGCACAGAGTCACTTTCTAAATATGATGGCCAGATGCAAAAGAGAACAGGACTCCTGTACCTGAAAGAATTGTACAAAAGAGGGAATAATTTTATCATGAAGTAAACTAGCTGGAATTCCCTTCTCTATCTAATTATTAAAGGAGTAGAGGCCCTGTCCTCTTTTGCATCTGGACAGCCTCCAAAATGTTAGCTAAGGACATCTAGCAGTCACAGCCCACATGTCCTATGCATCCCCTTTGATCTTCTTTATTTTGTTGGATGGTCCTACTACTGGAACTCCAGAATTTTAGATTGAATGGTGGGGTCCTTCTGACCAAAGGGGAAATATAATCAAAGACAAGTACATCATTGAATCATTTCTTTTGATTTTCCAAACTAATATTCAGCTCAGTTTCAAGCAGAGGCAGGAGAGCTGTTTTGGTTCTGGCAAACGAAACGTATATGAACCTCTTAAAAATGCATTCAAGCATTTGATACAGCTTAATTTCCCAATGAAATTTCTGCTGAGTTTGTTGGGGTTCACCTTTGTTTGGGGACAATCCCTATGGTTTCTCAGTCCCTTAGTCCGTAAGTGTATGAGTACAGAAAACAGTTAATGGCTCTCAATATGGGAGAACATGACATTCTGCACATTTTAAAAGATACTATATTGTCTCTAAGGAGCATACAAGTCCTGAAAAGGAAAAGGAAGTAGGGTTTAAAAACTAAGTCCACCATCTCAAAAGGTCACCCACGTCTACTGGCACAAACTTGGCACTAGGATATTAAGGTAACTACAAGTTCCTTATGGTCATATAATGCGCATCCCTGAAACAACCATCCTGCAGCTGTTTCAAATCCACTTGTTATCAGAAGAAGAATTTCTGTATAGTTTTAGTGAAGCATCTACATTTTTGAAGAATTAACTAAATCAATCTAATCTGGGATACAACAGTAAAATATGGACATTTGTTCTAGATTTCTTCAGGGTTGGAAAAACAGGGTAGAAATATGTGAAATAAACACAGTAAGTTAATAATATATTTTTGCTATTTCTCTCCTCAGTTTAACAGAATATTACTTCTTGAACACAGATTTGTAGTTGATCTTCATTCCTAAACCACCTCTCTTAGTTTGTATTTCAAAGGCGGAAATCTTCCAGAGTTAAATAAGCATAACTTAGGCCAGATGTGGGCAACTCTGGCAGGTCTAGGGGTCAGCTTTCTATTCTTGGGATCCTCTGGAGACCAAATGGATTGCCCAAAATGCCAAAAAGTGGGGGTGGGTGGGTCAGAAGTCTGCTTCTGCTTTTAAAAAGCAGATAGGTTTTTTTTTAATGTTAAACCATGTAGTGGGTCTTGCAACCTTTCAAAAAGGTGAACTGCTGTTTCTGGAGACTTTAAGGAGCGGAGATTCATCCTTTTGGGGCAAGAAAAAAGGGCAGTCTGAGGAGATGAGAGGGGTTAAGGGTTACAAACATAGCTGGGGGCCACCCTTGATTATACCATCCAATACTGATCTCTTATATTTTATGGCTGCAGATTACCTCCATAGAAAACCGCCGTTGGTTGCCATTTCGATAATGTACAGCCATTGGAGACTGGCCTTCCAAAGGTGAAACAGAACTGGGCTGTGTCCTGATATCCCTGTTCAGATGACCCAGGTGCAGATGTCCTTGTGCTATATCTGATGAGAAAAGAAGAGCAAGTAGCAACTGTCCAAATGACTGTACAGATTGGCAACATTTGACATAATCAAGAGGCCATATGTGAATTTAACAAAAAGCAGTAATTTCATCATTTAACCCATAATCTGCAAACCATAATCTGCAAACCAATCACCTGTTCCATTCAAAACCTCCCAGGGCTTCAAACCAGAACTCAGCTATGTAGCCATCTGTGTTGCCTACTGACATTTCTCTTAGTTCCTAAATATAGTACTACTCATAAAGAATGACACTCATTGTCCAAAGCATGATGAGGGTCACCCACAGATACTACTGAGACATAGAAAAAGCAAGCATATGTCATGTACAGCAAATAGATGTATGTATTTTATATAAAGGTACTTCTGGCTTGCACAGGGAGAAGACTGAGAGGTGATATGATAGTTGTCCTTAAATATTGGAAAGGATGTTATGTACAGGATGGAGCAAGCTTGTTTTCTGCTTCTCCCAGAGACCAGAGCATTAATCAATGGATTCAAATTACAAGAAAAAAAGATTCCACCTAAAATATTTGGAAGAATTTCCTTGATGGTAAGAACTGTTCAACAGTGGAATAGACTGCCTCAGGGGGTGTTGGACTCTCCTTCTTTGGAGGCCTTTAAACAGGGGACTGAACTAGATGGCCCTAATCCTCCCTTTCAGCTCTATGATTCTATAATTCTATGTTTTCCCTAATAAATTAAGCAGGCACCTAGTAGGATAGATCATTCTTTCTGGCTGCAATGCTGCCGTCACTGAGGATCCCAGCTCAACGTCCTGACCCAATCATGCTTGAATATTGGCATCTACAATGAGATCCCTGCTTGCAAGCAGGGATCACCAGCATTGAGGCCATGATATTGAGAACCCAGCTGCGCTGGGCAGGGCACGTTTCTAGGATGGAGGACCATCGCCTCCCAAAAACACTACTCTATGGTGAACTCGCCACGGGTCAGCGTAAGAGGGGCGCTCCAAAAAAGCGATACAAAGACTCCCTGAAACAACATCTCAGGCTTGGCCAAATTGATCACCAACAGTGGTCCGCCCTGGCCTCACATCGGGAGGCATGGAGACGCACTATCCACAATGCTGCAGCCTTATTTGAGAACTCACGATGAACAAGTCTTGAAGAGAAACGACAACGCAGAAAGAATCAAAACCCAAAAACATCACCCAAGGAGACCTTCTGCTGTGCTTTTTGCAACCGGACTTGTTTATCTCGGATTGGCCTTTTTTGTCATCAGCGCTTGCAGAAAGCGCGGGATGTGTCCTTCCTGAATCTTCGTTTGTGAAGAAAAGCCAGAGAGAGAGAGAGACGATGAGATCAATTTCAGGTGTTATATTTTGGCTGTTGACTGTCCAAGTGTCTACATTTCAGACTTTTAAACAATCGTTGTACCTACATGTGCACCTAGTTTCTGTTTTCTGAGTGGCCTGGAAGAACCGTAACCATTTGAGTGGAACACTCTGAAGCACATTAATGTTCCATTTCCAGATTTTTCTAATAACTGGGGGGCTTGCTTTTGAACCCCCACCCCCATGTAGAACACAAAAAAGTTGCCCAGATAATAGTCATGATTGTGTGAATGCATGCATAGCTGGTGCCACACTAGATTAGGAAGGAATGTTTATGAAATGAATTCCCCATAGAAAGAGGCAATCATAGCCAACAGCATATTAGGGAAATGTTTAGTTGAAGAGTGGGAATAGTGCTGACCTCTAGATGTGGTTGCACTGTAATTCTCAGCATTCTTCCCCATAGGCTTTGCTAGTTAAGGTGCTGGGAGCTGCAGCCCAGAAACATATGGAGAGTTACATTTGGCCCACCCCGGTTTAGATAACACCCATGTTCTTTCCTGGCTTATAACAATGGGATGTGATCTTTTGCTCAAGCTGAGACATGCAAAAGTCCCCAATCCTACCTGAGGGCCACAGCCATAGATGACAACTGTCAAACAAACATTTCAGGATGTACAAACAATACATTCTACCTATAACCTGTTGAGCTGGTTCTGACATTCTGAGAAATGATCATCTAAGAAGTTTAAGTGATCTTTTTTTGTGAGATTACAGCTCTGGAGTGTTGTTGAGCAACAAACGGAAAATGAAATCTGAGCCAAGCCAGCTCACAAGCCGTCTGTGTGTACCTACGTACTTCTCTCTGGCTCATGGCTCTATGTTCTGTCATTAAACCTGATAGGGCTGCAATTAGTGACTGGTTGCTAGGAAGCTTTGGAGCAGGAAGACCCAGACAGATGTACAGTGTTTTGCTGTACAGCAAAACACTCCACAAGTGCAGTGTAGGTCACCCATATACACATGAAATAAAATTCTGAGAATTTGCACAGGCATTATTTCTTGGAGAAACCTGCAAACAAATGAAGTGTTTGCCAATTATCAGCTTTCTCAATCAAGCCATACCATTTAGTGAGAACTGAGCCCTAATTCCAAGCCCATTCCTCAACAGATGCATATGGGAAGAACTGGACCCTTTTATAAAGAACACAAAAGATGGATGCAGAGGCAGAAAATACAATCAAACAAGATTGAATTTGACAGTGTGAATACACTATGTAAGCATTGGGACATAAATATTTTAATTTTAAAAAAGAGACAAGGTCAAAGGACTAATCTCTTTGGATATTACTAGTAGAAATTCATCTTAACTCATTCAAAAAATTTTATGTTTTTCCATCAGAGAATCTGTTAAGGCAGGAAAGATGCAATAGTTGCTACCAAATATCTGACACTGCTAGGAGTCATCAGTCTTGAAGTGCCCATATATATGATCAAAAACACATAACCACACCATTATTTTTACTTGTATTCTGGATATTACATGACATGCTGTCACCATCTCTTTGTAATAATAAGGACCAGTATCTCCTTCTTTTATCCAGAAAATAAAATTGTTCAAGGTTTTGTTGAAATTTTCTTGCTGAGATTCATTTTCTCATGAATGCAACCCCAAATATCATCTATCCCCACTATCTTCTTTTTACTAAAGCAGAGGTGGGAGTCATGTGGCCCACCAGACATTGTCAGACCGCAGCTCCCAACACTCTTCATTATTGGCAATTTTGGCTAGAACTGCTGGGAGAAACAGTCCATCTGGAAGGACACATAATTTCCACAACTGCACTAGTGCGTGTGTGTGTGTGTATGTGTGTGTATGCGTGCATGTGACAGGCGGGGGGGGGGGGGAGGGAGGGAAGAGAGAGTGAGACAGATATTCTTCATTATGAGAAACACTGTACATATTCCTGTGAAGGACCTGGAGCAATTGTACCAACTGAACTCTTGATGATCTGGCCCTAGGGCCAGTCACTCTCTCTCAGTCTGACCTACCTCACAAAGTTGTTATGAAGATAAAATGATGAAGAAGAGAGACATGGACACAACCCTGAGCTCACTTGAGAAAAGGCAGAATATAAACATAACAATACATAATGAGTACTGTAATTTGTAATTGCATTTTGTAACTGCTACCTTGTATTCAAAGATAATTGTTTGAAAATAAATGCTAAGGAGATTTTCACACGGGGGTTAAAAGCCCCGATTCTGTCCCACCACCTCCTCTCCCATTCCTGCAACAGAATGGAGGTAAATGTCCGCACACTTACTTCCATTCCGAAACAGGAACGGTCCTCCTCCCTCCTTACCTGGCCGGCCGTAAATGCAGCAGTCGTGACGCTGCTTTTATGACTGGCCAGAGGAACTCCTGCTCATTCTCGCTAGAGAATGAACAGGAGGGAAATTCAAATTAACCCCCCTCCAGCTGTCAAAAGAAAGAATAAAAATAAAAATAACATTTTTAAATACAAGTAACCCGGGAAGTGGGGTGGGAAGGGTAGCACTTACCTGGCTGTCCAGATCATGGCAGGAAGTGTCTGCCATGGAGCTCCTCCCCCATCCCTGTCATTCCAGAACAGGGACAGGATCCGATTCGCACACCCATGATTCCTTAACAGAAACAGAACTGGGTGCTTATTAATGACTTCTCCCTGTGAATACTTTATCACAGGGAGAAAACAGAACAGGCACAATGTAGGAACAGAACAGGGTGGACGTAATCCAAAAGGGAAAATCTTTCCCGACCCTGTTCCATTCCTGCCACGGGATATATAGCCTGTGTGAAAATCTCCTAAGTCTTCAAATCCAGTGAAGTATTAAGCTGCCAAATGTCTGAGAAATATGTCATCCAGCCAGTTCTGGATGCAGATGCTGGAAAAGGCAGGCTAGTGGATTCTATGCTTGATAGCCTCCAGAGCCTGGGCTGATACTGCTTTGAGAAAGTACTGCCAATGCTACTTGCTACATCTGTACTATTTTCCCCTTGAACTGTAGATTTTAAGAAAACAGGCTTTCATCACCAAAAATAAATAAATAAATAAAAATTTAAAAATCCAGAGGGTTAGCCTACTGCAGCAAAAACAATACAACGTGTTTTGCTATTTTAAAACAAACTGTTCTTTATGTTTTACTGCAGTACACTTGTTCTTGTGAAAGATGTCAACTTGCAAAGGTCTGTCTGACCTTCTCATCCCAAAGGAAAGAGGAGCTTAGCAATGTTGTTTGTGTACAGACAATGAAATATTAAATCAATTGGAGTTATTCCCACTATTCCCAAAGTCATAACACAATAAAATGGACAAATTAAATGTATAGCGGGGGGAGGAACATTGCTGAGAGTAGAAAGGCAGGTTTGATCAAAGACTCCAAACTAGAATTCTCTCTATATCAACCCCCCTTATGGTTGCCTCTTCTCTGCCTGTTATATTCAGCATAAACAATGTAATACATGAGCATGAAAAGGCCAAATATCAGCAGGTGGACTTCTGAGCAAACTAAAAAGCAGCATCTAGCTGTCCAAGACATGCCTCTCCCAGCCCAATCCACAGAAAGCCTGGTTTACTGCTGGCAATCCCACCAGCTGAGAACTACTTCCCATGGTAAACATGGTTTCCACTGTGTTGATTTCAAATGTATTTCGACAGTTATCCAATTTGCTCACTAGCTGATGAACTGGTGCATACTGCACAGATCAAAACAGCAGGCTCGCTGAGGTGACACATCTTAGGGATCAAAAGTTGGCCCCGGGAGGTGGGTGAATAGATTAGCAAGAGCTATTTTATTTCAGACCTAATCTAAATGAATTGCAGAAGTAGCTTGAACTTTAAAAAAACAATGGGGCACAAACTTTCATGTGAAAAAAGAAATCAATCAACCCAGAACGGGCACACTAAAGCAGAACAAAAAGTTGTTAAGTCATGGGACGTGTGGCATGGAATGAACTCCCATTTCATCCATTATTTTGTAACAGACTGCATTTTTAAAGGAACGTTCAGTATTACTGATTAGGCAAGAATCAATTAGGCATAAAATCAATTAAAGTCATGCTATAAAAACTATGGTGTTCCCCCCTTTAGGAGACTGTTGAATTCTTGTTGTCCTATCTCAAAATGGATGTCAGACACTATAGAAAGGGCAACAGATTCACTAGAAAAGATTCACTAACTTAGCAAGGAAGCAAAAGATCAAGAGCCAAACTGCTATAGAGCAGTAACCTTACTAGGTATCTGCACCCAAATTGCTTTGGCTGGAGCTTTTAGTAGAGCTAAAGATAGGCTCTGGGTGCACATTGCAGAGGCCTGTTTGATTCTGCTCCACTTTTCATATGGATTACAAGCAGGCCCTGACACTCAGAGCATAATGAGGCTGCATAAAATATCAAAGCAAATTAAAAGGGAAATTGCAGACATTGCTGCTGCTGCCTTTGACAAGTCTCACTCCTTTTAGACATGCATTTAAACATTTCCTCTGTCAAAACAAGCTTTGATCACCTGGGGAAACAGGCCAGTAAGCCTCTTTGCTTTGTTCGAATCACAACTTTTTAATACTCTGTTAAGTGTTAACATATCTGTTCAGTTCTAAAAACCAAGCTCCAGAAAGATTTCAGTCTATTTTATCATCAATCAATAATTTGTCTTGTGCTCCAAGAATCCTAAACAATGAAAAAACACAGCCCCTCCCCCAGTATAAATGCTATCTGTAGTAGTATTTGCAGGCCAACCTGAACAAAATATGTATTTAATTTACCTCTCCAGCTCTTCTGTGAAAAAGGAAACAGACAGAAAGAAAGCAATCACCATTGTCTAAGCAGAAAAAAGAGGTCATGAAAACCTTCATGACTTGCCGATGTACACGCTGACATTTTGTAGAGAAGATGAGGATGATATAAGTTTTATAAATTCAATGCTAGTTCCACTGTGGTTCAGCTCTTATTTTAAGGAGGGCCCCAGAGGTCTCTGGCAGCTGTGAATCAGAAGCAGGCAAATGACATTTCTGGTTCTCGTAGGGATACAAGATTCCTTAAGGATGTAGAAGCTTCAAGTAGTTCTTACATAAATTCTTGAGGACTCTTTACAAATGCCCTTTCCAGCTTTTGTACCATCAGACTGCACCAAACCCAACCCAAAGGTGACATTGCCTGGAACTCCCTGTGCTCACTTAGAGAATTATTTGTTTTTCCACTTGTCCTTCTGGGATTCTCTGTGCATGCCTTATCGTTCCTTGCGCTCAAGTGAGGTTAGCAGAGAGAGACAGAGCAAGAGAGAGAAACAGAGCAGAACATGGTTAAATCTGATGTAATTTTATAACCTGCTAGCCTTCGATTGCAACCAACCAGATTGCAACCTACTCTGGTTGGGGCCTAATTATTCTAATCTTTGGTTGCAGCCTAGTTTTGGTGATAATTTTCGTCGGCCGCCCCTAGACTGTGGAATGACCTGCCGGAAGAGATTTGACAGCTAAACACTCTGTGTGAATTTAAAACTGTGCTAAAGCCCTAACTCTTCCAGCAGGCCTACCCAGTTGATTTTAATCCATGAATTTTAAATTGGTATTTTAAGATTATGGGTGATTTTAATGTAATGTTAGTTTTAATCGTATGTATTTTTAATCTATGTGTTTAAATGATTTTCTGTTTTAGTTATATATTGTACAGTATTTTTAATTCAAGGTGTATCCTGTCTTGAGCTTTGGGGAGAGGCAGGTAAAAAATAATAATAATTTAGGACATTTTTTAGAAACACTACAGGTTGAATTACACTACTGTATTATCTTGTACCCACACAAGTTTATTTTGCTTAATATGCATTTTTAAACAGATACAATTTATATGTACTTTGATGTAAGAAACAAGCAAATTTAATTGATTTTGTAAATGGCAACTTGTCTCTTGTTATAATTACTGTTATTTATTTATTGTTCCTTTTTCTTTTAACAGCCCTTGAAGGAGGCCATAAAACAATTTACAGCCCAAAGTGCATTGGGCTGTTTAAGAATAAAATAATCTTTTTTTAAACATTCTAAGACATTGTATCCTTTCCACATGACGCCCTATACCAATGGCATTGGACCAAGCAGGGGCAGGGAGCTGGATTTCAGGCCACTGGTGCTTTTCTTCAGTGAGATCCCTGGCAGCTTACAAATAAGCAGAACTATAATAAAACCCATTGAAAATGGCCAGTAGTTGAAATAAGACATTAATCTTAGATAATAAAACCATTTTTATTGACAAAAAGGTCATCTTGAAAGAGATAAATTCATTTTTTCAATTTTTCTATTTGGGACCTAATATTAACAAACAATTTTCATATATATATTTTTTACAACTCTGCTTTTCCACTCACCAATTGTATTTCCATACATTTTGCTGTTTAGTTGCTCACTTAGAAACCTAGGATCTCTTGTTTTTCTCTTTATGCTAAAGGTTGCATCTAGTCATTTATATTTTGCTTGTGCTTATTTTTTAACCAGTAATCTTTCCATATTTGGTAAACTGCAATGTAGGCCCTGTCTACACGATTAAAAAAAATCCGTTTGAGGGGTAAAAAATCCAAAAAGGCAGCTGTTTGTATGCATACGATCCGCCTACATGATTTTTTACCCCCCCTAAACTCCATATAACCCCCCTTTGCCCAGTTGGCTGAAGCAAGCGATCCAAGCGGCGGTTTCAAATCTCCCGCCACTTTTTTTTTAATTTAAAAATGTGCCTGTTTTCTGGACAGTCAGTTTTCCCTATTTACAATGTAAAATAAAAATAAATACAGTCGTCCCTTCACATTCGCGGGGGTTAGGTTCCACAGACCCCCGTGAATGTGAAAATTCCGTGAATAATGACTGCCCTCCCCCTCCCTCCCAAAGCGACCACGGGGCCTCCGGAGGCCCCGTGGTCGCCTCCCCAGCCCTCCCCCTCCCTCCCAAGGCCTTCACAGGGTCTCCGGAGGCCCTCCAGAGGCCCCATGGTCGCCTCCCCAGCCCTCCCCACTTCCTCCCAAGGCCTTCATGGAGTCTCCGGAGGCCTTCCAGAGGCCCCGTGGTCACCTCCCCAGCCCTCCCCACTCCCTACCAAAGCCTTCACGGGGCCTTCTGAGGCCCCCTCGCCACCTCTCCCACCCCTCCGGCCTGCTTTTCTCCCCCCCAGAAGCAGCCACAGGGCTTCTAAGGCCCAATTGCTGCTTTTGGGAGGGTGGGGGGAGGCCCTCTCAAAACCGCGAATACTCAAAACCGCGAATGCTAGATTCGCGAATGTGGAGGGGCAACTGTATATGTAAAAATCTCCATTTCATGGACTTACCGGACTCTTGCTTAGCTGGGAATCCAACATGGCGGCTGCTCCCAATTCCCCTCCTTGCTAGCCCCACCCCCTCTGCTCAGCCAGCCAATCAGATTACACTGCCTGTTCGTATGTGTGTGAACGGGGTGTACAGACCATTGACAATACGAACGGCTATACAGATTTTAGCTCGAGATTCGCTAATCCTCCCAAACACCAAATCCACGGAGTTTACAGGGGATTCGCTAGCCCCCCTTCTGAATGGCACGTATGCATCCGAACGGCCATGTGTACGGATGATCGATCTTCCGAACTCTGTACTTATTTTTTTTTTACTGTGTAGATGGGCCTGTAGTGGGTCAGTTAAGGTGACAATTGCAGTCTTATTCAGGAATTTCAAATCTGGTCTACTGGAACTGTGAAGCAGCCTACTGCAGTGTTAGCCTTACCTTCAGCTTAAGAACTCACAGGTCGAAACCTGGCTCCAGGCTCAATACAAATAAAAAGGCTGATAAAGTGTGGTTTAACTGCAGTGTCATTTTGAAAAATCAATAAAATTTGCAAATGGAGCAGGGAAGAGTCTGGGATTTTATGTTACGGGTGAAACAGAGGATTTTACTCATTACTAATTGTTCTATCCACTGTATGAAGGAGTCTGGAAAGCCAACTTACTTCCTCTTCTAACAAGCAACAAAGATTTTATAATTTACCTCTGCTAGCAGGTAGAGTGAAATTAATAACCCTGGCAATTATTTTGCTTGTGATTATAGTGGCAAAAATTGAAATGATATTCATTCAAAGAAACTCAAATGGTAATCTGACTTGTTTTGTATGAGGGGTCTAATTTCCTTTGCTTAGCTACTTTCTGTTTTGAATCATTATGTATAAATGTTGCTGGAAAATATGTTAATAAAGATATAGACCTACAACTGTAACTAATGACTTTTTAAAAGTATGTTTCCATGTTCTGTTGGTATCTTCCCAACTATTATGAAACACAGGTGATTACAGTATTTTGTTTCATGGATAACAAACTGAAAGATAATTATCTAACGAGCAAGAAAATTTGACACAACTGCAGGGTCAAAATCCCCTTTTCATTATTGTATTGCAATTCCCTAATTACCATTGCATCTTCCACAGGATGTATGATTACAGGTCCTCAGATACCAAACTTTTCCTTGCAGCCTAATCATTTTTATCAATTTAGCAACACAGAAACCCTTTTTGGATATTTAAAAGGATGACAATGAGAAAACATAGGGAAGTTGGTAGCAGCACCATGCTGGTAGGCTCCTTTTCCACAACAGATGTGTGTTTTAATGGCACACATGTAAAATGTCACTGCAAATGTTTTTTTTATGTACAACAGAGAAGCCCACAAAGGCAGGTTTTCTGACTGTGAGGACAGAGTAATCTGTGCATATGACTGTATATGTGAGAGCATTTTGGTCCTGCTCTAATAGGGGTCAAGGGTGGGATTTATTGCCATGGGCGCAGGGACTTACTTTACTGTAATGAGGAGGCCAAAGGTGAGTTTGGGTGTGTGTTTTTCTTGGTCTTAAAATCTCCTTTCCACTGCTCTGCAGACTCCACATTCCTCAAATCACCTGGAAAGTCCCTAGAGGATGTAACTTCATGGCTCTTCCATGCATCCCTCTCCTGTTTTGTGGCTTTCCAGTACTGCTGCCTGATCAGCAAGGTTTCTGCTATTGTTCTTGTTGTTAAGAGGACTTCCATACTCCTTATTTCTTTTCTGGGGGGAAAAATAATGCTCCCATAATCTCCATTTGCAGAGTGTGTAGCTCCCTGAGTTCTGGCCATCATTTAGTCTTCAGAAATGGAGAATAAACACTGTTAGGCTGTTTTTCATCTTTCTCAACAGAGATAGGTATAACCTGCACACTTGCCAGGAACACTTTTCTACCTTCATCTTCAGAATGAAAGATTTAAGGCAGACCTCATGGCTACAGCAATGTGTTTGCCTTTTGGATTTTTCTGTTTGTCCTAGCAAGCTGAAGAAACACTCTGGAAAACTGGAAAGCTTGCACAGTGTTGTAAAAATTTTGGTGGGCCTAATAAAGATATTGTTGTTGCTGTGTTCTGACATATGGAGGCCCTAAGGCAAACCTGTCATGGGATTGTCTTGACAGTATTTGTTCAGAGGGGGTTTGCCCTTGTCTTCCTCTGAGGCTAAGAGAGTATGATGAATATAGGCTTTGTTGTTGTTAGCTGCCCTCGAATCAACTTCAACTCATGGTGACCCTATGAATGAGACATCTCCAAGGCCCCCTATCCTCAACCGCTTTGCTCATATCTTGTAGGCTCAGGGTTCTGTGGCCTCCTTAATTGAGTCCATCTATCTAGTATGTGGCCTTCTTCTTTTCCTACTGCCTTCTACCTTCCAGAGCATTATTGTCCTTTCTAGTGAGTCATGACTTTTCATGATATGGCCAAAGTATGACAGTCTCAGTTTAGTTATCTTGGCTTCTAGGGATAACTCAGGTTTGATTTGTTCTAGGACACATTCATTAGTATTTTTGGCAGTCCATGGTACCCGTAGCACTCTTCTCCAGCACTACGCCTCAAATAAGTTGATTTTCTTTCTGTCAGCTTTCTTCACCATTCAGCTTTCACTTCCATACGTGGTGATACCCAACTATTAATTTTGTTTCAATCCATGACCAGCATTATTTTCAGCAGCAGCAGCAGCAGTCAAACTGTTTTGAAATTTTAACTTGAATGAGGTACTACTGGGTTCTGTTATTCTTACTAGTAGATTTACTGACCCAAAGCTGAAGTGAAAGCCTTAGTCATCTTTCACTCCACATTCTTGGTACTCCCAATCCCCACCTTCAGTAGTCCCTGCAGAGCTTGGAAATGGAGGTGAGAATAGCAACCCCGTGCATGTGGGGTAAAAAACATAGAATGACTAACCTGACCACCCCAACACACACAAACAGAGTTCTGTTGCTATTCGTACACATTTTAAATTTTAAAGCATTTTGGGACGGACTACTGCTGAAAACCATCCTTGTAAAAGAAGCAGAAAAACTATTGTCACATTTTCAGGGATGCAAAGAACTAGCTAAAGGGTAGGCATTCATAAGAAGAGTTGTCCGTAAAAGCTAAATGGTGGTCACAATTTGATGTATTGTGTTTGTCTTAGATTTTTGCACTGGCAGTTCATTTACTTTGATGACAAACTGGCAAGGAAATAATTTTAACAGAGAAGGGGAATGTTATATCCTATCATTCAACTCCTTCCTGAATTAGAATTCTAGCCCAGTGTAATTCTGCTCCTCTTATTTTGAAAGATAACTTTTAATTCCATTATTACTTATGTTGGCTTTGTAGTCCCTGGCCAAACTACCTTATAGGCCCTTGTTAGAAGAAATTATCTAGAAATATTTTATTGAATGAATGGATGAATGAATGAACAAATGACCTATAGCATCCTGTTCTCTTCCTCAGCATGTTCCAAGCATTTCACAAACCATAAGCTATAAGGGCTACCAAACAAGAACTGTTCCTCATAGTTAGTGGAGACATCATCTCTGAAGGTTTCAGCTGTCTAGAACTGACACTAGCACCACCTTCCTGCTCATACCACTCTCAATTCTGTGGGGTTGATTCTCCACCTTTTACCTTCATTCTTTCTGTTGTTGAGCTGGTTGAACTGCTCTGTAAACTCTGCCAATGATTCCTCAATAGTCTCCGTCCGGGGAACCGAAAGGGAAAAACGCCGCTTGAAAGTTTTCATCTTGTTCATTGTATCCTGAACAGCAAGATGGCAGCAGGATCTGGTGGGGAATAAAAATAAAAATAATAGAACTAATTTATTCTACTCATGAACAGTTCATATGGTTTTGGGTTAGGCATCATTACACACCTGGGGAGAAGGATACATAGTTGGCCATCCACATTTGTGAGGGTTAGGGGCACAGGACTCTTGTGAAAGTGGAAAAACCATGAATCTCTCTAGCCACCCCCCCCCGGTTGCTCGGGCATGGATGCTTGCATTCATCACTGCTACCTTTTGCACTGAAAATCTGCACCCAGCATAGATGTGAGCATCCCCTTCTCCCTGCCTACAAGTTTATGCAAAGGTGGCTGGAGCTGAGCGCATGCCACTCTTCTTCCACCCACTGCTGGGAATGCAGGGAAGGAAGCAAAGGTAGGAAGACTTCTCTTCCTGCTGTTACTGTACTGTTCCTTGGCCTGAGTTCAATTAAACTTGATGGCAGCAATTCCATGATGTTAAAGACAGAGCTGCCTTGATTTTTATTAGAGATGGAAATAATATTCAAAATATTTGAAGAATGGCTGAAAAATATGTTCTGAAGTGTTGGAAAACCCTGATGAGGAGACTCCTAGACTAAACAGAATAATCACAGTTCAGGACTCATGTGCAAAATTCACAATTTTTTTTTTGCACAGAAAATATTTCTGCACAGAATTATTATTTTCTACACACACACATAAAAAAGAAAATCTTGTTTCCTGCACAGAAGATGCTGGGCAGTTTTCAATGACTTTTTTTAAAAAAAAAAAATCAGCATGAAGAAAGTTGTTAAAATTGTTCACCACTTCATTTGAGAACTAATTTAGCAAACAATTACATTCCTAATGGTTACAGTGGCCACAGTGGTCCTATGCTGAGGTTGAGTAGGATTAATCATATTCTAAAACACGGAGGGAGTAGATTCTACAGTTTATTCTCTGAAAATGGTTCAACAGATTGTTCTGACATTTAACAGTACAGGAGAGATTGGTTTAAAGGTAGCCTGTGCCCACTTTGAGATACAATAGGACCCCCATATACAATGATTCATTATCCACTGATTCAATTATCCATGGGACACAACACAGCATACCTACCACAGAGTCTTCCTAGAAAATGTGTCTTCTCTAGCCATTTTCTAGGTCCTCCAAGGCAACTCTATGGTATTTTAAATCAGAAGTCCCATTATTTTCAATGGTGTGCTCTATTATCCACAATTTGTTGCCCCCGCCCCCGAACCAATTCCCAGTGGACATAGGGGTCATACGGTAGAAAGAATACTAAATGGTTAAGAGTTTAAAATTTAAGTGCTCACCAGTGGTTAGACAATGATTGTCTAACCACTGGTGAGCACTTAAATTTTAAACTCTTAAAATGATTGTCTAACCAAGCCTACCAAGTTTAATTCAAATAGTTGACATGACCTCAACTCCCAAATGAACAATGGTTGTCTAGGCATAACAGAACAAAGCCAGGGTGTCGTTTGTTGAAATTTCGTTCATTGTGCTATATGAACAATCCTATGGTGAGATTTATAAACTAAATGTAGGGTGTAAAAACCTAAAGTAAACTGAATTTGACCACCAATTATAGAGACACCACTTTGTCTCTTGATGATGACGATGCTAATGATGTTATTCATTTCCCGCCTTTCCCCCAATATTGGGATTCAAAGTGGCTTAATATTAAATATTAAAATCAGAACAATTAAAAAACTTACAAAAAGATAAAGTAAAGATATATAAAGGCTATTTTTTTAAAAAAAAATGTAAACCATCTATTGAATTAAAACCATTTAAAAATTGTGAAGTCGAAGGCTTTCATGGCCAGCATCCATAGATTTTCCTTGGTTTTTTTTCCTGGCTGTGAGAACCAGCCTCTCAGCCCAGAAAAAACCCAAGGAAAATCATTTGAAAATTCATTTAAAAACAGGATATAAAAACAACAAAGTAACACAACATTAAAAGTCCATTTCAGTCAATTCCTGAAATCCTATTGGAATAGGAATGTAGAAACTGTTTATTGCTTAGTCCAAAGACCATTTCAAGGAATAAAAATAACATAAAATAGTACAAAACATCCAAGATTTCATACAATTACAACATCATAATTAAAATTAACTAAATAAAATATATACCTAAACTTGAAGTAAATAGCATCTATTATAAAACAAATCACAGTATGGTAACAAAGGATGATAAACATTTATTTATTGGAATAGGAGATTTCACATATTGGTGGAAAGAAAGGAAGGAAGGAGCCATCCTAACCTCCCTAAGGAGCGAGTCCCAAAGTATAGGAGGAGCCACTGAGAAGGTCTACCTCCTCTTATGGAAAAGGGGAAGAACAAGAAAGGAGACAACCCTATTTTCTTTATTTAAAAAAGGTTCACCACTCGTATACAACACACAACTGTCCCAAGAAACATCAGCAGCAAGATCATTTGGGACCAATTTTGCGGTATGTGAAAGTCTGATAGACATTACAGTTGGCCCTCAACTTTTGTAGGGGTTGGGGTGCAGAATCCCTGAAAAATGAAAAAAAAACTCAAATATAGCCCCATGCATTACACAAGGTATCCGTTCTGGGACCCTTCACAAATAGTGATTTTTGCATATAGTTGTGAATGCTTTTTTAAAACCCGAGAACACACTTCTTTAGGCATTTCTAGGCTTTCTGCTGGAAGTTGACCATAGAATCATGCTGGAGGACCTAGAAATGCCTAGAGAGAACATATTTTCCCAGTTGCATATAGGATAGCAGTGGAGGCTGTATCAAATACAGTAATCTGCAAATAATCAAATCCGCAAATGCTTAACCCAAAAATTTGGAGGGACAACTTTTACTTTTTAATTTTTTAAAGCCCTGTTTGAGTTTTGAGGAACCAAGTGAAGTAAACACATAAGGATTAGGAGCATGCTAGCCTTGCTTCTCCTCATTACATGTTTCCACCCCTCTTCTCACATGGAGGGTAGCTTTCAAAGGGGTAGATTCCTCTATGTGTGGAGGGGCTCTATACAATCTAGAGTTCTTGAGCTGCATAAAGAGTGTCCATGGATATACAGTAGGACACTCTCTTCTTCAGAAAGCCATCTTCCACATGAGGAGTGATGACAGAGGGGGGCACTTGAAGAGAGCTCCCCCTCTTCAAGTGTTTACTCCACCTGGTTCTTGAATACCATGATAGAAGAATTAAGAGTTAAGAATCAAGCATTTCTGAGCTCATCTTTCAGTTTCCTTTCAGGCTGCCTGCATTTTAATCAGGTCACTTTCGTTGGCCTTCACCTGAGGAGTGATTCATTCTAAAATCAATAACAGATGGTTACCATTTGCAGCTTCAAACTGCTTCTGTTCTTTCTTATTTTTCTGAGCTAAATTTTAACCTAAAATCAACAGCAACATGGATTCTCAGGTGTTTGGGAACGGCTATATGGCAAAGCTAGGATTCTTCTCAGAAGAGAAGTTCTCTCCAAGAGAGGGGCATCTTCAAAACACTCACATTTCAATATGACCTAGTTGGCTGAGTTTTATATCAAATGCTGGAGCAAGAGTGGGTAAATTTTCTTCTGCTGAGGAGCTGCATTCTCTCAGGGGTCAATAGCAGATGAAGCTGAATCCAGTGGTAGGCAGAGCTCTTTCTGATTATCCCCCCCCCTCAATGTCATGTTCCCTGGTGCTTGGCTGAGTGTAGGGAGGAAGAGAAGTTGTACCTAGCAGAGGCTTTTGAAATTACATCAAGAATGTCCAAAATTTGGTTGAGTTACAGGTTCTTACTCTAGACAAGTAACAGAAAATCACCTGGACAGATTCACGCCTCCTTTGAGGGACAGCTGCAGAGATTTTGCAGCCTGAGGTTAAGGTGTATAATATCCATGGCCTGCCAAGTTATTTGACACCTGAGGCAAAAAAATAATAAACTTGAAAGTGCTTCTCCTTGGCAGCAACTATACAACAGTAAATAAATTAAATAACTGTCCATAGGCTGCTTTTCCATGACTTCCTAAATCAGCTGCCTGAGGTGACTGTCACACTTTGCCTACTGTCACACTTTGCCTAGCAGAAGGCCAACCTCTTTTATTTCAGCTGCCATGCAGCTACTTGGCATCATTGAGACGGAAAAAGCAACCTCTCAGTGGAAATAGATTGTCAGAATAAGACAATCAAAAACTGTACATCTTGTGCCTCTGTTAATTAACTTTGGTTCAACAGGAACGTTTCAGCTGCTAATTAGCATATGCATCTAGTGCATGCAAAGCAGGCTGATTGAAATCTGTATCCAGACACAATTCCTGCACATATGTGCTAGATTAATAATAATGACAATGATAATATCACCACTTGTTAATGAAACTAAGAATAATAAAAAGCAATTATACACAGAAAACCCCAGATGTTGAGATCTAAACTACAAGTAGGGTGGTCATTCAACTGTGACCATTTTACAAAAGTGAAAGCATAACTTTAAAAAAATGGACAAAAGAGGATACCTATTTGCATAAAATTTAAAAATATGCCACTGGGTGACCTTGGGCAAGTCACACTCTCTTAGCCTCAGAGGAAGACAAAGGCAAGTCTCTTCTGAACAAATCTTGCCAAGAAAACCATGTGATAGCTTCGCCTTAGGGTTACCATTGGTTGGAAACAACTTGAAGGCATGCAACAATAACAACAACTTGCTATGTGTAGATGCAAATTAAGAAATAATTCACATTATTGAAATAGAAATGCAATGCAACTCAATATGATGGGGAAGAATGTGACTTGATGAACTGTGTGACCACTCTGTCTTCTGTTCAGGTATTGTTCTCAGACAACTTTGAAGCTGCTGCTCTTTCTTTCTATTGCTCTTTGTCAAAAGACCAGACCTGGGTCTGACAGCCCTTCAAACAGAAGGTCATCCTCTGTAAAGCAGGACACATGGATACCCTAAACACAAGTCCTGTAATAAGGTTATTTTGTAATTTGGGGACATAATATTATTATACAATAATAATGATCTTATTATTTTTGTTAATTACCCAGAATTATACGAGGAGAGGCAGGGTCTGAAGAAAATCAGACAAGCAAAGAGGGTGCTTTCAACTACTCTCACACTAATTGGAAAAATGTCGGGGCTGCATCATGGAGGTAGCATTCCTAGACACAGTAAGTGACGGTGCATTGGAAGAGTTGTCATGGGAACAGAACATGTAGAAGCTGACCCTGGACACAATCCTGAATGGTGCAAAGAACCCAATGTGAGATTTTTTGTCACACTAATGCAGATAGCAATCACAGTGATATGGAATTCAGTATATGCTATGTTTAAAGTTTTCAAACTCCAGTCACAGTTAATTTCAAGTGAAATGTCTAATAATAATAATAATAATAATAAATGAGAGGATTAAAGGGAAGAGTCAAGATATTCAAATCTTGTCAGGACAGATGGAGGTTATTTAAAACCACATAATATAATAGATATATAAAATGTATATCACAGGTTAGAAAAGATGCAGCCAAGTCTGATCAGATATTAGTATGGTTAATGAGCTGAGTTAAGGAAGCTATAAAAAAAACATAAAGGCATCTCTTCAAAACTGGAAGAGTTGCTCAAATGAGGACAAGTTCTGATGGAACAATTGTTGACAATATGACAGGCAAAAATAACAAAACAAAACATGAGCAACATATTGCTAAAAATGCAGAGACAAAATAGCAAAACATTCTATAAATATATCAGCAGGAAGCTAGCAAGGGACTTACCAGTGAAACTGCCTGACAGTGCACTCAGCACAGACAAAAGAGAGCCCTTCTTCAAACCATATATTACTAATTTATGAAATTTGCTGTCAACTAGATTAGATGGCTTTAAAGGAGAATAGAACAAATCTGCAGAGAAGAAATCTGTTAAAAGATAGTGGTCAGGACAGATAAACAGGACAAGATTAGAAGCAATATACTGGTGGGTTTTCTAACCATTTTGATCCACAGGATCACACATCTTGAACTAATGACATGTGGAGGTTGCCCTAGATATACAGAATGCTAAGACACCCCCCCCCCTCAAGCAATGAAGGGGTGATCCTCTCTGCTTCTTTGTAGGTAACTTCTCTGCTTTTGACCATACATTATATAAACAACATACAAATTCCAAAGGCGTAACCAACTTAGTCTACTGCAGCAAAAACAGCCACCAACAAATTACAGTATATGAGTTTATGAGCCCAGTTCACTAGATGCACGAGTACTATCCAGAAATTCAGGTACATATGCAGTACACAGAATTGGAGCAGGGAATGTATATATGTTTGCCTAACCATCTATCTGTCTTATGGGTAATATCAAAAACTTTGGAGGAGATGCATACACATTTGGAGAATGCACTTCATTTAACAGACTCAGATTGTTTTCAAAACATATGAAAGTGAAAACTGTTCTGGCCTCAAAGACTAGTTCTATTTGTCCAACTGCTAAGATGCACACACCTGCAGTGTGCACCCATTACTGTTTATTTCCAATGCAATTATCTTCCTTCACTCTGCTGGTTCTTGCAGCTGCTCAGCAATGTTGATGCAACCAGACAGAGCCTACCCTTAGGGAACTGCTGATAAAAATGTATGATTCTGAGAATAGGTTTACTTCGACTTTTCTTACAGCACATTTTTTTTTAAAAAAAACTCCTTCTCTCTCCCCTACATAACTTACATCCAGTTTGATTTCTATGGAGACCACTTTCCTTTAGTTTCATCCTTATGCTGCTGCTATTTCCAGTTTAATTACTCCTTATTTCTCCATTTCTGCACTCTGTGCTGGAAATGGTTCTATTACACAGCTTGCACCATATTGATGATGTCAAGGAAGGAATCTGTTACTTTAAAAAATGCAACAACATTAAGAATATGTTGTGTTGGATAAAGAAGCTATAGCAAGACTGAAGATAAAAATAATAACGATGTAGAATTAAGCTTCCAGACCTGCTTGTATATTTGATGGGATAGAGCATTTCTATTCCTTCAGGCTCTGAAGATGTGATTGAGAGTTTGCAAGAAAAAGGGTCAGAAAAACAACTGAGCAGGACTTGGGACTTCCCAGTGGTCAGGGCCTCAGTATCCTTTATAATATTCTTTATGTTTACTTCATTCAGCAGAAATATATACTATATAAGCACGGTATAGATAGCTTTCTCTGTTGTTCTGCATTTCTGTCCAAAAAGGTTAAAGAAAATGCATTTACTCTGACTGTGAACATATTCACACAGCAGTTACTAAATGACCATTCCAAGGAAGACATGTGAGCCTCACATCACTGACTGTTCCATCAGTGTCAAACTAAAACAGCATTAACACAGATCAGTGACAGATGTAGTGAATGGGTAACTAGCCCCAAACTGCTAACACATTGAAGAAATGGAACAGACAAACAGGGTGGAACTGATTCTTTCTGGTCTCGTAGCTCTAAGAAAGACTCTCCCAGTGGCAATTTTGGATCACCAGATGACAGTTTGGGCCATTCTCATACCCATTTTTAATTCCAACCCACATGACCTTTGCTACTTTTAATGTTTACCTTGATATTTTTAACAACCTTGTTCTTCCACTTTTTTTAAAAAAAAACTTACATTAAATGAATATGATTTACCACCCCATCCATTATTCTCTGCCTTCTTCCAGAAGTTATACAGAAACTGTACAGAGCTTTCTCCAGAGGCTATACAGAGCTCAGTACATCTTCAACAGTTCTTGAACTGTTAAATAAATTGCTTTGCAGATACACTTAATTTATAGTTTATAGACTGATTTCCCAAAATCAGAATGCATTGATTTTAAGATGTGCATGTATGCCTGTGAAGAAGCATGGCTATACAGATCCAAGTGCACATCTGATTTACTTATTACAACATTTCCCTTTCTGACAACATATATTCCATTCTGCTATCTTGCAACCCATTCAGTTTTTTTTTTTTTTTGTCTTAAGCAACCATGGAGATCCAGGAAAGCCTGGCTAGCAGCCATGTGACTTATGAGATACTAAGAGAAGTTATGATGTACAACCTCCGTCCAATCAATAACTATTGTAATGCCTTGCTAGCCCTCTGATGAACCAGAACAGCCTGTCTGCCAGCTGCATCTGAAGCAGAACTCATACCATGTTGCCATGTTGGCCAACTACAACAGTGGCTTTAGGGCACAAAAGTGGGAGGAAAAGAATCTTCACTATTTGTTTCTAGACAAAAATTGGGTCTCCAAACACTTGGGGCCCATTTACACGGCAAAAAAAATCTGAGAAGAATTTGTGTTGAACCCTATTTGTTTACACACATCATGGGCTATTCGGAAGGAGGGGTAGCAAAAAAACCCAGTTTCCCTCTATTTTTCCAGGGACCTTTTCGAAAGTCTGGGACAACCCGTGCTATTGGTTGTCTGAACAATCAGCAACCATCCCGGGACATGGGCTGAATATTGATTGGTCGGACTTTGGAGGGGGAAGGCTTGCAAGGGAAGCCTTGCAATTCTTGATGCCCGGCTGGCAGAAGCTGCAGCCAGCTGAGAGCCACCGGCCCCTCCCTCCCTCTTCCTCCAGGCTGTGGCTCAGCCTCGCTTAAAGCACTGCTTACTATTGGAAGGGAAAGAAGTGGGGGTGAAGAGTGGGGTGGGACAAAAAGAACTTAAAGTATTGCTTTCTACTGGAAGGAAAAGAAGTGGGGGGGAAAGTGGGGTGGAACAGACAGAACTTAAAGCATTGCTTTCTATTGGAAGGAAAAGAAGTGGGGGGACAGACAGAACTTAAGAGCATTGCTTTCTATTGGAAGGAAAAGATGTGGGGGGAGAAGTGGGGGGGACAGACAGAACTTAGAGCATTGCTTTCTATTGGAAGGAAAAGAAGTGGGGGGGATGAAGAGTGGGGTGGGACAGAATTTGGGACTGTGGTTTAATTCTAGTGTGTATACTAATGCGGTCTCTCCGAGAGCAAGAATTCGAATTGACAGTAAGCACTTTGTGAATGTAACAGCTATATCTTTGAATGTACCCTGTTTCTGTTAACGTAAAATTAGTTGTGCAAAGTAGATGAGGAGCTATTCCAAGAGAATATATTACATGGAAGATTTGTGAATTAACAGCCTTAATTTTGTCAATGAAGTGAAAAATATGCACCATGTGCCCGGAGGTACCAGGTTCAGCCGAACTAAACATTTTCCCGTCCTCATTGCTTTCAGTGGGAGAGCATGAAGGCAGGCTGGATTCTCTCCTTGAAATCCCAGGGATGTAAAACCCTAGATGTCCCAGTGGGTGGGGGGGGAGAGACATGCTCATGGTGTTAGCAAAGGACCCTACAGAGGGCAATACAAAAATGGTGGATCCTGAATTGCCAAGCTTCCCTTGCAAGCCTGCCCCCTCCAAGGTCCGACCAATCATAATTCAGCTCTGCTGTGTGCCCCTTTCCCAGGATGGTGGTAAGTGTAAACAACAATCATAAACACCTTTTGCTACCTGGGACAAATTGTGTAAACAGTAAGAGAAGAACTCGAGATGAAGATATCTCAACTCTCCCCAGGGTAAAAACTGTCGTGTAACTGAGCCCTAGGGTAACCTGGTCAGGAAGAATAACACAATGGTGAGAATTTTTGTGTACTTTTTCACTTAGTATACACACATCCTATAGTGTTTGGGGAATTATTCTACACAGAAATACATTGTATGTGTATATGTATGAATGTTTTTGTGTGCAAGACACATTTCTGTTCAATTCCCCCCCACACACACACACACACTTCCAGCCAGGTGCTCTTTGTGCAAAATGTTTGTTCTCCACACAAAATCTCCCATGTGGCTATTTTTTGTGCTGAAAACATGTTTTTGTGCAAAAACAGATTTTTCAGACAAAGCACCTTGTTCCCAAAACCCCAGAATCTGTGCATAAATCACATTTCCCCCCTCAAAAACACTAATTTTAGACAGAAAACACATGGGTTTCTGGAAAGATTTTTTCATGAAAAAACATGATCTTTTGCACAAAAATGCTCTTTATCCTAGAACTAGTTTCCAGAAAGCCATGTGGTTACTTTGTGCAAGATTGTTGTTTTCATTACAAAAAGAACAATTTTGCACAAAACATGCCCATCTGAAAATATATAATTTTTGCATGAAAAATCCATTATTTTCACACAAATACCCCATGTGTATTTCAATGCAAAATAAGTTCCTAAATAACTTCAGGATGTGCCAATACCAAGCAGGAAGTGCACAGAAATATTTATTTTTCTCTCACAGCAGGGAGAAAACTGCAGAAATTATGTAATCTCATTTATGAGTACTGAACATTCAAATATTTACATCCCTATGTAAAGAAGGCCAAACAATGACAATGAAAAGGTAAGAAGGATCTGTCAGAAAATACTAAAGTACAGAGTGCTCAGTTCTAATGACTCAATTCCATTTTCCTCTCTCCTATGTTTCCATTCCTCCCTCTCAACCAGCAAGCCTAACTGGCATACTCAGTCTTCAATGGGTTTTTCGTGGGTTTTTTTCCGGGCTGTGAGGCCGTGTTCTGGAAGAATTTATTCCTGATGTTTCACCTGCATCTGTGGCTGGCATCTTCAGAGAAAGATGGCATAGGGGTGTGGGGGGGGTATATACTGTGAGCCCCTGTTGGAGAGGATATGTAAATTTGTGTATTTGAATGTCTAGTTTCTAGGGTGGGAGGATATGCAAGTAGGATTAGTGTCTGCTTGGCTAATGGTCCATTGTCTGCTGGAAATCTCCCTGTCCCTGGGTGAAGTTCATTTGCATGTGTTGAGTTTTGGTTTTGGTGTTTTGGTGTTTTCCAGGACTGGTAGCCAAACTTTGTTTACTTTAAGGGTTTTTTCTTTCCTGTTGAAATTGTCCAGGTGTTTGTGGATTTCAATAGCTTCTCTGTGCATTCTGACATGATAGTTGTTGGCCTGGTCCAGAATTTCAGTGTTTTTAAATAACATTTTGTGTCCACCAGGTTGATTTATAACATGTTCTGCTACTGCTAATTATTCTGGCTGGCCCAGTCTGCAGTGTCTCTTCCAAAACATGGCCTCACAGCCTGGAAAAAAACCACAAAAAACCTATGGATGTCAGCCATGAAAGCCTTCAACTTCACACTTCGATGGGTTGTTCTCTATTATGAGCTGATCTTCTTAATTCATTGATAATTCTGCAGACCTTGGGGATAAAGCTTATAGAATGTTTCCCTATTCAGTGTAGATGATAGTGCTATTTTGGCTACACCAGAAAGTGGATAAGGGAATTTAATGATTCCTCATTGTCAGGGCACAGGTATTACCTGCAGTTTCAGAAGTGTATTTCCATTATGCTAAACATTCTCATTGAAACTGTTGCCATCCTGCAAAACAGGAGCAATGAAAAGACATGGAGCAACTTCCAGAGACTAGAGCAGAAGTTAATGGATTCAAATTACAAGAGAATCTACCTAAACATTAGGAGGAACTTTTTTTTTAATATAAAAGCTGTTCAGCTGTGGAGTAGAATGTCTTGGAGGGTGGTAGACTCTCCATATTTGGAGTTTTTTAAATAAAGATTGGATGGGCATCTTTCAGGGTTGCTTTAGTTGTGTACTCCTATATGGCAGGGGGTTAGACTAGACGGGCCTTGTGATCCTCTCCAACTCTAAGATTCCATGATTCTATTATTCCATTGTTCAAAATATAGATAGTTTCACTCACTGTACTGCAGGTGTGTACACCCTTTTTACTTCCAAGGACTACCTGGAACAATGCAAGGGCCACTCTCACCCATGAACATATCCATGTGCATTCAAGTGAACATACACACCTTCCCCCTTTCCTTTTCCCCCATGTATGCACCCTTGAGCACAGACACCCTTCCCCTCCCTACACACTAGACACCTGTCCTCCAGCTCCAAATAGCTGGGGTGTGGGGAGTGGGGAAGAGAGAAGAATGCAATTTAAGCAGGATGGACTGCCTTTAGGGATTATTTTCCCTATGTGTCTTTCCCCCATTTAAACTGTGCTCCCAGTAGCCAACCAAGTAGCAGTTTGCTAGGGCTGTTGGGATCACAATTGTGCTAAGGATGGGGTGCATGGAAGCAGTCATCTCCATATGCTCTCCTCCCTGACACAGTTGTGCTCATGATGCCCTGCCAAACGTATGTTTGGAAAGCTAGGAGAACATGATTGTGTGGGGAAGATGGCATGCTGGGTGACTCTATTCATGTCCACATTTCTCAGAAAAATTGCAGCTGCAGAGAGGTGCAAGGAGGAAATTTGGTGGTCGATGGCAGCAGAGGCAGCTTGAGCATCTACAGCAGACCATACAGAAGGGTTCCACGGGGTGCCTATCACATTATGGGATATGGGATGCACATACTGTACATGGTTTATTGTGAGTGCAATACAGAACTGACTACCAATCCAAGGTGCAGTTTGTTCTCTAGCTAATCTCATGATAGGATGTGTGCACAAATGATGATCACATTCCACACTGATGTGGTCAGATTCAGCATACAGAGCTAACGCATTGCCTAGCCATGGCAACAGAATACTTAGGTTAAATGCCTCTATCCAAAAAGCTTAAAAGATTATCTATCAATGACACAAACATTCTGAGAGCTAATTTAATGCTGTTGCCAGGGGAAATGAGTATGGCAGTCCTTTACTTGCAGTGCCCCAAGACCTAGGCATTTGCTTGTGGCTTCAAAGTTTACTTGTTGCATTTTTTTTCTTGATCAGATCAGAATGGAACACTCACCCTCTGAGGATGCCAAGCAGCCTTTGTTGAGCCTATGCTTAGTAAGTGCCATATTGAAGGGGTGACTGAGGATTACATATTTGGGTTGCCTAGCAACAAAATTTGTCCCTTCTTTTTGCTTGTGTGTGCCTTCACATTGCCTGTCAATTTATGGTGACCCCATGAATTTCATAGGGTTTTCTTAGGAAAGGCATGCTCAGGGATGGTTTTAGAGGATTGGGGAAGGAGAAGTGAGAAGAAGACAGAAAAAAGCATCTTCATCATGATGTACCAAAACAACTGTTGGCTATTCCTGCATCCAACATCTGATTACCTAACAATGTCACTTACAATCTAATAGATTTATTATATCATGAGCTTTTGTGGGTCATAAATGCACAAAGGGTTATCCATAATTTCAGGTGAATGTACAGTACATGAAGTTAGGGGGGGGGTTGTAAGCAGTGAGGTCAGAAGGAAGTAAAATGCAGAAAGTATGGATATACCACAATTAACACTATTAATACTGGTCATTCACAAAACTGCTGCTGATAATCCAAACATCCTGGGCTTAGGTAAGCCAATTAACAGATGTAGTAGTGTAATAAGGCCATTAGGAACTTCCTAATGAATTGTAACATCCATTGCTTGCTCTAATCTCTTTGACATTTCTTTGCTCCATGGTGGTTTCTTTAAAATCAGTGACAGGATGTCCTGAGAGGCTGACATCTTCTCCCACTAGTTTTTTAATATTGCCATTTCTGATGTAATTGCTGGCAGAGCATGGGATTGCTGGCAGAGCATGGCATATAGCACAGTGGAAGACAAGCAAGTGAAATAACCTCTTATGTCCATGTTAGGGTGATACTGTTAGGTCCTGTAATGCTGTTGACATTGGGCAAAGTTGGAATTTGGGTTAGTTGCACTGTATGGAAATTGTGTTTATATCCTTGTTGTAAATATAAACCCCACTCCAATAATAATAATAATAATAATAATAAATTTATTTTTGTACCCTGCCTTTTGCCTATTAGGCAATCAAGGTGGCTCACAACAACTGGATATAAAAACAAATACATAAGAATAGTAATAACTTAAAATAATTTATCCCCCCTTAAAATTACATATAATAGTGCATATATTTAAAATAACTGGCAAATTCACCAGTGACATAAGATAACTACCCTAAAACTTTAAAACTATACAGTAGAATCAAAACATCAAAACATCAACATAAAAACATAAAAAGAGGGAGAAGCATCCATTAAAATGGTCTGTTCTATTCAGGGAAGGCCTGCCGGAAGAGATCTGTTTTGATTGCTTCGCATTTTGTTAGTGAGTAGCTGCTAAGGTGCTAGTGTTGCTGGGCACAAATGCCCCCCTTTTAATTGCTTAGTTGGGGTACTTAACCCACCTCATGAAAAAGAAGCCATTAACTGAGCAGTCAATTCATATGTTGGCTGATAATTGTTACTAACAGTCATTGTTTAAATGCCACTTCTATTTAACAAGCTGCATTACAAGTTTGAATACGGTATGTTCACCCTTGCAGTAACAATAATATTATTCATACTACCAATTTGGTGGAGGGCAAGGACTTTAACTGAATCTGTTGCAGCAAAATAACAAAATTATCTTAAAGCACCTGAATATATTATAATATTTATTATAGCATATGGTTTTATGGACTGCTACAATACAACACTTTCTTCCTGTCCATTCATGCAATGCCCAGGACCACCACCTCTGAAAACAGAAATGGAATCCTCCTGCTCTGATGCATAGTCATGCCTGAATCACCTGGCCCTGATTCTTTAATCTCTCTGTTGAGAATTAGTCGTGGTAATATTGCACACAGCTCTGCTTTGCTTTGAAGGCAACACCATGTCCCTGTGTTGTTCCAGACATTGGCCCCAAAGTTCCAGTACAGCACAATGTGTCAACTGCCATGCAATACCAGCAGATTGAATATGAATACACGTAGGGATTACCACACTATTATGAACAACGATATATTCAGGAAGATTATCGTCTAGCATTAGAAAACATTGCAATTACTTGTTTTAAACCTTCTGTGAATGATGGTAGATTGACAAGAGGCTTGCCAGATAGCCCTTCCTCTATGTATCAAGAAGAAAACACAGTTGTACCAAATTCCTCATTGCTACCCTACCAGGACATGTGAAATCCAGTCTGTAAGGTTTGGCTGAAGCTGATACTACTCGTCCCATCCCATCCCCAGTCCATCTTCCATGACACATGAGAAGACAATCAAGGAGGTCCTGGGACCTAGTGGCATTTCCCATAAGAAATGTTCTCAACAGCCCCACCCCCGCCGCCACCACACACACACACACACACACACACCAAAGAGCAGGCCCTTGCTTCATGCTAGTTCTGCTTCGCTGCCCAGCATTACCCATTCCACCATCCTACTTAGCCAGTGGGAGACTGGAGCTTAGCCAAGTTAGCATTCAGGTCAAGTTCTGCATGGCTGTGCAGAGCACAAACTTGTTTGATCTAGTACAGGCAGCAAGCTTGAGCTGACACGCAGGGAAGGAATGCCTCTCAGAAGCAATGGCCTATGAATTAGCATTGCACAGACAGCCCATAAAATGAATAGTCCTTCACCTGACAAGTGACCCTGAAAATGGGCTGGGGGGGTCATGGTCCAGCCAAGATGGTTCAGGCAGTACTGTATATGACCATGATAACCAAACTATGTAATTCAGAGTCACTTCATATAACTAAAAGTTGCTATCCTTTGGATTATGAGCAGTTGCTTCTGATCCAACAAGACTCTTTAAGCGTATGATGAATTTAGAACACAGATCAATTCAGGGTATCTTCAGTCCAACAGATGAAATAGGGAAACCAAAGTGATGACCACTTACTCACTGACATACCAGTGCCAAAACAGCACGATCACTAGTTGAACCCCCAGGGTTCAAAGGCATTCCGGGAAATGGTGATATGTGATCTCACTATTCACACTAGCATGTCACTGACTTCACGTAGCTGATGTGCTCTTGGGGGCTTTACAATTGTACATCTGAATCCATATCCCGAAAGCCTTTTGCTTATTGTTTTAATAGAAATAGAGAATGTGTATCTCTTCAGATGTTATTGGGAGTGCAACTTCCAGGAGCTCCAGGTAGTGCTGAGAATGGATGCTGTAGTCCAAAAACATCTGAAAGGCCACAGTGTTCCCCATCCCTGAATTATAACATGTATGCCCCTCTATTCTTCCATTGAACTTAAGGTAATGAACATAAAGTTCCCAGCTGGTCTCCCAGTCAGGCTATATCTGCTTAGTTTTCCAAAGTTACTGCGCAATGTGCCCTCAGGTCATGTTCCCAAACCCTGACAGATTGTTCTAAGGGAAAGGCGCCATAGTTCAATCATAGAGCACATGTTTGCATGCAGTAGAACCATGACTCAAGTGCTCCTGGGAGGGCTAGAAGAAATTCCAGCTTGAAACCCTGTGGAGTTGTTGTCTCTCAAGCATACAGCTGGGGTAGGCTGCCTAGTGCCTTCCAGATGGTTTACACTACAAATCCCATAAGCTATGACTCACATGAATGTGAGGGATGATTAGAGCTGTAGTCCAATGCTGAAATGCCTCAGCGTAAGGCAGTTTCCTATGCTCCTGTGGGTGGCATGGCAGATAAGACTGAAAAGAATAGAATGGATGGAGCAGAGGCCAGTCAAGTGGCGGTGGAAGGACAGATGAAATAAAATGACAGAATTTCAGAGGTAACATATGAACTCAAGCATAGATACATGCACACAAACACACACATGTATGTTTGAGTCTCTGAATGGTGGCTTATCAATCACAGTAGAAAGAATGACTATGGCTTCCATGCCTCAGCATGCTATATCTTTCCTCCTACATGATTATGGATATGTAGCCCTCCAGATATAGTTGTGCTACAACTCCCATCATCCCTCAACATTGGCTAGGCTGGGCAGAGCTGCTGGAAGCTGAAGTCCAACAATATTTGTGGACAGGATTTCCCACCTCTTCCAGTGTATAAAATGATTTCATTATCTTACACAGATCACATTTCTTATCATGCAGCTTTTTAGCTGGGTCACATGAAATAAAATGCTGAAGGCAGAAACCAACAGCAATAAAATTAGCATTTAGGAGCTTGGATTTTGTTTTGTTTTTATTAAGTCTAAGCAGATATACAGTACAGATGTGTCTCACCTCAGGCAATTCATAGTGATTACCTACTTCTTCATCATGGGCTCATTCAATCTAGACTAGCAAAAGAACATTTGCCTAGATTGGATGAAAAAAACTTCAAAATGGTTTTTCAAAGCAGTACTGCAAAATGGTCACTTTGAGAGTCAGTGTTGTGTAGTGGCTAGAGTGTAAGACAGAGACTCTAGCCCTAGTCCCTTATTGGGTAAACAGCTACAAAAAACACATGAATAAAGAAGTGTGTAAGCCTCATCTTCCTTCAGCTCTAGTTCCGTCACTCTTTTCACATGGACAGTGAAAAATATAAACAGGAGAGCTCCCTTATGCATGGATGCTACCTGCACAATCAGGAACAAAGAGAACCAGGGTCTCCAATTGTGTGGAGAGTGTCCATGCATAGGGAAAAAAATTCTTATGAAGGGTGCATCCACACTACACAAATATACTGTAATCCAGTTTGAAACTGGATTATCTGCCATGGTTCCTTCCTATGGAATCCTGGGATTTGTAGTTTGGTGAGGCACCAGCACTCTTTAGCAGAGAAGGCTAAAGACCTTTCAAAACTACAAAACCCAGGATTCCATAGGAAGGAGCCATGGCAAATAAACCGGTTTCAAACAGGATTATTTGTGTAGTGTGGATTTGGCCTTAGATTCATTCTCCACCTGAATTTAACAACAGAACTAGCACCAAGAAGGAGCAGGGCTAGCACTTTCCCTTCTTTCTGTGTTGATTTAACATGCTTATCTAACATGTGAATAGAACACTCTAACATGTGAATAGAATTCTAGTCCCCACTGAACTCACTGGGTGCCTTGAGCTCAGTCATTCTCTCTCAACCTGACTTATATAAGAGGGTTAATGTGACAATAAAGTGGAAAGGAGAGAAAGGCATGCACCCTGCTGTTACTGTACTTCCATGAGGAAGGTGAAAATACATGTACTTTGAAATAAATATATGTTAAAATGTTTTTGTTTTCTTTTGGTTTGTTTTGGTTTAAAGTTCCTGAACAAGGGCCATGTATGATAGTTCAGGTCAGTTTGTGGTCTAAAACATGAAGCTCTTATCAAAACAATTTGTACATCATACATTATTGCTTTTGTATTGCTAAAGGAGTTGCAATGCACATCTCAGGGCAAGTAAGAATTAGTTATGTCATTAAAACAAAATTAGCTTGAACTGAAACATGAGACCCATGGTTTTGCCTTCATCACCTCAAAGGTGCTAAAATTTGAGCCAATGGGTTATAATAAAGGTAGTTTATAAATTGCAGGTGGTGAGAGATTTCTTTTCATATGTCTTGTTTGTTATACACTACTAAATATAACCTTGCTCAGAGAGGAAGTGAGATGGGGGTATAAATAGTAGTTGAGAAATCGCAGGCTATTGTTAGGTGCTATTGCTGCCTTTGTGTGAGAAGCTATACTGCATTTATTATCTTTATGGCTCTCTGAACTCAAGTACCTGAGCTGGTTCTCCTAACTAGACTAGAACCTGGCTGCCATTTTCAGGGAAACTCCAATTAAAATGTCCACAGAATGAGATGGATTGGGTTGTTGCTGCCCATTTGCTTCCTGCAAGAAGTATTTACCCCTGCTCCAGTCTGTACTTCCAGCAATTGTAATAAATCTGAAATGTCTTTCAGCTCTTTGCTAGGGGCATTGCCTTGCTACTAAAAATTCTTCCTGATGTTGAGAGTCCAATTTCTACTCAAAGAATTGTTTCCAGGGATTTGCCTACTTCAGATCTCAATTTGCAAGGCCACAAGGTAACAAAATAGCTATTTACATAAAGTGCAAAAAGAGCTTCCCATCAGGAAGAGCTGAATCCAGTTTCAAATACAGCCGAATTGAGATGACTCCCGCCAACTTTATTACTTTTTTCAGAGATAATGAAGTTGAGTTCAGGCATACAGAGAAGAGACTGTCCCCACTGTCTGAACAGAAACAGGAAGTGGTGAAAAGCCTGGCTAGATTCTGGTTTATGAAGTCGTTTCTATATATGTCTGAGATAAAAAAGTTAATATGTGAACTTTTGGCTCAGTCTTAGCTTAAAGTAACTAGTGGAACAGACATGTCCCTTGGAGGTCAATAAAAATGGCCACCAGAACACAGAACACTACTCTAAGAGGATCTGGACTATCTGGTACAGTACCAGAACAACTGACTGTGTACCCCATGGAGACAGACTTGAATGTGCTAGGCCTTGTATCCATTTTTCAGTAAATTTGTGGAAGAGAATACACAGATAAAATTGATATGGACATACTTTCTGTTTATACCAGGCAACCTGATCCAGAACAAGCTCTACAGTGCTCAGCTGGACTTATTCCCATGTAAGAATGCAAAGAATTGCAGCCGTATAATTTTTCTGTGTATGATCAACAATGCAATTGATTATGACAGTAGCTTCCTTCCCCTACCCTATTCCTAACTGTACCATTTTATTTTAACTTCACTCTGTTTTCTCAGCTTTCATACTACTGGAGTGAATGGTTTTATTATAACTATACAGAACAGGTTACTAATGAGCCCCTTGTTTCACTGTGGATGGATTTCATATGTCAGCTGTCAATAGTGTGCACTCTTATGTTTTTTTGTTTTTGTTTTAATTGCCACTATAAGTAGAAAGGGAGGTATTGGACTGATCTTTTCAAAAAAGTTAAGTTCTGCCTTTGCCACTACTGGAAAAGCAAAAGCAAGTTGCATTCCTTTCATGTAATATTTTTTTATATAATATTTTTCAGAGAGGCAGCATGGTGTAGTGGTTTGAGCATTGGAAAGAGACCAGGGTTTGAATCCCCACTCTCCCATGGGTGGATGACCTTGGACATATCACACTCTCTCAGCCTCAGAGGAAGGCAAAGGCAAACCTCCTCTGAACAAATCTTGCCAAGAAAACCCCGTGATAGGTTTGCCTTAAGGCTGCCGTAAGTCAGAAACAACTTGAAGGCACACAGTGAAATCTTTTCCAACTCACATCTCTCAATAAAAAAAGTTTTTTTAAAAAAAAATTGCTATGAAATGAATCCTAAATAAAATGTTCCTTGTTCATTGAACATTCAGCTTTGTCAATTCATCTCAGTTCTGGATGCTCCAAACCCACACCCTCTTGGACCTGCTAGGTTACTTTGACCACTTCTAGTTCAATATAATTTTTCTTGTTCTTTTCATCATCTTCTATCTTAAAATTTTGCCTTAAAAAAAAAGAGAGAGAGAGAGAGAGAGAGAGAGAGAGAGAGAACACTATGCAGCTGATTCATTTCAGGATATTTCAGTTCCTGAAAGGCTGTGGCCAAAGTATGACAGACAAAAGGCAATCAGGTCTTTAAACAGAGGCTGGATGGCCATCTGTCGGGGATGCTTTGATCAAGATTTCCTGCGTGGCAGGGGGTTGGACTGGATGGCCCTCGTGGTCTCTTCCAACTCTATAATTCTATGATTCTATGATTCTATGATCATTCTCCAGAAAGCACTTTTTTGTTCTCCACAGCAATGGATGCATCAGCACCCTGTACAAGAGGCCAGTGCTAAATAGAGGAAGTTTACCAAAGAGGTGGGGGGGGGCGGAGAGACAGAGAAGATTTTAGATCTTCCATTGTTAAAATAAGTGGTATTCAAATATGGTAACTATCAGATACCACTAATCAACAGCTACGATTGTCAGGCCAAGGAGACAATTTTGTCTAATGAAAGTTCTTGCTTGTTTGGCAAGCATCCATTTATGGATCTCTGCTTTGTAACCACAGAAAGACAAAGCAACAATAGCACTGACAGTAGAACTAATGCATGAGCCTGTTCACCATGCTGGATAAAGAAACAAAAAGAAAGAGAAGTGAATGCAACAGAAATATTAATCTTTAAAAGGCTTATTCTGAGAATTTACCAGTTGAGATAGTTATTTCCTTCCTTGATATACTGAAGTCAGAGGAAAGACTTATAGGGTAAACATTAGTAAGTTCAATAATGATTTATGTGTAATAATACAATAAACATCAGGATATGGGCTACCTTCTAAGTAGGTATAACTGAAATGTATCTGATTGTATTTATTTTTATATACTTAATGAAAATTAGTAATAACAAAAAAAAAAAAACCCTATCCCCTCCAAATGTTTGCATATGTGTGCGGTTGACTTCTACATCATGAAGCACTACTGTCTTTCATAAGGTGCTTCAATCTCCAGTTTTAATGATGCTGCACATATGGAACCAGCATGATCAAAGCACACAAAATACACATAGTCAACACTGATCACTGCACTGATTACTGCTAGTCCTCATAATTAGTAGAGAGAAGACCACTTTATTAACCCCAGCATGGAACAAGGGGTGCCAAAGTGCGAAGTGCGAAATTCTACTGGCAGGAGGAAGACACTCACCTCTCTAGTCATTGAAGGAGTCAGTAGAGCTTGGGAAAGTTGACATTTTTGGACTACCACTCCCAGCATTCCAGGATTCTGAGAGTTGTGGTCCAAAAAGTATTTTTTTTCAAACTTTGGGAACAAAGACTCACAGAAATAGTGTGGTTTCTACCCTGTGGAATTGGGATTGGGACAGTGGAGGTAGTCTTGTTTCATGGCATTAGTCTTAGTTGGTGAGAGGGAGTGATGGAGGAAGAACAACCACACTGCTTCCTTCTTCCATCAGCAGAAACAATGGAGTGATTGTGTGCTGTGGCTCAGCAAGGGGAAGCATCAAGCCTCTGGAGGAAGCTGCCTGAGGAAAGCTGCTGCAGTTTAAAACAATGGCTCAGCTCAGACTTACAGTATGTGCACACAGCTGGGTGAGTTGCTCCCCTTGTGCTGTAAAGCAGAAGTATAGGAAGCCAGGAATTTTAAAGAGTGTGTTGGAAGATGACAGCCAGCCTTCTGAGCATCAGGAATACTCAGTACAGAGCAAAATTAGACCATTGTGGCTTTTTTTTTTAAATGAAGAGCATATGCTATGCCAGTGATAGGTGAAATGCAGCCCTGCAACTGTTTTCAGACTGCAGTTCCCATCACCTCTAGTCAGCATAGCCACTGGTGAGGGATGTTGAGAGATGCAGTCAAACATCTGGAAAGCAAAATTTCACCCACCCGTGCACAAGAACAAATTCTGAAATAATACTGGTGATCAGTGCCCCTTGTAATTGCTGAGCAACTGCAAATTCATTGCAGAAGAACAAACCAGTCAAGAATATTATCTGGACAGGGCCTTTATGTCTGACAGCTAATGGCTACTACTGTACTGTACATAGTTTACAGCCTGTTTCTTACTCCCTGCCTACATATGTTACAGTAGCAGCACCCAAGCACCAAACTACACCAACAGGTATAGAAAGTATCCTTCTTAATGGACAGGGTTTGGGACAAGGTTGGGAAGGTGTTTGTCTCCTTTATTGCTTATATCATCAAGAACCATCTGTCACCTTTGTGATAAATCATTTGCCGCCATCAGCTGGTATTAGATCTATGAATTGTTTCTGCTAGAGTTGGCTGTGTATTTCTTACCACATTGGGTTAAAGCAATTGGGAAAAGATTTTGAATAGAAAAAAATGGTTGTACGGAAAGCAGATAAGCAATTATTTCTCTTGACCACCCCTGTCAAGTCATTTCCAACTTATGGCAACCCTAAGGCAAACCTATCACGAGGTTTTGTTGGCCAGATTTGTTCAGAGGGGGTTGCCTTTGCCTTCCTCTGAGGCTGAGAGTGGGTTTCCCCAGTGGGTTTCCATGGCCAAGAGGGGATTCGAACCCTGTTCTCTACAGTTGCAGTCCAATTCTCAATCCACTACACCACACTGGCTCTCACCTTACTAGCAATTTGTTACTTTTGAGTTCTACAAACATCAGAGGTATGGTGAAGAAACACGATAGCATTCATGTGATCGGCACATAATTTATTCAGCAGCAAAAAGTAAGTGGAAAGGCCTAGCTAGCTCTTTCTTAAGGGCTTCGGCATTATTTTGACTTAGATGGACAGTAACCACGAAATCATTTGAGCTTGAACTTTTTTTCTAGCACAGCTCCAGAATTGTCTAGTCCAATGATTCTTAACCTTTTCTTTACCAGGGACACCTTTAAATATCTTTTTGTTGTTGCAGACCCCCCGCTCAAGACTTAACTCAAGATTTAAAACAACAACAACAACAATAATAATACAATTACATCATCCATTAAACCTTCCCTCAGAGGCACTGGAGGAGGAGGGAAGACTTTTCTCCTGCTTTTTCCAGCACGTTTGTGGCTGAAGCAGATTGAAAGGCAATGCACAGGCCAAGGCAGCCAGCCTTTGCCCCTGTCACATGGCCACTCCACTGCAGGGAGTAGGTGGGCTGAGCAGCCTTCAAGCCTTTGCAGATCCCCCTGGGAGTACATTGCGACCCCCCCCCCACAGGTTAAGAACCACTGGTCTAGTCAGAATAGCCAGTGACTATACTCACTGAAGAATTCTGGGAGCTAATGTACAAAATGTAACTCTTCCAAGCTCTGATCCTTACTCTCTGCTCAGATTTGGGATTTGCTTCCAACCACCACTTCCTCTTCTGTACCATCTCTCTCCCTCTCCCTCTCTCATATTATAGCACCATCAGGAAGGAAAAGACCATTGTGACTGATCCCCATGCTCAACACAATACAGATAATGGTGGGTGGGTGCTCCCATGCCAGTGAGCCCACTCCAGGTTTTAATCCAAGCTTTAAAAGTGTTCTCCAATGTGCTGAACCTTATCCCCCCAAAGGTTCTTCACTTAGGAGTACACCTTTAAATCCATCCAAAACCCAGATCAGATTCACTGCCTCGCTGATGCTGGAGCCATCAGCTGCCCCTGGATAAAAGCATTGTGTTAATAATGAAAGGCAGGTTTTCCAGAAGTGGGACCGAACTGATTAACCACTAGTTTTGGAAAATACCAGTCATCTCCATTAAGGCTGAGGTAGTTTCCCTGCTATGGCTTTATCCACTCTTCAAGGCATGACCATGGGGAGGCACCTAGCAATATTTTATTTGCTTTAAATATTTAGAGTTAAAACATCTAAAGCAGTTTACAACATATTTGACATAGAGACAATAATAAAACCCAATGGGGAGGATCCAGTGGGATGGTTCTACTTCCTGAATTTCTTACATCAACAGAGCCAGGAGATGTTCGCCTCAGTCACCACTGCCACCACCCAACTACCAGAACTGGCTTTTGGGCAGCAAGGAAGGCTGCAAGATGCAGAGGGGGGAGAAAGGGAAAGAGAGAAAAAGTTCTGTCATGTTGGCTGCTGTTGCTGCTGTGATCCTGGATGTGTGTATGTGTGGGAGGTCTGTTTTTAAGCAGGCATGCACACAATAAAAAAAATCTGAAAGCTAGTTGCAGCTACCAGTTACCTGTTGAAAGCCTTGAGGAATAAAAAGACTTTAATCTGCCACCTAAATCAGCCTTGCAGATCATCCCCTCAAATTTGCTTCCTGTTTTATTTCTTTGGCTGAGCAGCAATGCACTGGGGCTTTGTTTGCTTGTTTGTTTGTTTTTTAATGGAACACCTCCCAGATTTTGCTATGACTATATGTGTGCTTGTGGGGCATGGATTAAATCACTTGTTAGCTTTGGGAAATCTTACTGGGAAACCTGTTTACTTTCTAAGGGCAGTGTAAGCCTTATCTGTGCCTCATTTCTCCTTTCAGGACTCTGCTGCTCAGTCGGGGGCTTGACATTTCACTTACAAAAAAGAAACAAAGCTTCCCTGCCAGGTAGTCGTGTTCCTGGCAGGGAGTCAATTGATATCCTATTCATCAACTAGCTTCCTAGAACAAGCTGCTAAAGCTTGAGACCTAAGACAGGCTGAGCTAGTTTGAAAAAGAAAGTTTCTTCCCCACAAAGGATGAGCTGCAGGTTGCTGTGGTTGAGAGAGTTTTAGTTGCTGTTGCAGAAAACTGAGCAGGGGAGAAAACTACTGTACATTCAAAGATGGGTATCTGTCGGGGATGCTTTGATCAAGATTTCCTGTGTGGCAGGGGGGTTGGACTGGATGGCCCTTGTGGTCTCTTCCAACTCTGCAATTCTATGATTCTATGATTCTATGATCTCCACTAGAAGTCCAACAACAAAGAATCCAGTGGCATCTTAAAAACTAACAAGTATATGGTCACTTATAATTCTTTGGCTCAGAACCTACGTTGTTTAATGCATTACCTGATCTGGTAAAAGCAACTTTTTGGACTAAACGTCCAGAACCCCTCAGCCAGCATGAGCTTCCTGTAGCCAATGGCCATGTTGGCTAGAGAACATTTATATCAGATCCATCATTTTGTGTCAACTTCTTTCTAGTTGACAACTAAGACCACTCCTACCTGCTTATTGCCAACTAGTTGCCTTGTGTCCTGTGTTTGGAGAATGATAGTATAACAAATAAATATGCAGATACTTGTTTTGGTGCCCCCCCCCCCCGTGAAGCAGATTGCTGAGTAGAAAGGCCCAACACATGTCTTATTTTAAAAAGGGATTTTCCAAGGCTGGTATGTTAGAAAGAGCTGAGCTTAAAAAGCTGAAGACAGGAAAGCTTAAAGCCCTCTAACAGAGACAGTACTCTGCAATGAATAAGCAGAAGCAGTGATGAGAGCACTTTTTCTAAGCCTGGTTTCTGCAAAATACAGTAAGGGGACATGGTAATTATGATTGTTCCCATAGTTATACCAAAAGAGAGTTGAAAAATGCAGGCACTGCATCAGTACATATCAACAAGCCATTGCAGGTAGTTTTCATCTGCACCACAAGTTGGTCTTTTATAAAAATAATGAGTCTTAACTGCACATTGAAGATCAGCCCACTCAAAATCCTTTGCAGTACAAAGGGATAGCTGAGAACCATATGTTGCTGCTGGGAAAATCTCGCTCTGCCTAGTCAGCCACTGTAAGGATTGTGACTAAACTCAGAGGAAACAGAGGAGGTTAAGGCAACTGGCAGATGATTTCATCATCCCAATTAATAACAAAAAATAATAATAAAAATCCTGGTATTTTGACACTGCAAGACCTGGTTTTGTTACAAGAAGCATATAACAGTTAAGCAGATAGGGCTGTTTTCCTCTTGGTATATGGACCTTGACAGAGATTAAAGGCAAAAAAGAAATGAAATACAGCCATGTGGTTTATGAACAAATTCAAAAATAGGGTTGTGTATTACCTTTATTGGATGTTTTTGATTTCTCTAGAACTTGCCATTAGCTAGGTATGGCAGCAGATTTTTTAGAGAGGACCCAATTTTTTTTAGAGAGGACCCATCTTCTACAGTAGCTGGACAAGATCAGAAAGGATGGAATCCACTAAAGTCACATTAATTTTCCCCCCTTCAACACCTCCCAACCTTCCGCTATGGAAAAAAACAACAACAACAGATATACCAGGATCCAATTCTTATACATCTTGTGTTCCTCTTGGCCAGATTATGTGCTATTAGGTGCCAGCTTGTCAAGTCACACCCCAGTGACCATTACTATTTAAATACTCATATTGTCTGCTTCACTAGAGGGCTTCTTGTCAGGCTGTAAAGAATTTGGCCCCATCAGCATTTTGCATGGTACACTCCAGCTTTTCACAGGATCACACGCCTTCAGCCAGTGTCAATCAATGTATCACCAAGGAGATCAACAGAGCTACAGCAGCTTCCATTAGAAAAGGATTCAGCTGTGGGAATACAGGGTGAGGGTTTCAACCAAAGTACAACTCTTTACTTCTTCAGTGCACGTCTAGAGGCTAAGATTTGCAGGAGGGTATGGGATGTTTTGAAGAAGAAAAAATGTTGATGTGGACTGGTGGGATGTGACAGCCAGGAACAAGAAAAATTCTGAAGGACAGGGCAGTGCACTTGAAATATACCATATCTGGTGGTGAAGAAAATTTAGGTGAAAAATGAAACAGATTATTAACTGCAAAGTTTTGGATTATGCTAATTGAAGAAAACTGAATGAGTGTGTGGACACAGACTGAAAATCAGCTTGAGCCCAGAGAGTTATAAAACAATCTGAGGTCATAAATTCAAATTAATATTTTTTCACATTTGTTCAAATCCGGGCATGCAAACATAGAATCCAATCGTCACTTCATTTACAAGTGCTTATAAACAATAACAGACATAGTGTTGTTATTAGTTTAATTAGTCAGTCTTCAAAAACATCCTTTCAGAGCAGGGGTGGGCAAATGTCAGGATTTAGGGTGCTACATTGGTTCCCACAAAGATCTTGGGAGTCACACTCCACTGCACCCTCGCAAAAAAATACAACTTTTTTTTAAAAAAATTGCCCCCAATGCACCCAAACATCCTCTAGAGGATTCTTTGCCCTCTATGAGCTATTCTATGCCAAAGAAAAATCCTTTTTTACAGCAGGAAGTGAAGTCAACACTTGGGTCACTTCTTGATTATATCTGATCAACACATTTTAGATTTAGAACATTTTTCAAACCTACTAAAATAAGTGCTAAGAAGTATCCCATTTGTAAACTAGTCTGTAGACTTGAAGATCAAAACAATTACACACAAAAGATGCATCAACCAAAGCACCAGCACATATAAACCAGAGTGCAAAAGTCTAAGATCAGAGCAGAATGTCAAAACCCAAGGTGCCAAAAGTTCACAAATCCAGCCTTCCCTAAATATGGGCATATTCTGAAATTAAATCATTTTATCATGTTTCTCAGTCAACACTGACAAGTATCATAAGGACAGAACAACCAAAACATCTACCCAGGCAGTGTGGTAAGATGTAGGCTGGTCACTTCTTTTAGGACAAAGTCATCTTAATCTCTTAGGATGGAGAAAGGTTAGCATGAGGTGGAGCTCCCCCCTACACAGTGATGGAGAGGAGGTCCACCCCGATGGAAGAGGCATCGGCTCTGGAAAGCCCAGCTATACTCTATTACCTACCCTGACACCCCCAGCCCCATATCTATAATAAATCGGCAATAATTAATAATTACATCAAATGTGGCCTTCCCCATAGTGTGGCCATTAAAACTGGGAAACTTCACAACTAGGAATCCCAAAGACAAACATTGCTCAGTCAGGTATGCACTTAAGGAGGGGCCACCCAAATTCCAAAAAATGTCAGTTCGCAAGGCAACTACATGTCTGAACACCTGGCTAATCCTATTAGCCAAAGCTGAGATACTCAAACCTGTAAACAATACTCATATCTTTACCTTTCCACAAACAAAGAAGGTTGCTTCCTCTATTCAATCGCAAAGTATCCACACATTAAAGCAACTCCGAGAAGCATTGTCCTTCACTCTAAATCCCATCCCCTGAAGGCAAATATTGACTATAAAACGCCCCTCAAAATAACACCAAACTGTCTTTAGCATCTTCAGCTCCTCCTCCTACATCCATGCTGCCGGTTTGCTGACAGACACTCAAACTCACTCTGAGACTTCATTGCTGCAGGAATTTCTGTTCTACAGGACAGGTGTCGTATCTCCCACAAACCACTCCCTTCTCTATTCCTCTATCCCAATATTTTCTACTTTACTTGCTAGCTTTCCATGAATGCTTGAAGCCTGAGTATGTGTGTGGATGTTGTTATTATTGTTTTCTCAAATAAAGACCAAATAATTGTACTATCTAGCTTAACGTCTCCTCTTTAGTACTGGTAAACATAGCTTAAAAGATCCTGCTGTTTGCCCCCCTCGCATAGCCAAGCTAAGTGTATTAAATTCCCCAAATTAGTATCAGTATTTTGAGGGCCCTTAAGACCACCTAGTGTTTAGGGTAACAACTTACTGAATGTTCTGTGGATGCAAATCTACCACCAGCAGTAGGCAGAGGACAGTCCCCAAGCAGAGGATTCTAAGGGTAGAGGTGGTAGCAAGATGAAGGCAGCCTTGGATCTGCTGAATCCAAAGCTCTTCACTCTGGTTGGGGGGTCTCAGGATTGCCTATTGGATTGCCCAGTATGGAGCTGGTGTGGCTAATTTCCTTCCAACTGGGGGAAACCAAAAGGGGTGGTATGGAGAAGATTTTGAACTATACAGCAATAAATAAATAAATAAATAAATAAAACATTTAAGTCCTTCTAAAGATATGCAGTGCCAGTGTTAAGTAGTGATTTGAGTGTTGGACTAGGACTCTGGGAGTTTTTGTTGTTGTTTGCCTTCAAGTGGTTTCAGACTTATGGCTATTGCAGAGTTTTCTTGGCAAGATTTATTCAGAGGGGGTTTGCCATTGCCTTCCTCTGAAGAGGAGAGAATGTGACTTGCCCAAGATGACCCAATGGGTTTCCACGGCTGTGTAGGGATTTGAACAGGACTCTGGGAGACCAGGGTTTAAATCCCCACTCAAACATAGAAAACTACTAGATGACTATGGACAAGTCACACTCTCTCAGCCTCAGAGGAAGGCCACAGCAAACCCCCTCTGAACAAAACTTGCAAGAAAACTCCACAATAAGTTTGCCTTAGGTGTACCGTAAGTTGGGAATAACTTGAAGGCAAACCACCACCACACACACCCCTTCCATGCTGATTAATCTACACTAGCAAGGTCAGTACACACACCTCAACATTCCTTAAGACTACAGTGTAAATTGCCATTTTCTTCCTCTTTCCTCTTTTTAATTAGAGCTCTCATTATCTCTGGAGATTTTCAGACACGGAAAAATCATCCCTTGCCGCGCGAGCAGCCTCCCGAAACTGCTGCGCGGCAAGGGTCTTTTTCGGACCGCGCTGTGCCTGTTGCGAAGCCGTCCGTGTCACTTCCGTGAAGCTTGGGACGGCTCCGCGTCATATTTCAAGCACGGAGGCTGCCCGTGATTGAAATATGACGCGGAGCCGTCCCAAGCTTCACGGAAGTGACACGGACGGCTTCGCAACAGGCACAGCGCGGTCCGAAAAAGACCCTTGCCGCGCAGCAGTTTCGGGAGGCTGCTCGCGCGGCAAGGGACGATTTTTCCGTGTCTGAAAATCTCCTCTGTATCGCTGCCACTCTCCAGCCCACACAAAGCTCTCAGGATCTCCCATGTCACCAAAAAAAATATCCGTGAATGTTCTGGTTCAGATATCCCAGATGTCAGCTTGCCATCAATCCAATTGCAGAAGGAGACAATGAGGAGAGGTGACAGAAAAATGCTGCCCTTTAGTGAAGAGTGCTTTTCACACTTCCAACAGCTAAGACTATTACTACTGTCATTTGCTTCACACTGCCCTTAATTATTTCTTCTTCATGTCACATGAGAGCAAGTGATTAAAGCCTAGGGAGTGAGATCCAAGATACCAGGCTTCTATTCCTGGCTTAGGAAGAAAGGGAGACTCACAATTAAGGGAAATAGTCCCTCAGACTCCATTCTTGGCTCAGAGTGTCTCGGCTAGTGAAAGCCCACAGAATAATTACGGATGCTCAGAGCTGTGTTTATTCTGAGAAATTTTTTTAAAAATCCTAATTTTATGTGCTGCATATATTACCCAAGTGAGTATACTAATGACAAAATCTTTTACGTATACTTTCACATGGCTGGTTTGGTTAGAAAATGCTAAGTTATGGCCATTAGTTGGAAAAGTGTTTCGGAGCTCTACTTTGTGTTTCTTTTTCTTAGGATCATAGACTCATAGAGCTGGAAGAGGCTTCAAGGGCATCCAGTCCAACACCCTGCCATGCAGGAATAAACAATCAAAGCATTCCCTACAGATGGCCATCCAGCCTCTGCTTAAAAACCTCCAAAGAAGGAGACTCCACCACACTACGAGGCAGTGTATTCCACTTCCGAACAGCTCTTATTGTCAGGAAGTTCTTCCTAATGTTTAGGTGGAATCTCCCTTCCTGTAGTTTGAACCCATTGCTCCGTGTCCTAGTCTCTGGAGCACCAGAAAACAAAGCTTACTCCATCCTCAGTATGACATCCCTTCAAATATTTAAACAGGGCTATCATGTCACCTCTCAACCTTCTCTTCTCCAGACTAAATGTGCCCAGTTCCCCAAGCCGCTCCTCATAGGGCATGGCTTCCAGATCTCCCACCATCCTGGTCGCCCTCCTCTGGACATGTTCCAGCATTTCAATATCCTTCCTGAATTGTGATGCCCAGAACTGGACACAGTATTCCAGGTGAGGTCTGACCAAAGCAGAATACAGTGGCACTGTTACTTCCCTTGATCTAGACACTATACTCCTATTAATGCAGCCTAGAATTGCATTGGCTTTTTTAGCTGCTGCATCGCACTGCTGACTCATGTTCAGTTTGTGGTCCACTAAGACTCCTAGATCTTTTCGCATGTACTGCCCTCAAGCCATGTGTAACCCATCTATATCTGTGCATTTCATTTTTACTGCCCAAGTGTAGTATCCTACATTTCTCCCTGTTGATATTCATTTTGTTAGTATTGGCCCAGCTTTTTAATCTGTTGAGGTCATTTTGGATTCTGATCCTGTCCTCTGGGGTATTAGCTACCCCTCCTAATTTGGTGTCATCTGCAAACTTGATAAGCATACCCTCTATTCCCTCATCCAAGTCATTGATAAAGATGTTGAATAGCACTGGGCCCAAGACAGAACCCTGTGGCACCCCGCTAGTCACTTCTCTCCAGGATGAAGAGGAGTCATTGGTGACTTCCCTTTGGGTTCGATCAGTCAACCAATTACAGTTGTCCATACTCCCCGTGGATACCAAAATCCATGAATACTCAAGTCCCATTATATGCAATGGCATAGCAAAATGGTGTCCCTTATATAAGATGGCAAAATCAAGGTTTGCTTTTTGGAATATTATTTTTTAAAGAATATTTTCAATCCGTGAATACTTAAATCCGTGGATACAGAGGGACAACTGTACAAATCCACCAAACAGTTGCATTGTCTAGCCCACAGGTTACTAACTTTTTTGCAAGAATATCATGGGGGACCTTGTCAAAAGCCTTACTGAAATCAAGGTACACGACATCCACATCCCCTTCATCTATCAAGTTTGTAACTCTATCAAAAAAAGAGATAAGATTAGAGTGGCACAACTTATTTTTGAGAAATCCATGTTTACTTTTTATGATCATGCATTCCTTTCTAAGTGGTTACAGACTGTCTGTTTGATGATCTGCTCTAGAATCTTTCCTAGTATTGATGTCAGGCTGACATCTTTATCTTGTAAATTATAATTTTCTATCAGGAAGGCTGGAAACCTGTTCTTTTTTCAAAAAAGCAACTACAAAGCATACATTCTAAACATGTACAAGGCCCTCTGAATTCACACTTGAATGATGAAACAGAAAACATGTGGACCACACACAGACCTGCATGTGATTCAGAGGATGCAAAAGGACAGGAGCTAACAGTGCATGTGGAGGTTACATAAGGCAAAGGTAAAGGGAAGCATAAGTGGCTTCATCATGTACAAAGTTCAGTTTTGACATCTCTTCCTGTAGTCAGATGCAACAAGCTGAGAGGTTACCGTCTGAGTAGCTCATTCATGCAAAGCTTGTAGGTTTTCTGGATTCTTTGTTAGGATAAAGAACACAACAAGAAACTGATTCTAGAACCATTGTTGCTCTTTCTCAAAGGGTGCTTATTTATTCTGCACATAGGCTGGCAAATTGGGATTATGAATCTTACTTATTCTGACACAAATCAGTCCCTCTACTTAAATGTTATTAAGAAAAAAAGGGCTCTGTAGGCAGCAACAGCAAGCTTACTTTAAAGAAAAAAACACCCCAATACACTTTAGTTTTTCTGTAGAAATATAAATCATAGCATTGTTTTTCCCCCCATACTCATACACTAGAAACTGAAATTCCTGCATAGAATGTAAGCATAGAGGGTTTATAATAACCATTTAGATGCAGGTACCCTGTTTTTCAAATGACATATTTTATAATAAAATAAATAAAACTGTTCAATTAGATAAAACTGCACTGTGGCTGCAAAACAAAATGCCTCTGTGTCTTTACAATCTCACCACGTCCAGTGTCCATTGTTCATTTTTATTCTTTATTTTATTTATTTATTTATTATATTTTTAAAGTATGTTTTTAATTCCTAAATTATTTAATTGTACTTTAAGGTGGGTGGGATTGAGGGGTTGGATGTATATTTTAATTGTTGTAAGCCACCCCAATTGCGTTTCGTAGAGGAGCGGGATATAAATACTTATTATTATTATTATTATTATTATTATTTACTAAATTAATATTTCTTCTGGAGTGCTGAAATCTGCTCTCAAACTCCTAATAAGGCAGTTCAAGAGACAGACATGCAAGGTATTTTACAGTACAGTTGCAATTTGGGTTTTCTTAAGGCCGAAATGCCATTCAAAGGAAAGAGAACAAATGAACAAAAAATGGATGGTACCTCAATCCGTGTTGTCTCTTGCATCTTTAGTATGAAGAAAGGCATCTGTTATGTGTGGTGGCTTAAAAATATGCAAGAGAAGGAAGGGAGCGGGATTCCAATGCGGGAGCTCTGCCCCTTCCTGAATCTATGCACATTTATGCATATTATGACATTGGGAGCAATACATTGTGGCAGGAACATGGGAGAGAGCCTGCTCTGCTGTGACACCCTATCTGTGGAATGCTCTCCCCCCCTGCCGACCCCTGCCGCCCCCCCCCCCCCGCCTGATTGGCACTGACACTGGCTTGATTCCAGTACCAACTTAAAACACGGCTTTTAATTAAAGCCTTTGGGCCAAAATGACTTTTTTCTCATAACACACATCTACACCGTTTTTAAAAACTGTTTTAACCATGTTAAGCTCTTAATTTATTAAACAATTTAATATGTTTTTAGTTTGTTTAAATTACTGTACTTTTTTTGTTTTAAAATTTAAATTGTTTTGAATGTTTAAATGGATTTTCCTTGTACACCACCTTGAGATTCCATGATTTAGGATGGAATATAAATATTTTATTAAATAAAGTAAATAAATGTTCAGCAAAGTGTCTGAAGATAACTACAGGCTCCCTTCTGGCATTCAGTTGAGTAAATGCAGGTCACCCAGACAGAGTCCATCACTGCGATCTTACTCTCCTGCAATGTATCATACCAGATGATCCTTGCAGTCTTTTCCAAATGTTACGATTTTGTGAATCTCTGCTTGAAGCTATAGTTTATCTTGAATGCAGACTTAGAAATATCCCATTTGGTTAAGGTGAATATTATTATATTTCTTCCTATTTATTTCTTTAGTCAGAACCAATGCAAGAGATACTCCCAGAAGATGAAACTCCTAGGTTGGAAGGCACTCAACAAGCTGCTGGGCAAGAGCAGAAGACAAGTTTGAGTAGTGCTGTGGTTAATAATGATGAAGCTGGACTCGAGCTGAAATAACGTTGTTTCAAAGAAAGAAAGAAGTGCAAGAAAAGTCCAGAGCTGCACAACACATTATAGGAACATGAGAAGCATGAATCAGGGGAAGCTGGACATTATAGAACAAGAAACAGAATGTATAAATGCTGGAAGTGCTTTGACTGTATATTCCTGGTTGGACTGGATGGCCTTCGTGGTCTCTTCCAATTCTATGATTCTATGAACACTGCAATAATTGGGGTGAGTAAGCTAAAGTAAACAAGAATGCTACATTTTGCATCACAGTGTTTTACTCAGGAAATGAAAATCTAAGAAGAAATGGAATGGCATTAATAGTGAGGAAGGATGTAGCAAAAGCAGTCAAAGGATATACAGTAATGCAAAGTCTGTCTGAATCATGTCAATAAGACGTCAGGGAAAACCCATAATCCAAGTTTATTCTCCAACTACAGGGGCAGAAGAAGAAGAAATTGAAAGATGCTGGAGTCCAGGAGGAAACTGATCACACACGAAACAGGACTTGTTAATAATAGGTGATTAGAATGCAAAAGCAGGAAGCAAAGCAGAATCCATGATTGTAGTAAAATTCGGCCTAGGATCAAGAAATGAAGTAAGAGCAACTGATTGAATTTTTCAAGGTCAACAGTTCATCGCAAATACATGTAACCCAAGAAGCAACTGTATACATGGACATCACCTGATGGCCAATATAGAAATCAAATAGACTACATAATAGGAAGTAGAAGATGGAGAAGTTCCATTCTCTCTGCAAAAACAAGACCAGGAGCAAATTGTGGCACAGACCAGTGATATAAAAAATTAGAGTAAAGGTTTAAAAGAACACTAAATCAACCATTGTGCCAAAAAATAGATTTGCTCTATTAAGCCTAATTGATTGGGAGCAAGAAAAACTTTGGGTTGAAGCCAAAAATATTGTCAGAGAAGAAGGCAAGAAGACACTATCTGTAGCCAAAAAGAAAGAGAACTCTCAATGGATGATAGATAAAACTCTTTAAGTAATTAAGGACAGATGAGAAATAAAGGTTAAAAAGTAACAGAAATAGGGTCATTACCCTGAATGCAAATGTTCAATTATTTGTACACAGAGTGAAAGAAAACTACTATAACAATCAATATAGAGAACAACAACAACAAAAAACAACAACAACAACAAAAAGATAGAACAAAAGATATCTTCCACAAGATCTGAGAATTCAAAGACAAATTGTAAACTTTGGGCTTGTCTAAACGGTGAAAATACGACAAACGGGATGCGAATGTACAGTGAGCTGTTCATATGGACATGCACATAAATACGTATCATTCAGAAGGGGGGCAGCCAAATCCACCACTAAGGCCATGGCTTCATCTGGATTTTTTAAAAAAGCTCTGTATGACATGCAAATATGAGATCATTTGAACACTCACATTCACACAGATATGAACAGGCAGTGCAATTTGATTGGCTGGATGAGCATGGGGGGCTGGGAAAGTGCCTGCTGCCGCCATTTTGGATTTTCGGATAAGTGAGGGTCTGGTAAGTCAATCAAACGGAGATCTTATACTCTTTCTCTTTTAAGTATGAAATATCGCATGTCCACATCATGGGAAACTTTTTTTTAATGGCAGCAGCAGATTTAAAATCTCAAGTAAATGACATTCTTGCAAACAAGCTTGTAAAATGTGGGCTAGACAAGTTAACTGTTCAATGGATTTGTAATTGGTTGACCAGCCGAACCCAAAGGGTGCTCAGCAGTGGCTCCTCTTCGTCTTAGAAAGATGTGACCAGTGGGGTGCCACAGGGTTCTGTCCTGGACTCAGTGCTATTCAACATCTTTATCAATGACTTGGATAAGGGAATTAGGGGCATACTTATCAAAGTTGCAGATGACACCAAATTAGGAGGAGTAGCTAATACCCTAGAGGACAGGATCAAAATTCAAAATGACCTGGATAGACTGGAGAGCTGGGCCAAAGCTAACAAAATGAAATTCAATACGGAGAAATGTAAGGTACTGCACTTAGGGCGGAAAAATGAAATGCATAGATATAGCATGGGGGAGACCTGGCTGAATGAGACTATGTGCGAAAGGGATCTAGGAGTGGTGGACCACAAGTTGAACATGAGTCAACAGTGTGATGCAGCAGCTAAAAAGGCCAATGCAATTTTGGGCTGCATCAATACAAGTATAGTGTCTAGATCAAGGGAAATAATAGTGCCGCTCTATTCTGCCTTGGTCAGATCTCACTTAGAATACTGTGTCCAGTTCTGGGCACCACCATTCAAAAAGGATATTGACAAATTGGAGCATGTCCAGCGGAGGGCGACTAAAATGGTGAAAGGTCTGGAAACGATGCCTTATGAGGAGAGACTTAGGGAGGTGGGTATGTTTAGCCTGGAAAAAAGACAGTTAAGAGGCGATATGATAGCCCTGTTTAAGTATTTGAAGGGGTGTCACGTTGAGGATGGAGCAGGCTTGTTTTCTGCTCCAGAGACTGAAACATGGAGCAATGGATGCAAGCTCCAGGAACAGAGATTCCACCTCAACATTAGGAGGAACTTTTTGACAGTAAGAGCTGTTCGGCAGTGGAACACACTCCCTCGGAGCGTGGTGGGGTCTCATTCCTTGGAGGTCTTTAAACAGAGGCTGGATTGCCATCTGTCGGGGATGCTTTGATCGTGATTTCCTGAGTGGCAGGAGGTTGGACTGGATGGCCCTCGTGGTCTCTTCCAACTCTACAATTCTATGATTCTATGATTCTATGACTTGCAGCTGCCATCCTGGCTAGGGGGTCATGCAGAGTTTACGGGGCTCTTTTGACCATGAAGACAGGCTGCATTGTTGCGAATGCCTGCTTTTTCGGACCTGCTCGTATTTTCCCCCTCATTTAGATGGGCCCTCAGAATGGGGATGCTCTAAGACCAGCAGGGGAATACACTGTGTGAACAAGACGAAATTAAAGACAATGAAAACAATACATTGAAGAACTATATAAAAGAGATGAAAGGATGACAGATTCATTCCAGAAAGAACCATCTGAAGACCCTACAATTTTAGAAAGTAAGGTGTTCAGAAACTACAGAGGTCCAAAATGCTGCAGCCAGAATGCTGTCTGGGGCTAGTTACCAGGGAGCATAACATAGCTCCCTTGTTAAAACAGCTTCCAGGCTACTGGTTTGTTTCCAGGCAATTCAAAGTATTGGTCATGACCAATAAAGTCTGATACAGCTTAGGTTCAGACTATCTGAAATATCTATCTCCCCATATGAACCCTCCAGAGTTTTAAAATCTACATGGAGCGCTTTTTCTTGCTCCTGCCACTGTAACAGGCTTGCTTGGTGAGGACACAAGAGAGAACCTTTTCATTTTTTTTTCATAACAACAGACATGTACACTAAAAAACCTACAAACATATTACCAAAAAAAAAAAAAAAAGCCACTACCAGAGGAAAAAAAGAGAAGAAAAAAGATATTCAGGAATAGAAAGACAATATAAAAATACAATAAATTCCAATTTTCTTTAGTGTCCCAATCAGTTATTATGTCTAAATAATAAATTCTAGCTTCCCTAGTTACATTTTCTTACACTTTGTCCATTAACCTATTTCTACTAATTATCAAAACCTACAGTAACCAGATCATTCCTTTTTTTCTGCAAAAAGACAATAAATGGTTCTCAATCTTTCAAAAATCCCCTCCAGTGACTTTTTCTTAATCAGAGCAGATAGTTTGTCCATTTCTGCTAAGTCATTCAGTTTCAACAGCCAATCTTCTTTTGCTCATATTGCTGAAGTCTTTTATCCTTGTGCATATAACAATCTCACTGTTGTGGTCATGTATCACAAGAGTCTTTTATAGTTATTCTCTAATTGTTCATCAATCATACTCAGAAGAAAAAGCTTGGGCTTCAATTTCAAAATCCTCTGAATTAAAATATGAATTTGGACCCAGAAATTCTTAGCCTTTTTATAAGTCCACCACATATGACCCTACTTCTTGTTCACATTTCCAACATACATTAGAAACATTTTAATACATTTTTGCTAGCTTTTCTGGAGTCATATACCACCAATACATCATTTTATTAAAAATTTCTTTTAAATCATGACACAAAGTAAATTTCAATATCTTTTCCCACATTCTTTCCCATAATTCCAACTGTATATTATATCCAAAGTTCTGGGCCCATTTTATCATACAATCTTTAACTTATTCCTCCACCATCTCCAGTTTTAACAAAAGTGTATGCATCTCCCCAATTAAATGTTCATCATCAATACACATCTGTACTTTAAATTCAGATTTACTCTGTTCAAAACCATAAGTTTTAAAATCCATCTTAAATCTTTCCACTACTTGTCTATAAGAAAACCACTGAAAACTATAACCTTCTGACAACAATTTTTCATTTGATTAGAACTTACACTCTTCTTGATTTGACTATAAGAGATAATCTTAATAAGTTAGCCATCTTTCTTTTACTGTTGTTTCCTTTCTATAAAACGCTTCTTGTATTGAGACCCATAAAGGAACCTTTCGACATAACCTGGGTTTGTATCTATTCCACACTCTCAACAATGCATGTCTTACAAAATGATTATTGAAATCTACATTAACCTTAATTTTATCATACCAAAAGTACCCATGCCAACCAAATCTCAGGTCATGTCCTTCTAAATCCAATAATCTTTTGTTAAGTAACACCATGCAATCTTTTAACCAGATTAAACAACATGAAACAAGACATAATTTCCAGTGGTAAACCCAAACCTCCTCTTTGCTTTACGTCTTACAATACCTTATATTTAATTCTAGGTTTCTTCCCCTGCCATATAAATTTAAGACAAATCCTTCTGCCATCGTTTAAATGGCATATCATTAATCAAGATTGGTATTGACTGAAATATGAGCAATCTAGACTTTTTTTAAAAAAAATCTTTATCACTGAAATTACCCCCTTCAATGACAGTTTTAACCTCTGCCATCTTTGTAGATCTTTCTTCATTTCATTCCAGACTTTAACATAATTATTTTGATATAATTCATATTCGTCATAGTAATACCTAAGTATTTAACTTTTTTCTTAATCTTGAAACCTGATTTGTCCATCAACTTTACTTGATGCTCTTTTTTCATATGTTTTTACCAACATCATTGTCTTTTGTTTATTAATCTTAAATCTAACTAAATATCCAATTCTTGAGAGACAGCCTTTCAGTGGCTGCTCCCAACCTTTAAAACTCCCTTCCACAGTAGGCTAGGCTGGCCCCCTCCATGCTTTCCTTTCGCTGGCAGGCTAAGACATTTTTGCTTAAGCAGGTTTTTGATGTGTAAGTAGAGAATCTTCTTACTTGGATGTGTGTTTTATTTATTTTTTTAACCTTTCTACGTCTTTTAAATAATTTGATACTGTTAAATGCAGGAATTTTTAATTGTTTCTAAACATCTTCTGTTAAGAGTTTTTAATTTACTTTTTTGGGGAACCGCCAAATAAGTGGAAACTGCACTCAAATCAATTGGGAGAAATTAACAGGAACAGATGACATACTAATAGAGCTGTTTCAAGCAACGGATACAGAATCTACTCAGATTCTAACTAAAATTGGTCAACAGATATGAAAAACAAAGGAATGGCACACAAATTGGAAATGCTCAATATACATTCCACCGGACACTGGAGATTGCAGTAACTATTGGGGCATTGGATTAATCTCCCATGCTAGCAAAGTGATGCTCAAAATTCTATAACAGAGACTTTTACCACATATGGTGTGAGAAATGCAGATGTCAAAGCTGGGTTCAGAAGAGGAAGAGGTACAAGAGATCAGATTGCAAACATACATTGGACAATGGAGCACATCAAAGAATTTCAAAACAAAATCAGCCTCTTCTTTATAGATTATAGCAAAGCCTTTGATTGTGTACATCATAAAAAATGATGGCTTGCTCTTAAAGAAATGGGTGTGCTACAAGATTTGATTGTCTTAATGTGTAACCTGTACTCAAGACAAGAAGCCACCATTAGGACAGAACGTGGACAAACAGAGTGGCCTCCAATAGGTAAGGTCACTATCAGTTTAACTTGTATGATGAACATATCATATGCAAAGCTGGAATAGACTTTGAAGGAGGTATGAAAATTGGAGGAAGGAACATCAACAAATTAAGATATGTAGATGACACCATAGTACTAGCAGAAAATACAAAGACTTGGAACAACTACTGAAGAAAGTCAAGGGACAAAGTGCAAAGGCAGATTTACAGTTGAATATTAAGAAAACAAAAATAATGACCACAAATGATCTATATAATTTTAAGAGCAGACAACAAAAACATTGAGATAATAAAAGATTCTCTATATCTTGGCTCAGTCATTAATCAAAACGGGGACTGCAGTCAAGAAATCAGAAGACTAGGACTTGGAAGTGCAGCTATGAAGGAACTAGTTCCTGAATTTTAAAGATACAGTATATAATTGAATACCAAAGTCAGGAATGTCTATGCCATTGTATTTCCAATTTCTATGTATGGCTGTGAAAGCTGGACAGTAAAGAAAGCTGATAGGAAGAGAATCAACTCATTTGAAGTGTGGTGCTGGAGGAGAGTTCTGTGGATACCATGGACTTCCAAAAAAGACAAATAAATAGGTCCTAGAGCAAATCAACCCTGAACTCTCCCTCAAAGCCAAGATGATTAAACTGAGACTATTGTACTTTGAACATATCATGAGAAGACATGACTCACTAGAAAGACAATAATGCTTACTTGGCAAGGTAGAAGGCAATAGGAAAAGAGGATACTGCAGTACAGATGGATAGACTGAACTGAGGAAGCCACGACCCTGCATCTGTGAGACCTAAGCTGTTGATAATAGGGTGACTTGGAGGTCTCTCATTAATAGAGTTGTCAAAAGTTGAAGTCAACTTGACAGCAGTTAACAACAACAATGCTGGATACTATGGCTCAGGTAAAGAGAACAAATACCACACAACAAACTACTGAGGGAGGAAAAGGAACCTTGCATAAATTTTCCACTCCCTGCCAAACACCCAGTCACTCAATGATCTTTCATTTTAAGATAGAGGTTCTGACACTCACTAGCATCCCCCAGGATCAGCCTTTATATCCTTTAGCAGGTGACTGGCACTTTGCCTCTGCTCCCAGGGAAAGGGAGAAATCGTACCTGCTAAATGCCTTCGGATTAAAAGCTGCTTCCCTTCTTGCAAAAGGAAGGCTTCATTCATTAAGCCTGATCTTCAGTTAAAGGCCAAAGGTTGAACATTCATCTGGACTTTCTGCCAGGTGAGAACTTAGCAGCAAGAGCTGTAATAAATGATGGCAGTTACTCAATTTACTTATCCTGACTTAATGAACCAGTTGTGCAGTTGAGGCAATAAATAACTAAACTTTTTGCAGAGAGTGGTGCAGCAATGTTGCTGCTTAGTATGAACCAGCTAAAGCCCAGTGTGGTGGGATTGTGAATCGATGTTATTTAAAGCTGCAAAGGAATCACGTGGTAAAAATGAAGCAAACCAAACAGTTTGGCCTCCTTGGCAAAGATTCAGCTATGCTCTCTCAATGAAAAACAATTGTGAATGCATCCTGTGTTGTGAATGTGTCTATTATATAATTAGATAACTTAAGGGGAAAATTCACATACCGTATGTGCTGTAAAGAAAGAAAGAAGGAAAGTAATGCATCTCTAGAAACAAAGGGCACAGATTTGTTCAGGAGTTCCACATGCTGATTTATTTGTAAAGAGGCAAATGTAGAAATAATTACTCTCTCTCTCTCTCTCTCTCTCTCTCTGGCTTTTCTTCGCAAACAAAGATTCAGGAAGGACTCATCCCGCGCTTTCTGCAAGTGCACTGATGACTGAAAAGGCCAATCTGAGATAAACAAGTCCGGTTGCAGAAAGCACAGCAGAAGGTCTCCTTGGGTGATGTTTTTGGGTTGTGATTCGTTGTTTCTTTTCAAGACTTGATCGGCGTGAGTTCTCAAATAAGGCTGCAGCATTGTGGATTGTGCGTCTCCATGCCTCCCGATGTGAGGCCAGGGTGGACCACTGTTGGTGATCAATTTGGCCGAGCCTGAGATGTTGTTTCAGGGAGTCTTTGTATCGCTTTTTTGGAGTGCCCCTCTTACGCTGACCCGTGGCGAGTTCACTGTAGAGTACTATTTTGGGGAGGCGATGGTCCTCCATCCTAGAAACGTGCCCTGCCCAGTGCAGCTGCGTTCTCAATATCATGGCCTCAATACTGGTGATCCCTGCTTGCTCAAGGACAGCAACATTCGTCACATAGTCAGTCCAGTGTATATTTAGGATTGTGCGTAGACAGCGCTGATGAAAGCGTTCGAGGAGTCGTAGGTGGTGGCGATAGGTGACCCATGTTTCAGATCCATAAAGGAGGATAGACAGTACAATGACTCTATACACACTGATTTTTGTGCCTCAGGTGTTTATTGCTCCAGACTCTTTTGTGAAGTCTTCCAAATGCACTATATGCCTTTGCTAATCTGTGATCGATCTCTTTGTCAATCTTGGCATCTGAGAGAAATAATTACTAATATTTAAACATAAATATAATACACCTCACAGTGGTGGAGAAATCCATCAGTACATATCTGTGTACCTGTTTAGTCATGTGCTGAGTGTGGGTGGGCAACTTTAAGCTCCCTTAATCCTCCTTCTTATTGTCAAACTGGACATGAACTTGACAGCTCTTCAAATAGAAGAAGCCTTTAATTCAGCCTTTCTCAGCCTTTTTACCCTGGAGGAACCTTTCAAGTGATTTTTTAGATATCAGGGAACCCCTGTATTGAAAATATCATAGCTACAGCTTTAAATATTGTTTTGCCCCAGTATCCATGGGGGATACATTCCCAGACTTACTGTGGATACACAAAACCATGGATAATAGTGAACCCTATAGAAATGAATAGTTTCCATCCCAACTTTTGGTGGAAGCATAACACAGAATCTCATTGGAGGACCTAGAAAATATCTAGAGAGGACTTTTTTTGTGGTGGGGGGCATAGATAAGTGAAACCACAGATACCGGCCATATGGATATAGGGGTCAACCTGTAACTGCTCTCTCTGACACTTAGCACTGCCTATCAACAAGGCTGATGTGTACAGAAGGGCCCAGCTGTGTTGCATGAAGAAGCAAGGCCCAGGTGAGTGACACTCCCAACACTACTAAGAAAATGGAAAGAGGACAGGGAAGATCCAGGTTCAAATCCTTACTGAGCTAGGTGTCCTTGGGCCAATCGCTATGTTTCAATTAGACGTACCTCACATGGTTGCTTTTAAGGACATGCATGCTGCCTTCAATGACTTGGAGGGAGGTCAGATTAAAAAGCAATCAATCATTCTCTATTATGGCCTATTAAAAAGCAATACAGATGTACAAGAAGTAACAAAGCCCAGCTCTCTTTGAGCCTAAAAATGATATGCCTTGCAGGGTATGGCAGCTAATGAACAGCTACAATAATATGCACGTATGCACTTCCAAAATGAATCCAAACATACATGATGACACTTCAGTGTTCTTTACCTCCACATTCCTGATGTACTTCCATTACTCTAAATGGGACTTCTCACACTTTTGCCCCACCTACCATGAAAGCACCAGATCCTATTTGATCTTGGGAGCTAAACAGGGTCAGGCCTGATTAGTATTTGGATGGGGAACAGCCAAGGAATACCAGGTGCTATGGGCTGTATTTCAGAAACAAACCACCTCTAACATTCCTTGCCTAACAAAGTCCTGTGAAATGTATGGGTTTGCTCTGAGTCAACAGGCAACTTGAAAGGACACACACAGGCTAGCACTTGACTGTCAGAATCAGGTACCCAGAAAGAGCCAGCTGTATAAGGAAGGTATAAAGAACTAGGAGCTGTTCTCCCAGTGCGCTAGTACTGTCTCGTCCCACTCCATCCACAATCCCAGTCAGACCTGGCAGCAATGCTTCCTCTTTCTAAAGGACCCCGTTTTATCTCCCTTATGTGTCAGGATGGGCTGTGATAAGAATGTCCTTGATGCATGATTAGACCAGAAGAGTCCACAAAAGAATCCAAGCATTCCATTCAACAGTGACCAGCCAAATCTTGCAGGTTAACAAGGTGATAGAATTAATTGCACCCTGTTCTTCACCCCTACACACACACACACACACACACACACACGCAGAGAGAGAGAGAGAGAGAGACTGCTTCTAATGCTGGAGACTCCATTTAACCATGTTCTAAAAGGCTGGAAAGCTCCACACAGACCCACACATATTTAATACATGCACAGTTAAATCCTGATTCTGTGGGGTGAGGTTGCAGGCTGCGAAACTTCATGCAAAACCCCCTCCTTCTCCAAAGTGTCTTCTTTTCTCCCCACCCCCACTTTTCAGTTTGCACCTCCCTTTCCTCCCCATCTTCTGCCACTCATGCCCTTATTTATTTATTTATTTATTTATACATACCTTGCTCTTCAGCCACAAGGCTATCGGAGCAGCTTACAAATTGTTTTAAGCAATAGCAATTTACACATCTACACTGCGTTAAGCCTTGCAGGTGACGCCTCTTATGGCAAGGCAAGGTGCGACAAGTTGGAAAGGAAGACACAACTGGCTAGGCATGCTTGCACAGAGGGTGCCAACTCCCAACAGCCACTCCATCCGCACCATTGGTCAGTGAAGGCCAGAGAAGAGAGGCAGGCAGAGGCTAGAGCTGAGGAAAAACACTGCAGGGGGGGAGGAAGAGAAGGAGGCGGCGAGAGGAAAAGCCAAGCTGAGCTGGAGCTGCGGAGAGAGGCTGTGGCTTGTCCCACGCACGAAAGAGGCAGTAACAAAATAGTTAGCCAGCGGGGAGGGGAAGTGGAGTGCTGGTGGGGCGCTCTGAGGAGCCAGAGGAGGCAGCTGTGAAACAGGTGGATCCTAAAGCCCAACATGTCTCGTTACTATTTCTCACGGAACCCCTAGCCGTGTCTTGTGGAACCCTAGGGTTCTGTGGAACTCTGGCTGAGAAACTATCACAAGGTTTTCTTGGCAAGATTTTTTCAGAGGGTGTTTGCCTTTGCCTTCCTCTGAGGCTGAGAGACTGTTACTTGCCCTAGGTTACCCAGTGGGTTTCCATGACAGAGCAGGGATTTGAACACTATTCTCCAGGGTGCCGTTTACACGATGAAAATGTCCCGGGAAGAATTCGTGTTGATCCCTGGCAGTTTACACGTACATCGGGTCGGGTACGTGATTTTCAGAAGGGGTGGCCACCTTTTATCCCTCAACCTGTGGGACTTCCAGTCCTGTGGGTTGTGCCAGTTTTTAAAAAAGTCACTGGAGGATTTGGAAAATCGGAAATGTAAACAGCCTGGGACAAAATATCTCAGTACTAAGAGATGACCGGAAATGGTGACTGGGGGCGGGCTTAGAGATCAGCGACCAGAAAAGGAGGGGTCAGTCACCCGTTCAACAAATCCAGCCTCACCAGCTGAAAATAAAGGCATCCCTTCCAGCTGCACGTAGGTTGGTGTGTGTGTGCGCGTGTGTACTCAATCACATTTTTAAATGGATTTCTACACTGCAAACCCTTCAGCTTTAACCTCTTCCTCAACTGCATGTTACAAAGAGATTGTGGTGGGCAGAGTCATCCATTCATTCCCTGCCTGGATCCCCTCCCTGGCACAATAAAATATTCCAGCGTCTGAGCGAATGAATATTTCCTTTAACGCTTTCATTCCTCCCCCCAACAAGGCACAGTAAAAAAATGCCAGCCAAAATGCCTTGTGTGACACTGGCTTGAAATCTTCACTCTGCAGCAACCTCTGCATTAAGCATCAAGATTTTAAAAGAAATCCAAAGCCTCTCCCCTCCCCCCACTCGGCTTGATTTCAAAAGGAAAGGACATGGTTTAATTGTTCCTATGTCTGAGCGAAAGATCACAGCCTTGGTCTTTCAAAATGCCTTCTGCCTCTGCTTAAAGGGTTAACATTTTTAAGAGACAGGACAAACACAAGCGTCTGCCCCCTCCTTCCCCCCCCTCCCAGCCAGCCAATAGCATCACTTGTGGCACAGACATGGTTTTATTGTTCCTCCATCTGAGTGAAAGATCACAGCCTTGGTCTTTCAAAATGCCTTCTCCTCTGCTTAAAGGATTAACATTTTTAAGAGACAGGATAAACACAAGCCTCTGCCCCCTCTTCCCCCCCCAGCCAGCCAATAGCATCGCTCGTGGCACGGAATTCTAAAGGAAGTGTGTCACCGAGGTTGTGAAAACAGGAGTAATCGCATCCTTGATTGACAGCCACCCCCGCAAAAAATCCCGGTAAGCTAAACATGTGTAAACAGCAAAAGCACGGGATATAACAGTGTGGGACCAATAAAGACTTTTGTCATGTAAATATCAATCAGGGGATCTTCCAGGATTTCCTAAAGAGTGACAAAAATCGTATAAACAGCGAGGGGCGGATACGGGATCAGAAAATCACGGTAAGCCCTGCGACAATTTTTGTCATGTAACTGGCACCCAGCATTCCAAAGTAGCCTGTTCTGTACTGGATTTTATTAACTTTTTTTTAAAAAATGATGATTAACAGTTGCTTATTATTTATTCATTTTGAAATATGTGTTCTACAATTTGGTCCACTAGGTGTCTGTATATTTATTTAAAAAAGAAAAAAAAAAGATTTAGTTGCAGAGCCAGAAAAGCTATCACCTAACAGCATAATACAGGTTTAAAAATCCAAAAGCCACAGGCAGGCAATACCATCATTAAACCAATGGCAAAGCCACAGAAGCATGCAAACAAATTCTTCATCAGACCAAGTATTTAAAAATTGCAGGGTGTGTGATGTACAGGACAAATATGGAGGTCCAAAATGTGGCAAGATGATTTAAGCCACAATCTATTAATATAGGCAGCTCATAATAACGTTACATAGGTAATTATATAATTACACTACTAATAATATCAGTCACCTTACCATGGAACTACCTTTCCCTGGTGGTGGGACTGTGTGCTTCTGTGAGGCAAGAGGCTGTGCTGATGGTAGCAGCGCTGCACTCAGAGCACTTGGGAGAAATAAATCACCAGGAACAAATGGCATACCAATAGAACCACTTCAAGCTACAGACAGAATCTACTATATTTCTAATTAAAATCTGTCAACAAATATGGAAAACAAAACAATGGCCCATAGATTGGAAATGCTTGGTATGCATTCCAGTCCCTAAGAAAGGAGACAACCAGGGATTGCAGTAATGACAGGACCATTATATTAATTCCCCATGGAAGCGAGGTGTTATTATTTATTTATTTCTTACCCACCAATCCCTGTGGATTGAGGTGAGGAACAACAGATTTATACAGAACAACTAATATCAATTAAAATACATATTGGTTAAAAATACATAAACCCTTAAAACACATATTAGTTTCAAAGAACAAATAAAACCAATACATATTAAAACTTTAAAATTCAAAGTTTAAACATCAAAGACCTTTGATTGTATAGGTTGTGAAAAACTATGGATCGCTCTTAAAGAAATGGGTGTCTCATAACATTTTATTGTTCTGATGAGTAACCTGTACATGTAGTCAGGACAAACCACCATTAGGCCAGAAAATGGAGAAACAGAATGGTTTCAAATTGGCAAGGGGGTTAGACAAGGCTGCATTTTAACATCCTATCTGTTTATCTTGTAGACTTCACATATCATACATAAGCAGGATTAGACATGCAGGAAGAGGACATGAAAATTGGAGGAAGAAACATCAACAATTTAAGATACGCAGATATTTTCAGCATAATATAGCTGAAAATAGTTAAGATTTGGAGCAGTTAGTAAAGAAAGTCAAGGAAGAAAGTGCAAAGGCAGGTTTACAGTTGAACATTAAGAAATCATAAAATAATGACCACAGATTATTTACTAACTTTAAAGCAGACAATGAAAATTGAAATAATTCAAGATTTTCCACATTAATGCTCAGTCATTAATCAGAATGGAGACTGCAATCATGAAATCAGAAGATGACTAGGATGTGGAAGGAACTAGACAAAGGAACTAGACAAGATCCTCAAGTGTAAAGATATATACAGTAATTGAATACTAAAGTCAGGATTGTCCATGTCATCATATTTCCTATTTCTACCTATAGTTGTGAAAGCAGGAGAGTGAAGAAAGCTGATAGGAAGAAAATCAACTCATTTGGAATGTGGTGCTGGAGAAGGATTCTGCGGATACCATGGATGGCTAAAAAGACCAATTAATGGGTCCTGAACTTTCCGTAGAAGCCAAGATGACCAAACTAAGACTACTGTACTTTAGTCATATCATGAAAAGACAACACTTACTAGAAAAGACAATAATGTTTGGTAAGGTAGAAGGCAGCAAGAAAAGCGGAAGGCCACATTCCAGACGGATAGATTCAATCAAGGAAGCCACAGCCCTGAGTCTGCAAGACCTGAGCAGGGCTGTTGATGATAGGGTGAGTTGGAGGTCTCTCATTCACAGGGTTGCCATAAGTCACAGTTAACTTGATGGCAGTTAACAACATTGGTCATAGTGCAAGAAAAGCTAGCATATCCCCTAAATACTTAAAAGGAATGTTCAGAATCTTCCTCAAATATTAAAATAAAAGGAAAATAAGGGAATAATAAAATCCCACAGAGGAATGCCAGAAAGACATTGTTTATACAGTGAAAATACTCCTCATAGAATTTGAGGAGAATATCTTTTGTCCCAATGGGGGCCCACATCATTTTGTCATATTTGGAAGGGGTGGCAAAAAATCCAAATATTCCATGGGAAAAGCCTTTGCAGCTTTCACCGTATTTTTTTTTAAAAACTCCAAAGGAAATGCACATTCTTGCTCGTTGGGACAACTGATTCGCTTTGCTGCACATTCTGAGAATTGGCATTATTTCACATTAATCCACATTTTATAGCCTCATATAAACAAGCACAAGGGCATGGCCTGAGAGGACATGAGATTGCTTAACATTAAGCAGATGTGGGTCTGATCATTGGTTGGGTGGGAGAATGCCAGGTAACCCCATGTACACCACTAAGAGTTCCATAACAGGAGAAAGGCAATATATTTATATACTAAACAAATCAATAGAGATATAGCTGGAGATATAGTTGGAGCATATACAAAAGACAAATAGTATGGAAAGATTTAACAGTCTTCTCATAGAGGCAAAGCGATCTTCTTCAAGCAATTTTTACACAATCTGTAGAACAGAAGATGTTCTCATCTCCTTGTGAGCAATTTGCATTTTTAAGATTACTTTGTAAGCAGGACACATTGTCTTCTCAGTTTTTAAAAAGGGAAGATTTGGAAAGAGATGGAATAAGGCTTAGATTTTTCATTACTTCGATGTCTTCAACAAGTTCCTCTTTTCTTACTGTGCTTAGTAATTCTAATCAATTCAATCACAACACAATTAGAACTGTTAAAGAATTCTGGTCTTTCTCTTGTAAAATACATTTGATAGTGCAATACATGACAGCCTATTACTTTTTAAAAGCACTGCTTAGACATTTCTCTGATCATTCACAGAGTGGAGAGTGGGATGAGATTGTCGCTGCACCCACATGCTTTCAATGCAGTGTCTGAAAACAGCCAATGTATTTACAGACTGAAACTGTATACACATGTAGGCTCTGTCTCTGCAGTTGTAGACCTTGCCTAGTTCAAGGGTCCCTGGTCACCCATGGGATTTGTAGGCATGTGAGCCAGGTATGGGCAATATGATGCTCTCTGGGTGCTTATGACAGACTAGAACCCCCACAAGTCCTAGCTAGCATGTCCAATGGTGAAAAATCATAGGAATTATAGTCTGGAACAGCTGGAGGGTGCATAGTTGCCTCTCTGACTGTACACTCTTTCAGAAATCATGCTGAAAATGGATTATCCCCAATCCCCCACCCCCATGCACATTCAAAGGACATTCCCTGCAACTACTTCCACTTAAGAAATATTGTGTTTGTAGTGCAATGGCTTGCAATGGCTATTTTGTATATACAGATCATCCCCTTGATGCTGTAGTCCTCAAGTAGCATGTAAACTTATCTGAAATATTCCTCATGGCTGAATAATGATGACACTGTAGAACAGTGAATAAGATGCACAAAAACAAATTAGATTTCCCCCCCCCCCTGTCTCTTAATGCTCAAATGCAGTTTCAAATAGCTACCTCATTAGTCTGCACCAGTAGCTCCTGCAGCACACAGCCATGCTAACTGGGTGCCCTGAGTGAAGAGCATCATCATCTTTGTTGATAGGGACAGGTTCCTGGATGCAGAGCTAGAGGTTTGCTTTATTTATGTCAGCTGAATGTAATTGCTGCAGACTTAACAGCGGACTGAAAGGAGGCAGTGAGAAATTGCTGTTACAAATTAGGAGACTTGCCCCTGTTACATTCCAGAACAAGCTAGAAGGAAACAGCAAAGGAAATAAGAGCCATCTCAAGTAAGACAAGCATCAAGTTCCAACCTCTCTCGCATACAGCTGACCTGACTGAAGCTGTGAGCCTTGTTAGCACTCAGATTTAGTTCTTGTTTTGAAAGCTGCCTGAAAAGATGTAGAATAAACAGTGGAAGAGTTTCCTTAAGTGAACTTTGAGGGTGTTCTCATTTGCCCTCATCTGGTGGACATTCCTCAGGTCTGGTGGAGCTTGGCAGGGCCCACCCTATAATGTGTTGGAGGCAAGACACTGCATGCTGCTAAAATCTACATTCCAAGAAATGCCTTTATGTGTGAGTCTCTGTGGTTGGGTGACTTAGCAGCCTGCCTCATGCATAGCTGAAGTCTTTCCACCTGATTGATGTGTTAAGAAAGCACCAACAATCTAAAACAAAGGATACAAGTTGACCACCCCAGTGCAACAGAAACCAGCATTACTGCCCTATGGATTCTACAATTATACAGCCACAGAAGCTCTTGCAGTTTGGTACAAACATTTTGAGCCAGCATTTACACAACACCTACGGTATATAAAACCTGACCAGTAGTCAGTAAATATTAGGACATAGAATTTAGAAATTTCTGCTAGCTGGGACTGACCACTGCTTCTCCTCTTGTGGTTTCCCAGTACCTCTATGCAACACACACTTCTCTGTGAAGTCGAAGGCTTTCACCCATAGTTTTTCCTTGGTTTTTTTCCGAGCTGTGAGGCCATGTTCTGGAATAGTTTCTTTCTGACATTTTGCCTGCATCTGTGGCTGGCATCCTCAGAGAATGGTTGGGTAGGTGTGTATGTGGAGTTTATATGCCAGTTAGAAAACCATCCAGCTAGAAAGCAAAAAGCAGCTCTGTGTAAAATTCTTTTCACAGCATATAAACTCCCCACACACACCAACCCAAACATTCTCTGAGGATGCCAGCCACAGATGCAGGCGAAACGTCAGAAACTATTCCAGAACACGGCCTCACAGCCCGGAAAAAAACCAAGGAAAATCTACACACTTCTCTTTTCAGAATGCCATTCTTTGAAATGGAAAAAAATTCAAACTAATAGGTCAGTCAATTTCTCAAGTTAAAATTAAGAAAGTAAACTCATTTGTGAAGTATGCTTCATCTTTGTAAATTAAAGCTGCTGTTAAGATTATTTGTACATCCTTGTAACTGCAGATGTAACTCAGATCACAAGGGGTGAAAGCAGTAATCACTCCTAGCTAGCAGAAATTTCCATACAGTAAGACCCCCGTATCTGCTGGGGATTTGTTGGGGGGGGGGAGAGCATGGATTCCAAAAACTGTGGATAATAGTAAACACCATTGTAAATAATGAGACTTGTGGTTTAAAATACCATAGAGTTGCCTTAGAGGACCTAGAAAATGGCTAGAAAGGACACATTTTCTAGGAAGACTCTATGGTAGGTGTGCTGTTTTGTGTCCTGTGGATAATTGAATATGTGGATAATGAATCTGTGAATACAGGGGTCCTACTGTAGTACTGAAAACAGTTACATCAAATGTGTTATAGAGCAGACACTAGAGCAGTGGTGGAATCAAGCAGTTCTTCAGATGTTATTGGATTGCAACTCCCAGTGACCATAGCCAGCATAATCAACAGTGAGGAATGCAGCCCATCAAACATATGAAGGGCTGCGTGATTCCAAGGTGGAGTAGAGTTTGTAAAATTCTTTTAAAAGTAATTCAAGTTCTAAAGCTTAAAAAGTAGTTGTAGTTGTGTGCCTTCAAGTAGTTCCCAACTTATGGTGACCCTAAGGTAAAACTATCATGGGGTTTGCTTGACAAGATTTGTTCGGAGAAGGTTTGCTTTCCTCTGAGATTGAGAAAGTATGACTTAATGGTCACCACCAATGGGTTTCCATGGCCAGGCAGGGATTTGAACCTTGGTCTCTTGGAATACTAGTCCAACACTCAAACCATTGCACCACAATGGTTCTCAAAAATACAGTAGTTACCTACACTATAATTAATGTTTAAAAGTTTTTACTTTCTTGTTATGAAAAGTAAGTAAATAGTTACTAAAAACAGTATTAGAATCCACTGACCTGTGGTACAAAGCACACCAAAACAATAACTAAGCTCTCTCTCTGGCTTTTCTTCGCAAACGAAGATTCAGGAAGGACTCATCCCGCACATTCTGCAAGCGCACTGATGACTGAAAAGGCCAATCTGAGATAAACAAGTCCGGTTACAGAAAGCACATCAGAGGGTCTCCTTGGGTGATGTTTCCAGGTTGTGATTCTTTCTGCGTTGTCATTTCTCTTCAAGACTTGTTCAGCGTGAGTTTTCAAATAAGGCTGCAGCATTGTGGATAGTGCATCTCTATGCCTCCCAATGTGAGGCCAGGGCTGACCATTGTGGGTGATCAATTTGGCCGAGCCTGAGATGTTGTTTCAGGGAGTCCTTGTATTGCTTTTTTGGAGTGCTCCTCTTACGCTGACCCATGGCGAATTCACCGTAGAGTACTATTTTTGGGAGGCGATGGTCCTCCATCCTAGAAACGTGCAACTAAGCAACTGCATCACAAAAGGACTGATGTATCTTATTATGATACAATCAGAATTTAACTTCCTTATGTCTTAGGAGATTTTCAGACGTGATTTTCGGGTCTATATATTCCAAAACAGCTCCGTTGCGCAGCAGGGGAGCAGTTTTGGATGACAGCGTTCCTCTGCCAAACCCCTCCATGTCACTTCCGTGACAGGATGGAGGAAGCTGCGTCATATTTCACTCACAATTGTTGCCTGTGAGTGAAATATGATGCCGCTTCCTCCATTCTGTCATGGAAGTGACACGGAAGGGTTCGGCAGAGGAACGCCGTCATCCAAAACTGCTCCCCTGCCGCACGGCAGCAACGGAGCTGTTTTGGAATATATAGACCCGAAAATCGCGTCTGAAAATCTCCTTAGTTACTGCAAAAGAGAATTAATTGCAAGTAAGTCACTTGTTACTTTCATGCTCTAACTTGGATCCAATCAGACTGGAAGCTTCTTGTTGAGTGAGCTGGTTATACTTTGTACACTCTCTCCATGCCTTTAAAATTTCCTAACACAGAGATGGCAGTTTCCTTGCCACACAAGAGGGAAACTTCCCTTGTGCAGGAAGGGAGTGGAACAAATTCAACTAAGCATCTTCATAGCTTGAAGAATAGACAAAACAAGGGAGAAAAGGACAGAAAAATGATGGCTTGCGGGGGAAGGGAGGAGTGTTATACAATGGCAGATGGTAGTAGCCTTTATTCTCAATTCTCCCTGCCCCCTCCCCAAAAACTGCACAGTGAACCATCTGGTGGATTTTGGTATTTTTTGGTCTAAGCTGCAATCACAATGTGCTACTGTACAATCAGATTCTTTCCATTTGGGTTATTTGTTATATTTATGTATTACCTTTCATCTAATGATCTGAAGGTAGCATGCATGGCTCTTCTTCTCACTTTATCTTCATCACTTTGTGAAGTAGGTCACGCTGAGAGTGAGTCACTGGGTCAGACTAAGCCTCCTCTTGAATCCTGGGATTTGCAGTTTAGGGAGGGGCATTTACAACTCTCAGTCAGAGAGATCTTAGGCCTCACTAAACTACAAACCCCAGAATTCCACAGGAGAAAGCCAGAGCAGTTAAGATGGAATAGTAACGCTATAACAGTGTAGTCTGAAAATCTCCCCAGAAACAACTAGGACTCAAAGCCAATGCTTTAGTGTGAATGGCATCTGTTCCATAGAGCAATGCTGTGCAACTGGCTCTCTTTGGCAGTTCTATTGCTTCAAAATGTTAAACATTTTGGTTGACCAATGAATTCTGGGAGTTGCAGTTCAAAGAAATAACCCTTTTGAGCCCTGCAGGAAGTACTGCAGATGCACAAAGAAATGATCTGCTCCTTGAAATCTCAAAGAGATAACATAGAATCAGTAATGGGCTGTTGAAGAACTAATGAATGAGTTGCCCCAGGGCACAAACAAAAGTAGCACTTGAGTCACTTGCATCTGCCCTGGCTCATCCTATCATCCTTTTCTTTATAGAGTCTGAAGCTTTGAGGCAGGACAACAGGAGCAGCACACCTTACTGTGCTTTTTTCTTTGAAGTGACAGATCTTTAAAGTAATAGATCTTACTTTATACCTCCTGCTGTCTTCTGTCCTCACATTCTCTCTCTCCCTCTCCCCGCATCTCTTTACTATGTTGCTAACTTGTCAAGGGCACCAGAGTCCATAGGTAGTTGTGTGTAGAGAAGGTTGTGGCTTGTGTGGGAGTCTGAACTGTTACCTTAGAATGAGAGATTCAAGAGTTTCAATGAGGAAGAAGAGTGGGTAAGTGGGAAGCAAACTAAGTATAAGAACAGGATATGAATTAATCTAAGGGAGGGAAAAATTTCCATTCATTGTGTAACTCTAACAATTCTCAGCACTGTTTTCTCTTTGAGAAGGGTGTTGCTGCAGCTTTCCAAATAGGGGACATAAGCTTCTATACGTTTTTTCCTCTCCTTTTTGTCAGGAATGGAATTTCTTTTTCAACTTATTGATTTGGCCTAAGCTGATTCTCCAAACTAGTTCGGGGCATATCTGTGCAAGTACATGTGTGCATCCTCAAATGAGCTGATGCTGAATTAGTATTTGATGATAATGGATCTGGAATTACAAATAGGTTAACATTATGAGACGGGTTCTGAATGCGGAACCTATCATGTGAATGAGGAACCTATCATGTGATGTTTCATATACTATACCAGCATTCTCCAAGCTGTTCCCCTTCAGATGTGCATCTGAAGGGCACCAAGTTAGGGCAGGCTGATCCAGACTACATTGGGTTAGTTCCATAGGCATACTATTTATACTACTCAAAACTAAATTAAAATTTGAGAGTTGATCTTCTTTTGTTTTGTTGATTGATTGTTATTATATGCAGTCGGCACTCTGTATCCACTGTGACAAGTCTGTTGTGACTTATCTTTTCAGTGTGTTTGGACGGAGTCCGGCGTGTTCTTTTCAGTGTGTTCGACGGAGTCCGACTACTAGGATTCCTAGTAGACCACAAGTTGAACATGAGTCAACAGTGTGATGCGGCAGCTAAAAAGGCCAATGCGATTTTGGGCTGCATCAATAGAAGTATAGTGTCCAGATCAAGGGAAGTAATAGTGCCGCTCTGTTCTGCCTTGGTCAGACCTCACCTAGAATACTGTGTCCAGTTCTGGGCACCACAATTCAAAAAGGATATTGACAAATTGGAGCGTGTCCAGAGAAGGGTGACTAAAATGGTGAAAGGTCTGGAAACGATGCCTTATGAGGAGAGACTTAGGGAGCTGGGTATGTTTAGCCTGGAAAAAAAGACGGTTAAGAGGCGATATGATAGCCCTGTTTAAGTATTTGAAGGGGTGTCACGTTGAGGATGGAGCAGGCTTGTTTTCTGCTGCTCCAGAGACTGGAACACGGAGCAATGGGTGCAAGCTCCAGGAACAGAGATTCCACCTCAACATTAGGAGGAACTTTTTGACAGTAAGAGCTGTTTGGCAGTGGAACGCACTCCCTCGGAGCGTGGTGGAGTCTCCTTCCTTGGAAGTCTTTAAACAGAGGCTGGATGGCCATCTGTTGGGGATGCTTTGATCGTGATTTCCTGCATGGCAGGGGGTTGGACTGGATGGCCCTTGTGGTCTCTTCCAACTCTGCAATTCTATGATTCTATGATTCTATGACTCCGTCCTGAAGAAAGTCCAATAACACAGGGACTGTGGCCTCCCTGAAGTCCTGTCCCTTGCGTCTGCACCATCGTCGAAACATGATAAAGGTGTACTCATAGATCCGCTGGGTGGATTCCCATCTCGATGTCAGAATTGTGCCTACTACCGGACGAGAATATCCTCGTGTCGTCAACATCTGGCGTTCAATCTCCAGGCGCGGAGCTGTAGCCAGGCCGGGTCCGGGTGGTGCACCTGACCTTGAGACAGTAGGTCTGTTCGAAGAGGGAGAGGCATCGAATCCACCTGCATCTCCAGAATATCTGGAAACCATGCTCTTCGGGGCCATTCTGAGGCGATTAGTATGATCTCCACCTCCTCCGCTCAGATTTAGCTGAGCAGTCTGGGGATCAGTTGGACCGGAGGAAAGGCATAGAGTAGAGTTCATGGCCAAGGACATGTCAGGGCATCTATGTCCATTGCCCCCTCTGACATGTACCTGAAAATAAAACGGGAGAGCTTCGCATTCGCGGGTGAGGCGAACAGGTCTATCTCCGGCTGTCCCAGAGTCCGAACGATGACGTTGAACACCTCCATGTTCAGGCTCCATTCCCCTTGGTCTATGTCTGACCGGCTGAGCCAGTCTGCCTTCCAGTTGAGGGCTCCCTGAAGGTGTTCCACCAATATCAATTCCAGATGGTTCTTGGCCCAAGCGAACAGACGTGATGACTCCTGCATGAGAGTTCGTGACCTGGGTCCCCCTTGGCGATTTATGTGCGCCTTCGTTGTGACGTTGTCTGTTCGGATGAGCACTGATCTGTCTCTGACCAGGTGTGTAAACGCCTTGAGAGCTAGCCTGACCACCCTCAGTTCCAAACAAATGATGCTGTGGGCTGCTTCCTCTGGTGTCCATCTGCCCTGCACCAGATGGGTTACAGTGTGCTCCCCATACCCGTAGGCTGGCATCCATGGTGAGCTGGACCCTGTTCTGGATCCAAAGTTGGTGACCTCTGAGGATTGCTGGCGAGAGCCACCATCGCAAGGATGTCCTGACCTCCCTCGGAAGTCGCATGGTCTGATGCCTCCTGTTGGCTATTTCCTCCTGGAAGGGGAGGAGAAACCACTGGAGTGCCCTGGCGTGAAATCTCACCCGTGGGACACAGTCTATTGCTGCTATCATGAGACCCTGTAGATCTGTTAGATGCATGATGTCCGATCTGACCTTATCCAGGGTTTTCTGTGTTGCAGTCTGAATTGCCTTGATCCATTCTATGGGGAGTCGGATCCGGCCCTCCACCGAACTCACCAGCGCCCCCAGGTGCTGTATCTGTTGGGACGGGATCAGGGAGCTCTTTTCCATATTTATCTGGAATTCATGATGCTGGAGCGATTCCATGATGAAGGTGAGGTCCCTTTCCGCTCCCTGTTTGGATTGGGAACGGATCAGGAGATCATCTAAGTAGGGATATACATGTATTCCTGAGCGTCTCCAGAAAGCTACCAAGGCAACCAGAATCTTCGTGAATACCCTGGGAGCTGAGGAAAGTCCAAAGGGGAAAGCCCTGTATTGATAGTGTCTGTTGTAACAAAAACGCAGGAATTGGAGGTGATCCCGATGAATTGGGATGTGGAGGTACACATCCTGTAGATCCAGCGAGGACAGGTAGTCCCCTGGTCTTATGGACTCCAGGATGTGCTTCAAGGTTTCCATTCTGAACTTTCTTTTCCTGACGAATTTGTTCACTCCCCTTAGATTGAGGACCGCTCTCCATGTACCATTCTTTTTTGGCACTAGGAAAAGTATGGAGTAACAGCCCTTTCCCTGTTGCAGCCCTTGAACCTCCTCTATGGCTCCCATGTCTAAGAGATGCTGAATGGCTTCCATCATCAGGGATTGCTTGTCGTCCTTGTGTACTGGTGTTGGCAGGAACCATTGTGGGGGAAGTCGAGAGAACTCTATCCGGTACCCCTGACGGATAGACTGTAGGACCCACCTGTCCGAGGTAGAGTTTTCCCAAGCCCCCACGAATGCCTGCAGTCTTCCTCCCACCTGGGTGGGATTGTCATAGGTGGGACTTGGAACTTTGTTTGGTGGGCTGAGAGTGTGAAGTCTTACCCGCTCCTCCCTGTTGATTTTTACGATGGTATCTGTTCTCTCCCCAGCGTGATCGCTGGGATCTGCCATCCCTGGAGCTAGACAGGTTCAACGAACTCCCGATTGAGTGGTGGTTGCCGGATGAACAAAAGGATCAATATTTCTTGGCATATCTTTTCTCCTCTCTCCTACGGGAAGCGAGAATCTTCTTCTTGTTGTCCTTGTCTTCCACTAGAACCGGTTCCAGCGACTCCCCAAATAATTTCTCTCCGAGGAATGGTGATGAGACCAAGTTCTGCTTAGACTTGAAGTCCGCGTTCCAAGCCTTCAGCCATACCTGTCGTCTGGCAGCCACCGTTGCTGCTTGGGCTCTTGCACAGAACTGCACAGAATCCAGGATGCTGACTGCTAGGAAGGCCGAGACCTTAGACAGTTTGTTGAGATCCTGGCGAATTCTTATCTGCACTCTAGGAATGTCCTTTAGAGCATCCTTTGACCATTGAATGGCTGCTCTAGTCATCATAGTCACCATGGTTGATGCCCTGATAGCTAATGATATAGCCTCATGCGCCGGTCTCAGGGCCAGATCCATTCATCTATCCTCTGGAACCTTCAAGGCCTCTTCCCCATCCTTGCAAAAAATTGTGGAAGAGACCAATTCTGAAACTGGAGCGTCAATGAGACGGACTTATAGTTTCCCCATGACCTTCTTGGGGAGGGAGTACAATCTCTTCGCGATAGCAGGCTGTGGTTTGGCTACAGCTGGTGCCTTCCATTTGTCGTAGATTAAACACATTGCTGCCGCAGGCGCAGGCATCTCCAGTGCCACTGGCTGGGCTTCTAGAAAAAATCCCCCAGAGACCTCCGGCAGATCTGGGTCCATATGTGTTTGTGGGGCAGTAGGAAGGCTCAGACCCAGAGTTCTGACTGTCTTTTTGAATATCACTGAAAAGTCCTCAGGGGAAAAATGGCGCATCGAGGGTCGTGTGTTCGTCCCCTCTGTCTCCTCCTCTGACAATTCGCCCTCCTTGTGATCTGATTGGTCACCGTCGGAGTCCTCCCCCGAGGTGTACAGGGATATGATGTCTTCGTCATCCTCATCCTCTCTAGCCCACTTGTTGTGAGGGTGGTGCATATCCCCTTCCTGCTCCCAGTCATCCTCCTCCTCCTCACTGAGTGGCCTGGTGTGATTGGTGACCCCCTTACTTGTGCCAGGTATGGGCTCTGCATTGCCCCCCTCCCCCACCACCTGCATCTGGAGGCGAGGACGCTTGGTCTTCCCTTTGCTGGTTCCACCCCCTTTTCCACCCCTGTCTCTTTTTCGTGGCATTAACCAACTGGTCATCATGTTCTGGAGTCGGGCTGTGGGGTCTAGGTAGGTGATGTGCGGGGGGAGCAGAACCCGCGTTGGATGGCTACGGGGGGGGGGAAGTTCACGATGGGGGCTGCGCTGCGGTGGGGGGGCTGTGACGATGGGGGGGTTGCGCTGAGATGGGGGGCTGCGCGGGGGGGATGTGTAGCAGCTGTGTCCAGGGGAGATCTGGGAGGGCCCAATCCCCCCCATGGTTTGGGCACTAGCGCCCCCGAGGTTGGGCTGAATAACGGAGCTGGCCAGCCACCTCGCTGCCTCCCTGCCTCCCTCCAGGGCTTCTTCCAGCCATGTGGGTAAGGCCACTGGCTCTCCCGCCCCCAGAGGTCCCGTCCCTGGGGCCTGAGCCCCACTTATGGTGGCCAGATCCTGTCCCGCGTCGCTGGGGGGGGGCGCCAGAGGCACCACTGCAGCAGAGATCGTCCCCGGTGTGGGGACGTTCTGCGCCTCCTGGGTCTTCTTCGGCTGAGCCACAGTGCCCTCCCCCAGCCCGCAGTCATGCCTGTTCCAGCGGAGAGGGGCCGGTGCACAGCCGCCGCCGGCCGGAGCAGAGGTCTTCCCCCACTTGCCCAGCTTCTTCTTGCCGCCGCTGCCTCTTGCGGGCTCTCTGGAGCCTCCTCCACTCGTCCCGCTGCGATTTGGCTCTGGGGGGGGTAAGGTGCCAGCCCCCGTCATTGGCTGGTGATCGCTGCTGATTACAGCTTCGATCACAGCCTCAATGTCCTCCATTGCCCCCATTTCTTTATCTCCCCTCTGGTCTGGCAGTGATAATTTTTTTGAAAAAAGTTTTAAAAGTTTTTTTAAAAAGTTTTTTGAAAATGGCGCCAGCCACGTGTGAGGGAGACAAAGAAAGGACAAAGGAGGAAAGATGTCCTACCAGGAGCGTAGGCAGGAAACAGACTGGCCAGCAGAGGGGTCGTCCCTCCTGGATGACACCACTGGTGGTCAGGCTCTTCAAAATAAGAGTCTCTGTATCCTGCCTACCAAGAGCAAGTGGGAGGGGCAACCCAAGCATACGGATGCTCTGGAGCCCTCTCCACTGGGAAATGGCCTTTTCAGTCATCAGCGCGCTTGCAGAAAGCACAGGATGAGTCCTTCCTGAATCTTCGTTTGCAAAGAAAAGCCAGAGAGGTTTATAATGGAACCAAAATCTACGGATTTTGGTATCCACCAAATATCAAAATATCCAAACCCCAGTAGACCAAGGGCCCATTGCATGTCAATCATCGTAAAAGTCTCTCTCTCTGGCTTTTCCTCGCAAATGAAGATTCAGGAAGGACTCATTCCACATTTTCTGCAAGCGCACTGATGACTAAAAAGGCCAATCTGAGATAGACAAGTCCGGTTGCAGAAAGCACAGCAGAAGGTTTCCTTGGGTGTTTCCGGGTTGTGATTCTTTCTGCGTTGTCATTTCTCTTCAAGACTTGTTCGGCGTGACTTCTCAAATAAGGCTGCAGCATTGTGGATAGTGCGTCTCCATGCCTCCCGATGTGAGGCCAGGGCTGACCATTGTTGGTGATCAATTTGGCCGAGCCTGAGATGTTGTTTCAGGGAGTCCTTGTATCGCTTTTTTGGAGCACCCCTCTTACGCTGACCCGTGGCGAGTTCACCATAGAGTACTATTTTGGGGAGGCGATGGTCCTCCATCCTAGAAACATGCCCTGCCCAGCGCAGCTGTGTTCTCAATATCATGGCCTCAATGCTGGTGATCTCTTCTTGCTCAAGGACCACAACATTCATCACATATTCAGTCCAGTGTATATTTAGGATTGTGCGTAAACAGCGCTGATGAAAGCGTTCAAGGAGTCGTAAGTGGTGGCGATAGGTGACCCATGTTTCAGATCCATAAAGGAGAATAGACAGTACAATGGCTCTATACACACTGATTTTTGTGCTTCGCCTCAGGTGTTTATTAAAGTAATCTGAAAAGTATCTACAGTAACAACATCTACAAGGTACGGGTGGGGTGCACTTAGAGGCCTCTGAATGTGCATTTTTGAAAACATATAATTCTGAACTACAGTTGTCCCTCCACATTCACGGATTTGGCATTCATGGTTTTAAGTGTTCACGGCTTGAAAATATTCTTTAAAAAATAATAATCCAAAAAGCTACCCTTGGTTTTGCTATCTTATGTAAGGAACACCATTTTGCTATGCCATTGCATATAATGGGACTTGAGTATTCATGGATTTGGGTATTCACGGTGGTGGTGGGGGGTCCTGGAACCAAACCCCAGGGAATGTGAAGGGACAACTGTATACTGTCTCACTAGCTTATTGTATTAAAACTGTATACTGTTTCACTAGCTTATTGTATTAAAAACCTTTGGGAAAAATCATGCAATATGCAATCAGCTTTTGTCAGATGACAATGGCAACAAAGAAGCTATTAGCTCATTATCACAACACTACTAATTGTATAAATTAATCATTCCTAATAGGAGACTATGATAGATTAAAAGCTTAAAACAGAACCCATGCTGCTTGCACTGTTACTTTCCAGATTGTTTCCACTTATTCCAAGAGATCTCCTTTCCGTCTGGAAATCCACAGAGCTTAAAATTTTAAAAAGATGCCTTCATTTTAATACCCCCCTCCCCCCCTCTCTTTTTTTTTTAACCCTCACTGTAGAAAATTCCTTGCCCTATCCTAGGGTGGAGAAGCTGCTTTCTTGCATAGTCAATACCTTTAAAGAGTCACAAAGTAACTATAGCTCTTTAGAAACTCTGTAACAATCAAGGCTTTGCAAAACTAGGAATTCTCACTCCAGCACAGAGAAAAGTGCTGTTATTGTTTCTGCCCAGGGGCCCAAGGACATGTATTGATATGTAGGGTGGGAGATCTAGATGGGGTCAGAAACAGAATTAAGGTAGAGAGATTTGTGAGCCAAGCTTTATTTTCATGCTGGAGAACATGCTGATTGCTAACAGGGGTGTTTCTCTTTCTCTAAAAACAAACTGCTTCTTTTGATAAGAGCCAAAGAGTTTTCTCTTTTAAAATCCATTTTTTTTCTTTTAAGTGCCACAGGTGACTTATTTACACACACACACACACACACACACACACACACGGTTGCCTTTAAAGTGCACAAGAATGGGCCCTTCTCATTCAGATAGGATTTGGTAATCTACAGCAGGGCTTCTTAAACTTCTTCTGGTATACAAAATAGGTAAACAAATCAAATTTACTGTTTCCAAATTGTTTGCGACACCCACATTCAGTTACACCCACAGTTTAAGAAGCTTTGCTCTGCAGAATAAAGCTTGGCCTCACTCAGCAGAAAGGAAGTCTTTGCCCTCAGAAGGAACTCTACAAACTCAACTTTCCAGTCCTGCAGCCTTACATTTGCTGGGGTTTTGCACCCCCTCCCTCTGGCTGAAAAGGACAGGATTAAAACAACCTCTGCAGTTTTCACTGGAGGCCAGTCAAGTTTTTGTCCTGCTGTCACCTCCAGGGACAGGGATTACATAGATTACTGGGACATTGGTTTTATTTACATCTAGGGTAGCTTGAGGGAGAATCCACACAACTAATAATAATCTAGTATGAAACTGGATTATTTGCATAGCTCATTCCTATGGAATCCTGGGATTTGTAGTTTTAGAAGGTCTTTAGCGTTCTCTGACAAAGAGTGCTGGTGCCTCGCCAAACTACATATCCCATGATTCCATAGGAAGGAGCCATGCAAATCATACAATTTCAACCTGGATTATTTCTCTAGTGTGGGTGCCCCCTGGGTGTAGCCAGCATGGCATAGTGGATTGAGCATTGGACTATGATTCTGGGTTTGAATTCCTGCTCAGCCATGAAACCCACTGGGTGACCTTGGGCAAGTCACACTCTCTCAGCCTCAGAGGAAGGCAAAGATGAACCCCTTCTGAACAAATCTTGGCAAGAAAGCCCTGTGATAGGTTTGCCTTAGAGCTGCCATACATTGGAAATGACTTGAAGACACCCAACAATAAAAAGCAGCCTGGAGCTTCCTTGTGCACAACAATCAATCCAGATAAGCTAAGTGAGCTTTCTCCACCCCTATTAGATTAGGAAATATCACCCATATGCTTTAGGGCTGAAGGAGGCTTGGTTTCTTCCCCCCCCCCCACAACACCATTATTTATATTGCACCATAGGGACCTGGTTCTCCCCTTACCTATCAACTATTTTATCCTCATAACAACCCTGTGAGGTATGATAGCCTGAGAGTGGGTAGTCCAAGGTCACTCGTGAGCTTCACAGCTGAATGAGGATCTGATCCCATGTCTCTCTAGCTCTAGTCTGTAACCACTACTCTACAATAGTTAGGAAATTAGGCCGTCTTCCATCAAGGAATGTGGTCTTTGATTCTTTAAAAAAAACACACACATGTGGATTCCAACCAGGAACAGAAGTATGAATTAGGGGCAGGAATATGAATTTGACTGTGAGGAACAGAAGTGCATTCCAAATCTTCCATTGTAAACCTGCCTTTTATTTTATGTTTGCCATTATCCCAAATGCCTCAAATTATGCCACAGTAGAACACCCCATCACTCAGGTAATATATACAGTAATGTAAAAGAAATTATGAAGCAGGAGAAAAAGCCCCATTCATTTCCAATCATCACTACAGTACTTGCTTCCTCCAGGAAGGTACTGATGGAAATAATCTAAGCTTGGAATCCAGACTTCTCTGTTTTGGCACCCTTGTTATGGAAAGGCCTCCTCTTAGAGGGCTGACAAGCACTGGTTTTGGTTTATTTCATGTCTTTTAATTAGAGCCTTTGTGGGGTAGCAGTGTCTAATGATTTTATCCAGTTTGTACACATATGTGGTTTTAACTTGTTTAATTTGTAAGATAAATTAATATGTTTTGGACTGTAAAAGTAAATTATTTTACTGTGCCACATTTTGAATTGTTTAAATTGATTTTATTGTATGCTACCCTGAGATCTTTGGATACAAGATGAAATATAATTACTTTAAATATGTTAATAATAAATAAGTAAGATTCTCAGTATACTTCTCAGGGGGTTCCAGAAGATGACATAGTATGTTTCCATCAGTGTAGAGATCATAACACTGTATTGTGGAACCTCTAAAACCAACAGATTTATTATAGCATGAGCTCCTGTGGATTACATTAATATTAGCTTCCTCAGTTGCACACAAGTATGTGTTGGTTTGCTGCAACAGTTTAACACTAAAGAGGCTACGTACTCATCTGAAAACTGAAGATTTTTTTCTAACAATATAATCCAGTCTATATTTATACAGATATTCTCGTTTTCCTGGGATTAAAGTCCAGATTCTTGTAGATTCCACAGGATCCTTGTCCACCTGGAAGAGAATTTAGTATTTTACATGGAAGGAATTCATCTGATCCCCCTGTCAACTAAGAATGGAGGATTCTGGGCTGTATTCCAATTCCTATTTGCTGTCCACCATACCAGAACCAGAGTGGGAGCCCATGTGCCCGTATCAAAGTATTCACATGAATGTGCACATGTATGTATATGACATCACTGATTATTCGAGGACTGCATCCTTAACATCATGAGTGCATCAGCTTTTAGGAGATAATTTAAAAATATTTCATGCAAACATAGAACAGTATTCGCATTTAACCACTGCGCCACCAGGGCTCCCTGTTGCAGGCAGACACACAGGGCTACAGCAGATTTTGACAGAGCAGACTCCCACTCTTTCCCACTTTAGACAATGTTTATTGCATTGTTTACTGCAGAGACACTGCTGCATCCCAACAATGAAAGCCTGTGTTCCTCTAGCCCTCCTTCACCATCCTTCCAATGCTGATGCTGCTAAAAAAACCCTTCCAGCTAGATAAAGAAGAAGGATGAAAAGGGTTTTGAAAAGACTTTGTAAAAAGGTGCTTATTTGTCAGACCAAATATCTTACTGGAAAACTAAAATACAGTATATAATATTTTCTGTGATTGATAGTATAGACCTAGAGGGGTTTGGGCACAAAAATGGCTGCTGACACATGGGAAAAACAGATTCAACTATTCTGCCACATGCCCCCTATTTTGAGATGCATGACTACTTTGTAACTTTCAAAGCTTGCAAAGCTCAATTTTGGCTCAGAACTATTAGTCTCATGAATGAAATTACAAAACAAAAAATAAAGCCACTGCCCATCCCCCCCCCCACTTACTTACCATCTTTGTGTCTGGGATTAAAGGACTGAAATATAAAAAGTCGATAGCTTTCCTTCTTGCTATCACTGGACTGGAAATTACTAAAAACTGGAAAACCAGAAATCTCTCAATAAAGACCTGGTAGAGATAAGTATGGGACACTTGGTTGATGGAAAAAGTTGAGGACGATGTAAAAAAATGACTGGCTGTAACAAGAAAAAGTGGTTCCCTCTTATTGAACGTTAATACCCACCTGCAAAAACTTCCTCCTTCTTCACAGTCTTACATAATGCTTAGATATTATAGCTAATAGTAAGGCTTGTAAAAATTTCAAATAAAGAAAAAAAAACTTTCAAAGGTACTAGATGGGAATACAAGGCTATCCAGACAGGTCACAGGTATACGGTAGGCTGAGTATCCCTTATCCAGGAATCCAAAATACTCCCAAATGCAAAATTATCCACATGGGTGACTGAGATAGTGACACCTATGCTTTCTGATGGTTCAATGTGAACAAACTTTGTTTCATGCACAAAATTATTTAAAATATTGTGTATAAAATTACCTTCAGGCTATGTGTATAAGGTGTATATGAAACATAAATGAATTTCATGTTTAGACTTGGGTCCCACCTCCAAGATATCTCATTATGTATATGCAAATATTCCAAAAATATGGAACACTTCTGGTCCCAAGTGTTTTGGATAAGGGATACTCAACCTGTATATTAATCTTCCTTTGATGTTTTGAAGCAAAGCAATTGCTTCAAATAACTCAGTGATTAAGACACTGTTTAGGGTCACAAATTTATGGTTTCAACTGATTATTATTATTACTCCTGGTGGCATAATGCTTTCCTTTCCATCAAGAACTTTCTCTGTTACCTGTCTGTCATCTTTATGGGCAATATACTACTTCAAACATAAAGGCTAGCTACTATCCCACTGCAAAATAAATATCAACTCAACCCAACTTTCACAGTAGCTGAACATCATCTGTGAGACCTCTGCCACCATCATTACTTTTCAACAAAATTGTCACCGATAAAGCATTAAAAACTGAAACTTAGAGAAAGCATTTCAGTCAATATGGAGGATTCATTCAGACTGAGGGAGAAGACTGGTGCAAGATGCTATCCATAAGCCGGGGCAGAGGGGAAGAGAGGTACATCTCCAAGTGCTCGGTGGATGGCTGTTTTTATTTTGGAAAAAGCCCTACATTGTACATTTCAGCCTACAGTATATATATTTCAGTGGCTTCCTATATATAGGCTGAAACACGTTGGGCTTTTTCCAAAATAAAAACAGCCATCCACTGAGCACTGGGAGACACCTCCTCCATCCCATGGATTCCATTGGGTGCTCTCCATTTTTTGTTTCTTCTGCAAGATGCTATCTGCCAAAGTTTAACAAAGTTTCTGAGGATCTGAAGAAGGATTATCAATGCTCTGAGACCCTTCAAAGTATTGTATTCAGTTTTATTATACTTTCTGTTTAGTCCTGGAAGAATTCTCTAATTCAATTCTCTGTAAGTATTTGGGTTACATTTTACCTTACTCTGATGTTCAGGATACATTTTCCTATTATCTTTTGATATCTGTTAGGCATGAACGCCTCCCCCCCCCCCCGCAACTCAACTTCATGTCTGAGTGTAAATGAAAACACATGTGATTTTCACAGCCCGTGTTTCAACAGAACTCTTCATTGACTATAGTTTCAATTATGATAATTTTTTAATGATATTTGTTTTAAATTCTTGGTTTTGCTATTGTCAATTTTAAAAAAAACCCTAAGTTGAGGTGTAAGTATGAGTGTGGGAGAGTAAAGCAAACAAGATTTTGTAAATGGCGCTTATAGTACTACAATGATGAAAGAATTTGGTCATGTTTCGGCTGATTCCTGGTACATATCTTTAAGACACAAGTTGAGAATTGCCAGAGCTAAAGATGCCGTCTAGTTACTTCAGTATTTCCCCCCAGTAATGGCCACAAAAACCAATGCTGTCTTCACATTACAAAATTCCATTACAAAAATTAGAGCTAAATTCTCCACCATCACCAACTTTTCCCCAACCACAAAACAAACACATGAAATAGCACATCTGCCATTACCAAAATTGTATGATTGCTATACTAAAGGGAGGAAACTCAAGGCATTGGAACGCTATAAAAACAGTTCTCTTACTAAGTAGTAAGTAGGACTATTCCATCTAAGTGGTTTGACAAATCGTAAGAGCACTTTCTGTAAACTCTAGCATAAACTTAAGGTACAAACTAGGATGTATAAAGGATATTTGTGCAGTTTCTGGCAAACATTAACAAACTAATATCTACAATGTGGTAGTAGAGATATTTCTGACATGTTTAGCTGTATACTTGCCTTAGATCAGGCCTGCACAACACGCAGCCTAGCAAAGGATTTTGTGCAGCCCACAAAAGAGGATGATTTTCTCTCCCTGCACACCCCACCCCACCGCAACTTATTCCTTCTCCTCCCCCTGGTTCACGGTGGCCACCAATCCTTTAAAAACAACCAACCCCCCAAACAATAAAAGCAGCCCCTGTACAAACTTAGAATGGCTCACCTGGTTTTGCCCCACACTGGTGGGGGAGAAGGTGGGGCTGGGTGCAGACAGGTCTTTGTTACTGGGAAGCTGCAGTAGGAAGCTGCCTGGTGAGTAAGGGAGTCCCGTAGGCCCCCCTTGACCCCAGATTTCCTACCTGCCAACATCTGCAGCACTCAATCACAGCCCATTTGAGGAGCAAAGGGTGGTAGGCTATTGGCTAGGGAAGCCAGGGCCCTGCCCTGGCTTCTGAGCACTGGCCTTTAAATGGTGGTGGCGGCGGCAGCGGGAGAAGTGCCCTTGGGGGAGAGGCATTCGAGAAAGAGCAGCCCAGCCAGGGAAGGCAAAGGCAAGCCCCTCTGGGGCTGGGGTCCCCTTCTCCCATGCCTTTTCTGCCCTTAGACGTTTAGCCTGTTTCATTTCGGCCCCTACCTACTGCCAAGTTGTGCAGGTCTGCCTTAGATCATTATTTAGTCCAACACAACAATCTTTGATCATTTACTAAACAAGATATATAAACTGAAGCCTCTCTCCGTACAGTTCAATCAAGTGGAAAGGATGCTTTCCATTTTATAGAAATTATGGTGCAGAACATAGCTTCATAAGATAATTGATGTGGGAATGAGTCACAGTGTGCCAGGGACAGCCATCATATTTATGCCTATTGACTACAACAGTTTCTTTCTTTCCTGGAAATTCACTGCAAACTGGCAGCCAATACAGACCACAATTTTGAGCAGCACTTTTATAGAATACCCATATATATGGCATGGGCCCAGTATTCCTTTTAATGTGCAAAAGCCACACATGTACTGCTTTCATTCAGGGCTCACCACCAGTCCCCATGGTGCAATTACATGGACTACAACCAAAATTAATACACAGATATGGTTCTCACATTGAGAATAATATAGTAGATAAACATTGCTATAAAGTGTATACACCAGTGATGTATACAACACATGCACTTAGCCATAACAAAGAAATATTAATTTTGGAATACGTAAGTAATGCCCTTGACAGACTTTCCAGCAGGAGCAAAATCACACAACTGATGCTCTTTATCTTGACCAGAAAAATGTAGAAAGAGTATAGTGATGGACATAAAGCTAATATACAATAAAGGAGGCTAACTGTTGATTTTTTTTCAAAAAATATTTATTTTCATATTAAGAGAAACTGTTAACAAGGAACTCTTTGGCCACATTAGAATTCGCAGTATATGTGTATGTGCCTTGAAGTCGCCTGTCAACTTATGGTGACCCCATGAATTTCATAGGCAAGGAATTCTCTGATGGTTTTGGCAGTTCACTCCTCTGAAATGTAGCCTACAGCTTCTGGTATTTGTTGGTGGCTTGCCAAGTACTAACCAGGGCTGACCCTGCTTAGCTGCCAAATCAGATAGGATTTGGTGCCTTTAGGATATTTAGGCCTGCAGAATTCACAGTACTGTACACATCTTTTAAACTTATTCTTTAAACTAAACACCTTCAAGCAATAAAAAACCACCCCATAACATTCAGTATGGTGGCTATAGCAATTATGGTTGTGTAAAGCTGTGAGAATCCTTAGTGCTATGCTGGATAATAATCATAAAGCAAAAATCAAGACATTCCACTAAAACAAAATTTAAAAGCAACAAAACAACATTACATAAGTGTTCCACCACCTCAACCAAAGCCTAGGAGAAAAATCATTATTTGTTTGTTTGCTTTCCTGAAAGATACTTCTGTTAGGACTTTGTGGCAGATATCCATGGGCTGGAAGCTGCCACACAACTATATACAAGGTCCAGATAACATGATTGGCCATACCAACAGCTATGGGTAAGAGTGAATACAGCAGCAATTTATCTCTCAAAGTATATCACACAATACTAGAGATAGCATGAGCTTATACTTCTGGATTGGGAAGTCCAAGTCTTAGGACAGCTTGTAACACTTGCCTCAGGTATGAAGTATGTACTACAAGCCATGAATTTTCCTCCAACCCCAGCCCATCCAGCCTCCAGTTCTCTCCAACTCTCTTCCCAGTGTTGCAGAAGCCAAGACCCATGCACTGGGACCTTTTGATTAAAAGGGGGGTCTTGGAGGTATCTCATTCATGGGGCCACCATGAGTCAAAATCGACTCAGAGGCAGTTAACAAGAAACAACTATTCCAAGCATGCATCTGGGTTTTCAGAACTAAAGGCATACTGGGACAGCAGAACCTAAACACTTTCTATTATCTTTTCCTCCAAGTGTCTTTTCCTCCACTCACCTAAGGCAAAAAACCATGGAGTGGGGAAGAGGGACAGACTTCAGGAAATGGACAGGAGACCGTTGTTGTTTGAACTAATACATGTGGGTTGTAGAAATCAGAACCCAAACACACACCCACACTCATGCACACTTCTCACATCTGTTTGGAGTAGATTCATATTTAGATAAATGGGTTTGCTGTCATCAAGGGTGCTTCCAGCCACTACCAATCAAAAGCTATTCCATGCCCCCCTCTTTAATAGAAGCAAAGAAGATGAAAGCTGCAGGGGTAAAACACAGGAGTGATACAAACAGAAAACAATGTCCTCAGGGCCTCCTGTAAAATTCCATGTTTGAGGCAGGGTGAGTGTTGCATATTAAAAGCCTTATCTAGAAACACCTCAAGTCTCTTTCTCTTTCACTCTTTCTCTGGTTTTTCTTTGCAAACAAAGATTCAGGAAGGACTCATCCCGCGCTTTCTGCAAGCGCGCTGAAAAGGCCAATCCGAAATAAACAAGTCTGGTTGCAGAAAGCACAGCAGAACGTCTCCTTGGGTGATGTTTCCGGATTGTGATTCTTTCTGCGTTGTTGTTTCTCTTCAAGACTTGTTCAGCGTGAGTTCTCAAATAAGGCTGCAGTATTGTGGATAGTGCATCTCTCTATGTAACATTTGTTGACCTCACTAAAGCCTTTGACACTGTGAGTAGAAAAGGTCTGTGGCAGATCCTGGAAAGACTAGGATGTCTCCCCAAATTGCTTTAAATGATTATTTTGCTACACGAGGGCCAGCGTGGTCAAGTAAGATATGGCGATGCTCTTTCAGAGCCCTTTCTAATAACCAATGGAGTGAAGCAAGGTTGTGTTCTTGCACCAACTTTATTTATAATCTTCCTCAGCATGATTCTCCAAAGGACTACGGCAGAGTTTGAAGAAGACAACATCTACATACATCACCGTACTGATGGTAGCTTGTTTAACTTAAGCCGTCTGAGGGCTCGCACTAAGACTAAACTATCTAGTCCGTGAGCTGCTCTTCACTGATGATGCTGCCCTTGTTGCCCACACAGAAGCAGCTCTGCAGTGCCTAACATCCTGCTTCGCAACAGCTGCAGAGCTGTTTGGGCTGGAAGTCAACCTGAAGAAAACAGAAGTTCTTTACCAGCCTGCACCACAGGAAAAACACCACCATCCCCACATTGCCATAGGCAAATCTGTGCTTAAGTCCGTTCAGCAGTTCACCTACCTGGGAAGCATCATCTCCTCAGATGCCAAGATTGACAAAGAGATCAATCACAGATTAGCAAAGGCATATAGTGCATTTGGAAGACTTTACAAAAGTGTCTGGAGTAATAAATACCTGAGGCAAAGCACAAAAATCAGTGTGTATAGAGCCATTGTACTGTTTATTCTCCTTTACTGGTCTGAAACATGGGTCACCTATCGCCACCACTTACAACTCCTCGAACGCTTTCATCAGCACTGTATATGCACAATCCTAAATATACACTGGACTGACTATGTGTTGAATGTTGCTGTCCTTGAGCAAGCAGGGATCACCAGCATTGAGGCCATGATACTGAGACCTCAAGTCTAATGTGACCCTTATCTGCATCTTTTTAAAAATGTAAAGAAACAGCTCCTGGGGAAATGCAGCTTTACTGAGGTCCTCGTTACATGAGGATCCAGACAAATAGTGAGTAGAAATCCGTCCATACTGGAAAGTGAAGCAAAACAACAGCAAGCTGGCCAAAGGTCTCCACATAAGGAACAAAGAAAAGATTATCTAGGGTTGCAACACCAGTCTTCCGTATGCAACCTGATACATTGGGAGTCCCTCTGGAATGAAAGGCAGACAGACCTAGGACCCACATGGACAGGAGTATGTGAATGTTGCACTGGAAATATCTATCCAAATTTTGCCTCAAGGGAATTTACAAATGTTGTAGCCTAGTTAAATTATGTAAATTAAGCCCCCCCCCCCAAAATCTGTATATTTACTTACATTGGGTCCTGAAGCCTGCAAAGGTAAAATGAGAACACATAGCAAGCTGCCTCATACCAGCTCAGACTGTTTACTCACCTAGCCTTCCATAGCTTGGAAAAGTACTTTATAAGGGACAGCTCCCAGAATTCTCTAGAGTATTATGGGAGATGTGGTCCACACACTCTCCCTCCCCCTCCCCCAAGTTCTGTTACTGTCTACTCTGACTGTCTACTGTCATGCCATTAGGCAGAGCTATTTTGTATCACACACTACCTCTTCTGTATAAATAATGAGGCCGTGACTGAACTGGGACCCTCCATAATGTGTTGTACCACTAAACCCTCTAGGGTTTTTTTTTATTACTCCATTACCTGGAAATCTCTCTATCGCTCCCCAGCACGTATGTTTGCAGGCGTGGGAGATGACTATCAAGACAGCTTCCTGATGTTGCTGGTACTGTAGTGAGTGCATGACAGGCTACAATTTGGAGGGGATGGTGGTAAAATAATGAGCATGGCCATAGCATACAGACTCTACATTGGACACCTTGCTTTTGGGAGATATAAATAAACAACACAGATTTGAGCAGCCATTTCCCATGCACAGGTATCTAGTAGAAGGCTTTTCATGGCCAAATGAAATACACAAATGAAAAAAAAAAAGATAACCAACCCATTAATATCTCTGACAGACCTAGGCTTATTTCAGACCAACAGTGGCACACAATTGAGGGGGTGTTGAACCCTCCCCAACCTCTGACACATGAGACATTTTTCTTCTCCCTACAGCAGCTCATCCACAGTGGGGAAAAAGAAAAGGGCAGCAAGGGTTCACCTTCCCTCGTCTGTTACTGTGGCTGTTAAAATTAAGTCCCACATACTTTATATAAGAACAGGGCAGAAACACGAGCAACAAACATGGCTGCCCTGTCATGTCTCATTTTACCCTTATCTGGATTCCTTTCAATTATGCTAGGCATTACTCTGGCAATTGACACATTGAACAGAACTGTTAGATTGATTCAGTCTGGTTCTTTTTGTGTATCCTATCACCATTCTCCCTGTTTCTTCTTTTATCTAACCTCTCATCAGTTTTATTGGAACATTTCTCTATTGTGCTTCTTCAGTGGATACCTTTTCATGTGTTGCTGTCTTCCAGAACCACACTGTCTTTTCTTTTGCTTTATTCAAAAAGATTAGATCAAAGCCTTTCCTTTTCCTTGACTTCTTCATGGCACATTTAGGTTTATTTCTCTTTCATTTTGAAACACATTCAGCTTATCAAAGTATATAGACAAGTGAGATAGAAGCTTAAGATACCATACACCTCCCTTTGCCCCAGTGTATTTTAGTAACTCACTCATTCCACCTCATCATGCATCTGAAAAACAACTGTCACAACTTTGGCCTCACTCATATCTCTGGCTCAGCAGGACCAGTTCCAAACACATTGTGCAAATAATCCACATAATATGAATGATTGTGAAGGGAGGCAGGTGCCAGAGATACACGTCAACTGACTCTTTGTTTAAAGACCTTCATTATCCCTCCATTCCTCAAACTTTTAAAAAGAATACATTTTCTGCCCTCTGGCCTCTGCAGAAGCTAGGAAGATAAAACAGTTGTGAATGCCAATTTGTTTCTCCCACTCACTTGTGGAGATTTAGAAAATAGCTAAAGACAAAAGTGTTTGTCTGAGGGAGTGGGAGAAAGCACCAAATGAAAGAGAAGCTCATCAGTGCTAAGTTTTTAAGCAGCCAATGCTATTCTTGAATGTACTATCTGATCTTGAACTAACAGGAAAATTTGCATAATTCTAGCTCCCTTTCTTTCTTTAAAAATCCACTTGAACTTAGGGCTTTAGTACTTTTTGGAAGCCATATCATGCACTAATCTGTAGATATGCAGGGGCTCAGTACCGTGGCAAATCTGAACTTCATATGCTCAGAGGCATTCATGGTTATTATAATTTTACATATACCTCTGCCAAATCCTGGTACAGGAAACAAGCCATATCATCTTCCAGGAAACACCATTCCCCCAGTTTTTCATCCCCTCTCTCTCATACAAACACCTACCATTCTGTGGCTGCTAAGTATGCTCAGTTCTCAGTGAGTTGTTGTTGTTGTTGTTGTTGTTGTTGTTTTGGGGTGGGCTTTTTAAAAAAACCACTTACCGGTAGCTCTTTTCTCCCTAAACATTGTATTTGTGTGCTTCTGCAAACCTTGGGGTTTCTCCAGTTGTGCTGATTCTTTATTTTTTTTTCTTGGTGAATCTATTTTGGCTACAATTCTGCCTGAATTTATAACCAATGTTAGCTACTAGAGGTAACTATTTATTTTACACTAGAACACTTTGTAAATGCTGGATAATCGCCAAAACTTAATCCTAAATCACAAATTGAATTTAACAAATTAACTATAGGGAACATTCTTTACACCTCGGGTGGTTATTAAGCACACAATTTGTGGGCTTAACAACAGAGATTTAAGAAATAGATCCACGATACTACAAGCAACCATGAGGTACTGGAGAAAATGATGAGACTTTTGGAGCTTCTGTTTTTGCAAATATCAATAGTGGTATATAATCTAGTGAGAATGGATTCCTGGTAAACTTCAGGACAAAGAAAAGTACTACCTTAAAAGGAGTCCAACTTCGAATTTTTAAAAGAAATGCTGCATCTGATTACTGATAGCTTTGCAAAGCCTAATTGCTTACAGGATTGAAATCCAGGAACCTTCACCCATAACAGTCAATATTAGTTTCCTATTTTTCATTTCCCTTTCCAAAAAAGGGGTGGCAGCACAGCACTTTAGCAGAGGGAGGGAAGATTCAATAGACAGATTGTACACATTGATTGCCCAAAAGATAACCATTTAAAGGTATCAAATGTTTGCATTTTGCTATTGGACATATACTGTATTATAAGAAAAGCAAATCATATTGAGTGCCCAATGCATTGAATGGAAGAAAAATATTCTGTGTTTGGTCCCACAGGTCATGTGAGCAATGATCCCCTTTCTCTATTAGATTCCCTAAGAAACCGTGATGATCAAGTGATTTCTCACGACATGATAATGTGCTCTATACTGCTCAGACCCTTATGAAACATCAACAACAGGGTGTCATAAGCTACAGGGGCTGAACCTTTCGTTCTATATATCTGGTGACCTATCAGAACTGCAACTTGCAATATTGATTCATTTTTTATACTATCAACTAGGGAATGCCTTTGTGGTGATTTACAATTTAAAAATCCAAAAGAGTTAATAAAATGGCAACAAAAAAATAAAATAAAACTGCCAATCCCAATATTAAAATGTGGAAATGTATCAAATACATCTAGCCAGCAATTAAACTGATAATGAAGACAGCACGGTAAAGATTAAATGGCTGCAACAAAAGGAAGGTCCTGGCATCTGAATGAATATCGTGAGGATGCTAGGTGGATCAGTGAGGGCACTCAAAACCTTACAGTAGCACCCCTGCATCCACAGGGGATTGGTTCCGGAGGTGCCTGCAAATGTCATATTCTGAGGAAAATAGTGAACGCTATCCTGGGGGGCCATCTGGGAAGAAAGAGAGGGGCGAGTTTGCTCCTCCACCCCCTTCCCCCCGCCATGGTGGTGATCGTGGGGGCAAAGGGGGAAGGGAACAAGGCCAGTTCCCTTCTCTGCCCCCTTCGCCCTTTGCCCATGGCCCCACCATGGCGGTGATCACGGGGGCAAAGGGGGAAGGGGATGAGGCCAGTTCGCTCCTCCTTCCCCTTCGCCCCTGCCATGGCCCCGCCGCTGCAGTGATTGTGGGGGAAAAGGAGGAAGGGGGTGAGGCCAGTTTGCTGCGATCACTGCCGCCAAGGTGACAGGAGCCCTCCCAGGGGACGGGACAGGGGAGGTAAGATCCTTCCTCCCTCTCCCTTCCCCCATCACAACTGCGGATAATTGAATCTGCGGTTGGTGAATCAGCAGATAGGGGGGTGCTACTGTACATTGAAATATGCACTGCCAGTATCTAGATTGGTTGGGCTCACACAGGCTGGTGACTGGGCTTTCCTGAAGAGGAAAGGTCCCCAAAAGCCTTCCTGCTTGTGTTCGAAGACTACCTGAACAATCAGGCCTTCCTGAATTGGATGTATTTCTCGATGGTCTGTGGCTCAACTCCTGGTTCACCAATGAGCATTACCTACAACATGGCCTTAATACAGTGAAAAGAGTACTGGACCAGCTAAAACTGAGCAGCCAGACTCCATACATAAGTAAGATTTTAAATTCAATAATCTCAAGAAGGACTAAAGCCTTCTGTCATGGGAGATAAGAAATGTTTGCTGTTGTGATGTTTCAGTAAAGGAAAGGTATCTAAAGTCCCAGGCCAGACAAGAGAGGGGCAAGGTGATTTGGAGTATAGGATATTGCTCCCTGACTCTCCACTTGGAACGTCTGGGAAATTTTTGTGTCTCTAGGTCCTATTATTATATCTACAATGTCAATATAAAATATGTACCAGTACATCTACAATATAGGAGTTGCCTTAGATGGAACCTGAACTTATTTAGGGACCAATCTATGCTACTACAATGCAAAAACAAATCAAATTTACATTGAAGTAACTAAAATGTCAGAAAAAAATGAAGCTATCCAGATTGCAAAATGAGTTCTAGCAGCTATATTCAAAATCAGTTATTAAAAATGTACAACCAAAATGCCGTTTAGTACACATTTTCAGTCTCAGAAAACCCTGTGATAGCCTTGCCTTAGGGTTGCCATACAGTGGACATTACTTGAAGGCATACAACAACATAAAGCAAAGACCTTCAACTATGCATGGCATAAACAGTGCAGCAGCCTCTACAGTAAAATTTCAATCTTGCATAAACAGGAGATGTTCCTGAACATGGTTTCTTGTGCATACATTAAGCATTGAAGTTCTGGACTTGTACAAAATAAAAGACTGTCTTGTGAGCCTTTAACCCACATCATTTGCATCTCTAGCCAGCAGACTGATCTTAGAAAATCCAAAAATAACTACATTGATAACTCTGCAATTCATGCTTCTCCCCAATTTACCAACTGTTGTTGTTGTTGTTGTTTTGGTAACAAAAACAGAGACCTTTATAAAAATCAAGAGCTTCTTCCACTGTACAGCTTATCGGAGATGGGCTGCATGTTCAAATTCATACTCATAAAGCGCTTTAGCAGGAACAACCGCTTATGGCAGAGGTGGGAAACCTGTGGTCCTCCAGATTTTTTGGAATAAAGCCACCATCATCCTTGACCACAGGCCATGCCAGCTAGATCTGTCAAACCAATCCAAAGACATCTTGCTGCCCGAGGTGAAAAATAACATGATGCTCACTCCACTCCATTCCACATACAGAAGCCAACTTGGACAGGCAATTTAATCCTACTTTAACACTGATGATGGAACACCATTCTCTACACCTCACAGTAGCAGTCCAGCTTAGGGACACAGGGTAGGTCATATGACACAGACAGCTCTATCCTCCAACATCTTACAGGTGTTTCCCATTCCCTCGCATCTGCCACCTGAGGCACTGCCTCACTCTGCCTAATGGTTAGAGTCCAATATTTACAGGGCTACAGATTGCCCATTTGATCTATGAGATTAGTTCACTGGCAGCCTATGGTCTGAGCTGTGGCAGTGTCATATCCACCACTGTATGATGAGCCCTCCTCACCCCCCAGTTCATCTAACCAGCTTCTTCACTAACACATACAGGTTAACAGTCATGGAAAGAGAACCTCTAATCATGAGCAAAACCTTTTCACCCCACTTCAGTGATCAGGTAATCAAGCTAGTTATTGCTAAAAGGTAAAGTTCAACATGCCACAGATAAACAGAGTAGGTTGTGAATAAATTGCAATAGGGAGCCACATGATATACCTGTTTGTGTAAACAGGGGCATTAGCTCTGGATAACAGCCCCAGGGCAACAATTCTCAAATAACAACAATTAGTACCTGATTGTGTCAATAAGCCTTGACTAAGAACATTCCTCTAGTGTTCCAACACATGTCAGTGGCTTTGTTCCCCCCTCCCACCCAGGTTAGTCAATCTCAAAGGAGGTTCTTGCAAATACCGGTATCTTTCTTGCAGATACAAAGTGCAGCAGCTGCACCTAGTTATGGAAAAAATATAAAACATGACCAGTTTTCTATTCATAGCACTCAGAATTTAAAGACACATCAAATATATTTTAAACAGCATATACTATGCAATCTTGTGAGAAAACCAAAATAACAGAACAGTCAGAACTGCACAAAATACCTGAGAAAAATAAGTATGCCTCTGATCACTCACATTACATCCCACTTCTGGTCTTCCTATAATGTCTGAAAGGACTTCAGTACAATAATGCTTTAAGGAGCCAGCATGGCACAGTGGTTTGAGTGTTGGACTACAACTCTGGAGACCAGGGTTCAAATCCATGGTCAGCCATGAAAACCCACTGGCTGACCTTGGGAGAGTCACATGCTCTAAGCCCTCAGAAAACACTGTGATAGGATTGCCTTAGGGTATTTCCATAAGTCGGAAACAACTTGAAGGCACACAACAACAATATTAACTTTTTACAGTACAATAGTATACATGTCTGCTCCAAAGTAAACCCTATGGAGTTCAATGAGTCTTAATTCCAGATTGGTTTTGCAGCCTCAGACAACTCATACAGCATAGCAAGAATGGTGAAAATATGTCCCTTACAACAACATAGTGTCTGCGTTTGACGTTAAGTAGTATAATGCAAGAAAATAGACATAAAATGACTAAGTATAAAGACATAAGATTAGTGTTCACTCCAGGATTATACCAAAGTGGAACCACTTGCATCTCTATGTGCCACAACTATCTTTATATCCAACTGAAGGGGACTGTGTATATTGCTTGGCTTCCAGAATATAAAGCATATTTATTAGAAAAAAAAATATTGCAGCCCATTCTTTTTTTAAAAAAAAAAGTGTCACAAATCACTGTTAAAATGGTGCAGTGGGGGAGGGATGATTCCATTTGAATATGTGTAGGTGTTTTTTTAATTACTGGTTTATCACACTGCTACTAAAAATGCCCTGCAACCCCACTAACTTCCTTATAACAAATGTGGTTCCCTACATACTTCGCTCTTCAACTTTGTTAGAGCTCATTGTCCTTACAGTAACCATTTCATCACCCGCCTCCAACTCACTTGGCTAACAGAAGCTACCAAATTGAAAATCAGTGCCAGAAGTCTGGGGCTTGCAGGTGCTATGTCTTCCCTTTCACAATTAATGCCACCATTGTGCTCATCCATCTGCAACACTGACTCTCCCTTTTGTTTTCCTAGAGAGAAGCGTCAGTTTAAATATATGTGGCACAAATCTAGTCTGGCAAGGCAGGAGGTTGCAGTTAAATGCATCTTACTCAAAGAACCTCTTACTTCTAGAAAATGGCAATTTAAAACATTTTAGATACAATTTCTTATTATCCTCTGTCTGTCAAAGCTATGGAGCCATCTCAAATGCTCCAATATTAAGCCCTGCTTGGAAATCTCAGGTAACAGAGAAAAAGAGGAACCCTTTAAAGTTGAATAGCCCTATCAGTTCAGCCTCTTGAAAGTCAAATAATTTCAACTCTTTTAAAACAATTGCATCCCAAAGTTACTAAAAGAGACCTTTCCTCCCTCTTTTTTTTCTGTTTCCTACTGGCTTTCTCCTTTAAAGGATACAATATTGTCCTAAAATATTTTTTTAATCCAGTGGGAAGAGGGGGGGGGCAGGAGGAGAAAAGGTTTGCCAGGTGAATTCAAGACTTCCCATGTGACATAATGTCCCGACTCGTTCTCTGAATGATCCCAAGGCATCTCTGTTTTGGATAAGTCAGGGTGCACCTCCCAATGAAGAGGGTTGCAGCTGCCTTGGCCAGCCTTTTTTGGGTGGTCAGATGGGCTAACAAGTGACATAAAGGAATCATGCTCACCAACCGAAAATGCAATGGTAAGCCTGCAAACAACACCGCATACTCCAGCGGGCTGTTTCAGAAGCCTGGGTGCTCCTGCCCAAAACACCCCCATGCCTTCAGGAAAGTAGTTGCTGAACAGACGGAGTCTAGCATCACTTCCCTGACACTTCCCTTATTATTTTTTTCCCTCTGTGGGAACCCCCCCCCTTTTTTTTTCCCACAGAACGTCCCTCAGCTACAATGGTTTCCTACCTCACCAGAAGGAGGTCGGTCCCACTGAGCTCAGGTTCCTCTTAAACCCGAACCACCCAACTTTCGTTACTTTGAAAATGCACAGCCGCCCCCCCAAAAAAACCCACCAAACCCCCACCCCGCCCCGCCAGCCTGGCCGGTAAAGACGGGAACCGCCAAGAGGAGTTTTCAGGGGGCCTGGCGAGGCGGGGCCTTCCCAAGCAGGGCGCCTGTTGCTTTCCCCCGCCTTTCCCACCCCTTCCCGGCGTCCAGGTCCCTTGGCTCTGTTTACGTTGTAACGCCGTTGCAAACGGGATGGCTTACCCGGCGGCTGGCGAGGGGAAGGCGCGCTCGCTCCCGCTCCTCCCGGCTACCCGTCTTTAGCCGCCGCCGCCACCGCCAAGTCCCCCCTCCGCGCCGGGCACCCGCGCTCCGCCACCGGCGGCAGGCAGAAAGAAGCGGCGGCGGGAGGCTTCTGGGCGGCTCGGGCGACAACCTGAGGCAGGCGGGAGCGCCGGGGAGGGCGGAGCCGCACCGAGGGAGAGGCCAGGCCTCCCTCCGCTGAGGGCTCCTCCTCCTCTCGTTCCTCTGCCCCGCTCTTTAAAATGGGTCTGAGACACGGGCTGAGGGGCGCTAGCAGGAGTGTCCTCTCATAGAGTTGGAAGGGACCTCAAGGGCCATCCAGGCCAACCCCTGCCATGCAGGAATACACAATCAAAGCATTCCCAACAGATAGCCATCCAGCCTCTGCTTAAGAACCTCCGAAGAAGGAGACTCCATCACAATCTGAGGCAGTGCATTCCCCTTCCAAAAAGCTCTTACAGTCAGGAGGTTCTGCCTAATGTTTAGATGGAATCACTTTTCCTGTAGTTTGAACCCATTGCTCCATGTCCTAGTCTCTGGAGCAGAAGAAAACAAACTTGCTCCAACCTCAGTATGACATCCCTTCAAATATTTAAACAGGCCTATCATGTCACCTCTCAACCTTCTCTCTCTGAGGCTAAACATACCCAGCTCCCTAAGCCACTCCTCATAGGGCATGGCTTCCAGACCTCCCACCATTTTGGTCGCCCTCCTCTGGATACATTCCAGCTTGTCCATATCCTTGAATTGTGGTGCCCAGAACTGGACACAGTATTCCAGGTGAGGTCTGACCAAAGCAAAATAGAGTGGCACTATTACTTCCCTTGATCTAGGCACTATGCTCCTATTCATGCAACCTAGAATTGCTAGGGGGTTCTTTTGCTAGAGTTGGCTGAGAGTGACCTGGCAGGCAAAAGTTCAATAGGTGCCACTTTCATGGAATGTAGACTAGTGGTTCTTAACCTGGGGTCCAGGGACCCCCAGGGGTCTGTGATGTCTTCACAGGGGCCCCGCAAAGGCTGGAAAGTTGCTTGGCCCGCATCCTCCCTTCAGTGGAGCAGCCACGTGACAGGAGCCAAGGCAAAGTCTGGCTGACTGGCTTGGTCTGTGCGTTGCCATTCAAGCCATTCCAGCCACAAACTTGCGGGAAGAAACAAAGGAAAAGTTTTCCCTCTTCTGCCACTGCCTCTGAGGGAAGGATTAGTGCAGTGATGGCGAACCTATGACACGCGTGTCAGCACTGACACGCATAGCCATTTGTGCTGACACGCAGCTGTAGGCCTCCCCCACCCGTGCCCCCGCCCGCAACCTCACCACCCTCCCTAAAGTGGCGATCCAGGCTTCAAAGCCTCACTTTAAGGGAGGGGGGAGGAAAGTGGAAGGCGGGCTATGAAGCCCCGCCCGCCACTTTAGGGAGGGTGGGAGGGTGGAGGAAAGTGGCGGGCGGGGACGACTGTACATTTTGATTACTCAGTTGTCACATGAGTTGTGACAACTAATTAATTATTAATATACAATTAATAATATTGTTGATTAAACAATAAATATTATTGTGAAATAATGTTTTTTCCTCAAAGTGACACACCACCTGAGTTATCCTGTTTTTTGGCAATGTTTGACACACCGAGCTCAAAAGGTTGCCCATCACTGGATTAGTGGATGGTGTAATTGTGTTGTTGTTGTTGTTGTTTTCAATCTTGAGTTAAGTCTTGGGAGTCTGTGGCAACAAAAGATATTTAAAGGGGGTCCCTGGTAAAGAAATGGTTAAGAACCACTGATGTAGACAGTTCTCTTGCATCCAAGGTGACAGAATGGTGGTCATTGCTGTGGATGGATTTAAAAGCAATTTAGACAAATTTCTGGGGGCGCCTCTGTCTGTGGCTATACTCTCCCTCATACCTTACATTGCAGAATTCACGGCCATATATTTTGGCGGGAACTTTTCTATTTCTCTCCTTATCTGTTGTATCACTTAGCCTGATGGAGAGTTCTGGAAAACTCAAAAGCATCCACGCTTTTGCAAAATGTTGATTGGTTCTAATGAAAGTGTTCCTCATGGATCAACAGTGCTCTTATGTGTGGTTTTCAGAACATCAAACAGCACTTCAGATCAGTTGGTCTGGATTCTAGAAGGATGCAGTTAATCACTTAAGCCATATATTTATTAGAGTGAATAACTCAACAGAAATATTAAAGTGTTACAGCAAACTGTTTCATCAGAAGCTGAAATGTTTTGCTCTACCCCTTTAATATTTCTGTTTTGTTAGTCACTAATACACGCTATAATCCATCATGACTAAATAAAGTCAGGGTTGCAAGGCAGTTCCCTTCTGAATACCAGTGGGGATGGAAACTTATTTACTGCAACAAACTAGATGCTGGATTAGTATAGATTTTTTTTCTGGTCTGTTCCATTATTGGCCAACAAAGCAAAGATATGCAAGGCTAAGGGAAGATATCCCATTGTTCTTCTGGTGGTTGCAGAGTTATAAGTTACAAAAGCCTTGCCAAACATAAAGTTGCAACTTATCAAGTTTGTTCACTTTGGAGATTTTCAGACAACACTGTTATAGTGTTACTATTCCACTTTATTTGCTATGGCTGCCTCCTATGGAATCCTGGGATTTGTAGTTTAGGGAGGGGCATTTACAACTCACAGCCAGAGAGATCTTAGGCCTCACTAAACTACAAACCCCAGAATTCCACAAGAGGAAGCCAGAGCAGTTAAAGTGGAATAGTAACACTATAACAGGGTAGTCTGAAAATCTCCTTTGTATATCAGGCTTTCATATGTTAATTGCCCATCTCCAGTTTAGCAAAATTCCATTCAACCAGTAGGCAATTGTAATTTCAGTGATGCCTATAAGAACAATAAATGGGGTGGTGAATCTGCTCTGTTCAAACTTTAAAAGAACTATGCAGGTTGCTGAACCCTGTCCCCAAAAATGGTTTCAACACTTTGGTTAATGCTTTTACATTTCAGATTAAAACCTGGAGTGATACTTGAGCCACTGTCTGTCACTGGGTGGTTTTCAAATCACGGGAGGAAGAAGATAAAGCCATTTTTACTTGGTAATTAAAGGCTACTTTAGTAATTAAAGGCTTGTTTGCATGACCATTTTGGTCTCATAGCAGTGGTACCTTAAGACTGTCAAACCGAGGGCCTCCAGTTGTGTTTATATTCTGGCATGTGAAATAGAATGTAAGTGACTGGCCCACAATCATCCTGTGAGCTTCAGGGTGGGAATTTGAACCCAAGTCTCTCCAGTCCTAAACAAATAGTAACCACTATACTGCACTGGTAAATGGAGCTGGGCCATCTTCTGTTCTCTCAATAGAAATCAAGAGTGGTGTAATAGTATTTGCAGTTTTATTTATCATGCATATCATAAAAAAAGAACAGCATTAATTTTATTTTTATTTAGTTAACTATTTCTATCCCACTTTATATCACAAGTCAGGGAGGCGTACAAGTAAAATACTTATAGACAGGTTAAAGCAATTTAAAACTATGAAAATAATTGAAATAGACAAAAACATATTAAATATTGAAAAGTTAACACAGCTTTAAAAGATTAAAACAGAGACAATACCAGTTAAAGGACTGCCACTTGACTATACCCTGAAATGGACTCCTATGCTTCCAGCAGATGTGCTGATTTTCTGATACCTTTGACTTTTAAAAATTGCCTGTTCTGAACTGTTTTAACTTCCTTTTTAAAAGGTTCCGTAAGCCCCTGAGTGCAGTGTAGTAGAAAGGCAACATACAATATCTATCCAATGAATAAATTCATTAAAAAAAAATAAAGAAATCTGCAGAAATTCAGAAAGCAAAGCTTTCCCATCACTATATCACTTAATTTCTGTCTGCTGTCCACAGAGCACTGCTGGGAAAAAGAACAGCTGCCTTAAATCCCAGTTTTGGGGGAAAGGTGAGATATACATGATGTTTATTTATCCCATCTTTGTCCTAATATCAGATCCATGGCGGCTTACAATATAAGTTAAAACAGAACATGGTTAAAACAAAACAAAACAATGCAAAGTTTAAAAACAATAGAATAAACTGTTACATTAATTTACAGCAGTTTGAAAGATAGTTAAAACATAATAATGACAATAAAAAACAAGCACACCCCACTTTAAAAAAAAATCCCTTCTGCAATGGTCAGTTAATAATCAAAGCCTGGAATTATTATTATTATTATACCAACTAAGTTTAGAATTTGAAATGACGACTTGCTTTGGGCTTGAGTTAACAAGCTTTCATCTTACTTAAAACTATTACTTGAGTAGGACTAAAGACAGAGAAGGTGATCTAAATCTTAAATAGAAAGGTAAAATCTATACCACTTAAGATCTTGCTAATATAAGCACTGTGTTGCAGTCAGTTTTGAACTGGAAATTATCATTGTGAAGCCACAACCCCCAAAATCCCTGCCGCCAGTATATGCAACTATGGTGAGCCATACTAACAAACTAGTTTTAGCAGTTTTCATCTCCACCAGGAGTAAGGCTTGCAGCTGTTAATTCGATTCCAGTCCAAGCTATCTCAAAATACTTTGCATAGCTGCATGGTTGGTTTCTCAACAATGTATTGTTTCTGCATCATCTCCTCAAATGCCAAGATTGACAGAGATCGATCACAGATTAGCAAAGGCACATAGCGCATTTGGAAGACTTTACAAAAGAGTCTGGAGTAATAAACACCTGAGGCGAAACACAAAAATCAGTGTGTATAGAGCCATTGTACTGTCTATTCTCCTTTATGGATCTGAAACATGGGTCACCTATCGCCAACACTTATGACTCCTCGAACGCTTCCATCAGCACTGTTTACGCACAATCCTAAATATACACTGGACTGACTATGTGACGAATGTTGCTGTCCTTGAGCAAGCAGGGATCACCAGCATTGAGGCCATGATATTGAGAACACAGCTGCACTGGGCAGGGCACGTTTCTAGGATGGAGGACCATCGCCTCCCAAAAATAGTATTCTACAGTGAACTTGCCACGGGTCAGTGTAAGAGGGGTGCTCCAAAAAAGCGATACAAGGACTCCCTGAAACAACACCTCAGGCTCGGCCAAATTGATCACCAACAATGGTCCACCCTGGCCTCACATCAGGAGGCACGGAGACACACTATCCACAATGCTGCAGCCTTATTTGAGAACTCATGCCGAACAAGTCTTGAAGAGAAACGACAACGCAGAAAAAATCACAACCAGAAACATCACCCAAGGAAACCTTCTGCTGTGCTTTCTGCAACCGGACTTGTCTATCTCAGATTGGCCTTTTTAGTCATCAGCGCGCTTGCAGAAAGTACAGGATGAGTCCTTCCTGAATCTTCGTTTGTGAAGAAAAGCCAGAGGGAGAAAGCTTTCACGAACACTGTTTTCTTATTTCAGCAGAAACATGGTGTTACTTCTGTTGTTACATTTACATACACAAATATGAGAGGGGTATACAAAGCAGGATCAGAAGGAACTGAAATGCAAATAATACAAACAGGATAATGACCCTAACAGTGCTCTTAAAAAAAAAAAAGTTGAGTAGTAATATGGGCTTGATCTTTGTACAACAATCTTTCAGGCTCTGGTTTTTAAAAGGAATATGATGCCAGTCGTTGGCTGGCTAATTATGTGGGTTGATTGGTAGGGAAGCTGATCAATTATAATGCCATGGCACCTGAACAACATAGGTCAAAAAGATCCTAGGAACTGAAAATTAAGGTAGTCAAGTTGGTATAAAATGGTAGGGTGCTCAATAATGAGCAGAGACGCAAGACAGGAACACTCAGATCCTGACTTGGGAGTGTTGTGACAGGGACAGCCTTCAGAACATAAAAATATTAAGCAGGTCTGAATGAAGCCCAGTTTTCCTTGTTCATTTCAATGAAAACTGGCCCTGGCACTGGGCATCTTTATCCACTACTGACATATGAAAGTGTAAAGTGAAGTGTTTTTTTTAAATAATAACTTAGTACATTTTTATTCCATTCTAGCTGTCACAGGAATTTGAATAATTCATCCCATGTTAATTTCCAATATTAGGGCAGCGTAAGTAGATTTAAGAATATAAATATGGCCAAAGTATAAAGAAAGGAGATAGAAAGCCTGGGAATATTTTATGATTAACTGATGGAATGACATAAGGCCTCCGAGGAAGGTAAATGTGAATGATGTGTATGAGGATAATTTTAATGAGAAAAGATAACTATATTGAGGTACAAGAAATATGAAAACTATAGGAAGATAACCAGACTATTGCCTCCTTCTACTCCCACCCAAGCATGGGGAATATTTTGCTTATGTATTGAATAATCAAGGTTCTTTTTCCTGATTTAAAATTTGGAAGAACAAAATAGTACCTCTAAAAGAGAGAAGAATATGTGGGCAGGAGGGCAGGAGCTATAAATTACAGATGTTGAATGCACCAATTACTTTTGAATTTTATTAATGTCCATTGGAGTCTGTCATGAATCAGGTTGGGCAGAAAGTCTGATTGCTTAACTTGGGGGGAAACCTGCATGAATGTGTGCATACACACATGTGTTCCTGCACTCATGCAGGCAGAAACAACACACAGATACACACACACACACAGAGAGAGAGAGAGAGAGAGAGAGAGAGAGAGAGCCACCAGAGTTAAAAGAGACTGATTTGTTGTATCTTTATCATGTTTCTGTGCATTGGCCATGAAGCATCTGGTACTGTCTTATTTAAGAGGCAGAAAATAGAGCTAGATGGACAAATGCTTGGATGCAAAATAGGTCAGACTCCAGAAGCTAACTGGCAAAAATAATTTTACACACCATTAATGAGCTCAGGCGTAACTTTTGTGACTGTGTCATAGGAACTGTTTGTTGGCCTACAGTGTAAATTATTATATACTACAGAAATTGTGACTGTTTTTCTCTCTCTGTCTCTCTCTGGCTTTTCTTCGCAAACGAAGATTCAGGAAGGACTCATCCTGCGCTTTCTGCAAGCATGCTGATGACTAAAAAGGCCAATCCGAGATAAACAAGTCCAGTTGCAGAAAGCACAGCAGAAGGTCTCCTTGGGTGATTTTTTGGGCGCTCCAAAAAAGCGATACAAAGACTCCCTGAAACAACACCTCAGGCTTGGCCAAATTGATCACCAACAGTGGTCCACCCTGGCCTCACATCGGGAGGCATGGAGATGCACTATCCACAATGCTGCAGCCTTATTTGAGAACTCACGCCGAACAAGTCTTGAAGAGAAACGCCAACGCAGAAAGAATCACAACCCAAAAACATCACCCAAGGAGACCTTCTGCTGTGCTTTCTGCAACTGGACTTGTTTATCTTGAATTGGCCTTTTTAGTCATCAGCGTGCTTGCAGAAAGCGCGGGATGAGTCCTTCCTGAATCTTCGTTTGTGAAGAAAAGCCAGAGAGAGAGAGAGAGAGAGAGAGAGAGAGAGAGAGAGAGAGAGAGAGAGAAGCCCTCAATTGAACAGCAAAACATATTTGAGGAACAATGTCAGAATGTGTAAATATTGATAACATAAAGAAATATAGCTGGGGAAAATTTTGTCATCTGTCTGTCAGTGCAGTTGGTGACTACCCACCCCCTTCACTGGGGAAGAGGAATTGTGCTTCTAACACATTCAGGGAAGGAAGTAATTCAGCAGGTGAAATATTTCCTATCACTTCACCTCCATGCTAGGAAAAGCAAGTTCACTAATTTCCTGTGTCAAAGCTATTTTGAGATACATGTGGTACATTGCCAGTGCTTGGAAAAATTACATTTTTGGACCACAAATCCCAGAATTCCTCAGCCAACATGGCCACCTCCCAAACTGGTGGGGGGAATTTTTGGAGTTGTAGTTGAAAAAGAAATGTGCCACAGGCCTGTGCATTTCTAGTAGAAAAGCTGTTTTATCACTCTGTTCAAGTCATGGTGGATAACTATGAATATATACCCTAGAGGTTTTGGTTTTATGTTCTTAAAGGCATATTGATGCCTCTAATTGTGCTAAAACCTGGCCCTACACAAATACTCATCATTTTCTGGCAAATGTACAAAGTGACAGACTATCATTCTTTAGCCATTCTGCTGAATACTATGGCTTTGCTTTAACTTCAGCTTCTGTTATTTCTATTTGTCTAGTGTTGTATAGTTGTCTCTTCATATTCGCTGGGGTTTGATTCCAGGACCCCCCATGGATACCAAAATCCGTGAATACTCAAGTCCCATTATATGCAATGACATAGCAAAATGGTGTCCCTTATGTAAGATGACAAAATTAAGGTTTGCTTTTTGGATTATTATTTTTTAAAGAATATTTTCAAGCTGTGAATACTTAAATCCGTGGATACCAAATCCATGGATATGGAGGGACAACTGTATATATTTTCTGGGTTTTACAAATGGCTATTTCATTGTACATTGCCATACCCTCCAATGTTTCAAAGATGAAAACTGTGACACATGTGGCCAAGCAACATCAGAGTGCAATTAAAATGGCAAATGTTATTAATGAGGAAGAACACACAAGTTAGGAGATGCTGCAGCAGTTGGCTTTTGCCTAAGCCTACTGGGAAGGGCAAGATTCCACTCCCTCCCTTCCTCTTTCCACTGCTGAGTTAATTGAGTATAAACTGCTTTTGCAATGTGAACACAGTTTGCAGCAACTGAAGTAAGCTGAAGATGAAGGGAAAAAAGAGAAGCTAGGACATTTTAAAAGCAACTGGAAAAAATGGGATAACAGTTGATTAATCTGGACTGTCCCTGCCAAATTGGACAGTTAGTAGGTATCATTTGATTTTAAACTGAAGAGCAATATATATATACTTTCAAAATAATTTTGAAGCATACACTCCCTGAAAGTTCACAACCTTAGTTTGCCCCAGTCTCTCTCATGTCAAGACTGAGCCCCAAGTCACATTGCAAATAATTCCCAATGGGAAACAGATACTGAGAATTACTATATTATCTGATTCACACAACCATCTGTAATATGGAGGATGAGGTTGGTAATTGAGATTGTGTATGGAAATGACAGGGGACAATCTTCTGGCTGCTGAAGGGATTGGCCAAAAATAATTCAAATAGGAACATTTGTTGAACTAGTGAGTATTTCTCAAACTTTGGATTGGCCTATTCCACCCAGGCCTACTAGTCAGGAAGGGCTATAAAAATGGCTTCCTGAAAATTTCCCTGAGCAACAATTGGCTTTGTACCCACACTACAAAGTTGTTATCAGGGTGGAGGTTTTTTGTTTGTTTATTTGGAAAGCAACACACTTAGGATTCATTCCTTTCCCTTTGCTATACAGTTGTCCCTCCACAGTTGTGGGTTAAGCATTTGTAGGTTTGATTGTTTGAGGAATTGATTAATATGTTCTGTCTAGGCATTTGTAGGTCCTCCAGTGTGATTCTATGGTCAACAGACCTACAAATGCTTAGAGAAGTGTTCTCTCTAGGAACTTCTACGTTCTCCAATGCAACTCTATGGTCAATTTCAAATGCCTAGAGAACTGGTCTCTCATGTAAAAAAAAAATAGTCTGATATTTGTATTTTTTCCACTTTCATGGGACTACTGCACCCCTAACCCCCATGAAATTTCAGGGGGATTAGATAAAACAAATTCAATTCAGGGGGAAGGATTAAAAATCACACCTGCTAATGCTTTCCACTCACCATTTATTTATTTATTAACTTTATTTATATGTAGAATGTATATGCAGAAAGAAAGAAATCACACCTGCTAATGCTCCCCACTCATCATAAGTCTGAGGTTTGGTCTGCACAGTACCAACTTACATATACCCCAGTGCATGGAGGCTCTAAATGCACAAGCCATTCCTTGTGCAATATGAGGTTATATAGATCATGGATAACATCTATATACTGGTGTGTACTTGCATAGGCCCTTGTACATATGAAGGCTGGGGCTAACAGGTGTGATCATGACACCTCTTTCCTCCCTTCCCACACCACTTCCCACACCACACCACAGCATAGGGGATATGACTTACAATCATATAGAATTATAGAGCTGGAAGGGACCTCATGGGCCATCAAGTCCAACCCTTTGCTCAATGTAGAGTCTCCAGCATCCCCAGCAGGTAGCTGTGCAACCTCTTTTTGAAAACTTCCAGAGAAGGAGAAACCACCTCTCTAGGCAGGTTGGTTTGGTTTGGTTGCCAAAATGCTCTTACTGTCAAAAAACGGCTTTCTAATGTCCAAATCTACTTGATCTACTTTAAATCTTAATACCATTAAAGCTGGTCCTACCATCTGGGGCAGCAGAAAACAGGCCTGCCCCCTCCTCTCTGTGGAAGCCCTTGAGGTATTTAAAGAGTGCAATCATGACACCTTTCAGTCTTCCCTTCACCAAGCTGAACTTGTCCTGCTCCTTCAGCCTTTCCTCATATGTTTTATTCTCTACACCTCTTATCCTTGTTGCCCTTCTCTGAATCTGCTCTAACTTGTCTATATCCTTCTTAAAATGAGATGCTTATAGCTGAACACAGTTCTCCAGATGAGGCCTGACCAATGTAGGCTATAATGGGACTAAGTCCTCCTTTGACTTCGAAACTATGCTTCCATTAATGCAGGCTAAAGTAGCATTCACCTTCTTTGCTGCAGTATCATGCTCTTTGCTGCATGGTTCATGTTCAGCTTATGATGAACAATACAGTAGGACCCGTGTATCCACTGGGGATTGGTTCTGGGGTGTGTGCATGGATACTGAAAACTGTGGATAATAGCAAACGCTATTGAAAATAATGGAACTTCTGGTTTAAAATACCATAGAGTTGCCTTGGAGGACCTAGAAAATAGCTAGAGAGGACACATTTTCTAGGAAGACTCTATGGTAGGTGTGCTGTTTTTTATCCCATGGATAATTGAGTCAGTGGATAAGTAATCAGTGGATACAGGGGTCCCACTATAATCCCAATGTCTTTTTCACATGTAGTACTGTTTTTGTGGCCTAAATGTAGAATTTTGCATTTGTCTCTATTGAATTTCATTTGATTAATTTCTGCCCAATATTTTACTTTATCTGTAATGTGTTAGCCACCCCTCCCAGTTTTGTGTCACCTGCAAACTTGATAAGGATTTCCTCCATCCCATCATCCAAGCAATTGATAAAAGTTTTGAAGAATAATGGCCTTAGGAAAGAACGCTGAGGCACTCCACTTGAGACCTGCTTCCAGTTTGAAGTGCAGCCACTGATGACGGCTCTTTAAGTATGGTTTTCCAATCAATTATGAATCCATCTGACAGTGTTCCCATCTATTCCACATTTGATCAATTTGCTAATCAAAATATTATGGGACCTTATCAAGTGCTTTGCTGAAATCCAGATAAACAACACCCACAGCATTTCCATCATCTGTGACCTGATTGAAAGAAAATATAAGATTAGTTTGTCAGGAGTTGTTCTTGCCAAACTCATGTTGGCTCCTGCTGATCACTGCATTGTCATCAAGATACTTGCAGACAGACTCCTATATATTTTGTTTTTATATTTTTCCTGGTATTGAGGTCAGGCTGACTGGTATGTAGTTTCCTGGACCCCCCCCCTTTTTTTTTTTTTAAGAGAGGGACAATGTTTGTCCTTCTCCAGTCATTCGGCACCTCACCTGTTCACCACATTTTCTCAATAATGATGGCAAGGAGTTCAGAGAATATACCAGCAAGTTCTTTCATTACTTTGGGATGCAGTTCACAATTTAATGGTCACACAGGATTAAGGGAATTAGGCAATTCAGGTTGCCAATTAGAGTTTACATCCCTGAAAAGGTTCAAGGTCCTTCAAGTATTTTGGTGGATATAAAAGGTACACTACTGTTGATTGGAACAGAGCATTATCTACTTCAGTTTACTGTGGCTAATGTTATTAGCAAAAAAATCATAGGAGTTTCAATTGCCTGAAAAGCAAACAATGTGCTTGCTGGCTTTCGGGTACAAACTGGAAGGAAGAGTCCACCTGAAATGTGTCTTCAATCAAATCTGGTATAGAAGGTACAGGGCTGGATTCCCTGGATAATCTGTGTGGTCCTGGGTTGTTCAGAGTTGCAGTTGAGAATAAATCTCACTGAACTTTCTCTTTCCCTGGGAAAATATAGAGAGCATCAGGTTTCCAAGAATCCTAGGGTGTAGTTCTTAGCATCACCAAAGAGAGGTGATTTTCTAAATACTCAATTAAAGTTTTAGTTTGCTCATCACACTGTCATTCCAAGGTTATAAACTTTCATTCATAATCCGAATTCCTTTTCTCCCTTAATCTTGTGTAGTCATTAAATCTTTGCAGAAGTAATATAAATACAATAGATCACAATCTCTGAATTATGTAGCTGTTTCACAAATGCTTCATTCACACACAGAGAGTAACAGGCTGTAGTGCAACCTGCACTATACTGTATACAGTTCAATGAGATTCTAGCAGATATTTTTATACTACTGTATAGCCTAGTGAGTTCAGGTCAACACAAATTGTGACTCCAGACTAACAATGAGAGTGATTGCAGCTAGGTAAATTCCTTGCTATTATGCTTAGTCCTTGAATGCCTGTAAATTTACTAACATCCATCAGCCATGTGGTTGTTAAAACCTGATGTCTGGTTTGGTCTGTGCTGGGTGGGGTAATGATGATCTAGATGTGGATCAATTTTCTATAGTCTTGTTATAATTAACAGATCTTTACCAGCTGGGGGCTTACACTTACCAGGATGTGGCATCCCTGCAAGGAGAAGGGGTCTGCTCATGGAATCTGATAGATTTTGATGGGTTTGTTGTTGTTAATTGCTGTCAAGTCAGCTTCAACTTATGGCAGCCTCCAGGACACCCTATTATTAACAGCCTTGTTACAGTCTTGTAAAATCAGTGCTGTGGCTTTCTTGAGTGAGTTCATCGACCTGTAATACTGTACAATCTTTTTTCCCTACTACTTTCCATTTTGAGGAACATTATCATCTTTGCTAAATGAGTCCTGTCATCTCATGACATGTCCAAAGTACACAGTTTGGTTGTTCTGGCTTGATTTGCTCTAGACACATTTATTGGTCATTGTGTGCATGCTGTCTGTATAACTCTCCTCCAGCATCACATTTCAGATTAATTGATTCTCTTCCTATCAGTTTACTTCACTGTCCAGCTTTCAAAACCATACATAGAAATCACAAATACAATGGTATGGATGCCCCTGACTTTGGTATTCAATAATGTATCTTTACACCGGAGATTATTACCTAGTTCCTTCATAGCTGTCCTTCCAAATCCTAATCTTCTTCTGATTTCTTGACTGCCATCTCCATTTTGATTTATGACCAAGTCAAGGTATAGAAAATATTTAAGTATTTCAGTGTCTTTATCATTCATTTTAAAGTTGTGCAAACTGTGGTAGTCATTTTGTTTTCTTAATTTTAAGTTGTAACTCTGCTTTTACATTTTCTTCCTTAGCTTTCCTCAATAGTCAGTCCAAATATTTTCTGTTAGTAGTATGGTGTCATGTGCATACCTTAAATACTTGGTGTTCCTTCCTCCAGTTTTCATACCTCCTTCCTTCAAGTTTAATTCAGTTTTCTCTATAATATGGTCAGCACATAAATTAAGCACATTGGATGACAAAATACAGCCTTCTCTGACCTCCTTCCCTACTGGAACCCATTCTGTTTCTCCATATTGTGTTCTGACAGTAGCCTCTTGTCTAGAGTATAGGTTATGCATCATCAGGACAATCAGATATTGCATCACATGCATTTCTTTTAGAGCATTCCAATAGTCTTCATGATCTCCACAAATATCAAAGGCTTTACTATAATCTATAAAGCACAGGATTATTTTCTTCTGAAATTATTTGGTGCACTCCCTTATCCAAAATATAGGGGTTGCCTGAGACCTGAAAATTGTTTCTAGGGTTCCACCAGGGTAAAAAGGTTGAGAAAGGCTGCATTACTCTGTGTCTTAATCTCTGGAGCAGCAGAAAAAAAAGTTTGCTCCTTCTTCAATGTGACATCCTTTCAAATACTTAAACATGGCTATGATGTCACCTCTTAACTTTCTTTTCTCCAGGTTAAGCATAACCAACTCCCTAAGCCACTCCTCATGGGCATGGCTTCCAGATCTCCCACCATTTTGGTCTCCCTCCTCTGGACATGTTCCAGCTTGTCAATATCCTTCTTGAACTGTGGTGCCCAGAACTGGACACAGTATTCCAGGTGAGGTCTGACCAAAGCAGAACAGAGTGGTACTATTACTTTCCTTGAACTAGACACTATACTCCTATTGATGCAGCCTAGAATCGCATTGGGTATTTAGCTGCTGCATCACACTGCTGACTCATGTTCAGCTTGTGGTCCACTACGACTCATAGATCCCATTCACACGTACTGTTGTCAAGCCAAGTGTCACCCATCCTATATTTGTGCATTTAATTTTTTTCTGCCTAAGTGTAGTACTCCATACATCCAGAATAAGGCTCAGAGTTCCTCTTTATAGTCCAGTGTTCCATTTATTAAACAATCACACATTCAATACTTGGAGCACAATTTTAAAAAGCAACACGATAACCCAGTTGATTCAGCACTACAGAATGGAGATGTAATGAATGCCATTTATGTCTCAGCAGTGCTGTGTATTCTAGCCACATTATTCTCCCCATGTCTAATCTGTTCCACAGGTAGCAAAGGTACTTCCTGTTCTTTGGGAAATTTATCTCTCTCCTGCCTGCAATTTCTCTTCTTTCATAGCAGAACACCTTTGCTGTTTCTCAGCTGCACTCAATTCTAGAGGATCCCTAGAGAGGCAGGTTACAGACATTCATAGACAAGTTTTCTCTGCTAAATCAAACTCTCTCTCTCTCATAAACACAATGAGCTTTGAAAGAGGAGGAAGCACAGAGTCAGGACACAGCTCAGCCTTCTGCAACTGGGTGCCCTCCAAAGGGGGCTGAACTAAACCCCATCATCCCCAGCATGCCAGCGTGCCTCCTGTAACACAGACAACACATCCTTTTCTTGCTGTCAAGAACCAATTCAGATAGGTATTGTTAAAATATGATTTGAATGCATAGGGCAGATTCTGATCTTCTGTTTCTTAAGAATTAATGGGAAGTGGTTTTCATTATCCATACCTTTCCTCCCCATTTATACAGACGTCCCGCTGAAATAAAATACTCTTTTTAAATTCAGGTGTTAAGTTTTAAATTAGCTACTGTGACAGCTGGTGACTTACATGAAAATGGGGTGGTAAAGCTACTCTGGGTTTTAATCAAAATATCAAAGGAGCTATCCTGAGTGCTGATCAGCTTTCAGGCTAGTATTTCATGCTTGAGACAGCTCCTGAAGCATTAAGTGGAGACTAGTAGCATATGAGCTCTCAGTCACCACAACTGCTAAATTTAGAGAAGGTAACCATACCTGGAGTGGTGGCTGCTGATCACTGGGACAATGAATCTGCTTAGAGTTTTAGTCCAAGTGTTTAAAGATCTATTCCAAGTGCTGAATTTTATTTTTGGCATAGGTTTCGGCACCTGAGCTGAAGAGCATAGTGCTCCTTCTCTTTCCACATACAAAAGCCAACCAGACTAACAGTTGGGTTTTTGCTCAATAGGAGTGATGGCAAAGCATCCTTTTCTGCCCCTACACTAGGTAAGGGGTGTAGGGTAAGCTGCAGGTGCACAGCTCCTCCTCCAACACTTACTTAATGAAATGACTACATTGTTCTGCCTAACAGTAAGCCTTACTGTTTTGGATCCCTTTGCTAGGTTGGCCTGCAGTTCCAATCCTTTGAATCTTATCACTCACCTTGCCTTCTACCTTTAAGATCCTTTCCTGGACCTGGTACTTGGGTCCCAAGGTGACCACTATAGTGGAGCACTGTATGTGTTTATTGGTGAATTCAGCTTAGTTGTATCTAACCTAATTCTCTTAATAAGTCAGATATAAAATATACCCAGGCATAGGCGAAAATGACATACAGTAAAGGCTTCATAGAATCATAGAATTGGAAGAGACCACAAGGCCCATCCAGTCCAACCCCCTGCCATGCAAAAATAAATAATCAAAGCATTCCCGACAGATGGCCATTCAGCCTCTGCTTAAAGACCTCCAAAGAAGGATACTCCACCACACTCTGAGGCATTGCATTCCACTGTCAAACAGCTCTTACTGTCAGGAAGTTCTTCCTAATGTTTAGATGGAATCTCTTCTCCTGTAGTTTGAGTCTATTGCTCCATGTCCTAGTTTCTGGAGCAACAGAAAACAAGCTTGCTCCATCCTCAATATGACATCCTTTCAACTATTTAAACATGGCTATCATGTCCCCTCTTAACCTTCTCCTCCCCAAGCTAAACATACCCAGCTCCCTAAGCTACTCCTCATAGGGCATGGTTTCCAGACCTCCCACCATTTTGGTCGCCTTCCTCTGGACACGTTCCAGCTTGTCCATATCCATCTGGAAGTTAAACATCTAGCATTAGGCTGGATCCCTATATAACACAACCTAACCCTTTAGTTAAAACTAAGTAATACTTTCCCCTGAACTATTTCCATATTCTCAGCTCCCAACAGACCAAATTTTCTTCTCTTACATCCTGTCCCCATCTACCTCTAGCCTTAACTATTTCTCTAGTGTGGTGTAGTGGGTTGAGTGTTGGATCACGATGCTGGAGATGAGGGTTCGAATCCTTACCCAGCCACAGGAACCACTGGGTGACCTTGTTAAGCCATACTCTCTCATCCTTAGAGGAATGCAAAGGCAAACTCCCTCAGAACAAATCTTGTCAAGAAAACCCTATGATAGGAACACTTTAGGGTTGCCATAAGTTAGAAAGTTAGAAATAACTTGAAGACACACAAACTACAACTGGCCCTATCTCCAACTGTTCCTCTCAAGATTTAATCCATCTGCCCCTATCTTTATCTCTGTTTCTACCTGGCCCTAAGTAACAGTTTAACAAACAGGGATCTGATTTTATACTCTTCCCCCTAAGCTCCCCCCCCAACACACTCCAAAGTTTGTGATTGGCTGGTTTTAATCAGTCTTGCCAAACTTCTTTCTTGACAGCAGCCCTGTAGATATTGCTTCAGTTTGAGGTACCTTGACTGCAAGACTGATTCTTGTACACAAGGGAAGAACTAACTAATTTCAGGATGCTTCTGTAAAAGAGAGTCTTGACAGGGTAGCAATGCTGAACTTCATTTCAACAAGGTGCATACCATGTTTATCACCAGAACCTGTTTTCCCCCCTCAACACCCTGAAGTATTCGCAGTAGTACACTTTCCTCTGCCATTATGTCCCATATAGGCAAGTGGAGGTATAGGCTCAAAATATGTCTTCCAGGGAGGTTTGAACTCTAGCATGTTACTTATTTTAGAAAGTAATAATAATACAGTATCTCCTAGGAGTACATGTAGTCTCCAGGTAAATCTATCACAAGCACTAATTCATTCTCTTCCAGCTGCACACACTTATTATTTCATTAGCCACATAATTCCATGTGATTAAGTGTTCTAGTAGTAAGTAGCATCTTCTGCACTTCATCTCAGCTTCTCTATAAATAAAGCCTGAAATTATTCTCTTTTTCCACACCTCTTAAAAATGAAACAAAAGTAGGTCCTTCAAGGATTATCACATTTGCATTTGATTATAATGTTTTTCTATTCTCATTTTTAACAGAAACAAAAATGAGGGAAAAGGCATGAAAAGTAGGGATGAAACTGTCCATTAAGGAAACGATTTTAACAGATGTGAGAACTGTCACAAAACATTCAAGCCTGACTAAAGAAGTAATGGGATACCATGGATTTCATTCCCAAGATATACTTAGCTTTGTTAATTAAATTCATGAGTCATGTTCCAAATCCAGAAGGGGGTCCTAGAGCAATTTAAAACAGAATGAGAACACAAAGTGTTATAACACATTTAACACATTCATGGCAGTAGTATTCAAAGAGATGGCCATGTTAATCTTTTTATCATAAAAAACATAATAATCCAGGAGCATTTTAAAAACTAACTGGGAAGAAGAAATTTCTAGCCATAAACTTTCATGGACTCCAGATCACTTCATTTGATGCATCTGATGAAGTGAATTAGAGTCCCAGAAAGATTAAAACTGCAAAAATTATAAATGCCCCTCTCTCTTTCTCTCCCTCCTCACTTTTTCTCTCTTTCTTACACATACAGAAAAGGAAAGTGCATGAGTTGATAAACCCCACCAGTTCACCTCCATGTTGAAGGATCCTCTAGAATCCTTTATTATATGATAAATTTCTCCTTCTAGAGCAATTCTTGATTGTTAAAGGTGATTAATAGTAGGAACAAAAAAGTGAACTTTTCTTAATCACAGCTGAAGAAGAAGAAGAAGAAGTGCACAGAAATGGGCATCTAAAAAATTGTATTTTAGTTATTGTGAGAATAGTTAAACTACATTCTATGGGCAAGATCTAACAGTGTAGCAGTGGAAGTGAGAGACAGAAGGTCCTCCTCTCCCCCAGGATTCCCCCTGAGGTACATTTCTCCTTTCCCCATAACCTTCTGGTCTACCTTCAAAACCTATCCCAAGGTCTCCCTGCCCCTTAGAGCCTATCTAAAGGGTGCACAGGGGTAGGCAGTGGTGGTGGTGAGGAGAGAACAGGGAGATGAATCTTGGCCTGCCACTCTTCTAAAATTAACAGATAGTATTATTTGAAGCTTATAGATCACTGAAAGCTGTAATACTCTTTTATCATCAGGCCCCACTTCCCCCAAACCCCAAATTTCAGCTGGTCAAAGATTAGTTGATGATTGATGGATGAAGTATGTATATAGGGGTATATTGTTCTTATATAGTGTTTTTGTATGTATTTTTATTGACACAACAATTTATCAATTACATTAATTTAAAAATTGTGCTGATTCTCTTTTACTTGCAGGTATACTTCATACATTGGGATGGGGAACCTTTTCTGGTACAGCAGCTGAGTTCTAATTTTGGGAGGATACTTGAGGCTACAATCTAGCAGTGCTTGGGACTACAGCACAGCACATAGCCAAAGCAAAGTGAATGAGGGGTGTCATCTTTTATTCTTGCCCATCAGGACATTTCTTCACTAAGCATCCAAGCACAGCTACTATGGAGTAAGCCCCAGTGTAACAGTTCCTCAGTGTGCAAAGAACAGTTCAGTTTTATGCTACAGTTTACAGGCTTATAGGAATGCTGTCTACATAGCAGGTAAAGAGAAAGCATATTTCACTTTCTAAACTCAAATTTTCCCATTCAAAATACATTTTAGACATCTCCAACTAGTTCCTGACAATTAGCTTCCACCAATGAAACATCTACTAGCTATCACTCCTGGGCTGTTAAAGCAGCAATCCACCTAACAAAATTAATGTCTTGAGCAGCAACCCACAATATCTGTGCCCTGGCTATTCTCCCTCTCTGTATACAAGAAGATGAAATACTGACTGCTCTCTCATGAGATTAGAATTTACCTTAGATTGATACATTACAGACAGTCCCATGCCCATGAAATCCCACTATGTTCAGTGCAAATTAATATAATCCATACACCTGCTCACCCACAGCTGAATGTATACAAAACTGAGCTGACTGCTTCACACAATCCAATTCAAATAAGTTATAGAAATACCTTGAAGGCCTTCAACTGAAGACCTGGTGATGCAATTACTACAGTAATAATGTTTGGAAATGCTGCCACCTCGTGGCACTTTTGCAACGAGCTCTGATTTAATCTGTATGCATGTGACTTCAAGTTGCCTGTCAACTTATGGTGACCCCATGAATTTCATAGAGTTTTGTTAGGCAAGGTTTGCCATTTCCCTCCTCTGAAATGTAGCCTACATTTCATGTAGTATTTGCTAGCAGTCTCCCATCCAAGTACTAACCAGGGCTCACCCTGCTTAGCTTCCAAGATCAATCTGCTTCTGCTACCATTAGGGTATTTAGGCTCTACGGCTTCCCTATCCCTGTTGTATATGAATGACAAAGCAAGCAAGGGCATATAGTACAGGCAAAAGAGATGGAGAACATAAAAGTCCACCTGCAAAAAGATAATGGATGAGGAATACCTTTATGTCAGTTAACATTTTGTTGCTAGTTCTAATGAATCAGAAGAAGGGGTGGGGCAGTGAGCCCAAGCAGACAGGGAAGCAAAGTAATTTCCCAACATAATATAAAGGTACTCCAGTCAAAAGCATTTGATGTCTACATAAACTGAACTGCACTGATGCCTGTCTTTTTGAGATTCCCTAACTGTTCTGTCCCTGACATGTTGAATCACAGTTTGTCTAGATTTAGCAGTTTATAACCTAGATATTTCCCCCTTGTTACCTGAAATACTTGGGAAATAAATATACTCGACTTGGCAATATGAGAGGCAGGCAATGAACAGGATCTTGAGACCTATGTATACAGGTACTAAGGAGGAGATGTTAAGCTAGATAATACAATTAAACTATTTTTATTGAGAAAATAATAACATTCATGCACACATTCGGGCTTCAAGCATTCACGCAAGGCTAATGAAATAAGTAGGAAGTATTTGGATAGAGGAATAGAGTGAGGGGAGTCTATGGGTGATACTGTACCAATCAGAGGAGTTGCAATCATGGAGAAAACCACCAGAGTGGGGGTCCAGAAGCAGGAATGGTGACACTGCTGATGTGAAGTCTAGAAGCAGGGGAATTGTGCACACTTGAGTGGAGAAGAAGCAGCAGGCAGAACTCCATCAGGCCTGGGCCCAGAAGCAAGTGAAAGGCCCTCCCTCCAGCCCAACTGCCACCACCCTGTCCTTGGAGGGAGAGAAGAAGCAGCAGGCAGAACTCCATCAGGCCTGTGCCCAGAAGCAAGTGAAAGGCCCTCCCTCCAGCCCAACTGCCACCACCCTGCCCTTGGAGGGAGAGAAGAACCAGCAGTATGTGCTGGGTTTAATCCCTACCCCCACTGCCATTCCCTTTTCCTTATGTGTCATATCTTTATTTAGATTGTAAGGCTGAGGGCAGGGAACTGTTAAATTAACCATTTGTAAGCCGCTTAGATAGACTTTGTGGCTGAAGAGCAAGGTATAAATACATTAAATAGGATTGAATGAAGTAAGCAACCATTTTTGTTTGTGGTGGAGGAGAGAGAGAGAGGAAGCAATTCTTTACAAACATTGAGTACCTTACCTATACTTGATCAGATTAGCCAGATGCTCAGGCAAGAGGTTGTCCTACAGGCTACCTTTCTTTGGAATTTGGAATGGCCCCTCCCTAGGGTGTACATGACTTAGTCTCAGGGCTAGTCCTTAGGATTCCCTGGTTTGGGGGGTCTTTGGTTTACTTGCCACACTTGTGGAAGGCCACAGTTAGTCAAATTATGAAATGTTGCCAGTTATTACATGGATAAGGGGCTGGGGCTGTCAGGGCTGGTAACACCTTTATCTGCTTTCAAACTTCCTGCTGAATCAGAGGATGAGACAGTAATGAGTTCTTTTATTGAGCCTTTCCCCCCACCTGCTATGAGTCCCAGTTTTGAGGGAAAGGTGGGATATAAATAAATACAACAGCAACATGTGGCAAAACTGAAGTTTTGTTTACTGTTTCAGGTGGAAGCAGAGAACAGATTGAGTGACGGAGTGAGAGAGGCAAAGGTGGGGTAGCTCCATTACTTCACCTGATTTAATCACATAACTGAAAATCTGAGGAAAATCTCTAAAACACAGGAAATGGCTGTATTCCACATCAGACATCACTGAGCCCTTATTCATTGACCCCTTCAATGAGCCCTGTGTTATTTCTTTGAATTGGCAGTAGTTTCCTAAGGCCTCAAACAGAGGGACAGCTTGCCCATCACTTACTACCTGAGTGTTTTTGCTGACATTGCCAAGGCAGGGACAGGGCTTGGGATCTTCTTCATGCAAAGCATGTTCTCTGTCGTTCACCTGTTGTCCATCCCAGACTATCTTTGACTGCTTGTGGCCTGCACAATCCACCTTAAAGCCTGGACATTATCATTATTCACACAACCTTTTTTTCATCAGATAGGCCCATACAGGTTTCTTTACTGGGTGCAAAAGCTCTTCCCTCATACATCTATATGTGGGAGAACGCATTCTCACAAACCTTTGTCAGGGGAGGGGAAGGTGGCACAAGATCTGATGGTGGGTAAGTTATCTTGTGTGGCCTCCAAGAACTACACTGCATGTTTAGTAAAGTTTGTGATTATATCCCTATATAAGGGAGTTTCAAGTCTGTATGGTGAGTTAAGTCACAATTGCTTTTAAGTGCACAGCTGGGTCTAGAGTCTGATTTTCTGACCCCACAACCCTCTAAAATGCCCCCCCAAAGAAAAAATGAACAACAAGCAAACACAGAGGTAGTCAGATGCCTGATTTGGTAGGGACAGTCCTGATTACTCCTCTATCATCCCACTTTTCCAGCTGTTTTTTAAATGTCCCAGTTTTTCTCTCCCCGCCCCACCTTCCTTCTTTGTCCTCAGCTTAATTCAGTTGCTGCAAACTGAGTTCAAAATGCAAAAGTAGGTAGTATTCAGTTAACTCAGTAGGGGGAGAGGGCAGGAGGGGACACAGTCTTTTCCTTTCCAGTTAGCTCAGGCAAAAGTAAATTGCTGCATTACCTCTCCTAACTTGTGTGTTCTTCCGCATTAATAACTTCTGCCATCTTGACCACACTCTGATGTTGCTTGCTAATATCCCAGTTTTCAAATGTTGGAGAGTATGCAGATGTCCACTTCTGGATTTGAAAATGGGTGTTTTTTTAAACAGTATGTATGGGGAATTTATAAGCTATTTAAAGGGTCAATTGCCATTTCTGGAGGTTTCTAAGAGAGCCAATTGACCCTGTTTGGGGCTATAAAAACCCCAAAGGAATCAGGAGGGGTCAAGATCCTGCTCACCTCTAAAGTAAATGCACTGAGTACTGGAGCCTTACAGAAGCAGCAGACAGAGTAATAATATCTTCTGCAAAAGGAAAGCAATGGAGAACTATGTACTTGTGGCCAGTTTAAAAGAAATCATTAACTGTATGTTGAACAATTCATGGAAGTAACATACTAAAAGTAATGTTTCTGGGAACTTGTGCTAAAAGGAACAATGTTACCTATAACACATCACTTTGGTGGTTTTTTTTGTTTTTTAAAAAACTTTTCTTTCTTTACTTTTCAAAAATAACATAATGCTATCGTGTTGGCAGATTTTTTCCCCTTGAACAATGAGTAGTGTACACTCACTAGTCCTAAAACTTTTCTTTTTGGTGCATTTCAGCCATTTAAAAGAAAACTTAACTAAAAAGTAACAAAGAGTGACTTGTTAATAATGAGTAATGCAAATGAGTTACTCCTTCAGTAATGAACAAGGAATAATATTAATGTGCTATTCTTCCCAAAATAACAAATAATGAATTCTTGTATTAGCAAATTAGCAATGAATTACTTTTAAAAAGTAACATTCTGAGTCCTGATATTGAAGAATCCTGGTACTGGAGAATCTCTGGTTCAGATTGCTTATGATCAGTCTGTCTGAAGTGTCTGCTGGGTTGCTGAGGCTCTGCATGAATCAAATTCCAAGCAGGTAGGCAGGCAATTGAATGGTGTGACTACTAAAAGCAAAGGCCTGATGCTAAAATTGTATTTGGAACCAATCCCAGAGGAGGTAGCATTTTGAATCCAGAAAATTGGATGATGCTAAATAAACAACCTTCCTTGGCAGCTGTTTCACGACCAGATTGATAAAGAAGTCATGGGAAGGCTCATCAGGTGCTGCAAGAAATGCTGGATTTTGAAAAATCCTTTTTCATTATAGACAAAGAAGGGCTCAGCATTCTGGTAATACAAGAGCTGAACTCTTTAGCAAACCTATCCAGCATTGCCTTTTATCTCAGCTTTTGCAAATAGTCACTCTAAGGGGCTTATTGCATGAGGGAAGGAAGTGGCAGGGCACCCCAATAATGCCCTTCTTGCCTTATTGCACAACATCAGTATGTTTTAGCTGTTCTTCCATTCTGGTCCTCTGGGACACGGTGGTAAATTCGAGCCTTTTTGCTAACTGGAAAAATCTGTTAGCAAAAAGACCTGTGTGATAAGGCAAGGTCAGATGTGCTACCCTTGGCTTCACTTCTGCTTCCCTTCCTTTGTGTGATAAGGCTCTAAGCAGTGTACTGGCTGTTGGAAGATGGTTGTTACCCAATGTCTGATTAAAAATAATGTTGAGGACTTTCCCATTAACTTTAAGTTTCTGCTGTCTTTGCTGAGTTGCCCATACCACAAGCATTCCATTTTCATACTGTACATCTATTTGCCAAAAGGAAACATGAATGGGTCTAGAGCAAATCAGGCCTGAACTCTCCCTAGAAGCCAAGATGACTAAACTGAGGTTATTATACTTTGGATGTCTCAAGATGACAGGATTTATTGGAAAAGTTGATAATGCTTGGTAAAATGGAAGACAGTAGGAAAAGAGGAAGATTGCACAGTAGATTGCAATCTCTTTTTTTGTGATCTGTTGGAATGTTTGTGGTTGTTATTTGCCATCAAAGTGAAGTTTCCTATGAAGCCATGGCCTGGAGTTTGCAAGACCTGACCAGGGCAGTTGATGGCCAGGAGTATTGGAGGTCTCTTATTCATAGGGTGGCCATGAGTCAAACTTCACTTTGATGGCAAATAACAACAAACATCCAAATAGGTAGCACTTTAAAAAAAAGAGAGAGAGAGAGACCATGATATTTTGATTTTAGCTTTGTGCATAATGTAACTACAGTATTTCCAAACCAGCACCCTCCAGACTTGTTGGATTACAACCTCAATTAGTACAACACTTATTGTGTTTTTCACTTTTTTACTACCGTTCTCATTTTAAATTCATGCCTTCTAGACTTTAAGGGCCCATCTAAACAGTGAAAATACCCCTCATGGAATTTGCTGGGAATCCTACCTGTCTAAACATGATCCAGTGCCAATCCACACTATTTGGAAGGAGGGGGGCCCAAAACGGCAAAAATGATGGGATAAAAGCCTTCGCAGATTTCTCTGTACTTTTTCACAAACTGTGAGGCGGGTGCACATTTTTGCTTGTTTTGACTATAGAACAATAAAAACTCAAAGGGAAGCACAAATCTAATTGGCTGGGTGAGAGTGGGGGCGGGGCCTGCTAGGAAGGCAAGTGCCCACTGCCACCATGTTGGATTTTGGCCTTAGTGGTTGTTTGCTCAGGTGGTAAAAGGATCAATATTTTTAAATAATAATAATAATAATAATAATAATATTTTATTTCTATCCCGCCCCTCTGCAACACAATCGGGGCGGCTTACAATATAAAAACTCCATAGTCCCAGTACCCTAGCCCACCCACCCCTTAAAATAATATTAAATTATAAAAGATTAAAAACATACAGTTATTAAAAATATATAAATTAGAAAAAAAGATTAAAACATACAATAGTTTTTTAAAAAAATCTGATTACAGCTCAGGGAGGACAGCCGAGTCTTGGGCCGGGATAGTTATTCAGGAAAGGCCTGCCGGAAAAGATCCGTCTTGACAGCTTTTTTAAAGCTGTCTAAGGTGTTAATAAGATGGATCTCGTCCGGCAGGCCATTCCATAATCTGGGAGCGGCAGCAGAGAAGGCCCTCTGGGACGTCACCGACAGCCTTGTTTTCATAGGCTGTAACAGATTCCTCCCAGAGGACCGAAGTGCGCGGGGAGGGTCGTACGGGAGGAGGCGGTCCCGGAGATAAGTTGGACCCAAGCCATGCAGGGCTTTAAAGGTTATAACCAACACCTTGTACTGTGCCCGGAAACGAATAGGCAGCCAGGGGAGAGCTGCCTATTTTAGCACAGGTGTTATATGCTCTCTTCAGGAAACACCAGAAATCAACCTGGCTGCCATGTTCTGAACTAGTTGAAGTTTCCGAGTCAAACACAAGGGTAGCCCCATGTAGAGCGCATTACAGAAATCCAGACAGGAGGTTACCAGTGCATGTACCACAGTTTCGTGGTCCCTGGTTTCCAGGAAAGGGCGCAGCTGGCGTATCAGCCGAAGTTGATAACAGGCACTCCTGACCGTCGCATTTACCTGATTAGACATCTGGAGCGTCAGATCCAGGAGCACCCCCAGACTGCGAACACAGTCTTTGGAGGAGAGTGTAGTTCCATCCAGGACTGGAAGTTGTATTCCCAGACCTGGTTTCAGACCTGTAACTGTTAGTACCTCCGTTTTGTCTGGATTCAGCCTCAATTTGTTTTTCCTCATCCAGTCCATTACTGCTTTAAGGCAATCATTGAGAGGAGAGATGCCATCTGAAGTCGAAGCTGATGACCGAGACATGGAGAAGTATATCTGGGTGTCATCAGCATACTGATGACAACGCACTCCATGCCTCCGAATGATCTCTCCCAGCGGCTTCATATAGATGTTAAATAGCATCGGGGACAGGATGGCACCCTGAGGAACGCCACAGTTAAGCTCTATTCTGGTAGAGCAACTGTCCCTGAGCCTCACCCTCTGGGATCTGCCCGAGAGGAAGGTACAGAACCACTGCAAAGCAGTGCCTCCAATTCCTAACCCCCTCAGGCGATCCAGGAGGATGGAATGATCTATTGTGTCAAAGGCCGCTGAGAGGTCCAAGAGCACCAACAGGGTCACACTACCCCTGTCGATACCCAAGCGGAGGTCATCAGCCAGAGCAACCATGGAAGTCTCCACTCCATATCCCGTCCTAAAGCCAGTTTGAAATGGATCTAGATAATCAGTTTCATCCAAGACAGCTTGGAGTTGGGAAGCGACCGCCCTCTCAATCACGTTGCTTAGCAAAGGCAGCAAGGAGACTGGTCTATAGTTGTTCCTGTCCAAGGGGTCCAGGGAAGGCTTTTTCAGGAGTGGCTTAACTGCCGCTTCCTTCAGACAGGGTGGAACGGACCCCTCCCTGAAGGACGCATTGATAATATCCCTAAGGAGTACTCTCGATGCGTCTCCCCCTTGGGTGGCCAGCCAAGATGGACAGGGATCGAGGGGACAGGTCATCTTTCTCACTCTACCAAGGAATTTGTCCACGTCATCAGTACTCACAGAGTACCTCAGGCAATATTTTTCTGTTTTGCTTTCTTATAAAATTGGAGAATTGTTCTATCACACCAGCACACCTTGGTGATGGTGAAGAACTAACGCAAGTAAATCATTCACAGCAGCTATCAGGAATGTGAGGCTTATGGGGACTTCCGAGGCCAGAAAAACCATTTAGACATATTGCTGCTGCTGCAAGATACTAATAGGATGAGGTATTTGATTTTTTTTCTCCTTATGTAGATGGGCCCTAAGAAAGCTGATTTCAGAAAATTTAGGGAATTACTAGGGGTGTTCCCATGGTCAGGACTACTAAAAGAGAAGGGAGTACATGGTGGATGGGAGTTTCTAAAAAGTAAGATATTGAAGACACAACTTCAAATAATTCCAATGAGGAGGGAAAATGGCAGGTGTCTAAAGAGACCTGGTTGGATATCTAAAGAAATCTCAACTGAGATAAGACTTAAAAGGAACATGTACAGGAAATGGGAAAAGGGAGAAATGATGAAAGAAGAATTCAGGCAAATAGCCAGCTCATGCAGGGGGAAAATCAGAAAAGCAAACACACAGATGGAGCTCAGGCTTGCTAGAGAGTTTAAAAACAATAACAAGGGATTTTTAAATATGTCCATAGCAAAAGAAAGAACAAGGAAGTGGTAGGATCGCTGTGGGGAGAAGGTAGCGAAATGATAACAGGGGACAGAGAAAAGGCAGAGCTACTCCACACCTTCTTTGCCTCGGTCTTCTCCCCAAAGGAGAATAATGCTCAACCTGGAGAAAATGGAGCAGATGATGCAGTAGGGGAAATGCAGCATAGAATAGGTAAAGAGGTTGTTCAGGAATACCTGGCCAGTATAAATGAATTCAAGTCTCCAGGGTCAGATGAACTACTTCCAAGGGTACTAAAAGAACTGGCAGAAGTAATCTCAGGACCACTGGCAATATTCTTTGAGAAATCCTGGAGAACAGAAGAGGTCCTAGCAGACTGGAGGAGGGCAAAGGTTGTCCCCATCTTTAAAAAGTGGGAGGGGGGGGGGAGAAGACCCAAATAATTATCTCCCAGTCAGCCTGACATCAATACTAGGAAAGATTCTAGAGCAGATCATTAAACTGACAGTCTGTAAGCACTTAGGAAGGAATGCTGTGATCACTAAAGGTCAATTTGGGTTTTTGAAAAACAAGTCATGCCAGACTAATCGTATGTCTTTCTTTGATAAAGTTACATACTTGGTAAATGAAGGGAAAGCTGTGGATATAGTATATCTTGATTTTATTAAGGTCTTTCACAAAGTCCCCCATGATATTCTTGGAAAAAACTTAGTAATATGTTAGTAATAAATTGTTAGGTGGATTTGTAATTGGTTGACCATCCGAACCCAAAAGATAGTCACCAATGGCTCCTCTTCATCCTGGAGAGAAGTGACCAGTGGGGTGCCACAGGGTTCAGTCCTGGGCCCCATGATATTCAACATCTTTATCAATGACTTGGATGAGGGAATAGAGGGCATGCTTATCAAGTTTGCAGATGATGCCAAATTAGGAGGGGGTAGCTAATACCTCACAGGATAGGATCAGAATTCAAAATGACCTTAACAGATTTAAATGCTGGGCCAAAAAATAACAAAATGAATTTCAACAGGAAGAAATGTAGGATACTACACTTGGGCAGCAAAACTGAAATGCACAGATATAGGATGGGTGACACCTGGCTTGATGGCAGTACATGCAAAAGGGATCTAGGAGTCTTAATGGACCACAAGCTGAACAAGAGTTAGCAGTGTGATGCAGAGCTTAAAAAGCCAATGTAATTCTAGGCAGCATCAGTAGGAATATAGTGTCTAGATTGTCAGACCTCACCTGGAATATTGTGTCCAGTTCTGGGCACCACAATTCCAGGAGGATATAGACATGCTGGAACGTGTCCAGAGGAGGGTGACCAAAAGGTTGCGAGGTCTGGAAGCCATGCCTTATGAAGAGTGGCTTAGGGAGCTGGGTATGTTTAGCTTGGGGAGGAGAAGATTAAGAGGGGACATGATAGCCATATTTAAATATTTGAAGGGATGTCATACTGAGGATGGAGCAAGCTTGTTTTCTGCAGCTCCAGAGACTAGGACACGGAGCAATGGGTTCAAACTACAGGAAAAGAGATTCCATCTAAACATTAGGAAGAACTTCCTGACAGTAAGAGCTGTTCAGCAGTGGAAAGCTCTGCCTCATAGTGTGGTGGAGTCTCCTTCTTTGGATGTTTTTAAACAGAGGCTGGATGGTCATCTGCCAGGAATGCTTATTCAACTGTATCTGAAGGGCCACATGATGCCCACCCCGGACTTAAAGGTTTGCTCTGACTCAATGTTTATAATTCCATGCAACCTCCCCCAACATGGCGCCATCCAAATTTGTTAAGTTACAATGCCCGTGGCCAGCTGGGGATGATGGGAATTGTCACTCAACATATCCAGATGGCTCCAGATTTGGAAACTCTAGCTTAATGTTAATGCTATTCTAAACAGACATTTTAGATGTTTTCCTCATTCATGACTTTACTAAAAAAAAGGAGCCAAATGCCTATTTTGTAGATTCTGGATCTAAAAAGATTAATCATTTGACCTAAAGATTTTATAGATATTGCTCTTAATTTCATTTGCCCTACATAATCAAGGTATTGCTTGGTCTCCAAAGAGTGGTATGTATTACATTTCCCATAAGATGTAGTTAATACCTTTTTTGGGGGGTGAATTTTTGGCTGTTGACTGATTGCTGAGAATGGGGCTTTCAGTCGATGGGTGCTGTCCTTTCTTTAATGATGTCCTTTAAAACTGCTTTAAAATTATTTGTCTTTTAATATCATAATTGGTTTAATTAGGTTATAATGTTAGAATATTTTCCTCAATACCATTTTGTTCTGTATTATCTCATTTAATCTTAGTTGTGAGCTGCCTTGAGTCCCAGTTTTGGGAGAAAAGTAGGATCTAAATCAAATAAATATATAAATAGCTTGTGCATGCATGTGGACATAAACGTAACAATCAAATTGGGTTTTGTTTTTGCATATAGACACACATACCAATTTAAAGAATAGTTCTATTATTGTTGTTTTTATTGTTATTAGTTCACTTATATTCCATGTTTTACCCAGTACTGGAGCTCAAGGCAGTTGACAAAAATTAAAAAAAATACAAGGGTTGTCTAAGCAGCAAAAACACTTCTCATAGAATTCGAAGATAATACGATTTGTCTAAATGCTATCCCATATCAATCCACTGTGTTCAGAAGGAGGGGGACCAAATCTACCCAAAACTCAGCAGGAAAAGCCTTTGCGGCTTGTCCTGAAATTTTTTTTGAATCTCCATGGGGAATGTGCATTCTGGCTCATTGGGACAATCCAATTCACATTCATTCACATTCCCAGTAAGAGCAGAAGTGGAAATCTGATTGGTCAGCTGTATGCAGGGGGCGGAGCTTGCTAACAAGGCAAGCACCCAGAATTGCCATGTTGGATTTTCACCTTAGCGATTGTGTGGTGAGGTGATGAAATAGCCCCCCCTTTTTTAAATTTGTTTATGTGGAATATCGCACTTTTGCACCTTAGATATGCTTTTTTTTAAAAAAAAAATACTGTTCAGCTGCAGCAACTGGTGGCAGTAAAAATAAGATTAATTCACTGGGACCCACCATCTTGATTGGCAGGCATGCGCATTTGAATAACAAATGCATATGGCTTCACGTGCCTGTGATCTTGCAAAAAAAAAGTTAAGACAAATCAAAGCTGCATCAAATTGGTATTAGTGCACATCAATCCACATTTCCCCCCTTGCATAGACAAGCCCACAGTTAAAGAGATTAACAAAGACATTTAAACATGATTGTTAAAATACTATTAAACTATGAACAGAATTAAAACCACATAAAACAAATCCATTAAAAGATGAAAGATAAAAGTCAGCAAAACAGCAGACTATTTAAAGTCCTTTCAGCCAATTCTTAAAAGTGTATCAGAACATAAGTTTTTTTGTGTTTTTTTCCCCCCCAGGCTGTGAGGTTGTGTTCTGGCAGAGTTTATTCCTGACGTTTCACCTACATCTTCAGAAGATGCCAGTCACAGATGCAAGTGAAACATCAGGAATAAACTCTTCCAGAACATGGCCTCACAGCCCAGAAAAAACCCACAAAAATGTCAGCCATGAAAGCCTTTGACTTTACATTGTATCAGACCAGTTGCCAATGGTAGTTTAGCAAGAAGGATGCCATTTTAGCCTTCTGAGGGAAGGAGTTCCAAGGCCAGGGAGCAGCCACCAAGAAGGTCCTCTCCTGTATTCTCACCAAATATGCCTGGGAAGGTAGTGGGAATGAGAGAAAGGCCTCCCTGAAAAATCTTAATGCCCAGGGAGGCCTGCATGTTTTCCTTCAAAATATATACTGGGACTTTAATATCTTCTGAATTCTTCAGGCTGAATTTCTTAGGCTGGATACCTTGGGCTGGATTTCTTCATGCTTCAGTTGAAACAACAATTCACTGATTCCTAGATTCTTTAATATAATCTGAATTGTTCATGGTCTAAAATTCCAGTCACTAATACAAATCAGGCTGTGAAACCAAAATAAGAATACTAATATAAAGACAAATCTGTCCCAAACACCTTACGCAAAATACCTAGAGGATGTGAAGACCCTCATGATTGATTGGACATGGTGGCAGCAAGAATGACACTTTGCCTTTCACAAATATTGGAAAGCTGAGAAGTAAACATGGACATTTGGCAAATGCAAATTTAGCAGGGAGTTAACACCAGACCTAATAAAGAGCAGCATGAAAACTGCTGTTTGCCATGGGAAGCATTAAGGCCAGGAAATTAAGATTCTGGTACCATATGCTGAAAAAAGACCCATAGAGGAGGAAAGAGCTGGCAACATTCACCAAGGAGAATGTGGCTCTACTGCTGAGAGAATAGTCCTATGTCTCCTGTTTTCTTGGAGAAACACTTGGGGGCAGTCTTGATCTACACTTCCATGTTATGTTCTGTACAGTATTTCTTTCCCCAAGCATAAGTCAGCCTCTTAAATTCTTCTCCTAGCACCACTGAGAGGAGGACAGTGACACAGGCATCAGAGCAACTGAGGCGAGGGATGACATGTGCAACCTAATGTACTAGGGTAGCAGCTGGAGAGCTGAGCCAATGGCTGCACAGCTGGTCCATCCCACCACTCCTGCTCTGAGCCTTAAGTTACAGCTTTGAACTATCCCCCCCCCTTTTGCTCAAAGAGAACATAATGCTCAGTGGAAGTAGAGAAGAAGACTGCTGACAGTTAGATGGCATGGGCCCTGATCCTGACAGGGAGCGCTCCTGAGAGGTATGTCATTCCTTCCACAGGCCACAATTGCCCCCATTACACTCCAATTTTCATTTTTCCAAGCAGTGGGAAAAGAATCTGGCTCTTTCTAAAAAGATTAATCCTGACCTTCCTTACTGCATAGCTTGTTACACTCAGCAGAAATTCACCCTTCTTAATCGTCTTAAGATATGGTGAAGATAGGCACAGAGGCTGAGCAAGTAGCAGAAGGTCTTAGGAAAATAGAAGGGGTGTACCTGTTGGGTGAAGTCCTGAAGGTCTATGCAATGAAATAACCCATGTGGTAAGGTGCTCTGGGTTTAATATTTAGTATCAGGGCCTACTAAGAAAGTAGTATTATTATATTGTTAGTTATATAGCAGTCACAGGGGGTTTCCTGGATAAGCTGGTATTTCTTCAGGAAGAGGGCTGCAGCTAATTTTCAGGTACGAGGAAGTTTTCAAACGTGCTCTTGTGTGAATTCAGACCAAAGCCTGTGGCTAACATCCAGCTATTTCAAATCCCCCTAAACTAGGGTGGTGGTGGTGGTGTGTGTGTGGGTTGTTGTTGTTTGCATGGTGCCTCTTTATTGTCTGCATGTGGGACAATGAAACCCCACCTAGCTCTAAATAGCTAGAAGGAATGCTAATTTCTGAGAGTTCATATGCTATTGCTTTAAAACAGTAGTGAGAAATCAGGCAAAGCGGGAGAGATGAAGTTGAGCCAGACAGCACAGTGAGGCACTGTTGTGTGGAAGAAATCATTGCTCATTTTTTCATCATATTCTGCTTCAGTGTTGGATGAAAATAACTCTCATTGAAGTGATCCCTTCCTGGTGTCACATGGAGATCACATGACTTCTTTACAGCATTGCTGTGTCTCCCAAGATCCAGAAGGCTGACTGCATGTCTTCTTTAAAAAAAAAAAAGCTTGAAATGCAGTTCTGAATTCAGTGTTTGCATTAACTCCATTCAGGATAGTAGTAGTTCTGACAAGGGATGTTGTGATAATTGGACAGATAGTGTAGTTCTGGCAGTGCAGATAATTATCTAAAAAAAATCATGTCCAGTTCTCGTGCGCTCTCTCTCCTTTCTCTTATTATCTCTGTTGGTCAGAAGCTGTCTTGTACAGGCTTGTTGGAAGAGAAAAAACAGTGATTAGGGGCTAAATCCAATAGCTAGTCTCAACTAGAGTAGAACCATTGAATCAAGAGGAACTTAGACTACACTTAGGTAAGTTCCATTGATTCAGTGAGTCTGATAGTAACAATCAGATTTAGCTCTAGATGTAGACACTATTGTGCAAGCTAGAAGGGTCTGGTAGATCCAGCATTGTGGGGGTGGAAAATCCACGCTTGATTTGAGTGGACCCACTTGTGATTTCAGAGATTCAGCTACTAGAGGCTTGCTCCCATTCAAGTTGAAGCAACAGTAATGAATCCACCAGCAATGAATCCACCAGCTATCCCTGCAAGCTGGTTGCAGAGTTTAAAGTTGCAATTCCATGCCCCTTTCCTTAAGAATCAGCCTCAGTTGCACTTAGTAGGATATCTTCTGACTAAGCATGCATCAGACTGAGCTGCCTGAATAGGTACAGAATGTTGCATACAGTCAAGATACATATTGGAAAGTACATCCAAATACAGATTATGTGACAAACAGTGGAACAGCTAAACAATACCTGCATTTGAATCAGGACTGAAGTTATGGGGTGATGTGGGAGCAAAATAAGAATTCTGCATCCCAAAATTAAACTTCCTCCTCAAATTTCCAGCATTGCAGAGATGTTGAACATTTTTCAAAGATAGAACTTTCATATTGGCTGTGTGGTAACTTTGCCTATCCCTTTTCTTTAATTTTCTAAACTGTATTTCCAAATGCTCAACTGAAGTTTGAAGTTACTGCAATACTAGAAATTTGGGGAGTGAAGGAAAAATTCATTGGAGGCTGAATTCTTGGGAGGGTGAGGAATACCCTCATTTTGTCCCCTCCCATAGCTATACCTGAACTGCTTGTTCAGTTGCATATTCTAAAATGCATCCATTTAAGAAAAATAAGTCAAACACTATCTGCGATAATCTGTGGAGTTCCAGATACCTGAAACTGTGAGTGAATACCTGGAAAATTCCAGCCAGATAGAAATTTTTAGATCTGCTCTGCACTGCTGGTTGTAGCAGAGAATGCAGGGCTTTATCTGACTTGGACAAGGTTCAGGCTGCAGGGAGTTGCATTCTAAGACTTAGGAGATTTTCACACACGGCCAAAATGCCCCATTCCTGCCCCGCCACCTCCTCTCCCATTCCTGCCACAGAATAACGTAAATCTTTCACACACTTACCTTAATTCCATGGCAGGAATGGGCTCCCCTCCCCTCACTGGCCAGCCATAAATGCAGCTGTTGTAAGGCTGCTTTTACAACCAGCCGTCTGAAACATTATCACGTTATCACGTGATAATGGCCAGGCGGTAAATTTTAAAAATAAAACTCCCCTAAACATAAAATCAGTTCACCAAGCACAAAAACACACTTTAAATCACACAATCAAAACAGGGAGGGTAAAATAAAGGGTGCCACTTACCTGGATGTCCAGATCACACCAGGAAGTGCTCGGAACGGACCTCCCCTCCACGGCTGTTATTTAGGAACAGGAATGGGGCTCCTGTGATTGTGTGATAGCGACAGAATGGGAGGTCTATTCACTATGAAAAATCATGATTACATTGTTCCAGAACAGTCACGGGAGCAGGATGGATGCAGGACAGAACAGGGTCAACGTCATCCGAAAGGGAAAACCTTTCCCGACCCTGTTCTGTTCCTGCCACAGGATATATAGCCCGTGTGAAAATCTCCTTAGTTTGGGGAAAACTTTGGCTGTCAGTCAGATTGGTCAAGGAAAAAATGTTTCATTCACTGAGATCAAGTTCAAAGGCCACAAGAGGGGAGGGGAGGGGAGGGGAGGGGAGGGGAGGGATTGGGGCTCAGTCAAAACCAGGCATGCCTCAAGTTCTGCATAGTAATCAAGGATAGGGCACTCAGACACTCCCATGCCACAGACAAGTGTATCAGGATAAGAATCAAACTCTGGGGCTGTCTAGATGGTGAAAATACTCCTCATAGAATTTGAGGAGAATGCCTTTTGTCCCAACGATATCCCACAGTGATTTGGCATATTCAGAGGAGCCCCCCCACAACTCTAAAAACTACATGAGAAAAGCCTTCACAGCTTTTCCCAATTTTTTTACAATAATGCATGGGAATGCGCATTAGCACTTGTTAGGACAACCAATTCACATCACTGCATATTCTCCAAGAGGGTGGAACTGGAGAGCAGATTGGTTGGATGTGCATGGGGGGGGGCATTCTGGCAAGGAAGTGGCCAGAAGTGTGATTGTGTTAGCAATTGTGTGTGTGGTTTTTTTTTGTTGTTTTTTTTGCTGGGCTGCAGTGCACAAATAACTTTTTAAAGCAGAAGATCACACTTGCACATCTTTGTTTAAAGTAAAAAAAATGCTGTGTAGCAGCAGCAATGTGTGAAGAATAATAACATGCTAATTTAGTCGGGTGCCATCTTAATTCATGGGCGTGTGCACTTCAAACTCAGATAGCTTCACATACTATCGTTTTTGCCAAAATACCATAGAGACAAAATAACGCTGCTGTGAATTTGCAATAATGCGCAGAAATCAGCATTATATCATCTAGTCTAGACAAGCCTCTGACAGGTGGGGCTTCACAGGCAGGCTGGGCTAAAGCAGGGACTAGGTGAGCAGCTGATGACCCGGAGGAAACCTTCCCTCATTCATGCTTGCCCTTATTGCTGCTTCCCCAAGAGGAATGCTCTTTTTTAAAAAAGAAATAGTCATTACAGTTGTTGTTTTTAAAGAAAGAAATAGTGGCAGCTAGTGGTTCCTATATTAGTAGGGCAGTGAATCCACACCAGGTTTTAGCTAGCTTTTTAAAAGTTATCCAAGGTTGTGAACTATTCGAAGAATAGGGTATAGCCCCTTGGAGAGTTCCTTTAAGGTCTGGGTTAAAACCTGGAGTGGATTCACCACCCAATTGGCAAGGGAGCCACTAGCTGCCACTGATGGCTACTGTTCAGTGCTGGCAGTCCCCACCTCTGTTCACAAACCCTTCTGTACTTTGTCTTATCTGGAAAGGGGAGGAGAGGATGACAGTGGCAGCAGTGACTGTTTTAATTGCCCTTGCACATCCCTGTGATAGAAAGGGAAATCCTCCTCTCTCAGTGTGTGAGGGCTGCTAGAACCTCTGCTAGTGCCAAGGGCCCTTTGCACTACACAGTTGTAGCACTATCAATCCACTTTAACTGTCATGGCTCCAGTCTTTGGAATCCTGGAATTGTTGAAGCCCTAGATGTCCTCTGTACCAACACCTCCCCCCCCCCAAAATATATACATTTTAATTTCTTCTTTTAAAATCAGACACAGCAAGGTCCCATGGAAGGCTTATGCAGCCCCCTAACCCTGGACTATAGCTTACCTCTGTTGCAGAATGAGCCACCTGCCTCAGCTGGCCTCTCCCTATCCTTTCTCTTTACTCCTTTTCACCACCAGATCTCATGCTTTCTCTTGCAATGTGTAAGACATGAAGAAGCCCACCAATGTCACAATGGGGGAACTGTAAATGACACCCCATGACTTCTGAGAAGATTGATTCATTAAAATAATAGCTAAATAAATAAAAAGATAGCACTTGTGCTCTGTTTTGGTTCTAACAGCCGTTAGGCTAGTCCCAGTATTGAATTGCCCGTAAGAATGGCTTGAGCAACAAGATATTGGATGCTGTCGTGTATGAGTTTGGGTGAGGGGAACACATAACTATTTGTGCAAATGGGAGTTGCACAAGTGTAGTGGCACAATTAGATCCAGGCCTACATATGCCATCTTAAGCTCCTTAGAAGTATGATGGGGGAATTAGTCTAATATACAGAGACCCTGAAATGGCCATACTGAGGACCATCCACCTGCTGTCCTCTCCTCTCCTTCTGTGTTATTATTTTTATGGGAACGGTTTGTGGCTGGGACTCATTTCCCTCACTCACCTGTTCTGGGCACAGTAGCACCTACCAGCCAATACCTACTCTAAAAAGGACAGTATTGTGTTTGAAGCTGGCCTGTATTGCAGTCTTCTCTAAGCCAGGGTTCTCTCGATTGATGACTACAGTTCTGATCATCCCCAGAAAGTATGGTCTGATAGATCATAGGGGAGCATCAAGTTGGGGACATCTGCTCTGTTTGAAGGGCTGTCCTCCCTGAACTGGGTTTAAGGATTAGAAACCCATAAGAATGGAGGGCAGAGGCGTTGATAGTGTCCATCACCAGTTAGCAGCACCTGAACAGGAGAATGAGCAAACCCACAGGTCACCTGGTCACAATCTCCTCCACTATGATGAGATATATTATATTTCTATTTACATTCTAGTAATGGTTTCTAAATGTCTGTCTATGCATATAAATTAAAGAGATGCAAATTCGATGCAGATCAGCATCCCTTTTAGCCTCTTTCAAGGCAGGAATGCTGCAAAAGTGCAAATCCTATCACTTGGACCTGGCAGAAGAGGAGGCAGCTGAAGCTCTCAGGGATCAGCTGGCAGACACAATGACCCAAGCTCATGGACAGGGTCTGCTAGGGGCACATTGAATTAGCAGAGGAGATAGTCTAAGACATTTTGGTAGCAGACCAGACAGTTCAAAGGCACCTCTGCAGGAGTAACAACACAGAACTGCTGGTATTTGTAATGCCTTAGTAAAGATGAATGGTGGAGCTACACTTGGAATATTGAGAACTGATTATGATTTTGATCACCTAAAAAAGACATAATACAGCTGCTGACAGGTTCCGATGTTCCTTATCAAGGGAGGCTAGGTTGGTTCTCCCCCAACCCTCTAGCCACATTCTTCTTATTGACATTCAGGCAACTAACTTGTTTCTGATGCTTTTCACCATGTGGGCGTTCTATTCTCCCCTTATTTTGAAGTATTTTACATTGTGTTTAAATTGTTTTGAAAATATGGTCTTAAATTAATTGTGTTTTAATATTTATTATTGTTATTATTCTTATTTATAGCCCACTTTTCCCCCAAGGTTGGGACCCAAAGCGGCTCACAGTTTTAAAAAAACACAATTAAAACCTACAAAAAGTGCACATTAAAACAGAATTATACCAATTACATCATTAAAACAACATCAAAATATTTAAAAGAATAAAATATACTATTTGAATTTGATTATGCTCTGTTCCGAGGCAGCTGATGACTCTGATGTCAATGCGACAGCAAATCTTTTCCTGGTTTTAGCCTGAATATTAACAGAGTTATCCAAGTCATCCAAGATAGACAACCTTATCCCCCAAATAGATTCAGTACGTTTGATAGCTCATTTAAAATTTGGACTTAAATCCAGAGGAAATACACTATCCGCCATCTTTAGATTGCATCTTTCTGGTGCTGAGTCACTTTGAGTCGTGTTTTGGGGAGAAAAGTCAGATATGAACAGTAAAGTGGAAAGGGTGCAGAAAAGGGCAGCTAAAATGATGAAGGCATTAAAGCACTTTACTATGAAGAAAGGCAAAAATGTTTATTTCTCTTTAAGTTTAGAATAAAGACATGATGAAAGAATGATAAATTCTTACAAAATTATGCACATTGCACTGAAGTATAGGGAAACTAGAAACCTAGAAGTCAGGGTCATTCTATGAAATAGATTTGCAGACAATCTGGACCATAGAAAACATAATGCATAATTAACCTGTCGAACTTTTCACTTCAAGGTGTGGTAATGATATCCTTTATCTTAGGCCCCCTTCACTCTCCCCAGCTATAGCAGTTTGATACCACTTTAACTACCATGGCTGAATCCTGTGGAATCCTGGCTTTTGGAGCATGGTGAGGCACCAGAAAACTCTGGCAGAAAATTCTGTATACTTCATTAAACTACAAATCCCAGGACTCTGCAGGATGGGGCCATGCCAGTTAACAGTGGCATCAACATGCTATAATTGTTTTGTGTGTGAAAGGGGCCTTAGATGGGGTGAAAATAATTGTTTAGTGTGAAATGGGCCTTAGATGGGATGAAAGGGGACTTATATATACTAATGGAGGACAGATCAGCTGCTAGATATTGGCCCTGAGCACTCTCTGGGATATCTATTTTCAGAAGCAGAAGCAGGTAGCCTTCAAATAGCTGTTGCTGGGGAACAACAACAGGAGGAAACATCTATTGGTTTCTTATATTGCTTCTGGGCTTCCAGCAGCCTTATTGCACTACACTGTTACAGCACTATCATTCCACTTTAACTGCTATGGCTGCCTCCAGTGGAATTCTGGGGGTTTTAATTTAGTGAACCCTAAGAGCTCTCTGGATGAGAATGCTAAATCTTCCCCCCGAAACTGCAAATCCCAGGATTCTACAGGAGGCAGCCATAGCAGTTAAAGTGGAATAATAGTGCTATAACAGTGCATCTGCCTGGCCACTGTCGGGAGCCAGATGTCAATGGACCTTTGGCTTGACTCCCCAGGGCTCTTCTTATTTTCTTACTGCAAATTAAATAAACAATGTGTTTCTCTACCTTTAGTCATTCACTAAATCTACCAAATGAAGTTGGTGGTCACAGCCTATTTGATGTCCTACTAGTGAGGCCATGTGTCCTGCATTATACAAAGTACAGTAGTCTCAATTCAAGCATCTTCTGTTTGCAGGGCTTTACTGTCCAAGTACACTTTAAAGATAGAGACCCTTATGAATGGAAAACAAGAGCTTTGAAATGGCCTATCTGCAGTTAGCACCTGAGTAGCAGGCTGAGCAGGCACCCAGATACCCTGGCCACAGTTTCCCCCCTACAGTAAAATATACTGTGTTTCTATTTAAGACGGGGTGGACAAAGTGGGCAGTTTTGTAGCTCCCCTTTTTTCTTGCAGAAAGATTTGGGCAAGTAAGGCGCCTTTTTGAATAGGTTTCTGGGGCCCACTGAAGTGTATAACATCAAAGAAATGCTTACTTTTCAAAAGTGGATCCTGAGTCACTTCTTGTCTTAGTTTATATTTTTCCAAATTTGGGGTGGGGACACTTTTATAGTCCATGTGGCACCCAAAGGGCCTACAAGCAGAAAAGTGGTCCTCAGACTTATCAAAGTTGCCTGCTCCTGATTCAAGAGTATCTAATTCCTCCTAAATTTGCATCCATACATTTGACTTGGTGCACATGCATTTTTTTTAAAAAAAAATATTGAAAAAGTTTTGACTACATATAAAATTACATAAATTGGAAATATATACGGTATACACACACACACACAACATACAACATAAAATACATCTACAACTACTAAAAAGGAACTAATAAACACACAAAAAGAAATACAGGGGGAAAGGAAAGAAAAAATTTCATGCATATCTGCCAACTCATTTTTAGAGGCGCCATTGTTCCTTTATGGTGACACTCATGAGGCCACACTAGTAAGACTAGTTCTGTATGTTCAGATTAAAATATTCAAGAGAGAATTTAAGATGCAGACTAAATTATATCTGTATCTGCGCGCGCGCGCACACACACACACGCACACACACACACAGGAGGAAGGAAAGTCACTTGCTTCCACAGAGTCCCCTAATGTCAGTCTGTTAGACCCTGGGCCATAGGGGTGTCATATAGCCTCACTATCTCCCCCCACCTGAAGCAAGAGACTGGGAATTTCAACACCCCTGAAGCAAGAGGGACTTTTCACCTGGCAGGCATCAGAAAGGGAGTACAGAATGTCCCAGCTTCCAGCGTCGTATGACACGACCATTGCGGCATGAGGGAGAACGTCCCTGGTTAATCAGCATTTAATTAAAGGACATGCTGACATTTGGAAATCAGAAACAAGTCTCCTGTGTGGACCGGCTCCCTCTCCCTGCCTTCCTTTTCCCTTTGCTCTCTGAATCACTTGCTGACATTTTGCCAGACAACCCTGCTTTTCCTTTCTTCCTCTTCTTTAATTTTACAAATAAATAGGGAAGAACATGTCCTCTGGGAGAAGGTGATGGGTAAGTTCAGCCTCTGACAGCCAGTGGAGGTAACTGCTCAGTGCCCCCAATAGTATGGCACGATAAGGAACGAACAGACAGTCTAATTACTCCTTATAGTTAACTATGCCAAGTATTCCTTGTAGGCCATGTCTGGACAAAAAGTGTAATGGGGCTGCTGTCAGCCTTTGCTAACATTTATTAAAAATAATAAGATAGCTAATGTCAGCTTCCCACCATTTCAAATAGTTGAAGACATTTGCTCCATTGCTGATCTTAGGTGTATGCAGAGCTTGGACTACAACTCCCAGAACCCACAGGCCACAATCAAATTAGATCATGTATCTAAAAGAGTACCTTTCCCAAGCTCTGGTGGGTGTGCAACTATACTATGTACACAGACTGAAATTACTCCTTCTGAATTATCTACAGTGTTACTCCTCAGTACTCTCTCTCTGTCAGTATGTATATGTGTGTGTACAGATACACACACACACACTGAATGTAGTATGTATCTCTAAAATCTTTCCTCCATATAATAAGATTCCTACTTTACACAAAAGAGTCCTATATTTGAACAGCTGTCCAGTCTGTCCAGTTTAGAAATAAGGAACCACTACTACAGCATCACTGACAGGTTCTGATTAAACTTTAGTGAGGAAGGGCCCACCACCTTCTAAAACAGTAGGTTTCACTGTTGAAAAGCTTGTATTTTTAGAAGGCTCTTCCTCATGTTTTGCCGACAACTTTTTTTTTTTTGCAAGCAAACAAACAAACACCAAAGATGTACCACCATCTGTGAAGCATCCATTCAAATATCTGGTGTCATACAGCCTCTTTATCATTTCTCTCCCCCTGCCACCACAGGTTATCATGCCCAGCTCCTTCAAACTTTATTCCTGCAACTTGGTCTTCAGGCCCCCATCATCTTCATCCTCTTCTTCTGAACTAATTCTAACCAGTGCAGGCTTTTGGCCACATGCAGCACCCAAGGCTATTTTTGAGGATCCCAGGCTCCCTAAAAATTTTAATGCAAATATTTTGTTTAAAAATACCCCCCAGAAGCTCACTTCCAATTGACTTCCTACTAGGGAAAAATGCCTCTTGTAGGCCTAAAATGGCTGAGGGCAGATGGCAAAATTACCCACGTGTCACCTAGCTCCAAAAATTTGAAAGCCATTCCCCCCCCCCAGAAGTTAAACATTTTGTGGGCCTGGGGGTGTGGCAGGGGTGTGGCCATCCAAGATCCCATGGAACGCCAGCATACCTCTCACAGTTGCCCATCTCTGTTCTAACCAAAGCAAAAGAGAGCAGTACCATTTTTTCTTGTGATCTGGACACTACATATATTTCTTTTGATGCAACCCAAAATTGGAATCCACCCTTTTAGCTGTCAGGTGCTGCTGCTGCTTCTTGGTTAGTTTGGGGTCTAGATCTTTTTCTAGTTATAAACACTAGAAAAGGAAAGAACAGGTTTTTTTCTCTAATACCCACATGTCCTGAGGTTTTTTATAAGTTAAAAAATGCAGTATTCCAGAAGGTAACTTGGAAAACTGACTGCTTTTCTTCTGCCTGTAATGCCAGCCAATTTGATAGATCCTTGCTAGTGCAACACAGAATAGTGATTGAAACTTTAAAAGTTTGGTGGGGAATAATCCCAAATTGCCTTTCTGTAGTTTATAAAGAGTCAGTTCGACCTGAATTATCTTGCCCCGGTTATCTTCACTTTGTACTGTGTCTCTGGAGAAATTGACAGCTCACCAGATCTTTCCTGAAGAATAAAAATGTGCACACTTTGCATTTTTCTCTATCCTCATACATTTGGATCCCACTCCCACAATTATGTAACAGTACTTACATACATGAACTATAATATTTAATAGATTCTCCTTGGTTTTTTTCTGGGCTGTGTCTTCATCATTGGGTGGAGGGTTATATGTCCCTAGGCAGCCTTAAAGAACTGTTGAAATCACATAGATTTTCCTTGGTTTTTTTCTGGGCTGTGAGGCCGTGTTCTGGAATAGTTTCTTTCTGACGTTTTGCCTGCATCTCTGAAGATGCCAGCCACAGATGCAGGTTAAATGTCAGAAAGAAACTAATCCAGAACATGGTCTCACAGCCTGGAAAAAAACCAAGGAAAATCTATGGATGCCGGCTGTGAAAGCCTTCGACTTCACATGGAATATTTAAGTACATCTGGAGAAGTGGATTAATATCCATGAAAGCTCATGCTGAAATAAACCAGTTAGGAGATTTTCAGACTACACTGTTATAGTGTTACTATTCCACTTTAACTGCTCTGCCTTCCTCCTGTGGAATTCTGGGGTTTGTAGTTTAGTGAGGCCTAAGATCTCTCTGGCTGGGAGTTGTAAATGCCCCTCCCTAAACTGCAAATCCCAGGATTCAAGAGGAAGCAGCTATAGCAAATAAAGTGGAATAGTAACACTATAACAGTGTTGTCTGAAAATCTCCTTAATCTCAAAGGTCTGACTAGATTCCTTCTTCCCACCCACCCCCTTTTTGTTTTTATGCTGTGAAAGACTAACAGCTGTTTCTTTGGAAACCTTCCTGAAGAATATGTCTCTTCTGAACCTATAGAATGTATCACATGAGGCTGGTTAAGAGCAATTACATCGGGATAATAGCATCTTTGGCTGTTACTTATCACATCTGTTGCTGCTTTGCATTTAAATCATTGGTGGAGTGCACTGATGGGGAAAACCCACCAAAGGCGTTGCTTTTCCACCTCTGCCTCTGGTGTGATAGGCTCTTCTGCTGCAGTTCTGATACCAGCAGTCACATGACATGAGTGGACAGTTCTCCTCCTCATAGAATCATTGAGTTGAAAGAGACCACAAGGGCCATCAGTTCCAACACACAATCAAAGCACACCTGATAGATGGCAATCCAGTCTCTGTTTAAAAACCTCCAAAGAAGAAGACTCCACACTCCGAGGCAGTGCGTTCTACTGTCAAACAGCTCTTACTGTCAGGAAGTTCTTCCTAATGTTTAGGTAGAATCTTTTTTTCCCCTGTAGTTTAAATCCATTGCACCATGTTCTAGTCTCTGGAGCAGCAGAAAACAAGCTTGCTCCATCTTCAATATGATATCCCTTCAAATATTTAAACATGGCTATCATGTTCCGTCTGTATCTTCTCTTTCCCAGGCTAAACATACTCAGCTCCCTAAGCCGCTCCTCGTAGGGCATGCTTCCAGAACTTTCAGCATTTTGGTCACTCTCCTCTGGACACACTCCAGCTTGTCAACATCCTTCTTGAATTGTGGTGCCCAGAACTGGGCACAGTATTCAAGGTGAGGTCTGACCAAAGCAGAATAGAGTGGCACTATTACTCCCCTCGATCTAGATACTATACCCGTATTGATGCAGCCTAGAATCTCATTGGCTTTTTTAGCAGGCGCATCACACTGCTGACTCATGTTCAGTTTGTGGTCCACTAAAACTCCTAGATCCTTTTCGCATGCACTGCCATCAAGCCAAGTGTCATCCGTCCTATATCTGTGCATTTCAGTTTTACTGCCCAAGTGTAGTATCCTACATTTCTCCCTGTTGAAATTCATTTTGTTAGATTTGGCCCAGTTTTCTAATCTGTTAAGGTCATTTTGAATTCTGATCCTGCCCTCTGTGGTATTAGCTACCTCTCATAATTTGGTGTCATCTGCAAACCTGATGAAAATGCCCTCTATTCCACCATCCAAGTTGTTGATAAAGATGTTGAATAGCACTGGGCCCAAGACAGAACCCTGTGGCACCCCATTAGTCACTTCTATCCAGGATGAAGAGGAGCCATTGGTGAGCATGCTTTGGGTTCAGTAAATCAACCAATTACAAATCCACCTAACAGTTGCATTGTCTAGCCCACATTTTACTAGCTTGATTGCATCATGGGGGACCTTGTCAAAGGCCTTACTGAAATCAAGACGTTCTACATCCACAGCATTCCCTTCATCTACCAAGTATATAACTCTATGGCATGACTTGTTTTTGAGAAATCCATGTTGACTTTTAGTGATCATGGCATCCCTTTCTAAGTACTTTTAGACTATCTGTTTAACAATCTGCTCCAGAATCTTTCCTGGTATTGATATCAGGCTGACTGAGCAGTAATTATTTGGGTCCTCCCCCCCCCTTTTTTTTTTTTTAAGATGGGGACAACATTTACCCTCCTCCAATTTGCTGGGATCTCCCCTGTTCCCCAGGAATTCTCAAAAATTATTGACAGTGGTTCTGACGTTACTGTCAGTTCTTTTAATGTCCTTTTAATGTTCATCTGCCCCTGGAGACTTGAATTCATTTAGAGTAGCCAGGTATTCCTGTACTACCTCTTTACCAATTCTGTGCAGGCATTTCCCCTACTGTATCATCTGCTCCATTTTCCCCAGGTTGAGCACTGTTTAGGAAACGACTGAAGCAAAGAAGACGTTGAGTAGTTTTGCCTTTTCTCTGTCCCCTGTTAGCATTTTGCCATCTTCTGCACACAGCAGTCCTACCACTTCCTTGTTCTTTCACTACAGACATAACCAAAAAAAACACCCCCAAACCCTTTTATTGTTTTTAACCTCTCTAGCAAGCCTGAGCTTATTCTGTGCTTTAGCTTTTCTGATGTTCTCCCTATACATGCTTGCTATTTGTATGAATTCTTCTTTGGTGATTATCCCCCTTTTTCCCATTTCTTGTACATGTCCCTTCTAAGTCTTAGCTTAGTTGTGTCGGGGATGATAGGACACTCAGTCCCCGGAGGAAGCAAAAATATCTCAGTAGAAGTCAGCAGCAACCTGTTTCCAAGAAGGATACTCATATACAGAGGGGTTGTCTTCCAAACAAACAAGAGGCCCTTTATCTTGAAGCTCAAAGCAGTTACGATATGTACAGGAATTCACAAAGTAGATGAACAAACTGCTATGCCAGGCACTGGATTTGCTTAAGAGAGAAAGTGCTCTTATACAGTCCTTTTATACAGTCCCTCAGGGTATTGGATCCCCCAAACATCCGGGCGCCTTACATCAGCCTTTTGCACACTGTGCTGTGCACACCACACTATATTGTGCACACCACACTTCAGCCTGATGCAATGCCCTGCAATCTCCTGACTATGTAGCTGTGGCCTCCAGGTTTGAGACTGGGCTTGGCCTTGACTAGGCTGGCAGACTTGGCAGTTGTCTGGCCAAGGAGTTCAGACACTGACTCCTGACAAGTTGAAAGTTCTTTAGACATCCATCCTGGTTTCTTTAGACACCTCCCATTTTTCCTCCTGATTGGTACTTTTTGAAGCTGTGCCTCCAATATCTCACTTTTAAGAAATTTCCATCATCATGAACTCCCTTTTCTTTTAGTATTCCTGATCATGGGATCACCCCCAGTAATTCCCTAAGTTTTCTGAAATCAGCTTTCTTAAAGTCTAGAATGTGTGTCTGACTATGCTTAGCTTCCCCTTTCCCTTGTATAAAAACCTCCAGGAGAACATGATCCAATCCTTCTTCTTCCTCCTCTCACCCCAAGACAACAGACTGGTGTGATAAAACCCTAAGAAAGAGACCTGGAGAAGAGAGGGGGAGGCTTAGCAAGGTTAGCTCCAATTTCATATCCCTCCTCCAGCAAGCACCCCCTCTTTAATCCAACACCTCGTCCCTTTGGGCCAATCAGTCTGCACCCCTCACCCAATTGACAGCAGAGTAGTCCCTTCCAACAAAGCAAGTGGTATTTTGCAAACATACCAACATCCACATGGCATGATGGGAGATAAGAGGCAAGAAAGGAAAAGAGTAGACTGGTGGAGGAGAAGCAAAGGACAGGGGTAAATTAGTGCTTTCAAACTGATGGCACAACAGCATGATTGCAGATAGGATAGTGAGAGGTTTCACAGAAGGAAGTAAAGTGGAAGTACAGCTGGTTCATTTCACCTTCTATTCTGCCTTACCGCATGACATTGTAGTTCTTCAGTTCTGGTCCTGTGGGAGACAGTTGTAAAAGTTAGTCTTTTTTCTAACAGGAAAAATCCGTTAGGAAAAAGACTCTTTTACAACCATCTCCAACAGGACCAGAACTGAAGAACTACAATCTTCATCTAACCCAGTACTGCTAACTCTAACTGACAGCAGCTCTTCAGGATTTCAGGCAGGATTGCTTCCTAACTCTGCTTAGAGCTCCCTGACTTTCCCTCATGGTCTCCTATATTCCAGTACTAACCAGGCCCAATTCTTCTTTTCTTCTAAAACATGAGATCAGATATGTTTAGGGTGGGATAAGGGTAAAACCATTGAAAGGATTATGGGAGTTGCATTTCAGTCCAATGATATCTAGAGGGCCACATATTCCCCCATCCCTCATTTAGGCTGTCCTGAGGCAGATCCCACTGATGTAAGTTGATTTATATTCTTCAAACAATTTTCTGAAGAAACAGTTACAACAAGCTCTTAGGGGCTTACTGCACTCTAAAGTAAAACGGCAGTGCAGCAGGAAGGTTCCATCTTCTATGCTGCCTTACTGCATGATTTCATCATTCTTCTGGTGTTCTGCCAGAAGGTCATGTGGGAAAATGAGGTAAAACCATGTCTTTTTGCTAATGGGTTTTTTTGTTACCAAAAAGATGCAGTTTTACCTCAATCTCCCATGGTACTGGAACAGAAGAATGATGATGTCGTGCAGTAAGGCAGCACAGAAGACGCAACCTTCCTGCTGCACTGCAGCTTTACTTTGGCATGCAGTAACCCCCTTAGATAAGTAGGCAGTTGCTAGACACACACTCTGATTGTTTAGTATTCCTTCTCAAAATGCAAATGAAACCCACCTGAAGATTATTGTGTTTTGCCTCTCAAGCAAGGACAAGAAAAATGCTGGCTCTTCCGTCTCTTAGAGGTATACATTAAAATAGAGAAAAGAAGTAATATTTTGAAAAGATGATGGAGTAGTCACCATGCTCCACCATTTCTGGTAAAGAGAGATAAATCTAGATGACCTAGGAATACTAAGTCCCAGATATAGAGGAGAAGTTGGGACCATGAGGGTCAGTCACTCAGTCCTCTCTAACAAAAGCCATGGTACAAACTGAGACAACAATTATTATTTATTCGTTACATTTATATCCCCCTTCTCCAATGAGCTCAAGGTGGACTTTTCTCATCCTTGTTTTATCCTCACACCAGTCCTCTGAGGTAGGTTAGTCTGAAAGAAAGTGCCTGTTTTAAGGCCATGCCATGAGTTTCATGGCTGAGTGGAAACTGGGGTTCGGGATCATCCAATCCTGACCCCAGTTCAACATGCTAACTTGAATGTGGGAAAAGTGTGGCCTTAGGGCTGTATGTGGCCCCCAGACTTTTTGTGGCCCTGACCATCTGACTGCCATTTTTTTCTGGCAGAAAAAAAAAAGAGTGAATTGCCTCTTTTAGAGGTCTCTAGTTACCTTTAAAATATGTCACAGGGCTGCTACCTTACTTAACATTAAAAATACTTATTTTTCAAAACCAGAAGTGGACTTCAGGTAGCTTTGGGGTTTTTGGTTTTTGTTTTGCATTTTGGGGAGTCTGTGCAGCTGGGTCACTGAGCTGCAAATTGGCTGCTGAACCTACCAAAGCTGCCCACCTTCTCCTCTCTAAATACTGTTCCATACTGTAACAAAGCATTATCCATTGTGCTTTAAATGGTTTCATGGGTCAGTCAAAAGCTACTCCGCATTGATAGTATTCACCACTTTGTCTTGGCATAACAAATATATATATTAGCAAGAACAAGTATGCATGAAACTGAAATACATGCCTGAGCTGTTGAATTTTTTCCTGCTTTTTAGTTACTTAATGTACAGGAATCCAGCCAAGGATGAGAAAAATGTGGCAACTCTAAATGTGGTTCTTCTGAAAATGTGCTGAACTCAGTTGCTGCATTTGTCTTGATCAGGTTTTCAGTATGTTGGTTAATTCCAGTGGCAAGTCCATAGTATCTTGAAAATCTTATCAGTGCACAAAGGGAGAGAGAGCAAAGGGAGGAGAGAGGGAGGTTTGCTTAAGTTGCATGTTTTCTGTAGTTCAGTTCCAAGTTGGCTTAATCAGCAGGTGGCTTATGCAGCTACTACATCTACACACACGCACACGCACATGCACACGCAAGCCTCTGCGAACAGTACTAACAAAGATCTAAGGGGGATCAGTAGCTCTCACAAAGCAAACCTATATTGCTTTCTAGGATCAAGTCCAAGCTTCTGGTAGAAGATCTATAAACGTACCTAGGAATCTGCTTATACCACTGTTCTACCATGACTTTTAAGACTGACTAGGAATGTTCTCTTAAGCACTCATGTGCCAAACTAAGTGTGAAAGAAGATTGAAAAAACATCCTCGCTTATTACTCATTTTTAGAATTCTTTCCACTGAGATATTAAAAAGCATACAGTAATACATTTGGTGTTAAGATGTCCACAAATAGGCTGGGAGAGAGTAGAATAATTCACTTACAGTTACCCATGCTGCATTGTTGCAAAATAAATGCATGGCAGAACAAGAGCAATAGACTTAACAAAAGCTGTGTTTGACTTGGGGATTGTCTAAATGATGAAAATACTTTTCACAGAATGTGAGGAGAATACAATCTGTCTAAATGGCACCCCACATCATTTTGATGTATTGGGAAGGAGGGGGGCAGATCCACCATATACTGTGTGGGAAAAGCTTTTGTGGCTTTTCCCAAAGTTTTTTGAAACAGCGGGGGGAATGCGCATTCCTGGTCGTTGGGACAAGCGATTTGATTTGATTTGATTTCCCTATACGAGTGGAAGTTGAAAGTTGATTGGTCAGACATGTTGGGGGGGGGGTGGAGCTTGCTAACAAGGCAAGTGCCCAGACCCACCATGTTGGATATTCACCTCCTTCTTCCTCCTTTTGGATTTAGTGAGTGAGAGCTAAGGCAATAAAATGGCTTATTTTTTTTGGTTTGCTTTTTTGTTAGCAACAAAAGATTGCTCTTTTGCACCTTGGATTTTTTTTTTTTTAAAAAAAATACTGTCTGTCAGCAGCAAATTGAGGTAAGTAAAAATGCGAGTAATTCACTCATGGCCACCATCTTGATTTGCAGGCATGCCTGTTTGCACAGCAAATGCGGATAGCTTCGCATGCCTGCAATCTACCAAAAAAACTCATTACAAATAGCAACTGCTGTGAATTGCCATTACTGAAGATCAATCCACAATTTTTGGCCTCATATAGAGAAGCCCTTGGCCATCTCAAGCATCATGCAGTGGCTAGACTGGCCTATATTTATACTGCCATGCACATGTTCTCAGCTACATTTGTTCACTGTACCTGTCAGAAAAGATAATAATATAGACTGTACCTACATGACATAAGAAACTCTCTTCTGCCAGGTCAGTTTGCTTGTCCATCCAGCTCTGTACCATCTGCTCTGACCAGGCAGTGGCTCTCCATAGTTTCAGACTAAGACCTTTCATATCACCTTTCAATGGATGTTACCAGGGACCAAACCTGGAAGCTTGTGCATGCAAAGCTCTTGCTCTAGCTTTGACTTACGGGTGGGGGAGAGCACAACATGAGCTTATTCACCCACCATATGAATTCTGCCACTATGACATTTTCCTTTGATCTCCAAATGTCTAGCATTGTGGTAACTTAAAACTTCAGTTGAGCATTTAGAAATAAAGCTGAGTCATCCAAAGAAAAGGTGAAGGCACAGTTATCACAGCAAATATAAGAGTTCTAGGAGTAAATTATTTTCAGTGACTCACTTTCTCCAATGCTACAAATTTGGGAGATGAGAGAAAATTTCATTTGGGGAGGACAAAAGTCTTCCTGGGGGGGGGGTAATGCCCTCATCCCCTCCCCTGCCAATAGCTACATCCCTGGTTGATCTTTCCCAAAGGCTCAAAATTTAAGAATGAACTCTTCCTTCATGACTGCACAATAGGAGAAGTTTCAGGCCTTAGAAGCAGCATGTGTATATCTACATCATGGTGGGTAATTATGACATGCCTGGAGCCTATTCCACTGTCCATTCTCTTCCTGGTCTTTCACAGGCTGCACCTACCCTTTTGTTTTGAAATCAGAAGTGACCAGAACATTGCCTCCTGTTCTTTGGAGGTAAAAGGGCTGTTTAGGCCTAAATAAGAGGTCACGCAAAATAGTCTTAATAGGGAGTCATGACTTATGGAGACTTCTAGAGTTATAATTGTTTATTGGTGGGCAAAACAAATGTTGGTAAAGTGGGGCAGCTCAGGAGCTAGGAGGTCACACTATGGAGGCTGGTAGGTTCCATGCAACTCAGAGGCTACACAGTTCCCACCCGGATCCTCCTAAAACATAGAAACTAGCGTGAGCTACTATGTCATTCATTATGCAAAGGAGGTAGCAGACCCTCTCTAGGAAATACGTCTGTGCCATTTGCATAACTATATTCCAGGCCACAGCTTTTCCCGTGATATTTAACCCTGGGCTACTGCCACCAATTTTACTCCCTCTCCTAAACCGTTCCTCAGATTTACTATCTTGGGGTATTAAAGTCCTAATGTCCAACTTTCTTGATTGGCAGGGGCGGTCCTGATTAGTTCTCTGTCCTCTCACTTTTTTCAGATGCTTTTAAAATGTCCCAGTTTCTCTTTCTTCTTCCCACTTTGTCCTCCATTTATTTAAATACAGTAGGACCCCTGTATCCACTGATTCATTATCCACTAATTCAATTATCCATGGGACACAAAACAGCACACCTACCATAGAGTCTTCCTACAAAATGTGTCCTGTCTAGCCATTTTCTAGGTCCTCCAAGGCAACTCTGTGGTATTTTAAACTGGGAGTCCCATTATTATCAATGAGGTTGGCTATTATCCACAGTTTTCAGTATACACGCCCCCCCCGGAACTAGCCCCCAGCAGATACGAGGGTCCTACTGCACTGTAGCTGTAACTTAAGTACTTGAGAAGTAGTCTACATTCAGCTAAGCCAGAGGTGAAGAGAGGAGGGGGAGCAATCTTGCTCTTCCCAGCAGGCTTAGGCAAAAGCAAAGTGCTGCAGCCTCTCCTGGCTTGTGTGTCCTTTCTCATTAATAACTTTTGCCATCTTGACCACATTCTGATGTTGCATGGCCACATGTGCCCTGGTTTCCATCAGTGAAATGTTGGATGGTATGTAAAGTGGCTCTAGATAGGAGGCACTAATATTCTACCCAATTGTAACACTCTGATTCCACTTTATCTACCATGTCTGCATCTTATGGAATCCCAGGATTTGCAGTTTAGGGAGGTCTATTTAGAATTCTTAGCCAGAGAGTTCTAGTGCCTCACCAAGCTACAAAGCCCAGGATTCCACAGGGTGTTGCTTTTGAAGTTAAAGTAGAATCATGGTGCTATAATTGTATAGTGTGAAAGGGCTCATGGAGAAGTGTGTGTTTCTAAAAAAACTTTCTTGGTGTACAGTGAAGACTTTCACCTTCCCCTGAACGAATAGCTTAGGCAGAAGTAAAATTACCACAAAGAAACTGGGTATTTAATAAAATCTTCTGTTTAACAAGAAACATGAATGCTGGCTGGCTATTGCTGTCAATTTTATTGTTTGTATCAACTTCCAGTGCTCCTACTCCCTGCTTGCCTTCTTCTCTCAGGCGTTCCAACTCCAGCTCCCACCTCAACCAAACCAAACATCAAACTGGCAGTTAAACCACCCAAATGTCTTATTTTATTTCCACCTTGTTGTTGTGTTTCTGCAACTTATATCTGACTTACGGCAATCCTATGGTGACCCTATCAGAGGCTTGTCTTGACAAGATTTGTTCCAAGGCGGGTTGCCCTTGCCTTCCTCTGAGGCAGAGAGGTGTGACTTGCCCAGGGTCACCCAGTGGGTTTCCATGGCTGAGGAGGGATTTGAACCCTGGTCTCCAGAATCATATCTAAACCACTACACCATGCTAGCTCTCTATTTCCACCTTAGCCTTCCATCTTCTTCTTTTTAAAACTTTCTAAAGGCTATGACTGGTTGATTACACAGGTTGGACAGGCCCTCTAAATCTGCTGCCCATCACCCTTCAGATGTTTTGGATTATAATCCCCTTCACCCCAAATCAACATAATTGCTGGTAATAGGAGATGCTAGGAATTGTACCTGAAAACATCTGGAGGGCACTAGCTCAGAACCGCTGGCATTACTCTATTTCCACTTATAATTAAGGCATTATCTGGAAGAAGAATCTTTGTTCACACAGCTGCATTCCTGCTTTTGATGCCAGGCTGTCATTTGGGAGAGGATTGTATCCTTTCAGAGGTATCCTCATGCCTGAGAGGACAGTGAGAATGGCTTATTTTTCACAATGATTTTTGGAAGTGCATTACATACCCCAAACAGCAACACAGCTCTGGCATGTGCTTATCTCATGGGCCCTTTGCTGGGATAGAAGGTGATATGTGGTGCCCTTTGCTCAGGGTTGCAGGTGATATATGGAGGTGAGTTGGTGAGGAAGGGAAGAGAACACAAGGTAGTGAATGTTTTGAAATATCACCAAGGCTGAGAGAATCATCATTCCTGAGGTGCCTGAAGCTCTGATGTGATGCTATAAGCATGCTGGATGGATGAGCAGACATTCTGCAGTCATTAAGTGCTTATTAGTCCCATTCAAAATGGCAAGTTTGTTGCCTGACTGCTTTTGCAAAAATCTCAACTGTGTCTCCACATAAGGTGCTTCCTGCCTCCCACACCTTCTGCTACTTTTTGAAATCCATCCAGAGTTTTTGTTTATCTCTGAACCTGTTCCAGGGAGGGAGAAATGCAATCAGTGGAGAGCGATGGGCAAAGAAAGGAGGGGGGAGCCCTCGCTGCTTGCTTCCCTTTGGCTGCTCATTTCAGACTTCTTTCAAGCAGAAATTACTCACATTAATCAAGGGAGAGAATGTGTTTGGGGGCCTGTGAATCTGGTGCCATAGAATCAAATTCCATCAGTGGCAGCAGGAGGACAGGGGGGACTCTGTCTTTGTCGCACGTGTCCTAATAGAGCCATCGCCAGAGGAAATTGGATGTGAGAATTCTCCCAAATAAATCTGCCCTTAAGAAATGCCAGATCTACATGAGAAATGAATATTTGTGACAGAGACCAGTGCAGATGTCCAGTATGTCAAATCAATATGGATCACACCCACAATAAAGCATCTGCTAAAAGGAGAAGGGATGCTGTGGGATGGAAAAGCCTTATAATGGGATGGTAGCAGAGTGGAAGAAGATCAGGCATAACAGTTTGCCTGAACACAATAGAGAGAGTAAGGATTTGAGGATTTTGTTCCTGGATAAAGTGAAAGAGTTTCAGAATAAGAATACCTGTGAGGAGACAAACTGGCTTGGTTACATATTGCTTGCTACTTACTTGTTTTGTGATCATCATTAAGAATGAGTGCTTAAATGCTTTTGGAGGTGGATGCGGGGCTCCCCCACCCACTAAGTCAGGCTTTTGTCCACCTGGTTCAAATCTTCATGCAACAATGGCCATGTGCACATCATCAATTCACAATGCAGTTGAGCAATTGTCGTGTTCAATGCAGACTGAGTATTGTGTGAGTGTTTGGATATTTTTCGACTACTGGATCCCTCAACCCCAACCATTGGCCATGCTGGCTAGGGTTGATGTCACTTGTAGTTCAGCTACATCTAAAGAGCTTCCAAGCTCTTTTTTGGTTTTAAAATGCCCGTGTTCACAGGCCAGCCTTTAGAATGCCCATAAGAAAATGGTTCCCTTTTAGTTGGAGCAGAGAACATTCCAGCTGAAATGGATCCATTGGCTTCTGGACATTCTATAGAGTAGTCTAGTCTAGGATTTTCCATTCCCCTTTTCCAGTATTTGAAATTTACTAACATGTACACATGGTCTTTTGCAAAGACAAAATGTAGGCAAAGTGCAAAGTGCTAGAGAAAATGTACTTATTGTTTTCCCTGCTTGATCTTAACAATTGGGAGCTCAGGCCATGACCATCTCATCCTCACAATAATCTTGCACTGCAAATTAGGCTGAGATTGGCCCAAAGCTACCTAGTGGGTTTGATGATGGCGCTAAGATCTGAACCTAGCTCCAGGTTCATGGACCCCATAATGTGGGTGGGAGGGGGCTTGGCCCCACCCAAAAATAGGCAAAGGGACTGAGCCCTCTTGAAATGATCTGGCAAAATGAGACCACCAAGAGTCCTATGTAGTATAGCTTTCTCTGGAATCATCAATCAGAAGTGTACTGAATGATCAAGCACTAAGAAATACTAAGAAAGTTGTTGCTGTTGAGCCCTCACAGGAATAATAAAGTTTGCCAGCAATCTATCTTATGCACACATACTTGGGAATAAGCTACACTGAACATAAGGACGACACCTTAAAATACACATTGTAAGAGTCTTTATACTTAAGGATGTGTAGTTATCCAGTTTCCTCCTGCAAGTAAGGATTTTTTTTAAATGACCTACTTGCCCACATTGAGCCCTCTCACCTTAAAAATCATTCCGGGAGCTATGTCCAAATTGAAGACTCTGTCCATAGCCCTACACTGGTTCTCCAGACCTGACAATGATCATTCATACATATGTTAATTGTGCATTTGTGTGAGGCAGAAAAACCATTGATTATCAAAGCAGGTGGCTGATATGGAACATGGAGAGACACTCTGCTTACCTTAAAATTACCTAGAGATGAGTCAGAGAAGACAGGAGGGCAACCCTGGTGCAAGTACACAGTTTCTGACTGCCTAGCTATTCCCCCTTCTGGGTATGGTCCACTGATGCCAACCAGTGATTGTGGGCCTTCCTCTTGCTTCCATCACCACTTCTTCATGATTGTTGGCAGGATGTTTTTTTTTTATTCCTCCTTGATTTTTCTCCATAGGATAGGGATAGTTCCTACCTCCTGTTTGCTTTCTCATGTCTCCCTCAGTTACAGGAATTGACCTTCCTCCACTGCAGCTCATGTTCCTAAGTTGGTGTCCAAGTTCAAGGTGTCTGCTTCAGTACCTTTAAAGGGGAGAAAAGCATAAACTGGTTGCCTATCTGGAAATTCTGTTCAGCAGAGGGTGAAGTTAATCCACCTGCTGGTTGGTCCCTATGATTCAGTATTTTCCAAACAGGTATCTTCTAGACCACTAACCCACACCATTCTCAGCTGTGCTGAGTGGAGGTGGGGTGATGGGGTTTTAGTTCAATGTATCTGGAAGCTGTCAGGTTGGGGGTGTCTGGTGCCTTGAATGCATGCATTACTTTAGCATTCATTAACTTGTCCCAAAGAGCTTTCTGTCCTGAGTCAAACTGACACACAGAGGCAATTTCATTCTTCTACAGTAATAAAGGAGAATATCAGAGTGTTTCTCTGTGTCAGCTATAACTCATTGGAACATCATGATAGGCACCTCAACATCTGACTGATTGTTTTTGGATGTTATCAAAGCTGCAGTGCCTAGTTTGAAGTCAAAAAGGGCCATAATTCAATAGGTAATGATGGCATACCTCAAAATATGACAGACTGTTTTTTGTTGCCATCCAAGCTGCGGTGCCCAGTTTCAAAGTAAAAATGCTGAAATCCTAAAGCAGGGGGTCCCCAAAAGAAAAATGGGTGTCTTCCATGACTCATCAAGAAATCACAGTAGATGCTTTTAAACCAGTCTTTTAAGTTGACATTCAAGTTGTAGTGCCTGGAGGAGAGAAGTTTCCTTGAAGCAAAAAAGAAGGCCTACCATAATTAATTGGGAAATACCTTTTTTAAAGGAGTAGAAGACAGGAGGTACTGCTAAGAGTCTCAAAGCAGGAAAAGGGTGGGAAAACAGGAAAGGATGATACACCGCTGGTGATTCCTAAGATTTAAAAATTGTGGGAGAATGGCAAACAGCTCTCTGAAATACTGCTGCTAAGATTCCTGAAGGAAAAAGGATGTAGGAGGGAAACAGGGGCACCATAGAACCCCTGCCTCCGGAATCCCTAGTAAAGATCTTGGTAGTGTTGGATACAGTTCAGCTGGAACACAAGATTCTTGAGGCAGGAAAAAGGGTGGGAAAACAGGAGAGGGCTAAGGCACTTCTGCTAACATTCCTGAGGTTAAAAAGTTCAGAAAAATGGGAGAGGGCTATCTGAGGTACTGCTGCTAAGTTTCCTGAAATTAAAAAGAGAGGGGAGCAAGAAAATAGGAAGTCCTATGAGCCCCTTAGGGGTACTAGGTACATATCCAGGCAATTCTGGCTATTTTTCAGCTCGTTAGGCTTAACAGTATGATAACTCTAAGAGTATGATAACTCTAAGAGTGCCTACAGAGGAATGCAGACTGTGGCAGAGCACCAAAAGCAAGGGCGAGGCTTTCGGCACCTTAAGCACTGGTAAATTTGAGGCCACTGGAGGCCAATACCTGGGGCAGGGACTGAATGTGGCTTTTTACAGGAGATATATATGGTGGAGGAAACTGTCTCCCCATGTCTGAGAAGCATGGAGAGTTAATGTTTCAGGTCTTGCTGTTTAACTAGAAGCAACACAGTAGCTTCTGGCAAACACAGCCATTATCTAGGCATCTAGGTGCCTTGGAGGAATAGTCATTTGTGTTTTGCCTTAGGATGAGCCTTTTGCCTGTGTGGGGGAGACAGTCATGTGGACTGGAACTTGGAAGGCATTATCTCACTATCGAAATATCTACAGTGTACCAGGCAGATAGGTCTCCAGCTGGGGCAAATTACTGGGTGTCAATTTTTTCGAATCAACAAGAGGATGGTGATTTATAATATCCTGCTCAGGAGATTCAGGTTTGAAGACCAGAAGGGATAGTTTTAGTGCTTTAATCTTCCAGGATGTCAAGGTCGGAGCATCCTCACCCAGTCACACTGATATCCAGCACATCTACTTGAGCTGCTCTTGTCACTTTCAATCAAGTTGATGGCCTTGTTAAACTGTTTGAAAAGGCTGAAAAAGGAATCAGGTAGACAGCCTACAAATCCGATATTTTTATTCTTTTAGAAAAGACTCTTAAAGGAATTCCATCCAGCATCGTATTTAGTTAATACAGAGACTTGCTGTCTGATGTTTGACTGGTGATATCCAAACTTATATGGGAAAGTAGTACCTCCCTCTGGGTAATGTGTCTTTTTCATTCTGTAGTAGAAGTATGGGACCCTACTCTGTGGGAGCTGCAGTGACCTGTCAAACTTTTCCCCAGGCCCTGCTCTCACTCTCCAGGCCCCACAGCTCCTTCCCCACAGACCTAAACCTCTGTTATCTTTGATTAGCAGGTGACTGAACCTAGCGATTCCCCTACTGCACTATATTTAGGCTTTTGAAAAGCCTCCATTGGTGCCAGAAGTGTTTTGTTGTTGTAATGCAGCTGTTCTTTTTTTAAAAAATACAATGGGTGTCTATGACTCTCATACAGATTATCATATTGCCATTGTTATTGTTATTATTCCCACTTTTTTTCTAACAAGTTCAAAGGGCAGTACAGGGTTCTCCATGTCCAGGGGTGAGCAACTGTGGAAGGCTAGGGGGTTCATAGCCCTCCAGGAGACTTTACCTTTTACCTGCTCCCTCCCACATCCTTTTATTGGCTGGTGGAAAGCCTGGGTGGGTGGGTGCATTGTGGTGGTGGTGGTGGCGGTAGTGGTGGTGAAATGTCCCGCTGTGTGCTTGTAGCTAGATGAAGAGCAATGATGTGATCTTTCAGGACCTCTGAAGGACCCCTGGGAGATCCCAGAAGATACCTTAACATTGTGTGTCTGGCTATAGACACACAGCTGGATGCTTCACTAGCACCCTCCCTTGTTGTCCACCAGCTAGTAAATGGCCATGTTCAAAGGGTGCAACATATAAAAAGTAATCTGGGGGGGATTTTGACCATTTTATAATGGAGGTAATTAATTCCTCTCTTTGCAGACCAAAAAAGGAAGGAAGGAAGGAAGGAAGGAAGGAAGGAAGGAAGGAAGGAAGGAAGGAAGGAAAACAAAGACATATGCCAAGATTACATTGGTGTAGGTAACTGATAGGATATCATCAAGGTCTTTTTTTCTTTTTGCATGCTACCACAATTTTTGGCAGCACATTTCTTTTTGAGGTCAAAGCAAACAATACCATAAGCATGCTCAGGGCTGACTAGAAATTGTTACATACAAGGTATCATACATGCTGAAGGTAAATTATGCTACAAAATGGTGACTGATCAAAGTCACTGAATGAGTTCTATGGTTGAGTGGGAATTGATTGTGGACCTATTAATCTGACATTCTAACTATGCAACAGTAATGAACTATGGCAAGTAATGTACCGTATATCACATTGTCATAGGTTGGCTATACTCAGCACCAGACACCAAGAAGTTGCTCATCTCTGTTCTAATCCACAAAAAGGTACGTCATAATAAATGTGGCATTGTTTAAGGTACTGAGGAAATGAAACCTCCCTGTGATAGAAATGTGCACTTGAAAGAAGAGAGGACTATGCACAATGAGTGAGAAAACACCTTTATTGTGTAATAAACTGATTGCCTAAGAAAAGCTCCCTATCATCTAGGTTTTCTCTAAGTTATAACAAATTCCAGCCCCTTTTGTTCTCACCAGTTGGTGGCCCATTGCAAGCATGCTGCCAAGACAAAAAAATTGCTCAAAGTTCAGTAAAAGAGTGAATCACTTTCTCCCACATCAGGCTGCATGCTCTTCTAACCATTGTTCTGAACAGCACCCGGCATATCATCCTGTCCTTTGCCAACCATATCTGTGCCTGTGGAGCAATTCAGTGTCTTCTGTTCTTTGCTTCATACCCAGCAGCCTCCAATGATTGAATCTTGACCTTTATAGTTGTGGTTTATTAACTTTCTGTCTCAGTATGTGAGGATTCAACATCGGCAGGCGGAAAGAGAGACAAAGAGCATTTCCTGTAAACTCACTCTCTTTCACACACACTTGGGACAGCTAAAAGGAGAGACAAAGAACTATTTCCAGTATACAGTACTCTCACACACACACATTCACTGGGAACCATTGAAAGGTGAGGCTGAAATTTGCACCACAAAATAAGTTCAGGGTGACCAGAAGCCAAAGGAGTCCACTGGATGAACAAAGGCTAATTTAACAACACAGTTACTGAAACAAGCAGACTTTGCAATCTCTTTAGAAGTATCTTCTTGGCAGTACAGCTTGACAAGTGTCAACAATCTGGAAAAGAAGAGATGACACCTACCTAGATGCCATTAAGGCCCTGCTTGTGGATTAAATACATTAATAGGCATCTGCATGGCATTAAAGGAGAGCAGGTGGGAGGTGTTGCTTGTCCCACCCTTGACATTGTGTCCTTCTCCAACATCTGATATCTCTATGTTTGAAGAGCTTCCTACATGCATAGACTTCAGTCATCAGGAACCCCAACTGAGCAGTGCTCCTAACTTTATAAATAATGCTTGCCCTCTTCAGATGTGCATGCTTGCTCACTGCATAGAGGATGTAGGGTTAGGATTGCCACATTCCAGCTCTTCAAATTTGGTTGTCTAATTGGCATATTATGCAAGTTATTATATATATTCATATTATTATATTTGCATTCTAACATTGGAAATTCAACATATTGTTTATTGCTTTTTAAATTGCTACTATGTTTCAGCTGTGGTACCATTTCTTATTGTAATATCTATTCTGAGAAACCAAACAAAATGTTTAAAGTGCAGGACTTGGAACAGAGTACAGTGCAGGGTAAGGGAGATGGTGCTGCGTTTGCATGTCAACAACTGGATCAGGCCAAATTGAACCCAATCCAGCTGTCCAGATAGCAGAAGAACTGGAGGCATTTCAGAGTTTTCTGGAATGTCTGGAGTCTCCTGTGGGTTCTCTTATACTAGATTAACAGCCTAATGAAGTGTGTGCTTTGTGCATCGTTTGAACACATTACACCGGGTCTAGGGTAAGTTCAGTTTATTTCTTTAGTATAGACAAGCCCTGAGTTACCCAATGGAAGCTCAAGAGGAATGGATCCAGGCTGACTTCCTTGGTAAGAAAGCCAAGTTACAGAGAAAGCCCTGTCCCATATACTTGCCAGCCTAGCCTCTTTGGTGGGAGGAAAGGCTTCTGCTATGGATCTCAAATTTTAGACAGGCTCCTATGGGAGGAAGCAATCTTTGAGATATCCTAGCCCCAAATGAGGACTTAAGGCTGCACCCAGATTTCTTCTAGCACCTGTAGCTATAAATGATTAGTAGGGATAAGGTTTATCCATTGAAGTGGTAACTACCAATTAATGTGATGATGGTGTGGTCATGATTATCTGCTAATCTGCAGTTTGAACCATGTCACTTACATTGTTCCATTGCATGTTATGATTATCAACACAGTAGAGGTAAGATCAGGTACTTTGAGGCAAAGTATGAAATGGGGCCCCTCTCCATTCCATCAATAGATGTTAACAGGGCTGGTAGTAGACTTCAAAACTAGCATTTTGACAGCATCCTCTACTATACTTGTGGGTACTGGTGGCACACACAGCATTGGTCAACAAAAGAGGGGAATGTCTAGGAGGTTCAGGAGATACTCCTGGAGAGCTGCTGCTGCTGTCACCTTCAGCATGTGTCCTGCTCTGCTTAGTGCCAGGGCCATCCCTGGATGTAGTAATGGTGGGTATGTAAACAGACCAACCAAGAAAATCCAAGAATTGCTATGCTCAGCAAAGGACAAAGGAGACCCTCTCACAGCTGCAGGAGTTTACTGCATACCATGCAGCTGTGGACAAGTTTACATAGGGACCACTAAACACAGTGTGCAAACACAAATCAAGGAACATGAGAGACAATGCAGACTAGGCCAGCCAGAAAAATCAGCAGTAGCAGAACATTTTAAATAACACAAAATGTTATTTTAAAACACCAAAAGTCTGGACCAGGCCAACAACTATCATGTCAGAATGCACAGAGAAGCTATTGAAATCCACAAACACCTGGACAACTTCAACAGGAAAGAAGAAACCCTAAAAGTAAACAAAATCTGGTTGCCAGTCCTGAAAAACACTAAAATCAAAACCAAACACTTGCAAATGAACTCCCAGAGACAGGGGGATTTTCAGCAGATAATGGACCATTAACCAACTATTAACCAAACAGATACTAATCCTCCTTGTATATCTCCACCCAGAAACTAGCCATTCAAATACACAAATTTACATATCCTTCCTAATAGGGGTTCACAGTATATAAACCTCCCACACACTCCTACCCAACCATTCTCTGAAGATGCCAGCCACAGATGCAGGTGAAACAGCAGAAATAAACTCTTCCAGAACACGGCCTCACAGCCCGAGGGGGGCGGACACCAAGGACAATCTATAAAAAATGGACTGTTTACACCTTGTCAAGTGTCTCCTGATGAGTAGTGTTTTGCTATATAATATGTAGAAAACTTGGTCTAATGACCCTTTGGAGGAAGAATTTATGCTTGTTTTGTCCATCACTTCAGACACATTTTCTACATAATATAGTTCTCAGGACCAGGTGAGCCTGAGATATTTTGCTGCCTGCAATGAAAAAGGTGGCACCTCCTTTTCTTGTTCCATATGCATATATAAAAGCCAGCTTGTTTGGCTACTAAATCTTTCCTCTACACTGCCAGTGGGAAAGTGTCCACCACCACACCTGAAGGCAACACGCTACTTTAGAAGGGTGCTAGACATGCCACATGGCAAACTGCTTCTTCTACCACTTTGGCTTATGATGGATCCAGCCCTATTTGAGAGCAACAATCTCAAAAGAGGAATCATATAGGAGAGGAGCAGTGCCTATGGTGTTTGACATCGACCATATTCAGACAGGCAATATGCAAATAGTATTCATTATGTAAATTATAATTATATAAAATTAAAATTACATGAAAGTAAATTATGCACCCTAGCTGCAGCCCTCCAGCTCATGACAGATCTCTGATACAGTTCTCTGTGCAGAACAAGTTGCTGGTTGCTGCATTAAGCTCCTGGCTTCCTTCCATTATTTAAACATCCAGCCTCCCTCCCACCCATCTTGGAAGGTGAGAATAATCAGACTAGGAGGGGTGGGCAGGAAAGCCTCAGTATGTTTATGGTACCGATACTCCAAAATCTGACCAACGTAATATTTAGACTATGCATATCTGATAAGCTACTTATGTAAACCAGATACAATAAATTAGCATGCCTTTTAAAAATAATTTCCTGGCAGCTGAAGGAAAAAATGCCCCTGGTTCTTATTCAGAGTTTGTAAAAGTTACTTTTTAGACTACAACTGGTCATACTGGCTGGGGTATTCTGAGAATTATCTTACCAAAAATTAACTTTTCCAAGCTTGTGCATATATACATCACCAGAGGGTGTGTGTGTGTGTGTGTGTGTGTGTGTGCGCCCAAATACATACACATGCATGCACACAAAAACACACAGAATGAATGTGAATACTCTTGGAACTGAGGGCCCATCCCCATGGACAATACTAGAGAGGAGGGGGGGTGTTGCTAAATTGTGACAGGAAGCTTGCAGGCCGCAAGGGGATATTGATTACTTTTACAGTGTAAACTGACAGAGCCTATTTGGATGATGTAATGAAGACAGATGATTCTGGCCTCTTCACTGCTTAGCTTGGAAGAGGGGTTGGAAAAGGGGGGGATCATCAATCAGATCCTGAAGACACACTCCATTGCTTTCTCCACCTTTGATCTCCCACCTCATCTCTTTTTCATGTAACATTTTCCTAGGCTCTTTGTTCACACAGCTCTTGGACAATTCAACACACTTCTCTTTCAGACCACCTTGGATGTTGTGGTAGCTAATTTTCTCCAAATCAAATGGACTCCTTATTTGCCTTTCTTCCTTTACCAATGTAAAGCTACAGTTGCATTGTTTCATTCTGCTCATTGGCAATAGTGTTTCTGTGAGCTAGGGTGGGGCATTTAACCTCTTTTAATAAAGAAAGGACTGAAAGAAAGATACAGTTACTGAATGATGGCCCCAAAGCCTCACAGCAGATGCATGAGGCAAGGCTCTGAACCTATCCTGACAATATTGCTGTCTTTTTCCTGCCAGCTTCCAAACAATACCCAAGATGGCCACTTCAATTTTGATCAGCAATTTTTCTCACTGCTTTAACTTTCACCAACTTTTTGTTGCTAAAAGTATCTTTGAATATTTATCAGACTTGAATCCTGCTGTTAAAAAAACAAGCAGAAGCTTCAGATGGGGCAGGGAGAGTTTGGCTCCCACTTCCTGTGCTTTCTCCTCCCCCGCTTTCTTTTTGCTACCCCCACCCACAATGTTCTTTCTTACTGACCCTTCTCTCTTTCCACCCTGGTGCTCTTTCAGCCTTCCTATGTTCACTCTCTTTCCTGCTCCAGTAGACTACCAGGTAGCAGCTCTCTCTAACTTTAAACTGTTTGAAGACTCCACAGAGGAAAGCGCCACATACTGCTGTCTACAGGCCCTGTGGAGAAATGAATCTCCCAAGCCTGACTCCAGCCTTATCCTTCTGGTGACATAAGAACTTCATCTAATGGCTAACAATGGTACTGCATGCTACAGACTGATTTTAAGTGCAATTATTTTTCAATTTAATTTTGAAAACAAAATAACCATAAGATGTATACCCCAGGGGACTCCTTAATTTCCATGCCAGCTTTCAGATATCTTGGTTTCATGGTCATAGAACTTTGGTGAAGTTAGGCCCAGGCATGCAGATACACATTCCTTTCAATGTTCTCTTTTATTATCATATACAGTTGTCTCTTCATATTCGCTGGGGTTTCGTTCCAGGACCCCTGTGGATACCAAAATCCATGAATACTCAAGTCCCATTATATGCAATGGCATAGCAAAATGGTGTTCCTTATATAAGGTGGCAAAATCAAGGTTTGCTTTTCAGATTATTATTTTTTAAAAATATTTTCAAGCGGTGAATACTTAAATCCATGGATACCAAATCCATGGATATGGAGGGACAACTGTAGATAAAATAGATCCCGCCTTTCCACAGTAGATGCTTAAAGTGGTTAAATAACAACCAAAATACATAATTTCATAACAAAATACAATAAAGGACTTATCACAAGAAAATGGAAAAGAAGCCTGTTAAAAATTTAAAATTGTGGACAGCACAGTAGGGCAGTAGTCACTATAGTGTCTGCCAAAACAGGAAGGTTTTTGTCTGTCAGAAAAAAAGCTGTTAGAGGGAAGCTAGACAGGCCTTTCCAAGTAACCTTTCAGCTTCTGTTTCATATTCAGAACAACGAAATATTCACAGACAACTTTCAATCAATCTGATTGCTCTCCTGAATTTTCATGGTTTTCTATTAAGAAGTTTGAATTCAGATTTACCTCTCATGTGCTCATGAATGATGCTTTTGAAGATACCATTATGTTGTAAATGCTGTATTTGAAGTTCACAGAGGTGTAATAATGTTTTTGCTCATTAGTTCTTTTAGTATTTCAGAAGCTCTAATCTGCTATTCCTGAATGGTTAATTCAGCATCTACTGTTGATTACTTTGGGGACATACAGTCTTGATTAGGTATTTTGTGGTAGCGCAACTCCATCTCACATGTGCCATAGCTGTAAAAACAAAATGTTTCCTTTGGATCTAGGTGATGGGAAGTTTTTGATAGAAAATGAATAGGTGATATTAGTATTTTTCTAAGATGACAAATGTAAAGTGCACATGTATATACAACATGTATTCAGGCCTAGTAGGGATAAGGGTATGTTACATAATATCCAGGTTAGCTAACATCAATATAAAGCAGGGGTAGACAACATGTGGCCTTCCAGGTGTAGCTGAATTTCAACTTTCACATTGTGTCATCGTTGTTTACACTGGGTAGGGTTAATAGAACTGCAGTCTGACAACATCTGGGGAGCCACAAGTTGCCTGTCCCGGGTGTAAGAAACCGGTTTTGAGCATTTCATCTAGTTATTGTGGCAAGCTATTTTTCTGTTACCTAGACTAGTCTGCAGCAGTTTCCTCCAATCTGGTATTCTCCAGATGTGTTAGACTACAATTCCCATTACCTTCAGCTGGAGATTGGAGAAGCTATCAGCTCACTCAGATGGCAGTTTGCTTATTGCTGAGGGACTTTATCACAGTACAATGTTATTGTGTTATTATTCCACTTTAATTGCTATGGCTGCCTCCCATAAAATTCTGAGGTTTGTAGTTTAATGAGGTCTAAAAGCTCTCTGGCTTAGAGTTCAAAATGGCCCTCCCTCACCTGCAAATCCTAGGGTTCTACAGGAGGCAGCCACAACAGTTAAAGTGGAATAATAGCACAATAACAGTGTAGTGTGATATTGCCCCTGGTCTGATACCTCAATACACAATTAGCAGTGTGGGAAGTATAGGAGAAGGCTGTCCATTCACTGTCTTTGCAGTGATTATGGGAAGCTATCCATGTAGACTGGAGCAACAAACTTTCACCTCTTATGGACTGGAAGCAACCAGCACAGAACAGGTTGAAGCATTTCTTTCTTTCTTTCTTTCTTTCTTTCTTTCTTTCTTTCTTTCTTTCTTTCTTTCTTTCTTTGGGCTTGACTACACAGAGGTTAAAAATCTGGATGAAATTCAGACTACTTTGGCCTGGAGCTGTGGTATGTGAAATTCAGACGACTCTGGCCCAGATTTAAACATGGCACCTGCCAAAGCCCGAATCTGCATTCAGATTTTTACCCCCAGTAAAACAGAAAGATTTGTTTTTAAAGTGTATTTTAAAACACTTGACTTCCATTCAAAGTTGTTAGTCACATTTAGGGCTTGGCTCTGAGCTCCATGAAAGCAAAGCCCCAACACTAGTTGCTTTCTTTTGAAGTCAGAACAGGCAGGTAGCCTCATGATGACAGGGCTGGCTGGGCATTCTGACCTCTGAGAGAGTGACTAGCACTGAGGCTCTGCCTTTGGAAGGAGGAAGTTGCACTGAGGAGAGGGGGGGAATGGTGGTGCCTCAGGCAGTGCTTGTCCTTCCTCTCCTCCCCACCCCCCCAAATCCAGTGTGGATGGATTGTTCACACTACAGTTTTCTCCAGAGTTGCAAGAAAACTCCAGAGAAAACTGCAAGTTTTCTAAAACCTGGATTATGCGGGTATTCCCTGCATCTGGTGCGGAGAGGACTGTACACCATGTGGCATTATTGCACCACATTTGTGGGGCAAAGCCACATGCTGTGTGGCATTATCGAGCCAGAATTCTGGTGCAGAGGGGGGGGGAATTTGGGGGTTTTCACTGGTGTAGATAAGCCCATTCATTCATTCATTCATTCTATCTTACCCTTTTCCCAGTTCAGGACTCAAAACAGTTTAAAATGGTCAAAACAAACACATTTAGGTGATGGGGATCCAGACTGCTCCCAACCTCTGAAACCAGAGCTATCTGAATTAGGTCACAGAACCTGAAGTAGTTGTAACTCAGTAGTAGCCTGAAGGTCAGAGGTCAAGATGAAACTAATTGGTGGATTGGAATTATCCAACATAGTGTAATGGTTTGCATGCTGGACTAGGATTCTGGGAGGCCAGAGTTCAAATCCCCCCACAGCCATAGAAAACTATTGGGTGGCCCTGGGTAAGTCACACTCTTTCAGCCTCAGAGAGAGGCAATGGAAAATCCCTCTGAACAAATCTTGTCAAAAAAATCCATGATAGTGTTGCCATACATGTAAAATGACTTGAAGGCACACAACAAAAACAACAAGAAGTGAATAGAAAACAGTTAAGGTTTGTTAACAGGAGGTTGTACCTGGTGGAAAGGGAGTGGAAAACAGAAGTCTGAGCCACTTCATAGTGTGGTAACTATTATGAACAACTGGATATTGTCACATACACACACTTTATGGATTGGCTGGACTAGAAATACAGTTAACTAAAATAATGGTATAAATGGAATGTATATTGATTTACTGAATATTACGGTATATTCTGTTTCTCAAATGAAGTTTCTATTTAACAATAAAAACATAATAAAGAGGAAGAGGAACAAGAAATCATAAAAAACATGTAAGTGTAAACAAAATATTAACTCATTCTCTCAGATGATACAATCTCAGTATTAGTATGACTGATTTTATCCTCACAACAACACCATGAGGAAGCAGGAAGTTGAATAGTGTAGAGATACGTGTATAATAAAGTGGACTTAAGCTATAGGAAAAGAGATTTCACCTAAACATTAGGGAGAACTTGCTGATGGTAAGAGCTGTTTGACAGTGGAACGTGCTGCCTCTGAGTGTGGTTGAGTCTCCTTCTTTGGAGGTTTTTAAACAGAGGCTGGATGGTCATCTGTCGGGCATGCTTTGATTGTGTGTTCCTTCATGGCAGGGGAGTGCGCCGGATGGCCCTTGTGGTCTCTTCCAACTCTGATTCTATACTTCTACAAGAAAAGTATAAACAAATCTGCAATGGATTGCAGGTATTTTTAGTAACAGTTTTATTCAAGGAGGACAAAAATTTGTCAGCTTTCATTTTCATACTTCCCACAATAAAATTATCATTAACAACAACAACAACACGAAGAAAGATGCCTATCTGGGGGAAATGCCAAAAAAGAAAGATGAGCATTACACAGCTTTCATATCATTGAAAGTTTCACAGTAGCTGACATGGGTTCTCTTCTGGACTAAGGTGAGCACAGTGCATCAGTCAATGTGGACAAGGCTTTCTATATACAGAAATGTTACATGGTAGGTGTAATGTTTGTAATGGTAGATCTGTGAATAAGGATCTAGCTTATTATTGTGCCCTATTCAAGAATTAATTTCTAGAACAGTTAATGGATGAGAAATCCTAAAACTGGCTCCAAATACAGAGTTTATCTACAGTATGCAGTTCTAGAAGTCTGATAGCACTTTGTCATAGTTGCAACCCATGGAATCCTGGGGTACTTTGGTGGGGTGGTTAGGATTTTCTGTTAAAGAGCTGTTGCACACAATACTGGGGCAGAAAATCTAATAAAACCTCTTCTAAGACTTGGCAGTAAAAACAACAGAGCTTGGAAACTTTCCTTTTTAAATGACTGCTGCAGTATCCCTTAGCCTGCATGGTCTAAAAGTAATTTTTCCAACTTCTGAAAAATACAAGAAAGCAACTAAATGACAAATAGTTTGCTTCCTTTTCATGACACTCTAAAGTAGCAGCCTGAGATGATTGCCTTCCTGACCAACCCTGAACTTCAATTGATGGTTTTCACATTTCTCTGGGCAGTCTTGAGATTCCTATGAAAAGGTAGTCCATGAGTGTAAATTGTTACCTCAGAAACAGCCCACACAGAGATAGTGACAGAAGAATAAAGATACAAAGGAAGTGCTGATGGAGAGCAAAGGATATCTAACTATACAGTATGTTCAAAAGAAAGGTGGCTCTCTTTTGGAAGCAGAATTACTACTTGTTGTTCCTTGAGCTGAAAGCAGAAGACTGAGAGTTGCAATTTTAAAAAGGCACAATATTTTTTGTTTAAACCCACCCACATTTTTTCCCCTTTTAAAAATCTGGTCACAGGATGGCACCAAAAGAATATAGTATATGTGCCTGAGGGAGAAAGACTGTAAATTAATTTGGCACTTTTCCACTTTAGAATTAATTAGGTTCTTAATTGAGCCCCCTCACTGGGTAATGTTTCCCAAATCCATGAGCCTGCCTTAACAGAAGGTAACAGTGTGGGACTGTGTGGTGAATGCAAAGATCTCATCATAACACCATTGATGCAGACGTCTTCCTGCGCCGTGGCCCAATGAGGAGAGAGCATGGGATGGGAATAATTTATTCACTAACCTCACTTTCAGGTTGCAAAGCAAAGCTTCCTTCTATTGCTTATGCAGGAGGGAGGCCTCTTCATATACACTCATCCAACCAGCTCCCCCACTTCCTTGCTAACACACACATGCACACACACACACACAATTCCCTTACAGTTAAGAAGATATCTATTCAGCACTGCTCTTATTGCTACTAGGGCTTTTGTCCCTTTTCTTTCTTTGCTAGCAAGCTATTTCCTGAGTGAATCTCTGTTCTTGTGCTCAGTGGTTTGTTTAGTTGCTTTTGTGTAATCTCTGCCCAAGAATCCCAGTCCCGCTGAAGTCTTGAAATTAAGGCACCAGGGAAGAAATCATATAAAGAAGGAGAGAGAAAGGGGAAAAAAGTAAGGCAGTGTTCTTCTCTTTCTTTGTTATAAAGTCTTGTCTGGGGAAAGAAAGCATGAGTGACATTTTGTGAATGCATATGTATGCGGGTGCACTGTGTTACTGTATAGTGTTACAATGTGTGTTCTCCTGTGTGTTTAGCTGTTTATTCCTGTTTTAAGTAACAATCCAAGCATCATTATGTATGAGAGCTGTAGTTTATTGTTTACATCTCCATGCTTCTGAATACTGTGCTTCTTTATACCTGCAACATAGTCACAAAAATATGTGCATCTTTAATAAATAAGAAGATATTTATTATCTGTCTAATAAAAGTGCACATTAGTGCATGTGAAGACAAGCAGCATCAATAGTCTTCTAAACATACCCTGTGTATAAAGTCTGCAGCACAAAGACAGATGCTATACTATGTTTAATTTTAGCTTTTGGGACTTAATTTAGATTTGACTTAAATATATGTGGGCGTATGGGAGCATTTGTTTATAAATGAGAAAGAAAGGTGGTGGACAAATAGAAGATAGATAAATAATATGGATGGAGAGGTATATGTCAAATAATAGGTATTTGCTATTGTCCAACTATATACATGTCCATTCCAGACAGTGTGTATGTGTAAAGTGATGGCATTAATTTAAGTCTTCAGTTTTAATTATCTTTCAGTTTTTAAATGTTTTTGCATTCTATACATATATACAGGTATTTTATTATAAGTGGAACATATATTGCACTTGGATGTATGCACAATGAGCATTATGCGATTGCATATGAAGGGAATTATACATATGCATTTATGACCATGTGTCTTTATATAAAATAGTTGAGGAATGTATGCTAAACACCCTGATCATATCTACATTTTTTGGAAGTTGTATTGAAATGTATGCCATTTGCTCCTGAGTGGGTGTGTTAATGGAATCAGCCCAACCAGGCTCAGGTCCTTGGTTATTGTTGTCCACTGCAATCAGATTTAAAAGTTCCTTAATTGTACCCTGCTTGACTGCAGGCAAAGGGGAAATGCACACTGTTTATGGATATGTATCTATTAAAGATTACAACCTAGGCAATAACATGGTGGGGGCTTTGTTTATTTAAAAATGAACATTACAGTGGTTGCAATAGAATACTTGCAGAGAACATTGTACTAAAAACTAAAACTTCAGTATAAGAATCTAAGAAGAAAGAAAGAAAGAAAGAAAGAAAGAAAGAAAGAAAGAGGTTAGTTTTCACAAGTTTTGTCCATACAAAACCCAATCAACAGGCATACAGATGGATTATTAATTACTTTTCAGAACAGAAAGTCTTGATTTGAGTCAATGTCATTTTTAAATTGTATACATAAACATACACTCCAGTGTTCCCATAGCTGATTCCAGAGACACCAATCTGGTGCAAAGAAGAGACTACAGAGTTCCCATTGATTTAAATTCCAGCTGTAAAGAAAGACACTCAACATAAAAGCTCATGAGTTGAATAATTATTTTTTCTCTACTGGATGCTTTAGCTGACGAGGAAAAGGAGAGAGGGAGATAAAGAGCATAAGATAAAGAGGGAGGGAGATAATGTAAGAAGAAGGGGGGGGGAGCCCTCAGAATCTGATCTTGCATTAGGAGTGCAGTTATGGGGATGGGGGACAACCACTGATATGGAAGTAGACTAGTATCAATAGCACTACCAGGTTGTGTAATGTTGAGATATGAAGGTATGTTGAAATAGGATTTCTCTTTGTCTTCTCTTTAGCTTCATATCTTCACATCACCTGAAAGTTTTCCCCAAAGGATACGATAGATGGGGCATTTTAGGTCACCTTCTTGCTTCCACTGGCTTAATTGGAATAAAAGTGGAGAAAACTTACTCATTCTTCCACCCTGTTGGCTAATGGAATTTGGCTACTTAAAAGCAAGCTAAGGGGAGACACCTTAGTCTTGATACAGACAGTCCTGCTGGGAAGAAGTCTGCACTCCTTTTGTTTCTGTCTTAATATTTTTCCAATACGGAGAAACTGTTGGTTGCTACAGATTGCAGACAGCTCTGGCACACCTCCTGGATGGAGAGAAGTGTCTTGCTCTGTCAACAGTATAAAGAGCACTTGTTACCTAGACATTGTTAGGCTGTAGGAATCTGGTGTAAAGTGGAGGCAGTGTCTGTCTTGTGTTAACAGGTAAAAACTTAAAAATCTGTGCCTGTGTTCAGAAACTAAGGTCATATATGTTCCAGACCTAAAAAATATATAGAGGCACAGATCAGCGGTATGAACCTAAACATAACATGGAAAAGCATTCAGATTTGCATAGCTAAAAAGGGGCTTCACTGATGCCACAAATGAACTGTTGCTACAAAACTGAAATAGATAATCATTTGTAATGTTACACTTCACACAAAATTTGTAGAAGAAATAGAAACAGAGCTTGAAAAAGTTACTTCTTGCACTATAATTCCAAGGATCCTGCACTCAATATGGTCACTAGCTAAGTTGGCCGGTGGATTCTGAGAGCTGTAGTCCAAAAAAAGAAACTTTTCTATGCTCTGTTTGTAAAGTCAATACACCAGCACTAGCTTTGCACAGCTGGACAAAGCAGCATCAGCAAAAAATGATTGTTATCAGAAAAGAAAGATTGTACATTCAATTGTTTGGGAAAGTTACTTTTTGGGTGCTACAGTTCTTGGAAATCCTCAGCCAACATGGGGATTCTGGAGGTTTTAGCCTAAAAAAGTAACTTCCTAAACTAGGTTCCAGAATGACCAGCCACATGCAATGCAGTCTAGAACAAAAATAATCATTATTATTTCTATGAAATAATTTCTTGTTTTATTATAAATGTAAATTCTTAGTTTCTTTCAAAATATGTTTTTTACCATGGTTCATAATGACAGCAATCAATTATGTCCTATTCATTCTACTGAGATAATGCATGTAAAGACCTTGGAACACCTAATAAGCAAAGTTGGGAGGGCTTTAAGCTGAGGTGAAGTTCCATTCCATCATTGAAGTTAGTGTTGCCGAAGGCATAAATCTAAATGCCTACACTATTCTTCTGATAGGACTTGATTGCAAGGGTGCCATCTCAAATCTCAGGGAAAGGCAGTACATTATTTTTGTTATGGTTCAATGATGTTAACAAATGTAATTAAACATATTGGCTTGTGAAGTAGTGCTTGTTTACAACATTTAGTAATGGGTTATAGTTCATGGTCTTTGTAAAAAGAAACAAATGTTAATAATGTGGGTATGGGTTAGATAGTGGGTGATATAAGTAGTCATCTTTTGAAGTACAATCTGCACACAAACACTTGGTTTCAAAAGTAGAGGAGATGCTCCTTTTGCTGAATTCTCAAATGGTGAGATGTTCCAAAATATAAACTGGGCTTTCCAGAGAATCGGTCTTGAGTGAAATAAATGCATAGTTATTTCCTCTGTGTTGCACCTGGCAGAGAAAGATTCCTTTGCAGGGATAGTCTCTTTCTCTACTGTTGTGAAGATATCATACTGTTCCAGCATTGGTTATGTTTTATTTTCTATGGCCAGAATCTTGTTGGTTAGTTCCAACTAGAGTAGACCTATCAAATCAACTGTTAAACAGGAAGTCACACATAGGTAAAACCAGTTAATTCAATGGATCTGCTCTAGTTGGGACCAACAATAGAGTTTAAGCCTATGTGTTGACACTATTTCTTGTAACTAGAACATCCACTGTTAAGGTAATTGTCATGTGCAATGTGTCATCTATCCCCACTGTTGAGTGTTTGTGAGGTGTATGGTGATTGCATTGAACTGCAGTTCCCAAAAGCCCTAGCCAGCATAGCCAATGGTAAGGGATAATGTGAGGTGAAGTCCAATAGCATTTGTAGGGCCAAGCGGTTCTGACCCCTGATCTCTACCAATAAATTAGGACATGGCAATTTTGTGTAAATCTGTCTGTGTTTGTTTTTGTGAGGCATAAGTGCACCAAAGGCATAAATACTCTCCTCCCCTATTCCTTCTACAGCTTTTCTACTTTATGAAGCTCTACTTAGTAACAACATTTATGAGGATAGTAAGAACTCTTTGCAAGTTGTGCTTTGTCTTGCTCTGTAAAGTTGGTGCTGGTTGCCGGATTATGGAAGCTGTCATCCAGAAAAGTGACGTTTCCAAGCTCTATTAGTAACAAAGCTACATGTAAAGTTGTAGTACATCTACAGGCTAAAGAAGGGAGATGGATATCCATTCATGTGTAATAATGTAAATGAGCCACACTGTTTTGAACGTGGGAAAAGGTGTTAGATATGAGAGTCAGGCAGAAAGATGAGAAGTCTTTAAAAGTATTTTTTTAAACTTCACAAGTATTAAACAGGTTTCATGTTCTTTCCTTTTCTGAGAAGCCTTGAAAACTATATTGGGCTCCTTGGTAAACAAAAGACCTCAGGGAGCTGAAATGGGAAGGACAATGACTGGAGCACAGATGGTGGAAACTTGACTTATATCCAACAAGACACTATACTGAGAATATCTTTGTTCCTATAAGGTGGCAATATGTATAATGAAGAAAGCCTTCTTTGCACATGTTGCATCTGTGAATTCACGTTCAGCTGAACTATTCAGGATAGTGAGGGGTCTAACTCAGGCATCTTCCTCCCTGGATCCACTTGCTTGCCTTCCTTCTCTTTAGACCAGACACAGAATGCATGTGCCCTCCATGTGTTGCATTTCCCATCATCTCTCACCATTGGCTATGCTGGCTAGAGCTGATGGGAGTTACAGCCCAACAACATCTGGAGGGCCCCTCCTCTACGTGGTGCAGCATAGAAGCTTGGTCAAAGAAAGAGCAACCATCTCATCTTCTCTTTCACTTATCTGTGTTCTCCATCTGAGTGGCATGGTGGTGGAAATTGGATGCACTGAGTCATATTGCCACTTCCCTAGACCCAGTCTTTTCCACTGTGTTGTCCAAAGAGGGGCAAGGTGTGAACAGGTACAGCAGGAGGGTGATAAAACTGTGGTCTATGCTCTGCAGGACTCCCCAAACCTATTTCTGTGCCCCAGATGTTTTTTTAATTGAAATTGTGATTTGCTGAAGTTGGCTGGCAAACTGCTCAATATACTATTGTCAATGGGGAAGGAATATATTGACTATGATACTGTATTGATTGTTTCATTGACTGTACTCAATGAGATAATCAATGTCATAGCTACTATTATTTTCAATAGTTGGTATCACAGTGGCAATCCTATTAAAGTCAATTTAAGTACATTTAAGATTTATATGTAAATATAAAAGTGATTAATAATGAATTAAATATGGCTGAAAGTATTTTATTGGTAAATAATGAGTGGGGAAGAATTTTATTTGTTAATAAAGAAATAAATATTTCCAAATACTAATTATCTAAGTATGAGTCAGTGGGGGAATTTTATTTGTTAATAATGGAACTTAAATATAACAAACCAAAATGAAATGAAATATAAATGGAAAAGTAATCTATTTTATACACTTTTAATTTTAAGAGTTTGCAAAGCTCTGCTCATTCCCCTTTGCTTGCCTGTTCCTTGCTGCTACGGGTCAGAATCCTGTTGTGTATTTATGCTCATGCAACTCCTGTAGTGCTGTTGGTCCCAGTGAACAGGCATAGCCAAAAACATTTGTGCAACTGCCTCTACCATTTGTGCAAGGGTTCATAAGAAGTTGTGGTTTCCCTAGGTGTGCCTACTATTGAATCCCAACTAGGATATATCCCTAGCAGTTGTCCAGTCGGCTGTACCTGGCTTGAGGTTACTGTTATCAAGTGGATTGTGCAATAGTACAACATAGCACAACTATGTGAGCCTATATTTACACTACAGTTGACCCTTTGTATCCATGGATCATGCATCCATGGATTCTACCCTTCCCAGCTTGAAAATATTTCCCCCCTCCCCAAAAAATCCAAAAACCAAACCTTGTTTTTTCCATTTTATATAAGGGACACCATTTTACTATGCCATGTATATAATGGGATTTGAGCATCCACAGATTTTGTTATTTTTGGGTGGGGTCCAGGAATCAAACCCCAATGGATTCCAAGGGCCCACTGTACAAAAATACCAAACATGATTGGAGGCAAAGTCTGGAGACAGGAGCAGCCATTGCTGGGTTGAATCCCCACTGCTGTAATCCAGAGCTTGAACAAGTTACTTTATAGACTACACCTCCCAGAATCCTGTGGCTGAATAGCAGTAAAAAAAAAAAAAAACCCAACCCTTCCCAAGCACGATGTTTTACAAGTTTCAACACACAACGGTAACAGATAGTTGAGAGCTTAAGGGGTCCAGGTTGAATCCAGCTGAAACTGACAGTCTCCATCAAAGACAATGATGCAAAAAGGATCTAAAAGTGTGTGTGTGTGTGTGTGTGTGTGTGTGTCTGTGTGTGTTAAAGTGTAGGGAGGAACCAATCTAGGAAAGAGGGTGGGAGAGAGAGACTGTAAAGCTGCAATTAAACATGCAATTAATTCAAATTGTTGAAAGATTCGTTTGAATGTCAGGGCTGGGACGAAATTACTTCCGACAACTGTTATGCTGCTCAAGGCAGTCTTTGCTAAAATAACCCATAAGACAATCCAAACATAACATTATAACTGCAGGATGAAAAGCTACAGAAGCATTCCAGCCTGCACAACTGTTGAGGTTGCCTCATCCTCTTAGTACATCTACACTCACTCAGCTCAGGTTCTTAGATCATCAGCTTAATTGTATGAATTGGTCTTCTGTTAAGGAAAAATGGGAGATATAGTTTATACACGTTTTAAATTAGTCCTGACTCAGGAGATTATCAGACAAAGCTAATATGGTGCCATAATGATGCCAGAGGAATGCAAAAGGATGCCAATATCAGATGACATCGTCATTTTGCATTCCACTGGTGTCATTATGGCATTTCTTTCTATTGATGGGCCAAACCATCAATAGATTCCCCCATTGTGATTTGGTGCCAGCATTGCCAGTGTGTGAAACATCAGGCCATTTAACTCTCTGGAGTGCAGCATCAATGAGTGGTCTGGTGCGAACACTTCTGGGTGAGATCGGGACATCCAAGAAAGTGACACACTTTTTATGACCCTCCCCGGGTTACTTGGAAGTTTTAAAGTGTGTTCTTGTGCTCGGTGTAACTTTTTTTGTGTGCATTTTTGTTTTTTTAATTTTTGAATTTACCTCACTCACATCTTCTCATGAGAATGGTCAAGATTTCAGTCCAGGAGTATGGAGCTCCATTAGAACTCTGTTCATTCCTGAGCTACCTGTTAATGGGAGAGAAGGTAAGTGAGGTGGGGAGGGTTATTGTGCCAGGACAGGGGTGGGATTGGAGATTGTGGGACAGGAATGCCTTTTATGTTCCTGTCTGATAATCTCCTCAGTTTTGTGAAGCTAGGAGCTGAAGGTCAATAAAATGAACATTGGAAAGTCTACACCTTTCAAGATCAGTTTCTATAGCAATGGTAATTTGCATTTCCCATTGGTCTTCATCTTCAAAGGTCTTCAGAAACATCAATAATGCCACACATGTTTCCCCTTCCCCAGGCAGTAAGTTCATCCCCTGGTGTGTGTTGACTGGTGCTGGTGTACTGAAAATCACCTCTGGAGAAAACCCTGTGATAGGTTTGCCTTAAGGTCACCATAAGTCGGAAATGACTTGAAGGTACACACCACACCACACGCGCGCACGCACGCGTGCACGCACACACACACACAATATCACTGATTCTATAAGAAGAGAATCATTCCCTTTGTCAGGTGGTTTGTCCCCTGTTTTTTACAATCAATATCCTACACAACATACCAAGCAGGCTGATGGGTCCAGAAAAAACATGAGTAATGAGATATCCATCATACGCATACAGTGCAATTCTACTGGAAGAGGACATTTTATTTATTTTATTATTTATTTATTTATTTATTTATACCCTGCTCTTCAGCCACAAGGCTAGCAGAGCGGCTTACAAATTGTTTTAAGCAATAGCTATTTACACATCTAACTGCATTAAACAGTTTCCAACGTGTGTTAGCTAATTGCCCCCACAAGCTGGGTACTCAATTTACCGACCTACGAAAGGATGGAAGGCTGAGTGAACCTTGGAGCCCTCTGGAATCGAACTTGCAACGTGGTGACTTGCAGTACGGGCATTTAACCACTGCGCCACCAGTAGTGTGGCTAGGCTGGAATGTGTTGCTCTGTTACTGCCCTTATGTTGTTTTCTGTTTCTGCAGCCTGATCCCACCCAGTGCCCTCTGCCATTCTGGCTGAGGATGATAGGACTTTGAGTTCAACACATCTGGAGAGAACCAAATTGAAGAAGACCATTTTATTGGAGGCTTTCTTCTGTGCTTGTTATTTTTTTTTTGTTCTATTGTTTTTCTTTGCATTTCCCCTCTGCTTTTAAAAAAGAAGACTTGTGGATAGCAAAGCAGTCCTCTGTTCTCTTACTTCGAAGTAAACCAAGTTAAATTCATTGGAACTTCTAGCTAGATATTTATAAGATTCTACTGTTAGGCTATAAACTTATGCACACTTACTTGAGAGTAAACCTCATAGACCGGGGGGGGGACTAACTTCTCAGTAAACTGGCATAGATTGTGTGCAGCTGTGCATACTTCATGTGCAACACATGATCACCAGCCCCTTCTTACAATGTCACCAGTTCAACTTTAGCTATAGAAATGATGCCTGAATAGACAAAGCTTTTCCACTTGTCTGATATCTGTGTGCACACAGAGGAAAAAGCACAGAGACTTCCCTTCCCTGGGAGAAATGCCATGCGGATGTTAAACAGCAGCAATGGGAGCAGGCGAGGAAGGGAGAGAGTCCAGCAAAAGCTCAAATCAAGTGAAATGGAGCAAAATGAAACCTATCTAGTATCATTTTAATCCAGCGTTCCAGCAGCTGCCTTGGCTAATTATTCTCTAGCCAGTGTCAGTGAAATATCAGCAGGTGGGTGGAGTCTTTGGGGAATTTCACAGAAGACAGAACTCAAAAGATCCTGCCAGCTTTCTTGTCTTCCCATTGCCTTAATTTTCTCCCTGCTGAAAACTTTTTTAATGGGTTAATAGTATGTGTGCACAGTGCATTTAGGGCCACTGTTCACAATAATGCCAGCTGTTCACAATATGAATTGTCATGCTAAACTGAATCAGTTTTGAGGGAGGAGAACCAATTTTTGCATTAGAACTGGGAGGCTAAACCCTTCCCTTTTTTGTTCAGTGTGGTTTTGGAAAAATACTCAAAAACAGTTCAAGTTGGCCTAACTTCTGATAACATCTCTAGCCAATCTAATCTGGGAGCCCAGCTTCAACTGCAGTCTACCTTTCAGACAGTGGCTGACATCAGTCCCAACTAGAATAGATACATTCAATCATTTGTTGAATGTGAGTCAACACATAGGTAAATTCCCTTGATTTAATGGGTCTGCTCTAGTCATGACTAACAACAGGATTTATGTAATTGTGTACCACAAAAATCAGATTCATCCTTTGAAATTTGCATCAGGACACTTATTTTTCTCCTTGTTCTATGTTGCCTGGAGAGTCTGAGAGCTGCAGATGAAAAACCTCCAAATTTTCTAAACTTGGAACATTAAGAAATAGAATACACATGGCAATGGCAAAGCAACCTTTCCATCTGTTGCAATAAGTATATACTAAATTAATTGCAAGTATAGGTTGACCCCTGTATCTGCAGGGGATATGTTTCAAGACCCCTCGTGGATACCTGAAATCATGGCTAATAGGGAACCCTATTTTCAATTAGATGAATGCCAGAAGTTGACCATGGAATCACATTGGAGTACCTAGAAATGTCAAGAGAGAACATATTTTTTTCAGATGTGGATAAATGAAACAGTGGATACCATATCCATGGATATGGAGGTTGGCCTGTACTGTTTCTTGATGGGACATGTAGATGCATACAAAGCCTGGATTGTTATCCCAGCTCCCACAATTCCACACCCACACCTAGTGGTTAGGGGATTCTGGGAGTTGTGAGTCCAAAATGTAATTTCCCAAGCTCTAATAGTTTTAGTCTGCTGTGCAAGACAACCCACTGCAGCGTTCCACATAGTTTTGGTCTACAAAAACCCATCAGCCGCAATCAGCATTGCCAATAGTGAGGGTGATGGGAGTTGTAGTCAAAACATCTGGAGGGTGCCAGGTTACAGGAAACTGACTCTTTGTATTTCTCAATCATATGTAGTTAGCTTCTCAGGTTCAGAGGGAATTTCTTTTTCCTGTTTCAGCATAAGTTGGATATACCCTGTGATGACTGACTGATGGACCATTCTCAGAGCAGGGCTATGTACTCCACTGTTTTTCCAGCATATGTGTCAATTGGGAAGCTTCTTACTTCCTCACAGACAGATTTCAAAGTGTAAAGGAAAGTAAAAATGGCAACATAAAAAAAGCCCAAGTAAACATTTGAACAGATAGATACAGATGCTCCAGCAAGGGGTGGGGGAGTTAACCTACACTCAGGTGTGACAACCTGCTTTGTTTCAGCAAGGTCAAATTTAAAAAATATAAGAAAAAGATAAGAGCATAGCACACCACTATCAAACACCTTCTACCACTTGAATTCACAATCAAAGTTCCATGTAAATCGAAAGGTCTTTGCTTTGCCAGCAGAGAGAGAGCAGAGAGAGGACCACTAGACTTTCCCATGGAAGGGCGTTCCACAGCCTTGGAGCACCCACTGAGAAGGCTCTCTTCTGTATCCTCACCAAATGTGCCTATGATGGTGGTGTGACTGAGAGAGAACCCTCTCTCAAAGATCTTAAATTCTGATTATACTTACATATTGTCTTCCAATACTTATTTATGTCTCTGGGGTTATGCCCCTCACAGAATTCACTCAGAAAATGAGCTGTCCTAATGGAATCCCACATTGTCTCATCGTATTGTGAAGCAGGGGGGCCAAAAAGAGGAAAAACTATGTGAGAAAAGCATTCTCGGCTGTTCCTGACTTTTTTAAAAAAAGCTCCAGTGATATGCACATTTTGGATAGTTAAGACAAGCGATTCAACATGAATTGCTTCCCTATGCAAGAAAAAGTGCAAACCCATTGGTTGAATGAACACTGGGTGGGGCTGGGTTACAGGTCAAGCGCCCGCTGCCACCATGTTGGACTTTCACCTTAGCGAGTGATTGCTAAGGCGATAAAACAGGGATTTGTGCTATCTTTTTTTCATTCTTTTTTTTTAAGATGGAATTTTGCTTGGTTTTTTTTTAAGTTTGGTGGCGGCAGATTTAAAAATGCAAGTAATCCACTCATGGCCGCTGTCTCAGCTACAGGTATACAAAATTTATGGGGTCTGTAAAACCATTAAGATAGGTTGCAGCTGCTGCGAGTTGTAGACAAGCCCTCTGTCTCCAGATATTTATTTATTTATTGTCTCTTATATATATTTATTTTATTTTATTAATTCTTTTATATTCCATTTTTCTCCCATAGGGGACCCAAAGTGGCTTATACTGTACATTAAAATAAATACCGGTAGCTAAAATAGTCTGAATAAAAAAATAAAATAAAAAGCATTAAACAACAATCCACTTACAAACATTGATTTAGCACCATTAAAAACACATTAAAATCTATTACATATTAATAACCAGCACACCCGTTGTACTACCCCAACCAGTTAAAAGCTGAAGGCCTATTTAAATAAGGAGGTTTTTACCTGTTAGAGAAAAGAGAGCAGAGGGAAGACCAACTGATCCTCTTTCAGATGAGAATTCCATAGCCTGGAAGCAGCCACTGAGAAGGCTGTCTCCCAAGTCCTCACTAGATGTACCTGTGATGGTGGTGAGACAAAGAAGCTTACAACACGCTGAGGTAAAGCGGCAGGGAAGCAGGAAGGTTTTGTCTTCCATGGTGCCTTATTGCCTGATGTTGCCATTCTGCTGCTCCGTTTCTGTGGGAGACTGAGGTAAAGCTGTTTCTTTTTGCTAACCAGAAAAACTGGTTAGCAAAAAGATGTGGTTTTACCTCGGTCTCCCATGGCACTGGAACGGCAGGGCACCAGAAGATTGTGTATTCTTGCATGGCAGGGTATTGGACTGGATGGCCTTTGTGGTCTCTTCCAACTCTATGATTTTGATTCTATGAACGGCGCCATCATGTGGTAAGGCAGCATGGAAGACAGAACCTTCCTGCTCCCCTGCTGCTTTACTTCAGCGTGTAGTAAGCCTCCAAGAGAAAGCCTTACCCAAAGATTTAAAAACTTGGGCAGGCTCGCATATTGTCTCTAGAATGTTTTTTTACTGTCTCCTTCAAGTTAGTCCTGTTTACCTAGATGTGAACAAAGTGTCTCATGCTCTTTATTTTGGTGAAGTGTATGTATATACAGTATACACCTCTGTGTAGTAGAGGGAAAGAGACTAGGAGAGACTGATTGTGTTCCCAGTGCAGTTAGTGCAGTTCAATCAAAGGTGCAACCGGCAGAGGAGTATCACTTATTCCTAAGAAGAGTGACCACAGGGTGACAGGGCAAGTATAACCTACCTACTGAGAAAATTTCAGATGCACCACTTTGAAGTGTTCCATCTGCCTCCTTTTCCTCACACCCCCTTTTTAATCCCCTTCCTCTAATCTTCTTTCCTTCTCCTGTCTCTCCAGTCACATCCAAATCACTCAAGCATTGCTGACAACTTGGCTTCTTCCTTCACTCTCTACTTGTTACTCAACATTACTGGCCTTTAGGCAGCGATCTCACATTGGAAGGCAGCATTCCTCTCTCCCCAGATATTCTCCTTCTTCCTTGTGTTCCTGGACTTTTGCCTCTATGAGGTCTGTCTGTTAAATAATGAGACTGTGTTTCTACCTTTTAGACAAATCAGGGAGAACTGATTGTAAACACTTGAGTGGTGACCTTTAACATGTCTGAACCTGCATGACAAACATCAACACTCCCCACTGTTCAGTAAATTGTTAGTGTCATTTAAAGCAGCTGTGTAGTCTGTTGTGTGTCAGAAAAACTCTAAGTTAATCAATATGACATTCTGCATCAACTTGAGGTGGCCCCAAACCTTTTTCAAAAAATCATCAGTTGTGATGAAACCTGGATCTTCCAGTATGATCCTGAGACAAAACGACAGTCAATGCACTGGAAAACACCATCATCACCAAGAATTTAAAAAGCATGTCAAAGCAAGTCCACATTAAAAGCCATGCTCATTGGGTGTTTTTGTTTTTTTACATCAAGGGCATAATTTGGCAGAATGAGTTCTAGAAGGCAGAACAGTGAACCAGCATTATTATAAGGAAGTTTTGACAAAGCTGAGAGAAAGAGTCAGGGGGAAAAGGCCAGAACTGTGGAACAATGGTTTCATTCTTCATGACTATGAAGATAATGCGCCTGCTCACACAGCACTTTTTTGTGAAGCAGTTTTTGGCCAATAAATGCATTACTACACTTGAACATCCTCCATATTCTCCAGATTTGGCACCATGCGACTTTTTTCTTTTCCCTAAAGTGAAATCAGTGCTTAAAGGAACACATTTTGAGTTAATCAATTCAGTAAAGAAGAAAACAGCAGATGTGTTGAAACAGCCGACAGAAATTGATCTGCTCCATGCCTTCGACCAGTGGAAAACAAGACTGCATCAGTGTCTGAGTGTGAACAGGGAGTATATTGAAGGGGACAAGCATTAGAATTCTAATACATATAAATAAAGATGGGTTATTGTATCAATCTCGTTATTTAATAGACAGACCTCATATAGCAATTTTATCCCGCTTTAACTGCTATGACTGCATCCCATGGAATCTTGGGATTGATAGTTTTGTAAGGTAGTTAGAGTTATCTGCCAGAGAGTTGTAGTGCCTCCACTAACTACAAATCCCATGATTTGGTAGGATACAAACACTGCAGTTGAAGTGAGAGCACAGCGCTATGCTTGTATAGTGTGAAAGTGGCTTTTCCTTGGCTGGGGGCCTGGAAGAGGCAGGCTGAAGAGACTGAGGCCATGATCACACAATAAACAAGGAACATGGGTGTTGTGATGCATTTAATATGTGATGTGGCTTCTTCATATGGTGCCCAGTTTGTGAGCATCATCATCTAACTTTTCTCCTCCCACAGAAAACCATGTGGCAATGTATGATCTATGTGCTGCGTTGCTAAACAAGGTGCATGCTTCTTGCACACCTTATTCACAAATGGAATTATGCTTCAAGGAAGCTTCTGGGAATGCAATGCCACTTGTGAACACACCAGGCAAGGTGTGCCTTGTTCCAGAGGGAAAATGGCAGGTTTGTTTGTATCCACCTTTGCTGAAGTAAATTAATTGGCAGAGGCAACAGGAGTTCTGGGAAGCATTAAGGATCAGGGGGTGGGGACACAACAAAATGGCTGGAGGAGGACACTGGGGGAGTCCCTGGGCCACAGGTTGTCCACTTCTGAGCTTAAGTTTTATGAAGGACTGAGTCTGGGCCAGTAAGAAGGGTCTCTGGATCCTCAGGAAGAGTAGCACTTAAAGACCAGATTTTGCATATAGAGCTATACAGTTAACAAAGTAGATGTGTTCTCAGGCATTACTTCTTTAACAGACGTTTTGGTACCAAAGGCAGAAATAACAAGGATAGAATTGGGAAAAGTTCCTATACCACCAAAACAAACAAACAAACAAACAAGAGAAGCTTGAACATGTTTTGGCAGACTTTTTATTCAGGACTAAAGATATGCACATATCTTTATGATATGTGAAATAACCAGGTCAGGTAAGCCTTGCATGAGTAAACAAAAACATTTGGAATCTTCTAGAAACCACTTCAAGACTTTTTCTAAAATCCATTGAGAGATTATTATTTTCTTTCACTTTTTAAATAATGTCCATTTTGGTGGCCAAACTTGCAGAGCTACATTAAAAAAAAACATGCTGGGGGAAGCTAGTAGACTTATCTGCTCTCTCCTTTTCTCTCTGTTTTACTGTTCATGTAGGTTCAGTAAGGGGTTCCAAAGGCAGCTGCTGTTTATCTTGCCTGTTGTAAGGAGGCACACATGGCCGCAGTTGGATTGGCTAGAGAAGAAGCCTGCATAAGCTTTAGTGCATAGTTTAGTACAGATATGCTTTTGCAACCCAAAAAAGAAAGTGTATGTTTTCACTTGTTACACTTGGTATTTTTTTATTTTTATTTGAATGGCATGCTTTGTGCCATTTTTGCAATAATTTGATGTGGTGGGAAATATTTTGATGCAATACTTGGTGCATACTTTGATGCTTAATATATCATGATTGATGAAATGACAAGGTTGTGTCCCAAGGTGTCATGTTTGGGCCCTGAAATCTCAGGGCCTAAAATAATCTTGACACTGGCAATCCTAATTTGCAAATTATTTTTAAAAAATATATCTTTATTAACATTCAAATAATTAAAATACATAAAAATAAGACAAACACAAAACAATTATGAAAAGAAAGAAAAAAAGAAATGTAAAACAAATAAACAAGGATTTTTTTTTAAAAAAAGTAATGCATTTAATTACTGTGAAGTCAAAGGCTTTCACAGCCGGCATCCATAGATTTTCCTTGGTTTTTTTCCGGGTTGTGAGGCTGTGTTCTGGAATAGTTTCTTTCTGATGTTTCGCCTGCATCTGTGGCTGGCATCTTCAGATGCAGGCAAAATGTCTGAAAGAAACTATTCCAGAACACAGCCTCACAGCCCAGAAAAAAACCAAGGGAAAATCTCATTTAATTACTTTTGAAAAACTTGACAGCAGAGTTACTTTATAAAAGATTATAAAAGAAATTCTTTCTTGGGACATTAGAACTACAGTACAGCAGTCCTCCAAGGCCTCCTGAATTGCTAAGGTACCCCCCTAGTCTTCCACAATTGCCTACTTCTGCTCTTAACATGCTTTTAATTATTCAGCCACCTTTAGAAAAGGGGCCAACAACTCCCTATTCCAGGAGCTACAGATACAACCTACTGGAACTGAGAAGTCAGTACTAACCGCATCCCACCTCTGAATTTTGTTAAAAAATCTGAAACAGTGGGGAGTAATTTGTTCAGATTTTCAGTCTTCCCAGGTGATTAAGGCCTAGTAGGATCCATTTTTTGGATCTGAAAATGATTGGAAGTTTTGGAGAAAATGCTCAGCTCCAACCTAAAACATCTCTCAGGTACAGTAGAGGGAATAACAAGCCTTTTCCATTAAAAAACAACTGGGAGGGATGATAGGCTTGGGGTTTGAGGGAGTAACTGCACAGGGGTCACTGTGGACTGCATGGGACTTGTGGGGTGCACTTTCCCCACCTTGGGATTGTTGTTGTTGTATTCATGTCTATTCCACCTCCCCCTCGCAATAATGGGATTCAAGATGGTTTACAAACTAGTACAGATTAAAACCCATACAAAATATTAGAATATCTTTGTGTGTGTTATTTGAAAACAATTAAACCATCTATAGAGTTTAAAATGGGCTAAATACCCTAAAGGCACCTGATCCTATCTGATCTTGGAAGCTAAGCAGAGTCAGCTCTGGTTAGTACTTGGATGGGAGACCACCAACAAATACCAGGTCCTGTTGGCTATATTTTAGAGGATGACACTGACAAAATCTTCTCTGAATATTCCTTGCCTAAGAAAATCCTATGAAATTCATGGACTCAGCATAAGTCAACAGGTGACTTGAAGGCGTTCAAGTAAACACACACACACAGTTAAAAACCATATAAAATTCATTAAAAGGCAGATTTTTTAAAAAATCAAAACAGCATACTATTCATTATGGAGTAGTAGTGTGTGTGTAAAGTGGCATGCTGTGTTTTTAATATTTTGTTGAAATTATGCTTTAAATATCTCTGGCTTTTTCTTCGCAAACGAAGATTCAGGAAGGACTCATCCCGCGCCTTCTGCAAGCGCGCTGATGACTAAAAAGGCCAATCCGAGATAAACAAGTCCGGTTGCAAAAAGTGCAGCAGAAGGTCTCCTTGGGTGATGTTTTTGGGTTGTGATTCTTTCTGCGTTGTCGTTTCTCTTCAAGACTTGTTCGTCGTGAGTTCTCAAATAAGGCTGCAGCATTGTGGATAGTGCGTCTCCATGCCTCCCGATGTGAGGCCAGGGCGGACCACCGTTGGTGATATAAATTCAATCAACCAACCAACCAATCAATCAATCAATAAAAGTTTACCATGGTCAGCTCCTAAAAGCCCAATGGAATAGGAAAGTTTAAATATGTTTCAAGTACTTTTCACTGCTTTTAGTCATGTTCTTAAAATAATATTATGTAATTTTTTTTTAACTCTTGTAAATTAATGTTTTAACTTGAGCTTTTAAAACTTCTTTGTAAGCCACCTTAAATCACATCTTGGGAGAAAAGCAGGATATAAATTCAATCAACCAACCAACCAATCAATCAATCAATAAAAGTTTACCATGGTCAGCTCCTAAAAGCCCAATGGAATAGGAAAGTTTTCACTTGCTGAGAGAAAGGTGATCAGGGAGGGAACCGTTGTAGAAAACAATGGATAGATATTTCTGGCCAAACAAGAGCTTTGTCTCAGCATGATGAAAAGTGGGCATGGAAAGCCCTTCATCTTTGAGGGGAACAGTGTAGGATAGTGGCTGGAGTGTTCACTTTCACTTGGGCAGGTTAATATTCAAGTCCATATGGGCTCCAAGACACAGAGAGCAGCTTTAGGCCATTCATTCACTCACAGCCTAATCTACTTCATGGAGCTTTCTTGAAGATAAATGGTAGTGGGGTTCATGCATGTGTGCTGCCTTGAGGAGAAAGAATAGAATACAAATCTGATAAACAGCCTTTCTGGTACCACAGAGCCCTGTGGGTGACCACCACCTCCTTCCACTTCTGATCTCTGAGTAATATCCTGCTTCCAAGCCACCCTGACAATGTCAACATTGGATACAGTGTGGGTGTTTGCTGGGGAGGCAGCATATCCATTCAGTGCTGATCACTTGGCTCCATTGTGTAGGTGGTCTGCTCCTCCAGCCAGCCCACCAGTTGATTGCTTGGAGCACTCATCAAAAGGGGATGCTTTCCCTCACACAAAGATTTGTGCGAGGCAGTCTCTGACTCCCCTTTCCTCCCCACTTCTAAGGAGCTTAAAATCTTTAGTAGCTCATTGTTGTCATTCTCGGTATCTGAGTCCATTACTCATCAGGGCTCTTTTGTGCTGTTCCCGCAGATCTAGGTGAATTCCCCACTGGTTGTATCATCTGGTATTGCATTTCCTAACTCACAGCCTAGATTTAATTACAGCCAGTGCTGCAGGAGATGAAATGTCTAAGAGACAAAGCAGTGCTAAAAGACACAAGAGCATCCTGGGTCTGCTGCTCCTTCTGTTGCCGCCATGGCTGTTTTTTTGCTGGTAGGAAATATGACAGGGTGCCTTTGTATCTTGAAAACCAGAGATGGTGTGGGTAAGGCAAAATTGTTGTCGTCATTGTCATCATCATTGTAGTGTTGATACCTCTTTTGAGGAGACAATTGCATGAATAATAATTCCCAGAGCATTAGCTTTGTTAAGTCTCTTGCAGCAGAACCAGATAATTTTGTGACACTGTCCACAACCTTTCCTAGCCTAGTTCCCTTCCAGATGTTTTGGATTACAGTTCACATCAGCCCAAGCTAACACAGTCCAATGGTATACAATTATGGCAGCTGGCATCCAAAACATCTGCAGGGTGTCTTTTGGGGAAGGCTACCTTAAGGACTAAACAAGTGTACCATGGTATAAACTTTTGTAAGCTAAAGTCCACTTCTTCAGATGCATGAAGTATTGTCCTAGATCGGTAGCTATATATGTACATGGTTGGCAGGTAAAAATACAGAGAGCTGTAAATGGTGAGGTTACAGGAAAATGAAATGCATAAGCAAAGACTGGACAGCTGTGCAGAGAGCTCACAATGACACTGCACATACTAAAGCAAATACTGGAGACTGTTGTGTAGTGGTTAAGGTATTGGGCTAATTAAATCCAACTTCATATCTACTTAGCTGTGAAGCCTATTGGGTAACCCTGGACCAGTTGCAATTGCAGCTCAATACTATACATATCTGCAGTTAGGCATGAATCCCACTGAGTTCAGTGCCAATTAAAACAGGATTATAGTGTTAGCCCAATCTACATCAAAAGGTTGTTGTGAGTATAAAAGGGAATACAGGTGTGGGCCATACCACTGAGTTATTTGGAAGATAAAAATGGAATAAATATTTTAATGCACAGCCAAGTCAGTACATTATATATACTGCAGTTATGGAAGGAGAATATGATAGTAATGTTTGTATTCTAAGAGGTGTGTTCTGTGTTTCATGCAGGTAACAACAACAACAACAACAAAGATATTTTTTATGCTTGCCTTTCAAATATAGCTAAATCTTAGGTAAATTTATAATTAGGCATGATATAATTAAGCAATGGTAAATTTATAATTAAGCAGGATACGAGTGTTACACAAAGAGGTCTTGGAAATTCTAAGAAAATTGAGTTTCTAATATGTTAGGGAAATTAGCAGCAACTCGACCTTAGCAATGCAAAAAGGGACAACAGATAGAGGGATATTTACACCTTTGTATACCCTAACTAACTCTGAACAGACGCAAACCAACACACAATGAAAAATTAACAATGATACTTTATTAAAGACATAAAATAATAACAACAAGCCCACACACATTCATACAAGAAACATTCACATGAGACCACTAGGAATGGAAGGTTAGAGAGGTGGCCAGAGGGATAGATAGAAAGATTTCTGGGGTGATACAACACCTGTCTTGTAGTCCTGAAGTTGTTGAACAATCTGGCAGTGTGGATGGATGAGTCTGGAGTGGCTAACACAGAGTTTCCCCTGGAAATGGAATCTGTGCGCAATGAGGCATGGTTTTCAGGCAGTATTTATACCAAAAATATGCCCTGGAGAGGGAATGCTTCATGGATTGAAACAATAGTCTGTAAAGATTGCACAATGAGTTCCAGGAAGACTCCTGGTCTTGACAATGTCGGAAGATGCTAATGTGTTGCAAACTGCCCTTAATGTCTGATGATTGGATTCATAAAGCTTGATCTGCCTCTTTTGATGGCTAGATGATCAGGGAAGGGAAGTTTGAAACTTTCAAACAATGGAATACTCCATCTATCTAATGTCTGCCACTTGGGTGTGTGGTAGAGACAATGTCCTTTTGACCTTGAATTTCCTCATAGTTTGGAATTTGTCAGTAGTCCTTCCTTTCGTAGGTCAGTAAAATGAGTACCCGGCTTGTGGGGACAATTAGCTAACACACATTGGAAACTGCTTAATGCAGTGTAGATGTGTAAACTGGTATTGCTTAAAACAATTTGTAAGCTGCTCTGATAGCCTTGTGGCTGAAGAGTGGGATATAAAGAAAGAAAGAAAGAAAGAAACAAATAAATACATTTGAGCGATGCATGGCTTTCAGCACGTCTCTTGGGCTCCTTACAGCAAGTCCCTGATCTTTCGCTGTTCTTTCCCATGGAAGACCACATTAATAAGCCAAATTATTAATAAGCCAATTTTGGGGCTTCTGGAGGTGGGCTCGTTAGGGGCGCTAACAACGGCCAACCTCTTGCTCATAGATCTTTTCTGCACCTTTTCACCTCTATGAAGGTTCTGAAGATAAAAAAAAAAATTCTAGCAGAAAGAAGGAAAGATATATTATTCCAATATCCTTAAGGCAACTGTTCTTGAACAAAGGAACTTCAAAGGGAGAGTGTCCAAGCAATCCTAAAGTGGTGGTGGTGGGGATTTATTTAGTCATGGAAAATTCCCATTTCCCAAACCCTGCTGGCTTGTTGTGATAAGGGGGAGGGGGTAACTTTCTTCCATTTTCACCCTGGCCATTCTATTTTTTATCCTCCCCAGTTGTAAGAAATGGAGGGGAAATGTGCACTCCTGATTCAGATGTAAACTAGGAGCAGAGCCTGGGAAAGTTGCTTTCTTTTAGACTAAAACTCCCAAAATCTCACTCATCATGCTGGCTTGGGAATTCTGATAGTCCAAAAATAACTTTTCCAAGCTCTGGTTAAGAGCCCAGTCCAGGGCTATGCTATGGGAACAAAGGGCCTGGAATTCTGTCTGATTCACACCACTAATTTAGACCGTACCACTCAGAGTGGGGAAATGCCAGTAGCCTCCTATAACCATAGAACGTTTAGTAGGTATACCGGGGCCTCCAGCATGGACATGTCATGCCACCAGTGGAGTGCTTTTCTGCCAGTGGAAGATTCTTCTGCCTGGTTGATTATAAATGAAAACACTTCTAGTGGGTGGTTAGGGTTGCTGTTCCTAAAATGAAACTACTTAATTACAATTGATCAAGAGGTTCTGTCACAAGGGAGTTGTGGCAATTGGTCTGTATCATATGCTACGTGTTAAATTAATTTAGGAATGCCAGGATAACTCAGTTGTTATCTCCAACAAACATTGTTTTGTAATTGGGCTATATTAGCCTTTAACATAATTGTCACTATATGTAGTTTCCACAGTTTGTTTCTCTCAAACTTAACAAACTTAACTGTTAACATTTCTCTCCAATTTCTACCACATGTCCCTCCCACCCCCCCCCCCTCTCTCTCTCTCTCTCTGGGCCCTCTGAATGGTGAAAATACCCCTCATGGAAATTGCTGGGAATCCTACCAGTCTAAATGGGATCCAGCACCAATCCACACTATTCGGAAGGAGGGGGGGGCAAAACAGCAAAAACAACAGGATAAAAGCCTTCGCAGATTCCCCCATACTTTCCCACAAACTGCAAGGTGGTGCATGTTTTTGATTGTTTGGATTATAGGACAATAAAAAACTTGAAGAGAAGCACAAAGCTGATTGGCCTGTTGGGGCAGGACTTGCTAGGAGGGCATGTGCCATGTTGGATTTTCGCCTTAGCAATTGCTTGCTAAGGTGATAAAAAGGATCAATATTTTCTGTTTTGCTTTGGAGAATCGCTCTATTGCACCAGTGCACCTTGGGACCACTTTTTAAAAAAAACAAAACCTGGCAGCAGTGAAGAACTAACATGAGTAAATCACTTGCAGCCGCCATCAGGAATGCGAGGCTTATGGGGCTTCTGAGGCCAGAAAAACTGTTTGGACATGTCTTTGCTGCTGCAAGATGCCAACAGTATGAGGTATTTGGGATTTTCCCCCCTCATGTAGATGCCCCCCCTCTGTGTGTGTGTGTGTGTGTGTACGTACTACCGCTCTCATGCAAAATGTACACACACCAGCACCTTACAGAACAATTCCTGCTTCTGATGAAGTGAACTCTATTCCACAGTAACATGTGCCATAAATGCATTTGTTAATCTTAAATTTTTTTACTGCAACAGATTAACCTGGTTTATCCTTCTGGAGTTTAGTCAACTACAATCATTTTTATATTTATAATAATTCCTCCATAGAATTATTCTAGAAAAGATGTTGCACTGGAACACCTGACTTTCTGGTAGGCATTGTGTCAAAACATTATTAACAGGAGTGCAGTAAAGGCATGCACAGAAATATGATTGTATTGTTGATCTAAATTCAAATGTGATTTCAATGCATATATGGCAGTTAGGATTGCCAGACTGAAAACTAGAGAGGACTTCTGTACAGGAACACTCTTCACTTTTCACTCTGACAACCATAATGACAATACATCATAATGAGCAGAATAATTATCCTCCTTTGTTCTTACTTTTAATGTCAGTGGGGAGCTAACTTCCAGGGTATCAAGGCTTCACTGATTTTTTATTTTGTGAGTCATGCTGCTCTCATGCAAAATGTATTATTTAGTCAATATTTATACAGTATCGTTCATACATGTGGCAGTCTACTCAGTCTCATAAGTAGGAGAAAAGACTGGTTTCTGTCCCAAGGAGAACAGCATATTTATTTCAACAATGAGGGAAAGGAAGTTTGCAAATAAATAAGGTTAGCATGCCAGTAAAGAGTTGAACAATCAAATATTATCAATTGACAGGGATGACGCTACCATTTAGATACAGTAGAAATGCTGGACAATACCTTACCATTGACAGGCAGTGAGGGCAGCAAGATGTTGGAAGACTGAGCTATATGGGCCATACATGGCCTCCACAAGAGGGGGCTGCCAGGGCGCTAGCCTGGTGGCCTGAAGGCCCAGGATTGGGAGGGGGCCCAGTGTGATGTTATTGTAAGTTTTTATTATGTAAATCCGGTTTGGTGTGTTTTTTTAAAAAATAAATATTACTTCGGTGTCATCATTTAAACTGACTTATTTTAATTTTTATCCTAAATCCTGTAGAGCATCTTGCTGCCCTTAACCTTAGCAGTAGGTAGGCGTCCCACCAAAATCCTGGCCTGGGGGCCTGCTTCAGGATGTGGGGGCCATGGAGCCATATTATATGTAGTGTACACCTTAAGACAGTCTGATGTTCCCACAAGGACAGTACCTATGCTGGCTGAGGTATGCAGCCATGTGAAAAAGAGAACAGGGTTCTTGCACTTTTAATACTTGTGTAAAAGAGCTACACCTGCTGGAATTCCATCTTCTATACAAGTATTAAAGGTGCATGAGCCCTGTTATTATTTTCTTGTCACATTAATTGTGTAGTAGAGAACTGTGGAGAGACAAGATAGTCATTGTTTTGGGAATAGTACTGCCTGTTGGTATAGTAGCTTCTGTGCCCCTCTTGTGCCTGTTCACTTAGTATGTATGTTAATAGAAATTTACAGACTAGAATATTACAAAGACACTGTGAGTCTTCAGTAGTTTTTCCTTAGAGATGCTTGAGGCCTTTTTATGTTACACAGTTATAATGCTATGATTCCACTTTAATCACCATGGTTTCATCGTATGGAATCAAGGGCTTTGCAATTTGGAGTGCATTTCAAATTCTTTGTCAGAGGGCTCTTGTGTCTCACCAAATTAAATATCCTGGGAATTCCATAGGATGCAGGCATGGCAACCAAAGTGGAATCATAGTGCTATATGTAGTGCTATATGTGAAAGGGCCCTCAATCTCTAAAGCTTCTGTGCATTTTTCACTAGTTCTGTCCCTTGAAGGTACATATCTTCCCCAATATAGTTGGTTAGAAAGTAATATTGGTAGGTAATGATATCACTTTTCAATGTACAAAACACTTCCTATTCTCATCTCATTTCTCTGCTATAAGTGTGTCATATGGACTTTTCAAGCTTCATGACTTGTCACTGAATAATTGAGCTTTGTCAGCTAAAAAGCAGGCATTCCTCCTCCATATATATATATATATATATATATATATATATATATAAATATAATCCAAGCAGGTTTTCTGCCTGTAACAATTCACAGCATAATTCAAATTGGATTCAGATTTGTGATGGTAAAATCTGTCCATTATACTGCTGTACTCTGGTAATTGAACATAGTGATTCAGTAGATCAAGTTTGTCTTTTGTCACGTTAAACAAGAGCATCATTATTGTCTAACTGCTAGGTTCAGTACGTGCTACATTTCTATGATGGGTTAATTATTAGTTGGGAGAAGAACTGTATCTCAGTGGCAGAGAAGATGCTTTGTTTTCTGAAAGTCCTGTGTTTAGCTCCCAGGTGGAAGACAGAGAGACCCAGGTTTGAAATTCTGGCCAACTGCTGCCAATCAGTTTAGAAAATCCTGACACATTAGCACCAGTGTTCCAACTCGATACAAGGCATATCTTCCAACTGTCCCAGTTCGGCAGGGACAGTCCCAGTTAATCCCCTGTCATGTCACTTTTTCAGCTGCTTTAAAAATGTCCCTGTTTCTCTCTTCTCCTCCCACTCCCCCCACCTTCGTTCTCAGCTTACATCAATTGATGGAAACAGAATTCAAGGCAGCTTTCATTCAGTTAACTCAGCAGTGGGGAGAGGAAAAGAGTGAGTGGAATCTTGCCCTTCACAGTAGGATCTGGCAAAAGCAAACTCTGGGGGTTCTTTTACACAGCAGTTTTTATCCCGGGGAGAAGCAAGATATCTTCATCCTGAGTTTATCTCTTATTGTTTACACGATTTGTCATGGGTAGCATAAGTCTCAGGGTTTTGGATTTGTTGTTCTGAGTACCTCCATCCCGATATAGGGGTACACAGCAGAGCAGTATTTTGATTGGTTGGACTTTGGAGGGGACGGCCTTACAAGGGAAGCCTGGCTATTCTGGATCTGCCATTTTGGAATGGTCAGTCTCGGAGAACCACCCCCCACCCCTGCTGGCCACAGCTACCCTCGCCTCTAAAGAGAACCCCCATCCCCTGCCCCCACTTCTTTTCCTTCCAATAGAAAGCAATACTTGAAGTTCTGTCTGTCCCCCGCACTTCTCCCCCCACTTCTTTTCCTTCCAATAGAAAGCAATGCTTTAAGTTCTGTCTGTCCCCCCACTCCTCCCCTCACTTCTTTTCCTTCCAATAGAAAGCAATGTTCTAAGTGTTTTCTGTCCCACCCCACTCTCCCCCCCCACCTCTTTTCCTTCCAATAGAAAGCAATGCTTTAAGTGAGGCTGAGCCACAGCCTGGAGGAGGAGGGAGGGAGGGGCTGGTGGTTCTCAGCTGGCTGCAGCTTCTGCCAGCTGGGCATCAAGAATTGCAAGACTTCCCTTGCAAGCCCACTCCCTCCAAAGTCTGACCAATCAATATTCAGCCTATGTCCTGGGATGGTTACTGATTGTTCAGACAACCAATAGCATGAGTTGTCTTGGACTTTCCTAAAAAGGTCCTGAAAAATAGAGGAGTGGAAAGTCATGGGTTAACTGGGCTTTTTGTACCCCTTCCTTCTGAATAGCTCGTGATGTGTGTGAACCACTAGGGATCCTCACAAATTTTTCTCGGGCTTTTTTTTGTCATGTAAACGTTCCCTGGGAGTCTTGCCTATGTGTGTTCTTCCTCATCAACAACTTTTGCTATCTTGACCATACTCTGGTTGCTTGGAGACACTTGTCCCAGTTTTCATCTGTGAAATGTTAAGAGGATCTGTACAAGGCAGTATTCTATATTTAATGTACATTTGGCTTACTGAGGCTAATGGTGTTAATATGCATTTCCCTAACCTGACATAAAGTCATAGACATTTTTTCTACATTTACTTCCTATGCCACAAGGTTCAGAACAAAACATGGTTCAGAAGGAAGTCTCATCAGACTTGTTCAGGAGAACTTGTTACATTCCCTTACCCACCTTGATAATATTTCATGCATTTCCACTAATCAGACCCCAAGAGTGAGCATAACAAGCATTTAAAATAAGCGTGCAACATATTATTTTTTTTACTACCTAGATATTTTCTCTCTCTGTTACTTCATCCTGAATATACTTTTGCTATATTGTTTGTTTTCCAAAGTGTCAGAAATCAAGCTTCTGCTTCAGCATGGGATCCCTATTCTCTAATCCTAGCTGGAAAAAAGGCTGCCTGTAGCAATTCACTGGGGAGAGAAATGCAGTATGCGCATATTCAGAGACTCCTTTTCCTTACCATTTTGTGTATTTTGTCTCTCGGCACCAAAACCAAGCCTTAATATGTTCTGGGCCACAGGAGCTCAAATATTTCTCAGTTTATGGGAGAAGGAAGTGAATGTGCTGTTGGGAGAAAATGTGCAGTGGAAAAATGGGGTAGGATAGGCACATGAGAGCCAGTGTGGTGTAGTGGTTTGAGTGTTGGACTATGACTCTGGAGCCCAAGGTTTGAATCCCCTCTCAGCCATGGAAATACACTGGGTGACCTTGGGAAAGTCACACTTTCTCAGCCTCAGAGGAAGATGATAGCAAATCCCCTCTGAACAAATCTTGCCAAGAAAACTGTGTGATAGGTTTGGCTTGGGTCACCATAAGTCAGAAATGACTTGAAGGCACACAACAACAACAAACCCAATTTGTGAGAAGCCTAACAGAACCCCCAAAGGCAATAAAATGAGATGAGATAGGCACATGATATTTTGTAGAGAGACAACTGGAATAATGATTTTCAACACCCTGAGCATGCAAAAACTCTTGTAGACACTAAAAGCCTTCAGGGACTATCATGAACCTAGAAAAGTTTGAGAGGTACCAATTTTGGTAGCACAAGTGTGATGAGCCTGCAGGAATAGACAGATAGATAACTTTGCTGCTGAACTAAGACGGATTCAAAAGTGAATCATTCCTGTATGATAAGAACTATTTACTGTGAAGAAACTGCTACTGATACAGAGGACTTTTTCAAATGGTTGAAAAACCCACAAGGAGGTCAGGAGAAGAATGGGGCTGTCGTGCCTACAGAGCCCCATTTCAGACAGCCCCGTCCTCCTCCGTCCTCCTCCCAACCTTCCCCCATGCTGCTCACACCGCTTTATACTGACAAAGGTTTTCTGTCAATAAAAAGTGGTGCCAGTAGCATGGGGAAAGGTCGGGAGGAAGTCAGGAGGAGGATGGAGGAGGACTGCCCTGTTCTTCTCCCGACCTCCTCGTGGGTTTTTTCAACCGTTTGAAAAAAGTCCAGAGTGTAAGCAAAAATCTCTCCCTCTCCCCATCCCTCCCCTCCCTCCCTCCCTTCCAGTGTGGGCTGTTCAACAGAGCATCTGCTTATCCCCCAACCCTCAAGAACAGAACAGAAATAAATACTTTCCTGTACCACCTGCCTAAATACCTTAAAGGCATCAGGTCATGTCTGATCTTGGAAATTGAGCAGGGTCAGCTCTGGTTAGAACTTGGACAGGAGACTGCCTTTTTAATGTAAAAATTGTTTAATTTCTTGTGTTCATAAAAGAAAGGTATGCAGTGGAAATAGTATAAGTCAATATTTGATGAAAAATTATGATGCATAGTGTGAAGTCTGTAATATTGTTATATAAAAAATAAAATTAAAAAAAGTACTTGGACAGGAGATTGCCAATGAGTACCAGGTGCTGTAGGCTATATTTCAGAAGAAGGAATTGGCAAAACCACCTTACTCCTTGCCCAAGAAAACCCTATGACATTCAAGGGGTCGCCATAAGTCAACAGGTGTGTTACTGATCTTGAAGACCCTCAAAATATTGACATTAATTTGGGGAATTAATTTACTCAGCTTGGCTATGCAAGAGGGGGCAACAGATGGTGGGGTCTTTTGACCTTTGTATACTGGTAATCAGGAGGAGATGTTAAGCTAGAGAGTACAATATTTGATCTTTATTTGAGAAAAACAATAATAACAACATTTACACACACACACATCCAGGCTTCAAGCATTCACACAAGGCTGGTGAATATGGTGGGAAATATTGGGATAGAGAGATAGAGAAGAAAGTTGTTTGTGGGAGATATGACACATGTTCTATAGAGATGAGGTCACAGAAAAAACCAGCAGAGTGGGGGTCCCAATCAGGAACGGCTGCACAGACGGACATAGTGCCCATGGGAAGGGGGTCCATGAGCATTTGAGTTGAGTTTTGGAAGGGTTTTTATAGTCAATATTTGCCTTCTGGTAATGGAATTTAGAACAGAAGACAATGTCTCTTGGAGTTGTTTAAGAAGAGACAAAGGCACTCCTGATATCTTAATGACGTCTTAATGTGCAGATACTTTGCAACTGAATGGGGGAAAGCAGCTTCCTTTGTTTGGGTTAAGGAATGAGGGTCGTTTACAGGTTTGCGTCTTCCAGTGTTGGCTGATAGGATTAGCCAGTTGTATGTGCCTTCAGCTGCTTTACAAATTAGCATTTCTTTAGAATTTAGGTGGCCCCTCCTTAAGTGCATACCTGACTGAGTCTGAATGCTAGTCTTTGCAATTTGTTGGAATTTTCCAGTTTTAATGGCTGCATTGTGTGGAAGGCCACATTTGTCTTAATTACTAAATATTGCCAATTAAGAATATAGACGTGAGGCTGTGTGTGTCAGGGCAGGTAACAGGTGACTTAAAGGCACACATACACACACTTTCCTGTAAAATACAGATTTCCTCAATACCATGTTTTTCTCTCTGTTGCCAGACCAAGAACTTGGGAGGCCCATATAGTCTGGACTCTGAACTTAAGCTGCACTACTTGTGTTTTCAGGAGTTCCTCTCCTTCATTGGCATGTTCTATTTTCCCTCCCTCTTAGTGGAAACAGTAACAAGGGTCTCATCAGAGACTCAAGAATGTGTGTAGTCATGGAAAACAATGAGCTCTCAGAAAGGACAGAGTTAGGAAAAGAATAAGCATTCTGTCCCACCAGAAAAGCTTCTCTACAATCTCTCCTCTCCTTGGAGACTGGGGATAACTGTGAAATGAAAGCACCTGAGAGACTGGCTGTGGGAACAGCTATTAATGTAAAGCAATGAGGCAGCTGGGGACTACATGAACTGGTGTCTACTAATATTTGGGGTGTCCAAGACACCATCTCCTAGGGCTTGAGGTTTACCAATTAAAATGCACAGCCCCAGCTGTCACTAAAAAGAATGTCTGGAAGCTCATGGCATTTATTGTATGTCCAATGAGAAGGCACCCTCCTGTTGTGATTTGCGTTTATTGTATGTCCTGCAGATTAAAGGCCTCTTTAAATCCTAAAATTGTGAGAGCCCATCCATGAGAATGTCAGTTTTCAGTTTAACACACCATTTAGTATTTTATATCCTGGGCCCTCAAGGAGCCCAAGGATATCTTGCAGATACAATTGCAAAGTGCCCTGTAGAATCAGAAATTAGCTGGCCAGTTTTAAAAAGCACACACACTTTAATCTCACAAGTGCAAGTGAGTGACATTAAAAAAAATAATAACCAAGATTACAATAGGATAAGGTTTTTTTTGACATGGTGAAATCATGGTGAAAATTCTTATAAAGATAGATATATTCAAAATGCTCTAACTGCAAAGCTTGATCTCTTATCCAAAGACTGAAGCATCCAAAATAGTGAATAGCCAGTTATAAAAATTTTATCCTAATTTTTATGCTTCTGGACTATAAAAACAGATTTGTACAGTTCTACCAAATGCCCATCTGGTTTAATTATTCTGTAATCCCCTGCTACAATCCACTAAGATCTCTGAGTGTGCTTTGGGCTGGTAATTGGGTAAATGTGTCAGAATCTTTCTGTTCCCCTTATTTCTACTGTCATGGATGTCTCTTAGGAAAAAAGAATGGAATAAATTCACATTTTTAGAGAATGCTGAAGCTGAAACTATATTCCTAAAATGTATCCAAACACAGATGTTATTCCTCCCTTCTCCTTTTTCAACTGGGGTTTCCACACACACCCCAACCATCAATGGTCCCATTTGAGATTTTATGCTGATATTTTGACATTAATCTCACAACTTTTATATACCACCTTGGTGGATTTCAGAGTGGTAGTACATAAATACTTAAGATATGATTAAATGTGAGAGTCAGTGTTGTGATTTGAGTGTTGGATTAGGATACTGGGAAACCAGGGTTCAAATCCCTGCTTGGCCATGGAAACCGACTGGGTGACCTTGGGCAAGTCACACTCTCTCAGCCTCAGAAGAAGACAAGGGCAAACCCATTCTAAACAAATTCTGCCCAGAAAACCCTGTGACAGATTTGTTTTAGGGTCACCATAAATCAGAAATAATGTAAAGGCACACAACAACAAACAAAGATTAAATACACTATAATATGAACACAGAAAGAATCACAACCCGGAATCATCACCCAAGGAGACCTTCTGCTGTGCTTTCTGCAACTGGACATGTTTATCTCGGATTGGCCTTTTCAGTCATCAGCACGCTTGCAGAAAGCACAGGATGAGTCCTTCCTGAAACTTCGTTTGCGAAGAAAAGCCAGAGAGAATATGTAAGGTCTGTCTGGCTCACCCAGAAATTGAATCTAGTCCTCCCCCCCAAAAAAATGTTCCGCTCAAATGTTGAGGCAAGGCACCCCAAAATGTTTTTGTCCATTCAGCACAAACACTTCAAAAGCCCAGTTTGCTGCTATCCTACCCCATTTTCAAGGACAAAAACCTTACCTGAGGAAATGAGAGACAAAAGTAGATCCAGAGGGTTTCTTCTCAGTTGCTAATGACACATGGAACCTCGTTCCCTTCCAAAGCCAAGGATCATGGGGCTTGCATTCAAGTCCTATGATCCCTGAGACTCCTGTGTAGATGGTTGTTAACTTCCATGTTTTCTGAAAAGGTAATGCTAGGGCTGCAGCGAGAAGGGGCAAATTAAAGATTCTTCCAACCAAGGAGCATCTGTTGGATTCTGTTGCCTTTCATGTATGGAGTACGGTTGTCCCTTCACATTTGCTGGGGTTTGGTTCCAGGACCCCCCGTGACTACCCAAATCCGTGAATACTCAAGTCCCATTATATGCAATGGCATAGTAAAATGGTGTCCCTTATATAAGATGGCAAAATCAAGCTTTGCTTTTTGGATTATTCTTTTTTAAAGAATACAGTATTTTCAAGCCGTGAATACTTAAATCCGTGAATGCCAAATCCGTGAATTTAGAGGGACAACTGTATATCCTTCTGTTTATGGAATGGTCTCTCTGGCTCCAAACCACTTTTTAAAAAGCAGCTTTGTTTGGCTAACATACTAGCTGTAGCCCTATTGAGTGATGAAGGCATATTATCCAGTCCTCATTCAATTATGCCATCATCTCTAATCCCCATTGAAGGGGAAAGTAGCTCCTTAGAAATGATGACAGTCCTCTCTAGCGCCTGTGACACTGACAGTTTTCTCTCAGGAAAGTAACACGTGTCGTCCATTTCACCAAGCTTTCTCTGAGTTTCAATTAACGTGGTGGGAAAGGCTTGTCAATTTCATCTGTTTTAGAAGTATTACCGGTACTTGTACACTCCAGTGTAGATTAGCAGATGTGGTGAGGCTGAGAAATTTCCTCCTCAATTCTGAAGCGAGCAGGTGAAACTGTGTGTGTGTGTTTGTATGTTTGTTTGCATGTGTGTGTTTAATGCCTATGGCAAGGGATGAGCAACCTTCACAAGGGCAAGAGAAGTGGAATTTTATACAATTACCAACAGCATGACTGACCACTCACTGCCTCATAAATTTAAAAGACTGCTGCAGTGGCAGTATACCATTTTAATCAGCACTTGAATAAAATAGGAGAAAACAACAGAAATGCATCTCTTTGAAATTAACATTGAGTGCTTCTTTTACTGTGCATTCATACTGCCTCATTAATGGAAGTTTTATAGGAAGCCCAGATGACATTGTCTTCAAATTGCAACCCTCCCAAATTTTGCCATGGTTTCTTATGCCTTTTTTTTCTTTCTAGATATATTCTGCTAATGGGATATGATAGAATATCTGCATAATGTTGAGTTTTAATGCTGAGTAGTAGGAGTCCTCTGTGTGGACACACTCAATGTGTGGAATCTCAAGAATAAAAACATGAGCGCATGTTGTTTGTTAGGGTTTCAACTAAGTGTCATTCACATCTTCAGGTCATAGTTCTTGCTATCTTCTGTGTCCTTCATTGTTAGCTCCAGAGAACTGTGGATGCAATCTTATAACAACTTGCCTGAGAGTAAGACCCACTGAATTTAATGGAATTTGCTTCTCAGTAGACTTGTAGAAGGTTGTGCAACTATGAGTATTTATTCTGCAGGCAGCAGCATTGGTGCCATGTAGATATTTGCATTTCCTGTTTATTGAAAGGTCTATAAGATTTCCCATACTTGGATCAATCATTGATCAGAACAGAGATTGCAGTCAAGAAATCAGAAGAAAGCTAGGACTGGGAAAGAACTAGACAAGATCCTCAAGTGCAAAGATATAAAACTGAATACTAAAGTTAGGATTGTCCACGGCATCACATTTCCCATAAACCATGTGCGGGTGTGAGAGCTGGTCAGTGAAGAAAGCCATGGAAAGAAAATCAACTCATTTGAGATGTGGTGCTGGAAAAGAGTGCTGAGGATACTGTGGATGGCCAAAAAGGTAAACAAATGGGTCCTAGAACAGATCAAGCCTGAATTCTCCTTGGAGGCCAAGATGACCAAATTGAGGCTGTTGTACTTTGGCCACATTATGAGAAGGCATGACTCACTATAAAAGATAAGAAAGGTGGAGGGCAGTAGAAAGAGAGGAAGATTGCATACCAGATGGATAGATTCAATCAAGGAGGCCATGGACCTCAGTCTGCAGGACCTGAGCAGAATGGTTAACGATAGGGGGTCTTGGAGATGTCTCATTCATGGAGTTGCGAGGAATCAAAGTCAACTTAAAGGCAGTTAACAACAACAATTCTTACTTGGCTCATGAAGAAATGTTCAGGCAGACACTGCAACTGTCGAAGTCTGATCCTTACTTTGATCTATGAACTTTATGGAAAGCTGATTGGTACCAGATGTTCATAGAGGAGTGATAGTCCTGCTTGACTTTTCTTCTGCAAGGTATTTCTCATTTGATAAGTTATATGTGTGTGGCAGATATGATGGAGCTGATCCTCTTAGCCCTGCCTTCATAACATAATGTCTTATGGACTCTAGTGGAAGCTTTTATGAGTGGAGGAACCTATGCTGCCTATCAGGCTAAGGTGGCTGCAGCAGGTCCAACCCTTATAGTGAGACTGTTATACATGGGTACTCAGATGTGAGATCCACTGTGCTCAATTGGACTTACTCCCATGGAAGTGTGCATCTGGTTGTGGTCTCAATCACTCTGGGCAGCAGGTAGCTTCAAAGATGCAGAGGCAAGTCACATGACACATACATCTCTATCCATTCTTCATCCAGTAAAACATTTCCCACCTGAGGTAACTGCCTCACTCAGCCTAATAGTAGAGCCAGCCTGCCAACAGCTGGCTGTCCGGCCTCTGTTCAAAGGCCTCCAGAGAGGTGGCCCAATGAAGCTCAACAGGTCTGCAAGGAACATAGCAGGCCTGGGTCTTCAAATACAGGTCTTTCTGAATCACATCTATACTGTAAGTAGGGTTGTTGTTTTAAAGAAGAGGTGGGGTTTGTGCAGCCCTTTGGGAAGGCCAGTGGGACTTTGGGGGACCCCCAGTGACCCTGGTGCTCCCATTTTTTTCAGCTGAAAAAAAGTTGTTTTTCAGTCAAAATATGCATTAAAAGGGATAAAACTTCTTTTGTAGGGCTATTAATGTTGCTTGGGGGACTCCCCACTCTGAACCAACCACCTGCCACAAAATACCATAAAATAAAATAAATGTCCTGAGAGGAAACTGGAAGTGACAAGTTGTCATTCTGGTCACCCAAAATGGCAGTTGTGGTAACCCCCAGAGGCCCTCCAGAGCTCTGGAGGAAAATTGGGGTATGTGGCCTTTCAGGCTCCGCAGCATGCCAGCCCCTGGTAAAGGCATGGTCCGTTCACAGAGATTCTTTCCCTCCCCCTTGACTCTTAGAATGGAATAGCTGGAATGTGTCCATGTTGAAAAGCAACATGTGGAGGAAGGCTGTGGAAGCAAAGAGAAGGCCAGGAGGAAGTATACTCTTCAGCATTTCACAAATGAAAACTGAGACACATGGCCAAGCAACATCAGAGTGTGGCCAAGATGGCAAATGTTATTAATGAGAAAGCTAGGAGAGGCTGCAGCACTTTGCTTTTGCCTGAGCCTGCTGGGAAGAACAAGATTCCATCCCCTTCTCTCTTTATCCCCCTGCTGAGTTAACTGAGTACAAACCACTTTTGCACTTTGAACTCAGTCTGCAGCAATTGCAATAAGCTGAGGTCAAAGGAGGCAAGTGGGCGTAGGAGAGAGAACCTGGGACATTTTAAAAGCAACAGAGAAAAAAAATGGGATGACAGAGATTTAATTGGGAGTGTCTCTGCCAAATTGGGACAGTTAGAGGGTATGAGGAAAGTTCTCTGGTGTTTCCAACTGCATCCTAATTTTTTAATTTAGCTGTCAGTGGGGCAACCTGTGACAAGAATCCTGATGGGGCACTATGCTAGCATAGAAAAACAAGTGGTTGTACTTTTTTCAGAGGTTGTATTAATGTGGTGTCTAGCCTAATCTTTCCACAAGCCCTCTTTCTCACTTTTTGCTTGGTGGGTAGCGAAGTATTCAATAATTAGGCAATAGTAGCCTCAAGGCCTTGGTGCACATTGCACAGTCAGTTGAGCAACTGTAGGAACTAGTGCAACTGTGCTGACATACTGTATATATTTGTGCTATGCTAAAAGTGTATAAGATTTTGGCCTAAGGGCCAGGCTGGATATTAAGGGGAATGCAAATTAACATGATTTCCCCCTCGTAACTGGATTTCCTCAGAGAAATGTCCTTCAACAGACTTATAAATAAGCCCATATTAACCTCCTAAAGAAAAGTGAACAGCAATAGAATTTCTGTTGGCCAAACCATTAATTTTTACTTTTACATGCAGCCTTTAATATGAAACCCAATCTCATTTTATTACATCTGTTCATAGATCACATCAAAAATAAAATACCTTTAAAAATACCTCTAAATATGTCCAGTATATGAACTCTAGAATGGTGGTGGTGGTGGGAGCAATCAACAGCATGTCAACTGAATCATCCATGCTTACCAGCTACATAAACCTATTTTATTCTCTAATGATTGTGTACCTGGAAGCCAAAATGTGACTTACAATGAGATGCAACTATCATGTCAGAATGCACAGAGAAGCTATTGAAATCCACAAACACCTGGACAACTTCAACAGGAAAGAAGAAACCTTAAAAGTAAACAAAATCTGGCTGCCAGTTTTGAAATACAATAGAATAAAAACTCAACACTTACAGAGGAATTCCACCCAGGAATATGGGGATTCCCAGCAGATAATGACCCATTAACCAACCATCAGCCAAACAGACACTAATGAGCCTTGCATTTCTATACCCAGAAACTAACTATTCAATTACACAAATTTACATATACTCTCCTACAGGGGTTCACAGCATATAAACCCTAGACATACTCCTACCCAACCATTCTCTGAAGATGCCAGCCACAGATGCAGGCGAAACGTCAGAAAGAAACTATTCCAGAACATGGACTCGGAGCCCAGAAAAAAACCAAGGAAAATCTATAGATGCATGTAAGCTTTTTTATTTCAGTGACCTTAAGAGCAGCTCTCTCCTATGCTACATTGTAGCCACCTGTTTTCTACCATTACTTCTCAGTTTTGCTGAAACAATTACTACTATGATTCCTCCTTATATCTAGCTGTTTGAGCTTGAAGGAACCTGAGTTTTAACAGTGCCAGAGACAGCTGGGACCTGGGGCTCCAGGTGGAGAACTCCTATTATAGTTATTGTTGTTGTTATTATCTGTATTTATACTCTGCCTTTCCCCCGGGATACCTAATGCTACCAATCCAAAGGCACTGTTTCCTCTTTAATGGCTTTTTTGTTGTTGTTGTTTTTTGGTGTAGACAGGAAGAAAAGGTGGAAGAAATAGTGGGAAAATGCAGAGAAGTTATAAGTGGAAGATGTCATTATCTAGAAGATCCTTGTAGCATTTGGTGAGAGAGGAAGGGCAGTTGCACAATAAAAGTCTCACAGGGAAGCACCTTTGTCTTACAGCCGTATTTTTTTGTGTTTTCAAAGAGACATCCTTCATTAGCTTTTCTGATTCAGTCTCTTCCGGAAGTACAGCTCTGGGGTGGAGAGATCAGATACAGAATAAGGCAAGGTTTCTCAAACCATCACCCTCCCTATGAACTGGACTACAGATCCCATCATCTTCAGTCAGCATATCCAAGGGCATGCCGGCCACGGTGATGGGATTTTTTGCCCAGCACATAAGGAGAGTGCTAGCTGATGAAAGATAGCATAATGCATGTTCCTGTGAGATCCTGTGTGTATGTTTTCACTGAACCAAGCTGGAACTTAATTTCGTATGCTGGTTTCACAATAGGGAATTGTTTTCTTGCACTGAAACAATGGTTAGGGCACTTTCAAACTACATTACTTTGTAAAATCCCTTCCCACTGCATTGGGATGGCAATTGAGGATTCCAGCTCTCACCAGTCTAGCCAGTATATGGTCCACAATCAGAGATAATGGATCGTCCCACTGTTGGGGGGCCACAGGTTCCCCAATGCTGAGTTAAGTGACTTGAGAGTACAGTGCAATATACACTTAGATAGGGGCAAGTTCCATTGAGTGGGTGTATGCCCACTGAGAGAGCCAGCATGGTGTAGTGGTTTGAACATTGGACTATGACTCTGGAGACCAGGGTTTGAATCCCTGCTTGGCTATGGAAACCCACTGGGTGACCTTGAGCAAGTCATGCTCTTTCAGCCTCAGAGGAAAGCAAGGGCAAAACCCCATCTGAACAAATCTTGCCAGGAAAACCTTATGTTTGTCATAAGTTGGAAACCTGAAGGCACACAACAACAATACCCACTGAGCAGGTATAGCCTCTAAGGAACACATATAGGATCACAGAGAATCCAGCAAGCATTGCCTTCAATAATTCTGAGCATGTCTTCACAGCCATGAAAGCTAGTAAGGGAAAAAAAAAAAACAAGCCAAGATTTTCAGGAAGCTTGGTTCTGTATTACAATTATGACATCCTGCTTTTTTCCCTGTGTACAAAGCCCTTAATGTAGGTGCAAATTCAAACCCAGGTATGAGGAACCTGTGGTCCTCCAGATATTCTCAGACTACAGCTCCCCTCAGGTCTAGGTAGCACAGCCATTCTTTAGGAAGGGGCTGTTTATAACAGTTTCTTGGATCAGCACTACGGCTCTTTCAAAGGGTTTTTTTTAAAAAAAAACAAAAAAAACCTAGGACATGGTTTGGTGAGGTGGTCCTATGACATGAAGAGCAAATTTTCTTTTCTCTCAATGCTTTTTTTATAGTTACAGTGCTATAGTGCAAATGTATCATTTCACTGGTACATTGATGCACCATGACACTATAATTTTTAAAAAATAAGAAAAGAAAATGAAGTATACTTTTTTTTTTGTTCTGATATGTCTCAGAATTAAAAAGAAACCCACTCAGGGGGAGGGGGAATAAAATGTTGCAGCTGATACTGGGAATTTGCAGAAAACCATCCCAGGCAACTGAAATTTCATTTGGATACTGAAAAAACATCCACCAAGGACTAAAGCAACAAATATGGCAACCTCTCAACACATTTTCCTTGCCTGGAGGAGCCCAATGATTCGGCCAAAGTCATCCAATCAGTTCCTTAGCAGAGCAAAGATCTGAACCCAAGATCTCTGTTGACTGCTTGATTGTCATTGAGTGGCCTTTAGATTACGTGGGACTTATGTATGCTCCATCAATGGCAAACAGAGAGGCAAGCTCACTTGAAGGTGTCTGGACATCAAAGCTGCAAAGGCATGTATTATCAACGGGAAGAAATCCTGATAGCTTTAGAAGCCAATTCTGCAGGTGGCAAATTGGATCCAGGGTCTCTTTAGAAGCCTGCAGTCCAGGGACCCCATCTCCAGAACATCTGTCTCCTCAAAATCTCCCCCCCCCTCCAAAGATAAAGGAGTCAGGACAGAGGAGTGGCACAAGGCAGAAGTTTAAAAAGCACATTCAGTACCAGAAGATCTAGGCACCCGGTCAAATATTTCATTTGTTTGCCCCTTGTCCAGCTGCCAGTAAAGTCCTTTGGGGTGGGGGGGGTGGGGAGAGAAAGAAAAGAAAAGCATCCACCAACTTCAATGTTCTCAGGATGCTAAGCCAGGACTGAATGGATTTTCCAAGGTGCTTAGTCACAGCAAGTGGGGGGGGGGAGGGAGGGAGGAGCTCCTCATAAAAGAAAGGCTCCAAGGCATAGTGGAATATTGATGCTGTCACTTCAATGGTTGGGCGAGTGATAAAAGGCCAGGATAAGTGTCTGCATCTCATCCTTGAAAATCTCGGGGCCGGGAATGCGATGCTTTTTGGGGCGCAAGGGGGAGTGGAGTGGAGAGGCTCAGACGGCAAGGGAAGCAGCTGTGGGACCAGACAAGGATGGGTGAGCCCTTTCTGCCACCCCTTCGCCTAAGGAATAGGTTTTCCAAACCAGGGAGGAGGGGGGGAAGGGGAGGGTCACCCTCCCCAGCTCCTTGGCTGCAGGAGCTTAGCAGGAGGGACATGGCTAATACACATCCCACTGGGGGAGTGAGATCAAAGCCACTGAAGTAGATACAAGAGGTTTCTGCTTCACAGGAGCTGGTTAAAGAGAGGCTTTGTTGCCAAGGCCCTCCAGAGTCCGGAATGGAGCAAGACCTGACCTCCTCCCAACTCCGCACTGCCCCCCACCAGCCCCTCCCGACCGACACACTGCCCTGCTCGCCCGCCACGTCCAAAGTGGGCTTGGTGCGGAATCCGTGCCAGCCAGTACGTCGCAGGAAACCCAGCAATAGCCGCCGGGCTACTGCTGGCAAGACCCCAAGGGAGGGGGCGGGGGGGCCTTCAAAAGCGAGCCAAGGCGAGTGGGGGGCCGCTCAGAGGCCGGGGGGAGGCGAGGGGTGGCAGGGCAAGGCGCGCCCCGGCCGGCCCCAGCCTCCTCGCCCTCCTGCGCACCGCCAGCCAGCCAGCCACCTGCGGGATTCCGAGGGCGCTCGTCACCAGCCGAGCGAGAGGAGCCGTCCTGAAACCGTGCGCTTTTTCCCTAGAGGGTTTCGGAAAGCAGGAGCAAGCCAGCCCGGCTTCTTCCCACCACCAGCTTGCCTGGCTCTGGCCGCCACTGCTGCCCTTCCTCCGGCCTGCATCCAAGCTGCCTGCCTTGGCACCGGCTCCTTGCCAGTGGGGGGTGGTCTGCTGAAGGTGAGACCCCTTGGAATCCAGTAGCCATACAGTCTTCGCTTCGGTCTTTGGGGGATGGAGGGGGCTTTGAAAGGCCGTGTGGCTACAAATTGGGTCAGGAGTGGTGGAGAAGGGGTGTAGGTAAGAGGTATTGGGGAGTCTGGGGCAACTTCTTCTGATTAGTTATTCTAGGACTTGCAGCACCCACCACTCCAATGCAGGGTGTGTGTGTGTGTGTTGTTTAACTTTTATTTTTAATGCACCGTATTTGGAATGAAAGCTGATGCCTTTGGGTGTTTTCACAAAGGATGGTGAGCAGACTTTTTACAGCACAATGGTATGCACGTTGACTCTAAAGTAAGTCTCAGTGTTTTCAGTGGTCGTTGTTGTGTGCCTTTAAGTAGTTTCCAACTTATGGTGACTCTCAGGTGAACCTATCAGTGTGTGATTTGCCCAAGGTCATCCAGTAGGTTTTCGTGGTTGAGTGGAGATTTGAACTCTGGTCTCCAGAGTTGTAGTCCAACACTCAAACCATTACACCATACTGGCTCCTCAGTGGTCCTTATTCACAAGTAAATAAGCACAGGAGTCCTCTGTGTGCTCTTATTTGGGAGTAACTGTGGACAAATTTGCATGGTTGCTCTGTGATGGGCCACATATAAGTTAACAGATTAAAAGAAACACATTTAATGCATGTTTCTAAGACTTTGACCCCGCCCCTTTGATTTACAAATGTGGGAAAACCAAAAACTTTTAAAGTATTGCCTGTGAAAGTGGCCTTTTTAAAAACTTACTGTTAAATGTTAACCAAAGAAGCCTTAATAGGCATTTTTCGGAGCTTGGGAAATTCTGGCTGGAGGCAGGGTGGGTAGGTGGGGATGCTGCTGCACTGGCTGTGGAATCTAGTCCAAAAATCCAACCCCTTCCAAGCTCTGCCATCATAAACATACACCTGTCTCTGCTGTGTGTGTGGGGGGGGGGGACAGCCATAGCTATAGATTATGTGCATTGGGGTTGTCTTAGAAGCATCAAGGTATGAAATCTTGTCATATGCCCCCCTTTTGCTGAACTACCTTTTCTGCAGGGACTATCACTGAAAAAGAAGGAACAGTATAGATGCTATTTATTATGGATACATACAGATCAGGATGTGACATATTATTCACAACCATAGTTCAGACTGCTGCCATCTTTGAATATTAAGACTATGATGGGATGGAGTTGGTAGTGTTGTCTGCTCAGAAGGCTTGCGCTCCCTAAAGTTGCTTGGCTAGTCACTATGGTGCCCATTGAGTAGGACTGTGGGACAGAGGTCCAGGGGTCTCCCTGATCAGCATCGTGTGTAAAAATGACTTCCAGATATGGCACAGCTGGCTGGCTGACCACATTCAAAACCAAGTGAAGTAATACAATTTAACTTCTTTTTAAAAAGGGAGGTGGGGGGACTTCCACGTGACAATTAAGACCAGAATTGAAAACCATAGAATGGCACTGGTAGCTGGTGGACGTGAGAGGTATCTCTAGAAGACATCAATATTCCACTATGCCTTGGAACCTAGAGACATCTTACTTTAAACTTGCATGATTCCACTAGAAAACAATGAACCATGCAAACGGCCATGCAACCCACGCTTAATTTCCTGTAACTATTTGGGTGGACAAAATAGGTATTTTATAACACATATAGGGTGCTCATATGTCCTGCTATACAGAGGACACTTCTTTGCTTGGAGGCAATCAATTATTGCAGGACTGTCCATTGCCAGTCTGACTGAAAGATAAAGAAGGGAGAGCAAGGGCCTTAAAGCTATCAGCAGCACCTGGCTAGTAGAGCAAGCAGGTACACATCTCCCCTTTATGGTAAGATGTACTGTTTGTCTCTTGGGTTGATAATAATGTTTCCAGATTTTTATCTGTACATCTAAATTAGCATATGCAAAATCCATCCTCTGGAGAGGGGTGCTGTGTTTCTTTTTTGGGGGGGCCAATGCATTAAGTGGGCCCATATAAAAGAGTACATAATCTTCTTGCCCATACAAAAGCAGCAAGCTAGATTTAGTGCCTTTGAAAATATAGAGGCTATGTTTAATGCCTGTTGTAGTTAAAAGAGAAGGTGGGTATACAGAACAGATGTCCACTTGGCAGCTCTTGGAATTACAGCTGGATATACCATTTGAAACACAGAGCATGCACAACTGATTACTGCTTCGTCCAGGCTGTTTTCCAGTGTAAAGGCCACAAGGAATGCATGACTGTATGAGAGCACATGGTAAAGTTCACAGAGCCTCCGTAGCAATGTTTCCAACTGGGGGTACAATCAAACCATTCCAATTTCACCTCTTAATGTTCATGAACAAACAAGGTAATTAAAGTTTTAAAACAAAATTTGAAGTAGTGTATTGTGCTGTGCTGTACTGATTCATGAAAGATTAAGCATTTTTACTACTCAGATATGAACTATTGAGAAGGTGTAAGTGTGGCTCTGAAAGCAATGGACTATTTATTTATATGTTTAATTATTCCACCCTTGCACCCAAGAGCCCAAGGCACTGCACACAGTTTCCCTGCCTTCCATCCATCCCACCCTCACAACAACCCTATAAAGTAGGTCAGACTGAGCTATAGCTAAGCATTGTGGCCAAATAGGGTTATAAAGCTATGTCTTTCCAAGTCTAAATCAAACATTTTATCTACTGCAACATGCTGGCTATCATATATCCATGGGTATTATAGATGGATGGTGTAATTCAGATGAAATCTGGGTAGATTTTGCAGAATGCTTATTGTGCCTCTTCCCAGAAACACATCAAGCAAGTCCATATATTGTGGACATTGAATACTCATATGGAGGTATGTAGCACATTTGATCACATGGTCTATATTAGGTAAGATGCTTTTATATACTTTTATTTTATTTTATTTTATTTTATTTTAAGAAGAGAACAGTAAGAATTTGAACCCATGTGTTTGAATATAAGGGATAAACACATGCATGGAAATATAAAATTGTCCAGTATTCAAGCATGCAAAGTTCACTGCTATGAGGGAAAAGCCACCAAGCTTTTAGAGTTACTTTAAAACAACAATACCAGAAGGCAATGCAAAAATTGCTGGGAGTGGGGATGCATCCTATATCAGCCATCCTCTGGTCTTGGTATGTTAGTAAATAAGCACTGTTGTTGAGCAAGCATGAGTCAGAGCAGTGTTTGCACAGAGAGAAAAGTAAAGGCAGAGGGCCAGCTCTCCAGCTGGGCAAACTGATATAAAGGCATTGATGTCCACATAGGCACGGCAGATTTAGCCACAAATTCCATCTTGAGCACAAGGTGCAGACACATTCATTAAATAGCAGGAACTGTTCCCATCCGTAGGAAGGAGCACTGGGGAGATTTTGTTCTTCTCTAATTAAAGCATTTTCCTTATTCCAAGAGCTCTTTTTTATAGTTTCCCCTGCCTAAGCGCAGAGAGGAGTTTCTTTGAAAAGGCAGCTGAGGAGAGAGACCATCCACCTGAAACGCAGGAGGCGGAAATTGTACACTCAGTACAACTCTCTTTATTCCTTTTGTCTGAGAGCTACAAAAAAGTTTTGTTTTGTACACCTTTCAGAGTTCCACATGCCAGCATTCATTCATCTCAGGCTATTTTCATGAAGGATGCTTTAATCAGCTCTCACATTTCTTGTGTCTGTAAATGGAATGAAAACCTACATTGACTAGAAATGTACAGTTGATTTAAAAGTGTTTCCCTCTCCCCACCCCCTCCCACCTATTGACTTGCATTACATTCATGGAAGGGAAATACCAGAGTAAAGCACACTAGCATATTTGCAGGTCATGGGCTTGGTCTAATCAAATTTGTGTTGTTGTTGTTTAAAAATGTATATGGACCACACTACCATGCCTAAAAAGGGATGTTTAAAAGTCATGCTTCTGGGGAAAAGCCTGGAAAATCATTCACTATTGAAAGAGGAACCTCACTGTCTTTTAGCAACTTACAAGATTTTCTTTTAAGTATCTTACAGGAAATTGATGGAAGCATACCTTTCCTGCATGCCTACGCATGCATGACACTGAGCATGATACACAAGAAAAGGTTATACGCATAGTGTGTGCTTATATGAAACAGTCCACCTCATCATGTATTGAAGGAGAAATAATGCAAATGCAGAACAACTGGACCACAGTGAATCTTCAAATTGGATTTGGGCATACCTGGGTTCCAGCGCATGAGATTTTGTAGTGCTACCAAAGCTGAGCCAGTTATGACTGAAGGTTTTGTGTTTGTTTGTTTGGCAGCTTTTCATATAGTACATTAGTACTGAGCTTTTTCAGGTACTTGGTAATTTCTCTTTACTTGGTAATATAATTAGCAAACAGATTTACTCTTAGAAATAAGTTGTGAAATGGACAACCTCAAGCAAGTAACAGATCTTTATGTTTGTAAAGGTAAACTTAAAAATTCCTGGGACACATTTTGCATTGGAGTAGAAAAAATAGTTGGGGTAAATGTAATAGATTCTCAGTTTTCTTTAGATGCCACAAAAATAATCTGATCTGGGAACTAATATTTAAAGATTCAAACCCCTGAGACTTGTACAGTATGATCTTGATTGAGTCTGTTTTATTGCTTGTTCTTTCAATGGAGCAGGACATGCGTCTTTATTTTTCTGAAGTTCTCAGAGGTACACTAAGTTCCCCCAGTGTCCAACAATCCATTCTTTCTGCTGAGCCTTTTGCAAAACTTTTGCAGCACTGGCATCTTTTGCATCATGTGTTGATTGGGTGGTTCTTGGATCCAGATATGCCTGAGATTTGTTAGGGCAGTCAGTGGAATGCAGCAGGCTTGTGGGCATGGTTGGGTATATCAGACCTAATTCTTTGATGGAGTGGGTGACTTGTGGCCCTCAAAGGCTGCCAGAATGGGTTACCATTGGTGTTGTTGGTCCCATTTTCTCCCAGTGTTGCTCCCATTGCTGTTTCATGACATTGCTGCATGCCATACAAGGATAATCATCCCTGAAGGCCTTGTTTCCTAGCAGAAACTGGGCTTTTGCCAGTCCTCCAATTGGCTGTTGCAGTAGCCTGATTGTGCTGAGAAAGAAGGTGTGTGGCTCTCCTTGTGCATCCCCCAGAACTGAGATTGCTGGAAGGAGGTGGCTCAGGGAGAACATTCTCTATGCGCCTTCTTTTCTAGCATGCAAGGATCAAGTTCTAGATCAACACTGTAGTGATGGGGAGAGAGGCTTTAACCATAACCCAATATAAGTGATCATGGCCAGGATCTCTGGGGTTGGAGAAGGAGGATTCAACCTTTCCCCAACTATTCCTGTGACTCCATTCGTTCAACATTGTTGGGGTATGGGGAAAGTGAAAACCTTTTGCCACCCCCCTTCCATTACCAGCAATCTGGAGCATGATCAATGGGATGGGTGAAGGAACCCTTTAATCTCTCCCTCATCCCAGAGATCTGAATCTAGATACCTGGGAGGCAGGAGGTGATCCATCCTCTTGCTGATCCTGGATCAGGGTGCCAAGGTGTATGTGTGTGGGGGGGGAAGGGTTTGTTTGCATGTGCCCTTGGCCACCTAGCCAAAGCTACATCCAGCCCTCAGGCTTACAAAGGCTGCACACCCTATTGGAAGACATCTTCTCTACTGAAAACAAAACAAGGCCACTAAAAGCTTATTTTAGGGGATAAAAGCAAACAGGCAAAGCAAATTTCATTAGGGATGAGCCTCAAGTAGACTGGAAACAATCACAGTGGATCAATAACTGAGGAGATGACTAGCCAAGGTAAAATTTCCAGGAGTACCTCTGTGATGTGGAACATTGGTGACTCAGTCCAGGTGGCCCCAGCTTGGAGGTTCTTATTTTTATCCTGCTCCTTTGTATTTTCTAAAGGCTTTCGGCTTATCCTGCTTAAGCCCTCTGCTGTGGTCTATGGCTTTTTATTCCTATGTGATTGCTTTTCATAACTCATGTAGGGCTAAAAGCCATGGGCTACACAGAGGAATAATCCACTTCCTTGGGCACCTCAGCAAAGCACCATGAAACACAGATTCCTTAACTCTATCCTTCCTCTTTTCAAAAGAAATCACCCATCTTTATTTTGTATCCAGTGGCCAGGGTGTAGCAAGGTTTTGCTGGATGAATGTGACAAGGGCTTGTTAGATAAAGAACATACAGAGGTGGAGGGATTGATCTCTCCTTCCCCTGAGCCTCTTCTCTCCGTTCACAGCTGAAAAGAAGGTGGCTTCACTGATCAGGTTACAGCTCAGTTTTTGTAACATGTTTCTGAAAAAGGAGAAAGAAAAGAGCTCTGCTATTCAAACATAAGGGCCAAAGTTTCTCTCACCCTCCAGCCCATTGTAAGGAATGCTCAGCGCAGAATGCAAAAACCTTTCCATGAAAGCTACACAGAGCAATCGTTAACTAGGCACGCTGAGAGCAGTGACAGGTAATTAGAGAGACTTTCTCACAGTCAGGTTGCGCAGGTGTCCAGCCAAGGGCAGGGTGAAGATGGAAAAAGACTGAAAAATTGAGATTTTCAGCCAGACACACAACTGCAATAACTTTCAGAAGGGCATTCAGGAAGAGACAAATGAATTTGCTATCACTGGCATGACTGCAAATAAAGGTGGCTTCTTTTTAGAGTGTATGTTGTATGCTAACAGCACAGAAACTCTTCATTTTTCATATGCATGTTGCCTCATGTGCCTGCAGAGGACTGATAACCCTTCAGCAGTACAATCCTAAACATCTTTTTTTTTTTTTATGTCTCAGTGGGTTGCATGCAAAAGTATCATTCTGCTCATGCCAAACATTTGCTATCGAAACCCTATTGTTGACCTTGTGCAATTTGTCAGCTGCAGTGCTCTGGTGCCATTTGTACCACTCATTGTACAAGCCCTTTCACAGATTACTTCACAAGACAATCCACAGTCTGGTTCACAAGCCCACACTATCACTTTTGTACAAGCCATAGTACAAGCTGGTGCACAAGCCATTCCAGAAGCCATTGTGCTAGGGCCCCCCTGCCCAAGCAGTTTCAAAGTCATTGCACCATCCATTTCACTAATTGCTGCAGGAGCTGCTTCAAGCAGGAGTGGGAATTACAGGCTGTACGGACCTTTCATGCACCCTCCAGAGGCCCCCCCCCCACTTTTAAAAAGAAAAATGAAGAATTCTGCCTTCAGAAGCTTTCAGTAGCATATGATGGTCAGCTGAACAAGCCATGGGACCTTCTACTACCTTTCACTTCTAGTCACTCTGAGTTTCATAGTCTAGGGTTGGAAAATGGGGTGGGGTGTCCCCTAGACCTCTATGGCTCCACACCCCTGTTATAAAGTGAGGCATTCCTTATTCTAATTGTTCCTCTAGGGATTGCACCAGCAGAATGTCACCACCTTTTGTATGTTTTCTGCAACTTTAATGTTGGATACACCCCAGAAAATACAATCTAATGTCTTCCCTACACTCTAGATCCCAAGAGGAGTTATTTTACTTTATTGCTGCTAATGGAGTTTAAATTTTACTGTCCTTTGTCTGGGTCCCCACATGGCCAAGAATTGACCTCTGCCTGCATTGAGATCCCTCCATATCAACTGAACAACAACAGAGACAACATCTGATACAAGACGTTGGTCTGTGACAACAACACTGTCATCTTTTTTTAAAAAATCTTTCTGCTGTATGTTTTTTTAAATGTCTTTTGTCTGATGAATAAGCTAGTGAAGCTTTGAAAAGCTTGCATGATGTCTTTTGTGCATCTCAGTTGGCCAATAAAGTCATCTCTGTTTTGTGGATTGTTTTATTTTTCCTACTAGGTGTTAGAAATATACTTTTTTAGTATATTCAACCAGAGAGTAGTAATCTGAAATTTGATAGCATATAGTCGGCCCATCATATTAACAGATTCTGTATCCAGGGATGCAACCAACCACAGTTCAAAAATATTTTTAAAATATCCAAAAAAACCAAACTTGGATGTTGATGTTTTATATAAGGGATGCTATTTTACTATGCCATTGTATATAATGGAACTGGAGCATTGATGGATTTTGGTATCCACAGGAGTCCTGGAACCAAACCCCAGTGGATACAGAGGGACCACTGTATATTACAGATAGCCAGTTCACACATGCTTTTGCAGAACTTAACAAAGCAAACATACTTGGGGAATTCTGACACATCTCTTAGACTATCAGTCCAGATTTTTTCTGATCAGTTGGCAATTCTAATATGGCCCGTGCATATGCAAAACTTCCCTAAATAAGGCATATGTTGTTTCAGTCGGGAGGTTAGGGACAGATGGAAAAATTTTGTCTGCATTTTACAATAAACTTACGTAATGTGCATTCCCAAGCTAATAAGCCCTGGCTGAAATTTACATTTATATGTTGGTATTTACATTTTCTTGATTTTTTCATTACAGTTCAGGGCAATCAACATTGTGGGAAAAATGGGTGTATTGGAGAAACACCCATTAAAATGCAAATTTTAGTGAAAACAACATCTAAAAAGAACTTTATATTAAAGGGGAAATGCTTGTAAAATACATTTATTATAGAAAGGTATCACAAAAACATGGCTATTTGGGGAGGAATGTACACAGAAATGGGTATGAATTCCCATGCTCACTTTTACAAAATAAGTAAGTGCAAAGTGATGCAGAAAAGGGATGAAATGAAAAGATGAGAAACACAAAACAGAAATTGACAAGTTTATCTGTCCTCAAAGAAGATAACCTTTACTCTCTGTGAACAGCTGTCAGTTCTTCAAATTCATGATTGAGTACATATTTGCGTGTCCAGACAGAATATTTTGAAATGAAATTGGTAGAAGCTCTCGTCCACTTCCTCCTCTTTCATTGTTATTGTGGTGGTGGTGGTTGTGTGCCTTCTAGTCATTTCTGACTTATGGCAACCGTAAGATGAACCTATCAAAGGGTTTTCTTGGCAGGATTTGTTCAGAGGAGTTTGCCATTGGCCTTCCTCTGAGGCTGAGAGGATGGCTCTCTCTGAGTTCCCAAGAGGGGTTGCATGGCCGAGCAGAGATTTGAACCCTGGTCTCCAAAGTTGTAGTCCAACGCTCAGACCAGTACATCACACTGGCTCTTTCATTAGGGCACTTCATATATATGTGTATGTTACCTGAGACTTCTTTCTAGCATAACCGCCCTAGAAAGTATGTCTCTCAGCAACTATGGCAGGCACTGCCTTTGTGTGCTCCAATGCCAACAGCAAAGGTCATACCACACACCTGCTTTTCTGATTGTACTGCTTGTAGTGGTGAATGAGTGGGACTAGGATGGCCAGTGCCTAATTAACTAGCAATAATAGGAATAGGGATGGTGGGGGATAAAGAACCCATTTAACCAGCTTCTTTGTTGCAAACCAAAATGTTTTCTTGTGCTGGGAAAGTAATGAGCAAAATCCCGTTTGCCTTTAGTTGAGCTTGAATTGGAACAAAACCCCTATGGAATGTGCAGCTCTGTTTTCGCTCTTTTCTCTGCAATTGTACTCTTAATGATCAGGGCAGCTGCAGTGGGGGCCCAAGGAGCTTTTGAAGGCCAGGCTTTTAAATGGTCGACATAACTAAAAGGGATTGAGAAGCAGCTCTTCTGAAATGCTGGCACTTCCTATAGGGGATTTGCCTGAATTTGCTACTCTGCCTTTTTCATAACACCTTAAAGAGTTAGCTGGCGAGCTGTGCTGATAAATAAGTAAGTGTGTGCGTGTCTTCCACAAAGACAGTAACCCTTCAGAGGAATAACCAATGTTGCCAACTGATCACTGGGTGGGGGGCACTTCTTCTGCCTTCCCTACCCTTGTGCCTTTACCAGGAGTCTGATGTGCAACTGATGTACAGTTATGCCTTTTTCATCATGGCAGGGAAATGGGTATCATCAGCTGCTTCTGCCTGCTGAGCAGCAGGCCAGTAGGAGGCAATCCTAGCTGGTTAAGAGGAACAATTGAAGAGCTTCTCTTTGGAAATATAAAAATTGGCAGGTAGCAGACTATTTCTAAACAGGGAGTGTATAGATCACTGGTGAAAGAGATAAGGAGCAAAGAATTACCTAGTGCTCCTTCTATTAGCCAAAGAAGAAATTAATTTTAGAAAACATGCTAAGTATGGGGCAATAATGGGGTAATGTTACATAGTGGATGTTATCCCACTTTAGGCAGTTCTATTTCTCTAGGTCACGTGCAATAGAAGATCTGTGTGGCATGTTCTAATTCTGTGTAATTGTAATGCTTTTCCAGCTAATCTAATAGACAGGGATAATTTGTCTCTTTGTTTAATTAAATATTGAGCATCCGAGATCCTTTATTTATGTTCCAGACACAGGAGACTGGCACATTGTTTGTAAGGATAATTTCTATATTCTTGTATCAACAGATGAAGGGAACTAATGCAAAAGTTATTTTTCCTAATAAATATTTGAGAGTTAAGCAGAGGGCTCTGAACAAGTTCATCAGCAAGTTTTTTGGAGTGCAGGTTAGAGCCTTGTCCCTTGTGATTTGTTTCACTGTTCTTTATGCTATTGATTTTTCTTTTAGCAAAACAGATGCCAAAAGAAAAGCTCTGTGTTTCTGCAAAACTTACATGTGACTGAAATGAAGGAAATGTAGGAAGCCTCAAAGGTTGTTTAGAGCTTTGTTAATGGGTTGAATTATGGGTGAAAAGTGTGAGAGGGTAGGCTTAAGCAACTCCATAAGCCCCACACTTCACTCCATAGACTCCTAGAAAGAGGAGGGCTGAATCTTTTCTACCCCCTTAAGAGTCCTAAACTTAGCATAAAAGAGAGGGGGAAACTATCAAGGGAAAATCAGATTGTCTTACAGCACAACTTTATGGTGTTTACTTGGGAGTAATTCCCATTCTGTGCAGTGTGACTCTTTCTGTAATAAATTTAATGAGTCTTAATCAATCTTAATAAGTTCTGTGGTTGTGGACTAATGATCATTTTCAGTAAGCAGCTAGTGGATCCTAATTTGCTCATAGTGAACCAGATACACCTTACAAATGCAAACTACTTATTTGACTATTGGACTATGGAACATAATTTGTTATTGTTATTTGCTGTTGACTGAGACATATGGTGACCCTATGAAGACCTCCAAAAGCCCAGTCTATTGTCTTGCTCAGATCTTGCAAATTCATAGCCACAGCTTCCTTGTTTGAATTAATCCAGCTGTGGTGAGGTCTTCCTCTTTCTCTACAGTTTTCCACTTTACCAGGCATTATTGTCTTTTCCAGTGAGTTGTGGTGTTTTATTATATGTCCAAAGCATGACAGTCTCAATTGTGCCATCTCGGCTTTTAGTGAGAGTTCAGGCCTGATATGCCCCAGAACCCATTCAATTGCATTTTTAGCAGTCCATAGTAAATGGAACTTTCCTTCAGCACCACATTTCAAATGGGTTTATTTTCTTCCTATCAGTGCTCTTCACTGTTCAGCTTTCACAACCATACATAGAGATCAGAAATACTATGGCATAGATGATTTTGACTTCAATACAGTTGTCCCTTCACATTTGCTGGGGTTTGGTTCCAGGACCCCTCGTGAATACCCACATCCGTGGATACTCAAGTCCCATTATATGCAATGGCATAGCAAAATGGTGTCCCTTATACAAGATGGCAAAATCAAGGTTTGCTTTTTGGATTATTATTTTTTTAAGAATATTTTCAAGCCGTGAATACTTAAATCCATGAATGCCAAATCCGTGAATATGGAGGGAGAACTGTATTTGAGTCTATATCTTTACACCTATATCTTTACGCCTAGTTTATTCATAGCTGTTCTTCTAAGTCATAAGTCTTCTGATTTCTGGACCACAGCCTCAATGTTGATTAATGATTGAGCTGAGGTATAGAAAATATTGAAGTGTTTCAGTGTTTTAATTACCCACTTTAAAATTATGTAAATCATCTGTGGTCATTATTTTTGTTTTCTTAACATTCAACTACAATTCTGCTTTGCACTTTGTTAGCAGAAAGCATTCATATTTCATTAGTGTGAGTGTGTGTATATATATATATGGCTGTTGACCTATGTCAAACCGATGAATGTCATAGGGTTTTCTTAGACAAGGAATGCTCCCTGAAGTTACATTTCTGTTGTTAATGGAATTGAAATTTTACTACCTGTCTTTTACTACCTGTCTTTTATTGCCCTTTGTCCCTATTCCTCACATGGCCAAGAAGGGGAGTGGCCTCTACCTGCACCAAAAACCCTCAATACCATCTTAACTGACAGCAGAGTAAAGTCTGAGACAGAATGCAGGCCTGTGACTCTAACATTGTCGCCCTTTTTCTTTTGTATGATTTTTTAAATAGTTGCCTGATGGAAAAGCCAGTGAAGCTTCAAAAGCTTGCATAATGTATTTTATGTTTTGGAGTTGGCAGAATAAAGGTATTGCTGCTTTGTGGAAGGTGGCAGTAGTGACTCTTGCCTGTTCCTTTCATGGTCCTGCCACCTTACTCATCCTTTTCTGGCCATTCTAGTTACCATTAAAGGAGAGTGAAATGTGTGTGTGAATGTGACAAGACTATAGAGGAAATGAGTCAAGCTGACACTGACTTGTCTCTTGCATGGTCAAGATTTAAAAGGCTACCTCCATTGTCAGTGGTGTGACACTTTTGCTATTAATTCAGTCTACAACTTCTTTCAGAACATCCCACCTGCAATACTGGGATAATAATAGCTACCCTTCTATAGCTTTCTATAGCTCTTACAAGGATTATGGAGATAATTATATGAGCTATTCTAAACATTTAAGAAGTACTGTAAATGCACCAGGAGTTAGCAAGGCTGCTATTGCCAAAGTTCAGAGACAAGGGTGGATCCTTATGCAGCCAAAGTAGTGTCACTTAGGCACAAGAAGGTAGTATCAGAAAGCCTGGGGAAGCTTAGGGTACAAATATGTATTTTAGGCAAAATATTTCCAAGACAATTTTGGGAACCTTCCCAAAAGTCCAATGAGGACTGAGTAGGAATACTGTCTAACAGGGTGGGTGAAAGTTTGGGGAGCACATGAGAGATAGAGAGAGTAGAGTTGGGGTGGCAGTTTTGTGGCTCATGAGCCTCTGATGCCTCAACAAGGGCCCCCGTGTATCTCCCAGAACTTTCAGACCCGTATCAAACCCCAGTCCATTCCCTGTCTGAGACTTTATTAGACTCAGCCAAAATCACATGATTACGATGTTACGCTAGTGCAAATGGTTTCCACTATTGCACAATGTTGTCATGTTCACATGGTCAATCTGTGCACCAGATGCAAATAAGGCGTTGCTTTAATTGATGGGACAAGCTGTCAATAGCCCTCAATATCACTCTTTTTGCAGTATTGAAGAGCATGCAAAAAACACGTCCTGCTGTAATCGCGAGATTACAGCATGAATGGGTGGTCCTTTTCCCCCTCTCCCTGTTCCCAAGGAGAAATCATCTGGGTGAGAACATGAAAATTATCCATAGGATGATCTTTTTATGAACTGTCCCAGTTTGTTTGCATGTTTTTAGGTTTGTTTATGTTTTGTATGTTCGTTTACTTTGCAAATTAAGGGGGTTTTGGTGTTTTTAAGTGTGCTCGTGTCTTCTCACGAGAATTGCTAAAATCTCACCCATGTTAAATTATGGAAGTAAAGTCTTGTTCTTAAAGTGTTAGTGGCGGTCATGCGATAATTTTGTGGCAGGTTTTTTGCACGATTACAACAACATGTAATAATAAGTATAATAATGCCACTACGTTTCTGCTTTCCTCATTCGCGGAATTACAGCATTTTAAGACGCTAGTCTGATAAAGTCCTGAAAAACAATTTGGCTTAAAAACACCCAGTTGAACCAGAACAGGCCTCAAGGGCTGGGACTGGCCATTTAAAGGTTATTCCATTTTCAATCTATATAATGGCCCAGACAGCTTTCCCCCCCATAACCCTTTCCAACCTCTTCAGGGTTTGGAAAAAGGGGTGAATGTGGCCTACTGATTTCCGCTATCTGTGTGCAGCCCCAGAGAACTTTGGTGGCTGCCAACCCCTGGAACAGAGTATTCTGGAAGAAGGAATAGCTGATTAGCTAGAACTATATAAAAAGGAGCATTTACACATTGCAATATTCTTTTTCAGGTCCAAGATATTATTTTACTCTTAGGAATAGAGGAGTCCTGTTCCCCCTTGATGTCTAACAATAACAGTATGGAGTACTTCATTGATGAAGGTAACACTGATGCAGCTTTCTCTTATCTGGAAAGGCAAGTACAGTTGGCCTTCCACATTTGCAAGTTTAACTTTTGCGGATTTGATTATTTGTGGATTATTTGCTGCTGCCTCCACTGCTGCTCTATTTTAACAGGGACTTCAAGCCTCATGAGACTGAGAGAGACTGAAAATGTGCAGTGAGACTTATTAAGTCCCTAATAAAAATGGCGTAGTGCAGCAACAGAGGCAGCAGCAAGCCCTGCCAGCCAACTGATTTTGCCTTGTGAAGGAACCCTGTCGCCACAAAGACATTCATAGTGGATTGACTCTGCAGATTGTACTTTTTGTGTGTGTTAAATATGGTTTGGAGACCTAGAGATAGTTGAGTTTTTTTCCACTTTTGTGGGGGTTCTGTGCCCCTAACCCCAGCAAATGTGGAGGGCCACCTGTAAACACAAACAAGATCAACTAACTTTCTTTTAGTTAGCAGTTCCTTAGATATGTAAAACTTTGCTTTCTTGAGGATAATAATTTACAATCAGTCTGTCCCTAATTTTTAATTAATGATACAGTTACTCTTGAGACTTTTTTTTATTTAAGTCAACCTGGCAATTTCAAAGTGTTGCTATTGGTTAGTCTGTTTTATCTGGATAACTCCCACATCTGCCTTATACAATTGGGAAGCCAGTAGGTTCAAAGCTAGACATGCATTACAAATTATTTACTTCTCCCTCCCTCCCTCTCTCTCACACACTCTTAGCAGGGAGAGCTCTGGATGTGTTGAACCCTAGAAAAACTCAGGTCTCTCTTTTGGTTAGAAAATGGGTTATTAAGTAACAGCCTACCCAACTGATGCTGACTCAGGCTGAAACTAATGAACACCCTGGCTGGCCATTTGAAATTTATTGCACCTATTAATTACAACCATTAGCTGCAGCCAGTGAAATTTTTATAATGAGGACCCTTACAAGTTGCTTTCCTTGCAGCAAATTAACTGTGTGTATATGAGGGCTGAGGAGGGGAGGGGGTTAGAATCAATGGGATCAGCATACTTTGCAGAAGCCATGTTTTAATTAGTAATTCTCTGCAAACACTGCAACCTGAAACACCAGCTGTATATGCACCATTATTTCCTTTTAAAGGGACAGTGCTTTCCTTTTACCAATTCAATTTATTTCTTCTTAGGTGCCCCCCCCACACACCAAAAGCAGCAGTTGGTTTCTCTCTGTGTATTCCCCCCCCCCGCCGCAAGCTGGCTGCTAACAAAGAAATAATGCAGTGACATAAAGAAAAAAAAGAAAGTAGTAGTAGTAGTAGTAAAAATAGGAGGAGTGGAAGACAGGGAAAGTGGAAGCAAAAAAACCCCAAACCCTCCTCCAGTTAACATCTCACTCTTCCTTTGAGGACCTCAGAGCAGTATATGAGGGGATTATCCCATTTTATCCTCACAAACAAGCCTGTGAGTAAAATTAGGTAGACTGAGAATGTTTCCCCCATTTGTCACTAAGTGCAGATCTGAGCCAAGGCCAAGTTGAGAAATTTAATGACCATCCCCACATTGGCTTGGATATTCCACCATTCTAGCCTCCTTTCCAGAGCTGAGGAGCATGTGGTCTTCCAGATATTACAATGCAATTCCCAGCAGCCTTAGCAACATTGCCAATGGTAAGGCATTGTCCACCAAGGATACCTGGAGGAGCACATGTTGCCCAGTTCTTCTTTATCCTCTGTTCCATGGTTACTGAACAAAATCAAGGTATCTTGGCTGTTAATAGTTTATTAAAGGAGACTAGATGTGAAGGAGAGTGGGAATCCTTAATCTTGCATAGGTACATATAGAAGAGGAATTTCTACAGGTGCAGTTTTTATCATCCATATATGACAAGCTACAGCAGCCTTTACAGTTAATTATCCTAAACTGATGGGCTGTTGATTACAAATAGCTGTTACAAATAGCTAACAGAGGGAGTGAATGTTCCATCTTGAGCTTGTCATGAATCATTGGTCTTGATTCTATAGGTGGCCAATGTTTTTACTACCACATGGCTTTTTTGATATCCTTAATAATGAATACAATTTCTAAAAAACAAGTGTCTGAATATGTGACAATGACATCATTGCTATTGTGCGCCTTCAAGACATTTCCAACTTATGGTGACCTTAAGGCAAACCCACCACAGGGTTTTCTTGGCAAGATTTGTTCACAGGGGGTTTGCCTTTGCCTTCCCCTGAGGCTGAGAGAGTATGACTTGCCTAAGTTTACTCAGTGGGTTTCCATGGCTGAGCAGGGATTTGAACCCTGGTCTGCAGAGCTGTAGTCCAATGCTCAAACCACTGCACCACACTAGGGCCCCGTCTATATGGTAACAACAACAACAACAAAACGTATGGCGTTCAGTAGATCGATCATCCATACACACAGCCGTTCGGATACATACGTGTCATTCGGAAGGGGGGCAAGCGAATCCTCCGTAAACTCCGTGGATTCGGCGTTTGGGAGGATTAGCGAATCTCAAGCTAAAATCCGTACAGCCATTCGTGTTGTCAATGGTCTGTACACCCCATTTGCACACACATGAACAGGCTGTGTAATCTGATTGGCTGGTTGAGCACAGGGGATGGGGCTAGCAAAGAGGGGAATCGGGAGCAGCTGCCATGTTGGATTCCCAGCTAAGTGAGAGTCGGGTAAGTCCATGAATTTTACATTTATTCCCTTTTTGTTGTTGTTGTTTTGTAAATATGGAAAACCGACTGTCTGCATAACAGCCACCTTTTTAAATTAAAAAAAAGTGGGGGGAGATTTAAAACCGCCGCTTGGATTGCTCGCTCCAGCTGGATGGGCAAGGGGGGTCATACAGAGTTTGGGGGGGTAAAAAATCATGTAGGCAGATCGTACGCATACAAATGGCTGCCTTTTCAGATTTGTTACCCCCCAAATGGATTTTTTAAAATTGTGTAGACGGGGCCTAGGTCACATAATGACATCGTATTCTACCCATATGATCATTACCCATGCTTTTGTCAGAATAAGCCCACCTGGGGCTGGTCTGATTATATTTAAACATTTGTTGTTCCACTTTTTTGAGATAGGTATGTCCCAAAAAGGCATACTGATGGAAAAGAATATACTCATCAGTATATATTGGTCTGGATTTAGATTTAGCTTTAATTAGAGTAAACCTCTAGAAGTAAATGTTACATAAATTAGTCATTATTAATTTAAGATTAGACTACTGAAATCACTGGAATTTCTTAATCAAGATTAAATCCTATTGATCTGAATGGGTCAGCTCTTGGGTTTGACTCTGTACCCATTGTGTAAGTAGTCAAAAGAAGAATTTAAAAACCAGCTAACCCTCTTGCTCTGTTCATGGGACAGTGTTGCCTTTTGCCCCAGTTCATGGTGGAAGCTTTCACAAACTGGTTCACACCTCTCCTCATTGCCGACAGAATGTACAAAAAGGATAAAGATTTCCAATTTCAGCAACAGGGCTCTAACTGTTAAACAGAGCAAAAACCCAGTGAAATCAGTAATTGTTGGTCTAAGGAATTGGTTCTGTCCAGCTGGTTCAGAAAGACATTTATTAGGGCTTGGAGAAAGTGACATTATTAAAGTGAGCATGCTGATTTCAGACAGCTCCCAATTCATCACTCTGACAGTGACAAACACAGCCTGAGGTTAAGCAAATGACTAAAGAGAATTCTCTGGCTTTACATTTTTAATGCTCACCACATTTTCTGGGCTGCAGAGGGTTCTATTCAAAGGATCCTCTCCCCTGAATAGAAAGGGCAGAGCTGGGCCATGAAACATGCTTAGATTTTGCAAATCAAGTAGGGCCTCTGACACTCGGCTAGTGCTAGTTCATTTATTTTTTAATTATTCCTCACTCCTTAAAAGATCCTTTTTCTCCATTTTTCCAGAAGAACAGGAGCATTTGACTCAGCTGTGCTGCCTCTATTCTTCCTTGCTCGTTCATCATTGTCTGCCCCCTGAATGGAAAGTGGAGGGTCAGTTTTAAAAGGCTCCATGCTACAAGCTTCCCTAAATACATCAATAGCTCCCTAATGGAATTGGGAGTCTTGTCACTCAGACCACCCAGGTCTCCTGGCAAGAAATGTGCTTCAGATACTTTGGTATACTGTAATCCTCAACCCCCTCCCTGTACCTCAGAATTGCATACAATTTGTTAATATAAGCAGCTTATCATCCTTACCACAGCTTCTTTTGCAACAGTATAACAATCACCATCACCATCTTTGTTTACACCTGGTCTTTCCACATAAATTGGGATTCAAAGTGGCTTACAATTTAAAATAAGTACAAATACATTGGATACCAATTTGTTTTCAAGTGCAGTGCAAATTACTAGCTTTGAACTTGAAAGCCTTATATGACTTGCGGTCAGGGCATCTCCAGAATTGCCTGCATGAACCTGTCCAAGAACAGAACCATTTCTCCATGTTCTTTTACCATCTGCAATGGAACAGGTATGCCATCTATGTAGAATGACCCCCGTATCCACTGGGGATTGGTTCTGGGGGGAGTGTGGATACTGAAAAATGTGGATAATAGCAAACACCATTGAAAATAACGGGACTTCTGGTTTAAAATACCATAGAGTTGCCTTGAAGGACCTAGAAAATGGCTAGAGAGGACACATTTTCTAGGAAGACTCTATGGTAGGTGTGCTGTTTTGTGTTCTGTGGATAATTGAATCAGTGGATATTGAATCAGTGGATACAGGGGTCCTACTATATTGTGCAATGGCTTGCCTAAAGAGGTTCAACTTGGGCCCTCCACTGCGTAAAATCTGATGAGCAGTTTTATTCCTGGATATATTTAACTAATATGGCTTCCCCTTGTATGAACACTTCAAAATTCTGCTACTTGTTGTTTGCTTTAATTGCTTTGTTCACTGCAATATGATTGGTTTGGCTTTGGTATAGCTTGCCTTGAGAACACCCATTTTCGGAAAGGGCAGATGTATTTATGATAAACAAACAAAATAAATAACCCTAAATATGCTGAAGGAACCAGATCCTGTCTAATTTTGGAAGCTAAGTAGGGTTAGGCCTGGTTAGTACTTGTATGTGTGATCACTCAGGAATTCCAGGTGAGGATTCCTTGGCAAATAAAACACCATGAAATTAATGGGGTTGTCATACGTTGTCAGGAGACTTAAAGGCACATGCACATATGCACATAATGGTATTGTCACCTAGTGTAGTCTTCTAGTTTATGCGCATTGATTGAGTCAATCCACCCATGGTGTGATCTCTCTCTTTTTGTACTGCCTTCCATTTTACCAAATATTATAATCTTTTCCAGTGATTCACATCACCTCATGATATGTCCAAAGTACATCTGTCTCAGTTTAATCATCTTGACTTCTATCTAGTGAGGGTTCAGGCTTGATTTGCTCCCATTCATTTTGTCTTTTTAGCAGTGCATGGTAACTACAGAACTCTCCTCCACCATCACATTTCAAATGAATTGATTTTCTTCCTGTCAACATTCTTTAATGTACTACTTTCACAACTATAGACAGAAATAAATTAATATAGCAACATTTAATATACAGTCCATCCACTGACTTCTTATGCACTCAGACTCTCTGGGGAGAAAGATACTATAAGCAGGCAGCCATCACAGAAAGACCCTTTCTGCCTGCTGCACTTCACTTGGCTGGGGCACCCACAGATGGGTTTTTGAAGATTGTCTCATGGTCTAGGTAGCACATACTGCATTTGGGCACTAAGTCAAAAAACATGAGGGAGGAGAAGCACAAACGAACCATGCTGATATGTGTGCTGCATGCAATGTGTCTCTACTTGTTTACATATTTACAAGTCAAGTATCAGAGAAGAAACCTCTTCAGTAAGAAACTAACCGTCAATTTCCCTAACTCCTTCTGAAGGGCTTTAACCAACTTGATCCTCCTCCCTCCACTTTTCTTGCATAAGCTGGGACTGAATTGTAGCAGCCAGATGCTTGGGAACATAGGAAACTGCCATACACTAAGTCAAATATTGGTCCGATATTGGAAACAAAGTGGCATACAAATTAATTAAATAAACCCAGCAGCTAGATTCGAATGTATTATTGTTTACATTGAGTGGCAACTGCTTTGTAGGTTTTCCCATCAGTAACTTCCACAGTCCTACCTAAACATAATAGGGATTGGACCTGGGAGTTCTAAATGCAAAACATGAGCTCTGTTCTAGAGTCCATGCCCTTCCCTAGTTTCTCCTTCCTCAAATAGCCACCAGATACATCAAGTGAGGGCAATTGTTGAAGGAACAGGGGCCAATTTTTTGCCACTGTGGCTCCCCCGTCAAAAAAAAAAACAAAAAAACAAACACAAGTAGACACCAACAAGCTCACACCATTCTCCAGATACAAGAACACAGAGCAAAGGCTCAAACTACAGGAAAAGTGATTCCACCTAAACATTAGGAAGAACTTCCTGACAGTAAGAGCTATTCAGCAGTGGAATGCATTGCCTCGGAGTGTGGTGGAGTCTCCTTTGGAGGTTTTTAAACAGAGGCTGGATGGCCATCTGTCGGGAATGCTTTGATTGTTTATTCCTGCATGGTGTGTGTGTGTGTGTGTGTGTGTGTGTGTGTACTGGATGGCCCTTGTGGCCTCTTCCAACTCTATGATTCTATGAAAATCAGAGGATATTGCCAGTTTCTGTTTTTGGCTGCTTTCAGCTAGTTTTCTTTCTTGGGAAAGCTATTGGGTGGTGTTTCAATGGTATCTGGCACACCTGGAAGCCAGCCAGGTATGGCTTTTGACATGTTCTGAATTTCTTCCATACATTTTTTGGCAGATGCTGTTGTGGACTTTGAGGAGTCTGGAAGACCGCTAAAAGTCCCTGGAGGCTTTTTGCTCTGTCCATGAGCAAAAAGATTTCATAGGTATTTGTGTTACTATCTTCCTATAAAAGTCAGTTAAGACTTCCTGTATATTACAGATGGAGAAATGCAGCAGGACGTCTACCTGAAAGTGAGGCAGGATATCTGTCCTGAAGATTTAGTCAAAAAGCTGCATTTATGTTTGAAACAAAATCCTCCAAAATTATATTGCAAAGCAGGCTAACAACTGGACCCTATGGAAGCAATTTCTTTGTGCCACCACCGAGCTCTAATGAGTGGTGTTCTCTGTCCCACTTTGCACAAATTTATTTATAATTATATGCCTGTTATATAGCTAGCACATATTTCAGGATTTTGTTATGGACAACCTGTAATCCACCAACCAGAAAGGTCATCAGATTATTAAATAAGACAAGGTAGATCAAAGCCAGTCCTCCCCACAAAAGTATTTGGTCTGGTATTATAGTACAGTAGAAGTTCATTTAGGTGTCAGTCAAAATGTTATACTATATTTCAGAGGAAGGAACTGGCAAAACCACCTCTGAGTATTTCTTCCCTAAGGAAACTCTATGAAATTCATGGGGTTGCGATAAGTCAACACACTGGATTGCACACACGAAATGCAATCCAGACATTTTCATGTGTTTAGTATTATCAGTTTTATACAGCTTTTATAAAAGATAATTCTGATAGTTTACAGAGATGGGAACAATAAAATGTTATAATAAAAACATATTATAAAATGTATTGATATGTATATGTGGACAAAGATCCATTTACAGATTATTAAGCAGATATATGATAATCCAAACATAAGCATTAATCTAGAAAAAGGAAAAACAAACTGGGGTTATTTGTGATTTTCTTGTTGTTTCTTGTTGTCATATTTATTTTATTCCTCTGCTTTGTTCTTTTTCAAGTGTTTTCGTTTCACTAAAGCCATACATTCATCTACTAGCTATTGTTTTACAATTAAAAGTTGAGATCCCGAAGAAAGAAGCAAAAGTACAGCACTTGGAAATACAAAGAAGCACTTTATATGGAAGGACTTTGTTTATATTGTTCTTGTCTTCCTACAGTGAAGCTTGATGCTGATTAAGGTACTATTTTATTCTAACACTTTCTGACAATGCTGTTTACCTAGAAAAATCATTGATAGCAAAAATGCAGGTAGAGAGTGAGGCATGAGCTCACTTTGTGGCTGTATAGCTAGCCATCTGACAGCTTCATTTGGCTGAACTTTGCTCCCTCTTGCCCATTACCTCAGAAAAGCCCCTTGCATGCATGGAATAAAAGCAACCTAGAGATGTGTGAAAGATGGTAGTTTGCTCAAAAACCTTGCAGACAAGAATGCTCATTAAGGAGTCTCTCTAGTCATTGCTTCGTGAGCCTCAGAGGAAACATCAGGACTCTTATTTAAAAGAGTTCGGGCAGACAGGTATACAGAAACCTGTCAAGAGAAACTGGCTGTGTAGTGGGGGGAGACAGCTGGCAGGGGGAATGTGCAGCTGTAGAAGTGAATTAAACAGGCTGTGCATTTCTGTGGTTTATCTGTATTGGAGATGCTTTGTTCTAAAGTCAGGGCCTGTTACTGCAAAAGACAAGGTCAGGCTGAAGCATAGAGGACAAAGCTAGCCGCCTCCAGTTCCCAGGTTACTTGATGGGAGGGATGCAATTTTCATTGCTGTGTGGAACTGACTGTTCTGAGGTGCTGAAGGGTTCTTTAATGAATGCTGAGCGGCTGTGTTTGAAGTTGGAAGGTCAGTCAAATATTCCCTGTAACCTTGGAGGGCTTAATCATGCCCTGAGTGCTAGTGGAGCTATTGAAAAGCAACCATCTCAAACGGGATTTTGGCTCTTGCTTCTCCTTTTTCATCTGTTTGAGGTAATCCACAGATTGGAATGTTTCACTTCAGCAGGAGTTGTGGTGGGAGGGGGGTTCACAGACAAGCCATTTGGACTTGCTGTGTTTGGTTTTGCTTCACAACCTTTGTTCAAGCAAAAGAATCTTTAGGCCTTCAGTGAAGTCTCTGTGACCACAACCACCAGTACTAGCCTTAGACATTTTTTCTTCCATCTGAAGATAAAGAAATACACAAATATAGATTCAGGAAAAGAGTATCCTTTGTTGAACCTGCTGCTGCTATCCATGTTACCAAAACTTAGAAATATTGCTTGTTTGGATTATAACTCCTTGAATCCCTAGTCAGAATGGTCAGAAGCATGTGAAGTCGAAGCATGTCAGGTCAGAAGCATGTTGGGTGGAGGATTCCGGGAGCTGTAGTCCAAAGACATAATTTCCCATGCTCTTTCATCATGGTAAGATTGGCTTACCAATCTTGGTCCAGCCAATCTTGGTTCAAGGGGCATCCCAAGACACTTTGCTACCTGAGGTTAAAGATAACACCCACTTTCCATGTAAAGAACCTGATTGGGCTGGCCACTGAATCCTACTTCAGTATTGGTGAGAGTGCAGCATCTTCTACCACACCTGAAAGCAGAGTCTAACTCAGCATCAATAGTTCTGTCTTCCACCATTTCATTTGTTGGAAAATGCTTCCCAACCAAGCATCCCCTTCACCCATTACATGCACCCTCTACCCTATACATGCAGTCTCTAAAACTTTCCCCATTTGATCAGTCATCCATTGTGGGGATGTATTTAAGCAACTATGCCATGTAACCAGAGAACCTTCAAAGTGTGTTTGTGAGCACCTAAAAGACTCCTCGCTTGCTTCCTCCTCCTTCAAGATGATGAGTGCAGGCTCTGCTGAGCTGCTCCTCTTCTTGAAACTTCCCTGTAGTTAGCAAGGGTTTAAGCACTGTTGTGTATATATGTTTGAATGTACCTATAAATGTAATTAGTAAAGTTTTTATCTATGAAACTTGCATTCTGTCTGTTTGCCTTACCTTGCTTAAACCTAGTCTCAGAGAAACCCAAAGAAATTCAGTGCTTCCACTTGTGAACTCTGCTAAAGGAGTCTGCTAAAGGAGTCTTAACTGAACCAGTTTTCATCTTTCCCAGAAAAAGAGAAAGCACTTGTGGGAATCTACTAATAATCCAACATCACTGTCATTCATTCACTGCTCTACTTGATGCATACCCTGATAAATACTTGAACAAATGTGATTCTGTGCACTGAGTTGACTCCCCTTAAGCATGCTTCTTTGGTCAGGGGATTTTCTCAATGTTGATGTCTGTAACACATTGAGAAAAAGAGACTATGTGAGACAGCCAGTCCAAGCAAGCAATGCCACAAGGGCACAGGCTCTGGAAGATGGAAATGTGAGGGGGTGGGCAAGTCAGGAGGAACAGCCGGGGAGGGTTCTGACATTGTCTCACTTCCCCTGTAGACAGTCCAAGCAAGCGTTGCCAGAAGGGACACTAGGTCTGGAAGATGGAGACACTAAGAATGGGAATGTCAGGGGGGTAGGTTAGGCGGAAAAGCTGGCACTGCCTCAGCTAGGGTTGCCATGTAAAATAAAGGACAGGGCTGCTATCCCTTTAATGTGTGTGTAGAAGAAGAAATTTCAGCAGGTGTTATTTATCACACAGACTTCACCTCCTGAAATTCCCTCTTCTATATAACCATTAAAGGGACAGCAATCCTGTCCCTTATTTTATGTGGCAACTGAACTAACCGCATCTACTGTTTAAGGTGGTCAGTACTGCTTCATGATAAGGCCAGCTTTGAAACTGTTGCTTTAACATTGCTTCATAGTAAGGCTATCCCCCAAAATAAGACAAAGTACTTTAACTTGATTTTAAATATGAGATAATACCATCTCTTTCCATTTTCACTAAATGTGCAGCACTGCATTTGTTATCATGGCGTATGATCTCTTTTCTCTCTAACCTGTTTGGTTACTTGTTGTTATTGGGGAAAGTTAGGAGGTGACAAACCTTCTTCTTTCTAAATCATAGGTCATATATACAGAAGTTAGACTCTTTTTCTCCGTGCCCAAAGTACAGCTAGAAGCATGTTAATAATTTTCAAAATTTATGAGACAGATTACATAGCTGTATTCTTGTGGATTTTTAAGATATGTGACCCCTTCCCTCTGAAATAAATTCTCCAAGCCAAATGTGGGGCTCAAACCTACAACCTTAAGGGTAAAGAGTCTTACCCTGTGCCACAACAGCTTGCCAGGCCAATGTATGAAATCAGAACAATGAAAACATCCATACATTACAGAGAGAGGGAGACAGAAATAAGTGAGTTGCCTTGCAGCTGCAACTGTACCACAAAGAGAACATGCCAAGTCATTGGACCATAACTGAACACAGCAAGGTTCAATAACAGAGCTGAAGGCAGGACAACCAGTGTTTATTTTCTAATAGCAGACTTTCAAGGACTCACAAATACCTGCAAACTTTATTTTGTCAAAAAGTATACTTTTGATATTGAAACACTTGAGAGATAAATCCTTCCTATATAAAATTATTTATGAAAACATTAGCATCTCCAAAGATGAGTTTCTAAGGTGTAGACAGCAACAGCTGCTAACATTCCAGGAATGTAAGAAGCTGCTCTTTGCCAGTTCAGATTATCAATTAACCTAGTATAGCAATGGCAGTGGCTCCCCACTCCCAGCATCTCTGGCAGTGGGGCTGGCCCTGCTATTAGACAGAATGAGATGACTGCTCCAGGTAGGAGATACTGAGAGATAATAGCAAGATCTGTGCTGTAACTAAACTGCTGCCTTCCGATGCAGTGGAAGATGCTGTCTTACTGGTCATGTCAAAGGATTCAACTGCCAGCCCAGTTGGTTTTTGTCCATGGGATGTGAGGGGTACTTTCTTGGGTTTGTTTTGCTATGTGTTGTTTTAGCCTGAAATAGCAAAATGTCTTGGACAAAGAATCACTGACATCACCGGTACTGTATTGTGATCCACTGAACCTTGGACCTTCTAAATGCAAAGCATGCACTCTTATTACTGAGCAGTGGTGTCTCTCCAGTTGTATAGATTCTAGATAATGGGTGCACATTTTTGGAATATTTCTCTGAAATGCCAGCAGGGACATTTTGTTTGGAAGATGGAGCAAAAACCTCAGGGTTTTTGTTGTTGTTGTCGTCTTTTTTCACCTTACTCTTTGTAGATTTCTTTTGGATGCTCCCGGCCCTTGTCTGTCCTAGGGGATGCCCCAGTTCACTTTTGCTTGCTTTTGTGGGCTCCATGGCTTCTGCAAGATGAAGAGGAAAAAGGAAGAGGCCAGCAGTGAGCAAGAGACAGCTGTCTGAGAAGAGAAATAATTCCTTTGGTGTAGTATTGTCAGCTGTATTGAGCTGGAAGAATACTGTTGCTACAGTACCTTGGTATGATATTATTATCCCTTTAGGCTCCCTTTCATGGATCCCCCTGCCCCCCTCCCCAAACAACCATTCAGTGAACCCACAGGTCTCTCTTCTTATGGGAGGGGGTGGGACTGATGTGTGGATCAGCTATTAGCATATTTGCATTTTTAAAAATTATCCCACACAGATGTAGAAATGAAGTGACAAAGTGAAAGGAACAACATATGTCTTAATGTGAGTGATGGGCAGATTTTAGGTTTGTGGGATCTTTTCTATTGAGAATCTGGAGCTCTACAAACTAGAGGCTTATCCAAAAGACATGCTCTGAGAATTAAAGAGTTTAGATCCAAAGAATTTGTTTTGAGGATCAGGACTGAATTGCAGCCCACAGTCATTATTCTATATAAAAATCCATCCCTGGCGACCTCACTTCACTCTGCAATTCTATGATTCTATGATTCTATCTCAGTTTGTGCTTTATGTGTTGGTGTCCATCCCTGACCTATGGAGCCTCCCGTGTGTGTGGAGGGGGTGGGGAGAGATTCTAGCTGTATGTTCCTGAAAGAGATGCTGCCCTCACCCTTTCAGCTCTCCCATGGAGCTTGATGGATTAGAACAGGAAGATGCACTGGCAGGAAGAGATGAACCCGCTGTGTGAATGATAGCCTCTCTCATCAGTGTCGGCAGTGGGAAGAGGAGAAAGCGGAAGACGTTAATCTTGTTATTACATTTATTCCTTTGTGTTTCTTTCCCCCTAGAGACTTTAGAGATCCAGAAAACAACATTTTCTGTGCAAAAACCAATGTTACTAAAGCTCTAGAAGCTACCTGGTCAAAATGGCAATTCTGCACGGTTTCCTAATTGAAATCACAGAGCCTCAGAGACTTTAGATATTCATGACTCAGAAGATTCTGTTTGTGGAGGTACAAATTTAAACAGTTTAAAAATTGATTTTGTAAGAAGGATACTTTAAAACAAAGAGCTAACTTCCTGTCTCTGCCTGCTACAAGCCCTATAACTATCTGCCCTCCCACAGCAATTTGGATTTTCCCTTGCCTATTACAGGCAAAGAGATACTTGAGATCTCATCTAGCTTGATCCTCAGCTTCTCAAATGGCAGTACAATACCACCCCCTTTGAAAATTCTCCCACCCAAATCCGCTGTGTGAGGCATGTTCCTCACTTGGCCTAATAGTAGGAATGCTGCTGTCTAGCTAGGCCTGGACACTGCAGGGTTGGTTTGTCATACAAGTTAGTGTTAATATTGGGTAGTCTTGATGTTGCTCTGTAGCAAGGCATACTGATAAACTCTTTAAACGTTTCTAGTTTTGTATCTCTGTAAGAAAACCAGATTGGCACCAGAACAGTAAAGCTGTGCAACGTACAGTGTACATACTGGGGACCTGGTTTCTTTTCAGGAGGACTTACTGGTTTGGCTTCTTGCCAGGGATTACACAGTGCTTTATTTTCTTATCCCACAAGGGTACATGAAATATCTGCCCAGCAAAGATATCCAACAATGAGCTACAGTACACATGATGTCATCTGAGGGGGGGGTAGTTTTTTTTAAAAAAAAGAAAAAGGAGAAACTAAGAGAGGTTTTAATTAATCTTTGTCAGTATTAGACAAAGGAATGATGTTGCTGTAGGAGATGCCTGAGTTGCTTCAAACCTGTAACTTTGAAGAACAGAACAACAATGGGCTGAAGCCACAATAAGGATTCATCTGGCATTCAGTCATCAACCTCACTGAATCAGCTTGAAATGTTCTCATGGTAAGACTTGTTCTTTTTCTTTCTTCTTATTGCCATGGAGCTGAAAGAATACCCAGTACAAGATTCTGACTAGTTCAAATACAAACAAAAGCCAGGCCAAGAAAATAACCTAACTTATCTAACAATGGAGTTGTTCTGATGTGGCTATCAGAGCAAGAGGTGCCCTTTTGATGTCAGAACCCGATCTGATTTTACTTCAGGTTCACTCTCACTGAACAGAGTGGAACATTCTTCTAATATCATGCAAACGGTAGGATATACTGCAAGTTTTTTATGGATGAGGAGGCTGACCTGGCATGCTTTACAGAAACTTGGCTGGGAGGTGATAGCAGCCTGACAAGGACTCAGGCTCTTCCAGCAGGGTACTGTGTTAATGTGCAGGTGAAGGAAAGTGGGTGGAGTACCCTGACCAGATTGCCTATTAGGGAGCTGCACCACATTGAGTGTGTATACCTGAGGCTGAAGACCAGGGATAGACTGGGGATTCTGTTAGTGTAGTGTCCACGCTGCTGCCTATCAGACTCCCTGGCTGGGCTCAAGGAACTGGTCTCACAGTTGGTGTCAGAATCATCCAGACTTTTGATCTTGGAACATCCTGTCAGGTGCAGCTCAGGAGTTCATGACAAACATGGGCCTTACCCCAACTAGTTCCAGGGCCCACACATTCAGCAGGTTACACCCTTGATGCTGTCTTCAGCTAAGAGCATAAGAATCTGTGGCTGGAGGTGGGTAATAGCTCCAAATCGTCATGGACAGATAATTTTATTGTTTAGTACCACAGCTATTATCTGTCCCTGCAGGGGTGATGGTCCTATTAAGTTGGTCCACCCTTGAAAGCTAATGGATCCTTCAGGATTCCAGAAAGGCTTTGAGGGTTTTTTGGCTCGTACTACCAACGATCCTGTTGAAGCCCTGGTCAATAGATGGAATCAAGACCTGACTAGGGCTTTTGACAAAATCGTTCCAAAGTGTCTCCTCCAATCTGTTACTAATCAGGTTCCTTGGTATACAGAGGACCTTAGGGAGATGAAATAGGAAGGATGACTGGAGCACAGATAGCAGAAAATTGACTTATATCCTACAAGACATGATATAGAGAACATTTTTGTTTCTATAAGGTGCCAATATGTGCAGCAAAGAAAGAATTCTTCTCAGCATGTATTACATCACAAATTTGTGCCCTGCTAAACTATTCAGGGCGGTGAGAGGTTTAACTCAGACACCCTCCCCTCAAATCCAATTCTAAAGCCTTCAGCAGTTCACTGTGATGCTTTTAATGATCACTTCACAGATAAAATTTCCCATATAAGACCCGACTTAGACACCACCTTTATAACAGAAGTTGACAGTGGGGAGTCCAGTGACTCTGTAAGTATGATTACACTGGATCAATTGGTGAGTACTGCTGATGTGGACATGCTACTAGGGAAAGTCAGGAAGAAAATCTTTCCTCTTGATCCCTGTCTTTCTTGGCTGGTCATCCAGGGAGGAGATGCAATTAGATCTCAGTTACAATATATTATTAACACATCTCTCAGGGAAGGAAGTTTTCCACCTTATTTAAAAGAAGCAGTGGTGAGACCACTTCTTTAAAAGCCCTCCTTGGACCCCATGGACTTTAACAACTATAGATTAGTTTCAAATCTTCCTTTTCTGGGCAAGGTGATGGAGAGGGCAGTTGCCTTCCAACTTCAGTCTTGGGTGATACATGCTTCCTAGACCCATTTAAACTGGCTTTAGAGGAGCACATGGAGTTGAGATTGCTATAGTCACCTTAGTGGATGATCTTTGCGTGAGCATTGACAGGGGAATGTGTCCCTGCTGGTAGTTTTGGACCTCTCAGTGGCATTCAGTACCATTGACCATGGTATCCTTGTGGAGCACCGGAAGGGTTTGGGAATCAGAGGCACTGTGCTTCAGTGGTTCCGGTCCTATCTCTCGGGCAGGTTCTAGATGGTGGTGCTTGGGGATGGATGCTCCTTAAAGGAACTGCTATATTCCATACCACAAGGCACCATTCTATCCCTAATGCTGCTTAACATCTATATGAAACCACTGGGAGAGATCATCTGGAGACATGGGGCAGGGTGCAATCAGTATGCTGATGATGCCCAAATATACTTTTCTATGCCTTCAGCAATAGCATCAGCTAAGGATAGTGTATCTCCTCTGAATGAATGCCTGGAAAAGGTAAATGGGCTGGATGAGGAGATGAGGAAAAACAAACAAACTGAATCCAGACAAGATGGAGTTGCTTATTGTCAAGGGTACTAACCTGGGTTTGGAGATGTGGTATCCAGTCCTGGATGAGGTTACACTCTCTCTGAAATACTGTGTTCACATCTTGGAGGTGTTCTTGGATCCCTCTCTCCAAAGGTCAGCTCAGATAGAGGCGATGAAGTGCTTATTATCAGCTTCAGCTGTTATGCCAGTTGTGCCCTGAGCTGTGCCCCTTCCTAGAGCTGGAGGACCTAAATACAGTAGTGCACACACTGGTAAGCTCAAGGCTGGACTTCTGCAATGTGTTGTACATTAGACTACCTCTGTACCAAGGTCAGAAACATCAATTAGTTCAAAACATGGCAGCCAGGTTGATTGTTGGTACATCTAGGAGTGACCATATTACACCAATATGAAAATGTGCCTGCCAATTAGTTTCTGGGAAAAGTACAAAGTGATGGTTATTACCTTTAAAGCCAGAAAAGGTTTGGGTCCAGGTTACCTACAGGATCACTGTCTCCTGTATGATCTGGCTCATACATTCAGGTCCTCTGGAAGACATCTACTTCAGTCATCCAGACTGACTGTTACCCAGAGGACGTTTTCTTCACCTGCCCCCAGGCTGTGGAATGACCTGCCAGAAGAGATTCGTCATCTTGAAATGCTATCGGAATTTAAATCAGCAGTGCAGACCAGTTTCTTCTGGAAGGCCTATCTGGATTATTCTTAAATAATGGTTTTAAAGTATTTATTGATGGATTTTAATATGTATTGGTTTTTATATGCTCTTTTAACTGACATTATGTGACATGTGTTATTTGTTATTGTTCCCTGTCTTGATCCACTGGGAGAGGCATGTAAGAAATGATGATGATGATGATGATGATGATTTATTTTAAGACTCCACTAGAAAGCACTCAAAGTTTTCTTCTACCACATTTTAGCCACAACAATGTATAGAAGTCTCTACATCTCTATATAACTAGTAGACTAGTAGACTTGCTGTTATTAACCATTTCCCCCAATCTTTTGAGATCCTGTGCTGTACATGGTACCTTGTACAAACTGAGGAATGCTAACCAATAGGCATCCATCACTCAGCCTCTTCCACACTTCAACTTAGACCAGGGCTGGGCAACTCTGGAAGTCTAGGGGGCTGCATAAGCCCTCAGGAGACCTTGGAGGGCCACACACACACACACACACACACACGGAGGTATGGAGGCATTTTCACAATGTTCTGGGTTTCAAAAAAAGGCCTCTCTTAGGCCTAAATTGGCCCAAGGGGGCTGGAAAATGTGGTAGTGATGCACTCCATGCCCCATAGTGTGCATTTTGGAGCATTTGGGAGGGGGATGTTTTTGACCGCTGGGGGATTCAGTGGGCCTCCAAACATGGTAGAAATGCCTGCCACACCCACTAGAATGCATTTGTGGACATTCTGAACCAAAACATTTTTTTACCCCTGGGGGGCTGCATGCAGCCCATGGTCCACACTTTGCTCACCCCTTAACTAGACCATTCTGAAAATTGCACAACTATTTTTCTTTTTTTGTTTTTGTTTTCCAAGAGTTTGCCCCAGGACAGATAATATATGTTTGGCAGGCAGGCAGTACCAAACAGTCTCCATTGCTCTTAAAATGCTGCTTTGTTTCTTATGTAGTAACAGGTGTCTGTGTGTATGTGCCTTCAAGTTGCCTGCAAACATTCTTTCTAATGTTTTCCCCCTGAAAAAGCCCATTCCAACAAAATTAACATTTTCACTCCCCTGCTAACCAACAGTATAATCAGAATGCACTATCACAGCTTTCCATTTATATGTACATACTTACAGACTCCGCTGTATAAGAACTCCTAATCAAGTGGTGACATTGATCTTGCCCTCAGTCATGTTTTCAGAATTACATCAGCAGGTGTTAGTGCCAACCAAAAATCATGATACAGCTTAGAGGCCCTACCTCAATCAGTTGCTACTTTTCAAATATTAGGATATATTAATTCTATGTAGTATATGGATAAAAGTGTGCTTTTTAGGAGGTGAGGGACATGCATCACAGATACAAATTCCTGGTCACATCTAGCACAAATCATAGTAGTGACTCAAGGTTTTCAACTCAGAGAGATTATCTGAAATGAAAGAGCATCAACAAAGGGTGTAGGAAGAGTCAGTCAATAGTAGATGAACAGCTTTAACACTGAAAACAACAATCTAGAACTTTGTCTTAGTTTATCTTTCAAAACAGCAATATTTTATTTGTACACATACAGATCTTCTTTAAAGCCAGCATGTCTCCAACTCTTTAATTTAAATGACAATAGCAGGTTAGATGTTAAAAAATGTGTGCGATTACGCTTTCTCTGAAGTTCTGCTTTGTTTTGATCTTTTGACAGAGTGAATTTTCCAAGAAAACTGTCCCTGTATTGGTTTAAGATAAAGAACATATTTACGTGGCAAGCTGGAAGGGTATATGGACAAAGAGTGGGAATGAAGGCAAGGCAAGGAAAGTCACCCAGACTCCTTGTGTAACATCTTCCTGTGTAAGATGAAACTGTAAAAAATTAAACAGATCATCTCATTCAAACTAACATACAATTATCTCAAATTGCACTATTAATGTTGGAATCTTAAAACTGTGAATAGGGATGGTGTAAACTCAATAATTCTGCTGACACTGACTTTAGTATTTAAAAAGAATTGCCCAAGTATTATGTTTGCTGCAGGTTGTACAATGGCTGCATTTCAATATTATGCAAAACAGAAATGATTCTTTAAAAATTATTATAGTGACTTTTTTGCACTAGGGATGATATCATGATAAGCACTTTATCATACAGGGACAGTAGATACAGATTTTTGGAAAGAGTGAGCTAAAGCATTATTAAAATGTTTGTCATTTTCTCTCAGAAGACCAAAGTGAAGAAATTAAAAAACAAAATAAAAACCTGTTCACTGTCTTATTTTCCACCTGTGTTGCCTCTAGCCATTTGATGTATGCTCTGACTACCAAAGGGCAATGCTTGGGTGATTATTATATACATGAAACTATCCTAATTTTAGGTAATTGGCTAAGGATTTCCTCCCAAATTCAAGGTGCTCAAATTGCACACTCCATTAATCAAGCATTTATTACAGTCATGCTTGCTCTCTCTTTTTTTAAATTCATAGAAAATATTGCATGAGCCAGATCTTGCCGGAATTGTCACTGTAACAAATAGTTTACTTCCAGACAGTTATAAGCCACAATTCTGTGCTCATTTAGGTATGCAGTATTGTGTGCTGTATTGATTTTGTATCTCTGATTTATGAGAACTATAGTTACACACTATCTGTTCATTGAATGTATCTGCATTCATTTTGCACAGTTACATCTGTGGGTCACTAAGGAGTACCACAGTTATGTATATAGAGAATTAGGGATTCAGCTAGAGTCTGCTTAATATCCACAGACTGATATACTATCTCTCTCCCCCTGCCTCTACATACACGTATAGTCTTAGGGTTACTCTGAAATAATTATGCTGGAGTTTAGCTAGTGCACACCAGGTTAGGACTTCATAGTATGTAATGTTTCCAGAAATATATGCTATCTAGAAGTGGGCCTCAGTTAAACCAAAAGACTTTGAGATACCTGGATGTACACACCTTGAGCTGACCTGAAGGCATGATGAGGCAATATGTGCAAGGCAAATAAGAGAAGCACTCAAAAGTTTCTTTAGCTAGCCATATGAAAGCTGAAAAGTTATGAAGACATAAGAGAACTCTTCCTGTTGTTGCTATGTGACTCCAAGCAAGATCCCATGTGGGACAGTAGTGCTGACAGCTTTGCAGAAAACATTATTTTATATTTTAAGTATTTAGGGTGCTATTCAAAAACTAGGTATTACCAGTAAGCACAACCTTTGCTGTATTTTTTTCACAGTTTGCTACTTATGTCCAAGTGTAGTCTATGAGAATCATGCCCTGATTCCATACCCTTCAGCCATCCCAATTTGGCAGGAGCAGTTCCAATTAATCCCTATCACCCCACTTTTTCAGTTGCTTTTAAAATGTCTTGGTTTCTCTCTCCTTCTTCCTCTTTACCCCCTTTGTTCTCAGCTTACTTCAGTTGATGCAAACTGAGTTCAAAGTGCAAAAATACAGTTGTCCCTTCATATTCTCTGGGGTTTGGTTCCAGGACCCCCTGTGGATTCCAAAATCCGTGAATACTGAAGTCCCATTATATGCAATGGCATAGTAAAATGGTGTCCCTTATATAAGATGGCAAAATCAAGGTTTGCTTTTTAGATTATTTTTTAAAGAATATTTTCAAGCCGTGAATACTTAAAATTCGTAGATACCAAATCCGTGGATACGGAGGGACAACTATAGTTTCCACTCAATTAACTCATCACGGGGATGGTAGAATCTTGCTCTTCCCAGTAGGCAGTCAAAAGCAAACTGCTGTAGCCTCACCTAGCTTGTGTGTCCTTCCTCAACAATACCTTTTGTCATCTGTTCTGGTTTTCATCTGTTAAATGTTGGAGGGCATGTGATTCTATGCATAGTTACAAAAAAGTAGCCCTTGAGTTCAGTGAGAGTTACTCTCAACAATGAGGAAACGGTGACATAGGGTTACAGGATTTGGATCAATTATAGATACTGCTTAAACAGTGGGATAGAATTAAGCCTACTTCCATCACTGTGCTACATCAGGAACTAATTATAATGGTCCATATTCACTGCTGTTGTAACTCCAAAGACCTCTACGGATATTCAAAATTCTCATATTTAAAGACACAGGTGCATTCTCATAACTTATGTGTTTTGCAATTTGTGCAAATCAAGACCAGAGTATGGAGATTCTCTATACAGAGACATCTGTTTTCAGAGACAGACATATGCATTCACTTAGTAGAATTGGGGTGGGTAAGTCCAGTAAGTATATATCACTCTTGGGGAATGCCCCAGTGGAAACTCTGGAAATTTCCTAGATGGAAACCAGTGTTCCAGATATCAAGAAAGGTAAGTAATATGGCACTCTGAAGCTGAAAAAGCAGATGAAATCACTGTTAGCAACAGTGGGAGCAACAAAGAGAGATAGGGCAATGTCAGAAAGGTAACTTGGCACAGGCCTTGATATTCTGCAAAACAAATTGTCTGGAAGGACTGTGTACCTCTCAAAAACTCATTATAAAGGATAGCCAGTTTCTTCCACTGTCATAATCAGTAGGTATCAAGCATGAGATTAAAATATCACCTGTTTGGATCAGTGGTAGCTGCTTGCCATTTCCTGCTATGACATTTTGACAACTGTTAGAATCAATGCATTCAAACTGCATGATAATTAATGACAGATGAACAGCTGGGTCACACGAGGACACATCTCAGCAGCTGGGAGAAGGGAGGCTTAAGTATATTACTTATATAGTTGCTCCCCATGGTGCAGAAGATATGCATAGATCTTATTGCTTAGAAGATTTTGAACCCATTTTGAAGACTGTAAATCTTCCATAGCATGTTTTCTTTGCTCAAACTGCATTTTTCTGAAATATATCCTAAGCTTCAGGCTTGAGTTAATGGGAAAACCCCTGGACATAATGGCAGATGAAAATAGATGTTATGCCTATTTTTAGCTCTTAATGTAAATGTGCTTATCATGCAGAAAGCACTTGCTTTGCTGTGCCATAAATGGTTGGTTTAATCTGGATCTCCAACTCCTGTCAATGAGCAACAGAAGTCATACTTGGATCTGAAGGCTGGCAAATGACAGGGCATAACACATCCTGATGCAGTCTATACTTATTTCTTTCCCCCATTTTGCTTTCCAGATACCATTATATAGGAGCATAAATAGATATGTTCCTCGGGAGTCTTCCAGCCCCAGTAGCCATAGAAACCAGCTATTTCTATCTATTTTGCATGATATCAATAAATGACTTTTTCTATACGAGATAGACAGGTCAACTCAGCTTCCTGTGAATTGGATGTCCTTAATAAGCCATGCATTCTGATTGTATAATATTGTACATCAAAGAAGAGGAAAAAAATTATTTATACACATGCAGTGGAATCTGCTACATAGATTATTTGTGTGCTGTTATAAGAGATATAAATATTTGGAGGAATTTTTAGAACTGACCCTTTGTAGTACTGGTTATTTTTAAAAAATGTATTTTCAGACCCAGGTGATGGTGCAATGTTTCTTTAATATATGAGCTATCTTGTTTCCTAAAACAACTGCTTTTTTTTTTTAAAGGCTATTCCACTGTGTTTTTTAAACAAATAATTGCTATGGAGAATGCAATTGTACCATTAAAGAAAGTTACCCAATAATAGTGTTATTGTTTTATGGGAACCTATCTGTATTTGCTAAGGAAGGCTTTTTTAAAAAAATAATCAAATTTATATGGTCAATAATCAAGTGCACTTTATAAGGAGAAATATAGTTGTAATTTAGGATTCTTCCCCTCGAGCATTGTTCAAGACAGTATTTAACCTTTCAGGATTCATGTGTTTACAGTCATACACTGTGAGGATAATGATATCTGTTGTATCTGTGTGGTATCCCAACTCTTACCTAAGTTATTTACTTTGTAGGGCTAAACACACTGAAATATATGTAATAGATATTTATTAAAACTCTATACAACATACTTCATCAACTAAAACTTCTGGTTATCTGATTTCACTATGTATCTCCCACTGTGGCTTTAGAACATTTGTATCCTTCTGTAAACCCATTTGTGATATTTATACATTTATTGTATCAATCTGTAAATCCATGTATATGATCCTCTGATTATCTGAATACTTTAAATAACTTTGGGTCCTTTTCCACAAACAGGTACTGCACTGAATAGTATATCTAAACAATTATCACAAAAACTCTCAAGCTGTATATGCCCATATAATTATAGGAGCCTTATGATAGGGACAAAATGTTTGTGTGTGGGGGAATGGTGCTAAACAAGTTAATATTCTTGAATTACCTTATACTGTATATGATGCTATTAAGGACATGAATACAAAGTGAGGTTCATCTGTGTCATAACTGGCAATATGAAGATCACCTTGCAAAACTGAATCAATAATACAGCCAAAAACCTTTGTTGAGATAAAACAGAGCTCCATTGACTTTATTACCAATAAAGTCTACTGAGTATGTTCTGTACATTTCAGTGTTTCTCAACACTAGTGGAGCAGAGCATCTTATAATCAAATCAGGAAAACTCTTATGGCATAGCTGACTTTTTTTCAGCATTTAACAGATATCTTTGGGTTGTAAGTACATTGAGTCCAAAAGACTTTTGCTGTAACAAGGTGGTTTACAAGGTTGTATTATAAATTATAGATGCCTATCATGTCTGTATCTTTCACTGAAATACTTGCCTATTGATTGGTCTCTTGGCTGATTAATTCCCTGTTCTGCCTGCTGCCAATTTTGGAACCAGCTTAATCGCTTGACTTCAGCTCCTTCCTTTGTTTGTATTTTTTCAGATCTATGCACTTGCAGTAAGCACTTTTGCTGTAACTGTGAAAGCATGCTAAGGAGAGCAGAAATGTTAATTGCAGTAATAAACAGAGCTTATTATTACATCTCTTCCTAGTCTACAAATTGCATCCATCACCTTGCTGCTTTGTTTATTGTTGAAACCAATGAGCTGAAATATCAGCTACACCCTTAACTTGAACAACCACATATTTAAACAATTGAAAGAAGTATAAAGGTAGCATTTATTTATGATCAGAAATAGAATATAAAAGGATGGTTTAAAGGGAAAGACAAATGAGGTCATAGTGGTGAAAACTCAGCACTCCAATCTCTTTTTCATTCTTCTGTCCAATGTAAACAATACAGGGGTTTTTAAAAATTCTATAAAATTTCTATTATACATTGTTCTGAGATGGCTCAACTCACTTGCACAACTCTACTGTGCAGTGGCGTTTCATTTACACAACTTGGTCCAATTCACACAACCCTGACAACAAAGATGGTTCATGATATTTGGGTGATTGAAGCAGAAACCCCGAAACAGTGCCCTCCTTGGTAATAAACTATGTAAGGTATAGGTTACTGTATTTTAAAGGTATCTCCAAATGTGTTGCCTAATAGTGAGCTGTTTGTACCTACCAGTGTAAAAAGTGTATAAATTGAATGGGAAAAAAACACACTTATATTCCAGTAGATGTAAAAAAGTGAACTGTACATATCGGAAGTCACACACTTTGCATCTCCAAGAAGGGGTAAGAAAAACTCATCTCCAAAGCCTTGAAGGGCTGCTGCCAGTCTGTGTGTTTTAGACAACAGTGATTAATTATTTATGGCACTAATTTATCACCACTTGACCCACCAAGACCCCCAAAGTGATGCACAATGAGTAAAAAATAAAACCCTTTATAACATTTAATAAATAACTAAAAACCAATTAAACACGCCAGTTGGTAATACTAGACAATACACAAATAGATGACATTCATGGGAGCTTCATTTCTAATTACTATTGTAGCTGTGTGTGGATGCTGCAGCCCTGATGAAAACAGCCCTTCCCCTCTGTAAATTGTCTTATACTGACTCAGACCATGGGGCCATCTAGCCAGTATTTCAACACTGATTGTAATGGCTTTCTAGGGTTTCAGAGAAGAATTTTCCTTAGGTCTACCTGAAGATGCTCAAGACAGGTTGTTTACACTCCAGCTATGCCTCTTCTCTAAATAGCATTATTTCCCCCCCCCCCAAAAAATCCAGGCACAGTTGCGAGGTGTGTGATTACATTAACATTAGCTTTGACCATCACTCAGTATTCTGTGTTTCTAAGTTGCAATGTTCCTCTCACACCTGAATGCAACAACAAAACAGAATCCAAGGTGAAGCTACACAGTGTGGAACAGCCATACTTTGGGCTGTGGTCACCAGGGAGAGAGTCCAGATTAAGCTTTTTCTCCCTCCCAGTATGTTTCAAAATGTGCACCTTGATATTTGTGTACAGTAGGACCCCTGTATCCACTGATTCATTATCCACTGATTCAGTTAACCATGGGACTCAAAACAGCACACCTACCATAGAGTCTTCCTAGAAAATGTGTCCTCTCTAGCCATTTTCTAGGTCCTCCAAGGCAACTCTATGGTATTTTAAACCCAAAGTCCCATTATTTTCAATGGTGTTAGCTATTATCCACAGTTTTCAGTATCCACACACACCCCAAACCAATCCCCAGCGGATACAGAGGTCCTACTGTACTTGTCTTCAATGTAAAGAAATAGTTGTCAAACACTTCTTTCAGAAACAGTAAAACGTTGTAGATGGGACGCTGCTGCAAGTAAAGGGCATGGGGGGGGGAACTTTCCCTACAATCCTGATAGTGAGTAGCCAAGCAGAGACCTTGCTGGAGTGGGTGTGGAGGTGATGTTACCCTAAGAGGTGGGGGGAGGGGATGTTGGAGTCCCACCTGCAATGCCAGCATCTCCTTGAAATTTGGGGGAATTATAAAAGGAGGCCTGAGAGAAGAGGGTAATTTTGGGAATCTTTTCACCTATGTATACCAGTACTAACTGTAGAGAGCACTCTGTTTAAAGTTAAACAAAGTTTTTTATTTGAATTAACACAAGGGATATGCTAACATACAAGAACATACACTCGTAAGAACCATACAAGGCTATAGAAAAGAAAGGCGGGAAGGGTTGAATAGAGAGAAGTTGGAGATGGAAGGGTGACAGTTACCAGTCTCAGAGAAAGAGGTGTATGCAGCAGAGGGACTCACTCAGCATCTGAGGGTGGCACAGGGTTGGAGCTAGGATATTTATACCCCATTTTGTACCCTGGTGGGGTACACTACTTATGACAAAGCCTGAATGGCTTTCTCACGGAGTGGACAAAAGGGTCTGGAACAGGCTGATTGTCTTAGCTACAGACTGACAAAACATTGATGGGATTTGTGATAACTTCTTAATGTTTGGACAGGTAGGGTGTATAGGAAAGATTTCTGTAGGATATGGGTAAGGGATGGTCACTGATTGCATATTTGAAAGGATTAGCATAGACCCATTAATATCTGGGTTTTCCACATAATCCTATCTGGATTTTCATAATCCTGGACACATCTCAGGCCATCATGACCTCGACTATCCTCCAGTCAGCTTGACCCTTAACGTCTCCGGTCAATGTGACCCCGAAAAGTGTCCAGTATGCGCAGTAATGAAATCACATGGGAGGTGTAGTAGGGTATACTAACAGTGAGGAGTTTCCAATATGTCACTATGTGCAGCAATGGTAGACAGTAATGCACTATATCTTTTCAGGATTCTTTGCAACATGCAGCCTTCCCCTTGTACTCAGCCTATTCATTCTTTGTTGCTATTGTGCATCTTCCACTCATTTCCAACTTATTGCAACCTTAAGGAAAACCTATTGTGGGTTTGTTTTTGGAAAGATTTGTTCAAGGAGGTTTGCCATTGCCTTCCTCAGAGGCTTACAGAATGCGATCGACCTGAAGCCACCTGCTGAGTTTCTATGGCTGAGCAGGGATTTGAACCCTGGTTTCCCAGAGTCCTAGCCCAACACTCAAATCACTACACGACACTGGCTTTCATCCCATCCAAAGGAGGATCATTTTGCTAACATATATTAAGGGCTATCTATTTTGTTTCAGGAAGACAGCTGAGATGTAACACATAGAACCATAGAGTTGGAAGAAACCACAAGAGCCACCCAGTCCAACCTCCTGCCATGCAGGAATACACGATCAAAGCATGCCCAACAGATGGCCATCCAGACTTTGTTTAAAAACCTCCACCACACTCCGAGGCAGCGCGTTCCACTGTCAAACAGTTCTTACCATCAGGAAGTTCTTCCTAATGTTTAGATGGAATATCTTTTCCTGTATTTTGAGCCCACTGCTCTGTGTCCTAGTCTCTGGAGCAGCAGAAAACAAGCTTGCTCCATCCTCAGGATGACATCCCTTCAAATATTTAAACACAGCTATCATGTCCCCTCTTAACATTCTCTTCCCCAGTCTCAACATACCCAGCTCCCTAAGTCGCTCCTCATAGGACATGGCTTACAGAAGTTTCACCGTTTTGGTCGCCCTCCTCTGGACGTGCTCCAGCTTGTCAATATCCTTCTTGAATTGTGGTGCCCAGAACTGGACACAGTATTCCAGGTGAGGTCTGACAAAAGCAAAAGAGTGGCACTATTACTTCCCTTGATCTAGACACTATACTCCTATTGATGCAGTCTAGAATCGCTTTGGCTTTTCTGGCTGCTGCATCACACTGCTGACTCATGTTCAACTTGTGGTCCACTAAGACTCCTAGATCCCTTTCGCATGCACTGCTATCAAGCCAGGTGTCACCCACATGCATATGCAACAACGTAATGGCAAGTCAGTCCCAGAAAATGAGAGAAAAAGTAAGTTCTTCATATGACTGCAATGCTCATTCTGTAATAACCAAGTCTTTAAAAGCTTTCATGTAGCATTTCTGGTTTGCAAGATACTTCACAATCTTTTTTTTTTTTTGTATGCCCCCGCCCTCAACAGAACCAAGCCCTAAGACAATGGATCTGTGAAATGGTCCTGAACAGAAATCATGACACTTCCAGGAGAGGCATGGCAACAACCAGCACTATAAAACAATTAGAAACAAGAAAGCCAGTGCCATTGATTCCACCTAAACATTAGGAAGAATGTCCTGTTCGGCCTTGGAGTGTGGTGGAGTCTCCCTCTTTAGAGGTTTTTAAACAGAGGCTTGATGGCCATCTGTCAGGAATGATTTGCTTGTGTATTCCTGCATGGCAGGGGGTTGGACTGGATGGCCCTTGTAGTCTCTTCCAACTCTGTGAGTCTATGATTCTATGTACTGTTTAGAGTACAAGAGTAGGACCGGAAAAAAATGGGTTGAAATCCCCATTCCTCCATGATGTTAACCTTCGTATGGGCACAATTCCTCAGCCTAACCACCTTTACAGGCTTGTTGTGAGGATTAAAAGAGGGAGAAGAATAATAGACACCCCTTTGAGTGCCTTGGAAAAAAGTGGAACAGAAATGCAACAAAAATGTTATTGGAACTGAAGCTTCATAATTTATGGCTAAGATAACATTTCACTCTAAAATAAAACAAGTGGAAGCCATGATTTCAATGCCACTTCCACACTAGCATTTGTAGAACTGCATCCTTGTTGTCTAAGCTAACTTCTAACTTTACATATAAAGGAATTTTCATAAGTTTCTTCCTTCCATAACACCAATGCCTCTCCGGTCAAGAATTTTTAAGTGCCTTAATTTTAAAGCAGTCAGCCAGCAGCAGGCTGTCTTCAATTTAAAAATAACTATTTTGACAGTTTTGATTAAAATATGTGAAAGACACGATTATATATACAGTATACAGTATTTTCTTTTTGCATTCTGCATTGCCTGGAGCTATATGAGCTGAGGACAGAGCAAGCTAAGAGAAAGAGATGAGATAGTGCCATCTGCAGGGCTTTCCCTTGCCTATTTTCACAGAACAGGACATCTGGCAAAGCTCTATATGGGAAACCTCATTTGTTCCATAACTCCAAGGGTTTGTCTAGATGAGAAGATATAATGTGGATTGCTGCGCATTAATGCAAATTTGCAACAGCATTCATTTGTCTCCACAGCTTTTTGGCAAAATTGCTAGTTATGTGAAGTTATCCGTGTTTGAAGTTCAAATGGAGGCACGCCTGCGAAGCAAGATGGTGGCCAAGAGTGAATTACTCATGATAGTATTCTCCACAAGTTGCCCCCACTGCACAGTATTTTTTTTTTTTACTGTAAATCTAAGGTGTGCGAGTGCAACTTCCATTAAATAAGCTGTTTGGTCACCTCAGCGCAGTGAAAAAGCGCATGTCAATACCATGAATCTCCAAAATGGCGCTTCTGGCCACTTTGTTGTTGGCAAACCTACCGCCCATGCACATCCGACCAATCAGTTTTCCACTTCCACTCTTATCTGTGAATGTGCTGCAATGCAATTTGGTTGTTCTAATGTGCAGAAATGCACATTCCCCCTGCATAAAAAAAAAAACAAAACCAAAAACTCAGGAGAAGCTGCAACGGCTTCTCTCGTGTAGTTTTTGGTCCCACCTCCTTCCGAATACAGTGAATCACCATGGGATCTCATTGGGACAAAAGGTATTCTCTAATTCTATGATAAGTTTTTTCAACATCTAAACAAACCCCAAGTCTCCACAGAACCCTCTATTTTGTGGCTGAAGAGCAGGGTATAAATAAATAAATAAATAAATAAATATTCTACACCACAGATGAACCAGAACCTAGACCAGGACCAAACATCAGGGTTTTAGTTTCACTGGAAATAACTGAATGAAAAGAGAGACGTCAGGAACATCATTTACAGAAACTTCAGTTGGAAACTTCAGGAAAGAATGACTAAAGAATAAATCATCTTTAGGCACATAAGGTTACTTAATGCCAGAGTTAGCATCTTAATTAACTAACCAGATAGATTCATTAGTTTAGTTTAATATTTATAGCTTGCTTTTCCATGGCACAGTATGCCCAAAGAGACTCATTAAGTACATAAAGCCCTCGTATCGGAGCAAAGATCTATTAGCAAATCCACAAGCTGCTTATGAGAAGCCCACCAGCAGGACATAAATGCAACAGCCACCTCCCACTCACATCCCCCTGCAATGGATATTTAGAGACATACTGCTTCCAGTTGCATAGGGTTTTCTTAGGCTGAAATTGAAGGCGCATGCGCGGGCACACACACACACACACAAACTGCTTCCAGTACTACTTTAGGCTCATGGTAAAGGAAAGTATCACACATGAGATTAAAAACAATTCATTATAATAAGGATAAAACAATTAATTCCAACCCATTTTAATTGACTTAAAATCCATCTCTGATTAACTGGGAAGCATTTTTAAAACTTAAATCCTTTAAATGCAAGTATTTTGAAAACTGCAGTAGAAGAGAAGTTCATCCTGCACCCACCCAGCAACAATTCTTGATCAAATCTCTCTCTCTCTGGCTTTTCTTCGCAAACGAAGATTCAGGAAGGACTCATCCCGCGCTTTCTGCAAGCGCGCTGATGACTAAAAAGGCCAATCCGAGATAAACAAGTCCGGTTGCAAAAAGCACAGCAGAAGGTCTCCTTGGGTGATGTTTTTGGGTTGTGATTCTTTCTGCGTTGTCGTTTCTCTTCAAGACTTGTTCGTCGTGAGTTCTCAAATAAGGCTGCAGCATTGTGGATAGTGCGTCTCCATGCCTCCCGATGTGAGGCCAGGGCGGACCACTGTTGGTGATCAATTTGGCCGAGCCTGAGATGTTGTTTCAGGGAGTCTTTGTATCGCTTTTTTGGAGCGCCCCTCTTACGCTGACCCGTGGCGAGTTCACCGTAGAGTAGTATTTTTGGGAGGCGATGGTCCTCCATCCTAGAAATGTGCCCTGCCCAGCGCAGCTGTGTTCTCAATATCATGGCCTCAATGCTGGTGATCCCTGCTTGCTCAAGGACAGCAACATTCGTCACATAGTCAGTCCAGTGTATATTTAGGATTGTGCGTAGACAGCGCTGATGAAAGCGCTCGAGGAATCGTAGGTGGTGGCGATAGGTGACCCATGTTTCAGATCCATAACGGAGGACAGACAGTACAATGGCTCTATACACACTGATTTTTGTGCTTTGCCTCAGGTGTTTATTGCTCCAGACTCTTTTGTGAAGTCTTCCAAATGCACTATATGCCTTTGCTAATCTGTGATCGATCTCTTTGTCAATCTTGGCATCTGAGGAGATGATGCTTCCCAGGTAGGTGAACTGCTGAACGGACTTGAGCACAGATTTGCCGACGGCAATGTGGGGATGGTGGTGTTCGTCCTGTGGTGCAGGCTGGTAAAGAACTTCTGTTTTCTTCAGGTTGACTTCCAGCCCAAACAGCTCTGCAGCTGTTGCAAAGCAGGACGTTAGGCGCTGCAGAGCTGCTTCTGTGTGGGCAACAAGGGCAGCATCATCGGCGAAGAGCAGCTCACGGACTAGATAGTTTAGAGTCTTAGTGTGAGCCCTCAGACGGCTTAAGTTAAACAAGCTACCATCAGTACGGTAGCGTATATAGATGCCGTCTTCTTCTTCAAGCTCTGCCATAGCCCTTTGGAGCATCGTGCTAAAGAAGATTGTAAATAAAGTTGGTGCAAGAACACAACCTTGCTTCACTCCATTAGTTATTAGAAAGGGCTCTGAAAGAGCATCGCCATATCTGACTTGACCATGCTGGCCCTCGTGTAGCAAGATAATCATTTTAAGGAATTTGGGGGGACATCCTAGTCTTTCCAGGATCTGCCACAGACCTTTTCTACTTACAGTGTCAAAGGCTTTGGTGAGGTCGACAAATGTTACATAGAGACCCTTGTTCTGCTCCCTACATTTTTCTTGCAGTTGCCTAAGGGCAAATACCATGTCTGTAGTACTCCTATTGGCTCTGAAGCCACATTGGCTTGATCAAATAATGCCTATTGAATATATATACTTAAATATAACCCCACCAAATTATGTTTTTCCCTTCAAAACCATTGTCTCATGCAAAATGTATACAGATTTAATGTGATAAATCAATTATGGATTCTTAATTGGGTGACAGGCCTTGTTAACACAACTTAACAATCTGAGCCTATGCATGCTTAGTTAGCAGGATCCCACTTTGTTACAGCTGTCTTGTAAGGCAGCTGTCTGATGCAGTGTGCTAAAATGTACATTGATTACAATGGGCCAAGATGTGCCTAAGTCTGGATTTGTTTACACATATGCACAGGATTCCAAAGACTGCAGCTTTAGGTACACTTACTAGAGAGTACAGTATACCTGAAGAAATGGAATCTAGTGCTTGAAAACTTATGTCGCAGCAAATTAGTCTTCAAGTTGGTACAAGACTCTTTGTTGATTACACTGGGCTCTCACTGAAATCAGTAAAATGTATCCCTTAGTTCTGATTACATGTGCACAGGCTCAGGATGCAAACTGTCCTTATACCACTACAGGCAAACCTCACTGACAAAGAAGTATCTTTTTACAAAGTCTTTTTATGCCCCCAGTTCCCTGCTCCTCATCCTCTGTTAATTTCAGCAGCATCTGCATTGGGAGGATCTGTTAAGCCACCAAGATGAAATTGATTAGAAAAGCGAAGTCAAATGAAAGAAAAGGTCATCCCTGGTTGCATGTTGGAAGTGGCCTTCAAGAGTTCTCCAGAAGGTTCAAAATGCTTTTATTTACTTAAGCAAGGTTTACCTGGCCTTTTTTCATTTCACATGTGCCTATTTCACATACTATCGCCTCCCCAAAATAGTACTCTATGGTGAACTCGCCACAGGTCAGCATAAGAGGGGTGCTCCAAAAAAGCGATACAAGGATTCCCTGAAACAACATCTCAGGCTCAGCCAAATTGATCACCAACAATGGTCCGTCCTGGCCTCACATCGGGAGGCATGGAGACGCACTATCCACAATGTTGCAGCCTTATTTAAGAACTCACGCTGAACAAGTCTTGAAGAGAAACGACAATGCAGAAAGAATCACAACCCGGAAACATCACCCAAGGAGACTTTCTGCTGTGCTTTCTGCAACCAGACTTATTTATTTCGGATTGGCCTTTTTAGTCATCAGTGCGCTTGCAAAAAGCGCGGGATGAGTCCTTCCTGAATCTTCGTTTGCGAAGAAAAGCCAGAGAGAGAGAGAGATTTCACATATGAATCAGCAATTCAACTTGCTGAAACATGTTGAATTGTTCTTCTTTGTTGTCCTGTAGGAACCTTTTCCTATTTTTTCCATATTCTTTTTGCCTCTGGTACCAAATTCCTGTTACAGAAGTAATACCTAGGAATGCATTGCCTGTACTATTTTTTTCAGAGTAGTAATTGTGCAAATGGGTGACTCTTTTACCCTTTACCCTCATCCCCATTATGGAGACCATACAACTGGAAAGTAGTATCTAGTCTGGAGTAGATGGTTGCCATTTTATCATAATTAACTTGCTGTACACAATTTGGGTCCAGCAGCTTCCTGCAAAAAAAGAAAACCCCTTCATCACTAACATCTGCTTATGAATAAACTGAATTTCACTGAAGATTATGATAAATGCTTTGCACAGTCAGCATTCCCAGTACTCACTTCAACCTCTGGCCCATTTAAACATTAAAAATGTGAATCAAATTGAAACGCCTTGAAAAATGCAAGTAGAAAAAAATAATAATTTAATATGAATACACAAAAAGGAGTCTTTTGGTACTTTAAAAAGCAACAGATTTATGGTGACATGAACTTTCATGGCAATGAAAAGGAGGAGTGGGGAGCAGTGATCATGGCCAGTTACAACTCCCATCATCCCTGGTCACTGACCACACTGGCTGTGGCTGATGGGATCTCAGAGTCCAGTAACACTGAGTTCCCACCTGTGAAAAGAAAACCCCTTTGTCAGAAGCCCAAAGGGCTGCCTTCCAAGCGAAGGCAATACAGTACTTTGCCCCTCTGAAGAAGTGGACTTTTTAAGCCACCAAAACTTTTATTGCAAAAATCTTTGTCTTGTGTTTGCTGTTGTTATGAGGCTGGCCTCTTCCAAACTAGATATGAGCTATAAAAATATCCTAAACAGCGCCATATTGAACCCCGAGTTTTGATAAACCTTCCCTTTGTTAAAAAAATTTGCCCCCATAAAACTCCCTCACTCAACTCTGGTTTTCAAGTGGCAGGATTTTTTTTTTTAAAAAAGACGTCCCCCACTGGAGAGATGCAAATGGTACCTTCCACCCCAACCGCCTTTTCCTCACATTCTTCGTTGCCCTGCAAGCTCCGCCCAGAAGAGGCGTGGCCTCCTTGGTGGTTGGCTGGCTGAACTTGAAGGGGCTGTCTGTCAAAAATGACGGTTTCAAATCGAAGCCGCTCGTTTTCTGTCTCTTTTCCCCTTGAGAAGTGGGTTTCTATTTTTGTCCTCAGCTACTAGGGCGCGGGGGGGTTGAGGTCGGTTACAAAGAGAAACAAAGAGGAAGAAATAAAATGTATAGGATTTCTATTCACTTCAGCAGAGTAGCCACACTATAGGAATGTAGAGGAAGTAGGTTGTCCCCAACCGGTGAGTATGTCTATGTGTAAAGGGAGAACAAAGCCCATACAGCGCGTGCGCGAAGGAGAGGGAAAAAAAATTAGAAGGCGCGGCAAGGCGTCTCTTGGAGCACAGCTTCCAAGCAGGTTCTCGAAGACCTCGTGGCGCAACGGTAGCGCGTCTGACTCCAGATCAGAAGGCTGCGTGTTCGAATCACGTCGGGGTCACGAAAAATTCCTTCAATGGAAGGGATTTATTTTACACCCTAAATAAATTCTAGAGAAAACTCGACATGTTTTAAGGTGTAGGTTGGTGCGGTATGTTCACAAGTAGGGCCCGTGATTTCACTTTAAAAGCCAGTGACAAAAGCACGGACCGAGGATGATGGAAGAAGGGTGAGGATGGCCACTCCGGGCACAAAGGGTTGCCTATATAAGTGAAGACTCTCCCTCCTCATTCACACGTAATAAAGGTGTTGGGCGGAGTTGGGACAAGCGCGCAACGTATTACACGTGTCGCCTCGTGAGAATACAGAGACCCTGGAAAGAAAGAAAAGCCAGGCGGGACACCGAGGGCTGGGAGCAGGATGAGGAGGAGGGAGAGGTGAACTGTTGCTGTTGTTTTTATTTAGAAAAGGAATCGTTTGGGAAGGTAGTCTCAGAGCAAGGTATATGTGATTATAAAACAGCCTTTCCATTTAAAGGCCATTGTGAGTTGAGGCCTTCATAGAAAGAAAGGGTGAGCGTCTCAAACGAAGCCGCTTACATTTCCACAAATTAAATTTTATTTTGTAATCTTTGGGAATTTGGGGGATTAGGAATTTTTTATTGGAATAAGACCATTCAACTGAAAAATAGACACCCGACCGCAAAAGGCCATAACAATAAAGCAAAAATAATAATTGTTTTCCTCTTTTCTCACTAATACAAAAATAAAACTATCCTAACACTAATACAGTACATGTTTCCTCTTAATCTAAACACACTATAATCACTCTTTTTTCTTTTCCAATGAACATTATATTTACACATTACAATTATACCTAGTTGGAAAAGAAAAAAATCAATAAAAGATTAATAAAAATAATAATACACAAATACAATAATAAAATATTTATTTAAAATATCTTTTTATGTTATTGCTGGGGTTGTAATCTTTGGGGGGTTTGGGAATTATGTTGCTAAGGTTGCCAGGCTAAAAACTGGGAAGGGCTGCTTTACCTTTTAAGGGTGGTGTGAAAGAAGGAGTTTCAAGCAGGAGTTGATTGTCATTTGGTTGTGTGACAAGCAACAATTCTTAGGTTTTCCGTGGGTTTTTTTCCTCACGATATGGCCAAAGTATGATAGTCCCAGTTTAGCCATCCTGGTTTCTAGGGAGAGTTCAGGATTGATTTGCCCTACTACCTATTCATTTGTCTTTTTATCAATTCAGTGTATCTATCCGTAGGACTCTTCTCTAGCACCACATTTCAAATGAGTTAATTTTCTTCCTGTCATCTTTCTTCACTGTCCACCTTTCCCACATACACCTCAGCAAATCTGAAGTTTTTTTTTAAAAAAATTCTCAAGCCTTATTGCGTATGCATTCATCTTCTGATTTTTTTAAAAAAAGATTTTTTAAAAAATTCTCTACAGTCTTAATACTAAGTGGTATGCTCCAATTATGGTATTCCTGCGCTTGGAAAGATCAAATTTCAGCTAGTGTTGATAGTGCCTGCCTACCTTCAAGGTGAATGCACCACCAAGCCCTCCAAGCCTAAGACTATGTGTGAAGAGATCAAAAACGTTTTAGAAGCTGTTTTTCTTTCTTCTGAATTCAAGTGGAGGAAACCTTGCAATGATGTCTCCTCCACCTCCCTATCTGATCTTGTTTTCTTCCATTTCTCAGTGGCACCTTTAAAAGCTCATACTAAAATTTTATAATTTTTAAATTGTCACAAGATTCTTACTTAATTACTGCAATAGACTAAGACAAATTTGTTGTTATGTGCCATCAAGTCAGTTTTGACTTACAGCAACCCTGTGGATGAGTGACCTCCCAAAGGCCATGTTATAAACAGACCTATTCAAGTCTTGCAAACTGAGGGTTGTAGCTTCCTTATTGTGTCAGTCAATTTACTTGTAATGTGGGTTTCTTCTTCTACCTTCAACTTTACTGAGTTTTATTTGCTTTTCCAGTAAGCCATGCCATCTCCTGATATGTTCAGATTACAGTAACCTCAGTTTAGTCATTTTGGCTTTCAGTTAGAATTCAGTCTTGATTTGATCTCAAATCCATTGACTTGTCTTTGGGAGATGTCCATTGTATCTGCAGAACTCTTGTCCAGCACCACATTTCAAATGAGTTTATTTTTTTCCTTACAGCTTTCTTCACTGTCCTGCTGGAAATTACTGTTTTTCTCTTAAAATACATTATTTGATTAGACAGACAAATATATACATTTTGCTTCTGTTTCAGAAAGAATATGACACTTTACATAAATTGGTGTCTTGTTTTTATTAATACTTTGAGGTTACAAACCCTGGTACTGTTCATTTGATAGTACTGAAAAATCATTTAGAAGTCCTTCCAAGATTGGTAGGAATCCAGATGCTGTAAATTGAGCTAAATCATGTTTACCACTCAGATGCAACAGGGATTAAATGGGAAACTGCATTAAGAGAAAATCCTTGACCAGTATTGTATCTTGTTTCATAGGTTGTATCATTAGGAGATGGAGAAGGTTACTGTAGATGTGTGCATAGAAAGCAAAGAAAAAGACTCTGTAGAACAAGCCTCCAAAGACTACATTGACACTTTAAATGACACTGAATTACGGGAACAGCTCTCTGCGTATGGAATCAATGCTGGGCCAATATTACGTATGCATCACTTTAATGATGATTTAAACTGGTTGGGGGATTATAAAGGTCAGCAGAACCCAATCCTTTGGGTAGGCACTGAAATTAAATGTTGCTGGTAGAGAGAAGTGATTTCTGTCTAGAATGAATTGCTTCTCGAAACAGTCCTGTTCTGAGAGAAGCTAACTAGGTGTAAATGGTGTGAGATGCCTCTTTTCCTCATGGTAGGATGCTCAGCTCTTGCTGTAGAACATGTGCTTTTGTTTACTCAGACTATTAACTTGTCTTATCCTGCGGGCTCAGGGTATTTTGAACATGTTCCAAAATATACATCTTGTTTTGGTAATGTAAACAAGCCTGTATGTATGCTGTGCTAAAAAGTAAAATAATAGCACTAGGATAAACCAGATTAGGCATCAAGAAAAGATGCATTCTGTACATTTTATATTTGCAAATGTACATATTTTATAATAGATTTATTTGGTTTCTGCTGGCCTTGGGGTGGGGCAAGAAAGTATTGAAGCCGTGTTCTCTTTTGTCTATAAATTAGATTTAGCAGTTACCATATATTTCCCCAGCACCTTCTTTCATCCTCTTCTCCATCCTACTTCTTACCACTTTGGTTCACATTTTAAAACTTCAGTTATTCCCCCCCAACCAAACACTCCTTTCCCTCATCATTTCTATAATTATCATTGCCACTGCCACCACTAAATTGCTGCTGCCATTTGGTCCATGACTGGCTGACAATGAGAGGGCTTCTTTTTTCAGTTTGTAAAATTCAGTGAACAATTCTGTCTATGCCACTCGTTCCAAACCTACCTTTCATTCTAGAAAATATTTTATGCATACCTAAAAAAAAAAAAAATCACTATCTGCCTCACTTAGTTAGCCACTACCAAATAAGCTGTAAGTTCTAATGATAGAGCAGTCCAGAGTTAAGTTCCAGAAACTGATCGTGATGCCATTTCTCAGACTCTGACCATTAGTACAAACACTTATAGAAGGAATGAACAGGTATCCAAGACTAACACAATGAGTTTGAGCATAGACAAATGCAAGGTTCTGCATTGAAGGAGAGGGTAAATCAAGGGCACACATATATGATAGAGGTAACTTGTCATGACTGTAAAACATGCAAAAAGAATCTCGGAATGAAACTGATGAAAGGCTGAACTGATTTAGACAAATTGAAACAGGTCTAGAAGAAGCCAGTGAAGGGAGTCAGTGGTATGAAAGAGAAGGAATGTTCAATAAATAAGTACCTGTGGCCTGTAAAAGAAAAGAGCAAATGGAGTGTGTGATGGCACTGTTCAAGAATTCTGCTGTGCCATGTGACAGTACTGTATTAGACCTAATAGACTTAAATTACTGAAGGTGCTTCAGTAGATGCTGGATAGTTGGAATTGCTGTATGTCAGGATTTTTTTGCTTTGAGGAGAGTGGGACTTGGTGATGTATGAGATTCCCTCCAACTCTATGGTTATCAACCATTTTGAGCACATGAAATTTCCTGAAATTTTAATGCACTGGGAGGTGCAGCCAATACTAAAAGCTATTGTTTTCTGGCCTGCTCGTTTTAGCTTCCACAAGGGCTACTTATAAGAACAAACTACTGCAGTTAATGGAGTTGACAAAGCAAAGCCCAACCAAAGCAGCTGGGGAAAAGAGCAGGCTTGATGATTCTGAAAAGGAAAATGGAGAACAAAGTAAGAATTCACCAAATGAACGTATGTTTTAAGAATGATTGTGAAGGAGTAGTTCATTACAAATAACTAGTAATAATTGTTAATCTGTTATCAGTTATTTTCATTATTGACAATAATAATTAATGACTTTATATTTCTCTTGGTAGTTATACCAGGGGAAATGTATAATTCAGTCATTCAGCAAAACTTTTGTGGAACAAGAAAAGCCATGTTGGATGAAAATAGATTTCAGTGTAGTCTGCTTGGATTTCAAAACAATCCCCTCTGGATTGCACCAGAATAGGGGTTGGCAAAGTGCAGCCATGGTCTGCATGGGGCCTTCCAAGGCTATCCTTGTGGCTCCTAGGGCCCCCAGGTGTTAATAACATGTTTTTGCTCCAAAATGTTCTCTAGGGGGTATGAATGGCACGTCTACCATGTTTGGAGCCACACTGGACCACCCCCTCCCAGGGTCAATTTTGCAAAATTTTTCAAAGAAGTGTTCTGCTTGAATGTCCAAAAATGCCCTCTAGGGCCAAGGAAGGCACCAAAATATGTCCCCTACAAAGCTTTGGGTGGTGTTTAGGGGTAAAAAAAGGATGTATTTATTTATGTATTTATTTATTGGTGGAAGCAGGTACGGTGGAAGGTGTGCCCCCCCCAAGGTCTCCTGGAATGTTAATGCCTCCCCCTAGTTATTTCCTCAGTTGTCCACTCTCATACTAGAGTAAGGAATTTGCAAGTTGAAGCCAAACCCATCTTCCATCCTTTCTATACTTTTGTTTGCCCTCTCTAGCTATGATCCAAAGATGTTATGTAATTTTGAAAAATGCTTGGCTGTTCAGAGTTGGAGCTACTCTAAAGACTTTTTTTCTGAAAGAATACTGACTGCATGCAGAGTTCCCTGGCTCAAATGCAAATGCTACTTTTAAATAGCAAAGCCTTAATCAAAATGGTAGTGCTACTTAATCATTTCAGAGGGCATTCGTATACAGTAATAACAACTATAACACTCTGAACATATATGATCTATTTGAGCTTGGAAGTTGAGCAGGGTTGAACCTGTACAATACTTAAATGGGAGACCCCTGAGGAACACAGGGGAGTCCAGGTAGAGCTAGGAGTAAAACCATCAAGATCTGCTCCCAGTCAAAGTTGGTAGCATTTGGCTAGATTGACCAGTGGTCTCACTTAGTAGAAGATACTTTCTTATGACCAATCCTATACATTCTTTATAGGTGATTACAGGTTGTCTTGGTTTATCAATTTTTATGTTTGCAGAAGTGTGCATACCATCAACCTCCTGACCTTTTTTTTTTGGTCATTAGTTTTTAGAAATGACCAAAATGTGTATATGAAGCAGTTATGCCGCATATTTTACAAGGAAGTGCTGAAAAGTTCTTGGCTGCACCCACTTCCCAAAATCTGAGCATAATTTTGTCACTGTAGCTTGAAAGAGTGCTCTTTTGTATTGTAAACTGCCAATTTGCAGGATCATAGCTCTAAAATCTGAATTTTCTGAGATCATTAATAGAACCATGTCAACAAAAAATGTGGAATTTTCAAGTGCTGAACTCAGGCCTGTCATGAAGTTACTGTTCCTGCAGAAGAAAACGCCAAAGGAAATACATGAGTGTATGATGCAAACATTGAGTGACGAGCGCCTGTCACACTCAACTGTGAAGAAGTGGTGTGCCAGCTTTCAGTTTGGAGATTTTGAGAGTGAAAATGAAGCAAGGTTTGGAAGGCCTTCAACAGTGTCAACTCCTGAAATTGTTGAGCATGTTCATGACCTGATTTTGGCAAATCGGCACATCTCAGCTAAACAATTGCTGAGACACTAGAGATGTCCTGGGAATGCATTGGGTTTATAAGTCATGAGCAGTTGGATATGCAGAAATTAGCTAAATGGGTGCAAAAATGATTGAATGCTGACCAGAAATGAAATCAAGTAGATACCTCCAAGTTGATTCTGCAGCATTTTGAGCGATCTAGTGATAATTTTTTCGAATGACTCATTACTGTTGATGAAACATGGTTGCATCACTATGACCTGGAGACTAAACAACAGTTCTCGTGGTAGTAGCACTCAGGTTCTCCATGGCCAAAGAAATTGAAAACTCAAAAGTTAGCTGGAAAGGTCATGGCTTGGATAAGGAATTTATTTTGATGACTACCTTCAGAAGGGACAAACAGTTAATGCAGATTACTTCTCTAACTTGCTGTGCTGGTTAAAGGAGGCATTGAAGGAAAAACTGCACGGGAAGTTGCAGAAAGGTGTTCTCTTTTTGCACAACAGTGCACCTGCTCACAGGGCTGGCAAGACGATGGATGTTTTGAAGAATTTGGGGTTTGAGTGCATAGACCATCCACCCTATTCACAGATGTTGTTCCATATTATTTCCTGTTTCCAAAGCTTAAAAAGAATTTGAAAGGAAGGACAAATTTCAAATTATTCAGAGGTGATAGGAACAGCAGAGCAGTATTTCAGTGACTAGACATCAGACATTTTTTGAAGGGTTAGAGAAACTTGAGAAAAAATGTGCCAGTACGTCGAACTTCAGGTGAATGTGTGGAATAGTATGTAAATTTCATAGCTCTAGCTAGGTCATTCCCTTCTTGGTTCAGCAAAGAACTTTTCAGCAACCCCTCAAAAAGAACTTGGATAAGTCAGTTTTGTGAGGATTATATGATGATTAAAATTGATCACCAACAATGGTCCGCCATGGCCTCACATCGGGAGGCTTGGAGACGCACTATCCACAATGCTGCAGCCTTATTTGAGAGCTCACTCCGAACAAGTCTTGAAGAGAAACGACAACGCAGAAAGAATCACAATCTGGAATCATCACCCAAGGAGACCTTTTGCTGTGCTTTCTGCAACTGGACATGTTTTTCTCGGATTGGCCTTTTCAGTCATCAGCGTGCTTGCAGAAAGTGCGGGATGAGTCCTTCCTGAATCTTTGTTTGTGAAGAAAAGCCAGAGAGAGAATATGATGATTGATATTTTTGTTAAAATCATTTTAAACAAACAGAGTCTGGAAAGTTATCAGTGACATAAGCACGTGTAACATTGTTTTATGTGCACATATGTCTTTTTTGGATGTTTCACAAGGAACGATTTACTATCTCCTCACACATCCTCCTCCTTCCCTCCCCCAAGCAACCGGAGCCTGTGAGTGAACAACTAGAAAAAGTTTGTGAATTATTCTGAATATTTTTTTCCCCATTGAAGATTATTGAGATGGGTAAACCATTGCTGTGACCAGGAACTTGCAACAATACTTAACATTTTTTCTAATATAGACATCTTCGAAGAGGAGTGTGAAAAATATATTCTTCCTTCCTCTAATCATAAGTGTACCAGTTGTTTCAACAGTTAAATGAACGAGTCAGAACTGAAAATGAGAATTTGTTATCACTGCCTGTTTTCTTATCCGAACTGGAATCCTGTAAATGTTACTCTGTGCTGTAAGGCAAACCTATTTTATGCTTTCAAACAGCCTTTGAATTTACTGAGGAGAAAGTTAAGCCTTCTGGTTTCTTTACCAGAATAGAAAGGTTGATTGGGGCAATTTTTGTAGCTACTGAGAATAGAAAATTTGGGGCAGCTTGAAAATGTACTGAAAAATCCTGAACAAGCACTTATGTATTCATCAAATTGTTATGGCAAGTATTTTCTTCATTCAGTCTGGGAAAGTAACTGAGAGCTACTGTTACTGCCCGTGTATTCGGTATATATCCAAAACTGTGTTCTTAACATGCCTCCTTATTTATATCTGAACTCTCAAGCTTGAATTTAATGATATTTTCACATTCCTCTGTGTGATTCAAATCACTCTGAACATCAGATGCAGGGGACAAACAATGCCTTGCCCTCATGTCTTGCTTGTAAGGTTCCTTGAGACATTAGTGCGGCAGTCACTACTGGACTAAACTGAGACAAGCGACTTCTGGTTCAAGGCTTCCGGGTAGCCAGAGCTGTTTCCAGACATCAGTAATACAGTAGGACCCCCATATCTGCTGGGAATTGGTTCGGGGGTGTGTGGATACCAAAAACCGTGAATAATAGCAAACACCATGAAAATAATTCAACTTCTGGTTTAAAATACCACAGAGTTGCCTTGGAGGACCTAGAAAATGGCTAGAGAGGACACATTTTCTAGGAAGACTCTATGGTAGGTGTGCTGTTTTGTGTCCTGTGGATAACTGAATCAGTGGATAAGGAATCGGTGGATACGGGGGTCCTGCTGTAAAACCATTTCAATTCTCATGCTTACAATGTGAAGGACACAGCACAAATGGAAAATGTACTGAGAATGGAAAGAAAAAAGCAAACTAAGGCAATAATTATTTGGATCAAGCCTCACATATTTGTACTGGTTTTAGAAGATGTGTTCTTTCACATGGTAAAAATCATCTGTTCGTTATAACATGATTTTCTTCACATGCATATGTTACATTTAGCGTACTTTATTTTGTTATTGGTCTGAAAGGTAAACATAGGATTAATTTGCAAATCTGATTGCTAAATCCTAGATCTCTGTGGAAACCCTTTAGTGTGAGGAGAACAGTTAATTGTCAGGAATGTACATTCTCCTTATTGTCTGATTTGACCATTAATTACAAAGTTCTTATAACAACCAGCTGGAATGAAAACAGTTCAAGGAGGGGAGGGGCCAAATACTGGTATCTCAGCAGAAGCAATGGAGTGGTTCTGCTTCCCTTCACTCCCTCACCTCAGCCTGATGGAATGACTGCTATCAGGTAACCATTGATATGGGGTTGAACTAGATGGATCTGTCTTCTTAGCAGAAAAGATGGTAGCCCTGTGTCCTTTTCTCCCTTACTGCAACTTAATATAAGCATTTTATACTGAGATAATTGTGACTAGAGATGTGCGTCCCTGCTCAATCTATATGTGTCCTTTTTCTTCCTCAGCTTGTCCGCATACCTTCATTCCCATAGCTCACATTTATATTAGCAAATGAACACCAAGAGGTAAAATTACAAGAGTTGGTATTGATAAAAAGCAGGGCAAATGCCTGAGCAAACATTAATTAAAAACTGAGATTTCCAGACAGAGAATTTTAATTATCCATGATCAAGAAGGATCAGAATTTTCCCATGAGTGCTGTAATGACAGACTCTTGGCACATGTAAATAGTTTTGCAAGACAGCAAGCAATAGCTTCAGCAACTGGGATAAAAGAAGAAAGCCTGAAACATCTCACACTAACAGCAGAATCCTAAGGGCCTTTAAAAATACTCTCTCTCTCTCTCTGGCTTTTCTTTGCAAACGAAGATTCAGGAAGGACTCATCCTGCGCTTTCTGCAAGCACGCTGATGACTAAAAAGGCCAATCCGAGATAAACAAGTCTGGTTGCAGAAAGCAGAGCAGAAGGTCTCCTTGGGTGATGTTTCTGGGTTGTGATTCTTTCTGCGTTGTGGTTCTCTTCAAGACTTGTTTGGCGTGAGTTCTCAAATAAGGCTGCAGCATTGTGGATACTGCGTCTCCATGCCTCCCGATGTGAGGCCAGGGCGGACCATTGTTGGTGATCAATTTGGCTGAGCCTGAGATGTTGTTTCAGGGAGTCCTTGTATCGCTTTTTTGAAGCGCCCCTCTTACGCTGACCCGTGGCAAGTTCACCGTAGAGTACTATTTTTGGGAGGCGATGGTCCTCCATCCTAGAAACGTGCCCTGCCCAGCGCAGCTGTGTTTTCAGTATCATGGCCTCAATGCTGGTGATCCCTGCTTGCTCAAGGACAGCAACATTCGTCACATAGTCAGTCCAGTGTATATTTAGGATTGTGCGTAGACGTAAAAATACAGTTCCTTAGATTTATAGCAATGGAGTAGGGTGTGTTTTTCCTCATTTCAGTTGTTGCAGGTGCGCAACAACTTTCTACCATAAGTTAAATTTTAAAAAAAATTCTACCATCTTTCTACCATAAGTTAAATTTTTAAAAAATGCCTCTGGAGATCTCAGATTGGAGTACTATCTCATGAAGGAATGGCACATCTTCCATCCTCCAATTCATCATGATCATCATTCAGCAGCTGACTATCAGGATTCAGTCTTTGTTGTATGTGTTTTCAGACTGTACTTGTGCACGTTATTTGCATGTACACATATAGTCAAGAATACATGTGGAGTAAATTTGCTTCCAGAAGCATGTAGTCTCTGAAACATGGGTCACCTATCGCCAACACTTACGACTCCTCGAACGTTTTCATCAGCGCTGTATACGTACAATCCTAAATATATACTAGACTGACTATGATGAATGTTGCTGTCCTTGAGCAAGCAGGGATCACCAGCATTGAGGCCATGATATTGAGAACACAGCTGTGCTGGGCAGGGCACATTTCTAGGAACACAGCTGCGCTGGGCAGGGCACATTTTGGGAAGACCATCGCCTCCCAAAAATAGTACTCTACAGTGAACTCGCCACGGGTCAGTGTAAGAGGGGCGCTCCAAAAAAGCAATACAAGGATTCCCTGAAACAACATATCAGGCTTGACCAAATTTGATCACCAACCATGGTCCGTCCTGGCTTCACATCGGGAGGCATGGAGACGCACTATCCACAATGCTGCAGCTTTATTTGAGAACTCACGCCGAACAAGTCTTGAAGAGAAACAACAGCGCAGAAAGAATCACAACCTGGAAACATCACCCAAGGAGACCCTCTGCTGTGCTTTCTGCAACCGGACTTGTTTATCTCGGATTGGCCTTTTCAGTCATCAGTGTGCTTGCAGAAAGCGCGGGATGAGTCCTTTGCAAAGAAAAGCCAGAGAGAGTCTCTAGTTGGTAATGGGTTCCTAGATTTCGAACACTTAAAAAACAGATTAGCTGAACATATAATGGTTTGTGAAGCTTCATAGAAATTTGATCCCTTGAGTGAATAATCTAATAAGTATAGACTAGTAGCAAATAAGAAGGTAAAAATTGGTATGGAAATATATTGGGAACACATTTGGCAAGCAGACACTTCTATCAATCAGTTGCCTAGCATTTGGGGCAGTAAACTCTAAATTGGTTTTTAAAATCTTTCAAAGCTTTCAGTTTGGAGTACCATATCTTGAAAGTATTGTCTTATGTAACATGGTAAAGATCATTCAGTGAAAATTGCTCAAATGGTTTTTATTATTTTCACATAGGACAAACCACAGAAGTAGTCTTCCAAACAAACAATCTCAGAAAGACAGCTGAATGCGCCTCTGGGCCTGATAATGTAAGTAACCCAAGGCATGAATATTTTATGGCCACAGCTAAATGCAGGAAATTATAAACTAATATAAACTGATGTACTTTGTGTCCGTCTCCTGACAAGTGAAGCAATTACTCCAATCACATAATTAGAATGTACTTATTCTGTGGCTTGTGTTAATGCGGTAGAGCCCTAAGAAATCTAATGCAAAGTAGTCTACACAGGTATTTAAGGATGAGCCAACTATTTTACAGATGGAAAGTGCATGTCAGTGGAAATTATAGATGGGAACAAGGAGTAGTTTTATATATTCCTGAAAAGGGACCAAGTAAGTTCATACCCATGCAGTAGAAGATTGTTCTGTTGACCTTCAGCACTAATAATTGAATTTACTACTTTGATTCTTGGCCTAGTAAATGCATATTCTGAGTAAGGGATTTAATACAGAGCTTCTTTCCAGCCTGCTCCACCTCTGTAGATTTTTTTTTTATTTAGTTATTTATACCCTGCTCTTCAGCCACAAGGCTATGAGAGCGGCTTACAAATTGTTTTAAGTAATAGCTATTTACACTTCTACACTGCATTAAACAGTTTCCAATGTGTGTTAGCTAGTTGCCCCCCACAAGCTGGGTACTCAATTTACCAACCTACGAAAGGATGGAAGGCTGAGTGAACCTTGGAGCCTGCTGGAATCAAACTTGCAATGTGGTGACTTGCAGTACTGGCATTTAACCACTGTGCCACCAGGGAGAAATGCTAAACTCACATTTAAGTGCTGATCAGGTCCAATCATTTTGTATCAGTAGTAGTTGATATAAAGCTATACAATTAAGAACTTGTTTTATTGAACAAATTGGGGTAGCATGCAAAGATGATGAACTTATTTAAATCTTTTATTGTCTCTGTATTTTATCATTTTATATAACTGCAAGATGATAACATATCACTATATGTATTTGGTATTATTTAATTCAGAAAATTATTTTATTATCATTACTAACTGGCAATTTTCGTAATTCTAATTCTAATTTTAACATATTTTGTTTCAATGAATTTTGTTATATTTTACTTAAGTCAGGTCAGGTTCAATTAATTAACTTTATATTATATTATATTTTAATATATCTTTTATATATTTTTTCTTCTTATATAATGTTTGATGTTAAATGTTAATTGTTTTAATTGATGTTAATTGTTTTGATATGGTCAATTGACTAATCAAATAAACCATAACTAACTAGTTGATAAATTTAAGTCAGAATTGTAGAGTAGGAAGAGACCACAAGGGCCATCCAGTCCAACCCCCTGTCATGCAGGAACACCCAATCAAAGCACTCCTGACAGATGGCCATCCAGACTCTGTTTAACAACCTCCCAAGATTCCACCACACTCTGGGGCAGCGTAATCCACTGTCAAACAGCTCTTGCTGTTGGAAAGTTCTTCTGATTGTTTAGGTGGAATCTCTTTTCCTGTAGTTTGAATCTATTGCTCTGTATCTAAATCTCTGGAACAGCAGAAAACAAGCTTCCTCTATCTCCAATATGACATCCTTTCAAATATTTAAACATGGCCATCGTGTCACCTCTTAACTTTCTCTTCTCCAGGCTAAACATACCCAGCTCCCCAAGCCACTTCTCAGAGAGCATGGTTTCCAGGCCTTTCAACATTTTGGTCACCCTCCTCTGGACACACTCCAGCTTGTCAATATCCTCCTTAAATAATGGTGCCCAGAAGTGGACACAAGTTTCCAGGTCAGGTCTGACCACAGCAGGACAGAGTGGTACCATTACTTTCTTTGATCTCGATGGTAGACTCATATTGATGCAGCCTAGAATTGCGTTGGCTTTTAAAGCTGCCGTATCACAGTTATCTAATTTTCACCTTGTGGTGTATTAAGACTCCTAGATCCCTTTCACATGTGCTGTTATCAAGCCCGGTGTCACCCATCCTATATCTGGGCATTTTGTTTTTTCTGCCTAAGTGTAGTACCTTTTATTTCTCCCTGTTGAAATTTGTTTTGTTAGTTTTGGCCCAGCTCTCTAATCTGTTAAGGTCATTTTGAATTCTGTTCCTGTCTTGCAGTATTAGCTATCCCTAATACTACTAATTTGGTGTCATCTGGAAGTATGATAAACATGCCCTCTATTCAATCATCTAAGTAATTTATAAAGATGTTGAATAGCACTGGTCCAAGGGTAGAATCTTGTGGCACCCCACTAGTCGCTTCTCTCCATGATGAAGGTAAGCACACTTTGGGTTTAGTCGGTCAACTAATTACAAGTCCACCTAACAGTAGCATTGACTAGCTCACATTTTACTAGCTTGTTTGCAAGAATATCATGGAGGACTTTGTCAAAGGCCTTCCTGAAATCAAGATATGCTATATCCACAGCATTCACTTCATCTACCAAGCTTGAGACTCTGTCAGAATAAAAGGAGGTAAGATTAATCTGGCATGACTTATTTTTGAGAAACTGATGTTGACTTTTAGTGATCTCGTCATTGCTTACAGACTATCTCCTTAATGGTCTGCTCTAGTCTCTTTCCTGATATCGATATCAGGCTGACCAGGCAGTCATTGTTTGGGTCCTTCTCCCCTCCACCACCTTTTTGGAGATAGGGACAACATTTTCCCTTCTCCAGTCTACTTGGGCATCTCCCGTTCTCTGGGAATTCTCAAAGATTACTGCCAGTGGTTATGAGATTACTTCTGCCAGTTCTTTTAATACCTTGGATATAATTCATCTGGCCCTGGAGACTTGAATTCATTTAGAGTAGCCAGCTATTCCTATACTACCTATTTACCTATTTTGTGCTGCATTTCCCCTACTGCATCATCTGCTCCATTTTCCCCAGGCTGAACATTTTTTTCCCTTTTGGGAGAAGACCAAGGCAGAGAAGGTGTTGAGTAGTTCCACCTTTTCTCTGTCCCCTATTAGCACTCCTCCATCTTCTCCACGCAGCAGCCCTACCGCTTCCTTTCTTCCTTTTGCTATAGATACAACTGAAAAAGGACTTCTTATTGTTTTTAACCTCTCTAGCAAATCAGCTCTCGTAAAGTCTGGAATGTGTGCTTGACTATGCTTGGCTTCCACTTTCTGCTGTATAACAAACTCCAGGAGAACATGGTCACTCTCACCTAAGGATCCTGCCACTTCCATCCCATTAACAAGATCATCACTGTTGGTTAAGATCAGATCTAAAATAGGTGAACCCCTTGTTGCCCCTTCCATCTTAAGTCATACTTAAAACATGTTTCTCAAGTCTCTTACATTTGCATATTAGATTCCACAATTTCCTCAGCAACTTGTTCCAGTTTCATTCCTCCACTTCTTTTGAGGCAACCTCCAGGATTTGGGGGACAGGTCACCTGAAACACACTGCTGTGTTTTCTGGAACCAGGGGAAATCTCTATATCCTCTAAAGTTTGTGCTGTGGTATTGCAAAAGGAGCTGCTAGGTAACTCAGGAGTTACTGATATGGTCCATGCCAGTAAATTGCAAATGGAAGATATTTTTCTCTTTCAAATTACTTGTGAGTATTGTTTAATTTCAGTATTGTAAATTGCTGATGGTTCTTTGTGATCTCCAGGAAAGTACTCTTATTGATTCTTGTCAATAAATGATTCAGAACTTTCAAAAATGAATGCAAACATGTGCCATCTCAGTGCCATGCATTTCATGTGATCTTTTTTGTCTTTCAGCTTCCACTCATGTTTTTAACAGTTTCTCTTCTGTCTTAGAAACCTGATGTAGATGTTGCAGAACGCCAGAAGAAACTCTTATCATCTGATCTTGAACACAGTTTGGCCAAAATAGTGGCAGAAGTAAGTAGTTACTCTGATTCAGTTAGGCCGATGAATCTACAAATCTTGAATTGTTTGAGTTATCTGAAGATTTTTTTTTTAATTGGGGGGCATACCACACTCCAAAGAAAGTGGCAAGGCAGGAGGAACGTTCCGTCTTCTGTGCTGTCTTACTGCATAGAGTTGTCATTTTTTGTTGTTCCAGCCCTGTGAGGGACTGAGGTAAAACCGTGTCTTTTTGCTAACCAGAAAAGCCTATTAGCAAAAAGACATGGTTTTAGTTTGGTCCTCCATGGGACCAGAACGAAAGAAAACCAGAAGAACAGCAATGTCATGCGGTAAGGCAGCAGGGAAGATGAAATATTCCTGCTGCCTTGCCACTTTTCTTCAGAGTGCAATAAGCCCCTTAGTTACATGTATATCTTACCTTTCCTCCAGTTAGTTCAGTGTAGTATACATGGATCTTCCCATTTATTCTCACAGCAATCTGCAAAGTATGTCAGGCTGAGAGCCAAGAACTATCCCAAGGTCATCCAGTGAATTTTTTGGCTTGATGTGAAATGCAATCTGTACCTCCATAGTCCCAGGCCAGCACCATTGCAACACCTGTAATAACTACTACAACAGCAACAATAATATTTATTCCTTACCCACCTCTCCCTATGGATCGAAGCAGGAAACAATTTAACATATAAACATAATGCTGGTTAAAAACACATATCAGTTAAAAACATATATCAGTTTAAAAGAACAAGTAAATTTTTTTAAAAAACAATCTATACACAATTTAAAATTCATAATTTAAAATCATCTAGATAGGCCTGCCAGAAGAGACAGACAAGACATTTGCCTTGTCCAAACTGGTGATTTGTCCTGATTTACATTGTATCATCATCATCTTTTATTTCTACCAGCTGGACCCAGCGTACCATATACCATTAAACACCTCTGCCCCCTGCCACCTGCCCTCCGCTTGTTCTGCCCCCCTGCCACCCCCCTCCTCTTGTTCTTCCCCCTGCCACCCCCTCCACTTGTTCTGCCCTTGCCACCCCCCTCTGCTTTTTCTGCCCCCTGCCACCTCCTCCGCTTGTTCTGCTCCCCTGCCACCCTCTCTGCTTGTTCTGCCTCCTGCCACCCCCTCTACTTGTTCTGCCCCCCTGCCCCCGCCTTCTGCTTGTTCTGCCCTCCTGCCACCCCCTCTGCTTGTTCTGCCCCTCTGCCAGCCCCCTCTGCTTGTTCTGCCCCCTTCCAGCCCCCTCCACTTGTTCTGCCCCCTGCCACCCCCCTCTTCTTGTTCTCCTCCCCGCCACCCCCCAGGGTTAAAACTCAACACTTACAAAGAAATTCCACCCAGGGACAGGGGGAGTTCCAGTAGATAATGGCCCATCAACCAACCATTAGCCAAACAGACACTAACAAGCCTTGCATTTCTATACCCAGAAACTAACCATTCAAATTTACACAAATTTACATACACTCCCCAACAGGGGTTCACAGCATAAAAACTCCACAGACACTCCTACCCTACCATTCTCTGAAGATGCCAGCCACAGATGCAGGCGAAACGTCAGAAATAAACTATTCCAGAACACGGCCTCACAGCCTGGAAAAAAACCAAGGAAAATCTATAGCAGTATAACATTAAACAAGTGTATGTATTTCACAAATAAAACTTAACTTTTAAAAACAATTTATTTAATGTTTTTATCAGTTTGAAAATGATGCTATTAAGCCAAGGCCAGCTAGAGAGAGAGTGGGGCAAGGAGAAAAGTAGGGAAGGGGGAAACTTTTTATTGGAAATTACCCATGGAAAATTCCTCCTTGCAGCACTGAAAACCAGATACTTAACCAGTCAGATGAAAACCAGTTGGACCCCCACAGCCACAGGGTTTTGGTTCCCAGACTTATCACGGATACCAGACCTACCATGGATACTAGAAACCATGGATAACAGTGAACCCTATTAAAATAAAGGACTTCCAATAAAAACATATCATAGAGTTGCATTGAAGGACTTGGAAGATGCCTAGAGAGGATGCCTCTCTAGGCATTTTCCAGTGCAACTCTATGGAATATGTTCCCTACTTTGTGTCCCGCAGATAACTGAAACCACGGATATTGGTTCAGTGGATATGTGGAGCCCAACTGTATAGAGGTGACTAAAAGATGATTCCTGTGTTATAAATAGGTAATATTAGTGCTAGTGCCCTTAGGGAAACCAGACATTATATTTAGCAAAAATTTTAGACTTGGCCTTCCCAAACCATTATGTGGAAATAGTCTTCCATAGATTTGTCATGGTGTGCATTCTCTGCCCAGCCAAATCCCATCCCTTTTCTTTATGATAGTGCTAACAAGAGTAGATAAAGAGCTGGAGAATTATTCTCAGAGTTGTGGTGTTTATCACAAATGGTCTAGATGCTTCCCAAAGCTCAAAATGACATCTGACAAATCCCTGTACTCCTATGAGGAAGAGGGACACATTGTGGTGGCCAAAAATATTGGCTGGCTACAAGACCAATTAAAATGGGTGAATACACATAAATATCTACATGGGGAGCCAATTGTACAAATTGGACAATGAAATTTTGCAGTGTGGTTGGACTGGAGAATGCTTTATTTCTGTAGCATTATTGGGGTCTATAAATGCCTGCACTTCCAGTACTGTATTATGATCTTTAGATCAGTGGGCTGTAATCAAAACTAAACCGTGAGGATTTGTGTCTTTACTGTAGCTCACAGTAGGGTGACACTTCTGGCACAGGAGAACCACCATGGACACAGTTTGCATGCCTCCACAGATGTGTGTGTAGAGATAACAGAAATATTGCTTATTATAGTACTTTATCCAAGTTGGCCATTCTGAGATAGAATGGAGAATAAGAAGTACTCAGTTCTCAGGTTGCTATGCTCAAGGCAGCATATTTTTATTACACCAAACAGTCCATAATATTTTGCCTTGGATCTTGGTGTTGAAAGACACCCACAATAGTAATCTTAAAATGTTTTCTTAGAATAGAATTTGTAAACTAGAAGGCAAAATTATGTGTAGAGAGTACATAAAATTGCATATCATGTTCCCTCCACGTTTGCGTGTTTCACTTTTGCAGATTTGCTTATTCACAGATTATTTGTCCAGTCTCCGTTGCTGCGCTATGCCATTTTTACCATGTTGACAACACTGGTGTCACTGGGAGGAAATCAAACTGGCAAGGTGGCTGGGCCTGGCCGCGCATGCATTCCCTCACTAGTGCACTTACTTGGGAGAGCGGGGACAAATATCACAACAATGTAGGGTCATTTGTGCCTTTGCTGGCTTACACATTTGTACAGGCCGGCAGGAAGGGAATGGGATGAGCAGATCACGAGGAGGGTGAGTGTATGTGTTTCCTCACTTGGGCAAGCAGGTGGTAAGGAGGCATGAGGGGATCATGAGGAGAAAGGGTGTGTGCGCGCGCAGGCATGCAGGAGGAAAAGATCGTAGAAGCAAGCTTCAGGTCATCGTCCAGCACCACCACACACAAGCATTTTTTTCTTCCAGTACCTCTTCTCTTGGCCTGTTCGATAAGGGAAAGCAGGAACACTAGCATCAGCATAGCTCCAGCCTGCCAGCCAAGTCTTGGCAAAGCTCACAAAACTTAAGCAGGGTCTCAAATTTGAAAGCTCCTTTTCACCACCACCATCCCCCCCCCACTCTCATGTGCACTAACTCCTGCTCCAGTCAGTCAGTCTGTCCCACTCTGAGCCGCAGAGGCAATTCTGTGCGCCCAAGCCTCACGAGAGTTTTCTAATTGCTGCCGCCACTGCTAGCAAAACATGACTAAGGGAGTGAGTACACATGCGCAGGCAAGCAAACGAAGTGCCTGGTGTGAAGAGCAGGAGACACCACCACACAAAGTGATCAGCAAGGCTGCGTGGCGGTTTTAAGGGACCCTGAAAAGAAACATTTCAATGAACCTTGATCCCCATCTCCTGCTACCACCTTTTCCCCTCACTGTCCCCCTACTGCCTCCTTTTTTCCTCACAGCCCCACTGGAGCTTTTCACTGCCCCCAAGGGGGGCAGTACTGCCCACTTTGGGAATCACTGGTTTAGAGTGTGGCCAGCAGCATGTGTTGCACCAGATACTACTTGGGACAGAACTGTAGTTATCACAGAGGACATGAAGTCCTGAGCTGCTCCTAACAGAGCAGTCTCCATATGGATGTTGAAGTTCTCCAGCACAACAAGCCAGGAGGACTCTAATACCAGTGCCAAGACCAACTCAGTCAGCTCAAACTGTTGAGCAGTCGGGTGGGTGGTAAACCAACAGAACCCCTATTCTGTCCTGGCCACCCACTTTCAAACACATACATTAACACCCAACACACCTGGTGAGGGAGATGGAATCATGTTAGGGCACTACAATTCTGCTTCCCTCCCCCACTAGGCATTGCCTTCTGTACAGAGCACCCAGGTTGACGAAATTTAGAGAGCTCTCTTGTGCTCTCCCCCTTACCACTGCTGCTTCATCTAGCCAGGTCTCTGTAAGTCAGGTTAGCATGCTTATCTAGGATTAAGTCCTGGATCATGGCTGTTTTTCCATTTATTGACCTGGCATTAAGCAGCAGAAAGGGAGGGAGCTGAGGTACTCCCTTTCTCATAAGCTCCTCTTCTATACATGCAGATGCACACTTATACATAGTAGAGCCTAATTGGGGACCATCAGTGGAAGAAATGGATGAGGAGCACATTGTTTAAGCTATAATCAGTGGCAGTTTGCTTGAAAAGGAGTTGCTGCAGATATATAATTAGACAATTAAGGACAGAACTCAAGTTTTGGCACAGCCGCTTGCATTACTAGATCAGACACATCTTTTTTAGACTAATAATGCAAAAAAGTGATGTGACTATTGCTAAAGGAATACTGCAGGCAGATATATTTTAGCAGACTGCAAATTGTAGATGAGTGCAGTTGTATACCAAATGTTCCAAACTTTGATCAGAACTGGTAGGTAATCTTTACCACAAATGTAAATACAGCTGTTTTCATCTTGTCATTCTGCCCATGGTTATTTAATTAATATAATATTGTCTATTAATAGCTACAGGAAATATTGCCAGAGGGTAAAGTGGCACTGAATTGGTCACAAGGACCAAAGAGAAAAGCTGGTAGGAGTCCTGAAAGGAACTACAAACAAAAGGTACTCTTGCAATAGTGTGCTATGTAGTCGTATTTTAAATATTATCCTAAAGAGACTATATTTTGAAAGTAAAGTTCTAGAGTACAACATAAAATATCCCATGTTTACAGTACATAATGTTAATGTGTCAGATTTTATATTTCTCTTGTCATTTGCCTAACTGTTGAAATTTATTATATTCTTCTTTGCTTGACCAAAATTATTGAACATTCTGTATGCTTTGCATATTGCGGATGCTGGCAAACCATGATTAAATAATTTCTCTTCCTGTTCTTGGACAAATTAGGCATCAAGTAAAGTTTTTAAAATTGAAATCTCCCCTTCTTCTTTTTTACCTGTAAGGATATAGGCAAGAAGACATTACAAGTTGCTCTTCATGTTGTTTTGCAGAATATTATACTAGCGTCCTAAGTTAAACTTGTGTTTAAGCCCCTTCCTTCAACAAGATAGGCTGGATAAAAGTATTCTTACTACAAAGTAGTTTTCTGAGGTTCTTAATGATTTTTGGAACAAAGGTATTTGTTTTCTTTGGTTTCTGTAAATGTTTCACAAGTTCTGTCACTTGACCTCTTGCTTCCTCTTGATTTGAGGACTAGTAGTATAGTCAAGAGAGGGTCTAAAAACCGTAAAGACATCAGATCCCATATGATCTTGGATGCTAAGCAGGGTCAGCCTTAGTAGTTGGATGGGAGACTGCCAAACAATACCAGGTACTGTTGGCTTTTTCAGAGGAAGGAACTGGCAAAACCACCTCTGAGTATTCCTTGCCTAAGAAAACCCTATGAAATGTATGAGGTCGCCATAAGTTGAAATGCAACATGAGATCGCATATACACAGTACAATCAAAGTGTTAGTGAAAACAAGTTTAGATCATAATATCCTTGACTGAAATGTATCAAAAAAGGACTCTTTTTAAAAAAAGAGATATTCTTCAGCATGGCTATTAACTGCTGTGTTGTCGAAGGCTTTCACAGCTGGCATCCATAGATTTTCCTTTGGTTTTTTCCGGGCTGTGAGGCCGTGTTCTGGAATAGTTTCTTTCTGACGTTTCGCCTGCATCTGTGGCTGGCATCTTCAGAGAACAACTGCTGTGTTGTTAAGTAGAAATAAAAATAATTCGTAAACTCATTTCCTATGGGCTTTTGTGGTCATGGTGTATGATTTAAGAGCTAAGGCTCTGAACGCCAGTCATTCTGTCTAAAGTACACATGATTTGAAGAGTTTTTCTTTCCAGTCTCAGCTGCCTCAGCATGATGAATGTATACCAAATTTAAATCCTATTTCAGGAGGGTTGTATATAAAGTATTTTACCTGTCATTTCATTCTTAGAATCATAGAATCATAGAATTGCAGAGTTGGAAGAGACCACGAGGGCCATCCAGTCCAACCCCCCTGCCACGCAGGAAATCTTGATTAAAGCATCCCCGACAGATGGCCATCCAGCCTCTGTTTAAAGACCTCCAAGGAAGGAGACCCCACCACGCTCCGAGGGAGTGTGTTCCACTGCCGAACGGCTCTGACTGTCAAAAAGTTCCTCCTCATGTTGAGGTGGAATCTCTGTTCCTGGAGCTTGCACCCATTGCTCCGTGTTCCAGTCTCTGGAGCAGCAGAAAACAAGCCTGCTCCATCCTCAGTGTGACATCCCTTCAAATACTTAAACAGGGCTATCATATCGCCTCTTAACCGTCTTTTTTCCAGGCTAAACATACCCAGCTCCCTAAGTCTCTCCTCATAAGGCATCGTTTCCAGACCTTTCACCATTTTAGTTGCCCTTCTCTGGACACGCTCCAATTTGTCAATATCCTTTCTGAACTGTGGTGCCCAGAACTGGACACAGTATTCTAAGTGAGGTCTGAACAAGGCAGAATAGAGTGGCACTATTACTTCCCTTGATCTAGACACTATACTTCTATTGATACAGCCCAAAATCGCATTGGCCTTTTTAGCTGCCGCATCACACTGTTGGCTCATGTTCAACTTGTGGTCTACTAGGACTCCTAGATCCCTTTCGCACGTAGTCTCATTCAGCCAGGTCTCTCCCATCCTATATTTATGCATTTCATTTTTCTGCCCTAAGTGCAGTACTTTACATTTCTCCGTATTGAATTTCATTTTGTTAGCTTTGGCCGAGCTCTCCAGTCTATCCAGGTCATCTTGAATTTTGATCCTGTCCTCTAGGGTATTAGCTACTCCTCCCAATTTGGTGTCATCTGCAAATTTGATAAGTATGCCCCTAATTCCCTCATCCAAGTCATTGATAAAGATGTTGAATAGCACTGGGCCCAGGACAGAACCCTGTGGCACCCCACTGGTCACATCTTTCCAAGACGAAGAGGAGCCACTGCTGAGCACCCTTTGGGTTCGGCCGGTCAACCAATTACAAATCCATTGAACAGTTAACTTGTCTAGCCCACATTTTACAAGCTTGTTTGCAAGAATGTCATGGGGAACCTTGTCAAAGGCCTTACTGAAATCAAGGTATGCGATGTCCACAGCATTCCCTTCATCTACCAAGCTGGTAACTTTATCAAAAAAAGAGATCAGATTAGTCTGGCATGACTTGTTTCTCTGAAACCCATGTTGACTTTTTGTGATTATGGCATTGCCTTCTAAATGTTCACAGACTCTTTGTTTAATGATCTGCTCTAGAATCTTCCCTGGTATTGATGTCAGACTAACTGGACGATAATTGTTGGGATCCTCTTTTTTCCCCTTTTTGAAGATGGGAACAACGTTTGCCCTCCTCCAGTCTGCTGGGACTTCTCCTGTTCTCCAGGAGTTCTCAAAGATTATTGCCAATGGCTCTGAGATAATATTTGGCAGCTCTTTTAATACTCTTGGATGTAGTTCATCTGGTCCTGGAGATTTAAATTCATTTAGATTAAGAAGGTGTTCCTGTACTACCTCTTTACTTATTTTGAGCTGGATTTCCCCTATTGTGTCCTCTGTTCCATTATCCTCAGGTTGGTCCTCCTTTTCCTTTTCTGAAAACACTGAGGCAAAGAAGGTGTTGAGTAATTCTGCCTTTTCTCTGTCCCCTGTTAGCATTTTGCCATCTTCTCCTCGTAGTGGCCCTATCATTTCCTTCTTCCTCCTTTTGTTGCGGACATACCCCAAAAAACCCTTTTTATTGTTCTTAACCTCCCTAGCAAGCCTGATCTCATTCTGCGCTTTAGCTTTTCTGACTTTACTCCTACACGTGTTCGCTATCTGTTTGAATTCTTCTTTGGTGATTTCCTCCCTTTTCCATTTCCTATACATGTTCTGTTTAAAACTTAGCTCCATTGAAAGTTCTTTAGTCATCCATCCTGGTTTCTTGAGATACCTCCCATTTTTCTTCCTCAATGGTACTGTTTGAAATTGTGCCTTCAGTATCTCCCTTTTGAGAAAGTCCCATCCGTCTTGAGGTCTCTTCTCTTTTAGTATTCCTGACCATGGGATCACCCCCAGTATTTCCCTGAGTTTATTGAAATCAGCTCTCCTAAAGTCAAGAATGCGTGTCTGACTATGCCTGGCTTCTCCTTTCCATTGTATAACAAACTCCAGGAGAACATGATCACTCTCACCTAAGGATCCCACCACTTGCACCCCATTAACCAGGTCATCTCTGTTGGTTAGGATCAGATCTAAAATAGCTGACCCCCTTGTTGCCTCTTCCACGTTTTGGACCATGAAATTGTCTTCCAGGCATGTAAGGAATTTGCTAGACCTTGTAGTTTTGGCTGAGTTAGATTGCCAGCATATATCAGGATAGTTGAAGTCACCCATCACTACTACATCTCTCCTTTCTGCATGTGTGTTCATCTGTTCTAGAAAGGCAACATCCAATTCCTCCGTCTGATTTGGGGGTCTGTAGTAGAGTCCCACAATAACATCCCTGTTGTTTCCCTCCCCTTGTATTCTCTCTTCTGGTGGAAAGTGTACAATGGTTTGTAGTGCCCTTTTGAGCAGAGGCTCATGCAGATTTCTAATGCCAACAGCAAAATTAGCAGCTGTTAAGGCTGGACAGGTTGAAAAACTTTATGGAGGTACAGCACCAAAGTTTTTGACCATGTAGATCATGAAAAATTATGGATTGCTAAAAAAGAAATGGGAGTACCATGGCATTTGTTTGTCCTGTTGTGTAACCTGAACATGAGGTTATATTGATATTTTCCGGCGTATAAGACGACTGGGCTCATAAGATGACCCCCCAATTTTAAAGTTAAAATATAGAGTTTGGGATATACTCACTGTATAAGACCACCCCTCCTTCTCTACCTCTCAGATCTCCTCCCCCCTGTCCAGCCAGCCACCCCTTCACCCTTCCCAAAGCCGTGATAGGGTGCCCGATTGCGGCTTCGGGAAGGGTGGGTGGTGGCTGGAAAGCCTACCTCCCACCAGCCAGCCAACTCAGAGGTTTGGCTGGCAAGGGTCTCCCCAGCCAGCCAGCCAGCCAAAGCTCCGTGTTTTGTCTTGGCTTTCATAACTTTGGCTGTAGATGATGGAATAGTCTGTGAAATTAAAGGACTGAGAACAGCTAAAGAAGTATGGGATACTTTGAAAAATCTCTGTGGTGGTCAGTCTTTGGAAAGTAAGGTTGCATTAATAATGAAGTTGGTTAATATGAAGCTATCAAATCCCAAATTTTTGAATGAGCACATTAATGATTTTAGAGCCACATTGACAGACTTGCAAACTCCTGGAGAGGAAATCCCAAAAGCTATGCAAATGGGAATCTTCCTGGCAAGTTTACCAAAATTCTACAATCCCATAATAAATACCTTGCAATTAAAGAATGATTTAACTCTACCAGAAGCTTTTATTCAGATAAGAGAATTTCACCATAGACAAAACTTGATGCAAAATGATAGAGTCCAGAAATTCTAATTTTAAGCAATAGGCTAACTTGGCTGAAAAGAAACCTCATTTTAAACGGACTGCTTTTCTTCTCTCCTGAGCTAAATGGAGGGCAATTTAACACTTCAGTGGCAAGGTGGTCATTCTCACAGCAGGGGAAAGGATCTGCTGGGAAAACTGCCAGGTGTATAAGACGACCCCTGACTTTTGAGGAGATTTTCAAGGGTTAAAATGTAGTCTTATACGCGGGAACATACGGTACATACTTGATTGTCCTGTTATGTAACCTCTGGCCACAAGGCTACTGTCATGACAGAATACAGAGAAACAGAATGGTTTTCAATTGGCAAGGAAGTCAGACAAGTTGCATTTTATCACTGTACCTGTTCTAATTAAATGCAGAACACAACCTGTTGTAAGCAGGATTAGACTCCAGAAGGAGGTTTGAAAATAGGAGGAAGAAACCTCAATAACTTAAGATAGGTGGATGGCTATATTACTCTCAGAAAATGGCAAAGACCTGGAATGATGAGTGAAACAGGAAGAAAGTGCAAAAGGAGAGTTACAACTGAAGATTAAGAAAACAAAAATGACTGCAGAAAATTTATATAATTTGTTGAGTGGGTAAAGATGACATTGCAGTTGTTAAAAAAAAATCTGTAACCTGGCTAAGTCATTATTCAGAATGGAGACTGAAGTCAAGAAATCGGAAGAAGACTAAGACATAGAAGGACAGCTATGAAGGAACATGGTAAGATCCTCAAATGCAAAGATACATTATTGAGTACCAAAGTCAGGCGCATCCATGCCATTGTTGTGAGCCTTCAAGTCATTTCCATCTTATGGAGACTTTTAAGGCAAACCTATCATGGGATTTTCTTGGCAAAAATTGTTCAGAGGGGCTTTGCCTTTGTCTTCCCCTGAGGCTGAAAGAATGACTTGCCCAAGGTCAGCCAGTGGCTTTCTAGAACTGAGTGGGGATTCAAACCCTGGTCTCTTAAGTCATAGTCCAATACTCAGACCACTATTCCACACTGACTCTCCATCCATGCTATACTAGTTCCCATTTTCGTGAATGGATGTAAAAGCTGCACAGTGAATAAAGCTGACAAATGAATCGACTCATTTGAAATGTGGGGTGGAAGAGAGTTCTGTATCATAGAATCATAGAGTTGGAAGAGACCTCAAGGGTCATCCAGTCCAACCCCCTGCCATGCAGGAACACATAATCAAATCATTCACGACAGATGGCCATCCAGCCTCTGTTTAAAAACTTCCAAAGAAGGAGACTCTACCACACTATGAAGCAGTGTATTCCACTTCTGAACAACTCTTACTGTCAGGAAGTTCTTCCTAATGTTTATGTGGAATCTCTTTTCCTGGAGTTTGAACCCATTGCTCCGTGTCCTAATCTCTGGAGCAGCAGAAAACAAGCTTGCTTCATCCTCAGTATGGCATCCCTTCAAATATTTAAACATGGCTATCATGTCACCTCTCAACCTTCTCTTCTCCAGACTAAACATGCCCAGCACCCTAAGCTGCTCAGTAGATATTATAGATTGCCAGAAAAACAAATAATGTGTCCTAGAGCAAGTCAAGCCTGACTTTTCACTAGAAGCCAAAATCTCTATACAGTACTTTGGGCGTATCATGAGACATCATGATTCGCTGGAAAAAATACTAATACTTGATGAATTACAAAGCAGTAGGTAAAGAGAAAGACCACATTGCAGATAGACTGACTCAATCTAGGAAGCCACAATCCTGACTTAGCAAGACTTAAGCAGGGCTGTCCTGTGGAAGGTGTGAGTCTAAAATTATAAATTTATTAAAGATTCCAGGGATCTAGCCCCTTTTTTAAAAAATAAAAAATATCTTCTTTAAAAAGAAAACTTTCTTTCAAAGTAAGCAGAGTAAAGGCATCGGATGCAGACACAGCTCAATTAACATTTAAATGTGTGGTCTGATCACCCAGTCAATTAGACTCATTAAACAACAAAGACATCAGTTTAAAAATGCATATCAAAATTTTACTAAAGGTATATCAATCTTAATCTGCATATTAAAACAAATCTAAAAGGTCCTTAACTAACTAAGATTATTACGTTAGGATAGTAACTCACCCAGCCTTAAGAGATGAGGGCTGCATGGTGAAGGGTGAAAAGTAAAAGCAAAACTAAAAGAAAGATGGCTACAGCCACATGGAGACAAACTTAAAAGGGAACTTAAACAAAGTGTAATAAAGTATTTAAATTAGGAGGTCATGTGATGAATGACCCATTGCTCCAGTTGGCTGAAATTGCCTAGGAAAAGAAGAAGGGGGAGTGGAAAAACTCATGCCTGCAGGGAAACTTCTAAACTGAACTTAACAATTAACTTGTTATTGCATTATAATAATAATTTCCCCACATTCTACATGCCCCTAGGAGGGCTCCCATTCATAGGGTCAAAGCCAACTTGACAGAACATAACAACAAAGTGGCAAGCACATGGGTATTGCTAGCTCAGCAGCAATAGTAGTTTAAATCCTTATAGCACAGTGAGCTCTAAACAGAGGTGACTTTTGCTACTTGCTCTTCCATTACCAACCAGTGCTATCAATTTATTTTATATGAGAGCCACTTTGAGGAGGTAATGAGGATGGTAGTGCACCCTGTTACTGGGTTCTGCCAGTCATTTCCTTTAGTGCTGTAACTTCTTGATTGGCAGTATATACTTCTCAGGAAGTTGGATTGCAATGCCTTCCCTGGTTGCAGGCAAGAAAGCATTTCAAAAGTGTCCTTTGTATCCCAGCTGCAACCTCATGTGGCTTGTGAAAAATGTTCCCGCCAGAGGGAATTTGTGGAAGAAGGTACTAGTCACTATGATTTAGAGATGACCTGTTCAACATGCAGTGGGAAGAAGGCAAGGAAGGTACATCCAATAAGCAGGAAGAGAAGAGATACTCTCTCTCTGGCTTTTCTTTGCAAATGAAGATTCATGAAGGACTCATCCCGCGCTTTCTGCAAGCACACTGATGACTAAAAAGGCCAATCCGAGATAAACAAGTCCGGTTGCAGAAAGCACAGCAGAAGGTCTCCTTGGGTGATGTTTCCAGGTTGTGATTCTTTCTGCGTTGTCATTTCTCTTCAAGACTTGTTTGGCATGAGTTCTCAAATAAGGCTGCAGCATTGTAGATAGTGCGTCTCCATGCCTCCCGATAGGAGGCCAGGGTGGACCATTGTTGGTGATCAATTTGGCCGAGCCTGAGATGTTGTTTCAGGGAGTCCTTGTATCGCTTTTTCGGAGCATCCCTCTTACGCTGATGAGTTCACTGTAGAGTACTATTTTTGGGAGGCGATGGTCCTCCATCCTAGAAACGTGCCCTGCCCAGCGCAGCTGTGTTCTCAATATCATGGCCTCTATGCTGGTGATCCCTGCTTGCTCAAGGACAGCAACATTTGTCACATAGTCAACCAATAAGCAGGAAGAGAAGAGATACTACTCTTTTTAGGTTTATCTAACAAAATGCAAGCTTTTATTGTTGTTTTTACTATTGCTTTTTAATTGACTTATTGTATATCATGGACCAGTAAATCCAAAGATCTTTGAATAGGTAAAAGGTTGCCACAGTTAGCATCACAGCTTCTCTGTAAATTGTGAAGTCGAAGGCTTTCAGAGCCGGCATCCATAGATTTTCCTTGGTTTTTTTTTTCGGGCTGTGGGGCCGTGTTCTGGAAGAGTTTACTTCTGACATTTTGCCTGTGTCTGTGGCTGACATCTTTAGAGAATGGTTGGGTAGGAGTGTGTGTTCTGTCATTATGTTATGAAAGAATCTATAGATGAGGTGTCCAGCAACTCCATTGATGAAATTTTATTGGATCAGCTTCAGTCTGTGAGTACCGATGACGTGGACAATCTCCTTCGTAGAGTGAGGAAGACGACCTGTCCCCTCGATCCCTGTCCATCTTGGCTGGCCACCCAAGGGGGTGACACATTGAGAGTATTCCTTAGGGATATTATCAATGTGTCCTTCAGGGAGGGGTCCATTCCATCCTGTCTGAAGGAAGTGGCCGTTAAGCCGCTCCTGAAAAAGCCTTCCCTGGACCCCTTGGACAGGAACAACTATAGTCATCCCTTCACATTCATGAGGGTTAGGTTCCACAGACCCCCACGAATGTGATAATTCTGCGAATAAAGACTGCCCTCCCCCTACCTCCCAAAGCGACCACGGGGCTTCCGGAGGCCCCATAGTCGCTTCCCCCCTCCCTCCCCAGGCAACCACGAGGCCTACAGAGGCCCTCTGTAGGTCCCATGCTCGCCTCCCCCCACCTCCCCACTCCCTCTCCAGGCGACCACAGGGCCTCTGGAGGGCCTCCAGAGGCCCCGTAGTCGCTTCCCCCGCCTCCCCACTCCCTCCTGAAAGTGGCAACGGGGCCTCAGAGGCTCCATCGCCACTTTCCTTGGCCTCCCCTCACCGGCAAACTGCGAATATGTGGAACCGTGAGTGTGGAGGCCGCCAATGTTGAGGGAGGACTGTATAGGCCAGTCTCCTTGCTGCCTTTTTAAAGCAAGGTGATCGAGAGGGCGGTCGCTTCCCAACTCCAAGATGTCTTAGATAAAACCGATTATCTAGATCCATTTCAAACTGGCTTTAGGACAGGATATGGAGTTGAGACTGCCATGGTTGCTCTGGCCGACGACCTCCGCTTGGGTATCGACAGGGGTAGTGTGACCCTGTTGGTGCTCTTGGACCTCTCAGCGGCCTTCGATACAATAGATCATTCCATCCTCTTGGATCACCTGAGGGGGTTAGGAATTGGAGGCCCTGCCTTGCATTGGTTCCGCTCCTTCCTCTCAGGCAGATCCCAGAGGGCGAGGCTCGGGGACAGTTGCTCTACTAGAATAGAGTTTAACTGTGGCATCCCTCAGGGCACCATTCTGTCCCCGATGCTATTTAACATCTATATGAAGCCGCTGGGAGAGGTCATTCGGAGACATGGAGTACGGTGTCATCAGTATGCTGATGACACCCAGATACATTTCTCCATGTCTTGATCGTCAGCTTCGACTTCAGATGGCGTCTCTCCTCTCAATGATTGTTTTAAAGCAGTAATGGACTGGATGAGGAAAAACAAATTGAGACTGAATCCAGACAAAATGGAGGTACTTACAGTTACAGGCCCAAAACCAGGTCTGGGAATACAACTTTCAATCCTAGATGGAACTACACTCTCCTCCAAGGACTGTGTTCGCAGTCTGGTGGTGCTCCTGGACCCGTCGCTCCTGATGTCTAATCAGGTAAATGTGACGGTCAGGAGTGCCTGTTATCAACTTCGGCTGATACGCCAGCTGCGCCCTTTTCCGGAAACCAGGGACCTTGAAACTGTGGTACATGCGCTGGTAACCTCCCATCTCGATTTCGGTAATGCACTCTACAGGGGGCTACCCTTGTGTTTGACTCGGAAACTTCAACTAGTTCAGAACATGGCAGCCAAGCTGATTTCTGGTATTTCCAGAAGAGAGCACATAACACCTGTGCTAAAAGCTCTCCACTAGCTGCCTATTAGTTTCCGGGCTCAGTACAAGGTGTTGGTTATGACTTTTAAAGCCCTACATGGCTTGGGTCCAACTTATCTCTGGCACTGCCCCCTCCTGTACGACCCTCCCTGCGCACTTCAGTCCTCTGGGAGGAATCTGTTACAACCAATGAAAACAAGGCTGTTGGTGATCTTCCAGAGGGCCTTCTCTGCTGCCGCTCCCAGATTATGGAATGGCCTGCCAGACAAGATCCGTCTTATTACCACCTTAGACAGCTTTTAAAAAGCTGTCAAGATGGATCTTTTCCAGCAGGCCTTTCCTGAATAACTATCCCAGACCGAAGACTTGGCTGTCCTTTCCCTTTGAGCTGCCATTGGATTTTTTTTTAATCTTTTCTAATTTAATATTGTTTTAAGGGGTGGGCGGGCTAGGGTATGGAGTTTTTATATTGTAAGCCGCCCCAATTGTGTTGCAGAGGGGCGGGATAGAAATTAATAATAATAATAATTATTATTATTATCCTGTGTAATTTACAGAGGAGTTTTCTTTAAATTATTAGTAAACTGGAAGGGAACGAGCTACTTCAGCTCCACTACTGATCCCAAAATGCACGGTTGAGCAGTACTTCCACTACCTATTGAATTCTTTATTCACATTTGACTCCTAAGATTTTAAAAGAAGAGAAATCATCACTGTGGTTGAGACTTCTGCCTTAAGATTTAAGGCTCAGTTACATTATGTTTCCATTATCTGTCTCAGACCTACTTCTTAAAAGACTATAGTAATCTTCTAGGAGCTGAACCAAGTGGTTGAGGCATAGTTTATAGGGTAACTTGAGAACTGTAAGATCAAAACACTTTTTTCTTTTTGAAGCAGGTGTGTAGCATTAGTTGTAATGTATACCGATCATAATTCCTTGCCCAATAAAAAAAGAACACAAAAGTATTGTAGTAATGTTGATTCTTAAGCTATTAGCTTCCAGGAATAGTTTTAAAAGCTTGAATTCTGTTTTATTGGGCTCCAAAGAAGATCAGAAATCAGGCATAGCTGTGTTTATCACCTTAGAAAGCAATTCTGATCTCTTTATCTCATATGTAGTTCATATTATAGCGGTGAGTTTCAGTGAACTGCTTAAGACCAGATAAAGATGTCATGCAGGCAACTTACATGCCTTTGTCTGCAAAGATATCTAGAAACAAGCAGTTTGGGAAAAATGGGGTGCCTATAGTTGGAACAATACATTTAGAAAACAAGATACTTTTTGGAAGCTATATCTGATTTAACACATCAAAGGGCAGCCACTTCTGAAAGGAATCCTAAGGGCTATACCTTCTCAAATCTGTATAGATCTTAGGGCAAGTCATGTTCAGACATTCCAAGATGAACTAACACATTTGCAATTATCTCATGGGAAATTATAATGAATGATAAACTATTTGTAATTTTTTGGAAGCTTTATGTCAGAGACCATTAGGAATGAGAGAAGGATATGACATCCTTAGCTATCTTCAGGGAATTATTTAGACTGATAAAAGAACAAAAGCAGTATACTCCTAAAGCATACTACCTAAAATAGTACATTAGTGTCCCTATTTGAGAAGTTTGTCAAGCCCCCAAAAGGAGGCGGTTGCTTTACTTTACATGAAAAAGAATTGTAACAATATATAGGTAGGATGCTTATCCAAGTTCACCTATTTATAAACCTCCTTTCCTTTTGCAGATAAATGATACTCCACACATAGATTATGGCTACCCTGATGCTAACAGTGTAGGAGTAAGGTAAACTCCTTAAGGTTACCTAAAGAACTGTGGCAAGTATGCTATATAAATCAGTAGGCCTTTCCTTTCTCTTGGAAATAAGTTAGAGGCTATATTATGGCTTGTAATGTGTTGTGAAATAACTCTTTTTAAAGTACCAAGTTTGTGGATATTGCTAGTCAGAGGAGAAACTATGGCTTACTAGGCAGCATTGATAGGCATAGATAAAACAATAATAAGCAGAATTGATAGAAGTTGGAAGAAATCACAAACATGTATGACTTAGAGAATATGGACAGAATACTGCGTATGTTTATTTGATGGGAAACTGGATGCAAAAATGCTGTGAAATTTCAAAAATACTGCAAGGTGCTTGTAAAGTGGTAAGTGCATGTGTGCTTATGGTTTAACTTGATTATGAAGTAGATCTGAAAGAAGTTTATAATATGCTAGGTTGATGATTGATTAGTTTATGCTAAAGTGCCTATCCTAAGCAACTTACCTGTTGAGAAAGAAAAAGGCAAGCATCAATGGGCTAAAACTCTAGGTATGTGGCTCTTGGGCTTGTGGGGTTGGAGTGGAGTTTAACTGTAGCAGTGGTTCAGCAGTTGGCCTAAGACAGCTGTTGTTAGAAAGTCTGCCTTGAAAGCTTTCAAAGAAAGAGTAGATCAAAAATCTATTAGCAGCTTAGGTTTTTCCTTCAGGTATCCAGAACCCTGAAATTCCTAGCACCTCTTTGCTATACCTATTTTATACAGATAATAAATCTGTTGAAATTCCACCAATGTGCTATATGAGATGATATACTGTCTTGTACCATGTTAAAGTGAACTTAATTAAAATTGCTGATAGCCTAGAATTGAGATGGTAGCATTTTCTTTCACAAAATATTCTTTCTAATTTGCAGCAGCTTGACATTCTGTAATATCCTCACTGCCTTTTCCCTAGGTGAGAATACTGGTCTGGTTTGAGATTGCATGCCTAAATTTGCGAAGTACTCGGAAATATTTCAGTCTGGATATTTTAAAAGATCCTCATCATATTGTCTTTTGTTCTTCTAGTACTAGAAGAAGAACAATACAGGAGAATCCTCCTTCAGTGAGGCAAGTTTCTGAAACAAAATCTCAGGGGATGTGTGAGAAACCAAGAGAAGAACTTATACCAACCCGTGTAAAGATTGCAGTGTTTGCTATCTTCATTTTCCTTCTTTTTGTTTATGTAACAATGGAAACTAATATAGAAAACCCGTTCCCAAGATTCAGCATGGGAAAGTGAGGACATGTCATCCCTTAGAGATGTCACTAAGAGACCAAAGGTGGTGGTTCTGTTTAGCTGCGTATGAATAAGCAATTTGGATAGCTAATTAAAAAGCAAAAGTGGATACACAACGTATGTGTTTTCTTTGCTTAGAATTTAAAATGCATCACAGCCTCTCTTGTCTAAAACATCTGCCAGTATCTACTTTTTTGACAATGGTTCACAATTCAGCTCATAGGGAGGTATTTCCTTTAGTGGTTTAATGAAAATTTCTCAGTTGGCCTTTTCTGCCTTTCATAATTCTAGAAAGTGAAGGTTTCTGTTAGCAGCCATTCTTTTATATTATGCAAGGAGGTCTCACTGTTTGTCAAAACCTGATGAGCCAATGAGTAAGGAGCAGATACCTGGAACGAAAAGGTAGCAAAAATGATAGAGGAACGATTCAGCTGTCCTGTTGTGTAAACATACCGGTACATAAAGTAAGTAGCAGGATAACTCCTTATGGGAGCCAAGTGGATCCTATCTCCCCAGTTCATGCCATCATAACCTGGTACTTTACTTCAATCAGGAATTTGTTTTAAACTGAATTATACTTATCTTTGTTTTATACTGAATTAGGCTGGATACTGTTCCCAGTGGGAGCTGGGCTGCATATGTGGTCTCAGGAGAAGCAGCCTGCTAGATCAGTGGTGTCCAACCTATGGCCCTCCAGGTGTTTTAGACTACAGCTCCCAGAATTCCTCACCATTGGATCAGCTGGCTCAGGCTTCTGGGAGTTGGGAGTCCATTAACACCTAGAGGGCCACAGGTTGGACACCACTGTGCTAGATAATCCAGTGCAAAAGGACAGAATCACTGATGCCTGATGATGAGGTATGCAGGCACAGCCTTGAATCATGTACTTCCAAATAAAATGATTTATATGCACCTCTTTTTTCTGACTGGCATTGTGATATTTTGATATCTAGAGCTTGGAGGTACAGTCAGCCCTCCACATATGCAGGGGTTGGGGTGGAGCACCACCGCGAAAAAGAAAAAAAAAAAGAATAAATTAAGCTCCGCCCCAAACATGCTGTACACTCCTCTCCTGCCAACAGCACTGTTGGAACCTTCCTTTCAGGGCCGGTTTAAGGAATTTCAGGCCCCCCCCTGCAATGCTTTATTTTTGGAGCCCCATATGTTTATCTCAGGTCAATGTAACCTAACCTATTCACAGTACAGGATGTTCAGATTACAGTAGGACCCCCATATCCACGGATTCATTATCCATGGGACACAAAACAGCACACCTACCATAGAGTCTTCCTAGAAAATGTGTCCTCCCTAGACATTTTCTAGGCCCTCCAAGGCAACTCTATGGTATTTTAAACCAGAAGTCCCCATTATTTTCAATGGTGTTCACTATTATCCATGGTTTTCAGAATCCATGCCTGCACAGAACCAATCCCCAGTGGATAAGGGGGGGTACTGTATTACATAATTTGCCACCAATAATGTAGTTTAAAAACTATATTATAGGCACTAACATAATATTTTTTGTTTATTAGCAATTAACGTAATGGTGTAGATTTCCTCAAAGAAAAGTGGACTATAAGCTGAACATGAGTTACCAGTGTGATGCAGCAGCAAAAAATGCCAACGCAGTTCTAGGCTGCATTAATAGGAGTATAGTGTCTAGATCAAGGGAAGTAATAGTACCACTCCATTCTACTTTGGTCAGACCTCACTTGGAATACTGTTTCCGGTTCTGGGCACAACAATCCAAGAAAGATACTGAGAAGGATGGTGGGAGGTCTGGAAGCCGTTATGCCCTATGAGGAGCAGCTTAGGGAGCTGGGTATGTTTAGCCTGGGGAAGAGAAGGTTGAGAGGTGACATGATAGCCATATTTAAATATTTGAAGGGATGTCATCCTGAGGATGGAGCAAGCTTGTTTTCTGCTGCTCCAGAGACTAGGACACGTAGCAATGGGTTCAAACTCCAGGAAAAGAGATTCCACCTAAACATTAGGAAGAACTTCCTGACAGTAAGAGGTGTTTGGCAGTGGAATTCACTGCCTGGGAGTGTGGTGGAGTCTCCTTCTTTGGAAGTTTTTAAGCAGAGGCTGGATGGCCATCTGTCGTGAGGGCTTTGATTGTGTGTTCCTGCAGAGCAGAAGCCGATTGGATGGGGTGGCAGTTGGGGTCTCTTCCAGCCTTATGATTCTATGATTCTAGGCTGCATTCAGAGGCTGGGAAAGTTACTTTTGGATTACACCTCCCAGAATCCCCCTGCCAGCACCCTTCTCAAGGTCTGGTTGCATTGTTCCTTTTCCAGCATTCTCTAGCCCAGTGGTTCTTAACCTAGGATTTGTGATGTACAGTACTTACAGGGGGTCCACAAAGGCTTGAAGGCTGCTTGGCCCACCTCCTCCCTGTAGTGGAGAAGTCATGTGACAGGAACGAAGGCAAAGGCTGGCTGGCTTGGCTGACACATTGCCATTCAATCCACTCCAGCCACAAACATGCAGGATGATGCAAGAGTGCCTCTGAGGGAAAGTTTAATGGATGGTGTAATTGTATTGTTTTTGTTGTTAGCTATTATTATTAGGGTTTTAAATCTTGAGTTAAGTCTTGGGGCAACGAAAGATATTTAAAGGGGTTCTCTGGTAAAGAAAAAGTTAAGAGCCACTGCTTAGCTCTCGCATAACACTAATGGGATACTGGTGTTTTAGTGACAACAATAAAACCATTGTTCCCAGTAATATTACTTCAAATTTTTATTTATACTCTTTATATTCTTCTGTTAAACAAGCCAGAGTGTTGTAGAAGTTTTAGCATTGCACTGTGACTGTGGAGACCAGGGTTTGACTCAGCCATGAAAACCCACTGGGTGACCTTGGGCAAGTCACACTCTCTCAGCCTCAAAGGAAGGCAAAGGCACACCCCCTTTGAACAAACCTTGCCTAGAAAACCCCGTGGTAGGTTCGCCTTAGTCAGAAATGACTTTAAGGCACATAGGCAAACACATAAATTCCCTTTTCAGGTTGAACTCAGTTGGCAGCAAGGGGAGGAAGCTGAAGACCAAGGGGGAAAGGGAGGGAGGGGAGAGAAACCAAGACAAGTTAAGAGCAGCTGGAAAGATGGGGTGGAGGGGATCTATGTGGAAGGAAGGAAGGAAGGAAGGAAGGAAGGAAGGAAGGAAGGAAGACGGAAGGAGAGAGAGAGAGACAAAAAGTGAGAAAGAAGGAAGGAAGGAAGGGAGAAACAGGAGGGATAAAAAGTGAGAAAGAAGAGAAAGAAAGAAAGTAAGAAAAGCCCCTTCTGAAGAGAGAGCAGGGGAGAAAGAGAAGGAAAAAGATGCCTCCCCCCCCCACACCTCTCCGACACAAGCCTGGCTGGCTTGACTTTTAATGATCCTGGGAGGATGGGGCAAGGGAGCAACAAACTCACTCCAGCTTCAGCCACACAAAGAAAGCTCCGTCTTTCTCTTTCTAGTTTGGGAGACGCTGTTGTTGTTTTTTTAAAGCCAGCAGGAGGTTTTTTTCAGGAGGAGGGTTAGGATGGTCGGGGTGGGGCCCTCTGGCTGTGTGAGGCCCCCCGCAGATGCTTATTTGGTGGTATGGTTAAGCCGGCCCTGCTCCCTTTCCTACATTTGCACGATGCCTCAGCCAGTTTCCAAAGTCCTCTGCCTCCCTCCACTCCAAATGTTAGTAGCAGCAGCTGCAGCAGCCAAGAACGAGACTGCAGATTTTGCCCACATGCCCACCCCATCCTTCTCCCCCTTCTCTTCCTCCACTCCAGCCAACAGCATTGCCTATTCCTCCCTTTCCTGTGTTTGAACGATGATGTCTCCACCACATTTGCAAAGTTGCTAAGCCTTGCATCACTCTCAATCCTCTTACCCTGGCAAAAAAAAAAAAAAAAAAACACTCGACCTCTCCTTCTCAGCTGACATCCAGACCAAGCTAGGCAACTTTAAAACTCTGATTCAACCCCGTCTCTCCTCCAGCCCAAGCAGAAAGCACAGCCACCATTCTCGGGCACGCACACAAGCCTCTCCCCCCACCTCATCCCTGTGGCCCACCAACAGCACCAGTACCTGTACCTCTCATTCTCAGCTGCCATCCCAACTGAACTGCCTCTTTAAACACAGATTCAACCCCATCTCTCCCCAAGCCCAAGTGAAAAGCACAGCTGCTGTGGTAATGACGGCAGTTCTTGGGCACTCTCTCTCCCCTTGCCTCCCCCTCACTGCATACCAATACCTGTACCTCTTGTCCCCTGCTGGCATGTAAACAGTTCTTCAAGATTTGCAAATCCCCTCTGCCCCCTTCCACACCGAAGTTGATTTTAGCAGTAGCTGCGAGAGCACCTACCACTCCACCCTTTGGGTGGCACAGAGGAGGTGGATGGGACTATGGCTTAGATACCAGCAGAGACATTGTGGCTCCCCAACTTGATTCCTGACACACAGTTCTTGAGGAACAGTTATGGCACTTACACGAATTTCAAATAAACAACCATTCAACCAATATTTAGGTCTTGTCTATTATGGGGGTGGGGGAATACAAACATGTTTGGAAAGGCAGGCATTTACAACAATGTGAACTGCCTACATGGCCAAAAGACTCTCCCCAAAAAGTCCACATTACCCCCTAGCCAGCTGGCTGCTGCAAATGATTTACTCACCATTTTAAATCTGCTGTTGCCAATTTTTAAAAAAAGTTTCTTGTGGTGCACACAGACATTATTTCATATTTACAAGAAAAAGAAATAAAAACGAGTATAAAATTGCCATTTGATTGATTTACTGGACCTTCGCTTAGCTGAAAATCCAACATGGTGGCCGCAACCACTTTCCCTCTTTGTGGCCTCGCTCTCTCTGCTTGTCCAGCCAATCAAATTACGCTGCCTGTTCGTATCTGTGCAAATGGGAGTGGAGAAACGATCGCACATTTGCAAGTCCTAGGGATCTTTTCCTAAAATCTGTATGAAGTCCTGGACACAGCAGACATGGACTTTGCAGTGGCTTTGGCTGCCCCACTTCCAAATGGCACGTATTTGTGTGAACAGCCGTTTGAACGGATCGCCATACATTTGCATCATGTACATATTATTTTGACTGTATAGACAGGACCTTATTGTAACTTCACAGTGTGGCATTCATTTAAACTTCTATTCAACAAGTGCAGGTGCGTTGTCAGGGTCTTCAACCTGGATCTCTTCTACATGTTCCATATGCAGAGGAGGAGGAGGACGGGGGCTGGGTGGTTGCAGAGGCAGCAGAGGTAGAAGGGCTGGAAGCGGAAGCAGGGGGGGTATTCTGTGTTACCTTCTGGAAAAACATTGTGATTTCTGTTTGGCCTTTTTGCCTCTTCATTTCTTTGAAAATGTTGGTGTATGTTGAAATAGCTTCTTCCACCATTTCCTTACACTTCAAAGAGTGTATCATAGATGGATCAATGTCATTAAAAAGTCTGTTGCAGCCCTGAACATAAGCAGACTCTGTGTGATGTTGTCCGGTGTAAACTTGTCTTCCACCACTTTTCCTTCTTCATCTGTTACCACCTTTGCCTTTGGAAGAGTCAGATCCATTAGGTTGGCCTTGGTTAATTCACTGGGGGTGGTATCAATTTTTCAATTTTCGTAGGCTCCATATCCTCTAACCCTCCCCCACCCACCTTCCTTGCCAACTGCACAACAGCTTCAACAATCTCCTGGATTGGTTCAGTAGTAGAAGCAGTGACCTCATTGACACATTCTGGCCAAAGTTTCTTCCAGCATAAATGTATTGTCTCTGGCTTTGATGGCTTTTGTGGCTCTTTCAATCACAGTTATGGCATCAGCAATATTATACCCTTTCCACATTTTCACTACATTCTCTATGCTGGCATCTTTCTCCATTGACTGCACAATCCTCTGCATTGAGTAACGTGTGTAGTGTGCCTTAAATGTCCTTATTGCACCCTGATCCAGAGGCTGGATGAGAGATGTTGTGTTGGGGGGGGCATGTACACAACAGTAACACCTTCAGTGTTGAACTCAGTGGAATCTGGGTGTCCAGGGGCATTGTCCAGTAGCAGTAGGACTTGAAAACTCTTTCCCTTACTGGGAAGGTATCTTCTGACCTCTGGCACAAAGCATTGGTGAAACCACTCTAGAAAAAGGGTTCTTGTTGTCCATGCCATCTTTTATGGAGCCAGAAAACTGGCAGCTGCAACTTATCCTTCCCCTTCAAGGCTCGTGGGTTAGCAGCTTTATAAATTAGAGCAGGCTTTGTCATATGCCCAGCTGCCCTTGCACAAAACAGCATGGTTAGCCTAGCCCTTGCTGCCTTAAAGCCTGGTGCTTGTTTCTCTTCCTGCCTAATGAATGTTGTCTGTGGCATTTTCTTCCAGAGCAGAACACTTTCATCAGAATTGAAAATCTGCTCTGGTTCATATCTCTTCTCTTCAATAAGTTCCTTGAAGGTGCCAAGAAACCTACTGCTAGCCTTGTGGTCAGCAGAGGACTGTTCTCCTGTTGTTTTGACATTGTGTAGGCCAAACCTTTTCTTCAAATTGCCAAACCAGCCCTTGCTTGCATGAAACTCTGAAGAGGTAGACCCTTTGCCTTCACTGTCCTTCAGGGAAACATATAAGGACTTTGCCTTTGCTCTTATATTCGAATCCACAGAAATACCCTTCTTATAAGAATCCTGCACCCATATGAAAGTGGCACTCTCCGCACAAGAAATATAAGGATTTCTCACCTGATGCATCTTTGCACCCAATGGTGTAGCTGCAGCAATGGGTTTATGAATGTCACCTTTTTTCTTTATGTACCTTACAGTGGATTCATTGACGCCATAACGGCAAGCAACCTCAGCAACTGACTTCACTGAATGCAGCATGTCCAATAATTTTACCTTTTCTTGTAAGGTCATAACTTTCTTTTGCGTCTTAGGTGCACGTTCAGAAGCACTAGGAGCACCATGCTTTGGACCCATGATCAGCTTTACAATAGAATGGTTGTTGGTTCTGGTTATTATAAAGGAAAGATACTGCACACAGCATGCTGAGAGACAAATCTCCAGAGTGAGGTTGGAGGTACAAAACACATGACTCAGGATATTGGGATAGAACACATGATTGAGCTTGTCTCGCTACCAACCAGACTCATGCATTATGTTGGTGGGAAACGGGAGGAAGAGAAGGAGGAGACGCATACACTCCAGTGCCTTGGCTGGCTGCATTGAACATCGGAATGAAAGAAACAAGTTTTCTGTACAGTACAGAACTGTACCCGTGCACTGTACAGTATTGAGTGTTCCAAGGTAGCAAAGCTCAGTTTCAATGCCAGCTGAGAATGAGAGGTACAGGTACTGGTGTTGGTGGTGGGACACATGGAGGGGGGAGGGGTGGGGGGAAGGTTTGTGTGCATGCCCAAGAACAGCGCTGTGCTTTTCACTTGGGCTGGAGGGGAGATGGTTTTGAATCAGAGTTTTAAAGAGGGAGTTTGGTTTTGATGCCAGCTGAGAATGAGTGGTATAGAAACTGGTGTTGGTGGCAGGACACAGGGAGAGGGAGGCCAGGGTGGGTGGGGTTTGCATATGTGCCCGAGAACTGCCACCATTGGGCATACTGGCTGGAGTTTTCTGGGAACTGTAGTCCAAAAACTATAGAATGGTTGCTAGAAAAAGAAATTGCGTTAGTATCAACACCTTCTTGTGCCTAACATTACTGTCTTTAAAGTGTTGGCGCAAAGCTCTTCATATATTTTAGCCTTTTTAAAGCATGAAAATAACAGTAACAAAAAGTCCAACTCATCTTGTTCCTACTTTAATTGGCAACAAAACTGAACCACTGAGTTGAAGAGCTGCAGGTGTTATAATTGTATTTTTGTTTGAAAAGCATGAAGTAGCTCTCAAATGGTGTAAATGTGAAATTTGCTCTGTGACAAATTTTGTATTTTAGATTGCCTGTGACTGCAAAGTTCTCTGTAATTTCTACAATCATCAATAAAGTGCTTTATCACACATCTTTCCTCCCATTCTCCTAAATTGCACACCTTGTGATTTTACCTTGTGGCAACAAGGGGGCACAAGTAGCAATCTAGCTGTCATTCATCTCCTTCAGTGAATGTTTCCTGTGATTACCTCCTGACATATGATTTAGAAAAAAGAACGCGAGATGGTATGATATCCCCTAACATGCCTGTAAAAATGATATTTCACAATAACCCTGTAATAATGTACAGAAAGCCTCAGGGAAGGAAAGTGCACTGAAATTCAAAATCTGTCTCCTTTCCTTTGGTGCAAGAATGGATTTCTAAGAATCTAAATCAGAGATGAGAACCCCTGGTTTGTAGGTTTAATTTGGACCACCAGAATCTCCATTGTGGCCCTTAGGATGTATTCACTCACCTTTCCCACCATCACCTCCACTTACCTTTTGCAGCGTGATTTTTCTTTTTCACTTTTCCGTGTTTTTCCACCCCACCTCCTTTTAACAATTAGTAATCTTACTGGCTACAATACTTTATGCTACACGTTTTGGTTTCGTTCCTTCATCTGGTCACCTGATGCACTTCCAGAAAATTTTGGAAGTCTTAAGAACACATGGAAAATACAAGGTTGTATTCATATTCTTTGGGATCATTCTGGAATTAGTCATATACTATATTTCAAATCTTAGGAGAGGATGCTTGGAGCTTGCCTCTACCTGCTTGGTCATAGCTAAGCATGATTAACAAGATTTTTTTGTTCCTGCTATTCGTAGACCAAAGAGAGAAATCTCAGGAGAACATGCAAGCTTATACAGTAGTCATCCGTTTTATGTAAACAGGTCACATTCTGTACATATTCAGATCAAGACACAGGCATATCTGTACAGTCACAATTGAGGTGCTAGGAGTTGAACCAGAACTCATAACAGGAGAAAAAATTGTCCAAAGTCCCAGTCTAAATAAGTTGTTTATGGCTCTTCTTAGGGAAGAATGTCTGTCTAGTCTGATTCCACTCACTATATTTTCCCAACAATTATTTTGTCCTGTTTCAGCATCAATTTTTGATTTTTTTTAAAAAAGTTGACATGAAAATTTATTGCCATTCCATGCAATTTTCTTCTTATACACATATTTTTAATTATCTTTATTGAATAAAAAATGGTAATTTATTTACATGGCAGTTCTATCAATTTATGCATTTTAACAATACATATTTCAGCCATTTACACACTAACATCATCCACTATCTTGTTTCTTCTATTTAATAAACTTACAAAAAATAGTTCCATACTATCATTCTCTCTCTCTCTCTCTGGCTTTTCTTTGCAAACGAAGATTCAGGAAGGACTCATCCCGCGCTTTCTGCAAGCGCTACACGAGGGCCAGCATGGACAAGTCAGATATGGCGATGCTCTTTCAGAGCCCTTTCTAATAACTAATGGAGTGAAGCAAGGTTGTGTTCTTGCACCAAATTTATTTACAATCTTCTTTAGCACGATGCTCCAAAGGGCTATGGCAGAGCTTGAAGACAACGACGGCATCTATATATGTTACCGTACTGATGGTAGCTTGTTTAACTTAAGCCGTCTGAGGGCCCACACTAAGACTCTAAACTATCTAGTCCGTGAGCTGCTCTTCGCCGATGCTGCTGCCCTTGTTGCCCACACAAAAGCAGCTCTGCAGCGCCTAACGTCCTGCTTTGCAACAGCTGCAGTGCTGTTTGGGCTAGAAGTCAACCTGAAGAAAACAGAAGTTCTTTACCAGCCTGCACCACAGGACGAACACCGCCATCCCCACATTGTCGTCGGCAAATCTGTGCTCAAGTCCATATATAAAGAAAAGAGAAATAAACTTCCTTAACATCACCTTTAAGAGATATAAGGATTTACCCGGATTTATAAAGTCCTTGGTTTTCACAATCATTTTACATTATCGCTCCATCATTATATTTTCCTCACTCTTATTTCTTTTACTCCTTCTTTCCTTATCTTACTGATACATCATAATAACATTATTTGTTTATCAAATATATATCCATTTTTCCCCAATTTCTTATCATAACCAACCATTCTTCCAGACATTTCTTACTTGTCCTATTTCTAATTCTATTTGTCAGATTATCCATTTCTATCATTTCTAATAATTTTTCCTTCCATTCACTAATATTCGGTATATAATAAAATCTTCCAATAATTTTGTTCTACTTCCTGATTCTATATATTTGTCATATTTAGTAAGTAAACCTCTGGTTTCATTTCAAATTCTATTTGCAATATTTGTTTGATTCCTTTGTGTACTTTCAACTAAAACTCCTGGAGTTTTTTGCACTTCCACCACATATGTATAAAAGTTCCAGGATTTGATTTACATCTCCAACATTCCATATTTATTGTCTTACCCATTTTATTTAATTTGGTTGGTGTATAGTACCATCTTTGTGCTACCTTTATGTAATTTTCTCTTAAATTCTGGCTGGCTGTGAATTTCCAAGTCTTTTTTCTTGCATTTTCCCATGCTTCTAAATTCAATGTATATCCCAAGTCCCTTGCCCACCTTATCATGAATTCTTTTATATTTTCTTCTTCCAGATCTACCATCAAGAATAATTTATAATATTTTGCTATTTTCCTTTTTTAACTTTCATCCCATATAATTTTATCAAGCTCATTGTCTTCCATTTCAAAACCCTCTTTTATAAGATCTTCTTTAAATTTGTAAATACTCAAACCAATTTGTTTTTTGTGTTTTATCTAACTGTTCTTTCGTTTTTAGCATAAATTCTTTATCTTTATCTTTTACTCCTATATCACTATATCTTAACCAGTTCTTTGTATCTTTCCACCTCCCCATAAAGGCTTCTTGTGGCGATATTTTCCAAATCTTTTTTTATATTCTTATATTTTATATTCTTTATATTTTATATTCTTCCAAATTTGTTTATAATTGTTATCAATTATCTCTCTGTACGAACTTGCCAGAGTTTTAAAGTCCACAGGGGAGGGCTTTCTCTCAGTCCTGCCACCATCACAGGCTCACTAGTGAGGACATGAGATAGAGAGAGATAGACTTCTCGGTGGCTGTTCCCACTGTCTGGAATTCCTTTTCATGGGAAGCTTGGGTGGCTTGCTCCCTGCTCTCCTTTCACCCACAGGCAAAGACTTTTTTGTTTAAGCAATCTTTTGATGTAATGCTCACAAAGAATTTTCCTACTGGAGGGCGTGCTTTTTAAAAACTTTTGTATGCCTTTAAAATTATCTTAGACTGGTTTAATGTGGTGGTTTTGAATTTTTTTAAAAAAATTATTGTTAGATTTTAATTGATTTTTTTTTTTTTTTTTTTTTGGTGAACAGCCTTGGGTCTCATTCCAGAAGAAAGGTGGCACATATAAATAAAATAGAATAAAAATTCTCTAAAACAACAGAGCAATGTTTGCATGCATGTTTCCTTATTGTGCTTGGTTTTGTGAACAGTTAATGGTTTATGATATGAACTGCACAGGCAACAATGGAAAACTTAGTATTATATACCTGCATTCCAATTCAAGAAGTGTGAACCGTCAAGTATGAAATAAAATGCAAACCCAGCAAAAGTCTCACTTACACCTACTTTCTGTTAAAAGGAGAGCCAACGGTCAGCTTGGATAAGTAAAGCCAGACTGTTAATAGATTTTCCTTGGGTTTTTTCCGGGCTGTGAGGCCGTGTTCTGGAAGAGTTTACTTCTGACGTTTCGCCTGCATCTGTGGCTGGCATCTTCAGAGAATGGTTGGGTAGGAGTGTGTGTGGAGTTTATATATTGTGAACCCCTGTTGGGAATGATATGTAAATTTGTGTATTTGAATGGTTAGTTTCTGGGTATAGAAATGCAAGGTAGGGATGGAAATTCTATGGCCCTCCTGGTCTTTCTGGACTGCAACTCCCAGCAGTCCTAGTCAGGATAGACACTGGCAATGAATGCTGAAAGTTGCAGTCCACAAACACCTGGAGGACAGCATGATTGCCACCCCTGTTCTAGAGGGTAGATGTGAATTCTTTGCCTCTTGAACATCAAATGAATTGGCTTGGCTAGCTGCCTGCTTTATTTCTCCTACCATTGATCAGAGAAGCTACATGCAAACCAGGAAGATATTTTAGCTCTCTTTGTAGGATCAAGTAGCTGGATGTAAACAAAGGCTCTGGACAACCACTGGCTTCTTTTTCATCTCATTAACTCAGCTTGTTTGAAGCCAGCTTAAACAGTTTGAAGCCAGCCTAAACAGAACCCAACTTTAAAAGCCAGCATCTAAGTTGCTTCTACTATGAAGTTGCACATGCATTTTTTCCCTTAGGCCTGGGCTCCCCCGCCCCCCCCCCCCCATAGCAGCTGTCTGTTCAGAAATGATACCTCCCTGTGTTTTGTTGACTGGTCAGGCCCAGCTGGTGAACTTCTCCCCTTAGGCTACATACCAGTCAGAAATTCTCAGCTCAATGCACATCTTCAAATATTGACCTGACTAGTAGTGGCACTAACTGCCAGAACGCTAGTAAACCATTAATCAGGCCCTTCTTTAAGAAAGAGGATAAAACCAGCAATTCCCAAGCCATTAGGATTGATGGATTACTACAGGAAGATCCACTGCTGCTATATATGTTAAGAATTCAAATCCTCACTTGTGTTGAATCTGAAATTGTGACACTGCCTAAATGGTTCAACATGCAATACTATGCCCATTTATGGAGAATAAACCTTGTTGAATTCAGTGGAACTTCCTTTGGAGTAGACATGTCTAAGATTACAGTGTACAATAGTTCACAGTCTGCTTTACAAAAGGATCACAAACAAGAACTGGGTGGATCACATACAATTGCTTCCTTTTTAAAAGAAACAAATAGACTTTTGCTTTGCCAATCAGACATCAAAACAAACAAAGCCCATTGATAATCTCTGCAGATACAGTTTTAAGCATATATTTGGATTTATTTCCAAACCAGCCTTGTGCTGGATTTATGCACAAGCTAAATAAAATACATGGCAGGTATGATAAATTTCAGTGAGGCTGCATCAGTCACGTGTGGAACTTTTGAGGATTTCACTCCCATTCTGATCTTCCTGCATTTCCCTATCTATGTTTTCCCCCACCAGAAACATTTAAAGCAAAAAAAAAGTTTGATAGCATCCATCCCATTTCACACATTTTTGGTTTTCACCTGATTTAGGCCCATATTGGTTTGAAACAGGCTTGGGAAGAGAACAAACCTGTTGCAAAATGGCCAGTCACACCCTCTGGAGACTTCAAGGGGTGCTGTTGAGCATTTTGGGCCAAAAACAATATTTAGTGAATTATCTGGGGGAGGGGGATTATATCTTCCTTGTGTTCCAAAAATCATGAGAATGCCCGGGAATATACAGGGGTCCTAGCATACATCCTGTTCTAGTAAAATCCTGGATTCAGAACTACCATGAGCTTTCCCCACCACCAGCATTAAATCTATGGACGTTTTGCCTAGGGCATCCCATCATCAATTTAAAAAAATGGATAGGAAGCCATTTTGGGAAAGTGGGATGACCTACCAAGTGGGTGGTGGTGGGCAGGCTCTCTGTTTCCTGCTGCAGAAGCTGAATAAGGAAGAAAATGTATGTGCAGAGTAGAAAGGGAGCCAAGAAAAATTCAAAGTTTTTCTTCCAGCCTGTGTGTGTCTTAAGAAAATGTGGTGATGTTTGTTCACCCATGTGTGAGTATAAGAGCATTTGTGGGTGTTTATGTGGAAGCTGGAGTATATCTTTGTGAGAGAAATAGAGTGTGTGTGTTTGTTTGTGTGTGTGTGTGTGTGTGTGAGAGAGAGAGAGAGAGAGAGAGAGAGAAACAGACAGTGGGAGGATAGTAGAGCTTCCTCTAGTTTACAGGGCAGGAGTTCACTTACATCAGGCCTGCACAACATACGGCCCATGGGCTGTATGTGGCTCTCCAAAGCATTTTGTACGACCCACGAAGCTTCTTGTTGGTCGACGGTGGCCACCAATCTTACATTTAAATTAAAATAAAGGCAAAACAACCAATTATAAAGCATGGCTCCAAACATAGAGCAGCTTGCCTGGAAGCGCCTGCCCCACACTTGTGCCCCACATGCAGCCAGGAGACGTTGGAGGTGCTGGCTTGGGAAGAACTTCTTACCTTGAGGAAATCCAGCCATGAAGAGCTGATTTGGCAGTGAAGGCGAGGGAACACAGGGACCACTTGAGCCCCCAGCTGCTGGGGGCTGAAGCGGCCTCTACGTCCCCTTACTCTGCGGCTGGCCAGCCACCAGCCATGAAGAGCCCATTTGGTGGTGGCCATGGAAGTGAGGGAACACAGAGGCTGCTTGAGCTCCTGGCTGCCAGGGGCTGAAGCGGCCTCTACGTCCCCTTACTCTGCGGCTGGCCAGCCACCAGCCATGAAGAGCCCATTTGGTGGTGGCCATGGAGGTGAGGGAACACAGAGGCTGTTTGAGCCCCTGGCTGCCAGGGGCTGAAGCGGCCTCTGCGTTCCCTCACTCCGTGGCCGGCCATCGGCCAACCATGAAGAGATGGTTCGGCGATGGCGGCAGCCAGGAGCTGAAGTGGCGTCTACATTCCCTTGCTCCGTGAGATTATTTGGCAGCAGCGGCAGCAGGGATAGAGGCACGGCCACCCCGCAAGCATCCCTGTGGTAGATTGGGGGAGAGGAGAATTGTCAAGCGAGCAAGGCACCCAGGGAGAGAAAGAGAAGCAGGAGGAGGAAGAGGAGGTAATTATACTTTTATTAATCAATTATTTATTAATTATTATTAATAATTTTATTGTTAATTAATTATACCTTTACTTGTAAAGTGAGCTGCTAAAAATTTGACTGCAGCCCTCAGAAGTTTAGCCTATTTTAATTTTGGTCTCTACCTACTGCCAAATTGTTAAGGTCTGACTTGCATTAACAATGCAATTGTACATACGCATACACCCAAGTAAATGTCTACAGTATTGTAACCAATGAACCCTAAAAGGCCACTGGGATACATCAAATTCTTGTAATATAAATGGGGGGGGGAATGGGTGGTTTAAATTGAGAAAATGGCATAGAAGTGAAGGATTATGCCCTAGCATGGTCCCAGTCTGAACCACCCCTCCTCCTTGTGGCTACTGCTAACGTTAAATAAACAAGCAACATTAAATTCTGTTCTGTGATCTTCCATATTGCTGGTTTGATCCTTGTTTTTACATAGGTAGATCTTAGAGTTTACAACTTGTGAAGAATTTGATTATTTCAGAGAGGGAAGCTTCCTGACTAAACATTTCTTACTATATTTGAGCATATGTATATGTGTGTATATGTATGTATGTATGTATGTGTATGTGTGTGTGTGTGTGTGCGTGCATATATACAGTAATATATATTGTTACTTAATGTGATCAGTTATGCTGTGAACAAAAAAAGCCATACTACCTTTCTATTATTTGTTCTTTATTTATTTGATGTATACTGTGTTCTGTCTCATGGGTATTGATCAGCCTGCACCACATTTTCCTAATGTTTCTAGTTTAGAGTTCTGTCCCCTAGGGGGCTCACTGTATATTCAAATACTCTTCATGTTTCCAAAGAGAGAACAGCTGTTGTTTCCTTGTGCCTTTGTGCCACAGAAATCCATTTTAAACCTAGCACCGTCTGCCTAATTAATTCTGCATAAGAGTCTTACACTCAGTTTTAAAAGAAACTGCAGGCTGTAGGCCTTTTCCATCTGGGATATTGCTAGGGGTTGCGGGTTGGAAATGGGGGCATTGCCCCCCTAAAGAATAATTCTGCTCCACCAAACAACATTTTCCTTCCGTTCCCAAATTTCTAGCATTGCAGGGAGTGAGACACTGAAAATAGTTCACACCTAGAACTTGTGTATGTGCTGTGTTTACATTTCCTTGGTCACTTTACCCACCTTTTATTTGGATGCCTAAACTGTATTTCTAAATGCTCAACCAAAGTTTTAAGTTACTGAAATGCTACACATTTGGGAACTAAAGGAAAATTATTTTTATGACATTGTCTTCATTTTGCCCCCCCCCCATGCTTGGAACCTGGAAACATCAGGTTCCTTTTTGTTGTTTTCAGCTAAGGACTTTATCAGATGAACCTCCATAAATGTTTCTTTCCCACCATATTTTAAATCGTTTTTCTGCCAGCAAAAGAACCCATTCTTTCAGATCTACCTTCTATAGTGCTAGAAGGCAGCCCCAACATAAATGGAGCACAAATGGAGCTCTGTTTACTTCTGCGTTCGTGATCTTGGCGATTCTCGGGAGAAGACACGAGCATGGTAAATTTTAAAAATACACCAAAAGAAAGACACAAATGTACACGCAAGCACAGAAGTGCACTTTAAAACTTAAAATTAACGGGGGAGGTTCATAAAGAGTGTCTCCTACCTGGCTTTCACAATTCTCTCCCAGAAGTGTTTTGGCATTGATCCTGAAATCACAAGAGGGCAATGGCATGAGGTTTCAAACGCTGGCCATACCGGCAAAAAAGCTCCATGGGAGCTCTACTGACAACTTGGCCCATTAATAAAAAATAACGCCTGATTCCTTACATATGATCGCGAAAGGATGACGTTGTAGGTGTTGTTACGGCGCCATATTTGCCATATCTGATAGAGTCCTAAATTGCTTACCCAAAGAAGAGTGCTAAGCAATTCAGCTGCTGCCATGGTATCTGGAATGGGGGTGGGCAGTGAGGCTTGAGCCTTCCTTAAGACTAGGCTAGGAGGGACTGAATTCCCCTGAGATGGTCAGGCACAACTGAACTACCAAGACTCCTGTGTAGTCTATGTAGTCAGGAATGACCAATCATATGTGTACTAAATGATCAAGCACAAAAAAACATTAAAATATTAAGACAGCTGTTGAAGTTGAGCCTCTCAGATATAACTAAAGCTGAATGCAATCTACCATATGCAGACCTACTTGGGAGGAAGCTACATTGAATGTACAGAGGGCAATTCTGGTAGTCATTGTACATATAAGAGTGTTCATACTCAAGTCTGAATGGTAGTGGAATGAGAGAAGCAATTCCTTCCAACTGCGCTCTCAGGTACTATGAAAGTGTTTGTGATGGACTGACTGGAGATTCCATAACACAGCAGGGAGTAGTCTGTCCTGGCTTCAGTGGGCCTAAGAAACATTCCTACTCTTTAGAATTGTTTCACTGAGACAAGGGTGGATTTACAGTACTTCCCTCAGATAGGAGAAAAAGTATGAAAACCTGCAGCCAACATTTTTACTGTGTGTGCTAGAGTAAAACACTAAGGAGATTATCAGATGCTCTAAATATGGCGTTACCACAACACCAGGAGATCGCTAAAGGGCTTCCCTTTCACATGATACAGTTCCCCTCTCATTACAGCTATTGGAAAATATATTGTTTAAAATACCAGGGTATGTTGTCCCTGTTTAAACATCCACACTGTACTTTACATGCTAGTGGAGAATACAGCCCATTTAGCAGAGTTCAAAATAAGCGCAGCAGCATGCAGCATTGGATTGTTAGCATACATATGAAAACCATAGCTTAGTAAATAACCAAACACCCTTTGTTTTTTCCCAAGTTGTTTAACTAGCAAAAATAACCACTCAAGACTCAAAAGTTAGCTTAAAAAGTACAAAAACTTTTTTACTTACAGTTAGAGAGCTCATTCATGGCAGGTACAAGAAACTCCATCAAAATAAACTAAAACTACTTTAAAATGTTTAAAAACTACATTGTTACAAAACAATACTCAGGACTCCCCTCCTGGGGTCCTCTCCCTTTGAATGCCATGTGGTTTGTTAAAGGAGCATGGCTTCTGGAACAAAGAAGGAAACTTAGACACTCCCCTTCATCCCAGAACTCCAATAGCAAAACTTCAGGAAGTTACATCAGCTCATCCTATATGGTTTCTTAGTTAACTCTTCAGTAGCAAAACCATTTCCACTTATTGGACTGCAAACTATACTTTCCAATAACAGCAGCACTGTTTTTTATTGATGGGCTAAGCCGTCAATGGATCCCCCGTTCCGTTTCTGTAACACAATGTCCTGCGAGTGAAAAGGTGCCCGTTTCGCTGGTGCGATTCTCACGTCAATGGGAGCTCCCTGCCAGAACACTTCCTGGTGAGATCGGGACATCCAGGTAAGTGACACACTTTTTTGTACCCTCCCTGGGTTACTTGTAATGTTTTAAGTGTGTTTTTTTGCTCGGTGTTACTTTTACTATTGTATTTTTCTTTCACAGTTTGAATTTCCCACACTCTCTTCTTCTTGCGACAACAGCTGGGATTTGACTCCAGGAAGTGAAGGGAGCTCCATTAGGTCTCCATACACTCCTGGGCTTGCAAAACGTAGGTCTGAAAACTTTCATTGTTCTGCCAGAACAGGGATGGGGGAGGAGATTGTGGGATGGGAACACTTTTTTTGTTCCCATCTGATAATCTCCTCAGAGGAAAGATCCACTAAAAGACTATGAAAGTCACCCCTGAGTGAGTAGCATCCACAAAACATGCTCTTTTTTGTAAAGTTGTTTGCATTCTGCCTACACTCTGGAGCCAGTTTATCTCAATACTCTACGGTATGGGCACCACAGTTCATGAAGGATATTGACAAGCTGGAATGTGTGCAGAAGAGGGCAACCAAAATGGTGGGAGGTCTGGAAGCCATGTCCTATGAGGAGTGGCTTAGGGAGCTAGGTATGTTTAGCCTGGATAAGAGATGGTTAAGAGGTGATATGATAGCCATATTTAACTATTTGAAGGGATGCCATACTGAGGATGGAACAAGCCTGTTTTATGCTGCTCCAGAGATTAGGACACAGAGCAATGGACTACAGGAATAGAGATTCCACCTAAACATTAGGAAAAACTTCTTGACAGTAAGAGCTGTTCAGCAGTGGAATATGCTGCCTGGGAGTGTGGTGGAGTCTCCTTCTTTGGAGGTCTTTAAACAGAGGCTGGATGGCCATGTGTCGGGAATGATTCGATTGTGTATTCAAATGCCAGGGGGTTGTACTTAGATGACCCTTGTGGTCTCTTCCAACTGTATGATACTATGACTCTAAATATTGCCTCTGCTATGGTGGCACAGGAGATTTCTGTAGCCATCCCACATGCTATGCCTTTCTTTGAGAATTCCTCAGAATAAGACAGTTGGGTTCTGGTGGACTCAGGAGACCTACGCACTGGTTGTTCCTCTTCCCTACCTTTCCTCACTACTTTACTTTTTTATGTACCTACATTTATAGCCAAATGCCACCACCCCCCGTCCTGCAAATACAATCATCCCTTCACATTCGCGGGGGTTAGGTTCCACAAACCCCCACAAATGTGAAAATTCCACAAATAACGACTGCCCTCCCCCTCCCCTGCCAAAGTGACCATGGGGCCTCCAGAGGCCCCGTGGTCACCTCCCTAGGCCCCCTTCCCTCCCAAGGCCCCCTCGCCGCCTCTCCCACCCCCCCGCCTGGCCTCCTAAGGTGGTGAGGGGGCCTCGGAAGGCTCTCTTGCCGCCTCTCCCACCCCGCGCCTGGCCTGCTTCTCTCCTCCATAGAAGCAGCCACAGGGCTTCTAAAGCCCTGTCGCTGCTTTTGGGAGGGTGGGGGGGAGGCCCTCCGAAAACCATGAATATTCAAAACCGCGAATGCTAAATTCATCAATGTAGAGGGGCAACTGTATTCCTAACTCCAGCCAAACTGTTAAAATAATGTGAGCTGTAAAATATTTTTACAGGAATTATGTAATGTAATTTTTTTAAAAAAGAAGTTTGCTACCAGAGAATCAAAATTCTGTGACCAGCATGAATTATTCAAGTTGAGTACTTTTGCACCATGTTATTAATGAATAAGTAAATAGCATTGATAGGGTACATTTTGAATGCTCTGATCATATCACAGATACTATCCTTACAAGAGCCTTGGAAATTATGCCAGAATGTCCCATTTTAGCAGCTGTGGAAGATACATGCATTTATGTTATGTTTTGACTGTTGGGTAGCAGGAATTGGAAGAGAAATATTTTTATTCTTTAAATACTATTATGTTGGAAGCCAGTTGTACATGAAAAGTAGCATATTTAATGAGGAAGTCATGTACAACATAGAGTGTTCAACCTATGCTTAATTTACAAATGCAAAGAACATTTCTGCCCCTGTTCCCATGGAAACGGATGCTGATCTGTAAAAAGAAAAAAAATCTTTACTGTCATGTGGTTGGCCTCTAACCCACAGATGTTAATTTATCTATAATTAACTATGTTCATAAATGCATAGATTTCCCATAGCCTGTTTTGTGCAGCCAATGCATCTTGCAACAAATTTAGCTCTGCTGCAATGTCACGATAAAGCAAAGCCCATCTGTGTGAGATCCAAGTAGCAGCTGGACTCCTGAAAGTCTGCCCTCTCAGCTATATGGGGCTCTTCTGATCATATTTCAGCTTAACAGGCTGCTACACAAATCTCCCCCTGCCATGCAAAATGCATCCCCACCTTTTCTTTTCCTTCAGCAGCCTGACTTCTTCAGTTTCTTGGATGGCGTTGTTTCCATGGCATTAACTGTTAGCAGTCTCTTTCCACACAACACAATTCCCTTTCTTCAGCCCTCAGCAAGCTATTGGAAGCTCTAGAGACTCCCCCCCCCCGTGTGTGTGTGTGTGTGTGTGTTCCCATTTGAAAAGGGCTAGCTAGACAAAGCCAACTTCTGCCTTTCTATCTCATTGTATCAAGAGTCTGGTATTATATAAGCATGGCTCTTAAGCATCCATTCTTATCCATCTTGTCAGCTACAAGCTGGGCTACAGGGAAATCATCAGTCCTGCTCTGAATGCCTTTAATTTTATATTGTGCCTGAGATGATTGTCTTCCCCAGCAATTCAGACCTTTATTCAGTGTAGTCCTCCTTCCTTCCCAGTCTTGTTATGCTCCTTCTTTCGCATTTTGCAGCTGATATTCGGAGGCAGTGTCTTCTCCATGATAAGGTAAGCCCATTTAAATGAATCGTTTCAGGAGCTACTGCCCTTGATATGAATGTAACACTGAGTTATATGTTTTAAAGGAAGTGAGTTAGCTCCTTGTGAAGTCAAGGACTCAAACTGTCTTTAACATTTGCTCAGATTAGATCCTACAGACCTTAGACCCTGCAAGTTTCCCTGACGTGTGGCCTACCATTGAAGACGCTGCAGAACCAGATGTTGGTGCTCGGATTTATTTTGTATAAGGTGTGGTGGATGAGATTTCTAGCCTTACCAACAATGTACAAGAGTGATGTTGGCTTTTGAACATGTCACAGAGAGGCATTTGCTAAGAGCTCTTTATTTTCTGTTGCTGCTAGTTTTCTCCATTCTCAGCAGCATGGGTAGCTAAAGGTGCTGCTCACGGTATAGTCTACCCACTGTAAATTGTTGAGAAGCAAGCGTTTTGCCCAGGGGCAGCAATTGGTGGGGCTTCTAATAGGCTAGTCTATTTATTGTGGCAGTGGCCAGCTCCATCACATCCATAAAGCAGGCTGAGAAAGTACTGCACTGTATGGCTATGAATCTCTGAGGTGCAAGCCTATGAAGAGGATCTCTGTACACATGAAGGTGTTAAACCAAGTCAACAAACTGAGTATTAAGGAAAATGGGAGTGCAGAAAACATAACCTGAACTGTGCAGTTGAAGGCTTTCACGGCCAGCATCCAAAGGTTTTCTGTTGTTTTTTTCTGGGCTCTGAGGCCATGTTCTGGAAGAGTTTATTTCTGACGTTTCACCTGCATCTGTGCTGGCATCTTCAAGAATGGTTGGGTAGGAGTGTGTGTGGGGTTTATATACTGTGAGCCCCTGTTGGAGAGGATATGTAAATTTGTATATTTGAATGGGTCATTCCTAGGTGGAGATATGCAAGGAGGATTAAAGTCTGTTTGGCTAATGGCCCATTATCTGCTGGAAACCCCCTGTCCCTGGGTAGAGTTAATTTGCCTGAGTTGAGTTTTGATTTTAGTGTTTTTCAAGATTGGTAGTTTTACTTTTGTTTACTTTTAGGGTTTCATCTTTCCTGTTGAAGTTGTCCAGGTGTTTGTGGATTTCAATAGCTTCTCTGTGCATTCTGACATGATAGTTGTTGGCCTGCTCAAGAATTTCAGTGTTTTTAAATAATATTTTGTGTCCAGGTTGGTTTATAACATGTTCTGCTACTGCTGATTTTTCTGGCTGGCCCAGTCTGCAGTGTCTCTCATGTTCCTTGATTCGTGTTTGCACACTGCGTTTAGTGGTCCCTATGTAAACTTGTCCATAGCTGCATGATATGCGGTAAACTCCTGAGGCTATGAGAGGGTTCCTTTTGTCCTTCCAAACTATTCCAGAACACGACCTCACAGCCCAGAAAAAAACAAGGAAAATCTATAACTTGGCCTGATTCCTTCCCAGAGCATCATCTCTTTTCCATTGTTCTTGTCATCCAGAGCATTTAAAGCACTGGTGCTTCAAATGCTGAGTTTCACCCAAGCTTGGATGGACTGCAACTGTGATATGACCATCGTTTTTAATAGAAGAACATGTGAGAGGCAGACATATACAGTTTTTAAAAAAAGAATTAAAAGTATACTTCGTATTTCAAGCTTGCTTTAAAAGTGTGTTCTGAATCTCAAAAGGGTTCAGAAGGCACATTGTGGAAACTTGGGAGAGGGCCTTCTTTGTGGCTCTGTGGCTCTTCCTAAACTGGCTACCTCCATGCTTTCCTTTTGCCATCAACTGAAGACTTTTCTATTCCAGCAGATATTTGGGAAGTGAGTGTTTTATATCATAGGTCTTCTGTTTGCTGTACTGTTTTTAATAATTGCTTTTAAATAAATGTTTTATATTGTTTTAATTCTATAGGTAGATTAATATTTTAATCTTAACTTTTGGTATGTTTGCTTTTAAGTATATATGATTTTCGTATGTAAACCTCCTTGAGGCTCACTCTTGGGAAGAAGTGTGATATAAACAAAATGATTGATCGATTGATTCTAAAGTAGGGGTGAATCAAAAAGAGAACCTCCTTTAATATGATCTGCAGGAACTGTCCAACAGTACAGAAGCTGTCCTGAATTCCATACAGAAAAGCAACTTAGATTTTGAATAAACAATTTTTTTACTTTAGCAAATTAGGATATTAATCTTCAGCACTATTTGCACCTGTTTTAGTTAAAGTCAGCATAGTATGGCGATTAGAGTGTTGGATTAAAACTTTAGAAATCCAGGTTCAAAGGCCATTCATTTTTTTTCAGCCTGATCTACCTCACAGGATTTTTGTGAAGATAAAAGTGGGGATGAGAAGAGCTTTGTGTGCCACCTTAACCTCACTGGAAGAAAGGTGGCCTATAAAAGTAACTAGTAAACTCAAATTTAATGTTTTGTTAGCTGTTCTGAGAGCTCTAGTGCAGGGCTACTCAATGTGGTGGTCCATGGACCAGTGTCAGTCTGTGAGCCATTGGCTTCTGTCTCTGGTGAGTTTCCAGGAAAGAAAGAAACAATTGTAAGCAGTGGGCACAAATATGGTACGGTTTCCTGGCACATTGGAAAAGAAAATGGCCAGTTTGCCACATCAAATGGCTTAAGATGTACCACTCTAGTGTGTACGTACAGCTTTTGTGCCTACAAGATGTTGCCAATCAGTTTCAATGTGAATATGGTAATCTACATGTTCAAACCGAGCTAGTGTAGTGTAGTGGTTTGGGTTTTGGACTAGAACTCTAGAGATCAGGGTTCAAATCCCTGCTCAACCATGGAACCCCACTGTAGGACCTTGGGCAAATCATACTCTCTCAGCCTCAGAGGAGAGTGATTGAAAACCCCCTCTGAAGGGGGGTAAGACAGGTTATATTGCCCGTCTAGACAAGCTCTATGCGTCCCAATTGTGCCTAACTTTTACCCCTAAAGTCAGAGCTCCATTCATGGAAATATTATTTTCCTTTATCTTGTTCAATAAATCCATCCCATGGACTTCAGCATAGTCTAGTGGTTTGAGTGTTGGACTAGGACCCTGGGAAATACTTGAAGGTACACAACAACAAACATACTCAAAAGTGGAAGACCTCTGGAAGAGACAGAGCTGCAAAAGCCCATAAAGGACTGAGTCTGTAAAGGACAGGAACTGTCTTGTCTAATATGCCCAAAGGGAGCCCAGGTTTGTTTTCTTTTCTTTTTAGTATACCAAATGAAGCTTTAATTAGCATTATAACATTAGATTGGTTCCATTTGGAAACATTCTGTTTATATGCAAATTAAACCCTCCCTTTGCATAGTTAGGATTAAAATAGCTGATTTTAATCAACTATTAAAATCAGGTTAAAATAGCTGATAGGGGACTGGAGGCTGCCCTGGTATGGAACAACTGCAATCATCTTGTTTATTGGTTTTCCCATTTCTGATAGCTTGCTTTGGTTTTAAAAACAAAGCTTTTTTAAAACCCTGCACAGCCCCTTCTAAATAAGGCTCATTGGCTGGAAACAAAAGACAAAATTTGCTTCCTAACAGCTTTATGACTGTGTGGTGGCAATTGCTTATGGTCTATGGCCTCTTTGCATTATTAAATTAACAGGGATGGAGAAGTTTCAGGATCTCCTATGTTTGTTTAGTCCCCTATAAAAAGGAATTTTCACTTTTTGTTGAATTCTTCAGAGAACAAATTAAAATAGGGGAAAAAAAAGTCTGACATGGGCACTAACATGTCTGAATATATAGAAATTCAAGCTTGGATTAGAAAGAGTGGAGCCTGGGTGGATCTGTCTGTTAGTTTTGGTTTGTCTAACATTTGCATGTTTTTAATCTCTAATTCTTTCCATTCCTAATATGAAAAATTCATATACATTTCTGAATTTTGGTAATTTTTTCTATCATACGAACAAAATTCTGACCTGTCCTTATTTTCACACTCCAAAACTCATCTTTGGAAGTCAAAGTGGGAAGGAGGATACTGTAGATGCCCAAAATGACCACAGCTGATGGCTGTTACCACGCACTAAAAGCTAGCATATAGTACATTTAAAAGTGACTACTGTATGGTTAACCAAGGCTATTTGCTGGGCTGAGTCTAAACTCTTTCTGCAGTGCTGTTGTAACTGAAAAACATTACTTTCCAGTATGTTTTCCAACTCTTTCAAAATTGTCATTTTCAGTTCCAGTCTAGAAAACCTACCTCTGCATATCATGTGTCCTTCCTGAATCTTCATTTGTGAAGAGAAGCCAGAGAGAGATATCATAGTACAAGCAATCTAAATGGCTATTAGCTTCCCTAAGGCTCCTTCCATGCTGCACAGTTGTGTCCATTTGCTAATAGACTCTAACTAGACTTTAACATCCTATAGAATCCCAGGATCTGTAGTTTGGTGAGCTACTTAGAATCTTCTCACTCTGGTAGGCTCCCTTGAACTACAGCTCCAGAACTTTTCTGGCAGAAAATTCTAAATACCTCACCGAACTACAAATCCAAGGATTCCATAGGATGGAGCCATGGCAGTTAAAATGGTATCATAGTGGTGCAATTATGAAAGAAGTTTAAACTGCCTCACAGGGGCCAGGTTCAGGAACAGGTCTGCCTCAGGTAGTAGATGCTGGCAGACCATTGTGGCACTCCTGAGGCTGTTTCACCTGAGCTCTCCAGGTACTTGTGTATATGCCACATGGCCAGTCCTGATAACCCTAAACTACCCTACTGCTCAAGTGCGGTGGAGTCTGATCAGCTTTGGTTTATAGAATGGGGAGGGGTTGCCATGTTCCCATTTGCCTTAATCAGCAATGTATCTTTGGCAACCAACATTCAGGGAGCTCCCTTAGCTGATTGAACAGAACTGAAAGAAGTAAATTATTCTCAGCCCTAGTTTGTTATTAAGCCAAAACTTCAGACTCACTGCCAAAGACAGGACTACTAGTCTGTTGGAAATCCAATCTTTTATTGTGCACAGTGGAGATTAACTTCGTATTCCACCCTCTTGTGGAAAAAGAAGGGGTCTGAGTGAATGAGCTATATAATTTTCAGATACCTTTTGTGAATGTAAAACAAGAGCTAGCATGTATGCTTTTCCCAATTAGTTGACCTTGGCTTCTCATCATCTTTGACAAACAAGACCATCACTCTTCATGTGAGCCATGTACTTTCCTCACAGCAACCACTGATTGCCTTGGTGGTTTGCCCCTCATCCAGGCTTTTGGAGAGGAATTTACTAATTTCCTTTAAAGTGGTCTTCATATAATTTTCCATTTAAACTGGAGTGAGCAAGCTCAGGAGATCTGGAGCCCAATATATAGTCCCTATGGAACACACTGTGGACTATGCCAGCCTTAGAGATAACCTAAAGCTGCAAAAACAAACCAAAAATCTGGAAAGCCTAGAAATCTGCTTCTGGTTTTCTGAGTGGGGTGGGGAAACAAGTTGCAGGGGGATACTGTACCTTGTTGTAAGGCTAAATTACCATTCCTGGGAGTGTAAATATCTTTTTTCCACTTTTTTTTTTTTTTTTGGTTGGTGGATGGCTTCAGGAGGGGCCAAGGGGATGCCAAACAACCCCCCACTGGGACCCGCATACTGCCTAACAGCTAACTGGATATCCACCCCAGATTTAAACAATCATATGGTGCCTTGTTTTTGTTTTTTTTATAAAAAGAATACAATACTAATTGTTTGATAATGAAACTATCATCCTGAGGTGGGCGGTGGGCGGCACAGGTGTCCAACCACACCATTTGCTTCAGACTGGCAGAACTTGTTTTCCTGGCCTCAGTCCTCAAGAGAAGGTTTTACATGCAAGAACAAGATGGTGAGTAGACTTTCCAGACTAGTGTAACTCATCCTGTTATGCAAGTTCATTGGTGCAGTGGCCATTTTCCAAAGTGCAGGAACGTACCGTTATATCTATTACATCAGGAATGTGCTGGTACATGGCCATGCTTATAAGGAGAATCCATAGTGAAACACTTAAGGGGGATCCAGAAATGTCTGCTCCTGTGTTGTTCATGCACAAAGAACAGCAGTGAAGAGCATGATACCCCATTTATTAGGACCAATGGAAAGACATGGAATAATGAATAGTGTAGTAGGTAACATGATGATCTTTTGATGGGGACACTTGGGCTCACATCCTTCATTAGTCCAGAGGTTCACTTCATGATTTTGGACAACAGTAGCCAAGGAGAGAGATCATTGCTCCCAAGGCATTAGAGCTTAACAAAATAGCAACCAGTACTTTGAATCAAGATTAGAACTAGACAAGGAGCCTGTGACATTGATATAAAAGAGGAGTTACCTGCCATTCAACCTCAATCTTGTTTAGCAATTTTGTCTCTGCATTTCTTTTATACCAGCTAAAATCTCAGAGAACCGTTTTTACAGCAGGGGTGGGTAAAATGCACACACACACACAAACAACCTGTCGGATGCCCACTGTGGCCCATGGATTCTCTCCTCCCTCTGGCTTCCCTGCCATTCCCACACTTATTTTGGTATTTAAAGTATTTTCATTTTCTCCAGCCTGTTTTTAGGCTGGGACAAGGACTTTTTCAAAACTGGTCACAACATCCACAAAACCATCTAGTGGACTGCAGTGGCTAGCCATCGTCATCTCACATGTAAGTAATACGGTATATTTGCATTTCAGCAAACTTCTCCAAGCTTGAGCTCATAGAAAACTTGAGGTAGGCAAGCAAGTTGTATAAGCCTTCTTCAAAGGTGAGGAGATACTTTTAACCTGCAAAATTTTTCTGTGGTCCAAATTAAAATTCTAGCCCAAGAAGAAATACTAGAGTCCCTCCCACCCCAAGCTCTATCATTTCCCTCACCTCAACATTCCTCCCCACCTACAATTGCAACAATGCCTAGGGGAACTACATCTCCCATGATTTCTGGGGGATTTGCACTGATAATTTTTGCAAGGGAGTAATGGAGGAGGATGGAAACTGCCCTCTTTTTCCCTTTAATGGCTGCTACTCCTGCCCCTTTCCAAGGAAAAGAAAGGAATGGGGAATTGTATGAATATAATAATAATAACAACAACAACAACAACAACAACAACTTTATTTTTATACCCCGCCTTTTGCCTATTAGGCAATCAAGGTGGCTCACAACAATTGGATATAGAACAAACAAATCCATAGCGACAGTAATAACTTAAAACAGTTTACCCCACTTAAAATTACATATAATAATACATATTTAAAAATAATTGGCGAATTTTCTGGCTTTTTCTTCACAAATGAAGATTCAGGAAGGACTCATCCCACGTTTTCTGCAAGTGCGCTGATGACTAAAAAGGCCAATCCGAAATAAACAAGTCCGGTTGCAGAAAGCACAGCAGAAGGTCTCCTTGGGTGATGTTTCTGGGTTGTGATTCTTTCTGCGTTGTCATTTCTCTTCAAGACTTGTTCGGCATGAGTTCTCAAATAAGGCTGCAGCATTGTGGATAGTGTGTCTCCATGCCTCCCGATGTGAGGCCAGGGCGGACCATTGTTGGTGATCAATTTGGCTGAGCCTGAGATGTTGTTTCAGGGAGTCCTTGTATCGCTTTTTTGGAGCGCCCCTCTTACGCTGACCCGTAGCGAGTTCACCATAGAGTACTATTTTGGGGAGGCAATAGTCCTACATCCTAGAAATATGCCATGCCCAGCGCAGCTGTATTCTCAATATCATGGCTTCAATGCTGGTGATCCCTGCTTGCTCAAGGACAGCAACATTTGTCACATAGTCAGTCCAGTGTATACTTAGGATTGTGTGTATACAGCGCTGAAGAAAGCGTTCGAGGAGTTGTAAGTGTTGGCGATAGGTGACCCATGTTTCAGACCCATAAAGGAGAATAAACAGTACAATGGCTCTATACACACTGATTTTTGTGCTTCGCCTCAGGTGTTTATTACTCCAGACTCTTTTGTAAAGTCTTCCAAATGCGCTATATGCCTTTGCTAATCTGTGATCGATCTCTTTGTCAATCTTGGCATCTGAGGAGATGATGCTTCCCAGGTAGGTGAACATTTCACCATTAATATAAAATACTACCCTAAGACTTTAAACTATAACATAAAAACATAAGCATAAAACATAAAAACAAAAAACATAAAAAGTCTGAATGAGAAGCTGGCAAAGGACACTTCAAGGGGCTTGGAGTGGTGAAGATGGTTCACCTCCCCACTTTATCCTCACATCTGAGAAGACATGACTCAATAAGACAATAATGTTTGGCAAGGTGGAAGGCCGTAGGAAAAGAGGAAGGCAAGATTGCAGATAGACTCAATCAAGTAAGCCATGGTCCTGAGTCTGGAAGACCTGAGGAGGGCTTTTGCTGACAGGGTGACTTGGAAGTCTCTTATTCATAGGGTCACCATAAGTTGAAGTATACTTGACAGCAGTTAATAAGAATAAGGGAAAGTGACTGAAGTTACTTGTAAGGTGATCACTCCTTAGCCCTAACGAACACTCTAAACACTATAGCACAGAAGAAATAATACAGTTCCCAAATTCATCCAAGATAAGATTGGGAGAACTCACTGTTCTTTAATTTCAACATGGCTGACATGCAGGAGAATTAAATGATAAAACATTTATTATCTATGGTTTTTGCCATGGACAATGTAGGAGATTATCAGACAGGAACAAAAAACAGCATTACCATCCCACAGTCTCCTCTCCCTCCACTCTCCCATCCCTGTCCTGGCAAAAAAGAAAACGTATTCAGACCTACCTCATTTGTACAACAGGGCAGCCCAGGAGTGAATGGAGCTCTAACGGAGGTCCATTCACTTTCTGGATTGAAATCCTGGCTGTTCTTGCAAGAAGACAAGAGTGTGGGAAATTCAAATTGTAAAAGAAAAATAAGCCAAAAAAAGTTACTCTGAGCACCTAAACACACTTAAAACTTTACAACTAAGCTGGGGAGGGTACAAAAAAGTATGTAACTTACCTGGATGTCCCAATCTCACCAGGAAATGTTCTGGCACAGACCTCCCATTGATGCTGGGATCGCGCCAGCGAAATAGGCACCTTTTCACTCGCTGTCAATTCTGTCAAGAAACTGAATGGGGGATCCATTGATGGCTTAATTCATCAATAAAAAGCATCGCCGGGGTAACAACAGCCGAACAGGAGCTTTATGAGAGGGGAATGACATCATGCAAAAGGGAAGACTTTTAGCGATCTCTTGGCATCGTAATAATGCCATATTTAGAGTGTCTGATAACCTCTAAAGTTATGCCTTTGTTCCTCTAAAGTTATGCCTCTATGCCTTTGGCTGCTCTGTGTCTTGTTTTTATGATGTTACAATTTTATGAAATTTTAGTTGCACATCACCCAGGGCTCCCAGTAGGCAGAAGGTGAGATTTAGACACTTAATCAATAAACAATAAATAACCTGAGGTAATGTAAGGTAATAAATCAGTTTCAAGGCCAGTCGTACTATTAGGCAGAGCAAGGCAGGCCCAAGGCAGCAGCTCTGGATGTCACAAAAATAAAAGCAAGTTGTTAGTTGTTTAATTTGTTATTATTTTATTTATTTATTTTTACCACTGAAGGGGATGTTTGAGGAATTTTCTGAATCAAGTGTCATGGTTTGACTGCCCTTAGGTCTTATGTACTTTGATTTAGGTCAGAGAGTAGATGAGTGGGGTCTTCTCGGTGTGCTCCTATGCCTCAGACAGCAAATATTTCAGGATAGCCTGGCCCACTTTATCTCCATACTGCAAATGGTGTGGGGTTGAGGGAGAATGGCTTACCCCAGGACACCTAGGCCAAGATTCTATATTGACGATCACTCATCCTACACAGTTCTGTGTCCTGCCCCCTCCCCCGCCATCCTGGCAGCTCTCAAATATGGGAAGCTTACTGCACTCTGAAAAAAAAGTGGCAGTGCAGCAGGAAGGTTCCATCTTCCATGCTGCCTTACTGCATGATGTCGTCGTTCTTCTGGTGTTCTTTCATTCCAGTCCCGTAGGTTACCAAGGCAAAACTGCATCTTTCTGCTAATGGGTTTTTCTGGTTAGCAAAAAGGCACAGTTTTACATTGGTCTCCCATGGGACTGGAGCAAAAGAATGATGGCATGCAGTAAGACAGCACGGAAGACAGAACCTTCCTGCTTTGTTGCCGCTTTAATTTGGAGGGTGCTAAGCCCCTGGGGAAAGGTCCCTACTGTTGCTGCTTACCAGTTGGCAAAGAAACTGGGGGAGGCACTTCAGGGTGCATCCAGGCTGATTTAAAAGATCCCAAAATCCTAGATTTTGTTCTAGTTCTTTCAATTTTATTTGGGAGATCCCTACATGTTTTGTTTATCCCAGAATATTTTCTGTCATCTCCCAGTACAATAGATTTTTTTAACCCTCTCCCTAGATCAGTTTATTTTAACCCAGTATAAAATTGGAAAGAGCAGGGGCAGAATCTGGGACTTTTTAATCAGTCTTGATGAGCCCTCAGACAATTAAAGAGCATCTGACTTGGAGGGGGAAGAAATGAGGATGCGCTTACAGATGGAGTGCACTGCCCTTCTTCTTCCCCTTGGAGCCCAGACCAGCTGCATCTTCATAGTCAAAATTGCTTTTCACCTCCCTCTCCCTTCTCACTAGTAAGCAGCGGCGGCAGTGGCTTCACAGCTGCTGCAGTGGATATGTTTTGGACAGAACACAAAGTGTAGGAAAAAGTGAGCCCCATTCTGAATGAGACGTGCTTGTAAAGTACGCTTGTGTATGTGTTTGTCATTAACAGGATGGCATCCACAGTGAGCAATGGTGGCTAGCATCTTCTATGTTAGTGGTATAATGAACCCATTCTGGGTTTTATTCCAAACTTTAAAGGCTCTTCTAAAGTTCACTCTCCAGGAATTATAAGACCTGGATGGATTTATAATTCCACCTGCATGGAAACCACCAGCCACCAATGCTGGTGAGTTCACAACAGAGGTAACATTTGAACCAGAGGCTTTCTGATTCACAGCCTTCTCTCTGCCACTACACTCTTCTAACCTTCTGGTATGGATTTTTCTGCATAAATGCAAAGCAGAAAATTTCCCAGCTTACTTAGTGGAAAAATGAATGGCATAGCAGGAGGCAGCTCCATCAGTGAAAAATGTAAAAACAGCCACCATGTAGGGTATCCTTTCTTGGCCCCTGCTCTCAAACTTTAGATTTCAGATTGTTATGAAATCTATTTCCATTCATTCAGAACCACCTACAAACACTGGCAGGTTTTAATAACATTGGCTGCATATAATTCTCTTAATAAGAGATGTGATCTAATATTTTCATAAAAATATGATTCAGCTTTCCCCCATTAACGCTAAATGCAAATGGCAGTATGAGTAATTTGAGCAAGTGCCATTAAATCTTTACTATCAATCACTTATAATGAATAATTTTAAAAAATATTTCTTATGATTATTCAGCTATTTCTGCCATCTAGGTTTGGGGAGAAGGGTATTACAAACACACTGTGGTGGTGGGCAGAACTTTCTGATTCTCAGGAAGAGATCACTCCACTCACAGCAATGGAAGTCAGATTGCAGTGTCTTGGAAATGCTACTTTTTGGACTGCAGCTTCCAGCATCCTGGTATTATTCTAATATGCAGCTGGATAAATATTATGCAATAGAAAATAGAGTTTTGTACAGTTGGCTATGTGGGCTTTAATGAAGAACAAGGTTATTTCTTAAAACAAATTGAAGAGGCAAAGATAAATAAAAAATAAAATGATTTCTCTTGCCCTTCAGTCTTTATAGCCTTATATTAATATTGTTTTGTTGTGACCAACTACCTGCTCCATCTATGAACAAGGTGGATGCCTGCATGAAGATCTGTCTAGCTCAAGTGGCCATGCCCTCTTCCTTGTGATAGTATTGTTGGGTGGTTTCCTAATATTTATGTAGGCTTTTCTTTATTATAAAAGTTTGAAATGCTTCTACTATGTCAGTTAGTGACAATCAGACTTTTGAGCTAAAATATGCTGGTCTTTTGGGCTTCACCCTTACCACACCTGCCACTGACATGTGCCCCCCCCCAAAAAAAAACTTTCCTGACATTGAATCTGGGCCTTGAATGAAGAGTTTCCCCATCTTTGATAGGTATCCATCCACATACTTCATATAAAGATGGCATTTTCAAGCCTTTAAAAAAAAAAACTATGAAAGATAGCTAAAGGGTGAACATACAGGACAGGTATATTTCTGTATCACCTTCATTGTGGAATGAGCAGTGCATCTTTTCTCTGCATAAACTGGAAAGCCAATACCCATGGCTGTGTACGCCCACCCCTAGCTTCAGGGAAAGCCTGCCATCTTGATACAGGGTTTCTGAATCTTGCCTACTGCTTTTATACAGTATTATGGCCCAGCATGGTGGATCAGCTTCAAGGTGAACTGAGCAATTCACAGGACACTTGGCAAAGCAATGTGAAAGGAGTGTGTTGGTCAGCCAGACAACTTCCTCAGTCTGTGTGCTGAAACTGAAGAAGTAAGAGTAAGGCTTTTAGTAGGAGTAGAATTGTGCAACTCTGCATAAATTAGACGGTGACTTCTATGAGTCCTGCCTAGCACAACCAATATTGAGTAATAATGGAAGTTGCAATCCAACTGTATCTTGCTCATGCCAGCTATATAGTCATTTATTGCTAAGGGGAAAGGAAGGGCTTAAATTTTCTAGGTGTCAATGTGGCCTGGCCTTTATAACTCTGTTGTTGTTAAGAAATAATAATAGACTATTGCTTCTCCATAATGCAGGTTGTGTTGGGTGCAAAAACAGCTCTGATGTGTAGATGAAAATCTTCTGTGTCGTTTGAGTACAGAGCTGGCATAACTGTTACAGAATGTGTGGGGCAGTGGGAGGAACAGAACACAGCTGGTTTTCAGGGATGGGTTTATCAGAACAAAAGTGATTGATGGAAGCTGATGTTAATGCCAGTATCATCTAGAAATTGTACTCATTTACTTGAGAAGTGCATAAAGTAACTTGGATTCTGAAAATTCTTCCTACCTACTTTATCAGTGTTTTCTACATTTTCACCCATCCCTGCCTTGCATTCCCAACTGAGCCCCCCTCCCCCCTGCAGCTTCCTGCAATTTGCCATGTGAGAGCCTATTGGAAAACTTCCTGTGCAAGCATAGGAGCCATAAAAGGCTTATTCTGGCTCTTGTAATCCAGTGCATGCATGCGCGAGCACACACACACAGACACACATACATGCACAGACACAGACATTCCTCCTCCTCCTCCTCTAGCTGCCTCTAGTCTAAGCACTGAGAAAATACAGGTCACCCTGGCAGATGGGGATTCCTCCGCCTCCGATTGTATCTCAGCTTCTATAATGAAAAGTGAATATTAAGAGAGTTGGATTTATGCAGCCGGGTGATTCATTTCCCTTACTCCTCCTTTACCAACATACAGTCTGCTTCTCCTTGGGGTTTATTTCCCACTTAGAAAGAACAGCATCCTCCAGGGAACAGCCATCACAGATGCATGTGAGTAATTATATACCAGTGGATTTGGAGAGTGGGTGTGTAGGGAAGGAGAGACAAACTGAGACTTGCTGCATATAGAAATTTTGACTTTCTTGTGTGAAACTTGCTATTTATCTCCTGAAAAAAAGATTCTGTTTTGGTCCAAATGTATAGCTGCTTCTTCAAATTGAAAATATAAAGCCATCTTGAAGCTTTTTTGGCACTTGATAAAAAGATCATGTTCCTTAGAGGTCATTAGGTTACATCCCCTCCCCTCTATGTGTATGTTTATTTATGCTTTGCCTGGAAAATAACTTCGTACTCAGTATGCATTTTAGGGTGAGACTAATCATAATTGTTACTGATTAGAGGTCTGTGGGTCCAGTTGGGCAGTTATTTCATTGATAGTGCCAAAGCTTAAGGTCATGATGCACTAGAAATTGGCAGGGGAAAGGTTAGTTGCCCAGGTCTTCCCAGGCTGGTTTGTGGAATTGCCTGTCACATTTCTGGTCTGTAGAATTAGATGTAAGCTTCTTCTTCTTCTTCTTCTTCTTCTTCTTCTTCTTCTTCTTCTTCTTCTTCTTCTTAATCTGCATACTCTTGCTTAGGGCATGTCATTCTAAACAAGTGAGGCTGTGCTTACTTGTAAAGAGAAACATGCAACAATGCTCATCTCATGCTAAATGCCTTCTAAATGCCAAAGAACAAGACATGATGACATTGTGGCAGATGTTTCACAAACATGTCCGGATGGTACCCAAAGTGAATTTTGTGTATGGTTGATCCCTTTCAAGTTGTGGAGAATATTTGTGGCGTCAAGATGCAGAAGAAAGAAATAGAAAGGGCAAGAATAATCAAGAAAGGGTTTGGTGTTGCCACAAAATGTTTTCCCTTTTCTGTGGGAACTGCAATTCCAAGGATTATCAAACAAATCCTAGAAGGAATTTAACAACCCACCAGATCACATCCCATCCAAAGGAAAAGAACAGGGGGAGATATAGGAAGATATACTTTCCAAGCATGGCGGGAATCCTTGGTTAGACTTGGTGCTTGCTTGACAGCAAAAATCCTGAGCTTGATATTTGGATCACTTTAGTCTTGAGAAATGCCTACGCATGTGTCAACATGTAAAGCTGCCAAACTGTACCATTTAGGTAAGAGTTGTTTTTCTGATGGGCAAGAAGAGGCTCTTGTAGGCCTCAGGCAGATGTCTTTCCCATCCTCCAAGCTGATAACAGCAATAGGAACTAATAAATCAAAATCCATGAATTTTTCAACTGTTGCGAATTTTTTAACTTAAGGGGTAATTTAATTAAATTCGTATTTCAACTAAAGCAGTTGATCTAAGTTGAAATTTTAGCATTAACATAATCCCAGAATTGTTATTAAATTGTTAATTAATTAAATGAGAGACAGCAATAAAGAGCTAACATGTTTTCTATTTCCCAGCTGTTTTTTTCTTTCCTATTTTCTGTTTCCCAGCCTAGTTCTTTGGATTTTGCAAAACTAATTCTTGCATTTGTTAGCCCCTCATGGTTGGGGAATTACAGTGCTGAGATTGTAAGATCCAAACTATCAATTTTAGTCCATTATTAGAGTATGACAGTTAATTCCAAGGTTAAGCGTTTTAAACCAACAAGTCATGAAGGGCAGTTTGGCAAGAGGATTACAGTATTGTCTTTGGACTTTTTCAAATGGGGACCCCCCCCCCGCCGAGGTTGGGTGGAGGACAGCACTGTCCTGCTTACAGCACTCCATTTCAGATGACTCCGTCCTCCTCCTGACCTTCCCCCGTGCTTCCTCCATGCTGCAGCACAAGAAACACACCACTTTTTATTGACGGGGGTTCTCTGTAAATAAAAATGGCACGTTTCTTGTGCCCGCAGCATGAGGGAAGGTTGGGAGGAGGGTGTCGTCATCCGAAACAAAGCTCTGTAAGCAGGACAGCGCTGTCCTACTCTCAACCTTGGTGGTCCCCCCCCTTTTGAAAAAGCCCTTTGTATCCAGATGATTCTCTTGTTCTACACCAGACGTGACATAGAGGCTCTTTATCTGTCCTAGGAAACTGAATTATGAAGCTCCTAAACCTAGGACTTTTGCCAGGATCCATGTGGGAATAAGTAAGCCTAAAAAAAGAGAGAGGGGTTAGGAGATGAAATTATAATGGAGGGAGAATTTTTTTTTTTTTTTTTGGTGGAGTGAATGAGAAATGGGGTTTTCAAAAATTCATGCAGATGTTTCCTTCTCTCCAAAGCTCAAAACAGGGACTGAGGCAGGTGGTATAAAATCATGGATAGTATTTTCCAGCTTCTTTCTGGTGCATGCATTTAACTTTAAGGTCCAGTTAATGTCCCCATGATGATTCAGGTGCTTTGGTTTAGATCTTGATGCTATGGCACTGGGAAAGAGATCAATATACAGTACATCCTTTCTTATTATTATATAAGTTACATTTATGCCTTGATGTTGTTTTTGTATTTAATTGCCCTACGTTCCCCGTTTACATTTTTTCTTTCACACCCGTGTATTTATATGTACGTGTGTATGTACATACCTATCTATCGTATCCCACTCCCTCTCCCTCCCTCCGTCTCTCTAGGTCACAAACCTATTTACTTAGGATAGATTTTAAAAAGAACACTTCGCCTTAGTTTTCGTTTTTGTTGCCTGATGTCACTGTTATTTAAACTAATTTTTAGAGCCAAAATATGGTGTTAAAATGTTTTTTAAAATAAACAAGTTGATTCTTATGAGCAGGCATTGGTTGATGGATATTAGGATTCTAGTAGGACAATTAAGCAACAAAGTAGATCCTGAAAATTTGGCCATCATAGCCATGAAACTCATAAAAGTTGAGAAGGTCATATGGGCCATTCTCCAGGTTTCTTAAATGATTTATCATGGTAAGAAAATCAATTTTAGAGAGGGCATGATGAGCCACAAATTTGTCTTTGCCCCTTCTGATTAATCAACCTGAAAAACTAACTCTTGGAGTTGGAATATTCAAATAGACTTGCTGAAATTAAACCCAGGGCTTGGGAAGTATACATTTTGGACTATAGCTCCCAAAATCTCTAGCCAATAGTTTGTCGGATTTATAGCACAAAAAGTAAAATTTCCAAGCTCTGTTTAAAATATTTTAATACTATATTTCCCATGTGGCCATGTGTCCCCTAGTACACCAAAAAGTTAAATTTGACCTCAGTAAATCATTTCATATCCTGCATGGGAGACACATATTTTGTGTGTGTCCTGTGGCAATTTGATAGCCATGGCAACAGGCTCTTTTCAGTTGAAGGACATGGGAAAACTTTACCAAGCTGTGATTAAAAAGCAATGTCAGAACTTTTTATTTGTATCAATCTGTTATTGTCTTAGGGATAGGGAATATCATCTAGTGCAGAATTAAGCAGCCAGGATTGTAACTAGGAAAGCAAAATGGAATCATATTACACTGATTCCAAAAGAATCACATTGGCTGTCTACTTGCTTCTGAAGCCAATTCAGGTTTCAGATTGCTTCTTCCCTGTAGAGAATAAATGATCTGGGACCCACGTATATGAAAGAGAGTATTTCCCTGTATCAGGCTGCCTATATCATAAGACATTGGGGGGCACTTGTCCAGATACCTTGGTACATTGTATGACAATTCTGGAACACTCTCCGCATGGAGGAGCAACTCACACGGATACTGGGCTCCTTCAGACAGGCCAAAATCGCCAATATTTGGTGAGAGTTATAACTATACTTATCATACCTTCCAAAATTTCACAGATGAAAATTGGGACATGTGTGACCCAGTAACACCAGAATGTGGTCTAGAGAGTAAAAGTTATAAATGAAGAACACATAAGCTAGGAGAGGCTGCAACAGTTTCCTTTTACTTGAGCCTACTGGGAAGGGCAAGCTTTCGCTCCCTCCTTTCCCCACCCCCAATGGAATGCAAACTACTTTTGCACTTGGAGAGGGAGAAGATGGTAGGAGGAAGAAGAAACTGGGACATTTTCAAAGCAGCTGAAAAAGTGGAATGTCAGGATTAATTGGAACTGTTTCTGTCAAATGGGGACAGTTGGAGAATATGACTTATTGGGTTTTTTTAAAAAAAATATCTATACTGCATTCTTTCTGTCCCATTTTTTCCCCTCTTGAAATTCCATTACTGTACCAAGAGTTTCTGTTTCAAGAGGGGGTAAATGTCTCATGCCTGTATCCATTGGTTTGGTTGCTCCCACTATATGTTTGGTCAGTTCTGCTGGTGGCATTTGGAATGGATGTGTGACCTTTGTCATGGAGGTTTCCTACTATCTGCATTCCAGCATTACATTTCTGGTTATGAGGTCTTCTATTAAAATAACGAGACTGGTACAATAACCCATCTTTATTTATATGTATTACAATTCCAACGCTTGTCCTCTTCAACATACTTCCCGTTCACACTCTCACACTGATGCAGTCTTGTTTTCCAATGGTCAAAGGTGCAAAGCACATCAGTTTCTGTCAGCTGTTTCAACACATCTGTTGTTTTCTTCTTTACTGCATCAGTTGACTCAAAATGTGTTCCTTTAAGCACCGATTTCACTTTAGGGAAAAGAAAAAAGTTGCATGGTGCCAAATCTGGCAAATATGGAGCATGTTCAAGTGTAGTAATGTGTTTATCAGCCAAAAACTGCTTCACAGAAAGTGTTGATGAAGAATGAAACCATTTCCCCGCAGTTCTGGTCTTTATTTTCTGACTCTTTCTCTCAGCTTTGTCAAAACTTCCTTATAATAATGCTGGTTCACTGTTCTGCCTTCTGGAACCCATTCTGCCAAAATTACGCCCTGGATGTTTTTAAAAAACCACACCAGTGAGCATGGCTTTGAAAGTGGACTTGCTTTGATGTATTTTTCTCATTCTTGGTGATGATGGTGATAATGGTGTTTTCCAGTGCATTGATTATCATTTTTTCTCAGGATCATACTGGAAGATCCAGGTTTCTTCACAAGTGGTGATTTTTTTAAAAAAACCTTTGGGCCTGCCTCAAGTTGCTGCAGAATGTCAGTGCAAATTTCCTTGCAGCACTCTTTGCTCCGGTGTGAAGAACCTAGGGACCATCTTGGCACAAACTTTTCTCATGTTGAGATCCTCATGCAAAATTTTCCACGCAGTGTTTTTGGACTTTATCAGACTAGCCTCTAAAAATGTTATTTTGCCAGCATAATTAAAGCCATTTTTATGCCAGCAAAAGAACGCCTCCCACCATACTTACCTTTGTGTCCCAGCAAAGGCTTCCCCAGCAATGAAGAGGAAGTGAACGGAGCTCTGTTCACTTCCTTGTTCAAAATTCCATGGATTCTCATGAAACTTCATTATGTGGGAAATTCAAAAATAACACACAAAAAGTAAAAAAAAAAAAAAAAGCACATACACACACTTGAGAACTTCCAAGTAACCCGAGGAGGGTTATAAAAAGTGCGTAACTCACCTGGATGTCACAATCTCACCCAGAAGTGTTCGCGCTGGGCTGGCCATTCATGCTGCATTCACATGAGTTAAATGGTGCAAGGTTTCATACACTGGCAATGCTAGCACTAAAGCACCACAGGGATCAATTGATGGCTTCAGCTGTCAATAAAAAGGTACAGGTTTTGGCCAGGACAGAAATGCAAAAGGGCAACGTAATCTGATATGCATGCCCTTTCATGTTTATGTGGCATTGTTAGGACACTTTATTTAGTGCATCTGATAAAGTTCTTTGTCAATGTTCACGGCTTCAGCTATCATTTTGACCACTGAGTCAGCGGTCTTCTCGAACAATCTGGCTGATTTTTTCCCACAATTTCTTTGGTTCTTGAAGTGGAAGGTCGTCCGGGACATTCATCGTCTTCCACATTCTCACATCCTTCTCTGAATCTTTTGTGCCACTCAAACACACACACACGAGACATGTATTCCTCCTCGTAGGCCTCAGTAAGCATTTTAAAAAGATTCCATTGGTGTTTTGTTCAATTTTACTAAAAATTTCAAATTGACACATTGCTCAACTTTTAAACTTAGCATTTTTCTAGCACACAACAGACAACACAGCTGCTTTAAATGACTACTGACAACTGAACAGCTGAGATTGTTGATGTTTGTCATGCAGGTTCAGACATGTTCAAGGTCACCACTCAAGCATTCACAATCAGTTCTCCCTGATTTGTGTGAAAGGTAGAAACACAGTCTCATTATGTAATAGATAGACCTATGATTAGCTTCTCAAAAATTAATTTCATTGGGATTTCTTAGGCAAGGAATACTCCTAGATGGTTTTGCATTTTCGTTCCTCCGAAATGTAACCTACAGCACCTGGGGTTCACTGTCAGTCTCCCATCCAAGTACTAACCAGAACTGATCCAAGATCAGATGGGATCAAGTGCTTTTAAAGTATTTAGGCCATGAATGGTGGTACAGTAATACTATAAATAAATGAATGTTTAAAATAGCCAGTCCCTTCATTTCCATGTAATAGCTTTATCTTGAACTGCTGTTCATTTTATAAAGGATCACTGGGGCTTCTTTACATGCACTGGATGAAGTCTATAGGCTGAGAGAATATTTCTATCAGGCTTCTAGATCCTAAGACTGCTAATCATGTCTACATTAATATGAAATTCCAGGATTGTTCAACCACCACTACTTACTTTTTTATTATCTCAGATGTTCTTACTCCACCCAGCCTTGCCTTGAATCTCTAGCATCACCGTTGCCAATTATTTCTGAGGTGAATTTTTAAAAAAATGCATGCCCAGTGTCAGAAATCAACTTATGTTAAAAGGGCAAAGACACAGCTGGAGATCAGCTACACTTTCCCCTTGGAGTAGTTCATTTCTCCTAATTGGATTTGTGCAACACTTTCCTTCAAATTTCTTTCCAGTTCAATGAAAGATAAGAATAGCACAAAACCAAATAATTACTGCAAAGAAGAAGAAGAAATGGAAACAGGAGGACATAGAATTGTACAGCTACTGGTAGAATTGATTATATTTTATTTTTCCAAGGAGATCAAGGCAGTGTCCTTAGTCCCCTTCCCTACCTCATATTTTAATAAACAACTTAAAGCAGGACTAAGTTAGAATAGCTGGGCAGACGATGCTCTTGTCCTCATGCTCTAAGGAATTATTTAACTAGTTAGCAGATGCTCTGTTTCTAAATTCTGTATACATTTTCCCTCTGCAGTTGGTAAAAACACATGAGGTACTTCAGGGACTATACTATTATCCACCAGGCTACCGCACCTGGAAGCAAATGTTGGGGGCAGCAGTGGCCGTGCCCTCACCAATTCCTCCTGAGCCTCGAGGCCATGATACTCTATTGGAGGACAGAGCATCATGTTTCCCAAAGTATGCCCTGAACCTCTTAATCTAGCCCACTTCTCTGAAGGAGTGTGGAAGACACTGTCACATTGCTAGGATTGAAGTGAGATTGATTCCACTTTGCTTTGTACACCAGGGGTGGTACAGCATCCTGTCCTCTATTTCAGGCAGCAAAATGGTTTAGGCTTGCCATGGGCACTTCTTACTACCACTATGACTCAGAAGGAATTCCCTCCTTAACACATTTTGTTTTGTGTTACCAAGGAAGGAAGGAAGGAAGGGCAAGCAGTTGGAAAATTCAGGAGGGTTACAACAACTATGTCAGGGCTGCCCATAAAATTCTGTGAATGCAGCAAGGCACTTATACACTAAAAGCTTCATTTGAGGCCACCCCCCACTCCCAGTCATTGTTTCATTCTGTTTCCTCCTAGACATGTAAGAACGTAAGAATACCTCGCAGGATTAGGCCCTCATGTTTCCGATAGTGGCCAACTCACTGCCAATGAAGAGTTCAGAAACAGAACATGAGGCCAACATAACTCTTCTGTTGTCTTTCCCTAATAACCTGTACTCAAAGGCATGCATCCTCTGATTCTGGAGGTAGTGTCATACTGGCTAGCACATATGGATATAACCAGGCCCAGCAAAAGAATCTACCATTCTCTGGTAGCTGCCAGAGCCCTAGGATCCTGACGAAGTTCACCATTGCACTAATAGCGCTGTTGCCCTTCATTCCCTGCACTGAGTGGCTGGATCTGGGTGCTGACCTCTTCTTTAATATCCCACAATGCCCTGGAGTGATGTTGCATCAGGGGCATGGTGGAGAATTAAAACAGTGGTTCCAAGTTGTTCATAAATACTCATTTGACCACTCCATATGTAGAAACCCAACAGAGGGAACTCTATCAAGGGGCTTGTCTAAATGGTGAAAATAATCTGAACGGGATGCGAACAGAAGGTGATCCGTTTATATGTACATTTGCATAAATATGTGTCATTAGGAAGGGGGGGCAGCCAAATCCACCACAAAGTTTGTGTGCGTAGCACCTGGGGCTTTGTCCAGATTTTTTAAAAAGCTCTGTATGACATGCGAATGTGCGATTGTTCAAACAGTTGCATTCGCGCAGATACGAAGAGGCAGCACAATCTGGCTGGATGAGCATGGGGAGCGGGGCTAGCAAACAGGGAAAGCGGCTGCTGCTGCCAGGTTGGATTTTCAGCTAAGCAAGGGTCTGGTAAGTCAATCAAACAGCAATCTTGTACTGTCTTTTTTTCTTCTTTTTAAAATATGAAATATTGCATACGTGCACCATGGGAAACTGTTTTTTTTTTTAAATTGCGGCAGCAGATTTAAATTCATGAGTAAATCACTTGTGGCAGCCATCTTGGCTAGGGGGGGTCATGGAGAGTTTAATGGGGTTCTTTTGACCGTGAAGTCAGGTCTCATTGTCACAAATGCCTGCTTTTTTGGACGTGTTCATATCCACCCCCACGTATAGATGGGACCAAGGTCTCCCTCAAACCGGGCCAGAGCTTGAAAAAAGTTACTTTTTGGACTGCTACTGCCAGAATGCCCTGCTAGCATGGCCACTGGCTATGCTAACTAGAAAATTCTAGACACCATGGTCCAAAAATATAACAGTTTTCAGTGTTGAACATTACTGGCTGCCCAGTTGATGTCAGAAGGCAACAAACAGATAACGTGATATATCTTAGACAGGAAACTTAGGCATTAAAAATGAAATGTTAAGAGACAAAGCACAGCCAAGACTTCCACAAAAACTTCTGAGGAAATCAAGATAGCCTAGAGAGAAGGAAATAGACAAATATGTTACACCTTTCTCTGATTACTTCCAAGCTACGAAGACATTCCTGATCACCTTCATACCCTATTTCAATTCCTCCCTACACCTGAAGAATTTGTATTATCCCACATGGTATTTTCCACCTTGAAAAAACAAGGAAGTTGGCTTTCTTTCTGTAGTAGTTGCCATGGCAGGGGAACTGATCGATTTGATGTGAGGTCAGAAAATGTCAGACACACCAACTAAATTGAACTGCATCAGCTGGCTGATTTGTGCAAGAGAGAAATACTGCTGATGCCAGAGCTCCAGTTTCAGAGAGATGCCGAACCATTTTCGCTAAGGAATTGTCTTTCCTGGAGCTTCCTCTACATTAGTGCTGTTTTGAGTACGGGTCATGCCCTCCTAACCAAAACTACAAACCTATACAACAAAGTGGGTCAGGATAAGAGCTAAAATCTCCATATTTAAACCATGTCTGTAACGTAAGCAGCTGTTCTACTTCTGTTTAGTTTGCAGCTTTCTAAATAGGGGTAGCACATTCTCTGGTAGAACTTGGAAAAGGTACATTTTGAATGACACCTTCTGGAATCTTCCAGCCAGTGTGGTGCTGCCAATAATAGCTGTGGAGGATCCTAGGAGTTGTAGTCCAAAAGGTAACTTTTCTGAGCTCTGCTGTTGAAGATAGGAGGCTAAACTAGATGTGCCCTTGACCTGAATTAGCAGGGCTATAATTCTGCTGCAATAGTCCTCAAAAACTGTGCAGTTTTCATGACTATTCACAGTTTGGGAGTTATTCTGCAAAAAAATCTAAACATGGGTGTGTGTGCATAAAAAGCAATATTTTCTATACACAAATGTTAATTTTTGTGCAGGAAACTTGTGTACCATGCAGAAAATAACATTTTTGTGAAGAAAATGGCATTTTCTGTGCCCCACACACACATGCACATTTTTCATGAAGAATAAATCCCAAACTGTGCAGATTCTCATCCATCCAGTTTTCTCCTCATCAGCGTTTCCTACCCCTTTTTCTTCTGGGATTCATATACTGTATTTATAAATATTCTTTCCATTCCTACACCAATCACACAGTTACCAGCTTCTGACTGGCTTTTTAAAAGTAAATTGATCAGATCCTCTGGACCTGCAATTTGCTTTGAAAGGCTGCTGCCACACTGCAGAAATAATGCAGTTTAACACTGCTTTGACTGTCATAGCTCCACCCTATGGAATCCTGGGATTTATACTTTGCTGTGGCACCAGAGCTCTCTGTCAGAGAAGGCTAAATATCTCACAAAACTACAAATTCTGGAATTCCATAGTATTGAGCCATGGCAGTTAAAACGGGATCAAACTGCATTATTTCTGCAGTTTGGCAGGAGCCGATAAGTTAACCATGCAATTGTTCATTGTGTGTTTGACAGTTCATCTACTTTGGTCTTTACACTTCAGTCATTGTGCTTACAATTGCCTCCTTCAGAACATATTTTCTAAAATGTGTGTATCCATTAACATTATTTAAGGTATTATTATTTAAGCTATTTCTGTATTGCCTACCAGCCCATGAAGAGCTTCTCTTAATGTGAATTAATATGAATGCAAGGCCAGCATTTCTAGAGGTGAGTTTGGCAGGGGTGTTTTAATTCTCTCCTTAACTACAGAGTCTCCCCTGCAAAATGTTCTGGCAGGATATTTTTCTTTGCAGCTGAGCTGTTTTTGCTTTATTGGGGACGGAGTGAGGAGTTTGGCAGATCTACATATGTACATTCTAAATTATTTTGTCTTCACATGTGGACCAAAAAAAAAAAAAAATCCTCAAGAGTCTATTCCTCCCATATTTGAATGTACCAAAGTGTTGCTGAGGAATTATTCTGCACAGGGGAAAAAACAAACGTGTTTTGTGCAAATAAATAAATAAATCTTGATTTCTTCTGCAGAAAACTGCTTTCTTGCTCATGAAACAATGTTTTCTGCACAGTTTTTGTCCGCCTTAAGAAATGATATGAGAAAATTGCACAACATTCTAGGTAGTCTACTACTTTTCCCAAAAGGGTTTTCTGACTCTCAGAAAACACTTTTTTAAAACCAAAACCTGGGAATGAATAATAATGAATATTCTTTCCCTCCAGATCGCATTAGGCTGTTGGGCTAGCCTTTTTCACATATAGTAAATGATTTATCTAATAAATGACCATTTACTATCCTGCAGTAGCCACTTAGACTGCCTAGATATCCTAAAGGCACCAGATCCTGTCTGATCTTGGAATTTAAGCAGAGTCAGTCCTGGTTAATACTTGGATGAGAGACTGCCAACTATTACCAGGTGCTATAAGCTATATTTTAGAAGAAGCAATTGGCAAACCATCTCTGAGTATTCCATGCTTTAAAAAACCCTATCGAATTCATGGGATCACCATAAGTCAACAGATGTCACCATAAATTGAAGGCGTACACACACAGAGTAGCCATTTGGAAGCTGATAATCTGTTCATGTAACTGCTTGGCAAACCGACAATCTGTTAATGTTCTAACAGAATAATAACAAGAAATTTGCCTCTGATTTCATGCAGATGATTGCTGGCTTTCAGGTTGAAAGCAATTACCAGTAGTTTACCTCCTATAGTCACATTGATATTCTCATAGTTTAGCACATGATGAACAAGCATCTGGATTAACCTAGTGTAATTTAGGAACATGTTTCAAAAAAACCTGATTTCCCACTGACTTTGCATTTGACATGGTATATTTCTGGCCTTTGCCATTATGGTTTTTTAAATAGCTTGTCATGGGCTGAAAATGTACTCAGGGACCTAAGCATCTGCAGAGCTAAGAGCTGTGATTATATTTATTTGTTTCTGGATAGCAGCAGCTGATGGAGCACCACAGTACATCTCAGTGAGATGAAAAGAAAAAACATTCTGTTTTGTTTTAAGATGGCCATGGAGGGAACATATTTTATCTGCTTTTAATGGAAAAGTGATAAATCACAGACACAATTTTATAATGTGTTCTCTTTTGTTGTGCTGCCTTGTTGACTCTGAGACAGTAGGAATGAAGGAAAGACATAACTGAACAAAAGAGAATGAATTAAATATAAACCAACCCCAAATAGGAATGAGAAGACAACAGCAACAAAACTGAATTTGTTTACACTATTATAAATGTTACTAACATCAGTGTTAAAAATTATAATACAGTCTTGTGGCTTATTACAAACCAATATTCCTTAAGAAAAGAAATGATCTTGTTGCTATAATGAACAATGGTTTTGAGCTGTCTAATCTATTTGCTCACTTTGGGGTTGTCTAAATGGCAAAAATACTCTTCATAGAATTTGAGGAGAATACAATTTATCTAAAAGCCATCCTACATCAATCTGCCATATTTGGAAGGAGGGGGGCCAAAACCGCCAAAAACTCCAAAGGAAAAGCCTTCGTGGCTTTTCCCATATTTAAAAAAAAGCTCCACAGGGAATGCACATTCCTGCTTGCTGGGACAACTGATTTGCTTTGATGTGCATTCCTGAAAAGAACGGGAATAGAAAGCTGATTGGTCAGACATATGTAGGAGGTGGAGCTTGCTAACAAGGCAAATTCCTAGAACTACCATGTTGGATTTTCACCATAGTGGTCATGTGCTGAGGTGATGAAACAACATTTCTTCTACTTTTTTTCTATTTATTTAGGTGGAATATTGCACTTTTGCATCTTAGATATGCTTTTTTTTTTAAATGCTGTTCCACAGCAGCAATAAAAACACAAATAGTTCATTCGTGCCCATCATATTGATTTGCAGGCATGCCCATTGGAACAGCAAAGCAGATAGTGTTGCATGCCTATGATCTTGCAAAAAACATTAAAACAAATAGATGCTGCTGTGAATTGGCGTTAGTGCACATCAATCCATGGCGGCAACAGAGTGAAAAATTGTTACAAAAGAAGGCAGGATCGATGTTTAATATCTATCCCGCCTTCAGTTCACTCTGTTTCCCAGAATAAATTGGAGAGCGCACCAACCATTCCACAGACCCTTACTCTGCTCCTTTGCAATGCCAGGTCGGTTAAAAACAAGACGCATATTATCCATGACCTCTTATTGGATGAGGCTGCCGACCTGGCATGCTTTACAGAGACCTGGCTGGGAGAAGCCAGTGCTGCGACTTGGGCGCAGGCACTCCCGGCCGGGTACTCAGTTAGTGAGCAGGTAAGGAAAAGTGGGCGGGGGGGGCGGAGTGGCTCTGGTTCATAAAAACAATCTAACCTTGACCAGGAAGCCTATCCGGAACACAGTCCACATTGAGTGTATGTACCTAAGCTTGAGGTCCAGGGATAGCTTAGGGATTCTGTTAGTGTACCGGCCACCCCGTTGTCTAACAGACTCCCTAACCAAGCTAACACAGCTGGTCTCAGAGTTGCTGCTGGAGTCGCCCAGACTTTTAGTTCTTGGCGACTTCAACATCCCACTTGAGACCAGCTGGCTAAATCTAACTGGCGCAGCTCGGGAGTTCATGGAATCCATGACAAACATGGGCCTATCCCAATTGGTTGTTGGGCCTACTCACTGTGCAGGTCATACCCTCGATGCGGCCTTTAGTACGGAACAGGAATATCCGTGGGCGGAGGTTATTAAAACCTCTGCATTGTCATGGACGGATCATTTCCTGGTCAAGATGGAGCTAAGAGCCACTGTCTGCCCCACTGGGGGTGGTGGACCTATTAGAATGGTCCGCCCTCGAAGGCTAATGGAACCAATTGGATTCCAGAAAGCTTTGGAGGGTTTAATGGTTGGTAACGCCGGTGATTCTGTTGAAGCTTTGGTTAATATTTGGAACACCGACCTCACCAAGGCTATCGACACAATCGCTCCCAAACGTCCTTTCCAGCCTGCTCCTAACCGTAAGCCCTGGTATTCAGAGGAGCTTAGGAAGATGAAGCAGGCTGGACAACGACTAGAGCGCACCTGGCGGAAGACTCGACTCTTGTCCGACAAGACTCGTCATAGGAATTTCCTTGATTCTTATCAAGAGGCGATACGTGCAGCGCAAAAGTCTTTCTCCTCTGCACGTATTGCGTCTGCAGAGTCCCGTCCAGCAGAACTGTTTAGGGTGGTGGGGGAGCTGACGCAGATTCCACCTGCGCAGAACCCCTTACTTAACCCGACAACGGCCTGCTGTGATGCGTTTAACATCCACTTTGCATATAAAATCTCTCGGATAAGAGCCGACTTAGATGCCAGTGTTATGACAGAATCTATAGACGAGGTGTCCAGCAACTCCGTTGATGAAATTTTATTGGATCAGCTTCAATCTGTGAGTACCGATGACGTGGACAAACTCCTTGGTAGAGTGAGAAAGACGACCTGTCCCCTTGATCCCTGTCCATCTTGGCTGGCCACCCAAGGGGGAGACACATCGAGAGTACTCCTTAGGGATATTATCAATGCATCCTTCAGGGAGGGGTCCGTTCCACCCTGTCTGAAGGAAGTGGCGGTTAAGCCGCTCCTGAAAAAGCCTTCCCTGGACCCCTTGGACAGGAACAACTATAGACCAGTCTCCTTGCTGCCTTTTCTAAGCAAGGTGATTGAGAGGGCGGTCGCTTCCCAACTCCAAGCTGTCTTGGATGAAACCGATTATCTAGATCCATTTCAAACTGGCTTTAGGATGGGATATGGAGTGGAGACTGCCATGGTTGCTCTGGCTGATGACCTCCACTTGGGTATCGACAGGGGTAGTGTGACCCTGTTGGTGCTCTTGGACCTCTCAGCGGCCTTTGACACAATAGATCATTCCATCCTCCTGGATCGCCTGAGGGGGTTAGGAATTGGAGGCACTGCTTTGCAGTGGTTCCGTTCCTTCCTCTCGGGCAGATCCCAGAGGGTGAGGCTCGGGGACAGCTGCTCTACCAGAACAGAGCTTAACTGTTGCGTTCCTCAGGGTGCCATCCTGTCCCCAATGCTATTTAACATCTATATGAAGCCGCTGGGAGAGATCATTCAGAGGCATGGAGTGCGTTGTCATCAGTATGCTGATGACACCCAGATATACTTCTCCATGTCTCGGTCATCAGCTTCGACTTCAGATGGCATCTCTCCTCTCAATGATTGTCTTAAAGCAGTAATGGACTGGATGAGGAAAAACAAATTGAGACTGAATCCAGACAAAACGGAGGTACTAACAGTTACAGGCCCGAAACCAGGTCTGGGAATACAACTTCCAGTCCTGGATGGAACTACACTCTCCTCCAAAGACTGTGTTCGCAGTCTGGGGGTGCTCCTGGACCCGACGCTCCAGATGTCTAATCAGGTAAATGCGACGGTCAGGAGTGCCTGTCATCAACTTCGGCTGATACGCCAGCTGCGCCCTTTCCTGGAAACTAGGGACCTCGAAACTGTGGTACATGCACTGGTAACCTCCCGTCTGGATTTCTGTAATGTGCTCTACATGGGGCTACCCTTGTGCTTAACTCGGAAACTTCAACTAGTTCAGAACATGTCAGCCAGGTTGATTTCTGGTGTTTCCAGAAGAGAGCATATAACACCTGTGCTAAAAGCTCTCCACTAGCTGCCTATTCGTTTCCGGGCACAGTACAAGGTGTTGGTTATAACCTTTAAAGCCCTGCATGGTTTGGGTCCAACTTATCTCTGGGACCGCCTCCTTCCGTACGACCCTCCCCGCGCACTTCGGTCCTCTGGGAGGAATCTATTACAGCCTATGAAAACAAGGCTGTCGGTGACGTCCCAGAGGGCCTTCTCCGCTGCTGCTCCCAGATTATGGAATGGCCTGCCGGACGAGATCCGTCTTATTAAAACCTTAGACAGCTTTAAAAAGCTGTCAAGACGGATCTTTTCCGGCAGGCCTTTCCTGAATAACTATCCCGGCCCAAGACTCGGCTGTCCTCCCTGAGCTGTAATCAGATTTTAAAAAAAAAACTATTGTATGTTTTAATCTTTTTCTAATTTATATATTTTTAATTTACTGTATGTTTTTAATTTTGTATAGTTTAATATTATTTTAAGGGGGGGTGGGCTAGGGTACTGGGACTATGGAGTTTTTATATTGTAAGCCGCCCCGATTGCGTTGCAGAGGGGCGGGATAGAAATAAAATATTATTATTATTATTATTATTATTATTATTATTATTATTTTCCCTCTCGTATAGACAAGCCCTTTGTCTGAGAAGGGGGTAGCCTTATGGACTCCCATTCCCAGTGATTGCTGCCAGCTTCAGGAGACCCTGAAACCATCTAGCTTAATGTTTATGTTTATTTTCATTTCCTAAAATTGGATAGATTTCCCAAAAAAAAAAAGTTTTCCCCCTTGAGTATCCCTGAGTCTGCAGACAGGATTGGTCTTCCATGCATGCAGGGGTGATTGGGGTACAGGAGCATAGCGCTTAAGGTCCTCGTCACCTCCATCCTTAACTGAACTTACTAGTTGGGATAGGTTACATTTAGAAATTAATTTGTTCTGGTTCCAAGCCCCCCTCCCACCTTAGAGTAGCTTGTTTGGTTATAGTTAAAATTTTAAAGAACAAATTGTTTGCTTTGACATTTAACAAAAATAATTGGTTCTTACTTTTAGTTACTTTTTAAATATCTAAATGCTACAAACCTGGACTGTGATATACACAGTTCTTCCTGTTCACCACAACATCCACAAAAGAGCATGAGACAGAAGCATGAGGCACACCAGGAGCCTGCATTTGAACCAAGCAATAGTGGCGGCAGTAGGGGTGTGTGTGTGTGCAGAGAGGCCGAACCCATCAGGTGACACCATCAGGAGGAGGGGTAACACTTATGGTGATCCTGAGAGCATACAAAAGTTTTTACTTGCCAGTGGAAGGAGAGCAAGGAGGGAGCTATCCTAGCCTCTCTGGGGAGGGAGTTTCAAAGTCCGGGAGCACAAATGAGCCTGAGAAGGTGGTGGGACTTAAGAAGGGCCTCTTTAGATTTTAGAGCTTCAATGGGCTCATATAGGGAGATACGGTCCTTCAAATAGCCTGGACCCAAGTCTAACTTTGATTTGTGCGCAGAAATGGACTGGTAGCCAGTAGAGCTGTTGCAACAAGGGAGTTGTGTGTTTCTTACAGCCTGCCCAGTTAACAATCTGTCTGCAGCTCTTTGGGCCAACTGAAGTCTCTGGTCACTTTTCAAAGGCAGGCCCATGTAGAATGCATTATATTCATCCAAACATTACAGTAATATTTCTTCTCCACCATTTAGTGAGGCCCCGATAACAAGGGCAGCATCATCAGCGAAGAGTCCGTTCAGCAGTTCACCTACCTGGGAAGCATCATCTCCTCAGATGACAAGATTGACAAAGAGATCGATCATAGATTAGCAAAGGCATATAGTGTATTTGGAAGACTTCACAAAAGAGTCTGGAGCAATAAACACCGAGGCAAAGCACAAAAATCAGTGTGTATAGAGCCATTGTACTGTCTATTCTCCTTTATGGGTCTGAAACATGGGTCACCTATCGCCACCACCTACGACTCCTCGAACGCTTTCATCAGCGCTGTCTACGCATAATCCTAAATATACACTGGACTGACTATGTGACGAATGTTGCTGTCCTTGAGCAGGGCACGTTTTTAGGATGGAGGACCATCGCCTCCCAAAAATAGTACTCTACGGTGAACTCGCCACAGGTCAGCGTAAGAGGGGCGCTCCAAAAAAGTGATACAAGGACTCCCTGAAACAACATCTCAGGCTCAGCCAAATTGATCACCAACAATGGTCCGCCCTGGCCTCACATCGGGAGGCATGGAGATGCACTATCCACAATGCTGCAGCCTTATTTGAGAACTCACGCTAAACAAGTCTTGAAGAGAAATGACAACACAGAAAGAATCACAACCCAGAAACATCACCCAAGGAAACCTTCTGCTGTGCTTTCTGCAACCGGACTTGTTTATATTGGATTGGCCTTTTTAGTCATCAGCGCGCTTGCAGAAAGCATGGGATGAGTCCTTCCTCAATCTTCATTTGCAAAGAAAAGCCAGAGAAAGAGAGAAAACTACAGTATAGCTAAATCTTTGGGATTCTCTAGATGATGAAAATACTCCTCATAGAATTCAAGGAGAATACCCTTTGCTCCAACACACTGTGAATGAAATTAGTGGTATTAGTGGTATTAGGAAGGACGGGGCCTAAAAACTCCATCTACTGCATGGGAAAAGCCTTGCAGTTTTCCCCAAGGTTTTTTTGAATAATGTGCAGACTTGCACATTATTGGACATCTGGACATCCAATTTGCATCACCGTGCATTCTCAGTGAGGGTGGAGTGGAGAGCAGATTGGTCAGCTGTGTGCGGGGGCAGGCTTGCCAGCAAGGAAGTGGTCAGAAGCTCCATGTAATTTACTTGGCCACCATCTTGATTTCCAGGCATGGTTGTGTGCACTTTAAAGGTGGATAGCTTTGCATACAATCAATTTTACCAAAGGACCATGGAGACAAATGAATGCTGCTGTGAATTTGTGTTAATGCGCAGCAATCAGCATTGTATCTTCTAGTCTAGACAGCCCCTTTCTTACTTGAAAAGGGAATTACAAATTTGTAATTACAAATTGAATTACAAATAATTACTTACTTCCAGGCTCTATTCTTCATACCTTTGCTACTGTTAGCATGAGTAGCTAAACGACTGAATTTGCAAAGTGAAAGCTTGGCAAAGAAAATTTTACTTGATTATAAATGACAGAAAATAGCTAAATGGACCTGACCTTTTTAAATACAAAAGGCCCAGATTAAGGGGAAATGCCTTATATCCACCCAGTTGTTAGTCAACATTTCTTCACCTTTCTGACCCCTCTTTCCACATCACTATACCAACACCTGCAAATTTAAAAGTTGAGAGGAGGATCTTACACTGGTTTTTTGTTCAAGTTAAGAGCCCACCTTTCTCCCCAAAATGGAATTCAAGACAGCTCAAGATAAAATTGAATTATTAAAAAGTTAAATTGTAAGATTTGTTCAACATTTCTACGCCCCCCCCCCTTATATCATAAGATCTCAGGGTGACAACCCACTCAAAAAAAATCAGTTAAAAAATTAAAACTAAAATGCATACAGTAAGTTACACAATATAAAACATATAGAACAGTTTTAAACTACGTATTTAAAACCATTTAACTATTTGATCAAGATCCTTAGACTCCAAAGGCTTTGATAAAAAGCTGCATTTTAATGTAGAGCTGGAACAAAGTCAGCATTACTTTCACTTTAAGCCTTCAAGGGGAGGGCTTTTCATAGAATCACAGAGTTGGAAGAGACCACAAGGGCCATCCAATCCATCCCCCTGCCATGCAGGAATACACAATCAAAGCACTTTTATAGACTCTGTCTAAAAATCTCCAAAAAGGAGACTCCACCACACTCTGAGGCAGCATATTCCACTGTCAATAAGCTCTTACCATCAAGAAGTTCTCCATAATATTTAGATGGAATCTCTTTTCCTGTATTTTAAATCCATTGCTCTCTGGAGATTATCATATGGACCCTTAGGGTCCATTTCTGTCCCGCTACACCCCCCCCCCGCTCCAACCCCATTCCTGCCATGGAATAAAGGAAAAAGTTTCACACACCTACACAATTACGCGGCAGGAATGGGCTCCCCCTCCCTTTGCTGCCAGGTTGTAAATGCAGCAGTCATAAGGCTGCTTTTATGACCGGGACCTGAAATCCTGGCCGTTCTTGCGAGAGAATGGCTAGGCAACAAATTTAAAAATACCCCCCCCAGCTGTCAAAACTCAAAACCAACCACAAAATCCCATTTTTTTAAAAAAAAGCTACCTGGGGAAGGGGAAAGGGGGTTAACTTACCTTGTCATCCGGATCACACCCAGAAGTGTCTGGCAGGGACCTCCCAGTGACGTCACAGCCAGTTGTCATCCTGGGAGCACAATGGGGCTCCTGTTCACTTGCCCATCATTCCATTATAATAACGGAATGGGTCTCTTATTCACAGATTTTTCTGTGAATAAGAGGAAGCGGGGGAGGAACAGGAGCAGAAACGGGATCATCCCAAGACAGGGACAGCATCATCTAAAAGGTAAGCCTTTTAGCGATCTCCTGTTGTCCCTGTCCTGGGACATTTTTACCATCTGATAATCTCCTCTGTCTGGCATGACTTATTTTTGAGAAACCCATGTTGACTTTTAGTGATCATAGCATTCCTTTAAGTGCTTACAGGCTTTCTGATTAATGATCTGCTATAGACACTTTCCTGGTATTGATGGCAGGCTAACTAGGTGGCAATTGTTTGGGTCCGCCTTTTGAAGATGGAGACAACATTTGCCCTACTCCAGTCTGCTGGGACTTCTCCCATTCTCTGGGGATTTTCAAAGATTGTTGCCAGTGGTTCTGAAATTACTCCTGCCAGTTCTTTTAATACCCTTGGATGTAGTTCATCTGACCCTGGAGACTTGAATTCATTTAGAGTAGTCAGATATTCCTATACTACCTCTTTACCTATTCTTTGCTACATTCCCCTACTGCATCATTTGCTTCATTTCCCCCAGGTTGAACACTGTTTTCCTTTTGGGAGAAGTCTGAAGCAAAGAAAGTGTTGAGTAGTTTTGCCTTTTCTCTGCCCCCTGTTAGCATTTCTCCACCTTCTGCATGCATCAGCCCTACCATTTCCTTGTTCTTTCTTTTGCTATGAACATAGAATCATAGAGCTGGAAGAGACCACAAGGGTCATCCAGTCCAACCCCCTGCCATGCAGGAATATGCAATCAAAATCATTCCCGACAGATACATAACCAAAAAAAATCCCTTTTTATTGTTTTTAACCTCAGTAGGAAGCTTGAGCTTGTTCTGTGCTTTAGCTTTTCTGACTTTCTCCCTATACATTCTGGCTATTGTTTGAATTCTTCTTTCATGATTTTTTCCTTTATGTCCAGGAAGGAATGAAGCTGGTCCCTGGCTCTCTGAGCTTCTAGTCCACACCTGCTACCTCAAAGGGAGTGCAATTCAATCTACAGCATACTCTGGTGTCCAACCTCAAACTCCTCACCCAACCACTTCATATAGATACTAAACAACCTGGGAGATAGGAGCGATCCCTGTGGTAGCTATGGGAATGAACTGGAATCCCCCACTATAATAAAGAGTGTTTACTTTGGACAGCACTGCTGTCCAGTGTTACACATGTGTAAAACGTTGTCTTTGGCCAATATGTATGACAACACTTGAATTAGGAATTAGTGGCTAAGTCAGAGAAGCAGATAAAAACACTTTTGAAAGGCAAACATGACCTTTTAAGCAGAAAAATAATGCATCTTGGTTCTATAATGAACCTATGGGCTTTTCTGTCTGGACCTGCTTATATTTATGAGGGGAGAGTGCAGCAGCTGCCTCCCTCTGGACAACACAGTGCTCCAGTTTCCTACATTTATTCCTCTCATCTACATACTTATCAGCTGTTCAGAGCAAGAGAGCAAAATAATCCCTTGGCTTGTGATAGGAGCTTGTGACTCTGACTGTGTCCTAACTCATGGGCTGTTCTCTAGCACGCTTACAGCACTGCACTCTGCTGCATAAGATAGAGTCAGGATATGGGGGATGGGAAGGATGTAGTTTGTCGAGGATGATACAGGCAGACAGTGGGATTTTTTAAAGGAAATAAAGTTTTCAGAAGGAAAGTTTTTGGTGCAGGGAAGGATCTGAATGTCTGTTTTGTTTGTTTATTTATTTAGGAGGAAGACCCAGGAGATGCAGAAATGGAAGATTAACAGAGACTTAATGAAAGGTATGAGCACTGCTTTGTGTATATGTGGAGCAAGTAGAACAGCCTGTCCTCAACCTGGCACCCTCCGTATTTTGGGACTGTAATGCTCATTACTCCCATCCTGCATGGCCATTGGCTATCCAGGATAGGGATGATGGAAATTATAGCCTCACACATCTAGAAGGCATTGGGTTGGGGAGGCTTGGATAGGACGTTGCTGGAGGCTGTGGGAACAGAGATGCATTGCTTGTTTAGTTTTCTAATTACTTGAAGGCTTATTGCACGAGGGAAGGGAAGTGGCAGTACAGCTCGATAATAGCACCTCCCATCCTGCCTTACCACATGACATTGGTGTTCTGCAGCTATTCTGTTCTGGTCCCATGGGAGATGGTGAATCTTTTTTTCTAAAACAGACTTATCTAAAACTAATGGCACCTCACATCCTGCTGTACCACATGGGACCAGAACAGAAGAACAGCTGTAGAACGCTGCTATCATGCGGTAAGACAGGATGTGAGGTGCTATTATCAGGCTGCACTGCCGCTTCCCTTCCCTTGTGTGATAAGTCTCTTAGAATCTCAGTTTCCAGTTGCTTTTCTTTGTAATGAATGGCTTTGTTTTGTTTTGCTTTGTTTCAGTATAAATAGACTACCTAGCAGATGTCCTCTTGTCCCTGAGATGGAAGTGCCGAGCATCAAGGATTTTCAGTGGAAAACTCTTGCACCCCTGCCCAGCCCAAGAGTCTATTGCTCCCTGGTTGAAGCTGGGGGTCAGGTTTTTGCCATTGGGGGCTGTGATGACAATGGCATCCCCATGGATTGTTTTGAAGTGTACTCCCCTGAAGCCAACCAATGGAATTCTCTTCCCCCAATGCCAACAGCCAGGGCTGGGGTAGCTGTAGCCACACTGGGCAAGAGAATTATGGTGATCGGAGGTGTTGGAGCTAACCAGATGCCCTTGAAGATTGTGGAGATGTACAACATAGATGAGGGCAAGTGGAAGAAACGAAACTCTTTGAGGGAAGCTTCGATGGGGATCTCTGTGACAGTGAAAGGCAAGAAAGATCCTTTTACTAAAAGAGCTGATGATGACATAATATTGGCTTTGAGGGAAGTATCCCCCCACATTCCTTCTAAGCAATTTGATTGACAGGGTTGAGTACATGGCTTCTTCAGAGACAGATCTAGTCACTGGGGAGCTATCAGCCAATTTCTCCTACACTGTGAATACGGCCTAGTTTTGACACTTGCACCTGAGGTATTGGAATTATCATCTCTGAATTGCTGTGAGTGAGGTCAGGTGATTTTTAACAGCCTAGTCTAGGACTGGCTGTGAAATGTCTCTTGTAAGTGGTGTGCACCATCTGTTTCACTGACCTCCTCTCTGCTTATTTAAAAAAAAAAAAGACAGCAACAACAGCCAGGCATGTTCTGTATTCCTGCCAAGTATATGGGATAGCCTGTTTGTTGTGCTTTGTTTGCAGAACGGCTTTACTCATTGTTGAAGGACAAAAGAAACAGTGCTTTCTAGTATATGAGACAGATTGAAAGAGAAGGGCACAAAACTGTGAAAGTGAAGGTCATGGTCCAGAAAGCTGTATATCTCTAGTAAAGCATCCTGCCTCTTCAAGTGCAGCTCTGTGCCTTTGTTGAAGAACTGCTTTTGAAACCCTAAGCCACTTCAAATAGAATGTACAGTATGGCTTTTCCGAAGCCTGTATTGGCATGGTGTACTCCCCATTATTCTCCTGGGTACTCTCCATGCTCAAAGAAACCATTATTCTTGCTACACAGGTAAGTTCCATATACTATTAATATAGCCTAAGAGGAGCCAAGCATGTTTCATAAAAAGTGATGATGGTTGCAAAGTTGTGTTAACAGTCTCCCAGCAGTTGGCATCATGTGGTCCTCCCAATGTTGATGAACTACAATTGCTGTTATCCCTAGCCACCATAGCCAATATTGAGGAATGCTGGGAGTTATAGTCCAATTATGTCTTTAGGGGTGCATGATTCCCACACTTGCTTTATATCTTCATATTATTTAAAGCAGATGTGTACATTATTTAGTGATTTTCTTTAGCAAAGATAGAATCATAGAGTTGGAAGCAGCCACAAGGGCCATCCAGTCCAACTCCCTGCCATGCAGGGATACACAAAGCATTCCTGACAGATGTAAATCCAGCCTCTGTTTGAAAACTTCCAAAGAAGGAGACTCCACCACACTCCTAGGCAGTATATTCCACTGTTGAACAGGATACTCACCCTGCTTTTCATGTTAAAAATTACAGTTACTTATAGGATGGGGTGGGCATCTGGGGAGGATTTGAGCTCTCTTCTGCTCCACTCCAGGACATCTGCAGGTCACCCCCTCAAGTTTAACAATGTGATGCTGAGTGCTACAGCATTAAAATGGACAATTCCCATGTAGGCTTCTGGGGCTGCAATTGACTATTTCAGGCCCATTTTTGCCAGTAATTGGGAGGGGCCTCCAGAAGTCTGCCTGGGGTGGTCCTATGTGGCCAATGGACCATATATCTCCCACCTCTGCTGCAGGGGAGCGTGTGTTCAGGTTCCCACATTTTCAAGCTGCTTTTACAAGCACATACAGTAGGATTCCTGTATCCGCTGAGTCATTATCCACTGATTCAGTTATCCATGGTACACAAAACAGCACACCTACCATAGAGTCTTCCTAGAAAATACCTAGAGAGGCATCTATCTGGATGTTTTCTAGGTCCTCCAAGGGAACTCTATAGTATTTTAAACCCGAGGTCCCATTGTTTTCAATGGTGTTCGCTGTTATCTGCAGTTTTCAGTATCCGCAGCCCCCCCCCCCCAGGACCAATTCCCCATGAATACAGGGGTCCTACTGTATCTTATTTTCTGATTGAGACCAGAATAAAGAGTTTCAGTACCCATTTTCCTTTTGGGCAACACTTGAAAGTTCTTATTTTGCTATGCTGAAATCCTGGTAGGCATTGGATTCCTCATTTATCTGGTGTGCATGTGGGTGGTGGTGGTGGGGACTGAGCTCTAGTATGTGTGTTACATGTCATATCCCCACCACCACCTCCCACACAGAGTGAGGCAACCTATTCTTAAGAAGCTGAGATATATCAGAGATAGCCCAGAAATTAATTTTGTGTTCAAATTTTAGTCACCTTTCACTTGGTGTCTTTTCCAGACTACAGGATCTATGCAGCAGGTGGAATGGGAGCAGACCTGCGCCCACATAATTATATGCAGCATTATGACATGCTCAAGGACATTTGGGTGTCATTGGCAACCATGCCAACACCGAGATATGCTGCTACATCCTTCCTGCGAGGCACAAAGGTCTATGTGCTGGGTAAGAATGGCTTTTAGGCCTTTTCCTTCTATTCTAAAATTTTATTTTATTTTATTTAACTGTTTCTATCCTGCCTGCTATCAAAAGATCTCAGGGTGACATACAGGTAAAATCAATACTAATAGTTTAAAACACTAAACATAATTGAAATAGACTTTAAAAAATATTAAATGCATTAACAAGTTAAAACAGGATTAAAAGATTTGACATGGTATTTTATTTATTCACTTAAAATACTATTTTACATGTGATTGATCTACTGTTATGCATGAAACTGACCAGTGGGCATTAATCTAATGTTAAATCTTTATTGTCTTCTCAAAGAAGTTCAGGAAGCTTCCCTTCCTTGCCTATGGTATTGCCCCTCTAATATACAATACTGTCTATTTTCTGGAATTGCCTGGGATTGGTAATGTCAAACAGAGGGCAACCAGGCTTCCTGATCAGTTTTTTTCAGAAATACATGTATGTGTGTTGTGTGCCTTCAAGTCATTTCTGACTTGTGGCAAGCCTAAGGTGAACCTATCACTGGGTTTTCTTGGCAAGATTTGTTCACAGGTGGTTTGCCTTTGCCTTCCTCTGAGGCTAAGATAATGTGACTTGCCCAAGATCACCCGCTGAGTTTCCATAGCCAAGTGAGGATTGAAACACTGGACTCCCAGAGTCCTAGTCGAACACTTAAACAGCTAGATCATGCTGAACTCCATGGGCAGGATTCATTGTACAAGATAAAGGAAAATAATATTTCCATGAATGGAGCTCTCCCCTTTTAGGGGTAAAAGGCAGGCATAATTGGTACTCAGAGCTTGTCTAGATGGGCAATATACCCCACTTTGACCACATCTCAGAGCCCTGTAGTCCATACGATGCAGGGCATTTGCCCCATTCTGCTCCCTGGCAGTCCTCACTACCCCTGGGGCAGATACGGGGCTGATATGGGGGGAAGGTGAGATAGGGCCTGATGCAACATTATAAGATAATACCTGTTTGAACCTGTTTGTGCCAGGAGGAAATGGATTGGGCCCTCTGAGACTACAGGAGCGGAGCATGTCCCGACAGGCTGGCCCTCGCTGCTACCATCTCCCTGGCTGTCCCAGAAGGCAGGAAGGAGTCCCGCAGCATGTGACCAAAGCTGGGCATATGCAAGGATCCTTGGTCACATGTTGTGAGGGTCCTTCCTGCCTTCTGAGACACTGAGGGGGATGGTGGTGGCAGTGGCTGCAGCGATGGGCCAACGTGCCCGTCAGGACTTCCTCCTGTTCCATGGAGGGAATGGGGTAACAACAGGCCTGATCTGTGGCCAGAATATATCAGTGGCTTGTGTAGATGAGCCCATAGGTAAGTCTTTCCCATCTGGGAAATATTTTACTCCCCAAATGGCAAAATGTTTCTGTTCAAATTTTGTGGGACTACTACTAGCATCACCACCAATCAAAGTGCTCAAACAGAAGTCTTGTCATTCATACATTCATTCCTGTGAAGCAGATTATTATAATCATGACACAGTGATCTGCCCAGCACTGGTCAGTGAGTAAGTTCAGTCTGGTTTCAGGTCAGAGTATGGTACCGAAACGGTCTTGGTTGCTCTGACTGACGGCCTACTCTGGGGGAAAGATGGGGGAGCGCTATCCTGTTGATCCCTCTGAATCTCTCAGCAGCTTTTGATACCATTGATTTGTTATCTCCTTGACCAGCTCTGGCAGATGGGAGTAAGTGTCACTGTTTTTCAGTGGTTCCACTCCTGCCTGCAAGGTCGGTTCCAAAGAGCAGTATTGGGGGACTCCTGCTCAGCCCCATGGTCATTGTGCAGTGGGGTGTCCTAGGGTTCAATCTTGTCTCCTATGTTATTCAACATCTATATGAGACCTCCGGGAGAGGTCATTAGTAGCTGGGGTGGGTGGGTGCCATCAGTATGCTGGAGCTGGAGATGTGATGGTGCTAGAGCAATGCCTAGATGCTGTAATGGATTAGATGAGGTTGAATAAATTGAAATTTGAAGGTGAATCCCAATAAGATGGAGGCTCTGTGGATTGGTGGTTCTTGAGTGTGAGAATTGGGTAGGTTACCTACCCTGAATGGAGTTTCATTGTTCCTTCATCTAGTCACCAAACCAGATCACTCCTACCCTATCCAGCTGTTATGCACAGTGTGGAGCACCTATTTTGTCTTCTGGCAGTCATGAAATCCAGATGCCTATTCTTTATTTTTTTAAAAAAAATTGGGCAAGGTGTAATATATGCAGGGACATGTAAAGCCTATTGAACCTATTATCATTCTAACAATAACAACATGTGTAATATTTGTTAATGTCTTGCACCTCTAAAACACCTGAGGTTTTTGTGTGTAATATTTGTTAATGTCTTGCACCTCTCAAACAGCTGAGGTTTATCGTATGTGGCTCTTACGTTAAGCAAGTTTGGCCACCCCTGACATGATCAAATAGAATGCCCCTTCTCGTTATAAATTGAAATTATTTTAATGATGTGATATAGCTTGCTTTTTCTTCAAAGCATCATGGTTTGATGTGGGTGGAGGGAGGTCTGATTTATCCTCTAGCCTCTGTTTAAAATCATCCAAAGAAGGAGACTCCTCCACATTCTGAGGCAGCGTATTCCACTGCCAAACAGATCTTACTGTCAGGAAACATCTTCTCTGGTTTGTCCTGAAAGAGAAAATTATGCCCTTCATTCCCAAGTAGTTCCACTTACGCTCATTAACCAAAGGATTCACTCTATGTAGGTTATACATTTCTGGGGTCATTCAATGAAACTTATTGGTTGGCAATTCGGGAAAGACCATAGGACAGACTCCCCTCCCCCCGACACAGTGCTTGTGTTACTTAATAGAATTTGTTGCCACAAAAGATGTAATACAGTAAATGCTAGCAACTTGAATATCTTAGAAAGGAGATTAGGCAAAATTATAGAGAATAAGGCAATCAGTATCTACTAATCATGATGACTACATACTATCACTAATAATAATAGTCTGTTGCCCACATGTCTTATCCATTTGTGGATTTCTCTTAGGTACTTGGGTTGTCACTAATAGAAAGATGTTAGACTAGACAGACCTTTGGTTTGATCTCTCAGAATTCTTCTCCTGAGAATGTAAGAAAAGCCATGCTGGATCAGACCAAAGGCCTATCTGGTCCAACATTCTGTTCCCACAGTGGCCAACTAATTGCCTTTGAGAAGCTCACAAACAGGACAGGAGCTCAACAGTACCCTCCCATTAGTTCCCCAGCTACATTGATACACATAGCCATGGTATTTCTAGTACAGGTGATTCATATATAGGCATTACAATTAGTTTACATTGACAGACCCATCCTCCAGTACTCCTTTAGAACTATCCAAGATGGTGGCCACTCCTACATCTTGTGGCAACATATTTCCAAGAAAATTGTATGATCTTACAAACTTCTGTTTTTAAAGAAGTCCGAAATCAAATCCAAATTCTTCTGCTAGAAGGGGCCACCACACTGTTCTGTGTTGGTAGGTCTTTCCCTAATTTCATGCCTTTTGGCAGATTATAATCCACTTCATTTTCAGACTCCTGTGCAATTGCTCAAACACATTGTTTTTTGGTTCATACGTCTGCCAGTGTAATGCCTGAAGCAAATCCATAGATAGATAGAAAATATTAAATACTGTACAAGCCAAGATGACCTGAGATAGTCTAGCATCCATAATACTGAGATTTATCAACTTTTTAAAAAAAAATAAAAAGTAACAGCCAGTCATTTTAAAAGGAATAAAGAAACAAACCCTTATTCTGAGATGAAATGTTTTATATCTTAGGATAATTTGACAATTAGGCTGCATGACCAATCACAAAAAAGAACCTTGGAGGAATAGTCAAAGGTTATAGAGTTCTGGGAGAATAATGATTTTGTGTTTGACGAACAGTTAATGTTAATATTATGAACTGGGAGGGCAAGGTAGGAGGAAGAGTTACTTGTGGACCCAACGATGAATGGAGTAAATTTTTAATAGAAGACTTGAGATATGAAAATAGCACCTCAGACCCATGGGAGATATGGAAAGGAAGGGGAATTTTTTTTTTATGATAGTATAAGTTAAAACGGACACTTATGGAAATTGTGAAGTTATATAGATGATAAATGAAGGGATGACAATACATTTTGATATGACATCATGATAATACATGGATGAGTATATTGAAGAGAATGTCATTTCTGTTTTTTTGTGAAAAGGATTGCTTAATAAAGATTAAAGTTAATTTTTAAAAAAGAAAAGAAATGTTTTATATCCTACATAGCACTGCCCCAAAAGTATACTTATTTTGAGCAAATGTGAGTGATTCTCACAGTTTTTTTTTTTGGCAAATATTTTTATTAGTGAAATACAAAGACTATAAAAACAGCATAGATTAACATAACTAACACACAAAAAACAACAAAAGCAAAATGAAAAAATACAATCTTAACATAATGAGAAAAATGATCAAAACAGAGAAAAACAAAAAACAAAACACATACCCCAAATAATATATATATAAATCCTTATACCCTCACCAAAGTGTGAAAAACACTTCCCATTTGTCTATGCTGCTATTTTATTATTTACACTCTTCATACACCTCTCATCAAACACTTCTTTTTTCAACAATTTAATCCCCTGTTCTCTTTTTTTAAATTTTATTTTTTATTTAATCTTATATTTATAAACCATGAAAATTAAAATGAACACAGCATATATATTAAACATCTCCACACTTATGTACGTGTATTATTCTCTTGGGTATGTTGCTGTTTCCAGTGTGCTGATTAGCTGCTTAGGGAACTGACCAACCAATCACAGGTCTGTTGGGCAGCCAATCAGCATACTGGGGGTGGGACCATGTAGATCTCAATCATGGCGGCTGGAGCTGGGGAGTGAGTAACGGGGGTGGATGTGGTGTGTGCTGGAGTGCAGGGGGTGGGGTGGGAGGGGCAGAACAAGTGGGGGAGGGGCAGAACGAGTTGGAGGAGGGGCAGAATGAGTGGTGGGAGGGCAGAACAAGCGGTGGGGGGGTGGCAGGGGGCAGAACAAGCAGCAGGTGGATGAGTTAAACCCACAAGCCTACCTCAAAGGGTTGTCATGAGGTCTCCTGGGCATTTTGGGGGGAGTTTTTTAATGGCATATGGTACGCCGTGTCCAGCTAGTATACTTATATTCTTTGAGTATATGATCTTCCAGTCTATATTTCCCATCTCCCCCCTCCTTCTTATAATTTATTTCCCTTTTACTCTTCTATTTTTACCATATTACGTAAGATGGAAGTCACTGTCGTTTTGCACATTCAGATGAATTCTATCTCTATCTCCATTCTAGGTAGTATTCTTACCATCCCCATAACCCTAACCATCTTCAGTTCTACCCCAATTTCTCTCTCTTTTATATTCTCCCTCCTCTCCTCTTCCTACACTGACTCTTACACACTTTTCTAAAAGCTATTCAGAGGTAAAACAAACACTTTGGTGCCACAATTCCAGTGACTTTTATTTTTAGCCTTCCCAAGTTTATCCCAGATGACTATGGCAGAGGATAGTCACGTTACAACAGAAGCAAAAAGAACCTTGTGATACCCCTATGACTAACAGATCTATTGCTGCATAAACACTAACATTTATGACACAATAAATCAGCTACTCTTTAAAATGCCACAAGACTTCTTCCTTGTTTATGCTTGGTAGTTTTCTGGAAGGCTGTTCAGTTTGATTCTGCCCTCTGGCTGTACAAACTTCTCCATCTAGTTAGATTTCTATCCAGCTTTAGCCAAAAGATTAAGGAACCAGATTTTGCTGGCCCTATTTGGGGGCTTTAATTGCAGTCTTCAGAACAACTAGGAATTCTTTAGGCAAAGATTACTACCTCAAAATGCTTCCCCTGGTGAATTTCTGGGTATCAGATACCATTAAAACACAATGTTTTTCATGGCAGGGACGTTATCCCACCAGACAATATTTCTGCACTCAGATCTCTGTTCTGCCTGTAACAGATATTGTGAATTTCCAAGCCCAGGTCAAAGTATTTTGCTACCTGAGACAGAACATAGACACACCTATTTCCAGTCAGGAGAGATATTGCTTTAGGTTACTCAAGTAATTTTGGCACATGTGGTTGAAAATCTCACAAGCACCTCTCACCACCCCTGGGCTGGATCTAGAAGTAAATGACTTGCACATAAGTCCTATAGATTTCAACAGGAACCAAGTCATGATCCACTGATGTCAACAGGACTCAAGTTCAATGAATTTACTCCTAATCCAAGCCAATAATAAAAAACAAATATTAATGTGTTTCTTTTTCAGGACACCCCATATCAGCTGCCTCATTCTGTGTAATGGTAAGCTGGCCCCGCCTCTGTTCCCACCATTGGTTGACACTGTGAAAGACTGGACAACGTCCAAGATAGAATCATAGAATCAAATAGTGAGTCATGTCAAACTAATCAAGATAGGCAGCCTTTTGTCTATCTGCAGTTATTGATAAATCAACCAACAGGCCATGTGTCTCCCATAAACCCCTTACAAGGATTGATATTCTGCCAATGCCAATGGAAAGGGGTCCTCACAAGTAAGACTGAAAAATCTGATTGCTTTGTAGCCTTTTGTACTATAGGTGGGCAGTAAGTAAATTCATAGATAGATCAGATAGGGCTTAAATCTAATCTAGATCAAATCTAAAATAGGTTAGGCAGTGAAGTGACCCTTGGACATTTTCTGATAGAATACCTTGTGTCTGATGGTTGCTGGATTCTAGCAAAGATGCTGGGCGAGGAAGGCTTCTTCCTGGCTGAGCAAAGCACTGCTTACGATCCCTTCCTTCTCCTAGGTGGAAGACAATCCAAATATGCCGTGAATGCCTTTGAAGTCTTTGACACAGAGACCAGATCTTGGACGAAATTTCCCAACATCCCCAGCAAAAGGGCTTTCTCCAGCTTTGTCTGCACAGAGAATAACATCTTTAGCCTTGGGGGATTACGGCAGGGCAGGTTATACCGTCAACCTAAATTCATGAAGAATGTGGATGTGTTTGACATTGAACAAGGTGAGTTCTTTCTGATTCTCCCTCCATATTCCACTATTGTTGCTGTTGTTTGTATCTTCAAGTGATTTCTAATTTATGGTGACCCTAAGGCAAACCTGTCACAGCATTTTCTTGGCAAGATTTGTTCAGAAGGAGTTTGCCATTGCCTTCCTTTTAGATCAAGAGAGTGTGGTTTGCCCTAAGTCAGCCAGTGGGTTTCCATGGCTGAGCAGAGATTCATACCTTGGTCTCCCAAAATCCTAGTCTAATACTCAAAACTACTTCACTGTGTTGACTCTACTATAATACTTTAAAAGGACAATATGGGACAGCATATAAGGTTAATAAATATCCACACTAAACAAAAAGAGGGTTCCTGACCGTAATGCACCACAAAAAGGAGAAACTCAAAACTAGATGTACATTGTAAATAAAATCATAGAATCATAGAATTGTAGAGTTGGAAGAGACCATGAGGGCCATCCAGTCCAACCCCCTACCACGCAGGAAATCATGATCAAAGCATCCCTGACAGATGGCCCTTCAGCCTCTGTTTAAAGACCTCCAAGAAAGGAGACCCCACCACGCTCCAAGGGAGTGTGTTCCACTGCCAAACAGCTCTTACTGTCAAAAAGTTCCTCCTAATGTTGAGGTGGAATCTCTCTTCCTGGAGCTTGCATCCATTGCTCCGTGTTCCAGTCTCTGGAGCAGCAGAAAACAAGCCTGCTCCATCCTCAACGTGACACCCCTTCAAATACTTAAACAGGGCTATCATATCGCCTCTTAACCATCTTTTTTCCAGGCTGAACATACCCAGCTCCCTAAGTCTCTCCTCATAAGGCATAGTTTCCAGACCTTTCACCATTTTAGTTGCCCTTCTCTGGACATGCTCCAATTTGTCAATATCCTTTTTGAATTGTGGAATTCAAAATGCTATATTCAATGAAAATAAGTTTTTTTTTTCATGATTGCATATCAAACATATACATAATCATGATGTATAACAACAAATTCTCAAGAAATTATGACCGGTAAATAAGTCTACAAATTATAATAGTCCCATCTAAATAGGTAAGTACATCCACAAAGTATGGTATTTCCAATATGATGAATATTGGGGACTATTATAATTTGTAGACTTATTTATCGGTAATAAATATCCACACCTGAGAGAGGGTTTTTCCCAGTTTATTTTTATCAGAATTTGCCCTCCAAATTGCAAATTTATTCATTTTTCAAAATGGAAAGGTTTATTTTAAAAATGGATGTGGGAGAAACAAAAGCTCAGGGCTTTGGGTATTTAGCTCTTAAAAGTCTGGGATTGGATCTCTATGTATTCAACCATATTAATGCTAACTCTAAGCACAGCTGAGCACAGTTGCACCTATTCAATTTGGCCACAATCTGATACATAGATAGATAGATAGATAGATAGATAGAGTTGTTGTTAAATTTCCTTTTTTAAAAAATAATCTACCAAAATCCATAATGTTATTCACATTCAGTATAGGAAAAAAAAAACACTTGAGGTTTAAATATATGAATATAAGACAAAGTGAAATGTGGAAACCTCTCTTCCTATCCATTGCTGTTTCTGTTTTTACAGAGTTGGAAATATCTAACCAGGCTACATACTGACTCCAAAATATTAATGAAATCAAGCAGTCAATTTATGCCATCAATTTATGTGTGTATGTTATGGGAGCTTTTCTATTGATTCTATCAAGACAGTGAATGTCAATTCAAGGACTACAGAAGCAAAAAGAATAGTTGCAAAATCTATGGACCCCGTGTCTGTGCCAGGCAAACCTGCTGTTCCCGCTATACTGTCAACTCCTCCTGGGTTTTGTGCTAAACTAATCTACATGTGAATATGTGTCCACTGTAACGGGGAAACTGAAAGGACCTTTTGTAGAAATAATGAGTCCAGGAGTCAGATTTAACTCAGTGAAAGACCCCTCTTTACATAGAGACAAAGAATTTGAGGGAAATGATGTCTTCTGTGTACAATAACTAAAAGCTAGAAAAGAGATCTCTTAGGGCTCAGTTACAAGGCAGTTTTTATCCCGGGAGAAGTGAGATCTGGAGATCTTGGATCTGTCTCGTACTGTTCCCACAACTGGTACCAGAAGTCTCAGTTTTTTAGATTTGTTGTTTACACGTACCTCCATCCTGGGAAAGGGGCACACAGCAGGGCTGTATTTTGATTGGTTGGACTTTGGAGGGGACAGGCTTATAAGGGAAGCCTGGCAATGCTGGATCTGCCATTTTTGTATAGTCAGTCTCCAAGAACCACCCCCACCCCCGCCTGCCACAGCTACCCTCACCTCTATAGAGAAGCCCACCCTGCCTCGCACAGCTACTCCCTCCCACCCTCATGGCTGTGTGGGGCAGGGGGTGGCTGACAGTCCCATCACCTGCCTGTCCTCCGCTGTTGTCAGTCCCATTGCCTGGCCTTCCCCCTGCTGCTGCCTCTCCCTCCTTCCTTCCCCTTCTATTCCCCATTTGCAGCTAGCGAACGGAAAAGAGGGAGTGGCAAAATGGAGGAAGAGGCTGCAGCAGAAGACAGGTGGGCGATGGGACTGCCAGTCCCAGTGTCTGGCCTTTCCCCTGCTGATGCCTTTCCCTCCTTCCTCCCCCTTCTGTTCCCCATTTGCAGCTGGTCCCATTGCCCACCTGTCTTCTGCTATATCCTCTTCCTTCATTTTGAGCCCCCCTTCCTTCACTGTTTGCTAGCTGTGAATGGGGAATAGAAGGGGGAGGAAGAGTCACTGACAGTCACAGAATACTGACATTCACGGAGAAGTCACCCCCGCCTCGTGCAGCTATGAGGGTGGGAGGGAGTAGCTGCGCAGGGCAGGGGGGCTTCTCCATGACTGACAGTCACAGAGAAGCTACTTCCTGCCTCATGCAGCTACAAGGGCAGGAGGAAGTTGCCGTGCGGGGTGGGGTCAGCTTCTTCATGACTGATAGTCAGGGAGAAGCCACCCCCTTCCCCATGCAGCAGCGAGGGCGGGAAGGAGTAGCTGCACAGGGTGGGAGGCTTCGCTGTAGCCACATGGGCAGTGGCTGGCCAGCTCGGCACTCGCTGACCTCACCACTCACTATGGACAGCTTCTTTCACCGAGGGAATGGTCGCTCGGTGGAAGAAGCCTCTACAGCCAGTGGTGAGCCAGGAGAAAGGGCCGGGGATGGGAGAGATCTCGCCTGGCTCTCAGCTGGCTGCTTTGGAGCTAGCAGAGGACCCTATTGAGGGCCGTACCAAAATGGCGGATGAAGAATTGCAAGGCGTCCCTTGCAAGCCCGCTCCCTCCAGTGTCCGACCAATCAGAAATCATCCTATTTCCCAGGATGGTTCCTGGTTGTTCAGACAACCAATAGCATGGGTTGTCTTAGACTTTCCAAAAAAGTTCCTGAAAAATAGAGGGATGGAAAGTTCCTGAAAAATAGAGGGATGGTTAACTGGGCTTTTTGCTACCTCTCCTTCTGAATAGCCCATGATGTGTGTGAACCACTAGGGTTCGACACGAATTCTTCTTAGGGTTTTTTTGCCATGTAAATGGGCCCTTACCTTCCACTAGTGCTCTCTTTTCCACTTGATGTTTTCCAGAGAAGTTCAGCCCACAAATCCTATTTTTTCCCAACAAACATGGTCATACTGTGGGAGTTGATGGGAGTGACAGTCCAGTCTGGTGTTTGGGTATGGTGTGGAAGCTAGCCCTAGTAAATTCCTACACTAGCATCACATACAGCAAGGTAGCTAGGGTGGAGCAGCACTAATGAGACAGAATCAGATTACGCATTTTTTGAGCTGGCTACCCAGCACTCAGGGCTTGGCTTGAGATCTAAGAATGCCTTGAGGAAATTCTCCTCTGATGCCCACCCCTGTGGTAAACTCCCAGCAAACCGGACCCCTTCAGGGGCTTACTAGCTTGGCGGTTTGTGGCAATCTAATCGCTGACACCAAGTGGCTTGATTACCCCACCACCATATTAACTACCCCTTTGGCATTGTATTCTGCACAATTAGAATAGCAGTGGCTTTGTCCTCCTGTCTGGCCCAAGCAAATAAGGCAGAGGGGTTGACCAAACTCACCATCAACAGCTTTCAGCCCTGCTGAAGTCCTGGGGGCTTGACATTTGTCTAGATATACTTGATGCTGTTAACAGGCCTGCCGCTGTTCAATTATGTGTGCCAAATATTTTTCTGCTAAAAGTATGGTACTGTTGCAGTCAAACACACACATACCCAAGTTTTCTCTTATTATTTTGCTGATATAAGGGTGATATAACATCCTCGAAAAAGTAATGGAGTGGGGGAATCACACCTGTAATACATGATCTGGTTAATTTTCAGGAGGCTGGATGAAGACTGAGCATTCATTCTTTCTGAAGAAACGGCGAGCTGATTTCATAGCTGGTTACTTGAAAGGAAGAATTGTCATAGCGGGAGGATTAGGTGAGGATGATTCCTGTCCTTCTATAGCATACCCTCCAACTGGTGACAGTCCCAATTAATTCTCTGCCATCCCACTTTTTCAGCTGCTTTTAAAATGTCCCAGCTTCTCTCTCATTTCCCCTTTGTCTTCAGTTTAGTTCAGTTGCTGCAAACGAAGTTCAAAGTGCAAAAGTAGTGTACATTCAGATTAACTCAGCAGGGGGGAGAGGAGAGGGTGGAATATCACCCTTCCCAGTAGACTTAGCAAACTGCTGCAGCCTCTTCTAGCTTGTGTGTTCTTCCTCATTAATAACTTTTGCCCTCTTGACCACACTCTAACATTGCTTGGTCACATGTGTCCCAGTTTTCATCTGTGACATGTTGGAGGCTATATTTATAACTTATGGAACTAAGTTTTGATAAAATTACTATTGCTATTATACTTGTCCTCACTCCAACCTCAGCCCCATTCCCACTCTGTGCACATCTTTCTGAGCCAGGGTGGAAGTCAATTAGGCAGGCAAAGCATAGTGCCAACATGGAGTCTATGGAAGTGGTAGGCAATATGTGGCTCTCCAGATGTTGTCAGACTGCATTTCCCATAAGCCCTAGCCAACATAGCTAGTGGCAAGGGATTAGGGGAGTTGCAGTCCAACAAAATCTGAAAGGGAACATGTTTTGCACACCTGAAATATGGTCTTCAGTGACCTACATAATTCCTTTCTAGGTACAACAAAGCAAAATGCTGTACCACACTAGAAAGCAAGTTGCTATGGTATGGACATTTGACCTAAATCCAGTGGTTGGTTCCCATTAGAGCAGACACATTGAATTAATGGATATTATGTAACAAGTGTTAACTAACAAAGTTCTCATTGATTCAGTAGTTCTACTCTAGTTGGGGCTAAAAATTGGATTTAGACCTCTGCAAGTAAAAGTCTACTTCATAAGATTTATGAACTAGACTGAACTGAACAGAGACTAAATATACATATATATACATGTGTCAGGGTGGATGTTGAAGTGGAGTGTTCACAAATCAGGTTAGAAATGGCGGGGGGCATTAAAGTTAACTGAAATGTGAAAAACAAACAAAACACATATGCTCCTAAACTTATACTGCATTGTGAATACAAGGCAGCTCAAGTATCTGATAGATTACCATAAATGCAAAACTATTTATGTAGCGTTAAACACATACACAATCCAGAATCAACTTGATTTCCTTTCTGTGGCTTCCTTCTGGTCTGGCGGTTGGGTATATATTCCTGGCCACCCGGCAGACCAGCCAATGGATGGCTGGATGGCCATCTGGCAGGAGTGCTTTGATTGGGTATTCCTGCATGGCAGGGGGTTGGACTAGATGGCCCTTGTGGTTTCTTCCAACTCTGTGATTCTATGATTCTGTTTTGAGAAAGCCACCAGTCATTTGGGCCTCAGAAATGTTTTCATTGTTCGTGTTCTCTCTTCAGAGTTGAGGAGAGAAAAACTTACTTTTTGAAAATGGATCCCTTCCTCAATATGGCAAGCCACCAGTTATTTCTCCTGCTCTGAGAGAATAGCCATACTAGAGGTATAACTACGTTAACTTATCTTGACACCTTAACCAACCTCACCTCTGCTACCCCAAAAATTCTATAACTTTGTGAAGTTGCTGAGGATTAATTCATATAATTTCCTAACCACATCAGAGAATTGCAGTTCCCAGGATTCCTTCACTAGGAGCTGGAGATAATTAAGCTAACATCCTGACTTTCTATTAAAATCATTTTCTAAGTGCATGTTGCTGGTTTCTTTTTGTTTTGTTTTTAAGCAGATTTAAATCATAGTGCAGGCATGCACAATCAGGTATCTTTGAATATTCCCTTGGGTCTAAATCCAGTCATTAGCCCTAGCTAGAGTGGACCCATTAAATCAATGGAACTTACATAAGTATTGACATATCAAGTTCCCAGTGATTCAGTAGATCTATGTACTCCAGTTTGGACTACTAAAATAATTGGACTTAAGCCTTAAGAATTCTGTGTATTCTCTCTTTCTGTATAGCTTTATCTCTGTATGTCTCTCCATCTCTGTTTCCCCTGCCCTCAGGAAACCAGCCAACTGTTCTGGAATCAGCTGAGGCCTTTCATCCTGAAAAGAACAAATGGGAGAGCCTACCTCCTATGCCCACCCCACGATGTGCCTGCTCCAACATTGTGGTAAAAAACTGCCTTCTGGCTGTAGGTGGAGTAAACCAGGGTCTGAGTGATGCAGTAGAAGCTCTGTGTGTCTCTGACTCCTAGCTGGCCTGTCTCTAGACACTCCCTGTACAAGGGGCTGACACAAAGCACCTGAGAAAGTCATCACTCTGCAGTTCTGAGCGTTGGGCCACTACAACTTAGCACAGGAAGAGCTGACACCTTCTCTACACCATCTGTCCCACTCTGCCGCTTTCCTGTAATTCCCTTCTCTTTGTATTTTGGAGAAGGTCCCTTCTTGCCTTATGTAGCTGTAGTTTTGTGGCTCTGTCAGCTAGCAGAGGCTCTGACACATGTGGCAGTGTCATCTTTGCAAGTATTGCTGACCTGCACTAGTTGATGAATCCATAGTCACTTCCCCCTGCCAACTCTGAACAGCTGAGGAACATGCCAGCTTTACTACAAATCACACGTGGTTGGGTGTTTGAGCCAAGGATAAGAAAGAGCATCAGCTATGAACTGTGTGAGGCCTTTCTGCCTTCCTCCAAAATACCATGTTTGAAACACACCCGTTGAGTGAAGCATACGGGCCTCTGCTGGGTTCTTCACAGGTTAACCATGGAAACAAAGAAAAGAATGAATCCCACAGGGCTAGAGTTTGTGCCTCCAGTGCTCTTTAATATGCTATCCTGATAGTGATGGACTCTTAATTTCTTTCTGTGGAAGCCCTGCAGCAGTGCATTGCCCCAGACAGTGCCTGCTGTGACATTAGATTCAAAGCATATGGAATGGCTTTCCAAGATGCTTCCTAATCATGCAGCTAGTTGGATGGTGTGCCATCTTTGTGGGAGAGTGGCCAATCTGATGCCTTGACTGACAGTTCCTGCAATTAGAGTTGCATATTGCCTATGCTAGAAGGTTAAAAGCTAAAGAGAAAGAAATCAATGTATGGAGAGGAATGTCTTCATGCAAGGGATTGAGATTTTAGTCTTTGCAATGCATACACACACACACACACACACACCACATTCCATTTTATGTTCATTGTTTTGGTTGAGTCCATTGCACACTAGCGGGCATTTGCAAAGCCTGGACTGAGCATAATGTAACCAGTGTTTGTTTGTGGAGCAGACATGTTCTGGATTCAGTTCATAGTAGTTTTTCTGAGCTCATACCAACAACAAAGCTTGGCTGCAGTCATTTATTATTTTGCACATGTGTGCATGCGTGCACGTGCACACACACACAAACACACACACACACACACTTCAGCCAGGAGGTGAAACTGTCACTGTTATCCAAATTATGTACAGTGCATCAGTTTAAGTTTTGGTGAATTATTATCAAATAGCACAATTAAAATTTATGTTCATATGTTAATCTGAGTGCTTGTTTCAGTGAGGATGGACCAAGAGAATGGACCAAAGGATGGTCCAAGGATGGACCAAGAGAAAGATGGACCAAAGAGGCTCAAAATGCTATGATTAGGCTTTCTTGGACAGTAAAAATGAAATACACAAATATAGGATGGGTGACACCTGGCTTGAAGACAGTACATGCAAAAGGGATCTAGGAGTCTTAGTGGACCACAAACTGAACATGAGTCAGCAGTGTGATGCAGCAGCTAAAAAAGCCAATGATTCTAGGCTGCATTAATAGGAGTATAGTGTCTAGATCAAGGGAAGTCATAGTGCCACTCTATTCTGGTTTGGTCAGACCTCACCTGGAATACTGTGTCCAGTTCTGGGCACCACAATTCAAGAAGGATATTGAGAAGCTGGAATGTGTTCAGAAGGGGTGACCAAAATGGTGGGAGGTCTGGAAGCCATGCCCTGTGAAGAGTGGCTTAGGGAGCTGGGTATGTTTAGTCTGGAGAAGAGAAGGTTAAGAGGTGACATAATAGTCATGTTTAAATATTGTATTTGAAGGGATGTCGTACTGAGAATGGTGCAAGCTTGTTTTCTGCTGCTCCAGATACTAGGACACAGAGTAACAGACTCAACTACATGAAAACAGATTCCACCTAAACTTTAGGAAGAACTTCTTGACAGTAAGAGCTGTTCGGAAGTGGAATACACTGCCTTGTAGTGTGGTGGAGTCTCCTTCTTTGGATGTTTTTAAACAGAGGCTGGATGACCATCTGTTGGGAGTGCTTTGATTGGGCATTCCTGTATGGCAAGGGGTTAGACTAGATGGCCCTTGTGGTCTCTTCCAACTCTATGATTCTATGTTTCTTTTTAATAGATGTTCCTCTGCAGCTTTCCAGTGTATCCAGTGCTGGCAGGCTACAGGCACCAGTTGCCTGCTCAATAGCTGATGCTCTTGCTGCCTCCTCCTCTTGCTGGTGCACAGTGCTCTCAGCCAGTTCCTTGATATGGAAGAAAGTACATCTTTGCACTTTGTTCCCCAATGGTAGCAAAGGGGCAGGTGAAGGTGTTTCCAAGTGCAAGGATGCAGAGGATATCCATGATGGCATTCTTACCTGCCCTTTACTGATGCCAAAGCCTTTTCCTCCTTGTGCTGGGAAAGAAAGCACCCTGCATCTTAAGGAACCAACTATGGGATGCTTCATTTCTCAACTGGAGGAAGAGAAAAGGAAGGGGCAGCAACAGAGATGCTTGCAAAATGGCAGAATTGGATTTTCATTACACTATGTACATTGAAATTATTTTTCCTTTACCATCGAAATCATAAAATACTTGACAAGTGCAAAACCACTGACAGCAGCAATTACAAATATAAGAAAGATGTTAACCAGAGTTATCAATCATGTAAAAGCGTCTTACGTAAGTATATTGCAAGAATCAGCCAATGGCATCTCCATTGGGATCCATGTCAGATTTGGATTGCAAACTTGCCCAGATTTTCATCTGTCTTGGGTCTTAGTTTCCAATTTTAGATGAAGCAAAAGGAGAAGGAGGAATGAACTATTCAGTGGTAAGCAGTTCAGAGCTTTCCTCATGCATAGAAAGGGTTATTCTGGGTGCCAGTACATGTTCTTGCTATCCTTAGGCAATTCTCCATTCCTCCACTTTTTTCTCTTGGTCGCATTTGTGAAGTCATGAAAAACAATAGCGGAACCAATTATATTCAGCCTGAACAAAATATCATGAATAACATCTCAAATGGGTTGAAGGGCCAAGTCCTGTCCCGAAGACATCCAGGGGCCACCTATCATTTTTCACCAGACATTGCCTGTAACATTTCACTTTTTTTATTTTTAAAAAGGTGCTATTTCCATATCAACTCAGGGGGAATTTCCATATCAACTCAGCTAGACGGAAGAATTAATTGCGGAAAATAGCACATTACCTCACCATTGCAGCAGTATTCATTCGTCCCCATGAATCATTCGCAAGATCGCTGGCATGGAAAGCTATCTGAGTTTTAACTTCTCACGGAGCATGCCCATGAGTGAATTACTTGCTTTATTATCTCCTGAAAAGCTCCCTCTGTTCCCCCTACTTTTTTGCCATTAAATGACAGATGCAGAAGAGGGATCGTCTGCTTACAAACTTTGCTTTGCTTTGCCGTTTGAAAATAGCACTAAATCGTTTCTCCAAAAGCAACAATGGCTGCTCCGGCTGCTTCATTGCCAGCAAGAATGCCCCAGTGCACATCCCACCGATCACGTTTTGACTTCCTGGATGTGCCCCAATTCAGAATTGATTGTTCAGATGGCCTGTTATGTGCATTTTCACATACTTTTAAAAAAAAGATTGTGAGAAACAGCTAAAGTTGTTATCACAAACTACTTGGAGTTTTTAGCCCCACTCCTTCCCAATATGGCAAATCCTGGCAGGAGCTCATCTGGACAAAAGGTATTCTGCCTGCATTCTTTGAGGGGTGTTTTTTTTTTTGGGTCATCTAAACAACACCAGAGTATCCATCAATTCTTCTTAAAACAGACTCTAGAGAGGGTATCCAGACTGATTGAGAAGTCCCAGATTTTGTTCTGTTCTTTCCAGTTTTATACTGGGTTAAAATAAAACAATCTGGGGAGCTGGTATAAAAAATATATACAGTTGTCCCTCCACATTCGCGAACTTGACATTCGCGGTTTCGGTTATTCGCGGTTTTGGGAGGGCCCCCCCGGGCCCCCCCAAAACCGCGACACGGGGCCTCCAGAGGCCCCGTGGAAGACCTGGAGAGGGGTGGGGAGGCCTTCGCGGGACGCCCGGAGGCCCTCCGGAGGCCCCGTGAAAGACCTGGGGAGGGGTGGGGAGGCCTTTGCGGGATGCCCGGAGGCCCTCCGGAGGCCCCGCGAAGGCCTGGGGAGGGGTGGGGAGGCCTTCGCGGGACCCCCGGAGGCCCTCCGGAGGCCCCGCGAAGGCCTGGGGAGGGGTGGGGAGGCCTTCGCGGGACCCCCGGAGGCCCTCCGGAGGCCCCGCGAAGGCCTGGGGAGGGGTGGGGAGGCCTTTGCGGGACCCCTGGAGGCCCTCCGGAGGCCCCGCGAAGGCCTGGGGAGGGGTGGGGAGGCTTTTGCGGGACCCCCGGAGGCCCTCCGGAGGCCCCGCGAAGGCCTGGGGAGGGATGGGGAGGCCTTCGCGGGACCCCCGGAGGCCCTCCGGAGGCCCCGCGAAGGCCTGGGGAGGGGTGGGGAGGCCTTCGCGGGACCCCCGGAGGCCCTCCGGAGGCCCCACGAAGGCCTGGGGAGCGGTGCGAAGGCCTTCGCGGGACCCCCAGAGGCCCTCCGGAGGCCCCGCGAAGGCCTGGGGAGGGGTGGGGAGGCCTTCGCGGGACCCCCGGAGGCCCCGCGAAGGCCTGGGGAGGGAGGGGTAAGGGCCGGGGAGACCTCCGCGGGGCCTAGCAAGGCCCTGCGAAGGCCTGGGGAGGGAGGGAGGGAGGGCCGGGGAGACCTCCGCGGGGCCTAGCAAGGCCCCGTGAAGGCCTGGGGAGGGAGGGAGGGAGGGCCGGGGAGACCTCCGCGGGGCCTAGCAAGGCCCCGCGAAGGCCTGGGGAGGGAGGGAGGAAGGGCCGGGGAGACCTCCGCGGGGCCTAGCAAGGCCCCGCGAAGGCCTGGGGAGGGAGGGAGGGAGGGCCGGGGAGGCCTCCGCGGGGCCTAGCAAGGCCCCGCGAAGGCCTGGGGAGGGAGGGAGGGAGGGCCGGGGAGGCCTCCGCGGGGCCTAGCAAGGCCCCGCGAAGGCCTGGGCAGGGAGGGAGGGAGGGCCGAGGAGGCCTCCGCGGGGCCTAGCAAGGCCCCGCGAAGGCCTGGGGAGGGAGGGAGGGAGGGCCGGGGAGGCCTCCGTGGGGCCTAGCAAGGCCCCGCGAAGGCCTGGGGAGGGAGGGAGGGAGGGCCGGGGAGGCCTCCGTGGGGCCTAGCAAGGCCCCACGAAGGCCTGGGCAGGGAGGGAGGGAGGGCCGGGGAGGCCTCCGTGGGGCCTAGGAAGGCCCCGCGAAGGCCTGGGGAGGGAGGGGGAGGGGTGTTTGTTATTTGCGGATTTTTCACATTCGCGGGGGTCCGCGGAACGGAACCCCCGCGAATGTGAAGGGACGACTGTATTTGATTGTACCAGGAGCTGACATAATATATTCTGGGATAAACAAAACATGTATGGATCTCCAAAATAAAACTGGAAGGAACAGGAACAAAATCCAGGACTTTTAAAAATCAGTCTGGATGTGCCCATAGACTAAGAATAGAATCTTAAGCATATACATACTAGTTCTTCAAAATATACAGCTTGAATGTTCTTCTATGCCAGAAATGGGTGTCGTTCTAGACCCCCCTGAGAGCTTGTTCAGTGCCAAACACTGAAACATATTACTGCTGTAGCATAAGCTTTATTGGTGGTAAATGATGCAGCAGATGGTAAACAGCAGGTAAGTTCTTTCGCTGATGGGACAAGCATCCCTGTTCAGTCAATGCTAAAATTGGAGCCCCAAACCACCTCTATCCAGACTATTCCAGTCTGACAATCAAATTCCCTATCATTGGCTATATAGGGCACCTTGGTTGGAGTGTGCTCCCTCCCTGCTGAGGCTGATGGGAAATGGACTTCCAAGGGTTATATAGTATAGAAGCAAAAAAAGAAAATCAAAGTGTGCAAGCATGACCCATCTCCCCCCTCATAGGTATGAGAACTATACAAGCACGTTAGCAACGGAGGAAATTACTCCCCCAGTCCATTCTCAGACCTCGTATTTTCCCCCAGCCTCAAACTGTGAAGCTAATGCAAAACGTATCAAACAAGGTGTCATAAAGCTGGTCCTACTCTTCCAGCAGGAAGGGAAGGCTTCCAGCTTATTTGTACAACTGAAAAAACACACTCACAAGGGTTCTCTAGTCTAGAAATCACTTTTCTAAGGGCAGGCCACCACCACTCACTGTCTTTATAAACTGACTCTATAATGTCCTTTTATCCTGTCTAAGCAGTGAGATTTAGACAGGCTGTATTAAAGAAACAATGATGTTCCCAGACGAGTTTAGATAGCTGACCAGAAGCAGGCAATTCGAGACAGGTTAGAAAATAACAGAAAGCTTTTATTCAATTCTAGGAGTCTATGTTACTTTACCTTGAGAAGGTAAAACATTCCCAGGTTCAACTTAAGGCTTATACAGTATGCATTCATTCAGAACACTTACAAATAAAACATAAATCTAACGCAAGCTAACTAAGACAGTCCCCTAACTATTACATGCAAAGTAACTTACCGTCTCTGGAGATGGAATTTCAGAGTCCTTTTGGATCCTTTGAGGCCTTTGGGTAAGGTTGGCTCCCCCACAACCTTTTGTTATCACAGTTTAGTATTTTGTGGTTATTCCGTGGTGTTGCTGGCCATGTGGCCCAGACCTAGGCCATGTGGATCAGAGTCCATCTTAGCTAGCTCAATCTAGCTAGGCCATGTGCTCAACTCAGAGAGGCTCAGAACAAAGGGAAGAACAGAACTTTTAAAAGGCCTTTGTGTTGATCTCTGATTGGCTCTGCCGTTGCCCAATCAGAGTGACTATCAAGTCAGGTGATGTAACATCATGTTTATTCAATGAGGTTCTCCCACCCACTTCCCATTTTCAAATAAGGAGTGGAAGTGTCCTATATTGTTCCTGTGAGTTTGTAATGGGATTCCATGATGCCTGCAGGTCATCATGACACAAGGTCATTAATACAAATGGACGTTTTCTCTATGCTGAACAGCTGTTAACATTTGGCCATGATGATAACAAGGACTCCAAAATCCATCTGCCTCATGGCAGAGGCCCAACTCACAACAAATGTGAAGATACAATTGTATTGTTTTGTCCTAGGGATCTCAGGTGCCAGCATTCACATCCCTAGAAAGCCATCCACCAAAGCAGTGGTATCAGCCCCCTTCACCTAGCCTTTTTGCTGTCATGAAGCCATTGGTTTTCACTGCATGTAGTTCCAAGTGTTTAAGCTTTGTTCATTTTACATATCCTGCCTGCAGTGCAACTGTTTCCAGGGTGGATAATGAAGACAGAAGCAATAAAACTACACCATAATTAATAAAATCAAGACATGAATGTAAAACAGCAGACATTTTGCAGAACAGAGCAAACATCACAAAAGATCCCTCTAAAAGGCCTTAGGATTTTTTTAAAAATAGTATTTGCATGGCATCAGAAGGACAAAGGAGTGGGTGCCAAGTGAGTGTCCTTGGTAGAGCATTTGAGAGGCAGGTTGCTATAATCGAGAAGACCCACTGTTCTCTTTAGCTTACAGAAACAACTAAGAGGTTCCATGATTTGTATTGTCATGACTGAACAAATTTGTTCTCTGTTTCTTCAGAGATAGACCTGGAATCAACTGGCTCCAATAGCAAGAATGGGGATCTCCACTAAACATTAGTACTTTCTAACAGTAGGAGCTGTTCATCCATGGAACAAATTTTAATGGAAAGTGTTGGACCTTAAGCAGAGATGGGATATGGCCACCTCTCAGAGATAAGTGCATCAGCTGGGGATTGGACTAGCTCATACCTTCCAAATGTCCCAATTTGGCAGGGACAATCTTGGTTAATTCTACACCATTCCACTTTTTCAGCTACTTTTAAAATGTCCCAGTTTCTTTCTTCTCCTCCTCTCACTTTTCCCCTTTGTCTGCTTACTTCAGTTGCTGCAAACTGATTTCAAAGTGCAAAAGTGGTTTGCACTCAGTTAACTCAGCAGAGAGGAGAGGAAGGGACAGAATCTTGTCCTTTCTAATAGGCTTAGGAAAAAGAAAACTGCTGCAGCCTCTTAGGACTTTTTCGGATGGAAGAAAAGTAACGCAAGCAGCGTCGCCAGGTTGCGACGCTGCTGCGCAAGAGGGCGCCAGTTTCGAACGACGCTCTTCCCAGCAGTACTGTTGCAGTACCGCTGGGACATTTGAGCGTGATATTTTTCCTTCCCAGTGTCATATTTTACTTGCGATCAGCTCAAATGTCACGCTCAAACGTCCCAGCGGTACTGCAACAGTACCGCTGGGAAGAGCGTCGTTCGAAACTGGCGCCCTCTTGCGCAGCAGCGCCGCAACCTGGCGACGCTGCTTGCGTTACTTTTCTTCCATCCGAAAAAGTCCTTAGCCTGTGTGTTCTTCCTAACTTTTGTCCTCTTGACTGTATTCTGATGTTGCTTGGCATCACATGTTCTGGTTTTCATCTGTGAAATGTTGGAGGATATGATGGCCTTTGAGATACCTCCCAATTCTATGAAAAATGGAATAAAGAGGCTGAGAAACCAAGTGGAAAGCCTCAGAAGTTGACTTTAGTGTTCAGACAGTGTGGTGTGGAAGTTGACAATTCTTCAGGTACACAGGCATTTGTCCAATAGAACTTAGAACTTCAGAACTAGTGCTTTGAGGCACTGGCAAGAGATATTCTCATCAACTGACCTAAGAGACCAGCCAGACTAACAGCTATTGTTTGGATTAACTGCTGATTCTGAGTAGTCGTCAAAGGCAGTTTACAGCACATTATAGTACTCTAATCTGGTAGCCTGTGTAGAGAGATCTTTCTGAAAAAGATCTCATATGAAAACATTTGCTATTGATTTTACGATATAAGATTCTTTCAAGACATATCACAATAGCCATCATTCTGTTAGTGACATGCAGATCCATATGTCCCTTTTTGGATGGGACTACGGAAGCTATTCTCTTGCCCTTGGGCTCCAACCCGAAAACTCCCAACAAGCCCTGGGAGTGGTTATTGCTGCTGCTGCTGCTTACTGGTGGAAAAGGGAAGGGGGAGGTGACTCAGATCATGAAGATACAGCTGCTCTGGGCTCCCAGGGGAAGGGAAAAGAGAATGCACGCCATCTGTAAATGCATTCTCATTTCTCCTCCCCTCCTCCAACAAGCTGAGCCCAGCTGCTTCTTTATGGTCTGAATCACTTCTCTACTCTCAGGAGCAGCCTCCCCTGAAGGGAGAAGGGGAAAGATGTGGAACTGTGCAGGCAAATCTATACTCCAGTATAGGATCTGCACCCACATTTGCCAGCTGGCTGAAGAACAGAGAACGTTATTATTATGGGCTGGAACAATCAGAAGATACTTCCATTCTCTGTTGTCATGTGCATGCCCTTTCTGCTAGTCTCCAGCAGAAAACACTGTAGAAAAGTGCACACCTTTAAGTCCTACTGATTTCACATGAAAAATTAACTTCATACTCAAATCTCTCCTCTTGGAATAAAGGGGAATCCTTAGCTTGCTTCTGATTGCAGCTATTGGACATCTAGGTACCACAGAGAAGAAGCATAGCAGACAGAAAAGGTAACAAATGCTTCTTGTTCCTGCAATATTGGCAGAGGGATAACCTTCATGCTTTCTCAGGCACCAACAGTGAATCTTAACATGTCGTATGTGTATTAATAAAGTCACCTGGCCTAGAGGAGAAAAATGGGATTTAGCATATCATAATTGCAGCCCATTTGTGCAGAGCAAGTTATACAGGGGAAAGGAGGAGAAGGAAGCCGTATGGCAGCTTAGCAAGCACTGATCCCAAGTGTAAATGGCCTAAGCCTCTTGCCTTCTTGCACAATACTGTTACTTTTGTTCCATGTTTCTAATATGGCAGGCACTGTCACAGCAAGAGTTTCTCAGGCAGTATATAAAAGACTGGTTTTCCTCTGGCAGGCAGGCAGAGCAATCTGTGCTAATCCTCTGCCCATACGGAACTGGCAGAATCAGTGAGTGACACACATGCTGGCAGGGAGTGCCTCTGAAAAATCGGTTTCTGTGGTACATAACCACCCAGCAGGCAAAACATCCCTCGGCTTTCCTGCTGCAAATTGATAGCACACTGAACCAAGGGGAGCATATATCAGGGGAGAGAGAGACAAATGAATATATTCAGCCTAGCGAAGCAAGACCAAGGGTTGCTTTGGAGACAACAAAATCTTCCTACTAGAATGTGGGGTGGGGTGGGGGAGGAAATCCACATGCAAATACTATATTTTCCCTATGCCTATGTGGGCACCTTCTCAGTGGAGCAGCTTCTTGTTAGCTAAATAAATAAATAAATAAATATAATTAGACACAATGAACTCAACAAAGGTTACACACAGGCCCTGTCTATATGGGGGGGGGGGACTGGATGGGACGTATTGCCCCGCAGTAGTAGCAAGTGTTTTTTCCCCCAGCAGCCCCCATAAGCTTCGCATTCAAAGATGACAGCTGAGGAAGGGAGAAGAGGGTGAGAGATCCCTCCTCCCTTCCTTGGTCTCCACGGAGGGGGGGGCACAGGGGGGCAGGGAACTGGGGAAGCGGGAGAGGATGACGGCTGCCCTCCTACCTTCCCTGATCCCCGTGGCAGCAACGGCAGCAGCAGCCAGGAGGGTGGGGTGGGTGGGAATGACAACCAACCTCCTCCCTTCCCCATCCTCAATCGCTCGGGGGGGGGGCTTCAGGCGCTTGCCCTCTCGGCAAGCCCCACCCCTGCACTTGTCCAGCCAATCAGGGGTGCACTTCCTTTACTATGGGACAGTGATTCTGATTGATTGCTGTCCTAACAAGGGGGAAGGCACACTCCCTCACAGTTTTTCAAAAACTACAGGAAAAGCTGCAAAGGCTTTTCCTGCAAAGCTTTTGGCCTTTTTGCCCCCCCCCCTTTTGAATACATTGACATGCTGTGGGATCCCATTAGGACAGGTAGCCTTCTCCTCTCATTCAATGAGGAATATTTTCACTGTATAAACAGTCCCACAGATATGACTGTGTGGTCAAAATATTACTTGTGAAGTGGCTGTAAGTGGGAAATGCGACAGGTGTCTTCACACAATTAGAAAACAATAGCATGGAAGAGGTGACCAGCTATTTTTATCTGAGGAAAGGAGGACACGTAATGAATTTTCATGACTGGCCCTACCATTAGGCAGTGATAGCTAATGGCAATGTCACTGGGGTATGAACCTGCTCCTGGTTTCAATTTGAACTTTAAAGGAGATATCCAAGCTACTCCCCAAATCATTGTTTTAAAGTCTGGATTAAACTTAAAGTGGATCCACTACCCCACTGACATAGGAATCATCAGCTGTCAATGATTTTACACAAAATAGGATAGCCTGCTTTGGGAACTTATATGGAGAAGGACATGTCCAGAGTGGCAAGAATTTGTTGGAGAACAGAACTGTGTGTGCTGTGTGCACTGTTTTGAACTCCACAAGCTAGCTTGTTGCCTTCAGGTGCAGTCTGGAATGCTGTTGAAGATTCAGTAATTTTTAATATGGCAAGGGGAAGCGGTCTATACAATGGGGAAAAATACCAACACATCTGAAAAAGCAGGCATTCACAATGATGCAACCTGTCTTCATGGTCAAAAGAGCCCCCCCCCAACTTCGCATGACCCCTAGCCAAGATGGCAGCTACGTGTTATTTACTCCTTAAAAATTTTAAAACTTAGGTTTTTAAGTGTGTTCATATGTCTAACATTGGTTAAAGGGCAGCTCAAAACAGGATAAGGTCTGAGCCAATTTTCTTCCCCCCATAGGGACTGGCTATTTGAGACAATACAGTTCCACGGGGGGCAGGGGATTGAAGTCTGACTAGTCAAAAGTTTACAGTTATGTGATGCAAACTGGATAATGTTTTTTAAAATGAGATCATTCAGGTCTGGAGAGATACTTGTTTCTCATATTTTTACATTATTCACACATGTTATGGTTAGTGACTTTTCAGCATCATAGTAAAAGCATGATGCATGACAATGGGAAGAGTTTTAGGTAGGATATTACAAGAAAAGCAATGGAAGGATATTTGGACAAGAAAATGAGTTGCCTGGGCAAAATGTGAAAGTGAAGTATAGTACCAGTGCTGGTAGCTAAGAGCAAATAATAGTACAGTAGACAATGGGGTAAAAGAATGGATATGAATGTTGATGGATTGTGTGAGTCAGAAGCACAAAGACTTTCAACCTTGAAAGCATTAGGGACCAGCCTAGGAAGACTTTTCACTACTTCCAGTCAGTGGCACTGTGTCTGGAAGAACTCTGGGTTGTTAGGGATGAATGCAAAAATATAATATCTCTAACTAAAAAGAAAGAAAAGCTTCAGTGGATGACTGATGGAACTCTTCAAACAGTTAATGACAGGCAAGAAGTAGAAAGGAAAAGGAGACAGAAAGAGGGTCAGAATCCTGAATGTATCTGTTTAGTGACCTGTGTGCAAGGACGAAGAGAACTATTACAATAATCAATGCAAAGAAACAGAAGAAGACAACAAAAAAGGTAGAATAAGAGACCTCTTCTACAACATTTGAGAAATCAAAGTGGAAATTACACCAAGAGTAGAGTGCTTTTTGAAGATGAACCCACAATTTTGGAAAGCGAAATGGAAGTTGCTCTCAAAACACTTGGGAGACGTAATTCACTGGGAACAGTGAATTGGCAAACCAATAGAACTATTTCAGGCTATAGAAATTGAATCCATTCAAAATCTAACAAATTCTAATCTGCCAACAAACACGGGGGAAACACAATGGCCCACAAACTGGAAGTTCTCAATATACTGTACCTTGTAGTTCCCAAGAAAAGAGACACCAAGGATTGTAGGAATCAGTGGACTTTTACACTGATCTCCCATGCAAGCAAAATAATGCTCAAGATTTTACAATAATGACTTTTAGCACATCTGGAGTGAGAATGCCTGAAGTCCAAGCTGTGTTCAGAAAAGAAAGATGCACTGGGGATCATATTGAAAATGGAACACACCAAAAAAATCAGAAGAAAATCAACCTGTGATTTAAAGATTACAGAAAAGCCTTTGATCATGTAGATCATGAAGAATTGTGGTTGGTTCAGTCTAAAAGAAATGTGTGTATGTGTCACAGCTTCTGACACATACTTATATTCTAGACAAGAGGCAACTGCCAAGACACAATATAGAAAAATAAAATAATTTCCAGTTGGCCAGGGGATCAGACATGCTGCATTTTATCACCTTACCTGTTTAATTTAAAATGCAGAAAACAGTATGTGGAAAGCAAGATTAGATTCAGGAAATTATCAGACAGGAACGAAAAAAGCATTCTTGTCCCACAATCTCCACTCCCGCCCCTGTCCCGCCCTGTCCCACCACAGTCATCCTCCCCACCACACAACAGGGTAGCCCAAGGGGAGCTCCATTCACTTCCTGGTTTGAAATCCTTTGGATTCTCATGAGAAGACGCGAGCATGGGAAATTCAAAAAGAAAAAGAAAAATCACCCAAAAAAAGTGACAGCAAGCACAAAAACACACTTTAAAATATCCAAGTAACCCAGGCAGGGTCATAAAAAGTGTGTCACTTACCTGGATGTCCTGATCTCACCCGGAAGTGTTCTGGCAGGGACCTCCCATTGACGCTGGGATCTCACCAGCGTAACGGGGCACCTTGTTGCACACAGGCAAATCCGTCACAGAAACTGAATGAGGGGATCTATTGACAATTTCTTCCATCAATAAAAAGCAGCGCTGGCAAAACAGGAGCAGAACGGGTGCATAACAAGGGGGAATGACATCATCTGATAAGGGAGCCCTTTTGTGATCTCCTGGCATCGCTGTAACACCACTTTTAACATGTCTGATAATCTCCTCAGAGGAAGGAGTGATGAAAATAGGAGAAAGAAACATCAATAACTTAAGATATGCAGAGGACATCATATTACTAACAAAGACTTGGAATGACTAGTGAGGAAAGGAAGAACATGCAAAAGCAGATTTATAGTTGAATGTTAAGAAAACAAAAATAATGACCCCAGAAAATTTATATAACTTTAAATGGGTCATGTTGATATTGAAATAGTTAAAGATTTTCTATACATCAGCTCAGTCTCTAATAAAAATGGAAACTGTAGTCAAGAAATCAGGAGCAGGCTAAGACTTGGAAAGGAAGCTATGAAGGAACTATATAACATTCTCAAGTGCAAAGATCTGTCACTGAATATCAAAGTCAGAATCATCCACATCATAGTATTTCCGATTTCTATGTCTGGGTGCAAAAGCTGCACAGCTAAAGAAAAGTGACAGGCTAGGCATTATATATCATAGATTCTAATTTTCTTTTTCTGTGAATGTCCTCATAAGAGCTTTTTCTTCTCAGAAGCCAAAAGGACTATAATCCTGCTATATTTCTGCAACATTCTGGAGATACCATATGAGACCATTTCCTTAGCAGGTTTCAGCTAGTAAGAAATTGAAAATAAACCCCCTTTACCCAACCCTATATTTCCTTCAAGAAGGAATGTGGAGGTGATATGCATAGTAACCATAGTTCTGTACCATGCTGACTGTGGGTTTCTGGGAATTGTAGTCCAAAAAAGTAACTTTTCTAGGATTCAAGGTAACTCTACTTTCTGCTTACAGTATTCACTTTTGCAAGTGTACAGCTTTCTTTATCAATGCACTCCTTGCCCACCCTGTACGAAGCAGGAAAACAATGAGTAAGAACAAGCTCTGTAGATCAGCTAGACTAGGGAGATAATGGACATGGCAAAAACCATGTCAAAAGATCGGGAAGGGGCAAGATTATCAGATGGCATCATCCTCCAGTGTCCCTGGGGCTGTAGGGTGGCCATAAGGTGTCCCTTTTTATTAGTGGCTTGTCCCCATCAATGCAAAAAGGAAGCCTCATCTGTGGCAGCGCTACATCCCAAGAACCTTTCTGTTTTCCTAGTGATCTTCTGATGCAGTTGGGAACACAATGTTCCCCTGCATCTGATAATCTCCTAGAGCTATATACACACCTGCAAAAAAACCCATCCATATCTTGATCCTGGTGCTGTTGGAATATGATGTTCTCCATTTTCAAAGTGAAAGTGCTTCTTTTAGGCTTTAGTACAGTTTGTAAAAACGTCCTTTTTACTCTACAGTTTTAGGTAAAACTGGCTTTTTTACATGTGTGCCCTGTGCCCACAATTGAGATAAGAGTGGAATCGAGGGGTGGGGTGATTGAGGGTGGGACAGGTTGGTGGATGCTTACCTTGGTCCAGCAAGCGTGGTCTAGCCAATTATTTTATGTTGATTTTCAAAGGTGTGAGATTCTGTGCTCATAAGGGGATATGTGTTACTTTTTTAGAATATTTATTATTTTGTTAAATTTTATTACATGGGTCTCTCACTGAAGTGGGAGGGGTGTAAAGGGATTGGATGTGGGGCAGAGAGGGGAATTTTGTGGCTTTTAATCATGCAGTCTTCCTAGAAGTTAATACAAGATTTTAGGACAAAAAAATGACTAACAAGCCTGAATATCCTCATTACTTTAAATCATGCCCTATTATTTACGGCCTGCTTTGATGTGTGCACATTCATCCAATTGGGCACTGAAAGTCTCTTATTGGTGTGGAAGGGGTAGAAGGGGATGGGAGGGGTGATCATTGATGGAGGCTGGGGGATGAAAGAGTGGGGCAGCCTGCAGCTGTTAAACAGGGTGTGAGTTTTGGTTTTGGACAAGCAGGCTGCACATGGAGGACAAGGAAGGATGAAAGGGGTCCATCCCCTATATAAATAAAATTAAACAATCCAAAAACCTCCAGCAGTTTGAGAGAGATAGAGATAGAGAAAGAGAATCAGTTTAGGCTACAACATTTAACATTCCTGCGCTCACTCAGTCACTTGGGTGGGAAGGGGGAGGGTATTCATTGAAGGAGCCATCCAATGTGAGTGCAAGGTAAGTGAAAAGATTGACAAGAAACAAGAAAGCCTATTGGTTGATAGGTTTGTGCATGCCAGGAAGAAAAATAATCCAGCTGCTGCTGCGGTTGTATGACCAAAAATAATCTGATACTGTGAACACATGGATACAGTAGGACAATTCCCTTTGTCCCAGTGTGACTTGGGGGATGGTGGCTGTCAAAACGCATTGGGTTCAGGTTATTATGGGTGCATGTGATGCTAATGGTGGTCAAACCAGGGCAGGATACTGCACACTGGAGCTGAATTATTTTGCAGGTGTGGATGCAGCCTAGGATGAGTAACATAGCTATGGTGCCCTGGAAGAACATTCCCTGACTTACCAGGAAGTGCTATCTGCAGATCAGCTGAGGCAGAATGAGGCAGGCACCCCTTCTCTGACTCCAGAAACTTCTCCCTTCCCATGAGAAAGGGCGGGGAAAACCAGCCAATCAGGCTCCACTGGGTTGGCTGGCAGGAGGGACCAGAGAAGCCAAAAGTAGAGGCTTCATTCTTGTCTACACCCTGGTTAGATACTATACTTCAACTCTGTCCTCAGAATCAGCTTGGGAATTTCACTCCCTCCCTTTGTTCCTATTCAGGGGTTGTGCCTTTGTTTTGTGGCATATTTGAATCTATATTGCATCTTCAATTTTTGTTGCAACTTTGGGTGGTTTTAGCATGGGGCCCAAACCCAGCAGGAGGGAGACAAGGCCTGGGACTCCATCATATCCAGTTGGGGGCCCATCTATGGGACTTTGGGGGTGTGGTTAACCAGGGCCATGCCTGGGTTGTGGGCATAAGGCTCTTAGACAGTGGCTTCCTCCCATGTGAAATCCCACATATGTCATTCTGGAATTATACCCAGCAGGCAGGCTGGGTGAATTGGTTGCCATACCCCAAAAGCAGGCTGCCTGTTTGGTTTCATCAGTTGGGAAGCAGGTCAACCAATGCCTGGTTCCAAACCCATGCTGGGGCCAAGCTTCTTCAACTGTAACCAATAAAAAATGTGGACTATTTTATCCCAGCAAGTGTTGCTTGTATCATTATCGCCAAGCGGAGCCTCAGTTGCCACTGAGACCACAAATGATAGTCAACCATTTCTGAATGAGCTGAACACAAAGAAACCTCCCTACATTGGTCACAGATCTAGTTTTGTCTTTGTAATATGGGAACAAGACATTTTTTTCCCCAGGGCTTCATGTTACCTGAGCTCTACATAGTCAGCTAGATGGCCTTTACAGTGTGGCTTCACTGATAAAATACTCCACAGGTTCTGTTTCACACATCTTGACTCTAGATTTGTGATGCTAAGATGGAACCCAACCCTGGGAGAAAAGGTGGGTGATAAAGTGGATGAATAACTGAATGACCATGAGCTTGTCTAGACGGGCTATTTACCCCATCTTGCCTCCATCTTATAGACCTGCAGTCCTGATGATGCAGGGCATTTGCCCCTAGGCAGTCCTCACAACCCCTGGGGTAAAGACAGGGCTAAAACGGGGTAAAGCCCCCAAAAAAGTTTTTTTAAAAACCTACTAAAAACTGCTTCTTTCCAGAAAAATTGGATCAGACCCCATATGACTGCAGGAAACCTTACTGGCATGCCAGCCCGCCACTGCAGCTGCCGCCTCCATCACATTCTCTGAGGCCAGGAAGGAGTCCTGCAGCATGTCACCAAGGATGGTCACATACAGGGGGCCTTGGTCATGCGCTGCAGGCTGGCTTCCTGGGTACAGAGAGTGAGACAAGAGTGGTGGCAGCTGCAGAGCCTGGCTGTTGTGCCACTCTGGACTTCCTCCTGTTTTGTCCAGCTAACGGGAGAGCAATGGGCCTGATCTGCAGGCAGAATATGCCAGTGAGGAGCAGGCGTATTTTGGCCTGTGCAGATGAGCCCTGTGTGTGCTTTCTCTTAAAGGTAAATTAAGATGGGGCTGCAAGATCAAGCACTAATTCTGGGCAGCAGCAGAGAAGATGGCTGATTGCTGATGGTTGGTTTGATCTTACCATGAAGCAGATTAAAGAGACTAGCACAAGGTAATCTTAGAGCCAGCATAGTGTAGTGGTCTGAGCATTGGACTAGGCTCTGGGAGACCAAGGTTTGAAACCCCGCTCAGCCATGGAAACCCACTGGGTGGCCTTAGGCAAGACATACACTCTCAGCCTCAGAGGAAGGCAAAGGCAAACCCACTCTGAACAAATCTTGCCAAGAAAACCTCATGATAGGTTTGCTTTAGGGTTGGCAACAACTTAAATGCACACAACAACAACAACAAGATTCTGTAATACTTAGATTGACTAAAAATAACTACAGCTGTTTTTAAAAAAGGATGTGTCTCTGAGCTGTTTAAAAAAGGATGTGGCATTCTCATGAAGCTATGAGGACATCTTGTGGGCTTTCTCCCAAACAACAATTGAAATTTAGTTCAGGAATTATCAGATTTAAGGAACAAAGGCAACACTTTCCAGAAATGGATGGCAGAGCATAGCTGAAAGAAACAGTACAATGTCAGGACCACTTCTGTGGCTGTAGTGTAGTGAAAGATCTTGTCTTCTAGGACTGCTTTCACAATTTTGATTAGGCCGTTGAGACTATGTTCTGCCTCTCCATGTAATTTTTGCATTTTTCTTCAAGATATATGCTGGGTACTTTCTCTTAGAGGCTCCCAGAAACCTTCTGAAAACACTGTTTTCACTGGAAGTAAGGTGTAGCGGGTAGCACTTCTGGAAGGCTTAAAATACCATTATTAGCTTCTCAGCAAAACAACACACAATACTCAGGGTGTCTTTTACAGTAAAAAACAAAACAAAAAAAAAACAGAAAAGGGTTTGTAATTTTTTCCTCCACCATGGAAATTTGGGTAGTTATGGGGGGGGGGATATTTGCAGGGTTTGGGAAACCACAAAATGGATGTGCTGGGCATGTTGCCTATCTCCTAATCTTTATGTGATGTCCACCTACCCACAGCATGAATAAAGGTTTAGTGCTAACTCACGGCTTGTCTGCACTGGCCAAATACCCCATCTTGCCCTTGTTCAATAGCCCTGTAGTCCAAACAACAAACAACACAGGGCATTTACTCCAATCTGCCCCTGGGAAGATATGGGGCTGGAATGGGGGCAAGCCGGGATAAGGCCCTTTACAGTACTGCAATATCAGATAATACCCACTTTACTCCATTTCTACCAGACTGAGCGCTGTGCATCCACGGGAGCCAGTCCCAAAATGCTGCTCCCCACTGCGAGCTCCCTGGCTCTCCCAGAAGCCAGGCAGGGATCCTGTAGCATGTGACCGAGGCTGGTTACATGCAGAGGGCCTGCAGTCACATGTTGAAGGACCCCTGCCCGGCTTCCACGGTAGCAAGAAAATGGCAGCTGTGGCTTGTTTGGTCTCTGGCCATTTTTTGGAGGTAACGGGGGGAGTGGGGGACAGGCCACCTCCACAGTCAGGATATGCCAGTGGGGAATTGGTGTATCCTGGCTAATGCAGAGAAGCCTTCAGCTGCTAGTGCTTTTTGTGGCAAAAAGAACCATTCAGAGAGCAGATTTTTTGTAAAACTAACAAGTTTTAATTGCTTTTTTAAAAAAAATCACCTTAAGATACTTTGTATTATGACAGGAGTAGCTCACAACAATGGGAAACCACATTCTACACACAGACCCACCCAGATAGTGTGAGAATTAGTTAAACTCAGAAGGAACAGATACATCTGAACAGGGTGGCAGATGCATCAATAGCCCTGCTAATAAAACCATCCCAGCCGTCAACACTGCAAACCCTGGTTCTACTACACCATTTTCCTATGCCCTAATTGGGAGCAAGGAATTCAGATATTGGAGGGAAGTGATAAAGCAGGGAAGGGGACATGAAAATAAGACCTGACTGTAACTTTGGAGAAATAGGGGACTCATCTACATGAGTCAGGATACGCCAGCTCCCTGCCGGCATATCCTGGCTACGGAGCTGGCCCATTCTTCCCGTTACCTGTACAGAATGGGCTGGAGTCCCAACAGGCACACCAGCCTATCCCTGCAGCCACTGCTGCTGCCAGTTTCTTTGCTGAGTCAGAAGGAAGGAAGGGGGCATATGACTGAAGACCCTCTGCATGTGACCAACCTTGGCCACATGCTGAGGGACTCCTTCTTGGTTTCTGGGAGAGCCAGGGAGATGGTAGCGGCAGTGTGGGATGGCATGCCGGATGGGCTCCTGTGGACATATGCGGCTCAATCTGGTTTTTACCAGTGGTAATGGAGTAAACTGGGTATTTAAACTGGGTAAACTGTTTATCAGGCCCTACCTTCCTTCCCCCTTTTTCAGCCCCGTATCTGTCCTGGGGTGGTGAGGACTACCCCGGGGGGCAGAACAGGACAAATGTTCTGTGTTGTATAGACTGCAGGGCTCTGAGACAGGGGTAAGATGGGGTATTTAGCCCAGGTAGATAAGCCCAGGGTCTGGTTTTCTGAAATGCCAGATCCTAATGAGGATAAATTAAGAACTCCTTTAATCTGGTCTTTCCAACTCAACCATTCCAGTAAACTCACAGAGGTAGAAAGTGGCATAGCTGGTTCCAGTCTCTGAGCAAGCATGAGGAAAAACATTTTGCTATGGAAATCCCCTTGATGTGCTGCAGCAGCTGTAAAACAGTTTTCATACCTGATGGCCTCATGTAGCTCTACAGCAAAAGCAGCTTACTTTGTATCTGACAGTGCCATCATTCATTATTTACAGCACCTCTGTAATGCAGGCATATCTTCTGTTTTCACACCTGTGTGTCATGTACCAAACCATCTTCCCACACTTTTAACCTCCTAGAGATGTTTCAGACAGCCATCTCTTAAATTCCAGAGAGGAAGTTTGTGGCAAGGATAGGGAAAAAACCGCTATTCATTTGCTATTCAATACCTGTCCAAGAAAGGGGTTTTCCAATGCTTTAGATTGCTGTGAGATTCTTTGTACTTTGGAAAGCATTTGTCTACACAGAAATACTTTTGTTTTTTGCTGAACAGAAATATGTTTCCTACACAAAAAAACTACATGCATTCCACAAAGAACATATCTTTTCTGCAAAGAAATAACATGTGGATTACTGTGCAGAAAAATGGTTTCTTGTACAGAAAAAAAGATGTATTTCTCTTCAGAAAGCATGTTCTGGATATGAATATAATAAGGCTTGTGAAGCCTGAATAGTGATTAGGAACTGCATAGAAATCTTTGCCTTTCCATACAGCAGAGTGAATAGTGCAGGAATTATTTCTTCTTGCTTCTGAAAACCAAGATCATGAAGATTTACATTCCTAGTTTGTACCAGCATGATGGGGGACAAAAAAAGAAGAGAAGATGTTCTGGCACCTTAGGGCAGCTTTCCCAAAGCAGCACCCCCCCCCCGATTTCAACTCCCATAATTCCTCATCATTGGCCATGTTAGCTAGCACTGATAGTAGTTGCAATCCAAAACATCTGGAGGGCACTATGTCAGGGTCTAAATCAGAAATAGGGAACCTTCAACTCTGGCTCTCAGTAACAAGCACACTCTCCCAAGAGTTTTTTTTTAAAAAAATCAAACTCACCCACTCAAATGGCTGCCCAGAAGCTGCTCTCCTTCTTCTCCCTGGCAGGGCCAGAGTTGAAGGTTCCCTATTCTGAACCCTATTCAGAGTTTAAATCTCCAGGACCAGATGAACTACATCCAAGGGTATTAAAAGAGCTGGCAAATGCAATGTCAGAGCCATTGGCAATAATCTTTGAGAACTCCTGGAGAACAGGAGAAATCCTAGCAGACTGGAGGAGGGCAAACATTATCCCCATCTTCAAAAAGGGGAAAAAAGAGGATCCCAACAATTATCGTCCAGTTAGTCTGACATCAATACCAGGGAAGATTCTAGAGCAGATAATTAAACAGAGAGTCTGTGAACATTTAGAAGGCAATGCCATAATCACAAAAAGTCAACATATATTTCAGAGAAACTAGTCATGCCAGACTAATCTGATCTCTTTTTTTAATAAAATTACCAGCTTGGTAGATGAAGGGAATGCTGTGGATATCGCATACCTTGATTTCAGTAAGGCCTTTGACAAGGTTCCCCATGACATTCTTGCAAACAAACTTGTAAAATGTGGGCTAGACAAGTTAACTGTTAAATGGATTTGTAATTGGTTGACTGGCCGAACCCAAAGGGTGCTCAATAGTGGCTCCTCTTCATCTTGGAAAGATGTGACCAGTGGGGTGCCACAGGGTTCTGTCCTGGGCCCAGTGCTATTCAACATCTTTATCAATGACTTGGATGATGGAAATAGGGGCATATTTATCAAATTTGCAGATAACACCAAATTAGGAGGAGTAGCTAATACCCTAGAGGACAGGATCAAAATTCAAAATGACCTGGATAGACTGGAGAGCTGGGCCAAAGCTAACAAAATGAAATTCAATACGGAGAAATGTAAGGTACTGCACTTAGGGTGGAAAAATGAAATGCATAGATATAGGATGGGGGAGACCTCGCTGAACGAGACTATGTGCAAAGGGATCTAGGAGTCCTAGTAGACCACAAGTTGAACATGAGTCAACAGTGTGATGTGGCAGCTAAAAAGGCCAATGCAATTTTGGGCTGCATCAATAGAAGTATAGTATCTAGATCAAGGGAAGTCATAGTGCCACTCTATTCTGCCTTAGTCAGGCCTCACCTAGAATACTGTGTCCAGTTCTGGGTACAATTCAAAGAGGATGTTGACAAATTGGAGTGTGTCCAGAGGAAAGGTCTGGAAACCATGCCTTATGAGGAAAGACTTAGGGAGCTGGGTATGTTTAGCCTGGAAAAAAGACAGTTAAGGGGCGATATGATAGCCCTGTTTAGTATTTGAAGGGGTGTCACATTGAGGATGGAGCAAGCTTGTTTTCTGCTGCTCCAGAGACTAAAACATGGAGCAATGGATGCAAGCTCCAGGAACAGAGATTCCACCTCAACATTAGGAGGAACTTGCTGACAGTAACAGTTGTTCGGCAGTGGAACACACTCCCTCAGAGCGTGGTGGGGTCTTCTTCCTTGGAGGTCTTTAAACAGAGGCTGAATGGCCATCTGCCAGGGATGCTTTGATTGTGATTTTCTGGATGGCCCTTGTGGTCTCTTGCAACTCTACAATTCTATGATTCTATTAGTCCCAGCCTGGCCCTCTAGAATTCCCCAGATGGACCTGCCCCTTTTCCCTTGATGGCTTCCTAATTCTTGTACATGTTTTTTCTCATTCTAAAAACATGAAACACCCTTCTTAGGCTTAGATATTGGCAGTAAATGTTTTAAGCTAAAACATGCCCAATATTTTCGGTCCTCTGGCTTTGGCCTTGTCTATTCACCACTAGAATTTGTTCCCAATAACTTCTCTTAGGATTTTTTTCAGATGGGAGAAAAAAACCCTGAGGAGGTTGGGAGAAGGACGGGGCTGTCACGCTTACACAGCCCTGTTTCAGATAGCCCTGTCCTCCTCCCGACCTTCCCCCATGCTGCAGTTGTTGCTCTTTATTCAAGGAGGTTTTCCGTCCATAAAAAGAGGCACCAGCAGCATGGGGGAAGGTCAGGAGGAGGACGGAAGAGGACGGGGCTGTCTGAAATGGGGCTGTGTAAGCGCGACAGCCCTGTTCTTCTCCTGACCTCCTCGTTTCCCCACACACACCATCTGAAAAAGTCCTTAGATTAAATTCACTCCTCCAAGCAGTCTCCTGCCTTTGGCCTGGATTCTCAAACTGCAAGACAGGTCTCCAGAGTATAAGATGCCTAGAAAGATACCAGGTGAGTGCCAAGACCTCCAGGGAAGAAAGCAGAAGGATCAATACCCTTGCCAGCCCATCCAGGCTTGTTGCCCCAGTCCTTATCAAGCTGTTCTCAGTGGGTACGTGGGGGGAGGGTGGAGCCAGTCTGTAGAGAGAACATTTTGGAAAAGAAACAAATTGGTTATTGCTCCTGCTGAGAAGCCATTCTGTTACCCAAATTGCATGGGGTCCGTGGGGAGCCCTCTAGTGTTGAAATTTTAATATAGGAAATTTTAATTAGCTCAAGATAGCAGCGAGAGGCCGGGTAGCTGCAGGATCTTTTGACCTATGTATACTGGTAGTAACTGAGGAGACTCCAAGCCAGGGGATAAAATAAAAATGGTTTTTTATTGAAATCTAATCAAGGGAACACACATACACACACAAAGGCTTCAAGCAGTCACACAAGGCTAACGAAGAAAATAGGAAGTATTGGGATAGAGGAATAGAGTTTGGGATGATGGGTTATACTGTACCTATTCAAAGAGCAGAGATTCGTGTAGAAGCTGCAACCTGTGGCAACATAGACTGAAGGAGTGATGGGACAAAGAGAAGCTGTGCACATGGTAATGTTTTAGGGTGGTATTTATAGTCATAATTCCCATGAAGGGGTGAGTTTGAGTGGAATACAATGTCTGCCAGAGTTTCCCAGGATTAGACAATGGATTCTCCAGATTTGTTAATGATCCCTAATGGTTGGAACATTAAAACTGATGGATCTCAGGCAAAGCTCTATTGTTTTAGGAAAAGCTGTGAGGGAAAACCAGTTTAGCAAGCAAACAGTGTCCAGCGACCTTAATGGGATTATTGAATGACTCCTTTTTATATACGTCCAGGAGAATTAGCCCATTTCTCCCTAACTCATCAGACCTGGGGGGTGGGGTGTTGCATAATCCTTTCCTCGTTGTGTCTTGTAGGAATTGCATCAGGCCACTCTCCTAGATTTTCTGAGCAAACCTTGAATCCTTCTGCTTGGGAGTCCCTGTTCTACTGCCAACCATGTGGAATGCCAATGATGAGTCAATTTATGAAATATAGCCAATTAATGAATTATTAACAGGGGGTGTCAAAGCAGATAACAATTCAACCCACAGATTCTCAGGCATGCTCACTCACTGGAGGAATGAGTGGTGCTGGAGGGCAGAATAAATTTAGAACAGGGGATTCAAAAATGTTGAAGAAGACTGCTTTAACAATGACTTACTCATTTATTAATTACAAGACATACTTCCATTGGTGACACATTACTTTACTGGGGGCATTAGACAGTATAACATTGTGTTACAAGCCTTTAAAAGGACAGAACCATTAATAACTGACCCAAGTTTAACACTTTATGGAACTCCTTGAATATTTAGGATTCAGAGAAAAACAAATTCCAGGTGAATGTTTGCTTGTCCTTAAACAATTCTTGTAGGCTGAGGTCCTCAACATTTTCTCAGGCTTGCTCACTAGTTGGAAAGCTCTCTACAAGGGGCAGGATGCTGGCCTTCTTCTTTTTTGTCCTAGATTATGTGTGTGTATGTGCCTTTAAGTCTCCTGTCTACCTATGGTGATCCCATGAATTTCTAGATTTAGGGATAGGCCATTTCAAGCCATCCAGGGACCAATTTTGCTTAATCTCCAAGACTGTGCCTCATCTTCCCCCTGCCAATGTAGATTTTTAGCATTTGTTCAAGATCAGAAATTCACTTCTGGTTGAGGGAAGAACCAAAAGCTCCCACCAAAACTAATACAAAGTGTCACGTCTTGTTCTAATGGACAATAGCAGTTCCAGGAAGAAATACACATTTTGAACCTTCCCCCGCTCTATATTTGGAGGAGGCCTGGGGGTAGTTGGACCCTTCAGAACAGCCACAGGGATTGCATGTACCAGTAGCTCATTAGTTTTACTATGCCCACCCCTGTCCTAGTTGACTTTTTTAGGCAGGGCTTTGGTGTTTCAGCTGGAGGGACTTTTAACTGGGTGGGTGCTGGGTTTTTAATGTAGGCATGTTAAAGGATCTTTTAAAATTTGTTTCATGGCTCAATTGCATTTGCTTTATTTGATTTTATTATTGTTAAGTGCCTTCAGTGCCATTCTTTCATAGAAAGGTGGGGTATTAATCCAATAAATTAATGCATATACTTGCTTGTACATGCCAAGTGCTACTGAACTTGGTTGGATTTTACTTCTGAAGAAACATCTATAGGATCTGGCAGCATGCTCTGAACTGGCACAACTTTGCTTAGCCCCAAAGAAATGATGCATTCTCAAGCTGGGCTGGCTACAAAAAATATCAAAGGGAAAGGGAGGAAACGGTCAACAAATAATTCAGGTTAAAAGGGAGGCTAGGCAGTGAGGTGTCAAGAAGGAAATGACAGGAGTATTTGCAGAGGGACAGTGGATTAGGGCTTGAGGCTGGATTCTTGCGCTTCCCACTTGCTCAGTAATATGGGAAACTAATCAGATGCCTTCTCTAAACACGTCCTGGGAAGCTTTGGGATTTGCTTCTCCCAGGTTGATAACCAATTGCTGATAGGAGGCACAGCAGGCTTGTTTCCATGGCATTTTGTGACTGGGTTAATTTAAATGCATATTAGATTTTTGTTAGTACATATGGGCAAATATTTAATAATGGTGGGTGGCTCCAGGAAGCTATGGGGAAAAAAACCCTTTTCTTATAAATACTCTCAGGAGGAAATTCTCAAAAGCTGCAGATGAGATTGTTCTCTCTGAATCACAATCCAACAAGTTAGGGGAAATCTTTTAACTACTGGGCATGACAGCCAAACTTGGAAAACTGATCCTCCTCCTCCTCCTCCTCTTCTTCTTGAACTACGACTCCCAGAATTTTCCAGCCAGCATGGCAATCTTGGTCATGTTGGTTTATGGATTCTGGGAGTTGTAGGGCTATTATGTTCCAGACCTACTTGTGGGCTTCCTAAAAGGATCTGGTTTACCACATGAGGAGCTGAATACTGATCTGGATGACTTTTTGTTCTGTTTTGACAGTGCTTTTCATATGTTCTTATGTGGAAGCAGAACTTAAAGTAAACCTGAAATTTGTGTGCGTGTGTGCGTGTGTCTATGCGTGCATGCATGTTTCAGAAAAATATGCTGGAATCTAGGCTGAAATCATTTTTTGATCTATATGTATAGTGTTCATCACATATCCAAACAGCTGCTCAGCTTTACATGAAGGAAACTTTAAAACTGTCATCTTATGATAAGGGTTGACAAATGATCAGGACTTGGCTAAACAATGCCCATGTTATTTGTATATTGACTTTTTTTTTTAATGTTTTTCTATTAAAGTAAACATCAGCAGTATACAGTTGTCCCTCCATATTCACAGATTTGGAATTCACGGGTTTAAGTATTCACAGCTTGAAAATATTATTTAAACAATAATAATCCAAAAAGCAAACCTTGATTTTGCAATCTTATATAAGGGACACCATCTTGCTATGCCATTGCATATAATGGGACTTGAGTATTCACGGATTTGGTTATTCATGGGGGTCCTGGAACCAAACCCCAGCGAATATGAAGGGACAACTGTAATTTTGACTTAGATCAAGATCCTATCTGATGTCGGTTTTGCATTAACTTCTACTGAATTTCTACATTGGAATCCAGTATATTAGGTCTGTGACCAATGGGATTATTTTGGGAATGTTGGCTGGGGCAGTTGGGTGTTAAAGTCAGGTCACATCTGGAAGACCATGTGATTCCCACCTCTGATCAAAAGGAATTAAAAGCATTCACATAAGACACTGATAAGCATTTATTAACAGTTTTAGAAGTGTGACTCTTTTCTATGAACTGAATAAGCTCCGTTGTTTAAATTTTAACTGAAAAGTAGAAAGTTCAGTGCTGTTAAAAGAAAAGACAAACATTTTGCTGGACTTATAATTAGTCCACTGTAATACGGTCAATAATGTATTAAGATTTATTTTTTAAAGGTGAATAAATGAATGACAAAGCTATATAAAAGTAGAATAGTTTAAAACTGTTAATTGTTATATTGAGACATGTAGCTTGCTATAATTATCAGGTATAAAAAGAAATATCAATGGGCCAGATTTTCTACATATTTGCATGTCTTAGCAGTCAAAAACTTTGTGAAATGTCTGATGCTTACAACTGAGAGAGAAAGGAATGGAGCTGAAGACAGAGACCCAAAGTGCTGTGTGACTATGATCACAGAAACTTATTTCCATACAACAGTGTTAGCTTCAAGGGTATAACTGTGACAACTCACCTCCTTGACCTGCAAAAGATCCCAGCTGGCATCCTGTTTAGTAATGATGATGCTCTCATGAGTCCTGTTTAGTAATGATGATGATATTATGAGCCTGACTTAACGATCTTGTAATTATTCCAGTTTTAATTTATGGTCACTGAATGATCACAATGACCCAAAGTACCCCACCAACACAGCCATTTCTAAGGGCCAGTCCAGACAGTGAAATAAATCCTCTTAGAATTCGGGGGGAATCCCATGTGTCCAAATGGGATCCCATAGTGGTCCATCATTTTCAGAGGGAGGGGGACCAAAACTGAGGAAAATTACGCGGGAAAATCCTTCACATTTTTTCCCAATGTTTAAAAAAAGCTGACAGAAATATGCACTCCCACTCATTGGGACAACCGATCACATTGAATCACGTTCCCAGATTAGAGCGGAAGTTGGTGGAAGAGGAGGCAGAAGGGGCAGACACAGCAAGTGCCACAGGAAGTATGTGACAACAGAAGCAGTTGATCATACATGCACAAAGTTGATTTCTCTGAGGATGCCAGCCACAGATGCAGGAGAAACATTAGAAAGAAACTACTCCAGAACACAGCCTCACAGCCCAGAAAAAAACCAAGGAAAATCTATAGATACTGTGAAAGCCTTTGACTTCACATTGATTGATAGTTTTTTAAAAATAGCACAAAACGCACACCTCATCAGGACAGTAAACACAGATCAATAATTTACCCTTTGACTCCATTTTGATTTGCGGCCCACTCTGTTTAGACAAGAAGAAGATGGGTAGCCTCGATTTCCCACAAGTGGTCCAAAATGCCATTGAGACACTTGAGCTCTGCTGTGCATTTGCAATAATGCACTCGGATTGGGAGTTTAATCTCTTGTGTAGACTGGTCCTAAGACACTGGGAAGTGGGACAATAAGTAAGGATGTGCCCAGCCCTCTCCTGGTTGTGGGGCATGCTAAGGCATACAGCTGTGACTGGATCCCAACATGATCCCACAGGGGTCTCTATAGTTAGCACTCAACTCAGCAGGAGGAGAGGAGGGGGCAGAATTTTGCCCTTCCCAGGAGGCTCAGATAAAAGCAAACTGCCGCAGCCCCTCCTAGTTTGTCTGTTCATCCTCATTAATGGTTTTTGCCATCTTGATCACATTCTGATGTTGCTTGGACACACATGTCCCAGTTTTCATCTGTGAAATGTTGGAGGGTATGTCACAATCCTTTATCACTGACCATGCCACTCAGCATTGATGGGCATCTAGAAGGCCAAAGGTTTACACAGTCAGTATAAGGCATTCCTGTGTCTTCAACACATAGTTTATTTTTCCCCTGGCCAGACATGCCCTGTGTTTGTAATTATGGTCACCTGATGCCTTGTAATTTATAACTCTTCAATTTTACTTCTCTGTGTGATTGCCCAGATGTAAATCTTGATTAACAAAAGTCATGAGGAAAGTGGCTACTAACAGACCTAGTTCATTTTGGTATGTACAAGTGTGCAGTTTATTTTTATGGGGGCGGTGGGAGAACAGAAAAGCCTCAAAAGGCTTGTTTGCAGCCTTGAGACGTAATCAACATTCTCCAGTATTTGTGATTCATTTCCATCTTGTGTTTCAAAATTTAATTTGCAAGTCCCAACTGCCTATATAGAAATTGTTGAACCATCAGCAATTTGCAAATCTCCATTTTTATTATTATTTAACTCTATAAAATTGCTTTCAGTGTTTGTGCAGTGCGCTGTGCACCCAGAATCGACCACCCACACTCCGTGATCACTCTCATTCTGTCTATTATTGTTGCTCATAGCTTGGAAAATTTTCCTTAAACCAAACATGATCTTTTTCTCTTTGTTAGAATCCTGTGGAAAATGTTGCCCCCTCTCGACAGAACCTGAGTCTGTAAATTCATTTTGAGCATACATGCTTCTTTGCTTCCCTTTGTTCCCAGTTTGGGAAAAGTGCTGCACCCTCTGGACAAAATGTCCCTGTGACTTGCACATTCTTGTAAAATGGCCAAACTCATTGCATTTAAAGCATCAAATTTTTGATTGGTTGGTGGGAGGGGTTTTCCTCTGTCCTTTCTGAGCCATGAAACTTGACCCAGAAGCTCTTTGTTTATCTACCCATCTCCCTGATGGATGGCTGTGATCCAGGCATTCTAGCCTAAAACGTGCTAATACTTGATTTAGAGTAAGACCATTCTTGTTAGAATAGAGAATAAGGGGTCTGAAACATGGGTCACCTATCGCCACCACTTACGACTCCTCGAACGCTTCTATCAGCGCTATTTACACGCAATCCTAAATATACACTGGACTATGTGACGAATGTTGCTGTCCTTGAGCAAGCAGGGATCACCAGCATTGAGGCCGTGATATTGAGAACACAGCTGTGCTGGGCAGGGCATGTTTCAAGGTGGAGGACCATTGCCTCCCCAAAATAGTATTCTACGGTGAACTCGCCATGGGTCAGCGTAAGAGGGGCACTCCAAAAAAGCGATACAAGGACTCCCTGAAACATCTCAGGTTCGGCCAAACTGATCACCAACAATGATCCACCATGGCCTCACATCGGGAGGCTTGGAGACACACTATCCACAATGCTGCAGCTTTATTTGAGAACTCATGCCGAACAAGTCTTGAAGAGAAACGACAACGCAGAAAAAATCACAACCCAGAAACATCAACCAAGGAAACCTTCTGCTGTGCTTTCTGCAACCGGACTTGTCTTTCTCAGATTGGCCTTTTTAGTCATCAGCACACTTGCAGAAAGTGCAGGATGAGTCCTTCCTGAATCTTTGTTTGTGAAGAGAAGCCAGAGAGAGAGATTCTTGTTATTAATGACATTTTGAAATGCATGGAAATCACTTCCCAAAGTCCCAGTAAAATAAGCAATCTTCTGTCCTTTGCTTGCAATCAAATCCAGAGCACTCATTCTTTCTAGTATTTCTAGGAATATTCTGATATGTGATTCACAGTCTCTTTTTGAAGTTATCCTTAGGTTCATCATGTCTCTAATAGCTAGGTTTTACACCTTTGGTGAATTTACATGATAAATGTCTTTGAATGCCTGCAGCATATCCCTGGCTGTTAAACAGTTTAATATGTAGATCATCTGATCAGGCCTCAGGCTTTGAAAAATTATCTCTCTGGCCCCCGAATCCTTATTGTTCCAAACCCTTCTCTCTTCCTGATCCTGTGGCTGAGGTTTCTTTATTGCATCTAAGAATTTATTTGCTTCAATTCTTATTTCTACAAATTTTAACCATAACTGATATGTGTCTGCTTCCAGATTCACCACTCTCTTAAATCTCTGTTCATCTGCTGCAACCATTTTTCACACACACATGCAGTTTGCCTTTCTCTCTGTTATGTTAATGAAGCTGCAAATGGCTGCCCTTTACTGCTTTATTGCTCTCTCTGCTGTTCACTGCCCTGGGCTGTGAAAAACAACTCTGCCAGATCTGAACTGAAAACCTTTTGTTCATTCCCTCCAGAGGAAAAGAAAAAAAAAACTGCCTTTTAAATTCGTCTTCACTGGCTGACTTGGGAAGGATGAATACACAATGCCTTTTAACTTTGTAAAATAACAAACACCGAAAAATGTTGGTTATCTAAGCAAAACACAAAATCCAAAAACTCTTCAAAATTCAAAAATCAAAAACCATGCAGCAAAAAAAAAAAGTCATAACTGGGCCCATGACCTATTGGAAGTGTTTAAAAAACAGGGTTTCAATGTTCCCTGTTTAAACTCTCCTCACTGCACTTCACTCTTGGAAAGTGCAGCCAATTAGCAGAGTACACATACACACAGCAGTGTTAGCATAATAATCTTAGCATACATGTAAAAACCACAGCTTAGAGATAACCAAACACCCTTATCCTATCCCAAGTTACTTGTTTAGCAAAAATAAACACTTTAGCAAAAATAGACTCATAAAACTAGTTTAAAAGTACAAAACTTCATTTTACCCACAGTTTCAGAGTACAAAACTTCATTTTACCCACAGTTTCAGAGCTCTTACACATGGCAGAAATTCAGTACAGCATCAAAGTAGACTAAAACTACTAAAAATGTCTAAAAACTACATAGTTACAAAAGAATATGCAGGACTCCCTCAGAAGGGAGGTCCTCCCACTATCAAAAACATGGCGAGGAGTTTGTGTGTGGAGTTGTGGTGGGGCGGACCAAGCCCTCCTGCTGGCTTCTAAGACAAAGGAGGAAATTTAGACACTCCCCCTTTCCTTAGAAGCCCAATAGGAAAACATTAGGAAGTTACATCAACACATACTATTTGGCTTCTCAATTAACCCTTCAATAGCAAAACATGTCCACTTACTGGATTGCAAACTATATATTGCAACATCTCATGCAATGTTTGAATTTTTCTCTAAGTTGACAAGCTAAAATATATGTATATGTATATGTATGCTGTCATGGCTTCCTCCCACACTAGCCTTTGGGTCAACTTTGTGTATGTGTAAAAGCCAAAACTAATTGCTAGATTAATATTTTTATTTTATTGTATACACCAGCATCATCATATTCACATGTTGTGTATTGTTATTAATTTATTTCAAATTGGAGCTTGGAGAAGTTATTATTTCAACTACAACTCTCATAATCCCCAAAAGCAGTACGGTCAGTTGTGTGTACAACATATAACATGTTGTATACATACATCATACCCAGTGCCAAGAAGCCAATTTAAATAGCTGATAAGACCGCCTGGCTCGGCAACAACTCAGTTGAAAAGCACAGTACCTGGTGTTGTCAGTAGTAGTCCTATAGGGTCAGAAGTACACACACACACACACACACAGAGAGAGAGAGAGAGAGAGAGAGAGAGAAGAACAAAGAGGCAGTCCGAGGTCAAAAGGATTCCGGCAGGTGGATCAACGAAGGCAGTCCAAGGTCAAGATATCCGAAGTCTCAAGATAGCAAGGTTCCAAGAGGCAGGAGAGTCACAGACAGAGGCTTCCTCCAGGAAACGCAGACTGCCTGAAACAAGGAACTCAGCGTCCCCCAGCTGCTTATGTTGGCCCAGCTCCCACTCCCAGCTGTGGGGTGATTGATGAGTTTCTCTCTCTTAATCTCCGGGAATGACGCAGCCAGGCCCTCTCTGCTCTCCTTTGGCTAAAGGTAGGTACCTGCTCTTCTACCTCTTGCTTTTGCTCTACTATGTTTCACAGGCTTGGACCCTGTGCTGGGAGAGGGCTAGGCTGCTGAGCCCTGGGTTCTTCAGGGCTAGACTCAGACTCAGCCAGCTCTTCTGCTACTGGCTCAGCCTCCTCGCCTTCTGAGTCCTCAGAGTCCTGGCTGACCATGACACCCAGTTGTGTACAGCAAGAAGCTGAGTTCATCCCCAACATGCTATTTCACATGTTGTATGGAACAGTGGTTCTTAACCTTTTCTTTACCAGGGACCCCCATTTAATATCTTCCCCAGAGGAGAAGACTTTTCTCCTGCTATTACTTTGTGGCTAGAGCTGATTGAATGGCAATGCACAGGCCCAACCATCCATCCAGCCTTTGCCTTGGCTCCTGTCACATGGCCACTTTTCTGTGAGGAGGAGGTGGGCTGAGCAGCCTTCAAGCTTTCATGGACCCCCCGTGACGACATTGGGGGTCCAGGAACCACAGGTTAAGAACCACTAGTATGTGGTGTTCATTTGTATCCTGTGCCAATTTCATATCCACCCCAACAGGCTTTCTCAACAAGATGGTGGACATGGCTAGAAATATTGCTGTCATACCCATATGGCCTGTCCAGATTGTACTATCCAGTTGGACCCCTGTATCTGCAGAACCCATATCCACAGTTTCATTTATAGATGGCTGAAAAAACAGTGACACATACCATAGAGTCATGCTGGAAAATGCCTAGAGTGGTCTCTCTAGGAATCACTAGGTTCACCAACACAACTCTATGGTATGTTTGTACCTGAGGTTCTTTATTTTAATAGGGTTTGCTTTTATCTGTGGTTTCCAGTATCCAGGAACCGAACCCCTGCAGATACAGGTGTCTGATGTATTTTGAAATAAAACATTGGCAATTCTAACATGCCCTTTTAACCTTAAATGTAACATAACTACATGTTGCTGTGAACATGTAGTGTAGTACTTTGAAGGTTGGCTTGAGGCTTGGGAGATAGAAGTTTTAATTTCCTCTAAGCAGTGATGAAACCTGGATGTGGCTTTGGCTTGTTTATTCTCACTCAGACTACCTGACCTATCTTACACCACCAGTTGGGTTTTGGGAAAGTAACAACCATAAAGTACGTATGCCACTTTGAGTTCATTGGATAGAAGGCAGGATATAAATGTAAATAAGAAGTAATTAACATGTATAAGAATCTGGCAGATATGACATAATGAATAAAAAGGGCCTTATTAATGACAGCTCTGCTTATCCCCCCGCCCCAACAATCAATATCATTTTATCTTCACTCACATGTCAGACTTCACACTTCCCTTTTCTATCATTGCTGTTTATCTGCCCATAATGAAATGCTTCCCTTTGTCCTGAAAGGACCTTGTCCCCAGGAGGATGTGTGCCCTTGGCGCCAGTGACTCTTCTCATTAGCACCAAACTCTGTTTATGACAATGGGGCTGTCTGCTGGCAAGAAGTGGAGGAGCTCCATTCTTCTCCTACTTGCATCAGTGTGTGCTCTGTCAGCATCATCAAAGCTGCACACCATGCAGTCAGAAGAGGAGAACCCAGGTCTCCTGGTGGGATGCCAGCCCAAGAGAATGCAGGCAGGATTCTCCTTGGTAGAAAATGAAAGGTGTATTCAGATGTATAACCCATCCTAAAACCCAACAGCTGTACATTTTCCCCAGTTCCTTCCATCTTGGAAATAGAATTGACAGATGTACTAATCAACTAATTAATCAACTGCTGAATTGCTCTTCTTCCTGTTTTTCAGACACTTTGCATTTTCCATACATTATATTCAGTTGTGAGTTTTTTTATTGTTACAAGTACAGTACACACATCCATTTTTTTAAACCATTCATTCTGAAATAATTGAAAAAGTATTTGGTAAACTATCTGTCTGGCTTTTTGAGGGGAAAAACATACACAATTTAATTTGTAAATTGTCTTTGGGTAGTCTTCCTGCTTTTTTTTGTTTTTGTTATTCTGCATGGACATGTGATTTACTACTTTGATTTGTTCATATGATTTGTGGCAAAGTGATGCACATTGCATAAGAATCCTAGCAAATGCCCCTAGGGTGATTCACAAATATGAAATCAGAAATTAATAACATCACAAGCAAAACAAATACATCAGCCAATTATTTCTTGAGAACCAGAACCAGAACTTCTAAAGCGAGAGATAAAAATAAAACCAAGAATGAATGCTTACTGCTAGAGGATTATCTTAGATTGGCATCTATCTATCTATCTATCTATCTATCTATCTATCTATCTATCTAATGAGGAAAGTGTGGGAAAGGGTAAATACATAGGCTCTTAATCAGATTCCATTTCGGGGTCTGGCTATCACCATATGGGGGAAGCACTGTCCTAGGACTCCAACCAGTGGGAGCCTCCTGAACCCCTAGTTCCTGCCAAACAAACAACTTAGTGGTACTGATTCTCCATTCAGGGGACCATTTTTTTAAAAAATGGTTCCAGGCCCCATAGTGCTAAGCTATGCCCCTGTCCCATTTGGTTCCACTTTTAATTTGTTCCAAAAGAAACTAGGGATGGGGAAGAAATTCAACAAATGTTCAAAAATGTGTATCTCAGGTGTCAAGAAACCCTGATGAGGAGAATCCTGGACTGATGAGAATCTTCACAATGTGGGACATAATCTGAGCAAAATGTGCATGTTTTTTTCACAGAAAACAACATAGGAAACAGCAGAAAATAATACATTTGTGCAGAATTTTTTGTGTGCAGAAAATGTTCTTTCCTGCACAGAAAACCCAATTTTCTGCACACACACACACACACACACACATATACACACATGTGTGAATTTTGTGTGGAAAAAGTTCCAAACTTTGAATAATCTTCAAAAACTGCAGTTTTCAAAGACTTTCTTGCAGTGGGAAGAAAAAAAGCTAAAATTACTCATTGCTTCCTTGAGAATGAAATGTCCATAAAATGAACATACACCTTTCATCAGTCATCAGCATGGCAGATGCTCCTGGCTATGCAATCATGTGCTGAAGGACCTCCTGTGTGACTCATATGACCAGAGGGGAGCTGATTGCATGGGAAAGACCCACAAAACAACTTTCAGCACACAGTCCGTTTACTGCTATCTACAACAGCCACTACCAAAGTGAATGATAAACCAGCAGTTCACTTCTTGGTAGCCACAGGTGGATTCACAGTTTATCTAGGTTACAGCAGCAAAAAGCGATTGAGAGAAGGTCCAATCAGGTCACCAAGCCATAACTCACTGACACAGAAGCACATAAGAAGCCTGACCTCAGCTTTTCAGGCAACCAAGACAAAGATGTTTTTCTACCCACAAAAGGTTTGATTAAGAGGCCATGGGGAGAGAGGTTCTTGTCATATATTTTAGGATTGTTCTTTTGTCTTCAAGACCACAGCTGAGCATATCCATGGAATCTACACTCTCAGGGCTCAGGTCTTCTCTCTCAGTCAAGGCAGCTGTAATAGGGGGTGGCCTCCCTAGCCTGTTAATAGGCATGAATCCCGGAGGAGATTGATCTTTCTCCCTTCAGCAGCTCCATTGGCTCTAAATGGCTTTCCTGTTCACATCAGCCTCACTAGGAAAGAAGTAGATCAGCTGGGAAGAGGTCCAGACACTTATTCAATGAGTAATACAGGACAGAGCTTCACAGGTTAAAAATAACTGCAAATGCCTCTGGCAGAAGAAGCTTGATGTTCCCTGAATGCTAAATGAGGGAACAGAGAAATCAGTGGAAGAGCGAATGCAAGGAGGAAACAGAAGGCATACACAAAGAGACACACACAGTCACAAACATGTATTTGAATGAATCATGAACCAGACATTTCAGCTGCCACTTTCTTCAGTGCTGTCAGATGGGATAAGATTAATGAAGGACATCCAGTGACAGTTGTGGAATTCCCAGGATCTGAGCATGGAATTCATAGGATTTGTTGTTAATTTATGCAGTTGATTGTATCATTCTAGGGTCCAGGTTCATCCTGTTTACAGTCCTGTTCAGGTGCTTTGTTCACCAGAGAGATGGGGAGGGAGAGTGGTTGGCATGCTGTTAGTGACATACACAGGTGCAAGTTAACCTTACAATTGCATGTGTCTATTTTTGGTTGCTGCAGAGGATGGCATTCCCTTCTTCCTTTCACAGGGACCAAAACCCCGCTGGACCTACTGTGAAGCCAATGAAAACCCGTACCCACAACCATTCATGTCTAGAGAATGGGGTGGTGGTGGAATCACAGAAACATCTGGTTATGTCCCTGTAGCCAGACATGACATGATTACGTCTGCTGCTGAGACTGCCAGAGGACCTCAGCTGACCTTAGCATATCATGTAATCACCTATATTTGGCAAGCAGAAGCTTCTGTGATCTACCTTCTCCTTCAGGCACAAATGATCATGGGTATGAGGCTTCAGCAGTTCTAGGGCAGCTTCAAAGGCTGGTGATCAATGGCTTAGTGCAGAGTAGTTCTACATGTGGAACTATTACGCTTTGCTAAGCCATGCAGGATTACAGCCACAGAGTACAAGCCATTATGTGTATACTGAAATCCTGAGGAAACATGGGGGGGTGGAGAATTAAAAATTAGAGACAGACACACATCTTTCCTTCCAAATAAGTAAGTACAGAACTAAAGCAAGCTTCTAACTATTGACCAGGATAAGAGGAATAGTGAAAAAATGCCACTTTCTCCTTCTTGCTAGGGCCATACTAGCAGGGCAGGAAGTGTGGGAAACATTTTCTTTTTTAAAATCCACTTTTTAGAAAGATATTCTGTCTTGTCCCTTGTGAATGCAAACAAAGAATTGTGTGCTCCCCCCTTCCCCCATTCTGGAGATTTCTTGGGTGAATCAAAATCTCTCCTATTCCCGTCATACATCTCCAGAATGGAAGAGAGAGAGGTAGTAAGAGAAATTATGTAGTTTTGTATCAAGTCTTAAGACTCACTTTTTTCTTAATACAGAATTTTAAATTTTATCTTACAGGACACACAAAGCCTACTGCATGTAATGACAAAATAGGTGTCATTTTAATGATGTGTTTGGATTCCATGCCTGGAATTTCTCATATATAGACAATTGCTGTCACTCAGTTGTAAAGATTAGTGGCATAAAGCTTATGCAGAGAAAATTCATGGTTAATGGAGTGAGGCGGTGCTATTTGGGAAACATGCAGGCAGTATGTATGTTTGGAATGTTGCTGTCCTTGAGCAAGCAGGGATCACCAGCATTGAGGCCATGATATTGAGAACACAGCTGTGCTGGGCAGGGCACGTTTCTAGGATAGAGGACCATTGCCTCCCAAAAATAGTTCTCTATGGTGAACTCGCCACAGGTCAGCGTAAGAGGAGCACTCAAAAAAAATGATACAAGGACTCCCTGAAACAACATCTCAGGCTCAGCCAAATTGATCACCAACAATGGTCCGCCCTGGACCACCCTGGCCTCACATCGGGAGGCATGGAGACGCACTATCAACAATGCTGCAGCCTTATTTGAGAACTCATGCCAAACAAGTCTTGAAGAGAAACGACAATGCAGAAAGAATCGCAACACGGAAACATCACCCAAGGAGTGCTTTCTGCTGTGCTTTCTGCAACCAGACTTGTTTATCTCAGATTGGCCTTTTTAGTCATCAGTGTGCTTGCAGAAAGCACGGGATGAGTCCTTCCTGAATCTTTGTTTGCGAAGAAAAGCCAGAGAGAGAGAGAGAGAGAGAGTTTTTCTGGGAATTTGTTGCCTTTGTTATGGATATGGTGACAATTTGTATGTTTCCCCCACAACCCAAAGAAAATGTGACACATCACTGGAAGAGAAACAAAGGTAGATATAGATTTGCTTAATATCTGCATGTGCTAATTCATATGTACAGATGATAATATAGAAATAATTACTATTTAAATAAAAACACAACTCACCTTACCATAGTGGGGAAGACTGTGACTAGGTAACAGGTGTGCCTACTCAGATTGCTCTCTAGGTGCTGACTGTTGGTAGGTGACATGAAGACCCTGCACTCCCTTCTCATGGTTCTTTATCTTTACAATAGACTTGGATTGGGGAGCCCTTCAAAGAGAGGGTTGTCCTCTGGCAGCTGTTTAAGTAGACCATTGTCCTTTATAATTAGGGTGACCACAATTATGGGATAGTCCAAAAGACTGACTCTCTAACTTTGCTCCTCCAGGTGGTTTGGACTTCAGCTCCAAGCTGGCTGGAGCTTCTGGTTGCTGGAGTCCAAAACACTTCAGGAGGAACAAAATGTGAAAATCACTGGTCTAAAGCAACCCTCCCCCACCTGATGCCCCCCACATATGATACATTACATATCCCACAATCCCCCAGCCAGGAAAGCATGCTCTAAAATAACACTTTTCTAATTTCTTGCAGCATCACTCCTTCTTTGGAAGAGATAAAATCTTTTCTCTCTAGGTATAAGGAGCCATCACGCCTTAGTGGTTTGAGTGTTGGACTATGGAGATTTTCACACGGAGCCAAAATGCCCCGTTACTGCCCTGCCACCTTCTCTTCTGTTCCTGCCACAGAATAACATAAATCTTTCACACACTTACCTTAATTCCATGGCAGGAATGGGCTTCCCCTCCCCTCGCTGGCCAGCCATAAATGCAACCCTCGTAAGACTGCTTTTACGACCAGCCGCCTGAAACGTTATCACATTATTGCGTGATAACAGCCAGGTGGTAAATTTAAAAAATAAAACTCCCCCAAACATAAAATCAGTTCACCAAGCACAAAAACACACTTTAAATCACACAGTCAAAACAGGGAGGGTAAAATAAAGAGTGCCACTTACCTGGATGTCCAGATCGTACCAGGAAGTGCTCGGAACGGACCTCCCTTCCATGGCTGTCATTTCGGAACAGGAACGGGGCTCCTGTTCGCACACCCGTGATTGTGTGATAGTGATGGAACGGGGGGTCTATTCATGATGAAAAATCATGATTACATTGTTCCAGAACAGTCGCGGGAGCAGGATGGATGCAGGACAGAACAGGGTCAACGTCGTCCGAAAGGGAAAATCTTTCCCGACCCTGTTCTGTTCCTGCCACAGGATATATAGCCCATGTGAAAATCTCCTGTGACTCTGGAGACAGGCATGAAAATCCACTGGGTGACCTTGGGCATTCCTACACTCAGTCCTGAGAAAACTCTATGGCAGGGTTGCCTTAGGGTTACCATAAGTCTGAAACGACTTGAAGGCACACAACAACAAATGAAAGCACACACACAAACACACATTTATTAGAGAAAAGCAAGTGTATCTACTCCAAACATCTTCTGTTTATTCTCAGGAAACATTCCAGGCATCAGCTTAGGCCAACTCAATAAATAAATAAATCTTGTGTTCATTAATCAAGGCATGGAACAGGTAACATGCTACAGAAAAAACCAACAGCAGCTTAAATTGCATTGGCACTTCTTCAAGTGTCAGTAGCATAGCTCTTTGCTTCCATCTATGGCTGTTGCTAGGTTCATTAAATGATAAATGGGCCTGTGGGGCAAAATGATTTTGCAGTTGTATAGATATGAAGTTTCATAAGCCAAAATGCGTTCTCCTACAAAACCAAAAGTTCAGAAGTCTTTATGTCTGACCTATCACTGAGATGCAGCCCTTCTTCCCTAGATATATCAAATTTTTGTGCTCTTCTCCAAGTGTTTTCAAAATACTTTTTGGTCTCCATTTCCCCACACATCTCTTTTGTTCCACAACTGTATTTCTTCCTGTTTGGATGGGTGAGGGAGAAGTTTATACCATTGTCTAAGAGATATCCCAACAGAAGGAATCCTGGCTATGATGCCAAAATAAAAACAAAACACCCCCCTAAAAAAAACCACCCCACAACAAAGCTAGTTCATTATTCTCAGTTCTAATAACCCTGGAAATGTGCATTCTCAAAAGGTAAAGGGTAAATAAGGTTCTGAAAAAGCTGTTTTTTAAAACTACAACTCCCAGAATTCCACCAGCCAGCAAGGACAGTGATTGTGCTGGCTGGAGTAATTCTGGGAGTTGTAATATAAATTCTTAATATGTCCAAGGTTTTCTAATAACGGCTTAATTCCCTCACTCTCCCCAGCCCATTACCTTCTAACTACAGTATTTCTAGCCCTATAATTCCAACTTCAGTAACACCATTTGAGAAGTTTGTATTGCCACAGTCAATCACAATCCTAATAGCATCCTTCTACCACTGAATTGGGGCTGTAAAATGGATTAATTATCTTAAAATAGATTTGGCAGAAATAATAGAGTAGAGCTTTTGAGTGCTACATAGTTATATGATGATGCATAAATGAAGATTCTTGGCATCCTGCATTTTCAAGACAAGAAAAACTTGACCTGTTGAATTTATGAATATAATTTATGTCTGTGTTCAAGACCTAATACCCAGAAATGAAACAAAAACGCATGGCATGATTTTGCCATCTACTGTTTGCTACTATTTCTGCTGTGTCAAGGGAGATTTTCCAAACAATTTGTAAGTTGATAATGACTTGATACAAAAATGTATCCAAATAAGCATTCAAATGTGTTGAAAACTTTAGCAAACTGGAGTCAAATGGACCTGTGTTGATATGATACACATTGTACCTCTGTGGAAATGAACACATTTCCTAGATGCGACTTACAGTGATGTCCCCCAGCTTGGCACCCTTCATATATGCCACACTAGAACTCCCATCACTAACATGTAGGATGATGGAAGGTATAGACCAAGACATCTGGAAGGTGCCAGGGTTGAGGAAGGCTAGTTTATAGCAGTAGGGGAAAAACAGACAGACAGGCTAGTCACAAAGCTAATTTACCTCCCAGAGATTTGAATCTATCTGCTTTAGGTAGAACTAATTTCAGCTGTTGAATCACTGTCAGGTCTACATGGTATCACAAGAAACAAAAGTGGCAGTCAGTCAGGCAAAGTGACTCTGACAACCGGTTGCTGTGGCAGAACTTTGAATCATGAGGTGAGCACTGGAGAAAACACTGGAGAAGGGCAGACAGACCACTTTTCCTGCCCCCTCCCAAGCTAGCCAATGTCTGTTGCTCTTTATCTTAAGTGTCCCATTGAATTATCCATCATAATGGGTCTTGCCAGGAAAAAAATCACCTGCCTGGTAATGAAATGTGTTTGACTCCAAAGCAGGAAAACAAGAGTTTCACACATTAAATAAAGATACTCCTGACAAGAGTTTAACTGTTGTTGATAAAGCCCGAGGGGGAGAATGGTCACCATGGAGACTGGTCAGGCAGTAATTTATTGGAAGGTAAAACTATGTTTCCCACCAATTCACACTTTGATGGACCCTCAGAATTCAAAGGCAACTTTTTTGAATTTCAAACATGATTAGGTATGTGTATTTGTGTTTGCTTTTTAAAGTGGTATTTGAAGAACACTTTAAAGAAAACAGCTTTGGTGTGATTCTTATATGATTAAGTAAATTTATTTTAATGGCATTTCTATTTTTTAAATTATATTTAAACCTCACCTTCATAAAATGTGCCTATAAAATATGTTTATTTTTTAAATAATAAAATATATAAAATATAAAATATGTTAAGAGATTTAAACAGAGCCATAACATTTCCTTTCAAATTGATAGGATTTCAGTGTGCTTGACTATGTTGATCAGGGATAGACAAGTGCATATTTTTTGTCCAAAAACAAGCTAAAATGCAACCCAGAACTGGAACTATCTTCCAATTTCTACTTTTTGGAGTTTGGGCCATTTATAAGCAGATAGGGTGTCAGGGGAGATGTTAGAAGTCATGCCACTGCATTTTGACACCTAGCGAAGCCAGTTTAGGGCATTTTAAACTATAATTTAGGAAGGTTATGGTCTTTGGGAGGGTCAGGGGACTAGGTGCAAAAAACGACATGGGCCATAATTTACCCACTCCTGGTGCAGACCATTTTAGCTGTTTGTCTGTGTATTTGTATCTACCTTAATGTTTATAATACAGGTTGCCCCTCATACCCTTGGATTTGGTATCCATGGTCTCACTTATCCATGTCTGAAAAAAATATGTTCTCTCTAGGCATTTCTAGGTCCTCTAATGTGATTCTATGGTCAACTGCTGGTGTTCATCTTATTGAAAATAATAGGGTTCTCTATTACACATGGTTTCAGGTATCCATGGGTGTGTATGGGTCTTGGAAAATATCCCCCACAGATACGGGGGTTGACCTGTAAACATATTATAGGCATAAATACATTATTTAATTACACCTGACAGATAGACCCATGCATGAACTTCTTCCCCTGCCCTTGGAGGTACCATATTCTCAGCGAGTCAGTGTGGTGTAGTGGTCTGAGCATTAGACTATGACTCTGGAGAGCAGGGTTTAAATTCTCACTTGGCCATGGAAACCCACTGGGTGACCTTGGGCAAGTCACATTCTCTCAGCCTCAGAGAAGATATCACCTCTCCTCACACTAGCTCTCTGACTGGATGGCCCTCCCAAAGCCCATGAAAGCCATGTGGGCCTCTGGGATGGGAGAGGGCATACAGAAGGGAGCAGGGCCGGTTTAACCATACCACCAAATCCGCATTGGCGGGGGGGCCCAGCCACAGCGGGGGGGCCCGTCTCTGGCCCGGCCACCTCCTTCCTTTCCTCCCTCCGTCCCCACTGAGCAGGACAAGCTCCTGGGGGAGGAGCGCCGGTGGCTGCGCAGGAGGAGAGGCCCAGAGGTGGCAGCAGTGCCCGGGCTCAGGCTGAGGTGCTCCAAGCCTGGGGGCGGGGCCAGGCTCAGTGAGAGCGGGAAGCATTGTGCCGGCTGCCGGGCCCAGAGCCTGCAGCTGCGCTGATGCCGCTGCCAGCTGGAGCCCGAGGCTGAGCTGTGGGGCCAGCTGGAGAGGTGAGTAACCCTCCTCCAGTCCTAGTGGAGACCAACCCCTCTGGATGTCCTGGGGGCCACCGCTGTCCCACTGCTGGGCAGTCTGTATGGCCTCGTGGGTCCCTCCTGCTATGAAGGGGCCGCTCTGCTTCCTCCCCCTCCGGGCCTGCCTGCCATGCTCTCCTGGCGCCCCCCCCCCAGGAAGGAAGAGGAGGAGGCAGTGCAGACGGGGCGGCCTCGGGGACAGCGGGAGTCAGCGGGAGGTGGCAGGGGAGGAGGAAGAGGCGACGGCTGCCCTCAGGGCTCTGCTGCTGCTGCTGCAAGAGAAAGGAGTACCGGTGGCACATCTGCTGGGAGGTGCTGGGTGGGCGGGCAGGGAGGCGGGTGGCGCTCCGGTCCCAGCTTGGCAGCCTGGCATGGGAGGAGGCCCTGCAGGAGCTGCGCACCTTTGTGGGCTGCTTGGCGAAGGGAGGGGGCGGCACAGGGACCGCAGTCTCTGTGGCCGAGCAGAGCTGGGGTGGCAGGAGCACCAGGAGGGAGGCCACCTTGGCCGGGCCCGGCAGGCAGGCAGGATATGGGGTCCCCAAAATAAAGTGTTGCGGGGGGCCCCAAAATTCCTTAAACTGGTCCTGGAAGGGAGAAGATAGCAGCTCCCTGCCATGCTATGCTGCCTAAAAACCAAACTGAAGGGTTCTGCCAAAAAATAACCAGGATAAACTAATCCCACTCCCAATCATAAAAAACAACAATATGAAGAAATGAAAGGATAATTAAACCTTGGAGCAGAGAATCCAATCAAATTAAAGGATGGAAGACTAAGTCAACCTTTGAGTCCTGCAGGATTGAACTCACAACATTGTGGCTGCAGTACCAGCATTAATCATGGCACCACCAGGGCTCCTTAATAAGGGACAACATGTTCCATGCATGTTTTAACCAACCAGCAATCACAATTACATATTAGTCATAAATATTAATTTGACAAAAATGTACATTTTCCCCAAAAAGTGACAACTTGCTATAAATAATAATAGTGTCAAACATTCAGAACTGGAAATGCGAAAAACCATTCAATATAGGAGAGTTACTTTAGAATTTTATTCACCGTTTCCCCATTCATTATATCTTAAAGAATAATTCTGAGTCACAAAATACTGTAGCATTAATAGTTGTAAAGGATTGCCATTGTGCAAAGTGTTCTGTGTTGTGTCAGGAATCTTTGGCCCTCCAGATATTTGGGACTGCAATATCCAGAGTCTCTTTTTATCATTATCCATGTTGGGTGAGACTGATGGAACTGATAAGCCAAAACATTTGGTCAGCCAAAGGTTCCTCACCATTCCCCACCATTGCCTTATAACTTTACAGTCCTATCAGTTTTTCTAATGAGGTAACTAAGGATGATGGAATGACTTTCCTAAGGCTAATGAAATGGATTTATTTATTATTTATTTATTATATTTATTTACAACCCAGTTTTTACCCAAGGCCTGGGACCCAAAGCAGCCCACAGTTTTAAAAACACACACAGTTAAAACATACAAGAGCACATTAAAACAGAATTAAACCAATTACATCACTAAAACAACATCAAAACATTTAAAAGAATAAAATATTCTCAAAAGTATTACAAACTTTTAAAAGAAAGATTAAAAGTTTTTAAAAACAACCTAACAAAACCACATAGCACATTCCAGCCTGTTCTTTTAAAAGCCTGCCTGAATAAAAAAAGGTTTTGGCCTGCTGCCAGAAGGACAACAGGGAGGGGGCCAATCTGGCCTCCTTGGGAGGGGGTCCCCTAGTCTAGGGGCAGCTACCAAAAAGGCCCTCTCTTGTGTCCCCACTAACCATACTTGAGATGGTAGTGGGACTGAGAGAAGGGCCTCTTCTGATGATCTCAGGTCCTGGGCTTGTTCATAGATCCTCATTCCAATTACCCATCCTATGGTTACTAGTCCCCCCACCGGTAAGGCTTCTATGTAGGACTGGCCCAAGAAATGTTGCTGCTTGAGGAGAAATAGGAAATGGCACCTTGTTCACCCAAGCTGCCTGAGCCAAGTTACTTTTGGTACACGAAGAAGGAAATCCAACAATTGCCTTTCCCTGTGCCTCTCAGTAAAACATGAAACAGCAGTAAACCAAATAACTTAATTCTTTCTTGCTCTTTTGTAACACCCCAAATCTGGTGCCTGAAGCACCTGCCTGACACTTACTGTTCAGTGCCAGAACTCACTGTAATTCTGAACACTGATACAAATCATTGCTATAAGATAAACTTCACTGGTGGCAAATAATGCAGCACATGGAGCACAGCAGAGAAGCAATCTAGCCCTTTCGTTGATGTGGTCAAGTACCCCCTAACCGTCAATGGCAGAACTGGGACCCTAAACAACGAATTCTACTCAGACTCAGATTCCCTGGCCAGCAATACAAGTCCCCATGGTTGGCTATTGGGTCTTTGGGTTGGGGTGAACCCCCTCAGGGCAAGGCCAATGGAAGATGGACTCCCAATGGTTATATACTTCAGAAGCAAACAAAGAAAATCAAAGTGCACAAACAGGACCCATCCTCCCTACATATGAGAACTGTGTGAGCAAAGGAAAATTCACACCCCCAATCTGTTCTTAGCCTTTATATCTTTTCCCAGCCTCAAACTGCCAAGCTAATGCAACCCCCTTTGCCCACCAAAAAACATATCTAACAAAGTCACTACCGTAATAAAAATTGAGCCTTACTATATCACTGGACAGCTGTTAGTATTTGGTCTTGATACCAACAAGGACTCCAAAAGCCATCTGCTTACCTTTCTTGTTTTTGTCCTCTGTAGAGTAAGAGTAATAATGGTAGGTCCAGCCCTACGACTTAAACAGCTGCTTTACCAATAGTGCTCTGCCAGTATAACAGAGCAGCTATGGAAGTTGCTTCTTTGCCTGCTGTAACAAAGCAAAAAGAGCTCACAGCAATGGGAAATCACCGGTAGTGTTATTTTGCAGAGAGCAATTAATAGAGGCTATGAACACTATAAATGCATAGAACATTCATTTCAACACTATATATTTTGAGTATGTCACCAATCAATTATACTGGTAAATGGTCACTTTGATTTCAGTGCCATGTTGGCAGTGGCCTAAGCGATCCTTGAAATACTTCTATAGTATTTTATATATATTTTGCAAACTCTGCAACAACTATACAACATTTTTTAGCTGAAAGATTTTCTACAAACTGTTCAGCAGAGTATCTGAGCCACAGTGAACTTCAAAGTAAAACAACAACAACAAACCCTCTTTGATCCCATATCTATAAATCTGACAATCCATAAGTGTAAATCAAGCAGACAGAGTGTTTGACAGGGTTCATATTCCTTTGAACTCTGTGGGTGGCCATAGATAAATCATGCCTGCCCAGCCTCAGTTCTATATCTGGGAAAGGGGAGACTAGAAGAGACAGCAATTAACATTCTTCTTTTTGCCTGTATAAGTAAAGGAAGTGTATGTACACTTGTATACCTTTGCCTGTATGAGTAAAGGATTTTGCTATGTAGATATCACCAGTGTGTCCTCTTTGGATAAGGACCCCCTAGTTGATTCCTTCACACCCAAGGTGGCCTCAGTTCTCTTGTTCTTATCCTTTTCACCACCTTGAATATCAATTATTTTCTGCCTCTCTTGCTACTCAATTCAGTTTGATGAGAATTCACCAGAATTAAACAGAGCTCCAGGGCCAGTTTAAGAGCCCTGCGGCACCTGCAGCTGCAGGGGACCCCCATCATTGTGGCGGGGGGGGGGGCATCGTAAACCTCCTCCTGCAAAAACATTATTAGTAATAATCTAAATATCCTGGACAGTGAATAGGTTAGGGTAGCTTAGGTTACATTTACTTGAGATAAACATATGCCCCCCCCAAATAAAGCATTGCACCCCCCACCAAATTCCTTAAACTGGCCCTGCAGAGCTCCTAGTCCTCTTTGTACACACAACCCAACTCTAGTTTAACCCAAGCTTTCTTAATACATATGCAATATATTCTAGGATGTGGGCTGTTGCTATTGCCATCATTTTGTTACTGCTGTTGTAAAATTGAGAATCAGCCATTTTTGCTGGTTTATTGTAAATCACCCCAAGATCTCGTATTAGCCTGTTTAGCTTTCCTTTCTTCCTGAGGAGCATCAGTTTTAGGTGTAGATGAGGGTGACCCACCCAACCTATAATTCTATACCCATTTTGGCTGAAGAAGAACTTCATAGGAGTGGTTGTTATTTCCTAGTTAAATTCAGGAATGTAAGTTGAGTTGGAACTCTGAAAATACTTTTTGAAATTGGACCCATTTCCTCTCAAATACCACCCAGATTTTTCCATTAACAGTGTTCTGATTAGATGTTTCCCTGGATTTCTTCATTAAGGGTGTTCCAGAATTTTGCCTCTAAGGATATTATCAGACCAGGTAAATATGGCATCACAATGATGCCTAATTAATGCAAAGGGGTGCGCATATCAAATGATGTCCTTTTGCAATAATGTCCTGTCCAAAAGACGTCCCTTTTTATTGATGGCCCAAGCTGTCAATAGATCAGCCATGGTGCTTTTTTTGCCGGCATAGCCAGTGTTTGAAACATTGCACCATTGTGTTCAGTGAATACAGTGTCAATTGTCAGAACATTTCCAGGTGAGATTGGGACAGCCAGGTAGGGGGCACTCTCTTTTTTTACCTCCCCAGTTTACTTGTAACTTTAAAAGTGTGTTTCTGTGCTTATGCATACATTTTGTGTGTTTCTTTTTCTTTATTTTTTTTTTTAAATTTGCCACACTCATGTCTTCTTGTGAGAATCTGCAAGATATGAAACTAGGAAATGAATAAATGAATGGAGCTCCATTCCTGCTCCGTTAGTGCTGGGGATGCCTCTGAATGCAAGTAAGGTAAAGATTGCGGGGTGGGGGGAATCTTTTGCCAGCATAAACACACCACAAAATATGCCGGTAAAAGAACATCAATGGAGGGTGGTCTGATAAAGTCCTAACTCTAGAAGACTCTGCTACTTCTGAGCAAGACTGCAGATCAATTGATTTGGGGAGAAAGATTATATGAAGTAATACAGCAGTTGTGTGTTAGACAGACAGACAGACAGGAAGGAAGGACAAACTAGGAACACAGCTTCTCTGCTGCCCTTCTCCACTCTCCATTGAGCAGTAAACTGGTTTTTTGGTGGGGGCTGCAGCAGCTAAAAGGTGGATTTGGGGGAGTGAGAAGTGAGATGTTGCATAATTCCACCTGTGTAGAACTTTACAATACATCTTCTGACCCAAGATTTCAGCCCGCATTTGTTTAGTTTCTTCTTTCACCTGTAAAGTAGAGCCTTGCTGTGGTGATCCAACGGGGGTGGGGGGAGATATCAACAACCCTACACTCAGTGCTATCCCAACCCACTAGAAGCCCAGGAAACTACCATGTCCTTAACTGTGTCTGAACAGGTGGAACTGTATTTTATTGTGCTTGTGGTACATAATACAAAGACAAAGGACTTCATGCTAGAACAGCTCAGCAGAAGAGAAACAGCCAACCACCATGGAGAGCAACCTAATTGGGCCCCCATGCAATGCTTGCTTCCATGTGTCAGTGTGAGGAGTTTCAGACCATAGGTATCTCAGTTTACACATGTAGAAATACACCAGGGAGGGGCAGTTCTCACAAATGGTGCCTCCTAGTGAGTTAGGCTGCCCATGTATTCTATCAAGGACAGTCCTCTGTTTGGAAGAGCTGTCAAAGAGCAGTGTTTGAAAGTTCTTTCTTTCTTTCTTTCTTTCTTTCTTTCTTTCTTCTTTCTTCTCTCTTTCTCTCTTTCTCTCTTTCTCTCTTTCTCTCTCTCTTTCTCTGTTCCTTTGAATGCAAACACACATTTAAAAAAAAGGGGGGGGAGGGAACCTTGAAGTTGTCCACCAAAACTTAGCACCTGGACAGCAGAATGAGCCACAGGCACATAGGTTGCCTGGGGAAACCTGCCCGTTATCTGCACATGTATATAATTTTATGTCTATAATACAAACTTGTACATGCACATTTTATGAAAATCGGTGTCTTCCTTTGTCCTCCTTTTTTTGGGTAATGTGTTTCCTCTCCCATTCTCCTTCCCCCCGCCCTTCCAATGTGTTTCCCTCTCCAAATTGACCAGCCTAATAATGTTTGAGGGGCCTTGCCACAACTCCTGTGATGGGCTCATCAGTGTGAAAACTCTAGAGCCAAATATTCTCCCAATGCAATGACTTCTATGGAATTCATATATGCCATGATAAGGTTTGTAATTATTTTTTTAAAAAAAGTCTCTGAGGTCCTTCTGGTACAGTCCCTTTATCAATTCCATAGATCATGGACAGCAGAGGGCACCAGAGCTCTGAGACTACAAGGAGAACCAGAAAGGAGAACTTATCATGACTTTCATGTTAGCTAGCATCTAAGAGCTTTTTGCTGGCCCTTCTCTCATTTATATTCAAAACACCTGGTTGGCATGGGACAACCTCATACTCACTCTGATAAAAAACCAATCAGAATACAGTCATTGTTCTTAATGTACAAGATAAACAAGAATGCTGTGTCTATATATGCGTTTGCTGATCTCGCAGTGGCTGCTATCGGTATTTCCATGGTAAAAATTATGATCTGTGTTTGTGCATGAACATAGGGTAACAGCTCACACACTTTACAAGGAAGTAAGTGCATTCCACATGAGATGGATGTACATCTCAATCAACATGCTTAAGGTCTGACTGCAAGATCCACTCAGCAGTGTTCAAGTATTTTTTTTTAAGAGCCCCCCCCCCAACTACCTGGTTTGGAAAACCTAACTCTCAGGTGTCTGCGGTTGTCAGTAGTGTGTGGGGGACAACCTCTGCACAGTTTCAAGCCTGTCCCCATTACTATTTTGGATATTTTCTGACCAAACTCAAGCATTAAAATATTATCTATTCAGTTTCTCCACACCCATACATAATTTTACACCCATTGACCATGTGCATCTTTACTCAACTTGATCATGCTAGTTAAGACTTTTTAATAAGCTAAGGCTCTCCATAGGCTTGTCTTTGGTGATAGGCTGCCATCTATTTTATTTTATTATTTTATTTTGCTTAGGGAACCAAAATACTTAGGTTGGATCCCAAAGTGGTGGAAATACAGCCCAAGTGGCAAAAAAATAAAAAAATAAAAAAAAATTATTCAAATGTTCAGCTCAGTCTTGCTTTGCTTCCACTCTTTTTCAACTGCCATGACATCAGGGCAATCAATTCCTGTTAAGAGTGTGGTGCTGGCTGAGTCCCCTTTCATTAAGATAAGATCTTTCAGCATCCTGCTACAGATCTCAGTTCAGTTTCAAAACCTATGCAAGTTGCACCTATGTGATGACACTGTGGTCTGTAGTATAGCAATGGCTTCTATCTCTTTGACAGGTCTTTTAAATCAAGATCCCTATTGTTATTAGCATAGTATCCATTTCTTAGAGGATAAGAAATAAAGCACAAAATGGGAAGGTGACAATCAGGAAAAGAAATGGCTGCAGTGTCAGTCTTGCCATTAGTCAGAGTGAAGCCACTGCCTCTGTTGGCTGTTTTATGCTATCATAAAAGGGTGGCTAATTTTTAGGTGGGGAGAAGTGTTGGTGGGGTTATCTCTCTCCAGTTTGCATGTACCTTGACTTGTGTGGATGGAGGCTGCAATTTACAGCTCCATCCCAGGCAGCAAAATGTCTCAGGCTGAACCTGAAAATCTGAGGACCCCTTTTCTCTCAGCAGAGAAGCTAATTTGAATGGTTTCTGGCAGCGTCCCCTGGCATATCTCCTGCTTGTGATCTTTAAGGAAATGAAGCTGGGATCCTTTTGCAAGCCCACAAGCAACATGTTGAGTATTCTTTTCAGCAGTGGGATCTGAGACTGTTTCCATCTTTGAAAGTGATACTTGATGGATCTCACTCTGCCCAAGGCGACAAGAGAAAACATAAGCCATGGCAATTTCAGCTGGTGATCAAACCAGCTCTGTTGCATATGGTCTTTGATCGTAATTACCAATTATGGCAGAGTTAGTTACCTTTACTGAGGGTGAGGGGAAACTGCTTGTCAGGATGTTACAATGAAGCTGTCTGTCTGCCAAAAAAAATTTCGGCTGCTTCTGAAGACTCAGCCTCAAAGACCTGGGATATGATGAAGAGTGAGATTGCCCTGTCTACGTGTTGTTCTACAGAGACACAACACATCTCTTATGTGCTTTGCAATCATGCACATTAACTTGTCTATCTACGCATGCAGACATATACTTACATTCTCAGACAGCTATACATGTAATTCCATGTGTCTATGTATGTGAAGGAAGACACAAGCCAGAGACTATGGCTATAACTAGATATTTCTGGTTTCAAAATTTATGTACAAAGAAATATATAATGCACTTTGTGTCTGAGTGCACTTGTAGGCTTCTTTACAGGGTATTATATTATTTCTTTGTTAATTAATTAAGATGTTTTTTGTTATGCCTTTTGATCTTATAGAATCTACAATACAGATCCACAAGGCAACCAGCAAAAATCTTTAAAATCTAGTGTACTGTGAAAATGAAATGTATCTTTGTGAACCTGATGGAAGTGAGTTCCACTGAAATATGCATTAGATCAGGCTGTTATGTCTTTGGTACTACACTTACTATATTTGTGTTAGAGAGTGAAGATGCAGGGATTTGTTTTTGTGTCGGCATGTATGTTATATACAGGGTGGGTATAAGAGGTGGAAATTGTATGGCCTTCCAGAATATCTGGAAACCCACACAGCTCTCACACCCAGTGTACATTATTGCTGCCATGTTCAGTAACCTGAACGTCTTTGTAAAACTTCTTTAAAGCTTCAGAGTTTTAATTTTCTCATGCAACATGTGTTGCAAACCAGATACCTCTGCTTCCCAGTTCCAAAGCTGTCCACACAGTATAAACACAGGCACTATCTAGTGGAGAGAGAGAGAAGGAAATAGTAACTGCCCATCCTCAGCAAACATGCAAAGTTCACAATGAGAAATCTGTCACGAAGACTGCAGATGCTCTGATAAATGCCCAAGTTACCTTTATTTCAGGGCGAGGCAAATTTTGGCTCTTCAGATGTTTTGGACCTCAGTACCCAGCACTCCCAGTCAGCATGGTCAGATAGAAGGGATTGTAGTCCAAAGCACCTGGAGGACAAAAGATTCTCCATCTTTGTTTTAGGTTAAGTGGACAGAGGCCAGTGGCTACATACTGAATCTTTATGGTGGACTGTAGAGACAGGGTGCACTATCTTGGTAAGCACGTGTCTTTACCAATATACAGCCATGAAGATGTATCTTTAGAAAAGAGCCAGAGCTGGAAAATGATGAGCCAGAATTCCAGAGTCTTAGGAGATTATCAGACAGGTCCTAAAACCCTATTTCTGTCTCACTACCCCCCTCCCGCCCCACTCCCATCCCTGTTACAGAATAAAATAAAAAATTTCAGACACCTACCTGGTAGTGAGACAGAAACTGCTGCCCCTCCCCTCAGCAGCTTGGGAGTAAATGCAGCCATTGTAAAGCTACATTTATGACCCGGAAAACAAATCCTGCCCGTTCTTGTGAGAGAACAATCACGTGGGAAATTTAAAAATTAAAACAAAACAAAATGTCAAAAACACAAAGCAAGCACCAAAACACACTTTAAACATTAGAAGTAACCCAGGGAGGGTAAAAAAAAAAAAAAAAAAAAAAGGATGTCAGTTACCTCGCTGTCCTGAACAAACCCAGAAGTGTTTGGCACTGACCTTCCCTTGCGGCTGGCATCGCGCCAGCGTAACAGGACAAAAGCAGGATGCTGTTCAGATCACCCATGATTCCATGACAGAAATGGAATGGCTGATCTATTAACAATTTTTCCCCTGGAGGCATCACGGGATGGAGACAACATTGTATGAAAGGGGAAACCTTTATTGATTCTGTTCCATGCCTGCCACGGATTATTAAACCCATGTGATAATCTCCTTACAGTGCTTGGACACTACATTGCATCCATTTTTCTGAGGAAAGCAAAATGTGGTTCACATAAAATAAGTATTCAGTTGTGTCTGAGGGTTTTCATATGGATGCCTGTTCCAGAATACTGCAGATGCAATAATACCTTTAGCTTGGCTCTTTTTATAGAGACTGGGGGGCCATGATTAGTTGAATGCATTTAGAAGCTCCAGATATTAACCTTAGCACAACCAAGTCAAGATGGAACTTGCCATAAGTAATTGCATCTACAGACTCCATGTGCAAGTGCTGGTTTGTTATTCTGTCTGCCACAGGGGCCTGAGAGCAGCAGATGGTACCAAGTGAGTGAATGTTTGTTTTTTTTCCTACCCCAGTCTGCCAGTATAACCAATCTCTAATGGGACACAGGTGCTGGCCCTTTGAAGTTTCATTTTATGTAACTACCAGAATTAGCTATTCAGTTTTTATAGTCTAGTTGTTTCAAAAGAGGGGAATTTTACCAGATATTTAGATCATAGAAGCTTGGCTTGGAGAGCAGGGAGAGAAAACTTCTTCAGGGCTGCAGATACAAGTCCTGGAATTCAGAAGAATGAATGATATGGACATTTCATGGAAGAACTACTAGCAGTCCTTCAAAATACACACAGAGAGCATCAGTAGAGTCTGAGAATAACTCACAGGCCCAACATGTATACAAAGCCCCTGAGGCTGGTCTTGCTTCAGGGTGGTCAAGAGATCCTGAGCATGACTAACTTGGTATGTTGCTCCAGACAGAGAGAGAAATATCTCCAGCCATTTACAAGTACAGCAAAGTTCTCAAGAAGGCCTTGACTGAGATGACACACTGCATTGTCACATTGTGCTGATATCATGCAACAGGAAGCAAGAATGTGACACACCAAGTGCATCCCATCCCAGATCCCAAAAGGAAAGAAGGAGCTAGTTGCAAACAACTAGATACTTGTCATTAATTCCTTTTATCAATAATAAAGATGTAATTAATTTGAATTATGGTTGCAACTTAACAAGGGGTGAGTTAAATTAAGTCGAATTCACTCCTTTCGTGCCATAACTGTAACATTTCCATTACTTTTATAGTTAACTGGATGTGATTGTGGAGGAGGAATATTATATGGTATAAGCACTGGCTTGTACTGTAGCAAGTGCTGCTGCCTTGTGTTCTCTTGGGAGCTTTGTGTCAATGAGTGCATCTATACTGTAGAAATAATGCTGTTTGACACCACTTTAACTGCCATGGCTCCATCCTACAGAATCCTGGGATTTGTCATTTGGTGAAGCACCAGCACTCTTTGGCAGAGAAGGCTAAAGACCTTGTAAAACTACAGATCCCAGGATTCCATAGGGATTCCCTCACTCATAATATCATGAACAATATCTAAAAGGTGTACATAATGTGCACTGCCTAGTCTGCACAGTGAATATTTCCATCTTCCCATCTACACAACATTGTGCCTCGAATACTTCAAGGACAAATGTGCAGCTTTGACACAAGATGTGTGTAAATGAAAAATCACTGTGAATTTACAGCATGGGGAAAAGACACACTTGCATGTCAAAAGATTCCTTTTCTTATCTATTTCCTTATCTGTGAAATGATACAAGATCTATCCTCCAGTATGTTAAAGGAGTCTGAGAGCACAGATTGCAGTCTGAGCTTTCTGAATGGATCTATTTCACTTACCGGGGGCCCGTCTAAATGGTGAAAATACCCCTCATGGAATTTGCTGGGAATCCTACCTGTCTAAACAGGATCCAGTGCCAATCCACACTATTCAGAAGGAGGGGGGCTCAAAATGGCAAAAATAACAGGGTAAAAGCCTTCATAGATTTCCCTGTATTTTTTCACAAACTGCGAGGCGGGTGCGCAGTTTTGCTCATTTGGACTACAGAACAATAAAAAACTCAAAAGGAAGCACAAAGCTGCTTTGCTAGGTGAGAGCAGGGGCAGGGCTTGCTAGGCAGGCAAGCGCCTGCTGCCACCATATTAGATTTTCACCTTAGTGATCACTTGCTAAGGCAATAAAAAAGATCAATATTTTCTGTTTTGTTTTCTTATAAAATTGGAGAATCACTCTATTGCACCAGCTCACCTTGGGATGACTTTTTAAAAAAACCGACCCAGCAGTGGTGAAGAACTAACATGAGCAAATCACTTGTGGCCGCCATCAGGAATGCAAGGCTTATGGGGGCTTCCGAGGCCAGAAAAACTGTTTAGATATGTTGCTGCTGCTGCGAGATGCCATTACTACCTCTGACCACTAACCAATGGCATCTCAGCTCTGCTGTGAGCCCCTGCTTCGCAATTGTTGCTGGTAATTCACACAGCCAATACTGTGCAACCTTCCAAAACTTTTGAAAAAGGACATTTTCAGACATGCCAAAATCCCTGTTTGCCGCGCGAGCAGCCTCCCGAAACTGCTGCGCGGCAAGGGTCTTCTTCGGACGCCGCTGTGCCTCTGGCGAAACCGTCCGTGTCACTTCCGTGAAGCTTGGGACGGCTCAGCGCCATATTTCAAGCACGGGCAGCCTCCGTGATTGAAATATTGCGCGGAGCCGTCTCAAGCTTCACGGAAGTGACACGGACGGTTTCGCCAGAGGCACAGCGGCATCCGAAGAAGACCCTTGCCGCGCAGCAGTTTCGGGAGGCTGCTCGCGCGGCAAACAGGGATTTTGGCATGTCTGAAAATCTCCAAAGTCGGGAAACACTGTGAAAGCTGTAACAGCACAATTTATGGGTTTTTTGGTCCCCCTCCTTCTGAATACGCCAACTTTGCTCTGAAAGATGTGGGAACTATTAGGACTCTTGCTGAATTCCTAGCAGATTTATTTTGCCGTGTAACTGACCCCACTGCCTTGTAGTGTGGTGGAATCTCCTTCTTTGGAGGTTTTTAAACAGAGGCTGGATGGCCATCTGTCGGGAATGATTTGATTGTGTATTCCTGCATTGCAGGGGGTTGGACTGGATGGCCCTTGTGGTCTCTTTCAACTCTATGAGTCTATGATTCTGCAGTTCTATACTTAGCAGTTAATTCCCACTGAACACACTGCATAGAGCAATTACATGTAGGCTCAGGCTGTTTAATCAGAAGTAAACTTTGTTGGGCTTAATGTGGCCTAGTGCAACAAGCACAAGCAATATAAGGGCTATCAATGTGCGAGCTTGGATATAAATAGATTCTGTTTCCCAAGTCTTAATTTAAATAACTTATTTTAATTTCACTAGGGTTTAACATCATTCCTTTTGTACAGTAACTGTACCTCTATAGCTAGCTTTATATTTACGGGGTGTGGCCTCACTAAATAAGAAGGAACGTCATATGTTTCAAAGACTGGCCCTGGACCTTGTCTAGAAGGGCAATTTACCCTGCCATGCCCCCATCCAGATGATATAGGGCATTTGCCCTATTTTGCTCCAGGGCAGTCCTCACAACCTCTGGCACAAAGACGGGGCCAAGATGGTGGAATGACAGGGTAAGGCCTGTTACACTGTTTTAAAATAATACCTGGTAAAATGCACTCCGACCAGCAAAAAACCCAGACCGGGCTGCATGTGACCACATGAGCCCATTCTGGCACACAGGCCCATTGCTGCAGCTGCCATTTGCCATCACTCTTCTGGATCCAGGAAGCAGGCCCGCAAAATGAGACAAAGGCCGGTTACATGCAGGGGGCCTTGCTCACTTGCCGTGGGCTGGCTTCCTGGCTTCAGACAGTGGGACGTGAGTAGAGGGAGCTGCAGCAACAGACCAGCATGGTGGTCTGTACTTCAATTTTGTGCCGGTAACAAGGGAGGAATGGGCCTGATCCACAGGCAGAATATGCTGGCAGGGAGCCAGCATATTCTGCCCGTGTACATGAGCCCCTGGTGTGCCTCATGCTCTGTTGTGGGTGTTGAGGTGACAACAAGGTGCTTGGGAGAAAACTGTGGCCTTGTTGGTTTGTTTTTAAAATAACTAAAAGTAAGTACTGTATGTTAATCACTTTTGAGATAGGGGAAAGAATTCCTTTTAAAAAATGCAATTGTAGCTAACTACTGGAAATTAGAATAGTAAATAATCCCTTTTTCAAATGAACTTTCCAAGCCTTAGTCCACACTGCACTGGGGTATGGAAAGAAAAAAAACCTAAATTATTCAAGAACTGAGGAACAGGTTTCATTGCTTACACATCTGCACTAATTTTTTCTTCTTCTTATGCACGGAACTTATTGGTAAGTTACTATGTGACAGATCATATGAACACCCCTTATATGGTGATATATACAGATCATGTAACCATCTGCAAACCTTTTGAAATGATAGTTCAAAAAACACTATACAGGTTGACACAGCATACACACAAATCATCTACTATAAAGAGATTACAGTATTTTCATAGAATCATAGAATTGTAGAGTTGGAAGAGACCACAAGGGCCATCCAGTCCAACCCCCTTGATCAATGACTCATCATTGATAAATTTTCTTGATCAATGACCCAGGCATGTACATCAGCTTTTGCAATTCTACCATAATTTGGCAAAATATGACCAAAAAAAAAATTAAAAAGCTTTCCAGTGTTTTTACTATCCAGTACTTTCGCATGGAAAAGAAAAGAGAATCTATGCCTTTTCTGAACACACTAAAGCCCCACTAAACATACTGAGACTCTCTATGGAGTGATAATGCACTGTAAGAGAGAGAGAGAGACTGCATGGAGATTATCAAATGTGGAGGAACGTGCCAAAAATCAGTGTTCTCAGCCGTTTCAGAAGATCGCTGGGAGAACAGAAAGGGAGACATTACCAGACACCAATGTCCTTCAGCCATTCCTGGGGCTTAGTGCTGCCATGGACGAGACTTCCCTTTTTCATTGATGGGGACAAGCTGCCAATAAAAAGGGACACGTTACTCATGCCTGTGCTATGCCCCCAGGATGCGGGAGGACTATGTTGTCTGATAGTCACCCCTTCCTGTTCTTCTAGCAATCTTCTGACCCGGTTTTTGCCGTGTCTGATAATCTCCTACATGTCTCATCTTCAGTAATGATGCTTTTGCACTGGTTTTAGACTTCATGTATCCACAGGTGAGGAATGTAACCAATATAAATATAAATATAACCAATATAAATATAACCAGCAGACAATGTAACCAATATAAATACATCAGCCAGCTATCCCTTCATCAGCTGTAAAATAGGTTTCTAATGTGTGATGTTTCAGTGATGCATGACAGTCATTTGCATGTGTACACAGCTGCCCCTAACAAGCTAAAGTTCATGTTGTTTGTAAAAACATTGTCCCAGTGATTACAAAAACTCCAGACTATGAATTGTTTGCTTTTCTTTTGTTTTTTGCCCTGTGGGCCCAAAACTCTACTCAGTCACTTGAACTGAAAATACAGAATGTGACTTGGGACAGCTTTTTCCTTGCCTGCTGGTCTTTCATGACTCCCCATAGCTGGGATAAAAATTTCCAGGGGCAGATGTGCTAGTCTGTTGCAGCAGAAACAACTAAGGGATTTGTGGTAGTAGTTTTCATGCAATAAAATCACTATATTAGAGGCATGAAGTATTCTCCCAATCTCCAGGTACATATGATGGGTGACTTGGGGTGAGGATTAAACAGTGAGGTCTGTAGAAGAAAAAATGTACCAGAATTTAGAAAACCACTTTTTTAAAAATATTGAGTAACTGTTATAGCTCCAAGGCTCAAATCTTTTTAGCTCATTACCATCATGGTTGCGATCACCCCACTAACTGCAGCTACATTCCATGCATTTGAAGAAGTCGGCTGCAATCCACAAAAGCTTATGCTAAAAAAACCTTGTTAGTCTTGAAGGTGCACAAATACTTCTTGTTGATTTTGCTGTGTCAAACTAACATGGCCCCACAAAGAAAGTAGCATTAATTGCTTTAAAGGGTTACCTGTGTTCAAAGTGCTCTGTTTTATGACAAAGTATATCCCTTAAGGAAGTCATTCTGCAAAGGAATTTCATGATACAAAAGAAACACTCTATAAGGACAATCCAAAGCTAGGGAATTTACCTGTTTTTAAAAACTACAGATCCCAGAATCCCTCTGCCAGTATTGCCAGGGCCCTGTTGGTTGGGGGATTCTGGGAGTTGTAATCTGAGGTGTGACTTTTCCAGGCCCTGAGAAAATCTTTGTCTCGGTGCCCTAAGCAGAAGAAAATAGGCCTGTTTATATAGGGGAAGGAAATGTTGTTACCTATGATATTGTTCTATTGTATTATCATCTCCTAAACATGCCTGGTTTCTTACTTATTGGCATCTTATTATTGGAAACAAGACGGTGCACTGAAGCCCTCTGTTGTTTAGACACTGAACTCTGCTGAGCTGTTGTTTAGACGCTGAACTCTGCTGAGCCGCTAGTCAACTAGATGATACATAATTGGCTTTAATTTGTTTTCTTACCAGCCAGTGACACCCTCTACCTACAGCTCAGAAACTCAGACAGGTGTGAAATTCATCCATCCTTTGAAGAGCAATGAAGACATTAGCGCTAACCTAATCCTGCTAGTTTCAGTGACAAATAGAAGAGGGACAAACACATTAGCACCAGTAGGGAAGAGCATTTGGAGAGTAATTTATGGCATAAGAGACTTAATGATTGCTCCTCTGTCTAGTATGATTGAAGAATGTGACCATTCAATGGGATCTGTCAATGAGAAGATGTGTGATCCATCCTGCTGAATTCTTTTCATTCCAGTCCTATAGGGCAAAAGAATTTGTAAGCCATGGGCAAAGTGAAAATAATTTTCTTTTCTTTTTATTTTTTGTCCTATGAAGGGGCTCAGGTATTTATCAAATCTCTGTTATCACTATGCTATAACTGAATACTATGGAAGCTTTCGAGTATTTACTCTGTTTCTCCTCAGACAGGCCAGAGGAACTGTAGTCATTGTGTGGAGAAGGAGAAGTGGATCTACTTCTTCTCTAGGGACAAGTTAAATTATGGCCAGTGAGGAAAGCCATAAGCTGTTCTTGGTCAAATATTAATCTTTCATCCTAAACATGCTTGAAGAAAAATAATAAAAGATTACCCAATATATAACCATAGTTGTTGCTGTTGTTGTTATTATACAGACATAATATTGCCATAGATATTCCTCCTCCTCTCCTCTGGCTTTTCTTCGCAAACGAAGATTCAGGAAGGACTCATCCCGCACTTTCTGCAACCACGCTGATGACTAAAAAGGCCAATCCGAGATAAACAAGTCCAGTTGCAGAAAGCACAGCAGAAGGTCTCCTTGGGTGATGTTTTTGGGTTGTGATTCTTTCTGCGTTGGCGTTTCTCTTCAAGACTTGTTTGGCGTGAGTTCTCAAATAAGGCTGCAGAATTGTGGATAGTGCGTCTCCATGCCTCCCAATGTGAGGCCAGGGTGGACCATTGTTGGTGATCAATTTGGCCGAGCCTGAGATGTTGTTTCAGAGAGTCTTTGTATCGCTTTTTTGGAGCACCCCTCTTACGCTGACCCATGGCGAGTTCGCTGTAGAGTACTATTTTTGGGAGGCGATGGTCCTCCATCCTAGAAATGTGTCCTGCCCAGCGCAGCTGTGTTCTCAGTATCATGGCCTCGATGCTGGTGATCCCTGTTTGCTCAAGGACAGCAACATTCGTCACATAGTCCAGTATATATTTAGGATTGTGTGTATACAGCTCTGATGAAAGCATTCAAGGAGTCGTAAGTGGTGGTGATAGGTGACCCATGTTTGAGACCCATAAAGGAGAATAGACAGTACTTCGCCTCAGGGTTTATTACTCCAGACTCTTTTGTAAAGTCTTCGAAATATGCTATATGCCTTTGCTAATCTGTGATCGATCTCTTTGTCAATCTTGGCATCTGAGGAGATGATGCTTCCCAGGTAGGCAAACTGCTGAACGGACTTAAGCACAGATTTGCCGACGGCAATGTGGGGATGATGGTGTTCGTCCTGTGGTACAGGCTGGTAAAGAACTTCCGTTTTCTTCAGGTTGACTTCCAGCCCAAACAGCTCTGCAGCTGTTGCGAAGCAGGATGTTAGGCGCTACAGAGCTGCTTCTGTGTGGGCAACAAGGGCAGTGTCATCAGTGAAGAGCAGTAAAAAAGAAAACAGCAGATGTGTTGAAACAGCTGACTGAAACTGATCTGCTCTATGCCTTCAACCAGTGGAAAACAAGACTACATACACGTTTGAGTGTGAATGGGGAGAATATTGAAGGGGACAGGCATTAGAATTGTAATATACAGTTGTCCCTTCATATTCACTGGGGTTTGGTTCCAGGATGCCCCGTGGATACCAAAATCCATGAATACTCATGTCCCATTATATGCAATGGCATAGCAAAATGGTGTCCCTTATATAAAATGGCAAAATCAAGGTTTGCTTTTTCGATTGTTATTTTTTAAAGAATATTTTCAAGCCGTGAATACTTAAATCCGTGGATACCAAATCCATGGATACGGAAAGATAACTATATATAAATAAAGATGGGTTATTGTATCAGTCTCATTATTTAATAGACAGACCTTGTAATTATTGTTTAGAGCCCTGGATGTCCATTGATTCCAATGGAAAGGTTTTGCCTCTATTAATTGTCATGTGGGGGGATTTTCTGAGGGGCTGTACATGTGGAAAGAAGCATTAAATCTCCCCTTCACACAGCATGCCACCCCCACCTCTAAATCATAATTCAGCAGAGCAATTCAGCAAATTGTAGCAATTCATTGGGGCAATTTATAAGGACAATCCAGAGTAGAGGGATTCCTGAGAGGTCACAACAGGTATGTGTGTGGGGGGGTAGCCCTTCTTTCCCTGTATGCTATGTATCCCTTAGAGGGAGGGGCTTAAATTGGGGCAAAGGGGGGGAACCACATCCTTTTATTGGATGAAACTTCGTTTGGGTGTAAAATCCAGTTTGGTGGCTATATTTATTTTTATTTATTTATTTTGCTCAGTCTTGATAACTTGCTCAGTGATTTGATAACATGATTGCCCAAATGAAAAGGTAGAGTGCTTGCTATTGGGATCAACAAAAGCTTAAAAAGAAGTGAGCAGCCTTTTTTGAATTCATCAACTCTCTTAATCAGGCAGAATGTTAGATCCAGAAACAATAACTATAAAGGGAGGGGGAGAAAAAATAATGCTGGGCTGATTTCCCCCCCCCCCCAAAAAAACCCCAAACACTCTACAGCTCGAAGCTAAGATAATCTCAGGACATTCACAGAAGAAAACAATTGTAATGAGAGTGAGAGAGAAAGAAAATATTGCTGGGTAGATGGGAGAAAGCCCTTAGGCTCTTCTTGGCTGGGGGTGGGGTGAGGTGAAGAGGAAGGAGAAAACATGTTTATTGTTCTGTTACAACTTTTGGGACTTTATCAGATGCATTAATACAGCGTCATAACAACGCCACATAAATGTGAAAGGGCACGCATACCACAACATTGCCTTTTTGTGTTTATTTTCTGGCCAAAACCATACTTTTTAATTGATGTCTGAGGCTGTCAATTGATCCCCTGTGGTGCTTTAGTGCCGGTATTGCCAGCGCATGAAACCTCGCACCATTGTACTCACGTGAATGAAGCATGAATGGTGCAAACACTTCCAGGTGAGATTGTGACAGCCAGGTAAGTGACGCATTTTTTATGACACCCCTTCTCCAGGGTTACTTGGAAGTTTTTTTAGTGTGTTTAGGTGATTGATGTAGCTTTTTTAGTGTTCTTTTTGATTTGTTTTTTGAATTTCCTGCGCGATGAAGTCTCGTGAGAATCTGCGGGATTTTTAACAAGGAAGTGGACGGAGCTCTGTTTACTTCCTCTTTCATTTTCAGGGAAGCCTTTGCCAGGAGAGAAGGTAAATGTGGTGTGGATTGTTCTTTTGCTGGCATAAAAATGGATTTTTAAAAATCCCAACAAAAGAATGTTTAAAGGGGGCTCATCTGATAAAGTCCTAGGAAATCTACACAAGAAGTCCATCTCCAGTATCATCCATGTCTGTTAGACCGTGATCCTCTGGGTGGGTGTGGAGAAGGTAATGCCCCCCCAGTCTTTAAGCATCTCCCTGCCCTCCTGTATTTTAACACATATACAGTCGTCCCTTCACATTCGCAGGGGTTACGTTCCACGGACCACCGCAAATGTGAAAAATCCACGAATATTGTTTGCCCTCCTCCCCCACCAAAGCGACCATGGGGCCTCTGGAGGCCCCATAGTCGCTTTCCCCCGCCTCCCCACTACCTTCCTAGGCCTTCCCGGGGCCTCCAGAGACCCTCCCGAGGCCCCGTGGATGCCTCCCCAGCCCTCCCCCCTCCCACCCAAGCCCTCAACAGGGCCTCCGGAGAGTCTCTGGAGGCCCCGCGGAGGCCTCCCCGGCCCTCCCCAAGGCCTTCGCGGGGCCTCTGGAGGGTCTCCGAAGGCCCCGCGGAGGCCTTTCCGGTCCTCCCCCCTCCCCCCCAAGGCCTTCGCGGGGCCTCCGGAGGCACCGCGGAGGCCTTCCCGGTCCTCCCCCTCCCTTCCAAGGCCTTCGCAGGGCCTCCGGAGGGTCTCCGGAGGCCCCACGGAGGCCTCCCCGGTCCTCCCCCTCCCCCCAGGCCTTCGTGGGGCCTCCGGAGGGTCTCCAAAGGCCCCGTGGAGGCCTCCCCAGCCCTCCCCGCTCCCTCCCAGGGCTTTCACGGGGCCTCTGGAGGCCCCGTGTCACGGTTTTGGGGGGCCAGGGGGCCCTCCCAAAACCGCGAATAATCAAAACCGCGAATGCCGAGTTAGCGAATGTGGAGGGACAACTGTAAATGTGCTAGTGGAGGTTTTAGAATGTATAAGGTCTCCTAATAGAACTGCTGGGGTTTTGCTGGGTTTTGCCAGTTCTTATCACCTCCTTATCAACTCCTTCCACTGGTGGGGGTAGGGAATGTTTGTAATGATTTGTTGGATCTGCACTAGAGCTCTTCTTGATTTTTATAACCTGGGGTATTGTTTGCTGAGGTAGTCCTATGGTTTGAAGGGCAAAATTTGTTGTTTATGAATTCATTAAAAAAAAAAAAGATTTATAATGTTTTTGTGCAAAAGTGCTGTTTCAAAAGTGTCCCTCAGTGTCAGTCTTCCTGGTATGCTTTTGACTTCTTCTATCCACATTTCTGTCTATGTGCAAGGGATTTAGGGAAAGTCACAAGTTCCCATGACATGGAGAAACAATCCCAGTAACTGAAGAACATAGAAAGGGAAAGAACCATCCTTACATACACACACCTCTTCTAGCTCTTCCACTACCTCTTTCCCGGTTTCCTCTGTGTCCGGTATCCTTCCCAGACCACCTTTCCTTCCTCTCCCTCAGGTTTAAAGCTGCTTCTTCCTACCTCCTCATAGGGCTTGTCTATACATGGGGCCTAAAATCTGAATAGAGTCACGTGCCCCCACATTTGCCCCACAGTATTTATTCTCCGCAGGGATGTCAGGTACTTGTTTTCACTGTCCCTGTGGATTTTTGTCTACTGTTGCTGCTGTCACCAGTGTGACCATTTTAAAGCTCAGGAGGCAAGTTCTTGGCCAAAGGGAGAGATTTTCTCCCTTCCTCTGGCTTGGCAGCACTGCTTCAGCTGGCTCTCCACTCACCCATCACTTCCATCAAGTGCTGCCATTGCTCGCTTCAATCTCCTTTTCCTCAGGCTCAGCAGGCTCAAACCTCTCCCTTCAGCTGGAAACTTGCCTCCTGAGCTTTTAAATGTTTGTGGTGACAGTGGTAGTGGATGAAAATGCAGAGAAAACCCTGAATCCAACATACTCTTCATCAAGGTAAAATACCCTGAAATGCCCTGAATCTGGTCCATGCATTGTATGGCCTGATTGTCCCAGATTCAGGGGAAAGGATGTACGTCATGTGGCCAGATTGCCGCAGATTTGGGGAAATTTTCAGGGGGATTGGGTTTTTTTAATAGTGTAGACCAGTGGCTCTTAACATTTTCTTTTCCAGGGATCCCCTTTAAATATATTTTGTTGCCACAGACCCCCAAGACATAACTCAATAATAATAATAATAATAATAATAATAATAATAATAATCAGATGATGATACAATTACACCATCCATTAAACCTTCCCCCAGAGGCACTGGAGGGGGAGAGAAGACTTTTCTCCTGCTTCTTCCTGCAAGTTTGTGGCTGAGTGGATTGAATGGCAATGCAAAGGCCAAGCCTGCCAGACTTTGTCTTAGCTCCTGTCATGTGGCCACTCCACTGCAGGCAGGAGGTGGGCTGAGTAGCCTTCATGGACCCCCTGTGAAGACATCATGGCCCCCCTGGGGATCCCCAGATCACAGGTTAAGAACCACTGTTGTAGACAAGCCCCTTTTTCCACTTCCTCTTCCTTGCCCCCCTCACTTGTACTTCACCTGCACAGCACTCCTGATATGGATATAATCATAATACATAATACATAATCATGGTCCCTCGGTATCCATGGATTTGGTATCCATGGATTTAAGTATTCATGGCTTTAAAATATTCTTTAAAAAATAATAATCCAAAAAGCAAACCTTGATTTTGCCATCTTATATAAGGGACACCATTTTGCAATGCCATTGCATATAATGGGACTTGAGTATTCACGGATTTTGGTATTCACAGGGGGTCCTGGAACCAAACCCCAGTGAATATGAAGTGACAACTGTATAGGAATGGTGTAATTAATGGAAGGGAAATTGCTTAAGTTCTGGAACAAGCTTTAAGTAGCAACTGGAAAATTTAGCAGCAGTGACCCTCTGATTTGCCTTATATTTACTTTTTAATTAGCACTCTCTCTAGCTTATTAAATTTGATTTCAGGACGCCATTTTTGTGTGTGTCCATAAATAAGTTATTTTAAAACAAACACAATGCAGCCATTCCCCAGCTAAGTGGAGCTTCGAAAGCTTGTATTTTATGCATGTTGTATTTTATACATGTTGGTTGGCCAATAATGGTATTAATCTTTTGTGGATTGATACTCCAAATATGTTTACTAGTCCACTAGTGCACTAGATTATTTGCAGATGAATAGAAACACATGAATATAAAGAAAGGAAAGGTAAGGGTCCCAACCAGTTTGAGAATTTTACGCTGGGAAATTCCCTATGAATGGTAACTTTCAAATATCCTGTGAAGTCAAAATGTTCTCCAACTGGTTCTGGACTACTGTTGTTTTTGATGTCAGACTTGTGTTTTGGTTTATTATTTAACACAGAGGCAGACTTGTTTGTCCTATAGTCACTATACTAATCTTGGGTCCATTTGAATTGTACATAGAAATGTCACAGAATGTGCCTTTTCTTTTCTTGGCCATTACAGGTTTCATAGTTTACTGTTTTCCCCTCATACCTCCAGAAGCAACTCCTTTAATCTATCAGAGGATACAGACCACAAAAGCTTATGCCACAATAAATCTGTTAGTATTTAAGGTACCACAAGATTTCTTTGTTTGGGGTTTTTTTCCTGTGTGGAAAGAGATAACTGTGATCTCATCCATGATCTCATCTGTTTCCACATTTCTGCTTAATTTGATATCTTTAACATTCATTATAAGAGTGGCTGTTCATATTTCTGTCCTTCACTGTCAGGTTTTGGCAACTCTCTCTAGATGTCACAATGGTTCCACAAGGCCACATGGAAGAATCAATGTGTATTTGAATACACAAATCACAGCTACCACAATGTATTGGAAGTGGTGGTAATTTCTGTGGTGAGTCAGAGCAAAAGACCCTTAAGCTATCTTTCCAGCAATGGGAAAGCATAAATAGTTCTAAGCAGGAAGGAGACACAAAGGACCTGTGTTTATTTTTAGCTTCCTGTGGTCAGAAATTGAAAGAAGGCGTGGATTTTTTTTTCTTTACAAAACAGGAAACTTTTCTTATCTAGTGTCTGTTACACAACTAATCACCCTACAATTCCTCCCCTCTTTATCATCCAGATAAGAGCTGGCAAATAGATCCTCTGCCTGGACTAGGACATTTTTTGAATGATTTTGCAAGGTTACATCATCTCTGGCTTTTCTTCGCAAACGAAGATTCAGGAAGGACTCATCCCGCGCTTTCTGCAAGCGCGCTGATGACTAAAAAGGCCAATCTGAGATAAACAAGTCCGGTTGCAAAAAGCACAGCAGAAGGTCTCCTTGGGTGATGTTTTTGGGTTGTGATTCTTTCTGCGTTGTCGTTTCTCTTCAAGACGTGTTCGTCGTGAGTTCTCAAATAAGGCTGCAGCATTGTGGATAGTGCGTCTCCATGCCTCCCGATGTAAGGCCAGGGCGGACCACTGTTGGTGATCAATTTGGCCAAGCCACATTTGTGGACCTCACCAAAGCCTTTGACACTGTAAGTAGAAAAGGTCTGTGGCAGATCCTGGAAAGACTAGGATGTCCCCCCCAAATTCCTTAAAATGATTATCTTGCTACACGAGGGACAGCATGGTCAAGTCAGATATGGCGATGCTCTTTCAGAGCCCTTTCTAATAACTAATGGAGTGAAGCAAGGTTGTGTTCTTGCACCAACTTTATTTACAAGGTTACATCAACAGTTGCATCATTTCCACACTGACAAAGTTTGGGGGACATTTGTATTATCCTTCTTCACAATGATCTATTTTAAAGTGATATACAATCTGTCTCTGTGCTCAACTGGCTGCTTCTTTTGCCATTTTAATTAAGAATGATGCTAGTCCATGTACAAATTCTCCCTACCGCAGCTTTTCATGTTCAGTTTGCTTTCAGCCATTCACTTATGACAGGGTGGCTCCAGGTCTGAGAGGACTGTGAGTAGCGCTCTCTTGTGTCACTGAACATGCCAGTGGCCATTCTGGCTGGGGGATCCTGGGAGTTGTAGTCCAAAAAGTAACTTTTCTAAGCTGCAGTGCAGAATGACTAGGTGACCTTTTCAATTTCTCACAATGCCCCAGATACAATGCCCCAGACACTGTGCAAGATGCATTGTATGGCATTCAAAGGATGGCTAGATCTGGTTGGCAGATTTAGCTTTGGGTATCAGGCCAACATCCACAGTGGGCTCTGTGAGGTTTCTGGGGTACTAGCAGTTTTCCAAGATACTCATGTCAGTCCTGATTTATGTATGCGGCTCTTTCTTGAACTGTAGTGAAAAACTGGATTCTTTGTGGGAAGCACCCGCTGTCTTAGAAGCATCTTTGGGCTTGGAAAGGACTAGCATGCTTATGTCTGAAGAAACACATGTGCCCAGCCATATAAGTATGGTATACAATTCCAGAATTCAAGAGAGGTAGTAAGCACAGGAAAAGGGCTTTTTTCCCCTCCTGGAGGAAAATGAATGCATAAAGTGTGGCTGCTGTTTAGCTGATATTCACTGTAATAAATTCACCTTTGAAAAAAAAAGGGAGGCTAAATCATCTCTTGTTCCCAAGAAACAATGTGGCTGTATAAAACATATCTGTATCTTAATAATTTGCCAGGAAAGAAAAAAAAATCAGCTTGCTCCTCTGTATGACATTTATAGTGTAGCTTAGAAGTGGGTAGCTTTTTATTTTGATTACATTTGTATGGATGGTGTAATTGTTGCACTTCGATTTCCATTAGCCAGCATTGCCAAAGGTGAGGGAGGGTGGATGTTGCAGACCATTCACACCTTGAGGGTCACAAGTTGTTTAGCTGTGTTTAGGAGGGTGATCATCCAATTCCGTTATATGTTAGTGCTCTCAGGAACAAAAGGAGAAGTCTTCCTGATCACTCTTAAAAGTCAGTTTGAATACATTTTTTATGGAAAAGGTACACTAAATTTAATTAATCAGATAGGTAGATAGGTAGATAGATAAATAGATCATACTTATAGTTTCCTGGTATCTCTTATTTTGAGGATAATTCCTATTATTTCATGCTTCTGTAGAACAGATGTGGCCAGCATCTGTAATTCAGGAGGTAATAGTTTCACTACCCTTCAATTCAGGTCACTACAGAACAGGGGAAAAGATAATTGAACAGCCCAGATCCAGCCTATGAGCTATTATTGATCCCTTATTGCTACGTAAGAGTACAGTGAGTGTCCCATACCCATTGAATATAACAGAATTCTTTATTACTAGTGGAGTATGCCTTGTTTCTGGAAAGTTTGTATGTCAGAAATGTGTGACCTATCATCAAAAGTGGGGGGAGTTAAAATGTTTTGGTTTGGATTTAAACCCCCATGCCCATTATATACCATAGAAACCCCTCTAACAAATTCTACCAAGAAAACCATGTGGATAGGTTTGCCTTAGGGTCGCCCTAAGTCAGAAACGGCTTGAAGACACACAACAACAGCAACTTGTTGGAATGCTGGCATCCAGCCTTGGGAACAGGAGATCTGTCTGATCATCTCTATGTGGCCCTCTGCAGGGACTGGTTTTTCTGTTTGTTTCAGCAGGTCTTTGGCATGTTCACTGTTTGATTATGTTTGCCTCTCTTTTCATCGCTGTTTTCTGTTGTGTGTGTGGCTTTTTAAACCTTCTGCTTTGTCTGCTCATTCCATTCATTCTTGGACTTACTTATTTTGTTAGATGACTTCTTGCTTGCTTTAATTTTTGGATTCAGTAAGGTGGGACTTAGTTCTTAATAAATAATAAATGCATAATACAGTATATTTTCCATTAATGCTTTGAGGGTTGTTCCTGGCTTTTCCAATTACTTCTTGTATGACCTTGAGGATGGAAGTAAAAATTATACTCATTCCAATCTACCAGCAACATCTGCATCATTTATTGCCTTCTGCATAGTTAGGTGGGTGGAAGATGATGCATTCATATACAAAATACAAATAAGAAATAATCAGAGAAAGGAGGGGGGAAACTGAAAATATGTTGTATTTCCTGCATTAAGGTGTTAGTAATTTTTGACTATCAACAGAACAGAGGTCTGAAAAGTTGCTGTTTTAGGCTACAATTCCCAGAATCTCCCAGCAAGCATGCCCAGTGCCCACACTGGCTGGGGAATTCTGGGAACTGTAATCTAAAACAGTACCTTTTCAGAGCTCTGCCAAAAAGGCAAAACAGAGTACCTGTCAGAATCAGCCCTATCATTAGACAGAGTGAAGCAACTCCCTCAGGCAGCACATGTTGAGTGTCACAAAAGGGCAGATGACTGCTAGTTACTTGAATGTTTATTGTTGTTAGGGTGTGGGGTTTTTTTTTTACATCTGTAGGGACAGAGGAATTTTTCCACCCCATGCACTAAAACAACTTGACTGGCCTTGGGCCCTATGTACCTTCACTTAGGGAAGTAGGTATGATTTAGTGTTCTGCCTCAGGCAGCAAAAGGTCTTGGGTTAGTTAGCCCTGTGCCTGTTTTAACACACCTTGCACAAAGTACATGTGCTTAAAACAGTAGAATAGTTAATAATTTATTAACTAGCCAAGATAATCAACATGCCCCTACAAACAGGGCTGGCTAGCTACTGACTCTGCAGCTTGCCTGAAGGGAAGAGAAAGCTATTAGGGAGAGGGGGAGGGATGGTGATACAGAATGAGATGATTAGGGCATACTAAAAGTTAAAAGAGAAAGCGGCTATCCTTCTTTCCTCATATTCCCTTCAACCAATACAGTACTGCATGACCCTTCACTGCTACAAAGCCCCTAAATTGCTCTTGATAAGAATCAAGGGTGGCAGAGTAAAGATGGAGTGTTCCTTACTGTCTGACATTTCCCAACCTTTTGTGAGTCTGAAGTAGGTTCTAAGGATTCTATTTCCTTCTTGGTGAAAGTGAATAGTTCTTTATAATGGAGGGGTCTGTATGCACATAGGTGCAGGGTGGGGGAGCAAGCTGCCCAGAGGGATGAAAATTTAAACCTTGGGTTTCTTATTCTATCTCATGTCCTTCTGTTTTATATTTCCTTGCTTGGTCTTTCTTATCAAATGGTCTCCTGCAAAAGATCAAATAGAAAAGGCAACCACAGAATCTGACATGGAATGTCTGTAACCACATCAAAGAGGCTAATCAAACAGTTGTGTTGGAGGCTTAGGAGCCCATCCTGGTACAGTGGCCTCCTGGTGCACAAGAATCCATCAAACATAAATACTCCTTGGCAAAAGGTGAGACATTTGTTTTCATAGCAAGGAGTTTTTGCATATCATTGCAGTAACTTAACAGTTTGGTGGCTTAGGGGGAGGCAGGCGGAGCAACACTTTGATGAACACAAGATGTGTCCTGCAGCATGAGGCCAATAGTTCTTGCTGCACTAACATTCTGTTTTGAAAAACAGCCAGCCAGAAAGATACCATGGAGGATCTCACAGACAAAGCATAAAGGCAACAATGGCTTGGGTCCAGACTATTGGGAGGACCATATCTGCCCAAGTTTTAAGCTCTTCTGGGAAATGTTTTCTCTCAGTCTCACCACCATCACAGGCATGTTGGGTGGGAACATGGGAAACAGCCTCCTTCATCGCTGCCCCAGACTGTGGCATTCCCTCCAACATGAAGCTGAGTTGCCCCCCTCTCTGCTCTCTTTCAGTCAACAAGCACAAATCTTTCCATTTACCCATTTTGAGTATTAAAAGTCTGTTGCACAAGGTCTTTTGATTGGGGTATGTTGTATTTTTAGTTTTATAATAATAATTATTATATTTAACAGTCTTTTAAAAACTTTTAAATTGATGTTCTTCATGTGATTGTTTCCTTTTTTTTTCATTGTTGTGTTATCATTTGTTTTAACTGTACAGTACAGCTCCTGTATTTGTGGGATATATGTGCCTGTACTTACTTCAGACAGTGAAAATTGTGGATAGTAGTGAACCCTGTATTTCTGGCGGAAGCATATCATAGAGTCGCACTTGAAGACCTTCAAATGTCTAGAGAGAACACCTCTCTTGGCATTATTTGGAGGTCTTCGAGTGCAACTCTATGGTATGCTTCCATCAGAAATACAGGGTTCACTATTATTCACAATTTTCACAATTTTCCACAATTTTCACTATCTGAGGTAAATCCAGGAACATATATCCCACAGATATAGGAATCGTACTGTATCATTAAAACAAATTATAATACAAAAATTTTAAAAAGTTGACCATAGTATCACACTGGAGGACCTAGAAAATGTCTACAGATAACTTTTTTTTTTTTTTTTTGGGATGGAGTGAAACCATGGGTGCTGGTCCCACAGATACAGGGTCATACTGTATTCTGTTTTCACTCACGTTGTGAGCTGCCTTGGCTCCTGTATTGGGGAAAAGGATGGTTTGTTTTGTTCTGTGCCTTCAAGTCATTTTTGACTTATGCCCTAAGGCAAACCTATCATGGAAGTTTTCTTGGCAAGATTTGCTCAGAGGGGGGTTACTGTTGCCTTCCTCTTAGGCTAAGAAAATGTAACTGTTCCAAGATCACCGAGTGAGTTTCCATGGCTAAGCAGGGATTCAAACTCTGGTCTCTCAGAGTCCTAGTCCAACACTCAAACCACTATACTATGCAGGTTCTCAAGAAAGGGTGGTAGAGGGAGCCATTTGCTGCTCCATTTCAGGCAGAAAAATATCTTGGACAATAATTTGATACTTGGTGCTAGGTTTCAGGGCTCTGCCCTTCAAAAGACAGTACCTGTAATTCCTTTCAAGCATTTTCATGGTCTCAGTTGAATTTTAGAAAACCCAACTGGAAACATAGGAAACCATAAACCAACCAAGTGTGAGAATGGGTATCTACTGTAACCCACACCCACATCAGCTACTGATAGGACACTTTTCTACAAGCCATTAATCCTCCTTTGATCCAAGCAACATGTCTGAGGATAACCTGTTCATTCTGGGATAAGACAAATCAATAGCAGGAGGATTTCTGCAAGTCTGACATGTCCCCTGTTACAATGCTATTGAAGGGGTGCGGAAAGCCCCTAAGCCACACAACCCCCAAATCTCCTCAACCCTTGATTAGTTTTTTTAAAATCCTGCTGATTTTCAGGCTTTTCCCCCCCAATGAAAGCTGGTTCAAACAATCCCCCAAAAGGCCACAAATCCAGTGTTTTGTTTCCTCTCCCAGAGCCTCCCAGTACCCCCCCAAAACCTGTTTAAAGTTTTAAAAAAAGAGGCGAAAATAGCCTAAAATGGCAACTGGAAGTGAAATGATACAATGGTGTAGCCTGAGGTCAGGGAGGGGACAAAAATTGTCCCCTGACAGTTGATCAATCCTGTGATATTGTTTTTGCTGTTATTTTCTTCAAATAAATGATTCTCTCTTGTCCTCTTCCTCTCCCCATGATATTAGTTGTAGCTTCTGTGCAAATAAATTGGTTTCTTATGTTAAATGTGTTGAGTTTACTGTTTTTAATGCCTTTGGTTAAGTTTTGTTGTTGTACTGGGCTGTTAGAATTTTGTATGTATTGGGACTATCTCTGACCACAAAGGTTTAGAAATGTTTAAAGTAAATATAAATACATGTGCTGTTTTGCTGGCAAATTGAAATGGAAACAGAAAGATTTGGTTGCCTGGCTCTGCATCAGTTTAGTAATGCTAAGACCTCACTTAAAAAAAAAAAAACACCCACAACACTCTCAGTGAATGAGGCTCTAGTATTTGCGGGTTCAGTTGAGGATAGGGACATGGCATTCAGCTTTCTGAGTCGCTAGGCACAATTAGGTAGCTGGATAGCTGCATGCCCTCATTTGGGTGAACAAGAAAGGCATGCACAGAATTGTGCCTGGCAATGGGCTATGAACAGAAGAATTGCTGGGTTCTGCCACGGAATCTCTCAGATCATGCACACGTTGAGTCTCTGTCTGATGATCTCTCTCATCTTCATCATGTTTGGCAATCATCCTTCTTTCTTGTCATCCAGATGACACCAGCTTCAATCATTATAATCCACAATAAAACTCACTGTTTGTTGAATATGTGGATATTTGTAATCTAGGCATTTATCTGTGGAACTGACTGGTTTTTAATAAATTGAAATCAACATGAGTTGAATTAGGTTTTGTGAAGCTGAGCACTTAAACTATACGCTGGTTCCCAATGGTTACTCAAGCAAGTTCTATCTTTCCCTCCCTCCCTTTTTTCTCTGTCCATTTCAATCTTTCTGTATATATGTGTTTCAAGTGCTCAGATTAAGTGTTGACCATGGATAAGAAAACCACAATGACTCAAATAACTCACATCTCTTTAATTTCCACTAGATTTGGCTTCATGTATTCTTAAGACATTTTAAGGGTATGATGTGTTGCAATGAACTTTGTAAAATATGCCATAAGATGTGTTCCATCATCTCTGCATGATTGAGTCAAGCTGTAGAACTGACTACCACAAGATATAGTGTTGGATAGCATCACTTCTTAGTGCTTCCAACAAATTCTCATTGTCTACTAATCATGATGGATATATACAGTGTGCCCTTGGTATCTGCTGGTGTTTGGTTCCAGAACCCCCCGTGGATACCAAAATCCCATTGGATACCAATGGGTATCCTGAGGACCAATGGAGTTCTGAGGCAGTAACATTCATCCTGGCTTGGAAACTCTAAATGAATGCTTTCTTTTATAAAGGTGATATAATAGATGTTCTATAATAAAGAACATAGTCTCCTTAGGATAAGTTTGGTATTAATTTTCTGGATTGCTCTAGGTCAGGCATTCTTCTTAGTTCAGTGGTTGGTATCTCTTGATACTGTAAAGCACATCTTGATATTCTCTTGATACTGTAAAGCACATCTACTTTAAAAGAAAATATTGGATGAAAAGAACTTTTCATCACACAGTGAACTAGCTAGTCATATTGTACGTACATTTTCAGGACCCCCGTGGATACCAAAGTCCCATTATATACAATGACATAGTAAAATGGTGTCCCTTATATAAAATGGCAAAATCAAGGTTTGCTTCTTGGATATTTTTTTTTTGGGGGGGATATATTCAAGTAATGGATGGTGGAATCTGTGGATGTCAAATCCGTGGATATAGAGGGTTGGCTGTACTCAGTCCAGTAACATAGGGTGTATACCTCTGCATAGCAATTGCTGAGAAATAAGGTCCACCGGGACAATGCAATTACTGTACATTCACTGCAGGCATCTGCTTGACTCCCATGTGAACAGAATGCTTGACTAGATAGGCCATTGAGCTGATCCAACATGGCTTTTCTTCTTATGTGAAGGTTTACAACATGGGTAACACATCACTCCGTAAGCAGAGATTTGGTATGACATTGGGACAGGCAACTTCTCCAGACATTTCTGGACTTCAGCTCCCATAATCCTCAGCTCTGGCTATGCTGTTTTATGGAGATTTTATCCAATGACATCTGGAGGACCATGAGTTATCTACCTTGATGTAAATGTTGGGTATGAATTCTAGAAGTACAAGTTCAAGTTCCTGGCACGAGACTTTTAATGAATTAATACACACGTTTGTTTTAATCAGAGGTCATTACAAACAAAGCTGGCCTCAAGAAAGAATTTGTAGCTGGCAAGGGTTATAGCGAAGATAAAGCAACTGAAACATTATCATAACATGTTTTATTGTAACATGCTTCTTCCATCTCTCCTCCAAGGGCTTGAGAAAGTTTCGAAAAGCAATCAATCATGGTGGTCACTTTCACTGGAAATAAAGAGATGTGCCCTATGAGTCTTCAAGTCTCTGTTGATTCCTTAGTGCAGGTTGTGTTGACACAATGGAATTATATTTTTATGTATAGTCTGTCAAAAAAGCTCAAATTTTTCTCTCTAATGACTATATCTAGATAAAAAATTACTGACAATTTTCAGAAAAAAATATTGTTTTCTGCAACTGAGCTTTTCTTCAAGTACCAACACCATATAAGAGATTTTGTTTGGTAATTATCTCCACTTATAAAAAGGTCTGTCTTATAAGTATCACCATTATACCAAATTCATGCTGAAATCAATCAATCAGTCACATATAGCATGCTCCCACTGACCCTATTCAAACTTTATCATACACTGAATTAAATGGATTCATTTTCAGTTGAAACCTTATGGCCAGACACATTTGATCTGCCCTGGTTGTATTAGCATGCTCCTGTGGTATGTTTTGCTCCAGCCTGAGCCCTTTGAAGTTCAGGGAAAATCCAGGTCTGGATGAGTAACCCTGGAGTTATCTTTTTCTTCAATCAATGTGATGATCTCACATGCCAAAGTCAGGCTGAAGCTTTTGTTTTGACTGATCTTGAAACTTTCCTCATTAAGATCTGAAACCACAGTGTGGCAATCCTTCCAGCTATTATGTTCCACCTTGAAACTTTGGGGGGAGGGGGAGAATTGCACCCTCCATGAGTTTTTTTAAAATTAGATTTTCTAAGAAATGTATGCAATTCCCAAGGCTTCCATTGTCATAAACGACTAATACAAATATGACAACAGGAAGACAATTTACCCCCCCCCCAAAAAAAAAGAGGAGGCGGGGGGGAAGAGAAAACAGTTTTAGCCTTTTATATCCCAGAAGGACTATCTCAAAAGAAACGGCAGATGCATGGAACAGTTTAATTTAGACACAGCATACTTTTTATGTTTATATATATACTGTACTCTGTTTAGCCCAGCAAGAGTCACCAGAAAATATCCTATGAATAGAGGACAATTCAAATATTAATACTGCAGTTCTTTGTTCATTGAATCCAATGGGTATTACTTTGAGTAAGCATACATGGGAAATTTTCTACTAATAACAGTTTGCTTTAGGCCCTTATAGAAACAAAAGTCTTCACTACTAGTGTTCACATGATTTTATTTATTTATTTATTAGATTTGTATGCTGCCTTTCTCCCAGAAGGGACTCAAGGTGGCTCTCAGAATACCACCTAAAATACAGTTTAAAACCATTAAAATATCACAGTATAAAAATCTAGAATTACCTAAAACATATAAAAGTTAAAAGATTAAAAATAAACAAAATAAAAATAAAAACACACCCCCAATAAATGCTTCCATACACCCAGCTACATATTAAAAGCCCGCTTGCATAAAAACATCTTTGCCTGCTGGCAAAAGGAAAGCAGGGAGGGGGCCAGCCTAGCCTCCTGTGGAAGGGAGTTCCAGAGAGTGGGAGCAACCACTGAGAAAACTCTGCAATTCCTTAATATACCGGTATGTCTTTTGGTCCAAATACACTGGTAATCTTATTTTATTTTTTTACATAAGTAGGGGAACTATCCAGATGCGTCTGGACCAGATCTCTCCAAATGTGTCAGATAGCAACTCCCATCACTTCATACAATGGCAGTTGTAGTTCAACCCCTCTGGAAAGTGCCAGGTTGGGGATAATGCATTAGTGACCAAGCATATAGCATGATCCTAACTCTCTTTACTCACTCTCATAAGAAATCTTGCAGAAGTCAATATAGTTGCTTAAACATGCTTAGAATGTAAGCCTTATTTGGGCCTAATGGCACAGGTATCAGTTGGGCGCTCGTAAGTTGTAAAAATTCTCAAATGGGTTCATTTTTAAAATCTGTTAGAGCAAACACAACAAAAACAAAAACAGCTGTGTGACATGTTAAAAGCAGACCAGTTTTATTTGCCATAAACCTTTGTGGACTTCAGCCCACTTCATCAGATGTGAGAAACCTTATTTCAAATCCACATGAATGGCGTATTTCTTGCAACAAGAGATACTAGAATTGTGTATCTCTTCCAATGTAATCTTGCACATTGTCTGTTCAGAAACCACTCCTATTGAGTTCCATAGAATTTATTGCCTTATCCTGTATTAAGTAGAATAACTTTTGCTACCCCACAATCTCTGTATAACTTTTGAATGAAATTCCGTTGGGTTTCTGATTTCACTGGGAATCTCACTTGGTTATTCTATTTTATCTCTCTCTCTTTTTAAAAAGAGAATAATTGCCAGTTTGATCAGTTGATCAGATAGTAGGATGGTCCAAAATTAGAAACAGAGCCATGATTAAGAAGACATGGAAGATGTAAACATTGGCTGATACATTATGTTGATTTTTTTTCTCTTTTGTGATATTTGATTTTTTTCTCTGTTATTTTATTTTATCGTTAAATAAAATGTTTAAATAAAAAGAATTAAAAAAAAAAACTAAGAAGCAGAGCCATGATTAAGAAGACATGGAAGATGTAAATATTGGACGATATACTGGTATTATCCAAGCAGTGGTTAAATGCCAGTACTGGAAGTCACCATGTTGCAAGTTCGATTCCAGCGGGCTCCAAGGTTCACTCAGCCTTCCATCCTTTCATAGGTTGGTAAAATGAGTACCCGGCTTGTGGGGGCAATTAGGTAAATAAACATTGGAAACTGCTTAATGCAGTGTAGATGTGTAAATTGCTATTGCTTAAAACAATTTGTAAGCCACTCTGATAGCCTTGTGGCTGAAGAGCGGGGTATAGCTAACTAACTAAAAATAAATATTATGTTTATTTTTTTCTCTTTTGTGGTATTTGATTTTTTTCTCTGTTATTTTATCTTATCGTTAAATGAAATGCTTGAATAAAAAGATTAAAAAAAAAACACTAAGAAGCTGAGCCATGATTAAGAAGACATGGAAGATGTAAACATTGGATGTGTTGATTTCTTTCTTTTCTTTTTTTTTCTGGTGATATTTGATTTTTTCCCCTCTGTTATTTTATTTTATTGTTCAATGAAATGTTTGAATAAAAAAAATTAAATTAAAAATTTTAAAAAATAATTTAAATTTTTTAATTTAATTAAAAAAAACTAGAAACAGAGCCCTGCTCTGTTAGGAAGAACAAAAGCACACAGGAGGAATGTGGAAGCCATCATCATCATCATCATCATCATCAGGGATCCTTGCAAAGGGAAGGAACTTGGACCGCTTTGTGGGGCTAAGGGGAGGCATGCCTGCCCCCAGGCTTGGATGCTGGAATAATTGAATTGCAGCATGTTCACAAAGGGAGGCCTCCTCCTCCTCCTCCTCTTCCTCCTCCTCCCCACTGGGCTTCTTCAGCTCCTTCTTCTCTTCCTCCACCCCCTCCCCATTCTCTGAGTGAACTCTAAGTGAAAAAGAGAAATTGCCAAAACCATCGCTGGAAAAAGTTTTGGCCCTGGTTTATAGTGAGACAATCCCAGCAATAACATAAAAGGATATTTTAAATAAATATATTATTATTATGGTATTTGTGTATTATTTTATATCGTTTTTTAATTCACCTTTTATTGATTTTTTTTCTTTTCCGAATAGGCATAATTGAAATGTGTAAATATCATGGGATTATAGTGCGTTTAGATGAAGAGGAAACATGTATTCGTGTTAAGATAGATAGTTTTATTTTTGTAGTAGTAAGAAACGAGGAAAATTATTACTATTATTATTATTATTATTATTATTATTATTGGAGCGTTATTGTTCTGGCCTTTTGCGGTGGGGTGTATTTTTCAGTAGAATGGTCTTATAATAATAAAAAAACCAACTTCCCAGAGACCAAAAAAACATCCCTAATCCCCACACTAGACACACACACACACACATACACACTGGCTGTGGACACCTTGCGAATTCGGCGGGAGGCCACGTGGGCCGCCGCAGCCAATGGCTGCCAGGGAGGCCGGTCCCGGAGCAGGCAGGTTGGTGGCATTTATGGGCCGCGTGGGGGCCGGCTGGCTCAGGCTGCGCGTCGGGCAAGGAGGCGAGGGAGGCGAGGCAGAGGCAGAGCCTTTGGCGGCAGCGATGGATCGCGGGTGCCGGTCCGAAGGGGCGGCCTCCCTGCTGCAGGACGGGCTCCTCCCGGCGCCCAAGCCCTCGCCGGGGAAGAGGCAGGCGGTGAAGCGGCACTACCACAAGCACAACCTCCGGCATCACTACGAGTTCCTGGAGACGCTGGGCAAAGGCACCTACGGGAAGGTCAAGAAGGCGCGGGAGCGCTCCGGGAGGCTGGTGAGGAGCGGGACCGGTTTAAGGAATTCTGGGGGTCCCCTGCAATGCTTTATTTTTTTTGGGGGGGGTGCATATGTTTATCTCAGGTCAGTGTCACCTAACTCAACCTCAGCTATTCACACAGTACAGGAGATTCAGATTATTACTAATGAATTGAGATTATTATTAATTGAGATTATTATTAATATAATCTGAATATTATGACTATCAGATTCAGGTTATTAATTAATTAATTGGACCCTCCATGAGTTAATAATTAATATTAATTAATTAATAATGTTATTAATTAATTAATAATTCTTTTGCAGGAGGGGGGTTACTACGGGCCCCCGCAGGAAAACAATTATTATTATTTTTGCGTTATTTTAACGGCCTTTTGCAGTCGGGTGTATTTTTCAGTAGAATGGTCTTAAAAAAATTCCTAATCCACAATGATGTCCCCACCTCTGCGGATGCTGATGCCGCCGGTGCCTTAAACTGGCCCTGGTGAGGAGGGTGGGTGGGCGAGTCGCAGGGTGATGGGACCCCCAGCCTTTGCTTCCAGGCGGCGCCCCTCATCTCTCGGCCCCGGTGCTCTGGAGATGCAGCTGCCTCCGCTTTGGTCCCCCACCCGGGCATCGCCTCGGCCTCCAGATCTCTCTCCACCCGCAAAGAAATCCCAGGGAGGTCCCTGCGGCAAGGTTATGGTTTAAGGGGCATCGCTCGCGTGTTCCTCCTGCACGGCAGCAGGGGTTGGACTAGATGACCCCGTGGTCTCTTCCAGCGCTTAGAATTCTGTGATGATCTATCTAGGCGTCCGGATCGCAGCCCTTCGCGGTTCGCAAGAGCCGGTGCCAGGGTAGAGCAAGGGCAAAGCAGAGCTGGGCTGGCCGTCGGACCAGAGTCCCGAATCCATTATTGTGGGGATACCTTGATTGGGGGTGATAGTAACAGGGTGGAGGGTGCGGGGGACGGGGGTCACTTTGGCTTCCCGGTTGCTCGTGAGCAAGCCTTGGGATCGGCACCTGAGCGTGCCCCCCCCTTCCTGAAGCAGGCTAGGCTCTTTGGCGGGGCTCCGGCCTCTGGCTAAGGTGAAGGACACCCCGAGATGCTCTGTAGGGTCTAGGATAACAATTAAAATAAGTCCATTGAAAGGATGGCACCAAAGTAATATTTGTATTTTTTTAAAATAACAGCTAAATGGATTTACATGATAAAAATTTACAATAATATCTCGCCGGCGCCCCCTCCTAATCCTGGGTCCCCAGCCTAGAGCCCTCTCAGCCCCCCCCCACTTGTGGGGGCCCTGCGTCCGAGTAACACACACACACACACGCGCGGAGCCGGCAGAGTTTGTGAAACACTTTCCCTGCCCAAGTCGGATCTCCGCGGCCTCCCCAGGTTCTTTGGTTTGGGTTCGGTCCTTGAGCCCCCCCCCCCGGCGCCCTTTTGAATTTTCCCGCTACACGCGGATGTGGGGGGAGCTGTGGGTAGGGGGAGGAGGGAATTGGCCCGCCAAGCCCTCCACAGTGCTCTCGCAGGGGCCGAGAGAGGCTTTGCTGCACCCAGGGAGTACTACAGATCGCGCGCTTGGCTGCTGGGAGAGGTCGCGTTAGCAACCCTTGCAGGGGGGCTTAAAAGAGGGGGAGGCAAACGCCTGAACCCCTCCCCCCAGAAACGGCTTGCATAACCAAAGTTAATCATGCTTAATGATGATGCTGCAGAGCAATTCTGCTGCCTGTCCTCGGGGAGGGAATCCTCAAAGTGTTGCAAGAATCATAGAATTCTGGATCTGGAAGAGACCACGAAGGCCATCCAGTCCAACCCCCTGCAATGCAGGAATACACAATCAAAGCATCCCTGACAGATGGCCATCCAGAAGGCAGGAGCTAATCTGTGGGTCAGAGAAGTCGTGGAAGAAGTCCTGCCCAAAGTCCCACCGCCTTCGCAGGGGGGGTTGGCAAAGGCTCCCCCTGGGCTGCTCCCAGGCTGTGGAACTCTCTTCCATGGGAGGTCGGGTTGGCCCCCTACCTGCTCTCTTTCTCCCCCTGGCAGGTGAAGATGTTTTTATTTAGGCAGGCTTTTGAATCTTGAATTTTAATTATGGAGCTGTAATGTGTGTGTAAGTGGGGCACTGTTTTAATCTTTTATTGAAACTATAGGTCTTGTGCTTTTAATTATCTTTAAGCACGTTTTTAAATCATAGGGCTATTTAATTCCTCTTTATCGTTTGTGAATTAACGTTTTAGCGGCATCTTTTTAAATTATTGTGAGCTGCCTTGTATCCTATTTTGGGAGAAAGGTGGGATATAAAGTCAACAAATAATAAATAATCCATCTCTAGTCATACCATCCTAAACAGGGGTTTAACATCACAGTCCTGGTTACTCAAAAGTCAGCCCTTCTTGTTTTCCCAGGGAATTGTGTGCACTGGATTGCTACCCAAGGTTGCTGCGATCCTATACACACCTACTTGGGAACAAGTCCCATTGCAAAAACAGGATTATTTCTGATGAGAAGCATGTAAGATATCTATGGAAAGGTGAGAAGAGCTAGATCAGGTCTCTATCTGGCAGGGATCCCTATCTCTGGCTGCATTTATTTCTTGCCACAGCTTGGAAAGAAGGCCCCTTCACACACACACACAGACACACACACACACATTAGTTGGGTGATGCAAACTGAAGAGGCTGCAAAATGAAGTAATCTAAAGCTGAGTTAATACACAGAGTTAGCTTGGATACAGACAGGCCCATGCAGGTTAACATGGCCTTTCAAAACTTCATCGCCTTGCTGTGAATCATTCTGGCTAAGGAGGAAGAGTGATCGGGATTAAGGATAATTAACTCAGAGCCAGTATGGTAAACTTTTAAGCTTTCTTGCCAGGCTGACTTTCTCCCTTTGCTGATGGTGGCAAATCCACTGAGGTGTGTTTGGGTTTTTCTCCCTTAGGGATTGGGTTTGTGGCAGCAGATTACCCTATAAAAATGGGAGTGGGAATGGGTTATAAGGCCCCTTTTGGCAGAAGTTTGCCTTCCTCTCCTTGAAAGCAAAGGACAAAGCAAGCCAATCCTCTGCAGCTATATTTATTTCTCCCCTTTTACCCACCCCCAACTCCCAACGCCTCTGCTTTTATTGATCTGACATGAATTGCCTGTTCGTGCCACGGTTTGCCTTTGTGGCTGGCCTCACTTGAGATGCAGGCAAGTCAGCCCTCATTGGCTGGCCTTGAAGGGGGTGGGGAAAAGGGGATTGCAGAAAATCAGAAGAGTCCCAAAGATCCCTGGTCGCTCAGTTTTGGTCTTGTAATTCTGGGGTAAATTAAGATTTCCTCCAGACACTGAGGTGCCTAATCATCATTTCAATTTGCCCTCAAATTACTAGCAATGTTTCCAGGATTTCGATATAATCATCTTGAGAGAAGTGGTTTGCTGGAATCCTGCAGCATGATGGCAGTGATCTCTCCAGAAACCTACATAAGTGCCTATATACAAGGTCTTGGCAAAGAACTCCAGTGTGAGAATAAATTATTTGGTAGCTTCATTGTCAGCTTGGCACATCTCCACACAGTATTGATGTGGGTGGTGGATAAACAGCTTCCAGTCATGCTGACTGAAGTGGCAGGTTTTGTTTCCTTGTGAAAGGGGAATTTGCATGTTGACTCGGTTATTCTTGCAGGGGAGAATAAATATTATCACAGTTGTATGTTTGGCCTTTCTCTGTACTGTTTTTGAATCGCTCAGAATTGTAAACAAAAATTGCAGGTAGCCATGTAGCCTGTGGCGTGATCTTACATCTCTTTTTGTAGCATGTCCAGTTTAAGCTAATGAAGTCAGTGTAACACCTCCCCATCCCATTTTTAAGACTGTTACAAATAAAAGAGTAGGAATTGTATTCTGTCTTGCCTTGCCACATCCTTCAAACCATCCTAAATGCCTTTGTGTTATTTTGCTAAACATTCAGCTTGATAAGGAATGATGTTAATCTTAAAGCTTCTTCACTTTTGGCTCTGCAAGATATTTCCATGCTATTACTTACCTTGTAAAGCTTCACTTGACTTTTAGCTGTTTGCCTAACAATCATTCTTGATCATATCTCTTGGTTTTTTTTAAATTTGTACTTTCACATTTTTTTAATTATGGATTTTTCTTTTATGATATTTGTATTAATAATTTCCCCAAGCACTAATAGAAGTAAATCAAACATAAGAGAAACATCCCCCCAAGACCAAAAAGTACAATGCACAGATTGTAGTCAACACATTTTTATCAGCTTAGTGGTTCTCAACCTTTGGCCCTCCAAATATTTTAGACTTCAGCTCTTCGTGGCCAGTGGTCAGGGATTCTGGGAGTTGAAATCCAAAACATCTGGAGGTCAAAGTTTGAGATTCACTGGTTTAGAGCCATCACTCTTAATATTTTCTGGGTCATGGACTTCCTTGAGGATGTGATAAAAACTTTGGACCACTTCTCCAGAAATAAAGCAACTGGAAAGAAAAACCTTTGTTTCCCCTTTCAACGGGCTCTTCAGGCCCATAGACCACTTGGGGACCTCCAGTTGTTGGACTGTAACTCCCATCATCATAACTAGCACTGAGTGATGATGGGAGGTACAGTTTAACAGCATCTAGAGGAGGGTGGTGTTAGAGTATAAACTGCTAACAATATTTTTTGTTGGGATAAACATTAGACCTTCCAGCATACTAGTGGTATGAAGAGCAAGAGGGTTGCTAGGCCTAGGCCCATGAGATCCCAGGATCCTGGATTGGTTCTACATCTGTAATATAGGTATACATTTATTATATGCTGTTTTATGCAGATTTGTGTCTTACAGACCTGGGTCTCAGATCTTTTAAGCAATGCTGGGTAGAAGCAACAAAATATACTTCTGCAGTCCAGGCCAGAGTCTGGCTGTTCAGAAATGTTACTTTATAACAGAATACCTACCACTAAATATGACTGTTTGGTACTGAGGTGCTAAGTATGTCTTAGGAAATACTAGCATTGTTTGCCAGATGGTGATAACTCAAAAGTGCAGCCCCTCTTCTAGGTGAAATATTAAATACAAATTGCACTTTGGTTCCAGATAAGCAAAATATATGTGGGAACGGGTCCCTCTGGGTAGAGGAAAAACCAGGTTCTCTTGCTAGTATATGGACCATATTAGTGTCCATGCCTGGACAATAGGGTAGGCAACTTTTGTGGCCCTCCAAATGTTGGACTGTAACCCCCATCAATCCTAGCCAGTGCTGAGGGCTGATGGAAACTTCAGTCCCAACAGGGCCATCCATGCAATTCTTCTTGTGTATGTCCTTGCTGATCCAAAGTTGTCTAAATACAAAAGGCTGCATTGTAGTGAGTCAACTGGTTTCTTTTACACTTAGGTCTACTCAAGTGTAAAAACTGTTAATCCAAACAAACCTGGCTCAGCAACAATGCTGATTAAAGGAAATAAATCCTGTATTTACTATGTCAGCTGCAGAAGTACAAACACGAAATGAGCTATTCTCACACCAGAGGTGCTGTGGTTTCAGAAACCAAAGATTTTTTATATGTGCACCTTTCTGAAGCTGAAGTTGTCTGCCCTGACCTTCTAACTTTGTATGCATACATTTATTTGCTCCCAAAGGTGTTACCTGGCCTAATGAAACTTTCAGTTTATTTGCTTAAGCAGAGATTATGAGTGGCCTGTTTCTCTGTCAGAAGCTTCATATGAAACTACAGGCTGGCTGAAGTGAGGAGGCTAACTGGTTTTTGCACCTGTTTGCCATCCTGCTTCTACCTATAAGCTGGAGTGGGGCTTTTAGTTTTTGGCTGTTGGCCAAATCAAACAGGAAGCCAGAGTTTCTATCGTCTTTGCTAGCAAAACAGGACGTTTGTACTCCAGGGCTTGTGCTGTGCATATGGAAAGAGGGGGAGGTGTGGTGCTGCCAAAATTGGAAACTGCCCCCCCCCACACACATAATGCTTTTAAAACAAAACAAAAAAATGGTAGTAAGAGAACACTGGCCTCACTGAGAGAAGGATATAATCCATAAGAAGAGGGCACTGTGGAATTTGGAAATGGTTTTGAAGCACCTGGCAGGTTTTCATTACTTTTCGGAGATCTCTTTCTCGCCAAAAACCATAATTAAAACCAGATTTGGAACATGCCTGAATGCAAAATTATAACTTATCAGGTGGAGCTGGCTGGTGGTGCGCATTGTCTGTCTACAGTCATCATTCACTGTATGAATTGGTAAGGCTGACTTCACAAAATGTATGCCTCATCTAGCTGGTCTCTAGTTGAAAAGGATGTGATTCTTACAATCAAATGGGCACTTGTGTGCCTCCAGACACTCCCTTCAAGAATTGAACTGTTTGCAAGAGGTCAGGGGGCTACAGACCCCTGACCTGATCTTTTCACCTCATTGCTAGGGTGCATTAGTGTCGCTCAGTGCCTGCCCACCCCTCTATCCAGCACCAGGCTCAGTGGAGAGCAGTGAAACCGAGACAATATAGCTTGGTTTTGTACTCCTTCAATGTATTTGTTTATCTCCAGCCTTGTTTTTGAATTTCTGTAGGAACATATACCCCCTAGGAAGGAAAGAGCATAGCAGTACATGGATGGGATAGCACCATTATAGGCTATGTGGAAGAGAGACAGGTGGTCACAAAAAGCTCAGAATGTGATCCTTTTAGCATCACTAAACTGTCCACAAACAAATGCACATTTTCATTAATCTTGAGTATGAAAATTACCCTGCCCCATCCCAACAATTCTGTGGATAAAGTTCTCCTAATTTGGGTTAAGAATATAAATTAGCCTTCCTCAACATGGTGTTCTTCAGATGCATTCACTATAGTTTCTATGGATTTGAGTGATAGAAGTTGTAGTTCTATACATGTGGACAGCACCAAGTTGGGGAGGGCAACTGTGAATGTTTACAGTTCTATTTGTTTAGTATTTACCTTCCAGCTTTGCGAATTTGAAAAACAAAAATAAAATAAGCTTAATTTTACAGTTAGCCAAGGTAGCATGTTCTTGCACTAGAGATATAGGCATACAACATGCACTCTGCTTATTATATGAGGTCTGTGTGTTTTCAGGTGTTCATGAGTAAATCTGTTTCCCCAGGGATAGTTATAGTCATCTGTGTTACTTCCATGTAAACCAGGTGTGGTGAAGCCTCTCCCTTTAGAAAGTGAAGAATGGTTTTAGATTGACTGAGCATAAGCATGTAGCAGTAGCCATGCTGGTGGGGGGATTCTGGGAACAACAGTCCAAAAAAGTTATATTCCACGCTCTGCTTCTCCCTCTTAATCAACACTTGCCCAGTCCAAATAGGATGACTCCTTCACTGTTGTTATTGTTCCATTTGAGAAGGAAATGTAATCTAGAGGCACTTTTACTTTCCTCCTAAGATGTTCCCAAGTAGCAGCTATGTCTACACATTGTCACCCCTTTGTTGTCAGAGAATGGCTTTGTTTTCTGGGACTGAGGGAGGGTGTGTGTGTATGTGCTTGTCAACTTGTGATGACCTCCTGAACTTCATTGGGCAAGGAGTCCTCAGAGGTGGTTTTGCCAGTTTCTTCCTCTGAAACAGAGCCTAGAGCATCTGGTATTTGTTGGTGGTCTCCCATCCAAGTACTAACCAAAGCTGACCATGCTTAGCTTCCAAGATCAGATGGGATCTGGTGCCTTTAGGGTGTTTAGGCCTTAACAGTGGCTCTTCAGCATCAGCTACTTCTGCCTGTTTCCTACAGTGCTGCTGCCCAGGTCTTCAGGGCAGCTGAGGCCAGGGCCAGATGCCAGGCATTCCAGACACATGCCTCTGGTCAATGGAAAGTGGAGCAACACAGGGACTCATAGCACAGAGTTCAGAGGGGGATGGCAGGAGGAGGGATGGATGAGACGACCTTTATAAGTGGGCACAAGATAGATGTGGCCGGTTTGGCAGAAAAGGCCGTATTGTCCAAAGGCAGTTATGCACATTCCAGAAGGTACAACAGGAGATCAGGTACTGAGGTAGAAGGGGTTAAAAATTAACTCCTGGAAGGAAAGTGAGAGCTTATGTGTGCTTTGCTGTTCTTTCCACTTTGGCCTTTTGGGCTGCTGCCTTCTGAAGATAGCTCTCAATTAGACACAGGCAGGCTGCTCCCTACTTTCAACAGTGATTGACTTCTCTGTTGGTTTCTGAGACAACTCTGGATTAAGTTTAAAGCAAGGGCTAGAAGGTTTTCGGCTTTCCCCATCACTGCTGTTTTTCCTTTAGGTCCCGATGGCTCTATGAGAGGAAGAAAGGAACAGCTTGCTTCTAATTTCTCTGGTTATTTTGTTGCAAGTCATGATTTGTGATGATGCCAGGGGTCTGCATGAGCTCACCTGGTTTGTCTTTGGAGATGCAGCTCTTGACTTCAAGGCCAGTCCTAAGGGGATGTCCAGAGGTTGTGGCAATATTACCAGTGACACTGTGTATGAGGGAGCCATTTACATCAGGCAGTAAAAAAGAAAAAGAAAAAGACCATAACTTCCCTGAAACACTTCTGGGTTGTTGTTTTTCTCTCTGAAAATACTCTTAATCTTTTATGATAGTTCCTGTGACTATTGCACTATGAAGAGAGAGTAACTGTTTCCTACCAGTAGCCTGGGGCAAGCTACAATCCACAATTTTGCCTAGGCCCTATAGAAATTAACGGAATTGTTACTATATAAACTGATGCCTACATCTCTGCCAAAATCATGCTTCCTTTGATACTGGGTTCAACAAAGATATTGTTGGACTGCAACTTCCATCAGTCCTAGCTGGCATGACCCTTGGTAAGGAATGCTGGGTGTTGCACTCTGACAATATCTGGAGGGCCACAAATTGCTCACTCCTGCTTTAATAGAAGGGGGAAAACTGGCTTGTTTTCTCAAAATCCCAAACTAATATTCCTGCTAGTAAGCAAACTACAGTATCTCCAAAATGTCATCATTTCTTTCACCTCCTAGTCCAGGTATACAGGGGCAAATAGGGGATAACTTACAGTACCATCTTTTGAGATTGTTAACTGCCTTATGACTCCTATTTATTCTTAGCTAGAGGGAATTCTGGATGGGAGAGCTCTAACTCTTCATTGCTTTTGGGATACATGGGGAGGCCTCCTTTTCCTTGTTGTTGCTGGGAGACTTAGTATTATGTGTCCTCCCGGGTCCTTTTACAGGATTAATGCTGTTCCGCATTCTTGTCCAATAGAAGAAACGAGGTTGTGCTGGATTCCGTTGTAAATTCAACCCAAGAAGCACATTGTCTCTGCAATCCCTTTGAAAAAGGATTAGCTGCATCTATTCTCTAGTGCTCTCACTTTCCCTCTCCTCCCCTTCATTTCCTTGTAGAGGAATTTTCATAATAAAGAAATCTGAGTAAACTTTGGAAGGTTTGTGCCTGCTGGTTCAGATTTCTACCATTTTGGCCAGCTGGTTGAATCTGGGGAAAGTTCCATTTTACTACTCACTTTTTTTTTTCCAGAAGAAGGAGCATTACCTGAATTTGATGGCTTCTCTTTCAGTGCCAACCTTTTCTTTGTTCTGTTTTCTTTTAACCAAGCTGGAGCGACTTAGTCTCAAATACTGGGATAACTGAACTGTTTTTAATTGCATCAGATGAAGCTATTGACCTTTTAAGTCACATGTGCTGGTCAGAACACAAAGAAATACATATTAAGCAAGTGTGGATCTGCTGATTTAAAATAATAATAAAGCAGATTTATGCTCTGTTTTAAAAGAATAAGAAAACATATTATTTACTCAAACTATTATTGTGGGGAAAGAAGATGTCAAACTAGCCCAAACCACAATGTTTGTTAAGAGACTGTCTGTTTGGTTAGTAGATTGGATCCTGCATTTCTTCTGTTGTCAATATAAATGTGATTTCCTGTGTATTGAGCCAATTCCAAATCAATATTAAAAATATATAGAGTGGTTGGTTCTTCTACGCACAATGACAGCCCTTTGGTTCTGCCACTGGCAAGTAACTACTAACCACAGCCTGCATTCTGCAGTTTTGATACTGCTTTATTTTGAGCATTTGCTCTCCCATTTCTTAGCTGAAATTAATTGTAGATCTCACCCATTTTACTGAATGGTCATAGCTGTTCTGCTCCCAGGCCTGATGGCACTGGTATGTATTGTGTTTCCATGAGCAAGGGAAGAGATGATCCCACTGCTAATCTTGGTACTCTCAATTTCCAGGTTGCTATCAAGTCTATCCGAAAAGACAAAATAAAGGATGAACAGGACCTTATCCATATCCGGAGAGAAATAGAAATAATGTCTTCCCTCAATCACCCCCACATCATTGCTGTCCATGAAGGTATGAATTCCTTATACACTGTTTATTTGATTGTATTGGCATGGCATATTGTTTAACTCTGTTGGCATAATCTTGGCATCCAGACATCCACCTGAGCTTGAACACATGAAATAGCTGGGCTGGGATGTTATGCTATGTTGCAACATTTGGGGCAAAGATTCTCACTTAGTACCTTGCCATCTTATTCTTGAGTGTCCCAAGATACCATTTTTATTTTATTTTATATCCCACCTTTCTCTCAATATGGGACCTAAGGGTAGCACACATTATGAGTTAAAACAATATACAGTTGTCCCTTCATATTCACTGGGGGTTGGTTCCAGAACACCCCCCACTCCCGTGGATACCAAAATCTGTGAATACTCAAGTCCCATTATATGCAGTGGCATAACAAAATGGTGTCCCTTATATAAGATGGCATAATCAAGGTTTGCTTTTTGGATTATTATTTTTTAAAAAAATATTTTGAAGCCATGAATACTTAAATCAGTGGATACCAAATCTGTGGATATGGACGGACATAACTGTATAATACAAAAGTTTTTTAAAAATTAACAAATGATCGAATTAAAGCATTTAATATGATTCTCATGCCACCAAACATTTTGGGTTTTGGGTTTGTATACATAATAGAATAAATAGAATATTATAAATAAATGAATCAGCTAAAAACACTTTCGAGGCATAATCAAAATTACACACACCATTAAAAGATTTTGCCACTGCCAATTAAAAGCTGAATTAAATGAAAAGGCCTAAGCCTACTGGTGAAAAGAGAGCAGAGAGGGGGGCCATCAGAACCTCCCATGTAAGGGGATTCCATAACCTGGGAGCAGCCACCAACAATAATTAGGAGAGCCAGCATGAGGTTAGGATGGTCTTTCTCTGTAGTATCAACTCAACTGTGGAAGTTGGGCAGGAAGTTGGGCTGGCTCCATCTCTTTTAAGCTTCCAGTGGGCAGCCAAAACAGTGCTGAATTCTGCATGGCATTTAGTGTGCGAAATTGCTGGTTTAAGTCTTTCAAATTGGATTCTAGGATTGCTTTTAGATTGTTAGGAGTTTTAAAAGAATATTTTAATGTGTTTTAAAAATGTTTTCCTCTTTGTATTGTTTTAATTGGTTTTTATTTGTTCATTGTCTCAGGAGCCCTTGTAGGCTGGGAGACAATACAGAAATACTTAAATAAATAAATATAAATAAATAAGTAGTGGTTAGAGTGTAGACTTCGGAAATCCAGGCTCAGGTATGAAACTCACTGGACAACCTTGGGCTGGTGACTCTATGTCTGACATACTTCGTAGGGTTGTTGTGAGAATAATGTAGGGGAAAAGACAGTCGTATATACCCACTTGAGTTCATTGGGGGAAAAGGTGGGATCTAAAAATGGTAAACAAATAAATAATAAATAACCAAACAGATGTTCAAAATGGGACCTGACTGGCCCTTGGATTAATCAACCATAACAAACTGATGTTGGGAATGGCTGGTGCAAAAAGATAGCAGAGGATATATTTTTTAAAAAAATTGTGGAGCATTTGGCTCTCAGATGTCATTGGGCTCCAACGCTTATCATCCCTAACCAGCATGGCCAATGGTAAAGGAAAAAGGGAGTTGTAGTCTTAAAAAATAAAATAAATCTAATGGGCCACACCTTCCCCTGCCCTAAGCTTTAGCTTACTACTTGAATCTGAAGCCTACTCTCTTGCTTTGGCTCAAGGGTGAAGGATTGCACAAGTTGCAAACATGCCACAAAATGCACAATTGAATTATTACCCTCACTTATTCTTAGCCCCTGAAAATCTGTCTGAAAGTGAAATGCTGTTGTAATTTTCCATTGGGGGGACTCTGAAGGAACAAAACCTACACAGATCTTCTCCCTAAGCAGCTGGTGACTGCAGGTTCTTCCCTTTTACCCACTTTAGTCTTAATGCAAAAGGAACTGTCATTCTTCACAAAAAATGGACAAAGTTGCAAAGTGGCAAGGTGGAAGCTTTCAACAGCCCCTGCCTGAGGCGCAACTAGGTGACTCACCCACAGCACTCACTCCAGAGCACTAAAGTTACCCTTCATTTTTAGTACTTGCTTCCTTGTTTTTCACTTTTTGTTTTGTGTACAAAACAATGCGTAGTCAGAGCACATGCACTTAAAAACATCCAAGTTCCCATGATTTCCAGCTTTGATAATAAAGAGTTCTTTAAACTTGGTCCTTTTGTTATGGCACTATGAAAAGCCACCTATGAGGTTTGCTGTAATAGCCTTCCTCCTGGTATTATATCTTCATTGTTAGTGTAGGGTAGAGACATGCAATATTGTAAATATGAATGTAGGCGAGAGGGAAGAAACTGTACTTAATATAACAGAAAGATTTGTGTTTTCTAAGTCTGAGTGTTCGTATGTTCTGTATCATACTGATCATAGCTCTTATTATAATCCACATATAACTTGGATAGAATGTAAAACAGTGGTGGGAAAAGTATACTAGGTCTTATCTAAGCCTAAAGTATTACTGTAGTCAAAGAAGAAGTGCCATGTACATTGATGGCACTATATAATAAATACCAATGATGAATTAGGAATATGTGTCCAACCTCCCAGCAATTCTTGGGCCTTTGACCTGTAAGTGTACTTGCACATTGCTTCTATTCTAACCTGTGGCAGTTCTTTGATGTAAAAATGTGCAAGAATTAAATCTAGTCTGTCTTCTTATATCCTGCATTGATTTGTTTAATGAGCAAGTGTTAAGCCATCATGGCATTTATTTTAATATTTTAATATTTTTAAAAAACAGCCCTACATTTGCCTTACTTATGGAGGCATGTGGAGCACTGAACAATGATGGTTCTATAGGGAACTGGAATGGTACTGTAAAGCCCACACTGTAAGCCTGGATCAGCAAGATCATGAGTCAGAATAGGAACTAAGGCTACAGGCTTGCCCTCAGTCTTGTTTGGCATGGAGACATCCCCCTCTCCTTGTTCGTTTACAGTATTTGAAAACAACAGCAAGATTGTTATTGTGATGGAATATGCCAGCAAGGGAGATCTCTATGATTACATTACTGAGCGCCAGAGACTGACTGAGCAGGAAGCCCGGCACTTCTTCCGGCAGGTGGTTTCTGCTGTCTACTACTGTCATAAGGTGAGTAGAATTTGGTGGCCTATTTTATATCGAGGGCTCCCTCTAGAATGCTCAGGAGGTCTGGCCAAAGGAAGAGTCATCTAGAAGAATTTCTTGGGATGCCTTCCCATACACATACTCTTTATCCAATTTCTTAAGACACTTGGTAGGTTATGGAGTACAGACACCCCAGAATCTATTCAGATGTCACAATAGATGTCACAATAGATGTCACAATCCACTGACAGGATTCACAAATTTTGCTTTAATTTCTTTTTTAGCAAAAGCAAGATTCAGCCTGTCTTTCTTCTTCCCTGTAACTGTGCAGTGTCAGAAATGAGCCCCAAGACTGAAATTTTATTGTGGGGAATATAAATATATGGCATATTGGGGTCATCATATACTATCCTTGGCACCTTTTATGTATGATTATGTAATCTTGTTATAAAACAGAGACTGCATTTACAGATTCTTGGCTTCCAAAGGAATCATGTCAATGGGGAAAAAATGAATTCCCTCCTCAGAGTGGAGTGAAAAATGAAAGACATGGTATTAGATACTTGTCCACTCTTTCCATAGCTGAACATGGTGGGGCAGTACAAGTAATACTTGAAAAGTTCCATCCTGTCCAGACATAGAACTGGGGCACCATCCCCACGAAGAAAGTATCTCTTAACTATGGCCTGCACATTTACACTAAAGTTATGTAGTGAAATCTGGGAATTGACCATGTGATTTTGGCCTGTGAGCTGTTTTCATAAGAAGTTTAGTCACAGTGCTATTATTATCAGCTTCAGCGCTATCTTCAGGGAAACGCCTGTTGCTGTTACACAATGTAAGGAATTGTGGCTTGAATTTCACTTTCATTTAACATGAGAGGGCCATTCAGAAGAGAATAACTCAAAGATGCTCTTCGGTAAAGAGAATGTGACGAAACAGCTTTACTTCCACCTGCAATGTCATCTAATCCTGATGACCAAAGAAACTCTGTTCACAGCATAATCTTTGTTTCCACAAAACATAAGATCTGCTCAGAGAGAGGAAGTCCATGCAATCTTTGATCAGCTCCAGAAAGTCTGATCTTTGTATTGTTGTCTTTATTATTCTCCTTGGAAAGCACCTGTTTGCATTCACCCTGCCTTTAAAATCTGTTCATGTTCTTTGTGCCCAACCCTTTGGTAGGCCAGAGAAAACTTAATGTTGATAGACTGAGGTACAGCTTGCATAAGTGACTTGAGTATTTATCTCGGAGACCTGGAGTTCTGTATCTTTACTGCTAATTACTTTGCATCCTTTGTTCTTATTGGAGAGTGTGGGGATGAGGAAAGAAATCTGGATATTAGAACCTTTCTCTTGAGAAGGAATGTTGAGACTCTGGCAATACAGTGGACCTTTGGTATCTGCTGGGATTTTGTTCTAGGACCTCCCATGGATACCAAAATCTGTGAATGCTCAAGTCCCATTATATACAATGGCATAGTAAAATGGCATCCCTTATATAAAATAAGCAAAGTTAGCTTTTTGGAATCTGCCCCCACCCCCCAAATATTTTCAAGCTGTGGTTGGTTGAATCTGTGAATGCAGAATCTGTGGATATGGAGAGCCATCTGTACTAAGTGCCAGAGAACAACAGTGGTTGAGGGCAGTGGTGTGAAGGTATGATGGGTGTATTGCATTCCTGCCATATCTAATTTGTCTAAACACAGTGGATTAAATTAAATGTTAATGGTATGAAGAGCATCCTATTAAAATGGATGGGGCCTCTTAGTCATTACTAACTTAAGTCCCATTGTTTTCACTGGGTCTACTGTAGATAGGATTAGCATTGGTTAACCCTGGGGGGTGGGAATTATACAGCCTTCTGGAAATTGTTGAACTGCAACTCCCAACAGCCCTAACTAGCATAACCAGTGGTAAGGGATGCTGAGAGCTAGTTCAGATACACCTGGAGGGCCATATATTCCCACCGTGATTTAGCCCATTGCCAGAAACTGCCCACCTCCGTTCAAACATCTCTTTGCAACACTGTGAGCTAGGATCTTCTTTCTTCATACAGGATTCATGAAACTGTTCTTGCCTGAACAGGCTGCTGTAGAAATATAATGCTCCATATGTACCAGCACAGCATTTAAGATAGGCAAGGCAAATGATAATAATGGTAAATAGTAAATAGATGGTAAATAGATACTATGGCAGTGCCAGTGAATATAGCAAACTGTGAATGGATAGCAAAGAATGCTATGTTTATATTTGAGGGATGATACCAGCAAAACTGGCCTTCTTTTACCTCCTAGCCTGTTGATGATGTTGGGGAAATGAGAATAGCAATAGGAAACACTTCTTGAAAGAGGTACTTTCAAGACTTTCAGATTATGCTGTTTAGACAAATAAAGCATTCTCTTGTGGCAGCTTGCTAGGTCACAGTGACTAGCAAGAATGGACATGGGATTCATCCCTCTTGCAAAATGTCTGGCTTGCAGATTTATGTGAGGAGAGAAAAAGATGTTCACATACAAAGTCTCTTGAGTGGTCTAAATGAGCACTATGACAGGACTGGTTCAGGAGGAAGTAGCACTTAACAGCTGGGGTTCTCCTTTGGAGACCTAGCTTGGCATCCTGTTAGTGACATGTGCTTACATAACTGTGGCCTATGCACTCATGTGTTCCTTTTTGGATGGGCAGTAGGGGGCTATTCTCTTGTCCTTGCACTCCATGTGAAAACCTCCGCCACTCAGGCAGCTATCAAGGCCCAGGAAGGATAGTGGTGGTGGCTGCTTCTTAATGTTGGGAAGGGGAAGGATTTTGCAGGTTGTTCAGACCATGACAATATGGTTGCTCTGGGCTCCCAGGGGAAGGAAAGGAAAGTGCATTCTACCTGTGAGGTATTTTGCACCCTTATTTCTCCCCTCCTCCCACTGAGCACAGATGCTTCTGCATGGCCTGAATTGCTGCTACCTCCTTCCCCTCTCCACTGGTCATCAGCAGCAGAGTCTCCTGAGGCTTGACAGTGCCAGGATGTGGTGAGGATACAAAACTGTGTGGGCAGGGTTGTGCTCCTGTGTAAGATTTCAGCCATGTGCTATTGGAGTAAAAGTATGTGGGATTCCTTCCTTCTTTTAAATCCAGGAATGGGAAACTATTTTTGTCTTCTCCTGGATCTCAGTGGTTTACACACACCACAATACAACCCCCCCCCCCAACAAACCCAAATGGCTGTAAAAACAGGCAAATAGCACTCAGAAGCCTCAAGTGCTATTTTCCATTTAAAGCCAATTCCCGCCACCAATACACTGGTGATCCTTAAACAGTCCTTTAACCATGTTGCTAGTGTACTTATAGTTTGACAGAATGAATAGACACAGTCTTCTGGAGTGGCTTGACTTCCCTCCTCTACCAGTAAAACCCATTGACCTCCTGTTGTTGTTTCTTCTCTCCAAACAGAATGGAATTGTTCACAGAGATCTGAAGCTCGAGAACATCCTGCTGGACACCAATGGCAACATCAAGGTGAGTGGAACTGTCCAGTCCACAATGGCTTGGTCAACAGGCGATACTAAAATGCATCTATGAGTTCTTCCCCTGTGAGGGCCTTGCTTCTTTAAAGCTGAGGTGCTTTACATGTATTAATGAAACATGTAGAAGAGAAAAACACCGTAGAAGTTCTCATAATAAAATTTAAAATAGAAATGTAAAAAAGAAACCCTAATAATAAACATTGAGAGAGCATTAATGGGGTGTTAATAAAATTGTTACCCCCTGTGCTTTACTGGAAGTACCTTTACAAAACAGGTGCCATAAAATGGATGGCTTTAACTCCCTTAGAAAAGCACAGAACTTATCAGCAGAGTTTCTATTTAAAATACATATGCAGCAGACATGTATTGATTCCAGAATGCAGGTTTAAGATAGCCATCCACACAATTCCTCCATCCCCAGTTTATATTCTCTAGCATTAAAGACTCAAAACACTCAAAAGTAGTTTAAAAATATAAAAACATCTTGACTTACAGTCAGTGTGCATATCTCAGTGAATATCAGCAGCATTTCAACAAGTGAAGGCTAAACTAGTAAAATACAACTAAAAGCTACATGTTAAAAACAAAAATATGCAGGAGAACTCCATGGAGGCTGCTGATCCTAGAAAAATATCATGGCGAGTGGTAAACCTCATGGCAGCTTTCCAGAAAAAAGAGAAGGACTTGGACACACCTCTCCCTCTGGAAAGCCAACCACATTTCAATAGGAAGTTACATCATACATTCTGTTTACTTCTGTCAGTCAACCCTTTCAGCAGTTAAACGTCTCAACTTATTGGATTGCAAACTACATATCCCAACAAGCATGTGGGGAAAAGAACCCAAACAAGCCCCAGTCTATGTTTTAACCAGTGTACATTGTAACCAGTATTTTACTTTGGCATTGTGGACTCAATACAAGACTGATTTTAGCCCTCTAATACAGAGGTGGAAGTCCGGCTGCCCTCCCAATAATGTTGGTAGCCAGCATAGTTGGATGATGAGGGATCCTGAGGCGTACAGTCCAGCAACATCTGGAGGGCCAGAGGATTTACACCTGTGACGTGCATGATGCCTTAACTGTTACTGGTTCAGCCCAGTTTGGCAACAGACAAAGGATGCTGACACACTGCAAAAATAATACAGTTTGACACCACTGTAACTATCATGCCTCCACCCTATTGAATCGTGGGATTTGTAGTTTATTGTGGCACCAGAGCTATCTGACAGAGAAGGCTAAATATCTCAGAAAACTACAAATCCCATAATTCCATAGCATTGAGCCATGGCAGTTAAAGTGGTGTCAGACTGCATTATTTCTGCAGTGTTTCAGCAGGCAAAGACTGCACTGGCTCAAGACCAAAGGTTGGAGAGCAAGAAAAAAAATAACTTTACTGTTCTGTAGAAGGCATGTAATTGTTTTGTGGATGGGCAGAGAGCTTTGGTTATTGGCTGGCAAAGAAATGTCATAAGCAAATAAATAAAATGCTGCCGCCTGAATCTTGATAGGACATTTCATCTATTGCAATGGGTAAATGGAGGCCCTTCAGATGATGTTGAACTGCAGCTCCCATCATTTCTTACCATTGGCTGTATTGGTTAGGGTTGGTGTAAGTTACAATCCAACAATTTCCAGAAGGCCGTATGTTCCTGCCTGAATACTCCAACAAGGAAGGAGGTAAAAATAGCCTGTGATTACCAGAAATTCTAGCTTATCTCTCCTGTTAAATATACAAATATGAAGCGCTAATCCTAATGGTGACTCATGGCAGAATAAGATACAAGAGGAAAAGTTCTTGTGCCTTGTTTAAAAAACAAATAAAAGGAAAAGTAGTTTCTAAGACAGCGCAAAAAAAACAAAAAACAGCCTACAACCCCTTTCTGAAAACAATTGATTAGACCAAATAATTCACTTGTCTGTCTGAGGTTTACAAATAAGTCATCAGGCTTTAGTCAAGCCCCACTGTACAAGGAGGATTACTATATTTAGAGATTTAGTAACTTGCTTTAGTAACTTGTATTCCTTGGGGACTTTTTGAGGAAAAGATTACACTGCAGTGTTGACCTACCTGGCATCCTCCAGACATGTTCGACTATAATTTTCATAATCTCAGCCAGCATGTCTGGGGATGATGGGGGTTGTAGTTTGACCTGTCAGGAGAATGTTGGGTTGTCTGGAAGGCTGGTTTAAAGAGTGGCAACCATTCTGACAAAAAAGAAGCAATTTTGCCTAAATGCTATGTTGTTTACTCATACTCGATGCAGATGAGTAGATCTTATTCAAAGTAACACGTTCTAACTCTGGTACCTTTCCACACAGGAGAGTCTATTCTTTTTTAAGAAGGATCAGGCAATGCTTAGCACAGTGCAGATTTTTGTATGGTTAATAATAAACAAAGCCCTGCCATAGTCTGTTTTGCCTGAACAATAGGCTGTTCCGCAACTACAAACCTGAACGCATGTTCAGTACCTTCTGGCTCATCTGACTGGTGGTAGGCTAGATAAACAAAGGTATTAAAACAGTAGTATCACCAAGTACTTATGACTGTGGCCCAAGCAGAGTGGTAGAACAAGGGTGTGATAGCCAGTCCTTAAAGGTCTGGTACATGCTTAACAAATCTACCGGTACTCTATTTTCACTTTAGGAACCAAGCATACTTTAGGGCTTTTATTTTTCCCCTGAACAGCCCCTTGGTAGTTACACAGGCACACAACAGACAAAAATGCAGTAGGCGTAACTGTGTTGTCTCCGTAGCTGTTGCCTGGGACAAGCTGGCCCTGTTTTGTGCTCGTTATGCTTTTGTTCAAGGCACAAGGCTACAGTCAGAGAGAGGGAAGTAGTAATCCTAAAAATTTTGATACAAACTCCTACAAACAGAAGCAAGGAACTGTCTGTCTTCATTGCATGTTTAGCGGAAAGGGATAATCTTGCTTTCTAGGTGGTGGCTCCACAGTGTTCATCAGTCTGTAGCTCTAGGTTCAGATTTCAAATCAAATAATTGATTATTTATTTATTTATTTCTATCCCACCTTTCTGCGGACATGGGACCCAGGCAACTCACAACATGAATTAAAAGAAGATACCTTTAAAAACTTGATATTTTTACAAACAAATAAATAAACCACATAAGAACTCCTTTAAAACAGTGTAAATTCATAAATCACAGCAATTAAAGTGAATTTGTACTATTAAAAGGTGCTTCTGCATAGCCAGTTAGCCACAAAATTGTTGTTCCAATTGAAAGGAAGGCCAGAGTCTTTCTTGGGGAAGAGCAGAGAAAAGCAAGGCAGTGGTTCTATTGATGATTCTGATCCAGGGTGAACAGCTTGAGACAACTTGTGATCCCTTATACCATGGTTCTGTATAATTAAGAGATTTCTCCTGGAATTATTCCTTATGTTTTTTTCCCATGCTGTAAAGTAGGTTTCCCAGCTATATTTTCAAGAATGCACTCTACTTTTGTTTTTTGCCATCAGCATCACTAACCTGTGACCAATCTTCTTCCCCCAGATTGCAGACTTTGGCCTCTCCAATGTCTTCCAGCAGGATCGGCTCTTGCAGACTTTCTGCGGCAGCCCACTCTATGCATCCCCTGAGATAGTCAATGGAAAGCCTTACAAAGGACCTGAGGTAAGAGCTTAATCCCTTAAATGATGAATATGGCAGTATTAACTCAGCATACCTACAAGTATTTCACTTGCAAGATAGCTGAGATTTCAACCTTTCCTGCTGAGCATTGAATTATTGTAAGAACGTGCACCTGATCATCTGTCATGCATTTAATAGGCTGCAGGATGTCTGTCAGTAAATACCTTTGGTGACAAGCAAAAATCAGCTATTTGGCACAGAATTAAAATGTGTCTCTAGAAACCTTTGGTAAAGCAATGCCTTTCTGTCTGTTTCCTGCCATGTTTTCACACAAGTGGCTAATGCCAGCTAAAGATCTAGAAACAGAAGTGGCATGAAAGAGACAGTCTTGCATCTCCTAATAGAGTTCTTCTATCCTTGCAGGTTGACAGCTGGTCCCTGGGTGTGCTCCTCTATATTTTGATTCATGGTGCAATGCCTTTTGATGGTCATGATTACAAAACTCTGGTCAAGCAAATCACAAGTGGGGACTACAGAGAACCTACCAAACTTTCAGGTGAGTAGACATGAGAGTAGAGGGTATACCTACTGAAGGACTTAGCAGAACCTGCAGCCTTTTAAAGTCAGGGATAGAAAAGCTATAGTCCTCCAGAGGCTCCAAGCTCCAATCAGACCCAGCCAGCATAGCTGGTGATTGTGAATGATAGGAGCTGTAGTGCAACAAGATCTTGAGTGCCACAAGTTCCCCATCTCTGCTTTTAAGTGTATGTACATGGTTCTATTTGTATTTGTAACCTTTGAATTTTCATTACAGACCAAGTTTCAGATGAAATGGGTGGTAGTGGTGTGGTCTTAATCTTACTTTGTTCACTTGTTTAATACATTTTTATCCAGTTTAAATTAGGTTTATTTTAAAATTTAGAATCACAGAATCATAGAGCTGGTAGAGGTCCTATGGGCCTCAGATCCAACACTCTACTCAGTGCTGGATCTCCAACTAGAGCATATCCCCTACAGTTAGCTGTCCAGACTCTTTTTGAAGACATCCAAACAAAGACACTTCACCATCTTCTGGGGTGCCACAGGGTTCTGTCCTGGGCCCAGTGCTATTCAACATCTTTATCAATGACTTGGATGAGGGAATTAGGGGCATACTTATCAAATTTGCAGATGACACCAAATTCGGAGGAGTAGCTAATACCCTAGAGGACAGGATCAAAATTCAAAATGACCTGGATAGACTGGAGAGCTGGGCCAAAGCTAACAAAATGAAATTCAATACGGACAAATGTAAGGTGCTGCATTTAGGGCGGAAAAATGAAATGCATAAATATAGGATGGGAGAGACCTGGCTGAATGAGACTACATGCAAAAGGGATCTAGGAGTCTTGGTAGACCACAAGTTGAACATGAGCCAACAGTGTGATGCGGCAAGTAAAAAGGCCAATGCGATTTTGGGCTGTATCAATAGAAGTATAGTGTCTAGATCAAGGGAAGTAATAGTGCCACTCTATTCTGCCTTGGTCAGACCTCACTTAGAATACTGTGTCCAGTTCTGGGCACCACAATTCAAAAAGGATATTGACAAATTGGAGCGTGTCCAGAGAAGAGCAACTAAAATGGTGAAAGGTCTGGAAACGATGCCTTATGAGGAGAGACTTAGGGAGCTGGGTACGTTTAGCCTGGAAAAAAGACGGTTAAGAGGCGATATGTCACATTGAGGATGGAGCAGGCTTGTCTTCTGCTGCTCCAGAGACTGGAACATGGAGCAATGGATGCAAGCTCCAGGAACAGAGATTCCACCTCAACATGAGGAGGAACTTTTTGACAGTAAGAGCTGTTTGGCAGTGGAACGCACTCCCTTGGAGCATGGTGGGATCTCCTTCCTTGGAGGTCTTTAAACAGAGGCTGGATGGCCATCTGTCGGGGATGCTTTGATCATGATTTCCTGCGTGGCAGGGGGTTGGACTGGATGGCCCTCGTGGTCTCTTCCAACTCTGCAATTCTATGATTCTATGATCTTTTTAGGCAACTGGTTCCATTGCCAAATTGCTCTGTCAGGAAGTTTCTTCTAATGTTCAATCAAAACCTACTGTCCTGTAACTTAAAACAATTAGATCTAGTTCTACCCTCTGAGGCAGAAGAGAGAACAAGCTTTCCCCCTCCTCTTCCTTCATTCTTTTCTTCAGCAAGTTGAACATGCCCAAAAACTATTAAATTGATTTTATTTGTACACCACCCTGAGGTACCATGATATAAGGTAGGAGATGATGATGATGATAACGATACTGACAGCCCCCAAAAGGAAGACCTAAATGGAATTCTGCCCATACCTATTTGTAATGGTTTCTTTGTCCTCCAGATGCCTGTGGCCTGATCCGGTGGATGCTAATGGTGAACCCAGAGCGCCGAGCGACCATTGAAGATATTGCCAGCCACTGGTGGGTGAATTGGGGCTACAGAGTGCCAGTTGGGGAACAGGAGTCCTCACGTGACAATGAATCTTCATTAGCCACTGTAGCAGAGTGGCTGCGCCGTTCCTCTAGGCCTCTCTTCGAAAATGGCTCCAAGGTACGATGCTTCTTCAAGCAACACATCCCAGGTGTCACGCTGGAGAGACAACGCTCGCTAAAGAAGTCAAAGAAGGAGAATGACATCTCTCATGCTCTGCAAGAGGCTGGCCCTCCTCCAGATAACCCATCCAAATCTATCCTGAAAAGACCCAAAGGCATCTTGAAGAAGAGAAATTCCTGTGAGAAGGCCCAAGTTTCTCCTCCTCTGACAACAGCAGGTCCTGTTGACTCACAGAAGGAGGAGAATACAGAATCTACTATGGACCTGGCTTGTGCCTTATCATCCAGGGCTTTAGCCTGCAAGGCAGAAGGTGTTGTATCTACCCCTCCCATGCCCAAGAAGGGAATCCTGAAGAAACCTCAGAAGAGAGAGTCTGGCTATTATTCTTCCCCAGAGCGTAGTGAATCTACAGAGGTCTTAGACTCTCAAAACCTAGATCTTGATGCCAGTGCCTTTGCTGGCAGTCCTTCATCCATTCCCACCACTGGAGACTCTCACGTCAGACGGAAAGGCATCTTGAAGCACAATGGCAAGTTCTCCTCCAGCAGCACTGAGTCTGAAGGTGTGCCTGCCAAAGTCTTCTCCACTTTTGTAGAGGTCACCTTGCCCAAAATATCTGTGGTCTCCCGTAATCGTCCATCCAGTGCTGTGAGTGAGGATAGTATCCTTTCCTCTGAGTCCTTTGACCAACTGGACTTGCCTGATCGACTGCAGGCAGCTGGAGGAGCACCCATGCGTGCGGCCATCTCTGCAGATGACCTGCTGCAGCTGGAGGAGGCAGAGGGGGAGATGGGGACTCGCCGACTCCGCCGTTGGACAGTAACCCAGTGCCAAAACCCCCTGGTAGATAGTTGCTTCTCTCTGGCAGACTGTGATAATGTCACTGAAGTCTACAAGCGGGCTGTGGCTATGAGCATGAAACTGAGCTGAAGGGCCTGTTGCCACCCAGGCCACCAAGGGACCTTGAATAATCAATGCACACACATGCACAGAGGTCTTACAGCTCTGACTCTGTACTCAGAAAGAACGGCATAGTCCAAACTATTTGCACTTCCCTTTGGAGTGGACAAGAGTGTCTTCTCCCTAACAGGGCAGGAAGTGCAACTGGCTAGAACTATTTATTTTGTTGCATACTTCTTGACTTTTCTTGGAATGTAAAGAGGTGAATGCTCCACATTCTAACAGATGGCTTGTAAAAGTGGTACAACAGGGTATGGGCATGTGTTTGGAGAGACGAAAAAGCTATGTTCATAAAAAGTCAGAGGAGACAGAAAATGAGTTAAGGGCAGTGCAGCGGGGCTGGAGAGATGTGGAGGTATCTGTAGTTATGTGGTCGGGGGGGAATTCTTTACAAGCAAAGGAGCAGTAAGTTGAAACTTTAATTGATAGAATCCTGGAACATCTTCATCTCTCCAAACAGACCCTGATCACCTAATCCTAGGGACTAGGGTACTTATTTTGTTTGCACTGTGCTTCTTTAATTGCACAAAATTGGTAAGAGAGGTAGAAATGCCTGTGAAGTGGAACAACGTTCTAGCAAGATGATGAAAAAAAGAACAGCTCTTGGCTGAAAAACTTGGTTGCGTATTGGTGGAGAGTGTCTGCACTACAGTTTCAAAAAGTGGTCCAATTGTCCTGCAATTCTCAGGCCATAAAAGGGTGATGGAGAGGGGGAAAGCTTACTCACTGAGCATCTTCCATATAATCATGTCTTCAATTTCAAATCATTTGACGCTTCTTCAAATGAGCCATGGCAGTTAACTGAAAATTTGGGAAGACCAATAGCAATCAGATTCAGATGTGCATTGAGCAAAATCAAACTCAGGATAGCTAGATATTACTTCTCCGCACTTTCCCCCAAATATTGAAGTTTGATAGGACTACAGCTGTGATTTTTGCAGTATTTGGATTTTGCAAAGAGGAAACCTTTCTCAAAGTCAGCAAATCACAGCAGCTATAGCATCTCCTCTGAGGCCCATATGTGGTTTGTTCTGGAATGCATCTTGGCCAACAGTCTTAAGGAAAAGGACATGAAAACCGAATGGAAAACCTTGATTGGGATAGGGGGACTGAGATGGGATTTACATTGTAGGCACAGCAGGCTTTTAAAGAAGTAGGCATCCGGACCTTCCAAAACAGGATAAATGTATGTGCCTTTGAAAAGAAATTTTGGACTATGCCTTAGGTACTAAAGTTAAAAAGTTTCATGAAAGGAAAACTTCCAGTAGCCTCTCCCTACACCCACCCCACCCACCCCGTATCCCAGTGCTCCTGCCTCCAATCTCATAACCAACTTTATTGCTGCTTTGTGGGCGGGGGGAGGGGTAGTGGCTTCTCAAATGTGAGGTGGGGTGGCTGGGAGAGGAGGGGACAGGAAACCTTCCTGCCATGAACATGGTGATAAACTTACCTTATGAACCAAACCTGTGTGTGTTGCCAAGGTGTCTGTTACCTTGTCCCAATGGGATTTTTTTCCTTAAGTATTTTAAAATACTGCTTTTCTGAGTAATATGAGCTACTTGGCAAATGTTTTAACAGCAGGATAAATATGGTTTTTGGAAAAGAACTAGGGGGTGCCTCTACAGTGTAGAAATAATGCAGTTTGACACCACTTTAACTGCCATGGCGCCATCCTACAGAATTCTGGGATTTTTAGTTTTGTGAGGCACCAGCACACTTTGGCAGAGAAGACTAAAGACCCTATAAAACCACAAATCCCAGGATTCCATAGGATGGAGCTACAGCACTTAAAATGGCGTCCAGTGGCATTATTTCTACAGTATACCTGCACCCTATGGTGACATCCTAAATAAAAGCAAAGTGATCTGCAAAACATCTCCACCTTCTAACATTTTGGATTTAAAATACCTGTTGCACTATCTTGCCATGTCTTCTCTGGTTGGACTTCCCAAGTTCTGTTTTTTATTTGTCCCACCAGAGAAGTTAATTAAAATGAGACATGAACACTCTTATCTGTGCATCTCTTCTTTTTGTAAACTGATACTGTGGTTATGAAAGAAATAATAAAATAAAGAGAATAAAATAAAGAACCTAAATGTGTTTTTGCTTATTTCTACTGCTCCTTCACTTCACTAGACCTATCTATCAGATCTCAAATAGCCTCTGCCCATGGCACAATCTTTTCTGTTCTAGTATTTGACATTCCTTGAAAATGGAGCTTGGTCCATAAATTGTTAATATGTTCTTCCCGTCCTTGGGAGCTAATGGTATCTAAATAATATGTAGTAAGTTCATTCTTTTGTGTCAGTTAATTAGGAGTATTCCAGTTCCCTGATGCCATTTAAGCAGTTGGAGAATTTGAAAGTGCATAGGTATACGTTATGTATACACACATGCATACATGTAAACACCTCCATAATGGATAATTATCACCCAGTGTCTAACATACCATTTTGGGGCAAGGTATTAGAGCTGAAGTCTAAAACATCTGAAGTCCAAAAGTTTGGGAACCACTGATCTGTATCCATTTCAATCTGGTATCAGGCTTGATTATGGGACAGAGACAGCTTTGGCTGCCTTGGTGGATGACCTACGCAGGGAGCTGGACAGTAGAAGTGTGTCCATGTTGGTTCTGCTGGACCTTTCATTGGCTTTTGATACCATCAACCATGGTATCCTGCTAGGCTGCCTTGCTGGGATGGACTTGAAAGCATTGTTTTACAGTGGCTCCACTCTTTCCTGGAGGGGCAAACTAGAAAGTGGTGCTAGGGGACTCTCATTTAACCAACCCCATGGCCATTGACTTGTGGGGTCTCTCAAGGTTCTGCTTTGTCCTCCATGCTATTTAATATATACATGAAACCATTGGGAGAGGTTGTCCAGAGGTTTGGGGTGTGGTGCCACCAATATGTGGATGACACCAAATTCTACTACTTCTTCCCACCTCGATCCAAGGAGGCTGTTTTGATCTACACCAGTGTCTGTCACTAGTAAAGGAGTGGATGGGGGCAAACAAGTTCCAGACAAGATAGAGGTGCTTCTTGTCAGTCAAAAGGCAGATCAGGGAATAGGAATTCAGCCTGTGTTAGATGGGGTTACACTTCCCCTGAAGACACAGGTTTGCATTTTGTGGTGGCCAGGAGTGCTTTTGCACATTTAAAGCCACCAACTGTGCCCTTTCCTTGAGACATCGGATCTTGCCATGGTTAAATCCTGTTTGGACTGCTGTAACCCACTCTACATGGGATTGCCTTTGAAGAGTGCTCAGAAACTTCAACTAATACAAAGAGTTGCAGCCAGAGTGTTAACCTGGACAAGTTACAGGGACTATACTACTCCCCTGTTAAAACAGCTCCACTAGCTTCCAGTTTGTTTTCAAACACAAGTGCTGGTTATGCTGCTTATGACCTATAAAGCCCTATATGGCTTCAGTCCAGGCTATCTGAGGAGCCAGCATGGTGTAGTGGTTTGAGTGTTGTACTATGATTCAAATCTCCACACAGCCATGGGAACCCACTGGGTGATCTTGGACAAGTCATATAATACACTCTTAGCCTCAGAGGAAGGAAAAGGCAAGCCACCTCTGAACAAATTTTGCCAAGAAACGCCCATGATAGGATTGCCATAAATTTGAAACAACTTGAAGGCACACAGCAAAAGCAGACTATCTGACAGATTGCCCTATACAAGCCTGCTTGGGCCCTGAGATCATTAGAAGAGGCACTACCATCAGAAGCATGGTTGGTGGGGACACTTGCGAGGGCCTTCTTAGTGGCTGCCCTTGAAGTCTGGACCTCCCCTCCCAGGGAGGCCAGAATGGCCCCCTCTCTGCCGTCCGTCCTTTGCCAGGCAAAGAGCTCTTTATTCAGGCAGGCTTTGAAAATAGAAAGTTTTAAAGAATGGGTTGAGGGTGTAGTACTGCTTTAGAATGAATGGTTTTAAAGGATTTTTATCTTTTTTAATAGTATTTTATCTTTTTAAGTGTTTTAAATTATTTTAATGTTCACCATTTTGCATGTTTTAGTTGTATTGTTTTTTAAAATTGTAAACTGCCTTGAGTTCCAGTTTTGAGAGAAAGGCAGCATATAAATAATATAATATAATATAATACAGTATAATTTAATAATATAATTAAGATAATATAATTTTGTCATTGTGTGCCTTCAAATTGTTTCTGACTTATGGCACCCTTAGCATAGCATAGTAAATGTGTATATTTTCACACCTGATTGCAAGTATAGAAAATTGAAATCGAGGTAAAGCAGCATATCTATCCTACCCTTTCTCTGAAGATCTCAGAGGAGAATTTGAACTGTGTCATGTAGGACAGACAGAGCAGATTTCATGTACTCAAACATAGCATTCTAGTCACTGTAGTCTTGCCAATTTGAGGATTAACTAATCCAAGGTAAGCGATTTTGAACATATAGCCAGTGAAGTCTTCTCTGATGTGAGCCAGAAACCCTGATGTCACACCAGTGGAAGTTTCCTTTATACCAGATGAGTCTATCCATCTTCCCCAGCAGTATCCACACTGGTTACAACCACCCAACCACTGCTTGCAAAGTGTTCTAGTTGGCTTGTTGACTCCCCCCCCCCCCGCCGGCTTTGCAAGCAACTGGAACATGGGCAGTCAGTCCCAAGCAAGCCTCCATAGGCAACAACTATCAAAAGAATGGATTCCTTATAGAATGAATGAAACTTGTCCTTAATTTGCAAGCTTGGAAAGAGTGAGTTGTCAGATAATTAGCTGTCAAAAGGCAGGGTCTTTCTGTATGCAAGGCTAAAGCACAGGTTCAAAAACAGCAACGTTGACATCAATTTGGGCTGTCACTACATCAAGGAACTTGTAACCAGAGGTAGAAAAAGTTTCTTCTTTGGACTACAGCTTGCAGAATCCAGAAAAATACCCCTCCCGCAGGCTCTGCTTTTAATAAAAAGTAGGTGGGTTTGAACTGGTCAGAGTGAAAACTGACCATCTAACATCCATCTACCCATCTAGTTGTAGGCAGCAGGAGACTAAAAAGGTTAATGAGGAAATTACAGGTGTGGCCTTCTGGTGGGAGTGTAACAGGGTTTGCTTTATTAAGCAGCTCATGATATAGGAAACTATACTGTGACCTGGCCATAGCCTGGAGGGCTTGGAAAGAAATGCATTTGTGAACAAGATGGAGCACAAGCAAATAGCACTAGTTGCACAGTCCATTTCTGCAGACTTCCTCCTTTTCTCAAGTCCATTCCATCATGATTTCATATAGACTTTTTTATTTTAATTTTTTATTAGAATGCAGCAGCATGTACATATACAACAAACTATCAAAGAACAACAAACAAAGACTTAAGACTCAGTAGATAAGAATTTTTTGTCCTACTGTAGCATCAGGTAATATGAGAAACTGTGCAGGAGTCCTATTAAGCGTCCAAGGAAGAAGAGGGCTCTGTGGCCAATACATCTTTTCAAAATGACCTGTGACATGCCGGAGGTTGCAACAAGTCTGAATTCAAGTTCATGTATTCAATAAAAGTAAACCAATCTTCCGGAAACATGGAAAGTTTTTTTCATCCATTTCAAAAGTTCATAGTATATGTTAGTTTTTCCAACAACAATGAGGCACAATCTCTGTCCCACCAATCTGCAATTGTAAGAGGGCCAGATTTCCAGTTTTTAGCAAGATCTGTCCTTTGTTAGGTATTATTTTCTTAAAATGTGAAAATTTGGGTGCAGTTTTCAAATTGTATGCCTTGTTTATATGAATCTACTCATTGACCAAAGTGTGTTTTATTGCCCTTCTTATTCTTCTACTTCGATTTCGACTTCTACTTCTGCTTCTACATTTCTTCTATTTATTTCTCTCTTGCCTTTTTCCAAGATCAGGACTCAAAACTGCTTACAACAATTTTAAAAGACATGGTTAAAAATCCACAAGATACAAAAGTTAAAACAAGATTGAACAATAAAAAAATAACACCAGATTATAACTTACATCATTAAAACACACACATACCAGCACAACAATTAGCAAGATCCAGCACATTGTGTAAGATGAGCCTGATATAGTCACTCATCAAATGCCTGTTGAAATATAAAAGTCTTTACTTGTCTGTGAAAAGAAAATAGGGAGGATGCCAATCTAACTTTTCTGGGAAGGGAGTTCCAGAGCCTGGGAGCAGCCACTGAGAAGAGCATCTCCTGTGTTCCCACCAGGTACTGGGAGGGTGGTGGAACTGGAAGAAAGGCCTCTACAGCAGATCCCAAGGCATGGGCTGGTTCATAAGGGAGAATATGGTCCTACGAATACCTGGACCTGAACTGTGTAAGGCTTTAAAGGTCATAATCAGCACTTTGAATTGTGCCCAGAAACAGCCTGGCAGCCAGTGGAGCTGTTTCCAAACACTCTTCAAAGGCAGCCTCACATAGAGCACATTGCAGTAATCGAACTGGGATATAACTCAGGCATGTGTCACTGTGGCGAGATCTGACATCTCAAGGAATGGATGCAGCTGGCGCACAAGGTTTAACTGTGCAAATGCACTCCTAGCCACCACTAAAACCTGGGCTTCCAGGCTCAGAGTTAAATCCAGCAGCACACCCAAGCTGCGAACCTGCATCCTGTAACCCCATCCAGCACAGGCTGAATCCTTATTCTGCCTTTTGACTGACCAGGAGCACCTCTGTCTTGTCTGGATTAAGTTTCAATTTGTTCACCCTCATCCAGTCCATTACTGATGACAGGCACCAATTTAAAACCAAAACAGTTTCCTTGGCTAGTGGTGGAAAGGAGTAATACAGTTGGGTGTCATCCCCATCCTAATGGCACCAAAGCCCAAACTCTGGACAACCTCTCCCTTGATTTCTTATATATGTTAAATAGCTTGGGGGACAGAACCAAACTCTGAGGGACCCCACAGGCCAACAGCCAAGGGATGAGCAGGAGTCCCCCATCACCACCTTCTGGGTTTGCCCCTCCAAAAAGTTATGAAGCCACTGTTTCTTTGCATTTTTGAAATGTGTACATTATAATTGACACTCTTGTTGCATGGAATGTGTTCTGCCCATGTCCATTCATGGGTGGTATTAATTAGGGAAACTAACTGGATTCCTCACACATCCTTATTCCTAGCTGAAAAATGGAAACAACAGCAACACATGGAGCTGCTCCTTCATTTCTGGAACACCCCCGCTCCTGCAAAGTATACTTGTTCAATGACGATAAAAGTCCTGCTGAATCAGACAATAAAAATCTGGCTCATCTTGCATCTTGTATCACTCAGGAGCCACATATATTCTCAAGGAAAAATCTCAAAGCAGTCACATCCAATGGTACCCCACTCCACTACTGTTATTCAGAGGTGTGCTGCTTCTAATTCTGGATGGTGGTAGACTATAGCCATCTAGAGTTATAGCCACTGATATCCCTGTCTTCCAAGGATTAGTTTAATTCCCCCTTTAAAGTCATATGAGTTGGTTGCTATGACCATACCTTGGCAGAGCAAAGTCATACTTTTAATTCCACACACTGGTGAATGAGTATTTCTTGTTGGTCCAGAAACTCATGCCATTCAGTTCCACTGAATGACACCAGGCTCTAGAATGACATTTCAATAGCTCCTTTCTCCACACCGTACATAACATTCTTCACTTGCCATCTTTCTGAACAGTACTAAAAAGCTTCAGGCATTGTAACCTGTCTTCAAAGGAGAGTTATTCCAACCCCACAGTACTTTGGTTGTCCTTTCAAGCACTTTCTCTAGTTTTACCATAAACCTTTCTGAGAACTGGGCAGAAGAATGGTTGTATCTAATAAATAAAATGCCAAATGGATAACCTGTTTGATATTTTAAACCCCCCTCAAAATGACACTATTAAAATGCAATAACAATGGCCTTATCTATACAAGACCAAACTAAAATAATCCTGGATTGCTCTGCAGTCATGGCAAATCACAGCAGCTGCGATTTGTCTTACTGTTTTTTTTTTGGCAGGCTAAGCTTTGCATGCCTGTGAATCAAGATGGCGGCTATGAGTGAATTACTCATGTTTTAACTTACCTCAATTTGCCACAACTGAACTTTTTTTTTAAAAAAAAAAACCCTATTTCCTATGTGTGATAGAGCCATATTTCACCTCTACTAAAAAGAAAAAAACAACACTCCATTTTATTGCCTTAGCGCTTGCTTGCTAAGATGAAAATCCAACATGGCGGCTGCAGGCATGTACCTTGTTAGCAAGCCCTGCCCTTCGTGTTCATCCAGCCAAACAGTTTTGTGCTTCCGCTCATATGGGAAAGTGATTCAAACCAAATCGCTTGTCCCAATGAGCAGGAATGCACATTCCCCTTGCTGTTTTTTTTAAAACTCAGGGAAAACCTGCAAAGGCTTTTCCCACAGAGTATAAGGTGTTTTTGCCCCCCTCCTTCCCAATACAGTGAAACAAGGAGGAATCCAATTAAGACAGGTAGGATTTTCCTTGCATTCCATGAGGAGTATTTTCACCATTTAGACAACCCCATATCAAAATGGCTGTAACACACTATAGTGCAAGGATATAAATCATATATTAACACATTAAAAGAAATAGAATACAAGCTCAACAAGAACATAAAGTATCAGTATGTGTGCAAAAACATGCTTTGACACAGTCTTCTTCAGTGATGGTTGTGCTATTGCTATTGTTGTTGTGTGACTTCAAGTCATCTCTGAATTATAGTGACCTGAAAGCAAACTTATCACTGGATTTTCTTAGCATGATTTGTTCAGAAGGGGGTTACCATTCCCTTCTTCTGAGGCTGAGAAAGTATGAGCCACCCAAGGTCACCCAATGGGTTTCCATGGGCAAGTGGGGATTCAAACTCTGGTTTCCTAGGACCTTATCCGATGGACTACATATGGCATCATAATGACACCACATAAATGTGAAAGGGTGCACAGGTCAGACAGTGTCACCCTTTCACATTTATGTATAGTGAAAATCACATAGTTTTTAATTGACGGCTTAAGCCACCAATAGATTTCCCCATGCTGCTTTTGTGCCGGCACTGCCAGCATGCAAAACATCAGGTCATTTAAATCTCGCATTTACCCTGACAATGGCCAGACTGGGCAGAACATTTCCAGGTCAGATTGGGACATCCAGGTAAGTTTTGCTCTTTTCATTTAACAGAGAGTCTGTGAACATTTAGAAGGCAATGCCATAATCACAAAAACTCAACATGGGTTTCAGAGAAACAAGTCATGCCAGACTAATCTGATCTCTTTTTTGATAAAATTACCAGCTTGGTAGATGAAGGGAACGCTGTGGATATCGCATATCTTGATTTCAGTAAGGCCTTTGGCAAGGTTCCCCATGACATTCTTGCAAACAAGCTTGTAAAGTGTGGGCTAGACAAGTTAACTGTTAAGTGGATTTGTAATTGGTTGACTGGCCGAACCCAAAGGGTGCTCAATAGTGGCTCCTCTTCATCTTGGAAAGATGTGACCAGTGGGGTGCCACAGGGTCCTGTCCTGGGTCCAGTGCTATTCAACATCTTTTATCAATGACTTGGATGATGGAATTAAGGGCATACTTATCAAATTTGCAAGCTCCAGGAACAGAGATTCCACCTCAACATTAGGAGGAACTTTCTGACAGTAAGAGCTGTTCAGCAGTGGAACACACTCCCTCAGAACGTGGTGGGGTCTCCTTCCTTGGAGGTCTTTAAATAGAGGCTGGATGGCCATCTGTCAGGGATGCTTTGATCGTGATTTCCTGCATGGAATGGGGTTGGACTTGATGGCCCTTGAGGTCTCTTTCAACTCTATAATTCTATGATTCTATGATGCTCCCTGGATTACTTGGGACCTTTAAAGTGTGTTAAGGTGCTTGGTATAACTTTAAATGTGTTGTTTTTGTTTTTATTTTTAAATTTCCCACATGACAAAGTTTCGCAAGAAGTGAACAGGGCTCCGTTCACTTCCTCTTTATTCATGGAGCTGCCTTTGTCAGGAGAAGAAGGTAAGTGCAGCCGGGGGGGGGCATTCTCTTGCTGGCATAGAATTTTTTTTTTTAATGCTGGTAAAAAAACGTTTAAAGAGTAGTGTCTGATAAAGTGCCTAGAATCCTAATCCAACATTCAAACCACTATATTGTGCTGGGTCTCACATTAAACAACTAACATTTTAAAAAGAAACCAAATATGCAAAAACCCTGTAAGTGAACATGAATAAAAATAGTTCCTTGGGTTGAAACGTTTAGTCAGAAGTAGATTAAATTAGCAGAGTCTGCTTTTGTACCAATGGTGATACATTGGTAGCTTAGTGGAGCCAGCCTGTGTTTGCCAGCTAACATGAATACAGCATTCACACAAGTAGCTTTCAGTTAGCTTTCAGTTCTCGTCCCACAATGTCCACAACCACTTTACCATCATTGCCATACCACCACTCCCTCCAAAGTTAGGGCACTTAACACCAGGCAATAGGATAATGGCCACTGGCAGTTTTATTTTCAACTCCTGTTTAAAGGCTTCCCAAACCTGCCTTTTTCGCAGCTGCCACATGCGGGGTCAAGATTTTCATTTAGTTATCCACCATCAGAGCCATAAGATCTCTTTCCCAGTCAGTCAACACTAGGACTGATCCCAAACCATTTAACCTTGCATTTGTCATTTACTTTCCCATTCACCCAGTTCAGAGAGTTCCTTTAGAACTTTGTCACAATCCTCTTTTCTTTTAACTATGCTGAACTGTTCTTTTAACCACATTGAACAAACCATAAGCAAACCTGGCCACCTCACCTCTGGCCCTTAAGATGGGGAAGCAGTCCCATGGCTGAGCGGTTCTCCCGTTTTGCATGAGAGAAAAGCAGCCTCATGGTGTTTGCTCTTTCGGTGAGTCTTCTATTTGACAAATCTCGAATAAAGATAACCAAAAGAAGGTAGAGCAGGGACCATGAAGCTGTCCATCACCATCTGGCTGTTAGGCCACAGTTTGAGTAAAGTGCCTTGGCTGTCTAGTCACAGTCTTCCCCACTGTGGTAAGATACGTTGCATTTCTCTTGTTATAGTTATTGTTTCTAAATTTGCAAGTTTACATATTTATTAGCACATGCACATTTGGTGCCTATTTCTTAAAAGTTTGGCAGGGACAGGTCTTCCTCTACTTAGAACAGGATGACAGAATGGGCTGTCTTGTGGAAGAATCATAGCAGAGTTGGAAGATACTACAAGGGCCATCCAGTCCAACCCCCTGTCTTGTAGGAATAACCAATCAAAGCACTCCCAACAGATAACAGAAAACCATCCAGCTTCTATTAAAAACCTCCAAAGAAGGAGACTCCACCACAATCTGAGACAGTGCGTTCCATTGTTGAACAGCTCTTATACTTAGAAGTTCTTCCTACTACCTGGGTGGAATCCATTGCTCCATGTCCTAGTCTTGATGGAGCAAGCTTGTTTTCTACTGCTCTAGAGAACAAGACCTAAACCACTGGGTTCAAATTTAAGAATAGTGATCCCAACTAAACATTAGGAAAAGATTCTTGACAGTGAAAGCTGTTCAACAGTAGAATAGACTACCTCAGGAAGGTGGTGGAGTCCCTTTCATTAGAGGTTTTTTGAGGTTAAAAGACCACCTCTTGGGAGATTATTAGACACAGCAAATATGACATCATAATGATGCCAAAGTACGCAAAACGGCACCCATATTGCACAATGTTGTGCTATGGCATTATGAAGTTGTTAATAAGGCATTCTTTTTTATTGACAGTCCAAAGCCGGCAATTGATCTGCCGTGGAGTTTTTTGTCGTGGAAATGTAAGTGCCTGAGACTGCACACCATTCTGCTCTTATGAATACAGCATCAATGGACGGTCCCCACCAGAACATTTCCAGGTTAGAATGCGAAAACTAGGTACAGGACACCCTTTTTATGAACCTCCCCATTTTGCAGGCAAGTTTAAAGTGTGTTTCAGTGCTTGTGTGTTTGTTTTGTTTGTTAATTTAGTTGCTTTTAGACTTTTAAGTGCGCTCATCTTCTTGTGGGAACCGCCAAGATCACGCGCCCCTGTGAACATGGAAGGAAACAGTGCTGGCGATCCTCCAATAATGCTGGGGCTGCTCTTTCTCATTATTACAGTGATGTGATAAAAAGGGTTATTGTGCAAGGATACTTATACTTTAAAATATAATGGGACAAGAACATTTGTAGAGGCTTGTCTGAGAATCTCCTTGGAGTGATATGACCATAGATTTCTGCAATAGCAGGGACTGGACTAACTAGCCCTTTGAATTCCTTCCAGCTCTATAGCTCTGGGTCCAAAATACCTGTTTTTTGGTTAATTCTAGTTTGGCAAATGTACTTGGAGGATTTTCCAAGCAAATTAATCAGCAAAATTTTAAGAATGGTTCATTATATGTTTTGGCTTTATGTACACACAAAACTTTGGTAGTAATTACATTTCATTCACACTTTTGGTGCAGCTTGATTTCTTTCTAACTTTTAATTTTTGAGCATTTACGTTGGTTTGTCGTGTACTGGTTTTTGTGCTGAAAGTGTTTGTTCTGTTTCCTGCAAGCTCTGAGCAAGAGTGGGAAAGAAATCCTATGTGAAAAAGAAATCCCAAGGGTATAGTTAAAAATAAAATAAAATCCACAGGTGGGTAAGAAAGAAATGCATACCGGAAAACAGGTGGGGAAGATACATACCTGTATGTGCATAGTAAAAACCCACAACGAATTGCTACAGAATTAATCACCCATTTCGCCTGTACAAAATGATCCTTTACCTTCAATACAAGAAAAGCAACCAGACTGTAGCTTGGCTGTTGGTTTCCTAGCTATCTACCCAAAGTAAAAGTTGGCTTTCTGGTAAGCTGCTGGAGACAGAGCTGACTTTAAAGCAGGCTGTGTGAATGCTGAACACTAGATTTTTCAGAAGGTGCTAGTGGTTTGTTTTAGGAGAAGATTTCTTTTCAAAGGAGGAGCATTCCGTTTCAACATCACTAGTTAAAGCTAAAGCAGGTCATTTTACAAGCTGCGAAGAAATGAACTGTTCCTCTTCCTGGCTCCCCCATCTTCTTCCTATGCTCTTTTATACTGGGGCTCCTCTTATTGTACCCAAGCATGTTTTATTAGACCATAAAGCAGTGTAACATTTTCTCCCATTTCCACCTGGGTTAATAAAACAACAACAACTACCCTTAACAGATCTCCTCCCTTTACCCCACTGCTAGCTGCTAAACAGAGAGTGAAATAAAAGCAATGAATGTCTGGAATGTCTTCCCTCCCCTCCTGATTCAGATGAAATTAACAAGGGCAGTGTGCAATTTGCCCCCCTACAGAGAATTCCCCACATGCTTCCAGATCCATTAAGAAAGCTCAGAAATGCTTTAAAGCTGTTTTTTTTCCAGGACATGCTGATTAGCAAGGGCAAAGTCTCAACAGCCTTGAGGTTTAATAGGGGAATGGTGGGGGTGGGGTGCGGGAAGAGGGAGCCAGCTCCTGCCAAAGCTTGGTACATTGGTCGCTGTCATCTCTAGACACAAAGAGCAAATCACACTGGTTGCCTACACACTCACTCCATGAGTTTTCCATGGGCTTGCAGTGTCATTTACATGTTGCACCTCCATGACCTTGCTGGGTGTTACCAGGCATGGGACAGGCTTGTACAGCAACAGCTGATCTACCTCAAGATAAAGAGAGCAGATAGCATGCCCTCAGCATCTCTTCTCCATTCCATTTGTCCTGGAGGGAAATGTTCCATTTTAAATGGCCCTGAAGGAATTTGGGAGGACATAAAACAGGTCTCCAAGCACACCTCATTCTCTGTTATCAGGACTGCATACAGTAGGTATGCAGGTTTCTGTATTGGACACAGAAATGGCACAAGAGATGGGTGCCATTTTTTGGCTCCTCGAAAGTCAGAGAATTTGTGTATATAGGATGAACTTGAAAGCTACCTAATGCCTTAAAAGGCATCCTCTAAATATATGTATAACTAAGTGTAGATCGCAAAGCAACTCAGGTATCTGTACATTTAGGAAGAGTGTCTACTGTGGGTAATAGGGAAAAACAAGCTAGTGGAGTCGCTATGCACAGTCTATTCTCTACAGCAGCAGTGGGCATAGTGAGGCATCCAAGCTACACGCACCCACCAAGGCTATTTCTGTGCCCCTCAGGTTCCATTTATTCCCACTTCCATATTTTCCATCAGTTTACTTTCAGTGGGTTTTTCCCCCAGAAGAAGAAATGCCCCAGAATGTTCCTTACCAAGCCTCTCAGGAGCATGATTGAATACTCCCCTCCAACAATTCACAAATTAAAACTGGGCCACATGTGGCCAAATATCAGAAGATGGTCAAAATGGCAAAAAGTATTACTGAGGAAGAACTCATGAACGAGGAGAGGCTGCAGCAGTTTGCTTTTGCCTGAGTCTAAAGGGAAGGACAGGCTTCTGTCCCCTCCTCTCTTCCCCTTCCACTGAGATAATTGAGGACAAACTACTTTTGAACTCTGAACTCAGTTTGCAGCAACTGGAGTAAGCCAAGGACAAAGGGGGGAAGTGAGGGGAGAAGAGAGAAACAGATATTTTAAAAGCAGCTGAAAAGTGGTGCGATGGAGGATCCATCAGGACTTTCACTGCCAAACTGTGACAGTTGAAGGGTATGTGATTGGCCATTTCACCCCATTTTCACCCCTCCAAACCTGTTTTACGCCCATATAGCAGCCTTTCTCAACTTTTTACCCTGGAGAAACCCTTGGAATAATTTTCAGGTCTCAGGGAACCCCTGCATAAACATTATTCTATATACTGCTATTGCTCCCCCCCCATCACAATCTCTTGAGGAGCCCCTAGCAACCTCTTGGGGAACCCTAGGGTTCCAGGGAACCCTGGTTGAGAAACACTGCCATACAGGATTACTGTTTTTTGGTCAAAATATGTGCTGTCACTTCCACTTTGGAAAAAAAAAAGGCCTACGTGGTTCTGAATCTGAAAATATAGTCTACAGGTTGACATTATGGAGGTCTGAACTAGAGTTCTGTGGCTTGTTAGTTCCCTCTTTTTTCCCCAAACCATGAAATGCATGTAAACCTTTAGAGGCATTTTGTCTGGACTTTGGCCCATTTTGTTGAGGTAATGGGGGCAGAATGGTCCTGATCCATGGCTGGGATACGCCAGCAGGGTGGCAGTACAGCCTGGCTCATGTAGATAAGCGCTCAGCTTCTCAGACCTGACAATGGTTTCTGAACCAAACCTTAGAAAATGGGTGGAAATTAAACGCTACTAGATTCTTTTCTTCTAGCTAGGAATGTGGCATGGCAGTATTAAACTATGTGGCCTCTAGAGACACTGATTTATTCAGCAGATGTCAATGACGGAATGCCAATTTGTGGGCTTCCAGATTCTATTGACTCAGTTTCCATTAGTCCTAGTCAGCATAGCCACTGATCAGGGATGATGAGAGCTGAACTCCAGTAATGTCTGGAGGTAAACAATTTGTCTACCTAAGAACACATGCAAAGAGAAAAATGGCTGTACCAGTATGAGAAAGCAATTTCTATACGTCATGGGTCTTCATGAGCCACCAATGATGAGATATGTGTAGTTCTTTAGCCAAGGTTTTTCTGGAACAATACTGTATTTTCAAAGGATATCTAAAACTGAGTGTGTGTTTTTTATCCCAAGATGCAGCTATACAAATTTGCTCAGTTGCAGTCCTGCTGAATCAGTGAAGCTTACCTCTGCCATCTGAGCAGGAGAGAGTGAGGGGGAGATTGTCCCAGCTGATTTGCATAAATCCATGATAAGAATTCCATATCAGTATATAGCTGGAAGTGACTTTCCTTTTCTATTATGTGCACTGGAAAAGGAAGGAGTAGAAGTGGGACAGGACATGGGCAGACAGAGGAGAAATGGGAGGCTTAAGAAAATTGACTAGAAGAAAGAAACAGGTCTCCCCCTGTTTACACAGGATCAGTACCTATGGTTTTACTTACCTGCAGACAGGAGAAAAGGTCTCTCTAGCCATCTGAAGGACCATAGTCACACTGGAGATGGTTTCTCTAAGCATCAGGTGGTTCTCCAGTGTGACTCTATGGTCAACTTCTGCCACATGCCTAGAGAGGTGTCCTCTCTAGACATTTTTTAGGTCCCCCAATGTGATTCTATGATATTCTATGGTGGTTTTGTGTATCTATGGTAAGTCTGGGAACATATCCCCTGTGGATACAGTGGGCAACCACTACTATACTTTCATTTATTGCCGCTCCCTTTGTTAGAAAGAGTTCACAAAAATTCCATCATGGTCATGAACCCAGGCATTTCTGTGGCCTGGACACAAGCCATCATACTGATAGGGTCAGATAATTAAGAAAAGTAACTGTGGTACCAGCTTGAATGGCTATTGTTTTTGCTCCTTCTGATTTTTAGGCAGCCCTTCTTTATCAAAAGGCATCTCACCCACCCAGTGAAGACTTAAAAGTTAAGACTCTTGGAATCTTGGCTCCCATCCTGTTCTCACAGGTTAAAGAAGACAAAGAGAGAGATGCAATAAAGTATCTGCAAAACAGATCCAGGTGCACCTATTTCAATAAGGCAAGGAGGGAAAGCAGAGCTTTTCTGGAATCTGTAGCTCTTCCAGACCTCCTCCCTGCCTCCCAAATCCTGTGCTTCTGTTTTGAAAAGGCAACTGAGCACATGGCATTAGCAGGTGTTGTTTCTGCTCAGGGAGCTTGTCTGGCTGCTGGCCTGCTGCTTTCATCTTGCCTAGGAATGTTAATAGGATGGAGCCCTGGCCTCAGCAAAGTGTCAACCTTCAAGGGAGGGAATGCGCTGGCAGGCCCCACTGTGTGCAACAGGATGAGGGGGACATCCTCTCTGATAATAAATATTTTCTGCCAGATCTTCTCTGGGTGCCTTTGAACTCTTCCAGTTATCCAGACTCTGCCCCACCTCCTCTCACTTTATCCCCAAGACAAGCCCTTCACTTACATTGCAGAAGCTTTTCTGTGGCTAACAAAATGGTAAAAGCTTGTGGCAGGGCACCAGTTCCATAACTGCCCCTTTTCTTGCTTATTCTGTAATTGTGCCCAATAGCAAATTCTCTCATTGTACTTTCAGCAAGATTGCACAGAACACAGAAGGGGATGCAATATGCGAATTTGTCTTAGACTATATCAGCACTGCACAGTTGTAGCAGTTTGATACAGCTTTGGCTCCATCCCATAGAATCCTGGGATGTGTAGTTTGTTGAGGTATGTAGAATTTCTTTCTGGAGGGAGGGGCCAAGTGTACTCCCCTCTATTACAGCTCTACAGGTTAGAAGAACTCAGAATTCCATAGATCATAAAATTCTCTGTATAGATTTTTCAAGCTTTTCTCCCAATGGGGTTTCCATAAAACAAAGGAAGGGAGAGAAAGAATACTTAAGTCCTATGTGTATAGGTTTTTGCATGTGCCCCCCAGCTCCTTTTACAATCTTGACCCATCAAAAGCAAATCAGTTAAGGTTATTTCATTTTTTTCACAGACAGAGAGATCTGGTTATTATCAAACCAAGACCACCCAGCAATGTTGAGTCTATAGTAGGGCTGATCCTCAACAGAAGAAGGTAGACAAATGTTCACCCTATGCAAGACAGCAGTGCAGGGTGCTTTCTTAAATTTTCTCTTTTGTGCAATTATTGCAGCAGTGATTAGGAGCTTTTGCCCCATACTCAGATGTTGCTGAACTATGGCTCCCATCATGGTAGCTGGCAAAGGCTGGTGGGAATTGGAATTCAATGAAATTGGGAAAGTCATAGATTCTCCAGACCTGCATTAGAGACACAGGAAATCCTGTACTACATGTGATCTGTTGTTGTTGCTGCTGCTGTTGCTGCTGTTGCTTCTGCTGCTGCTATTTGCTGTCAAGTCAGCTTTGATTAATGGCAATCCTATGAATGAGAGACCTCTGAGAGACTCAATCATAGACATCCCTGCTCAGGTCTTGCAGACTCAGGCCTGTGGCTTTCTTGATTGAATCAATCCATCTGTAATGTGGTCTTCCTCTTTTCCTACTGCCTTCCACTTCACCAAGCATGATCATCTTTTCCAATGAGTCATATCATGGTGTGATGTGTCCAAAGTACAATAGTCCCAGTTTAGTCATTTTGGCTTCTAGTGAGAGTAGTCTGATGCTGTGAAGAGCCTGTCCAAGTTCTGAATTTTCAGGTATTCAAAAATAGTTCATCATGTTCTCTCTTGAAAATAATAATTATGCATCTTTCAGATGACATAAACTGATTGCCCAAACAGAGAGTTCTAAGAGGAAGAATGGATTTCCTACAACCTGAGAAATCTCAGCAGTGTCACTATGAGGTATGTGTTCCCCCAATAAAAATAAAATAAATAAAAATAAAAATTCCCCACCCCCAAATGTTCCTTAATTCTACAAATGTATAGCACTGCAGAGGATGAGACACCAAAAATGTTCACATCTAGAACTCTTATATGGGCTATGTTCACATCCTCAGGTAACTTCGCCTTTTGCTTTGGATGCCTAAACTCTATTTCTACATGCTCAACTTAATTTTTAGGTTACTTCAATACTAGGAATTTGGGGACTGAAAAAAATTTCATATGTGTGTGTGGGTTAGAATTCTCCTCCATAATCCCATCCTTGGGAGATCTACATGCCCCATGTAACTTCCTTGGTTTATTGCTCCAAGCTTTGGCACAGCCTCAAATTAAGTCTTTTCCTGACTGAAAAGTGGTAGGACACTGCTGCTGCCATGGCAACAGGACCCAGGCAGTCAACTAGTAATCAACAATAATCCCTAGGTCCTTTTCACATGTAGTACTGCTGAGCCATGTATCCCTCATCCTATACCTGTGAATTTGGTTTTTGTTGCCTAAATGTAGAATTTTGCATTTCTGGCTATTGAATTTCATTTTATTAATTTATGTCCAATTTGCTAGTTTATCAAGGTCCTTTGAATTCTGTTCCTATATTCCAATGCGTTAGTTACCCTTAAAGTTTTGTATCATCCAAAAACTTGATAAGGATTCCCTCTAACTCATTATCTAAGTTATTGATAAAAATATTGAAGTGTTGGCCCCAGGACAAAACCCTGCAGCAGTCCAATTGAGGCTTCCCTCCAGTTTGAAGCACAGCCGTTGATGATGACTCTTTGATTACATTTTCCCCCCACCCAATTATGGATCCATCTGGTATTGTTCCCATCTATTCTCCATTTACTCTGTTTGCTAATCAAAATATCATGGGGGGCTTTATCAAATCCTTTTTAAAATCCAGATAATGACATCTACATCATTCCCACCATCTACTAAACTAGTGACCAGATTTTATAGGATTCGTCTGGGAGAATTTGTTCTTGACAAACTCATGCTAGCTCCTACTAGTCACTGCACTGATATCTAGATACTTGCAAATAGACTCCTTTATAATCTGTCTAATATTTTTCCTGGTACTGAGGTCGGACTGACTGGCCTGTAGTTAACTGGATTTTCTTTTTTGGCCTTTTTAAAGAGAGGGATAATATTTGCCCTTGTCCAGGGCTCTGGCATCAACTGTTCCATGGTGAGTAAACACTTATGTATCTCACATTGATTCAGTCAGTCTACTTTACTTTAGGAGATAATCAGATGTGGCAAAAACCAAATCAAACGATCGTGACAAGAACAAAAACAGGCGATCTTACCAGGCAACGTCACCCTCCAGTGTCCTGGGGACATAACGTGGCCATCAGTAAGGCATTCCTTTTTATTTGTGGCCTCTTCCTGTCAATGAAAAAAGGAAGCCTCAGTGGTGGCAGCACTACACCCCCAGAACGGCTGAAGGATGTAGTATCTTGTAAAGTCTCCCTTTCTGTTCTTTTAGCAATCATCGGACGTGGTTGGGAACACAATTTTTTGTCCCGTTCCCCCACATATGATAATCTCCTAAGACTAACATGCTCTCCGATTGTCCCAATATGGCAAGGATGGTTTTGATTACTCCTCTGTCACCCCACTTTTTTGGCTGATTTAAAATGTCCAACTTTAAAATGTCCCACCTCACTCTCCTCCTTCCATGTTTCCTCTTTGTCCTCAGCTTCAGTTGCTGCAGACTGAATTCAAAGTGTAAAAGTAGTTTACAGTCATTTAATGGGGCGGGGGGAGGAGAGGAAGGGGCAGAATGTGATCCTTCCCAGCTGTGGCATCACTAAAGCTGGTGTCGCCCCTCTTTCCGATGGTGCTACTTGATGTGGTTTGGATTCTCCACAGACTCCTAGTGCCATTACTGTTTCCTAGTAGGCTATGGCAAAAACAAATTGCTGCAGCGTCTCCTAGCTTGTGTGTCATTAGTAACTTTTGCCATCTTGACCACACTCTGGTGTTGCTTGGCTACCCGTTTCCTGGTTTTCATCTGTGAAATGTTGGAAAGTAGACTAACAATAGGATTGAGGGCAGTACAGTAACAAAAAATACATCCAGGCCAACACCTCGATACATGAAAACAATCTGGAGTTAAACTACAGCTATATTTAATTATTGCATGTTTCCACTTGTGCTATATCTATTCACATTTTCCCTAATGTCTGGGTTGAAAATGTATATGATTATTTAAATTTTAGATTGCTGCTTTTCTGTTTGGTGCTAAATTAGCCCAGGGCACACATACTAGACTCTACAGAACTACTGTGACTATCTCTGTATTTTCCACACCTCTGCTTCATTTCCCCACACCCCAGTGCATTTACACCACAGGGGTGGGAATCATATTAGACTGCAACTCCCAGCAGTCCTACCCACCTTAGCCAATGGCAAGGGAGTTTCAGCCCAACAATATTTGGAAGGCTATATGATTCCCAGTCCAATATACAAGGTGAAAGCTCAAGAATCCCACAGTCAGTCCAATATCCCAGCTATTCCTAGGGGTCCCTAGCTGATTTTGTGTCATGGAGAAGGTGTTTCCTAGTCGGCCTTGGGTGGTTTCCAGTGAACTAGTGCTGACCTTAGGGCCATGTCTTTAGCCTAAGGAGTGTGGCAGAATGAGCAGCTGGAAACAAACAGCGTCTGCGGTTTCTCTTTTTTTCTTTACTCTCTCCCAGAAGGAGGAAGGAAAGGAGGGCAGGGCAGGAATGTTATGGCTGAGGTCTGGCTGCTTCATTCTGCTCCTGGCAAACATAACATAGCATTGTTGGGGACTGCTAAAATTCCACGACATGCCTGTAAAACCAAATGGTCCAGCAGAGAGAGAGAGAGAGAGAGAGAGAGAGAGAGAGAGAGAGAGAGAGATATTTTTCCTTCCTGAATACAAATTGTTAGTGGCTGGCTCAGAAATGGGTCATAAATACCAGGGTGACCACAACTCTCAAGGAGTTGCTGGATGGGGTGGGAGCTTTGTATTGAAAGGAGCTGGCAAAGTCTAACAAGAAACTCTTCTCCTTGGATTTTTTTTTCCTGGGTATGAGCAGCAATGCAGCCAAATTCTATTTTAATTATATAGCCAGGCCTACCACTGAAGTAATTCCTCAAAGAGATGTTTATGGTAACACAAACAAAAACAAAAACCCACATCCCCCAAACCCTGTCTGGCAATGTGGGTCAAGATTTATGTTTGAAGACCTATTCTGGAAAATCAATTGAATGCAGTATGGTGAGAATCCTGTTCTAACAGCATATGTTGAACTGTGTAGACAGCAGGGCCTCCACTGTTTTCACACAATTGTCTCATCAATCAGAAGCTGCGGAAGTGGTTGGATGTAGGGACTAGAGTTGCCAGGTCAACAGCATCCCATGACAAGGCCTGGCGATATCTCATGGATACCAGTTCTCAGGTCATGAAGATAGTGAAAAAATTGCTATCAGCCAATGGCAATTACTAAACCATCTCCACCAAAATTCTTATAGATAAGTAACTGTCAGCTCAAGATCATTTTCTACCTGAAGCAAAGGCCAAGACAGCTGACTTCCCCAAAGTCAGTTGAATCTGATTTCATTGTGACTTTGGGAGCCAAAGGGAGTGTGTGTGAGTTCCCACCCCATGACTCTACAGAACTACTGTGACTGTCTTTGTATTTTCTACACCTCTGCTTCATTTATACATCCCACTGCCAAACTTCAGTTGATGTGTCCTCTGTGACCAATCACCCACCATCCCAAGGTCCTTTGAGCTGCAAAGGGGGTGGGCAAGGCCCGAGATATTTCACTGCCTGGGTGGGAAGGACAAAATTGTATCCTCTTCCATTTCATGTACAGGAGCCAACTAAACTGGCAATTGAACCTAGGGTTGCCTGATCTCAGGGCCTGGCATTCCCCAGTCCCCAGGGTGAGGGGGGGGGGAATCTCAGGATGAGAGTACTGTCTTGAAAGGTGTGCATACCTATATTTTGTCTCATTTTTTAGATTTAGTGTTTTATATTTAAATGACATACTCTATGAACCTGTGATTGATGTTTAATGTATCATACTTAATGACATAGGACTGCCCCTCGTAACATCATCTTTGTAACATTACCAGGGTCTGTTTCGTGTGACATCACACAAGGTTGTCCCTAGGTTTCAGGTTCTGGCCCAGAAATCTCAGGGCCTGGCATAGTTCTGATATGGCAATCTTAGCTGAATCTTACTTCAGCACTGGCAGTAGAACATTGTCCTCCACCACAACAGAAAGCAGCAGGGTAAATTAAGGGGTGAGGAGAGAGTTCTGTGGCACACATAGCTCTATCCTTAAAGAGAGGGGCATGGCTGGGGGACTCTGGAGAAGCAGCTGGGGGGGGGGTCTACTCCTGCTGATTAAAATTCTGCAGATGGAATGAACCAGGGCCCAGGCTCATTGGTTCTACTTTCTTTTTTTAAAAACTAGAATCCCAAACAGCCAAGGGCAAGAGACATACATATTTTATTTGTTTATCTTAAGTACTTCTCTGATCTCATCAATTTTGAGCAACAGAACTGAACTGAGTTCATATTTCTTTCATATTCAATGTTGAAAAGATACATAGCAGTTCACATTTAACAAAATGCTAATGACATAACTCCAGAGGTAAAAATAAGACACAGGGGCTGTCTAAATAGTGAAAATACTTCTCAAGAAATGTGAGGAGAATCCTGCCTATCTTAATGGGATCCTGGATTGTATCACCTTATTCGGAAGGAGGAGGGCCAAAAATGTGAAAAACTCCAAAGGAAAAAGCCTTCACAGCTTTTCCCAGAGTTTTTTTAAAAAAAAAACAGCAAGGGGGAGGTGCATTCCTGCTAATTGGGACAAGTGACTCACTTTGAATCACTTTCCTATAGGAGAGGAAGCACTATGCCATGCCCCATGAGCCTGATGAGGGTATAGAGTCAGAAGAGGAGGGGGACATGGCAGGGAACAGCCCTAAGGACCCTGGCACAGGTTTAGCTACACCTGTACCAGCAGGGAACCCTGCAAACCTAGAGGCTTGAGCAGAGGAAGAGCCTGGTCCAAGTGGGTTGGCATCAGTCCCAGCAGAGAGTCCTGCCAATTCAGATAAGGATGATGAAGAAGAGAGGGACTTATCTTCACCATTGAACAACCAGGAGTGAGCTCAAAAGGAAGCTCAAAGGAAATCTCTGAAACTTTATGAGAAAAACCTGCTTGTTAAGAAACACCTGACAAAGCCTTAATTGCTTTATTTATGCTGGGAGAGGAGATGGAGCTTTTGTCAGAAACCAACTGATCTTCCTGGTGAAAGCATCCTGCTGACTTCGGTGCCTGGATTCTGGTTATCTTGACTTCTGTCACCTTGACTTGTGCTTAGACCTTGGACTGTCTCTGACTACTCTGCTGCCTGTTCCTGTTGACTCACAGACTGTTTTGGACCCACACTGACTGACTGCCATAAGTCTTTGTCCTTTTGGACTGTATTACTGGACTAAATCTTTGACTGTTTTTGCATTTTTGTGAGCTAATTAACAGTTAGCTACCTTCCCAGAATAATGCTGTTTATACTTTGCTGGTAACTAGTTGCTTTCCAGACATGCTAACTGACTTGGCCAGATGAGCGTGGGGGCAAAGCTTGCTAACAGGGCAAGTGCCCAGCATCTCCATGTTGATTTTTCACCTTAGCCTGGCTAGTTGCTTAGAGAAGGAGGTGGAGGGGCGTTTCTCCCTGCTCCTCTTCCTCCAAGAGTCTGGCCAAGCGGCTAGACAAGTGGTTACTGACATTCCTTTTAAGCCTTGGAGGATGGGAAGGGACACTAGCTCCTTCTCCTGCCCCACCCCAGCACAAGAGGGCATGCAAAGTTTATGGGAGCTGTAAGACCCATTAAAGACAAGTTGCAGCTTGTCTTTACTGCAGGTCACTCCAGGTTTTTTGGGCTCCTACAGACAAGCCCATAGTCTCCATCCTTCTACCAGCCACTCACATATATCTATTTGAGACTGTGACATTACTAAGGTCGGTGTCACCCCTCCCTGCAATGGTGACACGTGGTGTGGTTTGGCCTGTCCAGACCCCCCCCCTTGTGTTGTCACTGATTCCACACTATAAAACACAAGCTTAAGTTATTTAAATGGCATGAATGAATAAAAAGGTCATCATATGGTGCTAAAAAGACCATAAAAGTGACAACAAACAATTTTTTCTAGGAAGACTGTTCCATTACTTGGGTGCCATGATTCACTGGCAATTACCCACCTCACTTCACGTAGCTGGAGCATTTAGGGCCTTTAGAAAGATCTAAACATTCAGATAGATGCTCTAGATATGGGAGAATGTTGTCTTTCAGGCAAACTTCTCCAAGCAGGCCAAAATTTAAAAAATACAAATCAGTATTTTAAATTGGACCTGAGGATGTTAACCACTCACAAATCACAATCAGACCTCATGATTTATTGTTGGCTTGTTAACATTGGCTTGTTTAAACCATAGTTTGTCAAGATGTCCAAATCTATAATGGTGATTAATTCCCTACTGCCCACCCTGAAAGAGGAGTTGACATAAGGCATGGGAGACAGAGAGACAAGAAGCAACCAGAAATGAGAAGGACAAGCTGTTGTCCCTGTTGTTGGAGTAATTTACTGTGCAATTTGTTGCTTCAGAACAAACCATGATTAAGACAAACCATAGCTTATTATGATATACAAATGCATTCACTAGGTTTCTCTACCTTGTAATCCCTTTCTTGACTACTGTAAGGCAGAATGTAGAATATTATTCTTTGTTGTTAATACATTATTTGCTGCAGATACATGATTGAAATAAAAGAAGTGCTTTGTCTAAAGCCACCTAGTGAGTTTGCCATTACCCCACTATAGAACATTTATGAAGTCCAAATATCCTTTTGCATGATAGGAGATTTTCACATGGGGAAAGTAACCCCTAGGGAGATCGGGAGAGAAATGGGGCTGTAACAGTTGCAGCACTCTGTTTCACACGCCCCCTTCTTTCTCCCGATCTCCCGTCGTCCTCCCTCCGTGCTGCTTCCATTTCCCTCCCGCTATTTTTTACTAATGAAAGTTCTCCGTTAGTAAAAAAATTGTAAAACATAGCAGGAGGGAAATGGAAGCAGGACAGAGGGAGGATGACGGGACATCGGGAGAAGGAAGGGGGCATTCGAAACGGAGCGCTGCAACCGGAATAGCCCCGTTTCTCTCCTGATTTCTCTGGGGGTTACTTTCCCCATGTGAAAATCTCCATACACTTGAATTCTGCCTATAATAGAACCTGGTCTCTACAAACAGCATGTCTGATATCTTCCTTGTTGCTGACTGTCTTCTTTCTTTGCATTTACAGATCCCTTCCTTCCTAGAATCCAGGAAGCCCTGCTGGATATAGCTTGCTCTCCCACTCCATCCTCTTAGAAAAGCCAAAAGAGAATGTGAGGGGAAACTGCCTGTTCAGCAAAATCTGGCTTCTTTCTAATAGCACAATAGCATTAGCTTTTCAAGAAAGGTCTGCTACTTTTTAATCCTGTTATGTTCATGCATCAGTGAAGGCTAAAGTGTGCCTGCTGCTATGAGAATAAGCACAGATCCCCGCCACATACACGCACATGCAAAAAGATACAGGCAAACAAAGAAAATGTTATTTCTTTATCTAAGGATGACCATAAATGATCCTGTATGATTCACTCTGGAGCCAACAACTGTTGACAATAGAATAGCCTCCCTCAAAATAGTGCCTTCTACATGTATTGGATTACAATGCCTGAATCAACACAATAGAGACTCTAAACTATTTTTCACCGTGTTATAAAAATTACTGAACATATAGACAGCTATGTGTATTTATAAATATATAATGACTGCAAATGTTGATACAAATCCAGGCTGGGGGATGATGGGAGCTATAACCTGACACATCTGGAGGGTGGCAGGTTGAGAAAGAGCACAACAGAACACTATATAAAATGTATTAGTTGCTGAAACCACTCAGATCTCAGCTATATGCTAAGAATTTCCCCTTTCTTCCTCTTTTTGTTTGCTTGCTTGGCTGACACATACCTTTGGCTTTCACAGAAATATCTCATTGGAACAAAAGTATCCCTTTGATGTAAAGGTTATCAAGAAGGGGAAGCAAAGCTCCTCCCACAGAGCACGTCCAAGGGCTTATACGCTATGAAAACATATTATTGGGATATCTATGTGGCTGGGATCCAAAGAGCTGTGCAAAATGTTAGTGTATCCAAGAAAGAACTGGGCTTGCATTTTTTTTAACAGGAATTTTCCTGAAAATGCAACTTTTCTAATTCACTTTTGAAACTGAGAGGACCCCCCAAAAGCAGTTTGTGATGGAAAATTGCAATTAAAAAAAAGAAAAGAAAAGAAAAAAATCCAATAGACATGCCCAAGCCATTGGATGCCACTAAAGTAACTCTTTAGTTACTGACTCTTATGTTTTAGACATATTTGAGGGATATTGCACAAATGAATTTATCTGACAATGTCTTATCCTGGTTTAATATCATCGTTCCAAATACCTCCTAATGGCAGTTGAAGCATAGCTTAGGTTTATTTTATTTATTTATTTAGTTAGTTATACCCCACTCTTCAGCCACAAGGCTATCAGAGTGGCTTACATATTGTTTTAAGCAATAGCTATTTACACATCTACACTGCATTAAACAGTTTCCAATGTGTGTTAGCTAATTGCCCCCACAAGCTGGGTACTCATTTTACCGACCTACGAAAGGATGGAAGGCTGAGTGAACCTTGGAGCCTGCTGGAATCGAACTTGCAATGTGGTGACTGCCACACTGTAGAAATAATGTGGTTTGATACCGCTTTAATTGCCATGGCTCAATACTATGGGATTCTGGGATTTGTAGTTTTGTGAGATATTTAGCCTTCTCTGTCAGGGAGCTCTAGTGCCACAATAAACTACAAATCCCAGGATTCCACAGGATGGAGCCATGATAGTCAAAGCGGTGTCAAACTGCATTATTTCTGCAGTGTGGCAGCAGCTTTAGTGCCCAGGGGCAAGAGGTGTCAGGAGTCAGAGACTGAACTCCATAGAAAATGGCCAGACAACTTCCAAGTCATGTTAGCTAAGGCTAAGGAACTGCCAAGTCATGCTGGTCTTGAGGCCACAGCTGCACAAGAAGGTTACTGCAGGGCATTGCATCAGGCTAAAGTGTGGGGTGCACAACAGAGACTGGAGTGCAAAAACTGATGTGATGCTCCCATGTGGTTGAGCGAGCCAATGCCCTGTAAAACTGTATAAAAGAAGGCTCAGTTCAGAACATTCTCTCTCTTGAGAAACATTGATGTCTGGTGTAGCAGTTTGTTCATCTGCTATATATATATATATATATATATATATATATATCAGTACATATTGCAACTGCCTTGAGCTTGAAGATAAAATTAAAATGCCTCATATTGTTTGGACGACAATCACTCTGTGTGGGAGTATTCTTGGGAACGGGTTGCTGCTGAGTCTGCTGACATATTTTTTTGGCTTCTGCCAGGAATTGAGTGTCCTATCATCCGCCAACAAGAGGCACATATGGACTCCCTGACCAGTGATGGGGGTGTTGTAAGGAAGATCAGATGGTGGCAGTGCTGCTTGTGCTCAGCATAAAGTCTGGCTCTTTCCTTTCATTCTAGCAGGTGGCGTAGGAAGGACCTGGAGGGATTGGGGTGAAGCAGGGGGATACAGGCAGTCTCTATTAGCTTGTTGCCCAGGCACAACGCCCATCTTGATCCAATGATAGCTCCCTCTGTGCTGGCGGTTGGATCTTGTTTCAACTCTGGTAATACAATGCCATCCTCGTCCACCATTAGCAGGCTAGTTTAAGGGCTTGTCTAGATGGGCTATTTACCCCATCTTCCCCCTGTCTTGGAGCCCTGCAGTCCAGATGACACAGGGCTTTTGCCCTGTCTCACCCTTGGGCAGTCTTGATGACACCCAGGGGAAAGACAGGGGAGAACTGGGATAAAGTCCGTTAAGCCATTTTAAACACCTGGAAAAACCTGCTTCATGTGGGAAAACCTGGATCAGGACCCACGGGAATGTAGGAGTCCATACCCACATGCCAGCCCATATCTTCAGCTGCTATCACTGCCACTGGTGTCTCTCTGAAGCCAGGAAGGAGGCCCTCAGCATGTGATCAAGGCCTCCTGTATGTGACCAGCCTTGATCAATGCTGAGGGTCTTCTTCCTGGGTTCAGAGAGACACCAATGGCAGTAGCTGCAGATATGGGCCAGTGTGCAAATATGGATTCCTGCCCATTTAAAGTAAGTAATGGTGGTGGTGGTGGTGGTGGTGGTGAGGGAACGGGACTGATCCGGGGCTAGAATACACTGACGAGACCAGCCCTACCTTGTGCATACAGCATTATCCTCTAAGAGAAGGAAATGACTGAAGAAGTCAAGAGAAGTAGCTGAGGATCTCCTACCACTTCTCAAGATCTGTCACCTAAGGAAGTTCCCTCATTCTACTTAATGGTAAGGCTAGCCCTAGTGGCTGTGAAAGGAAAAACAACATGGTTCAGTTTCATCTTCTCTCTTTCTGGCAGTGGCTGGGTGGCCTGGAGATTGGACAACTTGGTTGGAAGCTTGAAAATGGAGGGGCTAAATCTTGAAAACTCATGGGAATCAATGCAGGGAGAATTCTGTAAGATGTGCTGAATTAATGCACTTCAGGTAGGCAGAGAACGGACTTTTTTGGATGCATGAAATATACTGCAAGCAGCCTTGTTGCGTTGCGAGGCTGCTGCGCTGCAGAGCGTCCGTTTTGTATGACGCTCGCCCCTGGCGGTACTGTTGCGGTACCGCGGGGAGAGTTGAGCGTCATATTTCGATTTTTAAGAATGATCGTTCTTAAAAATCGAGGAAATATGACACTCAACTCTCCCCACGGTACCGTAACAGTACCGCCAGGGGCGAGCGTCATACGAAACGGACGCTCTGCAGTGCAGCAGCCTCGCAACATGACAAGGCTGCTTGCAGTATATTTCATTCATCCGAAAAAGTCCAACATGCATATGCAATAAACTGTAAGCCTAGAACTAGATAGGATGCAGAGTAGCAACACTGTAAGCAGGACTGGTTTAAGGAATTTGGGGGGGGGGGCTGCAATGCTTTATTTTGGGGGGCCCATATGTTTATCTCAGGTCAGTGTAAACTAACCTAATCTATTCACAGTACAGGATATTCAGATTATTACTAATGTTTTTGCAGGAGGAGGGTTATGACGGGGCCCCCACAATGATGGGGGCCCCTGCGGCTGCAGGTGCTGCAGGACCTTTAAACTGGCCCTGACTGTAAGTAATCTGAATGGGAGAGGAATGGGCAGTTAGATAGCTTTTGGTCTTTTTCCCCTCTTGTGTTCCTTAGATCTAGGAAAGCTGCACTATTATGTCTTTCCTCATTTTCCTTCTGTTTCTTCATGGAGTTAGAGAGAGGCAGGCAGCACATGGAGCTTCCATAAAGTTGCTGAAGTAAACTGGCATGCACAGAAACCAGTTTTAGGGTCTTCTGTTCCCAAGCATGGATTCTTTTGTTTTCTTCTAGCCTATGTTTGAAGGATTTCCTGAAACAATAAAAGTAAGGTTTTCTTTTTACCTTCCTACTAGCAGCCAACTATTTACTCCTGTTTTGTAGCCATAAGTGACTTGGAGCAGAAGTTGGCTTCCTCTCAGGTTGCTTACTAGTTCATTGCATCTCGACAGACTGACAGAAAGAAGCAGATGACAGTGTATCTTCCTGGAAGCAAAATCCAGCCTTACATTTGGTGAAACTAATCCTAAAGAGAGTTTCAGAAGCAGGCAAGAATCAACAGGGCTAATTACACTTGACTAAGCTGAGCCTTGGCATCATTTCATGAAGAGCTTGCCACCATAAAGAAAAAGTAGTTTCATAATTTGTTAGGAAGTTCTGAAATGTTAAGTAAATAGGAGTAGTGTGACTTGTACATGGCTGCTTAGGCTCTTGCAGTGTAGCTTTTTCACTTCCATAGAGTAGCCCAAATTGGTTTAGGCTCAGGAACTCAACACAGGCATATCTCATTAACAAAGCCTCTGACAAAGAAGCTCCTTTTTACAAAGTCTTTTTACAGGTACTCAGCCCACCCCCACCCACTTTTCAAATCTTCTGTTGCCACTAGCTGCACACTACCAGTCAAATTGCTACCTAACTGTTGTTTTGCAGCTGGGATAAAGGACAGGCATCATCCCCTTGAAGCTCCAGATTACTCTCTGGAGCTCCATTAGGGGTGAGGGATGAGAAGCAATGGTTGCTCCTTTCTCCCAATTGCAAAACTGCAGCTGGATGGTGTCTGGAAGCCTCCTGCCCCCATCAGCCACTGAATGGCCATAAAGGTGCACCCAGTGTCTTCAAACTGGTGGTACACAAGAGGGAGGTCATTGTGCAAGGAAGTATAGAATCTGTTCTTCCACACAGACACAAAATAACATATGCTGGAAAAAGAGGTGGTTATGCCAGCATATATCATCAGGATTCCAGCCTCTCAGTCCTGGCTCTGTTTATTGCCGCCCAGCCTAAAACCACCCAGATCCTTCCAAAAAGCTTTCTTGCTCTACATTTCCCAGCTTAAGGCACATCTGCTGAAGATAAAAGGGGTGGGGTGGAAGAGCTGAGCAAATACAATTAAATATGAGGTCCCAGCATTCTCTATCTGATCCTTGGATACAGCCCTTTCACTTGATGGCAACAGTTTCCGGTAGTACCCCTCCTTCCACTCCACCCCCATCACTCTCTGATCCCTGGCTGGAGCACACTTCACAAGAAAGGGCTCCATTCACTGGCTGACTATTATTAATGAGCCCCTTTTATCTGTTCCCAAAGATACCCAGGTCCAGTCCAGTGCTTTAATAGAAGTCAAGGGGCCAGATCCCAAACCCTGTGAAAAGCTCTTGCTTTCATTTCAATAGACATGAAAGCCTTGCATCATTCTTGGTATATTTCGTGAATATCTTTGCAGAGGGTGCTCAGCATGCTTGGGAGCTGAATTGTGTAACTTTGCAACAACAAGAAAAAAGAACTAAGAACCCTTTAAATTGCTCTATGACATTCATATGGATAAAAAGGCAACTTTGCAGAAGAATGTGCCACATAAATAAAACAATCTGAAAACTGGAGTGTTAATTAAACACTGGAAAATGACATTTTTCTCTGCTTGGGCATCATTCCCCTCTCCTTTTTGTATTTCTATATTTTGCAAACTGTGTTTGAATGATGAACTTGTGATTTAACACAGACCAGTATGTTTTATCACCCAGAAAAGGATAAGAAGAAAAACAACATTCTTGGTGCAAACAGGATGATGCAACAGAGGGAACTAAAGGGTGAGGAAGGCATAACAAAGCAGCTGAAACATCATGCAAAACTCAGTAGAAAGTGCTCTTCCTGGAATAGTATCACTACCCTGCTTTATCTCTTGAGTAAGTCTGGAAGTGTAGTGAGGATCATGCCATTAAAAACAAGACAGGGTCTTGTGACACTTTAAAGACTAACAGATTTGTGTTGATATACACTGACAACAGCACACTTCATCAGAACCTATTGTATTGTTTACATTCCCACTTCTTCACTTTTTACTTTTTCCTATACAGAAATGTAATACCAGACAGTTTCATTACTTAAATCTCCACTTGATGGCTGTGTTGTCAGAATGCATTGTGTTAAAGAGGCAACCCTGTGGCATTAATAAGGCTGGTGTCACCCCTCCCTCTGACAGTGTCACCTGGTACTGTTGGGCCTCTTGGCAACCACCTCATGCTGTCATTGAGGCAACCATTACCAGTATTCACTGTCATGTATGAGCAGTCTCCCAATATCGCTGCTGCTTCAAATAGCAGATTAGGATAATTGGAAGCAGAAGATGGAGAAGCTTCATTCTCTCTGCAAAAACAAGACCAGGAGCAGATTGTGGCACAGACCAAGAATTGCTCATATCAAAAACTAGGGTAAAGCTAAAGAAGAACACTAAATCAATCATTGTGCCAAAATACAACCTGAAGACCATCCCTTTAGAATTGGAAGATAGTGTAAAAAATAGATTTGCACTATTAAGCCTAACTGACCGGGAGCTAGAATAACTCTGGACTGAAGCCAAGGACATTTTGAAGGAAGAATGCCAAAAGACAATATTTCTAGCCAAAAGAGAGAGAAAAAAGCCCCACTGGGTGACAGATGAAACTCTTCAAGCAGTTAAGAACAGATGAGAAGCAAAAGTAAATAGGGACTGAAACAGGGCCAAAACCCTGAATGTAGCTGTTCAACAACCTGTGTGCATCTTAGATTGCTCATTTGAACTTCAGGTTAAAACTTAGAATGGATCCACCACTCTCCTTTACATTGGGGTGACCAGCTGCCACTGGAATTGATATGGAAATACACTCCAACTAGTTCCATGCAGCAGGCTGGATGTAGAAAACGTCAGCATAAGGACATCCTCCAACACTTGAGCCCTTCCTACAAAGCTGACCTCGGCAGGCAATTTGCAATCTAGTCAGTTTCGTCACCCAAGGATGACTATGTGGGCAGATGTGGAAATCTGTTCACTCTCAAAACTGAAAAAGTGGGAATAGCAACAAAATGTTGCCATTCCGCTTCTATCTGGCCATTTCTTTTTCCAGGCTGTGCTATTTTACTTCTCATTCTTCCAGTTTTCTGCTTTCTCACTTGCATCAATCAGCCAGCATCCCATGACCATTGAGCGCAGTCCACAATGGCCTGTTCTGAATTGTTCTTGTTTAGGATTGTTCTTGCTTTTTCCTAAATACCTTTTCTTTTTTGGTATTTCTGCAAACCTTGTATGTTCACAGAGCATCCTGATAGCCTCCTTTGGTGTGAGGATGGCTCCTTTTTGGCTACGTAAGAATTGGTACTCAAAGAATGAGTTTGTGATTAGCATATCCAATTGAACGTTGACTATGAATGTTATCTACACTATATAGCTACAACAGCTTGATATGACCTTAACCGTCATGGCCCCATCCTACAGAATCTGGGGATTTGTAATTCAGTGAGGTACTTAGAATTTTCTGCTAGAAGTCTCTATTCCATTTCTCTGAACCAGAGTACTAGAGCTGTCCAGCACAGAATTATAAGTCCTTCACCAAACTACACACCCTAGGGCTCTATAGGATGGACCCATGACTGTTAAAGTGGTATCACATTGCTATAACCATATGGTGTAGATACAGTTCATGAGGCTTGTCTGAAAAAGAATGGTTCTAGCTTAGGGGGTTGTGTTAGTGGCAATTTTAGATTCTGGAGCCAATTCCTTTTTAGGTGTCAATATGGTTTAGTTAGCTTAGTTCAAAATGTGGTAAACTTGCCCTGCTGCATCTGAGGAGCCTTCTGCTCTTTCTACTGAGAGGGGCCCTGGACTTCTGCTTCAAAGTCTTGCCCTGATAACACCAATGGGTCAAGTGGCAAACTGCAGCCTCCATTATCAAAGAAGTAATTCCCACCAAAGTACTAACCTGAATAATGTACTCAGAAGCAATTACTATACCACATGGACAGCAGGCATGCCAAGATCCTGCCCAGAGTTAAAGAAAAGCAAAGCACTGAGACAAACATGATGTCATATAGAATCCGTTTCAATTGTGGTCTATTGATAAAGTGGTATAGTGGCTTGAATATAACAGAATCATAGAGTTGGAAGAGACCACAAGGACCATCTAGTTCAACCCCTGCCATGCAGGACTACCCAATCAAAGCACTCCCGACAGATGGCCATCCAGCCTCTGTTTAAAAACCTCCAAAGAAGGAGACTCTACCGGACTCCAAGGCAGTGTATTCCACTGCCAAACAGCTCTTACTGTCAGGAGGTTCTTCCTAATGTTTAGGTGAAATCTCTTTTCCTGTAGTTTGAGTCCATTGCTCCATGTCCTAGTTTCTGGAGCAGCAGAAAACAAGCTCGCTCCATCCTCAGTATGACATCCCTTCAAATGTTTAAACATGGCTATCATGTCATCTCTTACCCTTCTCTAGATTAGGATCAGGAAGATCCCAACAGTAGTTCACATCCCTACTAAGCCATGAAACTCACTAGATAACTTTGGCCAGTTTTATTCCATCCTCACCTAATTCACAGTGTTGGTGTGAGGATAAAGTGGAGAGGAAGAGAGCCATATGAGCTTCCGTGAATTCAATGGAACAAAAGTGAAATATAAATGCAACATACATACAAATTATTGTTTGCTGTTGGACTATAACTCCTACCATCCCAGACTCATAGCCATACTCTCTGGCATGGATAGAGACTGGAGTCCAACACCACCTAGTGTGCTTACCCTTTGACTTGTGACCTTGTAAAATGCCTAAACTAATGTTGGAGAAGGGGAAAGAGAACAGTGGTCAAGCAGCCATCTTCCTGTCCCTCCTTTTTTTATTACAGTGTGTAAGAACAGGTTACATTCTGACAGTCAGACAGACAAACCAGTCTCAGCCAGACTCCTGATGACATTCAGTCTCACGTGCAGCAGCTATAAGCAGAGCCATGTGTCAGCAAGATGTACAGTATATAATTTACCAGATGTGACTTGCCAGGCATCTCCGTTGTGTATAAAAACAAAGATTTTCCTTTTGGTTTTGGTTTGTATAAGGACCCCACCCCTAGGATGATGGCCACTACAAAAAAACAACACACCACAGAATGGAACCACTGGAAAGTATGCTTGATGCCTGTGGCTGGGAAGATTTCACTGAGGTAGTTCCATTTTGGTGAAGTAATCATCTTGTTGTATGAGAAAGATAGGGTGACTGCTTTTCTTCTCCAAGGTCATTGAGAGTACACTGACAATACACTGTATACAGCCTGATTTGTGGGGGATGGCCAAGTGAGAGCAAATAAGTACATTTTTCAATTTATTTGTTTAAATCTCAGAGCTTGGGCAGTTATTTTTAAAAGTCATGCCTTCACATTAGAGTTCCAAGTTTCAAAACAGTTGCTAGTATAGTTACAAATGTTTTAAAATAATTCTTTGGTTTTCTCATTATTCAAAGGTAGCTAAGTAACTTTTTCCTTTGTAAAAATCAAATCAGAATGCTATAAACTGATGTGCCATTTGGCCATTGTAACTATAAGTGTAACGAAAACCAGTTATATGGACACCACAAAGGAACTAGAGCTCTCTCTTGTCACATTACAATAATTATACTGTATGTATAGCTTAGTTTTAGAGCATTAGAGCACAATTCTCAAGTAATCTAATGCTGAGAAGACATGGACAAAGAATAAAGAAAGGCCGAGGAATAGAAAGAATATTTAAAAATATTTGACAGATGCTCAAAAATTGGGTCTCCTGAGTGTTAGGAAATGCTGAAAAGGACAATCCAAGATAGCTGAGGATCTACCCAATTTGGGAGTTATTTTGTGCAAAAAATTTACATTTTTTCTTTGTGCAGAAAATAGTATTTTCTGTGTAGAAAATGATATTTTTTGCATAAAAATGCTATTTTCTACACAAGAAACTTGCTCTTCTGCAAAAAAAATATGTTACATTCTGTGCAAAAACCTCAAACAAGCTATGCTGAGAATAAGTCTTGAACTGTGAATAGTAGAAAACTGTGAGTTTTGATGACACCCCTCCATAAACTTCCTCTTGCACTAAAATTATTTGTCCTTTCACATAAAAATGAAATTTATGAAGATTCACATCCCTAGAAGTCTTTACTAGACATGGGCTTATAACAATATTTTTGTAATCTTATTAGACTTGCTATGATTTCCCCGCCCATTTTAACAGACTAACAGAGTACCACTTGTCTAGATTTAATTGTGGTCTTTTGAAGTGCTCCTGCTTAACTGGTATAAGGCCCTCAATGGCCCAAGACACAGGTGGGGAAAGTGCGGTGCTCCAAATGTAGTTGGCCTCTGGTTCCCATCAGTCTCAGTCAGCATGATCAGTGTTCAGGGAAGACCCCAATTGTGCCCTGAAAAATGAATGAAAGCACTTGAGCCTATTTTTCTATGGGATTCCTTGTTTCTCTGTGTTCATTGTGCTACTGAGGTAACTGTTGAGGTAGCTGAAAAGTCAACAAACTCTGAGAGTGCAGGATATAGGCCAGACAAAATAGAGGCTGGAGAGAGAAGACAGAGATGGGTATCCTACATATAATGACCAACCATCTGTGCCATCTTGCCTAGCATTTCCATAATTCATTCTTCCCCAATTTGACACCCTCCAGATAGGTTGGACTATAGCTTCCAACCTCCTCCACCAGCACAATCGGTTATTCTGTCTGGGAATAGGTGGCATTGTCAACCAATACATCTGGAGGGCACCAGGTTGGTGAGGGCTACCAAAAGTCACTGAATAGATGTGGGACCCTTTCATACTACATATCCATAGCACTATGATTCCACCTTAACTGCCATAGCAACATCCTATGGAATCCTGGAGTTTGCAGGTTGGTGAAGCACTACAGGTCTCTGTCTAAGAATTCTAAATGCCCCTTCCTAAACTACAAATCCCAGGATTCCATAGGATGCAGCCATCACAGTTGAAGTAGAATCCTGGTGCTATACCCAAGTAATGTGAAAGGGCCCGTGGAAACAGAATAGATATTTACAAAGTGGCACTGCCTCTTCTGTTTAGATTTTACCTGCAGAGACTTTCCACTGGTTGCACACATACTCCTAAACACTTTTTTCATAGTTACCAGTTATACTGATAAAGACATCTGAGCCCCTCACACTTCAGTCTTCCACTTGGTAGTTCAAGTAGGAGCTCCCAAGTCAAAACACATGAGACCATTTGTCTGCAAAATAAATAAATAAATAAATAGGGGGTGGGGTCCAACATGGTGGGCAGATGGTGTCTTTATCATCCTTCTGCCCATACAGGAAGAGCAGGAAACAAATGATTTCTCCGCCGCCACCCATGCTACCTCACAGTAGTATTTTCAAAATAGCCCATGTTGTAATCAGTAAGATACAGGATGAGTCACATGATTTCATTATGTGCTCTCCCATATCCCCCACTTATTGTGCCAATAACATTATGAGAAAGATACCTTGAAGCAAAAGGCTTTAAAGCTGAGGCCTGTTTTATTGGCAAGCCTGTGGGAACATTTCCCAGAATAATATATCCTCCTCCATTTCACAGATGAAACCCAGGAGACAACATCAGAGTGTGCTTAAGATGGCCAATGTTACTAATCAGAAAGAACACAAAGCCAAAAGAGGCTGCAGCAGGTTGCTTTTGCCTGAGGACTTTATCAGACAGGGCTGTAATTGCACAGTTATGATGAGACGTTAGCCGGAACGGGTTCCCACTATCACACAGGGTTGTCCTGCACCCGTGGCCAGTCTGTGCTCCAACCGCTAATAATGCATCTTTTTTAATTGATGGGTCAACCCATCAATAGATCTTCACTATCGCTTTTTTCGCAGTATTGAAGGCATGCAAAACCATGTCCTGCTGTAATCACGAGATTACAGAGTGAAAGGGAGGTCCTCTTTCCCCCATCCCTGTTCCCAGCAAGAAAACTTCTGGGTGAGAATGTGAAGACGATCGACAGGATGCTCTTTGTGTGAACTGTCCCATTTTGCTGGCAAGTTTTTATGTTTGTTTCAGTGCTTGTCTGTGAATTTCATTTTTTAAAGTGTTTTTATAAGTGTTTTTGATGTTTTACATGGACTCGCATCTTCTTGCGAGAACTGCTGAGATTATGTGCCCCAGCTAACATGAAAATAAGTAGACATTTCCCTTAAGGGAGCATGTGTGGGCCAGTGCAATGTGTTAATACAGTGTAATAATAATAATAATAATAATAATAATAATAATACTTAGTTATTTATTACATGTCTCTCTCATCAGAATCGAGACGGGGTACAACAACACAATAAAACAAATATAGTGTAACACAATGTAATATAGTTAATCACAGTATAATACAATTCATAGCAAATACAGAACAAATGCAGTAACAGATACAGAGCATCAAAGCAAATACAGAGCAAATACAATAACAGCCAGACAATTGTACATGCAAATGCCAGTAGACAATGCTGTTGGCATGCAATGACTACAAGAGTACATTGCAGATTGCATATACACAAATAAATGGCAGCTGCTTTTTTGGAAACTGAATTAACAGTTTCCACAGTGTACCACCCCAGCTCATTTTACCGGCTTACGGAAGGCTGAGTCAACCTGGGGGACCCTGGGATCAAAATTATGACTCAAGATCTAGCATGAGTTTTGGCTTACGGTTTGGCTGCATTAGACTACTGTGTCACCAGGGCCTCATAGAAGGCAATGCAAAGACAAGTGCTACTGTAGCAGGACCTTTAATCCTGTTCTTAAAATGCTAGTGGTGGCCATTTCATAATTTAGGTTCTAATGCCACAATGTTTCTGCTTTCCTTATTCATGGAATTACAGCGTTTTAAGACACTAGTCTGATAAAATCCATAGTCTACAGGGAAAGGCAAGATTCCACCACCTCCTCTCCTCTCCTGTCCCCCTCTCTGACTTAACTGAATGTTAACTACTTTTGCTCTTTGAACTCAGTTTGCAGCAACTGAAACAAGCTGAGGACAAAGTGCAAAAGTAGTAGTAGGAGAACGAGAAACCAGGACATTTTAAAAGCAGCTGAAAACGTGGACAACAGAGGATTAATCAGGATTATCCCTGCTAAATCAGGACATTTGGAGGTTATGGAATAAAGATAGCCAGAGTGTGACTCTGACAAGGTAGTGGGATTTCAATTTTCAATTCAAGTAAGTATATTTAGGACTGAAACCCTTGTCTCCCCATAGATCATTCTATGGGGAGCTATAATTCTACCAGCATAACCAGCACAATTCTACCAGCATAGCCAATGATAACGAATGCTAGAAGTCGCAGCCAACAACACCTGGAGGGTGGAACTTGGTCTATCCCTTCCCCAGAAAGTGTCCCTACTGTCAAAATTTTGTTCCTGTCTAGCTTATCTCAGATAGGGTAGAGCTATGGGGAGACAAGGGTTTCAGTCCTAAATATACTTACCGTACTTGAATTCCATGGGACTTACATCTAAATGAACGTGATGATCAGGATTGTGCTTCAAAGCAGCAATCTTATCATCAGTTAGCTAGACATGAACATGATACAACCTTTGGATCTCTCCCCTTCTCCATAAGATCAGAACCTCCAGTGGCACCCTCAGACTTTGGTACTGGTAACTATCACCCTATTTCCTGAATCTATTCCTCTATACAACCTTTCTGCCTTAACTCTTTGATAGCTTTGTGCGATTCTTGTGAGCATGTGTGCTGTGTGTAAATGCTTTTTGTGTTATTTCCAATTTTAAAAAAAATCATTTCAGTTTAACCTGGAGTTCTCTGCAGTTAGTATATAGATGAAAAGATCCCAGAGCTACCCACCTTTCGCAGCATTCCATTTGAGTTAATAATTCCCACAAATATTAATATAGTGTTGGTATCATAAGTGGGGATCTAAAGCACCCCCACCTCTTTGGGTAACAGCTGCAGTGATGGGCTGGCAGGCCAGTATGGGCTCCTGTGGACCCACAGCCTCTGATTCCCCCCCCCCGGGGAAAGAAGAGTTTTCCCCCCAGGTATTTTGTTGAAACATTTCAATGGACTTTACCCCATCTTCCCCCTATCTTTGCCCTGGGCATCATCAGGAATACCCAGGGACAAAGCAGGGCAAAAGCCCTGTGTCCTTGGGACTGCAAGGCTCTAAGACAGGGGCAAGATGGGGTAATTTTCCCATCTAGATAAGGCCATAATGTCTGCCAATATACTTCTGATCTGAATTAATGGTGCTGGTAATAACATTTTAAGTCCCCAAACATAGTTAAAACATGTTTATTTAACTGGACATTTTAAATTATTGTATTTACAGCTGCTCGTATAACATTATTCCTCTCAGTGTTACTGTCTTGCTGTTTAATGTTTTATACTATTTTAACATAGTCTTGATGTCAGATTTGAAACACCTGAAAAACATTTTTGAATAGGAATGTGGTTTATAAATTCTCAGCACAAAACACAATAAACCTGTAAAGAAAATATATGAGCTTACATCCACCTTTTATACCATATTTCATTATCAGCCTGGCTTTGTTCAGGGCCTGGGCTCAGACCCAGGTGGAATATGCAGCAATAATTGACTCTGCCACAGATTCCTCAGTGAAACTTTGTCAAGGCACTTTGCCTCCCCACCTCAATTTCCTCCCTCTTTAGAAAAGGGAGGGATCAGGCTTGTTTTCTGCTGCACCATAGAACACAAACCAATGGTTTCAAATTACATGAAAAGAGATTTCACCTAAGCATTAGAAATAACTTATTTGACAATGGAATAGATTGTCTTGTAGGGTGTTGGGCTTGCCTTCTTTGGAGGTCTTTAAAGAGAAGCTGGATGGCCATCTCGTAGTTTTGAATTCAGGCATGGAAGAGGGTTGAACTAGATGGCCCCTGTGGTTTCTTACAACTCTATGAATTTACTATGCTATGAAAATGGATGTACTGTACTGTACTTCAGTCCTTTTTTCTACAACTTGTCTCCTTTCATAAAACAAGATCCTTGATATACATACTATCCACACCACTCAGCATTGCAGCCAGAGAAGGTCTAGACTTGTCAGAGAAGGTCTGTAATGCCAGCAATAATGTAAAATGTAAGTTAATGTCAACACTTTCTCTTAACACTTTCATTAACAGAAATTTGCTTGGCCCTAGTACTTTTTGAAGGCATATAGATTCACAATCTGAGGTGGGGCAGGAAGAGAGGAAAAGAGCAAATAAGACAGAACTATTTGTCTTCTTCTTTTTTTACACTCCCAACAATTATTCTGCTTGAATCAGGAAGGGAATTTCCAGACATTTGAGGGGGAGTAGCCTTATAACTGGGCAAATGACTGGAAGGTGAATCACATACCTTTGATGAGGTATATGCCTTTTGAATCCTAAATCCAATGTTGATCTTAGATGTTTATGTCCACTCTCTCTCTCTCTCTCTCTGCATGTGTATGGATAACAGACATTAAGAGATCAGTGTGGGGTCAGCTGAGCCTTCTCTACTGCACCATGTCTACAGAGGTTAGAAAAGTTATGCTCATTCAGTTATTAAGATGTATAAAATATTATTGAAAACAGAAGTGGAAGAAGACCAAGTAAAAGAATGCATGATTAAATAGGCACAAAATATTGGTCCTGACATGCAGTTAGAGCAATGGGGAAAAAATGTAGACCGAAGGTTTGAAATGTACTTTGAGTTATGAGTAATAGCAATAGCACTTACATTTCTATACTGCTTTATAGTGCAGAGCACTCCGTAAGCAGTTTCCAACGTGTTTAGCTAATTGTTCCCAACAAGCTGGGTACTCATTTTACCAACCTATGGAAAGATGAAAGGCTGAGTCAACCTGGAACCCTGCAGGATCGGACTCACAATGTTGTGGCTGCAGTACCAGCATTTAATCACTGCACCACCAAGCAATCTCTGGTGTGACAGTCAGAAGCAGGATTCCGATTGCAATTCCTCTTCGCACTGGAGATTGCTTGGAGTAGAGGGGTGGAAACATCAGTCAACTGCTTCCCAGTCCACAGGAGAACAAACCTCTGTTGCTTGCAGGGGGACTGTCACAGTCCCAACATATTCCCTAAACTAGTGAACATGTAGGGATCATGAATAACTCTAGGTTTCACATTCATAACTGACTTAGTGAATTCCAGCCCTCATCTATTGCAAAGCAGAGGCTGCCCTTATGTGGTTTTTGGCCCAGCATGTGGCAAGAGGATGAGGAAGAAAATGGATGTGTCTGAATTCCCTTTGACAGGGTGAGTGCCTCCAAGAATACTCAGTTCGTGTATGAAAGGTGTGCAGCTGCCTGAAATAATAGCATGAATATTGGTGCCAGCTGTCCAGATGGTGCGGGAGCTAAATGCCAGCTGCCCAGTCAGGTGATGCCGACCTCCTTCCTGCCATTCAGCACAGACGCTAAACACACTGTGAACCTAATCACAAGCATGCCTCTCTGGACTTTACTTCATGCTGGTATGTGAGGAATTGCTGAGTCAAGGTGTGACATGCCTCATGGGGGCTGTTGTTTGTTTCTCACATCATCAATCTCTGAATAGCAGCAATAGGCCCAGAATATTTTTACCTGCATTAGTTTATTCCACACTGAAAAGAAATACTACTGATATTGTAATGAAGTATATACCCCCATGGTGTCTATTCTTTAATAAGAACAAAACCATGTGCTGAAGCTCTAGGCTGGAAGCAGGCAGTTTCTGAGACTACTCTTGAACCACCAAATTGGTGGTGGTGGTGGTAACCCCCCCCCTAAAAAAAAAAAAAACCAATCCCACCAAAAGCATGCAGAGAACACATGGTTTGTTTTTAAACTGTATCCCATTTCTGGGAAGCTTCCACTATGGCTGACTTTGAAAATTTTCTACTTTGCAGGTAAGGACAACTCCTACAAAGTCTGGAATAAAACCCAGAGTGCGTTTACCACATCACTGACATGACAGCCATTGGCTGCCCTTAGCGAGCTCCCTACATACACTTATTTTTAAAGAGATTGTGTGGGGAATTGCTTCTGCTGCAGCATCAGATGAAATAATGGCAGGCAACAGCCCTCCCTTTCAAAATCTGGTGGGAATGCATGCAGCCAACAGTTTGCCCAATCCTATAGGTTGTGGATAGTTAACCTGTGGCATAGCTCCTACACAGAGTGCTGGGATTTCCTAATATATAGCCAGTCATAGTTTTTATTGTATATCACTATGGTCCTCTGCTGCTATCTGCCGTAAAGTTAACTTCATCTTATGGGGACCCTGTGAATGAGAGACTTCCAAGAGCCCTGGTCATCAGCCGTCCTGCTCAGGAATTCAGCATTGTGGCATCCTTGATTGAATCAATCCACCTGTAGTGAAGTTTCCCTCTTTTCCTGCTGCCTTCCACTTTAGCAAGCATTATTGTCTCTTCCCATGAGTCACATTATATCATGATATGTCCAAAGTAGGACCGCTTCAGCTTACTATCTTGGCTTCTCATGAGAGTTCAGGTGTGATTTGCTCTAGGAGCCATTCATCTGTCTTTTCAAGGGTGCATGGTATCTGTAGACCTCTCCTCAAGCACAACATTGCAAGTGAGATTATTTTCTTCTTGTCAACTCTCTTCTCTGTTTATCTTTCATAGAAATCCATCATAAAATTCCCCCATGATAGTAAAAGTCCCCCAGTCTTATGTTAATGGTCACTGTGAGTAATAGTGGTGTGTTCTGACAATCAGAGTGGATCAGACTGGTGTTTCCACCCCAATCCTGAGATCTCTAGAGCAAGGAGGAATTGTGGTAGGGATTCTGCTTCTGATTGTCACACCAGATATTGTTGGCAGGAGGGGATGGAAACATCAGTCTACTGTGCCCGATTGACCTCCATTGCTCACAGTGGCTGGTGGCCGTTAAGGTAGGATTGCAGCCTCCACAACTAGCACAAATACCTCTGTTTTCCTCTGCTGTCCCTCTCAAAATGGCAACAGGAAATTATGTTGTTTCACTTTCTGTTGCCATTTTGAGAGGGACTGCAGAGGAAAACAGAGGTATTTCGAGGTAGTACAGGAGACAGTATTTTGTAATCAAAGCACTGCTGTAAGGAATTCCATGTGACATTAAATTTGTTCGATGTGTCCTACCATATATATATATATATATATATATCACTACTCTTGGGATATCAGTTCTAGGACTTCATCTATCCATCATGACTATCAATTTGAAAGTGGGATTTCCAGTCCTGTAAAACCAATTGCTTAGAACTAAAGCAGCATACCAAATCAAGTTTCATGCATCTTATTTAGGGCTTGCTCACCTGGAACGTAACCAAGCACCAAGTGAACCAAGGAGAATTTACAGACTGTGCCTAGTGTGATATAGAATCTTTGCATGACAATTTTCCAAAACCCACAGATTAATTTACAGCTCCAACATATGTTTATAAAAGTAAGATCTAATGCTCCACATTTTCAACAAGCAGAGCTATCAAACTAGTTCTATTTGACAAGCATGTACTAGCTACCACATGCACAGCTGATGCAATTTGCATTGTAAAACTCTGCAAATAAATGCAAAGAACCCTTTAACAACAAATCTGGTTTGGCTTTGGGATTGAGTGCAGATTTTTTTTTAAAAAAAAATTAAATTAAGATCTAGTATCCACCAAGTGTTCATTCTGCAGTTCATGCAATGTCTACAGGATCCAAATCAGATAACGTGTTCTGTTCACTGTTGATGATTAGACAGCATACACTTGTTTATAAATCTCTGAAAGCTAATAACAAGTCTTGTGAGTTGAGTAACTGAAGGAGTATGGAAATAACTTGGTAAATTCAGTTCTGCCCACTCCCAATATCAAGTTAGCCTAGTTCTGTGACTTATACTTGGTCCGATGGTCAAATTTTAGCTGATTTAATTACAACTTGCACCCTGTTTGGTGTTGCACAGTGGGCCTCCATATAAGCACTTGGGAGGTTCGAAAGAGTTTGGCTGATTGGTTGTCAGTCTTGGGAAATACCGGTAATTACTCAACTGTACAGATAGCTGCATTTCTAAAAAGTGTGATTCTTACAGTTTACCAGCCCCCCCCCCATATGCTCATATCCTTCCTTTCTGTAAATTTTAGCTTAAGAGGTGGACAAAAGAGCAGGTCAACACAGGAAGACACCATAGTTGCCTCATTTTATCCTCCCTTAGTAAAAGTATAGTGGCAACACAGATCTTCCCTTTGCAGCCTGGCTCTAGTTATTGCAAGGAGGCTATTTTCCAGATGTCTCTCTGAATCCCATCTTGGGTATGTACAACACTCACAAATATTTGTCAACGTCAGAGGCAAACCAGGTTTGATTCTGTTTGCTCATCAGAGAACTAGGATACTAACTAACCTCATTTCCTATAGCTCTGGGCTGCCAGATGCTCTCACCTGGTAAAAGAAGATATGCATCGACTTAAGTGCAAGATATGTGCCACACCCATATACAATTTCTTTGCCAATTGATGGGCACACCCATCTGCAAAAACCAAAGCTTAATGTGCCAGGACCCAAATCATTCTTCTCCTCAGGGGATCTAGCCAGATGCAAACAAACACTAAAAGACAATGTACTTTTGTGGCATGCATATCCACAGCTCATTCACCTCATCCAAAGAAGGTTATTCCACACACAAATTATAAAAAGTAATGGTTTGCCTTTCATAAAGCATCATATGTTTTGCCTATGTCAAGTAACTGTGAAACAATGAAGTTTAGATGCAAAGTGCTCTTGATCTGTACTCAAACTATACTCTTAACTGTGCAGCAGTTAGAGATCCTGATTAAGGAGCAAAGACCCCAATGGTTTTGTTATATGAATTACTATTGTGCATAAAAAATGCATGTCAGTGATCTTCCTGTGGGGAATTTTAAATTAGCTCAATTAGCAAGTGTGGGGTTGTGTAACTGAGCAGGATCTTTTCACCCTATGTATACCAGTACTAACTGAGAAAAGAGCCAGACAAACCAAAATAATCTTTGAAATCTTGATTAGAAATAAACTGAAACTGCAGTCATATCACCCACATCCATCTAACTCACTCTCAAGAACTATAGAGGAAAAGCAGAAAGAATCTAAGGACTTTTTCAGATGAGGCCAAATGCCCCGTTCCTGCCCTGCAAGCCACAATCCCATTCCTGCCATGGAATGATGGGGAAATATTCAAACATTTACCCTAATTCTGCGCAGGAACGTCTTCCCTCTCCCCAAGCTAGCCAGTCGTAAATGCAGGTGTCATAAGGCTGCCTTTATGACTGGTAACTGAAATCGTGCCCATTCTCACAAGAGAACGGGCTTGCGGCAAATTTGAAAATACTCCCCCCCCCAATGTCAAAACTGAAAACAAAGCACAAAAATACATAAGAAAAAGAAACTCAGGTGGTGGTGGGGAGGGTGCCACTTACCTTGGTGTCCCATTCCTGCCTGGAAGTGTCCAGAACAGACCTCCCCCGCCCCCGCAGCCATCATTGCGGGAGAGGAACGGGACACCTTTCAGACCACCCATGATTCCATTACTACAAATCATGGGTGGTCCAAAAACAATGTTTCCCCATGATGAAAATATGGGGAAATGCAGAATAGGGATGGGGGAGACACAGAAAAGGGTCAACATCTTCTGAAAATAAAACTTTTTCCCTACCCTGTTCCATGTCTCCCACGGAATAAATAGCTGGTCTGAAAATGTCCTAAGAGGTGGGTTAGAATTGGGCTTCTTGAGGCAATACTGTACCAATCCTGAAGAGAGGAACTCCTCACAAGCAAGCGTTGTGAAGTTACTCTTGAGTAGAGAAGCAGTGGCTAATTGAAGTGAAGAGAGAAGGGGAAGTTAGGAGTAGAGAGAGAGAGAGAGAGATTCAAAAGAAGAAGGAAAGGGGGAGGGAGATGCGGGCATAGACTGGTGTGGGGACAGATAGGAAGTGAAGTCTGAGCATGCTGATCTGAGATTTTGGGGCATATTTATATGCAAAATCTCCTTTGAAGGTACAATCTAACAAAGGAATAAGTTGTTTTTCAGAAGATTCCTAACATTAAAACAAAGGCATTCCAGATGAGCCAACACTATAGGAAAAGGGCAGTTTTTGACTGATTGATAATAGGCAGCTCTCTTTTTGGGATGCAGATAGAGCAATCAGGAAACTAGACCTCATGGAACGATGAAATTTCCAGCCTACTTTTGAACTGAGCAGAAGGATGTGTCCACCTGGCACCTCCTCAAGAAAACATGGCATTATTTTGGCAAACTTCAAAGAGGTTCTGCTTCACCTCAGCCCAAGGTGTGAAATGCTCTGCAGAACTCAGAGATGGCCTGTGCTGCTAGCATGCTCCAGTCTTGCCTCTACATGACCTTAGCCCTAGCTTATTTTTCCATCAGCCTTGTGGAGGACATAATTGATATTGATAGAAAACATGTACAGTAGTACCCCTGTATCCACTAATTCATTATCCACTGATTCAATTATCCACAGGATGCAAAACAGCACACCTACCATAGAGTCTTCTTAGACAATGTGTCCTCACTAACCATTTCCTAGGTCCTCCAAGGCAACCCTATGGTATTTTAAACTGGAGGTCCCATTGTTTTCAATGGCATTCACCATTATCCACGGTTTTCAGTATCCAGGGGGGGCCCAGAACCAATCTCCAGCAGATATGGGGGTCCTACTATATAAAAAATGAATGGAGTTATCACTCTGGTTACAGCTTAGAGCTGCACAGACTCTGGACTTTTTCGGATGTTGATTTACCATGCCAGAAAGCTTGTAACACTCACGATGCTGCTGTGCAGCAGGGGGCCTGTTTTGTATGATGCTGTTTCAGTACTGTGAGAGATTGGAGGCAGCCGTGCCATATTTGGCCATTTTTTATTCATGGGCAACTTCTGTGATTAAAAAATGGCCAAATATGGCGCAACTGCCTCCAATCTCTCACGGAACTGAAACAGTTGATTTCAGCAGGGGGACGGCGTCATACGAAATGAGCCTCCTGCTGCGCAGTAGCGGCGTGAGTGTTACGAGCCTTCTGGCGCAGTAAATCAGTGTCCAAAAAAGTCCACAAACATGGCTTCAGGCTATACAACAATGGACAAAAATAGTGCAGTGTAGTTTAGTGATTAAGCCTGTGGGATGAATTTGGATTAGTGGGGAGTGTATGGTTTCTTATCTTGGTCGTACAGCTGCCAGAAGAACCAGTGTCAGCTCCACAGATGTACATTTGTCTCCCCTAACACAATGTAGTCTGGAATTCTGCCCTTACCCCGAAATGTCATTGATGCTTGCAAACATTACTTCAGGGATACTGTAGGAAATCTAAAATGGCCTCCCAGAATCACCTGTCTGAAGAACATGGCCCATGGCACTTCCTCATTCTAGTGCCTTCTTTTGTCTCCCTTGTTGCACCAGAGCTTAGCAAACATACAGATCTTTTACCCGCCCAATAAAACAGAACAGAACATGGCTGCTAGTCATGATGCTGAGATATTACCCCAGTATCCTTTCAAATAACAATTGCTATGGGGCATAAGTGTGGGGGGGAGGATAATACTGTTCTGTTTGTTGGCTTCCCATAGGTATTTATATATTTGGCCACTGTGGGAACACAACACCGGACTAGACACATCTCTGGTCTGATTCAACAGGGTTCTTCTTATGTTGAATACTCTTTCTTGCAGAGGGCTTTCCGTGTTAGCCTGTTACATCAAAACTAGAAGAGTTGTGGCACCTGAAAGACTAACCAGTTTGTTAGGGTATAACTTATTGTGAACTAGATTGCAGCATTGGATGAAGTAAGCTCCAGTCCATGAAAACTTAAGTCTGTTAGTCTCTGCTAGAACTTGGAAAAGCTACTTTTGGGGGGCTAGAATTCCCAGAAGCTTCAGTTCAAAAAAGTTGGCTGTAAGATTCTAGGAATTGTAGTGTGAAAAAACAAACTCTTCAAAGGTGTGGAGCATCATAAGGTTCCAGTCCTTTTACTCTGCCTTGGTACATTTTCTAGGCTCCTGGTGGAGTTAGAAAGACACATGAAAACACATATCTATGTACAATTTGTAGGTGCTAATGTATATGTACTTCTGCAAATTTTACTACAGTGGGAGAGGACTATGGCCAGATGCTCAATCTGCTGCCTAGAGGCTGAACATTGACAGGCAGCTTCCAGGATTCTAGTCTTCCTTTTTAGGCATCTTAGAATTATAGAACTGAATTCTAAGTTTCTGTATCTTTAAACTGGACTTGGACTGGAAAATCTTTCAAATAAAAGATACTTTCAAATAAGCACACCGTAGATATACTCGCAAACCCTTGGAGGCAAACCTTGGTGAATCAAGCTGCCGTTACAACTTCTAATTTTGACCTTGCTGTCTGTAAATACGTGGAAAGAGTTGCCAATATCCCTCTATTTTTTAATTACTCTTTTTAAAAGAGTAATTAAAATTATCAAGAATAGAGTCTGATAATGCTCTTGCTCACCTGGTTTTACAGTGCAGTTGCTCTTTATTAAAAAGGGGAGTCATCCTCCAACCATGTCTGCTACTAACTCTCTTGGGGAAAGGAAGGTCATGAGGGCAGTGAGGTGGCCTGGGCTGGAAGCCACCAAGAAGCAAGCATTGCACACAATTGTCTGAGTCACTGGCTTATCATGACTCAATCTCCAGACTGGTCACCTGAGCTTGAAGGTGGTCTGCTGGAAGGCTAGACTTGCCTCTATCATTACTCAGTGATGGGATTTCAGGGCTTCCTGGTTCGCTTTTTGTGCTCTGCCACAGCTTTCCTTAACCCAGAATCTTCCCAGGGCCCCATCATTTCTGGGTAAAATGGCTAGTGAGAATGGTAGGAACTGTTGTCTAACACACTGGGGGGTGGGAGGGTGGAGTAGAACCCATTAGCCTTCAACCTAGATTGCAAATGAATCTACGGGCTCATCAAGAGCCAGAATATTCTGGCTCTGCTGGCATATTTTGCGTGCAGATCAAGCATGTGTTCTTCTGTGACCTGGACAAAATTAGAAGTCCAAATGCCACACCGACTGGTCTTTGCAGCTGGTGCTGATATCCCACTCTCTGTAGCCAGGAAGCTAGCCCACAACATATGATCAAGGCTCCCTGCATATGACAGTCTTGGTCACATGCTGTGAGACTCCTTCCCAGTTTCAGAGAATACAACATGGGCAGCAGCTGCAGTGGCATACCAGTATGCCATGCTGGTAACAGCTTCTGCAGTCACGCAGGGTCCAATTTCAGTTTTTCTGGAAAGAAGCATGTTTTGGTAGGTGTTTTTTAAAAAATGTTTTCATAGAATCATAGAGTTGGAAGAGACCACAAGGGCCATCCAGTCCAACCCCCTGGCATGCAGGTAAAAATTGGTTAGCTACCATGAAGTAAGCGGCAATACCTTAACCATGCATTATGTACAGGCCACTAGGACCTCTTCCATCCTTATCAAGGGGAGTGCTAACCTTCTCTCCTTTCATATAACACCCAGCTTTACCCTGTCTTAGCCCATCTTTGACCTGGGGATAGTGAGGATTGTCCAGGGGCAAAACAGGACAAAAACCATGTGTTGTCAGAACTGCAGGATTCCAGGATGGAGTCCTAAAATAGATTACACTCGTATACTGGTTAAAGCACAGGCGTGCCCATGTGTATGTGTGTTTGGATTGTAAGAAGAGCTGTTTACTTGTCAAGAGCAAGTATCAGCTAAATGAGTAAAGAAGAAAGGGTGGCTGCTCTTTGAATGTCAAGGCTATATGAGAGAATATCACATCACTTCCTGCCAAAATCTCAAAGTGCTCCTGAAAGTGGCCTTGAATTTGGAGCTGGGCAGCCCAAATACTGGAAAGGACTGCTCTCCCCTTTCTGTTTCCCCCCCTCCAACTGGATGTTAATCTCTGGCTTTTCTTCACAAACGAAGATTCAGGAAGGACTCATCCTGCGCTTTCTGCAAGCACGCTGATGACTAAAAAGGCCAATCTGAGATAAACAAGTCCGGTTGCAGAAAGCACAGCAGAAGGTCTCCTTGGGTGATGTTTTTGGATTGTGATTCTTTCTGTGGTGTCGTTTCTCTTCAAGACTTGTTCGGCGTGAGTTTTGTCCTTCGACCCTGTGCAATGGATTTTTCTGGTGGAGCGCAGCGTGCACGGAACTGGCCTCACCCTTTAAACTAAAGGTTCATCTGCTGTGGCCTTGCAAGCATGGATGGTAGCAGCGAGGTCCTCGGGTTGTAGGTTTGATTAGAGTTTCCTTCTCTTAGATGGTTGACCTTACAGGGTTGGACGAGCACCATCTGCCCGGGTTTGGGATTAGAGTTTTCCTTCTCCTAGGACGGTTGCCACAAGGCTAGAGAGCCCATCCTGTCCTTTGATGCTCTTTGTCAGACCCTTCGGTTTTGACCTGTCTGACATGGGAGACCCTACCAGTGGCTATTATGCCACCGCCAGCATAGCTCAAAACATCATTAGGGCACACAAGCCTCTCTCCCACGACAAGGGGGCGTCAATGGAGAGGGGATGTTAATAGACTTAATATTATGCTGGTCAATAATAAGTGAAATACACAATCACATTTAATGGGTCTGAGGGTGTTTTTTTGGGGGGGTTGGTTTTATTTGCAATCTAGAAGAATGACAACATCATGCAGTAAGGCAGCACAGAAAGCAGAACCTTCCACATGTGATAAGACTCTCAGTCTCATCTGAATAAAGTGGGGTAGAATTTATATTATTACAGATGTTCCATGTCACCACTTCTCTGAACCCTCTTGAGGACTACAGAAGAGGAAGTTCATAATTAACAATACACATTTTTCTAAATACAAATTTCAATGCTTTGGATTTTATTAAAGAAATTTTCCACATTTGACCTATGCTTCCTGGTGGGAGACAATGGACTTTTTCAGGTGGGGGAAAAAAACCCCGAGGAGGTCAGGAGAAGAACAGGGCTGTTGCGCTTACAGAGCCCCATTTCAGACACCCCTGTCCTCCTCTGTCCTCCTCCCGACCTTCCCCCGTGCTGTGGGCACCACTTTTTATTGATGGAGGTTCTCTGTCAATAAAAAGCGGCACCCACAGTGCAGGGAGAGGTTGGGATGAGGTCAGGAGGAGGACGGGGCTATCTGAAATGGGGCTGTGTAAGCGTGACAGCCCTGATCTTCTCCAGACCTCCTTGGGGTTTTTTTCCCCATCTGAAAAAGTCCTATGAGACAATCACAACACAGAAACCTGAATCCTGTTGTTAGTCTCAATTAGAACAGAGTCACTGAATCAATAGGATTTATCTATGTGTTGACTCACAATTCAACAACTGAGAAAAGTTGTTTCTTCAACAGTTTCATCACCAGCCAATGACCATGACAGCCTGGGATTCTGAGAATTCTAGCCCAATAAGTCATTTTCATTGGGACTGCATTGGGCAGGTTTTAGCTATAAGTTGTTGTTGTGTGCCTTCAAGTCATTTCCGACTTACGGTGACCCTAAGGCGAACCTATCACAAGGTTTTGTGAGGGCTGAGAGTGTATGACTTGCCCCCAACAGCACCTAAAAGATTTTTCCAGATGCAACAGTACAGAGGCTACTTGAAAAATTCAATGTTCTTGGCCTAAGTAAGGGGCAGGTAGCTTCACACAGGCCAGAAACAGCCTGGATCTCAAGAGAAGTTACTTTTTCTGTTGCTAATGGAGTTGGAATTTTATTCCCAGGATTTAAAGACTTTTAGGGGTTGTTTAGACAATGAAAAAAAAAAATCTCACAGAATGCAAGAGGAATGCCTTTCGTCTAGATGAGCTCCCACCAGGATTCACCATATTTGAAAGGAGGGGATGGGGTCAAAATTCCAAGTACTGTGTGATAACAGCCTTCACTGTTTCTCGTGAAGATGTTTAAAAAATACACAGAAATGCACATTTCAGCCCATTTGAACAACCAATTTGAATTGGGGCACATCCCTGGAAGTAAAAATGTGATCGGTTGGATGCACGTGGGGGGCAGGCTTGCTGGCAATGAATGGCTGATGCCTCCATTGTTGATTTTCATGGAAGCAATTGTGTACTATTTTTGAACAGCAAAACAAAAAAACAATTGTTAAGCAGAAGATTGCTCTTCTGCATCTCTGATGTAACAAGGGGGGAGGAAAATGGAGGGAATGTCTTGGGGAATAATAACACACATAATTCACTCATGGCCATCATCTTTACTCACGGGCATGCTCCGTGTGAACTTCAAACATGGATAGCTTCCCATGCCAGCAATCTTGTGAATGAACACTGCTACGATGATGAGTTAATGTGCTGTTTTCTTCCATTAATTCTCCTGCCTAGCTGAGCCCCTTGTCTTCCAGTGCCTATGTGGCCAAAGAAGAGAGTGACCTCTTCCTGCATTGATATCTCCCAGACTATCTTAACTGACAAAAATGACGAAAAGAACATCTTGAAAAAAGGTAGGCCTGTGACTCTAACATCATCACTTTCCCCTTCTCCTATATGATTTTTAACGCCTTTGCCTATTGAAAAAGCCAGTGGAGCTTCAAAAGCTTGCATTACTTATTTTGTGCATTTTTGGTTGGCCCAATTTAAAGGTATTGCTATTTTGTGGATTTTGGAAGTTGTTGTGTTTTGCTTTATGGCCAAACATGGCTACCCCTGGCTATATTTAGCCCAATGAGTTAACTTTTCCAAGCTCTGAATGAACTCTTCTAATACCAAGTTGGAGAAAAAGCTGAGCCATTCTTTTTAGCACTTTTGGACTGTCTAGCTCCAAATTCAAGAGTAGTCTCAGGAGCACATCCCGATTTTTACCAGACATAATTTGATATACCCCGTCTCAATTACTATCCTATTCTTTTTCTGTGTCTAGCAGAACACAGTCTGTTTATCATCCCAGTGTCCCAGCTGTGATCTGAAGAGGGCAATTATCACTGTGATGGTCAACTATGGTTCTGTTAAGCATGGTTTGTAGTCCGTAAGAGCAACTCTCTTGGCAGCTTATCCCCTGAGTAAGCCTGCCCTGCTCTTGCTGAATGGTGCAAGGAAGCACTCTTGACTGATGTTCCTGTTTTTTGCAATTGGCCAGAGCTCTACTGTTAAGCACAGAATGAATCTTTCCTCCCCATCCCACAGGTCACTGGTTCAGGACACATTGTGGGCTATTTTTGTTTTCATTCCAGCCTCCTAAATTGCTTAGGAAATGTTACTTTTTCCAAACTCTGCAAATTGCCCAGAAACTGAAACTGGCTGAAACTGAAGGAAATGAGATAGCATCCCTGTTGTCATTGTCCTTCTGCTTGGAATTATCTGAAGACCAAGCTTGTGCTGACACAGCAATGTCACTGGACAATCTTCCAGTATTTTTGCTGTCCTTTAATCTGCTATCTGTTATTCTGCTTTCCTATCTTAATTTTTCTGTCTGTATTGCTACTGCTTTCACTTATTGTTTTTCTACTTCCTTCTCGCACTTTGCACCCTCTCTAGTAGAGAAGAAAAGGGAAGGCAGTCTCTTCCTTTGATCCAAAGAAGAAACCGTTGATACCCTTATCTTTATTGCAGAAGATACATTCCCTTTATTGTATGCCTCCTGCCCCCTTGGTTTATTTAAATTGGCTACAGAATGATTGTATTTGACACAAGTAGAAGGATCATACAGAAGTCATTGCTATCAGTTCAGCTCCAGACAAATGCAAGCAATGAGCCTTAACTGGGGATATGGTGCCAGCAGTTCTATAGAATCCCAGTTTTAGTCCAAAATGGTGATATGTTTCTTCTATTCCTTTCTTCTAGTCTAACATGTTATGTGAGCAAACAGCTGGCAAGTGGGGGAGGAGAAGACCAAATATTAAGCAAAACATGTTACAAGGAAATAAAAATGTTCCAACAGTGACTAATGTACAGCCTGAACATTTGTTTTAAAAGTAACTTTTCAAGCTTAGCCAAGATGAGAATTAAACAACTGAAGTCATATACTGTATTTTGTTGATCACACCAACTAGTAAGCATTGGTTGATCTTTCCACATTGCATTTTAAAATCCTTTGTTGAAAGGATAAATGCCAAAGCTATCACCATAGCACCTGATCTCATTAGCAGATGGCTCACTACCTTAAAATCTTTGTAAGTCTCAGTTGAAGTCCTGGCTCTTCTTTCATCTTAATACAAAATCAGCCAGTATCTTGGCAGTTTCTTGCCCCTGCTTGGAGCGGTGAGAAAAGGGATGAGGCTGGGCATGGAGAAAATATTTGGAGCAGGTGTCTTGCAAGGTCTACTCTGGCTTCAGGGCTGACCCTGTAATTTTTTTTAACAACAGGCTTTCCAAGTGTTGCTCACAGGTTTATGACTGGCACAGTACCCTAGATGGTTGAATAAGTAAACAGTACAATGACTTTTGTTGGGCTGGCATAGGCACAGGTTTGCCAGCACCAGCAGGCAACAACAACCTCTGACTTGCTGTGGCATGAAGGACACTCCCAACTTTGAATTCATTAACCTCTTGGTAGGGCAAGTTGAGGCTAAGCATTTGCTTAGACCGCAGGGCAAAAGCACCTTGTTGAAGTCAGATATGTTGAAGGCACACTGAGTCAGACCACTTAGCTTAGTTAGGTCAGTTTCTTTGTTAGAGGCATTGTACACTGGTTGTCAAACTTTGGTCCTCCAGATGTTTGGGGCTTCAGTTGTCATAATTCCTGAGCATTGGCCATACTGGCTAGGATTTCTGGGAGCAAAACATATGGTTGACCAGAGTTTGAGAACCAATATCAAATGGTCATTTCTTATTCTGCTAATTCCTATGTGGTAAGCCATTATTTCCACTTGAACATGAGGACAATGTGTGCGTGTGTGCCTGAAAGAGAGAGGGAAGGGGAGAGCGGGAAGACAGACCCTTCCCCAAGATTACACACTAGGTTCAAGCAGGGGTGGTTATACCATTGGCTGCTACTGTTAGGCCTCAGGCAGCAGGGTCTGGGAGTCATGACAAAGCAGCAAATCGTTAGTAATTTATTATAATATTTTTACTGCCAGGGATAAGGAGAGGTGTCAGTTTCCTGTATCATGAATCAAAAGAGCTTGGCTAGTTTTACATGCCTGTAGCTAGTTGGGGAAGAGGAGCCATTTGCTGCTTCTTCCCAGGCAGCAAATTGTCTTGGTCCAGTCCTGAATTTGTAAGAGAAGACACCCAGTATGCCAGATTCTTGTTCCAGGGAAAGTTCCAGGCTCACACAAAGTGGATCCCTGCCTAAAGCTAAGAAAATCTGGTCTGTGCCTAAGAAACCATCTGGGAAACCCATGAGTTCAGACATAGGTTCCTGAAGGCAGGATTATTTTTAAACAGTGAATGAATGAATGTCCAACTATCTATCCACTAGGCTTCACTATCTTTTCCAAGCAGGAAGCATTGATATGAATTTTGAGGTAAGTTCTTAGAAATAACTCCCAATTTCTCTCATTCTTATATTGAAGCTTTTCTTTTCATTTGTCAGAGGGAAGGGGCTCCTCCTTTCTGATATTCTGATAGCCACCAGTGTCTTTGGCTCAGCCAGAGGACACTCCGGTAAAAAATAATAAAAATAATCAGCTGTCATTTGGCCTTAGGCAAGAGCAGCCTCGAGCTGGATTTAACACTGCTGTGACTCCTGCATTCCTCATCACTTTCCAGTGAATCTTCTGCCTATGCTGAACCAGCTGTGTCTCCCATCCTTCCGTCTCACTCAGCCCTGATTCATGCAAGGAGCCTCTGTGCTGCTACATGGACTCTTCCGTTTTGTGCAAAGCTTGCTCAACTTCCCCTTCACCACTCTGAAATGGAGAGGGGTCCCTGTCAGTTAGGTGGAGCAGTTCATTCTGCGTCAGCTGTGACTTGGCATGTGTCAGGAAGGCAACATCTACTGAGGAGTCGGTGGATTTCCACGTTCCCAGTTAGGTTGCTGTGAGGCAAATCTTGTTGTACTGGAAGCTCTGGGATAGGACAAATGCCATGCCCATCACGGGCAGTGAGACACACATAGGCAGTTGTGCCATAGCCTCTGAGAGATCTAAAAAGGCAGAAGAGCATTGACATGTATACTGCATGTGCCAAAGTAGCACATCTAGCAATCACCATTACACCATTCAAGCACATCCTGGCAGGGACACTGAGAGCAGATTCAGACTCTGGTGAGGTTTGGGGAAGGGGGAACAGCTAGGGTTGCATACCCTCCAACTGTCCCAACTTGGTAGGAACAGTCCCAATTAATTCTCTGCCATCCCATTTTTTCAGCTGCTTTTACAAAGTTCCAGTTTCTCTCTCTTTCTCCTTATTTCCCCATTTCACCTCTGTTTCAGTTGCTACAAACTAGATGCAGCCAGAGGTACCCGGAGGCATCCGGATGCAGGCTTCACTCCGGTTGAGCAGGGGAGCTATATATACTCTGCTCATGTGCCTGCCAAGGCAGTCCTGCTTTGGAGCATCATGGGAGCAACAATAGACAAGGGACCAACAGTTTGAGGAGGAGGCTTTTTTCCTCCAGGCAGTTGCCTTCAGGGGCAGTGGTGACAACAATGGCGACAGCAGCAACAGTGATGGAAACTTTCCCTGACAGAAGTAGTGGCATTCTGGGGAAATAGAGACGTTATACAGCAGCAGCGGCAGCAGCTTCCTGCATGGCACAGAAGCCACACAGCTCTTATAAGGGCTCTTGGATGAAGCAAACAACCTTTGTGGGGGCCTTAAATGGAGCAGCTACCACTCAAGTAACTTTCTAGCCCCCATCCACCACAGGGGGGTTGGAGTAGAGAATAAACAATAGGGGTGAGAGTTCACACTTGGCATCCAGCTTCAGGGGCTGTGTTCAGCAGTATTTAAAAAAAAATTGAGGGAGGTGGAATAGAGAGGATAGACAGGGAGGTAGTAGAACAGAGGATCAGGTAAGGGGAAAGGCTAAGGAGTTACCAGAGGTGGTGGCAAAGAAGATATCAAAGAAATGCAAGGCTGGACAGGTAGCAGGGCTCATGCTGAACCACCCCTGGGCAATTTGAGGGTATTACCATGGGGTAGTTCCTAAAAAATCCCCGGAGTAATTCAGGCTTATCCATCACCTTTCATACCCCAAAGGAGCATCAGTGAATGATACTGTCCCAGTGGAGTACTGCTCAGTATGCTAGGCATCCTTTTGTCAAGGGCTAAACCTGGGATCACTTCCCTGGACCCCCATGTTAGCCCTCCTGTAGAGGTAATACTATGGGGTGGGATTGAGGGTTTGGATGTATATTTTAATTGTTGTAAGCTGCCCCGATTGCGTTTCGTAGAGGGGAAGGATATAAATATTATTATTCTCTCTCTCGCTGGCTTTTCTTCGCAAACAAAGATTCAGGAAGGACTCATCCTGCGCTTTCTGCAAGCGCATTGATGACTAAAAAGGCCAATCCGAGATAAACAAGTCCGGTTGCAGAAAGCACAGCAGAAGGTCTTCTTGGTTGATGTTCTTGGGTTGTGATTCTTTCTGCGTTGCCGTTATATTATTTATTATTATTATTATTATTATTATTGACCCCAAAAACAAACAGTAGCTGCCACCACCACCCTTCTTTCCCCTTAGGACCCCCCCTTTCTCATGCACAATGCAGTGGGAAATTGTGCATAGTCTCTGATAACCAGTGGCACTCCTTGCCACTATAGAATCAACTAACTCCCTTCTCTTAACCCCAGAGGAGACTCAAAAGTAGCATGATCAAGGGATAGACACATGGAAGCATCAATTATAGGAAGATTAATAAAGTTACTTTATTCAAGTGAAAGCAGTCATGCAATCTCACATGAGGTAGGCTTCTCCCATACATCAGGCAGGCTTAAAGTTATAGCAATCACAGAGTATTAAGATCAAAGCATTACTCAAGTTACATTCAGTTACTAATTAAATACATTCAACCAAAGTAAAGAAATTAAAAAAAAATTCCCTAATGCAGCTAAACATGCCCTAATCTCTACTAAATACTTGCAGTTTATTGCATTAAGATGTTATCCAGGCAGCTGGGAGCTCCAAGCCAGAGATGGTATGGCTTTTTGCTCTACCAGCCATAATCAGTCTTTCGTCCACAGCCACATGGCCAGTCTTGTCCTCTGAAGTCTCTCTCTCTCTTTCTCTCTAAATGGCCTCAAACAAAAGCAGCTAAATCTTCATCAGAGTTCCCGGGTTTAGAGCTTTAATTGGACAGTCCAGGTCAGATGGTGTAATGTCCTTGATGTCATCTCATTAGCTCTGTGGAGGTGGTGTTTTAGACCCTTCCTTCCATTAACCCTTTTCTTACCTGATTCTATGCTGGCAAGACAATCTGTTTACAGACAAAGGGAGTTATAGTTCTCTAGCAGAATGATGGAGTTGCACCTTAAGGCAGCATGATGGGACTCCATCATGACACCTTTGACCAGGCAGTTTGCTTGGTATGTGCTTGTGGTCCTAGGGCACTGATAGCAAAATACAACATATAGTTGGTATTTCGGCTGCTCCCAGTCCATCTGGAAGATTTCTGCTTGCTAGGTTCTATGTTTTGGGGTCAGTGGTACTATGGCAATGTCATGCCTGTAGGGTGTGCAGTCAGTTGTGCAGTTTTTGAGGCATTTGATACATTTCTTGAGTAGCAGTAAAGTTCAGTTCTGGCTCACCCCTCATTACTCACTACCTGGATGATGTTTTAATGACAGGCAGGGCTGGGAAGGAGAAATGTGGCAATTTCATGAAAGGGTTTCAATCTTTGGCAAAGAAATTAAGCATCCCACTGGCACAGGGGAAGACCAAGGGTCTCACTAATATTCTGGTCTACTTAGGCATCTTGTTAGACTCTTTATGAGGGGTGTCTTGCCTACCAAGGGAGAAACTAGACACCCTGAGGTGATGGCTGATGGTTTTGCTACATCGCAAGAAATTACCCTCAAGGAAGTGCAGCCCTTGCTTGGTCACCTTAATTTTGCTTCCAAGGTGGTGTTTCCCAGCAGGGCCTTTTGCTCTTGGCTGGTGAGAATCACAGCTAAGGTTAAGGCTCCACACCACTGTATCTGGGCTGGACAAGGGCTGTGAAAGAGGACCTGAAGGTTTGGTTGAAGTTCTTGGAATACTACAGTGGAAGCCAGGCACTAACTTGCAGGTGCACTCAGGAAGCATCGGTTTTGGAGTGTACTTTCAAGGTCACTGGTGTGCATAATGGTGGCCTAAGGGTTGGCTGGAGAGTAATATAGTACGGGACCTCACCTTCCTTGAGTTCTTTCCAATACTTGTTACTGTTTCCATCTGGTTGGACAGTGTCAGAGTCAAATGGTTATGTTTTTGATGTGATAAGTAGTCAGCAGTTAGCGTTATCAATAGGCAGTCATCTCAATCAGGGAGGGTTATGAAACTAGTGAGGAAGTTTGAGCTGGTATGTTTGCCTGCTAACATAATGTTTTCAGCCTTTATGTTCCAGGAGTAGATAATGGAGTCAAAGATGCATTGTCTTGATCTCAGGAGGATAGGTTTCATGCACTGGTGCCAGAAGCAGATCAGCAGCCCACAGCAGTCCAGGACCACCTATGGCACCTTGGGAGCACAACGTGATACAGGGAGTACTTAATTCAATGGCCCTGAAACACTGCAATCATATAGGAGGGCAGAAGGAAGGTTCTTTGTCTTTAAAAGGCAGGAGGAATACATGGAAGCTTGGTCTGCCTCAGAGCACCGGGCTTTGCATTACTTGGCTTATTTTGAAGGAACAAGGCATGATGCCATGGATCTTATCCCTCCACCTGGCAGTGATAACATTTTTAGTAGGGCAGGGGGGTTTGAAGACCCTTGCAGCACATTCTTGGTAAAGGATACATGGAAGGATGGCAATGGCTGGTGCCACATAAGGCTGATAAAAGGAGGCTCGTCACATTTCAGCTGCTAAGGAAGCTTGTGGTGTAGCTACTGGTTATTTGCCATTCTGAGTTTGAGGTGCAACTGTTCAAGGCAGCCTTTACAGTTGCATTCTGTGGGGCATTGAGGGTAGGTGAACTAGTGTCCAGGATTAAAGTAGCTAAGTTGGGATGAGCCCTTCAGGTTGGGGATGTCTTCTTTCTCAGGGATGCTGTGAGGATTCAAGTGAGGTGTTCCACGTATAATCAGTTGGGATGTGGGTCAGTTATCTGGCTTCTAGGTTTAAAGGGAACAAGCCCCTGTCCAGTAAAAACTTTGTGCAGGTTTATTGAGATGAGTCCTCAGGGATCTGTCACCCTTTCTTCACACTGGGACAAATCTTCCCTGATTCAATTCCAGCCAATATCAGTATTGAGATCAGCTCTGAGGCAGTTGGAGCTCCCTGCAGCTGAGAATGAGGGCCACCCATTTAGGATAGGGGCAGTGGCAGTGGCTGCAGAATGTGGTCTTCTTATGAAGGCAATCAAGAGGTTGGGAAGGTGGGAGTCCAGGACATTTGCAAGGTATATTTAACTTGAATTGGGTACTGACATTCAATAAGGTCTTCTTTGTTTTCAGTTGCAGAGCAGTATTGAAAACATGTGTGGATCTGTGGCCATATGTGTGGATCTGCAGTATCGTTTATTGGATAGGTGCTTACATGACTGGCATTGTATCATTTGGATGGTGCACCCCGGTCAGAATGTGGTCATGATACCTGGTTGTACATATTAGGTATGAATTGCATTGTTGGTTGCTGCTGCAGTAGGTCGGTAGAAGGCAGGTTCAAGGGGAGCTCTCCTTGCCCACCTTTTGTGGTGGTTCACACAGGTCCTGGATCCAGGACATCAATTGCCAATTGCATGCGGTCATTGGTAAAGAATAGAGGTCCCTTTAAAGGACTTGGGGGATGCAGGGCAGAAATGGTCACGCCCAGATCAGGGACAGATGCCTTTCCTGCATCCCCTGGTGGTGGGAGACCACACAGTGGCACCTGCCCATGTGGATTCCACACCTGCCTTCTTGATGGTTCCAAAAGGGAGAGAATAACAAAGTATCCAACCACTCTGTATCCCTAATTACTATGTAATACCAACAATAAGGATACTATAAAGACTTCCTATAACAAATTATAATTTTTCATTATATTTACACCAGCATCTTGTGATAAACAGTGAAGATTATCAAATGGCTAAACATTTATATACAAATAAAATTAATCATGAAAAGTCCAGTATGTATTCCAGTTCTTCAAACTCTGCTATGGAAAACATATAATAACAGCTGGAGGTGGAAGGAATCATCTTCAGAATAAATACATAATGTTCTGTAGAGTCTTCATGATGAAGTACTAATTCTATGATGAAATGCTAGACAGTGACAGTCAATAAGAGGCAATATTAAGGGTAAGAAAAGGTAGCAAGGTAACAAAAGACGGCTACCTCCAGAGTTGTTCAGCCATTTCAACATCAGGGTCTTCTCCAGTTGATACAACAACCATCTCAGCTCTGGATTTCAGAATTTCAAAGTACAGTTTGCTTTTCCATTTCTCTAATAGCATAAAATTAACAATATTAAACCCAACTTATCTTTTTATAAAGAAAACAATTATACTACCTTGTCTGATGTAATAAGCTTACCTCTCTCTTGAGACGTGCCTTTTTACCTTTAGGAAAATCAGTTAGTGCTGTCTATTAAATCTGTAGGTGATTTTACACTTTTTCTTACTAATGGTGTTCAGGTGACTCTTTCATGTTACAACTTCTCTTAAAGATACACACAGCTTTGCTTTACATTTACACTAAATCTCCCAAACACAGAAACCCTAGGATCAGGCTGAATTTCAATATCATTAATGTACAAAAACATAGTTCATTAGTAAAACAATACAGTAATATAAGCACTTGAACCTACTACAATAATAATACAGAATACTGTGTAGCATCAACATTTTTACAAGTGTCTTAAATTCACTATTAACCACAGAAATCTCACTGAATCTCACAAGAAGATGCTAGCACAGGAAATAAAATTAAAAACAAACAAAGACACAAACAGTTCAAGAAAGCACAAAAACGCACTTAAAAAGTCCCAAGTACATGGGGGGGTGTCATAAAAAGAGTGTCCCCTACCTGGCTGTCATGATCTCACCCGGAGATGTTTGCCCATTGACGCTGCATTCATGTGAGTACAATGGCACACAGATTCAAACGTCAGCAATGCCGGCAACAAATCGCTAGGGAGATCAATTGATGGCTTGGGCCATCAATAAAAAAGTATGGCTTTTTGACAATACATGATTGTGAAAGGGCAACATTGTCTGGTACACACGCCCTTTCACGATCATTAGGCATCCTTATGATGCCATATTTGACTGTTCTGATAAAGTTCCATGTAACTGGTTGAAGCTTAATTTACTCTGCTTAATGACATCATTGAGAGCCAGCATAGTGTAATGGTCTGAGTGTTGGACTATGACTCTGGCAAACACAGTTCAAATCCCCCTTTGGCCATGGAAACCCACTGGGGATCTTGGGCAAGTCACACTCAGCCTCAGAGGAAGGCAAAGGCTAAACAAATCTTATCAAGAAAACTCCATGATAGTATCACCTTAGGGCCATCAGCGCATCTTGCAAGAAGATGCGAGTATACTAAAAAGCCCCAAAACACCAAAATTCAAAGAGAACGCATTCAGAAAAGCAGAGATACACATTTAGAAACTTGCAAGCAAGATGGGGAGGATCATAAAAAGAGCATACTATACCTAGTTTTTCCATTTGCAGCCAGAGGTGTTCTGGCGGGACCACCCATTGACGCTGGAATCATGCCAGCAGAACAGGGAACATTTTCACACAGATGAAAATCCGGAACACAAACACTACGGGAGATCAATTTTCGACTTCTCCCAGACAATAAAAAAGAACTTCCTCGTAACAGCAGCAGAATGCTTGCATAACGTGGGGCATGATGACGTCTGATAAGGAAGCCCTTTTGCAATCTTATGGCGTCATTATAATCCCATTTTTGACGTGTCTGATAATCTCCATGGCATATATATATATATATATATATATATATATATATTCTTGTAAAAAGTATCTTGGTGGCATTTGCCCCCCTTTTTCCCTTCTTTGACCCTCACTCTTTTATCATAGAATCACAGAATATAATGCTGTCTAACTTCAGTGCCACCATATCACCCTGAATGCACTAGATCTTGGACTTTTTCAGATGGGGGGGAAAAAAAACCCGAGGAGGTTGAGAGAAGAACGGGGCTGTTGTGCTTACAGAGCCCTATTTCAGACAGCCCCATCCTCCTCTGTCCTCCTCCCGACCTTGTCTCATGCTGCGGGTGCTGCTTTTTATTGACAGAGGTTCTCTGTCAATAAAAAGTGGTGCCTGCAGTGCAGGGGGAGGTTGGGATGAGGTCGGGAGGAGGACAGAAGAGGATGAGGCTGTCTGAAATGGGAGTTCTGTAATTGCAACAGCCCCGTTCTTCTCCTGAACTCCTCGGGGGGGTGTGTGTCCCCCCATCTGAAAAAGTCCCTTGTCTGGATTCAGAAGCTAAGCAGAGTAAGGGCTATTTAAATACATGGGCGGAGGGCCAAATCACCAGAGAACACGAGATCTTCAGGTAGGAAAAGGAATATCTCCTGCTTGAAATCCCGTAGCTGCACTGCTACCAGCCAGTCTTAACAACAAAAAGCTAGAGCGACCAAAATTCTGACTCAGTACAAGGAAGAACTAGATCATGCCTGGAATGGTAAATGGCTTGTCTTTTATTACTTTCACTTATGATATGGGAAAAGAAGGGAAATGAAACCGACAAGCGGCCTTTGCCAAAGGGGAGTTACTTGGCATCTGCATATGGGTAACTCCAATTCCGTGAGGTCATCAGGGTTGAACTTTGAGGCAGAGGTCCAGGACTCCACTCAGCAAAATGACCAATGCAGTAGGGATGGCCTGCCACATTTTCCAATGTAATGAACCTTCCCACCTAAAGAACCTCTGTAAGACCATTAAGAGCACCTTCTGAAATAAGTTTGGAAAATCTTCAACTCAACATATCTGTTTTTCCCTTGAGAACAGCTGCCACCTTGATCAGAATGAGGGATGTGATGTGCAAGAAAGAAGGTTAGCCCTCCCCCCACCCAGCCCCAGCCCACTATGAGGGAGGTGGAGGGATAGTATCTTTGAAGAAGCAGAGGTTTTCATCAAGACTGTGGCTTAGTGAAAAGGGTTCACTGACTCTATTCAAAGGGAAAACGCCCACTGCCACCAGTTGTATCAAATGCATCCATTTTTGTTTTTTGTTTGCTTTCCTCTGATTAAAACAGAAGTATGATGCAAGGGATGGGAAATGCCAACTGGTTTCAAATGAAGAAAATGCTTTGTAGATTAAAGTACCCTGGAGCGTTAGCTGAGTTTCACAGTTTTAACAAGGGTGACTAGATTCAAAGCTGGGTGACCTTAGCAGACCTTTCAATTTCTTGATGGTTCAGGAGTATAACACACCTATTACTTGTAATCAGAGCTGAGAAAAATTACTTTTTTGGACTCCAGAGTCCAAGAGAGCGGAAAAGTTACAGTTTTGGACTGCAGAATCCAAAGCTTAGAAGCATAATTTTTGGGAAGCTCCAGTGGGTGAGCTAGTGGGGATTCTGAGAAATTATAATCCAAAATAGTAACTGTTTTGGCACTCTGTTTAAGGCATACTTCCTCTCTAGTTTCCTGTAACTGATCAGCGATCTGCTAAATATGCCATGCCTGCAGGGTAATGGCAGTGGTGGGCAACAAAGCCAGGGAAGGAGCAGGCTAGGCACAGGATGCCTGGGCAGAAGATTTAAATATGGGGTGGTGAGGGAATCTGATTTTTTAAAAAAATCTGGCAATGGTTGATCCAGCTGGCTCATACAAGAGAGGGTATAAACCAAGATGGGGAGGGGTACATCTCAAAGTGCTCCCGCCCTTCCTGGCTGCCTCTATTGTGAATAGCTGTAAAGGGATAATGTGTCTCATCTCTCTCTAAGACAGATGCTAGCGATAGCCAGGACCATCTGTAATTCTTTAAGCCAATCTGCCCTCCCCGCACAAAAGGCATGTCACAACACATCAGTCACATGTGTCCTATCATGGTGGGCAGGCAGGCAGAGGAAGCCTTGTGACTCTACATTTTGAAAAGGCAAATTCCTGCATGTGCCAGCTGTTAGAAAAGTTTCTGCTGCATTCAGGAGAGTATTAACTCCTTCGAACCTGGCCTAGTTATACATAGCCCTGATAGGTTTGCCAGTGCTTAGGCTTGCAGGATGTTAGCCTCATGGAGGGAGAAAAATTGACAAATGGAACATTTGCAGTTGCTGTAGAGCATTTCACAAACCCAGGACTCTCACGATGTGTGGGAATAGCATACAATCATAGAATCATAGAACTGGAAGGGGCCTCATGGGCCATTACATCTGACCTCCTGCTCAGTGCAGCATCTCTGCTAAAGCATCCACAGCAGGTAGCTGTCCAGCCTCTTTTTGAACACATCCAGAAGAAAGAGACCCCAATCCCTTTCTAGGCAGTTGGTTCCATTGTTGAACCACTCGTACTGTCAAGAAGTTCCTTCTAAAGTTCAATAGAAATCAACCGTTCTGTAACCAAACCATTTAACCTGGTCCTAAACTCTTGGGAAGCAGAGAACAAACTTGCACTCTCCTTTTAGATATTGAAAGAGTGCAATCATGTTACCCCTCGGTTTTCTGTTCACCAGGCTGAACATGCCCAACTCTTTCAAGCTTTTCCCATGTTTTGCTCTCCATGCCTCTTTTATCCTTGTTGCCCTTCTTTGAACCTTTCCCAACTTGTCTATATTTTTGTAAAATGAGGTGCTCAGAACTGAATGCAGTAATCCAGATAAGCCTGACCAGCACAGAATATACTGGGACTATTAATTCCCTTGATTAATGCACGTTAAAATAGCATTCACCTTCTTTGCTGCAGCATCCTACTGCTGTCTCATATTTAATTTATGGTCAACAATAACCCCTAGGTCCTTCTCATATGTAGTAATACTGAGCCATGTATCCCTCAACCTACACCTGTGCATTTGGTTTTTGCAGCCTAAATGTAGAATTTTGCATTTATCACTATTGAATTTCATTTTATTAATTTCTGCCCAATTTTCTAGTTTTTCAAGGTCCTTTTGAATTATTTTCCCAACTTCCAATGTGTTAACCACTCCTCTCAGTTTTGTATTATCTGCAAACTTGATGAGGATTCCCTCCATCCCATCATCTAAGTGATTGATTAAAATGTTGAAGAGCAATGGCCCTAGGACAGAACCCTAAGGCACTGCACTCAAGACATCCTTCCAGTTTGAAGTACAGCCATTGATGACAACTCTTTGAGCATGGTTTTCCAACTAACGATCTGGTGGTGCTTCTGTCTATTCAATATTTAATCAGTTTCCTAAATCAAAATATTAATGGGGAGCTTATTAAATACTTTGCTGAAATCCAGATAAATGGCATCCACAGTGTTCCCATCATCTACTAAACTACTGACCTGATAAAAAACAGATATAAGATTAGTTTGGCAGGATTTATTCTTGACTGATCACTGCATTGTTATGAAGATACTTGCAGACAGACTCCTATATAATCTGCTCTAATATTTTTTCTGCTACTGAGGTCAGCCTAACTGGTCTGTAGTTTTCTGGATGATCCTCCTCCTCCTCCTCCTCCTCCTCCTCCTCCCTTTTTTGACAAGAGGGACAGTGTTTGTTCATTTGCCAGTCCTCTGGCACCTCACCTGTTCTCTAAGATTTTCTCAAAATGATGGCAAGTGGTTCTGTGAGTAGGTCAGCAAGTTCCTTCAGTACTCTGGGATGCTGTTCATCTTGCCCTGCAGATCTGAACTCATTTAGATTCACAAGGTGGTTCCTAATAACACCTTATCATTCTTGATTCACAACGCAGATTCCTTGCCAAGGTCGCTGCTGATGCATTGAAGCACACGGTCCTCTTCTTGGGGAGAAACTGAAGCAAAATAGGTATTGAACAATTCTGTCTTTTCATTGTGATCTATTAACATTTTACCATCCTTGTTGAACAGTGGTCCACCATTTCCTTGAGTATTCTCTTGCTTCAAATATATTTGAAAAACCCCTTCCTGTTGCTTTCTACTTCCCTAGCCAGGCTCAGCTCATTTTGAGCTTTAGGTTTCCTTACACTATTCCTGCAAACTTGGCCTACACATCTGTCTTTCTCCTGGGTGATTCATTCTTCCTTCCATTCTTTATACATGCTCTTTTTTCCTTCTCGCTTCTTCCTCGAGTTTACTGTGCAGTCACAATGTCCCCCCCCCCACAAATGTTTCCTATTTTTCTACTTCCATGGAATTGTTTCTGATTGTGCTTTCAGCAACTCCTTTTTCATGAAATCCCACCCATGCTGGGTGTCATTTTTTCCTTTAGCATCTCTAGCCATGGGATTCTACCCTTGGGATTCCCCAAGCTCAATATAACCAGCTTTCCTGAAATCCAATATTCATGTTTGACTATACTGTATTTTGGCCTGTCCCACTATCAAAAATTCTAGCATTACATGATCACCTCTCCTTGAAGTATCAACTGCTTTAATTCCAGTGACCAACTCATCCCTGTTGGTTAGGATCAAGTCCAGGATTTCTGCTCTCCACTTTTTGAAAGAGGAAATTATCTGCAAGGCACATCAGGAATTTGTGGAAGAGCCTATGCTTGGCAGAATTAGTCTCCCAGCAGATATCAGTATAATTGAAGTCCCTCATAACTAGGAGTTCTTGCATCCTGAAGATTTCTGAGAGTTGTCTCTGAAAAGCATAATCCACCACCTCGTCTTGGTTTGGTGGCCTATAGTAAACTCCCACCACAATGTTGTTTTTATTTCTTTCTCTATTTATTTTTACCCAAATGCTCTCAACTGGTCCAGTCTGATTACTCTTGCGGATTTCTGTAAAATTTCTGTAAATAAATAAATAAAATTAAAGTCCAAGCCAGTGGGACTTTCTGAAGGAGGACATGAGTCAGCAGTGTGATGTGGTAGCTAAAAAGCCAATGTGATTCTAGGCTGCATCAATAGGAGTGCAGTGCCTAGATCAAGGGAGGTAATTGTGCCAGTCAATTCTGCTTTGGTGAGACCTCACTTGGACTACTGTGTCCAGTTCTGGGCACCACAATTCAAGGATATTGAAAAGCTGGAGTGTCTCCAGAGGAGGGCAAGCAAAATGGTGGGAGGTCTGGAAGCCATGCCCTATGAGGAGTGGCTTAGGGAGCTGCATATGTTTAGCCTGGAGAAGAGAAGGTTAAGAGGTGACATGATAGCCATGTTTAAATATTTGAAGGGATGACTTCCAGTCTGGGTCAGAGCGGACTCAGATCAACCATAAAGGAGCTCCAACTCCCTGTTTGGCTAAAAGATGGCTTTTTGGGCACATTTAAAATAGCTTGTCAGGAAGATCTCCAGTAACAAAGAGACCCCAAGGAGGGCCACATGCGGGCTAAAACCTAGCATGATGTGCTGAGATTAACCCGCTGATAGAAGTGCTGGAAGGCAGCAGGATGCACCAGGCAACAGCGTGTCTTTACAGCCATCTTTGAGAGCAGCGCACAGGCTGGAGTCTTCCAACCTGCACTTCAAGCCAAGAAGCCACCAGATCTCATGAAAATGACAAGGCAAGGAAAGTGAAAATATTTTTTTCTTGAAGCTCTTCCAACTCTTAGATAATTCCCTCAATGAGCTCTTTACATTTCCTTTTTACTTTAAAGGAGATAATTATTTTCTTTTCATTATATTTTTTTTGTTTATTACAATGAGGTATCCAAGGTCTAAAGGAGGTAAAGAAATATTTGTTTGCTTAACTGTGTATTTTTTTGCTTTTTTGCTTTTGTCTTGTTATTATTGTTATTATTATTTTGATACTTTTTGATACTTTTGTTCAACCCTCTACCCTTCTCCTAGAGACCTAGAAGATCAAGAAGATACTAATCAAGATTAAGATCCAAGAGACCTGGCCAGAAGAAGAGAAGTGAAAGGTAAAGGGGGAAAGAAGTAGCAAGAAGAAATCATCCTGCTAGATCTGAGGGTCTCTGCGTGAGATTAAGATCAAGATGAAGTAAACAACAAGAAGGACTAGAATAAGGGGAGGGATACAAGTGGGGTTTTTGGGGGGAGGGAAAGTGTTGAGGGATTGTTCACTAATAAACTAAGTATTTGAGAAATTTCTCTACACAGTATGTCAGTAAGCAAGTTTGTCACATGGCATGTGAAAGGTTTAAACTTAATTAAAAAAAAACAAAAATTGGTTTTCTACTTCCTCAAAAAAATTAATGCTGATGTTGTATGTTTACAAAAAACTCAAATTTAAAAAATCAAGCCCATTTGCTAAATTAAAAAAAAGGAGCGAATTTGTTGTATCAGAACAGAAAAAGAAAAATGGAATAGGGCTGTACGTGAAAAAGAATCTTAGGCCAAATTTAATAATAGCAGATAAAAAAGGTAGATATGTATAGCAGCAGAGATTATTATAAATAACGTGGTGAAAACTTTGGTAATCAGAGTTTATACTCCAGTGGAGGAAAAGTATACATTTTATAAAGAAATAAAAACCAAGATTTTACAATTGAATTATGAAAATTGGTGTCTGCTAGGAGATTTTAGTGGAGTTGTTAATCCACAATTAGACAGACATTCAAGAAGAATCAAGGGAAGTTAACTAAAGACTTTTTCAAAATTGTAGAAGAATTATAGTTGATAGATACCTGGAGGTATAAAGAAAATGATAAAAAGGATTTTACTTTTTTCTCAGATTCCCACAGATCATTATCCAGAATAGACATGATTTGGGTCTCAAATAATTTAATAATGATATTGGGAAAGTGGATAACCTGTCTAAATCCCTATTGGACCACAACCCTGTTCTGATGGTAATAAAAAATAAGTCATATGTAAATAAATGGAGACTAACTGACTCACTATTAAAGAAGAGATAATGAAGGAATGTAATAAAAAAACTGAAAGATTATTTTGAATTGAATCTGGGAAAGAGGTAGAAAATAATATAGTTTGGGACACCAGTAAGGTGGTCATTAGAGGAATATTTACCCAAAAGAGTATAATTTGGAATAGAAAAATACAGGATATAAGAAAGAAAGTAATTGACAAAATTAGACAAAAAGAGCAAGAATTAGCAAAATCCCAAGCTAACAAAAAGATTAGGAATCAAATAAAATTATTACAAGAACATTAACCATGATAATGACTGAAGAAATTAAGAGGAAATTAGATTTTATGAAGCAAAGAAATTTTGAAAGTGCTAATAAACCAGGAAGGTGGTCAGCCTATAGGCTAAGGGAAGAAAGAGCAAAAAAAGTTGATTTTAAAATTAAAAGTGGGAGATAGGGTTATAACAAATGAGAGAGAAATCCAAAAAGTATTTTGTAACTATTTTGAAAAGTTATATAAAAAGCATAGGGTGCCTGGAAGAGCAAATGGATAATTATATTTTTAAAATGTGTAACTCCAAAATTAACAGAGGCACAGAGAGAGAAATTAAATAAGGACATTTCTATGAAGGAAATAACAGAAACAATTTAAAAAAATTTAAAAGGGAAAACTCCAAGTCCGGATGGACTACCTCCTGAATTTTATGCAGAATCAGTGTACCCTCTTTACCTAACTATAAGAAATTTTATGTGGAATTAGTGTACCCACTTTACCTAACTATGACTGGTATTCTCCAAAACCAACAAATCCCAAATAGCTGGAAGGAAGCTAATATAGTTTTAATACCCAAAGACAATCACAACCTATATAGGCCTATATCGCTATTGAATCGCTCTTGAATGCAGATTACAATTTTTTTGCAACAATTTGGGATTTCCTGTCAGACAACGTCATCCCTGTCCCGTTCTGCCCCCATGCTGCCTTTGATCAATCCCTGTTTTTTTTTATTCACGGGGAAATGTCGTTAATAGATCACCCATTCTGTTTCTGTAACAGAATCATGGGTGTGCAAACTGGTGCCCCATTATGCTGGCGCGATCTGGGAGGTCCATGACAAACACTTCCGGGTACTATCAGGACATCCAGGTAAGTGACAACCTTTTTTGTACCCTCCCCAGATTACTTGTTTTTTTAAAGGGTGTTTAGGTGCTTGGTTTAATTTTTTGAGGCTTCAGGGTTTTTTTAATTTTTAAATTCCCTCCCTGGAAGGTCTGTAAAGAACACTTCCAGTGGCCTCGGGGAGACCTCCATTACTTCCTGGACTGCCGGAGAGGGAGGAGCAGTTTCTGTCACACGATTAAGGATAGTATCTGGGGGGAAAAGTTACAGGAATGGGAGCAGGGTGGGAATTAGAAAGCGAGGCAGGGATGCTATATTTGTCCCCATCTGATAATCTCCTAAGAGCTGTTTGGCAGTGGAATGCACTGCCTCGGAGTGTGGTAGAGTCTTCTTTGGAGGTTTTTAAACATAGGCTGGATGGCCATCTGTCAGGAAAGCTTTGATTGTGTATTTCTGCAGGGCAGGGGTTGGACTAGATGGCTCTTGTGGTCTCTTCCAACTCTATGAATGCATATCTGAGGTGACATGCCTGAAAATACTATGGCTTCCATGCTCTCTCTGTGAAACTGTAAAACCTCAGATGATCATGGAGAAGGACATTCAATATTGGAAGAAGTGAATGGTGGGTAAGCTCAGTTTTGATGTACCATAACCCTATGAATGAGAGCCCTAAGTTATCCTGCTCAAGTCTTGTGAACGCCTGGCCATACTCCCAACTAGCGGAGACCCATTGATTCAATGATAACTTGAGAATCCAACACTTAATGTACATTCCAATTATTTAATGGGTTAACTCAAATTGGGATTAACCAAGCCCTGTAACCAAGCCCTGCCCCTGCGCTCATCCAGCCGATCAGGTTTGCACTTTGTCTTATATGTCGAATTGCTTGTCTTAATGAGAAAGAATGTGCATATCACTTGAGCTTTTTTAAAAAGTTGGTAAAAGCTGTGAATGCTTTTCTTGTGTAGATTTTCCTCTTTTGCCCCCCCCCCTTCACAATACGATGAGACAATGCGGGATCCCATTAAGACAGCTCATATTCCAGGCAAATTCTGTGAGGGGTATTTTCACTGTATAGACAACCCCTAGGACTGTCCCTGGTAAACTTGGACAGTTGGTATGATGTTTTGTACTAACAACTCCTGTCATCTCCAGCAGGTCCACCCAAAGGTCCTGCTGTCTGGAGATTGCATGGGTTGTAGTTTCTGGAGGGCAGCAGGTTGGGAAAGGCTGATGTAGCTCTCTCTGTCACGAGGCAAAGAGTAGTGTTCCTTTCTTTTTAACCTGCAAGCTGTTTTGAGCCCCTCGGGAGAAAAGTAGCTGGGGTGGGGAGAAAGAGAGAGAGAGAGAGAGAGCCTTCTGGTGCCTTTGGCTTCAATGGAAATTAGGGCAATTTCCATCTTTTGAGAATATTTACTACTCTGATCATATGTATATACCCATATTTACTTGGGAGTAAGCCCTGCTGAGCTCAGTGGGGTTTACTTAAAATGTATAGGTCTGGGCTGCATAAGCAGGATAAAATACAGCAATACAACTGCCAACTCATCTCCAAATGCTCTCTTGTGGTTTGGTTTAAACCAGCGTTTCCAGCCAGGGTTCTGCGGAACCCTAGGGTCCCCCCAGAGATTGCCAGGGGTTCCATGAGAAAATAGTAATAAATTAATAAATCATGGAGAAGTGGTGAGCTGAAACAGCTCATCTTTCCTCTCCACAACAGAGAAAGCTGGGGAGGAATGAGTATGTGTGAATGAGTTTTCAGACCAAAGGGGCCTCTTATGGGTCAGGGGGAAGTTAAAGTGCCACATACCTTGCTCTCCCTCCCAGCTTTTGCTCTGCCTTATATGTGCTAATCAGGCTCTAGCAGCTAAAGGGGAGGGGGGAGGGGGTGAAGCATGGCTCCTGCAAGCAGCCAGTTCGCCAACGGACCCTTATCATTTGCCAAAATTGAGGATAGAAGAGGACACTGGTTTGCATAAAACTGATTTAAAAGTACAAATGCAAAATGAGGTGTGTTTTTAAATTCAGAACAATGGAAAGAGAATTGCAATACTGTACAGCTCTTACCCAAGTGGGAGAAACTGACCAAGTAATCCCATGGTCTACCCAGCTACCCAAGTGCCAGCTGTGGATGGGAGAACTCTGATAAAATTGACTTAGGACTTTTTCTTTTTAAACCAGATTTGGAGAGGGCAGAACCATTACAGTAAAGGAGTCATTATAGGGGAAAGGTTCTTAAACTGTGGGGCTGGCAACTGAATGTGGGGGTCATGAATAGACCGACCAACTCCTGTATTATTGGGAAAAAAACCTTCCATTTACCATGACACTGGCTTGGCAGGAAGCTACAGCCTCCCTCTGATCTCTCCCCCTGGCTGCTTAGTTGCTGCTTTTTGCAAGCTCTGTTAGCTCAGAGCTCAATCTTTGGGTCAGAGTCAGTGATGTAGCCATGTTTAAATATTTGAAGGGACATCATACTGAGGACGGAGCAGACTTGTTTTCTGCTGCTCCAGAGACTAGGACACGGAGCAATGGATTCAAACTACAGGACATTTTTCAGGTTTTAATAATGTTTTACAATAAATATATTTGTTTTTCATTTAATTTATTTTTATCATAGATTACCTTTTTGGCATTTTCATAGGATATTTTGTCAGTATTTTAATGTACACTATAAATACTTCTCTGCCAGTAAGCTCTTTCGGGCCTGTTACTTAAAAGTATCAAATATGTATTGCTAGCAATGTGGAATATAATGAACATCTATTTTTTTCACTGTTTCTGTAATTTTTTTTTTTTTTAAGGGAGCTGTAGTTATAATTTTTACGTAGGGGTTCCCTGAGACCTGAAAATTATTTCAAGGGTTCCTCCAGGGTAAAAAGGTTGAGAAAGGCTGGTTTAGTTTTTGGTGTCCAGGGGCTCTATTTCCACCCCCTAAACCTTCTTGGAAGATTGGGCTGTGACTAAACTATGTATGATCCAGGAACATTCACCATCTTTCCCCCCCATCTATTCATCCTCTTCCTCACCACAGCCTCCACAGCACTGACCTGTTGCAAGAAGGTCTTTCATTTCAATCTTGCCAAAGCCACTGAAAGCAAGCAAAGCCTCTCTGCTCCTGACTTGGGAAGAAATGTGGGCTCTCTTGTATTCAAAAGGAGTGAAATAAAGTGGCCACCCAAGGCCTGCTGGAATGCTTTTGCCTTGTTTCTTTGCGGTTCTGCAGGTGTGAACATGAGGTGTGGGCAAAGAGAAGCAAAGACAGAAAGAGAACAATAAAAAGCCCAGACTTCACAGACTGGGAATGCAAAGCACAGGGAGTATTATTACACAGGGAGTAATTATTCATCCTTTTCCCCTAGGCAAAATTGCAATTGGGAAATTTCACGGAGGTAACTTGAGCAAACTCAGCACAGGCATGTTAGAAACAGGAGTGGGGAGGCAGGGCCCATCCAGACAGAAGAGCTGGAGTCAAGCCTTTCCAGACTAGAGATGTGAAATGCTAAAGCCATCAGATCTGCATCAGTGTTTGCTTGCATAAAGCCAGAGCTTAAAACCATTAACTAAAACTCATAGAATCTTCTAAATAGAATTGCCACTGAGTGGTAGATTGATCTGGGAAGTTGTTGTCCAAAAAGTAACTTTTCCAAACTCTGCTGAATAGGGGCCGACATGCAAACCAGTGATGAATGCATGTAATATCAAACTGAATTAGAATAATCATATGGAACCTTGGTGTTCACAGATTTACTGTAATGACCTGCTCAGTCCTGTTCATCTCATATCAGTAATGACACTGTGTAATTTCTATGTGGGCACAAGTGCTAGGCTGGAATCCTGTTGATGACGTACTTTTGCATCACCTGGAGTAGCACAATATGTCCTTTTTTGGACATTGTGGAAAGAGATATTGAATAACTCCTTATGCAATGTCCCCCCATCCCTAGGTAGCTTTCAAGTCCTGGAGTACACTGCCAGGGCCATTTATTGGTGGGGATGGGAATTTTAAGGGAATTTTTTATTGGAGTAAGACCATTCTACTAAAAAATACACCCGACCGCAAAAGGCCATAACAATAATACAAAAATAATACTAATTATTTTCCTCTTTTCTTACTAATACAAAAGTAAATCTATCCTAACACTAATGTATTTTTCTCTTTAATCTAAACACACTATAATCACATTATATTTACACATTATAATTATACCTACTTAGAAATGAAAAAAAAAACAATAAAATATTAATTAAAAATAATAATACAAAATAATACAAAATTAATAAAATATTTATTTAAAATATCATTTTATGTTATTGCTGGGGTCGTCTCACTAAACCACGGCCAAAACTTTTTCCAACGATGGTGGGGATGGGGGTGGGAGGTGTCTGGACAGTGACCAGCTGCAGTTCTGCAGCTTAGAGAGGAGAGATCTAGAAGGACAATACCAACTCTCTTCTCCCAACTGTAGAACTGCAGCCATTTTGAACAGGTGCCTCCCACCCTCTCCCAGCCAGCAAATGGCAATGAACTTCAACACTTGAAAGTTGCCTTCAGTGGGGGGAGGAATGTGCAGTGACATAGCTAGAGCTTTTACCGCCCAGGGTGGTCCCTGAGTTTACTGCCCCTCTCAATACACAGCAAAAATGCTACAAAAAGTCAAAACAACAACATATAGGGAAATTAATTAAACTAATTAATTAAATAAATAAGGAATAACAGGGATAAATAAATGCCTTTTAAAATGTTAGTTTGTGTAGTCTGCATGCCTAAAATACTGTGATACTCTAACTCATCTCAGAAAAACAAAGGACAATGTTAAAAAAAATCACAAAAATATTACAGTACATGCATTTAACAAGATCAAATTATAACAATCTAAAGCTTAGTCACCATCACCACTCGTCAGACTGGTGGGCATTTTCACCACGGCTCCCTGATCGTCGTAAATGCCACATACACGCAGCAGTATGAAAGATTTGTTTAAATTGCTGAAAAATAAAATTGTGTCTCACATGAAAAGTGCTGCCCCAGAAAACTGCTGCCCAGAGCAGACTGCCCCATCCTTTAGCCTTCTCTGCCAAAGAGTGCTGGTGCCTCACCAAACAACAAATCCCAAGATTCCATAGGAAGGAGCCATGGCAAATAACCCAGTTTCAAACTGGATTATTTGTGCAGTATGGATTCAGTAGATCAAAGTGTGTTTCCAAAGGTGCTTGAACCTAGATCTCCCAAGTTATAGTCCAATGCTCTAATGTAGGGGTCAGCAAAGTGTAGCCCCCAATTCCATTTCTGTAGCCCTTGACCCCCTCCAAACTGAGTGGACTGTCATTTTTCTGCCCCCCCCACACACACAAAAAGAGAGAAAGTAAGAAAAAGAAAATGTGCTAGGAGAAGCAATTCACTTTTTGAATAGCTTGTAACCTATTTGCAATATCTCCCACCCCCTGAAAAAAAGCAACCCAACACTGTTTTTCCAAACCAAAAAGTGTACGTTGGTTCATTTCTGGGTTTTTGTTTTAATTTTTTTTTAGCATTTTTGACAGAGACATAGAATTTATCATTGAAATCCTAAGTAGTGTGATTTACATGCGAGACAGGTGTTCCCCAGCCTGGTGGCCTATAGGTTGTTTCCACTCCAGATGATTGGAACTCCCATCTCTCTTGACTATTTATCATATTGGCTGCAGATGATGGTAGTTGTAGTCCAAAAATCTACCTGACCCTCCAGGTCAGGGAACAGGTGTTCAGAGCAACACACTATTGCATCAGGCACTATGTCCTGAAAGAGTGAAGTTCTACTTGTTCAAACCACAGAGGGAAAAATGACTGCTATGTATTCCCAGAAGGCACCATTTTGTAAAAGGAGTGGAGCAGCAGCAATTTTTTGGTTGTTGCTATTGTTTCCATCCACTTTGGAGCGTACAAAATTATACATACACTTGAGACAGGGTGAGGCAATGATCCCTTCTATACAGATAGCAGTGGAGGTAATCTTTTCTCATTATCCCTTTGATTCAAATACCATATATATATATATATATATATATGTATATATATACTTTGAAGGTCTGCCCTGAAGACCCAAATGATAAATTCACCAAAAAGCTTACACAACAAAGTGCTCATGTCTCATTTTGTGGAAGAACTCCAGGTACATTGTTTATATTTTATAGCCTCATAGCTTGTCCAGCATGACCTGGAAAGCTGGATCCAGAAATGGTACATCCGTCATGGGACTTCCAAGGGCTGCTGGCAACAGAACTATTTGGTCATCCTTTGTTCTCCTCAGGCAAGCTGGCCTAGGAACCTGATGAGCCTTCCATCATCCTGGAAACACCTTCCCTCTCCTCTTTCCTCACCACTTGACTATACATTACATCTGAGAGTAACAGTCGGGTAATTTCTGAGTTAGGAACAATTAAATGATCTCAACGATCTTTTAATCAAGCTGGATCTTAAGCCAACAAACTCAACAAAACAAAAACAATACACAAAGTAGGAAAAGATATTTTAGGTTCATCCCTCCACCAGCTGCTACCTGGAAGCTACCACTCCATAAGGCTGCAGTGGAGGAAACAATTGATAATGCTGAGAAACCAGACACCTTGGGCTCCTGTTGTCCTTAAACTGTTTTGATATTATAATTAGTAACTATGAACAGCTAGTTCCTGGGTTTGTTTTGTCCTCTTCCTTTCCAATCTCTTTTCCTTGTGTGTTCTGTAGTTTAGACTGTAAACCTAAGGGCAGAAACTGTTATTACTGATCTTTTGAAGCCATTCTGGAAGCCTTTTGGGGTCTTAAAATAGAATGAAATGGTTTTATGCAAACTTAAATTAGGTTGTTGCAAAAAGATCTGACTGTACCAAACACTACAGGGACACTGCTTTCCTCCCCGTCTCCCCTAGGCATGGCTGCTTTCCTTTTCAAAAGAGTACAGCTAGCAAATTATTTGGATCACGTGTTGCATTAATAAAAACTTTTGGATCTCTTGCATGGCAAAGAGAGCAAAAGTAAAGGAAAACAAGGCAGTCCTGTTTTTAAACTAAAGCTGGAGTGCAAATTTATATGGTGCTCTAGGTGCAAAATAAATTGACGTTCAACCGAATATCATTACCTACTGTCTTGCTCATAACCGTGTGTTTGTATCTGATTGCCTATAGCCATCAACATGCTTAGCAGAACAGGGCAGATCCTTGCCTGAGCTTACAATTGAAAAATTGTCACAGGAGAAATAACAAAGGAAAGAATATACAGTACAATTGGTTCATTTATATATGCCCAGCTTTTGCTAGCACCTAAGGCTTTTTCATATGGGGTAAAGAAACCCCACGGAGGTCAGGAGGAGGACAGCACTGTTCTGCTTCCAGCGCTTGGTTTTGGATGCCGCTTTCCTCCTCCCATCCTTTGCTCATTCTCCCTTCGTCCTTCCTTCATTTTGCCTCCACTGCTTTTTATTAATGGAAACTTCTGTTAATAAAAAGTGGCAGAGGCAAAACAAAGGAAGGATGGAGGGAGAACAAGCGAAGGACGGGAGGGGGATGGCATCATCCAAAACGGAGCACTAGAAGCAGAACACGCCTTCCTCCTCCCGACCTCCATGGTTTTTTTTTACCCCATTTGAAAAAGTCCTAAGAGTTGAAGGTGATATGGCCATCATCATGTAGTTCACCACTATGGACCTACTGTCCCAAGCTCTATTGCCACTCCCTATAGCTGAAGTTTACCCCACGGCAGTTGAGCTTCCTGGAAACCCACCTAATTCCCACTTTTGACACTTCCTTACCTAATTTGATATGCCTCATCTGCTGTTCATGTGCCTTTTCTATGTAACAGAGGATAGTGCTTTGGTTGAAGGTGTTGACTACTGAACACTTCTTCTATTTGAAGGGCTATCCATTTCTAAGCACAGATTAAAGAGAAACAATCAAAAAAAGGCAAGCAGGAACTTTGAAGATGCCCATCAACTCTTAGCACCCAAATAGCAGACTGGGAAGGCAGACAGGGCACCTAGTCAGAGGGCTCAAGAAAGGTAGAAAGGAGAAAAAAACAAAAGGGTTTTGGTAGGGTGGAGAAAGATTTTTTTTAAAAAAAATCATCTAAATTCATGTTTCCTTCTCTTCAAAACTCTAAACAGGAACAAGGAGTAAAATAACAGATGCAGTTTTTCACCTTTATACTGCAAAGTTTTCATGTAGTAATGCAGTGTAGATTTAAATGTCAATTTAAAATTAACAGTTGTTTGACATATCCACTTTTCAAAGTACAGTGCGCCCTCTGTATCTATGGGTTCTGCAACCTCAGCAGCTCAAAAATATTTGCGGGGGGGGGATTTCAAAAAGTAAACCTGCTGTTCACTATTTTATGTGAGGGACACCATTTTACTATGCTACTGTATATAAAGGGACTTGAGCATCCGCTGATTTTGGTATCCATGGTGTGTGTGTGTCCTGGAACCAAACCCCAGCAGATACTGAGGGCCCACTGTAAATGCAAATTAATTCAAATTTTAGCTTATTAAAAATTAACGTGTTAATTCTTCTCCACTGTCGAGTCATTTTCTAGTTAAATTACAAAAATTATGTCCATCTACTGTTGCATTTACAATTATGAGTTAGCACGTGCAATTTTTATGCAAATCTCTTGTGGAGATGTATTTCCTCGCAGGCTGGGGGTGATGTGTAAGTGGGCATTGGTTACCATTTCCTTTGCTCACGTGCTACTCCATTTCATCTGGCCTTACTCTTTCCCCTTCTCCATCTTTACTCTAAGAAGATTCTGGTGGAAACCAACCATTGGTTTTATAATTCCCACCAGCCAACAGAACAAGGCCAAGTGAGGCATCATGGGAGTAGAAATACAAACCAGCTTGAGATCTTCAGGTTTGGGAAGGCTGGTTTAGCGAATCAAATAGCAGTTAGCAATAAAGAAGTGAGACACCCCTTATGTAAAATGCTGTGCATTGGAACAGTGCCATATAAAAACAATGATACATCTATATTGTTGAGAAAGGCCATCTTAGGTGAATCATTGAGCTCACTTTCATAACTGAGTCTAGTGTTGCTGAGACCCCTTTTCTTCCAAACATTTTGACCCTGAAGGGTGACTGAATATTTGTCATGTAGGTCAGTTGAAATTCCCCCCAGAAACAGCCATGGAATGCAAAGCATGCTATCCTTAGTACCAGCTCTTTCTTTTTACGGACAAAGTACACCCAAGACAAAGCTGGCTAGAGAGTGAAGGAGGAAACAGGAGAATTGCTGGCATCTGAGAACTCCACAATGCTGTCTGACTTCCAATTGGCAAGCTGTGGCAGCAAAGAAATTTTTAAAACAACGACTCAGCTCAGCAATGGATTATCCCCCTTGTCACTTGCCCCAAGGTTATTGGGAGCTTATAATAAAATGACAAAATTCTGTGGCATCTTAAAGACAAACAAGTCTGGCTGGAATTTGCAATCTCAGTTACAAATTTGTAACCTAGAGTTCCCCATTTGTATCTGATTCGTATTCATGAGTCCTCCATATTTGATAGTATAGGGAATATGCAGAGATCATAAAAGTCCCCCAGCCCTGCCTTACTGGGTGGCAGGTGCAATGAGAAATGGGAAGTGATGAGGGTCTGTTCCCCTGTCAATCAGGACACAGCAGGCTGACATTTCCACGCACACCCTCTTGTGAGCAATATCCAGTGCAAAGAGGAATTGTGACAGGCATCCTGCTTCCGACTGTCACACCAGAGCTCACTCATGGGAGGGGGGGTGGAAATGTCAATCCGTTGCACTCCAATTGACAGGTGAACAGACCCCTGTCACTCATAGCAACTGCTGTCCGGTAAGTAAGGATTGGGGGGGGGGTCAGACCAGGAGATTACGGATACAATGATGGGCTGCCAAAAAAGGCAAATAAATAGGTGCTAGATCAAAGCTAGCCTGATTAAGGCAAAATGACTTAACTGAGGCTGTCATATTTTGGGCAACTTGACTCATTAGAAAATATGGTAATGCTAAGGAAAGTGGAAAGCAATAGAAAAAGAGGAAGACTGCATTACAGATTGATTTCTTCAATCAGTGAAATCATGGCCCAGAGTTTTCAAGACCTGAGTAGGCTGTCGATGACTCAGGCTCATTAAGGTCTCTCACTCAGAGGCTTGCCATGAGAGCAGCAAGGGTGTGGGAGCACACCTTATGTGAGTGTAGAATTTGTCTTCCAAAATTTTTATTCTACCATTTGGATTTGGGGGGGCAGTGTGGAGAAAACCGATTTTGTTTTTTTCAGGGGGCCACAAAAATAGACGTTGGGACCTGCATCCAGCTTGTGGGCCACATAATTCCCAACCTACTCTAGTCAGTCTGAAGCCCAGTCAGGAAAGGATTCATTTCAACTCAATTCTTAATCCACCCCAGTGTTCAATACAACTTCATCCGTCTTCTCAGTCAGACTTCACAGAACTTCCCATGGGGTTGGGCCTGATGGGTGGAAGAGCAAGGCTGATCACCACCCCCTGTTTTGGCTGGGTTTTATTCTACCAAACAAGTGAAAGAAATATGATGATGACAGACAAATCGTTCCTCTCAACCCTGTGTCAGCACTTCCATAGTAATTGCCTTGCACTTGCTGAGCACTAAATTGCAACTGCCTTATCATACCATCTGATCTACTTCCTTTGCAGAAAACTCATTGTCTGGTCTGATGAAGAGGAACTGTGGGCACACTCATCTATATTAAAAACACTTCTCACCTGGAACTGGAAGACATTTCTTTTTCATGTATTGCCCTCCTGTGAGATCCTAGAATCAAAATCTCTTATAAGACAGCCAAAGTATGGGAAGATGCCTTAGCCCATGTTCAGCAAACCCTCCGGGGAGATAAACTCTTTATTACCTCGCCACCTCATGGTTACATAACCCAGAGGCCACAACCCAGAGTGAAAATCAGCAATGTGAATTTAAAACACCTCAACAGGGTTTGGGGAGAAATTCCACGAGTGTAACCTCTTGTAACAAAACTACAGAACATTGTGGCACCTTCAGTTATTATAGCATGAGGTTTCTGCAGACAAACCTCTGCTCCATCAGATGCTACCCAGACTGTTTCACATAGGAGGTCAGTGTAAAATATGTAAGTTTATAAGTAGGCTGTGTGAATAGCCACAGAAATGCAAAACTTGTCACTATACTTACAAATTTTGTATTTCTGTGGCTATTCATACATCCTGCTTATAAAGTCTGTTCTTAGGCTCTAGTTCACGCCATACATCTGAGGAGATAGACTAAGGCCATGTCTGCATGGGCCGTAATACTCACTGTTCTGGCTGGAGTATTTTGGGCCTAGAGCTACCCCTGAGGCTGGAAATGAAGCTCCCACCCTTGATCACATGCTTGGGGCCTCGTTGTGATCCCAGAGAGCATGATGTGTGAAACTGGTGGTGGAAGCACTCATTGGACACAGCGCAGCACCATGGAATACTTTGTTTTTTCCTGCAGGAACCAGGTTTCCCTGGGTATTTTTAAAGGGGGTGTGTGTCCCAGTTTCTAGCTGGAACTGCTCAGATGTCATCTGGACAGTTCAGACTAGAATAGGAGCCAAAACCCTGCATCATCTGGACAGCTAGGCATGGGAACGAGGGGAGACAATTTCATTTGGCCTGTGCAGACAAGGCCTAAGTTTATGAATGCTCGTGCTACAGCTTCTTTTTCTCAGTCTCAAAGGTGCTACAAGGTCCTTTTACATATAGACTTTCAGTGTTGGGTTGCAGCAGCATGTCTACAGTAAACAATGCAAGAAAGCTTAAGCTAGGAAAGAATGGAATTTGATTCTAGCCGATCCTATTGTAGCTGTGTGTATTTGCCTACAACAGGCAAGGTAAACATCAGCTACCTCCAGAATCCCTTGAACTGCTAAACAGAGAGAAGGGGAGAGCAGATAAACCTTCACCAGCTATCCCAGTATGATTTTTTAAAAACCCAAACCACATAGATCTATAAGTTTGCCATAAAAATGGCAAGCATAACAAAAATAGAGGCGGTTGAAAGACAAAAAGTATATATCCCTGGATGCATTTTGCAAGAAGCCTTCAAGTACCTCTAGAAGGTTCAATATGTTCTTCTTTACACATGTAAAGGTTACCTGGCCAGGTTGTTTCATTGCACATATTGTTAAATTTTGTGGGGGATGGGGAAATGTTTGCTGAAACTTATTGAACTACTCATCCTTTTTATGGGGCGGGAGTCTATCCCTATTACTTCCATTTATCTCTGCCTCTGGTACCAAATTTTCTGTTAATGAAGTAACACCCAGGAACACATCTATTCCATTAACTGAGGTATAATTGCATTAAAATAGTATGTGGTTTCTAGTCCTATAAAATTTTCTCACTAAGGGTACTTCAGATTCTACTAGGAGGCAATATTTTAACATTGCCCTCTGTGCTGTTGCGGCAAGAAACTATGTGAGTCTACTTTGGCCTTTTTGACTTTGCTTGCCACCCTAATAAAATAATTACTCTGAACACAGCCTCACTTCAGTCATTTTTGAATGCATGAATGTTTAACTGTAGTACTAAAATATATATTTAGTTATTTTTACAATCATATGTTAATAGTCAATGTTTGAACAATGAAAAAGGACAGATTAATTTGAGCTAATATTACTCCAGCATCATACACCAAGCTCAAACCATCACCTCAGCAGTATAAACACTTCAGATGCTTCATTTCTTATCATGAACCAGCTGACAGCAGGACTGACCATACTGAGAGGCTAAGAAGGGATCCATCCATCTCTCAGAAAACTCAGTCAGCAATGGACTGAATCAGTGGTTCTTAACTTGTGGTCCACAGACCCCCAGGAGGCCACAATGTCCTCACAGGGGGTCTGCAAAGGACTGAAGGCAGCTCAGCCCATGTGACAAGAGCCAAGACAAAGGCTGGCTGGCTTGGCCTGTGCAGAGCTCTTCAATCCTCTCCAAACACAAATTTGCAGGAAGAAGCAGGAGAAAAGTCTCCCTCCCTTTCAGTGCCTATTAGGGAAGGATTAATGGATGGTGTAATTGTATTATTTATTTATTTATTTATTTTTGTTTTAAATCTTGAGTTAAGTCTTGGGGGTCCATGGCGACAAAAGATATTTAAAGAGGGTCCCTGGTAAACAAAAAGTTAAGAGCCACTAGACCAAATCATGCCCTAACTATTGACCACTAAAGCAATATTCACTCAAAATGTAGGGGCAAGAATAAGAAAAATAGAATTATGTACACACACACACACACACACACACACTTATTCCAAGGACATTTTCAAATGGCCCTTGCCACGCAAGCAGCCTCCGGAGCAGTAACAAGGCTGCTGCTTGGCAGGAGGTCCTTTTCAGACGCCACCGTCCCTCTTCCGTGACCATTGGTGGCATATACGTGAAGCTTTGGAAGCGGCCGTGTCATATTTCAATCACGGGCAACTTCCATGATTGAAATATGACACGGCTGCTTCCAAAGCTTCACGTATGTGCCACCAATGGTCACGGAAGAGGGACAGCGGCACCCAAAAAGGACCCCCTGCCGTGCAGCAGTCTTGTTACTGCTCCAGAGGCTGCTTGCGTGGTAAGGGCTGTCTGAAAATGTCCCAGTCTCAAATACTGATCTGTAATCCTGTGCAGGTGTGATGCTTACTTTTAAGGCTTGTCTAATAAGAGTTTATGGAAATCACTGAGAAATTGAACAATATGCCTAAAAATGTTTCCATATCCCAGATGTTAGCAGAAAATTTCAAAGGATGTCAAGATAATCAGGTGTTCTAAATGGGTGTTCTATTTTCAGAGGTTTTCTAGCTCACATTAGATTTCAGGACATTGGATTTACAGTATTAGCAAGTGTGCATGGAGCACATGTTACCCATTGAGCTTTTGTGTGTGTCCTGTTGGGCCTAAAATTTGTTTTGTTAAAGGCGAAACAAGCTGGGCTGGTCTCTCGGAGGAGTGTGTCCACCCTGCTTAGCCCTGGTAATAGACAGATGACAGCAATTGAGGTGACACTTGTCCCCAGCAAGGCTGAAACAGGTTCTGTTACGTGACTGCTTTTACATGTCAGATTTATGAGAAAATGGCAGGGGGGGGGAGTAATTCCCCTTACATAAGTGAGAATGCAGGAGGCAACCACCTTTGTACTAAACTCACTTGCAAGATCTGGGAACTGCTACCACAGTAACTGAAGTCTACCTAAAATGCTGACTTGGAGCATGCTGGAGCTCATGAAAAATCTTGAACACACTTTTCCAAGGCTTCTTGTTCAGACAAGCAAAAGGAAAAGTTAAGTGAAGTCATATGAGATTTTAAACAAATGCATTTTATTTGTCTCAGGTGACAATGAGACTCAGCTCCAAGCTCTCAACATGGAGATACGGTATTACTATTTATACTTTTGCTAAAAGTATGTCACAAATAGAATTAAGACTGCAGCATTTCAGATATCTAAAACCAACGTGTATAGAATTTGACATGGGGACATTTGCCATCTTTATAAGGCAACACTACTCCCCACCCCCAGATCACACTAAATATAAAACTGAGACTTCTAGACATAAGAAAGTTCAGTATTTCTTCTATCTGAATAAGTAGGCTACTGTTGCGAGCTTCTGGCTATTAAACAAGAGTAACCACTTGGGATACTCATAATAAGGTAAAAAGAAAAAAAAATACTGTTTCAGAAAACCCATCAAACAGCAAAGATAGGACAGGAGAAAAGAAAAGAACACAGCCCTGGTTACAGAAACCCCTAAAGCTGGTTTCCATGGGCTTGTCTACATGAAGACTGCTCCACAGTAATATTAGCTAACACACATTGGAAACTGCTTAATGCAGTGTAGATGTGTAAATTGCTATTGCTTAAAACATTTTGTAAGCCGCTCTGATAGTCTTGTGGCTGAAGAGTAGGGTATAACTAACTAACTAACTAACTAACTAAATAAATAAAATAATAGCATGTCAAGCAGCAGCTGCAACCTGTCTTAATGGTTTTACAGCCCCTATAAACTTCGTATGCCTGTAGCTCAGATGGCTGCCCTGAGTGGATTATTCACATTTTTAAATCTCCCACCACTGAACTCTAAGAACAAAACAAAATTATTTTTAAGATGGGCACAAGCAATATTCCACCTTCCTGAAAAGAAAGAGAGAGAAAAAGATATCACAAACCTTCTTTTTTTGTTGTTTCCTTAGTGATCACTAAAGCGAAAATCCAACATGGCGGCACTGGGCACTGGCCCAGTAACTCAGCCCTGCCCCCTGTGCTCATCAGGTTTGCACTGTGTCCTGCATGGGGAAGCAATTCATGTCGAATTGCTTGTCTTGACAAGTGAAAATGCTCATATCACTGGAGGTTTTTTTTTAAAAGTCAGGAAATGCTGCAAAGGCTTTTCTTGAGTACTTTCCCCTCTTTTTGCCCCCCCCCTCCTTCACAATACCATGAGACAATGTGGGATCCTGTGAAGACAGCTCATTTTTTGAGCGAATTCTGTGATGAATATTTTCACTGTGTGGACAACCCCCATGTTTGCAAATTTGCTCTGGTAGCCATTGTGGAGATGCCATGTCCTGTTTAGAAATGGCAAGTGGGGAAACCAGTAGGGGGTATCCTTTTTTGCAAGCTCGCTTGGGTCCCACTCTGAGAGAGAGGTGGCATGGAAATGAAATGAAATAACATGAAACAAATAAATAAATAGCCTACTCTTCCCCCTGCCTCTGGTTCAGGTTACATCCTATAACATTGGTGCTTTAAGGGCAAAGTCCTGTTCATGACTTACACTAGTGTAACATTTTTGGGGCATTGTGCAAGGATCTATCATATTCCTCCTTCTGCAACCGTAGCCGGACTGTGCCCGGGTGCATCCTCACAGCAGTCAGTGGCTGGAGGAATAGAGATGAACCAAAGAGACCTCGCTGGCTGTCATTTCACAGTCAAGGAAGATGGAGTCATAGAATCATAGAATTGTAGAGTTGGAAGAGACCACAAGGGCCATCCAGTCCAACCCCCTGCCATGCAGGAAATCTTGATCATAATGTAATAATGTAAATGACATCCAGCCCTCTTAGTTGAATGTTATCCACTTTCACACAGGTCAAGGACTTCTAATAAAGCATGTCATGAAAGACTGTCAAAATCCCAAAGAAAAATGTGTCCAAACTTTCCACAACATATGCTGAAAGCTCTGTTGTTTGGAGTGTTTGTGAGATGCAGCTGAGCTGAATTACTCACTATTGTGTATGTATGTGTTTGTGTGTACATTTCCAATAGCATTCCAAAGGCCTCCCTTTTCATGTGATTTTTTACCATTCTTTATGAAAAAGTTAAACTGTCCATTTGCTTCATACATATTTTCACTTGCCCTCAATGATGTTATTGAATAGTTGATATTGACTGGTTGTGTGGAGTTGTGATATCTTCATGTTTACTGTGTGATTCCTGATTGGATAGAATCTCCCAGCTCATTAATCAAGGAAGCAGCAGCAAAGACCAACAATGACATCAGACAAAAGATGAATGAAGAGAAGGACTATTAGAGGATAAGAAAGCCAGCGTGTTATAGTGGTTTCAGCATTGGACTAGGACTCTGGCAATCAGGGTTTGAGTCCCCCCTCAGTCATGGAAACCCACTGGGCAAATCACGCACTCTCAACCTCAGAGAAAGGCAAAGGCAAACCACCACCACCCTGGACAAATGTTTCCAAGAAAACCCCATGACAGGTTGGCCTTAGGCTCACCATCAGTCAGACACAACTTAAAGGTATACCCCAGAGGACACGATCAGAATCCAAAATGACATGAACAGATTAGAATGCAGGGCCAACCAAAACTAACAAAATGAATTTCAACAGGGAGAAATGCAGGATACTACACTTAGGCACTAAAAATGAAATGCACAGATATAGGATGGGTGACACCTGGCTTGATGGCAGTACATGCAAAAGGGATCTAGGAGTCTTAGTGGAACACAAGCTGAACATGAGTCAGCAGTGTGATGCAGCAGCTAAAAAAGCCAATGCAATTCTAGGCTGCATTAATAAGAGTATAGGGTCTAGAGCAATGGAATTAATAATGCCACTCTATTCTGCTCTATTCCAGGTCAGATCTCACCTGGAATACTGTGTCCAGTTCTGGGCACCACAATTCAGGAACGATATTGAGAAGCTGGAATGTGTCCAGAGGATGGTGACCAGGGTGGTGGGAGGACTGGAAGCCATGCCCTATGAGGAATGACTTAGGAAGCTGGGCATATTTAGCCTGGAGAAGAGAAGGTTGAGAGGTGACATGATAGCCATGTTTAAATATTTGAAGTGATGTCATACTGAGGATGGAACAGGCTTGTTTTCTGCTGCTCCAGAGACTAGGACACGGAGCAATGGACTCAAACTACAGGAAAAGAAATTTCACCTAAACATTAGAAGAACTTCCTGACAGTAAGAACTGTTTGGAAGTGAAATGCACTGCCTCGTAGTGTGCTAGAGTCTCCTTCTTTGGAGGTTTTTAAACAGAGGCTGGATGGCCATCTGTTGGGAATGGTTTGACTGTGTATTCCTGCATGGTAGGGGGTTGGACTGGATGGCCCTTGTGGTCTCTTCCAACTCTATGATTCTATGAATCTAATAACAATGTTACTACAATGAAAATACGAAAATGCTACCTGAAGATTGATACTGAAGAATATGTGCTATAGTTCTAATCTGGAATAAGAAATCATTTATGTGAGGAAAGCATCTGTTTCTTTTTATATGTTCATAGCCCAAGCTTTAAAACATTACTTGGGGAGTTATAAGTCCCAGAATGGCTTCCAGCATTGACAATCAAGAATTCTGGAATACAACTCCCAGTATTCCCCACCCAGCATGGACAGTGGTTCAGCTGTCTGGGGGTGTTACCCAAAGAGGTGGGAGTCCATGGGGGCCCACCTATGATGCCAAAATATCAGTTATTAATCGGGGGGATTATTAGCTCAAATGGATATCTGCGAGAGGTCGGGAAACTTTTCGGGACCTTGTGCACCTATGTATATCAGTACTCACTGCAGAGAACTCCAGTAAAGTAAAAGAAATGTTTTTTATTGGAAAATAACACAGAAGCATTCACACACACACTCATGCTCATAAGAACCACACAAGGCTAATAAAGAGTTAAAGATGGAAAGGTTGGATGGAGGAAGAGATTTGGGAGATAGGGACTATAGTTATCAGTCTTGAAGAGAGAGAAGCAAAGGACTCAGAACAAAATCTGAGTGTGGCACTGGATTCTGTTCTGGGAGGAGCGCTGACAGAGTATCCATATGTAGAAATAGTGGCACACCTTGCTATTATCTGGGGACTAATATTTATACTGTATTTCATGTCGGGGGGGGGTGTTTGGACTTATGACAAAGCCGTAAGAAGTTTCCCACCAATAAACAAAGGAAACCACGACTCTGCTGATTGCTGTGGCAGAAAGATAGGAATTAGTGGGCTTATGATAACCTTTGTATTGGGGGATAGGAGAGGTGTGAAGGGATATTTCCTGGGGATGAGGGGTGTACATGTCACTTGTTTGTTCATGCTGTATGACTCATCATCAAGAGGGTCCAAGAAAGGGATTAGCATATACCTCCTTAATGATAGTTGTTTATTAGGGGCTTCGCTTAACCCTAGCTTGGGTGTGTAGTATTTTTCCATGACACCTTCCTCAAATCCTGGTAACTTCCATCTCTTGGTATACCCCAGTTTATTGGGCTCCGTGTAGTGTCTTAATATTGCCAATTATGAAATATTATAGGGAGGAGGTGTAAGGCATGGTAACAGGGGATTCAGGGAGTTGTAGTCCAAAAAAGTAACTTTTACAAGCTCTGATCAGTCAGCAGAAGTTTCTGTCTGAACAGACAGCAGAAGTTGTACCAACTGATGTGACACCACTTAGGAATGATTCCTTCATTATTGACCACGCTTCACATCTTCCTAGCCTTCTGGCTCACTATTCTTCTAGCTGTCCAAGGTTTCTCCATTGTCCCAAGACCTTGGAATGTGTCTGTCTGGCCTGATCCCATTGAGCTTCTCTTCAATGGGCCTGTTTTCAACAACAGGCCCCTGGGAACTTCTGTGTCAACTCCTATATTATTCCCCCCCCCCGGTTTTGCAAACTCCCCACAGCAGGAGAGGAGCGTAGGGCATCCCATGTCCGACCCTTCCTCACAGATTTGCATTTGTAACCAGGTGCAGCTGACACAAAGAGGGGAAAGCTGTTCTGTCCTGGCTCTTCCAGCCACCTTGGAGCCTTGAGGCCAAATGCCCAAGTGTGAGAGAAACAGGGGGTTAGGGTGTGAAGCTTCTCTCACATTCAGTGGGCTGGGATAACGGGACCTTGCCTTGCATCCTTGCCCCCTTCTTGCCATTCAGCGTCACTGTGAGGAAAGCCTCTACTGCTTCCCAGCAGCCCCTGCTCCTTGCTGAGAGCCTGGCTCCTGTCACTCTGACTTATCCCTCTTTCAATGGAGCAATGGGCACCCAGCTGCAGCTATTACATAAGGTGCAATTAGCAACACAGGCCTGAATGGCATTAAGGAATTCCACCCTGGGTGACGTAAAAGCCTCCCTTCTCCTCGTGCCACAGAGACAAAGGGGGGCTGTTGTGAGCCAACATGTCCTGCTGAGCCAGCTCCAGCCACTGGGAATGCAATCATTAAGAAGGCCTGAGACACACACGGGAGCAGAAGGAATTGTTCTCAGGGTGAATGGAATGAAAACAATGAGCCAGTGCAATAGCCTCTGAAGGGTGGAGCTGGCACCCCTCTGCTCCCTGTTGTGTGTGCAGCCAGAGCCCCGTCTCTTGTGTGCCATCTGCTCTGTGCCCATACGTGAGGCATTGCAGGGGAGCGGTTAGCAGATATGATGCCCACGTCACCAAAGACTTCACAGCTTCTGCTGTGACCATAAATTTGTCACACAAAGGGCCTTTCCCCAGAGCTTCATTTGTTTCTCTTTCTCTTCATTTTAATGAACCAACTGCAGAAGGTGAGATTACTTCTGTTATGGACACACATGAACACAGTTTTTAGAACTGGAAGGCATCTAGCAAACAGAACATAGAGAGCTCAAAACACCCGGAAATAAAATACAACCCAATTGTATTATTTTGAGTTAAACACTATGGACAGTATCCAAGGTGAAGGTAAGGGGAGGGGGAAGGAATGAGAATGTTCCCTACACCAATAAGAATTCATGATAGAATGAGACACTGAAAATTGTTTACACCTAGAATTCTTAGGAGATTATCACACGACCTTTTTAATCTGGAACAGGGATGACAGAAGATCGCCAAAGTGTTTTCTGTTCACACGACGTCATCCCCGCCCAGCTCTGCTCCCATGCCCCCTCTGTTCCGTTTCAGTTTTCTTCAATTGACAGATTAATCCGTCAATAGATCGCCTGCTCCGTTTCCATAATGGAATAAGGGGCTTGTGAACAGGTGTCCCGTTGTGCTGGCGCTAAACCAGCCATAGTGGGAGGTCCCTCCCGAAGACTTCTGGGTGCGATTGGGATGAGGAGGCAAGTGGCACCCTTGTTTTTCCCCTCCCTGGGTTACTTGTATAAATTAAAGGGTGTTTGGGGGCTTTGTATCCTTTTTTTACATTTGGTTGTCTTTATATTTTTAAATTTCCCGTGCATCGTTCTCTCACAAGAATGTGCGGGATTTGCTTTCCGGGGCGTGAATGCAGCTTTACAACAGCTGCATTCACTCCCAGAGGACCGAGGGGAGGGGGAGCAGTTAATATCACAGAACAAGGTGGGTATATGAAAAAAAGTGTTTTAACTGGAACAGGGACAGGAGTGGGGCGAGAGTGGGGTGGGGGGTAGCAGGACAGAAATACTATCAGACAGTGCGTCTGATAATCTCCTTACATTTGTTGTGTTCACATTCCCCTGGTAACTTTCCCTACCCTTTTTCTTTGGATGCTTAAACTGTATCTCTAGATGTTCAGCTGAAGTTTTTAAGTTACTACAATGCTGGAAATTTGAGGATTGAAGGACTATTTCATGTGGTGGGGCAGATTTCTAATTTGGAGGGGCAAAGCCCTCATTCCCCCCACCCCACAGTGATACCCCGAACAACAGTTAGTTTAAAGTCACTTACCCTAAAGGCATCAGATCCCGTCTGATCTTGGAAGCCAAGCAGGGTCAGCCCTGGTTAGTAACTGGATGGGAAACCACCTACAAATACCAGGTGCTGTAGGCTACATTTCAGAAGAAGGAGCTGGAAAAACCACCTCTGAGTATTCCTTGCCTAAGAAAACCCTATGAAATTCATGGGGTGGCCATAAATTGACAGGTGACTTGGAGGCACTTCCACATTAGACTGACAGATAGTCAAGTCTGCTTAAAATACAGTAACACCCTTTCATCTAGATTGTCATTTCTCCCACTTGACAAATTGCTAGATGCATGGAATGAAGTCTAAGTTCAGAAGTGTTCATATTTAGTACCACTCTACATGCTTTGAAGCTATACCAATATTTAAATAAATAACAGGATCTGTGATTTAATCCTGGGGAGTCTCTGCTCCAGTTCAAAGTTCAAAATATTTAAGCAAGCTGCTGTATGGGTATCTCCCTTTCCAAAATGGCCAAATGATATGCCGAGAGCATAAAACTATTTTTTAAAAAAGTGATTAAATCAAACAAAATCTAAAACCAAATGGTTGACAAAATGGTACATGGATTTGCAAGGGAACGGGCAAGAGCTGTGATGTTTGTTGCTAATGAAGGTATCACAATACTGAATTGCAGCCACAATAGTATTGAATATATTATCTAAGTGGAGCACTATGTTTTTCCCTTAGATACAATTTATAAAATATTCCAATGTGAAGTTGAAGGCTTTCATGGCCAGCATCCAGAGATTTTCCTTGGTTTTTTTCCAGGCAGTGAGGCCGTGTTCTGGAATAGTTTCTTTTTGACGTTTTGCCTGCATTTGTCGCTGGCATCTTCAGAGAATGGTTGGGTAGGAGTGTGTGTGGAGTTTATATGCTGTGAACCCCTGTTGGGGAGTATATGTAAATTTGTGTAATTGAATGGTTAGTTTCTGTGTATAGAAATGCAGGGCTGATTAGTGTCCTAATAACGAGGAAACTTCGTTATTAAAAAATGATGGAAGATACCAGGAGGGAACTGGAAACTGCACAGAACAAAGACGATGCAAGATCGAGAGAAGGCAGGGGACATGCGAAACGGGGTGCTGCTTCAGGAACAGCCCCGTTTCTGCCCCGATCGCTCCTTGCAATATATTGCCTGTGTGAAAATCTCCTTAGTCTCTTAGAACATAACTGTAAAATGTTTAAAACACAAAATAATCAAAGGTCTGGAAACCAAGCCCTTTGAGGGAGCTGGATATGTTTAGCTTGGTGAAGAGAAGACAGAGAGGTGATATGATAGTTGTCCTTAAACACCCCAAGGGATGTAATGTAGAAGAGGGAGCCAGCTTGTTTTCTGCTGCTCCAGAGACTAGAACATGAACTGGTGGATTAAAATTGCAAGAAAAGAAATTCCACCTAAAAATTAGGAAGAACTGCTTTATTGTAATTGCCATTCAACAGTGGAATAGATTGCCACAAAGTATGGATGTCTTTGGAAGTCTTTAAAGGTCTTTAAACAAAGACTGGATTGGCATCTTTCAGGAGTGCTTTAGCTATATATCCCTGCATGGCAGGGGGTTGAACTTGCTGGCCTTTGTGGTCCCTTCCAGCTCTAAATCTATTATTCTAAGTGTGGCCTAGAAGCCCTAATCACAACCCCATACCCTCCAACTGTCCCAGTTTGGCAGGGACAGTGCAAATCAATCCTCTGCTGTCCCACTTTCTCATTAGCTTTTAAAATGTCCCAATTTCTCTCTCTTCTTCCCTCTTCCCCCTTTTGTCCCCATCTCACTTCAGTGGCTGCAAACTGAATTCAAAATGAAAATGTAGTTTGTACACAATTAACTCAGCAGGGCGCAGAAGAGATCTTCCTCTTCCCAGTAGGCTCAAGCAAAAACAAACCACTGCATCTTCTCATAGCTTTTGTGTTCTTCCTCACTAATAACTTTTGCCATCTTGACTATAACTGATGTTGCTCGGCCACAAGTGTCCTGGTTTTTAATCTGTCAAATACTGAAGCATATGCAACTGTCCATCTTAACAGTAAGGACTGACAACCAGGGGTTCTTTCTCATACAAATGGTCATACTTATACATCTTAACTCTTCATTCCATATGGCAGTGCTACATGCACTGTTCCATAAAGAAATGTTATTCCCTGGGTGCACCTAGCATTTGTTGCTGTTGTTAGCGGCTGTCAACTTCGACTTAAGGCAACCCTATAAAGGAAAGACCTCCAAATTGTGCCCTACTACCCCCCTCCCCACAATATCTCATAATTGGAAATATTGGACACTTTTTGGTATCAGGTTGGCTGGGGCAACCCAAAAAGATCAACTGGAGGTCACAATGACCTGGGATGTGTCTTAGAAATATTATGGCAAGAAAGCCCGTATTAGGATTGTTCAGAAGCCCCTTAATAAACACAATCGTTAAGGAGGTATGTGCTAAACCTTTCTTCCAGCATTGGGTGCCTCAGGAATTAAGTGACCATTTTCAAATCTATTCCTACAGAGACCTCTCCTATACTCCCTACCTAACCAACCATTAAGAAGTTGCAGCAGAACCATTAATGATTTGTCTTGCTGGAACCAAAGCAATCCGTTGATTGCTTTGTCTATGCAGTGGGAAAACCATCCAGGCTTTGTCATAACCAGAGTACCCCTCCAGGATATGAAATAGGATATAAATATCCCAGCCTAGACCCAAGGTAAGTGTGCCACAGTGGATTAACCTTGCCACTCTCTTTCTTGGCACGTGCCCAGATTGGCACCTCTTGTGCCACCCCCAGATATTGTCTGAGTATCTTCGCTGCATGAAACTCTGCTCTTCAAGACTGGTAACTATTGCGCTATATTCCCAAGTCTCTCCCTCTGTCCAATCTTTCTGCCTTACTCCTCAATAGCCTTGTATGGTTCATAGGAATGTGTGTTGTGTGTGTGAGTGCATTTTGTGTTATTTCCAACAAAAATACTTTATTTCACTTTAAAGCTGGAGTGTTCTCTGCAGTTAATACTGGTATACATAGGTGAAAAGATCCCTGCAGTTACTCTCCTCTCACAGACATCCGTTTGAGCCAATAATTCCCCCAGATAGATTTTGGCATCACAGGTTGGTTTCTAAAGTACCCCCACCTCTTAGGGTAACAAAGTCACCCTATCATCAACAGCCCTGCTATCATCAACAGCCCTCTTCCAGAATCAGGGCCATGGTTTCTTGATTGAATCTATCCATCTGGAATGCAATCTTCCTCTTTTCCTACTGCCTTTTACCTTACCAAGTGTTATTGTCTTTTCTAGTGTCTTCTCATGGTATGGCCAAAGTACAGCAGTCTCAGTTTAGTCATCTTGGCTTCTAGGAAGAGTTCAGGCTTGATTTGCTCTAGGACCCATTTATTTGTCTTTTTAGCAGCCCACAGTATCCATAGAATTCTCCTCCCACACCACATTTCAAATGAGTTGATTTTCTTCCTATCAGCTTTTTTTCACCATCCAGCTTTCACAACCATACATAGAAATGGGAAATGTGATAGGTTGGATAATCCTAACTTTAGTATTCAATGATATATCTTTACCTTTCAGGATCGTCTCCAGTTCTTTCATAGCTGCCTTTCCAAGTCCTAATCTTTTGATTTCTTGACTGCCATCTCCATTCTGATTAATGACTGAGCCACGGTATGGAAAATCTTGAACTATTTCAATGTCTTCATCTCTGCTTTGTTATGTAAATAACATGTGGTCGTGATTTTTGTTTTCTTAATGGTCACCTGTAAATCTGCCTTTGCACTTTCTTCCTTGACTTTCTTCAGTAATCGCTCCAAATTTCTGCTGTCTCCTGCTAGTATTGTGGTGTCATTTGCATATCTTAAATTGTTGATGTTCCTTCCTCCAGTTTTCATACCTCCTTCCTCCAAGTCTAATCCTGCTTTATGCATGATACATTCAGTGTACAAGTTAAACAGATAAGGTGATGAAATGTAGCCTTGCCTGTTCCCCATGCCAATGGGAAACCATTCCGTTTCTCCAAATTTCCCTACAATCTTTGATTCTGCTCTGTTTCCTATTTTTGCATCCCAATCGCCAATTATAGAATCATAGAATTGTAGAGTTGGAAGAGACCACGAGGGCCATCCAGTCCAACCCCCTGCCATGCAGGAATACACAATCAAAGCATCCCTGACAGATGGCCATCCAGCCTCTGTTTAAAGACCTCCAAGGAAGGAGACCCCACCAGGCTCTGAGGGAGTGTGTTCCACTGCCGAACAGCCAATGATTAACAAGAGATCCTGTTCTGGTGTATGATCAGTTTCCTCCTGGGCTCCTGCACCTAGCATACCCTCCAACATTTCACAGATGGGGACTAGGATATGTGTGGCTAAGTGACATCAGAGTGCGGTCAAAAGGGTATATGGCCAGGCAACAAGAGGCCAAAATTATTAATGAGGAAGATAATACAAAACTACTATTTTAAGCAGGGAAACCCTGGAGTATAGGTACTGAGCTCAGGAAAATGTGTGTGTGTGGGGGGGGAAACACCAATTGAGCCTACTGGGAACAACAAGATTCTGCTTTTCCACTCCTCTCTCTCCTGCTGATTTAAGTGAGTGAAAATTACTTCGGCAGCCTGAACTCTGTTTGCAGCAGCGGAAGTAATAAGGGAAGAGGGAGGAAAATGGAAAGAGGAGAGAGACACTGGGACATTTGAAAAGCAGATGAGAAAGGTGGAGAGCAGAGGATTAGCCAGGTCCATCCCTGCCAAGTGGGGATGGGTAGAGAGTATACACCTAGTTATGAGGTCAAGAGATGTGCACAGTTGGCCCACTGTATCCACAGATTTGGCACACATGGATTCCACCACCCACAGCTTGAAAATATTCCCCCTCCCCCCAAAAAAAAATTCAAAGAAGGAAATCTGATTTTGCTATTTTATGTAATGGAACTCAGGCATCCACAGATTTTGGTATCCACAGGGCTGGGGGGAACCAAACCCCAGCAGATACTGAGGGCCCACCATACATAGGAAGCTGACCCTTTTCAGACCATTGATCCATCTTTCACAGTGCTGTCTACTGTGTAGAACAGGGGTGGGCAGCTGTGCCAGAGACCATATTTCTCACATACCCCACATGCTCCTAATGAACTGCATAATGCTGCCACACCACAACAGAAAGTGACATGATGTCACTTTTGGTTTCATTTTGGCCATTTTCTGTCCATCTTTCAGGGATGTGGGGGATTGGGAAGGGTAGGAGGAGCAAAACTACAACAGTCTTGACTCCCTTTTTCCAATTTTGGGCCCAAAATTGCCTCTCTAATTAAAAAAAAAATTGGAGTGGTCTGGGACTTGTGAGGTATTCTGGGGTGGCACCAAGGAATGCAAAGAAAAAAAAAAAGAGAGAGAGAGAGAGAGAGTGGTTGGGGGCTGCAGTTTCACCATCCATGATGTAGCTTCTATACGGACTAGCAGCAGCTCTCAGGAGTTTCAGTTAAGAAGCTTTCCCAGACTTAACTGGAGATGGTACTGATTGAATTTGGAACTTTTTGAAAGCAAAATATGGGTTCCACCACTGAATTATGGGTCATCTGTATCTTTTAAATGATAGCCACCAGCAAAGAATATGGGGGAGGCAGTATGTAGATGAGAACTGCATTGGGAGGAAGGGGATTAACTGTTTCCTGACTCCATTTTCTTGAGGAAAATCTAATTTCTTCAAGGGGCTGTTAGCTTCACAGGGGTAAACGTACAGATGCCATAGAGGTACCTGAAGAATAAACTGCAGAGCAGATTGGAGTGTTGGGGAGATCATGTAGATCAGTATCACTCAAAGTTGTGGTCCCTGGACCCGTACCAGTCCCTGAGCCATTGGCTCCTGGTCTCTGGCAGCAAGTTACCAGGAAAAAAAGAAACAATTACAGTAGCATGCCCGTATCTACGGAGATTGGTACCCCCCCACACAGATACTGGATTCTGCAAACACCAGACATACCCACCACAACCACCCTGCTGCTATCACCAGAGCCCTCCTGGCAGAAGGGAGTGGGGAGGGGAGATCCCTCCTCCCCTTCTCTTCCCCCTTCACCCCACCACCTCCACCGCCATCCCCGGACCCCTCCCTCCCCCATCCATGCCCCCGCCATTGCCATCCATGGATAATTGAATCAGCGAATGGTGAATCAGCAGATACAGGGGTGCTACTGTATATTCAGTGGGCACAAATTTAATCCCAGTCCCTGGCACATGGAATAACAATAATTGCTGGTCTAGCATATCAGGTAGTCTGAGAAGCAGAAACAAAAAAATGGAAGAGGGAATTGTGAAGCTTCATTGAGGTGATACATTCTGGCATGGAGTACTGGTTGACATGTTGATAGAAGTAGAGACATTTTTAGAAAAACTTCATTTCATAGACTCTTGGTAATATGGGCCAGATTTACAAAATGGGCCAGATTTTTAAAAACAATGTCCAAAGTAAAACTTATGATGAACTGCCTTCTGTATTTCCACCAGAGGGCATTTCATGACTACAAAATAAAATCTGGAATGTTTAATTGAGCTCTAGCTCAGCAGCAATTCTTTGCTGTTTCAAGGATGAAGGCTTCTAAGTGCCTTTGAAAATGAATCTGATGCAGCTCTTACTGTGCATTGTCTGTCATTTTCCTCCAGATGATAATGTTTAAAATTGCTGGCAGCTTGTGTAAATTTATTTAATGTGTTACTAGTATGAATGTTAATTATTTGTGGTTTTCATGGCTTGCTGTACATTACAAGCCTCGTCCTCATTTGGCAAACTGGGAGAGGGAGTTATAGAAATTGAATGTGTCCATAAGCTCAAAGCAGGACAGAAGACCATTTTAGCATCATTAACTGACATTGTTTAGCAGGATTGTATGCAAAAACTGAGTCTTCTTTATCTGAAGTAGACTCAGAACTTTATCAGATGATCTTCTTTAAAATGTCCTTTTGCTGGCATAAAAAATCCTCCATTTTTATGCCGGCAAAAGAATGTCCCTCCCACACTTACCTTCCCACCCAGCAATAAAGAGGAAGTTTCCCCAGCAATAAAGAGGAAGTGAGCGGAGCTCCTTTCACTTCCTCCTTTCACAATTTCAGTGCCCCAGCCAACCTGACACCACCACACAATTTCATCATGCGGGAAACTTAAAAATAAAACCAAAAATAAAACACCAAAAGTAACACCAAGCACCTAAACACACTTAAAAACTTCCAAGTAACCCATAGAGGGTCATAAAAAGTTTGTCACTTACCTGGATGTTGCGATTAACTGGCCCGAGGCTTTGCACGCTGGCAATGCTGCAGAAAGGCGGCATGGGGGAGCTATTGACAGCTTAAGCTGTCAATTAAAAGGTACGTGATTTTGACTATACATAAACACGAAATGTCTGATCTGCGTGCCCTTTTGTGTTTATGTAGCATCGTTATGACAACATAATTTGACTCATCTAGTAAAGTCCTCAGTCTATTAAAGCTTATGCTGCAAATTTCTTTCTCTCAGTTAGTCTCAAAGGTGTTATAATATTGCTGTGCATACTGATCCAGACCAACACAGCACTGTTTTTGAATTGTAGCAGGATTGTGTGTCTGTGCCTTTAGGTCATCTGTTTACCTATGGTGAGCCTATTAATTTCATAGGGTTTTCTTAGGAATTTATCAGACCATCCTAATAAGGCATCATAATGACACCACGTAAAGGCAAAAGGGTGTGCATACCAGACAACATTGCCCTTTTGCATTTATGTCTTATCCAAAACCTGACCTATTTTATTGATGACTCAAGCTGTCAATTGATCCCTGTGTTGTGCCGGCATTGCCAGTAATTGAATCCATGTGCCATTGTACTCACATGAATGCAGCATCAATGGCTGGTCCAGTGAGAACACTTCCAGGTGAGATCGTGACATCCAGGTAGGTGACACACTTTTTATGACCCTTTCCGGTTTACTTGCAAGTTTTTAAGTGTGTTTTTGTGCTTTTTAAAACTTCTTGAGTGTTCTTTTTCTTTTTGAATTTCCTGCACAATGTATTCTCACAAGAATACATGGGATTTCAATAGAGCTCCATTCACTCCTCATTCATTACCAGGCAAGCCTTTAGCATGGATGCAAAGTAAGTGTGGCATGGGGAGTTCTTTCCAAATGATAGAACTCTTATCACTTTTATCCTAAAAACAACTTTCCTCACACAGAATTTTACAAGTAGTTTAGACATTTTCACCAGCTCGGAACTCCCTTGTGTTTCTCACTGTGCCTCCTGCCCGGTGGTGACAAGATGGCTTCCATATAAGTGGAAGGTTGCTGTCTCTGCTCCAGATTTTAGTTCAATGTTAAACGATCCATCTCAGGCCTCAATTTTGGCAATAAAGTTTACACATTGGCCAGCTCCTTTAAAAACCAAAGTGGATTCACACCCAAACTCAACATGAAAGTCACCTTTAAGCTACCTGTTCTTGCCTTTAATTTTTTTTAAAAAAACTTAGAAAATAACCAATTACAGAGAGAATGATTTAATAGCTCCACCATGCCTTTTTACAAGTTGAGTTGGGAGTCTTGTATCTGGAAGCCTGCACAGATAGTTCTTATTTCTGGCTTGGCCCTATTTCACCATGGTAAGCCACAAGAAGCTAGTGTGGTGTAGTGGTTTGAATGTTGGACTAGGACTCTGGGAGAACAGAGTTCAAATCCCTGTTCAGCCATGGAAACCCACTAGGGCTGCTGCCACACTACAGAACTAATGCAGTTTGACACTGCTTTAACTATCATGGCTCCATCCTATGGGATCCTGGGATTTGTAGTTTGTTGTGGCACCATAGCTCTCTGACAGATACGGATAAATATCTCACAAAACTACAAAATCCCAGAATTCCATAGCATTGAGCCATGTCAGTTAAAGCAGTGCCAAGCCGCATTCTTTCTGCAGTGTGTCAGTATCCTAGGTGACCTTGGGCAAGTCACACTCTCCCAGCCTGAGAGGAAGGCAATGGTAAACACTCTCTGAACAAATCTTGCCAAAAATCCCCAGGATAGGTTCTCCTTAGGGTTACATAGATCGGAAACAACTTGAGGAAAAATAACAACAAGAAGCCAGAATAAAGACTGTAATGCACTTTGTAAATTAAAGCTATAGGATTTTTTTGCATCAGACAAGAAGTGAAACAATGCCATTAAAAATGCACTTTTTCACTTGTCCTACGCTTGTTTTTAAAGAATTCAATATTCCTTCTTTAAGTTGCATTGTGGCTGAAAACTGGAAACATGGCATCCTCTAGTGGATAAAATCGGCAGTTAGTCTGTGATTTTAAAAGGCTTCTAAATGCCAGAAAGTGGGGGTTTTGAAATATACCAGATTGTGTTCAGCTTGAGACAACATCTCTGTAAACAAAGAATCCACTGAATTTGCCACATAGGTCCATTAATATACCTCTCACTTGACAGCAGGAGTACACAAACTGCACCCATTCTTGTGCCCCCCCATGGGTGTTTTCTCTCTCTCTCTCTCTCTCTCTCTCTCACACACACACACACCTGTTTATCACAGATTCTTGTTTGAGCCACAGCCATGACTACCAGCTATTTATTCTTATGGGGGATGGTGGATTTCTTTGATCCACAGTGGCCCCTTAAATGCCACACACCCCAGTCTTGTCTGATTGTAGATTGGAGCATCCCACCACAGTGTAATCCGCATTGGAGTAAAAGGGCAGTCCTACATTGATCATGTGTCCTATACGTCCTACTGTTTCCAGCCACACAACCAGCACTGCTTGGGGTTGCTTTTTCCCCCTGTTCACTCATGCATGGGAATAAATGAATATATGTGGTCCCAGAGTACTGTATTACTGGATGAGTAGAGACAGATTTATCCAGATATGCACACAATCAAAAAATTTAAAAAATAAAATAAAGTGCCAGAACAGAGTCCCGTCTCCTAAAAGTCCTACCCCAACTTTGCTCCAAAAACCAATCCTTGGCCACCACCTAGCCAAAAATCCAGGTTTCCCCCCTCAAATGCAGAGCAAACAATGAATTTCACAGATCTGGTAGAAACCTTGGTGAAAATGCACATTGTTGTAAACATCGTGTGTCAACTGTGCTGCGAATATGGGGTAAACGGGTTTTTGACCATGTAGACAAGGCCTAAGAGACCTATACAAGTAAAGCAATTCCTCTGACCCTTTAGCTTGTGCCCTGTAACCTGGTAGTGCAACAGACACTGCCTAAAGATGGCCCGAGTACCTAGCACATGTGTCTGAATCGACTCATGTTTTATTGGACTCGTGTTTAATTATCACCACCAACCTAGCTGTGACTGTAGATGTAGTATACCAGTACTGTATTATCTTTATTTTTTACCTGTTCATTTCCAGGATCATTTTACAGTGCCGTTTCTTCCCTTTCAGACCTGAAGCCAGGAGTGGGCAAAGCAGACTTCACTCCTCTAAAACTGTGGAAGTTTCATATTCACAGAAGTACCCTCCCACACACACCCGCCACATCAAACCAAGGCTGTGACACTTGCTTTAGGGAAGAACTGAGACTTTTGGAAGCTTCTCAGAGTAACTGCTTTCTTCTTTTTTTGACTCCCCCCCCCCAGGATGTCCAGGAGGGTATGGGAGGGGCCCAGGCAGATCACAAAACAGTTTGGGGGCTGTATGAGATCCTCAGGCTTTGCTATTCCCATTCCTACCCCAAAAGGCCTCTCCTAGGTCTAAAATGACCTCCCTCAAAAAAAAAAAAAAAAAAAAAAAAGGCAAAATTTCCCCCCATAGCCCCTGGACCAAAATGTTCCGTTTTTTTGCGGGAGGTGTCCAAACAATGTCTGGGCAACCAGCCAAAGGCTGACTACTACACAGCTAATAGCAGAGGCACAGCAAAGTCAAGCTAATTACAAGCAAAGGAATCTACGCAGCGTGAAGTCAGACACTTACTTTACTAGCATGCAAAAGTCCACAAGCAAAGTCCAATATACAAGGTCCAGGTCCAGCAAACAGAGATCAGGTAATCCACCAGAATCCGGGTCAGGCAAACAGAGTCCAGAGTAAACAAACACAGTCCAGGTCAAACACAGCGAGCAGAAACACAACAGGTACTCAAGTAGGTCAGATATTCTCTGACAACCCCTGAAGGGCTTTGCTGCATATTTATACAGCAGCAGCTAATGCAGCTGCTGCTTAATTAATTGCTGCTTCCTATAAATACATTGAGACCTCCTCAAGCCCTCCTTTTATTGTCTCCATGCAGTGAAGGTAAGTTGTTCTCTATATCTGAAGGGGCAGGGCCCTCTGCCAGAGATGGTGCTGCACTATTGTCTGTGCCTGGGCCTGTGATTCCGGAACATCCTCCTGCTCTGGTTCAGCAGGTCCTGGCAGACGACCCAGTTTAAGACGTTCTTTTGTTGACATAGAAAAACCCATTTCTATGCCAGTGAAAGAACACTCCTCCTGCACTCAGCTTCTTCTCCCAGCAAAGGCTCCCGGCAATAAAGAGGAAGTGAATGGAGCCCAGTAGACTTCCTTGCTCAAAATCCCACAAGACTTTGTCGTGCAGGAAATTTTAAAACAAAAACAAAATATACACATAAAAAGTAACACCAAGCACCTAGCCACACTTTAAAAATCCCAAGTAACTTGGGGTGGGGTGTCAAAAAAATAGCAAAACTTTTCTAGATGTTTCGATGTCACCCGGAAGCGTTTGCGCCAGACTGGCTACTGTGGCTACAGTGACAAGAGTTAAATGGCTGGAGGTTTCGCACACCGGTAATGCTGGCACAAAAGCAGCAGGGGGATCTATCGACAGCTTAAACCATCAATTAAAAAGGATTTTGAAAGGGCATAACTGTGAACGTCATCTGATATGCATGCCCTTTCACAGTTATGTGGCATCATTATGACGCTGTACTTTGTCCAGTCTGATAAGGTCCTCTGAGTCAGAGTCAATTTCCAAGTTCTGGAAGCAAGGCATGTCAGGAGGAAAGTGCAGGGGATGAAGCACTCCAAGGTTGGGTGGAGTGTTGTTTTTCCCCCTCCCTTTTTATGTCTTTAAATGCTTTTCAGGTGTTTTAATTTGGGGCTTGGTTTTAATAGGGTCGTTTTGAAATGTGTTTTAATGGTTCTCCAGTGTTATAATTCAGTTTTACCTGTATTTTGTTTTAATTCATATGGCAAACTGACATGGGTCCAATATTGGACAGAATATTAAATACACACATAAATGACTGAATAAATCTCAAATACAGTGCTGAACAAGGCCATCGAATAACAGAATTTGAGATCTGAAAGTGATTTCCTAGTCCAGAAATGGGAACCTCTGGACTTTCAGATCTTTTAGACTTCAGTTCCCAAAAGCCACAACAAGCATGGCTGTGATAAAACCTATGGGAGTCATAGTGCAACATGTGGAGAGCCAAAGGTTTGACATTTCTGATTTAGTCCAACCGCATCCTCAATGGAGATTCTTACAACTCTGGTTGTTGTTGTTTTAAAAACATGTTCAGAGATTTTAGTTGACTAAAATTAAAAGGCAATGGTACCGATGGCATTTTATTTTGTAGCAGAAACTGAGTAACAAAATGTGCTTGCTCCATGGGCCAGAGTTTGGGAAAATTACATTTTGGACTACAGTTCCAAGGATTTCCAGCATGGTCATTGGCTATACTGCTGGGGGGTTCTGGGAACTTTAGTCCAATAAAATAATTTTCCCATGCTCTGCGCCATGCAGCCTAGATTTCAGACTGCATCATAGTGCAGACACACATGAGCCCCACTGAATTTCCCAATAAAGGGAGCCCACAGATGGGATTTTGATAGCCAGCACTAGTGAGGAAAATTACCATCTGTCAATAACTTCTTTACATGTACCCCTTGGCTCTCCAGAGTTGTAACTTGAGAATAATTTCATCACTTTCTATTTTTTGAACTAGCAGGAGCCTTCTGCATGCAGGCAAGAATTGCCAGATCTGGATTGGTAGTGAGTCTTCCAATCAATGCTCCAGACACTTGCTTAATGTTTATTTGAGTTTATCCCCAAGCCTGTGGAAATTTGAAGTGGATATTCTAGGCCACACACAGCAACCACTGTTCAAAAGAGGGGATTAGGATTCTCTAATAAAGAGTGGCCTCAGCACTCTTATTAAAATACAAAATCCATATTGGGGGTGGGAGGAGACCATTGCTTGTTAAAGTGGTATACAGTCAGCCCTCCATAGCCACAGATTCTGGATTCACAGATTCTACCATCCACAGCTTGAAAATATTAAATAAAATAATAATACAAAAAAGCAAACCTTGATTTTGCCATTTTATATAAGGGATACAATTGTATATGCCACAGTATATAATGGGACTTGAGCACCCACGGATTTTGGTATCCCAGAGGGGTCCTGGAACCAAACCCCAGGAGATACCAAGGGCCCATTGTAAAATTGATTAGTTCAGAGTGTAGATGTTCCCTTTAAGACTGGAAAAAAACCATACAGCTGCTTTTCTGAGTTTGCACCTATATTGTACCTATCCATTCAATTTATGAGGCATTTTAAGACTATAATTTCCTGTCTGAGACTATGATTTCCAACAAAGGAGCAGAAATGTGTTGGTAATAAACAAATTATGATTGTTTATAGAATTATTTTATGTAATACATTTAATGGCATGAAATAACCCATTGTTGCCAGTGCAAATCTCCTTTCCATTCAATCCCTTGTAAATAGTTTTCAGGAAACCAAACAAAGATAGTTTTGTATTTGCTTGCAAATACATCCAAATTATGTTCAGATAACGGAGGTGGAAATGCAAAACCAAAACCTGAGGTGAGCCCTCAGAAATTTAATGAATTGAAATTATTTCCCCACACTCTAGTTCAGGCCCAAAACAGACTTGAGGGAAGATACCAAGCTTCATTAATGAGTTTTTATATCGAATCCAGTTGAGTGTGGAGTAACTCCAGTGGAATAGTTAAGTAGATTTATACCAGTTGAGAAACAATTTAAATAGAACCAGGATTCTTGGAATGACTAGCTTTCAGGTGGTTTCCTTATTTAATTTGAAATAAATAGAAATGTTTCTTATTGTGCTAGAGTTTCAGAGTTCAGTTTCTTCACCTCCTGTTCACTGTCTACCTTGTGAAGAGTCTGGAAAGGTTACTCTCTTGGATTGCAACTCCCAGAATCCCTCAGCAAGCATGACCATTGGCAGTAATCCAACACTCCCACACACACAAATATCTTAATTCTGCATCCAGTTGAGTACTGTGATTAGTGCAAGCTCACACAAGTAGTGATGCCATTAGAACCCTTTCTAATATGCACCTTAGAATATGCTTTTCAAAGAGGGATAAAGTTTGGAGTGTTCCGTGTACACAGAACCCCAGATTTTTCTGGTGTTCCTTGTAGCCTACATTATCTGATATCCCATGGAAAATAACCCTTGCAGTGTTTTTTTCAGAAGAAGGAAAGAATGTTGGACTACATATTGGGGAAGAGGTCATATTCCTGCAAAGCACACGTGAGATACTGATGGCTATGCTTATGTTGTCTAACAGGAAGCTATTCCAAACATGGAGGGGATGGTTTCTCCATGCTGTTATTTTTAGTTCCATAAAATTGAGAGCTAAATGAAACTTGCTAAACATGGCAGCTCCTATCTCAGGCCAAGCTTCAAGCAGGAGTATTTCTAAAGTGGCTGGCCACTGCCAAATCTTTTGTAGTCAGACAGTGTACCGTAAGCTCATGTTCAACCCTGCTCGGGTTCTCTATTTGTTGTCACACTTGCTAAAGGACAGTGCTTTTGCACTTCAAATATTTGTGCAGGAAAGCAGATTTTGGCACGTGAACCTTCCCTAACCATTGCAGCACTCTTATGAGACAAGATGAAGCAGCTGAAATTAATTCATCTGAACAACTGTTAGAAGCATAGGCATGCTACTGAATCTGACAACTCTACATGCCTTCCAGCTGTGCATTCAAGTTGTCACGTTGTCTCATTTCAGAAACCTTTTGCAAGTTGTCATCAGCTAAGGAACTAGGTCCATACTGTGTCCCACCACCATCTCACACACAGACACTCTATAGCTGCAATCCAGCATCCTCTCACATAGCATAAATATTTGCATGTGGAGATAAGCTGCACCAGTGCTACACCAACCCCCATGCAGAATAGCAACTTATGCAACATACATAAATGACTGTTGCACAGTCTCTCTGGCTTTTCTTTGCAAATGAAGATTCAGGAAGGACTCATCCCGCGCTTTCTGCAAGCGCGCTGATGACTAAAAAGGCCACAGTGCACAATGTACAATGTATAATGAGCAATGCAAAATGCACATCCACAATGCACAGAGTTGCTGTATGTGCAACTCCACTTCCACTGCTGTTAGTAGAATACATCTACTGCACTATGCCAAATAATTCACCCCACATGTGTAGCATAGATCATCAACAAGATGTGTGATTATCCAGATGTGGGCATTACCTTCTTGAAATGTGCTTTGATGTCTCTAAATGTCTAAATGCTTCTCTTTAGACATAACATGGAGGTTCATCAAGGGGTCTCAAAATTTTAATGACTTCATTCAGTACATATGCATCATATTCCTTGCCTGAAAAGGTCCATTAAGTTTATGGAAGTTAAAGGGTATCGATGAAAGTTGCAAACTTCTTCCTGAGTTAGGTTGGGAAATTGTCATTCATTCTTTTGAAATTTGATCCATATGAGGCTGCCCTTTTGAAAGTCAAGCTTAAGGCACAATATCATCATACCAGGATCTTTCTGGCTGAGTGAGGGGGGTTTCTGTGTCTTGCTAAAACAAGGCAGAATTCCATCATGCCTCAATGAGGCAGTTATAAGACCATTGTTGAGAAACCCCTCACTGGATCCCATTGTATGTATCAACTACTGACCAGTTTCCAACATTCCATTTCTGGGAAAGGCATAGGAACATGTGTATTGGACTACCAGCTCCATGGGTTCCTAAATGAGATGGATTATCCAGATCTATTGCAGTCTGGTTTCAGTCCTGGCTATGGGACAGAGATACTATAGTTTCAGTCACCTTGGCAGGTAAGCTACACAGAGGCAGAGTTCTTGTTGGTTCTGCTTGACCTCTCAGTAGCTTTCAACATCATCAGACCTGGCATCCTTCTGGGACGACTCTGGCATGGGATGTGGAGGCACTGTTTTACAGTGGCTTTATTCCTTCTCAGAGGGGTGCTGGAGGAATATTGTTCTACCCTTTGCCATTGGCCTGTAGGATCTCGCAGGGATATTTTCTGTTTCCCCTCCCCCCCATGCTATATAACATATACATAAAATGAGTGGGTGAGATTGTTCAGAGCTTGGGGGGTCCAGTTACACTCCCTTTGAAGACACTGATCCACAGCTTGGGGGTACTGCTGGATTCAGCACTGAGCCTGGAAGCTCAAGTTTCTATGTGGGCAGGAGTGCATTTGCACAGTTAAGGCTTCTGTACCAGCTAGATTTATACCTAGAAATTTTGAATGTGGCTATGGTGACACATGCCATTGTAGTAATGAGCTCTCCCATTATCTGGCTGACACAGCTGAGGGGTGGAATCTGTCCTCCAGGTAAATGAAGGATTAAGGATCTATCAGGTTAAATTATACCCAGTGTCATGAAGGAGTCACAAGTCATGATGAACAACTGCCCAGTGGAATGGCCAGCTGTGCAACAGTTTGAGATACTTCGAGGAGAAAGTTATTTTTAAAGCCTCAGAACCACAAGGCTTAGAGAAGAACAAAGAGAGACAATAGCCAGGGGGACTCATGTCCCAGCAAAGGGAGTGCTTGGTAGAGACTGGGCCAAAGAGCCCAGGCTCCCAGCTCCCATGAACATCCAGAAACTTAGAACTGCATGTCCTCCTGAGTAGAATAGGGACCATTTAGTTTAGTCAGTTTAGTTTAGTTTATGTTATGTTTAAACTTGGCTGGAATGACTTAGGCTATCTGTAACTTTATAACTTCAAGTGTGCCTGAAGGGAAGCCGCCTTTCATGTGAAGAGAAACCCCTTTGCTATGTAGATTCTGCCTAGAATAAAATTCCTTAAAACGCTTCTTTCTTCCACACTCTCTTTGTATGACTTGCTTGGTTCCACTCCCTCACAGGGGTGGAAGAAGTACAAGCTCTGCAGCAACAGGGTGGAAAGTACATGTTTTCCCTGGTAACCTACCATTGGGTTACTGAGCTGGGGTTTAAAATCAATTGGTGGTGGCAGCTAGTATAGATGGTCTCTAAGGGTAACAACCTAGAATCATAGAATCATAGAGTTGGAAGAGACCAAAGGGGCTATATAGTCCAACCCCCTGCCATGCAGGACTATCCAATCAAAGCATTCCCGACAGATGGCCATCCAGCCTCTGTTTAAAAACCTCCAAAGAAGGAGACTCCATCACACTCCCAGGCAGCGCATTCCACTGCCGAACAGCTCTTACCATCAGGAAGTTCCTCCTAATGTTTAGATGGAATCTCTTTTCCTGTAGTTTGAGTCCATTGCTCCATGTCCTTATCTCTAGAGCAGCATAAAACAAGCTTGCTCTATCCTCAGTATGACATCCCTTCAAATATTTAAACATGGCTATCATGTCCCCTCTTAACCTTCTCTTCTCCAGGCTAAACATGCCCAGAACTCTAAGCTGCTCCTCATAGGGCATGGCTTCCAGTCCTCCCACCATTTTGGTCTCCCTCCTCTGGACATGTTCAAGCTTGTCAATTTCCTTCTTGAATTGTATAGTGGACTGGTTCACAAACACTCTTGTCTGCCTTCAGGGGTACACTCATATGAACAATAAACATAATAGCCCTGCTCAGGCATATGGAGGGGAGATTGAGTCATGATGATTGGCCATGCTCTAATTTCCTTTTTCATGCATACAACCTACAAGTGGACACTGAAATGTGTGGGGGAATAGAGGGTGTAGAGTGTATTTAAGTACTGTTTCCCTTGCACCCTCTTATGCTGAGTGCTTGAATAGGGCTTATATACAGTTGGCCTCCCATATCCGCTTCTCAATATCCTTCCTGAATTGTGGTGCCCAGAACTGGACACAGTATTCCAGGTGACATCTGACCAAAGCAGAATAGAGTGGCACAATTACTTCCCTTGATCTTGACACTATACTCCTATTAATACAGCCTAGAATCGCATCTTTTAGCTGCTGCATCACACTGCTAATGAAGTTGAGTGGGAAGGACTCAGTGGCACAACTTCTTTTTGAGAAATCTATGTTGGCTTTTAGTGATCATGGCATTCCTTTCTAAGTGCTTACAGACTGTCTGTTTAATTATATGCTCTAGAATATTTATTTATTTATTTATTTATACCCCGCTCTTCAGCCACAAGGCTATCAGAGCAGCTTACAAATTGTTTTAAGCAATAGCTATTTACACATCTACACTGCATTAAACAGTTTCCAATGTGTGTTAGTTAATTGCCCCCCACAAGCTGGGTACTCAATTTACCGACCTACGAAAGGATGGAAGGCTGAGTGAACCTTGGAGCCGGCTGGAATCGAACTTGCGACGTGGTGGCTTGCAGTACTGGCATTTAACCACTGCGCCACCAGGGGTTAAATACTTTCCTAGTATTGATGTCAGGCTGACTGGGCGGTAATTATTTGTATCTTCTTTCCCCCGCTTTTTAAAGATGGGGGCAACATTTGCCCTCTTCCAGTCTGCTGGGACCTCTCCTGTTCTCCAGCAATTCTCAAAGATTATTGACAGTGGTTCTGAGATTACATCTGCCAGTTCTTTTAATACCCTGTAGGCAAGGCCCTTTTCCCGTAGGCAATCATTCCCTGAAGGCCTGCCAAAAGAAATGGTACTCACCTGCCTGTATACAGGACCGGTTTAAGGAATTTTGGGGTCCCCTGCAATGCTTTATTTTGGGGGGCCCATATGTTTATCTCAGGTCAATGTAACCTAACTGAACCTAAGCTATTCACAGTACAGGATATTCTTTCTCTCTCTGGCTTTTCTTTCGCAAACGAAGATTCAGGAAGGACTCATCCCACGCTTTCTGCAAGTGCGCTGATGACTAAAAAGGCCAATCTGAGATAAACAAGTCCGGTTGCAGAAAGCACAGCAGAAGGTCTCCTTGGGTGATGTTTCTGGGTTGTGATTCTTTCGGTATTGTCGTTTCTGTTCAAGACTTGTTCGGCGTGAGTTCTCAAATAAGGCTGCAGCATTGTGGATAGTGTATCTCCATGCCTCCCAATGTGAGGCCAGGGCGGACTATTGTTGGTGATCAATTTGGCCAAGCCTGAGATGTTGCTTCAGGGAATCCTTGTATCGCTTTTTTGGAGTGCCCCTCTTATGCTGACCCATGGCGAGTTCGCCGTAGAGTACTATTTTTGGGAGGCGATGGTCCTCCATCCTAGAAACGCGCCCTGCCCAGTACAGCTGTGTTCTCAATATCATGGCCTCAATGCTGGTGATCCCTGCTTGCTCAAGGACAGCAACATTCGTCACATAGTCAGTCCAGTGTATATTTAGGATTGTGCGTAAACAGCGCTGATGAAAGCGTTTGAGGAGTCGTAAGTGTTGCGATAGGTGACCCATGTTTCAGACCCGTAAAGGAGAATAGACAGTACAATTGCTCTATACACATTGATGTTTGTGCTTCATCTCAGGTGTTTATTACTCCAGACTCTTTTGTAAAGTCTTCCAAATGTGTTATATGTCTTTGCTAATCTGTGATTGATCTCTTTGTCAATCTTGGCATCTGAGGAGATGATGCTTCCCAGGTAGGTGAACTGCTGAACAGGCTTAAGCATAGATGATTATTAATAATGTTTTTGAAGGAGGAGGGTTACTATGGGGGCCCCACAATGATGGGCCCTCCTGCAGATGCTGACACCGCTGGTGCCTTAAACCGGCCCTGCCTTTATAAAGATAGCAAGGAGGGCACCAGTCTAACATCTTTAGGAAGACAAAATCCACACAAAAAATAGCATTTATATTTATGTACCACTTATCAGTGCAAATCACTCCCTAAGTGATTTATAACATGTTAGCTAATTGCCCCCAACAAGCTGGGTACTCATTTTACTGACCTGCCTATAGAAAGATGGAAGGCTGAGTGAACCTTGGAGCCCTGTAGGATCGAACTCACTGTTTCACTGGCCACCAGTCCATTTCTGAGTACAAATTGAAGTGGTGGTTATGATCTATAAAACTTTATATGGCTTAGGTCTACATTATCTGAAGGAATATATTCACCCATATGAGCCTGTTCATGTTTTCAGACCTTTAGGGCAAGTCCTCTTCCCCATCCCAGCCTCCTCTCTCAGTGGCAGTTCCCAGGCTCTGGAACTCCATTTCTGGAAAAGCCAGACTGGTGCCCCCATGCTATCCTTCTGTAGGCTGGGAAAGACCTTTCTCTTTCAACAGACCTTTGAGAACTGACTGCTCATGAGGGAAAATCTTTTAATAATGTAGTGTATTGTCTTTGTTGTTATTTTTAAATGGCTGTGCTTTTAATTTGTTTTATTCCATTGATAATTCAATTATCGTTTGTACAATGTGAACTTTAAAAATCTCTCTAAGCCACCTTGAGTTCCAGGACTGGGGAGGAACGGGGGACGGGGAGGGAGAGTAGAGAACTTTAGCAGGTGGGGTTTGTTCGAGTGACAAGCAACATTTGCTGAAATCCCCCCCTTCTGCACAAGATTTTTAGTGCACCAATGTTGCACAAACACAGCACACGTACAAATGCCTTCACACTGAGCCAAAGCACTGTGGTGCTAGCTGAAAACATGTGGAGATTGTTTGCCTAGGCTTTCAAACCACTTCAGCTCATCAGAACTAAAACATTCTCCTCTTCCTTGGTTCACTGTAGGATTATCTCCCACCTGGAGACCCAGAGAAGTACAGTAGGACCCCTGTACCCACTGATTCATTATCCAGTGATTCAGTTATCCACAGGACACAAAATAGCACATCTAAGCATATAGAGTCTTCCTAGAAAATGTGTCCTCTCTAGCCATTTCTAGGTCCTCCAAGATAACTCTATGGTGTTTTAAACTAGAAGTCCCATTATTTTCAATGGCATTTGCCGTTATCCATGGTTTTCGGTATCCATGGACTCCCTCGAACCAATCCCTAGTGGATACGGGGGTCGTACTGTATAACAATTCACCAAGATTTCAGCTAGTGCCCTGACAACTGGTAACCCTACAATACAAGGTTTCAAATCATATTTTCTCCAATTGGAAACAGGTGGGGGAAGGAAACAATAAGGGGCACATTCCAGTGGTTTCTCTTTGCTGCTCCCTTTAATTTCAATGAAGCATGAAACTGTGGAAGAGAACTTCCTAATGGTTTGCTCTGATGGTGAGTGGCACCCAAATCCTAAACACTGGCCCGGTAGGTCTGCAAAAACATTGTCACTGAGAATAAGGATGATGAGCTGTGATGCATTGCTGTCACTACAAGAGGTATAGCCCAACTGTAAGTACCTTTGGAGTGGTCAAGAAGTCTTAGGGACTTCTCACATATACTTCTGGGAATGGTCATGAAGCCTCCCATAGTTGTAAAGTAACTGAATGAAAATGCCAGACTGATCAGAATTAGTATGAAGACCAAAAACATGCTTACATTTTGAAGATGCCCAAAGGGTTCATGACCAAACCAATTTGCTCTTGGGGCTTGTAGTTCACAATTATATAGTGTTATACTTGATCTATGTGCAGTGGAATGAAATCCAACCTGTGCAATAAAAGACCCTATCACTTTCTGGTGCTTTATAAATAGTTCACATTCCTCTTGCCACTATCCACTTGCTCTTGCTCCAGTGTTCCAGACAATGTTTAATGAGACTGGTGTCTTGCTACATCTCTACACTTGTCTTAACATGTTAGTATGTCATCATGCCAGTAATAACAATTCTAAAATGAAGAATTGAAGTGGCGGTGGGAAAGAGCCATATGTAGGAATTATGCCACAGGCCACTCTTCTGGGCAAGGCCATTGATGACTGCTGGGCAGTAGGTTGGTATTAGTCAAAGGACCGGTGAATACCAGTAGGACAGGCAGGGAAGCTGCAGTTTTCTACCAGGAACTTTGGGCAGGTTCAAAGCAGTATAAGTCTCTACAGTTTCTACCCTATTCTGTGTGAACTGTACTAAGCTACATCTGATGTGAACATCCCAGGGTCCACAACTTTGGTGGAAGTGGGAGCCAAATTCCATCCCCAGCACCTGCCACTGGCTTCACCAGGTCAGGAACTGGCAAAAATAAAAATAAAACCAGGTAACAGTTTCTAGAGGAGGTGGTGGTGAGTAGGCCAGGCTGTTGCGGGGGAGCTGTGTTACACCAAAGCCACTGTTGCTGGATGCCTCTAAGAAGAGTACCCCAAAGACACTTAAAATCAGCATGAGGGGTGCTGGAAGTTCCATGAGCTACATATAGCCTGCAGCACTTTGCCCACTCTTCAGTAGCTTCTCTTCATAAACATGTCAGCCCCTCCCTTTAACACTCCATTCTATCACCATAGGAGCTGCTGCCATCTCTGAGCCCAGTCTTTAGGGCTGGACCATTAGTTTCCATCACTTTGCATCCTTGCTGTTAGGGACCCAATACAGCAACTGTTAATACATTGTACCAGCTGAGCAAATAGATTTTTTTCCCTGCTTCAGTTAGCCTTGGAGAAGGACAAAGGGGGGGGGGAAGGAAAAAAAGTAGTCCCCTGACAACCTGGAAGTTTTGCTCAGCTGCTTTCTTGATCTGCTGTGTTCACTGCCAATTTCTTCTTAAGCTCAGAAAACACTTTTTTGGACAACAATAATAATGATAATGATAATTAAATCAATTAACCAGATTACAAGCAGCTTCAGACCTAGCTAATTTTACCTCTAAGAAAAACTCTTGAGAGACATAAATTTCTCCCTCTGTTCTGCATTCTAAGGAGATTATCAGATGGCCTATAAAGTCTGTTGCAGGCACAGATCAGGGTTGAGAAAGGGTTTCCCTTTCGGACGTTGACCCGGTCAGTGCTGCTCCCATTCTGCCCCCATGATATCTCAATCACAGGGAAACATCATGAATAAACCACCCGTTCCATTTCTGTCACAGAATCACGGGTGGTATGAAAGTTGCCCCTTTCCTCTCTCATTATGCTGGCGCAATGCCAGCTGCACGGGGAGTTCCATGCTGGACACTTCCAGGTGTGATCGGGACAAGGAGGAAAGTGGCACCCTTCCCCCTCCTCCCCAGGTTACCTGTTAATTTTTTAGGGTGTTTTGGGGTTTTGTTTTGTTTTTTGACATTTCTTTTCAATTTTATTTTTAAATTTCCCGCGCATCATTCTCTCACAAGAACGGGAGGGATTTACTTTACAGGACGTGAATGCAACTTTGTGACAGCTGTATTCACTCCTGGATGGCCGAGGGGAGGAGAGCTGTTCTTGTACTGGCATAAGGGTAGGTGTCTGAATAATTTAGAACTGAACAGGGATGGGAGTGTGGCAGGTGGTGGTGGTGGTGGTACTGGAACAGAAATGGGTTTTAACGGGCCATCTGATAATCTCCTAAGGCTTGGAAAAGTTACCCCTTTTGATTATAATTCTCAGAAGTGAATATTGGCTGGAGGATTCTGGGAGCTATAGTCCATAAACTAACTTTGCCTAGCTGTGGTCCAGAAGCTCATCCTTTTTTCTGTGCTAAAAGGCAAACTGCTTTTACACAACCATCAGAGACATATGGAATACGTCTGATGACTCATCCTTACCTTCCACATAATTGTGAGAATGTAGCACTTTCATCCTTTACCATCTGATCCACTGCCATGCACTTCTCTGAAGAGTGTGTTCCCCCTCTTGTGAATGGTATCACCACAGGAATTAAGAATAAAGGATTGTTTCTTTTGCCAGTGTTTTAAAACTATTTTTATTTGAAAAAGTAAATGGAAAAATATAGTGAAATGAAACCAGAGCTTCCTCTGTATGGGTTTCCCAAAGGGAAATAAATGTAATACCATGGGATGGAAACAGGATAAGATTCAAGCATACATAATAAATACAGTCAAACAGTATCAGAAGATGATTATGCCAAGGTGAACTTGGCTTTCTTCTATGACAGACCACAATCTTGCCAATTCAAACCTGCCATAGGGGCTAGAAACTTAGCACTATAAAACTTGTAGTTCTATGCACAGTGGACATGGAACCACTACAAGCTAATTTAGTAAGAAATTTCTTTTGTGCTGTAAAGGACAACTATATGATTGCAATGATCATGTGTAAATGAATTCTAGTTATCAGTTATGAGGATGATCAAACACTCTTCCTGCTGAAGTGTTGGGGGAAAGATTTTGCCACTCCATACAAGGTAAAATCTTGCTTTTCATACGCAGTTGTGGGCACGAGAGTTCTCCATGCATAAATGTGGACATAATAAGTATGACTGATAACATTAAACAGTCCTAAACTACAGTAATTTTGACTCTGGTTTCCAATGAAACTTAGAATGTGGCCCCATGCCACTCCTTTTTGTGTAAAGGTAGGAGATGAGTGATTGCTGGTGGGGTAAGGGATAAAACAGCATGTCGTGTTTTATATCGATAAATATAAATAATACAATTATGTGTATAAGGCCACAAAGGACAATTGCCATGGTTTGCTCCTGGAGCCCACAAGCTTGAGAAAGTCACCAGTTCTTCTTTTACCAGCCTATGCTTCAATATGCTATTTTTAAAAATATAGAATCCCATAAAAACATATACTGTTAAAGTTGTGGGGGGGGGAGTGGTTGATGGGGGGTTGAAAATCTATGAGCATGCAAAAGTCCAGTATTTAAAATAAGAAAAATGAGAATCTTATTTGGGCAATGTACTACCCTACTTTTGTGAAAAACATGAATGGGAACTTTCCTTTAGTTCCATATATTTTTAAAGAAAAAGTTGTGAACAACAACAACCCTACCTGAAATCTGGAAAAGTAACTTTTTTGTACTACATCTCTCAGATTCCTCTAGCCAACACTGGATATGCTGCCTGGGAGATGATGGGAATTATAGCCCCCCAATAGTAACTTTTCTAGGCTCTGGCTGCATTCCCTCCCACAAATTCCCACCTCTCCACTGCAAAACAACCTTGCTGCAGCAGACTGTCTCTACAATCTGTTCATTGGTGATAGGGAGACAGATCAAGATTAATACAGGGTCAGAACTAAAAATGAAAGCTCCAGTCCTGCACAGAGTTACACTTCTCACCATAAATTGTGGCCAAAATCTCTTTTATTTCATGTTCTGGAATAGCTTTTTGCTTTTTTTTTTTTTTTTGTCACTGAGAGCTCTTTTCCAACTCATTCAACATTCATCCCGACATTATTAAACAAATTATCCATGCACATTACGCTACAAAACCAGCTCCTTCTGGAACTGATTTAGGAAAAGTATGCTGTCTTTTTAACAATTTAGGAAAAAGTATATGTAAAATAAATAGATACATACATAAAAGAAAAGTTGAGTTCTTCACATCTCCATGGTTATTTAAAGGCAGATCAAAGACTGTTGCTTACACATGATGATTTGTTTTTTTATCACCAAGGCCTCCTTTAGGAAAAGGCGATGCATTCTAGAGAGGAAATCCAGACCAGCATTCCAGGATGATATTGCAGATGTTGCTCCTACTAAGGCTCAGATCAGGGCTTGGAAAGGTTACCTTTGGACTTCACCTCCCAGCATCCCCAGCCAGCATAATGATACTTACAAGAGGTTATGGAAGTGGTAGCCCAATACAGTAACTTTTCCAGGATTTGGGCTCAGCCACTTTGAGAACGTGAATAAAATGCAGACTCTCAGGGCCAAGAGTAGGTGCCTGGGTTTGAAAATGAGCAACTCTGCCTGTGATTTTTCCATACAGATGATATCCTTGAAAAATCAGAAATGTTTTACATAACAAAGAGCAAATTTAAGAGTGGGTTACAGAAAAGGGAGAAGAGAGAAACAGGTTGTTGCTCTGTCCAACAGATAAAGTTACTCTGCTTTAAGAAAGGCAGAAATTTTAGCAGGTAAAGCTTCTCCTAGTGTTGCAGATGGGAGCTGAACCTGTCAACATTCTTTCTCCACAATTTCTCTGGCCACTAGTGAGCAAGACTTGGATTCTAGATTCTCAGACATTTGCAATAGATTAAAGTGTCATAAAGTGCATATGCTCATGAGTTTTCAGTGCCTTCCTTCCTTCCTTTTCCTGTCTTCTTAATAGTTTAATATCTGCCCAGAGTTCTCATCAGTGCAAAACTGCACGATCATGATATACACACTTTTAAATCTAAATGGGTGACAGAGTGAGGTGGTAAAGTCTTGACAAGCATTGTGTAACTTCAATTTGCAGGTGAAATAAAAATATCGTTTTTGAAAAATTCATGTAAAAAACCCTCCCCTGTATGCAAATAACCAGCAAGGTTTAAATGAAAGATTCTTTCAGTCCTTTTAGCTGCTATGATGGGTTTCTAGTTGCATGAATGTTGTTTTTAGCAACATTTAGGAATCAAAATGTGACCCTAGAGATACATACACACATGCACCAAAACCAATTTTTCCTCCCTGCCACCTCAAGACTCTGTCATTTTAGTCTGCCACATAAGATCTAGCTTGTGTTGGACTGAAGCACACGATTCTGTTCTACTACTTACAGCATCCATGAATCCAACTTACAATTAAGTCTCCCTTTTGCCAGAAAAGAATAATTATTCTTTTGCAAATACCAACATAGCATCAGGCACAAATTCCTTGTTTAGATAATTTCATTTTAAGCCTGTGAAATGTGCCACATCCTGACAGTTTTACTATTAAAGATGGTGAGAACAATCAGCAATGTGAATAGATACCTTCATATAAAAACTGTACACCTGGACCCTTAAGAGCTGAAGGTGATCAGTTGCTTTCCATTTTGGTATGTGTGTCTTGGGGGGTGGGAAACTCCATTGAAGGATGTGATCCTACACCTCACAAGCTCTATTTGTAACATTACTCCAGTATGCAAAGATAGAAGAATAAGTAATAGCCAAGTTCTCTACTGGTATAATTTGATGAAGCATTGCCATATTCAAATATGGTTTCTAATTTTGGACAGAGCAAAGGTTTATAACTATTCAGCCATATTAAAGCCCTCTTACATTCCGTTTTTTCTAGAGACAATGGAGATGTGAAGGCAGTTAGATATTTTTTATCCAACAGTTGATTCAAAACAAAGAAACAGACTTGTGAAATCAATAAATTAACACACACACATGCACGCACACACACACGATTGTAAGATTCGCAGATGCAATGTCTGAATTTCTTATAAGTCCCTGAAGATATCAAACAAAAGCAAAAAGAAGAAAGAAAACAAAGCCAACCAAAAATGTTGAGTTTGCACCAGAATGACAGATGCTTTCTTCTTAAATCCTGCCTCAATGGGCGTTAACTGTTAAAGCAACCAGTGAGGTTGATAAACCATCATAATAAGTTGCCCAGCTACCCTGCTGGCATATCAGCTGTTCTGAAGGAATGGAAAGTTAAGTATCCATGTGACTTGGATAAGCTGGTGTGATATGTACATTCTACTCCTTGAACTCTGTGCATGATCCTAAGGGGCAGGAATCTACCAAAAGAAAAAGAAAAAGAAAAAAAGAAGAAGTAAAACTTCACTTTCAATGATGCACCTTTGTCTTCCAGTGTTAGCATTGTACCTGGGGACAAGCTTTTCACCATTCTTCACAGGCAGAAAAATACACCATCCAAGCAACCGCTTTCAAAAAACATAACTCTCGTCTGCATACGAAGCTTGGCCATCTACCCTTGCTTTGCCTACTTAAAAGAATGATAAAGATGTGAGATGGAGGTGTTTTTTTTTTTTTAACATAGGCTTCCTTTGCCTTCCTGATATCCCTTGCAAAAGCATTCCAGAGGAGTGAGTTATTTTACCTCTCACAAGCACTATGCAACTTACTTGGAGGTGAATAAAGGCTGCTGTGCAGGGAAAGCAAGTGAGGATTACATACTCCAGGTGGACAAAAAAAAAAAAAGTTAATGAATTAGGAGTCTGCTCATTTCCACTCCATCTCCACAAGGAAAAAACAAAACAAAACAGACACCCTGCAGCCCTGGAACATGGCTGCCAGAGGAATCAGCTAGGGAGCAGCACATGTTCTAGAAGATAGGTGATGGAGTCCCAGTGCTTCCAAAGGAGGAAGAGAAAAAGCACCAGGAGAGTGGTGCTCAGGAGGCGCATGCGGGTCTTCATCAGGGGTGTGATGAAATTGGCAATGGTGGAGACAAAGACCAGGAGCACTGCCATCAAGGCCAAGATGACATTGATAAATTTGCCCAGCAGGGCCCGGGCATTGGCATTTTCCACCCCTTCCAGCTGCACCACTTGTTGCTGCTGCTGTTGGAGCTCCAACTTGGTGACGCGAGTCAGACAGGATTCCACAGCTTCCTGCAGTGGAAACAGAAAGGGGTCAAAGTTAACTCAAGTGTAGGATGGGTACCATAGCTCAGTGTCAGAGTGCATGTTCTGCATGCCAATGCTATGCTAATGGCACCAGGCTCCATGCCTGATGTGGAACAGTTAGAAAGGTAGCAGGGGATATGAAAGACTCTCTTCTCTGCCTGAAACCTTGGAAAGTTGTGCTATGAATCACAGTAGACTTAACTAGGCTAAATGACAAAGTCTGACTTACTACAAGGCTACTTTCTATATCCCTCTGATGGTTGCAGGTACATCCCTAAATGGCAGGGGATTGGACTAGATGGCCCTTGTGGTCTCTTCCAACTCTATGATTCTATGATTCTCTCTCTCTTGCTAGAAGACTGCCAGCCTCACGCTGTTCTGGCACAAAGAGGCTGAGCAGTTGCAACACTGTGACACCCACATTATGGTCCCTCTGATGTCTCCCAAACAGGTGCCCCCATCTCATCAGGGTCTTCCACAACTGAGGAGAGTAGAAGGTGCAACTTCAAGTTCAGCAGCATGACCCCCACCCTCTCCAGATTTCTTCTAAAATGATATATCTTACTGTGCATATTGATGCCTAGTAGAAACACCAGCCATTGCAGAATTAAGGAAACTAAGCAAATGGTTGCCAATCTGGACAAGAGACCAGTGTGTACGTGATGTTTCTGCAGGAAATCCATACAGTATGTGTATGTGTGTATCTATGCTATACTATAAAGTGTCTGTTACACCATTACAAATTCACATCCTTGATCACAGTCACTGAACTTGGTGTGCTGTCCAACAGAACCAAAAGAAAGATTTTAGACCTGATTGTTCAACCTGAACAAACACACACTTGGGATTTCTGTTTTTTGGGGTCTGGGATGCATATTTATGAACTGAGTTTGATTGGACCTGATATTTAGATTTAGGCTGACATCCTAAATATTTTCATGCAAGTTTTGTACCAAATGGCAAACTCCAACTTATTTCAGAAAATTACTGGGTTTGGTCCATTTTGCATCAAGCCTGGTATTGTGTGTGTGTGTTTTAAGGATTCAAGGTGTTCCCTGTCAAACTTTGCTTCATTCCAGTCACAATTGCAATCATTAATATCAACATGGAAGTGGGATCATTCATATCAACCCAGCCAAGGCTGGGTAAATTTTCTACTGTGTGTGTCTCTGTGTGTATAACATCCCTATAGCACATATAGTAGTATCACCAGATACAGACTCCCTTGACTAAATTTCTTACTAGGAAATGGGAAAACCCCATTGCCTTCCCATGGCTCCTACCCCTGGTTCATATCAAGAAGGGGTGATGGTGTCATGGGAGGAAACCATGTCAGTTGCCCAAACTATGTGGTGTCTTTTTAAGGAGGCTGTATTGTTACATGTTACCAGAGTGAGGACAGTTCTATGAGTGGTTACTAGTGAGAGAAGTTAAATGCAGTTTTCACATCCAGAGATACTCTGATTGCTGAAAGTTAGAGGTGGTATTTTTATTTTCACCTGCTAGTAAGCTTCCTGGGGCAACTGGCTGATCTCTGCTGGAGAAAAAAAAGTGATAGAAGAGGCCTGAAGACATTTTTGTGGATTCAACTACCTGGTGTAATATCCTATGTACCATATATATTGGAGTGGAACAAGATTTAGATGCATGTAATGGGACTGGCAGAAGAGGATATCCCAACTACTCCTGTACCACAGCAGCCCCTCCACTACTCTGAAAATGGTACACAGAAGGTGTGATGCAGGAAAACATCCAAAAATCACAAAGAGGGATCTTGAGAAAGCAAAGCCATTCTCACAAGCAGAAGGCAAATCCTGGATTAAATTCAACGTAGAACACAATTCTAATGGATGTGGAAATGGCAGATGGGCCTAGTAAGATGGGAATACTCTTATGTACCATATAGATGCCACTAGCGAGGTGTTTGCTAAAAGCCCACCTGTGCCATCATAAGCCCTGGTGCACATCTATGGGATAAGGATAGTTGGCAAACGCTCTTACTTCAGAGAAGGTGCATGAAAGTTCTATGGAAGTATCAGTGAATTCTTTAAAACATTTAAGACAAATATGGCCACCAATACTGTGTCATCCATTTAAATATGCTCTTTTCTTTTTTCTATTTCTTAGAGCCTTATCGCACAAGGCAGGTAAATCACAGATTGCATCAGGATCATAGCACCTTCAGTTGGGGCTTATTGCATGATGTCATCCCTCTTCAGTTGTTCTTCCATGAGAGACCATTTTAAAAGTGTTTCTTTTTATTAACACAAAAAATCCATTAATGGCCTCTTTTCCCACTTCTGTTGTGCTATGATCTCCTGGTGAAAGTTCAATTGCACTTTTATCCTGATTTGGGGTTGTCAGTGGGCGTGCAAATATAGTAATCAGAGGAGAAGGAGGAGAAGAGGTGGACATTTTAATTTGATTTCCTTTCAATTGCAAAAAAGATACTGTGAGAAAGATTTAATCTTTTTTTCTCTATAGAAAAAAAATCCATATCCAAATTACTGGTCTCCTCCCCACCCACTGGGGCTTGTCAGAGAAAGCAAAATCTTGCTCACTGCCCCCCTTCCTCCTTTTCCAGCCCCATTCTGGAGTCTCTCTGTTGCTACAATAGTATGATGCCATGGTGTGCTAACACCCTCATCTCTCAGTTTCTCTCTCTCAGTTTCTCTCTCACTCACACACGCTTGGAAATGAAAGAGGAAACGGCAAAAGAGTTTTACAGTTTAAAAAAGCATTAATTTTGTTAACCCCTTGCCTCTTCCTTCAGACATACTAATTGCTGCCACATAAAAGCCAGGGATAGATCAGACAGATAAATCAGTAGCTGTTGGCTTCCCTCTGCAAGCAATTAGTTAAGTCTAGGAAGTCTGATCTATCCTGATCAAGAGCCTCCCCATCGAGGAAAAAAATGCCTTTCTAAAGGTAAGACTGTTTTCATTTATATTTCAGGGGGGGGGACTCTATGTGTCTGTCTGTGTGCGCGTCAAGCAATTAAAAAGGATTTGGAGGAGGTAATGGGTAGGCATTCCCAAATGTTGTTGTGTGCAATAAGGTTTTAGCACAAATGGGGGCTGTAATCTCAGAATGATTCTCAAGGTTCTGGGGTTGTTCTCTTGTAAGAGAGCAACCCCAACTGAATATCATTTTTACGGACAATGCTATTGTAGCAGCAGGAGAAGAGGCACGTGTGATGAAGCCTTTAGCATCAAATTCAGTCTTTGGACAATGTTCCTCACATTGCCACATGGGGGCAGAAGAATACTTCAAAGACCATGAATGCCTTTGTCTATCAGAATTAATGGAAACACTGTATACATGAGAGGGTATGTTTTTTACAACAGGATAATGGTGAAGTTCAATGGAGGCCAGGTGCTGTTATGGGAGAGTGAATGGGGCACTTAACTAGAGCTGAACTGATCCAAATTTATTTCTCAAATTCTCTGAGCTGCTAAACAAACCTGGACAGAATCATAAAACCCTTTGCTTCGATTTCCACAGTGACATGGTTTTATGAAATGAACCCAACACTGACCTCAATAAAAGCACTTGGGATCAAAAACATTACTGCCAGAACTAGCATATTCCATGTCATCCTCTTGCTAGATGGACAGGTAGACAGTTTCTGGACTAGATAACAACTTGCTTTGCTAGTCAGCCAGTTTCAGGAGGGACTATAAAAACAAGGAATCTTATGGCATCTTACAGACGAACATATTTTATTTGACATAAATCTGCAGTCAACTTCATCAGATGGACCAGATTCTTGTGTGGAATTTTTGCTGCAGTTGATGATGAAAGGGTTACTACAGCAATTCTGGGGAATCCACAGGCCTATTCTGACCTGCCAGAGCTTCCTATCTAGACTATGGTATTTCCCCGAGTCACCACTCCCTCCACAAAGCTCTGCCCCTTCAGAATGCACAGTTTCATTAATTTGCCTCTCACCTTTCCTGCACAGAGAAAGCAAAAGAGTGAAGCTATGTGTTGCTACTTTGAGACCTAGCTGAGTCCATTTCCTTGCATGGAGAAGTAGAAGGAGGAGCAAAGGAGCTGAGCTGCAGCCTTGAGGACCAGTTCATCCAGAAGAGAAGTTAAGCTAAGTGGTCTGTAATTTCCTGGCTTAAATGTCATTTTTAAGCTTGGGGCCAATTCTATGTGATTCGGGGCCCGTCGCTGTTCCTGAGTATGCTCCCACACTCCCATGCAATGTTTTTCAATATGGATAATAACATTTTGCTAATTCACAATAATTTTTCTGTAACTCATAAAAGAGCTTAAGGATGTGCATGGCATTAACAGAAATGTAAGCAGTTGCCTTATATTGAGGCAGACAACTGATCCATCTAGTTAATATTACCTGCTAATTCAGTATTGTCCAGTATTAAGATGCCCTGCAGAGCACATACTCTGCATACAGTGGGTCCCAGGTACCATCCCTGGCATTTCCAGACAAGGTTGGGAAAGGCCTATCTGAAACTCAGAAGCTTTACTACTGTGCTCTAGTCACATTCCACAATATGGGGACAGAAGAGAATAGACTGAAGACTGATGCTCTAAAACATGGATAAGAAACCTTTGCCTCCCCCCACCCCTGATGTTTTGGACTTCAACTTCCAGCAGGCCCAGCCAGCATGGTTGATAGCAATGAATCATGGGACTTGTAATCCAAAAAATCCCCAAGGTTTCGTCACAACTGATCTAAAGCTACATTCCACAAAGAAACTCTCACTTTAAGCCTCATTCCTCTTCTCCTGGGATAAAGGGCATATTTTCTTTCCCTTTTGTCTCATCCATCTAAATCATCCATGCTCAGGTCATCATCTGGAGGTCTAGGACATAGTTCTAGTGCTAAAGGTATGGTCCTTAGTACAACCTGTACAGGATATGTAATGTCTGTTGTTCTGAGCTCTTGGAAGTATCAGTCTGAGAAAAAGGTGGGAAATAAATAATGGGTGGATGGAAGAGCAAGTGGTTACATCTAATTAATGGATAATGGGTGGATGAATTGAGCAGATCAGCTGCTCAAGCATCCTATGCTTCTCCATACCTGAATGTCCCTGGCCCTCTCATAGGATTGGTAAGCCACTTTCTCTTCCATGCTGGCCAACTCCTGCTTCAGATTGGTCATCTCATTCTGGTGAAGCTCTGTTAAGTCATTCAGTTGCTCTTCCAGGCGCTCATATCTGTACAGTGGGCAAGAGGGAGAAAACACAGGTCAGGTGACAACTCTGAGCTAGAGATGCCAGTGAAGCCCAACTATTATCTAGGCTTGGAAATAAACTTGAGTGACTTGTACCTCTAAGACCCAAAGAAGAGGTTAGCTCAGACAGCCGGTGCCTTCGCAGCTCTTCCCATATTTTTTTAAAGAATGCAAGGAAATGAGCATTAGTGCTTGTTAAGACAACTGATTTAATTTGCTGGGCATTCTCAGAGAGTGCAGAACTGGAGATCTGATTGTTTGGATGTATGCAGGTGTGGGTTTTCACGTTAGCAATCATGTACTTTTTTGCTCCATTGAGGCACCCAATTAAATGTCTTTTTAAGGTCCATGAAAAGAGAAGGGGGCATCATTCAAATGTTTTAAGCAGAAGGTTGAATGGGGTGAATGGTGGCTTGAGACTAAGCACTGTCTCAAGTGATCTACAATTGCAGTGAATCCATCAATCGTCCTAGGAATTGGAGGTCCCCCAGCCTTGGGAAAGGTGGGATATTAAAGGGGCTCTTCGGGGAACTGAAGATTCTCCTACTCAAAGCGGTCCAGAATGGAGGTTTCTGACAGCTAAGAGAGGGAGGCAAAGGATCAGAGAGCAGCCATGGACTCAAGCCTTGCCTGCATTTTTTTTTTTTAATATAAAGCAACGATGATGAAGCAATTCAAGGAAAATCCACAATCTGAATATCCTCTTTTTCTTCAACTGGGAGACTCTACAGAAATATAGCAGAGGTTAGGAGATCAGTGGGGGCCTGCCCTCTCACCTAAAACAAAGCAAGCTTAGAAGGGAGGGGAACTTAAGAGTGAACATTCAAATGATAATAAACCCCCTTCCCTTTTCATGGCTTGAGAGAAGATTGAGCAATTCCATTTGGTGAATAATTGTTGGTTATTTTGTTTCATGGACGGCTAGCTAGCTACGTTTGTAGCTACATTTCTGCAGAAGCCTTCAAAACAAAACGGAAACTTAATAACTACAGACTTGTCAGCTAGCAGTCTATTGCTTTTGCTAAAAGATCATGGGGACAAACAAACACTGCTGCAAATTTTCATTATGTGCAGGAATGAGCATTATTTCCTCTTGTCTAGACAAGCCCAGAGACTGGTAAAAACTAACTAAAACATCAGCCCAGTAACTGGCCTCAATCCTAGTTTTTTTAAAAATATTTTTATTACGATTTCCATAAATTAAAACTGTATTTCACATACAAAAGCAGTATCTACAATACCATACCAATCAACACATTAATGCATTCTTACTCCCCCACCCACCCACTCACACATACTACCTATGACTTCCTTTCTGATCTTTACATGATTATCCTACCATACAATATCTCAATTCTCTTGTTTTTATCAGTTTTTATAACCAGTATATTCCACCTTTCTAATATCATTTTCCCTGTTTGATTTTCCTCCCTTTATCTTACATTGCTTATATACATGGTGCTAATATATATCTGTTTATTTATTTTGAGTGTAAAATGTTTTGTTTATTTTTGAAATAATACATTATTGTTATTATTTTTTGATCTATAGAATTAGTTTAATATAATTGAGAGGTTGCCATTCATTTCTAAATCTTAAACCTCATTTAGGGATTGTTGCATATTCTCCCCAATTCTTTCCCAAGGCCTCAATCCTGGTTTTGTTTGGAGCTGAATGATAGCTTACCTGAGCAGACAAACTGTGAGGGAAAAGATCCTGGAGAGCTAGTGTTTGTTTGTATATTTTCACTGCACACAAAACAGCCTTTAAATAGCAATAAAGGATCTCATGGCACCTTAAAAAGACTAAGTCATGCTTTATATCATAAGCATTTGCAGACTAGAGTGCCATTTCATCACATGAATGAAGTATTATCAGCATTTAACAGGAATATGTGTAACAGGTACATAGAAATTATAATCTGTTCAGCCAAATGGCTAGGAAGTGTTAAAATTACTGTCTGATGATTCTTTACAAAAACATAGTCTTATACTCATAGGTAATTAAAAATAGCAAAAAAGAGGAACTGAATTCAATAATCTCATGAACAGTTCAGTTCTTTATAACAACATTTTCTCTTTAAAATACCAGGGAGAATAATAAAATGAAGTTAAGCCAAAAATACATCAAAATATTTTTTCCACTTCTTAGTTTTTCTTGCCTGTCTCCCCACTCCCTTGGAAACTGTACTATTGCAAAAGTTCATTGTCTGAACCTGGAATGGCAGAAGATTTGGAACAGACAAAAGGAACTATTTCTTCACACAATGCATAGCACAGACTGGTATATTCCAGCTATGATCCTACATGGAGGTGGACAACCTGGCTTCAGTCATCCATGTTCTAGTAACCTCCTGGATGGATTACTGTAATGTATTTTATATGGATCTGTCTTTGAAAATGGCCTAGAAACTTAAGCTGATGCTGAAGATTTACTTACATATTAAACATATTTCTAGGCTCTTTAATCAGAAAAAAACCATTAAAAGCAGCTTTGGTGGGGAGGGGGAGACCATGGCACATCAACAACCTAATCCCATTTATGTTCCTATGGGAGTGAAACATTACATTAAGATCTTCTGAGAAGAGCCTCCTGGGGGTGCCACTGCAATATAAGGTAGGCAAGTGGTTATAAGGAAGTAGGCCTTGTCAGTGGTGGCACAGCAGCTGTAGAATCCCCAAAGAGATTCACTTAGCACCTCTCTCGCTGTTAAAAAAGAAAAAGGTAGGCATCTTATTGGCACCAAGTGAATTCCTTTTTATTTCCCCAAAGTTTTAGATGTAATTTGAATTCTATTTTCTCTTTTATGCTATTTATATGCTTCTGTGACCATTTATGTTATGAAGGCTTTGTATTGTCATTTAAAAGATTCTCCACACAACACCAAGTGACAGGATAATATTAAAATACTTTTACTAAACAGAGAGGTCCCAATGCATTCAGTGGGCTTTATTCCCTAATCAGTGTCATTCAGTTGTTGCTTAATCTTTCCCAACCCTCAAAGGGACAGATGTGGGTGATTAGAAAACAAATTAAATGATAGAGGAGGATATCTTTTCTGAAGACAGCCTGTATCTTGGAACAAAGAGTTTTATTTCCATCCCTGCTGTCACTGATAAGTGACTTCCAGGATATTTTGGGATATTTTCCATCTTTCTGGGGGGAAAGGCACAGGGAAAAATTCTAACATCAGTGAAGGACAAAGTCTATATCCAATATAAAGATGAACATGTGGTCTATAACATCAACAGGACTTCATATAATTAAATGTGTGTGTGTGCATGCATGCATGTGTGTGTGTACACATAGTGAACCCATGTAGGGAGAAGTGGTTTGTGGTGGCAAGTCACTCAACCATCTCTAGATGTTCACTAGATCAGTGCCTCTTAAACTATCTGATGTAGAGGTGGGCAGGGTTATTTTGCCACTGTGCCAGGGACCAGCACCAAATTTGTGCCCATTGGCTATGATTGTTTTTTTCTTTCCTGGAAGCTTACCATGGACAAGCAGACAAGACTAGACCAGGTGTACAATCCCTGTGCACATACAAACTGTATACATATAGTCCCTCACAGAATACACAGAGAGACTCCCAAGGGAATCACCATGTTAATTCTGCTACAACAAAACCAGCAAAGAGTTTCATGACACTTTTCAGACTTAATGGGTTTCATTTGGCATAAGGTTTCATGAGCTGCACCTCCTTTATCAGACATATGCAATCTGTATGCACTTGGAGGCCAAGCAGCAGAGGTGTGGAATATGTAGCTCTCCCAATGTTGTTAGATTAGAGTTTCCATCATCCCTCACTATTGGCTAGGCTGATAAGGCTGATGGGAATTGCAGACCAACAACAAGTGGGAGGCCATGCTTTCTGCACCCCTACCATACAGATTACTGAAGTTGGTTGAGGGAAGGCTGGCCCCACTGCAGTTCCTAATGTTCCTGATCACTGGACATGTTGTCTGAGGCTGGCAGGAGTCATAGTCCAAAATATCTGGCACCTGGTAGGAAAAGACTGTCTTAGATCAGCAAGCCAAAGATGACAGGTGGTCAGGAGTGTAAGAGGGTTTCAAGAGATTTCTGCTCTCCAGCTCTAATACATCTACAAGAAAAACATTAATAGAATAATAGAATCATAGAGTTGGAAGAGACCACAAGGGCCATCCAGTCCAACCCCCTGCCTTGCAGGAATACACAATCAAATCATTCCCAACAGATGGCCATCCAGCCTTTGTTTAAAAACCGCCAAAGAAGGAGACTCCACCACTCCGAGGCAGTGCGTTCCACTTCCGAACAGCTCTTACTGTCAGGAAGTTCTTCCTAATGTTTAGATAGAATCTCTTTTCCTGTAGTTTGAACCCATTGCTACATGTCCTAGTCTCTGAAGCAGCATAAAACAAGCTTGTTCCATCCTCAGTATGACATCCCTTCAAATATTTAAACGTGGCTATCATGTCACCTCTCAACCTTCTCTTCTCCAGACTAAACATACCCAGCTCCCTAAGCTGCTCTTCATATGGCATGGCTTCCAGACCTTTAACCATTCATAGCATCTCCATTCAACAGTGCCCCAGTTCAGGACTATGGGCTCCCTCTCACAAAATTCATCTGCAGAACAATGATATCTGTATTTGCTATAACTTTAAGAAAGCCCAAAAGTAAAAGCATCTTTAAGACACTGGTTCTGAAATGCATTTCCTCTTGTGACTTATAAAAGGCAACAGAGAGAGTTTTCTTCTGAAAGAAAATTTCCAGGCAGGAAATTACAACAGGCTCCTTCAAAGCTAGTGACAGCTAGGCAGGCTGATTTAATTCACCAGGAAAAAAGACTCACTTGGATCACTGATTTAGATAAAATGTTCATTTGATATACATATATTTCCTGGACAAGCATTTATACTATGGTTGTTACAGCAATGAAAACCTACTGGTTGCAAATAAATAAGAAGCTAAATCCAACCAAGGAACTTAATTCCAAACTCTTTATCATGCAACCCACATGCACTGCAGAACTCTATCTACCATAGGGAGATCCATAGGGACAGACAGGTAAGAAATTATAAGGAGGAACTTCCTGATAGTAACAGCTGTTCAGTAGAGGAATGCACGGAGTGTGGTGGAGTCTCCTTTTTTGGAGGTTTTTGAACAGAGACTGGATGACCATCTGCTGGGAATGCTTTGACTGTGTATTCCTGCAGAACAGGGGGTTGGACTAGATGGCCCTTGTAGTCTCTTTCAGCTCTAAGATTTTATGATTCTATTATTATTACCTAGAGACAAAAACAGAATTTGAAATCTCTGTGCACTTTTGTGGCATTTTGGTTGGTCCAAATCAAGAAATTCCCCAAATGTGGATTTTGTTTTTACTCATGGACCAGCAATGGCTACCATTATTTTTTAGCATTTCTGTCTGACTCTCATTGTACACACACAAGATGACCAAGCAAGACTATTTTCTTGGAGGCAAATATCATGTTTAGTCTTGTGCTATACCCTGCCAATAAGCAGAATGTCACAGGTGCTGAATGGAAACGTCACAAGTTGACCATAAGGCCAAAATAAGATAGAACCATGCCAAAATAAGAGTATTTTGAATCAAAGAAATGCTTAGCAAACTGCAGAATTATTCAGGAATCTCAAGAAAAAGCAGATTAAGCATTACCAGACCATACTGACCCTACCATTGATTAATAACAATCTGAAATGAACGAAATGTAGATGCTGTATGCTACCTTGAATCCCATGATGGGATATAAAATAAAATAAAAGGTGGGATGTTAAATAAATAAATAAATTTGGAAAAGGTTCAACATGAAAAGATTTTACTTGGTGCTTGCTTGATAATTTTCCATTATGGCTGCTGTTTCATGAATGATCAGTTTATCTCCAGTATCCTCCTAGCATTTGCCGCATATCGTTGTATGCTGTTGCTAAGATTTTCCAAAACTGCTACAAATGAAAAGATGCATGTTAACTTCACTGCCAGATTGCCTATATTAAATCCTGACATCTAGACCAACACTGTGTTGTTAAATAGACTGCTGTCTTCACTTCATCTACATTTTTGAATCCCAAACTAGGCACATTTTACTTCAGTGTCATATACAACTATGTTGAAGTGTAACAAGTGTTAATTGTTAAATACATTATTGTATTTCTACAGTGAAGGGTGGGGGGAAGAGAAGCACTTCTGAAATTTTTACTCCAAGCCTCTCTTATCTTGGAGGGATGGGAGTGCTGTTTGCCAGCCTAGAGAATTAAATACCTGGGACTGGCCCTGTGGTCTGCTGTTCTTTGGTTCGTGTTTTTGTGCTCCATGTGTCTTCTATAACTTGCTTTTTAACCACCTTGAATTGACTTGTTAACATATGTGATGCATTATTCATTTTTAAAAAAATATAAATATGGATGGTGCTTAGTAGGGCTTACTCTCAAGAAAGCGTGCATATGATTGCGGCATAAGCAATACAATTTTAATAAATTGTATTATATATTGATTTTAATCTGTATTAATTTAATAATGTTTTAAGGGGGGGAAGGGATTTGGAGCTGTTTTATACTGCGTACTATTTTATTGTTGTAAGCCGCCCCGATTGCTCGCAGAGGGGCGGGATATAAATAAATTTTATTATTTTTATTATTATTATATTAAGCACCAAGAACTTTAGAGAAACAAGAACTGGTAGTTAGTGGAGACAGGTGTATTCCTCTACAACAGACGTGGGCAAAGCACAGGTACTCCATGTTCTTCTAGGGGGCTAATGTGTCACTTAGCCTTCCACAACTGCCAACTCCTGCTGTACCAGTATTTTGAATGGTTGCTTGTTTATGTCCCAGAATCCTTTGTGTCTGCACCAAAGGACCATTGGTGGAATCTGCTTAAGCTGTAGGTTTTCCTCATTGTCAAGTGCACTATAGTTTTATCATCTCCACTGCCACAGACCATGTTTTCTTTTGAAGGAGCATGCAGAGTCAAACTGTGTCTTCTCAGAGAAGTATAAAACCTAACCCAACTCTTTACCAGCATCTTCATCTATTGATCTCTGTAGCATGAAGCTATAAGAGACAACACGTGTATTCAGCTCCAAATGCCAAAACTAATTAACAGAGATGACATGAAGAATGTCAGGTTCATATCTGAGAAACACAGACTAATTTAACAAGGCTTACCTATAACGTTCCTCCTGCAAACACTGAGTCATGTAAGTATAGTCTCGTTGTAGCTGGGCCTTGAGGTCTTCCATGGAGTCCTCAAGGTGTGACTGAATGTCCTTAATATCTCTCAGTTCTTCTATGATGGTCTCAAAATTATAGTGGTGACTATCCAATGTGTTTGACTTGGGACTGCTCAAGCCACCAGGCCCCGCCCCAGAGTTGCTACCTGCTGCTGAGCCGGAAGTGGCGCTGGAGCACTCATCATCACTACCATATTTGGGGCTCGACACCAGGGTAGCACTGCCACTTAGAGTCCGCGAGGCCTCTTCAGGGTGCCCATCATCCAGCGTGTCCTTTAAATGGGCAATGTTGTCTGCACTACCAAATTTGTTGCGGATCAAGCTTGCAAACTCACGAGGCTTGGAAACTACAGCTGTGTGTGTGGCTTGAGAAAGGCCTGACAGTCCGCCCTTGACACCCTCTACCACTCCACCTCCAAAGCCACTGATACTGGAGCGGACATTGGCTCCTACATCCTTGAGGCCCTGGTGCATGTCCCGGAAGACATCTTTGGGCTGTCGTGAAGGCCCGTTTTGTTCAATCTCCTTTAGCTTTTTGTGGTAATGCTCAAGTTTCTTATGTAGCTGGGCAATAGTTTGGGCTGACTTCTGATTCTTCTTCTCAAAGACCTGCTTGATACGAGAGGCTTGTTGCTTGTCAGCATTGTTGGCTAGTTTCAGGTACTCAGCCACATTGTCATCTCGGGCCTCCTGCTCAATCTTGATCTGCTCAGTAATCTTGAGGATCTTCTGGTGCAAATGGTCAATGGCAGCCTTTGTCCTCTGTGGATCTGGATTGCCATCTGGAACGTCAAGGCAAATATTGCCATCAGCATCACCATGGCTTGTATTGGAAGGTAGGCTGAGTTGGCTCACGTCCCCTTTATCCAACTGTTGGGGAGGGGGAACGAGGAAGAAGAGACAAAAGAGCGTGGAAATACATGAATTAAAACTTGGATAAACACTTTTTTTAACTTGGATCTAATCTTACAATACTGAATAGACAAGGATTACCCAGGAGGTAGAAACAGTGATGAACTACTGACAGCATTCATATAAAATGAGATGAGAGACAGCTATTAAGGTTAAAGTGACTACCAGCAAATCAGCATTTAACTGATCAATCATTTGACTTTCAATCACTTAATTGAAAAAATGTATATAAATGTTCCAGTTACTAAACTCTCAATACTGATGCCTTTTTGAGATTCCACAAAAGAACATCATTTAGAAGGAAAAACATTTTTTCATATTTCCCTTTCTCCCAGAAATATGAAATGCAGGGTAATTCCTATTACAATAATACAAAAAAGCCAAACAATTTTACAAACAAACAAGTCCAAAGTCTCCAGAGGACTGTCACTACAATGCAGTACCAAAATTGCAGATTTAAAGAGATGTACAGTTGCCCCTCCACATTCGCGGCTTTAACATTCACAGTTTTGATTATTTGCAGTTTTTGGGAGCCCTCCCCTCCCAAAAGTGGCAACGATGCTTTAGAAGCCCCATCACTGCTTTTGGGAGGACGGGTGTGGGGTGGAGAGGAGCAGCAACAGGGCTTCAGAAGCCCCCGTTGCTGCTTCTGGGAGGGCAGGTGGGGGGTGGAGAGGAGCAGCGACAGGGCCTCAGAAGCCCCTATTGCTGCTTCTGGGAGGGCATGGTGTGATCTATTTTTGTTTGCGGTTTTTTCACATTCGCAGGGATCTTGCAGCCCTAACCCCCACGAATGTGGAGGGACAACTGCATTAACTTTGATTTCAGTTTGTAATCATCTGATTCAGTTGTCTGTGATTCTTATGGCTAGAAGGAAAACTTCAGAAAAAAAGTATGCCATCTAGAAGTCTCTAAACTCTATAAGTCTTTATAGATTTTGGTGTGGGGATATTTGTGTTGCAGGAGCCAGCATGGTGTAGTGGTTTGAGTGCTGGAGTAGGATACTGGAAGACCAGGGTTCAAGTCCCCATTGAAATGAAAGAGATATGTTAAGTCCCATCATTTTCATTGGGTCTGCTGTAGGAGAGCAGAATTCAAATCCCTGCTCAGTCACAGAAACCCACTGGATGAGCTTGGGCAAATCATACTCTCTCAATCTCAGAGGAAGGCAAAGGCAAACCCGCTCTGAAGAAATCTTGCCAAGAATACCCCAATGATAGTTTTGCCTTGGGGTCTCCATAAGTTGGAAATGACTTGAAGGGACATAACAACAAACAACCTATCATGTGGTTTTCTTGGCAAGATTTGTTCAGAGGAGGTTTGCCTTTGCCTTCCTCTGAGGCTGAGAGAGTGTGACTTGCCCAAAATCACCCAGTGGGTCTCCATGGTTGAGCAGGGATTCAAACCCTGGTTTCCAGAGTTGCTCAGACCACTACACCTTGCTTGCTTTGCTGTGGTTTGCAGGGAGAAAAGCTGTTGAATGGAACTGAGCAAGTGGGAAAGGTTTTGCACTGGGGTTTACTCTTGAGAAGATATGCATAGAATTGAATCATCCTTTGTATGCTTGGTAACAAAGAATGGTAAGAAATACAACCAGCCCTACCTAATTGGCTTTGGCCCTGCCTGCTCTGTATCTTTGGCTCCACTTCATACCCTAAGCCCTTCTCACTGTTAGCATGCAGGTACCAACAACCTTCCCAAATTGGAATTCTGCCCCTTCCCCACATCTATCATAGGAGGTGAAAAGACCAGAAACAACCTAAAGATACAGTTTTGAGATTAATGTGCCTTTGTGTCCCAGTTTTGCTCAGCAAGAAGCAATTCTTCTGGCTATCATCTGACACTGGAATGATAGAAAGCTGCTAATTAAATATGGGTTACAGTTAATGAGGCTTTTTTAAAAAACAAAATCCTGCCTACCAGACAATATGATGTGCACAGAAAATTTACTTCAGAATCTAAGAACTCTACTCCTCAATAAATGCATAATATAAACCCTTAGAAAACACTGCTTTCCCATTTGAAATGCAAAATAATAAATACTCACCACACGTTGATTTTTCTATGCAAATTATTACACAAACTGAAGTAGCCTATTGAATGGCTTTGGGCTTGCAACTAGGAGATGACAAAAGTTAAGTGTATTCAACAGATGCTGTCTAATTTAATAGCACCCTGTTTTCATGGAAGATTCTCTAATGCCCAAGGCCCTTTGAGGACTGTCACTACAGTGCAGTACCAGAGAAGCTTCCTACATAAAAGAAATGAAGAGTTTAAGGGCCTGTTCAAATAGACAAATGGCATGTCTAAATTGAGCAATCAAAGATATAGTCAACAGCAATTCCCATAATCATTGTGGCACTATTGCCACAGCCATGTGAACTGTAGCTAACTTATTCAGCCAGTAAATATAGTTGGACCCCCACAGGGATTTAGTTCCCAGACTTACTGTGGATACTGGAAACTGAAAATAACAGCAAACCCCATTAAAATAAAAGACTTCCAGTAAAAACATACCATAGAGTTCCATTGGATGACCGAGAGAGGATGTCTCTCTAGGCATTTTCCAGTACAACTCTATGGTATGTGTCACTACTTTGTGTACAATGGATAACTGAAACTGTGGATATTGGTTCTGCGGATATGGGAGGCCAACTGTATATAAGCCCTATTCAAGCACTCAGCATAAGAGGGTGCAAGGGAAACAGTACTTAAATACACTCTACACCCTCTATTCCCCCACACATTTCAGTGTCCACTTGTAGGTTGTATGCATGAAAAAGGAAATTAGAGCATGGCCAATTATCATGACTCAATCTCCCCTCCATATGCCTGAGCAGGGCTATTATGTTTATTGTTCATATGAGTATACCCCTGAAGGCAGACAAGAGCGTTTGTGAACCAGCCCACTATACAATTCAAGAAGGAAATTGCCAAGCTTGAACATGTCCAGAGGAGGGCGACCAAAATGGTGGGAAGACTGGAAGCCATGCCCTATGAGGAGCAGCTTAGAGTTCTGGGCATGTTTAGCCTGGAGAAGAGAAGGTTAAGAGGGGACATGATAGCCATGTTTAAATATTTGAAGGGATGTCATACTGAGGATAGAGCAAGCTTGTTTTATGCTGCTCTAGAGATAAGGACATGGAGCAATGGACTCAAACTACAGGAAAAGAGATTCCATCTAAACATTAGGAGGAACTTCCTGATGGTAAGAGCTGTTCGGCAGTGGAATGTGCTGCCTGGGAGTGTGATGGAGTCTCCTTCTTTGGAGGTTTTTAAACAGATGCTGGATGGCCATCTGTCGGGAATGCTTTGATTGGATAGTCCTGCATGGCAGGGGGTTGGACTATATAGCCCCTTTGGTCTCTTCCAACTCTATGATTCTATAACACAATATATAGATGTGTTAATGGCTCATCATGAAAGTGAAGACCTCATATTAGGATCCTTGTAAAGTATCATAGTGTGGAGAACAAAGGACAGAGGAACATGCATCCTTCCAGATATTTAGGTCTACATCTCCTATCTGTCCAAAACAACTGTAGCCCAAAACATCTTGAAGGCCAAAGGCTCCTCACCCTTGCTACAGATTTATCTCATAAAATTTTCTGTCTTGATTGAGGATAAATTCACTTTATAATTGATGAATACCATATTCATGTGGTTTCAAAGCTGGTCCCATGACAACTAAAGCATAATACTGTTTTCACTCAACTATCAGATAATAAACTATATGACAATTCTTCTTCTGTCTACGGACTTTTTCGGATGAAGAAAAATAACGCAAGCAGCCTCTCCAGTTTGCGAGGCTGCTGCACTGCAAAGTGTCAGTTTCGGATGACGCTGCCCTCTAGCGGTACTGTTGCGGTACCGCAGGGAGAGCTGAGTGTCATATTTTGTTGATTTTTTACTCACGAAAGTTGATCGTGAGTAAAAATCAACGAAATATGATGCTCAGCTCTCCCTGCGGTACTGCAACAGTACCGGCAGGGGCGAGCGTCATACGAAAGGGGCGCTTTGCAGCGCAGCAGCCTCGCAAGCTGGAGAGGCTGCTTGCGTTATTTTTCTTCATCCGAAAAAGTCCTACAACACACATTTCTGAGCTCTAAATCACCACCACTGTATTTTTACCCAAACTTTTTTCACCAGTCCTATATATGTACTCAAAGCATACTGGGACTCAAAGCAGCTACAGATAAGAAAAGAAAAATAGATATAGATAAAAAGTACACAAATTTAAAAATAATTAAACTATCAATAGAGTTAAATGCTGCTTAAAAGCACAATTTATTAATGTAATTTAATTCCTTTTCAGTTCTGATAGTTTTCAGTATAGCAGTGAATGAACTACACGAGTTTTAACTTCTGCCCTAGTAGCAACTGAAACGCTTGAATTCACACTGAATAAAATTTCCATGGAATAAACTAGTCTTAACAGGAAGACTAAAGGACACTTTCCAAATGTCACCATGAAAGAGTCTGATTTATTTTTCTTATAGAGAGAGTACATATCTCTTTTACTTTAAATCAATCTCTTCAAATCTGATACTTTTCAGATGGGTTGGACTACAGCTCCCATCATTTCCAGCCAGCATAGCAGAATCTACTTTAAAAGCTTTCCCAAATATTATAAGATTCTAAGAATATATTTCAAAAGCCAGACAATATTAGGGTCAAATTATATCACATACTGGTCATAATGGAATACAGAATCCTAGGGGCCGTTTACACGATGAAAATGTCCTGGGAAGAATTCGTGTCGATCCCTGGCAGTTTATACGTACATGGGGTTGGGTATGTGATTTTTGGAAGGGGGGCCACCTTTTATCCCTCAACCTGCGGGACTTCCAGTCCTGCGGTTTATGCCAGTTTTTTAAAAAGTCACGGGAGGATTCGGAAAATCGGAAATGTAAACACCCTGGGACAAAATGTCTCGGTACTGGAATGACCGGAAATGGTGACTGGGGACGGGCTTAGAGATCAGCGACCAGAAAAGGAGGGGTCAGTCACCCGTTCAACAGATCCAGCCTCACAAGCCGAAAACAAAGGCATTCCTTCCAGCTGCACGAAGGTTGATGTGTGTGTGTGTGTGCGCGCGCGTGTACTCAATCACCTTTTTAAATGGATTTCTACACTGCAAACCCTTCAGCTTTACCTTTTCCTCAACTGCATGTTACAGAGAGATCATCGTTCATCCCCTGCCTTGGTCACCTCCCTGGGTCAGAACGGGCACATTAAAATATTCAAGCCTCTGAGCAAATTAGCACCCTTTAATTCCCCCTCTCTGTGTTTGTGACTTTCAAAACGCCTGCCTATAGCCGGCTTGAAATCTCTGCAGCCTGCTGTTACGGTTAATATTTTAAAGAGGCAAGGGGAAACCCAAGCGGCTTGATTTCAAAAGGAAAGCACTCAGCTTGATTTCAAAGCACTCAGCTTGATTTCAAAAGGAAAGCCCTGCGTCTGAGCGAAAGATCTGTTTGGATCTTTCAAAATGCTTTCTGCCTCTTCTGAAAGGGTTAAAATTTTAAAGAAGCAAGGGGGAATAACAAACCTCTGCCCCCCCTCTCTCTCCCCCCCAGCCAGCCAATAGCATCGCTCGTGGCGCGGAACTCTAAAGGAAGTGCGTCACCGAGGTTGTGAAAACACGAGTAATCGCATCTTTGATTGACAGCCAAAAAAAAAAAAAATTAAAACCTAAACAAAACCGGAACTTTGGATGTGTAAATATCAGTCACGGGACCACCCGGGATATCCAGATCAGTGACATAAATCATATAAACAGCGAGTGGCGGATTCGTGATCACAAAGTCACGGTAAGCACTGCGACAATTTCTGTCATGTAACTGGCACCCTATTCATCATGCCTTCATCTAAAGAGGCATTGTTTGAGAGAGCAACATGCAACTCCCATTTTATCAGGACTGAAATGTAATTCAGAAAACTAAAGAACAATTTTTGAACTAGCTGTTTTCAGTAGGGAAGTGGAACCCCAGTTTTTAACATCTGGGATACCTGAATCTCTACTTGAAATGCCACCATGGTTATGGACCCTGGAATGGGGGAAGGAGTCAAACCCCCTCTAAGGCTAGGCTGGGAGGGTGAGCCCTTCCCCCAAATGATCTGGCAAAATTGGACCACCACAACTCCCATGTAGTTTGTCTGCTCAGGAATTTTCAATTAGATGTTTATTAAATGACCGAGCACTAATAAATATATTCAATTTTGAAATAGCTTTCAAAAAAGGGTAATTTTAACTTAACTCTCAGCCCCCACAAAACCCAGAAAAATCTGGAAAGACAAACAGGGTGTGACTTCTGGTCACTTCTGAGTTAGGCTTACAGCTGATTTGAGGGCATTTTGGGTTGCTGGATCCCACTGGGGAAGGAAGTTGGGTGAAATTTGGCCCCACCTCACTTCAGTTTCCCACCCCGCTTTATAAAACTTTATCTTAAAGTACCTATCCAAGGTCATGCTATTTATTGGGAAGTCAGGTGAAATTTGCCTCTCTTTTACCACAGGCACTGGGAAAGCCAAGAAGACAAGAGATTGTGCTGGATCTAGTACTCAGCTTAGAGAGCCCACTAACCCTCTGCAGTCCAGATAAAACTATACCCAGCCTTGCTAGGTATTGGTCTAGCCACATCCTCCAAATTCCATTGATCATAATGAAATGATGATAGCCCAGACAGCTTTTCCTTGGAAACAGCTGACTCAGAAGCCTACGCCAAGCCCATCTTAGTTTACACCATACCTTACAGTGTTCATCCAGTTCCAGTACTCTCTTCTTTCTCATAGTAGTTTAAACCTCACTGCTGAGTTGCAGCAAAGAAAAACCATGAGGAAATGGTGGTTTCTTTTCTCTGGCAAAGGACAAACACAGGGAAACAATGCCAAAGCCATCGAAAACGTAGCAGAGGATCTGCCTGGGGTGCTCTTATCTTTCTGATGCAGACATCCTAGTGATGTGTTTTGCTGGGTGATAGAGGCAAGCGTAGGGGAAAAAACAACCCACACACATCATCATACGGCACGGCCACAAACTTGCCACAGCCTTTTTAGATCAGCACCTTAAAAAAATCAACAACCAAAGAACCGCAGATTTTACAAACACGGCCTGCCAGCCTACTCTTAGTTCTCCTGTTGCTCTAGGGACTTTCCAGGGCCCAGAGGAGAGTGAGAGGTTTCTGCTCCGCTGAACTGAAACCTGTAGGAAATGGATCCCCCCCACCCCTACAAACTCTTTTGTGCACACTAAAGATAAAAACAACCCAGAAACAGTAACCCTCAGAAAGCTGGAAGAGGAAGTTTCTGAATTTGTTTCCATGAAGTGCACATTTACAGGGTCACTTGGTTCCCCTTTTTAAGGGGACAGCCTGTAACCTTTTCGGAAATGGAGAAACTGCTATTAGGAAACAGGAGAGGGAAGAAGAGCCCAAACTACCCATTTTGGACATATTCAGGAAAAGTAACCTGTGGTGGTGGTGGTAAAGCTATCTACATAATATTTACCAACAAAGATCTTCTTTAGGGCAGAGCTGGGGAAGTTGTGTCCTATCGGATGTTGTAGGACTCAAATTTCCATTTGAGGCCAGCACTAAATTCCTAAAACAAGAGACTCCTGAGCTGACTGCTACTGATTTCCTATGATGAAGCAAGTAAAATAGGAAAATATGTTTCAGGGGCGGGGGAGACAGAGATGGGGTGGGGTGAGGGAAAGGTTTTCTGAGGAATTATGCCAGGCTCCCAGACAAAACACACTGATTACACAGTAGAGTCTGGAAAAATTATTTTTCTGTCCTACATCTCCAGGACTCTCAACCAGCTGGCTAGGGATTCTGAGAGCTGAAATCTTAAAAGTTAACTTTTCAAAGCTCTGCTTCATGGATGCAATAAAAGGAATCCAGGTTATGTGGCAGACAAAGGCCTATGGCCAGACCTCTGAGTTTTACACTGCTGGGTCTACTTTTTGCAGCACCGAGACATTCAGCATATCCTCAGTTCTGTTCAACAGTCCAATGGCTGCTGGACAGTGCCTGGGTACAACTCTACAGCTAATTCAAATGGTAACTGGCTAGTCTCAGTGGTGCATTGAGAAAGCCTACTCATGGTGCCACTGGCTGGCTACCTCTTCCCTCTCTGGAGCCTAAACCTATGCAATGGGTGAACTTTACACAGTGCCAGCTCCAAATAAGATTTTGGCCTCTGTCTAGAACATCCACCCATCCCTCCTTGCCATAACCATTTATACAGCTTCTATACATTAACAATTATCCTTGTTTCTAAAATAAAGTCCCTTATAAATACAAGCTTAAAGTCTTGCTCGATTGCCACCATTTAGAGATTAGAAGACTATAGATACCATTTTCGTTATCTTCCTTCTCAAGTGCATAGCCCCCCCCCATCATCCTTGACTTCAACTCATTCCCCCCCCCCCACATTGTATGACCATCACCAGTTAGGGCTAAAATGAAACTGGGTAAATACACAGTACATGGCGTTGCTTGTAACAAGTGTTTGGAAATTACAGTTAAAGCAGTTCTGCAACTTGGCACACTGTTTTTGGTTTGGTGTTTATAGAATGTGAGTGCTGAAGCTGCAATATGAAGGTAGAGAGGGACTTCTGCACTTTTTTTGGCTTTTCTGTCACTCTGCTCCTATGGAAAAGAGAAAGTACTTTTCTTTTCCATAGTTGGTTTAACAGCACCTAGAGATAAGATTTCTGGCAAGAAACAGTTTGAGAGAAAGGATTAAGAAACCCCTCTCCTCATCACCTTAAAAAGGGGAACCAAAAAGTGCAACTGCACTTTTAAAAATATAATCCTGCAAATGAGTCATGGAATCACATGCAACACTTCGCTTTGTCCAAGGAATAATTTTTATAGCGGGACTGTATCCAGTTATTACCACAATGGACCCATTCTATTGTGTCATGGCTTGTAAAAAGTTACCTCAAAAGGAATGGATAATTATCCACAGAGGAATGGGAAAGAGGGAAAGGGTATTATTTGTTTGAATGAAGGAAGAATATGGATGACTGACTGCTGAATATTAATATACAAGTTAGAACAAGTCCTTGGAAACAGCTAAAAATATATTTCCCTTGCCCGCTGTGTAGACAAAGTTCCACAGGGAGGTGATAGGCTTCCTCAATTAACACACAAAAGAAGCAATTTCCTCATCCTGACTGGATAATTATATTGAAGTTGCACATAATGTCTGAACTGTATGAGCCTGTATGTTCCTATAGCAAGCCATGTCTGTGGGAGGAAGTGCACCCCATAAGCTGTTAGCATGACAAGATGAGTCAGGCAAAGTTACTGCTGACACAAGCAGTAAGGTCAGATAAGGTCAAGTGCCTGAGAAAACACAATCAGCTTGGATAAGAGACCTGAACAATTGTGTATATGTGTGTTGCAAGGCAGGATTTAAACCTTAGAAGCAATGGAGATTCTGTTTTCACATCCATATCTAATACACTTTTCCTATATATCCGACCTTACTGTTCATTAGAAAGGTACTTGAAACTGAAGTGGAAATTAAAAGTTGTTTAAAAAACAACAATAACAACCCAGTGAACACTCCTGCAATGCTGATGATGCATTATGTATATAAATTCTGAGTTTTAACAGCTATGTACATACATATATAGAACCTGGGTCAAAGATTCAGGTCAATGTAATAGGGAATGGGCTTCTCTATTCACTTCTGTGTTGTGCAGAATCTTGAGGAAAAGTTCCAGTGTGTATTTCTCCAAAAAATGCCAGTTTCAGAGCAACTGTATACTGGTATCTCCATCCTGGAGACTGTCAACCAAGGAGCATGGGAAGAGAAGCTAGGATAGGTGGCAGCATCAGCAGATAAAGAATTTGGGGAAATTATCAATCCCACAGTCCATGACAAGGCTAGGGGAAAGGAATATTGGGATGAAACTACAATGGAAACTGTTTACAGCAAACTCAAGGGACAGGGTGGGATCCAAGACAAGGATAACAGCATAATTGGTAGTATCTCTAGGGGACAACCTGGGCATGCCTTTAAATCACTGCTGTAGCAGGTGACAAGGCAATCATTGCTTCATCTGCCTCTTTGTTCCCCACTCTTGTCATTTGTGCCCCCTACCACTCCTCCCTAGCTTGGGAAACCCCTCTCTCCAACACAATTGGGCAAAGGGTAGATAGAAGTAGCCATGGGGAATCAATGACTAGATGAACTATCACTACTTTCTCTCCCACTTATGCAAATGTTTAAAGATGTTATGTACAACCTTTTACTGTACTCTGGGAAGAGTGAGATAGAATCATAGAATTGTATAGTTGGAAGAGGCCACGAGCTCTAGACAAATCTAGGTAATCTGACCTGAGGATGCAGGAGAAAGCAGGGTAATTTTTAGAGGCTGCAGAGAGCACAAAGAAATGAGAAACAGCATGATGGAGAAGGAGAGACAGAGAAAATGGGGGAGGGGGGATTGAAGTGAAATTTGTGGAGGGGGGATTACAGGATATAAGCAGTAGAAGGGCAGAGTCATAGTGTAATAGTACCAAAATTCTGAAGAATAGTAGCAAAAGTGTGAAGAAAAGAAGAATGAAACTGTATGTTGATGAGTGTGTGTGACTGTGTGGTTGCCTGGAGCATGCAGATATTTAGCAGAAAGGTTGGTGGATTGCACAACAATTTGCATTTGTGTGTGTGTGTGTGTGTGTGTGTGTGTGAGAGAGAGAGAGAGAGAGAGAGAGAGAGAGAGAGAGAGGGTTGAGGGAATTGGCTGCCAACTGCTATCGAACATCATGAGGCAGAAAGTGGTAGAGACCACTTTGCTTTTGAGAGGAGCTGCAGCTAACCCTCAATGTAGAGGTGAAAAGAATGCTGAGGCAGTTCTTTTAACTGTCTTACAAGGTACTAAGAACCTTCAACAACCATTAACATCAAGGAAAATATCAGCACTCTCAGCACTCTCAGATGCCTGTGTAAACACCCTTGGGCAAAATAATCTGCACAGGACAAGAGAACCATTTTTCTTCCATGTAACAAACGAGATCAAGTCCTCATTTGGTTTGAGTGGGATAAGTTCACTTGTCTGAAGCCTGTTTTTTCCGGGGATAGGGATTAGGAGCCAATACCACATACAGCTGTATAGACCTTCACTCTCAGTTCCTTGAGGAAAGTCAAAGCCCCAAAATGGCTCATCCACAGGACGTGAAGAAAACTAAATTTATTTTGAACCAAGGAACACACAGCAGATGCACAAATGGAAATAAACATCACAGTTATGTAATCAAACTAAAGGGAACAACATGAAAACCTCAGTAGAATAATGAGATTTCTCATGATAAAGCTCTTTTAAAGTCTTAAGGATCAGCCATGACCGGATGATAATTTTGATTTTCCATCTTCAGCCAATAACAAAATAACATTTATAAATATGTTCTCCAAAGGGCTGGTCCACAAGACTTTTCTAAAATCAGAGAGCTATGGGTGCTGAACAAATGCCAAGACAGACCACACTGACCTTCACAAAAGGTTTTCCAAAACACTTCAATGCTTCAGGAGCACTTTAATGCTCCAGGTTTTCCAAAGCACTTTCATGCTCCAGGAGCATTAAAGCAATTCCCTAATGAGAACCCTTGGCATCCCAATGATGATAATCTGGACCACAATCCAGTACAGACACATTTAAGGCCACTAAATTCAACAATTCTGAGGTGAATTACAACCATGTGGTTATAGGATGAGACAGTGGTTGACAGAGCATTATGTTTCATGACATTGTACTGGCATAAGAATCTATTGTGAGCGTGAGCCAAAGTCAACTTGAGCATTGTAGCATAAATTATCAAGAATGCCTAAGGACTTTATTAGACGAGTCAAATATAGCATCATAACGATACCACATAAATGCAAAAGGGTGTGCAGATCAGACGATGGTCACCCTTTCATGCTTATGTATAGTCAAAATCACATACCTTTTAATTGGTGGCTTAAGCTGTCAATAGATCCCCCATGCCACATTTGTGCTGGCATTGCCAGTGTGTGAAGCCTCGAGCCACTTAACTCTCATCAATAAAGAGTCAATGGCCGGACCAGCATGAACGCTTCCAGGTGAGATCATGACATCCAGGTAAGTGGCAAACTTTTTATGACCCTCCCCAGGTTACTTGGAAATTTAAGTTTGTTTAGGCACTTAGTGTTGCTTTTGGTGTTTTATTTTTGGTTTTATTTAAAAATTTCCCATGTGATGAAATCATGCAGGATTTAAAAGAAGGAAGTGAATGAAGCTCCGTTCATTACCTCTTTATTGCCGGGGAAGCCTTTGCCAGGAGGGAAGGTAAGGGTGGGTGGGGGACGTTCTTTTGTCGGTATAAAAATGGATTTTTTTTAATGCCGGCAAATGAACATTTTAAAGATTGTCTGATAAAGTCCTACAGCTACAAGCCTAATCATGTTTACCAGGCAATAATACTTGCTGATGTGGAGGGTGGGGGGCTCATAGCTGGGTAAACATACTTTCAACTTTAGTAGGCTTCAAAGATTATGTGAACTAGTGTCTCTGGCTGACAAATATTTGTTTTCCTGCTAATTCACTGAAACTATTTACCTTGCCTTCATGTCTCATCAACAAGACCCCAAAATGGCCCATAGGCAAGGATTAAAATAAAATAATCCTAAAAAATAAAAACAATAAATAGTATCAAAATTCAAAACAAACAGCATTTAAAAAAAATCCTTATATAGGGCAGGCTTCAAAAGGGTTGTTCTACTGATAAAACTGCTCCATGACTACAACCAGGTGATGGGTGTGACTTTTCCCTCTCTCCTCCAGCTATCTTGTGTACCCTAAAAACCTGCTCTAAAGGACTGGAAAGTCATCTTCAGCAAGATTTCGGTGAATGCAGAGCTTGTGTGGGAGAGAGGGGAGAAGAAGGAAATTGCAGAGGACATGAAGCCCATCAAATGCAGACAGATTGTAACCTTCATCAGCCTCAAATAGCATGGCTCCATCTACTATGAAAAACATACATGGCCATGACTTTTATCCTTTTGTTATGTAGCCCATTAAAACAGGACAGTGATCCACAAAATCAAATCCAGGGAAGTGTTTAAAAGATATAAAGGAAACATGTAGCACCTTAGAGACAAAGAAGAAGAAATTTCTAGCATAAAATTTTGTCAATTCCAGTCCAGTTGATCAGATGCAAGTGGACTGGAATCTACTAAAGTTTACGTTAGAAAGAAGTCCTTTATGTCTTTTTAGGCTGAAACAAACTTACATAACTAATGCTTTGAACACTACCACCAGGGAAATGTTGTTAAAGTTGTTTTGATCCCTTGGTGGTTATGAACAAATAGTTTAAACATCCAGGTACCCAGCTTTAAGAAGGAACAGGAGGACATGCAGTGTATGTACATTGATCCCTGGTATGACTCTGGATCTCTGAATCTTCCCAGCTCCCACCCATCCATTACGCAGGCTCCATCAGGCACAGGACCAACATGGCACAGTGACAACAGTATACAAAAGATCCTAGATGGAATGTATGTGTATGTGTGCGCACATGTGTGCCTTCAAGTCATCTGTTGACTTATGGCTATTTTTACTTCTGTGGCTTACTGCTAGCATTAAAAATTTGCTGACCTTTTATGCCACCCTTAATCTGGAGTTGCCTCAGTTTCCTTATTGGGCAGGGATGGCCTTGAGTTCAACACTGCAAGATCTGGTGCTTCTGATCCTAAGAATATAAGTAGAGGTTTGCAGGAAGTGTTCAGTGGTCCATCTAATCCAGCATTCTGTTCCCATGGTGGTCAACCAACTTTCTGCATGGAGCCTGTAAACAGGATATGAAGGCAATAGCACCTTCCACTTATGTTCCCTGAGTTTTTGTATGTGCATTCAAGTCACCTGTTGACTTATGATGACTCCATGAATTTCATAGGGTTTTCTTCCTCTGAAATATAGCCTACAGCACCTGGTATTCACTGGTGGTCTCTCATTCAAGTACTAACCAGAGCTGACCCTGCTTAGCTTCCAAGACCAGGTGGGATCTGGTGCCTTTAGGGTATTATATGTCACAAATTAGGGTCTTCATGAGCACACAAAAATTATAAGACTCCATTGCTGTATGTGGGGAAGCTAAAGAATACCATATCTTCCAACACATCACAGATGAAATTCAGGACAAGTGTGGCCAAGCAATATCAGAGTGTGGTCAAGATGGCAAAAGTTATTAATGAGGAAGAACACATAAACTGCAGCAGTTTGCTTTTGCCTGAGCCTACTGGGAAGGACAAGATTCTGCCATCTTCTTACCTCTCCTCTCTGCTTTTGCACTTTGAACTCATTTTGCAGAATTCAAGTAAGCAAAGGACAAAGGGGGTGAAATGGGAAGAGGAGTGAGAAACTGGAATATTTTTAAAAGTCACTGGAAAGTTAGGACAACAGAGGATTAATTGGGACTGTAGGCAATCTGGCAGCTTCTAAATTAGGCGTGGAAACTGTGTGGCCCACAAGCTATATGCACCCCCTAAGTCCTTTTGTGCAGTTCTTGGTCCTCTCCCATAAGCCCCCTTTTTTAAAAAATGGATACACACACACACACACACACACACACGGCCTCTGAACACCTCCTGGGGTGTGCGTCTTCATTTAAAATTTTAAATGCTATTCCACCCATACCTTTGTAGACTAGCGGGTCCAGAAAAGTGGGTGTAGCACTCTCCCCTGACTTTCCAAGGTTGTTCTAGATCAGGGGAGGGGAAGAGCACATGTGGCCTCCACAACTGTTTTTGTGGCCTCTGGGGGCCAAAATGTTTTACCTCAAAATGCTCCCAAATGACCCCAGGAGGTGTGGAGGCAATTTCTCGATGTTTAGGCTGAGAAGAGGCTTCCTCCCCCCCCCCAAAAAGGAAGAGACCAGAAGTTGACTTTGAGGTCACATATTTTTTGGGGGGGGGAGGAAAGTCCCCCTATGGGCCCAACATATTCCCATGGGGTCACAAATGTGCATAAATTGCCACCATACCTCCTAAGGGTTGTGAGGGGTCATTAGGTGGCAAAAATAAGTCAAAAATTGGGATGCGTCCCTCTAGGTCCCCTGGCAGGGCCAATGCAGTGGTTTAACCACCAACAGTTGCCCACCATTGCTCAATGTTCTTGATTACAGCCTCCATCTTCACTGGCCATTTGATTCACTGACCATCTTGGCTATGGCTTTACAGGGTCTATAGTCCAAACAGGACTATAAAGAGGCTTGCCAAGTTGTCTTATAGTGTCAAACAGCAGTCAGTCAGTCTTAAGGCAGCTTAACCCTAATATGGGCTCAGCACAGTAACCTTGACTGTTGCAGACACAACCCTTATTTGCACCATAGTAGCTTAACTATATTTAACATCATGCAAAATAGCATTTCAAAGTAATATTTCAGGGTGGCGGGAAACACCCAGACTTGCCTGTCATGAAACCCACATCAGAATTAAGAGGAAAGAGGTAGAAAAAAAAACAACAAGAAAACTTCACAAAGTATTAAGTGCCTCAGTATCTGTCTTAAATTCATGTAGAGTACATTTGATCAATTTCTGGACAGATACCCTTAACTCTTTCTTCTTTGAAAGGTTTCCAAAGCTAACAAATGTTTGTACATAATGTAAGGTTAGAAGTCATTTTGATGGAATCCAATGAATTTTTTTGTACAAAATATGGTGGCTCAGATTTAAAACATACTGTATTAGAATATATGTGAATATATGTGATCATTAGAATATATGTGATCAATAGAAGACATGAAAGACTGAATGAACTATAAATGGGCTCTAGGATCCTGGATAGCACCCAAAATATGTACATAAACAAGTTGTTGTGTGCCTTCAAATCATTTCCAACTTATAGTCACCCTAAGGGAAACCTATCAGAGGATTCTCTTGGCAAGATTTATTCAGAAGAGGTTTGCCATTGCCTTCCTCTGAAGCTGAGAGAGAGTGACTTGTCTGAAGTCACACAGAAGGTTTCCGTGGCTGAACAAGATTCAAACAGTGGTTGCCCCAAGTTCTAGTCCAACACTGAAATCACTATGCCACAGTGGCTCTCATAAATTGGTCCTACTGACCCTAAATTCTCAACATTCATTTTTATAGAGAGACTTTTGAGACTCAAATTAGGCATAGCATGCAGTATTTTTCCAGACATGAAAACAAAACCCACAGCAATTTTAGGAGGATGTAAGTTTCAAGTAGAGAAATAACCAAGAAAAGCTGCATAAACTTTCACTCTGGCTATTTTGTTTCTAATCAAACTGCTTTCATCTCTCTTTCTCTCTGTTTGTGTGAATGAGAAAAAGAGAGGGGGAGGTAGAGAGAAACACAGAGACAGACAGAGGTGTGCCTGAGTTTTCTCTGTTTTTTAAAAAATCCTTTGATATAAGATTATCTCATGTCTGGGTGTGGAACCAATGCTCAGATACAAAACGTTTGCTTTCTGAGCTGAAAACATCAAATCATCATGGATGTCATATAAGCATTCCTCCATTTTGCTTTGTTATTTTCTTTCCTGCTTCCTGGGATCCAATTCATTTCTCAGAGTGCTTCCAGACTGACAGATTTTAAGTCTACCAAAGCAAGCAATTGTTCAGCTCTTCCATCCTGCCCTTCTCAACAGACTTTTGGGGTTAAGGAAAAATGTGGAAGATATGATGGAAAAACATTGGTGGGCTACAAATGGAAAACCATACCATCTGAATGTGCCCTAATACATCTGTATTTGGGGCAGGTTGATTCCACAATAAAACAAAACATTTTATGCTATCTTGCAATTTCAGAGACTCCCAGGACAGCACAAAACAATGTCCAATAAAAGAAGGAAATTATCATGACAACCATACATGTCAACAGATTAATAGTGCAATCCTATACAGCAGGACCCCTGTATCTGCTGATTCGTTATCCACAGATTCAATTACCCACAGCTTCAGTTTCAGCACAGCTACCATAGAGTCTTCCTAGAAAATGTGTCCTCTCTAGCCATTTTCTAGGTCCTCCCAGGCAACTCGATGGTATTTTAAATCAGAAATCCCATTGTTTTAAAGGTGTTCACTATTATCCACAGATTTCGTTATCCACGGTGGGCCCCGGAACCAATTCCCTGCAGATACGGGGGTCCTACTGTACATATTTACTCTGAAGTCTTGCTTAGTCAGGACATTCCCAGTTAAAACATAATATAGGAGTGCAAAGTAAAATGGTCTAGATCACATACTAGAAGATATGGTTAAATAAAGAGGTTATTTGTCTGGTACTCAAAAGAAACTGTCACACTCAGTTCCTGCTAGTCCTTCTGAACTGGACACCAAAAATGAAAAAGCATCAATAGGCAGAGGAACTCAGAGGAGCAGACCTAAATGTTCAGGCAGGTGCATGGAAGAGAAGGCCGTCTCTTAGACAGCGTGTAAGTGGCACCTGCAGCAAGAGAGCAGGTGTTCTTTCTTGTCACATAGAGTTATACCTATACAGTGTCTTGTCTCTTCATGTTGGACTGCTGCCTATGAACCAACTCTGCAGCACAGTAGACATCAAAACCCATGCAGGCTGCATAAATACTGTGATTTATCCTATAATGGGACCATCTCATACTTAGATATGCCTTCTGGCATACTGGGAAACAAAGGCTAGCTATTGTTGTTGTTGTTGTTGTTGTTATTATTATTATTATTATTATTATTCAGCACATTGTACAGCACATTGCAAAAGTCCAGCTTTGAGGTTACCAGTGTGTGCACTACCATCTTTAGGTCCTCCGACTCTAGGAAGGGGCACAGCTGGCTTAACAGCCGAAGCTGGTAGTAAACACTCCTGGCCATCACTTCTATCTGAGCTGTAATTTGGAACCATGGATCCAGAAGCACTCCCAGACTGCAAACACAGTCTTTCAGGGGGAGTGCAACCCCATCAGGACTGACTGACACACCTCGAAACCTAGGTTAGGACCCTAGATAGTAAGCACCTCTGTCTTGTCTGGATTCAGCTTCAGTTTGTTTTTCCTCATCCAGCTCATTACCTCCTCCAAACATTCATTCAGAGGAGACACACTATCCACTGAGGCTGTTTTTGAAGGCATGGAGAAATATATTCAGGTGTCATAATGATAGAAATATATTCAGGTGTCACCCTGCCCCATGTCTCCAGATGATCTCTCCCAGTGGTTTCATGTAGATATTGAATAGCGTTGGGGACAGAATGGCACGTTATGGTATACCATATAATGGCTCCTTTTTTGAGGAGCATCTATCCCCAAGCACCACCATCTGGGACCTGCCTGAGAGATAGGACTGGAACCAGTGAAACACAGTGCCTCCAATTCCCCAAATTCCCCTGGTGTTCCAGCAGGGTACTATAGTCAATGGTATTGAATGCTGCTGAGAGGTCCAAAAGCACCAGCAGGGACATACTCCCCTGTCAGTGCTCAGGTGAAGATCATCCAATAAGGTGACCATAGTGGTCTCAACTCCATATCCTGCTCTGAAGCTGGTTTGAAATGGATCTAGATAACTTGTATCATCCAAGACTGCCTGGAGTTGGAAAGCAATTGCTCTCTTGATCACCTTGCCCAGAAAAGGTAGATTTGACACTGGACTATAGTTGTTTAGGTCCAGGGGGTCAAGGGAGGGCTTTTATTAGAAGCAGTTGTACAGCTGTGTCTTTTAGACAAGATGTAAAACCTCCCTCCCTAAGAGATGCATTAATAATGTACTGTAATTGAGATCTAATTGTATCGCTTCCCACCAGCCAAGGACAGGGATCGAGTAGGCAAGTTTTCTTCCTTACTTGCCCCAGCAGCTTGTCCACATTGGCGGTAAACACCAATTGAAACTGATCCAGTATAATCCTATTCACAGAGTCGCTGGACACCTCATTGTCAACTTCTGCTATAATAACAGCATCTAAGTCAGCTCTTACCTGAGAGATTTCATCAGTTAAGTGATTGTTAAAAGCATCACAGCAAACTTTTGAAGGCTCTAAATTTGGATTCAGGGTGGAGGATGCCTGAGTTAAACCTCTCACCACCCTGAATAGTTCGGCTAGATGCGAATTTGCAGACACAATACGTGCACAATAAGCGCAAAAGGCTTTCTTCACTGCACATACTGCCACCTTATAGGAACAAAGATGTTCTCTATATCTTGTCGTGTCAGATATAATTTTTCCACCATCTGCACGCCAATTATTGTCCTTCCTGTTTCAGCTCCCTGAGGTGCCTTGAATATCAGAGAGCCCGATTATGCACTAGCATAGACCCTGGAAGCTGCATTCATTTTAACATATTTCCTCCCTATCTAGAAAAATGGAATAGCATTCCACTCTTGAACTGACACTTTCTGCACTATTACAGGAATGCAAAAGGAGACAATGGTAGAACAATATAAAAATGAAATCAAATGGAGGCAAATGGGAAATGTATCAAGTGGCCCTTCAAAAGTGTTGCCTGGATGTGCCTCTGCATGGAGATCCAGAAGTGATGTCTGCTGTAAAGTAAAAACAACCAATTGAACTGGAATGGAGCCAATGGATACTGACTTACAGCAACAATGGATGTCAGTATCTACAAGCATGACTTCCACCTCGGGCAAATGAACTGGTAATAAGGAGAATTTTTAATGTAAGAACCAAAAAGATAAAATGAAATCCAGTTTTCCAGAGCTGAAAACAGAACTGGGAAGCACATGATCTAAGGCCCCAGTCAACATGACCACTGAATAGCTTCATAATAACAGAAAACAAAATACAGGAAGCTCTATGTACTGAATGTACCCTTGTTCTGCAAAATGGGAGGTGGTTGGGAGGCAGAATAGCCAGTTTGGTCATAAGCAGGGCAAGGTCAAAACAGGGTTGAACAACTTATGATCAGACTGTGTTTAAGGCATGCTTCCCAGTTAAGAGAGAGAGAGGGATCCATAGGCTTGCTCAGAATTCTGAGGTCTGTTGCAAGCAGGAAAGATTAGCCAAAAGTGTAAGAGTGTCAGAAAATACAGGCTCTAAGTGTAGAAACTAAGCCAAGTCTCACTTTGCACTACCAATGTATTTAAGAAGTTTAAACAGTTCCATCTGATCCTCACACTTTCAAAATGCTAGAGTAGAGCCCTATCTGAGATGGATCCATTTCACTCAAAGGATCTGCACTAACAGGTATTGGGGCAAAAATGACAAAGTGGTTTAGTTTAACCAGAGCAGCTGCCAAAATGATCTGAAATTCTTTAAGAGGGCAAGAAGGAACAATGTGTTGCAGTGGTGGAAACAACAGTTCTCTTTTGATAGAGCAAAGGGGCAGTTAAATTAGGACCAGGGCCATAGTCATGACAAATCCGAAGATCTGTATGTTCCAATCACCATCACAACTTTACTATTACTCCTTCTCCAAGGCTGGCTCCTCTGGTCTAAGAATTGGAGCCACAGTTCGCAATATTGAATCCTGCTGTTCTGCAGAAACTTATGACTCCAGTAGCACCAGCATCCCACTTAAAATCCCTCAAAGCAACATGCCAGACTTAAAGGTATATTATGAAGCCACATGTTTAATATGGATTAAGCAATGGGTTATACTTGATGAAAAAAGAGAATTAGATTTGGAAGGACATGAAATCAGAATGGGTTGGCATGGCTATCTTTGGTATAACAAAGTCAAAGTAAATGCTGAATTTAAAAATCATAGTATTAGAAGATCATTAATAAAAGTTTGGAGTAAATATAAGAAAAGAATAAATCCTAAATTACCAGGTTGGCTATCGCCACAAGAAGCATTTTGTAAAAAAGAATTAAGAGTGGAACAATGGTTAAAATATAGAGATATATTAGAAAAAAGAGAAGGATGTTGGAAAATAAAGGATAAACAACAGTTGGAAAGTGAAGGGATAAAAATGCAATGGCTAAATTATTATCAATTAAGAGAAAGGGTTAAAGAAGACTTGAAACAATTCCAATACTCGGATGAGAAATCAGAACTAGAAAAATTGATGTGCTCGGAAGAAGACCACTTAATTAGTAAGATATACAAAGTACTGCTAAGATACAATACAGAAGAGGAGCAAATTAAGAAGTGCATGATAGATTGGGCTCAAAACGTGGGACACCAATTAAATTTAGAACAATGGGAGGAGGTTTGGACTAAAGGTTTAAAATTCACATGTTCAAATAATATTAAAGAGAATTATTACAAAATGATGTATAAATGGTATATAACTCTGCAAAGATATATAAAAATACCTCAAACAGATGTTGGAAATGCCAGAAACAATTAGGTACATTCTTTCACATATGGTGGAAGTGCAATAGAGCAAAGAGATACTGGTTTAAAATTAATAAAAGGATGGAGAAAATATTAAAAAACTAAAATAAGAAAAAGACCGGAATTATATCTATTAAACATGTTAGATTTGAAAAATAACTTTGAAAGAAAATATAGCAAAATAATTAATTATATGATTACAGCCACTAGAGTGATTTATGCAAGGAAATGGAAGACCAATGAGATACCAAATTATGAAGAATTGATGGGGAAAATTATGGAGTATGCATTATTAGATAAATTAACAAACTGGATAAAAAATAAGACAAATGAAAACTTCATAAATAACTGGAAACCACTTATTGAATACTATAGACATAATTATGGAGAATTTAATATAATGGGATTTACAATATGATTATTAATTAAGTAACAATTATTGTTAAATATTGTTATATAAAAGAAATGCATGAAATATATTAATGTTATATTTAGAATATGTATATCTTGGGACATGGTTAATAATAAATAATAGAAGAATTGATTAAATAATCATTATTAGGAGAGGGGTAAACTGGGGAAAAAATAAGAAAAGTAGTCAGAGAGATATGGGAAGTCAATTTTAAAGAGGGGGGGAAGGGAAATGTTAAATGTTTAATATGTTTAGTATGTGTTTTTGTATATGTCTTATTTGTTTGATATTTATGTTTGTGTTTGTATATATGTGTTTGAAACTTATATTGAATAAAAATTATATATTAAATCAAAGCAACATGCCAGCATTTGTCACTGGATTGACCACTGTTCCTGAAAGACATTGCTTTATCAGAGGTGGGGGGGGGGAAGAGGGCCATACTTACAAATACTCCTAATAAAGAGTTGAGCAGCAGTATCTTTTTTCCTGGACAGGCATCAGACTCAGAAGGGTACATTTCTGGCACAAGGAGCAGCTGTGGTAACAATCCCCACTGTGCAGTCTTTGCACAGAGAAAGTCACCTTCTCTTCCACCTGTGATGAATTGAGTTAAGGGCTACAAGGTTGGGTAGTGGAGAGCAATATGGTCCATTAAGAAAGAAAGAAAGAAAGAAAGAAAGAAAGAAAGAAAGAAAGAAAGAAAGAGGAAGCAATATGTGTTGAAGCTGCTCCTAGGGAACTGAGGCTTCTGAATCAGCAGCCAAGTACAATAAGCCCCAGCTAGTGTTGCACAGAACAGGATGAACCCAGAAGAACACAGAACATTCAAGGCTCAGGAGGAAACTGTTCTGTCTCCTTGGTGCTTGTTTTCCTTTCCTTTCCTTGCAATTGCATTTAGTGAACTAACATCACCAATGAACCCTGGTTTGATTCAGCTGTCTACCTCCTCTTTGGAAAAAGAGTAACAGGTAGAAAAACCCTGTGACACAGAACAAGAGAGAAACCCAGAGAGATCTTAAAAGACATACCTGTCACCCCATGTCTCTGTGTATCTATGGACAGTAAAATGTGATTAACAATCCAAATCTCAGCCTGTTTACTCAGGAATAAACCTCACTGAGCTAACTGTAGTTTCCTCCCAAGAGATGAAGACTGTTGGAGGAGTCCATCTTCTGTATCTTACCGGTGGGGGCCCTACACTCAGGGAGGGCATTGGAGAGGACCTTCTCTGCTGTGGCAACCCATTTATGGAATACCTTCCCCTCGGAAGCCTGACTGGCATCAACACTGGTGTCAGCACCAAATCAAAATATGGGTTATTATTAAGGCCTTCTAGGAGTTGTCTAGATGAGAAGATATAATGCTGATTACTGTACATTAACGCAAAATTGCAGCATCATTCTTTTGCTTCCACAGTTCTTTGGCAAAATTGCTGATATGCAAAGCTATCCATGTTTGACAATCACACACAGCCATGCCTGTGAATCTATGGTGGCCGAGAGTGAATTACTCATGTTATTATTCTCCGTAAGTTGTCACTGCTGCACAATTGTTGTTTTTTTAACTACAAATCAAAGGTGCGCAAGTGTGACCTTCTGCTTAAAAACAGAACATTGGTACTCACCGTGAAGGTTCCTTTTCGTGGGGAGGGAAAACTTCCATGGGTATTGGCTCCACCTCTGACCAATCACAGGCAGGGCAACCTGTAAATCAACAAAGAAAATACCATCCCACCCAGAGGTAGAGCCAACCCTAACCTTCCCAGGGATAGTTCTCACAACTCCAGTAAAAGAAAAAACACCTCTAATGAATCAACATAAACAGAAACGACTCCTAAAACTAAAGATACACTGTATAAAACTATATACATACTTTTTTGGGGGGGTAAGGACTCCTCCCCACAGCTGCTGAAAAGGAACCTTCACAGTGAGCCCCCTGAAACAACCACTCGCTGCCCTCAGCGCCCCCAGCGCTCCCGCCCGCCGCCACAGCCTGCAGAGTGATCAAAGCAATCCACGCGGTGGCAGGGTCTTACCTCCCAGGAGGAGCGGGGGAGATTGTCACCAAAGGCATTGTCATCTTCTTTGGCTCCGCCAGGCACGGATGCCTCCCTGGAGGATCCGTGCAGCGTTGAGCCCTCCCCGGCCAGGCTCAACATGCATCCCGCTAGGGGCCCACGGAGCTCTTTGTCCTTGTGCTGGGGTTCAACCCCAGCCAGATCCAAGGCAGAATCTTCCTCTTTGGAGGAAAGGTCCCCCCTCGCATGTGCTTGTACATGGGGGTCACCATCTTGAATCCTTTGTTTCCTTAAGGGACTCTGGAGCAAAAAGAAACCCTGCCTGCGCCAGCAAAAGGCAGAACAGAACTGGGGAGGTTGAGGTTGGCTCCACCTCTGGGTGGGATGGTCTTTTCTTTGTTGATTTACAGGCTGCCCTGCCTGTGATTGGTCAGAGGCAGAGTCAATACCCATGGAAGGAATCCCTCCCCACGCTGCTGGAAAAAGCTATATGGTTGACTCAGCACAGCGAAAAAGTGCATGATCAGCAACACGAAACTCCAAAATGACACTTCCGGCCATGGCAAGCCTAGCCTCTGCACACCTCCAACCAATCAGCTTTCCAGTTCTGTCCTCTTCGAGAATGTGCTGTGCTGTAATTTGGTTGTCCAAATGAGTGGGAATACACATTTCCATCACATTATTTTTAAAACCTTGGGTAAAGCCACAAAGGCTTTTCCCATGTAGTTTTTTGAGGTTTTTTTGGTGGCGTGGGGGGGGCTCCTTCTGAATGAGGCAAATCACTGCAGGATCTCGTTGGGACAAAAGGCATTCCCTGTCAATTTTATTAGGATTATTTTCACCATCTAGACAACACCCAAATCGATTTTATCCCATTTGGACAGGTGCTATGGTCAGCATTATTTTGAATTATATTAACCAGTTTTACATGGTCTGGATTTAAGTAATGGACAATTTAATGTATTTTCAATTTTTAAAAGGTATTGGTATTTATTATCCTAAATGTATTGATTTTATGGCATGGCACACTGAGATCCTTGGATATGGGATGGGATATAAATATCTTTTATAAATAATAAATAAGTAAAATAATAGTAAATATGCTTAGGGTTGCAAATGAAAGCACTTTTTCAGATAAAGAACTTCCTGTTTTGAGAGTGAAAACTGCTCCAACCAGAGCTGTACATCTTCTAGCAGTTTGTTTTCGATGGCAGTGTTAGGTCCTGTAACAGGACTGCTTCATATCACCCTCCCAAGCATGTCTAGACTGCCTGTCCTTTGAAGCCTCCTTTCCTCTCTTACACAGACTTTTGCAGCTGTCATCAAGACTCCTAGGAATCCTTTCAGAAAAATTTTAAATGGTTTTTAACCAGTGGTTCTACAAGAAGAAGGGAACACTTCAGGGATAAAGCATTCACCAGCCCTAAAAACACAGTCGATTATTACTGGTATATCTGATATTCTTTTTCCCAAGCCAAAAGGGCAACTGGAACATGGAGCAGCATTTGGATTATGGTTGCATGTCTGTCCCATTCTGTGATGTGATTCTAGCAGCAGCTCACATGAATATGAGATGCATATGACACTTCATCATGCTTTGGTTTAAAACTCTGAAAACGGATTAGTGCCTGTGCATGTACTCATTGGCAGTTTGAATACAGTTGCCCCTTCATATTCGCTAGGGTTTGGTTCCAAGACACACACACACACCCCGTGGATACCAAAATCCATGAATACTCAAGTCCCAGTATATGCAATGGCATAGCAAAATGGTGTCCCTTATATAAGATGGCAAAATCAAGATTTGCTTTTTGGATTGTTATTTTTTAAAGAATATTTTCAAGCCGTGAATACTTAAATCCGTGGATACCAAATCCGTGGATATGGCAGGACAACTGTACTCTTCTTCTAGTGTGCTAGGGCACACATCAGCCAAAGCTTTATGCCTAGGAACCAAAATACAAAAGTATTATGCTTCTGACTGTGAAATGAAGCATGCAATCCCCACATAAATTCATGGGGAAAATGTTGCACTGATCAACTAGATACATTTTGTAGCAACAAGCAGAATCTCTAAACTGGGCAGCATTTTGATGCCTATAAAAATATAAACACTGATCCCTCCATCTGTTTAATGATCTATAAATATTTCTCTGCATCTACCCACTGATTGTTTTTATATTGTGCTTATTTAGGGAGCTTCACTCTTCCTGGATTACCTCTTGCCATCAAAATGCAAAGTACAAAATACAGAAGGCTCAACTCAACTCAGCAGTTCATCAAGAAAAAACAAATGTGACCTTGGGCAGACTATTTTAATTAGTCTCTTTGTTTCTGATTAGCAAAATGGAAATGTTTTCTTCCCATGCTGGTGGTGAAATATCTTTATTGGTTGGCAGCCATACACCTCCATGTTGCTACAGTGCAAAGATCACCAGAAATAATGGTGGAACAAACAAATGAATGAAGAGGTAGGATACTTCTAATTTTATCCCACTGGAGCACAATTGACAGTTTGGTGTTTACTGTGTTTGTGTTGTCTGCATAGGTTCAAAATGGTTTCTTTTGTTGCAAACATTCTGTGGCTTTCAAATTCTTTGGCACCTCCCTCAAAATGGCTGATTGGTTGGATTACTTTATTGAGCAAACATAATGGCCATTTATGGGTCATTTTAATAAATAGCCTGAATGTCTGATGCATGTCTCTATGAATTTGAACAAAAGCAAAGCAGCAGTTCATTATTGGCACCAAGGTCCACTGGATAAGAGGGTGCCAGCTTATGGTTAACATAGAAACAAGGGATAGGTCCTAAAGTCTAGGATGACAAAACAGTGACTCATCCTTGCAAATTTACAAGCCCAGATAGCCCAACAAGCATGAGGATTTGCTGCTCCCTGGTTGGGATTGAGAAGAAGACTATTTAAAGACTTCCATATGCTAGGGAAAATCCCAGAAGCTTCACCATCACTGCTGTGCTTAGCCTAGCTCTATTGGAAATGACAATGCATGCTTAGGCCTGCTGGCAAATCAACTAAGCCTTTTACATAGCAGCTGCAACAGACTGAAATCACTGCATGCTCCCCCTGTAATTTTTGTCTGCTTTTTCACCCTTATTCTATTAGTCACTTGAAGGCACTGCCGGTCAGCTTCCTGTGGTTAGGCACCATATCACAAGGAGTACATGAGATCATTGCTTGGCATAGTCCATTCCAGCCTCTGTCAGCCAGCAGTGGGAACAGTGGATGGATGCATCACATGCTGGTACTGTGGGAACAAGAAATGCTGGACTACTTTAAGGAGGCTTATCTCACAAGGAGGTAAAACGGAAGTGCAGCCAGGTCATTTTGCCTTCCGTTCTGCCTTACCATATGTCATTGTCATTCTTCAGTTCTGGTCCCATGGGAGATGGTTGTAAAAGCAAGTCTTTTTTCTAACTAATCCATTAGAAAAAAGACTCAACTTTTACAATAATCTCCCATGGGACCAGAACTGAAGAATGATGACGTCATGCAGTAAGGCAGAATGGAAGGCAAAACAATCTGGCTGCATTCCCGCTTTACTTCCGCGTGCAATAAACCTCAAGAACTGTCTAGATGTAGACAATCAAGCCTGATACCCTCATCATATATATTGCCAATGTTAAGTTTCCTGAGGGGTCAAAAAACTACCGAGCTATCTGCATTCACTTACTCACTCTTTCTAACAATCAGAGAGTCAGCAATATCATGGTAGCTAAATTCCTGTGGGGCAACTAACACAGCTATGCTGTAAAAACACACCAAGAGCTGTGACACCTTTAGAGACCAAGGATAAAGACACATATAACCTTTCTGGACTAATTAGGCTGTTTTGGAATAACCCTCACTGTATTCAATCCAAATATTAATTAATTAAAGCTGAAGTTTTGTTTGTTTGAAAGAAAAATTGGCTGTGCCCAGTACTGGCTGGCTGCTTCCTGGAACGTTACTAAGAAACCTTCCCTACCAACCTCCAAAGCAGTGTTGCATTGCTAGCAGCAGTGGAGAAACAGCAGCCTTGGTAGAGATTTCATGAACCTACAAGAGCCTTTCATTTCTCCCATCACCCTCACCAATCCTGACTGAGAGTAGTGTTTCACTGTTGTTAGTAGAGGCAGGGAAAGACCTAACTCAATGTAGATTGGGGGGTGGGTGGGATGGAGTATGTGTGTCTGCATTCATTGAGTGTGCATGAAGGAGAGTGTACCTCCCTCTCTTGCACACGCAAACACACACACACATACTTTATATATGTGGTAGACATATAAAAGGTAGCTGTTATCCATTACCACCTATTATGGCTGTTTGTCACATAGCCAGGGCCAGTACACCACCATCAATAGATCCCCAAATTGTTGTGTGCCTTCAAGTCCTTTCTGAACTTACAGCAGTCCTAAGGAGACCCTATCATGGGGTTTTCTTGGCATGATTTATTTGTTCAGAGCCTTTGCCTTTGCCTTCTTCTGAGGTTGAGAGTGTGTGACACAGTGGGTTTCCATGGCCAAGGGGGATTCAAACTCTGGTCTCCAGAGTCCTAGTCCAACATTCAAATCACTACACTACTCTGGCTCTCAGACCCCCAAATAAGGTTCCAGAAATCCTATGAGGCAGTACTGTACAATTTACTCAGATGTTGACTTGGAACTTGGAACATGAGTGACAGCTCTGACAACAACTAGAATTATGGAATGTGGATCAAATACAGTTCCAGCAGGGGCACTCAGAACATGCTTAACATGTCCCCAAAAGTCGTTCAGCCACAGACACACAAAGGGCCATAGAGAAACATGGACCAGGACAAAACCATCCCAGTTTCTGTGAATAAAACCCCAGCTGTATGGTTTCCTATGCCACATACACAAGATCACACATCTTGGACTTTTTCAGACAGGGTTTTGCAATGCAAGCAGCTTTGTTCCCATTGCGAGGCTGCTGCGCTGCAGGGCGTCCCTTTTGGATGACTCTGTACCTGTGCCAATACTGTTGCGGAAGTGCTGGGAGGCTGCAGCGCTATATTTGCCGATTTTCTAATCATGATCAACTTTCGTGATGAGAAAATCACCAAATATGGCACTGCAGCCTCCCAGCACTTCCGCAGCAGTATCGGCAGGGGAGAGGGTTATCCAAAAGGGACCCCCTGCTGTGCAGCAGCCTTACAACAGGGACGAGACTGCTCGCGTTACAAAACGCCATCCGAAAAAGTCCTTATACTTGTAACCAGACTTGCAAATACATTAATGGTATTTTTATTAGTTCACCTGTCCATACACTCCACTGAAGGGAATTTGTAATACACCCATAGCCAGGAGGGGACATGCAGTTTATACAAGCCTCTCTATTTACTCACCTGATAACAGGTGTCTGTTTAGAGCCTGCTCTTAGCCATTCAAACTGTCCTAACACATTAATGTGCATTTAGGGATAACTATTCTTCAATATTTTTTCTAGCTAATGAGAGAGTATAGTTGTTCTTGCCACAATCTTCAAACCCCCTGGGTTGGCCATAAACCAATTTATACAGAAGTCTGAATTGGAGAAATGATTAATTAACCTGTCACTAGTGGTTAGCCTCTTTCTTCCTTCTTGTGGGGAGCAAGCTTTTGATCAGCATACCCAAGAAAAGTCAGCATTGATATTGCAGGTTTTAATCTATAATTCATCCATTTTCCTACCCCACTCATATCTACCAGTTCCACATAGATGAAACTACACATAGAATAGAGATGAAGGGTGGGGGGAGGAGTTCATTGTACTATAATCTATTATTCTCCCAGGATTTTTCTTACAAAATCTATTAGGATTTTTCTTTCCGGTGCAATATTTTCTGTATGAGTTCTCCCAGGTGTACATTATGTGGGAATCTAATCTACTTTCTGTTGTTCATGACACTATAAAGCAGTAAAGTATGATCAAGGTACTTTTCTCTCTAGCAGGACCAAAATGAAAACAAACAGGTCTGTGGTTGTTATGCAATCATGGAGAAAATATGTGGTCACTCTTGCCCATATTTGATTAACACTGTCAAAAATGAACTGCATTCTCCAAGTGGAACTGGCTTTTTCTGGGATGGATGCAATAAAATATTCAAAGTCTACATCATGCTCATGAAATTTTCCACTGCAATCATACACATAAACCATTCACCATCTCTCACCCCTGTCCCTCCATCAGTGTGAAGACCAAAACTACAATAATCCCTGTCCATAACCTCATCCTCACATAAGTCTGTCACAATTTTGCCACCTATTTTTACCATCTATCATTACAGTATTTGCCACCTATCATTATTTTTACTGGGGACTAGCCTAGCACATTGGGCTACCCGAAACAAAGTGTCCCACCTTCTTTCTACCATACAGAAACTACCTGGATTAACACATGCATACTACCTTAACAAAGGCATCGGGACAGCATTGTCCAATAAACATGACAGAAGAATGCTGTGGTGTCACTAAGACCGGTGTCATCCCTTCCCCCAATTGTGTCACTTGGTGTGGTTCAGCCTCTCTGCACCCCCCTAGAGCCACCACTGGAAGAATGTTAGCTTATGAGTGCATGAATCACATAACTACACTTCAACACTATGTCATTCCTCCCCAACTCCCAGCCCCTGAGCCTGAACAGCTTCCTTACTCTGTCTAATGGTAGAGCCAGCTCTGTTTCAGACTATGTAATACATGGCATGGTTTATTTATCAGACAACCTCAAGGGGAAAAAAGCAAACAAACTGCACAGTTCCCTCTGTGCTAGCTGATGAAAAAGGAATTTGATTTGAAGGAATATCAAAACTTACTCACTGACAAGAGTTGCAGATATTAGAAAAAAGTCCAAATGTGATTAGGTAGCAAAGGAATTGAAGATGGAATTCCAAAGCTGTTGTCCTAAACCAGATGAACATGATATCCATGGATGTAAAATATAGCCCCACAAGCCTGCTGACTTCACTGTTTTAACAACAAATGACTAGAGGAAAAGATCTAAAGAAATAACACATTCTAACATATGATTTGGTTTAGATTTTGAGGGCTTCAGAGCTGACATAGCCTAAATCATTTTAAGACTGTGAGCTGGAACGTCCTGGGTTCAAACATCACACACTTGCTGGGTACATTTGGCAAGCTGTTCTCTCACCCTGTTCCATCCCATAATCTGCTCACTCTATGATGAGAATGTCAGAAGTCTATCACAAAAGGTTGCTGCGGCAAGTACTGAAATATGGGCCTGTCTTGGTTTTATGGTCACTATAAAAAAATGTTCCTATTCTTGTTGGGATGAGGATAGTTTTTCTGAAGTAGGGTTTATAGCTTTGTACCTATCAATGCATTTCTTTCTACTGATTATGTAATTCTTTGAATAAAATTACATAGAGGATAAAATATTACTAAGATAATAGATATGAAACATTTTAAAACTTCAGCTTTTCTATATAACTATTAGTTTGTATTATCAACAATAATATTATTACAGTACCATAAACGTAAAGCAAAATTATTTCCATCAACCTAGTGAATGTTTCTGTGCATAAAGAAATATATTTATATTCTAAACCACTACTAATTTATTTTCCCTCATTTGCTAGCCCAGTCCTTATGGATCAAAGAACTGGAAATCTGATCTCATCATAGTGTGAAAAAAAGAATTAGCAAGGAGAACTCACATTGCTATGATTTCATCCTTTGAATCCAGAGTTGTGATAACTCTCCCGTTGACTTCCCCACAAAATCAAGGTACATATAGTATTTAAGCTCAATCATATTATTTTGGCACATGAGGCAGAAAATCTTACAAGCACCTCCTCCCATCCCTAGAAGTAAAAATATAACCGTGATTATATTTAACTGTTAATTAAATAAATAACAATTTGCTGCACTTTTGTAACACCGCAAATTTGCTCCACTCTGCCACAGGGGAGGGCTGGCCCTGGTCTGGATTGATCAGCACAACAGGAAGTAAAGCCACTGCTACAGTATCCAAATTTTTTGAGCATACAAGAAAGAGGTCAATCACTACCCCCTACCCTAGATGTGAAGCAGAGGCACAGAAAAACACGTCAAGAAGCTTACAATCAATAATAAATGTTGCCTCCAAAATTTTTGTTTCTGTCTCTCAAATCCCAGACTTTAGCCCCTGTAAGCATCTGATCTCTCACTAACTCATCCATCCAACTACCAACCTCTCAACTTTAGAAACAGCTGAGAATCCTGGAATACACATTGATAGACTGCTTACAAGTTTCCCCTGCCTTGAAGAGAGTAAAAGAAAACTCCTATTAAGTCCCTATTTAAGTCCCTATCTCCAAGCTAAACAGACAGAAAATATAAAGGATACTTTCAGCGTTGGGGGAGAGTCGGTCTTGATCACAAGGGTCTGTAGTCCAATAATCCAACCATGTTTGGGCATTTCTGTTTATTCTTCAAAATGTCTCCCAGGGGTGGTCTATAGCCTTTACCATTATCTTTCTTTCCAGCCTGTAAGTTTCTCTCCTCTAATTTACTCAGTCTGGTTCCTGTGTGGTATCTGAAGAGTTTTTCTTGAACTGCCCAGACCCTTCATATCTCTAAGGCAGTTTGTCATTCCCTGAACAGTTGTTGACTCTGACAAGTTCTAAGTAACCCAGTCTTTAAAAGGGCATGGGGCAGCAAACTCCTGAAACCCAATAGTCAGAGGCCAACTGGCATGGAGGAAGGAGCCATGGCTGCACCTAAATCCCAGCCAAGCAGAAAATGCCTTGTCAGAAGCAGCAAATGCTGCCAGACCTTCTGAAATGACTTTGAAGCACAGATAGCTCATTGAAAGCACAGCTAGGATTTTTGAGGCTAAGAAGTGCCTAGTCCTTGGAAACATATGGAATCAGTCCACTGTCTCCTATGACTGACACACATACACACACCCTACAACTACCTCAGACTATCACATTAAACCCTAGCAGAAGTAGGAGAAAGGTCATGTTTGAGTAATAAGGATAACACCACCACCCCCGCCACATCTATCACATTATCAGAAGCCTAGCCTAGCTTCTGAGGCAGTCAATTGATTTGGAAAGAAAAGGCAGACAAGTTTGGTGTTCCAGAGCAGCAGAATTGAAGGGAACTGTGATTAAAAGGACACGTATTCCAAGGCACTTTTCTAGCATATCAGAGGATTTTGAGTGAAGACGGAAGCCAGGATCCCATTGTGTCAAACCACTCATGCAATCAACCATAGCAATTGACCTTTTTGCTGCTTACACTCCAAGGTGTCCAGAACCCACCTGGACAAGCAGCAGTTGTTCTGTCCCAATGGCAATTACTGCAGGTAGAAGAGTGATAGTTCTAGGAGTGTAGGTGTGGGAGGGGGAACAATATGAGAACACTGACCACCAATACAAATTCTGCCCCACACTATTTTTTTTATTTTTTTATTTTTTTTGAGAGCCAGCATGTTGTAAGTGTTTTGAGCATTGGACTATGACTTTAGAGTCCAGGATTCGGATCCCTGTTTGGCCATGTAAACCCACTGTGTGAGCTTGGGCAAGTCACACTCTCTCAGCCTCAAGGAAAGGGAAGGGCAAACCACCTCTGAACAAATCTTGCCAAGAAAACCCAATAGGGTCACCTTTAGGTATCCAAATAAAAGGGGCAGGCAAAGTTACCAAAAAAAAGTGAACACAGCAAATATAGGAGATGACGGTGTTAACCATTTTTAATGTCTCACTCTCTGCAATGCTAGAAATTTAGGGACTGAAGGAAACATTTCAAGGGAGGGGAAAAATTCTTATTTGGAGGGGGCAATGTCTTCATTGTGCCCCCACTCCCGGTAGCTACACTCCTGAACAGTTCTGTTATTATCAGTGGTGGGATTTCCATTTCACTGATGTTCAGTAGGATCTTGACCAGCAAGTCTGACAAAACATTTAACAGCTGGACATGAAAATATATAATGATTCAAAGTACAGTTTAGCAGTACAAGCCACAAAGAAATTGACCTATTCTGATTCAAGACCAGAAACTTTTAGCTCTGTCTCTACTTGAACTGTTTCTAATCTAGCTGGCCTTTATTATTAAGTAGTGTTTTCTTTTTCTGCCCATTGCTTTTCTTTTTTGTGCGTCCCACCTTTTCTAAACTAAGGGGATTATCAGATGGGAACAAAAAAAGTGTTCCTGACTTGCAATCTCCTCTCCTGTCCCTGTCACACCACAAAAAACTTTCATACCTACTTTTTGCCACCTCAGCCCATGAGTGAATAGAGCTCGAAGGGAGCTCCCTTCTAGTTTGAAATCCTGGCTGTTCTCAGAAGAAGATGAGAGGATGGGAAATTCAAAAATAAAAACAAAAATACTACAGTAAAAGTAACACCAAGCACAAAAACACACTTAAACCATTATAAATAACCTGGGGAGGGTACAAAAAAGTGTATCACTTACCTCGATGTCCCGATCTCACCTGGAAGTGTCCTGGCACGGACCTCCCACAGATGCTGGCATTGCACCAGCATAACGGGACACCTTTTCAGTCTCAGGGCATTCCATTACAGAAACGGAATGGGGGGCTCCACTGATGGCTTAGCCCATCAATAAAAAGAAGCACCGGTGTAACAACAGCTGATGGGAGCATGATGACACAGGTACAATGTTGTCTGAAATGCAAGCCCTTTAGCAATCTCCTGGCATTGTTATCATGCCATATTTAGAGCATCTGATAATCTCCTAAAAGCAAGGCTGCTCTTATTTTTGGAAGCTACTCTAGGAATCTTTTTTGGGTGATATGTGGAGAAACATGATTCAAATAAATAAATGGAAAAAATGCAGAATTCTATTTACAACACTTTTCATACAGGAAGCCCAAATCAAAACCTACATAGTATGTATGTAACCTATGTAACACAAGTTGATTAATCCTCAAACTAAGAAAACCCACCAATAAGCAATATTCATTACACAGAGATGGACAGTTTGGACAGAGGATGGAATAAAACAGTAAAGCTAATAAACAAGACTCTTTCTTGTGTCTATGCGTAGAAGTGAGGCAGGCCAAATCGACTTTGACTTATGGCAACCCTATGAATGAGAGGCCTCCAAGTCTATCTGCTGTGAAAAATTTGCTTGGTACTTCAAGGAAAAAGTTGCTCACATTCACCAAAAGCTTGACACCACACTTGTTACAGAGCCTAGGGGGATGCTCAGAACACCATCTTGTCAGTTTTTATGGAATCAGTTTTAGTTCTTGAGACCTGATGAAGTGGACATGATGCTTGAAACAGTTCACCCTACCACATGTAAGCTTGACACTTGCCCTTCTGGCTGATAAAATCTAGCAGGGGTGGATTGACCATCCAGGGGATGGTAAATACCTTACTACATCAAGGGAAGATGCCTGATGCCTTAAAGGAAGCAGTGGTGCACCCTCACCTGAAGGGGACTTCCCTGGATCCAGAGTTATATGGGAACTACCACCCTATTGCAAATATCCCCTTTTGGGGCAAGGTGCTTGAGAGTGTGGTGGCTGGGCAACTTCAGGCATTCTGGAAGGAAAGATTATCTGGACCCATTTCAGTCTGGTTTCAGGCCAGAGTATGGCACAGAAATGGACTTAGTTGCTCTGATTGATTATCTCCTCCAGGGGAAAGACACGGGGAGTGCTACCCTGTTGATCTTCTGGGTCTCCAAACAGCTTTTGATACCATTGATGATGGTATCTTACTGGAAAAGCTATGTGATGGGAGTAGGAGGCACTATTCTACAATGGTTCCGCTCCTACCTGGAGAGCCTGTTCCAGAAATAGGATTGGGAGATTCCTGTTCAGGTGTGAGTGCCACAAGGATCCATCTTATCCACTATGCTGATCAATATCTACATGAAACCACTGGGGGAGGTCATAAAGGAGTTTGGAGAGAGGTGCAATCAGTATGCTGATGACACTCAATTCTATTTCTCCTTGTCATCAGAGTCATCTGGATCTGTGCAGGTGCTGGACCTGTGCCTGGATGAGCTGGAGGAGAGCCAATAAACTGAAGCTGAATCCCAATAAGATGGAAGTTCTGTGAATTAGTTATTCTCAGGGGCAGGAATTGAGTAAACAGCCTGTTTTGGAAGGAGTTGCACTCCCGCTGAAGGAGCAACTATGTAGCTTGGGAGTGCTCCTAGGTCCATCCCTGTCACTGGAGGCTCCATGGTTTGGAGTGCTTGGTGCCAGCTTTGACTGGTGCATCAGCTATGGCCTTTTCTGGACAGTAGGCACAGTAGTCCATGCTCTGGTAGCCGCCTGATTAGACTGCTATAATGCACTCCACATGGGGCTCCGCTTGAAGAAGACTTGGAAGCTGCAGTTAGTGCAAAATGCAGCAACTTGACCACTGACTGGAATATCATATAGACAGCATGTAATGCCAGTCTTAAAAGAACTGCACTGGCTGCCAATACATTTCTGTTCTAAATTCAAGGTGCTTTTGATTATATTAAAGCCCTAAATGGCTTTGGGACTGCAATACTTGAGGGAGCACCTCTCCTCTCATGTGTCTTCTTGAGGATTAAGATCTGCTGGAGGGGGGCTCCTCCATTTCCCATCAGTGAGGTCAATACACTGTGTTGGGACATGAGAAAGGATCTTCTCAGCTGTAGCACCCAAACTGTGGAATGCTCTGTCCCTGGAGGCCCGACTCGCATGAACACTGTTGTCATTTAGTTAAAGTTAAAATTTGGTTATTTGCCAGAGCCTTTGGGCCTTATTAATTCAAACTAAGACTATTATTTATCATTTTAAAAACTTTAAACATTTTAAAAATCTGTTTTAAAATTACTGCATTGTTTAACATGTTTTTAGCTTATTTATACTTCCTTTCTGTTTTTACTGTTTGTCCTATTTTATTGCTATTTGTAAACCACCCTGAGATTTCCTGATAATGATTGCATTAACCCTACCTAAACAGGGCAATGCTGTTAAAAATTTCAATAGAAAAAGCAAAATGCCAGAGTTTATATCTACATGACTTTATGTTACATGAGTTTATATTTTTCTCTACTTTTTAGTTTGGTTTTTCTACCCTACTTTTCCTGCTGAGGACTTTGTAAATAGATTTGGTTGACATAAACAAAGAATGCAACATGATCTTACTCCCTCCTGCTTGAATCAATCAAAATTAAACACCATGCTTTACCCTAGAGGCAATGCGATTGTATTTCATTGCTGGATGATGGGACACAAGTATGTGGCAATCACCACATGTTTTTGTGAAGCATTCTGGAGAGAAGGCTGTACATAGAATCAAGCCACTGTTAGTTCCCATGAGGTAACTCTGGTGACATCTCCACCCAGCTGTACTATTTAAATCTGGCATATTAGCATCAAGCTTTAGAGACCTGAAAGAATTTGAAAGTGGTCCAAGTCTAAAACAGCTGTGCTGCTGGTATGTCTAATGGCTGAAGACTCTTTAAAGCATGAAGACAATGCTCTGAGGAAAGGAAAAGGTGGGGGAGGACAGGGGATACAGCTGTTGCTGTCATTTCTGTTATAGCAATGTTATGTTGTCTAGTGAGCCAAGGTCAGCAAGCTGTGCAGGAAAATGAAATGAAATGTTTTAGAAGGGCTAGACTAGATGACATAATGACATATCTGGATCAGGGAGAGCCCAAGAAGGTTTGCTATCTGACACAGAGTAGCAAACATTATTCCCACTCACACACAAATACAAAGGTCCTGTTCATACTACTCACGGGGGGGTCCTGGAACCAAACCCCAGCAAATGTGAAGGGACAACTGTACAAAAATAGCACTATGATTCTACAGGCAACATCCTATAGAATCTTAGGATTTGTAGCTTGGTGAGGCAAAGAGCACTCTGGCAGACAATTCTAAATTTTCTAAATTCCAAATCACAAGATTCCAAATGATGGAACCATGACAGTTAAAGTGGAACCCTAGCATAATAAGTCAGTACTATGAATGGGTCCAAAGTCTAATTCATAGATTCCAAAGCCAGCCAAGTTATTTTGGCACAAGAAGTAGAAAATCCCACAAATGCCAGGCAATGAAAATACAACAGCAGTAATTTCAATAATAGTTTGCTAGGCTTTTATGAAAATCAGTATTTGAGGCCTATGGCAGTCACCTCATCCTGCTTCATGGCAGAGTCAGCTGTGTTCTAGATATACTGAAATGTCTTTTTTCTTTTAAAATGGTGTGTGTGTGTTACTGCATACAGAAGCCATGGGGGGAAATGCCACATTGGTTACTTACCGTGAAGGTGCATTCTTGAGGGAACGGGGTGATACGGGTCCTTCATCTCTGGGATTTCGTCAGTCACCGCCCAGGTGTAGCAGGAAGTTACATCAAGCCTTTAGATATTTAAATTTCTTTGTCCTTATCTCCTCCATCCTGGAGCCACGAGGCCAGTTCACTGACTAGCAAAGCCCTGCAAAGGCTAAAGAAATCGATTAATCTAGAGTAGAACTACCACCAAATAAGGAACTGGATAAAGGAACTCTATGTGCAGTCACGGGGTGGGGGAAGGACCCGTATCACCCCGTTTCCTCAAGAATGCACCTTCACGGTAAGTAACCAATGTGGCATTCTCTGAGGGAGGGGTGATACGGGTCCTTCATCTCTGGGACGTGCCCAAGCATCATTCATTAGGGTGGGAGTGACTGCAACATTATTGGCATCAGTCCTTGAGGACCTCCTGGAGCACTCTCCGGCCAAAGGTAGCCTCGGCGGATCGAAACTTATCCACCTTATAGTGTCTGATGAAGGTGGATGGAGAGCTCCAGGTTGCTGCCCTGCAGATCTCTGCTAGGGAAGCGTTAGTAGAGAAGACAGCGGAAGTGGCCGCCAACCTAGTAGAGTGCGCTGTAATCCCGGAAGGTCTGGGGAGTTTGGCAGAGTCGTAGGCTATGAAGATGCATGTTTTGATCCAGGTGGCGATGGTTTTCTGCAACACCCTGGACCCTAATGATGCCTGGGAGAATGACACAAACAAGGCGTCCCAGTGCCTGATGGGGGCCGTTTGATTAATGTAGCTCTTTAGGGCCCTCCTGATGTCCAGTTTATGCCAGAGCTTCTCCCTTGGATGAAATGTGAAACTTGGAGATCACCTTTGGTCTGAATGACGGATCTGGGTGAAGAGTTACAATATCCTCGCTGAACGAGCAGAGGTGTTCCCTCACCGACAGGGATGCTAGTTCTGAAGCTCTTCTCGCCGAAGTGATGGCGACTAAAAAGGCGACTTTGATAGTGAGAGTCTTGAGCGGTATCTTTCGTAATGGCTCGAATGGAGGTTTCATCAACTGTCTGAGGACTAGAGACAGATTCCATGAAGGAAACCTATGGCATACCAGGGGTGATATGATGGAGGCACCCCTCAAGAAGCACCTGATGTGTGGGTGCGCAGACAGCTGACTCCCGTCTTGTGCTGTGAGGAAGGCTGAAAGCGCAGCCACCTGTCTTTTCAGTGTGTTTGGTTGGAGACCTGCTTCAAGGCCTTTTTGTAGGAAGGTGAGCACATGCTTTACTGAGGCTTCCTCACCAGCTAAGTGTCGGAGGGCGCACCATCTTTTGAAGGCCCTCCACGTGGCTTCATATATCCTTCTGGTTGATACACGTCTTGACGAGAGGAGGGTACTGATGACTGATTCATCATAACCGTGGTCTCTTAGGACTTGCCGCTCAATCTCCATGCTGTCAATTGAAGCCAGCTTGGATCTGGATGAAGAATCGGTCCCTGGTGAAGCAGGTCGGCTCTCTGAGGCAGACACCAGGGATCCCGAGTGCTCATTTCCATCAGCTCGGAAAACCAAGGTCTCCGTGGCCAGTGAGGTGCCACTAGTACCGCTTGTGCCCTCTCCTGGCAGATCTTCCAGCACACCTTCCCTATGAGGGGAAGTGGAGGGAATAGGTACAGTAGGCCTGCCGGCCAAGGGGATCTTAGAGAGTCTGTCCCCTCGGCATTGTGGTGGTGGAATCTGGTGAAGAACCTGTCCAACTTTGAATTTACCTGTGTCGCGAACATGTCCACGTCCATTGGTCCGAACCTGGACTGGATCTGGTGGAATACCTCGCCGTTCAGTTCCCATTCCCCTGGGAGGACTGAGTACCTGCTCAGGAAGTCCGCTTGCTGCTTGAGGTCCCCTTGTAGGTACTGGGCTGTGAGGGACCGTACCATCTTTTCTGCCCAAAGAAAGATGAGATCCGCTTCTTGTTGCAGGGATCTGGATCTCGATCCCCCTTGTTTCGCTATGTACGAGCGGGCAGTGGTGTTGTCCGTCATAACTGTGACATGCTGCCCCTTGAGTACCGGAGTGAAATGTTGGAGGGCCAGTCGTGCTGCCCGCAGTTCCAGCCAGTTGATGCTGTGCGCTTTCTCCTGCGGGCTCCAGAGCCCTTGTGTTACTTGTCCCTGGCAGTGTGCTCCCCATCCCTGTAGGCTGGCATCTGAGGTGACTAGGATCGGCTGTGTTATCATGCATGGGGAGCCCTTGCTCGTTGAGTTCCCCTGCGTCCACCAGGTCAGGGAGTCCCTCACATGCTGTGGAAGAAGAAGAAGTGGAGACTTCCTCATCGCAATCTCTTTTTGATAAGGCATTAGAAAGATCTGCAGAGGTCTGGAGTAGAATCGAGCCCAGGGAACCACTCCGAAGGCCGAGATCATGAGGCCCAGTAGTCTGGCTAGTAAGGACAGGGGGACCTTCCTTAATGCGAGAACTGTTTAAGCCTCCCGCCGGAGGACCTGCTGTCATTCCTGCGAAAGGGTGATCCTGGAGTGTAGTGTGTCTATCTCCACACCCAGGTGGATGATAGAGCGGGCAGGAGACAGACTGCTCTTCTTGAAGTTCACTAGGAAACCGTGAGACTGCAGGTAGCAGATTGTGACCTGTAGGACTTTCTCCTCCTTCTCTAGGGAGGAGGCCCAGAGAAGGATATCGTCCAGGTAGGGGTACAGGTGTATACCCTGAGACCTCAGACTGGCGATCAGAATTACCAGAACCTTGGTGAACACCCTCGGCGCTGAGGCCAGGCCGAATGGTAGTGCTCTGAATTGGAAATGTTGATCTCCGGAGGCAAAGCGAAGATACTGCCTGCTGTTCTCGTGGATCATGATGTGCATATATGCATCTGAAAGGTCGAGTGAGGCTAGAAAGTCCTTGGGTTGTAGGGCCTCCCTGATGGATGAAAGTGTCTCCATTCGGAACTTCGTGTAGGTAACGCTTTGGTTGGTGTGTTTTAGGTCCAGGATAGATCTTAGGCTGCCATCCTTCTTTGGTACCGTGAAGAAGGAGTACACACCTGAGAAGCGCTGAGAGGTCGGGACTTCTTCTATGGCGGCAATGTCCCTTAGGTGGGCTATGGCTTCTGATAGGTCCCTTGCTTTCCTTGGGTCCTTTGGAACAGGGGCTGGGAGGAATCTGCCCCTTGGTCTTATGTCGAACTCGATTTGGTAGCCGTGGGTGATTGTTGATATTACCCACCTGTCGGTTGTCGAGTTCAGCCAGGACGCAAGGAACAGACTGAGTTGGCCGCCCACCGGGGGTGACCCCGAGTCAGGATTGTTGGCAGGGGGGCCCCCGTTGCTGTTGGGTGGTCCCCCTTCTGTTGCCATTAGGCTGTTGTCCTGAGGGCTGCCTGATAACGTAGTTCGGCTTGACCCAGGCTGGATGAAAGGAGTTGTAGTTCCGCTGTTTTCTGAACCCTCTGACAGAACGAAAGGACCGAAAGGGTTGAAAGGGACACTTGCCACTCTTTTTGTCCGACTTCTTCAGGGTAGAGGGCATTGCCATCTTTTTGTCCTTGGTCTCTATGAGGATGCCCTTTAGGGCCTCTTCCCCGAATAGTTTCTGGCCCTTAAACGCAGAGGAGGCCAGCGCAGCTCTGGTGGAGGGCGTCCACCTGCCAGTACTTCAGCCATACTGATCTCCTGGCGAGCGCCAGGGATCCAATCGCGCGGGCAGAGAAGATCATGGCATCCTATGTGGCATCCACTATGAAGAAGAGGGTACGTAGAAACCTCAGGAGAGACTTATGGAGCACGTTTGGGTCGAGTTCCTGGATCTCCATGAGTTCCTGCAGCCAAACAATAGCAGCTCGGGAGAATAGTGATATGGCCAGGGTGGACCTGACTCCGCACGCTGAGGAGTCGTGTGCCTTTTTGATAGCCGCATTGGTTCTTTTCTCATCTGGGTCTCGGAGGGAACCATCTCCCTCCTTCGGAGCCAGACAGTTGGAGACGAGAGAGGCAACCGGATTGTCGACCACCGGGGACTTCAGTAATTCCAGGAAACGTTGGCTGGTGTTGTAGTATTTTTGGGCCACGGTGGTACCCCTCCTTCCCATGGATGTTTTTTCCCATTCATTGGTCACCAAGGACCAGAACGCCTCTGGGAAGGGTAGCTCAGGCTTCTTCGGGCAGGAGGTGCGCATCACTGCCACCACTTTCTCATTGGAGGACGACATTGAAGGAGATTGCTCTGAGTCTGATGGTGAGATCTCCAGGGTTGACATCATCTTGGTTAGGAGAGGGATGTACCACTCCCCCTGGAAGAGGCGATCCGTGTATTCCTGATCCGCTGCCTTGGAGTCAGTTATTTCACCCTCTTCCTTGTTGGTGTGGTGCCCATCGTCCTGAGGTTCCATGCCCCCTACTGCTTCTATAAGGGCACGTTCCTCATCTGAGCCTGCTGGGGACTCTTCCGATGAGTGGTTGGAAGGGGGGGTCTTTCCTCTTTTTAGCCAGTGCGCCTGTGCTTGGTGGCGCGATTGTAGTGCCCCTGTCCAAGGATTTGGCTTTCGCCTTTCCTGGTCCTTTGGGTTGACGTGGTTGCGTGCTGGTCGCCCGGTCCTTGGGTAAGGTTCCCAAGGCCGAGGCGCTGGTGCTTGGCCCCTCGGACGATTCCTTGTCTGAGAGGAGCGCCTTAGAGAGCAGTTGTAGGGCTGCCTTGACGGCCCCCTTGCGTTTTGTGTGGTGGCCCCGCTTGGTGGGCGCATTCTGACTGGTTTGGGTCGCTGGTGTGGCAACCCATTCAATATCAGATTCCTCTCCACTGGACGGATGGAGGAACACAGGAATACCCTGGTTGCTTCTGGCAATGCGGCATGTGGGGGCCTGATATGCTGGGACCTGGAAGGCTGGGGCCTGGTACACCGGGAGTTGGGGCCTTATGGCCTGAGCAGCCTGTGTCTGGTAGACCAAAGGGAGGTAGGCCGGGGCCTGGTTCCCTAAGCCTAAGGCCTGTGGAAGTGAGGCCTAGAGGGGGGGGCAGCTGGGTAGGCAGGGCCTGGTGAGCCAGGGCCTGATGGGCCTGTTGAGTCGGGGCCTGGGTAGGCTGGGCCTGGGGTGGCACATGCTGGGGCCCCGAGGCCTGTGGGACCACCGATGGAGTGGTTGTGGCCTGCAAGGGGGGGCTTCTGTGGTTGGGGCCTGCAAGGCCTGTGCCCCCATGTCCAGGGGCTGGGATGTCTGGGGGTGCTGGTTTTGGGCCTGAATCCCAGAGGGGTCTGCCGGTGGTGGAATTTGGGGCCCGGACACCTGGGTGACTAAGGTGGCCGGTGGGTCCTGATCCGGGAGCGACCCCTCCCCCCCCGATGCTTCGGCCGCGGTGCCCGGGGACGGAGTGGTCTCCATGGGGGTGGATGGGTCCCTGCTCTCCCCATTACCATCAGAGGCCCCGTTTGGCTTGGTGGGAAGGAGGCCCGAGGTCCCCAGGAGTAGGGAGGGCACAATGCACGGGGGAAGGGCCAGGTCATCCCCGCTCCCCCGGGGGCCCCCTGTACCTTACCGGGGACTCCTGCCCCCATCCACGAATGGCAGCAGGGGCCTGGAATGTGCCAGGAGCTCCAGAGGGGCGGGTGGTCGACTGCGGCCCCGGAGAAGTCCTCAGAGGCCGCCTTCTTCCTTGTCTGGGTCGGCCTCTTCCGCGGCTTCTGGGGCGCCGATCCTTCCAGGGCCCTCCCGGCCACGATGGCCTGATGGGCCTTGCGGGCCGCGTCCCTTTGCGGGACCCCTTGGTGGGAGCCGGTAGCGGCAGCAATGGTGACCGCGGCTCCCATGCCGGTGCTCACCACGCTCTCGGAGTGGCCGCGGTCGAGGATTGCATCCCCGGCCACTCCGGAGTCTTCTTCTGCCGTCCGCTGGGTCTCCTGGGCCTGCATGGCCAGCGAGAGCAGGGAAGTCGAAGAAGGAGTTGGGAGGGGTAAGCAGAAAGAGCGGGCTAGACTGAGCAGCTGTGAGAGGAAAGGCAGAGGGGTTTTTTTTAAAAAAGGCGGGAGATTCAAAAGGAGAGAAGAGAATAAGAAGTAAAAAGGAGTTAAAATAGAGAAAAGGAAAGGCGAACAAAGAACAGGATAGATGGAGGAGATTTCTCAGCTACCTACTGGGCGAAGCAGGAAGTTAGAAGTGGCCTCGTGGCTCCAGGATGGAGGAGATAAGGACAAAGAAATTTAAATATCTAAAGGCTTGATGTAACTTCCTGCTACACCTGGGCGGTGACTGACGAAATCCCAGAGATGAAGGACCCGTATCACCCCTCCCTCAGAGAATCCAGTGTTACTCCTTCTTACAGTTTGTTGTTTTTATGTATCTTTACGTTGTTTTCGACTTATGGCAACAGTACGGTGCCATAAGCTTTTCATGGGCTTTTCCTGGCAGGATTTGTTCAGAGGGGGTTTGCCTTTGCCTTCATCTGAGATTGTTGAGAGAGTGTGACTTGCCCAAGGTCACCCAGTGGGCTTCCATGGCCGAGCAGGGATTTGAACTCTGCTCTCCTACAACAGACCCAATGAAAACAATGGGACTTGACTTAATATATCTCATTCATTTCTATGGGCCTATTCTAACTAAGGCCAACTGTCCTATGGTCTGGTCAGCAAGTTGCCCAGTTATCAGGTAGTTGGAGTGCAGAGTTATCAAGTAGTTATTTCAGTCCAGGTCAGTCACAGGTTATCCAAGCAAGATGATGGGAGGAACAAGAGGGTGGTTTTCAGGTGGTTCAGGAGTCTTTACAGCAAATTAATAATCCAAATAAACAAAGTCAGCAAGGAGGAAAACAGGGTTGTCAACTGTAGTCAGGCCAAAGGTCAAGAAAACACAAACACCGAAGATACTACCAGTCACCAAGATAAGGCAGTTGCAGGCAACAAAGATGCTCAGGAGCCACTGGGAAATTTATGGGCAACTGACTCCAAACAGCTGTTGCCTAATTAATCAGTGTTGCTTATTTAACAGCCACTTTTCTCCCTTTTGTATCGTGCAAAATTTTTAATCTAATTTTGTGCTTTTAGCTTTGCCAAATAAACGCTGATATACCTCAGAGGAGGTGTGAGTAGCACGTGTGTGCATGCACGCACACAGGGGGGAGGGCAGCATGGGATGCAGGAGTTGGCGCGGGGAGGGCAGTGTGTGAAGAGGGTAGCAGGGGTGCAATGGCAGAATTAGTTGAGGCAACAAAGGATATAAAAGTAAGAAAGGCTCCAGGTCCAGACGGATTAGGTACAATTTATTATAAAACCCTAGATCAATTATTTCTACCCCTACAACAAACAATGAATTCAGTTCTGAACTCTGTGAATTTCATGGCCCAGTGGAGACTTGAACCTGCTTCTCCCAAGTCCCACTTCTACAAATCAACCACACCTAAGTGTACACATGCAGACATGTACAGACAGAGCCAGAAAGGATCTTTTACTATCACTTGTACTATTCTTGTGCAAAAAAAGGCATTTCTGCAGCTAACCCAAATTGAACATGAAGAATCTAATCAAAATCTAGTCTATGGGAGGTAGAGAAAGCATTGGACTGGAGGGACTGCATCCAAATCCCTGACAGTTATGACATTAGCCTACCTCAGGAGGTTGCTATGAATGATATAATGGGATAAATTTATCCAAGTTCCTGAAAACCCTCAAAAAAGGTATGATACAAGTGGGACAAAGCATTAAACAAATAATTCAGGAAAAGGATATCTTCAAACAGTTTGTTGGAAGTTCTTGATGTTTAAGCTTACCAAAATAGGTAAATACAACTTCAGATGAACAACAACACATGACATATTACACCATGTCATAATTTAGTGGACAAAAATAAAGCCAAAATGGAGAAGCCATGTGTGAAAAACTAAGTACTCCCTTACTTCTTCCAAAGGAATTAAGATGCTAAGTAGCAGATATGTGCTGCTAATCAAGTGCCCTTGATCAATTGATCATCAGCAAGTGTGACCACCTCTATAAAAGCTAAAATTTTAGTAATTTGCTGCTCTGGATTGTTCAGATGTGTGTTAACACAATGCCAAGGAGGAAAGACATCAGCAATTATCTTTGAGAAGCAATTGTTGCTGCCCATCAATCTGGAAAAGAGTTATAAGGCCATTTCCAAACAGTTTAAAGTCCTTCATTCTTCAGTGAGAAAGATTATCCAAAAGTGGAAAACATTCAGAATAGTTGCCAATCTTCCCAGGAGTGAACGTCTCAACAAATTCACCCCAAGGTCAGACCATGCAATGCTTAGAGAAACTGCAAAAAATCCCAGACTCTACAAGACTTTCAGCATGTTAAATGTTAAAGTTCATGATAGTACAATTAGAAAAAGACTGAACAAGTATGGTTTGTTTGGAAGGGTTGCCAGGGGAAAGCCTCTTCTCTCTAAAACGAACATGGCAGCATGGCTTAGGTTTGCAAAGTTGCCTCTGAACAAACCACAAGACTTCTGGAACAATGTCCTTTGGACAGACGAGACCAAAATGAAGATGTTTGGGCATAATTCATAGCAACACGTTTGGCAAAAACCAAACACAGTATATCAGCACAAACACCTCGTGCCAACTTTCAAGCACAATAGTGGAGGGGTGATTATTTGGGCTTGTTTGGCAGCCACAGGACCTGGGAACCTTGAAGTCATTGAGTCGACCATGAACCCATCTGTATACCAAAGTATTCTAGAGTCAAACGTGATGCCATCTGTCCAACAGCTAAAGCTTGGCCACAATTGGGTCATGCAACAGGACATTGATCCCAAGCACACCAAGCAAATCTACAACAGAATGGCTGAAAAAGAAAAGAATCAAGGTGTTGCAATGGCCCAGTCAAAGTCCAGATCTCAACCCAATTAAAATGCTGTGGCAGGATCTTAACAGAGCTGGGCATAAACAAATGCCCACAAACCTCAATGAAATGAAGCAACATTGTAAAGAAGAGTGGGCCAGAATTCCTCTGCAATGATGTGAGAGACTGATGAAAACAATTATTTCAAGTTATTGCTGCCAAAGGTGGTTCTACAAGCTATTGAATCATAATGTATACTTAGTTTTCCACACATGGCTTCTCCATTTTCACTTTATTTTTGTTGACTAAATCATGACATGGTGTAATATGCCATGTGTTTTTGTTCATCTGAAGTTGTCTTTACCTAATTTTAAGACCTGCTAAGAAACAGGTGATTGTTATTATGTCCTAATATGTAAAACTACAGAATTCAAAGAGGTTGTACTTTCTTGTTCACACGACTGTATTTCATCTCTCTCTCTGGCTTTTCTTCGCAAACTAAGATTCAGGATTGGATTTGTCCTTCGAGCCTGTGCAATGGATTTTTCTGGTGGAGCGCAGCATGCACAGAACTGGCCTCACCCTTTAAACCAGAGGTTCATCTGCCGTGGCCTTGCAAGCATGGACGTAGCAGCGAGGTCCTTGGGCCATAGGTTTAATTAGAGTTTCCTTCTCTTAGATGGTTGACCTTACAGGGTTGGACAAGCACCATCTGCCCGGGTTTGGGATTAGAGTTTTCCTTCTCCTAGGATGGTTGCCATAAGGCTAGAGAGCCCATCCTGCCCTTTGACGTTCTTTGTCCTTTGACGTCCTTTGACGTTCTTTGCCCTTCGGTTTTGACCTGTCTGGCATGGGAGACCCTACCAGTGGCTATTATGCCACCGCCAGCATAGCTCAAAACATCATTAGGGTACACAAGCCTCTCTCCCATGACAAGGGGGGCGTCAATGGAGGGGTGTATTTCATACATTAGCTTATTTATTGATGTTTCACAAGGTTAGCAGTATATCCAGACTTCCCCAGAAATAGGGACTGAATGAAGATTTGCTCAAAACCTAACGAAGAGGTCTTTCCAAATTCCCAAAAGACACACCCAGGTAGTAATTATGCAGACACCCCTTGGACAGTGAGTTAGAGTGGAAATGTGCTAATTCTCCTGGATGTCCCTGGAAGTGAGTCATTCACTAATTCAATGAAGTGGCTGGAACACTCACTACTCTGAAAACTGGTTTTCCTTCACATCCCTCTCCTCAACAATGGAAGGTTGCCTGACGCCCATCAGCCTTAATGTCTTAGCCATTTGCAGCCATTAGCATAGCCAGAGCTTCCATTGTCTAATTGTGGGAAACTCCATCTAACATTGTATTCCACTCATAACACCGCTTAAGGGTAAATATTGGGTATAAATATCACCACAAAACACAGTCAAAGTGTTCCCAGCTTCCTGCATCTCATCACTCTGTCCATCCACTGTAAGACTCCAACTGAGTATCTTCTGCTACACAAATTTCTGCTCTTCAGACAGGTATAGTATAGTCCATCATCTCAAAGTCTATTCCTCTATCCCAATACTCCTACTTTCTTTGACAGCCTTGTGTGATTGCTTGAAGCCTGATTGTTGGTGTGAATGCTTCTGATATTAGTGTCTCGTCAGTTAGTGCATAGCTCAAAAGATCCCGTAGTTACCCAGCCTCTTGTTGCCATATTGAGCTAACTGAAATTCCCCATATTAATATCTGGACATGAGTGGGTTCTTCATGGACCCCACACTATTCAGGTAACAGTAGGAAGGTAGAGGAAAAGTTACTGAGAATGCATGTAAACAAATACCATATGTAAAGATAGGCTCCATTTTGTTTGTGGACAAGGAAAGAGAATAAGCCAAAAGAGTAATGAAAAAGACAGAATTTGAGGAGGGACATAAAAAAAATGAGATGCTTCCCAAATGTATATGCCACACCTGGGCAGCAACTGTCAGTATCTATATTGTTCCATTTTTAGTATGTCTGCCACCAAAACAAACACATGCTTCTACTCTGTAATGGTCTAAAGCAGTGGTATTCACTAGGAGCTTGCCAAAAGAAATGTTTAACAGGATAATAAAATGCACCAAAAATGAGGAAAAATTACTTAACCCTGTATCTTAACACAAAGCATGAAAAGGAGATTGCATGGATCCAGCAGCTTCTCACCTCTGGTCAAATAGTCCCCTGTCTCTTCTGACCCCCAAATCACTGTCCTTTGCTCCTGCTTTACATTATTAGAGTGGAATCAAATTAACTTCAGTGATCTTGCAGCTTGACCTATGACAACTCATTCCACTGTTGGCTCAGGTGGGGAAGGCAAGGAGAGAAAGTTTGGGAAAATTCACCTATTGAGGGAGGGCATGGCAGCAGCACAGTATCAAAAGCCAGGCAAGTGTCCCGACATGTAGGGAAGAGTGGTCAGTGACAAGAGCCTTAACAACAAGAACCTCATACTTTGTGTGCAAATGGTCCCAAGCTTCAATTCCTGGCATCTCCAGGTATGACTATCAACCTTGGAGTGCTTTAAAGGGACATCAGACAAAATCATGAAGGAGAAGGATACCAATGGTTATTAGTCAGAATGGCAAATACAGTCGACCCTCTGTGTCCATGGATTCTGTATCCACGGATTTAACCAACCACAGTTTGAAAATATTTTAAAAAAATAATTCCAACAAAGCTTGATTTTGCCATTTTATATAAAGGACATCATTTTACTACACCATTGCACAATCCTAAATATACACTGGACTGACTATGTGACGAATGTTGCTGTCCTTGAGCAAGCAGGGATCACCAGCATTGAGGCCATGATATTGAGAACACATCTGCGCTGGGCAGGGCACATTTCTAGGATGGAGGACCATCGCCTCCCAAAAATACTACTCTATGGTGAACTCGCCATGGGTCAGCGTAAGAGGGGCGCTCCAAAAAAGCGATACAAAGACTCCCTGAAACAACATCTCAGGCTTGGCCAATTGATCACCAACAGTGGTCCGCCCTGGCCTCACATCGGGAGGCATGGAGATGCACTATCCACAATGCTGCAGCCTTATTTGAGAACTCACAACGAACAAGTCTTGAAGAGAAATGACAACGCAGAAAGAATCACAACCCAAAAACATCACCCAAGGAGACCTTCTGCTGTGCTTTTTGCAACCGGACTTGTTTATCTCGGATTGGCCTTTTTAGTCATCAGCGCGCTTGCAGAAAGTGCGGGATGAATCCTTCCTGAATCTTCGTTTGCGAAGAAAAGCCAGAGAGAGAGAGAGAGAGATAATGGGACTTGAACATCCATGGATTTGGTGTCCACGGTGGTGGGTGGGCTAGAAACAAACCGCAGCAGATACCAAGGGCCCACTGTATATTGTCCCCCAAACCAGAGGCAGTTATGACTCTTCATATTAATTGCTGAAGAATACTGTACAAACAAGAAGGTACTATTGCATAAATCCTATAAGCATCTTGCTGCCAACTGTATGAGCTGAATGTTCAACCCAACAGTTTGTCAGTCTGATCTTGCACTGGTGTGTTCCTAAGGCTGGAAAAGACCACTGTCTGAAATGCTAAAGATTTGTTGCCAATCATTATAACCAATAACATGCTATGAGAACCAGTACTGAGTGAAGATTAGGCAGTTATCTTGTATTTCTTGATAAACACAGCTGCAAAACAGAGGTGGAACCAAAAGAAGTATATTGGGTGCTTTGGGAGGTGGAGAGATTTCACTCTAAAAAACAACTTATACTGATGAAGGGGTAAGGAATACTTTGCCCAAATTATAATTTAAACTAGTTTTAGCACTTCTGTTACTCCTGTTACCACTCCATCAAAAAAAAAAGGGGGGGTACAAAAGAGTAGGCAAATAGTTTAAAGAATCAGAGCATGGCAAGAAAAGTTGCATTGGCCAGGCAACACGGACCACGCCACAGGTCTAATTCCAGACTAAGATGGGAAGGCTCAACATTGGCAGACAGGTAGTTATTGGTGAATCTTCGTTTGTGAAGAAAAGCCAGAGAGAGATTATTTGCAGGTATGTTTTTACAAAACCATCATAACACAATACACTGCATTAAACTAATAAAAACCCCTTCCCCCCCCACCAATTCAAGTTGTTAGCAATTTGAGTACCATGAAAGCAATAGTAAAATAATGATCATTTAGTACACTTCTGATTGATAATTCCTGAAGGGGCTCAACTTGGGAGGTCAAATTTTGCCAGATCATTTCAGGCACAGACTAGCCTAGTCTTAGAGGAGACTTGACCACACTCAAACCCCGCTCCCTGTTCTGGGGTCCATGGGGGAAGAAAATAGATTAATTACCCCAATATTAATGATATCCTACATTGGGGGGGGCAGCTCAGCTGTTCTAGAATTTAACCCCCATGATTCCTCACCACTGCTATGAATGAAGTCTCCACATCTCAAAGTAGTATCTCACTAATTGCAAAATGCTAATGACAAACAATAAGGATGACTATTGCAAATTTTCGTGATTCCTACAGACAGAATGCTGAGCTAGAAAGACAGCACAGCAATCGTGATCGTTGATACTTCCCTAAAGTGTTCAGATTGCTTTACAACTCTCATCAGTGAATTCAAGAGCTTCCTAAGATGTAGCTGCAGCACAGTGTACAGCTAACATTGAATTATAAACCTCCTCCAGGCCCCCCTCATTTAAGCAGAAGCAAAAGTAAGGGTTTGTTTTTTAAAATTTATTTATTTAAAAAAACTAGGGCATGAAACCACAGCTCACTCTCTCTCTCCCAGCAGAGCCAGGCAAATACTGTAAATAGATTAGCACAGCTGCTTTGCCTCCCCCACTCGCATGAGAGCACAGTCAGCCTGCTTTATCACAGGTGCAATCATCCTACACTCCCAGAGCACCCACATCACATCAAGCATTGCTCTTCCCACATGCTGTCTTGGTGGGCCGCAAAAAAAGAAAAAAATCAAAGTGAGAGGCCCTTCTGCCTCCATCTCAACTGACTCACTATTTGCAAATACTGCTGGTGGAGCATTGTGCTTTCCAAGTGTCATGGGACTCAGTGGATTCATTTTTAAATTATTTCTTTTTTTTTCTAATTCCATTGTGGGGGAGGGGGGAGCTTCATCCACTATCGAAACAACAAGCTGTATAGCTTGAAATTCAACCGGTTATATGCTAAGCAGTTCTCAAGATGAGGATCAGCTACCTCTTTGTTCCACTTTTCAACCCCCTGCTCTATTGTTGTCCATCTCATCCCTCATGCACATTCCAAAGCTTGAACAATGCATTTCAACCACACCAGACAGAGTACAGAGTGAAGGTGCAAAATGAGTACTCACCTGAGTATGAACCATCTCGTGAGATCAGGCAGGTTGTACAATCCCAGGTGATGCCCTACCCTTCTCTCCTGTGGCACCACCATGTACAAATCCTGCTTGCGGTCCCAACATGCAGCAACCCTTCTTCCAAAGGCAGAGTGAAAAATCTTACTTCGGTCATACAGATCAGTTCCTCCAGCCCCACAAGACAGGACATTCATTTATCTGGTGGTGCCTGCAAGCCATCTAGCCTGAGCGACATCCAGTAGGGGATTAAGGGCCTTTGAGGGGAGCACCAAACATTCCTATCCCTGCCTCCTCCCCCTGTAGCTGCCCAGAGAGGTGGGTGATTCCGTCTCCAATAATCCCCTTCTGTCACTCTCTTCCAGGAAAGGCTGGCAGGTCACCAAAGGGGAGATTAGTGAGATAATGAAAATGCCTGCCCCCTCCCCTTCAGAGCACTCCCATCACTGGGCTCTCTGTACAGCACCACCCTGCCTAGGCAAGGCAGACACTTCAGTCACTCAGCAGTGGTACGATGTACCAATGGGAAATCTGTATTCCCCATCACCACCACCACCCTCATGCAAATTCTTCTTGTAGGCAGCAGCATCACCTGCTGGCCTCCGGTAGAAATGCTGTGCTAGCTGATCTCAAAAGAGACCCATCAGTACAGCAGTTGCTGATGCTGAAACCCAGTTTCCCAGCTCCTCTTCTCACAGTGAATGTCCACTCTAGTGTTCAATGATGCCCAGAGCCAAAAGGCATCCACAAATAATTTTTTGCCCTATTCTCAAAGCATAGGTTGTAGACATTGTCAGATAAAGGATATCCAATTTTATAGATCAGTGATGCGATCTGCTGTGGGTTAATCCTATCCCCAGTATCCCACTGACACAACACAGAAAGGACTATACCAATGCATCTTGACTGAATGCTGACTGAATCATGAATGACAGATTCTGCATTGATATCATGAAAAACCCAGCTTAACAGCTTCTGTAATGGAAAGATCTGGCTGCCTCTTTCCTTTTAAAAGGAAAAAAAAGTCTGCAAAAATAAAATGCCATAATAATATGGATATAATGCTATCTATGTGCATTGGTGGTTTGCAGAACAATATAAGGAAAAAGGTCCTGCCCCCAAATCTGGCCACCTCACTTCCCATGCCTAGTCCTTGTCATGTGTGTATTGTCACATCAGTTAATCTAGTTTTATAATTGGATGTTTCAGCAATTAAAAATGATACACTTTGCATGTTATAAAAGGAGGTATATTTTTTTTAAATGAAATAATTTATTCCTTGACTGCTTTCTGTTCCTTAGCCTGTTACTGAAAAATAACAACCTCTCTTCCTGTTTATTTGTTACATTAATATCCCACCTTTCCTCTAATAAGCCCAAGGCACCATACATGGCTTTCTTCCTTCCTACTTTATCCACACAACAACCCTGTGAGGTAAACCAGGCAGATAGCAGGAAGCAGCCCAAAAGACTAGAACCTGGATCTCCCAAAGTGCAGTGCAACACTAATCATTATATCACACTGGCTCTTATTCCATGTCTTCTAAGTTTGCTCAGGAATCTTTGTTGAGGGACTTCATTAAAAGCATTTTAGAAATCCAAGTAAGTAATGTTTAGCAGATCACTTCCATCCATATGCTTGTTGACTTTTTTCAAGAACTCTAGAAAGAAAACTAAGACGAAAACTTATCTTTGTGGAAGCCATGTTGATTCTTCTTCAGTAGGACTTGACTTTCTATGTTCTTGATAATTTTACCTTTAACAATACTTTGCACCAAACTCCCTGGAATTGGCATTATGCTGACTGTAATTTCCTAGATCCTCCTGGATTCCTTTTTTTAAAATCAGCCATTGGCCATTTCCAAATTCTTTCATACCTAGGCTGATCACAGCACATAGGGATGTAGGAAAATGTGCAAAACAAGATAATCATCAGACCATTGTAAAGAATGGAGGTGTCTTTGTACTGCAGACTAGTTTAAGGAGAAAAATGATAAACTGGGGGGGAATGATCAATGCTATATGGAGCTAAAGTTGACTACATATGCCTGTCTATGGTACTCTTGACACATGAGTTTCCATATTGGTAAAATAAATCCTGTTATTCCAAGAGATATATAAAGATCCATTTACATTTATCTAGTTCCTAACTGGATTAAATATTGGTTTGAATTAGTTTGAATTAGTCAGTCAGCACATTATCTTGCTTTCTATCTATCACCTATTCAGCACAACTGATGAAACTGGTGAAAGTATAACAATAACTCTGCATCATTTACCACCAGCAGAGGGAGATCTGTATCAACAGAACTAAAGCTGAAGGATGAAACATTCTGGAATGGCTTTGGATAAAGCCGGTGGCAGAGATTTAATTACAAATATCAACAACTTGACAAAGTTCTTACTGAGTCAATTATATAAGAGATTAATTTAGCTCTTACACTTAAGCCATTATGCAATGAACTCAGATTTCTTTTCATTCTTTTATCATTATGAATATAACATACAATGTAGAATATATAATGGGCTCAGTCAAGAGATACATAACTTGTAACAGGGCAGAGAAGTACATGCAACTACAACCTGTAGTTTGATGTAGTCACATCTGCATCTAGATGACCAGTGCAGGAGGGAGGAGGTAATCTTAGACACACATATATAATTTAGAGTCCGAGGGCTACCAGGGAGGTGCGATGTCCTCACAGGGGGTCCGTGAAGGCTTGAAGGCTGCTTGGCCCAGTTCCTCCCTGCAGTGACAGGAGCTAAGGCAAAGGCTGGATGGCTGGCTTGGCCTGCACATTGCCATTCAATCTACTCCAGCCACAAATTTGCAGGAAGAAACAGGATAAAAGTTTTCCCTCCCTCTCCAGTGCCTCTGAGGGAAGGTTTAATGGATGTGTAATTGTAGTGTTGTTGTTGTTGTTGTTGTTGTTGTTATTGTTATTTTAAATCTTGAATCAAGTCTTGGGGGTCCAGGACAACAAAAGATATGTATTTAAAGGGAATCCATGGTAAAGAAAAGGTTAAGAGCCACTGATCTAGAGATCTACCAGAATGCCCTCAACTGTGAATGCCCCTTTCCTGCAATGAAAAAGCCTCATCTGATTTTGGAAGCTGAGTGAGGTCAGGCCTGGTTAGTACTTGGATAGACCACCAAGGAATACAAGTGATTTGTACTCCTACCTAAGACTCTGGAGAGTCACTTCCAGTTAGGGTTGAAAAGACTGGGCTAATGTCATACTTCACACTGGAGAATCCAGCTCAGAAGAGTCATACTTAGAGAGGCCTCTGACCCCAGGTGTTGGTTCCCTCCCAGAAGTTGGGCAACTGGGGGAAGATACAGCTAGTGAAGACTTCCAGCAAGATGGGCTCCACCCTACCTGGAACTGATGGACATGATGGGGAGATGATACCATCATCTGCGGCACACTGACCAAAAAAAAAAAAGCAGCAGTAATGGAAGAGCCCACAACTCTTGTAGAAGTTTAACTGAGAAATGCTGAGTGATTAACCATCTGACATCTCAAGGTCAAGTAGCTATAAATCTTCCAGGAACTGAAGAGAGTTCTTGTTGCATGCAGCCGTTTATCTACCTGGCCTATGCTCTTGGTGTTCTTGGATTTATTTAGATTCTTGATCCTTGGAACTTTATGTCATTTGGTCTTCTTTTGTCTTTGTTTATTGTGACTACAGGCTTCTTATCACTGATTTCAGCACAGCTTGAGCTCCTGCTACTGGTCCTCCAATTATCTTCAAAGAACTTCCTAGATTACATGTGTATGACCTAGACTGGCTTAACTCACCCATGCTAAACCCTGCCTTGCCCATCTCTGTCTTAAAGTATAATCCTGATAGAACAGCACTGTTTAGGGCTTGTAAGCCTTGGGACCACAGAACAGGGAATATGGCCTTTTCTAGATCATAGAATCATAGATTTGGGGGTTATATTCTTCCTAAAAGATCTGGTGTTTCCTGCTGTGGAGCCCTCCTCTTCTGGCAGAAGCACAGGCTGCCAGCTTCATTTGGGAACCATTCTTCATGCAGTGGTAACCTCCTATTTCAATTATGAAAGTGTGTTTTATGTGGAGCTGCCCTTGAAGATGATACAGAAACTTTGCTTAATAGTGAATGCTGCCACATGTAAAGTAATGTATCCCACTCCAGTCCAATTATCTGCTTTCAGGTCCTGTTCAGGATATTCTTTTTTACTGTGGAAATACTGAAAAGCCTGAGTCCTGCATGCTTTCCTTCAAGAATGCCTTCACACTTTAGGATGGCCAAAAAGAAGGAAAGGACTGCTGAAAAAAGATGACAAAAGAGGATTCAGATTTGCATAAAAATGCACGTGCTAATTTATATTATTATATATACAAATTTAGAACTCATTATTGTAATAGAAATAGAATAAATTTTGTCATAACATGGAAGTCTACGACCACGTAACTTGCGTGCCTGTTCAGTCAAAGGTTCAGGTGCTATTTGCAGATGGGCAGTTTAGAAGCTCTTCTCCTCTGCCTTCTTATTTATCTTTCAGATGGACTAGGACTAAACAGCCCTCTGAGTAGATGGCTGTCCTCTTGATAGGAGACTTTTTGAGAGGTTATACATGGGTCTGTTTCTTTCCCCTTTTTTGCCAGGCTAGCCAAAGATATTTTGTTGTCTGAGATGCAGCAGGAAATGGTGCTTCCCTCATCTGGGACAAAGTGCAGAGAACTCAAAGCCACATGAGGCAAAAAATCCCGCAGGAACATTGGCCGTAAAATAACTAACAATTTGCTGCTTTCTCATGACCATTCTGAATCTGCTGCCTTAGGCAGCCACCCCACTCTGCCTACTGGCACTGGAACCTTGCATAGCAACTGTCCGGTAATTTCTAGTTAAACAAGACAACATGATTGGGATCCTAATCTAGTTGAAGAAACATCATCCACCATATTTGCTAACAAATGTTTAGAAGATTGCTAACAGAGGAGCCATATAACTGACACAAATGTACAGCCCCCAGGATTCCATGGCTGAAACCCTTATAATGAAAGTGGTTTGTATTTGCAGTATAGTTGGAGTAAAATGATACTATTAATCCTTGAAAGTACAACCAGGTTAATTTATACCTGATGATTTTCTTGTATCACTTTCTTTTTTGTAATTCTCTCACATTACTGCAAGCAGTCTTTTCATATGTTTCCATGAAAACAACTAACTTGGGTCAAGATAGTACCTACATAAAGTATGCTTACTGCACATTTCCCAGGTTTTGTGAACAGCATTTGTCCTTCCTTCTTTCCCTAAGACAAGAGTGAGAAACAGGTGGCCCTCCAGATGTTCTTAGACTTCAACTCCAACTATTCCTCATCATAGTTTGTGGTGGGACCAATAGTCAAACATTCTGTTTCCCATCCACTAAGCAAATATGGAAATTATTTCCCCAAGAGAGACTGCCCATCCATTTCGTGTGGAGAATTAAGTTTAAGCACCAGCAGGTAGATCAAAGCTCTGTAAAGCAAATGTAACAAATTCCTCTGGGGGGGGGACGAGAGGTAGAGTCAGAGTTCTTTACCGCTGCAACCTCTTCTCAGTCATCTAGATCAGCCAAGGTCATTGCACACTGTACTGAGAACGGGAAGCATAGTCTTTTAAGTCATTAATACTGAGGGGGTAAAGCAGCAGAGAGAGATAACACAGCTTTTTATTTATGACACTAAGAGACAACTTCAACCTCTTGTTAGTGTTGCAGACTATGTTTTTTGTGTGAGCTTTCAAATATGTTTGACTTCATGTATGCACAAACATTTAGACATATAATTTAGAATTAAAATAGTGCACATATATGCCAGCGTGGTATAGATGTTTGAGAGGCAGACCTCCGAATAAATCAAATATGCACACACACAGCCTTGAAGGTGCATAGCAACAACAAGAACAGAAAATATAAGAATACACTGAAGAACGCAGAGTGAGCATATGTATGTGTGGCTTTACAACACCAGTTAACTTATATTGTTGCTGAAGGTGGAATGACACCGAGGTCCTCAAGACTCCCAGGGCTTGTCTATACAAGGCTATAAAATGTGGATTGATGCACACTAATGCCAATTCACAACCACTTTCATTTGTCTCCACAGTTTTTTTTTCAAGATCGCAGGCATGTGAAGCCATACACATTTGCTGTTCAAATGGACATGCCTAATAATCAAGATGGCAGGTGCGGATGAATTACTCACAGTTTTATTGTCACCAGTTGCCACCACCAGTTTATTTTTTTAAGCATATCCAAGCTGTAGTTTATTCCATTTAAATAAACAGGAAAATGGGGGGGGGAGGCTGTTTCATCGCCTCAGCACATGATAGCTATGGCGAAAATCCAACATGGTGGTTTGGGGCACTTGCCTTGCCAGCAAGTTGTGCCCCCTGTGTGCATCCGACCTATCAGTTTTCCACTTCCACTCTTATCAGGAATGTGCATAAAAGAAAATCAGATGTCCCAATGAGTGGGAATGCACATTTCCTTCCAAGGTTTTTTTTTTTTTTTTTTAAATACAGGAAAATCCTCAAAGGCTTTCCCCATGGAGTATTTGGCATTTTTGCCCCCCGCCTCCTTCCAAATATGGCAGATTGATGCAGGATCCCATTTAGACAAACTGTATTCTCCTTGAATTCTTTGAGGAGTATTTTCGCTGTATAGACTAGCCCCCAGACAAACTATACCTACGGTACATAAACTCATTCCGTCCCCCATTTTCATATATACCCCAACTCCAGTTTAACAAATTACCCAGCAAAAGCAACAGGACTCAGCATATTTCTTGGCTTTCATCCTGTCCATTGTATTTACTTATTTAAACATTTCCATCCTGCCATAGCTTATGATCCCAGGGTGGATCCCAAAAACTGAACCAGAAGGTCCACTGCTTCACCCAAATAAGGTGATAGTACCTGATGGTAGCTCACAATACATCAAAATCTATTGGAAAGGGAAAAGGAAATAGGGAAGTTCCCACCTAACCATTCTACTTGAGCCCCCCAGTCATTTTCCTCTGTTGGAAAGAAGGGGTCTGCACAGTTCACAGCCAACACTACTCCCTGTAAACAACCCTGTTGCCCTCGGGTATGCTGGTAGATACTGTCATATGACAAACATTAAAATAAAATACAACTGCCAGTCCAATTGTTTTCTGGATGGGGTGGAATACACCATCCTATCCTTTGCCTCAGGAGCCAAAATGCCTAGGGCTGACTATGCCTCAGCTGGGAAAAGGGGGTGATCTTTCTTGCCATATGATAGAATTTGATTCAACTCTATTTTATACATTTTTTTCCATCTATTAGCAGGGTGTAATAAGAATGACACCTGGAGAACTTACAACAAAAGCCCTGAAGACAGGATAACAGCCCTGGCAATGTGCCAGAAGCAAAACAGTGAAATAATTAGCAGATAAAATTGTTGGCTGGAACAGTAAGAATTTAATTTAGCACTATATCATCATTAGATAGACTTGCAGACTCAAAGCTGCCCAAAGGTTAAATGTGAACAATGTTATCCAGGATGCCAAAACTAATCCCACTGTGAACCACCCATCAAATTCTACAAAGGACAATACAGTTCCACAGCTGTGGGCAGTGGCAGCACTGGGGGGTGGGAGGTGGAGAGGCCAAACTTCATCAGGTGTCCCCATCAGGGGAAGGGTGACACCACAGGCTGTAGGTTGGTTGGTTGGTGTATGTGTGCAAGGGGAAGAAGGATTCTGTGAATGCAAAACCTATTTTCAATCTGTTTTTTAAAAAAACCCAAAGGTCAAAATAAAACCCTACCACTTTCATTTTTCTTGCTTTTCAATGGGATCCAGAAAATACATTGGGAGTGTCTTGTAGCACAGACTCAAAATCTGTATTATTGTTGGCCTTCTTACCAGTCCAAAGGCCAACACAAAATTAAGTGCGCTTAATTTAATTAATTTAAATATGCTTAAATATATGTGGATTGTAGCAACCATGTCCTGCCCTGCAGCCCTAGCTATTTGTATCAGCTCTGCTGATCCTTGCGTCTCCTCACTGGACCATAAAAAACAAAATAATCAAAAATTTGCAGTGCCTAAAAATATTATGTACATAATGAAGTATGCATAACCAAATTAATGCTAACTAAGCTTCACTATTTGGAAGGTTAGATCTGCATGATTTATTTTTATACAGACTTTTTAAAAGTATGCAGGGGAAGTTGGCACACAGAATATAGTATGTGAAGAATATGAGCACAGCTTTACATGATCATACAAGACTCTGTACTGTTTGGTGGGAAAGAGAGCTATGTTCAGCTCTATGGATTTGCAAAGGTCTGCTTTGAAGCAGACCATATTCAGATCTGTCAGAATACTGTACAGTTGTCCCTTCATATTTGCTGGGGTTTGGTTCCAGGACCCCCCATGGATACCAAAATCCATGAATACTCAGGTCCCATTATATGCAATGGCAAAGCAAAATGGTGTCCCTTATATAATATGGCAAAACCAAGGTTTGCTTTTTGGATTATTATTTTTTAAATAATATTTTCAAGCCGCGAGTACTTAAATCCATGGATACCAAACCCATGGATATGGAGGGACAACTGTATTTCTGTATCAATCTTTGTAATTATAAACACATACCGTTTTTGGCTACTGTATCAATATGGGTTGTTGTATACAAATTTGAATGCACAAGTTCTTGAATACAATGTAATTACCTATATTTGCCTATACAGTTGTCCCTCCACATTCGCGAACTTCACATTCGCGGTTTCGGTTATTCGCGGTTTTGGGAGGGCCCCCCCGGGAAAGACATAGAGGGAGCGGGGAGGCCCAGGGAGGCGTCCACGGGGCCCCCGGAGGCGCTCCGGAGGCCCCATGAAGGCCTGGGGAGGGGTGGGGAGGCGATCCTGGGGCCTCCGGAGACGCTCCGGAGGCCCCAGAAAGGCCTGGGGACGGGGTGGGGAGGGCTGGGGAGGCGATCCTGGGGCCTCCAGAGACGCTCCGGAGGCCCCAGAAATGCCTGGGGACGGGGTGGGGAGGGCTGGGGAGGCGATCCTGGGGCCTCCGGAGCATCTCCGGAGGCCCCAGAAATGCCTGGGGACGGGGTGGGGAGGGCTGGGGAGGCGATCCTGGGGCCTCCGGAGACGCTCCGGAGGCCCCAGGAAGGCCTGGGGACGGGGTGGGGAGGGCTGGGGAGGCGATCCTGGGGCCTCCGGAGCATCTCCGGAGGCCCCAGAAAGGCCTGGGGACGGGGTGGGGAGGGCTGGGGAGGCAATCCTGGGGCCTCCGGAGACGCTCCGGAGGCCCCAGGAAGGCCTGGGGAGGGCTGGGGAGGCGATCCTGGGGCCTCCAGAGACGCTCCGGAGGCCCCAGGAAGGCCTGGGGACGGGGTGGGGAGGGCTGGGGAGGCGATCCTGGGGCCTCCGGAGCATCTCCGGAGGCCCCAGAAAGGCCTGGGGACGGGGTGGGGAGGGCTGGGGAGGTGATCCTGGGGCCTCCGGAGACGCTCCGGAGGCCCCAGGAAGGCCTGGGGAGGGCTGGGGAGGCGATCCTGGGGCCTCCGGAGACGCTCCGGAGGCCCCAGGAAGGCTTGGGGACGGGGTGGGGAGGGCTGGGGAGGCGATCCTGGGGCCTCCGGAGCATCTCCGGAGGCCCCAGAAATGCCTGGGGACGGGGTGGGGAGGGCTGGGGAAGCGATCCTGGGGCCTCCGGAGACGCTCCGGAGGCCCCAGGAAGGCCTGGGGACGGGGTGGGGAGGGCTGGGGAGGCGATCCTGGGGCCTCCGGAGCATCTCCGGAGGCCCCAGAAAGGCCTGGGGACGGGGTGGGGAGGGCTGGGGAGGCGATCCTGGGGCCTCCGGAGACGCTCCGGAGGCCCCAGGAAGGCCTGGGGACGGGGTGGGGAGGCGATCCTGGGGCCTCCGGAGACGCTCCGGAGGCCCCAGGAAGGCCTGGGGACGGGGTGGGGAGGGCTGGGGAGGCGATCCTGGGGCCTCCGGAGCATCTCCGGAGGCCCCAGAAAGGCCTGGGGACGGGGTGGGGAGGGCTGGGGAGGCGATCCTGGGGCCTCCGGAGACGCTCCGGAGGCCCCAGGAAGGCCTGGGGAGGGCTGGGGAGGCGATCCTGGGGCCTCCGGAGACGCTCCGGAGGCCCCAGAAAGGCTTGGGGACGGGGTGGGGAGGGCTGGGGAGGCGATCCTGGGGCCTCCGGAGCATCTCCGGAGGCCCCAGAAAGGCCTGGGGGCGGGGTGGGGAGGGCTGGGGAGGCGATCCTGGGGCCTCCGGAGCATCTCCGGAGGCCCCAGAAAGGCCTGGGGACGGGGTGGGGAGGGCTGGGGAGGCGATCCTGGGGCCTCCGGAGACGCTCCGGAGGCCCCAGGAAGGCCTGGGGACGGGGTGGGGAGGGCTGGGGAGGCGATCCTGGGGCCTCCGGAGACGCTCCGGAGGCCCCAGGAAGGCCTGGGGACGCAGTGGGGAGGGCTGGGGAGGCGATCCTGGGGCCTCCGGAGACGCTCCGGAGGCCCCAGGAAGGCTTGGGGACGGGGTGGGGAGGGCTGGGGAGGCGATCCTGGGGCCTCCGGAGACGCTCCGGAGGCCCCAGGAAGGCCTGGGGACGGGGTGGGGAGGGTTGGGGAGGCGATCCTGGGGCCTCCGGAGACGCGAAGGCCTGGGAAGGGCGGGAGGAAGGGCCGGGGAGGCCTCCGCGGGGCCTAGGAAGGCCCCGCGAAGGCCTGGGGAGGGAGGGAGGAAGGGCCGGGGAGACCTCCGCGGGGCCTAGCAAGGCCCCGCAAAGGCCTGGGGAGGGAGGGAGGGAGGGCCAGGGAGGCCTCTGCGGGGCCTCGGAAGGCCCCGCGAAGGCCTGGGGAGGGAGGGAGGGAGGGCCTTGGAGACCTCCGCGGGGCCTAGCAAGGCCCCGCGAAGGCTTGGGGAGGGAGGGAGGGAGGGCCGGGGAGACCTTCGTGGGGCCTAGGAAGGCCCCGCAAAGGCCTGGGGAGGGAGGGGGGAGGGGTGTCGTTATTCGCGGTTTTTTCACATTCGCGGGGGTCCGTGGAACGGAACCCCCGCGAATGTGAAGGGACGACTGTATATCTTCTGGGATATGTGTGCATTGGCTTTTCAGGAGAAGATGGTAGATGGGTTCATATTTTATGTAATTTAATTCTAATCCTCCTAGTCCACATGGACCCAGTGCTTCTTAGGAGCTACTTTGTGTTACCTTCAATATTGTGCAGACAGAAGTGGTACAGCATGTTACTTTGCATGCTGTCAAGGGTAATGCTGGGATGAGTAAATGTATGCTATGTAATAACATGTACTGGAATCGTACAGATTATGTAGCATGCAGAATCCCTCCCTATACAGAAAAAGAAATGTGTAAGAGGAGTTACCACCAAGTTAGCACAAATGCTTTAGGGAAAAGTGAATGGAAAGGCACACTTTAAATGGCCTGGTTTCTGATGGTTAGTTTGCAAACAGTCCACACAAATAAAACAAATGGTGGCCTGCACAGTAAATATAGAACAGTGGGCTGGGGTTTGGTTCCAGGACCCCGCTGTGGATACCAAAATCCGTGCATGTTCAAGTCCTGTTATATGTATTGGCATAGTAAAGCAGTGTCCCTTATATAAAATGGCAAAATCAAGGTTTGCTTTTTGGATTTTATTTTATTTTATTTTATTTTATTTTATTTTGGAGAGGGGATATTTTCAATTCATGGATGGTTGAACCCATGGACGCAGAATCCGTGGACATGGAGGGCTGACTGTATAAAACAGCATAAGCAAATTTTTAAAGGATGCTACAGATTCAAAGAAGAAATATTTATTTATTTATTATCCTACTTTTCTCCTGAATGGGATTCAAAGTGGTTTTCAGGATACAATTTATAGCATACAGCTATAAAAAGCACCTTTTCCACCAACTCCTCGATCTCCCGGGGCTTGGCTCTCCCCTCCCCCCAAATGGAGCCAAGCCCCAGGAGAGCAGGGAGTTGAGTGCCTGGCTTGCTCAGCAAGCACTCCGTTTAAATCAGCTCCTCTCCCTTGAGTGGGAGGGAGAGAAGCTGATTTAAATGTGGTGCTTGCTGAGCAAACTGCGAATAATCAAAACCACGAGAGTGAAAGCTGTGAATGTGGAGGGGCAACTGTATACATTTGTTATTTAAACAATAAATATCGCGAAATAATGTTTTTTCCTCAAAGTGACACACCACCTGAGTTATGCTCAGTTTTTTGGCGAAGTTTGACACACCAAGCTCAAAAGGTTGCCCATCACTGCCTTAGAAGATATATTAGCTACCATTCCAGTGATCTTTGGGAACTTGCTTAAGAGAGATACTACTAGCGCTATATAAATGTAATAAAGCAATGAGTGACACTATATAATGTGAGTCCTAGGAGACTATCAGATGCGGCAAAAACCATCAGAAGATCACTAGAAAAACAGGAAGGGGTGACCTTACCAGACGACAACGTCCTCCAGCATCCCAGGGGCATAGCGCAGCTGTCAGTAAGGCATCCCTTTTGACTAGCGGCTTCTCCCCATCAATGAAAAAGGGAAGCCGCCACAGCAGCAGAGCTACGCCCCTGGAAGGGCTGAGAAATGTGGCGTCTGGCAAGGTCTCCTTTCTGTTCTTTTAGTGATCTTCTGACAGTTGGGAACACAATTCTCTCTCTGAGGTCAGAAAGAACAGCCAGCCCTGCCATAGCGAGGCTGGCTGCTTGTTCTGATTTCAGAGACAGCAAAGAGCACCAGGACTCTGCTTTTCCAGCACATAATTACCTGCTCTGTGGTCAGGAGGAGCTACCAGTCCCACCATTATCAGGCTGGTTACTCCTTCTTATATCAGAGAGAGCGACTACGCACCAGGGCTCTGCTTTCATGGAGCATAATTATTCTCTACAAGGTCAGAACAGGTGGCCAGCCTCACAATGGCATGGCTGGTCACTCCTTCTGACCTCACAGAGAGAGCTATTATGCACAGGAAAGCTAGATTCCTGTTGCCCCCAGCAGCAGCAGCACCATGGCGGTACCTGGCTAGCAGTGGCAATGAACCTGCAGCTTCACTGGGGGTAAAAATCTGAATGAATTATTATGTGGACAAGCCCCCGGATGAGTGATGCAGATTTGGGCTTTGCTCAGGCAAGCTGTAGCGCTTAAATCTGGGTCAGAATAGTCTGGATTTCATACACCGCAGCTCTGGGTCAAAGTTGTCCAAATTCCATCTGCATTTTTACCCCTAATGTAGATAAGTCCTTGGATTTTGGGAGACCAGGGTTCAAATCCCTCCTCAGCCACAGAAACCCACTGCTCTTTTTTACTGCACTTTGTGTCAGTCTCCACATGGCCAAGGTGGGAGTGGCCTCTGCCTGCAGCCCTCAACTGAACAACACAAACAACACCAAAGACAAAATGTAGGCCTGTGGCTCCAACACCATCACTTTTCTTTTCTCATTTGTTAATATTTTTTGCGTGAAGAAGAAACCAGTAGAGCTTCAAAAGCTTGCATCATGTGGTTTTTTGTGTTTTGGTTGGCCAATAAAGGTATCATTTTTGTGGATTTTGTTTTGTTTTGCTGCATGGCTAACATGACAGTCCCTGAATAAGAAACCCACAGAGTTGCCATAAGTCCGAATTAAGTTGACAGCATATAATAACAGCCTACGCTGTAGAGTATGGCAGTCATCTCAGGCACCTAAAGCTGGGAGATAGCAGCAGGATGGAGGAAAAAGCTTTGTGCTAGGCTGGCCTGCTGCCTTCTGGTCTTGTGGAAGATGCTGTCTCATCTGTGTCGAAGAAAGATTTGACTGCCAGTCCAGTTGATTTTTGTATATGGTATGGGACGGAGGGTCATGTTTCTCCTCAGGCAGTAAAATGTCTGAAATGTGCTATATGAATGCAACAGCAGTAATAACTATCTGCACAGAGAAGCAATGCATAGCATGCCTTGGACCCTTTTGGACGAACACTATGTTGTTGAAAGGGACTTGAAAACTATATGGATATCCTTTTAAACTTATTTCAAATGGCATCCTTTTCTATAGATTTTCCTTGGTTTTTTTCTGGGCTGTGAGGTCATGTTCTGGAAGAGTTTACTTCTAATGTTTCACCTGCATCTATGGCTGGCATCTTCAGAGAATGGTTGGGTAGGAGTATGTGTGGGGTTTACATACTGTGAACCCCTGTTGAGGAGGAACACTGCCTCACAGCCCGGAAAAACCAAGGAAAATCTATGGATGCCGCTTGTGAAAGCCTTCGACTTCACACGGCATCCTTTTCCATTATACTTTTCCATTTAAAAAAAAACACATAGCCAACAATTTCACTGAGGCATGGATGATATCAGATAGATGGTAAAACCCAATCAGTCTTTTTCTTACATCTCTATAGCTGTGAGTATTATGTGTTATTGTGTGTTGGCTGTGGATGACATTGCTAGGAACCAAATGGCAACTGAAATAAGAGAAGAAAAATGCAGGTGATATTGTTTCCATTACCTCATCAAACAACAAAAAGGATCATGCTCACATTTCATGCTTAAGCTTGATGCAGAAAGAAATTCATTACAACCACTCAAGGAACAATTGCAGCCTGTCATGATCTATCTATCTCTCTCCTCTGGATTCGTTTCTTCTGAATGTATAACTGAGGTTGCCAGGAGGTCACTGTATTCCTCAATGGTATCAGTGTGGAACAGAAGCCTGTCACCCAAGACTCTTCTCTCCTTTACAAGCAAGAAAAGCTCTGTTCATGTCCATCATCCGAATCACCTTGGTCATGAAGGGCATGAGAGCACTGAGAACGGGAACCAAGAAGCTATTTCCCCCTTAATAGATCATGGCCTAACAAGCTATTGCTGAAGTCAGTATAGGTAAGGGAATAAAGATGAATTAGATGTAGCCAATGTCAATTACTGGAGAGTGTTTTTAGAAACCAATTTTAGATTAACTGTACTGTGTGGCTCTGGGGTTGTTAGCAGCCTCCAACCCCACACTGCCCCAGACTGTACCTTTTCTGGCACAAAAGAATGAATCGACTCTCCTAGAATCAGAGTTGGAAGAGACCACGAAGGCCATCCAGTCCAACCCCCTGCCATGCAGGAATAGACAATCAAATCATTCCTGACAGTTGGCCATCCAGCCTTTGTTTAAAAACCTCCAAAGAAGGAGACTCCATCACATTCCGAAGCAGCGTATTCCACTTCTGAACATCTCTTACAGTCAGGAAGTTATTCCTAATGTTTAGATGGAATCTCTTTTCCTGTAGTTTGAGTCCACTCCTCCATGTCCTTGTCTCTGGAGCAGCAAAAAATGAACTTGCTCCATCCTCAGTATGACATCCCTTCAAATATTTCAACATGGCTATCATGTCACCTCTCAACCTTCTCTTCTCTAGACTAAACATGCCCAGCTCCCTAAGACACTCCTCATAGGGCATGGCTTCCAAACTTCCTACCATTTTGGTCACCTTCCTCTAGACACATTTCCACCTGTCAATATCCTTCTTGAATTGTGGTGCCCAGAACTGGACACAGTATTCCAGATGAGGTCTGACTAAAGCAGAATAGAGTGGTACCTGAGGCGAAGCACAAAAATCCGTGTGTATAGAACCATTATACTGTCTATTCTCCTTTACGGGTCTGAAACATGGGTCACCTATCGCCAACACTTACAACTCCTTGAACGCTTTCATCAGCACTGTATACTCACAATCCTAAATATACACTGGACTGACTATGTGATGAATGTTGCTGTCCTTGAGAAAGCAGGGATCACCAGCATTGAGGCCATGATATTGAGAACACATCTGCGCTGGACAGGGCACATTTCTAGGATGAAGGACCATCGCCTCCTAAAAATAGTACTCTACAGTGAACTCGCCACGGGTCAGCGTAAAAGGGGCGCTCCAAAAAAGCAATACAAGGACTCCCTGAAACAACATCCCAGGTTCGGCCAAATTGATCACCAACAATGGTCCGCCCTGGCCTCACATCGGGAGGCTTGGAGACGCACTATCCACAATGCTGCAGCCTTATTTGAGAACTCACGCTGAACAAGTCTTGAAGAGAAACGACAACGCAGAAAGAATCACAACACGGAAACATCACTCAAGGAGACCTTCTGCTATGCTATGTTGACTCATGTTCAGCTTGTGGTCTACTAAGACACCTAGATCCCTTTCACATGTACTGTTGTCAAGCCAGATGTCACCCATCCTATATCTGTGCATTTCATTTTTTCTGCTTGAGAATAGTACCTTGCATTTCTCCCTGTGGAAATTCATTTGGTTAGTTTGGGTCCAATGTGTTTATGTTACTTTTGAAATAGCAAATAAAACTTATTTTAATGTTAGTTTGGCCCAGTGCCCAGTCATTTTGAATTCTGATCCTGTCCTCTGGGGTATTAGCTACCCCTCCTAATTTGGTACCATCTGCAAATACAATAAGCATGCTCTCTATTCCATCATCCAAGTCATTTATAAAGCTGTGGAGTAGCACTTCTCTCCAGAATGAAGAGACCCATTGGAGAACACCTTTAGGTTGAGTCAGTCAACTAATCACAAATCCACCTAACAGTAGCATTGTCTAGCCCACATTTTATTAGCTTGTTTGCAAGAATATAATGGGGGAACTTGTCAAGGACCTTACTGAAATCAAGATATACTACGTCCATAGCATTCCCTTCATCTACCAAGTTTGTAACTCTATAAAAAAAAAGAGATAAGAGTAGTTTGGCATGACTTGTTTTTGAGAAACCCATGTTAACCTTTAGTGAACATTCCTTTGCAAGTGCTTACAGACTGTCTGTTTAATGATATGCTTTAGAATCTTTCCTGGTGTTGATGTCAGGCTGACTGGGTGATTATTGTTTGGGTCCTCTTTTTTCCCTTTTTGAAAATCAGGACAACATTTGCCCTGCTCCAGTCTGCTTGGACTTCCTCTGTTCTCTTGGAATTCTCAAAGATTATTGCCGGTGGTTCTGTGACATCATGGATTCTTGCCCCAAGGAGACAGCACACTTCGCCAGACATCCTATCAGGCCCACAAACAACCACTTCTGATCCCCTCAGCAGGGAGTCCCCTATCATCACCACACATCTCCTCTGGGAATTGGCAGGGGCCATTCCATGTGCTGAATCTTCCAAGACCACCTGCACATTCTCTGAGGCTTACACTGTTGCTCTTTTTCCTGTTCCTCATCATCGCTGATAAGGGAGACAGCTTCAAATTGATTCTGTAGCTCCAAACTCACAGAATGATCCCTGTTCCTTCTACTTCTATGTGTCACATTCCTACAAATGTCTACCTCGTGTTTAGGAACTGACCTTGGCCTCAGAGACACCCCCTGTATGTTCCTCATCCAGGAAAGTCTGCTCCACTCTGTCTAAGAAAACCATGCTCCCTAATATACTGAAAAGTCGTTACAGTTGTCCCTTCATATTCACTGGGGTTTGCTTCCAGGACCCCCGTGGATACCAAAATCTGTGAATACTCCCATTATATGCAATGGCATAGCAACATGGTGCCCCTCATATAAGATGGCAAAATCAAGGTTTGTTTTTTGGATTATTATTTTAATGAATATTTTCGAGCTGTGAATACTTAAATCCGTGGATACCAAATCCATGGATACGGAGGGACAACTGTACATACATAGGCCACAAGTTGCTGGACCTTCTCTTCTAACAGTGCAACCAATTTGCACTTGCTACAGGTGCAGCCACCCACATCGCCTTGTAAAAACACAAACATACCACAGCTGTTTCAGGTGACTGCAGCAGCTCCCTCACATTCCATATTCAGTGCTCTTAAATAGGCATTGAAGCAGAACGCCAGGCCCCCCCTTCAAAACCCCTCCTGCTAAACACTCATACAAAAGGCCTGTTTGCCAAGCTCCAGGGACTGTAGTTATATAGAGAGCTAGTGGCCGCTAGTTCCTCCTTCAACCAAGTTTCTGGCTCACTTCCTCTCTGAAGATATCCCAGCCACCTACCCCAATATCATGTGCTCACGCAGAGGACCTGGGCCTCACACAAAGAACAATAGAATACTAACTAACACACAAGCAAGCCTCAGCTCACATAAACCATCAGCCTTAACCCAACAAACACAAGCACTCCAAAACACAATAGAACTCTAACGAACACACAAGCAAGTCTCTTCCTAATTCACAGAGTCTGACCCCAACAGACACAACAGCCTTAATAAAGCAAACTCTCCGGGGCTGAGGAGGTTTAACCCAACAAACACAAGCTCACCCTATGCTGTCTCTTCTACCACACCCATGCAAAATGCCTGTTAGCCAAGCCCCTGTTTGCAGAGTTCCATGGACAGGGGATGCAACTATATGTCTTGGTTGCTTTGGAGAGGGGCAATTCACCTTTTAACCAGGCTACTGCCTCCTGCCCCCACAAACACTGTTTAACATAATCACTTTTCTTCTCCTGTATGAGTTTTTCAACAACTTTTGCCTGTTGAAGAAGCCAGTGGAGCTTTAAAAGCTTGCATGATGTAGTCTGTGCATTTTGGTTGGATAATAAAGGTATCACTCTTTAGTGGATTTTGGATTTTTAAAAATTTTGCTGCATGGCCAGAACAGGTTCTGGACTTCCCACCTAGCCCTCCTGGGTTCCCCAAGATAGTGCCATTCCCTTCTCCATTATGCCATCATTTGGTGGTTTCCCAGATGTAGCGCACTAATCCACCAGGCAGATGAGTTTTGGAGTCCTGGTTTGCATCATGGCCAAACGTTAACAGCTGTCCAGCAGCATGGAAGACTTAATTTGTACTTGTGACCTTCTTGGATACTTTCTGCATTCGCTTTACAGTTTGAGGCTGGGAAAAGATATGAAGGTTGGGAATGGGCTGAGTGATTTTTTTTCTCTGTTACTAACCTGCATATTGTCATAGCTATTGGGGGAGATTGTCATGCTTGTGCACTTTGATTTTCTTTGTTTTTGTTTCCGCACTATATAATCCTTGGGAATGCACCTTCCATTGGCCTCATGAGGGGGGCTTGATTTGATTACTGGCTGAGGGGAAAGTCTAGGTAGATTTTGTTTGGGGACCCAATTCTACCATTGGCTGGAATGCTTCTCTGCTGTGTACCACCTGCTGCGTACCACCTGCTGCTTCATTTACTATCAATAAAGCTTACTCTATAACAGTAATGTGTGTCAATGTTTAACACTGAAAGAACTCTTGGAGAGGCCCGGAACTACACTCAGTTCTGGAGTGAGACACCAGCTTCTATATGCTTCCCCACATTTCATTCTAAAATTGCCTCCTCTTATGTCTTAGCTCCTGGTAGTAAGACTTATAAGCTAAAATATGCTAGTATGTTTCTACCATTTTGACTTTGGCCCAGTCCTGCATTGGAATGCAGCCTCTCTCCCAAATTCTCTGAAATTGAATTTGGCCCTTGAGTTAAAGAGGTTCCCGACTCTTGATTTACAATAAATGTGTCTACAAACACACATAGCCCCCACACACATTTAGATGAAACAGGGGCACATATAAAATATGTAATGCATGAAGTGACCCTAAGATAGATCATGTTAGCTTACTCTCTTGAGTCTTGCCTTGGATAGTTATATGAAAGCTACACACTGACACATTTCTTAATGAAGTCTGGTTGTTTTGAGGGTGTTATTTTACCTATTTTCACTTTTAAATCCAGCCTTAACATCAAAATAATTCAAGGCAGTTAACAATAAAACAAATTAAAAATGCCATACCAAGATTGCATTACACAGTCACATAATAAAGTGAGCAATACAAGTGTGTGGGTATATACATAAGTCTACACACACATATTCCACATTGAAAATTGAAAATTGAACTCTCTCAAAAGTTTGTCTAAAGAAAAACAAACAAACAAACAAAAAAACCACATAGATTGCACAGCTGGAAAGAGGTACTACTTTCCTTCTTGGTTCATTTCAGTTTCTAAGGACATTTTCAGACAATCCTTGCCGCGCAAGTATCGCCCGGGAGAGGTTTGTTGCAGCAGCGTGGCAGAGGGTCGATTTCGGATGATGCTGTGCCTGCTGCGAGATCGTCCGTCCCTCTTGCGCTTAGGCTTGGAGGCTGCCGCGCTATATTCGGCAAGATTTTATTCACGGACAACCTCCGTGATCTCAGCAGGGCGAGGGAACAAACACACACAGACGGAGCAGCCAAGCAAGAGACAGCAGGGTGATTGGGTTGGGTACAGCATTCGCTTGGTCTTTTCCCTGGCTGGAAACAACAGTGGATGTATCTTTTCATCTGTGGCTCCTCCATCCTCTCCTGGTCAGTCCAAACCCCTCCTTGCTGAGTTCAACCAATTATAGCAAAGCTCTGCTGTGAGTGTATCGGAAAGATTGCTGGTAATTCACACAAACCTTTGCGAAATGGTAGTTCATACAATCGAAAGTGCGCTAAGTCATACTACTTTTCAAAAAAGTCGGGAAAAGTAGCAAAATCCCCTATCGCGCTACTTTTGAGTTTTTGAGCTCCCTCCCTTCTGAATGAGGTGATACTGTGGTGCAATGTGTGGGAACAATTAGGAATCTTAGCGATTTATTCAAAGGAATATTTTGCCATGTAAACAGAGCCTTGGACTCAGGTGAGACAGAAACAACAAGTCTCAGGGCTGGTGCTTTAAAAATCCCAAGAAGCCAAGAACTCCAGAAGGTTAAAGCAATAGAAGTTGGGAAACTGAACTACTGTATTCAGCCTCTGATTCAGAAGCTACAACTCCAGCATATACTAATGAATGCAATATGGGCTATAGATCAATGGTGTTTCAAGCTCTGCATGCAGATAAAAGGTTCAGTCCCCACCATCTGGAAGGATCTGGGAAATAGAGCAGGCATGAGCCAAAATACCAGCTACTGTTGCTAGATACTGGGTTCTTTCAGATTGGTTGAAAGAAATACGGATTCTTATGACATACGTAACTCTTTGGGTTTTGCACAGTTTTGCCGGTTGTTGTCACATCCATATCTGCTCATTCTATTCTCTTTGAGGGTGGGGTAGGGGTTAAAAAAACTGGATCATGTGAATGTTTTTTTTAAAAAAAATCTTATAATGTTGTAGTGCAAAAGTGCCATTTCACTGATGCAATATAGCACTATAACTCTATTTTTTAAAAAAAAGACAGAAAGGAGGAGGAGAAAGGGGGATGTTTTTGTTCCAATATGTCTCAGAATTTAAAAAGAACTCCATATGAAGGTGGGAGCAGCATATTGCAGCTTGTGCCAGGAGTTGCCATAAAACAGTCCAAGACAGCAGAAACATTATTCGGACTTTTTTTTTAAAAAAGAAAAAGCTAAGAACTACATTAACACATACTACCATCTCCAGCAACCTCCTGACACACTTGTTCCATGTGGAACAGTCCCCTGCTGGCCCATTAGCAGTTGTATGCTGCTGATCAAGCAAACTTATGCCTCTGGTGGAACCTTGAGTCCCTTTTTTCTCTTAGCCCACATACACCAACAGAGATAGCCTCTTGTTTACCAGCCCATCACCTTATCTCCCATGGCCAGCCCAAGACATTTTGGCACTTAAGGAGAGGGACAAAATAGCACACACGCCTTCTACATACAAAAGACAATGGGACTGGTAGATGAATAATGCTCTAACACTGGTGACAGGCTAGTGACTTCCACTGCATTTGAGGCAGCCACCTAAGTGCATACAAATGTACATGTGAAGGTTTCTTTCTACAGACATTTGCATCAGATACACAAAGACTTCAGCAAGCCTATGTAATCAGTGCTATATGACTGTAATGTATCGTGGCTCTACTCCCAGCTCACATAATGTTGCCTGGGTGTCCCTTATTGTAAGAGAGCCAACTTATTTGAGGGTCAGAAAGCTTGCCCCTTATAGGACTGGAAATTGTCCCTTATTATAATGGATGCCCCCTATTTGAGGGCCGGAAAGCTTTTCTTTTTATATAGACTGAACAAGATGCTAAAAAATCCCATATTTTGGAGTGTGGGCCCTTCAAAAAGACAGAAATGTGTGCATCATGTAATTTATGAATGTGGACTATACGTTAATTGATTTTTTTCGGGGTTGTGAGGCCATGTTCTGGAAGAGTTTATTTCTGATGTTTCACCTGCATCTGTGGCTGGCATCTTCAGAGAATGGTTGGGTAGGAGTGAGGGGTGGGGGTTATACACTGTGAACCTCTGTTGGGGAGGATATGTAAATTTGTGTATCTGAATGGCTAGTTTCTGGGTGGAGATATGCAAGGAGGATTAGTGTCTGTTTGGCTAATGGTTGGTTAATGGTGGAAATCCCCCTGTCCCTGGTGGAGTTCATTTGCAAGTGTTGAGTTTTGGTTTAAGTGTTTTTTAGAACTGGCAGCCAGATTTTGTTTACTTTTAGGGTTTCTTCTTTCCTGTTGAAGGTGTCCAGGTGGTTTGTGGATTTCAATAGCTTCTCTGTGCATTCTGACATGATAGTTGTTGTACTGGTCCAGAATTTTGGTGTTTTTAAATAACATTTTGTGTCCAGGTTGGTTTATCACATGTTCTGCTACTGCTGATTTTTCTGGCTGGCCCAGTCTGGAGTGTCTCTCATGTTCCTTGATTCGTCTTTGCACAGTGCGTTTTGTGTTCCCTATGTAAACTTGTCCACAGCTGCATGGTATGTGGTAAACTCCTGCAGCTGTGAGAGGGTCTCTTTTGTCCTTTGCTGAGCGTAGCAGGGACAGGGGAATTTCCAGCAGATAATGGACCATTAACCAACTGTTAGCCAAACAGACACTAATCCTCCTTGCATAGCTCCATCCAGATACTAGCCATTCAAATTACATAACCTCCCCAACAGGGGCTCACAGTATTTAAACCCCACACACTCCTACCCAACCATTCTCTGAAGATGCCAGCCACAGATGCAGGCAAAACGTCAGAAAGAAACTCTTCCAGAACACAGCCTCAGAGCCCGGAAAAAAACCAAGGAAACTATCTCTTGGTCTAGTTAATTTCACTCCTAAAAAAACCTCTGATAAGGAGGCCTTACACTATTATCCCTATCCTGCCCATCCCCATATATTTTTTTATGTAAAGGAAGTGTTTGTTACATTTCCATTCTTTAAAAACGTATTAAAAACAACTCTAAAATAAGGCCTTCCAAAAACTGCTCTAGTCATGTGGAGTGAGCCAAAGATAACTGAAAAAGGCAACAGCATACCTGCCACCCAGTTATTAAAGGTAGTAGCCACATGCCTGTAAGTCAGCAAGAAGCACCTTGTGAACATGAAATGGGACTGTTGTGATGCATCATGCAACAGGGCACTGACCCGAACACCCAGCTACTTGAACAATAGCACTGAACAATAACAAGTATGAGTTGCATGTGTCTTTCCCTCTCTGTCAGGCAACTGGTGTTTCCATCTTTAAAACAGTCAGTTAAAATTGCAGCTCTCACCTCTCTCAATCCCTCCCAGGCACATATGCAAGCTGGCACTCTTGACATCTTTCCAAGCTCAGATTCATTTTGGCAGGAGCCTGGAGCTCTACAGTCCTGATACTTACCCCCGCCCCCTGTCCTCAGGAAGACACAGCTGTTGGTTTTGTGAGATGCAAGGCTAGAGAGAATTGTGGATCAAGATTTTTTGGTTCTATTTCTGACACCAAGAGGAGATAAGTACAGAAGGAGAAAACAAATCTGGACCCCTATGCTACATTACTTGGAGAATTATGTTTTTAAAGCATGGGACTTGAAGCCTGGGCTTCAGTTCTTTAAAAATATAGGAAAAGTTAAATCTCAAGAGCAAAGCCACAGCAAACCAGGTTTCTATAACTGCTTCCATAATGTGGTAGCTCAGTTTCTTAGTACAACTGAGTGACTAGAGTATGGAAACACAGTGAAAGAAAACTTACTTTGGCCTCAAGGGTTTTGTACATGATCAGTCACAGCATGCCCTAAACAAATTTGCAATGAGGAATTTTTTTACCTTTTCAGGGCTTGGGAAGGCAAGATCACTTTTGCAAGCTGTATGACCTGGGCTTGGCATGAAATACATGGCTGCTTAGAACTGGCAGAGTTTGCTGGCCAGTTTATTTTAAAAACCCTCAAAACTATACACAATTTTCTGTACAAATTCTGAAACAGATATAGTATATGCTGCCTTCAATAACAAATCACTATGAGGAGACAGAAAGTGGTTTGGGTGTTGGAATAGGAGTTTGAAGACCATGGTCTGAATTCCCACTTGGCTAGGGAAACCCACTGGGTGACCTTGGGCAAGTCACACTCTCTCAGCCTCAGAGAGGCTCACACCCATCACCATTTATGTGATTTTATCTCTTTTTTACACTGTACAGTATGGCTATTTTTGTACACTCAAAATAATAATGAAAATTGATGTGTGTTATAGATAAATATACCATTCTCTCCACCCTTCTAAAGGGAAAACAGTTGTCCCAGCATACATCAGTGTAGTACAAAAAATAAATGATGTACTAAATGTGGCAGTTTATGCCTAAACCCAGTTGCTGCATCCAATTAGAGTACTGTACACCCATTGGGTCAATTGCTGAGTTATACTAATTATATAAATCCAGTTGCTTCACTGGGTGTTTTCTACTTGGGACTATCAGTTGAATTTAGGCCATAGTACCCAGAAGATGGCTTAAATCATGAACTGTAGTAATGCAAAGAAATCAAATGCACAAAGTCAGCAGAATATCTCAAATGGGGTCATAGCCTAAGAAAGAAACAACCCCTTTCATGATTTGCTGACTAATTCAATTGACTAAGGAGATTTTCAGACAACACTGTTATAGTGTTACTATTCCACTTTATTTGCTATGGCTGCCTCCTCTTGAATCCTGGGATTTGCAGTTTAGGGAGGGGCATTTACAAATCTCAGCCAGAGAGATCTTAGGCCTCACTAAACTACAAACCCCAGAATTCCACAGGAGAAAGCCAGAGCAGTTAAGGTGGAATAGTAACGCTATAACAGTGTAGTCTGAAAATCTCCTAAATGGTAGAGAAACAACACAGGTTAAAGGGCATTACTTAATCATTATTCTAAGGCAGGTCAGTGTATAAATTCCCTGGGACAAAGACTCTACCTTCCTAATCCATAGTACTGAAGACCTTGACACCAGACCTCCACTTTGTCTAAGTCGATCTCTGTCTGAGCAGTATTCTAGGCATAAGGGATCTTAGGGAATGTTGTTTCCCATGGCTCCTGGATCCTTATTACAGACTCAGGAGTCCTAGAAAACTGCATTTCTCAGGGACACTGGTGTAAAGATAATGTTTGTAAGCATGCTGAGAAGTCCTGGAAAAGCAGTTGCTCCAAAGGGCCTCTTTTCTGCAAAGCTGCTATAGCAGCATCCTTGTCATAAAATGTTGTTACTGCTACCACCAGAACAACCTTTGGGAGACAGAGGAAGAACAATGGGTTGAAGTTTGTGACATCTCAGGAGTGGTTTAAGGAAAGGCACTTAGTCCCACTCATGGCCTTGACCTCGCCATAGGTAGAGAAATGGTTTCCAGACATTAGAATAGCCTCTGGATGAAACCAATAAAGATGAAACAGAATCCTCCCATCACTTTCTCAGCACCTCTTCAGTGTGTGTCCTCTATCCAGAAATGTATTTTTCCTGTTGCAGGGAAAATGCACCTTTCCTATTGTAGGAGCCTTGGTGGTGCAGTGGTTAAGTGCCAGTACTGCAAGTCACCATGTTGCAAGTTTGATTCCAGCCAGCTCCAAGGTTCACTCAGCCTTCCATCCTTTTGTAGGTCAGTAAAATGAATATCCAGCTTGGGGGGGGGGGGCAATTAGCTAACACACATTGGAAATTGCTTCTCTCTCTCTCTGGCTTTTCTTCGCAAACGAAGATTCAGGAAGGACTCATCCCGCGCTTTCTGCAAGCGCACTGATGACTAAACAGGCCAATCCGAGATAAACAAGTCCGGTTGCAAAAAGCACAGCAGAAGGTCTCCTTGGGTGATGTTTTTGGGTTTTGATTCTTTCTGCGTTGTCGTTTCTCTTAATGCAGCGTAGATGTGTAAATTGCTATTGCTTAAAACAGTTTGTAAGCCACTCTGATAGCCTTGTGGCTGAAGAGCGGGGTAGAAATAACTAATAAATAAAAAATAAATTAAAATGCCTGGATGATCGAAGAAGCAATGTTCAAGCACTTCCCCATGAGAAGTCTCATGCCCTCCACTTCTAGCTGTTGCAGTTATTTGATAAAGAAACGCACAAAGCAACAAGCCTTACATTTTATAGAAAAAGTATTTTAGTACAGAAATAGCTGATCTTGCTGGCCCCAAAGGAACCAGGAAACATCCGATTCTAATGGGAAGTGCTTAGTAACTGTGAAAGCACTTATTTGGGATTTGCAAAGGTTCTCACAAACTCCCCCAAATCTCATACAGAGTATTCAAAAGCAAATCAGGCACCTTCATTTCACCTAGAAACATGCCCAGACATCCTTCATGCATTAAAACCAATATGTTTGCTCAATAAAGATGGCGTACTTACGCAGCATTAGAATTCAGCTCACAAGTACGGTACGGATAATTGCTTTCTTTAAAAAAAAAACATCTCCCTCAGAGCTGCTCTGGTGGGAAAACAGGCTTCACAGACTGCTAAGTATACCCTGGTTTTATGGTAGGTCTTGGCAAACTTGTTTCATTGAAAGTTCTCAACAGACTTCAGGACAGGAACTCAACTGGGAAAGACTTTGTCTGGACTAACCAGCTTCTCAGTATGGATCATGTACATCTTTATTGAATACTGCACTGCAGCTCTTCAAGAGAGAAAAAGTGGGCTGAATCTGCTCTTGTTAGAAGTCAGTAAAAATTCTCTACCTAAAAGTGCACATCAGATTCATAGGCCTCTCCCATGTAACAAAAGTATAACTGAGCAAGTAAGATGGCAGGTTTTTCACTATTTTTCTGTGGCTTCTGTTTTGGTACAGCATTACGAAAGCTTAGGAAAAAATGCATTATGAGTAATTATATTAGCTATAATGGGTTACTTTGGGGGATAACAAGGATATAGCAGGTGACATAGTGTGACCCATAGTGTCACTGGCCTTTTGATGTAAAGAGCAGCATTTATATATACTGTACTTACAATAGTCTGTATATGATGTCATTTCGGTGGATTCTATTTAAGGATATTCATTTTTTAAAAAAAGTATTAGAAAGTATATTGCTAGCAACATGTTACTTGCATAGTAATATGAATGCAGTGTAGATGTGTAACTATAGTGTATTTTTTTAAAAAGACAAAAATCTGTTAATCCTAGAATCTCTGCAATGATGTCCAACTCACCTCCCTTGGTGCCAACTGAGGTCATCTGCCCCTTCATTTTTCTTCATACTTTTTTTTTAAGGCAGCTGCAAAGTGAAGTGCCTAGTTGCCAGCCATCCTTTGTCTTAATTTCCTTGGCCCCTGAGACATTCAGAGGCATGAAGACAGGGTGACTCTGCAGTTCACTGGACCTCAGGCTAAGATTTTCCAAAATGAGAAAACCTGGGTTGGGATGAAGAGTGATACAGGGAGAAAGCAAAGGGCCTTGCTGCCTGCATGCGAAGGGTGACTGGAGAGATTGTAGGGTGATCCAGAGTTGCCTTGGGGTGCTAGAGAATGCTGTGATGTGACTGGAGGCAGGAAAGGCTGCAATCTAAGCTTGTGAAGACTGGGTAGGCACTGTGGCTGGTATGTATGAATAGAGAAGAAAAGAGGGATGTGTGGTTGCTTGTATATTAGGTGAATAGAGTGGATGGTTCCAAGTCCATGAAAGGATTGGAGTGGGGATGCATGAATTTACAAGACAGTAAGAGACAAAAAAAATAATTTGTTTAGAGACGTGTGAGAGACAACATGGCTCTTCTTTGGAGTGGCAGGTTCTTCAGTATGGACATTAACAGTTTCCTCTATATATCTGGAAAAACAGGTGGAATAAATTGTGTTTTGAGGCGATTTAGGGAAATTTGTCCTATACTCCTGGCAGCAATAACCCAGGAACCAGGTAATTGGGCGTGCAAGAGCTGTTGAGTAGTTAATTCAATCCAGGTCCCCGCACTACCTCAGCCCCCCACTATCCAGATTTGGAGAGACTACCATCCTCAGAGCTGCAAATTCCTGGACATCTGACTCCTTGGAGTCTGAATCATCTGACTCCAGAGCATGAACTATGACAACATTAACTGCTATGTGTTACAGAATAGGTAGTTTGTTGGTGCTGAAAAGTCTGGGTTCAAACACATGCTTGTGAATTCTGTAATGCATATTGTACCTTTGCTTTGTACTCAGGTTCTCGGCCAAGTTATTTGCCTCTTCACTTTGTCAGTGTGCATTTCTGTGAATAGAGGGAGGCATTTGATGACTGTGCCTATAATATTTTCTCCCAATATGGTACTTACCAGTTCCAAATGGCTGAGACCCTCAATTAAACCAATTAATTCCGGTATTACAAATTTAAACTGTTTGATTTAATTCCGAGTGGTCAGTGCTTGTTGTAATGTTAAAAAAACAGACATGCTTTTAAAAAAACAAAATCAAAATTAGGGCTACTGACACATTCACCCAATTTGATTACTGGTTTGGAAGTAGTGTTTTAAGTGATGATTGGGGGTGGGGGTGAGGTGGGGACAGTAATTGTTCCAAGTATTCACTTTGTCTTCACCCATATAGTTTCCATGATTTATAGTATAGCTTTTCTGTCATTTCCTCCCACCCCATCCCACCCCCAGACATACTCATGATATGGGTTATCACAGGCAACTGGTGATTGCATCATTAATAAATAAATAGGACAACACTGTTTAACCAGTCAAATTTTGCTAGGTGATGAGATAATGCTGCCTACATTTGCAAACTTGAAGGAATCACTAAAAGATTGACAGGGGGCGGGTGGAGACACACTTTTTGATGCTGTTGAAATGGTTCAACTCTTGAATGAACCCCGATATACTCAAAAGATCTCTACCCTCTGGTACTATGATCTGTACATGTTCAGTTGCAACAAACATACAAGCTGAAATCATATTGGTGTCTTATACTTATGTGTGTTTCCCCTGTGGAAGAAGCTAGGCAATTTTTAGTGATGAGGAACATAAGGTTGCAAAAGTGGTGTTGCTTATATGGTGCCATCATGCATACAGATGCATGTACTTACATGCATGTAGAGGTGCATGCATATTTGATTGTACATTTGGTTACACATTTGCATGTGGGTTTAGGTGTGCAACTCTGGCATTCAATATGATGATTACACAACACAATCCATGTGCAACTCTACAAGAGGTGATTTATGACACACAACTCCAATGTAAGATGTCAGCCATCTTCTTTTAAAGTATATGAGTAAATAGAATACTTATGGGGAAATTATTTAAAAACAACAACAGTAAACTAAGTAAACCTTTAATAAAGACCTAATATCAAATGGCAATATCCTATAGAGTAGTTTCTTTGGCTGATGCAGGGGCTAGTATCATGTTTGTGACCATTGACTACAACTGCTTCTTTCTTTTATGGAAACTTTCCAGAGACCAGCACTGGTCCAGGGATATGATTTTGAGTAGCACTTAAACAGAGTACATGCTCTGACCTATCTATCTACCTACTAACTAATAGATCTATCTATCTATTTTATTCAAGATTAGTCCAATGTCAAAATTAGACACAATTTCACAGCCAAACCTGTAAATGCTAGCTGAACAACTGTGGGGGTGCGGGGGAGGGCAGTATATAAACTAACTGCAGAAGCCACTGCCAACACAAGCTGAACTGGACTCAAACATTCACACTATTTCTGGTATTGTAACACATAGTTATAAAAATATGCCCTACTTACATTGAATGAATCAAAAAAAATTTGTAGATACATTGGACAATGTTCTGTAACCAAACCATTCATCAAATGGGACCATCCATTCACCATAATACCAAGCACAAAAGCAAACTTATTATAAGTAGGTGAGGAAATACAGTGTTAAAGAGAGACATTATGAAGACTAACAAGCAAGAAACTTTGCAGGGGAGCTGAGGAAGCGTTTGTAACCCAAAAAATTCAGTCATGGATCACACTGGGGTGGACAAAGTGCAACCCATAGGTCTCGTGGAGACTCCAATCCCCTTTTTTGCAGACCCAAGCTCCCCAGAATGCCTCCAAAGCACTTGAACTCCTACTCTGTCCCCAAATATTTTTTCAGGCAAAAAACTGTCCTTCAGATTTCCCAAATTTCTGCAAAATTAGATGGTTGGGCTTTATTTGCTCTCTCTCACAAGTCCCACAATGGGGGGGGGGGGTTGCTGAAAATAAAAGTAAAACAAAAAACAAGGAAGTAACCAGAAATTTTGTTTTTCCTTTATTTTCACATCTGTGTTGACCATGGCGGAGGGAGCAAAAACTGGCTTGCACCACTGATGCTGTTGCCCACTTCTGAATTAAGCAGATGTTCTTCCCTGATATTCATAATGTAACCAGAGTGTCCTAGGAGAGTGAAGGTGTTCAGCTGTGTAACATCCCATTCATGTTCTTACAGGTATGGCAGGCATTTAGGCCTAGTTCTCAGTGAAGTAGAGTGAAAGCAGAGACTCATGTAATTGGATGCTCTACCATACATTTTCCAGGAATAGGGATAATATCTGATACATTGTGCAGACTAGAATCCAATTATCTTTGGATCATCCTCTTGACAGGAGATGGGAGATCTTTTTACATCCTATTAAGGAAAAGTTATGCATGCAGACACATACAGATCATTTTGAGACATTATTTCAGAAAACAGCTTTATAGTACAGGTTGACCCTCGTATCCATGGATTTGGTATCCACAATTCCACTTACCCTTTCCAAAAAAGATATATTCTCTCTAGCATTTCTAGCGCCCCACATGGAGGACGGGGGTTGACCTGTATTCTTGGCCAACCTTGACTAGCCGAGAACTGGTCTCCTCAAAGTAGCCCCACCTGCATTGTTTGGAGTGCAGACAGAGCTTCCTCTGTCTTTACCACAAGAGCTGCTCCTCACAGACATTATGGTTTTGTTGTTGTGTGCCTTCATGTAGTTTCTGACTTATGATGACCCTGATGTGAACCTATCATGGGGTTTTCAGAGGATGAGAGTGTGTAATGTGCCCAAGGTCACCCAGTTGGTTTTCATGGCCAAGCAGGGGTTCGAATCCTGGTCTCCAGAATCGTAGGCCAACACTGAAGCCACAATGCCACATTATGGTTATGACCATGCAATCTGACTAACTTGCTTTGAATGCCTTTATAAATATGGATGCCACAAACTATAGGATTTCAGGCCCCCATCAGAGATGAGGTACACCGTGGGCAATGGCATCTGGGCTGTGAATCAACTCCAGGTTAAGTTTGATTTTTAAATAAGCTATCCAATGTTCTGAACCCTATCTCCCAAAATAAGTGCCCACCTTAGCTCTGTTAAAGTTAAAACTAAAACCTGGAGTGGATTCACAGTGCTGCTGGCATGGAAACCATAAGCTGATACTGCCAATGGAGTAAAATTCTGCAATGTGAAATCAATCTCCTTTGTAAAGGTAGGATCTCCCTTTCAGACTTAAGTTGAATTTAGTCCTACCTTGTCACCAAGGCAGTCTGACTCTTCCGTTAGGAGGTATACATTCCCACTTTCAGCCATAAGGATAGCAGTGTCTGTAGTGGATGAAGATCTTGGTCGTCCTTGGTGTTGATGCAGTATTGCTGTCAGGCTGCTATCTTGGGGGGCCTTGCGGACCAGGTGTGGGCTGCTTTTCTGGGGTTCCAAGGAGCCACTCTTGGCTCGACGACTGCCACTGTGCAAACTTGCCCCCCTCTTGATGGAAGGACGGGAGCGGATCTGTTGTAACACTCTATTGAAAGCAGTTGGTCGGGCTGGGAGGTCATGGAGAGACATAGCATAAGAGACACGGTGCATCTCAGGAGAGCGCTCTTTTTCATCAGGGGAATCATGGTCAGACATGCCATGGTGCTGCTGCGATGACTCCTGGGGACTGGGGTGCTCCCGTTCTCTAGACCGTCTGCGGCTATGAAACAGATGCTTGAGGCCATGTCCAAACATAGATCCTTCAGACAGCTGTTGTATTTTCTGCATGGAGAAGAAACACAAAAAGATTGGGAAGGGTGATTATAGAAGTGGCTACACAGGATTTATCTTGGGCAGAACATCGATGATACATAACTCAGATGGGAAAAGTAACTCACAATAATGTCATAATCCTGTAACCACACTTTCTGTTGCTGCCAACTGGAATAGCTCTTTTGAAGTCCAGGTTCACCCACACATTGCAATCTGGAGTACAATTTTTGCAAAGCAGGACCACAAATCTAGGGACTATGCCAGCTCTTAGTGCTGATGAATGCCTAGATTGTCCTATCTGCAGAACTATTAGCATTCATCAATGCTACACTGATATGATATATGGCTTCACTTCCAGAGAAAGCCTAGCCCAAGGTGATAACTGTTGTCAGGGCACCTTCGCCAAGGAGGACAGGGATGACAGTGGGTGAAGGTGATAGCTACCATATGTAGGTTGTAAAATCTCTCATGACTGCAGGATCTGTGACTAACTGTGTGCCGTTTGTGTACCACAAGGTACAATTGTGATAATGTTGCTTATCCTCTAGGGAGACCTTTCTTATGGAGTGGCAAGGATGCATGAGCATTATCCATTACTCCTGTGCATCATCTGAAGCATTGTACTGCAGACAATATTTGATCCTTGCCGCTTACAAAATCTACAGTTTTAAATGGACACTGCTACTACAAGTCACTTTTTGCTGGTAACACTTCATTTTCCAACAGCATTCCATAAAGCTGATACCTTCTTCCTGGTCATTTTAACAGTTTTTTATCAAGAGATTTTTCCCCCTAAAAACTATTGATGTTTAGATAATTCAGTTTTGCTTCTTTGTACCTGGATTTTCTCCTTTTAACATTTTCAAAATGCATAACATTTTGCCACAGCTTCACTAGCCTCACAGCAGTATGCTCTGATGTTTCTGCCAAACCATAAGGCAAGATAAGGTTACAGATACACAAGCAAGCCTCACCAGGATGCAGACTAGACTAGCTAAAGGCAATGTAACCAAATCCCATGTATAAGTACATAAGCAGCCCATGGCTTACTTCACAAAATGCAGTGTTAAAAATGGTTTAGTGGGCAAGTAGGAGATTTTCCTTTCTTCAGAGTCTTAGGGGCTTTAGTGGTTTATGGCTTTGGTTGTGGTACACTTACATTTTCAAATGGATTGTTAAAATTATACACTTAGTATTAGAGAGGCTAGCCTTACCCCATGGGCTACCAAAAAGGCATTTTTTAAATTAAAATATTTACATCCCACCTTGTATCCAAAGACTCCAGGTCAGTATACAATTGCATTAAATTAAACAGTTAAAACCAATTTGCATTTTAAAACAGTAAAAACATTATTTATATTCTAAAAACACAACAGTAAATATAATGTTAAAACAGTTAAAGCTGTATAGATGCATAAACTGGATAAAATTTTTAGACCCCAAAAGGCTTTAATAAAAAGTGATGCTTAATTTTGGTGCTGCAAAGAAGCCAATGTCAGTATCAATCAGATCCCTACGGGGATAGCATTCCACAGCTGGGGCATCACAACTGAGAGGGCTTCTCCTATGTCCTCACACACTGTATTGCTCTCACCAATGGAACACAGAAATAGGTCCTTGCAGCAGACTTCAATCCTCTGGCAGGAATATACAGATAGAAACCCTCCTTCAGATACTGAAGTCTCAAGCCATTTAGGGCTTTAGGTGTCATCACAAGTACCTTGAATTCACATCAGAATACTGGCAGCCAGTGCAATTCATTTAAAATCAGCATCATATGGTTCCTGAAAGATGTTCTCTTCAGCAATTTAAGTGCTGTGTATTGTACTACTCCAGCTTCTAGGTTATCTTCTAAGGTAGCCCCACATAAGAGTACACTGCAGTAGTCAGGAAGTACCAGTGCATGAAGTACTGTAGCTAAATTATGCCTGTCTAGGAAAGACCATTGCTGATGGACCAGTCAAACCGACTTCTCGGGCATTCCAAGCCATGGAGTCCATCTGGGTCTCCAGTGACAAAGTATGAGTTCACTCAAGCTATGTACCTGCTCCCTTAGGGCAGGTTGCTTACCCAGTTCCTGTATCTGAGAATCACCAATCTACAGAGCTGCAATCTTATCAGGATTCAGTTTCAGTTTATTGGCTGTCATCCAGACTTCCCCTGGTAGCTCCATATAGATATTGACCAGTATGGGAGACAACTAGAATCCTGCCCCCTACAGCTTAATGGCCACAGCTTAATGGCAGGAGTTCCCACAGATACTCTGGAACTGGCCTTGTAGACAGAAGCAAAATCAGATTAACATAGTTTTTTATGTGATTTTAGTTTGGGTGGTTTGTAATTTTATACTAGTTTAATATCTTTTTATGGGGGAGGCTGGGGGTGGGTGCTGCTGAGGGATTTTAGTCAGCATTGTTGTATTTTAATTGTTGTAAGCCTCCCTGATTGTTTTTAACAGAGGGGCAGGGTAATTATTATTATTATTATTATTATTATTATTATTATTAACCTGTGATCCATGGACCCCCAGGGGGCCGCAATGTCCTCATAGGGGATCCATGGAGGCTTGAAGACTGCTCAGCCCATGTTACAGAAGCCAAGGTTTAGCCTGTGGATTGCTCTTCAATCTGCTCCAGCCAGAAATTTGCAGGAAGAAGCAGGAGAAAAGTCTTTCTTTCCCTCCCCTCCAGTGCCTCTGAGGGAAGGGTTAATGGTGGTGTAATTGTTGTTGTTGTTGTTGTTGTTGTTTGCTGCTGCTGTTGTTGTTAGGGTTTTAAATCTTAAGTTTTGGGTGTCTGCAGCAACAAAAGATATTTCAAGGGGGTCCCTGGTAAAGAAACTGTTAAGAGCCATTAATGTAATTCCTAGCAGCCCAGCCATAACTCCCACAACTCCCTGCTTCCATTCCAAACTACCTTGTGAACTCAGGTGGCCTCTGATTTATTCATCAGTTTATGATGACTATGAAGTATGGTTTGGTTATAGAATCCAGATTAAAGGTTGTCCTATACATCCTAGGCAATGAAGTGCTTTCCAATCAATATAATAAATATTCTGTATTGAGCAAAATGCAGAAGTAGGAAATGGAATTTACTCATGAACAAACAGTGGCAAAACTTATTATAACAGCCTTTGTAAAATACACAAGATGGCCATTTGGATCAGATTGTTTGAAATACAATGTCAAGGAAATTCTGCACGTGTGGCTTTCTCCAAGGAGCTAAGGTTCTTGTTGGTACAGCCAGTAGTCTGTCTTTCTTGTAGAACGATTAATCTGTAATGCTCTTTCATTATTAATAAACCCATATTGAGCCTGGTTAATATGAAGCCATCAATAACTAACAAGCCCTAAAATGAAGAGCTCCTTTGAACAACCTGACAAATGGTGACACAATAGGAGCTGTAATTTGAAGAGCATTTAGGAAAATCTGACCTAAGCAGCCCACTGACAATAATTATGCATCAGCAGTCTCTTCTAATTAAATTAAAATGTCTATGCAAGAGAACAGTCCAGGGGATTTAAGAGTCTAACAATGGCACAAAACCAGTAATCCTGATCTGACATCAACATGCCACATGATGGTTGGCACTTCCTTGCAGGATCAGGCATCCTATGAAAACAAATAAGTGCATGAGAAAGTAAAACAGTCTGGTGAACATGACTGAACTATGCATTCTTTGACAGCAAACAGGACTAAGCACAGGAGCAGGAAGGAGAAATAAGTACTGAAAACTGAAGCACAGCAAAAGCTGCCAAACACAGTCAAGGATTCAGAATCAAGGTACAGGGTAGGTTCTGGTACTCAGACAGATGCATTTGCTTTCAGATATGGATAAAGAATACAAAAGCAGGATAAAACTAGATCCAAGGCTCCTCACTGTCAGAAGTTTTGATGCTTCAACTTCATAATTGGTGCAGCAGTAACCATGGTGCTGCTAAATTGGCTAAAGCCCCTGCTTCCAACAATATGCATAAATCTACATATGAGATGCCCCCCATATCTGTGCAACCAATATCCACAGTTTCAGTTATTCACAGCTGAAAAAATAGGAACACATACCATAGAGTCATGCTGGAAAATGCTAGCTTCTCCAGCACAACTCTATGGTATGTTTGTACCAGAAGTCATTTATTTTAATAGGGTTCACTAATATATGTGGTTTCATTTATAAACAGTAAGTCCGGGAATGTATCCCCTATGTATATGGGGGCCGGGGTGACCTGTATGTACAGATTCAGACACAGTTGCACAATATGCCATTCAAAGGCCGTGTTATAACAGCCTCTCTATTTAAGCATGTCTTCTTTCCCAAGGAAAATGGTGGCCTGGGAAACAGACCAGTGAAGGCTGGATGGTTGGGCTGCACTTCCCAGTCATTTGAACCAATTTGAGCTGTAGCAAACGTGTCACAGTTGGCACCATTGCAGCAAAAGGGGATTTTCAGAAACAAGATACATGTAGATTTTCGTTGGGGTTTTTCCAGGCTGTGAGGCCATGTTCTGGAATAGTTTCTTTCTGACATTTTGCCTGCATCTGTGGCTAGCATCTTCAGAGAATGGTTGGGTAGGAGTGTGTGTGAGGTTTATAGGCTATGAACCCCTGTGGGTGAGTAAATTTGTGTAATTGAATGGTTAGTTTCTGGGTATAGAAATGCAAGGCTGGTTAGTGTTAAGACTAACAATGCAAGACTAACAAGCCTTGCATTTTTATACCCAGAAACTAACCATTGAATTACACAAATTTACATATACTCCCCCACAGGAGTTCACAGCATATAAACCTCACACACACTCCTACCCAACCATTCTCTGAAGATGCCAGCCACAGATCCAGGCGAAACGTCAGAAATAAATTATTCCAGAACATGGCCTCACAGCCCGGAAAAAAAACTCAATGAAAATCTATGGATGCTGGCCGTGAAAGCCTTCAACTGCACAAGATACATGTGTTTATTCCTGTCAGAATATCTATGATAGCTTAATTCAAAGACATAGCCATGTTAGTCTGGATCAGTATGCAAAGGGATCTTGTAGCACCTTTGGGACTAACTGTGAGAAAGAAATTTGTAGCATAAGTTTTCATAGACTGAATCTACTCCATTAGATACAAGGAATTTATACCCATGATTTAGGGGCTTGTGTAAGAAATGCAAAACTTGTGGGTATGGTGATGAGGTGAGGAGTTCAGAGATGCCAACCTCATGGAATTACAACAAGCATTCCTCAAGCTGCAGTACCCACTGTATGAAGTAAAAAAATAAAATAAAAATCAACAAGCAAGACTTGTACCCAGGACTGATCCATTACAGAACAGACCAAAGACAGAAAATGCCAGAACTCCACTAGTAGTCACATACAACTCCCAGCTGAGACTACTCAGATGTATCATCAACAAACTGCAACCTATTCTGGACAATAATGCTATCCTCTTGAGGGCTCTTGGTGGCAGACAGCCTCCCAGTCTGAAAACAGCTACTTACTACAGGAGGATAAATAACATGGATGGGGAAACAGGTACAAGAGCTTGCCACAAACTCATGCCAAATCTGCTTACATATCTACTTGGGAAACATAATCACAGGACCTAATCATACCACCTACAATATTAGAGGTATTTTCACTTGCTCATCCTCTAATGTGATATATGCCATCCTCTATCAACAATACCCTTCAGCACTCTACATTGGGTAAACAGACCAGTCTCTGTGCCAGAGGATAAATCGGTATAAATCAGACATTAGGAATAGAATACACAACAACCAGTTGCAGGACACTTACATCTTCCTGGGCATTCCATTTCAAACCTCTGAACAGCAGTCTTTGAACAAAACAAAACAAAAAAAAATTCAAAAGGAGATTGGAAAGAGAAACACCAGAATTGGGGTATATTCACAAACTCCAGTCCATCCAACAGTGGGCTGAATAGAGACAATGATTTCCTGTCGTCACACTACATATATTAACACAAGTTAATGCTCCAGCCTCATGAGGACTCTCATTCCCATTTTATCACATCTCCTTTCAGGAACCTAGCCAACATCATACTATGGTCCAAGAACTCCCTCCACCATTCATGTGGTTATCTGCTCATTTTGGCTTTAGAGAATATCCTTCCTCCCACCTTTGCCACCCCCCATGATCATTGTTAAAACTGAATTTGTCACCTCATCACCATACCCACAAGTTTTGCATTTCTATTACTATTCACACACACAGCCTGCTCATTCATGGGTATAAATGTCTGTCTATAGGCACTTCACTTTGTGCATCTGATGAAGTAGACTCAACACTTCTTTGTCTATGTGAGCTTAAGCACTGGCTTAAGAGATATCAATTAAGGGAGACAAAACTGTCTTACAGGACTATCTTTTGTGAATGAACAGGTGTCATGTTCTTGAATCATACAGAACTCTCTCCTCTGAAAAGGAAGCAAAAGAAAGCCAACAGTTAGCCCTACATAGTAAATAATGATCTATCTATAAAAATAAAAATCATATCACTGCACATTAGTTGATGCTAATCTAGAGGGGTTTACAAAGAAAAGCGTAATGTGAGGGTTAAAGTTTTAGACCAGAATTTGACAGGTGGAAATTCAAATCCTCACTCAGCAAAGAAGCTCACTAAATGAACCTTGAGCCAATCACTCTATCAGCTTAAAATACCTTGCAGGATTGCTGTGAGACCAAAATGGGGATTGTTAGCATGCCCTACAACCCTCTCCCTGTAGCATCTCATAAATGGAAGTATTGGAAACTTCAAAGGGGTCAAGTAGCCTGGGGTGATCCAAAATGAGGTGAGATGGAGGTCACAAGGACCACAAGGAAGGTGTCTTATTTTAGCTAAAATATTTTAGCAAGCGAGCCCAAGCTTTGTAAACAAAACCATTAAGGAGGTATGTGCTAATTTCTTATTGGACCCCTCCATGGTGAGTCACACAACCTAAACAATCAAGTGACCTCTCCAAGCCAGATCCTAGGAAATATCCCTCAGAAGCCCCTCTTGTCCTGCAATATGAGGTTGTTGTTAACCAATTAATTCCCATCTCCAAACCATTAATAGCAATCAGCTAAGTTTCAGTTTCTCATCCTATTTGGGGGGAAACCCATGTAAGCTTTCTTCTAGGCAATGTGCCACCTTCAGGATACGAAGCTGGGTATAAATATTAGTCCTTTAACAATAGAAAAGTGTGTCACTATGGACGAGACCAGGCACTCTCTTTCTTGGCGCACCCCCAGATCGGAACTTCCAATGCCAGCCTTAGACCTCTGTGTCTGAATACTTCAAAATTCTGCTCTTCAGGACCGATAACTATCACCCTATTTCCCATATCTAACTCTCTATCCAACCTTCCTGCCTAACCTTTCGATAGCCATGTATGATTCTTGTGAGTGTGTTGTGTGTATGAATTTTTTTGTATTATTTCCAATAAAAACATTTTATTTCACTTTAACCTGGACTCCTCGGCAGTTAGGATTGGTATACATAGGTGAAAAGATCCCGAAGTTACCCGCTTCTTGTGGCCTTCCATTTGAGCTAATAATGATAATGATTCCCCAAATATTAATATAGTCTTTGGCATCACAACTGGCATTCTAAAGCACCCTCACCTCTTCAGGTAACAGGGAGAAGGACCATACTTTCGTGGAGGAAAGCAAGATACAAATGTAACTAACTAAATGTTATAATCCACACCACACCCCTTACCACTTTATAAATTCATTCTTCTTTCTGAGTGGCTCCACCATAGCTCAACATCAACAATCTTTTCTACAAGTAACTGCTGAGATCCTTGCATAGATTTGTGAATCTGCATCCTGCAGCAGTGCACAAGGATCTGTGGGCTGGGGCATATATTAAAAACTGGCATTAGAAGAGGAATAGAATAGAATACCTCTGACTTTTCCTAAAACCTAAAACTACAGAGGGAATCATAGGATCATACAGCTGGAAGAGACCACAAGGGCCATCCAGTCCAACCCCCTGCCATGCAGGAATACACAATCAAATCATTCCCAACAGATGGCCATCCAGCATCTGTTTAAAAACCTCCAAAGAAGGAGACTCCACCACAATCCAAGGCAGTGCATTCCACTGCTGAACAGCTCTTACTGTCAGGAAGTTCTTCCTAATGTTTAAGTGGAATCTTTTTTCCTGTAGTTTGAGTCCATTGTTCCATGTCCTTGTCTCTAGAACTGCAGAAAACAAGCTTGCTCCATCCTCAGTATGGCATCCCTTCAAATATTTAAACACTGCTATAATGTCCCCTCTTAACCTTCTCTTCTCCAGACTAAACATACCCAGCTCCCTAAGCCGCTCCTCATAGAGCATCCAGACCATTTACCATTTTGGTCACCCTCCTCTGGACACGTTCCAGTTTCTCAATATCCTTCCTGAATTTTGGTGCCCAGAACTGGACACAGTATTCCAGGTGAGGTCTGACCAAAGCAGAATAGAGTAGCACTATTACTTCCCTTGATCTAGACACTATACTCCTATTGATGCTGCCTAGCATTGTGTTGGTTTTTTTAGCTGCTGCATCACACTACTGATTCATGTTCAGCTTGTGGTCCACTAAGACTCCTAGATCCCTTTCACATGTACTACCATCCAGCCATGTGTCACCCATCCTATCTCTGTGCATTTCATTTTTACTACCCAAGTGTAGTATCCTACATTTCTCCTTGTTGAAATTCATTTTGTTAGTTTTAGCCCAGCTTTCTAATATGTTCAGGTCATTTTGAATTCTGATCTTGTCCCTCTGGGGTATTAGCTACCCCTAGAACTGAACCTGGTTAATACCTCAATGTGAGACTGTCTAGGATGCTGGGAACACTGCCTGGTTGGATGAAAGATGAAATATAAATATACTACATGAATACAAACACACCATAGATCCATTCCTAGGTTACATTTAGTCCAACTCTGTCTCAGTTTGCTTATGAATGTAAAATTATACTTGCTTTATAAGAGGCCAGACTGTTGGTCCAGACAGCATAGGAATGCTTCCTCTGGTTGGCAGCAACTAGAACTTTCTGCATGCAAAGCATGTGCTCTAGCACTGAGCTATGTCCCTCCCACGGATTCCTTCTTCTGGGATAAGAGAACCTTTGACCTCTTCCTGAATCTCTGTGACCCCTTTCCAGCTATTCTACATCCTTTATGAGACTTTGAATGCTACTCTGAAATTTACCTCACTAAAGGATAGGGACAGAAACATTTCCCATGTATCAAAATGAAACTAAAAATTCAGAGGTTCTCATCAATGTCCCAGGGCTTAACTGAAAGAAAAGAACATTAACTCTGTTATCAGTTACTTTGTGTGAAGTACCCTCAAATCTTCCCAAACCTACCAGTACTCCAGTCCCTAGGCCTCCTTTTATTAGATCTGGAAATTATACTTGCCATTACATTTGCACCATAGAAGGGCAAATAGGTTCAACTTTTCCCATTAGCCAACCAATATTAATACTCTGAGCATGCTAGGGATGCTTACCTGTGTAATGTACTAGCCCAAATAAGCCCACCTACTGTACTGAACTGCTGCTTTGGGACATAATGATTTGAAGTTTATTCTATTTATAGAGTCTCTATGGAAACAGAGTATACGTAAGGTAGAGAGATAAGAACTACAAAACCCACAGATTTTTGCCATCGTTGTACAGAACATATTTAGATTTCTCATTTGCCCTTTTTAAAAAAAGACCCATGGGAAACAGAATGCTCAGTTCCCACACTTCAAAAATAACTACAAGAAAACATTAAAACAGAAGCTAGGAGAGAAAAGGAAAAATAGGTTATTTTCACTGCTGCATACCATGGTTGTCTTTATCTCAATGTTTCCATTCAGGGGGATGGGGAAAGGCATAACAAGACAAATGGAGACTAGCTGACAATTTTGACCTGAAGATTCTGAAAAAAACCCACAGAAGAACCCTGTTCAATCAAGCTAAATGTTTATCTAGCTAGTGGGAATCATGCATCCTCCTTGTGTTATTGGACTGCAGCTCCCAGCAACTTTAACCAGCATAGCCAATGATGAGGAATGCTGTGAACTGCAGGTCAGCAACATATTGATTAGCAGCAGGAGCATGTTTTCCACCCATCCCCATCTAGTCTATTATCCTGTTTCCTAGAGTGAACAGAAAGGTATCACTTGGAATCCCCCAAGCAGATCATGAACGTAGAAATCCCATACCTCCCAACATTTCACAAGAGATTATCAGATGTGGGGAAATGTGGCAAAAAGCTGCATCCCCAACTGCGTCAGAAGAATACCACAGGAACAGAAAGAGTGACATTATCAGATGCCCGTGTCCTCAGCTGTTCCTAGGGCGCAGCGCTGCCATGGATGAGATTTCCGTTTTTCATTGATGGGGACAAGCCACCAATAAAAAGGGACGCCTTACTCACGCCCATGCTACGCCCCCGGAACACTGAAGGACGACAACGTCTGATAATATTCCCCATTCCTGTTCTCATCACAATCTTCTGACACAGTTTTTGGTGTGTCTGATAATCTCCACAGTCAACATGGCAAAAGTTATTAATGAGGAAGAACACACAAGCTAGGAGAGGCTGTGAAAGTTTGCTTTTGTCTGAGTCTACAGGGAAGGGCAAGATTCCATGCTCTCTTCTTCTCTCCCTGCCACTGAGTTAACTGAGTGCAAAATACTTTTGCACTTTTACACCAATGGAAGTAAGCTGAGAGCTGTTACCCAAAAATGCTCCTTGGAAAATTCCAAGAAAATATCGAGTTTCTAATATGTTGGGGAAATTAGCAGCAATTTGACTTTAGTAATGTGAAAGGGGGTAAAAGGGGATCTTGAAACCTATGTCTACTGGTAATAATCTGGATGGAATACATACACATTTAAAATTAAGTATGGTTTTTATTAAGGAGTTCAAAAATAACACCAAACACACACACACATTCACCCAGAAAAAGCATTCACACAAGGCTATAGGAAAAAGCAGTAGGAAAGCTTGGGATAGAGGGTTGCGAGAGGGTTTTGCTGGGGCAATACAACCTGTCCTGTAGTCAGTCTGGCAGAGTGGATGGATGAAACTGGGTGGCCACAAAGAGGGACATAGGATCCCCTAGAAATGGAACTGTGTGCAAATGAGGCATATTTTGGGGGTGCTATTTATACCTCCAAATACACCTGAGGGAATTGGTTGCTTCATGGGTTGAAACAATGAATTCCATAAGCTTTCATGGATTCCACAATGAGTTTCCTGGTCTTGACAAAAGGTGAGAAAGATGCTAAATGTGTTTCTTAATGTCCAGTGATTTGATTTTAACAGCTTTGAGCAACTTCTTTAAGGTTGGGAGTTGAGGAGAGGAAATTTCACAATCAGCAAATACAAAAGGGTTTCACCCATCTATTATCTCCCCTTTTTATGTGGAATGTGTCTTCTTTTGGCCCTTCAGTCCCAGGCCTTCTGGGTAAGACAGGGCACTCAAATGACCTTTTGAGACCATCCCCCAAAAAGGCCACAATAATGAACCAAAATTCTGCCAGTTTCTGAGGCCTGTAAAAATGGGGTGCAGGGCAATGCTAACATTCCAGAAGTGGGGTGTCTTAGAAGTGGGGCACAAGCTTGTGCTTAACAGAGCAAGGGGGGAGTTAGAGGAGGAGGAGAGAGAAACTGGGACTTTTTAAAAGCAGAGGAAAAAGTGGGATGGCAGAGGGTTAACTGGGACTTTTCCTGCCATTTGGGACAGTTGGAGGGCATGTAATCCTCCCTCACTGATAGTCCCCTGAGACTGATACTCAGAGCATGGAAACGTTTTCCTAGCAGCCATGCTGGCAGGGAGATTCTGGGAGTTATATTCCAACAAGACAATTGTTTCCAAACTCAATTCTGAATAGCTGTTTAGCTAGCATGACTAATTGTTGTTGATAAGAAACCCAAAGCCCAATGAATTTGCCTAATATTCCCCAAAAGTCATGACTACAAGCCACAGTATGCAGCATATGGAATGCGTTGCATATTATAGAGCGTAAGACTATCAGTCAAAACTAGTTACAGTGGTTGTGTATTACTTCCAGTATCAGAAGCAACATGCCTCTAAACACCAGTTTAGGAAACATAAGGCCTAAATACCCTAAAGGCACCAGATCCCATCTGATCTTGAAGGCTAAACAAGGTCAGCACTGGTTAGTACTTGGATGGGAGACCACCAACAAATACTGGGTGCTGTAGGCTATATTTCAGAGGAAGGAACTGGCAAATCCACCTCTGAATATTCCTTGTCTAAGAAAACCCTATGAGATGTATGGGGTCACCATAACTCAACAGACAACTTGAACGCACATACAAAAACACAGGGAATGTAAGTGGAAGGGACTATTGCCTTCATGTCCTGTTTACAGGCTCCACACAGAAAATGGGTTAACCACCATGGAAACAGAATGCTTGGATTAGATGGATCATGGGACACTTCCTGCATACCTCTACTTATATTCTTAGGATCAGAAGCACAAAATCTTGCTGGGTAAAACCCAGGGCCATCTCTGCCCAATAAACAGTAAGGCAACCTTCTCAGACACCAGATTTAGGATGGTAAACTTTGGCTGCTAGCAATAAGGAAAGGGGCTTGAGAGATTTTCTGCTCCCATGCAAAAATAACTTCACTTGCATTGGGCAGGATGCTCCTTGCTCTGGTTGGGTAGGCACTGCTTACTCCAGTGCCCCAGGCACAAAGTGTCTTGAGTTGAGATTGAGCCCATTGTCCAACAAAATTAATCTAAATCCCTGCTATATAATACAATTGTTATTCAATAAAATCTTGCTATGCCTTGAAAAACAGAGGAAAAAAAATGTTCTGGAACAGCTGCATTGACCTGACAATCTAATCGAAATGACCAGAAATTTTCCTCAAACTAGAATAAAAAAGTGATTAAACATGATGTGTTTTGCATAATATGCAAACGAAAATTTTATACAAATGATATGTGCAATACATAAACATAAAGTCCTAGGCCTCCGTCAGGGAACTCCCAGCATTTCTTACTATGTATGGGCTATGCTGGCTAGGAGTGTAGGGAACTGTAGCTGAACACATGATTCCCACCCCTGGCATAAATCAGTGGGAGCCTGTAAAACACATAAGTTCCACTGATTTAATGGATCTACACAAGTTGGGACTAAAAATTGGATTTAAGCCCCCAACTTTTATCCTTATAGATGGAATAATCCAACGTTTTTGATAACAGAGCCAAGCAGAATAACTAAAATGTATGTTTCTGATGGCTGCAGTTCAACGGTTTTGCTTTGGAGCTATTAAGGTTCAATATTCACAATATGTCTGACATGCTAAAGTCATCATGATGAAGTTACAGTTGTCCCTTCATATTCACTGGGGTTTGGTTCCAGGATCCCCCGTGGATACCAAAATCCATCAATACTCAAGTCCCATTATATGCAATGGCATAGCAAAATGGTGTCCCTTATATAAGATGGCAAAATCAAGGTTTGCTTTTTGGATTATTATATTTTAAAGAATATTTTCAAGCCATGAATACTTAAATCCGTGGATACGGAGGGACAACGGTATTTTACTATAGCAATTTCCCACATCAAACCCTCCAACTGTTCTAGTTAAACTATCTCACTTAATCCTGCGTCATTTTACTTTTTCAACAACTTTTAAAATATCCCAGTTTCTCTCCTCTTCTTCCACTTTTCCCTCTTTGTCCTTAGCTAGCTTTTAATTGCTGCAAACTGAGTTCAAAACACAAAAGTAGTTAGCACTCAATTAATTCAGCAGAATGGGGAGGAACCTTACCCATCCCAATAGACGCAGGCAAAAACAAACTGCTGCAGTCCCTCCTAGCTTGTATGTTCTTTCTCATTAATAATTTTGCCATCTTGACCACACTCTGAAGTTCCTTGGCTACATGTGTCCTGTTTTTCCATCAGTAAAATGATAGACAGTATGGTATGTATGGCACAACAAAGCACTTAAAACCAGAATTTATATATATTGTGATCACTAGAGGTCAGGCGAACAAAGTACTCATTACACAAAATCAAGATTGATAACATACACATACTTTAAAAACAACAAAAACCCTCTTGGTAACTACACCAGCAATGAAAAATCTGACCATAGTTACAAACCTGTGTTTTAAAAATATCAGAGTTTTTCAGTAAAACCGCCATAGTATTATTTCAAAGAGAAAGCACTTTGCCATTCATGTAGAAAGAAAAATATTGATGCAAAAGAAAGCACTATGGGTCCAGCTATAGCTAACACTGATTGTATTGAAGTCCCACTAAACCCACTGGAAGAAGCTAGCTGCCATGAACTCCAGACCTTTTTGTTTTAGTGGGACTTACTCATAAGAAATGAGTTTTGCAACAAAATGTTGCAAAACATTTCACTCCCTCAATTTCATTCTTACTTTTCAAGACAGTCTACATTTGCTTTCTAAAGGTAACTGCTCTGTGTTGCACACACGAAAATTTGCTGATGTGCAGCAATTGCTTAAAAGCATAACACTTGAAAGGGCTGAAGATTAAGGAGATTTTCAGACCGCGTTTCAGCGTGCCTAGCGCGGGAGGAACTTTTGGGAGAGGGACAGCGGTCTTGCGCGGCAGGGGGGCGTTTTTGGACGCCGTTGTCCCTCTCCCGAAACCATCCGTGTCACTTCCGTGAAGCTTCGGAAGCCTCAGCGTCATATTTTAATCACAGGCAACCTCCGTGATTAAAGTATGACTCTGCGGCTTCCGAAGCTTCACGGAAGTGACACGGATGGTTTCGGGAGAGGGACAACGGCGTCCGAAAACGCCCCCCTGCTGCGCAAGACCACCGTCCCTCTCCCGAAAGCTCCTCCCGCGCTAGGCACGCTGAAACGCGGTCTGAAAATCTCCTAAGCTACACAGACTGTGTGCCTCTCTCTGCTATGTGTTACAAGCACACTCTGAGGATATTTTCATATTCTCAGAGGATGTATATCCTATTGATTTCAATGTAGTGTATTTAGAGCTGCTAAAATACAAGATTCCACTGTACTCCATATGCTACTTACTGCTAACACAATCACCACGACGACTACAAGTGTGAAAGGGGTTTGCACAAGAAGCCACAACATTCTTGCCAAGAAAGAAACATTTTCCTTTAGGGCTGCAATGTATAATCAGTTAATTGGCTAGGCTGCTCAATTTTTTAAAAAGTCAAATTAAGGTTTAAAAGGTGGCCCTGATTAATCATACAGCAGCTTTTTACAAGTGCTTATAAAAACTGCAGGTGGTAAGAATCATATTAAAAGTGATATTCCCCATTTTATCTCACAGAAAAGGGAATGTAACTTCTAAGAATATGCCTGCCAAAACACATATACATTTTTTAAAAAAATAAAGGAAACAAAGGAAGGAAATAACATGTTTTAGAGATAATAGAGATTATCAGATGCAAGCAAAAAGCCCACGAGAATGATGTCACCATACTGCATGGTTTTGCACATGTCGTCATCATGCACGCACAGCCTCTGTGCTACAGCAGAAAACAAGCCATCACTTTTTATTGGTGGAAACTTCCACCAATGAAAAGCAATGCCTTATTCTCTACTGCAGCACAGAGTCTGCACGGAAGCCGCATGCAAGGATAACGACGTCATGCGAAACTGGGACCTGTTCCCAGTACAGTGACGTCATCCTCACATGCTCCTGTCGGGACTTTTGAAGTGTCTGATAATCTCCATTGTTGTTACCCACATGTGAACCTATACAAATGTAATCACTAGGATGAACTGACAAAAAGACATACAATTAATCAGAATTAAAGTGCTAAGTTGTACCACCAAGCACAGGATTGTCAAATTCAGAAGCTCTTTAAAAACTGGTCAACACAGGGCCACAGCACATGCCATCTATAAAGCACAGAAGCAAGGCTCAGGCTGCATGAAGAACGCTACTCAGAGGACATGTTCCAACTCTTAATGGAGCATGTTTCTTGTGATGAACTACTCAGGGTCAGAAACTGAACGGGTCACAGATAAATACTATGATTTTTCCCAACAAACAAACAACAACAACCACCCCAAAACAAAATACCCAAGAACCTAGTGGCACCTTAAGACTAAGATGTTTTATTTGGCATAAATGTCTGTGGACTGTAGCCCACTTCACTAAATACAATTAAGATACATCTGATGGACTGCAGTCTACAAACGCTTAAGACAAATAAAGCTTGTTAGTCTTTAAAATGTCACTAGACTCTTTGGTGCTTTTGGGCAACAGACTAACATGCTTTTCAACCCCCACTCCCTGAATGCCTTTCCAGTCATCAGAATAACTAATCATTCAGGTAGCTGAATGAGCCATAAAAGCGTCTAGACCAAGTCTGGACTTTCCTTGCACAACAATCACCTTGGCAACTTAATCCTGGCAAATTTCCCCTGACCTCAGAATAATCTAAATGCTCAAATACCAGCATTTTATGACTTAGGTTCTCTGGCCTACTACAATGCTAAAGCCACCAGTGGCCAAGCATCATGATAGACTCACACAAGACATGAAGAAGAGCAGCATACAAGAGCAACACATTTGCCCTTTCTACACCAATGCCACCTTTGTATAGTCAGATTCATGATCCCGGATTCCTATCTGAACTGCAAAGAGATAAACATTTGGCCAAATGGAGACACCACAATTAGCCATATTGTTTCCAAAAGATGCTTATGCCACACATTGCATGCAACCAAACACCAGCACTTATTCAATTTCTATAAAATGGTATGGATGAAGAATTAGTTTTGCTCATGGCTTCTTATATGTGTCTGCCAATGTTAATATAATTCTGCCAGCTAGGAGCTATAGGACTCCCTTAGTGTTAGAAGGCACTGGGCAGAGCTGCCTACTGTAGCATTCTTTAGTTTACTAAGTTAATATGTTTACATTCCACTTTTCTTATTCAATCCAAATAGTCAGAACAAAGTAGCTATTGCAGTAATGTGAAGTCGAAGGTTTTCACGTCTGGCATCCATAGATTTTCCTTGGTTTTTTTCCGGGCTGTGAGGCCGTGTTCTGGAATAGTTTCTTTCTGATGTTTCGCCTGCATCTTCAGAGAATGGTTGGGTACAAGTGTATGTGGAGTTTATATGCTGTGAACCCCTGTTGGGGAGCCTTGCATTTCTATACCCAGAAACTAACCATTCAATTACACAAATTTACATATACTCCCCAACAGGGGTTCACAGCATGTAAACTCCACATACACTCCTACCCAACCAGGTGAAATGTCAGAAAGAAAATATTCCAGAACACGGTCTCACAGCCCGGAAAAAAGCAAGGAAAATCTATTGCAGTAATATTTGCTCCTTGTGTTGCAGCAACTGGAGATGGCCAGAAGTGGGTGGGTGGCGTGGCCTAGTTGTGATACCAATCTAGAGCAGCAGTTCCACCATCAGACAGAATATGACAGCTGCCTCAGGTGGCCGGTGCTAGTGCACATTGCTTGCCAACCTCAGATTTGGTAAAGATTGGTGTCCTATGACCAGTGCTCATGTAAAATCCAACAACTAGTCTGGTTGGATTCTGCGTGTAGAATGGTGTTGTGGGGATAGTCACAGGCAGCAAAATGTCTTCAACTGGCCTTGTCCAATGAGTGTGCATTGTTACTAAGGGCCTGCTCCCAAATTCTGTATCATCACGATAGTGCCTGAGAGGTTAAGTTAACATTTGAAGGACACTGTACAGCACAAACACCCATGCACCGTATCTATTACCAGCCACACAAGAGAGGGGACAAAATCCATTGTAACAAGTCAGATAGTGGCTGATAAATGATTGTGCAGGGCAGTTGTTAATCATGCCATTCCAGAGCCCAAGCTGATCCTGCTCATACCACTTGACAGCAAATATATTCAGGTAACTGGTGGGGGACTTGGTTCACCTTGACAATGTCCTTCCAGGACTGAAAAGCAATAAATTACTCTTCCTCCAGGGCATATGTTTTAAGCATACTATGCAAGAGCTTAAACTCTGGACATTCTAACCTTCATGGTTTTGTTTTTAAAAAAGAGGATGATGTGTCACATTCACCCTTCATTCCCACTGGCCCGCAAGGAAAGACACAAATGGCTCCTGACAGAAGTAGGCTTCTACTCTCAACTGAAGTAAAATTCCAAAACAATCTCTCTTGACTGGTCCTAGAAACAAAACAGATTCAGTGGTCTAAAACTGAGCTAAATAAAGTATGCAATATTTCACACAGCATTTTATTAAGTTAGAGCTTTATGAGTGGTTTCCTGAGAAGGCTTTTCGTTTGCTATCCTTAAGATTTTGAAAGGTGGGGGAAGGGGTCACCTCTCTGATAAGGCAAAGATAGAAATCAGTTTACATGGTTGTGGCAAATTCAAAATGTAGTACAAGTTGAAGGATAGTTAAATACCTAATTTTGTATTATTTTGACGAACATGGTAGCTGTCACATTACAGATGGTTAGAAGCATTGCCCTTCTACAATTTGTATTTGGAAATCATACCTTTTCAAATGTGAAAGACATGAATCAGCCTCTGCAATGTCTTTAGAGACTGCAGAAGATAAAAATACATAACAAATTTGATTCCACTTTTGTTTTCTTCAAGCCCCTCTGCATCATTACAATCCAATTTATATCATTTGTTGCTGCACCATGAGGACTAGAAAGATGTGAACTAAAAATACAAATGCAAGCTGGATTTTGTGAGACTTGAGATGGAGCTGCTAGGATGCGAAACAAAATATGTGTATTTCTAGTATAAAACCTGTCTTCCAAAAGCCCTTGGGAATGAGAACACTTTCCTCCTCGTCCAATTATGTGATGATTGAGGAAATTTCTCCCCATGCTTGTAGCACATGTTCACTTGAAAAAAACTGGAAATAAGTATTAAATGGTACATTTTTTATCTTCAAGATCTCTGGCATGCCATTCTAATTTGTTAAGTGCCCCACAGACATATAGTAGTGATGTATAAACTCATACTGATTTAGAACAGTCTCAGGTAAAATGATGTAATTTCTTAAGTAGTTATGGGATGCTTGAAAATACAGTAGATCATTTTAACTCATGCTCATTCTACACCTAGGCCCTATTACACACTGGTTAACATCATCAGTAGCACAACAGGGCCAAGAGGAGTCTCCCAGCACCACCTTTTGCCTTCTCCCTTTCCAAAAATCTAACTGGTAGTGAGTGACATTGTGTTCCACCACAAGGGATCTGTAAATTGACTGTGGTGAACTGTATATGTACTGAAACTGCAAAAGGGAAGAACTAGAAAATATGTGTTCGAACTTGCCAGGGGGCTGGAGCAACTCTCCTACAAGGGAAGTTACATTTGGAGCTATTTAGATGCTTTAAAGGTAAGAGGGGGCAGGACATGTTAGAGGTGTATAAAATTATGCAATGTACAGGAAAAGTGAATAAAGAGATGTTTTTATCCTTTCATTGTAATAATAAAACCCAGTGTCACCCAATGAAACTGAACAGTGGAAGATTCAGGATGGGCAAGAGGATGCATTTCTTCACAATGGACATAGTTAAACTATGCAGGGCTACTAGATATGGCTACTAGTCAATGACAACTAATTATTAGGGCTATAATCTAGCTCTAGGATCCAGATCATATGCCTCTGAATACCAGCTGTTAGGGAACAAAAGGGGAAGAAAGCTATTGCTAGGGCCTCTCATGAACAGCTGGTTGCCCACTGTGAGAAGCAGGACACCAGGCCAGATAGGCTTTTGGCCTGATCCAACAAAGCTCTTGTGGTGTCCAGAAACAATGGGAAATACAGCAACAGCAATAGCATTTATATTTCTATACTGCTTACCAGTGCAAAGCGGTTTACAATGTTTTTTAGCTAATTGCCCCCAACAAAGGGTACTCATTTTACCAACCTACAGAAGGATGGAAGGCTGAGTCAACCTTGGAGCCGTGTAGGATCAAACTCTCAGTGTTGTGGCTGCAGTATCAGCATTTAACCACCGCACCATCAAGGTTCCTATCAAATGTTGTTGTTTTGTGCCTTCAAGTTGTTTCTGACTTACAGCAACCCTAAGGTGAATCACAGGGTTTTCTTGGCAAGATTTGTTTAGAGCTGGGTGACCTTTGCCTTTGCCTTCCTCTGAGCCTGAGAGAGTGTGACTTGCCCAAGGTTTCCATGGCCAAGCAAGGATTCAAACCCTGGTCTCCAGAGTCACAGTCCAATGCTCAAATGACTGCACCACTCTGGCTCAAAGGGAAAATATAGCTCCTATAATTTTAAATAAACCTAGTAGTAGTAGAAATGTCAAAAGCCATGGACACTCACACTTTCCATAGTTTTGGAATTACTCAGTACAATACCACCTCCGTATCCGCTGATTCTGTTATCCACAGCTGGAGAAAAAAATAAAAAACCTGCCAAAGGCGGGCACTTCCACCAAACTCAAAACTCTCAACAGACACAGAACTAACTGGGGAGTCTGTGATCAGCTGCCACAACACGGCATCCTCTGCTTCTCCCTACACAGAGCCTGCTTTGCCTGGCACTAGGAACAGGAGCGAGCGCTGCTGCCGCCGCCACCATTAGACCAGACCCAGCCCATCAGAGTGAAAGGAGGACCTGTCAGCTGCATCCCTGTGGCTCCCTCAGGTGAGTGTCGGGGAGTGCTGGTGTCAGGGAGTGGCTGGCGGCTCCTGTCGTGTCCCCTGTGCGGGCAGACGTGGTGGCAAGAATGCTGGGGTGGCTGTTGTGTCGGGCAGGCACCACATTTGCGGCCCACGGATTGTCCCAGGTGGGGGAGCCAAAGAAGGGTGAGCAAGCAAGGAAGAGAGGACTTCCCTGGGCAGAAACCATTGGCATGGACACAGAGTGTGGAAGGAGAGAAGGAGGAAACAACACTGCTCCCCTGCCAGCCAGAGAAGGACAACCCAGGAGAAGGAAAGCCCTCCGAGTTCTGGGAGTGTTCGCTACTATCCACGGATTACAGTATTTGCTGGGGAGGGGGGGCAGAACCAATCCCCCCTGGATACGGGGGTCCTACTATACATGGACATAGCAACATCTAGGCTAAAGTAGTTAAACTGTGGACCTCCAGAGGCATTGAACTCCAACTTCCATCAATATCAGCTACCATAGCCAATGGTCCAGAATGCTGAGAGTTGTGATTCAACTGTATCTGGAAGGCCACAGGTTCCCTACATGCTGCTATGATCATGTAGTCAGGGCTCTCAGAAGGTATGAGAAATATAATTGCCATAGTCTAGTAAGAACTATATTCCATAGAGACTAATGGAGTGCTACCTCAAGTTCTCTCTGCTGCCACCAGGGCAGTTTGAGAAGGAGAAAGAGTGTGATGGATGGGCGGAGGACTCAGAGCAGAGCAGCCTAGATTTCAGAAAAATCTGAACCCAATTTGGAATTAGGCAGCTTTCTTTTTGAACTCCCTCAAATCTCCCCCACGTTACTTTACTCAGCATGTGCCTTCATATCAGACATGGGAAACAATAGCTGAGAGCAACATGAGATAGACTGTACGCACTACTAGACCCATGTTTAGGCATCATCTTAGTCACCTCTTCTGCCTGCTTCTGGCAATGCCTACTAAATCATCAGGGACATTGAGTAGGAACTCACTGCTAGTAGGAACTCCAGCCCAACTGGCACCACCCTGCCCTTGGAGGGAGAGAAGAAGAGGCAGGCAGAACTCCATCAGGCTTGGGCCCAGAAGCAGGTGAAAGGCCCTCTCTCCAGCCCAACTGCCACCACCCTGCCCTTGGAGGGAGAGAAAAACCTGCAGTATCTGCTGGATTTAACCCCTTGTCCCACTGCCATTCCTTTTCCTTATGTGTTATGTCTTATTTAGATTGTAAGCCTGAGGGCAGGGAACTGTTAAATTAACCATTTGCAAGCCCACTCTGATTGCCTTTGTATCTGAAGAGTGGGGTATAAATTCAATAAAATAAAATAGTTTGTACGAGACAACCTTCCAGTCCTCCCTTCTCAGATTATGGTCCATTAGAGCCCTCAGGCACCAATAAAACATTTCCTCCTCTTCAGTTTATAGCAGCACACAGGTGGTGGTGGTGGGGATTTTTTCTTCATAAGGACCATGGCAGAAGAAAAAGGGTTAACCCTCTCCTTCCCAAACGCATTCAGTGCTGCAGCCCCACTGAAACTTTCCCTTCTTCCCTTACCATTAACTTTAAAATAAGCCCACTGGCTTTCTAATGGAGCATGTAGCCTCTCATCTAGTTTGGCCCTCAGCAGTGAAAAATAATAGGATTAACAACCATGCTATTACTACACCAAAGAAATGTCTGAACCCATGATTTAAACAGTAGGAAAGATTCCCCCCCCCCCACATACACACACAGCACAAAGTCTAAGGGCTCAGCTTACAAAGAATTCTGACATCACACTACAATGCACTACAGTTATACATGGTTCATAGTTATGTAAAAGACTAGGAAATTTACAAAACTGAGCTAAAATAAGAAGTAGCAAGGCAACAGATTTGGGATTTGCAAGAGAACCAAATTATATTCTGTTGCAGTAAACAACATATGTTGAAGGATACACCTTCCTGCCAAACAAAATAATTTGGCTAGCTAAAACATCCCCATCTCCTTTTATTGCATGGACACAAGCAAAAGAAAAAAGGCTGGAGTAGACTATATTTTCCCATATGACATTATAAAGAAAAACTTAACACTGTTAGCGCTAACCTGCAACATGGAAACATATCGCTCAAGTTTCTTGATCTAGGTAGCTGGTGGGCTAGGTTGAGCTTGGAGGCTTGCCAGTTGTGCATTGATAGTTTTCTCTCCAAAGGGCTGGTGAGGGGAAAACAGGAACACCTGAAGTTTTCAGACTGCCTTTTCCTCTTCTTATTATTTTATCTTATTATTAGATGATAAATGCCTGCCCGTGTTTCATTACATTCATTGTTTAGTTTTGGTCAGAGATCTGAAGAAACTGGTATTTATTGATCAATAGGACTGAAATGAGAAGAATGAGGAAGGAAGTGTGTCTGTTATGGTCCCAGATGAAGAGAAATAAGCAACACATTCAAAGACTGCTAGTACAGCAGTAGGGTAAAGATCTCAAAACAGCTGTTCCCATTGTCAATACTACCTTTTTTTCCATGGCTGGCTGACGAAGGCATGCATAAGCAGCCAAAGGTGTCACAAGAAAAGGCACCAACTATAAGAAAGTGTGCATATGGATTTGGGGTAAAGAGGTGGGGGGGGGAGACTTGGGAGGGCAAAGTAATTTTTGTTTAAAGAACTTTAATTTCTGCAGAGACTCACCTGTGTTAATGTACAGTTACATGTACATCTTGCTCATGACATCGCTAATACTAGAAAAATAAGTGGTTGCTCATTTATTTACTTTTTATTCCAGCATGGTGTCAATGTTTCAGAAAAAAACAGAACCCCAAAAAAAGAAAAATCATGGATGAAGGAAGAGTGTTCAATAAAAAATGGACAGATGACTACAGTACTTTTTTGTCAAGAAAAATAATAAGGTGCTATGCTTAATTTGTAGAGAAATTGTGTCAATTTTAAAATATTACAATTTGAAAAGACAGTATATGCAAAAACATGTTGTCAAACTTGATACATATTAAGGAATGTTTCATAAAGACAAAATAATGGAACTGAAAAAAGTCTGTCATCTCAACATTTTTTTAAAAAGTTACAATTCAAACAGACTCTATTATAAAAGCAATTATGTGGTAGCAAATGTACTTGCAAAAATATCAAAACCATTTTCTCATGGTGAGTTTATTAAGCAATGTATGGAAAGTGTGACAAATATAATTTGTCCTGATTTTAAAAAACCCAGATTTTTCTAAAATCAGTTTGTCTCACCAGTTAATAGCCAGGCGAATTGAAGAAATAGGAAAATTTATCGAAAGAGATTTGGAGAGTAAAGCTGCTAATTTCAAATTTTATGCTTTGGCGATAGATGGAAGTACTGATGCTACAGATACAGCTCAACTTGCTATTTTTATTAGAGGTATTGATAACAAATATAATGCTACTGAAGAAATGGCTTCTTTGGTGCCATTAAAAGACACAACCAAATCTCTTGATTTGTATGAAGTGGTAAAAATTACATTAAAGTGATTTTCTTTAACCTTTGTCAACATATCTGGTGTAGCTACAGATGGTGCCCCACCAAAGGTTGGTAAAAAAACAGGACTCATGGGACACAAAACAGAAGACAATGAAATTGCCACCAGTAACTCAAGTTTGATGACATATCACTGCATCATACACCAAGAACATTTCTGCACAAAAACTTAAAATGGATAATGTCATGCAAATTGTTATCAAAGCTGTGAATTTCATAAGGTCCAAGGGATTGAATCATCATCAGTTCCAAGAGTTTCTTAATAGTATGGATGCCGATTATGGGGACATTATTTACTTTTCTGAAATAAGGTGGCTAGGTCGGGTTAAAATACTGAAATCATTTTATGATTTGTAAAATGAAATCAAGTCATTTACGGAATCAAAAGGAAAATTTGTGCCAGATCTTGAAGATGAAAAATGGCTCACAGATTTAGCATTTCTTGTGGATTTGACCACTCATTTAAATGAGTGAAACATATGTCTTCAAGGTAAAAATCAACTTATCTGTGCTTTGTTTCAAACCATAACAGTGTTTGAAAGGAAACTTAAATTATGGCAAGCTCAAGTTATGGCAAATAATTTTATGCATTTTGATATGTTGTCTAAACACAGCCATGTGAACAGTGAAAAATATGCAACCTTGCTTTCAGTTTTGATACAGGAACTTGAGAATAGGGGTTCTTTAAATGACAAAAAAAAATCCAGAAAGAATGTGAGCAGAATACCTTTTGTTTAGATGAGCTCCTGCCAGGATTCATCCTTTTTGGAAAGAGGGGGGCTGAAAACTCCAAATAGATTGCAATATGGTAGATTCCCCCATATCCACTGATTCATTATCCACTGATTCAATTATCCATGGGACACAAAACAGCACACCTACCATAGAGTCTTCCTAGAAAATATGTTATCTCTAGCTATTTTCTAGGTCCTCCAAGGCAACTCTATGGTATTTTAAACTGGAAGTCCCATTATTTTCAATGATGTTTGCTATTATTCATGATTTTCGGCCCCCCCGGAACCAATCCCCAGTCAATACAGGGGCCCTACTGTAACAACTTTTGATGTTCCTTGCAATCATTTTTTAAAAATTGTGTCAAAATGCACGTAACAGGCTGTCTGAACAACCAATTTGAATAGGGGCACATAGAAGAGCTGAAACATGATTGGTCAGTCCTCAGTGGAGGCAGGCTTGCAAAGGAGGAAGCGACCAGAGCCGCCATTGTTGTTGTTTTTGCCAGCTGAACCATCGTGTGCATGATCGTTCAGGCACCAGAGCAAAAACAAAGGGTTTTTTAAAGTGGAAAATAGCTCTTCTGCATCTATCATTTTTTAAAAAAAAAAGGCAGGGGGAGAATTGAAAAAGATTTTGGGGAGGCAACTCATTCACAGCCACCATCTTTTTGGGGGAGCATACTCCATGTAAACTGCAAACTCAGGTAAGTTTCCATACCAGAGATCCTGTGAATAAATTATGGGCACAAATGAACACTGCTGCGATAAGGAGATAAGGCACTATTTTCCGCAATTATTTCTCCCGTCTAGCTGAGCCCTAGGTTTCAAGATTTCTGAAAAAATCATAAATGTTTTGGTATATTTTCAACTCCATTCTCAGTTGATATAAATATATTGCCTGTGGATTTTCAAATGGAATATATAAAGCTGCAATCAGAGATAAAACTCAAAGATAAATTTGATAAATTTGCTAAACTTTTATAAGACCTATCTTCCCAGAGAAAAATATCCCTTGCTTCATAATCACGCCTTATTCGTGTCATCACTTTTTGACAGTACGTACATTTGTGAACAGCTCTTTTCAAGGATGAAGCACAGGAAGAGTAAAATTAGATCAGAAGTTTCTGACGAGGACCTTCAGGGCTCACTAAGAATTGCAACCACTTCCATCGAACCAGACATTGATGCATTAGTTTCACAAAAACAAGGTCAAATATCCAAACACGTTTGTGTTTTTTACTGTTATAATAAAAAATATTTTTAAATAAAGGAAATTTTGTTACTTATTTACATTAACTATATTATATATTTCATATGCGGCTCAAGACAATTCCTCTTCACTCAGTGCAGCCCAGGCAAGCCAAAAGATTGGACACCCCTGCTCTAGCCTGTACAGCCAAGCCTGAGGAATGCTGGGGGATGCCATCCAGCAACATCTAGAGGACCACATGATTCCCACCCCTGTTGTAAATTACTCTCACTTTCAGTATAAGAATTTATTCAGTCCACAGACAACCCCTTGAAAGTTGGAGAAGAGAGGTCACATCTTCAAGGTGGAACCATACTTCAGTAGAACATTTTATCTGTATGGAGAAAGTCCTGGGTGTCAACACTTGGAGTCCTTTCACATTATTCATATTTATATTTATTTATCTTATATGCCACCTTTCTTCTAGAGTGGGACTCAAGGTGGCTCACAAAAGAACATCAATTGAAATCTAATACAATTTTAAAAAACAATTAAAATAATCACAAAACAATTTTAAAATTATTCAAAATATACAAAACTTAAAATACGGTAAATAAAAAAATAAAAATAAAAGCACACCCCAGTTTTTTAAAAAAGCCTCCATGGACACAGTTACATATTAAAAGCCAGCTTGAATGAAAACATCTTTGCATGCCAGCAAAAAGAAAGCAGGGTGGGCCAGCCTAGCCTCCCATGGAAGGGAGTTCCAGAGAAGCAGCCACTGAGAAAGCTCTCTCTCATGTCTTCACCAAGCGAGCTTGTGGTGACAGGGCAAGAGAAAGCCTTCACCTGAAGATCATAGAACCCTTGCAGGTTTGTACAGGTAGATACGGTATTTCAGTTAGTCTGCACATAAGCTAAGTAGGGCTTTATAGGTTATGACCAACGCTTTGAATTGTGCTCATAAATGGACCACCAGCCAGTGAAGCTGTTTTAACAAGGGAGTTATATGCTCCCTGTAACTGCCCCAGTCAGCATTCTGGCCACAGCATTCTGGACCCACTGAAGTTTCCAAACAGTTTCTGAAGGCAGCCCCACATAGATTGCATTACATAATTACTGTATAGCAAGATGGTTCCACTGTGAAGGCCATGGCTACATCCTATGGAATCCTGAGATCTGCAGTTCAGCAGTGAGTATTCAGAATTTTCTGCCAAAGAGCTCTAATTCCTCATCAAACGACATACTCCAGGATTCCCCAGGATGCAGCCATGGCAGTTAAAGTAGAATCATAGCGCTACAATTATGAAGTGTGAAAGGGTTCCGGTCATTTCCATTTTTAAAATGTCAAGAAGATGATGATGAGAAAGACTCCTTCCCAAAGTTTAGGATTGTTAACTTCAAAAATTAGTTGCAGTGCTCCAAAAAGAGTAAGTTGACATTACAGTTCAATTTTTAAAAAGTAATTTTTTATTTTCTCATTTATTTTCTTGTAAATAAGACTGTTCCTTCTTTCCCCCCAAAAAATTCAGAAAGCTAAAAGCTTCTGGCCTGTGGTACACAATATACTTCCTTCCGAATTCCTCATTGTTACCTCAACACCCACAACAGAACATGAGACAGCAGCATAAGGAGCAGAACAAGCTAGCGCGTGAACCATGTGATCTCTTTCCTCCATCTTTAATTAGGATACACCCACATGACAATAAATGTCATTTTGAACATTACCATGCAAAAAAAGTGAAGTTATCCCTCTTTAATTTAAAGTCCTAAAGTAATATAGCTATGCTATAGTTCTTGGAAAAAGGAATTAGCTATAAGTAGCTCCTCATTTATAATTGGTCACATGTTCCCGCTCCCCACCCCCACCCCCAATCTGTGGGACATACGTTCCTGGACTTACCATTTATAAGTGAAACCACGGATCATAGAATCAGAGTTGGAAAAGACCACAAGAGCCATCCAGTCCAACCCCCTGCCATGCAGGAATACACAATCAAATCATTCCCAACAGATGGCCATCCAGCCTCTGCTTAAAAACCTCCAAAGAAGGAGACTCTATCACATTCTGAGGCAGTGTATTCCACTTCCAAAGAGCTCTGTCAGGAAGTTCTTCCTAATGTTTAGGTGGAATCTCTTTTCCTGTAGTTTGAACCTATTGCTCCATGTCCTAGTCTCTGGAGCAGCAGAAAACGAAACTTGCCCCATCCTCAGTATGGCATCCCTTCAGATATTTAAACATGCCTATCATGTCAGCTCTCAACCTTCTCTTCTCCAGACTAAGTGAGCTAGCTCCCTAAGCCACTCCTCATAGGGCATGGTGTCCAGACCTCCCTAATTAGGACACACCCCCATGACAATAAATGTCATTTTGAATAGGATAGGATAATAGCAAACCCTATTAAAATAAAGGACTTCTAGTACAAACATACCATAGAGTTGCACTGGAGGACCGAGTGATTCCTAGAGAGAATACCTTTCTAGGCATTTTCCAGCTCAATTCTACGATATGTGTCCCTAATCTTTTTAGCAGTGGATAACTGAAACTGCAGATATTGGGTCCACAGATATGAGGGGGGAGCCTGTACTTCCAAGCTCTGCTCTTTCCTTAGACTCTAGAAAGCCACTGCCAATCAGAGTACACAACAGTTTGCTAGATGGCCAGATAGTCTGGCATGATATAAGGCAGCTCCATATGTTCTCATGAAAGAAGGAAGAGGTAACTAAATGAAAGGAGCATCTAACATCTTTGTCAGCATGCTTCACCAGGTGATAGAAACATAAGGGCTATATCAGCATGCTGTAGGCATGGTTCAAACCTGTGGTATGGTTCAAACCTGTGGTAGCTGTTGCTTGCCCATCAGTGTCTACACACATGCACAATCCCCATTTGGCAGCACCCATGCCTCCCTCAATGACTCATGATGCTGCCAGTCACCATGTTTCCTCTCTCTCCCTTCTTAGTCAAAACAGACTCTTCCTTCACTGTACAGTATACCATTCATCAGCTACGGCTAAGCGACAAAAAAATCTCCATATTTCCATCCATACTGTGAACCAAGGACGCTTTGGCCTGTCCCTAGTTACAAAAAGGCAAAATAGGAAGGAACAGTCTCATCTTTTAATGTAGTCTGTGGCAGATCCTGGAAAGACTAGGATGTCCCCCCAAATTCCTTAAAATGATTATCTTGCTACACGAGGGCCAGCGTGGTCAAGTCAGATATGGCGATGCTCTTTCAGAGCCCTTTCTAATAACTAATGGAGTGAAGCAAGGTTGTGTTCTTGCTCCAACTTTATTTACAATCTTCTTCAGCATGATGCTCCAAAGGGCTACGGCAGAGCTTGAAGAAGAAGACGGCATCTATATACGTACTGATGGTAGCTTGTTTAACTTAAACCGTCTGAGGGCTCGCACTAAGACTCTAAACTATCTAGTCCGTGAGCTGCTCTGCGCTGATGATGCTGCCCTTGTTGTCCACACAGAAGCAGCTCTGCAGCACCTAACATCCTGCTTTGCAACAGCTGCAGAGCTGTTTGGGCTGGAAGTCAACCTGAAGAAAACAGAAGTTCTTTACCAGCCTGCACCACAGGACGAACACCATCATCGCCACATTGCTGTTGGCAACTCTGTGCTTAAGTCCGTTCACCAGTTCACCTACCTGGGAAGCATCATCTCCTCAGATGCCAAGATTGACAAAGAGATCGATCACAGATTAGCAAAGGCATATAGTGCATTTGGAAGACTTCACAAAAGAGTCTGGAGTAATAAACACCTGAGGCGAAGCACAAAAATCAGTGTGTATAGAGCCATTGTACTGTCTATTCTCCTTTATGGATCTGAAACATGGGTCACCTATTGCCACCACCTATGACTCCTCAAATGCTTTCATCAGCACTGTCTACGCACAATCCTAAATATGCACTGGACTGACTATGTAACAAATGTTGCTGTCCTTGAGCAAGCAGGGATCACCAGCATTGAGGCCATGATATTGAGAACACAGCTGCACTGGGCAGCGCGCGTTTCTAGGATGGAGGATCATCGCCTCCCCAAAATAGTACTCTACAGTGAACTCGCCACGGATCAGCATAAGAGAGGCGCTCCAAAAAAGCGATACAAGGACTCCCTGAAACAACATCTCAGGCTCAGCCAAATTGATCACCAACAATGGTCTGCCCTGGCCTCACATCGGGAGGCATGGAGACGCACTATCCACAATGCTGCGGCCTTATTTGAGAACTCACGCCGAACAAGTCTTGAAGAGAAACGACAACGCAGAAAGAATCACAACCCAGAAACATCACCCAAGGAGACCTTCTGCTGTGCTTTCTGCAGCCGGACTTGTTTATCTCGGATTGGCCTTTTTAGTCATCAGAACGCTTGCAGAAAGCATGGGATGAGTCCTTCCTGAATCTTTGTTTGCGAAGAAAAGCCAGAGAGAGAGAGAATCATTATTTTACCAAACAAGCCTAGGATTAACCTGACTTCCGGTTTTATTAGAGGACAAGAGCCTCTCTCTTTATTTGGGGACAAAAAGAGTGAAAGGATTGCTCTGACACACATAGTAGGCATCCTATGCCAGTCATGTTACATATGTTTTAAACCTGGGCTGAGAATTGCCTGGCCCTGGACTGCAATCCCAATAGCCTTAGCCAGCACAGGCAACAGTAAGAAATGCTGGGAATGTTGCAGTTCAAGAACATCTGAAGGACCACATGATTCTCAACCCTGCTTTAAATTCGCTAACATACTGGGAATGGTTGTTTTCTTTCTAGAAGCTGCCTGCCCCAAGGTATGAATACCTTTGTTTGGAGAAGCATGTGTGGATAGTTATTCTTTTTTAATAGCATCAACTTACTTGAAGATGGAAACAGCCATTTATTTTGTAGAAGCACTCGGCATGCCTCAGTATGAAAGCCATGAAGCACCCCTCAATGATTCAGTGCATATATTTAGTTGCAAGAATTTCATCTGAACTTGCTACTAGCAACGTGTTTTTTTTTTTTAAAAAAAAGGCCTTGTAAAATGAGATGATACCTAGATGTTATAAAAAACATTGCCAAAAACCCATATTGATTATTAATCAGTAAAAAAAATCCCAAGAGTTATGAAACAATTCTCCACAGGACTTTAAATTCCTCCTTCTCTGGCAGTAAAGCGACTCAATATGTATTTTTCTCATTGAGTTTATTATGAACACAGGCATCTTGTTGGTGAGCTCATAACTACTATCCATCTAACACATCTCAGGCAGAATTAGGTCATTCATCTGTTGTTGCTTCTTCCTGGTCCACTCCCCTTATGAAAGATTCCCTCACAACCAGATGACTGAACTGGTACTTGAGGGAGAAAGTATACAGTACAAGCAACACCACTCCTACTCACACACTCATCATGAAAACAGATGGATGCAGTCTTCTTCACCCATCCAAACATGCCAGCAGAACATTAAAGCCTGACTGTTCTGCAGCAGAAGGGGTTCTAAAGAGCATGGTGGTGGTTTGTTTGTTTTTCCAATAATACCTTTTGTTATTCGATTTAACAGATCAAATCCAGCTTCACTCAGTGTGGGTGGGGCTTCAGAATGATGCTGAAATGCAAAGGATCTGTTACAATGTAAAGAGAGCCCAGACATAACTAGTTATTTGTAGTTATAGTAGCACCCCCATATCCACAGGGGATTGGTTCCAAACCCCCCCCCATGGATAATGAATGCCACAGATAATAGCGAATGCCCCCCTCACTGTCGCCACCATAGAAGCCATGGGGGGGGAGAAGGGAGGCAAGACCTCCCCTCCCCTCACCCCCCCCATCGCCATCGCCATTGCAGCCACTGGAGCCATCTGGAAGCCTCCCCCCTCCCTCCCCCGTCAACCCACTCCAATAGTCACCAACTATGGATAATTTAATCAGCAGATACGATGGTGCTACTGTACCTCATTGTTCCCTATAATAATTAAATTACATTATTGCAACATAATGTGGGATAACTTCACTCTATTCGAAATGTAACTATTTTATAATACAAGATATGTGTGGCCTCAGTATTTTGGTGTGTTTTCTACCATGGGCCATTGAGTTGTAGCACTGTGATGTTTTGTGACAAAAAAATGAAACTATTTTAGGTACTTCTGAATAGAGAGGGATCACTTTTCCAAATGAATTACAACCACAAGTAAATAAGGAGAGCACATGGGACTGTACAGTAATTGCAACCACTTCCTTTTTAAAAGTAACTTTCTAAAACTCTGGATCCACTTTCAATCTTTACTATTGGCAGTTAAAGGGACACCCAGCCTAAATACTCCCAAAGCACCAGATCCTATCTGATCTTGAAAGCTAAGCAGGGTCAGTACTGGTTAGTACTTGGATAGGAGATTGCCAATGAATTCCAGGTGCTATAGGTTACATTTCAGAGGAAGGAACTGGCAAAATCACCTCTAAGTATTCCTTGCCTAAGAAAACCCTAAGAAATTCATGGGGTTGCCATAAATTGACAGCTGACTTGAAGGCGCATGCACATACACAGGGATAGCCTAGATTGCTGGGTTCAAGACCTGTTCTTGGTCAGGATTAGAGTAGGTTAAAGGCAGTTGCAGCTGGTTGGGAAGAAGTCAGAACAGAGCCAAAGATAACAGGAAAGTTAACAACAAGAAGAAGACACAAAACTTCCTTTAATCTGGCAGGTGTTTGCTCCAACAGCAATCTACTTTGCAGAAAAAAGCAAACAAAGGCTAAAATATAAGTAACATGGTCAAAACACTGAGTACAAGGCAAAGGTAGAGTCTGCTCCCTTCAACACAATTTGGACCCATATTTTTCTGCTTCACCAGAACCCAAACTCTTGCATTCTGGTTCAGAGAGAATGTATTGCAACCATCCATTAAAAAAAAGAGAGAGAGAGAGTTATATGAGGCTCAGGAAGGAGGGAATCCTATTTTTTGTACACCTATGAAATTTGAAGCTGACACCTAACAGATCTTAGCACTTGTGAAGGTTTCCTTGTAGAGTGCAAAATACAAAGGAGGGCAGGACATAACAAGCTACACATGCTGAAATACAGTATCTTCTTCTACTCAACTATAAACAATGCAGGAAGTCTGTTCTCTTTTACACAAAGCAACTCCTTCCTATAGTCTCATTCCGCCTGCACACACACACACACCAATTTCTGCCTTCATCTGTCCTTCCTACAAATGCAATCTAATCCATGCTCACACAGGGGTAAGTCCCATTAAAGTCAGTGCGGCTTAGTCCTTGTACGCCTACAAAGAATTGTTCTGCCTATTCTGTCATATCTCATGTACACATACAGATTGAAAGAGAGAGAGAGATGCAGATGTCCATATGTCCTCTTACTTTCCCTAAAAGTCACTACAGCTGCAGGGGAGAGGGATGTAAGTACAGCTGCAAAGAAAAAAAGAAGGAAAGCAAATGACCAGAAACAATAAGGAAAGAAAGGCCTAAATCTTGTTGTCACTCCTGATCAGAGTAGAGCTGTTGTATTGAAGGGTTCTACTTATGTGTTGCCTCACCATTCAACACTTGATTCAATGGGTCTGCTCTAGTTGGGACTAACCAGCAGGATGCCAGTCAAAAGGTGGGGAAGAAGACAAAGAAGGGGTGAAAAGCAGAAAGAGGGAGGGGACAGAGTAAATAAAACAGGAGAAGGAAGGAAAGGAACAAAATTAAGGAAAATAAAGGAAAAATGCCTACTACCAAAAACAACTTTCACTCTCAGAGAGAAAAGTCACAAAGGTTTGCTTACTTCTGGTTTGCTCTTGGGTTGCTTTTTTTCTCTATCAATGCACCCTCAATTGCAACCTGTGCTCTCTGACATGAAAAAATGAGCGTTGCTGATTCAGCATATGATTGATTGGGGGGCATCCTTAAAAAGAGCCCATTAAGACACAAAAAGCTTTGGCCTGATTGGGTCAAGGGAACCAATCACACTGCCATTGGGTTAATAAGGTAGAATGTTTCTTCTACACACCCTTCCTTCCAGAATGATTTTTTTCTTTCCCCCATCCCTGCATCCTGAATGTGCATGGGCCAAGGGAGACAAGGCAAGCCATGCAAGAGGAGAGAGATACAGAGGGCTTGTCTCTACAAGGCCAAAAGAAGCTGATTGCTCCATGGCAATAGCAATTTGCAGCAGTTGCAATTTGTCTTAATGGTTTTACAGCCCCATAAACTTTGCATGCCCTCTAGTCAAGATGGTGGCCGGGAGTGAATCACTTGTGTTTTTAAATCTGCTACTGCCAAACTTAAAAAAAAAAAAACCTATTTACACTGTGCACAAGCACAAAAAAAGAGGAAAAAAAGAGAAAACACAACACCCTGTTTATTGCCTTAGTGAGCGCTCGCTAAGGCAAAAATCCAACATGGCAGCAGTGGGCACTTGCCCTGTTAGCAAGCCTTAACCCCCTTTGCCACACTCATCCAGCCAATCAGGTTTGCACTTCCTCTCGTATGGAAAAGCAATCCATATCAAATAACTTGTCCCAATGAGCAGAAATGCACATTCCCCTTGCTATTTTTAAAAAACTCCAGGAAAAGCTGCGAAGGCTTTTCCTATGGAGTTTTGGCCAGTTTTGGCCCCCTCCTTCACAATACGGCAAAACAACGCGGATTGCTATTGGGAGAAGTCGTCTTCTCCTCGCATTCTCTGAGGAGTATTTTTGCTATTTACACAACCCTAGAAAGATAAACAATTACTTTATGGTGAAACTTCTCACACTCCCATATTGATGGCAGTCTGGGAATAGGAGAGAGGGAGGGGAGACAGGAGAGAAAGGAAGAGGGGAGGGAAGAGGGGAGAGGAGGGGAGAGAGGAGGGAAGGGAGAGCAGGGGGAGAGGGAGGAGGAGGAGAGGGGGAGAGAATACACATGCATACTGATTGGGGGGACAGTGAGGTGATGGCAGCATCCTTCTCCCAAGCCATGTCTAGCCATGTCACAGTTAGGTGAATGCTCAACAAAACTGCATAATACTATACTTGCAAGGGTAAGAAAAAGATAAGAGTAAGCTTACCCTTCTTGCAAGCTGTAGCATATGAAGAGAGAACTCTCATCTTGATACTCATGGGTTCTGTCCAGGAGTGGAAAGAACAGATCTTCTCATACAAAGCCAGCTGAATAAAGTGGAGGATCAGACATCTGCCAGTGCCTCAAGTCTGACAAAAATTCAGCCATCCAAACACTACCTCAGTTTTGTGCTGATTTGGATTTTTTTTTAATAACAACCTATGAAGAGCAATGTTAAAGGCCCTTTTAGTCCAATTTTCTGTTTGCACTGTGGTTGGTCAGTTGGTCATAGAATTATAGAATCATAGAGTTGGAAGAAACCTCAAGGATCATCCAGTCCAACCCCTTGCCATGCAGGAATACACAATCAAATAATTCTCGACAGATGGCCATCCAGCCTCTGTTTAAAACCCTCAAAAGAAGGAGACTCCACCACACTACGAGGCAGTATATTCCACTTCTGAACAGCTCTTACTGTTGGAAAGTTCTTCCTAATGTTTAGGTGGAATCTCTTTTCCTGCAATGTGAACCCATTGCTCTGAGTCCTAGGAGATTTTCAGACTACACTGTTATAGTGTTACTATTCCACTTTAACTGCGCTGGCTTCCTGCTGTGGAATTCTGGGGTTTTTATTTTAGTGAGGCCTAAGATCTCTCTGGCTGAGAGTTGTAAATGCCCCTCCCTAAACTGCAAATCCCAGGATTCCACAGGAGGCAGCCATAGCAAATATAGTGGAATAGTAACACTATAACAGTGTTGTCTGAGGAGATTTTCACACTACACTGTTATAGTGTTACTATTCCACTTTAACTGCTCTGGCTTCCTCCTGTGGAATTCTGGGGTTTGTAGTTTAGTGAGGCCCAAGAGTTCTCTGGCTGAGAATGCTAAATGCCCCTCCCTAAACTGCAAATCCCAGGATTCCACAGGAGGCAGCCATAGCAAATAAAGTGGAATAGTAACACTATAACAGTGTAGTGCGAAAATCTCCTGAAAATCAAGAGAGTCTCTGGAGCAGCAGAAAACAAGCTTGCTCCATCCTCAGTATGACATCCCTTCAAATACTGTATTTAAACATGGCTATCATGTCCCCTCTCAGCCTACCCTTCTCCAGACTAAACATGCCCAGCTCCCTAAGCCGCACCTCATAGGGCATGGCTTCCAGACCACCCACCATCCTGGTCACCCTCCTGTGGGCACGTTCCAGCTTTTCAATATCCTTCCTGAATTGTGGTGCCCAGAACTGGACAAAGTATTCCAGGTGAGGTCTGACCAAAGCAGAATAGAGTGGCACAATTACTTCCCTTGTTCTAGACACTATACTCCTATTAATGCAGCCTAGAATTGCATTGGCTTTTTTAGCTGCTGCATCACACTGCTGACTCATGTTCAGCTTGTGGTCCACTAAGACTCCTAGATCCTTTTCACATGTACTGCCCTCAAGCCAGGTGTCACCCATCCTATATCTGTGCATTTCATTTTTAGTGCCCAAGGGTAGTATCCTACATTTCTACCTGTTGGAATTCATTTTATTGGTTTTGGCCCAGCTTTCTAATCCATTAAGGTCATTTTGGATTCTGATCCTGTCCTCTGAGGTATTAGCTGTGCCTCCTAATTTGGTGTCATCTGCAAACTTGATAAGCATGACTTCTATTCCCTCATCCAAGTCATAATAAAGATATTGAATAGCACTGGGCCCAGGACAGAACCTGGTGGCACCCCACTAGTCACTTCTCTCCAGGATGGAGAGGAGCCATTGCTGACTTACTATTGCTAAGTGGTAATTGTTATTACTGAACAGTGTTTTGTCAATAGCAGACAAGAACATTTTTACATGTATTAGCATTTAATGAGTTTTTTGAGGGGGAATAGTATCCTACATTTCTCCCTGTTGAAATTCATTTTGTTAATATTGGCCCAGTTTTCTAATCTGTTGAGGTCATTTTGGATTCTGATCCTGTCCTCTGGGGTATTAGCTACCCCTCCTAATTTCATATCATCTGCAAACTTGATAAGCATACCCTCTATTCCCTCATCCAAGTCATTGATAAAGATGTTGAATATCACTGGACCAGAATAGAACCCTATGGCACCCCACTGATCACTTCTCTCCAGGATGAAGAGGAGTCATTGATGACTACCCTTTGGGTTTGGTCAGTCAACCAATTACAAATCTACATAACAGTTGCATTGTCTAGCCCACAGGTTACTAACTTTTTTGTAAGAATATCATGGGGGACCTTGTAAAAAGCCTTACTGAAATCAAGATACACTACATCTACTGCGTTCCCTTCATCTATCAAGTTTGTAACTCCATCAAAAAAAGAGATGAGATTACTCTGGCATGACTTGTTTTTGAGAAATCCATGTTGACTTTTTGTGATCATGGTATTCCTTTCTAAGTGGTTACAGACTATCTGTCTAATGATCTGCTCTAGAATCTTTCCTAGTATTGATGTCAGGCTGACTGGGTGGTAATTATTTGGGTCTTCTTCCCCTCCCCCTTTTTTTTTTTTAAAGATGGGGACAACATTTCCCTCCTCCAGTCTTCCGGGACCTCTCCTGTTCTCCAGGAATTTTCAAAGATTATTGACAGTGGTTCTGAGTTTACTTCTGCCAGTTCTTTTAATACCCTTGGATGAAGTTCATCCGGCCTTGGAGACTTGAACTCATTTATACTGGTCAGGTATTCCTGAACTACCTCTTTACCAATTCTGTGCTGTATTTCCCCTTCTGCATTATCTGCTCCATTTTCCTCAGGTCACTCCAAAAGATGTAATGAATTTAGTCTGATCTGATCTCTTTTTTTGATAAAGTGACCAGCTTGGTAGATGAAGGGAATGCTGTAGACATTGCATACCTTGATTTCAGTAAGGCCTTTGACAAGGTTCCCCATGACATTCTTGCAAACAAGCTTGTAAAATGTGGGCTAGACAAGTTAACTGTTCAATGGATTTGTAATTGGTTGACCGGCCGAACCCAAAGGGTGCTCAGCAGTGGCTCCTCTTCGTCTTGGAAAGATGTGACCAGTGGGGTGCCACAGGGTTCTGTCCTGGGCCCAGTGCTATTCAACATCTTTATCAATGACTTGGATGAGGGAATTAGGGGCATACTTATCAAATTTGGAGATGACACCAAATTGGGAGGAGTAGCTAATACCCTAGAGGACAGGATCAAAATTCAGAATGACCTAGATAGACTGGAGAGCTGGGCTAAAGCTAACAAAATGAAATTCAATACAGAGAAATGTAAAGTACTGCATTTAGGGCGGAAAAATGAAATGCATAAATATAGGATGGGAGAGACCTGGCTGAATGAGACTACGTGCGAAAGGGATCTAGGAGTCCTAGTAGACCACAAGTTGAACATGAGCCAACAGTGTGATGCGGCAGCTAAAAAGGCCAATGCGATTTTGGGCTGTATCAATAGAAGTATAGTGTCTAGATCAAGGGAAGTAATAGTGCCACTCTATTCTGCCTTGGTCAGACCTCACTTAGAATACTGTGTCCAGTTCTGGGCACCACAATTCAGAAAGGATATTGACATATTGGAGCGTGTCCAGAGAAGGGCAACTAAAATGGTGAAAGTCTGGAAACGACGCCTTATGAGGAGAGACTTAGGGAGCTGGGTATGTTTAGCCTGGAAAAAAGACAGTTAAGAGGCGATATGATGGCCCTGTTTAAGTATTTGAAGGGATGTCACGCTGAGGATGGAGCAGACTTGTTTTCTGCTGCTCCAGAGACTGGAACACGGAGCAATGGGTGCAAGCTCCAGGAACAGAGATTCCACCTCAACATGAGGAGGAACATTTTGACAGTAAGAGCTGTTCGGCAGTGGAACACACTCCCTCGGAGCATGGTGGTGTCTCCTTCCTTGGAGGTCTTTAAACAGAGGCTGGATGGCCATCTGTCGGGGATGCTTTGATTGTGATTTCCTGCGTGGCAGGGGGGTTGGACTGGATGGCCCTCATGGTCTCTTCCAACTCTGCAATTCTATGATTCTATGATTCTAGTCACATTCACATCAGAAGAATATGACTGTGACTAAATTCATTGCATGTTTTGGAGTGTCAGAAGCTAAAGGCTGACCATTTTTCAATGAATATGGACTCTTGTTACAGAAAACTTTAGTTCACAGATTCCATTATGGAATTTTGCAGCCATGATGAACCCACAGAGGTGAGGCTATCCTGTCCTTGAGGATGAAATACACCAGATTGGGAGAGGACTGTTGAAAGATGGAAGGCTTTTTATGGTTGGGCTAATTAAGGACATCTGAACATAAAGACAACACCTGTGCTGGAAAGTTTCCCCCAATTAAAAATACACTTCAAAAAAGTGGTTTTCTCTTAACTGTCTCTCTGACTATGAATATAGAATAAACCTAGCAATTAAGAAATTATTTTTAAAATATTTTGCATTAAATGACTTGTAAGTTTACATTTTGTTGCTTTTTGTTTTACACTCCAGGGCTATGACTTGATCATAGAATAAGGTTTATGTTAAATTAATTTTCCTTTTTATTTTTAAAATAGTTTGGTATAACTCTGTGTGTTCTGATAAGTTGCACTTTGTTTCACACTACTACTAAAGGTAAAGAATCCAAGGTCTTTGTTTTAATTGTGGTTTGGGTAACAGATTTAGGGTACCATGGTTGAACACTTAGGAAAATCTTTGGACACTAGGATTTTATGTCTTCTGAGTTTTGATGGTGAAATTAGATACTGAGCTGTCTAAAGGAGTGGTAGATATGAATTTCTTTGTGGTCAGGATTAAAAATGCTTGTTTATTAGACTGCAGTGGATATTTGATCAAGGTAGGATTTAATGTTATAATATTTCTTCTGAGTTTCTTACTATTGCAGTTATTACTTTACCACAGCCTATTATGCTTAATATTACCATTATAGTCTCTTCAATAGGTGTGCTTTAGCCACTGTATTAATTTTCTTATTTGCTAAATACATTATACAGTAATTGTAAGTTATGCTGTAACCATTATCCCTGCTACTATTACTCTTACTATTATTGGTACTAATATCTCATATTTTATATTATGCACTATTTTTATAATCATGTATTGCTTTTCACTAGCTTGTGTATCATTTCAATAAATGTTAAAACTGCTTTACTTCTGAGTGTGCTGTTGGTTCAATTATCACTTTCCCTTGCTCATTAGAGCTATATACCAAGGGTAGTATAGGGGGGGAAGAACCCTAATTTTCCCTTTGTGTGATGGGACTCCGAAGGAGGTTGTAGATAGCACAACTATAATTTTCAGTTGTGTAACATATTTTTGGCAGATTAAGACCGTTCACTAAGGATACCATGCCTCTCCCAATCCTCACACCAGCATTCAGGAAATACGTACACCTCTTTTTACATTACTGTTTGTGCTAGAAAGCAAAAGCATGGGTTAACCTGCAGTACTGTTTCACAGGTCTGCACTGTTGGGACTATGACTAGCAGAAACTGTGCCATTCTCTAGTGTGATATAGTGGTTTGAGTATTGGATTAGGACTCTAGAGACCAAGGTTCAAATCCCTGCTTAGCCATGGAAACCCACTAGATGACCTTGGGCAAGTCCCACTCTCCCAGTCTGAGAGGAAGGCAATGGTTAAACCCTCTCTATACAAACCTTGCCGAAAATCCTCAAAGTATGTTCTCCTTAGGTTTACCATAAATCAGAAACAACCTGAAGGCACACAACAACAACAACAAGGCACAATAAAGACTGTAATGCACTTTTGCAAATTAAAGCTATAATTTTTTTCAGACATCGGACAAGAGGTGAAAACAATGCCACTAAAACGCACCTTTCCACTTGTCCTACACTTGTTTTTAGAGAATTCAATATCCCTTTTTTAAGTTGCATTGTGGCTGAAAACCTCCTCTGAACAAATCTTGCCTAAAAAATGCTGTGATAAATTCACCTTAGGGTCACTATAAGTTGTAAATGACTTGAGGGCTAATAACAACAACATTGTGTGCCATTCCATCATTCCATAAGAATTCCTTATTCTATCTGAACATAGCTAGAGTCCTCACAGTAGATGGAGAGGGCTGTTTCCCCAGCAAGATTATATTATTATAAGCTATAGCTGTTAAACAATGCAAAATATTTTGGGGCACCTTAGTCTTTGTAGTATTACAAAAAGACCTGCTGCTAGCCAATACAAAAACTGTTAGAACTAATTTGCTGATGTGGATCAACACAGCTATGTTCATTTGTGGATTCATCTTGGGGGGAGGGGATATGGCTATGGAGACTGTCAAGAAGAGTGCCTGCACTTCAGAAGTTACCACTACATCACTGTTCAACCATGCATCTGCTTGCCGCACATCTTGATGCATGATGAGATGTTCAAACAAATCCTTGTTAAAATTCTTCAAAACTTCCATGAATGGAAGGCATTTGCATAATCTGTCTATAACAGATGGAGACACATTCACAAATATATGAAACCAATGTGAAGTCGAAGGCTTTCACGGCTGTCATCCATAGATTTTCCTTGGGTTTTTTTCCGGGCTGTGAGGCTGAGTTCTGGAATAGTTTCTTTCTGACGTTTTGCCTGCATCTGTGGCTGGCATCCTCAGAGAATGGTTGTCTGAGGATGCCAGCCACAGACGCAGGCAAAACATCAGAAAGAAACTATTCCAGAACACAGCCTCACAGCCCAGAAAAAAACCAAGGAAAATCTATATGAAACCAACTTGGAAAGGTGGTTGCCTGTGTTAAAAATAATCTTTCTTACACAGCCTAGACATTTCCCTAGACATCTACTAATGCTGAACATTGTCCAGGAATACTATTTTGGAAGTTACTTCACTTTTGGTCAGAGAATTATATATCTTCTTGATACAGTGGGCCCTTGGTATCCACTGTGGTTTAGTTCTGGGACCGCCCGAGGATATCAAAATCCTTGGATGCTCAAGTCCCATTATGTACAATGGCATAGTAAAATGGCATCTGTTATATAAAATGGCAAACAGCAAGGTTTGCTTTTTGGTCATTTTTTAAAATATTTCCAAGCCATGGATGATTGAATCTGTGGATACTGAATCAATGAATAAGGAGGGTTGACTGTATATACTTGGCTGCATGTTTTGAATAGCTGTCTACAGCTTTGTATATACTTTGCACGGAACCACCAAGAGGTGCACGGCAGTCATATATCAAAGACACATATAAACCTTCTTGTTGTTGTTCCATGCTTTCATGTTGTTTCTGATTTATGGTGACCCTAAAGCAAGCCTATCATGGGGTTTTCTTGGCAAGATTTGTTCAGAGCCAGTTTGCCTTTGCCTTCCTCTGAGGCTTAGAGAGTGTGACTTGCCCATGGTTACCAAGTGGGTTTCCATGCCCGAGTGGGGATTTGAACTCTGCTCTCCAGAGCAGAGTCCAACACTCAAACTACTACACTATGCTGGCTCTTCTATATACATCTACCATGCCCAATATACATTCACAGAAAAGAACTCAATCTTATATACAAAAAAATATGGCAGTCTAGAGGAAAAGAAAACAATAAGTGAGTGGGGACAGTCTGCAAACAGCTCAGACTGAAGAGTTCAACCCAAATCTAGAGATTTATAGTGGCAAATAGAAATCTACTGTTTCTCTGCCACCTGACACCTGTTAGGCAGATAGTTGCCCTGAAATCTTGATGATGCCCAAGTGAAACATAGGGAAACTCTTTCAGACTGATGGTCTAAGAAGCTATATGCTTTGTATTCAAGTCTTGTTTCTTTTATACAACTAGGAAGAGAAAATATTTAGCAGAACTTAAGTTCTCATTTGGATTGCCCTGCATCTTTCATTTGGCCCTTCCGCTCCTGGAGACTTAACATTTTTACTGCTAGCTACCCCTGATGCAAATTAATGCATCACTGATAAATGATACAGCAATGGACTACTGATTAAACAGGGAAGTAGCATGAGTTAAGTCTGGCTGTGTAAAACCATTAATCTCATTGCTTCAGTCAAATCTATGCTGCTCTCGTAACATGCTCACCTGCTGTTTTCTTGTATTCAGACTGCCTGTCTACCCTCACAGTATAGAAGCCATAACTTCTGTGAGGAAGCACTATTTTATAAGCCCAGAACTGTGGGAATTAGCACCCCATATAAGCATGAGGGCCTTGTATTATGTACAGTTACTTTACTGACTTTAGATAAAAATAACTGGCATTAATAATTGGTTCTGGTATGAAACAGTTGAGCCTTTCATATTTCAGGTTCCCTTTTCAGTTAGTGTAAGCCAATGCAGTTCTTCTGAATACAAGGAATTGCAGCCATCTGTGTTTCTCACTTTGCTGCATTTGTGTTTCATGCTACAAAATGGAGAACACAGATGCTCCTTCATTTTTGCAAAGTACGGCGGGGGGGGGGGACCCACCAAGGAAAAGAAAAGCACCACTTGTACTAAAGTGTTATAGAATCATACAATCATAGAGTTGGAAGAGACCACGAGAGCCATCCAGTCCAACCCCCTACCATGCAGGAATACACAATCAAAGCATTCCCGACAGATGGCCATCCAGCCTCCAAAGGAGACTACCGCACTACAAAGCAGTGCATTCCACTTCTGAACAGCTCTTACTGTCGGGAAGTTCTTCCTAATGTTTAGGTAGAATCTCTTTACCTGTGGCTTGAAACCACTGCTCCATGTCCTAGTCTCTGGAGCAGCAGAAAACAAGCTTGCTCCATCCTCAGTATGGCATCTCTTCAAATATTTCAACATGACTATCATGTCACCTCTCAACCTTCTCTTCTCCAGACTAAACATGCCCAGCTCCCTAAGCCGCATCTCATAGGGCATGGCTTCCAGACCCCTCACCATCCTGGTCGCCCTCCTCTGGACATGGTCCAGCTTCTCAATATCCTTCCTGAATTGTGGTGCCCAACTGGACAAAGTATTCCAGGTGAGGTCTGACCAAAGCAGGATAGATTGGCACTAATAGGTCTCTTGATCTAGACACTATACTCCTATTAATGCAGCCTAGAATTGCATTGGCTTTTTTAGCTGCTGCATCACACTGCTGACTCATGTTCAGCTTGTGGTCCACTAAGACTCCTAGATCCCTTTTGCATGTACTGCCCTCAAGCCAGGTGTCACCCATCCTATATCTGTGCGTTTCATTATTAGTGCCTGAGTGTAATATCCTACATTTCTCCCTGTTGAAATTCATTTTTTTAGTTTTAGCCCAGCTTTCTAATCTGTTAAGGTAATTTTGAATTCTGATCCTGTCCTCTGAGGTATTAGCTACCCCTCCTAATTTGGTGTCATCTGCAAACTTGATAAGCATGACCTCTATTCCCTCATCCAAGTTGTTAATAAAGATATTGAATAGCACTGGGCCCAGGACAGAACCCGGTGGCACCCCACTAGTCACTTCTCTCCAGGATGAAGAGGAGCCATTGCTGACTTATTATTGCTAAGTGCTAATTGTTATTACTGAACAGTGTTTTGTCAATAGCAGACAAGAACATTTTTACACGTATTAGCATTTAATGAGTTTTTTGAGGGGGAATAGTTGTGGTTTTATTTTATTCATTTCAGGAGGCGGGGAATAATCATTGGGATCTTTCTTTTTTGCAGTCTCAATTTGCTCAATAATCCAAGCAAGTACTAAAAGTGGGAAAGAGTTATTCCTATTGTTTTTTTCCTTTAAGCCATATTCTTTGTATATATTGCTAATTAATTTTTTTGTTGCTCCTGAAATGTTATTGATGCCCATTGTACCTATTAGAACCCTTAAAACAAATGCAAAAGAACTGATGGAATAGTCTTTTCTAAAACTGTTCTCTCCCAACCACCCGGCCATGGGTTATATCTGTGTGTTTGCTTTGAAGTCACACAAAAAATCTCCCTTACAGCAGTAAGAAGGAGCCTTTTCCCCACTACACATGTGTTTAATCCTATCAGGGGAGATAAACATTCCTTGTTGATCTCCTTACCGGCTGCTGCAGTGGGTTACTAAAGGGTATTCAACAAGTTATGCTTGGAGCATAAGCCCTCTACAACATGTCTTTACAATTCCAAAAAAGATCCATTGTAGCCAAGGGTATCTGCAGATTTAATAATAAGAAGCCCCTACAGGTTTGAAGAGCAAGAGTGGAAATACACTGAAGTAAATGTCTAAGTGCAGTTTCTTTAGGTATGACTGACACTTGTAGGAACGTAAAACTATAGCATACTGTCCATCTAGCTCTACACTATCTGCTTGGTCAAGAAGCAACGCTCCAGGCTCTCAGGTAGACAGATATCTTTCACATCATCTGCTACCAGATGGGGCAAGCACTCCAGGAATTATGGCAGGAACAAAGTTATTTTTCTAGGGTGGGATTGTTTAAAAAGTCAAATTAAGTTTATTTTTTGTGTATTTTCATTTTACATTGTTCTCTCTGTAGTCCACTTTTCAAACTACAGGTCCTCAGAATGGGTGTAGAAGGAGCTTTGTGCAGAATTGCAAAAAGACTGCCAAGACCAAGACCTGATTAGCTTTTGAGCTGTCTCTGCAGAATTATTTCTGTTAGAAGGGATTCTCCAGCTGAAGTCAACGACAAATACAAACACTGAGCAAAACTCAGCTTGCAAACTTGTAGCTTCACAAACAAGTCCACAGAAATTGCTGGCCAAAATACAAACAAACCTGTGGCCTAAAAAAAGCAACAGGATAAATCTCCTTCCAGTTTATAAAAGCTCCTTTCTTGTCACTTGGAGATGAATCTTACTTACCACAGTCCTACAAAAACACCTCTAGTCTATTCATGTCCTTGCTCAAAGAGGTTAATAAACTTCACTGTTTTTTACAGAAGCAAAGTGACTGACTATATAGAAGGTGGCCAGTGGGGACGCCCCAGGTGGAACCTCCATACAGAATTTGCTCGTCAAAGACCGTTAATATAAACCCTTGCTAGAAAGAGGTATTTCACATTGTTTCTTTTTGACATTATAGAGGGAAATAAGATCCTAGTTGGGGATGAGGTCCAATCTGAATTGATTACAATCTATTTGGGTGCATTTTTCAACCATATGGCTATAACAAGGGATGTAAGAGCAAAGTAAACATCAAATCATACCCTGAAATAAACAAATGTAAGTGTACCCCTACTTGTTTACCCCAATGGTCCATTTATACCTACTATTTTATCTGTGAATGTTCAGTATTTGAGGCTTTGGAGAAATAAGATATACAACGATCCATTATAATAGAATAAGCCTACTCTTGATGAAGCTGCATTCCTCAGCCACTTTGTCTTATATATTTGTCTAATACACATTTATACATTTGTCTAATACTTCACTAAAATTAACTACTCAGTACTACATGACATATTACTGGGCATGAAGTTTTCACACACAGCAAATGACAGTCAGTCATCATGTTCATGGAGGGTTCCCTGGACACAACAGGGATCAGCTCTCAACCAGTAGAGTACTTCTGGATGTGTCTACTCAAAAGGAAGTCCCACTGAATTCAGTGGGATTTACTCCTAGGAAAGAGGGCACAGAAATCCAGCCCAAACATATTAATAGTAAAGAATAATTGTGTAAAATGCTAGTTGGTAAGATCAATCATAGAATCATAGAGTTAGAAGAGACCACAAGGGCCATCCAAATCACAAATAACAATGCCACTCCACTGGTGCTAAAATGTATCTTTTCTGGACAGAAGTGCATGGAAAAAGTAAATAAAAATGGCATTTCACTGCCCAGTGTAATTGTGTACAAACATAAGAAGATCAAACTTCAAGAGTTTGCCTGGCAAGTTGGATAGTGTTCCCATTTGGTAAAAAGAGTGATTGTAGTCCTTGAATATGTGGTACCTGTGACAATTTTGCAGTTACAGTCACAGTTAAATAATGTAAACCTTTCCCAGTTGACAATTAGGTGTCAGGCAGCAGCAGCCACAAGAACAATCACCCCCACCCATCCCAAAAAAGGACAGGTAGGCACAAAAGCTTATGCTGCTTTGAGTCCCAAATTGGGGCGGGGGAAGTGGGATAGAAGTAAAGACAATGAGGATGATGGTGATGATGATACCTTTAAATCAGGAGGTTTACTCCGGGTAACAGGATGGGATGGCGGGTTTGGATTGGAGGCCCCCAAATCTGACTGGGTTGCAGCTGAATCCCCGGGTTTGGTATCCATGGTGGGCAGGTTGGGAGCATCTTCAGCCCCGGCAGAGTCTTCCTCTGGCTGCTGCAGCTCATCAGATGTGTACCTCTTCATGCTGGGGGAGAGGTCGAGCTCACTCTCTGGCTTCTTGAAAGCGCCCAAGATCCAAAGGGGGGAATTGGGGGGGGCGAGAAGGGGAAGAGCAAAGAAAAGACACCGCCTGGTTAGCAGGGGAGGCTGAAGTTCCTTTCACCTGTGAGATGCCGGGAGGCAGGCAGGCAGGCCGGAGGGAGGAGCTGGGGAGGGCAAGGGAGCCTCCCTCCCAACTCCTTGCCTTGGCGAGCAAGAGTGGCACAGCCACAGCGTCGCAGGGGGTCCCTCCCGACTGACTCCCCGCCCAAACTTCGGCGCCTGAGTTGCGAGGGTAGCGGTGGTGGGGTGCGGGACTGGCGCGCCTTTGCCCGGGGCCCCTTCCTTCCCCTCCTCGCCATGCACTCCCCACTCACTGGTCAGGCAAGCGAAAGAGCGCGCCGGCTCTGGCAGTCTCGCCCGGCGGCCAGTGCCCTTCGGAGGGGAGCATCTCTTCTCCCTTTCCTTTCAATACGGGCTGGCTGGGCTGGCTGGGCTGGCGGCTGCCCCCCTGGTGCCGAAGAGCCCCCCGTCCGCCGCTCCTGCCCAGAGCTGCTTCCAGAGCGACTCCCTCAGCCGAACCCACCCAAACCTCAGCGAGCCGGCTTGATGGCCAGAGACTGACAGCCGGGCCTGGCCAATCAGAAGGGAAGACCGATCTGGAGAGCGGGCGACGGCCTGCACCCCCCTCGTCCCCGCCCGCCTTCCCCAGGCTTGGTTGGCCGGTGGCTCCTCGCCTCCGCCCCGCCCGCGGCCCAGGAGCTGTCGAGAGGCGGTGGTGCTGCACTGGCTGCGGCTTTGCAGGGCAAGCGGGCGCTCGCCTGGCAGCCGGGCGGGCCAACTCTGCTGGCCAGCACTCGCCAACTCCTCCTCCTCCTCCTTTGGAGCCCCCTCCCCTCCCTCGCCTCGCCCTCCTTCGCGGGATGGGCCTGGTCCTCATACCAGCCATCCCATTGCCATGGGAACGCCTCCCACCATCATCAGCTACCTAGTCACCAAGAGCCTTCCCTGTCTTTGTAGTTTCACCAAAGGAATCTGTTCCAGCTTTATAGCACTAGCTTGTCCTCTATTATTATTATTTTAAAAATTCTTTATTGAAGACCAAATGTTACAAACAATAGGAAGATCAAGGGAAGTATTAGTGCCACTTTGGATAAACCTCAGCTGAAATACTGTGTCCAGTTCTGGGCACCACAATTCCAGAAAGGTATGGACAAGCTGGAACCTGTTCTGTGGAGGGCGGCCAAAGTGGTTTGCAGATGACACCAAATTAGGAGGGGTAGCGAATACTCCAGAGGACAGGATCACAATTCAGAATGATCTGAACTGATTAGAAAGCTGGGCCGAAACTAACCAAATGAATTTCAACAGGGAGAAATGTAGGATACTACACTTGGGCAAGAAAAATAGAATGCACAGATATAGGATGGGCAGCATTTGGCTTGATGGCAGTACATGCAAAAGGGATCTAGGAGTCTTAGCGGACCACAAGCTGAACATGAGTCAGCAGTGTGATGCAACAGCTAAAAAGAAATGCAATTCTAGACTGCATCAATAGGAGTATAGGGTCCAGATCAAGGGAAGTAATAGTACCACTCTATTCTGCTTTGGTTGGACCTCACCAGGAATACTGTGTCCAGTTCTGGGCACCACAGCTCAAGAAGGATATTGACAAGCTGGAATGTGTCTAGAGGAAGGTGACAAGAATTGTAAAAGGTCTGGAAGCCAAGCCCTACGAGGAGCAGCTTAGGGAGCTGGGTATGTTTAGCCTGGAGAAGAGGAGGTTAAGAGGGACATGATAGCCATGTTTAAATACAGTATTTAAAGGGATGTCATACTGAGGATGGAGCAAGCTTGTTTTCTGCTGCTCCAGAGACTAGGACACAGAGCAGTGGGTTCAAACTACAGATAAAGAAATTCCACCTAAACATTAGGAAGAACATCCTGACAGTAAGAGCTGTTTGGAAGTGGAATACCCTGCCTCAGAGTGTGGTGGAGTCTCCTTCTTTGGAGGTTTTTAAACAGAGGCTGGATGGCCATTTGCCAGGAATGCTTTGATTGGGTATACCTGCAGAGCAGGGAGTTGGATTAGATGGCTCTTGTGGTCTCTTCCAACTCTATGATCCTATGATTCTAAGTCAAAAATGGGAAAGGGGATAGGAAAGGAAAAGCCAAACAATTGTAAGGAGCAGGAAAGGGAGTAGGGAGGGAAAGAACACAAACAAATCTTACAAACAGCATGGGTAAAAATAATGGATGTGAGCACAGAGACCAGAAATCATATTTATTCAGCACAGGTTTCAATTAGTATAGCCCAAGGATCTGAAGCATCTTTGCAAAAATGAAGGCGATGAAGTGGTGGCTTGATCTGTGTTGCTCTATTGTTAACATAATCTACAAAAGGAAACCAAGTTTCCTGAAACAGCTCCATTCACAGTCTATTGTTTACCCTTGCCATAGTGCGTGTCAATTTTTCCATAAGTAAGGTATCCCATATTCTCCCTCACCAGCTTTCCAGTGTGCAGCCCCCTGTCTTCCAATATCTGGCTATTTCCAGCCTGGTAGCCCCAAGAAAGGAAGAGGAGAAGTCTGTGTCATAAATTTTTGTTTTCATTATTTTTGTGTGCACGCATACATTCCTGTCACATATCCAGTTCCTTTCATTTTTCTGTTTCCCTTTTTTTAACTACCCCACCCCACTGTCACTCAAGAAAGGAAAGGAGCTCCTTACTTACTATATAACCTAGCATAGGCCTAATGCTGCCACCCTATATGCCAGGGATGGGCAGTCTTTGACATTTCTTGGGCAGCAAAGAATCACACCAGTGCATTTGTGCACCCACATAAATTACATTCACCCAAAGGAAGTAAGGTCCACTGAACTAAATAGGGCTTTTTTATTGTTGGTTGGTTTGTTAAATTTGTGTTCTGTCTTTTTACTTAAGGATGCTCATACTTTCCTAAGTAGACATTTATAGGAACTATGTATCACACTCTATGCCTCTCTTGTAGTACTACTACTCTACTCCTAGTGGCATTGTTTCTTTAAGCTAGGAGTGTGCAGAGCACAGGAGTCACCCAGACCCTGCCAAAATCATATAATTAATACTTGACTTTTAGAAAATCATATGTTAACTTAAAAGCTTTGTATATTTTTCTTCAAGATGTTTCTAGTGTCCCACTCATATTATCCTCATATGGGACCCATGAGGCAGGTTAAATTGGGCCTACTCCTGAGTAAGTGTATATAGCAGGAGTGGGAAACCTGTGGGCCTCCAGACACCACAGGTTCGAGGTGGAGCTCATCCTGCAATAGTGATGAAGTCGTCCCCCCGGACCCTCCAGCTCAAGCCAGAGGACACAGGCATCTCCAGATAATCTTGTACAACAGCTCCAACACCATTGCTGTGCTCCCCTCCCTCATGTATAGGATTGAGTCCAAAAATATTTTTGGCATAATCCTATACAAATAGGAGAAACAGCACAATCTCACCACAGTTAGTTATGTCTACTCCCAGGTAGGAGGGTATATGATGACAATTATTTTCACTTAAAGAAGAGGAAAAAAATCCCTTTAAATTCCACAAGTAACCCACCCCTCCCTCCAAGCATTCTTTCCAAATCAGTGTTCTTTCTGCAGAGAGAGAGATTTTTCCTTCTCCTTCAAAATTAAATTACTTTTTTATTTTTTATAATTATTCTTTATTAGTTTTAATACAGACAATCTAATCAACATTCATAAAAAAGAAAACAAAAACAAAAAAGAAGAAAAAAGAAAACCATATAATACAGTAATAGATGTGCATATATATACAGTATATATACTCTCTCTGGCTTTTCTTTGCAAATGAAGATTCAGGAAGGACTCATCCCGCACTCTCTGCAATCGCACTGATGACTGAAAAGGCCAATCCGAGATAAACAAGTCCGGTTGTAGAAAGCACAGCAGAAGGTCTCCTTGGGTGATGTTTCTGGGTTGTGATTCTTTCTGCGTTGTCGTTTCTTTGGACTGGATGGCCCTTGTGGTCTCTTCCAACTCTATGATTCTATGATTCTCTTCAAGACTTGTTCGGCATGAATTCTTAAATAAGGCTGCAGCATTGTGGATAGTGCGTCTCCATGCCTCCCAATGTGAGGCCAGGGCGGACCATTGTTGGTGATCAATTTGGCCGAGCCTGAGATGTTGTTTCAGGGAGTCCTTGTATCACTTTTTTGGAGCACCCCTCTTTCGCTGACCCGTGGCAATATATATATACAAACACACACATACAGTACAACTAATCTAAGCTAAAATTCAGACACAATACTACAATACTAATAAACAATACTAAGAGAGTAAAGTAAGACTAAAAACTGAAACCATAAATATGAACTAGCAAATACACTAAACACTAATTAAATAAAACACAAAGGAACTCTGACCTCCCCAGTCCAATATGTAATGAAAAAAGAAATTACATGAGCATCATCCATATACAATTCTAAGTGAAACTCATTTTCTCCAGTTTCACTAACTAGATCTCTTTTATCTTGATTAAATCTCTTTTTACATTGTAAGTAAGAAAACCAATTGAAATGTTTCCCTTCCTTAAGAAGTGTCTTTTGATTTAAGGTCCCATATGTCATTTTAAAAGTACAAAGTATTGTCATAAAACAACTGTTTCTTATTTTTGACCCATTATTTCCTAATGAAAGCTTCTTAAGGTGAGGTGGCTAGTGTTATGTTGAGGGAAAGCCTCTGCTTATATTTATACCAAACTTGTATAAAAAGCTTCCTAATACAATGATTTTTAAATTCTGAATTTGTCTTAACTTTATCATACCAGAGATAACTATGCCACCCAAATCTTAGCTCATAATCTTCAAGTTCGAAAAGTCTCTCATCTTGAAGCAAAATCCATTCCTTCAATCATACAAAACAACAGGCATCATAATACAGTTTGAAATCCAGAAGTCCCAGATCACCCCATTCTTTAGCATCATATAATATTTTAATTTTTATTCTGGGTGTCTTTGGCTGCCAGACAAATCTGGAAATTTCTTTCTGCCATTACATAAAAAGTATTCCACTTCTTGTAATGGGGATCATTTGGTAGTAAAATAATAGTCTTGGCAATACATTTGCTTTTATTACTGTGATTTCCCCCATTTAAATTTAAATTTAAATTTCACCATTTTTCCAAGTTTCTTTTAATTTATTTTCAAATCTTTTCATAGTTATTTTGACTATGAAAACATTATTCTTTGCAACTATGAAACCTTTTCATAGTTATTTTGACTATGAAAACATTATTCTTTGCAATTATGACTCCCAGATATTTAGTCTCCTTTTTTCCACTTTCAAAGTAGAAAGAACAGTTTACTCATTTCCCTTTTCTGGAAACACATTTTTAGTCAACAATTTTGTTTTATCACCATTCACTTGAAATTCAGAACATGCCTTAAACCCCTATATATTTTCTAAAAGCGCCTTTATTGAATCCAATGTCATTATATGCAGGTGATCTTGTCATTATCACAAGATCACCTGCATATGCCCTCAGTTTATACTGTTTTTAAATCCTTACTCCATAAATTCTGTCACCTTGTCTGATATCTCTCAATTAACTCTTCGATGCCAAAAGAAAAAGCAAAGGTGAGAGGGGACATCCCTGTCTAGTTCCCCTGTGTATCTCAATCAGAGTTGTTGCATTACCATTTACTAAAAGACTTTTTGAACTGAGTATATAATCTTTATAGCCCAGATAATGTTTTCTCCAAAGTCAGTTCTCTCCAATTCTTGAAATAGATAATTCCAAGAAATATTGTCAAATGTTTTCTCTGCATCTAGAAAAATCAAAACAGTCTTTTTCTCATGGTGATATTACAAATATTCAATAATATCCAAGACTGTTCTTACATTACTCTTTTATTGTCTTTTTGGCAGAAATCCACTCTGATTCCCATGAATACGGTGAGATATGCTTCCTCAATCTGTTTGCCAAAACAGTAGTAAACATCGTATAGTCATTGTTTAATAATGAAATTCCTTGTTAGTGTTTAATCTGTATCTTCTTTCTGAATCACTGTAATATAGGCATTTCTAAAAAAGTCTGGTATCTTTCCTTTTCCTAATAATTCATCACACATCATCTTGGATGGTTGAAGTTATTCGTTTTTGAATTTCTTATAACATACTGCAGATAGTCCATTTGGGCCTGAAATTTTTCCTACTTTTGTCTTTTTGATTGCCTTGTTAAGCTCCATAAATATCTATTAAATGCATGATCTTGCCATTCCCATAGATTCACACAAAAGTTGACTTGATGGCAGTTAACAACAACAAAAACAACACAGTCTAGTGGATTCAACAGTTTGGAATAGATTTGTCTGAGGATAACAGCTCTGAAGAAACATAATCCCCTAAACCGCCACGCTGGGATAGGTGGAGCAACTTTCATCCCTTGAAAGTCACTAGAATCTGAAGTAGTTTGAAATAAGCAATAGAGAAGAGGACAGCGAAAGGAGAAAAAACAAAACAAAATGAAAGAGGATGGAGACAAAAAGGGGGTACTGAAAGATATGAGCAATTTCAATAATTTAAAGATTATATTTAATAGACGTAAAATACTGCATTAGAGGTGTATTAAAACTGACAGCAGAAGTACATATGGGATATTAGAGGTTGGGGAAGGAATCTGCATTTAAATTACTCATACGGGTCATAGGACTAGGGAAGTAAAGGAAATTAGTATTAATTAGAAGTGAGGGGGGAGAGGGTCAATATATAAGTAGTTAATGTGAAGAATCACAAGGTGGAGATGGAAGAGAGAAGAGAGTAAAGTAGGTGATGAAGGTGTGTGTAACTGTGAAGGTGGGAAAAGGAGTGTGTAAGAAGGAATGAAGAAAGGGAAAGAGGAGAAGTTCAAGTGAAAGGTGTTAGAAGATGATAAAAGGGAAGAAGGTAGAGGGTATGTTATATATGTGTGTAATATGATAGATACTTTAAATGTTATACAATATATACAACACATAATATATATAATATATGATACATGTGTAAAATTTGATTAGATAATTAAGTAATAGCTATGTATAGATGATCAACTATGTATAGAAAATCAAGCATAATTATGTAAATAAGTTGATTATTAATCATAGAATCATAGAATTGTAGAGTTGGAAGAGACCACGAGGGCCATCCAGTCCAACCCCCTGCCATGCAGGAATACACAATTAAAGCATCCCTGACATCCAGCCTCTGTTTAAAGACCTCCAAGGAAGGAGACCCCACCACACTCCGAGGGAGTGTGTTCCACGGCCGAACAGCTCTTAATTAGAAGTGAGGGGGGAGAGGGTCAATATATAAGTAGTTAATGTGAAGAATCACAAGGTGGAGATGGAAGAAGAAGAGAGTTCCTCCTAATGTTGAGATGGAATCTCTGTTCCTGGAGCTTGCTGCTATTATCATTAGAACTGCTATTATCATTAATAAAAATATATATGAAAAAAGTCACTAGAGTCCATTAGAATGAGTCTGTAAAGGGCAATTCTGACTGCCGCCATAAAGGAATTTGATCAGGACTGGTCCTAACATGCAACAAGCTAACACAAGCTGCTTTGGGTGGCAGAAAATAACCAGAAAGATTAAGGCAGGCACTGGTTTCTAAATTGTGCACCAATACTTTTCACACTATGACACATCTATTCAAAAGTAAATCCTAGTGATTTCAGTGAGGTTTATTCCCAGTTAAGTACAGTTGGCCCTCTGTATCCATGGAGTCTATATCCACGGATTCAACTGTCCATGGTTTGAAAATATCCCTCCCCCCGCCAATCCAAAAAGTAAATCTTGATTTTTGCCATTTATATAAGGGACACCATTTTACTCCAGCAATAGAGAGCAGTGTTATGCCTCGATAGTTTGAGCAATCGGATTTTGCTCCTTTTTTCTTGTACAGGGTGATGATGACTTCATCTCGGAGATCTGATGGCAGTTCCCCTTTTTCCCAGCAATTCACAAGGAGTTCGTGGAATTTATCATGGAGTACATGACCTCCGTGTTTCCAAACTTCAGGTGGGATTCCATAAATCCCAGCTGCCTTGCCGTTTTTCATCTGAATGGTCCATCCTGGCCTCACATCAGGAGGCATGGAGACGCACTATCCACAATGCTGCAGCCTTATTTGAGACTCATGCCGAGCAAGTCTTGAAGAGAAACGACAACGCAGAAAGAATCATAACCCAGAAACATCACCCAAGGAGACCTTCTGCTGTGCTTTCTGCAACCGGACTTGTTTATCTTGGCTTGGCCTTTTTAGTCATCAGCACGCTTGCAGAAAGCACGGGATTAGTCCTTCCTGAATCTTCATTTGTGAAGAAAAAGCCAGAGAGACCGTTTTACTATGCCATTGTATATACTCTAAGGGGGCTTGAGCATCCATGGATTTTGGTATCCACAGAGGCAGGGTGTCATGAAACCAAACCCCGGGAGATACCAAGGCCCCACTGTATATATAGCAGGGAAGGCCAACTTCCAAAGGTGATGGCTGCTTCCCCCCCCCAATCCACTGGGGGCAATATCATGTAGCTGAATGTGTGTTAGTGTATTGTGTGGGGGTGGGAAACAGCAACAACACCTCCCCCCCTTTTCTTTGAAACAAAGCACATGGGGTGCTACTGGAAGTGGAATAAATCTTGAAAATGAACTGGCTGTGTCTTGCATGTCTTGTTTTAAATATATGTCACACTTTTTTGCCATGGATGTGGGTACATTCAGTGGCAAGGGTTCAAAAATGGGGAGAAGGGGAGTATAGGCCACATGCTGACTAATCATGTAGTTTTGTAGATTTACTATGCATCCCAGCTCAAACATAGGTCTCTCTGGTTTCAGTGGGAGGTAGAAGATGATTTAGGATTATAACCATAAATTGTTTACCCTAGCATGGGGATGGAACCACTTAGTGCTCTGCTTCAGGCAGCACAGTGTCTTAGAACAGCTCTTGGTTTGATATGGTAGTAACTCCTGTTATGACAACCAAAGGGCACAAACTTCTAGGCTTTTTATAAGATTTCCCCTGCTGTCTTTTTTCTCCTGTTACCTACAAAAAAGTTATTCAAAGCTTGAAAACCTACCAAAATTGGCCAAAGAAAAGGTATAATGTTACCTATGCTCGCTCTCTTATCTCACCTCCTTTCAATCTCCTTTTCATTTAAACTGCTGAAGATGGTCATGATTGAGTGATTAGTAATTAATTTATGAAGAGTGCAATGTAAGTCACGTACATTGAAAATATAGTCCTATGAGCAAGAAAATTTCAGTGAAATGTTTAAAAAATAGGGCTAAACATATATATATTTTCTAAGAGCTTAAACTCCTCAAAGAGTATTAGCATCTTGTGCAGATCATCATAGCCTGTTGTGACCTGTTCTTAGTCAGATCATAAGCTTCTCTGTTTATTTTGATTTTCCCCGCTGAAGCAAAAACCTCAGTGCTTTTGGCAGCAACTTGATCTGGGGAAAACTAATTAAGGGGTTCATTTCATCATCCTGTATCCATATTACAAGGCTTCAATGCTTTCAGATAAATTGATTTACTTCCTCGAGACAAAACTATTTTAGCAGACCACAGCTGACTTGTTTCCTCCAAAGGAAAGAGCTGTGATGAAAATGAACCATGATGGATACATAAGCTTCTCTCATTTTAGAGTATTTCTGATTTTTGAGCTTTGCAAGTTGTGTCAGCACACACCAGATGTGTTCCAGTAGGTGGTTTCATTGGCTGGGCTATTTCCGTAAGGAGTTTTTTAAAAAAAAAAAAAAACACCAGACAAAACATGGCTGTAATATATAAGCATATTCATTAGTCTGCATGAGGGCTAAAACCTTAGAATGCCTGCTACATAATTCACTTTTAAATTCATGGCATTGAGACAGCAGGAGAGCCTACTCCTGCTTGACAGCAATAACATCCCATGAAAGGGCCTAAGGGACTTTCACTTCATTAAATTGAATAAAAATGCTCTCAGCTTGGAGCTCCTTGACATTGATTTTATGAAAAGTTTAGGACAAGTTGGGTAATGCCTTGCCTCAGGGCTACCCAGAGGCAGTGAGCATGCAAAAGTAATTTACCCTAGGCCACAGCAGTGCAAGAAGACCCTTGCCTCACTCAGGTCTTGTGTTTGCTGTTAACCCCTGACGCCACCACATTTTTTACCAGAGCCCCACCTCCCACATGGATAATTGTAGGTGACAGTGGCAAGCCCCTTCCCCTCCCCAACTCCCCTCTTGGACTTGCTCCATCAGTTCAATTGCCCACATCCCTGTTTGGCAATGAGTGACTACAGCAATGTGGGTAGCAACATCTGAGGGCTGGCTGAAACTGGACCTTCTCTATCATCATCTCCACATAGCTTTCATAAAGCACCACTGTCTTTTAAATAATCTTATTGTGCATTATCATATATTCATTCTCAGTTATTGTCAGCCAAATTGGGATCCGGTTGTCAGACAGGCAGGCAGGCTATAAATATTTTAAATAAATAAATAAATAAATATTTTTATTTATTAGAACACTGACAGTATGGGAAGTCCCACTCAAGAATGGTTCGTTCTTCTAATTAAAGATTAGTATTTATTATTCATGCATACTTCAGAGCAAAAAGGTAGACAAGTACGTGTCTTGAAATGCTTCCAGTTTGCAGCTTCCAGTAGAAACAAACAAACAGATTCCTGTCTTTTGAGGCCCACAACATAAAGGTGAAGATAAACAACAGTTTCTTAGAAAATAGGGTTCAAGTGGATCATTTTGCTTTCTATGGTTTCCACACACATTTCTTCTTACCTGCTATCATTGCTGGGGTGTGTGCAAGTATTTTAAACAGTATAAATCCCTTGCAAATTTTGTTTGACTGGAGACAGAAATGAGACCGATGTATGAAACTGACAACCAGAAACACTGCTTGTAAAGTGCCCTCAGCCTTCAGAAATAATTATTAATCATATTTAGCTTAAATTATCATCTGTGTGGAAGTTGATGTGAATGTATTATGGAATGATTTTTTTCAGTGGACCATAAAAAAAGTTCCTTCTTCACAACTACACCCAAATACTTGGCTCTCGTCGAAGAACAATCAGAACTCCACATTAGTCTCTCTTAGTTCACACATCATCATCACTGATAAAGAAAATCCAGAACTTAGATTCATTTTCTTCTCTATCACTATTCATTTCCTATTATGCCCACAACATATCAGAACACAGAGAAGAGAGGGTAAGTCACACAAATTGTGATTGTAAAATTCGTGTTAAAGAATACCGTATATTCCGGCGCATAAGATGATTGGGCGTATAAGACGCTGCCCCAATTTTTAAGTTAAAATATAGAGTTTGCCCCTCCCCCATCCAGCCATACACCCGGCTGGAAATCCTGCCCCCCTCAACCAGCCAGCCAGCTCAGTGGCTGTAGATGATGGAATACTCTGTGAAATTAAAGGACTGAGAACAGCTAAAAAAGTATACTTTGAAAAATCTCTGTGGTGTTCAGTCTTTGGAAAGTAAGGTTGCGTTAATAATTAAGTTGGTTAATATGAAGCTATCAAATCCCAAATTTTTGAATGAGCACATTAATGATTTTAGAGCCACATTGGCAGACTTGCACATTGGCAGACTTTTCTCCTGGAGAGGAAAACCCCAAAGCTATGCAAATGGGAATCTTCCTGGCAAGTTTACCAAAATGCAAACCCATAATAAATACCTTGCAATTAAAGAATGATTTAACTCTGCTAGAAACTTTTATTCAGATAAGAGAATTTCACCATAGACAAAACTTGATGCAAAAAAAGGTTTGAATCCAGAAATTCTAATTTTAGGCTAACATCATCTTAAATGGACTGCTTTTCTTCTCTCCTGAGCTAAATGGAGGGCAATTTAACACTTCAAAGGCAAGGCAGTCATTCTCACAGCAGGGGGGGATCTGCTAGGAAAACTGCCCAGGCAATTTAACACTTCAAAGACAAGGCAGCCATTCTCACAACAGGGGAAAAGATCTGCTGGGCATATAAGACGACCCCCCACTTTTGAGGAGATTTTCAAGTGTTAAAAAGCAGTCTTATACATCAGAACATACGGTACATTGAAAGCCTTCGACTTCACATTGAAAAGTTGTCATCATCCTTCCAGATTTTTTTTAAAAAAAATATATTGTTCCATTACCAATTTCTACATTTTGAGCAGTAGCTAATAAGAACATTACCAAATGTACCCAGAAGGAACTCCATCTGTATTCAATGAAACTTATTCTTTATTAAGAGTGCTTAGGATATTGGTAATTGGTATTTAATTTGTACTTTTATATCACATTATAGGGCTTTATACAAAAAACAAACAAATCCTAGGGCTTTTCTATACAAGAAGGAATAATGCACATACCTGTACATTATAGCCATTCACAGCAGCATAGAATCATAGAATTATAGAATCATAGAATTGCAGAGTTGGAAGAGACCACGAGGGCCATCCAGTCCAACCCCCCTGCCACGCAGGAAATCTTGATCAAAGCATCCCCGACAGATGGCCATCCAGCCTCTGTTTAAAGACCTCCAAGGAAGGAGACCCCACCACCCTCCGAGGGAGCATTCTTTTGTCTCCATGTGGTTTTGGCAAAACTGATAGTATGCAAAGCTCTCCTCTGTGATGTTCACATGGCTGTGAGTCAAGATGTCATCGTTTTGTGCAGTGGGTAAGGAAGGTGAAGGTGACTGAGAGCCGCCCACCCTTCACCCATCCCATTGTATTATTTAAAATCCAAAATCATCCCTTCTTCAAATGGATAAGATTTGTGTTTATTTCACTTCATTTGTGGGGGTTTTTTTGTATGACCCACATGGTCCCAGTGGCAGAAATTTAGCACTCCAAAATCAAAACACTTGCCCATCCCTGTTTTAACCTCTAGATGATTCAGTGATTAAAATGAGCTGAAATATTGGCATCTGATCAGTGACTGATTTCTTATCTCACTTTCATCTAGGATTAAGTAAACCCTTATGCAATTACAGGGTTTATCTCTTGTGGGTGTGGAATGGTATGGGATCTATGGTCCATAAAGAAATCTAAGAATGGCTGTGAATTCCATGCTGTTATAGTCAGGGAGTGATGTCTCAGAATGACAACCCTGAAATGACTCTGAGATAACAACCATTGAAACATGGTTGTGTAAATAAGCCTTCAGAGATTAAGAAGTAGGGGGCTTGAAGTGATCTTGGCTGTGCAAGCTGAGTGCACTATAAAGTGAGGTGACACTTTCTTCCATCAAATGTAAAATGAATGAGATCCCCATAACATTCACACTGCTAGAGCACATAAATTAAGAAAATGTCAAAAAGCCATTGTGAATCCCTGTTGAAGACCTAATTGCTTCCTGCTTCTCTGAAACAGAGCCTGGAGAGTTACTTTTAAGAATGAATCTAATGACATACTAAAGCCATAACTGAGTAGTGGTGGGATGGTGCTTGGGGACCCACTGCTCAGTTATGCTTGGCTTCAACATGTCATATATATTAATTCTTCTCAAAAGTACCTCTCTAAGCTCTGCCTGCCTACTGTCCAGTAAACAGAAATACAGAGAAAAGTCATGTTGGTGGTGTGGGATGTTGTTGTTGTTAATCAGTATCATCATCATCATCTTTTATTTATATAGTGCCATCAATGTACACAGCACTTTACAAGAAAAAGAACAACAAAACAGTTCCCTGTCCTCAAGCTTACAATAATAATAATCTAATGAAGACATGATACAAAAGGAAAGGGGATGACAGTAGGGGAAGGGATTGAGTCTAGCATTCTCTTCTCTCCCTCCTTGGCCAGGGCAATGGCAGTTGGGGTGGAGGGAGGGCTGTTCTGCTTCTGGGCTCAGGCAAGATGGAGCTCTGACTTTCCTTCTCTCCCTCCTTGGCCAGGGCAATGGCAGTTGAGATGGATGGAGGGCGGTTCTGCTTCTGGACTGAGGCAAGATGGAGTTCTGCCTGCCTTTCTTTCTCTCCCTCTGCAGCTAGGGCAATACCTTCTAATGGAGTGATATGATGAGTAGAACTCATCATTTAGGTTTCAAAAGTACTACTGATTTTAAGAGCTGTACAGGATCAGAGCAAGAGCCCATCTAGTGCAGTATCCTGTTTCAAAAGAGTTAGTTTTGGTAAACTCAGCTACAAAGCAGTGGGGCAACAGGCTTCCTCTACTGTTTGACCCTTTCCCCATTTGATCTGGTTATGCAAAGGGAATCTGAACATGAAGGTGCTATTTAGTTAACAGATGCCGACTGAACTATCTTCAATGAAGTTGTCTGACCCCCTTACGGCTAATACCACAACACCAACTATTTGCTGAATATAGCTTGACAGAATTTTGACTCAGGATTTCTAGGTTCATCTGCATTTCTATTTATCACACTGCACTGATGAAACATTTGTTCCATTTATTTTATTTCTAGCCATAGAAACAGAACCCCCCCACTTTACAATCTAGCCTTTGAAATAGGGGAATCTTCAGGAATGACATGAACATTGTTAGAGGCAAAATAGATAGCTAAAAGACAACAACTAGCAGCACTATCTTCATGTAGATGATGATGGTGGTGGTAGAAAATTGTAACTAAGGTGTTGATTTCATAGGGGTGTGTGTGTTTGTGTGTAGGTTTTATGGGTTACAATGGGTTGGTGAATTAGGGTTTGGGGGTCCATGGCTTAGCTTTTCAAATGCTGATGCTTTGTTTAGACATTAGTTGTATCATTTGCAGGAGTGTAAAGCTATGCACACTTACCTAAGAGTAATAGTTCACCTTAGTCAGAAACAACTTGAAGGCACACAACCATAACAACAGCAAAGTCCCACTCAAACTGGTGGTACTTACTCTACAGTTGTCCCTCCATATCCACGGATTTGGTATCCATGGATTTAAGTATTCAGGGCTTGAAAATATTCTTTAAAAAATAATAATCCAAAAATTTTGCCATCTTATATAAGGGACACCATTTTGCTATGCTATTGCATATAATGGGACTTGAGTATTCACAGATTTTGGTATCCACGGCAGGTCCTGGAACCAAACCCTCGTGAATGTGAAGGGACAACTGTACATTCAAAGGGTTTGGCTCTGTTTGTGTAAATTGTTGTAGCACATGAACTAATCTTATGACTAAAAGATTGGACTATAGATGGCAGCTAGATGGCATTCTCTGCAGGAAAAAAAGAAAAACGAACTGCCTCACAAACATCTAATTTAATCGTGTAGATAATTTTTACACAAACTGTCTTTTCCGCTCAGCTGAGACCATAATGGCCAAGGGGCATTGGAAAATGTCACTGAAAATGGAACAGGAATAAAGGAGGGTATTTTTTATTTTATGGGTTATACTAAGAACCACATCCGCTAACCGGATGATAGGCATGAGTCTTGGCAGATAATAGTGCTGTTATCAGTTGTGTTATTCTGTTTGCATATTCATGGGGATTAGAATCAACCTCCTGGGTCCTAAAATGTAATATATTAATACACATAATACATTTACACAAAGGTTTTCTTGGTGACTATGATAACTAACTTGTGTTGTTGCTTTAAAAGGATAGTTATGAAGACTAGTTTATAATAATCTGCACTTAAGCACCTTTGAGAAATGGGCATGATGCAAAGGGAAGAAACTATAATATGTGTAATTGTTCTGGACAGTATCAGAATTCTTGTTCTCTCCTTCTCTTGACATTCAGATTTCTTCCACAAACTAGTGCAGTAATTTGGTTTGAAAGGCATAATCTATAGCCTCTGTTGGCATCACCTTGCTTTCTCTGTTGTGATTCTGATGGGCAGCTGGAATAGTGGGGAAGTTTCTAGGTGCCCTCTGTACCACAAGCATAAACAATGCTGGCACATAAGCATGCTCAGGGTCTGTTTCCCACCTTTCCCATTCCTCCAAAGATTTATTTTTAAGCATCAGCCCAATTATCTTCCAGAAAGATAAGGAAGGCATATGTTTTAATGTATTATATAGTATATGACCTTTCAACTTATTTCCTTTAAATGGCAATTTGTAAGAAGTAACACAGCCTTTGGGGACAGATAAAATTTGACATAATTTTGAAAATCAAGTCAGTCTTTCAATCAATCTCCATTTATTTGTTTGGCCCTGAGCTATAATAACAATTAATAACCAATGAAAGCATCCCTTTATAAAATGAGGTTGTAAATTCTAACTACAACTACTTCTAATTTTCATAAAATTTAATATGCCCAGATAGAAAGAATCTAGGACATAAGGTTCATTTAATCACAAACTATGTTTGTAATAAAAACATTTGGTGTTTAATGACTTTTGTGACAAGAAATACAGCTCCCCCCCCAAGGGGTTTGTACGTGAGCATGCATGTGTGAGAAAATCAAGCTAGTATTCATGCCTTGTAAGGAGTTAGGAATTTGTCACATACATGTACAAAAATAGAACAACTACATAATAATGTGAATCATGCTAACATCTCTCCAAAGATAGAAAGGTGTGAATTGTCTGTACCTCTCATCTAGAACTTCTAGGCATTAGCTGCAGTCTAAATAAGATAGATGCTTTATTATTTCTTTCATGTTATATCTCATTGTTATTTGTTATTAATGATGAGAATTAGAATTTGCCATTGCTAAGAATTAGTTATTTGTAACTTTATCTTCTGTGTAAAATGACAGTCTTCTAAAGCATATAGTATTTTATTCTGAGAACTGGAAGATACTATTTGTATTTCCTTTTTTTCTCAGACTGGCAATGCATCCTGCCTTGGGGGTGTTGTTATTGTTGTTGTGTGCCTTTGCTTCTTACATATGGTGACCCTAAGGCAGGGTTTTCTGAGGCCATTGTGGGGTTTTCTGTGGCTGAGAGCATGTGACTTACCCAAGGTCACCCAGTGGGTTTTCATGGCCGAGCTGCGATTTTATCCAGGTCTAAATGCAAGAAAGAGAGCCAGTGTGGTGTACGGGTTGGAACATTGGACTACAACTCTGAAGACTAGAGTTTGAATCCCCCGTTCAGCCCTGGGTGACCTTTGGCAAGTCACACTTGCTCAGTCTCAGAGGAAGGCAAAGGCAAACCGATTCTGAACAAATCTTGCAAAAAAAACCCTCCGTGATACGTTTGCCTTAGGGTCACCGTAAGTTGGAAATGACTTGATGCACACAACTACAACTAATGCATGAAGTAAGACATCAGCATGGTAGCTACTTGTTGTAATAGTTAACTTTCTATAAGGGCTCTTAAGTGGCCTTTCAAAAAAAAACCCAACTGTTTAATAATGTGGAGTTGCGAAGTAGAGCAAAATCATTTTTAAAAACGATGTAATGAAAGAGAGTGAGGAGTGCTTGAGACCTGCAAGTCTGAACTGGATACAGATGATGATGATGATGCCAGGTTGACACCCCCCCCCAAAAAAAAGTTATAAGGACACATTTTGCTGTGAGATCTTTTGGAAACAGAACAGGACATGCAAGACATCCAGAGTACACAGATTACCTGGAAACTGTATTTTCAGAATCACACTAAAATTAAGAGGACAGGGGACAATATAATGGTATGCCCTTATGTAAAAGTGATATCTTCACAGTAACAATTCCACAGAAGAACAGCTGCATTATGTTGCAATACAGTACTTTACACAGATACCTGGGAGTAAATCCCATTGCACTCAATGTGGCTTCCATCTTTTGCTTTAAATACTTTTAATATGAAAAGGATTTACAACCCAGTAATTAACAAACAATGCAACAAAATAAACTGTACATCAAAAAGCACCATTTACAGATAAACATTACATCAATACCATCAGTGCTGTCCATTGACCTCTTTATCAAACCAATTATCTCTGCAGACTTATCCACAAGTTGCTGTGTGCACCTGGATGTTGTATCCAAGAGCTTTCCTGAATTTTAATCAACTTCTTCACTCTCACCGATGGAAGACAATAATAAGTTGTATAGTTGTGGGGATGGGATCAAATACTTCTGATCCCACCCCCAGAGCTATGCACTGCTGGAGTACTGGCATTAATACTATACACCATCAGTTGCATCTGAAGAAATGGATTGAAATCCATCAAAGGCCATGCTAAAACACACCAGTTTCAAAGATACTGCTTAATCATTTATTTATTAATTTGCCACCATAAAACTACTGGTTTGTACAGTATAGTAAGATTATTTTGCAGAATTCTCTTTGAACGAATATTCCTTTTTCACACAAAAAAGAAAAAAAATCAGCATCCACACAATAATAAGCCAACTGCTTTAAACTGCACTTATAACAACCCTCATTTTCTCAAATATCTCACATCATCCTTTTAATATTCATATTCAGCCTTTTACAATTTATCCTGTTTTCATTTTATACTAAGGTGCATCTGAACTGTAGAAATAATGCAGTTTGACACCACTTTAACTGCCATGGCCCCTTCCTACAGAATCCTGGGATGTGTAGTTTTGTGTGACACCAACACTCCTCATCGCTAAAGACCTTGTAAAACTGAACACCAGGATTCCATAGGATGGAGCTGCAGCACTTCTCTCTCTCTCTCTGGCTTTTCTTAGCAAACAAAGATTCAGGAAGGACGCATCCCGCACTTTCTGCAAGTGCGCTGATGACTAAAGAGGCCAATCCGAGATAAACAAGTCCAGTTGCAGAAAGCACAGCAGAAGGTCTCCTTGGGTGATGTTTCCAGGTTGTGATTCTTTCTGCGTTGTCGTTTCTCTTCAAGACTTGTTCGGCGTGAGTTCTCAAATAAGGCTGCAGCATTGTGGATAGTGCGTCTCCATGCCTCCCGATGTGAGGCCAGGGCAGACCATTGTTGGTGATCAATTTGGCCGAGCCTGAGATGTTGTTTCAGGGAGTCCTTGTATCACTTTTTTGGAGTGCCCTTCTTACACTGACCTGTGGCGAGTTCACTGTAGAGTACTATTTTTGGGAGGCGATGGTCCTCCATCCTAGAAACGTGTCTGCCCCAGCGCAGCTGTGTTCTCAGTATCATGGCCTCAATGCTGGTGATCCCTGCTTGCTCAAGGACAGCAACATTCGTCACATAGTCAGTCCAGTGTATATTTAGGATTGTGAGTATACAGCGCTGATGAAAGCGTTTGAGGAGTCGTAAGTGGTGGCGATAGGTGACCCATGTTTCAGACCCAAAAGGAGAATAGACAGTACAATGGCTCTATACACACTGATTTTTGTGCTTCGCCTCAGGTTTTATTACTCCAGACTCTTTTGTAAAGTCTTCCAAATGCGCTATATGCCTTTGCTAATCTGTGATCGATCTCTTTGTCAATCTTGGCATCTGAGGAGATGATGCTTCCCAGGTAGGTGAACTGCTGAATGGACTTAAGCACAGATTTGCCGACGGCAATGTGGCGATGATGGTGTTCGTCTTGTGGTGCAGGCTGGTAGAGAACCTCCGTTTTCTTCAGGTTGACTTCCAGCCCAAACAGCTCTGCTGCTGTTGCGATGCAGGATGCTAGGCGCTGCTGAGCAATCAAACTGCATTATTTTTACAGTGTAAAGGCACCCTTAAGTCTTCTTGCCTTAAACCCAAATAGCAGTTGTCCCTTCATATCCGCTGGGGTTTGGTTCCAGGACCCCCTGTGGCATAGCAAAACGGTGCCCCTTATATAAAACGGCAAAATCAAGGTTTGCTTTTTGGATTATTATTTCTTAAAGAATATTTTTAAGCCCTGACTATTTAAATCCATGGATACCAAATCCGTGGATACGGAGGGACAACTGTACCAACCAATGGAAATCCGTATTGAGGCCAGATTCCTCAAGCAGAACACTACAAATCCCAGCGTGCACTTCGGGAAGGTGTTCAACACGCTGCCTGACCCGGCCCTCACGGCGGGGAAGAACTTCCTGGCAGAGCGACTACATTTCCCATCGTGCAAGGCGGTCAAAGGAGCGGGGATGGGGTCCGCCCCTGGCCGCCTCCCCCTCCCCGCCAGAGCGCCCGGATAAAGGTTCCGTTCCGTGCGCAGTGCGGCTTGGTGCGACGCTGCTGACAGGGGAGGAGGAGGAGGAGGAGGCCAAGGACTCTGGTGGGCGAGGCGGGGGCGGCAGCCTGGCAGCGTCCGAGTCTCCACCCTGGTGGGAAGAAGAGTCTTCTGGGACGGAAGCCCCGGCGGACGAGATGTCGGGGGGCTGGGGAGGCCCCTCGGCGCGGGGCTCCGGAGGCGGAGGAGGGTTAAATCGCGAGCTGTGCCGCGCCTTTGGCCACTACAACCGGCACCTGGCGCGGCTGGAGCACAACCTGCGCGAGACCAAGAAGTTCTTCCGCGACGTCAAATACTCCCAAGGCCCCGCTGTTTTCCCCGCCGCCGCCGCCTCCGCCGGGCCTGGCGGGGAGGAGCCGCCTCAGCCACCGCCCGCCCCTTCGGACCTTGAGAGCGCCCCTACTGGCGGGGGTGCTTCGCTGCTGGCCGGTAAGGCGCTCGCTCGGGCGTCGCGGACGGGGGGGCGGGGGGTGTCAGGGGGTCTTCGGGGTCTTAGTCAAGAGCCCCAGAGCGCCGTGGCCCTTAACCTTGTCTTCACCAGGGATCCCCCCTTAAATATGTTTTCTTGTCGTGGACCCCCGCCAAGACTTAACTCAGGGTTTAAAGCCCTAATAATAATAATAATAATAACAACAACAACCATCATCATCACCATCATCATCATCTCTTGTCACTTTCTTCATACCTAGGATAAAATTTATGATCACAGTTATGAATGCATAACCTGGAGCAATGGCTCTTAACCTTTTCTTTACTAGAGACCTCCTTTTGAATATATTTTGTTGCCATTGACCCCCAAGACTTAACTCAGGATTTAAAGCCCTAATAATAATAATAATAATAATAATAATGCAGTAATCTCTGTTCACTTTCTTCATACCTAGGATGCAATTCATGATCACAGTTATGAATGCATAACCTAGAGCAGTGGCTCTTAACCTTTTCTTTACCAGATACCTCCTTTTAAATATATTTTGTTGCCATTAACCCCCAAGACTTAACTCAGGATTTAAAGCCCTAATAATACAGTAATCTCTCATAGAAACATAGAATTGTAGAGTTGGAAGAGACCACAAGGGCCATCCAGTCCAACCTCCTGCCATGCAGGAATACACAGTCAAAGCACCCCTGACAAATGGCCATCCAGCCTCTGTTTAAAGACCTCCAAGGAAAGAGACCCCACCACACTCTGAGGGAGTGTGTTTCACTGCCGAACAGCTCTTACTGTCAAAAAGTTCCTCCTAATGTTGAGGTGGAATCTCTGTTCCTGGAGCTTGCATCAATTGCTCCGTGTTCCAGTCTCTGGAGCAGCAGAAAACAAGCTTGCCCCATCCTCAATGTGACACCCCTTCAATGTGACACCCCACTGGTCACATCTTTCTAAGACGAAGAGGAGCCCTTTGGGTTTGGCCGGTCAACAAATTACAAATCCATTTAACAGTTAGCTTGTCTAGCCCACATTTTACAAGCTTGTTTGCAAGAATGTCATGGGGAACCTTTGTCAAAGGCCTTACAGTAATCTCTGTTCACTTTCTTCATACCGAGGATGGAATTCATGATCACAGTTATGAATGCATAACCTAGAGCAGTGGCTCTTAACCTTTTCTTTACCAGGGACCCCCCTTTAAATATCTTTTGTTGCCATTGACCCCCAAGACTTAACTCAGGATTTAAAGCCCTAATAATAATAATACATTAATCTCTGTTCACTTTCTTCATACCTAGGATGGAATTCGTGATCACAGTTATGAATGCATAACCTGGAGCAGTGGCTCTTAACCTTTTCTTTACCAGGGACACCCTTTAAATATCTTTTGTTGCTGTAGACTACCAAGATTTAACTCAAAATCTAAATAGCAACAATAATAATATAGTTGTACCATCCATTAAACGTTCCCTCAGAGGTGCTGGAAGGGGACGGAAGACTTTTCTCCTGCTTCTTCCTGCAACTTTGTGGCTGGAGCGGATTGAGTGGCAGTGCGCAAGCCAAACCAGCTAACCAGCTAACCTTTACCTTGGATCCTGTCACATGGCTCCGGAAACGGAGCTTCAACAAGAGATTATTTCATTGTATCACACAGCTTATTAAATGGGATTTTAAAACTCAAGGTGATAATCCAAACTGAAAGTGACCACTTTCCTCTATTTGTTTCTTTAAATTTGAAGGCATAAAATATACATGCTGATTTAGTACCAGGATTAGATCTAAAAATGGCTCCTAACTTTTCTCGTGTAAAATGGACCATTAAACTAGATGAAGCTGTAAGCAGGTTCAAGGCTGTTTGTCAGTAAACAAAACTAATACACACAATCTCCAACACTCAAGGACCAACTTTTGGTTTGATAAAGAATGCAGAACCCTAAAAAGAAAGTTAGTGGAAAAATATAAGCAATACAGAAACTCTGATATGACATCTTTACCAAAAGATTGGCTTGTGCTAAAAAAGAAATATAAAAAACTAATTAAGGAAAAAAAGAACCAGGCGGTGAGAACTAATTGGCAAAGGTTAATTGATGCTTCAAACACACATGACTCTGCCACATTTTGGAAACTAGTATGCAGGGACTGGCAAAATAATATCTACCGACTAGACTCCCACATCCCAGTAAAAACTTGGGAAGCATACTTTAGTACAATGTATGCCAGAAGAAAAACAGGAGATACATTAAATACCCAGAACCTTGATGATCTTCCTACTTGGCTCCCTGTTTCAACATCCGAAATAGCAAGTCTCATTGCACGCCTGAAATCTGGCAAAGCCCCCGGATACGACATTATACCACCAGAATTACTAAAATCAAATGTTGAATGGTGGTCACCAGTCCTAGCTGCCCTATTCACACACATAAACCAGACAGCTTCCATTCCATCTGATTGGGGCCTAGCAATTATAGTGCCAATTTTTAAAAAAGGTCGAAGATCTGATCTGACCAATTACAGACCCATAAGTCTATTAAGTATAATCAGTAAACTGTATGTGAGCCACCTTCTAACCTTCTGAGGGAAGAACAAGCAGGATTCAGGCAAGGGCGTTCATCTGTGGACCAGGGTCTTATATTGCAACACCTACTAGACAAATGTTCATCCCCTGTGTGTGGGGGACACTTTACACAGCTTTTATAGATTTTAAATCTGCTTTTGATACAATTCCAAGAGACAGATTATGGCAAAAAATGGAGGCCACTAACATCAATAGACGTCTACTGACCCTAATACGAAGCCTATATGACCAAACCTCTTTGAGAGTAAGATGTGATCAAGAAGGGCATTTGACAGATGTAATACCTACATATAAAGGGGTAAAACAGGGTTGTGTATTGGCCCCTACTTTATTTAATATCTACATTGATTCATTAGTTAGAGCATTGACCGGAGAAAACTTCCATCCACCTAAACTGTCAGGGAGACCTATATCTACACTTCTCTATGCTGATGATGCTATTCCCCTGTCTTTAACCTGTGTAGGACTGAGACGTCTCTTAAGAACACTGGGAACATATTGTAATACAGAACAATTAATAATTAAGTATGAAAAATCTAAAGTTCTTATCTTTACAAAAAAAAATTGTAAACATCGATGGCAAATGAATGGCCATCAACTTGAACAGGTCAAATCTTATATATATCTGGGAGTAATTTTTCATTGTACAGGGTCTTGGAGAGCTCAAATCTCTTAATGCAACTGCAAACGTACAATGAAGTTATAAGTCACTAATCTTTTTTTTTCTACAGCAAAGGGGGACAACACGTTCCCTCAGCTATACAGGTGTTTAAAGCAAAGATCCTCCCCCAAATGTTATATGGTGCACAAATATGTACGTTCAAAAATATTGCAGCCATGGAAACTGTTCAAACAAAATTTTTGAGAACTGTTCTCAGCCTCCCAAACTGTGCCTCAAATGTCTTACTCAGGCTAGAAACAGGCTTAATTTCTATTGAAGCACAAATATGGATATATAAGCTAGACTTTTGGTTAAAGATGCTATTTACTCCCAAAGGTCTAGCCCCCTTGACTCTTAGTGATACATTTCAGTCAAGATGGAAAAAATTGGTTAAGGAAAAAGTGCAATCCCTGGGCTTTCCACAACCTGTTATTCTAGCCATGGGGTATGCAAAAGCCAAAGAAAACATCTGCCAGCGCATACAGGACGTAGAATTACAAAATCATATATGTGCAGCATCCTTACACTCAAGTTTCAAAGACAGTGGGAGAGGCTTTGCCCTTGCTGCATACTTGAACAATCTAACTAACCCAAAGTATAGGAAAGCCTTTACCCTGGCCAAATTCAATGTACTCCCATCAGCTCTACTAACAAGAAGATATAACAACAAACCTCTCTGTGAATGTTTATGTCCTTGTGGGTCTGGGGAAGTAGAATCTGTGGGGCATGTTTTATTGTATTGTACTTTTTATCGGGATCTGCAGTGTTGTTTTATAGTACCAATGTTACAAAAATACCAGGTAAATCTGATACATTTTACATTGACTATCTTTTGGCTGACCAGCAACCAGGGATTACAGCCAAGGTGGCAAGTTTTTGCGTTGCTGCAATAGCTTGCAGACGAAAAATGGTGTCTTAACTTTTTTTTTGTTCATTGTACAACATTGTACAATTTTCTTGTATTGTATAACACAGTCCTATTTTACACTGTACTTTTATATTGTTTATGCTGGTCATTGACTGTAATAAAATTTCATTCATTCATGGCTGCACCACTGCAAAGAGGAGGTGGGCCAAGCAGCCTTCAAGCCTTTGCGGATGCACAGTGAGGACATCACTGACCCCTGGGGGTTCCCGGGCCACAGGTTAAGAAGCACTGCTCTCCAGATTCCTGGTCCCTGCTAGAAAAGATGCTGCTAGGAATGATACTGCCTGGAAACTCCAGGTGTGGCACCTTCCGTCCATCACTGAAGCAGGAGAAGCCCTCTTTGGATGGAATCCCCCACTGTGGGGCAGCCAGATCTTTTGCTTTTTTACAGGGAAGCAACTCTTGCTGAGTTCAGTAATGCTTTTTTCCTGAGTAAGGGTGGGGAGGGTTTGATGCCTACAGGACAGGTGAAGTCGTGGGAGAAACCCTGTGTGGACCAGAGATGGTAAACCTCCTGTTGTCTGAGGAAAAGGTTGGATTTTTCCAGTGGAAAGTTGGGGAGGGGAGAGCAATTGAGAGACCTGGAGTAGGGAGGTCAAAGATTCAGAAAGGGGTACCTGGGGAAGTGATGGCAAATTCAGAAGGATTCCATTGCTGTGTAAGACTGTGTTTGACAAGTATAAACTTGATATTTGAAGCTATCCAGAGCCAAGGAAAGGGCCCAGCTATGGGTGACTATAGTGATCTTCTTGTATCATCCATTAGAATTGCAGAGCATGGCAAATTTAAGTAGGAATATGGTATATGGTTGTGTGTGTGCATGTACACAACACATACTCTTCCTACTATATCTGCTCTGTGTGGTACCCTAACTTACCTCAATCTTACACCTTACTTTTCTTTTTTTAAAATGTGTGTCCTGATATTCTTATAAAATAAACTCTAAAATGGCTGTCACTTCACCATTGTGACTTGTATTATTATGGTGTTTGATTTTATTTTATTTTTTGTTTTAATTATTCAAACAGTTTTCAAACATGCACCTTTCCTCTGTCTTTTGGAATGTAAGTCAGCAACTGATTTTTTGAAGCTTTAGATCCTCCCTTGTTTCCCCTTCTGCTCTCGCTTCAGCAAAATAAAAAAAAATAAATATCCATATCATTCCGTCATTACCAAACTAACATGTGGAGAATGTTGACACCCCCCCCCCCCACAATCTCAAGAAGGTAGCAGTAGAATAAATAAAAGGTGCATCACTCTTCTGGGATGCATTTACTGAACATGAGTTCTTGTGGGTAGGAGACTAAAATACCTATCTTCTGAGCAAACACTTGAAAGAGATTGTTGGTGTTAAGAAGATGCATTGTGCATGCTGATCCACCTTACTGCACCCCCACCTTACTTCTCCCCTAAAGTATTGTCCCCTGAATTACCATGGATCTGGTCTTGGCTGAATGCTGTAGTAAATGGGAAGTAGTATTTGTTGAGACTGGGGGAACAGAAATTGTTTGAACTGGACTAAACTGTGGAAACTCAGCTGAATGAAATACAGTAGTGAATAAACATTTTAGAAGTGACATAGGTATAACTGGGTGCAGCCATGGTATGGGTGCACACTGAAGTTTTGTAAAAATGGAATGAAACTGATGCTTTGAATGACAAAGTAAGTCAAAAGTTGGACTGAGGTTGGAATACAGAGCCTGACTCTTAAGGCAACAAATTGTTCACCTAGTAAGATTTTAGATGAACTTGTGCTGAATATATAACTAGTTGAAGTATGAGTCTTCTTTAGAAACCACATTATTAAACATTTCTGACAAAACTAACAAACTTTTTTGGGTTGTTAATTTTCATCAGCTCAGAGGACATGAAAGTCTTGCTCATTATTTCTTGGAAGACATTTTATGAAACGTTGAGCATGGTGAGTGGGTGGAAGTTTAAATGATCTCTAGATTGTAATACTATATATGCTTAGGCTGCAGTTTTGTGGTCCTTGGGAGACACTTTACCATAGAATCTTCACTTCTGAGGGTGGAGAGAACACAGAGAGCCGTGGAGACCCACTCCCAGACTCAGAAACATTTGTAGCCCTTGACTCCACCCCCCCCCAAATCTTAGACCTTTGGTGTTGATAGAGGCAAAAAAGAGGTGTACTGAAGGGAAGAGGGGAGTTTTCCCATTTCCCTGACAGTCCCACAGAACTAGAGAAAATGTTGGCCACCTTGGTGGAGTGAGACATCATGTAGCTCATGTACAGTTCAGTGACACCAGCACTCATGGATCTGTTTCACTAAGTCTTGCTTTTTAAAAGTACCACATGACTTTCTTCCTCACTTCACTCTGAATGTTTAGAATCTTTTGGAGGGTTTATGGAAATAATTATAAAACTATTAAGGCAAATAAGTTTCTTTAGCATTTGTGTTGGAACCAAACCTTTTTCTGGAATGCCTTCAAACTTAATTATGTGTACAAGGAAAACCATAGTTTTTAGGCTTTTTAGATGGATTCTTGTGGATCAGAAAGGGGAAACATGGTGCATCAGATATTCCTGTACTGTAGTTCCCACTATCTCTTACCATTGGTTGTGCTGGCTAGGGGTGATGCAAATAGCAGCCCAACAATATTTGGAGGTGAGACTTTTTCCCTGCTGTGTAGAAAGAACATTTTGAAATCAGGCTGGAGCATGTTGTATAGTAAAGTTCTTAGCTCATTTCTATGGAGATGCTTGTATTGATAATTTATAAGATAATCTTGACCAAAGACAGAATATGTACCCCAGTCCCAAATGTTTTTAGTATTGTATAGAATGGATTGCATGTTGTTCTGCACAGTTCAGAGTGTCTAGCGTGGAGGTTGGCTGACCTCAGTGTAATGGCAAACCATTTGGTGCTATGTGAATAGAATCATAGAATTGTAGAGTTGGAAGAGACCATGAGGGCCATCCAGTCCAACCCCCTGCCACGCAGGAAATCTTGATCAAAGCATCCCTGACAGATGGGAATCCAGCCTCTGTTTAAAGACCTCCAAGGAAGGAGATCCCACCACGCTCTGAGGGAGTGTATTCCACTGCTGAACAGCTCTTACTGTCAAAATGTTCCTCCTAATGTTGAGGTGGAGTCTCTGTTCCTGGAGCTTGCATCCATTGCTCCGTGTTCCAGTCTCTGGAGCAGCAGAAAACAAGCCTGCTCCATCCTCAATGTGACACCCCTTCACATACTTAAACAGGGCTATCATATCGCCTCTTAACCGTCTTTTTTCCAGGCTAAACATACCCAGCTCCCTAAGTCTCTCCTCATAAGGCATGGTTTCCAGACCTTTCATCATTTTTGTTGCCCTTTCCTGGACATGCTCCAATTTGTCAATATCTTTTTTGAATTGTGGTGCCCAGAACTGGACACAGTATTCTAGGTGAGGTCTGACCAAGGCAGAATAGAGTGGCACTATTACTTCCCTTGATCTAGACACTATACTTCTATTGATACAGCCCAAAATTGCATTGGCCTTTTTAGCTGCCACATCACACTATTGACTCATGTTCAACTTGTGGTCTACTAGGACTCCTAGATCCCTTTCGCACATAGTCTCGTTCAGCTAGGTCTCTCCCATCCTATATCTATGCATTTCGTTTTTCCGCCCTAAGTGCAGTACTTTACATTTCCCCGTATTGAATTTCATTTTATTAGCTTTGGCCCAGCTCTCCAGTCTATCCAGGTCATTCTGAATTTTGATCCTGTCCTCTAGGGTATTAGCTACTCCTCCTAATTTGGTGTCATCTGCAAATTTGATAAGTATGCCCTCTATTCCCTCATCCAAATCATTGATAAAGATGTTGAATAGCACTGGGCCCAGGACAGAACCCTGTAGCACCCCACTGGTCACATCTTTCCAAGACGAAGAGGAGCCACTGCTGAGCACCCTTTGGGTTCGGCCGGTCAAACAATTACAAATCCATTGAACAGTTAACTTGTCTAGCCCACATTTTACAAGCTTGTTTGCAAGAATGTCATGGGGAACCTTGTCAAAGGCCTTACTGAAATCAAGGTATGCGATGTCCACAGTGTTCCCTTCATCTACCAAGCTGGTAACTTTATCAAAAAAAGAGATCAGATTAGTCTGGCATGACTTGTTTCTCTGAAACCCATGTTGACTTTTTGTGATTATGGCATTGCCTTCTAAATGTTCACAGACTCTCTGTTTAATGATCTGCTCTAGAATCTTCCCTGGTATTGATGTCAGACTAACTGGACGATAATTGTTGGGATCCTCTTTTTTCCCCTTTTTGAAGATGGGGACAACGTTTGCCCTCCTCCAGTCTGCTGGGACTTCTCCTGTTCTCCAAGAGTTCTCAAAGATTATTGTCAATGGCTCTGAGATTATATTTGCCAGCTCTTTTAATACTCTTGGATGTAGTTCATCTGGTCCTGGAGATTTAAATTCATTTAGATTAAGAAGGTATTCCTGTACTACCTCTTTGCTTATTCTCAGCTGGATTTCCCCTATTGTGTCCTCTGTTCCATTCTCCTCAGGTTGGTCTCCCTTTTCCTTTTCTGAAAACACTGAGGCAAAGAAGGTGTTGAGTAATTCTGCCTTTTCTCTGTCCCCTGTTAGCATTTTGCCATCTTCTCCACGTAGTGGCCCTATCATTTCCTTCTTCTTCCTTTTGCTGCGGACATACCCAGAAAACCCCTTTTTATTGTTCTTAACCTCCCTAGCAAGCCTGAGCTCATTCTGCTTTTTAGCTTTTCTGACTTTACTCCTACATGTGTTTGCTATCTGTTTGAATTTTTCTTTGGTGATTTCCCCCTTTTTCTATTTCCTATACATGTTCCGTTTAAAACTTAGCTCCGTTGAAAATTCTTTAGTCATCCATCCTGGTTTCTTGAGACACCTCCCATTTTTCTTCCTCAATGGTACTGTTTGAAATTGTGCCTTCAGTATCTCCCTTTTGAGAAAGTCCCATCCGTCTTGAGGTCTCTTCTCTTTTAGTATTTCTGACCATGGGATCACCCCCAGTATTTCCCTGAGTTTATTGTAAGCCACTCTGATAGCCTTGTGGCTGAAGAGCAGCATAGAAATAAATAAATAAATAAATTTCCATCCAGGACAGGTTGCTTATCCGGTTCTTCAACCTGAAACAACTAATCCACAGAACTATGGTCTTACTGGGATTCAGCTTCAGTTTACTGGTTCTCATCCAACCCAATATATAATCCAGGCAATGGTCTACTGTGTGGATAGCCCCAATGAACTCCAAAACTCCTGTGACCTCATCCAGCAGCTTCATGTAAATGTCAAACAACATGGGGGGATATGATTGGAAATCTGTGGTATCCCACAGCATAGTGGTTGTAAGGATGAATAGGGATCCCCAGTGTCACTCCCTGGAATCAGCCCATAGAGAAGAGCAGAACCAAACACAGTGCCTCCTACTCTAATCCTGCAGATCAGATTCAGTATGATACCATGGTATCAGAAGTCTCTAAGAGATCAAAAAGATCACTACCCCTGTCTTTCAGTTAGTATTTTGTTAGTCAAGGAAACCTAAGGGTGTTTCGGCACCACACCCTGCTTTGAAGTCATACTGAAATGGGTGCAGATAATCTGGTTTCTCCAGGAATGTCTGTAGTTACCTGGACAACACATGTTCAAACATCTTCCTCTAAAAGATGTATAGGGTGATAGTTCTTACACATTTCTGGTTTAATGTTTCTTGAAAAATTGAGAGAAATTTCAGAAGAAAGTAAATCTCCAAATATCTGGCCAGTTAAAAGCAGAAATAAATGTTTGTCCCCAAATAATCATGACATTTGTTAGTCATCAAACATCAAAGCCAAGCTAGTACAATACTCTATATTGGGAGAAAGGTAAAATACCTTGAAACTATCAAACCCCGTGATAGTGATCAAACCAAAATATTCTTGTAGTTGAACATTTCTGCTAGTACAGTAATATATTTATGTATATACAAGCTTTTTTACACAGATGTGCTTTACACTTAAGATACAGGAATAGTTTTCATTTGTCTAGAATATGAATGCAGTTAGGTACTGGCTCTAGATCAGTGATACCTGCATTTAGAGGAAATCTGGTAGTGGTTAGTTAATCAGATTGTATTATGACAATATGCTGTGTTCTGTATTTTGTCTGCATTTTTTGGTAGTGTCTTCATTTAAAAAGCCTTAGGTGGCTTAGGACATACTTCCTATATAGCAGGTTTGCATACTGTAAATTCTTTACTCAAAATGCAGTGCTTTTTTATTTTTTAATTTGTAACTAACTGAATTCTATCAATTCAGGATTTATTATGAATAAAAGAAATCACTCTAGTATATCTCCAGTCTTCAAGGTAATTACTATGTTTGTGGCTTGTTTGGTATATAGCTGGTGTCATTCACAAGCTCGTATATGTCCCCCCAGTAACATCTGGTTGCTTATTTTGGCAAAGTATTAATGGTCCACAGCATTAATAAAGTGAAATTCTGTGGTTAAAGAAGTACAGAGGTGAAATTTTGGTGGAAGTAGACGTGAAGGTACTGTTGTGAATAGAATTAGATAGTAAAGTTTTAGCCTTGAATTTACAATTCCTGCCTTTCTCTCAGCACAGGATTCATGGCATTGAACATTTAAAACACAACACAATTTTAAAAAGTCTTAATACAGAAGTTAAAACACAATTAAACTAACATTGATATTAAAATCACAAGTTAAAAAAGCATTAAAAAGATATTTGACATAAGAAAATACAAAAACTACACCCCACCCCCTTAAAAGCTCGAAGTGCTGAAACATATTCAAAACTAAATGCCTCCTTAACTAAAAAAAGTCTTAACTTGCCGGTGGAAAGACAGCAGGGAGGGGGCTAACCGGACCACCTGGAAAAGGGATTTCCAAAACATGGGAGCAAGATAACTTGGATAACAACTTTAAAGTAGGAGTTGAACTATGGAACCTGCTACAAAAATAAACTGTAAACACAATACATGAAAGTCCTCTGGAATTCACTATGGTGTTTTTGTGTTTTTGTTTTTTAAAAATCCCTTTCGATTAGTCTACTTTTTCCTAAACTTGTGTTGCGGGTTTCTGTTCTAAACTCTTCCTTTTCTGTGCCCTCTCACCACAAAACCTGGCAGTCCTCTGATGTCAACACTTTTTTCCCATAAAGACTGTATAAAGAGGACAAAGACAAGAATGGAACCTTATTAAACAAGGCTGTTAAATGTGTAAGTGATTGTGGTACATTCTCTAAATAGTTGTGGTCATTTTTAAGTTCGTCAGTGCTGGCCATGTTAATACTTAATGGATGTATTGATGAATTATTTTTTTAAAAATCTGAGTTAAGTTTCACCGCTATATACTTGATCACCACTTCTATATATTTGCTTTTGATATACAGTTCTATTGTGAAATGTAAATTGCAGATGGAGAAGGATTGTGTTCAGCCAAGAATGTCAAGCTAAGGAAATTTAGGAGCAGTTTCTTTTCCCACTCCCCCAAAAGATTGTATGGATATTGGACCCCCGCCTCCCCGCAAGCTTCACATGCACATAGTTTCAGTACATCTTACAACTTATGGTCCCTTATAAAAGATCACAACCAGGCATTCAGGGTCTCTTGTGTGCTGTTGCTGTTCCAGCAATAGTTGTTAATTCCTTTGTGGCTGAACATGGTATCTCCACTCCCTCATGACTTCGGTCACATTAAGCTTTGCCACAGGCATCAAAAGGGTCTGCTTCTCTTCTTCTTTTTAAATATACAGAATTCAAATATTTATTTATTAGACATGTATAGTTAATTGCAACTATATATTTATTCATGATCTCTTTTAAAACTGCTTTAATGGGGGAGAGGCTGGAACCCTGGTTGTTGCTTTTTTTTTTTTTTTGGTTATAGCAGATGCTGTTGTAAGCTGTTCATTTATCCTGCTCTCATAGTTTGAGATCAATTAACTTATTTCTTCTTGGAAAAAACATTATAATTGGGACCCATGTGCTTGGATACTCCCATCTGGGAACTTTTGAAGTGCTGATCACATGTTCTGTTCAACTGATGTAAAAGGGTTTCTCCAACAAATCCCTTCAGCATAAAAATTCTTGTTGGCTGCTACACACAAAGGTCCCTTTCCTCACAGCTGTAATAAGATTGGTTCTTTGAGTCAGTAACTTCAGACCACTTCAGATTGCTAGAATATTGTTCCGTTTGTCAACAGAAATAAACAACTTTATTCCATCAGTAAACATTTTGACCAGATTGAAGTATTCTGTTTTTGTTCTATAGAACTTAAAACCCTTCTTGATGAGTCAACAGATACATAAAAGGCAGTTAAAATATTCATGAAGGGTATTAATTAGAGGCAGCCAACTGTCTATATGGAGACCTGTTTGATGACAGTGTTATGTCTCTCTTTCTACATGCATTTAAAAAAAGATATTTACTGAGTGTTCTGCAGTCAGACTAGAGTGCTTATTCCAGCATGGAATAAGCAGCTTGTTTGTAGTAGCTACAAGCCCAGACAACACCCTTGAATCCATTCTCTGGCTCTTAGTTATATTGTGCTGATAATGCTATTTTAACAACAGAAATTCTCTTAGGAATTGGGTTGGACATCTTGTTGATGAAATTGTGATCATACAAATATGATAAATGTATTTATATATTAGAAGAAAAAAACCTTTAGTAAGGACTAGGTTTCACACATATGGTAATTTTAAAAAGCAAATTAGTTATGGTTATTGTGAAAAAGTTAGTTTTGGGGGAAAAGGCAATATTGAGTAATTTCTGAAAATAAACATTAAATGAGCACTTCCATTCTTTGTCTTTCATTCTGGAGGGCCACAGTTGGTCCACTGCTATGCACTGTAAATAAATTGACTTTGCAGTAACTCTTAAAACCCAAAGTCCATTTTTAAAGATAGCTATGTTAAGTAAGCCTGTTCTCCAGTGTATCAGCATTTGTTGCAACTTTTTCACTTCCATCTGTGTCGTTATTCAGAGATACCAGCAACCATTGCTAGCAAATGACATCAAACGTAAAAATGAAGGTAAACTTCCATTTGTATGATCACATCATACTGTAGGAGGAGGAGTTTACATACCATTTGAATGGGCAGAGGGCTTAAAGCCATAATTTCAACATTCTTACTTCACTTTCGAGTGTTGGTTTTCAGGTTTTGCAGAAAACACAGCTGTGTAGCCTGACTGTGGATGTGACTGGGGCTTTGCTGCCTGAAACGTTTTCAGTAGTATACTTTCTACCAGTAAACAACCTTTTCTTTTTAACTGTATTTGTATTACTTTGAATACAAAACCCTACTGTGAACTCTTTGGGAGTGGTTTGAAATAGAAACATTTAAAACAAAGTTGTTTTGTGTAAAGCACAAAGAAAATAGTTCTGTTTTCTGTGCAGTAGCATTTGTTTACACTTTTGTACACAGTACCTTTTGGCAATTGCTATACTTGATCAGGAATGTAGAACAATATGGGTGAAATATTTTCTCTTTTGGCATTTGGCACAAGCTACGTCTTGTACAGAAATGTTTGCTAAAGTGGATCAGCAGAAGCCCACTCTAGAACAGGAGAGAGAACCACTGTTATTGATGATATGTAATACATGGGATTGGATCAAGATTAATGCTGCACTTTGATGCCATACTTACAGGAATAACTTCCATTTAACTTGATGTGGCTTGCAGGACTTTGTGCCTGCCAGGTTTTATACAATGCCACCATAATATTGTGTGGATACTTATAATGCTAATTATGCCCATAAGATTTTCTTGGAAATGCTCTAGAATGACTGATCACAGAATGCTCTAGAATAACTGAAAAGAAGGTGAAATAATCCCCCTTCAGAGGATTAACTTCTACTTAGTGGTCAATAAGTAATGGCAGCAAAATAACAGATTTCAGGCTTTTTCAAAATCAGCCCTCAGGCATAAGGTTTCAGTCATCTTACCAGAAAATCAGAATGGAAGTGTATAGAACTGACACCTATGTATAAGACTGGCATCAAATTTGTATATGGTGTGGGATTTAAGACCTGACATCTTGCCTTGCTTAGATCAACTTTTCATGGTTGTAAGGTGGACCACTTATTTCTCAAATTTTAAATATTTTTCCCATATTGGATTCTACCATTTAAGCATTATTGCATTGCTTAAAATGTTGATTATTGTAATGGTTAAACAAAAACACCATCTTACAATGGAACCATAGAAGTAATCATTCTCTCTCTGGCTTTTCTTCGCAAACGAAGATTCAGGAAGGACTCATCCCGCGCTTTCTGCAAGCGCGCTGATGACTAAAAAGGCCAATCCGAGATAAACAAGTCCGGTTGCAAAAAGCACAGCAGAAGGTCTCCTTGGGTGATGTTTTTGGGTTGTGATTCTTTCTGCGTTGTCGTTTCTCTTCAAGACTTGTTCGTCGTGAGTTCTCAAATAAGGCTGCAGCATTGTGGATAGTGCGTCTCCATGCCTCCCGATGTGAGGCCAGGGCGGACCACTGTTGGTGATCAATTTGGCCAAGCCTGAGATGTTGTTTCAGGGAGTCTTTGTATCGCTTTTTTGGAGCGCCCCTCTTACGCTGACCCGTGGCGAGTTCACCGTAGAGTAGTATTTTTGGGAGGCGATGGTCCTCCATCCTAGAAACGTGCCCTGCCCAGCGCAGCTGTGTTCTCAATATCATGGCCTCAATGCTGGTGATCCCTGCTTGCTCAAGGACAGCAACATTCGTCACATAGTCAGTCCAGTGTATATTTAGGATTGTGCGTAGACAGCGCTGATGAAAGCGCTCGAGGAGTCGTAGGTGGTGGCGATAGGTGACCCATGTTTCAGATCCATAAAGGAGGATAGACAGTACGATGGCTCTATACACACTGATTTTTGTGCTTTGACTCTTTTGTGAAGTCTTCCAAATGCACTATATGCCTTTGCTAATCTGTGATCGATCTCTTTGTCAATCTTGGCATCTGAGGAGATGATGCTTCCCAGGTAGGTGAACTGCTGAACGGACTTGAGCACTGATTTGCCGACGGCAATGTGGGGATGGTGGTGTTCGTCCTGTGGTGCAGGCTGGTAAAGAACTTCTGTTTTCTTCAGGTTGACTTCTAGCCCAAACAGCTCTGCAGCTGTTGCAAAGCAGGATGTTAGGCGCTGCAGAGCTCCTTCTGTGTGGGCAACAAGGGCAGCATCATCGGCGAAGAGCAGCTCACGGACTAGATAGTTTAGAGTCTTAGTGTGAGCCCTCAGACGGCTTAAGTTAAACAAGCTACCATCAGTACGGTAGCGTATATAGATGCCGTCGTCTTCTTCAAGCTCTGCCATAGCCCTTTGGAGCATCATGCTAAAGAAGATTGTAAATAAAGTTGGTGCAAGAACACAACCTTGCTTCACTCCATTAGTTATTAGAAAGGGCTCTGAAAGAGCATCGCCATATCTGACTTGACCACGCTGTCCCTCGTGTAGCAAGATAATCATTTTAAGGAATTTGGGGGGGCATCCTAGTCTTTCCAGGATCTGCCACAGACCTTTTCTACTTACAGTGTCAAAGGCTTTGGTGAGGTCGACAAATGTTACATAGAGACCCTTGTTCTGCTCCCTACATTTTTCTTGCAGTTGCCTAAGGGCAAATACCATGTCTGTAGTACTCCTATTGGCTCTGAAGCCACATTGGCTTTCAGGGAGAAGTTCTTCTGCAATAGCAGGAACTAACCTGTTCAGGAGTATCCTTGCAAGGATTTTTCCAGCAATAGAGAGCAGTGTTATGCCTCGATAGTTTGAGCAGTCGGATTTTGCTCCTTTTTTCTTGTACAGGGTGATGATGACTGCATCTCGGAGGTCTGATGGCAGTTCCCCTTTTTCCCAGCAATTCACAAGGAATTCGTGGAATTTTTCGTGGAGTGCATGACCTCCGTGTTTCCAAACTTCAGGTGGGATTCCATCAATCCCAGCTGCCTTGCCGTTTTTCATCTGCTGTATGGCCTTAAAGGTCTCTTCCAAAGTGGGAGCTATGTCCAATTCATTTTTCATTGGTTTTTGTATCATATCTTGGATAGCTGAGGCTTGGACTACTCGGTTGGCGCTAAAGAGACTTTGAAAATGTTCAGCCCAACGATTTAGGATGGAGGCTTTATCAGTAATTAATGTTTGACCATCTGTACTGTATAAGGAGCTTTGGACCTGATAAGTAGGTCCAAACACTGCTTTAAGAGCTTCATAAAATCCTCTATGATCACCCAGATCTGCACAGCGTTGTGTCTTTTCTGCTATACTGATCCACCACTTGTTCTGCATGTCTCGGAGTTTTTGTTGTAGTTTGCTACATGTGAGGCGGAAAGCTGCTTTTCTTACATGACAGGTTGGCTGGGCGAGGTATGCCTGGTGAGCAGCTCTCTTCCTTGCCAACAGTTCCTGGATCTCTTGGTTGTTTTCATCAAACCAGTCTTGATTTTTCTTGTGGGAGAAGCCAAGGGATTCTTCTGCAGACTGGAGGATACTGTTTTTGATATGTTGCCAAAGCACTGTAGGAGAAGGATCTGTAGGGTGGTCTTCAAGTTTCGTTTGTAGATTTGCCTGGAAGTTGTCTCTCATGGTAGCTTGTTGAAGATTGTTGACTTGGAGTCTCTTCTTTAAGATGCCACCCCTCTTAGGTTTGAACTTAAGATGAAGATTTAGTTTACATCTGACAAGGCGATGATCTGTTTGGCATTCTGCACTGGGCATCACTCGGGTATGACGGACATCACGAATGTCTCTCTGACGGACTAGAACGTAGTCAATGAGGTGCCAATGTTTGGATCGGGGATGCATCCAGGTTGTCTTCAAGCTATCTTTCTGCTGAAAGATTGTGTTTGTAATAGTCAGCTGTTGTTCTGCACAGAACTCTAGCAGGAGGCGTCCGTTATCATTGCAATTTCCAACACCATGCTTGCCTAAGACACCTTTCCAGGCTTCGGAGTTCTTTCCTACTCTGGCGTTGAAGTCACCAAGGATAATAATTTTATCTTCTACAGGGACTTTTTGTATGAGTTGGCGTAGGTCTGTGTAGAATTTGTCTTTCTCTACAGGGTCAGCTTGCATAGTTGGGGCATATACACTAAAGAGAACAACATGTGGGAGGCGTAAGGAAATAATGCGATCAGAGTGTCCTGTTGGCAAGGTTTCGAGTTTGGAGGCAATGGAGTTTTTAATCATAAAGCCTACTCCTGACAGATGTTTTTCGGTTTTGGGTTTGCCAGACCAGTAAAGTGTGTAGCCGGCGCCATGTTCTTTAAGGCTGCCTTCCTCATGGAAGCGAACTTCACTAAGAGCAGCGATGTCAATATTAAGCCGTGATAGTTCAAGGGCTATTAGGGCAGAACGACGCTCAGGCCGTCCACTATCTTCAGAGTCTTGCATGGTTCTGATGTTCCAGCATGCAAGTGTCAGTTTATTTACACCTTTGGAGGCCGGTGTGTGCCTTTGTTTCTTTGCCTTGGTTTGACCGCATCAGAAGATTCCCGTTGGCCACGGCTAGCCAACCAGGTAGTTGGGGATGAGCTTTCTTTAGGCCACCTTTTCTAGGCCCCTCTCCATGTGGAGCAAGCAGTGCTCTCCTTAAAAAAGGCTGCTTGGTCGTTCAGGATGCTGCCGAACAAGACTGTCATCTCCCGGGTCAGGCTTGAGCGACCAATGTCCTGAACCGCCTGCATGCAGGGTTGGGGCTGCGGCTTCCAGTGCATCTTTACACCTGCCGGTTTCGTCCCTCGCCAGTCGCTACAGGGCTTTTTTGGAAATGGATTTGTCCTTCGAGCCTGTGCAATGGATTTTTCTGGTGGAGCGCAGCGTGCACAGAACTGGCCTCACCCTTTAAACCAGAGATTCATCTGCCGTGGCCTTGCAAGCATGGACGTGGCAGTGAGGTCCTCGGGCCGTAGGTTTGATTAGAGTTTCCTTCTCTTAGATGGTTGACCTTACAGGGTTGGACGAGCACCATCTGCCCGGGTTTGGGATTGGAGTTTTCCTTCTCCTAGGACGGTTGCCACAAGGCTGGAGAGCCCATCCTGCCCTTTGACGCTCTTTGTCAGACCCTTCGGTTTTGACCTGTCTGGCATGGGAGACCCTACCAGTGGCTATTATGCCACCGCCAGCATAGCTCAAAACATCATTAGGGTACGCAAGCCTCTCTCCCACGACAAGGGGGCGTCAATGGAGAGGAGAAGTAATCATTAACACTATCTTATAATGGAAGCAGAAAAATAGTCATTAAGTCTGAGTCTATAATTTTTAATTCTGGGAAGTTAACTCTTATTTTCAGATGGGTAGACAAGAATAAGTAGTCACCCAAAGGGTTTATATGAGGTGACTGGAACAAAAGGAGGCAGTGAAAAGCTTAACAAAGATATCTCTAAACTAGCTGGAGACTGTGCATTGAAATGGCAAGTGCCGTTCAGCATCAACAGATGAAACAGAGCCCTGGTAGCACAGTGGTTAAATGCCAGTACTGCAAGTCACCACGTTGCAAGTTCGATTCCAGCGGGCTCCAAGGTTCACTCAGCCTTCCATCCTTTCGTAGGTCGGTAAAATGAGTACCCAGCTTGTGGGGGCAATTAGCGAACACACATTGGAAACTGTTTAATGCAGTGTAGATGTGTAAATAGCTATTGCTTAAAGCAATTTGTAAGCCGCTCTGATAGCCTTGTGGCTGAAGAGCGGGGTATAAATAACTAACTAAAAAATAATAATAATAAAAAATAACCATTTTTAAAATAACATAGGAAATGATAGGAATTTATAAAGTTGGGCATGATGTGACAAAAGTAGCTAGGAAGGAGTTTTTGTTTGTTTGTTTGTTTTTATACTAAAATCTGAAATCAACCAGGGAGGTAAGTGGTGGAAGTTTGAGGACTAATGAAAGGAACAGTAGCACTAGACACAGCTCATAATGAAACTATGGAATTTGCTGCTAGAATATTTGTTGATGGACATCAGTTTGGACAACTGCAAAAAAAAAAAAAAAAAAAAAAAGGAATCAGACAGAATACAATACATGGCAACTATTCACGAAGTGTATATATTACTTCCAGTATCAGTTTGCCTTTCAACACCACTTGCCAGGATGCAGTTGTGCTCCCATAGGCACTTGGTTGTTCACTGTTACAACAGAATGCTGAACTATTTGTCTTTGGACTTATAGAATACAACACATGTTCATATTTGTGAACCACTGAAAACAAGCCAGATTAATAATAAAGCAAGAAGAGTTAACAATAGCTTTATGTTACGTCAATTAATTATCAGTTTGTAGGAGTAGCATTGAGATAGAACTTCTCAGTATTGTGTGTTCTGGGATCTTTTCTAGATGTAGGGTGGTTTAAAAAATTTTAAAAATCAATATAGGAGAAAAATTAAAATAGGTATCCGGGCTCCTTATAAGGCTAATGAAGACATGACACTGGTTCCCTACTGGTCCTAGTTTGAGAACACGGGAGCCAGCCTTAGGAATGTGTGCTCCCTCATGTGTCTTTTAACTGATAGTAACTATAGCTGAGAAGAACTGGTGTCCCCCTGAAACAGTAATTGGAATGCTACTTCAAGCTGTGAAAGGAAAGGAGAGAATTTGTTCCAAAGAAGGAAGAATGTGGTTTCCCAAAGTGTCTTACAAACTATTTTCTTAACTGCTGTTAGCAGACCTGTTGGTACACTGGGCCTGGCCCAGTGGCTTTACTGGCTGCAAAATGTTATTGTGCATCAAGGTAACTGGCATCTTGCTGCAAAGCTAATTAATGACTACCATTTTCCTATTGCTCAGGGTTGATGATTCTAGTCAAATTAAACAAATTGCCTTTGAGTATTATTTTTCTGTAATACAGTTGGCTGCTTTGAGTGTCCTTGCTTGAACAAGTCATTTCAGATGTTATAATTCTGGCAGATGCTACAGACACAAGTACAAGATGGCTGTTAAAAGTGCCTTGCTTTGCATTCTTACATGAGAAAAAGGTAATATGAATTCAGTTAAAACTGTGTGTTTGGGTCAATCTTTTGACAGGCAGAGAGGTAGATTATGGAATTTTTCTCTGATAGAGAAATTGACAGTCTAAACATTTGAGTGATGGACAAAAGATCTAAAGCTTTTATAGCATTTGATCTGCATTTATTAAAGTGTATCAATAACAGTTTTGGTACCCTTTGTTCACTGTTGTCAAATGTTCTCGCAAGTTACATGTCAAGCCTTGGTATTCATTTTTGATAAATGGAGTACACTCTGTCATTTCTTATTTCCCTTTTGAATCTGGATGCAAGGTGGTGGTAGATTATGTAATGTTATGTACACTTTGTCTGATTATTATCTAAATAAACTTAAAAACTGGTCTGAAAAATAGCTTATAGTGGAAGAGGTTGCTTAAGCCACAGGCCTGCCCAAGGAGATGAAAGTATTTCATGTAAGGCTTTCAGATTTCTAGTGTAATTATCCTAAAGTTATTTATTCTTCGCTGTACATGAAGAATCAGGCTTATCTTCAAATCAGGTATTGAGGGAACCCTGGAGGTGCAATGGTTAAATGCCAGTACTGCAAGTCATCACATTGCAAGTTTGTTCCAGAGGGCTCTAAGATTTACTCAGCCTTCCATCCTTTTGTCATAGGTCTGTAAAATGAGTACCTAGCTTGTGGGGGCAATTAGCTAACACTGGAAACTGCTTAATGCAGTGTAGATGTGTAAATAGCTATTGCTTAAAATAATTTGTAAGCAGCTCTGATAGTCTTGTGGGTGAAGAGTGGGGTATAAATGACTAATAAATATTTTTTTAAAGTATTTTTACTTGCTTAATATGTACTGGCTTCCCAAATTTTAGTAGATCAAGACTGTATTCCCTGTATGAATACACCAAGAAGTAAACCTTGGAACTCAGCATTTGAGCAGAAATACAGTTGGCCCTCCATATCCATGGATTCTGTATCCACAGATTCAACCATCCACAGCCTGAAAATATCCCCTCCCCCACAAAAAAATTTCCAAAAAACAAAACTTGATTTTGCCATTTTATATAAGGGACACCTTTTAACTACACCATTATATATGAGACTTGAGCATCCACAAATTTTAGTATCTACAGGGGGTCCTGGAACCAAACCCCAGCAGATACAAAAGCCCCACTGTATGTATAATTTTCTCTTGAAGATTTCTTTATTGGAACAACTTATGTTGGAGATACTACAAATCCTTCAAGGACAAATGCAGGGAAAATACAGGTCCATTCTATATGTGGGGAAATGGTGGTCTTACAAAGGAGGAAATGGGCTGAAAAAATAGTGGATTTGGCTCAAGTATATTCAAATAGCATCTCTGTCCAAAATATTAGTAGTGGAGAAATCTGGACACAATAGCACCAAACTGTTTTATTTACTAATTTTATTTTTGATAACTCTGTTTGTGAAATTGTCTTTAAATGTATTGCTGTTTCAGTAATGCTAAGCAGGAAATAAATACAATTGGACTCCCATACATGTACAGTATAGTCTATTTGCATGACTCCAGTTCAGACTCCCAATAATATCTCTCTTACTCTCCCACTTCTAATACCTATCCACCAAAGTTGTTCCCAGCATTATACCTTCCTCCAACCTGACTTCCATCTCCTTCCTTGGATAGTTGGATGTCTCAGACTTTACTCTAAGCAAAGGAAAGATAGTGGAATCTGAACAGCGCTCTTGTTCAGGTATGCTTTGTACTGTTTTGACTTTTTGTCCTCCAGAGCTCTCTCCATGTACATGAAAAGCAGTAATGTAACAGGTTGCAGAAATGGATCTCTGCACAATGAAGGGTTACTGCTTCTTCCTCTACTTAATAGCCTCAACAATGGCATTTAATATTGAGAGGGTGGGTCTTCGCTAGAGAGCTATCCAGATAAATAGAGAGGTGCTTGCTGTTTTCATTTCCTCTGACCTCAACAGAACAGTTTTTGGATTAATTCATTTTGCAGTACAGTTGTCCCTCTGTATCCACGGATTTGGTATCCATGGATTTAAGTATTCACGGCTTGAAAATATTCTTTAAAAAATAATAATCCAAAAAAGCAAACCTTGATTTTGCCATCTTATATAAGGGACACCATTTTGCTATGCCATTACATATAATGGGACTTGAGTATTCATGGATTTTGGTATCAACTGGGGGTCTTGGAACCAAACCCCAGCAAATATGAAGGGACAACTGTAGTGCTTTGATTTGCATTGCATGAGGAAAATATGCTTTCTGCAAATTAAAAACACAAAGTTTGGCAGTTAGATTGCTGTTGCTGTTTCTGCTTATTGCTTAACATGCAAAAGGAAAAAAGGAAACCTGATGGTTCTCAGCCTTATCTAGCACTTTGTTGGATACCACTTGGCCTAGTTATCAGCATGCATGCAAGAATCTTTTTCAGGGTCAGGTTGGTATTTCTGGGGAGAATTCTGTACAGAGAAGAGTTGTGGTATTCTTCAATAGAAATTCCATCCCACAGATAGAATTGCTAACACGGTTCCTGTTCTTCCACTTTTTTAGGGCAGCTGAGCTCAATTGCCTTTCCTCGACATGAAGAGGAGTACCTCCAGCTGACAGTAAGCTGTCATCCATGCCTTTTAATCTTTGGTCAGAACTGTAATGCTAAATGCCAGTTGCTCAACATGCTCCTGGGGGACAGACTGCTGCCTACCACCAAAATCAGCAGTGAGGAGAATTGCAAGAGGCGTCGAATTCACTTCACACATGGAAGACAAACACGGATCAGTTTAGCTTTACCTGGACAGTATGAATTAGTTCATAACTTGGCAGCTCATCAAGGTAGATGGGAAACAATACCTGAGGAAGACTTGGAAATCCATGGGGATAATGAGGATCTGGCACACCAGATTGCGGAGCTGGAAGTTACACTGAATCACACATTGTTGCAGGTACTGATGAAAACCAGCATATATGTATTTAACTGTTACACTTTAACTCATAAGAATGTGAGCTTTGCCATGAAGTATTTAAAAATGAATTCTGTATCTCTCTTTTTTGATTGTTGATGAGTAAATTCTAACCCCCCCCCCAAAAAGATAACAACTCTAGAAACGTGAGACAATTTGATTGCACTTCTAGATATGCTGAGTGTGAAACCCAAGATTTGCTTCAATATACATTTTTTCTTTTAAAGTCCATCTGCCTACTCCTCCTGTGGCAGTTGTAGTTTGCAGCAGGGAAAGTTTTGGAGGTGGAGGGATGCTGATTTCCCCGTTTCTGTTGGTTTCAGTGCTACCATTTGCTTGAAGTGAACTGAACTGATTCAGAATTTGGTGGGAGAATGATTTTGGCAGCTTTGAAAAGGGCCAGCTAGTTAGCCCCATGCACTCTCAGCCTGAAAATCAAAGATACATACCATTTGAAACCAGTAAATGAACTTTCAGAGTGCTGCTCTAAATGCTTACTTCTGTTTTTACCCCAAATTCTCTAGTGAATGGTTGTAATTCACATTAAGGAAAATTCTAAACCCAAGTAAAATAGATGCTATGTTCTTTTAATCCCTCCTTTACTTCAGAGTCAAAACACTTAACTACTGTATTCTCTGCTGAGAGCTGGTGTACTGTAGGTAGTGTTAAATAAGGGTTTCTTTGACTTGTGATACTTACTTCCTTTGTGAAGAATCATGCTTATGGTACCAGAAGCCCTGCCTGTTTGTTCTTGAGTATATCTTTGTTCTGAACATTTCTGATATACGATGTAGTTGGAATGTAGGCTGAAAAAGTTTTTGCTTTGGCTTTGTGTATTTCTACCAAATATTTCTGTCCTTGTTTATATAGGTCAGCTAATGGGAGGCAGCTCAAATGTCTTTCGTAAATTTTGCAAACTAGTGACAAAGATTGCTTTGTTAGGTTCCAGATACATCTAGGGCAGCTTGGATGAAAACAGCCACTCAAATTAATTTGTGAGGAATGGTAAATTAAGACTGTTTTCTATGTCAGAGCCAGTGTGAAACACTTCTTCCATAAATGGAATTTTAAATAACGGAAGTAAACTTTTTACATTTAATATATGAAAATATGTATAATTAATAATCAGAGAAGACTCTCTTTGTTTCAGGACTAACAAGGTTTAAGTTTGTAAGCCACATCAAAGAACAAGGAAAGGCATGATGAGATATTTACCAATTATTACAGTTCACTAATGTTAGGATTTAAAAAAAAATCAGTTTAAGAGAAGGATCAAGATTCTTATACATGTACTACTTTTCCTTAAAAATCAGACATAATTAAGTCCTCTGTTTGGATGTGTGTGCCATGTAAGTACTAAAAAAGTTATATAGTCTCACATTTTGTTGGCTTGCAGCTTATGTTCATAGTTCCTACAACTAGGTCTTCTGGCACCAATCTCTTTCCTCTGAAGTTTAGGGATAAACACTAGAACTAGAGTCAATGCTGCGTTCAAGTATAAATTATAAAGTATAAATGTAAGTATAAACGTTCAGTAAGAGTTGGGATAAATATCATAATTAAAGATAAGAAACACTCAGTAGGTGCTGAAAATAAACTGAACATAAATTTTGCCTTCATACATCTATAAAATAACAGTTTAATCCCTGGGACTACATGGTAGATAAAGAGTTGCAACAACTAATAGTTGGAAGAAATGACATAGAGTATCTCACTTGCTTCCATGTGAAATAGAGTGACAGAGAGCCTGTGCAACTAAAATGGTAAGGTTCAGTGTACAGTACTTTGTAAATCTTAAATGCAGCTCAAAACTGGTAGGTTATTTGTACTACTTCATTTATTTTTTGTTAAGTATTTCATATTGTGTGAATTAAAATGAGTACTGTATATGACAGTCTCTTGTGCAAAACTCAGTACTGTTGCACAGAACTCCTTTCAGAGGATAGCAGAAAGATGTAGTATAAAAATAGTAAAATACAGAATTATTTGGGCATATGCTTTTTTTTTTTTGCCATTTAGCTAGCATCATGCATGGCTCAGTGTAGCTTAGTATTTCTGCATAAGGAACTATGCTGGAGCTGGCCATTCATAGACCCCCCCCCCGACTTACTGTAGAGCCGCTGCAGCCTCCTTGACCATTCCATGCCTGCAGAGACTGGAGGGAGATCAGAGGAGTATCTGGCTATGCCCCTGCAGCTGGACATAAAATGATTATATCCTCCGCTGAGACCTCAGGATAACCCTGGGAAACATCATCAGATGATGTAATCATGTGCAGGAACAAAACCAAAAACCTGGCAGATCCTCCCTCCACAAGGCATAGAATGTCCATGGTAGAGCTGCAACAGCTTTACATTAAATCTGTCGGGGGAGAATTTTGATGAGTATGGAAGAAGGAAAGGAATACTAACTTCCAAATCAATCAAAACGGGGGGAAACATGCACAAGTGTAAGATTGAAAGTTATAAGTTCTAAAAAAAGTTTATGTCCATTTCAGAAAGTTCATTATGACACCCCCCACCCCAAGGTTTACTGTGCCATATATGACACAGCTTCAGTCAAGCTATATTTCCCTTATGTCAGACACTGGGAAGAAAGTGTTACCAGTGCCACATCTTAATAACAATTTATAAAGACACACGTTGAGGCTTGGATCATTGTAAGCAAAAGCCTATTAACCACACACAAGAAGGTTTAGGTCAAGGGTTGGTTTTCCAAAACCAGAATTTGCTTTCAGTTCTCACAAGTGCAGCCTGTGGAGTCTGATGGGAAAGCAAATGGGAATGGTGAGCCCAAACCCTAACCCAACTATACCTACAGAGGATTGATGCCAAACTAATTACTTGCAAAAAAAAAATGGAATGTGAGCAAATAAGGAAGTAACAAAACTGCAAACTTATTAAGATACCAAATCTACTAGGCAAAGATTATGACTTTCTAGTGCCAAGAGCAAATATTAACTTAGCACCCACAATTGTTATAATCATATGAGTTTTAAGTACAATACTTGTTTGATGATTTCATAGAATCATAGTGTTGGAAGAGACCACAAGAGCCATCTAGTTCAACCCCCTGCCATGCAGGAACACACAATCAAAGCATGCCCAACAGATGGCCATCCAGCTCTGTTTAAAAACCTCCAAAGAAGGAGACCACCACACTATGAGGCAGCATGTTCCACTGCTGAATAGCTCTTACTGTCAGGAAATTCTTCCTAATGTTTAGATGGACTCCCTTTTCTTGTAGTTTGAATCCATTGTTCTGTGTCCTAGTCTCTGGAGCTGCAGAAAACAAGCTTGCTCCATCCTCAATATGAAATTCCTTCAAATATTTAAATATGGCTATCGTGTCCTCCTCTTCTCCATACTAAACATGCATAGTTTCCTAAGCCACTCCTCATAGGTCATGGTTTCTAGACCTTTTACCATTTTGGTCACCGTCCTCTGGACACACTCAGCTTGTCAACATCCTTCTTGGATTGTTGTGCCCAGAACTGGACACAGTATTTCAGGTGAGGTCTGACCAAAGCAGAATAGAGTGGCACTATTATTTTCCTCAATCTCTATACTCCTATTGATGCAGCCTAGCATTGCATTGTTTTTTTCTGGCTGCTGCATCACACTGCTGACTCATGTTCAGCTTGTGGTCCACTAAGATTCCTAGATTCCTTTCGCATGTACTGCCATCAAGCCAGGTGTTCCCCATCCTATATCTGTGCATTTCATTTTTTCTGCCTCAGTGTAGTACTCTACATTTCTCCCTATTGAAATTCATTTTGTTAGTTTTGGCCCAGCCTTTTAATCTGTTAAGGTCATTTTTAATTCTATATCTGTCCTCTGGGATGTTAGCTATCCCTCCTAATTGGTGTCATCTGCAAACATGATAAGCATGCCCTCTATTCCCTCATCCAAGTCATTGATAAAGATGTTGAATAGCACTGGGCCCAGGATAGAACCCTATGACACCCCATTAGTCATGTCTCTCCAGGATGAAGAGGAGCCATTGGTGGCTACCCTTTGGGTTCTATAAGTCAACCAATTATAAATCCACCCAACAGTCGCATTGTTTAGCCCACTGTTACTAACTTTTTTGCAAGGATATGGGGCACCTTGTCAGAGGCCTTACTGAAATCAAGATAAACTACGTACACAGCATTCCCTTCATCTACCAAGTTTGTAACCCTATCCAAAAAAGAGATAAGATTTGTCTGGCATGACTTGTTTGTGAGAAACCCATATTGACTTTTAGTGATCACGGCATTCCTTTCTAAGTGCTTGCAGACTGTCTGTTTAATGGTCTGCTCTAGAATCTTTCCTAGTATTGATGTTAGTCTGATTGCGTGGTCTTTATTTGGTCTTCTTTTTCTCCTTTTTAAAGATGGGGACAACATTTGTCCTCCTCCAGTCTGCTCTTTTCTAGGAATTCTCAAAAATTATTTCAAGTGGTCCTGAGATTAATTCTCCCAGTTCCTTTAGTAGCCTTGGATAGAGTTCATCTGGTCCTGGACACTTGAATTCATTTATACTTGCTAGGTGTTCCTGAACTACCTCTTTACCTATTCTGTTGGATTTCTCCTACTACCTCATCTGTTCCATTTTCCCCTGGTTGAGCTCTGTTCTCCTTTTGGGCGAAGACTGAGGCAAAGAAGGTGTTGATTAGTTCTGCCTTTTCTCTGTCCCCTGTCAGTTAATCTGGCAGGATTTGTTCCTGCTTCTGCTGTTGTTTGTGGCTGGAAAGAAAGCACATATAAAAAGGTAGCATAAGAATTGAATGGACAAAAATTGTTTCCCAAGCAAGATTATTTTAGAGATGTGTGAAGATGCCCTAAACAGTGTGTGTACAGAAGGAAGGAAGCACTTTCTCCTTAATCAGACTTCTAGATTTGAAAGTCTAAAGCAGTATAGCGATTGAGCAGTAGAATCGAGTTTCTCCTCCTCACTCCATGTAGAAGTTAATTCTTGAATGGGAAAGACCTAGTTATTTGAACGTGGAATGTCTTTTGATCCTGGACTGACATACAAAAACAGCTTTTAATTTCCAGGGTTCTCTCAGTCCTGGAATTAGTGTCTGTGGCTCAAGAGAGGCATGTGAGCCATGTGAGTAGATGAATTTCTTCCTTTCCATATGTTCTGTGGCTTTCCTTCACTCTAGGAACAAATTTGTGAACGCTTTCAATTCTTTAATTCAATATACAGTACAGTACTTCTGTTTTCCTCTCTGCATGACTGATATGCATGTGCATACTGACAAAACTCTGAAGAAGATCAAACCTGTAATGGTTAGCAAAACTTCACACACACTCACACACACACACACCAGTGGTGAGGGCAATCTACATGCATTTCTATTGGGTTAATTTTTTTTCTCTCATTGATACGGCAAAGCAGACACAAAGACACTGAAAGCTGCTACAAATTACATATTCATATCTACTCACAAAATTTGGGAAATGAGGGTTCCTAAGGTACTGCTCCTTTTGAAACAAAACCAGATAAATTGGGATTACTAAATCTGGGGTGGGGAGAATGGAGAGGTTTTTTTTTTAAGCATTAGCTCTTTCCCCAGTCTTGTTCTCAGAGAGGTGGGTTCCGAATAGCCCCTTACTCAGACTGGTGGGAAAATGTCTGTATATGAGTGAAAAAGAAAAGAATTTATATGCAGACTGAAGAGAAATAGTTTACTCTTTATTCCATTTTAGCAAAAAGCCACCATGCATAATCAACAACCTCTTAATTTCCAGGCACGTACTGTATAGGAATACAATAAGAATTCACCTGCCATCAAGTTCCTGTGTATTACTTGCTAAGGTTGGATTCTATTTTGCCCACTTGGTCAGTTCGCATATGAAGCTATTATTGACAGTGTTACTAGTCATGATTCTGTATGATGAACTACTTGTAAAGATGTAAAACACTACTCAACTTGCTATGCCTTCCACCCTCCAGTATTCTTTCACTTTCTCTTTCACTTGCCCTAACTGTTGGTAAGGGGAAGGAAAAGAGCAGTGTGGATTCCTCAGTAGGGCAAATTCCTCCTTGTGTGGCCTCTTTTCTAACAAAACAACATTCCTCAACCCAGGCATTTATGTACCTGTTTACTGTAGCTGGAGGGAGAGAGGCTGCAGGTTCATCCCATGCCCCTTCTTCATTTCATGTACCCTCTTTTCCATGTTACCTTATGAACTTAATTTATCTGTACATGCGTGGGTTTTTTTTTAATGTAATTTAAGGGTTAGGCAAGACAGATAAAAACTTTACCTATGGTAGAAACCACTATTTTAAAACAAATAGTAGGTCAAATTATCCTCCCCATTTCCCCCAAATGTGTAGGTATCACTTGCTGTACACTGACTTTGGCGGTTGGATTTGACTTGGCACATCTGCTCTTGCGGTGATCATTAGCACTTCCAACTGACTTGAGATGCCTGCTAGCCTCCTCCCCCATCTGCCTGAAAGGTAACAGGAGGGGAGGAAGGGACATATTGGAGAACTGGATAGGCTGGGAGGGGGAGGGGAATATTTTTTTATTTACAGGAAAGGTAGAGGGATCCAGTCTCTGTTGTTTGCCTTCAAGTTGTTTCTGACATATGGCAGCTGTAAGGCCATATCACAGAGTTTTCTTGGCAAGATTTGTTCAGAGCTGGTTTGCCTTTGCCTTCCTCTGAGGCTGAGCAAGTGTGACTTGCCCAAGGTCATCCCGTGGGTTTCCATGGCCAAGCGGTGATTTGAATCCTGGTCTCCAGAGTTGTATTCCAATGCTCAAGCACTCTTCTCCATCTTCCTCAGCAATTGCATGTATATACATGTGTCTATAGATGTGTTTGTATGGTTGAGGAAAGAGGTAAATAAAGATAGCTGTGTTTACTCTTCTCTTCTGCTACAATAATAGCTAATCCTTATGTTTACTTAAGAGAAGTAAGGCTCCCTCATACCATGTCTTTCTTTAAAATGTGAGGTTTTAAAAACAAAAGATAGCTAGTGTTGCAACATTACTGGAAAAGTTGATTCGGCATATGATTTTTAGTCAGTTAACTGATCAGTTCATAGCATTTGCATATGGGTAGAAAACAGTATTCTAAAGAAAGAAAACATACTTTCTTATTAGACATACACATGTTATAGAAGGTATCATCTTAGAAGTATTCCCTCCACAGAGAGAAAATGGAGTGGAATGCCTTTTTTAAAAGATGGCACTAGTTATCTTGCAGTTTTATAAGTCTCTCTCTCTGGCTTTTCTTCGCAAACGAAGATTCAGGAAGGACTCATCCCGCGCTTTCTGCAAGCGCGCTGATGACTAAAAAGGCCAATCCGAGATAAACAAGTCCGGTTGCAAAAAGCACAGCAGAAGGTCTCCTTGGGTGATGTTTTTGGGTTGTGATTCTTTCTGCGTTGTCGTTTCTCTTCAAGACTTGTTCGTCGTGAGTTCTCAAATAAGGCTGCAGCATTGTGGATAGTGCGTCTCCATGCCTCCCGATGTGAGGCCAGGGCGGACCACTGTTGGTGATCAATTTGGCCAAGCCTGAGATGTTGTTTCAGGGAGTCTTTGTATCGCTTTTTTGGAGCGCCCCTCTTACGCTGACCCGTGGCGAGTTCACCGTAGAGTAGTATTTTTGGGAGGCGATGGTCCTCCATCCTAGAAACGTGCCCTGCCCAGCGCAGCTGTGTTCTCAATATCATGGCCTCAATGCTGGTGATCCCTGCTTGCTCAAGGACAGCAACATTCGTCACATAGTCAGTCCAGTGTATATTTAGGATTGTGCGTAGACAGCGCTGATGAAAGCGCTCGAGGAGTCGTAGGTGGTGGCGATAGGTGACCCATGTTTCAGATCCATAAAGGAGGATAGACAGTACGATGGCTCTATACACACTGATTTTTGTGCTTTGCCTCAGGTGTTTATTGCTCCAGACTCTTTTGTGAAGTCTTCCAAATGCACTATATGCCTTTGCTAATCTGTGATCGATCTCTTTGTCAATCTTGGCATCTGAGGAGATGATGCTTCCCAGGTAGGTGAACTGCTGAACGGACTTGAGCACAGATTTGCCGACGGCAATGTGGGGATGGTGGTGTTCATCTTGTGGTGCAGGCTGGTAAAGAACTTCTGTTTTCTTCAGGTTGACTTCTAGCCCAAACAGCTCTGCAGCTGTTGCAAAGCAGGACGTTAGGCGCTGCAGAGCTGCTTCTGTGTGGGCAACAAGGGCAGCATCATCGGCGAAGAGCAGCTCACGGACTAGATAGTTTAGAGTCTTAGTGTGAGCCCTCAGACGGCTTAAGTTAAACAAGCTACCATCAGTACGGTAGCGTATATAGATGCCGTCGTCTTCTTCAAGCTCTGCCATAGCCCTTTGGAGCATCGTGCTAAAGAAGATTGTAAATAAAGTTGGTGCAAGAACACAACCTTGCTTCACTCCATTAGTTATTAGAAAGGGCTCTGAAAGAGCATCGCCATATCTGACTTGACCACGCTGGCCCTCGTGTAGCAAGATAATCATTTTAAGGAATTTGGGGGGACATCCTAGTCTTTCCAGGATCTGCCACAGACCTTTTCTACTTACAGTGTCAAAGGCTTTGGTGAGGTCGACAAATGTTACATAGAGACCCTTGTTCTGCTCCCTACATTTTTCTTGCAGTTGCCTAAGGGCAAATACCATGTCTGTAGTACTCCTATTGGCTCTGAAGCCACATTGGCTTTCAGGGAGAAGTTCTTCTGCAATAGCAGGAACTAATCTGTTCAGGAGTATCCTTGCAAGGATTTTTCCAGCAATAGAGAGCAGTGTTATGCCTCGATAGTTTGAGCAGTCGGATTTTGCTCCTTTTTTCTTGTACAGGGTGATGATGACTGCATCTCGGAGGTCTGATGGCAGTTCCCCTTTTTCCCAGCAATTCACAAGGAATTCGTGGAATTTTTCATGGAGTGCATGACCTCCATGTTTCCAAACTTCAGGTGGGATTCCATCAATCCCAGCTGCCTTGCCGTTTTTCATCTGCTGTATGGCCTTAAGGGTCTCTTCCAAAGTTGGAGCTAGGTCCAATTCATTTTTCATTGGTTTTTGTATCATATGTTGGATAGCTGAGGCTTGGACTACTCGGTTGGCGCTAAAGAGGCTTTGAAAATGTTCAGCCCAACGATTCAGGATGGAGGCTTTATCAGTAATTAATGTTTGACCATCTGTACTGTATAAGGAGCTTTGGACCTGATAAGTAGGTCCAAACACTGCTTTAAGAGCTTCATAAAATCCTCTATGATCACCCAGATCTGCACAGCGTTGTGTCTTTTCTGCTAAATTGATCCACCACTTGTTCTGCATGTCTCGGAGTTTTTGTTGTAGTTTGCTACATGTGTAAATATAAGTTTACATGTGTAAATATAAGTATTTACATTAAAAATAACAAAAATTGACTTGTTAATCATGGATGCCTTTTAGGCAAGTGAAAGTATCTTTGTTGCCGTCTTAGAAGTGAATATGTCCTCTGAAGCCACTGCTATATGCCTAAATCCTGCATATTTTTTTTTAAAGTTCATAGAATTGTAGAGTTAGAAGGACCCCATAGGCCATCAAGCCCAAACCCCTGCTCAGTGCAGGAAACCCAATTAGAGCCTTCCCAGCAGGTTGCTTTCCATCCTCTTTGAAGATATTCAGAGAAGGAGACTCCACCACTGCTCTAGGTAATGGGTTCCATTGTCAGACTGCTCTTACTGTCAAGACGTTCCTTCTAATGTTCAAGGAGAATCTACTTTCCTGTACCTTAAAAGCATTTCTACCTGGTCATACCATCTGGGACAGCAGAGAACAAACCTGCACCCTCCTCTTTGTGGCAGCCATTTAGATATTTAAAAGTACAGTTATATCACCCCTCAGTCTTCTCTTCATCAGACTGAACATGCCAGACTCTTTCAACCTTTCTTCATGTGTTTTGTTCTCCATCCTTATCATCCTTATTTCCTTTCTCTGAACCTGCTCCAACTTGTCTATATCCTTCTTAAAACGAGGCACCCAGAACTGAACATAGGAATCCAGATGAGGCCTGACTAGTGTTGAATATAGTGGGACTATTAATTCCCTTGTCTTGGAAACTGTGGTTCTATTAATGCAGGCTAAAGTATTATTTGCCTTCTTTTCTGCAGCATCACATTGCTGTGTTATATTCATCTTAAAATCAACAATAATTCCAAGGTCCTTTTCACATGTACTGCTGCTAAGCCAAGTATTCCCCATTCTATAAGTCTCTGTGTGTATATATATATATATATTTGTGGTCTAAATGTAGACTTTTGGATTTGTCTCTGTTGAATTTCATTCTCTTAGTTTCAGTCCAATTTTCTAGTTTATCCAGGCCCTTTTGAATCCTGTTCCTATTTTCCAATGTTTTAGGTACTCTTCCCAGCTTTTTATCATCCACAAATTTGACAAGGATTCTGGCAAACATAGCATCTAAGTCACTGATAAAAATATTGGATCCATCTGATACTGTTCCTGTCTATTCTACATTTAATCAGTTTGCTCATCAAAATACCATGGGAGATTTTATCAAATGCTTTGCTGAAATCCAGATAAATGACATCTACAGCATTCCTACCATCTATTAAACTAGTAACCAGATCAAAAAAGGATATGAGATTAATTTGGCAGGATTTGTTCTTGATAAACCCATGCTGGTTCCTACTAATCACTACGTTGTTATCTAGAATACTTGCAAACAGACTCTTTATCATCTTTTCTAATATTTTTCCTAAAATTGAGGTCAGGCTGACTAGTCTGTAGTTCTCCAAGTCTTCTTTTTGCCCTTTTTAAAGAAAGGGACAATGTTTGCACTTCTCCAGTCCTCTGGTAATTCACCTGTTTTCCAACATTTCTCAGAAATAATGGCAAGTGGTTCAGAGAGTGCATCAGCAAGTTTCTTCAATACTCTGCAATACACTTTGTCTGGTCCTGCAGATTTGAACTTATTTACCGGTAGGTTAACTAGATTAATTCTGACTATGTCCTTATCCTTCTCAATCTTGATTTGGAATCTGGATCCTTTACCTATGCCTCTGATGATTCATAGATACACACAGTTCTCTTTTTTGGGAGAAAAACCTGATGCAGAATAGGTGTTGAAGATTTCTGCCTTCTTGTGCTATGTTAGCATTTTACCATCCTTACTGAGCAGCAGCCCCACTGTTTCCTAGGTCGTTCTTTTGTTTCAAATGTATCTGGAAAAACACCTTTTTGTTGACTCCTGCTTGACTTGCCACTCTCATCTCATTCTGAGCTTTAGCTTTCCTTATACTTTTCCTGCAAGCTTGGGCTACATATCTGTACTCTTTCTTCCTTGGTGGTTCATCCTCCCTGCCAATCTTTATACATGCTCTTTTTGATTCCTCAGTTCCTCCCTGAGTTTGCTGTGCAGCCACATTGTTTTTTTTTTCAGTTGTCCCCCATTTTTCTTCTTTCATGGGATTATTTGTGATTGTGCTTTTCCCAGCTCTTTTTTCGTGAACTCCCACTCTTGCTGAATATCCTTTAGCATCTCTAGCCATGGGATTCTACCCAGTATTTCCCTGAGCTTGATCAAATCAGATTTCCTGAAATCCAAAGTCGGTGTTTGACTATGCTCTTCTTTGGGCTGCCCCACAATTGTGAATTCTAGCATTACACTATAACTTCCCGACGACTTTGATTCCAGTGATGAAATCCATCCTACTGGTTGCCAATCCCTTTGTTCCTTTCTCTACCTTTTGAAAGAGGAAATTATCTGCAAGGCACATCAGGAATTCTTTGGAGAGCTTATGGTTAGCAGACACATTCGGGGGTTGCCGTGGTTGCCATGCAGCAAATCAAAATCCAGAATCCACAAAAAAGCAAAGCCTTTATTGGCCAACCAAAATGCAGAACACATGATGCAAGCTTTTGAAGCTCTACCAGCTTCTTAATCAGGCAAAAGATGTTAAGAATAAAGAAAGATAAGTGATGCTCTTGAAGTCACAGGTCTATATTTTGCATCAAATGTTTTTTGTGTTGTTGTTCAGGTGTGGGATCTCATGCAAGCAGAGGGTACTCCTGTGTTTTTACCATGTGGTGCTGAGACAAAGGACGGTACAATTTAGCTCCTTTTGCAGCAGTAAGGCAACCTCTCTAGGTATCCAGGATGTCTCTGTTCCTTTGTGAAGCCACAGGCTCCTTTGTTAGGCAGAGATCACTGGATTTTTCAAGAAATCCCATAACTGCTACATCTGGAAAAAAGCATTTAGGTGTTGATAGGTAAAACTTAGCTAATTGTAGTCTGAAAGAAAAGTTTTACCTTTCTTGGAGGTAGAAACCTCAGAGTTTAATCCCAGTCTGTATTTCCCTCTTGTTTAACAGAGTTAGTTTCCAGCAGATATTAGAGTAATTGAAGTCTCCCATAACTACTGATGCAAAGATGATTTCTGAGATATATTTATGAAAAGCATTGTCCATTTAGTGAACATTCTCATTTAGTGAGAATGTGTGTTGTGGTAAATGTGATGTCTTTTCCTGAATCCATGTATAAACTTGCATAATCGCTCACATCTGTTCAGTGAAACAAAGAGAATTGCAAAGGTCAGTTTCAAATCCAAGTTTCTAAACTGGTTTTGTCAAAGGAAAATCTTCTTTGTCAGTTCTGGCTATCTTCTCTAAGAAGATGCAGATATTAGAAGGAAGCCACTGATAAAGTCTATCTATCAAGAATACCCTGCAGGGCTGCTGTTATCCAAGTGAGATTAGCTGTTCATATTAAGATTTATCTTTTCTGACTCTTTCCCCTTTATGGCTCATGGAGACAGCATTGGCTTTCTCCTTTGTTTACTGCCATCAGTGTGAGTCATCTCTCATAGTGAATGTTGAGTTGCACATCCAATTTTGCTTTCAACTTGCACTTATCTGGCTACATCAGTTTTTGTGTTTCTATGCTTGTGAGTCCCATGACAGTCAGGCAAACTGCAGTTATCGTATATTCCAGTGTATAAGACGACTGGGTGTATAGAACAACGCCCCAATTTTTAAAATATAGAATTTGGGATATACTTGCCATATAAGACTACCCACCACCACCTGCCTCCCCGAAGCCGGCTGACTGGGTAATCGCAGGAGTGGGGCATCTCCCCAGTCAACCAGCTACCTCTCAAGATTCTCCAACCCGCAAGGAGGCTAGGTAGCCTCCTCGCCAGTTGTGGAATCCCGGGGGATGGCTGCCTGCCTGGGGAGAGGCTCGGCCACCTCCTTTGATTCCCCAACCCGCGAGGAGGCTGGCCAGCCTCCTCGTGAGTTGGGAATTACGGGGGATGGCTGCCTGGCTGTGGAGAAGCTCGATTCCTACCATCCAGCAAGGCTCTCCCCCCCCCCCCCCGTGCAGCCTGGCAGGGCAGGAGGGGTTCTTCTCTATGACTCTGAGTCACAGAGATGACTCCGTCTGCCCAGCGCTGTTCCCCCCCCCCCCGCAGCTGCATTGGGCGGGGGGGGGATACCATGGCTAGCAAGCTCCCCCCCCCCCAGCCAGCCACCTCCTGTCATTCCCGAGTCAGAGATGGGGCTGCCACTCCCATCTCCGACTCGGGTAGGTATATCCGGCTTCTAAGACGACCCCTGACTTTTCAGGAGATTTTACTGGGTTAAAAAGTCATCTTATACACTGGAATATACAGTAAATGTTAATTTGGCAAATCATGGAAGAGGAGTTTAGGAGAACCTGGAGATATGTTGAACAGTTTTAAACTTTCTAGAATGTTTTTATTGCGTAATAAACTATTAATATTTTTCTAATATCTATTGTAATGAATCTGTTAATGGTTAAAACCTCTTGCTCATACCTTGGCTTCAGCTTATGAACTTTCTAGGGGAATTCCAAAATTTGCTCGAATGAAGTTGAAAAAATTAATGCCCCATACATTCTGGGTTCTTTATTTGTTTTAAAAAACTTGCTTCTGAAATGGCTGTTGCTTTTCTAATGCCTTTACCAGTTTCTCTACTAACTTAGTTTTCATAAGAGTAATTTGAGGCTGCAAGCCAGTTTAAGCATTAATGGTGCTATCAGAGCCAGATATTCTCCCATACAGAATCTTCAGGCATAAAGGTGTCAGTTCTGTAAAAATGTGGCAAGAATTGTTAATAGAAACAATCTGCAATTCTTAACATAGTGTTTATTGTTAACAGTTTATGATTACTTGGCACTATCCTGAAGTTCTCAAAGCACTGAGAATTTTTTTGACTACGGGTTGTGACTTAATACAGAAAAATACCCAGAATACTTCTGCTTTCTGCTGGAAAGTGTATTGGAAATGTTGAATGTGACTAGGAATACATATAATGAATTGATGTTCCTGTGATAAACTATCTCTGGGAAGTTGAACCAAATATCAGCTCAGGGAGGGGAGCTCAGAAACTAGTACAACAGTGCCACTATTCATGTACTTGTAAAACTGTATCGAAGGAGAACAAGACAATTTACAGAATGTCAAAGCTTAATGAAATAGGAGTCATCAGTGTGGATTTCAAAAATTGCAGTCTTGGCCAATAATGAATGCAGAAAGACAATGCATGAATTCAAGGAGTTCTGAAGATTTAATTCTAATTGTATACCTATATCTGAACTTACCCCTTCTGAATGCAGGTAGGGGCGCAGGCTGATTATCCTACGTATAGGTGCTTCCCTCCATATCCATAAAAAAAGGATAAGTTGAGGAGAATTATTTTAAATTAGTTTTCCCCATGGCATGGCAGATTCCCCCCCCCCTTTTGTCTTTGCTTCTCCTATGTAGAAATGTTGATGTGGAAGAGTATTCCATTATAATCCTTCACCTAAAATATAAAGCTATATAGACCATATGAAGGTGTACCACCTCACTGAAAACTAGGGCTAATTTTTCTTGGGCATCTAGAGTCTAACACTGCTCAGTTGCCTTGTTTTCTAGAGTAAGAAGCAATTCTTCCCATCTTGTAGTCTAGAATGAGTTCACTTCCTTGTTGCTGATTTCCTGCTTGCTTTATGCATCTTGGAGTATAAAATCTGGGAGGAGAAGAATTAAGAACATAGGTTTGAACATACACACACTTCCAATCTTTCTTGCTTAAATGGACATACATCCTTGCAAAACATCCTTCCTCAGGGATCACATTGCCCTGAAAGGAAGGTAGGTTGTTGGTTTGTTTTGCATTGTCCTTGGATTGTCCTTGAAAGGAGGAGGGATAGATTTCATACAGTGGATGAGGATGAAAGGGCAGGTGCTTGCTGAAAATCTGAAATCAATCACTAAAGCTTTAATTTTAAAATTCTGATATTTTGCTGTCTTCAGGAAGTGGATATTGTAGTAGCTCCATGTCGGGAATTCCAGTCTGCAGAAGTCACTTTGGGAGAATATATTAACAATGTCCTTCCAGTCATCACTTTTGCTATCAGTGAGGCAGAACTGTCAGCACTGGATATGAATGAACTGCGGGAGATTAAAGAGAAATTTGCTCTGCCTCTCTTCTTTTTCAAAGTGCCAGATTTGGGAGTTGAACTAATATCTCCTCAAAATGCAGAAAATGAAAAGTCATCCCTTTATCAGCAGCTGCTGGATTTGGACTACCTTAGTACCAACCATTGCAGCTGTGGAGCTCCCACCTCTGATGCCAAAGCCCAGAGCATGCTTGTGGAACAATCGGATAAGATCCGGCTGCTTAGCACTTTCTCCAAACAGGTACTGCAGAAACACTTGGTGGATGCAGCCACCGTCTTGAACATAGTACATTGCCGTTGCCTGGACATCTTTATCAACCAAGCCTTTGACATGCAGCGAGACCTGCAGATCACTCCTAAGCGTCTAGAGTACACACGGAAAAAAGAGAATGAACTGTATGCATCTTTGATGAACATAGCCAACCGCAAACAAGAGGAAATGAAGGACATGATAATAGAGACACTCAATAACATGAAAGAAGAGCTGCTGGAAGATGCTGCTAATATGGAATTCAAAGGTAATTTCCACAAAAGCGATTGATAAGCATTTGACTTTCTGTTGTGCCTTAAAGACAAACCACTTGGAAAGGAAACTTGACTTTATAAAACGAGCTTAAAATTGCATCCTAAATCACACTGGATTAAATGGGAGAAAATTAAGTGAATAGTTAACTCTCCCATTGACATTATGGCAGAAGAAGGTTCCATTGTATCCATACCACTAAATTTAGTGTTCCACTTGTACTGGTGATTGCTTATTCTGGGATTATGATAATGTATGTCCTGCCTCCTATGGTGATTCTTTTCTCTCTCTTTTTTTCCCCCCCATTCCAGACATTATAATTCCTGAGAATGGAGAGCCTATTAGTTCCAGAGATATTAGATGTTGTATTAAGCAAATCCAGGAACTGATAATTTCACGGTTGAACCAAGCAGTTGCCAACAAACTGATAAGTTCTGTGGACTACCTCCGTGAGAGCTTTGTAGGCACCTTGGAAAGATGTCTTAAAAGTTTGGAGAAATCTCAGCAAGATGTTTCAGTGCATATTACAAGCAACTATCTAAAACAGGTAAAATGGGATTCTCCACACAAGGTATTTGAAATCAATGCATGCTAATCATTGTGAGCTAATTTTACATATTTGTTTCTGGGATGCCAACTATAGGTTGTATGCATTAATGAAATGCATTATGTGACAATTTCAATTATTTTATTTATTTGATGGTAGAATTCAAAGACATGGCCATGTTAGTCTAGATCAGTGTGCAAAGGGATCTTGTAGCACCTTTGAGCCTAGCTGAAAGAAAGAAGTTGGTGGCATAAACTTTGCTGAGTGAGAATTTGAATTTGCATCTCTCAAATCCTGGTCTATAACTTTAACCATCACATTACACTTTTCTTTGTAAATCACTGCTGATTGACATCAACTAATGTGCAGTGATATGATTTCAATTTTTATACATAGATTATTATTTACTGTATAGGGCTAACTTTTGGCTTTCCTTTGCTTCCTTTTTAAAGGAGAACGTTCTGTATGATTCAAGAGCATGACCACCTGTTCATTTGAACAAGACTATAAGATAGTTTTGTCTCCCTTAATTGGTATCTCTTAAGCCAGTGATGGCGAACCTATGACATGCGTGTCAGCACTGACACGCGTAGCCATTTGGGGTGACACGCGGCCATAGGCCTCCTCCCCCCACCTAGAACCTCACCACTCTCCCTAAAGTGGTGACTGGGTCACCACTGTAGGGAGGGTGGGAGGATGGAGGAAAGTGGTGGGCAGGGCTACAAAGCCCCAATTGCCACTTTAGGGGGGTGAGGGGTGGAGCCTCCCCCCCACCTGGCCACCCCCCGCAGGCCTGCCGTTCTTTCCCGGAGCCGCCTCGGAAAGGCCAGGTAAGGCAGTGGGTGGGTGGGCAGGAGTCTGCCTGGCCAATCCCTGACCTTCCTGAGGGGACTCCGGGGCTTTGAAGCCCCGGAGCCACCTCGGGGAGGCAGGGGAAGGCAGCGGGAGGGAGGGAAGGACTCTGCCTGGCCTCTCCCCAGCCTTCCCGAGGGTGCTCCAAGGCTTCGAAGCCCCGGAGCTGCCTCGGAAAGGCCAGGGAAGGTGGCGGGCGGGCAGGCGGGACTCTGCCTGGCCTCTCCCCAGCCTTCCCGAGGGGGCTCCGAGGCCTCGAAGCCCTGGAGCCGCCTCGGAAAGGCCACGGAAGGCGGCGGGTGGGTGCACGGGAATCTCCCCAGCCTCTCCCCAGCCTTCCTGAGGGGGCTCCAGGGCTTTGAAGCCCCGGAGCCACCTCAGGGAGGTTGGGGAAGGCAGTGGGTGGGTGGGTGGGTGGGAGCCTGCCCGGCCTTTCCCCAGCCTTCCCGAGGGGGATCTGGGGCTTTGAAACTCTGGAGCCCCCTCGGGAAGGCCGGAGAAGGCGGTGGGAGGGAGTCTGCCCAGCCTCTCCCCGGCCTTCCCGAGGGGGCTCCAGGGCTTTGGAACCCCGGAGCCGCCTCGGGAAGGCGGGAGAAGGCAATGGGAGGGTGGGAGGGAGTCTGGCTGGCCTCTCCCCGGGCTTCCCGAAGGGGCTCTGGGGATTGAGAGCCCCATATTGCCTCTTTGGGAAGGTTGGGAGGGGTGGAGGGAGCGCTGCGTAGAGGCTTTTCAGCCACCCCCACCCTCCCAAAGCCACAACAAGGCTTAGAAAGCTCAATAGTGGTTTTGGGAAGGGCGTGGGGGCTAAAAAGTGCCTTTCCCGCCAACTCCCCACTCTCCCGGGGCTTGGCTCTCCCCCTCCCAAATGGACTCAAGCCCCAGGAGAGCGGGAGTTGAGGGCCTGGCTTGCTCAGCAAGCATTCTGTTTAAATCAGCAACTCTCACTTGAGTGGGAGGGAGAGAAGCTGCTTTAAATGGGGTGCTTGCTGAGCAAACTGCAAATAATCAAAACCACGAGGGTGAAAGCTACCTGTGAATGTGGAGATTTATGTTATTTAAACAATAAATATTGTGAAATAATATTTTTTCCTCAAAGTGACACACCATTCGAGTTATGCTCAGTTTTTTGGCCAAGTTTGACACACGAAGCTCAAAAGGTTGCACATCACTGTCTTAAGCTCACATAGAGAAAGAAGTGGACTGAGTCTGCTTCATCAGATGTATGGAGTGAAGTACCTATAGATAGACACTTATACACATGAATAAGCAGGCTGTGTATGTGATTAGTAATAGAAATGCAAAACGTGTGGATATGGTGATGAGGGGACAAGTTCAGTTTTACCAATGGTTATTGGGGGACAAAGGTAGGAGGAAGAATATTGCCTAAAGCCAAAATTAGCAGATAACCACATGAATGGCAGAGGGAGTTCTTCAAACATAGTATGATGCTGGCTGAGAACCTAAAAGAAGATGGTGATAAAATGGAAATGAGAGCCCTCATGATATTATAATGTGTTATAATATGGGTAGCATACCAGGAATCCATCGTTTTTGTTCAACCCACTGTCTGTGGACTGGAGTTTGTGGATATATTCCAATTCTGCTGTTTTCTTTCCAATCTTCCTTTATAGTTTTGTTGTTGTTATTGGACTGCAACTGGTTGCTGTGTATTCCATTCCTGATTTATGTCCATTTATTCTGTGGTGCAGAGAGTGGCCTGTTTGCCCAGTATAGTTTTGAATGGCATTGTTGGCGGAGGACGGCATATATCACATTAGAGATAAGCATGTAAAAGTACCTCTAATATTTTGGGTGATGTGATTGGGTCCTGTGATGACATTTCCTGAGAACATGTGTGAGCAGAGTTGGCATCTGGTTTTGTGGCAAGGTCTTATAACTGTCTGCCCATTCGTGTTGTGTGTCCCCCAGTAGTAAGTAGCTGTTTGAGATAGGGAAGCTGTATGTAGGCAAGTAAAAGCTTGCCACCAAGAGCCTTTGAGAGGGCAGCATTATTTTCCAGAACAGGTTGCAGTTCATTGATGAAACATCTGAGTGGTCTCAATTAGGAGCTGTATGTGACCACTAGTGGGATTCTGCCATTTGATAAAATAGACTTAAGTGTACAAAAGTTTGTGCTACCAACTTCTTTCTCTCAGTCTCAAAGGTGCTACAAGATTGCTTAATTATTTATTTAATGTTATGTTGGCCAAAACATACCACTGCTTTATGCCATACTTTTAGGACAAAACCAGAGTTCATTGCAGTTGTGTTCCTAGATTATAAATGATGCATGCAAGGCATTCAGTTTTCTTTTTAATCCCTGGAACAGTTATTTATTTTTACTTAGTATATCATTAACACATTTCCTGCTTACAGATACTGAATGCAGCCTACCACGTTGAAGTTACTTTTCACTCTGGTTCAACAGTATCCAGAATGCTATGGGAACAAATCAAGCAGGTATTGCATCTCTCTCTCTCTTTCTCTCTCTCTCTCTGGCTTCTCTTCGCAAACGAAGATTCAGGAAGGACTCAGCCCGCGCTTACTGCAAGCGCGCTGATGACTAAAAAGGCCAATCCAAGATAAACAAGTCCGGTTGCAGAAAGCACAGCAGAAGGTTTCCTTGGGTGATGTTTCCAGGTTGTGATTCTCTGCGTTGTCGTTTCTCTTCAAGACTTGTTCGGCGTGAGTTCTCAAATAAGGCTGCAGCATTGTGGATAGTGTGTCTCCATGCCTCCCGAAGTGAGGCCATGGCGGACCATTGTTGGGGATCAATTTGGCCGAGCCTGAGATGTTGTTTCAGGTAGTCCCTGTATCGCTTTTTTGGAGCGCCCCTCTTACGCTGACCTGTGGTGAGTTCACCGTAGAATACTATTTTGGGGAGGTGATGGTCCTCCATCCTAGAAACCTGCCCTGCCCAGCGCAGCTGTGTTTTCAATATCATATTTTGATAGTAAAAGCCCACTCAGAGTAATCTTAATGAAACATTCTTTAGTTGATCTGTCAATGTCCATTCGTTCAGATTTTCATTGTTGTTGCTCACTAGCCTAATTTGTAAAACTAGCTGGATCCGGTGTACCATACGCTATTAAAAAAGTCCCCCCCAAATGCCCAGGAAACCTCATGACAATCCTTTGAGGTAGGCTGGTGGGTTTAACTCACCCACCCGCCACTCGTTCTTCCCCCTGCCTCCCCCACCACACGTTCTGCCCCTTGCTACCCCCCACTGCTTGTTCTGCCCCCTGCTTCCCCCCCACTGCTCGTTCTGCCCCCTGCTGCCCCCACCTTTCATTCTGCCACCCCACCACTCGTTCTGCCCCTCCTCTCACTCTCTGCCCCTCCCCCACTCGTTCTGCCCCTCCCCTCACTCGTTCTGTCCCTCCCCACTCGTTCTGCCCCTCCCCCCACTGCTCGTTCTGTCCCTCCCCTCACTCTTTGCCCATCCCACCACTCGCTCTGCCCCTCCCCCACTCATTCTGCCCCACACCTCCTGCACTCTAGAACACACACGCACACAGCACACCCTCCCCCATGTTACTCACTCTCCAGCTTGCCATGTTTGAGATCTACATAGTCCTGCCCCCAGTGTGCTGATTGGCTGCCCAACAGACCTGTCATTGGTAGGTCAGTTCCCTAAGCAGCCAATCAGCACACTGGAAACAGCAACATACCCAAGAGAATTATATATATAGATTGCATTTAGCAGTATCTACAGGAATTGTACAATGAAATAAAAACTATCTGGCATGAATTATATTCTGTTAAAATACATCAGGTTAGTTACAAACAAAAATAGCCTGTGTTCTCACACGATCTTCTTCGTGGTCTCTGTGAATCCACATAGCTGGGGTAATTCCTGCACTGCTGCAGAGCACTCACAGCCTTCCAGAATTGCTAGGCAGATAATTTTTGGTGGTAGCCCCGCCCATTCCAATGGCCACTCTGAGGTGATACTGCTTATTCCCCTCAGTTCGTTTCTTTTTAGGCTTGTTTTCTCTTTCACTTTTGGTTTTGGACTTGGTTTGGCTGATTTCGGTGACTTCTTTCTGGGTTTTGGACTTGGATTGTTGACTTTGATGATTTGTTTCTTGTGTTTCTACCTTTGGACTGTTTGATACTCTTCGTCTTCCCTTTGGTTTGCTTGATTTGGCTGTTAACAACTCAGACTGCTGGTTATTTATTCTCTTGAGGTACTGTAAAATGGCTTCCAAACTTGCTGCGTTTAAACAATGTGTAATCTGCCAGGTTAAGTTGCCCAGCTTCAACGGACACTCCAAATGCCTGATTTGTTTGTGTGAAGCCTACAATGTGGAAAACTGCCCTCACTGCAGGGCCTTTACTCCCCAGGCCCGAAAGCAGCAAATGTCTTGACTTTGGTCGTTTTTATATGAGAATGCATTGGTGCTGTACTCCACACCATCAACATCGTTCTTGACAGCTTCCAAGTCAACCACTGCCTCAGCGGAGGAAATGTCTTCCAGGAAATGGGGCAGGTCAGGTTTAAGGAGCCCTGCTAATGGCACAGAACCCTTTCCATTAGCCCATCTCGTCATGGCCATATGGTTATAGCCTCTGATACCAAGGCTCTGACATCGACTGGCTTGAGATGGGACCGGGTAACGTCTGACACCGGAATACACAAGTCGATGTCGATGGATCGGGCCTGAGACTCTTCTATTCCAACTGCTCAGGACTGTGGTCAAGATGCTTCCAGTTCCGTGGCTACATTGCTAGCTAAGGACGCCCACGGTTTAGCTGAGTCTGATTGAGACCAATCTGGATCGAAGCCATCTGGATCAAGCCAAGACCAGGATTCTTCTTCTTCCTCAAAAGCAGAGAAGCAGAAGAAGAAAAAGACAAAACACACTTCTCCTCGTTCTTCGGCTTCGAAGGAGGTGTCAGTGTCCAAAACCTCTGCTCCAGTTCGAGTAGAGACTCCAGATAGATGGAAGACCCCTGAGTGTGAGCCAACTCCAACCCCTTCGGTAGAGCTCGTGAATGTGGAGAATGTGCAGTTGTCTGAGGGCAAGATATTGTCCTCGCCTCAGAAGAGGGCAAGCTCTCCATCTCTCATTGTGTCAAGGGCAGAGCTTTTGACAGGTGGCACAATGCAGGAGAAGGTGTGAGGACAAACTCTTATGGGCTATTCTCAGCTGGGATCAGGTTCTCCTTCTACTATCCATCCTCCACCAACTCCATCTTTCCGAGGAGTGGACACTGTCCGTACCTCTGGGGCATTTGACATAGCCAGGTCCTCTCTCATGGACTTTCCAACTTCTCCATACTGTGTACGTGCAACCACTTTCGAACATAGGAGATCGTACCTGTTTCCTGAAGAAGAGGAATGCCACTACTACAGATCTCCTCGTCTTTCATGCCATATTACGGACCTGTTGTCTTTGCATTTTACCGACCCTGCGCTGAGAAAGAGACACCGGCAGTCAGGTTACACCTCCAGGGGAGCAAGATGTAACTCTGTGGGAGAACTTGCATCCTCCCTCTTGACCATTGCCTCCTGTGCCTGATGATGTGCCTCCTCCACCACCTCGGCGTACCATTTCATTACATCGTTGGTCTTGAAGACGCTCCCAAGCATCCTCTTCAGCTTCCTCCGATCGGTTGTCTTCGCCATACATTCCAATGGTACCGTCTCCTCCACCTGATTTACTAGATGACGATTCTTCATCTCCAACTGACGACATCAGAGCTTTTTCACAGCAGATGGTATAGATGGCTCATGATCTTGATCTCAGGGTTGAAGAAAAGTGGTTGGATCCTATTGATCCTATTTACCATCGCATAAAGGCCAAGGCTCCTCCCGTGGCTAATATTCCAGTCTTGCCTTCCTTGCTTAAACTCACACAAGGCTCGTGGGAGAATCTTTCGTTGCCCTCCACATCGAAGCGGATTGACCGACTGCACCGAGTTGCAGGTGATGACATGGGTTGGCTTAAAGAACATCCTAAGCCTAATTCTGTTGTTGTCGAAGCTTCGCAGCATAGACGCCAATGCCGCTCGCAAGCCACCCCTGCCAATCCCGAGGGCCATAAGTTGGACATATTGGGGAAAAAGCTGTAGTCGTCAGCTGCACTCAGCTTTAGGATCTCTAATTATGCAGCTTGTATGGGAGCAAACCAGCAGGTCCTATGGGAGAGGATGACTCCGTTTCTTCAACACTTGCCAGAGGAGCAGAAACGAGTGGCCAGTGCTATCCAAGTGGAAGCAGAACTGTTAGCTGGCCAACAAATGAATTCTGCCCAGCATGTTGCGGATTGTGCTGCCAAGTTGGTTGAAAGGTCGATATATCTTCGTCAACACGCTCGGCTTAGGTCATCTGGTTTAACACCCCAAGCATGTTCAACGATTGAGGATATGTCTTTTGATCACACTGGCCTCTTTTTAATCAGACAACTGATGAAAAACTAGAGTTCACACAGAAGATGCGTAACATGGCCCGCAAATATGGTATGCCTTCTTCCTCTCTCCGCTACAGAAGTCATTCAAGGTGGCAGGGTCCCCAGCAATCCTATCAATATTAGAGGGGTTATTATTCCCAGTCATCTCGCCAGCAGAGGTTTCCTTCCCAGTCATCAGCCTCATCAGTGAGGTCCCAAGCATCTGCCTCACAGTTCAGATCGACGACAAAACAGCACACAAAGGATCAAGCTAAGTGCTGTTTTTGATTTGTTATCTTGCCCTTCTCTCTTCCCAGACAGTGCTCTTTGGGGATTGTCTCGCTCGATTTCAAGCAGCCTGGACCAACCTAATGATGGATCAGTGGGTGCTCCGGATCATCAGAGATGGACATTGGATAGAATTCGAAGAGTACCCCCCTACAGGTCAAATTTGAGTTACTTTTCCATCCCAGCCCCTCCTCGAAGAGATAGAAACGCTGCTTCAAACCCATGGATCCAGACTGAAAGCACCTCTGCTTCTTTTCAAGGTACTTTCTGGTGACCAAGAAAGATGGTGGCCTCCATTCCATCCTAGATCTTCAGGATGTCAACAAATTCATTTTGCCAAAGTTCCGTACGGTCACGCTGTCATCCATTCTTCCACTACTTTACCGAGAGGTCTAGTTTGCAATGATAGATTTGAAGAACGCGTATTTCCATGTGGGGAACCCACCTGAACCACAGATGCTTCCTGGCCTTTCATTTTGTACAGGCCCCTTTCCAATTCTGTGTCCTCCCGTTCGGGTTAGTGACGGCCCCATGGGTCTTCACGAAATGCATGGCCGTTGTGGCAGCCTTTCTTCGGCAACATGCAATTGTTGTTTTCCCATACATTGATGATTGGCTTCTGGTAGCAGAGTCTCAAACTTGTATTCAAGAGGACATCGAGTTCACCCTGAATCTTCTCAATTCTTCCTGGGATGGAGAAATCCCATCTCGATCCAGCTCAGTCTGTCTAGTTCATTGGTGCATCCCTGGACTCGATGGCCGCCATTGCCTGCCTTCCAGACACTCGCTTCGATACGTTCAATCTCCTTATTCACCGATGCCGCCGTTCTTGATGGATTTCTGCTCATGCTGTACAGGTCCTACTTGGATATATGGCCTCCACAGTAGCTGTTACTCCTCTGGCCAGACTCTGGTTCCGACCTCTACAGGCCTGGTTTCTCTTGGTCTTCGATCCCCTCGCCGATCATCTGTACAAACTGCTTACTATACCGAGGGCTGTACAATGGTCACTGGACTGGTGGCTAATTCCCAACAATTTTCTTGCAGGCCTTCCGTTCCAGCCCCCACAGACACAACTTACCATCACGACCGATGCATCCATGACTGGCTGGGATGCTCCCCTCAACCAGTTTGCTGTCCAGGGGATGTGGCCCACAGAGCAGAGTCAACTCCACATCAACATCCTGGAATTGATGGCGGTTCAGAAAGCATTGAGATCCTTCGAATCTATGGTGGCGGGAAAGGTCGTCCTGCTTGTTACTGACAACACATCGGTCATGTACTACCTGAACAAGCAGGATGGGACAAGATCCTCCACATTACTCTCTATCCTGATCAACATTTGGAACCAGTGCCGACAGTTTTGTGTTCGGACCTGTGCAAAGGGGTCTCTGGGAGATGCGTTCCTGTTCTAGTGGACCAACCTGTTGCTTTACATGTTTCTACCATTTCCATTACTCACAAAGGTGATCTTGAAGCTGAGAAGGGACAACTCCAATGCAATACTGATTGCACCGTGGTGGCCTCAACAGCCCTGGTTCGGTCCACTTCTACGTCTGGGTCACCACTGCTGTCTCCACTTACTGCCCCGACCAGACCTTCTGACAGTTCAAGGGGGCAGCGTTCGCCACCCAGACCTGCACATGCTGAAACTGACGGTATGGAGAATCACCCCATGGGTTCTTCGTCCAACTTGCCTCCCGAGGTTCAGGTGGTGATAGATGCCTCCCTTCGGCCATCCTATCCGGCCTCCCTCCAGCCACCCAAGGCGGTCCTATCAATATAAATGGAAACACTTTGAGTCCTTCCTATCGGACTGGAATCTCCATACAGAGTTCTACAGTAATCACCATTTTGCAGTTCCTACTTCACCTCTCTGAATCCGGAGTCTCATTCTCTTCCTTGAAATGCTACTTGGCCATTATCTTGGTCGAATTTCAAGCGTTGGGGCATCCATCTCCTTTCCATGATCCACTAGTTAAAAAGTTCCTCAGAGGTCATGTGAGCCTTCACCCACCAGTAGCTGAACCAACTCTGGCTTGGAGCCTTGAACCTGTTTTGTCCCAGTTGTCGAAAGGTCCATTTGAGCCTCTGGTATCGGCAGACCTCTGCCTATTGTCGTGGAAGACAGCTTTCCTGGTGGCCATCACCTCGGCTAGATGCACTGGTGAACTGTATGCTCTATGTGCTGATGCACCTTATCTTGTTTTCCACAAGCACAAGGTGGTCCTGAAACTTGATATATCGTTCCTACCTAAGGTGGTTTCTAGTTTTCACTTCAATCAGCCTATTGTTTTACCAACCTTGATGCAGAATCCTGCTGACAGGTTTGAGCGAGCACTACACTCCCTTGATGTCTGACACACTTTGGCATTCTACACGAAATGGACTGCTCGGATTCGGACAACCCCGAGACTGTTTGTGGCATACTCTGAGAGCAAGAAGGGCGACCCGATTTCTTCACAGTGTTTGTCCAAATGGGTTGTTTCTATGATTGCTCTCTCTTATGAACTGGCCAAGAAACCATTACCATCAAGAATTTGAGCGCATTCAATCAGGGTGTTAGCTGCATCAACTGCCTTTCTTTCAGGTGTGCTACTGGAAACTGTTTGCAGGGCGGCGACTTGGTCCTCCCCTTTGACTTTTATATCTCACTACAGATTGGACAACAGGTCAAGGACTGATGCTGCCTTTGGGAGAGCTGTCCTTCTTTCTACTATTCAATGATCATTGCCCTTAAAGGTGTTCATTCATGTGTTGTCCTGACATGGTTATACCTTTCTGATATGCCAACATGCGGTTGGTCTCTGATGTTATAATCCTATTGCTTTATTTATTCCTGGCTGGGTGTACATTGTTAGCATGACATTCCTCCCTCCTAGGGGTAAAGCTTGCTAGTCTACCCAGCTGTGTGAATTCACAAAGACCACAAAGAAGATGGTCAGGTTGCTTACCTGTAACCATAGATCTTCGAGTGGTCTTCTGTGAATTCACACAGACCCACCCATCCTCCCCTGTATGTCCTGCTTTGTATGTAAATTCCTTGATGCTGCTGTTTGTGGTGTCCTTTATGGAACTGAGGGGAATAAGTGGTATCACCTCAGAGCAGCTGTTGGAGTGGGCGGGGCTACCGCCAAAATTATCTGCCTAGCAATTCTAGAAGGTTCCGAGTGCTCTGCACAGGTGCAGGAATTACCCCAGCTGTGTGAATTCACAGAAGACCACTCGAAGATCTATGGTTACAGATAAGCAACCTGACCATCTTGCTCGTAGTCATTCTAATTTCTAACATCTGGCCAATACTATAATTCAGTACAGATGAATATGACAGCAGGTTATCTAATATAGTGGAGTTTTGACAATAAAACACTGGTCTTCTGCTTCCCTAGATAATACAGCGGATTACTTGGGTGAGCCCACCAGCTATTACCACAGAATGGAAAAAGAAAGTGGCTCAGGATGCCATTGAGAGTCTTAGTGCATCCAGGCTGGCCAAGAGCATCTGCAGCCAGTTCCGGACAAGACTATACAGTTCTCATGAAGCTTTTGCAGCCTCTTTGAGACAGGTCAGTTTGGATATAAAGGTAACTCAAGAATTAGGATCAGCCAACTCGTACCCGTTTTTCAAATAAATTGAAAGACAAAATTTGCCTGTCCTGTCTCCATTGTCTTCTATGCAGAAGCCACCTGGACACATCTGATCCTTTTAGGTCTGACAAAAATGGCTGTAATAGCATAACATGGGAATGAAGGATGTTGCTGTTGTTTGTTCTAGGCCTTTAATAGTGAGATATTTAGAACCCATCCTTAAACTCCAGAAAGCTGTAGGGAATAAGCACAATTGATTATTGGTGGTTTTCTGTGGTACTTAGTTCTCTTTGGAGGTTCTAAACCAGTGTTCTAAAGCCTAGGTGGGGAATGAATAGTAGAAGTTGAGTAAAGGTTCTGCCTATTGTCTGTTCTCCCACAGGTAATTTCTGCTAACGTCTGGTACTTGGTAACCACACCTCCTAAGCCAAATTTAACCAATCTAGCAATACAGGTTTCAGGACAAGCACTCTCAAGTTACAAAATGGGGGGCAGGGGTTTATTTGGGTCTATGGTGCCACAACCAAATCACCTTTATCTATTAATCTTAATCTATTAAGATTAATAAATAAAGTTGATTTGATTGTGGCACCACCGTCGCCTTGTCACCATAAAAGCTTTTGTTCATTATATTTCATGCAGCTGATTTCAAATGTCCATTGAATAGGATGTCCATTAAATAGGGCTCACAGGAACCTATCAGTGGTCTACTATCGGTTCCATTCCAGGGCTTCCTTATTTAGCACACTTTCAAATCTGTGTCTAAACCTCTTTTAAAGGATGAAAGCCAGCATCCGACCAACCCTGAGAGATGCATATATTTATTTCAGTTTTACTGACATACCTTGGTTAAATTTATAAAACTATTTGTAATGTTTATCACTGAAAACTAGTTACACCTTTTTTCTTCTAGCTTGTTTGTTCAAGAACAGGACATATATAGTCTTTGTTAGAAGATCACACTTTTTTTGGTGCAAGTTGCCTTTCGCTCCCAGAAAAGCAGCCCGGGTAACCATCATGGGGTTACACTGCTGTGCAATGCTATGCTATTTGCACTCTTTCTCAATAAAACTGAATTAGGAAACAAGTGGTGATCTGTGATTATTTAAGCCCTAACACTATGGCTTTAGAAAAATCAACAGTGCCCTCTCTACTTGAAGATGGCTGTTAACAAGTAGGCAAGGAAACATAGACTTAAATTCAGTTATTAGTCCAAACTTGAGTAGAGTCATGGAGTCAATAAAACTTACACATTTTAATTTACCAAGTTTGCCTTGATTCAATTATTCTAATCTAGTCAAGATTACCAATCAGACTTAGACCATAGTGAGCATTTTTTAAAAACAACAACACTTAAATGGCTTTAAAGCAGTTGCTGGTCTTGTTCTTTCTTAGTACTATGGAAGCATATCTGTATTTGTTCATGGGCTTTTTGTTTTATGATGTTGCTTTATATCAGGTCCCAAGGGTTAAGAATTCTAGGACAGAAAGATAGGCATTTCCTCCCTTTCTTCTGGTAGCATTATTGTATTCCTGCTTCTTTTTAGTTATAGCATGACCCCTATATCCGCAGGGGATATGTTCCTGGACTTACTGTGGAAAAGTGAAACTGCAGATAATAGTGAACCCTATTGAAAAGAATGAATTCCAGCCTAAGCATACCATAGAGTCGTGCTGGAGGTCCTGGAGATTCCTAGAGAGAACACCTCTCTAGGCATTTTTAGGTCCTCTAGTGTGACTCTCTGGTCAGTTTCCAGCAGAAGCATACCATAGAATCTCACTGGAGGATCTAGAAAATGCCTAAAGAAAACATTTTTTTTCAGATGCGGGTAAATGACACCACGGGAACCGGTCCTGTAGATACAGGGGTCATATTATACTTTACTGTGATGTGTCTATAGCCATTTTATACTTCATTGTTAAAGCATAATCAAGCCTGGCTGGTTCTTTTTGTTGTTCTTGTTGGGGAGGGAGTTTTTTGTTGTTGTTGCTTTTTTGCAGGGGATTTTTTTTTTTTTTTGGGCAGGGGAGGGAGTTTGCTTGTTTGTTTCAGTTTTTAGTAGCCCTATGGCAATTTCACAAACAGAGGTCTACAGTCAGAAAACTCATGTTCTCAAATAATATACTTTGAAAACAATTTGTTTCACCAAAAGAAATTACTCACGAGAAATAGGGCTTCAAAAAAGACTATGTCCCAGCAGATTTTCCTTAAATTGATACAAGGAAATACATTTTTAACAAGCTGCAATCTTAAACAGGAATGCTTTAATTTAGCAAGGAAGAAATAGAGAAGCAGATTGCAGAAAAGACATTTAAGATGCAGCTTCCAAGATGGCAAAGCCATGCTTTTATTTGGCCTTATATCTCATTAGCTAGAGGCTGGGCACTCAGGCAGGCTGGAGAAGACAGAAGATCTTTGGCTGAAAGTGCGAAAGGACCATGCCCCTCGGCTTGCCCGCCTCTCTTTGGAAAGCAGATCTTTGCAGGATGTTTTGTTATATGGTGAGTATTGCCTTCATAGTTTCTCTCACATATGGATTCTCTCTCCCTTCTGAAATTCTCCTGAATCTGGAAGATTATACACAGGTGCTAGATTTTGATTGCATTGTGTGGTACACAGCAATGCTAAATAGTAAGGCCATGAGACTAAGGCCCCAGACATATGTCACCATTATCCATGCACTTAACAATTGTTTAAAAAACATAGCAGTCCAGAATTGTGGCTGTGCTCTGTATCAGTCCTTTCCTGCTTTGCCCCAACTTGCAATGGCTGCTATTTTATCAGGAGGGGAGCTTTCACTTTGTGTCAGTTGGAGATTTCATCTCAATGATTATAGCAGCCATGGGGGAAGGGAGGGCAACCGAGTGCACAGCAATAGCAGAGCTGTAGGGTTAACTCTGTTCTCTCTCCATTCCAGGGTCTCAATCTAGATTGTGAGCACCTGTGGCTGCTTTTGTGGGTTTTTAAAACATCCATTTAATTGCATGATGGTTATCTTTGTTTTGGTTCCAACTGATTACTTCCTCAGTGCCATTTAGTATACTTAAATGGGGGAAGTTCTTTCTTCTGTATTTCCATAGATGCCAAAGAAAGCTAAATAGGAAATTATTATCTAATTTTTCCTCAAAAAGGAAATGTTGATGCTGGGTTCTCTATGTTATTTTGAGTGTTAACTACCATTTTAAACATGTCGTATGTTAATTTATGAGATTAATCCTAAATGGAAACTTCTAAACATAGCCATTAAAACTATAGTTGATGCACTAAGAAATTTCTGGCATTATTAGAATGCTGGGTTAATCCCATAGTGCAAATTAAGCAAGAGAACAAGTAGTTATGATGAGAAGTTCAAGCTTTTGATCCAGTGTTTCTGTGAAAGGAGTTCGACCCATGGGGGGTGAGGTCTGACCAAAGCAGAATAGAGTGGTACTATTAACTTCCCTTGATCTAGACCCTATACTCCCTATTAATGCAGCCTAGAATTGCATTGGCTTTTTTAGTTGCTGCATCACACTACTGACTCATGTTCAGCCTGTGGTCCACTAAGACTCCTAGATCCCTTTCGCATGTACTGCCATCAAGCCAGGTGTCACCCATCCTATATCTGGGCATTTCATTTTTACTGCCCAAGTGTAGTATCCTACATTTCTTCCTGTTGAAATTCATTTTGGTGGTAGAACCAATACCAAACACACACACGCATGCACACGCACATCTGAAAGCATGGGTTAATTAAAACTGCAAAATGCAGAGCAAATACCCTTTAAAATATGTTTTGTTAGGATTTTACTGCAGGACTGCTTGTGCTCTCTCTCTCTCTCACACACACACACACACATACACACACCTTCATGTTCTGTCAATATCAACACACTCCTTGAAATGGGAATTCTGTACTGTTGTAGACATGATTTAACAAAACCCAAAGAATCTACAGGGGAGGAGCATGCAAAATGCATTGTTTGACAAAGCAGCTGTTTTTGTTTCAGGTAAACCAAAATTAGGCCGTGAGCTGGGCCGAGGACAGTATGGAGTTGTGTATTTGTGTAATGCCTGGGGAGGGCACTTTCCTTGTGCACTCAAATCTGTTGTTCCACCAGATGAGAAGCACTGGAATGACCTTGCACTTGAGTTTCATTATATGAGGTATGAAACTAGAAAATTGAATAAGTAGTAGCCTGGCAGATGTATATAGTTTTTGTAATAATGAGTAAATCTAGTTGGAGGGTTAATACCAAACTCCTTTTATGGATATACCAAGAGCTAGTTGGAACTGCTAGTGCAATCCTTAATATGATCAGGATATGTAGAAAATAAAGCAATACTGTTAAGTTCCTAATTTCTGTTTAAGGAATGAATGGCTGATACTGATTAAAGCATAGAGGTGCTTGATTTTGTTCTATACGCTGGCCAACTTCTGGCCTAATAAAAAGAAAAACATTTCCAGCAAAAGATGGTGAATGTTGTGTTAACCTGTATCTACATATTCTAAATCATTATGTTGTATATGTTATAGCTTGAAATTATACTTGATAATCAACTGGTCTTTCACATCTACGGTGTTAATAGATACTGCTAGAACCGGAGGTTATGGAAAAATTGTATTAGAACATTTGGATTAAATACACACTTCTTATAATATTTTTTATTTGGTTACTTCTGCCTTTTTTCTAAGAAGTGAAGTATGTAGAATTTTTACTTGTTTTATTTACCCATTATCCTTGGTAATTATTCTGTATATTTTTCTAGGTCTTTGCCAAAACATGAACGGTTGGTAGACCTTCATGGCTCAGTGATAGACTATGGGTATGGGGGAGGATCCAGCATCGCTGTTCTACTGATAATGGAACAATTGCACAGAGACCTCTATACAGGGTTAAAGGTACTGTACAGAAAGGCTTAAATTGGAATTTTAAAGAATATTGTGCCTGGTGGTTTTTATCTCAGTGAAACCATTTCTAGTCACTCTGTTTCTCAAAGTTTCTTTCCCCACTGTGCTAATTATGCTGAAGGGTTTGGCCATCACTGTTGCTTTAGATTAGGGTCAGGGAAGGCCTCAGAGAGTCATATAAGGAGAAATGTCACCCTTCCTTCCTTCTTGAAAATGTCTATGTACTGTGGGGATAAGGGTGTTTAATCTCCCAGTGTATATCCTCAGACCCTAATCTCCAATGCAGTAAGTAGTTGTGGGGTTCAAGCAGGCCAGTCCTTTTCATTTTTTTCCTCCAACAAATACCTTCAATATTCCATGCCTTTGGAAAGTCACTGAGCCTTGCCCCCCTCCCCTTTAATCTACAAATGACTATCCTCTGTATATTTCTTCAATATATATATAAACTGCTATCTTAGCAGTGAAATGAGGTCACCCACTGAGCAGCAGGAAACCCTGCCCCCAGTTTTGTATTAGAATATATAATAATACAACTCCAGATCTTTGCAGACCTGCTTTCTTCATGCCATTCCTAATTATTAGCCTGTTTCAGATAGTCTTTTCTCCATCCCTGGTACCCCACTGTTTTGGCAGCAGCAGGTAAAACCCAGGGTTCATATTCTGATGGGAAGCAAAACAAAACAAGTAAAATACATGTATCAGTTGGCTCAAGTCACATCATGTTACTTCTCTCTGTCACTCTCTGATGATCCAGTATGACAGAACTGTAAATTGCTTTATAGGGTGGAGGTGACAAGTAGACCAGCATCTGATTTTGGCTATCAGTGTGAAACCAGACTCATCCCATGACCCACTTGAGTTAATGTTTTAGGAAAAAACAGTTTTCCTGAGAGATCCTTTATGTTGAAGTAACTCCCATCTTATGCAAGAAGCATGGCTTAATAGCTAGAATTACATATCCCCATTAAACATTAAAAGGAGAAAAGGAGGGGGAAGAGAAAAAAGGAATGTAGCAGCATCTTTAAGACTAAATGCTCTTTATTTTAGCATGAGCTTTCACTGATACAAAGCCAGTTCTTCAGATGCAGTACAGAGTGATATCCAGGCCTCAAGATATAAAGCATATTTACACAGTTGTGGGTGTGGGATGGAATGTAATAGGATCCATAAAGATGCAAATCATGATCCTATCCCTAAATTTTCAAAGGGCCATGTAAGGTGATGCAGGTCTTATAGATTTTTTTTAGATCTTTACAGTGGCTAGTTAGTGTTGATGTGTGAAAGCAATAAATCTGATGACCAAAAATCAGTTTCCTTGGGTTCAAAACCTTCTGTGAGAAGATTCCTTTTGTTATGTGTGCAGTAGAAAGGATTCTTGTATTAATACATGTAGTGTGCTATGTATCACCTTTTAAAAAATATATATTTCCCCCTCAGGCTGGGTTGACACTGGAGACAAGGTTGCAGATTGCTTTGGATGTGGTTGAAGGGATTCGGTTTCTTCATAGTCAAGGGCTTGTTCACAGAGACATCAAACTTAAAAATGTATTGGTAAGGGATAATTTCTATCTCTGGCTTTTACTCCTTGCTGAAATGGAATGAGACACCATTAGACAAAATAATGGCTTTTTTCAAACCATTTCCTGATAATATTTCTTTGTTTTTATGTGAAAATGAAAAGCAGGATTTTGTTGTTGTTGTTGAAAGAAAGGCCTGAATAAACTGATATCTGTCCATCTGAAACACAAAATCTATCCTTTCCTTTTTATTGGAAACTTAAGAACAAGTGAGACAGAGGTGAGTAGAGAGGATGGGATACAAAGGAAACCAGGTAACACCTGGTTTTCATATATCAGACTGCAGCTCTTATAAAGTAAACACAACCATGGTCAATTTAAGTTGTATCTGCAATTACATTTTGTAAATCTAAAGGAAAAATTGTAAACTGAGGCACACCTAAAAAGGAGCTTAATAGCAATTTAAAATGGACTCCAGTGCATGGAGATGTCTGTTCTGTCTCATAACAGAATTCTGACCCATCCAGTTAAATTAATCATAGTCCATCTAGTAAAATGGATTGACTTGTTCAGAACAGCAGTTAAAAGTTTCATAAAGGACATATTTTCCATGCCATCAGCCAAGGTAGCAAAAATTTGAATCTTCAAGATAGCATTTGGCAATCCATAGTCACACAAAGGATAATCAGTAAGGATATTAGTTTTGTGTCCAATTTAGCAGCTTCCAGGAGCTCATCACAGATGATGAATTTTAGTTTGGCTTGATAAAGCTATTTCTGATGCATTTTATAAATTGGATTGTTGGACAGGATACTGCTACCAAAGCGACATCATCTTAGGCTGTTAGGTAAATCCTGGGGATTGGATTTAATAGATTTTATAAAAATCTTTTACAGCTTGATAAAAACAACAGAGCTAAAATTACAGACCTGGGATTCTGCAAACCAGAAGCCATGATGTCTGGCAGTATTGTTGGGACCCCTATTCATATGGCTCCTGAACTCTTCACAGGTTAGCTTCTTGTGGATCTCCTGTCGATGGTTAGCCATGGGGAACCTGAAGTCAAACCTCTTAAAATGACAACTCTGTAATGTCTTTCCTTTAAAAATGTGTTGCTATACTAGGAAGCTAGGTGGATGCATTTAAATCACCCCAAGTATTAGGGAGGAACGTTCTTAGATGAAGGTAAGGCCCAGTAAACTCCTTGGGACATTAGTCCTCAGTAAGTGTGTTTAGGATTATGTTGCACAACAAAAACCAGAGAAGCACAAAATCATAGCTCAGTGCTGACATGAAAACTGTTTCCCTGTGCTAGCACTAGAATCTACTTAGGTTTCTGCACTGATAAATCTGATTAAAAATTTTCTGAAAGCTTTTGTAAATTTAATGTATCTCAGTATAGTACTTGATTAGAATAATACTATGATATGCAATAAGGTATCTTATTGACAATCTTAAAATAGAATTACAGTAATTGTATTGCATAGAGAGAAAGAGGTAAATGTGGGATCCCCTCCCCATATCATTATATTTATTACCTTTGGGTCACTTATTTGCTAGAGGAGTGCTCCTACATTTCTGTAACTTTGCCAGTTAATTTTCACTAAGGAACTGTTAAATCAAGCAGATCTCTCCACTTCTGTAGCTTCCTTGAGTCTGTAGTCTCAGGGTAGGTTGGGCAATAAGCATCAAATCCTTGGCAACATTAAAATAAAACTCAATCACATTAAAAGTCCCACATCCTGAGCACTAGATGACGTCTCTAACGAGCAGATCTTAGTAAACTTCCAAAAGGTACTCATGCTTAGACTTCAGGAAGTTTCCAGAGGAAGGGAAGTTCCATAAATTGATGGGAAGATCACAGAGATCACATCTCTATGCCCTTGCTGTCTTAAATTGACAAACAGTTGGTATAATTGAAGATGTCCTTGATTGATGATTGAGGTTTGCCATTAATAAGAAACCATAAATAAGAAACAACAGGCTTTAGTGCTAGCAGTATATAGAACTTGAAGTGTAATCCTTTTCTTCTCCCCAAAAACTGTAATGAAAACATTGTTTGGAATGCCTTTTTCTGAATTGTGTACCTATATGGCCAAGTGCCACAAGCCTTGCATAACAACTGAAATGTTGTTTCTATGCTGGTCAGATTTCATGGGAAGTAATGGTTAGTGAAATCAAGTCCCAGGAAAGGGGATCATGGATTTGATTATTTATCATTTGCTAAAGTTAACTCATGTGGGAACTGTTCACATGTTCTTGTAGTCCCACACACTCATACTCAGTTGAAATAGTCCTGCTGAGAGTAGAATTTGAGTTGGATTCTCACTTGTGCCAGAGTATCCAGCCATTCATTATGCTGCTATATTCATGAGTAGTATTCAAATATTTCTTGTTGATCTGTCCCAGGGAAGTACGACAACTCTGTGGATGTATATGCATTTGGTATATTGTTCTGGTACATCTGTTCAGGACATGTGAAGTTACCAGAAGCATTTGAAAGATGTGCAAGTAAGGACCACCTTTGGAACAACGTCCGAAGAGGTAGGCATGGCTGCAACACAATAAGGCATGGTGCGGTGTTGTGAAAGAGTGGAGACAATATAGAAGGTCCAGATCTGAATGACAGGATGTCAAGCTGTGTTCATGTTGTGGGAATTCATAGTCCCTTTCTTGTGATTGCAGTTGTCTGTGCCAGTGCTTAAAGTTCAGGACAGCTTCAGAAAAACCTTTCAGTGCAGTTTGTGTTCTTACCAGAAGGCTAGTGTGGGAGCACCTAGAATCTTTTCTTATCTCTTAGTATGCAAAAATATTGTAAAAGAAAGTTGATTTCAACAAGACTGAAGAAGGAGCATAGAGTTCCATGGCAGTGATGGTGTTTTTGTTTGTTATTAATATGAGCAAGATGCAGACAGCATATAATGAGGCATGTTCACTTATAAAAGCTTGATTTGTTATCTACGTGGCTTTGGAGCAGCAGTCTATATGAATCAATAGGTCATTCTATGTCCTTTGTAGCCGCAAGAGAAAGTAGCTAAGGTGGCACTGAAGTGGTACCAGTGTTCTTGCATCTTTTGGCAGTGCTGTCTAGATGTTCACATTGGGTGACAGCTAGAAGAGATGAGATAGATGGTGGTGGTGGTGGAAGGAGTAACTCCTAATGTGTATCAGAGTCCTGGTGGCACAGTGGTTAAATGTTGGTACTGCAGCCACAAGGTTATCAGTTCAGTCCTACAGGGCTCCAAGGTTGACTCAGCCTTCCATCCTTCTGAGGTAGGTAAAATGAGTTCCTGGCTTGTGGGGGGCAATTAGCTAACACATTGTAAACCACTTAGGGAGTGCTTTACACTGATATGTATTTCTATATATTTATAGAAATATAAATGCTATTGCTATCATCCACTCATACTTCCAGGAAACTGTTGATGGTTTGTAGCATGTAAAACTCGGACAGCTGTCTTGTGCACTATTACTGTGCTAAGTGTCACTAGTCACAGGGAGGCTTCCTTCTGAGAAATCAAGGGTAGGCTTGTACTGCAATGCATATTTTTGTAATGTAAAGTTTATTAGAGCACACTGAGAACCTCTCTGCTCTAGAAAAAAAATCCTCCAAGTATCTTCCATATGCAGAAAACTAGAGGTCCTAGATCCTACATTGTAAGTTTCTTTGAAATTACACACATAAATAAAGCAGCAACACTTAATTTTGCCAGCTTTTCAAATAATAACTATTTATGAACTAGGATTTCTAATCTTGGGATTAAGATTTCTTTGTTCTATAAGACTATAATGAGAGCCAGCATGGTGTAGTGGTTTGAGAATTGGACTAGGACACTGAGAGACTAGGGTTCAAATTCCTGCTTGGAATTCCATGGAAACCCACTGGATTACCTTGGGCTAGTTGCTCTCTCTCAGCCTCAGAGGAAGGCAAGGGCAAACCCCCTCTGAACAAATTCTGCCAAGTGATAGGTCCACCTTATGGTTGCCCTAAATTAGAAATGACTTGAAGGTACACGATAACAACAATAAGAATATAAAATATTTTCATATTAGATGACATCACCAGTTTTTAAGGAAATAGTACTATCCTTTCAAATGCAGGCATGACTAATCCTTAAAAATAATATAAGCCAGCATTTTGGTAAATCACCTTTGAAAGCAGTGCTTGGAGTGCATTTTGCTAGGGATTGAAACAGATAATTGGAACATGCTTCATTGGAACAGCAGTGTGATCAGTGAGAAGATTGTGGATGTTGTCACAATTATTGTAGTCTCCTGCATGGCTTGTTTTCTTATTAAAATGTGTTACTTTAATAACTCTCTTTTCTCACATTCACTTAAAATTACTGTCCATTTCTTTCAGGGAGAGGATGTTCATATTTATATTAAAGGTCTTTTTTTAACCACATGAAAGATGTAGTAGTGAAGATTAGTTACAATACACAGCATGTAACGGGGAGCATCAGTAGTATAATTTTAACAACGTGCAGTACACTCCTGTGTATGTTTTAGTTCAGCAGGACTTGCCCCCTGGGCAATTCTGCTCACAATTGTAGTGTTTACATGTTTCTAAGAGCTGATTTTTAACATTCAGCTTCCATGAGTAGGGCATGTACCTTCTAGTCAGTGCATCTTGTTTATAGAAGATGCTGCTGTACCCGTGAATAGACATATAAGCCATTATTAGTGCTTATGGAGATGGCTTCTATATACTGTATCAGTTTAGAGGTTTGTCCCAATTGAAACTTATTTGGGGCAAGTTTCTTCCTAAAATGGCTGGGTATAACTGATGTAGCTAAAATGAATGGATTACTTCCCCCTTTTACCAAATAATGTTTGCTCTCTTTCCCCAGGAGTACGCCCTGAACGCCTTCCCATTTTTGATGAGGAATGTTGGCAGCTGATGGAAGCCTGTTGGGATGGGGACCCCTCCCAGCGCCCACTTCTGGGCATAGTCCAGCCCATGTTGCAGGGCATAATGGATAGACTTTGCAAGTTGAACTCTGAGCAGTTAAACAAAGGGTTGGATGATTCTACTTGAAAAAGAAGCTATGGAGGAACTGTTCTATTATATGAGAACTCTGGTCCCCACCTTGCCACTGGCAACTCACGATGTAGCTCTTTGGAAGAGTGGCCAAACATTGTGTGCTCAGGTGAGAGGATATCGTAATTGCACCTCATAATAGCAGCCAGGGACGTTCGATCCCAATACACACTACTAATGCAAGTTGCCAGTGCTTCCTTCTTTATTAAAAACAACAAGAGAAGGAATTCGGTTCTCTTAGTCTGGAAAGGATTTTGCTTATCCCACTTCAGGCTTCAGTAAAGGAAAAAAGCACTGTATGCATCAGATGTGTGGTAGCCAGCATGTTTGCATCTCCAGCTACAGCCTGCTAGGGGTCAATGTATCTTAGCTGCCCTGAATGTCACACACATGAATGTGGATGATTGGAAGAAATAGGCTGTGTCCGTTTAATAGGGAAGATAATCCTGCTAACATTGGCAGCATGGACTCTGAGGGGGTATGAGTTAATGCTGACTTCCAGTAATACCTGCTATGTTTACAGAGGGATCAGAACATTCATACTCAGATGGACTAGGCCCCACTGCAGTGGAATACCAAGTATAAGCTATCTTTTTCTTTTTCCTTTTTGTCATGTGAACCAAGCTCTCTTCTAGTAAATGCCTAATAGAAACTCTTAAACATCTGAGCAAAGATGGCCTTCTCTTTTTACTCCTTCTCCCCATCTTATAGTAAGATGGGTACTTCACCAAAATATTTTGCACATACAGAAACACAGTTAGCAACTATTGTCTGTACTCGTGGACAACTAGCCGATAAGGTTTTTAACAGAGCAGTTTTCTTCTTTTGAACAAAGTATAAAGTCAGTGACTGTTTTAAACTCTGATATTGACAGGTCATTTTAAAAGATTCCTTCAACTGTGTGTTTTAAGTCATCCCTAAGACAGAGTACCTAAGAGAAACCTGTCATTTCATAGTCACGTATGGTACTGTGTCTGACCATCATTTACTTCCTTGGGGTTTTGTTTGGCTGTATTATTCTAGGAGACTGTTGCATGAAGCACATGGAGAGGAAAGTCAAGAGACTTTTGGAAAAAACTGTTCTTTCTCATATAGCCTACCCATCTTGAAACAATAATTCCTTTGCATTAGCTTGTACAGCAACTAGTTTTGGTGTGAGTGTGTTTTGAGAGTAATGTAGATTGCATTTGGATGGCTGTGGATAGGAACCAGTAGCCAGTGTGTCCCTATGTGTTTGGAACTGTGGTATATAATCATAGTCTCCCTTTTCCATGCAATGAGACATGGACTGGCTCAATTTCCATAGGATAATTAACCATGTGCTGTGCAAAGCCAGTGAAGCATACATTTAATACTTTGCTTCTGGAATAGCTCCTGTTGTACAAAACAGAAATATAGCCTTTTGTCTGTTTACATAAACTCCTAGAGACAAAAGTAATCCTGCAGTGTTAAATCAGCCACTTATCTAAACCCTTTTTGTGTGTGCAATAAATTGGAAAAACTGCTTTTAATTGCTTTTTACTTAGTAGGCATTAATTGTTATGTGGTGGTCTTAAACTATATTGGCACTTCTGTCCACCAACTGTAGCATTTGGCAACTCGAACTGAAATGGGCAGAAATAGCTGCCAATCATGCTCACAGAAAAGCACATATGTTCTCAGATTGGTAGTCTTAAAATGTCACTTAATGTATAATTGGACCACCATTCCAGTCACTTGACAGTATTACTCATTACATATCCATTTACTCTGTGCTACCATGGCTAATGACCTTGTTTAGAATTAGGGGCATCTAGGTCAGTATTTTTGGAATTATAGAAATAGTTTATGTAAAATAAAATTAATAAAACTGTCTTTGAAAATGTCTTGTACAGCTTTTCCCATGGAGCTACTTCCTTACTCTTTACCCTGTGCCTTTAAAAAAAAACAACACCAGTCATATGTATGTTTCAGTTTCACTGAGGCTGTTTTTCTCCCTAGACAAAAAATAGCATCCCTATATCTTCCCTGTGTACAGCCATGTATGTACTTCTTTGTTGGACATAATTTTTAATTGTTGTTTTGATCAGTCCTGAAGCAGGTATCACAGCTTGTGACATGTCTCCCAGCAGGGAATATACATGTTATGTTCTTTTTAAAAAGTTTCTGCTACTTAAAATGCATTTTGCTTTGATTTAAAGCAGGGGTGGGCAGCCTGCAGACCCTCCCAAGACTCCTAATCCCCTACACTCATGGAATGCCACATGTGATAGACCCACCCACATACACAAAAATGGCCAGAAACTTGAAATAATCCCTGGTTTCATTTTTGGCCACTCAACAACCAATTTTCATGCTGATGCAACCCACTTGGCGAGGGTCAGGATAGAAAACTGGCTCCCACATCCTTTGTACTTACCCACCCTTGATTTAAAGAATAACCCTCTTTGTCCTCACATGCTCTTTCCACCGTTGTCAGTAGAGTATATAATGCAAACACTAAACAGTCTCACAGCTATAGCTACAAAGGTAAAATGAGATATCCCCTGTTGGTAGTGTGGTGGGATTGATAATGGCCCTTGATGAATGCAGAGCAAGATCACTCCTATTTTCCTCTAATGACTGCCCAAGAGCAGCAAATTAGAGAGCTGCCAGAGACATAACAGGTTGTTCTGAAAAATAACTGTGTCTAGGTACAATTTGATGTATTTAAAAACCACCTTCACCCCACTTCATGTCCACTTTTCTAGAATCCAGTCTTCATCACCCACTTAATCCCACACCCAGAAGGAAATTTTGTTTACTGAGGGGTATGATGCAATGTTTACAGGTTGCCACCAATTTGATGGCTAAACCATTCTCCAAAAGATAGGTTTTCTTAAAATGGGAGAAATAGCAAACAAAACTAGTTTACAAAACAAGTTTCTTTAGAAATATCAGCTGGAGAACTCAGGGCACCCGTATTGGTGCAAGTAGTGATGGTTCAAAGACGGAGCTATTCCATTGCCAGGGTGCTTTTTATTTCTGCTCTGAAAACTGTTGTCATTTAGACTCTGGAAAAACACTACATAGGAACTACATGAGCTAAAATTAGCTCCTAAGGCAAGGCTTGAATACAATATAAGAATGCCATGTTGTGGTGCTGGAGTATTACCCTTGCATTGCTTTGTAGTAAAGCAGATTGTAGGAGTTCTTGTTTAGCAACTGACAATTTTTCTTTTGTCTCCTCCATCTCTATTATAGGGACTTGAGTATACAATGCAAGCTCTTCTTGTGTAATTAAAAACCGAACTATCACATTAACTTTCTATAGCACTTCTGATAAGTTAGTCCTCCCTTCTGCCCCTTACCTTCCGATGACAATGTTTGAGGGGTCAGAAGACACTTGAATGTTGGTTTTTTGCAGGGTGACAGACTTCAGTTAAAACAACTTCAGTGCTCATCCCTGTTTAATGTGGTTCTATGTTGAGCTCTGTTCATTTTTTGAGATGTACATAGTGTTTCCTCTGTATCTACTGGCCTCCTAGCCAGATGTCCTCCTTTTTTTAAAAAAAGTCTTAATAATATTATTTTTTTCTCCAGGGAGAGAATAAGAGCACATCTGCATTTGAAACTCTCTCAGGGGCTTGAATAGCACTGCGTTTCTCACATTTCTAAATGTTTTGGTTCTGTTATTATTGGTCAACTCTTAACACTTGGCTACTGTGGGAGGGAGAAGTGTGAGAAGAGTTGTACAGTTCATTGTAATGCCTATAGATTTTGTACTACTTTTTATTTTTTAAACTGATGTATAATAGTCCTAAAAGCATAGATAACAAACTTACCAACTGTATAGGAAAAGTGCAATAACATGGAAAAGGACATGATTAAGAACAAGTATTTCCCTTGTATTCTGTAATACTAATTTTTTCTCCACTGCAGCCCCCTCCTCCATTACATGTATTTTAAGAGACATGACTGTGGGGCAAGACTTCACTTAGTGCCATAATGAAGGTCTGTTTTAATAGATGATAGAATGCACAGGAGTGCTGTGCTGTATAATAAAGTTTGCATTAATGTTTTGTACTGTTTGTGTGGTTTACTCGTCCAATAAATGTTACAAACCCTTTGGAGAATTTTGAATGTGTCACATCACCATCTCAGGATTGGTGGGAGGAAGACATATAGCAGTGACACCTGTTAATACATTGGCAGTAACTTGAGTTCTTGTATGTGTTCTTGCTCATAAAGCTACAACATTACCTTTGCTTTGGCAACTGAAACAGGTGTTCCTTCTTGTGCCTATAATTAAATAATAAAACCTACCATTAGAAAGGGTGAACTAGTGCAACCAGTTTGTCAGGACCTGAAATAACCCCTAGGATATTGTACAGAAAAATAGCCATAACCCTCATCCTTTATCCTTCACACTTTTATTTTTCGGCTTTGTAGTATACATTGCATTAATTTTCCATGTAAACAAAGTCATGCTCAAAATTCTACAGCAAAGACTTCTATATCAAGTGTGAAATGCCAGGCGTTCAAGCTGGTTCAGGAAAGGAAGAGGCACAAGCGATCACATTGTAAATAATGAAGGGCACCAAAGAATTTCAAAAGAAAATCAGCCTGTGCTTTATAGATTACAGCAAAACCTTTGTATAGATCACGAAAAGCTATGGACTACTCTAAAGGAAATGGGTGTACAACAATATTTAATTATCCTGATGTATATAACCTGTATTCATGTTATTGTCAAGTCAACTTTGACTTACAGTGACTGTAAATTAGAGACCTCCAAGTCATCCTGTTATTGAAAGCCCTGTTTAGGTCTTGCAGATTTAGGACTTGACTTCCGTTATTGAGTCTATCTACCTGTAATGGCTTCCCCGTTTCCTACTGCCTTCTAACATGAAAAGTATTTTTGTCTTTTCTAGTGAGTCTTGTCTTCCCATGATATATCCAAAGTATGATAGTCTCAGCATAGTCATCTTGGCTTCTAGAGGGAAAATTCAGGCTTGACTTGCTCTAGAACCCATTTGCCTTTTTGGCAGTCCTTGGTATTCACAGAACTTTTGTCCAGCACTACATTTCAAATGAATTGATTCTCTTCCTGTCAGCTGTCTTCACTGTCCAGCTTTCACAACTATATATAAAAATCAGAAATACAAAGGCATGGACAATCCTGACTTTAGTATTCAAATATATTTTTACACAGAAGAGCTTAAATTGTCCAGCCTTCCATTTATACTATTGAACATTTTACTGGCTAACCACTAGGGAAGTCCAAGAAAACAACAATGAACCTGCAAATAGATGAATTACTGTTACCAAAATTTTTCCTGTCAAAACATTCATCTTCAATAAAAAAAATGTAGAAAAGGATGTCTAACAAAATGTCATAGGCTGTCAACATCCACAGTTGCTTTGTACTTAATACTTCTCCTGACAAATAGTGCTCTTTCAGCCAATTTCACCAGTCAAAACATTCTCTGAATGAGGGCCCACTATACACTGCAACTGGCCAGAAGTCTACAGCCAACTTAGCAAACAGTCCACTTAGAGGTGGCCTTTTATTTGTGGGGGAAGGCCTTGAAAACAAAAGCATTAGTTGTAAGGATGAAAAAACAGGTAATGCCATTCATGCAGAAAAAGACATTAGATATATGACCATTTTGCATTTCACAATACTTTTTCTTCCTTTAGTGGAGGGAGAGGATATGGGAAGCAGAGAATTAGGGACGTTCAGACCAAAATGGCAGGGGTCACAGTTTCAGTTTAGAAAGCAGAGATCTCAGCAAGTCAGAAGAGGTGCAGGCCACTCTGTGAGCAGTGGCCACCAACATTTCTTACCTTTGACAAAATCCTAGTAGGGGGAAGGCTGATACACTTTGGCCTTTGGTGGCATTTAATAACAACAGATCAGTGTGTGTTACAAACAGTTACAACGGGATGCCAAATCATATTTCCAAGGAAACCAAAGGACAGATACCTCCCCTCACTGGTATCAAAAATCAACGACAAGAGAGAGATAGTTGGCAAGGAAATTCAGCATCTATGTATTGTTATTATCATAGTTTATATAGTGCAATGCATGTACATGGCGCTTTACAAAAGGTTACAGAATAAAACAGTTCCAATAATTATATTATTCCAATAATGTAAAATGCTAGAATACAATAGAAAACACACACACATATAATGCAGAATAAAACAAAACAGTCAGCACAAGTAATCAAATATAATAAAGATATAAGTATATATAGATATCAGTCACAGAAAAGGTACCAGTAAATCAAATACAAAGGAATATATTCAATTTTCTTGAAGGTGCCCAAACACAATGGCTCTTAAATTTAAAGTACAGTTGCCCCTCCACATTTGCGGCTTTCACTCACAGTTTTGATTGTTCGCGGTTTGCTCGGAAAGGACCCCATTTAAATCAGCTTCTCTCCCTCGCACGCAAGAGAGAGGAGCCAATTTAAATGGAGTGCTTGCTGAGTAAGCCAGGCGCTCAACTCCCCGCTCTCCTGGACTTGGCTCCATTTGGGGTGGAGAGCCAAGCCCCGGGAGAGCGGGGAGTTGGCAGGAAAGGTGCTTTTTAGCCCCCCCCCCTTCCCAAAGCACGATTGAGATTTCCAAGCCTTGTCGCGGCTTTGGGAGGGTGGGGGTGGCTGAAAAGCCTCTGCTGCACTTCCTCCACCTCTCCAGACATTCCCGAAGCGGCTATGGGGCTGTCAATCCCCAGAGCACCTTCGGGAAGGCCGGGGGGGGGGCTGGCAAGCCTCCCTCCTGCCCTCCAACCACCGCCCCTTCCCAAGGCGGCTCCAGGGTTTCAAAGCCCCAGAGCCCCCTCGGGAAGGCTGGGGAGAGGCCAGCGAGCCTCCCTCCCGCCGCTGTCCCCAGCCTTCCCAAGGCGGCTCAAGGGCTTCAAAGCCCTGTAGCCCCCTCACGAATCCGGGGAGAGGCTGGCAAGCCTCTCTCCCACCCGCCCGCCACCATCTCTGGCCTTCCCGATGCGGCTCTGGGGTTTCAAAGCCCTAGAGCCGCCTCGGGAAGGCCGGAAGGAGGCCGGCCAACCTCCCGGCCGCTGCCACCCCAACCTTCCCGAAGCGGGCATGGGGCTCAAGAGCCCCATAGCTGCTTTGGGAAGCATGGCAGGCGGCAGGGGGGTGGCAGGCCTGCAAGCAGGAGGCTTTTTAGCCACCCCCGTGCTTCCCCAAGTGGCGCTGGGACTGAGAAAGCCCCGTCGCCACTTGGAAGAGCGGGGAGGAAGACCTTTTTTATTCACGGTTTTTTCACATTCGCGGGGGTCTTGAGACCCTAACCCCCGCGAATGTGGAGGGACAACTGTACTTGAATGGAATTGTAAAGTACAAACGTTTCAAGATGGAAACCTTAAAAACTAGCTTGAAGAATTTAGAGATAAACAATAATAGGTCTCTATAGATCTTCAGGAAACCTACTTGCACATTCAGATGAAAAAAGATTCCAGGAAATACTTTCAGTTTCATTCCCACAGGAAGCATTATCAGTTCAGGGCTCTTCCTTTTGGCCTGTTTTCTGCACCCAGAGTCTTCACAAAAGTGCTAATGAAGTTGACAGCAAACTTAAGACAGAAGGAGATTCAGTTATTCCTGTACCTAAATGACATTTTACAGAAGGCAAGGTGCAGGGAGAAAGGGATTTAGAGGAGACACTGTAGTGTTTACAGAAACACAGATTTCTAGTAAACATGAAGAAAACTGGAGCCCACCGAGAATATAACTCATTTGGGAACTTGGATAGATGCCTCTCCAATGAGAGGAAGCACATCATAAGAAAGGAAATGAACAACTTACTGCAATTGAGCTCTGTGGACCTAAAGCATTTAGCAAAAGTCCAAGGCTTGCTAATATGTACTCTATAGCTAGTGCCCTGGGCAAGGTTCCAAGCGAGAAAGCTACAATTGCTAATAAGGCCACATCAATTGACAATAATAAAACAGCACCATTTTTAGTAACACTACCAGATTTGGTGAAGAAGGATCTGCACTGGTAGTTCCAAAAGCAAAACTTAGGCAGGGGTTTTCCCTTTTATCCTCTCAAAAAAAAAAAAAAAAAAAGAGAGAGAGAGAGAGAGAGAATAGTGACCACAAATACAAGACTGTCAGGATTGGGAGCTCATTGCAGTGGTCAGAACATTCAGGGAGAATGGTTAGTAGTAGAAACAACTCAAAGCATAAATCTATTGGAATTGAGAATGGTAAGATTAACATTGATAGGATTTTCAAAATTAATAAAGGGTTAGAATGTGCAAGTGAATACAGACAACATGACAGCCATCATATCTGTGCAACTATGGGGGATCACATTCTCCACTGCTTTTCAGGGAAGCAAACAAAATATTAGCCTGAGCAGAGGCTATAGTCCTGAGAGGGCAGTAAATTCAATATTGGTGTATTTGAAGGGAATATTAAATATTCAAGTAGATTACTTGAGCAGGCACATGATCACCCAAGGGGAATGATCATAAACCAGGAGGTTTTTGAATCACTGAGCAACTCATTAGGATCATTCCAGGTGGACTGCTTCACTTCTAACAGCAATTTTAAATCAAAACTTTTTTTTTTGTCAGTAGATGGCTGTGTCGATGCAGAGCAGCAAGATGCTATGACAGCACCATGTGTTTCCTTCTCTACCAATTCCATAGGGAGTAATAACAAAAATTCAGTTAGAATGAGCACAGGCGGGGTTAGTTACACCCTATTGGCCACATGGCCTATCGTTCCCTTTACTATTACACATATTGGTCAAACCTCCTCTTTGTTTATCACAGAGGGAGGATCTGCTGTTACAGGGACCAATATTATACTCAGGCCCCAAATGGCTGAAGCTGACCACATGGTATTTGAGTGGTAGCATCTGAAAGACTGGAATGTTGATCTTCCCTGTGATACGTTCGTTCCCAGTAGACAGCTGAAGAACATCCTGAAGTAGATTGGGTTGCTCCTCCCCTTTGCTCCTGGTAGGCAGGAAAAAAGGACAGCCCTTTTGGCAAGGTTACCTATGGGAGGAGCAACTGTCCAAAGGCCAGTTTGTCCAAAAACCAAGCAACAAACTTCAAAAAGGAAGAACTTAAAACAAGGAATAAATGTAAACAAGAACACAAATCAACGTGAGTTCTTCACCTTGGGAGATGGCAAATCTGGTATGCCATGCCAGCATCCTCCGGGTGGGAAGGATGTTTTTCACCTATGTACTGGGAACGAATGTATCACAGGGAAGACCAACATTCCTTTCCCCAGTAAATAGGCTTCAGAACATCCTAAAGCAGATTGAGAAATGCCAGAGCTTTCCCAGATAAGGATGGGGTGCTGGCTACGGCAAGATGAACAGATGCTAGGGCTCGACCACCTGCTGAAGGATCCTTCAGCCAAAGGCCACCTCTGCTGATTGAAACTTGTCCAACTTGTAGTGCCTGACAAATGTGGATAAAGACCTGCAGATGGCTGCCCTGCAGAGCTCGTCCAAGATGGCATTCACTGCCCAGGCCGTTGGAGTCTATATATGGAAGGTTTGGATAGAACTATGTTGTTGTGTGCCTTCAAGTCGCCTGAACCCCATTTTGGGAGAAACGCAAGAAAATAAATATAAATAAATAAATAAATAGGTTTCCAACTTATGGTGACCCTAAGGTAAACCTCATACACTTGTCAAATATTTATCCCAAACCAACAAATCAGTTGGAGAGGAAGTGGCACCCCTTAGATGTTAGAAGAGCTCTAAGAATTTATATAAAGAGAAGTTCAAAACAACACACAGAAGTTCTGCTTGTTTCCTTTCAACCTAAGACTATGGGAAAGAAAGCTTCAAAAATTATGCTGGCAAGATAAATGAAAGCTTGCATTTTCTTGTGTTATGACTGCTTGAAGGTGCAGAGGCCTTAAAGAATGTGTGAGCACATTCAGCTACATCCATGGCCACAAGAGCCTTTAAAGTGACTCCTTCTTTGGAAGAAGTTTGTAAAGCAGCAGGAAACTCCCACTTTTATAAGGCATTACAAGTTAGACAAAGTAAAGGCTGCTCATGCAGTATTTGGAAGGACTGTATTACAAGGAAGACAAAATCCAGAATCCACAAAAAAGCCAGTAGAGCATTGAAAGTTTGCATCAGATGTTTCACATTTTTCCTCTCTCTCTCTCTCTCTTTCTCTCTCTGGCTTCTCTTTGAAAACAAAGATTCAGGAAGGACTCATCCCATGCTTTCTGCAAGCGCGCTGATGACTGAAAAGGCCAATCCGAGATAAACAAGTCCGGTTGCAGAAAGCACAGCAGAAGGTCTCCTTGGGTGATGTTTCGGGGTTGTGATTCTTTCTGCGTTGTTGCTTCTCTTCAAGACTTGTTTGGCGTGAGTTCTCAAATAAGGCTGCAACATTGTGGATAGTGTGTGTCCATGCCTCCCAATGTGAGGCCATGGTGGACCGTTCTTGGTGATCAATTTGGCCGAGCCTGAGATGTTGTTTCAGGGAGTCCTTGTATCGTTTTTTTTTGGAGTGCCCCTCTTACGCTGACACTTTTCTGTGGATTCTGGATTTAGTTTTGCTGCTTGGCCAACCCCTTAATATGTATTACAAGCAATAATCAATGATGGTGAAAAGCACACCCATCCGTGAATATAAGCTTGGGTAAATCCCATGTGTGTCAATTGCTCAGGCAGTCATCCAGAGAATGAGAGGTTGGTACTCAATGTGAATGCATGAGCAATCCACCCGAGATATTAAACAAAACAGGACAAAACAAAGCTTTTCTACAATTCTAAGCTACTTTGAGTAATAAACAGCTCTGGCAAGCCTTTACAACTAAACAGGACTGAAAGAATGGAGCTAAGGTTTTCAACAGAAAAGAACTTTGGACTCTTGCGTTGATCACCTGGTGCAAGAGGGAAACCCGAGTGTGGATTGTCTATGCAGTCATCCGAGAATGATCATTCACGGTGAGTACCAGCCTCTCATTTCTTTATAAAAAGATCAAGGATAACTGTTTATAAAAATTTAGGCCTCAATATGATCCAGAGCTAGGAATGTTTAAGCCTGCAGATTTAAGAATATTTAAGGCCAAATCAGTGAACTTAGACATCCGTAGGTTTGCACTGGATTTAATTTAGAACATCAAAACCTTGAGAGCCAAACTAGATAGCAACAAATTCCTTTCTCAATTTGGATTGCTGCCAGCTTTGTACAAAAAGGGGCATTTCAACAATGTACAGCATTACAGTTCCTGCCATCTCCATGTAAAGTTGAAAAAGATACCGGAACCCTGGAGAGTTACTGCCACTCTGTGCTATCTGTAATACCGAACTAGACTAGACAGTGGTCTAATATGCTATCCTCTACATTGATGCCCCCTTGTCGTGGGAAAGAGACTTCAGATGCCAAGATTGACAAAGAGATCAATCACAGATTAGCAAAGGCATATAGAGCATTTGGAAGACTTTACAAAAGAGTCTGGAGTAATAAACACCTGAGGCGAAGCACAAAAATCAGTGTGTATAGAGCCATTGTACTGTCTATTCTCTTTTATGGGTCTGAAACATGGGTCACCTGTCGCCAACACTTACGACTCCCTGAACGCTTTCACCAGTGCTGTAATCCTAAATATACACTGGACTGACTATGTAACGAATGTTGCTGTCCTTGAGCAAGCAGGGATCCCCAGCATTGAGGCCATGATACTGAGAACACAGCTATGCTGGGCAGGGCACGTTTCTAGGCTGGAGGACCATCGCCTCCCCAAAATAGAACTCTACAGTGAACTCGCCACAGGTCAGAGTAAGAGGGGCGCTCCAAAAAAGTGAAACAAGGACTCTCTGAAACAACATCTCAGGCTCGGCCAAATTGATCCCCAACAATGGTCCGCCATGGCCTCACATCGGGAGGCATGGAGATGCACTATCCACAATGCTGCAGCCTTATTTGAGAACTCACGCCGAACAAGTCTTGAAGAGAAACGACAACGCAGAAAGAATCACAACCCAGAAACATCACCCAAGGAGACCTTCTGCTGTGCTTTCTGCAACCAGACTTGTTTATCTCAGATTGGCCTTTTTAGTCATCAGCGCGGGATGAGTCCTTCCTGAATCTTCGTTTGTGAAGAAAAGCCAGAGAGAGAGAGAGAGAGAATGCGCTATAAAACAACCTCATTACTCTAAACCTGCCACAGTGGGGGCGAGGAAACCTTTGAAAAACAGAAATGTGACACTGTTGCACCTAATCTACTATATCTCTCTTGTCCTGCTGATGTTGGCACAAATCATCTAGAACAGGTGGGCAACTGTGGAAGGGTATGGGGCCACATTGGCCTCCCAGGACACCTTGGAGGGCCACACCCCCACTCCTGTCTTTTGCACCAAGATCCAGCTGGTCAATCTCAGGGTTCTAATAAAATCTAAAGTAGATTGTGCAGATCTAAAATTTGCACACCTCTGGCATAGTGTAATGTGTAGTTTGGCCCTTCAGTGAGTAGTCATAGGTAGTAAGGAACTGCATTCCTTACAGTTTCATACCTTTACAGCCATATGCCTGTGTAACTGCCACTTAAGGTAAAATGTCATATATTTGATGCTGCTGATTCTGTTCCTTTAACAGCTTAATAGTTACTCCTTTGAAGCAACCAATACTGGGCCTTTGATACAATCTCTCAAGCCTTAAAAAGATGCATGAGTATGAATAAGCTCTTCAGGAGAGCTCATGGAATATCCTGAACAGTTTCTTAGGCTTTTACTAGGTTTACATCAACTTATTAACTGGTGAGTCAACAATACCATAAAAAAAGAAACCTGACACTGGATTTGTGCTTATCAAAAAGACTAGGTGCTAGAAACCCTGTTAAGTTTGCTTAAATACAAACAGATCTAAGATGCCCCACTTGCTCTCACTAATGTAGCTATTCTATGGTTCATACAAATCCCAGCTTCAAAAGAAGTCCACATTAAGCATAACTGAGGACACCATCCCCATGCCCAGATCTGATTGCAGTCTTTCAGAATGAACTAGAGTGCCCTCTGGTGCCCTTTATTATCCTTTCATCAAGTTGCGATCATATGTACCGAGGCGTTGTCTCCCAAAACTGGAATACCATTACCAGACATTAGTCCAAGACTGCATTCAAGCATCTTCCAGAAATGACTGTGTCCAACTATAGCAGCACACTTTGGCTATGATTTGGGGTAATATTTATACCCAAAATTAGATGAGTTTCCCAGGGTTAAAGAATGGAAGCTCCGGCTATGCTGATTGCCGCTAATAGTTGAAACATTAAAGTTAATGGGCTTATGTCCACCTTTGTATCGTAGATAGGAAAAGGTGTGTGGGAAAGGCAGTTTGTGGATAATGGGGATTCCGGTCACTATTTGTTTGGAGTATGACTCACTGCCAGGTGCATCCAGGGAAGATTAGCACATTCCACCCTAATGACTCTGACTAAATGGAGTGGGGGGGCTTCACTTAATCCCTTCCTGGGCATCTTGTTATGGAATTTCCAAGACAACTTCTTTAGGCCTTTGGGCAACCTTCACTTAACCTAAGGGGTTGTCTAAATGGTGAAAATAATCCTCATGGAATTCATTGGGAATACGATCTGTCTAAATGGGATCCTGCATCAATCCACTGTCTTTGGAAGGGGGGGCAAAATAGCAAAAACACCATAGGAAAAGTGTTCACAGCTTTTCTTGGAGTTTAAAAAACAAACAAACAAACAAACAAACAGTGAGGGGAATGCAAATTCCTGCTTGTTGGAATAAGCAATTCGATATGAATTGCTTTCCCATAGGAGCGGAACCGCAAAGCTGATTGGCTGGGTGAGTGCAGGGGGCGGGGCTTACTAATAAGGCAAGCACCCGCTGCCACCATTTTGGATTTTTGCCTTTAGCAAATTGCGATTGCTAAGGTGATAAAACAGGATGTTTCATTTTTATTTTTTGCTTTCCTGTTAATTAAAAAAATAACTCAAGCACACCTTGGACACCGTGTTTTGTTTTTTTTAAAGTTTGGCGGTGGCAAATTGAGGTGAGTACAAATGTGAGCAAATCACTTGCGGCCACCATCTTGTATGCAAAGCTTATGGGGGCAACAACACCGTCAAGACAAGTTGCAGCTGCTGTGAAATGCTATTACTGCAAGGCACTCCCATTTTAATTTTTTAATTTTTTTGCCTTGTATAGACAAACCCAAAGTTTGGTTGGCCCTGGTTTACCTTAGACACCATGAACTGTCCAATACTGCCAAATTATAAATTATTGGAGGGAGGGGGTGTAAGGCCAGGTAACATAGGAATAGTGGCAAATGGTGCAGCTACTGGACTCATTTGGGTGCTTGCCCAGCTTTTGAAAACTCCTCCCCCGTCCCCTACTCTGGATTACCATATTACGTGGCTAGGCGGGTTTTATCCAAATTGTAGAGCCTTTACTCAGACTGGACTCATGCCTATCTCCAGCCCAGGAATCTGGCCTGCCTCTCAACCCATGCCTGGCAAACATTGGTGGCTTTAGAAGGACCCATTTCCTACGACATCACTTGAGTCCCTCGTCCTGGTCTCAGCTTTTAGCCCTGAAATCTCAGAGAATGGAGTGTTGCTGACCTGTGAACCTTATAATCTGCAACTCTTATAATGGCCTGACCGCTGGCCATTGTCATCCTACCTAGTAGGAGTTGGGAGTCCAATAACACCTGGAGGGCTACAGGTTCTCTATCCCTGGTCTAGAGCCCTTATAGGTAGCAATTTTCTTCTTTCAGAGTTGTCTTACTTTTGCATCCTTGCATCCTTTCCCTCATTCGCTTTCCCAGTTCAATCCTAAGCATGTCTACTCAGAAGTAAATGTTGTCCCTTCATATTCGCTGGGGTTTGGTTTCAGGATACCCCGTGGATACCAAACTCCGTAAATACTCAAGCCCCATTATATGCAATGGCATAGCAAAATGATGTCCCTTATATATTATGGCAAAATCAAGGTTTGCTTTTTGGATGTATTTTTAAAAAAAATATTTTCAAGCCGTGAATACAGTACTCAAATCCGTGGATATGGAGGGACAACTGTAAAGCTAATACACATTGGAAACTTCTTAATGCAGTGCAGATGTGTAAAATTGCTATTGCTTAACAATTTGCAAGCCGCTCTGGTAGCCTTTGTGGCGGAAGAGCGGGGTATAAATACCTAATTAATATATATATATATATATATATATATATATATAATCTATTCAGCTCAATGTGACTTAAGCACAGACAAGTGTGGATACAGGATAGCAGCTTTCTCTCCAGCTATTTATAATTTAGATACCAAAGCCACTTCAGCGAGCGGAACTACACGTCCTTCCCCATCCCTTTCCTTCAGCAACCCTTCCTGCCTCCCCCTTTCCTTCAGTAACAACAAACTCCAGTTAACGCTTCCCCCGTTTCTACCCATTCTGTCATCCCAGAACTCTTTCCCCACAGCTTCTTGTTCCCGGCCGGTGTTCTTTATCGCCAGGACGCCTCTACGGAGCTGTCTATGGCACTGCCTGTTTCATCCATCAGCCAGAAAGTCTCCCGGACAGCGTTGCTGAATTCACGGCGAGGGCGAACACACAGCCTTGATGTTTAGGCGGGAGAGATGGGAAGGTTCCGAAGGGAGCGGGGCGGCGGTTCTGTCAGGCGGCGTTGAGGGCAGTCGCTTTGGAGCCAGGAGGCCCTTTTGGGTCCTTGGTCCCGGAGCGGGATCGGACGGAGCGAGAGAGCGGCCAAGATGAACCTGGAGCTGTTGGGTGCGTGGCTTTGAGTCGCTGCGTCGGGCGCTTCTTATTCGCCTTTTACGCTTCCAGAGAGCGGGGAAGCGGGGCAAAGGCGGGCGGTGGGTGGCTGGGCCGCGGGGCAAAGGCGGGCGGAGCGCCTGTGGCCGGGGAGCCGTCGAGGAGCGGGAAAGCCTCAGGGAGGCTCCTCATGTGGGGCCCTGGGAGGGAAACCGCCCCCTCCTCCTCCTCCTCCTTCACACTGAATTAATTAACTTCATTAATTCGCCGCAGTGCCGAAGCGGGACTTGAGATGTGAGGGGCTGCCAGCCGAGTTTGCCTCAACGCGCCCCGCCTGCCTGGCTGCCTCTCACTCCAGCCCCCCTTTTACACCCCTTGGCTGGGCTCTCAGTCTCCAGGCGACCCTTCCTGTGAATAGGTATTAGCGGGGTGTCTTTTGGGTAGGGTGTCTGTTAACCTTTTCTAGGGAGTGTAATAAAGCACAATGAGAAGTCCGAGGCTTTCATGGCCGGCATCCATAGGTTTTCCTGATTTTTTTTTTCCCGGGCTGTGAGGCCGTGTTATATACATAATACGTGTTATATACGTAATATGTGTTAATACTTGTGCCAGTGTGTTCAGAGAACAGGTGTAAAATAACTCTGTAAGAATCTTTGCAATAGATTTTCCTTGGTTTTTTTTTCCGGGCTGTGAGGCCGTGTTCTGGAAGAGTTTATTTTGGACATGTTGCCTGCATCTGTGGCTGGCATCCTCAGAGGAAAACCTATGGGTCCCAAAGAAGTTATGTGGAATTTTCCTATTATAGCCTCATAACTGCTTGAGGTAGTTTAGGCTGATAGAGAATGACTGAGAGAAGATCACCTAGTAAGCTTCATGGCATCTTCAGAGAACCATTCAGTTACACAAATTTACAGATACTCCCCAACAGGGGTTCACAATATATAAACTCCACACACACTTCTACCCAACCATTCTCTGAAGATGTCAGCCACAGATGCAAGCGAAATGTCATAAATAAACTCTTCCAGAACATGGCCTTACAGCCCAGAAGAAAACCAAGGGAAATCTAAAGCACAATGAGTCTGTGAGCCATTAACAAAACAAATTGGTTACACTAGGACCCCCGTATCCACTGATTCATTATCCACAGATTCAATTATCCACAGGACACAAACTAGTACACCTACCTAGAGTCTTCCTAGAAAATGTGTCTTCTCTAGCTATTTTCTAAGTCCTCCAAGTCAACTCTATGGTATTTTAAACCGGAAGCCCCATTATTTTCAATGGTGTTCACTATTATCCACAGTTTTCGGTATTCACACACACCCCGAACCAATCCGCAGTGGATAAGGGGGTCCTACTGCAGTTTACAGTTGTCCCTTAATAATCGCTGGGGTTTGGTTCCAGGACACCCTGTGGATACCAAAATCTGTGAATACTCAAATCCCATTATATGCAATGGCATAGCAAAATGGTGTCCCTTGTATAAGATGGCAAAATCAAGGTTTGCTTTTTGGATGTTTATTTTTTTAAAGAATATTTTCAAGCCGTGAATACTTAAATCTGTGGATACGGAGGGACAACTGTATTATCTTTAAGGTTATAAACTTCAACCATTCGATACTCTGCCTATAACATTGTTTCTTTTCTTAGTTCTCCTTATTGTTACTGCTTGGTGACAGACTATTTCTATAACCATATACGTTAATACTTTAGTCTCTTGACAGAGTTAACCAAATTGCCTTCCTACATGACACTCTCATTATCTCTCAGACAACAGACTCAGCCACACTTTCTCTCACAACTCTCACCTTCAGCTGTCACTCTCTTAACTAGCTTCACGTTTCATGGCTCGGTTTTGCATCAGAAGCAGTGCAGGGAGGCTTGGAGGTGGCAGTAGAGGTTCATGGAGCTCCGCTTTGCTGCAGCTCACGATATCCATTGTGGTAAAATTTGGCAGCCTTCAAGGCCATGGTCGCATCTTGTTTCTCCCTCCATAATCCTGTTGTGTGGGCCAAACAATCTGACATGTTTGGCTCTGTTGTCATGGCAGCCAAGCACGCTCTAACCATTCTTTCCAGTATCTTGGCCCCAGATAACACCTGCTGAAGTTTGTGCTGCAGAGTATTTAGTCATTCATTGAGCAATCCTGCTGATGATGTAGTTTTATTGAACAGTAAACCACGTAAATTAATTATAAAGTGTAAAAATTGAGTTTCTATCGGGGAGGGAACTGATAACGAGATTGCAACCTATGTAAAAGAGGTGTTTAACCTAACCTCTTGTTGTTGTGTGCCTTCAAGTCACTTCTGATTTATGGTGACTCTAAGGCAAACCTATCATGCTGTTTTCTGAGGCTGAGAGTACATGCCTTGGCCAAGGTCACCCAGTGAGTTTTCATGGCAGAGTGGGAATTCAAACCCTGGTCTTCAGAGTTGTAGTCCCACACTCAAACCACTACACCATGCTGAGTCCTTTCCTCTGCTCTTACTTTCTTGAAAAACCTTATCTTTGAAGCTGGTATTTGCACTGTCTTGGTAGATAGCAAGTTTCCAAGAGGCCATCAGAGAGAAGGCCGTTTGCATATCTCAGTTTGTCTGATTTTCCAATTACATGGGATTTGGAGTAGAGTTCGTTTCTGTTTAATGAGAATTTCCTAGTGGGACAGACCATGGTGCCTCTTCCAGAAGCAGATGCCTCTTATATGTGAAGAAAATTCTTTCTGAAGCTTTTTTTTTTAAACCTTGGAAGGCAATTTTTATGACATTCTTACAGAAAATTCTGATAATTGTGTAAATTCCAAAGATTAGATAATTATTTCACATTGAAGTTTCTCATGTTTTGCTGTCATGCGCTTTCATTTTGCTCTTTCAGGAAGTGTTAAACAGCATTTATTTTATTGGTGTCCAAGTGACAGATCTGATTCCATCACTCCAGTTAAGAATATATTGAGCTGACTGCATCCTGTTGCTAGATCTTCCTCCACATTCTGGAATATGGATTCACATAGTGAAATAATAAACCTGATCCTGTAAGTCAGTGATATGCACTATGTGACACCATACTTTCATCTTATGGAAGGCATTTTTAAAAACAACCAATTGTGTGGTAGAATTTGTGCAACCTTTTCATACTTTGTGCTTCTCTTTTGTTTCAGAATCCTTTGGACAGAACTATCCAGAGGTAAATGCTTTTGCAGTTTTACAGTGGCTGTTCTAATACTAGTTTATGACTTTGTTTTGTCATGTTTGAATTAGGGAGGAAGATTTTTGTGAACTGCGAGTAATTATTGTTTGTTAAACTTTATCACACAAATGTATCTATTATAAAAATACTATCCTTTCTATTTATGGTGCTTCACTGTATGATTATAAAAACAGTATCCTTTTTATTTATGGTGCTTCACTATATGATTATTGCATCTCAAGTGTCTAAGTGATCTCTCAAGTGGATTTCGTTGTCTGGAACATTGTAAATCTGTAAAGTAAGCTGCTTGTAAAGCTTAGAAATGAAACTTATCTCAATCATTTTTATGCCTTTTTATTTTCAGGAAGCTGATGGTACATTGGATTGTATTAGTATGGCCCTTACATGTACTTTTAACAGGTGGGGCACTCTCCTAGCAGTGGGTTGTAATGATGGACGCATTGTCATCTGGGACTTCTTGACAAGGGGCATAGCAAAAATCATCAGCGCCCATATCCACCCAGTCTGTTCTTTATGGTAAGAAATTATTTTAATACAAGTAGAAACATTTATGTTGATAATATTCCTGCAGCTTGGGCTGAGAGCAGAGTGTGTATTTCCAAGTCAAACATTTAGCTTAGTATGAAAGATTAGTTGTTACTACCAGTGGTCATAGTCCAAAGAAATCCTTTATGCACACAGTCAAAAATTGTGCATGCAACTTGAGCTCTGTATCAAGTTTAAACCCCAGGAGGTAAAACACCCCAGGGAGATGGACTAGATGGCCCTTGTGGTCCCTTCCAACTCTTAAGATTCTGTGATTCTAAAGAGGAAATCTATTTTCTTAAGTTGAACAGTACTTGGTCCATTTAGCTATGGAGGCTGGTATGGAAAAAAATAGGGCAGGCTCCAGCTGTATATGTAATTCTCAGATAGTGATGCGTTCAACTTCTTCGAATCACAGCTGCTGACCAAGATCCAGATTGTTTCTTTAGTTCATGCAGTGGATTTGTTGACATTCTGCATTTGGAAGCTGACCCCCATGCAATATCAACAAACCATTTTTGAAACTCCTCTTGGTTACAGAAGGAGTTTAACTTTGCAGCATCAGATGCTGCTGTCCAAGAAAACCAAGTCTAAAGCTCCTGGGCCCATGAAACTAACAGTACAGTCAGACCTCCATACACACAGGTTCTGCGTCCATGTATTGAACCAAACACGGCTTGAAAATGTTTGCAGGAGGGGAGAAATTTCAAAAAGCAAAGCTTGCTGTTCACCATTTTATATGAGGGGTGCCATTTTACTATGGCATTGTATATAATGGAATCTTCGTTTGCGAAGAAAAGCCAGAGAGAGAGTATATAATGGGACTTGAGCATCTACAAATGTTGGTATCCACTGAGGATGCTGGAACCAAACCCCAGGTACCAAGGGCCCACTGTACTGTTCTTTCAGTTCTGGCCATGAATACTAATTCTTCTTTTCTTCTACCTGTATTTCTTAAGTTTGCTTTTTATCAGGGCAAGCTTATTGTCTTATCCTTTCAACAGACCAAACATCCAATATAATCTCTGAATCTTGTATCTGTTATTATTCGATTTTTAAAAAACGGTACTTGGGTGTGGGTTTGATTTTTGTTTCTTCTACAAAATTTGGTGGAAAAACTGTAAAGCATTTTTATTGCACTGTAAAGCATTTTTATTTATGTTATTCTAAATCTTTAAAGTCACTATTTTACTCTACTGTAAATGTATTGATGCTTGAATAAATGTGACTTGAGCAATATCTTTTAAGGGGTGTGGGGAGGAGAATCTTTTCAGCCCAAGGGCCACATTTCTATCTGTGTTAGCATCTCAGGGTAACCAGATATTGTTGTGTCCAAAACCCAAAGTAGCTATGGACCAAAACAACAATTCCTTCACTCTTTCGCAAACACCATTCCCTTCACCCTTTGTTCTTCTTACTAATCTTACTGTCTCCATCCTCTATTTTGCTCAGTTTTCATCCCTCTTTCTTTCTCCCAATTCTCTTTCACTGCATTTTCTTGCTGTGTACTGAAAGGGTAAGCCTTTACTAGTGCACAAAGTGGAATACTAATGATCTAGTGATAAAAATAGAAACTGATGTCATTATACACTGGAAGATCACTGCAGAAAAAAGAACGGTAAAAACAAATGGCATTTTGCAAGATGAAGTGTGGTAAGAGAGCTCTAGCAGGCCAGATGTTTCTCACTGCTGGTGTACATTACATTTTTTACTCTGGTATGAAGATGTGTTTAAAAACTAGCCCCAAGCACAGATTACGTGATTCACTATTTCTAAAATCATATGACATTGCAGATTAAGTACATTCACTGCAGACTATATACATTCTCTTCCTATGACAGAACTTCTGATTTAAAAATAGAGTTAGGTACAGGTTGATTCCTGTATCCATGGATTCAGTATCCACGGTTTCACTTATTCACATCTGAAAATATATGTTCTCTAGACATTTCTAGGTCCTCCAGTGTAATTCTGCGGCCAACTTCTGGCATCTTTTTCATTGAAAATAACAGGGTTCCCTATTTTCCACAGTTTCAGGTATCCATGTGGGGTCTTGGAACATATTCCCCATGGAAATGGTGCTTGACCCATACTGCAGAAAATGAAGGTCTGACCATTTAAAATTATTGTTGTGGAGATCAAAGTAAAGGAGAGATTCTTATCTTGGATCTTTTTCTTCCAGCTGGAGTCGAGATGGTCACAAATTGGTCAGTGCATCAACTGATAATATGGTATCTCAGTGGGATGTTCTTACGGGTGATTGTGACCAGAGGTTTCGTTTCCCTTCGCCTATCTTGAAAGTCCAGTATCATCCCCGTGATCAGTAAGTAATACTGACAAAGATCTTTTTGTTGAGTTGTTTGAGAAGGTTAATTTTTTTAGCGGTCATATTCTAATTGTGTTCACATTTCATAGTATATATTTTTCAAACCAGTTTTTTTGTCTTTTTAGACAGCTCAGGATAGAACTTAAATTGCTAGGGTTTTGTGTGGAAATCCAGAATGGAAAACTGATGACTGTCCTCTTACCCTACTTCTGCTTAGCTCTTGGATGTCAAGGCCAGAGCCAGGGCCAGGAAGTGGGGTAAGACCAAGAAATATGACTGTGAGCATTATTCTGAATACTGCTTATATTTTACTAACACTCAGGTACTGCTGATTATAAATTAGTGTTTGCAGACTACAGTTGAGCACATGACGTTCATCTTGAATCTGAATCTAGTCAAGCTAGTGGAAGTGACCTTTATTTTTAGGAATGTGTTACATAGTTTGGGGGAGGTATTTATCACATAAGAAGGAATGCCTTCCAATATCATACGTGCTATCTGTAGTTGCAGTATCTTGCTTGGTTTCTACCTATAAACCTGTTTCCTTCTCCCCTCCTTTTCTTCATTTCCATCTTCTTATTTCTTGGCCTCTCTCTGTTCTCTAGATCTTTAACCTGTACTGTCAGGCTGACTCAACTCTCCTGCATCCTTACAAAACTTTTTCTAAATATCTTCCTTCCCTTTTCCTATTCCTGAAGTATGGCAGTGTGTATATTCCCTGCCTTTATAAAACCTGTATAAAACAAAAGCTGCTTCCTCTATACATATCTTTTGCATAATTCTAGTAGTTATTGAGGTGGGGTTATTGAAGCCATCCAGTCCTGTTGATAAAATAATTATTTTTCCACCCAGACTTTTGAAATTTTACTACCTGTTCCCCTTTTGCATTTTCTTTCTCTTCTGTGCCCACCCTCACCCAACAAGATAACTGTAATGGAAGAGAGCAAAAACATCAGAACATACTGTTATTAAACTCTGTTGAGGAGATAGGTTTTATTGATATGATGGGAAGTAATAAAGAGCTTAATATTTTGCCTCTTTCTCCCATCTTCCAAATTAGCAATGTTTCCTAATTGTAATTCCAAAGACAGTGGCATTCATAATTCCCTTATTTGAAAATGTCTCTTTTGCATCCACCCCTCCCCCCACCTTTTAAGGAACAGGGTCTTGGTATGCCCAATGAAGTCTGCTCCAGTCATGCTAACATTGTCTGATTCAAAACATGTTGTCCTGCCAGTGGATGATGACTCTGATCTGAATGTAGTGGCTTCTTTTGACCGGCGAGGAGAATATATCTATACAGGAAATGCTAAAGGGAAGGTGAGTAGTCACTGGACTGATCTGTAGTGGATTGAAGTTTCATCTGTCTGTTGTGTGACACCCTTGAAAATAGTATTTTCTTTTCATTAAAGAAGTCTTTTGAATAACTTGTGCAGCACATTCCTGTTTACTTTGAAGTAAATGCCACTGAGTCAGTAGGGCTATTTCCCAGGTAAGCATGCATAGTGATGCAGCCATAGGCTACAATCCATACTCACTTGAAAATAAATCTCTTTGAACTCAATGGTATATATGTTGAAAAGACAATGTATAATTTCCCTTTACAATGCTGTCCAATATATGTGGAGTGGCCTAAATACCCTAAAGGCACCAGATCCTGTCTGATTTTGGAAGCTAAGCAGGACCAGCCCTGGTTAGTACTTGGATGGGAGACTGCCAACAAATACCTGGTGCTGTGGGCTATATTTCAGAGGATGGAACTGGCAAAACCATCTCTGAGGATTCCTTGCCTAAGAAAGCCCTATTAAATTCATGGTGTCACCATAAGTTGACAGGTGACTTGAAGGCACACACATACACACACACATTAGATTAATTCTGAGTAAATATGTATGGAAGCAGGTTGTTGTAGATCTATTTAAAGCAAAGCATCCTTTTGGGATCCTGGTGGAATCAGTGTTAGAAATGCTGCAATTTCTGGTAAGGCTTTGGAATTCTACCTTCAACATTCACACATTTGTTTGATCGTCAACTGATTTGAGTGTACTTTAATGTAGAAATATAACTAGTTTTGAATATAGCAGATATTAAACTTAATAGATGTTACAGCAGTGTTTCAATCAGACAACAGGATGGTGATGTTTATATTCTTTCAGCAGTTTTATGGATGTTCTGTTTGCAGCACATTCAACAGATGAGCATTTTATTTGAAGAGAAAAATTATAAATTCACAAGGCATATTTTTGGGCACACACCAGGAAGTCCAGCTAGATGCATCTACATTCACATTGACCAAGATCTATAGAATTATAGTTCACCTGTGAATGTTACAGTGTTTACCTACCTTTCTGTCACATGGTAGACATACTAAAAGTATACCTGCCACTTAAAGGCTTTGTTTATATGATTCCTTTTGGTCATTCAATGAATATATGAAGGTATAAAAGGGATATGTTTGCTTGATACACATCCAGCAGCACAAATTCAGTATTATTTTATATTTATTTATTTATTTATACCCCGCTCTTCAACCACAAGGCTATCAGAGCGGCTTACAAATTATTTTAAGCAATAGCTATTTACACATCTACACTGCATTAAACAGTTTCCAATGTGTGTTAGCTAATTGTTAGCTATTAGAAGGGGGTTCTGTGTGCACACATCTGTACATGTGTAGAGCTACTCCAGCTGATTGAGAACCCTGACCAGTCAGGAAACACAGTGGAATGGAGGGGTTGTTACATGTTTAGGATCTCTTTTTCACTGATGCTAAATATGTCTAGTCCTCAGCAGATACATTCTCACTATTTCATGCTCTCATCTGCACTTCTTTGTTTGTTTGTTTTAAGCTTATATCCTTTCAAATACTGTAATTATTGTTTTTCAAAGTAGCTCAAATTCATAAGAGAATCAACTAGTACCATCAGTTTTTGCACACACATGAAAAAACAAGACAAAGAAAGGGGAGTGGAGGTAGAGGAGGGAGATCAAAGTGGTGAGGTATAAATGCCCAATTTGAATAAGGCATGAATAGTAACTGATGGCTCTTGTTCCTCTGTCTGATGGATGGGATCAGATTATTCTTTTTCATTGCTTCTGTATTCCCATGTTTTAGAGGATGAATTGCATGCACAGAGATTGATACCTACTCATATCCATTCCATAAATGGAATCATTGTCTTAAGTTCATCGGCCCTTGGTGTTACTATTACTTTTTAAAGGGATAAGACACGCAAATATGGATACAACCCTTAGTTAACATCTCATAGGTCACTGGTAGAACTGCAACTTTTTATGACACATGCTGATGTCTGTGCAGGCCTTCTTCTTTTTGTTACAAGCTAAATAAGGATAAAATGTGGCGAACAGATAACAAGAAAAAAATACCTCAGTTATTTCTTGCTTGCTGCTTTAGATCTTGGTCTTAAAGACAGACAGTCAAGACCTTGTTGCTTCCTTCAGAGTAACAACAGGAACCAGCAACACCACAGCTATTAAATCTATAGAGTTTGCTCGAAAAGGAAGGTGAGTTAATGACCGTAGCAATATACGTCTTCAAACTGTGTTTGCTGTAAACATAGTGGGGAAAAGCAGGATCTTCTATACCAACTTTCACCATTCTGTGTGGTGAACAGAATGTGCAAAAATAGTGTTCTGTGTTTCAAAATGTGCATGCTTTTGGGAAACTTCTTAAGCAGGTTTCCTGACCATCTAGATGGTTATACAGTACGTGTATAGTCTTATGTTTGTAGAATCCTTAGTTGAAACGAAGACAGTGAGTGAAATCCATCCAGCTCCCCTTCCGTGCACTGTGTGAATACTCTTTGAAGGTGTGAGTAGGGCTTGTTTCCATAAGGATCCATAGGGGAAACATAGTGTTACTTCTCTGATCTTGCTGGACTGCAATTGCAATCAGCCCTAGCCTGCATAGCCAATCGGGTGAAGGAAGATGGGAGTTGTAATCCAACAGTATCTGAAGTCCCCATATACCTATCCATGGTTTATGTTGACTGACAATGGTTGTCATTACCTGCTACCTGATTCTTTTATGTAGAAATACCAGGCAGTGAACCTGGGATCATCTGCATGCAAACCATGTGTTCTCAAAATCCTTTCTCCATTTGCCTTTTGATGGTTCCTTCTCCAAATGCCCTTACTGAAAATGAAGGCAATTGGAGTGCAGAAAGCTGAATCCACCACTGATGGCCAAGTGGACACATTAATCTGTGGAATTAACTTTGTGTTTGCCTTTGAAAATATTGTGTCTTCGGCACTGGGAAGTTTTTTATAAACAACTTTTAATTGAGGACTATGTGAGGCTGTTGGTCTTGCAGCAGATAGTTATCTTTAATTCTTCATAGCATTGTTTCTCAAGCTGTCTGATGTGAGGGGACCAGCAATTATTTTTTTCCAGTTTGCCAGAGACTAGCACTATATTTGTACCTGTTTAGTACAGTTGTTTCTTTCATTCCTGGAAACTGGGACTGGCAGCCAATGGCTCAGGCACCAGTACTGGTCCAGGGACCACCAGAACTCCTTTATAAAAACAGGTATAAGAATTTTGATGGGCTTGGTTTCTTCTAAAATTCTTTTAAAAATGAGAGAGATAGCATAAAGATGTCATAACTTGATCTGATGTCAAGAGCAGCTCCTTTTTATACAACCTTTGTATAAAAGAAAGGTTAAATACTATGGCTGAAATGTAAAAAATACTATAAATAGTTGTGCATTCCCAAGATAGCTTTGAGGATATGTTTCTTGATAAACGGTTCCTATGCCATGTTGTGATCTGCTTTTGGCATTGAGGGACTTTCAGAAGCAGCTTGTACTATGATGTGGAGGGCTTCCATTCAAAGAAAAAGGTCAAATGTTCCACTGGCAATGCCCCAGTTTGGGGAGGAAATCTTTAAAAGGTTTTTGGAGTCTCACTTTAATGTGTTGATCTTGATGCATATATTAACATTTTGAGAAACAGTTGCTCAGCAATACATTTAAAATGCATAGTGTTGTACATATATTTTCCATCCCTTAGTTGCTTCCTAATAAATACTGCTGATCGCATAATCAGAGTCTATGACGGTCGGGAAATCCTGACTTGTGGTAGAGATGGAGAACCAGAACCAATGCAGAAGCTACAGGACTTGGTGAACAGGTAAGACTGTGAAGGAACCTATTATCTTAAGGCAAGCGTATATGCTTTGCTTCCAGTGTTTAAAGTTCACTGTAAAACTATTAGTTTGTTGTCAGATGGTTGCTTTGCAAGCTTAAAAAACAGAAGTCTTAAATAAGGCATCTGTCCCAACCCCCAGCTCTGTATTTTATTACATTGGGATTCACTCCACAATGTTCTTGCCATATATAAAAGGGCTTCTTTGTTTACTGAGCCTGTTCTGTTACAGTAAGACAGGATGCCATAGCCTGATCTAAATGCAATTCTCTGCACATTTACCTGGGAATAAGACCTATTAAACACAGTGGGGCTTGCTTCTTGGTAAATGGATAGAATCAGTCTTTAAATTTTTGCTTAAATTGAGGATGTGGTTCTGACAGGGCAGCAACTCAAGTTCCTAACATCTCACTCAGGGTTGTTTGGAGTTGAACATAATGGCCTGTAATCTAACACACACATATATGACACTGTTCTGTGAAAGAAGCAGCCAGGTTGCTATTGATCCCAGCCAGTCAAGTGGAGGAATTGTTGCTATCTTACCCCACACCCCAGTGCAATCAATTAATGCATGTCTGCTGTTGCAGATAGTTTTGGGAGAGGTCAAGCTAAACACTGTTTGATCTTGACCAGGCTGATAAGGGCTCAGTGTGTCACCTCTCCCTCTGAAACAGCCAAATGGAATGATAAGGAGTCTGTACTTAAACCAGTCACCTGACCCTTCTCATACTTTTCTAGAGTCATTTCCATTTCTATTTTCATTAATTGAACTAGCTTCCTATCGTAATACTTCTTAGTAAGCCCAGTCCCCTGACTAAATGAACCGAATGCCTCTTTAAAGTCTAAAAAGAATGATAGAAAAGCAAGCATTCTGACTGCAAATTCTGTAGTCTTTTTTCAAGTTACAAAACTTTGCAGTCACAATACTTACTTTTTATCATACTTTTGCAGACTGCAAAGAGGTGTTCCGTTCCTTTTGCCAGGGGCTGGGCTTACTGAAAAGTATAACAATAGGAGGATAGTTCAATTAGTGCAGAGGAATGACTAGAATTTTGATATAGTTATACTCAAAACAAATACCCAGGTTTGTAATTTCCCTATATAATATTTTTATTTTATTGAATGTTTTCCCAACATTTGTTTAACTATATATAATTCATCCATGAAGTATACAATCAGGTGAATGAACATAGGGAAATCTTGTCTTGACTAATCTTGTCTCGACTAATTTGTATAATTAATTTTTTATAATTCACATTTCAGAACTGCTGTTTACACCTTCAGCACTTCACATACCTTGCTACATATAATCCATCTTTTGACAGTTCCCTCTTTTGGAGCTGGAGTTCTCTAGAACCATTGCTTCTCTCTGTGCACAATAGCACAAGCAAATCTGCTCTGTTCATACTTTTTTCTGCAGGACACCTTGGAAGAAATGCTGTTTCTCTGGTGATGGAGAGTATATTGTTGCAGGGTCAGCGCGTCAGCATGCTTTGTATATCTGGGAGAAGAGCATTGGAAACCTAGTGAAAATCCTCCATGGCACTAGGGGCGAGCTGCTGCTAGATGTAGCAGTAAGTGTTTCTTTATTTTTCCAGGGGACTAATTTTGTCACAGCTGACATGTTTGTTTTTTTAATATTCCCACTCAATGCAGTCATTGTCTTTTAGTGGCATCCTGTCCGACCTATCATCGCTTCCATTTCCAGTGGTGTGGTATCCATCTGGGCTCAAAATCAAGTGGTAGGTAGAAGCACTGATGAATTTTTTTACATTTCATGGATTCAGTTTTCTTGGGTGATTCTGTTCTGAGTCATTCATACCATTTGCATAAGCTTATATTGTACAGTGTGGAACCAATAAAATAAAGTATTCTTCAGAGAGAGCTGAATAATTTCAGAACTGTTGAAAAATGAACTACCAGAGGGCTGAGACTCCCTTTCACTGTTGAGAGAATAAAATAATGAAAAGGATAAAAGAGATCCTGCTATGACATTATACAACATAACTAAGTGGTCCACTTGTTTAGCATGCTTTGTGACTTAAGGAGGGTTTGTCTTGTGATGCTACATGTGGTTTGTGGCCCGTTGTGGTGATGTAGTTGCTATATTGTCATGGCAGTGAAATATTCTTTGGGTTTGTGGTTTTTCCTAAACTAGGAAAACTGGAGTGCCTTTGCACCCGATTTTAAAGAACTGGATGAAAATGTTGAGTATGAGGAACGGGAGTCTGAGTTTGATATAGAAGATGAAGATAAGAGTGAGCCGGAGCAGACAGGTAAAGAATGTATTGATTGAAAACTCAAGCTGCCCAGTGTAAAAGTTGAACAGTTATGGCCTATCTTCCTAGCAAACCCACAGTTTAAATTACTGCCTCCCTCCAGAGCTTGGCCCTTGCAGTTTTTATTGTTTCACACACATAAAAGTGCCATATAAGATTAGTACAAAAAGCAGCTATATTCATGAAAGCATCACCCCATTGGGCACATATGCATAGGTAGTAATTGGTGAAGTCTTTCCTAGTTTTGATGTAAAAATATTTTCTGTATCATAGTTAGCCTGGGAGAAGTTTGTACTAAGATTATGGGATATAGATGCTATAAATACATACCCCCTAGAGGTTAGACACTGTTGGATAATTGACACAGGTTGAACTTTGAAATCATCCCTGGCTACACTTGGAGGAAGTCTTCAGATTACCTCTAGAAGATTTGAAATATTTTTGTTAACTTAAACAAGGCTTGCCTGACCTAGTTGCTTTTTTCTTTCACATGTGCATTTTGTTTGTTTTAAATAGAAAGTTTGCTGAACATGTTGAATTGCTCTTCTTTTTTGTGGTGTAAGAATCTATCCCTGTTTTTTCTGTGTTGTTTCTGTTGCTGGTACTAAATTTTCTGATAAAGGAGTAATGCTTTGGAATATATCTACATTGTTAGCTGATATATACCTGTACAGTGGTAGATTCTGGGGTGTGATATACATAATGTTTTTGTTATAAATGTCCAGCCATAAGGAGCACCAGAATGCATACATGCATTGTAAGACTAATTATTATTTGTTTTTTACAATCCTTATGGCTGGACATTTAACTCCATGTTTGATTGTGCTACCAAGAAATTTAGATGAAACTTGCCAGTGAGATCTCTGTGTTCTTTGCAGTTTTGTGATTTTAATTTTTTGTTTTGCAGGTGCTGATGCAGCAGAGGATGAGGAAGTGGATGTAACCAGTGTAGATCCCATTGCTGCTTTTTGTAGCAGGTAAAATTTGTGGTGGAAGGAATGTTAAAGTCCTGTAAACAGTTTTTGGATGATTAATTTTATGGACATTAATAGTTTAACAGCAAAATCCTACATTTTTATTGGAAAGTATGTTCTAGCATGTTAAGCAAAACTTGCTCTCCTAGTATGTGTAATTAGGATTGTGGCTTAAATCTATGTACATTTTTAATATGAGCAAGACAGTAGTTCTCCAGCAATGTAGGAGGGAAGTCTAGCATGGATTAGCTCCTCTTCCTGCTCCAGAAGGTAGGAATTAATTATTTAAATTAGTTTGGATGTTCTTTCTGTTGCAGAAAGTGAGATCTTTCTCAGTTTGTGTCCTGTCTCCTCCAGAAGACAGGACAAAGGAAGGAAATCCTTCCATTTGCTAAAAGCTCTACAATTTTTAACTTGTGCAACAGGCATTTTTTCTTTCCAGTGATCAAAATTTCTTGCTTCTCCTGCTAAGAAGGCCAGAAATGGCCTAAAGCTAGGCTGAAAACAGTCTGGCACTGTCATTGATACCTGAGCAGCCCTCTTTGGCTGGGATGGCCAGCACTGGGAGAGAGCTCCCTCATCTGCTGAATCTTTCAATTCCAAACCTTTCCAGATGGGGCAGAGATGAGTGAACAGCACAACAGAACACCTTTGATGGCTGCACATTGTCTTCAGACATTCTGGGAAATGGAACAAAGGCCACACTGATAAGGGTATAGAGGGAACAGCCTCACTTAGAGCAGGAATTTTCAGTAGGACATAAAGTGGGCTTTCAGATGTCTTCCCTTCCTCTACTTCTTATTGATGGAAACACCTTGCACCCTGAGTGAGGTGAGACGAGTCATAATTCAGGAGTTGGAGGGGGGTCTTTGTAACTGTTGGGGGAGGGGGCTGCAGCAGCATCTAGCAGAAAAGAGGAGGGAAAGTTATGTGAAGGTACAGGAAGGGTGTTCACTTTACATAACCCTCAGTGATAGCCACAGTGCCTTAGTAACCTATCCCTTCCTTCCTTGTGAAACAGTGAATTTGCTGTTCATCAGAGGGTGCTCTCAGAATCTCATGAAGAGGTGGCCATGATCTTCTGACAACTCTTGTGATTTCCTCCATAAGTTAGGCAGCCCCCAAAGGTGCTGGCAACTGATAAGTGGTACTGCGATAGTCTTAATTCCTTCATAACTGAGGTATCCATTCATATAGAGACCACTCGTCTGCCCACAGGGCTTTCTAAATTTCTCCCTTCATATAGGAACAAGGGAGAACTGTTTGTAGATGAGGAGGAAGTCTCCCATCCCAAAAGCAAGCATGTATGGTTATTTTCCCCAGAGGATTTTCCTAGTCCTTTGAACAAGGCTGAACAAGTTCAAAGTCAGGAATCTTCTGGTAATGAACCTTCTTTGGGTAGTTTTGAAGTACATATTAAAATTAACTCAGATTTAGCTACTGTGCCATTTCCTGATGTTTTTTTAGATGTTTTTAATGAGGAATGGGCTTACACTGTGGCTGTTAGAGTGAGTTTGGGGCAAACAAAGTTCTGTGATCCACCTTCTCAAGTTATGAAAAAGTTTAAAATTGCCAGTGGTGAAGATACTTGTGGCTACACTGGTTTCTGAATCCATTTACCTGAAGAATGAGTATGATACACCCAAAGAATTATTCTGCATTTGAAGAGATTTCATAAGGATTCTTTCCTAGTTATGAGAGCCTCTGCTGATACTTCCTTATTTGCCAAGGCAAATTAGATGGATCATGAAATTAGTAGCTGAAATTCCTCTTAACAATGCTAAATTGAGATGTGGTGAATAAGTTGGCCAAAGCTGTTGCATTTATAGCTGAGACCAGTCTTGATTTTCTACCATTTGACTGCTGAGGTGGCTGTTTGGCGCCCTCTGTGGTTCAGACATTGAAGTGTCATTGCTAAATCTAACACCTTACTAATTTATCTACCCTTTCTGAGATGGCATGTTATTTGGCAACACTTGATCGTATGCTTGTAGAGACAACAGATAAAAAGAAAGTCATATCAGCAGGTCTTAGAAGAATGACAAATATGCCTTTAAATCTAATATTCAGATCTTTCATCCCTTTCATTCCCAATTGAGAAAGCAGGAAAAGAGGGGATCCAGGGCCCTTGAGGCAGGCAAGCAAGCCAGCTGAGACAGCAGCAGTCATAACAAAGTCTTTTCTTCCTCTGGCCCGAAGAAGATCTTGTAGAAACAGCAGTGACTAATGCTGCCTGTAGGTGGCTTGTGAATGTAATTTGTTCAGTGTTGACAGGCAATAACATCAGATCCCTGACTCCTTAAAGAGTTTCTCAGGGCTGCACTTCTGATTTTCAACATCTGCTTCATGACCATTGTGTTTCTTTCTCCAGTTCAAGCATCTAGAGAAGCTTCAATTAAATGCTTGATGCCATAAATCATATGTTGCAGATTTGTTGCCGTTAGCACTCTGTTGCTGTAGATACTATTCAGTATTTCTCATGTTGAAAAAGAATAAAAGCTGGAGAATGTTTTCAGTCTCAAGAGCATAAACCAATTAGTAAGAAATAATGCATGGAATTGCCTTGGACAGAACATTTCCTCAGGAGATCTCTAGATTCCACAGAATCCTGTCTCCACAGCCCAATTCATCACATCCAGACTTAGTTTCTCCATTTTGAGTGCCAGGGAGTGCACTGCCAGGAGTAAGCCCTGCCATTGGGCCTGTAATCGTCGCTTCAGATGTTTGTTGGTGATCTTGATTGTTAATTTCGTCTGACTGTATTTAGACAACCTCTTTGTAAAATCTCATCCCCAGCAAGGTCTCCTAGATGTTCTTCAAAATCTTTTATTTCCCCTGGGTTTCCTAGTGAACAGGAAAGAGCCATATGGCTCCTGTTTGAAGACTCCAAGGAAAGACCAAGAGCTGAAGTAAAAGCAGTTACCAGCCTTCCTAGCCGGTGCCTGGCAGACTCGTTGCAGGACAGCTCTTGAGGGCTGAGGAGGACATATGCCTATTGAGTGGATGTTCCTATTGATTAGTGAACCATGGCCTTTATCAGTTTGAGACTCTGCTTTAATCAGAAAGCATTAGTTCCCCATCTCTGGCCTAGTTACAGCTCCACATGTGGAGGTTTGAAAGGGTGAAATTAATTTTTGTAATTTTTGTAATTAACTTAGTGGCTTGCAGGGATTTTGTGTAGAGGATCTGTTAGATTTCTTGGTGAGTTTTTTTGTCATTGGTACAGGAAGAAATATTGCATGTCCAAGGAGGCTAATAATAAAATGGTTCTAACCTTTCTACAGTCTGATCTTGACTATCTGTGCACCTGAACAAGTTGTTCCTCTTTCATGGCGGTATTCAGCAAGGCCTGTCTTCAATGTCATCATGTTTTTGTATCCCACAATAGACTATCCTCCTCCCCTGCATGAAAAAAGGAAAGTCTCTTTTTCTGCAGTGAGTGGAGGGAAGTCTGTTCCATTCGAGATAGTTAGTTGACTGAGGTGAGGCGAATGATTTGTTCTAGTTCCCTATCCTTTCTCTTCCATTATTTTAGGACTGCTTTTTCTTTGTTTTGTTTTGCTTAGGTTTTGTTACTTTTCCTGTTAGAATTGTAGTTCTTTACAGAGCTTGTTTATTCTGAAACTGTGAGGGATCAGTCTCCTTACCAGGAAAAGTATTAAATCCTATTTAAATATTAAGATCTTGCCTTCTGGAGCAGGAGGAGGAGCTAATCCATGGTAGAATATCTTCCATACGCTGAAGAAAAGAAACTTCATAGTAAGATCAGCTTTTCTTTCTGATGAAGAAGGACCTATTGCCAAGGGATCTTTTAAGTATTTGTGTTGGGAACAAAAGACATTTTAAAAAAATAGTTACCTAATTTAAAGTGTGTACCTTATAATTTTTAAAATCCTTTTAATCTATCAGTAGACTACAGTTTGCAGATGTAAGGTAAATGTGTTCTTCTAAGACCACAGCTGTCCAGATAAAAAGATTTCCAAGAATGTCTTTGATCTGACATATTTTCTGGCTGCAATGAGAATTCCAGTGTATACTGGGGTATTAAAATGCCTCATGTCCACAGGAGTGTTTGAGGGTTCAGGATCAAGGGTGTTTCCCGATACCCAAACATCTCAAGCCAGAAAACACATGTCCTGATCAGGAGGGCTTTTTCTGTGTGCATTTCTTTGGAGTAGCTGCCAGTCCTCCTTGTTTGCTAAAAAATGGAATAAAAATATAAACAATACAAATGCAACAGATCTATTGGACAGTTTTTGTCACCCCCCGCCAAACCCAGACTGTACATGGCATTGTTCATAACTCTTCAAGTAATAACATTTGCAAAATTGATACTTCATAGGTTTAGTTTTGTGTGACTTCAGCAACAAAATGTGACTCTAGGAGGCTAAAATATCCCGTCTCCCTGGATAAGGATTGCACACATTTTTTGAGCCCAATCCCACATTAGCAAGAGGGAGTTACTCACATAAACAGGCCTTTATTATGGTTCTGTTTCTTCACTTTCCCAAGATGGATGTTGTTGGAATATGTATAATTGATTCCAGCTCTATCACAGTTTCCTTTTCCATTTCATACTTTAGCAAAGGCCAACTGATTTTTTAACAGACAAAGGGCACTTTCATTCATGCCGCTGTTATCTGTTTATTATTGACAAAACATCTTTATCCCATCAGCCTCACTCTGGTTAATACATGTTTTTTTCCACATGTCTGGTAATTGTGGGCCACTCCATGTGCTACATTTTACAGTGTACACATTGTGAATATGAGACACATGCAGAGCTTGGAAAAGTTACCAATGGGAGTATAGTTCTCAGAATCACGCAGCCAGCATGGCCACTGGTTGGGTGATTATAATTAGCCTATTTAATTGTTGTACTCCAGAAAAATAATTTTCCATACTCTGTGTATATTTGTAAAATTGTATATAATACAAGAAGCCTGTGGAAAAATGACTGACTGCAGCTCCCCATTAAATGTACACTCAGCAACAAACCTGGATTGCTGTCTTTGTAATGGGTGAAATTATTGTGTAGAGCAGCCTTCCCGAGCCTCATACCCTCCAAACATTTTGGACTACATTTCTGTCATCTACAGTTGACATGGGATAATTGGATTTCTACTCCCATTAGGAGACTTAATTTCTATACAGGGTGCCCAAGAGACTAATTTCTACCTATCTCTTGTTCTGAATGAAGTAAGAACATAAGAACAAATAAACAAAAAAATGTAATATGAGCTGTGCATAGTTAATGGGCACAAAATACTATTTTTCTGATAGTGATGAAGAACTGGAAGATTCCAAAGCTTTATTGTACTTGCCTATTGCTCCTGAAGTGGAAGATCCTGAAGAAAACCCATATGGGCCACCACCAGATGCAGTCCAGACTGCCTTACCTGATGAGGGGATAGGCTGTGAGAAGAAGAGGCCGTCCTTGTCTGATGGGCCTCAGCCACCTAAGAAAAAACCCAAAACAACCAACATAGAACTGCAGGGAGTTCCCAATGATGGTGAGTGGGAATCGCTGGCTAAAAAACAAACGGGTATTACTGTCTAAAAAACTGCTCAATATATTTTTTGGCAAAAATTGCTTGAAATAGTGATTTAGTACAGTGACCAGTTCTTACCAAGGATGCCTATGGCTTTCTTCCTAAACAAGAAACCTCCATTCTAAATATCAACATGTTAATTTCTTTTTGTTTGTTCTGCCCCTTACCTTTGTAAGCCAGTTAATTATACATTAAAAAGAAAAATGTTTCTGAAATAGGCCATCTTCCTCATGGCTTCTCCCCCTTTGCTAATGTTACTAGTAAAATAACACAGGTTAGTGCAGTTTCTTACAATAAAACCCCATCTTTTTTTAAAAAAACACTATTGCATCTCTTTCTATGAGCCTTCCTGAATTTTGAGATCCTCGAAGGAGGCCTTTCTCTCAGTCCCAGCACCATATAAAAATTAGTGAGGATATGGGAGAGGGCCTTCTTGGTGGCTGTTCCAAACTAGGGAATTCTTTGCCACAAGTGGCTAGACTTGGCAGTCTTCTTCTCTGCTTTGCTTCTGTGGCAGGTAAAGACTTTTTAAAATTTAAACTGGCATTTGCTGATCAGCTGGCTGTACAGAATGTTCATTTAGTGAAGTGGGTGCTGTACTTTTATTCTTACTTGAATTTTTAAAAAAATGCTTTTATTATGCTTAATTTGTAATGTTTTAATTAAATATCTTATTTAGTTGTTTTCCACTTTTGTGCTATAAATAGCTGTATTCTGTTTTAACTTATACTGTAAGCTGACTTGGGTCCTATATGGTAAGAAAGATAGGTTAAAAATTAAATCATAAATAAAATAAGTACTTCTTTAGTAATGTGTGGTGTTATGCATTTCTTTTAAAGCATCCGGATCAAGTGTAGTTTTGGTCTAAGCAGTCTAGCAGGTTTATTCTTACCTTTGTACACAACAAACTGCTGGTGAACTCGAGATCACAAGTGCTGACTCGTGTCTCATTGTTCTTACATAGCTCAAACTACTGCTCAGTTCTTATTTCTGAAAAAAGCCAAGTTAAGTTTCTTTTCCCTTTCCCATAGTGTGAGGTTCACAGAGCAGTAAAGCAGACAAGAATTATGAATATGCTGGTCTTTTAAAATATAAACTAGGTCTGTGTACTTCCTCTTACAAATGTGCCTTACAGAAGTCCATCCACTGCTGGGTGTGAAGGGAGATGGTAAATCCAAGAAGAAGCAAGCAGGCAGGCCGAAAGGATCAAAAGGTAAAGAGAAAGATTCTCCATTTAAACCGAAACTCTACAAAGGGGACAGAGGTTCTTTACCTCTGGAAGGAGCAGCGAAGGGTAAAGTGCAGGCGGAGCTGGGACAGCCTTTGCCAGGTAAGGACCCAGCGTGAGCGTCTGCTTGCTTGGTGACCTTGCTTCATACAGACATGCCATAGTCTTAGCACTTTAGCTTCCAGATGGCATTTGCTTGCTAAGTGTTTAGCTGCTCTGCTCTCAAGGATGGACAAAATTTTACTTCTCAAAACTTAACCTTTATCCCCATGTTCATAAACATTGGTGCTTACCATTGATCTAGAAATAAAGAGTGTGGGTATTGTTAAAATGTAATATAACATCAAAGATAAATAAGCTGTCGATTTGTTGATTCTTCTCAGTAGCTTATACTGTTGGGACCACAACACCCAAATTTTTTAGTCAAAAAGGCTGTTTTGAACCAAAAGCAGAAAGAAGGATGAGGAGCATGTGAGAGCAAACGTTTTCCTATGCCTTTATTATGAATACTTCATATGTCTAAAAAATAAAAGAAAGAAGGGATTAACTACCTGCCCCATAGTCTGGGATCTGGTTGCACTTCATTGCCTGCAAAAGTGTAGTCAGATGTCCGTGTTTGCATCCATATTTAATTGTGACATTTGTTAGATAGAAAATACAAGCCATTCTTTAACTCAGTAGTATGAGTAAGAGCAGAACCCAACAAGGTGTTTCTAGCTAAGCAGTTCACATGAGGCTGTATGCATAGGAGTAGCTTTGATTTTCATTAGCTGGGATTATTAGGGTCCAGGAGCCTCCTTCATCTCCATTCCAGTAGTGTTCTTGCCCTTTACTTTCTCTTATAAGCAAGTGATTTTCAGAGAGCTGCACTTAACCACACACCTTAATAAGTCCCACTGAGTTCAGTGATGCTTGTTCCCAGAGAAATGGGCATTGGACTGCATCCTTGGCTTGGATAGACTGAGGGCAAAACGCTTTATACGTAGATGACCTGGCCCTGTTTCTCATGGTTATTACTACAAAGTGTCCAATACACAGAGCTGTCCTCAGAGATCTTCACAATACATTATGGTGCCCTCGGAGCCCCTAAAATGGCAGGAATTTTGCTAGCATTTGAGAATTGACCTTTGCTTTTTTAAAAAAAGTGGTGTGCCATGCTGTCCTCCATACAAAATGCTGTAACTGATGTGCATACTGAATTTGCTCGAAATTACCTGTTTCACCTCATGAACAAATATTAACATGCTATGTCCAGAAAAGTTTCTTCTTTTCTGTGCCATATAAAATTTTCGCTTTGAAATGCATTCTCTTGTTCTCTGGGACTTATTTGTAATAAATGAATCTAGCCTCTCTTCATATAGGCCACAGTACAATTTAGATGTATGTGTTTCCTCATGATGAGGTTGTAACAATAAAGAAAATGTCTCCATGTCTCACAGCCATCAGGGCTTGATGCCTCAAAATTTTCATAGCTCAGTTTCATGCTGAAATTCCAAATGGGGGGCTTGTTAGAAACAAAAAGGGGAGCCAGTCATAACTCATCAGGAAATCATAATATAAACCGCAAAAACGAAAGGTGCTTCTGGTTGTCCTCTAAGTTTCAGTGACAGTTTCAAACTGAAAAGCTGAAATTCCAACTATGGGTTTCTTACAAGAAGAAGTGGAACTTGCAGTAACTCATTGGAACATCATAGTAGATGCTTCAAAACTTGAAAGAGTGGTTTTGATTGCCACCCAAGCTACAGTGTCCACTTTCAGACTGAAATTCCACACACATACAAGCTTATCAGGATTTTTTTTAAGACAGAAAACAAGAGAGGGCACTCTGAGGTAGGAAAAATGGTAGCAAAACAAAGTGCTGCTGCCAAGATTCCTGAGGCTAAAAAAAAACAAAAAATGTAGGGAAATGGGAAAGGGCTCTTTGAGGTGCTGCTGGCACGATTTAGAATTCTCCGGTGAGGCATTCCACATACATGTCCCTCCTCATGATATTGCCCTGACTGGTGAGACACAGCGTGGGGCCCCTCCTTTAAACTTTAGTCTTCTATCAGGTATATGGAGGGATAGTTGCTCCTTCAAATACTGGGCTTCCAAGCCTTTTAGGGTTTTAAATGTCACCACCAGAACCTTGTATTCTGACCAGAAAGAAATTGACAGTCAGCGTAGGCCCTTCAAGACCCATATTTTGTGTTGTCTATATGGTATACCAATCAGCAATCTTGTTGCTGCATTTTGTGTTACCTGTAGTTTCTGAGGTCAAGGGCAGTCCCATATAGAGTACATTGCAATAATCTAATTTGGAAGTTACAAGTGTGTGGACTGCTGTGGCTAAATTATTCCAGAAAATAACTTAAGCTGCTCCAAAGACTAGGACACTGTCAAATTGACCATTTGTAAGCCACCCTGATAGCTTTTGTGGCTGAAGAGCGGGGTATAAAAACAATAATAAACAAAATAAATAATAAATAGACACAGAGCAATGGGTTCAAACTACAGGAAAAAAGATTCCACCTAAACATTAGGAGGAACTTCCTGACAGTAAGAGCTATTCGGAAGTGGAATACACTGCCTCGTAGTGTGGTGGAGTCTCTTTCTTTGGAGATTTTTAAACAGAGGCTGGGTGGCCATCTTTTGGGAAGGATTTCATTGTATATTCCTGCATGGCAGGGGGTAGGACTGGATTGCCCTTATGGTCTCTTCCAACTCTGATTCTGTGATTCTATTCCTGTCCAGGAAAGGCTGTAACTGGCAAACCAGTCATAGCTGATACCAAGTAATCCAAGCTGTGGACTCCACTTGAGCCTCCAATAACAGAGATAGATCTAGGAGCATTCCCACACTATGCACTTGTTCCTTCAGAGGGAGTGCAATTCCATCTGGAGCAGATATCTTACCCAGTTCTTGGACTTGAGAACCGCCAGTCCTCATAGTCTCCATCCAGCTCATTACGACATCATCTACACAACAACATCTATTTTACACTGGATTAGGCCAGGCCATTAGCCATGTTAACCAGGCTGATGGGGCCTTGTGTCAGAAAGCATTGTGAGGATCACAAGTTTCATTCACCACCCCTGCTGGGAAGTAATATTCCTCACAAAAGAATGATTATCTTTCTACAGATGTCTGCTTCCCCTATCTGGTAGAAGGAATTGTGGACAGTGTTTTGGTAGAAACTCTGTGTCAAGATTATTATAACAGACATGGCTCCTAAACTGTGTGACCTGATCAAATTCAGTGATATTACTTGACAGTAAATGAGAGCAGAACTACCCATTTCTCCTATATCCTGTACCTTTTGAAATTCGTCTATGTCCATATCATTGCACTGGTATAATGCAGATTAGCGATGCCCATATTTTACTCTTCAAATCTATATAGAGATTGTTAAGGTGTTGTGTGCCCTGTTAAGTAGGGCCCTATTGGACAGGGTCTAAAAAGTCAGGAGGAAATGGATGTACAGGAAACGTGAAACAGCTTTTGTTAAACTTTTCTGTGAAAATTGTTAGGTGTAATAGAACTTCAAATGTGACACATACACACCATTTTGTACATCCTTGAAACTCAGCAGCTGTTGCTGTGAATTTTATTTTTTCCAGAACTGAGGTTTGTGTTTGTTTTTTAAAGAAAACCTTTCTTTTCCTCACTGCTGGTCCAGTATCACCCAGCTTGCTCATTGTCCTTCCTGCTCTGCTCCTATTTATATTGCTTTTATTGTATTAATACATGCATTGAATTTTTGCTTACACATGATATGATAAAGACATGTGGCAGCCTTTGAAGACAAAAGTTTGTTTGCTATGTTGTTATCCTGCTAGCTTATTGTCATTTTTAAAGCTTCTCACCCACTTTACAAGTACTCAAGCTCTTATACAAGCTCTTAAAAAACAAAAACCAAATAAGCATCCTTGTTGTTAGGTACAAATGAGATAGAGATTAAATAGCACCATAATGCACATTTTCTGAAATAATGAAGTTTATTGCTTGCAAGTCAAGACAATTTTATTTTTATAGATTTTCCTTGGTTTTTTTTCAGGTTCTGAGGCCATGTTCTGGAAGAGTTTCTTTCTGACGTTTCGCCTGCATCTGTGGCTGGCATCTTCAGAGAATGGTTGGGTAGGGGTGGGGTGGGGGTTATATACTGTGAACCCCTGTTGGGGAGGATATGTGAATTCGTGTATTTGAATGGCTAGTTTCTGGGTGGAGATATGCAAGGAGGATCAGGGTCTGTTTGGCTAATGGTTGGTTGATGGCCCATTATCTGTTAGAAATCCCCCTGTCCCTGGGTGGAGTTCAGTTGCAAGTGTTGAGTTTTGAGTTTACATATCCTCCCCAACAGGAGTTCACAGTACATAACCCCGCCCCCACTCCTACCCAACCATTATCTGAAGATGCCAGCCACACGTGCAGGCGAAACGTCAGAAATAAACTCTTCCAGAACACGGCCTCAGAGCCCGGAAAAAAAACAAGGAAAATCTATGGATGCTGACTCTGAAAGCCTTCGACTTCACAATTTTATTTTTGTTCCATCTCTTGTGTATCTATTTTTGGCCATGCAAACTTATTTGAACTTGGGCAGAGTACAGTTAGCTGCCAGGTACTTTCAATGCAATTTGCTGGATTTCTTTTAAGTGTTTGTAACTACAGATTGAGTCTCACTTATCTGGAATTCTGAAATCCGAATTATTTCAAAATCCAAAATTGTCAAGATAGGTGGCTGAGATAGTGATACCTTTGCTTTCTGATGGTTCAGTGTACACAAACTTTTTTCATGCCCAGAATTATTAAAAATATTGTGTCTAAAATTACTTTCAGGCTATGTGTATAAGGTGTATATGAAACATAAATGAATTTTGTATTTAGACTTGGGTTCCATCTTTAAGCTATCTCATTATGTATATGCAAGTATTCCAAAAATCTGAAATATTCCAAAATACCTCTGATCCCAATCATTTCACATAAGGAGACTCAACCTGTATGAAGTCCCTGTGGCTTTAGGAAGCACTACAGAGGCATGCAAGCAGATCAAGCAGCATTAGAAGCTTGTTTGTGAGAAAACAAGAGGTACTGCCTCTGGTGTACCAGGAGAACAAAAGATCATCCTTCCTCAGGGTACCTACCTGAATTGATGCTTTGGGATACTTCTGCTAGACTCAGATCCAACAACAGTACCTAGAAAATTGACCTGCTCAAAGCATGACCAATTAACATGCAGCAGCTGTACTGCTTTTTATAATCTAGGTCGTCTTCATCACCACTTGCTTAGGGAACTGCTTGTGTCATCTTCACTATTAGCATCTGTATGCTGCATGCTTTTCAACTCATTTAATAGGCTAAACCAGGGCTAGACAGCTGGCTACCCACAAGCCTCTCTCTATAAAACATATTTGTTGAGCAGCCCTATAAGAATTAATAAGGATAAAAAAGAAAAGGCTGAGGTGAAGATGTTTAAAATACTACAGGACAGAAAAGATGTCTCGCTTTAATATTGCATATTATGAATGTACATGCCTGCTAGGTGGCTGCCTTTGGGCCTGTGTGTGTGTGTGTGTGTGAGAGAGAGAGAGAGAGAGAGAGAGAGAGAGAGCATGTGCCTGCCTTCTGGTTACCTGTTGACTTATGATGACCTCATTAATTTCATAGGGTCCTCTTAGGCCAGGAATATTGTGAGGTGTTTACCAGTTCCTTCCTCTGAAATATAGGCTACAGCACCTGGTATTTGTTGGTGGTCTCTCATCAACATACTAAACAGGGCTGACCCTGCTTAACTTCCAAAATCAGATGGGATCTGGTGCCTTTACGGTTTGGGGCCTGGCTATTAGTAAAAGTGCTGTGCTTTATGTGAAGATGCCCCGCTACCTTCTGGACATCAAACATATATTGATGAGGTCTACTGGTGGTCAGTGAGGAAATCCATAAAGAGAAGTCCTGATTGCCAGCTCCTGAGCTACTAACATCAATTTTGTTATTATTCAAACTTTCCCAAGGAAAAACTACAAACAAAATGCCAAATAGAGCATATGGGTTTCAGTAGTTAAAGGTTTGATTCTGTTGACTTTTGTGGGAAGCCTTTTAGTCATAGCCTTTAGGCATGTCAATGGAAGCTTGATAGGTTTCATTTTGAATCTTAGACGCTATTTTGGTTGGTATATAAGCTTTCTCTCCTGGGCTCTGGCTGACTCTTCCCAACTCAATTGATTGATACTATTCAAAGACACCTTTGGCTATCAGCTCCTCCCAGGAGGGAATGAACTATCAAACACCTCTCTGACAGGGTTATCTATTTCCTTTAAAATTCAAGATATTCTCAGACCATAGTACCTTTAACATGTATATAGTCATCTTCAGAGAAAAATATAATGGGAAACACAACTTTGTTTCCTATATGCAATTGCAAGTAACTGCATCAGGGTTCCATTGCTTTAAATTGTACTATATCCTGGAAAAAATGGGTTCAGAAAGAGACTGGATGCTTTGCTGCTTGGTCGTCACATTCTTTCTTGCACAGAACTTAGGTAATGAACTGATCCTGTGCTGAAATCATTGCATAGACCCTGCCTAAAGCTACCCAATAAGCCAATTTTCAACTGTTCCTTCCCTATTCTCAGGGGCAGTGCACCAAGTATACTTCATGTCTAAATAGTCTGTCTATATTGATTAATTTCTATGCTTAACCCAGGTAAGTGTACAGAAATCCCAGCCAAGAGGATGCTCTGAATTTCTCCATGAGCTAATTAAGTTGTGCCTTTTTTTTTCCATTTGATGCAAAAATCTAGAAAGCTAAATAATAAATAAACACAGCACACCCATGTTGGAGAAGTGCTTTCCCCTAGTATCTCTGCATCAGTTGTGGGTGTTTTTGTAACTTCCAGCTTCTGATGTTGCAAATACTTATCAGAGTTTAATATTTTGGTTCTTTTGTTTTGTTCTGTTCTTTTAGCAGGTGGTGGGATCTCAGAGCTGCTATGAAGATACCTGCCGTCTTCCCCTTCTCCATTTACGTGCATTTTCTGCAGTGGTATCATAATATGGAATACAGACAAAATATTCAGTCAGATAATGGACTGACTTTAAGTTAATTTGGTAAGGACCAGTGACCTTGCTGCCTATGGACACAGGAATCCATTTTTTAAAAGAAGCAAAATTATGGAAGAGGAAAAAACCTGTCTCCCTGATCTTTTCTTGTGAACAGAGAATGAACAAGTTGACTTTCAGGAAAGATGATTTGTACTGAATCTGAGGGAAGGAAACTATGTTTTGCTTATTAATTCACTTAAAGTCCCCAAAAGTATGAAGGGATCTTTCACATGGCAAGACCACTTCCTTCAGCTGAGGCCTTTAAATAGTTTCTGTTGCTTGTAATTCTCAAGAGGACAAATGTTAAAGACCCGTCATGCTCTTGTGGATTTCAACACATTGCTGTGGATTGTTTCTAATTAAAAATGTTACTTGGTGCATCATTATTTTTTCTGTTATCCACTGGCTTGCAGTTGGTTTGGAGGCATGCTGTTAATGCTTAGACCTCCCTTGTATAGCTCATTGCTTTCCAAGATGACCTACTTTTTGAAGGTTTGGAATAGATGCTTGGAATCCCAATGAGCCTGGAGGATGATAGGGTTATAAAGGTGTTGGAGGAAATCGATGCTGATTGCAAGAGCAAAGGAGAGCGTGAGAGAAGCAGCCATTTATGTAGATAAAAGAAATAGGATAGATGTGCTATGGAGCAAAGCTTCTCACTCATCGGCTCATTATATTTCCTAGTATTGTCCACAGCCCAGAGATGATTTTTCACCTTTCCACCTGTTCAGAATATGCAGGAAGAATGAACACAGAAGAAGATAAATGCACCTCAGACAGAACATAAATGGAAGTTTGATTTCCTTGTGTTTTTACTCCGTGTCCTATCCAAAGCTATCCAGCGATTTGAGTTTTGTTACTGGACATACATTTGAAAAGGTTGCATTTCATTTTCTATGCTTGTAGTTGTTCAATCCAAAATCATATTAATCTAACTCAAGAGGTTTTTAAACGTTTTCTCCAGAATATAATCTGAGGTTTTTGCAGGAGGTTCAGCTGACCTTGTGGTCACAGGAGTATATTGTGGAACAAGTAAATGAGCTGTAAATTACAAATAGATTTTTTTGGTTTAGTGATTTTGCTTATAGAAAGTTCTACCCTGTAGAATTGTTCTAATGAAACTCTGAGTTGGCACTTACATTCTGTAGTATTATTTATGACATCTCTAACCACGAAAGCTTCCATGCAACCCTTCTGTGTATAATTCTGACACAGCCAGCTAGTCCATCCAAAGAATGGAAGACTGCTGGGGGGAAAATTGCCCTACTCCATGTGTGGTGTTACAGATCCTTGCCTTATTCTGCAAGTTTCTACAGTTCAGCAGCCATGGTTTATTTTCTTTCAGTTCTTAACATTCTTTTGATACTCCTGGAGCTTGTACAAAACCTGGCATAATGATTGCTTGTTAGTTTTCTGTAAACTACTGCTGTGATGCTAGCTTACGTGTTTGTAAATAAAGAAGTATGTTTATTTCTTATATTGCAATCTGTCCTCTTTTGTTGCACAGGTCTTTCCACATACTTCAGTTAGACAACCTAGAGCAAACAGTTAAAATATAAGTTATTTTCTAATAGTAGTAATGATCTTCGCATGTGTTGGCTTAATCCAGGTGGAGCCATTGTTCATAAATCCACATTATTCTGTTTTGCATTGCAACTAGCCTTTTCAAGAACCAAGAAGATGAAAAATATTTCAAAACGGATCATGGGAATAATTCAGTCAAGTGATAGTCCAAACAACACAATACTGAACTTAATATAAAATTGGTATGAGGAAATTAGATGAATGATGGTCACTGAAAATTGAGAATTCATTCAGGCTTAATCATGGTCAGAAGTCTGATACCTTTAACCTGAGCAAAATGGCTATCAGTGCTTGTAAGCATCCATCATTGCAAGACGAGTCAGGTTACAGGTTATCTTAGGTTTACTCAGTGGCAGTTATTATTTGCCACTGAGAAGATGGCTCAGTGCCTTCCAACTTGAGAGTCTCATCTTCCAGCACTGTCTCTTCATTTTGGAGTCTCATCCTCATAGGGTTTTTGAGGTAAAAGGCATTCAGGAGTAGTTTACCATTGCCATCTTGTGTGCAGTACTAAATAGGCAGCAGTACTTCATTCTAAAAATAAGAATGACAACCAATTCATCATGATGGTGTATCCGCCAAGCCTACCAGCCACGTGCTGAAAGCACAAACTACCAAGCAGTTGTATGGTTGCAAGACTGATGGATTATTGTAAGTCCTTCCTTTTCCTCACCCCACCACTAGACAGTGGTTAAGGATTAAAGATCAGTCCTGTTCTTTAAGGTGCCCTCAACTCAGATAGTGTAGTCCAGCGATAAGGAGAGCCATATGAAGAACTGAGAAGCACAATCCCTGCTCTTCTTACTTACATAGACAGTATTTTCAATGCAATGCATAATTGCCTACTTTATCCAACCCTTTTTGGCTCTTCCACCACCAACCATGTTTCCAGTCACCACCGCCAACCATGCTTCTTGCTGCAGTTTCTATTGTCAACACTTTTTTTTATTACTTACCAGAGGCTGCATGCACACAAATAAATGACACTATATTATTGCCACACCAGACCACATGTTTGGCCCTCCTCATTGTAGACTTCTGTTTTTAGAAGGCTACAGCTGAGAAGAAAAAGATGTAAACAAAGTAGTGTGCTCAGAGCTGTACAGTAGCTTGTTTTGAATCTAGAGTGGTGCAAGTCATCTAGCTCCCCCAGTCCTGATGCAATAAATTGTCTCCACCAGCAATGGGTTTGGAGACTCTTCTCTTTTTCCAATCTCCACAAGCTGGTGTGCTACTGAAATCAGTAGCTGGAAGTACACATGATGTATTCCGTGCATAGATGATAGCAATGGTGTATTTGCTGATTTGTCCCTAGGTTCGTAGGAACAAATCAACAAGGCTCCTGATTGGTCATCTTGATATCAGCGTTGTGATGGACACAATCCTGAGTCCTGCCAAATGTGGAGTTACCTTTTCTCAACAGTGTTGAAGAAGAATGTGGTTGGCTTTTCAGGATGATGCTACAATTGGATTGTAGAAGGCTGGTTTGTGACATCATAGTTTTATAACAATGAATGTGTCAGGCATTTTATGAATGAGCATGGAGAATAGAGCAGGGCTAAAAATTATTCTTGATAGCAATGACTAGCTTGGAGAATGTTCTGATCCATGCAGTCATAATATCTCTAGTATTGGGATGCTTCATGTACTGTTTTGAATACCCTGTGCTTCACATTTCATAGACTATATAGAAGTCACTGTTTTGTAAGTATCACTTCTGTCTTATTTTTTTGTGCTGTCTTGATCATCCTTTATTTTGGTCTATGACTAAATAAAATGATGATGATCCTCTCCACTACCTATTCTGCCTCTCTTCCAAGACGTTTTGAGGTGATCTAGGTGGTCCCCCTACCCGTTTTTATCCTTCCCAAACCCTGTCAGGTAGCTTATGCTGAGAAAACTAGCAACTGGCCAAAGGTCACCAAATGAACTTCATGAACAAATGGGGCTTTGAACTCTGGTCTCCCCAATCCTAGTCTAGCATCCATTAAAACTATGAAAAGGCTAAAGAAAAGAAAAGAAAATGGCAGCATGTGCATTCCATTTAAAGACCTCAGCTGTCATGCTTTCCTTCTCATTGAGATGGTGAGTCAATGCAGAATGTAGAACTGAAATGTGTCAGTCTTACAGCTTCATCCTGAGGCCATAAGTCAAGAAGCCACAAATTGTTTCCTCCTCTCCAATTATGAGACACTCACTCACGGACGAGTGTATGTGTGTGAGCGGGAAGAGGTCAGTGCATTTAGAGGTCCCAGCTTCAGCCCCTCACATCTCTAATTAAAAATGATCCCAGCTAGAATGACTGGGAAAGAGCCTGGAGAGCTGCTAACAGCCAGAGTAGCTAACTCTGGACTGTAGGAAGACTGGGGGACCTTTTTCAGTCCAAGGACTGTTTCAGGGAAGTTCTGGGGCCACGTTCCAGTGTTAGGTGAAGCCAAAACCAAAAGGTTAATGCTAAGAAGATCCATGTATTTTATAGTAAAGTTCTTAACTAAGCCTTATGAGAGAATTTAAGTCTTTCAGAAGGGGGGAGAGCTCCTATGAAAGCTGGAAAACCACCAAACAATGGTATCATGGGGAAAGCAGCATGGCCATCTGGAGAATTCCAGAATGGTCAAACTTGCATATGAAGTGAAGTTCCCTATTACTAAACTAGAGCCAATAGTCTGACTCAATTCAAGACAGCTTTATGGGTGTGTATGGTTTGAAAATGTTCATATCCAAGTACATAGAAATATAGCACAAATTGTACATACAGTTTTATCTTCCTCCACTCACAACCACCTGGAAGAAATAAATTGAAATGACCCTCTTTCTTGGGTTCATTAATTGACTGATAGAACTATGTCCTGATCTCAAGAGAGCACTGATTCTGCTGAATGTTTATCTGGAATTCAAGCAGATATGCTTCTAACCTTCCTGAAGATCTCTTCGCATCTATTAGCACAACTCATAAATTCCCTGTGAGTGAAATAGTAACAAACCAGCTGCTGGTCATGCTGGTGTTCAGAACTAGGGGGTTCAGTGGTAGCTGGTGGCTCCTGTGTCAGTGGAGCAGTAAATCCACTCTGGGATTTGGATATCTTTAGCAGAGCTGTCTAAGGCGATGAAACTATTTTGAGGATAGGGTTCAGTGTTGGAAAAATCCAGCATTCTCTCTCCTCCACTCACTTGCTATCAGAGCAAGCAGATAACAGGAGAGGATTTCCTGCATGTTAAAATCCTTCTCTTTTTCTCATTCAACAACTTATTGATTCTACCTTTGAAGTGCATGGTTGCAAATAGTTTGCAAGCAAGCAACAAGAACATGTGACCTAGGATACTTACTTTTGGTCCTGGACATATAAAGATACAGTTGTCCCTCTGTATCTATGGATTTGGTATCCACAGATGTAAGTATTCACGGCTTGAAAATATTCTTAAAAAAAAAAAATCCAAAAAGCAAAGCTTGATTTTGCCATCTTATATAAGGGACACCATTTTGCTATGGCATTGCATATAATGGGACTTGAGTATTCACAGATTTTAGTATCCACAGGGGGTCCTGGAACCAAACCCCAGTGAATATGAAGGGACAACTGTATATCCCTTCTCAGCTCCTGTTCCCATTATACCATCTTACCAACAACTACAACTCTGTTCTCCATCTTGGCTCTCTACCCTTCTCAGCTGCCATGCTTTCCTTCTCATTGAGATGGTGAGTCAAGATGAACCTATCTCTTATACAAATCAATTCATTACTTAGTTAGGATGTAGGCTGTCCATGCATATGTAGATGCATAGCCATTAGTAAAGTTTTTAAGTCTTTTAACTTGAAGCTTCCTGGTTCTTTTGTTTTGGGTTCAGGGCAAAGTTACTTAGGATTGGGTCATGCTTTTAAGCTGCGTTCTGCTACAAGAAAGTTAATTCCTATCATTTTAACTTTTTATTATTATTATTTTTATTGTAAAAAAGGATTACATAAAGTTAAAAACAAAAAGTCCATCACATCGTATAGTTTCTTACATTTTTCTTCATCATCAGTTCTCTACAGATCAAACACAAAAATTAATAAACAGTCAACATTGCACAAGTATTATCTTTAAATTATCTGTCTGCCTTTGTTTATATCTGACTTCCCTTCTGGTATCTTCTAGTATTTCCTTTCTCGTCTTGCACATCACTTTCATACATTTAATCCTGGTTTCTCTATTTCCTTCTCTATTTCCCTTATATATCTTATTCTTTTTATGTATTGGCTGTATATATTCCCCTAGTCTATATAAAAGGTTGTAGATAATATTAATATTGAATAATGAATATTAAATAATGGATATTGTATCAATAACATATTCCTTTTTATTATTCATTTTGTTCTTATTCATTTTTGTTCTGCTCATTTGATATTTTGTTCAAATATTGGAGTATGTTGCTACTTTACCCCATCTGTTTGTTAAGAATGTAACAAGGGTTGTCCAGTCTTTATCATAATGCTCCATTTTTTCTCCCTTTAATAGCATTGTTAATCTATCCAAGTTTAAGGACTCATACAGCTTTTCAAGCCACTGATCCATTGTAGGGCATTGTTTGTTTTTCCACAGTCTTGCAAACGTAATTCTAGCAGTTGTAAGCATATAGAAGATAATTTTACCATGTTCTCTCTCCAAGTTCTTTTCTATCATTCCTAAAAGGAATACTTCTGGTTTCCATTGCAGATGAATATTCAGTATTTCTACTATCATTTGTCGAACCTGCTTCCAAAATTTATTTGATTTTTTGCAGTTCCACCAGAGGTGGAAAAATGTTCCATTTTCCTCTCCGCATTTCCAACGATTGTTCTGGGCTCCTTTATACATCTTGGAGAGTTTACTGGGTGACAAATACTATCTAAAATACATTTTATATAAGTTTTCTCTTAATCCTTGACTAGACGTTCTTTTAATTTGTTTTAACCACATATCTTCCCAGGATTCCAATTGTATTGTGTGCCCTATATTTTGTGCCCATACAATCATATTTGGTTTGATTACATCCTCTTCTGTATCCCATTGTAGTAGTAATTTATAAAATCTAGAGATTTTTCTATTCCCTGATTCCGTGATAGTTTCCCAAAGTGAATTCTTTGTCATAATACCTGTAAGCTTAACGTCCATTTTGTATCTCTCTCTCATTTGAACATAAAGATACCAATGACAATCAAGACTCCCCTGTTTCAGTTCCGCTTGGGATTTCATTATGTACTTATCTCCTTCTATATTTAGTATATCTTTGTACCTCAACCAATGCTGTGTTGGAATGCCTTCCTTATTATGAAATGCTTCATGGGGTGAGGTACACAAAGGCACTTGATGAAAGAACCTAGTTTTGACTTTTTTCCAACAATTTAATAGAGATCTCCTAATGCAGTGGTTATAAAAGTCCTTATTTATTGCATCTTTGTTATAGAAAAGATAAGCGTGCCAACCAAAGCGGATCCCTTCACCTTCAATCGCCAATAACTTTTGATCATTCAATGTCACTCACTCATTTATCCATGTCAGGCAGCATGCCTGATAGTAAAGTTCCAAGTTTGGAGCACTAAGTCCACCTCTTTCTTTTGCATCTTGGAGGGTTTTCATTTTCACCCTCGGCTTTTTCTCTGACCAGAGGAATCTCGAGATGTCCGATTGCCACTCTTTAAACGTTTTCTGATTGATATTTATTGGAATTGTTTGGAATAGAAAATTCATTTCTGAAGCAAATGTGATTAAGAGATGCCAAATAGCTTCCAAATTATCCTCTACAATCTCCCCCTTTGCACTACAGTTCTTAAAAGCCAGTTTCCCCTTAGGGCCCGTGTCCAAACCCTGTTCAACCATCTGTGAAATGTAAGGCCACACAGTTTCTTACAAGTGTTCACAATTCCAATTCTTGCTGCACAGAGTATTGTACAAATTGATGTTTATGTATTAGACTTTCATTTGAATCTTCAAATATTGACAGTATCAATAAGGGTCCATTAGATTGTATTATTTGGTTTGTGATTTATTTCCAAAAAATTATTGCCTTGAAACATACAGCCACGTCAAGTGTTCCCACTGCTGTACATCCTCCAGAATTTTTCAGATACATGTTTATTGATCCTTCATAGCTTTAATGGGTATACAAGTTGTCCCTCCACATTCACGGATTTGGCATTCATGGATTTAAGTATTCACGGCTTGAAAATATTATTAAAAAAATAATAATCCCAAAAACAAACCTTGATTTTGCCATCTTATATAAGGGACACCATTTTGCTATGCCATTGCACATAATGGGACTTGAGTATTCACGGATTTGGGTATTCACGGGGGTGGGTGGGTGGGTCCTGGAACCAAACCCCAGCAAATGTGAAGGGACAACTGTAGTTGCCACTGATGCACTATCCTTAGGGTAGCTTCTTTTTATTGCCCTAGAGGGATGGGCTCCCATATTTTATTCTACTATTCCTCCTCTATAATACTGCAATTTTTAGTTGTGATTTCCACACTATTTTAGAACCTTTACTTGAACTGCATAGTTTTTAAAATAATTGCTTTGTAAATATTAGATACAAAACTTCTAAACTCATTACAATTATCTAGACAGTAAGTTTTTAAAAAATCAACACATTGAAGTATCCTATCTCGCTTGTACAATTTAGATGCAAATGTTATAATCTGAAATATCTGTAACAACTTTGGGGAAGGAGCTTCAGGTTTGGTCCTCAACTGCTAAAGTGTAACTGTTCTGACATTAGTGAACAAATCTTTAAGCCTATAGATTCCACTATTTTTCGAATGAGCATATTCTTGAAATTTATCTCTTTCTTGGAATCCCTGATGGATAAGGTAAGAAAATAAAGGGGAAATTGCTGGCAAAATCATTTCGCTATGGTTCTACCCAATCATAAGGATCTCTTTCACAAAAGGATGCATGATATCCCCCAATTCCCTTCTAAATGTTGGAAGAAAAAGTATCAAGATCTGGGTTTATCATGTCATCCTATGCCAGATCACTCAGTTTTCTCAGTAGTTTGTAAGAACTTGATGAGTTGCACTAAATGAATTGCCTGATAGTACAGTGGGTCCTCCCCATCCGCTGGGATTTGGTTCCAGGGGGGCCCATGGCTGGGGGAAAAGGTGGATGCTCATGCCTAATATTAATTAATGGCAGTGCAAGAATGCAGGCATGCACTGATGTGGCCACATGCATGCACCACCATTGAATATTAATAGGGCATGGTGATCCACAGATGCTCCAGTCCACAGATGGCTAGCCTGCAGATAGGGCGGGCCCACTGTATTTCTTTAGAATAGGTATAGTAAGGCCAGAAGTTATTGTAATGTTATATTATAACTATTTGAAATCTTATTTTTTCCCTCCAGCAACAACTTCTCCAAATCTAACTGCTGAGCCCTAATTTTTTTTAAAACTGAGGACTTAGAGGGATGACTTAAAATAAAACCATAATTTTGCATAAAATATATGCCTTAACAACAGGTAGCCTGCCTAACAATGACAAAGGAAGAAGAGCTCAATCTTGATGGACCAAATACAATTGTTTATCATTTCTCAGAAAAAGCTGTGGGAAGTCCTTTGTCAGCAACACTTCAAGATACTTAAAGCTAGAATAATGGAGGTTTGGTCTAAAAAGATACTCAGTTCTCTTTTATTCTTCTACTGGAATGTTTATGCAAAGTAGCTTTGATTTGTCATAATTTTAAAACGTGAATATTTATGAAGTTCTGCTGAAAATATATATGCTGTTATCTATATCTGGAGGAAAGAGAAGAACATGATCTGCATAAACTAACTTTATGTTCTTTCTCTCTGTGTGTGTGTCTCTTTCACTCTCCTTAAATCTCACACTTTAGTATCTGAGCATTGTCCTGATGAATTCCATCAATGGCACTATTGCCAAGGCAAAGAGAAGGGAAGATAAGGAACAGCCCTACAGGCAAGGTGTAATATAACCAGGCTTTTGAACAAGCTTCTTCCTTTACCAGTATATCACTTGAATGGCCCTCATATTCTGAAAAGTCCTGATGTCTGGAGATCTGGCTCAGAAAGCAAGATGTATTTTAAACTTCTGGGATATTTATGACATTCAAATAATGACACTTAAGTTATTTAATGGAAATACAGAATGGATTGTAAAAGCACTTCCCAAGTATGATAACTGCAGAAGCCAGTCTGACTCTTGGAACATTAGTGCTTACTTTCTTTGTACCATTATCAATGGCTGCTGATGATTCAGTTACCAGTCCCATCACCATTCCCAAGGAACTGAGCGCTGTGACTGCCCGAATTTCTATCAGTTCCACAAGCTGCAGTGCTACTTGTGGCCTGGGCTACAAAGTAGAGGAAAGATGTCAAATTAGACCTAATGGGGAAAGGAGACATTGCACCAAGAGGAGAGTGGACTGCCTGAGCAACTGGATCTGTGGGATGATGCACTTCACCATCCTTGTTGGGAAGCCCTTTGAGTTCAGCTGCCTGAGCACAGAGGAGATTGGTCCAGAGACCCAAAGCTTTAGTTATACATGGAGGTTGGCCAGAGGCATCATCACCACAGACGATGTTCTCTTCACACCTTTCAAGACTTCAGGCTTTGTCATTAAGTTTTCTCCCGCTGAGGAATATGATGCAGGAACATACAGATGTGATGTGCAGTTCATGAAAACATACAAGATTGTAAAGAGAATCTACTTTGGCCTTCGTGTGATTCCTGGTCACCTGGTGGATCTAAACTTTGACAAATCCTTGACTGAAGAGCAGAAATTAGAAATCAAGAATGAAGAAACCCAACAGAATGCTACTGTTGCTCCAGTCCAGGAACGACTGCGCTCTTGGCAACAAAGAGCCATGTTTGTGTTTCTGGTAGGCATTGGAAGTGGAGTGGTGGGCGGGGTCTTGTTGCATACCCTTCTGTATTGTTTGGTGAAAGTTCCTGGTGACTATGAACACGTGGAAGAATGAAGTGCACTTTCTTACACTCTTGCTATTGGATGATTTCTGTACTTACTAGTTTCACAATATTAAGGTGTAAGCTAGACCATACATTGAATTTATAGCTCCAATTCAGCCCCCCCCCACACACCATTTTAAAACTCCAATCAAGAAGGGGTCATTTAAAAAATTGTCTGGACGAGGCTTAACTTTACTTTACCTTCATGCTTTGTCCCTAATCTACATCAGTTCCACCAATGTTTATTTATGAATAAAAAAGAAATGCTCTCACGGCTAAACTACATGCCTTTAATGCATGGTCACCTTTAATCCCAAGTGTTATAGCTGCAGTCTGCAGGTCATCTTGAGATACCAGCCACAAACATAGTTTGACTTAATTTACTACAAAGCAATAAAATCCTGCACTTTGATTATGTTTAAGCCTCATAAGACCTCTGCCATGTAGTGCAAACCATGGAAAACAGTAACACATCGCTCAGTAGTTGAGCCATTTGCTTTGCATACAGAAAGTTTCAGGTACGGCTGGGAAAGAAACACTGGAGGGCTTTTGCCAGGCGCCATAGGCAATGCTGAACAAGAGAGACCTGCGGTTTGATTCTGACAACTTCCTGTGTCCTCATGATTTGCCGAGTCCTTAGGTCTAAATCAAAATGGTATACAAGGCTTTTAAAATATTTTAAAATATCCCTCTTCCCCTGAGTCAGCAGGACTGGCCCTACCATTAGAAAAAGTGAGGCATCTTCCCCAGACAGCTAATTTTGGGTGTCATGAAAATAAAGAAAACTGAGCCTTTTACTGTATAATTATCTTATTTTTGTTTTCAAAGAGAAGTATTTCTGGGTTTTTCTGCCTCAGGCGCTAAACTAGCCAGGCCATCCTAGGGTCCTATACCATGTGACATGGGCAGGGGTGAAGTGGGGGTATCATTTGCTGCTCTGCTTCAGAATGGAAAAATGTGAATCCAGGCATCCATTGCACTTACTGTAATTGCAGTTTCTATTGTTAGTAGGTTAATAACCAATTCAATAAATAAAAATATATGTCAAAGTAGATTGGGGATTATTGCACAAACATCTCAGTACATACATTCAAGCTCTGTACAAACAACCGAAGTGATTTCCAGGGAAATGAAGGCAAGTTTATCTGTGTTCCCAAGGGAGCTGGATTCTGATTTTCACTTTGAGAGTTCAGCTATTTTGGCTGCCCATACCTCCCAGAATCCCCTTGCTTTGGGATGCTGGGAGCTATAGTCCAAAAAAGAACTTTTCCAATCTCTGTGCCCACCAAAGCTCTGTCTTCATATCTGATTTACTTGGTAGTTTACTTTAGCTCTCTTCCTGGAAATTTCTTTTTATGTGATTAGGGGAGTTAAACCTTCAATGGGAGATATAGGGGGAGAAAAGGGAATCTTGCGATCAATTAAAAGCAAATTAGATAGTTGGCCTATATCAAAGCCTGATACAGAGCTGTTTATCTTACCTGCGTTCCATGTAGATCTGTGAACATTTTGACTAGATGGGGCAGGGTGATGAAAGGTGGGAGGCAACAAATAAAGGGGAGGGAGTGTCCAGATGCATAGAAATAACTTTATCCAGCCTAACGTGTTTTGGCTGGCATCCTGTCAGTGACATATGCAGGTGTTAAGTCCAATTTATGCCTGCATATGTCCTTCACTTTTTGTTGTTTTTCAGGAAAGAGGAATTCACTATCTCCTTTTCTCACAGACCCTCATCCCTTCAAGACTCACCTTTACTGTGCACGCCCCCATGGCCACTTAGTGACCAGTAGAGAACAGAGAGTATTGAAAAGGCACTCAGCTCTGTCCCTTAGACAGATGCATAACAACAAAGGCATCGTATGGGACATCATGTTTTCCTTCAGAGGTTGTGGAGAATGCCATTTTCATTATGTGTCCAGCTATAGTGGGGTAAGCAATTGTCAGAGGCTAAGGGACTGTATTAGCACCCCCCAGGAGACCCTTGGAGGGCCTCACTGTCCTGGTGCACACCCAGCCAAAAAAAAATTAAAATATTTTTGGGGGCCCCGATACCCCCAAACACCTTATACGTGGTGTTGGGAGATTTCCCCCCAACATTTTCATTTATTCATTAAAGATTGTTCATATTGTTTACCTGGTTTTCCTCCGTGGTTGTTTAGTTAAGGAAAAAGTAGTTTAGCTGGTTGAACAAAACCCCTGGAAAACAGATGTTTGTTCTGTCTTCCCGCAGATAATGAAAAATTAACCACATTGCTGCACAGATGAAGGTGGATACCTTGGTCAACTGTTTCAACTTTGGCCCCTGTTAGAGCTCATTCTGATGGGCAAAAAGCCCTACTAAATGTCAGGCTGTTTTGTGCCTGGACTGCATGCCTTGGTGTGGCCCCCACATCCAGCCATGCTTCTAATGTACTGGGGTTTGTCGTTTTGATTGACATGTGGTGTGGTCAGAGTTTCCTCTTCTCTTCAACTGCATACTGAGGGATTGAAGGAAAAGTCTCAGCTCCATCCATACTGTTCTTGGCAGGGACTGCCCAGGAGTACAGGAGGAACTGAGAGAAGGAAGCTAGATGGGGAATTTAACCAACTATCTTGGAAATTTACAGGGATTTTAAAAGAACGTCCTGCTGCCATGGATGCAAAAAGTCATAGTTGGTCCCTCATGTGTTTGTTGTGTGCCTTCAAGTTATTTCCATACTTATGATGACATTAAGGCAAACCTATAATGGGGTTTTCTGAGGCTGAAAGTATGTGACTTGTCGAAGGTAGCCCTGTGGGTTTTCATGGCTGAGTGGTGATTTGAATCCTGGTCTTGTAGTCCAACACTCAAACCACTACACCACGCTGGCTCCTTGGACCCTCAAAACTACTCTAAAGGGACCAGGACAATAGGAACATTGCCTGGACTATCCACACAGACACAGACAAACAGACACACACAGAGAGAGACAAACACACACCAGTCAGCAGAGTAGCAAGTCAGGCCAAATTCCTGAGCTTCTGCCTCCTCTGGATGAGACCTTAGACTGCCCAGTTGCCCTTCAATAGTCCCTACTTGCTTGTTCCCCTGCTGGAATGGAGGAAATTGGACTCAGATCATTATAAACCAGTGGATGCACAAGCTTTCCAGCTCCAAAGTCTGCATCCAGTGTCTGCTGAGAGCCCCATAAACCCTTGTGTGCATGTATGACCTGCCCCTGAGTGTGCTCCTTTCTCCTTGCAATTTCCAATAACACTGCTCCTTTCTGATTACTACTAATGGTGGGTAAACAGTAAATTTGAAAGTCATGGAATAGTGTTTTCCCACCCTGTAGCCCAGATGATCAGCTGGGCTGCAGGGAAAAACAGCTGGAGTCCTACTGGTTTCAGAGACTGTGCAGAAAGCAGCTGTAAATTGTAGGTGATGCTCTCCTGCTATGAACAATGGCAGCTTATAACAGTGAAACATGCCCAACATTGTCAAAAGAACTGAGTTGCATAAGTCAGTGATACTAGTGGTCCATGGACTGGTGCTGGTCCCTGGAGAGCTTGTCAAGGATAATTGGACTTACAGTCCCAGAATCCTAGCAATAAATTCTCACTATGGACAAAAATACAGGCTGGCTTAACTTTCAATTAGAAAAGCAGGGCTGTTTGCAAGGTTATGATATATCAACAAATGGTAGTAACTGTGGGTTTCTTCCCACCAGCTGTGTCTTCTCTCTTTTCTCTCACAGCTTGGCCAGTGAAGTAGTCAAATGTTATGGGTAGCTCTAAGCAGCTCTCTTTGGGAAATCGAAACTGCTTTTTTGCATTGCTGTCTGCTTGAGAGAGAACAGACAGTGCCAATGATTTTTCCTAAGCTCTGTAACAAGGCTCTGTAGCAAGATGTATTTTGCTCCGTAGTGTTTTAGATATTCAAATAAAAAACCTGAAAAGGATATTTTTCGTCTGTCTCCATGTCTCCATGCCTAGGTATGCAGAAAGGCATATGATCCTTGCATTTTTGCTGATTCTACTATTGTTCCCTCTGGGCATGTACAGATTGTTCAGAGGGGCTGCATACCCTGGCAGGTTGATGGGCCCAGAACTGGACTTATTATGGACATGGGATTAGCCAGGGTGCCCTTTTTGCTGCCTTGGTGTGTTACCTGATTTTGGATTTAATTTTGGAGATGTTTTTTGGGATTCCAGTCTATGCCTGACGAGCCTGGAGGAGCAGATCATCAATCCTGGATGCTGAGATGCCTGAACGCTGCTGAGAGGAGCTGTCTGATGGTCCTGGCTGGTAAGCTACCCTGTTAAGGAATTTACCCAGCTTAGAGAGGCTTGATAGTTCAAAGTTGCAGCCATGGCACTCAGTCCGGGAGAGGAAGTTTGCCTTTTGAAAAATTAAATGACAGGAATTACCATACGTCGGCTGTGAAGATGGAGGCCTATCTCTGCCAGCAGTTGATGTATGGCCCCATTGCAACAACCCCAGGGCCCAATGCTTCAGCTGAAGATAAATGAGCTGAGGAAAGGACCAAAGCTTCAATCATTTTGGGGTTGGAGGACAGCCAACTGATATATGTGAGAACATGTGTTTCGGCTCAGCAGACCTGGCAAGCTTTAAGACAGGTTTACATGCACAAATCCACTGGCTCCCAGATTATGCTGACATGTAAGATGTACCGGTCAAGGCAGCAACCTGGAGGGGATATAGCTACCCACCTAGCTTTGCTGCGTGATCTGTTTGACAGGCTACATGAGGTAAACGTGGATTACTGTGAGCAGTCAGTGTCACATCCTCTTATCATCCTTGGATGAATCTTTTGATAGTCTAATCCATAGTTTGGAGACTATTCCAGCTGGAGACTTGACCATGAACTATATTACTGGCTGTTTGCTGGAGGAGCAGAAGAAATGGCTTGAGCGCAAGCAGGATTTACAGCTGCCTCGGTCCAAGAATTCCACAAACAACTCTGCAGCTGGTTCTAAGCTGTACAGTGAGAGGGAAGGACCTGCTTTTTCTGTGAAAACAAAGAGTTGCTGGAGCTGTGGTGAGAAAGGACATTGTCCCAAGGACTGTAAAAATAAACAGGCCAAAAAGAAGGATAAAGACAGTAAGCCCAGCCAGAAAAAATCTGGCACCAGCATGACTGTTTCGGCTGTGGTCTTACAGGCAACAAAAGGGCAAGGGAAAAAGCTATCTTTCTGGGCTTTAGATAGCGGGTGTTCCAAAAACATTTCCAACTCTAAAGACATTTTTAAGGACACTGAGATAGCTAACCCTTGCAATATGAGTTTAGCTGATGGGTCAAAGTCAAAATGTCTGGGTGAGGGTACTTGCTTCGTATCCTGTCTTAACAAAGATGTAAGAAATGTCCAATTTGTTCCTGATTTAAAGATGTGTTTGCTTTCTGTTGCAAAATTGATGCAGGAAGGCTGTGAAATACAGTTTAAAGGGAACAGATGTTTTGTTTTGACAGATGATGCTATTTTGGCTGGGGGAGTGTTTCACAATCAATCGTATTACGTGTATGATTGTCCCCAGTAGGCTCAAGCTAGTTCTGTGATGGCAAATACTCCCATGCATGAGAATTGTGTTCATTTGATGCATAGGAGGTTTGAACATCCCAGCTACAAGGTCCTTAAACAGATGCCTGACATGGTAAATGATTTAAGGGTACAGGAGTGTCACAAATTCCTGGATTGTGGGGTTTGTAAGCAATCCAAAAGTAAGATCCTTCCTATTCCAAAATTCAGTGACAGGAGGTCAAAAAGAATTCTGGAGTTGGTCCCTGTGGATTTTGCTAGCCCATTTCCAGAATCGCTGGGGGTTCAGGTTTGCCCTGGTAATTGTAGATGACTACAGCCATTTCTCAGTTTGTTTCCTACTCAAGAGTAAGGATGAAATGTTTGAGGTTTTGAAACAATGGGTTTCTTTCATTGAGAGGTGTTTTCCTGAGAGGCTCTCTGCTCTTCAGTCAAATAGAGGGGGGGGGGATTCATGTCTCATGAGTTCCAAAGGTGGCTGAAACAGAAGGGAATTTTCCATAGGCTGTCAGCCCCTGGGACCCCTGCTCACAATGGAATTGCGGAATGGAAGTTTGGCATTCTGCAAACAATGAAAGATAACCTGATGATTGATGCAAACATTGAAAAGAAATACTGGGGGGAGGCCATGGTGATGGCCAATTATTTGTGTAATCACATTCCAAGTTCTGTGGTGCCAAATATCCCATTTTTCATGTTCTATTGCAAGAGGCCATCTGTGAAGCACATTAGGATCTTTGGATCCTATGCATGGGTAAACATTCCCAAGGTGGCCAGGAGAAAGGATGATCCCAAGGCTGGAAGGCTGAGATTTCTGGGCTATGAACAAGGCAGTAAGGCATGGCATTTTACACTCCCAAATGGCAAAGTTCTGATTTCTAGAAATGCTGAGTTTGAGGAGCATGTGAATTGGAGCCACGTGCATTCTAACCCAGAAGTGCTTCTGCCTTTAAGCAAGGATGATGCACAAGATGGCCAGCAGGAACAAGCAGCTGCGTCAGGTGCTAGCTCTTCCCCAAAACCTGAATGGAGTGCTCCAAAACAGGAGAGTACTGACACAGAAAGTGAGTCTAAAAGTGAGTCTGAAAGTGAACCTGAGCCTGTCATTCCCCGGCGTTCTAACAGAACAACAAAGGGGGTGCCACCTCAGCGGTTTACTGTGCAAAATGTGAGAGTGTGTCAGGTAATTTTTGAACCTGACAGTTACACTGAAGTTCTGAAGTTGCCTCAGGATGAGCAACAAAGGTAGAAATGTGCAATGGAGGATGAAGTGAAATCCATTGCAAACCATGATGTGTATGAAGTTGTCCCACTGCCAGAGGGGCAGAAGGCTGTTGGGTGCCATTGGGTGTACAAAAAGAAACAAATGCATGATGGTAATGTCAAATACAAAGCATGTTTGGTGGCAAAGGGCTATTCACAGATAAAGTATCTGAACTATGATCAAGTGTCCTGGGCCCAAAGTATCAAGATTGCTTTGTCTGTTGCAAGTTTGCACAGGTTCAGAGTTAATCACTTCGATGTGGAAACTGCCTATCTAAATGCCAATCTGGATGAATGCATTTACATGGAACAGGCTCTTGGATTTCATAGTGGTGGGCCAAACTGTGTGTACAAACTTAAAAAGGCTCTGTATGGTTTAAAACAGAGTGGCAGGTGCTGGTATCTCTGTTTGGATGAACTGCTGAAGAGTGTTGGTTTTGAAAACAGCATTGCTGATCTTTGTACACAAGAGGTACCAACCAGAGTTATGAAATCTTGATAGCTTTTGTGGATGATCTGTGTTTGATCACAAAAAAACTGAGAATCAAGTGAAAAAGTTCAAGGAGGAACTGGGGTCAAGACTTAGACTCAAAGATCTTGGTGAAATACAACACTATCCGGGGGATAGATTTCCAAAGGCTTGAAAATGGTAGTTTCACAAAGAACCAATCCCAGAAAATGGAGAAAGTGTTGTCTGCCTGTAATATGTCTGATTGTAAAAGTGCTAAAACTCCTATGTGTACATATTTCATCAATGTAACTGATGACAGGTTGTTTGAATGTCCTGAACTGTTTCATTCAGTAATTGGAAGTTTGCTGTAGATTGCAATATGGACTAGGCCTGACATAGAATTTGCTGTCAATGTCCTGTCCAGGAAGGTGTCAAAGCCAACTCAACATGATTGTCGAGGATTAAAAAGAATTCTCAGATATCTGCATGGTAGTTTAAATCATGGTGTGATGATCAGTTCACAAGGATGCCATGAATTAAAGTACTATGTTGATGCAGATTTCGCAAATGAAATCCATGACAGAAAATCCAGCAGTGGGATAGTAATGTATGCAGGTAGTCCTGTTTATTGGAGGTCCAGAAAGCAAACAACTGTTGCTTTAAGTTCTGCAGAGGCTGAATTTGCATCCTTATCTACTCTGATTTCTGAGTTTTTATGTGAATTAAGTGTTCACTGACCTGGGCATTCGAATACAGGAGCCTGTAGAAGTTTTTGAAGATTCACAAGCTTGGATTCAAATGGCATGGTCTGAGGGGGTTAAATCCAGAACCAAACATGTTGCTATTAAGTTCTAGAATGTAAGGGAAGCTGTCCAAAGTCATTTGGTAAAATTGACATATTGCCCAAGTGAAGAAAATGTTGCTGATCTGTTCACCAAGGCTTTGGGCCCCACAGAGCATTGCTACCTATGTAACAAACTGGTTGTAATGTCTGATATGTAAAATACATTTGCCCAAGTAAAAAATTTAGAGGTGTGTCAAATATAATGGAACATATAGTCCCAGAATCCTAGCAATAAATTCTCACTGTGGGCAAAAATACAGGCCAGCTTGACTTTCAATTAGAAAAGCAGGCCTTTCTGCAAGGTTATGTTATATCAACAAATGGTAGTAACTGTGGGTTTCTTCCCACCAGCTGTGTCTTATCTCTTTTCTCTCACGGCTTGGCCAGTGAAGTAGTCAAATGTTATGGGTAGCTCTAATCAGCTATCTGTGGGAAATCGAACCTGATTTTTTTGCATTGCTGTCTGCTTGAGAGAGAACAGACAGTGCCATTGGTTTTTCCTAAGCTCTGTAGCAAGATGTATTTTGTACTGTAGTATTCTAGATATTCAAATAAAAAACCTGAAAAGGATATTTTTCGTCTGTCTCCATGTCTACACACCTAGGTATGCAGAAAGGCATATGGTCCTTGCATTTTTGCTGATTCTGCTATTGTTCCCTCTGGGCATGTACAGATTGTTCAGCGGGGCTGCATACCCTGACACTTACAACAGTGAAACATGCCCAACATTGTCAAAAGAACTGAGTTGCATGAGTCAGTGATACTGGTGGTCCATGGACTGGTGCTGGTCCCTGGAGAGCTTCCAGAAACAAAAGAAACAATGGCAGTCAATAAGAACAGATACAGTACTTGTTCCTGGGATGGCGGGGATGCTAGTCCCACTCATCAGATTGCTTAAGAAACACTGGTGCAAGTGTTTCTGTCAGAACTGTACACATTTTATTAGTTTCTTCCTGCTTGCCTGAGTGAACCCTGGTCATGTTTGCACTTCATGTTTGTATTGTCCTGTTGGTTATTCTGACTCCATTTCCCATGTCTTCCTCAAATCATCCTCAGCTCCCACCAGCTTAAACCTGCTTGAAAATAAGTCACACCAATTTGTATTAAAGTGTATCAATTTGGCTGTTACCTCTATAATTTTAGACATTACAAAACAAAGCATTGTACTATGTCCTACTCTTGTATTGCTCTCAACATTTGTGGGTAAGAACAAGGATTTATGGCATGAAATGCTAATTTGTTCCTTGATTGCTACAACCAGATTGGAAACTGCAAAAAAATGGAAGACAGGAAACTTTTCATTGGAGGAGTGGTGGTGTCGGGTTTGGGACATTCTGTTGATGGAAAAGATATCTACAGGTTCAAAAATTAACCATTCTACTGATACTCAAAGACTTTTATAGAAAAATGGACCCTCTTTATTGAATATATAAATGATAACATACAACATTTAGATCTGCCATTCTGTCAGCTGAACTTCTGGAATGAGGTAATCTCAAGTGAAGCAAAATAGCGATGTAAGAGTAGATGAGTGATTATTGTTTTCTCCACATTTCTATTTTGTCTTGAATAGTATCCATGTTTGTTTATTTGGTAGTACCAAAATAAAGTATTTTATATAAAAAAGAAAAGAAAAAAAATCACACCAGAGAAGTTTGCTGAAGTCATTAGAGATCTTTATTTAAGAACTGCATGCTACTGTAGCCAACAAGTAATATTAATAATGGCTTACAATGCTTGCATTCTTTCTTTCCCTTTTTTTTTCTTTAAAAAAATAGTGTACAACAAAGTTACTGAGACGGTATTGTCCCTGTTTCCTATATGGTGAAAACCAGAGTAAAAGAGGCAACAGAGTTTTGTTTACAGGTGGTGATGGTGGTAGCTTTGCAAGTTAAGTGAAGCCAGGCTCAAAAGTGTTTGTTCAGCAAAGGCAGAAAGTTGTATATAGCATCAAAAGCCTGTGAGTCCAAACCAGTTTTGTCCTTGGGCTGTGGCTTTGGTGATCTCCTCATTAGGACCTACTGAGATCTACATTCAGCTTGTGTCAAAGTAAGGGTGGCAGTGCCTGGGATGAATATCCAAGTCTATTCAGAACTGGTCGGAGCCAATGGCCATGTTTGGTGCAGAATTCTAGAAGGTGTAGTTCAAAAATAACATCTCAAGCTCTGGAACACTACCACTAGAGTGTGTATTATGGGTCCTGAAGCCTGGAAAGCACTTGTTAGGTATGTGTAAAAGACAATGAAATGGCTACACACTGTTGCAACCCCTGTAGGTGTTGCTAGTGGCGACTGAATTGCTTCCAAAAGCGAGAAAAGAATGATTTCAAACAACTTACCAGGCATGGTACAACAAACATCAATCATGTTCTTAACATTCCTTGATACTCATATTTAAATCAGAATATGAAAACTACACAATCACCAGTGGTAATGCTTTTGTAAAAATGGTTATAAGTGGATGTAAACATATTAAAAAGTGGATGTAAACATGAGCAAAACTGAGTAAAAATTAATAGTAAAAGGCAAAGTGGTTGATTCCTTATTATATATTAAGATTATTGCACTTAGGTATCAAAATTCCTCCCAATTAATGTTGCTCATCCATTTGTTTTTCTGAACACTGTTATGAGTCACAAAAATGCAATGGACACAATTACGAAAGGAAAAATATTGCAGTGTTTTCTTTTGATCTCCCTGGCTTAAAAGGGGATTAACCTCCACTTTCCGTACATGCATATAGACCTACACAACCTGATAGCTACATACAGGGTTTCATCCGACAGAACAGCTTTCTGTATATGCAGCAGTACTGATCTGTACCAGAAAACCTTACAGTAGGGATGGAAAGTTTTCAGTGTCCTGCAATGGGTCAACTTCAGTTTTGCAGTCTCTCCTTTATTCTTTTTTTTTTGTGTTGTATTAGTGTGGGATGTGTTTATGTGTATGTGAGATAAATGCACCCTTGAATGCATGCATGTTTTCTCAGAAGCAAATATATTTAGGACTGCCTCAATCCAAGAATTCCCCCACCTCACCCCAGGATCAGAATTTACTTCACAGTCCTTTCATTTACAAATCCACTTCTCCTGTGCCTCCAACCAAGCATCCTTTATTGTTATGGTGATGGTGGGAATCCTTTTAAGTAATAATGCTTAATATGTATAGTGCATTCAAGGTTACAAAATACAGAAATACTGTACGGCAGTTTTAGTATCTCTCATATTGCAGGAGGGGGGACTCTGTTTGAGAGAGAGTAGCTAACCTGAAAGCACCTGGTGGTGAGCTGATGAGAGATGCACAATATAAAACAGGGATTTCCTGATTTAGAACTCAGCCATGAGAACCATATGATTTTGAGAGCTGCAGTCCAAGCTCTGCTTACACTAACTTTCTCTAGTTCGGAAGCCCTTGCCAATCTTCTGCAAATCACCCAGACATCTACCAGTAGATGTTGATGATTTACTTTCTGCTCATCCCTGGCTTAAAACACCAATACAGTATAAAACCTGAATAGGTACGACAGTTTTATTCATATTTGATAAGTTGACTTATGAATGTAAATGTAACAAAAAGAATATGTTTTAATGAATGAGAAGAAATAATACAAACTATAAAACAAATGTACATATAAATACATATATACATAAATACATGCACGTGCACACACAAAAGTAATTTCAAAGGGCTATGATCATACATCATAACTGTATTCCTTTTATATTTTAAAATGCTGATTATTTTTTTAAAAATCATTAGTTTGTATGTCTAAATTCCAGAGTGACACTCACAGAACAAGGCCAAGTTGTAATATGGTCAATCCTCACCATTGTGTCACAGGTAAATTCTGCTAAATTCATGCAATTGAGAAAAAAAATGCATGAGGGATACATTAACTTCCCACCAGTCCAACCTCCCTTCCACCTGGAAATGGAAATTTGGAAACATTTGAAAGGTCTCTGGTTTTGGCAAGCCTAGTTCTGTTCCAGCTGCATGTGACATATCTGACAATGGATTGTTTTATTAGCATAGCCACTGTAGAAAGGGTCTGTAAGGCTTAGACTGTTGAAGTACACTAGGCTTCATACTAGAATACAACAAAGGTATATATTTTCAATTCCCTGGAATGATTATTTGGGGGCTGCATATGTCAATCTAAAATATATTCCACCAAAGCACATTTATACACTGCACAAATGCCTCATTCTTGCATGCTTTTAGATAAGGACATATACCTATCTGGACTATGCAGGGGAATGTGATCTGTTCCTCTTCATTTTGTTCCGAAAGCAGTTGTGTTTCTATGCACCCTCATTCAGTTGGTCATTGCTGCCAGGCTATTTGGCCTTTCAAAAAAAAAAAAAAAGCAAAAACTATTCTGAAAGGGCACCATTTTGAGAGCACTTTGGAGTCTTCAATGTCCTCCTTATGAAGTGGCCTAAATCCAGTTATTAGTCCTAACTACAACATATCTATTGGATCAATGGAAATTACATGTGTTGATTTACCAAGTTCCTATCAATTCAGTTGGCTCACATAGTTGGGACCAACAACTGGATTTCAGCCATTATCTCTGTTTGAATCCAAAATAATCCAGTAAGGTAGGTCAACCTCACAATACAGGTTATCATCAAATTCACAGTACAGATGAGATGCCAAAATCAGGAGACAGAGGCCTCTACATACTATGTTCATAGTAGAGTCAAATTGCTAATCAAGTATCTACGGGTTCACAGATCACATCTTTGAGCCACTCGCTATGCAAAACTCAACCCAACAGTTCAACACAAGATCCAGTATTTAGCTGTTTACTTTGTTTCTGGTTTTTTAAAAATAAAATAAAATAGAGCCACAAAAATTACAGCTGGAATCCTATATACGCTATGTTGCTATGTAACTAATGGTAGTTACATAGCCCTGTAGTGAATCCCAGCCCAACCACCCCAGTCCCTGCTTACTAGTCAGCAGCCACTGTGATCAACAGGGACCTGTTCCCCCTGTCATTGAGGAAGCAGCTCACTAATATTCCCACCCCCTCCTGTGAGCAATCTTTGGTGCAACAGGAAGAAACAGGACCCCTGTCACAATTCCCGCTAGTGCCATAGATTGTTTGCACGAGGAGAGATGGAACCATCAGCCAGCTGCTTCTCAATTGACGGGAACAGACCCTCATAGAGGCTGCTTCCCAGTAAGTGAAGACTGGGGGACTTTCACAGTCCCTACATGTCCCTGAAACTAGAGGCTATGTAGGGATTGTGAATATGAAGCAGTCAAGAGTGTGTAACTCTAGGGCACACATTCACAACTGTTATACAGGATTCTGGCCTAATTTTTGGACTACAGTTCTCAGAACATCCCCCCCCCCGCCAGCTTGATTATGACTACAGGATTCTGGGAGTTTTAGCCCCTAAAAGTAACCTTTCCATGCTCTGATTTTTACTGCCAAAGATGGGGAAGAAGTTCTTGCAGGATTTTCTACCTCAAGTACCAAAATAGCTTGCCTGGGTTCAGATAACACTCAACTGAATGGATGAGGTTCACTATTTGCTGCTCTGCCTCAGGCAGCAAAATGTCATGGACCATCCTGGCTACTTTTCCTCAACACTTATTTATATCAGAACAAAGTAATTCAAAATTACCACCTAGTTTGACAAACCCCTCAGGCTTAGATGGAAGAAAAGGAGAAAGCAATCGGGATCTCATTGAGAGGGAGTATTAAGAAGATGTGAAAGACTTTAACACAGGGCTATAGCTTCATTGGCCAAGAAGGTGGGGCATATACCCTCTTTGGAGAATGCAAAATAATTAGAGAGGAGGCTCTTAGGGCTCATACTGCATCCCAAACAAGGAAAAGGTGTGTTCATGCTTTTGAAAAGAGGTGCCATTCCACTCCACCAAACTCCTCAGGGATGGGCTGGGGAGCAATAGGATAGTCCCTTCCAGTGGACATTTTAAAACTTAAAACTATTGGCATCCTACCTGAAATACAAAACTAGTAGCATTACTATATGATTTCCAGGTCTTCCATTTTAACCAAACAAAACAGACAATGTTAAAAGCGAAAACATTCTAAGTAAATAAAATCTTTAATTTCTTTTCTTTTTTAAAAAATACAGTGTGAGACAATTATAGGGCAGGCTCCAGTGCACTTCTCAGTATGAAAAACTGGATGGGATTTTGAGGACTTAATGAGAACCAGACGTAAATGGGAAGCAGTCACCACCATGTAAATATATCATCTTTATACTGGGGGTGGAGGCTGTTCCTTCTCTCCCCAGTGCTCAAGAGCAGACAAAACAGTGCAGATGCACCACGGCAACTGAATCAGTGGCCAGGGAGACAGAGCTGCCCCTGGACTATTGCTGCATGCCAGGGAAAGCAGCTGGCAGAGGGAGAAGTTGCACTGTCTTGTGCAAATACACTGACAGAGACCTCTGCCAGAGTCAAATAGGACCTTGGCTATTGTCTGTATAATTTCATACAACAAACAAGTGTTCTTTTTTTGGCACATGTTTGTTATGGATTCCATGTTTTCCTTTTAGGGAATGGTTCACAGTTGTGCGTTTCTTAGGAGAAACACTACAGACCAGTAAGCTTCCTCTGAAGTCAGTGTGATGCAGTGGCTTGCATGCTGGGTTTAGGCAGGGAGAGCCCAAGATTCACATTCACATTCCTGATCAGCTATGCAGGTCACTGGGTGACTTGACACGTTTCTCCCTTTAACTGCTGGAAAGAGTTGATATCAAGTTAAAATGCATATCTGAGCTTTTCACAAGGGCTGAAGGTTGCCTGAATAGTGGAACAGAAACAAAAATATATCAACAAATCTGCTAAACCCGGCCCCCCATACCAAATCTTTAATAAAAGTTGCGTCTTAATTCAAATAAAATATACAACTGAAATTTATAGAACTATTGCTGCCATCAAATACAACTATCAGAATATTCCACAAGGGAGTGGTAGAAGGTAAGGGCGCTGCAAGAGTGAAATTCTTGGAAAACTTTAGGGATGAGAAAATTCCTTTCTTTCTTGACTGAGAAAATTGAAGTCCTTCTGTTTTCCTTTGCCCAAATTTAAGTGGAAATGCAAGGAAGGGACTGGAAATCAAACCATTCCTTGCAAACCATTCCTTGGCATATGTTCAACATCTCCCCCTAGGTGTGTGGAATTTTACAAGGGTACTTTCCACTGGCTGCCACTCTATTTCCAGGTACAATTCAAAGTGCTGATTATGACTGCTAATGCCCCATCTGGCTTAGGTCCAGGCTAGGTAGGGATGTAATTCTTCACTAAGTTTCTTTTTGAAGGTAGTAACAAGTAATTTCAGCCATTTTCTTCCCACTGCAAGAAAGTCTTAAAAAACCAGTTTTCAAAGGCTATTCACAACTTGGAACTTACTCTACACAAAATTCACACATAGCTGATTTGCACAACAAACAACATTTTCTGCATAGAAAATAAAAATTTCTATGCAGAAATATTATTTCCTTTGTGAAAATTCTGCTTTCTATGCAAATCAACCATGCGCACATTTTGCACAGAATATATTCCCAATTAGAGCATTTTCTGTGCAGGAAATAATACTTCATCGCAGATATATTATTTCCTGTGCAGAAAATTCTGTTTTCTGTACAGAACAACCATATGCAAATTTGGTTCAGAATATGTTTCAGGGAGGTGGGCTTCTGGCAAGGGTGGATTGCACCTCATAGAAGTTGGCAGGGATGTTTTTGCTAGGAGTCTGAAAGATCTGATCAGATGGGCTTTAAACTGAGTTGTGTGGGGGAGGGAGACAGTACCGGTATTCATGAGGACAGGAGTTCATCAAGTGCTGGAGATAATAGCCCTTATGTTACAGAAAGAACAAGGCAAATGGTACAAGTGGGACTAATAAAACCTTTAAAAGGCAGATAGAGGGAATGGCCCATGGTCTTAGATGTCTCTATACTAATGCACAGAGCATGGAAAATAAAAAAGGATGAACTTGATCTCTTAGCACAGCAAAACAAATATGATTTAATAGGCATCACTGAACCCTGGCGGGATGAGTCTCATGATTGGAATGTAGCAATAGTGGGGTATAACTTATTTCACAGAAATAGACCAAACAGGAAGGGGGGTGGAATAGCATTATATGTTAAGGATGTGTACACCTGTGAACAGATCCATGACTTAAATCCTGGGAACCAGGCTGAGAGCATCTGGGTAAAAATCAAGAGGCAGAGAAACAGCAGGGATGTCATTGTGGGGGTATATTATAGACCTCCAAGCCAAACCGAGGACTTGGATGATGCCTTCCTGGAACAGATGACTGCACATTTAGAAAGGAGAGATGTAGTAGTAATGGGGGATTTCAGCTATCCTGATATTTGTTGGAAGTCCAACTCTGCCAAGAATATAAGGTCCAACAAATTCCTCACTTGCCTTGCAGACAATTTCATTGTCCAGAAGGTGGAAGAGTTAACAAGGAGATCAGCTATTCTAGCTCTGATCCTAATGAATAGAGATCTGGTTAATGGGGTAGAAGTGGCAGGATGCTTAGGGGGAGTGACTATGTTCTCCTGGAGTTTGTTATACAGGGGAAAGGGAAACCAACCATAGTCAGACATGCATTCTAGACTTTAAGAAAGCCGATTTCAGAAAACTTAGGGAATTACTGGGGGTGATCCCATGGTCAGGAATACTAAAAGAGAAGGGAGTTCATGAGGGATGGGAGTTTCTTAAAAGTGAGATATTTAAGGCACAACTTCAAACAGTTCCAGTCAGGAGAAAAAAATGGGAGGTATCTAAAGAAACCAGGATGGATGTCTAAAGAACTTTCAACTGAGCTAAGACTTAAAAGGGACATGTACAAGAAATGGAAAAGTAGGGAAATCACCAAAGAAGAATTCAAACAAATAGCCAGCTTATGTAGGGCGAAAGTCAGAAAAGCTAAAGCTTTTGGAAAGAGTTACAGACTTGGTAGATGAAGGGAATGCTGTAGATGTAGTGTATCTTGATTTCAGTAAGGCCTTTGACAACATCCCCCATGATATTCTTGCAAAAAAGTTAGTAACATGTGGGCTAGACAATGCGACTGTTGGGTGGATTTGCAATTGGTTGACTGACCAAACCCAAAGGGTAGTCACTAATGGCTCCTCTTCATCCTGGAGAGAAGTGACTAGTGGGGTGCCACAGGGTTCTGTCCTGGGCCCAGTGCTATTCAACATCTTTATTAATGACTTGGATGAGGGAATACAGGGCATGCTTATCAAGTTTGCAGATGACACTGAATTAGGAGGGGTAGCTAATACCCCAGAGGACAGGATCAGAATCCAAAATGACCTCAACAGATTAGAAAGTTGGGCTGAAACTAACAAAATGAATTCCAACAGGGAGAAATATAGGATACTACACTTGGGCAGGAAAAATGAAATACACAGATATAGGATGTGTGACACCTGGCTTGATGGCAGTACATGCGAAAGGGATCTAGGAGTCTTAGTGGACCAGAAGCTGAATATGAGTCAGCAGCATGATGCAGCAGTCAGAAAAGCCAATGCAATTGTAGGCTGCATCAATAGGAGTATAGTGTCTAGATCAAGAGAAGTAATAGTGCCACTCAATTCTGCTTTGGTCAGACCTCACCTGGAATACTGGGTACCACAATTCAAAAAGGATATTGAGAAGCTGGAACGTGTCCAGAGGAGGGTGACCAAAATGGTGGGAGGTCTGGAAGCCATGCCCTATGAAGAGTGGCTTAGGGAGCTGGGTATGTTTAGCTTAGAGAAGAGGAGCTTAAGAGGGGACACGATAGCCATGTTTAAATATTTGAAGGGATGTCACACTGAGGATGGAGCAAGCTCAAACTACAGGAAAAGAGATTTTACCTAAACATCACGAGGAACTTCCTGACAGTAAGAGCTGTTCAGCAGCGGAATGCAGTGCCTCAGAGTGTGGTGGAGTCTCCTTCTATGGAGATTTTTAAAGAGAGGCTGGATGGCCATCTGTTGGGGGTGCTTTGTGTATTCCTGCACAGCAGGGGGTTGGACTAGATGACCCTTGTGGTCTCTTCCAACTCCATGATTCTATGTTCCAAACTGCAAAGATTCTTGTTAATCCAGGATTCCTCTTATCAGGGTTTCCCAACACTCAAAAAAACCATAATTTTGACCATTTCTTTGAATATTCTTTTTATCCCTAGTCCAGAGTACGTGACAGCACCATATCTCTCCATATGAACCTGCCCAGAATCTGAAATGCACAGAAAAAGCCCTTCTTTCAGTCCCATCACCCTCACAGGCATGGATTGTGAGGTCAAGAGACACAGCTTTCTTAGGCCAGAGCATTCCAGCCCTGGGCCTGCAGCATTTTCCCTCCATTACCTGCCCTTCCATTGCCACAACAGAGGCATGTTCTCAAACCCACAGCCCACATACAAACTGGCACTTCTCTTCCCTGCATCGGTCATGTCTTCAGAGGGCAGGAACAAGGAGTCCAGCCATGGTCACGTGGCTGGCTCCTCACGGTGACTTCAGCAGATGCGACGCATGTGATCTGGCTGGGAAATGACTGCACTGGGCCGTGTGTGCAAACACCTTGTTGTAGTAACAGAACTGTTTTCTCCAGAAAAAAATGCAGCTAATTGTGAGTTTCGACTAGAAACGGGGGAAAAAACCTATGACGTCCAGACTGCTGGGTGAAGGAATGGGGGAGACCATTTCATTTGTTCCATCTAGATAAGCTCTCAGTGGCTGCCCATAGGCTTTGGACCTCCTATAGTAAGGAAGCTAGAATGGTTCCCTCCTTACTGTCATTCCATCAGCAGGTGAAGACTCCCCAACCCCAACAGTTTTTTAGAACTAAAGTTTTTTTTAAGGAAAAGGCTTGTAAGAGGGTGATATAATACTTTAAATTATACAGTTTTTAAACAGCTTTTTTTTAAGGATATGCTTTAAATTGTTTTGATGGTGTTAATAGTTTAACTCTATTTTAATGTTAACCTTTTGTATATTTTAACTATATTGTAATCATTTAAATATATAAGCCATCCTAAGTCTCAGTTTGGGGGAAAAGGTAGGTTAAATAATGATAATGATGATGATGATGAGATGACGACGACGATGATGATGGCACAGAGCCTTTAAGCAGTGAGTCTTGATAAAATATCAACATCTGGTCTTGATATATGGAGCCAAAGGCAATTTTTAAAAAGCAACAATCATATAGAGACTTCCCTTTCATCTGGTGTTAATTTTGCACCTTGATACCAAGCCATAACCTGGCATTATGGCATGAGTTAAATCATGTTTAAGAAGATATTTCATTTACCTAGTTCATAGATAGCATGGCTGTCACCACTGACATCTGACAGCAACTAATAGCATAAGACTATCAAATCCGTTAAGGCAAGATTTTCCATAAATTGTCCCTATAGACTCTAGTCCAGTATGTTATAAAGAGACTAGTGGAAGAAAACTAATACCACCCTGTCCTCTTAGAATTCCATTTCATTTTAAAGTCTATTCTGGGCAAGGCCTTTTTTTTTTTTTTTGTCTGAAATGAATTCTCCTGGTCTGCCCTGAGTATAACACTGGAAACCTAGCTTTTAATAACCAGAAAGCAGGAGACCCTTCAAGGCAAATAAATACTGTGATTGGAGATATCATTAACTCTTTTACTGACCAAGACTCTTTGCACTTTTGTTGTTGGCTGTCGTATGCCTTCAAGTAGTTTCTGACCCATGGCAACCCTAAGGTAAACCTGTCACAGGATTTTCGCAGCAAGATTTGTTCAGAGTGGGTTTGCCTTTGCCTTCTTCTGAGGTTGAGAGAGTGTGGCTTACCCAAGGTCACCCAGTGGGTTTCCATGGCTGAGCAAATTCAAACCCTGGTCTCCAGAGTCATAGTATAACACTCAAACCACTAAACCACATTGGCTCTTATACACTTTTACATTAGTGTAATTATCTATCTACCTAAATACCTTTAAGGTACCAGATCTCATCTGCTCTTGGAAGCTAAGCAGAATCAGCCCTGGTTAATACTTGGATGGGAGACCACCAACAAATACCAGGTGCTGTAGGCTATATTTCAGATGAAGGAAGTAGCAAACCACCTCTCAGTATTCCTTGCCTAAGAAAACCCTATGACATTTTTGGGGCCACCATAAGTTGATAGGCGACTCGAAGGCACACACAAATGCACAAGCGCACACAAATTATCTTTCAGCCTAGTTATGCTGCATCCAACAGTTATGCAACAAGCACTCTGGTGTTCAGGTCATCCATCCCATTAACTACCCACCAACACAATCAACATCTAGTAGTCATGATAACTATAATAGAAAGTGTACCAGTCATGATAGTTACGCAGTATCTCCACTATTAGGAGTATGCTTCTCAGTACCAGTTGTTAGGAAATGAGAGGGTGCTATTGCCTTTGGATGAAATCCAATTGTTAGTCCCAGTAGAGGAGACCTAAGTGTTGATTTCTCAGATCCCCTCTAGCAACTGGATTGAGGCTTTCACGTCTTTGCCTACATTAGTCCCTACTCCCACTCACGTCCCTACTCTAGTTGGGCTTTAGGCCTTCACATCCTGTTTGTGGACTCTCTGTTTAGACATGTCATTGGCCACCATGGGAACAGAATACCAGACTAGATGCAACTCTGGTGTGATCCAGCATGACTGCATCTCAACATTTGGCAGGCTACAGTCATGATCTGTTCTATTTCCTGATGGGATGTAAAAGATAGGCACAATAGGATTTCCAGGCTAATCTTAAAGGGAGGGTGGGAGGGTTAAAAGGTACTGGAAGCTAAAATCTTTTCTTCTTTATTCTGTCATTTCAATGGATGTAACACATACTGAGGAAGATCAAGCATCCAGTCACATCTGCAATAAAGATTAACACCTAGAGCAGGAACTTGAATGCGAATAGGGATTAGTATAAATCTGTCAGAAAGCATTCTTGTGCTTATATTCAGGTGTTCAATGGATGTGGCAACTAATTCTGAGAATGATCCTAGGCACAGAGTCCAATTTCAAATCACCTAGCAGTTCAACAACCAATCATGACCTGACAGCTAACTTAGAGATGGAATGGCATTTCGGAAGGAGATAAAACTCCAAAAGGGATGCAAATCTTTTCGTATTCAATTCTTGCACATGGGGGGGGGGGATCAGAGGCAAAACTACTAGGCAAAATTACAAGAATTTGTGAGTATTTATCTATTTTCTTTTCATTTCAGGACTTTTTCTGTAAAAAAATTAATTTGTACAAAAGCATTGTTTTGTATACAACATTTTGCACAAGAGCACTGATGGAGGTCCTGCATCACAGGCTGTGATGCAAAACTTTATGATGATGGATAATGTTTCTGACATAACTCACAACCTTGTTAGAGAATTGCAATGATGTACAATGAGGCATTACAAAAGATGTCCTGTTATGCAGCTGGGGGGGGGTTGTCCCACTACACAATGGGACACCATGAAAGTTGGGGGAGTTTTCCAGCTGGGCACAGGATGACTTTCCACTGCCCTCTGTTCTGCATTACCAGTGCCCTGTGGCTCTGTTGGGGGGCATTGCCCCCCTCATTTTACATTGTCATTGCACAAGGGCAGCCTGTCTTGCAAAGTGTCCTGCTGTTGTGCATCACAACCATTGTAGAACAACCATGCTGATTCCTCTGCTTGTCCAATGCTCCCAATGGCATAGCTACAACAACACTCCCCACCTGGAAATAAAACTGTTGTGTAACATCACAATTCTAAACTGTACAATATGAAGTTTTTTTTACATAAATTCCCAAGAAGATGTTAGCCATTGTGTTTTTGTAGGAATACGTACAGCATATTTTTGTGCAAAATATATTTTGCCCAAATGCAATGTTTTTGCGTAAGTGAATTCTTCACGAAGTCCAAATATTTTACAATTTGCACAAAAATTCTCATAACGTGTCAAAACACCCTTTTGCATCAAGTACGAGGAAATCAGGAAATACTCTTTATCTCTATACTCTCAAGTGTACATCATATCAGTGAACCACTGGGCAGATGACAACTGCATATCTATTGGGTAGATGCAATGAGGCTTCTGCATATGCCATAACTTTTTCGAATGTACCATATTCAGGGCTAAGATCCTGCACAGAAAGATGGGAGAGTAAATTGCTCCACCCCATCTCCTTTCTCCCTTCATGCAGAATTCACCTATTTCCTGCAGGGCCACCCTGATATAGCTGGATGAACAATGACAAAGCATCCTCCAGGATTTCCCAGTGGCCCCAAACAATAATGTTGCTGTGCATCTGCTGATAGGGACAAAATCCTTTGCTCTCCACTGTCCACTAAATGGTCATATTGTATTGGGGGCAGGGGGCTGCACAGACAAGAGGCAAGTTTCAATGTGGAAGTTTCAACACTGTATGGGGGAAAGGGGTGAATTCCTCTCTCCACAGAAACCCTCCAAAAGATATACAGTATGCCAGTGTTACCCAGCACAGGTTGCTAAAAGGATGCCTGGCCAAATATCCTCATGGCATGATTATGAACCTTTTACCCCCTTCTCTTCAAAACTGTAAGGGAGGGTGGAAAAAAACCTGAAGGAAATTAACCAAAGGTAAAACAAGATTTGGTAATTGCATTTTGGGGATATGGCGGAACAGTTAGTGTTGCGTCTATTGGAATAGCACAGATACAAGATTATAAGCAATACGTACAGGGTAGTAGAAGCCAAATTATAAGGCAAGTGAAATTTTTTTTGGATTCTCCAATGAGCCATTGGTTTTTCCCCCTTTTGCCACCCATCCACAATGTTCCATTTTCTTCTCCTGCAGTTTGGGCTGGGAGATGACTGCCAGTCTCCGTGGGCTTGGTGAGCTTCAGTCAGCTGCCTTGAAAGGAGATGATTGGGTTAATACTGTCACTCTGTAAGTTCCCCTTGAACTTTGAAAACCAGATCTCTGGTTCAATAACTGGCTGTAGCTGGAATGATACGAACATGGTCATCACTCTGAAAACCTTCCCCTAAAAGATACTGTATTTATTCTGGTTTGGTTTATTTTAAAAAAGGAAAATAAAAATCAAGTTTTAGGAGTCTTGATTACTTTCGCACATGGCTTTGTAAGGCAGAAGAATCTACTGAATACAGTAATATGAGAATCCAGTTTCCACATTTCATGTGGAATTCACCCTTTTGTTTATTCAGTTTTAAAAAATCTTTGATTGGTTAAAGACTCAAATCTTTGATTGGTTAAAGACTCAAATCCTGTATGAAATGTTCTATTTTCTAAAAAAAAGAAACAAAGAAAAGCTATATTTTCCTCTTGAGTTCTTTTTTACCAGCCACTCTCTGCAGTGTAGCAGTTGCGGTAGAAATTTAGAGTAGAAATCTGTAGTCCTAATGGTCAACATTTGACTCACTCCAGCTAGATTGGGAGGAATCTTATCCATCATAGTGGCTGCCATCAGAGCTCCAAGGAGCCAATCAGGGCAAACATTATTAGTGAGTGAGTCAGGGCAACTGCTGTCTGTGCTATTGGACGGCCTGCAGAATTTTCCACCATCATGCTTGTGCCTGCAAGAAAGAAATAGCTCTGCTAAGTTACAAAAAAGACTAGGGGAGAAAAAGATCCTTGTTTTGAATGAACAGGAAGTTGGGGGCTTCCTGATGTATTTGCTATGCACTTACCTTTGTGCAGCAGTTGTAGGCTGTGCAGAACTTGGAAATACTTAGTTAAAATTAATTTGTTACCCAAATTTGTTAGAGTTTTCGACAATGAACTTAAGAGTCATTATTGTGATCTTTCAAATGCCAATAACAGCCAAGTTCCAGCTGGGTGCTGTAACTACATGTAGGCCATAGCACAGCAGCCAAAGAAGCGGATGTGACAACAACAGGGGATTGGCAGTAAAAGCCACTCCAAGAAGCCCTGTCAACTCTGAGCTACTGGAGGTCAGGTAGGGCAGCTTTATCTGTAAATGGGGATAGATTTTGGAGCCATTCTCCTGCTACCATTATGCCTTGGTGAAAAAAGACCTTGAGCCAATGTAAATAAGGCTTCTGCCAGTGTCAGTCACCAACAGGATTCCAACCAATGTTTTTTTTTGTTTTGTTTTTTGAGTTAGGATTAATATTTCATGTTCATTCAATGTGTTACTTTTGAGGGGTTATTTAGTGTTGTGTTAGGATGTTTTTAGTAATTTTAAATGTCTCCAATTCAATAATTGATGATTTTATTAACGACAATGGTAACAAATTAATTTCATGCAGTACTCTTAATATTAACAAGTCAGCTATAACAATTTAACACAAGTGGATTAGCGGGGCTTATGCTTCCAAGCTCTGCTGCTGCACTGAGGACAGATGGCAAGCACCAGCATAGCAGTAGCCAGGACTACCCTAGTAGGAGGACTGACTCCAGCTCTGCTGTCAGAACTCCAATTCAGACAGATTTCTTAATATTGTGACACTTTTTTTTCCCTTTGGAGGTAGAGCTACTCTTTCATTTTGTTTGGCTCCAAGCATCTTGCCTCAAAAACACTGCAATGACATGATCCTTTGCAGCAGCTACAGATCTCTTACAGCCAGTGGTGAATGGTAAATTCTGAAGTGTAGAGGAATGCAGGCAGCTATGTTCATTCCTATCAACAAAACAGTTCTAGCACTTTTCATCTCTATAAAGACCTAGTGCTTTGTAAAACTAATGGATTTTAATAACTTGTTCATGACCAAAGCCAGCCAAAATAATGTGCAATGCAAGAGGGGTGGAGTCATAACAATACGTAGTTGCTGGGGAAAAACACACACACACATGCACACACAATCATCCCAGCTACTGTGAGGATTGCAGCTAAGTTCAGAAGGAACAGGAAAACATCACAGAGGTGGTAGAGGACACCATCACTCTTGTTAATCATAAATCCCCAGTGTTTCCTTGCAAGTCTTGACTCCACTACACCAATGTTTAGAGCCGATGTGGGCAACTGTGTTTGGAGTGGGGGCCACTTCTCACCCCTGCACATTCCTGGTAGGTGGCAAGAACATATTTTTTTCAGTCTTTAAGTGATGGGGTCACCTTCAATTCTGGCTCATCTTCAGCTGTTTTTACAGGTTTTGTGTGTTTGCAGGGGTGTGGGAAGCAAAGCCATCATATTTTAAGATAATTTTGTGTGGTGGGGTGGGTGGGGTTGGACCCAATGTCTGTCAGTTCTTTAAGATTAGAGGTCTTAGAGGTCTAGTGCTTTTGTGGACCCCCCCCATGAGTTGGGCTGCATGCAGCCAGTATGTTGCACTTCCCCACCCATGGTTTACAGCTTCCAGTTAAAGAGTCTGACTTCTGTGTGTGCACAGTGTCTCAAGTTCATTTTCTTAGGACTTTGCTTAACATTTCAGACTGAAGCCTGAGTCTTAGTTTGACAATGAACTCATCATTACAAGTCCCACAATCAACAGCATGGCTGCATATTTTTCCCCATATTTCTCACATTTGTACACATGCCCTCCAAATATGTCCGAATTGTGGATAACCCAAACTCTAGTAATGTATTTACTTGAATTTCTTTACTTGAAACTATTAAGCTCAAAATGTTTTGCATCAGGTGTAAACTAAGCCCCACAACTGTATTCTTCTTCTCCATCCTGGAATTTGATCCAGATAAGAATTCAAATACTTTCTCCCATCACTGCATATTTCCAAGGAATGGTAAACCAGGGTTCTTGAAACCTATCAAAATAGACATGAGGTTGGCTTTTCTATGCCCTGAGTTCATGATGGCTTCATCACCTCTCTACCAAATCAGGATGGATTTGAGAAACAGCCAAGAACAGTTGGCTGGTGTTCAGGCATGATATAATTATTATCTAAAAGCAGGGGTGCGGACAATCCATGAGACACATACAGCCTACAGAGGTCACATTTGTTGCCCACTGCAGGTTCTGTACTCTCCCCAATCTCCCCTCCACATATACTTCTGCTGCTGCCACCACACAAGAATGAGAAGACCATCACTGGGCTCCTGCCAGTCCACCAAACAGGCTAATAGGAGGCCAATAACTCTGCTGTGAAAGAGAGCATGTAGGAAGATACAATGTTAAAGTGGTGAAATGGTTAAAGCCCCCTACTCCTCACAGTGACCTAGCTTACAAAATGCGTTGGGGAACTGTGTGTTTGTTTTCCTTTGGCCACCCAGCCAACACCACATGTGGCCATTGGGGTCACAAATGCTGCCCAGGCCTAATCTAAAGTGTAGTATCTGAATAGTTACTGATCCTCTAAGAAACACAAGGGAGGAAGGGAAGATCTGGTATGTCAGCATTCACTTGTTATTTTTCCAACAAAGGCACAAAATCAAGACAAATCATGAGGAGAGTATAAGCTAGCCTGTTTCCTAAATGTAACAGATCCTGCCATCTTGAAACTGACTGTTGGGATATGGGTGCAAAATGATGCCTACAGGTGGAAAAGGAGAAAAAAGAAAAGCAGACATACCACTGTTTCTCAGGATGCGCACCTCTGCTGGGACTCCATCTCCGCCAGGACCAGTTGTCCTAATTCGCACCACAGCACGAGTGGACTCTTCCGGAACTGGGATCTCAATCCAGTTATTGTTGGCTATGTACAGGATAGGAGCTGAGTGCGAGTCCGGCTGGTACAGCATCTATAGACAAAGGCATTTTCAGCTGGCTGTGGTTGTTGTTCCCACCGATTTACATATGTGAGATGCCTGCTTTTCAACACCCTCCTACTAAAAGCTGAACCTGACCAGATGCATAAAATGTTTTGAGGAGAAGCCCCACAGACTTCAATGGCATTTAACAAATACGTAGGCATATGGTTTTAGTCTCTAGGCTGAAAACAGATCTTGAGAAAATACACCGCTGACCAACAGATGCAGAGCAGAGCAGAACCTATTGGAACATGATCTAAAATGAATGGAACAGCTGTCCTCCCACCAGATAAGCAACCCAGAGTTATTTATCGGAGCCTCTGTTGCACTGGCTGGCTATATTGTAGTTCCAAAGCTAAGAATCCCTCAGGCAGAGGATGGACTTGTTTCATGTTACAAGTACCTTATACCCAGTAACAGCAGACTCATTCTTCTCAGCAACCACAGAATCCCACTTGATGCTCACACTGGAGCTGGAAAACTTCCAGGAGATGTTGCCAGGTGGCTTTCTTGGTGCTAGAAGATGCAAAGGAGAAAGAGGTATGTTGAGCCAACTGACAGCAAGCCAGAGGACTGTGGGACAATCTGGAGAGGTAGAAAATTAATCCTGCAGTTTTTTATTTTACCCGTTACTCCTTGAAGATGATCTGTGGATGTATCTGTTTTAATTGTCCTCCCTCCTTGGACAATGTGTAGAGTTTAGACATCTCTGGTCTGTATCTACCTTATTGATTTGTGCTACTGTAGTGAGAAGGTCAAGGAAGCCTTTACAGTATAGAAACAGAATTTGTGACTAGATCCATTTCTTTATTTTATTTATTTGCTATATTTATATTCTGCCATTCCTGCATGGAGCTTAAGACTTTCCCATTTTTATTCTCACAAAATCTCTGTGAGGTAGGTGAAATTAGAAGATAATGACTGCCCAAGATCACCCATTGAACTTCATGGCCAAGTGGGATATGAACCAAGGTCGCCCTAGCATTAGTCCATCTATCTAAATAACACCACAGCACACTGGATGCAACCACCAACCATATAATGATTTGCTGGATACTCGACAGCCACCTTTGTTCAGAAGTGCCTGGTAATTTTTTTAAAAAATCTAGATGTTCATAGAGTCTTTGGTAGGCTGAGATACATGGCTCTTGGTTGTTGTTTTCTTTTAAAAAATTGTCTTAGTGGTTCATACATTGCGTACCATTCACTCTTCCCTAGTAGGCAAGGCTATCATATTTCCAGGTGAGGTATCAGGAGTAATGAAGAGAGAATCAGCTGGAGATGTTATGAGAATCAACTGAAACACCTCTAAAAACACCAAGCATTTATGTGTAATATAGAATCCATGGATTTTCAGAGTTTAGCAATGCAGATGATGAAGAATTCAGGTTTCACATTTAGAAGACTTTCACCATCCCCAGTTATAATGAACGTCTTCCGTAAATGGTAACAGCAGAATCCTGCATCAGCTACTTTGTTACGTATACTTAACTAAGGATCTTCTCCTGGCCCAACCCCCTCAAACCTGATGAAAACATCATTCAACTGCACTCCAATCACCAGCAGAATGGATCTCCTTTTCTCCTTGCAGCTGATGCTCAGTAAAGTAGGTGGGTAGTGAGGGTGTTATGATTGTGACAATAGTGTCACAATCATGACTAAGTAACCATCATGAACATGAAGCAATTTTGGATGAGTAAATCTAGGTAACTGTTTTGCATTCATGAATGCTACTTAGTCATAATTGTGACATTATTATCATAATCATAACTCCAACCAAACCTACTTTACCAGGCAACAGTTGCATGGGGAGAAGATGCCCCATTCTGCTGATGGTCTAAGCACAAATGAATGACGTTTCCATCAGGTTGGTGGTGGTGAGGGGGGAGGTTGGTTGGTCCAATAGAGGTTACTTAGTGCTTACCTACATGGGCTAGATACCATGGCTTGCCCCCATTTCAGAGCCCTACAGTCCATGCAATACAGTGTTTTTGACCCAATCTGCCCTGGGGCAGTCCTCATCACCCCACGGGGCAGATATGGGGCTGGCCAGGGTAGGGCCAAATAAACTGCAATAAGAAAATACCCTATTTAATTAGGTGCCACCAGGAAGGAACTGATCCGGCCTCATATGTCCATGCTAGTCCATCCTGGCACACCATCCCTCGCAGCCACCACTAGCTCCCTGGCTCTCCCAGAAGCCAGGCAGGGGTCCCTCAGCATGTGACCAACATAGTCACATGTTGCAGGCCCCCTTCCCAGCTTAAAATAGTGGCAGTGGTGGCTGCAGAGACGGGATGGTGTTCCTGTTTGGATGTTGGCCCATTTTCTCCAGGTAACAGGGGGCAGAATAGGACAAATCCGGAGCCAGGTTACACAGAGGGGGGAGCCAATGTATCCTGGCTGGTGTAGATAAGCCCCGAGTTAAGTATATTTAACTAAATTAAGACTGGGGTTGTGGAACCTGCCAGCTGAAGCAGGAGTAGGAACGGTGAGGCTCATATGCCATATGTAGCCCACTAAAATCCAAGCAGGTCACCCAGAGCCCCCCATTGTCAAAATGAAGTCAGCCTAAAAATGGACAATCCCACCTCCAGAACCTGCAGGGGCATAACAGTCCATTTCAACACATTTTTGCCCTCCCCATCACCCTTTTTGTATAGAAATAGCCTTGAAAAAAACTGTAAATGACTTTCTGGTCACTTTCAGTTTTTAAAAAAAGAGGGTGAGCAAAGGCAGCAGGATAGTGATAGAAAAGAGGGTGGATGTAGCCCTTGTGGCTGCCCATCCCTGAGCTAAAGGGAGTTCCTTCATATCCCTCAGATGACTTAAACATGAAAAGGATGTTTTTGATTAAAAAAACACAACCTGCATGGGGATGGGTGGGGTCATGGTTTGGCAGGTCAGATAAATCTCATAACAAACACAAAGTGGCTCAACCAATTAAAATAAATAAACAAAATAATCACAGAAGTGACACACACTACAAATTATAAAATCAAAAGCAACAGAAATTAATACAGGTTGAGCATCCCTTATCCAAAATGGTTGGGACCAGAAGTGTTTCATATTTTAGATTTTTTTTAAATTTGGGGATACTTGCATATATGCAATGAGATATCTTGAAGATAGGACCCAAGTCTAAACACAAAATTCATTTATGTTTCATATACACCTTATACACATAGCTTGAAGGTAATTTAATACATAATACTTTAAATAATTTTGTGCATGAAACAAAGTTTGTACACTGAACCCTTAGAAAGCAAAGGTGTCACTATCTCTGGGGCTCTCTAAATGGTGAAAATACTCCTCATGGAATGCAAGGAGAATCCTATCTGTCTTAATGGGATCCTGCATCATTACGCTGTATTTGGAAGGAGCGGGGCCAAAAATGTCAAAAACTCCAAGGGAAAAACCTTTGTGGCTTTTCTCGGAGTGTTTAAAAAAAAGCAAGGGGGATGTACATTCCTGCTTGTTGGGACAAGTGATCTGCTTTGAATTGCTTTCCCATATGAGCAGAAGCACAAAGCTGATTGGCCGGATGAGTGTGGGGGGCAGGGCTTGCTAACAAGGCAAGTGCCCAGAGCCGCCATGTTGGATTTTTGCCTTTGGGAATGAGCGCTAAGGTGAAAAAATGGAGTGTTGTTTTTTTCTTTTTAGTAAAGGCAAAATGTCACTCTATTGTACATAGGCGTTTTAAAAAAACGCTTGGCAGCAGCAAATTCAAGTAAGTTAAAACTCGAGTAATTCTCTTGTGGCCACCATCTTGACTGGGGCACGCAAAGCTTTTGAGGGCCAAAAAACCATTAAGACAAATGGCAGCTGTTGTGATTTGCCATTACTGCGGAGCAATCTGGATTGTTTTTTTTTTTTGCCTCATATAGACAGGCCCTCAGCCACCCATGTGGACAAATTTCGGATAAGGGATACTCAACCTATATAGAGTTGGATCAAAGATCTCCTCCCCATGACAAAAATTCTCTGTCCTCTGAAGGTGCCCTTTGCAGATATTCAGGGATCCAACCCTCCTCCTCCATATCACAGTTCAGCACATTCAACAAGTACACTCCACCCTCTTGCAGCACAGGAGCAGTTGCTATGGGGAAGAGGAGACAGGGAGAGACACTTCCAGTAGCCCTCTTCCATGCTTCAAAATCTGGCTCCTTCCCATAGGAAATCAATGATAGAGATAACAAATACCATCAATGTATATGCAGGACAGACTTTTCTTTAATCTAGTGCTCACTTACGGGGTTTTGTTGTCATGAAGCTTGTGGGCGTACTGGCTGGCCCAGTCCCTGCTCGGTTGTATGCTCTGACTGCCACATGGTACTTCGTGTTTGGGTGAAGGTCTGTCACATGTGCTGAGTTGACAAGGCCTGCTGTCCTCACTCTGTCAGCGGCCTCTTCTTTGTCACCATGCTTCCAGTATCGGATCTGAAGGCAGCAATATATAAGGATCTGGATTCTTCAGGTACTGAAGTAATTTTACTAAGTCAGTGTTAGACTGTTTCCTAGTCTAAGTACTTCAAAATAGGGGCTTCCTTGAAGCGGCTTTACAAGTTGCTATGATTTCATCCAGCCTAAATCTTCCTTCTGGGCGCTAAACCTGAACCTCACTCCATTTCCAGTCCTTCGCACTACTTACCTCATATCCCAGGAGGACTCCATTCATGTCACGCTGTTCCACAGGATTCCATGTAATATCCATTTCTGTAGCCATAACGGTATTGACTGTAATGTTAGAGGGAGCAACTCTTGGTTCTGTCAAAGTAAAATAACAACAATTTACTGCGGGGTGGTGGGGAGGGGGAAAGAGAGCTTGCAACTGTGTAAGCAATTTCTATTCAGTTTGGAAATATCTATCAGACAAATATCAAGAACAAGACACAGAGGACAATGCAGGATACATCCTCGTATCAACACAATTGCTTGGGTTATTTTGGTACCATTGGAAAAACAAGAGAAGGAAATTTAGGGGTCGTCTAAATGGTAAAATAAATCGTCATGGGATTCATACGGAATGCTACCTGTCTTAATGGTAACCAGCATCAAGACGCCTTATTCAGAAGGTGGGGGGAACAAAAAACCTCCAAAAACAATGCTGGGGAAGTCTTTGCGGCTTTTCCTGGAGTTTCTGTAAAACAGCAAGGGGTGTGTGCATTCCTCCTCATTAGGACAGCAATTCTGTACTATCCTGTCCAATAGTACAGGAAGTGATACATTGATTGGCTGGACAAGCATGGGGGGGCAGGGGTTACTAACAGGGCAAGCACCTACAGCCGCCATTTTTTCCACCTTAGTGAGTGATCGGGGAAGGGAGGAGGGTGGCGGTCATCCTCTCCCCCTTCCCCAGTTCCCTGCTCCCCTGTGCCACTGCAGGGATGGGGGAAGGGAGGATAGCAGCTGTCATCTTGGATGTGAAGCTTATGGGTGCTGCTGGGGGCAAAAACACCATTAAGACAAGTCACAGCTGCTGCAACTTGCTATTACTGTGGGGCACTACATCCCCCCCTTGTATAGATGAGCCCTTAACTAAGTCTGAGCAATATTCTATAGAAGATCATTCCAGCTTACCTTCTTCTGCAGAGCGTACAATGGAGACCAGGCTCTCTGGTCCTTCTCCTTTACTGTTGAAGGCCTTGATCTTCACTTCAAATGGTGTATAGGGAGCAATACTCTCATTGCGATAAACATAATGTAGTGATTCTGCATGGGGCACGGTTGCAGTCTTCCAGACTTGAGTGCCTTCCTTTCGGAAAGCAAGTTTATATCCAAAGCCATCTCCATTTTGGTACTCCCGCTGCATTGGCTGAGTCAAGGCCAGAATGAAAAGGGGTGGATGAAATTACCATAAAACAAAACAGAAAATGCCAACAACTTCAGTCTGGGTTTAAGATTTTATATTCATGTCACTCACATGCTATAAACTTATATCCTACAACTGTGGCATATGTGCCAGGTGCAATAAGCAAAATGAAAATCTGGGTTTAGTAACAGAACTTGAAACCAAGTAGACTCGTTAAAACAGAGATATAATATTAACTGAATACTTGGTGAACCTTTTTTTTGCAGCGAGGGGGGGAGACCCAATAATAACAACATATAATTGTTCAATATCCACACTGATATACACATACATTTCATGGAACTTCCTTACTGACATACTTATCCAAGTTAATATGACAGTAAATGTAGGCCTGCCTTGTTCATTATAGTCAACATGAAGATACGGCTTAAAGACAGTTTGTCAGTGCAAGTGAACCCTCCATAGCCTGAAATGTTTAGAAGAACTCATTGGGTGGAGTCCAACCAACATGTTTTTGAATTGCTGCATCTGGTACCATGGTCTTGACTGCTACATTAAAGGACACAGCAGATATTCCAGGCAGCCAGTCAGTGATTTATTTTATTTTGCTAAAAGCCATGACACATCCAATGAAAGAAATTAACTAGCCCCCACAGATATTCACATCATGATGGCCAAGCTCATTTCAAAATGCAATAGGGCAGGATAGGGATATGCAATAAGATAGCACTTGCCATGGGGAAGGGCTTGTTTTGGTGGCATTCCAGTGGTAATTGTATGCTGTAGACCAAGAGTAGGGATCATCTGGTTCATGGGCTGCATGCAACCTAAGGCTAGTTTTGCAATGCAATGCTTTCAGTGATGGCGAACCTATGACACGCGTGTCAGCACTGACACGCATAGCCATTTCTGATGACACGCAGCCACTGAGGCGGCCACATGCCGAGAAGGATGTTTCACACACCCCCACCCTCCCTAAAGTGGCGATCGGAGCTTCAAAGCCCCGGTTGCCACTTTCCTCCCCCCGCCTCCCTAAAGTTTTTTCCTCAAAGTGACACACCACCCGAGTTATGCTCAGTTTTTTGGCGAAGTTTGACACACCAAACTCAAAAGGTTGCACATCACTGGCTTAGATCCTTCTTGCCCCCACCCACAACCCAATACCCTCCTACCAGGAAATAAAATGGTGAAAAAAAAGGAGAATTGATGTTGTTGGAAGTTTCTAAGAATAGTGATTGCCCTTTTAAACAAGCTGCACCCTCTTACAACATGCTGCACCATTTTAAAGGTGTGGGTATTGTTTGTTTAAAAAAGCTTTTGGACAGATCTGGAGGTAGTTTTGGGGATCAGTAGAGTCCTGAAAGTGGAGTTTGCCCACTCTTGTTGTAGCCCTTCACTGGAAAACAGGAAAAAAAACACACAGGAAAATTATCTAACTAGGGCATGTGGTGGTCATTAATATAGTTTTAAGGAAACACATTACCTTAAAGTGCCTTTATTGCCATATAGGAAGGGAAGAGGGCAACCAAAATGGTAAAAGGGTCTGAAAACCATTCTCTATGAGGAGCGGCTTAGGGAGTTGAGTATGTTTAGCATGGGGAAGAGAAGGTTAAGAGGTGATATAATAGCCATGTTTAAATATTAGAAGGGATGTCATAGTGAAGAAGGAACAGGTTTGTTTTCTCCTGCTCTAGAGACTAGGACACAGAGCAATGGATTCAAACTACAATCCAGCAGTGAAAAGAGATTCCACCTAAACTCTTACCTGATGGTAAGAGCTGTTCAACAGTGGGATATGCTGCCTTGGAGTGTGGTGGAGTCTCCTTCTTTGGAGATATTTAAACAGAGGCTGGGTGGCCATCTGTCAGGAGTGCTTTGACTGTGTATTCTTGCATGGCAGGGAGTTGGACTGGATGGCCCTTTTGGTCTCTTCCAACTCTATGATTCTATGATTCATCTTTCTTGCATGACTGCTTTGCTTAGTTGCCTATTCCTCGGAGAAACACCATTGTCCTCCTGTTATTAATAAAATGACAACTATTCCAAGGGTCCTATGACCAGCTTACCGTCCAATTGATGATTAGTTCTCCAGGTGCTCCTCCTCCTCCACTGAGCCCAGATGGTGCAACAGTCGGAGCTATTGTTTTTCCAAGTTAGAAGGACAGAATGTATGTTAAATTAGAAAACAAAGCAAACACTGAAACAGCAGCACTAAAGGAAAAGTCAGCAGTCATGTCACAAGGAAAATTAAATAGTTGCTTACTAAAGCAGAGATTCAGATAGACTGGTCTTCTGATCTTTTGACTGTTATGCGTAAATATAAATATCAGCCAGAATTCTCTGGCAGCTACTCAACTCCATAAACACCTTAGTTACATAGCTAAGTAGTGTCTCCAAGCCCGATTCCCAAATCCTCACTTACCAGGCAGCAACCACTGCGATTGACATGGGTCTATTCTTTATTGATCAGGAAGCAGCTGGCTAATGTTTCCACCTCCTTCCTGTGAGTGATCTCTAGTGCAATTCACCATTGCACCGGAGATCCTTTGAAAGTAGGGGAGGGGAAATCTCAGTCAGCTGCTTCCTGATAAACAGTGCAACAGACCACCATTGATCACAGCAGTTCCTGTCTGCTAAGTGAGGACTAGGAAACTTTTATGGTCCTTATGTATTCCCTAAATGAATTACAAGTATGTATGAGACATGCATGCATAACTCTAGGTCATATAGTTAAGCAGCAGTTGATGCTGGAATCTAGTGGAACCAGAGTAGAATTTCTGTGGGAGGTTCTTTTATTCAGAGGATTCTGACAGCATCATGCAGTTGATCCCAGATCCCCCCCTCCCTTTAGTTAAATAGATGTACTCACCAGCTTCTTTGGTGCGGATTTTGGCAGATGGCACACTGGGTTCCCCAACTCCAAGGATGTTGCTGGCCAGGACCCGGAATTCATAATCCATCCATGGGATGAGATTGGCTACTTGGGCCGTCTCTGAATTACCTTCAATATTTGCAGGATCTATAACCCAAAAGCGCAAGAACAGAACACGTAGAACAAGCAGCACTAAAAGGAGAGATGTGAAACTTAATATTGGAGCATGCTGAGTTTGGCCCACTGCCCTCAAGACACTTACTGGTGCGCACTTGCTTCCACTTGGAGAAGATCGGAGTACGGGCCTGGATGACATATTTGGCTATTGGACTGTGGTTATCAAAGCCTCGACTCCAGCTCAGTTGCACAGTGGTGTCCTTGATGTCTGTGACTACTAGCCCCCCAGGAGGCCCTGGTGGCCCTACCAAAGAGAAAGAGCAAAAGCAGAAATAACAATGATGGTGGTGGTGATGGAGGAATCTGGCTTCATGGTTTGAATTCTGTCACCTACATCTGAATTCTGTGATTTTTCAAAATAAGATGTAAAAGTATATTAAATAGGTTTAAAAGATTAAAACAGTTTAAAACTGTGTAATACATACATTTTGGAATAAATCAATTGGGTGCTAATGGCGTTTGGGGAAAAAACAACCTTGTTTTTTCTTTGTCTCAGAACGAGTGTTAATTGAGGCTCCAACGGGACAGCATCCCACAACCAGGGTTGCCACATCACAGGAGGCTCTCTCCTGTGTCCCCATGCAGGACATTGCTCTTTCCTTCTCTCTCTGCTCGCTCGTCCTTTCTGCAATGCACACTGAGTCTCCCTTATCCGGAATTCCAAAATCCCAAATATTCCAAAATCTGTAACTTTTTTGAGCACTGACATGACAAGGCATTTTATGTTTTATGTGTTTTCTGATGGTTCAGTATACAAAAACTTTGTTTATTACACAAAATTATTAAAAATATTGTGTATAAAATTATCTTCAGGTTATGTGTATAAGGTGTATATGAAACATAAATGAACTTCATGTTTAGACTTGGGTCCCATCTCCAAGATATCTCATTATGCGTATGCAAGTATTCCAAAATCCAAAATATTCCAAATCCAAAATACCTCTGGTCCCAAGCATTTCGGATAAGGGAGACTCAACCTGTAGTTATTAATCCATTCTATGATTTGACCAAGAATTCCAAAATATTTGGGATAACTGAAGCTAAGTCCTATTGTTTCAAGGGGCTCACGATCATGTAAGCATGTATAGGCTTGCAGTAGAAACCCTTCGATCTGTATAGTGTGCTTTATTCCAAGATTCTGGTATTTAAGTATGCAAAACTTGCCTGCCTATTGATTTTCAATCATGCCTCCTGAATTGTCTCTCCTCCTTATTTATTTTATGGATTACGGAAGTAGTGGAAATCTTATGGGCCATTTGCATATCCAACCCTAACATCATAATTCTTTTGGCTGGAAAATTTTTTTTTTAATTTATTTTTTTATTATTTATACCCCGCTCTTCGGCCACAAGGCTATCAGAGCGGCTTACAAATTGTTTTAAGCAATAGCTATTTACACATCTACACTGCATTACACAGTTTCCAATGTGTGTTAGCTGATTGCCCCCACAAGCTGGGTACTCATTTTACCGACCTACAAAAGGATGGAAGGCTGAGTGAACCTTGGAGCCCGCTGGAATCGAACTTGCAACGTGGTGACTTGCAGTGCTGGCATTTAACCAGAGCCACCTAATTAAGATGTACCCATGATCTCTGGAAAATTATCTGTTTAAAAATAAAGCTGGAAGAGGATTTCTGGACATTTCTGGTTTCATTTTGTTTGTTTTTCTAAATAACAAACCTGGGAGGTTGGTATGGCCTCTAGTGTGTCCTGGGGTTGGAAGATTGGCCCTTGGAGCACACTGTAACATCACTCAGGCTGGTGTGACCCCTGTCTCTCCCCACCCCACTAGTGCCGCCACTGGGAGCACCAGAACTTGCCTATCCATGTTCTTAGGGGTTGGACTTGAACTGCCCATCGGGGGAATGGAAGTACTCCATTTCCATTCCATTCATGGAAGGCACCAACATCCAGTGAAGGCTGCAATGGAACAAAGGGGGCAGGGATCTAATCTTTCTCAGTTTGCACTTCCTTGGGCTTATCTACATGAAGAAAAAAAATGGACTGCTCCATAGTAATAGCAAATAGCAGCAGCTGCGACCTGTCTTGATGCTTTTACAGCCCCCCATAAACTTCGCATGTCTGTAGCTATGACGGTACTCGCATTTGTAAATCTGTTGCTGCCAATTTTTTTTTTTAAACTTTCTATGGTGTGCACAAGTGACATTCCACCTTTCAGAAAAGAAGAGCGAAAAAAGATAACACAAATCCCCATTTAATTGCTTTAGCAATTACTTGCTTAGGCAAAAATCCAACATGGAGGCAGCGGGCATTTGCCCTGTAACCCAGCCCCTTCCCCTGTGCTCATCCAGCCAATCAGGTTTGTACTTTGTCTTGTATGGGGAAGTAATTCGTGTCAAGTCACTTGTCTTAAAGAGAGAAAATGCACATATCACTGGAGCTTTTTTTTAAAAAGTCAGGAAAAGCTGCAAGTGCTTTTCTCATGTAGTTTTTCCTCTTTTTGGCCCCCCTCCTTCACAATACGACAAGACAGTGTGGGATCCCATCAAGACAGCTTGTTTTCTGAGCGAATTCTGTGAGGAGTATTTTCACCCTATAAACAACCCCCTTGTGTTATCTCATGATGCTCTGAGGGTCCCACAGCTCCTCAGAGTAGCTTATCATGGAGCTGTAAGAGGAAGAAGGAATCATAAAGATGCTTTCAGCATGAGTGGAACTCTGCTAAGCACTATTCCCGATCCTACTCATCATACTTACACTCTCTTTTAAGATAAAATGCAAAGTAAATAACAATATAATGTTATAACAATGGAATAAAACACTATGAAATATCACAGAATAATTAAAAAAAACAAACATACATGTAGAAGCAAAGGAAGGAAGGAAGGAAGGAAGGAAGGAAGGAAGGAAGGAAGGAAGGAGTTACCTCTTACAACTAGAATGGCTGATTCAGAAGCACTATCCACCACCGTCTGGGCTGTGCAAGTATATCGGCCAGCATGTTTCAATTGAGCATTCAAGACCATAAGGTCTCCAATATTCTCTTTCTAGGAAAGGGAAGGAAAAATTAAAGTCAGAACCAGACTGACTCACAATCTATGTGTTTAAAAGGTGAAGAAGGCCATGGAAATCACAGTCATATATGCAACATCTTGAAGAGATGGACATTACAGAACAAACAAGAACTAGAGATAGAAGAGTTTGGGGTTCTCCACACACCATGGTCAACTTCCCAGAGATCATAGGGTGGCATGGGATTTGAAATACTCACTGTACTAGCTCGCTTGTAGTGGCCTTCAGACTTGCCAAAGTCAATGAGTAAGTCATCCAAGCACCAAGTAAAGGTGAGATCCATTGTTGGGTCATGAGACGCATGGCATTTCAGGGTAATGTTCTCACCTATGTTAATATCAGCACTGGATGGTGCAAGAGTGATTTTAGTGGCGTCTGCAGAAAAGCAGGTGAGACAACTCTTAGTTGTATATGGTTGTTAATGGTCATCACATGCCATGAACAAAACACCTTAAATGTATTTCTGTCCTCTGGAAATAGATTGACATATATTGTCTGCCCATCTCTATTTTACAGTCAGCTTATAAGCTGGGCAGAGAAGTGTTTTCTTCCTTTTAATTATTTCATTGTGATCTAATGCACACTCTCATTTTGCTGTTGTGCTCTCCAGGAGAAAATTTTGGCAAAATTTGTTGTTAATTATTCCATTATGTTTGGCCTCTGAAAAAGAAAAGTATTCCTTACCTCGAACTGACAAGGTTCCTGTGCTGTTTGCTTTGCCCATGAAATTCTCAGCAAAGCAGGTGTATTTCCCTTCATCTGACTTGCTAATATTCCGAATTATCAAGGTGCCACTTGGAGTAATAGTGATTCTGAAGTGAAGAAAGAGCCCACCAGGAAAGAATTAAAAAAACAGAACTGGCAAGCACAGGCTACTAAGTAAAATCTCTGGACCTACAGCAGGTCGCTGATAAATTATGACCTAAATTCTTCACCCCAACTAGAATAAACCCACAATCAATCAAATTTACCTACATTTTGGCTCAGCATTCAACAATTAGTTCAATGGGTCTACTTTAGTTGGGAACTAACCAAGAGGATCCACACCTATAGCAAATGAGTTAAACAAAATGTGTCAAAACCAATCTGTCATAGAACGTTGGACTTGAATCCATTAGCAAACTGGACTTCAATTTATGGTGGACTGTAGCACTAGCTTGTGGGATCACCAAGGCTGGTGTCACCCCTCCCTCTGACAGTGTCATCTGGTGAAGTTTGGCCTCTCTGCACCCCTCTAGTGCTGCCACTGACACCAGCATCGCTGCTGTGTTTAATATATGGAGTATTTAAGAGAAAGTAAGGGTGACTGCAGTGGTGACTGGAGAGTGACAGCTAGATCACCTAGTGGTGACTCCTGAAAGACATAATCCCTGCTCCTCTGCCTTCCTCACCTGGCTTGGGAGGGTGGGGACCTGACTGACACCACTCACAATGATAGGTCCTGCTGTTGAAGGTATCTAGAAAACATCAAGGTGGGGTTTTGTTTTGGGCAGGGTGGGGAACATGTGGCCCTTCTGATGTTGCTAGATTAGACCTTCTATTATCTCTTTCCATTGGCCCTAATGATTAAAGGTGATAGGAGTGGTTCTCCAAAACATCTGAAGAGCACAGGTTTCCTATCTATAGTTGCAACAGAGGGATATGGATTGTTCCTACTAGGTGCAACGTTTTGTTTTGGATCAGGTGTATTTTTGCTACTGCTTGGAATATGTTTTGTATTTCTGTTGTTGGGTGTTAGTATTAATTACTTTGAGCATGTATGTGCCTTCAAGCTACCTGTTGACTTTTGGAGACCCTTTGAGCTTCATAGGGTTTTCTTAGGCAAGGAATACTCAGAGATAGTTTGCCATTGCCTTCCTCTAAAATATAGCCTACAGCTCCTGGTATTCTTTGGCAGTCTCCATCCAAGTACTAACCAGGACTCACCCTGCTTTGCTTCCAAGATCAGATGGGATCTGGTGCCTTCAAAGTATTTAGTATGAATTACTAGTGAATTGTTTTAATCTTAAAAGTACATTTGTTTGTGAAATGTTTTATTAATCTATTTATTAGTTGTGAGATGTTTTATTAACCTACTGATATTTGTATGCTTACATAAATTCTGTTATGCATTGTGGTTTTCAGTGAAAGATCTTAAAATGTTGCTATATCCCATGAACTTTTCCTGTGAGCTACTCTAAGACTGGTCTGCAATGGAAAAGCAGCATACAAAGATATTGGTGATGATGAGGCAAAGGAGGACACAGGTATCCTCCATGAGAGGAAAGCAGAAGAATGGTTAAAGCAAATGTGGGTCTCACATGTGAATAATAATTAAATCTGGAGTAAAAGATTGAAGAATCCTCTTGGTGACACACACTTTACCTACTCCTATCACAGGTAAGGTAGCTTGCGATCCCAGTTCTACTACCATTTAAACAGTCTGGCACAACTAAGAACTGAATGCTGATCTTCAGCTTTCTGATATAATACTTATGCACCAGGTTTCTTTGTACTGCTGCTATTTGGATAACGGACATTGCTTCATCTCCTAAATCAGGGATGGGTCCCTCAAGGCTCCTCTCACAATTCCCACCCCTGTTGCCCACCTCTGTTCTAAATCCACTAATGGCCTACAGCAGAACCATACCAGAAGATATCTCTTCTGAAGGACCTATCCTAAGGATGTTCACTTCAAGAGAGCCCTACAGAACACAGTGATATATACTTCCAAGTAAACATGCATGGGATCAGATTGAACATACACTAAAGCATCCATGTCCTCATAATATTAAGACTAGCCAGAAGCCAATACAGTATTCATAGTAAGAGGAGCATCTGCTCAAAGCTGTTTACTCTGAGTTAGAAAACGCATTGAAGTTCTCATACCTGGAACTATTACTTAGAAGTTCAGTCCCTTTGGTCCAAATTATGCTAGCCTTTGGGGCAGCTTTTGGTTGACAATGGATGATAATTTCCCCGCCTCGAGCTGCTGGTATCAGTCGCCTCACAGGGTTTAGCCGAAAATCAGGAGCAAAGGCTAAGGAGAAAAAAAAATACCAGAGAGATTTTAGAAATGCTGAGTCACGGGGAATGGAAAAGTTGAATTTCAGGTGGCTTCTAGAAAGACACAAAAGTAATAATTTCATCACTTCAACTAAATACAGACCTTTGTCCTTAAACTGACCACTTTTGACAGGGTTGTGTTAAGCACAAAATCAAACCAATTCAGATTCACAAATCACAGGTTCATTCAGCTCAGTGCAAATGCAATAATGTTTTACATTCCCCAAACTAGCAGCATAGAATGAAATCCAACACTTCAAAGAGTCAACAGTCCAAAACCTTAATATTTATGTGTACTTCAAAAGAGCAACACTTGAAAGTTTTAATTTTGGAAAGAATATTTTCTGATTCTGAAAGTGAATTCAACATTAAAATATTACTCAGCTGTATGATTTCTGTTAAAACAATAGCTGTTTAGAGATTTGCTCTCTATGTTGCTTGTTTACCTGTGCAGCTGTTGGTGTTCAAACTAGTCTGTTATTCATTCATCCCAGACTAGGGAGAACAGACTTAATAAAATTATTAAAAAAAATTTTTTTTTACTATGAAGTAATATAGGTTGGCCCACAATTTCAATTACCCATGGTTGAAAATCACCCCCACTCATCTGCTCCCATGTGCAAGCAAGCTGGTAGGTGGACCATGCCCCCATGTGACTTAGAGGAGTCGTGCTGGCAGGGGCTTGGCGGCAGGGGGGAGGCAGCCATGGCAAAGTGGAGCAGCCAGAGCAAGGGCAAGAGTGGGAAGCTGGCCAGGGAGGAGCCTTTCTAGGCAGATGAAAGAGTTCGCCCCCTTCTTCCACCCAGAGAGGCAAGGTAAGGCTGGCTGTGCCTCTGTGGGCAGATGGAAGAGTTCTCCCCTTCTTCTGCCTGGAGTCATGGCAAGCTTGGCCACACCTCTCTGAGCAGACAGAAGAGTTCACCTCTTCCTCTGTCCAGAGAGGTACTGCAAGTCCGGCCTTGCCTCTTTAGGCAGACTTTCCAGTGGGGAGATAAGGTGGAGAGCCCCTGGGAACCAGCCAGGCAGGGGAGGGGTAGTGTGGCTGGGTGTGCCCAGCCATACTTCCTGCTCTTGGAAGGGAAGGAGGGAGTGAAGGAAGGATGGGAAAACAAGGCGGCCTCTGGGTGTGGTTCCTTGTCACTGGCTGGGCGAGACTGGGCCTGGGTGAGGGAAAGGGGGATGTTCTCTCCCTTCTGCCCCCACCCCAGATGAGCTCTGATCCACCTTGCCACCTGCCCGCCCCTGCCTCCGCTGGCCCATGGAGAAGAAGCACTGCCCTGGCACCCAGTAAGGCCTGGCAGCCTCTCTTATTATTTTCTATTGAAAGCAACAGGGTTCACTATTATCTGTGGTTTCATGATTCCATGTTAAATCCAGGAATGTATCCCCTGTGGATATGGGGGTCAACTTGTACAGCAGAAGTCTCAGTTAAACTCTATTATCTTAAAAATCCAAATGGCTATTTTTTAAAGGATATTATATTTTACTATGCCCAACTCGTAATAAGTATGTCTCTCATTATTCGACACAGTGGGACTTATATCTGTGTAATTATAATCCACACTGTGTAGCACAAAAACCTCTAATTTTTTCTTGTCAGAGCTCAAAGATGAAGCTAGGAGGGGGGTGGCAGCTGTGGCGAAGCGGAGCAGCCAGGGCAAGGGCAAGAGTGGGAGGCCAGCTGGGGAGGAGCCCAGCCATGCCTCTTTGGGCAGATGAAAGAGTTCACCCCTTCCTCCACCCAGATTTGGAGAAATAATCCATTGTCTAAATTACACTTTCTGTATAACGCTCATATATCCAGAACTCACCTTGTACATACAATTCAGCACTTGCATAAATGTTGCCATGTTTGTTCTCTCCTACACACTGATACATCCCAGAGTCATCCATTGTTAACTTGGAAATCCTCAAATCCCCACCATTCACTTCAATGCGATTCTGTGCAAGTAAGTGGATCACACAGTTAAATGAGAATACAGAACATTATGTTCAAGAGTCAGATACTTAGAATGGCATTTCTCTCACTGGTGACACTGTGTTTTTGAACATCCTGCGGGTATGGTTGCCATGTTCTGTACCAGCTGTTGTGTGTGACTTTGTGTGTATACACAGTGCAATGACTGAACTACAAGCTGGCCATGACCACAGGAGACCTTCCCTTGAAGATTTGTCTCAGACGGACCAGTTCCAACAAATGGAAAGTGGCTGATTTGATGCTTCTCACAAACAAAGGTCCCTACCTTGAATCATAATGTCACCCAGGGGGAGGGGGTTGCTGTATCCACATCAGCAAGATGGAATTTTGTAGAACCCATTTTGGAATCAGCATTTTGGTTTACCTTCTCTTCCTCTACACAATCCACGCTTATGAAGACAACACACTTGTGAAAATGTCATATGAAGTTAGCAAAAGACTGTTAGGGAGCTAGAGTGTCTGTTGGGTATTTATGGAGATGCCCAAAAGCATGGGGCATGGACTGCCACATATTCCTTTTCCCTTGTCTCCTGCCAACATGACATACCATGATGCCAGAGAATGTTTATGGGCTGGAGAGATGAATCTACACCTGGAATTCTTAGATAGGAATAGATCTCAATGACTCCCTTCATGATTAACAAGAGGGGAAGAGTGTGTTTTGTCAAAAACACTGGGAAACTTTCCATAGGTAACAGTCAGTGTTCTGTTTACCTTAATGGCACCCACTTTAGTGATTTCCTCACTTTTATTAGTAGCACCAGATATAATTCTGACACTTGGTTTAGTGATGCTCAGACAGTGTTTTTGAGGGACACAGAACTCAGACCGCAAAATTACAGCCCAATTGTTCAAATGTTTTTAAAACCACGCCCTTTGGAAATGTTCCTCACCTGTTAAAACCACCCCACACATACTTTAAGACCCAGACCAAGTTTCATTTTGCTTGGGGAAGTAGAACCAGAGCCATCATGACAATGCCAAATCCTTCAAAACTGAAGGATGGTCTAATTGGTGGGTGTACACCCAAATGGGAATTGACAAATTGAAACAAGGTAGGTGGGATGCCCAACCAGTATGTATGTCACTTATTGGGTGTGTGGGAATAAAACCTATTACAAGTTACACCAAGGATGGAAAGGCAGTTGCTATCTAGCCTGGCTAGCACTGCCTATGACTTTATAGCTTGCCAAAGAACACAGAATCAAGAACCTTGGAAGAAAACAGAGCATCCTTTGGGGAGACAGAGACATAAACATAAAAGAAGGTTTGACCTGGAAAAGATGAGCAGGCCACATAAGCTTAAAATGGGGGATCATCAAGATTAAAAGGCTGCTGGTTTTGCAAAACAGATATGATACTGGCCTCCAAAGGTGGCATGTGGCCTTAATTGAAACTACTTGCTGTGTCTATGTTAATGATACCTATGATGAAGCATGAGATAGGGTAAAACACTTCCAAAAGATAGCCAGCAACCATCCAACTGGGACCCCCTCCCCTGATCAATTAGGGTAGTGAAATATGTTCTTGGCTCACTTCTTCATGGACTGACTGGAGTTGGCTTAAATATTTGCTTTTCACAATACAGTTGTCCCTCTGTATCCACGGATTTGGTATCCATGGATTTAAGTATTCATGGCTTGAAAATATTCTTTAAAAAATAGTCCAAAAAAAGCAAACCTTGATTTTGCCATCTTATATAAGGGACACCAGTTTACTATGCCATTGCATATAATGGGACTTGAATATTCATGGATTTTGGTATCCACAGGGGGTCCTGGAACCAAACCCCAGTGAATATGAAGAGACAACTGTACTTGTTATCATGGCCATTTCATTACTACTATGTTGCTGTACACACTGTTTATCCTTGATAATGTCACACTTTTTAAAATTGCTGGAGTCACCCAAAAGATTCAAACCAGATCCTATATCGTGGATGCATTACAAAGAGAAGCTTTCAGAAACCAGCTTAAGGCCAAATGCCAAGGCCAAGGTTTGATAAGAAACTAAAGAGTGGAGCTGATCAAAAGCCCTGAAGTTCTAATAGCTCCAAATGGGGGAATTGTAAGCCTTAAGTCTATCCTTAAGTTGTACCCGCTGCTTAGCCTAAGCTATGCCATTTTGAATTTAGGAAATCATGCCTGTAGTTCCCACACTTTGAGAATGTGTTAACTGCTGCCAATATTCTCTATGTTACAGGGATGTTGCTAATTAACCTTGGGTGCTGTAACCAGATGTCTTTACTGCCAAGGACATTCTGTTGTTTCTCACCATCTAACAAGTTGCCTATGCAAGCTGAAATATACTTAGGCAGGATAGATAAGCAAGTATAACTGATCAGAAAGACCTATTATATATTGTGTAGTTTGGGGCATGCACAGTTAGGGTAATTGTTGTCTAACTTTTGCTTGGGCTATAAAAATTCCTAACTGACAATAAAGTGGGGCTGTCCTACTTCCTTACTGTGCAGTAGCACACAGTTCCATTTGATCAAAGTTTCGTGTGTGTGTGTCTTTTCCTTTTTCTGACAGATTACAGGGCTTCTCTCAGCTCCATGCTGCCTGGACAGGTACAGCAAATTGATTTTTCAATTCTTGCCCAGCATAAGGATAACTACTCACTTAGAAAAGTAACTATGATAATCTGCTATCCCTGGAAAAGTAACTATGATAGTCTACTACACAAAGAAAACAATATGAAGAGCATGAATATGCCAAGAGGAATGTGTTCCATAGGAATGTATGAAGTCAATACTTCCATGTGGTCCATTCTACCACATCCATGTTTGCCCACAAGTATCAAAAAACAATCTCTCTAGGTGCTCCTTCTCCCTCTAGAAGGACACCCAGTCTCTCCTTTAACTATATTAATTCATGTACATGAATGCAAAAGGTAAGTGGAATTGCTGACACTGTAATTGAGACAAAACATACTCCACATACAGTAGGACCCCCCCCCCCGTATCCATGGGGGATTGGTTCCAGCACCCCCCCCCCCGCTCCATGGATAATGAAATCCACAGATAATAACGAACACCCCCATTGCCATTTCCGCCCTGGGAGCAATCCTGCGCAGCGATCCTGGGGGCAAAGGGAGGAGGGAGGGGGATCTCTCCTCCTCCCCCATCCACCCTCCATGCTGTCACTATCCACGGATAATTGAATTTGCCGATGGCGAAACAGTGGGTGCGGGAGTGCTACTGTATTCCATGTTAATTTAGAAGTGGCAGTATGTGACCAAGTTCATATGTGAGTAAATTTTTAAGGCAAAGGCAGGGTTTTAATTCCCAATGCATTTTGAGTCAGCTATTCTTTTTCATGGGATGAGCTAATTCAGCCTACAGTCCTATGTTCATGTAGAATAAAGAAGAGTAATGAAGCAATGAAGAGTAATGAAGAGTAATTCTGACTAAACTCATTGAGACTTACTTCTGAGTGAAGGTTTGTGCTGTGAAAATAACCAGGAAGAAAAGCTCATGAATATGTGTGCTTCTGCCTTACCAAACATCTCTTGGGGGAGTGTATTCTTCTTTGTTTCATTAGGTTTTTGTTTTCTTGTGGCAATTCTGTTTGCAACTCTGCTCTAGAGTGGGACATACTGCAGAGACCAAAAGACAACAAATCGCACAGAGGACACATTTTCTTTTGAAGTTGTATTTCTTTTGTCTGAAGGGCAACCATGATTGCTGCACTCAAAAACCAATCCTTTTTTCCCTCTTGGCTCTTGGAAAAGCCATTCTATGGTCAGATTCATAAAATCATCGAATCATAGAGTTGGAAGAGACCTCAAGGGCCATCCAGTCTAACCCTCTGCCATGCAGGAATACACAATCAAATCATTCCCAACAGATGGCCATCCAGCCTCTGTTTAAAAACCTCCAAAGGAAGAGACCCCACCACACTACGAGGCATTGTATTCCACTTCTGAACAGCTCTTACTGTCAGGAAGTTCTTCCTAATGTTTAGGTGGAATCTATTTTCCTGTAGTTTGAACACATTGCTCCGTGTCCTAGTCTCTGGAGCAGCAGAAAACAAGCTTGCTCCATCCTCAGTATGACATCCCTTCAAATATTTAAACATGGCTATCATGTCCCCTCTTAACCTTCGCTTCTCCAAACTAAACATGCCCAGCTCCCTAAGCTGCTCCTCCTAGGGCATGGCTTCCAGACCACCCACCATCCTGGTCACCCTTCTCTGGACACATTCCAGCTTCCCAATATCCCTCCTGAATTGTGGTGCACAGAACTGGACACATTATTCCAGGTGAGGCCTGACCAAAGCAGAACAGAGTGGCACTATTACTTCCCTTGATCTAGATGCTATACTCCTATCAATGCAGCCTAGAATTGCATTTGCTTTTTTAGCTGCTGCATCACACTGCTGACTCATGTTCAGATTCAACAACCATTTCCTGACTTAAGAAATCAAGATAGGATAGAAAGGAGGGGTTTGTGGATGCATGTGCAGCTCCTACATGTGAGCCAGAAAACAAGCCAGGAAATCTTCAGTTATGTATAACTTCCTATTTAATCCAAATTGGAGAAAGATGGTTAACTGCTTCAGCCCAAGCCAGAACATGAAGCCATCATCTGAATGGGCTTAATACCCTGCTTTGTTCCAAATCCTATTAATTTTGCAGATCAGATGATGCAGGAAACAGTTATAGTGAACTAAAGACTTCCTAGTTTGGCTCAAGCAAAAGGGAAATAGAAGGGGTGTTGTGAGTGACTTGTAGATTGTTCATATCTCAACATTATGTCTACAACAGTACTTAGAACTGCGGTTAGGAATGTATAAGAGTCAGGGGCTTCACTCCCTTCCTGCAGATCTAGCAGGGGTACCTCACTGAGCCCCCAATTATTTTTTACTTTAAAAGTCCCTTTTGCCCTCTAGAGGGGTGAAGGGAGAAATTTTTGCCATGTTTTCACATACAGCAGCCTTCATACTAATTTGTTGTTGTTGATGATGTGTGCCTTCAAGTCATTCCTGACTTATGGTGACCCTAAGGTGAACCTATCCTTGGGGTTTTCTTGGCAAGATTTGTTGGGCGGGAGTTTTCTTTGCTTTTCTCCAATGATGAGAGAGTGTGACTTGTCCAAAGTCACCCAGTGGGTTTCCATGACCAAACAGGGATTCATACCCTGTTCTCCAGAGTCACAGTCCAATGCTCAAATCACTACACCACAATTAGTGCCAGATAACTATAATAGATAACTACTCTCCCTTATATGTATATGCATAACTATATAATAAAATCATACCTGGGTTCAGCCTGATTAGAAGAAAAGTAATTATTTTGTTAAGAGACACCCAATCTAACCGACAAAGAAAGAAAAAGAATGAGGAAGTGGGGGAAACAACAGAATATGGAAAGCTACAGGAGTGGCTAAATTAGATTATCTCAGTCTTTAGCAGGTGAAGAAAAAGACAAAGTACAGCCATAACTGTCACTTGTCAAATCAGTGACAGATGGGATACCTGGGAAGTTAATGGCCGTCCATTCCGTAGCCATCTTATGGTAGGCCTGGGCTTGCCAGCTGCAGCACAGTTCCAGTGGAGGTCTGCGCCAATGTCAGCTTCTTTGTCTGAAATGACCTTCAGCCACTCTGGCTGAGCTGCAAAAGAACAAGAGAGAGATGGGAACCCTGCGTTCTACATGCAGAACAGTCCAAGGTACACAATACTCCACTCGGTAGTGGTAATTTATTGTGATACGTAACCCTGCCACAATTAGGAACAGGCAATAATTGATCTTCTCCTTGTTTTTGATGAGAATTTGCCTAAACTCACAGGTTTCTTCAGATTCAGAATGGAAAGCATGTGAGATTTAAACAACTCAAATGTGGGGAAAACCAAAACTGACAGATTCATCCATCCAGGCCTAGGGCTTTGAGTGCTTAACTCCTAAAAGTCTGGGTTTGATTGTCCATGATTTCAATCAGGTTTGTGGTGCTGAATTAGGATTGTCACCTTTTTTTTTCTCTTGAGAGGCTCTTCATCTTTAACACCTATATAGGAGGCAGGTCCAATATGGTCCATGCTGGGAATAGCTATAATTATTAAATTTGGCCAGTGCAAATGAGGGAGAGTTTTCAGTTCAGTTTTGGAAAACAAAAAGTCTAATGATTGTCTTTCTATTTAGCACTGCAAAATAATGGTGTTTTAAAAATGTGGATGTGGGAGAAAGCAAAACCCTGAGATTCTTCCATTCCTAGCCATAAGACATTTCATTTCCGAAATGTGGATAAAAGCATGCTTTTAAAATGGCTGTGGAATGATGCTCAATCCAGCTCTGCATCATGACAGACCTTTGATTCTGAACTTAAATCTGTGGTTCATTCAGATTTGCCATGCCCCTAAATCCTGCTCATTGGTTAACATTTGCTCCTTGGTTTACTGTTTAATCCCTTAATTTTCACCCACTCTATGCATTATATCAGAAATAAGAAAAACATAGACATTGGTCCATGTCTATATTTCCATTTCCAAGCGAATCAACAGCCAGGTGAGTAGCCTAGCAACACTGAGAAGCTCTACTCTAGGCCAGTGACTCCCAAATTTGGGTTCCCAGACTCTGTTGGACCTCAGCCTCCAAAAGCCCCAGGCTGCATGTCCAACAACATCTGGGGACTCAAGTTTGTGATATGAGAGTATGTGCATGCAGTTAGAGATCCTGACTTAAAGAGCAAAGACACAAATGGCTTTAGAGAAACAAACTAAGGCTTTATTATATGAACTCAATTCTAAAGTTACTCAGGGTGCTAACTACATCTCTAGGGAGAGCTGAGAGAGTTCTGGGGAGGAGGATAGGTGGGAACATAAGTATCAGTTTACATCATAGAGGGAACAGGATAGGTAGACTGTGGGTCAGTCACTCAAACTATTTAACCTAATGCTACTGCCCACTCTGAGGCATTCTTGACTTTTGATTTTTTAAAAATTGTATGTTATATATTGTATTTTAATTCATATTGTACACCACCTCAAACCTTGGAGAGAGGGGGATAAGAAATAAAAATATATTATTATTATTATTATTATTATTATTATTATTTGGGATTCAGTTGTACTTCCATCAGTTTGGACATCACTCCTCTATGCTGAAGCAATACTCAACCTCAACAGGTAGGGACCTTTTCAGTTACCTGGACAGGACCCCTGAGCATTTAAAGAATGGACATGAAAGCAGAAATGCAAGCTCCCTTTCTATTCTAGTAATTCCAGTTTGACAGTAGGCAGATCAGGGTCTCTGACTGTACGTCTCTTTGTATGATCATCAAAGTTAAGCAAAACCAGAGAGCAGCCATGATTGCTGATATATAGCATTGATATTTATATACCACTTATCATGCCAAACCACTCCCTTTTTTCATGCCAAAGCAATAATAATCTGAAGCAACCGGGAGAGAGCGCTGTACAGATACTGTAGCTACTATGAAACTGCTGGGAGCTGCTATTCCCAACATAAAATGTGTCTCTTTCTGCAACATTTATGCAACATGAGTTAGTCAGCAGGGGTAAAGTGAATAATCCATTGTTTAATTTTTTATGGATATTTTCAGATGGGGTTTATACTGCGGGGCAGGCACGGAACAGGGTCGATAAAGGGGCTGTCGTTCAGACAACTTCGACCCCTTCCATCCTGCTCCCGGGATATTCTATTCACGATGAAACATTGTGAATAGAACACCCCTTCCGTGCCTGTCATGGAATCAGGGACGTGGGAAACAGAGCCCCATCCCTGTTCCGCGATGACAGGCACGGGGGAGGAGCTCCGTGTCAGGCAGGCACTTCCTGCAATAATCAGGACAGGCAGTTAAGTGCCACCCTTCTCTCCCCACCCTGGTTTCCTTGTTTTATTTTAAATTTATTTTTTCTTTTTTTCCCCCCTGTCTTTGACAGCTGGGGGTTGTTTTTTTTTTACTTTGAATTTCCTGCCCGCTTGTTCTCTCACGAGAATGAGCAAGATTTCCCCGGCTAGTGATTTCCCCCTTACGAGGCGGCATTTACGGCCAGCTGGAAAGGAGGGAGGACACCCATTCCTGGAGCAGAATGGAGGTAAGTGTTTGAATATTTACCTCCATTCCATTGCAGGAACAGGAAAGGAGGTGGCAGGATAGCAAGAGGGCATTTTGGCCCCATCTGAAAATCTTGTATGTCAGCTATAGTCAGATACTTTTAATGCATGACTTCATGAGAACTTTCTTCTCATGGGGTAAGGGAGAAACTTCTTTGGCCAAAGACAGCTGATAGCTTTATACAGGATTCAGGATCCAAGGACTGCTGTTTAGCCCATAGATACTGGGTCTGACAAATGGGGCTGATATTTCAGTTCTCTTCCCCACTGCTAACAGACATATAATGAATAAAATAGCAAGTTGTGGTGAGTTGCTTTACCTTGGATTACAATGCGACCCCGATAGGTGTCTTTTCCTTGGATGTTCTCAGCTTCACACTCATAAGTGCCCTCATCTTCAAAGCCAACCTCTTTAAACTGCAGGAGGGGTTCCGTTGTGATCCACTTGGAGGACTGGCTACCATCCAACTTCCTCCATTTTATTTGAGGGACAGGGCTAGTTAACAAACAAAAAAGGCACTGTAGTTCTTCAAGGGCAATAGAATAACCAGTACTTGGAAAATGTAGCATTACTGGCTGGGTTGTAGGCTGGAGGATGCTAGGAGATGTGGTCAAGAAAGTATTTTTTCCTATTGGTGGCAACAAATGCTGGCAGAAATTCAGGACAGCTCCTCTTCCTTAAACCTCCCCCCATCGGGAGCAGCATCTTCCAATGTGTCCTAATGCTCCCTTTTGTCTTATTAGTTAACCACCATTTCCTACCATCTCTCTCAAGCTAGAGCTTAATTAACAAAACAATTAATAGAATCACTGACAGTCAAGTCTTGCCTGGAAATCACTTCCTTTGACTAAATGATCTCTATTCTCCACTCCCAGTCTGGGACTCTGGGACCTATTTTAAATTACTAATTATTTGGTGCAGACTCTGAACACACTCAAGAGTCATTCTTATTTATTATATCACTATTCCAGGTAAAAATGCCTAGCATTAACAGCAGAGTCTAGAATAAACCAAGCCATAGTGAACCCCAGCCCAAACCTGTTGACATTTCTTATCCAATAATCAAAATACAGAGAGAAGCACATCTATGCTATTAAGAGTTTAGCTCATGAAACAGGCAAATGCAGCACATACGTTTTTCATGTTTTTTTCCCCGGGCTATGAGACCATGCCCTGAAAGAGTTTATTCCTGACGTATCTTGAAGATGCCAGCCACAGATACAGGCGAAACATCAGGAATAAACGCTTTAAGAACACAGCCTCACAGCCTGGGGAAAAAAAAACATTAAAAAGCAGGGGTTATTTACCTGTAACTATAGTTCTTTGGTTGGTCTTCTGTGAATTCACACAATGTACACCATGGGCAGGATTAACCCATTGTGTGCATTCACAGAGACCACAAAGAAGAACCTATGGATGCCGGCCGTGAAAGCCTTTGACTTCACAAATGCAGCACAGTTCACTAGCTCAAATCAGCTACTTTGGAATGGAATAGAAGATAAGTGGGCATTATCAAATATTAGAGACAACGTGGGCCAAACACCTACAACTTGATAACCACCTGCAGAGTAAAAGTTCCCTATTATTTAAAATGGTAGTTCCCTCATTTCTTCCAGTTCTACATTCTTGATTGCTGGAAGCAGATACTTTCTAATCAAGCATGTGCTTTTGCTGGTCTGCAATGTTTCTACTTTTGCCAGCAGGACAATTAATAGAACTACTTACTTCCCAAAGGCAAAACATTCCAAAGCCACGACCTGCCCAGCCAGAGCATAAGTATCAGAGGGAAACTTGGCTTTAATGGTTGGGGCATACGGTCTAGAATCTGTGGAAAGGAGATTGCAAAGGGGTTAAGAGCAGTGAAACTATCCATGGAGGACACTGGATTTTCATATTCATATAATACCTTTAATCTGGAGTACATTTCAATCTTTATCTTCAAAACAATCCTTTTAGGTTTGTCAGTTGTCTTACAATTTGACACGAACAAAAGCTAAGTTGGATGGATCAATGGTCTGACTTGATTGAAGGATTAATCCTATGTTCTCTTTATAGGAAAGAGTTATAACTCAAGGCTCTATTGAGCAGCATCAGTCCAAAGGAGACTCTGAGCCAAATGGCTTGGCTTCCTCCATGGCACAATCAGCATCCCCTCATAGGTCTCTGTGGGGAGGAGACCACTAATAAGGACCTTTCTTTCCACTCCCAACCCCTTTCTAGTCCTGCCAGCATCCTCATGCATGAAGAAAATTCTGATCCCATAAAGAATTATAAACTCTTCAAGGGTGGCATGCTGTAACCACAGGGTAGAGCTTCCAAAGGATCTGAGCTGGTCAGCTCATGCAAGTCCTCAGTTGACAGATGTTCCTTGCTAGAACAACAGATCCCTTCTAGAGGATGTGTTCCAGCTTCACAGTTTTTTTCCAGGAGTGTAGCTACAGAGGAGGAGGAGGAGGAGGAGGGGCATCCCCCCATGAAATTTTCCTTCACTCCCCAGATTTCTAGCATTGCAGAGTGAGACATTGAAGATACAATGTGATATTGAATGTTTTTGAACAAGTATATTCCCATTTGTTTTGCTAACACAATTGTTGCGAGAAAGAGGCTGGTGTGATAATCTCCTAAGAAAACCCTGTGAAATTCATCGGGTTGTCATAAGTTGACAGGGAACTTGAAGGAACACACACATACACATTTATAATTCTCAGCCAAAGAGCTCTATTGCCTCACCATACTACAAACCCCAGGATGCATAGGATGCAGCCATGGCAGTTAAAGCAGAATCATAGTGCTATAATTGTGTAATGTGAAAGGGACCCAGGACAAAAAGTGATTTGATTGGTGAGGACCACGTGAGTGTGAATGTAATAGAAGTAACAGAAAATATGCTATTATATCCACCACCACCCCACAACTTTATGACAGGTATAAAATGCTCCCTGGCAAGGGTCAGACTACATCTGAGTCAAAACAATAGGTCCAAATAATTTTATTCAGTTGTATGTCCTACTCACTTATAAAGCAGAGGATGGAGATAATCTAGTCCTCCTTCCCTCCCAATGAGATTAAACATATGGGTGAGAGAAGGGAAACCACATCCTCCTCTACCTCCATTGTTTCAAGCAATCTTCTCCGAAGACTGGCTCATGCACCGTATTGCAGGTGTACTGGGGAGAAAAGGTTCGAACCATAGCAAGAGAAGGCAGAAAAGGAGAGATGGCTTTTCTCCTTGCATTCTTGTACAGCACCAAATGACCTAAACAACAACCCTAGAGTTTCCCACCCACACTTTATATCTGAATAGGGCAAAACACAACACCCTCTTCCTCTTGTGCAATTCAGCTCATTCCATTCAGTAGGGGCCCCTGACCTTCTGGGAAGCACATCCAAGGACCTGGAGAGGCTCACATGGGAAAGAAAGCCTTGTTGCGTATATTTCATTCTGGATCCAAGCCACCACTTGGTATCAGTAGCTTCTGCTTCTTTTCTATCCTTCCTTGTCCTAATTATTGGGTCCATTATTCTATAGTATAATACCAGAAAGATATTAGAGCAGTTACGTTACATAGCTAAAACCTTCAGGTTAGGATTACACAACTTGTGCTTCAACTATTTAAATGTAGTTCATCAACCATGTATAGCAGCTGCAAGATGCTCAACAACCTTCTTGTTTTGGTAATTCCTGGCAGAATAGAACAGATGTAGTGAGCTACTTGTGGGCCACCATACATGACCAGCAGTATATATTTGGTTTGGTGGGTCAGATGTAGTGCAGCCTACTTTAGAAATGCTTCCAGACAGAGCCCGCGTGGGTTGTTATTGCCCCTTGGGAAACCTTGGAAGGCTGCATCCTCCATGGCATCTCCCTCATAAAATAATTAAATTTTTGCCCCAAATGTCATCTAGGGGGCATGGGTGTAATTTTTGTAATGTTTTTGGGCCCCCTGCACCATTTTTTGTTTGTTTTCCAACAGGAAGTGATTCAGATGGCTAGGACCTCCCTAAAAAGCTGATGAAAGCGTCCCCCAGAGCTGGAGGCATTTGGGGGTAAAGAAAATGGGAAAAATTACTCAGGGACTCAACAGGTGGCCACAAAAGTTGCTGTGGGGACTGAATGTTACCCATGAGCTTTCCCCACTCCTGAGCTAGAGCTAGCTCTCTTAGAGCTGTGCCCCTCAAAAGGAGCTATTTATTGTTTTGTATTCCTCATCCACTGACCTTCCCTGATAAGATTGAGCTGAGAAGATGTGCTAAAAACACTCTTTTTAAAGGAGTCGATGTGTCCAGTGGCAAAGCAGGAATAGTTGCCAAGGTCAGAGGCCTCTGTCTTGGCAATGTAAAGGTTTCCAGTTGTCTGTGAGATGAAGCGCCTTCCATCTGTTGGGATGAAGTTGGGGAAGTCATTCACAAACCAGCGGTATTCAATTCCTGTATGCAAATGGACAGAGGAAGAGAGCGTGAAACACTGGCTTTTCTGTGTCATAGTGAAACTAGAAATTTAACCTGAGCAGGTTATTTCTGAGGCTGGGAAGCAGCTACATTTACTTGGTATTCACTAATTCTGCACCAATAGCTGCTTATACTTTACTGCATTGAGGGGGCCTAAATATCCTAAAGGCACCAGATCCTGTCTGATCTTGGAAGCTAAGCAGGGTCAGCCCTGGTTAGTACTTGGATGGGAGACTGCCAATGAATACCGGGGGTTGTAGGCTATATTTCAGAGAAAGGAATTGGCAAAACCACCCCTGAGTATTCCTTGCCTAAGAAAACCCAGTGAAATTCATGGGGTTGCCATAAGTTGATAGGTGACTTGAAGGCATGTACACACACATTCTACTGTCTTATGAACAAAGAGGTAAAGCAAGGATATGTTTTCTTATTCTATGGGGAAAGCTCAATTCTCCCATAGTATTCCTTTATAGAGAGTGCCAGTTCCCTCAAATTACTAGACAAGAATCTTGCTACTAACTCTTTGCTCTGATATGTTGTATGGTATCCCCAGCCTCTCATACCATTGATCAGTGTATTAATAGCTTTATTACTCTAAACCAGAGGCTCTCTGAATTTTCCTTATCAGAAATCTTTCATTTTGTCACTCGCTCACTTCAGTTCTGCCCTCTACATTCAGTGCAGTCACCCAATAATTGTGCGTCTACTTGATTATCAAAAACAGCATGATGGAAATTATAAGTAAACAAATTACATCACTGAAATATTCAAATATAGATTTGCCTAGATACAGAACATTAATAACTACAATTGGTCCAGGTACTTAATGGTTCTGACATGCAGGCTTTAACACTGATCATTAGAACACATTTCCTGATTTCATAGAATAATTCACTACCACAGAATTCAGTGCCACAGATCACAGGAATTTTGAGATGAACAGGGCAATTTATGCTTTTCAAAACTGTTTTCATTTCAACTGTCTACACCAGAGAACATGGTAACTTTTCTTTACATCTGATCTATACTTCTATATTGCTATATTTCCGTGGTCACCACTACATTTATTTATTTATTTATTTATTTACTTACTTGCTCATTTGTTTATTTATTTATTAATTATACCACCTTTCTCCTAGTATGGGATTATAACAATTAGGCACATATTATTTTAAAGCAAAATAGAAATAAACGGAAAAGGGTTTTGTGTGTTTTTTCTTTTTCTTTCTTTCCAATTTATTTCGTTTCTATCAAGACATATTTCTGTAATTTTATAGCTAAAAGAACATAGTTACAATACAGATTGCACTATGTTATTTTATCAGATTGTGAGATTATAAAACCTACTCCATTTTTCCTTTAGAGAGAATCCATCTGTTTACCCATTTCTGCCATATCAAGTTCATTTCTGCCACATAGGCTTACTTAACCATGCCCTTATAGAAAGAACGTTAGCTTGTTTCCACTATTTTGCAACAACAATGGATCAAACAATTAAAAAGCAGTGAATATAATGAAAAAGAAACTTTTTTATCCAAATTATTGAACAAATCCATGTATAGGATCATATCAACGCATATTGCTTCAAAAATTACTCTCCAAATACTGGTATTTCCAACCTTACATTTTTAATGTATGGCTGTTTTCTCACCAGGATAATGTGGGGGTGGGCTGCAAGTAAACATTACTCCCCAGCCCTCCGTACCCTTCACTGGATCCCGTTCTTCTGTAGAGAATTCCTGCAAAACTGAACACAAAAAATGAATGGAAGTGATCAGACATGAACAATGAGAGCCAGAACATCTTACAAATTGGAGCTCTTCCATACAGAAGAAATGATGCTTGTTATTGTTCACAATGCTCCTGACTGTCACAAAGGAAAATTAAATTGCAAAAAATAACAACAGATGGTTCCAGGAACAGTCTATTTGGAATGACTGAAATAAATCAATATATATGATTTTTATTTTTACTTATTTGTATTTTTTTCAAATGTAGGGCTCACCACTTTGGTCCTAAGTGGGCCTTTAAATAAATTACAATCTTTAAAAAACCCAATAAAAACAAGGATAAAACACACAAACTGTAAACACTCAAACTGCCAAACATCAAAACAACAGCAAACATTAAACATAGAGAAAGATAAAATGAATCAATAGGATTCAAAAGCAGTCTGTAGTGTCATGCCCATCCCTGGATTCTGGGTATTAGAATAGACTCCATGGAAGACCCTGACATGAGTTTGGTAATAGGCCTGACATGAGTTTGGTTCCTAGCCTGTTTTCCCTGCCTGGGCCTCTCAGCCCCTGGACGGGTGCCAGCCCACCTTTTGGGTCTGGGAATGCTGTTCCAGCAGCTCAAGGCCACAGCACCTGGAGGTAGCTGCCCTCCTACAGCCCTCCCCACATACCATTCTCAGGCTGTAAGGGTTTATCTGGAGACTGTACTAGGATGTATTTAGTTCTGGCTTTGCCTATGTTACTGACCCACGTTTCCTTGCTTAATAAACAAATCTTATTGAGTTAATGTGAGCGTGGGTTTCTGGTACATCACATATAGTATGAGAAATGCTTTTGCTATGTTTCAAAAAGTTTGTAGTCAGTTGTCCTGGGACATAGTATACCAAATGAGTACACTCACCAAAAAGGACATTCATACAGCAGGTCATCTGATGACCTAAACCAGGGATAGGCCATGCTAGTTAATTTAGCATGCCCTGGGGCATGCTATGGACTACACCCCTTCTAAAAGTTCATTTTTCCACATTTTTTCCTAAGATGGGAAGTGATAAGAATTTACTTCCTATTTTGAAAAAGCTGCAGAAAAAGTCATTCTGCACCTTGTGTGTGTGTGTAGTGTGCCAGGATTGCTTCTCCTGGAAGCTTCATGGACCAGTAATTCATCTTTATGAAACCCAAAGGTCACAAAAAATAGGCACATGTGCCCTTGCGTGTCCCATGGTACATGTGTTGCCCATTCCTCAACTGGACAAATGAGAGGCCTTTTATGGGAGTAGACAACTGTTAAGGTAAGCAGAACCTTCAATGTTTAGTTCTTTAAAAGGTTAAGACCCTGATGTTTACTTTGCCCTGGAAAGTAACTCAAACCAAGTGAAGTTCCTTCAAAATCAGGAAGGTACTCTTCCAAAGTTCACACATTAGCAGCAGCCAAATAGCTACTCCCACGTGCCCAACCCAAAGAGCCACTTTATGCTCCATAAGCACGTAAGTTCCTGAACACTCTCAACAGATTGAAAGAATGATGGTCCCCAAAATAATGAAAGCTACCTCAAAGCCACATGCTCATGAGACTAACTCCTGCCTTTAGTATCATGGATGAGGTCCTGCAAGCCATTACTTTTAAAAGGTCAAAGCATATTTTTAAAAAATATGCAGGGGAAGCATTCCCAAAGGATTGTGCCTAGTTATGGCTGGAGCTCTTATTTGGACCACCAAATTCCAAAAACAAGACAGCCTGTTTTAGTTCATGCTGGTTTACAGGATTTGGCCATCCCAGTCTCCACATAGGCCAAAAACTACTGTGATGTTCCAGGGCTACCCACTGCCCCAGTTGTCCCATCTCAGAGCCATTACTGCCCCCCTTGTCCATTCTGTATTGGTATGGATTCACTTCCTCAAGCATTTTCCTCTCTGTTTGGTCTCTGTTCTCTACAGCCTAAATTCAATACAGAGTTAGCCATACCAAAGCCCCACTTACTTCAATAGACTTAACCATTACAATTTATGAAATGGAATTAGTCCCTTATCTCCAGCAGGATCCTTCTGAGCAAACTGAAAGAATAATTGAGACTCTTCAACCATTGACCCTGATACCATCTTCCTCTTGTTATTCCACTACTCTGCTCAGTTGCCATTGGAGAAACGTATATCATTCATACACATACCTAGATTGGTGTCTTACTTTTACCTTGGCAGTTTTAATTTATAGCCAGATAGGCTGTACTATGAATGCTTGCTTAGGGAGTAGAAGGTGTTGCAGCATGTAACACAGTTCTTATGTTTTGCTGCTCTACCTGTTTTGAATTAACTTAGGAAAGTCCACTCAAGACTAGGCAGATGACTTACAGCCAAAGTGAACATAAGCTTCTCTGCTGACTACTGTGCCCACAGAGTTGGATGCCACACACTGGTAAGATCCAGCATCTTTGACTTTCACTGGGTTGCTTATTACCAGGTTGCCCCCATTCAACCTGTAACGGGAATCTGGCTCGATTTTGATCTCTGTGCCATTCAGCTTCCATCTGCCAAGACAATAGGGGAAAGGGAGGAACAGAGCAGAGTAATCACAGCTGCACATCAACATTGCCCTGAATAGAACCATACACTGACATTTATGATGTACACAAACTCTCAATAGGATCTATTGTAGGACAGTGACTGAATAGTGAATACTGCCTCTGTAGTTACAAAACCAACCCAGTAATGAGGATAAGAAACTGTTATACTGTTCCTAATACTAAAGAAGATCCTAATTTCAGGGATGATTCTAAGGGATTGCAAGGATTATTCTCAAATATAAGATCCTTCAGACTGTATCTTGTCACACTAGCAAATCACTCAACAGGATTGGCTTCTACCTCCAGCACTGGGATTGGTTCTTGATGGCATAAACTGTATGGCAAGAATGTCTGAAACTTTGCTCTGCAAAGACCTCCCTGCTCCCCAGATCTAGTCTAGCACCCTGTTGGTGAGCTATAAGGGACTAAATGCAATTTATACTATTGTAGCCCACTTTTTTGGTTGTTATGGAAGTTGGAATTTTTTACCAGCTGCATAATGACCAAAATCCTGCCAAACAACCTTTTAAGAGACACAACCCCTCCACATGGCCATTTATATGTCCCCTGAATGTATTTATGTGTGTGTCTATGGGAGGGGGGGGGATCAGCTGACATGTGATATGTATTATCATGTAGGTGGACATGCTGCAAGGACATCATCTGTAGGGGCCTCCCAAAGACACTCAGAGATTGCTGTGGATTCCACTGGAGCACACCCAGCTAGAAGAAAATAGCTGGACATACCTGTATCTCCACTGATCCCACCACCTTCCAACAACATGGAAATGGTTATGCATCATTTAAAAGGTGATGTTTGTGGGATTAACACTGGGAGACTAGTGATGGAGATGTAATTAACTACATGCCAGACATAGTCTCCCAATGCAGGATTCCAGTGCTAGCCTTCTAAACTATGCTCTCTAAGCTTCTTCCTTGATTCCTGCCAGAACTGGGAAGTAACTAGTTACAAATAACTAATTCCTTGTAACAATTTCCTTTCCTCAATAACTAAGGCATAACTAAGGGCCAGTCCAAAATGTGAAAATAATCCAAATGGCAACCGCATGGAAGGTGATCTGTCCAAATGGACAATCACATCAATGCTTCTCATTCAGAAGCAGCCAAATCCACTGTAAAGCTCCAAAGGGAAGTCTTCTGAGATTTTCTGTGAGTTTTAAAAAAGCTCCATAGGGCATGCGAATGTGCAGTCATTAAGACACTCACATTCACGTTGCTGCGACCAGGCATCGTAATCTGATTGGCTGGACGAGCATGGGGGGTGTGGGGCTAGCAAACAGGGAAAGTGCCTGCTGCCGCCGTGTTGGATTTTTGCCTAAGCAAGGGTCTGATAAGTCAATAAAATGGCGATCTTATACTCTTTTTTCCTTTTTGTAAATATGAAATATCACATGTTTTCACCATGGTTAACTGTTTTATTTTTTAAAAAAATAGTGGTGGCATTTTTAAAAGACTGAGTAAATCACTCGCAGCTGCCATCTTGGCTAGGGAGCATGCAAAGTTTAGGGGAGCTCTTTTGACTGTTCAGACAAGTCACAGCACTGTGAATGGCTGCTTCTTTGGAGGAGATCATATTTTCCCCCCTCATATAGACGGGACCCAAATTATATTATAATAGCAACTTAATCAGGGATACCTACACGCCTATGTGGAGTAATATTAATGCTTTAGCTCCCCTTACAGTTGAAGTGCTTGGCCTCACTAAACAGGGAGGAACCATAGAACCATAGAATTGCAGAGTTGGAAGAGACCATGAGGGCCATCCAGTCCAACCCCCTGCCATGCAGGAAATCACAATCAAAGCATCCCCGACAGATGGCCATCCAGCCTCTGTTTGAAGACCTCCAAGGAAGGAGACCCCACCACACTCTGAGGGAGTGTGTTCCACTGCCGAACAGCTGTTACTGTCAAAAAGTTCTTCCTTATGTTGAGGTGGAATCTCTGTTCCTGGAGCTTGCATCCATTGCTCCATGTTCCAGTCTCTGGAGCAGCAGAAAACAAGTCTGCTCCATCCTCAACGTGACACCCCTTCAAATACTTAAACAGGGCTATCATATCACCTCTTAACCGTCTTTTTTCCAGGCTAAGAATATCACAAAGTTCAAGTCCTGTCTTGTGCTGCTGTGTTGTGAACTTTTGTGGGTGTTGAGGTGACGCTGAGGTGGACAAAAGGGTGTGTTTTGAACCGCACATATTCTTCCATCTTTGAGCATAGAGAAGTCTAACCACTGTAGTCATATATTGAAAGATTCTTCCATATTTCCTCTCAAGTTGCCTATCCAACATTCCCAATAAGTAAAGTCCAGGCTTCTTCTGAAATTTTATTTTTAAAATGTCCTCTAACAACTGGTGAGTCTGCATCAAGGTTCTTTGCCCTATTTCACATGACCCTAACATATGGTAAAATATCCATTCCTTCTAATCACATTTCCACATTTCCAACATTTATACATCTTGTATAAAATTGTTTAAGATGTATAAAAACATTTAAAATACTTTTAAATTGCTTTTAAAATATGCTTTCCAAGCTCTGGTTCCTTCTGTCTGCCCCAGGAACTCTGTGCTGTTTCTCACTGTCCAAACTTTATGAAACCAACCTCTGCAAAACCAAACTCTGCTTTCTTTCCTTACTAATCTTGCTCTAAACTGCTGGCTACTGAATCACTCACTGTGAGTTGCTTGATACTGGAACATATCCAGAGCACTTAAAATAGGATGGTATACTTATTTACCTGGGACAGAGCCATACTGAACTCTAATCATAGCACAGTTGTTACATATAGAACTAAACTAATCGCATGTTAAAAACATTTAAAATCCTATTGATGTTGACTAGCAGGATTAAGCATGTGCTCTCAACAGGAATGTATGCTTATTTTATTTGGCCATGCAACAATGAATAATTCCAAAAGTTTCCTCCCTGTCAGGCCAAATCCACTACCATTTTGATGTTTTGTTTTGTTTTACTTTTGGAAGTGAAAAATCACTGGCACTAAAAAACTTGTTTCTTGTGCAAAAAGAGCTATTTCATATCAAAAATAGTATATTTGCACTATTGGCCCTTTTTTGTGTGTGTGTGCACAAAATGGTCCTTTTGAAGAAAATACTAATTCCTAAATCCTATTGTTAGTCTCAACTGGAACAGAATGACTGAATCAACGGGATTTACCTATGTGTTGACTCACCATTCAACAACTGATTAAATTGGTCTACTCTAGTTATGACAAAGCAACAGGATTCCAGCCCAAGTTTTCCCCTCTACAAAAAACAAGGTTTTTGTGTACATATTTTTGCAAAGACACTCGTCCCTACCCCATGCAACAAATCTCACAGAGCTTGACCATTTTCTTGATGGAACACACTGAGATGCACATTTCTGTTGAGGATAATAAAAATCTGTGTGTATTCTTTACACCTTTAGCTCCCAAAACATGTCTAATTCTTCCATTTAATTCAGTAGGCCATAAAATATGTACTTTGGGCTTCACACATGGCACTGCAGGATCAAATGTATTGCCAATTTAAAAATAAACAAAGAGTTGTCATACATTTGTGTAGTTCACAACAACACACTTTCTGAGACACAAAAGCACTGCTATCATTAAGTTAACAGTACCTGTAGGTTGCAGGAGGGCTGGCTCGTGCTTGACACGCCAATAATATTTGCTCCTCTGCTGATCCTTCTGGAAAGAGGATATTGTGTGGCTGTTCTTCAAAAACTGGCCCATAGTTCCTTACAGTGCTCTCTGCTGGCCACCATACTGCATGAAAAGGTGAAAAGGTTCAGAAAAAGGTGTAGCAGCAGACACTTCATTAAATGATCACTGTTGTACACTCTTCAGCTGTTAGTATCCTCCATCAAACAGAAAGAAAAACTGTGAAGTTTAGAATCTTGCATAATTATATGCCAACATTTATCATAAAATCATAGGATTGTAGAGTTGGAAAAGACCTCAAGTGCCATCTAGTCCAACCTCCTGGCAGTGCAAGAATTCACAGCTATAACATCCCTGGCAGGTAATCATCCACCTCCATTTAAAAACCTCAAATGAAGAAGAGTGTCCTACCATCCTTCCAGGTCCTTTATGACTTTATTTTGTAGATCAGATATGCAACTTTAGCTGCCATGTATTTACTTATTTGTTGCATTTATACACTGTATTTACTCGAATGAGCTCAAGACAGCCTACATAGCTCTCTCCCTTCCACTTTTTCTTTATTGCACCTCTGTGAATTTGGTCAAGTCCAGACAGAGGGACCTGCCCAAGGTCCCCCAGTGGGTTTCATAGCTTGGAGACTTGAACCTGGGGCTCCCAAATCCAATCCAACCACTACACAAATACTACAGCAGCCCTCCTATTCCTGTACTTCCTCAGGAGATTAACACAGCAACCACCTTCTACTGAAATTCCATGGAGTTACATCAGCCTTAAAGCTTTCTCCAAGGTTTGCAGAATATCCAAGTGAAAGAAGCCGGAAATTTTGCCCAGACAGCAGGTCCTCACCTACAGATGGTGCCTACACTTTTAAAGTGCAGCAACAAGATGCAACTGCTGCCACCTCCCACTCTGCTCTTCCCCAGATAACTTGTCTCAATAGGCCCTGCCCCTCAATATCCACATTTTCCACCAAATATGTAAATGTTGTCTATTTTGGTTAACCAAAGCTCCCGAGATTATCGGAGGATGAAGACTGATATGCTATTTAAAAAAACAAAACAAAACAAAACCTTCAGGGCATCTTCCTCAATTGTGGGGGATTCCAGTGTCTTCTTGGATTTGTAAAAAAATCTTGGATATAGCATGTGTGCCAATAAACCTAATAATGCTAATTCACTTGTCACCCCCCACCAACCCCATTCTTTGGGCATGCTATTCATGTATGTCTTTATCTACTCTATATCCTTTCTCCTAGCACCAGATCCAAGACAATTTACAACAAATGCTATCCACTTTTACTTCTCTAACGTAAGGCTGGGAAACGTATACAAGCCTGCACAGGTTATAAGATCTGGGGAAGGCCTTCTTTTGGTCCCACCACCATCCCTGTCAAGTTCGGTGAGGACACAGGAGAGATCTTTCTTAGTGGTTGTTCCCACAGACTCTCCTCCCACAGGAGGCTCAGCTGGCCCCTTCCATCCTCTCCACCTTTATTTTTGGGCAGGCCTTCAACTTATAATTCATGTGGCAGAAGGAGCTTTTACTGGAGCTGTGGCTTTATTTATTTATTGAATTTATATCCCCTCCCTTTCTCCCATGCTGGGATTCAAGGCGGTTTACAATAATTAAAAAAAATACAACTAGAACTTTGAGCTTATTATGTTTTAAATATGTTTTAAATGTGTTTTAAACTGTTCATCTTTGTGTTTTTAGTAGAATTTATTTTTAAAATTTTGTACTAATAGGTTGTTTTTGTTTTTAGCTGTGTGTGTTAGGGATGGAAATTCTCAATTTTTCCACTTCCTGACAGATGTCAAGGAAAAGACATTGGTATTTCTCCCCTGTAAGGTCGAAACATTCAGAATTTTTTTTTTCTTGCAAAGAATAGAAAACTCACCACAATTTTTAAGAACTGTGCATTTTCAAGAAACTCACATAGTTTTACCTGGAACTGCACAACTTCTTGAAGGACAACTGCACAGTTATAGGTCTGCCTCCATCCATGACTGTTTCATTTTGCACAACTTTTTTTTTTTTTTTTGAGAAAGAGGCACAAGACAGAACAGGAATGGATGGCTTAGATACCAAAAATTAATCAATGAAGGTGTATTTCATACTTGAGTTCGGAAGCAGGCAGGCAGGTCAAGGGGAGTGCAGAGCCCTGAGAGTTCAGGGAGTGAGTTGCACAAAAAAGCAACTGAGAAAGAGTGGCAGATGAGGAGGATGCAAGAGAGGAGCAGCCTTGGTGGGGATGAAGCGAATTAGCAGGGATGAGAAGGAATCAGGGAATCAAGTAGGCAGGCAAGTCAAGAAAGAAAGGCAGCCCAGAGCCCAGGGAACAAGTTGTGGGGGAAAATCCAGCTGAGAGAGAGTGGGAGAGAAGCTGGTGGCAGGAGAGGAGCAGCCTTGGTGGAGATGAAGTGAATTAGAGGAGAAAATAATCATAGTTTTCACAGTTAAGGAATGTTCTACTCCATTCTCTCGTTTTCAGCGCTGAACCATTCAGACGCTTGTAAAAATTGTGCTTTTTTTAGTTAGTATCTATGTACACCTTTGCCTTGGAGAGTTGCGATGTATTTCAATGGTGCAACTTTTAAGTCTGCACAGAGTTGATAAAGGTGCTCTGTTTTGCTGTGCCAAGAACAACAACAGCAACAAAAGATCCTGCAAGTTGCAAGAACTTTCCAAGCACAGTTTTTCTTCCCATCAGTGTTTCCCAAGTGGTCACATACCCATTCCATCCCTAGTATGTACTGTATGTGTATGTGCCTTCAAGTAGCCTGTTGACTTACAATGACTCCATGAATTTCATCCGGTTTTCTTAGACAAGGAATACTCAGAGGTGGTTTTGCCAGTTCCTTCCTCTGAAATATAGCTGACAGCACCTGGTATCTGTTGGCGTTTAATTGGATGTAAACTGCCTTGGATCCCATGCAGGCAGAAAGACAGTATATCAATCAATCAATCACTCAATCACTCAATCAAACAAACTTGTGGCCCTCTAGAAGCTTTTGAACTGTGATGTCCATCAGCATCCCTCACCACTGGCTATGCTGGCTAGAAGTGCTAGGAATTGCAGTCCAAGAACATCTGCAAAGATAAGTATTTTCCATTACTTCTCTAAAGCAATGTCAACATGAATGGATTTATTCATAACCACATCCATAAAGACAAAAGTCAGTATCCAAAGAACTGGGTTGCCACTAATCCCTTCTGTCTGTTTCTCACACACTAGTTCCCAATGATGGTAAAAGCTGTGTGATAGTGGGATACACTGCCTTCTTTGGAGGTTTTAAACAGACTGGATGGCCATCTGTCCGGAGTGTTTTAACTGTGTATTCCTGCAAGGCATGGGGTTGGACTAGATGGCCCTTGTGGTCTCTTCCAACTCTATAATTCTATGATACTACGATTCTATGTCATAGGTTGTAACATGGAGTGAGAGTTCTTTGTTCAAAGATAGTGAGATCCTATTGTGTGTTTGCTGGTTATCACTTCAAATCCCTACAGCAGCTTGGAATCTCCTTTTATATGAACCCGTCCATCCCACGGTGCCCTTCCTGCGGATATCGTTAACTTCAGAAGTACAGTTGGTAGCAATGCACAAGAGAGCTATCTTTTAACATGAAGCTCCCTGTCCCAAGGGCTAGATCATCCTATTCTCTAGCCATATCCTGCTTGCAATTGAAGATCTCCATTTAGCTCCATTGTTTCTTACATTTATTGACTGACTGCCAGTTTTGGCTTTTTGTATTTTATTTTTACTTTACTGCCCCTTTGAGCTTGTCATAAATGTGTTTAATTTTTTTCATGCTTTTTATTAAAAGGAGCAACTCCCTTTCGGGGTGGGGAGAGTGTAGGGTATATATTTCTGAAATAATAAATAACAACTAACATATCAGGTCTGTCTCCTTCCTTGTATAATGCCATATGACTCTGTTTAAACTATGTTGCTCTTATGAGCATAATATTTTATGCAAGAGCAACTTCCAGCTGGGAAAAGACCAGCAGGAGAAAAGCACTCAGGCTCACCATCTCCTTGACCTGCAGAGATCTTGTTTCATCTCTGGGCTACTGCCTTTTAGATTATGCACAAGAAAGGAGGGTGCATTAGAGCCCAAACCCCAGTTTAGCAGCTGCTTTGACATTAGCCAATTAGAGAAAGCATCCCTCCCCCAGACTTCACATTAAACCAGTTTCTTTATTATGTGCACTCAGCAGTGATTAAATGATATTAGGTTATACCCTGTGTTGTTAAAAGATAAGGAACTTTATTTCCTCACTTTAGAAGAAAGGATTTATTCCTCACTGGTGTAAGCTTCATAATATTGCTGCTAGGGCCAGTAAGTCTGGGTGAATCAGTGGTAGCGTTAACATTAGAGGGGACTTTGGAGCTACTAGTGGTAACTGGTCAACCTCCCTGTCTTTTTTGGCATTTGGGTGCAGTTTTATGTTTAGGCATTCAGAACTGCAGCTATCACATCAAAATTTGTCTTGGGTGTGTGCATCCACCTGTATATAGGTAAGAAAAGAAATTGGTTGACTGTGTGGAATACACACACACACACACACACACACACGGAGAGAGACATGTCAATAAGGAACCTTGTGCATAGCACCAGTTTATAGGTTCTGTCCTTTTTTTGTATTTTGGCAACATATGCATATCCATGCACTGCTTCTGCTGACCATAAAACATCACAAGATTAATTAAAATAATGGCAAGACCCTCTGCTGCCTGTTAAGCCTAGAAAGAGGAACGCTTAGCCTGTCTCAGCTGGAAATGGCTTTGTCCTTGACATTGATGGAGCAACAAAACAATAAGGATACAATATTGGCTTAAGAAGATTGTCATCTGCTAATGACATTCCAATAGCTAAAAGCAGATGTACTTAAGGCTCAGAGTCAAGGCAAGGAAGAGGGAGTCACTGGGAGTAGTCAGGACTCAATAAATAATTCATGATAATTGCAAGATAGTTTGTGTTAAAAAGCCCTATTTGTTAAACCTCAAGATTTTGGTTTCAAATATGAAGGGATATAATAAAGAGAAAGGAGCAAAACCTGGGTGATCTCCCATTTTAATTCAACATCACCAATAAGCATTCCCCAATTGTTTCCCTGTTGCCCTCCTTGTGTGTTCCTGTGATGGTTAGGAACTGCTGTTGTCAGGTATCGATCCATTCAGAATGCAAGAAGGTCAGCCAAGCTCACACCTGAGATTTCAAGGTGTTAGGTGTAATACCAATTTGACTGTGGAACAAGACACACAGAGATCTAACAGGAGGACACTTTGTCTTTCCCAAGGGATCTGTGATAGATCTGTGTTGCTACGGGAGCAAACATGGAAGCAAAGTGACATAAAACTCTCATAGTCAGTACTGCGTCTTTTCCAGTTACTATTATCTGGCATATGAACACAACACAGAATGGAGATATTTCTGTGCTACTTAACGGCAGTGTGGACCTTCATAGGGATGTGAGAGCAACACAAAACAATCAGTCCTTTAAGACAGGGCACAACTTTGTATACTTAACAAAGCTCTGTAGCCCTTAATAGCAGCTGAATAAACATAAGTTAGGAGCTAATGGCTAGTCCCCCTGTTTGGGAGGAACAGTAACCCACATTTGAGGAAGTAAAACTGTAGCTCTGAGGAAGCAATAAGGAACAATCTTCCTTTGAAAGAAAAGACATACTACTTACATTAGCCTTTCCCAACACAATGGCTAGCACATTGTTGGACTACAACTCCCATGATCCTCAGCACCAGGTGTACATGGGCTGGGGATGATGGGAGTTGTGGTATGACACATTGGGAGTTTGCCAGGTTGGCGTCTGACTCTACAGCCACACAACTCCTCCATCTAGCTGTTGCTTCCCAGCTTGCTTTTTGCAACTTAGAGAATTTAGGACTTGGAAGAAGAGTGGTTTCCCCCCCTCCTTTGTAAACTTCATTATTCAGGCCTGTGTAAAGTTCCAAGTCAGGAATGGCAATAAGCAGAATAAATGCAGCCACCGCACAATTGGATTTAAAGCTGCATCAGCAGGAATTTCATATAAATTCAGGGAAGTACAGTCACTGCTTAAGGCTACAGTCTTTTGTCCTCTCAAATCAGAGAAGAGGGCCTTACTTTTGAGTAAATATGCTTAGGATTGTGCTGCAAGGCTGCAGTCCTATGACACTGACTTGGACATAAGCACCACAGAAGACTGCACAACGAAGGTCTGACTAAACAGACATGCATATGAAAGATAAGGCAGACATGTTCACTCAAAGGAAGGAAGAAAACCAGAACACGGTTGAACAGCCATTCCAAAAGAGATGATCAATGCTTCAGTTAGCATCACCTTGGAGATCTTTCTGAGGTTGCTAATGCTTCAGAGCTATTTCTTGGTTCTCTTGAACAATTATCTTACACAGGGTTTATCAAAAATAAAAATAAAAGTCTTCTTGTTGCATTTCACAAGAGCTTTAGTCCTCTCATGCAAGCTTGCTGGCATTGTACAGCAAGACAGGGATGTGAAGGAAGTTGTCTGATGTTATGTAGAGCTGAGCAACAGTCCTTTCATTCTGAGCACTGTGGAACAGGTAATCAAGAAAAGTCGCCCCCAATTTATAGAACAATTCATCTCCTATTTTACCAACTGTGGTGGCCATTTGATTGTTTAGGAAGTAGGGAGGCAAATGAAGCTCCTTGTTTCTCTGCATGTTGTGAGATATTCACAAAAAGGCAGACTTGAGTTGGGTTCAAAGCTTGAGGAATTTTTATAAAGCTGGACTATACACCTCAAACCAAGACCAGACAACAATTTTGGGATGATATGATAATCATGCTTTTCTTCCCTCGTTCCTTGTTCATGCCCACACTGAGAAATTTTCAACCTCCAGTCATCATTATGTTGATCTTTTATGTCATATGTTAGCAGCCATTAGAAAATTCTCCTATAGGGCTTTGTAGATTACTTATTTCTTATGTTCTCTTCTTGAATGGTAGAAAAAAACCCTTCTATATTCAGCTGGTTAACAGGAAACCCCAGCGTTGCCTTGATGTCGCCAACATATGTGGGTCAGACCAGTTTCCACACAGGCTAATTGCCTCCTAATCTAGGCCAGTCACCTTCCCAAGAGACCCAGAGAACATTAAAAGGTAATTAGATATTTATAAAGGACATGGAAGTAGCCTCTCCCCAAGATGATGAATTAGCTCTAAGGCATTATCTAATTCTCAGCCATCTGAAATGAAAAGCCACCCCACTGAGAGATCAACCTTTTAAAATGCAGTCTGAGGTATCTAAGAACTAGCAATAGTCTGGACTGAAGAGAAAATAGATATTGTTGCATTAAATGAAGGACCAAGAATGTCACCAATAAAGGGAAATTGCCACAGGAACTGCATCAGTGATGATGACATAAAAGCTACCTCTGTGTAAAAGGACCCAAACACAAGTGTGCTGTGCATATAAGTGCATTATGTGGTAGGACTCAAAATGCCTTTATTCATTAGCTTGACATTTCTAATTATTGCAACCACACATCCTTATTGGGGATGGAATAATCTGCCAGTTTCATCTTCTCCCACATTAAGTTTAAAACAACAACAGATGTTCTTTTTTCAAATTTATTAAAAAATACAAAATTTGGAATGTTCTCATCAAAAATGAACCAGCCAAAACAACCAAACATTGGGCCAAATTTAACCGAAACTATTATTCCCAGTATGGAGAGGATCCATACTTTCTGCAATGGAACTATTAAAGATGAGAAGCTTTTTTGGGTGGCGGGGGAGAGAGGTGAGAACCACAGTTTATCAATACAAGCATGGCTGAATAGCCAGGGATTCAAAGCCAGAGCTACCTTTATATCATAAGTACTGAAAACATTCTGCCAGGAGAGATGAATCGATTGGTTTTGGGTTCTCCTACAACTGATTTTTTTAAAAACTCAAGCTCTTTCTCTTAAACATTCCATTAAGCTTATAAAGAAAACTGCAGATTTGAGAATTACTTATACAATGTACAAAATTCTCACCCATCCCTACTAATTATCCCCCTGTGCAGTAAGCATAACAGTCATGTAACAGTCACACTACAAACATGGATAAGTTACATTAAAATTACATGATCTATGTGGTAAACATATGGGAGTTATGTTAGCTGAGCTATGCAATATGCGAATCACATGCTCCAGATAATTTCATGTTCTGAATATTGAATGAAGGGTACAAATAGCTTTGTTAACATTGCTGGCATACATTCAGTCAGTTTCCATGCTCAGTCTAAATCTAGAAGTGACATTTGAGCTAAAATGGAGAAAGTTCTTACCTGTACAAGAGATAACAGCTAATGAAAAGAAGACAAGCTCCACAGAGGATCCCATTGCAAGCTTCAGAGCATGTATTTCAGATCCTCACACAGAATGGATGAGAAGAATATTCTAGAAAGACACAGAAGAATGTATTCACAATTTCTGAGAAGGGTTCATCATGATACTACATTTGTATGCTTCATATCAGCTATATTTGCAATCTGGTATCATTTCCAGGTAGAGTCCCTAAAAGAAACAGATAATGATAAGAAACAAGTAATTCATGGAGTACTGGTTTGAGCATTGGACTCTGACCCTGGAGACCAGGGCTTGGCCATAGAAACCCACTGGGTGATCTTGGGCAAGTCACACTCTCTCAGCCTCAGCAAAGGGCAATCCTCCTCTGAAAAAAACGTGCCAAGAAAACCCCATGATAGGTCACCATAAATCAGAAATGACTTGAAGGCACACAAGAGCAACAATAACATGCTATTTGTACAACAAAATGCGTAAGATTTCTGCATCATACCAGCCCTTACACATCTGCTCAAGGGAGAGGCTGCTGGTTGCTTCCATGTCAGTGGGGAAAATGAATTCAGTCCAGGTTTTAGTTTGAATTTTGAAAGAGCTGTCCAAGATGATGGAGGAATAGCATTTAGCACTTTAGCAAGCTCCTTTAAAGTCTGGGCTAAAATTCAGAGATGACTGACTGCCCCACTGATATGGAAGCCATCAGGTACCACTCGTTCAAGGCATATTACAAAAATATTTGCACATTCACAATCATTCACAATGACAGAAAGCAATGATTAAAAAAAGAGATAGAAAAGAGGTTAACTAGGGTCATGGTTTTAATGCTTCCAAGTCCCATTATTTCAGTTAATAGGTTCTGCTTAGCCCTCCTATGCTCACGCCATTGGCACATATCCAACTTTTACATACCCCAGCATCCCTTTTCATCATTGTTTTGTGTGCACCTGGATGTTGTTTAGCAGCATCAGCATGAGAAGGGTAGAGATATGTGTGATGTTTTGCAGAGTATCTGCCATAAGCAATGCAATAAAGCTTGAGCTAGGAAAAAATTGGGATTCTACTCCAACCAAAAGTACTGTACTTGTGTGCACCTGCCTACAACAGGCAAGGTAAACAGCAGCTGCCTCCAGAATGCTTTACTTAGCATGCATGAACAGTAAAATAGAGATACAAGGGGAAAGAAGTAAGACTATCTCACCAGCTACCTCCAATAAGTTAAAGAAGCATACATCTAAAAGTGTGGTTACCAAAGAGGAAATCATAAAAGAGGCGAGCCTGGTGAAAGAAAAAGTCATCTGTGGATGCATTTTGAAAGAAGCCTTCAGGTGGTTTCTAGAAGGTTCAATATGCTTTTGTTTACTTATGCAAAACTTATCTGACCTGGTTGTTTCATTTTATATGTGCATGTTGTTAATTCTGGATAAAAAGTTTACTGAAAAATGTTGAACTGTTCTTCTTTGTTCTGTTGCAGGAAACTATCCCTATTCTTTCCATGTTATTTCTGCCTCTGGTACCACATTTTCTGTTAAAAGAAGTATTTATTTATTTAGGTATTTACACCCCACTCTTCAGCCACAAAGGCTCTCAGAGTAACTTACAAATTGTTAAGCAATAGCACCTACACATCTACACCACTTTTATTGCATGCTAAGCACTCTCCAAGCAGTTTCCAATGTGTGTTAGCTAAGTACAGTCCAGGAATACATTTACTTTCTTAATGGAAGTATAGCTGTAATCAGGAAACCCATGTGATATATCTGTTACATGACTGCATCATTTCAGACTACTGTATGACTAAGGGTCAGTACCAAAATACTCCCTCAAGTTAAAAATAATAATAACGCAAATTCTCACTACACATTCACAATGGCTGAGATCCCACATTAGGATTGCATAGAGTAAATCTCCTTGTGCTGAATTATGCATTAATTGTGCTACACTGCCATTGCGCTGAATGAAAATATTATATAATGCAACCAAGAAACCAAATGTACAACCCAATGTGCACACACTTCTACATGCATCCATATGCGATGACACCATACTCACTACTCTGATTCCACAACACTGAACTCAGTGTGGCCATTCTGCATCATGCAGGAAAGTCCAACCATTTCTGTAAAGGACCTTCCACATGTGTAAGATACCAACAGGATTCCAGCCAATATATCCTCTAGTGGCAGCTTTTAACAATTAATTCATTGCATGCAGTTGCTCAGCATAACTTTTGCCTTTTGGTTCTTACTTTTCCTCTGCGATGGGGAGGAATTCCTCAAAATCAGAGTCTTGCCAGACATTGGTCTTCAAGAGTGAAATACACTGAAAGAAATATTTATAAACATGCGCTTGTTCCCTACCCTTCCCTTTTTTGACTTAATTTCTAGGTGGAAAGCAGAAATAACCCTATTCAGATTTTGACTGACTGACTATCTACGGTAAATCTCTTGCTCAGATAAATACTAATCTACTCCATAGCTCACAGTTTAATAGTACATGTGTAAAGGTACTTGAGTGTTGTTGTTGTATACCTTCAACTTGTTTCTGACCTATAGTGACCCTAAAGTGACCCTATCATGTGGTTTTCTTGGCAAGAATTGTTCATAGAGAGATTGCCTTTGCCTTCCTCTGAGTCCAAGAGAGTATGACTTGTCTACAGCTAAGCAGGGATTCCAACCCTGTTTCCAGAGTTGTAGTCCTACACTCAAACCACTATACTACGTGCGCTCTCACCTGAGCGTTACCCTATTGTCAAATTTTAAAATGAAAAAAAAACAACCCACCCCAGTTTCCCAGCTTAAAGATAAATATTGAAACGATATGGCTGTGGGGTTTTCACTGGGCCAGGATTCATCCTTGTTATATAACAAGAAGCACAGTTTTCTTTTAAAAATTGTAAGGATTAATTGTGATCTAGATGGATCTTTGACCTTTCTTAACAGACATGTTACATTAATGCTTTTTCATTGCTTTTCATGGCTTTCCAATCTATTCTGTCTCAGAGGCTGGATCCAACTGCTTCCATTTATGAGGCCAGACAATCTTTGTAGCCACATAACAAGATCTTTCTAAGGATATAATGGTCCCTTCCCAAGATCATCATAGGAGAAAAATAAAAAAAGATAGGACCCTTTTTGACAGTACATTTCAATATTTTGACAGAATAGTTCAATATTTTTCCACATTTAAACATGGCTAGGCAACTGGGAACTCTCACTAAATGCTGTAAATGGTTTAAACCCTTAGAAGAAAGGAAGCCCTTTTTGAAATCTCAGCAGAGTGCTATAGTACACTATCAACAAATATTAGCCCTGGAAAATATGTACCAATAATAAAATTTCTCTGCGCATGAGCAGAAAACCTTTCCTTTTCACAGAGTAAATACAAACAATTATTGAACAATCAGCACTATCCTATGAACACAAGATACATAGAAAAAAGGGAGTAAGAAAAAAACACAGCATATTTTAACTCATACACTATCAATAGAAATACTGATATAGAACATGCACATACAAACAAGAAAGCAAATATTTTGAGTATCATATGTGAAATTATATTAAATTTGTAACATGGACTCCATTTATTCTCTGGACTTTTGTCTGCCATGCATACCTGGCAAGAAAGGTTTGCTGAGTCAGCACTGTTTGGCACTAGGTTTCCCACCTGCATTGCATCTCCTCACTCAGCTGTTTTTCTCTCACATGAGTAAAGCTAAGCAAAATAATCAACATACTGAGAAAAACAAATTTGAAAGCAAAAGTCAGAGAAGAGGGCAATTGTAGGATTCAGATTCTTCTTGTATGATCTTTGAGGGGTAAATTTTCAGAACTCCTGGTCTAAATGTATACCTCTGTCTTAAGTCAAGACAGAAAAAACAATGAATCTTCCCCTATATTTAACTAATTCACATAAACGTGTGTATATAACCCTATGTATAAATCAGTACTGAGCTAGGAACAAAAGACCAGGAATGACTTCCTTCATCCTTTCTGCTTACTGCTTTCACATTTGACATCCTTGGTTTACATAGTGGAAAGATGATACTACACAGTGGGACTCCTCTGAGATTTGCCAAGTCTGCCACCTGAGCCCTTCTGTTTCTTATATCCACCACAGGAACAAATATTTGCATCCATGCAATTCAGAATAAAGACCCATTCTAAAGAGAATGGGAGATACATCCACTACACTGTTAAATCAAAGCATCTAGATTTTATCCTAAACCCATGAATGCTTATTGGCTTAAAACCAAGAATGGCAGATTTAAACAGATTATGAATGGCTGACCAAAATTGCACACAGCACGAAAATACACCGCTTTTATGAGACTAATGAATACACAATTTTGAATTTACACATACAGCCTCCCTAGATATTTCCATTTTAAAAGAAAAGAAAAGAAAACCTGGATAATGTGGAAAATCTCTTCTTCTTACCCTATATTTGCTCAGCAGGTATACACAGCATGAAAACAGCTACATACTTAGTTAGTCAAATTAGCAGATTTGTCTCAGTGACACAGGAGGTACAGACAGAAGTAGGGAGGGGGTACTGCTGATTATAACTGAGCTCTCTTCCACCCTCCTTTGTTTAATAAAATATAGATGCTGTATTTGAATGAATATGAGTCTCATCCCTTCTCTCCCTGGGCATTTAGCCTAAACAAACTATACTGTCAGGGGAATAAGTGGCTGAATTGACAATCACATCATAAAAGAATAGCAGTAGAATTGCAATAATTCTCGCTGTGTTAACTCTCCTGTCTTTTTCCTGCCTCCCAGTGGGCCATTAGTGACTAGAATTTGAACCCCCACTCCTGTTGCTCTGAATTCATAGACTCACATCTCAACTTCTATTACTTTCAGAAGTATGAAATGGCTATAGTGCTCAGAGTTCAATGACTCGCATAATGATATTGAAACCATCGTTCCTTTCTTCACTCCAAGACTTCTCTCCCACCGGCATCTTCTGTGCAAAGGGCTTGTAGCTTTGGGCTACAAGGTGCCAAAGCATTTTATTTTAGAAGGGCCAAGTGGTTCTTTCTGAGTTCAGATAGCCACAGTTCTGTTGAAGACCTTCAATTTGGTAGCAATCACTCTAGATAAAGATGGGTGTTGGCCTCTTACCACCAAAGGCATCTATCACCATTGCCATCTAGAGTTGCCAAAGTTTTACTGCAAAATCATTAGCCCTATTAGTGAAATAGAGGGCCAAAGTCAGGCTGAAAGGATCAGACCAGCATCTTGCTGGTTAAGGAGGAAAGGGCTGTGCTAATAGAGGTTAGAGCTGGTGCAGTCTGGCGTCAGGTGGCATATTTTAGATAACAACTCAGCTTAATTTATCACTACAAAATTAAACCACAAATATCCTCTTTAAGATGAGCATTTTAACCCACCATTTGATCTGAATGGTCTTTTATAAAGTGGGTTTGGTTTTGGAATATTGATCTTGTTGCTGCAACTGTTCTTCTCTCATTCTCTACCTGCCAACTGCCTTGACCCACCTCATGACCCAAATGATTCAAAGTAACTTACTTTTCCAGTGTTGATCCAGATTTTCAGAGGACAACCAGCTCTTTGGTTGTGTTTGTGTCCAGCCTGCTTATTTGTACTAAAATGTTGCATAAGTATAAACTTCTGGATCTTAGAAACATTTTCTTCTATTTTTCCTACATTAGTGTCTCAACTGATTTTATGCATTGTTTTTAAAAAATCTAGCTCTATCTCTTGCTTCCTTGCCTCTTTGCCAATGTTTAGCAGACTAAATTCTATAGTCAACTACAGTATTTCAGTCTGTCAATTACAATCCTTTGCACTCCTGACCTTAATGTAGACTAAGCTAAGCACAGTATGAGGGCTACTACGGTTTCACCTTTCATGGTTTAGCAGCCAACACAAACCATGTAATTATTCATCTAATAGATGCAACATGGAATTTCCAAGAGATAATAGATAACCTAACATATCAAAATGAAGAATAGCTGTTCATTCTTTGTTTAATATATGACTGGCACCAAATACAAGGTTTTCATAAAGCCAACTCCATTCTGCTACTCAGTCTGAGGGTAGGTGAAGATATTATATAAAGAAAAAGATTTGTTGTTTTACACTGTCATTATTCATCTGTACTGAGAGATTCAGGACATTTGGGGGTGCTTCACACCAAAGGAAGTCACATCCATCTGGCAAGTAATTTGCATAGATCCTACATGTAGTTTGTCACATATGAAAAAATCAGAGCCAGCTAGACATGTACTTACTGAAGTTTTCACATGTTCAGTGTTCTGTAAACTGCCTTGAGTCCCAATATTGGGGGAATTGAGACTAAAACAACAACACTTGGGTCATACACTGTAACATGCCTGTGGAGCTTGTACAATTTCCTAATCAAAAGTAATTTTTATCTAGAAAATTTTGCTAGAGCAGTGGTTTGGTTCCCATACCCAAGCTATTCGGATGTTGCTGGACAGCAACACCCAGAAACCCCAGCCTACGTGGCTAATGGCCATGGGTTCTGGCAGTTGTAGTCCAGCAACATTTGGGAGCTTAAGGATGGGGTCTGGAGGGAAGTATTCTTATGGTTGTTTCACACATTAGACCACAACAAACTTGTATATATCCCCAGGTACACCCTGAAGAGGAAGCAGCAGCCAGTCATGTCTCTTTGATGGTTAAAGCTGGTTACTGTATTATATGTATATTTTTACACTCATTTACTCTACCCATACATTACATTTTAAGATCGGAAACTGAAAAGGAAAACAATAAGATATTCAGAAGCCCATAGATTCTGTAAAATTTGCTCTGTAGCTGATAAATACACATTTCAACCATGAACCCAAATCCAGAAGAGGCGCAAGACTTGGATTTGTCTCGTTTCCTGGGAGATCAATCCTGAACTTTGGCAGTAGTCAGAGGCTTCTGCTGATGGTTACCATCACTAACACATTCATTCTCTGGGATAGTGCATGATGTGGTAAGAGCTGCTAACAACCAAAGACAGACTAGCTGTCTCATAAGCACCCATGGGACTCAGGATGGATCCATTATCAAGGAACTGATGTTATAGCCAGATGCCTACAGTTCCTTTGGGCCTTCCTGATTTCCTGCCTGATTAGAGTCCTCAGGCAATGCTGATGCTTTCTCTGGGAAATGATCTTGTGGGGGGGGGGTGGCATGGTGGCTCTCTCTCTTTCTCAGTTCTATAATTCTGTATTAGCACGACCAAATCTAATCCAGCCACCAATAATCCTGAACACAACACAACTTCTAGGTACCCTTTCTGAGATCAGTAAATATTCAGGGCCCATAGCAATGAGAACAAGTTAAGATAATGAGCTCTAGGATGCATCCAATAACAACAAAATCCCAACACTTTTGTTTGTTTTTACAGAGGCAGAATCGAAACCAGAGCCATCTTAAAATTAATCTCACCATAATACTTATAGACTAACTATACACTTCTTTGTGGTATCCTTTTCCTGAGAAATATTTTAAAAAATACTTATAGTCCAATTTGGAAGAGAGTGAAAATCTTCCAGGTAGTAAAAAATTCACTAGATGCATTAAACAGGTGTTTGTCACACATTATGACAAAATTGTAGGGCTGCCTCAACGGTTTGTGTGGCTTGAGGAAAATAACAAAATGGCACTCTCCCATTATACATACAGATGAATCTGTAGGCAGCAGGCTTACTTAGTGGATACATGTCTGAAACACAAAGCTCTGTTCTTGATGCCGCCCCCCCCCACTGTCTAGCACCTGAGGACTGAGGCAGTCAGCTCACTATGCTTATGCTGTTGCTGGCCTTGAAAAACAGAGTCAAGGGTGGCTGGTTGGCTGTTAACGAATCCTCTAAAGCTTGAGCTGGGTCTTGTTTCATCTGTACTTTATTTATTTCCAACATTTTTATGCCACTGTTCAAAACAAAGGACTTTTTTGGACGGTGATTTGTAACGCAAGCAGGCTCGTCCCTGTTGTGAGGCTGCTGCGCGGCAGGGGGGCCATTTTGGATGATGCTGTCCCCCTGCCGATACTGTTCCGGAAGAACTGGGAGGCTACAGCGCCATATTTGGCCATTTTCTAATCACGGTCAACTTCCGTGATTAGGAAATGGCCAAATATGCCGTTGCAGCCTCCCAGCTCTTCCGGAACAGTATCAGCAGGGGGACGGCATCATCCAAAATAGTCCCCCTGCCGCGCAGCAGCCTCGCAACAAGGATGAGCCTGCTTGTATTACAAATCGCTGTCCGAAAAAGTCCAAAGTCTTCAATCATCGCTAAGGACTTTTTCGGATGCATGAAAAGTAACGCAAGCAGCGTCACCAGGTTGCGACGCTGCTGCGCAAGAGGGCGTCTGTTTCGGACGACGCTCCTCCCAGCGGTACTGTTGCAGTACCGCTGGGACATTTGAGCGTGATTTTTTTCATTCCCAGCATCATATTTTACTCGCGATCGCTGATAAAATATGACGCTGGGCAGGAAAAAAATCACGCTCAAATGTCCCAGCGGTACTGCAACAGTACCGCTGGGAGGAGCGTCATCCAAAATGGACGCCCTCTTGCGCAGCAGCGTCGCAACCTGGCGACGCTGCTTGCGTTACTTTTCATGCATCCGAAAAAGTCCTTAGAAACAATGCAATAAGATGTGATATTCTAGTAATCTCAGTTTTACACACTTATAGAATCATAGAATTGTAGAGTTGGAAGAGACCACGAGGACCATCCAGTCCAACCCCCTGCCACACAGGAAATCATGATCAAAGCATCCCCGACAGATGGCCATCCAGCCTCTGTCCAAAGACCTCCAAGGAAGGAGACCCCACCATGCTCCGAGGGAGTGTGTTCCACTGCCAAACAGCTCTTACTGTCAAAAAGTTCCTCCTAATGTTGAGGTGGAATCTCTGTTCCTGGAGCTTGCATCCATTGCTCCGTGTTCCAGTCTCTGGAGCAGCAGAAAACAAGCCTGCTCCATCCTCAGCGTGACATCCCTTCAAATACTTAAACAGGGCTATCATATCGCCTCTTAACCGTCTTTTTTCCAGGCTAAACATAACCAGCTCCCTAAGTCTCTCCTCATAAGGCATGGTTTCCAGACCTTTCACCAGTTTAGTTGCCCTTCTCTGGACATGCTCCAATTTGTCAATATCATTTTTGAATTGTGGTGCCCAGAACTGGACACAGTATTCTAGGTGAGGTCTGACCAAGGCAGAATTATGCTTGTTTTGTATAGTCAGTGTGGATGCACCCTCCTCCAGATAGACACAATTTTAATGAAGACCAAGACACATATGGCCAAGTAATATCAGAGCAGAGTTAAGATGCCAAAACCTATTAATGAGGAAGAACACACAAATTAGGAGAGGCTGCAGCAGTTCCTTTGTCAGACTCTACTGGGAAGGGCAAGATTTCACCCTCTCCTCTGCCCTCTACTGAGTTAATTGAATGGAACTACTTTTTCACTTTGAATTCAGTTTGAGCAATTGTAGTAAGCTGAAAACAAGGGGGGATAATAGGATGAGAGGAGAGAAACTGGGTATTTTTAAAAGCAACTGAAAAAATGAGCCCACAGATAATTAATTGGGGCTGTCCTGGACAAACTGGGAAAGGTAGAGGATATGGATGGTCAATGTTGATATGAATGTGATGAAAGAAGAAGCAGTGATAGTGGAAGACTGGGGAAATCATAGCAACAGGAAAAAGTTAAGTGCTCTGAAAAGAAAAAGAAAAGAAAAAAAAAAGAAAGAACCTTGGCATTCTGAGCTTCACAAAAACCCTCCAACTAAAGACAGAAAAAGTAAGCAAGAACATAGCGAAAAATAACACCACACATACAGGGAAGTATTTAATTAAAACATTGCTTCATCTTTGTCTTGGCATAGTGTACTATATAAATGTCTCATGGCACAATTTCTCTTTTACAGACCACATATTTATATATTGTGATTCTTCATCGTTTCCATTCTAAAGAACTCTGGGCTTGTAAGGGATAATGTGAAATAAAATACTGTATTGTGCAATCAGACATTGATTATTATTTCATAGATTTGCTAACTGGTTAGATTTTGAACCTTCTTTGACAGGTTTAGGAGCTGCTGAGTTTGTTCAACATTGCTTCTGAATAGTAGGCAACTTCATTTGTAATGAACAAATGTTCTAATGAACAAAATTAATTATTTCTTCAGAGAATGGGCAATTCTAACCACAGCTATTTATTTATTCATTCATTTATTTAATTTATATCCCATCTTTATCCCAATATGAGACTCAAGGTGGCTCTCCAATGAGTTAAAACAAAATACAGTTAAAACAATGAATAGTACAAAAATTAAAAAGCAATTAAACAAACAATCGTATTAAACAGTCTCTGACTTCTTCGCAACGAAGATTCAGGAAGGACTCATCCCGCGCTTTCTGCAAGCACACTGATGACTAAAAAGGCCAATCCGAGATAAACAAGTCCGGTTGCAAAAAGCACAGCAGAAGGTCTCCTTGGGTGATGTTTTGGGGTTGTGATTCTTTCTGCATTGTCGTTTCTCTTCAAGACTTGTTTGGCGTGAGTTCTCAAATAAGGCTGCAGCATTGTGGATAGTGCGTCTCCATGCCTCCCGATGTGAGGCCAGGGCAGACCACTGTTGGTGATCAATTTGACCAAGCCTGAGATGTTGTTTCAGGGAGTCTTTGTATCGCTTTTTTGGAGCGCCCCTCTTACGCTGACCCGTGGCGAGTTCACCATAGAGTAGTATTTTTGGGAGGCGATGGTACTCCATCCTAGAAACGTGCCCTGCCCAGCGCAGCTGTGTTCTCAATATCATGGCCTCAATGCTGGTGATCCCTGCTTGCTCAAGGACAGTAAAGTTTTAATAAATCAATTAAAATATAATTATCATGATAAAAATATAATACAACATGTTAAAAGGCTTTCTGGAACAGACAATTAACACTCAAAGGCATGGATAAGCATAAAGGCCTTTTTATTTATTTTATCTTATTTATTTATTGTATTTATATCTCTCCTTTCTCTCAAGATAGGATTCTGCCTGGAGGCAGAAAAGGTGAAGAGAGGGAGCCAAACTGGCTTCCCATGGAAGGGAACTCCATAGTCTGGGAGCAGCCACTGAGAAGGCTCTGTCCTGTGTCCTCACCAGATGTCCCTGTAATGGTGGTGGGACTGAGAAAAAGCCATTTCCTGAGGACTGTAAAACTTGGGCAGGCTCATATTGCAAGATACAATCTTTCAGGTAATCTGGACCGAAGCTCTACAGGGTTTTATAGGTCATACCCAGCACTTTGAATTGCACCCAGAAACTGACCAGTAGCCAGTGAAGCTGTTTCCACCAGAGAGTTATATGTTCCCTGTAACAAGTCCTAGTCATGGGGCTATATGTACTCTAACAGCTCTATGTAAGACATTTAAAAAGTGCAACATTTAGTGTTAGGTGATGAATTCAGCATCTTTCTTCTCCTATCTTTAGCAGCAGCATAAACAACAACAACATCAAAACCAAAACCAAGTAATCACTTTTCTTCCTGCCAGAAGAAAAAAAACTCTCCTTCCTACCTTTCTGTATATAAAGGAGAGGCACAGAAACAGAAAAAGATGAAAATCATGGCAGATGTAGGATCGAAGCCAATGCATCTGATTGTATTTATTTTGCATAAGTTATGTATGTTGCAGAATGAACCATAGGACGTGAGCTATCTGGGCACAATATGGTCCTGTCTGTACAAGGGGGGAAATATGAACACGTCTGAAAAAGCAGGCATTTGCAACGATGCAACCTGTCTTCACGGTCAAAGAGCCCCCCAAACTCTGTATGACACCCTAGCCAAGATGGCGGCCACAAGTGATTTACTCGCAATTTTAAATCTGCCACCGCCAATTTATTTATTTATTTTAAAAAAAAACAGTTTCCCATGGTGCACACATGTGACATTTTGTATTTTTTTAAAAACGAAAAGAAAAAAGAGAGAGCATAAGATTACCATTTGACCAACTTATTGGACGCTTGCTTAGCTGAAAATGCAACATGACAACGGCAGCCGCTTTCCCTGTTTGCTAGCTCCACCCCCATGCTCGTCCAGCCAATCAGATTGCACTGCATGTTCATGTCTGTGTGAATGCAACTGTCAGGATGCACAGAACTATGACGAGCCTGATGCTTGGTGTTTACAAAGCATTATCTAACCAAGAATGTTTGGCAACAACCAAAGTAATTCAGTTAAAGAAATGATAGAATAATGAGCTAATGCTTAAATCTATATTTAAGCACACAAATAAAAAAGTTTTTTTTAAAAGATGATTTAAAAAAAAGATTATGCATGGATATGTTGTAAAAGGCACTGTCTTAGAGCAGATATTACGTCTGTATGTGACAGGATGGATAGCCTCTTTTAAATCAGCACTAGCCACTTCTACTTCCCTTAAAAACTAATGAGCTCATAAACTATGTTGCCCCTTAATCGGGGACATCTCATTTTCTTTTTAAATCAAAGGTGTTTTACCAGTGTTTTTTTAGTGGCTTCCAGGTCAGTGGCTTGGTGAGCCCACTTCAGATTTAGCCTGAACTTTAAAGGAGCTATCCAAGGTGATGAACTCTATCTCCACAATAGGAGTTAACACCTTGGACAGATCCTTTAAAGTTCAGACTAAAACCCAGAGTGGCATCACTACTTCACTAAGATGTGAGATACCAACTGATACTCAGTTTGACTTGATTACCCCAACCAACTACAGCTAAAATTCTGTATGCATACAACTAGGAATAAGACCCACTGAATGTAGAGGTACTTAGCTCTGAGTAAAAAGGTATAGAACTGTGTTGTAAGTGTTGAAGCCCCACCAATAAAATGGAGTTCTGTTCTCTTTCTAGAGTACAAAATGTCTTACCATTGTTATGGTAATCCTCAGTCAATTTGGCAACTGTTTGATTGATTGATTGACTGAATTATATCCACCTTTCTCCTGCAGTGGATTCAAGGTGTCTTCCAGTAATTTAAAACAAGATGTAGTTAAAATCCTATTTTACATTTTTTTTTTAAAAAAAAAATTAAGAACACTATTTTAAAAAACATAGTGAAAACAATGTGAAGTCGAAGGCTTTCATGGCCGGCATCCATAGATTTTCCTTGGGTTTTTTCCAGGCTGTGAGGCCGTGTTCTGGAATAGTTTCTTTCCAATGCTTCACCTGCATCTGTGGCTGGCATCCTCAGAGAATGGTTGGGTAGGTGGGAAACAGGAAAGAAGAAACCTTAAAAGTATACAAAATCTGGCTCCCAGCTTTGAGATACAATAGAATCAAAACTCAACACTTACAAAGGAATTCCACCCAGGGACAGGGGGATTCCCAGCAGATAATGGTCCATCAAGCAACCATTAGCCAAACAGACACTAATGAGCCTTGCATTTCTATACCCAGAAACTAACCATTCAATTACACAAATTTACATATACTCCCCAACAGGGGTTCACAGCATATAAACTCCACACACACACACCTACCCAACCATTCTCTGAGGATGTCAGCCATAGATGCAGGCGAAATGTCAGAAAGAAACTATTCCAGAACACAGCCTCACAGCCCGGAAAAAAAACCAAGGAAAATCTATAGTGAAAACAGTTAAAAACACATTTAAAATATAATTACTAACAATAAAGGTTTTTAAAAATAAAATATAGCACACCACTTCCCACACACAACTGCATACATAATTTAAACCTTAAAGGCTTGCTTGAATAAAAAGATCTTCACTTGCCAGTGGAAAGAGAGCAGGGAGGGGGCCAACTGGACCTCCCATGGAAAGGAGTTTCCACAGTCTGGGAGCAGCCAAGGAGAAGGCTATCTCCTGTGTCCTCACCAAATGTGCCTGTGATGATTGTGAAACTGAGAGAAAGTCTTCCTTGCTGATCTTAAAACTCAAGCTGCCTTCTACAGGATGAGACAGTCTTTCAAATAGTCTGGACCCAAGCTGTTTAGGGCTTTAAAGATCAAACCCAGCCCTTTGAATTGTTTCCGGAAACAGACTGGCAGTCAGTGAAGTTCTTTCAACTGGGGGAGGATGTCACATGATTCCTGTAACGGTTGCTGTGGGCATCTCTTCTCTGACTATTACAAGCAAAGATTTTGAGACAAGAATATTCTCATATCAATCATCACTACTTATTTCTGTTAAGAACCATGATCCTGCCCTCCATATTCTCCAGTTCATAGTTAAGTTCTAATTTAAACAACAGTGTCAGGCCTTTAAAATACATGATAGGGGTTAATTTCGGATGAGATCTGAACTCAGAACCTGTCTGAAAGATCAAAGCTCAGAACTGGACCATACAAAATAATCATGAAAATCAGAGTATTTCTAAGCACATGGAGTGTGTCTTTCCTATACCTGAAACGACCACTAAAATGAGGGTGTACATGTATGTGTGCACACATATTTCAGGCTTCTTCAGAGGGTTATGACTTCTAGGCACACTTGAGCTCTGACACTTCCCTCTTCCCACAAAGCCTCCTTAACAGAGTGCTGGCAACACACAACCTTTGTGAACTGCTTCTCAACATATCCCAAGGCCATTTTACAAACACACACACATGAAGTGTTCAAAAATGCCTCTTCGTTTTGCCAGTTAGGCATCCATTCTTCCCTCTGTCACTGTCAATCAGGCATGTACATGCTCAATATTCCCCAGGGAAACCAGCACACTTGTATCTGGCAAAGCCTACAGCTTCTCTCTCTGCCTTGCCCTCTCTCATCAGTACCACCATGCATCTCCTGCTCACGTTCCCTCACTCCTCATGGGGTTCACACGTGCACCCACATGGAGTTGTTCTGATTTGCTCTGACATGTGCTAGGAAAGTCTTCCCTAGCTGATCTGCAGGGCTACAGGGTTTGGCAGTGCATTGTCTGCTTGACAGTAGCTTGATTCCTCCTTCCTTCCACCCTACAGTTAGGAAAAAACTGTTTAACAGGATGAGATGTGAAGCTGTCTTGAGCAATGAGTGCAATCTATTAAACTCAAATAGATGAATATCATTTAATCCCCCACAGTCAAGGGACCAGCAGAGTGCTTGGAAAGCAGTGTTACTGTTCCTTCCTGCAGCTACAGCATCCCATAATAATTATGCCCACCTGATGAGTTCTTGTGGTGGTTGAAGCAAGCATGAAGATCTTTTTGCTACGTGGTTCATTTACTAAATGAAAAGATGCTACAAAGGCCACAGGGTATAGGGTTTCTACTCTACTTAGCCATGAGGTAAAGGATGCTATTTTTTCACTCTCAAAATAGTAACGGTCATTTTTTTTTGTCAGCTACTTCAATAAAGCAAGAATATCTGTCCCTGATGGTGATAAGCAAAGATCAGAAATGGAACAAAGCTTCACTGCTGCTGAAGTTTGCTAGTTTCAGGCTTTTAGTCCAAAACACATGATTTTAGTTACTGGCAAAGTAGATGCTTAATTGGAAAAACAACCACCCAGATCTGCAAGTCTTTAATGAAATTAGAAATTCCCTTAAAACACAAATAAAATTGTTTTTAATTAGAATTTCTATAAGCTTAGGTGTAAACATTATCATCTTGCTAAAAGACACTGTTAAAGGCACAGAGGTACAGTGAAAATCTATACAGACATTATTTCTAGCACAGCATGACAAAACACAATGATATGCTCTTATTCACAATTTGTAGAACAGCTCAGTCTGCTTCATGTAATTTAAAGTGTTGGTGATTACCTTTAAAGCCCCAAATGGCTTAAAGTCCAGGATACCTTGGGCTGCTTCTGAATATGGGAAACAATATTACATGTAGATGTCTTCACTAGCAGTAATTTGTTAAACGTCTTGGCTTTAACACCTGACTTCAAAAGAAATAGAAAACTTAACTGCATATCCTTAGGATTGTCTTGGCATGGGAAGAAGTGATATATGCCCAAGTGGCTTTATTTCACCCCAAAATGAAAGCTTTTCCTCCTCTACTTTCCACAAACTCTCATAGCACTGAGGCCTTCTGGAGGCAGAACACAACTGAAGCATTTATAGAGGCTGAACACAACTGAAGCATTTCACATTATCTGCCTTCTTATGGACTGGACTAAGATCAGGGTGCAGAGCCAGCATAGTGTAGTGGTTTGAGCACTGGACTATGACTCTGGAGACCAGGATTCAAATCCGCACTCAGCCATGGAAACCCACTGGGTGACCCTGGGCAAGTCATACTCTCAGCCTCAGAAGAAGGCAAAGGCAACCCCTCTCTGAACAAATTTCGCCAAGAAAATCCTGTGATAGGTTTGCCTTAGGATTGCCGTAAGACTTGAAGGCACACAAGAAGAACAAGATCAGGGCCATCAGACCAAGTTGGATCTGTGGGTGATCAAGTTGAAATAGTCATTGGCACAAATGGTCCTTGCTGATGAATGGATGCTGCACATGTTTTATGGCAGAGAAAACCATACAGGTCTTTCAAATGATAGGGAGTTAGGCTACCTGTGCAGCTGGCAAAATACCAAGTACTCCAAAGATCATGAGATCCAACCCACAGGACTGCTGCTTGGCTAGGTCAGAATACTCCATGTTTATTCCCTAGACTGGGACCCAGGAACAGGTGGTAGACCAAAGCATAAGTAGTGGCATTCTAAACAGTCTTACTGTACAACATGCAAGTCCATCCATATATCCTACAAGCTATGGAAGGAGCAAAAAGCAGGCAGCTGACAGGTAATTCACTCCCCCACACCTTGACTAGCCAGCCCAAAGATAACAGCAGAAAGGCTGTTTTCTCAGGAAAGAAAGTGATCTCCTGCTGTTATTACATAGCATGACATGCTGGAATAACAGTGAGGCCTTGCTATGTTTAGTATAGAATAACCCTAGCTTATTGTTTGGAGATGTGCACTGGGCATCACTAACATGATCTCCTGGTAGCCAGGACCACCTATCACCATATGCCTACTGCTTAAGACCAGAAATCATTCTCTGAGCCCACTCTGGGCAGAACCACATTTGAGGGGAATGAGAAGGGAGCCTCTCACTGGCTGTACCAGGATTATGGAATGCCATACCACAGTGGAGTAAACATGGAGCATGGTTGACCTCCTTCCACACTCTTTTTCACTGTGTGCTGAAGATCATCTTTATTGTAAGTGGCTGATAAAGTTTCTTTTTTCCTTTTATCTGATAAACCTGTTTTTCAGCTGATTCTGTTTAGATAGATAGATAGATAGATCACAATTCTTAAATATTGCATGTCACCCTGAATACTGCTTTTGCAGTAAAGGGGCACTGTATGTGTGTGGATGTGCCTTCAAGTTGCCTGTCAACTTGTGGTGACCCCATGAATTTCATAGGGTTTTCTTAGGCAAGGAATACTCAGTGGTAGTTTTGTCAGTTCCTTCCTCTGAAAAAGGGTGCTATACAAATGTTTTAACAAAATAAATACAAGTATGTCTGGGATAATCCTAAAACTGGCCTAGACCCAAATGTTCACTTACAGTCCCTTCATATGCTATATCAGGAGCAGACAATCACAGCAAGTTTGGAGAACTGGGGGGTTTTAATGTTAAGCAGCAGGGTGGTGGCAGCAGCTGTAACCTATTTAAAAGAAAACGTGCCATTCCTAGAGGCCTTCGGGAGAGTCAATTCTTGGTGCTACTTTTTTTAGGCAGAAAGAAAGGTCATCTACAAAATCTAGAGGGGTCACGGGTTCCCAAAACAACCTTAGGGTTTTTCTGCTTGTTTTCTGCTGCTCTAGAGACTGGAACACGGAGCAATGGATGCAAGCTCCAGGAACAGAGATTCCACCTCAACATTAGGAGGAACTTTTTGACAGTAAGAGCTGTTCGGCAGTGGAACATACTCCCTTGGAGTGTGGTGGGGTCTCCTTCCTTGGAGGTCTTTAAACAGAGGCTGGATGGCCATCTGTCAGGGATGCTTTGATCGTGATTTCCTGCGTGGCAGGGGGTTGGACTGGATGGTCCTCGTGGTCTCTTCCAACTCTGCAATTCTATGATTCTATGTGGCCCCAGGGCTGAATAACACCCCCCCCCGTGTGTTACATGACCCACCCATACACTTCAACAGTACTTATATGGAAGCTGGAACACTTATATTTACGTAAGTGAGAGTGCTGCTTGTTATAATAGCATAGTGAGCCAAGGTGGGAAACCCTGGGTTCGTAGGTGTTTTGGATTTTAACTCCCATCAGCTCCACCTAGCATGGGCAAAGGTAAAAAAACCCAACAACAAGAAGCTGAATCCAAAATCTCTAAACAGTCAAACCTTCCCAAATCCAGAGCAAATGGCATGAACAAACCATCTCTGATGCCATACCCTCCAACATTCATAGTTGAAAACTGTGACACATGAGGCCAAACAATATCAGAGTGGGGTCAAGATGGCAAAAGTTATTAATGAGGAAGAGCATGCAAGCTAGGAAAGGGTGCAGCAGTTTGCTTTTGCCTGAGTCTACTGGGAAGGGCAAGATTCTACCACCGCCTTGCCTCTGTTCTCTGTTACTTGAGTACAAACTACTTTTCTACTTTGAACTCACTTTGCAGGATCTTAAGTAAGCTGAGGACAAAGAAGGAAAGGAGAGAAAAACTGGGACATTTTAAAAGCAGCTGAAAATGTGGGGTGGAAGAGGGTTAACTGAGATGGACTCTGCCAAATTGAGACAGTTGGAGGGTATGTAATCTAGTGCACCTATAATTAGGACATAATACCTAAAAAATCTTTCACTTAAAAACCTCTCCTTCGTTGTCACAGAAAATAATTCTATCTCACAAATCTTCCCCTTTTTGTTACTGTGTCATCCAAATTAAGTTCATGCAATTATTTTCAGAATCTGAAATATACTAAATAGCAGCAGCAAAGATGTCTGATTCTCCCAGAAAAGCCTATTTTTACTTGAGACAGGCACAAAGCTAAAGGAATCCAGGACCATCACTAACATCAGTCAGGAATTTCAATGTGTTCTGTGCACAGTTCTATAATTCTAGTCAGTGTTATTTTACTTACATATTTCTATTCAGCCTTTAAACAGAAATGGTTGTAACATTTGTTTTAAATGAAGATAATTCCCCATTCCTTGCTCCTGTCACAAACGTAATGTGTGTATCTGACTATGGTAGCTTCTCTATCTGGTGTAATTTGTGCACCTATGTATAATTGATATACAATTTGTATTATTCACTTACATATAGTATGCAGACTGATGTTGCATATGTAGGGTGACTTGCTATATTTAAGAATATGCTATGCAATACCCATTTGTCTAGGTCTTTGGGGTAGGCTTTCAGAAGCCCACACAGTAGAATGGACATGAGGGCTCCTTCTAAAGCAAGTTGGACTTACTACATGTGAAGTAAATGAAATAATACTGTCATCTAAGAAGCCCTCTACTCAGTTAAAAATAATTAAGCCCAGAGATAGAAGTTTTCTCATTGCATTAGTGTGCACTATTCTTGTTACTTAATTTGTTTAAGAAGTATTGGGAGTTTTTATTCATAACCAGCAAATAAAAATTACATTTTTAGCAAGCTGAGTTGAAGACGTACGACTGCATAACCTGCAGGTTTTTTATTTATTCTTTTGGTTTATACTGTTATTAGCGGTGTGCTCACTACTGGCAGTACCTTGTAGGACTGCAGTATGCCCATTAGAGGCAGATCTAGGACTGGAGGCTTGTGTTTTCTTGATTCACTATATTATTACATGATGGGATGTGATCACAAGAGAGCACTAATGAAAGTGACTGAATCACTGAATATCTTTCAAGTATTCCCCAGCATGGAAACTTGCCCTTTGGCTGCAGTTTCAAGGAATACTTACTGCGGAAGGTTAAAGGCCTCTCCCCACTCCACAGAATGGATTACTTAACTGGAAGGCCACTTTTTGTGTTTCCTCTCTCATGAGAAAGCTGGGAGGCAATGTAGTAGGGAAATACAATGGCTTATTAGCTTAACTACATGATCAGTACTAGAAAAATATCAAATCTCCTTCAGTGGCTACACTGTATTATAATAAAGCCAGCGGACTTCCCGTAAGATGGATGATATACTACTCATCACTGATGTTGCACAGGTTAATTTGTATAAATGCAGCCAAGCAAACTCAGTTTAAAAGAAGCTGATCCTTCCATAAAGCACAATCTGGGAATAGAAGGCTAGTAATTTCACCAGGCCTAGTTTCAAGGATTATTTTTAAAAATTACATTTTTCCATTCCCAAAAATCATCTGATAAACACACATTTTATATTTCATGGTTATATCACTTAGTACCATCAGCATGCATACTGGAGAGAGCACAATCAGAAAAGCAAAATTACCTGTTCCTTAAAATTTGTTCCAAAGAGGGTTTTTCAGTTTGTTTTTCTAGCCTGCGAGTCATTGCAAAGGCTGCCATGACTTTGTCTCCTTCCTTGCCCCCATCACATAGTAATTCAAATTGTGGACAAAGAAAAACTACGGTAGCTTCTCTAACTGATGTAATTTGTGCAACTATGTATAACTGATATACAGTTTGTATTATTCACTTACATATAGTATGCAGAATTTATCATGATAGCAAATACCTCAACATGGGATGACATCTGCCCTACTTCATGGCCAATGAGAATCATGCTCACCCCACCTCAAGCTTCTGAAATGTTGCTAGGTATTCTTACATGTTTTTCACATCCATCTTATTTTTAAGGGTTAGAAATTTGGTGGGATTCTCAGATTGGTAATTTGGAACATAACAGTTCTTACACATAGGCAGTAAAATTGTAGGATGCCCATATCCATGGGTGTGACCGTAATGTGGAAGGCACAAGTCTGAATGTGCTTAGCTCAAGGCCTTTATTTACTTTGTTCTATGAGCTCTTCTGAGAATAAGTGACCTTTCCAGGATGGAATACAACAATTGCTGTTTGCCAGTGCAGCGCTAAGCAAGTCTGCTCAGATGACACTACTATACTCCAGGGTAAGTGATTAGTCCAAATACAACTTCAGTAACAATTATGCTGCACTAGTATCCTAAACCTAACCAAGACAAAGACAAGCTCAGTGATATGGGATGGCATTGGTTTCCTGGCAATATCCATCAAAGATGAGGGATAGTAATAGTGCAGAAAGATAATGTGGTTCTAAAACCACTAGGGGAGATGTGGTAGAGATATGATACAGGGTATCGACATACCTCAAAGATATTTCAGCCCCCACCCCCCAAACCAGGCACAACTCCTTAGCTTAATACTTCACCATAACTAACAACCTTCGTGGGGACATTGATTAAAGTATATGAACTATTGCCATGATTCAGTAAGAAAGATATGCACATGAAAGCAGCTTCCACATATTTATTCCTTATTAGGAGTCAAATCCCGATTCAGTGTGGACACACTTTTTGGATTTGTGGCACCAATTACAGCTTACCATCTGGAAATGTTCTACATGGCATAGCTGCATGCAGTTCTCAAAATTCTAAGGCAAGAAATGCCACCAGAACACATGGAATTGGCTTGTTTATCTTGCAAGTTAATTTCTAAGCTACAGTTATTCAACATACAACAAGCATATTTCTCTTCCACCATCAAAATATAGGTGGGTGTAATATAACATCTAAATCCCAAGTACGTACAATTACTGGGAGGTGAATTCCTATCAAAACGACCATGGCTTCCTGCCACTTAAATGTGAATGAGCTGGATGTTAATGGGAAATAGCTTTGGCTTTAGCAAATCCACTAGGAGATGTAACTCACCACTTCGAACAGTATTTTCTGTATATGGTCATCCTATGGATTTGATCATAGAACTGGCTCAGTCAACAGAGTGATTGTGCTCAGGAGTGTGTGTGCATGTATTTGAATGTATGATGAAGGCAGGGGGAGAGTGTGTGTGAGAGAGTGTTAGTGATTACTGTACAATTTAGATATCCATAAAATCCAGTTCTAGTGAATTATTCTAAATAAATGACTGGTGGAGATCTGATGGGTTGCATTTGAACTGTAACGACCTTTAATTTCATAAGTACACAGCTGCAATACAATTGGGACTAAAGAGAATGCAACTGCAATTCCCCTTCCTTACTGGATGGTGTACTAACAAATCTTCCCCATCCCTCAGCTACTGTTTGCTTTTGCTATTTGGCTAGCTCCTGGTGACAGATTTTTCTCACTTGCTTGGCTGGGGCAGCAGAATTCAAGGCTGTCTGTTAACTTTCCTTGGCTATGGGCACTGCAATTGTTTTTAGACACATCCAATAGTTCCAAGATACATTCGTGGCATATCTTTGGCTCTGCTTGCTTTATGCTGTAGGTCACTCATCTCTTAATTCCTTAATGGAAGCTGACTACTGATCAAAACCATCTACTGATTAATGTCTCCTGGCTTCCTGGTGGGGCTGAAGCATCAAAACTGACTGAAATATATAAAGGGATTTCTTAAGCAGACCATCTTAATGTGACAAGAAAGAATGACCTCCTAGCTTGGGTTTGTGATTTGTTTGTCATTGCCACACCCTCTGTGGCACAGCCATACCCTCCCAGATATTAGATAAAATGTTCCATAGATACAAAAATGAGCAAAAATATCACAGTGGAATACTTTACAATTTGAATACTTTCATATTTCAGTTCTGAGGGATTTGATTCTAAGGAATTATTATTCCCTGACCAATGATTTTAAAGAACATAATGAAAAGGATTGTTTGAAGTAAGAATTTGTTTTGGGGTGGGCTCTCCCCCCAGCAAAAGGGTAACCACCTTTCTGGTGTATTTGAATAAATGCAAAAAACGAGGGACAATAGCATGGAGTGTATGAAACAAGAATAATAACAATAGAACAATGCCATGAGAATACATTATTACCAACCCCCACAGTGCTACTTTGAACAAAATTAGAATTAAGCAGTCATTATCATGAAGTATCTTTATATCATCTCTTTGTAATTAATAAGTGCATTCTTTTAGGAAGATGGACCCAAATAATCTTATATTTTAGTTTTCCCACCCCAAATACTGGTACTGATGTTATACAATATCATTCTTCTGTCTTGCCATTTATGCAGCAGTTCCCTTTGGAGATTCAGCACCGTGCTGAACTAACCAAACTAGATGGTGTTTTCTAAATGAGTTTGGCACAAGGACAGTATGATGGCCCACATTTGGGGTTTGGAGAGAAGGAAGAGGGGAGATTCCCCAGACTCAGAGTAAGATGATCTGGAATGTTAAGTCGAAGAACAGTTGGGAATTTATCTAGATGACAGTGGGAAGATCTCCTGTGTGGGAATGGGTTTAGAAGACTACTAGCTCCAATGGCATTAATCTCAGTCTTCAGTGTACCACAGATTTGTTTTCATTCTTTCTCAGATAAACACACTGTCTTTTGCTAATCCTGGGAAAATGTTAGTGAAATCTATGCTGAATGTGTTTGATTGCCCACCACAATACTTACACCATGTTCAGCTCTGCAGATATTTTGGACTACAGTTCCCACAATTCCTTACCAACAAGATGCAGGGCAAGACTGATGGGAATTGTAGGCCAAAACATTGGGAGAGCCAAAAGTTCTGTACCTCTTTCTATAGAGTATGGGTGTGACACTATCATCCAAAAACAACTTTATTGAAATTCATATCTTCTACTCCAAGAAAGGAAACTTACAAACTTGCATGGAAAATACCACTAACTTTAAAAACACAACAGGAAAATTGATTTGATGTTTCAACACAACCAAGAAAAAACCCAGCTCCAGACCTCACAGCCCTGCTCATGCTACCCTGAATTTTCTACAAACCCACACAGTATGGCAACCCAGTTGTTACTTTATTTCAAAGAAATCATTTCCTGATTTTCTGTTTTGAGATATTCACAGCTGCTAATAAAGAACAGAACAAGAGTGGAATAAAATACGCTGTCTCATTCAAACCTGCAGTAAAAATAACACTAAAACTAAAAATCTGAATTGGAAACATAACCTAAAACAGTTTGGTTTGTTCTTCTGAATTCTCTGGATACAAATGGGAGAAGTACTACTAGGAAGCTTGAGGAGAAGGGGCTCAATCCTTACTCTTATCTCAGACCTCATGCCTAGCAGACCTTGTGCTTGACATAAAGGAAAAGAACAAAGACTGCTATGCTCCTAGCATATATGTCTGGAAAGAAAGGATAAAAAATATACGTAGGCATACAGAGGTAGCAACCATCAACTTGGCTACCTATTATACTTTCCTCTCACTGAAATATAATGTGCATGCACATTCCTAACATCTGAAACATACTGCTGGAACAAGTAATTTTGGACAAAATGGCATCCAAGCTACTTTATCTAGTAAAGGATGGATGAATGGTACAAACAGTATTTTGAGTCTTGACTTAAGCAACAAGGAGGCGAAAAATGAAGGAGGAGGACTGTTGGTATAACCAGTTAGCCACAGTTAGTTACAGTGGCTGAGATCCTGCATGGGTCACATAGCTATGGTGTTGTAGCTCCATTTCCCAATGTGTCCTCCTAAATCCCACCTTAAAAGCCTGGCAGCCATACTGAGTGAAGGAGTTCTGCAGTGCTAGTAAGGGTGTTGAAGGATGCATGTTGAAGGGTGACACGCCCAGCCCCCTCCTGCCACTGTGGTGCAACAAGCAGAAGCAAGGATCCCTGTTGCAACTCTTCATCACACCACAGCTTGCTGATGGGCGGTGGCTGGATGCATCATCCTTCAGTGCCCTGAAAACCAATGCTGCAGAATTCCTTCCCTTAGTACAATTGCCTGGCTTTTAAGGTGGGTTTTAGGTACATTTGCAGTCATGGCAATGGTGCCATGATAGTAAATGTGAATACAAAACAATTACAAGGTCATACGTCTAGCTTGCAATATCATAACTGCCTAACATGTTGCCCATCCATGCTCCTAACCCATGACCAAGGCATGTAATATCTTTTGGCACTGAAGCAGTGCAGGATCTAAGGACAGCCCAAGATCCCTTAGCAGAGGAAGCTGCATCACAAGTCTTGGATTATGTAGTGCCAATTTCTGTGTCAACAGTCATGAAATCCTCACACTACACATAGACATCAGTTAAACTGTGTACGTCTGTTGATTCTGAAAATACACATTTAAAATCAGATTTTAGTCCTCTGGGGTAGCAATCAATTAAGGTCTCTGTTTATCTATCTATAAGATTTTAGAAGTACAGTTGTCCCTCCACATTCGCGAACTTGACATTCGCGGTTTCGGTTATTCGCGGTTTTGGGAGGGCCCCCCCGGGCCCCCCCAAAACCGCGACACGGGGCCTCCAGAGGCCCCGTGAAAGACATAGAGGGAGCGGGGAGGCCCAGGGAGGCGTCCACGGGGCCCCCGGAGGCGCTCCGGAGGCCCCATGAAGGCCTGGGGAGGGGTGGGGAGGCGATCCTGGGGCCTCCGGAGACGCTCCGGAGGCCCCAGGAAGGCCTGGGGACGGGGTGGGGAGGGCTGGGGAGGCGATCCTGGGGCCTCCGGAGCATCTCCGGAGGCCCCAGAAAGGCCTGGGGATGGGGTGGGGAGGGCTGGGGAGGCGATCCTGGGGCCTCCGGAGACGCTCCGGAGGCCCCAGGAAGGCCTGGGGATGGGGTGGGGAGGGCTGGGGAGGCGATCCTGGGGCCTCCGGAGACGCTCCGGAGGCCCCAGGAAGGCCTGGGGACGGGGTGGGGAGGGCTGGGGAGGCGATCCTGGGGCCTCCGGAGACGCTCCGGAGGCCCCAGGAAGGCCTGGGGACGCGGTGGGGAGGGCTGGGGAGGCGATCCTGGGGCCTCCGGAGACGCTCCGGAGGCCCCAGGAAGGCCTGGGGACGGGGTGGGGAGGGCTGGGGAGGCGATCCTGGGGCCTCCGGAGACGCTCCGGAGGCCCCAGGAAGGCCTGGGGAGGGCGGGAGGGAGGGCCGGGGAGACCTCCGCGGGGCCTAGCAAGGCCCCGCAAAGGCCTGGGGAGGGAGGGAGGGAGGGCCGGGGAGACCTTCGCGGGGCCTAGCAAGGCCCCGCAAAGGCCTGGGGAGGGAGGGGGGAGGGGTGTCGTTATTCGCGGTTTTTTCACATTCGCGGGGGTCCGCGGAACGGAACCCCCGCGAATGTGAAGGGACGACTGTATTAATAGAAAAGATACAAATGGAGAAACTGTTGTCAAGTCAAAAACACTGAAGAGTTGGGACAGAGTGAATAAATAGCATGATGGAAGCAAAATAAGGAAAGGGAGACGAGAGAAAAAGGATTAGTCATTCTGTGACTAGAATATGGGATGCAATGCATCAAGATATAGTATCAAATAATGAAAAAAAATCAATTAAGGAAAAAGACCTGAACATATGGCATGGATGTTGTATGCTGTGGGGCAGGGAGTAGCTGCTAGGCAGGAGGAAGCATCATGCAGTCATGAAAATGACTGTGGTGCCTCCTCCAGAAGAGAGGAACTCACTGGAACAATCTCCCCTATAATCTAAACCTGCTTAACAAGAACTGCTGCTGAAGACAAGTCTGCTCAGAGCTTGGAAAAGTCACTTTGGGGGGTCCAACTCCCAGAATCCTCTGGCTAATAGTCATATCCATGCTGGCTGGGGAATTCTGGGACCTATATGTTTACTCAGAAGCAAGTCTTGTTACATTCAATGGGGTTTAATCAGGTGAATGTATGTAGCATTCTAGCTTTAAAAGACTTGAGAAAGGGGGATGGAAGGGGAGAGACCAGGAGGGAAGAATGGGCTTTTTCACCCAAGGCCTATACTGTATTAAGGACCAGTTTCAAGGTTCTGTCCAGAGATTGGAATCAAGGTGATGATATTATGTTAAATTATATAGATACATATAAAAGAAATTAACCCAGAACAAAAACTGAAATTTTCCTAGTGTAATATAATGTAATTTTAAGGGTGAATTCTCAGAAATAATACTCTGTGTGGTTGGTGTGTGTGTAGTGATTTCGTTTGCTACGCTGTTCCCCTGCTATTCTTTCCTGTGTTTTTCATCCCATGGAGGACAACAGGTTTGACCAGTATGAAGCATGACAGTCAGTGACAAGAGCATGAAGGAAGGAGAGAGGAGCAGGAAATGTGCACTGCCTTGTGGTGCAAAGGAAGTATGGCATTCAGAATGAGAATGAGAGAGGCGGTTCATCCACACGACACAAATAATCCTGTTTGAAACTGAATTATTTGCAATGCCTCCTCCCTTTGGAATCCTGGGATCTGCAGTATAGCGAGGCACCAGCATTCTTTGGCAGAGAAGACTAAAGACCTTGTAAAACTACAAATCCCAGGATTCAATAGGGAGGAGCCATGGCAAATAATCCAGTTTCAACTGGATTATTTCTGTAGTGTGGATTAGTCCAGGGAGAAAGAATGGACAGATGTGAGAGAACATGAAGGAGGAATGGTTGTTTCTTTTTGTTCTTCATACCATCCTGCCTACCCTCCATTGCATTTTCAGGTCCTTTCTCCCCCCATCCCATTTTGGACAGCATGGACAGTTGTGGCTTGAATCCCATGGAGGAATTAACCCTCCTATTTTTTCTTTCTGCTTTCCAGGTTTCAATTCTGCTGATGCTACTGAGGTGTAGCCTTTTGCTTGCCCAATCAGTCATGCCACAGTTGTCTACATATTAAACACCCTATTGGTGGCTCTTCAAGTATTGTATTGATAGTATGGAGGGGGATGAATCCTTGTGTTGGTTCTTCTTCAAGTGCTTTAGGAGTCTCTTTTAGGAGTCTTAGTAGCCTGAGTTGACATTTCTTTTTTACTGGATTTATATTAATTTTGGGAGATTGTAATGTTGGACTGGGATTTAGCCCAGCTGCTTTATCAGTTCTGCTCTCTTTCCCCAACCTCTTTTATTAATATCATGCCACCCAGGAAACTTTTTCTTTCCTACACTTTGTCTGTATTCACTTTAATCTCTCATTTCCTTTTAGCTGGTAGGTGAGAAACAGGGTTTTCCAAAAAGCCCATGGCATTTTTCATCTTCATTACAACAACGTAAATGTAAATGCCGTCTTAGTTTTAATGTATGTGTATTCAACATCCCCATTTCGATATAAACATAATTAACATAAGGTGGGTTTTTAAAAAAAGCTTTTCAGCATAATCTGAAATATAATATCAGAGGGATGTAAATCAAATAAATAAACATATTTATTTATGTTTATTTAAATAAACAAAAGTGCCCCAAATAAATACAGTAAACATAAACATAATGTGTGGTGCTTTCCCACTAACTTCACTATCTGTTTCTGTCTGATGTTGTTGTTGCTGCCTACTTGCTCCAGTCTCTTAGGGCAAGACAACCAACTGGGAAATGGCCAGGAGAAGAAGGAAGAGAAAGCGAGTACAAAGTCATAACAGCACCACCATTCATTTGGAAATGCAACCTGGGCTGCTGACACACTGCAGAAATAAATGTTGTTTGACACCACTTTAACTGACATGGCTCAAAGCTATGGAATTCTGGCATTTGTAGTTTTGTGTGATATTTAGCCTTCTCTGGTGCCTCAACAAACTACAGATCCCAGGATTTCATAGGATGGCGCCATGATAGCTAAAGCGGTGTCAAACTGCATTATTTCTGCAGTGTGTCAGCAGCCCTGGCCTGCCTGTGTTAGCAAAACTAGGTGAAAAAGAGACAATAGACGGCTTATGTATAGTTTATTTTAAGAATGTTTGGCTTTTAAGTTGACATAATCAAAACATAAAAGAAAATCAAGGGTTAACAGCAAAATACTGTAGTACGATCCAAACCATTAAATACCACCAGCTAAGAGAAACAAGGCCTATATTATCCTGAATGTAAAACAAGACTGCAAAAGCTACCTGAAGAGCCAGAAACAAGTGAGAAAAAGAACTCTTCCTCCCCCCCTCCAAAGTTTCCTCTTGATTATTGGACTTGGCAAGGCCACTTGCTATTGCTGAGGCCTTGTTTCTTTGCTTTGATAGACTTACATGAATCAGTGGGAATACTAACTTGCTGTCTTAACCTTTGTAGTGTGAATCGTGTAAGTTTTCAATAAATACTCTGGAAATTACTTTGGAAATCTGGATATTGTTTTGCTTCAGTAATTTGAGAATTATTGCTTCCTGCTACCATGTCCTCAGAGGGGGGATTAAGGTTCTAATCCAACAGTATAAAACAGCACCCTATGTTTCTGTCATGAGCTTCACTCTGAGACTTTCCATGATTAACTGCCCTCCATGCAATGTCACGAGAAAGAATACGAAGCAAACAAGTAAGCAACAAATGTAGGCAAGGGACTATTACACTGACTGAGGGATGAAAAAGCAACTGAAATGGTGCATTGCTGTTTCACTGTGGAACAATTCTTGCCTGCCTCAGTGGAATTCATTCTTAAGAACACTGCCTTTTCAAAGGAATACATCTGAGGTACAAGTGGGTTGCACCATTGTTAGCAAAACACATTGTCCAAATGTCTTCTTTCTTCAGCTCTACACAGACACTTGCTTCTTTTCTCTTTTAGTTCTTGATTTCACGTTTCTCTCTTTTTTGTCTTCTTTCTCCTTTTCTATTACTGTATGTTATTATTCTTAACATAGACAAAAATAAGTAACTACAAAAATAAATAAATAAATAAATAGCATGGATATGGGAGGAAGCACTCTATTTAGGACTTCATATTAAGACACACAAAAAAAGAAACACTTTAGTGACAGAGTGGTGAAGTCAGGATAATATATCTATAGCTCTGCAGGTGGTTTTAGTGTTTGGTATCAAAATACAAATATGAATGGTGAAGAATAACACTTAAAACAGATGAACAATGGCCCAAAAGTGATGGGCAAAATTATTTCTGACTCCGTGAATGAGAGAACAATGGAACAAGCTTAAGGTTATCAATGTTTTTGCAGGTCTCCTGCGCTTTTAACAGCTGTGTGACAGAGTGAAATTTAGCAAGTGATTCTTTTTGTGGCATTATACCTCCATGCTGGGAAAGGCTTTACCTGCTGAATTTCTGCCTGTCACACACTTGCTATGCATACAAGTGTTAAGGTAGAAAACAACTTGGCAATCCTATACAGGACTTATACTGCATGCCTGTCTCTGTGAGTAGATCAAGAACAGACATCAGTAAACAGAAGCTGTCAAGCTGTCATCTCCCCTTACACTTTGTATTTCATACTGTGCCAATGAATCATCACTGCCCATGCCAATAATACTAAATACACCACTGTAGTGCTATGTGTTCAGAGCTTCCATAGACTACACTCGACCTAAAGAGCCAGCCATGAATTGTATTTTCACAAGCAGTTCCCTCATTTTCAAGTCAGTTTACACTCCAGACTAACTCCCGCACGTTTCTAATTGTCTGCACCACTCCCTTCCCTCCTTAGCAGCTGTGTGTATGTGCAAGTCAGAAAAAAGCAGACCAGGTGGCTTTGCTTGTAGCCAGATGGGTGAATGACTGCAGGAAGGGCAGCAATATGTTGAGGTTAAATCCACAAGGGTTTATGTGAAGTGCTGTCTGGGTAGAGGACAGAGGTCCAAATATTAACCTTTCAATTGGCAGGACCCAGCTCAGAAGGAAAATGAGGCTGATGGTATCAAGCTACCTCACCGAATGTGGTGAACTGTCTAAGAGCAACTATAACTGGACTGGTGGGATCTGTGCTGCTTTAGAGTTCCTACCAACAACAAATAAATGAAACAAAAATGCTTGGCCAGATATGTTTGCAAATGATTGTCCTGTCCAAATTAAAATGCATAAAGCAAATGTTAGCCTTGAAGGAAATGTAAGGCATGACAATTTGTGAGTCCCTGTAGTGGCAGCTGGTGCCTTCTATGTCAGTGGGGTAGTGAATCCACTAGGGTGGTAGTTTGAACTTCAAAGGAGTGCTGAAACCCACCCAAAAAGCAGGTTCAACACCTTGGACAGGCCTTTTAAAGTTCAGACAAAAACACAGACCAGATTCAATGCCCCACTAATGTGGTGTCGCCAGTCACCACAAGTGCCTCATGCCCACAAAAAGCCAAAAATGTGAATTATTTGAGTAAAAACATGACTGCTGATGGCTTGACTCTAAGGCTGTCTTTAACCTACCCAACTGTAAAAGCAACCAAGAATATGACCCACATGGATTCCTGCAGGGGTTTTGAATCTGGTGGGGTTCCGCACATTTGCTAAGAACTTTGCCAAACCTCTCCTAACAGGAATTTCAACAGTGAGAGGGAGGGGTGTCAGCTATTGTGGAAGCCCCCTCTACATTCACAAGGAGTTCTGTAGTTGGAAAGCAGTGTCTGGTGGTTCACTGGTGCTACTGAATGTAAGGTCCTGAAAAGAGGTGTTCAATGAATAAACCAGCTTTGGATCCACTAGATCACTCAGCTGTACCAAACTGAGCCCTGTGTAAGAAAAAAAGAAGACAGAGGAACATGGGTGGCTGCCTTATACTTAGTTTTATTAATTTAAACCCCACCTTTCTTGCAATAGGGGACCCAAGGTAAGCACAAGATCCAAAACTAAGGACTATATATAGTCAGACCATTGGTCCATCTGCTCAGTGCTGCTTTGAGTGGCAGGACCTCTCTGGGATTTCAAAGAGCTTCCCCCAGTCCTTTTTTGATATCCTTGGTGATCTTCATCCAAGAACTAACCAGAACAGATCTGACTGTGTTTAGCTTTGGAAATGAAAGGGGGGCATGTGTTCAGGGTGGTGTGCTGGTAAGACCATGCTTTGGCAGAGAGAGAAGATAAACAACACATCCCTGCCCTCCCACCACCTGCCCTGGCTTTTCAAGCACACAGGGCTTCTCCATGAGGCAGTAGCTCTCTTATACACACACACCAAAACTTAAGATTGATCTGGAACACATCAGTGTGCTACAAGCTTTCATGAACTAGAGCCCCTTTTGTCACAGGTTCATAGTATTAGATTCAGCTGGCCGGATATCTATATATATCACACATACAGATTCAGTGAAAGGGGTCTGTAAGCAGTGATGTCAACAGCCATGGAATACCAATAGAAAAAGCAGGGCCACATCCCTAATAGGTGGAATGAGGAAGGGACACCTTAGGCAGCAGGTTTGGGTGATTATGAAAAGGCAGCAAATGTTTAGCTGCTCTGATTTATTATTAACATATTTCCAGGGAAGAGGAAGAGGCACTAGTGGGTTTTTGTTTTTGTTTTGCCTTGTTCTTGTTGTTGTGTGTCTTCAAGTCATTTCCAACTTATGCTGACTCTAGGGTGAATCTATCATGGGATTTTCTCAGCAAGATTTGCTCAGTGGGGTGGTAGTGGTGTTGTCTTTGCCCTCTGATACTGAGAGAGTGTGACTTGCCTAAGGTCACCCAGTGGGCTCTCATGGCTGAGTGGGGATTCAAACCCTGGTCTCCAGAACTGTGGTCCAACCCTGAAACCACTACATCACCCTGGCTCTTTTAGCCAGAAAAACCTGGCCGCCAAGGGTAATGTGCACCTAAACCGAGGGTGTAAATGTGCCACTTACTGCTCTGCCTCAAATAGAAAAGTGTCTTGAGCCAGCCCTGGGTAAAATGATATCCCACTGTTAAGTTGGAGCAGTAACAGATGGTTGGATGTGATACTGGATAGATCAACAGCAGTTCACAAAATTGAGTTGCTTTTACCACAATTTGTTAGGCTACACATTAGGATATTAATATATAAAGGGAGCTTGTAACACCTTTGAGACTAACAAGAGAAAGAAGCTGTAGCAGAAGCTTTCCTAGACTTAGTCTAATTCCTCAGACGCATGGAGGAAATAGACTAAGTTTATGAAAGCATATGCTACAACTTCTTTCTCTCAGTTAGTCTCAAAGCTGCTAGAAGATCCCTTTGCATACTGATATTCCAGACTAACACAGCTACGTCTTTGAATTAGTGTGTCAAGTTAGCAGATCACAACATACAGTCATGGAACCTCCGTACAAATCTACCCTCTCCATAATTCAAAATCTTCATTTTAGCTACTTACTTACCCTTCACACTGACAAATTTGAAAGTCATCAAAGTCAGGCCTGCACAATTTATATCCCACTATGCCAGATGCACTCCATCCGTCAAGTGCTGTGGCCCCTGAAGCCCTGGATTGACTCCCTCCTTTCTTAGACATCCCAACAAGGGAACAAAATGTAGTTGTGCGCCTTCAAGTTGTTTCTGGCTCACGGTGACCCTAAGGTGATTCTATCATAGGGAAACTAAATAGTTTATCTTTCCAAACATTGGTGGGTTGCCTCACAAAGCAGATGGGCTCTGTTCAGCTTGACAAGTCACAAGTTACAAAGCATCCAAATGAAACCTAAAATCCATGGGAATGGATCTCTCTGGGCACGTGTGTGTGTGTGTGTGTGTGTGTGTGTCCGTCAGTCCATCCATCCATCCTCTTTCCTCTCACTGTCCTGAGTCCATGCCACCATGATGCTCTCTGCCATGCCTGCCAATAAATAACAGCTACTGCATGCAGCTCCTCTCTCAGGCAGAAATGTCTGGAAAACGGCTTAATGAAGAGAAGTAAACACAGCAAAAAGAACACCCACACACCAGAAGCCAGTACTCCCTTTTCTCTGCAGCCCTAAAGAAGCGAGCAGGAGGGGAACCCGGCTCCCTCCAGCCCAAGGGGAACTCACGGGGCTCTTTCTCCTCCTGACCTCTCCCAGCTCAAGTGCGGAGGGCGAGTCCTGGCTCTCAGAGCAGCGCTTTCCTTCACTCACACCTGCGCGGGGCCAAGTCCAGAAATCGAGCCTGAAATGCCTCCCAATCCCTTCTTTCTGCGCCCCTCCCCGACAACCCCCTTGGCATACGCTCCCCTTCGCCTTCGCTCCTGGGTCTTTCCTTGTAGCTACGGCATTCCTGAGCCTCCCCATCTCCTTCTGGGCACCTATTTTTGGCCACTGCCCGTTCCCTGGCCCTCAATCTGGCGTCCCCCCCGCTAGGCAAAGCTGTCTTGGGTGGGACGGCGTGGCTTACTGATGTCATACCCCCCCCCACACACACACGGACACAGTACACACGAACACACTTTCCCCACTTCCGAGTTAAAGCCCCAGCATTTTGCCAACAAGGTGGTGAGGGTTGAAAAGTTATCTCTGCCGCCTTCCACACGGAAAAAGAAATTACGGGGGGGGGGGAGAGAGGCGGGGATTTGCCAAACCCGACTCCCCCAAATCCAAGCCGGAGAGCCCAGCAAACCGACGACAACCCAGGCGCCCACCGACCCACCCCCTACCTTGGGCGGAGAGTGGCGGGGTCTCTGCACGTGTCGGTGCGCGGCGTGGCTGCGCGAGGAGAGCCGCGGAAGTCTGGATGCAGAGGCGGCGGCGGCGGCGACACCCCCGCCACCCCTTTCCCCTCGTCGTGCTGTCTGCCTTGCCTTGCCTGCCTTTCTGGAGGTGTGCTTTCCCCGCCTCTGCTCCCCCAGCCGCCTCTTGCCCGCCCGCCGGGGTTGTGTGTGTGCGCGCCCTCAGCCACTGCAGCATCTCTGCATTAGGATGTGCTCCTCCCGGCCCCTCCCTTGCGCGCGCCCGCTCTCTCTCTCTCGCGCCCGTTTTTCCTCCCCCTCCCTTCCCTCCCCCCCTCCCGCGGTCCAGGAACCAGAAAAAGAAGAAGAACGGAGTTCCCGCCTTCGCCTCCTCTTCCTCCTCCTTTCTCACTGCGCCCCCGCCCCTTTTTACCTCATTTGCCAGGACCACTCCGAGCTCAGGAGAGTGACTTGCAGCAGCATACATAATTCATCGCCTCCCTCAGCTGGGCTGGTGCTGCTTTTAGCGCTCCTCAGTTAGCCTCTAGCGAGACAGGTTCTCTTCTCTCGCCCCCACCCCACCGCTTTGTTGAAGTGGGTCTGACTGTTTGGGACGCTCCCTCAGCCTTCTCCTCACGGGTGTGTGTGTGTAATGAGAGAAGGGAAATTCGCTCCCCCCCCCCAATTCGTTGAAATATGTTCAGGCAATCATAAATTTAGGGAGGAGGAAGAAGCCAGACTTCCACCCACCTCCGCTCGCCAGGCAAATATTGGATTCCCCAGTTGCCTGTGTGGCACAGAATGTAACGTCGCAGCCATGGAGGGCCAGTGAAGGAGATGGGCATCCTGCTGAGTGGCTGTTTTATCTGTGGCCCTTTCTTCCCTCTCGCCACCGCCCTTTTTTGTGTAAATCCTACACAGGATAATGGCAAAATGGACAATCCCATTAGGGAAAGAAAAAAAACAAAGACAGCATCTCCTTGCTGAATTTATTTTGCCCAGTTAGTTTATGTCATACCAGGTATGAACACAGGATAACCCAATTTGCAGTTCAATCTCAGACTCAAATGTTCTGCTTTGCAAAATAGCTACTCCCCCCCCTCTTTATTTTCTAAATCCAGATTCCATATGCAAGGTGTTTCTGAGCTTGTGCAGACAGCACCATGCCACACTGCTGAGTCACCAAAGCCAGTCTACATGCGGTTTGATTTATGGAAGAGAGATTAAAAGGCTGGGCTGCCTCTAAGCAGGTGAAATCCAGCCTCTTGCTTTAGTAAACTATTACAATTCCCATGTTATTCACCATTGACTGTGGCTGATGGGAATGGTAGTCCAGAACATCTGGGAGCTGCAAGTTGCCTCTCACACATTGAAGCCTGCTAAAGGACAACTAGATATGCAAATATGGGTAATAATAGGACTGAGTGTATTCAATATTCAATATGCATGGGGCATATCTCATTTGAACAATAGAGGAACTATTTCACTAATGCCCAAAGGACAGGGGGGAGGCAGAGGGAGATTTTAGTGTTGCCCTTAACTAATGCTCTTAGCTTTGCCTATATCAGAGCTAATATCCATTAGGAGGAACTTTTTGACAGTAAGAGCTGTTCGGCAGTGGAACACAGTCCCTCGGAGCATGGTGGGGTCTCCTTCCTTGGAGGTCTTTAAACAGAGGCTAGATGGCCATCTGTCAGGGATGCTTTGATCGTGATTTCCTGCACGGCAGGGGGTTGGACTGGATGGCCCTTGTGGTCTCTTCCAACTCTACAATTCTATGATTCTATGATTCTATGCCTGTCTGTATACCAGTTGCTGGGGCACACTCAAGAAAGAGGCTGCTATTGTGTTTCTGTTCTGCTTTAAGTTTCCCAAAGGTAAGTGGTTGGCTGCTGTGGAAACAGAATATTGGATTAGAGATGCCTTTGGGTTGAACCAGCCAGGTTCTTCTTATGTTTTAACAAGTTTTAAATACCTTATTGAGCCCAACGAGTTTTAGATGTTTTCTTCAGTCACTTGCAAGCATACAGAATCAACTTGAGACTATGGTCTGCAATTATATTGCAACAGATTTTTGAGGGTCAAAGGATTCAAGAGTTTGTGGCTAACATTATTATACATGAAGAAGATATTTCAGAATGTGATGGGTTCAGTAGACATATCTCTGTGCACCTGGATCTTCATCCTCCCCTTAAAATTTAAGGGAGTTCTCAATACAAAAAGCAAAAGAGTTTAGTAAAAGACTCATTAAGGAGAGCAAGAGAGCAGAAAGAGATGGGGGGGGAAGATGAAGTACCAAACGAGATTGACAAGAGGGAACAAAAGGAAAAGAGAAGGAAAAAACAGTAAGAAGGGGGCAGAAAAGGCCAAGAATCAGAGGAAGAAGAGGGAGAAGAAGGAGGAGAAAATCAATTAGAAAAGGATTTGATGGAGGAAGAACTAGAAGAGGAAGAAGCTGAAGAGGAAGAGGTTTGAAAACAGTAATATCTGATAAAGGTAATAAGATAATAAGTTATAGTGATAAATAAACAAGAATATGTTATAAGGAGAAAAAAGGGAAACAAAAGCAATATCATGGAATGTTAAGGGTTTGAATTCAAACTTTAAAAGGAATCATATCTTTCATCATTTAGAAAAATTGAAAACTGATATAGTATGCCTTCAGGAGACAAGGATCAGGGAAAAAGACAGCAAATTTCTGAAAAATCCTAAACTGGGACAGAATTTCATATCAGCAAATGTAAGGGGGAAAAAACAGATGGTATTATATGTCAATAGGAAATATAAAGCAAAAGAGGTGTTTAAGGACTGGGAAGGACTATACATAGGTGTAGAAGTAAAACTACAAAATTTAACTCTACTGGTGGTGGGAGTATACACACCCATTCAAGCGCAGGAAAAATTCTTTAAAAAATTGACAAGGGAGGTGGAGAGGATAGATCAGGAAAAAATACTATTCTTAGGAGACTGGAATGGTATGATTGACCCTCTACAAGATAGATCGACCAAAAAAAGATTGAAAAAGACTCAAGGGAAACTCCCAAATGCCTTTTTTAAGATGATGGATGAATTCTCCCTAATTGATGTTTGGAGATGGAAATATGGCGAAGCTAAAGGCTTTACATTTTTTTCTGATGTCCATCACACGTTGTCTAGAATAGACATGTTCTTAGCTTTAAGAAGCTTACTAACGATAATTTTAAAAATGGAGGTTATTTTGAAATGGACATCAGATCACAATCCCATTTCGCTAACAATGGTAAAAAAAAAAAGAGAGAATTCAACTGGCAATTAAGGAATAATCTTTTTAAGTGATGAAGAAAGCATAAATAAAGCAAAGGAAGCGATGAAATTATATTTCAAAGAAAACATGTCAAAAGAAATTGCTATGAAAACTACATGGGACGCAAGCAAAGCGGTCATGCGGGGATATTTTATAAAAAAGGCACATGAAAAGAAGAAGGAAGAGACAGAGAAATTAAACAGTGCACTAAAAGAAATTGCATTGAAAGAAGAAAAGTTAAGAGACAATCCAGGGAGTAAAGAAATTAAAACTGAGATTAATCTATTAAAGAAACAAGTACAATCACATATAATAGAGGAAATAGGGCATAAAATGAGAAAAGTGAAACAAAAACACTTCGAAATGGCTAACAAGCCAGGGAAAAGTGGTTAGCTTTAAGATTGAAGAAGAAAAGAGACTTTAAGTTAATCACAGAATTAAAATTCGATGGCAAAATTGTCACGGAACAAGATTAATCAAGAAAGGTTTTTATAATTTTTACGCAGAATTATATAAAGACCCCACTCAGAAAGAAAGAAAAAAGAAAAAATGAAAGAAAAAATGAAAAAATGGAAAATGGAAGAAAAAAGAAAAAATGGAAGAAAAAATGAATTCATACATGTACCTAAATTGACGGACGCACAGAAAGAAATCCTAAACAAAGATATCACAATGATGGAACTAGTGGAGGCAATTAGAAGATTGAAATACGACAAAGCACCAGGACCTGATGGCTTCACCACAATTTATTACAAGAAACTTGAAGAGTTGCTTATGCCATCACAAAAAATAATGAACCTAATTAAAGTGGAGGGTATTCCTGACTCATGGAATGATGCTTACATTTCTGTGATACCCAAAGAAGGGAAAGATAAGAGTGAGCCAAGAAATTATAGGCCAATCTTGCTGCTAAATTTAGGTTATAAAATCTTTGCAGACATCCTAGCACAGAGATTTAAAAACATCTTAAATGGGATCATTCATGGAGACCAGAACGGCTTCCTTCCTAACAGACACATTAAGAACAACATAAAAACAGTACTGGATATAGTCGAGTACTATGAGAGCCACAACGAGAAGAAGGTGGCAATGATCTCATTGGATGCAGAGAAGGCATTTGATAATGTTAAATGGCCATTCTTGAAAGCAGTGCTAAAGAAAATGAATGTGGGAGAGAATTTTAACAAATGGATAAATCTAATATATAAAGATGAAAGGGCTCAAATACTAATAAACGGCGACAAGACAGAAAAGTTCAATATAAAGAAGGGGACGAGGCAGGTATGCCCTCTATCACCATTGCTATTTATTACAAATAGAGATTCTAAATAACAACATTAGAGCGAATGAAAAAAAATTAAAGGTACAAAGATTAAAAAGCAGGAATTTAAAATTAAAGCCTTTGTGGATGATTTAATAATCTTTGTGGAGGATCCATTAGAACACCTGAAAGAATTTAAAAATACTTTGGAAGAATTTGCACTGACCTCAGGGTTCAAGGTGAATAGAGACAAAACAGCAGTTTTGACAAAAAAATATATAACAAAGAGGAAGCAAAAATAGAGGAAACATCGGGAAATGAGGTTGTGAGTAAAATAAAATACTTAGGAATATGGATTTCTAAAAGAAACGCGGACAACAATTTGACAACAATTTGACAACAATTATAATAGCATGTGGAAAGGAATATCAAAAGATTTACAGAAATGGTCAAAACTACATCTATCCTTCTTAGGAAGAATAGCTTCAATAAAAATGGCAGTTCTACCAAAGTTCATGTATTTAATCCAAAACATACCTATAATAACAAATACAAAATGCTTTAAAAAATGGAATACAGAACTATCAAAATTTATTTGGGAAGGGAAAAGACCAAGGATTAAGATGAAACTATTAACAGATAATAAAAATAGAGGAGGATGTGCTCTTCCTGATTTAATACGGTATTATAATGCATGTTCCCTACCATGGATCAAAGATTGGATAAATTTGAAAAATGACAAACTACTAGCGTTGGAAGGCCACAACTTAATCTTTGGTTGACACGCATATATATGGTACAATAAGAAAAAAGAAAATAAAGAGTTCGATAATCACTACATTAGAAAAGCATTGTTAAAAGAAATTATTCTATAGAAAGATACCTTTATGGCTCTCAACTCAAGAGGCCTTCTTTAGAAAATCTAAATTGAAAGAACAAGAATGGCTGAACTACCAAGAGTTATTGATAGAAAAAAACAACAAATACAGTGAAAATAAAAAACAAGAGAACAATTAGAAAAGGAAGGAATAAAACTCAACTGGTTTGCATACCAACAAATATATGAGAAATACAAAATGGACTAAAAGCTAGAAGGGTTCCAATTAGAAAAGAATGAAATAGATAAAGTTATCTTTGACAGGTCCAAACATCATATAGCAAAATATTATAAAGTTTTAACTGACAGAGAACTAGAATCAGAGTATGTAAGAGATCATATGATAAAATGGGCTCAGGAAATAGGTTACAATATTGAAATTGAAAGATGGGGAAAGACCTGGAAAAACACTCAAATGTTTACATTGTCACAAAATCTGAAAGAGAACTTTATCAAAATGTTTTATAGATGGTACGCCAGTTAAACTAAATAGAATGTATAGAACTGGGGTAATAGATGGTTGGAAATGTGGTGAAGCTACAGGAACCTTAATTCACATATGGTGGAACTGTTCCTTAGCAAAAAAACTTCTGGAAAAAGATTCATATCAAGATTAGAGAGATTCTGGGGATTAATTATCCATTAAACCCAGAAACATCTATATATATAATTCTCTTCGGTATGTTGCTGTTTCCAGTGTACTGATTGGCTGCTTAGTGACCTGACCAACCAATCACAGGTCTGTTGGGCAGCCAATCAGCACACTGGGGGCAGGACCATGTAGATTCCAAACATGGCCACCAGAGAGGGAGAGGGAGTTTCATGGGGGTGGATGTGGTGTATGCTAGAATGCAGGGGGTGGGGGCAGAATGAGTGGAGTGGGGGTGGCAGGGGGGCAGAACAAGCAGAGGGGTTGGTGGTGGGGGCAGAACAAGTGGAGGGGGGTGGCAGGGGGCAGAACAAGAGGGGTGGGGGCAGAGTTTTTTAATGGCTTATGGTACGCCGGGTCCAGCTAGTATCTGTTAAATATGATAGATAAAATAAGAAAGACAGAAATGAAAAAGAAATGGAGGATTTTGTTGTATATGATAACATCTGCCAGAGTACTATACGCACAAAAATGGAAGAGGAAGGAAATCCCAACGATAGAGGAGTGGATTATAAAAATGTATGATATGTGGGAAGCAGATTAGTTAATGGTGCTTCTGAGGGGAGGATCAGTGAAAATAATTGAAAAGGAATGGGAACCAATGAAAAGATTTTGGATAGAGTATAAGGGCAAATGAAGAAAGGACAGGCCCTTCTAAATGGATAATGGGGCCAGTTAAAGATAGAAAAGTGAAGGAAGGAATACATTGCAACAGGCTGAAAAAGAATAGATGTAACAATAACAGAAGTAGAAAAACAGAAATTAAAAGGAAATAAGGAAGGTGAAGAAAACAATGCAGTAGAAGATAGGAAGGAAAGTATAGAATGGTTACCAGAGGATAGCAATAAAAAGTGCTATGTCTTAAACTCTCTTAGAGAATTGAGATGAGAAGAAATAGAAGAATGGTACCAATCAGTTCTTCTTTTTTTTTAATGCAGGAAGAATAGAGTTACAAATAGTAAAAAGTGAAAATCTGTTAGATTCAATATTTATTTAGATTACTGCAATATTGTAATAACTATAATTGTATTGAAATTGCAACTGATAAAAATTATAATAAAAAAATTTAGGGGAGTTCTGCTACTTTCTATAATTTCTGCACTGAATCGCACCATCTGGCAAAGCCATGTGTCCTGAAGAAATACAAGACTACAGCAGTGAGGCATTGGACAAGGCAATGAATTAATTTCTTGACCTAACCCTTTTTTGCAAGGTGCAAATTGAAATGGAGCGAGAGAAGAGATTATGAACTATAATGAAGGAAATTACTATATTGGAGGAAACATATTTACACATTTCCATCCATTTCTTCTAAATGGTAAGCTCAGTGTTGCAATCACTCCCAGCATTTTGACTGAAAAACTTATTTTATGGGGCACAGTCTGAGAATTATGGGGTTGTAACCCAACACATTTAGGAGACGTAGGTTGGGGATGATTTTCAGTCAGGACAGATCTTTCCATAAAGCTAAATTAAGCAAGTGGTTCTTTTTGGCTTCAAGAATAGGAGGATCTCTCTCTTTTCCTCTCCCTTCCTTCTCCCTTTTTTGTGTTGGGAAATGAGGGGTCAGTCATTTTGATTTCCCCCCCTTTGTTTCAGGCTCAACACTGTTTGTAGTTGGCATGCTGTGAGGAAATAGGGATTGTAAGAGGCTGCTGCCAAAACACATGGCAGCTGGGAAATGCTCTTTTTAGTTGCCGTGTAGGTCTACTCTGTAAAGAATACTTGTCAACTCCCACTGGAAAGATGATCTGCAAATCTTGTTTTTGTGCAATCCTACAGCTGCAATAACATTTTAAGTATTACTGGGTCTTTACTTCCTAAAATTTTGCAGAAGGAGTTACTATATTGGTAGGAAAAATAAGAAGTATATATTTATCTATCTCATCTCATTTCAGATAGATAAGCCCATTATCTTTCAGTAATTACATATCAAAGTTAGTGATTACTGACATTTTAAGGTGTGCCTTTGATTCTTAGGTGCTAGATTTGCAAGAAATGTTAGCTCTTGCTGGCTCATCACCAATCCATACATTTTTAAAATTAGATTTCAAAACTATAAGCGTGAAGAAAGGGGGAAAGAAACAAAGCACAAGAGAGAGAGAGAGAGAGAGAGAGAGAATACAAGAATATGAACATGGAATACGTATATACATTAATGTAAGATGACTATATATCCAATATTACATTTTCTTGAAGCTGGCAGTTGGAAAATGCACATTCGTACATAGATAAAGTAGTAAGATGTCCTGACCATTGAATGATGGATGATGAATATTTATCTTTCCAGTCTCAGAGTATTTTAATGCCAGTTAAGAACACACAGGACACACCCACATTGACCATCAGTTACATTCCAAGTCACAGAGATATAATTTAAAAGTACATTTGTGCCAAATTAAAACAGTTATATGCCCAACCTAAGGGGAATGACCAGTGAACTCACCCTCATCATATCCCTCAAAAGAAAGCATTATCTCTATTGTATCACTAACATTAAGGGGGAAATAGACAGTTCTTTCTGAAAACATGTGAACATAAGAACATATCCAGTGTACTCAAAATATCATCTTGTGGTCAATGAGAGTTTTAATTAGACTTAAAATTATGGTCAACCAAAAGATGGTATTAGATATTGAGATTTTAGACATTGAAACTAGAGCAATTTCCCACTGAGTGATTTGCACAAGATAAACTAGTTTTTGTATAGTTTTTAATCTGTATTGTTTCTAAATAGGTTAGCCACCTTGGGTCCCATTACTGGGAGAAAGGAAGGATATAAATGAAAATAACAACAACTTTATTCCACTCAGTTCTAGCTTCATTAATATAAAATGTGCTTTCCAACAAACATAACCTACACTTGTCAGTTTGAGTTTCTCTGATGATATGATTAATTCTTCCAATAGTGCAAATTCCACAATATACTTTTTTTTCCTATAGAAAGGATTGAGGTGCAATCTCCAAATCCCCCCATATTTTTTATAGTTATATAAATCAAATTCTAGTTGACCAACAATCACATTCCATGCTATGTTAACAGCAGAAATTGAAAGGAGAAATAAGCCCTTTCTTCCTTATTTGAACAGAACCTTATGCAGTTCAGCCAAAAAGAGTTGCCAAAAAGATTGATTTCAGGATCATCCAAGGAAAGGCATCTGAGTTGAACCATACTTGCCAGCTCTTTGTATGAGTTAGGAGATATGCCATAAGTTACAAACTTAGATCTGGAAAATTAAATCTGCCTTCAGAAGATGATAATTGCATCTTTCAAAGTGAAAAACTTTGAGAGCCAGGGTGGTGTAGTGGTTTGAGCACTGGACTACAACCCTGGAGACCTGGGATCAAATCCCCGCTCAGCCATGGAGAACCATTGGGTGACCTTAGGCAAGTCACACACTCTCAGCCCCAGAGGAAGGCAATGGGAAAAAAACCCTTTGAACAAATCTTGCCAAGAAAACCCAGTGATAGGCTCACCATAGGGTCACCATAAATCAGAGAAGATTTGATGATATACAACAACAACAGGTTCCCATATAAATGTTCTAGATACAGTATTTCCTGGAAATGAACCTGAAATACCTCAACATATCTGAGATACAATGAGATACCTCAAAAACAGGTAATGCCAGTAGTAAGATGTTTGTTACTTTTATATTAATTTATATAATTAATATAAAATTAATTATTAATATAAATAATTATTAATTATTATTTATAAATATAAATTAATATATAATTTAGAATTATATATAAATATATATATAATAAATAAAAATAAAATATATAATAATATATAATAATAAATAAAAATAAATATATATAATATGAATTTATAATATAATTATAAATTAATAATTATTAATAATTATTAATATAAATAAGGTTATATTTATATATTAACCTTACCCAAAATACTTAATTTGAGTGACATCCATCTGTCCAAATGGGGAGATATTTCAATGGGCAATGCAGACAAATTTAGCTTAATCAATTGAGTTGTATGCTGAGTAACCAACATGTCTAAGTAACTAATAGACACAAGTGAAATTACCAATTTGCAAACAACCCAGCTGGAGTATTAACCCCAGCAGGCAGAGCCTCAAATTTAGACCAGTTAATATAACCAGAAAGCGCTCCAAAGCTATTAATTAGTTTTATCAACTGTCATAAAGAAGTCTCTGATCTAAGCAACAACAGGTCAGCAGCATATACAACTGTTTTGTGTTAATATTTTTTCATGTCTAATTGTAGAGATTGCTGGCTTTTGCTTAACTGTGTACACCAAAAGTGCCAAAACATAGTTCAAATATCAGAGGTGAGAGGACCTCTGTGTCCCATATCCCTCATTAAATGAAGGAGAAAAAAAGGAAAGTACAGTATTTCAATTGCAATCACTCTTTGAAGAGGTCTTTTAATGGAGTGTGTGTGTGTTACTTCTTTTTTATCATCATGTTTTAAAATTATTTTACACTGATTTAAAGTACTGATGGTTTAATATTGTAGTTTATTTTTTTTTAAAAAAACTTTTTATCATTAGATTTATTTTAGGTGGTGTTTAAATTCAATCAATCAATCAGTTCAATCATATTTGGTGTGTCGCAATGTATGATAAAGATCCAATGGACAATGACTCTGGACTTGTCTACACTGAGCAATGACTCTGGGCTTGTCAATGGACAATGGACCCGATAACACCACACAACTTGGAGCCTTTCTCCCAAATCTGCTGCCATAATGCCACATAATGTATGGCCCTATCTACACCAGACAATGTGGATAGACAATGACTGGACAATGGACAATGACTCTGGGCTTGTCTACACTGGGGGTAAAAATCCAGATGAAATTTGGACTACTCTGGCCTGGATTTGTACCACACGGTACCTGCCAAAGCCCGAATCTGCATTCAGATTTTTATCTCCAGTCAAACTGCAGGTCTGCCACGGCTGCTAGCCTGCCACCTCTGTGGCGCCACTGCTGCTGGCACAGGCTAGAAGAGCGACAGGGCTCTGCCTTTCCGGTACATAATTGCCTGCTCTTTGGTTAGAATGACCAGCCTGCCCTAGCATTGAGGCTGGCTACCCATTCTGACTTCAGAGGGAGCAACTAGCACTGGGGCTCTGCTTTTCCAGCACATAATAGCCCACTCCAGAGAAAACTATGAGTTTTCTTAAACCCAGATTAAGATGGTATCCCCAAGTCTGGTGTGGATAGGGCCATACATTATGTGGCATTATGGCAGCAGGTTTGGGGGAAAGGCTCCAAGTTGTGTGGTGTTATAGGGCTAAATTCAGTGGGGAGGGGATTTGCGGTTTTTCACTAATGTAGAAGAGCCCTCTGCAAAGCTTCTACCTATTTTCTGATATTTTCCAGTTCTTCTTCCTGTTGGGTTCTAACTTCCTTCCTACAGTAAGCAAATGCTATGATCTTCCCTCTCATATAGGTTGGAATCTGAGGTACACATAGACTGCATGTGTGGAAAGTTTTCGTAATCTGTTCCGATTTTTAGAAATTATATTTATAAGAGTTTTCAACAGAAATGTACTAATTCATAGAATCATAGAGTTGGAATTACAATCTCCTGGAGCAGAGTTTCCAAAGTCTATGCAAGTTGGGATTTTCTTAGCAAGCTTACCAAAGTTTTACAATCCCATCATAAACACTTTACAGTTAAAGAATGATTTAACTCTACCAGAAGCCTATATTCAAATAAGAGAATTTCAGCATAGGCAAAACTTGATGCAAAATGACAAGTTTGAATCCAGAAATTCTAACTTTAACCAGCAAGTTAATTTGGCAGGAAAAGAAAAGCAGCATTTTAAAAGGAATGCTACCCACTCCAAACCACCCCTCCTCTTCTGAACCAAATGGGGTGCAATTAAATGCTTCAAAGGGAAAGGGACAGTCATTCTCACAGCAAGGGATGACTGGCCAGAGGCAAGAGAATGCAAAAGGCCATAGAGATAGAGAAGCTAATGCTAAGCAGAAATTTCACATTGGATTGGCTTATGAAAAGGTAATGCAAGCTTCTGGAAATGAATATAAAGATTCCTTCATCGTAGATTCTGCAGCTAGCAAGACATTTATTAATAAAAGGGAATATTTCCAAGATTTTAATGAAGAAGTAAAATTCCCTGTGTTTCTTGCAAATGGAGATTCTGTTACTGTGCAAGGAATTGGGACTGTGTATCTTCCTATGAAATTGGGAGCTAAGACAGAAATATTAAAAATTATGGACGCTGTTTATACCCCCGAGCTCAAGAGCTCCCTCTATTCAGTAAAAATGAGCATATTTAGAAGCAACAGAGTAGTTTTTTTTTTTTAAATGCATGTTATGGTCTCCATGGCAAACATTTGATTTTTAAAGGCACTCTAAAGGATGATGGCCTTTATCACATGGAGATCAGTGACTCAAATGCCAATGTTGCCACTCAGTATGAACACAAAGACTGAATAAATTTATGGCATAAAAGGTTTCCTCATCGAAATGTTGAATGCATAAAGAAATTGGCTAATCAAGAGCTAGCAAAAGACTTTCATTTCAAGAACTGTTGTGTGAATGAAAGGTGTGTGGAATGCATTAAAGTTAAGGCTACTGCACCTTCACACAAGCCTCTCACAGAAAGACAATCTACTAAACCTCTTGAGTTGATACATTCTGATCTCTGTGGGCCATTTAGACAGAAATCAGTTGGTGGAAACCTCTATTTCCTGACACTCACAGATGATTTCAGCAGATATTGCCATTGCTACCTCCTAAGGGAGAAAAGTCAAGCTTTTGAAAAGTTCAAAGAGTACTTTAATTATGTCACTAATAAATTCGATTATAAAATTCAAAATTTGAGGATGGATAATGGCTCTGAGTTTGTCAATACTCAATTTGATGAGTTCTTAAAGGAACATGGCATCAGACACCAGACTACTGGGATTTATAGTCCTCAACAAAATGGTTTATCAGAGAGAATGAACCACACCTTAAAGGAAATGGCAGTTGCAATGCTTTTACAGGCTAACATGTCTAAAGCTTATTGGTCTGAGGCAATTCTCACAGCCACATACTTATACAATAGACTTCCAACCAGATCCAGAGATGTTACTCCATTTGAATTGTGGTGTGGTGTGAAACTCAGACTGAACCATCTCAGGGTTTTGGGATCAAAAGCTTATACATACATTCCCAAACAGAAAAGAGACCAACTGGACTATAGAAGTGAAAAGGAAATTTTTATTGGCTATGCGAAAAGTGCTTACAAAATCCTAAACCCTGATGGACGCACAATGAGAATAACAAGTGCTGTTTATGTTGATGAAAGACCTCAATTTAATTCTAATCCAAACAAAGATTTCTATTCAAATGTGTTTGCAGTGGAAGAAGACCCTGATTCCTGCCAGCAGCCACAGCGTGTGCAGCTCTTTCACCCTCCTGCAAGTGCTTCACATCCAGAAGGGGCTCCCTCAGCCCAGGACTTACCAGAGGATGGAGAACCGGACAGGGTGCTATGGGCAGAGTCAGGAACTCAAGTCCAGGTGAGACAATCTGTGAGGGGTAACAGGGGAGTGCCTCCTTTGAGATTCTCCTATCTAGCCACAGGGGAAAGCCTTCTGGAACCCTCTGATTGGCAGAAGATCAAAGAACTGCCAAAGTCTAATTCTGAGAAATGGATGAAAGCAGCAATGGAGGAAATGGAATCTTTATATAAGAATAAAACTTGGACTTTGACAGAATTGCCAAAAGGCAAGAAGGCAATTGGCTGCAGATGGGTCTTTACAACAAAGCAAAATGCAGACGGGGAGATTGAAAGATATAAAGCCAGACTTATAACTAAAGGTTACAATCAGCAATTTGGAGAAGATTTTCATGAAACTTTCTCCCCAATAGTTACACACACAACTATTAGAACCTTAGTGGCTGTTGCAGCTTCCAAGAAAATGCATGTACAACATCTAGATGTGAAAACAGCATTTCTTTATGGAGATCTAGATGAGGAACTATACATGGAACAGCCTTCATGATTCCAAGTACCTGGAAAGGAGCATCTAGTATGTAAACCTGAGAAAAGCTTGTATGGATTAAAACAAGCAGCCAAGAAATGGCACGAAAAGCTAAATCAGCTCCTTATCAAAGTAGGATTTACTCCAGGCACTGTTGACCGATGTGTTTACAAAAGATTCAGAAACAATAGATGGACTTACATTGCAAGTTATGTTGATGATTTGATTCTGTGCAGTCAAGACAAAGCAGATAGTCAAGAGATACAGTCGTCCCTCCACATTCACGGGGGTTACGTTCTTGAGACCCCTGCGAATGTGGAAAAACCATGAATAAGAACTGCTTCTGCAACCCCCCCCCGAGGGAGGGAGGGGACAGCAGCGGGGATGGCAGCAGGTGGGCGGGTGGGTGGGGAGGAGGCTGGTCTGCCTCCCCCCAGACTTCCGAAGCGGGCACCGGGGCTTTGGAGCCCCGGTGCCTGCTTCGGAAGCCCGGGGATGGCAGCAGGTGGGGGGTGAGCGGGTGGGCAGGCAGGTGGGGAGGAGGCTGCTCTGCCTCCCCCCGGCCTTCTGAAGCGGGTTCCAGGGCTTTGGAGCCCCAGCACCCATGTTGGAAGACCGGGGACAGCAGCGGGCGGGCGGGTGAGCGGGCGGGTGGGTGGGGAGGAGGCTGGTCTGCCTCCCCCCAGACTTCTGAAGCGGGCACCGGGGCTTTGGAGCCCCGGTGCCTGCTTCGGAAGCCCGGGGATGGCAGCAGGTGGGGGGTGAGCGGGTGGGCAGGCAGGTGGGGAGGAGGCTGCTCTGCCTCCCCCAGGCCTTCCGAAGCGGGTGCCAGGGCTTTGGAGCCCCAGCACCCACGTTGGAAGACCGGGGACAGCAGCGGGCGGGTGGGTGGGGAGGAGGCTGCTCTGCCTCCCCTCGGACTTCCGAAGTGGGCACCAGGGCTTTGGAGCCCCAGCGCCTGCTTCGGAAGGCCAGGGACGGCAGTGGGCGGGCGGGTGAGCAGGCGGGCGGGTGGGGAGGAGGATGCTCTGCCTCCCCACGGCCTTCTGAAGCGGGCACTGGGGCTTTGGAGCCCTGGCGCCCACTTCGGAAGGCCGGGGACGGCAGCGGGAGGGCGGGTGAGTGGGAGGGCAGGCGGGTGAGGAGGAGGCTTCGCTGCCTCAGGGTCCCTTTAGGAAGGCCAGGAAAATTGGAGGGAAGGAGGCTGCCCGCTTCACCCCCCGGCCTTCGTGAGCAGACTCTGGGGCTTTGAAGCCCTGGAGCCACCTCTGGAAGGCCGGAGAAGGTGCAGGCAGGAGGTTGCCCCGCCTCTCGGCAGCCTTCCCTAAGGGGCTGGGGCTAAACCGCGAATAATCAAAACTGCGAGTGTGAAAGCCGTGAATGTCGAGGGGCAACCGTACTCCTGAATCTCCAGAAAGAAATAGATATTAAAAGTCTGGGAGACATCTCACACTATCTTGGAGTACAAATTGAAAGAGACCATGATGGAAGCTTCTTTCTTAATCAAAAGCAAAAGATTATAGATCTTCTGGACTATCTTGGCTTAAATGATGCAAAAGATGCTCAAAACCAATGGAAATAGGTTTCTTAAAGAACAATGAGGCATTTGAACCCTTGAGAGATAGTGAAAAGTACAGAACTGCAGTTGGAAAACTTCTGTACATAGCGAATTTCACTAGACCTGATATTGCAAATGCTGTTGGCATCTTATGTAGAATGGTTAATTCTCCTACTCTTCGAGATTTTACTGCAGTGAAAAGAATTTCAAGATATTTAAAATCGACCACTGACTTCAAACTGATGCTGCCAGCATGTGACAAGCCACAACTGATTGTCTATGCAGATGCTGATTGGGACTGCGATCCGGTGGAGAGAAAATCAACCAGTGGAAACATCATCTTTTATGGTGGTGGAGCAGTAATTTGGACAAGTAGGAAGCAGAGTACAGTGGCAGACAGTTCCACAGGTGCCGAGTGCGTCTCAGCAAAAACCGTTTGTGATGAAATCAAATGGATGCAGAATTTGCTTCTGGATCTTGGGATAGAGGAACCCAAGCCAACCATTCTGATGCAAGACAATCAAAGCTGTATCAAAATTTCTCAGAGTGACAAGCCTCTGAAGAAGAACATAGACATTGCTTTCCACAAGGTGAGAGAGATGTGCCAGAGTTAACTTGTTCAACTGGAATACTGCAACTCAGAAGAAATGATAGCTGATATTTTAACTAAGCCCCTTCCTAAGGACAGTTTCCTGAGATTATGAGAAGAAATGAAGATTGTTCATGGAATACCCTACGATTGAGAAGGGGAATGTAGTATGTGGGGAAATAATTATTGTAATGTAAAAGCAATCTTGTGTACCCCATTCACATCCTAAGATAAGTCTAGGAATTTTTCCCTGCATGCTTCTGTTCTCCCAAACTCCCTTTCTCTTATTTCACTGGGCACTTCCAGCCAACTGGAGTGTTGGGCCATTCAACACATGACCTAATTTAAATTTTATTGCTCTTTGCAAGTTCTCTTTTAAGTTAGAGTCTCCATGAGGCTGTAGCCATCTTTTCTTTTGTAACCATGCTGCTGCTATGAAACCATGCCATGATGTTTACTTTTCAAATCACCATGTAACCTTCTACCGCTAAAGGCTGGGTGAGTCTTTCTACCCTAAATCCTCCTAGTTAGTTAGGAACACTCTTTTTAAAGTTTGTTTTAGTATGTAGATTGAGATTGATATACCTTCAGTAAACTTTTGATTTGCATTTTTAAACTGACTTCTTTGTTTTTGTAATGAGTCTAATTCAATGGGTGATCAGATCAGACCACAGACCTCAGAATACACTTTTAAATGTTAATTGAGCTTGTCTGTCTCAGCATTCCTTAGCTTTAGTTAGTTAGTTAGTTAGTTAGTTATACCCTGCTCTTCAGCCACAAGGCTATCAGAGCGGCTTACAAATTGTTTTAAGCAATAGCTATTTACACATCTACACTGCATTAAACAGTTTCCAATGTGTGTTAGCTAATTGCCCCCCACAAGCTGGGTACTCAATTTACCGACCTACGAAAGGATGGAAGGCTGAGTGAACCTTGGAGCCCGCTGGAATCGAACTTGTAACGTGGTCACTCTGCATCACTTTGAAAGTAAATGATTTTTAACTCCTTTTAAAGAAGATATTTTTATTGCTTTTTAAAAGGACTAGATCCTGGAATTTTTAATACATTTTTATTTTTTAGACTAATACCTCCTACAGAAGAGACCACAAGGGCCATACAGTCCAGCCCCCTGCCATGCAGGAATACACAATCATATCATTCCCGACAGATGGCCATCCAGCCTCTGTTTACAAACCTCCAAAGAAGGAGACTCCACCACATTCCGAGGCAGCGTGTTCCGCTGCAGAACAACTGTTACCATCAGGAAGTTCTTCCTAATGTTTAGATGGAATTTCTTTTTCTGGAGCTTTAATCCATTGCTCCGTGTCCTAGTCTCTGGAGCAGCAGAAAACAAGCTTGCTCCATCCTCACTATGACATCACTTCAAATATTTAAACATGGCTATCACGTCCCCTCTTAACCTTCTCTTCGCCAGACTAAACATGCCAAGCTTCCTAAGTAGCTCCTCATAGCTCACACTCCAGCTTGTCAACATTCTTCTTGAACTGTGGTGCCCAGAACTGGACACAGTATTCCAGGTGAGGTCTGACCAAGACAGAATAGAGCGGCACTATTACTTCCCTTGATCTAGACACTATACTATTGATGAAGCCTAGAATCGCATTGGCTTTTTTAGCTGCTGCATCACACTGTTGACTCATGTTCAGCTTGTGGTCCACTAAGACTCCCAGATCCCTTTCACATGCACTGCTATCAAGCCAAGTGTTCCCCATCCTATATCTGTACATTTCATTTTTTTCTGCCTAAGTGTAGTATCCTACATTTCTCCCTGTTGAAATTCATTTTGTTAGTTCTGGTCCAGCTTTCTAATCCGTTAAAGTCATTTTGAATTCTTAATTAAAATAAACACTTAATTAAATTAAAATAAATCTAGACACAGTTTATTGTTTATTTTACTTGTTACATTTCTATCCTGCCTTTCCATTAAAATAGTGCTCATAATGACCAACAATAATGTTTGAACAGTTCAAAAATAATTTTAAAATGTTTAAAGAAATGTTTAAACAATAAAACCATTAAAATCATTAGCTTAACGATTAATCTAGCAGTTAAAATTAACAATAGTTAAGCAGCTCAAAAGAGCAGTTCCAAGAGATGAGACTTCACACTACTCCTAAAACAAGTGGGAACCGGTTGTGACTCTGAGGGGAGTGTACTCTGTATCCTACAAACAAAACACCAAAAAGTCCTCCTTGCATGTCTGTGAAATAAGCCTCCCAAGGTGATGTTGTACTCAAAAGGGTCTCACTTGAAAAGTCTTTATATCCAGACATAATGAGACAGGCAATAACTTAGATATCTAAGTCTGAATCTACACAGGCTAAATAATGTGTTCTTACCTCAATCCCGGTTCTGTTGAAACACACAATGTTTTCCTTTTTCTGATGTGAAAACACTTCTTTTTGATGCCTGAGAGCTTTCAGGCAATTTAAAAAAAACACTCCTTCGCTGTTTTGAGGAAGAACTGTTTTTTTAAAGTGTGGTTTGACTCCTGAATTGGTGGAATCAGGAGTTAGGGGATGGTGGGGAGGCTGGTCAGCTAGGTCACTTGACCATACCCACCATGAAAGGGTAGCTCCCTTGTCTGTATCAGTGTCCAGAAAAGGTGATGTTGCCTTTTGTTTTGTTTTTGTTTTTTTGATTTGGTGCTTGTATATGAACCATAGCACACATCCGCAGGTCAGTATTTTACCTTCCCCTGCTCTACTGGCTTCACTTTACAGAAGTGCAAGTGGTCAATCAGAACAATGGGAAAACAGAGAAAGGCTATTTGATTATGCAAATATGTGAATATGCACATGCATGTCAGGAATCCACCCCCCCAAAAAACCCCCACAACTGCTGTAGTCGTGTGACCAGACATAAACAAACACATAACAGACAGTAGAAACATCCCCTTGCAGCAATGTGTGTGGCTTTCCAAAGTGATTTCAGTTTGATTAAAACAAGTTTGTGTGGCAGTAAAGGCTCAAACCAGGGCAGGGATACTATTCAGTGAAGCTGGATCCATCTCTTGTGGAGCTGCCTAAGTTGTTTAGGGCTTTAGAGGTTAAAACTAATGCCTGGAATTGGTTCTGAAAAGGAACTGACCACCAGTGCAAGGTTTTCTGTATTGAGGTAGCATGAACTGAGCACTGTACAGCTTGGCTGCTGTTATGTTGAACCAACTGAAGCTCCTGGACACTCTTCGAAGGGAGTTGCATATATGTACAGCACACTGCAGTCTTTAATACACAATCTAATTAAGGAATGGAGAAATTTAGCCAAGTTTGATTGGTTAACATAAGGTTGTAACTGGATCATTAAGCAGAGTTGCACAAAAGCACTCTTCACCACTACTACCATTTGGGAGTCCAGTGGCAGTGCAGTCAAGGAATTTCAGGGGAACAGATTGAATCCCCATCAGACTTTCTACTGACCAGCAGCACTTCTATCTTGTTAGGGTTTCACATTAACTTGTTTACCTTCATCCAACCTATTATCAAATTCTGGCAGCATTCAATGGTGTGATTTGTTTCCTTGGTGTTATATGACAAGGCAGAGGGTCACCCTCACACTGGTGACACCTCGCTCCAAATGATTTCTCCCAGATATTTTATATAGATGCTGAATGACAATGGGGACAAAAAAGAACCATGTGTGATACCTTATGCCAAAGGGCATGATGTGGACCAGTGATCCTCCAGTACATCTATCTGGGTGTAGCTCAATAGAGAAGGATCAGAGCCATTGCAGTACAGTGTCCCTAATGCCCAATCCAGTCAAGCAGTCCAGAAAGAGACCATGGTTGATAGTACTGAAAGCTCTCAATAGGCCCAGGAGAACTAATAGGGTCATATTCCTCCCATCTTTCCGTAACATAGGTTATCTACCAAAGCAACCAAAGTAGTCTCACTCCTGTATCAAAACCTTGATTCACATGGGTCCAGATAATAGTGCCATCCAGAAATGCCTGAAGTTGCAGTGCCACCACCTTCCTGATGATAGCCAAGGATGACAGATTCAAAAGTGGCCTTCAGTTGGTAAACACCCCTGAGCTGAGGGCAGGTTTCTTTCATAGCATTCTTGTTACTACCTCTTTTAAAGAGGATGGGACAACTATTGCCCATAAAGAGGCATTAATTATATTCCTTACCTACAGTAAGAACCCAAATTTTGCAGATTTAATCAACTGGGAATGGCAAGGGCAGAATAAATAGGTATCAGTCCTGACACATGCACACCACACTCAGTCACATCCTACAATCTGAAAGGAATCCCAGATAACAGGACAAATTGTGCCAAAGTTCATCAACTTGAACTGCCACAATGTGACAGTCCAAATCAAATGAATCTGATCAACCTTGTCTGCAAACCATGAAGCAAGCTATTCACAGTGAGCAAGTGACTGCTTTAGCATCTCCTCATCAGTACAGTACCCTAAGAAAAAAGACTTTGCCCAATTTGTAACATCCAAGAGTAGTTCTTATTTACACGTGTGATAGTGGCAGTGATTTAAGTTGTGTTTGTTTCCTTCATTACTGTGGTACAGCTCTTCAATAAACTTATAGTCTATATACAGTGTGACTGAATTCAACCTGAGTTGTCCTCCAATGGTGGTCTAGTTATCACTCCTGTTTCATTGGCCACAGTTGCTCCTTATTCAACCAAACTTAAATGTTAGACCTGGCTCTACCAGCACAGATGGGATTTAGCAGCTGTTTACCTTTCCTGTTGTGGGCAACGTGACACTGAAAATCTGTATTTCTCGTCCTCTTTCACTATTCTCCCAGTGCAGATGTTGCTAAAAAAAAAAAAAAACCCACACACAATCCCTTCCAGCTAAAAAAAGGAAAGGAGGAAAAGGGGAGGGGGGGCTGTGTCAGAGGATGATAGGACAAGCACTCCCTAGCAAAAGCCCAAACACTATGTTAGCAGACTCAGTAGCAACCCTTTCCAAGAATACTCACAGAGTGTTTGATGTCCAAATAAGCAGGAAGCACTTTTATCTTCAAACTCAAACTGTTGCAATATATACAAATATTTACAATCCAAGGAGAAACTGCTTCACCAGGCCTCAGCATTCACAGGAAGAAGAGAAGTGAGCTCTGCTTTGAGCCCTCCCATATATACAGTTACAGGGCATTGGCTTACTCAATCACATGATCTTACACACCAATAAGAACCCTCCTTCTGTAGCTGAGGTAGACTAGGAAGTTCATGGAGTCAGCCATTATGACTCAGCATGACTTTGCAGTTTGTTTGACAATTTTATAATGGAGTTCAGTCTCTAACTTCTGACAATCCCCTCCAAAATGGTCAAACTACTGTGCAGGACAAATGTTATCATTACAACATAACATTATCAACTTACATTGTTGGACATCAATTGTCTGTCATTGACCTTCCCTTTTTACACCTTTCAGTTTACACACCAATGACAAGGCCCAGCCTCTTTGCCAACTCATCATGGCTTCCTGCTGGAAGGGCTTTTGTGAGCAGGTCTGCAACGTTGTCCTCAGATGGATAGTACCTCAGGCACAAGACACCTTCTTGTATTAACTGCCTGCCTCACATTTTGGTAGCATACTGCAATGTATTTTGTCCTACATTTAAGGTGCTCTGCTTCTGCCATAGCTATGCAGGCTTGTGAGTCCTCGTGCACCTCAACAGGCATTTAGCACGGCTCCCCAAGGTCTGCAGGCATCTGCCTAACCCATTGTACCTCACTTGCCATCTCAGACAAGGCAGTGAATTAGGCTTCAGTGGTACTAATGGCTACACGGTTCTGCTTTCTTGATCTTCACACTATGGGGCTCTCTGCGTACCTGACCACCAACCCAGTCACTGACTTCCTGTCTGAAGTCTCAGCAGCAAAAGAGTTGTCTACATAGCACTCTAGGGTCACCTGACTTCTTGTCTCTGGTCTCCTTGAGAAATCTAACTACCCTCCTTCAGGGCTTCCCAATCCAGCCTCCTTGGCTTGGAGACTCTTCTGCTGAGCACCCCAACTGCAAAACTGATGTCAGGCCTTGTGTTGTTTGCAATAAACAACAGACTGCCTATCACTGAGTGGTACAGATCTGGCCTCTCAAACTCCTATTCTGCCTCCAAGTTTACAAAATCAGTGGTCATTGGTGTCCTGGCCACTTTAGCCTCACTAAGCCCACACTTGGCCACAAGACTATCAATCTTCTTTTTCTGGCTTAAGAAAAATTCTCCAAGACTGTTTTTTTCTACTTCTACTCCTAGATAACATCTCAGGCTGCCTAAGTCCTTTTAACTTGAACCGGCTTTCTAACTCCACCTGCACTTTCTTGACATCACTGGCACTCTTTGCCACCACACAAAGGTTGTCCACATAGATAGCTAGCATGACAGCACTATCACCTGCCCCCTTGGTGTACACACAGGCAGCTGCAACGCTCTTTGTGTAACCTAGTGACACCAAAACATGGTGTATGCACTTGTTCCAGCAATGTGTGCTTTGTTTCAAGACGTAGAGCGCTTTGCGCAACAAGTACACCTTGCTCTCACCTGCACTGTCATATCCTGGGGCCTGTTCCATGAACACTGTCTCTTCAAGATCAGCATTCAGGTATGCTGTTTCAAAGACAAAGTGTTGCACAACCATCTGCCTCTTGGCTGCTACAGCTAACACTAACCTAAGACTTTCTGGCTTTGCTGTGGGTGAAAAGGTTTTGTCAAAATTGGTGTAGTGCTCCTGCAAAAAAACTTTCACAACTAAGCATGCCTTACACTTTTGTGTCCCATCAGGCATGTCCTTAAGCTTGTATACCCACCTGCAACCAACAACCTTTTGGTCTTTGGGCCTCTCAACTACCTGGAACACTTTTCTCTCAACTGGTGACTCGAACTCAGAGTCCATGGCTGTGTTCCACTTCTCCTGCTCTTCCTGGGGAAGTTTTAGGATATCCTGAAAACTTGCAGGCTCCTCTGCCATGACATTGCATAGCCTGGCTTCCTGAACAACAAATCTGTCAGGAGCCTTTCTGACCCTTGTTGACCTTCTGGGGATGAGCATCCTAGTTCTGTGTGACTCATCCTCACTTGCACTGCTGCTGCTATCTCTCCCTGTGTCAGGCTCACTGCTTGTTTATGGTGGTGTGTATGTTGGAGTGGCATGTGAAGTGTCACGCTTTTCTTTTTGTACCTCCCCTTCATCATCAGGCATTACCACCCCTCCATTTGTGGGACTTCGGAGAGTTGTTGACTCATCCCTCCCCAAAGGAACAAACACCTCCTGATTGCAATGCAATCTGCCCCACCCTGACTGCATTTCAAAGTTTGCACTCCTGGAGAATGTAACCTTTCCAGGATGGAGAGAAAACATGTACTTATTACCTCATAGCCTAGGAAATGCAGCCTCCTGGTTTTAGGCTGCCCAGGCTTCCTTAGGCTTGGGTGAATCAGTACATTTGCATATTGTCCAAAAACCCTCAGGTGCTTGAGGTTTGGTGCTCTACCATACAATAGACAATATGGAGTCTGGTTGATGCTAGATGTCCACAGCCTATTTAAATGGTAAGCAGCAGTCTTCATTGCCTCCCCCCACAGCCCAGCTGGGGCTTCTGCATCTTCCATCATGCACTCCATCCTGTACTTCAACATCCCAATTTTCCTTTCTGCAAGCCCATCCTCCCCTGGAGACGCTGAGTTTGTGGCCTTGTGTCAAATGCCCCTCCTATGCATCCAGGTCTGCAGACTGTTGGATAAGAATTCCCCTCCCCTATCTGTCACTAGACTGGAAACCTTATGAGAAGGAAATTCGCATTCCACCGCATTCACCCACTCACGGAACCTGTCTGCAGCCTGATTTTTCTCCTTCAATAAGTATACTTAGGTGTACCTAGTGTGTCTGTCCACTATCACAAATAAATAGCAGTTACCCCCTTCAGTGGGCTTATAGGGGCCTGCTAAATCAGTGTGGACAACTTCAAAGGGTCTATTGGTGACACATTGGGTCTTTTTGGCAATAGGGAAAGCCTTCACCTTAACTTTCCTGCACACTGCACATTCTAAGAACCTTGGGCAGTGTTTCAAGATTAAACTAGGGCATACTTTTGCTAGCTCCTTTAGCCCTTTGTAACTAGCATGGCCCATTAGCCTGTAGTACTAATGAACACACTTATCATGTAGGGGCATATTGTCTGCAGGGTTCACATTTGCCACCTTCCCTTTAGGCAACATGTAATACAACTCATGTTTCTTTATCCCTTTTGCACAGATATGTTATGCCTTTCTGTTACTGTACAGTGTTCCCCCTCAAATATCACTTTATAACCATCAGTAGTCATTTGGGACACACTTAATATACAATCCTCTAGTTTGTTAACACATAATATATTTTCAAAATCTTTACCAAAAGATGGCACATATGTAGTGCCCATTTTCTGCACCTTGCTGGGAGTACCATCTGTAAGGGTAATATTGGTTATTGAAGAATTTTTAACATTGGTTAACAGCTGTAAATCGTTAACCATATTGTGCGTGGCCCCACTATCAAGTAACCAAATTATTTTCTCAGTACCATCAGGATGGTGCTGTGCTATGAAGGCATGACTTGCAGCCTGAGAGGATGCACCCCTCCTATCTGGTGCAGGCATCTTTCAGTCCTTTTTAAAATGTCCAGGCTTTTTGCATCTGAAACAGCGTTTCACATAGCTGCAGGCTCCCTCCTCCGCAGGTGCTTGTTTCAGTGCTCTCCTGATTGCGTCTGGTAATTTGTGGCTGTTTATTCCCCTTCATCCGGGAATCAAATTGCTTGCATTGGACCTCTTCCAGAATATGCCCAGCTACCAGATCTACAGACAAATCACTCTCCCTGGTGGTCTGCAGACTGTACATTAGGAAATCCCATTCCTTTGGCAAACTGCCCAATAAAATAAAACACTTATGGGCTTCTGGAATGTCCACCCCTCTATTGGCCACCTCTTGAAAAAGCTGCCTCATTTCCTCCAAATGGGCTTACACACAGCCTCCAGTAGACATCTTTGTGTTATAAAGTCTCTTAGTGCATATCATCTTTGAGAGGCAGGATGAATTCTGATGAACCATTTTCAAAGCTGTCCAAAGCTGAAAGGCTGTCTTTGCTGGGGTCACATGTATTAACTGGGAGGGGCTGAGCGATAAGAGAATTTCAGCTCTACCCTTCTGGTCTCCTAGCCTGAATGCTACTATTTCATCTTCTGAACCCTCTGGGATCACACTTTCATTTTCCAACACATGCCACAAATTGTCCTTAATTAATAAAGCCTCCATGTCCTTAATAAAGCCTCCATGTATAAAAATCAGCCAGCTTTTAAAAATTCTATGCCATTCTGCTGATTGAGTCAACAATTCTCCAGCTATGAAACACAGACAGCTGACAGCTGGCAGCACTTCAAGGTTACTTGAAGATATTACAGAGCCTGGCTGAAACTTAACTGTTTCTCAGCCAACTAGCCAAAAACACTCAAAACAAAAGAGTTTCTGGGAAGTTTTTGGGTGCACCTTATCTAATCTGAGATCAATCAGCTGGGCCCATAATCAATGACAGGGAATGATAGGACAAGCATTCCCCAGCAGAAGCCCAAACACTATCTCAGCAGACTCAGTAGCAACCCTTTCCAAGAATACTCACAGAGTGTTTGACGTCCAAATAAGCAGGAGGCACTTTTATCTTCAAACTCAAACAGCTGCAATATTTACAAATATTTACAATCCAAGGAGAAACTGCTTCACCAGCCCTCAGCATTCACAGGAAGAAGGAATTGAGCTCTGCTCTGAGCCCCCCCCCATACACAGTTACAGGGAATTGGCTTACTCAATCACATGATATTACACACCAATATGAACCCTCCTTCTGTAGCTGAGGAAGACTAGGCAGTTCATGGAATCAGCCATTATGACTCAGAATGACTCTGCAGTTTGTTTGGCCATTTTATAATGGAGTTCAGTCTCTAACTCCTGAGGGGCTGGGCATGTACAGTTGTCCTCCACATTCACGGATTCGGCATTCACAGTTTTAAGTATTCACGACTTGGAAATATTCTTAAAAAAATAATAATCCAAAGAGCAAACCTTGATTTTGCCATCTTATATAAGGGACACAATTTTGATATGCCATTGCATATAATGGGACTTGAGAATTCATGGATATGGGTATTCACGGGGGGTCCTGGAACCAAACCACAGCGAATGTGACAGGACAACCATATAAAATGGCTTTATAAAAAGGAGCTTCTTTTCAGAAGATTTTTTAAACTGAGGTATGCCTATATAGTCCAGTGTGTATGGGACAGGTTGTAGGCGACTGAGTTAGAATGGTGAATTAGAACTGAGGAGTCCCAGTTTCAAATCTCCACAAAGTTCACTGAGAGTAACCTGTGTTCAGCCACTGCACTGTGGCACATTCAACCACACAGGGTTGATGTGAAGGTAAAAGTGTCTGTGTGTGTGTGGGAGAAGGACAGGTTGCTTACCTGTAACCATAGATCTTCGAGTGGTCTTCTGTGAATTCACACAGTTGGGTTTATTCCTGCGCCTGCACAGTGCATACGGAACCTTCTAGTATCGCTAGGTAGAATGTGCATAGATACATTTTTGGCGGTAGCTCCGCCCATCCTAACAGTCCCTTATAAGGGCTTCCCGCCTAAATCCCCTTAGTTCCTTGAATGACACTGCAATTAGCAGCATCAGGAACATGAAGCACATTTGTATCAATAGGACATAGAGGGGAGGATGGGCAGGTCTGTGTGAATTCACAGAAGACTACTCGAAGATCTATGGTTACAGGTAAGCAACCTGTCCATCTTCTTCATGGTCTCTGTGAATCACACAGTTGGGTAGATTAGCAAGCTTTACCCCAGGAGGCGGGTATGTCCCCTATATTAGGGAAGTATGTACCCCTTTTTTATTATTATTATTACTACTACTATTATTAGTATCACCAATATAGTTATTACTGTTTGCACATTCTACCAAAAACTCTTATTTCAAAATGCAACAAAGTCTCATACATATATCAAAACAGTATGGCAACAAACATTAGGACCCATATGGAGGCACTCAGTTATTGAATAGAAGACAGGAGTACTGCTCTCCCAAAAGCAGCCTCGTTTCTAGAATGAGAGTCCAGTCTATAATGTGAAATAAATGTCAATGGAGAAGACCAGGTCGCAGCTCGGCAGACGTCCTCTAGGGGCACCCCTGAGAGGAATGCAGTCGAAGCAGAGACAGCTCTCATAGAATGTCCATGGACCCGTGGAGACAACGGCTTCTTGGCCAGTTCATAGCAGAGAGCGATGGTCGATGTCACCTACTTCGAGAGACACTGCGACGAGATCGGAGCACCCCACTTGGAGTCGGCATAGGCAACAAAAAGTTGGGGTGATTGATGAAATGGAGCAGTCCGTTGAATATAAAAGGCAAGGGCCCTCCTGACGTCCATAGAATGGAGGGTCCGCTCGAACTCGTCCTTCGGATCCTGCATCAAGGCAGGTAGGACGATGGGCTGATTAATGTGAAAACTGGAAACCACCTTAGGAAGGAAGGAAATGTCCGGCCTCAAGACTACCTTGTGCTTATGGAAACAGGTGTAAGGAGGATCCGAGCGTAGAGCACAGAGTTCACTAGCACGTCGGGCGGAGGTGATGGCAATCAGGAAGACAGTTTTCCAAGTGAGGAGCCGCAGGTCGGTCATAGCAAGAGGCTCGAAAGGTCTCCTCACCAATTGCGAGAGCACAAGTTCAAGGCTCCAAGGCGGCACGGGATCAGTCACTGGGGGGTGAAGGTTAATGTACCCTTTCAGGAACCTCTTTACTAACGGATCCTGAAAAGGAGACGGACGGTTTCGAGCTTGGAACTCCACAGAGATAGCCGCCAGGTAACCGCGGATGGATGATACCGAGAGCCCCGATTTCGAGAGTTCGAGGAGGAATTGGAGAACCGTCGGCACCGAGCAGGATTCGAGACTCGTTCCTCTGTCGGCTAAAAACTTCTCAAATTTATTCCATTTGTATAGATAGGCCCTACGAGTAGATGAGCGTCGAGCGGCATCCACAATCTCCTGGACTTCTTTGGGTAAGAACGGCGGCATCGGGATCATGGTTGAATCCGCCAAGCTGTCAGATGCAGAGTGTCCAGGTCGGGGTGTCTGACCCTGCCCTGTTGAACGGTGAGAAGGTCCGGCTGATCCGAAAGGCGGAAGAAACGCCTCTTGGACAGGTGAAGTAGCGGTGCAAACCAAGGTTGTCGGGGCCACCAAGGGGCAATCAGAATAGCGTCCACTCGATCCTGACGGAACTTGGCGACTACTCGAGTCAACAACGGGATCAGTGGAAACAGGTACAGATAGGGTCCTCCCCAATGGAACAGGAACGCATCTCCTCTCGAATCCTTGTGTCGCGTCCGGGAGCAAAATTGGGCGCATTGTCTGTTCTGAGCCGTCGCGAAGACATCTATTAATGGAGTCCCCCAGAGCTGGAAGAGTTGCTTTGTTACCTGCCTGTGAAGCATCCATTCGTGGACGTTGGAATTGGAACAGCTCAGTCCGTCTGCAAGAATATTTTCCTCCCCTGGGAGGTGGATGGACTGAAGAGAGATGTTCCGTTCCACACACCAGTCCCAAATCTGTAGGGTGAGGTGTAGGAGCTGAGGAGACCTGGTACCCCCTTGCTTGTTGAGGTAGTACATTACCGTGGTGTTGTCCGTGACCAGAAGGACAGTCTTGTTCCGGACAAGCACCTCGAAGGCCTGCAGAGCTTTCTGAACAGCCAAGAGTTCCAAGACATTGATATGCAGCTGTTTTTCTTCGGAGCACCACAGACTCTGAATTTTGTGTGGACCCAGGTGCGCTCCCCATCCTAGCAGAGACGCGTCCGTCGTGAGAGAAGCAGTTGGTTGAGGAGGATCGAAGGGAAGGCCAGAGAGAACGTTCCCTGGTATGAGCCACCAGTCGAGCGAGCGTTGCACCGGCCAAGGCATAGTCAACAATTTCCTGGGAGAGTCCTGAAGAAGATCGAAGACACTCAGGAACCACTGCTGAAGCGGGCGGAACCGGAGCCTGGACAGAGGCGTGACTGATGTGGTTGCTGCCATGTGTCCTAGTAGGACATGGATGTCGTGTGCTGGAACCCGACGAGACCGACGGCATTGATGGATCAAGCATCGAAGGGCATCGAACCTGTCTCTGGGGAGATACGCAGCCACAGAGGTGGAGTCCAGGTGAGCGCCAATGAATTGGATGGACTGAGCAGGGTTCAGTTGGGATTTTTCCATGTTGACAACAAGTCCCAGGGTGTCCAGCACATCTAAGGTATAAGCAATGTCCTTCTCGAGCTGGGATTTGGAGCCCTCAACAAGTAGCCAGTCGTCTATGTAAGGAAAGACAGTGACCCCATGCTGTCGAAGATACGCAGCCACTGCCGCCATGTACTTGGTGAAAATTCTCGGTGCCATGGACAGTCCGAAGGGGAGAACCCGAAATTGGTAGGCCACTTCTCCAATCTGGAATGCCGGAAACCTCCTGTGCAGGGGATGGATCCCTATGTGGAAATAGGCATCCTTCAGGTCTATGGACGCAAACCAATCCCCTTGCTGGAGGAGGGGAAGGATAAGAGCCAAGGTGGTCATTCTGAATTTCTTCGGTGTGATGTACCAATTCACTCCTCGGAGGTCGAGGATGGGACGCAAGCCGCCGTTCTTCTTCAGCACGAGGAAATACATTGAAAAGAAACAGAGATGCCGGTGTTCGGGGTGCACAGGTTCGATCGCCCCCTTTTGTAGCAGAGCTTGAACCTCCTCGAGAAGGGGAGGGGAGGGCGGCATTATTCAGATCCGACCTGTTGGAGGCAGTTTGTTGAACTCGATCCAGTATCCCTGCCGTATGATTCTCAATACCTAATGGTCGGATGTTATCAGGGACCAGGTGTCCTGGAACGACGACAGGCGGTCTCCGAACAGGAAAAACAGAAAAAAAATGTTTCTCTGAAAGGGAAAACATCAATAACAATGAGAGAGGTGCAACACTCAGAATCTCCGTCTGCTTTGATCCTTTGCTCGGTGCTTCGGTGGGGCCCGATACCGGGAGGCAGATCCCTGGCTCCTCACTGATGAGGTGGAGGACATTGGTTGCTGGAATCGGGACCTTCTAGACAGCTGTGGAGTGGTACGTCTCCTATAGGATTGGGAATAGGATGAGGTATGCCACGTGGAGCGGTATCTGGGGTGATAGGCAGAAGATGAGGTGGAAGGCATACCGTACTTCCGCGCAGTGGTCCTCATCTTCTGCGTAAATTCTAACTTTTCATCCGTCGCCCCATTGAAGAGCCCTGACTTGTCGAAGGGCATATCTTCGATAGTTGCAGCCGCTTGTGGAGATAGCCCTGAGGATCTTAACCAGGCATGTCTGCACAATGCGATGGAGCCTGCCACTGTTTTGCCGCGCAGTCGGCCACATGTCTCGCTGAGTTCATCTGTTGCCCGGCCAACAGTTGCGCCTTGGTCTGGATGGCCTCCGCAAGTCTCTGGCACTCGTTGGGCAAGTCCTGAAGCAAGGGTGATATACGCTCGCAAAGGACTTGCTGGTATCCACCCATACAGGCAGAATAATTAGCTATTCAAAAGCTGAGTCCAGCTGCCGAATACATCTTCTTGCCCATAATGTCCAGTTTCCGCCCCTCTAGATCTGAGGGTGTAGATTGAGCTCGACGTTGTCTACGTGGCTGAGCCGCCTCCACCACCAAGTTCAGTTTTGGGTGTTCTTGCAGCCAATCTATCCCCTCTCCAGCCACTTTATACAATCTTTCGATCCTTTTAGAAGTTGACGGGATGGACGATGGGTTTTCCCATGAGTTCTGGGTCAACTTTAATAGAGATGGCAATACCGGTATATGGGTGGCCGGAGGAGCCCTCGACTTCAGGCGTTGAGAGATGGGGTCGATTGGTTCAGACTCCCGCTCCGTCAGTTTTAGGTCCAAAGCATGAGACATCCTGACTATTTGCTCAGCGAAGGACCGAACATCATCTGTGGGCGAGGATGAGTCTTCGTCCAACAGATCAGGTTGAGGCGACGGAACAAAGGGTAGGTACTCTACCGAGGACTCAGATGAAGAAGAGGAATCAGAGGAAGGAGATGGAGAGCGCTGGTCCCGATGGAGGGACGTTGTTCTTGGAGGCGGAGAGGGTGGTCTCGGTGCTGGCGGCAATGGAGGTAGAGGACGGGATGGAGATGGAGAAGCTTGGCATGATGCATCCCGAAGTCTAGGACCCGATGGCTCAGAGAGCGACCGGACATCCTTTTCCAACCCATGGAAAGAGATGCATGGTGGAGACAGGAGGATCGCCTGGCACGTTGCAGCCTCAGACGTCAGGTGGAAAGGAAATTCCTCCGCTTTCTCAGTCTGCACCAGCAAGGGGGTTTTGAAAATAGACCTAGCTAGGTCATATGCCCCATAGGCCACCTCATCCTCAAGAATCTTCGAGGTGGAGGGTCGTGGTTCCTCCTGAGACTCAGGTACAGGAGATATAGCTCGGAGGAGTTCAGACCTCGAAACCAGCAGTGCTGGGGAGGGCCCCCGATCTCGTGGGGAAACCTCTGCCTCTTCCTCAGAACCAGTCTCCACCTCAACAATCTCAAGAGAGGGAGTTGGTATAATGGCCTTGGATTGTTGCCCTTCGGTTTCCACAGCCTGGTCCCGAGGTGGGCTCGGCACCCATGGTAGAGCCTGGGTAGTAACAGCGGTACGGGTCGGTGTCTCACGAACCTGAGGCTGTTCTTTTGATTTCTCATGGGGGCGCATGGCCTTCTTTTTCTTAGGGAGTTTTCCCTTTGAAGAAGATTCACAGTCCCGACCTCGATCCTTGGAGCCCTCTCGATCCCGAGATGAGGTTTTTGTTCCCACAGATGTCGGATCTGACGAGGGTCGATCCCCAGTCGGGGTCAACTTAGCCGCATGCTTGTGCGAATGAAGCACAGCTTCAGGGTCCAATGCCACAGAGCGGCGGCGGGAAGGACTTCGGGATCGACGGCGCTTTGCAGGTGGAGAGTGGTCAGATTTTGATGCCGGGGAGCTCTCCTGGTGTACAAGACTTGTTCCTTGTCCCAACGCCGGAGTTGACGCCACAGATGGGATAAGGGCCTTCTCATACAGGAACGATTTCAGGCGGGAAGAACGGTGTTTCCTCGCTTGAGGAGTAAAGGCCCGACAATGTACACAGGCATCCACATTATGGGATTCACCCAAGCAGATGAGGCATCTGGAATGACCATCTGAACTAGTCAGCTTCGCCTGGCAAACGACGCACCTCTTGAAGCCCAATTTGGAAGCCATAGTGGGCAGCGTGAGTCACAACGAACCGGGTCAGACCAAGAAGAGCAGTAACAAAGCCAGAGGGATACGCGGATCGTGGTCAAGGAAAGCTGAGTCAAGCCAATGAAGCAGAGGACGGTGCCAGAACCAAAGGGATATCCAAAAACGTCATCAAGAGAACCGAGTCAAGCCAGCAAGATCGAACAATAGCCAAAGGGTGGAGCAGGAATCAAAGTCAAAAACCAGTCCGAGTCGAAAAAATCAGAGAATCGTAGCTATGAAGGTTCCTTTAGAGCTGCTAGCATGGCGGAAAAAAAGGAACTGAGGGGATTTAGGCGGGAAGCCCTTATAAGGGACCGTTAAGATGGGCGGAGCTACCACCAAAAATGTATCTATGCACATTCTGCCTAGCGATACTAGAAGGTTCCGTATGCACTGCGCAGGCGCAGGAATAAACCCAACTGTGTGATTCACAGAGACCACGAAGAAGATGCATGCATTCAGCAGGGGAAAGTGTTTTGGCTAGAATGCTGGACCTGGGAGTTTCATGTTCCCACTAAGCCATGAAACTCATTGGCCAGTCACTCTCTCTCAATGTAGCCTACCCCACAGGAGTGTAATGAGGATAAGAAAAGGAGGGGAAAACCATGCATGCCACCTTGAGCTCACTGGAAGAAAGGTGGAATACAAATATAAATAACAATAGTCAAGAAGAAATGAGATAGGTCTCTGGTCACAAAATGCTTAATATTGGAAAAGTGTTCCTGTCATAATTTTTATGTCACCTAATTTCTGCAGGGGCCCTTCAAGGAGTGCACTGCTTTGCCCTTCCTGTGAGCACTGTGAGGGTTTGTGCGGGGAACATCTGGTAATGGCAAACCACCACTATATGGCCTCTTTTTCTGCTGGAGTTTCTAGCTCGGGTTGGCTCCAGGTCCCTGCTGCCCAAAGCTATACCCTATAACCTTGTTTTGTCTGCTTCTCTGTACTTTTCCCTTTGCAAGATACTGTGGGCTGCTAAAAAGACCAATAAATGGGTCCCAGAGCAAATCAAGCTTGAACTCTCCTGAGAAGTCAAGATGACTAAAGTGAGACTGTTGTACTTTGGGCATATTATGAGAAGAAATGACTTACTAGAAAAGACAATAGTGCTTGGTAAGGTATGAAAAGGCAGTAGGAAAAGAGGTGACTTGGAGGTCTATCATTCATAGGGTTGCCATAAAGCAAAGTCGACTTGATAGCATCTAACAACAACAAATAATTCTACTACAGCAAGTGGCACAGACAGCAGTGAAACATCTGTCTCTCAGATGGGGACTCTCTCTCTCTCTCTCTGAATATAACCCTTAGGGTGAATTGGAAAAAGACAGATGGGCCCATGTTCCCCTGTCATATGGCTCCTGCCAGATAGCTAATCACACAGGCTGCAAACTTCAAGTATCTGTCCCTGACCTATGGAATTTAGCTGCTGCAGAGAATATGAAGAAGGCTGTAGAGAAAGTGACCCATCATTTGCCTCCACTCCATCTGGCCCACCCTCACAGCACTATTACCAGACCATTAATAATTTAAAGAGATCAATAGACACTGGATGGTCAAGGAGATCAATGGACACTGGATGGTCAACTCTGTAATGGCCTGCCATTTCAGAGAATTAATATATCTGTATCATATGACCCATCTCATCCTGTATTGACTGCAAAGGCTCTCAAACTGCAGGATCCTTTCCCTATAAGTTATTATGAGAGGCATAGAAGAACCTGTAACATCACAGCTCATCTCAAGTGTTGGTAGGTGGTGTAAGCAAAGGAAAACTTCCTTCTGTAGATAATTTCCTATCGGCCTCTCTCTGTATTTTTACTAGTCACTGTGATGTTTGCCAGTTGTTATGGCCATGAAACACACCTTAAATGTGTTCTTTCAAACACAACGTCTTTCTCTTTCCTCCGTTCTTAAGTGCCTGATGGTGGTGGTGATTTTTGCTACAATTTCTTTTTTTCCTATTTCTTTTTTATTTTGCCCATTACTCTTTCCAAAAATATTTTAAACTCACTCTGTCCATTCAGAATTCTTCAAGCTGCTGAATCTGTTCTTCAATAGCTTCCATAACAGCTTTGAAGTTTAGACTAAAAAACAGAGGAGGCTCGCTGTTCCATTAAGATGGAACAGCAAACTTAGTGGGGAGCGCTGAGGAGGCTAAAGAGTCTTAAAGGCCCAAGAAGCCCTGTTTCCAAAATTGCTGCTTCCCTGCCCTTTAACAGGGAGGTTGTTGGATGTGTGTATTTGTGTATTTTGTGTGTGTGTGTGTGTGAGAGAGAGAGAGAGAGAGAGAGAGAGAGAGAGAGAGAGAACCTCTCCTAGCCCCTTACTCATCCTACTGCTCATATTTGTTATTTTCCTACTGCTCATATTTATCATTTTCTTGCCTTTAGTACCCTTGGAGAAACAGTAATTTCAGTGAAGATGTCTGTGGCCTCCACTCTGTTCCAGGAACCCCTAGTTCACAGAATCCCAGAAGAAAGTTTCACTATCCCTGAGCACCAAGGTGTGTGTGTGTGTGTGTGTGTGTGTGCTGAAATGGAGCAGGAAGGGCAATGTCAGCACTAGGATAAATAGCGCCCTAAGAGAGGGGCACTTTTGGTACCCCATCATCTTTAGATTCATTTTGTAAAAAATGGTTTATAGTGCTTATAGTATTTATAGTTTTTGCAGGACTTAGTAATATCTTTTGAAAATAAAGCTATGTTCCACTGATTTTTATCTGGGATGCATGACACCGAACTCGTAATTGAAAAAGATAACATACGTAGTTTAAAGCTAACTGCCCAAAGTTCAGTTCTGAAGTTAGTACCAAACTATCTGTAGAACCTTAGGGGCAAGGAGGTTAAGGACAGTTATTGCTTTGTTTCAGCTTCACCAACTATAAGCAATACATTAAAAACAAACAAATCACCAAGTGAGTACATTCAGCTTGGTGTTCCCTTCAGCTTGGATCTCCTAGGGCCAGCCCTAGAAAGAGGAGGAGGGAGAGAACTGAAATGTAGGTGTGTTGGTAGGAGCATGCACACACATGCTCCCCCCCCCCGCACACCAGGCCTGAAAATATTATTTATCTCTTGATTTATCAAGGGGCTTGTCTATGCTGGTGGGAAACTGCACCTGCTTCATAGCTGTGGTGGATTTCTTTGATCCACAGCTGCTCCACAAATGACACACACACTGGGCTTGCCCAATTGTAGATCAGAGTATCCTGCCACACTGTAATCCATGTCAGAGTAAAAGGGTGGTCCTATGCTGATCATGTGTCCTATATAGCATATTGTTTCCAGCCACACAGCTAGGGCTGCTTCAGGTTTTCCCCCTGTTCATTTGTGCATGCAAATAAGTGAATATATGTCATCACAGAGTATTGGCTAAAGCGGAGATACACTTATACAGATATGCACACAATAAAAAATAAAATCAAAATAAAATAAAGCACCAGAATGGAGTGCCATCCATTGGAAGTCCCACCCCAGCTTTGCTCTGAAGCCAGTCCTTGGGTGCCACACAGCCAAAAATCTGGGTTTCCCTCAAATACAGAGGAAAGAATGAGTCCTACAGATCTGGGGTTTTCTGCAGAAACCCTTGTGAAAATGCACATTGTCGAAAACACTGTGTATAAACTGTGCCACAAATACAGTGCAGGTTTTATTGCAAGCCCAAGGACACGTTTGGTTGGATTTCTATTTAGGCACACATGCAAACAGGCTGGCAGAAAAAGACTTCTGTGCTCTTTCCTTTCCACAGCAGACATTTAGAGAATCCTTCTGAGGAGAGCTGTGTTGTACCTGGAGGGATTCCTAAAAATCTGGAAAGGGCAGCTCTGGCAGTAGATCCCCTTAGTCCACCAGAGGCAGATCCCAGATCCAACCCACAATCTTATACAGTTTATTAAGAAGTAAAATCCATTAATTCAATTGCATAAGCTCCCAGATAAATGAGGGGAGAGCTCCATAAGGCCTCTTTCACGCTACACACTTTGATACCACATTCACCATTGTGGCTCTATCCTATGAAATGCTGGGATTTGTAGTTTGGTGAAGTATTCCAAATTCTCTGCTGGAGAGTTCCAATTCCTCACTAAACTAGAAATTCCAGAATCCCATCGGATACAACCATGGCAGTTAAAGAGGTATTAAAATGCTATAATTGTGTAGCTTGAAAAAGACCTTAGTTTTATGTCCTGTGAGATTTCATTGATCAGCGGGAAGTGATCAATGAAATCTCATATGGATATCTTGCACTCATATGGATATCTTGAGAGTTTGATTAGTGAATGAAGAATTGGAATAAATTGCCTATTTATATGCCTTGTACCAGAAAGAGTAACAAGAAGGTGCTCTGGAATAAACCTAAACCTGGAAATAACCTATACTCTTATTAGAGCACACTGAACTCAGAAGATAGTGTACCGTAATATTTTATATTGCAAGGCCTTTCTAAACATATAAAGTGATAAAGTGCTGGAGAAAATTCCCACTAGACCTCCTGAATTTCCCATCAGTGAACTTAACATTCCACCCGAAATGCTCTTTGAATTCTGCTTGGCCCTAGGTTACATTTGTGGAAAACGGAATGCAGATTTATTATTTTCTTTATACTATACTTTCTATTAACTTTTGAGTTTGTGCAATCCAAGAATCCAAAACATACTAAATATTCAAGAAAAAAAGAAAAGTAAAAAAAGAAAATGAGAGAAAATAAAATAAAAAATGAGAAAACATATACAATAATACATATATACATCAAACTATAATTAAAAATAAGCTAACCTAACACTAAGACTAGTACACCCTACTAGACTAGACACTAAATACTATTATTAACTAATTGACACATCATGAGGCTGTGACCCCCCCCCCAATCTAAACTATAACGAATTATTAAGAGTAAATTCCACAAAACAAAAGGGACTAATATGATTCTACCATTTCAGATCTAACTAAATAATCCTTCTAGGATTGCTAATGCTTGTATAAGAATACACTCATTATTGCATCGCTACTATTATTTTTGCTCAAAAAGCCCATAAATGATTTCCAAACTATCAGAAAATCTTAAATTGGCTTTTACTTTAAGGTCCACATTAGATTGGCAACTTGGGCTAACTCAGCAACTTTAATAATCCATTCTTCCAATGTCAGTGCTTCAGTCTGCTTCCAGGTCTGAGCAAACATTATTCTTGCTGCTGTTGTCATATAGCAAAGATATAGTCATATTTGTAATCTAATTCTTTATCTATAATACCCAACAAAAAATCTCTTTAGAATTTTTTGAACTGATATATGTATCCTAGACCAATAGCTTTTTGCTTTCTTACAAGTCCACTACATGAAAAAAAAAGAACCTTCCTTCTTTTGACATCCCCAACATTGATTTGATACATTCTTAGACATTTTCAACAACTTATTGGGAGTTAAATACCATTATACATCAACTTGTACATATTCTCTTTTAAATTACTACCCAACATAAATTTGACATCTGTGGTCCACATTTCCCCCAAACACACATCCATTTGAACATTATGCTCAAAATTTTGGGCCCATCTTACCATATAATCCTTTACTGGTTCATCTTCTGTCTCTAATTTCAAAAGGTATTTGTAGACTTTTAACTTATATGATCATCATCCTTACACAGTTCAAAGTAAAATTCGTTTTCTCCAGCCTCACTAGCTAGTTCTCTCTTATCTTGATTAAATCTCTCGTTAACTTGCAAATAATAGAGCCAGTTAAGCTCTTTACCTTCATTAAGAAGCATCTCTCTTGATTTTAATTCCCAACAGCCATGTGGGAAAATGGAATGCAGATTTAGATGCTGTTTATGTTCTCGTTTGGCTCATTATGATCATGGTGGTTTTCATTGGTTTTGTTAGAAAATGGCTTGGAACACTGAATGCAGGTAATACTAAGAGAAGGGCCCCAATGTCATAAAACATTGGTGTCAAGAGTGCCACAGTTCTCCCAGTCTTGAACTGGTTTGAAATTAACATGGCAGCTGGCTGGGGAGTCCCCCTCCGCCACTGCCCGACATAGATATGGTAGTCCAATTCAGTACAAAAAGGGGGGGGGAAGGATAAAGTAAAATAGCTCTGAATTGTCCTCTTCCTCTATGTAATAATACAGTACAAATAAGGCAGAGTAATTATTACTGTATATGCAACTTTGCATTTTCTTGTTTCTTTTACTGACTTATGGCTCTTCTCAACCCTATTAGAGAGAGAGATAAGCTATTTCAGCTTATAGCTTATTCTTGAATGTTGGAAGTTAGCACTCCATTTTCCTATATTTTGATATACAGTCGTCCCTTCACATTCGAGGGGATTAGGTTCCACAGACCCCTGCAAATGTGAAAATTCCACGAATAATGACTGCCCTCCCCCTCCCCCACCAAAGCAACCACGGGGCCTCCAGGCGCCCCATAGTAGTTTCCCCCTGCCTCCCCCTGCCTTCCAAGGCCTTCACGTGGCCTCTGGAGACCCTCCCAAGGCCCCATGGAGGCCTCCCTGGCCCTCCCCTTCCCCCCCAAGGTCTTCACGGGGCCTTCGGAGGGTCTCCAAAGGCCCCACGGAGGCCTCCCCGGCCCTTCCCCCCGAAGGCCTTCGCGGGGCCTTCAGAAGGTCTCTGAAGGCCCCATGGAGGCCTCTCCGGCCCTCCCCCCCCCAAGGCCTTCGCAGGGCCTCTGGAGGCCCCATGTCGCTGCTTTTGGGAGGGAGGGGGGCCCTCCCAAAACTGCGAATATGCAAAACCGTGAATGCTAAGTTCGCGAATGTGGAGGGGCAACTGTAATATTTAAGAGTATGGTTATCTTGGATCATTTCTCACGTCCTAAAGCTAAGGGCTTTTCATGGACGGACACTCTGTTTGGTTTATTAATATTATTATTCAGCTATATGTATGATCGTGAAACTCATGTTAACAATACTGAATCGGATGGATTATTTATTTATACATACATACATGATAGAGAGTGTGTACATGTAGTGGTCATTTAGAGATCCTGATTTAAGGAGCAAAGACACCAATGGCTTTAGAGAAACAAACTAAGGCTTTATTGTAGGAACTCCATTCTATAAGATAGGAAGGTTCCTCAGGGTGCTAATCTAAGCTAACTACATCTCTAGGGAGAGCTGAGAGAGTTCTGGGGAGGGGAAAAGGTAGAAACATCCCTAAGAATATCAGTTTATATCACAGAGGGAGCAGGATAGGTAGACAAGCAGGGACAACTGTGCATCACTCACACTATCTAACCCTAAAAATACTAATGCCCACGCTTCAGTGCTAAGCATTGTTGCACTTCCAACAATACATACATACCATTAAGCAAACAGTTGTAGAAACCCACCCTCAAGTGGACAGATTTCATAACGAATTGCTGTCATTCTTGAGCTTTCCCTGCAACAGTTCCTGAGACCCTGAGGACTAGTGAGTTCATTTTAAAGGTTGAGGTGTGTTTACCTACATGCTATCATGGTATCTCTCAAGTCCATATGAAAAGTACTTTCCTGAAACGTCAGTGCTTTTAACTACAATGTATGTAATGTCTCTCTCTGGCTTTTCTTCGCAAACGAAGATTCAGGAAGGACTCATCTTGTGCTTTCTGCAAGCGCGCTGATGACTAAAAAGGCCAATCCAAGATAAACAAGTCCGGTTGCAGAAAGCACAGCAGAAGGTCTCCTTGGGTGATGTTTCCGTGTTGTGATTCTTTCTGTGTTGTCATTTCTTTTCAAGACTTGTTTGGTGTGAGTTCCCAAATAAGGCTGCAGCATTGTGCATAGTGCGTCTCCATGCCTCCCGATGTGAGGCCAGGGCAGACCATTGTTGGTGATCAATTCGGCTGAGCCTGAGATGTTGTTTCAGGGAGTCTTTGTATCGCTTTTTTGGAGCACCCCTCTTACGCTGACCCATGGTGAGTTTGCCATAGAGTAGTATTTTTGGGAGGCGATGGTCCTCCATCCTAGAAACGTGCCCTGCCCAGCGCAGCTGTGTTCTCAATATCATGGCCTCAATGCTGGTGATCCCTGCTTGCTCAAGGACAGCAACATTCATCACATAGTCACTCCAGTGTATATTTAGAATTGTGTGTATACAGCGCTGATGAAAGCGTTTGAGGAGTCGTAAGTGGTGGCGATAGGTGACCCATGTTTCAGACTCATAAAGGAGAACAGACAGTACAATGGCTCTATACACACTGATTTTTGTGCTTCGCCTCAGGTGTTTATTACTCCAGACTCTTTTATAAAGTCTTCCAAATGTGCTATATGCCTTTGCTAATCTGTGATCGATCTCTATAGAATTGTATTGTTAATCACTGAAAGTTCTACTTCACCTATAAGCCTATAAGGAAAAGTGATTTCTTCCTTTCTCTTCTTGACTTTTTTTCTGTTTATCACTGAGATTGTTAGCAGACCTGTTAGCAGATCTTTTAGCATTAGGTTGTAACATAATGTGAGACTGTGAATGTGCACCCTTGAATTTTAAAAACAACTTTTAGGCTTGTATTTATTCAAAATATCTCAAGTTTTCTCCTTGGAGTTCAAGGATGCTACCAACAGTAATGATAATAGCACAGTAGCAGCCAAAATGTTTACATTATTCAGAAAACAGTGACAGACTTAAAACATCAAGTTATCACCATACAGCAAATGCCTTCCTAAAAAGGATGGTCTCTACTACATTCTGAAAGGTTTCCAAAGAGGTAGTAAGAAGTATCCTTATCACATTGTTATAGTGCTGTATTCTTGCCATAGCAACATCCTGTGGAATTCTGGGATTTGTAGTTTAGTGAGGCCCAAGAGTTCTCTGGCTGAGAATTCTAAATGCCCTCCCTAAATTGCATATCCCAGGTTTCCATAGGATGTTGCCATGCCAGTTAAAGTGGAAAATAGCACTGTAACAGTGTAGTGTAATATGCAGCATGGGCCTTTTTTCCAAGGAAGGTCTAGAGCTAAGGCACAGCCAATGAAAAGGCTTGCATATCTCAAGCCCAACTACTTTTTTCTAATTTATTTTTTATTTCAGCAGAATACATGAATAGAGTGTCAGAAAAGCAAGTGTTCTTATATTGAGGTAATATTCAATATCAGACACAAATTTTGAAAAAAAAAATACACCAAAACTATAGTTCAGGCAAAGTAGTGAATATTTTTTCTCATAGTCCATGAGCACCAGAAAATGGTTTCAAGCAGCCTGAGCCTTTGTACGAGTGGGAGACTTTTCAGTTTGTTATGATTCAAGTCCCACCAATACATTGACTTTCTTTATATCAAGGCAGACCAAATTATGTGCTAACAGAACAGACTGTAGATCTTTGTATAATAATTTTGCTTACTTTGCATAATCTGTTCTGTAGTTTTGCATAATTCGGGATGTTCTAGTCATAGGAAAATCAGAAGATTACCCTTACTTTTTTTCCTACAAGAGCAGTTTTACTTAACAGAAACTCGAGTTCATGATAACATGAACAAATCAGTTATTTTATTGTTTTAAAGATAATATACATTTTGTATAATCTCACATAATTTGTTCTGTGTTTTAAATTTTGTGTATAAAAGTAATAATGATTACTAGGTGCTGGCTTCTGGAAAAATATCCAGTAAGGTAGGAAATTATGATTGGAGATTATTTTTTTAAAAAAATCAGTGTAGGCTATACATGAAGGCTCTCTTGTTTCATATAAATCAATACTGTATATTGTTCTATATATGTCAGCATATGACATTTTTAGTGGAAATAGTGTTATAGAAAATTCCAATATGATGGAATATTGGAATTGAGGTGGAACAGAGATTCCACCTCAACATTAGGAGGAATTTTTTGATAGTAAGAGCTGTTCGGCAGTGGAACACACTCCCTAGGAGCGTGGTGGGGTCTCCTTCCTTGGAGGTCTTTAAACAGAAGCTGGATGGCCATCTGTCAGGGATGCTTTGATCATGATTTCCTGCATGGCAGGGGGTTGGACTGGATGGCCCTCGTGGTCTCTTCCAACTCTGCAATTCTGTGATTCTGTGATTCTTTGTCAATCTTGGCATCTGAGGAGATTATGCTTCCCAGGTAGGTAAACTGCTGAACGGACTTAAGCACAGATTTGCCGATGGCAATGTGGGGATGGTGGTGTTCATCCTGTGGTACAGGCTGGTAAAGAATTTCCATTTTCTTCAGGTTGACTTCCAGCCCAAACAGCTCTGCAGCTGTTGTGAAGCAGGATGTTAGGTGCTGCAGAGCTGCTTCTGTGTGGGCAACAAGAGCATCAGCATCAGCGAAGAGCAGCTCATGAACTAGATATTTTAGAGTCTTAGTGCGAGCCCTCAGATGGCTTAAGTTAAACAAGCTACCATCAATACGGTAACGTATATAGATGCCATCGTTTTCTGCCGTAGCCCATTGGAGCATCATGCTGAAGAAGATTGTAAATAAAGTTGGAGCAAGAACACAACCTTGCTTCACTCCATTAGTTATTAGAAAGGGCTCTGAAAGAGTATCGCCATATCTGACTTGACCGTGCTGGCCCTCATGTAGGAAGATAATCGTTTTAAGGAGTTTGGGGGGACACCCTAGTGTTTCCAGGATCTGCCACAGACCTTTTCTACTCACAGTGCCGAAGGCTTTGGTGAGGTCAACAAATGTTACATAGAGACCCTTGTTCTGCTCTCTACATTTCTCTTGCAGTTGTATGTATGTATGTATGTATGTATTAGAAATGTGCAAGACCAGATTAAAGTGGTTGGGCCTTTGGATCCATTCCAAAAATATGACCCCCTTTCTGCACATGTGTGGCCTATTTTTGGCATGGTGGCATAGCAATTAAATAAATGAATGACAAAATAACAAATTAAGCGCAAAGCATAAGAGATAGCAGCACAAAAATTGTTGTATGTGAATTCATTTTTAGCCCTACAGTTTCTGGGAGGTGAACATGCTGACTCCTTACATTTTTACTCAAGTAACACACACAATATTTGTGATAGCAGAAACATCGGGAAATTTGGGAATTAACTGGGAAATAAGAGTAAGCAAGCAACACATTTCTTCTTCGGCACTGGATCCAAAGCCAGTGAGGGAGCTGAAGCAACTGCACCAACTGAACTGTTGATAATCCAGCCCTCTCACTGTGAACTGGGTCCACTTCCCATCAAACTGCTCACTTGGGACTCTTTCACTTTGCCAGACGTTCTGCTGCTTTTTGGAATACCAGGATGGGAGAAGCAAATGTAGATTCAGGGTCCTAGAAGAAGGATTTAGCCTAGGAAAGTCTCTTGCCCTTTAGTCTCTTCAGCTAGGGCTTTAAAGGCCTGAATTGAACGAAGATTGAAACTCTGGCTTGCTATTTTTTGTGATGTCCAGGGGGTTGTTTAAATGGCGAGAATACTCCTCATAGAATTTGAGGAGAATTTGTTCTGTCCAAATGGGATCCGGCATCAATCCATTGTATGCAGAAGGAGGGGAGAAAAAAAAAACCCTCCAAATACTACATGAGAAAAGCCTTCATGGCTTTTTCTGTATTAAAAAAAACCTCAGAAGGAAATGTGCATTCCAGCTCAATGGGACAACCCATTCACATTGCTGTGCATTCCTGATAAGAACAGATGTGGAAAGCTGATTGGTTGGACATGCATGGGGGCAGAGCTTGCTGGCAAGGCAAGCGCCTGTAACCACCATGTTGGATTTTCACTGTAGCAATCATGCTATGAGGTGACAAAAAGGCATGCCTGTTTGAACAACAAACATGTATGGCTTTGTATGCCTGCAATCTTGAAAAAAACCAGCGGAAACAAATGAAAGCTGATGTAAATAGTGGGCATCCATCCACATTTTATTGCCTTGTATAGATGAGCCCCAGGCCAAGGTGATTGGAATCTATGGCTGTCAGTTCAGGATTGTTCCAGGCCTTGAGGTTTCCAGGCCAAAACCTGAGACCTAGGAATGGCCCCAGTGTTGCCATTAAGCAATAAGCATTATGCATTAAGCACCAACCACAGTTACTCAGAGCTTGTAATTCAAACATGGGGGTGGGAAGCAGGGGAGAACATATTTTCCTGTTTGGAAATTAAGACAGAAATCTTAATTAAAGGGGCTGTTCCCAATTCAAGGTGAAATGAGGGGATTATTACAGAATTAGGAGAGAGGATAAGGAACATTTTTATTCAACATGTAAACTATTGGTGATAACAGCAGCATTAGGGGATTCAGAAGGTGGCTGAGGAAGCAGAGGAAACAAGCTTCATTTTTTTACTTCAGTACTTTGATCCATGAGGGACAAGGAACAATTGCACCAATGGAACCACTGGTACACCAGCCCTGATGTAAGACATTTTACCACAGCAATTTCTATTTTGCAAATCTTTGAGCATTTGGCATCATGCACCTCATGTAAAATATCCTAAAGGTACCAGTTCCTGTCTGATCTTGGAAGCTAAGCAGGGTCAGCCCTGAACTGGAAACCCTAACCCTCACCCAACAACAGGTAGCAGCAAAGAAAGGAGTTTATATTGGTTTTTCATTCAAATTTTGTGTGGAAAATATGATTATATGTTGTATAAGTGGGTCTTGTAACAGAATGTTACATTGGGTACTTACCATGAAGGTACTTTCTGTAGGGTAGATAGCAGGACCAATCCGTGAGTATTGGGAACCTGGGACTGCCCAGCTGCAAGCAGGAAGTAGCGCATAGACTCTTGGGAGTTTGAGTTCTTTGTTCTTTGTTCTCCATTACTCCTCTCCCACAAGGCCAGTTCACTGACTAGCATAGCCCTGTAGGAAAAAGGTTAGAAAACAAACTCCTCCCTGCAAAGAAAGATTTACATATTCTCATATACTTTATGCTATACCTGTGACTTGTGTGGCCCTTCTTTTACAGTCACAGGGTGGGCTGGATTGTTCCTGCCATCTATCCTATAGAAAGTACCTTCACGGTAAGTACCCAATGTAACATTCTGTAGGTTTAGATGGCAGGACCACCCAAGCCCTTGCATCATTAGGGTGGGAGTGACTGTTTATTATCGCACCTAAGCGCAGACCACCTCATGGAGAACTTGTTTCCCGAATGTGGCCTCTGTGTTCTTGAACTTGTCCACCTTGTAGTGTCTGATGAAGGCGGATGGTGTACTCCAGGTTGCTGCCCTACAGATTTCTGCTATGGGTGCATTTGTCGAGAATACTGCTGATGTGGCCGCTGATCTGGTGGAGTGTGCTAGCACTCCCGATGGATGTGGTGTATTCGCAGAGTCATAGGCCATGAAGATGCACGCCTTAATCCACATTGCCAGCATCTGCCAGGATACCCAGGTTCCCATTGAGGCTGGTGTGAAGGATACGAAGAGAGAGTCACAGCGTCTGAACATTGCTGTGTGTTTGATGTAGATTCTCAGTGCCCTCCTGACATCTAGTTTGTGCCAGAGCCTTTCTGTCGGGTGCAAGGGCTTTGGGCAGAAGGAGGGCAGGACTAGCTGTTGAGACACGTGGAACTGCGATAATACCTTTGGTTGGAAGGAAGGATCTGGTCTTAGGCAGACCGTGTCCTCCTCGAAGGAGCACAAGTGCTCCCGTATTGAGAGAGCCGCGAGTTCTGAGACCCTTCTGGCTGACATGATTGCTATTAAAAATGCCACTTTGATGGTCATGACCGTGAGGGGAACCTTCCTGAGTGGTTCGAAGGGGCTCCGGGTTAGCTGTCGCAGTAGCAGTGGTAGGTTCCATGAGGGAAACCTGTGATGGACCAGTGGGGAGATTAGTGTCGCCCCCTTCAGGAATCTCCTGATGTGCGGGTGTGTCGAGATCCGGCCTCCTTGTGGGCACTGGATGAATGCCGCCAATGCCCCAGCCTGTCGCTTCAGGGTGTTTGGTCGTAGGCCTTTATCCAGACCTTCTTGTAAGAAGGCAAGGATGTGTCGTATTGAGGCTTCTAAAGGGTTTATCTTCTTGGATGCACACCAGTGCGAGAAGACCTTCCAAGTTGCCTGATATAGTCTCTTCATAGATGGTCTGCATGAGGCCAGTAGCATGTCTATCACCTTGTCTTCGTACCCGCAGTCCCTCAGCGCTCTCCGCTCAATCTCCACACTGTCAGCTGCAGCCACGCCAGGTCTGTGTGTGCTATTGGACCCTGGTGAAGTAGATCTGGTCATGGATAGAGTCTCGTGGGGGCCTCAACCGACATCTCTGTCAGGTCCGAGAACCATGGACGTCTTGGCCAGTGGGGCACAATTAGGACCACCTGTGCCTTTTCCACTCAAATTTTCCTGCACGTCTTCCCTATTAGAGGGAAGCGGGGGAAAATAGGTATAGCAGGCTTCTCGGCCATGGGGAGCGTAGAGCGTCGATTTCTTCCACTCCCGGGTGTTGGTAACGGCTGAAGAAACGTTGTAGTTTGGTGTTCATCAGGTGTGATGCGAACATGTCCACTGACATCTTCCCGAACCTGTCCTGTATGTGGACAAAGGTTTCCTGGTTCAGTTCCCATTCCCCTGGCAGGACCATGTGCCTGCTCAGGAAGTCCGCCTGTGTGTTGGTGTTGTGCAACAACCTGCAGGTGTTGTTCTGACAGGGATTGAACTGTTCATTCCACCCATGTGAACAGCAGCATCACCTCTGCGTGTAGTGACCTGAATCTGGATCCTCCCTGTCTCGCTATGTAGGAGCGTGTTGTTGTGTTGTCTGTAAGAAGTAGTACATGTTGGTTCTCCAGCATGTGTGAAAAGTGTTCCAGGGCTAGCCTGGCTGCCCTGAGTTCCAACCAGTTGATGCTGCATTCTTGCTCTTCTCTTGACCAAGTTCCTTGTGTCATCATGCCTTGACAATGCGCCCCGCATCCTCGGAGGCTCATGTCTGACATAACCACTATTTGGTGTTGACCACCAGGGGGGACCCCTGTTGAAGTTTTCTTTCTGTGTCCACCATTGGAGTGACTCCCTCACTGCAGGTGGGATGTCCAGCATGAAGAATTCCCTGCACGATATCTTTTCCTGGTGCAGCAGAAGTAGAGCTTGCAGTGGTCTTGAGTGGAACCTGGCCCATGGGACTACCTGGATTGCTGAGAACATCAGGCCGAAGAGGCGAGCCAGTGCTGCAATCAGGGCCCTTTGTCTTCCTCTTGCTTCTGTGGCTTCCCTTCTAATGGAATTTCACCATTCTTCTGACAGAGAGACTGCGTGGGTCGCCGTGTCTATCTGCACCCCTAGGTGCACTATGCTTTGTGATGGAGTGAGTGTGCTCTTTTTGAAGTTTATCAAGAAGCCATGATTTTGTAGGCATGCGATAGTTTCCGCCAGATCTTGCTGTGCCTTGGCCTTTGATGGGGCTCTTAACAGGATGCCGTCCAGGTAAGGGTATAGATGTATCCCTCTGGTATGTAGGTGTGCAACTATCACCACCGATACCTTGGCGAACACCCTTGGCTTTGAATTAGAAGTGCTCCTCCCCAAACGTGAATCTTAGGAATTTTCTGCTGTCCTGGTGCATCTTGATGTGGAGGTATGCTTCCGACAAGTCGAGGGAGGCCAGGAAGTCTCTCTTATGGATGAGAGTGTCTCCATCTTGAAGTGCTTGTATGTGATGAAGGAGTTCATGAACTTTAGGTCTAAGACCAACCTTAAGAAGTAAGAGTATACCCCTGAGAAACGTTGCGTGCTTGGCACCTTTTCTGTTTCCTCTATCTCCAGTAGATGATCTATGGATGTCCTTAGACTCCTCTCCTTTTGTTGATTTTTTTTGAACTGGCACGGGGAGGAACTGGTTCCTGGGTTCTGTGTTGAACTCCACCTTGTACCCGTGGGTGATGGTTTCCAGTACTCACTTGTCTGTGGTGGAGGCCAACCAAGTCTCCAGGAGCCTTGACAGCCTTCCTCCCACTGGAGATATCTTTGAGTCAGGACTGTTGTCGTGAGGAGCCCCTCTGGGACTCGGCTTCCCCCCTTCGGTTGGAGATCGAGTTGGAGAAGGGTGTGTGGCAAATGACATAGTTGGTTCTTGCCCACACCAGTCTGGTGGATCGATAGTCTGTCCTTCTACCATTGCCTCTGTATTGGCGAAAGGAACTATTGTACAGTGAGGTACATTTGTAGGGTTTTTTTGTCTTGCTTTCAACCTGCTGAGGGCATTGCCTGCTTCTTGTCCTTTGTCTCCACCAGGATGTCTTTAAGGGCTTCCTCACCGAACAGCTTTGTTCCTTTGAACGCCACCGTGGCAAGAGTGTTCCTTGATTGGGCATCTGCGTCCCAGCGCTTGACCCAGAGGGACCTTCTTGCTAGATTAGATGCCCCTGCTGCCCTGATGGCGAACGTCAGGGAGTCCTGTGACGTGTTAGCAATGAACTTCAATACATGTTGGATGCATCTGAAAGCCCTGTCGAGGGATCTAGTATCCAAGTCTTTAGTTTCTGTAACCTCTTGGAGCCATATAATGGCTGCCCTTGAAATTAGTGCTGTAGCCAGTAAGGTCCTAATTCCCAGGGCCGATGCTTCATAAGTTTTCTTGGGGGCGCTGTCTGCCCTTTTTTCATCTGGGTCCTTGAGGGAACCCTCCCCTTCCCAGGGTGCCAGTGAGTTGGAGACCATGGAGACCACCGGTCAGTCGACCACAGGAGTCTTCAGCCTGTCTAGCACCTCTTTTGGGAAGTTGTAAAACCTTTGGGCCGCAGCCGTATCCCACTTGCCCTGGGCTGGTTTGTCCCACTCTTCCACCACCAACTTCCAGAAGGCTGTTGGGAATGGGAAGAGGGCCCTTTTTGGTTTGTTTGAGGGCATTAGCACTGCAACCTTCTCACTCTTTGGAGCATGAGGGTCCTCAGTACTGTCCTGCTGGGCTGCAGGGGGAGGAATTTCCAGTGCAGCCAGTGCCTTGTGCAGAAGATAAGAAAACTTATCCCCTGAAAAGATCCTATCTACTACCTCTGGTTCAGAGGTTTCTGAGTCAGAGAGTTCTCCAGGCTCCCTGTCATGTGGAACCTCCTCCCCATTGTCCTCTATAATGTCAAGGTCCATGTGGTCCAGGTCTGGAGTGGACTGCCTAAGCAGGTCCTCCCTGTCTGAGGTCCCATCCGACTCCTCGGATAAGTGCCTCGAGGGGGGATCTTTCCTTTTCTTCCCCTGATGGTCTGGGATCTGCAATTTGTCCCTATTTGTTTGCACAGGCCTTTTTGTTTTGGCGTGTGCCTTGCCTTTCTTTGGAATGGGGGCCCTCCTCTTGCTCCCTCGATTTCCCTGGTCTCCCGAGGTGCCCTCTAGTGGGTCCTCCTGGTCGGAGAGGAGGGTCTCTGAAAACATTTTTAAGGCCAGTCTGATAGATACTTTCTTAGCCTTGCCCTTATCCCGCTTCTATTCCTCCTCCTCTTCCTCCTCCTCATCTCCCTTCTTCCCCTGATCATCCTGATCTAGGGGCTCCCCTGCATTGTCCCAGTTCTGGTGTGGTTCGGACTCCTTGTCCAATTCCATGGGAACATTGCCATCCTCCTCCCCACTTGAGATATCTAGGCTTTCCAGGAGACGCCTGGAAGCCGACACCTCCCCAGTCTGGGCCCCTTGTACCTCCATCTTCTTCTTGGTCTTTGCCAAAGGGTCATCGTCATCCTGGAGGGAGCTCCTGGGAGGCAGAGAAGAAACCTCAGCCCCTGCGGTTCCCTGGGCCCTTTGCCGCACGTTTGAGTGTGATGGCAGGGTTTTTTTTTGGCCTTGGGTGCACTCCCAGAGCGGCTGCTGGCCAGGCTCTTTCCGCCTCCTTGGCGGCTCTTCTCTGGGCTACCAGAGTGCCCACGTGGCCGGTGGAGGAGGCGGCTGGGCCAGAGGAGTTGCGGCCGCCATTACAGGGGCTGGAAAGCTCCTGGTCTGCCTCCCTTCTCTGCTTCATGGCGCTGGCGCTTGCCGCGTTTCCCCTGCAGCCTCCCATGCCTGATTAGCCTGTGTGGAGAGGGAAGGGAGAAGAAAAGAGTAGAGGGCACAGAATATGGGAGGAAAGCATTGGCAGAGTGCTCGGGGGTGGGAGGAGAAATCCGGCAGCTGGGTGGATTGGGGGGGGAGTGGAGGAGAAGGAGAGAAGGTTGTTTTGTTTTGTTTTGTTTTGCTGAAGTGGGGGGAGTGAGAGCAGAGGAGGACTGGAGGAGAACAAATAAGAAGTAGGGGGGGTTAAAGTTGGGAGGGAATAGATATAGAATTAGGAAAAATCCGGAGGAGTTGGGGAAAAAACCTGTCCGAGCTGGGTGAAGCAGGAAGTAGAACTGGCCTCGTGGGAGAGGAGTAAAGGAGAACAAAGAACAAAGAACTCAAACTCCCAAGAGGCTATGCGCTACTTCCAGCTGGGCGGTCCTAGGTTCCCCAATACTCACAGATTGGTCCTGCCATCTAAACCTACAGAATGTTGCAATTCAGGATTCCAGCCATTTCCTTTCTCCTTTCATGACAAGGTTTCCCACCGCTCATAGCCATTCAACCTTCTGTGGCAGGTAAGCATACTCAATCCTCATTGGATTTTTTGGCTCCAATTTTTTCAATGCAAAATTTGCACTCCATCAAGCCTTCTAATATTTCCCTCTTGTGTGAGGATGATGTTGTTTTGGCTACATAAGCAATGGCACTCTATAATCGGAACATCAGAATGGGAAGGTATTTTGCTGCTAGGGTTGCCTGGTGGAATAAGAGACAGGGCCCCTGTACCTTTAATGATTGTATAGAAGAGGGAATTTAGCAGGTGTTGCTAGCAGGAGATGCACCACCTGCTGAAATTTTTCTTCTACACAATTGTTAAGGTTATAAGAGCTCTGTCCTTTATTTCAGCTAGCAACCCTATATGTAGCTGTTATAGATAAATTGAACATGGTCCCTAAACATGTGGTAAGGGTTGAGATACTTGCCCTTAGTCCAAGAATATAAACTGATTACTACTTGCTTAAAGGATGACTAGAGTTTTATGTGAGAAAACCTAAAGTGGATTTTAAAAGTAAAATAGATCTCTATGCTTCAGCCTGTCCAATGTTATTGTGTCTAAGACATAGCACACTTGAGGTGGTTGGCATGTTCTTTCCTGAAAGACTGACTCTACCATTAGGCAGTGTGGAGCAGAGTGGTTTGGGCTGTAGATCTAAAGGTTCTATTCATTGTTAATTAGTTTCTTCCTGTTTGGTCTGGTATTACTGAATTTCCCTTAATTAGACTCAGATGCTAATGTTTCCCCTTGCCCTTGCCTGTCACTAGAACTAAAATATCCCTCCTTTCCTCATGTCCCTGCCTGTGCACCCATATACTGTGTTAAGACAACAATTACACCCCAGCTGCTATTTGCTCTCTGAAGTTATTGGTTGAAATAGCAAATGAAGGTTCAGGGGCAAATAGCAATTTTGGAGGATTTTTTTCACAGGGAGGGCAAACAGCATGAAGAAGAGAACCAACCTCCCCTGCCCTGCTTTCCTCTGTGCCTTGGTTACAATTCAGAATGTCCCTGCCCTCCAGCTACTTCTAAATTTAAAAGCAAAGGATAGCCAAGGATATTAGTCAGGTATCATTTTGTTGCTGTTCTTCAGAAGCAAAATGAAGACACTCTACTGATTCCCACTTTACAACCAGAGCAATTGATCTTAATTTTTTCCTGCCCCTCCCTCTCTTTGAGAACGAATAAGCAAGTGTAACAGTTGTTCCTACCAAGGCAGAAGCTAGTACAGTAATTAAAGCAGCCTACTCCACAGGGAACAGGACTTTAACTAAGAGCAATTCAGGAAAGCAATGGCCATAGCAAATGAACAGAAAATAACCAATTAGCTGGTTTTAAAAGGAAGGGGAGGGGAAGGAGGAATCTGCTGAACTGAATGGGGCTTACTTCAGAAGGGCCCCAAATTCTACTGGTAGCATAACCCTCAGTTATGGCAGCCTATGGGTTTTAATTAGGGCTACCATACATTCTCCAGTTTCCTGGACATGCCCTCTTTTTCAGAGCTAACGTTTCTTTCTGGGCAGATTTTTAAAATGTCTTACCAGCTCTGGACTGGAGGAAGTGGGCAGTCAGGTAGCAGCATTCTGAGGAGGAGGAAGAGAGTCATGCCAGGTTAAAGCAGGGTGAACATTCATGGGAGTGGCAAATCCACTCTATATCTTTTGGCTTCAACGGGGAATTAGAAGCAACTCAAATTGCATATGAGAGGCTTGCATAACCTTGCAGAACCTTGGACCCTATGTATACAGGTGAAGTGAAGGAAATACATGGGAGACAGGTGTCGAGAATCAATGGATGGAACTTTATTGAACAATTGTAGCATTCACACTCCCCCATGCATTCATTAATCAAGCAAACAAAACTTTCAGAGTAAGGCAAGATCTTAGGACTTTATCAGATGTGGGAGAATGTGGCACAAAACCTCATCCCCAACCACGTCAGGAGAACGCGATAAGAATAGAAAGGGTGACATTACCAGATGTCTGTGTCCTTCAGCCATTCCAGGGAATGTTGCCCGTTTTTGTTCTTGCAGCATTCTTCTGCTGTGGTTTTGGCCATGTCTTATAAAGTCCTTAGAAAGGAATAGTCATGCTACAGGGTAATACTATACCTGATTCCTGAAGCTTGTTCTTCCAGAGAAACAGTGTTACCCCAAGAGCAGGGAAGGAGAGGTTTGGAAAGGAAGGGTTATAGTAACTGGAGCAGGGGAGGAATGCCTGAAGCCAGCTGTAAGCCGATTCAAGATCTAGAAAGGTTAGAGGATAATTCGGGGGAAAGTGGGGGCAGGGGATAAGGAACAGATCAACATAGATTCAGTTAGAAAATGAGACTGAACCAAAGAACTTAAGATTTCCAGTGTTTTTATAAGGAAAATCCCTTTGAAGTTGCGCTCTGGATCAAAAGAACTTTTGATTTCAGATAGTTCTCAATTGTTTTACAAAAGGATTCAAACAGCCAGAATCTGGTAGATTGGGGATAATCTGATGAACAGGTAACCCTCTTTAGTCTTTCGTATGCAAAGGTGTCAACTTAATCTACACAGCAATGAAGTGCCTGCTGTATGTTTGATCATGTAGGATACCTGTCTCCTTGGTGTTTCCATTTCAGAGAAGATGCAGGATGTATGTATTCAGGTGTGAATTTGTGGGGAGTTTATGGGGGCCCTTTCCAGGCATACTCATGCTTTCCCTCAGCGTGACTCCTGACCATGTCATGGAATGCATCTTACTTCCTGGTAGCCCTTGAATGGCTCAGCCAGATCAGCCAAATTTGATATCAAGACACTGTTTTCAATCACAGTGAACCAAAGTTGTGGACCAAGTAGTGGAATACAGTTCTTGCAGTGGGGACAATGGGGACATACTGTTACAGGGACCCCCCCCCCCAAGCAGCCAGCCTCATCTTCAGGAGGTTACCGAGTGACTCACCAGCTTTTAGCTGGGTTGGGGGTGCTGGGGCTGCCATCCTTCTCTATCCTGAGGGAAAACCCCATCATGGTGGAAGATGCTGGAGAAGACAAGAGGTGCCACTATCACCAAGATGGTGCCCAGCTACAAGGAAGAACTGTTTTAGCCTAACTGAGGAGCAGTTACCTGGAGCTTAAAGGGTATTTAAAGTGAGTCATCATAGTGATTGGTGGTTTAGAGTAGTCAGCTGGTAAAAGTATCCTCTTTTTTGTTTTTCAAAGTATGGTGACCTCATTTTAATGGATGTTGTAGAAGCAAGTTTCCACTACATCCTGAGACAGTGCCTTTCTTCCTATTGCAACTGCAGCCTTACCGTACTGAGGCACACCCCTTTATTTATATTCCCCTTTATCTCAGGGCCAACTAGTTGCTGAGGGGCAAGGAGGCACCCGGGCATTGGTCAGCCAAAGTTGGGCAGCTAAGTGGGGGAGGAAGAAGAGTCATCATCCTCCCAGACCTCCAGCATTATCTTACTGCCACTTTGGCCACTAAATTGGCTATCACCGTGTGCCATTAAGCTGTGACACACATCTGCAGAATGTAGAAATCCTGTGTAGTAATGCTGGCAGAGTTTTACATTCTGCTATATTACTTCTGGATCTGAGCTAGAGTGGAATGTTGCCCACTGGGACAGGCATTGCCTGATCTTTACGGTGAAAACAGCACTATCTTACTGCTGCATGGAAGCACCATGTCAGCAGATGAAAGGAAAGTAGACTAAGGGCTAAATACCCTAAAGGCACCAGAACCCATCTGTTGTTGGAAACTAAGCAGGGTCAGCCCTGGTTAGTACTTGGATGGCAGACTACTAATGAATACCAAGTGCTCTAGGCTATATTTCAGAGGAAGGAACTGGCAAAACCACCTCTGATATTCCTTGCCTAAGAAAACCCTATGAAATTCATAGGGTCACTTTAAGTTGACAGGCGACTTGTAAGCACACACACCACCCTGACAATATTAATGGGCCCTGGTTGCATATGTCATTGATGTTTAATTTAGCTTTTAGTTGCTATACTGCTTTCCAGAATAGAATTCTTGAGATGTTTTGGCTATTCCAGTGTTCAATATGCCTAGGCTTTTGAGCAGCAGATGACTGCAGCCAAATGATCAGTAGTCTGTGCATCCTGTAATTAATTGCCTCTGTGTAATCACAGCATCAACGTTTATTAAGGACTCTCGCCAATAAGCAGTCATCATTGGCGATTAACAGTGATCAGCCACTGGATCATTCTAGCCCAGTGGTTTTCAAAGTGTGTTCTGAGAATACTGTTGTTCCTTACAAGCTCTTCAGGGATTCTTCACTGAGAAAACCAGTTAGCAAAAGCACACAAACTGAGCTAAAAGAGACTGGGCCCAACCTAGCTGAAGGAGAGGTTGGTTTCCTGCAGTGAGCAACCACTACACGATGATTTAATGTGGTTCACTGTTGTCTTCAACCCTTCTTCCACTGAGCCGAGGGTGGCATATATGGGTATGGGATACTTCACTCACTTGCTTACAGATTTAATTAATTGATTAAAATTTATTTCCCCCTTTCTCAGAATCTTAGGGCTGTGTGCAAATAAAATCAGTTTAAAACAATAAAATTATTTTTATTATTTTAAATTTGATAATGGTATAAAACATATTAGACAATTTAACTTGCTGAAATGGGTTAAAATAATTTGAATCATGTATATGTACATTTGGCAAAGACCAATTAGGACCCAAACACTTTAATAAAAAGGCATGTTTAGCTTGGCAGCAGAATGAAGCCAATGCTGGCACCAAAGGCAGAGTATTCTGGCACCAAAGGCAGAGTATGAGGGCAGAGTATTCTGCAACTGGAGTGTCACAGCAGAGAACCCCCTGGGGCTGTCCACTGTCTCCCACAGGTGCGAAATCAGACCCTTCAGCCAACTCAGGATTTTATCAGACTAGCCCCTGAAAACATGCTTTTGCCAGCATAATAAAACCCCATTTTTATGCCCGCAAAAGAATGCTTCCCCCACCACACACTTACCTTCCTCTCCTGGCAAAGACAGCTCCAGCAATAAAGAGGAAGTGAATGGAGCCCCGTTCACGTCCTCATTCGAAATCCCACAAGACTTTGTTGTGCGGAAAATTTAAAAACAAAAACAAAGCATTAAAAGTTTTAAAAAGCACACACACACATACTTTAAAAGTCCCAAGTAACCCAGCGAGGATCATAAAAAGAGTGAAACTTACTTGGATGTCCCGATCTCACCTGGAAGTGTTCACACCAGACTGGCCATTCTCGCTGCAGTCACAAGAGTTAAATGGCCCGAGGTTTTGCATGCCAGCAATGCCAACACAAAAGCAGCGGCGGGGGGGGGGGGCGGTCAATTGATGGCTTAAGCTGTCATTTAAAAACTACAGGTTTGGGGCTGATTTTAACCATGAAAGGGTGACCGTTGTGTGATCTGCGCACCCTTTCGTGGTTATGTGGCATCATTATGATGCCTTTTTTTGTCTAATAAAAGCCCTCAGTCTTTGGGCAGGCATATCCTAAAAACTTTGAGAAACAGTGACCTGTGTATGGTCATCCTATGAATTTCATTCATGATCAAGGATGTATGCCTAGGTTCAATATGCTAACTTCTACACCACTTTTTGGTGGCCCACTGTTCTGTGATGTCAAGTACTCCAAATAAACTGGGTATTATGCTATGCATTGCTGGAGTGTGTATAGTGGGTTTGGACTCTGTTTCAGAGCATGTCTATGGGTGCGATCATTATGAGCTGCTGCCTGTGAAAATTAAATATAAATAAAATATATAAACAAAATATATACATACAAATAAATCAATACATTAAAGCAAAGAAACTCTAAGGCCCAGTAGACTTGGCTCGTGGTCTAGGTGACGTTACAGATGGGGCATCTCAGAATATCCACCAGGATCTTTGCAGTTTGCAGGAAGAACTCAGAAGTGGGTCTATTTCACTGGGTTGGATGAAGACTTAAGAGTCTAGAGTCACACCTAACTTCTCCTAAATTCTGTTGATTTCAGTGGTTCTAGTTCTAGATATAACTTAATCTGGACTTCATTGTGGGAAATGTTACAGATTTTTTTAAAACATCAAAGCCTTCTTCCATGCTCTAAGTTATCTCCAAGCTTTCATAAGCTTTCTGTTCTCTACTGCCGCTCACAGACTCAGGAGACAGAACCATGTAGTGAAAACTGGGGCGGGGGGAGGGTAGGGGACTTGCCCAGAAGATCAGTCAGGTGAAACCTGGGACAAGATGGCCTGAAACTAATGGTACCTAGTTGGGGGCAGAGGACATCTCTTGGGTTCCAGACTGGCTCAGGGTAGGACTCCTGCTCCTTCCATATATAAAAGCTGAGTGGACTGGCCATTAAGTTTCTCATCAGCTCAGACATGGAAAAGCATCCTATATCACACTTGAAGGCAGCAGGAGGGCAGATTAAGGACTACAGAACAAGCCAAATAGGAAGAGGTTTCTCCACCAACACCTCACTGCCACCTCCCAGCACCTGTTGTGTAGCTGAACCATGCCACTTTGCCTAATGGTAGGGCTAGCCCTATTGAGTATATCAGAAGAAACTAGTTGTGGCTGGCGACTTCGGGAGGGCAATGGAGTGTTAATAGGAAAACTTTTGAGCCAAGCAGAAAATAACAAATTTCCTTTATTCTTCCCCTCCCCTGTCTGATATTTTACTCTTTATTCTAGAAAGAAGGCTGTTAACTCCTCTCCCCGCAAACTCCAGGTCAAACCCTGACACTTGAAAGCTTGTTGAAAGAATCATAGGCCACATGTTAGTAAAAGAAACAAATTCCTCTCCACAGCAATGTTTTGCTAGGACATTGCAGGAGCTGAACAGAGTGTGGGAGGCTGCTATGTCTTCATCCCATTAGTCAGGCAATTACCGCTTCATTAGCTAAAGACAATCTTGTGTTTCCCACCCTCTCCACTTCAAGGCTTTGCCCTTGGGATCCTGCTGCTAAGAGGTTTATAGAAGGAAGCTAGACAGGATAAGGAGGAAAACATGATGCTGGCTAAGAGAAGGGGCACCAACCACTGCTCATCTGCCAGGCCTGAAGTGCAGCAGGTTGATGTGTCTTGAGAAGGAGTCCTGGCCAGAGGAGTCAAATTTCTGGAAAATTGTCAGTACCCTGGATTGTTGCTCTTCTAATAAATTTGGATGTGGAAGCCAGCTTCAAAGTTTGGCTAGGCTAGACAAGCGAAGGGTATAGTTTCAGAATGCAGGAGCTGAGATCCTGCATCAGGAGATGTAGCTACACAGACATAGTTATGTCTCCCTAGCTAGTCTCCTGTTGTCACCTCTCAAAACCTATCTTTTAAGCACTGCTGCCTCCTAACATGGTTATTTCTGTGTTTCTGTCACCATGTGTCCAGTTACAGGAAGGAGCTGAATTTATCCCTACTCATCCCCAGGATCTCTGGCAACATGGAAATGGCTATGATTACGGGCTGGGGAGAGGAGAGCTGTACTGCTTAAAAGGTAGCTTTTGAATTAAACTGAATGTTTTGGGGGCACTTTTGGTCATTGCATAGTCAGATGTGAATTGCAGTGGTGTGAATCAGACTTAACCTTTGTAGTTCATCAACAGGATGCCAGCTGGTGACTCCTTAGCTGACAACTCATGCAAAGTTCTCATTGTTATACTAAGGATGGTGATGCCAGAAAATGTGATACTCTAGCCAGGCATATATTGGCATATCTGTCTTCCCACTCTATTCTTAAATCTTTTTTTAATGTCCCCTGCCCCCGTACCAAATAACATTTTGAATTCTTGATGCCTCTTGTGTGAAGACTTCACTTGGTGCATTGTGTCCAGCCAAGAAGCTGGAACATATCAAGAGGAGGGAGGCCATAAGGGATCGGGAAACCAAACACTATGAGGAGCAGTTGAGGGAGGTGGGTGTGCTTAGCTTAGAAAGACTGCGAGGGGATATGATGGCCGTTTTCAGATATCTGAAAGGCTGTTGTATGAGCTACTCTAGAGACTAGAGCCCATATTACAAATTACAAAAAGGGATTCAAATTACAAAAAGGGATTCAAATTACAAAAAGGGAGAATTTGATTAAATTTTCTGAGCATTGGATGATAAATAGTCTAATTTTGATAAATATTAGAAGGGAGATTTTGACTTAACATGGCATTTGACATTCCACACCCAAAGATGTCTTCTTCACTCCAGAAGACAGCCCCCAAGTTAGAAAAGGGCTATATAATAGCCAGAAAGGGGGAGGGGAATCCATGTGTGCTTAGGACATTATCAGACTAGTGTCTAAAAATGCTATAATACCATGAATGAAGATAGCAGGAACATCATGTCATTGTAACACTTATTATCACACGTAGCTGTAATCATGCAAAAGAAATTCCACCAAATTATCACACAATGACCACTAGCACTTTAAGAATGGGATTTTACTTCTGCGATTTGGCATGGGTGAGATTTTGGTGGTTCTCACAAGAAAACACAAGCATGCTTAAAACTCTTAATTAAAACCCTTAATTAAAAAAGTAAATGAACACACAAGCACTAAAACAAACCTACAAATGTGCAAACTAAATGGGACAGTTCATAAAAAGAGTGTCCTGTGCTTCATTTTTGCATTTTCACTTGAAGGTTTTCTCGCTGGGAATGGAGAGGAGGAAAAGAGGACCGCCCATTCATGATGTAATCTCATGATTACAATGGGACATGGGTTTTGCACACCTTCAATAGCGCATAAAAAGTGTCTATTGACGGCTTGTCCTGTGACTTGTAAATAATACCTTTTTCATGGCTGGAGAATGGTGTAAGAACATGAAGATGATGACGTCATGCGACAGCAGGGCCCATTTGAGCTACTTTGATGTCATAATCCATCAATTTTTGCTGCCTATGATAATGTCCTTAGACTGTAGGCCCTTAACCTCAGCTATACCCCTCTAACCCCCACTTCAGGAGTCAGGAACAGGATTTTAGCACCTGTGCTGTTTCCCCCCTCTTTTACTTTGCAAAACTGCTATTAACAGCTTGCACTGAATATAGACTACTATTGGTTTCTACTACTATATTTTTTTGTCTTTTTAATAAATAAATAATTGTTTTTGCGGAAAAATTAGCTTGTCCCTGACCTGATGTCTTTCACTTGGAGTCACTCTGGTTAATTGTCCATTTTAAAAACCTTTAGGCTGTAAGGTCCTGCAGAGAGTTAGTACCTGGGAGAGCTCCCCCCCCCGAAAACAGTTAAAATCCAGTGCATTGCTCTTAACAATTGGGTTTGATTCCACCTTTTCAGTTGTCCAAAGACAAACCTGGTGCCATCTCCCTTACCCTGTACTGAACAGCACAGGGAAGGGAATGGATCTCCATTGGAGCCACTGCCACCTTGCTAGCCAAGCAACTCCCTGCAAGATGCTGGCTATGATTGTTGCTTCTGCTGAGGTCAGAAAGGGGAGCCCAGACATGTGATCAACAAGGAGGGGAGTCACTCTATCACCCTCCTTGTTGATCGCACAGACACCCCGTTCCGACCTCAGCAGAAGCAACACCACTGGCCAGGCTCTCACAGGGAGCTGCTTGGTTGGCAAGGCAGCAGTGGCAGCTCTGAATACAGGGGATGGGCCAGCAAGGCTGATGCAGTGGTGGCCTGGCTGGCCCATATGGACAACGACAGCCATCGTACCAGATTCGGCCCAGTGTGTGTGGCTGCCATTGTGGTTGATCCAGGGCTGGGCTCCAGACTGGGCCCAGATTTAAGTGGCCAGTGTAGATGAGACCTCAAATCTCTTAAGTCAGTATGCAGCACCATCTCTCATAAGCATTTGTACACCTATGCCTATGTATATATTAAAAAAACTACATTTGTTGCTTGATTAACCTGAGAAACATTTTAAATTAATTAGAAGTTTTAAAAATCAGTCTGATTAATGTTTAAGAAAACAGGTCCCCATGAGTGATATGTTCCCAGACCCCCCTCCTGCCCTGTGGATACCTGAAATCATGGATAATAGGGTACCCTATTATCTTCAATGTGACAAATACCACAAGTTGACCATAGAATCACATTGGTGGACCTGGAAATGCCTAAAGAGAACATTTTTTTATGATGTGGAGAAGTGAAACCGTGGATACAAAATCTGTGGATATGGGGGTCGACCTGTACAGCTTTTATCAGCATCGATGACCACAGTGATAAGCACATTTGATTTCTGCATTATGAGTGTATGGGTACTACTCAGTTAATGTTAGGGCTGGCCTCACACATTTTGCTGCCTGAGACAGAAGAGCTGATAACCCTCATTCTTCAAGTCAAAGTGCATGGTAGACAAGACTGGCCAAGTTATTCTGGCATCTGACATAGAGATTTCACCACTCTCTTGTAGTAACAACAGTATAATAGTAATAATACTTCAAATAACTAACAATATTTCATGGCACCCAAAATCAGCTGCTTGAAGCAGTGACGGCATTTTCTCTAATGGTAAGTTTGGTCCTGAGCAACTTAGGAGTTATCCTCAAATCTACCACCAATCTCTAGCTAAACTGCCACCTCTAAATGCCATTATGCAAGTGGGTATCTTAAGCAGGCCTTCGCCATATTCTACTTCAGGGACACTAAACTGCACAAAATGTATTCATGGTCCTTAGAGTAAGAAACAAACAAGGGCTGGATACTGAACAGTGTAACATTATTTTGGTATAAAAGTGTTTGAATGTATCAAATCCTTCTTTGTTGTCTAAACTAGTGACCCGATGCTCATTTGCCAAGCAGAGCTCAGCTCTCTGTTACAATGGGGCTGTTATCTGAATGGATCTACAGGACGAGAAACTTAAAGGAGCCAGCAATGTTCTCCTTGGAGTAATCAATAAATGGTCTATTTGGTATGCTTTTACTTAGATAGTGCTATTCCTGAAAGTGAGACCAGCTGGGATCTAACTGAATTGCCTTGGGGAGCAAAATGATATTTAACTATTATGGTAACACGATGCCTTTTGAGTGGGTTGTCATCATAACCATTAGGGACTGAATAGTGGGGTGGTGGTAGAGGGGGAGAGAAGGGAGATGATTGCCTTTGGATTCAGTGCCTTAAGTGTGCAAATTAGAACTCTGCCTTTATAAAAACATGTTGTCATTTGAAGATCTTGACTTTAAAAAGTAGCATTCCTCTTTTGTGAGTGATCTCTCTAACCCTTCCACACATTTGCTGAGCAGTTGTTTGCGCCCCAAGTAAAAAACGAGGAAGCTGTATGTGCAAGCACACAAATACAGAAAACTTAAAAGACAGGTAGATGGGGGGGGGACCCCAAAGAAATCACAAACCATTTAAACCACACAGGACCAGGATCTGCTAATCTCTGGGCTGCTCCATCTATTAATATACTTTTTCAGAAGGTAAGATTTAACTCAAACCTTCTCTGGTGCCTGTACATTTATTGTTGGCTGAGCTTGCTCCTTTCTTAGTGGCTGTTGATAGTATAGATGTATGCTTATGAATATCCATGATTCCTTCTTGCAGTCATTTGTCTGGCAGTGTATGTACTGTATTTTGAAACACCAGAATGGCAAAGACGTGGCTGAAGTCACAGCCTTTTATAGGCCAAAACTATACCCTCCGATATTTCACAGATGACAATCAGGACATGCCTGGCCAAACAACATCAGAGTGTGGTCAGGATGGCAAAAGTTATTAAGGATGATCACACAAGCTAGGAGAGGCTGCAGCAGTTTGCTTTTGCCTGCACATACTGGGAAGAGAAAAATCCTGCCCCTTCCTCTCCTCTCTCCTCTGCTTCAGTTAACTACAGTACTTTCACATTTTGAAGTCTGTTTGCAGCAACTGAATAAGATAGCTGTGGACAAAAGGGGGGCAGTATGAGTAGAAGAGAGAAATTGGAGCATTTTAAAAACAGCTGAAAAAGTAGGACTACAGAGGATTAATTAGTACTGTCCCTGCCCAAACAGGACAGTTGGAGGGTATGCAAAACTTGGAAATCACTCTGAAAAGCTGTAGTCATATACTGTATACATATCCTTGTAGGAGTAATTTGCATTGGTTTTTTCTTCCGAGTAGGCATGTACAGGGTTGTGCTGACAAGGTTGCAGATATTAGTGAATAAACTACTGAATTAAGTATGAATGCTGTTTCTGATTTTGTGCATATTTCTGTTCAGAATAAAAAAAGAGCTGCTTCACTGCCTACTACACAGAGAGAGAATGCAGATCTCCTGGTCTGGGGACATGCTACAGGAAACTAAGCAATCAGGATTTCCTTTCAGCATTTATTCATAGGAAACACTTGTTTGTAAGTGCTAAAACTTAAGCTTGTATTGTATGTCTTATGGAGCAATATGTAATACTTATACTGATCTCTGTTAAAGAGTTGTAAAGATTGCTGAGATTATGATGGGAAAGTACTAACAAGCTTCCAGAAAGTGTTATATAAATCCTAATTATTATTAGCTAGCAGCTAGTAAATACACCGTCTTTTATTTATCCCATTTCCATTTCCATGCTGCCTTTCTCCTGACTTGGGGCCCGAGGCAGCTCTTGAAGCTAAAAACAAAACCAGCTAAAAACCTGACAATAAAAATTAAAACACATTTAATAACCATCACATTAAAAACATTATTTTTTTTAAAAAAAGTACAAAATAATTAAAAACCATAACAAAGTTAAAAACAGCACCAGGTGGGCCTGTGATGTTGGTGGGATTGAAAGAAAGCCTTCTCTGGAGAACTTTAAGACTGGCAGGTTTGTATAGGGAGATATGGCCTTGACTGGACCCAAGCAGTACAGGACTTTATAGGTCACAACCAGAACTTTGAATTGTTCCCCCAAACAAACCAGTAGTGGGAGTAGCTGTTTCAACGAAAGAGTTAAATGTTTCCTGTGACTGGCCCCAGCCAGCGTTCTGGCCTCAGCATTTTGGACCCACTGAAGTTTCCAAAGGCAGCCCCATCTACAGCATGTTGCAGTAATCTTTATCCTGATGTTGATTGTGTCAATCAGCCTTATAGCAAATCAACTTCTCAGAATATCTAGCCAGTAGTATAATAGAGCCAGTAGTCATAGAACTGTATTGTTTTAGACTGAACTGTTTTAATAGCTTTTTATCTTTTAATGGTATTTTATCTTTTGAAGTATAGTTTTAAATCATTTTAATATTGTCAGAAATGTAATCCTATTTTAATGTTCACTTTTTGGTATTTTTTTAGCTGTACAGTATTGTGTTTTTAAATTGCATGCCGCCTTGAGTCCCAATTTTGGGAGAAAGGTGGGATACTAAGGAGGAGAAAGAGGTTGAAGAACTCTGACTTTTAGATTAGCAGGGATGGTGCTATGTTACCCTCCCACAGGCATCTTCCTACCCTCCCCCAAGTTTAACCCAGCAAAAATACATTGTTGTGAATGATCCCTGTTGTAATGCAAATGATTTGGACTGGTGAACTGTAGCCTTTATGAAAGATCTGCCCTTGGTGGGAATAAAATTAAAACTACTAAAACTGGTTTGTTGATATGGACCAATATCAGTTGCTTCCATTTGGGGGCTCTCCTTGAGAGTGTGGCTATGTCATGATGAGCATATGTATATCACAGTTTACCACTACACTGCTGTATGTCACTGTCCAGAATATATTTAATAGAAGTCACAAAATATTGCATATGACAACTGTTTGGTGCAAATGTGCATCATTATAAGGAAGCTATTGCAAATGTTCTATTTATCATTTGTCTTTACTTGAAAAGCTTGTTTGCTTTAGACTGCAAAACTGAGTGAACATATTCACACTTAAGCCATTTTGTGATGTGCAGTCATTTTGAATAATTGCTGTAGTAGTAATCCAGCCTAGTCCAATTCCTTTTATTCCTTTGCTCCTCTCAGTGAGAGTATATTTTATTACCCTTAAAACCATATCTGGCAGATGATTCCCTAGACTTCACCACTTAAAAAAAAGTATTTTAAAGCAATAAAAACTGCAGCCAGTTCCTCAAGGGCCCTGTACCAGTAATAGGGGAAAGGAATGAATCCAGCCCCTCCAAGTTCAAGCTGTCAATCTAGCTTTGGGGCCATTCTTCCTCTTTTGCGTAGGAGACAAATGAATGTCACGCTTAGCATCTTTTCTGAACAATAATTTTATTATGTTTAGTGTTCTCTTTAAAAAAAAACACAGGATGTTGCTTTTTTTTACAGTGTTTCAAAAACATTTCTGGATATTTTGGCCTTTTTTCAAATCGCTCATGCAGTCCATATATTAAACACATCTCCATACTCTGTAAATCTACATACTCTAAACCATTCTTTACAGTCTCAGATATGCATTCATCTATTGGAAAGCAGATCTAACACAATATTTTCTAATTCCCCCTCCCCCAAAGGAAGGCAAATAAATAAACACAGAGAACATATCAGAACAAATGGGGGGAAGTTTTCAGGAAATGATGCTTGTGTGTTAATATTCATAAATTAAAAACAAACAAAAAAGCAGTCCAATAATGTCTTGACAGTAAATATTTGAAACTTCCGTAGTGCAAAGCAAGGTCCCTCAGCCTCTATAGTACCAACATGAGTGGGCCAAGATGGCCTTTGGACATCACAATCAAAACACAATACTTTCTTGAAAGAGGCAGATTAAGTGATGGGCTGTCCTGGGTTAAAAGGAGGAGAGCCCAGTGACATTCTGGATTTCTTATTTTCAGAAAAGCCTTGCTGGCTCTTATCAAGGTAAGCTTCAAATCAAGAAAATGGATGTCACTTTTTATTACTACTATTACTATATTATTGCTTAGTTGAAGACTTTTGACACTAGTGTAGAATTAAGCTTGGTGCAATGCATGTGCCATTACAGGCTGAAGTCCCTATTTTATCTGAAACCCATTTTTCATATTGTCTACATTCCAGGAAATAGGAGCAAGTTCCCCCCGCTTCCTGCAGCTGTTAGATTGGGTGAGGAAAAAGGCCACAATAGGTCATTATGAACCAGGTAAAACACATAAACAAGAGGCTGGACCCTAATGGAAATCAATAATGACAGACACTCTCAGGATATTTCCAACAGGTAGTGGGGCTATATCTTGTTTAGACACATGAAATGTTGGTAATTGCAGGCAGATTGATTGCGGGGTCAGGCCTCTCATGCTAGTTGACCTGTGGGTCACACCTACTGGGATGGTCCTCCATTTTTTTCTCTTGCTGTTTGTTTCATTGTAGTGTGAGCTGCCATTGTAGGGTTGAGTCACCATTATTGTCTAAGCATTCATTTTCAAATAAAATCTTACCCTCCAACATTTCACAGATGAAAGCTGAAACACATGTGGCCAATCAACATCAGAGTATGGTTAAGATGGCAAATGTTTATTAATGAGGAAGGACAGACAAGCTAGGAGAGGCTGCAGCAGTTTGCTTTTACTTGAGCCCACTGGGAAGGGCAAGATTCTGCCCCTTTTTCTCCTGTCTCTCCTGCTGAGTTAACAGAGCACGAACTGCTTTTACATTTTGAAGTCTATTTGCAGCAACTGAACTAAGGAGGAGAAGAGAGGAACCAGAACTTTTTAAAAGCCACTGAAAAAGTGAGATGACAGATGATTAAACAGGACTGTCCCTGCCAAATTGGGACAGTTGGAGGGTATGGGGAACTATTGTACAATTATATCCTTAGTGGCATATAAGACAAAGGCTGTCTCTTTTCCACTCTAATATTCCACCAAAGGTGAGGAAATTAATTTCCCTTTGAATCCCTCTCACCCATAAAAACGATGACAAAATTTTCTTTTCTGCTAGTGTGAGTCATAAAGATTGCATTATCTTTTAAGTTGTTGTTTCATTTTAATGACAATGAAGCTGGATGATGATAACATCTGGACCTCCTTGTGACTTCCCTAGCACATGGGAAATCTGTAAACCTGAGACAAGGGTCAGATTGCTCCTGATAAAAATGGAATTCTCTCTCTCTGGCTTTTCTTCGCAAACGAAGATTCAGGAAGGACACATCCCGCACTTTCTGCAAGCGTGCTGATGACTAAAAAGGCCAATCCGAGATAAACAAGTCCGGTTGCAAAAAACACAGCAGAAGGTCTCCTTGGGTGATGTTTTTGGGTTGTGACAGCTGACTATTACAAACACAATCTTTCAGCAGAAAGATAGCTTGAAGACAACCTGGATGCATCCCCGATCCAAACATTGGCACCTCATTGACTATGTTCTAGTCCACCAGAGCGACATTCGTGATGTCCGTCATACCTGAGTGATGCCCAGTGCAGAATGCCAAACAGACCATCGCCTCGTCAGATGTAAACTAAATCTTCATCTTAAGTTCAAACCTAAGAGGGGTGGCATCTTAAAGAAGAGACTTCAAGTCAACAATCTTCAACAAGCTACCATGAGAGACAACTTCCAGGCAAATCTACAAACGAAACTTGAAGACCATCCTACAGATCCTTCTCCTACAGTGCTTTGGCAACATATCAAAAACAGTATCCTCAAAAATGGAATTAAACAGATGACATACAGTATTTCAACACAAGACATGGCATGAGTGGAAGGGCAATTGTCATACATTGTGAGCTGATGTTGCCATAACTTCTGGAGTCAGTGCAGGCAGTAAAGCTTTAAAGAGATAGGAAACTCAACATGGCAGCCTGTCTTGTTGACATATATGGTTCATGCAAGGGATGGGCACAGATGAGCAACTTTCCTATTAGTACCATGCAAAAACTGAGAGGCTGATGCTTGGAGAACTCTTTTGCTACTCTCTGCCATGTGATTTGTATTGGAAGAACCTCAGTAGCATTTGCAGTTGGTGGGATAGACCAGGGTAGGATCCATGATGCATAATGATGCGTAACAGGGACTGTCCTTTCATCTGTGCTGTTCACTCTGCTGCCTACAGTTCTTACGTTACAGCCATGTGCTTCATAGAACTTTCCTCATGAAATATTCATACTAGAATTTGCATCATACCTAAGTTTACTGTTTTTAACATGATTTTAGACATTGCATTTTGTCATCATGCATCTTCATTGTTGGACCTATCTTAAATATAGCATGTGACAGGACATGTTTTTTCAACGGATAAAAACTACTTATGGCTACTAGTGACTATAACATGTTAAATGAACAGTCCGTGTCCCCCTCTGCCCATTTCTTAGTTCCCTCAGTATTTAAAACAGTTGTTCCCTTTCCAGGGCCCCCACCCCACCCCCGGTAACATATCTTGTACCAATAAATGCAATTGCTCCTCATTGTTTGAGAGCATCAGATTTTTTTAAAGGTAGGACAGAGTGTCCAAAACTATGACATTTTCTTCTGTCCACCTGCAAAACATTGCATTATGGATACCATTTTATACCCTGTTGGTTCTGTATTTACAAGAAATAACTTATAATCTCCTTTATGATTAAACTGGATGTTACCACTGTGCAATTTTATTGTTAATGGTGACCAATTCTTAAACTGCACTGTTTTATCAACAGCAAATGTGATTCTCCTTCAGCATGGCCATTTTCAGTAGTCAGTGCTGGCTGGAATGTACTTGTGCAAGATGCTGTGAATACTTATGAGAGAAGACTCAGGTTGCCATTAATAAGGAGAACCCTAAGTCCCATTATAGCATTACCTATCTTCATATTAGTTTGTGACCTTTTAAAAAAGATGTTAACACTATTCTTTTGATGTTGAGCATTCTCTTGCTAGCCTAGGAGAACTCACCTCTTTACAAGTTGGCATGCACTAGCAAAAGTACCTCTGCCCCTGAATTTTGTGGCTGTCTTTTTTTTTTTTGTCCTCTTCTCTTAAGAACACATATCCTCCCAAAATTCAAAAGAGCCGTGAACATGAGACAGCAAGTCTCCTTGCACCCAGAGATGCCTTTCCCATCTTTTACCCAAAGGTGTGTATTATTTGCATTGGGTTAGGGCTAGGTTGAATATATGGCTACAGGAAACATTCAGACATTCTAACCATTTAGAAAGGCTTCCTTTATGTTTAGCTTACTATTCTCCACGCTTACTATTGAGTAAATATGAAAGACAACCATCTCTCACGTAAGCCTGCCTGAAATGTGAAATCCGCTGTGGGGGCCCTGTTGCATGTTCTAACACCTCAAGAGCTTAGGGTGGTATGCACACATAACAGAGCTTTTCTTGGTAGCGGCATCCTGATTATGGAACTCCCTGGCAAAGGAAATCAGGCTAGCCCCATCTATTCTGAGCTTTTGGCAGGCGGCTAAAACAAGTTCCACAAGTCTGATGGTTGAAACTGTTCTGTTTTAATTGCTTGTTTTTATGATTGTTCTTAGACTGTTCTAAAAAGGCATAGAAGAGTATTTTAATGTGTTTCTATGTTTTTTTAAAAAAATCTGTGTACTGTTTTAATTGCTTTTATTTGTACATTGCCTTGGGGGCCCGTCTGGGCTAGGAGGTAATATATAAATACTATAAACAAACACATAAACACACAAACTCATTTATATCAGTGGCAGCTACATCTGAACACGGTTTGAGGGTGAACCCATCTAAATATGTATCCTTAAATTTCTCAAGGACAGTAGTGAACTTTTTCTGTATTAGTAACCATACCAACATCATTATTCCTGCATCACAAATTCAGTGTTCCCCCATTGCACATGTAATTCAATGAGGTTCTAGCAAAAGCTTAAAAGGCTTAAACAACAAGGACTTATCCCATTCTAGGACTTATTATTAGCAGCAATACTTCCAGAGCAGTCTTATACAACTTTATCCAATTGTAGGATCCATTGTGTCCTATGAGTGTGTTACTCCAAAGTAGGTGTGCCATATATTGCAGTCTAAGGATTTACTGGGGACAGCTTTGTTTTGGCTTTACGTAAGGGGTCCTGTAGATGCCACAGTTTATAGCAGAAAGCAAGAGGGAAGAAACCTATTTAATTTATTCGGTAACTGAGAAAGAACCAAAGAAAATATTACAGAAAATAATAACCTCTGCTGGGCTATCCATTTCTGCTTGAGAAATGGCTCACCAAGCATTTTTGGGTTTTATTTCTATTAGCTTATACAGAGCTTTAGAACATGGTATGTTTCTTTTTAACTCAGCTCTCATCTTTTAACCATGAATCCATTCCCAAGGTATCTCTCCTGACTGTAATGACAAATGGTATCATATTATTGTGTCTACCAAAAGTTTGATGTTTCTACTGCAGTTAACAAAACAGCTGCATAATGGTAAAAAGGCTTTCCTAAATAGTGTTATATCCCAAAATCTGTCTGATGTAGTTGGAGGATTATTTTAATGAAGATCCATCTAGTTTTTTTTTTTTAAAATTAGGCCTTCTCCTAGTTTTCATTAAACTCCTGCAAAGCATCTCTGCATCCACTGAAAGCCAATCCCACCCCCTCATTGCCACTTCTTCAAACAGATGGTATGTGGGAGGCTTGTGAAGAAAACAGATATACAGAAACACAGGTCTAGGACTGTACATAGAATAAGATTGTAGGCACTGCTAGGTGCATATGAGAGTCTAAACCTGGTTCTTTTCAAAACATCTCACAGAGAAGTAGCTAAGTGTGTCTGTTTTATTTTTCCCTTCTTCTGACTCACCAAGAAGACAAATTCAGCAAATTCTATCAGTGGGAATGTTGCTCTAAGTCAGTGGAACTGTGAATCCACCAGATATTGGACAGTACCACCCAGCATTCTTCACCACTACCTACTCTGGCTAGGGCTGTTGCAGTCTGACAACATCTGGAGAGTGGCACAGTTCCCACTCTTGCCTTAGGTCTAAAGACAGAAATTTTTAGATTATCTCAAACCATTCTGGACTGCACTGTAGAGGCTTCAAGGGTAATAACAGACAAAAAGTACAATGTAAATACAAACGGGATGTGTTAGCCTTCACTGAGCACTGTTGAGTTTTTGGCACTATGTGCTTCAGTATATGGTAGAGCACATGTTTTCAATGAAAAAGATCCCATGTTTAGTCTTGCATTTAGATAGGGCTGGAAGAGACTCCTGTTGAAAGCAAGCAGAACTACTGCCAGTCAGTGTAGACCTTCTCAGTGGCTGCTCCCAAGCTGTTGAACTCCCTTCCCAATGAGGTTAGACTGGGACCCTCCTTGCTGTCCTTTTATAGGCAAGTGAAGACCTTTCTGTTTCAGCAGCTCTTTGAGAGCTGACTGCTGGGGGGGAGGGACTTTCAGGGGTTGTGCTGCTGTTTTTCTTTGTTGTTCTTTTTTAATGGTTCACTTTTAACTGCTTTTAACTTAATTGATAGTTTAATTATATTTTAAAGTTTTGTATGATGTCATATTTTAGCTTTATCTGTTTTAACTACTGTAAACTGCCTTGAAGTCCCAGACTAGGAAAAATGTGGGATCATACTCATAATCATTGAGAATCCTGAGTGACACAGACCAATTGTATGATTCAGTGTGATTACTTCCTACGTTTCTATGGAAGAATTTCTATACTGTAAGAGCTGTTTGACAGTGGATTGGACTGCCTTAGAGTGTGGTGGACTCTCCATCTTTGGATGGCTTTAAACAGATGTCGGATGGGCATCTTTCAGGAGAGCTGTAGTTTGGACTAGATGGTCCTTATGGTACCTCCCAACTCTATGATTCTATCATTCTACAAAATACTTGCTCTCCTCCCATGATACATCTATATATCACAAGATTCCATTGCAGTTAGGGGTTTAAAGGTGACATCCTGCTAAAAGTGTGTGTGTGTGTGTGTGTGTGTAAACAAATTTACCATGGAGGGTGATCAGTGCTTGAAGCAATTAAACATGCAAAACTTGGGGTTGGGAAGAGAAAGGTTGTCTACCATACCAAGAGTTCACATTCAGAATTGGATATCCCTTCTCGAACTGAGACATTGTTTGGAATAAAACTCTCCCCAACCCAATTCCCCCTCCCCCCCAATTTAATTTATCATTTTGGCTAAATGAATTCATCACAAAGGCCTCAACTTGTTTGGTAGCCATTTGATTCTGCAATGCAAGATGATTGCAGTAGAAAGTCCTTTTAGCTGGTGTTTTAAAATTAAACCTCTAAGTATCACATTTGCTTACAAAGTACACAAAACCTCTTATCTATACTATCCTCTTCATCAGAAATATTCTTGCTGGCAAACTGCCTTTGAAGTAAGCCAATTTGAATATTTAGCCACATAATTCCTTACCCCCATTTTAGCATGATACTGAAAGAGATCTTCTAAGTTCATCCTAAATATTTTCTTATAGCTGAGAAACTGCAGGAGTCATGTCTCCCTATATTTTAAATACCTTTGGCTTGAAAAGTGCAGGGAATGAAGAGAGTACATGCTGTGTTGCACTGTATATTTCAAAACTCTACCTTCTACAACAATCCATGCTTTCTCATCTGGTCAAGCTGCAGAAGCCTCCTTATTTGTATTGCGTGGACAGATTACAGACCATCACACCAGGGGCTTAATCTATGGGTAAATATTCATAGTTTATTAAGCTTCAGGGAATGCATGAAGCTGTTTAAGGCATATATGGAAGAACAGTGTCACAACAGAATCTGTATCTGAGGAAAACAGGGTTACTGCGTGTTAGCGAGTTAGCTTGATTTGAGTGCCATTGATGTGTAACTAACAAGATAGTGTGAGCTTCATGCTGCTTCTTATTTAATACTGGAAAAGGCCTCCATTAATCTAATTGACTAAAGAGGAATGGGTGATAAGAGGCCTTTGCATGTGTTGGATAGTGGTTTTTACCTTGAAAACCAGAAAAATGTCACCCTGACTGATACGCAGTTGGTCAGAACAACAGAAGTTGGATCAGTTTGGGTTGATTCTGAGTGCATTTGTACTTTTGCATCAAACATATAGGGGCAGGTAATCCCCGAACTTTTCACAGACATGACTGGCAGGTTCAGTGCCAGGTTAGTTTATTCTTAGTAGATACCATCCTGTTTCAGTTAGCAGTAGGAAAACATATACTGGGTGCTCTTCTCCAGTCAGTCAGCCTTCCTCCCTTTCCTGCTATGTGCAGGTTTCTGGGATGCTTGTTAATGCCATGTTTGTACACTGGGAGGAAAGGCTGACTTTAGCAAGAATGAAGACTCCCCCTCCCAATAATTCTCCAGGGGGGTGGGGGGAAGAAGTCATTTTTGTTTTTCTTAAATGACTGGCATAAAAATGCAACTGTTTCCATTAAACTCTTTCTTTGAAGAAAGATAATAAATAAGCATGGGTAGAGTGAAACATCACATTGTCACTTGCAGCAGACCCAATAAAGTGAAGTATAGTACTAACTGAAATCTGAGACATTTTTCATCAATACCCCACCTTCCCCTCCCTGACATATAGCTTCTGTACTGAAGCCTAATACAGTACCATATAATCTTGTAGGAAGGAGCATCATACACCCTGTTTAGTGAAGACTACAAGAACGAATGATGAGAAAGGTTCCTGTTTATAAAACAGCTTGTCATTTGTACCAGTAGTTGATTCCGCAATGTGGTTTCATGCTGCTTTTAGTGTGGGAGGTTCCATTATACGCTCGTCTGCATACCCCCCTCTCACTCCTGATTTCCCCCCACGTTTAGACATTTCTTTTCTGAGGACAACTTTCAATCCTTAAAAAATAACCCAAAAAATCCAGCTGTGTGCATTATTAATGAAAGGAGTTGCATTATCTCACAAATTAGACATGGGGGGTATAGAAGGGGTATTTATTTCAGTCCGAGTTCTGAAGCCTGGGCATAGAATCTGTGCATCCTGCTCTTCTACTGGTCTCTTGTGGGTTAGCTCAGATATCAGCGGCAGCAAAATAACTTCAGCAGCCTGTTCATCTATGCCATTTGCTTTGTTTGTTAAAGAGATGATGGCACTTGTGACCACCTGTTCGGGTTTGTGTTTGGTCTTTGTTGTCCTACTCTGGTTTGCTTTCTCTTCTTGATGGTGACTTTGCTGACCCACACCGACTAGGTTTCTTATTGTTGTTGCTGCTATTGTTTCACTGTATTGCGTTATGCCAGGGAGTAGATAGCATTAACTGGTGATGTGGCTTCTGAGCTCTCATTGCCTTCTGTCTCCTCTTTGTCCTTCTTGACTGTGTACTGGCCAATAAAGGAGCCATCCTCATTGAATTGCCCTTCACCTCCTTCGCCATAGTCCACCAGGCTGTCATCACTTTCTTGTTGTTTTATCGTGCCATCTAATGAAGTCTGACTGCCCTGCAGTGGCTTGTTGTCTTCATCACTAGCATTAAAAGGAAAATAAGTGCCATCAGAATTAGAAAGGAAAAAGCATGTTTTCAAATGGACAGCATAACCTTAAATTGTGAAGGGGGTGCTTGAGGTGACTACTCAAAAGGCGGAACCAGAGTGTAGGACAGTCTGGGTAGTATGACTTAAGTGATTTGTCACAAATTACTTGATGAGATCTTTGCAGATGCAATAACTACCCAGAAATATTGAAGTGCAATGATGACATTTCCCTAACAACCTACATAAATTAGGAGGAAGCAGATCCTTTTGTCAAAGCATGTGATGGTGAAAATGCCACAACTGTAAAGTGATTTAAGACTTAATCACTTGACAGTCAATAAGGCATGCAACAGTACAACATATCATCCTGAGCAGTATAAGCTTTTCAAAGGGACCCTTGTTGGCAAAAGGTGAATTTGGGATCAATAATCTACAAGTCAGTTTATTGCCTCCTATTAGATTTAAATGGGGTGTATGACATCTAAGTTTCTTTTTGGACATTTCAAATTAACTCTTACCTATGAAACTTTTGAAAATGATGTGGACACTTATAAAATGACACTTTAATATTTGACTGAATGCTTTCATGATCTTTTTGCATGGAAATGATGTGCAGACCCATTTTATTATACAGGTTGAGTACCCTTTATCTAAAATTCGGAAATCTGAAATACTCCAAAGTCCAAAATTGTCCACATGGGTGGCTAAGATAGTGACACCTTTGTTTTCTGATGGTTCAGTGTACACAAACTTTGTTTCATGCACAAAACTATTTAAAATGTTGTATAAAATTACCTTCAGGCTATGTGTATAAGGTGTATATGAAACATAAATGAATTTCATGTTTGGACTTGGGTCCCATCTCCAAGATATTTCATTATGTATGTATAGGCAAACACAGGTATTCCAAAATCTGAAAAAAATCCAAAATCCCAAACATTTCTGATTTTACCTGTATTATACATAACCCCATGGGTAGTACTGCTTGTTTTCTTTTTGCAATCTTAGGACTCATCTAAATGGTGAAAACACCGCTCATGGAATTCACCGGGAATCCTGTCTAAACAGGATCTAGTGCCATTCTATACTATTCAGAATGAGGGGGGGGGCACCAATGGCAAAAACATGGAGGTAAAAGCCTTTGCAGATTTCCCTGTACTTTTCCACAAATGGTAAGGCAGGTGTGCATTTTTGCTCATTTGGACTACTGAACAATAACAAACTTGAAAGGAAGCACAAAGCTGATTGGCTGGGTGACAGCAGGGATTGCTAGGAGGGCAAGCGCCTGCTGCTGCCATGTTGGATTTTCACCTTAGTGATTGCTCACTAAGGTGACAAAAAGGATCAATATTTTCTGTTTTGCTTTCTTATAAAATTGGAGAATCACTCTATTGTACCAGCGCACCTTGGGATGACTAAAAAACCCACAACCCAGCGGTGGTGAAGAACTAACATGAGCAAATGACTCGTGGCCACCATCAGGAATGCAAGGCTTATGGGGGCTTCCAAGGCCAGAAAAAATGTTTAGATATGTCACTGCTGCTGTGAGACACCAATACTACAAGGTATTTTAGATCCCCCCCCCACTCATGTACATAGGCCCTTGGTGTCAGATATCTGGCACTTAAGGAAGAAAGGAGAATCTGAGTCTGGCTAAACTCTCATACATATACATATACATATACATATACATATACATATACATATACAAGAATATGATGAAAGTAGAATAGGTCCTGTTAATGATTATCCATAATGAAATGGGTCTCTTCAGAAGCTGCTCTTTCTCACAGGGCTGGGCAACTTGTGGCCCTCTGTATGTTGGTAGGGCTCCCAATTCCAATCAGTTCTAGCCAGAATAGGGACTGGTCTGAAATGTTGGGAACTGTAGTCACAAATATGTGAAGGGCCACAGGTTGCCACACCCCAAAGAAGGGGCAGTTATCTCTAGTATGCCTTGCTTGCAAGCTTCCCAGGGCATACCCCAAGCTACTGCTAGATGCAAGGCAATGACCCACTGAGAACTTTGAGAAATGTTATATATGTGAATGGACATGTGTGGACTTAATGTTTTTTGCTCTTTTCCTTACTGTATAGTAATGTGGGCAATTAAAATCTTATCTATCTGGAGGGAAGGACCTGGAACCCAGATTATGCTATTAGCTGTTAATGTCTCTAATGAGGTTTTGTGGTCTCCATTTATGACACTGGTAGTCACTACATCTTGTAACAGTAGGTTCCAAAGATCAGTTATGCCTCTAGTGAAAGGTTTAGCTCCCTTTAATACTTTCAAATCAGCTACTTGTTGTGATTAATGGGTATCTGTTCCTGATTACTTGCATCATGCAGGCTCAGTATTATTATTTTTAACTAAAAGAGGAATTCACCTCCTCTTTATGTTCTGAATCGGGGGTTCAGTGATATTTGTATATTACTTTTGAATGTCTACCAAAAACATCACACCCACTTTTGGCACTCATATACAAATACACATGTTAATCTCACAATCAGTGCCCTTAGCAAGCACTTCAATCAAAGGGAAGAGAAGCTATCATGCAAAAAAGGTCTGGAAGCATAAGGAGGCACAGAGCAAGAATGGCAACACTCAGGGATGTTAATTTGAAATCTTCATTTTCCAAATTTAGTACGTGTTCAGATACATTATGGTCAGCCTCAGAATTTCCCCTCTGGTTTGTCCTTCCCCATCTATGCAGGAGGCAGGTGAAGTTTTCAAGATATCCCTGCTGGCTTTAACCCTCCAAAGGCTATAGTCAAGAGAACCACTCAGCCAATTCTTGTGGGGCTTTTCTGCCTCTAAAGAAAAGTCATTTGCACTGCATGGGAAGCTACTTTTCACAGAGGGTGACTATTACAGTGCAAAATTCCAAACCTTTGCATACAGTAGCTCTCTGGATTGTGGGTCAAAAAGAGAGAGACTGTAATATTATTGCCTTGTTAGTGTAATTAGGAAGGTGAGTATATATAACCTTTTAAGATACAAATACGATTTATTTATTTATTAACATAGAAATATTGCAGCTTATTTGATGTATTAAGTAAAGGAAGCCTGCGTCAAACTGGCTTAAGGGCATCATGTTCAAGAGTTGCATATGCCTGAGAAAACATGTTGCCAGTGAAAAACCTCCAAGGAATCTTCACTTTGAAGTGACATAAAGCCTTCTATAGCTGAAGGCTTCTTCACCATGCTTCCTTTCTTTTACTGCCCAATACATGAAACCAGGTGCATCTTTTTTTAAAGTATCAGGGGCACACCATATAATTTGCTTACCTGAGAATAGAGAACGGTTCAAAACTCCAAAGCAGAAAACCCCTTTCTATGTGAATAATCCACTCTTGCAATGAATGGACAGCAGTCATTGCACATAGAAGAATTAGTCACCAAAAAGGGGATGATGTTGAAGCCATGGCAATTCAATTGGTCGGCTTCAAATTTGCAGGCAGAATGCAACTCATTGGACACAGGGTACCCGAAATCTCAAAGACAGGAATAATAAATGATGCTTTAGTGGTGTTATATGAAGGGTGGTGGTGAAGAGGCAGGGAAGGGGGACAGAGAATAAAGTGTTTCAGTGATGGAACTGCTGAAAGAAAAAGCTGTGTGTGCCAGACTTCGGAGCAGTCCGCAGTCCTACCTTTCAAGAGACCTTCATGGTCCATGTAGAAAGACAAAGTGAAAAGAAGAAGAAAGAATGGGAATAAAATAGAGAGAGAAAGAGAAGCAGAAAGAGGCTGATCAGAGAGCAAAATGATGAGGTATGCATTTCAGGGGACAATGCTAAAAAAACAAAACAAAAACAAAAACACTCTACCACTTTTTTCCTGAAAAACTGTACCAAATAAAGAACACTTGCATAATCTGTGTAAACATAGATAAATAATATACAAAATATGTATATTATGGATTCCAAAAAGAAGTTGCTTCCAGACAAACAACAACAAATAGAGGTATGTGCTCAGAGATGAGCAGTGGAGGAATAGTAGTTTAGCATAGGTTTCAGCAAAGTTGACACTTCGCATGGTCTTTATTCAAAGTAGTGGTCTTTATTCAACGTAGTAGTAAATATCCACTCATTTTGAGGGCCTGTGTCCTATCATGCTGTTCAGACAAAGCAAGCTCCTTGCAGAATGGCTGTCTTCTGGCAGGGGGAGGGGAGGAGTGTAGTTTCACCCAAGCCATAGCTGAAAATGAACAGTTCTGCAAGTGAGAGGATGGGGCACTTATCCTATGTTTCTCATTGTGGGAATTCTACTGGATTAGCAGATTGAAAGTGTGCTCAGGGAGCTAGCATGAAATGAATGTACTGGAGAGAAAAAATGAGATTACTTGCATGGAACAGATATTTGCCTACATCATGGCAACCCTAAGGTAAATCTATTATGAGGTTTTCTTGGCAAGATTTGTTCAGGTTTTTTTTTTTTTGCCTTTGCCTACCTCTGAGGCTGAGAGAGTGTGATTTGCCTAAGGTCATCCAGTGCCACCAGTGGGTTTCCATGGCTGAGTGAGGATTCAAACCCTAGCCTCCAGAGTTGTTGTTCAAATGCTCAAACCACTCTTCCACCCTTAACTAGTGCAGTCAGAGGTGGGAATGCTTTGATTGTGTACTCCTGCAGGGCAGGGGGTTTGACTAGATGGCCCTAGTGGTCTCTTCCAAATCTATACTGTAATTCTAATTCTATATGTTGTGGATGGGGTGTGGGTGAAACAGAAAACAAATGCATTATGAAATGCACTTGCTCCTTTCTTAGTGGCTGTATAAGTGAGTTCTGGGTAGTCATCCTGGAAGAATGTAGGATTGATTAGGTACATTTAAGAGGAGGAATCCTGTTCATCAAGCAATATATACTTCTGATGCCAGAAAATGGAGTTAGCATTATTCCATCCTCATGGGGGGAAAACTGAAGGCATCACAAAATGGCCCAAAGTAGTCTAGTGCATAAGAGCACTCAAGGTTTATGTGAATCCATCTGGCAGCAATGAGAGCATATGCTCCTCCCTTATAACATGCAACTGCTAACTACCCATATTCACTGTTGCCAAGCTTTACAGAGAGAACTGTAGCATTCATAAGTCTTGAAATCAGCATTGTAACTGCCTGTGTTAGGCTGGTGTGGAACCCAGTTTAGCTATCTGAAAACATATGCGATTGGATCCAGGGTCTACCTTCTCCTAGCAGAAGGTCCCTGATCACAGAATGCCCCCACATCCATTTCTCTCCTGACATCGTGTAGTATTTTCAGGGGAATGAAGGGGCTTTTGTGGGAAGGAGAGGGCAAATACTCCACTTGAATCAGCCCAGGTACACATGTCTAGGTCTGGAGCCAACCATGGAGTGAAGGGCTGAGGAGAGAGCACATTGGACCAAAACCCCCAGAGTTTTAATAGTCCAGCTCTGGCTTAATTTTCACATTCTTTTGCTCCCTTAGAAGGTAGTAAGTTCTGATTACTGGATCAGAATGCTATTTAAGGGTAATGGTTTCTTAAGTTAGTCTTTGCCTAAGGACACTATTACTCTGGCAGCATAGTAGAATGAAGTGACAGTGTGTCTTAATTAGAGTCTGCAGCAATTGGAATGCTGCATACACAAGGCAGCAAGGATGAATAGGGCATGATGAGAACTTTCAGTCAATGAAAGTAGGAAGAGAATAAAGAAAGCATGCAGCTCAGATCCTGTCCACCTTTCAAACACTAATCATCACTTCCTCTGGCCTAACCTCTCAATAGTTGTGAATATTAATCTGCCAGTTATACTTCAATATCAAATATCCACGTTCATCTTTGATCCTGTTTATAGGAAGTGTCATTTCTTCTAACTCCCTACACAAACACATGCAGGCATTTAGTGGAATGGGAGCAAGCAAAACACATGCATTTGCAGCCTTTCCAAGGCTCAGTTGAAGGAAGTGCAGTACTTCTTCACAGTGTTTCTGCTCCAACACTAATGGGATACTTTGACATTTCTAGAATGTGCTCTGTCCATTGATCTCATTCCTATAGTCAAATATTCAATTCAGGCCAGATTTTACTGTTCTTGTACCGTCCCTTTCTTGCCATAAAGACTTAGTAATGAGGACACATAAATAATAATTTAAGATAGGCAGCATTTAATATTAGAGTGACTGGCTTCAACAGTGTAACACTGACTTAGTATAGAGTTCTATTAAATTACAAAGGTACATGCCTCTTAAATGTACTGAATCAAAACTATTATAGTTGATTCACATGTGTGCTTTTGAGTGCTCAAATGACTTTGTATTAAACAGTATAACATTACTTGAAACCTTTTGGTCCTATAATGCTTTGAGGAAATGGTCCAGTTTAAATAAAAAACAATGGAAATGAAATATTCAAGTTAAAATGTAATTTTTATCCAGAACGAAAAGCATATGTCAAGTTGTCAAAGCATGTGCCTACAATGACAGTAATTTGCAGGAGCGTAAATATTAAGGTGTGTGACTGAGCAGCTTAATATCAGAGCTTAGGTATGTGAAATGCTGAATGCTTCTGCAAAATGAACATTTGGTTACAAGCTCAAAGTTTCGAGAGCTAATATTCAGAGGATCTGTTTCCATCATACATTCATGCCATGCTGTTTTGCCTTTCTGTCATGTTATTAAATGACCTTTCTCTATCTATGATTCCCATTTGTTTACACATCATGTATTAATATATTTTCTTGTACAATAAACCAAAAGGGAAGATTCTGTTGTTACATCCATTTACATGGATTAAAACTGGTGCTTCTGAAGAGCTCTTGATCTACTTTATGGACACCTTTGTTTGTTTATCAAAACATCAATGCCTGATAACTCTTTTCAAAGTTGTATTAATCCAGAGCATCTTAAGTTATTTGAAATGGGGGCCCAGCATTTTCCCCCAGATTGGCAGGGACTGGTACCATATTTGTACCCACCGGCTATTTTTTCCCCTTCCTTTCCTGGAAACTCACCGAGGCCTGGCAGTTGATGGCTCATGGACCACCACTTTGAATAGCACTATCAATGGTTTTTCATTTGGGTCTGTTATCTTGGAGAGTTCAAGATCACCAATAAAGGTTAGACTAGTGACTTCACTATTTAAACTCCCCAATGCCTGGCAGCTGATGGCTCGTGGATAACCGCTGGTCCATGGACCACCACTTTGAGTAGCACCATCAATGATTTTTATTTTGGATCCATTATCTTGGAGAGTTCAAGATCACCTATATAAAGATTGGAAGTGACTTCATTGTTTAACAGCACTTGGAAGAGAAAAGGTGGGTGGGAAACCAACCAACCAACCATTTGCATGTATAAGACAGTGATGAAAGTGAATGGGATAATACTCTTAATTGGAACGTCAACCATGTCCCATGGAATGGCACAATCATAGCAACTCTAACTTTGCAGCAGCACAGACCTGAAACATTTGGATCATTTCACTTTTAAAAGAAGGGCTCCTCCCTTTCATAGAATAGAGTTAGACTGAGCAGAGGCTCTCCCCTGAATGAAGTGTGGGGGGAGACATTTCTTGCTATTTCTATAGCCCCTTTTCTTTAAGTTCCCTCTTGGGGAAAGGGGGTCCCCAGAACAGCTAAGCTGTTTTTTAGCAGGCAGAGGAGACTGCAGGAGGAAGGAGGATCTTCCTTCCTGTTTTCTTCCCATGTTAGTGGATTCCCAACAGTCACACATCTGAAGATCCTACATATGGTTTTATGTTGCAGGATTTACACATGGTGCATCCTTCTACATTCTGCTGGGAAGCTGAGCAGCTTGCTATTCATGGCACCAGATCATTCTCTGCATTTTTAACAACGTCTGTTGTATTTCTGTCAGCTGTCAAAATACTAGAAATGGCTGGAGTGATGGGCAGGGAAGGATTCTAAATCAGCAACAATCCTATGAGTTTTTTATACCTGGATTTTATTTTCTTTGCTTAAAAGCAGCAAGCAAGGCCCTGGGGTCCCAAAAGGCACCTTTGCTTCCCATCATGTAGATTAACAAAATGGGATTAATTCAGCAAGTGCTAAGCTGCATTACCTGTTTCAGTCCCTTGGAAGCAATGGGGAAACAAAGGTAAACCTTGAACGCAGGACCCATCTGTGAATAGCCAACAAAACAAAACAAAACAAAAACCTTCCTTTGGGAAGCTGATAAAAGAGGAGCTACCCCCCTTGAAAGGATGAGAAAGAGGAGCTACTCTTTTTAAAAGGATGTGTTTGATATACTTCCTGGTTGTTAGCCTTGTTAGCCATCTTGGATCCCATTTGTGGGAGAAAGGTGGGATATAAATGAAAATACTATTACTACTACTAATACTTGTGGTGGTAGATTTTATTTGGTTCCCATCACAACTTGTCAGTTTAAAGAGTTTTGATATGTGGCATAGATATCTATACCACAGAAGATATTCTAGAATTTGGAGCTCATTATTGGCATTCAGAAAGTACAGTTTCCTCTCAAAAATATAATCTGAGCAAGGTTTGGTTTTCCCATGTCTGGGCAGTGTACAGACTGAGCATGAGGGAAGCAAGTATCACCAAAGTCTCTGAAAACTCTTAATCTGTGGGTAACATGGCTGAAAAAAGAAGATTGCCAAGAGTTCGACAGCATCTAACTTCCTCTTCTACTCAGTGGTCAAGCAGTGGGTGAATTTCTATTGAAGCAAAACTGATATTGAAATATATTGAACATATATTGAAAACTCTGAACTCCTGCTGTTATTCTTTTAGATTTTTTAAGGATGGTAGGATCAGTCTACACCTACAGATAAATCACACAATAGAAAGTTCCTGAGGTCTACCTTTTCCACACTACCTGCTCCTGTTCCCATCACCTGCTTGGAAAACACAAGCACAAGCATCAGCTAGAACTTATGGTTCCTTGAACAGAATTACTTGAACTTAAGGGTGGACAACTTTGGTGGTTTTGGGGGCCACGTTTCTGCACCAAGGACCCCAATTACTGCCCAAATAGCAAATAAATAAATAAGCCAACCCAGAAGTGAACAGAAGGCCACTTTTGATTTTGAAAAATTGGCATTTTTAAAAAACTTAAATAGTTCAGGAGAGCCCTGCAACCTATTTCAAGGGAGAACTGATGTTCTTAGAAGCTTCCTGGAATGGCAGCTCCCCCACTCTTTTGCCAAAAAAAGTAGGTAGTCTAAAGAAGTCTAAGGCCTGCAAAAACAGCCTGATGAGCTACATTTTTGCCTACTACTGCTATAGTCTCCAAAGTGCTAATTTACCAGAGATGTTAATCAAGGCAGACACCCCCACCGCAGCCTGAAATGGTATAGGTCTGGGATCTGTGCATTATATTTCTAGGAACTGAGCAGCACATCTGCATGTGTACTGCCTTGCTTTGCACCCTTTCCCAATGATTGTAAGAGATCATGGGGATTTTAAAAAAAGGAGCAGGAAATGTAGATTTATGAACATGTGTTGGTTATTTGGGCAATCACTGAACTGACAAAGGAACTATTTTTAACGGCCAAATAGGTGGCAAATGACTATCAGACAGCCAAGCTGGAAACATACCTGTAATCAAATGAGCCATTATCTACCTTCTGGTCATCAGGGTCCAGGGGCACATCTTTATTTTCTCGCACTGTGAAGAAATGCACAATTATTATTATTATTTTTTTAAAAAAAGATGGGTCTTACTATCGTGTCTTCAAAGCTGCAATCCTAAATGCTTTTACTAAGAAATAGTGCAATTGAACCCAGTAGCTTTTACTTCTTAGTAAGCATGCTTTGAATTCTATCATTAATCTCCCAATATTTACTGTCTTGTAGTTAGGTGCTTTAGTTTGTATTTCAGATGAAGGAACTGACAAAACCACCTGAGTATTCCTTGCCAAAGAAAACCCTCTGAAATTCATGGGGTCGCCATAAATTGACAGATTACTTGGAAGGCACATACACACAGAGAGTAGTCATGAATTTGTACTGACAGCAGATGTGAAGAATGTGAAGTAAGAAGAGCAACTGAATATGGACATTATCTGAAAAATCTGCTGCAGTTGACGATTTTTTGTGGCTTACTCCTTGTCATGAAGGATGAGAAAAGCTGAGAATATTCTTTATAACCTTAGGCCAGAATTTTGTTAGGGACATGCGCATGCATAAGTGTCCCTAATGTATGTGGATGCCCTTTTTCGAGTGCTGCAGGGATTGGTATTCCATTCCTTCATCCACAGCACCCAAATGTCCCCCAGACTTACTGCAAAGCCCCTGAAACTGCCCTGTATGGTCCTTGTGTACTTTGCAGAGGGCAAGTAGGCTCAGAGAAGTGTCTGGCTATGTCCCCACAGCCAGATGCAAAATGATTTCAGCACTGAGATCTGCTGGGGTTCTCTGGGGTCTTGGTGCTGCTGTAATAATTGTGTTTCTGGCTATGCAGAGGTAGCCAGACACTTCTTTGATCTTGTCTGCTTGCCATGAAGCATGGAATGGCCACGTGAGGCACCTTTGGGGCATTACAGTAAGTCAGGGGAGGGTATATGGCTCTGTGCAGTGTGGGTCTGCATGTGATATTTACGCTACACTGAGGAAATATTAGGTTGAAGCCTAAATAGTAATGAAACTGTGGGTACTGTATGTAATGTCTGTAATACTGTAAAGTTGTCCCTCCACATTCACAGGGGTTAGTGGCGTAGCACTGCCGAGAAAGTGGGAAAACCATGAATAATATAAGCCCCCCAACATGAATGCCACAGATTCCTTTCCCGCCAAATGCCCCAGCTCAAACCTCCCCTTCCCAGGTTGCTACCAGGACCCCTCGGCCTTATGTTCAAGACCTTCCCAACTGAAATACCTTCCCACCCCACTCCTTCAGTTGCTCCTTCTCCCCACTATCTCTGGTCCTGCCAAAAGTTATTGAGAATGAGGTTGATGAATATTGGTTGCAAGCTGGAAACGAGTGAGTGGCTGGAGGTTTTGGCAGGACAGGAGATAGTCAGGAGAAGCAAGAACTGAAGGAATGCGGTGGGAAGGTATTTCAGTCAGGAAGATCTTGAGAATGAGGCTGAGAGATCCTGGGGACAAGCTGGGAACTGGAGTGAGTGGTTGGAGGTTTTACAGGACAGGAAATAGTGGGGAGAAGGAGGAGCAGAAGGAGTCAAGCAAGGTGGTTGGGCTGCTTAAGCAGCAGCTACAAACTCATGAATAACCAATACACAAAAGAGAAACCTATGAATATTGAGGGCCAACTGTATTATAATACATATACAGGGTATCCCCACAAATGTATACACCCTTTAACAGCTAATAGTAACTATGGTGATTATTTGAAGACTAAATACATTTATTTATATTGAAGAATAAATGTTATAATCATCATTTAATCAGAGTTACAAATTCCATCTTAAATTACAATTTTATGTAATGTGTTAAAATTGTTGATCCTGTGCAGCAGTGGACTGCTCGCATTGACAAAGCACAGAATGGCAAACCCTGCTTAAAAGTTTCTCTTGTAATTTTGCAACACTTCTCTACTATTATAATCTTTAATCCTTTTAAAGGGTGTATATTTTTTTTGCCGGGGGGGGGGGAGAAGTGCAAAAAATCCCACACCAATAATTCTAGAGTTATAAGCTGTTAAGGGTATATACTTTTGGGGAGGGGGCAGGGCTCTATATCTATATCTATATCTATAGATATGTGTGTGTGTATTCATTATACACACACACATACATCTACATCTATATTGAATACAAACAAAATAAATGGAAAGTAGTAAAGAAAGGAGAAGCCAAGTGGGAAAACCAGTGAATCCAATCTTGTGATTCATTCTAGGAAGATGGCAACTGGCTAGGGCAGGGTAGGGAGCTGGAAATAAAAATAAGTTTACCAACTTTAGAACTGCTATTAATCCCTTCGCACAATTCTAGGGGTTTGTTATGGGAACAGGAGGATTTTGGCAGAGCACTTGTACAGCAGAGGTTTCACTGCTGACAATGTAGAAGCCTACTTGTGGGCATTTTCTCATGTGGACCTTTCTCTCTGGGACCACAGATGGAGAGCCGCTAAAACTTCATGGCTCCTAGGATACTTCCCAGGTACTGTAGAACTGTAGTATTAATGTGACTTTACACTCCTTGTACCATGTTTACATTAGAACCACTTTTATGTTCTCTCTCTCTCTCTCTCTGTGTGTGTATGTCTTTATAACAGTCTCCAGAAATTCACTCTCATACTTCGAAATAAGGTTCTTCTGACAGACTTACCCATGTGTACCAATTTGCAATGAAAGTCTATAACAATACATGTATATACCCTTCATTTTGTCTGTAGCTGAAGTGAAATAGAGTTTCTCCTCTATTTCATTTCATCCTCAAGTCATAGACCTCCTGCTGGTCAATGTATACCATTCTTCAACTCTGCTGAACAGACATCTAAACAAGAATTCAGTGTTTGCAAAAGACTGAGGTACTGGTAAATGAAAGAGAAAAGTGTGGGTCTCCATTCATTAACTGTAAAACAAGGGTAAATTGCAAATATCTCTTGTTTTTTTTTTAAAGGTCTTGTTATTTCCTACCATTTGATTGCCTCTCACCTCCTCTTGCACTACAGTCGTCCCTCCACATTCACAGGGGTTAGGGGCTCAAGTCCCCTGTGAATGTGAAAAAATGTGAATAAAAAAGGCCTCCCCCCCGCCCGCCTGCAACGCCCCCCGCCCTTCCAAAGTGGTGACGGGGCTTTTTGAGTCCCATCGCTGCTTGGGGAAGCACAGGGGTGGCTAAAAAGCCTCCTGCCCACCTGGCCGCCACACCCCTGCCCCCTACTGCACTTCCCGAAGCGGCTATGGGGTTCTTGAGCCCCATACCCACTTTGGAAAGGTCGGGGTGGCGCCAGCCGGGAGGTTGGCCAGCCTCCCCTGGCCTTCCCGAAGCAGCTCTGGGGGTTTGAAGCCCTCAGCCGCTTCGGGAAGGCCGGGGAGGTCAGCGGGTGGGTGGGCGGGAGGTTGGCTGGCCTCCCTCAGCCTTCCCAAAGTGGCTCTGGGGCTTTGGAGCCCCAGAACCCCTTTGGGAAGGCCGTGGAGGTTGGCAGGTGGGTGGGAGGGAGCTTGGCTAGCCCCCCTCCGGCCTTCCCGAAGCAGGTCTAGGGCTTTGAAGCCCCAGAACCACTTCATGAAGGCTAGGGATGCTGGAGGGTGGGTGGGCGGGAGGTTGGCCGCCCCCCCCCAGCCTGCCCGAAGCATCTCTGGGGCTTTGAAGCCTCAAAACCACTTTGCAAAGGCTGGGGAGTTTGGCATGTGGGTGGGCGGGAGGTTGGCCGGCCTCCCCCGGCCTTCCCGAAGTGGTTCTGGGGCTTTGAAGCCCCAGAGACGCTTTGTGAAGACCAGGGAGTTGGCGAGTGGGAGGTTGACCTGGCTCCCTATGGTCTTCCCAAATGGGCTCTGGGGCTTTGAAGCCCTGCACCTGCTTCGGGAAGGCAGGGGAGGGTGGTGGGTGGGCCGGCAGGTGGTTGGCCGGCATCCCCCCGGCCTTCCCGAAGGGGATCTGGGGATTGAGAGCCCCATAGCTGCTTCAGCAAGGTTGGGAGGGGTGGAGGGAGTGTGGCAGAGAGGCTTTTCAGCCACCCCACCCTCCCAAAGCTGCGACAAGGCTTGGAAAGCTCAATCGCGGCTTTGGGGAGGGCAGGGGTGGCTGAAAAGTACCTTTCCTGCAAACTCCCTGCTCTCTGGGCTTGGCTCTCCACCACAAACGGGAGCCAAGCCCCAGGAGAGTGGGGAGTTGTGTGCACTGTTCGATCAGCAAGCACTTTGTTTAAATCAGCTCTTCTCTCTTGTGTGTGAGGGAGAGAAGCTGATTTAAATGTGGTGCTTGCTGAGTAAACCGCGAATAATAAAAACTGTGAGAGTGAGGGCAACTGTATATCTGCCCAAATAAACAACAAAAATATTTTGAATCCATATTGCCTTGCCCTCCCTCCCTGGAGCTGACAGCTACTTCCAAGGGAAGTCCAAATTTGATAGGGAAAACATCATATGGATAATGGATTAAACATTTCCTTTCCCCAGTGCAGTTCTTTTAATAAGAGGGACCAATAAGCTTCTGCCTAGTTACTCTTAATAATTGTAATAATACATTGAAAGATCTGATCATGGTTGTTCCACATCATGTCTGCTTTAGACCCAATAAATGAACTAGCATCATTCTCTATACTTTGTTTTCTTGGTGAGTAAGGATACACATTGCTGTTTCTGTATCATTATTATCCCCACATACTGATGTGAGCTACTTAATGATTTATTTATTTGATTTATATCTTGCCTTTCACCCAAAATAGGACTCAAAGAGGCTGAGAATATAACTTAAAATAGCTAAAATAGTAGGTGGTACAAAAGTTAAAAAGCATTGTACAATCAACCCAATTAAGACAACATTTTAAAGACAATTTAAAAACACAAAAAATACCTATTACATATTTTTAAAAAAGGATCCACCAGCCCCTGTCACTACTTCTTCTGCATCTTTCAGGATCTGACTCCAAGGAGATTTTCAGACATACCAAAATCCCTGTTTGCCGCGCGAGCAGCCTCCCGAAACTGCTGCGCGGCAAGGGTCTTCTTCGGACGACGCTGTGCCTCTGGCGAAACCGTCCGTGTCACTTCCGTGAAGCTTCGGACGGCTCCGCGCCATATTTCAAGCACGGAAGCTGCCCGTGCTTGAAATATGGCGCGGAGCCGTCCCAAGCTTCACGGAAGTGACACGGACGGTTTCGCCAGAGGCACAGCGTCGTCCGAAGAAGACCCTTGCCGCGCAGCAGTTTCGGGAGGCTGCTCGCGCGGCAAACAGGGATTTTGGTATGTCTGAAAATCTCCCAAGCCTTCTTACACTTAGGTTGGCATCCTGTTGGTTAGTCCCTGCTAGAGTAGACCATTCAATCAATTATTGAATGGTGAATCCCTATGTACATAAATGAATGGATTCAACAGGTCTGATCTAGTCAGGACTAAAACAGAATTTAAGCCTTAGTATGTTTTTAGATCTTGGTGGTTATCATACAAGCATATCATACAATCTACTAGGATGCAGAGAGAGATTATATAATTAAGCCCTTTCCCCATCTTGTTAACCTTTTTACAGGGATTTTTTTTGGAAACAAATTTCTTTTGAAAACTCAAAATGAGCCAAGACACTTAAGCAGGTCTGAAATCAAATCTTAATAAAAGACATGAAATGAAGCATGGCCACACTCTAGCAGGAAGTCCTCTTTGTCTTGCCTTTAATGAGAATCCTTTTATTTATTTATTTATTTATTTATTAATGTTGCAGGAACTCTAAATCTGAAGGCATAAATCCTTCCAGTGACAAGGCTATAGTCAAGATCAGAAGATTTAATTAGATAAAGGAGCAAATATTTTAAAAAGCAAAACAAACAAAAGCAATACTCCCCCAGGAGACAGGTATTCTCTTACCTGGATATTTCCCTCCTCTGCTTCTCTTAATGAAGCAAACTATCAGCAAAATCAGCACCAGGAGAGCGATGGCACACATCAATCCAATAAACCAGCCCTGAGTTGCAATGTCCCTTGGGGGCTTAGTATATGCTAGTAGAAGGAGTTGAAAAAGAAAAGTTAAAAGAATAGAATTGTTCCATATAGTGGAGATAAATGAAGATACCAAGCAATGGCAATTCAATTTTTCTTCTCCCATGTATCCCCAACCATCATGTTTTAGGACTGATCTCCTAATGCCCATATACCTCCACCACTCTGTCTGTTTGTGTGAGAGAGAAAAGATTGCTTTTTGACTTAAGATACTATGTTGGGTTCCTTCTTTGTTCCAGCTGTACAATCCAAGCAGTAACCACAGCAAGGAAAGTCCAAGAGTGGCAGTGAAGGCTGAGGGGTAACAGTGGAAGGCGGGGTGGGGCAGAGAAATAAACATATCCATACTGAATAGCAAAGGAGGGGTGTAGAACATGCAGGGAGTGGGGAAGAAGCAAATGAAGATGGGTAACAGATTTGATCCCTTATTTACTGTAATGGAAAACCTCAAAATGAGAGCAGGATGAACTTTAAATGAGACTGGAAAAGTTCTTCAAGAGAGGGCTTCTCCTTATCTGTCTCCTAGCTGGAATAAACAAATTAAGTAGTACAAAAGGCTTATCACATATTCTACAATGCCCTGAAAACTACAAGTGCAAATGAAAACTGCAGCAAAGCTCGAGCGAATCCCTCACAAAATAAATGAGAAAGGAGTGTACTGTTTTAATAGAGTGCTATTTTTCATTCTTGCCATCCTGGCATCTTGGCAGCAATAACCACACTTTCATGAGCGGTCCATCTGTCTTCTTAACACTGACCCATCAAAATTCAGCTGTCATCACCTCATCAGCATTAAAGATTTTATGGAAATTTGGAAAGATGCTGGTAACACACTGAGCAACACCTTATTCTCATGGAGCATATACCTAAAATATTTTTAACTTTGATGTGTAGAGCTGTTACACAAAAGGTTGAGTCAGCCAGGTGTCACTGCTCCCCATTTTCCATCTTCCACATTTTTTAAATGGGAAGGGATTCTTGTACAGTATTACTGGAAGAGGAAAGCAAATGCCAGTTTGGGCACTGAAGCAAGGAGGAGAATAGGAGACAATGAAACAAAACAAAACAAAAAAACAAACAAAAAAAATAAGACTGCTTGGTGTAATCAGCATGATGGGACTGTATGCATTTGTCCAGATGCCAGATTAAAACAAGGGGGAGGAAGAACACCAATGCGCAATTCTCTTTCTTACAACCTTACCTGGCCTGCCTGATAAGTCCTCCTCTACTTTCCTACTTGTTATTGAAAAATTACTCTGTTTCACTGTAAAGCTTCCCAGATTTATAATTTACATACACTGGGAGTTCAATCCAGACTGTCAGTCATGCTTTAGCCTCACTGAAATCAATGGGACCTCAATTAGCCATGGCCAGAATGTTCCAATGGTTTCAATGGGACTATAGTGCTACTAATTTAGCGCCAATGCCATCCAAAGTGTTTTGCAAAATCACACAAAGGAGAAAACAACTTTAAACAAAATGGCCAGAATTCTGTATCAGCTACTGTACTTAGTTAAGTATATTGAGTAACTGCTCCTGGCCTGACCCTCCCAAACCTGACAAAAACATCATTCACTTTTGCCCCAATTACCAACAGAATGGATCTTCTTTTCCCACACGCAGCTGATGTCCAGTAGAGTATGTGTGGGGAGAGTTACAATCGTAGCAATAGTGTCACAGTCATAACTAAGTAGCAATCATGAATATGAAACAGTTACCTAGATTTACTCATCTGTAACTGTTCCGTATTCACAAATGCTACTTAGACATGCCAGGACTGTAACTTTCTCCCCCATCCCAACCTACTTTACTGGGCACCAGCCATATGGGGAGAAGGCAGTCCATTCTGCTGGCGACTAAAATGTGGGCGAATGATGTTTCTGTAAGATTTGGGAAGACTGGGTCAGGAGAGGTTACTTAATTAAGTAAACTTAACTAAGTAGCTGATACAGGGTTTTGGCCAATAAGGAGATTTTCAGACGAGGGGAAGGGGAGGAACCCGTGGAGATCAGGAGAGAAAAAGAACTGTTCTGCTTCCAGCGCTCCATTTCACACACACCCGTCCTTCTCCTGACCTCCATTTGTTCTCCCTCCATCCTGCTTTCATTTTCCTTCCACTATTTTTTACTAACAGAAACTTGAGAGCAAACCCTGAAGGGCTGAGGTACTGTGGGAAATTAAAATGAGCCAGGCAGGCACCCAGGCTGGACTATTTGGTCCCTGACAGCAGCCCAAGAATATTATGTGCCAAACCCAGGCCTAAGCCTCTGCAAAAGGCAGGCAGTGTAAGATCTCTGGTCACCCAATAGAAATAAGTAGTCTGTATCTGCCTTTGCCTGCTCAACAAAGCTGCATCTTCTGCTTGCTATGTTTCTGGCTGTATTTTCTGTGACTCAGCTCACTGATCTTAGGGGTACAACAGATGAGGAAGACATTGCCTGATTCTAAAATTAGTATGGCTGCCCTCAGCTTTGGCCTGGTTCTGATTTTTCAAGAGACAAAACAAACTACCAATATAATGTATGTCTAATGCTGGTAATTATTTTTTCACGAAAAAGAAAAAACATACATATCTACCCACCTAATTTTTAAAACATTATACACTGCCAGGAACTCTACTGGAATTTAAATAGAAGTTATTATTTATACATGAATACTAAAATGGTCATACCAGTCTCACAGTAACAGAAATTTAATGAAGTCAGCCTGTAGCTTACAGTATGTATGTACCACTTTATTTTCTTGGGCACAGATCATTCTAGATGATTAAAATATAAACATTCACAACCACCTTAAGCAATATGAGTGCATTTCAAACTCCATGAAAAAAACTAACTTGTCAAGCCTGTATGTAAGCCCCATGATAGGAATGATTCACTCAAACCAATCTATGAAAGGGCATAACAGTTGGATTCATGACTTGAAAATCAATGAGGGAATTTTCCCTTCCTGTGAATCAAACTGGAATTGTGCTATTAGACCATAACCTAATGGCTTTATCAAAACACTAGGAGGAAGTAACATGTAGAAGCAGCTTTCAAATTATCTTCAATAAATTAAAAATATAGTGAACAGCACTAATGGAAGATTATTGCTCCACACACAGAATTGAAATTCTGCCAGCGTTATAATGAAGTCACAGTTTGCATTCATAGGCAACCCCCCCATGCTTCCCAGACTTTTTCAAGATCTACTCACAGTAAGTGTTCAGTTTGCAATACATGTTTACAGAAAGAGTTTGCTCCCCAGAGAATAGAAAACTTATTTGGCCTTCCCCTACCATCCTGGTAGCATTTGTAAAAATCAGTTTCAGATCTTAATCAAAGCTGGGAAAGGATGATATATTTGGGACCCTTTCACATCACACAGTTATAGTGCCATAATTCCATTTTAACAGCGATGGTTTCATCCTGAATCTAGTTTGGTGAGGCACTGGAGCTTTCTGGCTGATAATTCCAAATACCCCTCCCTTAGACTACAAATCCAAGCATTGCATAGGATGTTGCCATGGCAGTTAAAATGGAATCACAGCAGTGTAATAGTGTTGTGTGAAAGGGCCCTTGGTAATTCTGGGGCTTCAACCAGAAACCTGCGGCTTAGTCTTGTGGCCTACCAAGGAAATGAGCGTTGGCTCCACATCCTTCTTTGTGTGCACAAAGGAATAGTTACAACACAACATCATTTTTTTCAGGGTCAGCTCTTGGTTTAAGCAGAGCTTGCAAAAAATAATTTTTGGACTACAATGTTCAGAATCTTCAGCCATCATAGCCAGGTGATACTGGCAGGCTTGAAGGACTACTCAGCAAAATACCTCCTGGTAGGTTCCACCCAGTTTATTTGGCAGTGGTGGAAGCAGCAACAGCAATAGCAGGAGGAGGTGGCAGTGTTGCTTTGAGACACTGTGGGGAATTAAAATGATCCAGGCACCCGTGCTGGACTATTTCAACCTGACAGGAGCCCAAGAATGTTATGTGCTAATGCCAGGGCCTAAGCCTCTGCAAAAGCCAGACAGTGTAAGACCTCTGGACTGGTCAACCTAATAGAAATAATCAGACTCTGGCTATCTGATTTTGCCTGCTCAACAAAGCAGCATCTTCTGCTTGCTGTGTTTCTGGCTGTATTTTCTTTGGCTCACTTCACTGATCTTAGGGGTGCAATGGATGAGGAGCACACTGCCTGATTCTAAAATTAGTATGGCTGCCCTCAGCCTGGCCCTGATTTTAAAAAGTCTGCTATCAAGCTGTCAACTGCACAAAGGTTCGTTCGTGGTATTTCAAGCTTCAGATAGTACAAGAATAAAAGTATAAACATAAATTCTTTGGGGAAGGACCACTGCTCATTGATGGAGAACATGCTTTGCAAGTCAAAGGCCCCAGGTTCAATGCCATCTCTTGGCATCTCCATTTCAAAAGATATGGGTGATGTGACTGCTTCTTATACTCTTTTTTACTAGTATTAAAATGGAGACAGGTTGATTTCCTATAAGGAACTTTCAGTAGAACTTGCAAAGACGATACTTCACTGGAAGAACCTGCCTCTGTCTTATTATCAGATGCTTTTCAGAAGGCGGATGTAACTTTAATTGACTCAGGGTGCCAGATGCCACCCTCCTAGCCTTTGTCATTTTGACATTCTCCCCATTCACTATTGACAGCTGATTTACCATGCAGCCCCTTTTCCAGTTAAAAGCTCTAATGTGTAAGAGAAGCACAAATGTAAACTATGAAAATCTTCTAATGGAAGGAGGGGTTTTTTTTTTTTTTGCTAATTGCATGGACCTGAGAACTGCATTAGACTAAATTAATCTAAAGAACTGGGACAGTGGGAATGGAATTATGGTAGAGGCCCTTGGAACAATGGTGATTCTATTAACGATACAAACACAGAAAAGCTTTCAAGAGATGAAGAGAAGTTATGAATCTTAAAGAGATCCAGAGGTAACAGTTCAGATAGGCTAATATGTGGAATAAAAGGCAAAAAAGGGATCCTTTATAGCATAATCAAAGATTCTCTCCCAGTATAGTCACAAAACACAGTTTCTGAGCAATGCCAAAAGAACACCCTCAAATGCAGTTTTTCCACACTACTTAAATTTAAATTTCTGGTATGAAAAGCCTGTTTTGTGATCCATGCAGAGCCTGAAAATGAGTCTCACTAACAGCTCTATACATGTGTTAGTTGTTTGTAGGGTACTCTATATGACTACCAATGAGGGGAGCTCTGCATCTCTAGTGCAGGGTACACAACAGTCTCTACCTTTTGGACATAAAGTATTGGTTTAAACATGGACGAAGCCAATATATGAGCAGCTTCTTAACTGAAGGCTTTATCAATGGAAACATCTGAGTCAACACATGGATGTCCACAGGTCAGTACAGCTCAGTTTCCTGATTATGGCATGGATTATGGCTATTTGTGTGACTGAAATGTGAAGGATGTTCCTGTATTCAGTCAAACCCATCCCAAATCTTTCTCCATGAAATTTTAGCTGCTATTCCTGAACCTTCTCTTCTTCACCCTCTTTGGTATTCCAGTGAACATATAAGGTCTAGAGTAATTGGTGGGCAGGGATAAGAGTGTTAAGGATTTTGGTAGGACCACCAGCTATTTCATCAGGAAGCTCCTGAATGGCCATCAGAAAACCAGCAAGTTCTATCTGCACTCATTTCAAGCATCCAGATCACTTTTGAACACTGAACTTTGGAAACATTTTGAAAATCATTAAGATGCCCCCTGATATTTTAAAATGTCTGATACAACAGCTAGAACATGTGACTAACAATAAGAGATTTAATGGCAATGGATCAAAATGCCATGTAAATCAGTATTCTATGATGTAATTTGGGAAAATATTGCATTGATTCTGCAAAAATGCTTTATATTCATATGAATTGCCTATTACAAAATACAAGGACATGAATACAGGTGAAGTATATAGAGGCTGAAACTTTGCATTTTATATATAGCAGGATAATACACCAGCATCATATCTTTGTGGCCTTTTGTATTTATATTATATTTATTAAGAAGCAAGGAGGAGAAATACCACATTTTCTGCATCCAAATGCACTTGTATTTAACATCAGCCCTTTTAAACGTAACTCACTACTGCAAATCATTTTTTCCAATTAGCCAAAAATTCAACAGCATCAGCAAAAGAAAGAAACTGGAATTGTGGAGCAGGTTAGTAAGTTCAATTTCCATTCCAATAAATAAACTGAAATCTTTAGAACAGAGACTTTGAAAAAAAAAAACCCTAGAGAAAACAGACAATGCTTTCTTCTCACAGATATTAATGATGGCAGATGATGGGGCTAGCTAACTCTGATCTCACATCAGAAGCACCCAGTGAGGAGGAGAAAGGGAATGAAGAGAAAGAGGCCTTGCAAAGTGAAATGAAGCCACTGAAATAGTGTGGCTCAGACAATCTTCTCGGAAACATCAGAGGAATAAAGAATACGTCCTGGAAGTCTTCATCACTGTATAATGAAGAACTCCTGAAATATATGGTCAAGTTGAAATTTTTTGTACAGGCAGTGCATGTGGAACACGTGAACTGTGGATTTTGCCATCCCACAACTTAAATGTTTCTTTTTTTTCTTTTTTTTTGGCTACATGGGGGAAAACTCTTTCCTCCTTTCTTAAAAGAAGGGAAAGGAGAGTGGCAAGGGGGAAAACAGATGTCTCTCTGCTCTTCTATATAAAAGCTTTTGAGGAGAACAGGACATACTTTTTCAAGAAATGTAATCCTTGTAAGGCACACAGCACCTGGTATTTTGGCCTCTCTCAAGTTGGAGACGAGAGGATGGTATCTGTCATGACATGCTGCTTGAAATCCTGCTTGCAGAATGGCAGCATGTGTTAGAAGGAGAAGTGAATCCTTTCAAGCAAGGATGAGCAACTGTGACCTTCTAGAGGTTGAACTACATTATTATGATCCCCCACCATTAGCTATGTTGGGCAGAATTAATAAGAGCTGTAAATGAAAAACCTCTGGAGGGGCACATCTGCTCACTCCTGCTTTACAAACATTTTTCAATCTTTCAGTAAGTAGAGAGTTCTGAAGTGTCTTGGTACACTATAATGGGAATTGCAGAAACACTGTGCTCTGCAGTTAAAGCTGTAGTCATGATCTACTAGCACATGTGGAAAGCAGCTGTGACTAGGCACAGTGTGGTTCTAATACATGTTGTTGCAAAGTTATGAAAAGGCTTAACTTGTGCCTAAAGCAAGAACAAAAGGAGTTCTGCAATTACTCTGGTACTTTGGTAGTCTGGAAAAAGTACCAAACTTGTGCTATGATCAAGAAAGCCTTGTTCCATGTGACCATAAATTATGTCTTTGTCTAGGAGTTCCTAAAGATGTCTAGCTACCATTTGCTCAGTTGCTTTGCTCAAGAATGGTGGTAAGTGGGAATTAACATTCCCCAATGGTTGAAAACAAGGGAATGCTTCTAACATATAATTAATGGAAATTGAGAATCTTCTTTTACTTTTAAAGTAAAAAGTCAAAACAAAGAACAGAGTGTTATTAAATATGTATGACAATTACATATTAAAGAAGCTATAGTTTCTGCAAGTGTTTATACTGATTTCACAGGGACAGCAATCTCAAGCAGTTTTGTAGCAGAAATACTTAACTGCCCATATCCAATTGCTGACCCACACATTTTCAACACACTTTGGAAAAGTATCTCTAATAACACTGTCCAATATACTGGAATTATGGCAAGATGGAAGATGGGGGGGATATACTGAAACTATGGCAAGGAGGGATTATGTCCTATCCTAGAATCATAGAATTGCAGAGTTGGAAGAGACCACGAGGGCCATCCAGTCCAACCCCCCTGCCACGCAGGAAATCTTGATCAAAGCATCCCCGACAGATGGCCATCCAGCCTCTGTTTAAAGACCTCCAAGGAAGGAGACCCCACCACGCTCCGAGGGAGTGCGTTCCACTGCCGAACAGCTCTTACTGTCAAAAAGTTCCTCCTAATGTTGCGGTGGAATCTCTGTTCCTGGAGCTTGCATCCATTGCTCTGTGTTCCAATCTCTGGAGCAGCAGAAAACAAGCCTGCTCCATCCTCAATGTGACACCCCCTCAAATACTTAAACAGGGCTATCATATCACCTCTTAACTGTCTTTTTTCCAGGCTAAACATACCCAGCTCCCTAAGTCTCTCCTCATAAGGCCTGGTTTCCAGACCTTTCACCATTTTAGCTGCCCTTCTCTGGACACGCTCCAATTTGTCAATATCTTTTTAAATTGTGGTGCCCAGAACTGGACACAGTATTCTAGGTGAGGTCTGACCAAGGCAGAATAGAGTGGCACTATTACTTCCCTTGATCTAGACAGTATACTTCTATTGATACAGCCCAAAATCGCATTGGCCTTTTTAGCTGCCGCATCACACTGTTGGCTCATGTTCAACTTGTGGTCTACTAGGACTCCTAGATCCCTTTCGCACGTAGTCTCATTCAGCCAGAAATCCTGGTAATTTCTGTTGCTATGGTTATATGAAAGTTCTGCCTAGCCAGAATAAAATACTACAGGTATACACAGTACAATCTATAATGTCAAACCTCAGCTCAAGGAATGTAAGACAGGGTTCCGTAAGAAGCTGTATGTGGCTGCCTTCAAGTCAGCAGTTGACTTATGGTGACCCCATTAGTTTCAATGGGTTTTCTTAGGCAAGGAACACTCAGAGGTGGTTTGCCATTGCCTTCCTCTGAAATATAGGTTGACCCCTGTATCTATGGATTCGGTATCCAGGGTTTTCATTTATCCCTGTCCAAAAATATGTTTTCTCTAGGCATTTCTAGGTCCTCCAATGTGATTCTATGGTCAACTTCCCGTGTTCATCTTATTGAAAATAATAGGGTTCCCTATTATCCACGGTTTTAGGTATCCATGGGGGGGGGCTTGGAACATATTTCCATGGATATGGGAGTTTACCTATATAGCCTACTGCACCTGATAATCCTTCATGGTACCTCATCCAGCTACTAACTAGGCCTGAATCTAATTAGCTTTCAAGATCATATGTGTTCTAGTTCCTACAGAGTATTTATGCAACGCTTGTAACGATCTACCCATCACAAAATTAGTAATTAGAGTGTTAGATTGTCAATGTATCTCCAGTTCTGAGATACTTTTTAGACCCCAGAAGGAGAAGAAAGTCCTATATTCTACACACCACTATGTAGAAAATGATACCCCAAATACAGTGAAAACAAAGTTCATTCAGATACTCAGTTCTTCCAGTCCATCAGCAAAAAGGATGTAGCACCAGCTGTTAGTGTTTTAAGACTGCATCCAGTCTGAGGAAAGATTTACAAATACAGCAAAGAATCTGAATCATTAGCCACTTTCAACATCTATATATAAGCACAATGTGAAGAAGTTCTAGATGTGGGTATTATTCATGGTACGCAGCCTTAAGATTTAGAGAAACTATGCCCCAAACTTTAACTTTATGGGGAAAAGCAAGGGATCTATTTCCTTCTTGTCTTGCTTGTGGCCTTCCCAGAAGCAAGTCTGACTGGGGAAAATGAAATACTGTAGAATAGTTTCTGTCCTGATCCAGAGGCAGGGCTCTTCTTAACCTCTTATTGTATGTTATAAGCATATTTGCATTTCATCTGTATAACTACATTAAGTTCAGTCCTTTGATGTATAATTTCAGCTTCTTCTATTTCAGCAATAAGACTACTCAATATTAACTATTTGTTTTAAAAAAATATCAGTATTTCCTATTTCCCTCCTAGACTATTCTATTTTCATTCCTCCTATTCCTCAGGCTACTGAAAGAACTCTTCCCTTTCTCTTAGATCAGGGTTAGGCACATTCAATGAGTCAGGCTGTGGAGACTGGAGCCCTCTAGGATCATAGAGACTGCAAAAAATAAATTAAACAAAGGGAGAGATAGTTAGAAGTCCAACTCTAGCTTTGAAAATAATAATAATGGTGAGCAGTGAAGAGGATTTCTACAACCTATTTAAAAGCTGAATTGTTGCTCCTTGTAATCTACCCCCTTAATTTTGTTTCCTGAAAAAAAGAGCAATCCAGAGGAGACAGGGGAGTGTCAGGGCTACCCTTCCTCAACAACATTTGTTCTATTTTAGAGGAAGCAAGAATTTTATTTTTTAACATTTTCTTCTCAAATGTCTTTATAAGCTACTTCCTGAATTTTTTTGTTCTTAAAAAATGTCAAAACATCACACACACACCTTGATTCTGTCTATACCTGGGCTCATTTTCTTACTTTTCCCTAGGGCAATTCCTGTGATGCTCTTCCAGTCGGTATTCATAACCCCCACCTCACTGCTCTTGTTTCTACTTTGCTGCTCACCATATTTTTTCTTCATACAAAATGCTAACCTGTTTCTCTGTATTGGTTTCTCTTCACTATCATGTTTTCCTAACTGAATTTGCTACTTACCTTCAAATTCTCAGAGTCCTGTTTTTTTTAATCCCCATTTTCCTGTTTTCCTCCTTGATCTTGGTATTCTTCTACTTTTGTATTAGTTGTTTAATCCCTACACAGTTTCTCTTTCTCTCTTGTTAATACTTTTAATTATTTCAGCTAGTCTAGGTCTTCTGTTGATATGGCATTCTTTTCCAGTATTTCATTTTTCCTTTATTTTCAAATATATTTCTGTTCAAATTAATATGTAAGCCAATTGGACTTGTGTATTTTTGCTTTGTACAGTGCTCAGGCACATTATGTATAATAATAGTTTCAGCATTTTTCCTTTGCAGTCACACATTTTCAGTCAGAATATTTTTCTCCAACTATATTTCAAAATCCCATCATAAATATAATTTTATATTCTGAAAGCTGGCTTACTGAGATTGACATTTTGCTCATACTTTTCTACATAAAAACAATTCCTTCTGTTCTACTGATGTGCTATTCAGAATGGATGTCAAACGTTCATCCCTCTTTCATAATCTGCTTCCTCAAAGGGAGCTAAGATTAGAGATAACAAATCAAACATGATGATGTTTGATTCAATTTAAGTATAATCTGAGCTGGATGAATATTCCCAGAAAATCTGAAAATGAAAGTTCGGAAATATGAGCATATAAACTAATATCTGCTAATTTCTGATTGCTTCCATATTAGAGCCCATTGGAGCTACAAAGGCACAACTTTTTCAGTTACCTGGAAATAGATGTAAAACACAGGTTCCATATAGCACTTAATATACCACTATTCAATTCAGAAATCTTCTTCCTCATGGTGAAGAATCTATTATAACGATTACTCACAATATATCCCATTCAGCAAAGGCACTTTCCAATGTTGATTAAAAGCTCCCTGCTTACAGGGTCTGGGATATTTATTTATTTATTGCTTCATATATAGTGCAGCTGGAGTATTAGTTGATTGCCCTTTAATCAGTTTATGTTTCTAAGGTGGTGCTATAATTATTTGTTTCCTTTTCTTTCTTTGTAAAATGAAATATCAAACAGGAAGCTTTCAGTAAAGGTGATGTAGCTCTGTAAAAGCTTAATAGTACATTATCAGTCCATACTGGACAGAATAACAACACAATGGTTGTTTGTTTAGTTTTTTTTCTCCGATCCCAAATCATGTTTGAAGAAACATGGAGAAACAAAACAAAACACATTGGAATACAGTGATCTGGGCAAGGTTATCAACTGTATGGTCTATACAAATGAGGGAATAAATGGCAACTTCAGAGAAAAAAGCTACTGCTACAAGCAATTTGGGACACACAGAGATGATGAGATACAATCATATTACTCCATATGACTTTCTTTGGTAGTATGTACATGCTACATATCTCTGTAAATCAGAAAAATCTACCATTTGGTATCAACTTCACTCTCTTTTCCATGAATACCCAGATACAAATTCAGTCACATAGTTGCATGTGCTCATGCAAGAACTGGCAACATGACTTTGAGCAGTGCACACACACACATGAACACGAACATGAACACAAACACAAACAGCAATAGATAGTACATTCCTTAACAGCAAAGTACTGGGATTTTTTTTTTGCACTGAAATAAAAAAGCCATATTTCTGCCCTTGTTATATGTTTTCTCATTCCAAAAAGCAAGCCTGTTGCATAACAAAGCTATGCTAAGACATTTTTTAGCAAGTAGAATAGTTTAAACACCTTCATTCAAGATGATGCACCTCAGTTTGGCAGCTGTATAATAAGGGCAGAGTATGCAATGCAAGTGAAGGAGAGGATGATGTTTTCTCCATGCATGCCTGAATTCCTCCACCTGAAGCAGCAGCATGACAAAAGCAGCAAAGCTCGGAATGAAATGCACCTCCAAAATGGAGCACACAGTGAGGCTGAGCCTCATCTCACCTGCGCTTGTCTCAAAGGTTACATTCGAGCTGATTGTATCGTTCCCTTTGAGAAAAACCCGCACCATGTACTTCTCCCCTGGAGTCAGGTCAACCAGCTCCACATAGGTTTTAGCAGGGTAAGATTTCACTGTTTTGTTACCTGAGAAATAGAAACCTGACATCAAAGGCAGCTACCAGGAAAAGCAGAGATTACTTTGTCCATAAATTCTCACCAACATCAGGTTGGGGCTACTGAACTGACACATGCCCCTGCTGATGACAACACTGCAAAAGAGGTTTGGATCAGCAGGGTGAACATCCAGGATCTCTAGCACCAGCATGCAACTCTTCATGGGTTTGTGTACAAAGGCTTTTCAAATCAGCTCACTCAGCTTGTTTAAAGGGAAATGGTTTTCTAGGCATCATTTAACTAACCTAATTGAGCACTTGTTTTGATATCCTTAGGCTGTGACCAGATGGAAGAGTCTCACACTACTGGTTCAGTGATTTCACACAAAACCAGGAGTGCACTGAAAACTACAGAAAAGAAAGGGGATTTTTGCACAACAATTTCTAGGAAACTCTATCTGGAGAAGAAGGGAATGAATGATGCAGTCCTCATGCAGCTTGCAAGTGCCAGATGTGTGGAATCAGTAACAACAACCCCCCTTCTGGCAGCACTCTTATGGCAGATTAGAAGAGCCCGTATGGGAGTAAAACCAGTAAAGTCTACAAAAGGCAAAGGGGAGGGAAAGAAATGTCTGACCTCTAATTAAAAACATGCAGACAAATCAGAATATTAAATTATATTAAAAATTCATTGTTAAAATCATTCATACTTAAGACAAGTAGATAAATGTTGTTCGCAAACATGGGGGAGCAATCTGCCCAATCTATAGGGTAGGAGTTTTAGTTTCCTGGATGAAGCATCAGCTCAACCTTAGAAAATTAGTAAGCAGAGAAAATCGTAATATGCACATTCACAGGAAAACAACAACAAAGGCTTGGAACACCTTAAAGACAAGCAAGTTTCATTTGGCACAAGGTTTCATCGACTGCAGCATACTTCTTCAGATGCAAGAAGGCTGTATTCCATGAAGCTTACGCCAAATAGTAGTCCATTTTTTACCAACACAAGACTCTTCGTTGTTGTTTTCTGCAACAGAGTAACACAGTGACTCTTCCAAATGCAACAAAACTATTTAAATCCAGAGAAATATATTCGATAGCAGTGGCTAAATTTATGAGAGCATCAGGACTAGGAATTTAAAACCTGGAGTCCATAAAGGTGTTTCCAGGGAGGCTTCCACAAACCTAATTTATTATTGTATTACCATGTGTGGTATTACACTATACTACAAACTAAGCATGGGAACTGAAGGGAGTAGTTGACATACCACCATGGGGTCATGAATTTGCTCTGGATTTTGCTGCTACTCCTCCCACAACTGCTTCAAGATGAATGGGAACTCTCCTGGTATTGAACCCTAATCTGGCACAGGCACTGGCCACTGTGATGGGAAGCATTCCAGTGAAAGAACGAGACCTTCTTCCCCTCCAACAGGCATCTGTGGGTTGTAGGGATCCTCCACATTACTGCCAAGATGCCGGCATGACAATTGTCAACATTCCATGATTTATGTTCAACCATTGCTAGAGCAATGGTTCAAATAACTGCTGCTTTTCCTGTCTTAATGTATAGGATATGGTTGACCCCAGCAAACTAAAACCATGAAAGCATATCTTAGACATATACTTCAATTGCCAAGAGGGCCATAAAGCCAGATGGCACTATTTTTAATAAAGTCTTTAACAGCACTTAATTACTTGAACACTGCAAATTTTGCCAGGTTTAAGTCCAGTAAACCAGTTGGAAAGGGGGTAGATGAACAACGGCTTGAAAATAAAGTTTTCATTTGATAAATTCAGTTATTAAAACACATCAGTATGATTCTTCTACACAATAATTACACTTGTTTGGATTTTCTGGGGATCCCAGTCCATCATTATTGTTCATCCATAAAATCCTGCTATTACAGCTAGACCTCTACATTTCTAGGTATTTGTTTCTATAGTTATTTCATTCTGTGAACCTGTGCAGCCACTGCAACTTCAATTAGCTTGGTTTTAAAAAGTAGGTAGTTCCTATTGGATGCACTGGCCTGAAACCACCATTGAAAGGTAAATTGCACTGAGGACAGCAACATAAAATACAGTTCCAAGGTAATTTGAAGGATATATTAAACACCATGCTTTCCTCATCCCCAAGCAACATCCATGCACAAATTAAGCAGCAGGCTTAGTTACACTATAATTAACATTGCATGAAAGGTCCATTAAACCTCTGAGAGATGACAGGATCTCTGGTGGCATTAAGGACCCCGCAGCATTCATGTGCTCCCAATGCTTACTGTTGATATACTCAACCACAAACTCAGTATCAGGATCAAACGTGTGGTTCCAGGTGATGTTTGCCCAGTTACTGTTAGGTGAAGCTTTTACGTCCCAGATGAAATGCTTTCCAACACCAGCTGGTGAACAGGTTAGAACAGAGGTTAGTAAATTAGAGTATGTATTCAAAAAGAGGCATTCTAATATCATATCAATTAACTTCTTTCTTTGGGGAAATGCATACAAAGAAACACCAAATGTAATGTACAGCAGATTCTGGATGCTTTAGCAGTATCTCTACCAATTTGAGAAATGCATAAAAAAAAAGCGTTTGTGCTGCACATCAAATGGTATTTCACTTTAGAATTGAGAGGTACCTTTTTTCTATCACTGGATATGTCTTTTTAAAATATCAAGCTTATTTATAAACCCCTCTTTTAACAGATCAGGTGTAGGGTTTTTTTAATATAAAAAAACTACTTAAAAGCAACTGTAACATTCTTCTTCAAGCCTACAAATCATTTTGTGATGAGAGCAATTTGGGAGGTAATGCACATTTTCAAAATGTCTGGAAGATGGGCATTTTTTCTGCCAGCCATAAAGACAGACTGTGTCAAGGCCCCTATTCCTTACTGTGTAATGCAGAAAGTCATATCCCCCACTGATTTCCTATCTATGAGATGACAAGATTTCTTCTTTCTTAGATTCCTTTCTCAGTAAGTTCTACTACTCTCAATTCTATTCCTTTCTCTTTGACATTGCCTATCTCTGGGGAACAGAACAAGGCCAAATATAATGCATGCTCATCTGACAGGAACATTGGTGGATCAGAAGAGCTAGTTTGGTGTGAAGAACAGGGGTCCTTTACTGAATTTCTGCTGGTTCACCCAGCCGAAAGAAGCTAGGAACCCAAGACTGGACAGATGTGGCTTGTGCAGTTGAGTTTCCAAGCTGAATGTCTTTATGGGGGCACATATTTTCTCAAGGGGAAGACATGTTTGAGCACTGCAGAGCCCAACTGAGAGAGATCTGAGCTATATAGCAAGTCTCAAGCATCTAGTGATAATTACCACTATAGTTTTAGAGCCCAGTTTGTTGATATGTTGCTACATAAAGCCAGGGTTTGCATTTGATAATACAGATGAGATTTTAATGCTCAAGTGCTGACTTAACTTATAATACAGTCTGCATGCTTGAAATCCTTTCAAATAAATGGATTGCTGATTCCTAAGCCATTAACAGCCTAGCCGCAGCATCTCTAGATAGTCAGCTTAAATAGGAAGATTGATTAAACAAGGAGATTTTCTTTTCAACATTGCATCAAATTATGGAGAAATTCAGTACACTTCAATATGCATCTCCTCACTGTCTTAGTATCAGGACTGGGTGAAAAGCAATGTTCTTGTTCTTGTCAGCATTTTGCAAAGGATACACAGGGTAACTGAATTAACTGTTCTTAGTACAAACTTTTGTGACAATATCAATTTAACAGACTTTAACATTTTAGCTCAAAGTTCCTGCTTTAGGTTAAACCATATATCATTATTTGGAAGAAAGTCCCACTGAATTCAGCAGGAATTATATCTAAGTAAATATGCATAGTATGTAGTGTCAGTTATTACTACATGAAAAAGTAACAATAATTCAATGGGCAAATTTGCACAACAAAGTAAACCAGGGATCTGGAGGACCCTGATTCACTATGGACAAGGAATATGTTGGTACATCCTGCTTGATTATATCCACTTTCAGTAGGAGTAGCTAACCATACAAGAGAGCTTTGTTCCACAGTTTATGAGTGTCATGTGAACTCAGAAATAGCTTCTACTTTGGTTTGCTTCTCCCCCAACAAACACAGACAAACTCCATAAAACTAATGGAGGAATCTGAGGTCAGTTTTTTTTTTTTTTTAAAGAAAGGAACAAATCAGATCAGCCACAGTGCTAGCTTTGCACAACATGATGAACAAACCATGGAGTGTTGTTTCATGGTTTGTTTAGCTGATCCTGCTACACATGGAAATGGATAAATCAGTGTGTACCAGACACACTTCTTGTCTACACTACACTACAGCCCCTGTGGGTCCCTGGCTTATTGTGGTCTGTGAACATGCCCAATCTCTTTTTGTAATGATAGCATATTCTTCAACAGTGAACACAGCTACTACAGACTGTAATTTAGAAGATGGTATTATTTTCTTTCTCTATTATCCTTGTGAGCAGCTACAAGAAGCAATTTCTATTCCAAACAGTAAATTTCATTTTAAAATGCCTATACATTTCATATTCTGATCTGTCAATTAGCACTGCATGCTCATTCATGCAACATTTAGTGTTGAACAGCAGCTGAGAGATTCTTAGACCAACAGATAAAATTACAAGCCAGGCACCAAGTTGAAATGTCTTTACAGTATTTAGAATACATTCCCATTGACTCCAACAAGACTCCATGCATGCACAACCTTTGAAGCTAGTCTTAATCAGACTACAGGGGTGTGCTTTAACATCTCTGGAAGAGTATAAAGTTACTGCAAACTATAAGATGGCTATGTTATGATGCACTTATTACTACAGTTGGCCCTCCATATCCATGGATTCTGCATCCACTGATGCCACATCCATGGCTTGAAAATATTAAAAAAAAAATCCTAAAAGCAAGCCTTGATTTTACCGTTGTATATAAGGGACACCATTTGACTAAGCCATTATATATAATGAGATTGAGCATCCATGGATTTTGGTATCCACGGGGGGGGGAGGGGCTGGAACCAAACCCCAGTGAATACAAAGGACCCACTGTAATACCATTATTACTGCTATTGCATGCAGTGAGACTAGCATTCAAATTCCAGGTTGCTACAGGCAGTTTTAGCTAAGGATTTTAAAACCCTGTACTGCACTAGCAATGATTGCATTACTTTAACACTGGGTAAGGGTGGAAAGAATATTAAACAATATCCAGAAAATGGTAAAAAAACCACCATGTTTTGGAGTGTTGAGAAACCCTTACAAGAAAAATTCTGGACTCATGAGAATCTTTGACATTTGGAACTCTTTCTGTCAAAATTCACATGTGGCTGTTTTGTGCAGAAAATGGCATTTTCTGCTCAGGAGAGAGAATTTTCTACATGTAAAATAATATTTCAACATGATTTGGGATTTATCCTGTGTAAAATTCACACATTTGGTCTGCACAGAAAACAGCGTTTTCCACACAGAAAAAGCATTTTCTGTGCAAGAATTAATATTTCTGTGTTTAGCTATTATTTTCCATGCAAAACATGGTTTTCTGTGCAAATCAACCATGTGTGAATTTTACGCAGAATAAGTCCCGAATTGCGAATAGCCTTCAAAAACTGTGTGGTTTTTGAAGACTTTCCCTTAGCAGGAAAAAAATTGCTAAAATTACTCATTGCTACTTTCGAGAAGAAACGTAGTGAAGACTTATATCTTCACTATTCTTCTATGTTTCTATGAATTATATTCCTAGCGCTGGGCAAAACAGCCTATTAGCCAGAGATCACCCCAAGGTATATGTGTCACTGGAGTCCTTAAGAATGTCCTTGCTATTTATTATTTCAAAGTCTTGCTTGTTAAGAAAAAGCATTAATATCAGCCACTTTGTGGTGGTGGTGGGATTTCATCTGGATTTTATGTTTTAGCCCAAAGACCATCATTTGGTACTTACTCTTCCCCTATAATGAAGCTGATGCGTAGATTAGTTAATCAGACACCAGCTTTTTCTATGTCTGGGTGATGGTTTTTTGATGCTATGATATGTGGATCCATTAGCCCATTAAGTACTAAATACATGTAGAATCTATTTACCCTGTATCTGATTATGTTAGCCTCTACCAAAAAAAAAAAAAAAAGGAAGTTTCTCCCTCACTTTTAAGAAAGGAATTAAAGTGTTCCTATTCTTCTTCCCATTGAAGGATGCATCATTTTAAATTGATTTACATGGGGTTGTGGGTAAAGGTAAGTTTTGTCTGTATTTTTGTGATCTGACATGGCCCTACTGGTACACTCTACTACTAGTAACTGCTACAGACAAGGACCCACATTGCTGCATGGCCAGTTCTAAGCATGTTCCAAGGTTTCAACCTTCTGACATGAGACCTCTCTGCTGCCTGTTACGACACTTTTGAAATTTGGGGTAGTGATTTTTGGCAGGGTGAGGATCCTTGTTAAACAATTATAAAGCCTCATGTGTGTTAAGAAAGATTCTTTGAATCTTGACTGAAGTTGCTCAATTAAATTATCAATGACATTCAGTGTGCATTGGAGGGATATACTGTACATAACTTTTGGGCTGCAGTTAAACATGCTCTTTGGTCATGCATGTACATAAATAGGTACAGCAGATGACATTTTGGCATAAGCACCATGAGGATTATGCAGGAGTCTGAACATGACTAAAGTGCCATTTGTGGTACTCTTTGTTCAGTTATTGGTATTGTTATGTATATATGAGACATCTTTGAAAACTAGATTTAGGGAATTCTCAACCTAGACAGGTGGTACCATAGACACAATGTCTTCTAGACTTAAGGATGGAGCTATTCAGCACGGCAGTGTTTGGTTTTTAAGGCAGATCCATCTCTCTGAAGATTACATCTAAAGCACATTTACCATCACTACATGGTGAGCTTCTGAATACACAATGCAATGATTTATTTTCCTTTGCTGCTCCACAATTACTTTGGTATTGAAAAAAGCTCCATATTGGATGGTTTAAAAAGCACCCATACCTTGATGCTAAGCATAAGGATCCAGTTACAGTTTAGATACTTAAGATAAAGGAAAGAGGAAAACACAGTAGCAGAACCCTCTATTGTGATACCTAGCGTGCTAGCAACCACTGCGGTGATGGCTGCAACTTCTGTAGCGGTTGTAGCTTCTGTAGTGGTTGTAGCTTCTGTGATGGTTGTTGCTTCTGTAGTGGTTGCAACTTCAGTAGTAGTGGGAGCTTCGGTGGTGGTGGTTGTAGTGGTAGCTTCTGTGGTAGTAGTGGCCACAGTTGTAGCAACTGTACTTTGGTCGATGGTTGTTGCAGAGATTACAACTGGGAGAGGGAAGTGTAAAAACTGCATTTTGAGATGTATTTTATGTAATTTAAGTCCACTGGTTTTGTCTTTTCCTGATGCCAAATAAATAAGCATGCAAGAAACAGCAAAATGGATCAAGACACAGCAAAGTGGCTCAACACACACACACACATTTTAAAAAGCACACTAACCAAGCAATCTGCAAAGAGAATGAGAAAAGTTCAAATTGTTTTCTTTCGCTTGAGAGACTTTTACTAACAACAGCTATACGGTTCAGCAGAACAGAGTGGGCAGGTGTGGGAGGGGCTTAGAATCTCTCAAATGAAGGGACATGCAAAAAATTCTGTGGGCAAGCACAGAGGGAGACATGCAGAAAAGCAGCAGGAAGTGGGAGACTTCAGCCTAAGACAAATAGTTGCCCAAAGCCATGCTATTTGTTTTTGGTTTCTATTCATTGACTCAATAGACTGCTTCGCTTAGTTAATAAGAGAACATCAGGATGCTCCAACCTCAGAGGGCAGCACATAAGGGCATAAACTAGAATGAGAAGCAAATGAACATATACAGTACACTCCATGGGACAACATGAGAACTGGTTTGGCATGTCAAAATGAAGCAGTTTGTTGACATAACATAATCTTCCACACCCTGGTGTCCTCTACATGTGTCAGATTACAACCACCACTGTCCAAGATAGCTGGCGGTGATGAGAACCATTATACCTCAATAGGTAGCGTTGGGGAACACCAGTATAACAACCATTCAGTCCACAAACATGACTCAAAAGTTTTAAGACTGTGGAACAGCACAGAAAGGCACTCTCAGTGGGAAACAGAGAAACTGTAATTTGGCATTTTTCATTTTATAAGAAAGTAAGAGAAATGAATAGCAGAAACAATATCCTGAATCTTTAAGTGGTTTCTATCATTTATAAGTGACTCCATCTAATAGGCAGCTATTTTAAGACTGTGGTTTGTTATTCAGTTACCTACAAACTCAGGCAACCTCAGAAAATACATTGATATTTTCTCCAATGATTATACATAGTCAATGTGTGTGTTTTCATACATACAAAAGAGAAAAATATTATTTTAAATACCTTCAGTGTAATTCAGACCAGTACATATCTTTCTAAACATTCGAATATTAGTAACCATACATCTGGGAATCCTTGTTTTCATCCTAACAGTGTTATCTTTTTTCTTTTAAAAAACATCCTATTATTCATCTGGTAGGAGAAGGTTAGTAACCATTCCACTTTTGTTCAGATTAACATTCTGAGGTTAGTTTAGTCACATAAGCATTGCTAAAAGAAGATGAAACATATCACTCATAAAAGAAGGCACAAATTTGCTTAAAATTCACACATGCTGATTCAGATGTATAGGTGCAAAATAAGAAATAATCACTATACAGTTGTCCCTCCACATTCACAGGGGTTAGGGCTGCAAGACTCCCGCGAATGTGAAAAAAACACGAATAAAAAATAGGTCACGCCACGCCCTCCCGTAACCCCCCACCCTCCCAGAAGCAGCGACGGGGGCTTCTGAGGCCCTGTTGCTGCTCCTCTCTACCCCCCACCCATCCTCCCAAAAGTGGTGATGGGGCTTCTAAAGCCCCATTGCCACTTTTGGGAGGGGGGGGGCTCCCAAAAACCGTGAATAATCAAAACCGCGAATGTGGAGGGGCAACTATACTGTAGTTTGAATAGTCTCACCATAGACAAGAGTGACATTTGCACTTGCTCAGTCTCTTATCCAGGTTAATTGTTGGTCAGTAATATTAAGCCCTCAATCTTCTCAGCTTCTTATGGTTCATAGAATCATAGAACTGTAGAGTTGGAAGAGACCACGAGGGCCATCCAGTCCAACCCCCTGCCATGCAGGAAATCTTGATCAAAGCATCCCCGACAGATGGCCATCCAGCCTCTGTTTAAAGACCTCCAAGGAAGGAGACACCACCACGCTCCGAGGGAGTGTGTTCCACTGCCGAACAGCTCTTACTGTCAAAAAGGTTCCTCCTAATGTTGAGGTGGAATCTCTGTTCCTGGAGCTTGCATCCATTGCTCCGTGTTCCAGTCTCTGGAGCAGCAGTTCTTTTATCTTTAAACTGAACTTAGATGGGAGAGTTCAAATTGAGGATGCTGTCTACTTAAGGACAATTTACACATCCCTTCAAACAGAATGGCCACCCAGCGCTGGAGACTGAAAAAATCATACCTCACACTTTCTTTCCCATTTGGCTATGGACTTTATCACACTACACTGTTATAGTGCTATTATTCCACTTTAACTGCTATGGCTGTCTCCTGTTGAATTGTGGGGTTTGTAATTTAGTGAGGCCTAAGTGCTCCTTGGCTGAGAATGCCAAGGAGCGCATGTTATTAGCTTCGGCTTGTTATCAGCTCCTTGGCTGAGAATGTCAGGAGTGCTTGTTATCAGCTTTGGCTGATATACCAGCTGCGCCCTTTCCTGGAAGTAAGGGACCTCGAAACTGTGGTGCACGCGCTGGTAACTTCTCGTCTACATTTCTCCAATGTGCTCTACATGGGGCTACCCTCGTGTTTGGTCTGGAAACTTCAGTTGGTACAAAATATGGCAGCCAGAGTGGTCTCGGGAACATCTCGGAGAGACCATATAACTCCAGTATTGAAATCTCTCCACTGGCCACCTATCAGTTTCTGGGCCCAGTATAAGGTGTTGGTTATTACCTTTAAAGCCCTAAATGGTTTGGGTCCAACTTATCTTCGGAACCGCCTCCTCCCATACAATCCTCCCTGCACACTCCAGTCCTCTGGGAGGAATTTGCTTCAGCCACAAAAATCTAGGCTGTCTGCAACCTCCCAGAGGGCCTTTTTGGTAATCAACCCAAATTTATGGAATGGCCTGCCAAACGAGATCCGTCAGATGATGAGCTTAAGTAGCTTTAAAAAAGCACTAAAGACAGATCTCTTTCGGCAGGCCTTTCCAGATTAGGTCCCGGCCTCAGGAGCTACGTCTCCTGGCCTTTTTAAATCTTGTGTATATTTGTTTTTAATGTGATTTTAGTTAGATGGTTTTAATTCTATATTACTTAATGTCTTTTTTATGGGGGTGGATGGGAGTGGGTGGTGCTTTTAGTCATTATTACAATGTTTTAATTGTTGGAAGCCGCCCCGATTGTTTTTAGCAGAAGGGCGGGGTAGAAATAATAATAATAATAATAATAATAATTAATGCCCCTCCCTAAACTGCAAATCCCAGAATTCCACAGGAGGCAGCCAGAGCAGTTAAAGTGGAATAATAGCACTACAACAGTGTAGTGTGATAATCTCCTGAGAAAGGGAGACCTTAGTTAGGTGCATGCTGTTGCTAGCCACTTAGGCATGAATGTGGGTTTGTGAAGAAGTCAATGGTGTCTGTTTGAATGGAAACAAATAAGGGAGACTTGCTTCACTGGTGGATGTTGTAATGTACTAAGTTCTGGAATCTGGCAACTCTAAGTGCACTTGCTTAATTAGTATAGTTACATGCATCTGGGGAAAGGTATTTTTAGACAGGATTTGGCACGTCTAGGAAAAATGGAATACGGGCTGGGCAGAAAACACAAATTCTGAAGAGGTCCTACTTCCTGACCACAAGAGCTCGCAGATGTGACATAACATCTGAAATTTTAGAATTGCATTGAGAATTCAGCTACCCTGTAGGATTTTCATTTATATGCAAACCAGGTTCTTCTCAATACGCCTCTTGTTTCTGAGTTAATGGACTTCTTGAGGGAAAATAAAGGTTTCTGGATTGGTTTTCTCCTCTATTCCCTAATGGCTTTAGTGAGAAATAGTACCTGTCTGCTCCCTCACCTCTGCTGATAAGCAAAATAAGCACATCCCCTATTCTTGGGCTTCAGGATACAGAACCTGAGAGATCTTGCTTGATGCAAAAATCTCACAGAAAACAGGTCTAGTTTTGCAGTATTGATAGTGGAGTCCACTGTACATTTCAAGAGGTTCTTTGCAATGAAAGCTGCCAACATTTCCTTCCTTTAAAAATGGAAATGGAAATCTTCAAGGGCTGGATTAAGCTGCCAATATGAGATTAAGAGCATCTCATGTCTTTAAAAGTAAAGTTACTTTAAAAACTAATTAGTTCTAATTAACGTTCTCTCCCACAGTAGCTAATTATCACTACAGTTACAATTTTAAAAGTAACACTTTGGTTTCATGTATCTCAGAGAGATCCTAAAAAAACTACACCTGAATGTGGTGAGCCACTAGCCTTTAGGAGGATGCACACAGTCCTCCCATCCACCTTGGCATTGCCTCAGTGCCCAAAACAGAGCAAGAGGCAGTGGCATGAGGCAGAATCTGAATCACATAATATTCTTCCATTCAGTGAGGTCAAGCACCTGTAACTATAAAGGATAAAAATTGCATTGCAAAAGGAGTGATGTTATGCCCCATTGAGTTACAAGTGTAATGTATTGTGATTCTACTATAGTTAGTAAGGAAAGGAATTACTTACATGTAGCTTGTCATTTGTAACTAGTTTTTTCCCCAGCTTAGGACTTAAGATTCTATACTTTTGTATATTGTTTCTATACCCCTTGCCTTGCCCTGTCATCGGAGATGCCCAGGGGACTAGAATGTGCTGGAGTAAATAGGTACTCATGACAATGCTTCTTTTTTCAGAAGTAGTTTATAGCTTTTTAGTACACCAGTTTTTATATATTAGAAGTGTTTGATGCTTATACATATAGGACTTTTACTTAGGATCCAAATGCTGGGAACCGAGAAAGAGGAAAAATGGTATCCTAATTGCTGTCTTCTTCAAAAGTAATAGGGGTTGACCTTTTGTTTTGGTTTTTTTTTTTTGTAGGAAGGGTATTGTGCTAAATAGGTTGTTGATACAATAATCCCTGTTCTCTTAAACTGGTAGAATTTGGCTTTAGGCAACCAAGTTGCCTTTAAACACACAATTAGATTTGAAAACTCTTAACAAAATTGTATGTGATTCAATTTATCAAGGACCAGGCAAAGCAAAATTAAATTAATGCAGCACAACCTGAACTGTATTGCTTGGGCACTTCTCAGTTGACAGCCTTCTGCCAAGTAAAGTTTTTTTTTTTGTTTTTTTTTTGCAGATCTTCATTTCCCCCCTTAAGCTTTGCAATAAGAAGAAACACTAGCTATCCCTATTTCTCACACCTTGCAGTTTCCAAATTATTTCATTCAGATGAGGTTTGCTTGGCTTGGAATTAAAAATAAGAAACCTGAAAACTGTTTCCTCACCCATTTCTCTATATTGTTTAAAAAGAGTATTTGTTTAAAAAGAAAAAAAAAAGATGAGGGAGAGGGGTATGATTTTTTGCAATGATATGCACAAGTTAAGGAACTTTACGCCCCACTTTCCCCCTGGAAATAGCTTTAAATGGATCAGCTTCCTCAGTATCTATGCTGTATGCTTAAGATTTTTGGCTTACAATATACAAATGGAATTTAAGGCATCTTTTTAGCATGGCTTGCACTCTCCCTAGGGTCAGGACCTAAATCCACAAAGGATGGATGGGAAGAGAAACAGCGCTTTTGGCTAATGACACTCTAAATGGGCCCTTTGTTAGCTAACTCAGGGTGAAATAAGCTGGTCTGGGGTTATGGCAGAAGGTCAGACTACATGATGAAAATGGACCTCCTTAGCTGTGAAAATTTACTAGCCTTGATGGCTTTGTTACATTGCTGTTCAGGCAAAATGTCTCTACAAAACCCTGGCTTGTTCATGGGAAACTGCAATACAATTTGCCTTCAACTGCCAAACCTAACACTTTTCTGTCCATAGCTCCTCCTAACTATACACTACTATGGTTTCCTCCTCCTCCTTTTAAAACAGAGCATATTTACTACTTAAAAGTTTACTTGGTGATCTATAGTATGCCAGGTTTGAGCTTCCTCAAGCTCATAATGTGGCAAGATTAAGGCTATCTTTCTTTCAAAGAACTAAGGAAGGTGTGTGTGTGACAACTTAAGCTTTAATTTCAGGCTAAAACCCAGTTAACTGGTAGAGCTGACAACAAGCAGATGTTCTTGAATAGCTTCTTGGAGGTTACACCAGTCTGTAAAGTGCAAAGACAAACCAGCTCCTTCCCCCCTGCTGTGCACCAAATTGTCTACATAGACTGTTTTTCTTTTTCCAGTTTGTAGCCACAGCAGTCCCCAGAAGACAAACTATAATTTTCCTTATAACAATAGTGCAAGAACGAGCAACTACTGATAGTGCTCAGCTGAAATCAATACCAGTGTACCTTTACCTAAACATGAATCCTACACAGTACTGAATGGGGAGCCCACTTTCCTGTTAAAACTACTTTGGTTCTGATGTCTTATTCTAATAAGGAATCATATTCTCTACTTCCAAGGTCAGCAGGGGAAAATAGGAATACTTAAAACATATCCTTTTATTCACATTATGTAATGGGGCTTATCTGCTAAATTGGAAAACTCTTGTACATGAGAGAAACCGTTCCCTCCCTTCATAGATCCATACAGCTTCCACCTGAAGTCTGACTTCCTCAGCACAATAAACCCAGCAAAGCTTTAAATCTTGAGAAGGATTTCTTTGTTACCAACAGTCTTGCTAAAGCTTAATGCAAATAATGAGTTGGCTGAAGTATCCCTTTTGTCATCTAGCATTTGACCTCTTTGGGATCTGGAAAGGGTCATACTCTTGATATCCTGACAAGCTGGGGGTGGGGAAAAATGACAGCAACATTAAAACATTCTTATGAATTGCTATGACAAATGAGGCTTTGGGCCAAAAGATTAATTAAATACACTTGAGATAATGATAAAAGCCGGCTGAGCTACCAATGCCTCCCTGCTGCTGAAGTGAGCACCTACAGTTTCACAGAGGTGGAAATACATCTGGTAGTTTGTCTTTGAAAGGGCCTGAAAAAATGATGCATAACAGGATCCTGTTTTTAAAGAAAAGGATATAGAGAAGCAAAAACATCTGACATGGACCAGCACTTAAAATCAAAAGACATCAAAGATCCTGAAAATGGTCAGGCTATAAAGATAACCATTCACCCTGCTGTTTTTCTTCAACAACATATAGCTAAGAAAAGATTTCAAAGAAACTACTAAGACATGAACCAGCGGGCAATATGATCTGTTTCACTGTATGTTAATAATATAGCATGTACGTCCTGTTTAATACATCACAGCAGACACTGCCACAGAGGTAGCATTACACAGCGTCATGCAAAAAGCACAGCCACTAAAACCAGTCACCCAAAAGGGGAATGGGTGAGTGGGTGATGGCAAGAAGAATGTCAAACAACACTGAAAGAAAAATCCAGAGAAAATCCCTTACATATTCAAGGATGAGAACCCGAGGAAACCTACACAGAACATACTTTTTTTTTAAAAAAATCTTTTTCATATTTGATTGATTAGTCACTATAAGCAGCAGATAGCTGTGGCACTTTACAGACCAAATTATTCATTGTACCAGGAGTATTTGAAAATGCAATTCATTTTTTTTTTTTGCATGGAAAATGTCTTCCATAATGTTTATTTTGGATAGGGGAAACACTGACAGGTTTGTTAATTAAATCCAATTCTGAAGCTTCCTATACTGTTCACTGTGTAACACCATTCTGTTTAAAGATCATGGCAAAGCACTCTGTCTTTCTCCTGGCATGGTTTCCTTACCAGGAGGATACAAAAAAGTGGTTATTTTATTTTCTGGGGTCCTAGAAGCATTGGAAGAGATGTTCTTATATCCTGTGAACTTTACAATTTTACAATTCACAGGGATTGACAATATTTTCATATTCTTCTACTCTTTCAAAGGCAAAAAGACCATCATATTGTTAGCTCCATTAATGAACAAAGTCAATCCTTACTTGTCTAGTTTTGTTTTACTAAGGCAAAAATGTCAAAAATGTCAAGTACTGATACTTAACTACCTGGAGACCAGTGCACCATCTTAGCCTAATTTCATCAACCATCTTTAGTAAAAGTTTTAGTATGTGATTATAAATCTTCACATAGACTACCATTATTATTATTATTATTATTATTATTATTCTGCATCATTATTGTTACTGTTTATATTCCCCCACTTAAATGTAAAGCTAAGATAGAGGATACCTGGCTCAAAGTTGAGTATCCTATTATTTTTCTCTACTTATGCAGTTTCCTAAGGCTTATGTGTACATTATGGGAGATCTAAATGCTAGGATTGGACCTAACAATATTGAGCTGGAAGCCCAATATCCAGTATTAAGTGAACTAAAAGAGGATAGGCTCTTCCCCATTAGAAACCCCAAAAGATCTGAGGTTGAATTTTGCTGGTTTCTGCTTGGTCCAAATGCAACTTAGGCTGGATTTATTATTTTTAAATGGTTTGGTCTCTGAGGACTGTATGGGCAAATTTACTTTTTTGAACTTGTGGATCTCGTATGGTGGCCTGCTCTTTGGTTTCTAGAAATGCTTTTCAGTTCGGTTTTTCATAGTTTTCCCCCCGCGTTGTGAGGCTGTGTTCTGGAAGAGTTTATTCCTGATGTTTCACCTGCATCTGTGACTGGCATCTTCAGAGAATGGTGGCATAGTGGTGTGCAGGGTTTATATACTGTGAATCCCTGTTGCAGAAGATATGTAAATTTGTGTATTTGAATGGCTAGTTTCTAGAGTGAGAGGATATGCAAGGAGGATTAGCCAAACAGACACAAATTTGGAGACAGGAAAATTTCCACTCTATGCTGATGATGCAGTTATTCTTTCACTTTCTAGACCTGGGCTAAACTATTTACTAAGGAAGTTCTTGAATTATTGTTTACAAAATGATCTAAACATTAATTTTGGGGAATCTAGAGTTATGGTTTTTGAAAAGAAAAGAAATTTTCCCAGTGCAGATGTACATTAGATAGGCATGTTCTGGAACAGATCGCCTCAAAAGCTGCTTTATTTATTTATTTATACACTGCTCTTCAGCCACAAGGCTATCAGAGCGGCTTACAAATTCTTTTAAGCAATAGCAATTTACCTATCTACACTGCATTAAGCAGTTTCCATTCCTCCTTTTACATCTGGGCTGTGACACTGTTTTCAGATAAGTAAAACAAAGCTTTCTGTGACCTTTGGGCTCATTCATATTTATCCTGCTCAATGAGCTCATGGAGTATAGAATATAGTATGCCGGGCTTTTCCACCTATCTGAGTATGTCATTAACTATCATAGACTTTTTACAAAGGCCAGAATTAATGTTTTTTTCTCTCTGAAATGCTCTGGTAGACTTCCTGGTGTTCTTTATACCACAAGGTTATGTCCCTACAGTAACCAGGAAACAGATTCTTTTTGACTAAGCACATTCTTTTTGAAAAAGCACATTCTTTTTTCCTGTGGAGTCTACAAGCAGGTTTGACAACATAAGATTAATCCATTATTGGTGACTCTACCAGGACAATCAGCCCAATTTTATGTCAAATTCTTATTAGAAGATAAGAATCCCAGTGTGACCTTGGTTGTTGCCTGAGTTTTTATCTGAGGCAGCCAGGATTAGATAGCTTCTGTATTTGGGAAAAATGTCTAAAATAAGTTCTCCCTGTATGATTTGACCCAATTGCTCCTTGTGCTTTTAATTTATTTTACATGTTGTCAATTTGAACTTGTTGGGTCTATGGACCGTAATAAAGAATTGTTGTTATTGATTGTCACATAGATTGTATAAAATGGCCTTAATTGAGGTATGGCTGTTTAATATGGTATATAGGATTATTTTGTGATACCTGAAACTATTCGCACTTAGGACAAGCAAGCTGTTGAGAGGCCCTAAGAAGCTGCCCTTGAGTGGCCTTAAGCTAACCCCTGATGTATGTCAGTTACCTCTTTAGACTCTTGTTATTGACACATCCCCATAGCCAGGGTCCCCAAGTAAGGTTAAAAAAAAAAAAAGGAAGTGTTGATTTACCCATTTCTTCCAGTTTTCACTTTCACCAGCAGCAGGTGTTTTATAAAGCAAACACATTTTAATTGTGCATTTAAAACTAATCCATTCCCAAGTTTTTTATATCACACTAAGTACAATTATATATTACAGTCAATAAACAATGGTACTGTGAAATTCAGAATTTAGAGCACAAATTTAGGACTCCACTTAGCAGAATGAATAAGAGGGTCATCAAATACAGCAGAAATAGTCTACATTTTGAAACCAGTAAATATAAATTATTGTTAAGCACACACACACACACACACAGTCTCTGTATTTCTGTAAGGCCATTAAGTCTACAGCAGAATACTATAGAAATACTTTACTGAACACTTTTCATAAGTAAACAGTCAAACCTTTTTCTCACAGAGAGAAAAGGGAGTGCTGTAGAAAAATAAGAAAGAAAAGATTGATAGATACTAGGTTTAGGCATATCCATAGTAATACTACTAATGTAGCCTTTTCCAGGGATGAATCTAGAGCAGGCATGTGGCCCTCAGATGTTGTTGGTCTAGCCTTCCCATCAGCCCTTGCCAGCATGGCTAATGCTAAGGAAGCTGAAATCTAAGAGCACCTGGCCCCACATTTCCCATTCCTGACCTAGAGCTTTCAAGCACCAGTTTTCAATTGTATCTTTTCTTGATTATACTCTCAGAGGAACTTTTATAAAGGGATATTTATATATGGGAGAAAGCTTTTTAACTTAAGAAGGAATTGACCTTGGAAGACTTTTTTAGGAAACAAACCATTGGTTTGAGTCCGGATAAGGATCATACCAACAGCTGACTGTGGCATCAGTATTTGTTGGATGAATAATGTTCCATGAAGCATTTAAAAGAGGGAAAGGCCATTCAGCACAAACTTATCTTACTGAGACATCTCTAGTTTGTGTGAAAGTAACAAATCTCTCCTAATATTTCTGATTATAATAAATACAATTTACAAAACCCATATTCTGCTTTTGACTGTTCTTTTCTTCTTCTTTTAAAGTCCTCTGAAGTGGAACAAGTGTAACATTTCCACCATGTTTGGAGGCCCACTGCAAAAATTTTCAGACCCCCTTTTTTGCCCCCAAATATCCTCTGGGGCATGGGAGGCATTTCCATCATGATTTGGTGGTGGTGGTTTGCTGGACCAATCTAGGCCCCCGAGAAGACTTTTTTGAAACAGTAAGTGATTTCTGCTCACTTCCTATTGCTAAAAAAGGGCGTCTCTTGGGCGAAAAACATAGTGAGGCCCCAAAACATGGTGAAAATTCCCCATATACCTTCCTAGAGGGTGTCTGAGGGGTGAAAAGTTTTGATTATTTTTTTATGGAGGTGGTTGAAGGGGGAGGGATGTGACCCTCCAAGGTCTTCAGGGGGACCAATGTGGCCTGTAGCCTCCCATAGTTACCGACCTCTAATCTAGTCCAGCACTGCATGTCTCACAGTGGTCAATCAGATTTCTCCAGAAAATTCACAAGCAGGGAGGGAAGGAAACAGATCTCAAATATGCAATTGTTCTGAATCCCAGAATTTCTGTCCTGAAAAAATAGAAACTGTATATATACACTTGGTTAATATTAACTCTTCATTTCAATGATACTCTGAAAGCTGAACACAAATTTCTGAATCAAAAATTAAATTGCTTTGCTTGTTGGTGGTAAAATAATAGAAATAACTACACAGTACATTGTAAGGTATTTCAGATTCTTTACTACTTTGAATAATGCAGATACATTGCTAGGTAATGTGTTAATGAGGAGAGAATGGATCTAGAAAATGGATAAATGGCTGTTAAAAAGGACTTCAAGACCACTGCAATAGCATTTTCAGAATGGAAGAAAGACATAAGGAAACCAAAAATGTTATCATCAGAGGCACTGATGGCCAGTTCACACACCAATCTAGATGGCTTATACCAGCCGTTGTGGGGAAAATAATTTGGCTTGAAACACAATCACCCACGCCACAGTATTTCCAATATCTGTGTATGGTTGTGAAAGTGGGGCAGTGAAGAAACCTGACAGGAAAAGAGTCAACTAATTTGAAATGTGGTGCTGAAGAAGAGTACTGTGGATACCACAGAGTGCTGAAAAGACAAATAAATGGATCTGAGAGCAACTCAAGCCTGAACTCTCCCTAAAACCCCATGACTAAACTTTGGGCATTTCATAAGAGGAGATGAACTCACTGGGAAAGATGGTCACAGATAGCAACAGAAAGAGAGGAAGACAACATTACAGATGGACTGGTTCAATAAAGGAAGTCCTGGCCCTGTGTATGCATGTACATGACTGGGGCTCTTAGAGGTTTATCATTCACAGGGTAGCCTTAAGTTGAAGCTAACTTGGGAGCAAATAACAAAGAGCAATAGGGAACAGATAATGCTTTCAGTGTTAAGTTTTTCATACTGAATGTTCCACACACACCAGGAACATACCAAAGAGATATACTGCAAATTGCAATGAGCAAACAAAGAAAAATGTACAAATAAGAAACACATTATAAAAAAACTAAGGAAGAGAGAAACAAAGAAGTAAGAATAGGGAGAACTGATGAAAAAATTCAACTGTTCGCAAGAGAACATTCTTAATATTGCTGCTGTACTCAGAAATGAACTGAGCAGGAAGGTGCTAGCTCTTCCTAACAGGCAGGCATCCCCACTCTTCAGTGTGATTCTCCACAGTAAATACTTTAAAATGCCCAAGGATGGCTGTAGACTCTCTGGATTTTCTTCGCAAACGAAGATTCAGGAAGGACTCATCCCGCACTTTCTGCAAGCGCGCTGATGACTAAAAAGGCCAATCTGAGATAAACAAGTCCGGTTGCAGAAAGCACAGCAGAAGGTCTCCTTGGGTGATGTTTCCGGGTTGTGATTCTTTGTGTTGTCATTTCTCTTCAAGACTTGTTCGGCATGAATTCTCAAATAAGGCTGCAGCATTGTGGATAGTGCATCTCCATGCCTCCCGATGTGAGGCCAGGATGGACCATTGTTGGTGATCAATTTGGCTGAGCCTGAGATGTTGTTTCAGGGAGTCCCTGTATCGCTTTTTTGGAGTGCCCCTCTTATGCTGACCCATGGCGAGTTCACCATAGAGTACTATGGTAAAGTACTAGAGTATTTTTGGGAGGCAATGGTCCTCCATCCTAGAAACGTGCCCTGCCCAGCGCAGCTGTGTTCTCAATATCATGGCCTCAATGCTGGTGATCCCTGCTTGCTCAAGGACAGCAACATTCGTCACATAGTCAGTCCAGTGTATATATAAACATGGCTCTATGCAGGTACAAATCTTCCTGGCCATCCTTGTTGCTATGTGCCTTCACATTGTTTCCAACTAATGGCAACCCTAAGGTGGCCCTATCATGAGGTTTTCTTGGCAAGATTTGTTCAGAGAGTTTGCCTTCCTTTGAAGTTGACAGAGTGTGACTTACCCAAGGTCTTGCCCAAGTGAGTTTCCATGGCTGAGTGGCTAAGTTGTAGTCAAATGCTCAAACCACTACGCCTGGCTCTCATCTTGGACATCCACAGGTTTACATTTCTAAATATCACTGCATCTACACAGTAAATGTCACAGGGGGATTACCTTGTCATGGATTGTGGAAAATATAAGCTGAGACCAGGGATGGGCAATGTGTGTCCCTGCAATTACCACCAGTCCTCACTGTTGGTGATGGTGGCTAAGGTTAATACCAGTGGCAGATGATTGCTTCCATGTCACTCTAGGCCAGGGTTTCTCAACCCTAGAGTTCCACAAGAGGTTGTTAGGGGTTCTGCGAGATACTGAGGCTGATAAAAAAAATTTTTTTGAGCTGTAGATATAACAATTTTTAGACAGGAGTTTCCTGAGACCTGAAAATTGTTTTAAGGGTTCCACCGGGGTATAAAGGTTGAGAAAGGCTGCTCTGCTGTACTTTAAAAGAACTACCCAAGGTGCTGAACCCCCAAAGAGGAACAGCACTTTGGACAGCCCATTTCAAGTTTACTAACTGACCGCTTACTGATATGGAATCTACCAGTCAACCACTTGCTGAAGAATCTGACAGCACTGGGATTTTGAGCTGGGTAAGGCGATAAAATAACCTACATTTCTACAAGCCTCCAGTAAGGAACTAAAGCTCAAAGAGATAAAAATGAGGGAATGTGTGAGAATAAGAATGTGAGGATCCATGGCTGAGAGTTGCCCTAGCAGCATGCATCATCCCCCAAGTCAGAAAGTCAAAGCACTAAGTATGTAAATCACATTGATATTAATCAGGATGGTCTACCCTAGAGTTTTTGGATCACCTGTCATTAGAGCAGAAGGGCCAACAGCAGTGATATATCATACTTCTACCAAAAAACAGACACAGAATAGGTGATCCAATAGAATGATCATCTCAGGGCTGCTCTACAAGAGCCTCCTGCAACCTTGTGCCAGTGGTCATGAGACCTTTGGACAATGGCAGTTGTTGTTCAACATAGCTGGAGGGCAAGCAAGTTGAGAAAGGATGCTCTCCAACTGAATGCTGAATGTTTTAAAAGAGGGAGGGGGGAGAGAAGTATCAGGCCATCCTACTATATAGGAAAGATAAAAACATTTTTTGGCCTCATAATTGGAAGAAAAACAAGCTAGATTAGCATGATCTCACACTTTTCCTGCTAGGGGTGGAGGCAGATAACAGGAGAGTGAAGGTCCAGGTGAAAGTACACTATCTCTTTATCTTCTTTCCATGGCAGGGAACTTGCCAGCACTTGCTAATCTAGTTTGATTTTCAAATTATGAGGCCAAAAGATTTTACATTTATCTGCCCAGATGAAGGAAAATGGAAGCAAAAGTCATCACCAGACAATAGGGGGGATGCCCCCATGTTTGGGAGGCTTTAGACCTAATCCTCCCTGACAGCAAAGATGACTTAAAGGAACGTCCTAATTTGTTTCTGAATATTAACTGCATGGTAGAAAGAAGCTCATCTGTTAAATAACACAAAGGGGAAGGAAGGGAACAATTTTTTTCATTTGAAATCCAACCCCTTAATGAGAGTGCACTGCAGGCCTAAAGATAAAGGGAGTCTTTGATTAGGAGCAGAGCCTTGTGGCATATGAGGAGTGACAAAAGGCACACTGTGAAGGGCAATGGACGTTTAAGGCAGACATCTAAGGGAGTTGCATAAGCACGCAGTGTGTGGTACTGAGAGCAGAATCAACACCTGAACCATACATCTTCTGCCACAAGGACATGAGGGTTTTCAAGCACTCTTGTCTCTAAGAAACAGTGTCCCAATTCACCTGAGTGACAAAAATGGTAATTGTATTCACGTTGTAGAAAAGTATTCTGAAAACATACTATAATTAAGGATTTGTGGCAGAATCTTGTATGACCATTATGTGCTATGTACATATTTACTTAGATTGTACACCTTCGGCAGGTTTTATTCTGTTTTATCTTTGACTGTTTCGGGTTTTTTGTATAGTGCTGTGTATGGTGACAGCGCTTTAGAAATGAACTTTAATAATAATAATAATAATAATAATAATACGTAGCACTGTGTTATGTACGTAGCACTATGTACAGTGTTATGTAGTGGATTTTGGCCAGACCTCCCCCAAAACCCACTAACTATTGAAGTAGCAAGGTAGACCCTAATGTCTATTTGCTGAACGCTTTCACCTTGCAATCACTTCGGGGGTCAGACTGGATGGCCTTCCGGTCTTTGCTAAATTTTCTTTTCTCTCTCTTCAGTCAGGCTTAGTTAATGTTCCTTACTAATCAAACCCTATGTTCCATAAACATGTGACATGCTGTTACCTTGTTATGTAAACAATTCTTTTTCTAATAATGCTCAAAGTGTACCCAAGTGTACCCAAGCTATCTTGTCTTGTACTTTCTGAACTATCAACAATTGTCACAAGGAAGGGAAGTTGCTGACACCAGAGACAGGGAGAAGGGATTGCTCTTTGCATACTGTCATAACTGTATAAAAGTATTCTGTAGCCATAGCTCTTGGCTCTGACTCTTTGGAAGGTATTCCAGTCAGGCCCACTGGTGTAATAAAACTCACTTTCCAATCCGTGGGTCTCCTGTTCCTGATTTCTGCAACACTATTAAGCAGCCACTGGGATTGACAGGGGCCCATTCCCCTGTCAATCGAGAAGTGGCTGTTTGATGTTCCCACTCCTTCACATGAGCGATTTCTGGTGGGACAGGCAAAAAAAGGACCCCTGTTACAAATCCCCTGCATATTGGGGATCACTCACATGAGCGGAATGGAGCCTCCATCAATTCCAGCAGCTGCTTCTTGGTACATGGGGTTTGGGGGACTTTCACTGTCCCTACATAGCCCCTAAACTAGAGGCTACATAGGGACTGTGAATATGTAGCAATTACAAATGTACAACTGTAGTCTACGGATTCATAACTGCCCATCAGGATTCTGGCCCTGATTTTTAGCTGGACCCTACATAGATCTTTGTTCTCCAGGCACAAAACTATATAAAACACTATGGTGTTAAGACAATTTGGGTGCTTAAGATCCCAACTGGAGGAAGACCGTAGGTTCATCCATATTTTAAGGCCAGGATTTTCAAGGCTTTCAAGTGTGGGTGTTGTTTTGAAGATGCTCTCAGCTGTAGTCACTCACTCTGTTTAAACCCCCTGTCTATAACAGCAATCTGTCATGGGCTTAAAATGCATTTGTGGGTTATCTAAATTGCATGATACAATGGTGTCCACACAAACATCCTCTTAAAAGGTCATACAGCCACTGAACCCCTTCACAGAAGACCACACTACCTCAGGTGACAGCAGTCATCACATGCCAGGGGTGGGAGGGATCTAGAGCCACCCCACACCCTATTTCTTTAAAAGCAAATTTCTGCATGGGGGGGGTTGCTGAGGGGGTGCAGTGCATGGAAAAGGAGAATTAACCCTTTCCTCTTAAGTAGTACTCCCCTGAAAACTGCACCCTCTACATAATGAACAGTTTAAAAAACAAGTTTTAGCTGTTGTGTGGGGAGGGACTTGTGAGTGTATGTGGGGGATGTATCCAAGCATGAGCATCAACTGAAACCCTCCCTCCCCACACTTCTCACATGGCAAATGGTTTTAAGAGAATGAGGGGAAACCTTTTGCATTAATTGCTGTGTGCATTGGGGAGGGTTTTTTGGAGGCCCATGAGGAGCCATCTCCCATGCTTTAGCCCAGGGCTGTAAATTATGCACCTATTCAGATGTTTTTGGACTGTAACTCCCAGAAGCCCTAGCTATCAGAGCCAATGATGAGCACTACTAGCAATTGCAATCTAACAACACTTGGAGAGTCATATTATTCCCGTTCCTGCTCTAACCACTACTTTGCTCTAACCACTTCTCACCACAATTTATTCTTCAGTGAGGACTAACATTAGTGAGAAGTTAATGTGCTTTGTTATGCCAGTGCACCTGCCTTGATGATGCTCGTGGCACAAATACTAGAAGAAAGATTATACACAACACTTGAGACAGCGATTTCTCATCACCTATGGAACAAGAAAGGCTGGATTTATTTCTGTCCTATGGCTTGTGAGACTATATTTAATTACTACAGAACAAAAATACAGCTACAACATCCTCAGATGTATAGCAGATGTACTGCTTTCTAGCTGATTAGCTAAAAGTGAATGAAACCAAGTGACTCGCTAAAGAATAATATTCCCCCAGAGTAGGGGGCTCCATTTGTGTTCAGCTGTTGTAACCTCTACAGGCAGATAACATATGCTTTTGCTTTCATTAGCTGAGGAGCAGCACATAACCTTAAAGCTGTATTGAACAGAATGGAATGTTTTGTTAGCGGGCTTCCTTCAACAAACATATAGAGCGGATGTAGATAGTGTATTTGTATACAGACAGAGAGATATAGACATTTATCTCTTATTCACACTCATTTATACTAATTTCAAGTTCACACAAAGCTCCTGTACTGGCAATAGTTGCACTGTAAAAGGAATTTTGACAGTGCAGTTTGTTAGGCTGCAGACAAGGACAAGCACCTGCTGAACTACATATACATATGCAATCATTAAAAAAAAACAGGTATGATTTTTTTGCTACTTATATAGGTGTATACATACATATACGAGGTCTGTCTATTAAATAACAAGACTGTATTTCTACCTTTCAGACAAATCAGGGAGAACTGATTGTGAATGCTTGAGTGGTGACCTTGAGCATGTCTGAACCTGCATGACAAACATCAATGCTCTTGGCTGTTCAGTTAATTGTGTTTAAAATAGTTAATTTGCTGTGTTAGTTAACTAACACAGTTGCCGTTTAAAGCAACTGTGTTGTCTGTTGCGTGCTGGAAAAATGCCAAGTTTAAAAGTCAAGCAATGTGACATTATGCAGCAACTTGAGGCGGACCCAAACCTTTTTCTTCTGATGAAACCTGGATCTTCCAGTGTGATCCTGAGACAAAACAACAGTCAGTGCACAGGAAAACACCATCATCACCAAGAATGAAAAAAGCACATCAAGGCAAGTCCACATTCAAAGCCATTCTCATCAGGTTTTTTTTGGATCTAGGGCATAATTTTGGCAGAATGGGTTCCAGAAGGCAGAATAGTGAACCAGCATTATTATAAGGAAGTTTTGACAAAGCTGAGAGAAAGGGTTAGATAAAAAAGGCCAGAACTGTGGAAACTTCAATAAGGCAATGTGCCTGCTCACACAGCACTTTCTGTGAAGCAGTTTGTGCCGTAAATGCATCACTACACTTGAACATCCTCCATATTCACCAGATTTGGCAACATGCAACTTTTTTATTTTCCCTAAAGTGAAATCGGTGCTTAAAGGAACACGTTTTGAGTCAATTGATGCAGTAAAGAAGAAAATGGCAGATGTATTGAAACAACTGATAGAAACTGATCTGCTCCATGTCTTCGACCAGTGGAAAACAAGACTGCACTGGTGTGTGAGGGTGAACGGGGAATATATTGAAGGGGACAAACATTCAAATTATAATTCATATAAATAAAGATGGGTTATTCTAGCAGTCTTGTTATTTAATAGACAGTCCTCATACATATACATACATGCCTATGTAATCTAAACTGAAGGTATCATACTTTGGACAAATTATGAGATGACATGATTCAGTGAAAAATATTAGGAAAAGTAGAAGGCAAGAGGAAGCGAGGCAGATCATGGACTTGTCTACACTATCAAAAACCCTGCATCCCCTTGTGAATTCCTCTGAATCTGTGGCGATCAGGCCACACATGGCATGGCCTTTTCCCCAAATCTGGGGCAATCCAGCCACACAACACATGGCCCGCATCTGGGGCATTCTGTGGTATTTCACCTAGATGTGGAGTATTTGGGATTCGGGGTTTTCTCTGCCGCTGCAACTGCCGCCGCTACCACCATCGCCACTGACACTGTGACCAATTTTAAAGCTCAGGGGGCAGTTCCTGGCCAAAGGGAGAGGTTTTCTCCCTTCCCCTGGCTTGGCAGTGCTGCCTCCACCTGCTCTCTGCTCTCCTGTCACTTCCTTCAAGAGTTTCTGTCGCTTTCTTTAAGTGTTTCTTCCTGTGATGGGTAAGCAGGAGAATGGGTGAAGGCAGTGCTGCCAAGCCAGAAGGGAGAAAACCTCTCCCTTCAGTTGGGAACTGCTTCCTGAGCTTTAAATTATGGTTGAGGTGAGGGTGGTGGTGGTGACAGATGAAACTTAACAGGAAGAATCAGGATAAGTTACCACACACTCCGGCTGATAATAATAATGTGCAAGGCTTTGGGGGGAATGTGAACCATGCATGCAGAACTCCATTTGGAGTTTTTGCCCCACATGTAGATAAGCCCCATGTTGCCGATGCATTAATTCAAGAAAGGAAGCACAGCCCTGAGTTTGCAAGGCCTGAGTAGGCCTGTTGATAATTAGGGTTCTTGAAGATCGACAACAACAGCAAACTGAAGTGGAGAAGCAGAAGGGAGCAATTCAACATGACAAAACTTCAGGATAGTGGAAATGAAGGAAGGACAATGGGACAAATATCACAATTAACTGCAAGAAAATGGCTTCATTTGCTGGGACACCAAAGCAGGAACATTAAGCAAGAGCTACATGTAGTATATGGATAACAATTATTTTTGAGAGTGAGTTGACTGACCATTCTTACTGATATTTGTTTAATTTTAGGTGTATCATTAAACATTTTTCTGCATGACTTTTGAGAGTGATTTTAAATACATGAAAACTCAGTTTTTAAAAGGGCTGGTCCTACTTCTATTTTTGATGGTTGTTCTAAAACGTTTACATTATTTTAAGGTTTTAAACTATAAGTTGCCAAAATTTAAAATCCAACCCATTTTTCTCTCCTACCCTCAAAAATTCTGTCTAAAATAAATGCATTCTAAATTTGTAAAATAGAATATTCTGTGAGACTCAACTATTTCCCAACCAACTTCTGTATACTTCCATTTTTATTACTTAATATGCATCCATCCATTTCCTTTCACAGAAACTATTCTGCTTATCTCATGTAAATGCCACAAAAGCATAATAGTCAAGTCAAACTAAGCTCCATTATCCAAAATCTTTTAAGATGTGGCCATGTACTTCTGAAGATGTAGTACTGTACTATCATGGGCTATAGAAACATAGAACTACAGGTATACTCAAACATACTATTATTTAATTATTCAAAGAAGATTTTAATGGGCTGTTAGATTATACTAACTGCTTTCCTAGAATGTGTATACAGCACATGCAGACTTGGAAAGTGATGGATTAATATTTTATGAACTCAGATAGGGAGCCAAATCTATTTCCAAGAGTGTTTTGTGTGTGTGTGTGTGTTTTCATTTGGCAATGGAAAGAAATTGAGAGCAAGAGAGAGAAGTTTGCTCCAAATCTAATGACTACAAAAAGGCATATACATACAATGATTCAGTAACTGCTATGATGGTGCCAAATGGAATGAACCACACAATATGGGCTTAGTGAAAAAGCAGCATCTTAATTTTCTGTTATTGCCATTTCCTAGTCCTAATAGTACAATGCTTGATTTATCTCCCATTTATGCATTTGTAGAAAGGCATATAAGCAAACAAACTACATTTTCTGTCTGTTGATAATTCAACCCTTCCTTCTTGAGAATACAACAGGTTTAACAGGTAGATATAATGGACAGTAGAATATAAAAAGATCTTGGAAAATTTACTCTTTTGGACTACAAATACCAGAGCCCCCTAGATGGCTGAAGAGTTCTTTAAGTTCTAAATATATACAGCAACATCCAAATATTTTCTGCTGTCCCACAGAAGTCAGCAGGTATTTCTTGAGCACAAAATTTAAAATCCTAGAAGTTATTCTTTGAAGAATGTCAGATCCTCTCCATTTTAACATCATGTATTACAAAGTGTCCAACACATACACATTCACTGAAAAACCCACTCTGGAAAAAAAGACTGGAGTGGGTGCTATCATGGAGTAATTCTAATTCTGATTAAAATCTAGGCAGACAAGACAATCATTCCTTAAAGCAGGGATTTAAGTAAAGAAGGTAGGTAACTCCAATAAGCTATTTTTTTCACAGCTCACGACTGGATTTCTGTGTATGTCATGAATGCCCAACCTTTATCTAGAGCTAGACCTATTTCCTAAGGTTTAACTCATGCAATAGCAAATATTATATCATTTTTTTAAATTTAGTTATTTATACCCTGCTCTTCAGCCACAAGGCTATCAGAGTGGCTTACAAATTGTTTTAAGCAGTAGCTATTTACACATCTACACTGCATTAAACAGTTTCCAATGTGTATTAGCTATCATAAAGAAAACATGGCCCAAAAAGCCTTTTGCTCTTAGTATAAATGTCAACAATCACAGGATATAAGTCACTAGACATTGTCTGCTCATGCATCTACCCTCTAGGAGGATACAACCATCTAGAAGGGCTCATAATCTAAGAAAACATACTGTATTAGATTGGCATCGTTTCAGGTCACACATGCTGAAATAATCCAAGGGTGCAGCTCTTTGTGGGGGGGGGAATGCGGGTGCTGCCCCTTCAAACAAGAATCCTGCCCTTCCAAATGAAATCTTCCTTAGTCCTCAATTTCTAACACTGCATGGAGTGAGACACTGAAAAATCACTCACACTTATAATTCTTATATTTGCTTTGACTGCATTTCCATGGTAAATTGGCCTACCCTTTTCTTGGGAAGGCTAAACTGTATTTCTAAATGTTCAACTGAAGTTTTGAGTTCCTGCAGTGGTGGACATTTGGGGACTGAAGGAAATTTTTGGAGGGGGCAGAATTCCAATAGAAAGTCAATACCCTCATTTTGTCTCCTTTAGCCACACCCCTAAAATGGTCTAACTAATCTAGCTCATAAAAACACTATTATCACACAGTCCTTTAGTGACCCCCCAAGTTTTACTTCATCTAGATGTAGTCTTATTCTATTCAGTTGCATATCCATATTAAATATGCTAGCCAAAATGGAAAGTGTCATCTTTTAAATCTGTATTTTAAAGGGGAGATGTTCTCCAGTGCTAAATAGTGCTTAACAGTAGTTTTCTCAAAGTGTTATGAAAGGTGGTCAGAAATTATCAGGAAACACAAGACTGATAAAACTAGGTAAATCTTCTTTGCAATGTCAGAAGGCTTTTCTGGTTCACATTTATATCTGCCGAACTGACAAGTAGATTTTGCAATGTTATAAGGTCCTCTATAGCTGCAAATATAAACATACTTTAACTAATTTGTCTACAGTTCTTTAAAAACCACACAACATCGCCTGTAATTCGATTTTTTCCTTCTCTGGAAATACAAAAACAGAACAATCTCAGTAACAGAAGCAAACAAGACAAATGCCTGGAGTGTCAAGATCCCAGAGGCACCTGCCTCTGCTGTGCTTTATCAGAGAAAAAAGAGAGAGATGTTGCCTGCATATTTAAAGAAGGGAAGTGCATAGAGGCAACTTAGCAGTTTGATGGCTGGGTAGCATTTCCTGCATTTCAAGGACCATTTAATCTCAATCACTTTTCCAGAGGATAGATATAATTGTAATGGAGAAGAATAAGGAACTGAGATGCAAAAAATGGCAAGAAAAATAACAGGAAAGTAGAACCTAGGTTTATTACTGATAATTTAATATGCTGCTAGTATATTGCTTATCAGTCTACAATAAGATTTTTTGTGACCTCGGTGGGTTGACTTTAATTAACCTAGAACAGCAAAAATTTGGGGGCAGACTTTGGGCCAGCCTCCAAGTTAGAATGAGGATCCTTGCTTAACATTCAACAGAAACCATGTATTTTTGAGTGTTTTGTTCAAGACAAATCAATCTGATACCCCTTTTTGTTTTGGGAAATTAAAAAATACAGTAAAATGTTGAGGATCTATAGTAAAAAAAAATAGGTTTGCAAAGTAGCCAAAAGAGATGCAACAAAATGTGGCAAAAAAGCATACATGTAAAGCCAGGACACACTTGGTAATATAATTAAAATCCTATATAAATATCCTAGTCCATTATAGGAGTTCTAGATAGGATAGGCAGTCTGGAGAAGAAACTCTCTCTTCTCTCTCTCCCACACACTCTCTCCCTGAAGCTTCTGCATTTATTTTCCAGTTATCTTCATTGTGACACTCTTGTTGGAGATGTCCCCAGGACCCCAAAAGGAGTTATCTTCTTTCTTATCAAGTGCGGCTGGGGCTGATATAAGGTGTAGTATAAAACACCTGGATAACCTCCTTTGGGGAAGACTGAACTGGTAGATGTGCATTCACTCTCCAGTGCTTGTTGAACTGGCCAAGAGAAACTTCTGTATATCTTCAATCTGATTGGCAGGTACTTCTTTGCATGTGCAAGCAAGGAGGTTCTGCAGTATCTCTTTACTTATCTGCCTGCAAATTTGAGAAAAAGCCTAACTGTACTATTTTGTATCTGAAAAAAGAAACTTTTTTCCTGGAGTCACTGTAAAAGCAAAGGTCTAATTCTTAGAAGGAAAAGAAACCTTTTCCCTAGTTGTTGTGACATTGCTCAAAGGTCAAAGAAAAACATGGCTCTACGATCCTTTTTGAAAATGGATGCTCCTCCAGGGAGGCATGTTTCTAAAACAAGGACTCTTTGGCTACAATTTTACGGTGGGAAGAACAAATCTCACGAAGGAACAATTCTTGGCTCATGAGAGCTAAAGCAAGCACAACATTGAAATATACTCACAGTGGAAATCCTCTGATTTTTTAGAAATACTCCCTCATCTTCATAAACTTATGCCACACTATGATGTAAAGTAGGAATAGGCAAACTGAAGGTCCATCCCTTGGTTATTTGGTTTGTGGGCTTTTCCTTTGGATCCATCCCTTCCATCCCAATGTGGATCAATACAGAGCAGGGGGCTTCTGTCAAGTCTAAATTCTAATTTAGAGTGTATTTGGAACTGAACTTTATAGTCACTAAACAGCCTGCTATTCTTCCCACTGTCCTTAAACACATGGCTTTTCTGTATCTCAGTATTGTTAAGAGGTAGCATTTGCAAAACTATATATATATATATATATATATATATATATATATAATATTCTATATATCAGCAGAAGCCTGTCATGCACACATGCGCAGCAGCTCAAACATTATGCTCAACCCTTTCAATGGTCCTGCTTCTCTACTTCAGGAAGAACAGGATATCTGGCAACACATCTGACTAATTTTTTCCTCCCACCCCATTGAAAGGGTTAATGTGGTACATGCTTATACAATGCCAGCACCCCCAAGAGTCAAGCCTGTGTTCACACTGCCCCATGCTTGTTGACGTTGTCAGCTGGTACAGTACCTGAGGTTGGAAGAACTTCAGAGGGTGCAGCGCCAAATACAGGGAGGGGAAACACAAGGAGAGAAAGGAAAGAGAGAGAAGATAGGAATATATAAAACCACAGCACAAACATGATATACAAACATGGCAGGCTGAGGCTATAACAAAGAAGATATGTATTGCCACTCAGTCTCCCACTGCCATCCCCAGCCACACTCTTCTGTAACATCCATTCAAACCAGTGCATGAAGGAAGGTACAGGGCAGATTTAGTTCCCTTAGGTTCATTTCTGAGGAATAATATTTTGCACAGCTTGCGGCTTTCAGTCAGACAAAATGTATATTTTACATCCTGTTGGCTTCAATGTGAATCCCCTAAATGTCAGGGCAAATTCTACTCTAGTACAACTTTATTGCAGGCCCACTATCGATTCCCAGACACTTATGATGGATGAGACAACATGCAATGCAAATAACCACAAGAATACTGTATTTCATTCAGATCCCCTGGCTCAAATAATGGCTCTTAGAAATGAAAGCTGTGGCTTGAATATCTTTTTTCCATGTATAAATGCCTCTCCTTTATCTATAGGACAAAAGAAAATTGGCAGGGTTTGTTTCAGTAACATTCTTCTGTGTAATTCAAAATGCTTAGCTGAATATTGCTTGCTGTCTAATGGACCTAAACACTCTACTTATGGAAACTCTTCACCATTCATTAATAATAGGAGTGATGTACACCTCTGCTTTTATTTGAAGAGCCTGCAAAGCCTCACTTGTGAGACTCTCTGGAGGGCCTACTCCCCTGAACCACACGGCAATTGCAGTATTTATGATATCCTGGCTGAATTCCAGTTATGTTGCCACACATGCTGAGGCAGTCAAGTGCATGCTGATGCCATCTGCACAAGTCAAGGTGGTTCAGCTTTCTGCTCAAAATGCAAAATATAAATGATGGCACACAAAATGTTCCGCACTTGGTGTCAGTATGTGCACAGCCACCTTAGTGTGTGGCAGCAATGACTAGAAGTTAGTACAAATGAGCCTGCTGACTAGAACACTATTGAAATAGTTTTTGAGCACGTTCACATTTCCTCAACTGTTGGATTAAAAAATTCAGGAAATTCAGGCAGTGTTGCAGGACTGCTGTTTAGGCCCACTGTGGCAATGCAGCTACGTTTACGTGTCAGAGAAAGAGCAACACAAGATCTTAAGATGGAAAAGAATAGTTTTGAACATATCATCCTTTCCCAGACTATTTTTTAACTATTTGAGATCATTATTATAATTTTAAACTGCCAGGATGTTCAGATTCTTTTTATGTTTCCTTCCTCCTCTCCGACAAAAATACTTCCATTTATTTTAATTATGTTTGTTATATGTTTTTTCTTGTATAGTGCTGGTCATAGACCATAATAAAGACTGATTGACATTACTACACATATTGATATTATTATACAAATTGCTGCTGTTTGAATGCAGAAGCCTGGTAGGAAATACCAGCTTTCATCGCTATGATCACACATACACACACGACAGCTTACATGTAGCATGAAGCCCTGGTTTGTTGTTATGGCACTGAGCTATGGCAGACATTAGCCTTGCTTGATTTCTCCTCCCCCTCATGCCTTCATTACACATAAAGGGGGGCAGGGGACTAGAAGCTTCTACTTTTAATTTATAGCAAACCATGCTTGGCCATTTTGTCTGAATGTAACAAAACTAACGTTTGTGGAAATATAATTTGCAGTCCAACAAGAATCCTATAACAGGATCAAATTGTGTGATTTAGGATCTGCATTTGTTTATAAACAATGGTTTGTGTGAACCATAATCTAGCACATCAGGGGAAAAAATGTTCAACTACTGTTTGCTGCAAACAGAAGCTTCCAGTCCCCCCCCCCCTTTCTATAAGATGGAGGCCAAATGGAAAAGGAGAGAATGACTGGGCCTGAAGTTCACTGTGATTCATTCCTGTACCAACAGACGTGTGATTTGTTATGTTTAAAAGCAGACATAATAGTCTAAAGATTATTGTCTACTCTAAATTTGGTTGCAAAAAAGGAATGTTAAAGTTCTGTATGCCATGGCTCTCTGGTTAATTCAGAGAGTTAGTAACACTACAAAGCACAGCTGCCAACATGTAACAAACCCAGAATTCAAGCAGTTAGAAATAGTATTGAGAACAAAATGTTAAATGCACCACCACTTTTTCCTCTGCCGTTCTGCAAATTCTAAGTATCCAGATTTGGTGCAATGAACTTGCATTGGAGGTCAATGTAGTACAAAAATCCTTGTTGCAAGATAATCTCTGGCCACTGACAGCCAGAACATAATTTCTGTCCTTTATATAGTGTGAGAAAAGCTGCATGATAAAATTTTTGGCAAGGGCCATATGTAATATGCCCAGAGCCTGCCAGCTTAAAGATGAATGAAAAGCAATTCATTTTTAAAAAATGTGTATTCAAAGAATGTTTTTCCCACACACTGAAACTGGGGAGATAAAAAGCAATCGTCCATTAAATAAAGTGAGAGAAACCTCACTGAATTCAGGCTCTTTCTGGAAGTGCTATAGAATGTGAAGAACCAGCTTTGTTTCACTTTCCCTCCCCTGAGGGCTAGTGAACTTTCACTTAGTTTGCCGATGATTCACAAAGAGTATTTTATCTCATGAATCTCCCAAGTGCTGGCTTTTCCCTACTGAGGGTCATTTCTTGATTAGAGAGGTGACAGGAAAGGGCCATCATGCATGCCCAGTTTGTTTCCTGCAGTCAGTAGGCTATGGAGGCTATGGATGCAGCTGTTGTAGAACTCTCCTGATACCAAGAGAATATTTAAGCTTCCTTGATAATATACCTGTACAGGAATCATGGGAGATGGTTTGGGGGCACATTTGAGCCTTTTACAGTGCAGCTAACTATCATCCCTAAATGATATACAAATACAAGATACGTAATTTCCAGCAAAAATATTCAGCTTCTATGCTTCTTTCTTCAGACACATGCCAAAGCTTACTTTTCTTGTCAAACCATATTCCAAATCCTGATCAAACCATTTCCCAATTGTTTCAGATTTTCCACTGCTGACATATAATTCTAAAGGCTGCCTTCATGTACATCGGTACATATTTCTCTACAAAGCACTCATCTCTTAGCATAAATTAAAACAAATAATAATAAATTAGGTTTTATATTATAGCCTAAATCCTTTCCGTTATAATGTATACCTTCTGTAATATCTTCTTTAATCCATATTTTAACCCACTTGTTAGTCCTCATTAGAGTAGACCTAATGAATGAATGGTGTTTACATAACTGTTGATTTATCAAGTTTCCATTGGTTTAGTGGGTTTACTCTAGTGGAGACCAGCTGTTGGACTTGCTATGCCTGCAGTAAATGGGCTAGGAGACAACAAAACCTTTTGAAATTTCCAACGATTTGTGGTGTAACTTTTGTTTTATGAGAGGATTACTATACAGTTAGTATCTTAAAGCATTTTTTTCTCTAATATGCACATACAATGTGAAGCACTTTCCAATTTTCCACAAATATTAACACACTTTCTAATACCCTTTAGCCCATTTCACCTTAGGGCCCTTTCAGACAAGATAATTACAGCACTATGATTCCACTTGAGCTGCCCTGCTTGTGTCCTACGGAATCCTAGAGTTTGTAGTTTGATGAGGCTCCAGAGCTCTTTGGTGGAGAATTCTAAATGTCCCTCTGTAATCCCTAGGATTCCATAGGTTGCCACCATGGCAGTTTAAGTGGAATCAGCATTAGAATTGTGTAGTGTGCAAGGACATTTAGACTCTTTATATCTTGTTCAACATACATATATCTTATTGGAGAAGCATATAGAATGTTGACAAGTTGTATATCTTATTAGCAATAACCTACTCAAAGGTTGTGTTTTCTATAAATTAAACAATATTTTAAAAAATATCTAAACATCTCTTTACTGGAAAGCATTACAGCCAGAGGGAATTATTAGCCATGCCAGACCAAGCTTGTTTCTTTGGTAGGGAAAGTGCCTGTGGAAAAGAATAAACATGGGACACCACAGTCTGACCTGGCATCAGCATCAATGGGGATGTGAGCTATGTTCAGGTGGGGAAGGTAGATCATAGAGTCAATTTCTTTTGGAAGTAGATTCACAACACTACTGCTATGGAGAAAGATGTCTCATACTCCACTACAATAAGCAGCTAACACTGCAACCTGGATGAGAAGGGGTTCATTCAATCAGCTGGACTATCAACAAAAGTATGGAACAGCTAAACCCAATATTGTCCACCAAGAAGCATTCCCTGAGATCCCCCAGGCTGAAATTGCCAAGGAACAAACTGCTTTCATACCTGAGGCCTAAATCCTATTGTTGATCCCAATTAGAGTAGGTCCATTGGATCAATGGTAAGTCAGTAAGTCAACACTTTATACGTTCCATTAATTCATGGGTCTCCTCTAGTTGGGACTGACACAGGTCTGTTGTTCCCCACTGCTGAATCACCAGTACAAACAATGAGCCAAGATGAAAATAATGGAGAGGAGAAAGAGAGTATCAAGTAAACTTACATAATGACCTCTGTGAATGCCAAGGTAACATAAAATTTAATATGAATACCAGGCATTAAATGACTAGCATATTTTGTTAGTGTTGTTTCAAAAGAAACATGTTTGGTAAGGAGACAGTGAACAACGCAATACAGGTCACACCCCATATCCTGGACTTACTGTTTATAATGAAACCATGGATAATTGCGAACCCTATTAAAATTAAGGACTTCTGGTACAAACATACTATAGAGTTGCACTGAAGGACCTAGTGATTCCTAGAGAGGACACCTCTCTAGGCATTTTCCAGTGTGACTGTATGGTATGTGTCCCTATTTTTTTCAGCTGCAGAAAACTGAAACCATGGATATTGGTTCCACAGATACTGGGGGTGAGGAGGACCTGTATGGAAAAATGTAAAAGTTAATGTATAAGTTAAATGTATAAGTTAAAAGTTAAAAAATATTGTGACCCTTATTTTATCAGATACCAGTTTTACTCTTATACCATGACAACAGCAATGCAAATAAGTTTAGATGCAGTAAATGCCCACTGTACTACTGTCAAGCATTTAAGGAGAGTATTGCTGAGGACAATATGCATACCTTGCTTGTTGAAGTCAGTGAGAATGAGTCTTTAACTCTGTGAAATGTTTACTGTGCATCAGACTTCCTTTCATAAACTTATAAAAATTTCTGGTAAACATACAAGAATGCTATCTGGATGGTATTTTGGAAATATGCATGTTCAGGAAGGAAGGAAGGATGGAAGGAAGGAGAAATGTACTTCTGAAACTTGTTCAGAAAGAAAACAAACACATAGCACTTAAAATCCATACTTGAGAACACTTGCTGCTTTGGGTTTCTATCTAAAATAGAAGTATTTTTTTTAAAAAAAACAACAAAACAACAACCATGGTTTAGCAAAACAAATTTGCCAAATGCTTGTCAGTCACTCAGAGTCTCTACAGCTGATGGGTCTAAGGGCTAAAAATGTTGGCTCACAGGGGCCTGTGCTGTAGGAGAAAGTCAAAACTTGATATGTACATGTGTTAAGGCCAGTCTGTTGGAAAATTGCTTGAAAAACATCTGGGTTATTCTGTTTTAAAAATGTGAAGGATGAAACCTGGGTTCACTCCCTGGACCCCCAGGGACCTCCTGTAGAGGATATCCTGAGTAGCCTCACTCCAGGATGCTCCCTACAGACCCCAAAAACAAACAGACAAACAATCCAGCTGCCACCACCCACTGAGTTAAACTGGGGGGGGGGTTCCTTCCCCTTGGGACCCCCCTTTTCCATGCACAATGCAGTGGGAAATTGTGCGTAGTCTCTGATAACCAGTGGCACTCTTTGCCACTATAGAATCAACTAACTCCCTCCTCTTAACCCCAGAGGAGACTCAAAATAGCATTGTCAAGAGATAAGGCACATGGTAAGCATCAGTTACAGGAAGATTAATAAATTCACTTTATTCAAGTGAAATCAGTCATGCAATCTCACATGAGGTAGGCTTCTCCCAACCTCAGGCAGGCTTAAAGTTATAGCAATCACAGAGTATTAAGATCAAAGCATTATATTACTCAAGTTACATTCAGTTACTAATTTAACTACATTCAACCAAAGTAAAGAAATTAAAAAAGAGTTCCCTAATGCAGCTAAACATGCCCTAATCTCTACTAAATACTTGCAGTTTGTTGCCTTAAGATGTTATCCAGGCAGCCAGGAGCTAAGCCGGGTGTGGAATGGCTTTGCTCGACCAGCCATAGCAGTCCTTGTTCTCTCTCTCTTTCTCACATCTTTCTCAAAAATCTAAAATGGCTTCAAACAAAAGCAGTTAAATCTTCATCAGAGTTCCCGGGCCTAGAGCTTTAACTGGTCAGTCCAGGTCAGATGGTGTCATCCTTGATGTCATTTCATTAGCTCTGTGGAGGTGGTGTTTTAGGCCCTCCCTTCCATTAACCCTTTTCTTACCTGATACTATACTGACAATACAATCTGTTTACAGACAAAGGGAGTTATAGTTCTCTAGTAGAATGATGGGAGTTGCACCTTAAGGCAGCATGATGGGACTCCATCATGATAAAAAAGAAATGTTGGGTTATAGAAAATTCTTCTTTGACTAGAACTGTGATTCCTTAAAGAGGTAAGTGGATTTCCATGCTCAAAATTCAAGTTATCAACAGATGATACTGCAATAATTATGCTATCCTTTTCAGAAAATGTCCAGTATAGTTCAATAAAAACAGCATCAGTGACTACAAAGTACATAGTTTCCATTGGTTTACTTCCTGTCTTGCTTTTTAAAATCCATTTTCCCCATTAAAAATAGTCATTTTAGGGTCACAACTTTCTGCTCAGCAACATTGAAGAGGGCTCATGCTGAGCTATATGCATTGGGGAAATCAGAAATTAGGGCTGAGTTACAGCTGATGAGGCTGGCTTACTAGCTAGCTGTAGAGCACAGCAGTGTTTTTACCCCCCATGGCTGTTTTCATCCATTGCCATCAAATGCTCAGGTAAAGGAAGAAAAAATAGCCACTGTAAGTGTGGGTACATTGACTTCTAAAAGTAAAGGGTAAAACTGAGTATTTTTCCCCAGATTACTTTATGTTATCTCTTTATTATTTCACCCTTTTACAATAAGCACCCAATCCTGATCACAATCTCTGTAGAATAAATGGACTCTTTCTTCTTACTGCATGCAAACAGACATGTTTATTTACTGTTAGTTGGACAGAGAACACAACTGAAGAATAGAAGAGCTGCGCTTCTCCTGCTAGTTGATGCTAGTTGATGTGGGGGACTGCGAGTTTTTGTTCCTAAAGTGCCAGGGACTGTTTGTCTTTCCTAGAAACTTGCAGCAGGATGGCAGCAAATGGCTCATGGACTGACACTGGTCCATGGACCCCGATTGTGCATTCCACTGAAATAGAGCAAAGGGGAGTCCAAGAGGTAGAGTCTAACTCTAGTTCATAATATGAAGCTCTAATAATTAACTGCCAAGAACCACTGAAAAGGGGGCTCATGTTGAGCTGTATGCATCAAGGAAATCAGATATTAGGCCGAGGTACAGTCTATGCAGCCAGTTGACTGTAATGCACTGCAATGACCCTGTAGTGCACAGCAATGATATATTGACCCAACTCCCATACTGAGTAGCACTGAAGTAGAGCAAAAGCAAGTTAGAGTCAGATGTCTTATAATGATGAGGTAGACCTTCTATGCTGAGAACCATCCCAGTCTCTAGATCTGCCTGAGTTTCTTTCATAATATTCTGTCTCTGAGCCCTCTCTGGGACACCAGTGTCCTATTTCTGAGCCCTGTCTGAAGCCTCATGTGTGTTCTCCCATTCATCTATAATAGCTAGTGACTCTATGAAAGTAATCACTTATTGACATGGAGTACAGTTGTTTCTCCGTATCCGCGGATTTGGTATCTACAGATTTAAGTATTCACGGCTTGAAAATGTTCTTTAAAAAAAATAATCCAAAATAATCCAAAAAGCAAACCTTGATTTTGCCATCTTATATAAGGGACACTATTTTGCTATGCCATTGCATATAATGGAACTTGAGTATTCACGGATTTTAGTATCCACAGAGGGTCCTGGAACCAAACTCCAGCGAATATGAAGGGACAAAAGTACTTCCTTTAATCCCCTGGCTATTCTTTTTAGGGTAATGACTGCCATCTTCCTTCCTAACAGCGAGGCTGCCAAAAATGCCTTTTACTTGCTCAAACTGTTCAGTGAAGAATGCTGAAAAACCCTCCTATTCATATGGTAGATATTTTGGTGACATGAGGGAGTGTTGTCCTCAGCATTCAGACTCTTCATGTTATTAGATGGGGCTGCCACCAAAACCCCTGTAGCTATCAAAAAGCTCACAATTGCCATAGAAGCCTGTGTATCAGAGGTTACCTTTCTCTCTCTCTTAGGTTTTGAATTATTTTATCGAGAATTTTGTTCAGTTAAAAAGCAATGACTTAAGGAGCTGAAAGGGTAGACTCTGACTCTAACTCATAATGTGAAGTTCTAATAATTAATTCTGCAAGGGTCATCTTTCATTATAAAGACAGTTTGGTTAAATGCCAGTACTGCAAGTCACCACGTTGCAAGTTTGATTCCAGAGGGCTCCAAGGTTCACTCAGCCTTCCATCCTTCTGTAGGTTGGTAAAATGAGTACCCGGCTTGTGGGGGCAATCAGCTAATACACATTGCAAACTGCTTAATGCAGCATAGATGTGTAAAATTGCTATTGCTTAACAATTTGTAAGCCTCCCTGATAGCTTTTGTGGCTGAAGAGTGGGGCATAAGCACCAATTTAAATTAAAAATAAATAAAATTAAAGTAACTTGCATGTTAGGGATAATAAAAAAACCATTCTCTCTCAGCCAGCAAAAGTATTGAGAAAGCTTCCAGATGAAGCTCTGTTATGTAATCAATCACTGCCTTTCAAATCACTGAATTTTAAAACAGGTCCTGTTTTAAATCTGCTCCTGTTCTTAAAACAAGTTCCTGTTCTTTAACTGGAAGCTGTCTATGTCATGTCACAAATGAAAAAGACATTTCCCTCCCAAATCCAGTTTGGGGAGCAAGTAGTGTTGCTGCAACCATTTGCCTCCCCGGCTAAAAGGCCTGGTGTGGCCCTGTGTGCTGTTGCTCAAGGTTAGAACTGGATAAAGGAAACCACCATGGTTCCAAGGATGGGCCTACCAACCTGGAGAGTCCCGAGTGCGTTCAAAATGGCCGGGATGAGCTGAAGAGCATGCAAAACCTGAAATGTTTCACTTAAGGCCAGAGAAGCTTCAGGCTAGAAAAAGATTCCTTTGTGTTTGACTAGAGGTCAAGAATTTTAGTGAGTGGAGGAGATGATCTGAGGTCAACAGCTCTTTCCTGTTTACTTGTTCAGTGCTAAATTGATGGACATATCGTGAGAAGACATGACTCACTAGAAAAGACAATAATGCTTGGTAAGATAAGGCAGTAGGAAAAGAGGAAAACCACATTATAGGTAGATAGACTCAATGGAGGAAGCCACGGCTCTTGAGTCTCCAAGACCTGAGAAGGGCTGTTGATAACAGGGTGACTTGGAGACCTCACATTCATAAGATCACCATAAGCTGAAGTCGACTTTATGGCAATTAACAACAACCAACAACAATTTGATGAATTCTAATCTTTTAAACATACTGAGTTTTGAAAAGAAAGAAGCCAGATAACAGTTCTGTGGGGAGGGAAGTGATTAGAAAACAATGTTGAATGCTCGTCTCAATCAAATCAAATAATACAATAGAAGACAGTAATTTGAAATGATTTTCTCATTTGAAAAATAATGAAATAGAACATTGCTTAAAATCTAAAATTATACAGCAAGTAACATCATGGTAATGGAAACGATTATCATAGGAAGCAACAATTTTCTCTATTAAGAGAAGTATTGAAAAATAGCATTTTTTTTCATGAAGAAGTATTCATAAAGGTAATTATAAAACTTTACAAATTAATCAGTTGTGTCAAACAAACTCTTACTGGCACACTAGTCATTGCTGATGGTACTGGATACCATCCTACCATAAGCACATACTGAAGAGAGAGAGAAGGGATTTTTAAAAAAAAAAATTAAAAGGAGCTAGAGGCTTGTGTTAAAGTGATAATCGTTGAACTGGTAATTGCTTTTTAAAATGAAGGAAAGAATTAACTTTTTAAAATGGATAACTGGGAAATACAGCCAATGTTATAACAAACTGAGTTCAAATGGGAAAATGAAAAGAAGGGTTAATTTTATTTTTAAGTAGAAGTATGTATACTTAAGAGGCAAGGTGTCATAGTTTTGTTTAGAAATAGTTGATGATTAATAATGATAATGATTTCTAATGGTTATTAGTGCTTGTATATCTGTTGATAGATTCTCTCTAGGGAAGACTCTTTTTTAAGGGTTTAAGATTTGATTTGGATTATTAACAATTGTATTTTATAGAAAGGTGGTGAGGATTTATTATGCGAGTAATAAATTGATGGATCTTATAATTGGTTTTAGTTTATTAATGGCTGAAGAGAAGATTGGAAGTCATTTTTAGCTTTCTTTTTCTTTATACTATTTGCATCTCTCTTTTTCTTCTTCTTTTGTTTTTTTCTCTTTGTTTTATTATTCTATGTGCTCTAGTCGTTCTATTGTATATATTGGAAACTTTAAATAAAAGAGAGAGAGAGAGAGAGAGAGAGAGAGAGAGAATATTACTAGTATGGCTTAAACTAGCAGCTCATCAATGCTTATCCATTAATTAAACTCCAAACAATCTTTCAGATAAAGACATCCTCCATGACCAAATGACCCAACTGTCTGATTCCAAGAGCTACACAGAAAATTAATGATACTTTCTAAACCTATTTTCTGCAGCACACTCATTATTGAAAAATATTAAGGCTAAATCCATCATCCTTAAGTACAAATACTGAATTTAACACCAATAAAACAAGGTGGAAATGTTAATATCTGGGACCTCAATGTTATTTTAAAACTTGGCCAGGAGTAAAAAGAAATATATTTAAATAATTTGGAGACATTTGATGAAGGAAAAAGCTATTAAGATCTCATTCTTTTAGTATTTTGCACTGGCAAAGCTTAAAGAAAAGCCGGCTATAGCATAAAACCGGGAAGTTTTAAGTAAAAGCTGCTTTAGAATTTTTCATCACCTCTTCCTTTGAAACAGAAAGGCCTTTTAAATCTACTTTACACAAAGAAAATCTGTCTTATCACATAACAGTTAAAAAAAAAAGCCAAATCATTTCACAAAGGATAAGCTATGGGATGTCTTCATGAATGGTATCAAACCTTTTGACAACAGAGTATAAGTGCTGCAGAGGAACTGGCTACTACCTGGAGAACATGAAGAACTCCACTGTAATCTCTACAACATATGTTGCAATGTATATCCTCATTAAATGTAATAATTGATAAGAGGCAGAGAAGTAAAGGGCAGGAGGCACAAGGCACTCATGTTGCCTTCCTTCAGTGCCACTGCTATGCCCCAAACTATTATAGAGGACACTATGGATAATAAACCCTTACTTGGGTTTCTCAGTCATGAAAATTAGCATTGTGTGGCATGGGATTGTGGCAGTTGGGGGAGGAGTATGAAGAGTGAGGCCTGCTCCATATACAAAGACTCCCTTCCCAGTGATTTATAACCCCACATTATCAAGTTTCTCAATCATGGGAGAAGCTCCTGCATGCGGGAAATTCTCCTGTCTTCACACTTTCTCCCAACATGAGGATAGGCGCCTAGCAGGCCAAGTAACAGTAGTAGTGGGGGCCAGCTTTTGCAAGCATGCTCACCTACTCCATGTGCAGTTCAACTGAGTGATGTGGAACACCCAAACAGAGTTTGGAAAACTACACAAAGTCATTCTCAAAAGCATTTAACAAACAATGGCTGTATTTCAGAGAGGTACATGAAGGGTGGGGAATGAGTGGCTGGAAGGGATGCTTGCTCAAGTCATAGAAGGACAAGGTCTAGCTTATATCTAGCTTTGTATGGATTCCAGAATACTTTGAACATCAGCAGCACCTCAAACTCCACAGGGCACATCTCTCTCATTCCAAACTCCTATGGGTATCTTGGGTTTACTTACCTTCATTCAGTGGAAGTGGTGATTCCCCTGTGGCAGGCTCACCTTCCCCAATTTGCGTCCTGCCACGCAGGTTGAATCTGTAGCGGGATATGGGGTCTGTCCTCTGGAGTAAAAACCTTGTCTGATTAGGAGAGAAGTTCTCTACCAATGTTCTGCCACTTTTGGATCCGTTAACTGGAGAGAGAGGCAGGCTGTGTAGGCTTCAGTCTTGTTTTGAGAAACATGTTAAGCTACATATTTTACCACCTCTCATCCTACAATAGTGCCCCAACAGATGTTCCGGCTTTGATATGTGTTAGTTTTAAGAGACTATTTTTTAGTTAGGTGGTTGAGATGGAAGAACTTGATAAATGTCAACTAACATTTTAACACCTATGCAGCCCAGATATAATACACCATTCCTATCCTATAGAAATGTTCAAATAAGGCAGGGATGCAGAAAGTTTGGCTGTCCAGATGTTCTGCACAACAACCCCCACAATCCCTTAGCATTGGGGCTTCTTGGACTTGAAGTCTAAAACATCTGGAGACCCAAAGGGTCTTCACTCCTGAAATAAGAGATTTGCTAAAGTGGATAGCTCATTTTTTCTTTGGGGTGATGGGAGGTGTTAGGAATTAAGCTTTTTCTTCCTTTTATGGCTGACGGAACAAAATGCTTCAGGTGACTAGACAAGTAATGGGCAAATGGCTCTATTATAGCATAAATAAAAAAAGAACACTGTCACAGTTTTTTAGTTATCCTTTCTAGATGCCCACATTCTTGGAAATACCTTTCTAAGTAAGCAGTGCTGAACCTGGTGCTAGAAATTTCCAAGAAAAACATAAGCCATATGTATTTGGGAATGAATCTGCTAGTGACTCTTAACAAATACTTCTGCACTGGATCCAACCCCAAAGAGATTCCAATCACTGATTATTAAAGAGACAAAACAAGCAAAAAACAACATGGGACATACAGGCTTGGTATCTAAGAGTGTATCCAGTAAGAATGCCATTGGGATGTTCAGGGTGTTCCCACTCCAAAGTGATCGTTTCCAGGTTTGGTTGGCGGATTCTGAAATACCTTGGAGAACTGGGTACTTCAGGAAAAGATGGGTCCAGGAGAGAAAAGGGAAGAGGAAAAAGACAGATTGGTCAAAACAATAGGCACATAGAAAGATGGGATGCTGAGGGCAGGGGAAGCCTGCTGGAGTCATGTAACAATTCTGCATGCTCTCTCAATGCAACCTCATCATGCCTGCAATTGCATATTCAGTAACACACATTTACCCTATTGTTCCATAGTCTGGCATTCAATTTTAAATCCAGTGGATTTAGATCCACTGGGTGTGTTTAAGGTGCTGCCCTCTAGTGGCATCAAATGCAGTTTATCTAGAATTTTAAGACCAGTTCTAATCTTTTAGAACTGTACGTATTGTCTTCTCGGTAAATTAATTTAATCACACCAGCACTTTTAAATTACACCTTATTAGCCAGTTTACTTTCATTACTATAGCTTCCCTTTCATCACAATAAAATGTTTCCTAGGCTCAAAAGGTACAAATATACCAGAATAGGAACAGGAATATTAAGTTTTCATGCTTTTTAAAGTTCCACTGATTTCATCAGAAGAGTTAATAGTGCAGCAATCTGATACGGGGATGTGGCATGTAGGGAGAGGCTGTTACCATTGAACAGCAGTCTGAGAAGGAGGGAATGAATGCTGTTTCCAGTGAGCTCCTCAGTCAGCCTCAAGTCCATATATAACTTCATGATATCAGCTTCTTAGAACAACATCCCAACTCTGGGCAACCATTTAGCAGTTGTAGCTTCTCCCTGCCACATCCCTTTGGTAAAATGCTGCTGCAGTTATACTTACAACACTTTCCCACTGACAACAGTGATATTTATAAGTGAATGACAACTGTGATTAAGGTGGGAAGGCATTGAGAAATGAAAACAATCGAGGTTAAATTGCCATCATATAGAGTGAATGCTAACTATGTGGATAAAGTTCCAAAGTAGATTTTGGGCATTTTGGGGAACATGTTGTATGTACCATTCCTTCACCCACCCATTCTGTGAATCAGAGCTTTTAAAAATATAATGCTTGCCCACTCTGCTGCACTCTACATCAGAATGATGATGGGAAATCAAGATCTAATCTGGTATTAGGCTCTTGAAAGAGAGGAAAATGGCACCACATCTGCTCAAGGACACACAATGTTTGCATGTAGAGCATAAACTGACTGGCCACTGGGCATCAAACAAATTAGCTTGCCTGTTCAGTTCATTCAGTTTCTTATTTTTTTGGCAGTGTTTTTGCCATTAATATTCTGCCTCTCATTACTAATTATAATGAACTAAATCCAACTGTTAGTCCCAATCTAGAGTACATTCAGAGAATCAACAGGAATGTGGTAAGCCAACACTTATGTAAGTTCCATTGATTTAGTGGTTTACTCTGGAACTAACAACTGGATATAGATCCATTAGCCTCTTAGTGAGAGCGATGGATAGCTTATCAACTATCAGGACGCACATCCCTAATTCATGTATACTTGAAGCAAAGCAACCATGTGTGCTTCAATGAGAGCACAAACTGCAGATTCATTAGGGTGATTATGTACAGCCTTGGTGATTTTGACTACGTATTTTTGTATGTTATACACAGGGAAACCATATTTATAACGTGATGCATTTAGGTTTTTAAGAGTTTAAGTGGTGTATTCAAAGAGTAAACTGGTAGAAAGTGTGTATTATCATCCAAAAATATGCTTAATCTTTCCAGATTAAGATAATTACAATTAAATAGACATAGTATTTTGAAAATCCCTTGCCAAGCTGTAATTTTTCAGAGTTTTATGCTGAAACTGCTATGCTATGCATTATGTTAGACCATCTTTCCCCAACCTGTTCCCCAATGGCTACACTAGCTACGGCTGTAGCCCAACACACCTGAAGGGAACCAGGTTGGGAAAGCTGTTAGATCATATACCACAAAAATATCAACTAATACTATAGTGTTGGTAGCTGAATTTAACATATACTTCTGTGATTTCAAGAATCCCTAGCATTATAACAGAAGCTGACACTTATGAAAGCACTATTGATTGGAATGATACCACAGAGCAAGTGTAGCCATTACTGTGTCCAACTGTGAAAGCAAATACAGGCAGTATTTTCAGCTTTAGAATAAAATCCATCCTTGAGCATGTTGAGAACTAGATGGAATTTGAAGTTAGTTAGGAGGTAATTACAGCAAAGCCAAGGCTTTCCATATATCTTATTGCCTTGTATGGAGATGACACTTATCATTAACCTTATTTCACTAAAGAGAGAATGAAGGGGAAAAGACTTGTCTGGGGATAGATGGCAGATAAATAGTACGACGAGTAATAAATCTGGTGACACAGCTCATTGTGTCACACTCATCCTTCCTGGCACATTTTCAGATATTTCTGCTTGCACTCAGCTCATCTGTCTATCATAATCAATCATACATTAAGAGCCTGAAGCTGGGAAAAAGAGGTTAATGTTACAAAATGGCATTCATTGGAATAACTTATTCCAGTTCTCAGGGCAGGAATGGGGGATATGTGGCCCTGCCAGTGTTTTTAGGACTGCAACTTCCATCATCTCTCACCATGGGCAATGCTGGTTATGGCTGATGGGAATCTCAGGGCAACAAAGTTTGGAGTATCACATGTTATGCGTTCCAGCCTTGGTGCTTTACTGGGTTGACCTTTATGCTATTCCAGTGGAGGAGGAAGGACTATAGCAGAAGGTAGCCGAGGTATTTCTTGTAAGGTAAGTATTTAACATGAAGTACTTAAGTATTTAAATCTTGGTAAAATGAACATTTGTGCATATGCTGATGACTTTATTCACTTATTTATTTTTACTAGAACCCCATCAAATGGAGCAAGATGCAAATCTCAGTGGCAAAGCATACTCAAAAGATCCCAGCTTCAACCTTTAGTGTCTCCAGGGTGGGCCGGTAAAGGCCATTTAAAAACACACCAATGTAGATAATACTATCACTTAATGTAGACCAAAGTAGGAATCATGCAGCCCTCCAGATACTGTTGGTCTGAACTCTGAGGATTCTTCATCACTGACTATGTTGGCTAGGGCTGCTGGGTTTTTGCAGTTCAGAAAATTCTGGAGCATCAGAGAATTTCTAAGCCTTGTGTAGATAAAACTGGACTACGTAGACTAATCATCTGACCTGGTATAAAGGCAGCTGACTGTTTTCCTAAATCAAGGAACATGGTGCTTATGAACAGAAGCTCATACAATCTTTTCATATAATATCCACTCCTGGTTTCCTCAAAAGGTTTATTCATTTTAGCAGTGTCATTTAGGGGGGAGCAAGGTTTTTGTTCTTGTTTCTCTGGTTAGACACTGATATTTGGAGAACTACTGCAAATCACCCAGAGATCACCGAGAATATTGCTATCTACCTTCTGTTGGCTCCTGCTTTATAGAACACATGAAATGTCAATGCTCTGAGGGAAGAAGCCTACTGGTAGGGCCCAATAATAGTAGCCCAATTAAATAAATTGTTGACTCATGACTCAGATAGTAACATTCAATTGACTGAATGCATCAACTCTTTTCAGGATTAACCACAGGATTCAGGCCTAAGTCTCACAGAATTCCTCCTTTGTCCTGTTTCACTCATAAAAGGATAGAATTCTGCAAAGCTGGGTAACTGTGTTGGAGGAACCTACCTCCTTCAGGTGTTGTGAACTCCAAAGTTTCACTTCGAGGCCCATCACCTCTCCCGTTGACTACAACCATCTCCAGCTTGTAGTTGCTGTAAGGAAACAGCCGGGACACTATGCCCCTTGTCCGGTCTCCAATAAAACCCATAGACTGCTTTTTCTTAGAGACCCATAGATTCTTCAGCAAACTACTTTCTCTCCAGTAATAAGCCTTTAAGAAACATGTAAGGGCAAGTGAAGCTTTTCCTATTTGGTGTTAATGGATTTCAAGAACAAAATCACCATGTATTCACACAAGGATTAATTCAAGCTCACCAGCCATCACACAAGGGAGGAACAAATCAATACTGTTATTGCCCATTTCAAGGATGGAGAAGCTGAGACATAGGAAAGATGAATGACTGGGTCAAAATCAAACAGGCAAGTCAGAAGTCAGGGTAATGAAGAACCCTTCCCCAAATGACAAGGCTTTCAGTTGGTACTCTTTCTCATCCTTCCCACAGTACTGTCCCCCATCTTTCATTAATTATTTAGTAGTTTAGCAATGAAGGTTTAATTTGTCCAGCTCATACTTAGCAAGTAACAGACTCTGAATTCAATATTTCTACATTTCTATAATTAGACTTAAATAAAGAGATAGCAAATTCAGAAGCAAAAACCACAATATACTATACCAAAGAAAATCCTCATATTTGAGAAATGTGGAAATTGTTAGAGGATGTCTTTGCTAAAGTCTCAAGAAATTTGGGAAATATGTGTTTTGCTCCTGGTTTGGGTGTGTATATGTTTTTTTCTGTTTGTGGGGAAGAATAAAAGAAGAAAAAAATGATGTTTAGATAGAATATTTTGCTCTTTTTTCTAAAGCTACCCCTTATCACAGTTAGCACAATGTTTAAATTCTGATTAAATTGAACCAGAATATTCACATTTATGTGTGTGTCCAAACAGAGAGCTTTTAATGTGATCAACCAGTAAGATTTTATACCTTTTCCTCCTCAACAGATTTTCTGTGGGGGGAAAAAGGACAACAATGCGGGATTGAAATTCATGGAAGGCTTACAAATGAAAGACACAGTCTTCTCTCAACCCTCTCTAAAAGAGGCAGGGCAATTTCTCAATAAATGCTTCATTTGGAACCACCCTTGTTAATAAGTCATGCCACATATACACAGGGGATGACACAGGGGAAATCATCTCAGCAGCTCTTTTGCTTCCACCTCCAGAAGGCAGAATATATATTTTTTTCAGTGAGATAGATAATCATATAAGCGAAAAACAATAGGTTAAAAAAAGTATAATTCCATAGGAAGGGAAAAACTAATAATAAACAAGGAAAGATTGTGTGTGTGTCCCCCCCAAAAAACAAAACTATCTGTGAAACAAAGACCCTTTGTGCTTTAAATTCAAAACTGAATGCAAATCCATCATTTTGAAGAAGCAAGAAGTCAATGAACATTCAAAAGCATATGTGGGAGAGAAGGCCAAAATATCTTCAGAATGCTGGACTGACAAAACTCAGATTGGCTCTCCTACTGGAAGAAAGATCAATGGTCAAGCTACTTTGACTTTCAGAGCTCTTTTCCTTCAGCCAAAGAACTTCAATAAAAGCCTCAAAACTCTACTTCCTTGGGATTCTGGGAGGAAGCTACATTTGTCAGGCTATTTTAAAATGGCAGAAGGTGCAACTCAAGGATTGAGAGACACTTACTAAACTCTAGAGGAGGGGTGAGAAGCTGTGGCCCTCCAGATATTTTTGAACTGCAACTGCCATAATCCCTCTCCATAGGTTATACTAGTCAGGGTAGATGAGAGCTGCAGGCCAAACACATCTGGTGGGACACAGACCAAATATGTGGAATTTTAGAGTTACTGTTCATATTTGTACCTTGCCGATCTGGACTTGGTACTATTTCTCTAGCTGTATGTGTATACTTGATTTTTAAAAAAGGTATTCAATGCTGCTTAGGCATTTCTCGGTCTTCTGTGTCATCCCCATTGCATAACAGACCATATGACTAGTTATTATTAGTGTCAGGGTTAGCTGTATTAATAGTTGAAGTGATTTGGTTTTGGTTGTGCTCACTCTGTATTCCTTAAGCTGTCCCTGGATGGTTTCCGGATACACTCTACTCCACTGCAGGCTGACTGCTGTGCTGTTTACAACTCTGAGTCTAAGATCAGTAGGAGCAGCCTTAGGATCTAAGTTATCAGGAACAAAGGAAAGCAAAGATTAAGCAGGGAGAAATTGTTCGAAAAGTCCCATTTCCTCTCATAGATGTTACAGCGAAACATATAAACAGGATACTGTTCTGAAAGATTGCCCTTTTTTTCTACGCATGACATAGAGAAATATATCTGCTGCCATCTTGTGGAGACACAAAACAATTTTATGTGCATACTTAAGTCTGTTCGCAGGCAGGACCTATATCCTAATCTGCTGTCTACCTCTTGTATTGTTTTTTCTCCTTCCTCACATTAGTAAACTAAAAATGTTGTAGTGTTTTCAACAGATTTGCAAAATTAACATTACACACAATAGGAAAACAGTTGGGTGACTTTTTAAAGAAAGCACTTAGTGATGCTAAATCAGCAACACAGTAAGTTTATACAGTCATTTCGATGACATTCTCTTAACATTTTAAAGTCCTTCCTAGCAGGAGTACATGCTTTCCCAATTAAAAAATGGCCATCCACCCTCTCTCACAACACATAAGCAGCAGGCCTTTAAATTAAAGTTAAGAATTATCTTAGAAAGAACTCTATTAGAAATGGCAAATACTTTCACAGAATCCTGTGAGGTATAGCAGTTGTAAAACCAGAGTAGGAATCCTGGTGTTACATATGAACATAAGAAGAGCCCAGGTTGGATCAGTCCAAAGATCTAGCTAATCCAGTGTTATTTTAACACAGTGGCCCACCAGCAGGAAGACCACCAGCAGAACATGAAGTAATTGTACATGCCTCCTTACATGTCATAGAATCATAGAATTGTAGAGCTGGAAGAGACCACAAGGGCCATCCAGTCCAACCCCCTGCCACGCAGGAAATCATGATCAAAGCATCCCCGACAGATGGCCATCCAGCCTCTGTTTAAAGACCTCAAAGGAAGGAGAAGATTAACAAAGGGCTCAGTTACATGGCAGTTTTTATTGTGACAGTTTGCGCTTTTTCGCACCAGTGCCGGATAGTTTACATGATTTAGTGAGAAATCGGTTGATCTGTTTATTTTTCCACTTTGCAGTTCACACAGGCAAAGGTGGGGGATGTGGCCTCCCAAGCACATCTGGTGGAAGATGCTGGGAAGATGGGAGGGAGGGAGGGAAAAAGAGAAAGTGCTGGGATCTTTCCCTCCTCTGATTACCAGAGGAATGACTGCTAAGTTTTCATGCCTTAGCAGGGAGTGCTCCCTCTTCTTCCCAACGCGAGAAGGGTGGGAGGAAGGAGGCAGCCTTTCAGCTCTGAGGAGCCATCCCTCCCTCAAGCCCCGCTTCCCCTCATCCACTCTCCCCCCCCTCTCTCTCTCACACACAAACAGGATCACAGGAGTGCGAGGGAGCGAACAGCTGGAGGAGCAGATCGTTACTCAGTCTCCCTCTCTCTCTCATACACACACACATATACAGGCTAACTCGGGATTCTTCAGCCGCAGCAGCCAAGCAAGCCGGAAGGCAACAACAGTGGCTGGATATTTTCATTTGAGGCTCCTCCATCCCCTCCCTGGTCAGTCCAACCAATCACGGCTCAGCTCTGCTGTTGTTGTTTTGGGAAGATTGCTGGTAATTTACACAGACTTTTCCAAAGTGGTAGTCACGCAATCGACAGTGCGCTAAATCGTGCTACTTTTCAAAATAGTCGGGAAAAGATCAGAAATCCTTTATTATGCTACTAATAGGTTTTTGTGCCCCCTCCTTCTGAAAGAGGCGACTTTGTGGCGCAATGCGTGTAAACAATTAGGAATCTTGGCAAATTCTTCTCGGTTTTTTTCCATCGTGTAACCAAGACCTAACATTTTCTCTAGCTTCCAAACATTAGTAGTTCCCATAGAGGAAGGAAAATTTGCAGATAAGAGAGGGAGCGGGGAATCCTATGGCTGTGCCTTAGTCATTTAAAAAACAGGAAGAAAAACTTTATGGATTGTCAAAACTGTTTCCCCATATTTTTTTACTAGGCTAGGGACTGAATGCAGTTTGGAAGAGAGTTGGTTGTTTGGAAGAGACACAATTGTCCTTAGTGTACACATTTATTTTTTTCTCTTGTCGCCTCTGCTCAAATAGTTCTGCATATTTTTGAAATATTTCTTGGGCAGAGCTTTATTTGACAGAGTTTACTGAAGTGGCTGGACTGAAACTGGGTTGCCTCTTGTCAGCTAGGATGGATTATAAGAGAACATCAAATTTTCACATGCTTGTCTCTTATACTAGTTATAAGAATTGTTAAATCAAGTTCTTCCTTTATTTAGGGTTTGTCTAGGCCTGCCAGAATACACCAGCTTCTGGCTAGCATAGTCTGGCCTGGTCCCCCCACTCCCCGTTATCTAGATGAAATGGGATGAAGTCCGCACGTACGCACTGGCCTGTACTGCCAGACATCTCCCCTACTGTCGCACATCGCTCCCTCTGGAGCCAGGAAGGAAGCCCTCAGCGTATGATCAAGGCTGGTCACATGCAGGGCGCCTTGATCATGTGCTGGGGGCCTCCCTCATGGCTTCAGAGTGATTCCCGTGGTGGCAGTGGCTGGCTATACAGGCTGGCATGCAGGTACGGACTCTGCATTCCTCCGCCCACCTGATCCAGATTTTCCCACTCAATGCAGGTTTTCCCTGGTGTTTAAACAAAACATTTTAAAGGGCTTTACCCCGGCTTAGCCTTGGGTGTTGTCAGAACTTCCAGGAGGCAAAATGGGGGCAAGAGTCCTGAGTTGTTTGAACTGCAGGGCTCCAGGACGGGTGGAGGGAGGACAAACAGCCTGTCTAGATGAGCCCTTAGCCAAAGAGATTGTAATTGTTCAGCTATTATATTGAGAGTAGCTACTTACTGCAATATATTATATTGAGAGTAGTTATTTACTTCAGAAGTTACTTGCACTGTTTCTTTCTTTTTGATTAATTCCTGGGGTGTGTGTGAGTGTGTTGAAAAGGTATCTTAGTTTTTTAATAACAAGGAAGCTATCCAGCAGGCCAAAGGACGTCCGGAAACCAAACTGTCTCTGCTGGGGAAGACAGGAGCCTGCAAAGGCATGCACATGGTAGACACAGAACAATTGCTTGGTGCATTTACACATTTCCTGGGGGTAGGTTATGATGTTTGTGTCATTGGGAATGACAATAGCTGTTGCTACAAAGAGATTCCTATGACTGAGCACCATGTTGTATGGGACAATCTGGGTAAGTGCTGTTTTATAATCCCCTTCCTCCAGTGGGCTGGGTAGAATATAAGGAGTAAGAACAGCAGAGGGGTGAAATAATGAAAGGAAAAAGGACAACTATGAAAAAGCCAGAATCCTATTGGTAATCCCAACCAAAGTAGTCCCACTGAATCAACAGGATTTACACAAACGTTGACTAACATCTGAAGAATTGATTCAATAGGTATACGGATATGATTCTAGCCAAAATGTGGACACAGGATTACACAGGAGGTATCTGGGCATCTGTGGGTATTTCAGTTTTTAGTGAGTAAGTTACATTTTTACTTGAAAATATACAAATTCAGCCAACCAGACACTCTGCTGTAAATGTTGTATATGCTACAAAGTAGGGAAGGCAGCAAACACTGCAACTGCTTGTTCTATCAATCTGACCAGAATCTTAAATTGCCAAGAAATGTGAGACATATCTTTTACTATCACTGCTGGTTCACTGGAAAAATGTTTCAGTAGAGGTTGTCCCAATGACTGGGTTCTGTCCATCCACAAATAAATATCATTTTATCAATAACTATAATTAATTCTGTAACCACCCCACAAAAGCATTTTAATAAATTATCACGGCACTGACTTATTCATGGACTATAGATGTTGATTTTAAACTACAGCAACAGAGCGTTAGTTATGACTTCGAAGGAAGCAAAAATTATGTGTGAAACAGGTTTTTGAGGGTTTTTTTTAAGCTTTTCACACTGGGAATTTGAATTCAACCTATTAGAAAGAAATAAAAATGTTGCTCAATCCACTAAATGCAACAGAAGCTAAATCCTGTAATCTTTCAAGCACATTTTTACTTCTTGCTGTGCTCTCCTTGGACTTCAAGGAACAGAATCATTCTTATCTCACCATAGCTGGTCTTAGACTCTTCAAGTCTATTTTGTGAAGCATGAAAAGGAGTGGCATTTCTGCTGCCATAGTTTTTTTTCTCCCCACTCCACTCAACTCCACTCCACTCCAACTTATCCCACTTTATTCCTTTCCTGTTACATCTGTTCTTTCCACTTTTCACTTTTCTTCTTCTTAATTTCCCTTTCCATTTCATCATTAGCATAAGTGATTTGTGTTATTAACATTTGTCCATACAAGGGAACATAAACTGAACTGAAATAGTTAAATCAATCTTTTATAAAGAAAAACAGCATGTGGAGGTACATGAAACCTGTGGTCCAATATCAGCACTATCTTCCAGAGTCTTCTAGACCCTTAACAATGTAAGAAGAGTCCTGTTAAGTTCTGCACTGTGTTCCCACAATAGCCAACCAGTTGTCTATTTCAAGTTCAAAAGCAGGAGATGAGGGCAATAGCATCCTTGCCATAAAGGTAGTTTTGACCTAGAAGGCCCCTAAGAACTAGGTCTCCTTGCTGTCACATGACATTCTTTAAAATAAGCAAATAATTCCCCTATGGAGCTCTTACATTTTTCTATATTCCTAGCCAAAATTTTGGGAACGAAGACCAGGCAGGGAGAACATTGTTTGCAGGCTCTGACCCCACAGTGAGTCAAGAACTGTAATTCTAGGTTCACTTCTTGACTGCACTCCTAGGGGAGGGTTGGGCAAAATATTGACCCCAAAGCCCTCAATAAGCCCCCCGAGCGCCAGAAAAAAATAATCCCAAAATTGAAAACCACACCTTCAGGGTGGATGATTTGCTATTCTTCTGACAATTTTTCAGGGGTTGGAGATTTGGAGGAGTCATGCAGTCCTCCAAGGTCCAGAAGAGGACAAAATGGCTCCTGAACTCTTAGATTGCCTGACCTTGTACTAGAGTCTACTAGCTCTTGGTGTAGTTCAGAGCTGCCGTAGGGATAAGTAGTCACTTGTTTCCATGGTGAATATGAGAAACGATACTGGTTGTGCATTAAGACACTATATTGGTTAACTGGATATTAAAACTGCAGTCATATGACATGTAACAGCCCTTCCCCCAGCAACATGGCTATCATGTACTAATGTTCTCCATTATACAATCATTTCATTTAAGTATTTCACCAACAATTATTTTTATAATACAGCAAAAATAATGAACCCTTTACAAACCTCTTAGGAGAGGATAAAAAAAAAGGGAAAGATAAAGTGACTCTGATGAAAGGCCTGGGAAAATGAGTGCCCTTTTAAAGAAAGAAGCCAAGATTCTGCTGAAGTTAAGCACCAATTTCAATGTGAGCATATGCTTTAGTCTCCCATGAAAAACAAGGGGACTTCAATGTGTTTCACTTTGGATGGATGGTACTGAGGATCTTCACAAGTCAAAGTCACATACATGTACATGCCTTGTAGCATCTGTATCCAAAATGGATGTTTTTCAGCATTATGATGTTTTTCAGCATTATGATTATGAACAACTAAGCAAATCTTGCATATGTTAAGCTACTGAAATGGAGAAGTATTCATGTCGGACTCATGAAAAAACTCTTATGTTCTTTTCCTAAAGAGAGAGGCAGGGGACTAGCTTGATACATTTAGGCTTGGCAATTGTATCAGTGCTAAACCTAATAGTTAAGACCATCTTATCTAAACAGTTTGGATTCCAACAAGATAACAGGTTAAAGATATAGTATTCCTCCATGGGGATTCTTCCAATATCTTGTTTTATCCATCCTAAACCCCTGTGAAGCTGGAGAGACTGAGAGAAATAAACTGCCCGAAAGCAAGGCCCATAGCTAAATGGGGATTCAAACCAAAACATGCATTAAAATATCTGCCCAAGTATCTAAGTCTAACACACTAGACATTATACTGGGGTTGTGAATTCTGGCCCTCCCAATGTTGTTCGAATACAACACCTTTTATTCCTAACCTTTGGAAATGATGACTGGGGCTGAGGTTGGTTACAGTTGAGTGACAGATGGAGAGACAGATTCCTCAGCTCTGCATTACACCATAGAAGACAGAGCATTTATCAAATTCTCATCTTGTGTATTTATCTTTGAATATTTATTTACCAGCTTTTATTAGTTACTCCAATAGTGAAACCTATGGCTATGCATAGGTCACTGAATCTCTCTGTGCCACAGCTGTGAGATGGAAATTATAGCTCTGTATCACCTCAAAATGTTGATAGTATAGCAATTATACTGTCTCGTACCTGTTGATTTTAAAAATATCAATATGGATATTGATGTTACTGGTGTTTTGTTTATGCTTGACATATTTTGACTGTTTGTCATGTGTGCTGTTAGTTGCCTTGAGCTTTTTAAAATTGAAAGGTAAGCTATAAATGTAGTTAACAATACAGAAAAATCAGGCAGAAATGTACATTTGCAAGAAGAATGAGTTAATTGGAACTTTCTAGACTTGGATGCTGGAAGTCTATACAAAGAGAAGGGCACTCCAGAAACTTCTGGAGATTTTATATGAGCCTCCCTTTCCCTTCTGCTCTCTAGAGTGAGACAGAAAGTGCCCACCACTAGAATTCAGTGCCCCTCTTGGAAAAAGCTATGTGCAACAGGCCTTGAATCTGAAGAGTACACTTTAACACTGACAAATGAGAAACGGTGAAGGAAATCTGCCTTCTGTACCTCACACTCTTTCTGTGTCTGAGAATACTCACAGTCTTCCCCTGAGTAGCCAATGATGGTGTCAGGTTCAGAAGCCATCCCATAGTCATTCACGGCTTGCACTTTGATCTCATAGGGCGTATAGATGGGCGTCTGCGTAACGGTGTACTGGCTGACGTCTCCCTTCACTGTTCTGTTGCTCCAGTTCTCCCGTGTGTCCCTTCTCCTCCATTTCACAATGTATCTGAGGTTGGGGCCATAAACCTGGGTTGCATTTAATGGCTTAAAGCATTAAGAAAAAATATAATTAAGAAAAGTAATCCTTCCTGATTTGAACATCACCAGTTAAACCTTATATTCCCACAGAAGGTATCACAGATAATTCAGCAGATTCAGGAACACAAAAAGAACTGGAAAAACCTGGACTAACAAACAGAAAATTTCATATGCTAGAGTAATATGCTTTCTCAGATGCATAAAATGATATATTCTAAGCGGGAAGAATATATGTCTGATAGGGATATAATTTTTTGCTGATTTTGCCTTTGGACATGAAAATGAAAAATTTCAAACTTTTTCTCTGCACTGAGTGAGGTTATGAGAGTTTTGTGTAATTTTTTGACAGTTTTTCACATTGCATTGTTGGATTTTTGAATTCTTTTGCCTATTTTTTCCCATAATTCCTTTTTTGCACACATAGAAAAAAATCAAATTTCTTATTCAAAATACATTTTTGTGCAAAAAAGGGTGGTTTGGGGCTATTGCTTCTTTTAAAAAAGCTAAGAGGGACAAAAAAAATCTCATGGCAGATGACTATTATTTAAATGAGTAAATGTGTAGATAAAACTTGCCAATTGTAGTCCAAATGAAAGAGTTTCGCCTTTGTTAGAGGTAGAAACCTCAAAAAGTTAAGTCCCAGTATTTTATGATTTTATGATTCTATGATTCTTCTTAAACCTACACAGCACCCAAAGGTTTCTCCAGATGTATCAGTACAGAGACTTCTTGAGAAATTCATTTTTTTCTGCTTAAGGGGCAGTTAGCTTTACACAGGACAGTGATAACCTAGAACTCAATGGGAGTTACTTTGCTGCTGCTAATACACTTCAAATTTTATTGTCTGCTTTTGCTGCCCTTTGTCCCCAGTACCCACATGACCAAGAAGTGGAGTGGCCTCTCCTTGCACTGATATCCTTCTAGACCAGTGGTTCTCAACCAGGGTTCTCTGGAACCCTAGGGTTCCCCCAGGAGGTTGCTAGGGATTCCTCAAAAAATTATGATTGTGCAGGGTGTGTGTGTGTGTGTGTGGGGAAGCAACAGCAGTATATAGAATAATGTTTATGCAGGGGTTCCCTGAGACCTGAAAAATATTTCAAGGGTTCCTTGATTAAAAGGATTAAAAAAGGATAAAAAGGTTGAGAGAGGCTGCTCTAGACCATTTCAGCTGACAACAGAAGTAACATCTGAGACAAAACGTATGCCTGTGACTCTAACAACATATTTTTTTCCCCCTCCTGTATGATTTTTAACATCTTTGCCTGATGAAGAAGGGAGTGAAGCTTGGAAAGTTTGCATGATGTATTTTGTTCTTTTAAGGTAGTGTGCTGTGAATGTTAGACCTCTAGTGTGGTGGTGTATACCAGATGATCATGGTCCTGGACTTGGATTATGGTGGGAAAGAGTGTGAGAAGGAGCTATGCCCAGAATAAGAACATGCAGGAAGTCCCAGAAACAAAACTACAGTAGCACCCCCATGGATGGTGACAGCACGGGGGGGGGGCGGGCGGAGGAGGGAGGGAAGGAAGAAAGCTCACCTCCATTCTCCTCCTCGGGGCATCCGGTGGTGCAGCAGAGCTGGCAGGGATGGGAATGAACAGGAAAGGGAGGGAGGAGGAGAGCTTGCCTCCTTTCTTCCTTCTCCAAGGGGTGGTGTTATTCTGGTGGTGGTAGTGAGAGTAGTCCAGCATTCGCTATTATCCACGGATTTTGTTATCCACGGTTTTGTTACCCTGGAACGAATCCCCCATGGATATGGGGTCCTACTGTATTTTAGCCAAAGTGAAAGCCTTTCCATTTGTTTTGACTCCCTAGACATCCCCTCAAAATCTTCCATGAAGAGGGAAGGTATTCTATTATTGCCACCCTCTAACCAGAAGCAACAACAACACTCCCCAGTCTTGCTGGAGTCCATTCCTGAGAAAAAAAAGCATAGACACTTTTATCCAGAACATCCTTCTTCAGGAAATGGGGGAGGTACAGGTAACAAAGTGGGTACAGGTCTATGAAAATTTGCATTTAGCTCCAGATATTCACTGGACTTGTACTTTTAAAGACTTTTGCCTTGCAGTTAGCATCAAATATTTGCTCTGCAGGAGATTTCCTCCCTTCTATCCTCCTTTCCTGATCTGCCCCATCCTCTTGCACAGTCTCACCAGCATCCCTGTGGCATCCAGCCTATATCAGGAAACCCAGTTATATGTAACAATCATTATAGAGCGGAGGTGAGAAAAGTATGTCCCATCATCAGTTGTTTGAAAGCTCCCAAAATTCCACACCATGGCTAAGGCTGATGGGAATCGCAGGGCTTGTCTACATGGGTAAAAAAAATCCCTGTACTCACCCCATATTCACGGCACAGTTGACACACAATGTTTTTGAAGATAAGCATTTTCCCCAAGGTTTCTGTATGAAACTATGGGGCTGTAAGATTCGTGGTTTGCTCTAGATTTGAGGGGGAAAGCCGGATTTTTGGCCATGTGGTGGCTGAGGATTGGTTTTGGAACAAAGCTGGGGCAGGACTTTCAGTGGGTGGGATTCTGTTCCAGCACTTTTTAAATTTTATTTTTAATTTTATTGATTGTGCGCATAGCTGGATAAGTGTATCTCTGCTTATTGAATAATACAGTATTCTGGGACAATGTGTATTCACTTATTCGCATGCATGAGTGAACAGAAAAAACAAAACCGGATCAGCCCTGGCCATGTGGGCGGAAATAGTATGATGTATAGGACATGTGATAAGTGTAGGACCACCCTTTTACCCCCATGTGGATTACAGTGTGTCGGGATACTCTGATCTACAATTCAACAAGCCCGGTCCGTGTGGTGTGTATCAAAGAATTCCGGTATGGCTATGAGGTTGATGTGGGTTTTCCCACTCGTGTAGACAAGTCCACAGTTCAACAATATCTGGACAATGGCAGCTTCCCATCTCTGTTTTAGAGAGACTAAACTACAGCAGGCTGAGTTCTCAGATCCTGTAAATTGCTACCAAAACCAAGTCTCTTGTTTCCCTACTTTTAATAATGCTACTTCATCTCAAACCATCTGTGCTGAATCTAACAATTCTTTTCAGCATGATTCTGTGATGGGTGCATTCTAAACTGCACTCTGGGCTACAGTAAGAAATTTCTTTTCTCCACTGTGTTATCATTTCTTTGTTACATCTTGGAGCAATACCCTTGGAGCAGGCACCACTTATGCCGGAAAAAGGAATGTCATACACAAACAATCACTTCTCACCATCCTTGACAGAACCACTCACCGTCCAAGATATAACCATGTTATTTTTTGCTGTTCCTGTCCCTTTAACTCCTGTTGGGTTAAACTCTGGACCTGAAATAAATTGAAACATATATATATATATATATTAATTATTGAATACAACAACAATACTCCTCCCACTCTTGCATACCATGCTATATTTCCTCCATTGCCCTTTTATGTTGTAGATAGGGAATCTAGGCACAATGGTGATGGAATACTATAACATTTTGAATTAGGAAGTCAGTTAAATCTCCTAAATTAAGGGCCAGAATCCTTTTGGTGGCTTATATTAGCAACTCATTGTCCTCTCAGTCATCTCCCTTCCGGAAATGGACTACTGTATAAGTATGCTGGTGGAACTTCCTGCTTCTATAGCAAGAAATAAGATCTCAGCCAGGTCAGCATTAGTGTTTAAAAAAATTAGCAGACTAAAAAAAGTCTAATGCAAAATAGCATACAGCCTGACAACAGTGTTTTTTTTGCAAAATCTTTGAGAGCTAGGAATTGACAGCAGAAAAATATGGGCTTGGTTGTTTAAAAAGTATTACATTTTCCACTGGAAAGGAAGGAAGGAAGGAATTAAGAAATAAAGCATGGCTACTCAGTATACACAAAAGTGTAGCACCGCCAACAGATACATGTCACCTCTGAGATTTTGCAGAAGAATAACTTGAGACACTGCAGTTTGCTAGACCAGTCCTATGGTTTGAAAGGAAAATATTATCCTCTGAATTTTTAATTTCCTTTTGTTAGAGTTATTGTGCTGTAGTGAAAAAAAAAAGGGGGGGGTATCTCAAGCTCTCCAAGGTCTCAGACAGAGGTTTTTCCAAACTCTGCTATCTAATATTCTTTCAACTAGATGTACAGGAGACTGACTCTGGTCCTTTTGTCTGAAAAATGTTACCTATGGCCACTTTCCAAAATGGATATAGTCCATATACAATGCACCAAAGTGGTCAGCTAGTGACTCCTATTGACTGAGACTCTCCTCTCAGAGACAAAGGTATTCTTGACTTGACCTCCACTGTAAGAAACCACTGAAATCAAGCCCATGATCATAAATGCATGAATCTCATTCCGTAGCTCCTTCTACTTATGTACAAATAGCTGATGCCCACAATGAATCCAAAGGAGAGAAAAAAGTGCTATTTCACCAATGCACTGAACTATAACATTTTGGAAAATAATTAAAAAGAGAAAAAGGAAGAGAGCAGGCAGATACTTGTCCCCGCCCCCCAAATATGTCCCAGAATGAAAAAGGGATACACTCAGGAGCAGGAATAAATAGTTTCAGGAAGTATCAGGAATTGCCAGAAAATAGTTGCCAGATAATGGGAATAAGCAGGACAATAGAACTGTCTATGAATGAAAGTCTTCCAAGACACTGACATGAACAGCCCCACTAATGTCCTACAGGCTTATGGCTGTGGCTTCCTTGATTGCCTCTCTCCACCCATCTTCCTGTTTTCATACTGCCTTTCCATCTTGTCAAACATTACTGTCTTTTCTAATGAATCACATCATTTCATGATACCCTGAGAAGTACAACAAATATTGTGACCTCCGGGCACATTTTCCCCATCTGGAAGAGCCCACACTTTAGCTAATGTGTCATGTGTGAATCTGTTGACACATGTCAATTTTAGAATGTGTCACTTTTTGGTGTCTGCTTTTGTTCATATGTGTAGCATTAAAGTGCACTGTTATACAGGCACCCCTTTCATTCTAAATGTATCCATCCAACTCAAATCAGAGAGCACTTACGTGCCCCATTAGTATGGTAGCGTTCAGAGGGCAGACTGGGATAACTGCTTCCTACTTCATTCACAGCTATTACTCGGAACTGGTAGTTCACATAAGGTGCAAGGCGCAAGACAGCAGAGTTCACACTTCCTGGGTAACGGGAGTGGTTGTGCCAAGTTCCAGGTTCAAATCTATCTTCCTCAAATTCCACAATGTAATCTAGAAGAGAAAGAGTTGGTGTTCCAAAATTATCGGCATAATTATTAGCAAGCAAAATTACACCCCCTCCATATACACAACATTAATGATATCTTTTTCTAAGACTTGTAAGTGTAGACACATGCACTGACCTGTGATTGGGCTGTTATTGTCATCACCAGGAATCCATGTTAACCGCACACTCCTTTCAGCAAGGTCTGTTAGTTCAAGGTCACGGGGACGTTCAGGACGTGCTAGAAGCAAAAAGATACACTTAAGGTTGGGCTTCTTTACTGCAGGGATGGGCAAAGTATGGTCCCTCAGGGCTGTTTTGCTTTCCCCCCAAGAGCAACCCCTACCCCACCAAAGTCAACTTCCAGTTTACTTCTTGGTTAGTAAAGGCTTCTCTATAACTTAAAAGAGCCTCAAATGTGGCAAAAATTTCCCCTGTGCCCCCAGGTGGACAGTGGTAGCTCAGCTCTTTGAGGCTTTTCCAAGAGCTAGTAATTAATATAGTGGGTTGGAAATGACAATAAGGCCAAGTCTACACATGTAACAAGAAAAGATGGAGGATGGTGTAATAAAATAGATAGTAGTTGGGACTGCTACTAGGGATATTTTATTTTTCTGCACACCAAAATATGTGAATATATCAGATATTGTGCTAAGTGGAGCATTTCCCTCTAATATTGTAGGGTGATTTTAAAAAAATCCTTGTAGACATATTTTACATGGGGAACTTTCCACCAACGCACCCATACTTGCTGCCTTGAAGGCGTAAAATTCATTCTATGTCTCTCATGATTCTGCAATCATTCTTTTCCATGAAAAGACCAAGCCAAAGGTTTTCATCCATGAGAGGAATAGAGTTTCAGAAATAGTCACAACTGAACAGTTAAGACAGCAAAGAACTATGTTAGCGACATTTGTCAATTTATTTAAAATATTTATATCCTGCCATATATCAACTCAGGATGGCATACAATAACATTAATTTAACCAACTTCAAGCAGTTTAAAGTAGTAATTTGGACTACTGCTTGGAATATTACATTTCTGAAGCCCCTTACAAACAAAAAAGGAGAAAACTACCACATCAGCCATTGTGCTAAATAGAACATTTCTCCCTGATATTCTAAACAATCATGCACACCTTTACCTAGGAGGAAATGCTACTGAACTCAGTAGGATTTAGTCTGGATTAGATATAGCACTGAACTTTTAGGATTGTTCTAAAGCAAATCCCAAAACAAAATGTGCACTTATATATGCACAGAACATTTCTGTTTAACTCTCAGTTAGAATGGAAGGGGCAATTCATCCAGAATGTTCTCTTCTTCCAACTATTAGTCTAAACTACATGCAGCCTTTGTGTATGTGGGTGTCCAGTGTGGTCCCTTCAAGTCATTTTTAGCAAAAAAACCCCTCACCACTAAAACACACATATACCCGGAATGTAAAAAATGCCTTGCATCACTGTACAATGTTGATTTGAAGGGTTCCCCTCTCTAAAATATCAAAAAAGAATCCCCACAAACTATCTGAAAGGTGACTGGAAGTGAGGTGTCCTCACTTTTTGTAGCCAAAAATGGTGGCTGCAATAACATGGTGCAGCTCTCCAAAACAGCTAAAAATGGGGCAGTGCAGTCCTCCTGAGTATGTCCACCCTAAGTCTAAATCAATGTTGGGGAAAGTGTTGTCCATGGCTGGTTTTGGGCCACAAAGCTGTTCTTGGGATCCCCAAAGGCCACCACTCACAATTTTTTCTCTTAATATTCCCTGCACCTTGTTAATCCATCACCTGTCCGTCCATCCATCCATCCATCCATCCACACCCCTGGGCTTTTTGGGTCCAAGGGGCCTCTTTTGAAAACTGGAAATGAACTGGACAAAAAGGCTGTTCTTGAGTTTAAAACCACCCAGGTGGGCTAAAAAGCTAGTGATGGCCCCTCTACCCCTTTACCCAGTGCACAGGGAATTCTGAATACTTTTTTTAAAAAGCAAATCAAAAATATTTGGGGGTTATATGACCTTATGAGGTCCAGTGAGGATTCGTGCGGCCCCTAGACTGGGTAGTTATGCCCCTACTTTATACATTCCCTGCACACTTCTTTGGAGAGCTAGAAATACAGCTCTATGAATTTGGTGATCCCATATATGGCCAGCAGAGATCTTCCTGTACTTCCTATGACTAATGCTTGCCAAAACTGCTTTTCCAGATCATCCATTATGTTTTTCTATACCTGGAGACAGCATGATTGACAGGAGAATGTACTGGACAAATAAACTTTTAGAAATGTCTAAACTCTTCAGTTTTTCAACAGCCATAAAAATTTAGTACACTGTTGGCACTAATATTGAGCAACAGAAGACATTTTACAACTTCAAGAGATCTAAAGAAACAAATATTTTAGTAAAAAGAAAAATAAAGAATATTCATCTCAACTTTATAAACAAGGAAGCATGAAAAATTGTGAAAGGTAAGAGTTACCCTGCCAGAACAAAAGGGAGGGTGAGGAATTTAACACTCTAGAAGGTTCCGAAGGATGCACTGCACAGGATAACCAATTTGTGTGAGTCACAAAGACTACAAGGAAGAAACTGTGGTTTTCAAAGACCTTCTCAAAGCAGGAAGAAAACTGCTAAAATTACTTGTTCTCTTGTTAGAGAAGTAACTTAGTCAAGAATTACATCCCTAATAGTGACAGACCTAATTGTTAGTAATACCCCATTTTAGTGGGATGAGGTCTTTGGTTCATTTGCACAAATAGTTAACATGCTATACAGCATATAGTTTGTCTCCATGCTAAAAAGGAAGACTACTTGAATTAAGCTATATGAATAAACCCTTGGTTATGAAGACTATTCACAATTCCAGACTTATTCTGTGAAGAATTCACATGTGATTGTTTTGCACAGAAAATGGGATTTTCTGCATAGAAATATTACTTTTTGCACAGAAAATGCTGTTTCCTCTGCAGAAAATGTTGTTTTCTATGCAAATCGCCCATGTGCAAATTTTGCACAGAATAAGTCTCCAAACACAGCACTTTCTGAGGAGGAAAACAGCTTTTTCTACACAGCAAATAATTTTTCAATATTCTTTCCATCCCTAGTCATTATATTTAGGCCAGCCAAAGTCATTATACTTATAATAACACTTTAGCACTGAAGATATTGAAATGGTCAAGTAACAGTAGGAAAAATAAATACAATCAGAAGGGTAAAATAGGATAAAATTAATAGAGGTAAAGAATATTAGTAGTGATTACCTTTGGGTAGGGTCATACGGTTAAGGAAGGGATCTGTAAAGTAAGATATTAGCTGTTTAGAGAGTTAGTACAATCCTTATTTGAAGGTACACCAGAAACCCCAAAACAATGAGCCTTTTAAAGCCATATTCCTATACAGGAAGCCTCCGCTTATCTGACAGGTTAGGGACTGCAGCAGTGTCAGAAACCAGAATTGGTCAGAAAACAGAACCCATGTAGGGAACAAGGGGGAATTATTGTGGCTCTCTTGGGACTGTCTGTGCACCCCTGTGGGCACCTGTGCCTGCCTGAGTGTGCATTGCTTGCAAAGTCTCTCAGTCAGCTTGGTGGATCCCCCCCCTCCTCAGCTTGCTTTGCAAGCAGTGTGTGGGTGCACCATCATTCCAAAGCAAGCCTCTGCAGGCAAGAACTGTTGAAAGAATGGATTCTGAATCGAATTAATGGAACTTGTTCTTAATTTACAAGCAACAAAAGAGTGCACTATCAGATAATGAGCCATTGAAAGGCGGGGCGTCCTGTACACATTCCAGTGGTGTTTAGTGCCTCTCAAGCTAGTTTGTACATACGGCTGACACACAGAAGTTGTTCAGTGTTTGGTCAGCTCTGTGGAAGATAACATTTGGAACAATTAACAACTGGACAAACCACAGCTGTCCTGTTGGTTCCTGATTATGGAAAGGTCACTGATCTCTTCCCTGATTAACTGCAATGGTATCAATCTGATGTCTCTCCTTCCTGGTTAGGCAGGGTGGCATTAAGCCAAAGGACAGCAACACAATAATAGATATGCAGCTATAAAATCTCTTGTGGTGGGACAGACTCTTGCTTTAAAATCACCATGTCTTCATACTAGGAGAGAGATAACTACTGGGAGAGTTATCTGTAGAGAGATAGCTACAATTGGCTTCATACAATCAAGGTGCCATGGTCAAATTGTCACTGTGGTTAGACTTCCAGAAATCTTTACATATTATGCTCACAGAAGCCACAAAAATTATTTTGGCTGACTAGGCAGTTAATGTTAACAAGGACATTTCAACTTGAATTTGTCAGTTAATAGTTCAATGTGTGCCACTTCCATCATATAGGAGAATAGATCGTAACATTTGTCCTAAGTAAGCTAATCAGTTTTCTCCTTGGATCTAATTTCAAACACAGTAAAACTTGAAACAAAGACAAAATTACCTAGAATAGTGAGATGGGCTCTGGCAGTATCTTTATCTAGTTCTGTACTGGCAACACAGGTGTAGTATCCTTGATCTTTTTCTGATACTCCATATATTGTCAGGCCATCTTCTTCTTTCTTTATCCTTTCAGAGGGAGAAAATTTGAAATAAAGAGGTCCTGGGAAAATCTCCCCCAACCACAAAGTTTGTTTAAACCAGTGGCAGGTCCAACTCTAATGTGCAACTGTATAATAATGCAGACTATAAATTAAACCATGCTTCACAATTGCACTGATGCATTTTGTAGTACAGTCAGCCCTCCGTATCCACAGATTCTGCATCCACAAATTCAACCATTCATGGCTTGAAAATATTCCACCCCCAAAAATCTCCCCCAAAAAAGAGCAAACTTTGCTTTTGCCATTTTATATAAGGGACACCATTTTATTATGCCATTGTATATAATGGGACTTCAGCATCCATGGATTTTGGTATCCACAGTGGGGGGTCCTGGAAGCACACCCCAGTGGATACGAAGAGCTCATTGCATATGTAACGAATAAATATGCTTTCAGTTCCACTATACTATATTCTTCCCTAACTGCTAATGTTAGTCCATGCTACAGATGGATGAATCCATTTATTTCTGCTTCCATCAGTGGTTTATATGTTCATTCCTAAATGAACATTTATTTATATGTTCAGCACACACACACATTTATATGTTCATCTCATCTCTAAATCAATCTGTATTTTTAAAAAAGTATGAAAAATTACATTTTTTAAATGCATTTTTTCCCCCACAAAATAAACATTTTGGGCCAAGGTCTCCCTCTTCTATTACAACTACACATGGACTCCAAACCTGGGTCCAGAAGGCCAGAAACTCTCAAGAGCCAGTTTCTAAGCTATGCCAAAGTAGACAGGGGAGCAGCAGGAGAAGATGCTGTACTGGCACTGCAGAAGATGCTGTACTGGCACTGCATGACATTGGACTTAAGCATTTGTATGCATTTGACACTAAAATGGACATTTTGGGGCACAGTTCATCCTAGATTACACATGTTGTATGCATTCTAACCTACAATGTGCATTTTATATACATTTTATTACTTTTCAAATTTCAGAACTCTAGCACAAAATTTGGAAAACTGAAAGATTACCAAGATCTAATTGTCATACTAGTCGGGGTAGTACAATTCAGGCTGCTTTTCTAAAAATGAAGACTGAATAAAATCCTTGTGCTTCTCTAGTCCATACCAGTTTTGACTGCACTTTATCAGAGAAGGCTACTATTTGAACTTACAAGTTCCTTGTAACCTTGGGACATACTTTAGAAATTAATATGATCCCTCTCTTTCTCTCTCTTTCCCTCTCACACACACCTACTTTCTTCTGTAGATAATTATTTATGTTCCTTTGCATACAAGTATCCAGAATATTACAGAGAGTAATATATGAAAACTGATCCTGCAGAAAAAATCAGCATACCTAATTACCTTCCCTGAAATGTGTTTTATTAGCTGGGAACATAGCTTTAGTCTCATATATAAAGTATACTTCTTTTCTTGAAGGAGTGGAAACCTCTAAAATTAGGAAAAGATGGTATTTCACTTTCACCAGAACAGTGGATAACTCGTCAGACTAAAAATTCTGTAGTTATTGGAACTGACAGCTAAGTTTACAAACATATTATGCAGGTTTGGACAGGAAAAGATCTATTCTCCATTTAAATAACTGGGTAAAATTTGTTTAAGCCCTACTACATAGCATCTTTTAAAAACCTAGTTTCACAAAATAAATTACATTTTCACAGCCACAGGGAGACTATTTTTAGAAGTGAAAGTAAACAAAAAAAGGTCTATCTGTGGGCCTTTTTAAACTACATCATTACAGCACTATGATTCCAGTTTAACTGCTATGGTTCCTTCCCATGGAATTCTGGCATTTGTAGTTTAGGGATGGGAATTTAGAATTCTTAGCCACAGAGCTCCAGTGCTTCCCAAACTACAAACCCTGAGATTTCACAGAAGGAAGCCATGGCAGTTAAAGTGGAAAAATTGTGCTATAATTGTGTAGTGTGCAAGGGCCCTGTGACTTCTGATGACCACCTCTTATGCCCAAAATGTATTAGGTTTTTATTTCCACCAACAGATAACAAATACAGCTGGCATTACCTTTCCTCAGTCTACTACATTTAAGTAATCGTAACTGTTACACATTTATTATCTAGGAACAATATGCCAACAATTACCATGCCAAGTTTACTTCTACCTCAGGACTTCAATTTCATGAAAATATTGTAAATAGAATGGTGGTAGAGGACCCTACTGACTGCCATGTAGAGTTGCCCCTCCACATTCGCAAACTTAGCATTCGCGGGTTTGAATATTCGCGGTTTTGGGAGGCCCCCCCGTCCTCCCAAAAGCAGCGATAGGGGGCCTCCGAAGGCCCCATGAAGGCCTGGGAAGGGAGGGGGGAGGGCCAGGGAGGCCTCCACAGGGCCTTCGGAGATGCTCCAAAGGCCCCGTGAAGGCCTTGGGGGGGGGAGGGCCAGGGAGGCGACCACGGGGCCTCTGAAGGCCCCGTGAAGGCCTTGGGAGGGAGGGGGGAGGCGGGAGAAAGCGACTATGGAGCCTCTGGAGGCCCTGTGGTCGCTTTGGTGGGGGAGGGCAGTCATTATTCACGGAATTTTCACATTTGTGGGCGTCTGTGGAACCTAACCCCTGCGAATGTGAAGGGATGACTATTAGGTAACAGAGCTGTCACATACTAGGTAAATCTATTACTACATCTATGTCACATATGGACAACTGGTGGACCTAGGAGGCCTTCTGTGTACCACCTGACTTCTGCTTCTGTGAAATTTAAGGCACTCTTGGTTAAGCTGTGGAAACCATGATTTTGATGGAGAGGGCAATGCTCAGAAATGACACTCACCATGAACCCCTCTCCTCCTCATGGCCATCACACTCTCCATATCCCACCAGCCAGATTTTAAGTGAGTATAAGAGAAATTGTGTGCATGAGTGTGTATGTGTCTGAAGAGGGGAGAGTGAGAGAAGTGTCAACTCAGGCCTCTCCCACCACCCCTATCCTCCTCAATCAGCCCACTACCACATGCAGCCCTTGAGGGTTGTAAATCCCTGATCTACCACAATGCTGTTTACTCTGACTAGCAGCACCTTTCCAGGGTTCCCTCACCATATGATTCTTTTAAGTGGAAATGCCAGGAAGAGAACCTGGCACATTCTGCATGCAGAGCATGTGCTCTACCACTGAACTATGCTCTGCTCCCCTTGCTTATTATTATATTATTATTATTTAGGTATTTATACCCCGCTCTTCAGCCACAAAGGCTATCAGAGCGGCTTACAAATTGTTAAGCAATAGCAATTTACACATCTACACTGCATTAAGCAGTTTCCAGTGTGTGTTAGCTAATTGCCCCCATAAGCCGGGTACTCATTTTGCCAACCTCCAAAAGGATGGAAGGTTGAGTGAACCTTGGAGCCCTCTGGAATCAAACTTGCAATGTGGTGACTTGCAGTACTGACATTTAACCACTGCGCCACCAGGGCTTATCTAGTCCCCTTTAACCTGGGTAACAGTTATTAGTACAGGCTATCAAGATCACAACATTATTTATTAATTCATTCTATGCAGCAGATACGTAAAAACATTACAACCTTGAGAAACAGAAGACCTAAGAGAATAAAGATGTAACAGACCTGCTTCCTAAGTACAGGGGAACATCATCCTTGAGCCAGGAGACTGTAAGTCTCAGAGTGGGATCATGTCTTATCCGACACACTAAATGAACTGTGGAACCTTTCTTTGGCACAGCATCTTTCGGCCCATCTACAATCCTAGTTGGATCTGCAAAAGTGGTAAAGTTATCAGTCCTAAGGATATCATTATGGGGACTACACAACTTTGGCAGTCAAAACTTTTCTTAAAGAAAATCTCTATCACTTTGTGCCACCAGAACTGGATATGTGTCAGGTGTGTCCATTTTATGAATTGCTCCAGATTTCTAGATGTAATTCTATCCAACACCTATAGCTGAAAGCTGCATAATCATAAACTCTGATGCCACATTTTAATGTACATTGTGATATCTGAGAACTGTATTTTTTGTATTAAGGATCAGTGAAACAAATGGCTGTGTAAAGATAGAAGTGGCAAGAACTTACTGAATTTAGATAAGTGTGTCACATATTTCCAGCTATAGCTGTATTTCTCCAATGTACTCACATACTCCATCCTGCAGTTAGAATCATAGAATCATAGAATTGCAGAGTTGGAAGAGACCACGAGGGCCATCCAGTCCAACCCCCCTTCCACGCAGGAAATCTTGATCAAAGCATCCCCGACAGATGGCCATCCAGCCTCTGTTTAAAGACCTCCAAGGAAGGAGACCCCACCACGCTCCGAGGGAGTGTGTTCCACTGCCAAACAGCTCTTACTGTCAAAAACTTCCTCCTAATGTTGAGGTGGAATCTCTGTTCCTGGAGCTTGCACCCATTGCTCCGTGTTCCAGTCTCTGGAGCAGCAGAAAACAAGCCTGCTCCATCCTCAGCGTGACATCCCTTCAAATACTTAAACAGGGCTATCATATCGCCTCTTAACCGTCTTTTTTCCAGGCTAAACATACCCAGCTCCCTAAGTCTCTCCTCATAAGGCATCGTTTCCAGACCTTTCACCATTTTAGTTTCATTATTCTCAGCATCTGCTTGGGGGATTCCCATAAGGAGGAAGGCTGTATGCAGACTATTTGCCCATTCACCTCCTTCCCTTTATTTCCATTCTCTTGTCTCCTTTTCCCTTCCTCTTTCATTCTTCTTTTTTGTACTTTCCTGCTCAATCCACCCTTACTACATCATTTCCATTTTCCTTTATTTTGCCTTCTCCATGCTGCAGTTGAGAACAATAGAACCTAAGAAGAGCCATGCTGGATCAGGCCAAAAGCCTACCTGGTGCAGCATCTCTTTCCACAGTGACCTACCAGACAACTATGGAAAACATACAAGCAGGACAGGAGTGTAATGGTGCCTCCTGATCATCTTCCCCTGCAACTGGTACTGAAACGAGTAATGCCTCTGACACGGAGGCAAGATATAACCACCATGAGTAGTGGTAGCCAACAATAGCTTCATTCTCCATTTGTCTAATACCCTTTTAAAGTTCTCCATCACTACATTCTGTGGAACCAGTTTCAATATGTAAAGAAGTATTTCCTTTTATCTGGTCTGAATCCTTTACTGTTCTACTTCAATTGATAACACTAGATTCCAGTATTAATGGAGAAGGAGAAAACCTTCTTCCCATCTGCTTCTTTCACACTGTGCTTAATTCTGTGTATCTCTCTCACATATCCTCTTGCTTGCCTTTTTTTCTAAAGAAAAGAATACCAAATGTTGACATCATTCTCCATAAGGATATTGTTCAAGTCCTCTGGTTATTTTGATTGCTCTCCTCTCTATCCTTTCAAGCTCTACAATACTATTTTCAAGAGTGGAAATCAGGACTGTACATAATTTTACAAAAACAATTGTATTATAGATTTGTATAAAGGCATTACGGCATTGGCAATTCTATTTTAGACTCTCTAGCAGTCTTGACAAGGACCAACTAATTACTGTTGTCCCTCCGTATCCACAGATTTGGTATCCACTGATTTAAGTATTCACAGCTTGAATATATTCTTTTAAAAAAAATAATAATCCAAAAAGCAAACCTTGATTTTGCCATCTTATATAAGGGACACCATTTTGCTATGCCATTGCATATAATGGGACTTGAGTATTTACGGATTTTGGTATCCACAGGGGGTCCTGGAACCAAACCCCGGCGAATATGAAGGGACAACTGTAGGTGGTGAAATAGGCCAAATGACAGATTCTTCCTTCTGATGGGAAAGTGGTCCAAGGTCTTAAATCTCATAGTATTTCTATCTCTGTAGACAGGGTGAAATATCATCTGCAGTTTCCCATAATTAGAGAAATAAGTAGGATGGGAAGTACTCTACATTTTGGAGGTATGTTCTTTATTGCTGGGTTGGGGTCAGGAAGTGACAGAGATCCAGGGTAAACTCAAGTCAAGACCAACTCAGTTTAACCTCATCATAACATTTATTGTTGGTTTCTGTTCTGGTCGTAAGCTTCACTGAATTATTGCTTCTTAACTTCAGAAGCCCAAGTATAGACATGCTGCTGCCACAGAACGCAACATACAGAGATTTTCACTACCCAGAGGATATTTACTTTTGGTTAATCAAAAGACATCTTACCTTTTATTTCCAAACGAACCTGGTTCTGTGCTTTGCCCAGAAGATTGGTGGCCACACAGGTGTAAGTTCCCTGGTCTTCCTTTCGAGCCCTGATAATTTCCAAAGTCCCATTCTCATGTGCTTTATAGTTGCCGCCATGCAGTGTACTCCCCTGGCCATTCTTAAACCTCACAACAGCACAAGAAAATGATTGTAAGAGAGGGAAGCAGAATATGCAGACAGATTTAACAATAATTTAAAAAATGTTTCTATGCATCACAAATTAGAATACAAAATGATTCTGTCTCTCCATATCTCCCTCTCTCAGTTGCTAAACATTCCTTTCCAACAAGCTACCCTAATTAGTATGAGCTAATAAAATGCAATTTAAACTATCATGCATGAACATTGTATAAACATCATATAATATTTGATAGCGTATTCTTGTGCATAATTTACTCAGGAGGAAGTGCTGAGTTCAATGGGACATACCCACAAGTGTGTACAGGAGCACAGCGTAAACTGTTTATGTGATAGCAAACCAATGTAATCCACTTCAGATGGATTATCTCTTAATTTCACTTGAGACTTCATTGAGTGAATAATCTAGTCCCTTGCTTACTCTCACCCCAGATCTTATTAAAACACTTGGCTACAGCTGGATTGGTATTGCTGATATTAGTGGTAAGTATAGTTTTTGTTTTATTATTATTATTTAGATCTATTTTTAACCCATCCACTAAGTCATTTATGCATCTTGATAAGATTATGCCAGGTTTCACTATGAGCTCATGGTAACCACCATTTATAACTCATACAACCAATAATTATCCAAAGCCTTCTAATCTGTGAATATCCCTACCATATATGTCTATAGTCTGTCATTTCCTTCCCACCTGTTACATCATCCAAATTATTTAAGTGCTAGATCTTTTGTAGCCTCTTACGTATTAACCAGAAAACCTACATATTTTGCTAAAGTTTTCTGTGATAATTACAGAAGATGATAAAGCTAGAATTGATGTGAAAATAAAATTTCATTGCTTTCGTTAGATTATTTTTTTTAGATCTTCTTTGAGAATCATTTATTTGGAAAGGAATTTCACACATGATCTTTTAACTCTAATAATAAATCTAATAATACTCAAATCTAATAATAATCTTAGACAACATACCCTTAAGAGTGAAAAACGTCCACCATTTATAACTGAAAAGTAAATTAATTTTCTCATGAACCATCATTTTTTGAGTTATTTCGTATCTGAAAGTACTGAAACTGCTAAGGATGTTCTCCTCCTATTTTATCATATATTATAGAAAATCAAGGGCAACAGTAATGTTCCTGGGCTTAGTTTACTTCAATATCTACAGTACAGATACAATGTAAAGATTTTAAACTTTTAAAGGTATAGTTTTTTTTTAAAAAAATACTTTTTTAAAGGGCTGGGAGGAACGCACAGAGATATTTAAGGGGAATCTCAGACAAACATTCAAGAATCAGCCAAGACTTTTATATTGCTCATGCTAAAATAAGAACACTAAGTTGTGAAGCATAATAATTTAAATTAATATTTAGTACAGATAAATCTCCCTTCTCATAGATCTTCTGTAGAATATTTCACAATTTTGGAAGTTTCTTTAAGCTTTTAAAATGCATTTTACCATTTACCGAAACAGTTTATTAGTTGCCTAATAAATTTTACTAGTTACACTTAACTTGTTACTGATGTTGTGTGCCTTCAAGTTGTTTCTGACTTATGGTGACCCTAAAGGAGAACTTATCATGGGGGTTTCTGAGGCCGAGAGAGTGTGACTTGCCCAAGGTCAGCCAGTGGGTTTTCATGGCCGAGCAGGGGTTCAAATCCTGGTCTCCAGAGTCATAGTCTAATGCTCAAACCACTATGCCACTCTGTTTCCCATTACACTTACTAGCACACTAAAAAAATAGCACCTTGGGAAATACAATAGGGTAGATCCAGGCTTAGTCATACTTTGACTGGAGTGGGCAACTCTGAGAGGTCTAGAGACTTCACATGCCCCCCCACTGGATGTCAGAGGGCCATGCCCCCCCATCCCATCCCATCCCATCCCATCCCATCCCATCCCAAGGTACCATCCCCCCAATTTTTCCCCTCATGTTCTCTTGGGGACACAGCTGGCAATTCTGACCCACCCTCAGTTGTTTCAAACCAAAAATACAGGGATGCTGAAGGGTTGCAAAAATGGGCTTGGGAGCTATATGTGGCCCACGGGCCATACTCTGGCCACAGCTGGAATAGAGCCACTGAAATCAATGGGATTTAAATTGGTCACATCCAAGGTTAATCACAGCTCATTATTTCAATGGATCTACTCTAAGATTTGATCCAACTCACTGCTTTTTACAACAGCTATCTTCTCATTCGAAACTATATTAATTTACAATTATTTGTCAAGAGTTCCATTTTCTCTAATAAGATGAAGTCAACTGCTTTCAGAACGTCTATCTGTCCCAAAAAAATTCTGTGGCTTCATAATAAAAATTCTTACCATCGTAACGTAGGGATTGGGGACCCAAAGAATGGACAGTTGAGGAGAGTCCGGTTGTTGAGAATTACTTTGATCAGCTGGTTACGAGGGGCTAGGATCCGTGGAGTAACATCTTTAAAAGACAACAATATTATTGCCTGTAAGCCAGTCAGAACTTTTATTTAGGGGTAGAGAAAAATGCAGACTTATAAATCTTATTTTCATTTCTATATTTTTTTTTATTGTTTAGCATTTGTCTTGGTTTTTACTAATTGAGAGACATTTTACACTGCATGTGAGTCTTACTGAAATGAAGCAGTATTAAAAAAACCCTTTTGAACTGGTTCTAAAAATAAGAGCTACATGGTATTAAATTTTCATGGATCACAATTTATTGACATGATTCCTTGTTGTAATATTGATTATTGGCTCAAACATTATAATTGTTACTCAATGTGTTGTGTATATTGCTATACTGTGTATTACTTATTTTCTAAATAAACGTTTAAAAATATATGACATTTCAATACTTTCTCTCTCCTTCCCATCACATGAAGCTTTCCGTTTAGTTGTGGTTATTTACTATCGTGTTGGCTTTGACTTATGGTGACCCTATGAGTAAGAGACCTCCAAGACCCCTGGTCATCAACAGTTCTGCTAAGGTCTTAAAAACTCAAGGCCATGGCTTCCTTGGTTGAATCAACCTGTATTTTATACTTAAAGTTCAGCTCACTGCTATTTTCAGATAGACATGGCAGGGGGTTGGACTAGATGGCCCTTGTGGCCTCTTCCAATTCTATCATTCTAATGCCTTTCTAATTGTTAATCTCTCTCTGGCTTTTCTTTGCAAATGAAGATTCAGGAAGGGCTCATCCCGCGCTTTCTGCAAGCGCTGATGACTAAAAAGGCCAATCTGATCACTTTTTAATTGCCATGGACTACTTTTTGATTTCTATTGCATTTGTTTTTAGTTGAACTTCAGCCTCTCATGTTCCCCTGCCCTTGTTACCAGCTGAACATGCATTTCCATCTGATATAGTACATGTTGCCCAATGTGCTACCCTCCAGACGTGCTAGAGTACAACCCCCATCATCCTCACTGGCCAAAGACAGGTTACTGAGAGCATCTTCCTGTCTTTTCAAATAAATTTATTTCTGAGGGGTTGTCTATATGAGGCAAAAAGAAGCAGATTGCTCCACAGTAAAGGCGAGTTGCAGCAGCTGCAATTTTTCTTAATGTTTTTTGGGTTTTTTTGAGGTAGATCGCAGCAGGCATGCAAAGCTATCGGCGTTTCCGGTCCAAACACACATGCCTGCGAATCAAGATGGCAGCTGTGAGTGAATTACTCAGGTTTTTATTCTTACTAGTTGCCATTGCCAAACAGTAATGTTTTTTAAAAAGCATATCAAATGTGTGAAAGTGCAATATTTCACCTTAACAGAAAAGCAAAAAACCCCACAAACTCCTGTTTTATTGCATTAGTGCTTGCTCACTAAGGCGAAAACCAAATGATGGTTCCAGGTGCTTGCCTTGTTAGCATGCCCTGCTTCCCATGCTTGTCCGGCCAATCAGCTTTTAGCTTCTGCTCCCTTGGGAAAGTAAATCAATTTGGTTGCTTGTCCCAACGAGCAGGAATGTGCATTCCCCCTGCTGTTTTTTAAAAACTCCCGGAAGAGCCACGAAGGCTTTTCCCGCAGAGTATATAGTATATTTAGACCCCCCTCCTTCTGAATACAGTGATACAAGGCAGGATGCCATTAAGACAGATCGTATTATCCTCGCGTTCCATAAGGAGTATTTTCACCGTTTAGAGAAGCCCTCGGTGTAGGAATGTAAACTAAATCCTTGAATATTTCATCCTCACATATGAGGATGAGTGATTATGGTAGTTTTCTCCCTGTTGAAGGGGATAAAACTCATATACTGTATTCCCACAGTGTTCTCCCTATATTTGAAAGTTCTGAAGTTTTCTGAGGGAATTATTCTGTGGAGAAAAACACATGGGGTGGCACTTATGTATCTTGCACAAAAATCTGTTTATTGCATAGAAAGCAGGTTTCCTGCATAGGAAACTTATTTTTGGTGCAGGAAACATGTTTTTCTCCACAGCACAATTCCTCCACAATGCTTTGAGATGTTTAAATATTTGTGTATATGCCTTCAACTCATCTGTCGACTTACAGCAACCCCATGAATTTCATGGGGTTTTCTTAGAGAAGGAATACTCAAAGGTGGTTTTGCCAGTTTCTTTCTCTGAAATATAGCCTAAGCAGGCTGACCCTGCTTAGCTTCCAAGATAAAACAGGATCTGGTGCCTTTACAGTATTTAGATCCATGGATGTTTGAATACCATCAGAAAACTACACAAAATTTTTACTGGGCTACTATTAACAATTTGTAAGCTGTTCTGAGAGCCTCTGTGGCTGAAGAGCAAGGTATAAATACTCTAAATAAATAAATAAATAAATATTCTTCCTAATGGGTATCCTAAGTGTCAGGAAATCCACTTTTCATCCTAGTAACTAATAATTACGGATAATCTTTTCACCCCCAGCTCAATGATTATGCATTTATTCCTTTATAAAGCCCTTTCATGGAAGAGAGAGAAAGTACAGAATTCCTTATAACACAGAGAGGTTTTCAAAACCAACTGCATATATTTAAGTATATCTGAGGATGAAACAATTCTAACACCTTTTATAAGAACTTAAATAGATTTCAAACAATGTTTAGGGGTACACATGTGGACATAGTCTTTATGTTACTAACATTTTTCTGTAGTGCTTCAAATTAGGCACATGGTACAGTCCTCCATAAGACTCTCCCCTTTCACAGTTTGCACAAACTGGGTCACATTGACATGAACAATGAAAGAAGAAAATCTGTGTTAAAGGCTAAATGCTGCTCTAATATTTCAGAGATGTAATATTTCACATGAACTCTGCAGAGTCACAAGAAGGAGTGTACCACATGCAGACATGTGAAAGCCTATGAGTCCTTTTCTTTTGGTCTGGGATCAAAAGGTAACTTTCTGCTATGAACACATGTATACCCACATAAGCACTTCTGAGATTATTTCAGTGAATGAGCAATGCTTTTATCTGGGTGGAAAACAGAAATCATGACTCAATTGTCAGTTCTAATTACTGAATTAGTAATGATCATTTTAAAGTTTCTTCAAGATGGCTGGTATGTACAGATGCCAGGAGCTTAATTATCCGGTTCAGTGCTTACCCAACACACTGACAAAGGCATTGGCTAACAGGTACCCATGTTCATTGGAAGCGTTGCACTGATACACAGCACTGCTGCCACTCTGGATGTCCCGAAACATAACCGTGTCTCCAGTTACTTCACGACTTGGGTTGGGAGCAGAACCTTTGAGACAGACAGACAAAAGTAAGTGCCAGTGTAGCTTTTATCCCTGCCATAAATCTTATGCAATGGAGACAGTATGGTGATAGTTTCCTTTATGTGAATGTCTATGTCAGCCTTTCTCAACCTTTTTACCTTGGTGGGACGCCTGGAACAGTTTTCAGGTCTCAGGGAACCCCTGCCTAAAATGATTATATCTACAGCTCAAAAAAGAGTTTTCTTCCCAATCTCATTATCTCTAGGAAACCCTAGCAACCTCTTGCGGAACCCTAGGGTTGCAAGAAAGCCTGATTGACCATGGTCTATGTAAGTATCAGATGGGTGGAGGATAAATCCCATAATTTTAAGCAGTATTTGTAGCACAATTGGTCCAACCATAGGCAAATAGCACCTTCTTTGCCAGTCATTTGATTGAATGTTTTTGTATAGTTCCTTTTATTCAACTCTATTTTGATACCTTCCTTATTTCTATGATATGTTGCTGTGGCTATGTGGTTAAGAAAAAGTCACCAGTTACCTTGAGAGCATAAGAAATTATGCTCAAGTTGCAAAATGTGCAGATGATATATACAGGCCCATAGGGGCATGCTGTATGACAAGGAAAGAGACTGAGATTGCCTTTGCATTCGTTTACACAATGCTGAGTGGCTCCTTGTGTCCTAGTTTAACCTCCTTCTCAAAGTAAGAAACTGGAGGAAGGGGGGGCAGGGGGCGGGGAGCCTGACTGCATACTTTAAAATGGGCTAGATCAATGGTCTGGTTTGTTTATTTGTACATTCCAATATAATAAAATTAATTCCTTTTGGTTTACCCAGAAGTAAGGCCATGAAGCTGAATGAAATTCTCTGTAAACTATGTTTAGTATTAGCAATCCAATTAGAAAAATTCTTCTTGATTCTTGTGGCTTAGAAGTGGCAATGGTGTTTGTGTGTGTGTCTACAAGCTCCTACTTTTTCCAGCATTTTGCTGACCTGCTTATCTCCCAGAAACAGTATTTGATTTTCAAAAGTTCTCGGTTTTCATGATTTTCTTTCCCCTCCTGTTCAATTTATAACACAAACAATCTAATTTGCAGTCAGAATCAAAGTAATATACATTCAAAGAATGCATTCATAAAGAAAAGAAAAAGAAAATAGATAAAAGAAAAGAAAGAAAAAGGAAAAGAGAAAAAAAACATATAACTAAAAGTCTTCAATTGGCTTATCCTTTAAAACCCACATTAGTTTGGCAATTTGGGCCAACTCGGCAAACTTAGCAATCCACTCATCCCTCCTCAGTGCTTCAGTCTGTTTCCAGGTTTGAGCAAACAATATTCTTGCAGCTGTTATAATATATTGAAGAAGTAATTCATATTTGCTGTCCAATTCTTTACCCATAATACCCAGCAAACATATTTCTGGTGACATTATAAAATCTACCCTTAAATTTTTTGGGGGTTAACATTTAAATCTTAGACCAATAACTTCACTTCTTACAAGTCTACCACATATGGGAAAATGAGCCCTCCTTCTCTTGATATCCCCAACGTCAATTAGTAACATTCTTATACAGTTTCAACAACTTATTTGGGGTGAGGTACCATCTATAAATCATCTTACACAGGTTTTCTTTTAAATTGCTACACAAAGTAAATGTTATTTCTTTGGAACACATTTCTCCCCAATACATTCATTTGAATATTATGCCCAAAACTTTTATAAGCTCATCTTTTGTCTCTAGTTTCAAAAGCCATTTATATTCTTTTTAAATTGCATGTTCATCACCTTTACATAACTCTGAGTAAAATTCATTTTCTCCAGCCTCTATCACTGCATTTCTCTTATCTTGATTAAATCTATCCTTAGGTTGCATACAATAAATTGGAAAAAGCAGTTAGTTCATTTTCCTCTACTGATATCATATTTTTAGTCAGCAGTTTTGTTTTATCACAGTTCACTTTAAGCACAGAGGATGCCCCCAATGTCTTAAATTTCTCCAAGAGACCCTTTATTGAGTCCAATGGGTTTTGTGTCATTACCACAAGATCATCCACATAAGCCTTCAGCTTATACTGTTCTTTTTAACCCTTACTCCACAGGTTCTGTCTTCTTGTCTAATATATCTCAATAAAGTTTCCAATGCCAAAATAAACAACAAAGGTAAAAGGGGGAAACCTTCTCTAGTTGCCTTTTGTATTTCCATTTAAGTTGTTGCACTGCTATTTATGAACATCTGGGGCTTGGTTTTCATTATTTTCTCATGGATTTTACCTATTTCTACACTGGTAAATCTGGGAATAAAAATGTTAAAAACCAAGATAAAGGCCCTACACTGCTGCTCAGGGGGACCAGGGAGGCAGGAAATATGGACAGTCCCTATCCATTAAAAAATAGGAAAGAATGAGCAGGTAGGATGGGAAGATGTAAAGAGAATACACTGAGCCCTTCAAGCATATCTCCAGTCAGCAACCAGTAGCACCTCCTTGCTAAAACAACTAAGAGAATGGGCAGGTTAGGGAAAGTCTAAAAATATTGGTTTGTATATGAAGCCAAGTTCAACAGTCATGTATGTCATGACTGTTACATTCCTCAGTAGAAACAAGAAAAATTTACAGTGGCCAGAAGGAGATGGAGTTTGGCACTGTGTGTTACTAGTGGTGACTGAGTTTCTGTGAAACTCTGGAAACTGAATCTTTCTTCCTTTTTCCCAAATCTGTGCTTCTTTTTGGTACATCCCTCCAAAGTACTGCTGGGATGTGCATATGCATATATGTGAACTGTATTTTGGTCATTCACACTATACAAATTGGTTGCAATCACAATTCTAGTAGTACTGGGTTTGGGGGTGAAAACAAGCAAACAACTCTGTATTTAATGACACTTTTGTCTGGATGCCCCACAAAAAGGACTTAACAAAAAAACACACTAAATCTAGCGAAAATACCTGTAGTGGAAACACTCATAGATACATTATGTAAACATGCAAATAGCAAACAAAGGTCTTCAACAGGGAAGTCTAAATACAGGTACACTCTTTCACAAACAGGAACTGAATCCAGTCCTCTGGACCTCCCTATTTTGAGTTTGCCTGCTTGTGCTTTAAAGCTTTTAGCATTTACTTCAAAGAAACAAGACTGAAAGAGGGTGGTTACTTCTAAGATAATAGTTATTAAAAAATGCCAGTATGTCCCTCATCACAGCCATGAAGTCAAGATACACACTGATATATCTTCTATTCACAACAGATTCACTTACTTTCAATAGGTTCTCCATTCACCAGCCACTGGATTGAAGGCTTTGGGTTACCATTAGCTCTGCAAACCAGTCTCCCATCTTCACCAGGTGCCAAAATTAGGTTCTCTGGTTCATCCAACCAGAAAGGAGCAGCTTTAGAACAAGACAAAAAGACACCAAAGGGCATTATAATTATCTCAACCAAACCATGCTATTTTTCTCTCAGTATATGTTATTTCAATTAATGTTCATTTCATTAAAAGCTTATGTGGCAAAAAAGAAAATATTACAAGCATATAAATAAATAGAAGTGATATCAAATAGATGTGCCATTAAATTTGGTTCTGTTTTTTTTCTTCCATTTAAAAATACACACACTGAATTACACTGAAATATGAATAGCATAAGTATACACAAGAGAGCATGTGGTATTAAAACAGCTTTAAAACAAACAAACAAACAAACAAACAAACAAACAAACAAGCCTTTCCTAACTGGAACTTCTACTTCTCCAGGTGCTTCACAAATTTCTAGTAGAATCAAACTGGTTTTGTAGAGGAGATAAAGTAACTTGGTATGGTGGTTGACTTGAGAGAGCAATTCTGTATCTAGTAACTTTTACTAGTAACTCTAGTAACTCTGTTCTGTGTGTCACACCATCTAACTTTCCTCTATCATCATCATCATCATCAATTTATATTCCACCTTTCTTCTATGGAACGGCCTGCCGGATGAGATCCGTCATATCACCAACCTAAATAGCTTTTAAAAAGCTCTTAAGATAGATCTCTTCTGGCAGGCCTTTCCTGAATAGATACCTGGCCATTAAAAAAGAAAAGAAAATCTAGCTTGTCCCAAACTCGCTACGGCCACTGTCCATTGTTTATTTTTATTTTGTGTATTTTGTTTTAAAGTATTTTTAATTCCTGTATTATTTAATTGTATTTTAAGGGGGGTGGGATTGAGGGTCCAGGTTGTATATTTTAATTGTTGTAAGCTGCCCCGATTGCATTCGTAGAGGGGTGGGGTATAAATAAATTATTTATATTATTATTAATATTATTATTATTACCCAAGGTGTCTAACAACCTAGATAAAAACCATAAAGAGTAAAAACTACACAAAAACTTTGATAAAAGAATCAGTATAAAAGTTATTTTAAAAGCAATTAAACAATTTATAAAGTTAAAATATGAAACATTAAAATGTTAAAATTCATTAAAAGTCAATGCAAACCATAACACAGCACAGCACCTTATTAAAAGCCCATTTAGTTTTTTTTAAAGCCTGGTAGCACAATAATGTTTTCAGTTGCTGATGGAAGGAGATCAGGGAGGGATTCACCCTAGCCTCTCTAGGGAGGGAGTTCCAAAGATTGGGAGCAGCCACCAAGAAGGCCTCCCTTGTTCCCACCACATGAGCCCCCAAAGGTGGTGGGATAGAGAGAAGGGTCTCTCCAGAGGCTCTTAGGGCTCTAATGGGCTCATAAAGGGAGTTACGGTCCTTCAAATAGCCAGGACTCAAGCTGTAAAGGGCTTTCTAGGTCATCATCAGCACCTTACATTGTGCCCGGAATAGACTAGCTACCAATAGAGTTGTTTCGACAAGGGAGTTGTATACTCCCTGTAGCTAGTCCCAGTTATCACCCTGGCTGCAGCTCTTTGAACCAACTGAAGTTTCTGAGAACTTTTCAAAGGCAGCCCCATATACAGTGCATTATTGTAATCCAGATGAGAGGTAACCAAAGCATGTGTTACTGTGGTCAGATCCGACTTCTCAAAGAATGGGCGCAGCTGGCACACTTGTTTCAACTGCACTCCTGGTTGCCACTGAAACCTGAGCCTCCAGGCTCAGAGCTGAATCCAGGAGTACCCCCAAACTGTAAATGTGTGTGTTCAGGGGAAGTGTAACTCCATCTGACACAGGGTGAATCCCTATTCACAGATATGTCTGTTGACTGACCATGAGCACCTCCATCTTGTCTGTATTAAGCTTCAATTTATACACCCTCATTCAGTCCACTACAACTGCCAGCCACTGGTTTAGCACAGAAACAGTTTCCTTGTAATTAGGTGGAAAGGAGTAATAGAGCTGGGTATCTTCAGCATACTGGTGACATCTGGCCCCCAAACTATGGACAACCTCTCCCAGTGGTTCCATGTAGATGTTAAATAGCATAGGGGACAAAACTGAGTCTGAGGGACTCTGCAGACCAACGGCCAAGGAGTCTATCAGGAATGCCACAGCACCACCCTCTGAGAATGCCCCTCCAGGAAAGAATGAAGCCACTGTAGAACACTACCTTCACGCCCCATCCCAGTGAGCCAATCCAGAAAGATATCATGGCCAATGGTATCAAAAGCCACCGAGAGGTCCAGTAAAACCAACAGAGACATACTCCCCCTTTCCAGTTCCCAGCATAGGTCATCTACCAAGGTAACCAAAGTTATATCTGTTTCATAATGAAGCATGAAGCCAGATTGAAATAGATCTAGATAATCGGTCTTATCCAGGAACCCCTGGAGTTGTGAATCCACCACATGCTCCAGCACCTTGCCACAAAATCTAGTGTTGGAGACTGACCTATAGTTATCTAGTATAGTGGGAGCCAAGGAAGCCCCCCCCCCCAAAAAAAAGAGGTCTTACAGAAGCCTCCTTAAGGAAAGTTGGGACCATGCCTTGTAATAAAGAAGTATTAATCACTTCCCTTACTCATGCAGCCAGTCCTCCTCTGGCCTGTTTAGTAAGCAAGGAAGGGCAAGTGTCTAATACATATGTGAAGAACTATGCATGGGCTCTCCAGAGAAGATCTAAATAATAATTTGCTTAGAAACTGGGGCCAGGCTGGAGCCAAGCTAGGCCCAGAATCTGCAGTTGACACCCTTGAACAGTAGGACACAATGGCCCTGATGCCTTCCCTTGCTACTCAGTATCTAACAACAATAAGCAGCCATATAAATTATGCACAATGCATTTCAAAACCATAGACTGGGCACTCTGATGTACTGTGGGCAATGTAAATAAGTACCCACTATTGCCACTTCCAGCTAAATTGATGTGTAGATGATTCCTGATATAGGAGGGAGCCCCTGACAGGACACATTGTCAAAGGTCCTCTTAAATATGACGATGGTCCTTGAATTTAGACATAAATAACCAGCAATTTGAATTTGGCCCATAGGCATCCAGTGGAACTAGACCAAAATTGAAATTAACAAGAGGAATGTTTTAAGTAATAATTACTGAGTGCCAAGAGATGGTATTGCACCTGGAATATATGAGGCAGTTAGAATTCTTCTTTGAGAACAAAGGGCAGGATTCACATTCCTGGCAGCAGCTGAACGCGCAAGAGCAAAAAAGAAGATTGCTTGTATCCTTGCAGGTAAAAGCTCTCTGTTGCATAGTCCTCTTTTTATATGAACAGAAAGAATCACAACCCAGAAACATCACCCAAGGAGACCTTCTGCTGTGCTTTCTGCAACCGGACTTGTTTATCTCGGATTGGCCTTTTCAGTCATCCCGCGCTTGCAGAAAGCGCGGGATGAGTCCTTCCTGAATCTTCGTTTGCGAAGAAAAACCAGAGAGAGAGAGGGATATATGAACAGGCAACATCATTTTATGTTTTACAGGCACAAATTTGGTAAACCTGGCTCAAGGAAATATGCTTTAATTACTGAATATGGCATGTAATTGGTGTTCCTCCTACTAATGTAAGAATGTGTTAAGTATGAATGTTTCTTTAGGAAATTAAATAAATATTCCTATATGACAAAAACAAGTATGCTAAGGAAAAAAGGAAACTATAGCCTTTCTCCTTGACATCTAGGTTTCTATATGCAGGATGTCCAAGTATATGTTTTTAATTATTTGTGAGACCATTCAGTGATGAAATCTCTCACTTCTAGTCTAAAGTATTCCAGTTAGTTCAGGAACAGTTTCACCATATCACCTGCTGTTAATGAGTTGTTATTCCAATGAGTTCCCAGTTAGCAGTTCTACATATAAATCACCATCTCAACTGCCTTTTGAATTCCCCTCAGCTGCTGAACAGGAAACCACAAAAATATCCAGGATGTGGGTGTTATTATTTGCATATCCAGGTGTCATCTTAACAATCTGTGGCCTTTGTATTAGACATGAAATAAATTGATGTTCATTACAAAATACAGTTGCCCCTCCATATTCATGGATTTGGCATTCACGGATTTAAGTATCCACGGCTTGAAAATATTCTTTAAAAAATAATAATCCAAAAAGCAAACCTTGATTTTGACATTTTATATAAGGGACATCATTTTGCTATGCCATTGCATATAATGGGACTTGAGTATTCACGGATTTCGGTATTTACAGGGGGGTCCTGGAAGCAAACCCCAGCGAATGTGAAGGGACAACTATACACAAAATAAAAATATGAAGGGGCACATCCTCAGAAAATTGAAACAGTTTAGCTATAAAGATATGCAAAACAGAAGATTGTTGTCTTCAGTTGTTATACTAGAAGAGTTCCCAGCTTGATCTGTTCCAATGTTCCAATCACACATTCTTCCCTGTCCTCCCCAAACCCATTAAGAGTTGTCTGTGATTTGGTAGTGGCTAGACAGAGGAATGAGAATGTACAGTAAACAGGACGTACCCTTCACTCTCACCAAGATTGAGTGGCGGCTACTGCCCACTTTGTTGGAAGCTAAACAGAAGTATTCTCCAGAATCTTCCTCAGAAACATTGGCAATATGAAGAGCCTTATTGAAGTTCTCCAATTTGGTTCTGCCTGATGGGAGATCACCTCCTTTCTTGTGCCACACAATGTCTGGTGTTGGGCTATATGAAAAAAAGAGAATGGAACATGTGCATTTAACATGAAAACTCTTCAAAAGGAGATATGCACTATAAAGGAATTCCCTAGAATTCTGTTTCATAATCTGAGTTAGGATTCTTATTTAGCATTCTCTCAAAAATACTAGACAAGACCTTCCAAAGAGGTGAGAATGATATATGTTCAGCAATGGGATTCCATAACATAATGATTGCATATTGCATGTGTGTGTGTGTGTGTGTACAAGATGCCCTTGCATATGGGATAAAAATCTTTCAGACAGCAGTTTAGTGAAAGACCTTCATCTGAGAATAGGGATAGCTCTCTATATGCTGTTGAACCGCCAGTCCCAGCAACTTTAGCAATCAGTCAACGATAAGGAAAGCCAGGGAGTGTAGTGCAAGAACGTCTGGAGAGCTACATGTCTGAGACCCTTGAATGATCCATTACTACTCAAAGGTAGGTAGTACTGAACTTGATGGATCAGTTACTTTGTAGATATATTTATTTGTTGAGTTAAATATTCCCCAAGCCTGGTACAGACTGTGATAACAGCTCTATTGATTAGGCACATGCTACTGCCTTCCTATTGCCCCTGAAATGCTCTTTTAATCACAGACTTGATATCTATAAGTCATGTCATGAACCATTGAAATTCATAGGTTCAGACTTTCCATTTGAGTTGCCTTATTTCACATACCCAAGGAAACCACCCTTTATTTACCAGGCTGTCATCAAGAGGAAAGAGTAGTTGATTTTCATTTTGCCCCTTTTAAAATCTGCAGGAAAGTAAACCGTCTTTCAGAAGCAAAGGACTTGGATGAGCAAGGTAGAGAAAGGATTGACACACCATAGCTCCCCGATCCCAAGTGGTACGTACACTCCGGAGGCAATGCATTCCAGCAAGAGGTCCTCCCCTCTCAGCACCATCTGACTGCTTGAGGTCCCAATGGGGTACATGAAGCTGGGGTGCCTTTCTGTGATACCTCGGGCTGAAATCAGGACATAAGGGGGGAAAATACACATTTGTAAAACCTCCTTCTCAACAGGGCAATGAAGAATGGAGCTGTTGGAAATGAAAGACAGAATGCAGAACACCTCAGAGGGTACAGCAAATTGGCATGTCCTTCCAACACGCAGGACCTGTAGAACTTTTAAAAGAGGTTGGTGGTCGATGCAGAAATGATACAGGGCTTAAATGAAAAAGTCAGACAAAGGCAGGAAATGAAATGAAATAGAAGGAAGAAATAATGGTATGAGAAAAACCACTTTATTCACACTGAGAACAGACTGATTTTTATAAACACTTATATGTGTTGACTTTGAAAGGGTACATTTAATTTCTCAAATACTAGATTTCCTAATTTCTTACATACAGATATATTCTACCCTTGTGCCCATGAAATTATGCTACATATAGTTTCTTGAAGTTAAACATTATCTTTCATTCAGCTGAATTCCATTATCATTTTAAACATCTTTGTTAAGCGTAAATTTGGAAAAGAAAGAAAAATCACACAAAAAACCATGGACAAAAATCATGTAAACAAGTTTAAAACTTTCTAACTTTCAATTAAATGTATGCAGTTTCATGTCTCATTTAGTATGACAGAAATTATTAAGCGCATATTCATTTCCTTCAGTTCAAAGGGATTTTAGAATGACAAAATTAAGGGGACTCTACTGTTTATACTAGGGAAAAAGCACACAGTCAGTTTTACATGATCACATTCATCCTACTGAATTTGTTAGTTGCCCGTCTGGCATATTTTGGGGGTTGTGGGGAAAATCTAATCAACAGTTCAAGGCTTTGAAGGTGACAACAAAGAGCACCATGCTTATGCTTACTTGGAAATAATTCCCAGTTTTCATTAGGGCTTACTCTCTAATAGGATTCTAACCTAACATACTTCTGTTCCTTAACCATTCCTTTCTACGCTTCATTACTTCTGGACAAACGTATGTTATTGTGGTTACAAAGATGTAACTCTTGTATATGAAAGCTTTAAATATGGTGAGAGGAAATTAACATAGTAGTGAAATATTTCTTCACTTAGAGAGAAATAAGACATTTGCACTGTATGCAACAATAGTTCAACAGTTCCAATTAACCAAACTGGGTATGTATTTGAGATTCAGCTTCACACTTATATGTAATGGCCTCATGTTCAGCAGTTCTGCATATAAATCATAACTGTGCATCCAAACCTCAATTAACTCACTACCATTTCACTGTAGTGAACTAAAACATTGTGTACAAAAAGTTCAGACTGTTAATGCTAAGAACAGGGCAATATTTGTTCAGAGAGAAAAAAGCCACACACGAAATTACCTCCAACAGGATTGCCTTCATTCCCTCATGGATAGAACAGTTCCAGGCATGGATTTCATTGTGTGGATGGAGCTACACCCAACACTGCAGTTAGGAATGAAACTGTTCCATAACCAAGAGTTACATGTGCATATTAGGGAGCATACAAAGCTTCTGACTGGAGCAACTATCTGTATTTCCAATGTAAACATTTTCACCAGGCCAAATGGCTATTAAAAATCTCTTTGGTACTTATTTTAGGGGAGTAGCACTGAAAATAAACAAGTTATGCAAAAAGATTGTTTTAACAGATAAGACTCAAAACACAAACTTGACTAATACTGCTCTCCTCCTTTCCTTACATTTTGGGTCTTTTTTATTGTAAGCCTGAGGCAGGGAACTGTTAAATTAACAATTTGTAAGCTGCTCTGGGAGCCCTTTTGGCTGAAGGGCAGGGTATAAATGCTCTAAATATTATATAATTATTTTTAAAAAATGTATTTATTTGTCACTTTTCCTTCTACTAGAACTCCTAAAGCAAGGAACAACAAAAACATTAAATCAGATCAAAACAAATTTTTAAACTGGTCTTCAATATATCATTAACTGGATCTGCAGTTCTTTTAGGAAGGGATCCAAAGGATTGAGCAACCAGTTCCATATGCCAATGTGGGCTTTGGACTAGACCTTCTTGAATTGCAGTCCATGTTTCACTTAACAAATCCTTCTGAAACAGAATGGATTTTCAACAGCAGACTTGGAGATATGGCTAGTGGCCCTGTTATTCAACATCCAATATTTATTTTGTTGTTGTTTATAATGTGCCTTCAAGTCAATTCTGTCTTAGGGTGACCCTATCACAGGGCTTCTTTGCAAGATCTGTTTAGAAGAGGTTTGCCACTGCCTTCCTATAAGAGTGAGAGTGGGTCCAAGTTTACCCTGTGGGTTTCCATGGCAGAGTACAGATTTGAACCCTGGTCTCCCAGAGTCCTTGTCCAACACTTAGACCATTACATCATGCTAGTTCCTGTAATATGATACAGGAAAACTAGAGAGACAATTGACGACTGTGAAAACATACCGTAAGTCAGATAGCATGCCTGATCGTTTGACTGTATGTAGCTAGCACTAAAATGTTTGTAACAGCAAGCCAGACTCTGATGTGAGATTTTCAGACTTAATCTATACAATCATGAAGAAAGAACAAAGTGAAGGTGAAAGAAAGCAAGAAGGAAAGAACAAGGCATTTTTTCCAGGAATTCAATAGGTTTTCATAGACCATGCTAATGTTTCTCAATCAACTTTTATAATCCACCTCTGGAGCCTCTAGCTACTTAAAAAACCTGCAACTTGCTTTGAAAGTTTTCCTTTGGTATACATATGATATACAACCAATTTATACAAATGAAGTGAATGGTCAGCTCATAGTTAATCTGATGTGGACAATTAAAACTCTATATAGTTATTATTTAAGTCCATACAGATGAGATTAAAGCCTACAAGCAGGAAGCAGCTTGTATAGAATAATAATAATAATAAAAAAAACAACACTTCCCAAGACAGAGACATGTATGGTACCAGCTGAGCAGTGGTGCTACACAAAAGAGTCTCTGGGCATTTAATTAAAAATTAATTCAGTAGGATGATCACATTAGAATTTGCATGACTGAACAGTGTCACAGAGCATATTAACGATGAAGCAATTATTCTATGCTGCTTGATGTGGACTATCACTTCAATGAACAGGACGTTACCATTGATAATGATCTCCCCCATAACAGAACAATAACAACATAAGGAAAGTAACATTTAAGACAAGATAACCAACAAGTAAACATATATGAGGATTGTGGAAACATTAAGACACAGACTCTAGCAGATAGAAAAAGTACAGTCGTTTCCCAAAGGTGAACAGAAGGATCCTGGTGAAGAAATGAATTAACCACACACATAAAACATATTGTTGATGAGACATCGCAAGTTCAGTGCAGTAGGAAATGGGGGAAATTACAGTATACTTTTTAGTTGAACAAGGCCACGTTAACAAAGATATTAATTGGGGCAAATCTCTGTCATTAAGTAGGAGATATTGGAGGCTAAAGGAAGAAGAAAATTGTGGTATATAATCCATATAGAGGCAGTGGCTCAATATGAGGTTGTGCCCTATTCATGGGCATGGATACTGAGCTTACCTAATATGTATATGCAGGAAAGGAAGATTGAGTTAAGAAAAGACTAAGCAAGTTCTTTCACACAACCCTTAGACCAACAAACTGTGACCAAAAGTTTTCTTAGGAAAGCCAAAAGTGGACACTTTTAGACTAGTTCACAAGCCATGGTGTGTGTGTGTGGGTAATATGTGAGAGGACAGTATATATGCAAGCATGTGGTTTGGTAATTTTGGGGTTAACATATCATCACTGTACATATAAACTGTTGACAGCGTTCGCAGGACACATTTAAAATTAATTTGGTGAGCCAGGGCTTGTCACCTGTGGTATTTCAATGTGGGAAAGATTCCTGCCAGAAATCCTGGGGAAACATGGCCAATCTATATAGACACCACTGATCTACATGTGCCAAAGGTGTTACTGGAAATGCAACAACGCTTAGCACTGAAGAGTCAAGAATGCCTCAGAGCGGGCAGCAGTATTAGGTTTAGATACTGGTAATTTGAGTAACCCACATTCTTCCTTGCTTGTTCTACCTATTCTGCTCCCTCTGTGATATAAACTAATACTCTTAGGGTAATTTTCCTATCTTAGAATGGAGTTCCTATAATAAAGCCTTAGCTTGTTTCTTTAAAGCCATTGGTGTTTTAAGCTCCTTAAATCAGGATCTCTAATTAATTGCTGCACACATGCCCTCTCTATCAGGTCTGTCTTGGTATAAGGCAAGCATCCCTTGTTCCTGTATAATTGCTTCCAATTTGAAATGAAGCACCTTAATGGGTGCTTCATTTTTCTTCCAATTTGAAATGAAGCACCTTAATGGGAATATTTGATATCACATACTAAGGATATCTATCAAGACAAAACATACCAATCACCAGGAACATCTCAGACAAAAACATCTTTGACTGGGCTTGGATATAACACATTCATGCTAACAACATTACATTTAATGTCACTATTTGAGTGATATGGGGCAGCACTGTCAGTTTTTTTTGTATTTTAAGGAGAACAATATAAAAAATTACAAATTTTGCATAATAACATTCTGTTATTGCAGAAATGTTACTTTTGGGGGTATTTGAAAAAGTTGGCCATTATACGTTCGGGGGTGGGGAAATTTTCTTTAAAATGACACCAGCAGTTAATACATTACATGCCTAATAAGTAGGGTTGCCAGAGTGAAAACTGGAGAAGGCTCCTGTGCCTTTAATGATTGTGTAGAAGAGGCAATTTCATCAGGTGTTGGTTATCATGCAACTAGCTAGCAATCAATACCTGCTGCAGCTCCTTCTACACAACCATTAAAGATACTGGAGCCCTCTCCAGCTTTCACTCTGGCAACCTTAGTAATGAGTAATGTGTTGGTGTTTTGAGCAATGTTGTTAAGTTTGGTGTTTTTGAAACAAATAGTAATTGTACTAAAGAATTAAATTTACTCTCATACAAAGCCTATTTCTACTCCTGTTTATCTTCGAGGAGCTTATGAAAGAGATATTTACTAGCTTGCTGTGCTGATGGCCTTGAAAATAAATAGTTGTAATATGAATATTTAGAGAACAATACAATATTTAGAGAACAATACAACCTCTTCTATGGGTATATATCTAGTTCTATGTACACCAGATAAGTGAACCTGGCAGTTACTACTTTTACAAGGAAGTGGGTAAGTAAACAGCAAGGTATAATAAAATCTAATATTATAATAGTCAACATCACTATGGTATGTATATAAAAAGCAGTCTATGCTGCTTGCCAGAGCAGTTGAGGTCACTTTTTAAATTCTCCGAATATTAACATATATAAATGAAAACAACAATACTGGGTTGGATTCAAAAGACAGTAAGCACAAGGAAACCAGCTATAAACATTGTTTCACAAAGACTTGTGCCATCAGAGTACAGTAGTTATAAGGAGTTCTCAAGTTCTTCCACTCGTAGAAGATGATGTGGTACTGGAAGAATCTTAGTGAATCCAACATTTCTCTTTTCTTGTACACTGCTAACATGACATGTAAAAAAGCACTTTTGCAAGTTGGAGACACCATCCACATCTGGAAGGGCACCATTAGATCAAAGGCATTCTGCTTGATTCTAATTCAGTTAATAAATCTATACCATCCTGACCAGTCTAAAGTGGGAGTAGACAAAGTTTGGCCTGTGACCTATCTCTCTGGCTTTTCTTCGCAAACGAAGATTCAGGAAGGACTCATCCTGCGCTTTCTGCAACCACGCTGATGACTAAAAAGGCCAATCCGAGATAAACAAGTCCGGTTGCAGAAAGCACAGCAGAAAGTCTCCTTGGGTGATGTTTCTGGGTTGTAATTCTTTCTGCATTGTCGTTTCTCTTCAAGACTTGTTTGGCGTGAGTTCTCAAATAAGGCTGCAGCATTGTGGATAGTGCATCTCCGTGCCTCCCGATGTGAAGCCAGAGCGGACCATCGTTGGTGATCAATTTGGCCAAGCCTCAGATGTTGTTTCAGGGAGTCCTTTTATCATTTTTTTGGAGCGCCTGTGACCCATAAGCAGCCCCCATATCCCTTCCCCAGAGCTCACAATCCCCCACAGCCAACCATTTGTGTGTGTGTGAAAATAGCCAACTGCACCATCCAGAAGCCTCTTAAGGACACAAATGGCTATTTATATGCTACCTCCAGAACATTTAACAGTCCCAAATAACTATTTAAAAAATCAGTTTTATATACAGTTGGACCGCCGTGTCTACAGAACCAATATCCATGGTTTCAGTTATCCACAGCTGAACAAATAGGGACACATACTATACAGTCACACTGGAAAATGTGGTCCTTCTAGGTCCTCCACGTAACTCTATAGTATGTTTGTACCAGAAAACCTTTATTTTAATAAGGTTTGCAATTATCTGAGGTTTCTGGTGTCCATGATAATTCCAGGAACCTAATCCCCATGGATACGGGGGTCCAACTCTATTTAGCAAACTTTGATTTAGTTTTACAGTAGGACCCCTGTATCCGCTGATTCATTATCCACCAATTCAGTTATCCACGGTTTCAGTTTCAGCACAGTTACCATATAATCTTCCTAGAAAATGTGTCCCCTCTAGCCATTTTCTAGGTCCTCCAAGGCAACTCTATGGTATTTTAAACCGGAAAACCCATTATTTTCAATGGCATTCACTATTATCCATGGATTTCGTTATCCATGTTGGGGCCCGGAATCAATCCCCTGTGGATATGGGGGTCCTACTGCATATACATTTTATAGTTCAGTCCATTATATTTCTCTAAAAGCTAATTTCTAAAAAAGGCAATACTGGGATTAAAAGGGTCAGGCCCTCCCCTCCCTGCCATAGCCAACCAATTACCCCCAAACCTGTAAGAGCACAATCAGAAATTCACACACTGATTTTTATTTTTCTGCATGGGGCAAACAGGTGCTGTCTCACTAAGGTGAAAATGGCTCCCAGACCCGCTGAAATTGTCCACTCCTGGGCTAAAACTAGCCTCATGAGCAACCATGTTCCTTCCCCATTATATTTTTACAGATAGTGTTAACCCAGTGTTTCTGGGAAAGCTTAGGCCATTCTGTTCATTAACAAAACCCAACAAAGGTACGGTAACTCAAATAGTTCTTATTGCTGTTCTGTAATTAAAAGGCCATTTTAAGATAAAAACACAATGTAGGATAATAGAAAAACAAGGTTAATACAGAAGTAGAATTTCTGAATAGAGATGCTATGTATTATGCTCTTAGGTGCAAAAGTGACCTGTGCCCAGTTTTTTTCAGATTCTTTGACCCAGTTTCAAAGTTTTGGGCAACACTGCTCTAGCAGCTCAATTTTGAATTAAAATTGAATTAGAAACTCAGGACCTTGATACTACTGATACTTTCTTCCTGATTCTTCAGGCTTTCTTGCAGAATAACCTTGCTCAAATAATTCAGGAGAATATGAATACCTTATTATACCAATACATAAAATTTCGTAATGTATAATCATCTTGCCATTACACATTTGTAAATCCCATTAAGAGGATTTATGCTGAATGTGCAGCTCTGTAACCTCTTGCAGCATGCTGTGATGAATGTGAAGCTGGCATCTGGCTGAGTTTCAGCAAGTACCTGTATATTCTGGCGTATAAGACGACTGAACATATAAGACAACGTTAAAATATAGACTTTGCTCCCCCGCCGTTCAGCCAGCCAACTGGCTGGAAAGCCTGCCCCCCACCACCAGCCAGCCAGCTCAGTGGCTGTAGGTGATGGAACAGTCTGTGAAATTAAAGGACTGAGAATAGCTAAAAAAGCATGGGATACTTTGAAAAATCTCTGTGGTGTTCAATCTTTGGAAAGTAAGGTTTCATTAATAATGAAGTTGGTTAATATGAAGCTATCAAATCCCAAATTTTTGAATGAGCATATTAATGATTTTAGAGCCACATTGGCAGACTTGCAAACTCCTGGAAAGGAAATCCCCAAAACTATGCAAATGGAAATCTTCCTGGCAAGTTTACCAAAATACAATCCCTAAATGGAGGGCAATTAACACTTCAAAGGCAAAGCAGTCATTCTCACAGCAGGGGGAAGGATCTGCTGGGGAAACTGCCCAGGGAATTTAACACTTCAAAGACAAGGCAGTCATTCTCACAGCAGGGGAAAAGATCTGCTGGGCATGTAAGACACCCCTCACTTTTGAGGAGATTTTCAAGTGTTAAAAAGCAGTCTTATACGCAGGAATATACGGTAGGTTAGATTCACAAAGATGTGTAGGGGGATACTTGGATTACACCGCAGTGTATGCACACACCCTATGGTAAGCATGGTCCTGCATTATAGTGCTATCCATTGGCCACAACCCAACCAATGACATGTTCTCCTAACAGACAAGTTCACCAGAAAGGCAGGTTCTTTAGATGATTTCAAAACCTGGGAATCAGGTTCTATATTCAGAGACTATATAAGGAGGAAAGAAAGGCTCTATAGGTTCTCAAATGTTGTGGGGCAAGAGTGAGCTCTTGTTTTCTGTGAAAAGCCACATTCCTGTGGGGTAATCTGTCACATGAGCCAATGTAATGTAGCGGTTTCCATGTGGGACTAGGACTTTAGAGGACCACGATTCAAATCCTCACTCAGCCATGGAAACCACTGAGGGAGTTTGGATAAGTCACACTCTCCCAGCCTCAGAGGAAGACAGTGGCAAGCTTCCTCTGAAAAAATATGGTCAAGAAAACTCAATTAGATAGTCACCATAAGTTGGGGATGACTTGAAGTTGTGTCATTTGTTGTTGTGTGCTTTCAAGTTGTTTCTGGCATATCACAGCAAAACTATCACAGGGTTTTCTTGGTAAGATTTAATCAGAGGGGCTTTGCCTTTGTCTTTTCCTAAGACAGTGTGACTAGCCCAAAGTCACCCAGTGGATTTCCATGGCTGAGTGGAAATTCAAACCCTGGTCTCCAGAGTTGTAGTCCAATGCTCAAACCACTACACCATGCTGGCTCTCTTGACTTGAAGGCACATAGCAGAAACAAAACAAAAATATGTCAAAGGGCACATGTTAGTGTTGGTAGGGCTGGTGCCAGCAGTGGATGGTTCAAGAGCTAAAAGAAGGTGAGGGAAGCTCTACCCCCTCAGCAACAAGCACACTCTCCTAAGAGCTAAAAAAAAGTCAAACTCACCCACTCAAAATGGCTGCCCAGACACTGCTCTCCTTCTTCTCCCTGGCAGGAAACTGGCCTGGAAAGCCTCTGGGAGGAGTTATATAGAGCTAGGCTCTATATTAGAGGCAGTATACTCCCTCCAAACAACAGGCAAGGGCTATGGCCTTCTTGCTGCTTATGGGCTTTGGGGAGTTGACCATCTTAAGAGACAGGATGCTGGATTAGATGGATCTTTAGTTTGACCATGCAGGTCTCTTCAGATATGAATTATGTCTGGAACTGAAGCTATTTGGGACAATTATTTTAGCTAGAGGACTAACTAGATTTTTTTCCTCTTAAAGGCACAATTAATGTGTTAACTCTAAGATACAGTTTGTCTCTTAGTCCTAGTATAGGAACACTTGGGTCTGTATTATATAAGATGACTACTGTAGTGATATTCCTGTATCTAATCTTATTTGTGACCTCCTTTTCAACAGCTGTCCTCTATGAGCATCTCAAGGGCATCCCCCATTCTAATTAAAGGAGTATTTGTTGTCACGCTGTCACTTACTTAGAACATGGTATGCTCCTGGCACTTTCGGGGGGGGGGTGAGGGTTAAAAGACCACATTCTAAACACAAGTGCTTGATTTCAATTAATCTTGCTTCAATGCTTCAAAAGTAACCCCACTAATGAGTTCCCATGGCAGTGTTTGTCAACCATCTGTGAAGCTATCATACTCATGCTTCATGTGGCACCTATGATGTAAGGAAAAATTAAGTTCTAAGATATTCCCCACTTCAAATCATCAATGTTTTGCAGTACATATTGATTGCTCTCATTTACACACCCCAACTCTACAGTGTCCCAACTTTTGGAACCTGAGCTGGTCATTCTACATTTAGGCAGGTCAATTAAAGAGGAACTTAACACTTTTAATAATCTCAGTAGAAAGAAAGGCTGAGAGCCTACATCAGGAGGCACATAGAATCATAGAATCATAGAATTGTAGAGTTGGAAGAGACCACGAGGGCCATTCCAGTCCAACCCCCTGCTACGCAGGAAATCTTGATCAAAGCATCCCCGACAGATGGCAATCCAGCCTCTGTTTAAAGACCTCCAAGGAAGGAGACCCCACCACGCTCCGAGGGAGTGTGTTCCACTGCTGAACAGCTCTTACTGTCAAAAAGTTCCTCCTAATGTTGAGGTGGAATCTCTGTTCCTGGAGCTTGCATCCATTGCTCAATCAGTCAACTACTCACAGTAACTTTTTAAGAGGAGCAATGTTGGAGCAGAACAAAGGCCTATATAGTCCACCACCTTGGTCCCCTACAACTGGTATAAAGAAGCACATTGTCAAGCCCCCATTCAAAGCAGTATAACCTGGATGTTGTCACCCTCACCGTACCTTGAGGTAACAAATCCAGAGTTTAGCTATGAATTATGAAGTGCTTCCTTTTATCTGTCATGAATTTCCCACTATTTGGTTTAACTATGATATGTCTCCAGGTGGAACCCCCCCACACCTTTTCAGTGTGGCAGACCCCCCCCCTGCTCCAAGATGGGCATTTCCCTGTCAGTGGAGAATGGGGGAAGTAGCAGAGATACATCTAGTTATTTCCTTTTAGCTGGATGCACTGAAAGAGGCATCCTCAAAGACCTCCTGAAGGCTCTTGGGAGATCCCTGAAGATAGGGATGCAATTCTTCACTATGTTTCTTCTTAAAAGTAGCAACAAATAATTTCAGCAATTTTCTTCCCACTGTAAGAAAGTCTTCAAAAACCACAAAGCTTTCAAAGGCTAATTGCAATTTGGGACAGAATAATCCACATATGGTTGTTATGCACAGAAAATTGCATTTTCTGTGCAGGAAACAGCCTTTTCTGTGTGGGAAATAATATTTCAACACAGAGATATTAATTCCTGCACAGAAAATGCTGCTTTCTATGCAAATCAACCATGTGTGAATTTTGCACAGAATAAGTTCTAAATTGTGAAGATTATCTTCAGTCAAAGATTAATCTCTTCAGGATTTCTCAACACTCGAAAAACATGTTTTTCAACCATTTTTCAAATATTTTTGAATATTCTTTCCATCCCTACTCAAGGATGATGTTATTGCTGTATGGCTAGATAGAGAAAAATAGCTGGGCCGTCTTTGCTACTCCCACCCTCTAGCAACAAAGAAATGATCAACGGGGATGGTGGCTGCCACACTGAAAAGGTAGGTTGGGGGGGGATTTTGGTTGTTGCACATTTGGAACAGAATTCCAGTTTTGGCAATGATCAAATAAGTGGGTTACAATGGTGTCAGTTGGGTTTATGTCATTGTAAAATCACTAATGGGATTCCAACTACAGTTTCAGAATGTGTTTCTCACAAAATATATCTATAATATTTGTATACTTATTTTCAACCATAGTGGTTCTCTGTCTATAATAAGCAAATCTGATTTAAAAGGAGAATATATTATCTTCATAATATCATTTGGTAAACAATTACATCCGATATAAATTACTTACAGATGTTATGCCTGAAAAGTGGAGTGGAATAAGAGAACCAAAAAATTCCTGGCAGGAAAACTATACTTAAAAAATAAATTATGATGACATTTGAGTAATGTATAAGGACCTTCATCCTAAGCAACTCAGGTGGGAAAGAGCGCCAATTCCACTGGACTACTGGCATCCAAAACAGAGGAGCTGAAAACCATCCTAGGTGTCAAGAATTATGACTTGGGGTACTTTCACACTACACAACTACACACTATCTTTCCATTTTATGGAATCCTGAGATTTGCAGTTTATGGAGGGAGCCAGAGACCATGGAGTTGTCTAAAAAGTTTTTGGTTTTTTTGTTTTTTTAAAAAAACTCTCATGGAAATTGCTGGGAATCTATTTGGAAGGAGGGAGTCCAAATGGCAAAAACAATGCAGGAAAAGCCTTTGTGTCTTTTCCTGTACTTTTAAAAATAGCAAGGTATGTGTGTGCATTCCTGCTTGTTTGGACAATCAAACAACAAGAAATTCAAAGGGAAGCACAAAGCAGGTTGGCTGGGTGACAGTGGAGGCGGGGCTTGCTAGCAGGGCAAGCACTTGCTGCCACCATGTTGGATTCTCACTTTAGTGATAAAACAGGATGGTTATTTTTTGTTTTGCTTTTCTGTAAAACTGAGAAACCACTATATCACTTGGGTGAGTTTTTTTTTTTAAAAAAAAACAACACTCAGTGGTGGCAAAGAACTAACGCAAGTAAATCACTTGTGGCCATCATCTGGAATGCAAGGCTTATAGGGGCTCCTGAGGCCATTAAAACCATTAAGACATGTCGTTGCTGCTGCAAGATGCCATTACTATGAGGTACTCCGTCCCCTCCACCTCATGTCGATGGGCCCCTAGTGCTTCACCAAACTATGAGCCACATGAATCTATATTGCAGTCATGTCTGTTAAAGTGGAATCATAGCACTATAATTTGTGTAGTGTGAAAGGGACACCAAAATGTTGGACTGAAGGTTTTTGGAATCGAGGACCCATGAATCAAGATCTCCAGAACCCATACCACCAGGATCCTGCACCTTCTTCCTTGAAGTGACTTCCTCACTATTTCAAAGTAACTGAAAAAGAAGTCAAACTATGCTAAAGAAAAGAAAACCACTTTGGCCCTGGGAGCGAACCCAGGGAGTGAACCTGGGGGCAAAAGGAGGAGGGAGGGAGATGTCTCCTCTCCCTTTGCCCTCACATTGCCATTTTGGCCCATGTCACCATTTCTCTCCTCCTCCCCCGTCCACTCCCCCACTATCACCATCTGCGGATAATTGAATCCGTGGGTGGCGAAGCAGCGGATGCGAGAGTGCTATTGTAGTACTTCATTTCTATTTTCTGCAACCTCCTCCCCACCATTCTGAAAAATAAATTCCTCCACAATTGTTTACATTATCAAACCATTTGTACATCACTTTTAAGCTACTACAGAATAATTGTTGGGCCTCAGGGGAGCTAAGTGCCTGTATATCAGAAATGCAATGTATAATTCAAACTTCTCTCAGTATTGTACCTCCAGAGGACATTTTTTTCCACTTAGAGGAAGAAAAAAAAGGATCTTCTGAAACATTCCAACAAAATGTGCAATGTTCCTAGAAAGAATATACATTGTGAAGTTCAGAATTATAATTATTTTCTCTATATCTATGACACTATTTCCTCATTATGGATGTTAAAAATGGATTTTGAAATGGACAAAGGGTGAGGTAACATTCAAATGTGCATATCTTTATAGAAGAGGACCTTATTGTGCTGCCTTTGCACAAAACAGTTAGCTATGTTATGGTTTTGTTCAATTCTGGGTTATTGCTGTGTCAAAGCCCATCCTTGCTAAGAAACCGTAGTTTGTTAGCCAATTCCAAACTACAATTAGAAGCCACAGTTTGTTGTTGGCTTATAAACTATGGATTGTTACACTGAACCCAGAACCATAGTTTGTCCCTGGCTTGTTTGCACTGCTTCCCACTTTGAAATAGGAGCTGACAAAAGGGACAGATGAGAAGAAGGAAAAACTAAACTGTCACTTGTTTTGCAATCTGCATGAAAATTAAAAATAATAAAAGCAAACATAACCAAAAATGTAGTGTGACATCCAAACATGGCCATTGCTTATAACTACAGTATTCAATAAAGTCTTGTTGTGAAGTTTTGCCTTGGCCACTGGGTGGTGCTAGGATTCATGCTATTCAAACAACGTTCAGATAAAACGTTCTGATCATATTAATAACCTGGCTACGATATGACACATTTAAAAGCCTAGACAAGATGGGATGACTTTAGTTACATATACTGTATATGCTATAAAAACTGAGAAATCCATTCAATACTGCATGAATAAAGTGCAACTTCACGAATACAATCTGTTTTGATGACCTTAATGCAATCACTACTATTGGTAACACCTGCCATTAGAAGGAGACACTGTATGTTTGGAAGACTAAGCAACTACAATTTTATGAGGTCTAAGATGAAAACATATAGGATATGTGTACAGAAGAGTTTAATATGTCTATGCAATTGCCTTGTTGTTCTCAGTGATTGACCAACAAGTGATGTAAACACAATAGTAAGTCAGGTTAGGTACAGAGCAGTTAGAACATGAAGTTCTCCCAAAGTCAGTGTCGACTCACCACTGTATATGTCAGTGTGATTTCGAAAAGACGTTTCGTTATGGGGATGTTCTGTAATAAACAAAAGAATGTGAGCATACCAAAGGCAACAAAGCATGCACTGAGTAACAAAAGACTCAATGAGCAGAAGGGGTACAAAAGGGAAATAAAACATATAACAGAAAATTAAAAAATAAATAAAAGCAGTAACGAAAGAATGAGGCAACACCATACAGAGAACACCCCCAAACCCATAAGCCTAACTTGAAAATAAACATGAAAACACACAGCAAAAAAAGACAGCAATTAAAGAAGGCTGTCTTATTTCTAGAAAATGCAGAATAGTGAATTAAATCCAATGTTGCGTGGTGATCATATCAGAACTTTCTTCCTTTCCACCTCTCCCCTCTCCTAGAACCCTTCACACCACAGAAGAACAGCTCTGGAGAGTGCCTCAAACCTCCAGGACCAGCTTGGGGTGGGGTATGTAGGGAGTTGACATGGGGAGAGGAATGCCTCCTTCCCTGTTCTGTGGGAATCTGCTGTGCCCATCCATTGGATCCATAGAATCATAGAATTGTAGAGTTGGAAGAGATCAAGAGGGCCATCCAGTCCAACCCCCTGCCACACAGGAAATCTTGATCAAAGCATCCCGACAGATGGCAATCCAGCCTCTGTTTAAAGACCTCCAAGGAAGGAGACCCCACCACGCTCCGAGGGAGTGTGTTCCACTGCCAAACAGCTCTTACTGTCAAAAAGGTCCTCCTAATGTTGAGGTAGAATCTCTGTTCCTGGAGCTTGCATCCATTGCTCCGTGTTCCAGTCTCTGGAGCAGCAGAAAACAAGCCTGCTCCATCCTCAACGTGACACCCCTTCAAATACTTAAACAGGGCTATCATATTGCCTCTTAACCGTCTTTTTTCCAGGCTAAACATATCAAGCTCCCTAAGTCTCTCCTCATAAGGCATGGTTTCCAGACCTTTCACCATTTTAGTTGCCCTTCTCTGGACATGCTCCAATTTGTCAATATCTTTTTTGAATTGTGGTGCCCAGAATTGGACACAGTATTCCCCCCCCCAACATCACAAATACATAAAATAAAACAATTGCAGACACTTTCAAAAACACTGGTTAGATTTTTGGGTTGTACCACTAATATCAGGAAATTATCAACAGATTTGTTAACATTCAACATTTTTAAAAGAACAATTATTTACTCATTAGGTTTTCTAAAATACATGAAAAAAAAATCCAGCTACAATGTTCCTAGTGCAAATGATGGGTTAGACTCGGCCAAGTGAGAGGTTTAACAATGAAGAAAGAAGTTATTGGCGGGGGAGGATATTTGGAATTTTAATCAATCATGTAAATATTAGAATGAACTGTGTGATATTTTATAATGTGTGCATCTTTCCTAGTAATTATTAACTTAATTGTAAAGAAGTATGCACACATTCTAAAACTGCAGGTAGCCAAGTTGGTCTGTTAGAAATAGCACAAAAATAACAAGAAAACATTGTAAATAACCACACAAAAATTCCTAGTGTGTATTATTTTTACTGTCCTAAGAAAATAGCAATTTGTGTTTCCATGCCAACCATGGAAAAGAAGAAGCCCATCCCCCTAGTCAACTAGAAACACAACCTACTATCATTTGTAGCAGGCTAGGAAAAATCTACCTTCTGTCAATTCTTTATTTATTCATATCTCCTGTTTTTAATGTCACCCATGGAAACTAAATGGATTGCTGGAGAAGGGACAGAATGACCTGTTACTCATTTGCTAGCTTACTCACTTGCCTGGATGTAATTCCCTAATGCTTGTGGAGACTGGGTGAATTGTTAAATATAACACTGAAGAAGGATAAGACTTTTTATTAAATCCAGATAAAATGTCAGAGATCCCCCCCAAGTTGAATATTAAGCAAGACAAGCAAAGATGGGAACAAAAATAAAAGCAGAAGGGAAAAATACTGAAGTCTGTAGTTTTGAGCAATCTAAAGATGGGAGTGGAGGGCATCAGCCATTGTTTCCTTGCAACAATAGCCCTTGTTGGAAACTGAAAATGACCAATGAGTATTTACTATGATACAGTTGTTTTCTTTAATGGCAGGAAGACATCTTTCTGGAAGGATTCCTTTCTCCACTACAGGAAAATCTTTTCACACTTCGCTTAATCTATTAAGTGTGCATGAAATCTGTACCCTATCTTCAGGTGCTTGGACTTCAGCATCATGCCCAATCTCTTTCCCTTTTTTGTTTTGCTTAATGGAAACAAGAGTATCTGAAAAAGAATTTGGCAGAACTCGAAAGCTTGCTCATTGTTTTATGACATTTTAGGGATTGTCTATACAGTACAAGGATATAAAATGTGGATTGGTGCACACTAACGTCAATTCACAGCAGCTTTCATTTGTCTCCACAATTTTTTGGCAAGATTGCAGGCATGTGAAGCTATCCACATTCCTTGTTCAAATGGGCATGACTGAGAATCAAGATGGTGGGTGCAAGTGAATTACTTGAATTTTTATTCCCAGCAGTTATCACCGCCAAACAGTATGTTTTAAAAAAGCATACCCAAGGTGTAGAAGTGCAATATTCCACTTAAATAAGCAGGAAAAAAGTGGGGGGAAAGGCTGTTTCATTGCCTCAGTGCACAGTCACTAGGGCAAAAATCCAACATGACAGATCGAGGTACTTGCCTTGCCAGAAAGCTCCTTCCCACTGCGCATGTCCAACCAATCAGCTTTCCACTTTCGCTCTTATTGGGCATGCACATCAAAGCAAATTGGTTGTCACAACAAGCAGGAATGCACATTTCCTCCAGAGTTTTTTTAAAAAATGGAAAAAGCTGCAACATCTTTTCTCTTAGAGTATTTGGAATTTTTGGCCCCCTTCCTCCTGACTATAGCAAGTTGATGTAGGAAACCATTTAGACAAATCATATTCTCCTCAAATTCTATGAGAAGTATTTTTGCTGTATAGACAACCCTTTAGTTGAGCCTAGTAAAGCTATTTCTACCATCACTTTTTCACAAAAGCTTTACTTTATAAAATTTCATTCCTGTGGTTATGGTGGCAAAGGGATTCTGGGAGATGTACTCTGAAAAAGTAACCTTTCACTCTCTATGTTAGTAGATAATAGGCAAAAGGGGGGAAAAAACCCAAACTTCATGGGTAGCTCCAGTTTCATACCCAGTAGAAGTTCTAACCCATAGAATTCTCTCTCTCTCTCTCTGGGTTCATCTACACAGGTCAGGATACACTGGCTGCCCCACTGGCATATCCTGCCCATGAATCAAGCCCGTTCTTCCCCTGCTACCTGCATGACACAGTCCGGAGACCAGACAGGCTGCTGCCCACATCCCACTCTGCAGATCCAGGCAGGCAGCTCACAGCAAGTGAGCAAGACACCCTGCATGCGACCAGCTTTGGTCACATGCTGTGGGTCCCCTTCCTGGCTCCGAAAGAGTGAGGCAGCCGGCAGCTGCAGCGATGGGCCAGCATGCCATAATGGATTTCTGTGGTTAAGCAGAGCCCAATCTGTTTTATTTTACCTGGAACACATTTAAACAGATATTACAGTAGCACCCCTGTATCTGCTGATTCACCATCTGCTGATTCAATTATCTGCAGTTGGCAACGGGCAAAGGGTGAACAGGGAAGGGAGAGAAGAAGGAGAGAAATTGTCTTCTTTTTCCCATCCCCGTGAGAGATGTGGTGGTGATGGTGGTGGGGGTGAAGGGGGAAGGGAGAGGAGGAGCAAGAACTCGCTTGCCCCCCCTCCTCCAGCCTGGTTCCCTCCCCTCCCCTCCCCTCCACCTTACCCCATGGTGTCGGGTCTGCTGGTTGCCAGGCCAAGACGGTGAGGAGCAAGGCAGCAAGGTAGCAAAGAGCAGCACCAGCACCACCAAACCCAAGCCTGGCTCTGGCTTCATGACCCTCTTTGCCGCAGGAACCCCACCAGGTTGCCTCGCTCTCTTGCTGCCTTCCTCTTCCTTCCTCTTTCTGCCTGCCTCCCTTCCTCCCTTCTCCTCCTCCATAACTCCTCCTCCATAACTCCCTCATCACAGGGCATTCACTGCGAGCTGCAGTTTTCAGTATCCACGGGGACCCCCAGAAACAATCCCCCATGGATACAGGGGTGCTACTGTATTTCAAAATGTTTTATCTGGCCCTACCCCATCTTCCATCCTTTTTTGCCCTGGGGGTTGTAAGGGCTGCCTGGGGGCAAAACAGGGCAAAAGCCCTATATCATCAGGATCATAGGGCTCCAAGATGCGGTAAATTATCTGTGTGGACAAGCCCGTCTCTCACTCACACTGAGATTTGCTATTTGCTTCCATTGTAGAGATGGGATGTTGCTTTCAAGCACTTAACCAAATTGTGACACACTTGATTACCAGGATATCTGAAAACTCTTTTTTTTCCTTGAAAATTACTGAAGCTCAGCCATCTATATTAAATACCCATTCTCCACATATATGTTCACGTGTACCCAAAGAATATCCAGTGAGTTTAGGATTCATATGTTTATTCACAGACCTCTGGAAGAAGTGAGCATTTTCTACTGTGAAAGTATTAATCAAATAACAACTAGCTTAAAAAACAGATGGTGAAGAGTAGGAAAAACAGATTAACAAATATACATGTTGAATTATTTTGGTTCTTCTTTCAAAGCATAAGAGAAAAAGGACACACACATTAAATTCATTGTTCAAAAATCAATGCATAATCATGAATCTTAGCTGAAATGTCGTATGTCCCATCTTACCATCCAAATCAAAGGTGAGATCATGTGCAAGAGGAATTAAAAGTTTCACCAACACTGACGCTCATATTTGTGAAATGAGGTCTCTGGGTCTTTTAAAATTATACAATCACAGTGGGAAGTGATGAAAGACAGAGGACAGAGAAATGGGCTACCTAGGAAAATGTTGGGGACTGAAGAATACTGGATGAGAACAGTGACCCCATTTGGTAGATGCCTAGTTAATCAACGTGACGTGCTGAACTGTGAAAACAGTGGAACTGCTCAAGGAGTGGCTAGGACAAACTCTGATCATTGAGAGAAAATGGAGTGCCAGCATCCTGCCATGCATGGCTTTGTGTCTACTATCTTGACAGGTACTGTTAAGACAGGCACTGGATAGGTCCTTTAAAAAGAGGATACAGGTAAAATCTACCTGTACATCATAATTACCATGGCAGTGAAAGAAAGGAGCATATGCGCAGCCAATAGTGAGTCTTCCCCTTGATCTACAATTACAATCGTCATCTTCCAATACTCTGCCTAACCCCAACCCCAGTTTCAATGAAATTCTACATCTCTACTTGTTAGTACAGATTTATACCAGAAACATGACAGCGCCATCTACCTTAACCAGCTCTATCACTTTCACTCTACATTTGAGACTGGTTAAAGTTCTCAAGTTTTAAATGAAATATAGTCACACTAAAAAGCACGTTGAGCAGGGCATGAGAATCATGCAGACCTTCAAATGTGATTGGACTGCAACTCACAGCAGCCAATATTGAGGAATGTTGTTCAACAACATCTGGAGAGCTACATGACTCCACCATTGATGTGTGTGTATGCCTTCAAGTTGTCTGACAACTTATGGTTACCCTATGAATATCATAGCAGAGAAACAAAAATCTAAGGAATTTGGAACAGCAAGGTATGTTTTCTATAATCAAGTATTTGTTTTAAGAAAAACTAATACTTAAAAAAAAGAGTAATCTGCTTGAATCTGAAACATTAAGGCCATACATTATGCTGTTAAGCATTATAACAACCTGAGTGTGTTTTGCCTCAAAGAGACTAGATAAAACATGGAATGTGCTGCTCTGCCTTACCAATGTAGACAAAAGCTCTGACCTCAGTACATTTGAAAGAAAAACAATGATTTCAACTTGTGTTGTTTCCATATAGGGTTACTACATGGGTATTTGGGTTCTCTTTCAGATGACATAATTAATCATAACAATAAAGGAATAACTTCTATAAGGCGGACCAGTTCACACTATAAAACTCTGGACAACTCCAGTTTAAGAAACTGATCACTGAATAATTTACAAACACATAAATGTAGTTCAGTTCCCTTGGACATGAGACAAAGAAATCTACTTAGTATACAGAAATGAAGTCACCCTCCATGGGAAAGGCCTCTAGGGAAGGAATTTGCATTCTGTAATAAAGCAAAAGATCTCCGAGTGAACACTTAAGAGAAAGACAAAGAGGACTGGACAATGAAATACAGAAGACTTAATGAGATGAATGGTCCTAGCTAACCTGGAGATCTATAGGTATAGGAATAAGGATAACCATAGCATGCAAATTAAGTGTTACATTTTTTGCATAAGTATTGTACTGTTCAAATCCCTTTGCTTTCACAGTCTTCCATTAAACCCCATTGACAGATAGCTCAGGTGGTATGAGAAAGCATGTCTGCAATGTCATCAATAAAGCATGGCTTATATACATGGAGGTGAATCTCTGTATAATGGCATGGACTCACTAAGCATTCCCCATCACTCAAGGGAACATCAAGGAAATTAACAGAAATTAACAGAATGCATACACATGAACAGAAGTATTCAATTCCTCCCCAACCCCTTATTTCCTCTCTATATTTTGGTTCTCTTTGCACAAATCAAACAACCTAGTGCTACACAATGCTCTCTCCTCTGGTAATTTGAATGACACACTATGTATTCAAGATGGCATGGGGCACATCTTAATGATCTCCTCTCTTTATGGATCACTGAGACAAGAATAAAAATATTCAAATACAGCACATCCATTTAATTCAGGAGTGGGAATAATATAGAGATAAATCAATTCCTTTAATGGGGTTTACAGAGAATGGTGTGGAGGTTGTGTCACCACTGAACCCTAAGGGTACATTTTGTTATTGGCTCCTTCAAAGGTACTGATTTTCTTGTTTGAGAGGTGCCATCCTTCAACCTGGATTTCTTTTCCTGGTACAAAGCTGAAAGACAACTGTTGCCAGGGCCCTCTGGAAACTGTCAGGTTGAGAAAGGTTATCCCAAAGCATGGGATGTCATCTTACAATCTGTTCAGTTAAGTTTTCTCAATGATCTTCATTTCTCTTCTCTTCTATCCATCACTCCTTGCCAACTCACCTTTCAAATGCCTTATTTGCTTAAGGTTAATAATGAGTGGTTTTAAAGATTAGGAAAAACAATAATGTGTTTATTTCAGCTAGAGGATACTAATCCATTGCCAATACAGCATTAAGTGACTGGCTACAAAGGATCAGTCAGTGAATCTAGGGTGCAGAATTCTTAATAAGAAATATTTGCCTTTCAGTATGCATAGAGCATTTTTTTTGTACAACTAAATCACTCCATCCTCTGTACCTCCCCACTTCCAGTTATGAAGAATGATCTGCAAAGATCAATGGTATATTGTTTTGTATGCAGGAGTCTAGCATCCTAAGTTCAATTCATGACATTAAAGAACAGGCATCCACCAGACCCTATTCTCTGCACACACACCCATCTCGCATGTGGAGATCCTGATACAAAAGGGGGTCCTGGACATTTAATCAAAAGTGCCCAGCTACATGCTTTGTGTTTGAAGTAGCATGTACTTTTTCACCATTCAAAGGCTTTAAAACGGGCTTAGACAAACTCATTAACGATAAAGCTAGCTGTCATCATGACTATGTGTTACCTCTAGTACCAGAGGTAAAATAACTCTCATCACAAGTTGCTGAGAAACAACAGCAGAAGAGAGCTATTGTTGATGTTCTGCTTGTGAGCTTCCCTTAGGTGTCTTGCCTCAGTAGAAACAGGGTGCAGGATTACACAGTCGGTCATTCTGACCCAGCATAGTTTTCCTTATGTTCTTATTGCCTAAACCCCCTTAACTACAATAAACTTTTAAAATCCATTACTGAAACTTAAGAGTTTCTAGACCCGTACTCCACCCCACCTTCTGTCAACAATACTCATTCTGAACAAATGTTCAGCAATATTTTAACACTATAGTGGTTGTGCTTAATATTGGAGGCAGAATTCATGCAACACCCTAGGTGGGGATTGTACACTGACCACCCCTGGTTCAAGGTCTTTGTTCAACTATTAGCTCTAACAGCTAGAGTGGCTGATATGTTCAAGGGAAGGCATATTAAAGATCTAAATAAATAATAATCTGTTGAATTGTCTAGAAAAAATGGCCTTATTAGAATTGGATGCAGCAATCCTATCCTACTCACCTGGGAGTAAGTGTCAGTGAACTCGACTGGACTTACTTCTTGTAGATCTTTTTTTTTTTTAAAGACACAGGCAAGGATGGGAAGTTGTGGACTTAGCTAGCTCTACCATTTGGTTTTAAGCTCCAACCTTATCAAATCTTTGAAAGTGTGTGAAACAGTGAAGAAAGGGATGGTTGAAAAGGAGGATGGAAACGCTGGGAGAGAGACCCACAGAGGAGGAGGAGGAGGAGGAGGAGGAGGAGGAGGAGGAGGAGGAAATAAGGGTGGGGTGGGTGTGAGGAAAATTTTTCACTAAATTATCCAAGTACCTAGCACTCTGTGAACAATAAACACACTAAAGGAGCCCAAAGGGGTTCATTGTTTCATACCCCATTATAATGAAGTACAAAACCAGAAAATAAAATCAATAAAAATGAGAGGAGGAGCGGGGGCAAAATTGAAAACACACACACACACACACACACACACACACACTGCATTCACCATCCAGAAAGACTTGCAACAACTTCTACACATTCCAACAGAGAAAGGAACATCAGCCTTTGGCCTAAAAGACCTAATACTGTATTCTGAAAAGGCAAGGCTGCTTGAGGGCCTTTGCTGAACAAATAAATCACCTCCCCCAACTTTCCATTCCAGAGAAGGCTGTACCATTTTCTTTCTTCTAAGCTACAAAATAGACATAACAAGCCAGCCAGAACAGAGCCATGTGATGCATTTTCTCCAGTGCTAATCCTCTTCCTCCTCCTGAGACCTTCCTCTTTAACAGAATCTTGCAGAGGGAGAACGACCCCACTCCTAATAAATTCCAGTGACCTAAAATAATTAATTCAATAAAAGTGTAGGATTAACTTGTATTAATCAAGGAATCTATAGAGATCAGCCACATAAGGGGCAAAATCTAATGAATTAATTATTTAGCGAGTTAATTAACATTTCCCCCCAAGCTCTGTCTGTTTGTTTGTCTATCTATCTTCCACTTTCTGTTTCTTTAGCCCATTAATCTTTTGTTTCATTTCCTGGAAACAAACAGGATTCACAGGGAAACACACATTCCTAGAAATTCCTAGAATTTCTTGCATCAATGAATAGATTCTTTTTCTTACATTTTAGTTACTACAAGCTATTTTCAATCTACAGTGATTACTGCTATATGGCCATATTAAAAGTCTGCTCCTGTAATGAGAAGCATTCGGTAATCTTTTCTATTCTGTTCACAAGACTGCCGTACTTAACAATTAAATGTAGGGTGTCTCCAAGGTCCTCTTCACCAAATAAAATAAAATAAAAGCAATAATGAATTACTACATTAAATTAATCAGTCTGTAGATGCACCTCACCAGCAAGGTAGCACCTTTGGATCTAAGATTTGCCTCAGTGGTAGAAATTAGTCATCTCCCATCTCTCCTCCTTCTCTTTTATATACGTCAGCCTTGAGAGAGAGAATTCACATGGTCAAACCCGAACCAAGGAGGATTGTTCAACCTACAAATATTGTAGCAGCAAATAGATATCACAGGCAACAAAGGGTTAAGAAGAAGCATTTATTCTGTAGACTCTGGAATCTCCACTCTCCTCTTGGGAGAAACCTCTGATTAAAGTAGCAAGACCAAATTCTAATCCTATTCCCCCTCATTTCTAAAGAAGATGCTGTTTGCTGGGTTGAAACTGAGGTCATCTGCAAGTAGGCACAAGATGCCAATGCAGTTGCTTCCGCTCTGCAGGACACTCTTCCCATAGAGACTGCTGGGAGAGGCTTGTTGTTTATCAATAATTTAGCCCTCTTCAGCATGCTTTTCAGATTAACTGTGGGTACAGCAAGCACTGCTGGGTGGTGCCCATTTCTCAAGGACTTATTTCCTTCCTAGTCCGTATGACATACAAAGCCTAAATAATTCAGATGCTATTTTGATCAGAAAGAAGCATTCACTCAAAAACATCCTAACACCTAAGGAAGCAGAAATAGGGAAAGAAGAGAAAACATTAAGCTGTGAATTGTTCCTATTTTAAGCTGGAGAACCATCATCTGCTTTCATGTTTTTCCAGTCTATGCAAGGTTGGTAAGCTGTGGCCCTCCAGAGGTTTTTTATTACAACCCCCACAATCCCCAGCCAGCATGGCCAACGCTCAGGAAATATGTGAAGTCAAAGGCTTTCACAGCCAGCATCCATAGTCTTTCCTTGGTTTTTTTCTGGGCTGTGAGGCTGTATTCTAGAAGAGTTTATTTCTGACGTTTCGCCTGCATCTGTGACTGGCATCTTCAGAGAATGCTCAGGTAGGAGTGTGTGTGTGTGTGTGGGGGTTTATATACTGTGAACCACTGTTGGAGGGGATATGCAAATTTGTGTATTTGAATGGCTAGCTTCTGGTTGGAGATATGCAAGGAGGATTAGTGTCTATTTGCTTAATGGCTGGCTGATCTGGCTGCCAGTCCTGAAAAACACTAAAATCAAAACGCAGCACTTGCAAATGAGCTCCACCCAGGGACAGGGGGATTTCCAGCAGACAATGGACCATTAGCCAATCATTAGCCAAACAGACACTAGTCCTCCTTGCATATCTCCACCCAGAAACTAGCCATTCAAATGCACAAATTTACATATCCCCTCCAACAGGGGTTCACAGTATATAACCCCCACCCACCCAAACTCCTACCCGACCATTCTCTGAAGATGACAGCCACAGATGCAGGCGAAACATCAGAAATAAACTCTTCCAGAACACGGCCTCGCAGCCTGGAAAAAAAACCAAGGAAAATTTCAGGAAGTAATGGGGGATTGTAGTCCAAAACATGTGGAGGGCCACAGTTTGCCTGCTTCTGCTGTAAAGCCATGAACATACAACTTAGTGGTCATTCAGGTACCAAAAATAAGCAAGCAAACAAAAAGGATGCTTCCTCCTTGCACAGGTTTAAGTCTTGCCTGAAGACACTGATGGCAAACAGACACATACTAAATACCCTGCAGAGCCTTATGGTATTTATCCACAGATAGGCCAAACGTCCTTTATTCTCAAGCCCATGTCAGTGACGTTATAAACAGGGAAGAAAGTTCTAGGTTCTAGAAATGAGCCTCTCTAGGCATTGGGAGAAGTAAGTAAACAAGATGAGCAGAGATAACCTAAATACAAAAGTCTGTGTTCTGTTAAGCATACACTTCTCATATATGAGTGTGTGTTTGTGTGTATGAAATAAAAGTATAAAATAAATAAATATCTTTAGCACTATTTGGAACAAACTTTTCAACAAACCAGATTGGATTAGAAGCAAGCTGCTTCAGGATTTCTGAAAAGATCAGCCATTACTATAAAACACTCAGTTAAAACCACTGGTCCAAACAATATAAATCACTGCCCCAAACAAGATTTTTAGAGTGCTGTGGAACACAATTCTCAAATCCACAGCAACAAGAAAACTGAGGAATGCAAAGTGAAACAGCGAACAAGAATTTTTATTTATTTATTTCTGGATCTTTTATCGGATTCTGCTGTCATAGATATTTAGGGGATCAATCAATTATTCCTTTAAAATGCATAAACTGTAGAGATAAAAGCAGCTAATCACTCTCTTTGTAATAATGACAGACATGTGGGAAGTGGCCAGTTTAGATTTATTATCTGGACCTAGATGTCTCTGATGTTTCCTTTTTTTTATTAACAATGGAAGATATTATCTGCATAGTTAGTAGAGCTGCTTTCAAAATGCATTCTGAGCACCCTGCTCCCAAACCCACATTATACTGCCTTGCTTTCCTTGGAGACAGGGCAGAACACCAGTTTGAGAATATATTTTCAATCTTTGCAAACACAAAATGAGAAAATATAATTATTCAGGCAATGTAACAAAGAGTAACAACAGTAAGAACAACAGCAACACTTCCAGGTTTGTATGGAGAAGGTTTCTCTGAGCTTTGCCAGCAAACAGGTAAACAAGGGATCTTTCTCGCATTGTTCCAGCCAAGCTGATCATAGTAAATACTTACTGGTCAGGACCTTGAGGGTATAAGGATTTTTCTGCTGGATAGTGTGGGTGAAGGCAAAGCGAGCATTGCAGCTATAGTCAGTCTGGGCATCTTCTTGCAGGACATTGGAGAAATACAAGTCACCATTCTGTCCTTGGGATACACGCTTGTCTTGGTGGATTGGCTCCATGGCTGTAAGAAAGAACAATAATTCTTGTTAGGACTCACAGCTGTATACATCTGTACAGGCACTGGTAGCAATTGTCTACAACTTGGAAAAGGCATATATTGATGAATTCCAGCTAGCATTGGGAAACAGCAGTCAACTTAAAGACATACTCAAGAAGCCCAAGCCAGTTACTACTGCTTTTGCTATAAGCAAAAAAGTAACAAAAGGAAACCCATTTTATTCAGTGTCCTCAGACTGATATACCAATTTTTCAGTATACACATTTTCACAACAGAATAATAAAAATAATAAATGTCTATCCCAACATGACATATGAGAAAATCCACACAGTTTGTTGTGAGACTAACATCAGTTAGTACGCACATATGGTACACATGTTTTAATGGGGAACGTGTATATTTTTAATTTTGTTAAGCTTTTGGATTATTCTATAATTTTAAAAAAATTAATGGTTTTGATGTGATGGCTTTTAAAAGTGTATTTTAATTTTTATTGTCAGATATTTAGCTGATCTTATTTTTAGATTTGTGAGCTGCCTTGGGTCCTATGTCAGGAAAAAAGGCAACATATAAATGGAAATGAAATAAATAAACAAATATGTGATCAAGTCACACTACCAGTTTTCCCCATGCACATCCAAACTATGTGGCAACAGTAATATTTGAAAAGGCAGCTCTTACTCTTAGGTAGATCAGGTCTTGCTGACAGTGGCAGCCAGGGCCAGCCTAACTGCAAAGTGACCTAAGTGACTGCATGGGACAGCATTTTTAATGTGCAACAAGGAAGTAACAGGTAATCTAAGAAGTGCATCTCAGAATTCTCTTTGACACTTAGAGAAATCTGAAACAGTATAGTGTAGTTGCTTAGCATGGGGAAAAATGCTCCTGGCCAACTCTGTTGCAGCTTTGTTTATCTGATTATCCAAAGATTTTCCTCTTTTCAGCATTTCTGTGTAAACATGTAAGGCAGATGTAGGAAAATCTAATCACTCTACCCCAGGAAATGACAACCCTGTGTACCTTGCAGATGTCCACACATCCAGACCCAGTATGACAAGTTTTTGGAATGAAGAGGTTGACAAGACCGTCTACAGCCCAAAAAGTACAAATCACCTCAGTGAAAGGTCAAGCTTTGGCAAGGTGGGTCTATGGAACAGCTGGGTGGATGGCACATTCCAGTGGTCCAAACAAACAGGACTGGCAAATCACCAAAAAGAATATCCAAAGTGTGTTTGGGTTTTGCCAGCTGAATAACCTGCTGTGTCTTAAAAGCCTACGGCCCATGTAAAGTGAAGCCTAAGACAAATAGACTATATTAGCCAACTTTCCATCTTTGAAAACAATCAGCATGTACTCACAGCAATGGATAGCTACTCTGGACTACTTTTCATATATCCTTCTAAACAGGCTATTCAGCAAGCTAAAATCAAAGGCCTAGATTAACTGATGAAACATGATGGGATCCCTAATGAGATCCAATCAGACAGTGGGATACACTTCAGAGGTGTATAAGTCCAGCAATGGGCTGAAGACTAGGGAATATAACAGATGTTTCATACCCCATACTACCCACAGTTATCACTCCTTTCAAATTATGTGATAGTTTATGCTACAAAGCACGTATCACATGAATGGCCAACGTAACATATGCAACGATTATTTCTTCATTTTCAGGTAGTTCAATACAGCTAACTAGTGTGCAAATTACAGTGGAAGATGTGTGAAAAATTCCCTCTATCATGTTTTTTTAAATACCCCCCCCAATCTGCGTTTCCTGGACCAATACATAAATATGTGCAATCTCTGATGGCAAATCCATATATTTCTAGGCTTGAAATATGTTCCATAAAATCAAAATGTTTGACATCATGTGCACATTTGAAGAAAAAACCACTGCATGCATTTCTAAAATGTCACAAGCATACTTTATAACCTTACCACACTCCAAAGAAAAGTTCCTGCTGCGTTGCCACATTTCTTTGGAGTGCGGTCAGGCCCTGTGTCAAAGGAACCATGCAACTATTAATAAAACCATGTGAACAACACCCACAAAAATGTACATAGATTTTTTTCCCTGTAAAATAACAATCCGTACATGAAATGGACTTGGAGGTGGAAAAAAAGGAGGAACTCCATGGGAATAGATTTGACAGATGAAGCCATCCCTACTTACAGCTGCTCATCCAGAAGATAGCAGGAGGTGGCAGTCCAGGAGGAGGATTGCATGCCAAGATAAGCTGAGCACCTTCATGAACCTCTTGAATGTCCAAGTTTTCCTTTGGCCACAAAGGAGACTCTGAAATTAAATATATTGGAAGAAATTACATTTATATATAAGAGTATAAATTGGGCTAATACATAAGGATACAAGATGCTAATTTTTTAAACTGTTTCGGAGGGCCCTCCATATATGGATGTTCATCAACAACAATCATCTTGGTTTGTGCATTTTATCTGGTTCTATGCCATCCCTGCTCCTGTAACTCTCACCATTCCTTCCGTGGGCTAACATTTCTCCACCCTCTGCTTCATTTTCCTGTCCCCTTTCTCTCCACTCCCCCAACTGAAAATTGTGGCCCTACTTCAATTACTTAATGCATAACGTGGGCCAGTGAGGAAAGCCTTTGTAGTTGGCAGATACAATCCATAAGGCAGCTAGCTATTCAGCAGCCACAGGAGAGCTGGCTTTACACTTCCCCACATCATGGGCGGGGGGGGGGGGAAACACATGAAGGAGAGGCAAACATTTTCAGCTGAAACATGAACATTAGTCTCACTTTCTGGTAACTTTTCAAATTGTTATACACCATACGAGGTCTGTCTAAATGAGACTGTGTTTCTCCCTTTCAGATAAATCACAGAAAACTGTGAATGTTTGAATGGTGACCTTGAACATGTCTGAACCTACATGACAAACATCAACATTCTCAGCTGTTCAATTAATTGTCAGTCATCATTTGAAGCAGCTGTGTTGTCTGTTGGGTGCCGGAAAAATGCCAAGTTTAAAAGTTGAGCAATGTGACATTCTACAGCAACTTGAGGCGGACCCAAACCTTTTTCAAAAAATCACTTGTGATGAAACCTGGATCTTCCAGTATAATCTTGAGACAAAACAACAGTCAATGCACTAGAAAACACCATCATCACCAAGAATGAAAAAAATATATCAAAGTAAGTCCATATTCAAAGCCATGTTCATTGTTTTTGTTTTTTACATCAAGGGCGTAATTTTGGCAGAATGGATTCCAGAAGGCAGAACAGTGAACCAGCATTATTATAAGGAACTTTTGACAAAGCTGTGAGAAAGAGTCAGGAAAAAAAGGCCAGAACTGTGGAAAAATGGTTTCATTCTTCATCAAGACAATGCGCTTGCTCACACAGTACTTCTGTGAAAAAGTCAGGTTTTGGCTGATAAATGCATTACGACACTTGAACATCCTCCATATTTGCCAGATTTGGCACCATGTGACTTTTTCTTTCCCTAAAGTGAAATTGGTGCTTAAAGGAACATGTTTTGAGTCAATTGATGCAGTAAAGAAGAAAACGGCAGATGCGCTGACACAGTTGGCAAAAACTGATCTGCTCCACGCCTTTGACAACTGGAAAACAAGAGTGCATCGGTGTGTGTGTGAACGAGGAATATATTGAAGGGGACAAGCATTAGAATTGTAATACATATAAATAAAAATGGGCTATTGTATCAGTCTTGTTATTTAATAGACAGACCTCGTACAGTAAAAGAAAACATACCGGTAATCAATTCAGAGGAGTAACAGCTAACCTTTCAGTATTAGAGACACTATACACTTACTCCTTGCAGGCAGTTTAAAACGGGGTAGTTTTTAAAACAGGAGCCAGCCTGGTGTAGTTATGCATTGAATGCTGGACTACAACTCTGGAGATCAGGATTTGAAGCCCCGCTCAGCCATGAACACCCACTAGGTGACCTTGGGCAAGTCACTCACTCTCAGATTCAGAAAACCCCATGATAAATTTACCTTAAGGTCACCGTAAGTTGAAAATGATTTGAAGGCACACAACAACAACAAAGTTTTTAAAGCATGTCCACGATTTTAATATGTCAGGTCATCCCTGACATATTAAACACGAATCAAGGAACATGAGAGACAACACAGACTGGGCCAGCCAGAAAAATCAGCAGTAGCAGAACATGTTATAAACCAATTTTGACACAAAATGTTATTTAAAAACACTGAAATTTTGGACCAGGCTAACAACTATCATGTCAAAATGCAGAGAGAAGCTATTGAAATCCAAAAACACCTGGACAACTTCAAATGGAAAGAAGAAACCCTAAAAGTAAACAAAATCTGCTTGTCAGTCCTGAAAAACACTAAAATCAGAACTCAACACTTACAAATGAATTCCACCCAGGGACAGGGGGATTTCCAACAGGTAACGGATCATCAACCAACCATTAGCCAAACAGATGCTAATCCTTGCATTTCTACACCCAGGAACTACCCATTCAAATACACAAATTTACATATCCTCCCCAACAGGGAGGGGTTCACAGTATATAACCCCCCCCCCACTCCTATCTAACCATTCTCTGAAGATGCCAGCCACAGATGCAGGCAAAACGTCAGAAATAAACTCTTCCAGAACATGGCCTCACAGCCCAGAATAAAACCAAGGAAAATCCATCCCTGACTAAATTCTCTCACAGACATTTGGAGGACAGCAGGTTGGAGAAAGCTGCCCTGTCTCATGAACAACTCAGAAACCTTGTTCTTTAGTTTTAAAATGTCCTCTATAGTTAAATGCAAAACAGAACTGATAGATACATATTCCCCCCAGTACCAGAAGCAGTATATTTCTGTGTATCAGTTGCTGGGGAATATCAGCAGGAGGATGGTGTTGTGCTCATGCTTTGCTCATGGGCTTCCCACAGGCAGCTGGTTAGTCACTGTGTGAACAGAATGCTAGACTAGATATTTTTTATTTTTTAATTTATTTATATATATGCCTTTGGTCTCATTCAGCATTGTTCTTCTTGCATTTTTAATTACAAATACTTTCAACTTAAAAGCAAATATGGGTTACCAAATTTTAAAGTCATCGCTTGGAAAGACTTCAGAAATGGCCACATTTCTTTCTTTAGTTTCTAACTACAGAGGAAACTTTCATACTTGCATTTTCTTAGGACTGCCAAAATACCATGCAAATGAATCATTTCCAGTCAGTCAGTCAATTTGATTTATTTATTTACTTATTGCATTTGTATGCTGCCTTTCTCTCAGAATGAGACCTATGGTAAGCTGACTCCCAAAGACAAACATAGAAACAGTACACTGTTATTGCCTTTGACCATTCAATACTATTGCCTATCTGTCAAAATCAAAATCTATTCTACCTGTTCTCTTGTTTTCATTTTCCATCGTTCTACAATGTAACACGTTCAAATCCACCTAGTTTAGATTTCTTAACTGTCGTCACTGGTCAACTACACCTAAGCATGAACTTCTATGTAACATAAAATTAAAATTTTAAAAGCCACAACCTCTCTTAAGGCAAGTCTTGGCTCTTTTCCAGAAAAACAGTCATGCAATAATTTTAATTTTGAACTTTTGAAATACATTTGGTGGCCAGAAAAATGTCAGCAGCCAAGAATAATACACCAGCTCATTCAGTATCCAGCAGGAAGTCCCTGGGTTTGTCTATACGAGGCTATAAAATGTGGATTGATATGCACTAATGCCAATTCACAGCAGCTTTCATTTATCTCCATTTTTTTTCAGCATTGAAGGCATGCGAAGCCATATGCATTTGTTGTTCAAACTGGCATGCCTGCAAATCAAGATGGCAGGCATGAGTGAATTACTCGTGTTTTTATTGTCACCAGTTGCTACCATCTCACAGTATTTTTTTAAAGCATATCCAAGGTGTGGAAGTTCAATATTTCACTTTAAAAAACATGAAGAAAAAGACAAAAAAAAGAGGCTGTTTTGTCACCTTAGTACGTGATTGCTATGGCAAAAATCTAACAGTGCAGTTCCAGGCACTTGGCCTGCAAGCAAGTTCTATCCCCTGCACACATCTGACCAATCAGCTTTCCACTTCTGCTCTTATCGGGAATGCGCAGGAAAGTGAATCAGTTGTTCCAATGAGCGGGAATGCTCATTCCTTTAGAGTTTTTCTAAAAAAAATATGGGAAAAGCCGTGAAGGCTTTTCCCACAGAGTATTTGGCATTTTTTGCCCCCCTCCTTCCAAATACGGTGGGTTGATGTGGGTTCCTACTTAGACAAAACATATTCTCCTCAAATTCTATGAGGAGTATTTTCATTGTATAGACAAGCCCCCTTTCATAATCTCACCTGTGGTTTCCCTGAAAAATACCAAATGGCTAGTGTACCACTATACAGGCACATATAAACGAACACACACTTTTCAACCCTGCCCTCCCCCCCAAAAAAGCTGTGAACAAGGAGATCAAAAGGTTACTTTTGAACAACCAGAATAAATATCTGAGCAATCTGGGAACAATAAATTGGGAGGGGATACTTACTGACATTAAGTGCTAAAAAATAAACTTTAGTAGGACCCCCATATCCACTAGGGATTGGTTCTGAGGGCCCTGTGGATACCGAAAACCATGGATAATAGCAAACGGCATTGAAAATAATGGGACTTCTGGTTTAAAATACCAGAGTTGCCTTGGAGGACCTAGAAAATGGCTAGAGAGGACACATTTTCTAGGAAGACTCTATGGTAGGTGTGCTGTTTTGTGTCCCATGAATAATTGAATCAGTGGATACGGGGGTCCTACTATAGAGAAACAGAGCTAAGATAAAGGAATATTATTGTGGCTGCTCCTTTGGATTAATTTTGAAAGTTTACACACCTTGGAAGTTCTTTTACATTTAAGTAGGCACTAATAGTAGAACCCAATAATCTGTACACTACCAAATCTCCTTTGCAAAAAGCACAAACACACAGTCTATAAAACTATATAAAGAAAGGTTACAAATCTTGTTATTATACTCACTTGAAACCTGTAGGAATATTTTATTGGAGATGGCTGTCCCGAAATCATTCCGAGCAAAACACTGATATTCCCCCTCATAGTCATCTGGCCTACCACCACTGCGGAAGTCAACAATCAATGTACCTGACCAATGTCTCATGGTTACTCTTGGGTCCTTTGCAACATTGAAGAACTTCCCATTGCGCGTCCATGAAAATCTGGAAACATAAGATAATGGTTCACATATAATTTGGGATTCATCAATTCTTCATGCACTAATAAATGTGGACATATTAGCTTATAAACTTTTTATCCTTTGTGTTATCAGAGCTAAAAGCAACTGCCAGAGGAAATAAAAAATATTTGCTTCCCACCCCCCCCCCGAGAATAATCTCTTTATTTATTTTCATTTTTTATTTATTAGAGTACAATACCTCGTTCTTCGGCCATAGAGGCTCTCAAAGCAGCTTACAAATTCTTTTAGCAATATCACTTACACATCTACACCTAACACACCTACACCACTTTATAGTGCACTAGGCACTCTCTAAACAGTTTACAATGTGCATTAGCTAATTGCCCCCAGAAGATGGGTACTCATTTTACTGACCTACAAAGGGATGGAAGGCTAAGTGGACCTTGGAGCCCTTGGGACTGAACTCACAATGTTGTGGCTGCACTACTGGCATTTAACCACTGTGCCACCAGGGCTCCACCAGGGTATTTCCAAATTATACCACAATCAAGTTTTCTAGAGCATTTGATTTAAGGGGATACATCAGAATGTTACTTATACAAACTGAACAAACTGTTTCCAAGAGGATTTGGTAATAGTAATAGTGCCCAGATAAGATGTGTAACATATTTAATGCAAGCAATGGCACCTGAGACATTTCTTGGATCTTTAAGGGATGGTGCAGAGAGAACCTGTGACCCTTTGTGGACTCCAATTCTCATCGGCCCCAGCCAGGTCAGAAATATGGGGAGACAGAATACAATCCCTTCACCCCGATGAAGAGAGATCCAAAATGGCCACATTGTGATGAGTGCTACAGTGATGGATATTGCCCTGATGATAAAGCACTGGGAGTCCTGTATTTAGACTACACTAAGCTCCATGACGAAGGATGGGAAACAAGCATTTAAAAATAAATTAGAAGTGCACTCACGTAGGAATGGGGTTGCCTTTTGCTTCACATTCAATGAATATGTTATCCCTTGGATCAACAATATAATTCTTCACAGACTGCTTTGTAATAGTGGGGGGCTGATGTACTGCAAAATATATATGTGAAAGGGAAAAGAATGAATCAATGAAAATAACAGGAAATAACAGGAAAATTAAGACAAGAAATAACAGGAAAATTCCCACATAACAACATTTGAAATCATACAAGGTTCACTGTAAGGACTTTTTTTTACACTATCCATGCCTTTCATTTATTCTTTTAATTGTCTAAAGCACAAGAACCCTCCACAAAAGTGGCAACAGCATAATTCATTGCAAAGTTATACACCACAGACCCTGTCGCAGTGAATATGAGCTGCAGGGGATTTCGCTGTTTTGTCCCCAATCCCAAGGCAGAAATAAATGTTGGGATAACCATTTTAGCCAAAATTAAGAGCATTTTTGAGGATCACTCTGCCACAGGGAGGAGGTCAGTAAATGTATTTACATGAATATATTTACTGACTGTAATTTTTGACACTCTTGTGCTAAGTACCATTTGCTCCAGTGCTAAAATTGTATCAGTTTCCTTACTCGGGTAAAATATTTTAAACCTTCTACGTATTAGCATCTGGTTACAGTCTGCCCTCGGTATCCACAGACTCTACATTCACAGATTCCACCATTCAAAGCTTGAAAATATTCCAAAGATAAAAATTCCAAACAGCGAATCTTGATTTTACCATTTTATATATACAACACCATTTTACTATGACATTGTATATAACGGGACTTGAGCATCCATGGATTTTGGTATCCAAGGGGGGATCCTGGAACTAAATCCCAGTGGATACCAAGGGCCCATTGTATAAGCCTAGCTGTGAAGTTCAGCTGCAAAAGTACAGGCTTTAAACCACAACAGAACTAGTGTAATGCCCAGTGCTATGAACCAAGCAAAGCAATGTTGATCCAACAACGCCATTCACTTTGGACTTCTTAGCTTCCTCACAAGGCTCCTGGCATGAACATTTGTGTGTTCTTTTTCAGACAAAGAGGCAGCTACCTCAGAGAAAAAGAAGCAGGTAGTAGGACTTACATGATTCTTGAATACTTGCTGTTAATTCGAAGGTGTAAGCATATTAAAAAGAGAGAAAGAAACAAACAGGTAGGATTAATCTAAAACATTTTAGATCTATATTAAATCTAGGGTTAAATATGTTAAAGAGACAAATAAAATGCATTTTAAAACATTTTTTAATATCATTAGCCTCAGTGCTCTGAGCTTCTGCAAAGACGTTAGAGAAAATAACAGCAAAAAAGTGTGTGTGTTGGGGTGGGGGGACAAAGATTGTTAAATCTAACACTTTACAAATACTATTCCCACAAAGCTGTTTGAAATCTTTGAGATAGTTGTTTCCAATATACATACATATAGACTTCTTAAGGTGAGTGTGATAAACTCTAAAAAAATATAAGTTTGCATGTTCCAAATGTATCAGCATATATGAACTAGTGGAATAGCTCTGTGGAGAACCTGCAGAAAAATCTACTATCTTTAACCGAGGGGTGGGGCAAGTCCAGCCTATAGCACATGGCCCTCAACCTCTTTTTTGAGGACTGCAAAACATCCACATTTTTCAAATTGAGTGAAAAACTATCCACAATACTGCCCGAAGTCGCATTTTCACCCCTGGTCCATCAACCCCCCCCCCAAGCCTGATTTTAGACTTTCACTCAAACGTGAATACTAGAAGTAGACTTTCAATCAATTTGGGACTCAGGTTTTCAGCCTTAACCTGAAAGGTATGGCCTCCTACAAGGGCAAAATTGGCTCCTGCCAGTTACCCATGCCTCCTTTATCCACGCAAGAACTTTGAGAAGAGGGCTTGGGGGAATTCCTAACATTCACATCAGGGAGAAGACCAGTGCCCTTAGGGTTGCCAGAGTGAAAACTGGAGACAGTTCCAATCCCTTTAAGGGATGTATTCAGTTCAGCTGCAGTTTAGTTTTACTGCTTTAGCAAACAACAATTACAATCATGGAATCATAGAATACAATAAAAGATTAGAATACAATACAACATGATAAAATTTCCATAATAAGTTTAAACACATTGTATCTTAACACTCTCTCTCTCTCTCTCTCTCTGGCTTTTCTTCACAAATGAAGATTCAGGAAGGACTCATCCTGCGCTTTCTGCAAGTGCGCTGATGACTAAAAAGGCCAATCCGAGATAAACAAGTCCGGTCGCAGAAAGCACAGCAGAAGGTCTCCTTGGGTGATGCTTCCGGGTTGTGATTCTTTCTGTGTTGTCGCTTCTCTTCAAGACTTGTTTGGCGTGAGTTCTCAAATAAGGCTGCAGCTTTGTGGAGCTTTGTCTCCATGCCTCACATCTTAACACAGGAGATTTTCAGACATGCCAAAATGCATGTCTGCCGCGCGAGCAGCCTCCCGAAACTGCTGCGCGGCAAGGCTCTACTTCGGACGACGCTGTGCCTCTCGCAAAACCGTCCGTGTCACTTCCGTGAAGCTTCGGACGGCTCGGCGCCATATTTCAATCACGGAGGCTGCCCGTGATTGAAAAATGGCGCGGAGCCGTCCCAAGCTTCACGGAAGTGACACGGACGGTTTCGCGAGAGGCACAGCGTCGTCCGAAGTAGAGCCTTGCCGCGCAGCAGTTTCGGGAGGCTGCTCGCGCGGCAAGCAGCGATTTTGCAGGTCTGAAAATCTCCACAGTATATTGAACAATAAGGAAAAATCCCAGTCAGTAAATTCACTTGGGTTGCCAGAGTGAAAATTGCATCTGGCTTCTGTACCTTTAATCATTATGTAGAAATGGGAATTTCAGCAGACGTTGTGTGTTACCTGGTTGTGTAACAATCAACACCTGTTGAAATTCTCTCTTCTACACAGGGATTAAAGGTATAGGAGCCAGCTGTAGTTTTCACTCTGGCAACCCTAGTTGGATTTACTGACTGGGATATCTCCTTATTATTAAAGGCATGCAGTGAGTCCCCAGATAAGAACTAAAGAGGATCTCCTTGATAGCAGCTTTTATCAGTGATTGTTATATAGGGAATAAAAAGATTTTGTGATCAAAATGTGATGGAATCACTGTACTGAGGACTATGTTTATGTTTTATTTAACACATTCTTAAACTAATAGGATGGATGTTTTGGCTTATTGTGTAATAGGGGGTGAGGGTCGACTACCACAACAGTCCAGCCAGCAGCAGATGGTGTTGTAGAAATCATGGAACAGCAGACCCACGGATTGGAAAGTGAGTATTATTACACCGGTGGGCCTGACTGGAATACCTTCCAAAGAGTCAGAGCCAAGAGCTATGACTACAGAATACCTTTATACAGTAATTTTGGTATGCAAAAAACCAATTCCCTCCTCCTTCTCTTTGGTGCCAGCAATTTCTCTCCCTTGAGACAATTGTTGATAGTTCAAGGCAAGATAGCTTAGGAACATTTGGGTACAGTTCAACCATTATTAGAGAAAGAATTTGTTTACATCAGCATATCATATGTTTCTGGAACATAGACTTGACTAGTAAGGAACACTGATAGGCCTGAGAGTTAAAGGAAAAAGACTTTGCAGAGTCCCAGAGTCTCATGGGCTATCTAGTCTGACCCCAAATAGTGATTGTAAGGTGACAGCATTCATCAAATAGACATTAGAGTGCAAATGGCTACTACAATGGAACTCCTCACAAGGAAGAACATCCCAGGCCTGGGATTTACTGGATGAGATTTGTCCCTAACTTTTACAGAGTACAGCCCCAAACTGTAGTAACAACAACAGTAGCCCTCCTCAGCTGGTGAGGACTATTATAGCATTTTGTAGGGGTTTTGTTCCTCTTGTGACTGTTACCATCTTCTTTATGTCCTCACTGTATTCTCTGAATGAGCACCAAAAAATCTAGACATTTGCCACTTATGAGTCCATGTTGCAAGTTATTTATTTACACAAACTGTGATAAAAATAGTTCTTGTTTTAATATTTGATTTGCCTGATCACCTCACCCTCAAAAGTAAATTAATTTATGACTACAGTAGGGATGGCCACACTGTCTCATCTGGGTGTACTGGGTGTCATATCACTTCTGACTGCCATTTTGGCCACATTTTGGCCATTTCCCCCTTATTTTTGGAATATTTGTTTTGGGGAGGGAGAGGTTAAGGGCTTATGGGAAGATCTAAACCATATGTGGGCAGTTCTGAGGCCTTCTGGCATGGTGTGGATTGAAAAACAGGGTGAATATAAGCACATTTTTTTAAAATGGTGGTTGGGGGGCTTTAGGGATCACCAGGTAGAAGCTGCAAAAATGAGGTTTAGGGGCCACGTGCAATCTGCAGGCTGCACTTTCTCCATCTTTCCTTCAGTTTCACAATGGAGTCTTTAACTATGTAATGTCTGAACTACATTTGCCAGTTCTGACAGATTTACAGTCCACCTTCCCCCACCAAGGTCTGCCTTATTGTCTCCCTCCTTTCTGGTTCAATTAGAGCTATTTGGTTCATATGAGCTACTAAAAGAGAAGAATTCATTAGAGCATGCCCAAAATGTTTAATGAACTGCATTTCACTATTGGGGAAGTGGGGGTTAGAAAACACAGTGCATTACTATGGTTGTTTGAGTGCACTCTTCCATATACCTGTTGTTAACCTTAATTCCTTTTGTTCCTCCTTACCCATAGTGCATTACCTATTTTATGTAGCCTTGGATGTCAGCATGTTAAAAAAATGAAAAAAATATACCAAAACCAACAAAAAACAATAGAGGAATTCAGGATTATCTGGAACTACTCATACTATTTCAAAACTCCTTTGACATCTTCATCAATTATTTTTATTCCTTATTATTACACTTACTAAATTAAGTAACGAATAGTATGAATGAGGTAAGTTGCATATGAATTCTTTCCCTTCTAAATGTGTGGTTTCTTATTCATTATCACATTTCTCCCATTCTTTTGCCATTCATTGTAATGTTCAACTTCCAGTTTGCCTGATCAGAGTAATAGGTATAACCTTTTTAAACTTTAGCCAAATTCAATTAACATAAAAACAAAACAAAATGTAATTGATATATGCTAAAGTCTCCACATGTTCATTCAAGCTCCAAAATTCTGGATGTCAGCAGCTGCAGTCACACTCATACAATGGGGTTAGTTTCACCTCTGCCATTACTTTGACTTGAAAGACTGCCTTTGTCAGAGTGGTGGACCCATGTTCCAGATTTTCTGTCCACTGAACAGACACATGGTACGTATTTTCTTCAAGTTATTCTTTCACTTATGGTACCTCTCTGTGTTACAACAAAAACGAAACTGATGGCCAGCACTGATCCTCATACACTGTAGTTCTTTAGGGGATTGTTAGTCAAAGTGGTCAGCTCCTTGTCCTTGGAATGTTTCCAGAAAAGAAAGAGATAATTGTGCCAATGGATATAAATATCGCACCAGTCCCTCGCACATTTATTATGAAAAACTATAAATTTATGATTGTTCTGTTTCTTTTTCTGTGAGTAATTACCAATCCAGATGCCCTCTTATCATATGACTGCTAAGTTTTCTTTGTGTCTGGTTTTCCATAAGTATACATAAGTATACCTAAGTATGTAGGTAACTATATATTTAAGTATTTGAGGGGAAGGAACTGGCAAAATCACCTTTGAGTATTCCTTGCCTAAAGTACATCTACACTGTAGAAATAATACAGTTTGACACCACTTGATGGAGTGCTGTAGCTCCATCTTATGGAATCCTAGGATTTGTCATTTTATAGGGTCTTTAGCCTTCTCTTCCAAAGAATGCTGATGCCTCATCAAACCACAAATACCAGGATTCTGTAGGATGGAGCCATGGCAGATAAAGTGGTGTCAAATGGCATTATTTCTAGAGTGCGGATGCACCCTAAGAAATGAAAGTCATGGGGTTGCCATAAGCTGACAGGCAACTTGAAGGCACATACATACACATATAAGTATACAATACCTACCTGGTTATTCCTAAGGCACCTGTTTGGTGATACCTTAAAGGCAATGAGATTTCATTTTTGCAGAAAACACACTAATTTGGGATACTTTATTGCCCTTTCCATAAACCAAATTCCCCTTTACACTTCTCTATAAAGCTATATACCGTTTATCATCAGTTCCTCTTACAATTCCTTTGTCTGAATATGCACAATACTCAAAAGACTGGTTTAGAATATTAGCAGTTGTGTTTCTAAGATGAAAGGGAAGTTTGGTGGCTAAATAACTCAGTGGATCTGATAACCTGATTTCCAGATCTGATAACCTGATTTCACTGATGGAGATTTGCTTTCTCATTCTGGCACCTGTAGAAAACTAATCTCCATGAAGGAGGGAGGGCTTGGGGGACTGCAGTTCAGAGGGAAAAAGATCTCATTTGCCTAGGGAGTCAGCAATTTGCACACTTATCATAATCCCAGAGCAGCTGTAGCTATTTATGCACCACCTGCTCAATTTAGTAAAACCTGAAGTCTTTAAAGTTTGCCAATAGGAGTGATGAATTAATTAGCTGAGTCTCTGCCCTGAACAATGGGCAGGCACCAGAGGGCTAAGGGAAACCGAGTGTTTTCTGTGTTAAATAAAAGGAAGATTAAAAATCCAATTCTCTGGCAGAATGTATGAAGGAGAAAGGGATTCAAGAGTCTGACTCTCTGTGAGGAAAGCAGGGGGAGGGGGGAGAACCCATTTGATATGGGCCCAGCTGGGTGAGGCAGATGTTTGCCAGCTCCCTTCACACTTTTCATTGATTTGAGACACCCTAGTCCTCTGGTTCATCTTGTTACAAGACCCTATGATGAGCAACAACACATTGAAGTCAGTAATGTTTGTCGAAGCCCCTAAGAACTGGGACTTAGCCCACTATGATATCTTTTTTTTTTCTAGCAGGTTTATTCCACTATCCTGAAATCACAGTATAGTGCAGGGGGGAACAAAGTGCAACCTATGGGCTGCAAATGACCCCTTGCTGTTTTTTGAACTTTCCCATGGTCCCCAGGATAGTTTTTTTATACATTTGTTTGTGTCTAAATTGCTAATGCATGACAGTCCACAGGAAAAGGAACTAACTGTGCTATAGTGAACATCTTTATAGGCAGCATAATAATCAATTTCTTTCAGTGCTGTTTCAAAGATCACTATCATACTCAATATCATATTAATTAATGTCAGCATATTTAATATTAATTGATATAGAAACAGGAATCTAATAATTATTAATCAAGTATGAACGAGGCAGTTTATTTGTTAATAAAGAGCATGGAATTGTAATAAATTTAATAATATTACAAAGGAATTAGTTATTAATTAATATCAGTTCATTTTACATATCTGTACCTAATTTGTAGGTATTTTCAATTATAGTCAGACCCCTGTATCTGCACAACCCATATCTGTGGTTTCAGTTATCCACGGGATGCAAAATATGGGACGCATAACATAAAGTTGTGCTGGAAAATGCCCAGCAAGGCATCCTTTCTAGGCATCTTCTAGGTCCTCCAACAAAACTCTATGGTATGTTTCCACTGGCAGTACTTTATTTTAATTGGGTTCACTGTGATCCTCGGTTTCCGGTATCCATGGTAAGTCTGGGAACCAAGCCCTCATGGATACAGGGATCCAACAATATAAAAATATCTTAACAACAACAACAAGAAGAAGAACAAGTACAGTTGTTGAGTACTTGTCCAGCCAAAAAAAATGGCCCCAGGTCCAAAAATGGCCCCAGTTGCTCACCCCTTACAGTGCATCCCTTAGAATGTCACTACATCTGTCCCAAGTATGGTTACTCAGGAGCAGATCCCACTGAGCTCGGTGAGGCTAATTCTGAAGCATTTTAAAGATTGTAGACTCAGACTTGGAAATGTCCCAGGAGATCATGTAGTGATGCTTAATGAAAGGGAAAGACTCCACAGTTCTTACGTATTTTCAATGTAGGCTAAGGTACAGCTGATTTGTTGCATAATCACAGGTACTAAAGCTTTGGTTGATGTTCCTTACGTGTGGCAAATTTTTACTATACTATTACCAAAACTACACCAAAGGGAAAATATGCAAGCAACATACAACTCTGCCTTTTCTTAACTTACAACAATGGGCAAATCACATCCACTTTCTACCACTGTAAGAGCATTATGAGAGTTAGATGGTAAAAATGAAACACTTAAGCTCTTGATGAAATTGCTTTAGAAATACAAACTGCAGTTTAGAAAGCACTGCAACCTTTAGTGTAACATCACAGTGCATAAGTACTGGGTGTCCCTTTATTTAATTATCAAAGGTTATATTACACTTGGTGAGACAAAATGACTCTTCCATTCAAAGGGAGAAAAAACACTGTTAACAGGAGGCTCTTCCTCTGGAAGTCATCTGTGCTAACTTCATTGCTCCTGAGCTTTTGATGCAGTGGAACTAGAAGCATTCAAAGCCTATGCTCAGAGTAAAATTATTGATGATCCTGTAATTAAATTGATGATCTTGTAATGAAACTAGTTGTGAACATGTTCTGTAAAGGTAGGAGACATTTTTCAGAATGGGCAAGTGCTTGAGGGATTGTATGCCCCAGATATGGCACACTGAGATATGGTGGAAGGGTGTTTTTATGGCTGTGTGCATGCATGATGTACTTTTATCTCTATTGCGATATTTCAAAATGGTTTTACACTTTTTAAATTAATGGTAGTTTAATATGTTAACTTATTTGCGTTTTAACCTTTTTATAAAATAAAGGGAAGGGGTGGAGACTGGCAGACTTTTTAGAGTGAAAAAAACTCCACACAAAATAGATAAAATTAGACTGGAAATGCTGCTCCATAAATAATAGAGCAGTGATCCATAACCACCTTCTCCATAACAGCCCAGAGTCCACTGCAGCAAATAGGAAAGAAAGATTGGTTGCTAGGTGACAAAATGCTTTTTGCCTATTTATATGTGGTTTTTTTAATATATAAATTTCATTATTAACAAAAAATATTCACTCCACTCATTATTAATAAAGAAACCCCACTTGTACATAATTAACTAGTATTTAGAAAGATTTAATTTCATTATTAACAAATAAAATTCTCCCTCATTTATGATAAATAAATAAAATCCTCTCACTCTTACTTAATTATTATTATATTTATATCTATATGTAAATGAACCATAAACACACTTACATTGACTTTAATATGATATTGACTGCTGACAATGATGGTGATAATGATATTGACTACCCCATCAGACTATATAATCAGTGGGGCAGTCAATATCGTAGTGAATAACCTTCCTTTCCCCACTGAATAGAATGCATTTAGTTGTTTGCTGCCACATTTCAATGGCAAACCACAATATCAAATGTTTTTGTGGGGAAAATTTTTGGTAAGTGTGAGCATGGCCTATACTCTTTCCACTCCTGAATTAAATCATAGCAAATGAACCTTTCAATAAAATCCACATCATATCAATGAAAAGAGGATTAAAAGTGCTATCTTATGCATCTTCACTCAGAAGCAAGTTTCATTGTGTTCAGTTCCTAGATAAATATGTATAGACTTATAGCTTATGTGTCTTTATTCTATTGAAGAGCCCAATGGCTACAATTGTGTAATTCTTGAGTCCATCAATATTAGTATCAAAGCTTCACCATCCCCATACAGTATTACAACTCCCTCTCTTCTCTTTTTGGGATGTTTGCTTAGTGCTGTTTGAGTTGAGATTAGTCTCCAGGACTTGGATGCCGGTCCACACAAAACAGAATATGAATCAATTTAAAATTCTAGAATTCCTCTCTGGGCTTGCAAGGTCTCTAAAAAATACTCATAACTAATTACACATTTTCATACCAAACTGAAGAGACTTTGCCTATCACTATATAAAACTCAATCTTCTCTTCTGATACATAAACCTGTTTTCTTTAACCCAGTTTTTGCTGGAAGGAACACAATACAGCTGCCATGGTGATGCTATGCACATCTTTATGTAGTACATGGCTGAACATGTATCTGTATGTTGCTGTCCTTGAGCAAGCAGGGATCAACAGCATTGAGGCCATGATATTGAGAACACAGCTGCGCTGGGCAGGGCACGTTTCTAGGATGGAGGACCATCGCCTCCCAAAAATACTACTCTACGGTGAACTCGCCACGGGTCAGCGTAAGAGGGGCGCTCCAAATAAGCGATACAAAGAGTCCCTGAAACAACATCTCAGGCTTGGCCAAATTGATCACCAACAATGGTCCGCCCTGGCCTCACATCGGGAGGCATGGAGACGCACTATCCACAATGCTGCAGCCTTATTTGAGAACTCATGCCGAACAAGTCTTGAAGAGAAACGACAACGCAGAAAGAATCACAACCCGGAAACATCACCCAAGGAAACTATCTGCTGTGCTTTCTGCAACCGGACTTATTTATCTCGGATTGGCCTTTTTAGTCATCAGTGCGCTTGCAGAAAGGGTGGGATGAGTCCTTCCTGAATCTTCGTTTGCGAAGAAAAGCCAGAGAGAGAGGGGGGGGGATCTGGAACTGCTATGCATGAGCTCAAGGAAGATAGATAGGAAAGCAATGAAATAGGCTTGTGATGTTTAATCATTTGAGGTGCCTGCATTAGATTATGGGATACTTCATCTGGCTGGGACACAACAACTAGAATAAACCCGTACACAGCAAAGCCTGGTTAGTCTAGGCCTGGTCAAAGCACTTTCCTGGTTTACTATTATGATACTGCATTAGTGACAGGATTTCAAATTGCAACACATTATGTGGAAGCCAGCTAAATAGTTTCTCTTTTGCATAATATCTAGTTTGGAAGTATAATGCATGTGGAGCTCATCTGATGGATTCAACAGAAAGCTTCCGTGTCACCACTGTTGGTTGCCTGGATCCTCAAGAGGTGGCATCAAAACTTTCCACATGATGAGGGGGATACAAAACCCTACAATATGAACAAGCTTTACTTGTGTAAAATTGGCAGGAATGTTTTTGCTAAGGTACTCACAAACCCGATCAGGAGTGCTTTAAACTGGTTTATGTGGGGGGAGGGAGAAGATATTCTTGAGGGCAGGAGTTCATCAAGTGCTGGAGGTAATAGCCTAAATGTTATAAAGAGAACTTGGCAAATAGTACAAGAACACAATAGTGGGAAGAAAAATCCTTAAATAAGCAGCCAAGGGGAATGACCCATGGTCTTAGATGTCTCTTAGAAGTGTGATATTGAAGGCACAATTTCAAACAGTTCCAATGAGGAAAAATAGAAGTGTCTAAAGAAACCAGGATGGATGTCTAAAGAACTTTCAACTGAGCTAAGATTTAAAAGGGACATGTACAAGAAATGGGAAAAGGGCAAAATTACCAAAGAGGAATTCAAACAAATAGCCAGCACATGTAGGGACAAAGTCAGAAAAGCTAAAGCACAGAACAAGCTCAGGCTTGCTAGAAAGGTTAAAAACAATAAAAATGGCTTCTCCTCCTCCTCCTCCTCATGTCCATAGCAAAAGGAGGAACAACATAATGGTAGGGCCACTGTGTGAAGATGGTGAGATTCTAACAGGGGACAGAGAGAAGGCAGAATTACTCAACATCTTTGCCTCGGTCTTCTCCCAAAAGGAAAATAGAGCTCAACCTAGGGGAAATGGAGCAGATGATACAGTAGGGGAAATGCAGCACAGAATAAGTAAAAGTAGCACATGAATACCTGGCTACTTTAAATGAATTAAAGTCTCTACGGCCAGATGAACTATGTCCAAGGGTATTAAAAGAACTGGCAGAATTAATCTCAGAACCACTGGCAATAATCTTTGGAATTCTGGATAACAGGAGAAGTCCCAACAGACTAGAGGAGGGCAAATGTTGTCCCCATCTTTAAAAAGAGGGGGGGGGGGAGAAGACCCAAATAATTACCACCCAGTCAGCCTGACATCAATGCCAGAAAAGATTCTACAGCAGGTCATTAAACAGGCAGTGTGTAAGCACTTAGAAAAGAAAGCAGAGATCCCTAAAAGTCAACATGGGTTTCTCAAAAACAGTTATGTCAGACTAATCTGATCTCTCTCTCCCCCCCCTCTTTTTTTTTAAAGTTACAAGCCTGGTAGATGAAGGGAATGCTGTAGATGTAGCATACCTTGATTTCACTAAGGTCTTTGACAAGGTTCCCCATGATATTCTAGCAAACAAGCTAGTAAAATGTGGGGTAGACAATGCAACTGTTAGGTAGATTTGTAATTGGTTGACTGAACGAACCCAAAAGGGAGTCACCAATGGCTCCTCTTCATCTGGACAGAAGTGACTAGTGAGATGCCACAGGGTTCTGTCCTGGGCTCAATGCTATTCAATATCTTTTTAAATGACTTGGACGATGGAATAGAGAGCATACTTATCATATTTCCAGATAACATCAAATTAGGAGGGGGTTGCCCCAGAGAATAGGCTCAGAATTCAAAATTACCTTAACAGATTAGAGCTGGGCCAAAACTAACAAAATGAATTTCAACAGGGATAAATATAAGGAACTACCCATAGGAAGGAAAAAAAATGAAATGCAGAGATATAAGATAGGTGACACCTGGCTTGACAAAAGTACATGTAAAGTCCTTGTGGTCTCTTCTAACTTTATGATTCTATGATTAAAGGGATCTAGGTGTCTTAGTATACCACAAACTGAACATGAGTCAACAGTGTGATATAGCAGCTAAAAAAAAGCCAATGAAATTCTAAGCTGCATCAACAGAAGTATAGCGTCTAGAAATAGACTGAGGAAAGTAATAGTAACTCTATTCTGCTTTGGTCAGACTTCACCTGGAATACTCTGTCCAGTTCTGGGCACCACAATTCAAGAAGGATATTGAGAAGCTGGGATGTGGCCAGAGGAGGGCGGCCAAAATGGTAAAAGGTCTGAAAACCATGAGGAGTGGCTTAGGGAACTGGGTATGTCTAGCCTGGAGAAGAGAAAGTTAAGAGGTGACAAATATTTGAAAGGATATCATATTAAAGATGAAGCAAGCTTGTTTTCTGTTGCTCCAGAATCTAGGGCACGGAGCAATAGATTCAAACTATGGCAAATGAGATTCCACCTAAACATTAGGAAGAACTTCCTGACAGTAAGAGCTGTTCAACAGTGGAATATGCTGCCTTGTAGTGTGGTGGAGTCTCTTCTTTGGAAGTTTTTAAACAGAGGCCCGATGACCATCTGTTGGAGTGCTTTGGGAGTGTAATGAAAACTAGCCCATACACAATTCAGGAAAAAATGTTTTGATCTGCTTGCTCTGTCTGCCCCCACCCCCCAATATAGTGATAAATAACAATATTAGGACTTTAGCAGACCAGGCAAATATGGCATCATAACAACACCTAATGAACATGAAAGGGCATGCATATCAGATGACATCATTCTTTTGTGATCATGCATTGTGAAAAAGTCATTCTATTCTATTGACGGGCCAAGCCGTCAATAGATCTCCCATGGTGCTTTTTTGTCGGAATTGCTGGTGTTTGAAACTGTACACCATTGTGCTCATGGGAATACAGTGTCAGTGACAGAACACTTCTGGGTGAGATTGCGACAGCCAGGTTGGGGACGCTCTTTTTATGAACCTCCATGGTTTACTTGTAATTTTATGTAATATTTATTTTTTTATTTATTTATACGCCGCTCTTCAGCCACAAGGCTATCAGAGTGGCTTACAAATTGTTTTAAGCAATAGCAATTTACACATCTATACTGCATTAAGCAGTTTCCAATGTGTGTTAGCTAATTGCCCCCACAAGCCGGGTCCTCATTTTACCGACCTACGAAAGGATGGATTTTAAAGTGTGTTTCTGTGTTTGTGTCTACGTTTTATGTCTGCATTTTGCTTAATTTTTTGAATTTGCTGCACTCATCTCTTCATGCTAGAATCGGCAAGATCTCAACCCCGGAAGTAAACGGAGCTCCATTTGTGCTCTGTTACTGTCAGGACGGCCTTTCTGACACTGCTAAAGGTAGGCCTGGTAAGGGTGTTCTTTTGCCATCATAAAAATGCCACAAAATATGCCAGCAAAAGAGTGTTAATGGGGGGGGGCATAATCTGATAAAGTCCTTAATGTATCTATATCTATCATGTAATGGGAAGGAATTACTTTTTAAAAGGAACTTTTCAAGCTCTATCTCAATTTATCCTGAAAATAAAATTGACTGAGAACTGTTGTGCTTACTTATGAAGGGAATGCCCACAATGCACTTACACAATGCCTATGAAAATAATGCCATCAGCAATGGATTCTGTTTCATCTATGCATCAAAGAATTTTGGGAGGAAATATGTTTCAGAATCAGCATTTGCCAGTGTTTTCCCATTAAAAAGATATCATTAGGCAAATTTGCTCACAATAACTATAATCCTGCTGTTTAGTATTTACTATTTTTATTATTATTTCTTTATCAAAACATTTACAAATATTTATTTCAATGTGTTTAGTGTTCCATCTGCAGCATGTGGGAGAGCATTTCTTTAACTTCCCCATGCACACAAGCTCCTTTCAAAATATACAGCTATAGCGGATAAAAGCATTTTTTAGTGCACTCCTTCATTTTGTATAAAGAAATATATTGTGAGAGTCAGTGTTATGAGAAGTTAACTAAGGCATCTTACATCCTCTGGAATATGAAAACCTATGGCTAACTGACCTTTTGAAAACAGATGATTGTTCTGCCACTTGTTCTGCAGCATGGCTTTTAAATAATAAAACTAGTATTATTTCCCCCTGGAGTCAATGTCTATATGTTTTTTAATGAACAATCTGCCTGAAAAAAAATGTTAATAAGTCCTGTCCACCAAGGAGAATCTTTTATACAGTCTTCATAGCAATCATTTGCACCACACATATTTGGAATTTCTAATTAGTGGTTTGACAGCCATATGGGCAGCAGAGAGAACAGAAAGAGCATCACCTTTAAGGGAAGCCAGTGAGGTTGAAACCATGTTTTTGTGGCAATTTTGGTAACAAACCAACTTAGAACTACATAGCAGTTCATAATGTTATGGAGGGTGGGGGGAAATGTGCATTCCCTCAGCACTAACTTGTTGGGGGGGCACATGCTGGTGGTGGGTGAAAATGTAGCTAAGAGTGAATGGGACCAATCTTTTTCTTACCCCCCTTTTCTCTATCTGCCACCCCATTTCTATTTATCTCTTTATTTTTGGCCCTCTATTTCATTATTCCCAAACCCATCTGAAATTAGGCTGAGAGAGGCATGAAATAAGACTGAGGGCTACACAACTAACTCTTAGCATAAATGCAAATTAGTCCAGGTGGGCTAAGAGGCTTTTTTAGGATTAAGCCCAAAGCTGAAATCCTGAAATGATGCTGACAACAGAGTAAGTCACACTGAACACAGTGGGTCTTGCTTCTGTATAAACACACATAGGATAGTACTACCTATGCACTCAATACATGCTTACGTGAGGCCAATGAAGCACAATAGACACAGTTTGCATTAGTGAGTCTTTGTTCCAGTTGGGATGCATATGTCAGCTTAAGAGCAATTCTTAGGTATCGGTACACATTTTAGCTGTCTGGTGGCACTAGCAAGTATACATACTTTTATCTTGACAGCACAAGTTTTCTGTCAGCAATGAAAAAAACTCTTGACAGTTTATGCTTCTTGTGTAGTGATTGCATAAAGTACGGAAATACTGTCTTTTAGTATTTTAAAATACTGATTTTAATAACAGAAACCAGTGATGATGTCTATTAGTTAGGGCACGTCGGGGACTTGAACAGCATTCAGTCATCAAGATTCAGAGGTCATTACCCCGGAGATATTTCAAAAGCTAACAAATAAGGACCGGGAGTATTTCAGTAGTAAACACATGTTTTCTGTCTTGGTTTGTACATACTAAATGTTCAGTTTTACATACTTTATTTGTATGTACACAACTATGAATTCTTCCCAGCAGAGGAGAAACTCTTTACATTTACATTGTGATTGTTGGGATGAATCGACCCTATTTGCGATTCCCCTATATTTATGAATTTCTGGTCTTTTCCATGAACATCTCGAAATGCAATTTTTCTTCGTAAGAAGTATAATGTAATTTTGCTTCATAAAAAGTAATGCAACCCTCCAATCTGCCTTTTAAAGTCTAATAATATAAAGCAATAGAGACTATAGATTTGTTTGAAAATGGTGTTGACATTCATGCTGAACTTTATTTTGTAGTTACTTTTTCTCTTCTGGAGCTACTTCAATATTAAACATGAACAACAGAAATCCAGTCATTTTACACTTGCCAGGAAAACCCTACAAAATGTCCAATTCATATGACTAAGACTACCCTGATTTTGTTGTGCGTTACAGCTGGCCACCCAGCTGTCAGATGTCTTACATTATGGACAATCTTCAGCACATAATGGGCTGAATATCAAAATATTACAGTTCTTACAACACATGAAAAATTGACTGGGCTGCAGAACACACCTATAAACAGATGGGCCTGAATATAGTTCAGCTTACAATGTATGCTTTCCTACCCTTCTGTCCAGTTGTGAGGATGGTGGCCATCCTTTGGCTATTTCAAAGGCTCACAAAACAATTCAGGGCTGAATCCAGTCCTTCTTCTAACCCTTAAATGGCATAATTTACCTTGAAATATGAACTGAGATAGCATGGAAAAAAATGGACTTACGATCCCGAGGGACTTCAATGGCTCTGATGAGGTGAAGGAGGTTTAAAATGAGCACCACTCCAATATAGGTTAGGAGATACCTTTGCATTACCATTTTGAGTATTTGGCTAAGATCCTATGTCCCCAGTTTCCTCCAACAAGGCAAAGTGGTGACTTTACTACTGTAGTGCAGCAGAATACTTTGATTTACTGCAAAAAAACACAACAAAACAAAACAGGAAGCATTAATGCTCAGAAATCAATATTCATATCTGTCACATCCCCCAACATCTTTGTAAGGAATAAAAAATAAAAAATAAAAATAAGGAATAAAAAATAGCACATCCCAATCAGTGCCAGCTCCAGTCCTTGGATGGACCTTAAGCAATACATATGCAATGGGCACATCTCCTTCAGTGATTCTATAATTTTACCACCATTATTGTCAGATGCTTCTGCTCTTCCTCGTTGCCATCATTGCTAATATGTGCTTCCTTGCCAGGTAGACTGACAAAGGCAGACTGCCAAAGACCAAGTAGGCACTGGTACCCCCTGCTCCCCCTTCACACCACCTCCATTCTCTGGGTCTGAAAGAGGTAGGTGAACAAGGAAGTTGCAATGGTGAGGAGACCTCAAGATCTAGTTCAGAAAGCTTTCGTCAGTGAGTGTGTGTGGTGGTTCCTCAGCAGGCACTTAATCATGACAAACACTGACACCGGCTCCATTTTCTACCCTAGCAAGTAAGGTAAATTCACATTAAGGGGTGGCTGTTGTTCTCCTGGGGCCCTTTCACTATATATAATCATAGGGATTTGCAGGATTAGGAAGGAGTATTTAGAATTTTCAGCCAGAGAGCTCTAGTGCCTCACCAAACCAGGCACTCCAAGATTCCATAAGATACACCCATGTCAAAAAGGAATGATAGTCTTCTCACAAGAAGTCTAGGTGAGCAAATTTCACCAGGAATCCTCCTGTATTGTTCTATTTCAGCCTTCTTCAGCCTGTTATACAACTAGCATAAGCCCTAGCCAAAATAATCAATGGTCAAGCATTATGGAAGCTGTAGTTTAAAATTCTGGAGGGCAGCAGGTTGTGGGTAGCTGAGCCTATTGTTTCTAAGTTACACTGTAATTGTACAAATTCCTGGTAGGGGCTGTCTAGATGAAAAGATATAATGCTGATTGCTGTGCATTAACACAAATTTGCAGCAGCGTTCATTTGTCTCCAGTCCTTTGGCAAAATCAATTGTATGCAAGGCTATCTGCATTTGAAGTGCACAAGCAGCCATGCCTGTGAATCAAGATGGTGGCTGAGTAAATTACTGTGTGTTATTATACTCTACATGTTGTTGCTCCTGCACAGTATTTTTTAAAATGAAATCAAAGGTGTGCAAGTGCGCCCTTCCACTTAAAAAAGATGCTTGGTCACCTCAGTGCAGCAAAAAAGTGCATGATTGATAACATGAAACTCCAAAATGACACTTCCAACCACTTTCTTGCCAGTAAGCCCAACCACCGTACACATCTGACAATCCACTCTTCACTTCCGCCCTTACTGAGAATGCGCAGTGATGCAAATTGGATGTCCAGATGTGTGATAATGTACAAGCCCACACATTATTCAAAAAAACTTCAGGGAAATCTGCGAAGGCTTTTTCCACACAGTAGATGGAGTTTGGGGGAGCCCTCCTTCCGAATACCGCAAATCTCATTCGCAGCCTGTTGGGACAAAGGGTGTTCTCCTTAAATTCTATGAGGAGTATTTTCACCATCTAGACAAGCCCGAAGTTTTGAATCTTAAAATAATGTGTTTTGATGTAGTTTATGTGCTTGTTTTTTTTAAAAAAACTTGCTGTACTAGAATAGCCCTACTATGATAAGTGTCTTTTTAATTATTTTTATTTATTAAAATACTGACAGTACATCCCACCCTATATCATGAGATCTCAGAGTGTTGTATCAGTAAAATCAGTGTTAACTGTTAAAACAATTTAAATATAAAGTTATTAAAATAATATAAAGAGACTAAAATCATATTAAATAATTTAAAAAGTTAGAACAAACATCTTAAACTTTAAAACAGTTTAAAACCATATACACTGGAGGATAACAGTGGGGCCCCAAAGGCTTTAATAAAAAGTCATGCTTCAACTTGGTGTCAGAAGGGAGCCAACATTAGCACCAATCAGGCCTCCACTAGGAGGGCATTCCACAAACAGGGGCACTAGAACAGAGATGGTCCTCTCTCATGCTGACCCACTATGTATTGCTACCACTGTTAGGAAAGAGAGGATGGCCCTTCCAGCAGACCTCAGTCCTTGGGTTGGCATATATAGGGAGGGGTGTTTCTTCAAGTATCAGGGTCCCAAGCTGTTTGGACTTTAACCGCCATCACCACCACCTGGAATTCAGACTGGAAATGTATTGTCAGCCAGCAAAGTTCCTTTAAGAACAGTGTTAATGCGTAGGATTCCCAAGTTTGAACTATCTCAGGCCCTGAGATTTCAGTGCGAAAATCCTGAGATCTATGGATGGCCTCTGTGACGTCACAGGGAGTGGGCCCTGGTGAGATCATACCCCCCAACTGTCCCAGTTTAGCAGAGACAGCCTTGATTAATCCTCTGATGTCCCACTTTTTGAGCTGCTCTGAAAATGTCCGTTTTTTTCTCCTCCGTTCTCCCTTTGTCCTCTCTTACTTCAGTTGCTGCAAACTTGGGCTGCATCTTCACTGCAGAAATAGTCCAGTTGGACACTGCTTCAACTGTCATAGCTCAATGCTATGGAATTTTGGGTTCTGTAGTTTTGTGAGATATTTAGCCTTCTCTGTCAGAGAGAGTTCTGGTGCCACAACAAATTAAAAATCCCAGGATTCCATAGCATGGAGCCATGGCAGTTAAAGTGATGTCAGACTGCATTATTTCTGCAGTGCAAATGCAACCTAAGTTCAAAGTGTAAAAGCAATTTGCATGCAATTAATTCAGCGAGGCAGAGGGGGAGCGGGGCAGAATCTTACCTTCACTGTAGATTCAGGCAAGAGCAAAGTAAGTGCTGTAGCTTCTCCTAGCTTGCATGTTCTTCCTCATTAATAACTTTTGCCATCTTGACTACACTGTGATGTTGCTTGGCCACATGTGACCAGGTTTTCATTTGTGAAATGTTGGAGGGTATGTGATATTTTAAGAAGCAATCCCTGGTGATGTCATTAAGCATGATACACTAAGCATCAACCACAGCTGCACAGAGTACATCATTCAAATAATATACACCTAGTCTAACAAACAAGAAATGCACACACACTTTAAAAAGCAGCACTTCTGCCCAGAGAGTCCTCTTCCTTACTCCAAGGACTGGAGTAAAAGGGCCAGGCCCTGTTATCTGAGAATCCTAGTTACATGGTGTCTGTGTGGTACTCTGGTCAGCAATTTTGGTACTACATTTTGCAAGCTGTTGGTTCTGCCTCGTCTTCAAGATCAGCCCTATGTAAAGTGCATAACATTAGTCTAAAGGGGAAGTTACCAGTGCATGAACCACTGTGGCTAGTTTATTCCTGTCTAGGAAATTTGGCAGACTGGTCAAAGCTAGACCCACAGAATTCACCTGGGCTGTCAAGTAAATTACATTACTGTACTTGAAAGTGTAGAGGCTACAGTTTATTTTTTAATACGGTACTTGGGAAGAAATAGGCAAATGTTCATTTGATACATTCAAATGTACAAAGCCAGCAATTTAACATATAGCTACCATTCATAACTGATACAAGGCACATGCATGAAGGAAATTAAGTATGAAATATATATGCCTCTTGCCACACTCAGTTTGATTGATTTAAACATATACATTTCAGCCTCTTTCTTTGTTGCTGTTTTCAACATTTCAGAGAAACACGATGAAACAACAAACATTTTGATTAAGTACGGTAGATATAAAGCAAGCAAACAAAAATATTCTAACAGCATTGTTAACATACAGTTTCTGCCTGCCAGCTAGTCATGCTTTCCTCCAGAAAGCTACATGCAATTGTAGTGTCATGCAAGGTACAGTATAAAGATAAAAATGTGTCTAGAATCATTTTCTAACTAGTTTACAATACTTTCTAGTTTACTAACTAGACAAATAGTTTGACTGTATCCATGGCATTCTATACCTTGTATTCTGTAATGTGTACCTGCTGAATCTGTCACTTTTTTTGAATGAATAGTATCAGTGGTATTCATGGCAATGGTCAGTGTCAGTGATGTCCATGACAATTAGACTACAGATGAATTATCCAGTGTAGGGGGTATGAACCAGACCCACCTTTCAGGGTAAAATCACATCAGTACTGTAGCATTATTTTGAAAGACTATCCACCATTCCTCTGTCAACCTCCTATTAAACTAATTTTGTTCTGCTATTACATTGATCTTTCTAGTACTATGCAAAAATGGAGAAGTGCTATTAGCAGTACCATGAAGAACCAGTGGTTAGCAAGAACCACTGATGGGAAAAAAATAGCTCTGAAGATCTTGCAAGCATGTAAGTACTCTGAGTGATGGTGAACGCTGCAGAACATTGTACATGATGGCTTTCAAGTGAATTAAAAAAGAAAAGAGAATTCAAAACACAAAAGAACATCTGTTTCTGCTACTAACCCACCCACCCACCCCCGAAGCCAAATTTTAACCAGGTTTCAATCAGGATTTCAACCGAAGGTTTATGTAGGCAACACTTTTTTAAAATCCCAGGGTAGGCCTTCCAGATATTGTCACACTGCAACTTCCAAGACCCACATCACTAGCTATGTTGTCCAGGGCTGATGGGAGTTGTAGTACAACAATTAATTGTGAGTTGAGGAAATGTCTCTGGAAAACTCAAGTCTTTTGTACTCTGGAACACCACTATATTCAAAGAAATAAAATTATCAGCTTGTTTCATAATAATCTCCTCAAACAATGTATGCTGAGCATACACAATTGTGGAGCTCCAGATATTTTTGGCCTTCAGCTTCCAACAGCCCCTGCCAGCATAAAAAAGATGAAGGATTAAGGGAGCTGGAGTCCAAAATCATCTGGAGAGCCACAGTTACAAGATAGGAATCAAAATAATCTGAAGTACCCTAAATCCATCCAATCCCCTACATTAAAAAATGGGAAGATGCCATTGTTCAGGTCACTGGTCCATTTGATTCATCATTGTTTACAATGATGTGAACTTTCTATTGACTGGCTGTGGCTATGCAAGATTTCAGGCAGTGCAGCTCTGACCAGATCAGACAACAAGTAAAACTGGAATGTTTTTGGAATCAAAGTGCATGTTCCACCACTAATATAACAGTTCTATCCTTTATAGCCATGTCTCCATGCTTATGAAGAAGCAGACTAAGTCTATAAATGCTTATGCTACAACTTCTTTCTTTCAGTTAGTCTCAAAGGTGCTACAAGATCCGGAAATTTTCAGAAAAATTGAAAAAAATGCAATATTAGTACTGTTTACAGATTGAAAGTCATTCTGTTACTTTAGGAACATAAAATATTACTATATACAATTTGATTTGGCATAAATTTATCACAATTGGCATACAGTCATCCCTTACCATTTGCTGGGATTAGGGGTGGAGCACCACCATGAAAGTAAAAAAAAAAAGTGAATAAAAAATGTATCGCTCCTGGGGGGCATGACCACTCCGGCACCCCAACTCTCCCATACCAGCTTCATGTGCAAAGTGGCTGCCAGACCCCATAAGCACCCATTTCTTTCCCTCCCCAAAAGGTCACATGCACGCACTGGCTGGCAGACCCATGTGACCCTCCACCCTCCTCCTCCAACACACTCACACACACTCTGGGGGCGGAGTCAAGGCTGGGTGGGAGGAGCCCTCCCCGGCTCCCAAGTCCCGGGGAGGGGGAGGCCAGCCAAAGCTGCAGGGAGGGAGAAGAGCCCTGCTGCCATCGGCATACCGCCATGCACCCCACCTGCTGAGCGAGCGCCACAGCAAATGGATGGCAGGGTGGCTGGTGCTGCTGCTGCTGCCGCCACCACAGTCCTGAGGAGGGGGAGGCCAGCCAAAGCCAACTCTGCAAATACACAAAACCATGAAAGGGAAAGTCGTGAAAAGGAAGGGACGACTGGATTAAAAATACAGTGTATGCAAACAATTATTACAAACAGAATTTACTTTAAAAAAATATTTGTAACAAATGGAGCAACAATCTCCTGAACTGTACAGAACCTCGTTGGTCTTGCTAGTTTATGCGAAACAGGCAAACAAAACAAAACAAAACAAACAATTTTTAAAAAACCAGAAGAAACCACTAACATTAGTAACAAAGAAAATTATTTATATTTCCTTTCCACAGTATCAAATAGACATAAAGCACCTATTCCCATAAAAAGAATTGGGAGGGGGGGTGCGTGGAAGGGAGAAGGGAGGGACTAAGATTCAATGAATCGCATGTAATTTAATCAGACATTTTCTGAGCTATAGTTATCAGTATCAGGTTCAGTCTCTACTTCTGCTTAGTTATGTTCATTGAAAAATAGGATCCAGAAGACAAAACAAATACTGAAAATAATGTTTATCTATGCTGCAAACAATATATCTACATCAAAGCAATATACAAAACAGGTAGAGGAATTTTTTAAAAATGAACAAGAGCAATGTGACAAGCAAATAATACAAAATAATGAATATGCCAAACAGTAAATGGTCACGCTGAAACAGAGTCAAACAGGATACAATGCAAAAGAGGAAACAACTAAACTCACAGTAGTAAAAGCTAGCCTTATAGAGGCTCCACAGCTGATTTAAATAACAAGTACACCTGAAAGCCATTTCAATCTCAGTAACTCACCATTAACCCTATAATGACTGAAGTTCTAGAACTTGTCCTTATTTCAGCAATTTTTGTCATCATCACAGTTACCATGGTCTTCTAAAAACCAAAGGTTTACCCAGATTGAAACAAGCTTCTCTACCCTTGCACATGTCAGTTTATTTCTTGATTTCATGTGAGTGTTTCCAAAGATAGACCAGATTCCGTCAGAAGACTGAGGAATCTGAAGAAGGCAAGAAGCAAGAAGAGTCAGAGGCTGTGTTGTGCAATGACCTTGCCACCATGTTGCAGGAGGGATATGTTTGGCAGAATTCCAGACTGCATTCCTGGACCAAATCCCTGAAGATCTTCTATATTATGCAACATTTGAAAGCACCTTACCAACATCAAGTCTTAAGTGTGATGCTTGTTTTGTAATCCAGTCAAATGCAGTAGCAGTGCTATCATCACTTATATTTCTACCTTTGAACCTTGGATCCAACAGATCTGCAGCAGCATGAATTGGACATTCCATAATCTATTTTCTACCCTTTTTCATTTTTTTTTCAAATTTTCAGAAAAAAAAAGGTTTTAGGAAAAAATTGAAAAAAAAAAAACATTTTCCCCCTGAGTTTTCCCATTTTTTTCCCCCCTGGGCCTTCACATCTCTATTGCTTACTGACATTCCAGACTAACATGGCCATGTCTTTGAATTCTATCGCCATGTAGTAAATTATTCCAGTGAGCAATTAATTTTATATCCACAAATGCACAATTTGATGAACATCAACATTCATATCTGATATCAACATTCATATCTATAACAATGACTCACAGATTCTGTGAATGTTTGAAACTTCAGAGAGATACTGATGAATGTTGACAGATACCTAAATAGAATTGTCAGTTTTGCTTGTGGATGTTCGAAAAGAAAAGCAAAGATAGAACTAATTTGGGACAGTTACAAAATTCCTGGGTTTATTGGTTTTGATATGTGAATGCTGACGTTTTCCTAGTTTTGGACATTGATTGTAACACCACCTGTTGCAGCCTGCTATTCTGGTGTTCCTTCAAGTCCTTTCTGACTTATGGTGACCCCAAGGCAAAACAGGCAGAGTTTTCTTGGCAAGATTTGTTGAGAGAGTGTTTGCCATTGCCTTCTTCTGAGGCTGAGAGAATGTGACTTGCCCAAGGTTATCCAGAGGGTAACCCTGGTCTCCAGGAGTCCTAGTTCATCAACTCAAATCACTACACCACACTGGCTCTCCCCATCCTGTTGTACCACTCAGCAAAAATGTGCTATTTGAGAACATTCTAACTCCCTAACTAGCGAAAGAAAAGAGTTAAGAAAAAAAGTGGTTTCAAACCCCACAAAGATGTGAAGGCCACTGAGAGGGAAAATAATAAATTCACTGTAATACATAGACAGGTGTGGGCATGCATTATATGGCAGGGTGGTAAATTGGTACCCTCCAGGTATTTTTAGCCTACAACTCCCATCAACCCCAGGTGAGGAATTGTGGAAAGTCCAATCCAAAAACATCTGCAGGGCCTCAGACATAAAGTAGGACCCCTGTATTCACTTATTCATTTTCAACTGATTCAATTATCCACAAGACACAAAACAGTACACCTACCATAGAGTCTTCCTAGAAAATGTATCCTCTCTAGCCATTTTCTAGGTCCTCCTAGGCAACTCTATGATATTTTAAACTGGAAGTCCCATTATTTTCAATGGTGTTCACTATTATCCACGTTTTTCAGTATCTATGAGGCCTCCCAGAACCAATCCCCAGTGGATAAGAGGACCCTACTGTACACAAATGCATATGAGAAGGTACTTTTTAAACTTTTGTATGCTGTGAATTTTTAAACTACTGTATTTGTTTTAGTTGTTGTAGGCCACCTTGGTCCCAGACTGGGGAAAAGATGGGATATGAATAACTAAATAGCTAAATAAATTATGTACCCTTGACCTTAGATTTAATGTAGACTTCATATTATAAATCTTTTCACTAAATGATTTAATCTGCTACAATCTGTTTTTATTACCAGGATAGGGGCTTGTTCTTTTTATGTGGGGGATTCTAGCTTTCATATAACTCCTTCTAATCTTCCAATGCAAGACCTTTATGAGCTATCTGGTTACAAAACAGCATGACAATTTCATGTTGAGAAACATTTCAACAACTCCCAGTGGTTTAAAAAAACAAAACAAAACTAGTAACATGGATTAAAAGGCAGCACAAATGAGGATAAATCACCCATCTTCAAAATACAGAAAACCTGCTTAACAGAGCTTCTACCATAACTCATCCAGGCTTGCCTCATCCCCAACTTAAAGCCTGCCTTTAATAGAGCTATAAATATCCAGCATCCAGTTAGATGTACAAACAGATCTCTTTGCTCATATCTAAAATAAACACAAAGCTGTACAAGGATAGCATCCCCAGACTCATTTCTTTACCCTGTGTCTTTGTCCTAGTTTACTGCTGTTACACATTAAGAATGAGACAATGGAATGCTATGTGGCAAGGTAAGGAAACACCAGCATCATAAAATATAAATAAGGAACAACCATTCTAGCTCCCACTGAAGTCTCATAAATGCCATCTGTAAATAACAATAACTAATCTATATAGGTACACAAACATTAAATATATTGCCCAGGTAACATTTCATCTAACGAACCAATTCTTCAAGGATGTCCTGTGAGGACAGCAATGTATATACTGTAAACTGGCCCAAGGAGATAGTGATGATTAATTATATATACTGTACTTGAAGAGACTGACACTTGGTATACCGTAACTCTCTGTGTAGCTGCACTTAATTTCTGCAACAGGGAAAATTATATTCTAAAAAGTATCGCTCTTCTCTAATCTATGAAATGATCCATGGATTAATCCATTAGCCTTCCCATCCCCACTTCACAAGCCATAGAGAAGGGGCCAAGAAAAAAATGTTTCATCAAACCTAGGTGATCATGTCTGCATCTTCAAGTCCTCCTACATGTTAAAGATGACAAATCTAGCAAAAGAGGAACACTGCTTTCCTAGGGCAATGGAAGTGATATCAATAGTTTACAAGCCTGTTTACAGACATGATTGCCAGTGCATGGCCCTATCATATTTTAATTCAAAGACAACATCTAGCCTATGGGAAGATAGAGGGGGAGCTAAAAGCCTTGTTCTGGGGATATTGCTAAGCATCTGTTTGTTGCTTATAATCAGGGAAGAATATGGGATCCAGTGTCAATGAGCAATAGTACAGTCAAAATACCAAATATATAAACACAAATGAATTTGCATCTCTATTTCTTGTAAATAAATGTTAAAAAAGAATGATTCAACAAGTCAAACTGAATCATGTATGACCATATCTGCTATGTTGCTTGCAAACCATGAATGCTTATAAGAACATTATGTAAGGAACGAATTTTCCAGGACCTCACCAACACATCCTGTACCAAGTTCTAAAGCTAAAGACCAAATCTCCATAGAAAAGTTCAACTCTAACTTATTAGTAACAAGTTTCAGTACATATTTTCAGAGATTCAGCCACGTCCTCACTCAGTTGCTTAATTTCTATCATAATTAAACACTAGAATTGGGTGTATGTCTGTGTTCACATGGGGATATGCATTTTGTGAATGTTTTTAACTCTCATAAAAAATGTTCTTCCTTTAAACAATTTCCCACACCTCTTCAAGAAAAGATGCAAAACCTCTTACAAGGAGCAAAAAAAGGGCAGAAGATCACAAAAAGGCAACTACGCTAATGGCCCACCTCTCAGGCCAACTGAGTGTGTACATGACTGTTTGGAGGCAACCATGGACTGCAATGTGCCTTTGGCTACAGAGTTTTCTATGATTAGGGAATGACTGTAAACTTTTCATATCATAGGTAAAAGTTTATGAAAAATTGGAATATAGTTACTCAAAATTGGCCAAGTTTGTAGGTTTGCACAAACTCTAAGTGTCAAACATTGGAGTTCTTGGGAGACCATGCCTCAAGAAACTTATCTTTGGCATATGGCTTAAAATTGTCTTTCCACATACTTTGCTTTAGCCATATTCCTTTCCTTCATCGATGCTATGATAAATTCTGCATCTTGCTCTGTGAATACAACTCTACATACATCAGTAAATCCTATCTGTGTGTCCCAATTCCACAGTCAGATTAGAGATTAAAAGAGTTTTTTTTAGCTTGTGATTTTGGGTTGTTTTGAAGAATTTTTTAAAACCCAGCTGTTGTTCTAAAAAAATGCATAGCTCTGCCAAAGAATCATCAGGCTAGGCTAAAAATTAAAAGTTCTTCCAAGATGAAACTTTGACTTTGAGTTAACACATTAAGCTCTCATTTATGTAACACTCAGAAGACATCTTAAAAGGGAAAGCTTCATGAGCTGAACTCTCCAGATCTTCAAAACACTATATTGTTATGATGTAAAGTGATAGGCAAGCTTCCTGTTCACATTGGGCTGGGGTCAAACAAGCCAAATTATTTACAGACACACGAAGTGAGAAATAATACTTTGTTTTATGAGTCACCCAAGCATTTGGTAGTTACTTGCCTATTCCTCCCAACATGTTACCCAAACATACACCTTGCCACTTCCCCAACCCTCCTCTTCCTATTTAGGAATTTAGGACAGATATTCAGGGCCTAACATTCAGTTGACTAAGCAGGAACACCCAAAACTCAGCTGGGGTGGCTTACCACATTTGAAGTAAGTGTAGTAATACTTATTACCATCTACAGATCCCCTCCTCCACTAAGACCATAAGATGTGAAAAGTCTAAAATTGCCATAAAGTTCAAAAAGTCTAAAATTACCTTGGCTAATGGAGAAGCTGTCAGATAGAATGAATTATTACCCATTACAAAAGAAGAAGAAGAAGCCAAAGTATCTTTTTATGAGAAATAGTTTCCCTTTGCTGATTTTATTAACAAACATAATGCAATTGTTTACCCGCCACCTTCCCATTTGACATTATGGTCTGATGTCCTCCAAACAATTTAATGTGTGCAGGATTGTGCAATGCTATTGCATGTTCATGCCTTCCATTTTAATATGTTGCTTCCTTGCCACTATTTATTATTTTATCTGTTGTATTTTAGACTGATGTCTTCAATGTTGTACTGTGTTCTTTCCTTTTTTTTACTGTGCTTTTGTATTTTTCCAATAAAAATATTATATAAAAAAGTCTAAAACTAACTAAATACATCACCAATGCATTTAGTGATACAAATGTGCCTGTTTATAATGACCATGCTTTGTAGAGATCCCAACCATTATTTTTTGAATGAGCAGGGGAAAATTTACTCTTGTTTAAAGTTTGGTAACCAATTTAAGTTCTTTTTTTCAGTTATTTTCCTTAAAGTTTGAGGGTTATTTAAATATATAATCAGCAGTTTGAATTGTTATCATGTAACAGTGGAAGAAAAATACATAGCTATATTGTGGTCATAGGGCTTGTCTACACTACCCAACTACCCCAGCTTGCCCCTGTTTCAGAGATGACGCAGGGCACTTATCCAAATCTGATCACAGGCAGTCCAAATGACCCCCAGGGCAGATACATGGTGGCAATAAGCCAGGATAGGTCCCTTTACTACGCTTTAAGAAAATACCTGGCTTACTCCATTTCTGCCAGATCGGGCCCCATGTGTCTGCAGGAGCCCATCTGGCATGCTGCTCCTCCCTGCTGCTGCCAGCCCCCTGTCTCTTCTGGAAGTCAGTCAGGGGTCCTGCAGCATGTGACCGAGGTTAGTCACATGTAGGGGGCCTGCAGTCACATGTTGTGGGATCCCTGCCTGGCTTCCACATTAGCAAGAAAATGGAAGCAGTGGCAGGTTCAGTGATGGGCTGGCATCCTGTATGGACTCTGGTCTGTCTTCTGCTGGTAAAGGGGGTGGGGATGGGCCATCTCTGCAGCCAGGATATGCTGGTGGGGAACTGGCGTATCCTGGCCAATGCAGATAAACCCATAGAAGGAAAAAATGCTCTATGTAATTTTCCTTGGTTTTTTTCCGGGCTGTGAGGCTGTGTTCTGGAAGAGTTTATTTCTGATGTTTCATCTGCATCTGTGGTTGGCATCTTTAGAGAATGGTCAGATAGGAGTATATGTGGAGTTTATATACTGTGAACCCCTGTTGGGGAGTATATGTAAATTTGTGTATTTGAATGGTTAGTTTCTGGGTGTAGAAATGCAAGGAGGATTAGCATCTGTTTGGCTAATGGTTGGTTGATGATCCATTATCTGTTGGAAATCCCCCTGTCCCTGGGTGGAATTCATTTGTAAGTGTTGAGTTTTGATTCTATTGTTTCTGAAAACTGGAAGCCAGATTTTGTTTACTTTTAGGATTTCTTCTTTCCTGTTGAAGTTGTCCAGGTGTCTGTGGATTTCAATAACTTCTCTGTGCATTCTGACATGATAATTGTTGGTCTCATCCAGAATTTTGGTGTTTTTAAATAACATTTTGTGTCCAGGTTGGTTTATAACATGTTCTGCTACTGCTGATTTTTCTGGCTGGCCCCATCTGGAGTGTCTCTCATGTTCCGTGATTTGTGTTTGCACACTGCGTTTAGTGGTCCCTATGTAAACTTGTCTACAGCTGCATGGTATGCGGTAAACTCCTGAAGCTGTGAGAGGGTCTCTTTTGTCCTTTGCTGAGTGTAGCATTTCTTGGATTTTCTTGGTTGGTCTGTAGATCGTTTGGAGGTTGTGTTTCCTCATTCTGTCTGTGACTCCAGAGAAATTGGCAGCCACTGCTGCAGAGTGATCAAGGAAGTGGGGAAATGTTGGGAGGCAGTGGTGAAGGCAGGAGGTATGTAGTTAGTAATTATTGGCTTGCCAACTGTTGACTGAGGTATCACCTGCCTTCACTATTGCTTCCGAGGTCACTATTGCAAAATGAGGTCACCTCTGCACCCTCATAACTAGCCTGCTCCCTTCAGGAACTGTGTCAGGTACTTTAACTGCTTGGGTTCCATCCTATGAAAACCTGAGATTTACTGTTTAGGAAGGAGTATTTGGAATTCTCATCTAGAGAGCTCTAGAGCCTCACCAAACTACAAATCTCAGGATTCCACAGGATGTTGCAATGGCAGTTAAAGTAGAATCACAGCGCTATAATTGTGTCATATGAAAGGGTTCCTAGTTTAAAAAATGTTGGGAGATCAACTGCAGCACAGATGGGGACAATCTGGCCCTCCAGATACTGTATGGCTTCCATAATCCCTCATCATGCTGGCTATGGTTTCTGGGAGCTGAAGTCCATAACACCTGGAGGGCCAGATGTTCCCCACCAAATTCGCTTCCCATCATAATGTGTAAATAGGCCCTTGCAGGCACAGTAATACAGGATTAAGGGGATAAATGCTAATTCATTGAGGTGGGCCTAGATACCATTTTTTAAAGGAACAAAGCAGCTTTGGGAAGGAATATGTTAAAGTGGAATTCTCTCCACCCAAACTGATTCACCTCTCCAATTAGTGTTTGATATGTACTGTACAAGGGTGAATATACATGTATATTTACAAGGGTGAATATACATAAGGCATTTCTCCATGGAATAACAACATAGCTGAGGATGGAAAAGGTATTTGAAAATTACATACCCCTCGAGACTTCCGGTCTGAGCGAAGGCGAGCGAAGATCGATCTAAATGGAGCTCCGTCTCTGACACTCTTTACCTGGCCGTTGGGGGTGATAATAAATCAAATCCCCAACAAGAAGACCCCCCTGGAGAGGGGGAAGTGAGGGGTGCACTGCGTTGTGCCTAAACCCCCGATCGCGATCGCGTTTGCAAGGGGTGAAAGCCCTCTCTCCGCTGAGAAGGAGAGGAGGAGAAGCTGAGAAGCGGAGCACGACGGGCGGCAGAAGGCGAATCCCGGCCGAGGTAAAGGTAGGGGGAGAAGGAAAACCCCCCTGCCTCGCAGAGAAGCCTTCAGACCTCACGAAAGAAAGAGGAAATTAAGAGAAAAAATAAGATCGTGAAACATGCTCTCAGAGGGCTGAAACTTTCTCTCCAGGATAGGAAGGTACCTCTTTCGGTTGGCAGCATAAAGGAAAGGAAAGGAAAGGAAAGGTGAATTTCTTCTTGTATATTGCTTTTCTTTCTTGATACTAGGCTACCAAAAGATAGTTTTTTTTTCTTCTTTTTCTTTTTTTTCTTTTTTTCTATTATTATTATTATTATTAATTTATTTTCTTTTTGATTTAACAGATATATATATATATATATATATATACCCGCTTTGAGATATATTTTTTCCCCCTTTTTCTGGATATACTTTGAAAATTTTTGCTTTTGCTTTTTGGTCTTGTTTTGCTTATTGATGTATTTTAGACATTTTTTGTACCATGTGAGTTGGAGAAAATTTATGACATATATTTGAATATTTGGATTTACTGAGGATATATAAATATATAGCTGCCGTTTTCTTTTTTTATCTTTTTTTTTCTTTCTTTCTTCTCCTGTGATATCTCTTGTGGATATAAGGATACATTGTAAAAGACATCACAAGTACTACGACCTTGAAAAAGCTCAGAAAAGCACATGGTTGGAAATAAGCCAAATCCAAACAGTCCTTGAAAAAGCCACAGTGACTGAAAAGAGATTTGGCCAACCTTGCACTGAGAAGCGTTTGAGAACAGAGTGTAACTCTATACCAGGAATTAGTAGCAGGATACAAAACAAACTGCTGCCTAATAAAAATTAAGTTTAGACTGTCTAACCCTATAGAGATATTTTTTCTCTTTCTTTTGTCTGTCTCTGTGTCTTTTTTTCCTTTTTTTCCCCTTCTTCTTTTCTTTTTTCAAATGGGTATATACTTCATTTTTTGCTACTATTATTATTATTGTTTTTTTTTCCTTTTCTTTTTCCTTTTCCTTTTGTTAAATTACGGGAACTCTTATATATATACATATATATATATATATATATTTGGCTTTCTGGCTGTTATTGCTCTGGATTTTGAGGTTTTGTTTTTGTTTTGTTTTTTGTTTTGTTTTTTTGGTGGATTTTTTTCCTGCTTCGCTGCTATCTTTTTTCTTTTTTCGCCTTTTTCTCTCAAAATTCCCCCAATTCTCAGATTTTTGTCTCTTCCCACCAGTCCCTTGTTTTTGTTTTTAATTTTTGGTGGGGTTTTTTTTTTTTTGGACACTTTTTTTGGGACATTTTTTTTCTTTTTCTTTTTTTGGTGTTTTTTTCCCCCTCTCCTCCGGTTTCCAGAATTTTTTTTTTATTTTTGATTTTTCATCCTTTTCCATAAATATTTTTCCTCTCCTCCCCCTTTTTATACATTTTTTCCCTTCTTCTGTTTTTTTTTTGGCCCCCTATATTTGGGGGTGAGTAACTTTAACAAGTACTTCAGCTGCTACCTAAGAAGATCTACATTTCCTCACAAGACTAAGAAATAGGAAAGAAGCAAGAAGGGGAAAAGATTGAGAAAAGACAGTGAAATTGGAAGAAGAGAAGGAACTGAAATTGAAGGAAGGGAAGAAACAAAGAAGTGGTTTAGAGTGATAAGAAAAGAAGTGAAAATAAAAAGAAGGTACTATGGCATCAGGATTGAGGAATAGAACAAAACTTACAGATACAAATAATGTACTGGGAAGGAGGGGGTCAACCGAAGAAGGAACACCACAATATATGTTAAAGTTCATGGAGGAAATATGTGATTTCAGGAAAGATGTGAGTGTTCAATTAGGAGATATTAATACCAAATTTAATGCATTGCATACATTACTAGCCCAAACGAAAAAGGAAGTGAAAGAAAATAAAGATGATATCCAGACCCTGAAAAAAGAAAATGAAGATCTAAACGCTGAATTGGAAACAATGCGGGATCATCTAGCATTAGCAGAACAGAGGGAAAAAGAGTCATGGATAAGAATAAGAGGATTAAGGGAAGTTCCGAAAGAAGATACAAGGATGTTAATAATAGAACTGCTTGCTAAGAACTTAGAATGGAATGAGAAACAAGTGGGAAAAGAATTGGACCATGTATATAGAATGAAATCATTGTTTTCCACTAGAAGAAACCTTCCCAGAGACATTATTGTACAATGTGTGAGGAAATCAGTCAGAGATTATATATTGGAGACACATTTTAATAAAGGAATCTGGCATGATGGAAAACTCCTCATCCTGATGAAGGAAATCCCCACTAGAATATTAAGAAAACGCAAGGATTACCAATTTCTAGTGGAAATACTAAAAAAAGAAAAAATCCCCTTCAGCTGGGATAGACTGGAAGGAGTTCTCTTCACATTTAAAAAAGAGAGAATAAAGATTGATTCAATAGAAAAAGCAAAAGACTTTATTAGGAAGAATAAGAAAGAGTTTGGACTACAACGTAAAAAACAAGAAGAAGAAGAAGAGGAAGAGCAAGATGAACAGAAAGAGGGCTTAAGGAATATACAGGAAGGAAAAGACAAGAGAGAGAAGAAGGTGGAAGTGGAGAACAAGAGAGAAGGGGGGGGAAGCAAAGAATCCAGTGTACTTGATCTGAGTGAACTGAACTGATTTTATAAGTATAGATAAAAGTTGCGGGGAGGGGTAACTTTAAATAAATAAAGCGTTGATTAACAATTAGATGTTGGGGCTAAAATTTTTGACTTGGAACGTAAAAGGGTTAAATTCATTTAGGAAAAGAAAAATTGTATTCCATCACCTAAGAAAGAACAAAGCAGATGTTATTTGCATACAGGAAACTAAGATTAAAGAATCACATAAACATTTATTAAAACAGAAAAATCTGGGGGAGGAATAGATCTCGGCAGGACAGAAAAAGAAAAAGGAGTGGCATTATATATAAGGTCAAAATTGAACCCAAAGCAAATTTATTCTGATGAGAAGGGGAGATATGTAATGGTGGAAACAGCGGTAAATAATAATAAAATATTAGTAATAGGAATTTATGTCCCAGTAGAGGAAAAATTCACTTTTTTAAATGACTTAAAAAAAAGAATGAGTCAAATGGAGTATAGAAGCTGGTGTATATTAGGAGACTTTAATGGTGTTGCGGATCCATCTGTTGATAGAAAATCAGACAAGAATAACACTGCTAAAAAATATCAAGGGAAATTGGCAACAGGCTTTTTTGATGTTGTAGAGGAATTCCAACTAGTTGATGTATGGAGATTTAAAGAAGGGGTGAATAAAGGATACACCTTTTATTCAGAGGTACATAATTCATTTTCCAGAATAGATATGATTTGGATGAGCAATAATCTCATACAGTCTATTAAGAAGGTTGATATTCTACCCAAACCATTATCTGATCATAACCCAATGGTGGTAATTATAAAGGACAAAAATAGAGTAAGGAATAAATCTCTACTTCTTAAAGAAGAGGTAGTAGAGGACTGTAAGAAAAAATTGAAAGAGTATTTTGACCTGAATTTAAATAATGGAGTGGGAGTAAACACTGTATGGGATGCAGGGAAAGCAGTAATGAGGGGCATATTTACACAGTGGAGTATAATAATAAATAGGAGAAAACAAGAAAGTAGAGATAAAATATTAGAAGAAATAAGAATAAAAGAACAAGAATTAATAAAAAAAACCGAACAAACTGATTAAGAGTCAAATCAAAACACTGCAAAATCAGATAGTAATGATGATGACCGATGAGTTGAAGAAAGACTTTATAAAGCAAAAAGAATTTGAATATGGGAACAAACCTGGCAGATGGTTATCGTACAAATTAAGAAAAGAAAGATCAAAGAAACTAATAACGAAAATTAAGGTGGGAGATAGAGAGATAACGGATGAAACCGAAATGCAAAAAGTATTTCACAATTACTTTAAATTATTGTACCAAAATAAGGAGAATCTTTCAGACCAAGGAAGAGATTATATTAAAAAGTGTAAAATTCCTAAACTGTCAGAAATACAAAGAGAAGAATTGAATAAGGATATAACAATAGAGGAAATTATAGGGGTAATAAGAAAAATGAAAAGAAATAAGACACCAGGGCCAGATGGCCTGCCAGGGGAATATTATAAAATATTTTATGCTGAATTAGTAGGTCCTTTTTCATTGGTGATAAGGAACATCCTAAAGAATAATCAATTACCAAACAGTTGGAAGGAAGCAAATATTGTATTAATACCAAAGTAAGATAAAGATACCACACAGGTGAAAAATTACAGACCAATTTCTCTATTAAACGAAGACTACAAGATCTTTGCAGCAATTTTAGCAAAAAGGCTCAAAGGATATTTACAAGAATATATACATAGTGATCAAAATGGTTTTTTACCCAAAAGACAAATAAAAAACAATATTAGGACGGTAATTACCGTGTTAGAATATTTACATTATCACAACGAAATAAAAGGGGCCCTGATTTTTATAGATGCCGAAAAAGCTTTTGATAATTTAAAATGGTCATTTATGTTACAGACATTAGAGGAAATGGGGCTTGGTGACAGATTTTATAAATGGATTCAAGCTATCTATACAGCACAGAAAGCAAGATTAAATATAAATGGGAATTTATCAGAAGAAATACAAATTGAGAGAGGAACAAGACAGGGATGTCCCTTATCACTGTTACTATTTATATTAATTTTAGAAATCCTAAATAATGAAATAAGAAAAGATAAAGTGATAAAAGGAATTAAAATTAAAAAAGAAGAGTTTAAATTAAAAGCATTTGCGGATGATTTAGTAATTATATTAGAAGAGCCCTTAAAAGGGATTGAGCAATTAGTACTAAGGATAGAGGAATTTGGTAAAGTGGCGGGCTTCAAGATAAAGAAAGAAAAAACTAAAATATTAACAAAAAATCTGAGCATACAAGAAAAGGACGGATTGGGTAAGATAACAAATTTTGAGATTGTTAAGAAAGTGAGATATCTGGGTATTAACTTAACAACCAATAACCAACAATTATTTCAGAATAATTACGACAAAATATGGAAGGATATTAAAATGGATTTGAAAAAATGGAATGATTTAAATTTATCAATGATGGGGAGAATCTCTGCTATTAAAATGAGTGTTTTGCCCAAAATTATGTTTTTATTTCAGACAATACCAATTATCTATTCAAATGAAATTCTTATGAATTGGCAGAGAGAATTAGCTAGATTTATGTGGGCAGGAAGAAAACCAAGAATTAAATGGAAGATCTTGACAGACGCTAGAGAAAGAGGGGGCTTAGGGATGCCAGATATAAGGATATACTATGAAGCAGTATGCCTGTCGTGGATAAAGCAATGGATCCTATTAGATAACAAAAGAAATTTGGAATTAGAGGGACATGAACTAAAAAGTGGATGGCATGGTTATTTAGGTTATGATAAGGTTAAGGTGAATAAAGAATTCAAAAACCACGTGATAAGGAAATCCTTAATTAGGGTCTGGGATAAATATAAACATAGATTGTGTCCAAAAATACCAGGATGGCTTTCGCCCCAAGAGGCCTTCTGCAAAAAGGAATTAAGAGGGTATTATTGGTTAACATATAAAGACCTAATGGAGAAAAAGGCAGGAATTTGGAATATTAAAGAGTGGGAGAAGCTAAAGGATGAAGGAATACAAATACAATGGTTACATTATTATCAAGTAAGGGCCAGAATTAAAGAGGACTTAAAGGAGAAACAATACGAAGAAGAAATATCAGAATTTGAGAAGATGATAAAATCAGAAGATGGACATCTAATCAGTAAGTTTTACAGACTACTCCTAAGGTATAATACAGAAGAAGAGCAAATTAAACAATGTATGTTAAATTGGGCAAAAAGATATAGGTCATAATATTTGCATAGATCAATGGGAGGATATTTGGCGAAAGGGATTTAATTTCACATGTAGTTATAATTTAAAAGAAAACTTTTATAAAATGATGCACAGATGGTATATGACACCTACAAAAATAGCGAAAATGAAGAAAAGTAACTTAATTAACTGTTGGAAATGTGATAAACAAAAAGGAACATTCTACCATAGGTGGTGGGAATGTGGTAAAATACGGAGATATTGGAATAAGATAAACAAGGAGATTGAAAAGATAGTGGGTTTTGATATAGGTTTGAGACCAGAACTTTACTTATTAAATATGATAAATCTAGGATGTGGAAAAGAGAAGGAGAATAGAACATTACTAACCTATTTAATCACGGCAGCGCGAGTGGTTCTGGCTAAGAGGTGGAAGTCTAGGGAAATCCCAACAAGATTAGAATGGAAAGAGAAAGTATCGGAATTGGCACAAATGGACAAATTAATGAATTTGGTGAGAGGGAAAGCTATGGAGAGTTATTTAAAAGTATGGGAACCATTTATAAAATATATGAAGCAAAAAGAAGGAGAGATCAGTATAATTGGGTTCAGTAGCTAATAAGCAAAGCTATTTACTTAAGTTTCCTTACCTCGATGTTGCTGATATGTCGGATATCCATTGTAAAATCTTAATGATACTGCTCAGGTGAATAGTGACTCTATGGTGTTGTAATTTGATAGAGAAGGATACTTAAAGTTAATTAAAAGAGTGATAGAAGTGTATGATGGATAAGAGTGTTACATAATGGATATAGAATGAATTGAAAATGAAAGGGGTACTAGTAATTAATTGGTCTGTTAAAATGGAATGGAAAAAAGGGTATAAATGAATTATTTGTAGGAGATGGAAATAGAAGATAACTAAGGGCAGGAAGAGAGTACGTGGGAGGTTTGTTTTATTTACATGTATTGTTTAGTTTTGTTGATTAGTTATGGTTATGTTATTGTTACTGTGATTGATGTTGGTGTATGTTAATTGTATGTTATGTTATATGTCTAATAAATGTTAATAAAATTTTTAAAAAATTACATACCCCTTGTGCTCATTCTAATTTTCTTTCCCAATTTCCAAAGCTGTGTTGTTCTTATAAATGGTGCCAGGATACTGTTACATACTTAAGCATGTGTTTAACTCCCAAGCATCAGAAAAACTGATATCTTGAGAAGAGTTTAGTGGCAGGTGGGGTAGTAAATAGTAATCTGCATGTTTCTTGGAGACTGGGAAGTACAGTAAAAAGGCACTTCAGTTTTGGATTGTGTGGTACTAGCTGTTTGAAACAAATGAAGGAGAGTATATACCAACTGGCCAAAAATGTCATTCATATTTTTGCAGATGTACTGTATTAGCAGAACAAATAAAGTCCAAACACAGATGCTCTGAATCTGAGAAATCTCAGTGCCTGACCTCTCTACTGACAACTTTTTACAGGGAGGCGACTCACCGTTTTCCTAGAAGCTATTTGCTCCCATGTTTATGTGAGTGGGTGGCTTGCAGTCAGGAGATGCACAGAGTGCTGTTTGCCCACGTCTGTACATCAGATCAGAACAAGACCCACGCTGTCCTGACCTTTTCTCTCCCTGAGACTGAAATTCCACCCACGCTCTTACTAATGCAAAAAGAAAAAAGAAAAAAAAGAGTAGTGTTTAACAGAGAAAAACACAGTGAGATGCTGACAGCAGTGCAACTGTGATTTTCCCAACCCTTGGCTAAAAACCCACACAGGTTAATCACAAAAAAGAACCTTCTTTGTTGTCATTAAACTGGTATCATGCATATCAAGAATGGCACATCTCTGCAGGTAACTATGGGATCCTGGTAACAGGTTTTATGGAGCTCTGCTAGATGCAGGCTTCAAATGGAAAAAAAGAGAAACACTTTAAGAAGTGTATTACATATGTAACATTTGTCGACCTCACCAAAGCGTTCGACACTGTGAGTAGAAAAGGTCTGTGGCAGATCCTGGAAGGATTAGGATGTACCCCCAAATTCCTTAAAATGATTATCTTGCTACACGAGGGCCAGCACAGTCAAGTCAGATATGGCGATGCTCTTTCAGAGCCCTTTCTAATAACTAATGGAGTGAAGCAAGGTTGTGTTCTTGCTCCAACTTTATTTACAATCTTTTCAGCATGATGCTCCAAAGAGCTTGAAGAAGAAGATGGCATCTATATACGTTACCGTACTGATGTTAGCTTGTTTAACTTAAGCCGTCTGAGGGCTCGCACTAAGACTCTAAACTACCTAGTCCATGAGCTGCTCTTTGCTGACGATGCTGCCCTTGTTGGCCACACAGAAGCAGCTCTGCAGCGCCTAACATCCTCCTCCGCAACAACTGCAGAGCTGTTTGGGCTGGAAGTCAACCTGAAGAAAACAGAAGTTCTATACCAGCCTGCACCACAGGATGAACACCACCATCCCCACTTTGCCGTCGGCAAATCTGTGCTCAAGTCCGTTCAGCAGTTCACCTACCTGGGAAGCATCATCTCCTCAGATGCCAAGATTGACAAAGAGATCAATCACAGATTAGCAAAGGCATATAGCGCATTTGGAACACTTCACAAAAGAGTCTGGAGTAATAAACACCTGAGGCGAAGCACAAAAATCAGTGTGTATAGAGCCATTGTATTGTCTATTCTCCTTTATGGATCTGAAACATGGGTCACCTATCTCCACCACTTACAACTCCTCGAATGCTTTCATCAGCGCTGTTTACGCACAATCCTAAATATATACTGGACTGACTATGTGATGAATCTTGCTGTCCTTGAACAAGCAGGGATCACCAGCATTGAGGCTATGATATTGGGAACACAGCTGCACTGAGCAGGGCATGTTTATAGGATGGAGGACCATCGCCTCCCAAAAATAGTACTCTACAGTGAACTCACCATGGGTCAGCGTAAGAGGGGCGCTCCAAAAAAGCGATACAAGGACTCCCTGAAACAACATCTCAGGCTCAGCCAAACTGATCGGGAGGGATGGAGACGCACTATCCACAATGCTGCAGCCTTGTTTGAGAACTCACGCCGAACAAGTCTTGAAGAGAAACGACAATGCAGAAAGAATCACAACCTGGAAACATCACCCAAGGAGACCTTCTGCTGTGCTTTCTGCAACCGGACTTGTTTATCTCGGATTGGCCTTTTTAGTCATCAGCGCGCTGGCAGAGAGTGCGGGATGAGTCCTTCCAGAATCTTCGTTTGCGAAGAAAAGCCAGAGAGAGAGAGAGAGAGAGAGAGAGAGAGAGAGAGAGAGAGAGAGAGAGAGAGACAAACAATGTGAGTAAATAGCATGTGGAAACACACCATCCTCCTCTCCTGGTTCTCAAAATTCAGAGGAACAGAATAGCATTCTACACACATGCAGACCCTTTCCCAGTATACAATTATAGCACTATGATTCCATTAACTACCACAGTAAACGAAGTGGAATCCTGGGATTTTTAGTTTGGTGAACAACTGGAACTATCTGGCTGAGAAATCGAAATATGCTTCCCTAAACTGCAAGTCCCAGGATTCCATAGGATGGAACCATGGCCATTAAAGTGGAATCACAGCAGTGTAACTATGTAGTGTGAAAGGTCTCTAGATGTTGCGCTCAGAAATGGACAAGTTGCAGACCTATAACTGCAGTTCTTCGAGTGGTCATCTGTGAACTCACACAAATGGATTATCCTGTGCCTGCACAATGCATCTTTTGGAACCTTCTAGAGTGTTTAATAAGCTTTTTGGCAGTAGCCCCACCCACTCCAGTGCCACTATATGGGGCTTTCCCACCCAAACCTCCAGTTCCATGAACGCTAATGCGGCAGTACAAAGGACAGTCAAGAGACGAAAAGAGGAGGATGGGCAGGGTTGTGTGAGTTCTCAGATGACCACGTGAAGACCTACAGTTAGAATCATAGAATCACAGAGTTGGAAGAGACCACAAGGGCCATCTAGTCCAACCTCCTGTCCAGCAGGAATACACAATCAAAGCATTCCCATACAACCTGGGCCTCTGTGATTCACACAACCAGAAGACTAGCAAACTACACAAGTAGGAGACAGGAATGTAACTGCAAACCAATCAAAAGTTTACTGATCATCAATAACAGCAAGTACATACATTCAGAATGGTCCTGATACAAACAAAGAAATTCAAATACAAGGCAAGTTTCAGAAAACAGAATGAATCTGAAAACTCAACAATACATTCAAGATATAGAAGACTAAAGTATAGATCTGCCAAAGGCAGTATCAGACCTGGACCCAGAGTCCATTCTGTAATGAGTGATCAAAATCAAAGGCTGCAACCAGGTAGCCGCCCAACAAATGTCCTCGTGACTCACCAGCCAGAAAGGCAGAAGACACAGCCACTGCCCATGTGGAATGGGCCTGAATTCAAGCCACAGGGTCCTTATGGGCCAGTTCATAGGTGAGATAGATAGCCGAAGCCACTCGCTTTGAAAAACATTGAGAGAAAACAGGAAGTCCCTTCTTTGTTGATGAGTAAAAAACAAGTCTTTGGGAAGTCTTGAAAACAGAAGTCCTGTTAACGTAGAAGGCCAAAGGCCTCTGGATGTTGAGACAATCCAAAGTTCTCTTGAATGCAGAAGTCAGATACTGCATGAAAGCAGGAAGAACAATGTCCTAGTTGATATGGAAAGACAACACAATCTTTGGCAAAAATGTAATGTTGGAATGGAGGACATCCCATGAGGATGGAAACTCAGGTATGGATGGTCCACCCAAAATGCATAAAGTTCACTGATGAGCAGATACAATGGTGATCAGGAAGGCAGTCTTCCAGGAGAGCAGGTGAAGATCACAGATAGCCATTGACTCAAAAGGCTTCCTAGAAAGTTGGGACCACCAGACCACTGCAGTGTTGGCCCAACATCACAGGGTGAAGATTTTTGTAGTCTTTCAAAAACTTCTTCACCAGCGGATTGTGAAAGCAGGAAGCTTTGCCAAGTAACTGAAAGTTCATAGAGATCGATGCCAAGTAACAGCAGATGGATGAAAGGGACAATCCCTTGCTAGACAAAGCCAGCAGGAACTGCAGAACATGCTCAGTCTTTGCCCTGGAAGGGAAAATGTGAAGTGGAGTCAAGAATTCATTGAACTTCTTCCACTTATAGGCATAGGAACATCTTGTTAATGGTTGATGTGCTGAAGAAATTATGTCTTTAGCAGCATTTGGCAAGGCAGCTAATGAACAACCCTCAAATCAATGAAATTCCCTGATGAGATTTTGGTACCGAGTGAGAAGATCCATTCTGCATGGAAGTCAAGTATATATACCTTGAGACAGGTGGGAGAGAGGAGTGAACCATGGCTGCCTGGGCTACCATGGTGCAATCAGGATACAGTTTGCCCTGTCCCAACGAAACTTGGTTATGACCCTGGTGAGAAGCAGGAAGGGTGTAAAGCATGCACAGCGATGCCACCCCAGTAAAAAAGGATGGCATCGCCTCATGACCTGCATGGCAAATCTAGGAGCAGAACTCCACACAATGAGTGTTCATCTCAGATGTGAATAGATCCACCACTGGCTTGCCCCATCAACAGAAGATCAGTACCAACACCTTGGGATGGAGTATCCACATGTGGGATGAATTCGACATCCTGCTTAGAGTGTCTGCCAGGGTATTTTCCCCCCAGGAAGATGGACAGCTGAGACAATGATGTTTCTCTCAATGCACCACTCCCACAGTTGTAGGGTGAAGAGGAGAAGAGTCATGGATCTGGTACCACACTGGTTGTTTAGGTAATACAAGACTGTGGTGTTGCCTTGCCTCGAAGAAGAGCATCAAAGGAATGGGCAGCCTTTTCCACATTGATGTGAAGGGCCTGTTCTGTTGCTGACCAATTGCCCTGTATGGAGAGACTGGCAAAATGGGCTCCTCATCCCATCAGTGGGGCATCAGTGGTAACAATAGCTTGAGGCTGAAGAGAAAAGAAAGGACTTCTCTTCTAAATGTGGGCTGCATGCAACCACCACTGCAGAGAGCACTGGAGAGGCCTTGGCATGGTGAGCCATTTCCTGGTAGAGTCTCAAAGTGAGCAAAATCGAGAGAGGAGCCAGGCTTGCAGAGACCACATCCAGAACCTTGTGTGGGGAGTTATGGATGTGGTGGATGCCATGTAACCAAGAACTACAAGTGTATCCCTGGCCCCAAGCTTCCTGTAGCGGAGGCAGTGGAGGACAGATCAATGGAGAGCTAAGAATCTGTCATCAGAAGAAAGGCAGCTTGGGCCTTGAAGTCTAGAATCACCCTGATGAATCAAATTCATTGGGTCAGTAGCAACAAAGACTTCTCTTGATTTAGAACAAGACCAAGACAACTGAGAAACCACAGAGTACAGTTGATGTCCGACAGAAGCTGCTGCCGGAGCCACGCTCACCAAGTGTCTATATATGGATAGAGGATGACACATTGCTGCCATAAGAATGCTGCCACCACTGCCATGATCTTTGTGAACACACAAGGAGTGGTACTGAGGCCAAAGGGTAGAACCCCAAACCGATAAGCCTTGTGGCCTACTGCGAAACAGAGAAACCTCCAATGAGATGGAGGTATTGATACATGGAAGTAAGCATCCTTCAAGTCCAGAGTGGCAAATCAATCTCCTACTTGCATCAGAGGGAGAATGGAAGCCAAGGTCACCATCCTGAAATGCTTTGGACAGATGTAATGATTGATGCCCCAGAGGTCCAGTATAGAATGGAGGCCCCATACTTCTTGGTTACAATGAAGTACTGGGAGAAAAATCCTCGGTGTGGCTGGGATGGTGGGACAGGCTCAATAGGACCCTTTTGCAGGAGAGTATCCACCTCTTGTAACAATACAGTTGAGGGGAGAGTGGAGGGATAGATGCTGGAGGGAGGAGTTCTTCAGAACTCGATGGCATAACCTCTTGTGACAATATCAAGAACCCACAAATTGGAGGTGATAGAGGCCCAAGCATGGTGGACCTTTTGAGCCTGTTATGAAAATGCAGCATAGATGTTGGTGACATAATGGGAGCAAAGTGGTGGATTCAGTGGAAAAAAGGATCATAGATTTGCGTCTGTTACTACATCACCAACAGGTTCCATGTCCTTACCATCCTCACCATCAGATCCACGAATGATTGTACATTGTCAGTGGGTGAAGAAGGGCCAGCTTCTCCCAACAGCAATAGTGGAGACTTGGAGGAAGAGGTCTTGAGGCAGGATGCCCTGAGATAGATAGTTGTGCAGTGGGAGATGAAAGAGACACCCTCACAATTGATGAGGACTCTAGGATTTCTCCTTCAGAAACATCCTCTTGTGTTTGTTAGTACTTGTGTTTGCCACCACGTTGCAAGTTCGATTCCAGAGGGCTCCAAGGTTCACTCAGCCTTCCATCCTTCTGTAGGTCAGTAAATTGAGTACCCAGCTTGTGGGGGCAATTAGCTAACACACATTGGAAACTGTTTAATGCAGTGTAGATGTGTAAACAGCTATTGCTTTAAACAATTTGTAAGCCACTCTGATAGCCTTGTGGCTGAAGAGCGGGGTAGAAATAACTAACTAACTAAATAAAATCCTCTGAAGTGACCTGAGGTTGCTGTGCAAGTGAAGTCACTTCTACCTTCTCAGAGGAGAGATGAGGTACTTCCAACTCTCAAAGAGAAGATTTACTTTGAGTAGAGGACATCACCACCTCAGTCATAGCTGGGACCAACTGGGAGACCGGTGTAGACTGAGAGGTAACATTGGAGATCATTTGTACAGTAGACACTTCAGTGAGTTGTCTATTCTTCTCCTTAGTACTTGTGTTTGCACTGTCGGGCAACTGACTCCATCTTGACCTCTAAGGGCTGTCCAGGAGTAAGCAGTGAAGATGCTGACCTGGTCAGAGGATGCTTGACCAGAGCTGGGTGAAGGTCAAGGCTGGCTTAGACTTCAAAGAAGACAAACCCAAGATTGGTACAGACTTCAAGGAGACCAAAGCTGGCATGGACTTCAAGGAAGAAGCTCTATCAGACAGGTCCATCCCAACAGAAGCAGAATGTTGAGAAGGTGGCATTTGAGGCCTCAGAGACTGTTCGTACAAAAATGCTTTCAAGAGCAACTCTGTTCTTTCTCACCTGAGGCATGCAAGCTCTACAGTGGGCATAAGAGACAACCACACGAGGTTCGCCAAGGCAGAGAAGTCATTTCAGATGTCCACCCTTCTCTGGGATCTTAGTGCTACATGAGACACAATTCTTAATGGACACCAGTGGGACAATAGACCTGAAGGGTGAACACCAGCACAATCCAGGAACTGACAAAACACTGGATGAGTCCCAATATGGAGAAGCCAAAACAGCTAGCTGGCAGAGAAAGAACAAAGCTGAAAGGCTGAATAACACAGTTCCTATTGATGTTGCTGCAGTGACTGACGAAAAGGAACTGCTGGTTTGGGTAGGAAGGCCCCTATATAATGGCAGGTGGGGCTACCACTAAAACGCTTATGCAACACTCTAGAATGTTCCGAAAGATGCTCTGTGCAGGCACTGGATAACTCATTTGTATGGGTCACAGAGCCCCCAAAGAAAAACTGATTTTTTAAAAGTCTTCTTGTTAATTTAAATACAGTATAAAGGTATTGTGTGAACAAACTATATCTGCTGAAACATCACACCAAAGGTGGAATGAAATATTTATATCAAAACTATCTTAACCAGGACCTGTGAATTCCACCAGTATTCTTTCTATCTTTTTTTTAAATTAAGCACCTGACCTGGCTATTCAAAAATGTGGAGGCTTTCACATAATATGGTAGGGGTGGGGAGAAGGTGGATCTTGATTTACTGGTAGATTGTTAACTGATCTGCAGCAGGTCAACAAGGATTTCTGACGCTCAATGTTTTAATAAGGAGAGCAGCAATATCCCCCCCACCCACCCTGCTCTGAATTATACTGTTGAAATGAAGAAAGCTTAGAGCAACCAAGAATGGATTTTTATGAAGGAAGACTGTAAGCTCCTCTTAAATTTTCAACCCAAACCCAATTCCTAGATGCAACTCTCTTTTATTCTATACGTACATTATATGATCCAGGCTTCAGCTAGTGGCTAAAGGGTAGTTCCATCTCTAGTATAAGTCTCCTCCCTTCTCTCCTTTCTAGCATATGACACAATGAGCATGCTGATTTCCCAAATTCACTTCTATATCTATGTCCTCGCTGATATTACTTTTTTGCCTTTAAAATCTCTAGAACCGTCTTAAAAGACTCTAATTGTTCACATTCAGGAATACCTTTTCCCTTAAAATATCAAAGTCAAGGTACATTAACCACATTTATCACTGCCAGGTTAAGTGGCCACTTTCACAGTTCCCCAAGAGCGCGTCAGTGAGAAAGAAAGAATAGACAATTTCACCCAGCAGGCAAGCAAGCTGCTAAAAGAAAATGTGGTAGATACAGAGCAGACACACATTTCATTGTGATGTTTCATGCCTTGTGAAAAATCCACATTACATGCTTCTTTGCATTTAGATTGCATATTGCAGTGCTTAATAGCATGTAATACTGAAGGATGAGAATTCAATCTTACGTCTATGTTTGATTGGAAAGGGCAGATAAAGAAGGATTAAGTATTACCCATCAACAGCATTGTCAAAATAAAAGAGTGTGTATAACAAGAATATAACCTTCCAGAAGAGTTTATTAATGCATACACATTATGAGGAACATGTTAGCTTCTTTTAACACATCTTAGATGTCTTACTACTATAGCTACTGCTGCTACCAGCACCACCAAATACACCATCAAGTCCAGCAAGCTCTTGACGTCAACATTTACCTCTCAAAAAACAGAACACAATATAAAGTCTGAGTATGAAGTTTTGCTGTAAGGATCATAGTACTTTAAGGCTGTACAACTGGTATTTATAGACAAAAAATGCAGTCCTCTGCAGCAATCTGCGATAAAAGCAGAAGGCTCTGGTCTGACTGTTCCCTTCATTACTGAGTGGTACACATTGCAGTACCATCAGATCTAATTGGCAGTACATCTCTCCATAGGCCTTCTACACATCTAGCCATCACTGTTTAACTATAAATAGCAGAGTAAGAAACTGAGAATCTTATGCAAACACACCTCTCCATACTAACCTTCAATTTTGCTTTTTAAAAATCATGTGGCTACAAAATGGAGTGATGCCCTGCCAGCTGTAGTTCCATTTATTTGTGGATGATGCTGCATTCTGGTTATGTCACATTCTGTGGGTGGGGCTTCCTATCAGCAGTAAGAGGATCTCAATCAAATCACCATTTGGTTGTAACTGAGTATTCCTTTCAGTGATAGGCAAAATATGAGCAAAGAACACTGATTTATGTGTCTGAAAAGTAAGCTTAACAAGGGAAAATGAAGAACTTGTGTACATTTTTTGAGTACGTAAGTTGAATGCTGGATACCAAATTCATTTGTTAGAATTTTTATTTATTATTTTAAGGACTGCTCCCTCTGACGCAAACATTTTGAACAAGATGTTAAGATCTTATGGTGCAAAACTAGGCATCAAAGGTGGACAGTTCTCTCTCTCTCTCTCTCTCTCTCTCTCTCTCTCTCTCTCTCTCAATCTCCTCCATCCATCCATTCATCCTCTCTCTTACATATAGATCATGTGGGTGGGATTTCCCCATACTCAGAACTGAGAAAGGGAATCTCTCTCGTATCATTGGACAGGAAACGGGTCTCATCTGTGATCATAATTTGGTGAAAGAGATTTATTTTTTCCTGCTCAAAGGGGAATGGGAACAGGGAAGAAATGATGAGGAGCCTGGGAAAGCTGCCTGATCTCAGATGACCTTGTGAACCATCACTGACTAGACTGAGGTTCAGAAGTTCACCATGTTTGCCATACATGTTTTCTCAGAAGTAAGTCTCATTACACTCAGCAGCTCCACATGCACAGGACCGCAGTCTTAAAGTATAAACCAACCTATTTTCTACTGTTTGTTGTCGTTGCGTACACCTTCGCTTCAGACTTATGGCAACCCTAAGGTTAACCTATCACAGGGTTTTCTTGGCAAGATTTGTTCAGAAGGGGTTTGCCTTTGCCTTCCTCTGAGGCTGAGAGAATGTGGCTTGCTCATGGTCATCCAGTGGGTTTCATGGCTGAGTGGAGATTTGAACTCTGGTCTCCAGAGTCATAGTCTAATGCGCAAACCATGCTGGCTCTCTGATATGTTTTTCCTAGGAATTTGGAAATAAGTACATTATGAATTTTAAAGACAATTATCTGACTGTTCTTTGCAACTCAAATATTGCTATATCATGCTATTAATTCAGAAATGAGCATCCAAACAGTTGTTCCCCACATATGACCTCTAGCCTGGTTAGGATTTTTTTTTTTTAATTAGTAAGACCTGAATTTTAAACATGTCTGTTTTTCATCTTATTTTTTCTTAACTAAGTAGAATCTCTTGGTCTGACCTTCCCAATCCTAACTTAACTAGGCAGCTGCTGCAAGCGACAGAGGTCTGTTCTCCTGCTGATCAGGGTGCAGCAGACTAACATTTCCACCCCCCTCCTGCAAGAGACCTCTGGTGCGACAGTCACAAGCAGGATCCCTGACATGATTCCTCCTCGCACCAGAGACCCATTGTGGGAGGCGTTGGAGACATCAGTCTGCTGTGCCCCGATCAACAGGAGAACAGATCCCCCCCCCCATTGCTTGCAGTAGCTGATACCTGGTAAGTTAGGATTAGGAGACATTTATAATACTTATGTGTTCCTTACACTACTGAATACATAGGGCTCAAGAATATGAATCAGTTATGAACCTTTAGGTTATGCATTCATAACTGCAATCATGAATTCCAGCCAATGTATTTCTCTTTGAACACTACTGCTGTTATTGTGTGCCTTCAAGTCGTTTCTGACTTACCTTGATGCTAAGGAGACACTATCATGGGGTTTTCTGAAGGTGAGTGTGTGACTTGCCCAAGGTCACCCAGTGGATCAGTTCATGGCTGAGTAGGGATTTGAACCCTGTCTCCAGAGCCGTAGTCCAACACTCAAACCACTACACCATACTGGCTCCTACTACACATAGCAAATACTTATTGTGAGGTTTATTGTTTTTGAAATGATAAATAATTTTGCTCCTTTTAAAATAAACATCAGTAGCATATCTCTGAAATTATGAAACATTATCCCTGAATTGTTATGTGCTCGGTTTTCTAAATAAGACATTACCATTCTTTGTTTTGAACAGGGATATCAGGGCTGAGAAAGGCCAGAATATTATTCTGGTAACATTCACTTGAACCAGACATTCAGTAAAAAGAGGCAAAGGCACCAATCACTACAGAGCAGAAGTTAAAAATGCACTGTGGATTTATTAAATTAAAATGGGTTTGCACAAGAACCCCTATCAGGGACAGCTGCACCTTTCTTCAAGTCTTCTAAACAGCTTCCTTGATTTGAGTCAATTCACGTGTAATATGGTCTTCTTTCCCTACTACCTTCAACTTTACCAGGTGTTACCATTTTTTCCGCTGTGTGCTGCAAGCAAGTCCACACATAATTCAAGCCCTAGCAGGAACTGCAGCAATTGCTGCAGGATGTTTTCTTTCACTTGCATAGCCAACAACAGTGATTTGTTTCACCTTGCTCAATATTAGAGTGTACTGAACTTGTTTCTAGGCAGAAAATGATTAAAATAATACAATCCTGGCAGGCTAAAAAGAACGCCACACTTTTCCAATTTATTTTTTTCTGTCAATATTTAAAAAAAAATCAAAACATTATCTTGGGCACCTTATGATAGAGAGAAGGGCCTCTCCAGATGGTTTTAGAGCTCTAGTGGGCTTGTAAAGGTGAGACGTCTCTCCAGTAGCATAAAAAAAAGTCAAAGACTGCTCAGGAGAGGAAGGTAGTGAATGCTGCTTCAGAAAGAAAGGAAGGAAAAATAGTGTCACTGATTGAAGGTTTGGAAATTGGAGGGGAAATGGGAATTGTTAGAAGGAGATTTTTTTGCATAGCCATTTCTACCTTTGCCAGTTTTGACATTTGTCAGAGAGAAATGGCTAAGTGGAGAATTTTAATGGTTAAACAGGCTATAACTTTGAACTGCCATGTTGAGAAAGAGCTTGTCATAGATTGTAAGCCTTAGCGCAGGGAATTGTTTTGTTGTTCTTGTACCGGTACTTGTAAAGCACCATATACAGTGATGGTGATATATAAATAAATGATATTATTATTATTATTATTATTATTTTACAAAATGAAAGCCAGCATGGTGTAGTAGTTTGAACATTGGACTATGACTCTGGAGATCAGGGTTCAAATCCCTGCTTAGCCATGGAAAACTCACTGAGTGACCTTGGGCAAGTCACATTCTCTCGGCCTCAGAGGAAGGCAAAGGCAACAAACCTTGCCATGAAAACTTGACAATAGGTTCACCATAGGGTTGCCATAAGTTGGAAACAACTTGAAGGCACACAACAACAATTGAAAATGAGCAGTTTTCAGTGAGGGAGAGAACACAGTCTCACAGCTCAGTACAAAATAGGAATGGAAAAAATGCAGAATACAGAGAAATTCAGTGAAATTGAGACTGAGAGATTTTCACATCACTACCTTAGACTCCTTTTCTTCCCCTCTTTTCGGCTGGAAGTAAGAAAATGATGGCATTTCCAAGAGTGAGAAAATATGTAAAATACTTGAACATGGGAAAAGGTGGGTTGATGCCACTATGACATGGGATTTGATAACAAATGTTTACCTATATCTCTTGTAAAAGACACCTGAGCTTTAACATCTTAGATGAATCTGTTTTAGTCTTCCATAGGTTCAAAAGATGGATGACCTCACAGCAGCCAACACTGTCTTTGCCCTCAATGTTTTCAAGAAACTGAGTGAAAAGGATACAAGAAAGAATTTGTTTTTTTCTCCTATGAGCATTTCGTCTGCTCTGTCAATGGTCTTTCTGGGTGCCAAAGGGAACACTGCAGCCCAAATGGCAATGGTAAGTCCAGATAAATGTCATTAAGAAAAAAAGAGGCTTGGGTTTTGAACAGTGAATTTTGAGTAACTTCATGCTTCCATTTCATTATAATCGGCCATTCTGTAAATAAAGGAATTGGCATGAGCCTAAGTTTAAAATCCTAAGCATGCTAGGTTTTGCATCTTTCTTGAGGGCCAACATAGTTGAGACACTACCCATACAGTTAACAATTGCACTGTTGTCCTGTAGCTGGGCACACTGCAACAGGCACCTGTAGGGGTCTTCAGGGGTCCTTGGGACATCCCTGCAAGTGATGTCCTTACAGTGCATCTTGTTAAATGAAAATAGCTGAACACATCTCCACTGATCCTCTTGCTCTCCAAAAGCCTGGAAATAGCCAAATTGAGATAGACAGGCTGGATGGCTTACAGGCTGGGTTGAGGGAGAGTTGGTCATTGTATGGTTGGAACAGAATTCCAAACTACACAAGGACCAAAAAAGTGAGTTGCAGTGCATTAGTGACTTAGTAAAAAGGATACAGGGCAACATGACTGCCGTGCTTTCTTTCTCTGCCACAAAAAAGGTGGGAGGAGTGTTTTAGTTCCTCTTAAAACTCACAATTTTCATCTGGCACCCGTCTCTCTACCACTTCTGCAATATTTTGCTTCACTCTGACACTCTTGTCGGCATATCCTAGTAAAACAACTGTTTGTTTTTTTTAATCTGAATATAGAACTTTCCCCAATTTTACAATGTTTCTTAAGCCACTTTAGAAAGAAGACATGAATAGTATCCTGGGGAATTTGTGGCCCCCAAAGTGATGAACTTGTAATTCCATGATCCTTCACTATTGGCCATGCTGGCTGGGTTTCATGGGAAATAGACTCCAGCAACATCTGAAGGGCCACAAGTTATCTTGCTATACTGTAACCATCTCTCCCATGTTCTGAGCCTGGGATTTGCAGTTTGGTGATGCAACAGCACTCTTTGGCGGAGAAGGCTAAAGGCCTTGTAAAACTACAACTCCGAGGATTTGACTGAGAATTTCTGAAGAGTAGCTACATTCCAAGATGGACTGAGCAAGTTCTGAAAATACAGGGGTCTTTAGTAACTTGCTAAAGTGAAAGAAAGGTATGATCTTGATTTCTTGTGAAGTGAGTGGCAGGGGGGTTGGTTCCTGCGTGGCAGGGGGGTTGGACTGGATGGCCCTCGTGGTCTCTTCCAACTCTGCAATTCTATGATTCTATGATTCTATGACAAACCTTAAATTAGCTTCATATTAATTCACTTCTGGAATCTGTGGTAATAATTACTATGTAATGCAAATGAGAATCTAAAAATAAACTTCATCTGATCTGAGTACTAATTTTAGTCACAAAGTAAAATCACATTCTTCTAGACTGCAATGAACAAAAATAGCCACAATTATCCTTTATTGCACCAGTGGAAAGAATGCATGGCTTTTAAAATGCAGATGGCAAAACAGAGAAGTTCAACTGGATTTCTTAATGATTACTATAATCAGGGCTTTCTCTTGTCATAAAAAAGGCACTCACAAAAGAGAACACTATATAGACCAAAAATAGACTAAATCTGCAGGATAGTTTTGTCTGTATTCCGAGGGGATTAACTTCCAGATAAGTGCATATATTATTGCAGCTCTAAGTACTGTAGTGTCACTGTGGATCCCTCCATCACCACATCAAACTCTCCTTTCATCACAACCATTTCTCTTTCTTTGCATCCTATGACTTGAAAGGAATTTCTTTCACATGCAGATGTACTCCAGAGGGCCTGTGGCAATATTATATGATATATACCAGCCTTGTCCTTCTGGTGCCCTGCACATGTTTCACGGAATCATAGATTCACAGAGTTGGAGGAAACCACAAGGGCCATCTAGTCCAAACCCCTACCATGCAGGAATACCCAATCAAAGCACTCCCACCAGATGGCCATCCAGCTGTCCATTGGCTGGTCTGCCGGGTGGCCAGGAATATATGCCCAGCCACCGGACCAGAGGGAAGCCTTCAGATGAAGGCAGCTTCCCTTGTTATTTCAGCCAATCAGATTCAAGCTGGATGCTCTGATCCAATTGGCTAATATCAAATTCCCACAGCCAATCAGACCCAGACAACCTCCTTCCTGACTGGCTACGACATTATCCTTTACCCAGCTAGCTAGATACTGGCCTGGACAAGGAGAAAAGCATGGCAGCATACATGCCCTGCCACGAGGGATGACGGGGGCCCTGGCCGGACTGCAAAACGGCTGCCTGGTAAGTCCAGCAGCCTACTTCCTGTAGCTTGAGTCCATTGTTACATTTCCTTGTCTCTTGGGATTATAGATTCCATCATCTCAGCCAGCATGCCCAAAACATCTGGATAGCATCAGATTGGGTATTATGATCATATCCACAGTAACAGTAGCATAATACAATTTCTTGGATAACCTCCTTTGCTTTATGAGAGTGCATATGCTACTTAGAATTCTGTGGCAAAACAGGGAGGTATTTACCAATGCAGTACATATAAATATTCAAGACATCAGTTCAATTGTGTTCCATGGAATTCACTCCCAAGTAAGTAAGCAAACAATAATTCTTCGCTATAGTGATTTCCCGAACTGATCTTTCATATTTATTTGCTACATTTATAACCTTTTTTTTATTTTTTATTTTTTTATTTATTTAGTTATTTATACCCCGCTCTTCAGCCAAGGCTGAAATTACAAATTGTTTTAAGCAATAGCAATTTACACATCTACACTGCAAGAAGCAGCTTCCAATGTGTGTTAGCTAATTGCCCCCACAAGCTGGGTGGCTTGTGAACTTTGAACGTTCATTTCTTTGAGAACAGCTAATATTGGAAAGAACTAATATTTACAAATTAATACAATCCAGAATAAGGAAGTCATTTTCCTTATGAAGTATACAGGACTTTATTCTAGTAGGAAGGATAAGTGATAGTATCTCATTAGAAATCTGAGGCTGCTTCACCTCATTAGCAATAGAATATTCCTTATTCTAGAATACTCATTGTAGAATATTTCTTAGATAAACAGACAGAAAATCCAGTGTGTCTAGTAGAAACACAGAATATAAATGTTGAAATAAATAACAAAGTAATAATTTTAAGCAGTTCATCTCAGAGCACTCATAAGGCTGCAATTTAGGGAAAGTTAGCTGGGCTTAAATTCACTTGAAATTAATAAGACTTAAGTCTTGATAACTTCTTCTATTGGTTTTGGTTTCAATTGAAACCTGCCTTTTTCCTCCAATGAGCTCAAGGTGTTACACATGGCTCCCTGCCATTTTATCCTCACAACACTGCTGTGGTTTAGGGGCAGCTTTAGAGAGAGCGTCTGGTCTAAGATTACCTACTGAATTCCATTACCTACATACAAAATACAAACTTGAATGTGGATCTCCCAATTCTCCACCCAAGAGTCTAATCACTTGTCCAAACTGATTCTCCTACACTTTTTTTTTAAGTTGAGTTAGTATTGTCCCAGAAGACTAAAGAAAGAGAAGGTGTCACACAAATGTACTTTAATTCAGAGCTATAACCCCCCCCCCCACACACACACACTTACTTTAGTGACAATAGCTGTTACACTTAGCATGTGGCATATAGGCTTATTCTAACTGGGTTACCATTCTGTGTATTGCTGTGTAAACTGAAATACTTATCAATGACACTATAAAAAAATATAAATTATCCTTACTCTTGCTTGAAATATAGCAGGAACTGGGCAGAGACTATTTCCATGCTAGGTGGCCCAGTTCCATACAAAACTCTCCCTAGTAGTCCCCAAGTGAAAACAGGATGCTGAAGTTGCTTCATGAAAATTTTTCTGGCTGAGAAGCAAGCATACAATTTGGGGAAAACTGATAATGACTGAGAGGGAGCATCCTAGATATGCATGTATCAGTCTACGAACAGTAGAATTGTATCACAACTTTGAAAGACTACTTGAATGAAGGTTCTATTATACATACTATAAGAAAATCTAGTTATTCAAAGGAAATAAGGAAGTATCAGTGAGCCTAGGGAGCTCAAAGATTTGCAGACATGCAAACATTTCTGAAGGAAAAAAAAGTGGGGAGGGGCAAGACTCCTCCCTCAAATAGCCCAATGAGGATTGAACATGATCAGTGGGCACATTACAGAGCAGGATGGGATGGAATGGGTTGGAGCAAAGGAGATTTTCAGACAGGGGAAATAACCCCCGTGGAGATCGGGAGAGAAACGGGTTTGTTCCACTGCCAGTGCTCCGTTTCACATACACCCATCCTTCTCCCAATCTCCATTTGTTCTCCATCCATCCTGCTTTCATTTTCCTTCTGCTATTATTTACTAACGGAAGTTCTTTGTTAGTAAAAAAAATGCTATTGCCATTGCTATTAGTCACATCTTGAGGGACCCCTGTCTGGCTTCCAGAAGAGACAGGAGCTGGCAGGGAGGAGTGGCATGCCAGACACGCTCCAGTATACATACGGGACCTGATTTGTTTTTTTCGCCAGGTAAACTGGGGTAAACTGAGCATTTTCTTGCAACAGTTTATTGGGCCCTATTCCCAGCTTGCCCCCATTCCAACCCTGCATCTGCCCCAGGGGTGGTGAGGACTGCATGGGGGCACATTGGAGTAAATGCCCTTAGTCATTTGGGCTATAGGGCTCTGGAAGCAGGGCAAACTGGGGTATTTACACCATCTAGATGAGCCATAAGATGTAGTAATAAAAGGCTTTAAATGGGGATTGTATAAATTCATGGTGAAGAAAGCTATCAAATGGGTATTCATTTCAATAACTATGTATTACTGTTAGTATGATAGACAGTATACAGTTGTTTGTAAACAAAAGCAATAGGACACCATTCTACTCAAGTTCTGCTTGTGGGCTTCCCAAAGGCATCCAGTTGGCTATTGTCTAAGCACAATGGGGGACAAGATGAAGCTATGTAGAGCTCAGTTCTGCAGAACTCAACTGCCAAGCTTTAAAATGGATTCTTATCACTGGCTAGAGAAAACAGCAAAAGAAAATGCTGGATAGGTGGGGAACACCCATGATCCTCACCACTAAGATAGCCATTAGTAGGATCCAATATGAATCTTCTTATGTCCTTATGTTAATTACACATTGGTGTGTGAATGGTTTGCTTCTTTATTATCATCTCAGTAGGGCTAGAGCATAGTGAGACCTAGTTCAAGTACAAGGTAGAAAATTAAAGTAGAGGAGTGGTCAAGAGGGCTATGAAACATTTACAAGAATGAGGAAAAAGAGCACTAATGAAAAGTCATCAGAAGAAGACGAGACATCTGAGAGAACAATGACAGAATTCCCTTGGCAAGATTAAACAAATGAAATATTCTACAGCAGAGAACATTTTAATCACCCTTTCAGAACCATCAGGACACTCTGGGTAGCAATTAAGCATTTAATCTTTATTTACAATATACAGAATGAACAGTAAAATGTCAGTTGCCAATGTTCCCAAGAAGATACTTTGCTGTTCCTACTTTATGGTGTTTATCACATAATTATAAGTCATTCAGTTACAAACATATTCCTGCAGGGGTTTCTGCATCACATTTCTAATAAGACAGCAACTTGTTAATAGCTTATACTACAAAGTAAATGAGTGATTTAAAGGTATATTTAAAGTGGCATTTATAGGAAGAAACACCTTAGGGTCTGCTGAGATTTACTGTCTCCCCTTCCTCTTATTTCCCTGTATTACATAGACCTGATTCCATATTGGAACAAACAAGTATTTTTTGCCTTTTGGCTAGTTCTAGAATTATACAAAATTCATGAAATACAAGATTTACTCTTGGAGGTGGCAGGAGAAAAAACACCTCTCAGAAGCATATAAGAATTCCGATCCTGTACTATCAGAGTTCAGGACCTGATTATATGTTTCTGATAGATGTTTTTTTCTCTACCCTCAAGAGTAAATCTGTATCAAGTCACACATTCTTAGCCTCAGAAAACCCTATCATAGGTTCACTTTAGGGTCGCTGTAAGTCTGAACTCGGAAACAACTTGAAGACACACAACAACAACACCTATCAGAGTTCACATCCTGTACAGTGCTGTAACAATTCTCTGAATCTGCCTGAATTGCCCTTGTTTTATGAATGGAACACACAGGATAACTTAAGCTATGTTCTAAAATATTCAAAATAAAAATCAAACCAATGAGTCAAACAGGACACACAAACTGTCTTATTATATGTGTGTCTATCACTATTTATTAACATAAAGACAAAGAAAATAAATTTGTGCTGAAAGCTATTAAGTGTTTTCTCTCTAACACTGGGTTATGAATGAAATACATCCTGTTGTACCAGGAGCCTAGCACTATGTATTCTTTTCCTTCAGATGCCCTACCAGTGTGCCAGCCTCTTAGGGTAAACTGTCAATTGGACTCATTGAAATTCCAGATTTTAACCCTCTTCCTTTACTGTCGCACCCCTTCCTTAGTCTCCCTTCTATCCATACATTGGCCTGACCAAACTAAAGGATCCAAAGCTGCCAATCCCTTGGCCCATCTGCAAAATGGGGAGATCTCCAATCAATGGCTATTTCACAAAACCTTTCAATATGCAGCTCTGCATTCCCCATGGACAGTCTTTGTTTCACCTTCTGCAAGACTCTGAATCTGTTTCATAGTAATGCTAATGTTGTAGCTGTCCATCAGGAAATTTGACCAATAAAGAAATCAAAGGAAGAAAGGATTCAGGAAGTTATAGGTCAAACCAATAAACAAAGACTTTAACATCCATTCACTTGCTGTTTGAAGGGGAGACTATGGCATAATCTCAGAAACCTTCTATTAGCTTCTGTATGTTTATCTAATGTTGTGACTGGCTTGGATAGGAGACAGATGCTGCTTCTGTTCAGCTTCCTCTGCTCTACCTTCTGGGATTGCCCAGAGCAAGGAAACATAGAGGGTGTTCTAATTTGTGTGGTGACTCAGTGATAACCTGCCCTTTCTCTCCAACCCTTCATTGATGTTACCAAGATTGCCTCAAGGTAGGAATGATCCTCCTATCAGACATGGACACTGTTCAACATGGAATAAAGTATGATTCTTTAAGAGAGATTGCAGACACTATTCATCTGCTCTTTAGCTATCATTTCAAAATGTGATGCCTTATAGAGAAAATATGAAATCAATTTGTTCAGCTGTGGCATATAATATTTTGTATGTAAGTCACAAAATTGGGATGAGAGCCAAGGAGAAAATATATGCAGAGTTTAGAATTCTTTTCTCTTTACTAAGATCCCTAAAAAGATTTCTGGCAGTCTTTGTTTGGCACAGGACTCAAATCAAACATTACTTGTGCATGGTTGTTAATTAAAAACGCAATCTAAGTCAGCACCAATGTAAATTGAAACACAGTGAAAAACCTGTATTTCCAGAAGTGAAATGTTTCAAAGAGAAGAAACTTATTTGGAACAGGCACAGTGCAGTGGACTGAATGTAAACATTTGGCTGCTATAAAGCTTTGCTGACAATTAGAGCTACTGTTTGAACAGTAGTCTGGGCAGACATCCTGCACCAAGATACCAAGTCATCTAGGGACATATTGTATTGAGGTCCTCCTACTTTTGTGATTGTACATTATCACTGGTGGGCTCATCCATTTCACTTAGGAATGGCCATGTGACTGTCCAGATGCTGTTCAACTGCAAATCCCCTTTACAATACCTGGAAGACCAAATATTACCTATCCTTAATTTCACCACCACCACCCCCTTCAGCTCTTCTTCCTCATTAAGATGATAATCAAGACCCATTTAACCAAATTTAAATAGTGGTTTGAGTGTTGGATTAGGACTCTGGGAGAACTCTTGGGCATAGAAACCATGGGTAAGCCATACACTCTCAGCCTCAGAGGAAGGAAATAGCAATCCCCCCACCCACACACACACACTTGAACAATTCTTTGAACAATTCTTGCTAAGAAAACACTGTGATAGGGTTGCCGTTAAGTTAGAAATACTTGAAGGTGCTACCTATAAATTTGTTCTAATTCTGTTTCCACAGAAACTATGAGGTCCAATGTTTAGCTAGAATTTCTTTGGTCTAGCTTTAACCCATTTACCTTACAGGTTAAGTGAATATGATGCACAAAATGAGGAACCCAGCAAGCATGCTTTCTGTTACAATTTAAGTGAATAAAAAGGAGTGAGGGATTTGTCCTGCCATCTCCTTTAACTGCTCTCCTCTCCAATTAAAAACAAAACAAACCTTCAAGGGGATGGCAACTATTTTTCAGTCACTGATTCCATATGCCGCTGCTATTTTCACAGTACACTGCATCCTTCCCACTCCGTCCCATTCTCTCCATCTTGCTTTATGAGCTATAGATGAATAGCCACTGGGAGGTTTCTCTGAGTAATTCACAGCCCTCAGGTTGTATGAATAAAAAAAACCCAGTGACCCTAAAATGGATGTTACCAAAAAGCATTATTATTAAATGACTGGTTCCAAAAATTGCCCACAGACCAAACAATGAAATATAAAGGGAACAAACTACACCACCATGCATTATGAAACAAAATTTGGGGGGAAAACCCAACAACAAACAAACAGCATGAGCTGGCCTGTTTCCAAACGTCATCACCAAGCAGGGCAAATTGTTGAAATTTGTGGCTGAGGGTTTTGTTTGTTTGCTTTCGCAATGCCACCTGTTAGCTAGAGGAAGAAGACTGTTAGCCAGATCTTCTCATGCCATTTCCCTTCTATCCTTTCAGAATAAGCAAAGGTCACTGCACATAAAACTACAAACTACCCCCCCCCCCACTCTCTGTTTTTGGCTATAGCCACAAAAAAGTCAGGAAAGGAAGCAAGAACTGTGGCTGCTGAACAACCAGTGCTGAATATCAATTTTATTTTATTTTTTCGAATGCAGCTGCGTTACAGACACTGTTTTGATGGCGGGTAAGAGCCCACAAGGGACAGGGGTAAGAGTGGGAGGCAAAAGCCCATTGGTTGACTTGATCTGAATCACTTCTCTGAAGAACGCAATTTTAATTATCTAAATCACAGTTTAAAATTACCAGTGGGTAAAAAATTATTGCATTATCATTTTTAATAGTACATTATTATCTACCATAACTACATTACATTTTCAGAGAGGGAGCTTTCATTAGAAGGTAGGCATGCACTAAGAAATTATTCTGAATTGTTTCTAGGTTAATTTTTAATTTATCAAAAATAGGAAATCTCTTGAGTTTGTATCCAGATTCCTCTTCCTGTTCAGCTCTACTCCATCTTCTCCAGTTCTCTACTCTATGACTTTTGCTATGTTTGCACTTAGAGGTAAAGCTGAGAGAGAGTGAAAGCAACAGAAATGACTGAACATGTGAGAGAGAGCATGCACTCCAATCTACACCACCAGCAAAATAGGACTGGATCGTGTTATCCCCTGTAAACTGCTATAAACATATTCAATGAATATAATTAGAAGCTGTATAGTTAGCATTCATTATAATATCTTTGACCATGTCTCATTAATAAATGTTTTAAGAAAAATTTGAAATACAGTTTAATTTTTTTAAAAAACTGATTTTTTTTCAGCCCTGCAAGTGAGTTAGTTTTTTCAGCCCTGCAAGTGGGGGAGGAGATTTTTGCCCTTTCCTAACATCAGAGAGCTGCAGATTGAAGAATCCGACTCCCTTGCCTTATTTCCCTACCTTTAGGTTAGAGTACTGGATTGAGGGGAACATAGTCAAGACCAAAGCTTGGGGGGGGAAAATCCTTTTTTTGTACACAACTTCCAGAATCCCCCACTGGTAATACTTACTGCTTGATTCTGGGAGGTATAGTTTAAAAGTAACTTCTCCAAGCTCTGGTCAAGATATGGATCATTCATCTTGCAACTAGTAATGCCTTGAAAGAGTAATCTCTATCACATTTTGACAGTCCCTTGAGTAAAACAACATACTGTATATCTGAGAAAATCTCAGAGAAAGCTCTAGTAGAACAATACTAGAAATCTTCTGTATGAAAAATAACCAGGAGATTTCTAACGGCCATGTAAACCCAGTGTTGCTATTTAGAAGAGCAGAAAAGATCATTTCCCTTCCTCTAGTGTAAAAGCTTCTCCTATAATACAGTGGGTCCTTTGTATTTGCTGAGGATACCAAAATCCATGAATGCTCAAGTCTCATTTTATACAATAGCATAGTGGGCCCTTGGTATTTGCCTCGATACCAAAATCCATGAATGCTCAAATCCCATTTTATACAATAGCATAGTAAAATGGTGTCCCTTATATAAAATGGCAAAATCAAAGTTTGCTTCTTGGAATTTTTTTTTTTGGGGGGGGATATTTCCAAGCCTCGGATGGTGGAATCCACAGATGCCAAATCTGTGGATGCAGAGGACCAAATGTACTTGTTTTGATACTGTTGACAGAAGTGATAAAAAGGGATTATATCAATGAAAAAAATGACAATTAATAACCTGAAACAGAAGAAAAACTCACTGCTGCCCTCAACATAAAGTTGACATTAAGGAAGCCACAGAAATTACCTATGTTCATCACAGTGAGGATTATGATCTGGAATCCATTCACACTACACAATGCAGTTTTTCACTGTAACTCCATAGTTCCATCCAGTATGTATATAGTTCATAGTTTGTTATGTCACCAGAGTGCTCTGGCTGGGAATTCTAAATGCTTGCTTGCACTGATTTTACTTACACATTGTCCTGTGATCTTTTGACATAGGGTGGCATAGACACATTTTAAAAATATATATAAAATAAAATAATCCTTGGGAAAAAATAATTTGAATATTGCAGCATTCCATCTTCCCATGCGCTGATACAGGATTTGATAGAATAAAGAATTCTACCCACAGCTTGAGAAGTAAATACCAAATATTCATCACAGCAGCCCCTAAAACAGCAGACGTACAACACAAATCAACAGAAGTAAACTGTGCAGAAGAAAAACTGTACACATGAAGTTGCTACATGTGCAGAAAACACCCTTCATAGTCTCTCCTTGGAGGCAGCAACATCTGCTATTTTAAAATTAGCAGATTACCAATCTATAAATTCACATGGCAACAGCTACAGGAAAGCCTAGGTTTCTCTATCGTGATCACATGCTATTTGGCTTCAATCTGTTCTGCAAACTCTCTCCCTCAAGGGAGATTTGTGGAGGTTACAGCATTTAACAGTGGATTTTCTATCTCTTCACTGTGTATGTTTACGACAAACCTGCATCCAAGAAACATGGATATGGTGTGTGCACACACAGAGAAAGGGAGGCTATAATTTTAATGCCCCGCCTACACAGCAAGAGACCCATAGTTTGTGATGGATGGTTCCCATTTAGATTTCAGAATATCGACTCTTCATAGCGCTATGTAAATATTACATTCCCATCTTTTTTCTACCTTTCCTCTAGAGATGGGAGAATATGTCAGTTTTGATTTCTCCTACATTCAGATTTTTCAATCTTATATGAAAAATAAAGGAAGAAATTTTGTGGATTTTGATAAATTCTTCACAAAAAAAATGAACTGAATTGAAATTCTCCTCCATTTGCACCAGTGAGATATAAAAGGCAAAGCTATACAAGTGATAACCTCCCAGCCTTAGAAGAAGGCAGTAGCAAACATCTCCTGAACAAAATCTTGTAAAGAAAACCCTAGGACAGAGTTGACATAAATCAGAAAGTATTTGAATTGAAGGCACACAACAACAATGGTTAATTAGATAGAGGTACAAAGTCACACAGACTTTAGAGTTAGGCACTTAAAAGAACTGAGCCAACATAAACAAATATTCCAGTTTAAGCTTTGTTCACATTCAGTTTTTTTAAAATCTTGAGTTTTTCCATTCTATATATTAAGACATTTGTTGATTCAGGTTTATTATTATAAAAAGTGAATTGACACAAAATTGTTACCTGTTACCTTAAGAGGTGGGAGGCGCTTTAGAGACCCACCCATAATTCTATATTATTATTATTTGGGGAACTGAACGTCCCCACAGAAAGAAACTGTTCCAAGACACCCGGAGACTGGAAAAACTCCGGATCAAGAGAGCACATCTTCTCTGTTTGTTAACTTTCTTGTTACAATCCAGAGACACAGAAACCATACCACACTTTCTCACAGCAAAAAGGACATTAAAATCCCCACAGGCCAACCAGATCTACAACAGAATGGAAAAAGCACTGTTGCAAGAGAGAATACATACCACCCGCAAAGACTTGGCCAACACAGACAAGGAACTATTATCACTCCACCTCAACATCAGTCAAAAAATGAACCCCCAAGACTGGGACAAAATTGACAACCTCACCTACAGAAAAATGGGAAAAGATGTGGTGATTCACACTGAAAGGCAGAAACAAAAATTTGACAAATGCCACAAACCCCAACAGAAACCCCAACTGGACACATCACAGACTATTATCAACCTAACAGATTGGCAACTGTCAAAAGAAGAAACATCCATCCTGTCCAAAGGAGGCAATTTTGCAGTTACCACCACCAGAATCCCAGTTGAAGACATCTTTGCCCATGTTGAATCTGCCCTCTACCGTCTCACAGAGGAAGAGGCAGAAGAGATAAGACGAGAAACAGCTAGGATCCTGAGGAAGGCAAAACCACCACCTAGCAACATAACCATTAAAGAAAGAAAAGCCATCAAGGATCTCAATGCAGGCCCAGAAATCATTATTCTCCCAGCAGACAAAGGCAATGCCACAGTAATCATGGAAACAGAAAAATACAAACAAAAAATAAGGGAACTCTTGGACCCTGCAACATACAGAAAACTCAAGCAAGACCCAACCAACAAAATCACCAGAAAAACAAATGCCTTGATCAAGAACTCATCAATTCGGCCAATCATACACCAGAATCTATGCAGATCAGAGGCTCTCGTACCAAGACTATATGGACTTCCCAAGATTCACAAGGATTCCATTCCACTCCGATCCATAGTGAGTGCCACTGGATCCCCCACGTATGACTTGGCCAAGTTTCTGGCCACACAATTACAAACCCACATAAGACAAACCCCTCACTACATCAAAGACTCAGCTCACTTCATAGAAAAAATCAGCAACATCGAACTGGAACCTGGAGACAGGCTGATGAGCTTTGATGTTGTCTCCTTGCTCACCAAAGTCCTCATAATGGACACCATGGCACTCATCCAACAAATATTTCCAGAGCACATCACAGCCTTGTTCAAACATTGCCTCACCACAAGCTACTTCCAATGGGATAATGAATTTTACAAACAGATAGATGGGGTAGCCATGGGCAGCCCCCTGAGCCCAGTGATAGCAAACTTCTACATGGAACATTTTGAAAAGCAAGCCCTGGAAACAGCACCAAAAAAGCCCACAACATGGTTCCAATATGTGGATGACACTTTCACCATTTAGAACCATGGAGAAGAAGATTTGGTCTCATTCCTGAACCACCTGAACAGCATCCACCCAAATATCCAATTCACGATGGAAAAAGAAAAGGAAGGAACACTTCCATTCTTAGATGTCCTAGTCATCCGCAAACCAAACCAACGGTTAGGTCACAGGATATACAGAAAACCCACACACACGGACAGATATCTACACAAGAACTCCAATCTTCACCCAGGACAAAAAAAGCACAATAAAAACATTGGTAGACTGTGTAAAAAGGATCTGTGAACCCCACTACCTGGAGGATGAATGAAGACACCTAAACTGGGCCCTCCAGGCTAATGGTTACTCCAGATCAGATATCACAAGAGCAGCCAGACCCAGAAAAAAAACAAAGGAATGAAGAAGAAAAATAGCCACCCAAAGGGAAGGTATTTTTACCATACATCAAAGAAGTCACAGACAGGATAGGGAAACTGATGGGGATACACAACCTCCAAACGTTCTACAGACCAACCAAGGAAATCCAAGAAATGCTATGCTCAGCAAAGGACAAAAAGAAAAGCCAGAGAGAGGACAAGTTTACATAGGGATCACTAAACACAGTGTGCAAACATGAGAGACACTGCAGACTGGACCAGCCAGAAAAATCAGCAGTAGCAGAACATGTGATAAACCAATCTGGACACAAAATGCTATTTAAAAACACAGAAATTCTGGACCAGGCCAACAACTATCATGTCAGAATGCACAGAGAAGCTATTGAAATCCACAAACACCTGGACAACTTCAACAGGAAAGGAGACCCTGAAAGTAAACAAAACCTGGCTACCAATCCTAAAGAACACTAAAATCAGAACTCAACACTTGCAAATGAACTCCACTCAGGGACAGGGGGATTTCCAGCAGATAATGGGCCATCAACCAACCTTTAGCCAAACAGACACTAATCCTCCTTGTAAATCTAAACCCAGAAACTAACCATTCAAATACACAAATTTACATATCCTCCCCAACAGGGGTTCACAGTATATAAACTCCACACACACTCCTACCCAACTATTCTCTGAAAATGCCAGCCACAGTTGCAGGCAAAACGTCAGAAGTAAACTCTTCCAGAACATGGCCTCACAGCCCGGAAGAAAACCAAGGAAAATTTGGGGAATTATTACCTCAAATGGATGCCTGCAAGAGGAGGGTAACTGTGAGGATCTTTTCATGTATGTATACCAGTCCTAACTGCAGAGAACACTTTACCTTAAAGTGAAATAAAGTATTTTTATTTGAAATAACACAAAATGCATTCACACACACAACACACGTTCCTAACAACCATACAAGGATATAGAGGAGTAAGGCAGAAAGATTGGACAGAGGGAGAGATTCAGGAAAATAGGGTGATAATTACTAGTCTTGAAGAGCAGAGTTTAGTGCAGTGAAGATACTCTGACAGGCATCATGAGGGTGGCACAGGAGGTTCCAATCTGGGGGTGTGCTCAGAAAGAGAGTGGCTGGGTTCATCCATCATATCACACCCTTCTATTGTTGGGGGACTAATATTTATACCCTATTTCATATCCTGAAGGGGTACTCTGGCTAGAACAAAGCCTAGATGGCTTTCCCACTGGACAGAAAAAGGAAACTGAAACTTAACTGATTGTGTTAATGGCTGGGAGATAGGAATTGATGGGTATATGACAACCTCACAAGGCTGGATAGGAGGGGGGTATGAGGTGAGATTTCCTTAGGCGTAGATTTGGGAATAATCACTTAATTGTTTGGTTGAATGGCTCATTATTGAGGAGCCCAAGGCTGGAGGAATGGATTTGCACATACCTCTTTAACCACTGTGTTTACTAAGAGGCTTCTGCAAAATCCTAATATGGGCTTGTTTACCAAAATATTTCTAAGACACATCCTAGGTCATTGTGACTGCCAACTGACCTTTGGTTCACCCTGGCCAACCTGACTCCGAAAAGTGTCCAAAATGTCCAATTATGAGATATCGTGGGGAGGGGGTAGTAGGGCATGCTAACATACCCACCCTTACTCTATACACGAATGGTAACAGAAATCTGATACACATATTTCAATTTGAATACACAGGAGGATAAGAAAACCATATGCAATATCAGACTCTAATCCTATGCACATTTATGTAGGAACAGGCCGTTTAACACATTAGGAATTACTTGCAAATAAATATGCATATGCTTGCTTTGTGAGAGAAGAAGAGGTAATTATTTCCTTTCCTCAGTTCATAAACTTAATAGAAGCAACGTATCAAGAACTTAACAGCATTCCACATCATTCAATGGAATACTCAAGCAAAGAAATTACACCAGTCTGAGAGGGTGCCAAGAATTTCTCTATACATTATGAGTAAGTGGTGTGTGGAATTTCATAAAACAAAAGAATTATTTTAGCAGATTAAAATATGGACAGGCATGTTGCTTCTGTAGACAGCAATAAATAGCACATACAAATTTTGGAAGGGGAACATTATGGATTTTAATCTGAATCCAACTACTAAGAAAGCAGCTGACTAAAAATTCAAGATAGTTTCTGAGTTTCTGTGCCAATAGTCTGTGGCTCTTTGCTTTTCTATGTTGTGAAGATAAAAATTGGATTCAGTAAAATTAAAACTGATCCTCTTAGAATTTGCCTCCCTACAGTATAGTATAGAACTTCTATGCCTTTAGGAGTTCTGTAGAACAAAAAGTTTCAACACTTGCAGATTCTTGCATTTGTAAAGCACAAATGGTGGTTGAGGCTGCATTTACTGACGCTCTTCTCCTTTGATAAAAACCAAACACTGCATTAAGCTTGGTATCATATACTTGCAATCCAGCAGACAGTGGCACCTAATAGCTTCCATTTCAGTGGGGTGGTCAATCTTCTCTTAGTCAGAACTTTAAAATAACTATGCAAGATGTTGAATCTTATACCTCAGATAGGTTCAGCACACTGGATAGCTCTCTCAGAGTTCAAAATAAAGCCTGAAGCAGATTCAGCATTCCACTGACATTGGAACCACTAGCTGCCAGCACCAGCAGATTCACCTCTTCTTTTTTAATTCTCACTGATGAACAACTTCACTTTAATGATACTTTCAGAACTGGTCTAATCTGGCTGGCTCTTCTTGAATCCTTGGGGCTTCTGTATTTTTCTTGGTGCTCTGTCATCCTTCCAGACTCATCTGACTAAAGATGCTGAGTCCATGGAACCCTGGCTAAGGTTAACATATGCAAGCAAAGCACTGTCCCTGAAAGGATGCAGATTGAATACACTCTAATGTCCATTTGGCTGAATCCCATGAAAGTAACTGGGCCAGTCTTCTTCCTTCCATTTGTGATGCTAAATAATGATGATCTGAGCACAGGCTACATTTCAGTTTGTCTCAGCTGCACAGCACAGGAGGGGGATGAAGGGAACACAGCCAGAGCTATGAACAAATTCAGTATCTCAGACACATGTGGCTGTCTGCAACAAATCCCTACAGCCAAACATGCTCTGAGGCAGCAGAGGACAGACTCTCACAAAGCCCCATAACCAATTAGAAATCAGAAAGATTAAAAAGCCTACTGTCATGGATCATGGAGCCTGTCAGGAAGAGACTGATGAAGCATCAGGATATCTAAGGACATACACTGTCCAGGAGCAAAATCTACAACTGTAATCAATTGGGGGGGGGGTGAGAAGGAGGAAATATTTTGCTAAGCCACCTCTTGTCTGCAGCTCTTGAAATTCAAAGTGTGAAATGTGTCTCTGTACTTCAAGAGGATCTTGTAGCACCTTTGAGACTGAAAGAAGTTGGTAACAGAAGCTTTTGTATATTGAAATCTACTACATCAGATACGTGTAGTGAAGTGCCTAGGAACAAATCTTTATAATGGTGAATGAGCAGGTGATATGTATGAATAGCAACAGAAATGCAAAACCTGTGGGTATGGTGATTAGGTGACAAGTTCAGTTTTAATGATGGCCATTAGAGGACAAAGAATGGAGGAAAGATGTTGCCTAGAGCCAAGGTGAGCAGATAACCATATGAATGGTGGAGGGAGTGACTTGAACGTAGTGTGGTGCTGGCTGGGAACCAGAAAGGAGATGTAATAAATGTGAAGTCGAAGGCTTTCACAGCTGGCATCCATAGATTTTCCTTGGGTTTTTTCCGGGCTGTGAGGCTGTTCTGGAATAGTTTCTTTGTGACGTTTTGCCTGCATCTGTGGCTGGCATCTTCAGAGAATGGTTGGGTAGGAGTGTATGTAGACTTATATATGCTGTGACCCCCTGTTGGGGAGTATATGTCAATTTGCGTAATTGAAAGGTTAGTTTCTGGGTATAGAAATGCAAGGCTCCTCAGTGTCTGTTTGGTTAATGGTTGGTTGATGGCCCATTAACTGCTGCTGGAAATCCCACTGTCCCTGGGAGGTGTGATGAACTTCCCAAGACAGCCCTCATGAAGTTGGGGTGTTAACTAGTGTTACAGTATGTGTAGTGTACCAGGAAATCGTTGTCTCTGTTCAACCTACTGTTAATGGACTGGAGTTTGTGGATATATTCCAGTTCTTCTGTTTCTCATTCCAATCTTCCTTTGTAGTTTTTTGTTCAAGGCCTGCTGTTCTGAGGTCTGAGACTGAATGCCCAGGAAGACTGTAGTGTTCTACAACTGGTTTTTGTGTATTGCCATTCCTAATGTCTGGTATATGTCCATTTATCCTCTGGCACAGAGACTGGCCTGTTTGCCCAATGTAGAGTGCTGAAGGACATTGCTGACAGATGATGGCATATATCACATTAGAGGATGAGCAAGTGAAAGTTCCAGTGATGTGATTAGGTCCTGTAATGATATTTTCAGAGGTGTGTGGGCAGAATTGGCATCTGGGTTTGTGGCAAGGTCTTGTGTCTTCCCATCCGTGTTTTGTGTCCTCCTGTAGGTAAGTAACTGAGATTGGGAGGCTGTCTGTAGACAGGTAAAGGCCTTTACACAACACAGAAAAAAACTCCAACTGAATAGATGGAAAAAAAACTGATATAAGCCAATGGCTTTGAGGGCCTACTTTTAAATCCCTGTATTTGATTCCTTGTGTATTTGACCAAGTTAGGGCTAAATTAGGGCTGCTACTTTTCCCCCCAAAAAGACACTCCTCAACTTTAGAAACTACAGGGCAAGCAGGTACAACCCATTTCTCCAAACTGGGAACAGCTGTGCCTTTTGAACTAGGCCAGTGCAAATGAAGGAGAATTCTAGATAAGTTCAAATAAAGGAATGGAAGGGATAGTTCTGATAATGCTGTCTTCCTGAGTTCCATCTTGCAAAAAAGCTGGTTGGGAGAAAACTGTGACCTGAAATTAGTGTGTTCTTGTTCTGTTGATGACTGCTATTTATTCACCAGGTCTTTTTGTACCACTCAGCCTTTCTTTTATCAGATCACCTAACAATGGCATATTTCAACTCTCCCCTCTCAGCTTTGCATCCTCATATGAATAGAAGCCCGCCAATAAAGGTGTTTCCTTTTATGACAAATGGAAAACTAGCTCCCATTCCCATTGAGAGCAGTCTGGAATGTGCAGCAGGGTGGAGGTGGTTATGCAACGTTACGTTATATTCAGCTACTGACAGACAGTTCACTGACAGGACTGTCCAAAGCATGCTATGCAGTGTGCATTTATTTATTTTTCTAGTGTAAGATTTATTTTCTCCCTCTTTAATTGGCAGCTTGTTGGGTACCTATTCCTTTAAATATAACATCAGAGACACAGCAGATAAAATGTGCAATAAAATGTTACAGTGAGCATTACTCCTCTAATGTTCTCTTTTAACACACTTTGTTCCAACCCATCCCATTCCATCCTGCTCTGTAATGTGCCCACTGATCATGTTCAGTCCTCATTGGGCTATTTGAAGGAGGAGTGTTGCCCCTCCCCCTTTTTTTCCTTAGAAATGTTTGCATGTCTGCAAATCTTTGCGCTCCCTAGGCTCACTGATACATCCTTATTTCCTTTGAATAACTAGACTTTATTTTAGTATGTATAACGGAACCTTCATTCAAATAGTCTTTCAAAGTTGTGATACAATTCTACTGTTTGTAGACTGATACATGCATATCTAGGATGCTCCCTCTGGGTCATTATCAGTTTTCCCCAAATTGTATGTTTACTTCTCAGCCAGAGAAATTTTCATGAAGCAACTTCAGCATCCTGTTTTCACTTGGGGACTACTAGGGAGAGTTTTGTATGGAACTGGGCCATCTAGCATGGAAATAGTCTCTGCCCGGTTCCTGCTTTATTTCAAGCAAGAGTAAGGATAATTTATATTTTTTATAGTGTCATTAATAAGTACAGTTGTCTCTCCATATCCATATCCATATCGGATTTGGTATCCACGGATTTAAGTATTCACGGCTTGAAAATATTCTTTAAAAATAATAATCCAAAAAGCAAACCTTGATTTTGCCATCTTATATAAGGGACACCATTTTGCTATGCAGTTGCACATAATGGGAGTATTCATAGATTTTGATATCTACGTGGGGGGGGGTGTCCTTGAACCAAACCCCAGCGAATATGAAGGGACAACTGTACGTTCCTTCCACATAATTCTTCACACAAGAAAGCAGCCAATATTTGAAGCAGAAACAAAAGAGAAAGCAAACAAATGAAGACAACAAACAGATTATATACAGAATGTAAAACACTAAAGACAGTAAATAAAGCACATAAAATAACAAAATTAATAAAGCAACCAAATTAACACAGCTGGAAGTTGAAGAATAAGTATGACGGTCCTACTACGAATGATGGTGATCCTCACAAGATATGGTTATAAGAATCTACGTGCTTCACCAATTTGTAGGGAATCTCCCACAAGTTAAAAGAAGACACAAATAAAATAAACAGAAATTTCTGTGTATTCTTCTCTAGTGGTTAAAATAAAAAGTAGTACACTTGGCACCAGAGATGAACAAACAAATGTTACCAAGCGGGGGTCTCAACTTTGTGAGAAAAGAGGTCTCTTCCATGTCAAAATAATTCTAGGTACCTCTGTCCTAGCTAGGGTATTATGATTTGAATTGCCTGCAGGGAATAGATTTTCTTACCTTAATACTGTGGTTCTGGGTGTTTATTTTAATATTCTTGTTTTAGTCCCGGTTTAATACTGAGCAGCCTATGGAATAAAAAAGAGAGAAAAAGTAAGAAGAAAAGTAAATAACCTGCTCGTAAATTTATAGCCAACAAAATGTTCTAGAGTGGTCATCAGGAGACTCTAATCCAGGTTATAAAGCGATTCCTCATTAGCATTTTCTACAAATCTGTCCCCCCCCCAAATAAAGGGCACAAATTCTAGCAGCTCCCCGACCCAATTTTAGGTATTTCAGCCATCTGAATTACCAATGGGAATGCTGCTGTTGTGGCTTTCTTGTAGGGAAAAGTTATTTTATACATGCTAGACACTTCCATGCCTAAAATAGCAAGGAGGGAAGTGATAGAGAACCAGTGTGGTGTAATGGTTTGAGCATTGGACTATGATTCTGGAGACCAGGGTTTGAATCTCTGCTTGACCATGGAAACCCACCAGGTGACCTTGGGTAAGTCACACACTCTCAGCCTCAGATGAACGTAAAGGCAAAGCCCCTCTGACCAAATCTTGCCAAGAAAACCTTGTGATAGGGTCACCTTAGGGCCACCATAAGTCAGAAAGACTTGAAGGCACACAACAACAAAGTGACTGATATAGTCCACCTTGTATATGAAGTATGTCAAACAAACAGTCTGCTGTAAACACTTATTCTTCTCCTGATTCCCTTCCAGTCTTAGCATGTATACTACTTCTTCAAGTCTACAACTATAATGAGGTTTTTAAAAATAACTTTACTGGAAATTCTTCTTTTCCTCTCTGAAGTGAAATAATTCAGTTCAATAGGGTTTGCTATTATCCAGTTTCATGTATAAGTAAGTCTGGGAATATATCCCCTGTGGATATGGGGTGTGGGACCTGTAATTAAATCAACTGCTGAATGGTAAATAAACTCTTATGTAAATTCCAATGCTTCAGTAAATCTAGTGTAGTTAGGACTAGCAATCTGATTTAGACCATTATTTATAATTTGTGACTTCTAAGCAATACTAACAATCCTAACCTAAACATTTTGGGAAGGAAATGAATCCTCAGATTTCATTGGATTAACACAGTACTAACCTGAAGACACACCAGTTGTTAGGAAGTTAGGATTAGGTATAAACTCTTCCGGCTGTGGTATGTCAAGAGATTTGACAACAGAGGAATGTGCTGGAAGAAATGCTCTGCTGGCTAAGATCTGTTGGCAGAAGAGCCACAAAGGGATGGAGATGGGACAGGGTGACAGAGGAGCTGGTTTATCTCAAATCCAAACTCCCTCTAGTTCTGGGACACAGCTACAATGCCTGCAAAAATTTAGGGCAGTGAGGGTAGCCCTAAGCCACTTCTGACACTAAGGGTTTGGATTTGGCACAGCTTGAGCTGACCTAATATCTGTTCAGCTGGCCTTTGGTTATTTGGGCTAGTCAGGGTAGCACTTTTAAATTATTTCTACTTACGGTCTAAGTTGTCTGAAAATGCCTAAATTATTCTGAGTCATGAATTATGTCTTTTCCAAGAAGAGAAATAAATACCAGGAAAGAGGGAAGGCTATTTAATTAATTAGTTAATTAATTAATTTATAACCCCTTTTCCCCCCGGGAAGGGATCCAAAACAGCTTCCAGAAAGTTAAAACAAGATCAAATTAAAATCTTATTTTACAAAAGTTAAAAAAGAATTAAATAACCATATAAACCATTTAAAAACATGGTTAAAACAGTTAAAAACACATTTTCAAAAATTAATACCAACAGATTTTTAAAAATATGGCATAGCACTTCATACATACTACTGTTATAAAGTTTAAAAGGCCTGCCTCAATAAAATGGTCTTCATCTGCTAGGAGAAACAGAGCAGGGAGGAGGTCAACTGGACTTCCCATGGAAGAGTGTTCTACAGCCTGGGAGCAGTTCCAGAGAAGGCTCTCTCCCGTGTCCTCACCAAATGTGCCTGTGAAAATTGTGGGACCAAGAGAAAGCCCTCTCCTGCAGATCTTAAAGCTCACACTGGCATGGCTTTTCTGATTTCAGGCCATAAGAACATCTGTTTCAATGTCAACTTAGGAATTTAATGCTTGGTTTCATCTCTGTTGCAAAGCTGAAATGAGGCCATGCCAGCAGATGAGACAGTATTTTTCCTATGTATGAGCAATACCCTTCCAAGTTCCTTACAGGAACAACCAGTCTCATCAAGATCCCTGAGGTATCTTTGTCTCCTGTGAAATCTGCCTACTAAAGATTAAAAGTATCTCAGCTCAGGTTCTAGAGATAGAAGTTCTCCAAGCTACACATCTTTGCTGATAAATTCACATCATTAAGAATGTCAAAGTAATGCTATCATTCTTCAGTGATATAGGCCTTCTACCCAATGGATAAGAACTGACAACATGACAATCTTATTTCCATGGTAAATGATCTATATGAGATCTTGTACTTAGAAACAAGAATTTGTTTTCCCAGACCCCAATATCATGGCAATGACATTTGGTAATGTCTGGTCACTGACTACAAGGAAGACTCACTTATCTGAGGACACATGCAGTTAGGAGGGGAAACAGTTAGCTTGGGCAAATTTAATGTGGCTACCAAAGTGTCTAGAAAACAAACATGCACATCATAGTGCCACTCAGCAGTAATAGTCTATTAAATGTGTTACTTATCCATTTGACCAAAAGGTTTACAAGTACACATATAAATTGCCCTCCTCTTCCCAAAGTCCATCTTCAAGCACATCTGGTTTCCATGTGCTGCAAAAATGCCTTTGACATTTCTTTACAAACCCCAGGCCTTTCAAACTGCAGTGACAGACTAAAGGAGCATTGAATCTGACATTCTATCCTTCAGCCATCTGATGCGCAACCTTTAGATAACATTGCAATGCACAGAAAGTGGGTGTGGAGAAAATGAAACAATTAAGCAAAAACTGGAGGAGACAGGCAGAGCTGGATGAGAAGGCTAAAAGAACTGGATTGTCTGTTTCATTGGATAGCATGAGGTTGTCTATCAGGCCCACAACCATGTCAGTTCATTCCACTTTTCTTATTAGGTTTGCACGCATAAGACTTGGCAGAGTAACAGTAAAATTATTCCTGCCATTCTAGTGGCACAATCCTAATTGTTCAAACCAACTTGCAGATGAGGTGGTAACACAAGGTTGCCATCTTAACAGACTAAAACCAGGTAGTACTGCATAAGACTGTGCTGAAACATGTACTGCCTAGCATGACAGACCCCCCCCCCATGACTGATCATACTTAGAAGACTACTATCTAATCCTGTGATGGAGAATTTGTGGTCCTCTAGATGTTGCTGTAAAATTCCCACCAGCCTTGACAAGGGGCCATGCTGGCTGGGGCTGATGGGAGTTGGAACCCAACAATATTTTGAGAGCCACATACTTAAACAGGGACAGTGTGAAATAAATCTGCACAACTATTTTGGATCCCTAGAAATATACTGGTAAACACTACTTCTTTCTGATACTTCTAACACCTTCTATTAACATCATTATACTTTCCCCCTTTTTCTATAACTAGCTCTGGTACAGATAAGGACCAATAGCATCAGTGGAGTTAGACACACAATAGTTTTTGAACTTGGAATTGCTATACTGCTTCTGTACCAAATGGAAAGGGTGGCATGGAAGCGGAACAGAAATGTAAATGCATTAGGATTTCTCATTAGTCGTTGCTGTAGGGTGTATCCTATTTTAGAAACATGCAGTTTTTAAAAAATATACATTTACTGTTTCATATTATAGAAGTATATGCTCTATACAGGCAACCTTAAGGTGGCCCTTCTTCACTCCCAAAATGGTAAAATAGAATTCTGTTGTGATGAATTATGGAAATGACTGATTGTAACATTTCAAAAAGAAAAGAGAATATAGTTTTTCATGAACATGTTAAACTTTTTTTTTTTTTTTGCAAGGAGTGTACTAAAAATTTTTGAACAGGCTATCTAAAGAGTAGCTTTGGTTTCACATCTATTAATAGAATAATCCATTTTTTTCTACACCAGAGTAAGTCCCACTAAGTTCAATTTTATTTACTCTGGTAGACATCTTGGAGCCTCACCTATATATGTTAATAGCAACTATGAACCAAGACTGCATCTGCCATGTCCTTCAAAAGCAAAGCCAATGTAAGTGGACAGACTATAACTGTCTGCTGAGATAAGCATGCACCATTATGCACTTTCTACCCCTTCCTATAATTATGAACACTACTAATTTGGGAGAGAGAACGATTGTTTACATTCCCTCCCCAAATATATTTAAAGTAACAGCTTGAACAGAATGAATCTTTGAGCTCACCCAAACAATACTTGATACCTTGTTTAATGAAATGTTCAATAATTGTTTTGCAACCAAAAAGAGGTATAAATAAATAAATAAAAATAAAATCTTAAAGCAGTGATAAGAAATTCTTTCTACTGTTCTCAATCAAAAGGTTCTGAACACATGGAAAGTACCAGCACAGCATAAACACACTTTCTAGCCTTCTAAGACTAGAGAGACCTTACATTGCCACTTTCCCTGCCTGCAGCAATTGGAACACATATCTAATGAAGTCTGATAGGTCCTCTTTTACACAGCTATGTTTAAATAAATGTTATTTCACAATATACAGGCTGCACAAAGGAAAAGCATAGCTTGGAAAGTTGAAAATGTGTCCTCCCTAGCTATTTTCTAGGTCCTCCAAGGCAACTCCATGGTATTTTAAACTGGAAGTCCCTTTATTTTCAATGGTGTTCACTATTATCCACAGATTTTGTTATCCACAGTGGGGCCTGGAACCCTACTGCACTTGGCTTCCTTTACGGATGAGAAAATATCACTTGCTCAACATCACCCAGGGTTTCCATGGGGAGAAAGAGGAACTGAAGGAGGTGGTGGGGTGGTCTTTCTGCCAGGAAAGTATTGAGAACAAGACTGAGCGATCCTGGCTATAGGCTGGAAACACAAGCAAGTGGCTGGCGGTTTCATTTGAAAGAAAGAGGAACTGAAGGAGGGGTGTCGGGTGCTCTTTCAGCCAGGTAAATCCTAAGAATAAGACAGAGGGATATGATTTGCCCAACATCACTCAGTGGGTTTTCATAGCCAAGGGGGGATTCAAACACTGATCTCTCAGAGTTCTAGTCCATACTCCAACCATTATACCATGCTATCTCTTCTAATTTTAAAAGTAACTAGTTATTACAGCTCCAAGAGTGTCAAAAGTACTTAGTCGTTGTTAGAGCTACTTTTTTAGAAGTGACTTTTTTGCTTTCCTATTTCTCAAAAGTAACTAAAACACTTTTAATTACTTTTTAAAAGCAAGCACATCATAATTTCCCTAATATCATCATCATCATCATCATCAATTGATTCACACAGTCCACAGACCCATCATACAACAGACAAGGTGTACATTAATAGCTAAAACCATAATACAAAACCAATAAAATTAGGATACTTATTGATAGACTTTTTGGAGCTCATCCAACTTATTCATCTATTAACTTCCCTCTCACTGGTCTAATGACCACAAATAAGAATTTAGCAACTGACAGGGTAATATTAGGACATTTCCTTAATAGTCACGGCACAGCACAAGTCAGCACTTCAAACGTGTGATCTTCTTTGTCCACCATTTAATGAACCCACACCCCATTCACTATAAAAGTAACTAAAAGTTACAGTTTACATTTCACAACAGATGAAAGTATCTCTTGACAAGTCACAATAATAATGTGACTTAGACATACCTTCATTTTGGGGGAAGGGAATTTATTTCAAGTAATTATTTAATTCCAAGTTCTGGAAGAATAATGCTTAAAAGGCTCCTGATCTAGGCTCCTTCAATTTTCAGGACTCATTGGGGCTCGAGGCCATTTGGTATTGCCATTCAGTGATTATACACAGAGACAGAGGTTAAGAAGCTTGGAACATCATCGCTCTTCCCATATGATTGTGCACCATCAGCACAAGTGATGTCTCCCTACGAAAGCTGAATCAATTGTGCATTATACATGAGCGAGATTATTCTCATCCTGTAATTCTTCTCTCCCCTCCTCTGGAAAGCAAACTATCTTATAACAGAAGACTCCACTCCATCTCAATGAGAAAGTGATGGAGATGGTTAGAAAAAACAGTGCATCTGCTAATTTATGGTTACAGTATGAATAATTTGTGTCCTTTTCTCAATGACAGAAGGCTATTTCAGCAGTTTCTGATAACTACTACTTTGTAACTGGACATTCAAGCCCATTATTCTCAAAAGGTAACTGGGATGGGAGGATGGCATGTGCTGATTGTCAAAATGCCAAATGTTATGCTTTTGCTTGTGAACTGAAAAACTGTCCCTGGAAGTTATAGACACAACATAAGCAAAGAAAGGAAGAAAGATCAGCTGCCAATGTGACAAAGCCAAAGTACTGTACATTACTTACTAAAATCAACTGGGTTTAAAAGTATTCAATTTTACTTGGATTGTGTGGTGCCCATAGTTATTTAGGATTAGTACTGGTTTAGTCTCCTAATAAGATCCTTGATTCAGCATTAGAAAAGACCCATTTTTTCCCATTGTCTAACAGCAGATTGTTTCTGAAAAGTCTCTCTGACTTTTGGAAGCTGAATATTTTCTCGCTATTTATTTGCATCCTGGTAACACAGAAAAAAGGTTTTCATTTGGCACACTACCCCATCTGGTTTTTGAACCCCATCCAGATGATTTAATAGCTGTTAATTAGTTGAAGTGTTTGGCACAAATTTGATGAATCAGATGCAAATGGCTTTTATCTCTTGTGGGATCAAAGGAGTGTTGTGTTAAAACAGTTATATCTTTGCTGTACAGCATATAAATAGAGGGACAGGTTTACTTCATGGATGGATCTCTAGTATCTCAGTATCTCCATTCTGATAGTTGGAGAAAGTGCTTCAAAGAAGGCCTAGAAGGCCAAAAAACAATGTTCTATTTCCTGTTTTGCTCAGCAAACATTAATGGTTAATATGCTTTTCAAAGTACCTGCAGAAAGAGAATTTCTGCATCCCCCCCCCACACACACACATGCAAAGAAAAGAAAAGAAAGAAAACAGGACACATGTGGTCAAGCAACATCACAGCATGCGTGGTTAAGATGGCAAAAGTAATTAATAGGGAAGAACACACAACCCAATAGGCAACAGCAGTTTTCCTTCGCTAGAGCCTTCTGCCCCTTCTTTCCTCTCCTCTCCCCCTTCTTGAGTTAACTGAGTGCAAACTACTTTTGCACTTTGAATCCAGTTTGCAGCAACTGAAGTAAGCTGAAGACAAAGGGGAAAAGCAGGAAGAGAAGAGAGAAACTTCTTAAAAGCAGTTGAAAAAAGTAGGAAGTCCGAGGATTAATTGGGACTGTTCCCACTAAACTGGGACAGTTGGAAAGTATCTTTCCGTGGAAAAACAACACTTTTGTTAGGGAAGCCAGATAGCCTTTCATAAACAATAGCTACCAATTTGATTGTTATGCATAGATTCTCTCATTTAAATGTTTGCCTTGCAACTTTTGTTCTGAAGAGAACATTTGGTGGCAAGGCAGCTCCCAGGCCCTCTTTGCACATCTGCCATCATTATCATCAAGCATGACAAATGCTTGGGAGAAATTTTGCAGCACGTAAAAGTGTGAAGAGAGCAGCAAAAGCAACTGGCTTGAGCAGCAAGAGGGGAAGTGTTCTGGTGCCACTAGTAAATAACAAAGAAATGAGTGGCTTAATAATAGTTGCTCTACTGCTAACAGGAGTGCTATACAATAGAAACACAAATAAAATCCAGAATCCATAAATATAAAATCGAAATAATAAAACAATAAGTTAAATGCAGCCAACACTGGAGCAAACAGAGATTTTTAAAAACCCTCTAAACATTACAAAAACAAAATTACTTAAAGGAAAATAAAAACCATAAGATAATATGACTTTTTCAAAAAGTATTTGCTAGGCACCAAATAAATAAGAGTAGGCACTAGACGGACCTCTCTATAATCCATGGAAAATGACATGGATAGTTCCTCATGTAGCTAAAACTGCACCATCCACACACACACACACACACACACACACACACAAGATGATGTTTCAACTTGCTTGTAATTGGGCCAGAAATCTTTAAGGGGGGAAATGCTGAAGGCCAGATAGCTTGTGCTAGTTGGCCATGGATTGCTGACTGAGTGTTGGGAGGGGCAGAGCCAGGAAAAGTTACTTTTTGGACTATAATTCCCACAAAACCCCAGTTAACAACAGCCAATGGCCATGCTGATGGGGAGATTCTGGAAAATGTAGTCCTCTGTTTTTCTAAGCTTTAGGGGGGCATGCACAGTGAACTGAGGGAAAGTGGGGAGGTGGAAATTTCAACTCAAAATTCCAAGCAGGAGACTTCCTAGAACCAAAAACAGAATAGTCTGCCATGTAACACTGGGACATTGTGATATATACACATCAAAATTTGAGAGAGTGCTCTCAACTAACTTGCAGTGTGAAATTACAATATGGAGCCTCTTAGAAGCAAAAGAGGGCCTGCCATAACTCATCAGAAAGTATTTTTTAAAAGACGGTCCTGAAAACAGGAGTGGTTTGCCTGTAGAACGCCCACTGAGAGGGAGAGGGGAAAAGGAGATGGTTAAGGCCCTCCTGCTAAGATCCCTGAGCCTAAAGCAGGGGACAGGAAAATGGAAGAAGTATCTTCAAGGTATTTCTGGGTAAGATTCCTGAGGTAAAAAGCTGGGACTGAGAAAACAGGAGAACCCATGCACCCCTTTTCAAGGTATTACCTTGCAGCTAGGCAGCACTAAATACACTTCAACTAGTAAGCTATGTATCAGCACTTGCAGAAACTTTAACTGTTCTTGCTGTTAAAAAAAAAGTTATAATGCAAACTCTAGGGACTTAGCTACACGAGCCAGGATACACTGGCTCCCCGCCGGCGTACCCTGGCTGCAAAGCTGGTCAGTTCTTCCTCCATTACCTATACAAAATCACAATCCAGAAACATCACCCAAGGAGACCTTCTGTTGTGCTTTCTGCAACCGGACTTGTTTATCTTGGATTGGCCTTTTCAGTCATCAGCGCGCTTGCAGAAAGTGTGGGATGAGTCCTTCCTGAATCTTCATTTGCGAAGAAAAGTCAGAGAGAGACCTGTACAGAATGGGCCAGAGTCCCTGCAGCTACCACCACTGCCATTTTCTTTGCTGACTGAGAAGACAGGAAGGGGACTCTGCGAAAATGACTGAAAGCCCCCTGCATGCAACCAGCCTTGGTCACATGCTGAGGAACTCCTTCCAGATTTTTGGGAGAGCTAGGGAGATGGCGGTGGCAGCCAGGGCCAGCATGCCAGGTAGGCTCCTGCAGACATGTGGGGCCTGACCCAGTTATTAATGGTGGTAATGAAGTAAACTGGGTATTTTCTTATAATGCTGTATCAGGCCCTATTCTGCCTCCCCCCACCCCCATCTCAGCCCCGTATCTGCCCTAGGTGTGGTGAGGAATGCCCAGGGGCAGAACAGGGCAAATGCCCTGCGTCATATGGACTGCAGGGTTCTGAGACAAGGGTAAGATAGGGTATTTAGCCCATGGGGATAAGCGCTAAGTCATAACATAAAGAATTGCTTCATGAGAAAGAGTTCAAAAGGATTACGATCAGCGGGTTATTTCGAAACACTATTTCTTAAGTCTTAATTTGAGATATTTTATATTTGAAAGCATCTGAACACCTACAAAATGACCAGAGGGTTATTTCTAGATGTTGGTGTTTCCTAAGCCCTTCCTGTTGTTGTTGTTGTGTGCTTTCGTGTCATTTCCAATTTATGGCAACCCTAAGGTGAAACCTATCACAGTGTTTTCTTAGCAAGATCTGGTTTTTTTGGGGGGGGGGGGTTTGACTTTGCCTTCTCCTGAGGCTGAGAGGGTGTGACTTGCTCCAGGTCACCTAGTGAGTTTCCAGGGCTGAGCAGGGATTCAAACTCTGGTATCCAGAGTTGTGGCCCAATGCTCAAACCACTATACCACACTGGCTCCCAAGCTCTTCTACAGTTTATATTTGAAAGTATTTGAACTTATTACTATCAAAGCAACTGAATACTTAATGCAGATACAAAAGGCTGTGAGAGCCACTTTTTATAGGACGTACAGTACTGACATAAAACAGGTGGGTATGAATAGATTGTTTGCTTCAGGCCACAGTGAAATGGAAGGCTATGCTATCACAACCCAGGGAGTAGTACGTGCTACATGAGTGCTTGTATGTAAAAAAAATACATACAAGCAATCTGAAAGCATGCACCACAGGTCAACTGCACCAATCACACTAAAGCCAAACTGAACTTCTTTCAAGCAATCTGTGTGCAGGATTGCAACCACAGGGACGCCTCCTTTGCCATTAAGAGGAACAGGTTGGGCTGAACAGATATAAAGACAGACAAGGCTGGTCTGAATTTGGAACTGTGTAAAGACGGTGATGCTTCTTTTCTCACGCTTACATAAAATATGTCAAGAGTCCCACTTCTATAAAACTGATAAAGGTACAGAAACCTTGCCTACCCAAAAGCCTCTGCACATTTCCCCAGGGGAGTGGAAACAGGAAAGCCAGACTATATGCTTCTTTACAGATATGACCAGAGTGAACACGACTAGGCCTTTAGTAAAAAAGCCATGGCTGACCCAATAAAGATTGAAGCACATAGGAAAGATCTGTAGCCCCTTTCCTTCTTGCCAGTCTCAGTGAAAATTCTCCTACCAAACTCTTTGACACAGAATGGAAGACAGTAATCTTCCTATGGCAAATAGTTGGGTTTTTGGGGAGGCAGGATTGTTATTTCTGTGTCATGTTATATATACCCTGTCCTTTCGTGGAAGGAGCCTAATCCTAACTATAAAACGAATACTTCCCCACACTAGGCTCATACTAAAAAAAACATTGTATACAATGCATTTACCATAATAGGTATCTTTACTCTTGGACCAAGAGCAAAAAATTGAAAATATTGTAACAAAAGCTCTTCATTTCCAATAAAAAATGATAGAAATCTGCCTCAGGTTATTGTACATATATTGAAAAAATTAAATTGCCATATAACTAAGGAAGATTGGAATTCAATTATATATTTTATGTTTATTTCACATCCCATTCCTCCAGCACCCCATGTTTTTTCTCACTGAACACTCCACATTTCTGAGAACAAAGTTTCTTGAGATTCCCAGCATATAAGCTTATAAATGATGCACAGACTGAAAGGTTTTAGTATTTGGCAAAAGCTCCAACATACCAATAAAATATGACATACTGTGAAATGTATACCAGCAAAACACACAGCAGCGATGTTCTGCTAGAGAAGCCATGCTGGTAGAATGGCTAAAATGGAGTTGTGAGGTGAAAACAAGGGAAAAAAAACACTTACAGTATCCTTTCAGTTCATGGACATGCTTCTGTCAATAACAGGACTTTATTGCTCCTGGAACTGGAGCAAAAAAATCAATTATGTATTACTAATTTGTTGCACTATGTGCCTACTTCTCCCCAACCAAAGTTCTTTGGGTGATGGAAGCACAAGTCCAAGCTGCCTCCATCAGGCCTTACTGTGTTGCTACAATAGGGATGGGAAGGATAGTCAAAAATATATGAAAAATGGTTGAAAATAATGTTTCTCAAATGTCAAGAAAGCCTGACTGAAGAATCCTGGACTGATTAGAACATTTAACTAAGTAAGTAAGTAAGTAAGTGAAATTTATCATATATGACCATAGGTCGTCACAAAAAAGTAGGCATAATAAAACAAAATAAATAAATATCATGTTTAAATATTATATTAGGTGGCATATTAACAACGTATTTAGTGTTAAAACCTTCTTGAATTAAAACGTCCCATGTAAACTGGTCATTATGGCAGTATATAGTTCATTCTGTTTCATTTGGCTATACCTGTACTTCATACCAGATTCTGTGGCCTTTCTATTCTGTTCTTGGTTGACTGACCAAGGAGGTAGGCCTGTGCCTTGCGTAAGGCCAATAGGAAGGTTACAGCTCTTCTAAATATTGTTGCAAAGTAAGAATTTGATCTTTTGACTTGCTGTCCAGGAGTCTTTGATTTGTAAGGGTTCTGAAAGGAATTTGTTTCTAATTTCAGATGATGAGAGACAGCAAAATAAATAAGTAAATAAAAAGAATATTTGTAGTTGAGGACTTATTCTACACAAAATTCACACATCGTTTTTTCATGCAGAAAACATTTTCTGTGCAAAAATATTATTTTTTGTGCAGAAGATACTGTTTCTTGAAAAGAAAATGCTGTTTTCTGTGCCAAACACCCATGTGTGAATTTTGCACAGAACAGTCCTGAATTGTACATAGTCACCAACAACTGCAATTTTTGAAGACTTTCTCTGAGAGAGAAGATAATGATTAAAAATTCTTCCTTTGAGAAGAAACTTAGTTAAGAATTACTCATTGCTTCCTTTGAGAAGAAACTTAGTTACGAATTACATCCCTATGCTACAACAGAATATATGAGATAGTATAACTTGGGTTGGCAACCATAAAGGGTGCAGAAGCCATTTTTCATCAGCCTCCTGGGACTGTATCAGTACTTCTGATGTATCCGTAAGCAACATCATGTCACTTTTATTTTACCCTTCACCCAAATTTTAGCTGATTTTTCACTCAGAATTTTGGGGTTTGTAAAGGTATTTAGAAAGCTTCGGGGAATTCTGGGTGCACACCACCATATTTTGAGCTATGAAAAAATGACTGTGACAATGTACAGTTGTCCCTTCATATTCGCTGGGGTTTGGTTCCAGGACTCCCCGTGGATACCAAAATCCGTGAATACTCAAATCCCATTATATGCAATGGCATAGCAAAATGATGTTCCTTATATAAGATGGCAAAATCAAGGTTTGCTTTTTGGATATTTTTAAAGAATATTTTCAAGCCGTGAATACTTATATCTGTGGATACCAAATCTGGAGGGGCAACTGAAATCCATGGATACGGAGGGGCAACTGCATATTTGGCAGGGGGGTCTGGGGCCTTGGGGGTCTCCTTTGGGGCTTCATGGATTTGAAAATGGTGCCTTAAGGGCTTCCCACATGCAGCCCATGGGCCACATTTTCGCCATCCTGGTATAACATGGTACCCAGCTATGGCATGCTGCCACTTGCAGTGATGAAGGCAGGCTGGGGCTGTTTCCCTGTGTATATCAGGTCACTGGCTCCCCTCAATGTGGAGGTAGCATACAGTTGTTGCTGGTATAGCCCCTGATTTGGTTTCTACTAGTAGTGTTTCCAGGAGAACTGGAGGTGTTTTTATTTTGGTTAACCTCATTTTGGTATTTTGCATCTTTCTCTCACTCTTCTCAGGTGGAACATAAAAAAGAATACAGAAACCCACTGAACCAGAGGCAGTGTGTCTCACATCCATACTTCAGCATAATGAGAGTATGAGATTGTCCTGTTCGTTACTGACAGCATGTACTCTAGAATGCCAAGATTTTCTGTTAATCTGCCAAAAACTGGAGCTTCCAAGTGACACACTTGGGAAACAGTACAGGAGAGAAAGCTATCTGATCTTCAGTGCAGATGTGGAAACCAAGGTCTTTAAATAACAATTTTTCTTAAAATGTGTCTCCATCTCAGGCGTCCTAGGAATAATTCTAGGTGGAACTCCTAACCATTCTTCCACATGTCATCTTAAGACTGTGACTAAAGGCAGACTCCATGGTTTCAAAATCAGCCAGTATTTTTCCTCTTCATTCCTGATCCTGCATCATTTAACATCTTGTTGTTCTTGGGTGCCTTCAAGTTGTTTCCATGGGGTTTTCTTGGCAAGATTTGTTCAGAGGGGGGTTGCTTTTTTTTCATCTGAGGTTGAGAGCGTGTGACTTGCCCAAGTTCACACAGGATGTTTCCATGGCTAAGTAGAGATTTGAACCCTGGTCTCTAGAGTTAATAGTCCAACTCTCAAACTAGTATACCACACTGGCTCTCCTATTAACATCCAGCCTAATGAAAATCTCTGGAGAATGCCCTTCATCCTTTTTTGACATAATTTGCTTAGCTTTAAACAATTACATTATTTCCAAACACGTAAAATGATATACCGTACTAAACCTACAACAAATCATTACTTTTTATCATCTATGATATGTTTACTAATTCCCAGACGAGTGACTATAGAATCCCAATTTAATTTTGTTACAGTTTCACAACCAACAGGAGACTGCAATTTTGGCATCAGTCCTGCCACTAAAGGTTAAAGAAAAAAGGATGACACCCCAGTGACAGCTCGACTTGTTTATGAGCTGGTGTTGCATTGCCTCCAGCTGTAGCTTTGCATTCAATACATATTCTATCATAAATGCTGGAAATCAAATGTACACACTTGTACCAACAATTTAATATCAGATTTTTTATGGCCATTCTGCTCACTTGGTGTATACAAAGTAATACATGGTGACAATAAAACTACCATTTCTCTTGTGCTGGTATGTCTTGGGGCCTTTAAATATGAAGTTTTGATATAAATAATGCAAGTGATGTTCAAAATGGTAGTTAAAACAAGGTATATTACAGTAGAATGCTCTGTAGCCTTCTCTCCAGAATCATTTCAGGTTGGCAGTATTCATATATCACACCGAACCATGGTTTAGAGTATGAGTGACCAACATAGCCCAGTGGCAATATGTCTTGCCTCTGCCCTGACTGCTGCCATGTAGCAGCAACTGAAAGTGTGACTAGTACAATGATATTTTTCAATACTGTACTCCTACAATTGTGATGAAACATTCAAACACATGATTAAATGGGTCTTTGAGATACAGGATACTCTAGCACCCTATTGGACCAAATGGCTACCAGATTTGACATTAATATCTAGGACAAACACAGCTTGGAAAATAGACTTTTTGTACTTCACATCCCAGAATCTCACAGCCAATATGGTAAACAGTCATGTAGTCTGGAGGGGTGGTAGTGGGGGTGACTGTAACAAAAGTAACATTCCCAAGCTCTCATATCAACTTTGGCAGCAACAGCAACCACAGCAGGGAAAGGGTGCCACCCTCAAAGATTTGTGTGGTGATCATCATGGATCTGAATACTAAAAAAGTTATTCACACCAGTTTAAAATAACACTCATGAGCAAGAGTGAGCCATGGTGAACCATAGTCTCTCCCCCCCTTTTTTTTTAACTATCAAGAAGGGTTCTAAAGTTTTTGCTTTTGCTTAGGACCTATCTACACTAGCCAGGATACACTGGTTCCCCACTGGAATATCCTGGCTGTGGAGGTAGCTTGTTCTCCCTGCCCCCATTACCTGCAGAAGATTGGCTGGAGCCCAAACAGGATGCTAGCCTGTTGCTGAAGCTGCCACCGTCACCATTTTCTTGCTAATGTGGAAGCCAAGCAGGGATCCCGCAACATGTGACCGCAGCCCCCTGTATGTGACCAGCCTTGGTCACGTGCTGCAGGACTCCTATTTGGCTTCTGGAAGAGCCAGGAAACTGGCAGGGAGGAGCAGAGTGCTGGATGGTCTCCCACAGACATGCAGGGCCTGATCCAGAAGAAACCGAGTATTATCTTCTATCATGGTAAAGGGCCCTATCCTGGCTTGCCCCCTTTCCAGCTCTGTATCTTCTCTGAGGATAGTTTGGACTATAGAGCTCTGGAACAGGGGCAAGCTGGGGTACTTGGCCAGTACAGACAATCCCTTAATTGCAGTTTCTTGTGTTTCTCAAGCAACAAGCTGGGATTAACATTAATTTTGGTTAGTTTAAAACAAGCCTGGGCCCAGTACTATTCAACATCTTTATGTCCTGGGCCCAGTGCTATTCAACATCTTTATCAATGACTTGGATGAGGGAATTTGGGGCATACTAATCAAATTTGCAGATGACACCAAATTAGGAGGAGTAGCTAATACCCTAGAGGGCAGGATCAAAATTCAAAATGACCTGGATAGACTGGAGAGCTGGGCCAAAGCTAACAAAATGAAATTCAATACGGAGAAATGTAAGGTACTGCGCTTAGGGCGGAAAAACGAAATGCATACATACAGGATGGGGGAGACCTGGCTGAACAAGACTACGTGCGAAAGGGATCTAGGAGTCCTAGTAGACCACAAGTTGAACATGAGTCAACAGTGTGATGCGGCAGCTAAAAAGGCCAATGTGATTTTGGGCTGCATCAATAGTAGTGTCTAAATCAAGGGAAGTCATAGTGCCACTCTATTCTGCCTTGGTCAGACCTCACCTAGAATACTGTGTCCAGTTCTGGGCACCACAATTCAAAAAGGATATTGACAAATTGGAGTGTGTCCAGAGGAGGGCGACTAAAATGGTGAAAGGTCTGGAAACCATGCCTTATGAGGAAAGACTTAGGGAACTGGGTATGCTTAGCCTGGAAAAAAGACGGTTAAGGGGCGATATGATAGCCCTGTTTAAGTATTTGAAGGGGTGTCACATTGAAGATGGAGCAGGCTTGTTTTCTGCTGCTCCAGAGACTAGAACACAGAGCAATGGCTGCAAGCTCCAGGAATAGAGATTCCACCTCAACATTAGGAGGAACTTTCTGACAGTGTTCAGCAGTGGAACACACTCTCTTGCAGCATGGTGGGGTCTCCTCCATTGGAGGTCTTTAAACAGAGGCTAGATGGCTATCTGTCAGGAGTGCTTTGATCGTGATTCCTGCGTGGCAGGGGGTTGGACTGAATGGCCCTTGTGGTCTCTTCCAACTCTACAATTCTATGATTCTATGATTCTAAGCCAACTTCAAACCACGGTGATAGTAACTGGCTTACTGAAACTAAACACAACCAATATTTAACCACAGTTCTGGTTTTACAACATAGGAAGGTACAGTTATCTAAAGCAGAACTCAACACCTCTAACCTCTTCTCACTTGCATGTGAGGAGAGATGAGATGAGAGAGAGAGCAAGAGAGGAGAGATGGTAGCAGAGAAAGTAAGCCCAAGTGTTTCTGAAACTCATGCAAGACACACTAAAACATGGGTTGTTGTTGATTCATATGAAAAGACTCACTATTTATTGCTTAATATATTCTAACCACACCTTGCTTCACATAAAGAAATGAGTAGGCTATCACCCAGATAATTAGGTGTTGTATAAAAGTCTCCTAAAACTACGGTTTTAATTTTTGTCCCTTTACAGAATTTCAGCAGGTTTTGCTTGTCATGCAACCCTAAGTAAAACAAAGTGCAATCATTTCATCAACTATATAATGTAATTTTAAAAAGCTAAAAATTAATTGCCTCCATAAAAGGTAAAAGGGGTTTTAGCATGTATTAGCAGTACATCTGATAAGAATGATGGGCTGGTAGAAATCCACTAGACTGGGATACTTTTCCTACATTGTTCTCCAAGACTGAGTGTCCCTTTCCACCTGAGCTTCCCCGCTTTCCACCTCCTTCTCTATTCACACTACAGCTTGTCATCCTACTACAAGCAAGGGCAGGGTTGTCATTCTAGGACTTTGCTCACAAAAGAGTGACAAGGACAACAAGCATCTTTACTGCACAGGTAAGGCATATGTGGCTCTCCAGATGTATAAACCACAATTCTCACACTTCCTAACCACTGATCATGTTGACTGTAGCTGATGGAAGTTGGTCCTCTACAACACATACATACCCCCCATGGTGTTCTGCAGGCTTACTGGAGAAATGGGTGTCAGATTTATTCAAGATGTTGGGCATAAACAGGTGGAGTACTGTAGTCTTCATTACCTTGCTTATGAGTTCAGATGAAACCTACGTAAGCCATAAATGCTAGAAGTGTTTTATTACTTTGAAGACGTATGCAAAATACTTTGCAGGAGGTATAAGGAGTTTCCATTTGGTTAACATCAATTATTGGAGGGGGAGAGAAAAACCTCAAGAATTTTATGTCAAGTGTTTTAAGTGCAAGTCACATGACAACTGAATGCCAAACAGTTGCAAAGACTCCCTCATTCACAAACATGCATAAAATTCAAATAATATTTGCAAACAAGAAATGAAAGGCAAGACTGAAAAGGCAAGGAACAATTTGCCCATTCATATGCTTGCTGTTTATTACTTTGTTTCTTTCTTTGGGAAGCTCTTCTTATGAAACAGTGGTTCATATAGTTCTTGCATCCTGACTATCTCTACATTTACTTGAAAGTAAGCCTCATTGAAACCAATCATTGTATTTTAACTGTGGTCACCAGTTTGCAACTGGTGTTTATGTTTATGTATCCTTTCACAAATAGAGTCCTTTCACAAATACAGAGTTTATGTATCCTTTCACAAATAGTCCTTTAACCTATCCTTTCCTCACCAGAAATTCTTCAAACTACAGTCCCCACCCTCCATAGCAACTGTGGTCATTGGCTGAACTGGCTGGAGATGATGAGAGGTACAGTCCCAAAGCATTTGGAAATTGCCAGGTTCAAGAAGGCAAATACAGACTATACTCCTAAACCCTCAAAATCAAAAAAGTATTCACTGCTGCTCAAACAGTGTCCAATCCATCCACTTCACATTTTCTAGGCTTATACAATTGCTGCCATACTCTGCATGTCATTAGATTTTTCTTGGTTTTTTCTGGGCTATTCCGTGTTCTGGAATAGTTTGTTTCTGATGTTTCACCTGCATCTGTGGCTGGTATCTTCAGAGAATGGTTGGGTAGGAGTGTGTCTGGGCTTTATATGCTGTCAACCCCTGTAGGGGAGTATATGTAAATTTGTGTAATTGAATGGTTAGTTTCTAGGTATAGAAATGCAAGGCTCGTTAGTGTCTGTTTGGCTGATGGTTGATGGGCCATTATCTGTTGGGAATCCCTATGGCCCTGGGTGGAATTCCTTTGTAAGTGTTGAGTTTTAATTCTATTGTATTTCAAAACTAGGAGTCAGATTTTGTTTACTTTTAAGGTTTCTTCTTTCCTGTTGAAGTTGTCCAGGTGTTTGTGGATTTCAATAGCTTCTCTGTGCATTCTGACATGATAGTTGGTGGCCTGGTCCAGAATTTCTGTGTTTTTAAATAACATTTTGTGTCCAGGTTGGTTTATAACATGTTCTGCTACTGCTGATTTTTCTGGTTGGCCCAGTCTGCAGTGTCTCTCATGTTCCTTGATTCATGTTTGCACACTGCGTTTAGTGGTCCCTATTTAAACTTGTCCATAGCTGCATGGGATATGGTAAACTCCTGCAGTTGTGAGAGGGTCTCTTTTGTCCTTCACTGAGCATAGCATTTTTTGGATTTTTTGGTTGGTCTATAGATTGTTTGGAGGTTGCGTTTCCTCATCAGTTTCCCTATTCTGTCTGTGACTCCTTTGATGTATGGTAAAAATAGCTTCCCTTTGGGTGGCTGTTTTTCTTCTTCATTCCTGTGGTTTGTTCTGGGTCCAGCTACACTTGTGATGTCTGATCTGGAGTAACCATTAGCCTGTAGGGCCCAGTTTAGGTGTCTTAGTTCATCCTCCAGGTAGTGGGGTTCGCAGATCCAATGTTTTTATTGTGCTTCTTTTTTTTGTTCTGGGTGAAGATTGGAGTTCTTGTGTAGATATCTGTCCGTGTGTGGGGGTTTTCTGTATATCCTGTGACCTAACCATTGGTTTGGTTTGCAGATGACTAGGACATCCAAGAATGATAGTGTTCCTTCCTTCTCCTTTTCCATCGTGAATTGGATATTTGGGTGGATGCTGTTCAGGTGGTTCAGGAATGAGACCAAGTCTTCTTCTCCGTGGTTCCAAATGGTGAAAGTGTCATCCACATATTGGAACCATGTTGTGGGCTTTTTTGGTGCTGTTTCCAGGGCTTGCTTTTCAAAATGTTCAATGTAAAAGTTTGCTATCACTGGGCTCAGGGGGCTGCCCATAGCTACCCCATCTATCTGTTCGTAGAATTCATTATCCCACTGGAAGTAGCTTGTAGTGAGGCAGTGTTTGAACAAGGCTGCGATGACCTCAGGAAATATTTGTTGTACGAGTGCCATGGTGCTTACTTCACAATTTTAAAAAAAAAAAACAGTGGCAAAGCAGAGTCCTGCGCTTGCTCTGTGTGTGTGTGTGTGTGTGTGTGTGTTAAAGATCATAATCATCTTCAGTAAGGGTTCTTGCAAACATTAAAGTTAAAATGAACTAACTGATAAGAAGAAAGAATGACCTCCTTAAGAAAAGGAAACTTGATTACATAACTGATTGGCCAAGAATGTACAGATCAACCCCCCGTATTCACAGATTCAGTATCCAGTTTCACTTATCTACATCCAAAATAGATTCTCTCTAGGCATTTCTAGGTCGTCCAATTTGATTCTATGGCCAACTTTTGCCATTCTCCTCATTGAAAGTAATAGTGTTCCCTATTATCCACGGTTTCAGGTATCCACGATGGCGTCTTGGAACATATCCCTCATGGATATGGGGGTCAACCTGTATTTGGATTAACACACATGCACACGCATACACCAGCAACACCAGATCATTCTCCACATCTCCAGTAACAATAAATTGACAGTGCTTGTCACTTTACAAGGTTTCTATGTACAGATTCTCATGTCTAACTTTCCTGGAACAGGTTGCTATTGACCTTTTTTTCACAGCAGGAAGAAGAAGGAGAAGCAAAAGAAGAGGACCAACAACAGTAGTAACAGAGAGGTGGCTGCTGCTAGCAGTGGAGGAGAAGGTTTACACAACATCACCAACAATGTCCCTGGCCACTTGTCCATCCCAGAGAAACCATCTGTATTGGAGACCATGCACACAGTAGCAGGGCTGGGAATCATGTAGCATTCCCTGGGTGATTGGACTGCAAGTCCTGGTATCATAGTGAATGGGAAGGGATGTTGGAAGCTGCTGTACAACAACATCTGGAAGGCCACATAGTTCCCATCCTTGTACTAAATGACTCTGCTATAAATAATAACTTTCTTAAAATATTGCACTATAATGGTTCTGCACTGTTATGATAATCACCCAGCCTGAGTAATCAATCATGCTTCCCTAGATTATTCTGAATAGACGGGCAGGTTATTATCAGGAAAGACTATAGACTCGCTATCACTTCTGAGGCAGAATGACTTTCCCTCCAACTCTCATTCTGTAGTACAAATGCTTCTCTGGTTCTTAGGGACAAAACAGCCATTATTGTCAACTTTTACAGCCTGCAACAATGATTCAACATTATATGATATTAAATCACTTTTTAATTATTATTTGAAGGTACGGGAATGCACTTCTGTCATTTTAATATATTTTAATCTGCCTCACTTTCTAGGAAATCAAGGCAACACACATGCCCCCCTCCCTTCATCTACACAACCATCTGGCAAGATTGGCTAGGCAGAGGCAGTGCACATGGTTTCACATTTTCCATTGAGGTTAATGACTCTGCAGGGATTTGAACCCATGTACCACTGGGCCAACACTGTCTATTACACAATGCTGGTTCAGCAGAAAAACTGAGTACAGCTCTCCCTGTCTCCACATATCATTGGATGTGTATTAAAGATCATACTATTGTCACTGGATAGGGATACAGCAGTATGTCTCACAAAAACTAAAAGACGGTTGGCACATGCTTTGAGTGACTGTCTGGGTAAACCATGCACAAACGGAAGGACCCTAGCCAAGAAAGGGAAAGTCTGAGAGTTCATTTCAGGTTACCAGATAAGCACTGTTAAATGCACCAGCACATTTCTCTTGACCTGCTTTCACCTTGAATTGTGTGTGATATAGGTCATCATGCCTATTTAAAACCATTTAGATCCCTTGAGGGGATGGCCTAAAGACCTAATAAATGTACTGAAGCAGAGTTTTCCATAGAAAGAGACCTTTCAGCTCATCTTTTCAAACCTAGTAAATAAATGCTCCTTCTGGGCATATAGAGAATGACTGACAATCATTCTACAAGCTAATCATGCTTATAGTTGTGTACACTGATAGAACTCCTGTTCCCAATGGGGGGAGTGCTCCTTAATCCCACCACCAATTACAGCTAGATGGTGGCTATCAGTCCTGAAGATGCTTAAAATCCCAAATTCATTTCTCAGTATATCCAGAGAAAGGACTCAAGAAAGATGCATTCTGCAATCCTGGGAAACCTCTGCCGATCAGTGCAGAGAGTTGTGAGCTTGATGGGCCAATGGTCTGACCCAGTAAAAGGCAGCTTTCCTTTGTTCCTTTGTTCTTGTTCCAAATAGGGGAAGTGTTGGGTTACCTAAAGTGAGCATAGCTGGATAATTCATCTTTTTACACAATGATATCCATTGTTATTCTGAGAAAGCAACCCTGACATACTCCATCAGTAATGTAAATGCAGAAACACAAGACCTTCAATGTGATATGTTACTGTTAGACCCAGACTAAACTAGAGATTAATGGATAGATCCCAAAAAGTCACATATGAAGAATGCAGCAGAGGAAGGGACAATTCCCAAAATACCTGTGCTAGCAATGAGCTTTCTTAAACACAGTTTATTTTCATTTAGTACTCAAGAATCAACTGGAAATCCCAAATGCTCATCAGAAGCACAGATTACAATGCTGAATTTTTCTGATCAAGTCCTAAAAAGGTAGCAAACTTTCCATTCAGGCAGTAAATCACAGCATCAGTCTCTACCAATATACAGCCGGCCCTCCATATCCATGGGTTCTGCATCCATGGATCCAACCACCCATGGCTCAAAAATATTTGGAGAGGCAAAGCTTGCAGTTTGCCATTTTATATAAGGGATGTGTTTTACTATGCCATTGTATATAATGGGACTTGAGCATCTATGGATTTTGGTATCCACGTGTGGCCCTGGAACCAAATCCCAACTGAGGGTCACTGTACTGAGGGTCACTGTAACTAGGGTCACTGTAACTAGGAGCTAACTGAAGACACTCAGTTAATTCATTCTGTTTTACACTGTTGCTACAGGTCTAGTTGCAAATCCCTAAAATGGCTAGATGTGTCAACTCATTACTACCACCTGATCTACTAGAACCACAGAATACACAGTCAGTCATTTTCAAAACATGTGAATTATTTTTTTAAAATAATTCTCTTTAGGAATTATCTTGTTTTACGAGGCCAGTCATAGTTACATGGCTCATCCTTTTTAATCTTTTGGTACTGGCACAGGAGTTCCACTGAACTCAATCAAGCTTTGAAAAAATATACACAGTCCTGTGAAACATCAATACAACCATCACCTATTTGTTCCAATCCACAGTGAACAAGACTGTCTCTTGTATCCATAACAACCTGCATTTATACACAGGAACCCCCTAGTGAATGGAGTGATAAAAATTATTCATGAAAAATATGTGTAACTCCTGCCTCTGGCAATGCATGAAAACTGCAGGCTGGATTTCCATCTCCTCTCATGCTGCCCCCCCACATCATATAGAGTTGCTTATACCATTACTGAACTGCTCAATACCTCTCCCTTGTAGCTGAAGAGAGACCTGTATTCCTTAAACTTAAGTAACAACAAAATCTGATTTGAAAAACTATAGGAATGGTACATCACTATCTTGGGCTGATAGATAGCTATTGCTTCAAAATCCAGCCTGTCAATTAGAAGAGAGCAACAAGTCAGAACACAATCCCCGGGAGTAATAACCAGCTTAACCTCAGTTAATAACTACTGCAATCACTGCTTACCAGAGGTCACACTTTATCTTCCTGGTTCAGACTGGACTGCTGATCTTAAAAACACATTGAAATCGCCCATTCTCTTCTTGCTTTACTGAGCACAGAATTGTATCACCTTCATCCTTGGGCACTGAGAGACATTTCAAATTTAACAGGCAAACAATGAAACAGGATTGTCACTAGTGACGAGGGAAGAAATGTATTCTGTTTATTTTGTTAAGAAATAAGAAATCCAGTTTGCCCCTTCTAGAACCCAAAGTGGACCCAAACACAATCTGTGGTCAGAAGTATGTACATTTTGCACAAATAAATGTGTTAAAATGCATAAAAAACACGTTCATTCAAAAAAAAGTGTTCATAAATATTCTGTAGTCAATGCAAGAAAAATGAGTAGCACACAATTAACATAGCCATTTTGAAAAGTGTGCATGAAAGAAAACATGCACACATTTTAATGTAGAAAGAAAAAGAAGCAAACTTAGCAAATTGGTACAGATAATGAGTTTTAACAAGCTTCAACGGAGAACTGGAAAATATCAGGGAGCTCAGGTTTTGACAGATTTTCACTATAGCTAAGATACCAAGCCCAATACACATTTTCCGGTAGATCTCATTATTCTCTCTCAGAAGCTTTTAATTAAGCTTAATGCTTCCTTTTTCATGGAGATTAGGCCTACCAGTTTCATTTACATAGAGAAAGTAAACATGTGCTCCCTGGGGTGCATAAGAACAGAATGGCAGTAAAGAGGAGAGCCACTTCTATCTTTTTCAAACCATAAGTATTAGGGTATTTTCCCACTTTGGGAAACCAATTTGGGACCAACCAATTTGGGACCAAAATTTTAACACATGTGTATGTGTGTGTGTGTATAAAGATCATTTTAGGAAATAAATTGTGACATGTGGTGAATGCAGGATGAATTCTAGAAGATTTGGAGGCAAATCATTGTCCTAAGCTGTGGGCATAAATGATGACATGAATTGTACTGCACTGTGCACTGAATATAACCAAGCACACAAATAAGCAGATAGCAATGTAGTGATTGATTTGCAGGCATGTTGCCAAGTTTACTTAACATTTTTCAAAAGTGGTATCAGCTATATAACTACTATCTAATTACTGCAGGTTACATCAGGTATACCAGTTCAAAAATACAGTTGGCCCTCCATGTCCACAGGTTCTGCATCCACTGAGTCAACCAACCATGGCTTGGAAATATTTGGGGGGTAAAAATTCTGAAAAGCAAACTTTACTGTTTGCCATTTTATATAAGGGACACCATTTTACTACACCATTGTACTTAATGGGACTTGAGCATCCACAGATTCGGTATTAATGGAGGTCCTGGAATCAACCCCCAGCAGATATCAAGGACCCACTGTAAGAGAACTGTTAGACACGCTTGCTAGAAATTCATATTTACTGCACATTTCAATTCCCAGTCTGCCTTATGCACAACCAAATGTTTCTCATCACAAATATATTAAGTGTAATTATTATTTAACTGTAAAACTGCAATTTTTTCTATGCCAAAATTCTGTTTGTTGATGCCAGCCTAGAACTTTGTAACCTTAAAGCAAAATTCTATGGAATTTGCTTTGTAATTCAAAATTGACCTTCCAATTATATGCTTAGTAGAATGCACTGCAAAAGGAAACAAATGTTTGATAGAAATGCAGCATGACTGTGGCATTCCCTTTCTGCAGGAGCACTCTCTTCAAAGATCAGATTAAGAAGACTATGAGAAAATGCATACTGATTTTATCTGTAATTAAATGAATCCTTCCAGAATGACTGGAATGGATCTTCAGCACTGCACATCCAGCTTTGTATTTGCCATCTATAATTTGCTCTAAAACATATAATGTTATGACGTGATTTACTCAAGAGAAGCAATATACTGTAGGAGTGTCAAATAACATTACTACTGCTAGGTAACAACATTTATATAGCATTCAAAGCAATCTTAGTAATCTTTACAACCTTGAAAAGTAGGTCATCATGATATACCAATATTGCAGGCAGCTACTTGGGAAAGTAATGATTCACTTAAGACCTGGGGTTCGTTTACACAGCAGATTTATTGTGGCAACTTGCGCTTTAATTCTTTTCCACAACTGTGCCAGTCAGGTTTTTTTTTCTAATTATACTGCTTTTTCGTTCAGACTTGAAAAAGTGTGTGAGGCGTGGCCTCCCAAGCAGAGGGATGCTTTATGGGGAAGCAGATAGACCCTCCTTTGAAGCCCTGCATTTTCGAGCTAAAGAAAGACTCACAGACTGCCAAAATAGCAGGGGGAAAGATCAAAGAAGTGGCTCTGTCTCTGTATCTCTCTAAATCTGCCTATAAATGAACTCAGTCACTCCCCGAAGCAGAGACACAGCAATCTCCCCATCTGCCCTGGCATCTCAGCTGAAAGACCTTGCTGCCATGCCGTGGATCCTCAGGTGAACCTATCACAAGTTTTTTCAGCACAATTTGTTTAGTCAGGGTTCACAGACTTGCAAAATAGCAGAGGATTTTTCTAAGTTTCCTGATTGCTACTGAATTGTCCCCCTCCCTCCCCCAATCACAATGCAGCTCTGCTGCAGCTCTTAGTGAAATGGTTTCTCTCTCTCTCTCTCTCTCTCTCTCTCCCCCTCCCTCCCTCCCCCAAGCAGAGCTGACAGATGGGAATTTTATGATTGAAAGGTCCTAGGAATCCTTTTTCTTGGCAGACTTGCAAAATAGCAAAAAGATTTTTCAAAGTTTCCTGATCACTACTGAACTCAGTCCCCCTCTTTTAAGCCCACCCCTGCATCATAGCAACCAATCATAATGCAGCTCTGCTGTAGCCCTTAGCAGAATGGTTGTTTACACTGCCAATAATGTGCTACATTGCAAATATACCAGCAAAAGTAGCAACATCCCTTGCCATGCTATATTTGGGTATTTTACCTTCCCCCCTTCTGAATGAGGCGATGCTGTGGTGCGATCCGTGAGAACTATGAGCTATCTTAAAGGTATATTTAGAGGAATATTTGCCCATGTAAATGACCCCCTGGTCAGAAGGCACATGATAAAGAAACCTTGTAGAAGCTAAGCAGGTCTGGGGCAGGTCCGGTGCGTGGTTGAGAGACTGCCAAACAACTTCATGTACATCTTGACAATCATCACAGGAAAAATGTAGTGTATATATTAATAAGGAAGACCAGCTAAAGTGTTTATGAGCAATATGACATTTGAAATGGGAATATCCTGGTTCATATATTAGTCTCAGCCACTATTGTTTATTAATTCAGTTCTTCTTCTGAACTTTATTATTGATTAGAAATGTTCAATTTCTGACTTCTGGGTGAGACAATGGCAGGCCGATGTCCCTTCATGGAGCTCCGTGAAAGAGAAAGCTGCAGCAACAACAATAACAAGTTCAGAGGCAAGTTCTGGCTAGTGAATTTCTCCCTGGAGAAGAAGAAAGTACAGAGATCTCCCAAACAGGTCCAGGAAATCCATTACTAATGAGGAGACCACAGGTGTTTAAGCAGTTGACAGTTAGCAAAGTGGGGGGGACTGTGGGAATTCCACCATGCTCATGCCACTGTATGTAAGAATCTAAAGGACACTGAACCTGCAACCTCACTTTCTTAATTACGTCTTAAGAACACCTGGGGCTCAGTTACACAGCAGTTTTTATTGCGATAGTTTGCACTTTAGCACTTTTTCGCACCAATGGCGGGTAGTTTAGATGATTTATTGGGAAATTGGTTGCTCTGTTTATTTTTTCGCTTTCTGGTTCAGACAGGCAAAGGTGGAGGCGTGGCCTCCCAAGCACATCTGGGGGAAGATGAGAAAGAGGGAGGGAAAGAGAGAGATAGAGATAAAAAGTGCTCTGATCTTTCTCTCCTGAGGAATGCCTGCTAGTTTTCATGTCTCTTCTTCCTAAAGCTCTTTCAGCCATGGAGGAGCTATTCCCCCCAATCAAGCCCCCCTTCCCCTCATCCACTCTCCCTGTCTCTCTCTCTCTCTCTCTCTCTCTCACACACACACACACAAATGTGATCAGAGGAGTGCGAGCGAGCGAACAGTTGGAGGAGCCCATCACTGCTCAATCTCCCTCCCTTCCCTCCCTCCCTCCCTCTCTCTCTCACATGCACACATAGCCAAGCAAGCTGCAGACAGCTTACTGGATTTTTTCCATGGCTGAAAACAACAGGGGCTTGATCTTTTCATTTCAGCTCCTCCATCTCTTGCAAGCCCACTCCCTCCTTGGACAGCCCAACCAATCACAGCGCAGCTCTGCTGTGATTGTATTGGAAAGATTTCTGGTAGTTCATACAGAGTTTTCCAAAATGGTAATTCACACAATCAGTAATCCGTTAAGTCGCACTACTTTTCAAAAAAGTCGGGAAAAGTAGCAAAATCCCCTATCACACTACTTTTGAGTTTTTGAGTTCCCCCCCCCTTCTGAATGAGTTGATACTGTGGCGCGAAGTGTGGGAACAATTAGGAATCTTAGCAATTTATTTAAGGGAATATTTTGCCGTGTAAATGGGGCCCTCGTATTGTTTGGATTTCGTTTGGTGGTGGCACCAAAACCTTTGTGAGTTTCCTGCTTTCTGTAATAATATAAAAGACTTTAAAGACAATTTCTAAGATTTCTAAGATTACATTTTGAAAGCAGAAAGCTTAACAAGATTGTGACTTTTAAAAGTTTTCCCAATGGACCAAGAGTATAGTAATATTAAAGTCTGGAAGTCAGTAAATCTGGAAGTCATTTTTTAAAGGGAAGACTGGCTGTTCTTGCAAGTGTTTTGCAAGTAAAAAATGGTCTAAGGAAAGAGGTCGATTTGCTATGGGAAAGTGGATTTGTTTTGTCTGGGAGAGGTATCCCACTGAAAGCATTTTACATAATGACACAAGCTAAATAGCCAGGCATTGTCACCGCAACACTGCATCTGAGGAGTCACTGTGGGCACAAAAGTGTTAACTCGATATATGACAAGAATGAAGAAGAATGGCAATGATTCGACCCCCCCGGAAAATGTATGTGACCCAGCAATTTGTCAGCAGATATGAGGGCATTTAAATTGAAGAAAAATGAAGTTAAGAGCTTCTGATTAGCAATAGAGGACATGATGGAAGTCAGAGAATGAGATGAAGCAATGGGATATTGGACAAAGAATGAGGACCAAGGGAAGATATTAGAGTGTGAAGAAAAGATTGATGGTGATTTGCAGCCAGGCCAAGATGATTTTGGAGATTAAGAAGTGATCCCAGAGAGACCAGGGGAGAGTATTAGATATATTACAAATAACAAAGAGGAGAGGAATAACATCAAATACATCGGAAGCACTGGAAAGGAGAAGAGTATATATCTGTATGATTTTCCTGAAAGACAGTTGAGATGTTGGAAGGAGGAATGCTGAAAGTTACAGTAAAGTCATCAGAGACAACAGTGACATTTGGGGGGAGTTTCTGAAAGACAATGATGATACTTGGTTTTCAGCTAGATTTCTGGAAGGAGAGAAAGAAGAGGACAAAGTTAACAAGATCAATATGAAGGGTTTTTATGGAAGGATGTTTCCTCCCCAGGTCTTATTGAATTTGATGATTGATGTTCAATTTGTGGAATTGCAAAGGCTTGGCAAACAAACAAACAAACAAAACCCAAAGTATGAATGGGTAAAGAAAAAAGGATTGGGTTTATTGGATTTAAGATGTTATTTTGTTGATTGATTCTTGATGTTGATCTAGCATAAAGGAAGTTGTTATAAATAAATTTAAGAAATTATTTAAAACAGTGTTAAGGTTGATTTACATGTGTGCTGGAGGGTTAGATAATTAGAAGGCATATTATCATGAGAGAGCAATGTTTTGGGAAATAGCTAAGGAAAAATTACATCGAGGTTGAGATTTGTCTTAAAGATGGACTAAGTAGAATGTAACTTTCTTTTTGTGGACGGTTGGGAGACAGAACTGGAAAAGAGTTAGAGGGGAGGGAGAAATGGCTGGAAAAGAGTTGGGGAAATTGTTTTAATATGTAGATTAGAATGAGTAAGTGAGAGGTGGTAATTTCTTTAGTTTAATTTAGGGGAAGATTAATAGTAATATCTGATAAAAATTACTAACCCTTTATTGACTTTCTGTAGAAAATATATATGATTTTATAAGCTTTGATTTTTATTATTAGCAAGTATATGTTATAGAAAGGAAGAGGAGGAATTACTGTGATAAGATGAAAGAGGTATAAACTAACTATATGTTTCAATAACCACTGAACAGAAGATCTGAAATTACTTTTACTTTTTCTATATTTTCTTTATTCTCCCCCCCTTTCTATTATGTATTGTTCTTGTTTTATTTTATATATCTTGGAAAATTTTAAATATTTTTTTAATGTTTAATTCTTACCACATCCAGCTGCATAGCTGTTTGTTGAAATCTGAAGGCCATAAGTAGAATTACAGCCCTGCTTACAACACTTGTAATTATAAGTGTGTTACAATCAACATTTTCATTAAATTGATTAATGTGGTCACCCTATTCTCACAAACTGCCTTTCACATAATAAAATTCAACATTTTCCAGCTCAGCACAGTATTTAGTACAGGAGGACCAAACTATTTATTTGCAAGAGTAAAATTATTTCTGTTTTCCAAAGCCAAAGTAAAACCAAGCAAACATCCAGGTACTGAGTTTTCAAACTTCAGCTACTACTGGTTCGTCTCCATCTATGGTCAACTTATTACTGTGCTGTGGGACAAACCAGTCAACACTGCTAGCCATACAACTGCCAATAATTCACTAGGAGGTTCATGCAATTTGGGCAAAATATATGGCAGCAGTGTTGGGAGGACTGTGGATGAAACCACTGAGCACTCCAAGCTAATGCCCATAAAAGGGCAGAACCCAGTTCTAATCAACCAGAATATGTACAGCATATGAAAGAACAACTGCTTTTATAGAAAGACAGGTTTCACTTAAGGAAGCATAACATTCTATCTGTTCATATGCTAACACTTCTAGCATAATATTCTTTTCAAACTCAACTAATTTTTTGTTGGTTTGTTCTACAGTTGGCTTGGAATTTAGATAGCTCTGCTGTTCAGGCTACAAATAACTAGTGAAGATATAAAATCAGACAGACAATAACGTCACTTGCTGTGCATAGATTTATAATGAGACTGTCTCAGTAAACGGGTTTGGAGCTTAAGTTTAGAGTATGTGAGAAGAGATTTCAAAGCCTATCAGAGGCAAGGAACACTTTCCAACTGATATTTCATACAAGAGTGTATTTAAGGCATAGTGTTCAGACTATATGTTACATGGAGAGCTGCAGTCCCCCACCACCACCACTTCACTTATTAAATCCAAAGCAAGTTGAGCAGTCTGAAATAGTGACTGGAAGGGTGATACCCCCTGCCCCGTTTCCTCTTCTGTTTCCAAACTGCCCTCTCCAAGACGCTTTTTCAGTTACAGACAGGAGACTGCAAGAACCTTGTGAAAACCCAGCTTGGGAGCAGAATTCTGAGCTAACCAAAAATTTAGCTATCTTCCTGAGTGCATGTCAGGACACAGATGTATTATCTTGATGAAAAGAAGGCTTAAGTGATGCATTATTATTACTATTGTTGTTGGTTTATTTATATCCCACCTTTTTTCCTATCTGGGACTCAAAACAACTTACGAAAGTTAAAACAGATACAGGCAAAAAATGTTCATCATACAAAAGTTAAAAATACAATTAAACTATCAATAAAATTAGAAGCTGTTAAAAGCATGGCTATTAAAAAGAACAACAAATATAAACAACATAGCATATGAAAGGCCCTTTCCCCTTGAGCAGTCAGCCCTCAATGGCCTGTTGAAACAAAAAAGTTTCTTAGGACTTTTTCGGACAAGTAAAATGCAGCGCAAGCAGCCTCGCCACGTTGCGAGGCTGCAGCGCTGCAGGGCGTCCCTTTCGGATGACGCCCGTCCCTGCCGGTATTGTTGCGTACCGCAGGGACATTTGAGTGGAATATTTTGGCCATTTTTTACTCACAATCAACGATGCGCTGCATTTTACTTGTCCGAAAAAGTCCTTAATCTGCCTAAGAGAAAGGATAGCAAGGGCCCTGCAGCCGCAGGGGGCCTCATCATTGTTGGGGGGGGGGCTCTAGTAACCCTCCTCATTGAATTTTGTTATATTTTACTTAAGTCAGGTCAGGTTTAATTAATTAACTTTATACTATATTATATTTTAATATATCTTTTATCTATCTTTCTTCTTATATAATGTTTGATGTTAAATGTTAAATGTTTTAATTGATGTTAATTGTTTTGATATGGTCAATTGACTAATCAAATAAACCATAACTAACTAACTAACTAGTAACCCTCCTCCTGCAAAAACATTATTAGTAATAATCTGAATATCCTGTACTGTGAATAGGTTAGGTTAGGTTCTGAGATAAACATATGAAGCCTCCAAAATAAAGCATTGCAGCCCTTCCCCCCCAATTCCTTAAACCGGTCCTGATGGCAAGGAGGATCACAATCTAACCTCTCTAGAAAGGGTGGGAAAAAAATAAGAAAACTGTCCTATCCTACAGGTGTGTGTGAAATTTTAGCTGAGCTAGATTTTAAAAGTCCAAGGACAGGGTCGCAAACATAAAAGGTCCAAAGAAAAGAACTTCAGGAGAAAGAAAATGCATAATTCAAGATTTCAGTTTAGAATGTACACCTTTCAGCTAACATCTTTTAAAAACAAAAACAAAAAAAGCACTCTTAATTGTTGGAGCAGAATATGCTTTAGCCAAAGTAGCTAGTTTTCCCTAGAAATCTAGTAAGGCATCACAGTCAGTATCTTGGAAGAAGACATGTTTCAGGGCAGGGGTGGAATGGATCCCATTCTGGGAGAAAGGTGGCATATAAATCAAATAAATAAAGAAATGTTTGGCTCAGGGTAGTATGTGTGGCTGGGGGGGGGGGACTTTTGAGCTCCCTGGACCTCCCCGCACAAAAAACCAAACAAAAACAGTTAACTGGTTGAGAACAATGCAATTTTGGGCCAAGAATGCCTCTAGTTCCCAGGGGAAGTGTGGTTTGAAGTTTAACAACTGTTTCCAGGGCCCCCATCAAACAAACAAACAAACCCAAGACAAAATCATAAATGGCCAGATATGATTAAAATATAATTTCCAGTTTTGGCATGTGGCTGGATTGGGTGAACCCCAAAATAATCCCCAGGACTTCCATACATGACCACTTCTGTTTTAGAAAGCAGTACATATGGAACCTGCAGTGCCATTCATTCCTATAGGAACAATGTGCAAGTAACAACCACTGGTGAATGAATATGGACAAAACAGACAATACCTATAAAGCTGTTTAAGACAGAAAGACTGAAATTCTAGAAAGAAAAGAAAATATCAATATTGCTCAGCTTTCCAAAGATGCAAAAAAAAAAAGGGGGGGTGGCTTGGATGTGGTTCTTTGTCTAGTTTATAATATATTACAGTACATGCTACAATATGTCCTATATGTCCTATACTCTAGGTCATAGAGCACTTTCCATTTCTGCTCTAAGTGAAGAGTTTGGCTCCTCTCTATCCTATATGACCTATGATGCCAAACAACTTAGCTTCCCACTCCTGCTGTGACTAAAGAACATGGTTCATCACTACCAACAGAGTGACCTTTAGGTCCCGATGGAGTAACTCAATGAATAAGTATCTAGACATACAAATATTGAATTCAAGAGATCATTATAGCTCAGCGTAGAAAAATAAATTTCATTTGGAATGACACGATCTTACTTCAATAGGCTCAATGTGCCTCCACAGAGGATAAATCACTCACTCACTCGTCTTCAAAAACAAACACACTGAATTACATCAGATCCCCTGATCCACAGTTATCAGTTATCATATTGCAACATACAATAAGCACCACTATTGCTAAAATCCTTCACAGAAGATGTCTGTCGGCAGTATTTAACTATAACAAGTATGGAATACTCCAACATTAGAAACTATGGCTGCAATTAAAAGATGCTGGGAACAAACAGATAAGAGCAGTCAGCAGTAGCAGCCATCACCACAATGCATTTCTTGTATCAAAAGGTATCAGGATGTCCAACATCAGGAACTGAATGCTGGCAGGGAGGAAAGATGGAGCTTTGTCTGATTTATAAGCCTTAAAAAGCTATGTAAACCAAGATCAGTCATGACTAAGCCTGAATCTTTCAATTCTGTAGTGTACAGAATCTATTACTATTCTAGAGTTGTCCAGAATCTATTATGGTACTTGTCAAGCACTAGCACAGAGCTTACAAAGTTACTTTTAAAGTAATTAGGCATCATTATGGTAATTAGTACCATAGTTATACAGTAATTTTAAAAAGCAACACTTTACTTTTCCCTTTCTCAAAACCAACTACAATTGTTACTTTCTGGGGTTTTTTTAAAAGCCATTTGAATGCCACAGGCCTGTGGAACAAAACACACACTCTCCTCTCATCCATCTCTTCACCAACAACAGAGCATAATGCAGAAGCATAAGGCACATGAATTAGCACACAAAGCAAAGTTTTACTCAAGCACTGAGTAAAGCCACATCCCTGTAATTAGAAAAGCAACTAAGAAGTTACTGTTACACTACAAAATGAACAGTTTTACCCTTCATTAATTTGCTATCATGTAACATAGTTGTATCTCCATTATTGAGGAAATGGAACTAAGTCTAACTGTTACTTCTAAGGTCTACACCAACATCCCCTTGGTACACACTGCTCTTCATTACCAGATATGCCCCAACTGTTAACACTATGATAGGGGAGCATGTTATCATCATCATTAATTTATATAGCATCATCACTGTACATGTTGCTTTATAAGAAAAAGAACAAGAAAAAAACAACAGTTCCCTGCCCTCAGCCTTCCAATCTAAATCAGCTTCTGTGGCTCTTGTAAATGTGTGACTTAATTTCTATGCCACTTGTCATATCCAAGATTTTATCTAAAGCAGTGTAAAAACCAAGATTAAACTATTAAAATACAAACAGAAAATAATAATAAATTATTAACCCTTAATCCAGATCAGAAGGACCCAAAAACTCCCATGTAAAATGGGCTAGAAGAGACCTCCCTCTCCATCCAAACTACACAAGTGTTCTAATGTAGCCATTAGAGCTGAGGGAACCTCTTACACTCTGGCACTGTTGTTGTTGTTAACTGCCTTCAAGTCGACTTTGACTCATGGTGACCCCATGATGAGACAACTCTAAGACCCCCTGGCCTCAGCTGATCTGCTCAGGTCCTGCAGGCTCAGGGCTGTGGCCTGCTTGATTGAGTCTATCCATCTGGTATGCAGTCTTCCTCTCTTTCTACTGCCCTCCACCTTTCCTAGCATTATTGTCTTTTCTAGCAAACCATGCCTTTTCATGATGTGGCTGAAGTACAACAGTCTCACTTTAGTCATCTTGGCTCCTAGGAAAACTTCAGGCTTAATCTGTTCTAGGACCCATATGTTTGTCTTTTTAGCCATCCACGGTATCCTCAGAATTCTTCTCCAGCACCACATTTCAAATGAGCTGATTTTCTATCAGCTTTCTTCACTGTCCAGCTCTCATTTCCATACCTAGTGATAGGAAATACGATGGCATGGACAATCCTAACTTTAGCATTCAGTTTTATATCTTTGCACTTTAGGATCTTGTCTAGTTCCTTCACAGCTGCCCTTCCCAATCCTAGTCTTTTTCTGATTTCTTGACTGCAATCTCCATTCTGATCAATGATTGACCCAAAGTATAGGAAATCTTTATTTCAATTTCCTCATCATCTAAATTGAATTTATGTAAATCCTCCATGGTCATTATTTTTGTTTTCTTAATATTCAACAGCAAGCCTGCCTTAGCACTTTCCTCTTTGATTTTCTTTAGTAATTGTTCTAAATCTGTGTTGTTTTCTGCTAGTATCTTAGTCTGCACATCTGAGACTGTTGATATTCCTTCCTCCAATCTTTACTCCTCCTCCCTCCAAATTTAAACCTGCTCTGTGTATGATATTTTCTGCATATAAATTGAACAAGCTCTGGCATTAGGACCTAGCATTGATCCTTGAGTTATTCTACTCACCGCACTGACTAATAAGGTCAGATTATCAAACACTAGCACTGAATTGTTGGAAGTGTAATTACCACCCGGTCTCTTTTGTACTAATTTATGAAATGTGCTCACACCACCTTTGATCCCAGTGGTACAATCAGCACTTCTTTTTAACACCTTCTGAAAATCCCATTTCCTTTCTTCTAGTATTTGCAAAAATTATACATGAATGGTTCATTTATGAAATTGGCAAGGAAACTGTCACATATTTCATCTACTCCCCTTCATAATATATAACTCCTTACATTAAAGAATGACTAACAGCTTGTCTTACCTTTGTTCCACTATTAGTCATGTAAACTAAAATATAATTGAAGACCACTTTCAAAACAAAGACAACAGGAATCTATAATGTGAGAGACAGATGACAGTTCATTGCAATGGAACACAAGGTTTGTCATTTTTACAGGCAAAATCACACTGGAAATAGCAGCTTTAGAACTGCCTTGGTCAGTTAGTGTGTCTCAGTTTTGGGAAGAATGCCCTGACATTCTCTTTTAAAATGGTCACGATGTTCTAAAACTTAGCCTATGCTGGGCTCATCATTCCAAAGCAACTTACATCTTTCAAACAGAAAAAGTGTATCAATAAATTGATTAACAATAAAAAGATAAAATGGAAAGTAGTAGTAGCAAAAACAGCAGCTATCCAGAAACATTTGCTAATACCTGAAACAAATAGTGTCCACAATCTGCGACCATAATTTATACTGCAACAACTCAACTACTTGGGGTTGATTTACCAGGACACCGCTATCAAAAAATCCCGCTTGGGGTGGGGAGTTATGCTCAAATTTCCTGAGAAATTTAAAACGGCACAAGAAATTAGTTATTCTCTTTCATTACTTTTGGCAAGCATCTTTTTGATAAGAAGGGATAGTATTCAAATATAGAATCATAGAATTGGAAGAGCCCACAAGTGCCATCCAGTCCAATCCCATGCTGTGTGGGAATACACAATCAAAGCACTCTCGACAGATGGCCACCCAGTCTCTGTTTAAACACTTCCAAAGAAGACTCCACTACACTCCGAGGTAGTGTATCCCACTGTTAAACTGCTCTTAAAAGTCAGGAAGTTCTTCCTAATGTTTAGGTGGAATCTCTTTTCTTGTAGTTTGAATCCATTGTTCTGTGTCCTAGTTTCTGGAGCAGCAGAAAACAAGCTTGCTCCATCTTCAATATGAGATCCCTTCAAATATTTAAACATGGCTATCATGTCACCTCTTAACCTTCTTTTCTTTGGGCTAAACATACCCAGCTCCCTAAGCTGCTCCTCAAAGGGCATGGTATGCTCTTCACCATTCACTTTCAATAATGGTACCATTCCAAGAGGGCCAAATTATTTGCCATATCTCAATCTGCAAATTCATATTTACCAAACCTGTTAACAAGTATAAAATGCTATTTTTATACCCCAAAGGGTAGCGGGTGAACAGCCCTCATAATACACAAGCACTAAGAGCTGCCATTGGCTTTTCCTCTTTCCACTCCTCAGTGCAAGAGTCTTGCATTGTACAGCCATACACTGAGAAAGGAAGAGCACCAGTCCATCTGCAAGATCTATGAAATTTCTTGTCTTTCCAGAGGAAAAGAGAACCAGCTGTTGGAATGATTCTACCTAGACTCACTAGGTCTCCTGTGGTTCAGATCTGGAGACATGGTGTCAGGGTCTGGGGAAGCGTGTTTTTCAAAAGCAGACAATGGAAACTCAAGGAACTTGCTGATTAAGGGATTTCATATCGCTACTTTAGCCAATCTCCAGTGTAAAATTACGGCTACCTTCTCATGCGTTTTCCAGTTAGATTTCTTATCCTTGCATTGGTGGTATTTCTCAACCACTCTCTCCCACCAGAAATGTCTTGTTTCTCTTGCTTGACAGATGTTCTGAATGGCCACAACCCCTACTTAATACTCAAACTCCTGGGTTTTCATGGCTGAGCATACCAGACATTAAAAACTTGAAGGTAAAATGTACTACAGTTGCCTCCCCATAAGAAAAAATATGTGGATTTTTGAAGTGCATCTGCAACTGGAAGATGGCCGTTGGTATCATCAGGTCCTAAGACAAGTGCTACAGTTTGTTCATCTAGGGAGGATTAATCTTAAATAAGTTCTATGAAGCATGGGGGGACCTCTTGGGTTGGCCTTCATATGAGTTGTTTTGTCCATTGTTTTCTGCTTTTCCTACACAGAAATCATTACATGAAGTAACAAGACAGCATGCCATGCTGTAATCAGTTCATCTGAGGTCCTACACTATAGCACGATAAATGGTTCTAGTCATATCTGGTCCAAGTTCACATTACCCCACTGTAAAAAAAAAAAAAGTATTCAGCCACACAGAATTTGGCTCATACAGACATGAAGAAGGACTCAACAGACACATACCAAACTTATTTCTATGACTCTGCCTCAGAATTCTTTTGATTCTATCCAGAAGCACGGATCTTCTAAAATGTATGAATCAGAAAAGTATTACAGATAATGTTCTGGGAAATCCTCTGTCCTACATTGACTGGGATTTGTTTTAGTATGTTTGATTTATATTTTGTAAACAATTCTTTTTTTATAAAGGTACAGTATATTATGTTAACTGTACATGTTACATGTAAGTTTTTTGTTTTGTTTTGTTTTTGTAACACCCAAACTATTTCATCTAAAACACTGGACTAAGACAACAAAATCAATATGATGGCTTTAACATAGTTTAAATCCTCTATTCAGACATTTACTTGGATACTATACAAATGTTTACTTGGATACGATTTTTATGGGGATACTTATAAATATTTTAAAATATGACTATCTAATAGCATACACTTCCTTCCATTGTTTAATCTATTTTTAATGAAGGCAATTAAAGCATTAAGTTAACACACTAATTTTAGTCTAAAGAGCTAAGAATTTATTTACTTATTATGTATACATATTTCCTATATACAGTCGCCTCAGAAAAGTTTCTTACCACTTTCAAATTGACAAGGATTGCAAGGATTATATTCATTTATTATGCCTCCAATTCATTTTATGAAACAATACATTTTTGAGACAGATTTTTTTCTGTTGTATTAATACAGGTAAAAACAAGCCAAAAGTTCCACTTTTTGAAGAAGCTTTTCATCCCACTGTTCCTTTAAGACTTCAAGGCAGCAAACAACAATTGGTTATAAACAAACAAAAACAAGACCACAAGATTACTAAACCCAGCAAAATTTAAAGTGACAAACAGAACATAGGAAATATGTATTCCAGTCTCAAATTAGGTGTGGTAATTTAATTATGAATTAGGTAAAAGATCAATTCAGAATTTTTATAAAGGATTCAGAAATTCAAAAGTTAAGAAAAAATGTTCTTTAAAGCAAAATATTCAGGGGAAATGTTAACTGTTTTTAATCATCTTCTCACACTGTACTAAAAATTAAGTGGATGTGATGTGAGGAAATCTACTAGCATTTGAGATTCAGGGTAAAAATCTATGTTCACTTCAACCAGTGTTTTAACCATTAGTTACAGCTGCCAGTAACCATGTACTGCAATTTCTACTATGACTTGAGAATACCAACAATGTGAGAGTCAAATCATTTCTGTTTTCTCTATGTCTTTCTTCTCTATTTGCCTAAGGAGTTTTGAATTCAAATAGGCCATGGGAAATCTCTCTGGACTGGGGAACACTCAGTAAGTCAAAGATTCAAGGACAAGTACATGAGAGAGGAAGAGGGTTGCAGATGGATTGTTTTTGTTTAGAGTATTAGAGCACAAGGCAATATTAGCAACTGGTGGCGGGGGGGGCACAAAAGGTAAAAATGAGGAAAGTGGTGCAAAGCAAAAAACAAACACAGATCCTGCTGTCTTTCGGTTCCTTCAAGCAAGGCTAAAATCACAGCTGTACAAGAAAACTTCAGCAACCTTGTCTTGAGACTGAAGCAGGGTGCACAATCCAATATTTCACTGATTCTTTCTAGAGGTGAGTCCGCAGTGAGTCTGCCCCTGAGACCCTTCAGGTGTCTCATGGATTGACAAAAATGCCAAATTATATATGGAAATTAAAACAAACAAACTAAGAAGCAGCCAGAAGTTCAGAACTGTGCAAGCTATTTAAAAAGTTAATTGCCTCTTCTGGAGAATTCCCCCTTCATTTCATCTAGGGGGAAAAAAAAGCTTTCTGAAGGGGCCAAGGTCCACAAAGACAGCCTTGGGGGCCACATGCACTCCTAGGGCTACACCTTGTCCACCCCTGTTCTAAAGAAAATTGGCATAGAGAAAGTGGAGCACACAATTACACACACACACGCACAGAGATATCATTTCTGTTTGTAGTGCCTGATCAAATCCACCTGACCCAGCACCAAGGGTAAGTTGTCAAATAAGCAGACCAGCCTACCTTTGTCATCTTACACACTTAAGCCATTTCCCCTTCTCTCTTTCCCTCCAGGGCAATTCAATTGTCTTTCAGTCACCTCTATCCCAAATGAGAAGGTCTTCCATGCGAGACAAGGAATATTTCAGTCATGACTGCAAAGGCCAAGGAAACATCCAAGCAACTCAGCTGAGTGCAAAATACTGTCCCCCTTACTGTTTCCAAGGAAGCAGGCCTCTGGCTGCCTTCAGCTGCTGAGAAAACCGAAGAGATCTTTTCCAAGGTCAAATATGGATGTAATTTCACTGCTGTGGGGGGTAAAAATCACTCTCTGTTCTCCATTCCTCTGTCCCTATGGCTGACATACAGGCTTGCGTGAGCCCACCAAGCACCACAGTAAATGGGAGATCACACAGGGCCAAGTATTAACAGCTACCCCACACTTTCATTTGCTCCTCCCTCCCCTCTCTGTGGATTTCCCTCGTGAATAATGCAAGAGCTGTAGCCCAAGACACTACCCACTCTATCCTTCTGGTAAGAGTCAGCTGAAAACAAGCTCAGTGTGCCAGCCAGGGCCAGGCCCCGTGTTCTGCACAGTGCAAGCCAGAGACACTTGTACGAGGGCCTTTTTTGTTGTTCCAAAAGATGCTGTCTCCTTTTGTACTAGGCCTGTTTATGAAACTAAGCAGCTATACAGGACAAATAGTGTGGTGCACAAGATAAAACTACAAGGAAAAGGCTTTTTTTTTTTTGTATACTTCAGTGCACCTATTAAATGACAAGAAGCATTGCATAACAAAATAATGTATTTTGGTCACCACTCAAGTGCTATGAGTCCATACTCCCACCCTGGAAGCTCAGATAGAAGGCCAGGCCTACGTTTTGCCTGATATTTAACAGACCAGTTCTCCTTCTTCCCCACTCTCCTGATTTAGGAAACTGGATTCACCAGCCTTAAGGAATTATTGGCCGGCTCATTGCAACTACAGAAACTTTGGCCCTGTAATCTGAAGGCCTGACCTGTCCTGCATTGGGCCTGCTCCTTTTAAAGCCAAGACTGTCTCATACAGTGGGGGAACTCCTGCTTCTTTGTGAGATAGGGGATCCAAGAAGACTGCTAATCTTTATAGGAATAGTCAAAGGCATCAAGAGATCACAAGAAGCCAAAAGTTGATTCTAAGGAGGTTGTTCAAGCTTTTACAATTCAGCATTAAGAGAAAGGAAGAGGAGAGGAAGAGGAGGAGGTGGTGAAGGAGGAGGAGGAGGAAGTCCCAAAGGAGGCACACCTGACCCATACTCTCAAGCCAGGCCTGAACCATACCTACTAACATTTCACAGATGAAAACCAAGTCATGTGTGGCCAAGCAGCATCAGAGTGTGGTCAAGATGGCAAAAGTTATTAATGAAGAAGATCACACAAGCTGAGAGGCTGCAGCAGTTTGCTTTGGCCTGAGTCTACACCAAGGGGAAAGATTCTGTCACTCCTCTCCCCCTGCTGATTTAACTGAGTACAAACTACTTTTGCGCTATGAATTTGGTTGACAGCAGTTGAAGCAAGCCCTGGACAAAGAGGGAACATAGTAGGAGGAAAGAGAAACTGGAACATTTAAAAAGCATCTGAAAAAGTAGGACGGCAGAAGTTTAATCAGGATTGTCCCTGCCAAACTGGGATAGCTGGAGTGTATGCTGAGCTTAGTTCTTACAGTGGTGGCAGCCAGGACAGCTTTCAAGGTACCTGACAATTTCTGATTTTATTCTTTTTTGGGAACACCAATTGTATGAGGCATATGCTCCTGATACAGGTTCACGTAACTCTGCAGGCGTGAGAAGCACAAGCTTTAAGTTCTGATGTAAGTGAAGGGGGGGGGAAGCATGATACAATCACACTTAAGCTGCTATTTAAAATTAATTCTTAAGGCTACCTTATTTCATAGCAATACAGACCTGAAGTCAACTGATCACAATGGAGGTAATTACCATAAAGTGGAAGCCGTACAAACATTTCAAAAGTGGCCATGGTTTTCTTGCTATTGTGTTTCTGTCACTGAATTATCACAATTTTTGTAGCGGTGGGTGCTGAGAAGGCTGAGTCTCCCCTAGCCACAAGTACCAAGTGCTCAGAATCTGAAGTACATTATCTGTAGCAGGCATGCACAACTTCTAGGAGTCAAGGGACTGCATGCACCTTTTCAACCAGGATTGGGGGCTGCTCTGGCCTCCCCAACTGACCAGTTGGGGCCCTAGAAACCTCTAGATCAAAACTGGCCTTGGGGGTTGTATGCAGTCCACTTACCACACTTTGACATTTCCCCCTTTTCTTAAGTGGAAGTAAGTTCAAAATAGTCATTATAGCACTAGTTTCCATTGGCAGAGAGGACATCCTTGAAACTTAATGTTTTATTTTCCTGTTTATTTACAAATAGATAGCTTTTGTGGGAATTCTGTGATGTACAGAGGTTACAGAGTCAGGTTCATTCTGTAATAGTATGAAACTCCTAAAACAACTGTCAACTTCCCAAATCAAAACTGTTTCTATCAGTTTTGGTATTCCTGCCCTGACAATGCAAGACTGTTTTTCCAGCCACAACCAGACAAATTCGTATGGTATAAGCCTCACATTATAGCTTAAATCACATCACGGCATTGCTCTGTTGATTCCCAGGCTACCAATACTATAGAATCATAGAATCATAGAGTTGGAAGAGACCATAAGGGCCATCCAGTCCAACCCCCTGCCATGCAGGAATATACAATCAAATCATTCCCAACAGATGGCCATCTAGCCTCTGCCTAAAAACCTCCAAAGAAGGAGACTCCAGCACACTATGAGTTAGTGCATTCCACTTCTGAACAGCTCTTACTGTCAGGAAGTTCTTCCTAATGTTTAGGTGGAATCTCTTTTCCTGTCATTTGAACCCATTGCTCCATGTCCTAGTCTCTGGAGCCACAGAAAACAAACTTGCTCCATCCTCAGTATGACATCCCTTCAAATATTTAAACAGGGCTATCATGTCCCCTCTCAACCTTCTCTTCTCCAGACTAAACATGCCCAGCTCCCTAAGCCGCTCCTCATAGGGCATGGCTTCCAGACTACCCACCATCCTGGTCACCCTTCTCTGGACACACTCCAGTTTCTCAATATCCTTCCTGAATTGTGGTGCCCAGAACTGGACACAGTATTCCAGATGAGGCCTAACCAAAGCAGAATAGAGTGGCACTATTACTTCCCTTGATCTAGACACTATACTCCTATTAATGCAGCCTAGAATCTCATTGGCTTTTTTAGCTGCTGCATCACACTGCTGACTCATGTTCAGCTTGTGGTCCACTAAGACTCCTAGATTCCTTTCACATGTACTGCCCTCAAGCCAGGTGTCACCCATCCTATATCTGTGCATTTCCTTTTTATTGCCCAAGTGTAGTATCCTTCATTTCTCCCTGTTGAAATTCATTTTGTTAATTTTGGCCTAGCTTTCTAATCTGTTGAGGTCATTTTGGATTCTGATCCTGTCCTCTGGGGTATTAGCTACCCCTCCTAATTTGATGTCATCTGCAAACTTGATAAGCATATCCTCTATTCCCTCATCCAAGTCATTGATAAAGATGTTGAATAGCACTGGGCCCAGGACAGAACCCTGTGGCACCCCACTGGTCACTTCACCCCAGGATGAAGAGGAGCCATTGGTGACTACCCTTTGGGTTCAGTCAGTCAATCAATTAGAAATCCACTTAACAGTTGCATTGTCTAGCCCGCATGTTACTAACTTCTTTGCAAGAATGTCATGGGGGACCTCGTCAAAAGACTTACTGAAATCAAGATATACTACATCCATTGCGTTCCCTTCTTCTATCAAGTTTGTAACTCTATCAAAAAAGAGATGAGATTAGTCTGGCACGACTTGTTTTTGAGAAATCCATGTTGACTTTTTGTGATCACAGCATTCCTTTATAAGTGGTTACAGACTGTCTGTTTAATGATCTGCTCTAGAATCTTTCCTAGCTCTTTAACTCCAATACAGAGCAAGGATAGTCCATTGCCTTGACCATACCATATCAACTGTATAGGGATCTATATCTAGGGTTTTCATTTCTCAGGGCCTGCCCCCAGTTCTCCAGCTCTAAGGGCAAGGAATCTCAGAGCAAGAGCAGTGCCTTGAAAAGAATATGTGTGTGTGTATACACACATACTGTACATATTACTGTGTGTTGCTGACCCTGCCTGAAATACTTTGAAGTGGCTGGTGTAGAATTTCAAGGAAATCAACCTCATCCAGTCCTCCCCTCCTTCTCCCTCCCACTCAAAAATCACTAGGGACTAACTATGTCAGGGCGCTGGAGTGCTTCTGACCCAGCAACCCTACCTGTATCTGACCTTCTGCACAAAGACTTACAAGGATATATGTAATTGCTATGTTTTTCAGTTAACAACCTGATGTTATGCATGTTTACACAGAAACCAGCCCAAATAAATTTGATAGGACTTCCTTCAAATAAGCATGTATAACATTGCAGCCCACACTTTGGATTTTGCAAAGCAGATGCAGTCTCCAAGAAAACTGGACATGTTCACATAGGGGGGAAAAAAACTCACCAGTTCTCTTGCAGTACATCTCTGCAATATAGCTGTTCTGCTGAATCACTTACTGCATTGCTGTCAATGCTGATAGGGGGATATTTTGTGAGGTTTGCAGTTCTGGGGCCCTAGGACACTCTGGAACAGCCAAGCTGGCTAAGTGTTTAACTCATACAGCATTGCAGAACACTGAAGGCATTAAAAGACAATGAAAGGATAATTGCTTCACAGTAGGAGCCTATGTAGCCCAAATAGGACTGCCCTCAGATATATAGCTGGCTCCTTTTCAAACAGTTAAACATTTGTGCACTGACCTAGGACTAGCTGCCAGAGAGAGAGAGAGAGAGAGAGAGAGAGAGAGAGAGAGAGAGAGAGAATGAATGGACACTGAGGCTAGTGAGCTAAGGCAAAAACTGAACTCTATTCAGAATGGGCTGGGTCTTTGCAAGCATTTCTCAGAACTCTCGGGAAAACTTTTTCTAAGGGCTTGTCTACACTGGCCAAATAAAATGATCTCACTTTGTTTTCTCTGCAAGCTGTCCAGACTATGTACAGCTCAAATCTGGGTCTTTTAAGCACCTCAGAACTTCAATCTACACCAAAACAAAGTGGGGATTTACTCCAGATTTGAGCAGAAAATCCAGGTATTTATTTGTGTATGTGTGTGTGCCGACTATGCTCCATACGTTGGTGTTGGGCAACGTTGGTGTTGGGCGAGGGGGAGGAGTTTTGGCGGGTGGGTGGAAGAGGTCAGGAGGAGGCTCTCTAGGCCAGGTGATCTCTTTCCCAGTTTCATTTCACTTTTTAGCTGTTCGTTCATTGCCATTTATTTTGCATACATGGCCGTTGTTTGGAAAATTGAATACCAGCATACCCATATAGTTATTAGCTGGGTGTACCTTTGCTAAACAGAATGTCTGAAGCCATACATACATTCACATGCATAGAGGGAGGGGAAAACGGAGCAGCTACAGACGTGTGGCCGCACATACTGCAATTTATTGGACCAGAATGAGTTTGAAAGGGAGAATTGTATGCGTGTGGTGATTGTGTAAACAAAGCCTGTGGTCGCTGCGAATCAGGGAAACCCGAAGGTAAGCCAAATATTTCTGTTGGTATAGATGAGCCCTAAGACTTTCAATGCTCAGAAACAAGCCAGCTTGGTGGAGCTCATCTGCAATTGGTATCATTCCTGTCTTGTCAGTTTCTCTCCTATTTCTGCACCTAACCCTTTTGTCCCTATAAATCCTGTTATTTTTAAAGCACAATTTCCTATATCATGGACTTTTTAAGGAACATAACTGTTGTGTTCTAGCAGAACTTACTGTGCACTCAAAATCTCTCTGTTGTGAACAGGAACTCAGATTTCTTAAAGCTATTGAACAAATCAGCAAGAATTTTAAAAAGAGCTTCACTGCCCAGAATTTATTTCAACAAGAAATAAGGAGCAGACTCCTTTGGCCCTTACTGCTGTGACCTCTCTTTCTGTCTTCTCCTCTGACACACAGTAATAGAAACATCTGTTTTCCCCCTGCTTTCACATGGGTTTTAAACCCCATATTCTTTCTGTTCCAAATATATATTTTAAAAATCACAAGTTTGGAAATTCCTTCTGGAAGACAAATTGAAACTCAGTTCTCTTCACTGGCCATGTTTGGTGGGTAAATTTATTACCAGTATGGAGAGAATTGTGTACCTGCCTGTTGTGAAGCTACCCAAGATCTGGAACCTGACAGAAAGGGCAGGGGCAACTTAATTCAACCACAGGTTCTTCCAGACAGAGCACATGTGTTGGGAGATAGCAATCTCTGTTGCTGTGCATCCCACGTTGTTGTTTTTTTAAAAAAAGATCTAAATGATGTTCTGCCCATCACTCAGTGTTCTGGGCTATTTCATCTCCTTTTCTACAGTGTTCTGAAGAGTTTGCTTTCCCCTACCCAAAAGGGAAGGGGTTTTAAATGTTATTGTTACATTTGGTTGGCATGTGAACTGTGACAACTGAAGTAGGTATGTCTATTCCTTGTCTTCCTCCCTGTTTTCAGGATGTTTCTACCTTCTTCACTATTTCCTTTCTCCCCCTCCCCCGCAATGCCTCCTTTTAGAGTATAAAAAGAACTATAGGCTGACTCTATTCAGCAAGTTTCACCCACAAAATGTTATCTAACTTTGTTAGGCATTATAACAATTTAGTACATTAGATACTAGCAGAATTACCCAGTTGCACAAGAATTAGAAATCCCCAATGCCCTCGCCCTTTCCATTGCCAGTTTCTTTCTTTTCCTTATCTGGCAGCAGCCCCCCCCCCCTCTCTTCCCCCCACTTCAAGTGAAAAGTTTGGAAACCCTGAAGAAAGTAGCACCAAAGAGCTGCCTAGAGGCTTTCAAGAAAATACAGTAATGTTCCAGGCCCGACTGTAGTTTTTTCTCTACTGGTTAGGGAAATTTAGGGAAGTCTACAATGTAGTAACTGAAGATGGTAGTGCAGCCCACAAATGAATTTTAACTAACTAAAATTAATCAATCAATTTTCCAACCAAAATAAACCCAGGGAGCATCTACACGATGAAAAAAAAAATGGAAAAAAAATCCAGCAAGAATGCGTGCAGAATACCTTTAGTTTAGATGAGCTCCTGCCAGGATTTGCCATATTCAAAAGGAAGGGGGCTGAAAACTCCAAATAGACCGCAATAATAGCTTTTGCTGTTTCTCACAATCTTTCTTAAAAATTGAGCGAAAATGCACATAATAGGTCATCTGTACAACCGATTCAAAGAGGAGATGCAGCAGAGCTGAAAAGTGATTGGTGGGACCTCAGAGGGGGCGGGCTTGCAAGGGAGGGCTTACAATGCCGGAGCCGCCATTGTTGTTGTTTTTGCCAGCTTGATCAATCAAGCGGCAGAGTGGCAGAGCAAAAGTATGATCCTTTTTAAAACAGAAAATAGCTCTTCCACATCTGTCATTTAAAAAAAAATAGAGGTGGAGAATGGAGGGAGATTTTCTGGACGTAACTCACTCGTGGCTGCCATTTGAAACTGCAAATTGCAAGCTATTCCCTTCCAGCAAGTTTGTGAATGAGCCGTGGGCACAAACGGGCACAGCAGCGATAGGGAGGTAAGGCAATATTTTTTGCTACAAATTCTCCCATCTAGCTGTGCCCCCAGATTGCACACCCCCAGTGTCCCTTTATTATCCATGCCTAGCTTTAGATGGTCTAAGCTTTGTAGCATTGAAGCTGTGGGTGAATCACACACACACACATTCTCTCCATCTCTTTCATTCTCCCCCTAGTTAACCATTTTGCTACTGCAGTGAAAATAAAAACTGCTGATGAATAACATATCCTATTTCTAATACTCTTAAAATATGTAGCCTCTGTTTGACCAGACCCCATTGACAAAATATTTTTAACTGAGCAAGTTTCTAGTTCTAATTGTAGTGCATAGTATTTTATATGCATGGAATAAAAGTATCCTCCAGAACAATTTATATTCAGTCCTGCTATTATCATTAACCCAGAACAGCTGTAGAGACCATTATGGAGAACCAGTCCTATTGATCAGGATTATTTGGATTGGCCAATGCCAGAAGCCACACCAATTGCCCTAACTTAAAGAGATTTACAAGCACTTGAAAATGACAAAGCTATTGGGATGTGACTCTAATAACTACCAGAGAATGTAGACATTACTTTGTTCATTTTCATGGCTTTAATGTATCCATAATTGCTTATAGATAAAGATACCAAAATCCTGGACTATCAAAAATTGGACAAAAGACATTTATAGCACTAACCATCAGCATTGATGATCAAAAAAAGAAAAAAGGAAAACCAACAGTTTCCTGTTGATTCTTGTTGATTTTGGTTGTTTTGGAGAGGGTAAGCATGCTCAAATCCTCCTGGTCCAACAAAGCAGACATGTGGAAGAAGTAGCATGGCTCCACCAATGGGAAATCTTTGCTTCTCCTTTTTAAGGAGGCCTACCCAAACATTTTGAGAACATCTTCGTTTGCGAACAAACATTTTGAGAACTATTACAATAGACTTAAAATGATTCTTCAAAACAAAAATGACTGAATTTTTTTTCTGTACATTTAAACTTTAAGCTTTTAACAATCATTTTTATGGGAAGAACCTTTAAATCTATTGTAATAGGCCAATTTATCTCAACACTTTTACCCTGGAGGAACACTTGAAATAATTTTCAGGTCTCAAGGAACCCCTGCATAAAAATTATATTTACAGCTTTTAAAAGTTTATTTCCCCCCAGTCATGCTCTCTCACGGAGCCCCTGGTTGGAAACCGTGTAAAAATACAGAAAATCTCTTCCTTAAATCTATCACTTATGGTTTTGTCATGACAAGCATAACAAAGGGAATTATTACAGATGTAAATTTTTATTAATTCCATTCTTGAAGGAAACAAGAAGTGTTTTAAGCAATGTTCTTCCCACTATGAAGTTGAGATGCAGCAGAGATGCAGCAGTTTCACGGCCGGCATCCATAGATTTTCCTTGGTTTTTTTCCGGGCTGTGAGGCCGTGTTCTGGAATAGTTTCTTTCTTCCCACTGTTAGAAAGCCTTCCAAAACTGTGCAGTTTTCAAAGACTATTCACTGTTTGGGACTTATAAAACCTGCTGATTTGCATGGGGTTGTGGGGTTGGTTGTTGTTTTTTTTACACATAAAATAGCATTTCCTGCACAGAATTTTTTTTTCCTGTGCAGAAAATACTGTTTCCTGCACAGAAATTGCTGCTTCCTGCACAAAATATGACATGCACATTTTGCACAGGATTCTTCTTGTCAGGGTTTCTTGACATTTGAGAATCATGTTTTTCTACCATTTTATAAAAATATTTTCAAATATTCTTTCCATCCTTATCAGAGGTCATCTGATACATCCACCACATAGCAAGAGCAGGTGACCATGTTGTTACCATTTAAACTCCAAGATGGTATCACAGTAAAAAAAAAATTTAAAAAATCATCATCTAGATATCAGCATGAAGGGGTTACAGCCCTGCCTTCCTCCTATAAGTCTGACATGAGATTGTCATGAGCCTACACAGGCTAAAGAAGCTTCACAATCCAACAAAGTTACTGCAGCAAATAAGAAAAATAACCTGTGTTTTTACATTGAAGGAAACCTGACGAATTATGAAAATAAACATAGTACAACCATGTGATGGTGGAGGAAATCCAGACAGCAAAGTAAGCATATTCTTCAATAAGGAAGTGCAGGAGCAAAAGGTTACAACAGGGTCAACGCAGAGAATGAGAACCTGTCACTTCCCATCTGTATCTATGGAAACCAGCAAGGGACTGGAAACAGAGCTGACAAAATTATTGATTGTACAAAATTGCATTCAGCCACACATGTCATTTAAACCTTGGGGCACAGGTCCCCAATACAAACTAGGTTTTTAAAAAGTATCTTTTTAAAGGCTTCTAATTTATAAAAATGTGTTTACCATATAGCTCAAAGCTACACACTCAACATTTTAATTAGTATTTATTACAGGGATTTTTTTAAGGAGATGAAGGAGGGAAGGAGGAGCATACATAGCAGTAAACAACACATATTATCTCATTTGCCTTGAGTAAATTAGATTAAATTGGCAAAGTGGAAGCAAGGAAGCTTTGTCTTCCTCAACCAGGATGCCATCAACCACAATTCTACTATAACTCATTGTCAATGACATGAGAGGGCCAAATGTAAAATAAATAAATGTATCAAAGGAAAACAAACAAATCTGGTGCAGATCACAAGTTGATAGCATCATTATATGCTTTAGTCACTAGTTGATGCCAGACATAAGTACAGTGAGCCCTCCACATTCGCTAGGGTTAAGGGTGCAGGAGCCCCATGAAAGTGGAAAAACCATTAATATCTCTAGCCCCTCCCCCAAACCATATTTAACACACATGAAAAGTATGATCCACTGCAGATGCCTTCAAGGCAGCGGGGTTCCTTCACAAAGCAGGGGCAGGTGACTGATGGAGCTTGCCGCCACCTCCACTGCTACCATACACCATTTTTATTAGGGGCTTACAAGTCTTGCCACATGTTCACAGTCTCTCTGAGTCTAATCTGCAAATAATCAAATCCACAAAAGTTAAACCAACAAATGTGGAATGTCAATTGTATTATCTGTCAAGAGTCTCCCTCATTTTGTCCTTGTTTGAGATACAAAACACACAGTTCCTGTGTAGCTTCTTGAGTAATGTGTCATGTACATCTTCCATGACAGATCACAACTGCAGGCCTGGAAAAATATGGTCAATTTCCAGGTGCCATCTTAACATGTGTTAGAGTCAACATCTAACTATCAGGTTTCATTTCATTTCAACTATCAGGTGGCAAAGTTCCACAAACTGAAGTTATTTCATATACCAAAATACTAGTAGCATTATATTTATAGAGGCAGTTGGTTTTGAATTGTACTGAACAATTCACACAGATATAGCTGGACTTTGATGGACCTTTGAGGAGACAAATTGAAAAGACCTGTACCCCTTTGTTGATCATCGGTGCACAGAAGAGCAGTTTAAAAATACTGCTCTTTCTGAATGCAATGGAAGTAGAATATCAGGAGGCTCCTGTGTTTAATGAATAAATACCCTTGAATGCTAAAAGTTGATTCATACACTTCTGAATGAGTTCATACAATTTTAAATTGAGCACTTGCAAGTACAGATTTAACACTGACTGTATAGATTTAATGGCATGGCAAATCCCAATATAAAGTTAATGATAAAATAACATTTGAGGAGAAAGGAGTCAGAGGAAACATCTGGGAATGCTTTGAAATACAAAGACAGTTAAAATTAGGACAACTTCCAACACCCCCCCCCCAATATTTTAAGAGGGAAAATATTACACGTGGAAGGAGAAAGACAGCTTAGTCGGTTTATGCAATAAGATTGTCTACTTGGCAAATGAAGACATGACTCACTAGAAGACAATAATGCTTGGGAAGGTAGAAGGCATTAGGAAAAGAGGAAGACTACATTCCAGATGGATAGACTCAATCAAGGAAGCCATGGCCCTGAGTCTGAAAGACCTGAGTGTGGCTGTTGAGCATAGGAAGAGTTGGAGGTCTCTCACTCATAGGGTCACCATAAATCAAAGTTGACTTCACAGAAGTTAACAACAACAACAAATGGTTATTTGGAAGAAAGATCCATGTAGTTCAGTTCTGCTTACTCCCACTCCCCAAACAACTGCGACCTTAGTTGAACATCTTTATTGCATTCCCTGGATTCCAAAAAGGGCAGCTGGGTTTTGGATATCTCAAATACCTCATTCCTTTTCTTGCAGAACTAGTTCTGCTAAAGAATCACTCACAGAAACCTCACAAGTCTACATAGTGCACCCTGAAACATGAGCACAGGCTTCCAAACACAATATGAGACAGACATTAGAAAGGCATAAGTGCACAGAAGCCTCCAATAACACAAGCCCAGCCACAAAAGACACAACACAAATAATGCTTCTTTTAATAACTAGTGTTGACAAAGCTGTAAAGGAAAGGGTGTGGGGACTCAAGACTTCTGCTAGCTGCCAGGAGCAGACCTAATTTTGGGGTGGGGGTTGCTCCTAATGCCTCAGGCTTGACAGACAAAGACTTTTGCTGTAAGATATTTTAAGAAATACAAACAGTGGTTATGAACTTCTAAAAATGTGTTTGGCCTATGGAGTCCAATGTTAACAGCTGATTAGGTGTTAGTACAGATTTAGGTGAAGAAAAGGTCTAGTCTTACCATAAGGTTCAGCCAACAGATCATGGATGCTGTTGAGAGGACAACACTGGTAGTCCTCTGTTAGAAGACAGAGCTGTGTATTCCCTGTACCTACACCTGCTAAACCAGTCTCCTGCCCTTAGATGAATTTGAGAGTGCTATGCTATCCACAGTGCTGAAATATACTTCAACTGTCAGGCCACTCAAGCTTCTGTAAGTGAAAGAAATCGAAGGCATCTTGTCCTTCCCCTTGGGTGGCAAAAAGTCTTGGGACAGTGCTGGTTAAGTAGTAGTACAGTCATGGTGAAAGCACAAAATGCCAAGCTGCTGGGGTATTTCAGTGATCAAGAGCTAATGAACAATTACAAGAGTCTCCACAAAACTGCCTGAAAATAATCCCTTCTCCCAAGCGGCCAGTTGGGCTTCCAGATCAGCTGAATCCAGAATTCAAATTGCATGAATTTCTACAGAAGGGCCTTTTCAATGGGATCCCTCTGAAGCTGTGAGATAATAGGAAGTTGAAGAATTTTAAACATACAATTTCTGCTATTACACAAATTGTGATCCCTGCAACATAGCAGCATTAGTTTATATAAAACCATTTGCAGCATTAGTTTATATAAAACCAATCTGCCTTATGTAAGCACGGCCTTACATAAATGGCAGCTCTCACACCTTCCGAGCCATAAGTGTTAACCAGTTCTATCACATTTAATTCCACCTGCAGTCCACTGAGGCTAATGGAGCAGAGGGTAGTGTCACTACAACTGGGGCCAAGGGGTCACCATAGACAGGACACTTTTTTGAAGCTACAGTTGTCTATGCTACAGGAAAATAAAATAAGTGCATGAAGTTTAAGATTAAGAGTGAAAAGTGGGGAGGGGATCCATACAGTTACACACAAAAAACAGTCTTTTGGATCCGCAGCTTTCCATTCTGGTGGAAACTCCCATTGTACAGAGAATCAAATTACTTTAAAATGATGAGAGCAAAATAGGGGTGGTTAAAATCCACAGAACCACTCCTCTTCCTCCTCATCACAACACCCAATGGTACAGAGAGTGCAGAGTGTGTGTGAAGGTTGCAGGTGGGATATATAGAGGCAGATGGATGATAGTCTCAGAGCCACACAGAACAGGAGAGAACTTTTTTCCAACCAATAAGTAAACTGGGTTGGAAAAGGTTGATAAAAGGCCTCTCCTGTGCATAATACAGTCCAAGGGAGGGGGGGAAATGGTGGAAAATGGGGAGGGGAACCTGGTGGAAGGGCATGGCAGTGGATGCAGCTCTCTGGGATCAAATGGAGGTCTAAGGATGTCTCCAAACCTCAGCAGTTTCCTACCCCTTATATAAGGGGTGGAGATGTTACTTTCATTTCCAACTCCTCCATGTTCTTCCTCTGTGTCTTCTATTACTGCTAGTAGTATCATGAGCACATGCATGGCTGAGGATGGCTGTGTGGGATGGTGGGAGCTGTAATCCACTATCTGGAGAGCACCACGTTGGGAAAAGCTCTTGTAGTAGAACAAGAATCACTATGCCAAAAAACCTAACAGCAAAACTGTTACATGCTCGCTTGGAAGTAAATCACACTGTTCTGAGGGGGGTAACTCCTAAGTAAGTGCACACAGGATTGTTTTCAATTACATCAATAAGAAGCGCAGTTACTTCAAACCCTGAGAGATCAGCCTGGAAATATCAAACTCATACAGATTAGGCTGTAATGTTAAACTAAACAAAGGGAGATAAAGGCTGATTCTCTAGATTTATAAGTAATTACTAGAATCTTTTATATCCAAGACATCTGCTTGTTGCTTTTGTAATCCCTTCCACTTTTAGTATACTGAATCTACCACTTAAGTCGTATGGCTTCTTAATATCTCAGTGTAGGGCTTAGTTCACCATCCTGCTTTCTGTTCACCATCTTGTTTCAGCAGAACAACACTAGTGAAAGTGTTTATGCACTGGCAGTACAACCATACAGGCTCCATTCAAGACAATTATGCAGATGATATTATACAGTAACTTCCACAAGCCCTAGCTAGCAGAGCCATGGTGAAACATGCTGGGAGCTGCAGTACAACAACATTTGGAAAGTCATACAAACCCCATCCCTGAAGTTACGTAAGCCAGAGGCAAGATGAAATTTGACATTAATTGCAAGAGCATAATTAGAGTACACATTTTTGTTCTGTAAATAAGCATCTTCATGGAAGCCTGAAGAACTGAGGACCATGGGATGGTGGTAAGGAGAGATTCACTGTTTCTGTAAAACTGTCGAAATGCAAATAAATTAGTCATGTAAAGGAGCATATAGATTAGTATTCTACAGCCCCAGATATTCAAAGCTCAGAGCTTAATAGTGACGTGAGTGCTGGGATCCCCACAAACAGCACTTCCCTAATCTCAATCACACACCCCAAGTCATTATTCATCCCACTACAAGGAGTGGAACCAAATACCCATATTATACCTGTATTTCTGCTCCAGAAGTACTAAATAGCAGTTGCAGGCGCTATGATTCGGATCAGGAGGTGTATGGGGAAAGGGTTATAGCCACAAGCTGCTATATAATCAGAATCAGAAAAGCTCCATTCTAGCCATGTGACTACTATAAAATATCCATTTTAGCCCTTAAAGACACATTCTAGGAAGGCCCACCCATTTAAATACCTTAGGCTGCAGTCCTAGCTACTGAATAAATATGAAAGGAGTGTACAGTACAGTTAAAACACTAGGGTCCTAATCCACAGTTAGCAGACACAACTTCATCTGAAGTCTGCATCAAACATACATACAAATATACACGCAAGGCTGGTTCACACAAGCCAGGTAATGTTGAGAACCCTAGATTAATGATTAGTAGCAGCATGCTTGCTCCTGCTTGCAGAATCATTTCCTGTGTACCTGGTCATCATGTCTTATTGTGGTGTGAGAACTTGGACACAGCTGTTATTTGAGTTTGTTTCTCTCCCAACAAAATAGAGATGGAATCCCTGATTTGTTTTAGGTTTGTTTGTGGATTCTTTCTCTGGTTCGTTGAGAAAGAAACAAATCAGAATGGCAGCACTGCACATGTTTACACAACATGGAGTGAACATCCATGATTTGTTCCAATGCTCCTGCCACAAGCAGTAGCAGTTGCGTAGCGTGTACCTCCACACTGTCTCACCTAGTGGGATACCTGGCTTAACACATGTGCGATGCAACTGTGGCTTTACCTTTGTTTTTCCAAAATGTCTCCAATTTACAGGGAACCTGTTCATATAGGTCCAGGCAATCTATCAGAACTGGTTATGATTCAGGATCCCCCACGCTACCCCCATCATAAAATTCAATTTTACAGAAAGTTGCCATCTTTAAATAATTTACCTGCTTGCAATAATGGGATTTAAATGAAGCATCTGCTGTTGCTTCTAATAAACTGCCTTTAATATATTTGTTTGTTTTGTTACCCACCCTTCTCCCTAAGCAGAGAAAGAAAAGAAAGGAGGTATTAGTACAGGAATGAAGGGGGAAAGATACCTTTAAAAGGGCTACTTTAGAGGTTGTGGTATTTGTTGGGAGGTTGTGGTACTTGTTGCTGTAGTTCTCGGGTTTTGTTTTGTTTTTTAATGTCCACACAACATTTCTGTTGTCCTAGAACAGAAGTTTTGTCAACTTTTACCCCAGCTGCAACATTTAATTCCTACCCATGAATAGGTTTCCTATGTTGCGAGCTGGCTTCCTGCCTTCAGAAAGACAAAGGGAGATAGCTGCAGGGACTCCAGCCCTATCTGGACTCCAGTCCATTCTGTTCAGGTAGCAGGGGAAGAGTGGGCCTGGTCTGTGGCTTGTGTAGATGAACCCTAAGAGTCCTTAAAGAAGGCTCTTATGACTAAGTCCATTTAATATAGTATTTTTAGTGCATCTTTGAGGAGCCTACCCTCTTTCTACCTTGGGTTGGGAACATGGTGTCCAACACATTCTGGACTAAAACTGGGTGTGCTAGTTGGAGAATTCTGGGAGTTGTAGTCCAAAAAGTAACCTTTCTAAACTCTGATCCAGACCAGCTTTGCGTCATAAACTGAATTTCATGAAGAACCTTCAGATCATTCACTCAGAACAATTTTTTTTTATTATTATTTTTTACTAATTAGCTCAGTACGAGCACTTCAAAGATGGGAGCATCTGTTGCTGCAGATTACTGTGTCATTTGTGCATGCATAATCCAGCAACTCTGAGTTGGGGCTTTCTTGGAACATTAAGCTCCATTAAATGTACTTTCCAGGAAACACATCTTTATAAAAAGGAGCTCAAGAAACAACAACTCAGCATAGGAGAAAACATTAAATAAACCAACCCCTCATTTTGTGTTTGCAGGTATGTCCTTTCAAGTTGCCTGTTGGAGAACCCATAAATTCCATAGGTTTTTCTTAGACAAGGAATATTCAGAGATGGTTTGCCAGTTCCTTCCTTTGAAATATAGCCTGCAGAACCTGGTATTCTTTGGCTGTCTCCCATCCAAATACTAACCAGAGCTATCCCTGATTAGCTTCCAAGATAAGACAGGACCCACCTTTAGGGTATTTAGGCCCCTAACCCTCATTTTAGTGAGGAACAATTAAGTCTGGGACTACATGAAACACCTGAAAGCCCTGCTTTTATGGAAATATGTCTCCCAAAGTAATGGCACAGAATATAGCATTGTTCTGTGACATTATGAGGTAGGGTGTGGGAAAACTGTGACTGCAAGGAGGAGCTGGGGGTGGAGCTTACAGTGATGACAGCACATCCAAAAGGTCAAGGTTCAAAAGATACCATTGCCACCACCATTGAAAAATGACCCTCCAAACCTTTAGCAGCTTTCATGCTTCCCAAACTGTTCCCTTGATTTTAGACACTGTTTTACCCCACACCATTCCCATTTTAAGTGGAGACTGTCCACCGTAGCCCCCTTGTAATCTTTCACTCCCATCCTGAACCTGAATATTACAGTACTCTGAAACTAAATTTTCCACATGATTTTCCCTACCCTACTTCATCTCTGTAAGAAAATATCTCTAAATGCTTCTCTGTTCTACATAGCCGTTTAGACCAGTGCAAGACCTATCAGCCAAAAATTCACTCTGTGCCTTCAAAACAGAGCTGAATTGGGGGGGAGAAGGGAATGGGAGAGCAATGTCTTACATCATGAATAGAGAATCTGAGACCCACCAGACATTGTTGAACTTGGATGGCTATCTAATCAGCCCTAAGTAGTCCAGCCAAAAATGCAGGATTACAGGAGCTGTGTTTAACAATATCTGGGGGAAATCAATGTTCCCCACCCCTCTCTTGTGATGCTTTTTGGAAATGTCCACAGAATACTCTTTGAGAACTACAGTTTTAAAAACCACCACCAATTATGATGTGATCTTCTGTAGATCAAATGGATAAATGTTTCTCATGTTTCTTATCCTGATATGCATAAACTGTGTGAACAACAACCTGAAGGCTCAAAAAGGTACAATATTAGCATTTTAGAAGCAAATAAAATTGTAGCACCAATTTGAATTATAATTAATTATCTAAAAATAGTTCCACGTTCTAATAACTATCAAAATCTAGTCATAGAGCTAACAAAAGATGTCCAGGTCTTCCAGCAAGTCCCCAAAGAATGTTACTTATGATTGGTTAACCACATGTTTTTCAGGGTTGGGAAGACTTTCTGCTCTTTAGAAGAGCAGACTGAGCTCAATAGGACTTCTATGCTTAACAGAGATGTTGCAAAGAAGACACCATACAGTTGAAGACATAAATAAAGGGTATTCCAGTTTGATTGAAATTTAAGAAATTTACCCACACACTGATTAGCATTTTCTATCATTTCTAATCCCACAAAACAGCCTTCCCCTATCTGACATTCTACAAAAGTATTGGGGCAATAACTCCTATCATCTTAGCCTACATACTGTTTGCTGTGGTGAGAGTTGCAGTCCAACACATATGGAGGTTTTTATGTTGGACTAAAAAATACTGCAAAGCATCACTGGCTGAGCATTCAGAAGACCCGTGAGTTTAGTCTATCACTGTGAGCTTAGTCATTGAATTAAAACTTGATGGGCACCTACAGAAGGGCTGGAGGCTGGTTTTCTAGACCTGAGACCATCCAGGAACTGCCTGGATTGCTGAAAATACAAAATAATAATAATAATAATAATAATAAAATCCAAAACCTGGCATGGCTTGGAGTCCACCTCTGTATTTGAAAAATTAATATCTGGGGTTTAAACAAAACCCTGCAATCTATTTAAAATGTGAACTGCCTCTCCTGGAGGCTTTGAAGAGGCAATTTACCTTTTGGAGGGACAGAAAAAGGCAACTCTGGGTAATCTGGAGGGGTTGAGGGCTATAAAACAGGGCAATCTTACACTGGTGGGGCAGGTACACAGGCTGCATTTGGTCCCACTCCTTAAACTAAAAGGTAGACAAGAGTAATTTCAAACCATCCTTCTTTCTTCAGACCTGTCTGCACTGCAGAAATACAGCAGTTTAACACCACTTTATCCACCATAATTCTATCCTATGGAATTTGGTATTTGTAGTTTTGTGAGCTATTTAGCCTTTTCTATCAGAGAACTCTGGTGCCTCACCAAATGACAAATACTAGGATTCCTTATGATAGAACTATGGCGGATAAAGTGGTATCATACTGCTGTATTTCTGCAGTGTAGACAGACCCTCCATCTCTGCTTTATAACACACTGAAACACTTATAATCCCCCTGCCTCTTTCATCCATGATTGTTAACCGTGGCCTCATCTACACGGGAAGAATACGCCAGTTTCTGCTGGAATATTCTGGGCCTGGATCAGGTCCGTTGCTCCCCTGTTACCAGTACAGAACAGGATGGAGTCCAGACAGGCATGCTGGCCCATCTCTGCAGCCGCCTCCACTGCCATCCACATCACACTCTCTGGATCCAAGAAGGAGACCAAAGCCCCCTGCAAGTGACCAGCCTGGTCACATGCTACGAATCTGCTTCCTGGCTTGGGAGAGTGTGCTGTGGACAGCAGCAGCAGTGATGGGCTGGCATGGGGTTAAGGCCTTGCGTGGTCCCGCAGGGCCCAATCTGTTTCTTCCAAAGAGAAACAGGGTGTTCCAGGTATTTTAATATAGTGGTTTATTGAGCTTTACCCTGTTTTAACCCCATCTTTGCCCCAGGCATCGTGAAGACTGCCTGTGGGCAAAACACAGTAAATGTGTTGAGGACTGAAGGGCTCAAAGACAGGGCCAAGTCCAGTTAAATAGCCCATCTAGACAAGGCCCTTGATGCACTAGAATTTACAGAAGTTTTCTGTCTCACCAATACAGCTTCTTGTTATATGCCAGGTCAATGACAAAACAAAGCAAAATATTGTGACATCACAGAAATGGCAGTCAGCTAGCATTCCAGCACAAGGCACAGGCAGAAGAAACACTAGCAAGAAGGGTCATTCAACTGAAAAAAGAACCCCTCTCCCGCCTTAATCACCCTTAGTAGAAAGTCCAGGAAGAGAGGGAAGTGTTTAGAAGGCCATCTTGAAAAGCTGTTTTGCAATGCTTTTCTTACATACTAATGAGAACATTTTAATGTCCAAGATGCTATAGAAATTGGTGACTGTCCAAACTGGAGACCCTTTATTTAAACATGGGTGGAAATCCAGGTATTTGACAGAGATAAGTCCATTTTCAGGTTTATTCTAGGGATCATGTAAGTTTCTCCACCATCAGTTAAAAAAGATCCTATAACTTACTAGTTTCCAAACATGGGTGCCCAGATGTTTTAGAGTACAATTGCCATCATCACCACTCATCGTAGACAGGGCTCACGTATTCTGGTAGTTGTAGTCCAACAAGATCTTGGGATACAAGACTGGCAATCACTGTATCTAACTGACATTGTCATTCCTTTCATTTTTCAGAGCAGGGCTGGGAATTGTTCATTGTTACATTTTTATCATGGTAAACTTTTGGTAGCCTCAAGGACTGTGTTTCACACTCTGTAAGTGGAAGAACTAAAGTGACTCTCTGTAATTCATAGATCTCATTGCCATGTTGTAGTGGTTTGAGTATCCCTGCTCAGCAATAGAAACCCACTGGGTAGCCTTGGGCAAGCCACACTTGCACAGCCCAAGAAGAAGGCAATGGCAAAGCTGCTCTGAATAAATTTTGTGAAGAAAACCCCAGGACGGGGATGCCACAAACTGCAGACAATTTGAAGGCACATACCAACATAACAACAACATGTCGTCCTATGGACACTGCTGTTGTTGTGTGCATTCAAGTCATTGCTGACTTATGGTGGGTTTCCATCGCTGAGTGAGAATTCAAACCTTGGTCACCCAGTGTCCTAGTCCAACATACAAACCACTACACCAGTGGTTCTTAACCTGTGGTCTGGGGACTCCCAGGGGGCCACAATGTCCTCACAGGGGATCCACAAAGCCTTGAAGGTTGCTCGGCCCACCTGCCTGCCTGCAGCAGAGCGGCCACATGACAGGAGCCAAGGTAAAGGCTAGCTGGCTTGGCCTGCACATTGCCATTCAATCTGCTCCAGCCACAAACTTTCAGGAAGAAGCAGGAGAAAAATCTTCTCTCCCTCTCCAGTGCCTCTAAGGGAAGGTTTAATGGATGGTGTAATTGTATTGTTGTTGTTGTTTTAAATCTTGAGTTAAGTCTTAGGGGTCTGTGGCAACAAAAGATATTTAAAGGGGGTCCCTTGTAAAGAAAAGATTAAGAGCCACTGGCCTACACCATCCTGCCTCTCACTATGGGCACAAGTATGTCCTAAATGCAAGAACGCTACCTACCAAGCAAGTCCTAGCAAACAAAGTGGGCTCCATCCACCTAAAGCCATCTCAGCTTCACTAAACTCTTTCTATGAGCCAAGATATGTAAATAGAATCTCCCTCTTTGTGAAGCAGTTTATCTCTGTACAGCAGACACTGGAGGTCAAAAAACAGTGAGAATCTGTGTTGTTACTAAGGCCAGTGTCACCCCTCCCTCCAGCGATGTCACTTGGTGCTGTTTGGCCTCTCCCCACACCCCTAGTGCCGCCTCTGGTGAGAATTCATGCATTGTTTGCAAGTTTCCCAAAAGCATTTGAAGAACCACAGCTGGAAACAAAATGCTACAACATATGGAGACAAGTGACTAGTCCCAAGACCACAAGCTGAGTACAAGGCAGAAGTGCTATCTGAGCCATAATATCAAGCCTCCCAATAATTCCCTCTCTAGTTAATTCCCCTCTCCTCAAATGGAATGAGCCCTTTCAAATCCTTCAATTTTTCTACAGAATATCAGTTTCCCTTCTGAATCCTCAAAACATAAACACACATTTAAAGTATTTTTCTTCTCCCCTCACTAGTTGCCCAGAGCTTTCCTTCAATGAACACCAGCTCTCCAGAACAGCAGTGTGATACCACATTCCTTGCCTCTATCTTAAAATGCTGGGACTCAAGAAAGAAAAGGTAGTATAATGGCATTTCAAATGTTCAGCTGCTTTCCATATTAGCCCCAACCAGCCTCCACTTCACTATCCTTCCACCTAGGAATCCCAGATGCCAAGGCAGTGATCTGCCTTTCCCTCTAGGGAAGGAATGAGGAAAATGTAACCCCTTAGATGTTGTTGGAACTCCCACCAGCTCTAATCAACATAGCTTAGAGTGAGGGATCCTGGAGTTGCAGTGAGACAGCACATGGAAAGCTACACATTCTCCATTTTTCACACAGTGTAGGTTCAGGAGGAAAGTGGATCTTTAAGAAACTATCGTGTATTTAAAGGAAAATAAAATGAGCAAAGCATGCAATATGGTAGTTGGGACATGGGGAGACAGAGACTGGTTGAATTTCTTCTTTGAAGATGATGATTTGGCATGCTATACTTCCTATCACTTTATTTATACCTCATCTTTTCCCCAAAACTGAGACTTAAGGTGGCTTAATTTTTTTTAAAAAAAATGCAAGTTAAAAACACATGTAGTTAAAATATACAAAGTTAAGATTAAATCATATTAAAATATTAAATATTAATAATATGAAATACAATTAAACTATAGAATTAAAACCATTTAAACCAAGTAACCATTTTAAATATTGATTTAAAAGCAAAAAATAAAAGTAGCACAGCAGACTAAGAAAAGCCCTTTCTTGTAAAACAGTTTAGCCCCACTAGGAACTGAGTTCCTGAATCTTGGAGCAGCCATGGAGAAGGTCCTGTCTGTTTATCTGTCTGTCTGTCTGTATATCTATTATGTTTTCCATTGTATGAGGAAGTTCTATACCAACAACAGAAATCTGGGGATAACATTATGCAAAACTGCAATGCAACAGAGGTGATCCACATAGCAAACCACATTACAAATGAGTATTACAGAATAATAATAATAATATTTCTATCCTACCATGTGTTACAAGAATTCAGGTTGACATACAAGTAAAATCAATATACATATATTAAAACAATAAAACAATACAATAAAAATAATTTAAATAGACTAAAAGCATATTAAACATATTAAGTTAAATGGGTTTAAAAGGTTAAAACTGTTCAAAACCATGTGCATAAGCATTTTGTAGTAAAATACCCATGCCCAAAGGTTTTTGTAAACAGCCATGTTTTTTACATGGCACCTAAATGTAGTGAGTATGGGGAACAACTATGTACAAGCAGACTGCTGTGTGCAGGCTGGTCATTCTAGCAAAACATCCAAGAAAATAACTTTCTTATAGGGCTCATTTATACTGGTATCATAATCTGGGGCCAGTCTGGAGCATTTTGCTCTAGTGCTGGATCAACAGGACGCCAGCTACACGTACTGGCACGGATCTGTTCCACAGCTGTGCCATAGTCCAGGTGGGCCAGCAGGCTGAAACTGCATCGGCTCTTAGGCCCGGCCCCCTCAGTGCCACTACCACCAGTACCATTGTCTCACCTGCCAGCCAGGCATCTCTCTGCAAGAGCCTGGCCATTGCTGTCACTGCTGGTGAGGTCAGAACGGGATTCCTGTGCCTGTTGATCAGATGGCACAGCACTGATGCAATGGGTGTGTAGATGTGTGGACAGCTGGGTCGCTCCAGATCCAGCCCAATCCAACTGTCCACATGTCCACTCCTGGAAACTCTGGAGCAACCTGCAGTTTCTGTTAAACTGTAGATTAACAGCTAAAAGAAGCAGATTTGCTGCCTGCGTCATGTGTACAAAAAGCACGGTATCCAGGGTGAGTACACATTTTATCCTTAGTGTAGACAAGCCCATGCTGTTAGCACACAATATATCTTAAACATATCAATATAACTTAAAACAATTAGTCAAAGGGAGAGCAATCCCTGCATTCATGGAACATATGAAGGAGGATGGAGTCATGTCTCCCTCTGAGATAGCAGCAGTACAAGAGTGTTTAGGGCAGTGTTCTCAACCTGTGGGTCCCCAGATGTTGTTGGACTACAGTTCCCAGGAGCCCTCTGAGGTCTCACCTTGACAGCCAGGTGGTCCTCCCAGTCATTAGTGAGGCTGTAGGATTGGACTCACAGCCTCACTAATGGCTGGGAGGACCACCTGGCTATCAAGGTGAGACCTCAGAGGGCTCCTGGGAACTGTAGTCCAACAACATCTGGGGACCCACAGGTTGAGAACCACTGGTTTAGGGAGAGGCTTGGCATACCTACATCTCAGGTTATGCTTCCCCAGCCATTCTCAATGAACTATCAGCCCGCCTAAATAAGGCAGGCAACAAACACTCAGCAGCCACTGAAAGCAATGTCTATCAGTCGCTCTGTGAAAAAGACACACAAACTAGCTCAGAGACTCTGCCCTGCTTTCTGGATCCTTGGAAATGGATGCTGACTACTCTTTGCAAGTCCATCTGCCTATCTTGATTTTCTCAGCTACTGATTGATTCCTTGGCTTCCTGACCTTTGGACTGCTGATTACTTATTCAGCTTCTCTTCTCTGCTAGTTAATTATGACAGATGGGACTGTATCCAATGACATGAAAAAAGCCCCCACATCTGCAGAGATCACTAACAGGGCCTTTCTTCAGTAACATCAAATGCATACCTGGCATGGCCAACATTTGCGGCCTTGACCAGATGTAGTTATACTTTCCCCAGAGTATGGGAAAGTCACTTTTTAGGACTAGAGCTCCCAGAGTCCCCCAGGCAGAATGGCCATTAACAAAGGGATTCTGGGAACTGTAGTCTAAAAGGAATTTTTTTCAAACCCCTCCCCCGACATACACATATCCTGTGTGTGGGTAAGAATATTTCAATAGCCCATAGGGCAAAAATTACTTGTCAATAAATAGTGCTCATAGCTCCACTGGCAAATTACTGATAGTTAAGATATCTCAAACTTAAAAAGGGTGTGTGGAACCCAAAAAAGTAACACTCCTTCTCTTACCTTATCTAAAAGGGTTGTTCGTGTGTTGGCTGACCAGAGGGACTGGAAAGAAGCCACAGAACCCATCTTCCATGGCTTCTGGCCCCAATTCCAAATTGCAGAGCTCAGAAGTCACTTCAGGGTGGTGTTACTGTTTGATAGCTGTATGTAGCCAATAACCTGGTCATCTCTACCCAGTGATGTTGAACATGACTACATCATAAAATGTGTTGTCACAATTGGGCTATGGTTAGTGCTCTCAGAAGTCAAGAATTCAGAATGATCCTATCATGGCTCCCATCTACCCAAAAGGAACTTGTATTTTGTTCAGGAAACTGCCTGAGTTTCTCATATGAAGACCTCTCTACAGGAATGGTTTGAGATCATTGCTAATAATATAAGCTGGGAAGTCCTTGGTTCACTTCTCACTCAAGAGCCTATACAATCTTTATAATCTTTTCCTGCAAGGCAGGGGGTTGGACTGGATGGCCCTCGTGGTCTCTTCCAACTCTACAATTCTATGAAGATCGTCAAATGAATGTCAGGCTTAGGTAAGCCACTGTTCTCTCAACCTCTATTCACATTAACAGTACTGAATTACCTTACAGAATTTGGTTATTACTCATAATATACAGTACATACAGCACTCTGAAGTCCCTAAAGAACCTATTATGAACTGAAGAAATCTCATATAGTGTTAGGATCAACTGTTGAAAATCAGGCATGGAAGCCTCTGAAAGAAATATACAGTAACTGCATTTGACTATATAATCTTTACTTACAAGAGATGTTAGGTATTTATCTGGCCTCCAATAACACAATATCTGAGTTAGTTGTGTGTCTTACGATACCTATCCTTAGCTAAGGCATAATTTGTCAGAGCAATTTAGATAAGCCACTAACTAGCACCCTAGAAATCAAAATGGCTGATCCATCTCTCTGTGAAAGTACTGTATATGGGATGGGATACCATATATCCTAGGATATGTATGAATGTATGCAAATGTACCTGTGTAGGTGCCAGTCCAGACATCTCCAATGTGATTGCATGGCAAGGGTCAAGAAATAGGCAGTTATTTTGCGAGACCACAACTATTGTAGAATTACAAGTTATTCTCTTAAATATTCAGTTTTATCCCTCCTTTGAATACTCCTAGATTTAACAGAAAGAACACAGAAGACATGGGTGCTTTCTTTCCCCTTTTTCTTCTCATTTCCAAGAGAATAACTTGAATTCAGAATACAACCCTAATTTGAAGCAAACACTTAAACTCAAGGTTAACCCACCCACCCACCCACACACACACAGGATGCAACAATATTAAGTTGTTTGTGTCTGAGATTTAAGCAGGCTTTTTGCTGCATGATCTCCAGGCGACAGGTGCAAATGCTGGACATGAAAACATTTGCTCTTTCAAAGAAAAAGTGTTGTTTGTAACTTGTGTTTCTTCTGAGAAGCTTCTGTTATGTAACCCACTATACTTACTCCAAGAACACTGAATTCTTTACATTTCACCACATTTTGAGGTGAAATCAAATGGCAAAACCATTTCAGACCACTAAAGTGAGATTATACAATACTTCAGCATCCTCATTTGCCATTTCAGCCGCTACTGCTACATGAAGGCTCAACAACCAAATGTGAACTGACAAGGTGATATTTCCAATGCAATTAGCTGCCTTCCTGACTACCCTAATACCTTATTGTTAATTACATGTTCATGAAATAAAGGCTGAATTTTGCTTCAGCTTTGTTGTCTGGTTCCTTTTGTAAGCTGTTAACCTAAGCACCAACTTCAATAACAACAGTAGCTTTGAAAGTCTGGAGGAGAACAATACTATATGTTTTGATGCTTACAGTAGCAACAAATATTTTTCATCTACCAACCACCATAATCCAATTGGAAAAAGACAACACATTCTTAAAAGGCTGAAAGGAACCACAGTCAGGTTAGCCACAAAACCTTACTTCAGCCTTAGAACACTCATGAAAAAAGGAGAAAACAAAAACACAGTTTGCTGTGATATAGCAGAACGTCACTGGTACAGACCAGGTAGGAAGTTATACAGAATATCCAGGATGTCAGAAATTGGGGTACTGACATAATACTATGCACACAAAATTGTAACAGTACAGCAGAGGCACAGGAAATATGGAGGTATGGAACAGAGGAACTTTAGTAATACAAAAATACAGTTCAATGGGAAATATCTATTCTGCATATTCTAAGGGCATAAGGACCAAAATAAAGGTCATTTGAAAAGTACTGCTAAGAGCTATACCTTATTCTGTATCCAAAAGTATTATTTTATTTATTTATTTATTTATTTATTTATACCCCGCTCTTCAGCCACAAAGGCTATCGGAGTGGCTTACAAATGGTCAATTTAACAGTTCCCTGCCCTCAGGCTTACAATCTAAATAAGACATGACACATAAGGAAAAAGGAATGGCAGTGGGGGTAGGGATAAATCCAGCAGATACTGCTGGTTCTTCTCTCCCTCCAAGGGCAGGGCAGTGACAGTTGGGCTAGAGGGAGGGCCTTTCACCTGCTTCCGGGCCCAGGCCTGATGGAGTTCTGCCTGCCTCTTCTTCTCTCCCTCCAAGGCAGGGTGCTGGCAGTTGGGATGGAGGGAGGGCCTTTCACCTGCTTCTGGGCACAGGCCTGATGGAGTTCTGCCTGCTTCTTCTTCTCTCCCTCCAAGGCAGGGCGGTGACAGTTGGGCTGGAGGGAGGGCCTTTCACCTGCTTCTGGGCCCAGGCCTGATGATGAAGTAAGTATAAGGGCCATGATGTGGCTCAGGGCCTTCATGTGGGGATGCAGGGATGGAGGGCTTTGGCCCTTTGCCTTCTGGTGCGGTCTCAATCCAGACTGAGGGGAATGTGCCTGCAGTTTTTCTATTGTCAACCCTCATCCCTAGATCCTTTTATTTAGACTGATTATTTTGGGACAATACAAATTGTAATTCAGTACAATTACACTGCAGTAGGTAGGAAAAGGTTAAAGCAGCCACCCCTGCTTTCCTTGATGGGACCTTGATCTGAGTCAGGTCTCCTGGGTTTCCTTTTGACTGAAATGGGGAAAGACATAACTGCTACCTGCATCTTTAAACTAACAGGTAGTTCAACCATTAAACTCAAGTTTTTAAGAGGGCCTTATAGTCTGTGAATCTAATCTAGGGTTGGGGAAACAAACTCCCATCAGCATCAAGCCTGGGGAACTCAAACATCCCTCACCTCTAACCAGCATGGCCAATGGCCAAAGGATTGTGGGAAGTATAGTTCAATATCTGGACAATCATACCCTTCCCCCATCTAACTTGATAAGTTCCTCAGAAACTTCCCAAGAGCCTCAGGGTTCATTCTAGTGTGGACAAACACTTCTCTGTCACAGGCATCTTAAAGTAACCAGTTTACATAGCAAAGTAACCTTTTCCCAACAGCTGCAAATATCAGATTTTTTTAAAAAATGTTATGAAGTCATACTGAAATGACAGAACATGAACACATTGCTTTTATGGCCCAGTTCTCCATAGGACTTTAAGAGTCTGAGCTTAGAAGCCCCCTTCACATAAATACTGTTGCTGGTTGCTACATTTGTATGAAGTACACCAGTAGCTTGACATTCACAACATCCTATATGCATGCAATCTGTGCAGTTTAAGTAATGAACTGTCAAACTGGGTGCATCTGCACTGTAGAAATAATGCAATTTGACACCACTTTAAGTACTGTAGCTCCATCTACAGAATCCTGGGATTTGTAGTTTTATAAGAGTGCTAATGCTCACAAAACTACAAATCCCAAGATTCTGCAGGATGGAGCCATGGCAGTTAAAGTGATGTCAAACTGCATTATTTCTACAGCACTGATCAGACACTACTCCCTGGGGAATTATCAAAATCTACCATGGTACTGGGGTCCTCTGATGGGAATGAAGAAAATGCCTTGATTTCTGATGTGTTTCAGAGACCAGGAATTGCTAACATGTTATTGTATAGAAACAAGTACAAAACCAAATGGAAAGCCTGACTGAAACACATATACAGTGGGCCCTTGGTATTTGCTGGGGTTTGGTTCCAGGACCCCCCCCCCCGATACCAAAATCCATGGATGCTTAAGTCCCATTATATACAGTGGTGTAGTACAATGGTGTCCCCTGTGTAAAGGGGTAAAATCAAGGTTTGCTTTTTGGATTTTTTTTAAATGGAATATTTTCAAGCTGTGGATAGTTGAATTCATGGATGCAGAATCCGTAGATACAGAGGGCTGACTGTATTCTGATCAATATAAAGTAAAGCAGTATGTATATATTGACATAGCATCAAAGAAAGCTTTAGGAGCTTTAGGTTCATTTCAGCCTTCCATCCTTTTGTAGGTCGGTAAAATGAGTACCCAGCTTGTGGGGGCAATTAGCTAACACACATTTTAAACCACTTAGAGAGTGCCTAGTACACTATAAAGCAGTGTAGATGTGTAAGTGCTATTGTTTAACAATTTGTAAGCCACTCTGAGAGCCTTTGTGACTGAAGAGCAGAGTATTAATACTCTGATAAAATAAATAAATAAATAAATAAATAAGTAAACTTCTTTTCCAAAAATGGTGATATTTGCAGACTCTCTAGAACATGAATGCGGAATGCATGTTTCTCCATACATTGTTGGGAGGCCACTCCCAGAAGCACTGGCCAGCACAGACAATGATGTGGGCTTGTGTTACTGTTCAACAACACCTGGAGGGGAACATACTCATCCTTCCTGCCCTACAACTATTAAAACGTTCAAGGTGCAGTTGGATGTATTTCAAAGGAAGGAAGTGGCAAAACTTGCCTAAGCAAGCCCTATGAAATTCATGGGGTCACCATAAGTCTACAAGTGACTTTAAGGCACATACACACACACACTGAGTGTGCTCATGTATTTATCCTACTCTATCTTTCTAGAGCAATTTCATCTTCTACTGGATGGAATTTTTCCCTTTAATTTTGAGAATTCGTGATAACAGAGGGCAGAGATGATGGCTGGAATCCCATTGGGTATTCCAACTAGAAGATACATCAGTGCAATTTACATAAGTATTGACTTACTGTTCAACAAATGATTCATTAGGTCTGTTCTAATTGGGTCTACCAGCAGGATGCAGGCCAATATGTTCTGCTATATTCAGCTTATAAATACTTTGCTTACTTTAAAAAAAAATCTCATCACTGCACAATAATGTGTTGCAAAAATGTCAGCTGGTAAGTACTGCATGATCTAAGAGCTTTTTTAGCAACAGTATGGATGGAAAAGAATTTGACTGGAGAGAAGATTCCTGACAAGATATTCATTTCACACCTCCTGTGACTTGTTGCAAGACAAAGCACATCTTGCTTCCAAAATTCACTCATTTGTTAGGCTGGTGGTATGTTTGAGATTAATGAAATATGCCCAAAAGCATGTGTCCCTTTTTAAAATGTAAAGGGCTAAAAATTCACACAGTTAAAAAATATTCATAGAATTGTTCTTTTCAATGGGGGAAATGTGCACATTGGGGGGGGGGAATACAGAAAAAGGAGATGGATTTCCCCAGAGGAATTTTTAAAAAACTTAAGTGTCACAAGTGGACAGGAACCAAGAATAGGCAAGAATGCAGGTAGGATTTGAAGAAATACAATCAAGGTGTGTGTTAGAGAAACAATGTTGAACAAGGATCATCTGGGCCAGGAACCAATTGCCTAGAGAGGTGGTGGGTTCTCGTTCACTAGACGTCTTTAAAAATAGGCTGGAAAGGTACCTGCTGGAAATGCTTTAGCTGGAGATCCTGCAATGAGAAGGGGTTTGGACTTGATGGCCCATAAGGCCCCTTCCAACTCTATGATTCTATGACTCTGTGACTTTACGACTCTTAAAACGCTGTTCTGAAGCTGCTTTTCCCTTTGCAAAGCAGCTATTGAGTTTTTCTGATAACCTTCTCAGTGGATGTTTCTACCACCTGAAACTCTGTTCCACAGGAGGCTAATCTGGCTCCGTACCTGCTTCTCTTTCACAGGCAGGCAAAAACTTTTTTTGTTTAAGCAGGCTTTTAATATGTAACTGTGCCCATGAAGGCTTTTTACTGGGGGGGGGGTGTTGTTTTATTTAATTAATTTTAACTTTTAACTTTTGTATATTTTGAATAATTTTAAATTATTTTAATTGTGATGCTTTTAATTGTTTTTAAAATTAGATTTTACTTGATATTCTTTTGTGAGCCACCTTGAGTTCCACTCTGGGAGAAAGGCATCATATTAATTAATTCATTGTGTAACATACAGCAAGTCCCCAAATTCAGAGTGTCATAAATGCAAGACTACCATTCCTCAAAAGATGTGGGGAGAAGTAGAAGTTGAATGGAGATGATAACCTTGCAAACAGATAAGTTTGTAATGCTGCTATGGTATATAATCGAACTACTGTATCTGCAGAACCAATATCTGCGATTTCAGTTATCCATGGGACACAAAAATACGAACACATACCATAGAGTCTTCCATACCATAAAGTCTTCTTAGAAAATTAAACTGGAAGTCCAATTATTTTCAATTGTGTTCGCTGTTATCCATGGTTTCTGGTGTACCTGTGGTCAGTCCAGGAACCGAGCCTCCATGAATATGGGAGTCCAACTATGCTTATTTGAGAGAAAGTACTGTTTGAATCAGTTGGTCTTATGTCTGAGTAAACACGCATAGGATTACAATACAAGTGACCTTTTAGATTTTGACCTTACAATCAGGGGCGGCAATTTGAAATCTTCCCACCCTATCTTAAGCTTAATGGCTAAGAAAACTATATACTCACCAATATAGTCATGTGGGAGGAAGAGAAGGCTACAGCTTGTGGTGACATGTATCAACATCAATAGGGAGGAAAAGAAAGTGCCAGTAACATTGGGAGGGGGGAAAGGAGGCTGGCTCTGAGCTGCCTTTTTTTTAATGTATGCTTTTGAAATATCATTGGAATCAAGCCACTAAGCTAGGCTGACCTGAAAAACTGCCTGTGCCATGGCACACAGTTTTTCAGGTCAGCCCTCACATAATGTCTTAGTTTTGAAGACTGCTCGAAACCAAGCATCCAAGAAATAGGTGACCCAAAAATGTTTTCTTGAAGGTAGAGCATACCCTCCCTTTCTTCTCATTGGTGCTGCCGCTGCTTCTCTACCGCCTGTGCAAGGAAGTTTTGGAGATAATGTCTTTTAAAAAGAAGTAATCCAATGCCCAATTATTACTATTCTTTTAAAAAAGAAGGCCCATCTAACACAGGCTGAATCCCTGCTCCAGATCTCTTTCAACTGATCAAGAGCACCTCTGTCTTGTCTGGATTAAACTTCAGATTGTTTGCCATCATCTAGTCTTCTACATATGATTAGTGCTGAAAAAAGTGATTTGTTCCTTTCCCAGCAGCTCACTAGATGGAGAGGCAAGGAAAAGAGAGGGAGAGGAAGAGAGCTGGAGAAGAAATGAAGGAGAGAAAAAGAAAAGGGAGCAATCTCGCTTACTTTTGGATCTTGCCTACCCTAATGCAAAATTCAGTCTCACCCATTGGATGTCCAACAAATTGCATCCCCCACAGAATGCAGCTCACTAGAGCAAAAAGTGCTGTTGATCCTCAGTGGTATACTGGGAGATCAAGCTTCAAGTTCCCACTGAGGCATGGAATTCACTGGGTGACCTTTGGCCAGTCATTCTCTCCCAGTCTAAGCCTGCTCAGAGGCTAGTGTGAAGACATAATGGGGAAGGAAAGAGACATGTGAGCAGACTAGCTTACAGGAGGAAAGACAGGAGAGACTCAGAGAAAGTTAAGAGTCAGTGGTGTGAAGATTACAAAATTTCTTCCCTTCAGCCAAATGGTTTAGCCTACATGAAATCCTGACTCTGCTGTCAGGTCCAAGCACAAGACATATCTCCATGGAAAAGTGTCTGTGATAGTGTGCATGTACCTCTGTGTTTTCAGCTTTGGGCTCTTTTTCAGCATGGGCCTATCTAGGGGCACTCCAAAAAAGCGATATAAGGACTCCCTGAAACATCTTAGGCTCGGCCAAATTGATCACCAACAATGGTCCGCCCTGGCCTCACATTGGGAGGCATGGAGACACACTATCCACAATGCTGCAGCCTTATTTGAGAACTCACGCCGAACAAGTCTTGAAGAGAAATGACAATGCAGAAAGAATCACAACCTGGAAACATCACCCAAGGACACCTTCTGCTGTGCTTTCTGCAACTGGACTTGTTTATCTCGGATTGGCCTTTTTAATCATCAGCGTGCTTGCACAAAGCATGGGATGAGTCCTTTCTGAATCTTCGTTTGCAAAGAAAAGCCAGAGAGAGAGATAAAGGGAATCATATATAAGGCATTTAATGAGAAGAAACTGAGTTGACACATCCAGTAGTTCATTCTTCTTTACACAAGTATTTCCTTCCTCTTGTTCACCAACGTGCTTAACAGAAGTAGGAGAAGATCCAAGGTAGACATATGCTGCATGTGTATTACATTCTGCCCCCTTCTGAAAGTTAGCCCTTTAGGGACAAGTTCTGTTTTGTAAATCCAAATACCATTTTTCTAAAACCCTGAGAAGTTTAATACACATTTAGTGTTGCTTTTTAAAAAGCCCTCCTGAAAGATGGTTGTGATTTCTGAGAGAATACAAAAGGAACTAAGAAATATGCTCTTTTTGAAATCAGAAATATGAATCACACCTTTTTGAAAAGTGAATGAAGGTAAACAGCTCTGCTTGAAGACAGCAAGAAGAAAAGGGTTGGCTTCAAAGCCTGTCAGTGCTAGAAGCTTTTTAACCAGCATCATACAATATGCTTGCTGTTATGGGTATATAAGCTTAGAGCATTAATCAAGAGAAGTTCAGAGATCTCCCACACACTAGCACAAGTACAAAGGAAAAAGCTACCTTATGACAGGTAGCACTTTCTGTCTATCTAGTGCAGTGTTGTCTGCAGAATCTTTCCAATCATCTGCTATCAGGTGCTATTTTAACTTGAAAAATACAAGGGATTGAGTTGTCTACACCACTAGTAAACAATCTGATACCGTCTAGTCTAGATGTTTTTGATTACACCACTCATAAGCTACAGTTACTATCTTTAGTTGTTGGCCAGAATACCTGAAGAAGATCAGGTTGCCTACCCCTGGCCAGTCCTCCTCGCTCCTATCTAGAGATGTCAAAGGCTGAACCATGGACCTTCTGAACTGAAAGCACATGCTCTACCACCAAGCTTTGTCCCACCCTCATGTGCCTATTACAAAGGCCCATTTCTCTGCTGGCTATAGACATCTGTGTGTACATCACAAGGACTCAGACACAAAAGCAATGAGCTCATAACAAGCACTGTTGTTCCTGGACCTTCTGCAAAGCTGAAAGCAAGGCAATTTAAGCTACAGCATGAGTACAGTTCAGTATACAGACTTACTTTTATCATGGCAGAGCCATGCTGCACCACTGAGAACATTAGCAGCTCTCCTGACTTTTCACAAAGAGAGCAGTGTGATTAAGATATTAGGAGCTGGTGGTACCATATATAACAGAGAAGTACAGCCTGACTAAGTGCCAGTCATCTCTTTTACTACTGGCAGAATGAAGTCAACACTATTAACACACTACATTAATGCCAACCATACAATAAAACAAACAGTGTGCATTCCCAATTTATGCAGGCAGATTGCACCTACAGATTTTTAAAGCTGGGCTAGCCTCAAACCTGATATCACTATTTTCATCTCAGTTTATTTGGAAATGGGCCAATGTACCAGTTAGACAGACAGACAGAAGAGATGCCTAATAGTTTACCCTGTTCCCTCTGATCTGAAACACAGCTGCCTTTATATTACATTTGGATGATACACTGACATTGAACTAGCAAGACATACATACAAAGGATTTCAGCACCCTGGATAGTTAATGAGACTAGTGTTACTTCTTTCAGGAGACCCAACAATTCAAGACAGAAGGTGATTAAGGAATGTGTTCCTCACATGGCATATGCTGTTTCTACCCTCTGTATGGAAATGATACATTCCACACACATGCAGAAAGGAGTATCAAAAGGACAATCTGACAGGCCTGCACTCATCAAACCTCTGCATAACAAAGCCAGCATTTGGGCTCCCATAGCAGTGCACAATGAATAAAAACATGGTGGGTGAATTCATATGGTGTTAATATGCTCTCTGTACCCGTTGTCCTTGTGTGCCTTCTTGGTATACCCTCTCCCCCCCCCCCCGATTTTAATTTCTGATCCACAACTTTTGAAGTTGTTTATAACTATTCCCATAGTCTTGTGCCTTCACCAGAAATTCCCCCTTTTTGGTACAATGGTGACAGACTGCAGTTGCTTCTTTGGCTGTGTTCTGCAGCCCCTCACTTCTTTTCTTCTCCTCCCACACTGGAGGCATTCTACCTCAATAACCAAGTTCTGCCTCCCTTCATTGCTCCCAGACACATTGGTGGCCACGGTTTCTGGCCAATGTGTGCTTACACAACCCTCTGTGCCATAAGAGCCATCATGCAGAAGTAGAAGGACCTCCTGGTTCTTCCCATCATAATCCCCTTATTCGCCCACTCTCATACCTCCTCCCTGCCTTAAGCAGAATATCCACTCATTTGATTAGGCTTTTCTCCATTTGATGTTGAAATTAGCAAGTGCATGCACATGATCCCACTCAGTTTTTCCCTTGTGTGCCGTTATTTCTAGTGAGGAAGGGGGAAGAAGTCAAAAGATTTATTCTGAGTAGACACACATTATATTGTGCCTTGAGAATCATTCAAAAATGAGACCTGAAGCAGGAATTCCCACCAGGTGGCTGAATGTTTCATCCCCACCTCCAACTCCCACTCCCATCAAGATTAAAACTTACATTGCAGTTCTATATGCATTTACCTGGGAGTAAGGCCCACTGAAGCTTACTTCTGAATAGATACAGATTGGATAGTACAGCAGAACCCCTGTATCCATGGAACCAATATCTGTGGTTTCAGTTATCAGTGGGGTGCAAAACAGAAAACATACCACAGAGTCTTCCTAGAAAATGCCTAGAGAGGCATCCTCTCTAGACATTTTCTAGGTCCTCCAAGGCAACTCTATGGTATTTTAAACCACAAGTCCCATTATTTCCAATGGTTTTCACTGTTATCCATGGATTTCAGTATCCATGGGGGGGCAGAACCCATCCCCCATGGATACAGGGGTCCTACTATACCGTTTAAAACTTCAAAGGGCTAGGAGTCAGGAAGAAAAGCATTTAAAAATGAAATGGAGGAAGAACTTTTAAAAATTCTTTAAAAAAGGATTACAGCAGGCTGATAAGACATCATACAGCTTGGACATCATGTCAGTTTGGGAGGTGGGGTAGGCAGTGTCTGATAGTGGGATACGCACAGTATAATCACATAGGATTATTCCCACCCCAACCCTCCTGCTTAGAGAAAACTAAAGCAATTGAAAGAGCAGATGTAGTTTTAGAGGTCATATGTCATGGGAAGAATGAGAACATTTATGACAACTAACTGCATTGCTACAATGATTTAAAACACAGCAGTGTGGTACAATTTTAAAATTGGAACATTTGCAACCAAGAGAAGTATATATCTGCATGTGAATTTACCCTATATATGTTCACATACAGTTGTCCTGGCCCTCTCTTAAAACCCTGGGAGGATCTGCATGCAGGTGAGTCAAAAAGTGCAAGTATCTTAGTGTAGTACCCCTCTGAAAGCTATTACTAGGTTTACAAAATTCTATATGGAGTGGAATTTGGGCCATTGGGAGAAATCTTAGGAAAGATGTTTTCCCCCTGAAAAGCACAGCTCTGAAACAATAAATGCACCATACACACTGAAAAAGAGCCTCCTTGGTAAGGTTACTGCTGAATCAAGACTGTGGTAATTAAATTGGAGAAAGCAACTGCCTGGATGAAGAATTCTGAACAAGAAAAAAAATACAATTTCATTGTTCAGAAAAGGTGGGGCAGGAAGACTTCAGATATCACAAACAGCAGCTAGGTCATCAATGAAGAAGGCAGAAGAAAGCTAAAAGATCTGCTCCACTATTACTATCCTACTGAAATTGATCCATACTGGACCATGGGGAACAAAGTGCCCCCATGGTAGAATAATGGACTACGGTCGACAGCCTCCTGGCCCAGCAGAGAATTCTGAAAAGTGACATTGCCCAGATGGTGAAAAAGTCAGATGTCATGCTCAGAGATGGCTTCATATACATTGAGAATCACACTGAATCCCTTAAAATCCAAAGTTTCTCTTCTCTTGGTTATGGCTCTTGTCCAAAAGAAGCCCAAAACATTTGTGTGTGTGTGAGAGAGAGAGGTTACAGCTACTTACATTACAACAAGAAATAGCGAACACCTCTCTCTAAAAATGAAAACTATATTCATATTTGTGGGTTATTTGTGGGTTACTCAGTACATAGTTCTTTCATAACCCTTCACTGAGTATAAATTCTCTATGCATGCTCTGCTGCCTAGGGGGTTCTGACAGATGGGGGAGATATAAATGATGGAAATACATAAGATTGCCTGCAGGCTACATTTGAGCTCCATTGAAATCACAACATGAAACTGAAGATGTCATAGACCCAGGAATTGGTCTGGTTGAGCCAACACACTTGATTAGAGAGAAATAATGCAATGAATATTAAGTGACAGGAATCTACATCATCTCCATAAATTTGGTCTAGATAGCCAGTATGGGGAGGCAGGGAGGGGAGGACTACATATCCACAAAATATAATTGAGCCTAACACATTTGGAGGGACACTAAAGTCTTTGCCCTCCAGCTGTGTTGCAAAAGATTTGGTTGAGAATTGGGCTCACTAAGCATTTCTGTACACCCAGAGGCTCCCTCTTCCTTTCCCCCTATATTTGGTGGCTTCCCCTTCCGCTTTCCTTGTTAAAAATGTAGCTCCACTGTACATATGTCTCTGCACAAACTTATGAATCTTTACAATCTACACCCTGGTCCAGATGGTACCTAGGCTGTTTGTTGTGCTATTTGTCACAAACCCATGACAGGGACATTTTCCCTAGCCAAATCCATAGCCACCCGTGATTTTGTCGCTTTTACCTTATTGATTTTTTACTATAAACTTAAATTGCTCTGCTGCCCATATGGCTGCTGATGCTTTTGTTTTACTGATTTCAGTTGTTTGCCTCTTTTGTATTATTTTTTTGTAAGTCACTGTGAACATTTTGAAGGGAATATTATCTTGCACTGTATACATCTTTTTAACAGTTACATTTGTTGTCATGTGCCATCAAGTCAGCTTCAGCTTATGGTAACTCTACAAATATAAGACACTTCCAAGAGCCCTGGTCATCCACAGCCCTGCTCAAGGTTGTGGCTTCATTTATTGAGTCAATCAACCTGTAATGTGGTCTTCTACTGCCTCCAACCTTTCACAGGAGTACTGTCCTTTCCAATGAGTCATGTTTTCTCATGATACATCCATAGCATGATAGTCTCCATTTAATCATTTTGGCTTCTAGCGAGAATTTATTTACACTAGGACCCACTTACTTGACATTTTTATATAGACATTTCTATAGTCTAAAGACCTTTCTTGATCTTGTCCTTGCAGCCATAGTCTGGTGCTGCTCTCATAAAGGTAAGTTAAGAGAACACTGGAGAAAATGTCCAAAGTCTCACAACCTTCATTATTAGAAATGTCCTCTACATATAAGTTACTGCCTTAAAAACACACACCTGGGAATAAGTACCATTGAACTCATGTTTACACATAGGATTTCAACTTTAATGAATAATAAAATTATATTCATATAGGCCAATTTCCAAATTTTCTCTGTGCTTCTTTCAAGTCAAAGGGCTATGCATAGTCTTGCTATATTCAACTTTATGCTTTTCACATTCTGTACTCTTACTCCCCCTGAAGACTTCATCCTTCAAATCATATCTGTTCTTCACACCGTCACTCTGCACTAACAAAGGAGAGGTTATACAACAAGAACTTGAAAATCTAGCCTTTTTTTTTTCAATTATGTTTTTCTTTTAACATATTATGTCTGATTCATCATTTTCACTCATTCATTCTTTCTCATTTTATAACACATGGGAATATTCTTTTATCCCATTTATTTCACAAAAGCCCTCCTGGGAAGTTTTCTTTTATTCATGTTTTACAGCTGAAGAATATCCACAATTCAGGAAGGATATTGAGAAGCTGGAATGTGTCCAGAGGAGGGCGACCAAGATGGTGGGATGTCTGGAAGCCATGATCTATGAGGAGCGGCTTAGGGAGCTTGGGCATGTTTAGCCTGGAGAAGAGAAGGTTGAGAGGTGACATGATAGCCATGTTTAAATATTTGAAGGGATGTCATACTGAGCATGGAGCAGGCTTGTTTTCTGCTGCTCCAGAGACTCAGAGACTAGGACACAGAGCAGTGTGTTCAAACTACAGGAAAAGAGATTCCACCTAAACATTAGGAAGAATATCCTGACAGTAAGAGCTGTTCAGAAGTGAAATACACTGCCTCATATTGTGTTGGCGTCTCCTTCTTTGGAGGTTTTTAAACAGAGGCTGGTGTTTAATCCGTTTCTGCCAGATCAGGCCACATGTGTCCGCAGAAGCCTGTACAGCACGCCATTTCTCCCAACTGCTGCCAGCTCCCTGGGTGTTCTGGAATCTAGGTAGGAGTTCTGCAGCATGTGACTGAGACTGGTCACATGCAGGGGGCTGCAGTCATATGCTGTGGGCCCCCTGCCTGACTTCTGTGTTAATGAGAAGATGGTGGCAGCAGCTTCAGCAATGAGCTGGCATCCTGTTTGGACTCCTGGTCAGTTAGTGCTAATATATGCATAGAGTTTGGATTTGTAAAAATATGTGTGTGATCCAGTATGGTTCATTGAGTTGACTACTAGATGTGAAATGGACAATTTTTTCATCAGTGAAATTTGTTGGCTGATGGTGGGCACATTGTGACATGGCCTATCCTAGAAGTTTGTTGTGAGTCTTGGGTAAAAAAATGAGATTCATATGTGATAATTAATAACTGATTATAACTGATTAGTTGAACAGGAAAGCTAGGGACCTGACGTGATTGGTTTGTCCATCTGACTACATTGCCAGAGCAGAATTTGTTTTCCAGTGTACTTCCTAATGCCATTTTTTTTTGTAGAAGTCTTTGTACATCCATATTTCCCTTGCTTCCCTCCATCCCTATTTTGTATTTGTTTCACCCTCCGTCAGCACATACATGCATAGTTTATTTTTTTGGTGTGGTGGTGGGGCTTTCTTGCAAGTGCAGATGCTTCTAACTGATTATTAAAAACATTGTTGTGGGTTCTTCCACAAGCTTCTGAGTTCCCTTCAAAATACTGACAACTTTGTCTTATGATGTATTGGGTATATAAGTATTATCACTTTAACTTCAGCATCACTTTAACTTTCCTGCATGGCAGGGGGTTGGACTGGATGGCCCTCGTGGTCTCTTCCAACTCTACAATTCTATGATTCTATGATCTGTTGGGAATGATTTGATTGTGTATTCCTGCATGGCAGGGGGTTGGACTGGATGGCCCTTGAGGTCTCTTCCAACTCTATGATTCTATGATTCTAGTCTATGAATCTATGCATGGATGCTAAGAAAAAGGAAGTACCGTATATTCTGGCGTATAAGACGACTGGGCGCATAAGACGACCCCCCCTCTCTCTGGCTTTTCTTCGCAAACGAAGATTCAGGAAGGACTCATCCCGCGCTTTCTGCAAGCGCGCTGATGACTAAAAAGGCCAATCCGAGATAAACAAGTCCGGTTGCAAAAAGCACAGCAGAAGGTCTCCTTGGGTGATGTTTTTGGGTTGTGATTCTTTCTGCGTTGTCGTTTCTCTTCAAGACTTGTTCGTCGTGAGTTCTCAAATAAGGCTGCAGCATTGTGGATAGTGCGTCTCCATGCCTCCCAATGTGAGGCCAGGGCGGACCACTGTTGGTGATCAATTTGGCCAAGCCTGAGATGTTGTTTCAGGGAGTCTTTGTATCGCTTTTTTGGAGCGCCCCTCTTACGCTGACCCGTGGTGAGTTCACCGTAGAGTAGTATTTTTGGGAGGCGATGGTCCTCCATCCTAGAAACGTGCCCTGCCCAGCGCAGCTGTGTTCTCAATATCATGGCCTCAATGCTGGTGATCCCTGCTTGCTCAAGGACAGCAACATTCGTCACATAGTCAGTCCAGTGTATATTTAGGATTGTGCGTAGACAGCGCTGATGAAAGCGCTCGAGGAGTCGTAGGTGGTGGCGATAGGTGACCCATGTTTCAGATCCATAAAGGAGGATAGACAGTACGATGGCTCTATACACACTGATTTTTGTGCTTTGCCTCAGGTGTTTATTGCTCCAGACTCTTTTGTGAAGTCTTCCAAATGCACTATATGCCTTTGCTAATCTGTGATCGATCTCTTTGTCAATCTTGGCATCTGAGGAGATGATGCTTCCCAGGTAGGTGAACTGCTGAATGGACTTGAGCACTGATTTGCCGACGGCAATGTGGGGATGGTGGTGTTCGTCCTGTGGTGCAGGCTGGTAAAGAACTTCTGTTTTCTTCAGGTTGACTTCTAGCCCAAACAGCTCTGCAGCTGTTGCAAAGCAGGATGTTAGGCGCTGCAGAGCTGCTTAAGTTAAAATATAGAGTTTGCCCCCTCCCCAGCCAGCCAGCCAGCTGGCTGGAAAGCCTGTCTCCCACCAGCCAGCCAGCTCAGTGGCTGTAGATGATGGAATAGTCTGTGAAATTAAAGGACTGAGAACAGCTAAAAAAGCATGGGATACTTTGAAAAATCTCTGTGGTGTTCAATCTTTGGAAAGTAAGGTTGCATTAATACTGTAAGTTGGTTAATATGAAGCGATCAAATCCCAAATTTTTGAATGAGCACATTAATGAATGAGCACATTAATGTTTTTAGAGCCACATTGGCAGACAAGAGAATTTCACCATAGACAAAACTTGATGCAAAATGAGAAGTTGAATCCAGAAATTCTAATTTTAGGCTAACTTGTCCTGAAAAGAAACATCATTTTGACTCTCCTGAGCTAAATAGAGGGCCATTTAACTCTTCAAATGCAAAGCAGTCATTCTCACAGCAGGAGGAAGGATCTGCTGGGAAAACTGCCCAGGCCATTTTACACTTCAATCATTCTCACAGCAGGGGAAAAGATCTACTGGGGTATAAGACCACCCCCCCCACACTTTTGAGGAGATTTTCAAGTGTTAAAAAGTAGTGTTGTATGCAGGAATATACGGTATTCCAAATGCCTTAAAAACAAGCAACAATAACAAAAAAGAAACAAAAAAACAAGTCTTGGATCTATGCCAAGATTGTGCAAATTGAGACCCTGGGACCACATGCAGATGCTGAAGCTCTTTGAGTTGTCCTGAACCCCTCTAAACTTCCCAGACTGCCCTTTCTCAGTCCCTCGCAAAGGATAAATTCCTTCACCTGAGGCCCGTTCACACGGCACATGCAATTATAGAACTATAATTCTACTTTAACTGTCATGGCAACATCTTATGGAATCCTGGAGTTTGTAGCTTGATAAGGCACTAGAGCTCTCTTACTGAGAATTCTAAATCTCCCTCCCTAAACAGCAAATCCCAGGATTCCATAGGATGTTGCCATGACAGTGGAATCATAGTGCTATAATTCTGTAGTGTGAAAGGGCACCCAAAAGGAATACATTAGCTTCCTCCAACATGCATACCATTTCATCAAAACAAATCCATGGCCGCTTTCACACTATACAGTTATTGCACTATGATTCCACTCTCCGTGGGATCCTGGGGTTTGTAGTTTGGTAAGGCAGCAAAGCTCTCTAAATGCCCCTTCCTACACTACTAATCACAGGTTTCCACAAGATGTTGCCATGCCAGTTAAAGTGGAATCATAGCACTAGAATCATGCAGTGTGAAAGAGGCCCAGAGTTGCCTTCTAGTCACTTCCAGCTTTGGTTTTTGATTTGGTTTGGCCTGGTGTTTTGTTTTTTGTGGGTTTTTTTTTTTTGATTGTCCATGAACACCCACACCCACACACACAAATGGCCCCTGGACCCACTGAAATTGTCCACCCCTGATCTATGTCAATAGTTCTCCCCACCAAAATATACATGCTGTCACTTAGATTCCTTACCATCATGTGTAGAATATTTCTTTCAATTTTCAGTAAAACACAGCCAGCCCTCCACATTGCCAGTTCACCTTTAACAGATTTGATTACTCATGGATTATTTGCCACCGCCTCTGCTGCAACCCTACATAATTTTTAATAGGGACTTATAAGCCTTGCATCACATTCATAGTCTCTCTGCAAGTCTTGTGAGACTGCGAAAGATTGCAAGAGACTTCAAATGTGTGGTGAGGCTTGTAAGTCCCCACTGAAAATGGCATAGGGCAGCAGCAGTGAGCCCTGCCAGCCACCTGCTTCTGCCTTTTGAAAGAAACCCACCACCTCAATTTCTTTTTTGTGTGCTAAATAGGGATGGCGGAGGGCAAAGGATATTCATGGTTTCACCACTTTTGTGGGGGTCCTGTGCCCCTAACGCCCATGAAAGTTGAGGGCCAACTGTACTATAAGCACACTCGCATATGGAGGGCACATTTAACAACTTATCTCAAGGTATTCTTTGAACTCAAATTCTATCAGGAGAACTCCAACAAAATTCTCAGTGCCATCATATAACTACATTTCCCAAAGCTACTTGGGGAAGCCATGACCATTATATCAACGTAAAATCTGCTGACGTGCAGTGATGTACTCAGTATTATATACTGTTTGTCACTTTAAACTATATACATAAACATACCAAAAAGGCAAGGCATATTAAAAAGCATCAGTTTGTACTTCTCTTACATAGAAATCTGATATTTCATGGCACATGGGACATGCTGGGCTGGGGGAGGGACAACCTGATTTTTTTCCAGCTCTGCATGCAGTTCAGGTAGGTACCAAAATAGCTTTCAACACCAAGCTAACTAGAACCTTTACCTTACGCACACATACAAGGCATTCAAAGAACGGCAGATGCAGACTGACAGCAAGACAGAGGAAAAAGCCTGCAGAAATTTAGAAGCAGGAGGAAGACAGAGATGTATGAATGCTTCAGTCTTGAACCAAGTCATAGTTGGCAGCTGTTTCATACAACATGCATTTCTCCTTATGCAGGTAAACTTGGATGGTGGGGGCAAGAGGCAAAAATATATATTCCAAGTGCCTCCTTTTCAAGGAAAGTACATCTACAGAATTTGGGGCAATAGAAATTAATAACCCACGACCGCCACCCAATCCCACCACTAAAGTATGCCCTTCAAGAAATGGTCATTCCCTAGTGGTGGTGTCTTTATTATTTAAGGGACATTGAGGGGCTTAGGGGCCACAAAAATGGGCTGAGAGGCTGCATGTGGCCAAGGGCCACACTTTCCCCACCCCTGACTCCATACTTGGTTGTTAATTTGCCATGAAGTCAACTTTGACTCATGGCAACCCTATGAATGAGAGACCTCCAAGAGCCCCGGTCATCAACTACTCTGTACGTGTCTTGCAGATTGAGGGTCGTGGTTTCCTTGATGGAATCAATCCACCTGTAGTGTGGTCTTCCTCTTTTCCTACTGCCTACCACCTTACTAAGCATTATTGTCTTTTCCAGAGAATCACATTATTTCATGATATGTCCAAAGTATGGCAGCCTTGGTTAATCATCTTGGCTTCTGGCGAGAGTCCAGACTCGATTTGCTCTAGGACCCTTTCTTTTGTCTTCTTAGCAATCTATGGTATCCATAGAGTTCTATTCTAGCAGCACATTTCAAATGAGTTGATTTTCTTCCTATCAGATTTCTTCAATGCCCAACCTTCACAACCATACATAGAAATGAGAAATACTATGGCATGGATGAACCTAATCCTATTCATTCTATTTTCTCTGTTTAATTTAAAAACATATGCAAAATACATATATTAAAAACAGTGTTTAACAGCCCTCAGTGTCCTGTCAAGAAAGCAAGGATTTGAAATCTTTTGACCAAGGAGGGAGCCTGCAGTACAGTGTCATGAGGCATGGCCATTGCATATTGGGCCATTATGCTGGTGCAACTCCAGATTATGTCAGTGGTTGTACTTTTGACACACTTGTGGATGGAGCTATCCAGTATCCCATTATGCAGGCAATCATCCATTTTCTCACAACACAACATGATGGCTTAAAGGCCATCTGGTGTGGTAAGTACACTCTGCTGATCTTGGTTGATGTCTCCAGCCTCCATTATCCACTTTGTAGTGTGACAATTTAGTTTTCCAAAGGGCAATGGAAGAAGTAAGCAGGCAGCCTGCTTACTTCTGAGTCTGGAAATGGTTTATTTCTGAGGCTTACACATTCCTAACCTTTTCAAACCAGCCATTATGCTAAAGGGAAACAAGGTAAATAGTAAAAAAACATGATAGACAATTTAAACTTCCTACTAAAACAAATTCCAATGTCGCCTAGTCAAAGTAGTTTTCATTACTGAACGTTGTTTAAAGCACATGCTACTACACACTACATTTTATCTAGACAACAGCTTTCTCCTTTTTGGAATATTACAGTCATGATCACCATAAAGATGCCTTGTCACTTTCAGCTAACATTCAGATGACTTTTAAATACATAGGTTTCACAAGCCTAGTGAAATATTTGTGGTGGAACTTGTTAGGAGAACATTGATACTCTTCTGTTGTGAACTCCAGGACCAATGCTTGGTTCCATAAATCACCCTTAAAAACATTTACAGAAATCAGCAATGCCATTGTAGCCCTATCCATAAGACTCTTAATCTCCTACTTCTTATCTCATTAACTATGTATAGTGATCCCTATATGAGATCTCAGACTCCAAAATCCTCTTTTTTGTTTAATCCATCATAATAGTTTATGCTTTCAATCTCAGTATAAAGGAAAGGACCCGATTAGCATACCAATGACAGCAAACCCACTCTGAAAGATCCTTCCTAGAGAATCGTGTAACTGGAAGAAAGAAATGGAAATAAGTTAATGGCTGCATTTCTTTGTTTTTACACAAGACATAGTGGGAGGTTGAGCAAATATATAAGGCACTGGGATTATGATGAATCCTGGTTTACCATGAACAACATGCATGTGCATACAGTCTGTTCACTCCCAACTGTCTCCTTTAAGCAACTAAAAAACAAACAGAAAGTGTTTGCTTAATGTGGAATCCAAATTCAAATCTTAGCATGTTAGTCCCAAATAAGGCAGGATTTGTATGTCCAGAACAAATGTCAGTTTATGTTTCTGGCTTATAAAGGGAGCAATAATATACCAAGTTTCTGGATTCAGGCAACAGACTAAGCAAACCATTTCTGCTTTGTTTAGCTACCGTACTTAGAATCAGGACCGGTTTAAGGAATTTTGGGGCCCCCTGCAATGCTTTACTTTGGGGCCCCCATATGTTTATCTCAGATCAATGTAACCTAACCTATTGACCGTACAGGATGTTCAGATCACAGTAGGGCCCCCGTATCCCTGGATTCATTATCCATGGGACACAAAACAGCACACCTACCATAGAGTCTTCCTAGAAAATGTGTCTTCCCTAGCCCTTTTCTAGGCCCTCCAAGGCAACTCTATGGTATTTTAAACCAGAAATCCCATTATTTTCATATTAAGGAGGCCAACACGGGGCCCTCTCTTGACCTCGGGGCCCCCTCTTGACCTCGGGGCCCCCTGCCAATGCTGATTTGGCAGACAGGTTAAACCGGCCCTGCTTAGAATAGCAGGAAAGAAGTGGGATCAAATAGGTTGCATATCAGCCAGTAACATTTAAACTTATGGTCTTTGAAACTAAAGCCTACAGGACAAGGAAGGAAACTGATGAGTTTTAATGAAATGTGAACCTGCTAATTGCTTTTGTATTTCTTTCATACTATGGTTGTTTTAATGTTTGTTCTTATTTGCTTGTAATGTTTTTGTGAGTCACCCTGGGAAGCTGTTGAAGAGTAGAATATTAATCAAATGGATAATATTCTGTGTGTTTCAAGAAAGAAAGAAAAAAGAAATATCTGCCCACACCCCCACACATACTGTATATGTTATTTTTCAGGATGGCAGAGCTTAATCATATATAATATATCCAATAAGATTTAAGGGAAAAAATCAGGACATTTAAGTATTAAGGCCCAAAGGCAAAGACGCTGGTAAAATATTTCAGTTTTTGCTTGAATTGTGATAGCTGGATTACTTTATTTAAGCCTGCAATCTAAAACATACTTTGAAGTTCCTTTAAAACAGTGTGGCCTGCTTCTCCACACCCACCATACAATCCACACCCAGGATTGTACTGTAATTCTGATAGCAAGAACAACTAACTTGTGTGTGTGTGTTTAAATATTGTTTGATACCGTTGCTTTTTTGATCTTCTATACTGACACTGTAGAACTTTACTCATGTACAGCCCTCCTCAACACACAATGCAGAAAGGCAGAACAAATCAAGATTAGGGCAGATTCAAAAAAAAAAAGTAAGTCCAAAACAAAAGATAACAGGTGGATATGACAGGCAGGCAGGCACAGCAGACGGAGACAATGCCAGTCAGAACACTAGGCAATGATCTCAGCACCGCAGCTGCCTAACTGCTGTCAAGTGAACAGATCCGCTGCAGGGGATCTGTTAAGCAAGGATGGATGGGAAACTCCCTAATTAAAACTCAGGCCTTGCAATTTGATCTGCCCATCCAGACCATTTCCACATGTGCAAAGCACAAGCATTGACCGAAACAGTTACACTGGGTATATTCTACAAGGGAACAGTTTAGCCATTAGAGTTAGAGAAAAGTAGTGGACCTTCATTGATTAATGTAATGAATAAAAATGGATTAAGTTTTGACAGCATAGTTGTTTTTTTTTTAAGTCTCTTCAGGAGCCAGGGTCTAAATTTTAGACTCTAAATGAACATGCAGTAAAACAAATTCAATTTCCATCTTGATGAGCAAGGCAGAAAACCAGCATTATATTCTGGTGAGAGAGCAGAATTTAATTACTAGGGGAAAGGCTGCATTTGTTGTGAAAATGGGAATGTGTGGCATAGAGAAGGGCTAGGTAACCCAGTCAGCTCCACAATTCCAGCCTGTGATAGCAAAATGCTCATACAGATTGGCCCCTCTGTTTTAACAGATTCATGAGGGGGCAAAAAGCATCTTGTGGATTAGCATCATCTGGAATAGCCAAATAAACTACTTATTTTATGTTGAAGGAAGAACAGAAATCTATGGGGGCTGCAAATAACAGAATTCTTCCTTTATTCCCTGGCAAGGCCAATGAAGGTCACAGTCAGGCTGTTCTCAGTGGCCCCAAATATCTTTAAAACAATCCATCGTGGCACAAAAGATCCCTACCCCAAGTCTTCTGAACATGAAAAAGAACTTGGGTAGGTAGGAGGTCTCTCATTAAGTACAAAGTAGGGGAGACAGACCACTCCCTTCTCCCAATCTTCCTTGCATGTGTTGAGGACTCAAAGGAGAAAAGAAATTAGCCTTTCACTCAGAAGTGTCAGGACTCAAGATTCTGAAATAGTGATTCTTGCTGCTTTCAGCTACACCCAGCCTGGCACAAAGTGGGGAGATGCCCCTCCCCTCCTCATAGTCCTCTACTCATGCTTCAGGAAGGATTGAACAAACACAAATATTGGCTAGCCACCAAGGCCAGCCAAAGCATCTAGGACACAGTTTCTTACTCCTCTTACTATTCACAGTGTAAGGCAGTACCTTGCAATATCTTACAACCTATAAGAGTTCAGGGTTTTAAATGGCAGAAGAATACAGCTTTAAGTTTTTCCATCCCCAGCAAAACTCCAGTAGTTCTTAGTCTTACATGGCAAATGGAAATGTGTAGCTTTCCTATATCTCAGTGCCAGTAAACGTATACTAAATTTCTGCCTGCCATATTTAACAGGAAGAGGTAGCTTTCCTGTAGACAACATGGCATTTAGGAATCTTCTAAGGGCCAATCTAGACAGTGAAATAAATCCTCTTAGAAGCTGGGGGGGAATCCTATGTGTCCAAATGGGATCCCGCAATAGTCCGTTGTTTTTGGAGGGAGTGGGACAAAAATTCAGGAAAACTATGTAGGTTCCTAAAACCTACATAGTTTTTAAAACCCTGACAAAAATGTGCACCCTGGCCTGTTGGGACATCCATTTGCATCAAATCGCATTCACGGATAAGAACACCACAGGAAGAGGCGGTCGATCACACATTGCAAATTTGAATAGCGCGAAGCGCATACCCCATCAGGACGGTAAACACAGTGCAGTAATTTCCCCTTTGACTCCATCTTGATTCTCATCCTATTCTGTTTAGACAAGAAATGCCAGTTAAATGCCAGTTAAATGTTAAATGCCAGTACTGCAAGCCACCACGTCGCAAGTTCGATTCCAGCGGGCTCCAAGGTTCACTCAGCCTTCCATCCTTTCGTAGGTCGGTAAACTGAGTACCCAGCTTGTGGGGGGCAATTAACTAACACACATTGGAAACTGTTTAATGCAGTGTAGATGTGTAAATAGCTATTGCTTAAAACAATTTGTAAGCCGCTCTGATAGCCTTGTGGCTGAAGAGCGGGGTATAAATAAATAATTAATTAAATAAAAAAGACGGGTCACCTCAATTTCCCACAAGTAGTCCAAAATAACATTGAGACACTTGAGCTGTGCTGAGCATTTGCAATAATGTGCTTGGATTGGGCATATAATCCCTTGTGTAGACTGGCCCCAACTCTGCTAGAGTAAGAACCACCTAACCTACAATGTCAGTGTAGACAGAATTGGGAGGGATCAAAAGTTATGTCATCTAACTCCACATACTCACAAATTACAAATAAGTGTGTCACAAACAGGACAGACATAGAAGTAGCATACTGTGATGCCTGCAGAACATACAGCTCTATACACAACAATCAACAATGGTTTAATGGTATGTGAAAGAGCCTCAGACTTACATACTGCCACTTCCCATCTCCTTCGCTGGCAAGGCTGTAAGGAAGACTGGAAGCTTCAATTTTAACTAGCCATGGTTTATTGTTATGTCTAAATCCAGAGAGAATGGTCTGTTTTCACTATGGTTTATTGAAACAAGCCAATCTCAGTCTTTTTAATGGCTTATTTCAATAAACCATAGTTAAGATTAACTATACTTTAAGGTTCAGATGCAGCTAATGGAAAAGTGAAATGAAAGCTTCCTATCTTCTCACAGCTGCACTGGCAAAAGGGATATACAAGCCTGCCAGTCTGCACAAGAAACCATAATCTACCATTACATCCAAACTTGCTTCAAGCTGGCAAGCCAACAACACTCATACTACATCAAGAGTGATAAAACCCAGGGATAGTTGTTAATCTTAGTATGCAAAACTGGGGCAGAACCCAACCATTCCGGTCTTCCTGCAAATATCATTTTCAGCCAGATTTGAAATGCAGTCAAATTCTATCTACTGTGTCATAAAAGGGGAAATGGAATGGGAAAATATTTATATACTAAACTGTTTGCCTAAGTTGCAGTTTGTCTAAATTGTTTAAATTGCAAAATTTAGACAATGAGGTTGTTTATGTCTGAGAACTGTAGCAATTGCTCCCACTGATCTGAAACCCATCCTACTTCCTAAGAACACAGAAAGTTACCTTGTGCTTGTCAGATTCCTTGTGCATCTAGCCTAGCACTGTCTACTCCAGCATAATCAGCTTGCTAGAAATGAAAACAGAACTCAGAGTCACCACCTGTAACCTGCTACTTCTTAAATGGAATGTTAAGGGGATGAACCGGTAACCTTCTGCATGCAAACCATGTGTGCTAGTCCATTGAGATACAGTTGTCCCTTCATATTCACTGGGGTTTGGTTCCACGACCCTGTGGATACCAAAATCTGTGAATACTCAAGTCCCATAATATGCAATGGCATAGCAAAATGTGTCCCTTATATAAGATGGCAAAATCAAGGTTTGCTTTTTGGATTATTATTTTTTTAAAGAATATTTTCAAGCTGTGAATACTTAAATCCGTGGATACCATATCCATGGTTATGGAGGGACAATTGTATTTGCTTCTCCATTCACACTGTCCTTAAAGGTTTTTGAAATGTTCAAACAGAATGAGCCTTTCTACCCAAATTCAGACTAAGTACAGAGAGATAATTTTTCCAGAAGAAGGTTGCTCATAGAATTCAGAGACTAGAACAGCATCTGAGTTCAATTATCATGATTTTGGCAATTTGGACCACTGAACTTGCTATGAGAGCAGAAATACTACTTTGCATTTGAAAACAGTGAAATGTTCCAATACAATACTTACTGTATCTAAAACAGCTACTCAAATGCACTGGATGTTCTTCCTAGGGTCACCCTATATTACAAATACTCCCCGATCTGAATTTCTGCTTAGCCAAATGTTCTTGTTCCCCAGGGCCATGTAATTCTTTTTCCCTTTTAAAAAATGAGGTTGTGCTGTACTGCTCCACAATGAAGAAGTATATATGTCAGATTAATGGGACATGCAGTTAAATAGATTTATGCTGTAAAGAGCTGAAGTAACCTACAGGGTGCAGCAGTGATAACTAACAGCAGCTTGCAGAAGCCAGCCTGTAGACAAGATTAAATGACCTGACAGCCTGAAGCCTTAGAATCATAGAGTAGAAAGAGATCTCAAGGGCCATCCAGTCCAACCCCCTGCCATGCAGGAATATACAATCAAATCATTCCCGACAGATGGCCATCCAGCCTCTGTTTAAAAACCTCCAAAGAAGGAGATGCCACCACACTACGAGGCAGTGTATTCCACTTCTGAACAGCTCTTACTGTCAGGAAGTTCTTCCTAATGTTTAGGTGGAATCTCAGGTGGAATCTCTTTTTTCTTAGAAGGCTTGGAGCCTGGAGAGATTGTTATCTTTGTTAAAGAGAAATGTTTATCTTTAAAAGAACAGTGTTGTTGTAAAGTGCAGTGAGATGCTCTATAGGATTTAGGATAAAAATTAAAATAAGTCAGTTTAAATGATGACACCAAAGTAATATTCATATTTATATTTTAAAAACCTGGGGAGGGATTCCCACCCCTTCCTCTAGCTTTCAGAATCCTGTCCCAAGAATACTGGACTGCAGACTTAGTGTGGTGTGTTTATGTGACAATCATATATTTCTGGGAAATAGTAGCATTTATAATTATATAATACATAATAATTATATAATATATATAATTATATCAATTAGTAGCAATTATAAGTTGTATGCATATGGAAATCTGAAAATCATTTGAGAGTTATACTTTCACACGACCCAGATGGAGTGGGTAACTCATTGAGATCAATGGGATAGCATACGTAAAAGAATAATCAAACAACTCCTTATGGTGTGTGTGGGGGGGGAGCTTTGTTACGCAAGACAGATAAATCCCATCACTAATGGCTTTATTTCACAGCCATCATGTGTGGACTGTGGATAGCCATTTCAGCTCTTCACGTTACTGTGCAATGTGTGCATTATGGCTCCCCAATCTCTCAGCTCACTTCATCCACACGAATACCCAGGATGATTGTTCTTACATACTGATTCCATGGTGTCGATGTCTCTAAACCCAACTTTTATGAGAAGTAAGACACCAAGGAAAGATATATATGTGTGTGTGTTAGTGCACATGCATACATGTTTGTGGGTGTCAGTACTTGGTACTGGTCTAAACCTATACACTCATGACTTCTTATATTTGTCTTGGGCTTTCTTGTGAATAAATGTGACAGAAAAGTTTGGTAGGTATAAATATACACTTTCCACAGTAACATATTCCGGTAGAAGGGGTAGCTTTCATTTCTACATAACTGATATTCTATTGAATATGCTGTTTTATATTTGGGGAGTATAAGAGTTAAAATAAATTGATTTCAGTGGGAGAGTTAAATATGCTTGTAACTGTTTGCTCTCACAATCAATGCACACTTTTAAAAGCTTCATATTAGCTACATTGTGCCACACATCTGTGATGAACAGCAACTCCAGTTATTGATCAGTGATCATTAATGCTAAGATGCGCTTAAGGCAGGATGAGAGACCCTTTTATTTTTCAGAGTGCTTCTTTTAAAAAAAATCAAAATAGATCTCTCACAATCATTTCTAAATATGCATTTTAACTAAACCTTGGGCACATCATCTATTCGATAATAATTATTAACACATTCTGAGACAAGCAACTAAATCAAAACCAAATCTAAAACTGTGCTGCTCCATTGATGCTCCAAGGATTCCCTACAACACTAGACCAGTGCAGCTTAAAACTGAAGAAGATATTGAAGGCTGACATTTCTGCAACTAGATCATATCCTTCCTGAAGATTTTAATGGATCAGAAAAGCCGAACATACTGGGAGAAGAAAAGTACAAATGATTCAGCACTTTCACTCCTTGATCAATACTCAAAGGCTGACTCATATTCTACAGGCAACATCTGTTCTTCCAAAAGATGGCCACAACTTGGCTGCTCCTCATGATCCACTCAGCTTTTAAATATGTTCTGTACATCTCTCCCACTCCAAGCCTGAAAATATTGTTTTAGTTGCCTGACTAGAGATTCCCTGCATCCCAGCATCCTGGGATTTATATACCAGATGTTTTAGAAATATACTCTGCTCTCCCATCCCAAAACCAATTAAGGCAGGCTAAGCCATAGCTTTTTGTAAATCCCTAGAGGCCCATTTGCGTGGAGAATTATGGACCTCGAGGTCCTTGCTTCTATTCTGAGGGTTCACTCAAGACCTCTCAAACAAACTAACACATAAGTGTGAAACTTCTCCCTGTATCACACCTGAGCCCATGTAGATACACAAGGAAAAATTACAAAAGAGACTGCTTTCAGAAACACTGGCATTTTCCAAGGGTGGGGAGGGATGAAGGGGAAAGAGGTGGCGGTTAAGAATTCTAGATCACCTACATAATACATTTTACCCCAAATGAATCAAAAGAAACAGAAGTCGGGGGGGGGGGAGAGCCAGTCATTCACTGCATTTGCTCCCCCCCCCCAAATGGGCAGAATCACCATCCGGATCCGAAGGGCAATTAATCTTCCCTCTGCCAAAAAGCACAGCAGACAGGCCTACTGGAGCCAGTCATTCTTAATACCTGGCAGGAAGCTGCATTACACATCTAGAAGTTCCTCCTGCGTTCAGAGACGTTCCAGTTCCCATCAGAAAAAAAATAAAATAAAAATCAGCAAAATCTGCTTTCCTTTTCCCCCAGGGATGGATGGAAAGGAGGCTGAATTTCAGGACAGCACCAGCCTCCCTCCCTTTGGTTACAGAGCTTATATTGCCACCTAGGACTGCGCTGTCCAAAATAAGAAAAAGGAAATAGGCAACTCTGGCCACCCCCTGTTGGCAGCCAGGAGCCTCGGGCGGCCTCAGGCGATGGATGGCTAGAAGGATGGAGGCGCACGGTTCATGGCCGACCCCAATGCAGGGCAGGCGAGAAGGGAGGGCTGCAGAGAGAGGCCGGGAACAGCCGGGGGACGGGAGGGGGGGACGGTGGCTGCAATGGGGCGAGGGGGGGATGGAGACAGGGCGTTGGGAGGGCGGAGGGACCAGAGCAGCCTCTGCAGTAGCGCACCCGCACACCCGCACGCAGCAGCCCCTCTTGCATGGAGCCCAACTGCGGGCCAGGGCGCGGAAGAGACCCCCCCCTCGCTTGGGGCTGGGGCTGGGAGAGAGCCCCCCCCCGCCACGCCTGCCTGGCTGCCTTACCTGGCGGCGCCGGGCTCTCCTCTTCCTCCTCCTCCTCCTCCTCCTCGCTCCCACGCAGCCACCGCAAGGCCAGGCTGGCTCACGGCTGCCTCCGCATCCCGTCCGTCCGGCCTCTCCCGAAGACTCTGGGCTGACTCGGGAGAGCCGCCGCCGCCGCCGCCGCCGCCGCTCGCCCGGGCTACCAGACCTCTCTGCCGCCCCCGCCGCCGCCGCCGCCGCTTCCTCCCCGCGCAGCTCCCATCCTTTCTGCGGCGCCTTCCCTCGCAGACGCCCGCATTAGGGCAGAGAGCCTCGGGCGCGCGGCCGGGGGAACGCGGGGGCGCGCGGCAAGCGGAGGGAGGGAGGGAGGCGGGGGCGCGCCTTGGCCTTCGCCGCCCCGCCGAGCAGGTTGCTGCTGGTCCTCGCTCTGCCGTCTCGCCTCAGGAGAGATGCCCCCAGGGGCTGGTGGTCGATAATAGGAGGGAGGGAAGGAGGGGTGGGCAGGCGCTAATTAAGAGGGCCCGGGGGTCCCAGAAGATGCCGGGGGATGGGTTGGGAGGAGGGGGTGTCACGGGTAATGAGGAAGCTTTCCTGAGGAAGGTGGGATGGATACCAGAAGGACCGAGAAGGAAAGGCCAGGCAGAGAAGCCGGCCAGAGAGAGAGAGTGGCCCTTCAGTCAAGGAGAGGAAATGGCAGAATCGGTGGCACCAAGAGAAAATTCCAGCGACAGATGAGTGGTTATTCCAGTGGTTATTCCAGTTACAAGCAATAGAATGGACCAGTTGTTGGATTAAGAAACAATTCTGTAATAAAGTTTACAGAAACCTGGAAAGAATTACACTAGGACTCCCATATCCACTGATTCATTACCCACTGGCTCAGTTATCCACAGGACATAAAACAGCACACCTACCATAGAGTCTTCCTAGAAAATGTGTCCTCTCTAGCTATTTTCTAGGCCCTCCAAGGCAACTCTATGGTACAGTTATCCCTCCATATTATCTGGGGTTTGGTTCTAAGACCCTCCCATGGAAACCAAAATCCATGAATACTCAAGTCCCATTGCAGTTGTCCCTGCATATCCATGGATTTAAGTAGTCACAGCTTGAAAATAGTCTTTAAAAAATAACCCAAAAAGCAAACCTTGATTTTGCCATCTTATATAAGGGACACTCTTCTACTATGCCATTGCATATAACGGGACTTGAGTATTTATGGATTTGGGTATCCACGGTGGGGTGGTGGTGGTGTCCTAGAACCAAACCTCAGCTAATATGAAGGGACAACTGTGTATGCAATGGCATAGCAAAATGGTGTCCCTTATATAAGATAGCAAAATCAAGGTTTGCTTTTTGGATTATTCTTTTTTAAAGACTATTTTCAAGCCATGAATACTTAAATCCATGGATACCAAATCCATGGATACAGAGGGACAACTGTATTTTAAACTGGAAGTCCCATTATTTTCAATAGTGTTTGCTATTATCTGTGGATTTCGGTATCTACACATATCCGAATCAATCCCCAGCGGATACGGGGATCCTGCTGTAATTGCTTTCTGGGAGATGGGATGGGAGAGGGAAGGCAGCATTATGGTTCAGGGAATAAAAACAGAAACATACTAAATTACAGATACGATGAATCTATAGTCAAGAATGTATTATTTTTCTGAAGTAACATTTTTTTGGAAAGTCTGTAATAATGTAATAACAAAGTTCAATAGAGCTGGAGAAGTAAGTTATTTTTTTATTAATTCTCTGTTTTTATTTTATTTTCTTGTTTTTTTGTTTTATGTTGTGATTCTGTTTTGTCTATTGTCTATTTTAATATACAGGTATTTATTATTCTTCGGTGAAAATAAAATAATTACAAAAATAAAGTAGAGGAAATTTCACAGGAGGCATTTAACTGGGAAGCAAAGAGAGACTAGTTTGTGAAATGGATGGGGCCAGCCCTACAGTTAGGCAGAGAGAGAGGCAGTAGCTTCAGGCAGCAGATTTTAGGGGCTAGTCTATACTAAAAAAAGGAATGCCTTACACTAATGACATTTCACAGCACCTGCAACCTGTCCTAATTTTTTTTGCCCCCATGTTTCTTAGCATGCCTGCTAAGAAACATGGCAGCCACAAGTTATTTTCTCACGTTTGCACTTACCTCAATTTGCTGCCGCTGCCCTTATGTTTTTTCAAAATGACGTCCAAGGTGTGATTGAGCCATTTTTCAATTGAGCTCAAAAGGGGGGGGGACACACCACCCCATTTTCTTGCCTTGGTGCTTACTCGCTAAGGTGAAAATCAAACATGATGGCAGCAGGCGCTTGCCTTGTTAGCAAGCCCCACCCCCTGCTCTCATCCAGCCAACCAGATTTGGACTTCCTCTCATTTGGGCAAGCGGATCAAATCAACTTGCTTGTTTTAACAAGCAGGACTGCACACCCCATTCATTAAAAAAAAACACAGGAAAAGCCACAAAGGCTTTTCCGGCAAGGATTTTTGGCCTCCCCACCACCACCACCTTCACAATGCAGCAAAATCAGATGGAATGCCATTAGGGCAGGTAAGATTCACCTTGCATTCTGTGTGGGTTTTTTTCACCATTTGGACAACCCCTAGGTTTAAGGAAAGGGCAGACAATTGTTAGCTGTTTCATTTGTTTGATTTGTTATGTATGTACAGTTGGTCCTCAGTATCTCAGCTCTGCATCCACAGATTCAACCAAGGACAAATAGAAAATATTGGGGGGAGACTTCCAAAATGCAAAGCCTCCCGTTTGCCATTGTATATAAGAGGTGCCATTGTACTGTGCCATTGTATATAATGAGACTTGAACATCTACAGATTTTGGTGTCCATGGGGTCTTGGAACCAAACCCCAGCAAATACCAAGGGCCCACTGTACTTTCTGTTGTCTGGATGACAGAGACACTTTTGTGAGATTTTCTGCCTAAGGTGCCAAAGTAACTGAATTGGCCTCAGGCAGAATGACTTTTGGAGGAAAGGGGGTACCATGTGTGGTTGAAGTAAAATGTCTTAGGCTCACTGTGGGGTGGGGTGGTGGTAGAATTTTTATCTATGATCCTAGAAGAGCCTGTCTCTGAGTCTCCCAACTCTATATGCAGGTGTGAAATGTTGATGCAGGACAGAAACACAGATAAAAAAGCCACAGTTAGAGATCATGGCACACTCAAGCCAATATATGCTTGCTTAACAACATGAGCATCTCTTGAGAAGGCATAACAGGCATAATTTTTGTTGCTCTTTTCAAGCCACAGAACATAAATGTATATGACACACTTGCCAACTGTTATGATTTGGAAGGGACAGTCCTCGTTAATTCTCTGTTATCCCACATTTCCGCTGCTTTTAAAATGTCCCAGTTTCTCTCTCCTTCTCTCTTTACCCCCTTCATCCTTGGCTCGCTTCATTGCTGCAAACAGAGTTCAAAGTGCAAAAGTAGCTTTCACTCAGACAAATCATATTGGGGAAAGAAGAGGAGGAGGCGGATTCTTGCCCTTCCCTGCAGACTAAGGCAAAAAGCAAACTGCTTCAGCCCCTCCTAGTTTGTATGTTATTCCTCATTAATAAATTTTGCCATCTTGGCCAAACTGATGCTGTGTTACTTGCCCTGATACCCACTCCCCCACTCTTCCAATAATTCATCAATTGACTATATCTCATAAATTGGCTTATTATTGGCACTCCACGTGGTTAGTAGTAGACCAGAGTCTCCCAAATCCAAGGAAATTCAAGGTTTACTCAGAAAGCCTAAGGAAGTAGCCAGCCCAAATTCCTAAAAGACACACCCAGGTAGTAATTATGCAACCCCCCCCCCTTGGATTGGTAATTTAGGGTGGAAATTGGCTAATTCTCCTAGACATATATGGAAGTGAGTCATTCACTAATTCAGTCAAGGTAGCTGGACACTCATTGTCTTACAAAACTGGTTTTCCCTCACACCTTTCCTAAAACAATAAAGAGTTGCCTGAGGCCTATCAGTTCCAATGTTTCAGCCATTAGCTATCATTAATACATCTGGAATTCCATTGTTTAACCCTGGGAAACTCTGGCAGACATTGTATTCCACTCATAAGACCCCTTCAGGGAGAATATTGACTATAAATATCATCCCAAAACATCACCAAAGTGTGCTCAGTTTCTCTGTTGGTTTGCTGGGTCACCCAGTGTATCCAACCATTCTTCTCTGCTCAAATCTCTGTTCTTCAGACAAGTACGACTCCAAATGGTGTATAGAAGTAGTACCTTCACTGGCTCTTCTTTTAAAAAGCTGTGATTCAAAGACACAGTTTACTTGAATTTTGAAAGTTCTTTGACAAATTCCCTCATCAAAGAGGACTTAGCAAACTTAACACTTAAGTGATAACAAGAAAGGGCCTCTTCCAATCAATAATTAGTTGAATAATAGAAAGTAGAAGTGGTTAACTAAGAGATGCAAACAGTGGCATTCCCCAAAGTTCTTTATTAGGACCAGATCTTTTAAACTTTTTCAAATATGAATAAGGCAAAAATTAAAAACCACAGTATATTCCTGTGTATAAGACTGCTTTTTAACACTTGAAAATCTCCTCAAAAGTGGGGGGTCGTCTTATATGCCCAGCAGATCTTTTCCCCTGCTGTGAGAATGCCTGCCTTGTCTTTGAAGTGTTAAATTCCCTGGGCAGTTTCCACAGCAGATCCTTTCCCCTGCTGTGAGAATGACTGCTTTGCTGTTAATTGCCCTCCATTTGGGGATTGTATTTTGGTAAACTTGCCAGGAAGATTTCCCTTTGCATAGTTTTGGGGATTTCCTCTCCAGGAGTTTGCAAGTCTGCCAATGTGGCTCTAAAATCATTGATGTGCTCATTCAAAAATTTGGGATTTGATAGCTTCATATTAACCAACTTCATTATTAATGATACCTTACTTTCTAAAGATTGAACACCACAGAGATTTTTCAAAGTATTCCATGCTTTTTTAGTTGTTCTCAGTCCTTTAATTTCACGGAGTATTCCATCATCTACAGCCACTGAGCTGGCTGGTTGGTGGGGGGCAGGCTTTCCAGCCAGGTGGCTGGATGGATGGGGGGGGGGGCGCAAAGTCTATATTTTAACTTAAAAATTGGGGGGGGTCGTCTTATGCACCCAGTCATCTTATACACCAGAATATATGGTATATAAAATCAATACTAAAAGTATAAATAGATAAAATTTTAAAAAGCAATTAAACAATTTATAAAGTTAAAACATTAAATACATTAAAATTCATTAAAAGACTATATATAAACCTTAAAAACAGCAGGCTGTTACTCTAAGAGGTGGGGGGCCCACCCAAGATGCCAAAATCTCCCTCAATATTTGGGGGAATTATTAGCTCAAATGGAAGTCTGTGAGAGGAGGGTAACTTTGGGGTCTTGTCACCTATGTATACCAGTACTCTCTGTAGAGAGCACCTCAGCTAAAGTGAAATAAAGTGTTTTGATTGGAAATAACACAGGGGATGTGCAAGCATACAAAACATACACTCTTAAGAACCATACAGTGCTATTGGAAAGAAAGGCAGGGAGGATGGCTAGAGAGAGGTCCAGGAAGATAGGGTTATAGTTACCAGTCTTGAAGAGTAGAGTTTCATGCAGCGATGATGCTCAGACTAGTGTCTGAGGGTGGCACAGAGAATCCAGCAGAATGTTGGTGTCTGTGGCACGCTTTACAATTGTTAGGGAACTGATATTTATACCCTATTTCATATTCTGCAGGGGTACTCTGGTTATGACAAAGCCTGGATGGCTTTCCCACAGGGTAGACAAAAGAAACTGAAACTCAACTGATTGCTTTAATTGCTGAGAGAGGGAAATTGATGGGTTTGTGACAACCTGACAAGGCTGGACAGGAGGGGGTATAGGAAAGATTTCTGACTGAGGAATGGTCACTAAATTGCTTGATTGAATTATTGCTGAAACACCCAGGGCTGGAGTAAAGGGCCAGTACATACTTCCTTAATTACCGTGTTTACTAAGGGGCTTTCCACATAGTCCTAACTTGGGCTTTCTTGCCATTATACTTCTAGACACATTCCAGGCCTTGAAAAAGTGTGGAAAAGGGCAATCAAAATGATGAAAGGGCTGGATCAACTTCTTATAAGGAAAGTTATAATGCCTTCAGCTTTCTATTATGATAAAATAGGATAAAAATTGTGATAAATTTATGATAATATCATTCCAAGGGAAAGTGAAGAGGGAATCTTTCCTTCATAACAGTAGACCCCAAAGTTCTTAAAGGAATGAGAGTAGTGGAAAACTCGTGACAGATAAAAAGAAATACTTATTTGTACTGTACATAATCTAAATAGATTAGAAGGCTATGAAAACTTGCTAGTCTTCATGAGTTTACATATCTCCAGTGTCTGAGGCAATATTGCAGTTGCAGAGGTAGTTGCTAGGAAACATAAACAGGAAGATACTGTTAGAATTGTCTTGATATGGCCTTCCCAAAGGCCCCTTTTTGGCCACTATGGGAACACAATGCTAGACTAGGAAGGCCTTTGTTTTGACCCAGAACAACTGTTCCTATGTTTCCAGGAACAGTTAAGATGAATTTGAACTACCAGCTAAGCATATATAAATTGTGGGTAAATATGGCCTTGCACTTCTGTGCAATTGAAGGGTGCAAAAGTGGGATTAGATCATGACATATGATGGTTCCTGAGTTGGAAATAATTATCATATAGTATTAACAGGATACAAGAAGGTTCCTGGTGAGGCAGATTATATACATTCCATACTTTTAAATCTTGCTTTAGGCCTCTGGTTATGGAACAGAGATGACTTTGGTCACCTTGAATGATCTACGTCTGGAACTAAACAACAGGAATCTGTTCTTATTGGGCTTCCTGGACTTTTAACTGGATGATGATGATGATGATCTTGCCTGCCTCTCCCTATGGATCGAGGCAGGGAACAACACATTAACACATAGACATAACATTGGTTAAAAGCACATATCAATTAAAAACATATATCAATTTAAAAGAAGAAGTAAAACAAGATATTTTAAAACAGTCAACACACAATTTAAAATTCACACTTTAAAATCATTTGGATAGGCCTGCTGGAAAAGGCTAGTCTTTAATGCTGATTTGAATTCTGACAGAATATTCAGCTGTTTTATCTCTTCCAGCAGGCTGTTCCACAGTTTAGGGGTGGCTGAAGAAAAAGTCCTCTGGGTGACAGTTGCCAACGTAGTCCTAGCTGGCTGGAGCAAATTCCCCCAGAGGACCCAAGTGTGTGGGGCAGATTATACGGGAGAAGGCGATCCCATGGCTCTCTCTCTCTCTCTCTCTCTGGCTTTTCTTCGCTAGCGAAGATTCAGGAAGGACTCATCCCGTGCTTTCTGCAAGTGCGCTGATGACTAAAAAGGCCAATCTGAGATAAACGTCCAGTTACAGAAAGCACAACAGAAGGTCTCCTTGGGTGATGTTTTGGACCAACACCTTGTACCTTGCCCAGAAACTAATTGGCAGCGAGTGGAGTGTTTTTACTATTGGTGTGGTATGATCATTCCTGGTTGTACCAGTGACTAATCTGGCTGCCATGTTTTGAACCAACTGAAGTTTCTAAACTTGGTACAGAAGTAGTCCAATGTACAGCACACTGCAAAAGTCCAGTCTTGAGGTTACCAGCGTGTCTACTACCATCTTTAGGTTTTCCAACTCTAGGAAGAGGCACAGCTGGTGTAACAGCCAAAGCTGGTAGTAAGCACTCCTGGCCATCGCATCTATCTGAGCTGTCATTTGGAGCGACAGATCCAGAAGCACTCCCAGGCTGCGAACACAGTCTTTCAGGGGGAGTGTAACCCCATCCAGGACTGACTGACACACTTTCAATCCCAAATTAGAACCCTTGTCTTGTCTGGATTCAGCTTCAGATTGTTTTTCCTCATCCAGCCCATTACCACCTCCAGGCATTTATTCAGAGGAGACACACTATCCTTAGCTGAGGCTGTTTTTGAAGGCATAGAGAAGTATATTTGGGTATCATCAGCAAACTGATAACACCCCACCCCATGCCTCCAGATGATCTCTCCCAGCAGTTTCATGTAGTGATTGAATAGCACTGGGGCTAGAATGGCACCTTGTGGTATGCCATATAACAGCTCCTTTTTTGAGGAGTGGCTATCTCCAAGCACCACCATCTGGAACCTGCCTGAGAGAGTAGGACAAGAACCACTGAAACACAGTGCCTCCAATTCCCAAATCCTCCAGGCGTTCCAGAAGGATACCATGGTCAATGGTATTAAATGCTGCTGAGAGGCCCAAAAGCACCAGCAAGGATGTACTCCCCCTGTCAGTGCTCAGGCGAAGATCATCTAACTAAGGTGACCATAGCTGTCTCAACTCCATATCCTGCTCTGAAGCCAGTTTGAAATGGATCTAGATAACTTGTATCATCCAAGATTGCCTGGAGTTGGGAGGCAACTGTTCTCTTGATGACCTTGCCCAGGAAAGTGAGATTTGATACTGGTTTATAGTTGTTGGGGTCTAGGGAGGGCTTTTTTTTTAGAAGCAGTCGTACCACCACTTCTTTTAGACACAATGGAAAACTTCCCTCCCTAAGAGATGCATTGATAATATATTGTAATCAGGATCTAATTGCATTAATATATTGTAACTGGGATCTAATTGCTGATGACACCCAGATATATTTCTCCATATCTCTGTCTTCAGCTCTGGCTTCAGATGGTGTCTCTTCTCTTAATGATTGTCTTAGGGCAGTAATGGACTGGATGAGGGAAAACAAATTGAAGCTGAATCCAGACAAAATGGAGGTACTCACAGTCGCAGCCCCGAACCCAGGCATCAGGATACATCCTCCAGTCCTGGATGGGGTCATACTCTCCTCCAAGGACTGTCTTCACAGTCTGGGGGGTACTCCTGGACCCGTCACTCCAGATGACGAATCAGGTAAATGCAATGGTCAGGAGTGTCTGTTATCAGCTTCGGCTGATCTGCCAGCTGTGCACTTTCCCTGGAAGTCAGAGACCTTGAGACCTTGGTACATGCTCTGGTAACCTCCCGTCTTGATTTCTGTAATGCACTCTACATGGGCTACCCTTGGGTTTGGTCCAAAAACTCCAACTAGTACAGAATATGGTAGCCAGATTGGTCTCGGGTACATCTAGAAGAGACCATATAACACCAATGTTAAGATCACTTCACTGGCTGCCCATTAGTTTCTGGGCCCAGTACGAGGTGTTGGTTATCACCTTTAAAGCCCTAAATGGCTTGGATCCAACCTATCTTTGGGACTGCCTCCTTCCATATAATCCTCCCCATGCACTCAGGTCCTCTGGGAGGAATTTGCTACAACCGTTAAAAAGTAGGCTTTCTTCAACCTCCCAGAGGACTTTTTCGGCTATTGCTCCCAGATTATGGAACGGCCTGCCGGATGAGATACATCATATTACCACCTTAAATAGCTTTTAAAAAGCTCTTAAGACGGATCTTTTCTGGTGAGCCTTCCCTGAATAGATACCCGGCCATCAGAAAGAAAAATCTAATTTGTCCCGAACCCGATACTGTTTCTTGTTATTTTTAGTATTTATTAAGTATGTTTTAATTTTTTGGATTATTTAATTGTATTTTAAGGGGGGTGAGATGGAGGGTCTTAAATGTATTTTTAAATGTTGTAAGCTGCCCCAATTGCGTTTTGTAGAGGGGCGGGATATAAATAATAATAATAATTATTATTATTATTATACCATCAGTCATTGTATCCTTCTTGATCACATCTCTGACATGGGACTTGGAGACATTGGCTAGTATCCTGTCAGGCAGTTATGATAGTGTAGGCGAGACATACAACCTTGTAGCTGCATTTTAATCACATTTTCAAACATGACACCACTGCCACATTTACCAGTTCCCCTGTGTAAAGGGAGGAGCTAGACAAGCCTGGTTGGTGCCAGCCAATCACAGGTCAGGAATCCTGTGAAGGGAGGCCTGCAGAGGAGAAAAAAATACAAAATTGAGTCTCGTCTCTGATAGAAGGAGGATAAGAGAAAGATGACATAGAGATAGGGAAAAGCTGTAATAGAGATAGGACAGTCAGCCAAGGGGAAGAACTGAATAGGGTTTGGGGGAGCTGTGAATGATTAAGTAGTTCAGGGGTTAATGTTTGATCTATTTGTGTATTAATAAACTCCTGTTTGTTTATTCTTTTTTGCAACTTTGTCAGGTTGTCCCTATTAAGTTTTGACAGAGTCTGGTCATGTTTACCGCAGTGAACCCACTGAACAACACATCCACAGGTCCATATAGGGATTAACTTGAGGCCCAAGTACCTGATCCAGGGATGGGTCTTGAGGAAAAAAAGGTGCAAGGTGAGTGACAGAAGCCCAAAGGCATGGAACTGCAGAGCCAGGCTGGAGAAGGGATCAGTCACATCTTGAAATCCATCTTAAAAGCCAGTCAGTTGTTCTGAGTGATGGAGATCTATAAGGCTGTGATATGACCAACCTCATCCCACCAGTGAGTGACAGTGCAATAAAAAGTTGTGAAAGGACCTCACAGGGATCCTTCCACCATTGTTCGCTAGCAGGAGGGGGCTGGTCATGTCATATTACAGTGTGACACTCAGTGGCATTATAGAACTCTGTTGCTGGGGACAGCTGACTGGCTTTTAAGGTGAGTTTCAGGAGTTGGATCAGGAGATGAGGCAGGAATTTGGTAATTGTTTTTTCAGTGGCTCTGTTTCTTTTTTGAGGGGTGATTTTAGAAGCTGGGGCTGGGGGACTCCTGTTTGATGCCTGGCTGTTTTAGCTATGTTTGTTTTAATGTACTGTATATTGTAAGCTGCTTTGCATTCTATTTTGGGAGAAAGGTGGAATGTAAATCAAATAAATATTTGCTTTATTGAATTTCATTGTAAGATGTCTAGAGTCCTATTTCATGGAGCAAGACTGGATATTGCTCTAATAAGTAGTAAGTGGAACTATGTAGAATGTAGAGTTTGCAAAGGACATCAAGGGTAGATGCAGGAATGCTAGAGCTGTAATTCTTTGCTAACATCATTCTTGAAGGTCACAATGAGTAATGAGTAATTTTAGCAATTTTATTCCTACTGTAAATTGTACAGTTTTGAAAGACTATTCACTATATTCCTTGCTAAGAAAACCCTATGAAACTATGGTGTCGCCGTAAGTCAACAGGAGACTTGAAGGCACATACACACACATTCACAGTTAGGACTTATTCTGGTATATATAATTTTTGCAGAGAAAGCATCATAGGCTGTGCAGAAATACTTCTGTCCAGAAGTATTATTTTCTGTGCAGAAAATGCAGTTTCCTGCACAAAAATGATGTAATTGGGAACTTATTCAGTCCCAAATTTGGAGTGTTTTTTTGTGCAGAAAATAGCATTTTCTGTACAGGCAACAGCATTTTCTATACTGAAACACAACAAACAATAATCCTGTAAAGAAATATTAAATATACTCTATTTCTGTGTAGGAAACAGCCAAGAAAATGCTGTTTCCTACACAGAAAATAGTTTTATATGCAAAAAACCCTTATGTACTAATTTTGTGCAGAATAAGTCCCAAACTCTAAAGATTCTCATCAATCCAGAATTCTTCTCACCAGGGGTTCCTGTCACATGAGAAACACTTTTTCTAGCCATTTTTCAAATATTGTTGAATATCTTTCCATTCCTAGGAAATGCACAGCCAAAGCAACCCTGACAGATGGCCATCCAGTTCTGCTTCAGAACATTCAACAAAGAAGAGTCCATTACCTTCCAAGGCAGTCATTGTTGAACAGCTGTTACCACCAGGAATTTCTTCCTAAATTTTAGTCAAAATCTCCTTTCTTGTAATTGAAACCCTTCAGTTCAGGACCTACCCTCTGGAGCAGCAGAAAGCAAGTTTGCTCTGCCTTCTGTGTGACAGATGTTTGACTAGGGAGTTAGAAGGCCTTAGGGGCAGAGTTCATTGAGAAGTAGATTATGTGACCCTCAGGTCAGTTAAATTTAAGATACTGCTTCATCATGTTTCACAAACTACCCCATGGTTTTGGACATTCTGGTAACTTTGCTATGATTTCTATATACCCTTTCAGCTTTATAAAATAGAAATGAGTATCATAGTATAATTTTGCTTTCGTATTTTTGCATCCTTTAGCTACTTTTTGTTGCAGCTGGGAATTTTTGGAATCCTGACATCCTTTTTAAAAATAATATTATATTCATAAAGTATAACATATATATCTGTCTCCGGTGTGCAAAGGTAGTTTCCTCTGTGTAAAACTTAGAGGTCTTGATGTATCAAAATTATAGTGACCAAGTGATGATTATAATGAGATATAAAATAGAAAAACTGTTATATTTTATTGTAATACGGGTAGCTTAGAGTGAGCTTAAGGTTGCACATTCACTGATTGTAATAGCAGCATTAAACGGTCATCACCTGTGCCAAAAGGTCAAGATAGATAAAACACCACAGATACTGTTACTTATTTTGCCTCAAAACTTCCCTCTTTAAAACTGACATAATTCATATGTTGGCCATCAGGCATTTCACAGGTTCTGACTGATTCATAGGAGATTTTCAGACAGGCAAAAATTGCTCTTTGCCACGCGAGAAGCCTCCCGAAACTGCTGCGCGGCAAGGGTCTTCTTCGGACGACGCTGTGCCTCTGGCGAAACCGTCCGTGTCACTTCCGTGAAGCTTGGGACGGCTCCGCGTCATATTTCAATCACGGGCAGCCTCCGTGCTTGAAATATGACGCAGAGCCGTCCCAAGCTTCACGGAAGTGACACGGACGGTTTCGCCAGAGGCACAGCGTCGTCCGAAGAAGACCCTTGCCGCGCAGCAGTTTCGGGAGGCTGCTCGCGCGGCAAAGAGCGATTTTTGCCTGTCTGAAAATCTCCACAGTCAGAGCCTCTGTAATTTTCCTTCTTAAAAGCATCTTTGGACAAGATACCAGTCCAATGTGCAAGTGTCTGTGTCTCAAGCTGGTCGTGCTTCTGTCATAATGTCTTGTAGAGCTCTCAGGACATTTTCAGACACATCTTACCATGCTAGAAGCTTTCGGGAGAGCTTCAGCACTGCTGCGCAGCAGGAACTCCATTTCGGACAATGCTATCCCTCTGGCGACATCATCCGTGTCACTTCCATGTAGGATTGGAGGCGACTGCACCATATTTTATTCACGGACAACTTTCGTGAATAAAGTCTGGTGAAATATGGTGTGGCTGCCTCCAATCCTACATGGAAGTGACACGGACAATTTTGGCAGAGGGACGGCGTCATCCCAAATGAAGTCCCTGCTGCACGGCAGCACCGAAGCTCTCCCGAAAGCTTCTAGCACGGTAAGATATGTCTGAAAATGTACCTTTGTTTCATGCACAAAATAATTAAAAATATTATTTGTGTATAAAATTACTACTTCAGGCTATGTGTATAAAGTTTATATGAAACATAAATGAGTTTAACGTTTAGATTTAGGTCCCATCTCTAAGCTATCTTGTTACGTATATACAAATATTCCAAAATCCAAATAAATAAATAAATCTGAAATTCAAAATACTTCTGGCCTTAAGCATTTTGGATAAGGGATACTCTACCTGTATAAGCATGTGTGAAAGGCTGGTATAGGTGTTTCATCACAGGTGTTTTTCCCAAGCTCTGTGCATAATAAACATGCAAAATGTGTGTTCCATATTGTGAAATCTGAAATTCATCACATCTGAAAGTTATTTCAAAGAGTCTGAAAAATGCATTTTGCACAAATTCCTGCCATAGTGTACTTTCTAAAGAATATGTCTTATGCAGAATTATTAGAAAAAAATTACTGGAAATTATGTTATTATATCAAAATGAATTATTATTATTATTATTAGTAGTAGTATATTCATTTATATCCCACATTTCCCTCAATAATGGCATTCATGACAGCCAACAACATATTTAAAACAATACAGAAAACATCAATAAGAATATAAATATAAGATTTAAAATACAATTAAACAATTGATAAAGTTAAAACATTAAACATTAAAAATATTAAAATTAATTAAAAGGCTATATACAATCTTTAAAAACAGCACCCCATAGCATTAAAAGCCTAGCCCTTGTCAGTTTGTGAAAACCCCATGTCACAAAAATGTTTTGACCTGGTGATGGAAGGAGAGCAAGGACAGTGTCAGGCTCACCCCTGAATTCTGGGATTTGGAGTGGAATTCATGGAGGACCCTGACATGAGGCTGCCTCTGGCTTGTTTCCCTTGCCTAGGCCTCTGGAGGTTTTGGAGAGGGGGCAGCCCACCTTGTTGGCCTGGGAACACTGCTCTCCACTGGGGCTCAAGGTCAAATCTTCCAGGTGCAAGCTGGGCCGTTCCTCCTCCCTAAATGCCATTCTCACGCTGTGGGGGTTTATCTGGGGGTTTGTTCTGGCTGTATTCAGTTTTGGCTTTGTTCCATGTTCCTGACACACGATTCCTTGCCAATAAAGAATTTTATTGAGTGAATGCGAGCGTGTGTGCTTGGTATATCACAGACAGTCCCAGAAGCAGAATGGCCCTCCATCCATCCCAACTGCCATTGCCCTGCTAAAGGAGGGAGAGAAGGAAAGTCTGGCAGAGATCCATCTTGCATTGGCCCAGAAGCGGAACAGCCCTCCCTCCATCCCAACTGCCATTGCCCTGGCCAAGGAGGGAGAGAAGAGAATGCTAGAATTAATCCCTCCCCATACTGCCATCCCCTTTCCTTTTGTATCATGTCTTCATTAGATTGTAAGCTTGAGGGCAGGGAACTGTTTTGTTGTTCTTGTAAAGCACCATGTACACTGATGGCACTATAGAAATAAAAGATAACAACAACAACAACAACAACAACAACAGGGCCATGCTGGCCTCTAGGGAGGGGGTTCTAAAATGGATACCAAATACAAGAAGCCCCTGCCTTTCAATGGCTCATTATCTGATGACTCACTCTTTCAGTGCTTGCAAATTAAGGACAAGTTCCATCCATTTGATAAGGAATCACTCTTTTGACAGTTCTTTCCTATGGAGATTTGTTTGGGACTGAATGCACATGCGCACCCTGCTTGCAAAGCAAGCCGAGAGGGCAGGAAAAGTCACCAAGCCAACTGAAAGACTTTGAAAGCATCACCTGTGAGGGTGGGCACAGACACCTGTGGGCACATGCAGGCAGTCCCAAGCGAGCCACTGTAATTCCCTCATGTTCTCTACATGGGCTATGCTTTTTGACCAATTTCATTTCCTTACACTCTCCAGTCCTTAACTTGTCGGATAAATGTGGGCTTCCTATAAAGTTCGAGTTAAGAAAAAGTGGCTAGGTAATGACAGGGGAAATGAATTTTTAAAAAAAAGATTGAAAAGGGAATCAGTTGAAGAGTTTGTTTATAATTTCATTTAATCTCAAATTTTATTTATTTATTTTATTTATTGGATTTATATCCTGCCTTTCTCCCAAGATGGAACTCAAGGTGGCTTACAATTATTAAAAAAAATACAACTAAAACACCATGTTACAAAAGTTTAAAAAAGAATTAAATTACATTAGATTAATTAAAATATAGTTGAAAACATACAAATTAAAAACATAAAATCGATAAAAATACAACATTAAAAGCAGCCCACCAGTTAAAATTCACATTTCAAATGCCTGTCTAAATAAAAACGTCTTCAACTGCTGACAAAAAGAGAGCAGGGAGGAGGCCAACTGGACTTCCCATGGAAAGGAGTTCCACAGTCTGTGAGCAGCCATGGAGAAGGCTCTCTCCCGAGTCCTCACCAACTGCCCCTGTGAAGGTGGTGGGACTGAGAGAAAGCCCTCCCCTGCCAATCTTAACACTTGGACGAGTTTGTATATGGAGATACGGTCTTTCAGATAGTCTGGACCCAAGCCAGTTAGGGCTTTAAAGGTTAAAACCAGCACTTTCAATTCTTCCCAGAAATGGACTGATAGTCAGTGCAGCTGTTTCAATGGGTATGTGTGTCACATGATACCTGTGTCCAGCCCCAGCCAACAGCCTGGTCACAGCATTTTGGACCCACTGAAGTTTCTGAACAGTTTCCAAAGGCAGCCCCACATAGAGCACATTACAGTAGTACCAACGGGATGTAACCAAGACATGTGTCACCATAACCAGATCTGACTTGTCAAGGAACAGATGCAGTTGGTACACTAGTTTTAACTACGCAAATGCACTCCTGGCCACAGCCGAGACCTGAGCATCAAAGTATTATGTCTATACTTCCAATCCTGCAAAATGAGCCAGCTGGAAGAAATCCTTTCGCCCACTCAGAGGTAGCACTGCCACCCCACCACTTGTATTTTTAAAAACTGTTATGCCCCAGTCACATGAGAATACAAATTTACTCACTTTTATAGAAGGCTAGGCTCCTTTTAAGAGCTTCCTTTAAAATCCTTAACAGAAGAAAGCTCTATAAAGGAATTATTTTTGAATTTAACTTCTTTAATACATATACTGAACTGGAGATTTGAGTTCATCTGGTCTTTTGTTTAGAGAGAAACAGCTCTAATAAAGAGGATATAGGTGTAGTCTCTGTGGATTCAGATGGTTACAGATTCAGTAAGCACCAGCTGCCTGACCCTAAATATATATATTCAAAAGATAGTTTACAGAGTTAAATGAAATGTACCTTCTGGTAAAAGAGGACTGCAGTATTAGTAATGTAATGTTTCTGATAAATTTAGTTACCTTACCAAATAGTTATTAATTACTATTATACTAATCAAAAATAGGCTTTTTAGTTGCGTTTTGTGTGGCAAGTCCAATGGTAAAACCATGTGATAGGTTTTGGGTAAATCTTATCAGCTATATATCAAACCACATTTGTGCAATACACTTGTGTCTACATTCAGCTTTACAGTACTACAGTTTTAAATAATGGCTTAGAGATTTTGGGCCAAACCACTCAATATAGGTAAACATTAGGGATGGATGACTCCTAAAGTCAACTCTCTTAAAATCTCAAATTATTTCTATTGAATTTATGAAGAAATCTGTGAATTTTGAAATGCTCTTATCACAAAGCAAATGCAATTCTCGATGACACAGTCACACACTGGTACCTCTGAGCATGTCAAGAGGACCAGGCAGCAAATAGATCTTGTAATAAAAACAGCAGACATTAGGCTGAAGAAATAAGCACACAGACACAGAGATTGTGCCTAAACTACTTTCCTTTACTTGTGCATATTGAAGAAATATATACAATAAGTCTCAGGAGATTATCAGACGCATTAAAGGCAGTGTTACAACAATGCCAGATGATTGCAAAAGTGCTTCCTTACCAGATGATGTCGTTATGCACTCGTTCTGCTGCTGTTCCACTGGTGTTATTTTTTATTGATGGGAGAAGCCATCAATAGATCCCCCATTCCATTTCTGTCCTGGGTTTCCGTGTGTGCAAGAAGGTGCCCTGTGTTGCTGGTGACATCCCAGCATCAATGGACGGTGCCTGCCAGAACACTTCCGGTTGAGATCAGGACATCCAGATAAGCTACTCTCTTTTTACGACACTCCCCAGGTTATGTGTTAATTTTAAAGTGTGTTTTTGTGCTTGGTGTCATTTTTTCTGTTTTATTTTTCTTTTTAACTTTGAATTTCCTGCGCTCGCATAAGTGCGGTGTGGAGGGTGATTGTGGCAGGACAGGGGTGGAAGTGGAGATTGTGGGACAGGAACACTTTTTGCATTCCTGTCTGATAATCTCCTTAGACTCAAGAACCATAAAGTACATAACTCAGCAGTCTTAGCAGTACTGTCTAGTACAGCACAGCATAGAAGGCACAGTACAAGGGCACAGTCTGAGAGCAAAAATTCAAGTGCCTACAGTGGGTGGGAGCATCTGGTTATACAAATACAAATATAGTTGTCTCTCTGTATCCACAGATTTGGTATCCACGGATTTAAGTATTCATGGCTTGAAAATATTTTTTTAAAAATAATAATCCCAAAAGCAAACCGTCTTATATAAGGGACACCATTTTGCTATGACATTACATATAATGGGACTTGAGTATTCACGGATTTTGGTATCCACGGGGGGTCCTGAAACCAAACACCAGCGAATATGAGGGGACAAGTGTACATTACATTCATGGGTTATACAGTTAGTGATTCCCATACACATGGTTTACTCAATATGTTCCCAGAGAGAGAAGAGATAACTCCTTTGCTTCCATTCCCACAGTGGCTTAGCATCTTATTATGTTCACCAGCTGCATGTAGCTAGCTCACTACTGGCCCCTGCTGGCAGTAGCACATAATACCATGTCAGCTCTTTACAATATAAATTTCTTTGTGACTGCATGTCTCAGTATCCTGACGATACACACTGCTCTAATTTACTAGGCCCAGCTATTCCCAGTATGGAGAAGATTTTACTGTACGTGCCCACCATGTAGTTGTTAAAGATGAGGAGCCTGTAATAAAAAATTAAAAGCAAGAGAGAGGCCAATTCAGCATCACAAACGCGTGTGGATATGCAGGACTTTAATGACAGACTTTTAAGAACTAAACACTCAAACCCCCATTCTTTTAACTTTCAGTGTCTGACTCATCAGTTTTGCTTTCCTCCATATTCTTTTTTTTTAATATATCACGTTTTTAATTTGACTCCATAAAGAAATTTGCAAATTTTTAAGTTCTTTTTCAAAAAAAAAAAAAAAAAGCTAAGCAAAATCCTCACCCATGATATGTTTGCTTTATTCCCAAGTGAACTGGAATTCACCAGTCCTTTGCTGAGCAGATTTTTGATGAGCATCAAATTATCTGAAGACTGCTACATCAATCTATGCTGTACTTGAGTGGTCATGAACATCTTCATTATTGTTGTGTCTCTTTCAACTTTGCCTCATTCATGACCTTTCATTTACAATAAGGATCAAAACTGAAGTGAAAGTCAAGGTAGATTAAAAGCCTTGTAATTTCACTGGGTCTGGTTGCATCTCAGTTGGACTGTGGCCAAGCTGTTTAGGGGCTCTTCCAGACAGGACAAATGTATTGAGAAATGGTAGCATCTGTTCTGTAGATCTTGGGATTTTTAAAAAATATATCCAAATGGTGTTTTGTTGTCCCAGACTATTTTCTGGTAATCCCCAGCATCAGATGCAACATTCTATTCATACCCTTGAGTGAGTTTGTTTTTGATTCCAAGACATATTGGAACATGTTCCAATATTGTAATATGTTGTCTTCCTTCTTTTTAATTTTTTTAAAGGGTTATAGTGCTTTAGTGCATCAGTGTAATGAACTTTTGTGCTATAAATGTGACTCTTTAAAAAATTAAAGAAAGGAGATGAGAAGGAAGCATATTGTTTTCAGTGGCAAGCCCCACCAGCTGCCCACTTCTGTGTTGTGAAGGAACCTCACCACCATGAAGGCATCCATGGTGGGTTCAATCCACAGATCATACTTTTTGTGTGTGTTAAATATGATTTGGGGGCAGGTAGAGATATTTGCAGTTTTCCCACTGTCACAGGAGTCCTGCACCCCTAACCCCAGGGAATGTGGAGGGCCAACTGTTTCATTATTTTCATCTGTTAATTACTGTATATTCCAGCATATAAGATGACTTTTGAACCCTGGAAAATATCCCCAAAAGTTGGGGGTCGTCTTATACCTCAGGTATATGGTTTGCCTCACCTGCCACCCAATCTCCTGCCTCTTAGCTCCCTTCACAAAAGAAGCGAAGACGCAGGAGATCGGGCGGGGGGGGGGGAAGGTGAAGCAAAGTGTGTATGGTACATTTGCCCCTCTCCTCCGCCTTCCCAGCCAAACCTCTGCACTTTTACAAGGGGTCCTCATAAGGCACAGAGGTTTGGCTGGGAATGCTCCCCCCAGCCAGCCAAAGAAACCGCCAAGTTGCAGGGTGGCTGGCTGTGTGTGTGTGGGGAGCTTCCTAGTTAGCTCCCATCTTTCCCCATCTCAGACTCGGGAAGGACAGGAACTGGCTAGGAAGCTTCCTAGCCACCTTGGAGGTTTGGCTGGCTGTGGGGGAGAATGTTAACAGCCAAACTTTTGCGCGTTTACAAGGGCTCCTCACACTTGTAAAAGTGCAGAAGTTTGGCTGGGAACGCTCTCCCCCACAGCCAGCCAAACCTCCAAGGTGGCAAGGAAGCTCCTACCCCAGCCACCCACCCTGCAAAGCAAGGGGAACTCGGACCTTTCTTTGGCTGGCTGGGGGGAACGTTCCCAGCCAAACCTCATGAGGAGCCCTTGTAAAAGTGCAGACATTTGGCTTGAAACGCTCTTCCCCCCCAGCCAGCCAAACCTCCGAGGTGGCTAGGAAGCTTCCCCCTCCCCAGCCAGCCACCCTACAAAGCAGGCGGAGTTTGGAGGTTTCTTTGGCTGGATGGGGGGAGAGTTCCCAGCTTGGAGGAGAGGAGTTCTCCTCTTGAGAAGCCCTTGTAAAAGCTCAGAAGTTTGGCTGGGAATGCTCTCCCCCACCCCCAGCCAGCCAAACCTCCGAGGTGGTTAGGAAGCTTCCTAGCCAGCTCCTGTCATTCCTGAGTCTGATATGGGGCTGGCAGCCCCATCTCGGACTGGGGAAGGACGGGAGCTGGCGAGGAAGCATCCCCCCCAGCAAGCCACTTTTTCTTTGGCTGGCTGGCTGGGGAGAGCATTCCCAGCTAAACCTCTGTGTTTTTACAAGGGCTTCTCATGAGAAGCCCTTGTAAAAGTGCAGAGGTTTAGTTGGGAACACTCTCCCCCCACAGCCAGCCAAACCTCTGAGGTGGCTAGGAAGCTTCCTAGCCAGCTCCCGTCCTTCCGGAGTCCAAGATGGGGCTTCGGGGAGGGCAGGTGGTGGGGTGTAGTCTTATACAGCGAGTATATCCCAAACTCTATTTTTTTTAACTTAAAAATTGGGGGGGGGTCATCTTATATGCCCAGTCGTCTTATACACCGGAATATACGGTACATTGTTTTGTTTATAAACACACACTCTTTATGTCATTACACTAAAATTATATTATTGGTAAGGTCAGGCACAGTACTGCATGTGGTGGCAGGAGCTTAGATAATCAGGAGAAAATTTTCACAAGTGGTGATAGTGGTGGGACAACTAGAGGTCCCACAAAGCCCTAGTGCAGATCCAAGAAATTGTTACAAACAGCCCCCCATGGAACAAGGGGACATGAAGGTGACAACTACAATCAAAACCCATAGTTAGAGTATATCATGAGAATGCATGTTTTTTTTAGACCAACCTGGAAGAGCTATATCAAGATGTTTGTTATTGGAGAATATCATCTAACTTATTTCTTTGGTTGTGATTCTAAACATGATTTCTAGGAAATAAGAATACAGTTGTCCCTTCATATTTGCATATTTCATATTTACAATTTTGCATATTCATGGTTTGTAGCTGCTGCTCAACTAGCTCAAACTCCAAGATCCCACTCTCCTCCTTCTCCTCCCCTCTCCTCCTGTCCTGGCAACAAAAACTCCAGCTTGCTTTCTTACCTAGCACCAAAATAGCACTGCCTGTTTAAAACACTCAGTAAGGTTGTATTGTTGGCAGGGCAGAGAGAGGGAGAGCTGGGGGGGAGGTGAGTGTGGGTGAGGGTCGTGATTTGTGCGTGGGGGGGTGTTGCTAAAGTTGCAACTTTTAGCTTCAGTTTGGGAAAGGAAAGACCTTACTGTTTTAAACAGGCAGCACTGTTGTGGTGCAAGGTAAGAGAGCAAGCTGGAGCTGTGTTGTTGGCAGGGCAGAGGGAGGGAGAGCTGGCAGGGAGGTGAGTGTGGGTGAGGGGTATGGTTTGTGTGCCTGGGTGTGGGTGTTGCTACCACAGTGGCAGGTACTGGTAGTCCTGTTGGCAAGAGAGGAATCTACAATACTGTAGTGTAGTACGTGTGGTGGGGGCAGGGCTTAATTTATTCACTTTGTTTCACTTTCACAGTGGTGCTCCACCCCTAACCGCAGCGAATGTGAAGGGACAACTGTATAAATCAGCTGAATCTCTGACTCTCTCATGGCTAGGAACAATGCATGCATGCATGCACACACGCACACACACACAATCCACAATTAACTGCACAGAGATGGAACCCTAGAAGTGAGTGTTGGAGAAATCATAACAATCTAATCTCTTACAACCAGTTCTAATAAAATTTTGTATCCACAGAACGATTTATGAAATGATTTATTTTGTTCCATATCTGAACAGGTTTTTGCCAAAGTGAAGAGCACTGTAGCTTCCCTGTAGATTGTCCCATGAGCAGAGGAACTAATTCTGGAAGACTTCAACTCACAGTATCATCCCCAAGGAAATTGTGTAGATGACCCATTTTGATCAAGCATTTTCAAATTTGTGCTTCTGGATGTATAACTCTAGGAGCCATCCTATTACATTGAAGCAATTGGCTCAGTGTTAGGTATACAGGTTAAATATTACACCAACTAATTTTTTTCTAACATCTCTGGGCAGGGAATATTAATGATGTTGTATTTTTTAACTGTATTTAAAAAATTATATCCCACTTTATTTCTAAAAATGGAACTCAAAATGATTAACAAATTAAAAATACAATGTATTTTTAAAGAGTATCACACCCATGTTAACTAAAACAACAACATGATAGCAACAAATGAGCAACAGTAATCACTTTCTGAGAACATCAAAGAAAATCTGAAAAAAGTTATTTAAAAGAAACCAAAACAGTATTCAGTTGAAAGCTTTTTTCAATAACCATGTTTTAGTAGACACTGGAAGAAACAGAGTATCTTCACTTGGCAGGATGTTCCATAGGGCATTTAGAGCTTGAGTCTCTTTATTTTTTGGACTACATTTCCAGAATCTCCCACCAGCATGGCCACTCTTCCCAAACCAATGTGTGAGGAAAAAACTCTCTTCTTCTGAATTGCTGAATTCTTCCTAAAACTCCATTAGTGACTAGTCCCTCAGCATAGTAACACATTCTTCTGGGACAATCAAATGGTATATCTTATCCTGTTAGGATTGCTACTGATCTGGTGAACCCATTCTTTTCAGGAAGCAGACATTAATAACAGAATAACTCTGATCTCCCTCAATAAAGCCTCTTTCTAATGAATGTAAATTTGTTAAATTTATTAAATTTTAAAATGAGTCTTTACTAATTTATCCACCCCAGCAAGGTCTGTTTCTAGAGAATCAGAGGGGTTTTAAAACTTTTTGGAATATTTGTTTTTTCTTTACATATTTTATTTTCTAAAGAGCTATTCACAGAAACAGAACAGAGATTAGTTTTTACAATTCTGAGTGCATAATCTTAACCATCCAATCTGGGCCTCCCAAGTTAGTTTTCACTTCCCATCCATTCAAGACTATGTGCACTGAAGAAAAATATCTCATTACCACTACATCCTCCCTGAATATGGAGTTCTCCCTGCCCTTGGAAAGTCACAGCCAGACTAGGGGTTGTCTAGGGCTCTTTCATACTACAAAATGATAGATAGCCCTATGAATCCACTTTAATTGCCATGGCTCCTTCCTATGGAATCCTGGGGTTTGTACTTTAATGAGGTACTAGAGCTTTCGGGCTAAGAATTCTAAATGATCCCACCCCTGCAAATCCCAGGATTCCCTAGGATACAACCAAGGCACTTAAAATGGAATCCTAGGACTTGTCTACACTGGCCAGAATACTCCACATTCTGGCCAGAGTGTTTTGGTCCCAGAGCTGGCCTGGATCCCCCTGTTACCGTGATGGGTAGAAGTCTGCATACACACACCAGCCTGTATCAGTGGCCCCTCCCCCACTGTTGTGCATCACACTCTCTGAAGCCAGAAAAGAGGCTCACAGCATGTGACCAAGGCCTGTCACATGCAGGGGGCATTGATCATGTGCTGGGGCCCTCCTTCCCAGCTTCAGAATGACACCAGTGGTGTCAGCATCTGGCAGTAAAGTCTGGCATGCAGGTACGGACTCTTGCCTTTCCGCACTGGACCCATCTGCATTTCCCCACATGATGTGGCTTTTCCTGGAGGTTATTTTAAAACATTTTAAATGGGTTTACCCTGGCTTCCCCCTGGCTTCACTTTGGACATCATCAGGAGTGTCTGGAGGTGAATAGGGGCAAGAACCTTGCTTCATTTGGACTGCAGGGCTCTAACATGGGGAGTAAATTGCCTGTCCAAACAAGCCCATAGTGTTATAATTGTGTAATGTGAAAAAGTGCATGGTCTGGCTGGAGCAACACTGCTTTCTGACTCTTGATAATATGGAGAACAGGAGTTAATTAATGAAGGAGGCTTGTTTAATGTTCTGAGAGCTTTAGCAACATCGTATACTAAGACGGAAAATTTGGGAAGGTAAATAAGTACTGTGAAGTGTTGGAGGTGAGAAAGTGCCTGTTATCCTTACCAGCCCTTGGCAACTCCTGGAGTGGCTCAGTCTGCCTACTTTCTTATTTTGCCACACTATAAGCTTACAGATTATCTCATCTCTTCATCTCATATATAGCAGCATTCTTGGGCCTGCCATTTCTTGAAGGCCTACACAAACACAAATTATTTCAGATGAATGAAATCTGAAGTGGAAACAAGACTGAACCAGAGCAGATTTGAAGATTTAGTTATGTGAACCAAGATCTCAACAACAGAGTTCTCAGATCACAGGGGCTAGACACTATCTCTAGTTCTAAGGGAAGGGAGAGGAATATCAGGGCAACTCTACTGCCTTTTAAAGTGGGTGTATATCTATTTTCCTCATTTATTAAACATAATGCTTTGTATTTGAACGGCATACTCTGTGTAACTCTGTTTGAAGTTTAATGTATTATGCTTAAGGACATCATCTGTGCCCTGTGACATCCCAAGCTGCCATCCCTCGTTCTTAGGTTTTGGCCCTGAAACCTCAAGACCCAGGATAGTCCTGACCTGGCAACATGACTCTGATGGTAGAAATCAAAATCTACTACTTTAAGATTAAAAAAAAAATCTCCACAAGACATTCACTTTAAAATTGAAACAACTGATCTTGTACTTCTAATACTCTTCAATGAATTTTTTAGCAACTGACAAGGTGAACTGCACCACAGTAGTCTAGGCCAAATCCACACTACAAAAATAATCCAGTTTGAAACTGGAGTATTTGCTATGGCTCCTTCCCATAGCATCCTGGGATTTGTAGTTTTAGAAGGTCTTTAGCCTTCTCTGTGAAGGAGTGCTGGTGCCTTTCAAACTACAAATCCTAGGATTCCATAGGAAGGAGCCATGGCAAATAATCCAGTTTCAAACTGGATTATTTGTGTAGTGTGGATTTGGTCCTGAAACCTGGGTTTTTTTGAGTTGAAATGATTTAAAGCATTATCCCAGGCATATATTGGATCTGAGTCCATTCTACAGAAGATCATATGTGCTGTCTCACTTTGGTTCTTTGGGACACATTTTTGGAGTGAATCACATAATAATACACTAGGACTGACCAGACAACTAGAAGGCTGGGGTGAGACCTGTGGAATTAATTTTAAGACATTTCCCTCACCAGCATCTCCAGCGTGTCCAGTACCAGCATCTCAATGGTTCCACCAGATCTACACATGCTAAGAAATATTCTTTTCATTAAGTAGAAAAAGCAGATATAGAATTCTTCAGTCATCATAAGACTACTCAGTGTAACATTTTTGGAAGATGAAATAATTGATTTTAGATACAAATATACAGAAAGAATGAGCAAGAACAGGTTGTGTATGGCAAGAGCAATTCAAAACCCAAAGAAGAAGAACTTGAAACTGAAAAAGCAAAATGTTTGGGAGCAAATCTTGGCTGAAGAGAAATACAGGTCACCCCCTGGGCTCACCTCTGAGTGTCTGACTTATAAGTGAAACCGTGGATAATAGCAAACCCTATTAAAATAAAGGACTTCTGGTACAAACATATCATAGAGTTGCATTGGAGGAGCTAGTGATTCCTAGAGAAGACAACTCTCTAGGCATTTTCCAACCTGACTCTGTGGTATGTGTCCCTATTTTTTCAGCTGCAGATAACTGAAACCACAGATATTGGTTCCACAGATGTGAGGGGTGACCTATAAATCAATTAACTCTGGCTGTAGTTGTATGCTGATGCATACTTACCTGACAGTAAATTTGATCAAACATAATATGATTTACTTGAGAATAGACATGCTTAAGCACACAGTGTAACCAAATGCTTATTCAGAAATACAGGCAAATCTCAATTAACAAAGCCTCTGACAAAACAGCTCCTTTTTACAAAGTATTTTTATGACCACTTAACCCCCCCCCTTTTTTTTCTCTTGTCATTTGTTTAACTGGAAGATTTTTTATCAGTATCAGAATTGGGAGGATGGTGAAGGAGGGCTGGAGAAACACAGACTTTAGGTGCCAGGTTGCTGCATCTTGTCTGTAGTTAATGCCATAAACCATGAACTTGGAAAGAACGTGAGCCGAGCTTACTGTAGATGTTTGTGCCTGCTTACAAAAGGCAAGATAAGCAGCATCTGCTTCATATATTCAAAAATCAAGAACATTGGCAAGAAAAGAATTGCAAAAGACAATCAACCATCAGCATGCAAGAGCCTGGAAGACTGCTATTAGCCAAAAATGGCCTAGATATTTTGTATTATTGCTTTTAGTCTATCTGCCAGAGAAGTAAAGGGCAAGCCAGTCCTACTCACAGCACAGATGCACTGCTTTTGCCTGTAAAGTAAGCTGAGAGCAAAGCTTGGAATGGCCACAATGACTGGGGAAATCTGGAAGTTATTCAAAACTGTATTTCTTCTAAGCTCTGGATGATAATTTTTATACTGTGCTCCAAACCTAGACATGCTCAAAACTGCTGGCTGTTGTCTGGATCCACCTCTGAATTCAGTGTTCCACTGTAAGCCTTGCCAGGTATCAGTTTTTCAAGAGCTGACAACTCTGTTTCCAGTGGAAAAATTCTTAGATTTTTAGGGTGTTTTAAAGACAGACTAGTGCCATGTGTAGTTTTAATCAACTACTCTAATCAACTACAAAGACAGTCTTGCTGACCTTGGGAGGGCTACTCTGAAAATATTTATGTAAAAATAGTAGCTGCTTAGACCCAAGAAGCTGAGCTATTTGTACAAATGAAACATTATTTTTAATGGGATATAGTATGACCCCAATATCTGTAGGGGATACATTCCTGGATTTATGGTGGAAATGCAAAACTCTGGATAATAGTGAACACTATTGAAATGAACAACTTCCAGCCCAAGCATACCATAGAGGCATGCAGGAGGGTCTAAAGATTCCTTGAAAACACTTTTTTTTTTTTGACAAGGACACAGGTAAGTGAAACTGCGGGTACCAGACCAATGGATATGGATGATAGCACTGTATAATATATTCACTCTGAAAGGCAATCAAAGATGTCTTTGAAGAGTCAGCACTAAATATAACTTGCATTGAAACTAGTACACTCAACCCGCTATATCCACAGATTCTGCATCCATGGATTCAACCAACCTTGGTTCAAAAATATTTTTAAAAATACCAAAAAGCAAACCTTGCTGTTTGCCATTTTATATAAGGGAAGCCATTGTATATAATGGGACTTGAGCATCCACAGATTTTGGTATCCATGCTGGTGGGGGGTGGGTCCTGAAATCAAACCCAGTAGCTACTGAGAGCCCACTGTATACTCACTATATCTTTTTTAACATAAAACTTGATTCAATATTTGACACAAACTGATTAATGGAGTGGGGGTATGCTAGAAATAAAAGGGGAAAGCTAAATATGGAATTGGATTAACTGTCATGATGCATTAAATGAGAGTGGAATATACAGTATTTTAAGTACATGAGACTTATCCATTTAATCCCCAATCATTGGATTAGAACACCATGCAAAGAATAATCCAATAATAAAATATATCTTTAGTTGAGATTTTCTCATGGAACCCAGGTATTACAACTTTTCAGACAAAGTGAGATGTAGAAAAATGCTAACTGGTGTTCAGTTTCACCTTTTGTGATATTAGCCATTTATGGTCCTCCAGATATTGCTGGACTACAACTTTTATCACCTTTGACAATTTACCATGCTGGCAGGATCAGATAGGAGCTTGAGTGCATCTGGAGGGTCACAAATTCCACTCTTATGTACCTTTATTCAGTATATATTAAAATATGTACTGAAGAAGGATCTGTCTGCACTTATAGTTATTGGCCTTGTTCAACAAACTGGGAAATATCTGGGAGATAAGTTATTTTAGATTCCATTCTTCTTTCCCATTTGAATAATACAGTTGTTCCTCCGTATCCATGGATTTGGTATCCACAGTTTAAAGTATTTGTGGCTTGAAAATATTCTTTAAAAAATAATAATCCAAAAAGCAAACCTTGATTTTGCCATCTTGTATAAGGGACATCCTTTTGCTATGCCATTGCATATAATGGGACTTGAGTATGCATGGATTTTGGTATCCACGGGGGGTCCTGGAACCAAATCCCAGTGAACATGAAGGGACAACTGTTTATTGCCTTCACAGATTTGGACCAAACTACAGCTTCAGTATCTTTACTGGTCCCATACCCTCCATCCAGCCCATCCAGATTTGGACTTGAAAGGCCAAGAAAAATGTGGAAGGTAAGTTGTAAGCAAGCACAGTTTGTAACATTGTACAACAAGATTCCTGATAACAGGACTCTCCTGTTAAGTCATCAACTCCAGCTTTCAGTTCTAGGTTTTGTGGAGGCCAAGCCAATATGACAGAGCTTTAACTCTAGGTTTAAACCAGAAGGTTTCTTCCTCATTGAATTTCCCACTTTTTGAAAAAGGAAATTTATCATTACAGTGCTCTGAAACACATGCACAACAACACAAACATAAACTAGCCATTAACTTGGTAAACGTGTAGAAATGAAGAGATCTATCTATCTATATTCAGAAAGGCCTACTTCTGGGTAAGCCTGTGCAAGATTTGAGCATGTCCTTTTCTTAGGATTTTATCAGATGTGCATGGCAAATACGGTGTCATAACAACACCTAATGAATGTGAAAGGGTGTGCACATCAGATGATGTTGTGCTTTTGCGATTATGTGTAGGGAATAAGGCGTTCTTTTTTATCGACAGGCCAAGCTGTCAATAGATCTCCCGTGGTGCTTTTTTGCTGGTATTGCTGGCGTTTGAAACGGTACACCATTGTCCTCTCGTGATTACAGCATCAATGGGCAGAACACTTCTGGTTGAGATAGAGAAAGCCAGGTAGGGGACGCTCTTTCTATGAACCTCCCCGGTTTACCTGGGACTTTGTGAGTGTGTTTCTGTGCTTGTGTATCCTTTTTGTGGTGTTTTTGTTTGTTTGTTTGTTTTTGCTGTATTTTAAATTAACCCGCGCTCACATCTTCTCACGAGAACTGACAAGATCATGAATGCGGAAATAAACAAGAGCTCCATTCGTGCTCTGGTAATGCGGGGTGGGGGTGCGGCTGCTTCTTAATGCTACTAAAGGTAGATCTGATAAAAAGGATTCTTTTGCTGGCAGAAAAACAGTTCAAAATATGGCGGCAAAAGAACATTTGTAGAGGCTTGTCTGATAAAGTCCTTAGTTTCTCTTCTGTTTTCATCAGTGAACTGTCAGGCTGAGTGACTCCCTCAGTCCTCAGAATTACTTCACTCACCTCATTTGACACTTTCTTGCTACCTTGCCCTTAATCACACCGCTGACAGGACAACTGCAATGGACATGCTTGATGATGACTTCTCCTTAACTTTATACCCTGCTTTTCCCCGAAAAAACGTAACTCGAGGGAGCTTGAAAATCCAATTGACATGAATATACTGGACAGGAATATGAAGAATCGCCTCTAAATTACTTTTCTTTACTTGACAGGCTGTCTTTACACAACAGGGCAGTTTGTCAAGAATCATAAGATTCCCCCGCCCCTGCAAGATGTTTCTCATCCAGCATGTGGGAGGATGGTGTTAATGGAGGGAAAGATGTGCCACACTGGATTGTTATTTGCTTTGAACATGTGTCTGTGTGTATACATGTGTATTCTTGCACAGGGATTTAGTTGTGCTAGTCTTTTGCAGGAAAAATGACAAAAGAGTCTTGTGGTAGCATAAAGATTAACAAATTTTATTTAACGTTATATTTCATTGATGGCACTGGTTCCATCTGTCCCATGTCCAACAGATTCTTTCTTTCTCTCTCTGGCTTTTCTTCGTAAATGAAGCCTCAGGAAGGGCTGATCCCACACTTTCTGCAAGTGCGCTGATGACTGAAAAGGCCAATCTGAGATAAACAAGTCTGGTTGCAGAAAGCACAGCAGAGGGTCTCCTTGGGTGATGTTTCCAGGTTGTGATTCTTTCTGCATTGACGTTTCTCTTCAAGACTTGTTCAGCGTGAGTTCTCAAATAAGGCTGCAGCATTGTGGATAGTGCACCTCCATGTCTCCCGATGTGAGGCCAGTACGAACCATAGTTGGTGATCAATTTGGCGGAGCCTCAGGTGTTGTTTCAGGAGTCCTTGTATCGCTTTTTTGGAGTGCCCCTCTTATGCTGACCCATGGCGAGTTCACCTTAGAGTACTATTTTTGGGAGGCGATGGTCCTCCATCCTAGAAACAACAGATTCACCAGCCACACAAAACTCAGTGGGAGAGATGCCACAAGCCACAAAAATGCCACAAAGACTACTTTTTTCAACCCATTGCAAGCAAAACATCCAGAAAATGCCCAGGGATACCAACTTTTCAGGAAACCAAGGACACCAAATTCAGTGGATGCACAAGACTAGATGGGAGTGATGGCAGAAGTCACACAAATTGCTCAGGAATCAGTTTCTACTACCTGTTCCAGGCAAAACATCTGTGTTCTAGAAATAAGGCTGCAGCATTGTGGATAGTGTGTCTCCATGCCTCCCGATGTGAGGCCATGGCGGACCATTTTTGGTGATCAATTTGGCTGAGCCTGAGATGTTGCTTCAAGGAGCCCTTGTATTGCTTTTTTGGAGTGCCCCTCTTACACTGACCTGTGGTGAGTTCACCGTAGGGTAATATTTTTGGGAGGCGATGGTTCTCCATCCTAGAAACGTGGCCTGCCCAGCGCAGCTGTGTTCTCAATCGGCCTCAATGCTGGTGATCCCTGCTTGCTCAAGGACAGCAACATTCGTCACATAGTCAGTCCAGTGTATATGTAGGATTGTGCATATACAGAACTGATGAAAGTGTTCAAGGAGTTGTAAGTGGTGGCAATAGGTGACCCGTGTTTCAGACCCATAAAGGAGAATTCATTGTGTCTTATGGTGTAAATTCAATTGCTAGTCACAAGAAGAACAGGCCCATTGAATCAATTGGTGAAAGGAAAGTAAATACTTGTGTAAATCCCATTGATTCAAAGCATCTACTCAAGTTGAGACTAGCAATTGAATTTAGGCCATTAAAAAAAAAGAAAATAGTTCTTTATTTTAAGATGTATGATCACAGAATCAAATCAATTAAATTAGACCAATTAAAAATCTAGGACAATGTTGCTGATTTTTGCACTATAGCTCCAAGATTAATTTCCTGAGCAGTCATGGCCAATTTAGATGCTGGTATTGTGCACTTCAGGCTCAAGCGCTTATTCACGTATATTGAATTCTGTTAGCCATTCACCATCCTGAAAGATAGTGGTAGCATACTTTTGATACAGTATGTCGAAAAAATGTATGCCCCTAAAAAAATCCTTCCTCCCTTGCCCTGTTTTAACTAATACTCAATCCTTGGGTCATGTCACAATGACTTTGATACTTTCCATCTTCCCATCATTGATGCATGACATATTTTATGGAAAGCCCCCAGATGACTGAAATAGACTACAGTTCCACTGCAGCACCCAGCTGGAGCTGCCCATCAATCACATTGTTTATAAGCGGCTAGCTGGTATCTCAAAGGAGCCAGAGAGTACATCTATCCGATGAATGTTTTTCATTGCCAATCAATATTTCCTGCAAAGAAAGGATGGTCTCATCTTGCTGTCCTCTGGGCCCTGGACACCTGGCTAGTAAAGTTGATTAAAGTTCCCTAATGCTTGTGAGAAATTGCTTTCTTTCTTTGAAGGAAAAAAGCCCCCAATACTTGTAGGAACAGGAAATGATGTCATGCATTCCAACAATGTCCTAACACCATGCATTAGAAGAAAGATGCCAACAAAAGAATCTGGTTGTTAGGAGAAAAATACCTTCAGTTTATGGATTTCTTGCATGCTTGGCTGTGGGGAGGCAAACTATGGAGGCAGATGGAGCTGTGAGGGAAAGCCTCTGTGAGAACAAGCCATTGATTCTATTCACTCTTGTTGTCACAATTATACCATGTCTATGTTCCTTGGTATGATCAAGCTAGAATTTCATCCAGCACACCACATGTCATAGAATCATAGAGTTGGAAGAAACCACAGGGCCATCTAGCCCAACCCCCTGCCATGCAGGAACACACAATCAAAGCATTCCCAACAGATGGTCGTGCAGCCTCTGTTTAAAAAAACCTCCACAGAAGGAGACTCCACCACACTCTGAGGCAGCTCATTCCACTGCCGAACAGCTCTTACTGTCAAGAATTTCTTCCTAATGTTTAGGTGTATTCCTGTAGTTTGTTTTCTTGTAGTTTGAGTTCATTGCTCTGTGTCTAGTTTCTAGAGCAGCAGAAAACAAGCTTGCTCCCTCTTCAATATGACATCCCTTCAAATATTTAAACATAGCTATCATGTCACCTCTTAACCTTCTCTTCTCCAGGCTAAACATAGTCTCCATAAACATGTCTCTTCACTCACTCTGCTGCTGGGAAATGGGGTTGAGGTGAGGGGTAAATACTACTGTACTTTGTAAAAGCTAGAGGAAAAGAGATCTATAGGCTTCTTCTCAAGAACGCCTCTTTCTTGAGAGCATCACAGTCCAAGAAGCATGTGGGTGTGTGCATGTGTGTGCATGTAGGCACGTGATAGCAGCCACTGGTCTCTAGCCACTGAAGGGCCTGGAGCATAGGCTCAGATTATACCTCTAATACAGGTTGAGTCTCCATTATCTGGAATTCCAAAATCTGAAATATTCCAAAATCTAAAATAGTCCACATAGGTGGCTGAGATAGTGACACCTTTGCTTTCTGATGATTCAGTGTACACAAACTTTGTTACGTACACAAAATTATTAAAAAATTTGTGTATAAAATTATCTCCAGGTTATGTGTATAAAGGATATATGAAACATAAATGATTTTTGTTTCAACTTGGGTCCCATCTCCAAGATATCTCATTATGTATATGCAAGTATTCCAAAATTTGAAGTACAGTTGCCTCTCCACATCTGCGAACTTAGCATTCACGGTTTTGATTATTCGCGGTTTTGGGAGGCCCCCCCGCCCTCCCAAAACCACGACTAGGGGCCTCCTGGAGGCCCCGTGAAAGCCCGGGGGGGAGGGGGGGAGGCCCGGGGAGGCCTCCATGGAGCCTTAGAAGGCCCGGTGAAGGCCCGGGGTGGGAGGGGGTAGGGCCAGGGAGACTTCCACGGGGCCTCTGGAGACTCTCCGGAGCCCCGCGAAGGCCTTGGGGAGGAGGGGGGAGGGCCGGGGAGGCCTCCACGGGGCCTCGGGAGGGTCTCCGGAGGCCCCGTGAAGGCCTTGGAAGGGAGGTGGAGGTGGGGGAAAGCGACTATAGGGCCTCTGGAGGCCCCATGGTCGCTTTGGCAGGGGAGGGGGAGGGCAGTCATTATTCATGGAATTTTCACATTCGCAGGCGTCTGGGGAACCTAACCCCCGCGAATGTGAAGGGACGACTGTATTCCAAAATCCAAAATATTCCAAAATCCAAAATACCTATGGTCCCAGGCATTTCGGATAAGAGAGACTCAACCTGTACTTCAAAACATTGGAGATTTTGCAAACATGCTTCAAACACATGAATCTACAGTCTTAAGGACCAGACCCCTCTTTGTTTTTTAAGTGATTGTATCCATATGGCAAAGATCAGTCTGTGGCAAAACAGGAGAATACTGGTGGATTACTTTTCTTTATATATTGAATTATTTATCTGTGATAAGTAACAATTGTTACTGAATAGTAGATTTTCAGTTTGTGCTTTCCTTAAGAAGTGGATAAAATTAAGCCTGTGATTTACTTTTTAAGATAAGGAAGCTTTAAGAAATACTTCAGCCACTGATGAAGACTAATGGTCCAAACGTGTTTGGCTGCAAATAGTGGCGGACTGTCACTGAACAGATACCAACCAACTTTTTTCTTCATTATCAAATGATTTACTATAGTCATCTGTTTTCCAAAGGATTTCCATATCATTTGAAGATACAATTCATCTCTATTAATTGCCTTTATAAGGCTTTTTTTTTTTTATCTCCAAGGGCTTTGGTTCTTTATGTTATATTTGTACATTTTAAAGAATATTTGTATGTCATTGTTCATTGATTTGAATATTTTATGTGATATATTAGTTGTTTTTAAAACTCACATACATATTATACATTTTCATAAATTGTTATAGTAAGTTTGTTAATTTATTACCCCTAACTTCAGTTGTTCTTTTTCTTTTGTATTGGTTAGGTTCTAATCCCTGCCCCATACACTTTTTTTTCATTTTACCACTTTGAATTATTACAGGCAGAATGACAGGACCTGGGACCTCAGCCAGTATATTGTCCAAGTTCAAAGCACTTGAAGTTCAATCAGGGCTGCTGGACAGAAAGCATATATAAATATCTCAAGGTCTCGAGGTAAGCTGGGGTGGGGATGGGACAGAACAACATAAGAGGGCATATTTCCCAAGGTTTTATACAAACACAGAATGAATGCAATTTGCCAAGTCTCAGATCACTTCCCAGAATGGAATTTAGGTAGAAAGGGGCATCAATCAGATTTCCCCATCCAAAAAAATTAAAATAAAACTCAATTAGTGAACTTCAGGAGCCACAAAAGTGAGGTTCAGGGGCCATGCTTTCCCCATGTGATGTTCTGTACTTTTATAAAAATGTTGTGTTTATTAGAGAAGTTAAAGTAAAGTATGGTTATGTATAGGGCCTCAATACTCAAAAGGCACCAGATCCTGTCTGATCTTGGAAGCTAAGCAGGGTCAGCCCTGGTTAGTACTTGGATGGGAGACCAGGTGTTATAGCCTATTTCAGAGGAAGGAGCTGGCAAAACAACCTCTGAGTATTCCTTGCATAAGAAAACCCTATGAAATTCATGGAGTTGCCATAAATGGACAGGCAACTTGAAGGGGGGCACACATGGTTATGTATGTGATTTATAGTATCTGCAATAAGGTAAGTGATCTGTTGGAAGGAATAAGAGCATGGAATGTTGGAGGTGGCTGATGATTGATTGAGGATTTGAATGGGATTTTTAAAAAAATGTTGTTGTGTGTGACAGTCAGATAGAGATAGGAGTCAACGAGAGAGATGTTAACCAGTCAAAGCTAGGAATTAGACTTTGTTAAAGAAGTGACAGTGAAGAGTACAGTGAGAGATATGAGTAAGTTAGTGAGAGGAATTAGGTAGAGTTAGAGCAGAGGTAATGAAGAGTGAAGAGAGATAAAATAATAAAGAGAAGGAGTTTTGTATTTTGGGTCAGTTAGAATGGTTAGGTTCAGCAAGAATTATGAGAAAGTGAAAGAATTAGTGAGATGTGGTAGAGTCAATTAGGGTTTAAATTAGTTAAATAAGTAACAATAACAACAAAGCCTTGAAATTCTACAACCATAAGCTTCTGTACACCAAATGAACTTCAACTGTATGTTGAATTTCTGTTTAATACATTATTCTTGTACTATACACATGTGCCTTCTGGAATGCTACAGCAATGCTATTGGAGTGGTTGAGTTCAAACACACCATGTCCGGTAGTGGCAGAATTTATTTCACAGTGGTGGTAATGTTGGTGTCATAGTTGTGGAACAAGTAGAAGTCTCTACATTTGTTGTTATCAGCAGTGGGAAAAGTGAAGGCCACCACACCCTCCTCCTGCTTTAGAGAATGATGAGAAGGTGATTCTACCATGTAGCAGGATGCTGTGTTGTTTGGCCTTTTGCTTCATTAGATTTCCATGGGAGACAAACGATTGACATCTTAATCTGTCTAGATCTGGATCAGATTCTGAGATGAGATTGCCGTACATTGCATTGTGGCTAAGAAAGTATTAGCACCTTCCTTTAGGGAACCTTTACAAGAAATTTCAGACATTAAAAAAAATCTACAGCACGTTCTATGGTTCATTAGCCACAAGCATACTGTTGACCTACTGGCACTTTCTATTTCTTGAATTTTATTTTCTAAGGTGACATCTTCTCCTCCAGGAATATATATGAATGTATGAATATTGATGAAGCAAAAGGTCACCTAGATGGAGAGATAATTCAAAGACAGTGCCCTACGAATGGTCTCCTCCAAACCATACGTTTGGTTCAGTCGCTTAAGCAGTTGTCAGCCACTTGGCAAATACTGTAAACATCTGATTGAATTGTAACTGCCAGACTAGTGCTATTTTCTTGCTTTGTACCTAACATTCTTGAATTAATGCTCAAGTAACATTGCATAGAAATACAGAGGTTTTTGTTTGATGCAATCTGCTTTTAAATAGCAAAAGATGAGAATCGCCAAAATAAAACAAAAGGTCAGTTTTGAGTAATTTACTCTCTCTTTTAACTATAAATGAAGTACAACACATTGGTTTGGTTGTAAAATATTATGGGAGTCCGTTGTTTCTAGGATGGAGGACCATCACCTCCCAAAAATAATACTATGGTGAACTCGCCACAGGTCAGCATAAGAGGGATGCTCCAAAAAAGCAATACAAGGACTCCATGAAGCAACATCTCAGGCTTGGCCAAATTGATCCGCCATGGTCTCACATTGGGAGTCATGGAGACGCACTATCCACAATGCTGCAGCCTTATTTGAGAATTCACGCCAAACAAGTCTTGAAGAGAAATGACAATGCAGAAAGAATCACAACCCAGAAACATCACCCAAGGAGACCTTCTGTTGTGCTTTCTGCAACCGGACTTGTTTATCTTGGATTGGCCTTTTTAGTCATCAGCGTGCTTGCAGAAAGCGTGGGATGAGTCCTTACTGAATCTTTGTTTGCGAAGAAAAGCCAGAGAGAGAGAGTGAAAATGCAAATGTAGTGTTAGGAATGATTGGGAATGTGAAAACAACAACACAACCAACATGACTGTACCATTATCCAAATCTGTGGTGTTGCCTGCATTAGACTACTATGTAAAGTTCTGGTTGGTGGGAAAAGATGCAGAAAAGTCCATCTGAAAAGGACAGAGAAGAATATGTATTTTTCATAGAAAGAATGGCAAGATTTTAAGTGTAGAAAAATATAATTAAAGAAGTGTTATAAAATGTATAAGCTTATTAAAAGTATGAAAAGAATGGACTGATGAAGAATGAAATAAGAGTGCAATATTCTGAATCACTTGTTTTCCTTCATAATGGCATTTGCACACTGATCTCACTTATTCAGTTTGTTGTACTTTGCTGCCATCTGCTGTCAGATTCCAAAAATTGTGTATTTTCTTCCTGCGAGTATTCAGAGGACATTTTTACTATGCAATGGCAAACACAGATGTTCAGATGTCATCAAGTTTCCCCCTGTTTCTTCCATCCTTTTTATTACTGGAAAAAAAGATTTGACAAAAGAGGAAGGATGGAAGAAATCCACTCTCCCCGTTTATGGGTAATGGGGAAGGTCCAGAGGCATTCCCCTAGACAAGCAGTGAGAAAAATGCAGCCCATGGATAACATTTTTTGCACCATAAACCCCGGGACGCCCCAATTTAATGGACAAAACGTATCCTGAGATTGCCCAAATTGCACCTGCAGTGGCCCCATGCACTAAAAACAAGCCCTTTGTCCTAAAGCTTGCTTTAAAACCTACCCACTGCCTTCCCTCCTCAAAGAAGGGACAAAAGATTGCTGCTGTTGCCACCAACAACCCAAGAAGAGCCCCAGTTCCCATCAGATCCCCCCCTAAGCAAGCTGCAATTCCCTCCCCACAGCAATCCCAAATACCTCCATTTTCCTCAGCAGTCCCTCTCAAAATAATGACAAGAAGTAATGCCATGCCACTTCCTGTGGCCATTCTAAGAGAGATTGCTGAGGAAAATGGAGATATTGGGGTGGATTCTGGGTTTGGGGGGCTTGAGAGGGTGATTTGGGTTATTTTCATGCTTTCATGCATATTGGGGAGCTTTCTATGTGAAGCTGAGGTGAAATTTCCCCCAAATAATGCCAATTAAAAACATTTTGAAGGATTGCAGGGCTTTGGGGGACTCCCGAAGCAACCACGGGGCCTCCGTAGGCCCCGTAGTCGCTTCCCCTCACCTCCCCCCTCCCAAAGCAACCACAGGGCCTCCAGAGGCCCCGTCATCGCTTCCCCTCACCTCCCCCTGCCCTTCTGAAGTGACCACAGGACCTCCGAGACCCTGTCACCGCTTTCCCCGGCCTCCCCTTGCGGCAAACCATGAATATGCGGAACCGCAAGTGTGGAGGCTGTGAATATGGAGGGAGGACTGTATTCACAGCTTGAAAATATTCTTAAAAAAATAATAATCCAAAAAGCAAACCCTGATTTTTGCCATCTTACATAAGGGACACCATTTTGCTGTGCCATTGCATATAATGGAACTTGAGTATTCACGGATTTGGGTATTCACGGGGGGTGGGTGTCCTGGAACCAAACCCCAGCGAATGTGGACAACTGTATTTCCACCAACCTATATTGTTTGTCCATAAAATGAAATGAATAAGAATCTCTTCTAACTGTTCAGTGCATTGAAAATTCTTGGTCTATTACTACATGTGGATTTTTGGGTGTTTAGATCATGGCTGAGCGCCTAGCAGTAAGAAATTCTGGTTTGAAATAGCCTAGAAGCTATCTTAAGAAGAACACTAAGCATAGCAATAAGTACCGCATGCCACATAGCTATTTAGTATAGCAAAATGCACAAGCCATTACAAAATAACATACATAAAATGGAGAAATTAGAACTGCGCCCATAACATTTGAGACAGAGATATATAAATGATTTCCTCCTACAAAGAATTGCAACACTAGTCCCAACACTCAAACCACTACATCACTCTGGCTCTCTAATGAAAATACCTTAAAAAAATAATTGAAAGGGTACATAATATATTAAATACGTATAAAAAACACTCTGATATTATTAACCACATGAAAATGTATACACAAATTATAAACAGTCACAAAATTTCAGGGCTGTGATAATGGGCTCTCCCATTATCTGGCTAACACAGCTGAGAGGTGGAATCTCTCTCCAGGTAGACAAAGGATTAAGGATGTATCAGCGTAAGTTACAGTTTATTGGGGGCAGTCAGAGTCATGAAAGAGTCACAGGTTATGAGATATAGTAGACCCATGAAGATGACCAGCCGGAAAACTTCCACAAAAGAGAAGAACAAAGAGAGACATCAGCCAGGGGACTCATGCCCCAGCTAAGGAAGTGCATGATAGAGACTAGCCCAAAGTGCTCAAGCTACCATCTCCAATGAACATCCAAAGACTCAGAACTGCATCTCCTCCTGAGTAGAATAGGACATGTTTTTACTTAGTGACTGTTTAGCTTAGGTGTGTCAGGGTTTATGACTATTTTATAATCTAGGCTGGAATGATTTAGACTATCTGTAACTTTATAACTCCAGGTGTACCTAAAGGGAAGGTGCCTTTCATGTAAAGAGATACCCTTTTGCCATGTAGATTGTGTTTAGAATAAACTTCCTTTAAAGCCTTCCTTTCTTCCACACTCTCTTCATGTGCCTTGCTCAGTTCACTCCTCACACGGGTTGGGGGAGGTAAAGCTCTGCAGTGACAGAACGGAAAGTATAAGTTGAACCCCATAGCTTCCCATTAAGTTATACTAAAGGGGATTAAAATCAATGGGTGGTGGCAGTGTATATAGATAAGCTCTAGGAATACCAACAACTCAGGCAGAAGTAGAAGGGACCCCCAGAGCCTCACAAGGGCTACAGCAGATTACCATCTACTCATGACATAAACTATAGAAGCACATTGAGAACTACTAACAAAACCTGTAAGAATGCATGGTAACTCAAATCCACCTCAACACAGTCTATAAATGCTAGCAAAATTTCAGAAGATATTCAGAGAAATAGCCTATGCAGATAACAGGTAAACTCTGATCAATGATCACAGAGAGAGAGGCCTATATTAGAATTTCATACATACTGTAAATATACATAAAGAGCAATTCTATTTATTTATAACATGATATGAAAGAAAACATAATGGACACAGGTCTGTATAAATACAGCCTATGACCGTAGAAGCTGGCAAAAATGTCAAAAGAAGTTTATGCTGGCAAAAATTCCAAAAGAGATTTGGACAACCACTCCCAGGAACTTGTGAAGTCATTTTGATGGTCTTCTTCAGTTCAATAATTTGTAACGATGAACATGCCAGATTTCAGTGGTGCATATGGTCACTGCACGGTTGTCACAACACAGGCTGATAGTGTTACAGCTTGCTTGCTCTAAGTCTGTATGCTTATTCTGTTCTGATAATTTTAATGAATACTCCTTAAAAATTGCTACAGAGCAGCAGTGCTATTGATCTGGATGATGAACCGTTAATCCAAACTTTAAGATGGAAGAAGTATAGCAGGGTCTTCTTCCACCTAGTTAAACAAACATATTTTATTTTTGTATTTCAGTTGGGTCAAAATACTTATTTAAATCTACCCTAGGAATATCCTGATTTATGAAAGCCTATTAGTTTAAAGTTCATTGCTGATAACTCAGTTTGAACTGGATACATGCCTAAAATGTAACAGCAACTTGAAAGATTTGAAGCAGAAAACATTTTTTACATAAAATTGCAAGTTCAATGTGAGGCTTAACATTTTGATGTGTGCAAATGTTGGCACTTGTGCTAAAAATCTTCATCAGCAATCTGATGTGTCATAGGAAAATATTTCCCCAGAGTCTAGATATATCTTCCAAGCAAAATGGGAATGTTTCAGTAAAATCAGTCTAGAGGTTTAAACAAGATCTGCCCTGAGGCATCATGCATTTCTTCAAACCCTGCATGGAGGTAGTAATTCTGAAGCAAAAGCAAGCTTAAATGCACTTCAGATTTCCTAATACTGTGTGCAAACTCCTCTGAGACTGCAGGAAAGCAAATTCAATCTTACAGCAATGCATTTCTTTTTAAAAGCAAGCATTTAATTCTGCCACTCAATAATTGTATTTCTTGATACTCATTTTTTTTGTTCTCTCTCTCTCTCTCTCTCTCTCTGTGTGTGTGTGTGTGTGTGTTCACTCCTGCTTTTAACTTAATGGTTAAATTTCTGGTTTTTTATTTTTTTTAATGTTGTTATACTCTCTATAAGCCATTTTGAATGAGTATACATATCTAAATTGTATTTCTTTGAGATGACTAAGGTCTGCTGCAGACTTATTACACCTTTGTGGGGGAGGGGGTTTTCTATTGATCAAGCTCTCACAGGAAGATTTCCTGGCATTTTATCCATATATGGCCCTCAACCTGTTTTCATAAGTCCACTGCAAGTGATCAGTACAGGTTTCTGCATCAATCACGTGTTCCTTTCTTTATAACGCTTGCAGACCTGTGGCGAGTTTAAACGACAATGCAGAAAGAATCACAACCCGGAAACATCACCCAAGGAGACCTTCTGCTGTGCTTTCTGCAACCGGACTTGTTTATCTCGGATTGGCCTTTTTAGTCATCAGTGCGCTTGCAGAAAGTGTGGGATGAGTCCTTCCTGAATTTTCGTTTGCGAAGAAAAGCCAGAGAGAGAGAATGCTTTCGGACCACAATGCTCCCAAATGACCTCTAGGGGTGTGGAGGGGATTTCCACCCACTTCATCCCTCCAGAGATCATTCTCTCATATACCTATACCTACCTACCTACCTATCTAGAGAGAGAGAGAGAGAGATGTTGCAAGTTTTTGTTCCCAAAATGCACTCTGTGGTGTGTGATATTCATTTTGGGGTCCCCCTGGGCCATTTTAAAAAGGCCTCTCCTGGGCCTAAACTGTCCCAAGAAGGCTCCAAAACATGGTGAAAATGCCTCTTGATGGCATTTGGAGGTGTTTTTTTTTTTTTTTTTGCATGAGCAGGTATAAAGGGGTGTGTGCAGTCCTCCCGGGGGTGGGGGTGGCTAATGTGGTTCCCTAGCCTTTCACAGTTACCCACTCCAGCCTTAGGTAGAAAGGAAGAGGCAGGAAGGGAAAGAGAAACTGAGAGAGAGGGAGAAATATATACACACAGAAAGAGTAACAGAAAGAAAGGCATGACACAAAGATGAGGTCAGCATAAAGAGTGAAATGGACTGATGTTGCTTATTCTTGACTTTGGTTCTGTGCCCTTGTTGGATTTAGCATGTGGCCCCAACATGTAGTCCCCAACATATTACTCACAAGATAATGTGTCCCTTTACAAATTTTTTTTAAAATGTTGCCCACCCTGATCTAGAGTGAACTTCCTTTATGGGATTCTCAGTTTATATGTTATTAAGCTTTGATTCTTAACAACGGACCTTAGAAAATTCCATTGAAAAAGAATTAATATAGTAGCATATTGAAACCACACATAACTGAGTAGCAGTAGGACAATGCTCTAGGTAACATTTCACTCCCATTTTATGCTAGAGGTTTGCAAGACTGATTGGGGTCAAACTAGATTGTACATTTAGCATATTTTGTTTTGGCTTTCCAGAGAAGTTTTGCCAGATGCTGTGATAGCTGTTTGTCATATCACATGATTTTCCTCACCTGTGTGTCTTATTTTTAACATGATTTTTGTGACTGGTCATCAGAAGGCAAACACAAGCTTAATTTACAAGCCTGATTGCTCAGGCACAAATCTCTGTGGAAATCCCACTGTGTGTGTGTGGGAGTTAATAGCAATAGCACTGATATTTCTATACTGCTCATCAGCGCCAAAGTACACCCTAAGTGGTTTTGCAATGTGTTAAAACAGCAGGAGTTTTTGCTGGGAGCTGTCCTAGGTACTGTTAAAACTGCTAGGAGACTACCTTTTGTCTCAAAGGGATCCCACAGTGATTTGCGTTATTCAGAAGGAGGGGGTGAAAAACTCCATTTACATTGTGGGAAAAGCCTTTGTGACTTTTCCTGAATTTTTAAAAATAAAGCAAGGAAATATTCATTAGCATTCATTAGAACAACTGATTCACTTTGCTGCACATTCCTGGAGAGGGTGGAACTGGAGATTTGATTGGCTGGATGTGTGCGGGGGGAGGGATTGCTGGGAAGGCAGCACCTGGAAGCACTCTGTTGGATTTTCACATTAGCGATTGTATACTTTTTTGCTCCACTGAGGTGTTCAAATAATTTTTTTTAAGCAGAAGGTTGCACTTGCACACCTTTGCTTTAATGTTAAAAAACATACTGTGCAGCGGTGGCAGTGTATAACATGCTAATTTTCAGTCACCATCTTGATTTGTCGGTGTGTGAACTTCAAACGTGGATAGCTTTTCAGTGTATCATTTTTGCTGACAGACCATGGAGGCAAAAGAATGCTACTGCAAATTTGTAGTAATGTGCAGAAATGAGCATTATTTCCTTTCATCTTGACTAGCCCCTGGACACCAAAACCTTAATTTGTTGCTAGTGATGTTACCATAATTTGTATTTCCTAGTTCATGGTGAGTGTGACAGCCATGAATGTTTTCCTGAATCTAAGAAGAAAAATAGGTCAAATCCACACTACAAAAATAATCCAGTTTGAAACTGGATTATTTACCATGGCTTCTTCCTGTGGAATCCTGGAATTTGTAATTTTACAAGGTTTTTAGTATTCTCTGCCTAAGAGTACTGGTGCCTCAACAAACTAAAAATCCCAGGTTTCCATAGGAAGGAGCCATGGCAAATAATCCAGTTTCAAACTGAATTATTTGTGTAGTGTGGATTTGGCCATAGTCATATATTCTTCTTGCCCAAAGTCCTCCTTTTTACCTGCCTGTCGCCCTCTTTTGCTGCTATTGCAACAGAAGTAATAGGATGGCCGTGGGATTGGTGGTAACAGCCATCTCCTTCCACTTCCAGACATCTACAAATGCAAAGGGAAATGCAGTTTTTTCTCTGGGACACGAACAGAGATGAAAGAATTTTGTGTGTGTCTGTAGAGTTGGCATTTGGGTTACATGGCTACAGCTTCCTAGTTCTGAGACTGCTGGAAGAGTGGAGAGATAAGTGGGAGACTGAAAGGGAAGGTGTGGGAGAAGGAATGGACCCTTTCATGTTTCTGATGATATAATCAAGGGTGCAAGAGAGCCTCAAGTAGTGATGGGTGACCATTTTGTTTCATCTTAGTTTTGACAAGAATACATCAAAACTTACACATTTCTTCATAAACGTGATGGAAAGAGCCTGAGTCCCTTAAAAAATATGAATGTATGAGGAACTGTCAGGTATGTCCCTCTAGACCCAGATACAATATTATTTTGTGATTTTTAATGGATTTATTTTAATGGTTTTAAATCTATAGACAAACACTGTGTTTAAATTAAATTAAAAACTGCATTTATGGTTTCTTTTTTTAAAAAAACACCATATTTTTAGTATATTTCTTTTATTTTGTAAGCTGTCTTTAGTCCTAGCTCTGGGGGTGGGGGGAATAAAGTATAAATAAACAAATACAATAGAGAGTGTAAGCGTTAAAGGTTTTGTTTTGAATCCCTATGTATTCAACCATGTTAGTGCTCAATTAGGATTGCCCTCTTATATTTTCTCAAAGGCTTCTCATCTGTAATAGTTACAGATCAGGTAGCTACAACAGTCTTCACCATGCTGGGAACAGCTGTTATCTATTGAACATGGCCATATGGGGGAGAATTTTGTTTCAGTTCATTTATTTTTGAAGAATTCCCTTAGATTTGCAATTTTCTCCATATATAGGATAGGAAAGAACTTGAGGTTTTAAAAAAATTCAAATGCAGAAAAAACAAAGTGGACATATTTCCTCATCCCTAGTTTAAATCAATTTTGTAGGATGTAGGAACAACATAAACGGAGATAGCTCTGTGTGATTTAGAAAACGATTTAGAAGGCTCCTGACTACAACAGTTTTCTGTATTGCACTGTGTAGAATGCGCTTTGATGACATGGCAGGATCTAGCCACTAGGGAGCAGCAGAATATATGTTTACAATGTTTTGAGTATTAGAAAAGGTACCTGAATATTTTTGCAACTGTTTATGTGTGTGTGCGCGCACACCTTCAAGTCACCTGTCGACATATGGCGACCCCATGAATTTCATAGGGTTTTTCTGGCAAGGGACAGTCAGAGGTGGTTTTGCCACTTCCTCCTCTGAAATATAGGCTACAGCACCTGGTATTCATTGGCAGTCTCCTATTCAAGTACTAACCAGGATTGACCCTGCTTAGTTTCCAAGGTCAAACAGGATCTGGTGCCTTTAAGATATGTATTCTAAAAAAAGTATGGTAAAGGTGATGGAAAGGAGAAAAAGAAGTGTAAAGCTTTATGTGCTGGGTGTGCACGTGCAAGAAACAGGAATTGAATTATTCCTTTCCAGATATCTTCTCCAGATAGCTACTTCTGACCTTGTCCATGAGGCACTGTACTGGGTAGAAGATAGCTGTTTTTTAAAAAAAATATTAAAATACTACACTTGATCTTAACCAAAAGGCCAAGAAGTGATCAAAGTTATTAAAACCTTCATATTCTGTAATATACTCCTGTTCTGCTGAAATTCTGTAATATTTTATATGTTGAGATATGCAGGGGGAGGCTTTGCTCTTGCTAACATGTAGTAGTACAGATAATACAGGAATACCTTCTTAATCTAAATGAATTTAAATCTCCAGGACCAGATGAACTACATCTAAGGGTATTAAAAGAGCTGGCAAATGTAATCTCAGAGCCATTGGTAATAGTCTTTGAGAACTCCTGGAGAACAGGAGAAGTCCCAGCAGACTGGAGGAGGGCAAATGTTGTCCCCATCTTGAAAAAGGGAAAAAAAAGAGGATCCCAACAATTATTGTCCAGTTAGTCTGACATCAATACCAGGGAAGATTCTAGAGTGGATCATTAAACAGAGAGTCTGTGAACATTTAGAAGGCAATGCCATAATCACAAAAAGTCAGCATGGGTTTCAGAGAAACAAGTCATAGAGTCATAGAGTCATAGAATTGTAGAGCTGGATCTCTCTCTCTCTCTCTCTCTCTCTCTCTCTCTCTCTCTCTCTTTTTTTTTTTTTTGATAAAATGACCAGCTTGGTAGATGAAGGGAATGCTGTGGATATCGCATACCTTGATTTCAGTAAGGCCTTTGACAAGGTTCCCCATGACATTCTTGCAAAGAAGCTTGTAAAATGGGGGCTAGACAAGTTAACTGTTCAATTGATTTGTAATTGGTTGACTGGCTGAACGCAAATGGTGCTCAGCAGTGGCTCCTCTTTGTCTTGGAAAGATGTGACCAGTGGGGTGCCACAGGGTTCTGTCCTGGTCCCAGTGCTATTCAACATCTTTATCAATGACTTGGATGAGGGAATTAGGGGCATACTTACCAAATTTGCAGATGACACCAAATTAGGAGGAGTAGCTAATACCCTAGAGGACAGGATCAAAATTCAACGTGACCTGAATAGACTAGAAAGCTGGGCCAAAGCTAACAAAATTAAATTCAACATGGAGAAATGTAAGGTACTGCACTTAGGATGGAAAAACGAAATGCATAGATACAGGATGGGGGAGACCTGGCTGAACAAGACTATGTGCAAAAGGGATCTAGGAGTCCTAGTAGACCACAAGTTGAACATGAGTCAAAAGTGTGATGCGGCAGCTAAAAAGGCCAATGCGATTTTGGACTGCATCAATAGAAGTATAGTGTCTAGATCAAGGGAAGTAATAGTGCCACTCTATTCTGCCTTGGTCAGGCCTCACCTAGAATATTGTGTCCAGTTCTGGGCACCACAATTCAAAAAGGATATTGACAAATTGGAGTGTGTCCAGAGAAGGGTGACTAAAATGGTGAAAGGTCTGGAAACCATGCCTTATGAGGAAAGACTTAGGGAGCTGAGTATGTTTAGCCTGGAAAAAAGATGGTTAAGGGGCATTATGATAGCCCTGTTTAAGTATTTGAAGTGTTGTCACATTGAGGCTGGAGCAAGCTTGTTTTCTGCTGGTCCAGAGACTAGAACATGGAGCAATGGATGCAAGCTCCAGGAACAGAGATTCCACCTCAACATTAGGAGGAACTTTCTGACAATAAGAGCTGTTTGGCAGTGGAACACACTCTCTTGGAGCATGGTGGGGTCTCCTTCCTTGGAGGTCTTTAAACAGAGGCTGGATGGCCATCTGTTGGGGATGCTTTGATCGTGATTTCCTGTGTAGCAGGGGGTTGGACTGGATGGCCCTTGTGGTCTCTTCCAACTCTACAATTCTATGATTCTATGATTCTATGTACAATATCAAAGAATAACAATTTGTAACTTAACCATGAACCACACCAAAATTAGAACCAATAGTTTTTTAAGATAGCATTGATGAAGTTGAAGCAAGTATCTCATATCATCAACACACTGGTCTTCACAAATTAGTGCTTCCTTCCACAATCTCAAAATCTCCTGTTTGAAGTTGCCAAAATCCTTAAACTCTCTACTAATATTTCTGAAATACATTCACCATCCATTTACAGCAGTGTACAGTTGCCCCTCCACATTTGTGGGGGTTGGGGCAGACAACCCTGCGAATGTGAAAAAAATGTGCATAAGAAATGAGCCTGCGGGCGAGCAGCTTTCCACCCCACTCCCTTCCCAAGGCAGCGACAGGCTTCGTGAGTTTTTGTGCTTGGTGTCACTTTTACTATGTTATTTTTCTTTTTATATTTGAATTTCCCATGCTCGCATCTTCTCACAAGAATGGGCGGGATTTCTCTCCAGGGAGTGAATGGAGCTCCGTTAGAGACGTTCACTCCTGGGCTGCCCTGTGGATGCGAGAGAATGTAAGTGTGGTGGGGAGGGATATTGTTTTGGGACAGGGGTGGGAGTGGAGATTGTGGGACAGGAATGCTTTTTGTGTTCCTATCTGATAATCTCCACAGTCAGGGTCCAAGACAATGGGAGATAGCTACTAAGATAAAGCAGCACAGAAGATTGAAATGCATGCACAAATATAGTATGTGAAGTGGGGGAAATCATTCTCTTGACAACCTTCAGAGTATTTATCCCCTGTGTTTACGACCATTTTTCATATCCCTTGGCTAACTGCTGAATCTCAACAAATATTGCCAGAATAGGCATCATTTTGTAAGAGAGGTATAATTGATTTTTTAAAAAGAGTTTGTATGAAAAACATTGAATAGCACCACATGGATACTAGGGATGATTGGTGACTGTATGAGAGAAATGTGCTTTGATTTTGGTTTCATTGGCAAACCCATCACTTCCTGTAGTGGTGTTGCAACTTTATTCAGTGTAGCAAATATGGGGCTGTACGGTTCTCTACAAGATGGTACCTTTTCAAGCAGCCATTCTAGGCTATTTGTGATTAAATAACAAACACCTGTTGGAGGTTTGAGTTAAATCCATGCAGCTGGAGTTTAGTTTGAGTCACATGCTCATCCAACTCTTAAATTCATATTACTTTGCTAGTAATTACCCCTCTGATTTGGGATTCATTATCTTTTCAGTCTTTATAATGTCCCAAGTAATTGTAGCTACTACTCTGTCCCTACATCATTATACAGACAGATACACCTGTGTTCTGTAAATTACTGCCCTTTGTCTTTGTGTTTTGCATCTGGATTACAGAGGAGATGCAGAAAAACATAGAGACACTATATCTCAGAGGTTCAAAATGTGCTTTTACAGAATAGTTAGCTACCATTATCATTCCAAAGTGATCCAAATAGATAATTACTGCTGTAGTTACACTTTTAAAAATCTGACTTCTCTCTTTCCAGTTACACAAAGTGAATTAGAATTATGTGTTTACGTGCCTTCAAGTTGACCTAGGGGTTGTCTAGATGGTGAAAATACTCCTCATAGAATGCAATGAGAATACCTTTTTTCCCAACAAGAAGCGAACAAGATTCACAGTATTAGGAAGGAGGGGGCCCAAAAACTCACATTACTGTGTGGAAAAAGCCTTTGCGGTGTTTCCCAAAGTTTTTAAAATAGTGTGTGGACATGCCCCTTACTGTTTGTTTCGACAGCTGATTCACACAGCACATTCTTGGTGAGGGCAGAAGTGGAAAGCTGATTGGTTATATGTGTGCAGGGGGCAGGCTTGCTGGCAGTGAAGTGGCTGAAGCACCATTTTGGAGTTTCATGTTGCTGATTGTCCACTTTTTTTTGCTGCGTTGAGGTGACCAAGCCACTTATTAAAGCAGAAGGGCACATTTGTGTGCCTTTGATTTACAGTTTTGTTTTTTTTTAAATACTGTGCAGTGGTGAAAACTTGTGAAGAATAATAATGTGAGCAATTCACTCTCAGTCACCATCTTGATTCACAGGCATGACTGTGTGTGAACTTCAAACATGGATAGGTTTGCATACCAATGATTTTGCCAAGGGACTATGGAGACAAATGAACGCTGCTGTGAATTTGCGTTAATGCGCAGCAATCCACATTATATCTTCTCATCTAGACAAGCCCCTATGCTACTGGCACACTGCAGAAATAATGCAGTTTGACACTGCTTTAATTGTCATGGCTTTATCCTATGGAACCCTGGGATTTGTAGTTTGCTGTTGCACCAGAGCTCTTTGACAGAGAAGGCCAAATATCTCACAAAACTACAAATCCCAGAATCCCACAGTATTGAACCATGACAATTAAAGCAGTGTCAAACTGCATTATTTCTGCAGTGTGTCATCAGCCTTAAGAGTGTCTCTGCCGTAGGGTTTTCTTTGCAAGACTTATTCAGAGGAGTTTTGCCATTGCCTTTCACTGAGCCTGAGAGAGTGTGACTTGGCCATTATCACCCATTGGGTTTTTATGCCTGTCTGGGAATTAGAACCCTCGTCTCCCAACATCCTAGTCAAACACTCAGACATCATGCTAGTGTGCTCTCTCTCTCTCTCTCTCTCTCTCTCTCTCACACACACACACACACTCACAGGCAAGACTGGGAATCTTCCAGGGCTATGGGTAGTTGGTTCCATTGCACCAGAACTAGAATGAACCTTAATCCACCCTCTGTGTTATTCTCCTGCCTTGAAGCACCAGCAGGAAGTGAGGGTAAATGTTAGCAATAATGTGTATGCAAAGCTCTCAGTGGAAGAGATGCTGATTCCAGGCAGTGGGCAGCAGATGAAGGATCATGGAAATGAGCAGCAGTGGAGTTTTGTCACTGCAGGAGGCTCACGTGCTGTGGTTTTGGCAGAAAGTTCTCCAAAACTGTTACTTTTTTGAACTGCCAATCCCAGGATCTCATCATGCTGGCTGGGGAATTCTGGTAGTTGAAAAAAAGGAACCTTTCCAAGGTCTTCCTAAGACGCTTCTGCACGTTTAGGCTTGAATTCTGAGGCTCTGGATCATTCTTTTACAGCATACAGCTTCAATTGATGTATTATTTTGATAAACCGTAGCTATAAATTTTAGTTTAGTATACAAATAGCATAGCATAGCATATTTTAGTATAGCAAACTTAGCCATAATGAAGAACATGAAAAGGAAAAATTCCTCTTCCCTAGTACAGTCATGAACTTTTGTATCAACTCTGGCTCTGTCAACCTGCTTAAAAAATGGCTCTTTATTACAGTTATGTTTCTCAGTTTCTTCTTTCATAGACCTCAAGATGGTCTACATAGAGTTGCCAGGTAGGTCTCCTGTATGGACACTGATCAGACTCAGATCTCATTGGCTTTAGGAAATGTGCTCTATCATGTGCCGTCAGGCCTTCTTCCAAACAAATTAACTGTCTGGTTTTCAATTGATCCCATCAATTAATTAATCACTTAAAGTTACCCAGGTTTACTTTTGGTTGTTACTGCAAAACCACAATGAAAGATTTGAAAGTAGGTTGCAAGCCACTTCTCTTAATGATTTTGTGACATAGAATGCTCTCGGCATTAAACTCAAGATAGGAAAATGGTCAGTTAGAAATTCTAGTGGTCTGTGATCAATAACCTCAAATTAGGGATGTAAATCTTTGCTTTTCTCATTCTTGTGCACGGGGACAAGAAATCTCAACATTTTTATTCTCATCTGCATGATGGCAAGAGTTTCTTTGCATGTTCTCAGGAAGAAACTCTCACTCGAAGCCAAGATGACTAAACTGAGGTGGTTGTATTTTGGTTATATCATGAGATGGCATGACTCATTCGAAAAGGTGATGATGTTTACTAAAGTAGAAGGCAATACGAAAAGAGGGAGACCACACTACAAGTGGATTGATCAAGGTATCCACAGCCCTGAGTTTGGAAGACCTGAGGAGGATGGTTGATAACTGGGGCCTTTTGGAGTTCTCTCATTCATTAAGTCAAAGTCAACTTGATGGCAAACAACAACAACAACAACAACAACAACAACAGAAGATTATTTGAACTTTGGAGAATATTTTTTGAGAAAATTGTACAAATGATTTTGGTCCAAACCATAATTGCTGAGGCCTTTGTTGTATGGACTTTAAAAAAGTATAAGGATTGGATGGGTTGTTTGCATCTTTTGGATGCAGTAAGCCTGTCCTAAAAAGGCCTAAAGGGACCAGATCTTGGAAGCTAAGCAAGGTCAACTATGGCTAGTACACTGATGGGGGCCCGCCAATGAATGCCAGGTGCTGTAGGTTATATTTCAAAGGAAGGAGCTGGCAAAACCACCTCTGAGTATTCCTTGACTAAGAAAACCCTATGAAATTCATGGGGTTGCTGTAAATCAACAGATAATTTGAAGGCGCACACATGCACGTATGTGTGCACACACACACAAGCCTGTCCTGTAATGTTCTCTCTCACTCACTCTCTCTCTCTGTTTTGCTTCACAAAGAGAAAAGAAGCCAATTTTGTGCAAAGGCTTCTTATCCTGTTTTTGCACAAGAGGCCAGTTTTTTGACAGTGTCTCAACACCCTGGTGATGCCCTGCCTTATTGATATAGGGAATTTTATGAGTATGTTTCATATCCCTATATCAAATGCAAATTTATGGGAGAAGCAGAATTTAAACAAAACAGAAATTGAAGCCAAGGAGATTTTTAAGTTATACTTCTACAGTTATTTTTTTTGCTGCAAACATTATCAATTTTGGTCTGTAGGTGGCAGAGACTTGCTTCAATAATTGCTGCTTGCAATTCAGTGAGAGAAGAAAACAACTTTTAGTTACCATTTTGATATACTTGCAGCCAGTGCAGTGGTTCCAAAACTTGGGTCCCTGGATATTGTTGAACTACAGCTCTCAGGATCCCTGATAATTTGCCATGCTGGCTGGGGCTTCTGGGAGTGGAAGTCCAACAACATCTGGGAACTGCTGAGGCAGCAACTACGTATGAAGAAATTAACACAGATTCTAAGGAGATTATCACACCACACTATTATAGCACTATAATTCCATTTTAACTGCTCTAGCTGCCTCCTGTGGAATCCTGGGATTAGCAGTTTAGGGAGGGGCATTTAGAATTCTCAGCCAGAGAGCTCTTAGGCCTCACTAAACTACAATCCACAGGAGACAGCCAGAGTAGTTAAAGTGAAATAATAGCACTATAACAGTGTGGTGTGATAAAGTCCTAAGATTTCTATGAGAGCAAGATTACAGAATTATATTCCAGGAAACAGCAATATTCTGGTTTACCCAATTTCCTTCTAAACTTCGTCCCTCATCCTCAGGTAACCAAAAGTTAAGGAATTGACTGTTAAGTACCTCATCAAACTGCAAGTTAAGTACCTCATCAAATTGCAAACTCTGGGTTTCCATAGAGTGGAGCCATGAAAGTTAAAGTGGTATCAAACTTCTCTGTGTAGTGTAGATACACTCTCAGACACTTCAGTTTTCAAGGAGATGTGGTGTTGCCATTTGTTTTTCATCTTTCTGCCTCCCTTAAAATGTATGCAGGGATTACATGGGTGTTCACACATCAAATGGAGCATTATTTTCTAAATACAAACACCAATTTACTTTGTGTTCTTTTGCTGCTCAAAGAAGCTACCACATTATCTTGCATTTTTCATCAAATACAGTCTCCCGAAATAGGGTTGCATGAAATAACATGGAATACAAGAGGACTGGTCAGAGCTTGGAACTTTGTGTTTGAAAACTAATTCAATAACGTTAAATGTTTGAAACTGGAAAATTAATTTGTTGCTACAAACACTAATAACTTAATTTATCTAATTGATTAAGTTACTGTACATTAACTCATTATTGAAAATGTTAGTTTTGATGATGGTCATGGGATTTATAAAGAATGACTTGAAGGGGGTCATTCTTGGCCCTCTGGCCACATTATGTTACTGGCATCTTTGAAAGTACTTTTTAGGTCCCTATGAAGTTGCTGTCTTCCTATCTTGATTTTCCTCCCACAAATGAACTACTAAACCCATAATATAGTTGTTGCTGGGGGATAGTGGGAGTCTGGTAACTGTCAAGCTGGGAAAGGCTGTCACAAAGTAAGGGAGCTCTTTCTTACAATCTCTTCAACCCCATTTTGGCATCAATCTTTATCTCTCCTTTTTCTACGTTCTCACTCCCTTGTCAACATGTACATTGTTCACTTGTCTTTCAAATACGTTGTTTCTTAAAGGTTAGTAAGGAGTGATGTTAAAGGTCAGTAAGAAATGATTTGTTAATTTCCCCTAGAGGACACAAGAAGCACTGAAATTGCAACATTAAGTGACAGGCTGCAAAGATCAGTCAGTGAATCAAGGGTGGAAAATTCTTCACCAGAAATGTTTAGAGTGCCTCTGAGCATATGCAGAATCATTTTTTCAGCACAACTGAATTACTGCATGCTCTCTGCCTCCTGACTCTGTGCTTAAGTCCGTTCAGCAGTTCACCTACCTGGGAAGCATCATCTCCTCAGATGCCAAGATTGACAAAGAGATTGATCACAGATTAGCAAAGGCACATAGCGCATTTGGAAGACTTTACAAAAGAGTCTGGAGTAATAAACACCCGAGGTGAAACACAAAAATCAGTGTGTATAGAGCCATTGTACTGTCTATTCTCCTTTATGGGTCTGAAACATGGGTCACCTATCACCTCCACTTACGACTCCTCGAACGCTTTCATCAGCGCTGTTTACACACAATCCTAAATATACACTGGACTGACTATGTGACGAATGTTGCTGTCCTTGAGCAAGCAGGGATCACCAGCATTGAGGCCATGATATTGAGAACACAGCTCCGCTGGGCAGGGCACGTGTCTAGGATGGAGGACCATCGCCTCCCCAAAATAGTACTCTACGGTGAACTCGCCATGGGTCAGCGTAAGAGGGGCGCTCCAAAAAAGTGATACAAGGACTCCCTGAAACAACATCTCAGGCTTGGCCAAATTGATCACCAACAATGGTCTGCCCTGGCCTCACACTGGGAGGTATGGAGACGCACTATCCACAATGCTGTAGCCTTATTTGAGAACTCACGCTGAAGAAGTCTTGAAGAGAAACGACAACGCAGAAAGAATCACAATCCGGAAACATCACCTAAGGAGACCTTCTGCTGTGCTTTCTGCAACCGGACTTGTTTATCTTGGATTGGCCTTTTTAGTCATCAGCACGCTTGCAGAAAGCATGGGATGAGTCCTTCCTGAATCTTTGTTTGCAAAGAAAAGCCAGAGAGAGAGAGAAAAATATCAGGCAAAGAAATAGCTTGGAGTTGGACTTGAACTTCAGATGGGGAAAAAGGTCACCTCATGGGCTGGAAACAGAAAGAGGGATTGTACTGATATTCAGAACTTCTCTCAAGGTCATTAAAAGAACACACACACACACACACACACATAACCAACCATTTCCTTATAGGTTGTGCAGGCATTATGCTGGAATGCAACTCCCATAATTCTTCAAAACAAAGTAGACATGACATGACTGAGGGCTTATCTACACTAACAAGAAAATCCAACTTACCTTCAGGTTACCCTGGTCCACACCAACCATGGGCTTGTCCACATGATCACCACACACACCAAAGTGAGTTCAGGAGCACTGTCCATGAAGTTCTCGCTTCTGAACTCACCTGGTCTGATAAATCACAGTATGCAAGGCTACATAGCTGTGGCCGCTCTGGTTTCACCCTCCCACATGCATGGGAATGTACATATGTCTGCATTGCCTCTGCCTCTTTTCCCATGGCTTGGAGGGGCGTTGGACATCCTATTAAGTGGAGGTACATGCAGCTAATGTTATATGTATGCTGGTATGCGCTTCTCCAAACAACTGCCCATATGAAAAAAGAAAAAAAAAGGAACAACTAAAAAGCGAAATTAAAACTAGGAAAGAGGCATTTCCTGATGGGAAACATCAGCTGCTTGCTTAGCCAGGGAGCCTCCTCCTGACCTTTTCTGTCCACTTGCTGAGACTCCTCCCCTCAGCCCCACACTGACATTGCTATGGAGCGCAGTCCACACACACATGCAAATATCTGGATTTCTGCTCAGATCCAGAGAAAATCCCAACTCTTTTTGGTCCAGATCAAAACCCTGAAGCACTGAAAAGACGGAGTCAAGCTGTATATAATCTGGATATCTCACTGTGAAAACAAGGTGAGATTTTTTTTATTTGGCTGCTGCAGACAAGTCCTGAAAATCTCTGCATTAGATTCAATGCTAGTCCCACTCAGTGAAGACCCACTAAAATAAATCAGCCTACTTACTTGTAACTAGGGGACTCAGTCTGTGCTGGATGGGGTTACAGTCCCTCTGAAATCTCAGGCTCACAGCTCGGGTATTCAACTGGACTGAACTCTGAGCCTGGAAGGCCAGGTCTCAGCAGTGGCTGGAATTGCATTTGCACAATTAAAATGAGTGTGCCAGCTCCATCCATTCTTTGAAACGTCAGATCTGGCCATAGTGACACATGTCTTGATTACATCCCATTTGGACTGCTGTAATGCACTCTGTGTAGGACTGCCTTTGGAAACTGTTCGGAAACTTCAGCAGGTCCAGAATGCTGTGGCCAGAATGCAGACCGGGGCTAGCTATAGGGATCATATAACCCCTGTGTTAAAATAGCTTCACTGGCTACCAGTTTGTTTCTGAGCACAATTCAAAGTGCTGGTCATGACCTATAAAGCCCTATATGGCTTATGTCCAAACTATTTGAAAGACCATATCTCCTGACATGAACCTGCCAGAATTTAAGATTGTCCGGAAAGCAACTAGTTACCAGCAAAGTATAAACAGCACTAGTCTGGGAAGGTAGCCAACAGACAGACAGACAGACAGACAGACAGACAGATTTTATTTCTGCCATTGGCCAATAAGATAAAATAAATACAATCATAAATTTTAGTAAAAAATGATATAAAAAATCAGACAGCAGAGTTTAGATGACTCACATCAGCCACTATTTTTGACCATTTTGGGGGCGTAACTTGCACATAACATAGAAAAACTTTGCTACTTTGAACATAACATTTTGCTCCTGATTATCCAGCATACACAAATAGAAGGCATCAGAATGGCCTGGGAATTTAGTTAGCAGGGGGGTAATCAACTGTAGTCTAATATCTCTATAAAGCTGATAATACAAGAGAACGTGGGCTGTGGTTTCTACAGCACCAGTGTTGCAAGGGCAGAGTCGCAACTCATAAGGAATTTTCGCATATTTCCCTTCTAACACCACTGTAGAAAGAACATTAAAATGAGCCCTCGACAAGGCTCTCCTACATTTAGGCACAGTGACATAATGTAGATATGAGGCTGGTTTAAGAATCATCATTTGACTGTTAACAAATGTGTGACTGGAAAGCTCAGCAATTTCTGATTGACCCTCTATAGCCAGTATCCTTTATTTCACTATAGATTTTGCTTGTTCTACTCCTCGTCAGTCCACAACAACTCAGTTTCTGGAGTATAGCTGTTCCCCATGAGGATTTAAAGTTATCCTTCAAGATTACCTGGGTCAGGCCCTCAGGATTATTATGTAATTTTAGCCAGTAAGTAAAGATGTTCAACCAGATACTTGATTCCAGTTTACTAACACCTGCCTCCCTTTGCAAAATTGTGTTAGGAACACATCAGCCAACCTGAAATATAGTTCTCAGAAACTTTGTTTGAACTCTTTCCAAAGAGATCATGTTACTGTATAGCCCCAACTGAGCCCCGTATAGTAGCTGGGCTCGAGCTTTAGCAGTAAACAGCTTGATTGCAGTGGGAATGAACTGTGCTCCTTTTGTGAAGTAATATTTTTGGATAGCTGTTATAGATCTCTGAGCATTATGGGACACATAGTTTGAATGGGCATTCCTACTTCCTGAGGCTTGGAAAACTATTCCCAAATATTTAAAAAACTTGACTTGCTCAATTGAATGCCCTCCTATGATCCAACTCCTTTGCCTCAGATGTTTTGAATTATGATGTTTTGAGAAAATAAGGATCTTAATCTTGGTGTAATTTATTGTTAATTCCTCTTCGGCACAGTACTGCATAAAAGATCTAAGGGCTCTCTTAAGGCCAACTGGGGTCAGTGAGACAATTACTGCATCATCAGCATAAAGTAGTAAATTAATATATTTATGGGCAAGTTTAGGGGGAAGGTAAGAAGAGTTACTTAAGTGAAGGATCAATGCATTTATGTAATAGTTAGATAGGAGTGGAGTCAGTACATATCCCTGTCTGATTCCTTTCTGTACTTTTATGATAGCCAACTGTTAATTAGCTCACAAGAATGCAAACATAGTCAAAGATTTAGTCCAGTACCACAGTCAAAAAGGTCAGAGGCTTACTTTAGCTTGGGTTCAAAACAGTCCATGGGTCAGCAGGAGCAGGCAGCAGAGTAGTCAGGGACAGTCCAAGGTCTAAGCGCGAGTCAAGGTAACAGAAGTCAAGATAACTGGAATCCAGACACCGAAGTCAGCAGGAAGTTTTCACCAGGAAGATCAGTTGATTTCTGACAAAGCTTCCATCGCCTCTCCCAGCATATATAAAGCAAGCCTTTGTCAGGTGTTTCTTAATGAGCAGATTTTTCTCATAGAGTCTCAGAGATTTCCTTTGAGCTTCCTTTTGAGCTCGCTGCTGGGTATACAATGGTGGAGGTAAGTCCCTCTCTTCTTCTTTGTCCTTATCTGAATTGGCAGGACTCTCTGCTGGGACTGATACCAACCCACTTGGACCAGGTTCTTCCTCTAGGTTGGCAGGGTTCCCTGCTGGCACAGGTGTAGATAAACCTGTGCCAGGGTCCCTAAGGCCATTCCCTGCCATGTCCTACTCCTCCTCTGACTCTATACCCTCATCAGGCTCACGGGGCATGGCAAAGATCCTCAGGGGAAGGCTTTCTCTTGATCCCACCATAATCCCACGCTCACTTGATGAGGAAACAAGAGAGAGAGCCTTCTCAGTGGCTGCTCCCACCCTCTGGAACACCCTTCTTTGGGAGGCTAGGCTGTCCCCCTCCCGGCTTTCCTTTTGCTGGCAGGCAAAAACATTTTTATTTCAGCCAGCATTTAATTTGTAGCTGTGGGCACTGAGGCTTTTATTGCGGTGTGTTTTTATTGTTTTAACTTGTACAGCTGTCCCTTCCCATTTGCAGGGATTAGCGGTGGAGCACCACTGCGAAACTGAAAAAAAAATGAATAAATTAAGCCCCCTCCCACAGGGAATGTGCAGCTTTGTGGCAAGCACTGGGGGTTTCCTCAGCCTTTGTTCTCTGTTTGTGTGGGAAGCTGCAGGCCGAGCACATCCTTGGCGGCTTGGCGGCCAGCATGGGGGTTTGCTCGACCTTTGGCTCCCCCCCCCTGGGAATGAAGGCCGAGGAAACCCCTGGCACTTGCCGCAATGCCTCATGTTGCTGGGGTGGGGGAGAAAGCCGAATGACGAACAAACCCTCAGCAGCTTTCCGCAAATACACAAAACCAGAAAAGGGAAAGCCGCAAATAGGAAGGGACTCTATGTTTTGAAAATAATTTTAATTGTTACTTTTAAATTGTTTTTAAATGTCTTATTTTTACTTGTTTTTATGTTGTAAACCATTTAGGGAGTGCTTTGGCACTGATAAGCAATATGTAAATTTAGAAAATAAATAAATAAATAAATAAATAAATAAATAATAGCTAATAGAAACCCATTATTCAGTGGCTATACTTCACTGAATATGTGGGGTTAATGTTTGGCTTAGCTCAGGTTGGCAATGAAAGTCCATCAAATGTTGTTGGACCGCAACTACCAGCAGTCCTCACCAGCATAGCCATTGGTGAGGAATGCTGAAAGCTGCCATTCATTCAGCAGCATCTGGAGGTTGCATTATTCCCAACCCTGATTTAACCCAAACACCCTACTGAAGTGGGGAAAATCCTTCTTTTGGGGCTACTTTGACCATTGAACCTCTTTGCTTAATGCTGCACCTGGCACTATGGAACAGAATCTTAGCTGCAGTTGATGCAAGAGTGTCTGCCAGATGCCAGTCCCAGGGCACTGCTTCTCTTTAACAAGCAGAGATGTTCAAATCTCAGACAAATTGAACAGGTCCTTAAAAGGCAGCAGATTTGGGAGGGACTACACAGAAAGCAATGAGGTGGAGAGGCTAGGATTGAAGAAAGCCCTTCTTGCAAGAAAACATTGCCAGCATTTCAAAGCCTCTTCCTTATTTTTCTATCTTGTAAAATCCTCCTTCTTAAGGAGAAGTGGCAGCAGGCCGGAAAAAAAGAAGAAGAAAATGCAGCATCAAATCATTTTTGCTGTCTGTGCAAGGATGTCTGAGTGTGTGCACTGGAAGTGCTTTTATGGTCTGCATGGGAAAGCTGGAGCATGTAGGGACACTTGACACATATGGCAAACACATGGCCAACAGACTGTAGACCCAATTCATGTCAGAGGAATAGCTACAGGGACTGGTTCGATAGCCAGCAACATAGTACCCCATAGCTCTATTGGATTACTTATCCACAAATAGTGGGATGATATGGTGTGTGGCGTGATGAGGTTAGGTGACCTCCAAAGTCAGAACATGAGCCATCAACAACTTTCTACAATTCAGTGAAACTATGCATACTGTAGGTCAGTCCTGTGGAACTGATGCCAAATTGCCTGAATCTATGCAAAGGGGAATGTCCATACAGGAAAATGATAATATTTATGGGGTATTGCTTTCTGAAGAATTTCAGAAATTGTACTTTGTACAATCCTGAAACCAGGTTATAGTTGCAGACCAGTCAAGCTAGAATTTAATACTTCTAACCAGATGTCAGAATTCCTGGTAATAATGTTAGAATGAAAACAACAAGAAGTGGGGTGGACAGTTCCATTACCCTCCCCTCATACTCTTTCTTTTATTGCAAAACAAAAGGACAATTTCAGGGCCATGTTAGCACGTCCTACTACCCCTCCCTATAATATCTCATAATTAGAAATATTGGACACTTTGAAGGGGTCAGGTAGTTCAGGATGAGCCAAAGTGAGGACAGAAAGAAGTCATAAGGACCGGGGAAAGTATCTTAGAAATATTTTAGCAAGCACACCTCTTAGGATTAAGTAGAAACCCCTTAGTAAACAAAACCATTAAGGAGGTATGTGCTAATTCCTTCTCCCCCCCCCAATGATGAGTCATACATCTTAAACAATCCAGTGACCTATGCAAACCAAATCCCCAGTATAGACCTCTCAGAACCCCCTCCTGTCCTACAATTCCTATCTCCCAGCCATTAACAGCAATCAACTAAGTTTCAGTTTCCTTTGTTTACATGGTGTGAAACCCACTTAAGCTTTGTTCTAGCCAAAGTACTCCCTTCAGGATATGAAGCAGGGTATAAATATTAATTTTGGGAAATCCTTTATATAAAATTGATAAATTATTTAAGAAGATAAAAGAATTCAAGGCTGTTTTCTGTTTTTAAAATAAATACTGAAAAAATGAATATGATGCCAAAGAACATGGCAAGATATGAAGAAGAGGAAATGGCAAAAAAAAAACCCCAATTGTTTGATAAAAAAAGAAAATAAAGTATTTGGGAATTTGGTTAACAAATAGAAATTCAGATTTATGTAAGAACAATTATAAAAAAAACCCTTGGGAAGATGTTAAAAAGGGAATGACAAGATGGACAAAACTAGACTTATCATTAAGTGGAAAAAAATGCAGCAATTAAAATATGTGTGCTTCCTAAGGTCATATTTCTCTTTCAAAACCTTCCAATTATTATTTTGGAGAAACCCTTTGATGGATGGAGAAAAGAACTATTGAGATTTATTTGTGTGTGTGTGGGTAAAAAAGCCTAGAGTAAAATGGACGATCTTGACAACAAAGAAAGAAAAAAAAGAAAAAGAAATGGATTACCAGATCTAGAGAAGTATTATGACACATGTGCATTACGTTAGCTGGGTGACTGGATAAAATTAGAAAAAGACAAACTTCTGAGTTTAGAAGGCTTCAATAATAGATTCAGCTGGCACGCATATTTAAGCTACAGTAAGATAAAAGAGAACAAAGAATTTAATCATCATTATGTCCAAAGAGCTTTGCCGAGAGTATGGGAAAAGCAGAAGAATATTTTTTATAGTAAGATTCCGCTATGGATCTCCCCTTAGGAAGCTTTTTTTTGGAAAAGGGAAAACATCACAAGATTGGATTAGATATCAAAATATCCATTCTGATTTTTTAAAACCTGCTGCTTCAGTTTAGAAATGTTTCGTTCATCTACTCAAATGTACTCCATCCAAAATGAAAAGTTGGTAAAAGGAGAACTTGGTGATCCTCTGCCCCACCCCAGAGCCATCTCTTCCATGGTCAATTGGCATTTTATGCTTCCTAAAATATATCAGCTGCTGTACAATGTTGGAATGAATTGAACCCATTTGGGACTCATGCTTGCAGAGAAATGTTCCCTGCTTTCAGGCTGGCATTGCAAATCAAGCATTGTGAAAATGAGTATGTGCTCCAAAACTAATGTGGGATACGAAAATATATAATTGTGTTTCTCAGAATCTCACTGGCATCTTTCTGTATTACATTGTGAGAATTTTCTTTTTTCCTGTAAGCTATTTGTGAATACATTTGTACACTTTTTTATACTGATGCATTTTAGTCAGTTTTCTGCATTGACTAAAGCATATTTGTGCTTATTTTCCAAATAGGCATGAGTTCTAGTTGTACACATTTTTCTGATGCATGCATGGAGTTGTGTGCCACTTTTCACCAAAATATATTACAAGCCTTTGACATTTATGTATTTATGCTCAGTATAAAATGGATATTTTCAAAGAGCCCTGCAGTGCTAACAACACAGGGCTGATCAGACTAGCACCTAAAAATGATGTAATTCCATGAATGAGTATAGTAGAAACATGGTGGCATTATTACACTTACTATCACACATTGCTGTAATCACATGAAAGAACTGCCACAGAATCATCACACGATGACCACTAGCACTGTAAGAATGGGAGTTTACTTTCATGATTTTGCACGGGTGAGATTTCGGTGGTTCTTGCAAGAAGACGTGAGTGTGTTTAAAACCAACACCTTAACTAACAAAGTAAATGAATTCACAAGCACTGAAACAACCTAAAAACATTGAAACTAAATGGGACAGATCATAAAAAGAGTGTCCTGTGCTTCATTTTCGTGTTCTCACCAGGACATTTTCTTGCTGAGGACCACCCATTCACACTGTAATCTCGCAATTACAATGGGACATAGTTTCGCATGCCTTCAATACTGCAGAAAAAGCACTATTGACAATCTGTTGATGGGCTAACACATCAATTAAAAGCAATGGGTTTTTCGCAGCTGGAGCATGGAGTAACAACAACGTCATGAGATAGCCGGCCCCATTCACGCTATGACATTGTAATCCTGCAATTTTTGCCACGTCTGATAAAGTCCTAGGTTATTTTAAATCCATGGTCATAATGGCTTCACCGAGCCCTCCTCTAGATGGCTCAGTGTACTACTTCAGCTGTAAAGCATGCTAAATGTGGACAGGATCCTAGATGGCAAGTGCTGAATGTAAGGGATCCATGCTTGTAGTTCTATGCATCCCCCCCCCGGGCCACAGACAAGCCCTGTGGGTCTGCTGCTCTGGCCATTAAATGGCCATGGATGGGGAGAGAGAAGAAGAGATGTGACTGGTCAGCTGTCACTGGTTGTCATCCCTCTGAAGTTTGCAAGAAACAGACATAGGCACACACAGAAAGTAATGACAAAGGTGCTCCTCTGCCTTTCTGTCTGTAATTGCAGGGGGATGAGAGACCATCATGGTACTCACCCCCCTCCCCCAGTGATAGTTCCTAGTATGGTGGTTTTGGAAAAGGTCAAGAGACTAGATGACAGCACCCTGCACCCCATTTAAAAAAACTACATATGCAATCATTTGTCACTAACAGGATTCTGGGAGGCATTTCTCTCCCTCTCCTCTCCCCACCTGTCCATGCTTTACAACTGCTGCAACATTCCTGGTGTGTTAAAGCAAAACAACGACAACAAAATGCTGCTCCAGAGACTGGAACATGGAGCAATGGATGCAAGCTCCAGGAACAGAGATTCTGCCTCAACATTAGGAGGAACTTTTTGACAGTAAGAGCTGTTTGGCAGTGGAACACACTCCCTCGGAGCGTGGTGGGGTCTCCTTCCTTGGAGGTCTTTAAACAGAGGCTGGATGGCCATCTGTCAGGGATGCTTTGATAGTGATTTCCTCCATGGCAGGGGGTTGGACTGGATGGTCCTTGTGGTCTCTTCCAACTCTAAAATTCTATGATTCTATGAAAAACAACAACAACAACATAATAGCTTGGATAGGTTACTTTTTTGGACTGTAACTGCTCATGGGGGATTCTGGGAATTAGTCCCAAAAATAACATTTCCAAGCTCTGGGTTTGTGGTTGTGGACAGAGCGTGGTACAATTGATTGGGAAGGATGCCATTTCACCTCTTTTGTGTGTGTGTGTGTGTGCGCGCACACACACACACACGGCTTCTAGTCATTTCTAACTTAATGGTGCCCCTCAGGCAAACCTATCACAGGGTTTTCTGAGGCAGAGAGTGTGGGACTTGCCCAAGGTCACCCAGTGGGTTTTCAAGGCCAATCTGGGATTTAAACCATGGTCTCCAGAGTCGTAGTCCAGCAACACCAAGTCAAAGCACAACACCAAGCTGGCTCCTTTTTTAGGTGGACATAACTTGACTAATCTTCTTTTCCCCTTCCCTCCCTCCCCTCTCCCTCTGAAACCACACCATTTTTTCCAGGCCACCCTGTTTCCTTCCAGTGTGGGCACTGACTGGCCTGTAGCACACATGGTTGCACCTGATACAACCTTTTATCAACACCTGCCCTGGCATTCATGGCCTCGGAACTGATTAAAAGTGGCAGCCGATTGTCTCTGAGCAAAGCATGCCATTTCCCTTCCCCTTGCACAAATAGGCGCTTTCACACCTCATTGAATTAGTGGCTGTTGTTTGATGGCAGAGCTCCGGAGCCTGAAGAGCCCTTGATGGATTGGAAACTGCCAGTGAGGATGCTGACAATCAGGTCCTGGGCTTTATTTTGTTCCTTTTCTTTTCTAATTTTCTCTACTATAATTCCATATCTTTAATGACTAATGTGGTCCTTAACAGTTTCTAAATTCCAGATTGTGCGAGGTGTGTTAAACTGTCCATGCTTCTATTATTGCTGTTTATTATTCACAGCAGAACAAGACTCAGACAGCAAATTGCTTTGTTGATCCTGTGAAGAGAATCGATTCTCATATTCTTAGTATACCTGACATATTTATCACCAGGTTAGAGTAATGGGGAAGATCTCACTTCAGCTGTTAGTAATATAGGACATCAACTAGTATGGGGGAACCCCTTGGGTTCAGGCCTCTACTCTGCCTTTTCTTGGCACTGTGCTTCCTCCAATATATGTTTCCAAGAGTAGATAATCAAAGTAGTAAAAGAACTAGATGAAATCAACTTGTCCAAGGAAAGATGGAAGAACTGAAACACAATGATTCCACGTTATAGGTTTTCTTGCTGGACACCAGTAGCAGATAAAGTCTTCCTTAGATTACCTTGCAGTAACAAACTTCAAAATACTTTGTGATTAACTGACTGCAGATTGCTGTTTTGGGAAGGAAGACTGAGTTAAGCCTAGTAAGAAACAATCTTGTCACCTAAGTGGCTAGAAAGAGCGTGCCATGTTACCTGCATACTTGCTATACACAGGAAACTTTTAACACTCAAAGGTTCCAGTAGGCTAACAAAAGTCCATGTTGGAACTGCATTCAGGGTTGCAAGTTTTGGTTATCTGGGTTCCTGGGGAGCTTACGTTCTAGGGGAAAAACTGATGTACTTCTATGCACACTTAAAAGCAATTCTGGTGGGGATTCTTCTGAATAACATTCTTGTTTAAAGAACAATGTACATCTAAGGGGATAAAGGCATTGGTGCCATTTACACAAGAACCTCTGAACACTTTGGGCAAAGTTAATAACTCTTACATAAAAACACATTTTATAGTTAGACAGATAGCATGATCCAGCCAAACATGTTAAAAATCTACTGATTTCCATAGTAGAAATAGAGAAAGGAAAAGGAGGAAAGTGTTATACACCATATTCCTTCAGTGTGAACAGTATGCTGTTTTATTTATAGAAGAATTTATTTCGTAAAAAAAACTTTTATCAATACCATTCTGCCCATTGGGCTCTCAGAGGAATATGTAATTAGTCATCCAAAACTACAGTAAAATCGCAACAGAATGAGAGGCAATCCAAAACCAGTGCCTGGACATAAAAGTTGAAAATATATGGGTCATTGCTTTTTAACACTATAACAAGAATTCCAGAAATGCCACAATATTTGCATAGGCATTTGCATTCACTAAGGCAATTTCAAATGTGTAACCTAAGAGTTATGCATTTGTGACTTGTTCGTATTCATGATCCCTACATAGCCTCTACTCTAGGGGATACATAGGGGCTGTGAAAGTCCCCTAATCCCCACTTACTGGGCAGCAGCTGCTGTGATCAAGGGGGGGGGGCTGTTCTCTTGTCAATTGGGAAGCAGCTATTTGATGTTCCCACCCCCCTTGCATGAGCGATCTCTGAACTGAGGGTGATTTGCGCTCATGGGAGAGGGTGGGAGGTGCTTCCCAATTGACAAGGTAACAGACTCCCAATGATTGTAGTTGCTGATGCCTGGTAAAGTGGAGATTGGGGGAGTTGGGTTAGGAGATGTGATGTAGGTACAGAAATAAGGTAGTTATGTGTTCATAACTGCCTTAGTGAATTCTGACCATAATGAGCAACATCTACTGTTTATTGCAAAAAAAAAGTTCCTTTGGGAGATGGGCCATTTTTTATATTTGTAGAGGTTTTCTTGGTTAAAAAACAACAACACTGGCAATAAGTGTTATGTAACTCATTACTTACCAATAATTAACAATGTGTTAAGCATAACATTCATTTTTAAATATGTGACATACAGTATTTTAGAGTAAAATTTCCAAGGCTTGAAAAACATTACCCCGAAGAAATGTGAACAAAAGTAAAACCCTTTAATGTACCAGGAACATGGTGATGTTTTCACTGTCTATGTAAAATCAGGTACAGATGGAATATGTTAGGCAGTGTGTATTGTGAAGTGAAAAAACTTGCAGTTAGCAAGATGTGACACAGCAAAACAATTTGTTGAGAATCCTCCAACCATAATAAAGCAATTTCTCAACTCCAGCATGAGAGTGGGGCACCACACCATTTTTTTGGGCCATAGTTTCTGAAATTTGATTTTAAAATATCTCTGAACAAAACATGTGTATGTTCCCACTCTGATGCTAAGAACACCCCAGATCAAGTGGGAAAGGACAGTCTGGTTGATCAAAAAGGAACAAATAACCCATCCAGTGCCACCACTTTTTAATAGACTCTGCTGCAAGTCACCATTTATCACAGTTCATTTTTTTCCTGATACCTCAGAAATGTGCAACAATCATTCTTGAAAATCTGCAAAATCTCTCCAACACTGACCAACCCCCACAACAAAAAGTCACCACCAACAGAATCTCACTGTGTTCTGGTAAAGATAATTTTTGGTGAAACTTTTTCTCTTTTATCATACAAAGATGAAGTAAGGCCTTGTCTACATGTGCAATTTACTCCACCTTGCCCCTGTCTCAGAGCCCTGCAGTCCATATGAGTCAGAGCATTTGCCCCGTTCTGCCCCTGGGTAGTCTTTATGACCCCAGGGGAAGAAACAGAGCTCAGATGGGGAGAAGCTGGGGTAGGGCCTGATACCACATTCTAAAATAATACCTGCTTTATTCTGCTGCTGCTGCTGCTGAGGAAAAACAGACCAGGTCCCTCGTGTCTGCAGGAGACCATCCTGGCAGGACAGGCCATTGATCCAGTTGCCAGTTGCCCTTACTCTTCTAGGTCCAGGAAGGGGTCCTGCAGCATGTGACCAAAACTGGTCATATGAAAGGGCCTTTGGTCCCATGTTGTGGCCAGCTTCCTTGATGCTAGGAGGGCAAGGAAAATAGTGGAGGCAGCTGCAGCAACAGGCCAGCATTCCTGTCTGAACTCTGCCCCATTTCATCAAAGTAACAGGGGAGACATGGGCCTGATCCACAGCCAGGATATACTGGTGGGAAGCCAGTGTATCCTGGCTCATGTAGATGAGCCCTAAATCAGGATATACATCCAAAGTATATATGCACCATAATGTTCCCCTCCCCATCCAAAACACATAATCTTCTGGATGGGTAAAACACAGGGATAATGGAAAGTCAGGAGACAGTTGAGGATCAGATGAAGTGACCTAAGGGTGGATCACATCTATTTACTTTTGTAGGCCAAACACACAGATGTTACCTGCCCTGACACCCTTAGTCCCATGTCTCTATTAATAACTGGCAATATTTAATAATCAGGTCAAATGTGGCTTTCCATGCAGTGTGTGTCAGGAGTTAGAGATGAACTCAATTTTAAAATGACCAAACAACTGCAGAACCATGCTGAGTTATAATGGCTGACTGCATGAATTACCAAGTCATGCCTAGTCAGGCCACTAGGGGGCAATGTCCTATAGCTATGTATATGAGAGCTTACAGCAGAGCTCACTTCCTTCTTCCTTCTCCTCCTGTGAATGCTGAGGCCTGATGAAGCAGTTTCTCCTTCAGTTGTAAATATTTGTACATATTACAACTGTTTGACTTTGAAGATAAAAGTGCCTCCTGCTTATTTGGATGTCAAACACTCTGTGTGTGAGTATTCTTGGGAACAGGTTGCTACTAGGTCTGCTGAGATTGTTTGTTTGTTTGCTTTTGCCAGAGAATGAGTGTCCTATCATCCCCTGACACCGATGCCTTGGCCCTTGGCTTGAACAGTGTCTTGGGTGTTGTTGGCTTCCCATCTGCCTTCTTGGGCCTCTCTTCTGCGGGGTTGTCTTGGGGATGTTTCTCTGGGCATTTGGCTATGTGGTGTCCCCCCTTCCCGCAGTGCAGGGACAAGCCTTTTCGCATCCTTCGCTCTCTCTCTGACTCCCCTGCCACACCTCCAGCTGGTTGGGCCACCTTAGCTTTCTTTCCTGGGGACCCAGTGGCTTTCTGCCGAGCGCCTTGCGTTGCCGTGCCAGCTTGACACTCTGTCTCAGGTTTAACACCTTCCCAGCCAGCTGTACCCACCCCAGGAGGGTTTCTGGGTTCCCTTGGACCAACGCCCACTCTAGGATGTTCACGTTAAGACCATCCTGAAAATACTGCACTTTAGTGGTTTCGGTCCAGTCTGGAATCTGGCTGGCCAGGTGGTGAAATTCGGAGGCGTATGCAGTCACGGGTCTCAGGCCTTGGTGCAGTCGCTGGAGTTCTGTGCGGGCACACCTCACCCTCAGAGGGTCTTCAAATTGAGCTTGTAGGGCCATCATGAAGTCGTGGAAACTCCCCAACTCTGGAGCCCCCATGTCGTAGAGCCCCACCAGTCATTGTGCTGCCTCTCCCTCCAGCTGGTTGGAGATGTACTGCGCTTTCTCGGCCTCTGTCTGAAACTCTTCTTCCCACTGGGACATGAACCCCATCACTTGGGTTAAGAAGTATGGCAGCTTTGTGGCATCTCCATCAAAGGTGGCCTTTAGGTCTCAATGCTTGAGCCCATGCGGTCTCTCCTGCGGCTCGACTGGGCCAGCCCCTGCAGGGGGTACTGGCCCAGGAGCCTGCGGGTCAGGGGCCCCAGCCGGTGGGGCGGGGACCCCTCCAGGGGCTGGAGCTGGCAACTGAGGGTCCAGGGGAGGTTGGCCTCCCCCCAGGATGGCAGGTTGCTGAGGCAGTTTCTGCAGAATCTCCAGGAGGCTTGTCTGCATGACCTCCATCTGTTGCTTCAGCTGATGCACCTCATCCTCCAGTTCTGAGTGCAGGGGTCTTGCCACAGGTACTCGGTACCCCTTGGGTAGGGGTCTCTCCCACCATTGGGACCTGCGTTCTTCCCAACCTCACTCCTCTGGCCAGAGCCAGCTGGCTCCCATGGCCATTCCTGCTCCATGCACTGGAGTCTCGGAGAAGGGTAGGCTGCCCCTCCCCAGGGCTTGCCTGGCTCCCATCTCCATGAGGTTGGGGGGAGGGGTCGGCCTCCCAGCCCTCCATTGGGCTCTGCTCCAGTCTTCCATCGGCACGCCCGCACCATCCCCCAGCAAGCCGGCTCCCTGGTCATTGCCTGTGGCCAGGTCTTTCTCCGTCTGGGTTCCAATCTCCGTATCCTCAGACATTTCGGGTAGGAATCAAAAGTCTAGTAGGATTAGTGAGAGCTGGCTTACTGTGATGTACGAGACACACACACTCACATTAACTCAATAAGATATCTTTATTAAGCAAGGAAACGTGGTTCAGTAACATAAGCTAAGCCAGCTCTTAGCACATCCTAGTACAGTCTCCAGATAAACCCTTACAGCATGAGAATGGTATGTAGGAAGGCCTGTAGGCAGGCAGCTAACTCCAGGTGCTGTGACCTTGAGCTGCTTGAGGAACAGTGTTCCCAGACCAAAAGGACGGGCTGGCACCCGACCAAGGGCTGAGAGGCCCAGCCAGGGATACAGAGAAAACAGGCCAAGAACCAAACTCATGTCAGGGTCTTCCATGGAGTCTACTCTGATACCCAGAATCCAGGCATGAGCCTGACACCATTAAAGCTGGAAAAATCCAACAAACTACAAGGACTAGCATTCAGACTAAGTCAGGTATGCACTTAAGGAGGGTCCACCTAAATTCTAAAGAAATACTAATTCACAAGGCAGCTGAAGGCATGTACACCTGGCTAATCCTATCAGCCAAGGCTGGGAGGCTCAAACCTGTAAACGACCCTCATTCCTTCACCCTTCCCTAAACAAAGTAGTTGCTTCCTCCCTTTCAATCATGAAATATCTGCACATCAAGATGCCATTAACATAACTGGAGTGCCTTTGTCTCACCTTGAGCAACTCTGAGAGACTTTGTCTTCTACTCTAAATCCCATCCCCAGAAGGCAAATATTAACTATAAAAACCCTTCCAAAACTCCACTCAAATGTACACAGATCTCCTTCCTGTGGACACTACATCCATCTGTGTAGCCAGGCACACAGTTCCTTCTTCTACCTACTCCACATCAGACAGTGGCACTGTTCCAGCTTCGGGACCCCATAGTACAAGACAGGTGTTGTATCCCCCCAAACAACTGCCTTCTCTATACCTCTAACAATACTTTCCACTTTATTTGCTAGTCTTGTGTAAATGCTTAAAGCCTGAATGTATGTGTGTATGCTGTTATTATTGTTTTTGAGTCTCAAATAAAGGTCAGTTTATTGTACTATTTAGCTTAACATCTCCTCCCAATTACTGGTATACAAAGGTCAAAAGATCTGCTATTTGTTGCCCCCTCTTGCATAACCAAGCCAAGTACATTAATTCTCCAAATTAATATCGACATTTTGAGGGTCTTTAAGACCCCCGAGCACAGAGGGTAACACAGACACCCTGACCAAGTCTTGATACACACTTACAAACCTGTAGACAATTCTTAGTGGCATGCCCCCACCTCAGCATATGAAGTCCTGAGTGGTATAAAACAGGAATGGGGATCAGGTTGATCTCCAAATACTGTTGGATTGCAGCTGTGAAAATCCCTCACTATTGGCTGCAGTGGCTAAGGCTGATGGGAGTTTCATCTAGAAACATCTTTAGGGCCTCATGATTCCCACCTCTGCTGTTGTGTCGACTTGACCATAACAATGACTGAAATGTCAACATGACCACAGCAATGTCAGCTGAACTTCATGGCAGCTGTACACAGACAGAGGGATTCTAAATAAATAAATAAGCAAACAACACTAGAAGCAAAACCTGATGTATTTTGGTTTGCACAGCTTTTCCTGCTGACAAGTTCAAGCAAAGGTCAATATTTTGTTAAGCAGAAAAGGAGTTGTAGACACCTTCCTCTTGTCTCCATGGTTCCTGTCACTGTGTTGCCACTAGAGAGTTCAAATCACCCTGTGAGCTGGAGAAAATGAGAGAAGAAAAGAAATGCAAAGAGAGAACAACTTTGGAAAGGAAGAGATTGTTTGTTAATGGATCAGACTGTGCACTGGGAAAAAGGGCTGTCCCAACACTACTTTTCAGTTAGTGTAACCCACACACCAGAACATCTACTACAAACCCTTCATGAAACATTACAGAGAATAACAGATCATAATGCTGTGGTGTGCACACAGATCATTAATGCATAAGGGCAACTGATGCATACACAAGGAGACAAGCAACAAACACAGAGTGAAGATAGGCTAACTCACTTGGGCAAGGCACAGCTTTCTTCTCCGCATTATTATTACTAGTAAGAAAACAGTAATCAATCATGTATAACTGGAAGCTAAATGTTACTAATAAAGATTTAATTCACATGGTGCACATTCATGTGGTTTTCAGTCCATGAACTCAAGAATGGTGTGAGGTCATCACTCACAGACTACAATTATAGATCCCCAGGAACATCACATGCAGTGCATCTAGGGGCTCATGATGGGCCAGAATATCCCTTGTTACCCATACAGAATGGGATGGAGTCCAGACCGGGATGGTCTCTGCAGCTGCTGCTGCAGCCCATGTCCCACTCTCTGCAGCCATGAAGTCAGCCCACAGCATGTGATTAGGGCCCCCTGCATGTGACCAGCCTGGTCACATGCTGCAAGCCTGCTTCCTGGCTGCGGATGAGTAATGGCAGATGGCAGCTGCAGTGAGGGGCTAATGTGGCAGAATGGGCTCCTGCAGCCACACAGGGCCTAATTTGTTGGCCCTGTTGGGAGGACTGCCCAGGGGTAAATCCCTGTGTCATCTGGACTGCAGGTCTCAAAGAAGGGACCAAGATGTGGTAAACAGCCCATGTAGACAAGCCCTAAGACTCAAAGGGCTAAAACACTAGCATGTTTTGATTAGGAGAAATGATGATTAGGCGTCACTAAGGCTGGTGTCACCCCTCCCACCGATGGTGTCCCTTGGTGTGGTTCAGCCTCTCTGCACCCCCCTAGTGCCATCACTGACCCCATCCCACTCACTTTCCTCAAAGTAGCTGGGGAGAAATTGTTACCTATTCCTGTTGCAATTCCAAGTGTTTGGGTGTGGCTTGGGCTGCATCTGCACTGTAGAAATAATCCAGTTTGACACCACTTTAGCTGCCACGGCTCAATGCTGTGGAATTCTGATCTGTAGTTTTGTGAGATATTTAGCCTTTTATTTCAGAGAGCTCTGGTGCCACAACAAACTACAAATCCCAGGAGCATAGAGCCATGGCAGTTAAAGCGGCATCAAACTTGATGATTTCAGCAGTGCAGGTGCAGCCTTGGTCTTGCACAGGTAGTTAAGACCTGTTTGGTTTGCAAAGACCCCCCTCCTGGTGGAGAAGATAATTTCTCAAACTTTTTGGTTTGTACAGGTCAAGACAACTGACGATTTTGGGCAATTTCCCCAAATATTTCACCCAAAGGTTAGAGTTGCATGTTCAGGAAAGTTTAGTACGTGTCCACCTAATGGCAAAGGGGAAAAGTGCTAAATCAATAAAGAGAGAAGCATGGATTATAGGTTAGACAATGCAAAGGCTACTTCAAACATAAAGATTTTTCTTTTTTTAAAAAAACACACAAGATGGCATCATGCTTTCATTCTGGACATGTTGGGAATTGTCTGAGGTTCAGAGCAACTCAGCTTTTTCTTCCCTTGCCGGTTTGCTGACCTACCTCTGTTACAGAAATGTGGCTAAGGTCTCTAGTTCACACCAAGTGAAGGAACCAGTACTCCAGTTTATAACCATCCATGCACTGCAAACACAACTCCAGAGTATTGGTAACAACACATTGTATGAGGTGGATGTCCCAAGAAGAGGAGAGAAAAACAATCCCTACTGCAACCATTTCCTTTTCTCATGCTCTTTATCAATTCTTTGTTCCTTTTAAGTCAAAGGGACCAGAGGGAAAGGCATACCCTCCAACTGTACCAGTTTGGCAGAGGTCGTCCCAGTTGATCCCTGGCCTTCCCACTTTCTCAGCTGCTTTTAAAGTGTCCCAGTTTCTCTTCCCTCCTCTCACTTTCTGCCTTTATCCTTGATTTACTTCAGAAGCAAAATGAGTTCAAGGTGCAAAAGTCATTTATACTCAATTAACCCAGCAGGAGGGGGACAGAAGGAGGGGGTGGATGCTTGTCCTTCTCAGTAGGCTTGTTTGGATTTCCCCCCAGGTTTTCTTAAACCCAGTACAAAAAATCCAGGGCTGCTATGCTTAAAATAGTAGCTTAGTGTGTGTTTTTCCCTCATTAACAACCCTTGTCCTCTTGTGGTCTAGCCACACCCTTTTGACCACACAATGTTGCTCAGCCATATGCTCCCTCTCTGTTTTCATCTGTGAAACATTGGAGGGTATGAAAAAGGAAATGGAGGAACAAAAGCAACCGGGGTTTGCTATTGTATCTGCTTCCATGTATGGCTTTGTTAGCATGCTCTATTACCCCCTCCCTACAATATCTCAAAATTGGAAATTTCAAAGGGATCAGGTACAGCTGGGTGACCCAAAGTGAGCTCAGATGGAAGCCACGAGGACCTGGGAAGGTGTCTTAGCAATATTTTAGCAAGCACACCCAAGCTAGGATTGAGTGGAAGCCCCTTAGTAAACAAAACCATTAAGGAGGTACTGCATGTGCTAATTCCGTCTTGGGTCCTTCAATGGTGAGTCACCCATCCTAAACAATCAAGTGACCTATACAACCTGAATCCCAGGAAATATCTCTCAGATCCCCTTCCTGTCCTACAATGTGAGGTTGTCATAAACCCATCAGTTCCTATCTCCCAGCCATAAACTGCAATCAGCTAAGTTTGGGTTTCCTTTGTTACATGGTAGAAAAACCCATCTAAGCTTTGTTCTAGCCAAAGCACCCCCTTTAAGAGATGAAGCAGGATATAATATTAGCCCCAAACAATAGCAAAGTGTGCCACTGTGGACAAGACCTGGCCACTCTCTCTGTTGGCATGCCCCCGGATTGGAACTTCCAGTCCCACACTCAGACTTCTGACTGAGTACTTCGCTACTCTTCAAGACCATTAGCTATCAACCTATTTCCCAAATATTTTCCTGTATCCAACCTTTATGCCTCAACTCTTCAATAGCCTTGTGTGGTTCTTGTGAGTATGTGTTGAGTGTGTTAATGCTTTTTGTGTCATTTCAAATAAAAACATTTTATTTCACTTTAACCTGAAGTCCTCTGCAGTTAGTACTAGTATACATAGGTGAAAAGATGCCGACATTACCTGCCTCTCATAACCTTCCATTTGAGCTAATAATAATAATAATAATAATAATAATAATTCCCCAAATATTGATATAGTTTTGGCATCACTAGTGGAGCTCTAAAGCACCCCAACTTCTTTGGGTAACAACTTCTGTGTCCTTTGCTGCCTTGCCCTCTGACTGTTGTCTAGTCCCATTCATGTGCTGGGGATTTCCAGATCTCAGAGACTGGCTTTTCTCTCCCAGGCCTCAGGCCAAGACAAAGAATCTCAGGACAAGAGCACTACCTTGAAGATAGAAAACAATGGTCCATGCTGCTGCAGACTACTTCAGAACATCTCCTGTATGCTTTCCAGAGAATCTACCTGGCTACCTCCTCCATCCCTTTCTCTCACAAAGTTTCTCAAACCACAGCCAACAACAGAGCTAAGTGGGAGGGAGCAGTCAGTATGGAGAAATACTGAGCTCCTCAACTGTTGCTCCACCATGAGTGGCTGAATATAGAACTACAGCTTTGTGGCTTTTCCTCTCTTATGGCTTATTGCCCTATTCTTGTTCCCACCCTTCTTATCCTACCCTATATAGCTGAAGCCAAAGTACAACATCCTTTCTGGATATGAGGTGTACTTGAATTATACCATTGTTAGTAAGAAGTGTGATATGAATGTCTTTCTTCTTCTGTTCTCTTATGTCATTTGATTCCTTTCTGTTTTCATTCTTGATTTCAAGAGTCGCTCTCATCTTTTTCTCTCTTGTTGTAACTTCTTCTTTTTCTCCTTCTCTGTCATCTTTTCCTTTCTCCCTGCCACCCTCAGCCTCTTTCTCTTTCTCCCTTTCAGCAACTACACTCATCTTCTCCCATGTGCCCTAGTCCTTCTCTTTCTCTCTTCATTGTCCTTTTTTCTCCCTCCCAAATCCTTTCTAAATGTTCTCCTCCCCTTTGCATGCTCCCTCCCTCCCAATCACTCACCCCATCTCTTAGTTGTACAGTAGCACCCCCGTATCTGCTGATTCGCCAACCATGGATTCAATTATCTGTGGTTGGTGATGGTGGGGGAAGGGAGGGGGAGGAGGGATCTCCCTCCCTCCCTTCCACTGGGATGGCTACGTTTGTGGTGGGGCCATGGTGGGGTGAAGGGGGAAGGGGGACAAGGAGCAATCATGCCTTCCCCCTCCCTCTGGGAGAGTTCCATTCTTGGTGGAGCCATGGCAGGGGGAAGGGGGAAGGGAGGGGGCAGGAGTGATTTTGCCTTCCACCCTTCCACCATGACGGCTCCTGGGGTGGCAGAAGAGTGGTGGTGGATGGCATTCACTATTATGCATGGAATTCACCATCCGCTGGGCCCCCCGGAACCAATCCCCTGCAGATATGGGGTGGTACTGTATTTCTTTTCTCCTTCTTTCCTTCTGTAGTTCACCACCTCCTCGCTTGTGCATTCCTCCCCTGCCCTATTCTCTTGGCAGCATTTGTTGTCTTCCTTCTTTTCCATCCCTCTCTTTCTCTTTATTTCCTTCTACTCTTACTTCTCCTGGACACACTCATCACTTGCTTCTTCCTCTCTGACTCTTCGTCTCTTCAATAATTTTTCCTTTACACTATGGACTTTTTCAGACGTCTAAAATGTAACGGAAGCAGCCTCGCCATGTTGCAAGGCTGCTGCGCTGCAGGGCATCCCTTTCGCATGATGCCTGTCCCTGCCAGTACTGTTGCGGTACCGCAGGGACATTTGAGTGTTATATTTCAGCGATTTTTACTCACGATCAACTTTCGTGAGTAAAAATCGCCGAAATATAACACTCAAATGTCCCTGCGGTACCGCAACAGTACCGGCAGGGACGGACGTCATGCGAAAGGGATGCCCTGCAGTGCAGCAGCCTCGCAATGTGGCAAGGCTGCTTCCGTTACATTTTAGATGTCCGAAAAAGTCCTATGTCTCCCCATAGAAAACGTAAAATGATGATTGAGTTCAATACATTAAATTCTCAGCAATTTAAGCTGGATGTCTTAATGAAACTGATGTGAATAGACATGCATAGACAGAATTGTTCTCTTGATGTCTATTGCCTCGTTGATCAATCATTATTGTCATTACCGCCAATACTGTCACCATTGCAAACTTCCTCTAAACCAGCATATTTAGTGTTTATTATTAGCATGTTATGATGAATAATATTTGGGGGGATGAAGGAGGATTCCACAATCTGAATGTAAAAGAAGAGGAGGAGGAGTTGGCACCACTGCCGCTGCCACTAAAGGGTGCTGGTTAGTTGGAGCAACACACTAAAAGCAGAGTTTGGGAAGCTTTCTTTTTGCTTGAAGATGGTAGGATTACAACTCCCATGTGTTAAAATCAGTGCTTCAAGCTGAGTTGTGAAAAGGAGTACTTGCAAAAGGTGAGGAAAAATTAGATTTCTTTGCTTCAGTGCAGAGCTTGGGAAAGTTAATTTTCAATGAGAAAATCATTTTCTAATTTGTTAGACTTCGGCCAGAATCCTGTTTGTGTTTTACCCATGTTTGAGTTCCCCCATGAAACATTTTGTCCCATGTCAAGTGTTCACATTCAGTTCAAGCTTGTGGAAGCAGAGTTGCTGATAATCACAGATGTGCATGGAAGCACATGGATGTTCATGCAGATACACATGCTGTGCATGGGTTGCATATGCACAATGGCTGGACATTCAGGTGCACATTTGGGTGTGCAGTCAGTTGCACAACATTGTCATTCAGCTCAAGGGTTTCATAGCACAAAAGTGTGTCACTCTGTAGGAAGAGATTTATGCTACACAATTCCAATGTAGGATTTTGGCCTTCGTGATTTTTAATCTCAGCAACTATGTTTAATACTTAATATATCTTGCTTAATGGCCTCACCAAGGCCCACTCACTATAATGTCACTGCAGTCAGCTCCTGTCATACTTATCCCTGGATTCTGGGTATTAGAGTAGACTCCATGGAAGACCCTGACATGAGTTTGGTAATAGGCCTGACATGAGTTTGGTTCCTGGTCTGTTTTCCCTGCCTGGGCCTCTCTATTTCTGGATGGCAGCCAGCCCGCCTTTTGGGTCTGGGAAGGCTGTTCTTCTGGCAGCTTCAAGGCCACAGCACCTGGATGTGGCTGCCCTCCTACAGCCCTCCCCACATACCATTCTCATGCTGTAAGGGTTTAGCTGGAGGCTCTACTAGGTTGTGTTTAGTTCTGGCTTTGCCTATGTTACTGACCAAAGTTTCCTTGCTTAATAAAGAAATCTTATTGAATTAATGTGAGGGTGTGTCTCTGGTACATCACATTAAGCCAGAACTCACTAATCCTACTAAATTTTTGATTCCTGTCCGCGATGTCTGACGACGCGGAGATTGGAACTCAGATGGAGATAGACTTGGCCACAGGCGATGACCAGGGAGCTGGCTTGCCAGAGGAGGGTGCAGGTGTGCTGGAGGAAGAGCGGAGCCAAGCCCGATGGAGGGCTGGGAGGCTGACCCTTCCCCCTCCCGACCTCATGGAGCTGGGAGCCAGGCAAGCCCTGGGGAGGGGCAGCCTACCCTTCTCTGAGACTCCAGTGCGTGGAGCAGGAATGGCCATGGAAGCCAGCTGGCTCTGGCCAGAGGAGCGAGGTTGGGAAGAACGCAGGTCCCAACGGTGGGATAGACCCCTAACTGAGGGGTGCTGAGAGCCTGGGGTGAGACCCCCTAGCCCAGAACTGGACGATGAGGTGCATCAGCTGAAGCAACAGATGGAGGTCATGCAGACAAGCCTTCTGCAGATCCTGCAGAGACTGCCTCAGCGACCTGCTTCCCCAGGGGGAGGCCAATCTCCCCAGGACCCTCAGTTGCCAGCTCCTCTGGGGGGGTCCCGGTCCCTCCAGGAGGGGTCCCTGCCATGCCTGCTGGGGGCCCTGTCCTGCAGGTTCCTGTTCCAGTATCCCCCACGGGGACTGGCCCGGTCGAGCCGTGGGAGAGGCTTCGTGGGCTCAAGCATCAAGACCTAAAGGACACCTTTGATGGAGATGCCGCGAAGTTGCCATCTTCATGTCCCAATGGGAGGAAGAGTTCCAGACAGAGGCCGAGAAGGTGCAGTATGTCTCCAACCAGCTGGAGGGAGAGGTGGCACAATGGCTGGTGGGGCTCTACGACATGGGGGCTCCAGAGTTGGGGAGTTTCCACGACTTCATGATGGCCTTACGAGCTCAATTTGAAGACCCCCTGAGGGTGAGGTGTGCACGCACAGAACTACAGCGACTGCACCAAGGCCTGAGACCCATGGCTGAATACGTTTCCGAATTTTTCCACCTGGCCAGCCAGATCCCGACTGGACCGAAACCACTAAGGTGCAGTATGTTCAGGATGGTCTTAACGCGGACATCCTAGAGTGGGCGTTGGTCCAAGGGAACCCAGAAAACCTCCTGGGGTGGGTGCGGCTGCCTGGGGAGGTGGAAATCCTGAGACAGAGTGTCAAGCTGGTCCGGCAATGCCAGGGGCTCAGCGGAAAGCCCAGTGGGTCCACAGGGAAGAAAGCTGAGGTGTCCGACCAGCTGGAGGCACAGCAGGGGAGTTGGAGAGGGAGCGAAGGATGCGGAAAGGCTTGTGCCTGCACTGCGGGAAAGGTGGACACCGTATAGCCGAATGCCCAGAGAAACAACCCTGGGACAACCCCATGGAAGAGAGGCCCAAGAAGGCAGATGGGAAGCCCACAGCACCCAAGATGCCATTCAAGCCAAGGGCCAAAGCAGCAGTGCGCACCTTGATTTCAGGCCACGTGGCGGGAGAGTCTTCAGAGGAACTGGATGACAGTGGGTCCTCTTCAGATGCTGAGCCGACGGGAAATGGATCCAGCCTGCCCTACTAAGCGCCCGAGGGCGGGCTAATCCTGAAGGGCACCCAAGTGCTGTGGTGAGTGGGGTGAAAGGCCCTTTTTTCCTAAAATCCAAAATAGGGGTTGCAAATAATGGGGTCCCCCAAAAAGTAATGTTAATGGTGGATTCTGGGTGTACCCAGGTGCTAATTCACCCCTCCTTGGTCAGTGAACTTTCAGTGGTCACCATTAAGCTAGACAAGCCAGTGTGGATGTCTCAAATGGACGGAGGGATGATGAAGGGGGGGCCCACAAGGCGGATGACTGGCCCAGTACAGATGAAGATGGGAAATCATCAGGAGGAGCTCCAATTTGTGATAGCACCAGGTTTAGTCTCAGCTGCAGTAGTGTGCTTGAACTGGTTGAAATTTCACAACCCCACTATAGACTGGGTAAAGGAGATTGTGACTTTTGCAGACCCCTTGTGTGCGGGAACACATAGTGTGTGAGGCCTCCCTGGGGGGGGATCCCTCAAGAGGCCAGGCCTCAGAACTTTAAGGCCACTTTGGTCCAAGGAGAAATGAAAAGGTTACTGGTGGAGTATAAACAGTGGCAGTATGTGTTTGAAGAGAAGGAATGTGACATTCTATCCCCCCACTGGCTGTTTGACTGTGCAATTGAGATAGTTTCTGAGGCAGAGCTGCCGAAACCTAAGATTTACTCCATGACCCTGGTGGAGATGGATGCCCTCCAGGAGTTCATAGATAAAAACGTGGCCCGGGCTGTTCATCAGACATACGACCTCCCCCTTGGGGATCCCGGTGTTGTTCAGACACAAACATGATTCTTCTCTCCATCTTTGTATTGATTACAGATCCTTAAATGCTATCAGTACGACAAATCAGTACCCCCTCCCCTTAATGAAAGATATCCTGGCTCATTTAGCCAAGGGGAAGGTATTCACCAAGCTGGACTTGCGGGAGGCCTATTACAGAGTGAGAATTAAAGAAGGGGATGAGTGGAAAACTGCTTTCAATTGCCAGCTAGGGACATTTGAATTTTGTGTAATGCCATTTGGATTAAGTGGGGCCCCGGTGTTTTCCAGAACTTGATTAATGATTTGCTTAGAGAGTTTTTGTACAAAGGGGTACTGGTGTATTTGGATGATGTGTTTATTTACTCTGACGACTACATGTCCCATGTTAAGCTGGTGAAGAAAGTGCTTAGTAAACTTGGGGAGAATCACTTGTATGCCAAAATGTCAAAATGCAAATTCCACCAAAGCCGCTTGGATTATTTGGGGTACTGCATCTCTAGCAGAGGGGTTGAAATGGACCCTGAGAAGGTTAAGGGAGTCCTCACATGGGAGGCTCCCAGGACCAGGAAGCAGCTTCAAAGCTTCTTGGGGTTTGCTAACTTTTACCGGTCCTTCATCCCTGACTTTGCTGAGGTTGCCTTGCCCTTGACTGACCTGTTGAAAACTAAGGGTGTGGGGGGAAAGAAATGAACTGGGAAGGGGAAGGAAGAGAAGCCTCCCCCAAAGATTGTGTGGACTGACCAATGCCAACGGGCATTTGACAAGCTGAAGAAGCTTTTCACCTCTGAACCCATCCTTAAATACCCCGACCCCAAACAGCCTTTTGTGGTTCAAGTGGATGCCTCTGATGTGGCGGTGGGGGGGTGTTGTTACAGCAGGATGAAGGGGGGGGAACTCATATCCTGTGCATATCTGTCAAAGTAGTTCAATGAAACTGAACGAAATTGGCCAGTGTGGGAGAAAGAGGCGGGGGCGATCAAATTGGCCTTAGAAACTTGGCGCCATCCGCTGGAAGGCTCTTCCCAACCTTTTGAGGTTTGGACAGATCACAAGAACTTGGAGGCTTTGAAAACCCCATGGTGCTTGAACCCTAAACAAATTAGGTGGGCCAGTTTATTTTACCAGTTCAATTTCACCCTGAAGTTTCTCCCGGGAAAAAAGAATTTCTTAGCTGACGCTTTGTCCAGGCTCCCTCAACATGACAGTCAGTGGAAGGAAGTGATAGACACAGCCTTCTCCCCCTCCCATTTGGGATTGGCAGTTCTCACGTGCAGCCAATCCAAATATCAGGAGACCACTGCCAGCCCCTCTTTGGGCCTGGAATGAGGCTTAGCGGGAGAGCCTGATGGGCCGCCCACAAAGGGCATGACCCCCACTGTGGCGTTGGCCCCATCATCCTTGGAGCCTTTCCCTATCGCCACAGAGGACATTGGGGTGGGTGGCAGGCTCAGATGGCAGCCGCTCTGTCCCATGACCCCTGGTTTCTTTTTCACAAAGGGGAGGTAATTCTGCGAGGAGATTTGGCTTGGAAGGGGGAACACATGAATGTCCCCGAGGCTATGAGAAATGCCATCCTAAAACAGTGCCATGATGTGAAGAGTGCAGGTCACTTTAGGTATGTGAAAACATTACACTTAACACAACGGCAATTCTGGTGGCCCAAAATGTGGAAGGAGTTGGAGGAGTATGTAAAGGGATGTCATATGTGTGCAGTGACAAAAAGAGCCAGAGGAAATCCAAAAGGCTTGCTGCTACCATTACCAACCCCCACTAAACCCTGGGAGGTCATTAGTATGGACTTCATTGTTGAGTTGCCGGAGAATAAGAAAAAGACTGTTATTTGGGTGGTGACTGACTTGTTTTCCAAGCAAGCTCATTTTGTGGCCTGCAAGAAACTCCCGACTGCCCCCCAGCTGGCTAAGCTATTTGTACAACACATCTATAGGCTACATGGGGTTCCTGCCAAGATCATCTCAGATAGGGGAGCTCAATTTACTTCCCAGTTCTGGAAGGCGTTTACAAGACTGTTAGGAATTGAGCTGGGGATGAGCAGCTCCCATCATCCACAAAGTGATGGCCAAAGTGAATGTGTGAACCAGTTTTTGGAACAGTATTTAAGGTGTTATGTCAACTTCCAGCAGTCTGATTGGGTTGACCTATTACCCTTCACAGAGGTGGCATACAACAACGCCATACACCAAAGTACAGGCTTGTCCCCATTTAAAATTGTTTCAAGACAAGACTTTGACCCTCTGCCTTTGGGAGAGGGGACTTCCAAAGACCTGGTTCCAGTGACTCAGTGGAGCGCGCAAATCAAGGACACACGGCTGAGAGTTGTGTTGGCCCTGGAATTTGCAAAAGCCCGCTACAAAGAGTACGCTGACAAAAAAAAGTGACCCTACCCCGTGTACGCGGTGGGGGACTTGGTATATCTTTCCACCAAATTCCTAAAGAGCCCACAGCCCTTGAAAAAGTTGGGGCCTAAGTACATTGAACCTTTTCCTATTGTTAGGGAAATCAATCCTGTTGCTTTTGAACTGTCCTTGCCCAAGTTGTATCGTAACGTCCACCCTGTGTTTCATTCCAGTTTGCTCAAACCTGCGTGCCCTCCGGATCAACATCATTGAGTTCCTGAGATGATGCCCCACCCTAACATGGTGGACAATGATCAACACTTTGAAATCTCTGATGTGCTGGACTCTCGGGTGCACAGGGTTTGTTTGTTTGTGGTTTTTTTGCAGTACCTGGTTAAATGGAAGCATTTGCCTATGGGTCATGCAGAATGGGCCAATGTTGAACATACCAACGCTCCACGTTTATTACAGAAGTTCCATGCTCGCTTCCCTGATAAGCCTGGCTGAATGGGGGGGGGATTCCTGTATTTGCCATGACTTATTTCTCAGGATGTGGGTTCTAGGGAGGGGGGTTTCTCTTTGTGGAGGCAGTATGTCATGCATATCTCTGGATTCTGGGTATTAGAGTAGACTCCATGGAAGACCCTGACATGAGTTTGATAAAAGGCCTGACATGAGTTTGGTTCCTGGCCTGTTTTCCCTGCCTGGCCTCTCTATCTCTGGATGGCAGCCAGCCCGCCTTTTGGGTCTGGGAATGCTGTTCCTCAGGCAGCTTCAAGGCCACAGCACCTGGATGTCGCTGCCCTCCTACAGCCCTCCCCACATACCATTCTCACACTGTAAGGGTTTATCTAGAGGCTGTACTAGGTTGTGTTTAGTTCTGGCTTTGCCTATGTTACTGACCCACGTTTCCTTGCTTAATAAAGAAATCTTATTGAGTTAATGTGAGCGTGTGCCTGGTACATCACAGCCCCCTCTGACATCACCAGTGGGCCATCTCTAGTTCCCAAATTTGGGCCATGAAATGTCAAGAGTCTGGGATGCTTCAAACCTGACAGCCATCCATGCCAGATTTTTTGAAGCCCAGCACTACTTCAGCCAAAGGTACTATGTTCCGAAGGGCAAAGAGCTGGCCCTCTCATTAGGCAGTGAGGCAATAAACTCAGGTTGTGGATGGTGGGAAGCAGCTGCAAGGTGTTGGAAGAGAGAGAGAGAGAGAGAGAGAGAGAGAGAGAGAGAGAGAGAGAGAGAGCTCTGTGAATAATTCTTCATTAATTTAGTACTTGGAGGAAGCAATGAGTAATTTTAACAATTTTCCTTCCACTGTGAGAGTCTTCAAAAATGGCATAATTTCAAAAACTACTAGCAGTTTGAAACTTATTCTGAGCAAAATTCACACATGTTATATTCACAGAGAAAACAGCATTTTCTGCACAAGAAATAGCATGTTCTGTGAAGAAAACAATATTTCTGTGCAGCTCACTCTGCAAAAAGTCCACATCTGAATTTTCAATAGAATAAATCCTAATCTGTGAAGATTCTCATCAGCCCAGGATTTTTGCCATTAGGGTTTCCCAACACTTGAGAAATATGTTTCCCAATCATTTTTCAACTGTTTCCAAGTGTTTCTTCTATCACTACCCTATGCAACTTTCAAATGCTTTCGAGGATATTGTCACACCACCAGACCTGAAGAGAAGGTTAGTTCAGTTGGCTTTTGTGCATGAAATGGGAGGCTGTAGTTGTTTGCCTCAGGTGGCAAGATGTTTTGGGCTGGCCCTGAAAAGCAATCTATGTGTTACATAAAGGCAAACTTGGTCCCAGAACAAATTCCTTTCCAAGGATGCAGCGTATCATAACCTGTAGATGAGAATGAAATATTTTTTCTCTTCTTTCTCTCTCTTCCTGTTTCTCTCCTGCACAGCAAACAGGATGAATTTTTTCCTCCTGCTGCTAAATTGGAAAACAACAACAAAACAGCAACAAGAACAGCCTAACAATAAATATCTTGGAGGGAAAAAAATAACTGGAGCACTGAAGATAAAAGAACGGCTGTTAAATGAAAATGTTTGGGCAGAAAGGCATTAGACGGCACTAGTAATTGTTAATTTGTACTCAGTTTGGGTATGGAAGGGCTTTTATTACTTCAAATATTCATTTATTCTGTTTTTCCATTTAGAGAAGTAACACAGAGATGAACCTCTAAACCCCTGAGGTATTGAGTGAAAAAAGTAAAATAAAATAACTCCTATAATGGATTTCAAGCTTCTCTGAGCCCAGCCACCAAGCCACCTTATTTTAAACTGCCTCATTGTAATGACTAACACAAAACATCCAATGGCACTGGCAGTTTCCTCAGTGGACATGCAATTACTTTATTGTGATTAGCAGAAACCAAGAAGCTCATGGCACCCAGATTCTTGCATATGAATATAGGGATATCATACAGAATTAGGTACTTAGGATGGTGTTTTAGTTCACAGTGGGGAACTTTTGCCCTTCCCCACCCCCTGATGTTGATGAACTTGTACACCCACCATCCCTCACTATTGGTTAGTCTGGCTAGAGCTGATAACAGCAGGAGTTCAAAAAACATTAGAAAGGCCATATGTTTCCCAGATCAACAGTAGTAGCTTCTTTCATATAGGTACACTTCATGTATACAGTACAGATGAGAGTGCATCTATACAATATAGCTATAGCAGTTTGATACCACTTTCACAGCTCCTGTTAAGAGTTTGGCTCCCTGCCTTCTGGATAGGAAAGAGTAACCACAATTTCTTCTAACTCTTAAACAGCTGCCAACACTACCCCTACTTTCCAGGGATACCCCAAATTCAGTGATGGGGTAGATATCCCTGGGTGCTTCTTTATCAGCTCTGGCATATGAGCAGTGTGGAAGATGGAGAAGTCTCATATGAAATATTTAGTCTAAGCAAATAACAGTCACATTCACATATCATATACATGAAGAATATCTTCTCTTCAGGCTTAACTTGGAAAGTTACAAAGTTTTAAAAACATTCTTAAATCATAATCAGTCATGTATAAAAAGAAATATAACATCCCTAATGCATGTAGCTAAAGATTCCCCGTTCTGTTCATGATAAAGCTGATAATTCAGATGTTCATGAGAGAAATGAGAAGTCTGGACTTCACTATGCTGCCTGTGGTCATGCATTCCAAGGAACAGCAGAGTATGTACTCTCCTGCTTATTTCTTCATCAGTCCCAAGAAGTCTCTCTTGCCTTGTGGTGCCATGTTTTCATAACCTCTGACGTTCAAAGGATCTTGAAACTTTCACACTTTTTTGCATATAGGTTATCCCACTGGACAAGTGGTATTAGCAGATCTTATGTCTCACTGTTCCCTGAATCTAACCTAATCCTAACATCATTAATCCTCTGGTTACCTGGAATTAAACCCACACCCATTAGCTAACACACATTGGAAACTGTTTAATGCAGTGTAGATGTGTAAATAGCTATTGCTTAAAACAATTTGTAAGCCACTCTGATAGCCTTGTGGCTGAAGAGCGGGGTATAAATAACTAAATAAATTTTAAAAATAAATAAAAAAAATAAAGCTGTGTTGCACCAGATAAGGGCAGAATGCTGTGATCACAGCTCCATCCTACACAACCCTGGATGTTTGCTAAGGTAGTTATAATTTGCTGCTAGAAAGCTGTAGTTTTGCAACTCAAGAGAATGGACTTCAGCTGTCTACCAGAGAATTCTAAGTTCCGCATCAAACTACAAATACCAGGGTTCCATAGGATAGAGCTATGGCAATTAAAGTAGTATGACATTGTTATATTTGTGTTGTATCATTGCATAGTCTCTTTTGTATCTTATTACTGTGTGATCTTTCTGCTCATATATGTAATGAACAATTACAGAAAGCTTGCTTAATTTTTCTGGCTAGGAAGAACTCTCCACATGTCATTTGCCTCGTATCACTGCTGAAGCAAGGTATGCAGTTAATAGGGATGAAATATTTTTAAAATACTAAAACATACACACATGTTTTTAAGTGTTGAGAAACACTGATTAGAAGAATCCTGGACTGATGAGAATATTCACAGTTCATGATTTATTCTGCACAAAATTCATGCATAGTGGGTTTGGAAAGAAAACCACATTTTTTTGGTGCACAAAACAGCATTTCTATGCAAGAAACAACATTTCTATACAAGTATATTATGTACTGCCCAGAAATGCTGTTCCCTACACAGAAAATCCTGCAATTGGAGATTTAATCAGCACAACATTTGCACATGGTTGATTTGCATAGAAAAAGAACATTTTCTATTAAGGAAAATCCTTTTCTGTGCTGGAAATAATATCTTTGCATAGAAATATTATTTTCCACATATAAAAGGGGGTTTTCTGCACAGAAAATACTCTTTTGTATGCAAAACCATTACATATACATTTTGTGCAGAATGAGTCCTGAACTCTGTAGTTTTAAAAGACTTCCTTGCTAGGAAAAGAACATTGTTAAAAATACTTGTTGCTTCCTTCAACGAGGAAGCAGTCAGAGCTTGAAATCAGCTAATTAATTAACCCACTAAGTTAATAATTTGCTGAGTTTCCCCAGCAATTATCCTTAACAACCGGATCCCTTAATTACTAATGATGTTTAAAATAGGCCTTAGTATAGGTCATAAAAGATAGAGTTCATTGGGATGGGTGCCTCTCCCTCGACCACATTCAGTAAAACAGAAAGGCCTGCAGCTGCGAGAGAAGAAACATTAGAATTGGATGAAATTCATCATGTTTCTGTTGTTAGGCAGGCTAATCTGTGTGATTTCTTTGGGAGTACAGCAAGAAGGAGGGGAAGAGGAATTTTTGTAGCCCATGTTAGAATAGAACAGCTGGGTTTGTAAAGCAGAAAAAGAGCTAAGTTTTGGAAAGAACAAAAAAGAATGGAAAAGAAGAAAGAATCTTGAATTGAATGGGGTTGGGGAAATGATTTGTTTGCTCAGCAGATGGCGAAGGCCATCCAGTAGCCAGAACCCTTCCAGAATGTCAGGCCTTTTAGGTATCGCTCCTTCCATTGACCTCTATATAAGGAAGGTGTTTGGGGTTTTTCTGGGGAAAGGTGCATTGTGGTTCTCTTCAGTAAGTTTTCCTTCTCTACTGTGGTGTCACTAAGGCTGGTGTCACCCCTCCCCCAATGGTATCACCTAGTGCAATTTGGTTCCCCCACACCCCTCTAGTGATGCCATTGCTTCTCTATATTCTAGATTGGTTTCCATTGTACATTACTGTATAATATACAATACACTCTTCCACAATATTTATACATTATGCAATATTGTACAATGGAAACCAATCTAATTACACACTACTGCATTTTATATAATAATGTGCAATAGAAACAGTCTAGAATGCAGAGAAGGAGTGTGTTGGGCTAGGAGAACAAGATTTGAATTCCCATTCGTCCATGCAAACCCACCCTTAAAAGAAGGCACTGATGAACCCCTCTGAACAAATCTTGCCAAGAAAACCCATGATAGGTTTGCCTTAGGATCATCATATGTCAGAAGCAACTTGATGGCACACAACAACAATAAATAATATTATTTGGGATGAGCTGCAATGAATCCCTTTGTAATCCAGTTCATACAGTGCTATGTACTTGGATAAATTTGTGAAATTTCCCCCTAAACCCACCTTCAATTTCTTTCTTCCTTTCTTCCTTTCTTTCTGGCCTCTCCCCCCCAGCAACCCTTCCCATTCTATTTTCTACTTAGCCTTCATTTTCTTTTTCTTCTGGGGTAGAGAAGAGTGGGTTTGTTAGATACCTGAACATTACAACCAAAGATGTCACAGACTGAATTCAAAACATATACTTTGCCACCGATCTGGTAGACCACACGTGATTGGGAATGGGAATGCAGATAGAATGCAGTGATTGAGCAGTGAAATAAATTTCCTGCATATGCTTAGAGACTGTCAAAACATTTCTGATTAAAAATTCCCCTTCCTTGATTCACTGACTGATCTTTGTAGCTATCAATTTATGCCTACATATGTGGAGGATCAGTGTCCTCAAAGTGAAATACATGATCAACTTTTAACAAAAAAGGCATTCAAAAAGTGAGCGAAGTGTATGTATTGATGGGGTGGAAAGAAAAAAAGAGATACAGATGAGAGACCAACTGAATGGTTTTCAGTTTTCATATGCTTTGGGACAGCCATTCCTAACCTTAAAGTTCTCAGATGGGTTGGACTCTTACCATTCCCAAGCAACCATAAGATTATGGACTTTGTAATCCAGGTGGGAAAATTTTCTAGGTTGGAGGAAGGAAACTTTAAAAGGACAGAAAGATTCCCTTTGAAGGAGTCACTAACAAACTGTGTTTTGATGTCAACAGTGACAACCTGCATGCTGTTCTTTTTAATTCTCAGGATCTGGTCCAACTTTAATGTTTTAAGCAACAAGTCAGTTAATGATAACATAATCATCAATGTTTAAGGTACTAATTAATTTTCCAATTTCTAACATTTAACATCAAGTTAATTTTCAACGTTCCAAGCTCTGAAGTTGAGTGGGAGAGTGCCTGCTTAACATACCAAAGGTCCCAGCTTTTAATCTCCAGAGTCTCTAGGCAAGGCTAGGACTTCTCCTGTCTGAAACAAAGAGTCCTGTTTGAAATCTAGAGAGAGAGACACTGGAGATTATCAGATGTGGCGGAATGTCGGGGGGGGGGAAGCCTTCCAAACCACACCAGAAGAACGGGAGGAGAACAGGAAGGGCGACATTATCAGATGCCACGTTCTTCTGCTGTCTCGGGGGCGTAGCACTGCTGTGGATGAGGCTTCCCTTTCTTATTGATTGGGATAAGTCAGAAATAAAAAGGGACACTTTACTCACGGCCGTGCTATGCCCCCAGGAAGCTGGAGGATGTTATTGTCTGATAATCTTGCCAGTACTGGTTCTCGTTGTGATCTTCTGATGTAGTATTTGCTGCATCTGATAATCTTCACTCTCAGGCTGCATCTGCACTACAGAAATAATCCAGTTTGCCACTGCTTTAACTGCCATGGCTCAATGCTATAGAATTCTGGGATTTGTAGTTTTGTGAAATGTTTAGTCTTCTCTGTTAGAGAGCTCTAGTGCCACAATAAACTACAAATCCCAGGATTCCATAGGATGGACCCATGATAGTTAAAGCAGTGTCAAACTGGATTATTTCTGCAGTGTAGATCCAGCCTCAGTTGGTGAAGTCAAATATGGCCTAGATGTTCTGATGCTACATATAGCAGCTCCTTAATTTCCTAAGAAGGATGCTTTGGGTCAAAGCTTGTAAAAGTTACCTTTTTGGTCTGCAACCCTAAGAATTCCCTGGATAACATAGGCCTTGGCCATGCTGGTTGAGGGAAGTAATTTTTTCCAAACTTTGTTCTAGTCCTTGTCACTAACCAAAGGACCAAGGGCTAGTGAGTAATTGCTCTACTTCCAGTTCAACTAGAACAGTAACAGGAGAGAAAGATCAGCCTGTCCCCATTCAGATCTAAATACCTGTTAACAACTTATTTTTATATCTTGGCCTCACACTGACTCCCCTCCTTCATCTTTTTCCTCCACACCCCTTCATTTATGTCTTGCAAGTTATAAACCTGAGAGTAGAATCTATATTTTACTTTGATATATTTATAGTGCTTAATTCAGAGGTGGGCAACTTCTGGAAGGAAAGTGGCTCTTTTTCTTTTTTGCCACTATAATTGTAATGGAAAATTCAGCTCCAGTAAGAGTCTTTGGGAGGAGGGGAGGGTTAAAATGGATTGGAAATGCAGGAAGTGGACCATGTGTTGTACACCCCACATCTGGTTAATGCAAGTGATAAAGGGAGGAAGGAAGGACACCATGTCTCCTTGCTTACCTTACTCCAGTATCTCTGGAATAATTTTACTTCCCAGCGCTCTGTATTCGGTGACTTGCTAATTGCTTACTCCATTATTCTTCCCTTCCTAATGGGAGGTAGCTAGCCATATTACAACCTGTTTTCCAACCTTCACACACCAGTGTATGTTTTAATAACTAAAGGGAGACTTTGTATAACCAGATTTGCCCAAGGGCCAGAGCAGAATATATCTGGAATACAAAACTGGGCACAGTAGCCCTGATGGTCACAATCACCAATTTTACTGGGCTTTTATGGGAAACTGTTTTGAAGTGCTGGACGGATTACCAGTTGCATGTAATGGCATATGTTGAAGTGATGGCAGTCATCATGACTGTCCCCATAGCTGTTTCCCCAAGGGAAGTCAACAACTGAGTAACCTCTCATGATCCATATAAACCAGCCAGTTCTGCCAATTTTCCTCTCCACCAGAAGCAGGCCCTTTGTAAAGTAAATGGGCCATAATTGCTCATGCAAGACCAAACCCATCCTAACACAGTTGACATTGTTGGTTGTTGTTGTTGTTGTTGTGTGCCTTCAAATAATTTCAGACTTATGGTGACCCTAAGGTGAACTTATCATGGGTTTTTTGGGGGGCAATATTTGTTCAGAGGGTTTTTCCGTTTGCCTTTCTCTGAGGCTGAGAGAGCGTAACTTGTCCAAGATCACCCAGTGCATTTCCAGAGTTGTAGTCCAATGCTCAAACCATTATACCATGCTAACTCTCACAGCAGGAATAATTCACAACAATGTATTATTGTTGGAAAAATTAATTTTCCTCCTGACTGCTGTGAGGACTGCTGCTCAGCAAAGAGAGAAAAGTGAAGTTGAGCAGGGGAGGTAACATTATTATTCCTGCCAATCAAAAAGCGTGGATGGTTCAACCTTGTGAGCCCTGGATGCACTACAAGTGATGCTCCTGGGGATCCATAATTGCAAGTCTGTGACTGATGACCTCACACCATTCTTGTGCATTGTGTTCAAGGGCTGAAAACCACATGAATACATAGGATGTGAATTAATTCTTCTCCTCTGGGAGCAAAGTTGGGGCAGTGCTGTACAGAGACATCTTACTGATTATCTGGAAAACATATTCAGCTTTCCCATTAGGAATGACACTGAAACCATATCTGAATAACAACAGCTGCTCTTTGGACCTCAGATGTCTCTGAATCAAGCATCAACACAGTGAGATGTTGTGTGAATATCTTCAAAAGGAGCATTCAGCCCCATCAGGAACAGCAAACAGTTGCTGGGCTCCAAATCCATTCTGATCTTGCAGAGAAAGGAAACAATTCTTCTGAGTGAAAGAAGGGAAGAAAGGAAAGTCAATATTAGCCTTTCTTTTATGAAAGAAATCTTCCTATGCAAATGTCAGCCATATAGTTCCAACCTGCCAAAAATCCTAGTGTAGCACAATGGTCTTTATAGCTTGGGAGCAAATCCAACAGAACCTACTGCAGTGGCAAGAGAAAGCTGGAATTATGCAGTAGCAATTTCCCCAACAGTTGTGACATTGATTTTGCAAGAGTGAATGCCACTCAGGAACCCTGTTTGTATGACTTGTTAGCTCACAAGGGAATAATGAATTAGCTAGATCAAAAACAAAGGGGTCACAAGGCTTCCAGCTGGTCTTTGGTGGATGCAATGTCATGGATGTAACTGTCTGTGATTAAAATGGTCCTTAATTCAAAGAACAGCATCTAAAACATAAATGCATAATGCCACAGATTTCCCATTCTGGTGACACATATAGTTGGTCCTGCAGAATTCACATGAGAAATGGACCTGAAGCTGAGCTTTTCTTGGTGAGTCATACTTTAAAGAATCTCAGGGCCTCCAGAACCAAAGCGAAGCTAAAAACTCCTGACCAATTTGAAATCCAATATTTCTTTATTTTCTCATTAACAGCATTATTAGCAACTTATTAGCAACTTCCTAGAAGCATTGATTCTGCAAAAGTAGCTACTAACTCACTAGCTTTTTAGTGATTGTTGAGAGTCCCAAAAAGCATGTGGATGAAATTGATTCTGTGGACATTGTTTACTTGCACTTCTCAATTTTTTTGACAAAGTTCCTGACTAGGGACTCTTGAGTAGGCATGGAAAGATTATTCAAAAACATTTGAAAAAATAGTAAAAAAAATGGGTTTATTGAGTGTTAGGAAACTCTGATGTGGATAATCTGAAATGGGTGAGAATCTTTGTAGTTCAGGACATATTTTGCATGAAAAATGCACATTTTTGCACAGAAAACAAGCTTTCTGCATAGAAAATGCTATTTTCTGCACAAAAAAAGCATATACATTTTTTCACACAAGAAAAGTACCGAATTGCAAATAGTCTTTGAAAACTGAACTTTTCAATGATTTTCTCACAGCAAGGAGGAAATTGGTAAATCATTCATTCTTATCTGTGAAAATGAAATTTATGAAAATTTATACCACTTCTCTTGAGCAAACATAGGCAAATCAAGGGAGAAGAGGCGAAATCCTCTTTTGGACTAATGTCTCATTAAATAACAGAAATCAGAGCGTAAGAATAAAGAGAGAAAGATGAACTACAGCTGTGTCTCTCAGGGATCTGAATTGGAACAAATGTTTGGAAACATGTTCAGAAATGATCTGGAGGTGAGCAGTGAGGTGGCCAAGAGAAACCAAATTGTATAGGACATGTAAAATGAAAAAAAAAATACAACAAAGAGCTCCAAAAGGATCTTTCTATGTGAGGAGCAGGCTTTAAAATGGCAATTGTGGTTCTATATAAGCAAGTGTAAAGTGATGTTTAAACCAGGCTAAAAATCCTTTCTGCACTGATAGTGTCAGAGTTCAATTACTGACCCCGCCCCCCTCCCCCCCAAAAAGGGATTTTGTGGTGCATAGATCAATGAGGAACTCGATGAAGATGACAACCCAGTGTATGGCCACTGTGAAAAAGGCAAACTATGTTATTGGATTTATCTTGTATAGCCTGGAGATAACCGAGAGGTGATATGATAGTCATTTTCAGTCTCAGGAGGTCATGTGGAAAATGCAGCAAGCTTGTTTTCAGCTGATAGAAAAGGTAGGAGCCAAACCTGAGAACTCAAATTATATGAAAGGAGATTGTGAATAAGCACCAGAAGGAATGTCCAGATGCTAAGACGTGTTCCAAAGTGGAACTGACTACCTTGGAAAATGGTAGACTCACATTCATTGAAGGTTTTTAAACAGATGTTGGATAGGGATGTTGTAGCTGTGGGTTCCTGCATTGTCTGGTAGTTAGATGAGAGGAGTCCTTACCCACTTCTGTGATTCTAACCTAGAATCATAGAGCTGGAAGAGACCTCAAGGGCCATCCAATCCAACTTCCTGCCATGCAGAAATACACAATCAAATCATTCTGGACAGATGGCCATCCAGCCTCTGTTTAAAAACCTCCCAAGAAGGAGACTCCACCACACTATGAGGCAGTGTATTCCACTTTCGAACAGATCTTACTGTCAGGAAGTTGGGGATTAGACAAATTCATGAAGGATAAGTCTAGCAATGGCTACTAGACAGTAAAGTTATATATAAACTCCAGTAGCAGATATAATATGGTTCTGAATACCAATTGTTAGGGAACACAAGTGGAAGGCTGTTATTGTGCGCTTCCTATAGGAACCTTGTTAGACAGTGTGAGAACAGAATGTCAAACTAAGTTGGCCTCAGCTGTGACCTAGCACAATTCATATTTTTTTAAACATTGCTATGCTGCCCATTACCATGGCTGCCACCTCTGCATGGCTTACATAAAAAATTAGTAAAATACAGCCCGCTCATTCGCAAAGATTTGCTAATAAAAAAAGAAAACTACAAAGCCAATCTAGTCAATAGAAAGCACCTATTCATTGGCATTTTTCATGATATGAGATGGGGTTAATGTGATGCAGTGGCAGAAAGAGTCAGGATATGATAGTGATGGGACAGTGGTATTCTTAACACTGTTGAAGGGATTATTTAGCAGAGTACAATATTGCTTGAGTTTTATCTCAGTGTCTAATACTTGATTACTTGTAGGTGCTTATTCTACAGAAGAACTGAGATGCTTAAATAAATAAGCAAAGATTTTCCAGTGGAATAGCTGAGTTCTATGCTGTTAGTATGAGTGCACACAATAGATGCCCGATACTACAGAGATTTGTGGCCACTGTTTTAGGAACAAATAGATAATATACAGTAAAAGAATAGACATACTACCATTCTCCTCTTTCAGTTTATCAGTATGTAGCTTAATGCATTTCTTGCCAACTAAAAGAGATAGATTCCTTTCTACAGCATTGCTTTTGTTCAATTTCTTATTGTAACAATTTTCTGAAACTAATTAGCACGATGGCTTAACCTGAGTCAGAGGATTTTAATGTGCTTTCTGCTGCATATAGATGTTTTCCACTCTAGACTCAGTGCAGAACATGCCAATGAAAATGAAATATTACAGAGCTATAACTAGTAGAACCCAGGTTTCCCACGCTGTTTTTCAGAGAAGCTGCTGAAGTTCTGGTGCATATAAAACAAGTCAGATGTTATTTAGCAGAGGAAAAAGGGAAGACATGATACAGGTGTATATAAAATTATAGAAGTAAAAGCTTTTCCCCTAATATTTTATCTTGGAGTCATCTAATGAAAGTGACTTAGTGGGGCATTCAGTACAGACATACAGAAATACTTTTCGCAGAGCACAGATAGGCAAAATGGTAGAATTCATTACTCCAAAATACAGGGATAGACACAAATGTGAATGCTTTTAAAAGCAGATTAGCTAAATTCAGCTGCTGCCACACTGCAGAAATAGTGCAGTTTGACACCACTTTAACTGTCATGGCGCCATCCTATGGAATCTTGGCATTTCTAGTTTGTTGTGACACCAGAGTTCTCTGACAGAGAAGGCTAAATATCACAAAAAACTACAAATCCCAGAATTCTCTAGCATTGAGCCATGGCATTTGAAGCGGTGTCAAACTGCATTATTTCTGCAATATGGAAGCAGCCTTCATGGAAGATAAGGCTATCAGTGGTTATGGGTCATGGTGGCTACATATACCTTCTAGTATCTGAAGCAGTATACAGCTGAAATCAAGTTTCTAGAGTGTTGTTGCTCCCATGTGCTGCTGATGGACTTCTCAGAAGCATCTGCTTGGTCACTGTGTGAACAGAATGCTAGACTAAATTGGCCTTTGGTCTGACCCAGCATTACTCTTCTTAGGTTTTTTGGTGTCCCATATTCCATGCTTTGAGATGAAAGTTCATGTTATCCATTGCCCTAGTGATGTTATTCTACTGAATGTGTAGTGAAGCCTTCCCTAATATGATGCCTTCCAGATGTGCTGGGCTGCAATTGACAGAATCCCACAAGTAGTCTAACAAATCCAAAGAGCACCAGAGTCACTGGAGACACAACAGAGTTGCGGAAGGACTTACCTTGCAGATGTCGTTGTCCCTCTCCTGTTCTCCCTCCGTGCTGCTCCCGTTCTGTTCCCATGTTTTATCATTCACGGGGAAAAGCCATTAATAAGAAGCCTGTTCTGTTTTAGTAATGGAATCACGGGCATCTGAAATGGAGCCCTGTTCTGCTGGCGCAATGTCAGTGTCACTGTGATGTCACTGGAGTCCCTGAAGAACACTTCCAGGTGTGATCGGGATGAGGAGGTAAGTGACATCCTTTTTTTAACCCTCCATGGGTTACTTAGGATTTTTTAGTGTGTTTTGGGGCTTGGTTTTTTTACTTTTAATTTTTAAATTTCCCGTGCATCGTTCTCTCACGAGAACAGGCAGGATTTGCTTTACGGGACGTGAATGTAGCTTTGAGACAGCTGCATTCACTCCCAGCCAGCCGAGGGGAGGGGGAGCAGTTTCTCTCTTGGGATTAGGGTAAGTGTATGAAAACTTTTATTTTAAAGTGGAACAGGGATGGGAGTGGGGCAGGTGGAGGGGATACCAGGACAGGGATGGGTTTTAAGGGCCTGTATGATAATCTCCACTGAATGGGGAGGGCTGGAGTTGTCTATTTTAAGGTTAACTTGCAGCCACTGGAAATCTTGAATGTCTCTACTGTCTGGTGTGATCGGCTTGAAACAAGTTTTCAAAGATGAAGAAAAGAATGCACCCTTTTTGCATGTTTTGGTAGAAGATGCTCCCTGTGTACACTTTCCTCTCACAGTAGGAATGGCATGTGGTATTCTTTGATCCAATTCTTGAGATTAGCAATAAAGCAGAGTACCAACCTCTGGGAGGTGCTATGAGAACTGTGGTATAGAGGAACACCCACCCTGTCTTGAATCAGTTTGGCTTCACAGAACACCCTCTGAGAACGTACACAGCCATAGCTTTGTGAAAAATCTGCTGCACCAACTGCTGTCCTATGGCCAGTACCTGCCACAATGGCACACATCACTCAGACATTAAACTTGGTGGTCATAAAGTATTCCAAATTATTATGAGCCCTAACATCCACTGAAGTTTTGGATAGAGGGAAGGAAGCTTATTTTACACTGAGAGCTTGACTACACTGGTGGGAAACCCTGCACCCACAGTACCTTGTAGTCGTGGTGGATATTTTTGATCCACAGCACACCCGTAAACTCCACAGTTCACCAGGCTTCTCTGATTGTACATCGGAATATTCTGCCACATTGTAATCTGTGTTGAAGTAAAAGGGTGGTCCTACACTGATCATGTGTCCTGTATGACATACTGTTTCTGGCCACATGGCTGGAACTATGCTGGTCCCCCCCCCCCCGCTTGCTCTTGCATGCGAGTATGCAAATATACATTGTCCCAGAGTATTTTATTACTGGATAAGCAGATATACGCTTATCCAGATATGTGCACAATTGATTTTTTTAAAAAAGCACCAGAATGGAATCCCATCCACTGGAAATCCTGCCCCTGGCTTCATGCCAAAGCCAATCCGTGGCTGACACATGGCCAATAATCTGGGTATTCCCTTTAAACGTGGAACAAACCATGAGTCTTTCAGAAAAGTTTCCTGCAGAAACCATGGTGAAGATGTAAATAATCAAAAATGTAATGTGGCAACTGTACTATGAATACAGGGTGAGTACAGTTTTTTTGTTTTTGTTTTTGGCCAGTGTAGACAAGCAGTGAGTGGATCAGTAGAGAGGGGTTGTCTCACTGTGGTTCTGGGATTTCCAGTCCAATGGGATTTGTGGAGTTGCAGTTTTTTTTTAAAAAATGCGGCTAGAGTAAAGTGGCTTTATTCAGGCAACAGATTATGGGTGATGCAACAGAACCAATGGCAGTAACTACTGGTCATTCCCATCTCTTGGAGGATTGAGTGGTGACTGTCCTGTGGGGCCTGCTCTGCTCCCTCATACCTTGGGTGTAGTGGAGGAGGCTGTCCCATAATTCATGATGAAGAAAGATTTTTGTTCCCTGGCCAGTGCTGAACTCTGGTTTGGGAACATCGTTTGCAGAAAGGGCAGAAATGGAAGGAGATACAGAAGGGCTTTGGGTGCTGGCACACAGCATGTGTTAGGGGGAGCCAAGGCCTTGTCCTCTGCCCTGTTCAGGTTTCTTTCTCTGCAAAGGCACACAAAGTGGCATCAGGGGAGTGCTCTTTAAGCACTGCCTTTTGGGCAGTGGTTTAGAGCACTACGGTGTTTGGGGGCAGAAGATTTCTTTAATTTTTGTTATAATAGGTTTTTTGTCAATTTTTTTTTCTGAGCTGTGAGGCTGTGTTGTAGAAGAGTTTGTTCCTGATGTTTCACCTGCATTTGTGGCTGGCATCTTCAGAGAATGGTGGTGTGTGGGTGTGTGGGGTTTATATACTGTGAGTCCCTGTTGAAGAAGATTAGCATGTAAATTTGTGTATTCAGTTGTTGGATGTCCAGTTCTTAGGGTGGGAGGATATGCGAGGGGGATTAATGTCTATTTAGCTCATGATCCATTGTCTGCTGGGAAGCCCCCTGTCCCTGGGTGAAGTTCATTTGCATGTGTTGAGTTTTTATTTTGGTGTTTTTCAGGATTGGTAGCCACACTTTGTTTACTTTTAGGCTTTCCTCTTTCCTGTTGAAGTTGTCCAGGTGTTTGTGGATTTCAATAACTTTTCTGTGCATTCTGACATGATAGTTGCTGGCCTGGTCCAGAATTTCAGTGTTTTTAAATAACATTTTGTGTCCAGGTTGGTTTATAACATGTTCTGCTACTGCTGATTTTTCTGGCTAGCCCAGTCTGCAGTGTCTCTCATGTTCCTTGATTCCTGTTTGCACACTACATTTTGTGGTCCCTATGTAGACTTGTCTGCAGCTGCATGGCATGTGGTAAATTCCTGCAACTGTGAGAGGATCTCTTTTGTCTTTCTCTGAGTGCAGCATTTCTTGGATTTTTTTTTTTTTGGTTGGTCTGTAGATCATTTGGAGGTTGTGTTTCCTCATCAGTTTCTTGTTATAATATTTAGGAACGGGGGAGAGAGAGAAGTTTGGCTACCAAGCTGGGGGTGAGCTTTGTGCCTAGGAGAACAGGCAGTCCTCTCACCACTGTGGCTGATAGCCTTTTCTCCTTAATATTATTTATTTCATTTAAAGTATTTCTAGATCACCTCCCAACCCACAAGTGCTCTCAAGGTGATGAACAAATAAGAGCCAATTAAAACACTACAAAGATAAAAACATTTTACATGAAAATACTCTTTAAAAATGCAGAAAAGCTGTCTAAAAACAATTATAGAATTCAGTTTTGAAACAATTAAAACACACTTTCAAACACTGCCATGCCAAACAGCGCTATATTGGCTGGAAGCTTGAATGAGATGGGGCCAGCCTAACTTCCTTTGGTAAGGAGTTCCATAGTCGAGGTGCTGCCATAGAGAAAGCTCTGTTACCTGCCGATCTAACTTCAGAGGGTCTGAGGAGATTATCAGATGGGGAAAACATCCCAGGATAAGGATGACAGGATACTGCTAAAAGGCTTACGTTTTACACGATGTCATCCCTGTCCTGTGGTGCTCCCGTTCTGCTCCTGTCCCCCCCTTCCTCTTATTCATGGGAAAATCTGTGAATAAGAAGCCCATTCCATTATTATAACGGAATGACAGGCAAGTGAACAGAGGACATGTTATGATGGTGGGAAAATTTTCAGATTATTGCTCTGAGAATGAGCTGAAGATAAATACTGCAAAATCTAAAATTCTTGTTTTTGAAAGGAAATTTACAATATCTAGAAGGAGTTTAAATGGCTTTCTGCTGGAACAGGTCAGAAGCTTTCAATACCTTGGGCTTGTTTGTCATCATAAAACCTTATGGTCCTTTCAAAGATCAGCAGCAATCAGCAAAGCCCTAGGTTGCAACTCAGCCATCTTAATTTTTTTTCACACCAAGGGGAATCATTATGTACCTGCTGCTATTAAGGTCTACAATGCTAAGATTATGGCTAAATTGCTATTTGCAGCTGCAATTTGGATTGAGGGGTTTAATTCTGAGCTAGATAATTTTTATGCCAGATTTTTAAGTGCCCTCCTTCAGATGCCAAGATGTGTTGCTAACTCAGTTTTAATGCTTGAAATGGGGGAAAGCCCTACCTCTATGAGGGCAAGGCAGACAGCCATGAAACTTTGGCTCAGAGTCATACTTTTCAAGTATGGTAAGGGTCTACATAGCCATCTTACAACGGACACTTATGAAAGCAAATGGTCCAAGTATATTGTCCAAAAAGCAACCACAATTGGGCTTTCACCATCCTTCCTTCTAAACCTGGGTTATGACACAGCCTTGAAAACGGTTAAACAAAGACTTCAGGACATTACCCTTTGCAATTTGTGGGCTAAATCCTTTCTGTCATGTTCACCTAGTGCATTGCATATACATATTCAGGTTCATTTGCTCTGGCTGATTACATAAAAAACTTGACTGCGCCAATCTATTGCATATTATTTATGAAGGCCAGATGTAATGTTTTTCTTTCAGCAATGTTGTATGGTAGATATGTGGGGCTGCCATTTGCATCAAGGTTCTGTCCATGTGGGTCGCAGGAGGTGGAAACCATGTCTCATATCCTACTATCCTGTGTCCTTCATTCTCAGAGTCGTAAACAACTGATTTCTCCCTCGCTATGCCATCTACCTGGCCATTTGGAGAAGTTCTATGTCAATTCTTACTAGAGGATAAATGTCCTAATATTACCTTGTCAGTTGCTAAGTTCTTTTCTGGGATCATTAAGACCAGTGAGAGGGAAGTTAATAGTTGAATAAGTTGGATGAGCTCCAAAAAAGTCTATCAATAAGTATCCTAATTTTATTGGTTTGTATTATGGTTTTATCTATTAATGTACATCATGTCTGTTATTTGATGGGTCTGTGGACTGTATGAATAAATTCATTGATTGATGGCGTGATGCCAGCATCATGTGACATCACCAGGAGGTCCATGCCAGAACACTTCCAGGTATGATCAGGACAGCCAGGTAAGTGTCACCCTTTCCCCCACCTCCCCGGGTTACTTGGGGTTTGTAATGTGCGTTTTGGGGCTTAGTTTTTTATTTTAAAGTTTCTATAATTTTTTATTATTAAATTTCCTGTGTGATTGTTCTCTTGTGAGAACGAGCAGGATTTTGTTATCTGGAAGGGAATGGGGCTTGCCCAGAGCCCCATTGCCTCCTGGGATGCCAGAGGAGAGGGGGAGCAGTTTTCATTCTGCAATCAGGTAAGTGTGTGAAAATTTTTCTTAAAAACTGTTAAAGGGACGGGAGTGGGGCAGGAGTGGGGCAGCTGGGGGGTACCAGGATAGAAACAGATTGCAAGGGCCCACGTGATAGTCTTCTGAGACATGCAACAGGGTCTCCTCCAAAGTTCTCAAATTTCTGGCAGGATCATATGCCAAAATATAATTTTCTTTTGCAGCTGCAGCCTCCTGTGCCACACAGGAGCACTTAAGGGGCTGTAGATACTTGCCTGTGAGTACCTTATGTTTCTGTTGTCCTGTTTTACACACCAGCCACATTCCTTGCTGCTCCTGTGTGTGTGTTTATTTACTTGCAGTTTCTCATTTGCCTCTTCTGGCTATTACCTTGCTGATTCAGTTAAGGCCTGGAAAAGAGAGTCTTCTTTAATAAGTCCTCTGATACCATAGTGAGTTAAACATTAAAATCCTTGCTGAATTTAGTTTGAAAGTATTAGATTAAATTCCCATGTCTTTTCTTTTGGATTAAAAAATATAGCTTTAGACAAGTAAATGAATAATACAAATACAAATAAATAAATACAATTACAAAGGAGAATAGAGAAAGGAAGTTTATATTGTTGTTTTGTTAATTTTATATGGTTTGACACTTAGATTTTCCTGATCCTAACTGCTAGTAACCGTAGCATGCTCTTTGCAGGCAGATGATAATTTTGAATTATAAAATAGCATAATGCCACTCAAAAAGGGGGAAGAAAGGGGAAGAGGAAGCCACCTTCTTCTAGGCCTTTGGCCAAATATCTCCCACTCCATCATCATCATCATCTGAGGAGGAGACATAAAGCCATTTTGGCCCATCTTGAGGTTTTTGAGACGGCAAAAATCAGGAAAATGGTGTGCCAAAGGCTAGAGGGGCTGGTAGAAGTCAGTCACCCCAAAATCAATATAATCAGGCATGAGGGGCTTCAGATTCAGCACAACATTGGAGGTGGAAGCGAGTTAGCTGGGGTCATCTACGTCAGTGCAACAGATGAGGGAGGCTGAGGAGACCCTGTCAGATGCATCTGCCACATTGACTAGCATGACTATTCAAGATGAGTCCACTTTTCCATCTTGGGGTTTAGTAGCATATGGAGCAGTGACTCTGTTACCCAAAGAGGTGAGGGGTGCTTTAAAGCCCCACTTGTGATGTCAAAACTATATTAATACTTAGGCGAATTATTATTAGTGCAAATGGAATGCTGTGAGAGGCAGGTAACATTTGGATCTTTCCCACCAATGTATACCAGCACTAACTTCAAAGAACTCCAGGTTAAAGTGAAATAAAATGTTTTTATTGGAAATAGCACAAAAAGCATTCATACATGTAACACATGCTCATAAGAACACACAAGGCTATCGAAGAGTAAAGGCAGAACGGTTGGATAGTGGAATAGATTCGGGAGATAGGGTGATATTTACCAGTCTTGAAGAGGAGTGAAGTACTCAGACCGAAGCCTGAGGGTGGCCCTGGAAGTTCCAATCTCGGGGCATGCCGACAGAGAGAGTGGCTGGGTCTCATCCACAGCGGCACACTTTGCTATTGTTTGGGGATAATATCTATACACTGCTTCGTATCTTGAAGGGGGTACTTTGACATGGGAGATTATCAGACACTAAAAATATCCCAAGACAGGGATGAGAAGAGATCGCTAAAAGGCTTACCTGTCCTGGGATGCTCCCATTCTGCTCCACTTCCTCCCCCACTTCCTCTTATTCACAGAAAAATCTGTGAATAAGAAGCCTGTTCTGTTATCATAATGGAATGACAGGCGAGTGAACAGGAGTCCTGTTCTGCTCCCGGGATGATGACTGGATGTGACATCACCGGGAGGTCTGTGCTGGACACTTCTGGGTGCGATTGGGATGACAAGGTAAATAAAAACCTTTTCCACCCCTCCTCGGGTAGCTTTTATTTTTTAAAATGTATTTTTGTGGTTGGTTCACTGTTTTGACAGCTGCAGTGGGGGGAGTATTTTTAAATGTGCCACCCAGCCATTCTCTCACGAGAATGGCCAGGATATCAGTTCACAGTTGTAAAAGCAGTCTTACGACGGCTGCAGTTATGACCAGGCAGCGAAGGGAGGGGGAGACCTTTCCTGTCGTGGAATGAAGGTAGGTGTCTGAAACCTTTTTCTTTATTCCACAGCAGGAATGGGAGCGGGGTGGGTGGGGGGTAGTGGGACAGAAATGGGCTATAAGGGCCCATCTAATAATCTCCTAGAACACAGTTTCCCACTGTGTAAACAAAGGAAACTAAAATTTGGCTGATTGCTGTTAATGGTTGGGAGATAGCAATTGATGGATTTATGACAACCTCACATTGTAGACAGGAGGGGTTTCTGATGGATATTTCCTGGGGATTTGGGTTGAGTAGGTCATTTGATTATTTAGGATGTATGATTCACCGTTGAGGGACCCAAGAAGGAATTAGCACATACCTCCTTAATGGTTTCGTTTACTAGGGACGCCCGATTAATCCTAGCTTGGGTATGATTACTCCATGTCCTAGACTCTGGAGCTGCAGAAAACAAGCTTTCTCCATTCTCAGTATGACATCCCTTCAAATATTTAAACGTTCCCTCTCAACCTTCTCTTTTCCAGGCTAAACATACCCAGCTCCCTAAACCACTCCTCATAGGGCATGGCTTCCAGACCTCCCACCATTTTGGTCAACCTCCTCTGCACACGTTCCAGCTTGTCCATATCCTTCTGGAATTGTGGTGCCCAGACCTAGAATACTGTGTATTCAACAGCATCTGCAGCTGGGATTCCTGCATAGCAGATAAAGGCTATCTGATGCATTTTGTTCCTCTGTCCAACCTCTCTCGGATGCACATAAGACTTCTTGAAGTTAATGTTGCTGTTGTTTCTTGCAGGTTGCTGGAACAGTCAGGAGTAAGTTTGAGTCCTTATCTGTGGACATATGTGATCTATTGGGCCAACCACAGAGCAGCAGCATCTGCTTATGGCACCTAGCTAGGTCTGAGTGTCCATGCCTTCATTCAGTGGGTTTGCAGATGTGGTATGAGATGGCATTGGCTCTTCCTCACCCTGTTCCACAGCAGCAATTTCACTTCCCTCCACCTCAAGTTTTGGGACTTCACTTGTGAGGTAATGATCTGGACTTAATCAAAGGAAAGGCCTTTACTTTACAGGCCAGAGCAGATTTTGAGGAAATCAGGCATTGTTGGTCAGGTGGTCAGATTGTATGGTATAAGACTTTGGAAGACATTTTTAAAGACAGATTCCAGATGAAACCTGAGATTTATTTACCTGGGATGCTGGAAGAAAATTTAGAGAGAAAGTATGGGAGCACTTTACAATATATGGTTATGGTTACAAGACTTTTGTATGCTCAGAAAGGGAGAGATGTATTGACCACATTGCATGGATAAATCGACAATGTTGATTAAGGAGATTTGGTTAATTTTAAAAAAAGTTTGGAATTCATTTATTACTTTTTTGCAAACAAAGTAAGGGGTATGTCTCAACTTTGGGCTTTTTAAAATAGTAGAGTTCCAATTAAAAGTAGAAGTTGGAATACCGTATCACCTAATGGGAGTAATTTATTAGTGGAATATAATCATCAGTTCTGGTGGGAGTGGGAAGTCACTACTAGTTTTGTTTGTAATTGTTTGTTGTACATTTGTGGGGGTTTGTCTATCAGTTTGTGTGTTTTATGTATTTAAAATAAGTTTATGTTTATGTTTTTTGTTTCTGTGTGCTAATAAAAATATTCTTTAAAAAGATTATACGGTCAGATATGTTGCCACAAAGGTGAAGGGGAAGGGGATCTCAAGAGATTAAATAGGGCAAGAAAGAAAGTGAACTGTGAGATCCAGCTGACTAGTGCAATGAGATGGTGTCATTATCCCACATCCTGGGATTTTATTTTCTAAGGTTGAACTGTTCAGGGCAGATCATTTATCTCTATTTGGAATTGAGTTATTTCTCTTTGATCTGCAGAAGGGCCTGCAGGATTTCATCCTGAGCAGGTGGAGGAAGATGGACTAAGTTCCTTGTCCATCTTCTGTAGCAGGGATGTGTGGATGGTGGAGATTAGGAACATGTTGGTATGCTCCTGGAGGCTCCCTTTCAGAGATTGGCCAGCCAGAAACCTGCACTCTAGGGCTATGGGACCCATGATCAGGATATGGGTGGATATTTATGGCCAACCATCAGCAGCACCCAGAGTTATGAGACACTACAGGAGTATGCTTCTTAGAAGACCATTTCCCACACTTTATGGTACGGCTGGGGGAAAGGAGTAGAGGTGTTGCTTTACTCCTTTCCCTAGGCCGGGAGTATTCACCATAATCTGACAGGCTTTAGGCCTTTAGCTTGCAGTAGGTTGCTGCCACACATCAGTTCCCCTCTGCTTGTAGTTCTTATTGGTTTAATAAATTGTGACCCCAGTTCAACTGCTTCCTTATTTCCTGTTTCTCTCTGCAGTCACTCATCTGCTTCGGAGGGAAAAGTGAAGTGCTTAGTAAGTGTTATCATCATATCTTTTGTTTTATCTTGGACCAGCCCTGTGTAAGATTAGGTTACCTAAGCCCTATGCAAGCATTTGCCTGTTCTTATGTAGGACTAAAATGAGAGCAGGTTACACATCTAAGAGGCAGGCACCTCTGCATGTCATCACACACCCAGTTTCTCTACAGATCTCTATAATCACATTCAGTTGAATGCAATTATAAAACTGCTGTAATCAGGAACATGGCCTTACCAGAGTCCCCAGTCACAGAAACCTTGTAAGTATATTTGAGTGAAATTACACAGTCCTCTTCATGCCTAACCCATGGGACTTATCTAGACCTGCTAGAATATGCTGGCTTCCCACAGGCATGTTCTGGCCCTGGATCTGGCCTGTTTCCCCCTGTTACCAAGAAAAAACAAGAGGAAGTCTGCATGGATATGCCAGCCCATACTGGCAGGTGCTTCCTCTGCTTTTGTGCATCATTTCCTCTGCAGTTAGGAAGGAGGCCCTCAGTATATGACCAATGCTGGTCACATGTGGGAGCCTTGATCATGTGTTGGGGGCATCCTTTCTGGCTGGAGAGTGCTCCAACAGTGGTGGCCGGCTATATGAGCCAGCATTGAGGTACAAGCCCTGTGTTCCCACACTGGCCTGATCTGGGTTTTCCCACGTGAGGTGGGTTTTCCCAGGTACTTTACCCTGGCTTCCCCTCAGCTTTGTCTTGGGCATTATCTGGACTGCCTGGAGGTGAAACAGGGCAAGAGTGCTGCATTGTTTGGACTGTAGGGCTCCAAGCTGGGGGCAAGCCAGGGTAAATGGCCCATCTAAACATGCCCATGTAAGTCTGGGAAACACAAAAGCCAATGTCTCTGCCCCCACTTCAGCTCTACAGTAGGACCCCTTATCCATTGATTCATTAGCCACTGATTGAATTATCCATGGGACACAAAACGGCACACCTACCATGCTGTTCCTAGAAAATGTGTCCTCTCTAGTCATTTTCTAGGTCCTCCAAGGCAACTCTATGTTATTTTAAACCTGAAATCCCATTATTTTCAATGGTGTTTGCTATTATCCATGGTTTTCAATATCCATGGGCTCCCCAGAACCAATCCCCAGTGGAAATGGGGGTCCTACTGTATGAGGGGTGGGCTACTGCAGTGGGCCCAGTGGCCTGTTTTCTGTCCCCAGAGTCCTCTCAAGGCCACAAGCACGGCTAGCCAAAACAAAACAAAAAACGGAAGTGGTTGTACTTCCACTTCTGTTTTTGATTGATTGATTGGTTTTTAAAAAATGTCAGTGGTGCTGGCACTGTTTTAAAAAGCAAGTTGTTCTCCTGAAGGCTTTTAGGAGAGGCAATTCACCCTTTCAGGAGTATTAGAAAAACAGGGAGTTTGGAAAAGATCCAGGGTCAGAAAAGCAGCCTTAGGAGGCTGAAGAAATCCCAGAGCTGCACTTTGCCTATGTGCACCCAGGTGAATGGCTGCATAAGTCTTAAGTAAAGCATGTGTGGCTAGGTACTGTGAGGAAGTAGATGTCTGACCTTTCCTTCTAAGAACTGTAACTATTGGTTCCTGAGATTGCCTTCTTCTTCCCTCCCCACTCCCCTTTCCTTATATGTCATGTCCTTTAGACTGCAAGCCTGAGGGCAGGGACTGACCTACTGCTAGTTTATGTAAACCACTCTGGGAGCCTTTTCACTTAAAGAGTCAGGTAAAAAGGCTTTAAACAAAGAAGTGATGCAGCATAATCAACATAATCAAGATAAAATATTGGAATTAAGGTATATCACTTGAGATTTCAAGGTAAAGGTTTGTTCCAGTGACTAAAAGTATGTGGCATTCAGAGAAGCAAAGAACTTGCTAGACTGGTCAGTGAGGACTGTCCAATAGCCTGGCTAAAAGTTGATAAGGAATGCAGATAAAAAGTCAAATTTTGAAACATCACATGATTTGATATAGTAAGAAATTAAAAGAATTAAAATAGCTTATGACTAAATATAAGAATGTAGGGAAATGCAACCATAGAACATAGCAGTTGAAAAAGCTAGATTTAGAGACTCGCACAGAGTAGGAACATTGAAGAATGTTGATAGGGCAGTAAGAGCTGTTTGGCAATGTAATGCACTGCCTCGAAGTGGGGTGGAGCCTCCTTCTGCTAAAGGTTTTTAAGCAGGGGCTGGATGACCACCTGTCGGGAATGATTTGATTGTGTATTTCTGCATGGCAGGGAGTTGGATTGGATGGCCCTTGTGGTCTCTTCCAACTCCATGATTCTATAATTCTATGATAAGCCTATGGATTGTAATAAGAACAATCACAGAGATATTAAGGAAAAACTGTTTTGCAAAGTAAATGAACACACAAACACTTAAACAAACCTAAAAGCATACAAACAAACTGGGACAGTTCATAAAAACAGCATCCTGTGGATAGTTCTCATGTGGATAGTTCTCACCAGCCATGCAGCCAGAAGGACTCCAAGCCTGAAGCAGCCTCTTGTCCCCACTCCATCAGGCTAGAGGGCTGTGGAGGGCCCTGAAGACTTTTGGCAGCAGAGCAGCAGTGAGAGGGGGCGTGGCCAGCATTTAAGCCACTCCCACACCCTTCAGGAACGCCAGCCAGCCAGCCAGCCAGAAGGACTCCAAACCTGCAATTGGAATCAGCAGAGGCCGGGAATGGAGTGGGGGTGGAAATTGGAGTTGTGCTGGGGAAAGGGAGGTATGGTCGGAACAGAGTGAACAGGTGTTATAAAAGAAGGCAGGATCGCTATTTGTTAGCTATCCCACGTTCAGTTCACTCTGTTTTCCGGAATGGATTGGAGAGCATACCAACCATACCACAGAACCTTACTTTGCTCCTCTGCAATGCCAGGTTGGTTAAAAAAACACCTCACATTATTTATGATCTTCTTTTGGATGAGGATGCCGACCTAGCTTGCTTCACAGAAACCCGGCTGGGAGAGGATAGTGCCGGATATTCTGTCAGTGAGGAGGTAAGGGGAAGTGGGCAGGGGGTGGTGGAGTGGCTCTGGTTTATAAAGACAATCTGACCTTGACCAGGATACCCGTCTGAAACACAGTCCACTTTGAGTGCATGTACCTTAGCCTGAGGACCAGGGATAGTTTGGGGATTCTGCTAGTATACTGACTACCCTGTTGTCTAGCAGACTCCCTAACCAAGCTGACACAGCTGGTCTCAGACTTGCTGTTGGAGTCACCCAGACTTTTAGTTTTGGGCGACTTCAACATTCCGCTCGAGACCAGCTTGACAAATCGGACTGGTGCAGCTCAGGAGTTCATGAAAACCATGACAAACATGGGCCTATCCCAAATGGTCATCGGGCCCACACATTGTGCGGGTCATACCCTCGATGTGGTCTTCAGTACAGAACAGGAATATCCATGGGCAGAGGTTATTAAAACCACCACATTGTCATGGATGGATCATTTCTTGGTCAAGACTGAACTAAGAGTCTCTTCCCGCCCCACCAGGGGTGGTAGACCCATTAGAATGGTTTGCCCCTGAAGTCTAATGGAACCAATAGGATTCCAGAAAGCCTTGGAGGGTTTAATGGTTGGTAAGGCTGGTGACCCTGTCAAAGCTTTGGTTAATACCTGGAACACTGACCTTAACAAGGTTATCGACACGATCGCTCCCAAGCGTCCTTTCCAACCCGCTCCAAACTGTAAGCCATGGTATACATCAGAGCTTAGGGAAATGAAGCGGGTTGGACAATGACTAGAGCGCAACTGGTGGAAAACTCGACTCTTATCCAACAGGACTTGTCATAGGAACTTTCTTTGGTCCTATCAAGAGGCAATATGTGCAGTGCAGAGATCCTTCTCCTCTGCACATATTGCATCTGCAGAGTCCCGTCCAGCAGAGCTGTTTAGGGTGGTAAGGTTATACCTGCGCAGAACCCATTGCTTAACCCAACAACGGGCTGCTGTGATGCATTTACCAACTTCTTTGCAGATAAAATCTCTCGGATAAGAGCCGACTTAGATGCCAATAATTTGAAAGAAACAATTGATGTAAGTCCAGCAACTCTGTTGATGTAAGTTTACTGGATCAATTTCAATCTGTGAGTTCCGAGGACGTGGACAAGCTACTTGGTAGGGTGAGGAAGACGACCTGTCCTCTTGATCCTTGCCCTTCATGGCTGGCCATCCAGCGGGGGACTGCCTTGATGGTATTCCTTAAGGACATCATCAATGCATCCCTCAGATAAGGGTGTGTTCCATCTTGTTTAAAGGAAGCGGCCATTAGGCCGCTCCTGAAAAAAACCTTCCCTGGACCCCCTGGACATGAACAACTATAGGCCAGTTTCTATGTTACCATTTTTGAGCAAAGTGATCGAGAGGGCAGTTGCGCTTCAACTCCAAGTGGTCTTGGATGAAACCGATTATCTAGACCCATTTCAAACTGGCTTTAGGATGGGATTTGGAGTTGAGATTGCCATGGTTGCCTTGACCAATGACCTGCATCTAAGCATCGACGGGGGTAGTGTGACCCTGTTGGTGCTTTTGGACCTCTTAGCAGCTTTCGATACAATAGATCATAGCATCCTCTTGGATTGCCTGAGTGGGTTAGGAATCGGAGGCACTGTGCTCCAGTGGTTCCGATCCTTCCTCTCGGGCAGGTCCCAGAGGGTGCTGCTTGGGGACAGCTGCTTCAGCAGAAAGGAGCTTACTTGTGGCGTTCCGAAAGGCGCCATCCTGTCCCCGATGCTGTTTAACATCTATATGAAGCCGCTGGGTGAGATTATTCGGAGTTATGGGGCTGGGTGTTATCAGTACGCAGATGACACCCAGATCTATTTCTCCTTGTCCTGATCATCGACCTCAAATTCCGATGGCGTCTCTCCTCTTAATGATTGTCTTAAAGCAGCAATGGGCTGGAAGAGGAAAAACGGATTGAGATTAAATCTGGACAAAACAGAGGTGCTCATGGTAGCGGCCCCAAAACCAGGAGTTGGGTTGCAAACTCCAGTCCTGGATGGGGTCACACTCTCCGTTAAGGACTGTGTTCGCAGTCTGGGGGTGCTCCTTGATTCATCACTTCAGATGACTAGTCAGGTGAATGCGACAGTCAGGAGTGCCTGTTATCAGGTTCGGCTGATACGCCAGCTGCGCCCTTTCCTGTAAGTAATGGACCTTGAGACTGTGGTGCACGCACTGGTAACCTCTCGTCTAGATTTCTGCAGTGCGCTCTACATGGGGCTACCCTCATGCTTGGTCCAGAAACTTCAGTTGGTACAAAATATGGCAACCAGAGTGGTCTCAGGAACATCTGGGAGAGACCATATAACTCCAATATTAAAATCTCTCCACTGGCTGCCTATCAGTTTCCGGGCCCAGTATAAGGTGTTGATGATTACCTTTAAAGCCCTAAATGGCTTGGGTCCAACTTATCTTCAGAACCACCTCCTCCCATACAATCCTCCCCGTGCACTCTGATCCTCTGGGAGGAATTTGCTTCAGCCACAAAAATCTAGGCTGTCTGCAACCTCCCAGAGGGCCTTTTCAGTAATCGCCCCCAAATTATGGAATGGCCTCCTGAACGAGATCTGTCAGATGACGAGCCTGAGTAGCTTTAAAAAAGCACTAAAGATGGATCTCTTTCGGCAGGCCTTTCCTAATTAGATCCCAGCCTCAGGAGCTCCTGGACTCTTTTTTAGTCTGCTGACTATTTATTAGTTTTTAAAAATATGATTTTAGATTTGTTGTTTTTATTTTATATTGGTTTAATATTTTTTTATGGGGGAGGGTGGGGGTGGGTGGTGTTTAGGGATTTTAATCTGTATTTGTATTTTAATTGTTGTAAACCGCCCCGATTGTTTTTAACAGAGGGGCGGGGTATAAATACTAATACTAATACTAATAGTAATACTAATACTAATAATAATAATGATGATGTTATCACCCAGATGTTTTCTTGCTGGGAATGGAGAAGGGGGAAAGAGGACTGCCCATTCACGCTGTAATCTTTTGATTATAGCAGGTTGTGTTTTTGCCAGCTCTTCAATATTGTGAAAAAAGCGATATTGAGAGCTATTGACAGCTTGTTCCATCAATTAAAAGCAATGCCTTATTCACAGCTGGAGCACAGTTTGAACACATGAACATGACAATGTTGTGCGATAGCGGGAACCGTTCACGCTACCATAACATCATAATTGTTCAATTTTTGCTACATCTGATAAAGTTGTTGGAGTTTTAAGCTAAAATATGCTGGTATGTTCTGGCTGCAGCCTTTTTTATTTGGTCCCATCCATCACTGGAAAGCAACCCCAGAGGTCTTTAAACAGAGGCTGGATGGCCATCTGTCAGGAATGCTTTGATCGTGATTCCTGCATGGCAGGAGGTTGGACTGGATGTCCCTTGTGGTCTCTTCCAACTCTACAATTCTATGATTCTGTGACTGAACGTGGTCCTCAGACTGAAAGAGGCTCCACACTATACAGAGCAGTTATGTGTGTGTGTGTGTGTGTGTGTGTGAGAGAGAGAGAGAGAGAGAGAGAGCGAACTGTATGACTTTCAAAAAACTGCAGCTTTTCTCATTATTTCTTACTAATGGCTATGCTATTTAGAGGTGCTGGAATACGCTGTCCAACAACCTTTGGAGGGCTGCACAATTCTCCCTCTAATAGAGGGAATGCTCTCAAACAAATGGCTGCCCTCTGTAAAAGAGGATATATTAGCCACCCTATTCAGTGTAATGCAGGGGGCTATAATTTTGAACTAGGGCTAGAGCAGGAGACAGCAACTGCAGAGGACTCAGAGGCCAATGTTCACTCTTGCACTGGGATTGAAAAATAGCCACTCTGCATCCCCCACTGTACAATGGGATGATAGGCAAGCACACTGGTGCATACACAATTGGTTGCACAATTGCAACTAAGGGAATGGACTGTCTGGAGTCCACAAAAACTTATGTTAAATAAAACTTGGTAGTCTTTTAAAAAGTATCATCAGACTCTTCATTGGCTTTAAATTTGGGTGGGAAACAAAGTTAAGATAAGGCTTAGGATTTGCACGAACAGCCAGGTTTTCATATTTGGCTATCTTTTCAGTGTGGTGTCAAGGAGAAGTGTGTGAGGATTTTTACAGTGCTCTCCTTCCTCTCTCTGGGGGACATTTTATTATTCCCTCAGCAATGCCACAGCAGACTTTGAAATTTAATGCAGTGCAATCAATGGCAGGACTGGAAGCAAATGGACTCCACCAAAAAAGCAGGGGATGTTCTTTCAGTTAATAAGATAACAATTTAATATGTTTCCCCTTTCCCCCCTATTTCTTAGTCCCCACTTTAAAGAGACTAGCAAATGTTCAGAGTTGCCTTTAAGTAATTTAGTGGAAAGGCTGCTATGATTTCAAATTCCCATCTGCCCTGCTTCGCATCCAGCGATGTTTCTTGTCACCAGCTAACAGCATTTAAAATATTTACAGCCCTGCCTTTGCCCTGGGGAAGGATCCAAATAAATCATCTTTGCCAACGATAAATCAAAAATTAATCTCCCGAAAGCGCGACTCCTGTCCGATCCCTCAAATAACAAGCAGCAGAATTTATCAAGTAAATTGGTGCTGGTGTCTCCCTGGTGCCATGGTGGGGTGTAATGGATGGGGCGGAAGGGCAGGCGGCACATCCAAACCAAGGTGTTTAGTCGGTAGGAGAAAAATGGCTGGGCATGGAAATTAGCATCATTAAAACGCTGCCTTACATCTCTGCCAACATAACCTTCATTCATCTCTCCCATTTCAGGGAGTCATTTTTCATCATTCTCCATTCCCATTCCTGATCCTTCCTCTTTGAAATATTCCTCTTTGCTTTGGTTTTAAGGACAGTATGGCTTAGCAAACAAAAAATATCTCACTGTCTCTCACTTTCTTCCATATATTATGACAATGTTCAGTATGAATTAGATCTTTAAAAAAGGAGAAAAATCATTCCTGCTGAGTGGGATTTGTTTCAAAATGAGTCAGGCCAGCCATAGTGCATTGTGGAACATGTAGTTTCAGCCCTGTTTCCTTCATAGAGGTCTTAAGACCTAGTAGATACCAGTTCACAGGATGTATTGTAGCAACTCAGCAGCATACTCAAACTGAAGCAGTGAGGGAAGTAATTTGGCAAAAAGAAAATATTTGCTGATGCAATATAACCACTTGGAAATGACTTTTCTTTACAGAATTATGTTATCCTATAACTCATGGTTTTGCTGTTGGATGTGCACCTCAAAAGATAATTCTAACTATCTTTCCTGAAAAGGAAATGAGCACATTTTATTTTAGTTTTTAACAATTCACAAAAATTTCCTTGCTATTGTAACTTGCTAGTCGTTCTGAGGCCACAGGACACTGTTGTTTTCGCTGCAAGAGATTATCACAGACACCCCTTTACTGCATGTAAGTGTATGTCTCTTGACTCAGATTCTATGTTTCTGTCCTGGGCCCAGTTCTGTTCAACATCTTTATTAATTACTTGGATGATGGAATAGAAGGCATGCTTATCATATTTGCAGATGACATCAAATTAAGAAGGGTAGCTAATACCACAAAGGACAGGATCAGAATTCAAAATGACCTTTTAGGCAGGAAAAAAAATTGATATGCACAGATCTAGGATGGGTGACATCTGATTTGATGTGAAAGAGATCTAGGAATCTTAGTGGACCACAAGCTGAACATAAAAAAGCAAATGTGATTCTAGGCTTCATCAATAGGAGTATAGTGTCTAGATCAAAGGAAGTAATAGTGCCACTCTATTCTGCTTTGGTCAGATCTCACCTGGAATACTGTGTCCAGTTCTGGGCACCACAATTCAAGAAGGATATGGACAAACTGGAGCTGTCCAGAGGGGGGCGACCAAAATGGTGGGAGGTCCTGAAGCCATGTCCTATGAGGAGCAGTTTAGAGACCTGGGTATGTTTAGCCTGGAGAAGAGAAGGTTAAGAGGGGACATGAGAGCCATGTTTAAATATTTGAAGAAATATCATACTGAGGATGGGGCAAGCTTGTTTTCTGTGGCCCCAGAGACTAGGACATAGAGCAATGGACTCAAAACTACAGGAGAAGAGATTCCACCTAAACATTAGGAAGAACTTATTGATGGTAACAGCTATTTGACAGTGTAATATGCTGCCTTGGAGTGTGGTGTAGTCTCCTTCTTTGGAGCTTTTAAAGTATTGCTGGATGACCATCTTTTGGGGGTGCTTTGATTGTTTATTCCTGCAAGTCAGGGGGTTGGACTGGGTGGCCCTTGTGGTCTCTTCCAACTCTATGACTCTGTGACAGAATCAGGAATGCCCATGGTACAATATTGTTCAGTGATTTTTTTGTAGGTTCTTTTCTACCTGTGCATTCAGAGTTAAGTGACATGATACTTCATGGATTGAAATCTGCCACTTGATTCTTGTTTTTCCTGGCTAATAAAAACTACTGGGGTTGAGCTTCTTATATGGACTTAGATGTATTTAATGCTTCATTGAAGGACAATGTAGTTCCCACCTGGCAGTGGCAGAATTTCTACTGAAGAAGCCGAGCTTACATCTGTTGGCTTGAAAAATTTCACGCAGTGTCAAATCTGCCATTCTAAAAGAAGTGGTGCATAGCGTGAGTAGTGTCTCGTCAGGCTCGTTGCTTATAAAGCCTGAGAATTACTTATTTACAAACTTTCCAGTCTAGATTGTGGCTTGGGTTTAAGTGAAAGCTTTGACTGTCCTGATACATTGCTTATACAAAGAGGTATGTATGTGTTTATGTGTGTAACTATATCAGGTTTCCTGGGCTTCTCAATAGCTTTCAGTGCCATCAGCCATGGTATGCACATTCTAAATAGTCTCTTTGTTGTCCTGTCTATGCGGTCAAAATTATACAAACGTAATATGAAAGATTGGCAATCTGTTCAAACGGCTGTTTGCACAAATATGTGGCATTTGGAAGGGGGGCAGCCAAATCCACCGCAAAGTCCATGTGCGTCATGTCCGGGGCTTTGTACTGATTTTCTGAAAATCCATATGACTTCTGAATGTGCAACGATTTGAACACTCACATTTGCACAGATACAAATAGGCACTGCAATTTGATTGGCTGAATGAGCACAGGGGGCGGGGCTTGCAAAAAGGGAAAGTGGCTGTGGTTGCCATGTTGGATTTTCAGTTAAGTAAGGGTCTGGTAAGTTCGTCAAATTGTGATCTCATAATCTTTTTTTTTTTTAAGTTCTTTATTTGTAAATACCAAGTGTTGCTTGTGTGCACCCTGGGAAACTGTTTTTTTTTTTAATTGGTGGCAGCAGATTTAAAATCGCGAGTAAATAACTCGTGGTGGCCATCTGGCTAGGGGGTCATGCGGAGTTTAGGGAGGATCTTTTGGCCTGTAGACAGGTTGCATTGTTGCAAATTCCTGCCTTTCTGAATGTGTTCTTATTTCCCCCCCTCATATAGACAAGACCTTAGATGGGATTTGGAGGCATGGTACTATAGTAGCTCTGGTCCTTTCAGAGTTCAGAGGATGATGTGCAAAGACTTGCCTACTGGACTTTGGGATACCACAAGGCTGTATCATTTACCACATTGTTTTTTATATCTACAGTATATGCAGTAGGCCCTCAATATCCCCTGGGGTTTGGTTCCAGGACCCTCTGTTGATACCAAAATCAAGTCCCATTATATACAATGGCATAGTAAAATGGTATCCCTTATTTAAATTGGCGAACAGCAAGGTTTGCTTTTGGGATTTTAAAAAAAGAAATATTTTGAAGCCGTGGATGATTGAGTCTGTGCATAAAGAATCTGTGGATACAGGGCCCAACTGTATTAGGGATGGCAACTCACAGCAAAAGAGCAACAGGTACTTCGCAAATCCCTATTTCGTGCCCCTGCCACCACTGAATTGCTTGCTAAATTGCCTGCCACTAGCTGCTAAACATTCCTCCTTTTCCATTTTACTTCTTCAGTGGAACCTGGTAAGATGATCTTGTTGACTGTCTTCAACAGCTCTATGGTGTGGGAGGACATCCTTCTGCACCATAGAGTCCTTGCTACTGAATTTTGGCCATAGCTTTGCTGGAGCTGCTGCTATGAAGGAATGGTATGACCGCTGAATGTATTTCCTTTCCACCTGACAAAGTTGCCCTCCCCAGTAACAGTAGAGCACTGGAGATGGCAGTGAAAGCTTGAGCTGCAGCATCACTGTTATACACAGGCAGCCAGACAACCATGCAGGCTGGTGTCCTTCCTCACTGTTTGCCTTCACTTGTCAGGCCGATGGCAGGTTTTTATTTATCTGTGCTTTTACCTTTCAAATGCCCATCAACCACCAATCTTCTCCAATGTTCCAAACTCATACTCCCATACTACCATAACAGGCTACTTATCATAAACCACCTTACATGCTTACATGGCCATTTATACAACATCATAAAACACAATACCTTGGTGTAATTCACATAGTATACAGTTGTCCCTCCACATTCACGGATTTGACATTCACGGATTTGAGTATTCACGGCTTGAAAATATTCTTAAAAAAATAATAATCCTAATAGCAAACCTTGATTTTGCCATCTTATATAAGGGACACCATTTTGCTATGCCATTGCATATAATGGGACTTGAGTATTCACGGATTTGGGTATTCACGGGGGGTCCTGGAACCAAACCCCAGCGAATGTGAAGGGACAACTGTATACACAATAATATTTATACAAACTGCAGAACATCACAGTCACCAACCATGGTACGGGGATGACAAACAGTTCTACATCTCTTCATTGAACAGACACCCCCCCCCCAGATCTCCAAGAATGGTAGATCCGGGGGAGGTGTTTTAATGACGGGCAGGGATACGAGGGCAAGGAGTGGCCAGGGCGTAAGCACACCCTGGCAGGGAGGAGGCAGGGGTAGAGTCCAGTCTGGCCCATTTAGCCCTTTGCTGCCCCTGGCCTCCTCCTCTTTGCTTCTGGAAACGGGATCTACTGGATTGGGGATCAGCGCTGGAGCGTGGGACTGGTTGAGTTCGACTGGGCTGTTGAGTTCGACAGATAGCCCAGCCGTGTGTGTATGGTGTATGCTGTATGGAGTATGGTGTATGCTGTGATTCTTCAGCCAGTTCTTGCCCCTGTTTTTGAACCCCCCCATTGTTGGGCTCTTTCTCTCCCCCCCCCAACTCTGCTTTCCTGGGCACTCCATGGCCCTCCTCTCTCCCCCTCATTGAACTGTAATGCATAATATATGGACTGCCTTTAAAGATGACTCAAAATTTTCAGTTGCAGCAGCTAGAACTCCTGTGGGTGTGTGTGAAATGGTCAGAACATATCACATGCATTTTTCTGTATTTTGTTTGTTTCTAAGCCTAATTTAAAGTGGTGGTTTGGGTCTTTAAAGTTCTAAGCATTTTGGGACCAGATTTCATGAAGGACTGCCTGCACCTTTATGTCTGAGTGTTAAGATTAACTTCTGAAGCTCTACTTTCTGGCTCATCTATCAGTGCTTAATAAACTGGAGTTGCCAGAGTAAAAACTTGAGAGGGCTCGTGTATCTTTAATAATTGTGTAGAAGAAGGAATTTCAACATGTGTTGCTTGTTATGCCACCAGCAACACCTGCTGAAATTCCCTCTTCTGCACAACCATTAAAGATATAGGAGCCCTCTCCAGTTTCCACTCTGGTAAGCCTAAGGCCTTATCAGTGATGCCCAGGATTAGGAAAAGTTACTTATTTGGACTACAATTCCCAGAATTCCACAGCCAATATAGCCCCTATGTTGGCTATGGGATTCTGGTAATGGTAGTCTTAACAAGTAACTTTTCCAAGCTCTAGTGATGGCTCTGCATTTTTATTTCTGTCCCATTTGTATTAATTGTTGTGTTTTGATGAAGGGTTATTGCTTATGTTTAACGGGGGAATAATATGGCTTTCAATTATTTTTTTAAAAAAATGTTTTATTGTGCAGTTGTTTTGCTCACCACTTCGCTAGAGCGATTGCCTTGAAACAGGAGCTTTATAAATCTTTTAATAAACCATGAAACAAATAAATGTCTAACACTGGAATTGTTGCTGAATTTGGAGTGTCTTCTCATAGGGTCAGTATCTGGGCTGGGGAAATCAGTTCAGCAGAGAAGGCAATACATCCACCAACAGTACAAGGAACCCTGGGGGAACCATAAAGTCAATGGAAGGAAACTTGGACCTATTTGGCATGCAGGCATCCAGGTTGTTGACTACTTCTAGAGCAGATCATTAAACAGACAGTCTGTAAACACTTAGAAAGGAATGCCATGGTCACTAAGAGTCAACATGGGTTTCTCAAAAACAAGTCATGCCAGACTAAACTTATCTCTTTCTTTGATAGAGTTACAAACTTGTTAGATGAAGGGGATGCTGTGGATGTAGCCTATTTTCATTTCAGGAAAGCCTTTGATAAGAACCCCCATGATATTCTTGCAAAAAAAGTTAGTAACCTATGGGCTAGACAATGCAACTGTTAGGTGGATTTGTAATTGCTTGACTGACCAAGTCCAAAGGGTGCTCAGCAGTGGCTCCTCTTCCTCTTGGAAAGATGTGACCAGTGGGGTGCCACAGGGTTCTGTCCTGGGCCCAGTGCTATTCAACATCTTTATCAATGACTTAGAAGAGGGAATAGAGGACATTTTTAGCAAGTTTGCAGCTAATACACCACAAATCAAAATGACCTTAACAGATTAGAAAGCTGGGTCAAAACTAACAAAATGACTTTCAACAGGGAGAAACGTAGGATGCTACACTTGGGCAATAAAAGTTAAATGCACAGATATAGGATGGGTGACACCTGGCTTGATGGCAGTACATGCGAAAGAGATCTATGAATCATAGTGGACCACAGGCTGAACATGAGTCAGCAGTGTGATAAGGCAGCTAAAAAAGCAAATGTGATTCTAGGCTGCATCAATAGGAGTATAGTATCTACATCAAGGGAAGTCATCGTGCCACTCTATTCTGCTTTGTTCAGATCTCACCTGGAATACTGTGTCCAGTTCTGAGCACCACAATTCAAGAAAGATATTGACAAGCTGGAGCATGTCCAGAGGAGGGTGATCAAAATGGTGGGAGGTCTAGAAACCCTGTCCTATGAGGAACGGCTTAAGGAGCTGGGTCTGTTTAGCCTGGAGGAGATAAGGTTAAGATGTGACATGATAGCCAAGTTTAAATGTTTGAAAGGATGTCATACTGAGGATGGAGCAAGTTTGTTTTCTGTGTCTCCAGAGACTAGGACATGGAGCAATGGACTCAAACAACAGGAAAAGAGATTTCACTTAAACATTAGGAAGAACTTCCTGACAGTAAGAACTGTTCAGCAGTGGAATGCATGGCCTTAGAGGGTGGTGGAGTCTCCTTTTTTGGAGGTTTTTAAGCAGAGGCTGGATGGCCATCTGATGGGACTACTTTGATTGTGTATTCCTGCATGGCAGGGGGTTGGACTGGGTGGCCCTTGTGGTCCCTTCCAACTCTATGATTCTATGGGCATGGACATCCTTAAGATAAAAACAACTTTAGGTTTTGCTTTAGTTATCATAGAATCATAGAATCATAGAATTGCAGAGTTGGAAGAGACCATGAGGGCCATCCAGTCCAACCCCTTGCCATGCAGGAAATCATGATCAAAGCATCCCCGACAGATGGCCATCCAGCCTCTGTTTAAAGACCTCCAAGGAAGGAGACCCCACCACACTCCGAGGGAGTGCGTTCCACTGCCGAACAGCTCTTACTGTCAAAAAGTTCCTCCTCATGTTGAGGTGGAATCTCTGTTCCTGGAGCTTGCACCCATTGCTCTGTGTTCCAGTCTCTGGAGCAGCAGAAAACAAGCCTGCTCCATCCTCAGCGTGACATCCCTTCAAATACTTAAACAGGGCTATCATATCGCCTCTTAACCGTCTTTTTTCCAGGCTAAACATACCCAGCTCCCTAAGGACTTTTTCGGATGAGCTTTTATACCGCTAGCAGCCTCGTCCCCGTTGCGAGTCTGCAGCGCTGCAGGGCGTCCCTTTCGGATGACGCCCTGCCCTGCCAATCCTCTTCCGAGACTGTTCCGTAACCTCTGTGACACTGCTGCGTTATATTCGGCGGTTTTCTAATCACGATCAACTTTCATGATTAGAAAACTGCCGAATATAACACAGCAGCGTCACAGAGGTTACGCAACAGTCTCGGAAGAGGATCGGCAGGGCAGGGCGTCATCCGAAAGGGACGCCCTGCAGCGCTGCAGCCTCGCAACGGGGACAAGGCTGCTAGCGGTATAAAAGCTCATCCGAAAAAGTCCTAAGTCTCTCCTCATAAGGCATCATTTCCAGACCTTTCACCATTTTAGTTGCCCTTCTCTGGACATGCTCCAACTTGTCAATATCCTTTTTTAATGGTGGTGCCCAGAACTGGACACAGTATTCTAAGTGAGGTCTGACCAAGGCAGAATAGAGTGGCACTATTACTTCCCTTGATCTAGACACTATACTTCTATTGATACAGCCCAAAATTGCATTGGCCTTTTTAGCTGCCGCATCGCACTGCTGGCTCATGTTCAACTTGTGGTCTACTAGGACTCCTAGATCCCTTTCGCACGTGGTCTCATTCAGCCAGGTCTCTCCCATCCTATATTTATGCATTTCATTTTTCCGCCCTGAATGCAGTACCTTACATTTCTCCGTATTGAATTTCATTTTGTTAGCTTTGGCCCAGCTCTCCAGTCTATCCAGGTCATTCTGAATTTTGATCCTGTCCTCTAGGGTATTAGCTACTCCTTCTAATTTGGTGTCATCTGCAAATTTGATAAGTATGCCCCTAATTCCCTCATCCAAGTCATTGATAAAGATGTTGAATAGCACTGGGCCCAGGACAGAACCCTGTGGCACCCCACTGGTCACTTCCCTCCAAGACGAAGAGGAGCCACTGCTGAGCACCCTTTGGGTTCGGCTGGTCAACCAATTACATTGGTTGCTGCATTGTAACACAATTTCTATGCCATGCCAACTAATTTTTCTATTATTTCAAATTTTTCTAGTTGGAGAACTGAAATATATTTTGGCAGAGATTCTGTTTAGTGCCAGTGCAAAGATTGGGTTCTATTGGCACACGTACATGAACCAATCAGAATGTGGGAAGCAGCAACAACATTTCTGTGATTGTTCTGGGTATGGCAGGGGAGACAAATTCCTTCCCACACACCAGCTCACCTTTAAGACAGCCCAATGCACTGTGGGTGAATGGTGAATCCCTTGCACTGTTACCCATAGAGGCAGATCTAGTATTGCCAGATTGTGCTAAATGTGGAAAAGTCATTTTCTCAGTTAGTCTCAAAGATGCTCTTGGATTCCCTTGTATCTTTTTCATGTATTTAGCATATTTCTATATTTCTGCCTGTTGGTTTAAACACTTTATTATGTAAATAACACCACTGCTTATGTAATCATTGTAGCAGGTGTAACACCCTAGAATATATGTTTTGTAATTGCCATTACTTTGGGGTATATGATGTTAGCTAGCATATCAGACATCATTCTACGCTGTACAAACATTAAACCAAAAGGTTAAGTCAAAACAAAACTGCCTGAGAGATATTGTCTGAAAAAATGGGAAAATAGCCTGAAGCCACAGAGGTTGAAAAAGAAGCACCTTTCAAAAGGCTGATTTAGGTCAATGAGACTGAGTGAAGATATATGTGTGTGTGTTTGTTGAATGAATGAATGTCTAGGAAGCTCAGTGAGAAAGATTGCAGTCTGACTAGAAGGAGGAAGAAGGTGATCCCCGCAGGATGAAGAATAAATTCCAGCCCATAAGCTTATCTCTGAAAGACTCTGACTCCAACCACCACCACAACTGGCATTCTCAGAGAGGATGCCCTAAACAGCAGTGTGAAATCCACATAAATACCCCAAACTTGTGACATATGCCCTTATTGATAAATGAATTAAACATAACCTATGCCACATATGTTTCGACATGTTCTAATTTCCATGTGTTCTCATCTCCATGTGTTCTCATCTGCTCAGTCATCTGCAGACAACTCTTTCTAGTTTTTTTCCCCCAGGCTACTGGATTTTGGGAGGAAAATAATATGCAAAATAATATGCATTTTTCTATAAGGTACCCTGATACAAAACCAATTTTATGCATTTGTATATGCAAAAATTGGACTCCTTCTCCCATCTCTTTTACTTGCATCTCTTTCCTCATCATCCATCACTTTCAAAAGTAATGCAATATTTTCCCACAGCCATATACATAAATATCTCCTTAAATTCTAAGGGATATTTCCTGTTTAGCCACAGATTTAATTCAGACAACCAGTCAGGCTCTGCAAGAATGCTGATCCCTTATGACCGGGAAAATCCAGTAATAGCAGATTCCATGATGGATTTTGACAACATTCCTAATGAACTACACTGTCAAAGGAAATAGAACATCTGGGTTGAAATTAATGGCGTTACCAAGATAGAGATCTTAAAAGAGCTGAGGAAGGTGGTAGCAGCGTCTCAGATGGATCAAAAATTTGAGATGGCCTTACACATGGGACTTTACACTCTGATCTCCTCCCATCTGTGCATTTTCTCTGTCTCTCAGACTGTCCACCAAATTTTGAGTGAGTTAAGCATGTTCTTTGTGTGTTCTATGTACGCAGCCAGGGACATGCACTGCTGTGCTGCTTGCTGTCCTGAGCCAAAGCTTTCCCTCTTGGTCTCTCCCTTGCCATCCTTCCCTCCTGCCTCTGCTTGGGTGCCACTCCTTCTCCATAACTTTCCTCTCTCCTTCAGCTTACAACTCCACTAAGCCCTTCTTTTTCTATCTCACTTTCCTCTGGAAGATAACCTGCCAATCTCTCTCCTCCTGTCCTTGTCTGGCATTTTGTCTTCATCCATCTCAAACTTAAATCCCTACCCCCTTCCTTCCTTCCTTCCTTCCTTCCTTCCTTCCTTCCTTCCTTCCTTTCTTTCTTTCTTTCTTTCTTTCTGTCCTTCTCAAGCCTTTGGCTGTATCTGCTAGCCAGACCCTAAAAATAGACACTATTCTGATTATTGTTTTACTTTCATAATACTTTCAGTGTTAGAAGAAAGTGTATTTCATTCACTTTAATTGCAGTTCTAGGGCTTATCTACACTAAGGAAATAAACTGAACTTACCCCAGACCCAGTATGATGTGTCCAGTGTGATGAATCTGCTTTATTAAACTGTTAATCCAGTTTAAGAGAAATTGCAGGAAACTCTAGAGTTTCCAAGAAACTCCTCTGGTTCTTTTGCTGTCTGGATAGCTGGATTGAGTTTGATTTGGCCCAATCCAGTTGTCCACATTCAAACACAGCACTGTCTCCCTTACCTTGCTGTGCTCCCTTGCTGTGCTAAGCAGCACCGGAAAGGGGATGGATTCTCGTTAGAGCTGCCACTGCTTCCCTGCTGGCCAAGCAGCTCCCTGCAGGAACCTGGCCAGCACTGTTGTTTCTGCTGAGGTAGAGCAACCCCCTCCTTGTTGATCACATGTCTGGGCACTACATTCTGGCCTCAGCAGAACTACTGGTGCCAGCCATGCTCTCACAGGGAGCTGCTTGGCCGGTGAGACAGTGGTAGAGGCCAGGACCCTATATTGTTTGTTTAGGTGACCATGAATCACTGTTTCACAAGCAAAAAGATCTCACAGCACTGTGTTGGGAGAAAAGTCCATTCAGGGGAAGTACCCATCTAACTCTGAAACTTTTCCTCCAATTTTTTTTTTACCAGATAGCAGTGTAAGGGGGTATTGGATGCCTCATTATACAAATGTTTAGAAAGCACAACTGTTGGCATAACCAGGGGTTATACTTCATAATAGGTCCAGAGGATTCTGTCCTGGAACTTCAATAATCTACTGAAATGGTCTTGGGCTGGTCTACACTGGCTAAATAAACCAACCTCAACTCTTTTCAGTGTGAGCTGCCCAGGCAACATACGGCTCAAATCCAGGTCTTTTCACCACTTCAGGACTTTAATCTCCACCAGAAAAAGGTGGGGAGTTACTCCTGATTTGAGCAAATGTTTCTGAATGCTTCTGCATGCACAGGTAAAGACATGGCTTGCTATGTTGTTGGCTGCCTTGAGCCAAAGCTCTCCTCTTGGTTTCTCTTTCTCCGTTTTCTGTTCCTTCCTCTCCTGAGGCTCCACTCTTTCTCCATAACTTTTCCCTTCTCCTTCAGATGCAGGAAGATAAAAGACATCTTCCTGCAGTGGCCTTCAGGAATTACTTGGCTGCCCCTCATCCTCCCCCATTCTTCCCTAGCCTCTGAATTGTCCAGACAGAAAACAGATAGGTTGAACATGTAGGGTAAAGGGAAAGATGTAACTATGCCTGGTAGAATGTTGAGATCTAACAGTGCAATGTGGACTCTTGGTCAGTGAGAGCTATAATCAACATTGTAAAACCTGTTCAGGGAATATGAGCAGGAAATTTTCTTGTCTGGAATGTGTATGATGGCCATGTAATCCTTGTGGATTGCTAAATAACCTACATTCATCAATGTATACCTGAAGATAAATAGTTCATGCAGCATTACATCAAGGAGAAGCATTTATGATCTACCAAATGGGTGTTGGTTACAGTAAGACTCAAGCAAAAGAAAAAACATTTGCCCATTTTTGCATCAAGCAGTACATTAGACGATCCTCAATTGAAATCTACATCCAGCTGCACCTGAATAAGCAAAGGAATCTGCGTCTATAACAGCACACTTCAGTATGGAACAGCCTTTGAAAGGTGATGGAGTGCAAGTAGAGCAGGAGCATAGGCAGTCTTTTTTTTTTTAATAGCCCTTGACTTAACTATAAATCACTGCCTTCAACTAGGGCTATTATTTCCTGTGCCCTCATTGACTCAGAGCAACTCTTGATAGTATATAACCTTGCTCTGTCAGTCAGTGAGTGTAGGTTTATTTATAGTAACCTTGACTCTGTGTGTACTGTTTTCCCCCCCTTTGGGATTTTGTTTTGTTTGATGAAAAAAGTTTGATCCAGCCCATGAAGATAATAAAATCATAGAGTCATAGAGCTGGAAGAGACCTCAAGGGCCATCCAGTCCAACCCCCTGCCATGCAGGAATACACAATCAAAGTATTCCCATCAGATGGCCATCCAGTCTCTGTTTAAAAACCTCTAAAGAAGGAGACTCCACCACACTATGAGGCAGTGTATTCAACTTCCAAACAGCTCTCACTGTCAGGAAGTTCTCCCTAATGTTTAGGTGGAATCTTTTCTCCTGTAGTTTGAACCCATTGCTCTGTGTCCTAGTCTCTGGAGCAGCAGAAAACAAGCCTGTTCCATCCTCAGTATGACATCCCTTCAAATATTTAAATATGTCTATCATGTCCCCTCTCAACCTTCTCTTTTCCAGGCTAAACATGCCCAGCTCCCTAAGCTGCTCCTCATAGGGCATGGCTTCCAGACCACCCACCATCCTGGTCGCCCTCCTCTGGACATGCTCCAGCTTCTCAATATCCTTCCTGAATTGTGGTGCCCAGAACTGAACACAGTATTCCAGGTGAGGTCTGACCAAAGCAGACCTCAGAATAGAGGTGAATAAAGCAGAATAGAGTGGCACTATTACTTCCCTTGATCTAGACACTATATTCCTATTAATGCAGCTCAGCATTGCATTGGCTTTTTAAGCTGCTGCATCACACTGCTGACTCATGTTCAGCTTGTGGTCCACTAAGACTCCTAACTCCTTTTCATATGTACTGTCCTCAAACCAGGTGTCACCCATCCTATATCTGTGCATTTCATTTTTACTGCCCAAGTGTAGTATCCTACATTTCTCCTTGTTGAAATTCATTTTGTGAGTTTTGGCCCAACTTTCTAATCTGTTGAGGTCATTTTGGATTCTGATCCTGTCCACTGGAGTATTAGCTACCCCTCCTAATTTGGTGTCATCCTCAAACTTGATAAGCATACCCTCTATTCCCTCATCCATTGATAAAGATGTTGAATAGCAGTGGGCACAGGACAGAACCCTGTGGCACCCCACTTGTCACTTTTCTCCAGGATGAAGAGGAGTCATTGGTGACTACCCTTTGGGTTTGGTCAGTCAAGCAATTACAAATTCACCTAACAGTTGCATTGTCTAGCCCACAGGTTACTAACTTTTTTGCAAGAATATCATGGGGGACCTTGTCAAAAGCCTTACTGAAATCAAGATACACTACATCCATTGTGTTCCCTTCATCTATCAAGCTTGTAAAGAGATAAGATTAGTCTGGCACGACTTGTTCTTGAGAAATCCATCTTGACTTTTTGTGATCATGGCATTCCTTTCTAAGTGTTTACAGACTGTCTGTTTAATGATCTGCTCTAGAATCTTTTCTAGTATCTATATCAGGCTGACTGGGTGGTAATTATTTGGGTCTCCCCCCCCCCTTTTGAAAGATGGAGACAACATTTGCCCTCTTCCAGTCGGGGACCTCTCCTGTTCTCCAGGAATTCTCAAAGATTATTGACAGTGGTCCTGAGATTACTTCTGCCAGTTCTTTTAGTACCCTTGGATGAAGTTCATCTGGCCCTGGAGACTTTTACTCATTTATACTGGCCAGGTATTCCTGAACCACCTCTTTTCCAATTCTGTGCTGTATTTCCCCTACTGCATCATCTGCTCCATCTTCCCCAGATTGAGCACTGTTCCCCCTTTGGGAGAAGACTGAAGCAAATAATGTATTAAGTAGTTCTGCCTTTTCTCTGTCCCCTGTTACCTTTCTCCATCTTCTTCCCACAGCAGCCCTACCATTTCCTTGTTCTTCCTTTTGCTATGGACATAATAAAAAAAGCCCCTTTTATTGTTTTTAACCTCTCTAGGAAGCCTGAGCTCCATCTGAGCTTTGGCTTTACATGAACTGGTTATTTGTTTGAATTCTTCTTTGCTGATTTCCCTCTTTTTCCATTTCTTGTACATGTCCTTTGTAAGTTTTAGCTCAGTTGAGAATTCTTTCGATATCCATCCTGGTTTTCCCCCTTTTGTCCTCTTCATTGGAACTGTTTGAAGTTGTGCCTTCAATATCTCACTTTTAAGAAACTCCTATCCCTCACAAACACCTTTATCTTTTAGTATTTTTGACCATGGGATCAACTCCAGTAATTCCCTAAGTTTTCTGAAATCAGTTTTCTTAAATCCTAGAATGCATGTCTGACTATGTTTGGCTTCCTCTTTCCTCTGTATAACAAACTGCAGGTTTGTTTCGCTAAAGGGCTTCCTTTTCAGACAACGTCTTTCCCATCTCATCATGCACCCATGCTGCTGCAGTTCTGCCAGTGCTGCTTTTTATTGATGGGTTAAGCCATCACTAGATCCCCTGTTCTGTTTCTGTAACGGAATGTCCTGTGACTGAAAGGGTCCCCCGTTATGCTGATGCAATGCCAGCGTCAATAGGAGGTCTGTGCCAGAACACTTCTGGGTGAGATCAGGACATCAAGGTAAGTGACACACTTTTTTGTATCCTCCCTGGGTTACTTGTTATGGTTTAAGTGTGTTTTTGTGCTTGCTGTTACTTTTTTCCCTTTTATTTTGCTTTTGAAGTTTGAATTTCCCATGCACTCGTCCTCTTGCGAGAACGGCCAGGATTTCAAACCAGGAAGAGAATGGAGATCTATTTGAGCTCCATTCACTCCTGGGCAACAACAAAGATGCTACCAAGATAGGTCTGAAACTCTGGGTGATTGTGGTGTGACAAGGACAGGAGAGGGATGGGAAAGAAGATTGCAGGATGCAAAGGTTTTTTTTTTTTTTGTTCCTGTCTGAAAATCTCCCATGTTTCACTTTACTGATTCAGCTGAATAGTACCTTGGGTACTATTACCAGAAAGGAATAAAGGAATACTGATCTAAAAACAAAGTTGGCTTGCATGAATTCCTTCTTAGGCCTGACCATCTTAAGGCATGTAGGGTAGAGACCTATTCCTCAAGTAGGCTCAAATCATGCTCAAAAGGGGTGAATACTAGAGCATCGATGAGAGAGAGAGGGAGGGGGAGAGAGAGAGAGAGAGAGAGAGAGAGAGAGAGAGAGAATGCATCACCTAAAGAACACAGATTTGCATAAAATATGCACTTGCTTATTTGGAGATGCACATTTATAAATAATCACTATAATTTAAATAGAAATATAACATATCTCACTTCAGGGACTTTTTCAAATGATTGAAAAAAACCCGAGGAGGTTGGGAGAAGAACTGGGCTGTTGCGGTTACACAGCCCAGTTTCTGACAGCCCCATCCTCCTCCCAACCTCCTCCTGACCTTCCCCCGTGCTGTTGGAGCCTCTTTTTAATGATGGAAAACCTCTGTCAGTAAAACGTGGTGCCAGCAGCATGGGGGGAGGTCAGGAGGAGGGAGGGAGGAGGATGGGGCTGTCTGAAACAGGGCTGTGTAAGCGTGACAGCCTTGTTCTTCTCCCGACCTCCTCAGGGTTTCTTTCAACCATTTGAAAAAGTCCCAGGTCAGTTATGACTGTAACAATGGTATGTAGGTTGAAACATATTGGTGGGGAATGCATCAATTAATGTATCAAACCTGCATAATCAGAATGCAGATTAATGATATTTTGTATAATATTCAAAACGGATGCTCAAATTTGAGGAAGTGAAATAGGGCACCCTAACCATAGCAGGGAAGAATGTGATTCCTGAATATTTGTCTAGTGTTGATGTCCAGGTGATGACTGTTGATGGGTACTTTCAAGGCCTCTGCTCTCCCTTCTTATGTTTCTTTATCTTTGAAAGGGACTTGGAGTAAACAGTCCCTTTCAAAGGATGCCTTTAAACAGAGGACTGACCTTTTTAAAGCAGGGCACATGGTTATGCTTGCTCCAAATTATTTATCTATTACTAGCTCAAATAGCCTGTATGAGAAGTGACATTCAGAATGCACTTAAAAATAAATTATTCCAGCGAAGATGCATTCTTTTCTACTTACCAGCTGCACTTGCCTTGCTTTTTCTTGTTTGAAACAGGTTATCTGTAACTATTCTGGCTTGTCTCAGAGTTCTCAGAACTCTGAGAAACCCTTCATCCTATCCTCATCCACATATTCAGTTAAATGAATGAGAGTAAATTGTAATTGTAAGCATTTTCAAATATGCAGATATTTAAATCATACTGCTATAAGCTATGCTCTATTGTTATTCAGAGCTTTCTATCAGTTTTGGCACGGCTTGGTCACTAACAAGCAATGGTAATTAATGGACAATCAGAGACTGCTGTATCTTGGGCAGGTTAGCTTCCATTCACATGTAGGATGGGAGGTAGAGGCTGCACACTTGTGCACACCTACAGTCATGTGAACAAAAAGCATACCCTCTTTGAATTCTATGGTTTTATATATCAGGACATGATAACAACCATCTGTTCCTTAGCAGGTCTTAAAATTAGGTAAATACAACCACAGGTGAACAACACATGACATATTACACTGTGTCATGATTTATTCGACAAAAATAAAGCCAAAATGGAAAACCCATGTGTGAAAAACTAAATATACCTTATGATTCAATAGCTTATAGAACCGCATTTACCCACAATAACTTAAAGTAATCATTTTTTGTATGACTTTATCAGTCTCTCACAGAGACTCTTCTTTACAATGTTGCTTCAGGTCATTGAGGTTTGTAGACATTTGTTTATGCACAGCTCTCTTAAGGTCCTGCCATAGCATTTAATCAGATTGAGGTCTGGACTTTGAATGGGCCATTGCAACACCTTGATTCTTTTCTTTTTCAGCCATTCTCATGTAGATTTGCTGGTGTGCTTGGGATAATTGTTGTATGACCCAATTGCAGCCAAGCTTTAGCTGTCGGACAGATGGCCTCACATTTGACTCTAGAATACTTTGGTATACAGAGGAGTTCATGGGCGACAAAATGACTTCAAGGTTCCCAGGTCCTGTAGCTGCAAAACAAGCCCAAATTATCACCCTTCCACCACTGTGCTTGACAGTTGGCATGAAGTGTTTGTGCTGATATGCTGTGTTTGGTTTTCACCAGACATGTTGGTGTGCATTATGGCCATACATGTCCTCTTTGGTCTCGTCTGTCTAAAGGACATTGTTCCAGACATCTTGTGGTTTGTTCAGATGGAACTTTTGCAAACCTAAGCTATGCTGCCATGTTCTTTTTAGAGAGAAGAGGCTTTCTCCTGGCAACCCTTCCAAACAAACCATACTTGTTCAAGTCTTTTTCTAATTGTACTATCATAAACTTTAACATTTAACATGCTAATTGAGGCCTGTAGAGTCTGAGATGTAATCTTTCTCATTGAAGAATGATGGACTTTAAATTGTTTGGAAATGGCCTTATAACCCTTCCCAGATTGATGGGCAGCAACAATTGCTTCTCCAAGATCATTGCTGATGTCTTTCCTCCTTGGCATTGTGTTAACACACACCTGAATGCTCCAGACCATCAAACTGCTAAAACTTTGGCTTTTATAGAGCCCTCATGATCAGTCAATCAAGGACATTTGATTAGCAGCACCTATCCGCTACTTAGCATCTTAATTTGTATGGAAGCAGTAAAGGTGTACTTATTTTTTCACACATGACTTTTCCATTTAGGCTTTATTTTTGTCGAATAAATTATGACACAGTGTAATAGGTCATGTGTTGTTGTTCATCTGAGGTTGCATTTACCTAATTTTAAGACCTGCTAAGGAACAATTATTGTTATTACGTCCTATATGTAAAACGATAGAATTCAAAGAGGGTATACTTTATTTTTCACACAACTTTATGTGGAAAGTTAATCCCATTGAATCCAGTGGGACTTGCATCTAAGTAGACGTGCAAAGGATTTACACAGTAGAATTTATTTTTCCTGGAAGTACATCCCAGGAGAAAATAAACAACAAAACACACCACTTAAGGCCTAATCCACACTGCACAAATAATGTAATTTGAAACTGGATTATTTTCCCTGGCTCCTTTCTATTGAATCCTGAAACAGTGCTCCATTCACTTCCTGGACTGAAATCCTGCCCATTCTCGCAAGAAGACATGAGCATGGGAAATTAAAAAATAAAAAGTAAAATAACACATACAAAGTTACACCAAGCACAGAAACACACACACACACCAAAGTAATCTGGGGAGGTTCATAAAAAGAGGGTAGTCTACCTTGTTTTCATGATTCCACCAGGAAGTGTTCAGGCAGGACCTCCCATTGATGCTGTATTCATGGCAGGACAATGGCATGAGGTTTCAGATGCCCGCAATGGCAGCACCAGAATAGGAAGGGCGATCTATTGATGGCTCGCCCACTTGATAAAAAGAAACACCAGAATAATGACAGTAGAATGCAAAAGGATGATGCCATATATTGGCGTCCTTTTGTGTTCCAATGTTGTTATTCTGGTGCCACATTAGCCACGTCTGATAATTGCCCAGGATGACACAGCACAGCTGATGCAACCATACCATGGACAATGTATATAAATGGGCATAGCCTATGTTCTTTGTGGGGTGTTACTGTTGGAATTGTGGTCAGAGGTGCTGTTGGATCGTTCTATAGATAGACAGCTATTAGTTTGTATATACTCAGTAAGTAAAGTTCTGTAAATAGAGCTTTGAAGCTTATTCTTTGGCACCTTGCACACTGCAAGTAGGGCACAGCTCTGGAGAGCCCAGCTGAGAAGGGACCATGGGAGCACTGGTGCTGACACTGGCCCAAAGTCATCCCAGGGGTTTCCATGACCAACAGGGATTTGAACCTGGTCTCCTGGTTCAACACTCAAACCACTACACTGCATTATCCTATTTTATAGGATTTACTAAACATATAGGTGTGAAAGTGTATGTTGATATTAATTTCTGTGGGGCTACGGCATCAAATAGTTCTCTGGGAAAGATGTTTCCCCATTATGCCAATCTTTCACCTTCCCTGTTTTCTTTACATAGGTGTTTTATTTATTATATATATTTATTTTTTTAAAAAAATGTTTATATCCTATTCTATGTCAAGATAGCTCAAAGCAATGTACAATAAATCATATTAAAACAATTTAAAATCCAGAGCAGTAAGCATAAATTCAGGAGCCAGCATGGTGTAGCAGTTTAAGTGTTGAACTATGACTCTGGAGACCAGTGTCTGAATCCCTGCTCAGCCATGGAAAGCCCCTGGGTGGTCTTAGGCAAGTCACACTCTCTCAGCCTCAGAGGGAGGAGAAGCCTTTATTGAAGTAACAGATCATTAGTCAACAGAACAAATACATATTGGATCAAAATGATAAAACATTCATATTGAGTAGAAATACTTTACAAACAATTTAAGAGAATAAAATAATTCAAAATGCCTATGTTAAATAGTTAGAATCTATAAAAACAGCATAAAAGATTACATTTTGAACAATAAGACTGTTTCTGATGTTTCTGTCAGCAACTGAGGTGCTGTTTTTTTTGTTTTTTGTTTTGCACAAACTGCAGTTTCCAGGTCATCTTCAAGGGTAGTCCCATGTAGAGCACATTGCAGGAGTCTAATCAGCAAGTTACCAGTGTATGGGTTTCTGTGGTTAAATTACCCCTGGCTAAGAAAGGCTCTAATTGGTGGATATGTTGAAGGTGGCCCCAGGCACTCTGAGCCACTGAATCTCCAATGGTAGGGATAGATCAAGGAGTATTTCCAAGTGACATACCTTCTTTTCTGGGAATGCAACCCCATCCATGGAAATTCCTGGGCCTGAGGACCACCAATCCTGTGGCATCACTTAGGCTGGTGTCACCCTTCCCCCGATGGTGTCACTTGGTGTGGTTTGGCCTCTCTACATCCCCTAGTACTGCCACTGCACCAATCCACAGAGTTTCCATGTTACTGGGAATCAGTTTCAGTTTATTATTCCCCATTCAACCCATTCCCTCACCCAGTCACTGCACAGTTGCCGCTGACTCCAACAACAAGAAGGAGAGCTGAATGTCATCAGCATTAGAGCACTTGTATATCCCCCTTCCCTTGCACACCCTTCTGACTCCATAATATATGCCCACAGGCTTGCTTCTTGCTTCTACACAAACTGAAATTCAAATAACTGAATCGGTTGTAATTCATATCCTTAATTTGTCTGATGGTGGGTTGTGTGTGAACACACTTATTGCCGATTAAGAACATCCTGTTTTGATTTAGCTTAATAGACTGAAAGCATTGGCTATAATTAACATAAAAGCAATTCTTCATTGAAGCTGCTGGGTTCAGCCAGTCTGTGTGATGCACTCTGGCTGTACAGCTCTGAAATTTTCAAGATCTTTCAGTTTCAGAACAAAGAATCTGCTACTTTAGGACAGATGACTCTGGTATTAATTTGTTTGCAAACATATGACATGAAATAGTCCACCTACACTTTTGTAACTAGAATTTAGGGAAATAAGGCAAATCCATAGTGTAATCAAATCATTCAGTGAATTTAGGCTACTCAGTGTAAATGGCATGCAATATTTAATACAAAGTAAAAGAAAAAGAAGGAAAAGAGCATGCATATTGAAGGCAATCATGTACAGAAAAAGAAAGGACTAGAACCATTGAGTTTGGATGTATATTTTAATTGTTGTAAGCCACCCCGATTGTGTTTTGTAGAAGGGCGGGATATAAACAAAATTGTATTATTATATTTATTATGATTATTATAGAGAGCAAAGATTCCAGTTTGCCATTCTAACATGAGTATTGTCAAGACAGAGGAGGAAGTATCTCTTTTAAAACTTAAGTTAGATCCATTACCATTCTGTGCATGTTGAAGAGGCACTGAGGAGATCCTGTGAAGTGCTGAGCACTCTTTTGGCTATCATATAGGTAGAGATCACTGTCCAGGATGGAAAAAAGATGATTTGGAGTGTTATTTAAATGGAATCAGGATGACCACACTGCAAGATCAGAGAGCTTCTAAAAAAGCAATACCCCTAGGTCTGGGCCAATCCAAAAGCTTCATGGCCAAGCTCCTGCATCAAAGAGATATAAAGTTCTGCAAGCTAGAACTATGCTCCATCTCCCCTCTCCTCTCATTTAAAAACCACCTGTCTCTGGCTGCCCCCTCAATATAGTTATATAGTGGCCAGTGGAGAACGGGGTGGCTGAGAAGCACCTGGCTATGATAACATCATCCTCTAGGACCTTCAGAGGACCCACAGGAGGTAACAGATAGATTTACACAATCGTAGAGCAGGAAAGGACTACAAGGGCCATCTAACCCACTCCCCTGCCATCCAGGAATACACAAAGCACATCTGAAAGATGGCTATTCAGTCTCTGTTTAAAGACCTCCAAAGAAGGAGACTCCACCACATGCTGAGGCAGTTAACAGATTTTATTATATACTGTAGAAGTTTTTACTAATATTTAGGTGGGATCTTATTTCTTGTAATTTGAATGCACTGGTTCATGTCCTAGAGTTTCTCTACACTAACCATATTCTTCCTGCAAGCTTCCTGCTGGCATATTCTGGCCGTGGATCAGGCCTGCCCCCCCACCGTTACCTGCATGAAATAGGAGGAAGTCCACACAGACACGGCTGCCCAAAGCTGCAGCTACATCTGCTGTTCTCCGCATCACACTCTCTGAAGCCAGGAAGGAGGCTCACAGCATGTGATCAAGGTTTATCACATGCAGGGGCCCTTTATCACATGCTGCAGGCCTCCTTCCTTGCTTCAGAGAGTGTAACTTGTATAGCAGCGGAGATGTCTGCAGATACGGACTGGTGTGTTGGGATGGACTCCTGTGTTTCCATGGGGCCTGAGCCATTTTTTCTTGAAAGAGGCAGTTTTGCCCAGGTGTTAAAATATAACAGTTTAACAGGATTGTTAGGGTAATATTGTTTTAAGTGCAAAAAGAAAAATGTTGGAGCAACAGACCACATTCTAGCACAGCTGAAATGGGTTTGATCACAACTGGCTAGACAGAGGGCTAACAATCAAACACTCCTATATAGTCAAAGCACAAGAGGTATTATGTGTGGATTGGTGTTGTGTAGAAAAAGGAGTGTTGGTGGACATTGGAGAAGTTGCTGCTGAGTTTGTTAACTAGGTTTGCTGTTTATATACTGTGTTTGTTTATACTTAAACTGAATGAACCTCACTGCCTCTAAGTCTTTTCTGTGTGTGAAAGTCGGTCAGAGCAGTGAAATGGCTGCTAGGTGAAACCTTTGTTTTTGTGCCCTTTCTGCTGTGCAGTTCTGCTGCTTTGCTAATCCTGGGTTAGTTGCGTCCAGGCTGTGCCAGGTGCCTCTCAGTGAGCCTATACTGAGTGGACAGGACTTTACCCTGTCTTCCCTGTCTTTTCCCCAGGTGTTGTCAAGACTGCCCAGGGGAAAAACAGGAGGAAAGCCCTGTGTTGTATGGACGTAGGGCTCCAAGATGGGGGCAGGATGGGGTAAGTAGCCCATCTAGACAAGCACCTAGTCTCTGGAGCAGCAGAGCAGCAGGATTAGCATCAAATACAAAATATCTTGCTGCAGCTGTTTTTTTTTTTTTTCAATGGGGTGGTTCATTTCTTGAGAAGGATGAAAAAATTTACAAGCGTTCTTTATATCTCTACAGTTAAGAGTTTGTTTATTTATTTGTTAGCTATATACAGTAGCACTCCATATTTGCTGATTTGCCAACCGCTGATTCAATTATTCACAGTTGGCGATGGTGGTGGAGGAGGGATCTCACCTCCACTCTCTTCCCCTGGAATGGACTCTGGTCACAGAGGAGGCGATGATGGGGGAGAAGGGGGGAGGGAGGGGAAGGAAGGATATCATCTCCCCCTCTCTTCCCCCGGGAGAGCTCTGGCTGCAGTGGCAGTGATGGTGGGGCAAAGAGGAAAGGGAGGGGAAGGGAGATCTTACCTCCCCCTCCCTTCCCCTGGGAGAGCTCTGGTTGCAGCGGTGGCAGTGGCGGCAGGAGTGGCTTCTCTCCCTTACCCATCACCTGGCAGGAGTAGTGGCAGCAGCGGCAGCATGGCTCAGCCTGGCCAAAAGCCCTCCACCTCTCTCACTTCCTCCACTTCCCCCCCAGCACTGGCAGCAGGGGAAGGGAGAAGAGGAGGGGAGCTCACCCCCATTCTCCCTTCCCTTGGGAGGGCTCCTGTGGCGGCAGCGGGGTGTTGGCATTGGGTGGCGTTCGTTATTATTTGTGGATTTAAGTATCTGTGGAGGGGAACCATTCACCCATGGATACAGGGGTGCTACTGTATCCTATCATTCCATCAGAGATCTCAAGACAATGTACATGGCTCATCTTCTCCCTAATTTATTCTCCTTCCAGTCCTGAGAATTAGGTCAGTCTGGGAGAGGACAAGTGGGTCATGGATTTCCTGGATTTCCCAGGTCCCAGTCCAACACTCTTTATACCACACAGGTTCTCTTGGGGGTTGTATAAACAGCAAATGGGAGGAGACTGTGGGCTGTCTTAATGGCATCCTGCATCATTTCTCATATTCAGAAGGAAGGGGGTTAAAAATGTCAAAAATTGCAAAGAGAAAGCCATTGCAGTTTTTCCTGGAGTTTTCAAAAAACGCCAAAGGAAATGTGCGTTCCTGCTTGTTGGGACAAGTGATTTGATTTGAATCGCTTTCCCATAGAAGAGGAAGTGCAAGCTGATTGGCTGGATGAGCACAGGGAGGCAAAGCTTGCTAACAGGGCAAGTGCCCGCTGCTGCCATGTTGGATTTTTGCCTTAGCGACCGAGCACTAAGGTGATAAAAATGCGGTGTGTGTGTGTGTGTGTGTGTGTAAAAAGGTGAAATATTGCTTATGCGCATCGTGGAAATAAGGTTCTGTTAAATAAAAAAAGTTCATTGGTGGCAGATTTAAAAATGCGAGTAATTCACTTGTGGCTGTCATCTTGAATAGAGGGCATGCAAAATTTATGGGGGCTGTAAGACCATTAAGAGAAGTCGCAGCTGCTACAACTTGTCTTTACTGTGGATCACTCCATTTTTTCAGGGGGGGGGGGTTGTATAGATAAGCCCTGAGTGTTCTCTATGAAGTTCCTAGATGCATCTTCATTTGCCAGATAATATGCCCCTAATCTTGAGCAATGGCTGAATGGTCAAAGGAGAAGGCACGATTATGAGAAGCAATTATTAGTTAGGAATAAGTGTTAAAAGAATTATGTCTACCCTGTGCACATTGTTCTGGAAGCTGTTTTCTTGCGATGTACTGTCTGCTGTCTCTGGCAGAAGTCTCTCCTATTACCTGCTCTGATCTTTTTAACTGGAGATGTCACATATGGTGCCTTGTATTTTCTACAAGCAAAGCATCTACTACTGAGCTAAGCTTATGGTTTCTTCCATGTATGTGTTGAGCATCATGGGATCTCTTAAAGGTCCTCTTAAGGGAACTATAATAAGTTCTGTCCCCATCAACTGCACCATGGATCGTCTTTCTACTACTGAACTAAGCTTTTGGTTTCTTCCCTGTACAGTTGGCTCTTGGTATCTGTGGGGGTTTGGTTCCAAGACCCCCTGTGGATCCCAAAATCCGTGGATGCTCAAATCCCATTTTATACAGTGGCATAGTAAAATGGTGTCCCTTATATAAAATGGCGAAATCAAGGTTTGCTTTTGTGTGTGTGTGGGGGGGAAATCGGAATATTTTTAAGCAGTGCATTTTTGAATTTGTGGATACCAAATTCATGGATATGGAAGGCTGACTATTTGATGAGCATCAAGCAGTTGCTTAAATGTCCTCTTAAGAGAACTGTAATAAGTTCTGCTCCCATCAACTACATCTTTCTACATGAAATCCTCCATCATTCCATCTAAAGCTGTGGAACAACAGGCTATGAACTCTGACTAATTTGCTATGTACATGGTGACTGATCACTGACATTTGTTGTAAACAGGGATACATAGGGTGAGGGAGGAGTTGGAATAATTACAATGTATGGCTAAAATTTAAAAAATAAAATTAAAATTAAAAAAATAAGTTCTGCTCCCCAGTGCTTTCACAGTACTGTGCTCTCTGGTGGTCAAGTGTTTAAATGGCAGTACTGCAGCCACAACGTTGTGAGTTCAATCCTGCAGGGCTCCAGGTTGATTCAGCATTCCATCCTTCCTTAGGTTGGTAAAATAAGTACCCAGCCTGTTGGGGGCAATTAGCTAACACATTGTAAACTGCTTAGAAAGTGCTTAGCACTATAAAATGTTATAGAAATGTAAGTGCTATTGCTATTGCTGTTGCTAACTGTGTTACTGGACCAAGTCAGGTGACCACTCAATAATAATAATAATAATAATTATTATTATTATTACCCTGCCCCAATGTTAAAAACAATTGGGGCAGCTTACAACAATTAAAATACAACAATGCTGACTAAAATCCCTAAGCACCACCCACCCCCACCCTCCCCCATAAAAAGATATTAAACTAGTATAAAATTAAAAACCACCTAAATTAAAATCACATAAAAAAATACAAAAATCAACAGCCAGCAAGACTAAAAGAGGCCAGGAGACGCAGCTCCTGAGGACAGGATCTAATCAGGAAAGGCCTGCTGAAAGAGATCCATCTTTAGTGCTTTTTAAAAGCTACTCAAGATCGTCATCTGATGGATGTTGTTTGTCAGGTCATTCCATAATTTGGGGGTGATTACCGAAAAGGCCCTCTGGGAGGTTGCAGACAGCCTAGATTTTTGTGGCTGAAGCAAATTCCTCCCAGAGGACCGGAGTGCATGGGGAGGATTGTATGCGAGAAGGCGGTTCCGAAGATAAGTTGGACCCAAGCCATTTAGGGCTTTAAAGGTAATCACCAACACCTTATACTGGACCTGGAAACTGATAGGTAGCCAGTGGAGAGATTTTAATACTGGAGTTATATGGTCTCTCCGAGATGTTCCCGAGACCACTCTGGCTGCCATATTTTGTACCAACTGAAGTTTCTGGACCAAGCACAAAGGTAGCCCCATGTAGAGTGCATTGCAGAAATCTAGATGAGAGGTTACCAGCACGTGCACCACAGTCTCAAGGTCCCTTACTTCCAGGAAAGGGTGCAGCTGGCGTATCAGCGGAAGCTGATAACAGGCACTCCTGACTGTCGCATTCACCTGACTAGTCATCTGAAGCAATGAATCAAGGAGCACCCCCAGACTGTGAACACAGTCCTTAACGGAGAGTGTGACCCCGTCCAGGACTGGAGGTTGCAACTCAACTCCTGGTTTCGGGCCACTACCTGAGCACCTCCGTTTTGTCCAGACTTAATCTCAATCTGTTTTTCCTCATCCAGCCCATTGCTGCTTTAAGACAGTCATTAAGAGGAGAGACACCATCGGAATTCAAGGCTGATGATTGGGAAAAGGAGAAATAGATCTGGGTGTCATCAGCATACTGATAACACCCATCCCCATAACTCCGAATAATCTCACCCAGCGGCTTCATACAACATCGGGGACAGGATGGCGCCTTGCGGAACGCCACAAGTAAGCTCCTTTCTGCTGGAGCAGTTGTCCCCAAGCAGCACCCTCTGGGACCTGCCTGAGAGGAAGGGGGAAGAAGAGAAGAAGGGGGACTTATGCAGATCTCCAGATTTTATTGGATATTAATTCCTACCTGTCCTGGTCAGCACACAAAATTGTTGTTTGTAATTCATTAACTTCGAGAGGGCCCCACCATTCCCACGCCTAACCTAGAGTATGGAGTATGCTTGTGAATTTATGGTGCAGCAAATTCCCCTGGGTAGGAAAGGTTAAAAAAAAACCACAGCCATTTTAGAGCAGAAATATATATTGCCTTCTCAGAAGAAACTCTGCCCTGTTATTTCCTGGTCCATTCTTGGATCTAGAAAGACCTCTTTAATCCCAAACCTTCCTTTCTCTGAATAAGTGAAGAACTAATTTTTTTTTAAGGTACTATTAAGCACTGTTGATTCCACAGAGAGTTACCCACTGGTAGCATATGAGTAAGATAAGTATCATTCTTGCAGTCCAGAAGCAATCTTGCCGCACTTCACATAATTATGCCAGTGAATTCAGAAATGGCTGCCGCATTGTAAACCATTTTCCAGAGTCCACCCAGCACTTAACCTCATCAAAGAGGTTATCCTTTATAACTGGGGTGAGGATCATGTGGTTTGTCAGATGTTGTTGGACCACAGCTCTCATCAGCCGTAAGGGAAGGGATGATGGCAGTTGCAGTTGAACATAGCTTTTAAAAAAATCAGTACAGTTCCCAGAATCTTCCTGCCAGCCTTGGCTGGGGAATTCTGAAAGCTGCAGTCTAAAAAAGTAACTTACCCAAGCTTGGGTTCAGCATTTGAAGGGTGATATGTTCCTCCTTGTTTTTTATGAGATAGTAAGCACTGTCTCATAACCCATCTGGTTTTCTGATTGTGAACACATTCCACACAAGTCTGATAGCATTTGCCTTATAATGGATATGTTCACTGAAGGACATCTTTTAAAAAAAGAAGCTTTCTGAATGTAACTACAACAGTAAAATAGTCTCACTCTTGACTAATTTTATCACATCAGGCTCTGGTTTTGGAGACTTCCAGCATAAGAAGCCCTGTTGAGTTTTATATGTCTGCATAAAATCCCCTACTTTGGAATACTGAATACAGTGCACTGATTTCTTAAATAACACATGAGTGCAGATGTACCGTAGAGACTTTTAAATCTTTAGCACATGTGTGAAAGAATGCATGTCTGTATGTTAAAATGAGAGACTGTGTTTAACTGTGAGAGGGTGTCAAGGTCTGCAAAACTGCATCCTTCTCTCCTGCTGCTTTTCACAGATGGGGGAAGCTGCCAGCTGCTAGGCTGACCATTGAGAAGGAAAAGGCAGGCAGTTGTGCAGATGATCAGTCACCTAGCACAGTGGAGACTCTAGAACAGTGTTTCGCAACCAGGGTTCCCTGGAACCCTAGGGTTTCCCAAGAGGTTGCTAGGGGTTCCTCAAGAGATTGTGATTGTGGGGGGAAAGCAATGGCAGTATATAGAATAATGTTTATGCAGGGGTTCCCTGAGACCTGAAAATTATTTCAAAGGTTCCTCCAGAATAAAAAGGTTGAAAAAGGCTGCTCTAGAAACTCAGCAGAGAAGAAGGTGGGGCAACACAGCTATAAAAGCCAGCGCTGTAGCCATGAAAGAGAAGGTAGCCATAGTCAGAAGAAGCCACAGTGTAGAAGAGGAGATTTACTTTTCCCTTACTGAGACAGAGATAGAGGGATAACAAATTGTTGAATACCCACCAAAGAGGGTTGCCCAGGGAGAGGGTGAGGAAACCAAGGTGGGGATCTTCCCAGGGGTTTGGCTTCCAACCTTAAAACAAAACAAAACAAAACAAAACCCCACAGTTGGGCTAGATTTTCCACACTCTAAAACAATTCTCATGTTCCAAACAGCACCAAAAAGCTTGGAGAAGGCCCTTCTGTGCCCCAGCAAGCCTGTCTGGCTTGCCTGCTGCCTGAGTGGTGGTGAGTGATCATGAGGGTCTGAACTTGCATAAACTTCCCCTCCTCTACAGAGCTAGTTACATGGAGACCTGAAACTGGAAAGAGGCAGATGCTGTGCAGATATACCCTTCAAGTGCCTGATCTGGGTGTGATTTAAAGCTACTGGTCTGGCCTGTGGCCCTAGGAGAATACTGTGGCCCTAGGAGAATACTGTAGTTTTGTCACTGTCCTGACGTTATGATGTAATGGAGAGGTGTTTGTGTTTTGTAAAGCTTTGTAGCCAATATACCTCAGTGTAATGGAATTCTGCCTTGAACCTCCTTGATGGCCTGAGAGCTATGAGCCTTATCACACAAGGCAAGTAAATCAGAATTGCATCAGGATAATAGCACTTTTGGTTGGTGCTTATTGTACAACATTATCCCTATTCTGTTGTTATTCTGTGGGAGGCCATTTTAGATATGCTTCTTTTTATTAACACAAAAAAACCATTAATGACCTCCTTTCCCACTTTTGTTGTGCTGTCATGTGATGAGCGAAAGCATAATTGCACTTTTATACCAATTTTGGGTAGTTAGGAGGGTGGTCTAATGGGCATGCTTTGGATGAGGAAATGTAATAGTGACTGAGGGAGAAGGAGTCTCTTTATTCAGCATTAAACTCACTTCCCATTGTTCCCATGAATGTCAGCAGTGGCATCTTCAAAGTGATCACCTAGCAGCAGCTTTCAGATGGTGGTGCTTAGCTCCGAAGGACAGCCCTTTCCTTCCTCAGCTGAATGCACCCAGTCTCATTGTTGCCCGCCCACAGTGAACCAATGAGCTAAGTGAGAGGATGTCAAAGAGGGAGGGATATGTCCTAGCAAGTCCCTCTGAGACTTGGGGGAAGCTCTGGCAACCAGGGTGTGGGGGAGACAGGGGAGTGTCAGGTCTCGGTGGCACTGCAGGCTGCATGTCTCAGGCAGCCCTTGCTCCTTCACTGGGATCAGATTAAAGTTATTCAAGATTAAAGTTCAGAGGGAGGATGGTGTTAGGGAAGGCAAAGTTAGCAACTGAACCAGGAAAGCAATAGACTATCTGTTTTTATAATGCTATGATTTCATGATGTCTTATATTTCGGGGGGGTGGGGTATCAGTATGTGTGTGTGTGTGTGCGTGTGCATGCACCAAACAATGAAAAGGTGAAGGTCTAATGTCTTGGAGGAGGTAGTGGGTGGACAGTCCCAAATGTGGTGTGTGATACAGTTTTAGCACAAATGGACACTGTACTACCAGAATGGTTCTGAAGGTGCATAAGGAAAGAGAGCAATCCTGATTGAATAAGCATTTTTACAGACAACACTGTTGTAGTGAGAGAGGAGCCTCAAGCAATAAGGCTATATGATGTGCTCCTCCAAATAGAGGGAGTGGGTAGAGTCACAGTTACCCGCTGGCCTCCCTTAGTTGTTTTTGGGGCTCATCTATTTGGTCCAGGATATGCCGGCTCCCCACCAGTGTATCCTGCCTGCGGATCAGGCCCATTCTTGCCTGTTACCCTCCACAAAATGGGAGGTAGTCCAGATGGGCACACTGGCCCATTCCTGCAGCTGCTGCCACTGCCGTCTCCTCCGCTCTCCTAGAAGCCCAGGAAGCTGGTATGTGTGACCAAGGCCCCCTGTATGTGGCCAGCCTTGATCACATGCTGTGGACCTGCTTCCTGCTGTGGAAGAGCAATGGCAGAGGGCAGCAGCAGTGATGGGCTGGTTTGCCCAAATGAACTCCTGGAGTCACGCAGAACCCGATCTATTTTTATTTGGGTTACAATTTCCCCCCATATTATTTTAAAATGTTTTATTGGTCCCTACCCCGTCTTCCCCTTGCCTTACCCCAGGGGTCGTGAGGACTGCTCAGGGGCAAAAGAGGGGGAAAACCCTGTGTCTTCAGGACTGCAGGGCTCCAAGACAAGGGCAAGACTGGGTGAATTGCTTGTGTAGATAAGCCCTTTGTTTCTTTCATGTGTAAGAAAAAGTAAAATAAAGCATGTCTAGTCAGTGCTGGATTTATGCACAGCCCAAGTAAATTACAGGTTAGAGCTACAGATTATGACACCTAAATAAAATGAATAATTAAACAAACCATAAACAAAGAAAGCAACAGCAATAACAAAACCAAAAACATATCTGTTAGAAAGACAGAGCATGGTAGTGGTGGTGGAAACGTATGCGATGGAGCCTTTTAAACATGACATAGCTTAGGTCTTCAGCATGTCTTAATATGTCCCCATTTATACTTTCCCCAGCAAACAGAATGTTTTCTGAACATGGATGAAGGAAGCCCAAAATAATTTCCATGGGAATTCAGGGAATGTTACAAAATGAAGGCTTCCCCCCCGCCCAACTTAGAAATAGTATCTTGAAATTTAGAGTCCATCAGAATGGTATGAATTAGAAATGGCCTATTAGTGGTCTTTGAGCTTTGGAGACTCTTGTTGTCCTTTGACCTTCCTTGTGCTATGGAAATAGTTGCTTCTCATCTACAAAGAGCAACTTTTTGTTGGCAGATAAGCATCAGAAAATGGGAGATAAATGGGAGAGTTACAGTTGGCCCTCTGTATGCACAGATTTTGCATCCACGGATTCAACAATCCATGGCTTGAAAATATTTTTTAAAAATCCAAAAAGCAAACCTTAATTTTGCCATTTTATATAAGGGACACCATTTTACTATGTCACTGCATATAATAGGACTTGAGCATCCACAAATTTTGGTATCCATGGGGGGTCTTGGAACCAAACCCCAGCAGATACCAAAGGCCCACTGTGTAAGGAAATGTTAGCAGAGGTGCTTGTAACCCCTGCATCACTTTAGTAAATCTGGAGATACAAAGTTTATATTGACACAGGTAATTGATCCATCCATCCAGACTAGTATTGTCTACTTTGATATCTGGTAGCTCTCCAGAGTCTGAGCCAGTGGTTCTGTCAAGATACTTTTGACTGGAGGTGTTGGAGAATGAACCTAGGGCACATGATATGGAAATCATGATCGCTACCATGGACTGAACTTTGCACTCATAGAATTTCCTAGGGAGTAGGTTAAGAACACAATAAACATGCAGTGAAAGGTCTGGGGTGAAAGTTGGCAACAACACTTTATTGGGTACAGCTTATATAGATTTGGTAAGACAGACTTCCTAAAAGGGAAGAAAAATCAAAGAAACCAGAATCCTTTTTTAGTTTTGTGAAAACAGGCAATTAGGGATGTTAACGGATACAGTGAGTCCCAGAAACCTCTTTAAAAGGTGAATTGCTTGGCAGGCAATTGCAATGGCAGGCAAGGCACCTTTCTATCTGAAAAACACCATGAGAGTCTGGGAGGGGCTTGGGCCACAAACCCAGGGGCTTGTGCTACAAACAGGCTACTTTTTACAATCCAGCTGGGAATAACAGTAGTGCTGGGCCAACCAAGGTAGGCACTGGTCACATGGACCTTTTGCACCACCTGGGTATGAGGTAAGATCCCTTATCACATTTGGGAGGGGGATGTAGAGTGCTACCTGACTTCTCTTCACTTGAATGGACTTGAATGGGTGGGACAGAAAGATAATAATAAAAGAGAAAATTGTATAACACAGTCCAACAGCACTATATGCAGTCAAGCATGAAGGTGCAAACCCTGCAATTCCAACCACAAACAAGAGGTAAAATTCCTTCCCAGCCTCATCTACAGGCACCCAACAAACATAATTGGCAACAATAATACAGGAGAAAGGCAAAGGTGGGCAGAATGGTGGTGGTGGACCATGTGTAACAACCAAACTGGTTGATACTATGCACAGGCTCATTTAAAGACTTTTGCAGTGGACCACAGAGGGTATCTTGTCCTACGCAGAGTAGGCATCCTTGAATTAGGAAGTGGAGAGCCAAGAAAACAGCCTCCAGTTAGAACCACAGGAGGCTAGCCGTTCTATCATGGCACTGGCAGAAGTAATGCCCAGTCCATCACATACAGTGCCTGCAGACCAGGAGAAGGATACAGAGGCACTTCACCATGTGGAGCATCATAAACTTAAGCACTGGTAGAAAGGGGACAGGAAATGCTCTGCTCCACTTTTAAAACAAGATGCTGAGCTCATGAGGCCAGCTGGGTTTCTTTACTGCTGGCCATTCCATTGCTGTAAACAAACAGCTCCCACCTTCCCTTGCAACCTTGCCTAAAGCATCTGGCTTTGTGGATCTCTGACTTTCAGTTTGTAACAGTGATGTGCTCCTGTGGCATAGTGGCTTGAGTTTTGGACTACAACTCTGAAGACCAGGGTTAGATCCCCCACTTGGCCATAAAAACCCACTGGGTGACCTTGGGCAAGTCACACACTCTCAGCCTCAGAAAACCCTGTGATAGGTTCACCTTAGAGTCACCATAACTTGGAAATGACTTGAAAGCACACAACAATTAATATTTCTGGCAACTCCCTTCTTGGCTTAAGATGCTGCTCAGGTTGCTTTTCCCTTTTCAACCTTGGACTGTCTGGAGGATGCTTCTGCTTCCCTTGAAACCGAATGTGCAACCTGGGACTGGCCTGGTTCTCCCGCCCCCGTCTATTCCTGTGGACTGTAGGTGCACTTATTTGGGCACTTGCCAAGCTTAAAGAGGACAGAGGAAACTTTACTTCCTAGTCCTGCCCAGCTTTCAGCCTGTCCCTAGGGACCCACCATGTTTTCCGACTGATCCTTGAATGTATCCATCATGCCCACTTGCCGAAGCATTTAGTGAGACACTGGTCAGGCCTTACATGAAGAAGGCAGTGGCTGTCACTCCCAACAGCCCCCTGCACTGGAGGTGCAAATGGCAACACCCATTCAGTGGTGTCATGATGGAGTGCCCAACTCCATCATGGGGAGTTCATCTGCAAAACCTACAGTTCGCAGCATCTGGAAAATTCCACTCCTTGTTTCCATAGCAACAGGTAAGGTAGAGGGTGGAACCTCATTTCCTAAACATGACATCACATAACCTGACTGGAGAGCCAATCAGATCTGGCAATGCAGAACCAATCAGCTGCTGACTAATGGAGTTTTGAGTTTCTGAACTCCTTTGTTTGAGACACATGGCTGGAGGCCAGCAAGGAGGTCACATGGCTTGACACCATCAAAGAGCCACAAGGGATATCTGAAGTCTGGGGAGAGACTTCTAAATGACATAGAAGTCTATGACTTCTGAATTCATAGATTTTCCTTGGCTTTTTTCCAGGCTGTGAGGCCGTGTTCTGGAATAGTTTCTTTCTGACGTTTCACCTGCATCTGTGGCTGGCATCTTCATTCCATCACCAGAAACTTAGCTAGGCTGGCTTACGATAAGCCTGAGCCTAGCCTCTCCCAATTGGGACACAGACTGAGACTATGAACCTTCATAATTGTAAGTTAGCATTTTCTTAGCTTAGGGAAATGTGGTTAGTTAGAAATGTGTTAGTTTTTGTAATTTATTTTAATCTTATTATTTAATCTTATGACTGAATGTATTCTGTGTAGCCTTAAGCTGAGAACCTGGAGGACAGATTTCCCTCCATGCGGTTTTATCTCTAGAGCTAAAATAACAAGTTTTTTTGAACCGATGTGGGGAGGGTTGCAGACTGGCTTTCTTAGTTCAGGTGGATTCAAGTGCTGTTTTTTTTTTTTCTCCTTCCCTCTCTCTTGTGGAGGGGGGAGAGTGGTTGTTTCCTCAGTAGTGTGGGTTTTGGAGATTGTGGGCACATTGCTAAACTGAATCCCCTTTTAAGTTATATGGTACATTGGGCAGATATAATTAATTAGACATCCTAGTTGTAAATGCTTACTGTATGGCTTAATGACTCAGTCATTTTTAGCAGAGTGAAGTATATGGAGGTGGCTTTTTGCTGGGATACTGAGCGCAACTTTGCCTTAGACTTTTGGGAAATACATTTAAAAATTGTAGCATTGTGTCATGAAGTTGAATGATGACAGTAATGTTGAGTGCTCCAGGTTTTTTTTTTAAAAGGGATGGCATTCGTACAAAAATGAAAAGTATGATTAATAGCAACAAGAAGTGCAGAGGTGCATGGAAATGAAATAACAAGATTAATGTTACAAGAATACCTTGGGATCCTTCAGATTTTCAACCTGGATAGCTTTTATTTGATCTGAGATCTGAATTTCATTCTCATACTGTTCAACTGAGATTGCTCTGCTAAATGCCACCACCCTACTGGGGCTTTTTGCTTTGGGAGTTGATCTCCTAAGAAAGAGTGATTCAAGGATGGAGACATGAGGGAGAAGTGGGTTTACAGATTCTTCAGCTTGTCAGAAAGCGAAGAGCTAAAATTGGTGCCTACCTGACATGCAGAAAGGATCCTGAGGCTGCAGCACAATTACTCTTCAAAATTCATTGATGTTTATCCTGTAGCAATTTTCTGTAATTACACTGACAGTACCTGACAGGCCCATGTCATCAGCAGTAGGAACAAAGTCAGATCCAGCTGATGTATTGATATTCCTGGATTGTTACTGCCTGCTTGCTGGTGTCCCCCCCACCACTTTTTTTCCCCTACAGGAGCTTTCTCCAGATATCAGATTGCTTTTAACATTTGTTTTGTCTGACCTAAGAAAAAGGATTTCATTTCTTTTGTATATGGATTTGAGAATGGAATAAAAATCTACACTTTTAATTAGATCAGGTCCCATGCCAAAAGAAAGATGGAATATAAAATAAATACATAAACAATTTTCAGCAGAAATTCACCATTTCCCTTCAGTAGTTGGGTTTTTTAGCTTTCAGTTTTGCTTGTGTGAGAAGGAATATTACCATTATCACACAGGTTTAGGAGACAGTCTGTTCCCACCACCTCTAAAAAGCACAAAATATCCTTTTCAGTTTAAAGTCCCTTTTTCATTACCACCCAGTCTCACAGCCACTGCCAATAACATGGTATAATTTATATGGAGTGTGCCAGAACCACAACAATTATGGGTTGCTCCATTTGTCCCTTTGTTATCTACTTACATTTCCCAGCAATTCAAAGTTCAAGTACATTGTGGTCACGAAGGCACATGTTCTCAGAAGAGCTGTGTGACATCGTGGACAGGAGAGAGCTTGATTCCACATGGTCCACATTGAACTGTGATGTTGACAAGGTGACCTTGGATACGTCATTCAGCCTCAATAACATCACAAGATGGCTGTTGCAAGGACAAAGACATATCCCGATGTATGCTGTCTATGTTGGAAAGAAGGGTAGACAGAATACAAATAGATTTTCCCCCCTAAAGGCAGTCAAATTAGCTACCAATATCTTTCATTTCCAAGAATGTGTCCTCACATCATCCAATGGAAGTGAACTGCCAAGTTTCTTTCAAACTATATACCAAAAGTCTAATACTATAGTTAAGACATTGAGCATGTAACATTTTGACAAAGAATTCAGAAGTCCAGCTCTAGCTTGAATTCTGAAACTATATACATTTAGGACCAGAGCTTTGAAAAGTTACTGTTTTGGACTATCTATCTATATATATATATATAATTCTCTTGGGTATGTTGCCATTTCCAGTGTGCTGATTGGCTGCTTAGGGACCTGACCAACCAATCACAGCTTGGTTGGGCAGCCAATCAGCAAACTGGGGGCGGAAAAATGTGGACTTTTATGTCTAGTGTAAACATGGCCGCCAGCAAGGAGTGAGTAGCAGGATGTGTGTGTGGCATGGTGTGTATGCGGGGCTTGGGGAGGGTGGCAAGAACCATGGTGGGGGGCAGATGGAGCGTGGGGGGAGGGAGGCGGCAGGGGTCGGTGGGGAGGGAGTGGTGTGTGTGCATGCACTTGGGGTCGGCAGGAATGGGAGGGCCGCAGTAGGGGGGGTAGGTGGTGTTTGGGGAGGGAGCGGTGTGTGTGTGCACACGGGGGGCAGGGAGGGCAGCAGGGGAAGGGAGGGCTACGGTGGGGGGGCAGGTGGTGCATGTGGGGAGGGAAGAGTATGTGTGTGTGCGGGGGGCGGCAGGAGATGGGAGGGCCATGGTGGGGGGGGCATGTGGCATGTGGGGGGAGGGAACAGTGTGTGTGTGTGTGCAGGGGGGGGTCTCAGGGATGGTGGCAGGGGGAACGGTGTATGCTACACCGGGTATATAGCTAGTAACATCCATAATCTCCCAATCAAGATCACCACTATCTATACTGGCTTTAGGATTCTGGGTATTATAGTCCAAAATAGTATCTTTTACAAGGTTGTTCAGGACAACATCCAAAGAAGTCCAGGTTCCACAGCCAAATAGGTGCCACTCTGCTGCAGTGAAGCTGACTGATTTATTCCATGTATATGTTGCCTCCCTATGGGGGACACAAGGCAGATCACAAAGCTAAAACAAGAGGAGCTAAAAACCTGACAATAAAAATTAAAACACAATTAAAACCCATCACATTAAATCTGTTATTTTTTTAAAAAAAAATAAAGTTAAAAAGAGAGCACAAAAATGCTATTAAAATGTTCCCTACAAACAATCACACATTAACAGCCTTGTTTGAATTAAAAAAAAAATCTTAAACTGTTGGCAAAAGAATTGCAGAGAGGGGGCCATCCTAGCCTCCTGTGGTAGGCAATTCCAGGGGGTGGGAACAGCTGCTGAAAAGGCTTTCTCCCATGTCCTCACCAAATATGTCTGTGATGGTAGTGGGGCTCAGAGAAAGCCCTTCACCAAAGATCTTAAAACTCTGGCAGGTTCATATAGGGAGAGAGAGTCTTTTAGATAGGCTGGACCTATGCTGTATAGGGCTTCATAGGTCACAACCAGCACTTTGAATTGTGCCTGGAAACAAACTTGTAGCCAGTGAAGCTGTTTCAACAAGGAAGTTATATGTATTCTCTCTGTGACTAGCCCCAGTCAGCACTCTGGCCACAGCATTTTAGACCCACTAAAGTTTCTGAACAGTTTCCAAGGGAAGATTGACATAGTGTGTCTTACAGTAGTCCAAATGGAATATAATCAAGGCATGTGTTACTGTAGCCAGATCAGACTTCTCAAGGAATGGGCACAGCTGGTGCAAAAGCCTTAACTGTGCAAATGCACTCCTGGCCACCAGTGAAATGTGGGCATCCTGACTCAGGCTGAGTCCAGGACAACATGCAAGCTGTGAGTTGGAGATTTCAGGGGGAGTGTAACCCAGTCCAGCACAGGTGGAATCCCTTTTCCCTAATCTGTGTTTTGACTGACCAGGAGCACCTCTGTCTGTCTGGATTAAATTACAATTTGTTTGCCCTCATCCAGTCCATTGCTGACAGCAGACATTGAGATGGCTTCCTTGTAATCAGATGGAAAGGAGAAATAGAGTTAGGTGTCATCAACATATTGGTGACACCAAATTCCAAAACTCCAGATGACCTCTCCCATCAATTTCATGTATATGTTAAACAGCACTGGGGACAAAACTGAGCTTTGAGGGACACCACAGTCCAATGGTCAGGGCATCTTACAGGAATCCCTGAGCACCATCTTCTGAATTTACACCTCCATAAAGGACTGAAAGACTGTAAAACAGTGCCCACAAGACCTATCCCAGAGAGGGAGCCCAGAAGAATACCATGGCTGATAGTGGGGTAGTCCAGACAGTGAAATAAATCCTCATAGAATCCACAGAGAGTCCCATGTCTCCAAATGGGGTCCCACAGTGTTCTGTCATTTTCGGAGGGAGGGGGAGCAAAAGTCAGAGAAACTATGGGGGAAAGCCTTCGGAGCTTTCCCTGAGTTTTTTAAAAACTGTAGGGGAAATGTGCATTCCCACTTGTTAGGACAACCAAATCGCACATTGCTAGAGAGGATAGCTGATTGGCTGGAGGCAGAGGAGGCAGAGCTTGCTAAGAAGGCTGTGCCCAGAACCAGCATGTTGGATTGTCACTGTAGTGATCATGTGCTGAGGTGACGAAACAGCCTTTTTTCTTCCTTTCCCCCCGTTATTTCAGCAGATTGCTCTTCTGCACCTTGGATTTAGTTGTTTTTTTTTTTTTTTTAAAAATACTGTTTTGCAGGGGCAAGTTGGGGAATACAGAAATGGGAGCAATTAACTCACAAAAGCCATCTTGATTTGCTGGCATGCCTCTGTGTGAACAGGAAACATGGATAGTTTTGCACATCAGTAACCTTGCAAAAAGATTGTTGGGACAGATGAAAGCTGCTGCAAATTGGTATAGGTTCACACCAATCCACATTTTATTCCCTTGTCTAGACCAATCCAGTATCAAAAGATGCTGAAAGGTCCAACAGAGCCAAAAGGGGAAACGCTCCTCCTTTCCAGTTCCCAGCATAGGTCATCCACCAAGGTGACCAAAGGTGTCTCTGCCCCATAGTCAAGTATGAAGTCAGATTGGAATGGATCTAGATAATCTGTTTCTTCCAGGAATCACTCAAGCTGGGAGGTCACCACATGCGCAAGAACCTTTCTGATAAATTTAAGTCAGTACAGAGCAACTGAGAAACATCCTCTCTTCCCTCCTCTTCCAATTTAAAATGCATTGTATCAGAGTGTATGCAGTATAGTGTGCAAAGACTTGGCTGCTTGCTATGTCTGTCAAATGTCACTGACAATATTTCATTAAAAACACACACACGCACACATTCTATATTCAGTGATACTAATGTCTCCCCTGAAAGAAAACTTAAGTGGGTCGAATTGTCATTGTTGCATGCAGGGCAGATGCGCCTAGTAAATACAGGATGGGCAGAGATAGTCCCTAGAATGCATTTCCTTTCATTAGATTGACCTTTGTTTCCACATCTTTCTCCTACACAGGCACTGAAGTTGCAAATGTATCACTTGGCCAAGCTGCAGACTTCCCTTCTGTCTCCAAGGTGATATAAGGGGTGATATTTTAAATTTTCTTCTGTGTTCTCCAAAACTCCCTTGTTCAGCTCAGTGGAGTAGATTTCCCTTTCTTTTCTCTTTCTTTCTTTCCCCCACTCCTTTTTAAAAAACCCACTCATTTGCAATTGTCCTTGCCTTTCTTCAAATTATTTCTGTGTTACATTCACAGTACCAGCTGGATGTTCCATTATACTGTACAGTTGGATCCCATATCTGTGGAGGTTGGGTTCCCGGACTTAGGACTTTATCAGACCACCCACCGTAAAAGTTCTTTTGCTAGCATATTTCAAAGTGGTTTTATGCTGGTAAAAGAACCCCCTTGATCAGACCTACCTTTAGCAGCATTCACAGGACTTTTTCGGACGTCTTAAATGTAACGGAAGCAGCTTCGGCACTTTGCGAGGTTGCTGCACTGCAGGGTGTCCCTTTCGCATGACGCCTGTCCCTGCCGGTACTGTTGCGGTACCGCAGGGACATTTGAGTGTAATATTTCAGCGATTTTTACTCACGATCAACTTTCGTGAGTAAAAATCGCTGAAATATTACACTCAAATGTCCCTGCGGTACCGCAACAGTACCGGCAGGGACAGGCGTCATGCGAAAGGGATGCCCTGCAGCGCAGCAGCCTCGCAACATGGCGAGGCTGCTTCCGTTACATTTAAGACGTCCGAAAAAGTCCACAGGCAGCCCAGGTACTAGTGGAGAGTGAATGGAGCTCCGTTCACTTCCTAGTTCAAGATCTCACAGATTCTCACAAGAAGATGCTAGTGCAGGAAATTCAAAAATAAAAGCAAAATAAACACATAAAAAGTACAGCAAAGCACAAAACCACACTTTAAAAGTCCCAAGTACATGGGGGGGGTGTTTCATAAAAAGAGCGTCCCCTTCCTGGCTGTCGCAATCTCACCCAGAAGTGTTCTTTCATTGATGCAGATTCACATGAGCACAATGGTGTGAGGATTCAAACGCCGACAATGCCGGCAACAAAGTGCCACAGCCAATCTATAGATGGCTTGGCCCATTAATAAAAAGAAACAGATTTTTCAAAATAAATGATTGTGAAAGGATGATGTTGTCTGGTATGTGTACTCTTTTGCGATCATTAGGCATCTTTATGGTGCCAAATTTGCCTGGTCTGATAAAGTCCTTACTGTGGATACCAGAAACCATGGATAATAACAAACTATATTAAAATAAAGGATTTCTGGTAAAAACTTATCATAGAGTTGCATTGCAGGACCTACAATTCCTAGAGAGGACACATCCTCTCTGGGGGAGATGGAGCAGAATAATTCTTTAAGGTGGTGCAGGTTGGTTTGGGTGCCAGGACAGTATGAGATGTAGGACTTTTTCAGATGATACCGCGCAAGGAGGTCTCAGGAGAGGCACGGTGCTGTCACATGGCAGGGGGTCCTTTTCAGATACCACCATCCCTCTTCCGAAATCATCGGTGTCACTTCTGTGAAGGATTGGAAGTGGCTGGGCCATATTTTAATCATGAAAGTTGCTCGTGAGTAAAAAATGCCAAATATGGCACGGCTGCTTCCAGTCCTTCACAGAAGTGACATCGATGATTTCGGAAGAGGGATGGCGGCGGCCAAAAAGGACCCCCTGCTGCATGACAGCTCCGTGCCTCTCCCGAGACCTCCTTGCGTGGTATCATCTGAAAAAGTCTGTAGAGTGGTTTTGTTGCAAGGATAGGAAGATAGAGAGAGGTGCAGTCTAGTTGGTGGTTGCTGCCGCCGCAGCTGCTGCTACTAACATTTAATTTGGAGTGGAGGGAGGCAGAGGGACTTTGCAAATCAGCTGAGGCATCCTGCAAAGGCAGGAAAAGGAGGTTCTGGTGGTGCTCTTGGCAGAAGAGGAGAATACAGAATGTTTGGGACAGGGCTTAATTTATTCATGTTTTTTTCACTTTCACGGTAGTGCTCCACCCCTAACCCCCATGAATATGAAGGGACAACTGTAGTGTTTAAGAAAGATGGCCTTTCTTCAACAAAGCACAGTTGTTCCTCAGTTCCTTTGCTTCTTGAACGCAGAGTTTCTGCTAAGATACTGTTGCTGTGACACATTTGTCTTTCAATCATCAATTCCACTACTGTTATGAATGGTGTGTTGTGTGTAGATCTGACACATGTGTTGCAGATACAGCTTTTGATAATAACTTGCTGTACATACAGTTGGGTGAGTGGTTACCATCACCATAGCAAAGGCTAGCTGCAACATATCTTCTTACTGCAGCAGTATCCTGCCACTTGATTCACCTTTCCTTCCATTTGTTTCTTTTAACAACAGACATTGTACCATTTTGTATTTTTTGTTCACTGAGGAGCAAGCCAAGGCTGGAATCCTGTTAGTGGCATACACCTGTCTTTTTTTGGTCATTGTGGAGGATGGTATTCCCTTTCTTCCTCAGCAGCATCCAGAGGCTCTCCCCAGACATATTGCAGAGCAGCTGCAGCCGCCATGACCCCCCAGGCATTCTGTGCCTGGTAGAGAGCCTGGGGAGGTGATTGGAGAAACGCTTGGCTACATCTTTGTAGCCAGATGCAAAATGATTATATCATCTGCTGATAAGCACCTTGGGACCTGTCTACTTGAAAGACCATCATACCAATGTAGGCCTTCTTGTGTTTTAAGATCAGTTGCTATGCCAGTTTGTGTGTGCCTTTGCTGTCAGAAACATTGTTGGTGGAAACATAAAACAATGCTTTCTTACTGACTGCATTCCTTTTGTGGAAATCTGTTTCCTAAGACATTAGCTCTGGAGCTTAGAAAAGTTACTTTTTAGCCTACAACTCCCAGATTCTCCCCAGCCCCCATAACTGCTGGCCATACTGACTGGAAGTTTCTGGGAAATATTGTCAGGAATGTGAGAATGTGGTGTCACAAAGTGGATTGTTATTGCTTGGAAGAAGCCATGCTTGTTAATGGTTTAGTTGGTTTGGGCTAAAAATCTGAAATGGAATTTGCTAGTGGCTACAAACTTTGGATCTTATAATTTTCAGCTAAATATAGACATAATGCTTATTGCTGAACTTGGAAGAATATGTCTGAAAACATAGAGTATGACTCTGAGAACATACAAGATAAATCTGTCTTTGTGGTTTTGGAAGAAAGACCAACAGATGGGACAGAGAGTTAAGCTTATGGAACAAAAAATCAGACTGGCATATTCATTCTTATATGACTTTTGCAGAATGTTCTTAAACAGGTGTCAGAAGTGTTTGTCCAAATGGTTAATGTGAAGTTTGCTGTAAATATAGAACTTTGAAAATTGTTGAGATCATCTTGGGATGGTCTTGAGGAAAGGAGGGTCTAAAACTGTTATGAGTTTCAATTTGTTCCTTTACTGGCATAGATTTCAATCTGATCAGGAGGTGGAACTGTATGCATGTAATAAAGCTTTGGCTTTTCCTGATCCTTCAAAGAGATTCCATCTAAACATTAGGAAGAACTTCCTGACAGTAAGAGCTATTCAGCAGTGGAATGCACTGCCTTGGAGTGTAGGGGACTCTCCTTCTTTAGAGGTTTTTAAACAGAGGCTGGATAGCCATCTGTTGGGAATGCTTTGATTGGCGGGGGGTTGGACTGGATGGCCATTGTGGTCTCTTTCAATTCTATGATTCTATGATGTGTCCTGTGTCCTGTTAAGAGTCCTGCCAGAATTCAGATCTTGAGGAAACCATAAGATACCCAGCTTGTGTGGGCAATTAGCTAATACACATTAGAAACTGCTTAATGCAGTGTAGATGTGTAAATTGCTATTGCTTAAAACAATTTGTAAGCTGCTCTGATAGCCATTGTGGCTGAAGGGCAGGGTATAAATATCTAATTAAAAAATTATTAAAAACCCAGGGGTTGTCTAGATGGTGAACATATTCCTCATAGAATTTGAGGAGAATACCTTTTGTCCCAAAAAGATCCTGCGGTGACTCTCACTATTTGGAAAGAGGGAAGCCAAAAACTTCAAAAACTACACTGGAAAAGCATTCATGACTTCTCCCAAGTTTTTTTTTTTTTTTAAATGTGGGGGAAATGTGCATTCCCACTCGTTAGGACAACCAAATCGCAGCACATTCCCAGATAAGAGTGGAAGTGGAAACCTAATTGGTTGAATGGGCATGGGGGGAGTGGTCTTGCCAGCAACAAAGTGGCTAGAAGCACCATTTTGATGTTTTGCGGTTTAGATCGTGTTTTTTTTTTTTTTTGCTGGGCTGAGGCAACCACACAGCTTTATTAAGTGGAAGGTTGCACTTGCTCTCCCTCAATTTACATTAAAAAACCCAACAACTATGCAGCAGCGATTGCTTCTGTAGAATAATAACGTGAGTAATTCACTCCCAGCCACCATCTTGAGTCACAGGCATGGCTATTGTGAACTTCAAACAGGGGATAGCTTCATATACCAGCGATTTTGCCAAAGGACTGTGGCATGGTATTCCCACAGGCCAAAGGACTGTGGAGACAAAAGAACACTGCTGTGATTTTGCATTAATACACAGCAATCAGCATTGTATCCTCTCATCTAGACCAAAGCTTCTCAGGCTTCACAACCCCATGTGGAGTTGTGTAATTGAATATTACAAAAATGTGGTAACAGTAAATTTGATTTGTATACCTATTTTATATACCTATATGCCCAGGGTCAAGTAAACATTTCTCGGGCAAAAAGGGGGCCCAAGTGGGAAAAGTTTAAGAAGCCTTGGTCTAGAAAAGCCCCCAGGTTTTGCTCAGGCACAAAATTGAATATATTTGTTTTTCACCATTTTCCTTTTTCCATTTCCCTAACAATATTGTTCAAAAAAAGTAATGTTACTGAGCTCTAGTTAGCTTATCTTCTCCTTTATCTGTGTTCCACTGGCAAGTGAAGACATTTTATTTTCCAACAAACATTTGCTTCTGTTGTTTTATTGATTGTTGACTGGATTTCTTTTGTGTGTTTGTTGTTGCTTTTCCTTTAATGCATTTTAGTGATTGGTTATTTTTTATTTCTTTTTGCGTGTCTGTAAATTGCTTTGAGGAACTCCTTTTTTGGAGGGGAAATCAGTAAAAAATAAGTAATGATAATAAATAATCTAGCAAAACTGGATTTACAACAAAACCCAGGTGTGTGGTAGTGGCCTGTAGTTAATTGATGGTGACTGAATTGCACTCTGCCAAGAGATTATATTAATGCCTGAGTCTAGGTTTCTTTTCTTTTCTTTTTTTTTTTTTTAAAGATTGCTGCTAAACTGTGATGACTCTTCACTCTGTGGAAGTCTGCAGTCCTAAGGAGCAAGGAAATCTAACAATGAAGCACTCTGACCCTGGAGCTTCCAACATTTCCAGAGCTGGGCTGCTATCAGGTGGCTAGAAGGAGAAATAATGGAGGCATTTGTCTGCCCCTGATCCCCATGACTCTTTAAAAAAACTTTGCCACAGAATTTAGGGAATCCAGATAGACTAGCTACAAGGCTGGTCTTAATTTTCATCTGTGTTTTTGAGCAGGGCTGTGGTTCCAGCAACATCTTTTTCTTTCGCGATCTCCAACACTTTGCCTCTTTCCCCTCTCTGTAGGACAGGTGTGGGCAAAGTGTGGCCCATGACCTCCGCAGGACACTTTTCTGACTCTTTTGCCTCCTCTAGGGGCTGTAGAAATACCCTCTAGGGGATGTAGCTGGAATTTTCACCATTATTCTTCCCCCCCCTCCCCACAGGCTATATTAGGGCCAAGACAGGCCTTTAAAAAAACAAAAGAAAAAGAAAAAGAGAGGAAGTAAACAGAAAGTGGCTTCTGGGGGTATTGGGAGCATTGTGGGGCAGAAAGTAATTTTCTTTTGCAGGGGATTACAGTGGAGAGAAGGTGGCCCTCCTAGGTCTTTGGGGGAAGGTGGCTAATGCAGAATCTTAGTCTCTTAGCCTCTCACAGTTGCCCACCCCTGCTGCAAGAGATCCAAGGTCAAAAAGCTCTCAAAGGAATTTAGTCAGTCTTATGATCCTTGAAATTTGTCCGGGGTGGGGGCACTTGCAGCCTAAACCTGGTTTCCAACTAAAATCTAACTGCCAGTTCTGAGATTAATCCAGATTATGGGATGGGGTTGAGGTGCCTTTTTGGGCAAGGCATCCATAGTAAATTGGAAGGGCAGGTCACAGAAAGAAATAATCACAGTTCCTCTAATCAATTATTTTGGCACTCCATGAAGAGTGAAAACATATACTCCAAACAGTTCACAGATGAAAACTGGGACACCTGTGGCCAGGCAACATGACAGTATGCTCAAGATGGCAAAATGTATTAACAAGGAAGGATAGACAAACTAGGAGGAGCTGAAGCAGTTTTCTTTTACCTGAGGCTACTGGGAAGGGCAAGATTCTGCCCTCTTCTCTCCTTTTCCCTCTTGCTGAGTTAACTAAGTGTAAATACACTTTGAAAACAGTTTGTACCAATGAAAGTAAAATGAGAATAAAAGGGAAAAGTTGGAGGAGAAAGAAACTGGGACATTTTAAAAACAGCTGAAAAAGTAGGGCAGAGGATTAATCGGGATGTTTCCTGCCAAACTGGGACAGTTGGACAATATGGAGTGAAAATGATAGCAATGTTTGGGTAGCAGGCTCTTGTTTGGATTTGGGGTGTTGGCCACCTTTTGGAGTGGCTTTTGGACCAGACAGGCAATGAGGAAATGTAATGCTCAGGAGCATTGCTGGCTGTGCCGGCAAAAACAAAACAAACAAACAAAAACACACACACACAAAAACAGGGGGTCGATTTAAAGTATGGGTTTTAAAGAGGATGTACAGTAACTGCGAAAGGGTGACATCATGTGGTACGCGCGCCCTTTCATAGTTATGTGGTGTTGTTATGATGCCTTATTCTGTGTGTCTGATAAAGTCCATAGATGTGGGGGGACTTGAGCCATCTCCCTTCTCTGAGGAAGGTGAAACTATTTGTGCAAATGTTTCATGCTCTGTTGTTTTGAAAGAATATTAAAATTAGCTAGGTTTGTAAAATATATGTATATATTTTTTAAAGAAATAAAGGCCAGGTGGGCAACTTCAGATGCTCTGGGGGCCAATTTTGCCCTCCCTCCCACCGCCAGATGCACTGCAGGCTACACCATCTCCTTTCAACAAAATTGACAATGGCCAAAAGTCCATGTCTATTCAGGTTTTGAAAAAAACACATTTCTCTTAAAAAGGCATGGGGGCAGTGTTTTCCATTTTTTTAATGTTTATTATTTTCCAGGGGAGGAATCACAGAGGGCCACAAAAACAGATAATTGGGGCCACAAAAGGCCTGTGCCCCACATATTACCCACTGCTGGCCAAGTCTGATAGTATCTCTTTAAACTACACACAGGCACCCCCACACCTCTCTGAATATCGAATGTACTGAAAAATTAGCAGAGAAATTTGGCCCATTAGGGCATGTTGTCTCATTTGCTGCTCTGGCTGTCAGAGAAGAAAGTAAGATTAGGGCTTTGAGATCAATGTACTCTGGATACAAAGGCATACCAAAATCTTGATATCTGCGCCCTCTGGCAAGATGATCACATGGTGGTGTAGGCTATAAAGCAATCAAATGCACAAGATGTGATGGGGCCTTCACCAGCCAAAGACACCCAGCAGCTTTTCTATTAGCTATTCCATCAGTTGTTCCAAGTTGGAGGTCTTGCTTCTTTGGTCAAAAAAGGGAGAGCCAAATCCAAACTGAAGGGGCTTGATGTCTGACAGTCTCTACACAAAGACTGAAAGTGAACAACTGAGCATAGCTCTGAGATCAAAGTGGCAAATAGCTTAAGGCTATTTCACTCCTTTTTGATGTCCAGCACATTTCTCACACTAAAAATAGGGCCAGGTCTTGTCACTGTGAGTCAAGGAAGCCTAGAATGACATAGTAAATTACTTATTGGTAAATTGGATTAATCACTAGGCTAGACTGTTTCTGTTGGTTTGGAACTGAACCCACTGCCTGCTCCTAGAAATAAGTAGAATGTGATGGTGGAGATGGGACCTTTTGAGAAAGAAAAATAAAACAAAGTCACAAAACTGTAATACCTTTATTGGGCCTATCAAAAAGCACACAATACATCTTGCAAGCTTTTGAAGCTTCACTGGCTTTTTCACTGGCTGCTTTTTGGTTGGCGCAATAGAAATATTTTGCTGCTCCAGAGACTGGAACACGGAACAATGGCTGCAAGCTTCAGGAACAGAGATTCCTGAACACCTCAACATTAGGAGGAACTTTTTGACAGTAAGAGCTGTTTGGCAGTGGAACACACTTCCTCGGAGGGTGGTGGGGTCTCCTTCCTTGGAGGTCTTTAAACAGAGGCTGGATGGCCATCTGTCAGGGATGCTTTGATTGTGATTTCCTGCATGGCAGGGGGTTGGACTGGATGGCCCTCGTGGTCTCTTCCAACTCTACAATTCTATGATTCTATGAAAATAATACTATTTTGAGGATTTTGGATTTTGTTGTATCTTGCTACACCTCCAACATGGCTATTCCTGAATATGTTTCTTAGAGAAAAGAATGATTAGAAAGCTGTTTTTAAAAAAACTCCACTGCTCTACCAACAAAACCCTTGAGCACATGATGTAACGTGCCTTATGTACCCTAACTGCTTTGCTAGATCAGAGGCTTACCAATGGCAGGTGGAGATGCTGCTTTGGTCCATGTGAAGTCTTCACAGAATCAAATGCCTGCTGCCTGCCTGACAAAAGGCTGTTCTACAGCTGCATTTTGAAGCTGTCACGTTCCTGTCTTAGGCTTACCTAAAATAGCATGGCAAAATTTTCTTTGATCAGTGCTATTCTTCCACAGAAACAAGGGAACATCAAATACTACACTCCAGGTGGAACCCAGAAGCACCCAGTAATGTAAAAGTTATCTTAGTATGTGAGTCAGAACACTAGCTCATTTATTGAAAATTCCATGCCTCTTACGCCTATATCAGTATCAAATGCAATAGAGTAAAGATCTTTTCAGAGTACATGATTATAGCATGTTGATTCAACTTTAAGTATGCGTCTGAAAGTTCTAAATACTCCTTCCTAAACTGCAGGTCACAGGATCCCACAGGATGTTGGCATAGCAATTAAAGTGAAATAGTAGTGCTACAACTATGTAGGGTGAAATTGTCCTAGGAGTCAGGAGTTTCTACTATTGTGGGAACTGCTAAGGCTGAAATGTGATCTGAAATTAAAAGAAGCAGGGAAGGTAGTAAATAAATAAATACAAGCAAAATAGCAACCTGTTTTTCTTTGCCTAAGTTCAGTTTACAAGTTGACAAACTGATTTGCTCCAGGAGAAATGCCAGCTCACATCTGTAAGAGTCTAGTTGCCCTTCCTTTAATCAGCACTTTTTTGAGTCCAATCTTGAATGCCAAGTGTTAGATGGTTCCGACAAGATTGGCCTACTGATTGGCCTACAAACACTATAGGGCCTAGCTAGCTTAGCCAATGGTGAGGAATTATACAGGTTACAGCCCCCAAATAGAAAGAGTTGCTCACACATGGTAAAGAGGAAAGCAGAGGGCTGCTGGTGAATTATCTAACCACCATTGTCATATATTCCTAGATTCCAGAAGGTAAATTAATGCCCTTAGTAACTAGAGGGTTTTCTAGATGAGAAGATACAATGCTGATTGCTGCACATTAGTGCCAAATTGCAGCAGCATTCATTTGTCTCCACAGTCCTGTGGCAAAATTGCTGGCGTGCAAAGCTATCCATGTTTGAAGTTCACACACAGCCATGCCGCTGAATCAACATGGTGGCCAAGAGTGAATTACTCACATTATTATTCTCAACAAGTTGTTACTGCTGCACAATATTTTTTTAAAAAATTGCAAATCAAGGGTGTGCAAGTGTGACTTTCCACTTAAAAAAAACTATTTAAGCACATGATTGGCAATGTGAGACTCCAAAATGGTGCTTCCAGCTACTTCATTGTTGGCAAGCCTGCCCCCCGCACATATCTGAACAATCAGCTTTCCATTTCCACCCTTGTGGAGAATAAGCTACTATGTGAATCAGATGTTCAAATGAGCTGTGACATGTATTTCCATGCATTATTTAAAAAACTGTGGGGAAAGCTGTGAAGGCTCCCCCCCGCCAACAGTTTTTGGTGTTTCTCTCCTCCTTCAAAATAAGGCTAATCACTGCGGGATCTTATTTTCACTGTCTAAACTTCCCCTAGGTGCAGAGACTAGGGGTCACAACCTGAAGGAGGGCTGAAATACTGCTGCCGGGAAAGAAACAAGAATATCAGAGGAGCCTGGCTGGTTCAGACTAAAGCTCTGTCTGGTTCAGTTATCTTGTTTGCACAGTGGCCAATCAGATAGTTATGAGGCTCACAAGCTGCGTATGATGGCCATAGCCTTCTCACATTGTTCCTCCTACCATCTATTGGTATTCAAAAGGTCCCATACTGCCATCATTACTAATAGCTATTGACAGACCTGTCATCCATTGATTTGTCTAAATCTCATAAGCGAGCTATCTGGGGATCCTGTTCCTCTCTCTGAGAATGCTACATTGGAACCCTTTCAAGGAAAGAGTAGCTCAGCTCTTGTCCTTGAGGTCAAATTCTAGATCACACAGGTAGTCCAGCTGTCCTGGAAAACAGTGAGGTAATGGAGCGGGGTGGGGCTAAATCCCATTTAAACCTTGAATTCCTCTTCACCGAAGTCCAGAGATTCTCACATAGCAGTAGATTAAATGTGAGAGTCTATATATATAATTCTCTTGGGTATGTTGCCTTTCCCAGTGTGCTGATTGGCTGCTCAGGAAATACACCCAACCAATCACCACCCACATGCAAATCCCCTATCCACCTCACAATCCACTCCTGCCACTCAGTCTGTGGCCCAGATTGGGACCCAGACAGTCAAATGGTGGTGGTGGGTCATCTGCCATGGGACCAAGGCAGTCAACTGGTGGCAGCCACGGCAGGGCAACAGAGCAAGTCACCCTCAGCATTTCTGGGAAAAGTATGGGACACTGAAAACAGGGGAGGAGGAATTTAAAAATCCACTGGCCTACCTTACAGGGTTGTTGTGAAGTCTACCGGGCATTTTTTAACAGCATATGTTACACTGGGTACAGCTAGTTTACATATACTTGTGGTTGCTGCATGGCTGGGTAAGCCATTCATAGTACTATACTGGAAGTCAGAGAATACACATTTGGGATACCATTTTCAGTGGGATTCACATAGCAGGTATAGCATGCATTTTGATTCTCAGATTTCCTGATCACTTGGTATAATACACAAAAGCAGAACAATTTACTTAATTCACTAAAAAAAAACCTACTGTTTTTTGTTCCCTGTAAAAATATCATGCCTTTGCTTTATAGTCTAAAATACTTGCAAATCAACCTAGATAATCCAAACACATAGATAATCGAGCTTGTGCATCCCAAACCCGGGCAGATGGTGCTCGTCCAACATAGATAATAATAGAGTAAGAATCACAGAATAGAATAATAGAATCATAGAGTTAGAAGAGACTGCAAAGGCCATCTAGTCCAATCCTCTGCCCTGCAGGAATGCACAATCAAAACATTCCCAACAGATAGCCTCTGTTTAAAAACCTCCAAAGAAGGAGATTCCACTATATTCCGAGGCAGTGTATTCCATGGTCGAACAGCTCTCACCATGAGGAAATGCTTCCTAATGTTTAGGTGGAATCTCTTTTTCTGTAGTTTGAGTCCATTGTTCCATGTCCTATTCTCTGGAGCAGCAGAAAAAAAGTTTGCTCCATTTTCAATATGACATCCCTTCAAACATTTAAACATGGCTATCCTGTCACCTCATAACTTTCTCTTCTCCAGGCTAAATATATCCAGCTTCCTAAGCTACTTCTTATAGGGCACGGCTTCCCAACCTTTTACCATTTTGGTCGCCCTCCCCTAGACATGCTCCAGCTTGTCACTATCCTTCGTGAATTGTGGTGCCCAGAACTGGACACAGTATTCCAGATGAGGTCTGACCAAATCAGAATAGATATTACTTCCCTCGATCTAGACACTATACTCCTATTGATGCAGCCTAGAATAGCATTGGCTTTTTTAGCTGCTGCATCACACTGCTGATTAGTGGCAGCATTAACAGAAGGAAAATGCAATATCAAATTTAAAACACCCACCTGGAGATTTAAAAGGCCCAAGCAGATAAAGGACTAGTTCCCAGTCCCTTTCAAAAGCAGTGGGGCTGTGGATTTGGACAATCGCCTCTGAATCATTTTAATAAGTAGGTTTATGTGGATAGCAGTGGTAATGTCCAACAGTGTCTTGTTTCCTAGGGCCCATTTACACGGCAAAATGATTCCGTGAAGGATTCACTAAGATTCCTAATAGTTCCCACACATCACGCCACAATATCACCTCATTCAGAAGGGGGGGGAGCTCAAAAAGTCAAAGGTATCATAATAAGGGCTTTCACAATTTTTCCTGACTTTTTTGATAAAGTCTGCAAAAATGCGCACCATCGGTTGTGTGAACTATCATTTCGCAAAAGGCTGTGGGAACTACCAGCAATCTTCCTGAAACAGCCACAGCAGAGCTGAGCTGTGATTAGTTGGACTGACCACGGAGGGGGTGGACTTGTAAGAGATGCAAGGAGCCTCAAATGAAAAGATCCCAATTGCCCAGCTGTCTCCCTCCCGGCTTGCTTGGCTGCTGTGGATGAGGGATCCCCAGTTAGCCATAATTACTGTTCCCGTGTGTGTGTGTGTGTGTGTGTGAGAGAGAGAGAGAGAGAGAGAGAGAGAGAGAGAAGCAGTTTGCTCTGCTGGCCAAGTGGGTGAGGGGAAGGGGGCTGAGGGAAGCAGGGCGAAGGGGGAGCCTGTGACTCCATTGCTTCTGCCAGCTGGGTGATCATCCCCCACAAGACCTGTTTTCCTTCCTGCCAGCTCTCTGGCAATGGGGGATGGCTCCTCGGTGGCTGAAAGGCTCCCTCCTTCCACCCACCCTTCTTGCTTTGGGAAGAAGAGGGAGGGAAAGGTGCCAGCGCATGCTCTCTCTCTTTCCCTCCCTCCCTCTCAGCTTCCCAGCATCTTCCCCCAGATGTGCTTGGGAGGCCACACGCACCCACCTTTGTCTGTGTGAACTACAAAGCCAAAAACTAACCCAATCAACCAATTTCACAGCAAATCATGTAAACTATGCAGCACTGGTGCGAAAATGCACAAATGTGCAAACTAGCGCTATAAAAACTTCCGTGTAACTGACCCCCTAGAAAGGAGTGAGATAAAGTTCAAGAAGTCAGAGGAATCACTGGAGTGTACAATCAATCCAACTGAATGCCTTCAAAAATGGTATCTCTGCGATGAGTCTTCTACACCTTCTCACATATGGCTGTAATACATGGCATAGCATGTTATGTTCTGCACTGTGTTCCTCTCAGTTGTAGATGGAAGCCTAGAGAACTGTAATTATTTATTATTGTTGTTATTGTTTATTTACCTATATAGTGCCATCCATGTACATGGTGCTTCATAGAAGGTTACATAATAAAACACTTATAACTATTCCAATAATATAAAATGCTAAAATACAATACTAAAATATAATAGGAGGAAAAAATGTAATGTGAGATGTCCATGGAATGAGCTGTTCTAAATGGCATGGCTGGTTGTTAGAGAACTCAGTTGCAGTTGTCAGAGGCATCTCTTTAGCAAGAACAATGTGCCACAGTTCTTAGAACACACCTTGAAAACCCTTTCAAAGGGTATTTGAGACTGTTTCAGACAATAGTCACAAATGGGTGTCCCACTCTCCTGCTACACAATAAAGTTATGGAGTACCTGTCTTCAGAAAACAGTGGTAATGATTTATTAATTCTAAAGATTAATTAGTACTGCATGGGAGAAGGCCCCTCACTGGGTATTTTTTATCCCACCAGACTTAATTACATGCATTAAGAAGTCTAGTTTTATATCTCAATCAGCTATAGAACAATATGTCACCTTGCATGTGGTAACACCCTGGGAACTGCTCCATCTGAAAAGTGATCTAAGAGAACAGGAAACAGGAAAATAAATGAACAAGAAGGTACAGGAATACAGAAATAAGAAAATAAATGAATAAATCTGAGCTAAATGGCAACTATATTTCTCCTTGCCCAAGTTTAGGATTTTATCAGACCATGCAAATATGGTGTCATAAGGATGCCTAATGATTGCAAAAGGGTGCATGTACCAGAAGACGGCATCCTTTTGTGATCATGTAAAGTCCAAAAGCCATACTATTTTTATTGATGGTCCAAGCCATCAATTGATCCCCTGTGGTGCCATTATACTCATGTTAATCCGTGTGTCTATTTGTACTCACGTGAGTGCAGCATCAATGGGCAAACACGTCTGGGTGTGATCAGGACAGCCAGGTAGGGGACACTCTTTTTATGACCCCCACCTGTACTTGGGACTTCTAAGAGGCCCCTGCTCTCTTTTCTTATGGCTCTTTATCTTGAAAACCAGGCTTGGACTGGGCAAGCCTTCAAACAGAGAACCATCTTCTGGCAGGAGGTTGGACTGGATGGCCCTTGTGGTGCCTTCCAGCTCTACAATTCTATGATTCTATGATTCTGACAACCTTTCAAAAAGAGGGCTGTCCCACATTTAATTGGATACATGGCCACTCTGCTCCTGGCCACACAACCAGACTTTATTTGTTATTTTGTGTGTACATTGGCAAAGGCCTTTTCGAATACTGATACATATTTTGGCCAATCTTTCTGTTTTGCAAAGCAATGTGATAGCAATGTGAATTATATTATTCAGTGCTCCACCCCACTAAGCAAGGAAAGAGAAATTAAGCCAGCAAACACGATAATTGTTGTGCACTACTAGCATCACACTGTGGCTTTATAGATACAACTAGTGGCTGGAGAGCCAACAGAACAACTTTGGGCTTCATGCAACATTGCATTGCCTGTCTGCATAATTAAGTTTCTTGACAGGGAACCCCATAGTTCAGTAAATGGAACACTTATTTCACAGCACTACTTTTGGAGTTGCTGTGAACTTTCAGAGAAAGAAAGCTATTGTGAAGAAAATGCAGCTGCTTTCACGGTAGGTGCAGAAAGTGTGCCTGCAGGTTGACAGTGCAACATTGCATAAAGATAAGGCTGGCTATAATAGGCTCTTAAAGCAATTACAGCATGCCTAAACCACTGAGATGCCCATAATGCACAATAACTATAGAGTAAGAACACATTTCTGGCTTGACTTGAAGTTCTGAGCATTGTCGCTTTGAAAAACAACAACCTCTGACGGCTTGAATTGTTAAAAAAAACCAAAACAAAACAACAACAACAAAAAAACCCACCCAGCAACAATCCAAGAGTTAGATACTTAAATATTCCAAAGGGAAATCCAGATGGTGACTTCCTGCTAAGAACATAAAGCTGGGAGTCTGGAAAGTATCATTATCTTATTTATATTCAGATTTTTTTCTAGTCCAGCGTCTCAAAGTGGGATGCAACATTTATAACAGTTGCATCTAAAAAGTACACATCAAACAAGAAGTTAAAATACAGTTAAAGTATCAATAGAATTAAAAACAATTAAAAGCATGTCTATTAAAAAGAAAAACAACACATATAGACTATACAAAACATTGTTAACGACCCTTTCCCCAAGAGCCACCAGTCCCCAAAGGTTTGCTGTATCCTGGGTGGAAGATTTGCTCTTTTTGTTTTAGGTTCTTAATGTATAGAATAGTCATTGCAATTTTAGGTTTCCTGCTCCTTTAACAAGATTTCAAGAGCTGTTTTTATTCAACTGATATATTTAAATACCCTCAAAAAAGAAAAAAGAAAAAAAGGGCATCCCTTAAGCCCATGGCCAACCACAAAAGTGACCCTGGCCCTCCTGCCTCTTCATCTAGGACATCCTTGTCTCTTTTACCAGGCAGCAGCCAAATATGTGCAAGACATAAACTCTTATCACTCAAGACCTATATTATAGGCAATGGAAAGAATATTTGAAAATATTTGAAAAAATGCTCAAAAAACATATTTCTCCAGTGTTGAGAAACCCTGATAACTAGAATCCTGGACTAATGTGAATCTTTGTCATTTGTGACTTATTCTGTGCAAAATGGATATGTTTTTTCTCTCCACAGAAAATAGCATTATCTGCACAAGAAACAGCATTTTCTGAATTCTGTGCAAAAATCACACTTTTTTGTGTAGAAAACAGCATTTTCTGTGTAGGAAACAGTATTTTCCTGTGAAGAAAATGCTGTTTTCTGCACAAAATAGCCATGTGCAAATTATGCTCATAATTAAACTGCACATCTTTCAAAGATTTTCTTGCAGTGTGGGAAGATATTTTCTAAACTTACTCATTGCTTACTTCAAGAACAAAATTAGCAAAGAATTACAGCCCTACTCTATTATGGGCTGAATCATCATGTTTACTGAAGGGATCAGACATTCCAAAACACCAATTTTGATTTGTGAAATTAAACTCTTTTTCGGCTGGTTCTCACATACATAGTCAGCATTTGTTGGCTGCAATATGAAAGAAATAACTTATGTATATCTCTGTGTACATGCACGGTCACAGACAGAACTCCTTTCCAAGGGAAGTCAGACTGGTCTTATCTCTGGTATCCTTCTGCCTGAAGGCAAACACCTTTTTATTCTAGTACACTGACTTGAATAATACTGACTAGCTGCTACATCTTTTTTTCTAAGAGGGTCCTCATCTTTAACACCTACATGGCATGCAGGTATAATATGGTCCTCTCCATGCTGGGCAGAGGTATAGCTATCGGGAGGGGGCATGGCAAAATGAGGGCATTGCCTTTCAGAAAGAATTCTTTCCCGCAAAATGAAATTTTCCTTCAGTCCCAAAATTTCCAGTATTGGCAACTTAAAGCTCCAGTTGAGCATTTAGAAGTACAGTGAACTTCTAAATGCATGGCAGGGGGTTGGACTGGATGGCCCTCGTGGTCTCTTCCAACTCTGCAATTCTATGATTCTATGACTTTCTGTATCCATGGGCTCTGAAGCCACAGATTCAACCAACCATGGATTGAAAATAATACTAAATAGTCACATAATTTTTTAAAAATAAAAAAACTACAGTATTTAAAAGTATTAAAAACAAAAAGCTGTGTGGGAATCTCATCTCTTCCCCACCCCATCTGGTGGCTTTCATGAGAAAACCATGGAGGAAGCTGTTCTGTGGTGTTCCCCTGCTGAGGCCAAAGTGGCTGCTGTGGTGGGGTGGGGAAGAGAGCAAGAGGGAGGAAGAGAGGGAACTGAATATCTCGGTGGGGAGGGGAGGCTGGGGCTTGTGTGCAAGCAGTTGCCTTTGGGGTGCACTTGGGGGAGAGAAAGAGGAATCTGGTTGTAGGGGAGGCTGGAGCTTGTGCACATCTGTAGCAGTTGTCTTTGGGGTGCATATGGGTGGTGGAAGAAGGGATTAGGTGGCGTTCAAGCTTTATATAAAGTCCCTTTATATAAGGGACTTGAGCATTTGCATTTTTTGGTATCCACAGGAGGGTACTGGGACCAATACCCCACAGATATGGAGGACCAACTGTACAGTTTCTTCCTCTAAATACAAGAAGCAGGCACACTTTCCAAGGGAATATAAACACAGGTCTTGTCTATACGAGGGGGAAAAATATGCACACGTCTGAAAAAGTAGGCATTCACAACGATGCAACCTGTCTTCATGGCCAAAAGAGCCCCCCCCCCTAAACTCTGCATGACACCTAGTCAGGATGGCAGCCATGAGTGATTTACTCATGATTTTCAATCTGACACCACCGATTAAAAAAAACAACAAAAAACCAGTTTTCCATGATGTGCACAAGCGATAGTTTGTATTTACAAAAAAGAAAAGAAAAAGAGTATAAGATTGCTGTTTCATCAACTTGCGGGACCCTCGCTTGGCCCAAAATCTAATATGGTGGCTGCAGGTGCTTTCCTTGTTTGCTAGCCCCACCCCCATGCTCGTCCAGCCAATCAGATTATGTTGCCTGTTCAAGTTTGTGCAAATGAGAATGTTCAAGCGAGCACATGTTTGCATGTCGTATGGAGCTTTTTAAAAAAATCCAGACGAAGCCCTGGACATGATGCACACGGACGTCGCAGTGGGTTTTGCTGCCCTCCTTCCAAATGACACATATTTATGTGCATGGGTGTATGAAGAGGTTGTCGTATTTCACATCCTGGTCATATTATTTTGACCGTATAGACAAGACTACATCCAGTAAAAGAGTTCTAGATGTGAATCATTTTCAGTTCTTCATTGTCTGTAATACTAGAAATCTGAGCATGAAAGGAAAATTTCATTTGAGGGGTAGAATACTTAATGCCCCAATCCCCCCTCCCCCAGTAGTTGATGCTGGGGATAGCTGTACAGTTGTCCCTCCACATTCACGGATTTGGCATTCACGGTTTTAAGTATTCACGGCTTGAAAATATTCTTAAAAAAACAGTAATCCAAAAAGCAAACCTTGATTTTGCCATCTTATATAAGGGACACCATTTTGCTATGCCATTGCATATAATGGGACTTGAGTATTCATGGATTTGGGTATTCACGGGGGTCCTGGAACCAAACCCCAGAAAATATGAAGGGACAACTGTACTTACCTACTGAATGCAGCCAGTACAGCTGGGTGAGAATTTCATGTGTTCCTCTTTGAACAGCAATGCCTGAATATTTCTCCATATTCAGAGGGAAAGAAACCTAATGTTTAAAAAGTCTGAATGGGAAAGAAAGGGATATAGATTCATTCATCACTAGTCAGTTTGTACATTCATCTGCCAGTCATCAAGTGTGCTACATTCATATTTTAATCTCTGACTCAAAGGAAAGCCTGCCTCTAGTCCCATCTATTTCCTTGCATATAGCATACAGAAAGCCAGCTCTGGAAAAAAAAATGGCATGGAGTGGCCACCTGTCCAGATGAAACAGGCTGCTTGTATGAAAGTGAGTGATGCCTTACAAATTCTCAGGCCCAAGGAATGAAGATAAACATTTATGTACCTTGGGGGCAAATAAATGCAACCAATTCAGACTATTAACACAAACGGAGAGTAGCAGCCTACCAGAGAGCCTAATGTTATGGATTTGTTATTTTTATCACTCATCTTTCCTTCCTCCACTCTTCCAACAGCCTCAGAAAGCAGGAACAAAAGAAAAAGTGGGGCGGGGGGACACTTTGAAGGAAAAGCCGCTCCTGCAGTTTCTGCCTGGTGATGTGATTACTTTTGCATTGCCACAAAAAAACCAGGCAAACACTTGCATTTAATTTTAAGGGGGACGAAAGCAAGGGGAAAACGTCAAATGCTGAGTTACTGTTAATTAAAGGATTAAAAGTCTTTCATGTTTTTAGAGTGCAGAAATGTGCACATTTGTTGGACTTGGCGTATAACAGTGGAAGCAGGGAAAGAATAAGATGATATAAAGCAATTTTTGTAAGAGAAGCCATTCTCTGTCTGGATCCACAGGTTTGCAAAAGACCAATGACTGGGTAACTGCTAAACAAGAGCAAAGTGGTAGTGAGTTGTTCACCCTTTGTTTATGCAGCACTTGCTCTTTCAGTTTTGGACTTTTTCAGACACCTTAAAACCTGTAAGCAGAGGTCAGGAGAGGTACGCGGCTATCTTGTGGCAGGGGGTCCATTTCGGATTACGCTGGCCCTCTCCCGTCGTCGTCTGTGTTGCTTCCGTGCTCGATCTATTGAAAAGGCGCCACTTTTTACTCACGAAAAACTTCCACGGAAGCAACACTGACAATGACGGGAGAGGGACAGCGTTGTCCAAAATGGACCCCCTGCCACGGGATAGCTGCATACCTCTCCCGACCTCTGCTTACGGGTTTTAAGGCGTCTGAAAAAGTCCTTCCTCTTGTCTCCCTCAGTTTTTCCTCAACTCCTTTTTTCTCTCATAGAAAATACTCAGGGGCCTAGAGCCAGTGTGGTGTAAGTGGTTTGGGTACTGGACTAGGACTCTAGAATTCACACACACACCCCATAGCCATGGAAACCCACTTGGCGACCTTGGGCAAGTCACTCAGCCTCAGAGGAAGGCCATGGAAAACTCCCTCTGAACAAATTTTGCCAAGAAAACCCCATGATAGGTTTGCCTTAGGCTATCATGAGCCAGAAATGACCTGAAGGCACACAGCAACAAACCCAGGGGGTTAAGAAAGGTAAATGAGATGTCTTTAGTACACTAGTTTTCTGTCTCAAATCGTACCTTTTCCCTTCTGTTTTGTGGCTGCTTAGCAGAGACTCCAGTTCCCCAAACTAAAGCCCTGTTCAGCTGTTCAGTTGAACACACGTAATGCTAATGGAGGAGGGGATAAGGGTGGGTGGCATGTAAGATCCACCCCGAACATTCCTGACCAACGTCCTGAGCTCAGGAAGTAAGACCTTTGCACATCAAGTATGAAGGTCTGAGGTGGAGTCTGTAACTGCATTTGGATGAACGTGGTCATCAGCGCCCCTGTTCATGGGGGCTTTATTACTGTGTTCAGACATGTTTACATAGTTCTCTTCAGACCTTCATGCTCAATGAGCAAAGGTCTAACTTATTTGCACAGTTCTGTCCTCACATATAGGAAAACTGGGCCAGAGAACTCATTATCCAAGGAAGCAGTGGCTAAGGCCAAGATTTTACTGATATTCAAAGAAAGAACAGAATCCTTTCTAAGTCAGAAGACCCAGATAGGTGATAGGTAGCAGAAAGTACAGTGTTTCTTAGAACTTTGAAAGAATTGATATAGCTACTATCTGTACAGATACAGGCTGTTGAATTCCTATACTGATAGTTGAGAAACTGCTTTGAGTTAAGTGTATGGTAGCAGTTTTATAGTTTCTAACAACCCACTTTATTCTATCTTCAGTCCAATATGTAAAAGGAGTTCAAAACCAGCCTTTTGCCAAGTAAAAGAAGGGAAGAAAAGGCTCTCACCAAGAATAAGGATATGAAGTGTACCGTATATTCTATTTTTTCTTCCTGAGGAAATTTGTGACAAAATCAGCAATCTGCACACTTTTCTAGGCCAAATTGTTTTTCTAGGCCAGGGGATAGATATCACATGGCCTGAATGTGCCACAAGTGGACCCCATGCCAACTTTTATACTCCCAAGCCCCTGACACTGTTCAATGCAGTGTGCACTGCTGAAATTTGGTGGCAGAAACAGTTTAAACAACATTTATCCCTGCAAAACAATGTGTGTAGGAAGCACAATTCTCCTTTAAAATGGGGAACATAATCCCTTAATGACTTGCCTTAAAAAAGAAATCATGTGGCTTTTTTCCTGCTTTGGGAGTAGTTTTTTTTTTTTTTTTTTAAACCCTGCTACTTGGCAGGACAGCATACTGAATGTAAGTCATTTCTCATGTGGCAATGACATTCATAGTGATTTTATATATGAATACACATACAAACAGTAGGCATAGTAATTCTGAGTGTGCTCCAGTTATGTGCGGGTAGCCAAGCACAGAAACTGTCAGCCATGGATGGTGGAACTGCATCCTCCCTCGCATGCAGACATATCTCACCAGTTCATAGAGGACTCAAAGGGCAGATGTACAAGTGCAAATATATGTCCACATTGATTGTTATATATAGGTGCCTCCTTCTGAAAGTGGGTCACCCTTGCTCCTGCACCTTCAACAGCTATGCAAAGAATTTTGCCTGTAGGAGTAAAAAATATTTCAGCTACTGTAAGCGCCCTGTTCTGTACAGCTCTTTAAACCTATTTTGCAGCTGGCCACCACGGAAAGACACAAATAGTTTCTCCTCTGTCTAGGAAAAGGTTTTATACCAGTGGCTCTTAACCCTATACAGGCCTTGGAGCCCTTTGATAATCTGATGAAAACTATTGACCTCTCTCCAGAAAAATACACATAATCTGCACAGAAAAGTTTCCATACAATTTAATTTGTTGCATTGTAAATTATTTTCCTTTACATACACTAGACTCGAGGGAAAAATAGCAACAAACCTTTGAAAAGTCTATATTTTTTACCTTAAAAATTAACCATCGCAACTCACAAGCTGTGGAACTCCTTTCTGTGAGAGGTCCACTTTGCTCCCTCCCTGCTCTTTTTCCACTGGCAGGTGAAGACACTTTTCTTCAGCCAGACATTTTTACTCTTTGAATTTTAATTATGGAGCAATTGTGTGTGTGTGTAGATTATTAGGTGGACCCTTAGGGTCTGTTTCTGTCCTGCTCCCCCCCACCTGCTCCAATCCCATTCCTGCCGTGGAATAAAGAGAAAAGTTTCAACACACCTACCTTAATTCTGCGGCAGGAACGGTTTCCCCCTCCCTTCACTACCCAGCCATAAAAGCAGCCATCCTAAGGCTGCTTTTAAGACCAGGAACTCAAATCCCGGCTGTTCTCGTGAGAGAACGGCTGGACAGAAAATTTAAAAACAACCCCCCCAGCTGTCAAAACTGCAAACCAACCAGGAAAACACACTTAAAAAATAAAAAGCTACCCGGGGAGGGGAAAATAAAGGGTTTTACTTACCTTGTCATCTGGATTGCACCCGGAAGTGTCCAGCACGGACCTCCCAGTGACATCATGATCCGTTGTGATCCTGGGAGGAGAATGGGGCGCCTGTTCCGTTATAATAATGAAACGGGCCTCTTATTCACAGATTTTCCCGTGAATAAGACGTTTCAGGGGAGGAACAGGAGCAGAACGAGATCATCCCAGGACAGGGATGATGTCATCTAAAAGGTAAGCCCTCTAGCGATATCCTGTCTTCCCTGTCCTGGGGTATTTGTAGCTCCTGATAATCTCCTGTCTGTGTGATGTGGTGTGCTGTATTTTAAGTATTTTACTGGCAATTATGTTTTTAACTGTTTTTAACCATTTAAAAAAATAATATTGTTATTTAATTCTTTTCTATTTTTGTAACAAAATGTTTTAGCTTAATCATTTTTAAATTATTGTAAGCTGCCTTGAATCCAATCTGTGACTCTGCCTATTCCTCCCTATGGGGAGCAGCCTATCGTAGGCCTTCAGCTCCATCAACTGTCAAGGAGGTGCCAAGCCAAAAGATGGTTTTTGCTCCCATGCTTAACAATAAACATAAGCTCTTCCAGCACTCAGATAGACCAATAAGCTTTAGGATGTATGGGGAACAATTGATGGCTACAAGGTATGCTGGTCCTGTATCTTCCCTAGGCCTTTTCTCCTCCCTTTCCCCATACCTTCCAGGGGTGACAGAAGGTTGTTTCTCCTACCCCTGCCTGGGCCTTCTTCCAGGACCATCCTCTGCCCTAATGACAACTTCATCACTCCTTCTACTGACTGCCTGGCTGCGTCTATTTCCTAACACCTCCCTCCCCATGGCTTCCGTGCTGCTTTTTATAATTGGGTTGCCCCACTCCTTGCCTGCTGAGCTTGAACTATCTCTCTGGTGCTTGTTAATTGCTCTTCAGTGCAACTGCCTGCCTTTTCTTGATTACAAGTCAACCCTGCAGCTGGAAGTTTCCTCAGTTTGGGAGAAACATCAGAGGAGGAGGGAGGTAGTATGGCAGTCCCCAATTCCCTTTGACACCATCACAGGAAAAAGGCAGGATATGAATTCAATAAATAAATATCACAGGAAAAATTCTAAAAAAACAAGAAGGAAGTTTTTGCACCTAGTTTATGGATTCCAAAAGCCCATCCATGATATGTGGATCCCAGGATAAGAACCCCTGCTTCATACTGAGTCACTGAATTCCAGCGCTGTGGTTCAGAGGTGTGTGTGTATATGTAAGTCAAGTAACACTTGTCGACTTATGGCGACCAAATGAATTTCATAGGTCCCCCCCTCCCTTTGGCAAGAAATACTGTACTCAGAGGTAGTTTTGCCAGTTCCTCCCACTGAAATATTGCCAACAGCACCTGGTAGTCATGAATAGTACTAACCAAAGCTGACTCCCCATAGCTTCCAAGATCCAATAGGATCTGGTGCCTTTAGGGTATTTAGGTAAGGCTTTTAAAAATATCTAGACACATAGAATCATAGAGTTGGAAGAGATCTCAAGAGCCATCCAGTCCAACCCCCTGCCATGTAGGAAGACACAATCAAAGCATCCCCGACAGATGGCCATCCAGCCTCTGTTTAAAACCTCCAAAGAAGGAGACGCCACCACACTACGAGGCAGTGTATTCCACTTCCGAACAGCTCTTACTGTCAGGAAGTTCGTCCTAATGTTTAGGTGGAATCCTTTTTCCTGTAGTTTGAACCTATTGCTCCATGTCCTAGTCTCTGGAGCAGTAGAAAAAAAGCTTGCTCCATCCTCAGTATCACATCCCTTCAAATATTTAAACATGGCTATCATGTCCCCTCTCAACCTTCTCTTCTCCAGACTAAACATGCCCAGCTCCCTAAGCCGCTCCTCACAGGGCATGGCTTCCAGACCTCCCACCATCCTGGTTGCCCTCCTCTGCACACATTCCAGCTTGTCCATATTCTTCCTGAATTGTGGTGCCCAGAACTGGACAAAGTATTCCAGGTGAGGCCTGACCAAAGCAGAATAGAGTGGCACTATTACTTCCCTTGATCTAGACACTATATTCCTATTAATGCAGCCTAGAATCGCATTGGCTTTTTTAGCTGCTGCATCACACTGCTGACTCACATTCAGCTTGTGGTCCACTAAGACTCCTAGATCCTTTTCACATGTACTGCCTTCAAGCCAGGTGTCATCCATCCTGTATCTGTGCATTTCATTTTTAGTGCCCAAGTATAGTATCCTTCATTTCTCCTTGTTGAAATTCATTTTGTGTGTTTTGGCCCAACTTTCTAATCTGGTGAGGTCATTTTGGATTCTGATCCTGTCCACTGGAGTATTAGCTACCCCTCCTAATTTGGTGTCATCCTCAAACTTGATAAGCATACCCTCTGTTCCCTCATCCATTGATAAAGATGTTGAATAGCAGTGGGCCCAGGACAGAACCCCGTGGCACCCCACTGGTCACATCTCTCCAGGATGAAGAGGAGTCATTGGTGACTACCCTTTGGGTTTGGTCAGTCAACCAATTACAAATTCACCTAACAGTTGCATTGTCTAGCCCACAGGTTACTAACTTTTTTGCAAGAATATCATGGGGGACATCGTCAAAAGCCTTACTGAAATCAAGATACATTACATCCACTGCATTCCCTTCATCTATCAAGTTTGTAACTCTATAAAAAAAAGAGATGAGATTAGTCTGGCATGACTTGTTCTTGAGAAATCCATCTTGACTTTTTGTGATCATGGCATTCCTTTCTAAGTGTTTACAGACTGTCTGTTTAATGATCTGCTCTAGAATCTTTCCTAGTATTTATATCAGGCTGACTGGGTGGTAATTATTTGGGTCTCCTCCCCTCCCCTTTCTAAAGATGGGGACAACATTTGCCCTCCTCCAGTCTTCTGGGACCTCTCCTGTTCTTCAGGAATTCTCAAAAATTATTGACAGTGGTTCTGAGATTACTTCTGCCAGTTCTTTTAATACCCTTGGATGAAGTTCATCTGGCCCTGGAGACTTGAACTCATTTATACTGGCCAGGTATTCCTGAACTGCCTCTTTTCCAATTCTGTGCTGTATTTCCCCTACTGCATCATCTGCTCCATATTCCTCAGGTTGAGCACTGTTCCCCCTTTGGGAGAAGACTGAAGCAAAGAAGATGTTATGTAGTTCTGCCTTTTCTCTGTCCCCTGTTACCTTTCTCCATCTTCTCCCCGCAGTGGCCCTACCATTTCCTTGTTCTTCCTTTTGCTACGGACATACTAAAAAAAGCCCCTTTTATTGTTTTTAACCTCTCTAACAAGCCTGAGCTCCAGATGAACTTTGGCTTTACTGACTTTCCCCCTACATGAGCTGGCTGTTTATTCGAATTCTTCTTTGGTGATTTCATCAAAAGGATTTTCCCCCTTTCCATTTCTTGTACATGTCCTTTTTATGTTTTAGCTCAGTTGAGAGTTCTTTCGACATCCATCCTGGCTTCTTTAGACACCTCCCCTTTTTCCTCCTGATTGGAACTGTTTGAAGTTGTGCCTTCAATATCTCACTTTTTAGAAACTCCCATCCTTCATGAACTCCTTTATCTTTTAGTATTTCTGACCATGGGATCACCCCCCAGTAATTCCCTAAGTTTTCTGAAATCAGCTTTCTTAAAGTCTAGAATGCAAGTCTGACAATGTTTGGCTTCCCCTTTCCTCTGTATAACAAACTCCAGGAGAACATGGTCACTCCCCCCTAGGGATCCTGCCACTTCCACACCATTAACCAGGTCATCCCCATTGGTTGGAATCAGATCTAAAATAGCTGATCCCCTTGTTGCATCTTCCACCTTCTGGACAATGAAATTGTCTGCAAGGCAAGTGAGGAATTTCTTGAACCTTAAATTCTTGGCAGAGTTGGACTTCCAACAAATTTCAGGATAGTTGAAATCCCCCATTACTACTACATCTCTCCTTTCTGAATATGCGGTCATCTGTTCCAGGAAGGCATCATCCAAGTCCTCGGTTTGGCTTGAAGGCCTGTAGTAGACCCCCAGAATGATATCCCTATTGTTTCTCTCTCCCCTAATTATTACCCAGATGCTCTCAGCCTGGCTCCCAGGATTTAAGTCATGGATCTGTTCACAGGTGTACACATCTTTAACATATAATGCTACTTCACCACCCTTCCTGTTTGATCTATTTTTCTGAAATATACTATACCCCTCTATCAGTACATTCCAATCATGAGACTCATCCCACCAGGTTTCAGTGATGCCTATTACATCATATTTGTTTTGCTGTGGTAAAAGTTCAAATTCATCCTGTTTATTTCCAATGCTCTGTGCATTCATATAGAGACATCTAAGACCATGGGCCATTTTCCCTATCTGCCTTTTAAAGGGTTTATTCCTCTCATTGTTGGGTTGTTGTCTTATTTGCCTTGTTCTCTGTATAACATTTGGGCTCTTATCTCTAGCACTGGATGAACTCCTGCCTTCAAGAGTACTGTCTCCCTCCACCATACAACTCATATGTAGTTCAAATAAAGTGCCCCCCTTACCCCAGTAACGTTAAAATATTACTTGTTGCTCAAAAAAAACCCTGAGCACTGTTATCTTTTCAAAATAAAACAACACTGTTGCACTCTTGTTTTCCCTAAAATGAATTCATTAGCAATAACAATCATTGCTGTAACACAGTACTTCCATGCTCAGGTCCTTCAACATAAACTTTCTCCTTTGACTCAGATTTCTTCATGTTTTCAGCACACTGAATCTATGTATATACATGGGAGGGAGAGTCTAAAATCCTTACTGATCTGTTTCAGATCATCTAGAGATCAACCAGTTGATCTGAGTCTACTTTGTTGCCCACCTCTCCATTAAACAATATCATATCATATCCTCCAATTGTCCCAATTAATCCTTTGTCATCCCACTTTTTCAGCTGCTTTTAAAATGTTCCAGTTTCTCCTTCCTCCCATTTCCTTCCTTTGCCTTCAGCTTATTTCCATGGGTGCAAACTGAATAATTTGTATTCAATTAACTCAGCAGAGGGGAGAGGAGTGGGCAGAATCTTGCCCTTCCCAGTAGGCTCAGGCAAAAGGAAACTGCTGCAGCCTCTCTTAGTTTCTATGTTCATCCTCATTAATAACTTTTGGCATCTTGACCACACTGATGTTGCTTGGCCACATGTGTTTTGGTTTTCATCTGTGAAATGTTGGAGGGCGTGCTATATGAGTCGTGGAACAGACTATTTCCCACAACCCTTATATTCCGATATGCCTTTTCATGCACACACAACTGTTAAGCCTTCTTTTCCCCAGTGAAGGTGTCAATGTCCGTTTCATTAAGAATATTGTGTACTGCATATTTATTGTTGGTGAGCACAAGCTTGAGCTAATTAGCAAAGTTAATTAGTGCTGTTATTGCAAAGCACAGAGTATGAGGGAAATGGCAAATGGTGTGTATATGGGAGAGAGAATAAGAAATGGAGAGAGTGAAAGATAAAAGGCCTATAAAAATAGGAGCTTGCTTGTTCTCCCTTATTTATGTGTGACATGGAATTGAATATCAGCAGCTCAAGACAGGCTTCACACCTGGGGATCTGACACAGACCTTCAGGGGAAACATCTATTACACAGACAAATCCTTTCACTCTCTCCTATCTCCATCAAAGGAGTGAGCACTCCTGCTGGGAGCCCAGAAGAACACTTCATTCCTTTCCATATTAACCAGGCTACCCCCAACCAGAATGCTCTTTCCCAGGCTAATTGCTAAAATTACAAGTGCTAGAGCTCAAAGCAGCCTGGAAGTCATACTCCCAGGAAATTTGTCTCTCTAATTATGTGTTTGTGTGAGACTGAGACACAGTGAAGGGGAGTGCGGAGGGAATAGCTATTGCAATACCTTATTAGTAAGGTAAAGTTACTTTGTGTATGCTCAGAGACATTATGTATCCCTGGAAGTCCATCTCTCTAATTGTTTGTGTGAGACACAAACAATTGTGTGTTTGTGTGAGACACAAACACAGTCTGATGCAACAACAGCAGAAATGGCTGAAATTATCAGACAACAACATCATTTACCCATTCCCCCTGCATTATGCTGGCGTGAATGAGGTGTCACATTTTATTGATGGGCTAAAGTGATGCCTCATTCACCCCAGAGTGACACAGTGGGAATGGGTAAGTGATGAGGACATCTGATAATTTTTCCTTTTGTGCTATTGTTGCGTCTTAAATGACATGACTTTTTGCCACTATTTGCCTGGTCTGATAAAGTCCTGAGAGACACCGAAGGGAGGGGGAGTGAATAGCTATTGCAATACCTCATTACTAAGGTAAAGTTACTTTCTGTATGCTCAGAGGCATTATGTATTTTGTTTTGGTTATTATTGCACAAATTTCTGGAATGGGCTTCAGCACTGAGTAAGGTAAAGAGCAAGTCACTGGTGAATTCTGTTTCATCAGTAAAGCCCTCCTCTTCTGTTTTTGGCTTTCTTCTAAGCAAACTTAGCTCGAAGAAGACGACGGCATCTATATACGTTAACGTACTGATGATAGCTTGTTTAACTTAAGCCCTCTGAGGGCTCGCACTAAGACTCTAAACTATCTAGTCCATGAGCTGCTCTTCGCTGATGATGCTGCCCTTGTTGCCCACACAGAAGCAGCTCTGCAGCGCCTAACATCCTGCTTCGCAACAGCTGCAGAGCTGTTTGGGCTGCAAGTCAACCTGAAGAAAACAGAAGTCCTTTACCAGCCTGCACCACAGGACGAACACCACCATCCCCACATTGCCATTGGCAATTCTGTGCTTAAGTCCATTCAGCAGTTCACCTACCTGGGAAGCATCATCTCCTTAGATGCCAAGATTGACAAAGAGATCGATCACAGATTAGCAAAGGCATATAGCGCATTTGGAAAACTTTACAAAAGAGTCTGGAGTAATAAATACCTGAGGCGAAACACAAAAATCAGTGTGTATAGAGCCATTGTACTGTCTATTCTCCTTTATGGGTCTGGAACATGGGTCACCTATCGCCACCACTTACGAGTCCTCGAATGCTTCCTTCAGCGCTGTTTACGCACAATCCTAAATATACACTGGACTGACTATGTGACAAATGTTGCTGTCCTTGAGCAAGCAGGGATCACCAGCATTGATGCCATGATATTGAGAACACAGCTGCGCTGGGCAGGGCACGTTTCCAGATGGAGAACCATCACCTCCCAAAAATAGTACTCTATGGTGAACTTGCCACGGGTCAGCGTAAGAGGGGTGCTTCAAAAAAGCGATACAAGGACTCCCTGAAGCAGCATCTCAGGCTTGGCCAAATTGATCACCAACAATGGTCCGCCCTGGCCTCACATCGGGAGGCATGGAGACGCACTATCCACAATGCTGCAGCCTTATTTGAGAGCTCATGCCGAACAAGTCTTGAAGAGAAACAACAACGCAGAAAAAAATCACAACCCAGAAACATCACCCAAGGAGACCTTCTGCTGTGCTTTCTGCAGCCGGACTTGTTTATCTCGGATTGGCCTTTTTAGTCATCAGTGCGCTTGCAGAAAGCGTGGGATGAGTCCTTCCTGAATCTTCGTTTGCGAAGAAAAGCCAGAGAGAGAGAGAGAGAGAGAGGGAGGGAGGGAGGGAGGGAGGGAGGGAGGGAGGGAGAAGTAACTACCTAAGAACCAGCGTGGCACAGCATCTTGAGTGTTGGACTAGGGCACAGGGAAACCAGGGTTCGAATCCCCACTTGGCCATGGAAGCCAATTGAGTGACCTTAGCCACAGAGGAAGGCACTGGCAAACCCCCTCTGACCAAATTCTGCCAAGAAAACCCTGTGATGGGTTTCCCTTAGGGTCACCGTTGTTAGTATGCCCTACTATACCCTCCCCACGGTATCTCATAAATAGAAATACTGGACACTTTGGGGGGTCAGGTTGGCTGAGGCAAACCAAAGGTCAGTTGAAGGTCAGAATGACCTAGGATGTGTCTTGAAATATAATGGTAAGAGAGTCCAAGTTAGGATTATGCGGAAAGACTCTTAGTAAACACAGTCGTTAAGGAGGTATGTGCTGATCCTTTCTTTCAATCAAGCAATTTAGTGACTATTCCTTAATATATTCCTATGGAAATCTCTCCTATACCCCCTCCTGTTCAGCCTTGAGAAGCTGTGGCCAACCAATCAATTTCTATCTCCCAGCAATTAAAGCAATCGGCTGAGTTTCAGTTTCCTTTGTCTGTTCTGTGGGGGAGTCATTCAAGCTTCGTTATTACTAAATTTCCCTCTCCAAGGCATGGAATAGGGTATAAATATTAGACCCCTAACAATAGTGAAGTGTGCCACAGAGGAAGAACCTGGCCACTCTCTTTCTTGGCGCACCCTGGATCGGAAACTCTTGTGCCACTGTCAGTTGCCTGTCTGAATATCTTTGCTGCACGGAACTCTTCTCTTCAAGACTGGTAACTATTGTCCTATATTCCCAAATCTCTGTTTGTCTAATCTTTCTGTCTTACTCTGCTATAGCCTTGTATGGTTTTAAGAATGTGTGTTGCATATGTTAGGTCACTTTGTATTATTCCAATAAAATACTTTATTTCACTTTAACTGGAGTGCTCTCTACAGTTAGTACAGATATACATAGGTGAAAAGAGCCCTGAAGTTACCATCATCTCGTCAGGCCTCCTTTTGAGCTAATCATTCCCCCAAATATTAAAGGAGATTAGGGCATTATGGGTGGGACTCTAAAACTCCCCGCTCTTAGGGCAGCACCATAAGTCAGAAATGACTTGAAGGCAACAATAATAAACTGAGGAAGAGAGAAAGGCAGAATGCAATGGTATTTTTTTGCTGAATCCTGCTACTTCTGTCCAAACTGGGATCTGCCCTCCCTTCTGCAGTCCTCCAATGCACTCTGAACACTTGCTCTAGAGGGCTGAGAAGCCCTCTGGAGTCGGCTTTTGGTGCTCCAGAGGGCTGCAGTGGCAGGAAAGACAATCCCAATTCCATTGGATACCAAAGAATCTTAGACAGAAAGACCAAGAACCAGGTGTCTTTAAACTCCTTCTTTGTAAAGATGCAAAGACGAGAACAGTTCCCAGCTCATAAACACACCTTGCTTTCTCTCGGGTAAAGTCATTTGCCTTTTGTTGAGTTCAGAATATCCTATTTAAAAAGGTCTTTAATTCTTCCTCCTTCCAACAGATCAAATACATCTTTTGCCTCTGGCTTGTGCCTCATCTGTGCAGCATGCAGGAACTTTGCTGCTTCTTCTTTTTCTTCCCCTTGGCAGTAATAACCTAAAGGTTTTCTGAGTTGTTTTTAGCCAAAGTCTGACAGGTTTTTAAAAGGTGGCAAAGTTGAAGTCTCTCTCAAAAGTGAGGCCTGTGGGCAGGCAGGCTGGCTGTGTGTGGCCATCTTGTAATCTTTTTTAAAAATATTTTTTTAAAAAAGTTAAATGAAGCACTGTTTCTAACCATTTACCTCACATTTCCCTTCCCTAGCTTACCTTTCCCCAAAATGCTCCATCAGCATATGCCTCTGAATGAAATGAAGCTTTTGCAAGTTTACTGTGGCAGCATTTCTGCAAACATGCATTGAAAATGCAGAGCCAGGAGCCTGCCAAGCCTGAGATTCTGGTCATTTCAATTTCAGGAGAATTGTCTGCTTTCTGCTATTGCTTTTGGACCCTTTATGTTGTTTAAAGAACACCTCATCTCCGCAGCAAACATGGCAGCTCCAGGCTGTGAATGAAAGATACCGTAAGCAGAAGTGTTAATATATCTATGGAGGGGTGGTTTCTCATCTGTTGTATACTGGTGCAGGGGACAAGTCAATACAGTATAGCATAGATGAATTGATCTGGGGGCAGATTTGGCCCTTGCTGTATTACAAATTGCTTGCTTCCTTGCCAACACAACTAATGTGTTTGAGCAGTTTGTCCCTTGCTTGCTTAGTCCTCCTAACCAAACATGAACTTCAATATGTGGGTATATTGAGCTAGAATCCTATGAATTTTGAGCCTGCAGAGCACACTAGACTTGGGATGCACATGTACATAGAACTAGTTCCTTTGCAGTTCAGAGGACTGGGGACTAATTTGAATGTGCCAGTCCTGGAAATGTAACAGGATATAGCAAAGGAAGAGCCAGCATGCTGTAGTGGTTGGACCAAGATTCTAGAGACCAGGGTTCAAATCTCCACTCAGCCATGGAAATCCATTGGGTGACCTTGACCTTGACCAAGTCACACTTTCTCAGCCCCAGAGGAAGGCAATGGCAAAATTTCATCTGACCAAATCTTGCCAAGAAAAACCTGTGATAGATTTGCCTTAGGATCACCATAAGTCAGAAACAACTTGAAGGCACACAACAAGATAGCAAAGGGAAAAGCCACTCCACTATAGGAATGGGAAACTTAGGTGTCAACAGATTAATAGTCATATTTTTATGCCTTATATGGCTTAGGTCCAGACTATCTGAAAGTCCATATCTTCCCATAGGAGACTGCCTAAGTCTTATGATCTTTGTGGGAGGGCTTTCTCTAACTCCTACCACTACCATAGGCTAATCTGGGGAGGACATGGGTGAGAGCCTTCTCGGTGTCTACTCCTAGGTTTTGGAACTCCCTCTGCCTGCTTAGGAAGCTCAGTTGGCCCCCTGTCTGCTTTTTTTTCACCAGCAGTCAAAATCCTTTTTATTTAAACAAGCTTTTTAGCTTTTAACTGGTTGGGGCAGACAGATATTTAATGGGTGTGCTGTACTCTTTTACTGTGTTCTGAATGTTCTTTATTTGTTCTAAATTAATGTTTTGATTGGATTGGTTGTTTTTTTAAAATTTGTTTTCGATATTGTGTTTTAACTTATACTGTATTATAAACTGCTTTGAGTTTCATATTGGGAGAAAGGCAGGATAAAGGGAAAATAAATAGACAAATATATTTTAACCATATCATGACTAAACTGATCAAGACTCTTAAAATACAATATTGGAGCTCACTTTTTAAATAAAGTTTTGGATGTTTTGGGATCTTCTATGGTTTTTCTTCTCCCCCTCCCTCCCAGTTAAACCGTATTTGGGAGTTGTATATGAATCAAACAAGGGAAGAAGTGCTGGGGACTGGCTAGTTTGGTTTAACTCAGCATAATTTACACCAACCTAAATTAAGCTATGGGTCAAGGTACATAGTCTCCAACATTTCAACACACAAGGCAGAAGAGGCTACAGCAGTTTGCTTTTTCCTGTCTATACAGGGAAGGGCAAGAATCTCCCCTCTCCTTTCCTCTCCTCTCCGCTGAGTTAACTGAGTGCAAACTACTTTTGTACTTTGAAGTCATTTAGCAGCAACTGAGAGACATTAGGCCAAAGGGGAAAATTGGGAGGAGGAAAGAGAAACTGGGGACTTTATCAGATGGGGTGGTAATTGCAGAATTACAGTGTGACAGTACTGCAAATGGGTTCCCTGATTGCTCAATGTCATTGGTCTCCCATGGTCAATGTGTGCTCCCCCCGTTAATTGCTCATCACTTTTCATTGATGGGAAAATCTGTGAATAGCCCTCAATATCTCTCTTTTTGTGGTATTGACGAGCGTGCAAAACCACGTCCTGCTGTAATAATGTGATTACAGCATAAATGGATGCTCCTTTCCCCCTCCCCTTTCCCAACGAGAACACAGGACTACAGGATGCTCTTTTAATGAACTGCCACCTTTTCTTGGTACATTTTAATGTTTGTTTAAGTGTTTATTTGTTAATTTCTTCTTCTTCTACCTTTTAAAGTGTGTTTTTGTGCTTGCTGTAATTGTTCGTGTTCTTTTTATTTTTATTTTTTAATTTCCCGCGCTCGCATTCTTCTCGTGAGAATCCACAGGATTTTGATCCAGGAGGTGAAGGGGGCTCCATTAGAGTTTCATTCACTCCTGGGCTGCTGGAATAATGGGAGAGGAGGTAAGTTCAGTGGGGAGGGTGATTGGATGGCCCTCGTGGTCTCTTCCAACTCTGCAATTCTATGATTCTATGATTCTATGATTATGGCATGACAGGGACGGGACAGGAGCAGGAGTGGAGATTCTGGGACAGGAACGCTTTTTTCGTTCCTGTCTGAAAATCTTCTAAATTAAGCTGTATTTTCCAGTGGAGGAAAATATGCACACATCATACACACAGTTTTTCCTCCAGGACACAAATAACAGCTTTGTGATGTATGTGACTAGAATCTGAAATGGAGTGCAGAGTGGAAGGCCTGAGCACCTCATTTCCAATGCTTCCAGTTTCCCCAGTCTGTTTTGCGCCCTCCTGAAGTTACTTGAATAGCAACACCAACAACATTCATGAAATATGTATTCATGAATCTCCCACTGTCTCATCCAAAGGGGCTTTCAGAGCCTATAAGAACATACAGGAATACACATGCCTTGAGCCCTCAGCCCACTTGGACTTAATCTCTTCTTATTTTAAAGTGCCAAAAATTAATGGTTAGTGCTTACATGTCTGGAGTAGTGTAAAATATAAAATGGAAAGGGAAATGAAAAGCCAAGGCATGGGCTTAGGTCATTTTTGACAGGATGCCAGAAAGGTTCAAAAGCTCAGCTGAAGATCTGGGAGCAGTGGGGGTGGGGCAGAAAAACTGAAGCAACATTTTTGAAACTGTTATTTTTAGCCTGAGCTTTTGTAAATTTCAATCTACTTCTTTTGACATCGATTTTTGAGAATGAAGTCCATGAATCCTCATGCTAAAATAAATCAGTTAAAAGTGCCACTCCCTTTTTTTTCCTTTTGTGCTGTGACAAAGGGCTCAATTAGAGTGACAACTAATGCTGATTTAATCAGTTTCATTTCTAGTCACTTTGAGCTATTTCCTCCTATTGCTACACACACACACTCTTAAAAACGGATGGGCTACTCTTGTTTTTTTAATTACTGTGCTGAAAGAGATTACCCCCCCCCCCCACACACAAAAGAGTCTCCTTAAACTAAACAGGGGACTCTGTAGATCTTTTCTCCACCCCACTTTCCACTACTTCTGTGCTCACCCCACACAAAGCAGTTTTGCAAAACAAAGGGGAGCGAGGGATCATTTGTTCCCTTTTCCCCTTCGTTCAGGTGGGTGTATGTGGGTGTCTATACCTGCATGAGCACACTTACACAGAGCACAGCAACTCCAAATTAAAATGTGCAGAAATGGGGTAAAGGGAACAAAAAGGAGAAGCCTGGAAGACTAGAAAATATTGGTTGGTTCTTTTTTAAACCCACCCTGCTGGTAGAAACAAAAGGACTTGAGAAAGGAGGGAGACAAGCCTGAAATGTCATGGAATTGCCAAAATGTCTGCATCTGGGAAACAGAAGCAGTAATTAAAGGAGTAAAAGCCATGATCTCCTGATATATCTGGATAGTCTGGATGAGCTCTGAAGCATGGCTCTTTAAAAACTCTGAAGTTCAGGGAGAATGTGTGGGGCACTGGAGTCAGAGAATGACAACAGGTTTGGTAGTTTTCAAAGAAGTAGCCCTATTAGTCTCTTGCAGCATGAAAAGGAGGAAGGAAAGGGGAGGGGAAAATGTAGCAGCACCTTCAATGACGTTATCAGACAAGGCAAATAAGTCATCATAAAGATGCCTAATGATCGCGAAAGGGCACGCGTACCACATGACAATGCCTTTTTGTGATCATGTACTATTAAGAAAATGTCCCTTTTTTATGGCTTAAGCCATCAATTGATCCCCGTGTTGCTTTTGTGCTGGCATTGCCGCCGTTTAAAACTTCGCACCATTGTACTCATGTGAATGCAGTGTCAATGGCCAGTCCAGCGAAAACAGTTCCAGGTGAGATTGCAACATCCAGGTAGGTGATGCACTTTTTATGACCCTCTCCAGTTTACTTGGGACTTTTTTAGTGTGTTTAGGTGCTATTTGTAACTTTTATTGTGTTATTTGGGGTTTGATTTTTGAATTTCAAATGAGGACGTGAACAGAGCTCCATTCACTCCTTGTTGATTGCCAGGGAAGCCTTTTCATGGATATGAGGTAAGTGTGGCATGGGGAGTTCTTTTGCTGGCATAAAAATGGAAAAGTTATGCTGGCAAAAGAACGGGGTTTAGAGGGATGGTCTGATAAAGTCCTATGACTAACTGGTTTTTATTTTCACCTGAGGTTTCATGGATATAAACCCACTTCTTCAGATGCAGTACCAAGTTGTATTAAGGCCTCAGGCATAAAGCATGTTTATACAGTTGCATCTGAAGAAGTGGGTTTATATCCATGAAAGCTCTTGTGAAAAAAAAATCCAAGTTAGTCTAAAAGTGCTGCCAAATTTCTTTTTCCCTCACTCCCTCTCCTTAATAGGTTTAGGATGGCATGAGATCTTCTGATGCCTAAACCAAAGGACAGGATAGCATCCTCCCTTTCTAGATACAAAAGCCAGTTTACTGGATTAAGCTTTCATCCATGCTGGTGACAGAAGAGTGTCCCCTACTTCACCTGAAGGCAGCAAGTAGTTGAGGGAGGAAGTGCAGGCTATGTGGCACACAGCTCTGTTTTCCAACCCTTTTCTATCACACCCAGCATCTATTGCCTGAGGTAGCTATCTCACAATGCAAAATGATAGGGTCAGCCTTGGAATAACATAAAGTTCTTCATTGTGGTCTCTGTGAATCACACAAATGGGTTTCACGCATGCACAGAAACAGCATTCAGAATCTTCTAGAGCAGTCAGTTAGAACTATTGGCGGTAGCCCCACCTACTGTTCCCAGGGTATAAACACTGAGTACCCGCCAAATGTCTCAGTTCTTTTCTGTCTGCTGCGACAGCAGCAATGGAAGTTCCATTTCTACGTCAACTATGCACTTCAAGAGATGTTCAGTGTGTAGGGTGAAGATCCTGAGTGTGGATGGGTGCTTGAAATGCCTCCTCTGCCTTGGTGAAGCTCACGTTCCTTCCTCCTGCATTCACTGCAAGGCATTCACTCCTCAGGCTCAGAAGAGTCGACAATCTCATCTGAAGGCCTTGTTCTATGAAAAATCACTACAGCTGACACAGGCCTCTCCTTCAATGTTGAAGGACCTCAACAAGGAGAAGAGTGCTCCTGGCACTTTGCAAGCCATGACATCAATCTCCAAGGATCAACAGTCATCAAAAGCCCCCCCCCCCAGCTCCTTGACCTTCGATGTCCAAACTCACTAAGAGTGAAGCGGATGCCCATCTCCTTCAACTACTGCTGTGTGCCATGACTCCCCGTATTGGCCACACTCCAGTCCTGCTGGCAAGCCTCAAACACCTGGAAAGTCTCTCAAAAAAGGGTTTACTAGGGGCACTGAGAAGCATAAGAAGACTAGAGTGGAACATTTGGAAAGCCCACTTCTCTCACTGCTCAGTCTGATATTGATGGCTAGGCCTCTTCCACCATCAGTAACTCCCGTTATGACCATAATGCCTGTTCAGGTTTCATCTGCCAGTGAGAATCAGATCACTGTGGAGCCTTAGACGATTGTGAAGATCAATCCCCAGGGCTCTACTTCACAGCAGCCGGAGGATGTTTCTTGCTCCATGCAGCCTGTGCTGGTGGTCGAGATCTCAGAAGAGTCTGTTCCCGTATGGGTCCCTTTGCCGTAAGGGTGCCTATCGACCTTCGAAGAGAGAAGTCTGCTTCACAAGGGTCTCACACTGGTCTAACACATGACTGCTCGAGACCTGCTTCTCAGAAACTGTCTGCCTGATCTTTGTATCACTGTCCGGTTTGGAGGTGCCATGATTGCTCGATGTCCTGGTCACCTAGATGTCCAGGCCATTCTGAGTTGAGGAGTCCCCGATCAAGGGAGATTTTCAGACAGGCAAAAATCGCCCCTTGCCGCGCGAGCAGCCTCCCGAAACTGCTGCGCGGCAAGGGTCTTTTTCGGACGACGCTGTGCCTCTAGCGAAGCCGTCCGTGTCACTTCCGTGAAGCTTGGGACGGCTCCGCGTCATATTTCAATCACGGGCAGCCTCCGTGCTTGAAATATGACGCGGAGCCGTCCCAAGCTTCACGGAAGTGACACGGACGGCTTCGCTAGAGGCACAGCGTCGTCCGAAAAAGACCCTTGCCGCGCAGCAGTTTCGGGAGGCTGCTCGCGCGGCAAGGGGCGATTTTTGCCTGTCTGAAAATCTCCAAGGTCTCCTTATCACTCCCACTATTATGCTCAATTGAGCTTGAGGATGCATCATCAATGATCTTACGCTAGTGGTACCTCTTATGATTCTTCTCAGATATTGTGTTACTATGACCCTTACGATGATCGTCCATACTTGTTGCCTTGACCTTATTGCTCTTCAAGGGGAATACACATGTCCCACTCAACCTCCGACCACTCTGTTTGACATTCATCCTCAGATGGATGGGCTCATTGACGTTGCCACTCTCACTCATGCTTGAGGTCTCGTTCAGACAACAGGATGCACCACCACCACTGACACTCTGTGTCTTGTTCCATTTTGGGTGATTGTTGCAAGCGGTCTGCATTTCCTCAATGGGAGAAGAGTTGAAGGTCATGCTCTAGGTCTGTGTCTCTAGCCCATTCGCTCATCATACATCCTCCTCCAAAGGACTGTTGACTTCAAGTTCTGGATACATCTATCCATGTAAGGGCCGGTAAGCCTATTGATGCCGCTGTCCTTAAAAGGACCTCCCAGGAGCTTCATGAGATGATCTCATAATGACATTCTAAACTACCTCAGTGGAGATGTTCTTCGTCTTTAGCCTCAGATTTTTCTCAAGCTCTCTCAGATACCTCCATGTGACTAGGGTTGTCACCCCAGTCCTTGGATGACAATGAGGCTGCCTCTCCAACTGTTGATGTTGCGAGTTTTTTTCCGAGCAGATTGTTCGCATGGCTCACGCCTTGAACCTTAAGATTCATCATCTGGAGGATGAGTCTGTTGATGACATCTATGAGCGGATTCAGAGAAGAGTCCCCACCCTGCCATCCATCCTGTTGCTTCCCTCAGCATTAAAGATGGCTAGACACTCTTGGGAAAACCCATCCAGGTGCCATCAACCGTCAGAAGAGCAATTACAGTATAATTGGTTGTTAACTGCTGTCAAGTCAACTTCAACTTATAGTGACCCTATGAATGAGAGACTTCCAAGTCATCCTATCTTCAACAGCCCTGCTCAGATCTTGCAGACTTAGGGCCGTGGTTTCCTTGATCAAGTCTATCCACTTTCCTTTTTTCCTACTGCTTTCTACTTTACCAACCATTATTGTCTTTTCTAGTGAGTCATGTCTTCTCATAATATATCTAAAGTATGACAGTCTTAGTTTAGTCATGGCTTCTAGGGAAAGTGCAGGATTAATTTGCTCTAGGACCCATTTATTGGTCTTTTTAGCAGTCCAGGCTATCCGTAGAACTCTTCTCCAGCACCACATTTCAAATGAGTTAATTTTCTTCCTATCAGCTTTCTTCACAGTCCAGCTTTCACAATCATACATAGAAATTGGAAATACAATGTCATGGGCAATCCTAATATTCAATAATATAGCTTTACACTCCAGGCTCTTGTCTAGTTCCCTCCTAGCTGCCCTTCTAAGCTCTAGTCTTCTTCTAATTTCTTGACTGCAGTCTCCATTCTGGTTAATTACTGAGCCCAAGTAGAGGAAATCCTTGACTATCTCAATGTCTCCATTGTCTACTTTAAAGTTACGTAAATCATCTGTGGTTATTGCTTTTGTTTTCTTAGGACTTTTTCAGATGGGGGGAAAAAACCAAGGAGGTCAGGAGAAGAACGAGGCTGTTTCACTTACAGAGCCCCATTTCAGACAGCCCCATCCTCCTCCTGACCTTCCCCCATGCTGCTGGTGTTGCTTTTTATTGATGGAGAATGCAGCACAGGGGAAGGTCGGGAGGAGGTTGGGAGGAGGACAGGGCTGTCTGAAATGGGGCTCTGTAAGCAAAACAGCCCCATTCTTCTCCCGACCTCCTTGGGGTTTTTTCCCCATCTGAAAAAGTCCTTAGTGTTCAACTATAAACCTGACTCAGCACTTTCTTCCTTGACTTTCTTCAGTAATCATTCCAGGTCTTTGCTATTTTCTGCTAGTAGGTCAGCGTGGGAGGGGCGCTCCAAAAAAGCGATACAAGGACTCCCTGAAACAACATCTCAGGCTTGGCCAGATTGATCACCAACGGTGGTCCGCCCTGGCCTCACATCGGGAGGCATGGAGACGCACTATCCACAATGCTGCAGCCTTATTTGAGAACTCACGACGAACAAGTCTTGAAGAGAAACGACAACGCAGAAAGAATCACAACCCAAAAACATCACCCAAGGAGACCTTCTGCTGCACTTTTTGCAACCGGACTTGTTTATCTCGGATTGGCCTTTTTAGTCATCAGCGCGCTTGCAGAAGGCGCGGGATGAGTCCTTCCTGAATCTTCGTTTGCGAAGAAAAGCCAGAGAGATGGTGTCAACTGCATATCTTAAATGGTTGATGTTTCTACATCCAATTTTCATGCCTCCTTCCTCCTGCCCTCTGTGCAGTGTGAGTTTATCTGGTTGCTTCGGGGATGGGTTTTTTCCCCTTCTTGCTGGAGGTTTTTTTGACTACCCCACACTGTATCCTTGGGAATGAGTTGATTGGCTCAGGTAGGGTCATTGAATAGGAAGCTACCTGGCAGGTAATGGTAGGGGGATTCTATAGCTTGGTTTATACCTTGGCACCCTTTTGGTGAAGTGTTTGGCTCTGGAACTACAACCACAGATTCTGCAAGCTAGGAGGTAGGAAGGAATCTGCCCTTGGGGCTGGCCTGGGAACTCCCTTGCTTTTATAAAGTCCTGGGTCTTGAGAGGGAGAAACCTGAGTTGGCCTTCCAATAAAGGACTGGATTAACTTAATTTGGGACTGCCCTTGGAGTCAGGTGTTTCACCCAAGAGAAGGCTTGAGGGAGTAGTCACCTGGATGACACCTGGCCTCAGCTGGACCTGCACAAGGTTGCTCCCCCTCTGTTGCTCATCCATAGATTGTTTTAAAAGGTTTTAGGTCAAATAAAGTGGCCCTGATTTAACCCAATTTCTGTGTCTGGTCTCATTATTTCGGGGCTGGTTATCAATGTTCAACATAAAAGTTAAACAGATAGGGTGAAAAATCCCACCTTGCCTGACCCCCTTGCCAATTGGAAACCATCCCATTTCTCCATATTCTGTCCTGACAGTAGCCTATTGTCCTGAATAGAGGTTATGCATCTTGTCCTGAGTAGAGGTTACACATTGTGGCACACCCATTTCTTTTAGTGCAACCCATAGTTTTTCATGACCTACACAACCAAAAGCTTTGCTATAATCTATAAAGCACAGTCTGATTTTCTTTTAAAATTCTTTGGTACACTGGATTGCCCAACACATGTTTGCAATATGATTTCTAATGCCTCTTCCTTTCCTGACCCCGGCTTGGACATCTGTCATATCTTGCTCCATATACGGTGAAAGTCTTTGTTGTAGAATTTGAGCATCACATTGCTTGCATGAGAAATTGATGCAATGGTCCCGCAATCCCTGGTGTTCCTTTACAATGTGTATAAACTCTGTCAAGAGGCAGCTCCCTGCTTAAGTATCAAAGTCTACTTACAATTCATGTTTACTGAGCATAACTTGTAACACTTCTCACATTCCTTGTCCCTACAATATGTGTTGTGCAGCTTTGGACTTTCCTTTTGCCTCTCAACAGCTGAACATCCTTTTGGCTTGAGTCCAGTTTTGTCATTAGCCACAGCACTACTTGTTGGCCTCTGCTCTTCCCCACCAGTTTGTTGACTGCCACCTAACCTGGGTGTCTCATCTTCTGGCATCATTTTTTGTTTCATTTTGGATTGTCTTATGATAGGGTTTCCCTGGTAAATGATGTTCAAAAGGAGATTTACTGTGCTTCCTTCTGTGCAGTACTGACAACTTGCCTTACAGGAGCATGCAATCCCACAACCATACAAAGGTAGTTCCATTGCTGGGTATGGTATCATAACCATCAACATTTCACAAATAGAAACTGGGACATGTGTGTCTAAACAACATCAGAGTGTGGCCAGTTACTGATGGAGAAAAACACTAGGACAGGTTGTAGCAGTTTGCTTTTGCCTAATCCTACGGGGAAAGGCAAGACTCCATCCCTCTTCTCTTCCCCTTCCTGCTGAGTTAATTAAGTGCAAACTACTTTTGCACTTTGAATTCAGTTTGTAGCAACTGAAATAAGGGGAAGACAAAGGGGAAAAGTGGGAGTTGGAAAGAGAAACGGGTACATTTTAGAAGCAGCTTAAAAATAGAATAACAGAGGATTGAAACTGTTCCTGCCAAATCAAGACATTTGGATGGTATGTAGCATGTGGATGATAGGGGTCCCCAGGACAGAAGCTATTACTTTTCCATAATGAAGAAATTATGCAGGATCAGGCCCTGCATACTGAAGTGCTTGTCTTTTTTCTCAAAGGAATGTCTTATGGTATCATTAGCCACTATTGAGTCTTCCTTTATTATGCCATGGAGCCATCTTAGTCAATCAGATGTTAGCAAATGAACGACTATTCAGTTCCAGGCCTAGACCCCAAAGTCCTCAGTAATGGGAATTCTATTCTCACTTTGTGGATATTATGCATACCTGCAGCCTCATGCATAAAATATATTTAGAAAAATGCAGACTAACGGCTGTCTCTTCCCAGCACTGCACTATTAGCATGGATAGTTCCATTTAATGCTGACTTTTGTCAGTCAGACCCACTCAGCTGATCTTGATTCACATGTGTTTTTCTTTAAAAAATGTTATCTGTCTTACGCAGAAAAACAGTCTCCTGGCGGAAGGATAATAACTTCCACACTTCCTTCTAGAAGAATTAAACTTTTCTTTAGTGCCAAGTGCTATTGATTAGCCAAAGAGGTTCTGATGGAAGTGGAAGAGCCCAGCATGATGCAATCCTAATGCCTGCTGTGCTGAGCCCTGTCAGAACTGCATGCAATGCTTTTTCATTATTGTCTGCCAATGGGTTCTTTTGACAATGCTATATCACCTTTCTTGCAGGGCTTTGGGAACTTTTCAATGGCCTTTTGGGTAAAAGTGAAGTCTTATGTATATACAGTTGTCCCTCCGTATCCACGGATTTGGTATCCGTGGATTTAATATTCACGGCTTGAAATTTTTTTTAAAAAAAATAATAATTCAAAAAGCTATTCAACATCTTTATCAATGACTTAGATGAGGGAATTAGGGGCATACTTATTAAATTTGCAGATGACACCAAATTGGGAGGAGTAGCTAATACCCTAGAGGACAGGATCAAAATTCAGAATGACCTGGATAGACTGGAGAGCTGGGCCAAAGCTAACAAAATGAAATTCAATACAGAGAAATGTAAAGTACTGCATTTAGGGCGGAAAAATGAAATGCATAAATATAGGATGGGAGAGACCTGGCTGAATGAGACTATGTGCGAAAGGGATCTAGGAGTCCTAGTAGACCACAAGTTGAACATGAGCCAACAGTGTGATGCGGCAGCTAAAAAGGCCAATGCAATTTTGGGCTGTATCAATAGAAGTATAGTGTCTAGATCAAGGGAAGTAATAGTGCCACTCTATTCTGCCTTGGTCAGACCTCACTTAGAATACTGTGTCCAGTTCTGGGCACCACAATTCAGAAAGGATATTGACAAATTGGAGCGTGTCCAGAGAAGGGCAACTAAAATGGTGAAAGGTCTGGAAACAATGCCTTATGAGGAGAGACTTAGGGAGCTGGGTATGTTTAGCCTGGAAAAAAGACGGTTAAGAGGCGATATGATAGCCCTGTTTAAGTATTTGAAGGGATGTCACGCTGAGGATGGAGCAGGCTTGTTTTCTGCTGCTCCAGAGACTGGAACACGGAGCAATGGGTGCAAGCTCCAGGAACAGAGATTCCACCTCAACATGAGGAGGAACTTTTTGACAGTAAGAGCTGTTCGGCAGTGGAACACACTCCCTCGGAGCGTGGTGGGGTCTCCTTCCTTGGAGGTCTTTAAACAGAGGCTGGATGGCCATCTGTCGGGGATGCTTTGATCAAGATTTCCTGCGTGGCAGGGGGTTGGACTGGATGGCCCTCGTGGTCTCTTCCAACTCTGCAATTCTATGATTCTATGATTTTGCCATCTTATATAAGGGACCCCATTTTGCTATGCCATTGCATATAATGGGACTTGAGTATTCATGGATTTTGGCATCCACGGGGGGTCCTGGAACCAAACCCCAGTGAATATGAAGGAAAAACTGTACTAAGAAACAGAATCCTTTCCTATGAATTATCTAATAAATTTTTATTTAATGAATTTGTATACCACTTATTAGATCTAAAATGCCATGGTATCTCAAAAAAGTGATTAAAGTTATGGGAATCATGTCATGTTTTTTCAGTATTCTAATGGAAAGAGAACAGTTTGGTCCGAAAGGCTATCCAGTTCAAGTCCAATTTAATGATAAAGAACTATAGAAAGAGAGAGCAAGGGATTTGCCCATTCAGAAAAAAATATTGTATTATATCAGTTTATGTTCCATAATGTTTATTTTACTGAGTGACCTTATGAGGGATATTATAATGAAACTGACTTGGCCTGGAACATAAATTTGCTACTAAGCATTGGCCTGGGCGTAAGACTGTAATGACTACTTTGGTTACACTTACTATGACAGGACGAAAGAAAGGAAGGAAGGAAGGAAGGAAGGAAGGAAGGAAGGAAGGAAGACTCCAAACTTAGTTTGAAAATGTCTAAGGGAAGAAGCTACTCCAGCTGAAGCTACCTTGCAGGGGTGGAGGACTTATTAAAATGGTCTGCCCTCAAAGGCTAAGGCCTGAGATTCCAGGAGACCTTAAAGGGCTTTATGGCTGGTATCAGCAACGATACTGTTGAAGCCCTGGTCAATAAGTGGAATCAAAATCTAACCAGGACTACTGACATGGTTGCTCCCAAACATCCTCTCCAACCTGTTAGTAATCTGGCTCCTTGGTATACAAAAACTCTCAGGGAACTGAAATGGAAAGGAGATGACTAGAGCATAGATGGTGGAAAACTCAACTTCTGTATGACAAAACAAGATATAGAGAACATCTTTCTTCCTATAGAGTGGCAATATGTGTAGCGAAGAAAGCTTTTTTCTCTGCATGTATTGCATCTGCGAATTGATGTCCAGCTGAGCTATTCAGAGTGGTGAGAGGTCTAACTCAGGTACCCTCCCCCCTGAACCTGATCTTAGAACCTTCAGTAGTTTGCTGTGATACTTTTAATGACCATTTCATGGATAAAATCTCTCGCATAAGAGCCGAATTAGATACCATCATTGGAGCAGAAGTCGATAATGGGGTGTCCAGCAACTCTGCAAGTAGGATTACACTGAATAAGTGTCAATTGGTGAGTATTACTGATGTGGACAAGCTGCTGGGGCAAGTAAGGAGGACAACCTGTTTTCTTGATCCTTGTCCTTCTTAGCAGTTTGTCCATGGAGGAGATGCAATTAGATTTCAAATGCAACATATTATTAATGCATCTCTCAGGGGAAGGGAATGTGTCTCCTCTAAACAAATGTCTGGGTGAAGAAAAACAAATTGAAACTGAATCCAGACAAGACAGAGGTGCTTACTATTAAGGGTCCTAATTTGGGGATGGAGGTTTGTCAACCAATTCTGGATGGGGTTACATTCTCCCTGAAAGACTGTGTTCACAGCTTGGGAGTGCTCCTGGATTTGTCTCTCCAAATGTCAGCTCAGATAGATGTGATGCTCAGAAGTGCTTATTATCAGCTTCAACTTATATGCCAGTTGTGTGCCTTCCTAGAACTGGAAGACCTAAAGATGGTAGTGCATGCACTGGTAACCTCACAGTTGGACTCTTGAAAAGTGCTGCACATTGGGCTACTTCTGTACCATGTTTGGAAGCTCCAGTTAGTTCAAAATATGGCAGCCAGATTGGTTATAAGTACATCCAGGAGTGAGCACATTACACCAATATTAAAATCACTCCATTGACTGCCAATTAGTTTCCAGGCAAAGTACAAAGTGTTGGGTATTACCTTTAAAGCCCTACATGGTTTGGGTCCAAGTTACCTTCAGTATTGTCTCCCCCTGTACAATCTGCCCTGTACATTTAGGTCCTCTGGGGGACATTTACTACAACCAGCCCAGACTAGACTGGCAACTGTCACCCAGAGGAGCTTTTTGTCAGCCGTCCCAAGACTGTGGAATGACCTGCTGGAAGAGATTCAACAGCTAAACATGCTGTCGGAATTCAAAGCAGTACTGAAGACCTAGCTCTTCCGGCAGGCCGACCCAGTTGATTTTAATCAATGAATTTTAATTTGTATTTTATGTTTATGGATGATTTTAATGTAATGTTTGTTTTACTCCTATGTATTATTACATGTGTGTCTTAATGATTTTATTTTATATATTGTAGTTTAATTCATATTGTACCCTGACTTGAGCCTTGAGGGGAGATGGGTAAGAAATAAAAAATCACCACCACCACCATCATCATCTTTGTTTGGATTTGTCAGTGATGGTCCATGAAAGTGACCTGCATTTATTAATCCCATAAAGTATATGATTGGGCAAGTGATTTAAAAAACAGTCTGTTAGCAACAATGCTAGCAACAGATGGGGTGATGGTTGCTGGTTGAGGAGATAGATCATGGGTGTAGCTACAGTGGGGGACATTTATGATGACTATTGTTTGAGAAACTCTGAGGGGGAAGGAGGAGGAAGGGGAGAAGGTGACCAGGCATAGCTAAAATGGCCAAATGAAGGCATTGCTCCCCCATAAGAATTCTGCCCTCCAATGAAATTTTCCTGCAGTCCCCACATTCTTCTAGCATTGCAGAGAATGAGACACGGAAAATTATTCATACTCTTATATTGGCTGTGTTTTCATTCCCTTTCAGACCTTGAAAGGGTCTGAAGACCACAGATGGTTATTGAGCAGGCAGGACACCATGCTATGAGGTTGTGGCACAGCCCAGAACCAGACACATTTAGGCACTGGTCTGATGAGAAGGGGCTTCACCTGTGTTGAAAGCTCTCCACTGGCTGCCTATTAGTTTCCGGGCACAGTACAAGGTGTTGGTTATGACCTTTAAAGCCCTACATGGCTTGGGTCCAACTTATCTCCGGGACCACCTTCTTCCATACGACCCTCCCCGCACACTTCGATCCTCTGGGAGGAATCTGTTACAATCTATGAAAACAAGGCTGTCAGTGACCTCCCAGAGGTCCTTCTTTGCTGCCGCTCCCAGATTATGGAATGGCCTGCCAGATGAGATCCGTCTTATTACCACCTTAGACAGCTTCAAAAAAGCTGTCAAGACGGATCTTTTTCCAGGAGGCCTTTCCCAAATAGCTCTCCTGGTCTGAAGATTCGGCTGCCTTTTCCCTTTAGCGGCCACTGGATTATTTCATTTTTTTCTCTTTTTAATTTTTGTATGTTTTTAATCTGTTTAATTTAATATTGTCTTAAGGGGTGGGTGAGTTAGGGTATTAATGTAATTATGGGATTTTTATGATGTAAGCCACCCCAATTGCATTGCAGAGGGGTGGGATAGAAATAAATATTATTATTATTATTATTATTATTATTATTATTAAACAAATAATTCCTGGAATGATTCTGGAAGCCAAAGGTAACAGGAAGCAGAGGAAGACTACTGCATAGCACTTTTTCCTCCTTGGGACTGGCTGGCTGGAGTGGAGTTCCAAGAAATCTGTTCTAAGGAAGAACTACTGTGAGCTTATTTGGTGTGGAAGAATCTCTCATTTGTGAATGGTAACAAAGAATATTTAATCTAAGCACATTTTCAACAGTTGCAGCCTATTATTTAGAGACCAACAATTTATTTCTTGTTGTAAACAATTTCCTCAGTAAATGCCTTAGCTAATACCCTCAGTAAATAAATGGATTTTTTTCATCTTGTCTCTAGGGATGATGTCAGTCCCATACCTTAGCCATAGGAACCAAATTATTGGGTCCCTAAAACAACTGAAGGTTCACTTGTTGGTAGTGATATTTAAAGGTTTATAGCTGAAACAAACTTCAGTCAGGAAGTGACTAGGTTGTTTTAAAAAGGAACACCAAAGGGATGGTCTGTTCATGTTTTTCCTTCCCATATTTGATGACATAAATGTTCCTTACACCCATCAGTAGTTGGCACCTGGACAACAAACTAAGTAGGCATATAGATCACTTAGTTACCATCTTCCTTACTATTATATGATACATGTTTGTGTGTACACATATGTGTTGTTGATGTTGTTATTGTTGCTATTGTTCTTATGTGTCTTCAAGTCATTTCTGACTTATGAGCCCCATGATAGCAAACTTTTACATGAAACATTTTGAAAAGCAAGCCCTGGAAACAGCACCAAAAAAGCCCACAACATGGTTTCGATATGTGGACAACACTGTCACCATTTGGAACCACAAAGAAGATTTGGTCTCATTTCTGAACCTCCTGAACAGCAGCCACCAAAATATCCAATTCACAATGGAAAAAGAAAAGGAAGGAACACTGCCATCCTTGGATGTCCTAGTTATCCACAAACCAAACCAACGGTTAGGGGTGTGCTTTTCTATGATTCTACTCCAATTGTGCAGGTCTATGACCGTAATAAAGACTCTATTCTATTCTACTCCAAGAACTATCTCTGACACTGGATTCTGGCTCAGAAAGCCTGTAAACAGCATTGTTTGGTCTGCCTGCTATGGCCCTTCCTGGATAACTTAGCCACTATAGTTCATGTATAGGTAACACAGTTCTGAAATATGTTATACACAGGGCTACCTTTGAAGGTGACTCAGAAGCTGCTGCTAGTGCAAAACACAGCAGCTGAATTGCTGACCAGAAAATCATGTAAGAACCATACAGCCCCACTCTTATAGGAATTGCACTGGCTGCCAGTATACTTCCAGCCTTAATTCAAAGTGATAGTGGCAGCATGTAAAGCCCTAAACAGCTTGGTACCTTTGTATCGCTTCTCCTCCTACACGTCTAGCCTCAGAAATGTGTTCAGCTAGATAGACTCAGCATGCTGTAGAGAGCCAGAGTGGTGCAGTGATCTTAGTGTTGGGCTATAAATCTGGAGGACCAGGGTTCAAATCCTCACTCTGCCATAGAATCTAATTGGGTGACCTCTCAGTCTAAGAGGAAAGGAATGGCAAACCTCCTCTGAATAAATCTTGCCAGGAACAAGATTCAATTCTTTTTCCCAAAATGGGACCCAAGGTGGCTCACAACACATAAAATACAATTTAAAATATGCCAATTAAAAGTTAAAAACAATTAAAATCATGACAATTTAAAATTATATGTAAAACATAGAAAAGTTAAAAAAATACAAACAATAAAAAACACACCCCAGTAAAAAGCTTCTGTGCACGCAGCTATGAATTAAAAGACTGCTGGGATAAAAATGTCTTTGCCTGCTGGTGAAAGGAAAGCAGGGAAACCTAGCCTCCCAAGGAAGGGCATTCCAAAAGGTGGGAACAGCCACTGAGAAGGCTCTCCTTCATGTCCTCACCAAGCGAGCCTGTGATGATGGTGGGACCAAGAGAAAGCCTTCCTCTGATGACCTTAAAATTCTGGTAGGTTCGTATTAGGAGATTAGTGATTGAGCTAGTTCTCACATACCTCTGGGTCTAGGGAAGTCCTCTTCAGGACCAGGTGCACCTCTACTTCCTTCAAGGCAGCAGGCACACACTGCTCCCCAATCTATTGTGGCATTTGTCACCTCCTGAACTTCCCTGTTCATTGTGCCCCTGCTAGATCTTGTCATCCAAGATGAATAATGAACAAGCTTCTCGTACATGTGGTGGAAGAGCCATCTATATGTGCACATTGAACGTACATCTCTGTCTTCTTTTTTAGTGATGGATTTCTTCTTTGTTGGTGAATGGTAAATGACAACACCAACTGTAATAGTCTCTCTTAACAAATTATTAGAATTCATCTGGCTTGATCTGAACTCTTGGAGCAAACGCTTGGAAAGCCAACCTATTCAGATCAAAGGAACTTGACTGAAGCTTCCTAGCTTGCTCTGATTTGCACCTTGAGTACTGCTCTCCTGCTTCTCACTAACTAGGCACACTCATAGAGGAAAATGGGCCAATTTGCTCTCCACAGTAACTGGTGGGCCTTTTGTCAGTGAGTCCCCATGGCAGAGCAATTGCAAAAAGGGAATGGACAGTGGTGTGTCAGCTTATCTCATTTCTCCAAAAGGGAGCATTGGAAAGATGCATTGCTACAAGCACCATTCCTGCCACATACATCTCCTGTCTCTGGGAAGGCAGTAGAAGGGCAAATATTACTCTTTGGAAGGCAGTATTCAGCCCTCTGAGCTGACCTCTACTTGCTGACCTGTGTTCTAGGATCTGCCACATGATCCCTTAGAATCCCATCTTGGCTTCTCCGTTTCCTTTCACAATCTCTTTCCTAACCAACATTGCATTCACTGAATATTCTAGCTACACACATCAGCCTAGCAATCCACAGTTGGTGAAACATGCCAGTAGTAATTAACTGCTGGTTTAGCTAATAATCCTGCTTTCTCTGTGGAAACCCATGTATTCTCCTGTGTCCCTGGCCAGCTTCTCACACCCAGCAAGGTTAATGACAGAGATCTTTCCCAAGAGCTTGCAGCCCTTTCAAGGACAATTATCTGAAGCAAGTGAATCTTCTGTTGGGATGACTGCCTCATTTCACCACCCTTGAAATGTCAGGCTTGGTGGCAATACTATCGTCTTAAAAGGACATGTATTAAAGTGTCCCTGCAGGCATTTAGTTGTCATCCCTGGCCAGAGCAGGCTAACCCAGCAACTTTCCTCTACTGGAACATGTTGCACACTTGAACAAAGTACTAAATGTTCAATTTTTGTATATAATTGCTGAACTGGAAATGCCTTAGTCCCCATACAAATGAGAATTTCTCAAAAAGGCACAAGCTTAGACAAATCCTAGAGAGCCAGGCTGCTACAGAGGAAGAGAAAGGGGAGGGGGAATATTTGTCTAGAGAATGATGTAAGGGTCACTGATGAGAAACTCAATTTAGTCTCCATTTTAATCAAGAGTAATAAATATTAATACTAAATGCTTACAAGGCTCCATTAGCCTCCAAAGCACTTCACTGCACTGATTATGTTGATTAGCCCTCAACACTATAGCCTTACAGGGGGAATGAACAGAATAAAACTTGGATTGCTCTTCTGCAGACAAAGAAGATGCCATGATTCGGGTACTATGGGGGTACTGCTAGTGAAAAAGATGGCTGGCACATGTGTTTATAGGAAGGGATCAGATCCCATTCACTAAACAAAACAGGGTGGATCCCCAAGTATCCAGCTCCCATATTGCAGATGGAAGCAGAACACCTGTTAATCCAAACAGTTTGTATTCTCCTAAAAGAATTCTACACCTTCTAGTATTTGGTGGAGGAAAATAGATGCATTCATTAGGGATTCAATCTTAAGTAGGCAAAGTCTGTACTTATTTCCAACTCCAAGTAAATATGTGTTTTGGCTCAGGCTGTAAGTTTGATAGAAAGGGTTATTTATTTAGTTAATAAAATATACACATCCTGCCTTGTATCCAAAGATCTCAGGGCAATGTATATGCTATAAAATAAAACTAAGTAATTAAATCTATATAAATCAACAATTTTCAACAGTTCAAAACAATTCAAAACAATTTACAATTTAGAGTTTGCATTACTCACTAAAACAGAAACTCTACAATCAAGCTGTGTTCACTGGGTTCTTTGGTGAAGTGCCATGTTTTTACCTGGTATGCAAATGAGAACAACATTTGTTACCAAGGGAAATCATTCCACAGCTGGGGTGCTTGAGCAGTGAACTCTCTCACCTTTGTCTCTACAGAGAATATTGCTCTCATCGTTGGGACAGAGGAGGGCTCTATCTAATGATTTTCCATATGTTCTTCTCCCATCAAGCCCAACTGGATTAGGTCTCAGTCCATTTCTACGTTCAGCTGTAAGTGCTGCTTTGGACCTTCAAAACCATTCATGGCTTGTGACCAGAGTACTGGAAGAACTGTGTGTCACCATATCTACTGATCCATTATGTGTAGTGTCTTCATGAAGAAGAGAAACACCATTCTGAGGATAAACCTGATTCTTTTTCCTGATTCTTCTGAGGATAAACCTGATTCCCACATAAAGCTGGATGTGACTTTCAAGGTATGCTGGAACCTGGAAAGCTGCCTCATATTAAGTTAGGCCATTGGTTCATCCAGATCACACAGACAAGCAGCAGCTCTCCAGGGGCTTGTCTATATGAGGCAATAAAATTTGGATTGATGCACAGTAATGCCAATTCGCAGCACCTTTCATTTTTCTCCACATTTTTTTTAAAGATTGCAGGCATATGAAGCCATATGTGTTTGTTGATCAAATGGGTATGCCTGCGAATCAAGAGGGTGGGTGCGCGTGACTTACTTCTGTCTTATTCGTACCAGTTGCCACTGCTGAACAGTATTTTTTTAAAAAAAGGCAAATCCAGGGTGCAGAAATGTAATCTTTCACTTAAATAAACAGGAAAAAAGGCTGTTTTGTCACCTCAGCACATGATCACTATGGCGAAAATCCAACATGGCAGTTCTGGGTGCTTGCCTTGCCAGGAAGCTCTGCCCCCTGCATACATTCAACCAATCAACTTTCCACTGTCACTTTTATTGGGAATGCACAGTAAAACAAATCAGTTGTCCCATCGAGTGGGAATGCAAATTTCCTTCAGAGTTTTAAAAAAAGCCAAAAAGGCTTTTCCCACAGAGTATTTGGAGTTTTTGCCCCCCTCCTTCTAAATACAGCGAAATGATGTGGGATCCCATTGGGACAAAAGGTGTTTCCCTTGAATTCTATGAGGAGTATTTTTACTGTATAAGCAAGCCCCAGGGTTTTGGAGAGGAATCTTTCCCAGCCAACCTGAAGATATAATGCCAGAGACTGAACTTGGGACTCCTTGCCTGAAAAACACATGCTCTGTCACTGAATTATGGCAGAAAGGTGAATTGGGGGAAATGGACAGTAATTGCTTATTAGCCTTTCCCTGCCACTGTATCATTCCACTAGCAGGGTATACCCAGGACCGGTTTAAGGAATTTTGGGGCCCCCTGCAATGCTTTACTTTGGGGCCCCCATATGTTTATCTCAGATCAATGTAACCTAACCTATTCACCGTACAGGATGTTCAGATTATAGTAGGACCCCCATATCCATGGATTCATTAGCCATGGGACACAAAACAGCACACCTACCATAGAGTCTTCCTAGAAAATGTGTCTTCCCTAGCCCTTTTCTAGGCCTTCCAAGGCAACTCTATGGTATTTTAAACCAGAAATCCCATTATTTTCATATTAAGGAGGCCGACACGGGGCCCTCTCTTGACCTCGGGGCCCCCTCTTGACCTCGGGGCCCCCTGCCAATGCTGATTTGGCAGACAGGTTAAACCGGCCCTGAGTATACCAAGAGTTAGCAACAGAGACATCTCACCAATTTGCATGCCACAATAACACAGATGTAGCAATATTAACTTCAATATAAATTTCCATACCGCACACAGAACACATTTGCATATTTTTCAAATTAATTACAACTAGTCAAGTGATGAGATTGAATTCCTGAGAAAGAAAGGTTATATTTTATCAATCAAGGAAGTACCCCCAAGAAATGAATTTCAATATGGAGCAACAGGAATTTGGAACACCAAGGTAACTTGTGTGCATAGTTTTATACTTATTAGATTAGTAAAGAAAGCATTGTGACCACTAGGGATATCACAGACATTATATTATGCAGATGAAAAACAGACTACCATTCAGCTATCAGCTCTGTAAAAATCAGTCTCTGAACACTGGTCACTCTGGTTGCTATATTTATATGCTCGGGTTCCTTAGGTCCTGTAAAATGAAGCAACTCCATTTCATATGGTAGATGCACATTGCTTAATACTGGTTAGGGTTTGGGGCAAATTCTGTTGTTTTGCTAAAGTTGCCTTAACTGCCTCATATAAGTTTGTGATAGCAAACAGCCTTTCATTACTTTTTCAGCCAGCTGCATTGAATTCAATTGTGCAAAGCCTCTTGCTTTACTGTTCTGCAGCATTGCCATAACAGTTAAATGCTGTTTAGGACAGTTTTATACCTCATGTACCTACATCTCTAGCAGCTTCACTTGCAAAATGCCAAAGCTGCCACTGGTTGGCTTTCAATGGATTGCCTTTATCTGAGATCCTTTGGTGAATAGTGCATCCACCTACATCTTATGATGCTTCTAAGGAAATATGTATGTTTGGAGATTTGCTCACATGTAAAAGTTATAGAGTTGCCTTAACCCTTCAACAATCATAAAAGGACTTTTAGAGGGCCCATCTATACAAGGGAATAAAATGTGGATTGGTGCACAGTAATGCCAATTTGCAGCAGCTTTCATTTGTCTCCATGTTGTTTTTTTCAAGACAGTTTATGTGCTATCTATAAACTGTCTACAAACATGAAGCTATCTGTGTTTGCTGTTCGAATGGGCATACCAGCAAACCAAGATGGCGGGTATGAGTGAATCACTTGCGGTTTTATTCTCCCCAAGTTGCTGCCGCCAAACAGTATTTAAAAAAATAAATAAATCCAAGGTGAGGAAGAGCGATCTTCCACTTAAATAAACAAAGAAAGAAAAAAGAAAGGCTGTTTTGTTGCCTCAGTGCACAACCACTATGGTGAAAATCCAAGATGGCAGTTTCCAGGGGCTGCCTTGTTAGCAAGCTCTGCCCCCCATCCCTGTGCATGTATGACCAATCAGCTGTCTGCTTTGGGAATGCACAGCAATGCAATTTGGTTGTCTTAACAAGCGGGAGTGCACATCTCTCCCACAGTTTTTTAAAAATTATGGAAAAGACCCAAAGTCTTTTCTGGCATAGTTTTTGTGTGTTTTGCCCCTCCTCCTTCTGAATGCCATGCTTCAACATGGGATATATTTAAGACAGATGGAATTCCCTACAAATTCCATGAGGAGTTTTTTCACCATCTAGACAGGCCCAAAGTAAGCTCCCCTAAACACAACAGGGTTTACTTTGGCATTAGACTGCCCAGCATATCTTCTTTCACATGCTGATTCTTTGTTCTACTGGATAGATTTATTTTGTTTCATTATGCTGCCCTGTTTTATCCTGTATTTTAAAAATGTAGTTATGTTTTCATCTGACTGCTATTTTTATCCCCCTTTATCTGATTTTACTGTGTATTGATTACTCATTTGAGAATTACAGTAGTTACTTTTAAAATAGTTGTGAGCTGCCTTGGCACTTTTTAATAGAAATACAGGTTTATAACAAATAAACAACCTGAACTTAGGGCAGTACTTCCTAGGCTTAAGTATCGTAATTATTGGCCATACTAATTGGAGTGTATGGAAATCATAGGGAGCCAGTGGCATTTGTGGGTTCCATGTTAGAGGAGCAGTGAATCTGGTTTGAGTTTTAGCCTGTATTTTAAAAGAATTATCCATGATGCTGACCTTTGTTCCCAAATAGTTTAGCATCTTGGATAGCTCCTTAAAGCTCAGTGTAATACACAGGGCGATCTACCACCCCACTGACATGGAAAATAATGAAGACACATTTGCTGCCTTTGGTACAAAACTGATGCTTTTGTTACCTTCAGTTTAGGCAGTATCCCCACCCCCGCATCACACTTTCTGTGCCAGTAGCTCTCTTGAACCTTCACTGGAGGCTAGAGTAGAACCTTTCTTTTGAATACATGCAGGTAACTCTGTATTGGGATGCAGTCTGCCCGTTTTCCAAACTGACAGCTGAGATGTCTAAAGGAAGGAATGTCCTTCAGCACTTTCTTGGTTCTTTTTTCTTGCTTCTGCCTTATCACCCCACGTTATCCAATCGATACATCCATGAAGCCAGAAATGGCGGATTAACACCAAAAGTAGAGACAGCAAGCAGAAAACATCCCTAGAAAAATTACAAAGAATGGCAAAGATAATGGCTTTGAGACGATGGCCTTTTCTTCTTCCACCGGGCATGTGTGCAGAAACTGATAGAAACACATACACAATGTTTTTTTCCAGATGATATGTGGCCTGAAGCAAATTGCTGTTCCTCTCCTACTGTAAAAACTGCTGCCCTGCCCCCTATGTAGGTGAGCAAAGGAGATGGAAAAAAAGTTCAAAAATATTTGAAAAGTGGTTGCAAAACTAATTTCTTGAGTGTCAGGAAATCCTGAAAGGGAATCTCTTAGATGAAAATCTTTACAGTTGGGGACTGCATGAAAATGCGTGTGTGTGTGTGTGTGTGTGTGTGTGTGTGGTTTTTTGCTTTTGTTTTGGCTGAAAAGATGCTTCCTTGCACAGAAAATAACACTTCTGTGAAGACAGTGCTGGTTTCAGTGCTGAAAATATTGTTTCATGTGCAGAAACCTGTTTTCTGTACCAAACCATCCTGTGCATTTTTTGCAGCAGAGCACAGGCCTGCACCCTCCTCTCTGTGACAATCTTTCAGGTTTTAAAGAGTGCAATCATGTCACCCCTCAGCCTTCTCTTCACCAAACTGAACATGTCAAACTCCTTCAACCTTTCCTCATGTTTTGTTCTCCATACCTCTTATCATCCTCATTGCCCATCTCTGAACCTGCTCCAGTTTGTCTATATCCTTCTTAAAATGAGGCGCCAGAACTGAAATCAGTACTCCAGATGAAGCCTGACCAGTGCAGAATATAGTAGGACTATTACTTTGCTCAGTTTGGGAATTATGCTTTTATTAATGCAGGATAAAATAGCATTTGCTTTCTTTGCTGCAACATCACACTGCTTGCTTGTGTTCTATTTATGATTTAAAAAAAAAAATCCCAAGGTCCTTTTCTTATGTAGTACTTCTGAGCCAAGTATCTCCCATCCTATAAGGGTGCATTTGGTTTGTGTGGCCTAAATGTAGAATTTTGTATTTGTCTTGGTTGAATTCCATTTTATTGATTTTTGCCCAATTTTCTAGTTTATCAAGGTTCTATGGAATTCTGTTCCTATTTTCCAATGTGTTAGCTACCCCTCCCAGTTTTGTGTCATTCAGAAACTTGATATGGATTCCTTCTATCCCATAATTTAGGTCATTGATAAAAATGTTAACGAGTAATGGCCCAAGGACAGAACCTTAAGGCATTCCACTTGAGAATACCTTCCAGTTTGGAATGCAGGCATTGATGACAATTCTTTGAGCACAATCTTCCAACCAATTGTGGATCCAACAGTGTTCCCATCTATTCTACATCTTAAGGCAGTAGGGTGGGGGAGTCATCTAAAATGTACAAGAGAGTAGGGTTGACAGTTCATGATCATTTCAGGCCCTGTAGTTTCCAGACCCAAACATGACACGTTTGAACTCTTTAAATACCTGAAGGGCTATTATAGAGAGGAGGGTGCAGGCCTGTTCTCTGCTGCTCCACAAGGTAGGACCAAGTCTAATGGTTTTAAGTTACAGGAGAGTAGATTTTGATTGAACATTAGAAGGAACTTCTCAACAGTAAGAGCACTTCGGCAATGGAATCAATTGCCTAGAAAGGTGGTGGGGTTTCCTTCTCTGGATATCTTCAAAAAGAGTCTTGACAGTTACCTGCTGGGGATGTTTTAGCTGGAGATCCTGCACTGAGCAGGACTTGATGGCCCTTGAGGCCCTTCCCAACTCTATGATTCTATGAAGACCTTTCTGTTTTCATCTGCTTTTTGTTAAGACAGTGGCCAAGTTGGGTGGGAGATGTAGTCCAAAAAGAATTTTTTCCAAGCTTTATGCCATCCTTATCATTTAGTCCAGTTCCTTAAATATGCCTGAAGTTTTACTTAGCCCAGGGCACAACTCAGATCTTGTTTGCATGTTAGGGCCCTGGGACATGTGAACAAATCTAAAAGAGAAAAGTGTTGAATGCAATTTCTTTATGCATTCAACATTTTGATGAGCAAATCTAGCAGCATGGTTACATAAGATGGCAAAGACAAAGATGGCAAAGATGGCTACAAAAAGTACCTCTGAATGTATGCAAAGTACATTTCTTTTCTCACTGGGTAACCACCAGCTTTCCTTCACAATTGACAGATTACAGAGCAGCAGGACTTCCCAATCAGAGAGTTTGCTTCCAGACAAGCTCAAGTCCTAGCATTTCTCATTTTAGATGCTGGTCTCCATAGCTTCTATTTAGCCACCACATTTTAAGTACACCCATTAAATGTAAAGTCTGAACTAAAAAATGAAGATTAAACCACAAAAATATATATATGCATTCAGGACAGATTGCCTGTAGCTCCTTGTTGAATGTCATTGACAACTTGGGTTTATTTCTGTGTATAGAACCTTTGTGCATTTCACAACCAGGACTCAGGCCCTGGACACTTGGAGGGCTGCATGGACATCCAGAAATACCAAAATCAAGCAAAATCCCCAGAAAGGGCCAAACATTCACTTTTAGTTTGAAAAAAATAGTATTTTAAAAAAGTTAATTGAAAATTAGTATTTAAAAAAAGGTAAATGGTCCAGGGGGCCCTTTGTTATGGTTGTGTGCCTTTTAGTAATTGCTTGTGGAGGCTTCCAGGAAAAGCAATTCATTATTGGTTTCTTTTTGCCAGAAAAGTGCAGTTTCAGGGAGTCACAGGGTTGGGGCCACTAAAGGAGTTTTAAGGTGATGTAAACTTTACAGCCACATTTTGCCCACCTCTGGAGGATAGTATTTGAGATAGTCTAAAGCAAGTCACAGGCACAGAGTTTCTCTTCACCCAAAACAGTGTCTTTCTCATCTCCTAGGCAACGAGTTTATAATATTTCCTCTGAACAGTTGCAAAGAAAGAAGATAAGATAAGGGGCTCATGTTCCATAGCAATCAGATGGTGTCCAACTGTAATTGAATGTTTCTGCTGTTACACTGAAATAGGGAAAAGGGAAGGATAGTTCTGTTCTTTGGAAAGGTTATGGAATGGGCAGCTTGGCAAGTTAACAAGGTTCCAGGATCCAAGTACATAGATCTTATGCCCATCCTTGGTAAGCAGTATGTTTCTTGCAGCCTGTGTGTGTGTGTGGCTTGGTTATGCACTATATAAGGCATGAGTATCCAATTATCTATAACCAATGGGCTGTGAGTGCCTTAAGCAAAGAAAATCCCCATGTACTGCAGACTAGGTGTCCATCAGTTCTGCTGGTGCTAAATAGTCTATGACATTGGTGCCTTGGTTAAAGGGTTTTTCTCGAATGAGTAGACACTTGCAAACTCACATCAAGGGGTGCATCAGGAAGTCTGCACTGGACCATTTTCTGGTGCTTCACCCTTCTTGCCCATAGAAAAGATACTCTCTTCTGCTGGTGTTCCTAAAATGATCTTAATACAACTGTCCCCCTCTGCTCCCAATAAATGCACAATTTGCAATTTCTGCTCCAAATGTCACTCTCAAGTCAGTGCTTCTGTTCTGGGGAGATGACATTTCTGAGACTGGAGAAAATCTTTCTTAAACCAGCTGAAGCTGGTGTGATAGTGAAGTCGAAGGCTTTCATGGCTGGCATCCATAGATTTTCCTTGGTTTTTTTCCAGGCTGTGAGGCCGTGTTCTTGAATAGTTTCTTTTTGACATTTCGTCTGCATCTGTGGCTGGCATCTTCAGACAATGGTTGGGTAGGTGTGTGTGTAGAGTTTATATACTGTGAACCTCTGTTGGGGAGTATATGTAAATTTGTGTAATTGAATGGTTAGTTTCTGGGTATAGAAATGCAAGGCTTGTTAGTGTCTGTTTAGCTAATGGTTGGTTGATGGGCCATTATCTGCTGGGAATCCCCCTGTCCCTGGGTGGAATTCCTTTGTAAGTGTTGAGTTTTGATTCTATTGTTTTTCAAAACTGGAAGCCAGATTTTGTTTACTTTTAGGGTTTCTTATTTCCTGTTGAAGTTGTCCAGGTGTTTGTGGATTTCAATAGCTTCTTTGTACATTCTGTTATAAATCAACCTGGACACAAAATGTTATTTAAAACACAGAAATTTTGGACTAGGCCAACAACTATTATGTCAGAACGCACAGGACTATTATGTCAGAATGAAATTATTCCAGAACACAGCCTCATAGTCAAGAAAAAACTCAGGAAAATCTCTAGCATGATAGATCTGCCCTAGTCCATGGTGTCTCCAACTACAGCATTCAGAATGCACTGTTCTGCCTGGAAGTTGCCAGTTTTCTTCAAGATTTGGGGTTCCTGTCTTGCAAATCTTTTTCATTTCTCCTCTGCAATAGGTTGTGCAAGTTCCTGTTCATTCATTTTAGAATATTTATACCCTGCCCTTCAGCCAAAAAAGCTCCAAGGGCAGAACACAAATCATTAATTTGACATTTTCCTACCCTCAGGCTTACAATCTAAATAAGACACAACATATAAGAAAAAGGGGATGGCAATGGGGGAGAGCACTAAGGATAGCAGATGCTGGCTGCTCTTCTTTCCCTCAGAGGCCAGAGCAATGGCAGTTGGAATGGAGCGAGGGCAACATAATGTGTCCCCTACAATCACTACACATGTAAATGTGTGCTTTTATTTATTTTAAAAAATGATTTGGAAGCTGAATGATGTCCAATCATAGGAATATTCATCTGATTTTTGGTAGACACCAGCAAGGTTGGTATACACATCCCTCACAGGAATATCTACCATTTTGTGATTTCTTTTTCCTTCAGAGATTTTCTATTTTCCCTCTCTATCCTGATCCTATTGTTTAAAAAAAGAGATGAACCACATGTATATAAACAAATGGGATTAGGTTGGATATCAATATAATGTTTTTGTCATTTGCTTTGAATATGGGGGAAAAACTGAGATGAAAACAGTTGGGAATTGACTTTTTTAAAAAAAGGAAAAGAAGAAAGGACTTTTTAATAGGCGGCTATATTTTTTCTGTTTAATTGCTTTTTATTTTGTCTTTTAAATGTACGGTATGTTTTCAAATATTTTTAATGTTGTTGATAGCTTAATCACATCTTCATGACAAATTTGTGTCCCCTTTTATCTATATTGTACAGTTGACCCTCAAATTTCATGAGGGTTAGGGATGTACCAACCCCACAAAAGTGGAAAAACTGCAAATATCAGCCCACTATTTCTATTTTTTACCTGAGAGAATACTTCTGTAAGCATTTGAAAGTCCTCCAGTGCAATTCTACGGTCAACTTCCACTGGAATTCATTGTTGTTTAATTGTTGACTGGAAAGTAGCTCCCTAAATTAAGGTAACAATATATTTTACTTCACTTTCTGTTTGAAGTCATTCTCTGTTTAAAAAATTGCCCATCCAAGTCCCGCTTAAACATAAAGAAAAAGAAGAAGGGAGAGCAGCGGACTCAAAGTTGCCAATCAACAGCACTAGGGAAGCGAGCTGAGCAGTTAGGTACACAGATCACCTGGTCACAGTCTTCCTCACTGTGGTGGGAGGCACTGTCTTTCTAGCTGCATTATAGTGGTTATTTTGCAAATGTATTTCTGTGCCTATGACTTGGCCTCTGTGTGTGTTTGTGTGTGTGTCTTCAAGTCACCTGCCAAGACTTATGGCAGCCCCATGAATTTCATGGGGTTTTCTTAGTCAAGGGATCCTCAGAGGTGGTTTTGCTAGTTCCTTCCTCTGAAATATAGCCCACAGCACCTCATATTCACTGGTTGTCTCCAATCCAAGCATTAACCAGAGTGGACCCTGCTGAGCTTCCAAGAACAGATTGGATCTGGTGCCTTTAGGGTATTTGGCTTATATACATATTATGAAAACCTGTATCCATTTTTGGTTTCAATTAATATAATTCACTGCATTTTTTTTAATTTTGGGCAATGCATAAGCAGCCTCACTAGCCTAAATAAAATGGAGCTGGTTCTAATTTTAGACTGAGATGTTTTCAGTCATCATTTAAGATAAACTTGTGGATTCCGGATATTCTTTTGCACGCAGCAAAATGTCTGTTGCAATAAAATTTATAAATCTTTCACTTTGTCCAATGGGCAAGTGGAACATCAAATGGAATCACTAGCTGATACTTCAGTATTCTCAACAGTTTGCTTTAAACACAGATTTTCCCAGCCCACTTTTGTCCACGTGCATAGATATTTGTGAATTGCCCCTACCTGACCATTTGGGAAAGTTGTCTAGAATCCTCTTGGGGTCTTACATCTTTGTAAATTGACTTATTTCTGTGTGAATTAGAATTGAGCACTTCCATAACATCCATATCCAATAGATGGCTGCTGTTACATTACTATGCAGCAGAGGCAATGTGCAATAGAACCAATGCACAATGGGCCAATGCACAATGCCCATAATTCTCTGCCACAAAACTGGGCCACAGGAGGGGGGAGGAGGAGGGAGCCCTATTCTCTCCCCCTCCCTGTGGAAAGAGCATCCAGAGCACCCATAGGGGTGGGGGTGAGGAGGAAGTCCTCATCTCCCCCCCCCCCACTGGCAGAGCACCTGGAGCACCCACAGGAGGAAGGAGGAGGACACCCAAAAACTCACTGGAACTCCACAGGAAGCAAGTGAGTGGGCAGAGGCGTGCGTTTGGGGGAGTGAGGGAGGAAGGAGTGCCGTCCCAAAAAAACTGCCACCTGGGGAAGACTGTCTCCTGCCCTCCCTCCCTCCCTCGCTACACCACCCCATTGGGCTGGACTGCTTGAAACAGGAGATCCTGGATTCCTCCAGCTCTGGAGGGAAGAGAGACTCTCTTCCCTCCAGAGCTAGAGGGATCCAGGATTTCCTGTTTCAAGCAGCCCAGCTGGATGGGACAATTTAAAGTCCCTTTAATCCAGGATTTCCCCTGGTTTCTGGGATGTATGGCAACCCTAGATGTGTGCATCGCATCAGTCTCAATGCACTTTAGGCACCAATATGCATTTGGCACTCTTGCTGGTGTGCTGTTACACATCTTCACAATTCAGTAAAGGGATTTTTTTAGCACCTCTGATACATAGCTAGGTATATGTAGAGTTATGTAATATAACTCTACATATAGGATTTGGGCAGTTACTTTTTGGTGTCATAGTGCCTAAAATCCCCCAGCCATATTTGCTAGGGATTTTGGGAATCATAGTCAAAAGGTAAGTTTTCCAAATTTTTCTGTCCTCAGGTATCATCCCAGACATTTTCTGCAGTAAGTTCTGCATTCCATGTTTCCTTATAACTGTGAACATGCCCATTGACCCCATGTCTGGTATTGTAGGAATAAAACTTGAATGGCTTATTGCTGAAAACTTTAAAGGTCCCCAGTGATCTGCAGAACCAGGAGACCCAGTTTGCCCTACTTGGCTACTTGTTCAATAATGTGGTTAAATGAGGCCTAGACATTAGACTTCACTGCTCAGTGGTTTGGCATAGACACAGCATTGCATCTAAGGAATTATCATACCAGCTTCTTATCCTACAGCAATTGCACTAGTTTAATTACACAAGCATACCAGTTTTGCAACAATCTTTATCAAAGTTTTCACTCTTTTCCACATTAGTACTACTTTGGTGATCCAAGGTGGTGCAATCTGCTTTCTGCACTGCTGCCATAACTCTGCCTTCTGACCCCTGCATGCCCTGCCCTGTGCACATGGGTCTTCTGGGCAAGGGAGGACTGTCATTCCTTCTTTGATATGTGTGTGTGGGGGGAGGAGGCAGAGAAGCTGCCCCTCTGCTCCTGCAGGAGAAGGAATGACAGTTGGACTACCAGTCCTTTTTTCGTGAAAGAGGGGAGCTGGCTGCAAGTCTCTGCCCCTGGAAGAGAAGGAATGACAGTCATTCCTCCCTTGGGAGTAGCTTGCCTGGTGAGGAAGGACTACCATTCCTTCTTTGGCACTGGGTAGGGTGGAGGAGCTGGCTGCATGTCTCTGCCCCCTCAAGAGAAGGAATGTCAGTCTTTTCCTCACCCAGGAGCAGTTTCTCTGATGAGAAAGGACTACCATTCCTTCTTTGGTGATCTGCGGGGTGGGGGTGGGGAGAGTCAGCTGTATGTCTCTGCATCTGCCAGACAGTCCTTCCTCACCCAGGAGCAGTCTTCCTTGTGGGGAGGAAGAAGCCTGGTGGAATTTTTTCTTTTCTTTTTTTTTTTGTCCCAATCACAGGAAAAAAATTAAAAATAATAAACAGGCATGGAGTAGAATAGCAAAGGGGGAAAGGAGGAGAAGCACACCCCCTCCTGCCAACATGACATCCGTCATCTTGATACTGCTGCAGAAGGCGACTTTTGCATGAGGGGGAATAGTTAAATAGGAAGGGAATTGAGAGCCGTTGATGGATTTCCCCCATCAATGAAGAAGTGCATTATTGAAACAAGTACAGTGCAGAAGAACAATTGAATAAACATGGTGTCGTGCAATAAGTACTGGCCAAATTTGTGAATACCTTGTAGTAATTCCAGAACAGTAGCCTTGTGTGATAATCTCCTAACTAATTTAAAAAATAGTAAAGGATTGATCACAAATCAATATTTTCATTGCCTGCAGCTTCTCCTTCTTTGCCTCTATGTAAGAAGAAAGGCACTAGAGTTACATAGTGGGGAAAGTTATCACATATACAGGCGCCTGCAATTATTGCCCCATGATGGTTCTGCCAGGGTTCCTATTTACTATATATAATTCATCCTCTTTGTTTATAATGTGAAGCTTCTGAAAACCCAAATGCAACTTATCAAAGAGTCAGAGTGCTTGAGTATTCTAAATGGGTTTTGCCTGGCCAAACATAAATTGCGGGGGTAGAACTGTTACTGATAAAACACTCAGCATAGCTATAATTTGTGGGCTGCTAAGTGCAGGAGCCTGATTGTTCAGAGATGATGGTTGTGCTGTCTGTCAAAGGGAAAGTTCATTTTCCCCAGATTAGTAAATAAGGCCATTAAGACCAAGACAATGCATGAGTTTTATTCCAGATTAGATCCTTAGAAAATATAAATCAGAATGATGATGCTGAAATCTACTGAGTAGCAGTTCTACTACCCCATAATGAGGATCCAGCTTTGATCATTTCCATGCATGCTTGACTTTTGCCCAAGTCACTAGACCCAGCGTAAATACTCTGGCTTGCCCTTTACAGTAATGATGGTAGATAATGAAGAAACAGCAACAATTAGCAATCAATTACTTGACCACATAAAAGCTAGGCAAGTAAAACGATTCCATTTTGCTAGCCGTATAAGTAATGAAAAGAAAACACATGCACACACATGCATACACACAGATCAATAAATCCAAACCCATTCAATTTATTTTACCATTTTACTGGAACCCAATTAACAAATGAGTACAATTAGTCAAAACTTTATTTTTAAAATGCCAGTTATTAATAGTGTTGTTTGGTCATACACTGAGGTCATGAGGCAGCACAGCAATCATCCTGATCAATCACACACATAAAACAGTCCAAAGTGCTGTGAGTCAATCCAGGGAAGCCTTTGAAAGAATGACCTTTATTTAAAATAATGTAAAAGTCACTCCCAGTCATGGCTGCCGACAAGAACTTTTCCAGAGCAGGGCAAAGCTGCATAGTGACTTAGCATAATTTTTGTATGTAGCACCCACTGTTATGACACACTAGAGGTGGAAAGAATATTAGAAAATACCCGGAAAAAAATGGTCAGAAATATGTTTTTCACGTGTCAGGAAACCCCGAAGAAGAGAATCCTGGACTGATGAGAATCTTCACAGTTTTAGACTTATTCTGTGGTAAGTTTCCATGTGGGTATTTTTTTCCCCATAGAAAAAGCATTTTCTGCATAGAAGTATTACCACAAAACCCAGTTCTGTTTAACTACTGCCAAAAATGCCCATGTGTATGAAGCCACACAGATATTGTAGGCAAAACCATTGTTGTTGTTATTGTTGTTATGTGCATTCTAGGAAGAAAGTGCAAAGACAAGTCTACAGTTGATTTTTTTTTAAAAAAAAACCAAAATAATGACCACAGATGATTTGCATAACTTTAAAGCAGATGATGAAGACATTGAAATAATTCAAGATTTTCTATTCCTTGGCTCAGTCACTAATCAGAATGCAGTCAAGAAATCAGAAGGCTAGGACTTGGAAGGGCAGCTATGAAGGAATTAGACAAGATCCTCAAGTGTAAAGATATAATAATAATAATAATAATAATAATAATAATAATATTTTATTTCTATCCCGCCCCTCTGCAACGCAATCGGGGCGGCTTACAATATAAAAACTCCATAGTCCCAGTACCCTAGCCCACCCCCCCTTAAAATAATATTAAACTATAAAAGATTAAAAACATACAGTAAATTAAAAATATATAAATTAGAAAAAGATTAAAACATACAATAGTTTTTTTTAAAAAAAATCATTGAATAGTAAATATATCATTGAATAGTAAAGTTAGGATTATCCACACCATTGTATGTCCAATTTCTATACATGGTTGAGAAACCTAGACAGCGAAGAAAACTGATAGGAAGGAAATCAACTTATTTGAAACGTGGTGCTGGAGCAGAGTACTACAGATACCATGGGTTGCTAAAAAACAAATAAATGGGTCCTAGAGGAAATGTAGCCTGAATTCTCCCTAGAACCCAAGATGATTAAACTGAGATAGTTGTACTTTGGCCATATCATGGGAAGCCATGACTCGCTAGAAAAGACAATAATACTTGAGGGTTGTCTAGATGGTAAAAAAACTCCTCATAGAATTTGAGGAGAATACCTTTTGCCCCCACGAGATCCCATGGTGATTAGCCGTATTTGGAAGGAGGGGCCCAAAAACTACATGAGAAAAGCCTTTGTGGCTTTTCCTGAGCTTTTTTTTAAATACATGGAAAAGTGCATTACCACTCATTTGGATAACTGGTTCCCATCACTGCACAGGGCAGAAGTAGAAAGCTGATTGGTCGGATGTGCACAGAGGCAGGCTTGCCAGCAATGAAGTGGCCGGAAGCACCATTCAAGTTTTGCAGTATCAAATGTGCACCTTTTTGCTGTGCTGAGGTGCCCAAATAGCTTTTTTAAGAGGAAGGTCACACTTGATCACCCTAGCTTTACTGTTAAATAAAAAACACACACCTGTGCAGCAGCAACAACTTTTGGAGAATAATAAGGTGGCACTCCTGGCCACCATCTTGATTTGCAAGTATGGGCTGCATGTGAACTTCAAACATGGATAGCTTTGCATACTGGCAATTTTGCCAAAGGATCATGGAGACAAAAGAACACTGCTATGATTTTGTGTTACTGCACAGCAATCAGCATTATACTCTCCTATCTAGACAAGCCCTAAGGTAGAAGGCAGTAGGAAAAGAGGAAGACAACATTACAGATGGATAGACTCAGTCAAGGAAGCCACGTCCCTGAGTCTGCAAGAGCAGAACTGTTGGCGATAGGGTGACTTGTAGGTCTCTCATTCATAGGATTGCTGTGTCAAAGTTGACTTGGTGGTGGTTAAAAACAAAGTCCCAAAGTACAAACAGTCTTTAAAAACTCTGCACTTTTTGAAGACTTTCTTTCAGCATGAAGAAAATGGCTGAAATTGCTCATCACTTCCTTTAAGGACTTTTTCGGACAAAGTAAAAATAACACTAGGAGCCTCGCCAGGTTGCGAGGCTGCAGCGCTAGAGAGCGTCAGATTTGCATGACGCCTCTTCCCAGCGGTACTGTTGCAGTACCGCTGGGAGATTTGACTGTCAGTTGACCATCATATTTGGAAGATTTTTACTCATGATCGATCGTGAGTAAAAATCTTCCAAATATGACGGTCAACTGATGGTCAAATCGCCCAGCGGTACTGCAACAGTACCGCTGGGAAGAGGCGTCATGCAAAACTGACGCTCTCTAGCGCTGCAGCCTCGCAACCTGGCGAGGCTGCTAGTGTTATTTTTACTTTGTCCGAAAAAGTCCTAAGAATGAAACTGGTGCAAAATTACAGCCTGACAACACACTAGTGCTTTTTTGTGTACACTCATGTTCTCCCCTTTAGCATCACATACAATGGCACGTGAAGAATGAGAAGAAAATCCTTATAACTTGGAATTTGACAGCACTTATGGAGAGACCAAGAGACACCATGAACTCCAAGAAAACATTTATTTGGAAAACCATTTGAAATAAAATGCATAAGAAGAAGGGGGGGGAGATGAACAAACACAGTGCTTAATATATTTGATATTTTCTAGCATCACTGCCTTTATCACATTGCATTGATGCTTTCTGAAGAATTGTCAGAAAAGGGGAGTCTCCATGTTCTGGAATGATATTCCTCATTTTGGAAACACTGGTGAATACTCACTGGAGAGTACTGGTGAGGTTTGCAGGGAGTAACTTTAGAAGAAGCAGGAGAACTGCCTGTGCTTCATCAGAGTTGGGAGTCCAAGAGAAGCCTGCATGGTTCAGCTTACTTTGCACATTGTTACATCAGCTTTCATTAAAATACAGCTCTTATATTAGCTGAATTTTGACTTGTACAAATGTTTGTTTGGAACTGCACATTTGGTGTATGAAAAAAATGGCCCTTCATCCTTAATAAATTGTATTGGTACTACAGTTGACTTCAGAGAGCTTCCATTTTTCTACAGAAAGTCAGCACACCAGGAAACTGAACAACAGCTGTGGGGTTACACAGAATTGTCAAAGAACACTGTAATGCCTACAACAAGATGAGTATGACAACAGAGGGCAATTTTCTGGGGCAGACTCTCAGTGACAGTTTATATACCCGAGAAGTATATAATAATAACAATGGCTTTTATCTGTCTGAATTGGAAAGATATTTTTTAAATGTTTATAATTTCTAGTTTTAAAGAAACAAGACCTAAATGATAAAGATCACAAATAAAGAACCCTATCATTGCTTTTACCATATTGAGGGGCATGTGTAGTCACACTACTAAGCACAACTTCAATAAACTCTTTGATTTTTGACTTTTTTAAAAAAATGGGGCAGCAACTACTTCCCATTAACAAGGTCAATTAACCAAAGACATTGCCTCTCCAGAGTGAAGATGTGTCAATCACTGTGTGACTCAACTTAAAGTCTAAAAAGCCATTCCTAGACTCAGCTACCAAAGCTTTTCTCTCTCTTAGTTAAATCTCAGAGGTGCTACAAAATCCCTTTGTTTACTGATACTCCAGAGCAACAGGGCTATATGACTTTGAGCTCAGGAAGTTAATGTTAAGTAAGGGTATAGATGGGTTGCCGCCTCAACTATGGATCTGAGTATGAAAAAAGAAGAGGAAACTCAGAATTATTATTCCTGTTCAACTATTTGTGCCTGAGTATGTTGCTAAAGAGACACTCAAAAGCAGCTAACAAGACACAAAACAGCTTTAAACAAAACTCCAAAACTATCATAATCAACTGATGGAGCTGCAATTAAAATGCAGAATGAGAAGGATGCTAGGTTTGTTCAGTTGTTACTATTATGGGTGGGTAAGCTGTGAGATTTCACAGAATGCTAGATGGCAAAGTGGCTTATTTTCTGCATTTGTGGAATCATAAAATCCACATATCCTTGGACAGCTCCATTTAGCTAAGGGAGGATCCAGTGTCTCCCCCCCCCCCATATTCAACCAAAAAAAAGGTCTGAGTTTAGTATAAAAGAGCTTCATCTCTCCCTGTGTTGGAACTTTCATAAGCATATGGTGCAAAATTTACAGCTTTTGGCTGTTCTCCATGTGGCTTCACACCTGGAAGCACCCCTTCCACTTTTCCCCCACAGCCCCACTGATCACCAGGACTGTGTGGAAACAGTGCTGTTCCCAAGTAGCAGCAACTGAACAGCAGCAATTGTAGTGGATGGGAATGCATTAAGATGGATATTACTTGCAGAGATCTTTTGATGCAAGGCAGGAAAGCAATGATTTTTAAAATAAATAAATAAATAAATAAATAAATAAATAAAATGTGTGTGGAGAGGCTTGCGTGCACACACATGTACACATTTGTGGCTTCTAAGACTGGACACAAGTATGAAGGCTGAAAGAGATTTACATCTAGACTGACCCATCTAGACTATACTCCTATTAATGCAGCCTAGAATTGCAGCAGCTAAAAAAGCCAATGCGATTCTAGGCTGCATTAATAGGAATACCGGTATATTGTCTAGATCAAGGGAAGTAATAGTGCCACTGCATTCTGCTTTAGTCAGACCTCACCTGGAATACTGCATACAGTTCTGGGCACCACAATTCAGGAAGAATATTGAGAAGCTAGAATGTGTCCAGAGGCGGGCGACCAGAATTGTGGGAGGTCTGGAAGCCATTATGCCCTATGAGGAGCGGCTTAGGAGCAATGGGTTCAAACTACAGGAAAAGAGATTCTACATAGACTTTAGGAGGAGGTTCCTGACAGTGGGAGCTGTTTGGAGGTGAAATACACTGCCTAACAGTATGGTGGAGTCTCCTTCTTTGGAGGTTTTTGAGCGGGGGCTGGATGGCCATCTGTCGGGAATGATTTGGTTGTGTGTTCCTGCATGGCGGGGGGTTGGACTGGATGGCCCTTGAGGTCTCTTCCAACTCTATGATTCTATGACCCTTAAATACTGCAGAACCAGGCTAATGTTCACAAAACAAATGAGCAGCATAGCGGCTGCACATTTTGCTTCATATCTTACCTTCTATAGGGGCTAGAGGTTTTCTTTTTTAAAAAATTAAACCTGTGAATCTAGAAGTTACAGGCTATCAAAGGGTAGGATGACTGCTCCCCTGCTATCCTCCATGTGGATGCCCATGGGTTGCTGTGAAATCATGTTCAATAAATACAGTGTTACAATAAATACCAAAAAATAAATAAAAAAATACAGCATACTACAATATGTCTCCTGCTGTTTGCAGATTGTAAAAGGGGAAAATATACTATGGGGAGACTATTGCAAGCAAACCTATTACTACCAAAGCCATACTGAAACCAAGATCAAGCTTGTACAAATATTATTCCAATAGATTATATTAACAATGCATTTTTGAGTGCTTAAATCTTGTAAAGTTTGCAGAAGCAGAATCATTAGATCAGAATAAGCAGCATTTGTGAGAACTGCCTACTAGCCCACAAAGGCTCACCTCTCCTCCTTTGGGCAGAGAGCTTGAGTCTGATAACCAGATTGTTTGGCATGGTTTCAAAGATCACTCTAAACTTCTTGCTGATTAGCTAAATATGTGTATCTGCCTGGGTACAGTAAAATAAATAATCCAGGACTGCAGTGTGGGGGGTGGGGGTAGAAATGCACCTCTTCCTCCTCAACACTCATGCTTCCAATATCAAGTAGATGATTGAATGAGATAGAGACAGAGAGCCTACATTGTGCTTGCATCATGTACATCTACACTTACACAGTGAAAAACTTGGCATCAGGATCAGGGAATGGTTCTCTATTAGCAGTGATGGCAAGTGTCCAGAATTCTTCTTTCATTGGCCCATTTTCGTTCTCCCTAATGGTACATTATGGGAGAAAACTGTTGGCCAGGCTGTTGAAAGAAGCATGTATACTGAAATAAGGGGTTTGATGTTGTCACTGATAGCTTTGAGCTTAGCAAATAAAAGCAAGATACCTGCAGCCTCTGCTAATGGTGAGTCACTACCCCAGTTCTTCTGCCAAAACTCGCATCCTCTGAAAATTTTGAGAAATTGCCTGTTTGGGGGTGGGGAGAGGAAGAAAATGGAATTCCATCCCCAAATTCAGTTGAAAGTGTTCACAGAAGAAATTTTGGATAAATTTACTCTCCCCCTTCTACCCAAGGTGTTACAGTGACCAGAGGGTTACCGTACATTTATTACCAGCTAGCAGAAAAGGAAACAGGGCTAACATATATAAGAACCACTGTCTTACCCAATAATTGCTTTTTAATACAGCATTAATAATCTATATGTATTCCTCTGAGTAAGCAAATGGGAATGTTAAGTTAATTCATTGTAATCTATTCTCATTGTTTAGCCATGTTACAGAAAGAGTTGATGAATTTCACATTTCTGCCTTTTGACACTGTATCATATTTCCTTTTCTGCAAAGAAATTTTCAACAACTTTTACTTTGTACATTCCCATACAGCCACAGCAAACAAGCGGTAGAGATTAAGTTCAGGGGCATTGTCTCCTTTTTTTTTTTTTTGTACTCAAGGTAACTGATTATGTGTGCAGATGGACATCACATAGACAAAGGTATCTGTGTGGTGGTTGGGATTGTTAGCTGAGATCCTAAGCTTATACATCCCAAATAGTATACAGCTGGTTCCAAAGACATGCATATAAAGAAGATTGTTCTTTGGTCACCAGCATACAATGGGGTGTATGAATAGAAGTCCTTCCACAGTTGAGATTTTGAATTGAGATCAGATGTCAAGCTAATTTAGGAGATTTTCACACTCGGAAATTATTCCCTGGGGAGAAGAGAAACGGGCTGTTCCGGGTCCAGCGCCCATTTCTCACACCCCCTTCCTTCTCCCGATCTCCCATCGTCTTCCCTCTGGGCACCCCTTGTATATATTGTACACAAGGAAGAAGGTTACAGTGTGGCTGCTTTGTAACTTTACCAGAGGATTGAACAGAATTAAATTTTCAATGTTCCTTTTGTCTCTCTCCTCCCTCTCTTCATAAAATGTTTAGTCCACTATCGTTTGGACTATAGTAGGACCTTAAAATGGCTTATATTGTTGAAAACACACATCAGGTTTGATATCTGAAAGGCTGAAAGAATCTCCACACTGATGGCTCTCTTCCTTTCTCTTGCTGTTTCTTTTAGAAGATATATTTGTGAGAGAAAAAACACTGAAAACACTCTGTCTAGACAGATTGTCAATCCATTTTTGTAGAAAAATCCTTCACTTGATTTGTTTGAACCTTGGGGCAACAGAACAATTCAGGGTGAAGGCAGCTTGATAGCAACCACTCTCAGGGTGAAATTAGATGCTAAGGCAGGTTTGATGACTGCATAAAGGCCGAGGGCCAATTTTTCTTCCCCCACACCCCTACAAGGTACACTGGTGCATTGCTGGTGCACTAGAAGTGGCATCACAATGTCCCTTTTACTTGTTTCACTTGACTTTCAGGCTGTTGTGTGGGGGTTGTGATGTTTTTGAATCATTGGGGCTACTATAAGCCCTCCTGAGGCTTGTGTGTATGTGTGCCTTCAAGTGGTCTGTTCACTTATGGCAACCCCATAAATTTCATAGGGTTTTCTTAGGCAAGGAATACTCAGAAGTGGGCACAAAAATTAGTTTCAGGATCTGTATATAGCCTGTGGGCTACACTTTCCACAGCACTCCATTAAGAAGAATGTACATTCGCAAGGATTCATCTATTTCCTCTCCTCCAATAGGATTTCTTCAGTGATACTTTCTTCCACAATAAGACTTGCAAAATCAGCCTGCAGTTACCTCCCAACGACCAAATCACAAAGCAAAGAACACTAGCTGCAAGGTATCTAAATGAAGAAAATAGGTGATAAGACGCATGAAGGGGAAACACCTCTTCTAAAAACATGCTGAGCATATTGTGTAGTTTGATCCTCAAACAGCTTGTGAATGGATCCTCTTGTGCTGACTGTTTCTCTGCTAGGGCTGAAAATTCATCAGACTGTACTTAAACTATTGCCTAAATCCAACTTCTGGTCTCTGCTAGAGTTAACTCCATTTGAATCAATTGCTGAATTGTAAAGGCGACACTTGCATAAATCCCATTGGTTCACTAGTTGGGATCAAGAATGGGCTTTAGACCTATGTCTTCCTTGTGACTGACAGAAGACAAAAACAGATGTACTTCCTTCAGTTTGGGGGAAGGTAGAACAACTGGACAACAGGTGGCTTCAGAACTGTAATTCAGTCCTAAGTGTAATTTCGAAAGCCTTCTGTAAGCAGTCCCTTCAAGCCTCCTTCCCATAGTAGTCCACTGGTAATGAGGAACCACAGAAGGGAATGTGTGTGTGTGTGTGTGTGTGTGTGTGAGAGAGAGAGAGAGAGAGAGAGAGAGAGAGAAGCTAATCCATGTTTGGTTCTGGTCTCAGGCTACAGACTTGCTTCTTACTGGCATGCAACCCCCCAACAGATTGCTTCCAAGGGTATATGATCCCAACTGGGTGGGGGAGACCCCTCCATTCCTTGTTTAGAAAATGATGAGGAATAGACATGATGAATACTATCTGACAGAATCATGCAATTGTAGAGGTGGAAGGGACCCCAAGTCATCTAGTGTAATGCTCTGCCATTGCAAAAGCCCATAGTTAATTTTATTTTATTTATTTATTATTGTATTTATACCCCGCTCTTCAGCCACAAAGTCTATCAGTGTGGCTTACAAATGGTTAATTTAACAGTTCCCTGCCCTCAGGCTTACAATCTAAATAAGACATGACACATAAGGAAAAAGGAATGGCAGTGGGGGTAGGGATTAAATCCAGCAGATACTGCTGGTTCTTCTCTCCCTCCAAGGGCAGGGTGGTGGCAGTTGGGCTGGAGGGAGGGCCTTTCACCTGCTTCTGGGCCCTGGCCTGATGGAGTTCTGTCTGCCTCTTCTTCTCTCCCTCCAAGGCAGGGCGGTGGCAGTTAAGCATCTCTCATAGATGGCCATTTAACCTCTGTTTAAAAACTACTCTTTAAAATCCTATTTAAAAACCTCTTAAACCTTAGTTTGAAATTGGTTTGTTTTGTCATAGTGTGTCAGGTTCAAATGATACAGTAAACTGTGGTTAGTAAAAAATGGAAGCAACAGGGATATTAGGAACACTAGTGGTATACTACCATGTTATAAGCACAGTTTAAAGAACTTACTTTTTTGCACTCCAACTCCCTGAATGAACCAGCTAGTATGCTTAGCAATAAATACATTTAAAATTAATTGAATAAATAAATCTGAGCTCTGGTTATAACTACTGCCAAAAATGGCCATGTGTACGAAACCTCAAAGATATTGTAGGCAAAATCTTTTTTTTTTTTTTTTTTTTGGTTATGCGCCTTTAAGAAAGAAAGTGCAAAGGCAGGTCTACAGTTACATATTAAGAAAATGAAAATAATGACCACAGATGAGTTACATAACTTTAAAGTAGATGATGAAGACATTGAAATAGTTCAAGATTTTCTATACTTTGGTTCAGTTATTAATTAGAATGGAGTTTCATACCTTGGATCAATCATTAATCAGAATGGAGACTGCAGTGAAGAAATCAGAAGAAGGGTGCCTATGGAGGATCTAGAGAAGATCCTGAAGTGTAAAGAGGTTACCTGGCCTTACATCCCCCTCCCTATAATATTTCATAAATTGCCAATAATTAGACACTTCACGAGGTCTAGTAGATCAGGGTGGGCACAGAGCGAGGTCAGATGGAGGTCACAAAGACCTAGTATGTGCTAATCCCCTCTTGGACACATTGGCAATGAGTCACCCATCACAAACAAACAAGTGACTTGGATCCCCATTATCCCCAGAAAGCCTCTTCTTACACCTTTCCTACCCCACAATACAGAGGTTGTCATAAACCCAACAATTCTAATATCTGAGCCATTAATGACAATTAGCAAAGTCTTGGTTTCCTTTGTTTAATCATGGGAAACCCATCTAAGCTTTGCTCTACACTCGAACACCCCTTCAGGATATGAAATAAGGAAATACTAGCCCCAAACAATAGCCAAGTGTGCTACAGTTGGACACCCTCACTCTGTCAGATCGCTGTACCACCCTCATCCAAGTCTGAGTCTTCTCTGCTGCATGAAACTCTGCTCTTCAGAACTGGTAATTATCGCCCACACTCCATGAATCTATTCCTTTACCCAACCTTTCTACCTTAACTTTTTGTTAGCATTGTGTGGGGGTTTGTGTGTGTGTGTGTGTGTGTGTGTGTGTGTGAATGCTGTGTTTCCCCCCCAATAAAAAAAACCCATTTTATTTCTTTTTAACTCAGAGTCTCTACAGCTAGTATTGGTATACATAGGTGCAAAGGCCCCACAGGTTACCCAACCTCTTGCAGACATTAATTTGAGCTATTATAATTCCCCCAATTAATAACATAAATTTGGTGTCATGAGTGGGTCCCCACCACCCCCACCACCCCACACACATTTGGTTAACAAAGATATACAATTGAATACTAAAGTTAGGATGGGCCATGATATGGTATTTCTAATTTCTATGTATGGTTGTAAAAGCTGGACAGTGAAGAAAGGTGATAGGAAGAAAATTAACTCATTTGAAATATGGTGCTGGAAAATAGTTCTGTGGGTACTACAGACTGCTAACAAACAAATAAATGGCTTCCTAGAGCAAATCAAATCTGAATTTTTCATAGAAGCCAAGATGTCTAAACTGAGACTGTTGTACTTTGACCATACCATGAGAAGATATGACTCAGTAGAAAAGACAATACAGTAGGACCCCCATATCCATGGGAGATTGTCAAGGGCCCCCCACGGATACTGAAAACTGTGGATAACAGCAAATGCCATTGAAAATAATGGGACTTCTGGTTTAAAATACCATAGAGTTGACTTGGAGGACCTAGAAACATCTAGAGAGGATGCCTCTCTAGGCATTTTCTAGGAAGACTCTATGGTAGGTGTGTTGTTTTGTGTCCCGCAGATAACTGAAACTGTGGATATTGGTTCCATGGATATTGGGGTCCGACTGTAACGCTTGGTAAGGCAGAAGATAGTAGGAAAAGAGGAAGACTGCATTCCAAATGAAATGACTCATAGGATTGCCATAAGCTGAAGCTGACTTGGCAGCAGTTATTAACAGATGTGCCAATTTATGGCTACCTTATCCTAGGATTTTCTTGGCAGTATTTATTCAAAGGAGGGTTAGAGAGTGTGACTTGCTTAACGTCATCCAGTCAGTTTCCATGGTTGAGCATAGATCTCCTGGGTTGCATTTACACAGCAGATGTTAATGCGGCAAATTGCACTTTAGCACTTTTTCGCAGCAGTGCCAGTCAGTTTACACCGTGTATGGGGGATTCCGTTGCTTTGTTTACTATTTTGCTTTATGGTCCAGACACGGCAAAGGTGTGGGGGCGTTGCCTCCCAAGCAGAGACCAAGCAGAGGAGGGGCTTGATGGGGGGGGGAATAGATCATCTGTGACTGAAAGGACTTGGAATCCTGCATTTTCTTTTCTTTTTTAAATCAATACTTATTTAGTATAACACATAATATTAACATAAACATCACAATTTTTCTATTAACTAATTTCAAAAGTTAACATGATTCTTTACTATGATTCTTTTCAAGAATATTAATTCCCTTACCCCCCCCCGCCCGCCTCAGTGCTCCCCTTCATTGGAGCCATTATCCCTTACCTAATCTTTCCAGAATCTCATTTCTTCTTGTGGAGGTAACCTCCCATCTTTTGTCTGTAATACTTTTTTAACAAATACTTTCCAAATTTTATCAAAATCACTTTCTTTCCAACTTCCTCTTCTTACTTTAATTCTACATGTTAACTTATCATTTATTGCCATTTTCCAAACTTCTTTATACCACTCCTCCACTTGTACATTTATTTGCATTTTCCAATGTCTTGCTATAATTAATCTTGCTGCCATTAATAAATTTGTTCTTAAATCCTTTTCTGCTTGGTTCCCATTCTCTCCATTATAAATTGACATCAATGCTATACTCGGTTTCCTTTCTATATTTATTTTCAAAATATTCTCTATTTCTATAAAAACAATTTCCCAAAACTGCTGTACAAATTTACAGTTCCACCACATATACATATATGTACCTATTTCTTGACAACCTCTCCAACAATATTTAGAGTTATTCTTGTCTATATTATTCAATCTTGCTGGTATCAAATACCATCTCCATATTATTTTCTAGTAATTTTCTTTTAAACGTATTGACATATTTTTTAGTTGTCTTTGTTTCTAAATCTTATCCCATTCATGATCTCCATTTTTTTTGTTTCAAATCTTCCTCCCATATTTTCTTTAAATATTCTCCTTTGTCTTTTTTATCCTTATTTTTTATCAATATTTTATATAATTCACTTGTAATGCCTTTCAAACTTTCATTATCATCCCTCTTTTCACCTTTTTTCACCAAATTTTCAAATTCTGTGAATTCCCTTGTTTCTTTATTATTCTTTTTCCAATTCTTAATCCATTGTTTTAACTGTATGCAATTACACCATGAAATTTTCATTCCATATAATTTCTCTCTTATACTCCCTTTCTCATTCATCCATCCTATCCATCCCTCTATTTTGTCTAGTCCTCTTTTCTTTAATTCCTTTCCCATTTTTTTTCCTTCAAATTATTTGGGATTTTTTCCCCATTATAACCGGTGTTAATACTGAATCAATAGGTAAAAATTCTTTCTTATATTTATACCATATTTCCCATATATTTTGCAGAAATGGGTTCTCAATTCCTTTAATTTCCCTTTTTGTAAAATTACCAAAAATATATTCCATATTCTCTTTTCTATTCTCCCTATATCTATCTCTAACCACTCAAAATCTCCCTGTCCTACAATTCCTTCTATAACATATCTCAATTGATTGGCTTCATAATATCCTTTTATATTGGGAAGGCCAAGTCCTCCCTCCTTCTGTGATATATACAAAAATAATTTATTTAATCTTGTCCTTTCCCCTCCATTACAATATTTATTCAACATATTTTGCCATTTTTTTCCGTTCTACTTCTGATATTTTTATTGGTAACATTCTAAACAAAAAATTTATTTTAGGTAATATTTTCATTTTAATTAATGCTACTCTTCCAAACCATGATAGTTGAATATTTTTATATTCTTCCAACTTCTTTTCCATTTCTTTCCTTAATACCATAATATTTTTCTCTTCTAATTCTTTTAAATCTTTTGTAATATTTATTCCTAAATACTTAATATTACTTTTTAATCTTACTTCTATTTTTTCTCTTTTAAAATATATATTTTCTTCTTCCGTAGTATAGTTAAATAACATCATATCTGATTTATTCCAATTAACCTGTAAACCTGTCATCTCCCCAAATAATTTTAAATGTTCTTTATTTTTTTCTATTCCGTTAATCAATTCCTTAATTGTTAACAATATATCATCAGCAAACAAGCTTATCTTATGTTTTGTTTCTAATCCAATTCCTTCTATACTATTATCATTTCTTATCACGTTTGCTAGAATATCTATTACCATTGCAAACAATATTGAAGAAAGTGGGCAACCTTGTCTTGTTCCTCTCGTTATTTTTATCTCTCTTGTTATGCCATCATTAACCATCAATGTAGCTGTGTTATGGAAATACAATTGATCTATTAATCCTCTAAACCTCTCCCCCATTCCAAATTCTTTCAGTATTATTTTTAATGTTGGCCATTCCACAGAGTCAAATGCTTTAAATATATCTAATGCTAATATCCCTGCCTTTAATTTTGTTTTGCCAATTATATGTTTTTTATTTAACACCCTTCCTATTAAATTTGACATTTGTCTTCCTTTCACAAATCCACATTGATCCTTTAATATATATTTATACATACAACTATTCATTCTCTTTGCTGATAGTAATTTTGCATCTTGATTTATCAATGATATAGGCCTGTATGATCCAGGGTCCATCAAATCCTTATCTGGTTTTGGTATCAATATTATCAATGATTGTTGCCATGATGGAGGGATTTTATCTCCAGTTACTATATTATTATATAATGTTAATAATTTAGGTATTAACTTCTTTTTAAATACTTTATAATAATCTGGTCCTAACCCATCCATTCCTAGAGCTTTCCCACTTTTTCAATTATTTATTGCCTCCTCTACTTCCATTTTCCTAATTGGTTTTTCTAATAAATCCCTATTTTCCTCTTCTATTTTAATCTTCCAATTTTCCCCTACATATTTTTCTATTTGTTCCACTGGTTTATTCCCTGATTGGTACAAATCTTTATAAAACTCCTCAAAACTTGTTAGTTTTTCCTTCATTGTTCTACACATTTTACCTGATTTATCCCTAATCCCATTTATCATATTTTCCATTTTCTTCTTCTGTGTGGATCTAGCCAACATTTTTTAACTTTTATTACTAAATTCAAAATATTCCCTTCTTAAATAAATAAAATTTTCCTGTACTTCATCTACTTCCATTTTATCCAATTCCTCCCCCTTTGCGCGTAACTCAATATAAGTTTGTTTTTCCTTATCTAATATATATTTATTTTCCAATAACTTTATTTCCCTTTCTAATTTCCCTTTTCTTTCTTCTTGCCTTTTTTTAAGTTAAAGGTTTCTTTTATGCATATCCCCCTTGTCACAGCTTTTATAGTATCCCACAAAATTCATTTTGATACTTCTTTATCATTTAATTCCCACAATTCTTGCCATTCATGCTCAATTTTTTCTACTTTTTCTCTATAATTTAAAATTTTTGTATTAAACCTCCACCTTTTCACCTGTTCATAATCTCTCTTCATTATAATCTCCACATTGACCAAGGCATGATCTGTTACTTTTATACTTTCTGTCTCTGAATTTATAATTTTATCAACCAATTTTTTTGATACAAAAATATAATCAATTCTTGAATAACTCTTATGTACCATTGAAAAGTATGTATATTTCCTTTCATCTTCCTTTGCCAATCTCCACACATCTTTCAACCCCTTTCTTTTTATTATTTTATTTAAATTTATAATATTATCATATTTATCCCTTAATGAATACTGTGATTTATCTTTTATTCTTTCCATTTGCATGTTAAAGTCTCCTGCTTCAACAATGTTTTGTTCTTGCATATTCTCCATTTCTTTAAATACTTTCTCATAAAATTCCTCCTGTTTTTCATTTGTAGCATATACATTCATTAAAACATATTTATCTTCTCCCAATTCACTTTGCATTATAATATATCTTCCATTTTCATCTTTTTTCACCTTTTTAATGACAAAATTACATTTTTTGCTATTAATATTGCTACCCCTCTAGCTTTTGAATTTCCATATGCTTTTTCATAAACTCTTACCCAATTCAATTTCAATTCATTTACTCCTTCCCTTTTTTGATGTGTCTCTTGCAAAAATATTATATCCGCTTGATCTTTCTTCAATAATGCCTCATCCTTTTTTGTTTTATCACTGTGCCAAGGCCATGTACATTTAAGGTTGATATCTTTAATTTGTTAACCATTAGATTCCCTGTTGCATTTTCTATAAGATCCTCTGGCTCCAAAAAGTGTCCTCCCTTCCCCATACCCACCCCTTCCCAATTCTTCCCCATTCCCTTCCCCCTCCCCCTTTCCCTTCTTTTCCTCCCCACCTTGTCTTCCCAAGGCAAATTGCCTTGCTCATGACCCACCAGGTCTACCAGGTGAGGAGTGGTGAAGAGATCATCTGATGTCCCAAAACAACTCCTTCCCCCTGAGTGCTCATAAAAATAAATAAAACATTTCCCCTCTTTTCCCCCTGTAATTTGATTCTTCATCCTTCTGCTTTCTTCATCTGTCTAAACTTTTCCATCTCTGCTGTCTGCTCCTCCATCAGCTCCATACTCTTTCTTATTTATTCCCAATTCCTCCAACAGTCGCAGTACTTCTTTTGGTGTTTCCATTCTATATCTTTTTCCTGCCCACTCAAATTTCAAAAACACTGGATATCCCCAAGCATATTTTATACCAGCTTTCAAAAGAGTAGCAATGCAAGGCTTCATCGATTTTCTCCAAATTACTGTTTGTGGATAGTAGTCATTATATAATTCTACCCCTACATCTCCATACTTCAGTCTCTCTGGGTGTTTCTTGACTGTTCTCATCAATTCCTCCTTATTGTTGTAATTAATAACTCTAACAATAACATCTCTTGGCAACATACTTCTCCTTCCTGTCAGTTCTCTATGTATACGCTCGATGTCCTCTTCCCTTCATTTCACAGCTGGGGTCACTTGCTGTAGCCATTTCAACACTTCAGATTTCAGATTAGATCCTTGATCTTTCCGCACAGATTCTAGCAGGAACCTTATTCTAAAGTTATTCCTGCGTTGATAATCTTGCATGTATATCAATTTTTTTCCATATTTGTAATTTTCTTCATATTGTCCTGAATCTGACTGCCTTGAAGTGTTTGAGTTTTAATTATTTCTTTGTTCTCTTTTACTATATTAAGAATATCTCCTTGTATTCCTTGTATTTTTGTACTCATTTCCACAAATCTTTCTTCAGATCTTTTCCTCTCCTTCTGCATATCTTCTTTTATGCCTGCAAACTCTGAAAACATTCTCTTTTCCTCTTCTCTAAATTCTGTCATCATTTTTGTAAAAAGAGAATCCATATGAGTTTTAATATCCTCTGTGCTTTCTCCCCTTCCTTCCTTCCCCCTTGGGGATGGAGGATCTGGGGCAGAGGCACCTGAAGGACCACTCTTTTGGGGCTTGTTTCCTTTTCCATACTTAGCCCTTCTGGTTCACCCTTGTTATTTTGTGCTTCAGGAAATATTCTTTGCAATCTCGTATGAGATCTGTCTGATGGTTTACCTAATGTTTGTGGCCTCAACCAACTTTTTTCTGCAATATTTCTTCTTTTTTTAGACATAAGAAAATCAGAACACTCAAAATTTGTTCTTCCCCTTCTGTTGATGGCCCCTCTTTCCTCCACCACTTATATTATTTTTTTAAAGCTTTCCACTTATTCTTCAGTTAGATCAATTATTTCTTCCCCTGTTAAATCATCCCTTTTATTTACCTTCAGTTGTTCACTGCTTTGTCCAACCTTAGTGATTTATTAGTAAAATGTTCATTTAGTAATGCTGGAGGCAGCTCCAAGACTGGGCAAAACCAAAAGTAACTATTTGTTTACTTTAGGCTTCTTCAAACTGCAATTATCTCCTATATTAACATTCCTTAATAGTTCACGGCCATAAATCCTCCCTCAAAAACTCTCCTCATGCCTTTTTGAGGGGAAATTATTAATTTAATTCCATTACCTTGAGCACCAGTCCTGGGAATTGTTCTTACGCCATCAAAGCTTGCTCCTCTCCCCCCCCCCCCGGAATCCTGCATTTTCAAGATTCACAGACTTGCAAAATAGCAGGGGGAAAGATCAGAAAAAAGTTTCTCTCTCTCTCTCTCTCTCTCTCTCTCTCCCCTCCCCCCCAAGCAGAGACAGCTGCTCATAGCCGAGGAGAAGGAGGAAGGGCTTGATGGGGGGAATAGATCCTCCATGACTGAAAGGACTTGGAATCCTTTTTCTTGGCAAACAAAGATTCACAGACTTGCAAAACAGGAGAGAGGATGGATTTTTCAAAATTTCCTAAGTGCTACTGAATCTCCCTCCCTCACTGCACCTCTTTTAAGCCCAGCCCTTCATCATAACAACCAACCACAGTGCAGCTCTGCTGCAACTGTATCGGAAGATTGCTGGTAATTTACATAACCCTTAGTGAAATGGTTGTTTACACAGTCAATAATGCGCTAAGTCACACTACTTTGCAAATAACTTGGCAAAAACAGCGACATCCCCTGTCACGCTATATTTGGGTGTTTTACCTTCCCCCCCTTCTGAATGAGGCGATGCTGTGGTGTGATCCGTGGGAACAATGAGCAATCTTTGCGGTATATTTAGGGGAATATTTGCCTGTGTAAATGCAGCCCTGGAATCCTAATTCAGCACTCGAATCACTATACCATGGTAGCTGTCCAGCAAAGCCAATAGAACTATGAAATGCTATAGTCTTATAATAATAATGGAGCTAGCCAAATAGCAGAGATCAGGATTACAATAGTGATGTTAGGCCACACACCAAGGCAAATGCCAACTATTATAGGCACCTTATGTGGAATTACTGGAGATATCTAACCTTATGATTTCTGTCACTTACTTTCCCAAGGCACAGCCCCTCCAACTCTACCAGTCAGCAGTCATGCTTTGCAGCATTTGTTAGCTCATGTCGCTGGCAGCAGCTGCTACTGTTTTAATACAACATTTTCCTGGGCTTTCTCTCCCACTTCAGCCACAGAAAGAGACAAAATTTACATTTCCAATTCACAGGCAATTCAGTCCATTAGGTTTAACAAGTGAATGAACTTCATATGTAACCTACAGCAAGCATCAGCTCTGTGGCTATTCATTTTAACTGATTGCCTCGTTTGCTACATCTAGAAGACCCTGGCGTGGCCATGGCAACTGGTTTTGCTTAAATGCAGCTGAACAGTGGAGTTAATTTTAGATTAGATGAGGAGGAGGCTGGGAAACTGAGGGGAAGCTACAGCAGTGACATTCCCTCTTTAAAGGAGTGGATTCTCTGTCTGCCAGTTTATTTGCAGATGGCTACAGAATGGCATGAAGCTAGGGACATGCATACATAGTGCCATATTACAAATCACAGCTGTAATACATATGCTCTTCCAATACACAAGCCTACAGGCTTATACCAGAAGTAGTAGATCTGGATTTGCTGGTAGAACTCCAATGATTTTCAGTTGAATGGCAGGAATTTCTGATTCCCCATTGTTTATTTAACAGTGTCAGCAACAAGATCACTCTTTCCACAAATAATAAATATACTGCTGAAATGAAGAAAGCTTGTGGTAACCAGGAGTGAATTTTTGTGTTGAGGGATTCAGTCCAGTTAGTTAGTTAGTTAATTTTAAAGCTCTGTTAATCAAAAGCAAATTCCTGGAGTGAGTTAATTTTGGCATTCTAAGGGGCCGTTTACATGGCAAAATCATGCACAAATCATGCCCCTCAACCACACTCACCTCCCCCTGCAGCTTTCCCTCCCTCTGTCCTATCAACAAAACACTCCATCTTGCTTTCCTACCTTGCACCCCAAACAGCACTCCCAGTTACTTTAAACCTTACTGTTTTAAATGAGCAGAGCTGTTTTGGTGCAAGGTAAGAAAGCAAGATGGAGCTGTGTTGTTGGAAGGGAAGAGGGAGGGAGAGCTGGCAGGGAGGCAAGTGTGGGTGAGGGGCATGGTTTGTGTGCCCGGGGGCAGGTGTTGCAACCATTGTGGCAGATATTGGCAGTTCTGTTGGTAGGAGAGGAGTCTACAATACTGTAGTGTAGTATGCATGTTGGAGGTGAGGCTTAACTTATTTGTGTTTTTTTCACTGTTGCAGTGGTGCGCCACGCCTAACCACCGTGAATGTAAAAGGACAATTTTATATAGGAACAAAAACACAAGCAGAACTTTCTTTGGTCATTCTCAAACAACTGCCTTACCTGTAGCACAGAGGTGGGAATCTTGAAGCTCATGAGCTGCTTGTGGGTCCAGTGTTGCATTTGCAACTCATGGCCTTCCAAAGTGCCAATGAAATGGGGTGGAGGTGGTAGTTAAAAAGAAGAAGTAGTCAGTCTCCATTTTTGGAAGCCTCTAGGACTGGTGATTCACCTTTTAAGCACGCTCCAGACCACCAAAGCTGTATCCTTTTTAACTTTCCAAAAAGTATTTTCACCCAAACCAGAGTAGAATCATAGAATCATAGAGTTTGAAGAAACCTCAAGGGCCATCCAGTCCAACCCCCTGCGATGCAGGAATACACAATCAAATCATTCCTGGCAGATGGCCATCTAGCCTCTGTTTAAAAACCTCCAAAGGGGGAGACTCCACCACACTCTGAGGCAGTGTTATTAGATTGTACGCCTTCGGCAGGTTTCATTCTGTTTTATCCTTGATTGTTTTTGTACAGCACTGTGTACATTGACAGTGCTCTAGAAATGAACTTTAATAATAATAATAATAATAATAATAATAATAATGTATTCCACTTTTGAACAGCTCTTACAGAAGTGGATTTCTGTTTTGAATCATAGAATTGTAGAGTTGGAAGAGAGCACAAGGGTCATCCAGTCCAACCCCAAAAAATATTACTTGGTTTTTGATTTTCTAAGAAGGGGCTCTTCTCCCACTCCCCTCCTTCCCTGACATCTGAGAAGCAGGAAGAAACTCTGGGGAACTGCTGCTTGGGGAGGGGATCCTAATGGGCACACCCACAGTGTTCCTGGTGGCAAGGAATGTAGGCAAACACGATGGTGGGAAGAGCGAGGTGACCATTGGGTGTGGCAGCTAGGGGCAGTAAGGAACAGTCCCCAGTGCCTGGAGTAGTGTGGAGCCTGGGTCAGCTAGCGACAAGAGAACTTTCCTTCTTTGCTTCCATGGACAGGGTGTTTCGCTTGGCAGCTGTGGGGGTGACTCCTGAGGAGTCTGGCTTTCTTTTCTGGCCCCTTTAGCAGCAGTTTTGAACCTGCAGTGGACCAGTTAAAAATCTTTACATGGGGTTTCAAATTTTGTATATCATCATTATTCTTTGCTTTCAAATTCATCAATTTTACAATAGATGCCAACAACAATAGGCAAATAATGATGCTACCAAGAAAGACAAAAACTTAGGCAGCATAGATGGGCCTTGGGGCCCTCTTCTGGACTGTCAAGGCCCAATAATTTGTTCGAGTTTCATGTCCTCTTTCATCAGTTTTGTAACTACCCTATTATGAAGATAAACTTGAAGTGATATTTGTCCTATTCACTTGCCTAAAAGGAATTTAGCCTAACTCAGACACTGTGAGGAAATTTAAGTGGTGGACATCATCAACAGTGTCTTGTGAGCTACTAGCTTTATTGTTGCTACCACTAGCAATACCCATTTCACAGTGAGGGAAGAGTTTGTTTCCCATTCCCTTATCACGAGGCCTCCAAAGGGCTCCAGCTATTGACCAATGTTAAACAGTGATGACCTCTGATGATAGCATAAGAGTCATGCTAGATCAGACCAATAGCTTATTTAGTCAGACATGCTGTTTCTCACAATGGACAATAAGAAAAGGCCCAAATAGGACCTGTGGACAACAGTTTGGTGTTCTCAACAAGCATGGCCATTTCACTGCTCACCCCTAACTCTAGATCAAGAAGGACAACTTGTGTTCCTCCAGATGTGGCTGAACTACTCTCATCAGCCCTAGGCAGAATAGTCAATCATGAGAGATCATGAAAGAAGCAGTCTAGCAACTTGTGGAGGACTGCAGCTTGTCCAATCCTGTTGTAGACCTTTGTAAACATGATTGGTTCACATCCATGGGGAATCTCAATGTTTATATTCTTCCATTGTGAGAACTTCCATTTATTTTTATCCTCTACTTCCTATTCTTTGACCACTTTTGTTGTTGTTGTTAACTGCCCTTAAGTCAACTTTGACATGGTGACCCCATGAATGACACACCTTCAAGACTCCCTGTCCTCATTGGCTCTGCTCAATTCCTACAGGCTCAGGGGTGTGGCCTCCTTTATTGAGTCAATCCATCTAGTGTGCAGTCTTCCTCTCTTTGTACTACCCTCCACCTTTACTAGCATTATAAGTGAGTCATGCCTTCTCATGATATGGCTGAAGTACAACAGTCTCACTTTAGTCATCTTTGCTTCCAGGGAGAGCTCATGCTTGATTTGTTCTAGGACCCATTTATTAGTCTCTTTGGCAGCCCATGCTATCTGTAGCACTCTTCTCCACCACCACATCTGAAATGAGTAGATTTTATTTCTATCAGATTTCTTCACTGTCTAGGTCTCACTTCTGTACATGGTTATGGGACATATGATGACTTGGACAATCCTAATTTTAGTGTTCAGTTTTATATCTTTGCACTTTAGTCTAGTTTTTTCATAGACTAGCTGTCCTTCCCATTCTTACTCTTTTTCTGATTTCTTGAATGCAATCTCCGTTCTCATCAATGATTGATCCAAGATATGGGGAATCTCTAACTTTTTCAATTTCCTCATCATCTAGATTGAATTTATGTAAATCCTCCATGGCCATTATTTTTGTTTTCTTAATGTTCAACAGTAAGCCTGCCTTATCACTTTCTTTTTGACTATCTTTAGTAATTGTTCCAAGTCTTTGTTGTTTTCTGCTAGTAGTATGGTGTCATCTGCATATCATAGATTGTTGATATTCCTTCCTCCTACCTTCACTCCTCTTTCCTCTGAGTCTAAACCTGCTCTGTTTATGATATTTTCTGCATACAGGTTGAACAAGTAGGGTGATAGAATGCAGCCTTGTCTGGCTCCCTTTCCAATTGGGAACCATTCTGTTTCTCTGTATTCTGTTCTAACGGTAGCTTCCTGCCCTGAGTAGAGGTTACGCATCAGGACAATAAAATGTAATGGTACACCCATTTCTTTAAGAGCAATCCTTAGCTTTTCATGATCTATGCAGAAGTCTATAAAGCATATGCTGATTTTCTTCTCGAATTCCCTTTTGTGAGCTCCATTATCAAGCGTATATTTGCAATGTGATCCATAGTGCCTTTTCCTTTCCTGAACCCCGGTTGACCACCTACTGATTCACAAGAAAAGCTGTCCTCTTACCTCATGACTGCTAAGTTCACTCTGTTGCCTTTGGTGAAGGATTTTCAGGAAGGGTTTTTTGAATGTTGAGGCATACAGTATGTACCAGATTATGCCTGTCTACAAGCGTATTGACACTTTCAGAGAACTCTTAACAAGTGAGAAAGGGCTTACTTTTAAATACATTATGTAGATTCTTCAGCAAGAACCATTCTTCTATATGCTTGATAATTCTATCTTTAATAATGCTTTTCATCAGTGTATCCCCAAAAAGATGTTAACAAGGCTGTGATTTCCTAGATTCCTCCTTAGTCCTTTTTTTTTTTAAACCCACCTAGTATGACATTGGCTGCTTTCCAGTCCTGTAATGTGGAAGTAGACCTTAGAGACTAGTTACACACTTTTGTAAGAAGATGAACAATTTTGCATCTGAATTCTTTAAGAACCCTTAACTGGATAATATCTAGAACAAGTGATCTGTTAAATTTCAGTCAGCTAATAATACCTGGAATGTACTTAGAATTTCAAAAGTTGTTGAAGTTTTTTTGCCCCAACTGTCCAGGAATGAAAGATGTTGAGGAAGACAAACATGTACTCCCTGCCCCTATGCAAGCAGAAATTAAGGGATAAAACATGAGGAACATATTGTTAAAAATATTAAGAGCAAGAATAATTTTTCCCTCTTTTTCATAAGAAGAAAAAGAAGCAGAAGCAGAAAAAACAGCTAGAGAGGCAATTGGAACATTCAACATCAAAGTTCAAGGTGCTAATGCAAGATTAGAAGATTTCAGAAAAGCTAAATGAATTCTTGCATCCTTCTGTACTGTCACTCTCTGGCTTTTCTTTGCAAACGAAGATTCAGGAAGGACCCATCCCGCACTTTCTGCAAGCGCGCTGATGACTAAAAAGGCCAATCCAAGATAAACAAGTCCGGTTGCAAAAAGCACAACCGGACTTGTTTATCTCGGATCTTGTTTATCTCGGACTTGTTTATCTGTATCTTCTGTACTGTAGAAGATACAGATCAGATGAACATTCCTTAACTGATTTCCTCAGGAATAAACTATCAAGCACCAAGGCACATTGTGTTCCTTAACATGGTGGTAATTTTCCAGATCTTATATTATAACTGAGCTTCTATCTTCATAGTTTTCAATAACTCCCAAGTCTTCTATGGAGATTTGAACCTTTAGGCTTTTCTTTTCAACTTCCTTTGTATCAGTCTCCTGATGTTTACAGTTTCTTTTTGAAGTCAACTGCAACTGTGTTTGACTTTCTTGGCAATTTCCTGCTCATACATACAAGCAGCCCAGCCATTATTTCTAAACTGTGCAACAATAATTACATCTCTTCCCTTTCTCCATGCATCTGAGGAAGGAGACCAAGTCTACAAAAGATTATGCTACAACTTCTTCCTCTCAGTTGGTTTCAATGTCTCAGTTAGTCTCTCTTTCTCGTCTCAAAGGTGCTACAAGATCCCTTTGCAACTGATATCTCCTCCCAGGGTATGTGAACAATTTACTATTAAATCCAGCCCTCCCTTTGGCCATTTCTATGATCAGCTGTTCCAGGGCATGGTTATGTAGATATAACCTCTGTAGAAATTTGCCTCTTGATGGCCAGAACACACATCTATGTGAGGGCAACTGAACACAATTATTATTACTTTCTTCTTTGGATGTTTGACTTCAGCTTCCATCTGAAGATCAATGACAATTACTGTATGTGGGGGTTGGTGATATGATAGCAGCCATGCTAAATTTCTCTGGTATTGTCACCAGCAGCATACAGTTGTCCCTCCGTATCCACGGATTTGGTATCCACAGATTTAAGTATCCATGGCTTGAAAAGATTCTTTAAAAAATAATAATCCAAAAAGCAAACCTTGATTTTGCCATCTTATATAAGGGACATCATTTTGCTATGCCATTGCATATAATGGGACTTGAGTACTGTATTCATGGATTTTGGTATTCATGGGAGGTCTTAGAACCAAACCCCAGAGAATATGAAGGGACAACTGTATATTTTGCTATATCTATGAACAGTTTTATGGATTCTGGTATTGTCATCAAAAGCATATTTCCCTGTATCTACACTTCAATTTCCTACTACAAATAGCCATATATAAGCAGTTCTGCTCTGATACACATCTAACACAGTTACCTGTATCTGAGGGAGCAGGTGTGCCAAAACTGTTTCCTCCATAACCTGTGGTATTATATACAAAAACTGCATATAGTATAATGTGGATTGTACAGGCCATTTATGGGGTTCACATCAAATACATCATTAGGGCTCCACTAATTTTATTTGGAAAGGAAAGGATAAATGTGTAAGGACAGTCCCATTCCTTTGCAGGAATGTAAGAAAATGGCAACAACAAAACCCAATAAAGGGTGTCTTCACACACTGAAATACTCCATCAAGCAATAGTCAACTGCCAAGTGTTTGTTTTTTGTATTTCTGGACTTTTTGCAAAGATTGCATTTACATAAAGATATTCTTTTGGCAAAAGTACAAAATAATGTGCAAAAATTGGTGTAATCTTACCCATCAGGGATAAAACTTTTGATATTCTTAATTTTTCCATGTGAGAATGAAATAAATCAAGATTTAGAATCCTAATGCTGTGATAGGCCACTAATGATACCTGTGTAAATGTCTCCTTTAAAAAAGCAGCTGTATTAAGGAGACACCATTTGAACTTTGTTACCTACCCTGATGGACCCCATCTTGGTAACATCACATAATTGGCAATATTTAATAATGTGGCTTGATGTGGCCTTCTACGTGTTTAGCAGGTATACCAGTAACCGCCAGATACCAAGGCTGGAGTCACGTATAAGCAAGGGCGGGGGCTTTGGAATTCCCCAAACAAATAATATTCAGGTCAAAGTTAACACCTGGAGATGAGCCATCCACTAATCCATTCAACAATAACAGAGTCCCTGATGCTTCCAAAATAGTTTTTTCCTCTTCCCTTCTCCTCCAACAATAGACCTTGCCTGCTCCTATTCACTTACAAATCCATTGTCCATCAACAATTGTTCACTCTTTGTTTAGTCCTGGGAAACTCTGAGAGACATTATATTCCACACTAGATCACGTACATTCAGGGGGATTATTACATATAAATTTCACCCTAAAACATCACCAAAATGTCTACAGTCCACAACTCCTCTTCCTACATCCATGTTGACGGTTTGCTGTGAGACCCTCAGAATGTATTTCTGAGAATCTTCTGCTGCATGAATCTCTGCTCCTCCAATAGATATCATATCACCCAAGATCCCCTTATTCTATCCAAATACTTTGTACTATCTTCGATAGCCTTGTGTGATTGCTTGAAGTCTGAATGTTTGTGTGAATGCTATTACAATTCATTTCCAAAAAAGAACATTTAATTGTATATTCTGCCTTAGAGTCTCCTCCGTTACTACTAGTATTACATAGGTCAAATGATTCTGCCATTGCCCAGCCTCTCGCTGCCATTTTAAGCTAAATAAATATTCCCCATATTAATTTTGGACACTAGTGGGATCCTCGCAGACCCCCACACAATTCAGGTAACAGTTTCTCAGTTTTCCAGAGCAATACTACCTTGTGGGTATTGTGGGGAGCCACGGTGGCTCCCAGCCTCCTGTTATGGAATCAGAATGCTACTACTGCTGCATGCTTCTGTCAGGTAAGTTTGGTGCAGTCCAATGATATAACAGTGGGTATCACCAGAGGGCATTTTGCCAAGGACACCCTTTGTCAAGATTAAGCCTATTGTATACCTTCCAACATTTCACAGATTAAAACTGGGATACTTATGGCCAAGCAACAACAGAGTGTGGTCAAGATGACAAAAATTATTAAAGAGGAAAAACACACAAACCAGGAGAGTTTGGAGCAATTTGCTTTTGCTGGAGCCTACTGGGAAGGGCCCCTCTACTCATCTTCCCCCTTCTAAGTTAATTGAGTGTGAACTACTTTTGCACTTTGAATTCAGTTTGCAGCAATGGAAGTAAACCAAAGGGATAAAGTGGGGAAAGGAGACAGAAACTGGGACATTTTAAAAAGCAGATGAGAAAGTGGGGTGACAGAAGATTAATCAGGACTATACTTGCCAAATTGGGACAGAGGGTGTGCTATTGTGAAAGACTGTAGTTGCCATCTACTAAAATGTAAACACCTTACCACACTCCAAAGAAAAGTAGCAAAGCAGCAGTAACAGTCTGTCTTTCCTGCTGTCTTATCGCATAACATCAAGGTTCTTTCATTCTGGTCACATGGGGGACCGAGGTAAAAGCACGTCTTTTTGCTAACCAGAAAAATCCATTCTGTCCACCTCGGTATATAGAATCAGTCAGATCTCAGTTGATTACATACTCCTGGGTTGAAGAGCTGCAGGTGTGGTGTTTCAAATTAACAGAGTTTATGACTACTGTACAATTTTTTACTCAGAATTCTTCTATTGTTGACTGGGAATAAATCAGCTGAACTTCATGTCCCTCATTCCCAGTGTCTCACACACCACTCAGGCCTGGCACCAACCCATATAAAGAAAATATCACAAAGAGCAAAGGAGACCTACTGCTAGATGCACACCCCACACATGCAACTCACATCCTCCAGACCTTTCAAGACAGGAGGGTTGTCTCAGAAGGTACACTGACACTTTTTTTTTGCAGTTCAGTTTTATGAAACTGTTCAACATACCACAGTAATCACCAAGGACATTTCATTTAATGGGGTAGAAAGAGAGTGAAACAGCAAACCATGAGGTAATGGGAGGTATGTGATAGTATTGTTTGAGATTTATTTTTATTACCTCAGAGGTAGGTTATGCAGAGAACTTATTACCTCAGAGGTAGGTTATACAGAGTCAGATTTGCTTATTGTGACATTGTACTTACAGGAATACTGGCCCCAGTTAACATTAAACTGCCCCATTAAACATGATATTTCTCTCAAGGATGCTTCTGAATTCTTGATGAGAAATACCCATCTGAGTCCCTTCCTTTCATCCTTGTAAGATGACAAAAATGGTGGGGAAACAGGGAGGGAAAGGGAATTCACTATTTCTGTAAGTCTAGACTTGAAGGTATTGACTTCAGAAAAGAATAACAGTGTATTGAGGCTCCCTGAGGCAGTTTTGCTGATATATCTCATTTGTAAACTCCAGCTCCAGAATCATGAATGTCTTTTGCTGCTGCTAGCAGTGTTCTCAAAGGTCAAAATCTGTGGTGTCCAAAGTACCCTTCTGTTGTCCTGCTTCTGCAAACCTCCATCAATTTACTTTTATCATGAGCTGCAGCTTTTCTTGAAGTACAACTCCCTTTAGAGGGACCCAGCCTGCCACTTTAGACTTTAGGGACTTTTCAAATGGGGGAAAAAACCCTCAAGGAGGTCGGGAGAAGAATGGGGCTTACAGACCCCTGTTTCAGATGCCACCATCCTCCTCCGTCCTCCTCCCGACCTCCTCCTGACCTCCCCCCATGGTGGGGGTGCCACTTTTTATTGACAGAAGTTTTCTATCAATAAAAAGCGGTGCCTGCAGAATGGAGGAAGCACGGGGGAAGGGCGGGAGGAGGACGGGGCTGTCTAAGATAGGGCTCTGCAAGCGTGACAGTCCTGTTCTTTTCCTGACTTCCTCAGGGTTTCCCCCCCCATTTGAAAAAGTCCTATAATACATGCAGATCTCTGTGCTAATAAAACCTCCTGTCTGGACTTGAGTTCCTCATTGTGCTCAGAATTTCCAGAGGTGGATTTCTATACTTACGTATAACGCAGTGTGGTACAGTGCTCATCAGAGCTTCAGAAAGGTACTTTTTAATATAACAACTCCCAGAATCTCTTAGGTAGCATGGCCAGTTACTGTTCTGGCTGGGGATTCTGGAAGTTGTTGTCCAAACTAGTAATATTCCCAAGCTCTGGTGCTTATGAAAAGGGATAGGCAATGTTTTTTAGCTCTAAAAGACCCATGTAGTGGCAAATGGTGGGTCTCTCTCTCTCTCTCTCTCTCTCTGTTTCTACTAAAATACTCAGTGTATTTTGGGTAAAGTTTGACTTCTTTCATAGAACATTTAAAATATATAACTATAGAAAATATATTACTGCAAATATTTATTTCAGAAACATGCACAAACAGTATATAATAGAAAATATAACACATTCCTAAATTCTGTATTGGTTATAAAGGTTTGAAAAATAGTGTTTTTTATGGACACAAATTAGTATTTTAAAAAATAGACTAATTAAAAATATAAAAACTCATAGAATCATAGAATTGTAGAGTTGGAAGAGAGCACAAGGGCCATCCAGTCCAACCCTCTGCCACACAGGAAATCACAATCAAAGTATCCTTGACAGATGGCCATCCAGCCTCTGTTTAAAGACCTCCAAGGAAGGAGACCCTACCATGCTGCGAGGGATGACTGCCAAATATCATTTGCTGGCTGTAACTGCTTTTTCATGAAGTGTGCCAGAAATACAAATCTTGGGTGAGTGATCTTTTGAGGAAGGCCTGTGGCGTCATCACGCACTGAGTCACTCTCAAAGAATTTGAAAAGTTCTGCTAGATTCTTGTAGCCTGAGACAGTAGCTTCTACACATGCCAGATATTCTATCAGTTCCAAGAGTCATTCAGTTTAGTGGCATTATACTTCACAGAAATCATTGGTTTACAAGTGAATTTTAGACTGCCTCACAAACTTAAAAGAACTGCTTAATCTGGACATTCTCTTTGCTGACAAAGAATGCAGCATCAGTAGATGCAACTAGCATTGAAGCAATGAACATAAGACATTTCTTTTCCAATCGTATCTTGTAGCAGTTTCTGAAAACCAACATGATTTTTCTGACATAACACTTGTTCCACAATAGCACCAGTTTTCTATCTGTGTTTCATCATTCTCTGTAATTCTCTAAGTGTGCAAGATTATATTTACAATACCATGTGTTGCTGGATCACTGATCTGTGTCATTTCTAGCAAGTACTCTTGAATGCAAACATGTAAAACTATAGAACAAGGCGTATGACACACAAGTTCTCTCTGTCAATTTTGTCTTTTGCACAAACTACTTCCTTCAGTATAAAGAATTGAATGTAGAGTTTCCATCTGTTCTACTAAGCCTAACCTAATTACTTCACAATTGTGAATTGATTAGCCAAACAGACACTAATCCTCCTTGCATATCTCCACCCAGAAACTAGCCATTCAAATACACAAATTTACATATCGTCCCCAGCAGGGGTTCACAGTATATAAACCCCATGCACCCCTTTCGCCACCATTCTCTGAAGATGCCAGCCACAGATGCAGGTGAAACATCAGAAATAAACTCTTCCAGAACACGGCCTCACAGCCTTGAAAAAACCCAAGGAAAACTCAAATCCTTTCTTTGTAAAAGACAAAAGCCTTCAACATGCCATACTTGACACATTACATATAAGAGTAAATATTTTTTGTTAGTCACTAAACATATTTCTCTCTGCTCCTGCTCTCTATCATCTTTAACTAACATGATAAAAGCATTCGGGTAAGCACTTGGGAAATAAGATGTACTGTATATTCCTGCATACAAGACTACTTTTTAACACTTGAAAATCTCCTCAAAAGTGTGTGTGGGGTGGTGGTGGTCTTATACCCCAGTAGATCTTTTCCCCTGCTGTGAGAATGACTGAAGTGTTAAATGGCCTGGGCAGTTTTCCCAACAGATCCTTCCTCCTGCTGTGAGAATAACTGCTTTGCCTTTGAAGAGTTAAATGGCCCTCCATTTAGCTCAGGAGAGTCAAAATGATGTTTCTTTTCAGGACAAGTTAGCCTAAAATTAGGATTTCTGGATTTAAACTTATCATTTTGCATCAAGTTTTGTCTATGGCGAAATTCTCTTGTCTGCCAATGTGACTCTAAAATCATTAATGTGCTCATTCATTAATGTGCTCATTCAAAAATTTGGGATTTGATAGCTTCATATTAACCAACTTACAGTATTAATGCAACCTTACTTTCCAAAGACTGAACACCACAGAGATTTTTCAAAGTACCCCATGCTTTTTTAGCTGTTCTCAGTCCTTTAATTTCACAGACTATTCCATCATCTACAGCCACTGAGCTGGCTGGCTGGTGGGGGACAAGCTTTCCAGCCAGGTGGCTGGCTGGCTGGGCTGGGGGGCAAACTCTATATTTTAACTTAAAAATTGGGGGTTGTCTTATGCGCCCAGTCATCTTATACGCCGGAATATACGGGTAGTAGGAAGAAATTCTAGTGCAAACACACTCCCTCTGCACTTCTTTTGCTTGCACAGGTAATATATCATTGGATTAATCCCATGTAAAGCAGAGGAAGCAGATGAGTGACTCTGTTGAATGTAGGGTTCACAGGAAAGCAGTCTCCGTAGCATGAAAGCACCCATTCAGGGCAAGCAAGTGGATATGGAAAGCAGCAGCTGAACTTGTCTGAATCTCTGGCCCTAGATCCCTCCTTGCTTTTGCTTTGCTCCATTGTCCCTTGCCTAATTATGTTTTCCCTCCTCCCTTCTCACCCTTCCCCACATCTACCTTTATGCCTGTCTGCATAAGAACTTGAGAACGGATAAAAGCCAGCAATTACTGCCGAAGATGCTAAGAATGTTTTTTTTTTAAAAAAAGAAACTGAATGGCTATTGCCTCATTTGGATAGAGTTTTCTTTTCTTTTTTTAATGGATGCAGAGAAACCTATTGAGATTGATTAGCCAACATTGTGATTTGTAATTTTTCTTAATGCTATTAAAGAAAGGCATTGACCATTTGTGCAAGAGAGTTTTGGATGGATGCCAAGATTTTGCATAATGAATTCAGAGGATTAATCTCATTAGTTTTCCTCCTTCCCCCTTCTGTTGCTACCAGTCTGAAGGCAAAGCACAGATGCAAACCAACAAAACAGCCTGATACTGACAGGACTGTATCTGATATCTCAGTAACCTTCCTTCCTGTGCCGTCAGATAACAGTATGACTCAGAGCACAGTGGTAGGTGAACAGAACAATGGCAAAACTATTTGAGAGTCTGGGGTGTGCAATTCAAAGCTGTTAGCTGAAAGGTACAGAACAAAAGGAGAACAAAAATTGTGCTTTTATATAGATTTATTACCTGGCTATAAATGAGTGAGTATGGGAGTTACATACAAGAGCATAATTTGGGGTCACATGGCAACAACAGCTGAAAGCATAGGCAGCTATTATGTACCCCCATTAAAAAAATGGTCTGTGGCAATATGGTGGATGGCTTTGTAATAACAGCTCCAAGTGTGGGTGGTTCCAGGATGTTGGAGTGGAGACCAACATTCATTGTAGATGAATGTCATTGTAGCCTGTGAGTCATGCTCAGAAGGGGCATTCTCAAACTGGCAGGAATGAGACTGAAAAAGCAGGCTGCCTTACAGAAATTGTAATATGACCTTCCCTTTGTTGTTGTTGTTGTTTTTGTTTAATGGTGAGATTGCTGGCAAAGGGCAAGGCTGTAGTAGTCCACAGTAATAATCATGACTCTTTGGGAGAAAGAGACTGAACTGCGTAGGGAAAGGTCAGCTTGGGCTGTTCCAGTGCTGGTCTGCACTTATCATACTGGAACCAAGTATGACAATAGTCTTCCCAACCCTTGGGCTAGGGCTCTTTTTAAAGTGACACACAGGAACTGAACTAAGTGGTTGCTTTGTATTGTGTACAGATCCCCCTCCATGTATCCACCTCTCTAGACAAATGGCATGACTCTATGGTCAACTTCTGATTAACAGTAGCACACTGTCTTTACTGGTTTGGGAGGGGAAAGCTCTCCCAGGAACTAACTTTCTGCAGGACCTTATAGGTTAAAGGTTTTTAAAATGGACAATTTTAAACCAGAGTGACAATCAGGTCAAGGACAAGCTGGTTTTGCACAAAAACAATTATTTCTTTATTTAAAAAGACAGAAGAAGATAGCAGTAAAAACAGAAGTCTGTATTCAATAAAAGTTGTTAATAGCAGCTTCTGGAAGGAAAAGGGGTGCAGGAAGATGGCACTAATGCTAAACCCTACTACTGACCAATCTAAGGGAGGGGGGGCTGAAGGGATGCAGCTAAAGCTTAAGGGACTATAGACTAAGACACACATGGATTTTCTTACCCTTTGATGTGAAGAAAATTCCAGGTCTTCTGGGGAGAGCTTCTACAGGGGGGGGCAGGGAGAGAGAGGGGGGGAAGAGAGAGTCTTCCCCTTTCTGGCCTATATATAGCCCTTTTCTAACTTGGGAGTTGTCCCCTGGAGTGAAGTAGACATTTCTGGGTGTGGGATGTTATTCTACTGGAGGGTTTGAAAGGCCCCATGTGATAAGTGCAAAGCCTATGGCTTGTGTGTAAAGGGCAGGTGTGAATGTGACCTCTGCCTTTCACCCTCTGGGCACTGGTAATGACTCTTAGATGGTCTGAGAGAGATGAACAGTGGAGCTACACACATTAGACAATGCCAATCAAGTGCCCTCTTTTGAAATCCAATCAGGGTTGCCCAATATCTCTGGAAACTGTACAGTACCTTACAGTGTGTGTCTGTGTGTGTGTATACCAGCCTGAATCAGTTTGGCAAAGTCTCCATTTAGTGGAGAAAATCCAGTCAGTTAAGCACTGATTGCTCTCAATGAGACCATTTCCTTATCAATAAGAGGGAGGAAAATTCCAGTTTGTCCTTTAAAATGAGGCCTGACTTTCCAAGATGGACAGGGGATCCAGACTTTTCACTGCCCTCGCCTTCTAATATCTTCTAATATATGCCTCTTACTATGTCTGCAGACTCTGGAAGAAGGCAGCTACTTGCCTTAAGTATAAAAAGTCTACTTGAAATTCATATTTATCAAGCATAGCATATAACAACATGGGAGTTATAATCCAATCAAAAAAATGTGCCTTTCCCCCAAATTTGGGACTCAAGGATGCTTACTATGTAAAACAAATACTATATAGATTTAAAAAGGGCACAAAGGTCAACATTAACATAGAATTAAACTATTCATAATATTACAACACTTTAAAACTTGCATCTAAATAGTAGTCTGAAAATTACAAACAATTCAATAAATGCAGTGCAGTACCCTCTAAAGCCCTTTCATTAAAAACCTTCAGTTCTAAAAGTGCATTGGAATTAAAAAAAAAAAAGTATTTGCCTGACAACAGAATCATTCTTGCCTCCCTAGGAAATGAGTTCCATAGACTAAATGGCCTTGTCTAGAGGGGCTATTTACCCTGTCTTGGCCTCATCTGTGAGCCTTGCAGTCCTAACGATGCAGGGCATTTGCCCCATTTTGCTCCTGGACAGTCCTCACGACACCCTGGGCAAAGACAGAGCTAAGATGGGCTAATATAAACAGTTATAGTAAAATACCTGGCAAAACCCATTTCTCTGCAGAAGTAATGGATCAGGCCCTGGGACCGCAGGAGGACCTAACACCACGCCGGCCCATTGCTGCAGCTGCCACCTGCATCACACTCTGGATCCAGGAAGCAGAACCACAGCATGTGACCAGGTTGGTCACATGCAAGGTGCCTTTCTCATACACTGTAGGCTGGCTTCCTGGCTTTGGAGAGTGAGATGTGGGTGGTGACAGCAGCTGCAGAGATGCTTCATGCCAGTAGTGGGGAGCCGGCATATTTTGGCCCATGTACCTAAGGCTTATGAGGATCAGAAAATACCTCTCTTAGAAAGCAAGTCATCTTTTGCTTTCAGTGGCTGCAGCAACACGGTAAAAAGGAAGCAGTTCACAATTTGTTGGGCAAACCATAATAATAATAATAATAATAATAATATTTATTTATACCCCGCCCCTCTGTCAAAACAATTGGGGCAGCTTACAAAAATTAAAATACAATACAGATAAAATCCCCAAACACCCCCACCCCACCCTCCCCCATAAAAAATATTAAACAATTATAAATTAAAACCAGCTGATCTAAAATCACATTTAAAAACAATAAATACAATAAACGGAGAAGAGAGCTCTTTCCACCATGCCCTCATGCTGTTGCTATTATTTTTGCTGGTGCTGCATTGAGGGAAGGCATAACTCCCTCTGCCAACTGAGTCATGCAATTGCAACCAATTGCATTTGATAATACAAAAACCAAGCTATTCACTGCATTCACCCAAGCCATTGTGCTTGACCTATCAGGCTATTAAGATGTCCTACCTACAACTGCTAGCATCACAGGTGGTGCTGCAGTGAGCAAATTTGACTGCAAAGGGTCTCATTATTGTTTGGAGCTCCCCCTCCCCAAATCAAATGTAAATTTTAAGGATAAGTTTCCCAAGATGCCCAAAGCAAAAAAAGCAAAAAGGGAGCAGAAAGGGAGTAGCAAGATGAAGGAAAAAGAGAAGAGTAGTAGGGGACTATAATAACCTGGGGTTTGTTTATGTGTCACATCCAGGAACAGACTAAGGGCTTGACTACATGGGGGGTAAAAATCCAATAGAAAATCAGACTTCTTTGGTCTGGAGCTGTACCAGGGCTGCCCCACACAATATTTGGACCACTCTGGTCTGGATTTAAGTGCCACATCTACCTGCCCCCAAAATCAAAATCTCCCCATCAAATTTTTACCCCCTCCTGTAGGTCCGTCACTGCTGTCTAGTCAGGGACCTCTTCCCAAAGAGCTTCATGCATGCTATTTAACAAGGCAGATCCCCAGCATACAGCCACTTGTTCTGAGGGTCAGAATGTATATGGTTCCCAGAATGTATATGGTTCCCAGTGTATGGTTGCTCGCTCTGAAGTCAGAGGGAGTGACTGCAGCAGGCAGAGTCATTCATTCTGACCCTCAGAACGAATTACTCTGCCTGCTGCAGTCACTCCCTCTGACTTCAGAGCGAGCAACCATACACTGGGAAGGCAGACCCCCAGCGTGCAGCCAATCATTCTGAGGGTCAGTGCAGGACAATAGGCACCACCATTCCCCCCTCCTTGATGCCACCACCACCAGCTCTGCCTTCTCAGTGCATAGTGAATGAGTGACTATGCACTGGAAAGGCAGAGCCAGTGGTGGTGGCTTGGAGAGGGGAGGAAATGGCAGTGCCTATCAGGCAGAGCTTATCCTGCCTCCCCACCCCATGAAGCCAGTATGGATCCTTTGTCCACACTATAGTTTTCTCCAGAGTTTCCAGCAAACTCCAGAGAAAACTATGAGTCTTCCAAAACCAGGTTTTAGGTGGTGTACCCTGAGTATGGTGTGGATAGGGTAGTATGTCATGCAGCACCATCACACCAGATTCAGGGATAATGCTGCATGTTGTGTGGCATTATCTGGCTCAGTTTAGGGAGGATTCGGATTTTATTTCTAGTGCATACAAGGCCTAAAAGAAAAGCAAGACTGTTTCATGGTAATGCTCTTATAGCACCCCTCCCTCCTTTCTCCAGTGAGTTCTCCCATGCCTAGTTATAGGATCACAGCCTTATGGCTATATCTCCCTGCTGGATCCATCTGGTATAACTGACTGTGACTACAAGAGCTAGTTAAGTGACAGTAAATAATGAATTCCTAAAATCTTTCCAACCTGTAGCAGGACCTACTTGTGAACTGGTGCAAGCACTCTTATCATGTATATCTCTGGATCTGGTCAAAGGCCAGTGCACTCTCACAGCAGGTGCTTTTAACCCCTGTAGCTGAGGTCCTGCCTCTCTGGTTAGCTGATGAAGCTCAGTACTGCCATAGCCTTCCAAGGCATATGCTTTCACAGTGCTGCCCAAGCTCCTCTATGAACAACGTGGGGATTTCCCTGGGAGCCTAACTGGCTGCCTGGGTGTTTGCAGGCCTGGGCGAGAACAAGCTGAAACAGTAAGGAAGGTTTTCCTTGTGCCGACACAATGTGACAGTCTCGTCCCATTAGTGGCACTTCAGTCAGTTGTTGTTGTGTCATATCCCATTAGTATTTGTTGTTGTCTGTGGGAGGAGAGAGTGACTAATGTGAAATGGCTCTCAGAACATTCTAGTGAGAAAGCAGAGGAGACTGATACTAGTGCTTGTGTTTCCTGTTAGCAAGAGATTAGCTGCCTGGATAGCTTGCCCTGTTTTGGTCCATACTGGGGAGAATAACCATCCAGGAATGCCAACACACAGCCTGTTCTACAGATTCCTGCGCTGCTTTCAGAAGGTATAAAGACTATAATTCTATGGTCTGAGGAACAGGTCCCAGGGGATACACGAAGAAGGAACAGGTCTCCACTTTAGATTATACTTGGTTTTACATTGTACTTGAGGGTGCAAACACAGAAAGGGGGGGGGACAGAGGGAGCGAGGGAGGGAAACATTGGATCTTTCCTTCTGACCCTACCAGCTACTGCAGAGGTTTTTGTGATGGCATCTCCTTCCCCAAATCAGAATTCCAACCTTGGAATGTTTGGAAAATTTAGTGTTGGGCAGAGAGGGAGAAGGGGTCTGAATCCCTGGGCTCTAAGCCCTCTTAGCACCTCTGGCAAGGAGGGAAATGATGCACAGCAATGGGAGAGTTTTTTTTGTGCTCAGCAGAAAAAAAGGATTTCTGAAGGGAGAATCATAGAATTGGAAGAGACCACAAGAACTATCCAGTCCAACCCCCTACCATGAAGGAACACACAAAGCATGCCCAACAGATATGGCCACCCAGCCTCTGTTTAAAAACCTCCAAGGATGGAGACTCCATCACACTTTGAGGCAGAGCGTCACACTGCTCTTACCATCAGGAAGTTCTTCTGAATGTTTAGGTGGAATCTCTTTTCCTGTAGTTTGAGTCCATGTCATGCCCCGTGGGATGAGGGTATGGAATCAGAGGAGGAGGAGGACATGACAGGGAATGGTCCTATGGACCTTGGCACAGGTTTATCTACACCTGTGCCAGCAGGGAACCCTACCAACCTGGAGGCTCAAGGAGAGGAAGAGCCTAGCCCTAGTGGGTTGGCACCACTCCCAACAGAGAGTCCTGCCAATTCAGATAAGGATGAAGAAAAAGAGACAGACTTACCTTCACCATCATACACGTAGCACCGAGCTCAGAAGGAAGCTCTAAGGAAATCTCTGAGACTTTATGAGAAAAACCTGCTTGTCAAGAAGCACCTGACAAAGCCTTGATTGCTGTATATATACTTGGGAAGCAATGGAGGCTTTGTCAGAGATCAACTGATCTTCCTGGAGAAAGCTTCCTGTCGACTTTGTTGCCTTGATCCTTGCTGCATTGACTTCTGCCTTGACCTCAGACTGTTCCTGACTGCACTGTTGCCTGATCCTGCTGACCCACTGACCTACTTCTTGACTACGCTGCCTTCTGTAAGCCTTGACCTTTGGACTGCATTCAGGACTCTTCTCTGTGTGCCTTCTTGCTTGTATTGCTGCTTCTTCAAGAAATGGAACCTTGCTTGTTCCGAACATTATCTCGCTCCCCTTAATTAACTTTGCTATCACTGGGAGTTGGCTGCTTTCCCAGATCTTGTTTATCCTGTCACTGGCATTTTGGGCTGCTTTCCCAGACAGTCCATTACTCTATGTCCTAGTCTCTGGAGCAGCAAAAAACAAGCTTGCTTCATCCTCAGTATGACATCCCTTGAAATATTTAAACATGGCCATCATGTCCCCTCTTAACCTCCTCTTCTCCAGGCTAAACATACCCAGCTCCCTAAGTTGCTCCTCATAGGGCATGGCTTCCAGACCTTTCACCATTTTGGTCTCCCTCCTCTGGGTATATTCCAGCTTGTCAGTATACTTCTGGAATTGTGGTGCCCAGAACTGGATACAGTATTCCAGGCGAGGTCTGTCCAAAGCAGGATAGAGCGGCACTGTTACTTCCCTTGATCTAGACACTATACTCCTATTGATGCAGCCTAGAATCACATTGGCTTTTTTAGCTGCTGCATCACATTGCTGACTCATGTTCAGCTTGTGGTCCACTAAGACTCCTAGATCCTTTTATATGCACTGCTGTCAAGCCAGGTTTCACCCATCCTATATCTGTGTATTTCATTTTTTCTGCCTAAGTGTAGTACTCTACACTTCTCTCTGCTGAAATTCATTTTGTTAGTTTTGGCTCAGCTTTCTAATCTGTTAAGGTCATTTTGAAGTCTGTACCTGTCCTCTGGGACAGTGGTTCTTAACCTGTAGTCCTTGGACCCCCCAGGAGGCCACAATGTCCTCACAGGGGGTCATTAAAGCTTGAAGGCTGCTCAGCCCATCTCTTCCCTGCTGTGAAGTGGCCACATGACAGGAGCCAAGGCAAGCTGGCTTAACCTGTGTGTTCCTATTCAATCTGCTCCGGACACAAACTTGGAGGAAGAAACAAGAGAAAAAAGTATTCCTCCCCTTCCAGTGCTTCTGAGGGAAAGTTTAATGGACAGTGTAATTGTATTATTGTTGTTGTTGTTGTTTTAAATCTTGAGTTAAGTCTTGGGGATCCACAGCAACAAAAGATATTTAAAGGGGGCCCCTAGTAAAGAAAAGGTTAAGAGCCACTGCTCTGAAGTATTAGCAACCCCTCCTAATTTGGTGTCATCTGAAAATTTGATAAGCATCATCCATGTCATTGATAAAGATCTTGAATAGCACTGGGCCCAGGACTGAACCCTATAGCACCCCGCTAGTCACTTCTCTCCAGGATGAAGAAGGGCCATTGGTGAGCACTCTTTGGGTTCAGTTGGTCAACCAATTACAAATCCACCTAACAGTAGCCTTGTTTAGACCACATTTTACTAGCTTGTTTGCAAGAGTATCATGAGGGCCCTTGTCAAAGGCCTTACTGAAACCAAGATATGCTACATCCACACATTCCTTTCATCTATCAAGCTTGTGACTCTATTTAAAAAAAAGAAAAAAGAAAAGAGAGAGAGAGACTGAGAGAGAGAAAGACACAGAGAGAAGATTAGTTTGGCATGACTTGTTTTTGAGAAACCCATGTTGACTTTTACTGATCATGGCATCCCTTTCTAAGTGCTTACAGACTGTTTAATGATCTGCTCTGGAATCTTTCCATGTATTGATGTCAGGCTGACTGGGCAGTAATTATTTTGGTCCTCTCCCCCCTTTTTTTAAAGATGGGGAGAAAAGAGAGGAGAGTTAGTTCCCACCATGCTTCTGCTCTGCCAGTGAGAATCCAGCAGGGCTTTAGATATGTCAGTGCTCTCTCTCCAGCTCTTCCTCCCATTTAGGAGTCCTAATGAGTTCTACATGGCTAAGGCAAGGTTTTGAATGAGGGACTTCTTTCTCAGTTCATTTGTAGCCAGCTGTTGCAGCAGCTCGCAAGTTATAGCAAGGACCATTTTTAGCCTAGAAAGTGTTGAGTAATGAAAAATAGAAAGCTGAAAGATATTTAAAATAAAATGAAAAATGGACCCTGCATCAAAATGTTTCCTAGCATTGTTATTGTTGTTGGGGATGAGGAAGAGGATGTTCATTTATATCCCACTCCTCCTCTAATGTACCAGAGTTTATGTCATGAGTCTCCTCCTTCCCACTTTATTCTAATAAACCTCTGAAGTAGGTCAGATGGGGAAGGGCTGGTCAGAAGTCACAGAGTTCCATGTCTCTGTGGGGACCTGAATCTGGTTGTTGCAAGTCCAAGCCCAGCTGTTTAAACACTTTTTCATTTAGCAAGGCATATCTGCATTCAGCAGGTCCCTCCATTCCTCCACTCTGTCCTAACTCCAGCTTTTTGCTTTTCTGTTCCAACTGACTCTCAACCTCCCATGTCTACTAAGCATCTCTTCTCTTCATCGTCTTGCTGCAGCTGTTTCTTTACAGTAAGAAAAACCACAACCCAATTTTTATACTTCTGTGAATGTCAGGATCCTGCCAGTAATACTGATGCCTTCCTCTTCTTTCTAAGTGGTGCTGTATTGCTTTCATTCTGCCCACACTTGCCATCTGAGTTTAACTGACAAAGAAGTGGTGTCTCTATTCACTGTGGTGTTTACAAATGGATTTCAGAAAATACAAAAACTGATCTGCATGTCTTTAAAAAAAAACCTCAGCATCGCAGGTAGTTCTTCATGTGAGTAATTAGATTTCTTACTGAACTTAGGGCCATACTCCAGACTCTATGTATAAAAAAATTGCCCAGGTTCTTAGTGTTGTAACCAGCAGGCATGAACAACTTGTAGGCCTCCAGATGTTACTAGACTGCAGTGTCCACCATCCCTCACCATTGGCTATGCTGGTTAAAGCTGATGGGGATTACATTCCAAGAACATCTGCAAGGCCACAGGTTGCTCACCCCTGGTATGCAGCACATTACTAGATAGATAGTTAGCTTCTTGGAAATATCTTCTAATAGAAGGGAAGAGCTTCTGAGCATTTTAAAAGCTTCAGATCATTATTTTGTCACAGATATAATGTATTTCTCACATGGAGTCTTTGCAGTACCTATTGTGATAGCATAAGTGTTAAGGTTAAGAAGTCAGCATGGTGTAGTGGTTTGAGCATTTGGATGACTCTGTAAACCAGGGTTCAAATCCCTGCTCAGCCATAGAAACCCCTGACCATGGGCAAGTCACATTTTTTCAGCCTCAGAGGAAGGCAAAAGCAAACCCACTCCAAAGAAATCATGCCAAGAAACCCCTGTGATAAGTTCGCCTTAGGTTTGCTGTAAGTTAGAAACAACTTGAAGGCAACGTGAAGTCAAAGGCATTCACAGCTGGCATCCATAGGTTTTCCTTGTTTTTTTTCTGGGCTGTGAGGCCGTGTTCTGGAAGAGTTTATTTCTGATGTTTTGCCTGCATCTGTGGCTGGCGTCTTCAGAGAATGGTTGGGTAGGAGTGTGTGTGTGGGGGGTTATATACTTTGAGTCCCTGTTGGAGAGGATATGCAAATTTGTGTATTTGAATGGCTAGTTTCTGGGTGGGGATATGCAAGGAGGATTAGTGTCTGGCTAATGGTTGGCTAATGGTCCATTGTCTGCTGGAAATCCCCCTGTCCCTGGGTGGAGTTCATTTGCATGTGTTGAGTTTTGATTTTAGTGTTTTTCCTTGATTTTGTTTATTTTTAGTGTTTCTTCTTTTGAAATCCACAAACATCTAGACAACTTCAACAGGAAAGAAGAAACCCTAAAAATAAATAAAATCTGGCTGCCAGTCTTGAAAAACACTAAAATAAAAACTTAACACATGCAAGTGAACTCCACGTAGGGACAGGGGGATTTCCAGCAGACAACGGACCATTAGCCAATAATTAGTCAGACACTAATCCTTCTTGCATATCTCCACCCAGAAACAAGCCATTCAAATACACAATTTACATATCCTCTCCAACAGGGGCTCACAGTCTATACCCCACACACACTCCTACCCAACCATTCTTTGAAGATGCCAGCCACAGATGCAGGTGAAACTTCAGAAATAAACTCTTCTAGAACACGGCCTCACAGCCCAGGAAAAAAAACAAGGAAAACCTATAACTTGAAGGCACATAACACCAGCAAGAAAGTGCTAAGATTGAATATAACTGACAATTACCTATGCATGGGGGTTGGAAAAAGATCCTTTTTTTGGAATAAATTCCCAGAATCTCCCAGCCAGGACAGCCAATGTCCGTGATGGCCAGGCCTCTCTGGGAGCTGTATTCCAAAAAGTAACCTTTCCCTGCTCTGCTTGTGTTAACATACTGAGGTTGTTTCCATACCATCTGGAATTGTTGTCCTTTGTTCAGTCACTATTTGTGGGAATGCAAGGTCCTGTTGCTGGCTTGTGGAATTGTAACATTTTACTTGTCATCCACTTGCCTCCCAAACTGATTTGTGACTGTAAAAAAAGAAAAGAAAAAGGACACAGTTGCAGCACTGAACTGTCCAGACTGGACTGCCAAATGTCCTGTGGAGGCTGAATTAGTAATCTCATCCTTGCAACTTTCTGCCCTGCTATTATTCTGTCCTGTTCATCAGATCAACAGCATTTCTTACTAATAATATCTTAACTAGGCAGGAGGTGGGTCTGTACCTATTAATGTGTTCTCAGTTCCTTCTTTTTTCTTTCAAAGTAGTGCTGCTCGAGGACCTCAACATGGAAGCAGTCCTGATTCCTGAATGATATTAGGATGACTACAATGGAATAGAAGCTGAGCAAACATGTTTTCCCACTCAGAGTACAATGAGCAGACTGTCTTGCTGTATTGTTCAAGCAACATCAGACTACTAGTTGCGGCCGCTGCTGCTGTCGTTTAATGTTCAAACTAGTTCTGGACAATTCAAAGGCTTCATAGCTAACACCTCATACTGAGGAGACATAGGATGGCATCCTGTTCATGACATTGTAAATTTTGGCACTCAGGTTTATGGTTGTTGCATCCCTCCATTTATGGGACTGCCTCTATGGTAGGTTTGTGTGTGTGTGCGTGCGTGCACACTGGGAGATAGCTATGACAACAGGACTTCAACTGTCAGGGAGAAGAATGCCATGCCTCCTGTCTCTCCTCCCTGAAAATCTGCCCTTGTAATGCTGCCTCTCCCCCTGACATAGCCATGTCAGGCTGGTGGGGTGGTGTTGGCTGAGAAGCATCTGACTGTGTCTGTGCACAATAACAATGTAATCTTTCTGGACTTCTAGAAGGCTCCAGGAAAGTTCTGGAGGATACCTTCATTATTTTTCATCTTGCTATAGGCACATAGCCAGACACTACTTAGCCATCCCTCACTCTCCACCACTCAGTCATGGCCAGGTTAGGGGTAAGGAAGCATGAAAAAGGTGGGTTTTCAGGAGGGCTTAGTCATTGTGTGAGGGAGCTAGAGATTTCCAGTCCCAACAAAACAAGTAATATGCAGGCAAAAGTTGCCAGGGACTTACACCTGCATGTATATCAATAATAGGATGGCAGCTATTATTGCCTGTCTGTCACATCTCCATCTGTGCCTGAAGTGGTCCCTGCACTATAAGTATGCAATGGTCCTGAGATACCTTAGTGAGTCTGGCCCCCACTTCCAGGCTATGCAATTCCTTGTGTAAGCCTAGGGTCCAGTTTGTGGAGAATGGGATAGCCGGAGGCTTCTATCTCAGTGCTGTGGTATATTTCAGACCTTAAAGCAGCTATCCAAAGTACTGAATTCTATTTTAGGCATAAGGTTCAGCACCTTGGATAACACCTTCAAAGTATGGAATGATAAACCAAGTGACCAGGTGGGAATCTGCCCTTCTGTGATGGAAATAACATTACACTGGTATAAGGCTTTTGCCAAGGTCCCCCATGACATTTTTGCAAAAAAGTTAGTAACATGTGGGCTAGACAATGCAACAGTTAGGTGGATTTGTAATTGGTTGACTGACTGAACCAAAAGGGTAATCACCAATGGCTCCTCTTCATCCTGGAGAGAAGTGACCAGTGGGGTGCCAGAGGATCAGTCTATTCAACTTCTTTATCAATGACTTGGATGAGGGAATAGAGGGTATGCTCATCAACTTTGCAGATGACACCAAATTAGGAGCGGTAGCAAATACTCCGGAAGACAGGATCAGAATCCAAAATGACCTTAACAGATTAGAAAGCTGGGCCAAAATTAACAAAATGAATATCAACAGGGAAAAATGTAGGATACTACACTTGGGCAGTAAAAATGAAATGCACAGATATAGGATGTGTGACACCTGGCTTGAGGGCAGTACATGCGAAAAGGATCTAGGAGTCTTAGTGGACCACAAGCTGAACATGAGTCAGCAGTGTGATGCAGCAGCTAAAAAAGCCAATGCAATTCTAGGCTGCACTAATAGGAGTATAGTGTCTAGATCAAGGGAAGTAATAGTGCCACTCTATTCTGCTTTGGTCAGACCTCACCTGGAGTACTGTGTCCAGCTCTGGGCACCACAATTCAGGAAGGATATTGAGAAGCTGGAATGTATCCATAGAAGGGCGACTAGGATGGTGGGTGGTTTCGAAGCCATACCCTATGAGGAGCAGCTTAGGGAACTGGGCATGTTTAGTCTGGAGAAGAGAAGGTTGAGAGTGACATGATAGCCATGTTTAAATATTTGAAGGGATGTCATACTGAGGATGGAGCAGGCTTGTTTTTTGCTGCTCCAGAGACTAGGACATGGAACAATGGGCTCAAACTACAGAAAAGAAATTCCACCTAAACATTAGGAAGAACTTCCTGACAGTAAAAGCTGTTCAGAAGTGGAATACACTGCCTCGTAGTGTGGTGGAGTCTCCTTCTTTTGAGGTTTTTAAACAGAGGCTGGATGGCCATCTGTCAGAAATGATTTGATTGTGTATTCCTGCCTGGCAGGGGGTTGGACTGGATGACCCTTGAGATCTCTTCCAACTCTATGATTCTATGATTCTAAATGGAAAACAGATTCACTATGACCTAGACATTGGAAACCAGCAGCTTCACTTTTATATGGAATTGTTTGTCACAGGAGCAGTTGTTTTGGCCAGTGCTGTGGAACAGCATATCATCAATTAAGCTTATGTTTACTATCTCACCCACCTAATATTTTGCACTTTATTATAACAAATATCAACTGCATAAATCATTAACAAGATTGCGTTAGTCTCCATTATGCAAACAGCGAAAATCAAAGGGGCTTGTTCAAGGAAGATAAGCACAGAAGTGAACCTACATTTCCTTTGTTCCTGATAAAGAGTGAAATTGAGGGTTGGACAGTAACTGCCACTTTTGAACTATACAAGCTTCAATAATGTAGGTGGACAATGAAAAGGTCTTGATTTGAGCTGCCCATGGCCACCAGTATTTATGCTTGTTGTTTTTCTAGCTGTTCAAAGAGCTTTGCTGTTGGGCAGATCGGCTCCTGCTATGTGCCATTCAACTGTATCCTCTGGTAAAGCATTTCAGCCTACACATGTCACCTGCAGACAGCATCATGTTACTCTCACATAATTACATGTGACAAACTTCAGCAGTACATCCTATAAATATTTATAAAGTGTGGACAAAGCAGAGACAAAGAAGCAAAATTCCTCATGCTGCTAAGGGATGAGGGAGATCCTTGTATGGTGGATTTCTCAATGGGTAAGGTGGGTCTCCCTAGAATAAGCTCACTACTGGTCCATCTTGGATGTTATATAATACTTTATTGGACCAGAATACTATTACCCTTTTCAGCAAATTACCTTGGGCTAATATTCTACTTACTTTTATTGATCTGTGGTGGTAGTGTCCCCCCACCCCCGGAGCTTCTTCCAATGGGACCATCAAGGTATGATACATTCCATGTACTTGTCTTTGTTTTTCCATGGATTTGCATCTAAAACACCTATAGGCAAAACTCAGGTGAATTCAGATGCCCTCAACTGAGATGAAATCGCCCTTATACAGAAATGATGCCATCCCAAAACAAATGAAAACAGTTCTTGCAAGTAGGTCAGAGATAGTATAGCATGACAGCATATGGAGTTCAATTCTTAGGGGAAAGAAGCCAAAAGAGATGGTTGTCTCTTCCACTGGGAATGTTATCATCTCAGTTTTGATGTAGAGGAATAATTCAAAACATTGTCCTACATTAAGAAAACTTACTGTGTCGGGCAAGTAAGGCAAGCTTGAAAACCTTTCAGATGCAGATACATTCTCATATTAGACACAATTCCTTCACACCAAACAATTCAAAGAAACTGCTATTGGAATAAATATAAAGTTCAAGGCAGAGGTTTCAGTCTATTGTTAACTGAGAAGGGTCATGTTTCAATCCCTGGTGTGCTTGTCAGGTAATGCCCGCCATGGAATTATAGGCCATCAAACAAAAGATACAGACATTTGGTTCTTCCCTCCACCCTTTATTAAAAATACAAGTCACGTTTAGGAAAAAATAGAGTTTGTGGTTCAGTATTGCCATGGAAAAATGTATTAGAGTCTTTGTTGTAAATGTGCATATATATTACTTGTTTGGAAATAATAAACTAAGCTAGGACTTGAAAAACTTTTGCACCAAAGAAATCCTGAAACATAAAGGACATGGACTGGTAAAGAGACTTCCTCTTGACAAATTCTGGAAGCATCTTATGGGGCTATAGAGATCAGGCTGATACCTACATAGATAATGGTGGGAACCTTGACAGTTTTGTACAACAGCTCCCAGCTAGTATGGCTGTGGACATACTGGCTCAGGGATTCTGGGAACTGTATTACAAAAAGTAACTCTTCCATGCTCTGACAATAAGAGAGATGCCCATCTCTCATAGATGATGCCCATCATCTATGCTTCCTAAGTCAACCACCATTGTAATGCCCTATTGACATACTAAAATAGCAACGATTCTTCCACAGAAATCCACAACTTTCTACTTTCACTAGCTTGCTAGTCAGTTTCAGAAGTATCAATGGGAATATCAAGTTTGCTGGAAGGCATGTCTTAGTCAAAGTACTACTCTTTAAACAAGCTGCCTTCTACTTGAAAGATGGGGATAAGCATCTCTACCCACAGTAGCCTTCATTTTGCACACTTGCCAGCTTTAGTAGAGCTGTGTTATGTGCTGTCCATGGTCCTGATGCCATGACTACTGTTCTGTGTGTTCACTACTTTGGTCTGCTTTGGTCAAACTTCACCTAGAATACTGTGTCCAGTTCTGGGCACCACAATTCAAGCACAGTACTAACAAGCTGGAATATGTCCATTGGAGGACAACCAATATAGCAAAAGCTCTAGAAACCAAGCCCAATGGGGAACAGCTCAAGGAGCTGGGCATGTTTAGTTTTGAGAAAAGAAGTTCGAGAAACATGATAGCCATCTTTAAATATTCAAAGAGATGTCATGTGGAAAATGAAACAAAGTTGTTTTCTACTACTAACGAGACTAGAACATGAACTAAGATTCTAATTACAAAAAAAAAGAAAAAAAGAGATTCTACCTGTAGATTAGAAAAAGCTTCTTGACTATTGCAGCAGTTTGACAAAGGAATAAATTGTCTGAGTGTGATGGATTCTCCTTTGGAGGTCTTTAAACTGAGGTTGGGTGACCATCTTTCAAGAGTGCTTTAATGGGGTATGCCTGCATGGCAGAGGGTTGGACTAGATGGCCCTTGTGGCCCCTACCAACTCTGTTATTTTATGGTTCTATGATTCTACTGCTGCTTTCCAATCTCAGACATCACCTAATTTAGGAATAAAGGTACAATTCATTATTGATTATACTGAGTCTTTTCAGTGGGTGTTTGGAATGGTTAGCTCAAGACACTTTAGCCAAGGTCATTATGGACATAAATAGGCACCAGAAATGTATCCATACTACAAAATAACAGTGCTTGATACTACTTTATCTACCATGGTTCAATTTTATGGAACTCTAGAGTTTATGGTTTAGTGGTCTGGTACCTAGAATACTCAGTCAGAGAGCTCTAATGCTGTAATACAGGGGAATATTCCAGAGCATTCTATGTGTCTCCCCATATTATATATCCCAGGATTCCATAAAATAAAGTCATGGCAGTTGAAATGATATCAAACTGCCATAACTGTACAGTATGGAATAGATGCACTTCAGATTCCTCTACTACCAGCCCTCCACTTTCTAAATTTACCCTGGGGGAAAGGATAATTTTTGGAAAGCTTTATGGCAGGAAAAACATCAGGATTAAGGAATCCATTGGTGCAGGGAATCATAGCAAATGAATGCCTTAAGTATCAAATCTCAATTACTCTGTGAGATTTCTCCTGCCTTCCTCCTTTCTCTATGTAATTATGGGGAAAAACCACTGCAGGAGTAAGCTAAACTCCTGCAGAAATCCAAATTATATCAAGGATACCTTTGCCTTAAATATTACTATCCTTCTATGGTGATTATCTAGCTAAATACCCTAAAAGTATCAGATCCTATCTGGTCTTGGAAGCTAAGCAGGGTTAGCCCTAGTTAGTACTTGGATGGGAGACAACCAATGAATACCAGGTGCTGTAGGCTATATTTCAGAGGAAGGAACTGGCAAAACCACCTCTGAATATTCCTTGCCTAAGAAAACTTATGAAATTTATAGGGTCACCATAAGTTGACAGGAGACTTGAAGGTGCGCCCGCACGCACACACACACAAGCTTGCTTTATGGACATACTTGAAGTATATTTGGTGTTCTGGGAGGTAGTCTATTGTGTGGTGAAAAATAAGGCTAAGGAGCCAGTAATATAAATGGACTGCCAATGGACATTGATTAACTGGCACTTTTCAGCCACAGAGATGGTAATCCACTAATTGCTCCATCTCTCTTAGAGGCGCAGTGCCAGATTGGGCGGAGCTAAAATTTTCAAGCATATGCCTTCTTTCTAAGGAAAATACACTGTTCCTTTATTAAAAAGCATTATGCTATTGTAGTGTAGCAAGTGAAAGCAGCCCAAAGAGGACACCTACAGACGAAATTATTGCTGTTCTACATGAATGTGCACAGTAATGAATGGAGTTGGTGAACAATATGGCCCTTCCCTTTGTTAGAGATAGTTTTTGAACAGGAAACATCTTATGCTTGAGAGTTCTAAAATGCAATCCTGGTTAATTCCAACCATCCTGCAGAAGTGGCAGATATTAAGAATAACACAGCAATAGTAGTGATACTGTATTTTTTTTAACAATATCTTCGATATGTACAGTGTTTTACAAAGTAGCTCACAGAAAAATAGCCCTGCACCCCCAAAGTGCTTGCAATGAAATATTCAACATAGGGGTAGGGAACCAAGGGTGGAAAGAAAGAAAGTGAGAGGAGGGAGAGACCATAGAATCACAGAATCATAGAGTTAGAAGAGACCACAAGGGCCATCTAGTCCAGCCCCCTGCCCTGCAGGAATACACAGTCAAAGCACCACTGGCAGCCATCCAGCCTCTGTTTAAAAACCTCCAGAGGATATTCCACCACACTCCGCGGCAGCATATTCCACTGTTGAACAGCTCTTACCATAAAGAAGTTCTTCCTAATGTTTAGGTGAAATCTCTTTTCCTATAATTTGAGTCCATTACTCCATGGCCTAGTCTCTGGAGCAGCAGAAAACAAGCTTGCTCCCCTTCAATATGACATCCTTTCATGTAATAATAATAATAATAATAATAATAATAATAATAATATTTATTTCTACCCCACCCCTCTGTTAAAACAATCGGGGTGGCTTACAAAAATTAAAATACAATACAGATAAAACATGGATTTTTAAACATGGATATCATGTTACCTTTTAACCTTTTAACCTTCTCTTTTCTAAGCAAACATACAGAGCTCCCTGAGCTATAGGCCTCATGGGCCATGGCTTCCAGACCTTTCAGAAAGATGTATTCAGTTCAGTTTATTGGTGAGAAATATATTGGTGACTTGTACTGGTATAACCTCCATTGAGGCCAGCATAAGCATTTTAAAGCATTGCAGAAAGAGATATTCTGTTACCTCCTTATGCAATGTATTCACATGTGTACACACACCAGTATGTAAGGGCAAGTGGATAGATCTTGAGCTCAGGTCCTGGCCATTGATTGGCCATAACTGTGTGTGTGCCTAAGTGCTGTTTCATACCAAAGAAGCAACATCTTTACATCGGATGGCAATAGCAGAACTCCCTTCCTTGGATACATACAGACATTGTCCAGGCATGCTGCTACCGCCAATCAGTGACTGGGAGATGGTGCTGCACCAGGTGGTGTCTGGGTGCCATTGCACTGCCATCATCCTCTGGACTGGCAGTGGGGGAGGTACACTGGCAGAGAATAGTGCTCTGCAAGAACTCAAGCAGGCTCTTGGCCACAGCCTTCAGGAATTAAGTTAAATGTTTTCTAGAAAATCTGAATTCTGACAGGGGATTTGAAGGAAGAGATGGAAGTGTAACTATTCTAATAGTTCATATACAAAGAAAAAAGTGGAAATATTTGAAAGTGTAGTTGCTGGAAGCATTGAGTTACATACCAGTGAGAGATTATCTCAATGTGTCTGAGCAATAGCGAACCTCTGGCTTGGAGCTGGATAAAGTATTCAAGGAAGGGGCAGGTCCTTAGAATCTCAGAATCATAGAGTTGGAAGGGACCACAAGAGCCATCTAGTCCAACTCCCTGCCATGCACACAACTAAAGCACTCCTGAAAGATGTCCATCCAACCTCTGTTTAAAGACTTTAAGATGGAGAGTCTACCAGCTTCTGAGGCAGTCTCTTTGCTTAGCCAGATGCTGAGCATCTTGTAACTTAGAAAGACAAGGATAAACAGAAGTTGAATCTTCCAGAAAGTACCACCCCAAGTTACCTGGAGTGCCTTGAAGCAACATTTCCTTGCATCTACTTTTTCCCAACAGGTGTAGGGTGTCTACTGTATTGGTACCCACATCTCAAAACACATAGAACATTTTCTGATAAGGACAGTTGACACAAAGAACAGTTACCTTTGAGGCACCGCTCAGCATTTCCTGAGCAGCATGGAGGAGAGACTTCACTGCATTTCTGTACTATGTGGTGGTGGTGGCTGGTGGTTCTTTCTTCACCTCATATAGTACAGAAACAACTTAGTCTATCCATGGAGAAGGAGATTTCTCTTTTTTTCTATGGGCAGATTACATTGTTTCTGTGATTGGTGATGAGGAAAGAAACCCCTTTCATACCATATAGCATGGAAGCAAAGAAATGTATATATGCATATGTAATAATTACAGCTTAGAAAAGTTATGTTTGTGGACTACAGCTCCCAGAATTGCATAGCCAGCATGGCCAGTTTCTCACTTGTGGGCTATGGGAAAGAGAGATAAGATTCAGTTTAGCCCCCATTTCATTTCAGTAAATTCCCTTTACCAGAAATTCACAAACTGTTCCTTCATTTCTCATTCATAAGCTAGAGAACTAGTTTCTTGGCAAGAATAATGGCAAAAACAGCCAGATCTGAAGCAGGCATCACTGTCTATTCACCACCACTAATCCTCAGTTTCTCATACAAGTGTTTACTGTCGAAGCCTGAGTCCAAGGATTAGCAAAAACTCATATGACCTGTGGGTTCAATACAAAGCCAGTCAAGAGTGTTTTTTTTTGTTTTGTTTTTTAAAAAAATTAGAATGTATGATTTCTTGTTGGATAAGTCACAGGCAGAAAAACTGTCAGAAAGATTCTACTGCAAATGACTTCAAATGCCAAATATATTAGTAGGGGGACAAAAGATAACAACGGCTTTCAATCCATGAAAGAAAAATGTTGCAACATTCCTCTAGAGAATTATTCATTGCAATGCCTTTGGTTAGCTCTAAGTGTGTTTTTGAAGGGCCTTACATTAGCTTCTATATTTTAAAGGCTGCTGGAAGCACTGAATTTATTGTCCTTATGCAATAGGCTAATGGCTTTCCCATTTCAAGAAGCCCTCAAAAACAAGATAAAAAGATACCCATTTGCCACCATACCCACCCACTCAAAAAGGTGGGTTTGCTCTCTGAACAGTGCCAGCTTCAAAAGCAGTTGAGCTAAGCCCAAAAGTTTCAGTCTTTTTCACAGTGATGTGGTATAGGAGAAGGAACCACAGAATCTATGGCAGTTACCAGGACCCCCCCTCCCATAATGCCTCACTTTGAGACAGACCCCCTCAAAGTGAGGCATTTGGACCTTGCAAGTCTTTGGAGAAATGCACTTGCCCCTTTTTTGCAGATGCCCAGATCTCCAAAAATCCTAACCCATACATTCTTATTGGAAGAGGTCCTCTCAGAGAAAGAGAGACAAACACAGAGAGAAAGAGAGGGAGGGAGGAGAGCAGATAACTGTTCTAGGGAGCTCACTTCTTGTATCTTTGTCTTGAGAACTACCTCAGAGTGAGAAAGCAAGTGGGCATCTGTTTCAGAGAAACCACTTGTCATACTTCTTGCTCTAAGAAGACTACCACAGAATGGCTGAGATCTTGCATCACTTCAGTGTAGCATAGCTATCTGCTAGCAGAGTTAAATTATATACAATCCATGGAATGAATATCAATGTAGCACAACAAAATGGGATCAATGGCCAATGAGCATGGCTGACAAATCATTGTGTAATTGCCATACTCAATGCACAAATGCAGTCGACATTCACATGCTACTCTGTGTATTTTAATGCACTTCCAGATGTGCAATGGTTCATTTACACCACTACCAGCTGGATACAACTGTTGTACATTGTCCAGCCCCCACAACCCATCACTCTGCATGTGTAGTGCAGCTTACCCATGTGCACTTCACTCATGGGATGCTGGCCAATGAGATATCATATCAGCTGCTGCTCTCTTGCTGTGACATTTGCCGCAGAGTGAGAGCAGTGCCAGCAGGGCTTTTTGGAGTAGCTGCCATGGTACTTCCTTGAGGCAGCAGCTGGGGAAGGGAAACTCCTCCCACTTTTGGTGCTTGTGGCATGGTCATTAACGTGTGTGTGAGAGAGACCAGTCCTATTCAGAAATAAGTCCAATTCTGGTCAGTAGGTCTTAACTCCCAAACAACTAGGTTTAAGGGTACAGGATGATCTGTCTGTACCATGGGCAGGTGAGGAGGTTGGATTAGCAAACAGGGATAGTGGTCATAGACTTACCTAGTGACTAAGACAATGTAAAAGAGGGATAGGAAAATATAGTTCCCTTAGATCAGGGGTGGGAGTCATGTGGCCCTCCAGATGTTGTTGGCCCTAGCCAGCACAGACAATGGTGAAAAATGTTGGGAGTAGCAGTCCAACATCTGCAGGGCCACATGATTCCCACCCTTACCTTAGATGTTTTTGGACTGTATCATCCTTCTCCATTGGCTATGCTAGCTAGGGCTGACTAGAGATGCAATATAGCAACATCTGGGAGGGCCACATGTTCCCACCATCTATTCCTAAGGGTAGTACCAAACCAGCAATTATTCTGAATGTACCATTTTAGAAACCAAGCACAATCTAAATTTGTAAACAAAGGACAAAGACTAAGGAACACAAGGGTGCCAGGCAAGTTAACAGTAGAACACACAGCTAGAATGACCAAGTATTATTATTATTATTATTAAAGTTTATTTCTAAAGCACTGTCAGTGTACACAGCGCTGTACAAAAAACAATCAAAGATAAAACAGAATAAAACCTGCCGAAGGCATACAATCTAAGCAAAACAATAATCAAAATAATAAAAGTCAAATTAAAACAAGGACAATTACAAAAATTAATAACAACATCCACTGTAAACCCAAGTGACAGAAGAAATTTTGGGTTTTATTGGGCTCTGCTCCTATACCTTTAACTCAATCCTGAGCACAAACAGCTTGAGCTGGTGATAATACTTCTCTCAGAGCTGGGTAAATGCAACCCTCAAGATGTTATTGGATTGCAGCGGCTTCCAGCATTCTTTCTCACTGGCTGTGCTGCTGAGGGTGGAGTTGCAGTCCAACAATATCTGGAAGGCCATCCCTGCTGAGAGGCATGAAATGCATTTCAAGAGGAGATCTAACAAACTGAAGTGTAACACAGACAAGACAGAGATACTCCTGATTAGTTATTCAGGACATCTATCTGGAAACAGAGTTCAGACTGGTTTGGGGTTGTGGTTTTTGCTGTTGTTCTATCAAATGGAAAGCCAGGTTCACAACCCAGTTTGCTGTTTGAAGCCCAGAGTGCTTCCAATGACAGCTGGAGAAGTAGAGGGAGTAAAATGAGCGAAATGGTCGCAGGAGGGGGAGAAAAACCAATGAAGGAGGGAAAGACCAGCTGAGGAAAAAGGACAAGAGAATCCAAGAGCAGAGCAAAATAGAACTACTGAGAAGAAAGATAAATAAATGAAAGCAGCAGAGTAATAAAGGGATAAAAGAAATCACAGAAAAGCAACCTTTGGGCAGTGAGAATCAAGAGCATCAACAGTATGTGGTATTTTCAGAGCGGTTGCAACTGCCCTATTGACAAGGCCTATTGGCAATATATTTGTTATTTGTTTTGGTTAACAACTATAAATGCTTGCATAGGGCTTCTGTAATTATGCTTGTTATTTAATATTACTACTCCCTGAAAATCCTAAAATTTATTAAATATGTGTCTGTCTATCTTTATATCTATCTTCTGAATTTGGTAATATATCATTGAGATATTACATTGGCTTTTGATGACCAACCATGAATAACGAAGCCAGACACAGAGAGTTGGGTTAAATAAGGGTCACTTTATTTGACCTAGAACTTACTTAACTGTATTGAACTTGGGAAGGAGCAAAGCCATTTGACTCTCTCCTCAGCTTTCCCTTGGGGGAAACACCTGAACCCCAAGAGAAACCCAGATATCTGGGTTACTGCCTAGCTGGCTCATACTGGAAGGCAGGCCACAATATAAGTGAGGGGAAACCTCCAGGTGGCTCGAGAGCTATCTCCTTCCCCACACCCTTGGTCCCAGAACCTAAAGGGGCAGTTCTAGAGCTCTCCCTTCACCAAAAGGGTGCCAAGGCATACACTGAAGCTCTTATATCTCTCTCCACTACCTGCCACAGACAAGGAACAAATATCTGCTTAGCCCCTTTCCTCTATCAGGCCAGCCAATAGGATGCTCAGCCCCTATTGCTGGTCTCCCAGGAATATCATATTTCCCTTTTTGAAAAGATGCATGCCCTCAGCTCTGTAGGGCATTGGAAAACTATGGTGGGGTGTTTACCCACCTCCGCACTAGAGCAAGGCATCGGGGGTACCCCTCACGATGCCAAAGTTTGCATGGCAAAATGGCAGACCATACCAGTGTTACTCCTGGCCACCTGCTTTGGATGACCCAGAGATTGTTCAAAGCCTGTAAAATAAGGGCCTTGCCCTTCATCAAGCCCAAGTCATTCCCACCAAGGTGAATGACTAACACATGTGGAGGAGGCTCGGTGCACTCCTCAAATAAAAAAAGCAACAAACCACTACAATGAAGCCCTCTTCTCCCCAGCCACTTCACCATGGCCTGGTTGTTCAGCCAAGTTGAGCACCAAAATGGCAATTCAAGGCCTGGCACATTACACCATACAATGATTAGGACCTGCCACCTCTCCAAACTGAACCAAATCTAGAGGAAACAACAAAGTTAATAATCAGGAACACAACTAGAGCTGGTGAGGATGCATATACCTCTTGAAAGCTGCAGATCTCTACCGCTTTATGTGTTCATAGAATCATAGAACTGTAGAGTTGGAAGAGACCACAAGGGCCATCCAGTCCAACTCCCTGCCACACAGGTAATCACGATCAAAGCATCCCTGACAGATGGCCATCCAGCCTCTGTTTAAAGACCTCCAAGGAAGGAGACCACACCACGCTCCGAAGGCGTGTGTTCCACTGCAAACAGCTCTTACTGTCAGAAAGTTCCTCCTAAAGTTGAGGTGGAATCTCTATTCCTGGAGCTTGCATCCATTGCTCCATGTTCTAGTCTCTGGAGCAGCAGAAAACAAGCTTGCTCCATCCTCAATGTGACACCCCTTCAAATACTTAAACAGGGCTATCATATCACCCCTTAACTATCTTTTTTTTTCCAGTTTAAACATACCCAGCTCCCTAAGTCTTTCCTCATAAGGCATGGTTTCCAGACCTTTCACCATTTTAGTCGCCCTCCTCTGGACACGCTCCAATTTGTCAATATCCTTTCTGAATTGTGGTGCCCAGAACTGGACACAGTATTCTAGGTGAGGCCTGACTAAGGCAGAATAGAGTGGCACTATTACTTCCCTTGATCTAGACACTATACTTCTATTGATGCAGCCCAAAATTGCATTGGCCTTTTTAGCTGCTGCATCACACTGTTGACTCATGTTCATCTTGTGGTCTACTAAGACTCCTAGATCCCTTTTGCACGTAGTCGTGTTCAGCCAGGTCTCCCCCCATCCTACATCTATGCATTTCATTTTTCTGTCCTAAGTGCAGTATCTTATGTATCTTCTCCCCAACAACACTCTCTAAACCTACCACATAATGCAATTTCTTAGAGAAAAAGCCCCCCCAACCGATTCCTTGAAACAGAATCTGAAAACTCTCCCAATCTATCAACTAAGATACTGAGCCATCTCCTTATCAGGATAGCACCTCAACAAGAAATCCAAGCTCTCCAACCTAATTGATCTGGCCCTCTTTTCCAGGTGGGAGGGACAGCTGCTTGCCCTGCTGCTGCTCACTAAGTCCACCTGTTCCTTTGCCTTTCAAACATTCATGTTGAAATCTGCAGGGCTGTCATGCACATGCCCCTGCACTCAGAACTCCCAACACAGCTGCTTGTGCTGGGTATTTGCAACTCCTTGTGCCTTTGAAGTGAAACCTGTGGATGCTTTCAGAACAATGTGATCCCTGTGCCATCTCTCCCCTGGAGTTGGTCACTTAGGTGTCATGATAAGCATCCACAATTGTGTGTGCATCTGGTTCCATTTGAAAGTAGGATTGATAGCCACCCTCATCCTAAAGGTCTTGTCATATAACAACCAGACTGATACTGCAAAATCCACATATACTTTCTAAATGATGTCTACGTATTGGAGCATGGCAAAAGTCCTCCAAAGGCTGAGCCATAACAATCATCCCAGGATATATGAGGAACTTGGGCAACCAGTTGCCCCAGGTCCTGTCCATCTTACACCTGCATAACTTTTCCTTATCCTTGTTATCTAAGTCCTTTGTGTTCTTCCCCAATTCCCTATATAACGATGCGGGGGGGGGGGGAGGAAACATCCATATACTCCCCCATAGGATCTTATTTATCACTTGTGGCTAGGAGCACTTGGTCCTCCAGGGGTATCATCTGACCCCCAAAAGGGAGTGCACCATAAACCATGCCACTATATCCTCCACTGGCAGCCTGCTGTAAGTTTCCCATCTATCTCTAAGGCTGCTGTGGCATGTATGGTGCCTGATAAAGGCCCTGAGGGCAATAGTAAAGGATGGAGCATTTGCTGTTGGCCAAAACCAAATCCCTGTAGAATGGAACCCCTAACACCCCATGAATTCCCTGTAGCACAATTTGCCCCAGTCGCAAACTGAACTCCTGCACTACTCTGTTACCCTAAGAAGTGTGTGTGTGGGGGGGGAGGGTTACCCTAAGAGGTGTGTGTGTCCTGCTCAATCCTATATGGGCTTTCTCACCATTATAATTTTAGACATGTCTTAGGTCATCTTGACCTCCAACTGATTTCTAGTCTCTCTAAGCCAACGAAACCTCAAAAAGTGTCCAATATTTCCAGTTATGAGATACTGTGGGGAGGGGGGTAGTAGGGCATACTAACAACCACAAACACCCCATGGCCATCCTTGGACACCCAAGTTGCTAGCCTGCATGTTAGCTGCTTTGGAACCCATGTCATGTGTCTCATCTGTCTGCTCAGCCACACCACTGTTGTCAACAGCTGACTGGGCCACCACATCATCTTCTCTATCTGTCTCCAACGAACTGTTTCCAGCCCACAGGTGCCACTCCAGGGACTCTAGGAGGGATAAGACCAAAGATGTCCTTACTCACGTTTTTACCTTTCTTGAAAGCTTGAACACCCATTTGTACAGGCCCAGACTGTGGAGCTCCTTATCCTGGAAGATAGAGTCCCCAATCCCTCCTCTTTACCTTCCCCTCATTTATTTGAAGACAATTTTGTTCCAGGAGGCTTTTGTTCCCACTCCTCTGAAGTATTTTAATACAGTTTTAGTAAACATTTAGTAAACAAATTGCTCTCACTGTTTTCATCTTGTTTTGTTGTTTTAAATCCATTGTTAAATTTAATCTGTAATTTTACTGTTGTAAGCCTCACCACATATTACAATTGTAATAGGAGGGTGGGGTATACTCTATTTTAAATGAGCACACAAACTGCTTATTGATATATTGTTTATATTTTTAAGATGCCTATAAAACAAGGCCTCTCAAGGTTGGACAATTATTTTAAAATAGGACAGTAATGCAGTAAAGTACAAACATTTAAAAACAGAACAGTACAAAGCCAACATTATTTTTTTTTAAAAAACAACAACATACACACATGTAAAAACGGGTGCCAATGTGATACATATACAATCTGAAGCCAACCCGATAAAATATAGTAAGCAACAACAACAAGCTAAAACTACTTAAAATCTGAGGGTGTGTATGTGTGTGTGAGAGAGAATCTAAACTGACAATGGAGAGACAATAATTTTGGCACCAGCTGAATTTCCTTGTGGAAAGTATTCCACAGCTGGGGAGCAGCTGCCACCAAGAAATCCTTCTGTCTAGCAACTGCCTTTTGAATTTCAGTACAATGAGGTACTTGGAGGAGGAGCTTAACACGGCATGGATAGGCACCCATGGGAGAAGGGTTCATTCAAGTCCCTGGATTCCAAGTCATGATAAGCTTTGTAGCTCAAAATCCATACTTTTAATTGGATCCACAATTGAACTCAGAACTACTACAGGTGAAACAAGACTGACTGTTGGCTGACTGATTTTTGCAGCTCAAGCTACTGTTAGAGCCAAGGGAGCAGGCCTTGCTGACTTTTTCAAGCTAAGCTGGCAACGTTACATGTAACATTAGGGAGAAGAAAGGAGTGTGTGTGCATGTATGTGTCTTTAAGTTGCCTGTAGACTTGTGGTGACCCCATGAACTACATAGGGCTTTCTTAGACAAGGAATATTCAGAGGTGGTTTGGCCAGTTCTTTCCTCTGTAATTATAGCCTACAGACCCTGGAATTCACTGGTGGCCTCCCATCCAAGTACTAACCAGGGTGACCTTGTTTAGCTTCCAAGATCAGATGGGATCTGGTGCCTTTAGGGTGATTAGACCTGGAAGAAGAAACTCAACATTGCATAAAATTAGGATGGCTACTAATTTGGTGTGTGACCATATCAGATGGATTGTTGCAAGTCTCTCACTTTTTGTAATCAGTCAGCCTGTTTTCCTGTGATTGTTTATTTATTTCTTTAATTGATATCCCACTTTTCTCCCATATGGAACCCAATAAATAATTTTGTACAGGGACTTTTTTATGCAGGTTATAGAAAACCTCACATAAAAAGGAGAGAATGATGTCTTATTTTTCTACTGGATATTGGAAATTTTGTGGAGGATGACAAGTTCTTGGCAGGCTGTCTGGAGATGTGGAGATATCCTCTCTCATTAAGAACAAGACATGTTATTAATATTCCTTGCATCCTTATCCACATGTTGAACAGGAAGAGTTGTTGCTTTAAAGCTCCCTCACCAACAATGCATTATATAAGAGGCAGTTTGTTAGTCATAAATGAAGATCTTCAGTAGGCTTTTGATATTCAGAGGAGTGGGGGACTTATTCTCTGTGAGGTTGGCAAATGTAAAAGGTGAAGCATTCCCCCTTGCACATTTAGGAGATTTTCACATGGGGAAATAACCCCCGTGGAGATCGGGAGAGAAACGGGGCTGTTCCGGTTCCAGCACTCCATTTCGCATGTCCCCTTCCTTCTCCTGACCTCCCGTCATCCTCCCTCCATCCTGCTTCCATTTTCCTCCCAATATTTTTTACTAACGAAAGTTCTTTGTTAGTAAAAAAATAGCAGAACATAATGGGAGGGAAATGGAAGCAGGACGGGGGGAGGACGACGGGAGATTGGGAGAAGGAAGGGGGCATGCAAAACAGAGTGCTGGAACCGGAACAGCTCCGTTTCTCTCCCGATCTCTGTGGGGGTTATTTCCTCTGTATGAAAATCTCCTTAGAGCTTTTCTGCAGGTGCTCTCTTCTCACCTGGCCTGCAGCTCACCCAAACTTTGAGCTCTCATTTTACCCACCTACATGTTTTGAAATAATCAATAGTTAAATGCTGATAAATAAGCTCTTGCTCATTTTGATATGCTTCAGAGCTGACCATGGCACTAAATTAGCATCTGGTTAGACATCCCTCAGGGCAGGAGAAGATCAATCAGCTGGGAAGGAGCATTGTTCAGGCAATATATCAGCTAGAGAACATCAAAATGAAAAGTGAAAAGGAAATGAATAGGGATTTTTCTCAGGATGTGGAAAACGTTCATATTTCTAATGTCCTTGACAAACCTAGCAAATACATGTCAGCAGCCAGGTTCCTTTGTCCACTTTTCTTGGACCATTTTTTCTGACTAATTCAGCTGTACCAATAACATTCCTTAAGATATGGGATCACTAAGGCTTCATTCTCCTGAACCATTCATCCTCCCCACTGCTATGCTTCTTCAGGTATAATTGTTCATGATTTACCTTTCCTGTATGCTTCCATCATATGTTATTGCTACTGAGCAAGTATCCTCTCAGTTTGCCTCAGGGAAAAACAGAACGCTCCAGAAAGTATTATCTGCCCAGACAGCTTATTGCAACTTCTTGCATAGCCTCCATACAGTGCTGCCAGCTTCAATATGGGTCAAGGCTCCTGTCCCTGCTACCCAAATTGTGTGGAGTCTGTGAAGAACCCACTCATGTCAAGATATTAATAACGGGGAGTTTTTAATTAGCTCAGTACGGCAGCGAGAGACCAGGTAACTACAGGACCTTTTGATATATGTATACCAGTACTCACTGACAAGACTCCTAGCCAGGAAGTAAAATAAAATGGTCTTTATTGAAAATTAATCGTAGAGCCACTCACACATACGCTCAAGCTTCAAGCAGTCACACAAGGCTAACGAAAGATAGGAGGAAGTATTGGGATAGAGAAATAGAGTTCAGGATGATGGGCTATACCTTATCTGTCCGACAAGCAGAGATTTGTGTAGCAGAAGATACTCAGACGGAGCTCTGAGGGTAACATAGCAGACTGTCAGAGTGACAGGAGGTATGGAGGCTGTGTGCACTTTGACTATGTTTTGAGGTAATATTTATACTCAATATTTACCCTTAATGGGTGTTATAATATGATTAGGAGACAGTCAGATACAGGTTCCCACAGTTAGACAATGGAAGCTCCAGCTTCATTAATAGTTCATGGCAGAAACATTAAGACTGATGGGTTTTCAGGCACCCTTCTATTGTTTGGAAGAGAGGTGTAAAGACAAACCATTTTGCAGAGTCCTGAGTGTTCTGGCCACTTGATTGAGTTAGTGTATGACCCAATTCTAGGTGTGTCCAGGAGAATTAGCATGTTCCACCCTAACTATCATCTTGAGCAGGCTCCACATATTTACTGCCTGGGCGTGTCTGTTTCAGGAATTTTCCAAGACCTTTTCTTAGGCTTTTGAGTAGACCTTTTAGTCCCTGTATTTGGGAAGCCCTGGTTGCCTTGTCCATATAAGCTAAATTATGAATTACAGCCAATTGATGAATTATTGGAAGGTTGGGGGTGTCAGGGATTATAACATCCATCACTAGATTGGAATGGAGAATTTTGACAACCCAAGTTCTTTATGTCAGGAAGTGACAGTAGTGAGCAAAGTTGAACTTATGGAAATTCACAAGTTCATAAGCTGCAAGAACCTCTCCTCAGCTAAATTAAAAGGAAACTGAACCTGTATGACAGGCGTAGGGAATCTTTGGTTCTCCACTTGCTTTGGACTGAAATTCCTGATATTCTTTGCTATTAGCTATGCTGGGGGCTGCTAATGGGAACTGAAGACGAAAACATCTAGAAAGCCAAAGTTTCACAGTAATACAGAAATAATAATAATATTGATTTATACCCCACCCCTCTATTAAAAACAACGGGGCGGCTTACAAAAATTAAAATACAAATACAGATTAAAATCCCTAAACACCACCCACCCCCATCCTCCCCCATAAAAAGATATTAAACCAATATAAGTTAAAAACAACTAATCTAAAATCACATTAAAAAAATAATAAATAGCCAGCAGACTAAAAGAGGCCAGGAGCTCCTGAGGCCAGGATCTAATCACTAAAGACCTGCCAAAAGAGATCCGTCTTTAGTGCTTTTTTAAAGCTACTCAGGCTCCTCATCTGCTGAACGAAATCTGTCAGATGCTGAGCCTGAGTAGCTTTTAAAAAGCTTTAAAGACAGATCTCTTTCGGCAGGCCTTTCCTAATTAGATCCCAGCCTCAGGAGCTCCTGGCATCTTTTAATCTGCTGGCTATTTATTATTTTTTTAATGTGATTTTAGATAAGTTGTTTTTAATTTACATTGGTTTAATATCTTTTTATGGGGGAGGGTGGTGTGGGTGGTGTTTAGGGTTTTTAATCTGTATTTGTATTTTATTTTTTATAAGCCGCCCCAATTGTTTTTAAGAGAGGGGCAGGGTAGAAGTATTATTATTATTATTATTATTATTATTATTATCTCGTTTGGCAGATTCCATAATTTGGGGGCAATTACCGAAAAGGCCCTCTGGGAGGTTGCAGGCAGCCTAGATTTTTGTTGCTGAAGCAAATTCCTCCCAGAGGACTGGAGTGCATGGGGAGGATTGTATGGGAGGAGGCAGTTCTGAAGATAAGTTGGACCCAAGCCATTTAGGGCTTTAAAGGTAATCACCAACACCTTATACTGGGCCCAGAAACTGATAGGCAGCCAGTGGAGAGAATTTAATACTGGAGTTATATGGTCTCCCCGAGATGTTCCCGAGACCACTCTGGCTGCCATATTTTGTACCAACTGAAGTTTCCGGACCAAGCATGAGGGTAGCCCCATGTAGAGCACATTGCAGAAATCTAAACGAGAGGTTACCAGCACATGCACCACAGTCTCAAGGTCCCTTACTTCCAGGAAAGGGCACAGCTGGCATATCAGCCAAAGCTGATAACAGGCACTCCTGACCGTCGCATTCACCTGACTAGTCATCTGAAGTGATGAATCAAGGAGCACCCCCAGACTGTGAACACAGTCCTTAACGGAGAGCGTGACCCCATCCAGGACTGGAGATTGCAACCCAACTCCTGGTTTTGGGGCTGCTGCCGTGAGCACCTCCATTTTGTCCAGATTTAATCTCAATCTGTTTTTCCTCATCCAGCCCATTACTGCTTTAAGACAATCATTAAGAGGAGAAACGCCATCAGAATTTGAGGCCGATGATCAGGACAAGGAGAAATAGATCTGGGTGTTATCAGCGTATTGATAACACCCAGCCCCATAACTCAGAACAATCTCACCCAGTGGCTTCATATACATGTTAAACAGCATCGGGGACAGGATGGTGTCTTGCGGAATGCCACGAGTAAGCTCCTTTCTGCTGGAGCAGCTGTCCCTGAGCAGGACCCTCTGGGACCTGCCCGAGAGGAAGAATCGGAACCACTGGAGCGCAGTGCCCCCAAGTCCTAACCCACTCAGGTGATCCAAGAGGATGCTATGATCTATCATATCAAAAGCCGCTGAGAGGTCTAAAAGCACCAACAGGGTCACACTACCCCTGTTGATGCTTAGATGCAGGTGGTTGGTCAAGACAACCATGGCAATCTCAACTCCAAATCCCATTCTAAAGCCAGTTTGAAATGGGTCTAGATAATCGGTTTCATCCAAGACCACTTGGAGTTGAAGCGCAACTGCCTTCTCGATCACTTTGCTCAAGAATGGTAACATAGAAACCGGCCTATAGTTGTTCATGTCCAGGGGGTCCAGGGAAGGTTTTTTCAGGAGCGGCCTAATGGCTGCTTCCTTTAAACAAGATGGAACACCAGCATAATTATACTGGCAGGACTTCACCAGCAGTCAAATAAGATCATGGCTGTGGGTAGGGTAAATTCCAGTCCAGATGTGTTCAGCATAGGTGCATTTTACTGGCTGAGATTCCAAATAGCATTCTTGTAACTCTTGTGATCCTCATTTACATTACAAGCCAGACACCCTCACACCAAAGCAGTTATTCCATTCATGATTGATAAGGAGATGTATTGCAAGCTAGTGTCACCATTTTGTGCCTCATAATTTACCAGATTATTCTGCTGAGCCCAGAAGCTTCTTTTAGCATATCCTCTGAAGTCAGTTACTTTGGAACTTTTTAATTTTTTGATGAAGAACATGAGCTTTCTTTCAGATAGCTGTTGCATTTTCAATATAGTTTTAGCATCTGCATTACTGGTGTGTGTGTGTGCATGTGTGCATTTTCCACTCCAGAGATTTAAATCACCAAGTCCTGATGTCTTCCATTGTGATTTTTGCTTGAATAAAAATCCACACTGTGAAGGATGTGTGTCACTGGAGCATGTGCCTACCCTATTGTAGCAGCTATCCATTTCTTACCAGGCAATGTCTCATGTCCTTTTAGTTCCTGCCATGAGAAATACTGTACTGAATTTCCATGGTGAAGCTAGCTTATCTAAGATACTGAACTGAATGGTCTTGGGGCTCGTCTATAGATGTCCCCATGTATCACTTCAGCTGTGAAACATGTCATTAGTCTTTCTCCTTTCTTCTCCCACATCCACCATTCTGATTTACGATAGCTTCTACATTTTTGCCATGTCAGAGCGAATCTGAACTGAAAACCGAACTAATCAAACAAACAAAGGCAACCAAACAAACCCCTCCAAACAAACAACAAAACTGCCTTAAAAAGTGCTTTTCGGACTGCGCCCCGGCTCAGTTCCATGCTCAGTTAGACACCAGAACACCAGAACCAAGCCTGGGAACCCCTTTGGTGCTTTTGCACAATGGGAGCAACGACACTGTATAAGGAGGCACAGGTTGCCTCCTTGCACAATGTCATTCAAAATACATATGCTGGTGTAACTGAGGGTTGCACCAACCTATGTCACCAACAGGATCTGGGACTTAGACTAGTCAAATCTCATGCTAGCAGTGGTACCACAGGGGTAGTTATGCGAATATATAATTCTTTTCCCCATGTCCACTTCTAAATTGCAGTGCATAAAATGGAAGAAGTCATTTTGGAGCCTGTACCTCTGTATATTCCACAAATAGAATATGTCAAAAGATGGTAATGCACACCTTATTAATGAATAAGTAAGGAATTTTTCTAACAATTTATCCTTTAATCCAACATGATAAATATTTAAGTGCTCCTCACACAGAGCCAGGATAATTATTGTATTGTATGTATTTGAATAATTATACAGTTGTTTCTGTCCCCACAGAAAAGAACAAGTTCATTTTTTTTTAGTACAACTGTGTACATTATGAACTTTTACAGTGCACATTCTGTCTACTCAGAAGTAACTTCTAGAAGGGTAGCTCTGTTAAGTCAAAAAAGATTCTAATGACATCTCAGGGCTTGTCTAAACAGTGAAAATACTCCTTATAGAATTAGAAGAGAATACCTTTTGTTCAAATACTTAAATATTTGGAAGGAGGGGGACCAAAAATGCCATATGCTGCACTAGAAAAGCCTTTGTGGCTTTTCCTGAGTTTTAAAAATAATGCGAGGGAAATGTGTTTTCCTGCTTGTTGGGACAACCAATTCAGATCGCAGCACATTCCTGGATAAGAGTGGAAGTGGAAAGCTCATTGGTTGGACAGTCGTGGGGGGTGGAGCTTGCTGGCAATGAAGTGGCCAGAACCACCATGTTGGATTTTCACAGTAGTGATTGTGCACTCTTGCAGTGCTGAGGTACGAAACAGGTTTTGTAAAGCTTATTTAAGCAGAAAGTCGTACTTTTACTGTCTAAAAAAATACTGTTTGGTGGCAGAAACTTGTAGAGAATAAAAACACAAATAATTCACTCACACCTGCCATCGTGGATTGCAGGCATGCCTGTTTGAACATCAAACATGGATAGCTTCACATATCAGCGATCTTGCCCAAGAAAACGTGAAGACAAATGGATGTTGCTTTGAATTGGTATCACTGCGTACCAATCCACATTATATTGCTTTGACTAGACAAACCCTTAGAAAGTTTACTCAGAAGTAAGTGACACTGAGGGCTTGTCTAGATGGGCTATATACCCTGGCTTGCTCCTGTCTTGGATCCTTGTAATCCAAATGATACAGGGCTCTAACCCTGTTTTGCCTCTGAGCAATCCTGACAACAACTGGGGCAAAAATGGGAGTGGGGTGGGGTAAAGCCTGTTAAAATAATGTATTTTAACACCCAGAAAAAAGCCTCATTTAAGAAAATCTGGATCTGGCTGTTACCGTGTCTTATACTCCTTCCCTATAACGTTTCATGATCTGGCAATATTGAGACACTTCATGAGGTCTAGTAGACCGGGATGGACCCAGAGTGAGGTCAGATGGAGGTCACCAGGACCTAAAAGAAGATGTCATGGAAAACTACTGGCAGGCATGCCCAAGATAGGATTAAGTGAAGGTCTTTACAGGGTCTTTAGCCTTCTCTGCCAAAGAGTACTGGTGTCTCACAAAACTACAAATCCCAGGATTCCATAGGATGGAGCCGTGGCAGTTAAAGTGGTGTCAAACTGAATTATTTCTACAGTGTAGCTGCATACTTTGAGAGGTGGTAGAGTCTGCAGTGCAGATGCACCCCAAGCAATTTGTTGCAGTGTTAAACAGCTCTTACTGTCAAGAAGTTCTATCTGATGTTCAATTGAAATCAACCCTCCTATAAATTAAAACCATTAGACCTGGGGCAGCAGAGAACAAGCCTGCATACTCCTCGTTGTGACAGCCCTTGAGATAGATAGCAGCCATGTCGCCCCTCAGTCTTCTCTTTATGAAGCTAAATATACCCAGCTCCTTCAACCTTCCCTTGTATGTTTTGTTCTCTGAATCTGATTAAACTTGTCTATATCTTTCTTAAAATGAGGCACATAGACCTGAACACAGTACTCCTGATAAGACCTAACCAGGGCAGAATATAGTGGGGCTATTACTTCCCTTGACTTGGAAATGATGGTTCTATCAATGCAGGCTATAATAGTATTTGCCTTCTTTGCTGCAGCATCATACTGGCTGTGCCATGTTCCAATTTATGCCTAACAATAATCCCAAGGTCCTTTTCACATGTAGTACTGCCAAGTCAAGTTTCCCTCATCCTATACCTGTGCATTTGGTTTTTGTGGCCTAGATGTTGAATTTTGCATTTGCAAGTTTCATTTCATTGGTTTTTAATCAATCTTCTAGCTTATCAAGGTCCTTTTGAATTCTGTTCCTATTTTCCAATGTGTTAACTATTCCTCCCAGGTTTTTTTTATCATCCACAAACTTGTTAAGGATTCATTATATCCTATAACCTAAGTTGTTAATAAAAATGTTGAAGAATAATGACTCCAGATCAGAACTCTGTGGCACTCCATTCAAAACATCCTTCTAGTTTAAAGCACAACCATTAATGATGACTCTTTGAGCATGGTTTTCTATCCAATTATGGATCCATCTAACAGTGTTTACATCTATTCCATATTTAATTGGTTTGCTCATCAAAATATTATGGGGGACCTTATCAAGATTAGCTTTGCTGAAATCAAGATAAATGACATCCAGAGTATTCCCATCATCTACTAAACTAGTGACTCAATCAAAAAAAGATATAAGATTAGTTTGGCAGGATTTCTTCTTGATAAACCCATGCTGGTTTCTACTAATCACTGCATTGTCATTAAGATACAATGGGCCATTGGTATTCACTGTGGTTTGGTTCCAGGGCCCCCCATGGATACCAAATCTGGATGATCAAGTCCCCTTATATACAGTGACATAGCAAAATAGTGATCCTTATATAAAATGACAAAATCAAGGTTTGCTTTTTGGAATTTTTTTTGGGGGGGGTATTTTCAAGCCATCGATGGTTGAATTCATGGATCCAGAATCCATGGATATGGGGGCCAACTGTACTTGCAAACAGGTTCCTGTATAATCTGTTCCAATATTTTTCCTGGTATTGAGGACATTGTGACTGGTCTGTATTTCCTTGGATCTCCCCCCTCCCCCAACTTTTTTTTTTTAAAGAGAGGGACCATCTTTGCTCATCTCCAGTCCTCTGGCACCTCATCTGTTCTCCAACATTTCTCAAATATAATGGCAAGTTGTTCAGAGAATACGTCAGCAACTTCCTTCAGTACTCTGTAATGCAGTTCATTTGGTCTTGCAGATTTGAATTCATTTAGGTTAAGTGGTTGATTCCTGACTAACTCCTTATCAATCTTGATTTGCAGTCCAGATCCCTTGACAAGGTTTCTGCTGATGCATGGAAACACACATTTATCTTTGGCAGGGGAGGGGGGAGGGGAGAACTGAAGCAAAATAGGTGTTGAGCAGTTCTGCCTTTTCATTGTGATCTGTTAGCATTTTATCTTCCTTACTGAGCAGTGGTCCCACTGTTTCCTTAGTCATTCTTTAGCTTCAAATATATTTGAAAATCCCTTTTTGTTGCTTCCTACTTCCCTAGCCAGTCTCCCCTCATTTTGAGCTCTAATTTTCCTTAAACTATTCCTTCAAGCTTGGGCTACACATCTTTACTTTTCCTTGGTGATTGTCCTTCCTTCCATTAATTAAATATGCACTTTTTTCTTTTCACTTCCTCCTCAAGTTTACTGTGCATCTATATTGGCTTTTCTTAGACATTTCCCATTTTTCTTCTTCCATGCAATTGTTTCAAATGCCTTCTTCAGGAACCCACATCCTTGCTGAGTGTCTCTACCCATGGGATTCTGCCCAGTATTTCCCTGATTTTGTTGGAACACTGAGCCTTTAAGTCAAAGTAGAAAAATAGTTTGTATGGCTGTGAAGGGTTGGAGCACCAGGTGCTAGCCCAGCATAATCACCACTGTATATCAGTCTGCTGAGACCCAGAGTTTGTGTGGGTTGTAGAGAGTAGGTTGTAGTAGTGGATTGTGTATGTTTACTGAGAGTAGTTACTATTTACTGTTGAAGATTGTTGAAGGAGTGTTTTATATATTGTATATATCCTGCAACAACAAGATAAAGAGTCTCCAAGGACTTTGGAAGAACCCAACAGGGTCTGTTTCATTTCATGGTTTGTCAGTGCCAGATTGCCAAATACTGCAGGAGGGTTCTGTGCTTCTGCACTCTGCTGATTATTAGCTACTGTTGGGGGACAAGTACCTCAGACAGTGCTGTTAGTTGACATCTCTGTGGGCCTAGTTATTGCTTTTGTCACTGCATGTTTTGCAGAAAGCACAAGAGGGCCAACAAGTTTAACAAAATTAGCTTTCCTGAAATCGAGACTCCATGTTTGACTATACAGTACTCTTCGTTTGCCTTTCCCACAATCATGAATTCTAACATTACAAGGTCTCTTCCCCTAAAGTATCAACTACAGTCATCCCTTCACATTCGCGGGGGTTCCGTTCCACGGACCCCCGTGAATGTGAAAAATCCGCGAATAATGACTCCCCTCCCCCCTCCCTCCCCAGGCCTTCGTGGGGCCTTGCTAGGCCCCGCGGAGGTCTCCCCGGCCCTCCCTCCCCCCCTCCCCAGGCCTTTGCGGGGCCTTGCTAGGCCCCGCAGAGGTCTCCCCGGCCCTCCCTCCCTCCCTCTCCAGGCCTTCGCGGGGCCTTGCTAGGCCCCGCGGAGGTCTCCCCGGCCCTCCCTCCCTCCCTCCCCAGGCCTTCGCGGGGCCTTGCTAGGCCCCGCGGAGGTCTCCCCGGCCCCCCTCCCCCCTCCCCAGGCCTTCGCGGGGCCTCCGGAGGGCCTCCGGGGGTCCCGCGAAGGCCTCCCCACCCCTCCCCAAGCCTTTGCGGGGCCTCCGGAGGGCCTCCGGGGGACCCGCGAAGGCCTCCCCACCCCTCCGCAGGCCTTCGCGGGGCCTCCGGAGGGCCTCCAGGCGTCCCGCGAAGGCCTCCCCACCCCTCCCCAAGCCTTCGCGGGACCTCCAGAGGGCCTCCGGGGGTCCTGTGAAGGCCTTCCCACCCCTCCCCAGGCCTTCGCGGGGCCTCCGGAGGGCCTCCGGGCATCCCGCGAAGGCCTCCCCACCCCTCCCCAGGCCTTCATGGGGCCTACGGAGCGCCTCCGGGGGCCCCATGGAGGCCTCCCCGGGCCTCCCCACTCCCTCCAGGTCTTTCATGGGGCCTCTGGAGGCCCCGTGTCGCGGTTTTGGGGGGCCCCGGGGGGGGCCCTCCCAAAACCGCAAATAACCAAAACCGCGAATGTCAAGTTCGCGAATGTGGAGGGACAACTGTACTTTGATTCCAGTGACTCTTCCCTATTGGTAAGGATTAAGTCAAGGGAGATTATCACACCAGGCTTTACCAGCAGTACTAGAGCAGGATAACAGCGTATGTGGCTGTTTTTTAAATCACACAACATCATGTCTGTGTCATTGGCAGTCTATATTCAAACGGTTGCTGGAGGGCAACATTTAATTGACAGAGGAAACCCATCAATAGGCCCTCAATATCGCTGCTTTTCCATTTTTGCCTCTGTGTGGTAAGTCCTCTTCTGCTTCAGTTCCCATAGTGGCAGTCATGTGGGGTGAGTAGGCATGTTTTTCCTTTCCTTTCTCTTTTTCTTCCCCTTGCTTCTTTGCCTGATCTGACTATTCCTCCCACCCTCTTGACTGCCTGAAATATTCCACCCCACCCCACCTCTTTTCCTCCCTTCACCCTTTTGCTGGCTGATCTGACTATGTTACCCCTTGCCTGCCCAATCTATTTCCTCACCATCTCTTTTCCTCCCCCACCCTTTCATTACCCAATCTGACTATTTCCCATCCCTTGATCTATTTCCCCACCCACCCTATCTGTCTGTTTCCTTCCCCCCACTTGCATTCTGGTATTGCACAGCAATTGTGTTAGTGAAACAAACAGAAACATACCAGTATTGAAGTGTAGGTGCAATGATGATTGCTTCAATACCAGTATGTTTCTGTTTGCTTCTGTGATAATGGGGGATTGGATCTCCCATTATCATGCCATTCAGCGATCAGGCAGCTGCAATCTCAACAGTCAGGTAAACAAAGGGTTAACAACTTTAGGCTTAATTAGAGCTCTGGAGGAAAGGTAATACCTCCAAATCAGTATCAGCAATGAGGTAAGATCACCAGAGACAGTAAGTGGCCAGTCAGAAGGCCAGGAGTTCAATTTGAAAGAAGGTCTATACATTCTTTGTTCTGAGCACATGGCTTAGTCAAACCATGAGGAGAGGCAAAGGAGGGTCTGGGATGTAGACCACAGGCCCAGATCTGAACAATAGAGGCAGCTGGTGAGCCAGGCCTAGGTGGCCCAGCTGGCTGACAACCTCCTAGGAATTCAAAGGGTGAATCCTGCATACTGGACTTCACAGTTTGTGAGTAGAATCTTAGGGAACAATGTGTTAGTTAGATGGTGTTAGGATTTTATGGTTATTTTCCTTGGCTGAATGTAATTTCATACTTTTACTGTATCTCTGTAACTTTAAGCTGAACCTGGAGAAAAGGGTGTTTTCTTTATGAAATGGTTTACCTGTTTAAACTTGCTTGAATAAATATAAGCTTTTTCTGTCTTCTATTATTGATGCCCACATGCTTCTCCCTTGGTCGTTGCTACATTTCTCTCTCTGGGGATAGGAGGGAGGAGTTGGTTGGTTTCACAGTGATGACTAGTTTCATAGGCTACCCAGTCTCCCACTGGACTGGTCATAAATATCTCAGTGGGTGGTGGCAGTGTTTTTGGCCTCTAGGGGGCACCCTTGAGAGAGTTGCCCTTAGAGGGAAGCTAAATCTGGGGTTTCCAAGGCAAGAGTCTCCAGATTACCCTGACAGCTTCGCTGACACAGTTGCTGCACATTTGAAGCCTGCTGTGATAATCTCCTAGGACTGCTGGTCCCCTTGTTTATGTCTCTACTTTTTGAATGAGGAAATTATCTGCAAGGCATATCAGAAATTTATTGGTTATCCTACACTTAGCAGAATTAGTCTCCTAGCAGATATCAGGATAACTGTAGCACCCCATAACTACTAATTCTTAGATCTTGGAGATTTATGAGGTTTGTTTCAGAAAAATATTATCCACGACTTCTTGGTTTGGTGGCCTGTAGAGAGCTGGCATGGTGTAGTAGTTTGAGCATTGGACTATGACTTTGGAGACCAGGTTTCAAATCCCCCTTGAACATGTAAACTCACTGGATGACTTTGGGCAAGTCACACTCTCTCAGCCTCAGAGAAAGACAATAGCAAACCTCCTCTGAACAAATCTTGCCAAGAAAACCCTGTGAAGGGGTATTCTTAAGTCAGAAATGACTTGAAGGCACACAACAACAACCTGAACTCCTACCACAATGTGAAGTTGAAGGCTTTCATGGCCAGCATCCCTAGGTTTTCCATGGGTTTTTCCAGGCTGTGAGGCTGTGTTTTGGAAGAATTTATTTCTGACATTTCGCCTGCATCTGTGGCTGCCATTCTCTGAAGATGCCAGCCACAGATGCAGGCGAAACGTCGGAAATAAACTCTTCTAGAACACAGCCTCACAGCCCAGAAAAAAGCCATGGAAAATCCTACCACAGTGTTGTTTTTATTTCTTTCTCAATTTATTTTTACCCGATTTATTTTATCTCTACTTGTCCACACTGATCACTCTTATGGATTTCTGTGCAAGTGAATCTGTCTTTGGCATATAATGCTACTCCCCCTCCTTTTCTGTCTCATCTATTCTTTTTGAACAGGTTACATCACTATTAAAAGTAGTGGAAGGGGATAAGAATGTCAGCCCTCCATCATCCATCATGGGTTTTGCTGCTGTAGCCACCTGTTTCAGAACTAGTGGAAAGGGATTAACAAAGACCGAGAGATCTTTGAATGAGAATTATTGAGAGGGGAACCAATTCCAGCTCTCAAAGTTCTCATGGCAAAAATTGCATCCCACAAAATACTTCTTATGTTTCCTGTGATATTGTACCTAACTTTTGCAACTGTTTTATGCAGTTGTAATTTTGTTAGATGCATTGCATGCCCCAACATAAAGATGAGAAGATATAAATCCAGCAAAAAAAGGAATAAAGAGAATATGTGACTAGGAGTAATGATAGATGGGGTGTTTAAAATCTGCATGGGCAAGTAACTGTTGTACATTTATTTATGCTCCTTTGATCTTCTGGGCACAGCAGGATATACTTACACAGAATGGCTTTTGAGTATTTCAGTAGCAGTACATACTCGCAGCATAAGAGAAATCATCAGCAGAACCAAAAGTGCCACAAGTTGAGGCCAACTGAGAATCCCTGCTCTAAGAAGGCATCACAGCAGGTAGAGAGGAAAAACCCCCTGCTCAAAATGGTGAATGTGTATGTCACTGCACTATCAGCAAGGCTTTCACACAGGAGAAAAATAAGGCTTGAGAAACCTATTTTAAGAACATACTCAACTTAGGTTGATCACTTATGCATTGTGGATTAAATCAGGAATGGTTAGCTTCCTGAGGCTAAGGGCTGCATGAACACTATATGGGGTGGGTGGGTGGGGGCACTGATTTCTTCTCCTCCCCCACCCCAAATTTTCCTTTAGTCCCCATATTTCTAGCATTGCAATAACTTTGAACTTCAGTCAAGCATTTAGAAATATCACGGGCCCTTGGTATCTGCTAGGGTTTGGTTCCAGGACACACACACCCCGATGGATACCAAAATCCATGGATGCTCAGGTCCCATTATATACAATGGCATACTAAAATGGCAGCCCTTATATAAAATGGCAAAGTCAAGGTTTGCTCTTTGGAATTTTTTTTTCCTCAAACGGTGGTCGGTTGAATCCATAGATAGTTATGGAGGACCAACTCTATAGTTTAGGCACCCTGCAAAAAGGAGACAGGAAGAGTTGCCATGGGAATATGAACACAGCAAGTATAAGAGTTTTAGGTGTGATAGCTTTTCAATGTCACCTTCTGCCACTATTTTGAGAGGAACTTCAGAAGAAAACAGAGGTATTTGGGCTTGCTGGGAGAGATGTGACCTACAGGGCTGGGGGAGGAATTGGCCTCTTCCCACTATGCAGTTGCCCATCCCTAATGTAGATGGACAGTTACAAGGGGCCCCCAGTCTGATGAGGCAGCAGGATTCTCCAAGCTGAGGATACGAAATAATCCTCGCTGAACTGCAAATCCATAGAATATAGGCACGGCAGTGAAAGGAGAATTATAGTGCTATAACTGTGCAGTGTGAAAGGACCCAAGGTTCTTATTGTCCTAGTTTCCTCTGGTTCTTTAGCTTTAAACAGGAGTTGGAAGGACAGCCCTTCAAAGAGAAGATACCTTTACATTGAGGATTGTCCTCCATAAAGTAGAACATATTGCTTCTCTAAGCCAATGACAGGCTTTGTCAGATTTATTTTCTATGACTGCACAAAATTATTCTGCAGAAAACCATCAACCCTCTCTCATTCTTTCAAAATTAATTTAATTTAAATTATGTGTTGGATGAATTGAGCAAGCCACAGGAACAAAAGGCACAATAAGTTGTGACTGGATGGACTAAAAATAACATAAATATCTAATGGAGCATTAGAAGAGGTGGCTGCATTTGGGGTGGTGGCTTAGCTGGGTTGTCATGCAGATGGAAGAACAATGTGCAGAGCTGTTACTCAAGAGGGGTTGTGAATGTAAAGGAAACATCTTGGAAATTGTTTCTGTCTTGTTCCCTCAAAGTATTTTGTAATGAGTCTTGCAAGCCATGAAAATTTCAATACTACAATGATTCTGCCCTCTCATTTTCCACACTGTGTCTCTATGAATTAGCTGCCTGAATATGTAATGACAGCTTGAGCTAAAAGAAGCTCGTAAATGCATGATAGGCTGCCTGTCCTGAAGTCCTGGACTTCCCAGGTCTCTCCTGTACAAAATATGATAGAGGTTCATGCCCATTTAATAGACAGAAAAGCCACTGAAATTCAGAGGAGGGGACTGTTAGGGATATGAATTTACTCAGCATTTGTATGTCTCTCAAAATAAAACCATCTGTCTGCACCCACTGAAGAACATTATTTTCCAGTTTGGGACTCAGTCAGGATAGAAAGGGTGGCCTTTTGTTCTCTCTCTCTCTCCCCCCCCCCCGTAACTCATCTGTTTTTTTTGGGGGGGGGTCCTTTGTATGTGTGATCTATGGTCTGGTTGAGTCTGAATTTAGATCCTACACCAGAAAGCAAGTTGATGTCTTTGCAGAGGGTGGGGGTCCTGTGTGTGTTCAACAGGTTTTCTTTTCCTTTCTGGCCAGTGAGCGTGGGCACACATGCATCACCACATAGGATTTTCCTCACACTGGTGGTGTGTGTGTGTGTGATTGAGAGAGGGGAGGGGATGCATGTTCCCACACAAGGACAAATGTGGCAGGTACAAAGGTTTTACTGTTTGGGGGTAATCTAAGGGGTGCTGGGTGATGGCTGGCTTGGTAGAGACCCTTTGTTGCTGCTACTTCCAGAAAGTGAAAGCTTGAGTCTTCCTGCCCTTGTGGTGCAGTGGTTAAATGCTGGCACTGCAGCCACAATGTTATGAGTTTGATCCCAGAGGGCCCCAAGGTTGACTCAGCCTCCCATCCTTCCGTAGATTGGTAAAATGAGTACCCTGCTTGTTGGGGGCAATTAACTAGCATGTTGTAAACCACTTAGGGAGTGCTTTGGCACTAATAAATGGTATAGAAATAGAAGTGTAATTGCTATTCCATTGAAACATTTTGCAAAGATCTGGAGGTCTTCCCCATGGCTGCTTCCTACATCCAATATAAGAGGGATAAGTGAGGGCCAGGGGATCACCTTCCCCACCAACCTCTCTTCTTCACTTTTTTCTCCGGAAGCTTGAATTGCACTCCAGGCTCCCTCACACAGGTCAGCTGCAGAAGGGAAAGCCAAGCTCCCAACCCTTTCTCTCCAAAGCGAAAGGAGGCCTGGAGAAAGAGCTTAACCTAAGTCTTACTTCTGAGTAGACAAATATAGGATTGTACTATGATCACTAAAAGTCAACGTGGGTTTTTGAAAAACAAATCATGCCAGACTAATCTTATCTCTTTTTTTAACAGAGTTACATACTCTATTATGTAAAAATTATGTAAAAAGTCCAAATAAGTCTGACGGTGGGTGTCTGATTATGGCACTCCAAAGCAACAAAAGGAGTATACTAGTAATAAGATTATGTAACAAGTTTGTTAATATATCTAATTATAAATATACATTGATATACAAAATATATTATAGTTTTGCAATATAGTTGGTTCAATTTGGTACAATATAATCCACAAAAATAGTTTATTTCAGCATGAAAAACAGCTTATTCCAGCATAAATGATTTGACAATTATTTTTGCAAACACAAATGGCTTAACACAGCATAATGATCCTGATTGACTTAATACAGAATAAATAAACTCAAAACAGCTTTTTGGGTAACAAATATTACAAATGACCAATTCTATTTGGCTTAATACAGCATGAACTGACAAAACTGCTTTTTGCAGCATATATAACAAATGACCAAACCCAAAACAGCTTTTCTGCAGTATATATAACAATTAACCAGCTTTTTACAGCATATATAACAAATGACCAAACAACTTTTATCCGGACTCTTTATCCTGTTGTTTCAATCCTACTGGATCTTCATCAGTGTCTTTATCACCAGTGTATTTAATATTTGTAGTAGTCTTTCCTACATTCATATAAAATTAATATGAACTGCTTTAATAAGTTAAACTTTTTAGCTGTATTAAATATTGAAACATAAATATTTTTTAACTGTGCTTACCACTATTTTTAACTGCTGTGAGCCTCTTCCCCACTTGTGCAGCATGGACCTTGATTTTTACAGTATGTTCTTTTTAAATTTTTTTTATTAGTTAGTTTATTGGAGGTTTTTAAACAGAGGCTGGATGGCCATCTGTCAGGAGTGATTTGATTGTGTGTTCTTGCACGGCAGGGGGTTGGATTGATGGCCCCTGTGGTCTCTTCCAGCTCTATGACTCTATGATTCTATATACAAAGCAGAGATAATGCAGAGGGGGGAGGGGTGAACAAATGAGCCAGAGATAAGGTGGTGTTTAAAATTAAAAAAAATCATTACTAGTGAATGATTTGATAAGATACTTGAAGCTGGACAAATATAAATGTATTTCCTGGATAAGCACACATGGGTATGTGTAAGGGAATGGTCATCCAGAACATCTGGGTGGCACAATGTGAAGGGAGGGATCTAACTGACACAAGGGGGTCGGTTCCACGGCAACTTTTGTTGCGCAAAATATCGCATTAGCGCACTTTCAATTTTGCATCGCGGAGTTCCCACGGCTAAATTTCGGATCCTGTTTAATTCCGCAATGTAGTTCCAATGTGCTTATAATGTGGATTATATTAATGTGCGAATTTCTACACATCAGAATATTTCAGTTCCCACGACATCGATATTCCGCATATTTTGACAACACTACCTGTCAATCAACGAAGTACATCATTCGTCAGACATACTTTCTTCGGGAATTCCCACCACCCGTTCTCCCATTGGTCATCCACTTCCCCCCTCTTGGGCTTCTGATTGGGCATCTCGTCATCTATTATGGTCTTTGTTCTCTTCAGTGGTGGCAAGTACATTGTTGCAGCCATGGAGGTTTTAGCTACGCTCATTTCCTGCTTGTATTTGGCTATTAGAGTGCTTTCTACAATGGTTTCATTCTCTGAGAAGTGTCATTCTTACCAAAGAAGAATCCTAATTAGAAAAATCAAAAGACTCCGTAAAGAACAAAAAAAAAAAAATGACAGAGTACTTGGGTATGCGTTCTGTGTTTAAGAAGAATATTATTACCGCATTCAACGTCCTTAATCAGCTGCCTTGCATGCAGGTAGCGTTATTACACAGTGCATTTCTGCGGCTATTTTTTCGAAGACATCGATAGTTCGATGACATAGACATAGCTGCTCCTGTACTTTCTCTTCCCCCCAAAGATCCAGTATATCAAGAGTTTTGGCATGACTCCCAGCTATTCCCCTGCCCCCCTTCTTTGTTCTCTGAACTGACTCCATTAGGAAAACAATAGATGTTTACAGGGAAGCTTCAAAGCTGATAGGAAAGCCGGATGTGTAGGCGGGTTTATGTGGTGTCACTATAGAAAACCTCCCACATCCCTAATTTTAAACATCGTGAATTAAAAAATGACGGACAGTTCCCAAATGCGATAATGCGCAAACATGCGGCACTTTTTAAAAAAAGGCGGAAAATCAGTGGTGTCATTAAGTGCGCCATTTACGGGTGTTTTAGACCCCCTCCTTCCGAAAAGGGTGATGCAGATGCGGAACACGTGGGAACTATAAGTATTCTTGGCGAATTCTTTGAGGATCATTTTCACCGTGTAAACAACCCCCTAGTAACACTCCAATGTCAGTGGTTCTTGTTCATACTTTGGGGATATTTAGATTTGGTTTTGGTAAGATACAGCTTGAATCACATGCGAATGCAATTTGATCCAAGAACAGGTCAGAGGCAAGGAGGGAGGGAAACATAACCATGTAGACCAGGAGGAATGGGAGCTCTGATACAATGCCACCTTCAAGAAACCTTTGAAAAGCTATTGCCTGCACAGCGCCTAGAACTCTGGAGGGACTAAGGGATTTCTGTGTGCTCTAACCATGTGAAACTAAAGATGAGTATGTCTGATGTCTTCCTGCAGGCTATTTACGCAGCCCTGATTGATTCCTTGCAACCTGTAATTATTTTAGCTGTATTTGTTTTCATGCTGTGTGCATGTTTCACTCTCAGTCAGATGAATGCTTATTTCTGTGCCTTTAAAGCTACTTTGGATATGGTGTAGAGAATGAAAGAGCCACCCAGCTTCCTTGTATGCCTCAGCAGGCAGGAGACAACAGACCACAGGGAACAAGCTTTAGTATGAGAAGATTTTGTGTTGTTGATTCTCACCTCTTCCACAATAACTCTCCTCTTTTTCAATTGCCACCTCTTAAAAATTGATTTTGAGTCTCACTTTTTATTTTGTACATTTTGTTTCCTTATTTTGTCCATACTGTTCTACTACTATTTGTCCATATATTTGTCTGTGGTAGTCATAGCTACTGTAACTAGCAGAAGCAGTCCCAGAACTTTTTTGCTGTCTGAGGCAAATAACAAGGACTGGCAAGGACTTCAGTGCAGATGACAGGAGAGCATCCTTCAGATGAAGACAGAATGCTAGCTAGCTTAGGGGGCACAGAGCAGGTCTCATGGCATGCAAATCCCTCCGCTTATACCTTGCTGTTGCCTCTTAACACCGGAGGTGACTGCCTTTCTATATCAAATGGTAGATATGGCCCAGCTGACACTGACTTTTGGCATACAGCAGTAGTGCTAAAGATGGGGGTGGGAATTCTGCAGTTTGTAAGCTGCACAGACTCCTTGGGAGAGTCTAGTGTGGCCCTTAGAAACCGCAGCAGCAATAGCAATAGCACCTGCATTTCTATACTGCTTTATAGTGCTAAGCACTCTCTAAGCAGTTTACAGTGTGTTAGCTATTTGCCCCAAACAAGCTGGATACTCATTTTACCGACCTCGGAAAGATGGAAGGCTGAGTCAACCTGGAGCCCTGTAGGACTGAATTTACAATGTTATGGCTGCAATACCAGCCTTTCACCACTGCGCCACCAGGGCTCCTTAGTGATTTCATAGAATCATAGAATCATAGAATTGCAGAGTTGGAAGAGACCACGAGGGCCATCCAGTCCAACCCCCTGCCATGCAGGAAATCACAATCAAAGCATCCCCGACAGATGGCCATCCAGCCTCTGTTTAAAGACCTCCAAGGAAGGAGACCCCACCACGCTCCAAGGGAATGCGTTTCACTGCCGAACAGCTCTTACTGTCAAAAAGTTCCTCCTAATGTTGAGGTGGAATCTCTGTTCCTGGAGCTTGCATCCATTGCTCCGTGTTCCAGTCTCTGGAGCAGCAGAAAACAAGCCTGCTCCATCCTCAACGTGACACCCCTTCAAATACTTAAACAGGGCTATCATATCGCCTCTTAACCGTCTTTTTTCCAGGCTAAACATACCCAGTTCCCTAAGTATCTCCTCATAAGGCATCATTTCCAGACCTTTCATCATTTTAGTCGCCCTTCTTTGCACACGCTCCAATTTGTACATACCTTTTTTGAACTGTGGTGCCCAGAACTGGACACAGTATTCTAGGTGAGGTCTGACCAAGGCAGAATAGAGCGGCACTATTACTTCCCTTGATCTGGATACTATACTTCTGTTGATGCAGCCCAAAATCGCATTGGCCTTTTTAGCTGCCACATCACACTGTTGACTCATGTTCAACTTGTGGTCTACTAGGACTCCTAGATCCCTTTCGCACGTAGTCTCATTCAGCCAGGTCTCCCCCATCCTATATCGATGCATTTCATTTTTTCGCCCTAAGTGCAGTACCTTACATTTCTCCGTATTGAATTTCATTTTGTTAGCTTTGGCCCAGCTCTCCAGTTTATCCAGGTCATCTTGAATTTTGATCCTGTCCTCCAGGGTATTAGCTACTCCTCCTAATTTGGTGTCATCTGCAAATTTGGTAAGTATGCCCCTAATTCCCTCATCCAAGTCATTGATAAAGATGTTGAATAGCACTGGGCCCAGGTCAGAACCCTGTGGCACCCCACTGGTCACATCTTTCCAAGATGAAGAGGAGCCATTGCTGAGCACCCTTTGGGTTCGGCCGGTCAACCAATTACAAACCATTGAGCAGTTAACTTGTCTAGCCCACATTTTACAAGCTTGTTTGCAAGAATGTCATGGGGAACCTTGTCAAAGGCCTTACTGAAATCAAGGTATGCGATGTCCACAGCGTTCCCTTCATCTACCAAGCTGGTAATTTTATCAAAAAAAGAGATCAGATTAGTCTGGCATGACTTGTTACTCTGAAACCCATGTTGACTTTTTGTGATTATGGCATTGCCTTCTAAATGTTTACAGACTCTCTGTTTAATGATCTGCTCTAGAATCTTCCCTGGTATTGATGTCAGACTAACTGGACGATAATTGTTGGGATCCTCTTTTTTCCCCTTTTAGAAGATGGGAACAACGTTTGCCCTCCTCCAGTCTGCTGGGACTTCTCCTATTCTCCAGGAGTTCTCAAAGATTATTGCCAATGGCTCTGAGATTATATTTGCCAGCTCTTTTCATACTCTTGGATGTAGTTCATCTGGTCCTGGAGATTTAAATTCATTTAGATTAAGAAGGTATTCCTGTACTAACTCTTTGCTTATTCTGTGCTGGATTTCCCCTGTTGTGTCTTCTGTACCTTTATCCTCAGGTTGGTCTCCCTTTACCTTTTCTGAAAACACTGAGGCAAAGAAGGTGTTGAGTAATTCTGCCTTTTCTCTGTCCCCTGTTAGCATTTTGCCATCTTCTCCGTGTAGTGGCCCTACCATTTCCTTCCTCCTCCTTTTGCTGTGGACATACCCAAAAAAACCATTTTTATTGTTCTTAACCTCTCTAGCAAGCCTGAGCTCATTCTGTGCTTTAGCTTTTCTGACTTTACTCCTACATGTGTTCACTATTTGTTTGAATTCTTCTTTGGTGATTTCCCCCTTTTTCCATTTCTTATACATGTTCTGTTTAAAATTTAGCTCTGTTGATATTTCTTTAGTCATCCATCCTGGTTTCTTGAGACACCTCCCATTTTTCTTCCTCATTGGTACTGTTTGAAACTGTGCCTTCAGTATCTCCCTTTTGAGAAAGTTACATCCATCTTGAGGTCTCTTCTCTTTTAGTATTCCTGACTATGGGAACAGCCCCAGTATTTCCCTGAGTTTATTGAAATCAGCTCTCCTAAAGTCAAGAATGCGTGTCTGACTATGCCTGGCCTCTCCTTTCCATTGTATAACAAACTCCAGGAGAACATGATCACTCTCACCTAAGGATCCCCCCACTTGCACCCCATTAACCAGGTCGTCTCTGTTGGTTAGGATCAGATCTAAAATAGCTGACCCCCTTGTTGCCTCTTCCACCTTTTGGATCATGAAATTGTCTTCCAGGCACGTAAGGAATTTGCAAGACCTTGAAGTTTTGGTTGAGTTAGATTGCCAGCAAATATCAGGATAGTTGAAGTCACCCATCACTACTACATCTCTCCTTTCTGCATGTGTGTTCATCTGTTCTAGAAAGGCATCATCCAATTCCTCCGTCTGACTTGGGGGTCTGTAGTAGAGTCCCACAATAACATCCCTGTTGTTTCCCTCCCCTTTAATTTTTATCCAGATGCTCTCCACCTGGCTTCCAGTATTGATGTCATGGATCTCTTCACTGGTGTAAATATCTTTGACATATAATGCTGTTCCTCCTCCTTTCCTGTTTGGCCTGTTTCTCTTAATAAGGTTATATCCCTCTATTCCTACATTCCAATCATGAGACTCGTCCCACCAGGTTTCAGTAATGCCTATTATATCATATTTGTTTTGTAGTGCTAGGAGTTCAAGTTCACCTTGCTTATTTCCCATGCTCTGTGCATTAGTGTAGAGACATCTAAGACCATGTGTTCCCTTTACTTGCTGCCTGTGCAAGTTTTTTTTGCCTCCCACTGTTGGGTCCTTGCGCTGTTTGCCTTGTTCCCTCTATGACAGCTTGACTATTTTCTCCAGCTCTTTTGCCTTCCAGAATACTGTCTCCCTCCCCCATATGACTCAGTTTAAACCCCTCCTGATCAAATTCTTGAGACTGTAGGCAAAAATGTTTCTTCCAACTGTTGTAAGATGCACCCCATCTCTTGCCAGAAGTCCCCCCTCATGGAAGCGCAGCCCATGATCCCAGAATCCAAATTGTTCTTGGCAACACCATCTACGGAGCCAGTTGTTTACATAGGATATTTTCCTGTCCCTCCCTGGACCATGCCCTTCAACTGGCAGAAGAGACAAGATGACAACCTGTGCGTCCATTTCTTTCAGCTTCCTCCCCAGAGCCTCATAATCTCTTCTGATCTTCGGAAAGCTGTGCCTTGCCATATCACTGGTTCCCACATGGAGCAAAAGGAAGGGGTAATGATCCGTAGGCCTGACGAGTCTTGTTAGCCGCTCCGTCACATCACGGATCTTTGCCCCAGGGAGACAACACACCTCCCGAGTCATCTTGTCAGGCCCACATACCACTGCTTCTGTACCCCGCAGCAAGGAGTCCCCCACCACCACCACACGCCTCCGCCGAGGCTTTGCAGCTGCTGTTCCTTGCGTTGGTCCTCTCAAGGTCCCCTGCTCTGCCCCTGAAGTATGTCCATGCTGTTCTTCCTCATTGTCCTTGATAAGAGAGAGGGCTTCGAATCGATTCTGTAGCTGCAAGCTGCTCGAAGTATCCCTGGATTTGCCCAAGACCATTTTTTTCTGGACCCACCCCACATGTTTTCAGCCAAAAATCAATCAAAAACACCTTTTGGATACAACAAAATCCCATTTTAGTTGTCCTCACTCCAACAGCAAGAACCTCCCTCCAAACAGCCCATTCAATTGTGAATAATGCCACATGACTTCTGTTTGCTCAAGGTGGCCCTCCAGAGCTTTGGAGGAGCCAGAAATAGGCCAGAGTGGCCTTTCAGACTCCTGAACAAGAAGTGATGCCTTCTGTTGCACTTCAAATATTCCTCATTATACTTATATCCGAGCTGGCTATTGTTTGTCTTCTTGTCATTTCCTTGTCAGAGTATGGTCTTAACCTGTAGGATGCCAGTCTAATCTTTGTAGGCAAATACTTTTTACTCTTTTGGTCAAGATATCTCAACAATACTTTTTCCTCTCTCATGCCAATCAGAGTTATTTCCCTGAGTGGCTTAACAAGTAAACCCTTTCAGATGTATTCCCTTCCCCCGTGTACAATGAACACATATGGAGTGGTGAATGGCATTGCTTTAGCAAGCTCTCTCATCCCAGTACATAGTGACCAGGCAGGGGGCTTTGCTCATGTGCTGCAGGGCAGCTTTCTGGCTTTAGAGAGTAGGATTTAGGTGGTAGCGGCTGTAGAAACAGTCTGGCATGGCAGTCTGAACTTCTTCCCATTTCATGCCAATGGTGGTGGAGGAACAGGCCTGATCCACTGTGCAGAATATGCTAGTGGAGAGTTGGAGTATTCTGGTCCATATAGATGAGCCCATAGTCTCCACTTGTGCACCTTTCCATTGGTTCAGCACCCACTACAGAGTCTGCAACATGAACCAGTGCTTAAATCATGTGAACCATTCCTTCTACACCATTTGGTGAGGGCACACCCCAGTCATTATTAAAGTAATGGACAAGTTACAGTTACATCATGAAAGGATAGAAATGATCCCTTTTTGATTACAATAATAATATAATATAGTTCTAATTTTGTTATTGGCAAAGGGAATTATTTATTAATTCCTTTCTTTCAATACTGGTACTGTGATCCATGCTTAGTCAATATCTGATTACTGATTATTGCAATGCATTATATGTAGACCTTTGAAAAATGTTCAGATGTCAGCTGGTTCTGAACACAGCAGCTAAGTTTTTAACTGGAATTCATGATAACAAGAGTCCCCAATAGTCAAAGACTTTTCACTGGCTTCCAGTTTGCTCCTGGGTTTGCTCCTTTGACCTCTGGAGCATTAAATCAGGGTTGGACAAGTGAGACCTTCCAGATATCGGATTACAATTACCCTTAGTTATGCTGCACAAAGCTGATAGGAGTTACAGTCAAAACTATACAGATGTCCACCCCTGTCCTAAATGGTCTGGGATCAAGGTATCTCAGGTATAGGTATTCCTGGATAAGGTCTCTAGATTCCATTTCAATCTGCCTTCCAGCCTGGTTATAGGATGGAAACAGCTTTAGTCACTTTGGTGAATGATGTTGCATCAGGAACTGGGCAAGATTGTGTCACTGTTGGTTCTGCTAAATCTCCTGATGGGTTTTGATATGATCCTATGTTTCTATGAATGAATGAAATCTATAGATAACAAAATAATAATCAAATAGTGACATATCTTCAGCCATAAAAATCTGTCAACCTATGTCTTCATCTGGTGGAACAGTGCATGTGGAAGTCTCTGGCTTGAATCTTGCTTTGCTATCAGTTCACTTGATGACAATCACTGAAAGCATCCTTTTACTTGTTTCAAAAAAAAAGTAGAAATATAGTGCTGAGGAGGAGGAGCAAGAGCAAGAAGAGGAAGAACAGGAGGAGGAACAGGAAAAGGCAGGCAAAGAGGACATAACAGTCAGCCTTCTGTATCCATGGGTTCTGTATGCATGGATTCAACCATCCATGGCTTAAAAATATTCCTAAATAAATAAATAAAATCCCAAAAGCAAGCCTCGGTTTTGTCCTTTTATATAAGGGATACCATTTTACTATGCCATTGTATATAACAGTGCTTGAGCATCCATGGATTTTGGTATCCATGGGGAGTGGAGATCCTCCTGGAACAGGACCCCAGGAGATACCAAGGGCCCACTGTATATTCCTATTAAATTTGCAGTTATTCTAGTAGGTTAGAACTAATTATTAAAATTTAATGTTCACAGGATGCAATCCCACTTCCCATCCAAATAACCCCTGAAACATTGTTCCATTAATTTGCACATCACTTCCCATTACCCAAAAGAAGTTCATTCCTCCCTCCTTCCTCTCTCCGGCAATCCTTGTTTTTTCATTTGCTCTCTCTCAACCTGATGTCTAGCACATATTGAAAACTCAGCACAATAATAACACCAATAATAGCTGTTGTTTTCTCTATGAATGCAATCATACAAGTGATTCTGAAATCTCCTGACTACAGAAAGAAGTGATAACTGTCCCTGCAGGAATCCCATAACTTGGGGAGGGAAGTGCTTAGAAGGCACCCCTTCAATTTATCTATTCTTCTTTTGCCCTTGATTGCATTCCCCATTCCTTTTTCTCCCCTGGCAAGGTAGGACCGAGATGCATGCTGTTTCTTTGCAAGCCAGTTTAAATCACTGTGCCATAGCTTAATTCCCTAGCAGTGCCTGCAGCTATGCAGCATAGGGAAGGTGGTTCCATGAGATAACAACCCTATTACTGCTTCATGGCTGCTGTTGCCTCTTGAGCCAAGACAGTCTCCTGCCAGATTTCCTACCTTCTATTCCCATAATAAAGGCAAGGCACTTTCCCGGTGCTTGCTGTGTGCCAGGCGTTTTACCGGAGCCAGGGCAGAAGATCAGGATCAAAGGGACCAGATGCCAGTTGTATTTGAATGATTTCAAAATGATGAACTATTCAAGAGGGTATGTCAACTCATACATCTGTATTTACAATGTAGAACATACCACCACTGTGTACAAGAGCCAGATATGTAATTTTGTTGCAATATATGCATATACAATCTTGCAGAGTTTAGAAATACTATGTTTCTCATTCCAGCCCTCCAATTAGCAAGGGGATTCAGAGTCATAGTCCAAATTGTAGCTTTTCCAGTCTCTTCAGTCTTATGCGTGACTATGTGTGCACATACATGCATGTGCATATATGTGCATGTGTGCCTAAGCATTTGGTTATTCCACCTTGCCCTATGTTGATAATTCTTTTGCAAATGATCATTTGGTTAACAGGTTTAGTCAGGCTTTTTAGTAAGCATCTGTATTGCAGTTCAGCCAGTGGTAAAACAGATGTCTGGCTTCACCATGAGTCCAGCACACAGCACATAAATGCCTAGTGCACATTTTGCAAAGTGAGAATACCAAGCAGAATGTGCCAAAGCTCAAGCCTAACATAAGAAGCCTCTTATCACAGGTGTTTGTGGGTGGAGTGCAGCTGCTCGGTACTTCAGACACGACATACCGGTACCTTTATTGTTACTTACGTTCTAAAGCTCAGCATTGGTATTAGAAATCAGATCCAGTTGAGAGCCAGCTCATGAAAACTCTAAGAACATAAGAACAGCTACGATGAATCTGACCAATGCTAGAATCCAGTTGGGCAATGCGCTAGTGTAAAAATAGTTGTGCTTTCATGGACATTTTGTAAGTGGAGTCCCTCGTATAGCCACTTATTTCACACAGTCCTCTTTCTCATTCTTAACTTGGTGGATGGGGAGCTAATTGACCCTTGTGTGACAGGTGAGCTCAAGGCCCTGGTGCCTGTTGCGCAATCCATTAGATAATGTAATGTTACTATGCTGGTGAATATTTATGCTACCCTAAAAGCTTATGGGATGTTGGCTGAAAGGTGCACAATTCAAAGTGCTGATTATGATCTAATAAGCCCAATATGGCTTAGGCCCTCAGTATCTAAAAGACTGTCTCTCCCTATATGAACCTATCTGAGTCTTAAGATCCTTCATGGAGAGCTTTCTCTTGGTCCCACCAACATCAACACACTTCTGATGAGGACACAGGAAGAACCTTATTGGCGGATGTTCCCAGGTTGTGGAATTCCTTCCACAGGAGAGTAGACTGCCCTCCTCTCTGCACTCCTTTTGCCAGCAGGTCAACACCTTTTTATTCAAACAGACATCTAATGATTAATTGGCAGCAGAAGAGACATTTTAATTGTACTTTTATTTTTTATTGTTATTGTAATCTATTGATATGTTTTAACATGATTTTATACTTTTTAAATTAATAGTGTTTTCATATAACAGTTTGCTTAACTGTGTTGCAGCTTTTTTAATCACAAGGTTTTAAGTTCTATCATGTTGTAACCTTGATGTAAGCTACCTTAGAACCAATGTTAAGTGCAGTATGTGAGCCAGTGTGCAGTAGTGATCTGAACATTGGACAAATTTTGCGAAGAAAACTCCATTATAGGGTTGCTATAAGTCAGAAATGACTTGAAGGCACACAAGAACACAACATTGCTGCTTAACAATGGCCATCATGGCCATCTGGCATTGATAGAGCCACATTCCATGAAATGGCCTCCCCTCCCCTCAATTCATTATGTATCATGTGAAGAAGTACTTTCTTTTGCCTTTCCTGAATTTATTACCAATTCATTTTACTGGATTGACACTAAGTTCTAGCAATATGAATAGATGTAATAAATAAATAAGTAAGTAAATAAATAAGTAAGTAAGTAAATAAATAAATAAAGTGTTGTTATACGTGAATAAACAAACAAACACAACATTTCCTGCCTCCCTTATGCATGTGTTTGGGCTGATAACTGTGGCTGTTGACCATGCTGGATGAAGGGGTTGTGGTCCAACACAATTGTAGGGCACCAGTTGTGCTGGTCTTGGGGAAGGCTGATCTAGAATCTAGCCAATGTAACAATGTAGCAGGTAGGTAGAAACTGATGCCAGGTTACACTAAGTTGCATCTCCTGACATCATTGAGCAGGAAGATCTTAGCTCCTCTTGACACACTTAAAAATCCCACCCAGCACCATTTTGCAGGCATTTTTAGAATGGCTAAAGTGTGTAGCTATGGCTAATTATATGCTTTGGCAACACTGAGTTGGTTAAATGTGATGATACTTATTGAGCTGATTATTTGTGGTTTGTGGGACATATTCTATGTTGATGTTGTTGTTTTCGGGTGTTTTCTTTTCTGCTGTTTTTATTCTGAGATTGAAATTTACAGCAGATCCAGTCCAATGCTACCATCACAATATTCCATACTCCTGTTGTAAGAATGTTTGGTAGTAATACTAACAGAGTACAGTGGGCCAGTGCTACAAGCACATGGCTATAAAGCATGAGTAATGAAGTAAGGTTAAAAAAAAAGAGGGGGTGCACAATGGCATATGAGTACCTGGCTTGTGGGGGCAATTAGCTAACACACATTGGAAACTGCTTAATGCAGTGTTGATGTGTGAATTGCTATTGCTTAAAAGAATTTGTAAGCCGCTTTGATAGCCTTGTGGCTGAAGAGTGGGGTATAAATAAATAAATAAATAATCTCAGGACATTCACCAAAGATAGTACAGACAGCACAAGCAGCTCAGGCAGCCATTATGGAGACTCCGTGGACTGCTTCTCTCTCTCTCTGATTGGAATAAGAAGAAGCAGGAGGAGATCTTTGAAAAAGGAGGAAGGAAGTAAGCCTAAGGGTGGCAATATACTCAAGAGAAGACAGGGAGCAAATTATCTAGGAGTTATCTAGCTGTCTATTGTCCTACTTGAACTTGCTTGCTACAAAATTGGTGACTTAATTTCCAGGTAATGGAGATCAGAGGACATCCTTGCTTCAATCTTGGAAAAGCAGCAGAAGGTGAGTGGTGTGTGAAGGGTCAGGCTTCATTTTTCCACTGTCTTTTTAAAGGCACAGAGGAACAGAGTTTGTTTTTGGCTGTTTGCTCTCCCTGGGCATATGATCTGAGGGGGCATGGCATCTATTATTATTATTATTATTATTATTATTATTATTATTATTATTATTGTATTTATACCCCGCTCTTCAGCCACAAAGGCTATCAGAGCAGCTTACAAATTGTTAAGCAGTTCCCAGTATATGTTAGCTAATTGCCCCCACAAGCCGGGTACTCATTTTACCGACCTACGAAAGGATGGAAAGCTGAGTGAACCTTGGAGCCCTCTGGAATCAAACTTGCAACTTGGTGACTTGCAGTACTGGCATTTAACCACTGTGCTGCCAGGACTCATTTCACAGTTAGACTAAAAGCACAGAGAATACAAAGGTCAGCCTTAAAAGAGCCTTCTGCTGAGCCACTGAAACTGCCTGGGGGAGGTGTTAGCAGCCATTAGCTCTATATAACTGCTGCTACAGCCTTTCCAGGTTAATCTTGGGAAAGCAGTGGCAAGCCCCTTGCGGTATGCCCAGTTCTAACATAACAGGGGCATGGGAGCTCTTCTAAGAAAGAAAGCTAACAGGCATTGGGGGGGGGGGTATACCAGAAGAGTTTGGACAGGGAAGCCTAAAGTTCTCTTTCAGTGACTTCTTAAGAAGACTGAATATGGGCAGTGAGGGAGCTACTGCAGTCACCTGCGATACCTGTGGAATGTTTGTCTTCTTGCCAGAGGATGTAGGGAGCTATATCTGCAGCAAGTGCAAGCTGGTGGCCCTGCTGGAAGAGAAGGTCAAGCATCTTGAGGACAGGGTATCTCCTCTTCTGAATATTATGGAGTGACAGGTTTTCTTGGACAGAGTGGAGAAGACTATCCTGGATGTAGAACACAATGGGGAGGTGCCTGCAGAGGAGACCATCTCACATACACAGGAAATGAACAGTTGGAGGAATGTGACACAGAGAAGTAGAAGGGCCAGGGATCATTCGGCCAGCTTGAAGTGACAGACTCTATTTGAAGCTCTCTCTCTTTCCAGAGAGGAAGAGGATGAGCAGCAATGCTAGGCTGGATGGAACATACAGGAAACCTTGGTAGATCCAGCACATGAAGTGGCCTCTGCCAAGACTCGAAGAAGGAGGGTGGTGGTGGTAGGGGATTCCCTGCTGCAAGGAAAAGAAGCAGTAGTCTGCAGGCCTGACAAAATGTCTCGGGAGGTATGCTGTCTCCTTGGGGCAAATATTCAAGATGTAACAGAGAGGCTGACAAGACTCATCAAGTCTTCTGACTATTATCCCTTCCTTTTGTCCATGTGGGAACCAATGATACTATAAGGCATAGCCTCCAGAAGATCACAAGGGGTTATGCGGCTTTGGGTAGAAAGCTGAAGAACCTGGATGCACAGATAGTCATTTCAGATCTTTCAGACTCTTAGCAAAAACATTCCTAGCAACTACTGTGAGGTGCAGCCCATCTCTTGCCAGAAGTCTACTTTCCTGAAATCGCACCCCATGGTCCAGGAAGCCAAATTGTTTCCAGTGACACCATCTGTGTAGCCAGTTGTTCACCTCCACTATTTTTCTCTCCCTTCCTGGGCCATGTCCTTCCACTGGAAGGACAGACGAAATGACTATCTGTGCAATGACTATTCCAATTCTATGATTCAAGGGGAAACTGGAATTGCTACAAAAGGGAGTTGCACCTATCTTCACTGCCCTGCCTTTTCTTTAATGGGGACAGAAGTGGATGAGCCTGTGGCAGTAAAAAAAATAGTAGTAGCATATTCCTGTGAGTGAGGGTAAGAAGTAATCTTATTATTGGTTCCTTTTTTTGTTTAGCAAGAGACTATTTCTCTGTGGCTTAGGTGATGCCTCATGGTGGCTTCCATGTCATGGGGTGTAATGGATCTATTCTTGGTTTTATTACATATTTTAAAGGAGCAATCCAAGGTGCTAAACATATTTAGGAGCTAGAATTCAGCATCTTGGGTAGCTTGTGTAAAGGCTTCGATAAAACCTAGCATGGTTTCATTCCAACTTTGACACAGATGTCACTGGATGCCACTGATGAAAACTGCTCTTTTGTGCTTGAGTTTGACTTTATGTCACCTTTTCCTTGCACTTAGTAGGTTATCACACACACCCTGGACTCCACCTCCAACTACTGGAGTGCTCTTTCTCCTTGGGGCTCCCGGCTATAATTCCATCTGGGGAGAAATCCTACATCTCAGCGAATCCAGGCAGCATTGAAAAGCAAAGCCATAAATCAGGGGGCTGAACAGCCTGCAGGGCAGCAACAAGCCCACCCAGCATTTCTGCAGGGTCTCAGCACTGACAGATGGTGATAAATAGCTCAGGGAACCAGTTGCTACCACCACTGCAAACCAGCCTACCTGGAAATCATCATATCCTCCTCACTTTTAGACCACAGCATGGTAAGGAGACTCTGAAGAGGTGGCATAATAAGCAAGGCTATTTTGTTAGCAGATGATGGAATTCAGATTCCCCCTCTGCCTTTCAGTGCTTGCAATTCAGAAAGAGGCCAAGGTTGTAGTTATAGTACATAACAATCAATTTATGTACTATAAAATAATGGGGAAAAATTAATATAGGGCAGCCCTAAACAAGAAAAGCAGGAGGCATAGCAACTGAGTGCCTTGCTCAAGGCTCAAGCCACTTGGGAGTTGGAATCCTTTTGTTTGTTGTTAACTGCAGTCAAGTTGACTTCAACTTATGCCAATCCTAGGACTGAGAGACCTCCAAATCACCCTATCATCAACAGCCCTGCTCATGTCTTGCAGACTCAGGGCTATAGCTTCCTTCATGGAGTCTATCCATCTGAATTTGGTCTTCCTCTATTCCTGTAGTAATAGTAATAAAATGTATTTGGTCTTTGACCAGTATAAAAACCAAGTCATACAATCGTACAATCATACGAATGGCATATCAATAATACAATACCAAATTAAAATATAAACTAATAATGGACTGTATATGTACAGTATTCAAACAATTCTTACTGCACAGTGATAGAATGTCCATTTGTCAATTGAGGGCGCAGTTTACAAACAATGTAACAAAATTTAGCCACCTTGTGGGATACTGTGGGGTCAATGTTATCCAATAGAAAGTGTAAATAAACAGTCAGTTTTACCTGGAAATTTACTCAGTAGTGGGCTAATCAGTTGGTGACAAATGTACCTATAAAATTGACAATATAGGAGAACATGCTCATTGGTTTCCACAGCACCCGAACCACATGGGCAAAAGCGAAATTCAAAAGGTATTTTTTTTAATCTACCTTCCAACATGGCCGTAGGCAACACATTGAACCGTGCCAAAGTTAAAGCCCTTCTAAACTTCGGGAGAGTGACATGGAATAAATATGGAGCTGGGGAGGGGACCAAGGCTTGAAAGCTAAACAAGGCATATTTTGAAAGAGAAGCAGAATCCATGTATCTTTCTGCTTCTATAATTTTTTGTTTAATAATAGATTTAGCTCTATCGGCATCAAGCTTTAGAATTTCATTTTTATTGAGACCTAGCTCATTTATTTTCTTATAGATAGAAGTTCCCCAAGAGGATTTGAAAAGATCCAGAAAGATTAAATTTGTCAAACCTCCAGGAGTTTTATGCAATTTTTGCCAATAGGTGAGTATACTGATCCACAGACTAGATTCTATTTTGATAGACCCAGCCTCCCTTCTGAGAACAGCATTCGGAACACAAGGGGCAACCTGGAAGATTCTCCTAAGGAACTTAGTTTGCACACATTCAATTACATTGGTGTTACAATATGGTATAGAAGTTGAGGACGAACCTTGGCATTGAACAGTTTGACTGCGGCCGGAATAAACTGAGCACCTTTGGTGAAAAAAAATCTTAGAATAGCCGTTATGGTTCTTTGGGCATTGCTGACGACAAGTTCTGAATGGGCTGTTCTCCTACCAGAGTTATGGAAAACAATTCCTAGATATTTGAAAGTCTTAACCTGCTCTATGTGTTGTCTATCAAGTGTCCAATGTATCCATTTGGGGCGATGAGCAAAAGTGAGGATCTTAGTCTTGGAGGAGTTAATTGTTAATTTCTCCTCTTTGCAAAACAGAACAAGAGAGTTTAGGGCTCTTTTGAGTCCAATAGGGGATAGCGAAAGAATAGCAACATCATCTGCATAGAGCAATGAGTTAATATGCTTGTTAGCCAACTTTGGAGGGTGAAATGAAAGATTATTCAGAGCAGAAACAAGGGAATTAATGTAAAAATTGAATAAAGTAGGGGCCAGGACACATCCTTGCCTTACACCCGTCTTAACAGGAATTGTCTTGGAAACATGACCTTGGAGACTGCATCTAACCTTGATATTAGAGTTCTCATGAATCTTAATAAGAAGCAAAAGAAGTCGTTTATCTATATTAGTGCACAATAATTTCTCCCACAATCTAGATCTATTGACTGTATCAAAGGCAGATTTAAGATCTATAAATGCCACATATAGTGGTTGTCCATAATGGAGGTATTTTTCAACAAGATATTGCAAAATCATTGTATGATCAATAGTGGATCTTCCGGGCTGAAAGCCTGCCTGTTCAGCCATCAGAATATCTTCGGTCTCAAGCCAGTCTAAAAACTTATTTAAAAGGTGTTTTGTGTATAGCTTACTCACCAAACTCAAGAGACTAATCGGTCGGAAGTTAGAGGGATCAGTTCTGTTACCTTTTCTATATATCGGGACAATAATGGCCAAGCCCCAATCTTCTGGGATGGAAGCAGATCTATCAATGGCCATAAATAATTTAGCGAGGACCGGAACCCACCAGTCAAGGTTATTTTTAAGTACTTCACCAGTTATAAAATCAGTACCTGGGGCACGAGCTTGTTTGAGTTGGGTGATAAGACTCTTTATCTCTGAGTGCGAAACTGGGGGCCAGAGGGGAAGAGACAAAACCTCTATCATGAGATCAGATACTAATGAGTTTGAAGTATTTTCAACAGAATCATAAAGATTGGCAAAGTGACTTTCCCATACGTGAGCTGGGATCTGTACTGTAGAATTATCTGAATTCTTAATGAACGAAGGAGCAACCTCTTTCCAAAATAAGATGGGATTGTTTGCACTGGCTGACCGAATTAGTTTATTCCAGGTATCTATCATGGCACCCTTTTTCTTTTGTCTTACTAGAAGCTTGTATCTTTTCTTCTGTTCCAGAAGTTCAGATACAGAAAATTGTGTTGGGTCTGCTTTATACTCTTTGAAAAGATATTTGAGGTGTGCCCATAATTCTTTGCATTCTTGATCAAACCAAATCTGATGACGTATCGGTTTATGTCTAACAGGATTACTTTTGGAAATGGTTAGTAATGGTTGTAAAGAACTAATTAAAGTATTATAATTAGACAGTATTTCAGAATCCAGATTAGCATCCGCTATTGTAAAGAAAAGCAACTTAATTGGTTCACTAGAGAGAAACTTAGTGAGAGTATCAGACAGTTGGGGGGACCATTTAATTCGGGTTGGACTGATATCGTTAGTAAAAATTGAGATCTTATCAAGTGGCAGGATAAAGCTGTCATTAAATTTTAAGCACAAGAGGGCTGGGAAATGGTCGCTGTCAGGTCTGCTAATAATTGTGAACTTAGAAATATGAGAAATTAAATTTGGAGAAACCCCAATATAAACAAGAACTGATGGTCTAGCACCTACCCAGTGAATATATTCAGCTGGATGATCATCTTTAAAGCTACCATTTAGGATGATTAAATTTAGTTCATCAAAGGTGTGAGCTAGACAAAAACCCTTAAAGTCGCAGAAAGTATCTTTAGATTTACGACACATTATAGGTGGAATGACTATAGGGGTTGGTGGTTGGCAATTGTATTTTGCATACAAAGACACATCATCGGCTCCAATTCTAGCATTAAAGTCCCCTGCAACAATAAAGCTAGCTGTTGGCTCTCAAACATCAAATCTTTGATAAAAGATTTAAGCTTATTCCATACACTTTCTATTTTAGCACGGCCTTGGAGTGGAGGAATGTAGATATTAGTCAAATATAATAAATTGTTATTGAACTTCAAAAGAACCGCTAGGGCATACTGCTCCAGTACAGAGACCTTAGTTATTTGAACCTTAAGTACCAAGGAAATCAGCACCCCTAAGCCACCACATAATCTCCCATTGCCTTTGCCGGGAATGGCATTTAAACCTGTATATTTATAACCCTCTATAGATATATCTTCAGCAAGCCACGTTTCCTGAAGAATAATAATATTATGTCTGTTAACAAAAGGCATAAAGGTAGGGTCCCTGCATCTAGGTTTCCAACCAGCTACGTTCCATGAAATAATAGACAGAGGGGACAGGTCAGTTGAATGTCAATTATCTAAGATTATTACAGACTGTTCCTTGGGTGTGGAAACTTGCAATTCATTAGCAGTTATAATTCCATTAGGTATATATCCCTTCTCTGATGCTAAATTTATTAGACTGCCAGATAGACTCTGCTTAATTGTTTTTGCTACAGAGGATTTTGGCTTAAAACATCCTCTTTTCTTAAACTTGGAAGATTGTGGATTCTTAATGGGTTTGGGAGAATTCATTGTTATTAATTGCAGAGACTCACTGTGATGTCCAGTCATTTGATTGGGAGAAGTTTGAGTTAATGGAATAAGAGGATCCGCCAAACGGTCCATTGGACGTTTGGGAGACATGTACATTAAAGGAATCAGATCCTCCTCCTCCTCACCAATACGCCGTTTAAGACCATTTTTAAGTTGTGACAAAGGATCAGGTAAGGAACAGTTAGTGGATAATAAGTCCTTAATTGTCTTAATAGCCGTTGTTACTGACATCAGCATAGATTTAACTGCATCGAGCCTATTTAGTACTTGCTTTTGTTCCTCGCCAGAAAGAGAACCAAACAAATCGACCAATTTTCCATCATCATCAAAGAGACTCTCAGGAATTGGTATTATCCTCCTGACATCCTCATTAAAGTTCGCTTTCTGGTGGGGGGCTTCACGTCTTGAGTAGGTCTCAAACAAAGGTTGAATATTGGAATTACGGAAAACACGTACTGGCGTGATTAAAAATTCCTTAAATGACCTCCAATTTTTCAATATCAAGGAAGGTATTGTGGCATTTTTAAACCGCAAAACAATTATCTTGGAGTTATTATAGGAGGGCAGCCAATCGATTCCAAGTAGCTCATTATATTGCAGATGTCGATGTAGAAGGAGAGAAAGTGAATGTAATATAGCAGACTTATTATGCCATCTGGCATGGTTGTGGTGATTGTTGGTCACTAATAGTGCTATGCTATTTTGCGATAGCACTAGCTTGTTGCTATTCCTAGCTTTAGGATTATTTTGAATTTGTTTAGAGTCCTTTTTATTAAATAGTGCTCCTGAATTTAATGAATATTTGGGCTTGGTCATAAGGTCTTTTAGCCTATCAAGCTTCTTGTCTATACTTGTTAATTTACCAAAAATGGCAATTACTGTTCTGGCAGTAAGTAAGCAGTTCCTAGCCACAATGTCTGATTCAGTCATGTAATTAATATCAATATCTGTATCAAGACTTGGAGCAGGCTCTTCATGCAAGGAAAGAAAAGATGTTTCAGAATTAGACTTATCATTACCTTTTGGAAGGAATAGCTCCTCCATTTTTAATTGTTTCATACTAGTAGCAGCCTCCAATAATTCTGAATTCGTTAAACTCGCTACTGGATTCTTGGCAGATTTCTTAGGCCTTTTAACATTTGAACAAACTTCTTTTTTGGCTAACCTCCTTTTCCGCTTAATACTATTCTTAACTACCATATTTTCATGAATTGTTCAGGTATCTAACCAAGCTAAAGCACCTCAGCAAAAATATTAGGATAGGGAAAGGGAAAAAACAGAAATACTGAATAAAATCCCTAATCAGACTATAATTAAAAGAACATTTAAACCAACTACAAAGTATCAGAGTAAAAGGGCTTTTACAGCCCCAAAAACCCACAAGTGTCTTGGGAGTCTCCTCTGAAGCAGGGCTACTACTGGTGTTGCTCAGTGTCCTCTGCCTCTGTCAGAGCCTCTGGGGAAGAGCTGAGAGCCTTTTGTAGTCTCAGGAGCCCACAGGTGTCTTGGGAGTCTCCTCTGGAGCAGGTGTCTTAGTAGTCTCCTCTGAAACAGGGCTGCTGCTGGTGATACTCAGTGTCCTCTGCCTCTTCTTCCTTCTCTTCGCTCCTTCGCCTCTGTCAGGGGCTCTGGGGAAGAGCTAAGAGTCTCCTCTGGAGCAGGACTGCTACTGGTGTTGCTCAGCGTCCTCTGCCTCGGTCCCCTCTATTCCTGTTGTCTTCTACCTTGCCAAGTATTATTGTCTTTTCTAGTGAGTCATGCCTTCTCATGATATGTCCAAAGTACAACAGTCTCAGTTTAATCATCTTGGCTTCAAGGGAGAGTTCAGGCTTGATTTGCTCTAGGGCCTACTGATTTATCTTTTTCGCAGTCCAGGGTATTTACAGAATTCTTCTCCAGCACCACATTTCAAATGAGTTCATTTTCTTCCTGTCAGCTTTTTTTACCTTTCACAACCATATATATAAATTGGAAATACAATGGCACAACAATCCTAACTTTAGTATTCAATTATATATCTTTACCTTTCAGAATCTTGTCTAGTTCTTACATAGCTGACCAGGGCCGGTTTAAAGAATTTTGCCCCCCCCTTGCAATGCTTTATTTTTGGAGCCCCATATGTTTATCTCAGGTCAATGTAACCTAACCTATTCACAGTACAGGATGTTCAGATTACAGTAGGATCCCCATATCCATGGATTCATTATCCATGGGACACAAAACAGCACACCTACCATAGAGTCTTCCTAGAAAATGTGTCCTCTCTAGCCATTTTCTAGGTAATCCAAGGCAACACTATAGTATTTTAAATCAGAAGTCCCATTATTTTCAATGGTGTTCATTATTATCCACGGTTTTCAGTATCCACACCCCCTAGAACCAATCCCCAGTGGATAAGAAGGGGCCTACTGTATTACATAATTTGCCACGAATAATTTAGTTTAGCAATTAATGTAATGGTATAGACTTCCTCAAAGAAAAGAAAGAGTGGACTACTAGCTGAACATGAGTCAGTAGTGTGGTAGGGAAGTTTTAAAAGCCAGTGTATTTCTAGGCTGCATCAATAAGAGTACAGTGTCTAGATCAAGGGAAGTAATAGTACCACTCCATTCTGCTTTGGTCAGACCTCACCTGGAATACTGTTTCCACTTCTGGGCACAATTCAAGAAGGATATGGACAAGCTGGAACGTGTCCAGAGGAGGGCGACCAAGATGGTGGGAGGTCTGGAAGCCATGCCCTGTGAGAAGCGGCTTAAGGAGCTGGGTATGTTTAGCCTGGAGAAGAGAAGGTTGAGAGGTGACATGATAGCCATGTTTAAATCTTTGAAGGGATGTTATACTGAGGATGGAGCAAGCTTGTTTTCTGATGCTCCAGAGACCAGGACATGGAGCAATGGGTTCAAACTACAGGAAAAGAGATTCCACCTAAACCTTATTAGGAAGAACCTCCTGACAGTAAGAGCTGTTTGGCAGTGGAATCCTCTGCTGCTTTGGAGTGTGGTGGAGTCTCCTTCTTTGGAGGTTTTTAAGCAGAGGCTGGATGGTCATCTGTTGTGAGGACTTTGATTATGAGTTCCTGCAGGGCAGAAGCCGATTGGATGGGATAGCTGTTGGGGTCCCTTCCAGCCCTATGATTCTATGATTCTAGGCTGCTTTCAGAGCCTGGGAAAGTTACTTTTGAATTACACCTCCCAGAATCCCCCTGCCAGCACCCTTCTTAAGATCTGGTTGCATTGTTCCTTTTCCATCATCCTCTAGCCCAGTGGTTCTTAACCTGGGGTCTGTGATGTCCTCACAGGGAGTCCTCAAGGGCTTGAAGACTGCTTGGCTCACCTCCTCCCTGTAGTGGAGCTTCCACATGACAGGAACCAAGGCAAAGGCTGGCTGGCTGGCTGGGCCTCCACATTGCCATTCAATTCACTCCAGCCACAAACTTGCAGGAAGAAGCAAGAGCACCTCTGAGGGAAAGTTTAATGGATGGTGTAATTGTATTGTTGTTGTTAGCTATTATTATTAGCTATTATTGTTAATATTATTAGGGTTTTAAATCCTGAGTTAAGTCTTGGGACAACAGAAGATATTTAAAGGGGGTCCCTGGTAAAGAAAAGGTTAAGAACCACTGCTCTACCCAAATGCTCTCACATAACACTAATGGGATACTGGTGTGTTTTAGTGACAACAATAAAACCATTGTTCCCAGTAATATTACTCCAATTTTTTATTTATATTCTTTATAGTCTTCTTTTAAAAGAGGCAGGGTGTTGTAAAAGTTTCAGCATTGCATTATAACTGTGGAGACCAGGATTTGAAACCTTACTCAGCCATGAAAACCCACTAGTTGACCTTGGGCAAGTCACACTCTCTCAGCCTCAAAGGAAGTCAAAGGCACACCCCCTTTGAACAAACGTTGCCTAGAAAACCCCATGGTAGGTTCACCTTAGTCAGAAATGACTTGAAGGCAGGACCTCCGGTTCCGGGGATGGAGACGACGGTCGACTGAACGCGGAGTTCCGAGGGAGGTCAGACCACCTAGCGAGACAACTTGGGAGGCATTTAGTCTACCAAGGTATTCATTGTCGGGGAAGACAGTGCACAGTCGGGGCCTGCTTTTGTGTCTTGGGAATTGTCTGGGGTGGGGAAGAGGAGAAGGGTGTATCTCCCCCCCCCAAAAAAGACCGCAAGCACACCTCGCAGCCGCTGCCTTGCGATGGGGGCTTTTGCCCTGAGTCTCAGTTCTCCCGGCCTCAGAGGCAACGAAAGAGAGCAGATATCTAGAGAGTGTGAGTGTTTGATGAGGGTGTGAATACCTTCTACAAGAACTCTTTTGCCGGCAAGAAATAGATTGGGGAGTTGGTGCAAGGTTTGAGTTAAGCGGACACCCCGGTAGTATGCTAGTTGGAAGAAGGGGAGTCTGGCCTTAATTTGTGGTGGTGTTATATATAGACGGAAGAAACAACGGAATCCGGGGACGCGGAACTCGGAAGCTGATTTTCTCTGGGGCAAGCGGCGGTGTAAGCAGCCAGCCGTCTCTAGAGTAAGCCTGAACTGAGTCAAACTTTAAATAATGCTCTTGGGCTTTGAGGCTCCAAGGACCCTGAATAGTGGACTCTTTTTGGCTCCCCTTACCTGGTTTCCGGATTTCTTCATTGTTCTTTCTGTTCTTTCACCGGCTTTAAGTGCCCCTATAAATATCCCTCCGAATTAAAACCAAATACTAAAGAAGGATTGGGAAGCTGTGTCAGGAGGGAGAGTAGAAAGCAGGCTCCTCCCATTATTTTACTCACACTCTATTGTTCGCTGGTTGTTGGGGGGAGTAGAACAAGGAGGCAGTAGTTTGAATGAACCGAAGATTGGGTGGTGAACAAGGGGTGGAGATGAAGAGAAAGACTTCATGACAACAGGAAGAACGACGCTTGTGCAACGCAAACTAAAGGCATAGCTGGGGCTGACAACGTGGACAATGTGGACTTTATCGAGACTTTAGGCTACTGGGGATGTTTATGTGTGTGTGCAGGGTGTGTGTGTGAAGGGTAAAACAAAGAGGAAGAATTGAGCAGGGTGAGGGGTCTGTTTAACTGTTTAACTGGTTTGTTAATTGATTTCAATTCTGAATTGACACAGGTGTGATTTAGACCAACGCAAAATTTACGTAAAATTGAATTGGAAGGTCAGGAGGGGGGATTTGAGTTTTGAATATTTTGAACTTGACCTGAATTGAATTGAATTTGATTTGAATCAGACTATATTAAGATACTAAGATTGCTGTGATCACCTAAATTTGATTAGAAAGTTTAATTTAAAATTTAAAATCCCTGAAGCTATAAGGGTAACGAGAACTTGCGTGTGACTTTTGGACTTAAAACTGCTCTGAACTCCATAACTAAAACTGACTGTTTGAATATTTGGGTGCTTGGACATTTAGTCTGAATTTTGATTTTGAAACTGCAACTTGAATTTTGGCCACTGCATTTGAATTTTGAGCACTGAAATTTGAATTTGATTAGAAGAATTGGAGGGTATAATTTACCCATATACCCTCCTATTCTCCTATTGTGACTCCTGGTTGGGGAAACTGAATTTGTAAATTGGAATTTGATCAGAACTGAAATTGATAATTGATTTAAAATTTGGTAAGTTCATTGTACATTAAACTAAATTTCAGTCCTGAAATTTCATAGATAAACATAACAATGGCATCTGGAGTGAGGTCCAGGACTTATACGGCTACACAGACCACTTTAACTAGAAGGGGATCAATAGAAGCTCCAGGGAAGCAAACTGATATTAACATGGAAATATTACAAGAGCTACGGGAACTCAAACGTGAAATTAAAGACGATTTACAAAATTTGAGGAAAGAATTGAAAACTGATATTGAAAAAATTGGAAAAAGGGTGGACAAATTGGCAACAGAGATGAGTAGTTTGAGAAAAGACATGGAAGATGTAAAAAAAAGAACCCAAGTATTAGAGGAGAACGTGGAAACGTCAATGGGGGAACAAGGAAGATTAAGGGATCTTAGCTTAATACAAGAGTTAAGATATAGGGATAGATGTGTTAAACTTAGAGGTCTTCTGGAGAAAACAAAAGAAAATTTACAGGAAAGGATAATCCCATCCTTAGCATCATTTTTAGATGTGACAGAAGAATCTTTAATAGCTCAGACTGATAAGATTTTCCGGATAAACTCAGCTATAGCAAAAGAAAAGAAATTACCGAGGGACGTAGTGGTGACTTATACTAAAATAAATCTTAGAGATAGTACTATTCAGAAAAGTTTTGATAAGAGATTGGAAATAGATGGTTATGAAATTCAAGTTTTTAAAGACACCCCTCCGGAGATTTTGAGATGAAGGAATGACTATAAATGTTTAACACAAAAACTTTCGAAAAGTGGCATAAGCTACAGGTGGGAACGAATCAAAGGGGTATCATTTCTATACAGACAAAAAAGGTATAGAATTAATACTGTCGAGAAAGCAAAAAAATTCTTGGTTAAGTTAAAAAGAGATGAGAGGAAATATGAGTTGAAGAGAAGGGGGAAAAAAGAAACAAATCAGGAGGATAGGGAAGACATTCCACTAGATAAAGAGCCCGACTCTAAGGATGAAAATGGTGAGGAGAGTGAGAATGACAAGTGGGAATGATCAGCAGGTCGAGGATGAGGAAGTTTCAGAAGCGGACAATTCTGAAGAGGAAGAGATAGAAGAGGGGAAGAAAGAGGAAGGAATCCTCCCTGATAAGGATAACTAAATTCAGGTACAATGGTGACAATCACGATGTGGAATGTGAAAGGGCTGAACACGCCAGAAAAAAGAAAAAAGGTGTTTCACTTGTTAGGAAAATTAAAATCTGATATAATTGCCATTCAAGAAATAAGGATTAGAGAGAAAGATAGGAATTACTTAATCAATAATAAACTGGGACAATTATTTACATCTTTAACGGATCAGAGAAAAAAGGGTGTTGCAATTTATGTGAGCAACAGGTTTGAGGCTAGGGAGGTATTAAAGGATAATGATGGAAGATATGTTGGGGTTGAAATAAAGATGATAAATCAGAAAATAATGTTGATTGCTTTGTATGCCCCCCTGGAGCAGAAAAACAAATTCTATGAGAAATTAAACATAGATCTCGGCAAATTAAAAGATGATGTGCTAATTTTGGCTGGTGACTTTAACGGGGTGATAGATAACACAAGAGATAGATAATTTCTAAATACTAAAAAGAAAACCCATGGTACCCTACCTATGAGTAGTTTTGAAATTTTAGAGGGACACAATTTAATTGATGTTTGGCCACACAAAAAAGGGAATGAAAAAGGATACACCTTTTTCTCAGGTGTGCATAAAACCTGGTCCAGAATCGATATGTTTTGGGTGACAAAGAGTTTAATAACTAAGATAAAAGAGATTGACATTGTACCTAAAGTTATTTCAGATCACAATCCATTAAGTATGACTATAGAAATCAAAAAGAAAAACTACACTTGGAGATTAAAGGAGTCCCTTCTTAAAGATGAACAATTTGTTCAAAGGTTAAAAAGTGAAATAAAGTTCTATTTTGAAACTAACTTAACACCAGAAACTCCAAGTAGGGTAGTATGGGACGCCTTTAAAGAGACGTTAAGAGGTCTGTTTTTGCAAAAAGGTGCGGAGAATTGCAAAAAGAAAAAAGAGTGGGGAGATAAATTAAAAAGAAAATTAATCTTGAAAGAAAACCAACTGAGACAGAATCCAAAGAATAAGAAAATTTTGAGAGAGTTTAAAGTAATACAGAATGATTTAAATCAAGATTTAATAGAAGAAATTGGTTATAAATTAAAGAGAGCTAAACAGAACCACTTCGCTAATGCTAACAAAGTGGGGAAGTGGCTGTCATACAGAATTAAAGAAGATGTCAGGAGAAGATTTATTACAGAAATTAAGGAGGGGACGGAAAGGTTTGTCAACCAAAATGAAATAATGCAAAAATTTGTTCAATATTTCGGGAAATTATATTCAGATGTTCAAATAGATACCTCTGAGTTGACTAAATTAAAGGAATATATTAAGAAATACAATATAGGGAAAATGACAGAAGCTCAGAGGGAGATACTAAATGGTCCAATAACACTTCAAGAAATCTCCACCGCCATACGAAACTTGAAATCTGGGAAAACACCAGGCCCGGACGGATTCACGGCTGAATTTTACAAAACATTCAAGGAAGATATTATAAAATATTTGCAGAAAGTTTTTAATAAGATTAAAGAGGACAGTATCCCTAGAACATGGGAAACAGCTGAGATAACACTGATTCCCAAGGAAGGGAAAGACGTTTAAAAGTGAGAAATTATCGACCTATCTCGCTTCTAAATGTCGACTATAAAATTCTAACGACAATCCTTGCAAATAGATTAAAGGCAATCCTACCTGAATTTATACACCAGGACCAAAATGGCTTCATTCCCGGAAGATATCTAAGAAATAATATCAGAATAACTTTGAATGTGTTAGAGTATTATGAAAGACACCGTGACAAGAAAGGGGCCCTAATTTTCACGGACGCAGAAAAGGCCTTTGATAACTTGAGATGGCCTTTTATGAGATCTGTGTTGGAAGGTATGGAAGTGGGCCCAGACTTCTTAGGATATATAAATGTTATATATAAAAATCAGAGAGCTTCTATATTAATAAATGGTGAGAGATCAAAAGAAGTCAGTATACAGAAAGGGACGAGACAAGGGTGCCCCCTGTCATCGTTATTGTTTATATTGTCCATGGAGGTCTTAATTAAGCAAATAAGGGAGAACCAGTCGATAATGGGGTTAAAGGTAAAAGGACAAGAACACAAAGTACTAGCATATGCTGATGACCTCCTGATTATATTACAAGACCCCTTGGACAATATAAACAATTTGATGAGCACAATGAAAACTTTTGGAGATCTCTCGGGATTTAAAATAAACAAGGAAAAAACCATATTATTACCAAAAAACTTGACAAAGGGAGAAGAGAGAGAGCTGAAGTTAAGAAGCGGATGCAGAATAGAGGAAAAAGTTAAATACCTAGGGGTATGGATAACTAAAAGAAACAGGAATTTGTATGAAGCCAATTACAACCAAATGTGGAAACATATAAGACTAGATCTTATGAAATGGCAAAAATTGAATTTATCTTTATTAGGTAAAATTGCTGCTATTAAAATGAACATACTCCCACGTATGCTATTTCTATTTCAGAATCTGCCTATTATAGTAAATCAAAAACCTTTCCTGGAATGGACCCAAGATTTGAAAAACTTTATTTGGAACAGGCAGAAGCCTAGGATAAAATGGACCACTCTTGTAGAAATTAAAGAGAGGGGAGGTGCAAACCTCCCCAATCTCGCTTGGTACTATATGGCAGGAGGTATAATCTGGCTAGAAGAATGGATAAAAATACGAAATCATAAACTTATGAGTATTGAGTTAGATGGTACAAGGTATGGTATTCATGGATATATGTGCTATGGAAAATCATCTATTGATAAAGAATTTGATAACCATACCATTAGGAAAGCCTTAATGAAAATCTGGGGTATATTAAATTAAAATTTTATATGAAGCTCCCTTAGTGGCTATCGCCAATTGAAGCATGTCAGAGGAGATGGACGAATCAAGAATTGTGGATTAATTACAGAGATTTAATAAACTGGCAAGAGGGGGAACCCCCCACCCTGAAGACTAGGGAAGAACTCGAAAATCAGGGATACGAGGTACAATGGTTTACGTGCCATCAAATTAACGCTAAATGTAAAGAAGATAGATAACAATATAACTTCGAAAAGGAGGAAAACGAACTGGATAAAATCATCTGGGGTTCAAACAAAAAGAAAATTGCAAAAATCTATAGATTACTTTTGGATAGAGATATGGAATCAGAGGTAGTGAGAGACTCCATGACAAAATGGGCAAGGGATATTGGAGAACCAATAACCATGAATCAGTGGGAAACAGCTTGGAGAAAAACAAACTCCTTTACTGCTAGTCAAGATTTGAAGGAATTTTTTTAAAAAATCGCTAGCAGATGGTACCTCACACCTGTAAGAATAAGCAATATGTATAGATTGCCCAACAAAAATTGTTGGAGGTGTGATAAAGAATTAGGATCACTTCATCATATGTGGTGGGGGTGCAAGTTTATCAAAAAATTCTGGGAAAAAACTCATAAGTCAATTCAGAAAATGTTAAAAATCTCATTTCCACTCATTCCATTCCCTAAATTGTATCTTTTGAACATAACATCAATATTGGAAGAGTGTGATGAAAAACAACATTGGAGAATACTTTTGTATTGTGTTACAGCAGCAAGGTTACTAGTGGCTGCAAACTGGAAAAGTAAAAAGGTACCAGAGATGGAGAGCTGGCTGTATAAGCTGCTTGGGATGAAAGATAACGATAAATTAACAAGAATAGCTAATAATGGGGACATTGAGAAAATCAATTCAGATTGGACTCCCATCACAGAATATCTGAGTTTAAGGTGGAATACTCAAATAATATAGAAAGGTGAACATATAAGCATGTAAAGGTAAACATATAAATATGTAAGCATGTATAGGTTAATGTTCTAGATTTAGATACTTATGACATTACTAAAGGGGGGAAAAAGAATCTATAGGATACGGCTAAAGACGGGTTTAAGAAAAAGAATATGTCTAAAATATAAAAGTTGGAGATAAAAAGTTTAATTTATTAAGAATAATTTAGATTGGGTTTGAGAACATATATTGTTGGAAATAGAAGGATAAAGGTCGAAAATGGTTTAGTATAACCGGATTGAACACACACAACGATGGAAGTCAATGGAGAAAGTGGATGAGTCTGTACTTATTGTTAGAACTGTATGAATGATACTGTATGTATAATGTGTATTATGTAAATCCTTGAAAATTAATAATAATAAAGCTATAAGTAAAGCTTAAAAAAAGAAATGACTTGAAGGCACATGGACAAACACACACAAATTCCTTTTACAGGTTGAACTCAGTTGGTAGCATGTTAAGAGCAGATGGAAAGATGGGGTGGAGGGTATCTATGTGGAAGGAAGGGAAGGGAAGGGAAGGAAGAAAGAAGAGAGAGAGAGAGAGAGAGAGAGAGAGAGAGAGAGAGAGAGAAGCCCTTTCTGAAGAGAGAGCAGGGGAGAAAGAGAGGGAAACAGATGACCCTCACACTTCCCTCCTCCCTCTCTCTCTCACACACACACTCACCCCTCTCCGACACAGCCTGGCTGGCTTGCCTTTTGATGATCCTGGGAGTTGGGGGCGAGGGTACAGCAAACTCCCTCCAGCTTCAGCCACACAGAGGGCAACTCCTTCTTTGTCTTTTTCTTTCTAATTCGGGAGACACTGGGTTTAAAAAAAAAAAAGGAAGAGGGGGGGCCCTGGCTGTGTGAGGCCCCCCGCAGACGCTGATTTGGTGGTATGGTTAAGCTGGCCCTGTAGCTGACGTTCCAAATCCTAGCCTTCTTCTGATTTCTTGACTGCAGTCTCCATTCTGATTAATGATTGAACCAAGGTATAGAAACTCTTTCACTATTTCAATGTCTTCGTCATCTTCTTTAAGGTTAGGTAAACATTGATCATCATTTTTATTTTCTTAATGTTCAGCTGTAAACCTGAACCTGCACTTTCTTCCTTGACTTTCTTCAGTAATTGTTCCAAGTCTTTGCTATTTTTTGCTAGTATAGTCATTCTTCCACATTTGCGGGTTAAGCATACATGGATTTGATTATTCATGGATTGCAAAAATATGTTCTCTCTAGGCATATCTAGATCCTCCAGTGTGATTCTTTGGTCAATGTCTGCCAGAATTTGACCAGAGAATCATGCTGGAGGACCTAGACATACCTAGAGATGTGTTCTCTCAGATTTAAAAAAAAATAGCAGGCCTATATTTGTGGTTTTCCACTTTCACAGGGTTTGTGCACCCCTAACCCCTGAGAAAGTGGAGGGCCTACTCTAGTATGATGTCATCTGCCTAGGTTAAATTGTTGATGTTCTTTCCACCAATTTTCACACCTCCTTCCTCTGAGTCTAATCCTGCTTTATGTATGACACATTCAGCATACAAGTTAAACAGGATGATGCAGCCTTCCTCACCCCCTTGCCAAGTGAAAACCATTCCATTTCTCCATATTCTGTCCTGACAGGTAGCCTCTTGTCCTGAGTATAGGATACCCATCAAGACAATCAAATTTTGTGGCACACCCATTTCTTGCCTAGCAGTAGGCAAATATTTGGGACCTATGTAGGACCAAGTTTGTGGGTAATTTTTAAACAGAGATAGGTAAAGTTTGGTCATTTGGGGGCACACTGGATCCTCAACTTGATACCACTGAAGGACATACACTTGTGGATATGTGTATGCATGCATGTATGCACACACACACACACACATCCAAAGAACCACAGACTGCTGCAGATTACCATGGTGAAAGAACTGCAAACTTTGCCCCCTGCCCATTTTGTTTAACTCAGCAGTATAAGATAGGACCAAGGATAATAATTTTATCTTCTACAGGGACTTATTGTATGAGGTGGCATAGGTCTGTGTAGAATTGTTCTTTCTCTACAGGGTCGGCTTGCAGAGCTGTTTGGGCTGGAAGTCAACCTGAAGAAAATGGAAGTTCTTTACCAGCCTGCACCACAGGATGAACACCACCATCCCCACATTGCCGTCAGAAACTCTGTGCTTAAGTCCGTTCAGCAGTTCACCTACCTAGGAAGCATCATCTCCTCAGATGCCAAGATTGACAAAGAGATCGATCACAGATTAGCAAAGGCACATAGCGCATTTGGAATACTTTACAAAAGAGTATGGAGTAATAAACACCTGAGGCGAAACACAAAAATCAGTGTGTATAGAGCCATTGTACTGTCTATTCTCCTTTATGGGTCTGAAACATGGGTCACCTACCGCCACCACTTACGACTCCTCGAACGCTTCCACCAGCGCTGTTTACGCACAATCCTAAATATACGCTGGACTATGTGACGAATGTTGCTGTCCTTGAGCAAGCAGGGATCACCAGCATTGATGCCATGATAATGAGAACACAGCTGCGCTGGGCAGGGCATGTTTCTAGGATGGAGGACCATTGCCTCCCCAAAATAGTACTCTACAGTGAACTCGCCACGGGTCAGCGTAAGAGGGGCACTCCAAAAAAGTGATACAAGGACTCCCTGAAACAACATCTCAGGCTCGGCCAAACTGATCACCAACAATGGTCCGCCCTGGCCTCACATCGGGAGGCATGGAGATGCACTATCCACAATGCTGCAGCCTTATTTGAGAACTCACACCGAACAAGTCTTGAAGAGAAACAACAACGCAGAAAAAATCACAACCCGGAAACATCACCCAAGGAACCCTTTTTCTGCTGTGCTTTCTGCAACCGGACTTGTATATCTTGGATTGGCCTATTTAGTCATCAGCGCACTTGTAGAAAGCGCGGGATGAGTCCTTCCTGAATCTTCGTTTGCGAAGAGAAGCCAGAGAGAGAAGCCAGGAGAGGAGGGTATCATTTTGTTGTTGCCTTTTAAAAACAAATGTGAGTAAAGAAAAAAAAAACTTTGCCAAACCTTTGTAAATCATTTGGAGATTGACCACCTTGATAGGAACAGATATATATGTAAATTTGATTTCTCCTAGTTAGGAGTTTCTTTCAAAATTAAGTTTCAGTCAACCTTTGATAATAATTTCCATTACACTGTTGAACAAAATTGTGAATATTGAAAGGTTCTTATTAAACACAACTGCATGAAATTCTTGCCTATCCCTATTTGTCTATACTGATAAGCTGCACTTATTTCTACTTGTCATACAGATAGCTCAAGGTCTAGTGCTTCTGTATGGAAAAATTTGAGTGTGGGAGAAAGTGGAACTGACATCTGAGCAGAGGGCTTGGGGTGCCTAGCTTTTAAAAGTCAATGCACTCAAACATTGTTGTTGTGTTGAATTAAAGTTACTACTTGTTTTTCTCCAACATGGTCCCCATCTTAACAGCTACATGGGTAGGCTGCAGTTAAAACAGTGATCTTCTTGCTGGGAATAGTGGTACTTACTGAATTTTGCTAATGCAGGAGGGTAAATGTTTCATTTGGGTCATTAAAAAGGAAGAGTGTTCAAACTTATCAGGCTCTTCAAAAATGGGACAAAAGAACTGGAGCAGCAGGCTAATCTGACCTTGTTTCTTCTTGACCCTGTGTTAGTGGCCTATTTAGTGCCTTGAGTGAGGCTGCAGACATTTTCTGAGGTGGTAGTGTCAGCTACCTCTGCCTGGATAGTTCAGCAGATGGGTTCTGGCAGGTCTAGTGTTGCTTGACTCTTCTCCCCTTCCCCCAGTTGCTTTTCTCCCTGCTTTTGTGTAAGTAGGTATGATAAATTGGAGAAACTGACAATGGAATTACCTGGAACTGCAGACTCTGTCAGTCTCTATTAAGTTGACAGTCAGAACAAAACTGGTTCAACAGACGCAGCTTGGCAGCCTGTGTTATGACAAGAGGGGCATCTAAAGCAACTCTTTCACCCAAAGAGTAACAGCATGCTCCCAACAGAAGAAGGTAGATGCACATCAACAAAGTGTTTTTCACATTACCTTGCTGTGACAACTGGAAGGGGCGGGAATCAATAACACAAACTGGTCTAGGTGTCAGCACCTGGATACAGTGAAACTGTCTCACACAGGGAGAGTTGGAGCTTCCTCCCCACTGGAAGAATGTCTCTGTGCAAGCTCTAGACCTAGTATACAAGGGGATGGAAGCTTCAAAACATTCAGGGGTTGCACCTGCCACAATTTTTAAGTCTCCTGGGCTCCTGTGGGTAGGGTTGCCAGATCTCATGGCCTGGTCCCTTATCTCCAATTCTCAGAGCAAGGGGAAAGAATCTCAAAGTAAGCATGCTGCCTTGAAAGGTGGATGTATCTATATTTTCCCCATTCCTTAGACCTAGTGTTGTTTTTTAAATTATTATTGGAATGACATATTCTGTGCAACTATGGTTGATGCTTAAAGTATCATGTTTAAGGACATCACCATAGGTTGCCCCTTATAACATCACCTGGGCCCCTCTTCTATAGCAACCCTATCTGTGGGCTGCACCTGGACATCCATTTCTGGTTTTAATAAAAGGCTGTTTGGGGCCTAAAAAAAAGACACACACCACAATCACTACCACTAGTTTGACTTAAAATGGAAAATCATCATTTTTCCATTAAAATACAAAATCACCATAGAGAAGCATTTCTTGGCAATGGAGGTGGGAAGGTGCACTACTGGGCCTGTCAGTTTATACATGACCTGCAGGCTGTAGAGTTCCTGCCCCTGCACTATATCGTGACTTCCTTCCACTCCCTCTGAGGTAACTGTTGCAAGCAAACTTGGAGTGCCATTGGTCACAGATTTTGCTTAACCGTTACTTTTCACTACATATATTGTGCCCAGTTCTGGGCACCACAATTCAAGAAGGATATTGACAAGCTGGAACATGTCCAGAGGAGGGCAACCAAAATGGTAGGAGCTCTGGAAGCCATGCCCTATGAGGAGCAGCTTAGTGAGCTGAGTATGTTTAGCCTGGGGAAGAGAAGGTTAGGTGGAATCTCTTTTCCTGTAGTTTGAGTCCGGAAGGTTTTCTGCTGCTCTAGAGACTAGGACATGGAGCAATGGGTTCAAACTACAGGAAAAGAGATTCCACCTAAACATTAGGAAGAACTCACTGACAGTAAGAGCTGTTTGGCAGTGGAATGCACTGCCTCAGAGTGTGGTGGAGTCTCCTTCTTTGGAGGTTTGTAAACAGAAGTCGAATGTCCATCTGTCGGGAATGTTTTGATTGGATATTCCTGCATGGTAGGGAGTTGTACTAGATGGCCCTTGTGGTCTCTTCCAACTCTATTATTCTATGATATTAAAAGCTTTGCTGGCCTTGACTCAACTGCCTTGGCCTTGCTACTTGTGATTTCCTAGCTATAGCAGTCCTGATAATTCCTCAGACTGCTACTTACTTCCTTATACCTCTTCCAAGTACAAGCCCTACTCATCATCTCAGCAAATGTTTCAGGGAGGCATTACACTGTCTGGTCCCATCCTGACTATGACCCTGGCAATTCAGCTGTCACCCTCACCTGATGGCTTAATTCAAGTAAAATTTTATTGGCATCAAGCCAATGGCTGTTGCAATTTTAACAAGTTTGGTACATTCCAGCAAAAATGACCAGCATAAAAGCCTGTTAATACTACTAATGAAAATAATCACATATCATAAATAAGCCCCAGTACTGAAATAGATATAAACAATATAAGGAAAATGTTCTGTCAAGCAGGTAAAATAACTGAATACATTTAAAAATAAAACTGTGCATATTAAAACCCAGAACTTGTTTGCAGCCCATATTTCAATAGCAATTGCTAATATTTTTGTTGCTGTTTTTAATGTGAGCATAGGATCATGGTCTTCAAGGAGGAAATTTTCATAATTGGCTGCGTACTCCAGGTGAGACAGCAATAAACGGGCAATTAACTCTTTATGCAAGTCTCTGTAAATGGAATAAAATAACAAAACAGGTGCCACAGTTCCAATATTTTCATCTCCACGTACACTTATCCAATTCTGAACTGGAATTTTCCTGTTTTGGTATTCAAGTACTGCTGAGAGGAGCAGCTTCAAATATGTGCTTGAGAAGGCGTTCCTGTATTTTGAGTTGTTAAGTGCTGCAAACAAAAGTGAATCAGAAAAACTAGATAAACTCAGGCCAGAACAAGGGCTCAGTTTTGTCACTATAGACAAATTATTTTGGACTTTAGCATCCAGCAGCTGCTGTTTCAGTATTTCTTTCACTTGAATCATATCTAACCAGAGTAGTTGCTCAGGTAAAAAACCTAGTAGGTAAAAACTCAAGTTAACAGCTTTTAGCCAGCTGCAGTTGGTGAGTTATATGTTTCCACTTTGTACAACATCTACAGTTGCACAACTTCCTTTGCCACTTGGAGTACTAATTTGGGAGAAAAGTGAGATATCATCATCATCATTGGTTGTTTCCTGTGCTACAGGTTTATGGGTGGAAAATCCCACTAGCTTGCTGTGGCCATCCTGCTTAATATTAGCATAATATGTATTAAATACTTATGAAAACAGGAATTTTCTTTGTTGCCGACAAAATTCAGTAAAAACATTTTAAAGGCTAAAATGCAACCTACAACTTCTACTGTTACATCAAAGCATAATTTCTCTGTGTGGCAGTTTTAACCATGTCATAGAATCATAGAGTTTGAAGAGACCACAAAGGCCATCTAGTCAAACTCTCTGCCATTCAGGAACACACAATCAAAGCAGTCCCACAAGGTGACCATCTGGACTCTATTTAAAAACCTCCAAAGAAGGAGACTCCACTACACTCTGTGATAGTGCATTCCTCTGCTGAACAGCTCTTACTGTCAGGAAGTTCTTCCCAATGTTTAGGTGGAATCTCTTTTCCTGTAGTTTGAGTCCATTGCTCCATGTCCTAGTCTCGGGAGCTGCAGAAAACAAGCTTGCTCCATCCTCAGTATGACATCCCTTCATACTGAGGATGAAGCAGGCTTGATTTCTGCTGTTTAGTAAATGTTTCTGTGTGTAGAGGCATCTCATGGCTCTGTTACTTCAGAATGGCAAATCGACATTGAGTATTGCATCACCACCACCATAATAATAATAATTTGTTTCTCACTCTTTCCCCAGAATATGCCTGGTTTTACAAGAGTGGTTTATTGGAGCTATCCATGGCGCTGAAACTATTTTGGGAATAGGGTTTAACACTGTAGACAGCTCCCATAAAACACTCCTGTAAAACAGTGAGTAGCTCTTATGAAGAGCCAGTGTGGTGTAGTGGTCTGAATGTTAGACTATGACTCTGGAGGCCAGGGTTCGAATCTCTGCTCAACCATGGAAACCCCACTGGGTGACCTTGGGCAAGTCGCACTCTATTAGCCTCAGAGGAAAGCAAAGGCAAACCCCCTCTGAACAAATTGTTGCCAAGACAAACCTGAGATAAGTTCGTCTTAGGGTTACCATAAGTCAGAAATGACTTGAAGACACATAACAACAACAACAACAACAACAACCTCTTGTGGATTCACTGCTCTGAAGCAACAAAGACAATAGTCCCCTCTGCCCATGTGTCAACTTCTGTGCCAGCAGAATCTATCTTGATAAATGGTCCTAATCCTTTAGGGAGTGATGTATCAATAAGTTAACATGTGAAATACATCTTCTCTATGTTCACACAAGGGTCATATGAACATTTAGCTGCTAGTCACCACCAACCCCCTGCTGTACAATCAATTAACTGTATAATTTCAAGCCTCAGGCAGTCCCCCTGCTGATCTTCCTGGCTGCATCACCACCTGAATTGAGAGTGGTCTTCAAGCCTCAAACAGCCTGAAGATTTTTCTTTCAGTCTTTTTTGCATTAGAACATGCAAATCCAAATTACTTTTGTCTGCAAGGTATGCAAACTATGAAGGGATGTTCATTTGCATGAATGTTTCTATCATTGGTCAGGGCTGTTTTTCTTCACAGCTTAATCACTGGTACTATTTGATGCTTCCCAATGTAGCATGGTTAAGACAAGGGGGGCATCTATACAGTGAAAATACTCCTTGTTGAATTTGAGGAGAAGGCTACCTGTCCTAATGGGATCCCATGGCATGTTGACATATTCAGAAGAAGAGGGGAGGAAAAGGCCAAAAACTTCACAAGAAAAACCTCTGTGGCTTTCCACGTAGCTTTTGAAAAGCTGTGAGGGGGTGTGCATTCCCCCTCAATCAGAATCACTGTCCCATAGTAAAGGAAGTTCGCCCCTGATTGGCTGTACAAGCATGGGGGTGGGGCTTGCTGACAGGGCAAGTGCCTGCAGCCACCATTTTCCGCCCTTGAGTGATAGGGGATGGGGAAAGTAGGAGGGCAGCTGCCATCCTCTCCCCCTTCCCCAGTTCCCTGCCCCACTGTGCTGCCCCCGCCCCTGCAGAGACCATGGAAGGGAGGAGGACTCTCTCAACCTCTTCTCCCTCTTCAGCTGTTATCTTTGCATGTGAAGCTTATGCGGCCCGCTAGGGAAGGAACCACCATTAAGATAAGTCACAGTTGCGACTTGCTACTACTGTGGGCAGTATATTCCCACCCCCCTCGTATAGATTCGGCCAAGCAGTTAGGGGAAAAAACAAGATCAGAGGAGAGGTGATTGTTGTATATTCCAGTAATGTTGAACCTGGACTAGGAGACCCAAGATTAAATTGCCACTTGTTTGTAAAGCTACCTGGATAGCTGCAAGGATAGATAGGATAAATAGGGGATGGGTAGGTTATGTACACTGCTTTGAGTTCCTTGGAGGTATAAAATATTGGCTGAGTTCATTGTGTGCCAGGGACAAAGCTCTGCATGCACACAGTTCTGTGCTGTTCTTTTTCACCAGCAGCTGTCAAACCCCCTGGGTAGGGGCCAGTACACTGATTTGACTATTAATTGAGAGGAGGGGAAGGCACTGCAGGCAACTAAGATGCAGCCCAGCAAGGAAAGAACAAGGTTGCTCTCCAAGATAGAAGTTTTTGGATGCAGTTTTGGATGCTGTGCAAAGGATTAATGAATAGTCCCTTGCACAGCATCCAAAAAACCCACAACACACTGGGATGCTCAACTCAGAGTCACATATGCATATGCCACTAACAGGATTCCAATCATTGAGTGTTTATACTAGTTGAGTACAGTAAGTTCATGCTGGCTTTGGAACAGGACTAACTATGCTGAACGCTCATAGTAAGCTAAAAGAAAAAGGGGGTGCATCCCCCTAACATTTATTGTTTTAGGAGATTCATTCTGGCATGGAACAAGTTCAAACAGAAGAATATAGACTTGGTTTCAGAGGCTTCCATGTAGGTAGCTATCATGGAGACCCAGCCCATGTGTGATTAACCCTCTCTATTAAAGAGAAATCAAGACTGACCTGCTTCTTTAGAGAAGGAGGAAACAGACCTAAGAGTACCAATCCATATAGCAAATGAGTACATGGTAGAAAGACCAAAAGTTCATCTACACGTGCCAGAGTATGCAGGTTCCTGGCTGGTGTATTCTGCCCATGGATCAGGCCCATTCCTCCCCAGTTACTGGCACAAAACATTGCTGCAGTTGCTGCCACCACCACCCACATCCCACTCTCTGAAGCCAGGAAGCCAGCCTGCAATACATGAACAACGCCCCCAGCATGTGACTAGCCTTCGTCACATGCTGCAGAACTCCTTATTGGCTTTGGAAGAGTAACAGCAAACAGCAGCTGCAGCAATAGCCGGAATGGCAGTGTCGGCTCCTATAGGATGCAATTTATTTTTTGCTGGCTGAAGCAGGTTTTCCCATGCATTTTTTAAAGTGGTGTAACAGGCTAAACCCCGTCTTGGCCCTGTCTTTTACCCAGGGATTGTGCGGACTACCCAGGGGCAAACAAGCCAAATGCTCTGTGTCGTCTTGACTGTAGGGCTCCAAGATGGGGCCAAGATGTGGTAAATACCCCATCTAGACAAGATCTAAGACTGCACAAGATGCCCATGCCCTCCTGTTTCTTTCTACTTGTTAAATGTGTTGATGCCTTTACTTCAAACAGGAGGGAGGGAAAGTTGGGACATGAGATGCTGTTATGTGGTGAAGTCTCCTTCTTTGGAGGTTTTTAAACAGGCTGGATGGCCCTTGTGGTCTCTTCCAACTCCATGACTGTATGATACAGAAGTACTTGTACATAACAAAACATAGCAATTTGGATTGGAACACTGCTGCTTCTACTTTTACACAAAAGATCAGTCTACAAAACTGAGGTCTTTGCCATTTAATTACAGCAAGTCCTTGATGGGGTATCTAAAGAAAAAGGAGGATACTTCTCTCTGCTCTTCAACTATATCATCTCTATATCTGCCAAAGTGGGTAGGAAACCCCTGTAGTGGGTTATCTATTAATCTAACTAGGAACTTCAGGCAACTGGCATGTTTTTACATTACCTGGGTCCTTGCCTTGAAGTTGGTGAAAGATGATAGATTATTTTCCAGTCTGACAGAATTTTAATACCTGTGAAATTAAATCTTCCTCAATATAACGATTGCAAATATGACTCACTTTATAATATGTATGGCTTTTTTGCAGAAATCTGCACTGCCCATATTGCTTCACGCAAACCTGAAATTAGTTGTGGGAGATGTGTGGCTGCAATCCTGAAAAAGTGGCATCTAGCTGTACAGAAAGCAAGGCTTGTACCCAGACATGATGATTTACAGTATAATTTTATGCACTCACTCAGAAGTTAACTGCTACTGAGTTGAATGAGATTTGCTCCCAGAAAGATGAGTCTGTATACGACTATAGCCTTAATGGGGGAAATTAAGACAAAGCAGGAATTACAAAAAGTATTGGAGGATGAGGATAGCACAAATATTAGATGAAGACATTGGTGCTCTTTCATGAAGAGAAAGAGAAGAACCATCAGCCCACAACCTCTATTGGTCCAGGTGTATGGAATCTGTCTGTAAAGGAGAAATCACAGAATCAGTGAATCATAGAGCTGGAAGGGGCCTCAGGGGCCATCAAGTACAACCCCCTGCTCAGCACAGGATCTCCAGCTAAAGCATCCCCAGGAGGTAGCTGTCCAGACTCTTTCTGAAGACATCCAATGAAGGAGACCCCACCACCTTTCTAGGCAATTGGTTCCATTGCCAAACCACTCTTATTGTCAAGCAGTTCCTTCTAATGTTCAATTGAAATCTATCCTCTTGTAACTTAAAACCATTAGACCTGGTCCTACCCCCTGGGGTAGTAGAAAGCAGGCCTACCTCCTTCCCTCTGTGACTATCCTTCAGGTATTTAAAGAGTACAATCATGTCATCACTCAGGGCCTGTCAAAGCAGTGAAAATGCCCTTCATGGAATTTACTGGGAACCCAACCTGTCTAAACAGGATCCAGCACAAATCCACACTATTGGGAAGGAGAGGGGACCAAAACAGCAAAAACAATGGGGTAAAAGCCTTTGCAGATTTTCCCATATTTTTTCAAAAACTGTGAGGCTGGTGTGCATTTTTGCTCATTTGGACTATTGAATAATAAAAACCTTGAAGGGAAGAACAAAGCTGATTGGCTGGGCAAGAGTGGGGGCAGGGCTCGCTAGGAGGGCAAGCGACCACTACCACCATGTTGGATTTTCACCTTAGTGATCACTTGCTAAGGTGATAAAAAGGATCAATATTTTCTGTTTTGCTTTCTTGTAAAGTTGGAAAGTCACTCTATCACACCAGCACACCTCGGGACCCCTTTAAAAAAACAGCAACCGGTAGCAGTGAAGAAGTAATGTGAGTAAATCACTTGCAGCCATTATCAGGGATGGCCCTTGAGGTCTCTTCCAACTCTATGATTCTATGATTCTATGATCAGGAATGTGATGCTTATACTTCCAAGGCCAGAAAAACTGTTTGGACATGTTACTGCTGCGAGATGCCAATACTATGAGGTACTTTGGATTTTTTCCCCTCGTGTAGATGGGCCCAAGGTTTTTCTTCACCAAGATGAACATGCCCAGTTCCTACCTCATATCATCCTTGTTACTCTTCTCTTAACCTGCTCCAACTTGTCTATATCCTTGGACCTGCTTAAGGAATTTTGGGCCCCCCTGCAATGCTTTATTTTGGGGGGCCCATATGTTTATCTCAGGTCAATGTAACCTAACTCAGCCTAAGCTATTCACAATACAGGATATTCAGATTATTACTAATAATGTTTTTTGCAGGAGGAGGATTACTATGCCCCCCCCCACAATGATGGGGCCCCCTGCGGATGCTGACTCTGCTGGTGCCTTAAACTGGCCCTGCTATATCCTTCTCAAAACGAGGTGCCCAGAAATGAATGCAGTACCCTGGATGAGGCCTGACCAGCACAGAATATAGTGGGACTATTACATTCCTCAGATTTCAAACTATCCTTCTATTAATGCAGGCTAAAATTGCATTCACCTTCTTTGCTGAACAACTGGCTCATGTTCAGCTTATGAACAACAATAATCCCAAGGGCCTTTTCACATGTAGTACTGCTGAGCCATGTATCCCCCTGCCCATCCTATATCTGTGCAGTTGATTTTTGAGGCCTAAGTGTAGAATTTTGCATTTGTCTCTACTGAATTTCATGTTAATTTCTGCCCAATTTTCTATTTTATCAAGGTCCTTTTGAATTCTGTTCCTATCTTCCAATGTTTTGTGTCACCTGCAAACTTGATAAGGATTCCCTCCATCCCGTCATCTAAGTAATTGATAAAAATGTTGAAGATTAATGGCCCTAGGACAGAACCTTGAGACGCTTTATGTGAGACCTCCTAATTTGAAGCATAGTCATTGATAATGACTCTCTGAACATGATTTTCCAAGCAATTATGGATCCATCTGACAGTGTTCCCATCTATTCCATATTTAATTGGTTTGCTAATCAAAATTTTATGGGAGACATGATCAAATGCTTTGCTGAAATCTAGATAAATGACATCTACAGGATCCCTACCATCTACTAAACTAGTGATCTGAGATGATAGATAGATAGATAGATAGATAGATAGATAGATAGATAGATAGGCAGGCAGGCAGGCAGGCAGGCAGGCAGGCAGGCAGGATTTCCTTTTGACAAACCCATGCTAGCTCTTATTGATCACTGCATTATCATCAGAATACTTGTGGACAGACTCCGGTATAAACCATTTTTCCTGGTATTGAAGTCAGGCTGACTGGTCTGTAGTTTCCTGGAGGTTTTTTTTTTTTTTTTTAAAGGGAGAGTCAATGTTTGCCCTTCTTCAGTTCTCCTGTTTGCCAAGATTTCTCAAAAATAATGGCAAGTAGTTCAGAGAATACATCAACATGTTCCTTCAGTACTTTGGGGTGCAGTTTGTCTGGCCCTACAGATCTGAACTCATTTAGCTTAGGTAGGTGATTACTGACTAACTCCCTATCAATCTTGTTTTGCAATTACTTGTTATACAAGTTTTCTGCATGCCCCTTGCTTGTCTCACTTGCAATTTGGGAGTGCAAGAGAAGTTGCAATAAGTGCACATATTCAGGATAAAGGTGTGAAGACTGTTTTACTGCATTATTTGACTGCTCCAAAAAGACAAATCTCCAATTGTTCAACCTCCTTCTGTATGGTATTTCTAAACAGATACAAAATAATAGATACAAAGACCTGACATAGTCTTTAAAAAACAAAACATTTCTAAGCTTTCATGATACACAACATGATCAACTATTTTTCATATTTCCTGATAAATGATAAGTCCAGCCCACAAACAATATTAACCAAGCAGAAATGGAAAGAGAGGTTTTACTATGTACTTGGAATATTTTACATGTGATAGTTTATGGTATAATCCAGAGGTGGGCAGCATATGGTCTGCTTGTTCTATGAAGGCCACAGCCATTTCTGCATACAGTATGTGTCTGCATACACACACTTCCACTGCTGCCACTCCCATTGCTGCTGCCCCACTCCCTGCAACAAATCTCAGCAATTCTACGTAGAAATATGGTGGCCATTTTGTTCTTTGCCTTTTGAACTCTGGAGGCTAGAGTTCCATAGTCCTCAAGGCAGATAATATCATAGGGTATTCCATTGCTAGCTATATTTTGGGTGCAAACCTTGTAAAAGTTTGGACTGGCCCTGAGAAGGTTGCTTTGCTTCTGAAGCATGCCCAATTTCCCTGTGTTATATCATCATACAGCTCTTATGAGTTACTGCAGATATAAATAATGCTTCTGGGAGAATGCAAGCTACAAATGCATGAGACAGCAAACTGAAATATTGGCAGGGGAAAATGGGTTTATTTCTGAATAAATATAAGCATAAAGAGTGTAGCTGGTGAAATAAAAATCACAAAGGGACCACAGAAACAACCCTGGAGGAGTAAACGAGGAAAGTTCAAAGAGAAAACAATGCTCTTGATTGGGCTTTCCAGGGCTTTGTGGGGCTTTTTATCACAGACCAGAGGTAGGTACGGCAAAATGGTTCTAAATTGCTACCATACACTTGAATTGTACCACCTACAAGAGTGCTGCATCTGTGCAGAACAAAAACAGTAGGATAAAATCATTTTATTGGCTAAATCAAAGGGCAAGCATTGTGCATGAGTGGTGTGGGTATCATTACTAAATGTCAGAATAAAGTTTATTCTATCCCCTAGCACACACCTTGGAAAGCATCTTGGAGGAAACCTGCATTACATAAATGAAAGGAATATTAATCCTGTGTGATCTCACAATGTTGTTAATATTGTTCTGCTAAGTACTCTGCCTTTCTGCTGACTCTCCTTTTCTCTAGAAGGCTGTACTAAGACTGTACCAAGACTAGACTGCAGGTGGGAGCTTGTGTTGTTGAATGCTTCTCAATGCCAGCAATGTCCTCTTTAAAGCAAAGCCAGCCCTCAGAGAGAAGGATTCTAGACCTGCTTTGCCCTGACCTTATGAAAGAACATAAGTATGAAAGAACATGAAAGTATCTCCCTGTTTTTCTTGACTAGAACTGTTGGGGTTTACCTACATGTCAATCTACCATCCACCAGTTGGTCTACTGTAGTTGGGACTAACCAATAGGATTCACACCTCAGTCAAGCCTGCAGAAAGGGAAGAGTCCAGATTCTCAGTAAGAACTGGATCTTGGTTGCTAAATCCCCTCAAGAGAGATGCCTGTTGGTGGCCATGCTGTGAGAAACTGCACAGAAAGTTTCTTGGCTCTTCTGGCTGTCCCAGAAATGAGGAGGAGCAGGCAAGAATCATAGAATTGTAGAGCTGGATGGGACTGCTAGTACTATCTTGTCCAGCCCCCTGTCGTCCTAGAATATGCAACTAAAGCACACCTAGGAGATGGCCATCCAACCTATGTTTAAAGACCTCCAAGAAAGTAGAGTCCACCACCCTACAAGGCACTCTATTTCACTTTCAAACAGCTCTTAGCATCAAGAAATTCTTCCTAATGTTAAGGTAGCTCAGGCCATGCATTCTGTTCAAACCCCTTCCCAAAATACCCATGCAAAACACCTGTTTTCCTCTTCCTGTTCACTGAGCTCCACAGACCGACACAGCAGTTATATAGAGCTAGTAGCATCTAGATTCACTTCCAACCCAATCAGTGAATCACTTCCTCACAACAGAAGCCTTGCCTTCTTAAACCATGTGCTCAGGGAGAACATGTGGCCCCAAACAAGCCTCCAAACAACTCAGCCAAGCAATCAGCCTTGGCTCCAAAAGCACAAACTACATTCTCCAGAGAGTGAGTTTCAGAGTTTGAGGCAGCAGCTATCTAGAGAGGAAGATGTTGAGTATGGGTAGCAGTGGCTTATTTTAAGTGCCAAGAAGTTGGTTATAGAGAAGGAGGAAGAATGGAAGGTAGATCACTTCTCTCCTCTCCATAGCTGCAACCTTCAAACTTGGCATATATTCTTCAGATGACCTGGGCTATCTTTCCTTCATGGTCTCATGATGGTAGCTTTGTGGGATTGAAAAGGATGCTATTTGAAGCATCCAGGAAACAAGAAGCTGATTCCTTCTTCAGTTTTCCATCTGCCTTCCTTTATAATGACACCGAGTGAAAAAATTGATTTCAATTGATTTTTGATGGGAATATATGAGGCTTCACAAAATTCTAATTTAAATTTGGGTAAAAGCTAAACTGACAGATCTGCCCATCCTAATCTTGGCCAGGAAACTGGAACCTGATTTTTGCTGCCTCTTTTTCAGTGGGAAAGCTCCTGAATCAAAGGAGTACATGAGAAAGCATAGAGGGCAAAGGATGTGTATGTGTGTGAGTAGGAGAGGTGTTATAAAATCATTTGTGACTTTCCCAGGAAAGTAGTGGCCAGGGAAGGAAAAGAGAAGAGTCAAAACTTAATAAGAGATGATTACTACAGACACATTAAGAAGTCATTGGTCTCTGTCAAGGGCTGCTTTAATTAACAAAAGCCAGGAACTGCAATCCTGACTTACTGCCAGTGCCATGCAAAACACTATTGTGACCACATGAACGTAGCTAATTAAATGTCACTTAAGTCTCCCCCAAAGCTGGCAAAAGGATTCCTGCTATACTGCCAGATTCCCCAACCTGTTTCAAAAATTGCTCTATTTGTCATGTTTTGCTGAGAGAAATGGGACACTGAGCCTGTTGCTTCTTGGGGGTGTCTTCCTTTTTTAACAACACAATTCTAAATATGTCTTCTTGGAAGTAAGTCCCAGAGTCAATGAGGACTAATTTTCAATAGACTCATTTAGAATCTAGCAGGTGGGGACATTCCATCTCAATCCTCATTAAAGATGATGCAGGGCTTTTTCAGTGGTGGCACACCAGTTATAGAATGCCTTTCTGTTAAATCTCCAGTTGTTCCAACTCTCTTGTCTTTCAGGGACCAGTCAAAAACATACATACTACAGAAACTTTCTGTATTGTATCTACTGTGGAAACTTTTACAAAATAAGTAAAGGTTGGAATTCTCTCCTTTTTTCTGTTTGCTTTTATTTACTTTATTGCATATTAGGAATAAATCTGTAATGTATTCTTTTAAATCATTTATATTTTATATAGTTACCCTTGCACCCAGCTCTTCTTCAGAAAGGGGAAATATAAACCAAATGCGATGATGATGATGATGATGATGATGATGATGTCAGAGTGAGAGTAATACTACCTGCCTTTGTTTTGACAGGGAAACAATGGCATTGAGCAATAGGGAGTATGGTTTCTCAAAGAGGCAATGAAGATAGGGTGAATAAGCTGAGCAAAATGGAGCTTTTGTGAACTCTTTCACCCACTCACCCAAGCAAAGTATGTTAATTATGAGAAATTTGGCTCAGTCCAAGCATAGGCTAAACACACCATGCTTGCCAACATCAAACACAGGGACAAAGAGAGAAGTTTTTAAATTGAATCATAGAATCATAAAGTTGGCAGAGACCACAAGGGCCATCTAATCCAACAACCTGCCATGCAGAAATATACAATCAAAGCACTCCTGACGGATGACCATCCAGCCTGTTTAAAATCTCCAAAGGAGGTGACTCCAGCACACGCTCCCAGGCAGTGCATTCTACTGCCAAACAGCTCTTACTGTCAGGAAGGTCTTCCTAATGTTTAGGTAGAATCTCTTTTCTTGTAGTTTGAGTCCATTGCTCTGTGTCCAAGTCTCTGGAGCAGCAGAAAACAAGCTTGCTCCATCCTCATTATGACATCCCTTCAAATATTTAAACATGGCTATCATGTCACCTCTTAACTTTCTCTTCTCCAGACTAAGCATACCCAGCTCCCTAAGCCACTCTTCATAGAGATTGGCTTCCAGACCTCCCACCATTTTGGTTGCCCTCCTCTGGACACATTCCAGCTTCTCAATATCCTTCCTAAATTGTGGCACCTAGAACTGGACAGAGTATTCCAAGTGAGGTCTGACCAAAGCAGAATAGAGTGGCACTATTACTTCCCAGTATGGCTACCACTATTTCCAATATCTGACCAGCCAGATTTTGCTGGACTCCAACCCCTGAGCTGGACCACAGCATGAGTAACGTCTGTGTGAAGAGCATTGTGGCTGGATTGCTCTATGGAAGATGTGCAGGGATCTTCCATTCTCTAGTAATTCCACACATTTCAGTGTGCCAGGTACTACAGACACAAGGCTGGGGATAAAGAATCAGAAGGCCTCACTGTGTCAAAACCTTTTCTTCAAGTTATGGACCATGTCCTATCTATATAAATAAAATTAAGGTTGCTGTCTGTTTTTCTGGTTGTTACCACCATTACCTGAATTGGTGGGGAGTCTGTGGGGAGGCCACCCATGAACTATTATTAGTTGGGGGAATAATTATAGCTCAAATGGCATGCTGTAAGAGGCAGATAAGTTCAGGATCTTTTCACCTGTGTATACCAGTACTCACAGCAGAGAACTCCAGGTTACACTAAAGTAAATTGTTTTTATGGGGAAATGACTCAGAAAGCACTCACACATGCAACACACACTCACAAGAACCACACAAGGCTAAAGAAGAGTTTCAGGCAGAAAGATTGGACAGAGGAATGGATTTGGGAGATGGGACTATAGTTACCAGTCTTGAAGAGAAGAGAAAAACTCAGACAGAAGTCTGAGGGTGGCACTGATGACTGATCCAGGGACATGCCAACAGAAAGAGTGGCAGGTGTTGCCCACCGTGGCACACCTTGCTGTTGTTTGGGCCTAATATTTATACTATATTTTATGTCTTGAAGGGGTATTTGGGCTTAGAACAAAACTTAGATGGGTCTCCCACCATTTAAACAAAGGAAGCCAAAACTCTGCTTATTGCTGTTAATGGCTGAGAGATAGGAATTGATGGATTTATGACAATCTCACATTGTAGGACAGGAAGGGGTGTTGAGGGATATTTCCAGGGAATAGGAATTGTTTTGGTCACTTGTTTGTTTGTGATGTGTGACTCATTGCCAAGGGTGCCCAAGAGGGGATTAGCACATATCTCCATAATGGTGTTGTTTACTAGGGGCTTCGCTTAATCCTGTCTTGGGTGTGTCTGCTAGTATCTTTCCATGACAGCCTCCCAGGTCCTTGTGACTTCTGTTTGACCTCACCTTTTGGTCTACCCTGGTCTACTAGACCCCTTGAAGTGTCTTAATGTTGCCAATTATGACATAAGGAGGGGGTGTAGGGCATAGTAACACCACATCATGTGAAAATGCCTGGACAGGTTTTCACCAAATTTGAAGGGAATCTAAAGTATAGGCTATATGGTGTACATTAAATTCACCTGGTAGGGGATGGGGACACCCTAATTACTTTTTAATTCCTACAGAATAGTAATGTATTTGACACCTGATTGAGAGATACATGTTCTCTCAAGGGCAGCTAAGGCCACTGCCACACTGCAGAAATAATGAAGAAATAACGCTTTAACTATAATGGCTCCTGCTTAAGGAATCCTGGGATTTGCAATTTGTTGTGGCACCAGAGCTCTCTGACAAAGAAAGCTAAATGTCTCACAAAACTACAAATCCCAGAATTCCATAGCATTGAGCCACAGCAGTTAAAGTGGTGTCAAAATGCATTATTTCTGCAGTGTGACAGCAGCCAAAGACTGATGCAAGGAACACTGGAGTACCAAAGGTGAGGTGTTCATTCTCCACAGCAATTGAAAATAAAGACCATTCTGCTGGGTACTATAGCTAGTCTTTTAGGAGATTTTCAGACGTGGCAAAAACCATGTCAAAAGATCACGAGAAGGACAGGAAGGGGTGAGATTATCAGATGATGTCATCCTCCATTATCCCTGGGTCATTGCGCAGCTGTGAGTAAGGCATCCCTTTCTATTAGTGGCTTGTCCCTGTCAATACGAAAGGGAAGTCTTGTCAGCGCTATGACCCAAGGACGGCTGAAGGACATGAGCATCTGATAATGTCGCCCTTTCTGTTCCTGTCGCATTCTTCTGACGTGGTTTGGAACACAATTTTTTGCCACGTTCTACCACGTCTGATAATCTCCTTAGTCTTTTAGGAAAAAGAAATTGTTGGGGAGAGGGCAGCCTTTTTTTAAATTAATGGAAGCTCCCATACTTAAGTGGTCGAACAGTGAGTGCCTGGGCACTGGGCATTAAAGAGGGTGTATTCAATAAGAAACATCCCCCAAATACTCAAGAGACAAAGGAATGCTATGCAATGTGGTTCATCAGTGATGGCTTAGGCACTGCCCAATAGGTGCCCATCACACATGTGCAACCACAGTTCCCTATACAGCTGAACAAGCCGTATTGAGTGCTGGAAGGGGGGGTAATGGTCGAGTCATCTTTGTGATTAAAAGGGTTCTTTTTTCATGATGATACGGTGGCAGGATGCCAGTGAACACAACCTCTGTGGCTGCTGCAGGGAGCATTCTGGGGAGGAATTAAGAGCTGAATATTAGTTTCAGGGATAGAACTTAATTAGCAGATTCAACAGAGATTCCAATTAAATAAAATAGCAGCAGGAGCACACTGTGCTTGCCTCGTGGCTTTTCCAGAGATGTTGAGCGGGGACAGCAGCCCTAATCCAGAGTTCTGAAAGGCCTCTGATAAGAGGCCGTAAAGCCAGCCAGGAAAGAAAGGCTAATGAGATTACTAAATCTAGGGCTAGCTATATTCTGAGCCAGAGGTGATGATTAATGGAGGATCTATTTTGCTTAGGAAGGCAGGCAGGCAGCTGAAGGTTTGGAAAAGAGAAAGGCTGGGGTATTGTCCCTACACTCTCTGCTGGGAAGGCTGCAGAAACACTTTTTAAAACCACGGTTTAAACCTAGAGGCTGCTGCTAGCAAAACACACCATCTGCATAGCCTCTACAGTTGAGTGTAAAAGGAGACTGTTAAGAAAGAAAGGTTTTCAGTTCTGCTATCATAAATAAACTAGCTTAGCTATATCTTGGAATTCATAGCCAAGATCTTGTTCAACACAGGCAGAGTGTAGACAGGTGTGTGTATGCGCCCGCACCCATGTGTGTATGTGTGTGCACATGCAGTTTGAGGCAGTAGTGATGATGATGGCTTGTGTCATCCATGGAACTGGGAACTTCTCAGCTATTCCAGTGGCCATTCTATTCAGTTGTGCCTATATGCTGCTGCACCATGGGCAAATGGGAAACCACTTATGTAAGGGGCATTGGATACTTCCTTACAGAAATATATAAACAACTAGCTGTACCCGGCGTAACATACACCACTATCTATACATATAAAATGGTGTGGTATGTTTCCATTCCCACTCTGCTGATTGGCCATTCAGGAAACATGTCAAGAGTACGATCATTTGACGCATTAATATATAACCTAAATCAGCTATAGTGGCATATGTTACACCAGGTACAGCTAGTTTCATATTTATTTATTTATTTATTTATTTATACCCCACTTTTCAGCCACAAGGCTATCAGAGCGGCTTACAAATTGTTTTAAGCAATAGCAATTTACACATCTACACTGCAAAAGGCAGTTTCCAATGTGTGTTAGCTAATTGCCCCCACAAGCTGGGTACTCATTTTACCAACCTATGAAAGGATGGAAGGCTGAGTGAACCTTGGAGCCCACTGGAATTGGGAGCCCCTCCACCACCCCTCCACTGAGATACCGAGAGCCCCTCCACCGCCGCCATGCAACTCTGCATACAGACACACACACACCACGCTACACACACACATACCATATGGACCGGGACATGAGAGCCCCTCCTCCGCCACCATGCAAATGCGCATTCACACACACACCATGCTACAAACACACACACACCATGGTACACACACACCACATGCACCAGGACATGAGAGCCCCTCCGTCACTATCATGCAACCATGCATACACACGCATGCTACACACACCATGCTACACACACACACAAACAGACACACACACCATTCTACACAAAGACATATGCACACCATGCTTCACACACACACCATGCTACACAAAGACATACACACACCATGCTTCACACACACACCACACTACACACACATCAAATGCTAGGACATGAAAGCCCCTCCTCTGCCACCATGCAATCGCACACACACGCACACACCATGCTACACAAACACACACCACACTATACACACACCGTGCGTGCCAGGACATGAAGGCCCCTCTACTGCCACCGTGCAATTGCACATACACACACACACACCACGTCACACACAAACACACAGGGTACACACACACACCACACCACACACCTCCAGCATGTTACACCTTCTTCATGCTACACCCTCCCATGCTACACCCCCCACACTACACACGCACACATACCATGCTATACCCCCCACACTACACCCCCATACTACACCCCAAGCTACACACAGCCCCACACTACACACACCATCATGTTACACCCCCATGCTATATCCCCCACACTATGCACACACATACCATGCTACACCTCCACGCTACATTCCCCATGGTACACACACAAGCCCCCACACTACACACACATCCTGATACACACACACCACACTACACCCGATGCTACACCCTACACGCCCCATGATACACCCCCCATGCTACACCCCCACGCTATACCCCATGCTACACACCATACCACACACACACACACCATGCTACATCCCCCACACTATATATACATCCCACACTACACACACACCCATACTACATCTCCCACACTACACCCACCCACGCTACACACACACACACACACCAATCTACACACCCCATGCTACACTCATACCCCATGCTACACACACTCTCCACACTATACACACCATGCTACACCCCCACACTACACGCACACATACCCCATACTACACCCCCATGCTACACACCTCATGATGCAAAACCCATGCTACACACATACCCTATGCTACACACACAGAGACATGCTACACACACACATACCCCATGGTACATACACACACACCATGGAGAGCACCTCTGCCACCACCATGTTTAGAAAGGACTTAAACTTCCACATGTTTCCACCCCCAGTGTGCTGATTGGCTGCCCAAAGGAGAGCTTTGATTGGTTGGTAAGTTTCCTAAGCATCCAATCAGCACACTGGAAAGAGCAATATACCCAAGAGCATTATATATATATAGATAGATAGATGCAGCCATCAGCATAACCAGGAGTTACATTGGCATCATGTCCAACAGGATTCTGGCCAGCAAATTTGCAGATTGAGGACCCCATATATCCATTGCAAATGAAATCCATATTCAGACATACTTAGCACTGATTCCTCAAACTAAAATTCAAACAACTCTTGGTGAGCCCACCTTGCTCTCTATGTTCCCACCCTCCTATTAGTCCTTTCTCTCTTCAAGCAGGGAAAGGAAGCCTTTCATCATGGGGACTAAATCATTCCTGGAGCTTTTTGTGGATCAGATGGCATAGATGGCCATGGTCATACTCATTGATGTTACTTGGTTTCCAGGCAAAATGCTTCATGGCTCTTCTCTCCCCATTGTTTTAGCCAGAAACCAAACATAGAATCACAGAGTTGGAAGAGACCACAAGGGCCATCCGGTCCAACCCCCTGACACACAGGAATAAACAATCAAAGCATTCCCAACAGGTGGCCATCAGACTTTGCTTAAAAACCTCCAAAGAAGGAGACTCTACCGCACTCCCAGGCAGTGCATTCCACTGACAAACAGCTCTTACTGCCAGGAAATTATTCCTAATGTTTAGGTGGAATCTATTTTCCTGTAGTTTTAATCCATTGCTCCATGTCCTAGTCTCTGGAGCAGCAGAAAACAAGCTTGCTCTATCCTCAGTATGACATCCCTTCAAATATTTAAACATGGATATCGTGTCCCCTTGCAACTTTCTCTTCTACAGGCTAAACATGCCCAGGTCCCTAAGCCACTCCTTTCAGGGCACAGCTTCCAGGCCTACCACCATTTTGGTCACCCTCCTCTAGACATGTTCCAGCTTGTCAACATCTTTCTGGAATTGTGGTGCCCAGAACTGGACAGAGTATTCCAGGTGAGGTCTGAACAAAGCAGAATAGAATGGCACTATTACTTCCCTTGATCTAGACACTATACTCCTATTGATGCAGCCTAGAAATACACTGCGTATTTTAGCTTCCCTATCACACTGCTGACTCATGTTCAGCTTGTGGTCCACAAAGACTCCTACATCCCTTTTGGATGTACAGTCATCCCTCCACATTTGCAGGGGTTAGGGTCTTGAGACTCCCGCGAATGTGGAAAAAACACGAATAAAAAGGCTCCTCACGCGACCCCCCCCCCACGGAAGGGAAGGAGTCTAACTAACTCCAGCAGAACATGGTCACTCCCCCGAAGGATCCTGCCACTTCCAGACCATTAACTAGATCATCACTGTTGGTTACAATCAGATCTAAAACAGCTGTTCCCCTTGTTGCCTCTTCCACCTTCTGGACAATGACATTGTGAGCAAGGCAAATGAGGAATTTGGTGGACTTAAAATTTTTGGCAGACCTGGACTTCCAACAAATATCAGGATAGGTAAAATACCCCATCATTACTACAGTCATCCCTCCACATTCATGGGGGTTGGGGCACAAGATCCCCATGAATGTGAAAAAAATGCGAATAAAAATAGGCTCCCACAGCCTGCCCACAACCCCACCCCCACCCTTTCAAATTGGCAACAGGGCTTTTCAACCCCATTTGCCACTTTGGGAAGCACAGGGGGGCTGGCAAGCTTCCCGCTTGCCCAGCCAGCCACTCATCCACCCTTCCTGGAGCACAATGGGACTGGCTGGTGGGGGAGGAGGCTTGCCAGCCACCACCACCCCCGCACTTCCCAAAGCCGTGATGGAGCTGAACAGCCCTATCACAGCTTGGGGAAGCATGGAGGGGGGTGGCTGGATGGGGGAAGGCTTGCCAGCCACCCCCTGTGTTTCCTGAACCTGTGATGGGGCTGGGCGGCCACATTGCAGCTCGGGGAAGTGTGGAGGGTTGGGTGGCTGGATGGGGGAAGGCTTGCCAGCCACCCCCTGTGCTTCCCGAACCTGTGATGGGGCTGGGCAGCCACATTGCAGTTCAGGGAAGTGTGGAGGGGTGGGCGGCTGGGTGGGGGAAGGCTTGCCAGCCACCCTCCCATGCTTCCTGAACCCGGGAAGGGGCTGGGCAGCCACATTTTGGATTGGGGAAGCATGGAATAGTGGGTGGCTGGATGGGGAGGTTTGCCAGCAACCCCCTGCAGCTTCGGGAAGGGCAGAGGGGTGGCTGACTGCGAATAATCGGAACCGTGAATGTGAAAGCCGCAAATGTGCAGGGGCAACTGTACATCTCTCCTATCTGAATGTGCAGCCATCTCTTCTAGAAAGGCATCATTCAAGTCCCCAGTTTGGCTTGGAGGTCTGTAATAGATCCCCACAACAACATCCCTGCTGTTTCTCTCTCCTTTAATTTTTACCCAGATGTTCCCAACCTGGCTCCCAGGATTTAAGTCATAGATCTGTTCACAGGTGTACACATCCTTAATGTATAATGCTACTCCACCACCCTTCCAGTTTGGTCTATTTCTCTGAAATAGGCTATCCCCTCTGTTCTTACATTCCAGTCATGATGCTCATCCCACCAGGTTTTAGTGATGCTTATTTAAATCATATTTGCTTTGCTATGCTAAGAGTTCAAGTTCATCCTCTTTCTTTCCCATGCTCTGTGCCTTATTACAGCGGCATCTAAGACCATGGGCCACTCTCCCTCCATCTGTCTTTTAAAGGTTCTATTCCTCCCAGTTTTGGGGTCTTGTACTATTTGCCTTGTTCTCTGTATAACATTCAGGCCATTATCTCTAGCACTTGATGAACTCCTGCCCTCATGAATACTGTCTCCCTCCCCCCCACAACTCGGTTTAAAGCTCTCCTGATCAGATCTCCCTTTCTTCCTCCTCTTTCCATGCTGTGTGGAGGAATCTGGGAGTTGTAGTCCAAAACAGTAATGGTGCCAAGCTTCACAGCTGGTGTCTGCAATTGCCATTGGAGAGCAGCCAGGTTCTCTCCTCCTGCTTCTTTCCCATGCAGGGAAGAAGTCAAAGGAGTGAAGTGCCTTCAGTGAGTATTGCTAGATGCTAGCTGTGGCTAGTTAGCTTCCCTCCTTCTCCCCGTTCCCTCATGGAGAAAATCAGATAGGCTTTCACAAAGGCTTTCATGGCCAGCATCCATAGATTTTCCTTGTGTGTGTGTGTGTTTTCCTGGGCTATGAGGCCGTGTTCTGGAATAGTTTCTTTCTGACGTTTTGCCTGCATCTGTGGCTGGCATTCTCTAAGGATGCCAGCCACAGATGCAGGCGAAACATCAGAAAGAAACTATTCCAGAACACGGCCTCACAGCCCGGGGGTGGGGGGAACACAAGGAAAATCTACAAAAGCAGATAGCTTTGAGATCCTGATTTGATGCTTAGAATCTTTAACTTTCTGAGCTGAAGATGAACTTTTGGGAGAAAAGACAGGCTATAATTTGCTGAGCATTATGAAGTGGACAAATTCAGATAACAAAAGTAGGTATGTAGAAAGATTTGCAGCATAACTGTTCCAGGTTTTGCATTAATTTTTGTTCGATATAGAATTCATTATTATTTCTATGAAAAGTTCATCTAGACCAGTATTCATAAATGAAGAATTTTCTGGATGCTTCAGAGAAAGGGCAGGGAGCAACAATGCAATAGTGTATTCCTTGTGGTTTATTCCCAGTTTTCAACTATTTAACCCCTGAAGCATTTCTTTGGAGCATTTCTCCTTTAAAATGCAGATTCAGACCATCATGAAACTTATTTTCTATAAGTTTGTGAAAAGGGTACTGCAGTCATAATGAGAACCATATACAGCCAATCAATTAAAAATTACAATTCAGATTTTAAAAGTACAATGAAAAAACAGGTCATGTGGAACAAAACTGATCAAAAATATTTGCTTGAAATTGTTCAATGAATAACAGGTTGATCAATATGTAGACAGACCACAGGAAGCTTTGGCAGTGAAGAAAGTGACTAAACTAAATATAGACTAGCTAGGTAATCAGTGCACAATATCTACATAGCCACATTTCAGGTGGTTGAAAGGACAGAGGTTGAACTGTTCTCATCTTTGGCATGAAGGTGGGCAGTACAATCCTAAATCAGAGAGATGGCAACTGCAAGGAATTACGATTAGAGACAAACCACTTGGGCCAGCAGAAATCCTCTTCAGCTGGCATATTCCTTTTCTTCAGTCTGTTCTATTCTCAGAAATCAGTGAACAGAGCAATCTGTCAGAAGAACTGCTCCACTGGTTCAGAACTGCTAGTAGAAGAGCCACAAATGGAGGTAGAGAAGATGCAGGGTAAGGGAAATACTAACATAACACCCAGAGCCAAAGATCCTCCTATCCAGAGACACAGACAAAGCAACTGCACAAAGTTAGGACAAGACAAGGTAATCCTAAGGAATTCCCAACACCCTTAGGCTAGCAGGGGTATGGTGTCAGGAAAGCTTTAGTCGGGCTAGTGCCTACTCAGCTGGCCCTTGGCCATCTTGGCCAGTTAGGATTTCACTCGACGCCTCTTTCAGCGTCTTGCCGCGCAAGCAGCCTCCGGAGCAGTAACGAGGCTGCTGCGCGGCAAGGGGTCCATTTTGGACGACGCCGTTTCTCTCTCTGCGGTGTCCGTGACTGTTGTGGCTAGCATTGGAGGCGGCCGTTACTGCTCCGGAGACTGCTTGCGTGGCAAGAGGCTGAAAGAGGCATATGAAAATCTCCTAAGTGAGTCTGGAAATGTGACCTGAAGCAAGACTAGCAGGCCAAGATAGGTTTTTAATAGCCAAGATGATTACACAATTGATGTACAATTCTGAGACATCTCTGTAACCCTGTCAGGGAGATGCTTTGTACTTTAATTTATTTTTTGAATTTGTAACAGGCCTTTTATTGTGCATTTGTGAACACATTAGCACTTATTGTTCCTTCCTACACCTGTGTAGTTGGTGCTTCACATGAATGGAATAATAATGAGCTATATCTCCTCCTTCTAAAATCTCTACCAGAGAAGAAAGGCTTCTCTCTATAGCCAGTAGACATGCATTTCCTGTGTCCTGTGCTCGCCTCTGTGTTTGTCCTAATGACGAGCAGAAGGGTGGGGGTGAATGGTAGAAGTACAGCACAAATAAGAACTCCATCTGACAAATATTGCTTCTCCCCTCCCTAGTTTTGGACCAAGCAGTGTTTCAGCAGCACTAAATGCAGCACACTCATTGTGGTTTTGTTAGCAGTAAGTGCAGCCTAGAGGCTGTGGAGCTTTCCTTTCATATGGAAATGAAAACATTAAAAACAGTATTCACAAGCAGGTTTTTAAAGTGTGGTGTGTGTGTGATGTATCTTTATGGGGCAGAGATGGGCTATATATTGCTATGGCACAATCCTTGCTCCCCCTCCTGTCTTGTCCTCTCTCATTGTAAAAGTTTGGTTGAATGGCAATATTGGATGCAAACCTAGCCACCAAGACAAGCAAAGTACATGAAAACAAACAAACAAACAAAAATCCATGCATCTTCCTTCCTACTTTGCCTATCTCAGGTGGAGCCTCCAGGCCCAACATTTTGCTTTCAATCTTCTATTTCTTATTTTTGTATTCTCTTAGCAGAATTCTAGGGCAGACAGCTACAGGGTTACATCAATCCATGCCTTAAATTTCTCCATCCCTGGGGAAAGGGCACCACAAAAATCTCAGAAGGGAGAACTCTTGAAGCAACTTTTGATTTGTTTTAAAAAGAGTCTGTACAAAGGCTGGTAGAAGTATGCAAGGTCATGAGGAATTCACACACAACAAAACGAAACTCACAGCTTTCTTTTTCTGACTAAAATTAATGGTTGGCATTCAGTAGGAGTTACAGATTGGTAACCTAGAGTTACAGATCCATAACTGCTCTGTATTCAATGAGACTAGATAGTCTTACTGTAAAACTTTGTAAATGCCCCCCCTCAAGTCAACTTAACATCCGGCAGACAGCTGGCAATCTGGGCGCAAGGAAGCGGATATTTTGAACTCCCTCCACCAGCAAGTGAGGCTTGCCACAAGGGTCTGGTTCCGATCGTCACACACTTGCTGGCTACTGGTAGAGGGTTGGGAAAATCGTCCTCCTTGCATCCTGATCAGCAGCCGACCAGACCTCCTTTGCCCAGTCCAGCTGCTTGTTATTCAAGTGCACAGGTGTGGCAAGGGTTGGTCGAGGAGACATTGCTTATTGCAATTCACAATGCTGTCACCTGTCTTAACGGTCAAAAGAGCCTCCCTAAACTTCGCATGTACCCTAACCAAGATGGCAGCCACAAGTGATTTACCCACCATTTTAAATCTGTCAACGCAATTTAAAAAAACAAAAAACAGTTCACTATGGTGCATATATGCAATATTTCATATTTACAAAAAATGGGGGGAGAGTAAAAGATTGCCATTTTATCAACTTACTGGACCTTCACTTAGCCAAAAATCCAACATGGCAGCAGCAGGCACTTCCCCTGTTTGCTAGCCCCACCCCGCATGCTCATCCAGCCAATCAGATTATGCTGCATGGTTGGAGCAATGTGAATGTGATTGTCTTAATGACTGCACATTCACATGCCCTACGGAGCTTTTTAAAAACTCTGGGAGAAGCCCCGAAGGCTTCCCAGATGGAGTTTATGGTGGATTTAGCTGCCCCCCTTCTGAATGAGACATGTAGATGTGAATGTCTGTTTGGACAGATTGCCTTCCATGTGTTTGCCATTTGGATTATTTTCACTGCTTGGAGAGGCCCTAAGTAACTGATTTAGAATATAGACAAATATTACAAATTTCTTTCCAAGGGTGCACACAGAGCCATATTAACTTTCTCATGTTTTTCCTCTGTGTATATTTTCCTTGTTGTATGGCTCAAACTACACTGTGGTTGTATTGATTTGACAGGCTTTGTTGGGGATGTAAATAATTGCCATTAGAAGAGCTGCTAAAAGTTTACAGGGTTAACTATCATAAAATCCATAGAATAGCAATAATAATCTAATTAGTGTTTCCCAGCAGTATTGCCCACAGTAGATTTCTTCTCAGCTCTCCTTCTTTTGTCCCTTTCCTTGGTAAGTCTGTTTCCTCTAAATAACACCTCTTCTTTCTAGCAAACACAAGTTTAATTCATCAGAGGTTCAAGTGACTGAGTTTCCAGCAAAGACAGAATGAAATCACTCACTCACAAACCTGCTGTATTTAGGGTTGCCACTTCATGATTGATTCAGGCTCTGAAGTTTCCAGGCTAAAACCCAAGACCTAGAGATAGCACCTGGTGATGTTATTAAGAACGATACCAACCACAGCCACTCACAGATTGTCACACGCAGTTCTCTCTCACACAGAGAGAACATGTTTTTCTGTTTATTAAGATAAAAATCTTAACTAAAGGGGCTGTTCCCAGATCAAGTTGATATGAGTGGATTATTTATTATCATCTATTTAGGGAGACAGAATAAGAAACACTGAATCTAGCCTACTTGCTTCTAGGCAAAAGGTAGACATAGAGTAAAGGGTGTTCTGTGGTATCACAGTGACTGGGAGAGAAGAAGGAAGCTGACTAAGTAAATACATAGAGTCCCTGGAGATTCTTTGCAAGTTGCAGCAACAAATGAATGAATCCTTGCAATTGGTAGCAAGCTGTGGCTCTGTTAGTTGAGCTGGAGATTTGCACACAATCCTTTTCTCTTGCCTGAAACTGAGCCCCCACCCCAATTCCCAAACAGGAAAATGTGCACATTGGTATCCTGCCTGAAGATGACCCACAGAAACTGGAGATTCAGGGCTAGGCCCTGAGATGTGGCAACTCTCTCTGTATTATTCCATCATATACAGTCCTCCCTTTGAATTTGTGGCTTTGAGGTTTGTGGTTTTGAGTATTTGCGGTTTGTCCTCCTTCTCCTCCCCCTCCCCGGAGACTGCAGCAATGTGGTGACAGGGAAGTGAGGGTACTCCAGCCACCTCAGGGGCTTGGCTCCGTTTGAGGTAGGGAGCCAAAGCACACAACTGCCTACTTTCCTGGGGCTTGGCTCCATTTGGGGTGGGGAGCCAAGCCCCAGGAAAGTGGGGAGTTTGAGTCTAAAGTGCCCAGCTCCCCACTCTCCCGGGGCTTGGCTCTCCACCCCAAATGGAGCCAAGCCCCAGGAGAGCGGGCAGTTCGGTGCTTTTGCCCTGAACTCCTTGCTCTGTTGGGACTTGACTCTGTTTGGAGTGGAGAGCCAAGTCCTGGAAGAGCAGGCAGTTCAGGTCTAAAGTGCCCAACTCCCCACTCTCCCAGGGCTTGGCTCTCCACCCTAAATGGAGCCAAGCCCCAGGAGAGCGGGCAGTTCGGCGCTTTTGCTCCGAACTCCCTGCTCTGCTGGGGCTTGGCTCCATTTAGGGTGCTTTTGGAGGGGTGTGGGAGAGGGGAGGGGTGCAGGGGGTGGGAGGGCCGGTGGTGAGGCTGCCTAAGCCCCGCCGCCAGGTTTGGAGAGGCACGGGGGTGATGATGGGAGGGTCGGTGGTGAGGCTGCCCAAGCCCCACCACCACATTTGGAGGGCCGCGGGAGTGGGAGGGCTGCCAGCAAGGCTGCCCAAGCCCTGCCACTGCGTTTGGAGGGGTGCGGGGGTGGGAGCTCATTGGGGGGAGCATCATGTTATTCATGTTCTTTTTCAAATTCGTGGTGGTGCTCCTCCCCTAACCTCCACAAATTCAAAGGGAGGGCTATAGTCTCAATATCATCTGCCTAATGTCTGAGATCCTGCATGGCACAGTGTAGGGTAATATTCAAAGACATAGCTGTTTGAGTCAGTATGCAAAGGGCTCTTGAAGCACCTTTGAGACTGAGGACTTTGTCAGATGAGCCCCTTAAAAGTGTTCTTTTGCTGGCATAAAAATACATTTTTATGCCAGCAAAAGAATACCTCCCCACTGCACTTATGTCTAATCCTGGCAAAGTCTTCCCCAGCAATGAAAGAGGAAGTGAACGGAGCTCTAATCACTTCCTCCTTTGAAATCCTGTGGATTATTGCAAGACTTCATCATGTGGGATATTAAAAAAATAAAACAAAACAAAAATAAGACAGAAAAAGTTTACACAAGCACCTAAAAACACTAAAAAACTTACAAGTAACCCAGGGAGGGTCATAAAAAGTTTATCACTTACCTGGATGTCGCAATCTCAACCTGGAAGTGTTCGCACTGGACTGGCCATTGACACTGCTTTGATGTGAGTAGTACAAGGGTGCGAGGTTTCATATGCCAGCAATGCTGGCACAAAAGCACCACAGGGGATCTATTGACAGCTTCAGCTGACAATAAAAAACCTGGGGTTTTGGCGGGGACATAACTGTGAAAGGGTGACATCCTCAGATATGCACATCCTTTTGTGGTTATGTGGCATTGTTATGACTCCATATTTAGTGTGTCTGATAAAGTCCTGAGAGAAAGAGATTTGTAACATAAAATTTTGTAGACTATGTCTACTTCATCAGATGTAGGACTTTATCAGACTGCACTGTTATAGGGCTATTATTCCCCTTTAACTGCTATGGCTGCCTTTTGTGGAACTCGGAGGTTGTAGATTAGTGAGGCCTCCATGAAGCTTCGGAAGCCGCAGAGCCATATTTTAATCACGGAGGTTGCCCGTGATTAAAATATGGCTCTGTGGCTTCCGAAGCTTCATGGAAGTGACACGGATGGTTTCGGGAGAGGGATGGCGGCGTCCGAAAATGACCCTCTGCCGCACAAGACCGCCGTCCCTCTCCCAGAAGCTCCTCCCGCATGAGCCACGGTAAAACACGGTCTGAAAATCTCCTACAAGCTAAACATGAGTTAGCAGTGTGATGCAGCAGCAAAAAATGCCAATGTGATTCTAAGCTGCATTAATAGGAGTATAGTGTCTAGATCAAGGGAAGTAATAGTGCCACTTTATTCTGCTTTGGTCAGACCTCACCTGGAAGACTGTGTCCAGTTCTGGGCACCACAAGTCAGGAAGGGTATTGAGAAGCTGGAATGTTTCCAGAGGAGGACAACCAAAATGGTGGGAGGTCCGGAAGCTATTATGCCCTATGAGGAGTAGCTTAGGGAACTGCGTATGTTTAGTCTGGAGAAGAGAAGGTTGAGAGGAATAATACCTTAAAAGTAAACAAAATCTGGCTCCCAGTTTTGAAATACAATAGAATTAAAACTAAACACTTACAAAGGAATTCCACCCAGGGACATGGGGATTCCCAGCAGATAATGGCCCCTCAACCAACCATCAGCCAAACAGACACTAATGAGCCTTGCATTTCTATACCCAGAAACTAACCATTCAATTACACAAATTTACATATACTACCCTATAGGGGTTCACAGCATATAAACCCCAGACACACTCCTACCCTACCATTCTCTGAAGATGCCAGCCACAGATGCAGGCAAAACGTCAGAAAGAAACTATTCCAGAACACGGCCTCACAGCCCAGAAAAAACCCAAGGAAAATCTAACTGGGGAAATCATGAGGAATAGCTGAGAGGCTGATACTGCTATCCCCACCACCACCACACACACTCATATCAACCCCAGTATCTGCTGCCTGAGGAGGTTACCTCACTCTAGGGATGCTAAAACATGACACTACTCCAATTGAAAAAGAGAGCAACTATAAAATTCCTTGCATTTGGGGATGTCTTCTGGGACAATTTGCTTGTGCAGAAACACACTTTTTTTCTGAGCAGAAAATTTTTTTTGTGTGCAGAAGTCTTATTTTTTGATCAGGATACATGGTTTTTTGTTGTTGTTGTACAAAATTACACTGTTCCCTGTGCAGAAAACCAGTTTTCTGGACAATCCACCCATATTTTCTATACAAAAAATTCCACATCTATTTCTGCACAAATGAATTATCCTAGAAGACATCCTGAGGTGTGAATACTTGTTGAAAACTATGCAGAAACTCTTGTATATTTTCTCTCAGCAGGGATAATACTGCTGCACTTATTGATTCTTGCATGCAAGAATGAAATAAACAACAATTTACTTCCCTACCTAACTATGCCCTTTGCATTATATAGAAGTTAATGTTCTAATGGAGCATCCAATGTTTATTTGAATACAGGATCTCTCTCCTGACTCTTGATATTGAATGGATGAGGTTATAAGAGTACACAAATAATTTTTTGTTTCTAAATAGCTTTTGACATTCATGTTCATTAGGTTGTGAATGAATTGGAACATGCTAACTGGTATTGAGAAAAAGTACTTTTATAGCTTGAGCTGGCCTCAAAATGGGGGACCATAATTCAGTTGAAGAGCATGTGGTTTTCCTACAGGTTTCAATCCCCAGCATCTCTCATTAATAATAACAACAAAGCAGAGGATTGTATAGTATGTGAAATACCTCTTCCTGGACTATTGGCAGGAGACAATGTTGTCCCAGATTAGGGGTGGGCAAAGTGCGGCCCTGGGACTGCATGCAACTCACCAAGACTGTTTTTGTGGTCCTAGACCCCTCCAAACTCCCCAGATTGCCTTTTTCTAGGCTGTAAAATGAATGAATTCTCTCCCCTGGAAACTCCCAGAAGTGGCATTTCAGCTTTTAAACTGGTTGCAGGGTCCTCTTGCACTATTTCACACAAAACCAAAGTAAAAACAATTCTTTTCTCCCATATTTTCAAACTAGAAGTGGATTCTGGACACTTCTGGTTTGTCCTCCCTCCATTAATTTTGGGATTTTTGGCAGTTCATGTGGCCTTTGGAAGTTCCTTATGGAAGAAACTTCACTCTAGACCTGCTGAAGTTGTCTGGACACTTCTGGTTTGTTTCCTCCTCCACCCCTCCCCCATTATTTTCAGATTTTTGGCAGTTCACGTGGTCTCTGAAAGTTCCTGGTTGAAGAAACTTCACTCTAGACCTGCTGCTGTTGTCTGCCTTCTAAACCTGGTGTAACACCTTGCTTGGTATTCCCAAATTTCTATTCACTGCAAAATACAGCTATAAAAACACTTGCATGGATTTAAAACAGGCTTCGCCAAGGCCTTCAACCAATGACTTGCAATTCCAGGCATTGCCTATCCTTGATATGTTTCTTTCCTTCCACTGTAATAAGAATGAATAAAGCCTATAGGAAATAGATCCCCATTAATTTTTGTTTATTTCTGTTCTGTAATTTCTTACTTGTAGAGCTGCCAAACCTTGGTCCAACACTGGGAGAACTGTAGAATGCCATAACTCTGACTGTGTAGCTGGATTCTGAGTCAGCCTTTGCTGTCTTTAGACATTTCTACTGCATTATCTTTCTCTGAAGGGATGCTACTAGTGATAGACTAGTTAGAAGAACAGTGTTTTATGATTAAATTCTCTGACTATGAAAGAGATATGATCTGATAATGGAAAACTGAGACAATTAGTTATCATAGCAACTTGCCTCTTTTTCTGAAGAGCTTACACTGGAAAGGTTTTACTGATATATTTCTGAGGAATTGATCTGAAAATTGTTATCTACAATGAAGCACTTAGAAAAGGCCACAGTGAAGAACAAAAGCCAAGACTCTTAGGAGATTATCACACCAACCTCTTTTTTTGCAACAATCATGTTAGTGAAGCAAACGGGAACATACCTGTTTGAAATCATCCATTATCACACTGTCTTTTCAGTCATGTGAATACACTGCAGTTATGGTGCTTTGCCAATCATCTGTCCTTCTGCACTTTTTCAGACAGGCTAAAAAACTCCCACAGAGGTCAGGAGGAGGACAGCATTGTCCCACTTCCAACGATCAATTTCGCACAACGCCATCCTCCCCCTGTCCTTCGTTTGTGCTTCCTCCACGCTGGAGGGACACGAAAGGCATCGGTTTTCATTGATGGAAACTTCCATCAATGAAAAGCAGTGCCTTTCCCGTCCCTCCAGCATGGAGGAAGGACAGGAGGAGGACGGCGTCATGCAAAATCAATCGCTGGAAGCAGGACAGCGCCGTCCTCCTCCCGACCTCTGCAGGAGTTTTTTAGCCTGTCTGAAAAAGTCCTGGTTTTGTAACCCCACCTTCAGCACATGAATGCTTTTCTTTTAAAAAAATGTTTTTGCCACAATTGTGCATTTATGAGGAAATGATATTTTAAAAAAAAAATAAAGAAAAAAAGATAGGCATGGAGAAAAAACAATCTTGGTCACTTAGGAATAGTGAGGGGGAGGGGGAGAGAGAAGAGGATGATCAAGCCCCCTCATGCCACGTGACTTCTGTCATACCGCTGCTGCCATGGAAGGGACTTATCACATGAAGGTGAATACTGGCATGGCAGTGGTATTGACAGCCATTGATGGGTTTCCCTGTCAATGAAGAGGTGTGCTGCAGAAACTCCTATAATGCAAATCTGCAAGGGGATAGAGACAACAGAGTGTGATAAGCACTGGCTAAATTTGCTAATATCTTCCTGTAATTCTGGAATAATGCCTCGCGTGATAATCTCCTTGCACTCCATGGTAGTGATCACCCTAGCTGGAATCCTACTGGTAATCCTAACCTGAGCAGACCCATTGAATCAACTGCTGAATGGGTGAGTCAAAACATGAGCAATTTCCATTGATTCCATAGTTCTACTCTAATAGGTCTACCATTAGCATTTAGGACATTGTCTCCACATTTTAATTGCTGACCCACTTTGGAAATAGGGAGACCAGACACATGACATGAGTTGAATAGGGCTACCTTAGCTATTTAATTTGGAAACTCCAAGCAGGGGGGGAACCACCCACTTTGGGAATACGTTGAGGCAGAGGTCTCTTCCCAACCTCCTCCTCAGTGAGGCACCTGAACTCTGGGAGCAACTCAAATAAGCTGGGTTGTTCCCTGGCCAGCCCTTACTGCTAGGAGACATTCTGAAGCAACACCTCTAAAATTCATGCCTTAAAAGGAGAATGTGCTGCAGGCAGACTCCAAGGATAATCTTCCACACCATCACCATGAGCCCTGCTACCTAAACGACAAATTCTAGAGACTGGCTCTTCACCAAGTGTTGCTTGCTGGTGCTCACCATGCTTCATTTTCTTTCTTCCACCTCTGCATACCATGTGACCACCTATTTGCTACCACACCCAATGCTAATATCCCTTTGTCACCAAGTTTCAGTGTAAGGGTGGGGGAGGGGGAACTTGGAGAAAGAGGAGAAAATTCCTGCTTGGCCCAACTGTAACCAGACAAAGCCTATTCTGAACTAGAGGTAGGCTGGTGAATTAAGTGTCTGGAGCCAAGGAGAAAGTGAGTGGGACAGAGTGAATCTATAAGCCCTTATGCTCCCCCCCTCCATTTCATGGTGCACAGTACCACAATACTTTAACTTTCTGCTGGCTTCTTTTCCATCCAGGGCCAGCAATGGCTGCCCCTCCCAGCAAGTGTGGTGCTTGCTATTTTGGGGCTGAATAGTTCTCCAGCATCTCAAGTGACAGAACTATATAAAATTATTCCTCAAATCCATGTCTCATGATCTAAGACAGTGTTTGTGTTAATATTAGTCCATGCTCCTTTCTTCAGGCAATCCCAGAAATTTTACACCAGCTTTGTAAAGTCAAGAGGAGAGTTTGGTTGTTGTTTTTTTTAAAATCAGATTTGTAGGTTTTTACACAGCAGCCAGCATGGATCCCAAAATAATCCTAAACCAGTACCAGACCTCATGAAACCCACAGTTTTCTTTATCAGTAACAAGCAACCAAATCAGGCGCCAACATTGTTCTTTCTCTCCTCTTCAGGTGTCCATTTCAGAGACAATTCCAGGTACAATCAAGGGCTGGAGACAATAGCTTTCATGCTTTAGCTAGTTGCCCAATCATTATTGTCAAGAATCTCCATGTTTTACCATGCCTAAAAGAGAAAATATGTCAGAAAAAAATAGGCATTTCAATGTGATTAATTTTTCAAGCTTCTTCTTTTTTTAAAAAAAACAGTAACACACACAAACTCCATATTTTCACTTTATATCAGCAAGTGCTGAATTAGAGCTCTTCAGCTGAATGTCTATTAACATTGTTCAGAAGTACCATTAAATACTTTAAAAGTGCAAAATCATTTTAAAACTTAAGGATAATGTTAAAAATACAGCACCTCTCCATAAAAATTACTCCCTGCAATTGATTACTTGTTAAATGTCTCTTTGAATAGAAAGGTCTTTGCCTGGTGGCAAAAGGAGAACAATGAGAGGGCCAGCCTAGCCTCCCACTGAAGGGAATTCCAGAAGGTGGGAGCAAGCACCAAGAAGGTTCTTTCCTCTGGTCTCACCAAATAGGCCTGCAAGGGAGGGGGTGGGACAGATGGGAAGTCCTCCCCCAGAGGATCTTAAGACTCTGGCAGGTTCGTATAGGGAGATATATTGATTTGATTTGATTTGTTTCCTGTCTTTCTCCCAAAAATGGGACTTGATACTTACAATTACACAGAACAAATATAATTAAAATATAAAATGAATAAGGCATTAAAAATTTAAAACATTATTTAAAAATGTAACAATAAAAAATACAGCACCTACACTGTTAAAAGTCTGCTCACACCATGGGTTTGTGTAAGAGCATTATGACATTGGCAGGCTTCTTCAGCAAAAATCTCACTACTACCATTTTTTTTTAGACATGTTGGAATTCTACCTTCCAAGAATAGACTTGTTTTAATGTTTTAATGTAATTTTAATGTTTTAGCATAGGCTGGTGTCTTGTATGAGTAGCTAGGTAGAAGGTAGGCTTTTTACCACATTGTCACCTGAAAGTCTGTAAGCAGGACATGCACAGTTTTAAAAAACACAGAAAAACTTCAGGGACAAAATTATTCTAACAAATCTATTGTATTTATGTTAGTTGCTTAATTCCTCCCCTTTCCCCCTACAAACAAAGAGGGCTGGCAGCAACTCAGAAGAAACATTCCACCTCAAGTGAGCATGTGTTTTCTGTGTTTGGGTATGGTTAAGGTTGCCAGGTGTCCCTTATTGTAAGGGATGTCCCTTATTTGAAGGTCAGAAAACTTTCCCTTACAGGGCAGGCAGGTGTCCCATATTTTAAGGGACATCTCCTGCTTGAGGGTTTGAAAGCTTTTCTTTTACACGGATTGAAGAAAATGCCAATCCCCCTTTCATATTTTGGGGTCTGGACCCTTCATAAAGACAGAAATGTGTGCCTCCTGTAATCTATAAATGTAGACAATATGTTAAATTTTACAGGGAAACACATGGTTCAATTAACTGAAATCAATACTTCCATTTGGTATTTAGGTAGACCAAGGATTTGTTAATAGCTACTTCATTAATTTCAACCTGGCAATGCTGTTCTGCACCCACAGATACTTAGCTGGATATGGGGCATTTTTATATTCCTCAATACATTGGAATTTTCATTTAAACCCAATTAAGACACTCAATTGAAGTTGTGTGTGTGTGTTTTTTTTAAATCATCCTGGATGAGGGTTAAAAACAGTGGAAAAGAAGCACAGTGATGCAGTGAGTGCTGTGCTCCTTCATTGTGTGGATAATATCAACAGCAGATAGCATTCACAAAAAGTCCAACTTTATCTTACCCTAAGGCTGCAGCCTGAGCCAAAGCTAATGCACACTTACAACCTATTGATTTCAAGGAGATTTGGTTGAACATAATTTGCAAACTGGATTGTAGCCTTGTGAACTTAAGTCCAATAAAAATGACAGTCCTTCCCTAAAACGCACGGCTGACTTGATTCCCAAAGCAGTCCTCTAATTGAATTTGGGTCTGACAATAAAATAATATTAATTTTAAAAGGGCTGTTAAAAAGAAGACACTTAATCTATGGCTATATCAGGCAGTTTAATCACATTAAAAAACAAGCAAACAGAACACTAACACTGTGCTCTTATAAAGAGTTTCTCCCCCACCCCCGTGCCAATTGCCTGCCCATACATTTGATGAGGGGAAGGAGAGGGATATAAAACTTCAGCAATGTGTGCCCTTTAGCATTTATGTGGTGTCGTTATGACGCTGTATTTGGTGCATCTGATAAAGTCCTTAGAATGAGATCTGATGTGATTCTCATCCTAGGTCTCAAGGGAAGTCTCATGGGTTTTCAAATCTCACAGGACTTCCCAGGAGATCTGATAGGCTTATATATAGGCCTGCAAGCATGATGGGAAGCCATTTTTGGCTGAGACTTCAGCACGGCCCACCCTCCTGCCGTAAGCTGCATTATGCTTCCTAGTAAATCCCCAGACTGCATTGTTGGTCAAATCCAGAGGCCAGGAAGGGATATTTTCCTATGTTATAGCAGCATGTGTTTTTTGCCTTCCCTGAGGTTTCTCTCCACTTCATGTGGGATCTTTCTTTGTTGCTGTTGCTTTGCTGCTTTGTAACCAGTGGTCTGGTTGCTCTCACTGCTTTGTCACAACTGGCGAGTATGGAAGGAAAAAGAGGGCATTGGGCATGAGTTAAATTGGGGGGAGGAAAGTCCTGGGGTGGCTAGTTGGATGGGGGAGGAAGGGGAACCTTCAATTTGGGTGGATGCAGGTAACCTCACCTCTCGTAGATCATTTGGCCATGTCCCACGAATTGGCTTATATGGCAAGCCCTGCCAGATGCTTACCAGACATCCCCTGCTTGAACATTTGATGGTCTGGAAACCATCAGGCCTTGAGTCCCCTCTACCTTACTTTGCCTACACATTGCCTACCAGAGGAAGAATATATATATATACATATATATATGAGTACAGCTGTTTGGTAACTGTTGTATTTGTATTAAAGTTGTGGGCATTCCATTTAATTCATAATATGGTGTCTGGCCTCTGTCTCAGTGCAACATGCATTTAATCCATCCCATCCCCAGCTACTGTGAGGGTTACATCTAAGTTCAGAGGGAACAGAGATCTCTGGAGGAGTTGGTAGAGGATGCCTTTGGCATTGTTAATCACCAAGTCCCAGTGCTGTGTGCCTTCCAGTGCTCTGGACCTGTGAACAGTCTTTTACCTCATTGGTTAAGTGGCTAAGAAACGGTCCATGACAATGCAGTACAATTCTACAAGGGAAGCACATAATTCCCTGGGACTGTTTACATGGCAAAATAAATCCTCAAAGAATTCGACATGACACCTGATAGTTCCCATGTATTTCGAAGCCACAGCACCCTTTTGTCCGGGAAAGCCGGCAAGTCACAGTTGATAAAACAGCCAGCTTAGCAACAACTCAGTTCTAAAACCCCAGTACCTTGTGTTGTCAATAGCAGTCCAGAGAGTCAGGAGTCCAGAGAGAGCAAAGAATGATGAGGCAGTCCGAGGTCAAAAGGGTTCCGGCAGGTGGGTCAACGAAGACGGTCCAAGGTCAAGATAATCCGAGGTTTCAAGAAAGCAAGGTTCCAAAAGCCAGGAGAGTCAAAGGCAGAGGCTTCCTCCGGGGAATGCAGATAGCCTGAGACAAGGAATCCAGCGTCTCCCCCAGCTGCTTATGTTGGCCCAGCTCCCACTCACAGCTGCTTGGTGATTAATGAGCATCTTTCTTTAACCTCCAAGAGCATCGCAGCCCCTCCCTTTCTGCTCTTCTTTGGCTAAAGGTAGATACCTGCTCTTTTATCTTGTGCTGTTGCTCAACTATGTCTCCCAGGCTTGGACCCTGTGCTGGGGGAGAGCTAGGCTGCTGAGACCTGGGTTCCTCTGCATCTGACAAAGCAGAGCTAGATTCAGACTCAGCCTCCTCGTCTCTGACTCCTCAGAGTTCTGGCTGGCCATGACACCTTTTCAGAAAGAGGGAGAGCGAAAAAAACATAAGTTGTGCAGTATCAGCTTTCGCTACTTTTCCAGACCTTTGATAAAGTTTGCAAAAAATCACACAATTGATAGTGTGAACTTAGGTTTCGCAAATGTCTGTGTGAACTTTCAGCGACATTCCCAAAGCAGCCTGAGCAGAACTGAATCCTGATTGGTTAGACTGACCATTGTGCCTCCTCCAAATTGATGGAGGGGTTGGAGGGAGAAATCTTCTTGCCCCTTCTTCTGCTTGCAGCCCACTTTGGGAACTCTGCTCTGAGCCCTTCCTGTCTGCTTCAAAGGAAGGCTTTGGGGGCAATAGCCCAGGGAAGATGGTCGGGAATGGGGCTAGCCCCCGCTTGGGTGGTGTGTGTGTGTGTGAGCGTGGCTGGCTCATTCGCTGCTTTATCCCACTGGGAAGAGGAGCTCACAGCCTGTGAGGGATGATATGTGCAGCTCCTGCCGTGCTGCTAGCCTCTGTTTGGGTGGTGTATGTGTGAGAGAGTGTGGCATACTCCTTCACTAGCAGCAGCCATGGAAAAAACCCAGCTGTCTGCAGCTTGCTTTGCTACTAGGAAATCAGGAAGCTTGTGTGAGTGTGTGTGTCTGTGTCTGTGTGATTGGTTGGGAGGACCAAGGAAGGGGTGGGCTTGCAAGAGATGGAGGAAATGTTTTCAGCCACGGGAAAAATCCAGCTGTCTGCAGCTTGCTTTGCTGCTAGGGAACAAGGAATCCCAAGTAAGCGCTTGTGTGTGTTCTGTGGGTGAGGGGAAGGGGGGCTCCATAGCTGAAAGTCAGGCATTCCTAAGGCATTCTCTCTCTCTCTCTCTTTCCCTCCCTCCATCTCATCTTCTCTCAGATGTGCTTGGGAGGCCACACACCCCACCTTTGCCCATCTGAATCAGAAAGCGAAAAAATAAACTGAGCAACTGATTTTCCAATAAATCATCTAAAGTACCCAGCACTAGTGCGAAAAAGTGCTAAAGCCCAAATTATCGCAATAAAAACTGCCATGTAACTGCCCCCCCCCCGTTTTTTAATGAATACACTAGGGGATGTTTTCCCTTTCACTAAATCCCATCTGACAGAGCAAGGTTTGTCCCCCATTCACACCTCCCTTCCCTACCTCCTTGAAGGGCAAAGTTCTAAACATCCATCTCCTGAGTTACTCATCCCATGAACCAACACTTCGCTTTGAACATCTTTTGTTTGACCATTTGTTAAACATTATTTTGGCAAAATATCACTCAGTGGTTTTAAACTATTTTGTTTCTGCTTACTCTGAAGAACGCTTCCTGCTGGCTTCCACATTTAAGGAAATCCTTCCATAACGATTCATTCAGTTGTTGTCATGTGCCATCCAGTTGTTTCTGACTTTTGGTGACCCTAAGGTGAACCTTTTTCTGTGTTTTCTTGGCAAGATATATACAGAAGGGGTTTGCTTTTGTCTTCTTCTAGGTCTGGGTGAATAGTCCGAGGAGTAATACAAACCTTGGTCTCTAGCTCTCGGTGCTGTTTATCTTTGTAAGGGCTGAATTGCTTTACAGTGATAGAAAATTACTGTTTATATTCTTCTCATGCAATTTGCCATCTCTTATTTCTATAACTTGAACCATTTAATAAATATCTGGAATTAGAAACCTGGCATTGATTAAAAGTCTTTACAAGCAAGCAAACAAACTTGGACAGTTTTGCCATACAGCTGACTGCTCTGCTTAAGTGCTACCTAAAACTGATAAAACTGGGATAGGCTAGGACTGTGAATCCACTCCATAAAGCTCCTGTAGATCTGGATTCCACAGGTATAGATTAGATATATAATTCTTCACTAGATTGGTTCTTGAAGAAAGCAGTGAGTAATTTTCACCCTGCTGTGAGAAAGCATTTGAAAACTGCACAGTTTTTTGAAGAGTATTAATAGTTCTGGACAATTTGTAAAATTTGCACCTTTTTGTGCAGAAAACAGGATTTTCTGTGCAAAAGAAATGTGAATTTTGCATAGAGGAAGTCCCAAAATGTGAAGTTTATCATCAGTCCAAAAATCATCTCATCAGGATTTCCTAAACCTTAACACAGTCTTCATCCATTTTGCAAATGTTTCAAATATTATTTCCATCTTTAGTTCAGATTTAGGTGGGCTACACTACATTTTAAACCTCAAGTTCTTTTCATCCAGAAGATGAAGAAATTTGCAGGGTCTGGGAAATTCTTATAATACAGGCTGAAATGAAATTGTTTCCCAGCTGCAGTGGTCAAATTCTACCAGTGTAGCTATTCCCAGCATGGAAAAGAGGACCATCATATAGTTGCCAAAAATGGGAGCCTCATGGGTGCAGGGCAGAGCAGCAACTTTAATTCAGCACAAATGTGGCTGAATGCACAGGGATTCAAAACCAGACTTCCAGGAATTAATTACTCAACACCTTGGGTGTATACAGAAGAATCTGTCGGCCTTGGTTTCTCCTACATTTGTTTTCTTTTAAAATAACAAGTTCTTTTCAAAATTTATGAATTTGGGTAAATTCTTATCAAAAATGAACTGAAACAAATTCTTTAATAGCTAACATGTCCAGAGGATGGTGACCAGAATGGAAAGCGGTTTAGGGAGCTAGGTATGTTATCCTAGGGAAGAGAAGGTTAAGAGGGGACATGATAGCCATGTTTAAATATTTGAAGGGATATTATATTGAAGATAGAGCAAGGTCCTTTTCTGCTGCTCCAGAGACTAGGACATGGAGCAATGGACTCAAACTACAGGAAAAGAGATTGCACCTAAACATTAGGAAGAACTTCCTGACGATAAGAGCTGATAGACAGTAGAATGTGCTGCCTCAGAGTGTGGTGGAGTCTCCTTCTTTTGGGTTTTTTAAACAGAAGCTGAATGGCCATCTGTTGGAGATGCTTTGATTGTGTATTCCTGTAGGGCAGGGGGTTGGACCATATGGCCCTTGTGGTCTCTTATAATTCTGTGATTCTATTATTCTAACTGCAAACTTACACATGTGAAACATGCCCTCCTGTTTCTCCCCTAGAAATCCCTCAGTTCTCCTACAAATTTGGCAAAAGCCACATAGGGAATCCCCACAAAAGGTGAATCCCCCAAAGAGTGGTTCACTGGAGTAAGGAGTATAATTTTCAGTAGATTCACTAATGTATTTTTATTTATGAACATTATGTTGCACATGCTATTCCCCCCCCCCCGGAGTAGTTTCCAGTTAAATGTATGGCAGTTTAAAGCACTTGGTTTTTAAGCCAACTGCTGTTCCCAACTAGAGTAGACCCATTGATTCAAGTGTTGGCTGACCACTGAGCAATACACTCAATGGGTTTCCTGTAGTTGAGACTAACAATTGGATTTAGGATATAAACTGCACTCAAATTTTGCAACAGAGGCAGGTAGAAAGATGTATGGTGACACTGTCGCAACACTGTCAGCTCTGATACCAGCTTCAGAGGTCTATAGTTCCCCAAAGTGCCATGAAATGGTGGAGCAATATAAATTCTTTACAGGCAATCATCAACAGGAGTTAGACTTTTGCAAGCAGATGCATTTTGGGAGAACTAGAAGGCAGGTGGAGCTGAGATTCAAGAAACCAGAGATAACCCATGTTCTGACCTACTTGTTTTCGGAAACACGAGCCTGTTGCTCCAAAAGGTGTCACACTGTTGAGTTCTCCCCTCTGTAGTATACACTGCACCCACTCACAGTGTCATTCTCTTTCCTTAGTGGGAATTGATATTCCCACTCATGGTACAAATAAGTTGCCGGACCTGCGGGAGACAGGGGAAAGATCTCAAAGATGGCAGAGGTAGACATTTGCATTTCAACTCAGGCCTCTCTTCTAGCCTGCTTGCTCTGATCAGGTCAAACTTAGTTATGAAAGAGGTGAAAAGGGTGTGTGTGCTTTTGTGAGCACCCCATTTGCTTTCTTACATGCAGGGGCAGCCCTAGCTATCCTGCTGCTTGAGCCAGGAAACAAAATACCTCCCCCCATATGGCCCAGATTCAGTGAGGACAACTCCCCTCCCACTACTAAAGGATGAGGATAGTTCTTCTCTGCTTTCCTCCTGGTAAAGAGGTGGAAGATGAGGTAGCAGTAGTAGCACCCATGTCCCCTTCCTCTGTCTGAGAAGCACACATATAGATCCAGAAAAGGAGCACTTGGGAAAAGAGACAAACATTTGAGTAGGTGATATGAGCCTTTTTTAAAAAAAAATAAAAATAAAACTGTAGGTTTATTCAAAGAAAGGTGCAAACATAGCATGTGAAATGCATTTCCTTTCCAAAGAAGTGCATTTCTCCAAATAGCAACACTGTGATGGTCAACAGTTCTGATATTTACATTCCTATTTCCCAAAATGCTCCCAGACTCCTGTTTCTCATATCAAAATGACATGCCATTGCCAAATACAATACAATCCTATTCATGGCTATTCAGAAGCTATGTTTTGAAAAGTTAGGGATTTATTTCATTTTTTTTTTTTTTACTATAGCATGGACACTAGTTGTAGTCCTAAAAACTAATTTTTCCTAAACTTTTGAAACCTCCAGTTATCGTGCACAGAACTGTAGCCTTTACATTTTGTGAAAAATGGGCAGAAAGTAGGGCTAAATTTCCTGGTACATTTCTGAGTGATCTGCAGTAGACTGGGAAAAGTTTCTGGGCCCCAATTGTTTAATATTAACTACTACTAGTACTACTACTACTACTACTTTTCCAACCTAAATGGGGCTGCTGAAATGAAGGGTGTCTTTGGTAATCAGGAGTGGACTTTTATGCGAAAGCTCAGTTCCATTATGGGACTGAAAGCAATTTCTCAGGGTGCATCTAAACTAGCTGTAGCAGATTCCTTCTCCTTTAACGTCCATGGCTCCATTCTTCAGAATCCTGAAACGTGTAGTTTCATCAGGTACTTAGAATCCCCTGCTAGAGAGCTCTAATGCCTATCTATGCAAACCACCTGCAAATCCCAGAATTCCCTAGGGTAGAACTATGGTGGTTAAAACTGTATGAAATGGATTTAACTGTGTAGTGCAGATGGCTTGTTCTTTCATTCTGTATCTTTTGCACTTGCCTCAGGTTGGTGGGTTTTGAGGTTCTAGTATTAAAAAAAAACATAGATCTAACAAGCAGGGTTTGGATGCAGCTTTAACATCAATGGTCAAGTCAAATTAAAACCAAGCAATTTTATATGTGAAAAGTCAAGTGAACATGCCACAGTGGACTATATACAGTTCTCTTTGTCAGCTATCAATATGTGGGAAAAGCCAGCATGGTGTAGTAGTCTGAGTGTTGGTCTTGGACTTTGGGAGATCAGGGTTAAAATCGCCACTCTACCATGAAAACCTACTGTGTCAGCTTGGGCAAAGCACACTCTCTCAGCCTCAGAGGAAGGCAATGTCAAATTCTCCTTGAACAACTCTTTCCAAGAAAACCCTGTGATAGGTTTGTCTTGGTGGCAACATAAACTTGAAACAGCTGGAAGGCACACAACAACAGAAGCAATAATGTGGGTATAATAGCCTATTTATCATAATCCATTTAATTATCCATTTACCATACTGTTACATTACTACAGTATTGTTGAGCAAAACTACATAGAGTGAAGTAACTCTCTGGTTCAAAAGAAATCTTTTTTTGCTTCCATGTTAGTTGAGAAGGGAATCTGCTCTGAGTTTTATTCCTCACTATAAATGAGCTGTCTGAGGTGCTGAACCTATTTGGTTAACAACATTGAGCAGTTTGAATAACTTCTTTAAAGTCCAGAATAAACCCTGGAATGGACTCACCACCTCAATGACACAGAAGCCACTAGCCACCCCAACTCTGGGTATATTGTCCTCACTTTTAAGTATTTTTCAGTTATTTCTTTTTGTGTCTGCTGTTTTTACCAATGTATTTATTTATTTATTTTAAATAGCCTGGCATGGATCTTGATAACTGATGCTACAAATAAATAGGAATTATGCTACCATGAAACACATTTTTACAATAAGAATTTCAAAAGAGTAGTGTCAAAAAAATTGTACACATGACCTATCTTGTAATAGTCGCACAAGATTCCTTAAAAATTCCTTTTTTAATGGTGTATCCCAGAGAGAGAATGCATCGCTGTAGTTTTCTTCACAGCATTGAAGTCATAGATGAAAAATGTTCCCTCCTTCCCAACTGCCATTGCCCTGGCCTCTAATGGAGAGAAGAAGAGGCAGGCACAGTTCCACCATGCCTAGGGCCAGAAGCAGGAGAAAGGCCCTCCCTCCATCCCAACTGCCATTGTCCTGGCCTTGGAGGGAGAGAAGAGTCAGTATCTGCTGGATTTAATCTCCTCCCTCACTGCTATCCCCTTTCCTTGTGTGTCATGTCTTTAGATTGTAAGCCTGAGGGCAGAGAATTGTTTTTTCTTGTAAAGCACTATGTACAGTGATGGCACTGTTAGCATGCCCTACTACCCCACCCTGTGAGATCCCATAACTGGACATGTTAGACACTTTTCAGGGTCATATTTGATTAGACACACTGGAGGTGAGTCAAAGATCATGATGACCTGAGACGGGTCTAGAAATATAATGCTGAGACAGGCCATGTTAGGATTAAGCGGAAAGCACCCATAATGGGTTTGTGCTAACAACCCAGTCGTTAAAGGTGTATGTGCTAATCCTTCCTTCCAGCACTGGGCATTTCTAGCAATAATTCAATGAAGCAATCAAGTGACACTTCCTCATTCCATACCCTACAGAAACCTCCCCTCATATTCCCTCCTGTCCAACCTTATGAGGTTGTCACAAGCCCATCAATATTCTATTTCTCTGCAATTAAAGCAATCAGTTGAGTTTTGGATTCTTTTGTATATTCCATGGGAGAGCCATCCAAGCTAACTCACTCCTCCAAGGCACAGAATACAGTAGAAATATTAGAGCCCCAACAATAGCAAGATGTGTCACAGTTGAGGTGTAATACGGCCGGACCTCGTCATTCTGTTCTTTGCTGTGCCACCCTCAGCCAGTCTGAGTATCTTCGCTGCATGGGACTCTTCTCTTCAAGACTGGTAACTATCACACTATATTCCCAGACCTTTTATCCAACCTTTCTGCCTTACTCTGCTATAGCCTTGTATGGTTCATAAGAACATGTGTTCTGTATGTTAGTTTACTTCCTGTATTATTCCACTAAAATACTGTTTTCCTTCAACTGGAGCCTCCTCTACAGTTAGTACTGGTATATGTAGATGAAAATATCCCTGAAGTTACCCCTCTTCTTGCAGGCCTCCTGTTTGATACCCCTAACTAAATTTTGGCATTACGGGTGGGACTCTAACATACCCCACCTCTTGGTAACAGTATTATATAAATAAATGATGAAAATCATAATCATCCCAGTGTCTCCTGATTACACTCTGATAATTGCCTAAATCCTGTTGTTAGCCTCAACTAGAGTAGACCCAACTAGAGTAGACCTATTAACACACCAGTCAACAATTTTATTCCATGGGTGTATTCTAGTTGTGCTGAATCAAGAGAATTTCAACCATTATTTATTTTATCAATTCTAAACAATTAATAAAGTTTAATAATGTATTCTCTCTGGCTTTTCTTCGCAAACAAAGATTCAGGAAGGACTCATCCCATGCTTTCTGCATGCGTGCTGATGACTAAAAAGGTCAATCCGAGATAAACAAGTCCGGTTGCAGAAAGCACAGCAGAAGGTCTCCTTGGGTGATGTTTCCAGGTTGTGATTCTTTCTGCGTTGTTGTTTCTCTTCAAGACTTCTTTGGTGTGAGTTCTCAAATAAGGCTGCAGCATTGTGGATAGTGTGTCTCCATGCCTCCCAATGTGAGGCCAGGGTGGACCATTATTGGTGATCAATTTGGCTGAGCCTGAGATGTTGTTTCAGGGAGAACTTGTATCGTTGTTTTTTGTTTTTTGTTTTTTGTTTTTTTGGAGCGCCTCTCTTACGCTGACCTGTGGCGAGTTCACCGTAGAGTAGTATTTTTGGGAGGTGATGGTCCTCCATCCTAGAAACGTGCCCTGCCCAGCACAGCTGTGTTCTCAATGTCATGGCCTTAATGCTGGTGATCCCTGCTTGCTCAAGGACAGCAACATTCGTCACATAGTCAATCCAGTGTATATTTAGGATTGTGCGTAGGCAGAGCTGATGAAAGCATTCGAGGAGTCATAAGTGGTGGCAATAGGTGACCCATGTTTCAGACCGGTAAAGGAGAATAGACAGTACAATAGCTCTACACACATTGATTTTTTGTGCTTTGCCTCAGGTGTTTGTTACTCCAGACTCTTCTGTAAAGTCTTCCAAATGAGCTATATGCCTTTGCTAGTCTGCGATCGATCTCTATGTCAGGCTTGGTATCTGAGGAGATGATGCTTCCCAGGTAGGTGAACTGGTGAATGGACTTAAGCACAGATTTGCCTACAGCAATGTGGGGATGATGGTGTTCATCCTGTGGTGCAGGCTGGTAAAGAACTTCTGTTTTCTTCAGGTTGACTTCCAGCCCAAACAGCTGTTGTGAAGCAAGATGTTAGGCTCTGCAGAGCTGCTTCTGTGTGGGCAGCAAGGGCAGGATCATCAGCGAAGAGCAGCTCACGGACTAGATAGTTTAGAGTCTTAGTGCGAGCCCTCAGACGGCTTAAGTTAAACAAGCTACAATCAGTATGGTAACGTACAGTTGCCCCTCCACATTCACAGCTTTCTCATTCATGGTTTTGATTATTCGTGGTTTAGCCCCCAGCCCCTTCAGGAAGGCTGGCGAGAGGCAGGGCAACCTCCTGCCTGCGCCTTCCCCAGCCTTCCAGAGGTGGCTCCAGGGCTTCAAAGCTTCGGAGTCCGCTCAGGAAGGCCGGGGGAGGGCAGCCTCCCTCTCACCCGCTGGCTGCCTTCCCTGGCCTTCCAGAGGTGGCTCCAGAGCTTCAAAGCCTCAGAGTCCATTCAGGAAGGCCAGGGGAGGGCAGCCTCCCTCACACCCGCTGGCTGCCTTCCCTGGCCTTCCAGAGGTGGCTCCGGGGCTTCTAAGTCTCCTGCCTGCCCGCCCACCTGCTGCCTTCCCCGGCCTTCCTAAGCAGGCTCCGGGGCTTCAAAGCCCCGGAGTCCACTCACGAAGGCTGCGGGGAGGCAGGGCAGTCTCCCTCCCACCCTCCCGCTGCCTTCCCCAGCCTTCCTAAGCTGGCTCTGGGGCTTCTAAGCCTTGGAGTCCGCTCAGGAAGGCCGCGGGGAGGCATGGCAGCCTGCCGCCCACCTGCCCGCTGCCTTACTCAGCCTTCTTAAGTGGGCTCTGGGGCTTCAAAGCCCTGGAGCCCGCTCAGGAAGGCCAGGGAGAGGCAGGGCAGCCTCCTGCCTGCTGCCTCCCCAGCCTTCCTAATGGGGCTTCGGGGCTTCTAAGGCCCGGAGTCCCCTCAGGAAGGCCTGCGGAGAGGTCGGCCAGGCTGGGCAGACACCCTCCCACCACCTCCCTCCCTCTGGGGGGGGGTCACAGGAGCAGCATTTTTTATTCGTGGTTTTTCCACATTCGCGGGTGTCTCAAGACCCTAACCTCCATGAATGTGGAAGGAAGACTGTATATAGACTGTCTTCTTCTTCAAGCTCTGCCGTAGCCCTTTGGAGCATCATGCTGAAGAAGATTGTAAATAATGTTGGAAAAAGAACACAACCTTGCTTCACTCCATTAGTTATTAGAAAGTGCTCTGAAAGAGCATCGCCATATCTGACTTGACCACGCTGGCCCTCGTGTAGCAAGATAATCATTTTAAGAAATTTGGGGGGACATCCTAGTCTTTCCATGATCTGCCACAGACCTTTTCTACTTACAGTGTCAAAGGCTTTGGTGAGGTCGACAAATGTTACATAGTGTCCCTTGTTCTGCTCTCTACATTTTTCTTGCTATATTGATCCACCACTTGTTATGCTTGTTATGGAGTTTTTGTTGAAGTTTACTACATGTGAAGTGGAAAGCTGCTTTTCTTACATGGCAAGTTGGTTGGGCGAGGTATGCCTGGTGAGCAGTTCTCTTCTTTGCCAACAACTCCTGGATCCCTTGGTTGTTTTCATCAAACCAGTCTTGATTTTTCTTGTGGGAGTACTCAAGGGATTCTTCCTCAGACTGGAGCATACTGATTTTGATATGTTGACAAAGCACTGTTGGAGAAGGATCTGTAGGATGGTCTTCAAGTTTTGTTTGCAGGTTTGCCTGGAAGTTGTCTCTCATGGTAGCTTGTTGAAGATTGTTGACTTGGAGTCTCTTCTTTAAGATGCCACCCCTCTTAGGTTTGAACTTAAGATGAAGATTTAGTTTACATCTTACGAGGCAATGATCTGTTTGGCATTCTGCACTGGGCATCACTCGAGTATGATGGACATCGCAAATGTTTCTCTGACAGACTAGAACATAGTCAATGAGGTGCCAATGTTTGGATCGGGGATGCATCCAGGTTGTCTTCAAGCTATCTTTCTGCTGAAAGAGAGTGTTTGTAATAGTCAGCTGTTGTTCAGCACAGAACTCTAGCACTAGGTGTTTGTTATCATTGAAATTTCCAACACCATGCTTGCCTAAGACACCTTTCCAAGCTTCAGAGTTCTTTCCTACTCTGGCATTGAAGTCACCAAGGATAATAATTTTATCTTCTACAGGGACTTTTTGTATGAGTTGGCGTAGGTCTGTGTAGAATTTGTCTTTCTCTACAGGGTTGGCTTGCATAGTTGGGGCATATATACTAAAGAGAACAACATGTGGAAGGCATAAGGAAATAATGCAATCAGAGTGTCCTGTTGGCAAGGTTTCGAGTTTGGAAGCAATGGGGTTTTTAATCATAAAGCCTACTCTTGAAAGATGTTTTTCGGTTTTGGGTTTGCCAGACCAGTAAAGTGTGTAGCCGGCGCCATGTTCTTTAAGGATGCCTTCCTCATCGAGATGAACTTCACTAAGAACAGCAATGTCAGTATTAAGTCATGATAGTACATGGTCTATTAGAGCAGAATGACACTCAGGCTGTCCACTATCTGAAGAGTCTCGCATGATTCTGATGTTCCAGCATGCAAGCGTCAGTTTTTTTACACCTTTGGAGGACGGTGTGTGCCTTTGTTTCTTTGCCTTGGTTTGACCGCATCAGAAGATGCCCATTGGCTGTGGCTAGCCAACCAGGTAGTTGGGGCTGAGCTTTCATTAGGCCACCTTTTCTAGGCTTCTCTCCATATGAAGCAAGCAGCGCTCTCCTTAAAAGAGGCTGCTTGGTCGTTCAGGATGCTGCCAAACAAGACTGTCATCTCCCAGGTCAGCCTCAAGCGACCAAAGTCCTGAACCGCCTGCATGCAGGGTTGGGTCTGTGGCTTCCAGTGCATCTTTACACCTGCTGTTTCGTCCCTCACCTATCGCTACAGGGCTTTTTTGGAATTTTCCTTCAAGCCTGTGCAATGGATTTTTCTGGTGGAGCGCAGTGTGCATAGAACTGGCCTCACCCTTTAAACCAAAGGTTAATCTGCTGTGGCCTTGCAAGCATGGATGTAGCAGCGAGGTCCTTGGGTCGTAGGTTTGATTAGAGTTTCCTTATCTTAGATGGTTGACCTTACAGGGTTGGACGAGTACCATCTGCCCGGGTTTGGGATTAGAGTTTTCCTTCTCCTAGGATGGTTGCCATAAGGCTAGGGAGCCCATCCTGCCCTTTGACACTCTTTGTCAGACCCCTCGGTTTTGACCTGTCTGGCATGGGAGACCCTACCGGTGGCTATTATGCCACCGCCAGCATAGCTCAAAACATCATTAGGGTACGCAAGCCTCTCTCCCACGACAAGGGGGCATCAATGGAGAGGATGTATTCAAATCATTAAATAAGCAGTACCACAGCCTGTGATGCTCAAACACATACAATAAATGCATAAACATAAATTAGTCAGTCATAAATAATTTTTCATTAATATAAGTTCAGCTGTTTTTAAATTGCACCGAACAACATATGAAGGGTTATTGCAATAGAAACATTATTGCTCCAAAATACAATAAACTTCATCTTTCAAGAAATCTGTCATCTACCTTTCCTAACCACAGTTGTCAACTTCATCATAAAAGCTGTCTCCCAAACTCTACAGAACAACTAATCAATTGAGGGAGTGATAACTTTTCTTCAGTTGTGTGCAATGATGTTCTTGCTGCACTCTTTATTTCAACACATTCCCTGAAAAGTACTCCTCATTTTTTTATACCGCCTTTTAATGGAAAGCCTCTTCAAGGTAGTTTGGAATGGAATATGGAAAACAATTAAATATGCAATACAGCTAGCAAAAATAGCCCCCTAAAACATTTAAAGTAAGGCCAGCAATAAAACTAAAGAATAAAAATGGATCTCTATTCATTTAAATTCAAACTGAGTGCACTTTAAAAAAGGGAAGCCTTGTGCACAGTCAGAAAGAGAATCCTGTGCACAGACAGGCATTCCACAAAAATGGAGCCATTGTAGAAAAGTCCCTATTTCTTGTGACTATCAACTCAATGGATCTTACCACTAGTGAGCATGTAAGTTGGACCAAAAACAAAGAACTAGATTCTTTTGCTAGTCCCAGCTAGAGTACAGCTTTTGAGTCAAGAGGATTTGCATGTGTGTCGATTCATCCTTCAATAATTGATTTAATAGATCTGGTCTGCTTGTGAATAACCAACAAGATTCAGATGACTAGGAATAAAGGAACCCCATAAACAATAGCAAGCAAGTTTTAAAAAATCAAGAATGTAGACAATGTTGGAGATAGCAACCTTTTGCATGCCTGAATTCACTGTTAGATTGCATGTTCTCTCCAGGAATTTGGGCAAAGGCAGGTTTATGGTAAACTTCCTGCTTCTCTTTTTGTTTACAGACCTCCTCTCTTCCTGATGACATGGGCACCTTTTTGTTCTCTGGGGCCTGATCCCCTCTCACACTTCCTTCCTGACTTTTCCCCATGAAGCATTTGGCCTGAAGACATTCTCTGGATGAGATCCTCTTACTTTCCTTCTAACATGTAGATGATTCTTCTTCTTCTTCTTCCTCTTCTTCTTCTCTACCTGAAGATGCTGAACCTGTGTAATGAATTATGCACACACTAGTTTGAATGTAAACCACTTTGTATATCTTTTTTAAAAAAGACTAAGCTTGTTTTATTTTCTCAGCTCGATAATGTATGTGGGGGAGGTGGCTGGTTTATATGTTCTAACTTCTGCCTTAGTGAAATTTAATTCTACTAGTGAGATCACCAAATCTCATTGCTTAAAACCAACAGAAAACATGAGTGTGACTAGCCCTATTTCAACTCTCTAGATCTTCCTCAGGAGTAAAGTATTAATTCCTAAAAAATGGATTATTCAATAAACAGATATAGGATAGAATATGGGAATACAATGGGCTCATCTATATGAGGAGGGGAAAATATGAACATGTCCAAAAAAGTAGGTATTTGCAATGATGCAACCTGTCTTCACGGTCAAAAGAGCCCCCCCTAAACTCTGCATGATCCCTAGCTAAGATGGCAGCCACAAGTAATTTACTTGCACTTTTAAATCTGCCACTGACATAAAATAAAAATAAAAACAGTTTCCCATGGTGCACACATGTGACATTTCATATTTAAAAAAAGAAAAAGAAAAAAAGAGTATAAGATCACAAATTGAGCGAGTTATTGGACCCTCGCTTAGCCGAAAATCCAACATGGCGGCAGCAGGTGCTTTCTCTGTTTTCTAGCCCCGCCTCATGCTCATCCAGCTAATCAGATTGTGCAGCCTGTTCGTATCTGTGTGAATGCCAGTGTTCGAACGATTGCACATTCGCATGCTCTATGGAGCTTTTTAAAAAATCCAGATGAATTTAAAAAATCTCAGATGCTATGCACATGGACTTTGCGGTGGATTTAACTGCCCCTCCTCCAAATGACATGTATTTATGTGAATATCCATATGAATGGATCGCCTTCTATTTGCATACCGTTAGGATTATTTTCACCATATAGACAAGCCCAATGTAAGTCCAATTGTAGCTATAGCAGAAGCCTGGAGGAGGAGATGATGGTGGCGGTAGGAGGGAAAATATTCTTGGCTGAGAATCAAGGACCTCCAAAAGTTGGGTCTCCATGGCTGAGCTTAGGTTGTATGTAGGTTCTTAGAGCTGCAGAACAGAATTGCAACAAGACTACAGAGGCACTCTGGTTGGGAGAAGTAGTGAGTTCATACAGCTTTCTCCAAAGCCCTTATTAAACTATAGTTTCCCTTCTGCTGAGGATTTTATTGGTATGTTACAGTGAAACTCTTCAGCTGATGCTGAGTAAAAGTCAACCCACAAGGTCTAGGGAGCTAGCAAGGGGTATGTTCAAAGAGAGCACAGGTGGAAGAGAAGTAGGCACAACAGAGTTTTTAAAATACCTGTTTACTGAGATTGACAGAAGTAAGTTTCTATGCCTGGGTAGACCTGGCCTGATAGTATTTTACACAGCCAATTTTTCTCAGTGTCACTGCCAAGCAGGGAAAGCTTATCGACCCTTGGCTTAAAAGCAGTCATACTGGGAGCCCTGAATGCCAGGGGTAAAGTATGGTAGCTCTGCCAGGGGCATGAAGGTGACCATAACTCAGGAATGTGCAGGGCTGAGGTGAGTTATGACTCTGTCCTACACAAGTGACAAGCCTGCAATCATTTACTTGGTGCTGCCGGCAGGTGATTCGGTTTATTCTTCACAAGGGAAAAGGAGGGGAGATTAGGCCTTGCTCAAGCTGCAAAAGGACTTTTTGCTGCCGCTTCTATTTATTATCCTCTCTCTTCCAACCTGCCGCTGCTTCTTATTTCATTAAATCAATAAAAAAACATAAAAAGATTTCTGCATGCGAATAGCAATGAGATTTGTCTTTGGGATGGTTTAAAAGCTTCTGAATTCATTTGTCTTGGCCCTGCCTGTGCTTGCGTTGGGGACAGGAAGAATTCCCAGGGAAATGCCTTTGAGAAGAAGGATCAAGAAAAGCAGGAGTATGTTGCTCTTTGTGTAAATAATCCCCTTTTCTCAGGTGCATTTGACTACTATTCAAGAGACTTATGCACTACTTCAGTTGTGTTCCAGCAGCTCTGGGAAAGAAGTTAGGGAGCCTTTGTGTAGAAACAGAAGAATGTACCAAACTGATTTTGATGGAAGGAGCTCAGTCTAATTTGGAGTCTTGTGAGTAAATTTAACAATGGGGCTAGGAGTGCCTGAAAGATCAGAAACCTATACACTGTCTTTTAAAGAGGACAGTTCTCTATTTGAAGGCAACTTTTGAGTCCAATTTCAGGACAAAGAACCATAAGAAATCAGGAGAGCAGAGGCCTTAAGTTGCTCACCAACACTTGTCCAATAGACCAGCAGTTGAGCAAGTTCCCAGGCCACCTGGTGACAGTCAATGCTCTATGTTGAGAACTGTTGGGATGGGTCTGCATTCAGGACATAGGGAAGCCAGCAGACAAAAATCAAACTTCCTTACCCCCTTCTCCACAGAAGCTCTTCCAGACTCTGATAATGCTACATAGGAGCCAGAGTCTTGAATATATATCTAGCCACTTTTAATTTCAGAATTTTAAAATGATTTGTGTCCCCTTCCCTGCTTTTTTGCTAAGACCCAAGAAAATGATAGGGACTTTCAGCTAGAGTAAGTTAAGCATGGTCTTGACTTACCAGCTGAAATCCATGTAAAACATTTAACCTTGCTGGATTATGCCCAGGTTAATTCACAGCAATGCTGACAAACTTTGTTGAGACGGGGCCATATTCTTTTAGATCTGTTTACTCTCTTTGCTCAGTATTGATGATTTTAGGTAAAAACTGAGATGTTGGGAGAATTAGTCATGAGTCTCATATGTCTCAAATGATTCATTCCTGATTGAGCAAGAGAAGTACCCTGTATACTTTCTCCTCAGGGGTTAAAAACAAGATTCATTCCTACTGAGTGCAAATTGAATTTCTGTCCTCCTGATTCATGTCTTGTCTCTGACTGACTAGGGGCAAAGGTTTGGACAAATCATCATCTCTCAGCCTTGGTTTTCAATGTATAATATGAGCATAGTAATAGCCAACTTCATCTGTTGTCTGGAGGAAGATTCTGAAGCATTTTGTACATTATGATGCTGCAGTCCTCTTGATGGCTTATGTTACCAATACCCAGCAGTTACACAACCTTATTTCCTTTTTTAAATGTTGCACAAGGATATAATCAGTACCTACTTCTGCAAAGATTGTTCACAACCTGCTTACTGGCTTCCAGAGGTACCTGATGAAGCTCTGCCCCCAAACCCAAATGGCCACTGATTGGCAACAGGGCTGCATTGGAAGAGCTCCCTCAGGCCATTGTGCACCTGGCAGCTGTCACCCTCCCAAACTTTCTGCATACGTATGTTGGCAGAATGTTATTTTACAGGTTTATACCCAACCAGCCTTTTCTGACTGGGTACAGGCAGTTGGAAGCTTCTGATAAATGGTTGTCCACAGCTTCCTAGCATGCATACTGTGTGTCTACATGGAGTAAACTCTCCACATATTTGATTACCCCATGTGATAATCTATGGCCAGAGCCATGCTGCCTGGGAGAATTCTGAAAGTTGTCCAAAGAAGAAACTTGCCCAAATCCTATGGTTTTCACATTCATTGCTATATGGATGTGTGTGTGTGTATATACGCACATCAGCATTTGGAAACAGCCTTAGTAAAGTTAAAGAATCAAGGTCACATAGGACACTTGAGAACCCTTAGGATATATTTATCTTCTAACTGCAAGAAGACCATTGGGATATAAGGATATATTTCTTAACCAGCTACACACTTCCTGGAGACAAACAAAATGATATGAAGATTGCTAAGCTCAATATATGTACAGTGCTGCCCAAGGCCTTGATTTTAAAAAAAAAAAAAAAAGCTGCTGCTCTGCAAAGATAATCTTTTAACCCTTTATTCTTAGAGAATAGGTTCTGGATGATTTCACTCTAGTAAAAGCAGAAGAATTGCTGAAGTAGCAGAGAAAATAAATTAGCGCCGTCTCAGCTAAAATCACACCCAATTTAAACCTGGATCAGAGTGTACTTGTCCATGCAGAGATAGCATCTCAAAAATGACATGCATTAGTCATTTGCTGCTGTTAGCAGTCTGAATAACGCAGTACATCTGTTCTCCTGAAAGCAGTGCAAATAGTTTCTAGCCTGGCAAGAGGGAAGATTTCTCCACTCCATGTTTAATGCAGTGCCTGCCTGTTGCATGTGGGAACAGATGGGGAATGATGAAAAGAGGTCCATGTGCCATTGCTTCCAATTACATTGCAACATTACTGGTAAATGCAAGACATTTCAAATGAGCTGAATCGTATATCCCATTGCTTTTACAGGAACCTCAACATGAATGCCAGAATCCTGTTGGTGACCTGACATTAATAGGTTGTGTTTTCAGAAGATTGCTGAGGAGTGTCGTTCCTGGGCTTCTCATCTGTCTAGTGATTTTTATAATGCATGATCATGACTCTATATTTTAGCTTGCTTAAAGGCCGACATATGCTAGCATCACATGTCTATATTACTCTGCTTGTGTGTGATCCTTAAAGGAACCCCAGAAACATCTGTCGGGCAGATTGTAAGGTAGTGCCGGCCTTGGTACTGGTAAGGGCACTTCTCCCTGAAAACATGAATGTCTAGCCTCTCTTAGCCTGGGGGTGGAGGGGGGGAGAGAATCACACCTCTTTCCAATCTTTAAGCATCACCATACCTTCTAGAAAGCCAATCCTGTTGGGCTATGTAACCTCCATCTGTTGGGGTCTTTCTTTGTTTTGATCTCAGCAAAGCGAATGCTGATGCCTTGTGTGAGAACTGTTGGGGCCCATAGGAGTGAGGCTGGCAACCTGTGCATGTTCAGGGACATAAGGCTGTGTTAGTATTCAGATGAAGGGACATGAGAATATTTTGGTCCCTTTTCATTGCTTTAATTGCTTCCTTTTTCTCTCTGTAATAAATAAATCTGTAGTTTCTATCAACAGTGGCTTTATCTTACTTCAGTATACCTTTAAATCTAGTTTTGGCAGCACATGAATGGATCAGGTGCTTCAAGATATTACACATAAGTGTGAATTATTTGTGGGGCAATAAACAAGGAGATATCCAATAGCTCTTTGTGCAATTTCTTTGCCCCAGGGTGAAAAGACATCTGGATAGCTCCTGGTTGCAGCTCTGGCAACTGGTCACTGATTGGCTGCAAGGGTGTACCCAAGTGCTATTTTGCTGCTGTTGCACACCTAGGGAAGAAGGAACAGCTTTTGTCCCTTCTTTCCCAGGTGACCAGGGGAAGCCAATTGTCACCTGGACATATCCCCACACCCAATAAATGGTCAGGGGTAGAGCTGCATTAGGGAACCCTCTGGCTGCCTTTGCACACCTGGAGAAGAATGAGCAGACTTGCTTTCTGCATCTGAGGAAACAGACCAAGTCTACAAAAGCTTCTGCTCCGACTTCTTTCTCTCAGTCTCAAAGGTGCTATAAGATCCCTTTGCTTACTGATATTTCAAACTAACATGGCTATGTCTTCGAATTCATTTTGCAATGTCTTATTATAGGGGTTTTGTGGTAAAAGACATTCAGAAGTGGTTTTCCAGTGCCTCCTTCTGTGCAGTACTAACAAGAGTTAGCTAAAGTGCCATGGCAGTTGTCTCTGAGAAATCCTCTGCCATTGTCACCTCCCACTGCTGCTGCTGCCCAGTAGCTGTTTGGCACATTTAGTCTGGCTTCTCAGCAAAAGCCTGTCTGACTTGGGAGACCCTACCAACAGCCCTCACAGGAACATGCAATCTCACCTCACAGAAGCATGCAATCCTACCACACAGAAAGATAGTGCCATGTGGGAAACTCAAAGCTTGCTGAAGTGTAAAATCCCACAACTTGAATGGCTACAACAGCAGAGGTTTGGTATAGCATGGGGCAGCTGATCCAGAGCTAGGAGAATCTGCCTATTAGCCAATGAAGCCCCATTCCCCCTAGCCCAGTTACTGGGATGAATCATTGGAAGACAGAAAATGTGAGCATAAGCCAAATGGGCACAAGCCACTGTGCAGTTGCCCAGAATGCCTGTGGCATGCCTGGGGAGCAGTTTTATGTATCCCAGGTAGACAGCAGAAGGAACTCCTCTGTCATCTGCCCAGAAGAATCCACCTCTCTGCTCAGCTGGTGTAGTTCACCAGCTGGATGGAAACCATGAAAGACCCCGCAAAATCCATGGGGACTCCCGAGAAGAGTCAAAATGCTACCCTGAGCAGATGCTATGGCTCTGCCTCACTTGCCATGGTGGAAACAGAGACCCAGGTGAAGCTGGGACCCATGCATTTGGAAGCATAAACCAGATGGATTATTCAGTCTGTAGAAGAACTACAATTTGTAGTGATGATATGAGAAATAGCAGCCCAGGCAAACACAAAATGATGCTGCATGCACAGTGAATGCATCAAAAAATCCTAGTCCTCCCACAGCAATGATCTATGCACTGGATCACTCTAGGCACAGAGTAAACCATCTCTCACAAGGGAACTGGTTTCAGTTTTCTTTGAAATGGCAAGAAAGAAAAACATCTTCTAATGTCTATGAATGATTTTCAGTCTAGGCATGCAAAAAAGCCATAATGAGAAATGGAGATTCAAAATACACATCTCCCAAGTCACAGTATGAAGCAATTGATATCCCAAGAAGGAACAGGAGTGTGGAATGAGACCTTCCTCCTGACAATCGCAGTCAATAAATTGAAATCAACACAGAAACAAGAACAGCAATCAACACTTTAATTCATCAGTGAGAAACACATGGCCCTGTAGATGTAATTGGATCACAGCTCCTTTCAGTCCTATCTAAAATAGCCAGTGGTGAAGGATGATGGTAGTTATAATCCAATAGCTTCTAGAGGGTCACACATTCTCCATCCTTGCTTTAATTCAAGAAAGATTACACAAGTTCTAACTTGGGGCTATGGGACTTCTATGGAGAATATACTCCAAGTATTTGTGAACCCTTGCTAATATTGTAATACTGTAGTTATTGATGGAGTCTTCAGCAGCACTTCATCTCCATTCAGCTCTCTGCATGAAGTTTGCTCACCCAGCTGTGTTTGAAACAAGGTCACTACCAAGCCAGTGACACTTGATCAATAGACTTTGGCTGGGGAAAACAGAGCCCTTGGCAACATTCATTGGATGGTCCCCAATGTTATAACACATGGTCGGAATTCTCTCTGGTTCACAGCATCTGCTGTTGATGGCAAGAAAATGACATACAGGGGCAATGCAAAGAACTGCCAATATTGGATTTGTTACACCAGATCAAAGAAACACCCCATCTGGTCTAGAACTCCCGGATCAAAATTTTAAAAATAAGGCACACATGGTGCTATAAAACTTTTCTGTGTATAAAGCAAGCCCCAGTTGCATTTTACTCCTTGTCCAATAAACAGCCCTGAAAACTCCAGGGCAAGTAGTTTCATATTTTATTCCTATGTATTGGGGACAGACTGGAGTGCTTCAAGAAGATACTCATGATACTGCAATAGTTTATATCCCTTTGCTTTAACCTAGCTACTTGGGTGCTCTGTCACAGGGAGTGCATATCCTCCAAAGGGTAACACAGATTATGGGAAATAAAAGGGTAATCATCTATGATTTAGGCTGAAATCCTCTCTGGGAATAAATGCTACTGAACATGTAAGGCACAATTCTGAATAAACACATATAGAATTGTAACATTAATTCTGAGTAAGGAATTGTTCTGTATAGAGCCCTTAATCAGTGTATAGCTGAGATACGAAAAGGAGTCCTTTACTGACTCTGGAGGTTCTGCTGGGTATTCAGTCATGGAGTCTAATGTTTGGAGTGGTGTCACTATAGAAACAGAGTAGAAAACCTTCAAGACATTTTGGACTTCAGCTCCCATAACCCCTTACTATGATTGGCTATAATGGGTGGAGTTGATGGGAGCTGAAATACAAACCTTCTCAAAGATCAAGGTTTCCTTACCTCTGGTATAGGGATTTCATTTCCTTGAGATTAATAACCAGAAATTGTCAATGAAATTCCCTTAGTAGAAGCTAAGGGAAACATGGTTTTGAAGCCAGTGCACTTTCTCTGTGTGTGTGTGAGAGAGACAGAGAGAGAGAGAGAGAAAGAGAGGGAGGGAGGGAGAGCTGTTTCTTCCTGGAATTCATTGGATCTAGACATGAGGTGATGACTCTCCTCTCAAGGAAACAAAGGCTGAGTCTGCATAGGGAGATGGAGTGTACAGTTCCAGTCCACAGAATCCCACTTCAACTCTGCGTCCTTCCTCTGCAGGACTCACCTTCTTCCTGCTGCCTCTACTGCCAATACAACCATGTAGTGGCCAGGGGAGATTGAGAAGTGTCCAGCTATGTTCTCAACAACATAGGCAATAAAGGGGTTCTGTGGACATCCTGGAGAATGCCTTCGTCATTGTGTATGATATAGGACATAGCCAGATGTTTCTCTGACACCTTTGCTCTCCAAAGGTTGGTGAGGGAGGGGCTGAAGGATAAAGGTGAGTCTTCACGGGGTGGAGCATGTTGTTCAATTGTGGTAGTGAATTCTTTCCTTTATAAAAAGACACATGGCAGTGTTGCACCAGCTTATGCCATCCAAACCTGGTAGTTCTCTCCTAGAGAAGAACTGTGTGTGAGGAGCTGTGGATGACAGGAGGTCATACAATCCCATATGGCCCTGTTTTGATTGGTGGGATTCCAACTAGGCTAGAAAGAACCCCAGCAACAAAGTTTAGAGGAAGCAGCATTCTATAGTTTAAAGGAAAGGACATAGAGTTAGGGCTTGATATAAGAGGTGTGATGGATGGATGAGTGGGTGGGTGTCTAAAGCAACTTTTAGAATAAATTTTCCTGCCAAAGCAGTTTACAATAGTGAATAAGTTAACATAAGTCACATAGAACAACATGTTAAAACACCACATGGATCAATACAACAGATAAAAATGATCAGCTAGAAATTACAGCAGCAAATAATATAAAAATAGCAGAAGATGTAATAGCTGCAAATCATCCAAATGCTGACTGAAATTTTCATAAAGGGGGGCAGGGATCTTTAGAGTTTGCCTAAAACCAACAACAAGAAAGGTCCTATCTCTGGTAATTATTACCAGCCTAGTTTTAGAAAGAAGGAGCTACTTAGCAGGTGTTGAATAGAGTGGGAGGATGCAAAAGAAAGAGTGAGGATAGAGAAGGCTGCCACTAGGATTGTTGGAGAACATGAAGAGACTAGTCTGGCATAAGCCAGTAGTAAATGATGGAGTATCATCCACTTTTCAGAGGAAACTTGCCAAATGGGAGGAGGTAGTGGCACAAGGCAACTTCCCTTTCCTGAAAGCTCCAAAGACAGATTGTCCAGTGAGCACCTGCAAAGACATCATCACACAGGGCCCTGAGCCGTCCTCTAATTTCAGTAGTCTCCTGATGTTGTTGGAGTACACTGCCCATAATCCCTAGCGAGCATGGCCACTGGCCAGGGATCCAGGGAATTTGTAGTATGTGGGGAAATAATCATTGTAATGTAAAAGCAATCTTGTGTACCTCAGTCACATCCTTAGATAAGTCTAGGGTTTTTCCCTGCATGCCTTTTGTTCTTCCAAGTTCCCTTTCTCTTATTTCACTGGGCACTTCCAGCCAACTGGAGTGCTGGGTCATTCCACACATGACCTAATTTAAATGTTATTGCTGTGTGTAAGTTCTCTTTAAGTTTGAATCTCCATGAGGCTGGAGCCATCTCTTTAGCCATCTTTAGCCATCTTCATCTTAAGCCTTCCTGAAACCATGCCATGATGCATCGCAACCCAGCCTTCTACCTCTGTAGGCTGAGTGAGTTTGTTTTCCTACCCTAAATACCATTAGTTAGGAACCTCTTTTTAAAGTTTGTTTTAGTATGTAGATTGAGATTGATATACCTTCAGTAAACTTTGATTTGCATTTTAAACTGACTCCTTTGTTTTGTAATGAGTCTAATTTAACTGAGTGATCCCAGACCTCTGAACACACTTTTCTTTTAAATGTTAATTGAGCTTAAGTCAGCCTTCTTAAGTTGCACTCTGCATGAAGTTAAAAGTAAATTAATGATTTTTAACTCTTTTTAAAGGAAATAATTCTTGTTGCTTTTTAAAAGGACTAGATCCTGGATTTTTTTAATACAATTTTATTTTTTAGACTCATTACTCCTACAGAATTCTAGTCAAACAACGTATGAGGATTTAAGTCTAGGAATCAGTGCCCTAAATGATTGTATTTAAGTACCCACTGTCTCTCTATCTCTGGCTTTTCTTCGCAAATGAAGATTCAGGAAGGACTCATCCCATGCTTTCTGCAAGCGCACTGATTACTAAAAAGGTCAATCCAAGATAAAGAAGTGCGGTAGCAGAAAGCACAGCAGAAGGTCTCCTTGGGTGATGTTTCTGGGTTGTGATTCTTTCTGCGTTGTCATTTCTCTTCAAGACTTGTTCGGCATGATACTGTAAAAGTTCTTTTTTATATAATTTTTATTAATTTTTGATAACAATATAAGAGGGAAATATATCTTTGTTGTTGTGTGCCTTCAAGTGATTTCTGGCTTTTGACAATCCCAAAGTGAATCTGTCATAGGGTTTTCTTGGCAAGATTTGTTCAGAGGTGGGTTGCTTTTGCCTTCCTTTGAGGCGGAGAGAGTGTGACTTGCCCAAGGTCACCCAAAAGGTTTCCATGGCTGAGCAAGGATTTGAACCTTGGTCTCCAGAGTTGTAGTCCAGTGCTCAAACTACTAAACTGCACTGGCTTTCTAAATATAACAAGGTGAATTTTATTAATGCACGTGTGAGTGTGCACGCGTGCATGTGTGTGTGTTACTGTTAAAAGTGAACCAGATCCATGTGTATATAAAGTACTGTAGCACATTAATCCTTGTCTGAATTGCTAATACAGTATTTATCCCATAAGTCTTTCCATAGAGTTCAATATAAAAGGAAAGTACACCCAGTATATTGCTATTGACCTAAGTAGTACATCACCTTCTTTATGCATTTTTTAAAAATATGGTTGTCTGATTCTTTGAATCAGATTCCAGGTTGGTGTACAATAAAACAGTGAGGCCAGTATCAGAACATATCAGCACGAAAGGTAGCACTTGATTGATTGTACTTCTATACTGCACACAAACCAGAGTTCTCTGTAGGGATGGAAAGAATGTTTTTTTAAAAAAATTAAAAGATTTTAAGAACGTATTTCTTGAATGTTGGGAATCCTGACAAGGAAAATCCTGGACTGATGAGCGTCTTCAAGTTCAGGACTTAATTCTGTGCAAAATTTACATGTGTTTATTTGGGGGGGTGTGGAGAAAATGGCACTGCAACACAGAAAATGCTGTATTTGGGGACTTACTCTGTGTGAAACTGATGCTTTTTTTGCACAGGAAACAGCATTTTCTGTTCATTTTTAGTACAGAATATAAGATTTATATGCAAAAATATTATTTTCTACACATAAAGTAGTATTTCTCATTCAGAAAGTGCTATTTTCTATGCAACTCCCCAATGTAAATTTTGCACACAAGTCCTGAACTGTGATTAGTCTTTGGAAGTTACATAGTTTTTAAATACATTCTTGCAGCAGGCAGAAATTTGTCAAATTACTAGTTTCCTCTTTCAAGAATAAAATTAGCAAAGAATTGGATCCCTATTCTCAGGGCATTGTACAGTCTGTTAAAAGTATAAAATACAGCAATAGTGCAATAAACAATGTCTTTATTGTTCAGAGGACCAAAATAAAACCAACAGTGGGAATAAAGCCAAACTAAATGATTTAAAGCCAATTTAAAACTACCGACAGGATAAAAAAAAGATACAAAAATGCAGAAGCACTAAAATTGTTCTTAATATGCTTGGGTGAATTAAAAGTTTTCATCCGGTACTGAAAGGCCATAATGTAGGCATGAGGGAAGTCTCCCTTCAGGTGCCACTCCTGAAAAGGCCATAGAACCACACAAAAAGGCAGAAATATTTTTTTAAAAAACACAATTTAATATACAATGCCTGTGTAAATTACTATCTCTTAATACAGCACCTAAAAGTTTGTAAAAGTAAATGTCTTTCTAGGGACAGCATTTTGAAGCTGAGTGCTACCAACTATATGTGTATATGGACAGCCCACTTTTTCTCTCTGAATTGTGCATCATTGTGAGAGCATTTTATTTATTTATTCACTTACAGTATTTGTATGCAGTCCAATAATAATAGTGTTCTCTTAGTGGCTTCCAACAATAAAACATTAAAGTACAATAGCCATCAAATAATCAATAAGGCCATGAAAAAGCAGCATAAAACATTCAGCAGGAGCAGCAAGTAAAATAGTACCATGAGCATCATTAAAACCAGATCTAGGACTTCATCAGACATGGCAAAATTGCAGTATTATGATATCTGGGTAGTGCAAACAGGCGCGGCTATCGCCTGACATCGCCATCATCTCATGGTTATACCATGCCCAGCTGTGAATAAGGCATTGCTTTTAAATGACAGGATAAGCCATCAATAGATTGCCAATATTGCTTTTTTGTGGTATTGAGGGCATGGGAAAACACATCCTGTTGTAATTGTGACTTTCAGCGTGAATGGGCAGTCCTCAGTAATAAAACCTCTGGGTGAAGCATGAAAACAAAGCTCAGGATGCTCTTTTTATGAGCTGTGCCCTTTAGGTTGCACATTTTTAGGATTGTTTCAGTGCTTGTGTGTTCATTTATTTTGTTAATTAAAGTGTTTTTGCAGTTTTAAGCATGCTCGCATCTTCTCATGTGAACTGCCAAAATGTCACCCATGCTAAATCATGGAAGCAAGCTCCCATTAAAGCCCTAGGGCTCGTCATGCCATAATTCCATGGCGATTCCTTAACGTGATAACAGCAATGTGCAATAGTAAGTGTTATAATGCCACAATGTTTCCACTATCCTCACTCATGGAATTTTAGCATTTTTACATGCTAATCTGATAATGTCCTAAGCCTTCAATGGATTGCACAGATCTAAAAAGCTTGGAAAAGTTTAAAAACTCTTCACATGATGCCCAAAAGTATATAAGGAAAGCACCAAGTGAGCCTCTCTGTGGAGGGCATTCCATAACCATGATGCCATCATGAAAGGGGTAATGTCAAAGGAGCACCTGGGGCTCAGTTACATGGCAGTTTTTATTGTGCTAGTTTGCGCTTTAAGTGCTTTTTCGCACCAGTGCCGGGCAGTTTAGATGATTTATTGGGAAATTGGTTGCTCTGTTTATTTTTTCGCTTTTTGGTTCAGACAGGCAAAGGTGGGGGAATGTGGCTTCCCAAGCACATCTGGGGGAAGATGAGATGGAGGGAGGGAAAGAGAGAGAGAGGGAGAAAGTGCTCTGATCTTTCCCTCCTCTGAGGAATGCCTGCTAGTTTTCATGCCTTAGCAAAGGCTAAGGAATGGCTTAGGAATGCCTGCTAGTTTTCATGCCTCTTCTTCCAAAAGCCCCTTCAGCCACGGAGGAGCTATCCCCCCCCATCAAGCCCTCCTTCCCCTCACCCACTCTCCCTGTCTTTCCCTCTCTCACACACACACACAAATGCGATCAGAGGAGTGCGAGCGAACGAACAGCTGGAGGAGCCCATCACTACTCAATCTCCTTCTCTCCCTCCCTCCCACCCCTCTCTCTCTCACACACAGCCAAGCAAGCTGCAGACAGCTTGCTGGATTTTTTTTCCATGGCTGAAAACAACAGGGGCTTGATCTTTTCATTTCAGGCTCCTCCATCTCTTGCAAGTCCACCCCCTCCTTGGACAGCCCAACCAATCACAGTGCAGCTGTGCTGTGACTATATTGGAAAGATTGCTGGTAGTTCACACAGACTTTTCCGAAATGGTAATTTACACAATCGATAATGCGCTAAGTTGCACTACTTTTCAAAAAAAGTTGGGAAAAGTAGCAAAATCCCCTATCATACTACTTTTGAGTTTTTGAGCTCCCCACCCCCTTCTGAATGAGGTGATACTGTCACGCAATGTGTGGGAACAATTAGGAATCTTAGCGATTTATTTAGGGGAATATTTTACCATGTAAAAGGGGCCCTGGAGAAAGGAAGGGGCACCTGAAAATGGATCTCAGAGACTAGGTCTAGTAGGGCAAAGAGGCTGATCTAGTAGGGCATCCCTGCCACCTACCTCTGTCCAAAACTCAGGCCTGCCTGCCTCTTTACCAGTCTGACGTTTCTCACTCTGGAATGGTCCCACAGGAGCCAGCATTGCATAGTGGTCTGAGTGTTGGACTACAACTCTGGACACCAGGGTTCAAGTCCCTGCTCTGCCATGAAAACCCACTAGGTGACCCTGGGCAAGTCACACACTCTTAGGAGATTTTCAGACCGCGTTTTAGAGTGCCTAGGGCGGGAGGAGCTTTCGGGAGAGGGACGGCGATCTTGCGCAGCAGGGGGGCGTTTTCAGACGCCGTTATCCCTCTCCCGAAACCATCCGTGTCACTTCCGTGAAGCTTCGGAAGCCACAGAGCCATATTTTAATCACGGAGGTTGCCCATCTACTTTAGTTGGGACCTACAACAGGATTCAAGTTATAGTGGGGTTTTTTTGAAGGGGGGCATATACATACACAGAAGACAGCCCTGCTATTAAGTGGAGTGGGGCTACTGCCTCCGTTGGCAGGTACATGGATGAAGCAGTGGCAGCCTTCTAGATTCTCCTCCTGGCCATTTTCCTTGCTGGGAGGTACATACACCACACAGCCTGTCCTACATCCTTTAAATTGGCCTGCTGCCCCCAGGTGTGGTGAGGGGATACTATCTAGTTCCCGGTGTTGAAGTAAGATATATCCCCTTGTCCAGCACCATTTCTATAAGCTATTTTCTGCTGTCCCTGTGTCTAATGGCAGCTGGTGGCTTGCATTTCAAGAGGGCAGCAAATCCATTTTGGATTTTAGGAGCCCTATTTGCAGGGACAGTGTTCATCCTCATGGGGAGCTCCTCTAAAGTTCAGAGTACAATCAAGAGAGGATTCACAGCACCATCGAGATCAGAGCCCTCAGCTGCCATTGCCTGTGTCTCTGTCTATTCTACAGATTAATGTGGGGCTGGCAGTAATTATACTATGAAAACATGAATTTAGAGGGATCTTTTCTAAAATGTCTGTTCTTTAGGGTTATTATGACATTTTTGGGGCTTGATTTGAACAGCCAGTGACATTTTGGAGTGTTCACAACTTCTGGCACTTTTACAGTATATCAGGTGTGGGGGGGGGGGGAGTATAGCAAAACAACTGAATAGCATAAATGATCACTGCTCATATTCATTGCATTACCTGGCCTTTGAGCATTTGTGCCATATTACAGGGCAAATTATAAAGTCCATCCCCTGAGAAATGAATGCCCACTGCAGGAGTTTTCTGTATAAACTGAGGCAAGCTGATGCTTTCCAGAATACTGAGAATTCATGGCACTTGTTTGTTCAGTGGAATGTTAATTAACACACAGGAACACACACACACCCATGCACACAAATCATGTATTCCTGGCTTACTCAGTACCCTTAAATACCTTGTTTTTCTGTGAAACGGAGAAAGTGACACTTTTCACAGCAGGGAGAAAGGATATCTTAAAATACAAAAGAAAGTTGACACCTTGAAAAAGCCATACATATTATAATCATTATGTTATAAGCACAGAACTGAGTTGCTTGGGAGCTAGATATACACTTCCTGTGGATTTAAACACATGAATATCTGTTATGTACACACACATGCACACACGCATGCACACAAGCATGCACACACACACAAACCTTAAGGACAGGCCCAAATGCACAAAATCTGAAGAAAAGAGGCATTGTTTTAAAGGGTAAAACCTTTGCTCTGTAGCATATGATAGACAAGAGCAACAGACTGAACCATGCATTCATGAGGCACATTCTAGGATCATTTGAGATGTTACACAAAGAATTTTGGGTTACAAGTAGGGATCCCAGCAAAATCTACCATGGAATCTCCAGGCACTGGATTTCCCCTGTTCTTAGGTCCCGTCTACACGATTTAAATAATACGTACGGTGTGCGGAAGTTCGCGCTTCGGTACAAACAGCCGTTCGGATTCACACACATGCAAAAGAGGGGGGACAGGTTTTCCACCCTGAAATATGCACACGCGGCATTCGGGAGGGAAAGTGGATCGTGAAGAGAAATCCGTATGCCGTTCGGATGGCTGATGGGTCTGTACGGTCTGTTCGTACACATACGAACAGGCTGTGTAATCTGATTGGCTGGCTGAGCAGAGGGGGTGGGGCTAGCACAGAGGGGAATTGGGAGCGACCGCCATGTTGGTTTCCCGGCTAGCGAGCATCCGGTAAGTCTGTGAATTTATATGTTTATTTATTTTTATTTTATATTGTAAATACAGAAAACCGACTGTCCGCAAACCAGGAACCTTAAAAAAAAAAAAAAAAGCAGCGGGAGATTTAAAACCGCCGCTTGGCTTGCTTGCTCCAGCCAGCTTCAGGAAGAGGGAGTCATACGGAGTTTAGGGGGGTTAAAAATCATATAGCCGGTTCATATGCATACGAACGACAGGCTGTTCGTATTTTTTGCCCCCATACGGATTTTTTTATGATCGTATAGCCGCACCCTTAATGCCAGGGTGCCTGATCTCAACTGGAGGGTACTACAATAAGCTCAATGTTGAAAAGAATTTCTATTAATGGTGCTTTTGATGTAAAAGAGAGGAATGATCTTTTGCATCTGCTTTATGCCTAGCATTTAATATGACTTTCCATGGATATTGTCTGTCAATTAATGCTTGCTGGTATTGGTTTGCTGCACCATGGTATTGGGATAGATTTGTTGCATTTCTTTTGAACCTGAGAAATTGGGAGTAAGGTAAGTTATTTTTAAGTCTCCTTGGGTGGCAGCTTGTATAATGAAGTTGGGTGTTGCGATCTGTAGGTTTCCTAAAATTACATACTTTAATAGTATTATCGTCTATGTATACTAACACATCAAGAAACACATTTTTTCTGTGTGATAATGGCAAGTAAATTTTATGTGAGAACTGATTGTATTTAGCCACATAAAAATTCTTCTACTTTATTAATGTCTGTAAACAAAATAAAAATATTGTTGATATATCTGTAATATAACGCAATATCTTTGTAGTATAGGTTACTTGTGGGATTAATTATGCATTTGGTTTCAAAATCAGTCATATACAAATTTGCTATGCTGGGGGTGGTGGCTGAGGCCATAGCTACCCCCTTTATCTTTTAAATAAAATTGTGAAAGAAATCTGAAATAATTTTTATCCAAAATAATATCCAGAATATCCAAAAGGAAATGTGTAGGTGGGTTTTGATCATTTCTACTCAATAAAAAAGTTTCAATAACTCCCCCTGCTTCTTGATGTGGAATGGATGTGTAAAGTGCATTAACATCAAGAGTAATTAAACACAGATTTTTGTACAAATGGAGATAGAAATGAACCACTTTCTCAATATCTAGATTCATTTCTATCTCCATTTGTACAAAAATCAGCATCATATATTAAGGATACTGCACATTTTATTCAAAAAGTTGAGAATTTACCAGTAAAATCCAGTATGTGTTTAATTACTCTTGATGTTAATGCACTTTACACATCCATTCCACATCAAGGGATGTGTACTGTGCGTCTGGCGTGTAATACATCTACTGGTGTTGTCCCCAACCTACCTTTTAAGTCATGCAGCCCCCCACCAATAACAACATTATCATTTCTATGTTGTTGAAGAGCAGGGGCGGGTGGCAGGGAACAGTAAGGATACGTCCAGCTATTTTCCTGTAACTGATCAAACTAAAACAGGCATCTGCAGGAACCTCTGGGGGTCCTTGTGTGATCCCTACAGGTGACATTCCTGCAAGGCATCCAGCTACAGGAGAATAGCTACAAATGTATCTGCTGATCCCCCACCCCCACCGTTCTCCAACAACATAGAAATGCCCATTTTTGCCTAAAAATGGGTTGGGGGAGATTTAGGTCATTTTGTGGTCAGTAAAGAATTGAGACCTCCACAACAACAACAAAAAATAGTTGACAGTAGTGTAAGGACTTTATCAGACCACCCTCCTGCAAAGTTCTTTTGCCAGCATAAATTGTGGCATTTTTATTCTGGCGAAAGAAATCCCCCCACCAGATCTTTCCTTGCTCACATGACAGAGGCTTCCCAGGCACTAACTGGGAGTGAACAAAACTCGGTTCACTTCCTGGTTTAAGATTTCACCTAATCTCACGAGAAGATGCTCACGCAGGAAATTAAAAAACACACACAAAATAAACACACAAAAAGTTAGCACAAGCACATACACACACTTAAAAAGTTCCAAGTACCCTGGGGGGGTCATAAAAAGAGCCTACCCTACCTGACTGTCGCGATCTCAACCAGAAGTGTTTGCCCATTGATGCTGCATTCACGTGAGTAAAATGGCATGCAGATTCAAATGCCTGCAACACCGGCACAAAAGCACCACAGGGGATCGATTGATAGCTTGAGCCATCAATAAAAAGAAACATGATTTAGTCTGGACATGATCACAAAAGGGTGACGTCGTCTGGTATGTGTGCCTTTTCACCATCACTAGGCGTCCTTATGATGCCATATTTGGATGGTCTGATAAAGTCCTAAGACGGACTTGTACTATAATAACTGACTAACAGGATGCAAGCAATGGTGTTACATTGGAAAGCGATGAATGACAATGAATGAGATGCAAATCAAAAAGAAGTGAGAAAAAATACATGTTTTGCAGATACAAATGTACATTAAGTGGCTTTGTATTAGACGTTTTGAGCTATGCTGGCGGTGGCATAATAGCCACCGGTAGGGTCTCCCATGCCAGACAGGTCAAAACCGAAGGGTCTGACAAAGAGCGTCAAAGGGCAGGATGGGCTCTCTAGCCTTGTGGCAACCGTCCTAGGAGAAGGAAAACTCTAATCCCAAACCCGGGCAGATGGTGCTCGTCCAACCCTGTAAGGTCAACCATCTAAGAGAAGGAAACTCTAATCAAACCTACGGCCCGAGGACCTCGCTGCCACGTCCATGCTTGCAAGGCCACGGCAGATGAATCTCTGGTTTAAAGGGTGAGGCCAGTTCTGTGCACGCTGCGCTCCACCAGAAAAATCCACTGCACAGGCTCGCTCGATTAGTGCGACAAGTAGTATGCATATTGTTTCCTCTAGTGTGAAGGAAAAAAAATCTGGAAAGAGTACCTTGCAGATGATGGAATAGAAGAGAGTACCTAGATTGCTTAAACACAAAGAGAAGCAGATATGATTGAGCCTTACATCACTTGTTACTTAGCTCTTTGGTGCTCATATGCTTAGCTCTTTGGTGCAGCTTAATGATGTAGGGCAATCCTGCAATGATTTACCTACATATCTATTGAAAAACTGGACTTGAAATCCTTCAACTTTAGCAATACTTCCTAGTCAATGAGAAGCAAAGTGCAAGCTTATCAAGCCAACAAGGCTTCTATATTGCCTAGAAATCCTTCATGTCTTTCTAGTTTGATATTTTATTATCTAAGCAGTTTGAGACTGCTTTTGACAGACCACAAATTAAAGGTATATCCAGAGATGGTGCTACTCTCTCTTTGGGAATGGAGGTTTGTTAGGTCAGTGGATCTACTTTTGCTGCTGGAAAAACAACTGCCTGCCATGGCTAGGAAAGGAAAACAATCTTGTTTCAATTCATTTTTTTATGAACTTATGACATCACTTTTTCCATACTTATAACAGAAATAATTTGAGATTTAAAAGTAAAACGATGTCTGGCAGACAGCCAGACTTACAATCTTGTAACTGCCAGGGATTCATGTTTATAACCATTAACTATCAAATGTGACTCCCAAAATCTACCTGTTGAGCCTGGCTGCACCCCCAGCCAAAGGGTGTGCAAGGTGCTGCAGATCAAGGTACTGGGAAATGACATCTGCCACATCCTCCTGGTTGCAGGACACATTGAGACAAGCTGTTGTGCAAGGCCTCAAGACTAGTGCAAATGGGGGAGAAGTTCAGTTCAGTTCAGAAGACTCCATCAAAATTTGCAAATTTATCAAACAACGTGAACATGGGAGAAAGTGAAACTGGCAACCATCTCCTATCCTTAGTTGTTCCCAAAGGAGTGTTCTGTCAATTTCATCAACTATGAGGCTTCAACCCTTCCTAGAGGGCAGAGACCTTGCTATCATAATCCTTGTCTTCATATCACCGTTTGGAGACTGCACTCTCTATAGGGATGGTTTTGAACATGGTTAGAAAGCTACAGCTGGTATATGCTCCTAGTCCTTTTTCCTTCTTGGTGTTGTGAACTTTCAACCAGTATTTTCAACCTGTTTTGGAGCAGCTGCTACTTCTACATTGGCTGGAACTTGACCAATAAAAGTTAGGGGGTCTGTCATAGCAGATAATGCAACTGCGCCCAGGGTTTGAAAGCCTTTGTCTCAACTTTCTTATCTTTTGGAAAACTATTTTTTCTAGCAACACTTTGACTTGCTCATTGTGACATTGTAGGTAGCCTGTGTAGAGCTGAGTCTTTTTATAACTTTGAGGAGTGTATTGTGCAGAGAAGCCTAGGTCTGATAAGTGCTAACTCAACTGGACATAACATGAGCAGATGTTTTGCAAGTAATCCCTTTCCTCTGCCCAGTCACAGCTCTCAGCAGAGTGCATGTGGACAGCTATTCCAGATGGTTGAACCGTTTTGTAAAGAAATACCAAAAATATCCCCATGGAAATGCTCCTGCTGCCTACAACCACACTGTACTGCCTGCCCTTCTTTTTCATGGCATTTCAACCACATTGACACTTAGAAGGTGCAGCAAAAAATGAACTCATGTCAGCTAGTTAAGTGACTTCCCACATTACTATCCAGGTAGTTGGGGGGACTCTTATGAACTGTCAAAAAAAGAGAAAATGCATTGCTAAATAAGAAAGAGGGGAAATAGGGTCAAATTTGAACAAAATTGGCATGTGTTCATAGCCATGGTGGCTGAGGCATGGTGGGAATTGTGGTCCAACACATTTGGAAACCAGAAAGTTGAGGGAGGATGGGTTGTTTTAGCCACAGAGGTAGGAATGTAGGGGTTTCTCTCTAGTGCAGATCCATGTAAACCATGGGTGAGTATTATGTAGCTCTCCAGGCAGACTACAACTGCCTAAAGTCCTAGTCACCTTAGCCAGTGGTGCAACATGCTGGGAATTGCAATCCAAACATTTGTAGTGCCACATGATTCATACTCCTGATGTAAATGAATGCATGTGAATAGTAAGGCACCACCTCACACTTAAATGCTAAGGTTTATTTTGAACCATTGATAGCATATGGCCCATAATAATTTCCATCACTTGTGTACCCCTGATGTTCCCCTCTCCCCCTTCTCAAATTGGGTTTGAGTTATAAAACAGTTGGTCAGGTGGTGAAAAAATCTCCCCTCTCAGTCCAATTTTAGAGATGGGAGAAACCTCCCAGCTATGCTTCAAGTAACTTTGATGTAACCAACAGCAAATGTCATCTAAAAAACCCAGGATGAATACAGAAACAAGATGTGCTCTGGTATACAATTTGGTTTTCATTCCAGCACCTGAAACAACCTTATAAAGTTGGCTATGTTTCTTGTTTTATTTTGACACAACTCCTGGAATCTGTCAAAATTCAGTGGATATTGACTCCTGTCTTTAAAAAAAATTGCTCCATCCTAAACAGCATGCAGTCTATTCTGAAATTCAGTGTGGGTTGAAAACTGTCTAACCACAAGCATAGTTGAGTTGTTCTTAATCTCAAAAACAAAGTAAGGCACTCCAATTAGCTAGGAATGAGAAAAATTATATTTTGTTCCATTTTGCTCCTTATTAAGGAGAAAAGGCATGAAGAGAGAAAGTGCAGCAAGTATATATAGTACTATTTTGAGTCAGACACGGGCTTACCCTGGTACATTTAATGATGGATCTAACCACAAACTGAGAGAACTCACTTAATTGATAGCATGGTTTGGTGAGAGAAATGGAGGGAGAGAAAGCAAGACTGCCAGATTGCATAAAGTTACATGTCATACTCTCAAGTCAATCCAGGTGAATAGGGAAAGAAGCTGCTGCTGCTGCTGCTGCTGCTGCTGCTGCTGCTGCTAGAGAACTAAACATGCTGAGTATGCATCTGCACAATACAGTTTCAGCTTTTGAGGTTCAGAGAACAGGAAAAGACCAGAGGAAAAGAAGATGCAATAGATAAAGTGGAAAGAGAGAGAGAAGCCGTGCCTGAAGGATGTGGTGGCAAGACATGAAAACCTGCAGATTTGATAATCAATACATGAAATAACGAGACCACACAAGATATTGGGATGAAATCAGGGCCACTTTATTTAACCTATAACCTATCTATGTTTATTCCTTGAGAGCTGCAAACAAGTGGGGAGTACTTAGAGTACCTAGAGTGGGAGCAGCTGGAGCAGCTGGAGCAGGTAGTCTCACCCAGACTACCTCTCAGTGTCCCTGGGCAAAACACCTGAGCCCCGGGGGAGATCCCAGAAACTGGACTGCCCCTGGGCACCATCTACTGGAAGGCAAAGCCCCAGGATGAGAGCCCCTAAGTCATATGACTTCCAGTGAGGATCCAACCCTTGGACCAGCCTCAAGGATAACTTCCGCCCCACCCCCAATTCATATGAAAAAAAGGGCAGCCCCATCCTTCGCCCAAAAGGGATACCATAGGTGTACACCAAACTAATTCCTTCTTCCCCCACTTCTGGTTAAGTCACTGCCTATTTACAACACCACCCAAAGTCAATTTTCCATTCCCCTTTGACAGTGTAGGGTAGGGGGGGAAACTGTGGAAAGAGGGGAAAAATTCCTACCCGGCCTATAAGCAACCAGTGAACTTACACTATGAAAGAGGCAGAAGGATGAATCAAATTCCAATGAAAAGAGAAGAAAGCCAGGGGTGGCATGGCTTTAAATAATCTATATTCTACTCCCTTGGTCCTTATGTCCTAGTGATCCATGCCATGATGCTCATTTAACATGGCCTCAATCATGTAAGGTCATTAAATTGCACACACACACACACACACACACACACACACACAATGCTGTGCTGGGGGGACAGGAGTAAGAGCTTTGGCAACTTACACAATAGAGACCTGGAGCTTGTCTAGGTGAGAAGATACAATGCGGATTGCTGTGCATTAACACATATTCGCAGCAGCGCTTATCTGTCTCCATTTATTTATTTATTTTGGCTAAACCTATTATATGTGAAGCTATCCACATTTGAAGTGCGCATGGAGCCATGCCTGTGAACAAAAAAGATGCTGGCCAAATAAATTACAGCATGTTATTATTCTCCACACATTGTCACCACTGCACAGTATTTTTTGTTTAACTGTAAATCAAAGGCATGCAGGTGTGACCTTCTGCTTAAAAATGCTATTTGGTTGCCTCGGTTCATTAAAAAAGCACATGATGTATAACACAAAACTCCAAAATGGTGCTTCTGGCAACTTTCTTGCCAGCAAGCCCGCCCCCTGTGCACATCCAACCAATCCACCATCCACTTCTGCCTTCACCAAAAATATGCAGCATTCCGAATAGGATGTCTAAATGAGTGGTAATGCACATTTCCATGCATTATTTTTAAAACTTTGGGAAAGCTGCAAAAGCTCTTCCCATGCAGTATATGGAGTTCCCCCACTTCCAAATACCACAAATCTCATTAATTTCTCATTGGGACAAAAGATATTCTCCTCACAGTCTATAAGGAGCATTTTCACTGTCTAGACAAGCCCCTTGTGACAGGATTAAGGGGAAGCTCTATGTTTCATTTCTTTTCAGAGGGTTTAAATGTGTGTTTTAATGAAAGTTTGTCCTGGAGATGGTACAGTACTGATTGTGGTAAGAGAAAAGAGACTTCTTTTCCACCCACGGGGCTCAAAGCAATCAAGGTTGAGCATTTCAAAGAAACGAGTTCTCACAAACCTGGAAGGAAGCCATGGTTCAATTAGACTTGCCTTCTGCCGACTACCTCCAGATATTTGTGCATGCAACCCCATCAGTCTCAGCTAGCATGTATGGCCACTTGGCAAAAATGGTTGGAACTTGAGGCCAAAGTGGGCTTCAATAGAGCTGAAAGGGACATGTCATGTATTGTGTTGGGAGGAGCCTAAAGCAGATGGAGGATCTTGGGTAGCTAAACAGGTTGTCATAAAAAGAAGGTACGGATCTGGATTGTTTCAGCCAGAAGACAAGACATCTAAGTTGCAGGCTAGCAAGAACTAGGGCTAATAGCAAGGTCTCCAGTACATCCATTGGTGTTGTTGAATGTAAAGAGATGTTGCTGCCACAAGCTTAATTCCCAAGTAAGAACTTACTTATCTATCCTGAACATTCTTGATGATTATCATCAGCACACTGTGGAGAGTATCAGATGATACAAATATCCTGGGGCAGGAACGGAACAGGGGCGAGAAAGGGACTCCGTTTCAGATGATGTCGAGCCCCTTCATGATGCTTCTGTTCTGCTCCCCGTTCTGCTTAAAAATCATGAATAGAACCCCTTTTCCGTTTTCTTCCGTGCCTGTCACGGAATCAGGGACATGGGAAATGGATCCAAGTCTCTGTTCTGTGATGACAGGCACGGGGGAGGAGCTCCATGGCAGTCACTTCCTGCCACGATTGGGACATCAGGGTAAGTGCTGCCCTTCTCCCCCCTCCCCAGGTTGCTTTTTTATTTTAAATTTATTTTTCCCGTTTATTTTTCTATTTGACAGCTGAGAGGGTATTTCAAATTTCTCTCCCACTCGTTTTCTTGTGAGAACAAGTGGGAATTCCCCCGGCTGGTCATAAAGGCAGCTTTACCATGGCTGCATTTATGGCGGACTGGCAAGGAACCTGTTCCTAGAGCGGAATGGAGGTAAGTGCATGAACGTTTTCCTCCATTCCGTTACAGGAATGGGAGAGGAAGTGGTGGGACAGAAACAGGGCATTTTGGCCCCATCTGATAATGTTCTGTGTCTTAAGCTGAAAACCCAAACAATGTAAGAAAGCATCAGTGCCCTTCCTATGCAAAGGACACGAATCACCATTTTCTGATGCAACAGCTAGCAGTCCTGTCCTTTCCCTTTGAGTAGTCTTCAGGAGCAAATTGTCCTCAGAAATTTCTATGACTCAGTGTTACTGCTGAAAGGATTCAAAATCCTTCCAAGATGATATCTCTGTTTTCACTGAGAATGCTGTGTGCAAATATGAGGCAATGTATAAGCAGAGCCATGTTTCCATCCACGTATTGCCTGAAAGATTGCATGGGTGGCTGTGGGAGTTGTCTTTCAGCTATATATAGTGTATCTCTCTCTCTCTCTCTCTGGCTTCTCTTCGCAAACGAACATTCAGGAAGGACTCATCCTGCGCTTTCTGCAAGCGCGCTGATGACTAAAAATGCCAATCTGAGATAGACAAGTCCGGTTGCAGAAAGCACAGCAGAAGGTTTCCTTGGGTGATGTTTCCGGGTTGTGATTCTTTCTGCGTTGTCGTTTCTCTTCAAGACTTGTTCGGTGTGAGTTTTCAAATAAGGCTGCAGCACTGTGGATAGTGTATCTCCATGGCTCCCGATGTGAGGCCAGGGCGGACCATTGTTGGTGATCAATTTGGCCGAGCCTGAGGTGTTGTTTCAGGGAGTCCTTGGGTGATGTTTCCGGGTTGTGATTCTTTCTGCATTGTCGTTTGTCTTCAAGACTTGTTTGGTGTGAGTTCTCAAATAAGGCTGCAGCATTGTGGATAGTGTGTCTCCATGCCTCCCGATGTGAGGCCAGAGCGGACCATTGTGATCAATTTGGCTGAGCCTGAGGTGTTGTTTCAGGGAGTCCTTGTATTGCTTTTTTGGAGCGCCCCTCTTAGGCTGACCTGTGGCAAGTTCACCGTAGAATACTATTTTGGGGAGGTAATGGTCCTCCATCGTAGAAACATGCCCTGCCCAGCGCAGCTGTGTTCTCAATATCATAGCATCAATGCTGGTGATCCCTGCTTGCTCAAGGACAGCAACATTTGTCACATTGTCCAGTGTATATTTAGGATTGTGCATAAACAGTGCTGATGGAAGCGTTCGAGGAGTCGTAAGTGGTGGCGACAGGTGACCCATGTTTCAGACCCATAAAGGAGAATAGACAGAAACAATGGCTCTATACACACTGATTTTTGTGTTTCGCCTCAGGTGTTTATTACTCCAGACTCTTTTGTAAAGTCTTCCAAATGCGCTATGTGCCTTTGCTAATCTGTGATTGATCTCTTTGTCAATCTTGGCATCTGAGGAGATGATGCTTCCCGGGTAGGTGAACTGCTGAACAGACTTAAGCACAGAATTTCCGACGGCAATGTGGGGATGGTGGTGTTCGTCCTGTGGTGCAGTCTGGTAAAGAACTTCCATTTTCTTCAGGTTGACTTCCAGCCCAAACAGCTCTGCAGCTGTTGAGAAGCAGGATCTTAGGTGCTGCAGAGCTGCTTCTGTGTGGGCAACAAGGGCAGCATCATCAGCTCGCGGAGTAGATAGTTTAGAGTCTTAGGACTTTTCGGATGAAGAAAAATAATGCAAGCAGCCTCTCCAGCTTGTGAGGCTGCTGCGCAGCAAAGCACCCCTTTCGTATGATGCTCACCCCTGCTGGTACTGTTGTGGTACCGCAGGGAGAGCTGAGCGTCATATTTCGTTGATTTTGTACTCACGAAAGTTGATCGTGAGTAAAAATCAATGAAATATGATGCTCAGCTCTCCCTGCGGTACCACAACAGTACCAGCAGGGGCGAGCGTCATACGAAAGGGGCGCTTTGCAGCGCAGCAGCCTCGCAAACTGGAGAGGCTGCTTGCGTTATTTTTCTTCGTCCAAAAAAGTCCTTAGTGCGAGCCCTCAGACGGCTTAAGTTAAACAAGCTACCATCAGTACAGTAACGTATATAGATGCCGTCGTCTTCTTCGAGCTCTGCCGTAGCCGTTTGGAGCATCATGCTGAAAAAGATTGTAAATAAAGTTGGCGCAAGAACACAACCTTGCTTCACTCCATTAGTTATAGAAAGGGCTCTGAGAGAGCATCGCCATATCTGACTTGACCACGCTGGCCCTCGTGTAGCAAGATAATCATTTTAAGGAATTTGGGGGGACATCCTAGTCTTTCCAGGATCTACCACAGGACTTTCCTACTCACGGTGTCGAAGGCTTTGGTGAGGGCAACAAATGTTACATAGAGACTAACACTGAAGAGAAAACAAATGGCTATCCTACCATTTAGAAAGAGATGAAGCAATGGATTTATTTCACCTGGAAAACAGTTGTAGGAACACTGCAAGCTACCTTATATCAGGTCAGACTCCTTGTACATTTATTAATCAATGGCTACATTAAATTTAAATACTGCTTTTCCTCCAAGGTACACAAAGAAGTATATATGGTTCTATCCCAGTAATGTTTTCTTCAGCTAACTGAAACATTCCAAATTCAGGAAGAGTTCCTTTCCCATGATACAGATTCAGGGCTAGCTGTGTTGGCCATGCAGCAAAACACAACAAAATCCGAATTCCACAAAACAGTGATACACTTATTGGGCCAACTAAAATTCACAAATACATCATGCAAACATTTGAAGGTTTTCTGTGGGTTTTTTCCAGGCTGTGAGGCCATGTTCTAGAAGAGTTTATTCCTGATGTTTTGCCTGCATCTTTGGCTGCCATCTTGCCTCACAGCCCAGAAAAAACCCACAGAACCCCTATGGATGCCGGCCGTGAAAGCCTTCAACAAACTTTTGAAGCTTCATTGGCTTCTCTATTAGGCAAAGATATTTAAAATAATACAGAATAAGTATAGTGATGATATTAGAGTCACAGACCTACATAATGATATCAGTATTTTGTGAATTTCAGATTTTGTTGCATTTTCCCATGGATGTGCTCTCTAATGCTCTAAGTGGAGATGTCTGGAAATTACAATAGGAACTTTGATGGGCAAGGCATGGACCTTCCCACTGAGGTCTGGTTACTCTTATAACATTATGAATTTTTTTCCAAGAGATGGATGAAAAGGTGTTTGTTTAGCATAATGTGAAATTACTAAATCTCTACCTCACAGACCTACAAATGAGACAGAACACAGTTATATAGTGATATACACACTTTTCCAAATAAAGTCCTCAAACATTTTTTTAAATAGTCATCCAAAAATGTACATAGTGGGCACATATATAGATGGGCATAAAACAGCATATATTCAAGAAAAGCGTGCGAAAGAATAACTTGGCTAATATCCTACATCACACTTGTTGAGCATAAAACTCTACCAGGTGTAACTATTTGTCTTCCTCCTCTCTTCTCTTCCCCCTTTATTGTGTTTTTTTAAAAATGTATTTGTTATGTTGTGTTACTTACAATAGAGGAAATGGCTTAGAATTGGGGTGGGGATTCCCTCAAAATGCTTTTTCTCAGTTGGAACTGGGTGCAGTTCCAGCCTCCCCAAGACTTCATTGGCCTTGGAAAAGTGATGCTCTTTACTGTTATAAGGTGCTCTTTTACTGTTTTATTGGTGGTAAATGGTGCAGCAGGTGGTCTATAGCAGAGGAAGCATTCCAGTCCTTTATCTGATAGAGTCCAGCATCTTCTTACAGCAAATGACAGAACTGGGCCTGACAGAACTAACTCCACCCAGAGTATACCACTCCCTGTGGCTGGCTAAAGAGGTCCATGAGCTGGGGGGCAACCTCTGGGTCAAGGCCTGTGGAAGATAGAATCTCAAGTATGATAGTGCAGAAGCAAACAAAGAAATAGTAATGTGCAGGTGTGAGCCTTCTCCCAGTCCAACAGCTATGAGAACCAATGACTTGGATGATGGAATAGAGGGCATTCTTATCAAGTTTGCAAGATGACACCAAATTAGGAGGGGTAGCTAATACACCAGAGGACAGGATCAGAATTCAAAATGACTTTAACAGATTAGAAAGCTGGGCCAAAACTAACGAAATGAATTTCAACAGGGAGAAATGTAGGATACTATGCTTGGGCAGTAAAAATAAAATACACAGATATAGGATGGGTCAGACCTGGCTTGAGGGGGGTACATGCGAAAGGAATCTAGGAGTCTTACTGGACCACAAACTGAACATGAGTCAGCAGTGTGATATGGCAGCTAAAAAAACTAATGTGATTCTAGGCTGCATCAATAGGAGTATAGTGTCTAGATCAAGGGAAGTAACAGTGCCACTCTATTCTGCTTTGGTCAAACTTCACCACAATTCAAGAAGGATGTTGACAAGCTGGAACATGTCCAGAGGAGGGCAACCAAAGTGGTGAGAGGTCTGGAAGCCATGCCCTGTGAGGAGTGGCTTAGGGAGCTGGGTATGTTTAGCCTGGGAAAGAGAAGGTTGAGAGGTGACATGATAGCCATGTTTAAATATTTGAGGCTGGATGGCCATCTGTTGGGAATGCTTTTATTGTGTATTCCTGCAGGACAGGGGGTTGGACTAGATGGCCATTGTGGTCTCTTCCAACTTTCTGACTGTTTGATATAAGATAGGTAAAAGTAAAATTTATTCCTACCATCTGTTTCCAGCTGCAGATCATTTCTCAGCCTTGAGTGATCAAGCTAAAGTGAAACTATCTATCAAAATCTACTAAATACAACTTAAGTCTTTCTGTGCCACAGGGTAGCTGTTAACATTAGGCTAACAAAGACTCAAAAACCCATCTATCTGCTGGCAGAGGCCATGTTCACTACAATGCGCTCAAAGGATTCCTCTCAGAAGTAATGTTCAAATGTTGCTCTCCGCAACAATAAGTAACCATGTTATCAGTTGTTGTGTTACTTTCAAAATAACTTGATTATGCTCTTGGTACCTCCAAAAGTAATATGTTACCAGTAATATTATTACTTGTAACACATTACTGCCATACTCATGGGAATGAATGAACATAATGTAAGAAAAAGGAGAAACTGAGCAGAATTGAACCTGCCAGGCTTGTCCATCCCTAATCCTCACATATGGTTATCAATCATTATCAGACATTTCTTATATAACCTGACCAAAGCTGTAACACAGTGATATGCACACTTTTCCAAATTGGATTTTGATTTTCTAGAGTTGGTTTCCACTCAGGATTTCTACGTTTTGACATCTGCCTGCTTTATGGAATGAATCCTGTAAAAGAGTTCATAGGATAGGTCCAGACTAACAGGTATCATTATGTGGTTGCCTAACACTAATAAAAAATACCATGTAATTCTATTCTTCCTCTGATGCCTTTGAGTAATAATGTGAAGCAATGATATTGTTCAACATGAGTTTGTAAAATCTTGGGAGACTTAAGAGAGAAAGGTCCACCTGTTTTGTTGTTGCTTTTTTCCTTTAAGTTTGATGTCTTGTCTTTCATCTCCTTCTAAGCTCTGCTTCCTCCAGAAGAGTTCTACAGGGTAGCCCTTACCTTTTCCATGACTGATCTACAGGTAAAAATGAAGAAAGAGTTTGGTTGGCATCCTGTTAGTGACAGAAAAAGCCATGCTTCTGGACCACCCAGGAGGAAGGCATCATCCTCCAGCAGCTGGCTTCAGGAATAGACCCAGATGGCTGCCTGGATGTCTACATCTTCCCATTGTCCTCTCTTGGTCACTGAATGGCCGTGGGGAGAGGTTCCCAGCCAGAAAACAGGTAGGCTGCATATGCAGAGATGGGGGAATGAGACCTAACTATACCTGGTGTAGTTCTTTGATTAAAGAAAAAGCATTAACAAGGTCTTTGAAAGACTGGAAACTCCTAATTGACTTGCGGGGGAGGGGGATGAGGATAATTTCATGATTGTTCATCTTATCAGTTAACATAAGTTAAGTACATAGATGAAGTGCAACCTATAGATAGGGCAGAGAGCAAGAGATTTTAAGGGTTAAAATAGAAGCATGGAACTGCAGAAAAGATAATTGGAAGTTTTGTTAACTGTAGTTTTTGTTTTGTGTTTAAGTAGTTTGAATTTTTGCGTAAGACTGTGGTAAGTTTTGTGTGTAGTTTTTGTACTTTGAACTTTGCTTTTTTTAATTATATGTGTTATTCAGTATTTATTTTACGTAGATTTTACCTAATAAAAATCATGTGTAAAAAATAAATAACTACCCCTGGTGGATCTTTATCATCTACTATGGCAGTGGAGAATGTCAGCCCAACTTTTGGTTTGCTTCTGACATGAATTTATGAATTTCTTCATATTCTGAGTGGGATAACGTGGGGTTTTTTAACAGTTCATATATGGGAGAAACTGAAACTGACATGTTTGCCAGTCCAGGTCCAGAGCTTTGCCTTTGAGAGCTTATCTCTGGTGTGAAATCCCTGTGTATTTAACTATAGCTGTAGGGCTGAATTAGAGTGTCACTTATGTTTATAACGATAGCCCTACCCATCTTTGATAGCCAAATGATAAGGAGGTGCAACATAGTCTTCGGCATGGCTGGAATAGCTGTACCTACTCAAACTCGCCAGTGCAGATGGGTGAGAATGTTTTTTTTTTTCCAGTTCATTTTTAAAACAGACTTTCTCAGCATTTACAAATTTCTCCATACTAGTAATGGAAAGACTCATTCCAAATCAAGTGCATGAAAAAATGAAGATATGTCTCAGGCTGCTAAAAATATGGTCTTTGTTTTCCAAAAACCTTACTGCATTTTGGCCTGTAATGCTCTTTAGGATTTACCCAAAGGGCTGTATAAAGCAATCACAGAAGGACAACACATAGATACTTCTATTTTATATTATTTTATTTTATTTATATCCTGCCTTTTCCCTGAATGGGACCCAAGATGTGTCACACATGAGTTAAAAAACAAATTAAAAAATAGTAGTAAAAAAGTTTAAACACAATTAAATACAATACCATATTAAAACACCAATATCTTAACAATATACAATAATTTAAAACCATGACAAGAACAATTAAAAACCAATGCAGTCGATGGAATCCATTAAAGACCTGTTCAGACCCCAGAAAGATTATTACTAGAACCAAAAGTATTAAAATTTGTAAAGCTACAAAGAAAAAAGCTTTAACTTTGTTTTAAAAACTCCATGTTTTCCAAAAATAGTTATTCTCCTCTTCTTCTCCCCACATCTCTTATATAAAGGACATTATTCCACCTTATCAGACTTCACCAAGGTGCCCCAACAATGCACCATCAATGGACTCATCTGCATTGTAAGCTGCATGTTCATGTAGCCGTTGATAGATGAGGTAGCCTTTGTATTCTGTTTCCCATTTCAGTTTCACCATCACTGCCTTCCCAGCCCACCCATTTAGGAACAGCTTTGGATTAAGAGACTAACTCATAACAAAACAACTAATACATGACATCCATTTACATAACAACATTAATATATGCGAACATTGCTCATAGCATGTAGATAACCACTTCAAATCAAAGCGGCAGAAATTTCTAGGCCAGGGAATCCAAAATGACTCACTGACAAAAGGAGAGAATGTGCATAAAGGCTGACTTTTTAAATATCCTAAGTAGATGTTAGGGGGGAGGATGAAGATTGCATTCAAGGGCACATGGAAATATCTGTGGAAAAGTGAAAGAGATTGTCAGAACATCTTTACAAAGCTTTGGTTGTAGTATAAGATGGTCAGTTTTCTTTTTTAAGTTCTGGAAAGTTTTTTCCTGAGCATCCTGAGCAAACTGGCCAAGACCTCTTTTTGGAATTGATCAAGGGTCCAAACCAGCTTTATCCAGCCTTCAGTGAGACAAAAAGAACTGCTGCTATCTCTGTTACCACCATCTCCCCACCTACCTCAGCTAATATTCACCCCACCACTCCCTCCCCCCACCATCATCTTGACACACTTTCTTCTCTCTTTGTACAGCCAGGGCTGCTTTATAGAGAGGGCAAAGTAGGCATGTGAGGTGAAGAAAGGGTGTGTGTGTGTGCAGCAGTGGAGTGTAAGGTGCAAGGTAGGGAGGTGCTGGGAGACATTGTGAAGCAAGGGAGGGAGGTGAGACAGCAGTCTTCCAGAAAGAGGTGGTGCACAATTCACTGTTCCTAATAATCTACCACCTCAAGTTGCTAACACTCTGCCTGATTGCCAGCATGTAACATGAAGCCCTTTGTCTAACTTCAAAAGTCTTCTGGAAGTGACCTCTGGCAAGAGCAAACTCTCAGACAACCTACAAAGCAGGAAAGATGAGGTCTCAGAAAGAGAAATAGAAAAGGGGTAACCTATTCACTTTGGCTCTAGCTCCACCCTTTGCTGGCTTTGGCATCGTTCACTCCCAGCATGCACCTGCCCAAAACAGGCAACCTATGAAGTACAAGTGGCCCTCAGCTAAAGAAAGATTGGCCATGCTTATTATAAAATACTGACAATTTAAAGGTCAGAGCAATGGCGTTGCTAGCATTGGTGTCATCCAATGTGGTAACTTGTGGTGTCACCCCCATGGACCTCCTCCTGTAGCAGACCATACAGAGTACTTAGTAAGCCCAGCAATCTATGCAATCTGCACGTGACTTTGAGGGTCACTGAAAACCTATGTGCAGGAGAGGAACAAGAAGGAAGGCTCCCCTGTTTGGACATAACACCTGGGATATTTTTATAAAAATAATACATTTCTGTTGAAACACTGCACAAAAATTGTATAGACAGTCATTTTGATGTCACTGCCTCTGATGGTGTCACCTAGTGCACCCACACATCCCTAGTGATGTCACTGGGTCAGAGCAAGAGATGGATAAACAGCTATCTCCCTGTGATCCCGCTCTTAGATTAGTTCTCATTGTTTCTTTCTGCTCTGAGAGAAAGAAAACATATTTTTTTAAATCATATTTTGAAACCTTTAAGTTCTAGCAAGCAGAGCTTGGTTGATAATTACTTTCTGTAAGACCAAGTGGGCTGGTATGCTAAATGAAATTAGTAGAACTCTTATGACAGTGGTAATAATTAGAAAATTGTTTTCAGTTCAGGTTTCTGCTGTGAAGGGAAAAGCCATTTTAGGACTGGGGAATGTTCTGCTATACTGGGCATGGAGGATTTCCACTAGAGGGAGCTTTTTGCTATAGTAAACTTCTCTTTCCTCTTCCCCCTTCTTCAAAGTAAACTCATAGTTATGTTAGCCTGATATTATTATTATTATTTTAAAAACTATAGTGTTTTGGAAAGTATAGTTTAAATTTGAGTATACTAGCTGGAGTTCTGTATGTTCCTCCTCTTGGAGGATACATATGTAAGATCACAGGCAAGCCTTCCAAAGGGAGAATTATATCCAGGCTGGTCCTATCATTGGGCAGAATATGGTGGCTGCCTCAGGCAGCAGATCCTAGGAAGAGGAAAGTCATTGTGATGAAGCATATGGAGCACAGCTCAGATTTTTTGGAGTTTGGCTCTCAGCATCAGCCACCCAGTACTCATGCTGGCTAGGGGATTCGGGTAACCAAAGTACAAAAAAATGAACTTTTTAAAGTGCTCTGGTTTTGTGGACAAATGGCCTCCTAGTTCGCTGTGTGTGTGTGTGTGTGAGAGAGAGAGAGAGAGAGAGAGAGAGAGTTTCTACCATGAGTTTCTTTAAAAATGAAATGGGGGGGGGATTTCAGAGTTAAGCCAAACACACACACACAGAGAGTGAAATTGTCACCCACACCAATGATTAATTTCAGACACAAGTGGGATCCTTGCAGACCCCACCCAGTTCGGGTAACAATACCATAGAGAAGAGCCCTGTGGTGTCTGAAATTAATATGGGGTAGTGTGACCCTGTTGGTGCTCTTGGACCTCTCAGCAGCTTTTGATACAATAGATCATTCCATCCTCTTGGATCGCCTGAGAGGGTTAGGAATTGGAGGCACTGCCTTGCAGTGGTTCCGTTCCTTCCTCTCAGGCAGATCCCAGAGAGTGAGGCTTGGGGACAGTTGCTCTACTAGCATAGAGCTTGATTGTGGCATCCCTCAGGGCGCCATCCTGTCCCTGATGCTATTTAACATCTATATGAAGCCGCTGGGAGAGATCATTCGGAGGCATGGAGTGCAATGTCATCAGTATGCTGATGACACCCAGATATATTTCTCTGTGTCTCGGCCGTCAGCTTCGACTTCAGATGGTGTCTCTCCTCTCAATGATTGTCTTAGGGCAGTAATGGACTGGATGAGGAAAAACAAATTGAGACTGAATCCAGACAAAACGGAGGTACTAACAGTTACAGGACCGAAACCAGATCTGGGAATACAACTTCCAATCCTGGATGGAATCACACTCTCCTCCAAGGACTGTGTCCGCAGTCTGGGGGTACTCCTGGACCCGTCGCTCCAGATGTCTAACCAGGTAAATGTGATGGTCAGGAGTGCCTGTTATCAACTTCAGCTGATACGCCAGCTGCGCCCTTTCCTGGAAATCAGGGACCTCAAAACTGTGGTACATGCACTGGTAACCTCTTGTCTCGACTTCTGTAATGCGCTCTACATGGGGCTACCCTTGTGCTTGACTCGGAAACTTCAACTAGTTCAGAAAAAGGCAGCCAGGTTGATTTCTGGCATTTCCAGAAGAGAGCATATAACATCTGTGTTAAAAAGCTCTCCACTGGCTGCCTATTAGTTTCTGGGCACAGTACAAGGTGTTGGTTATGATCTTTAAAGCCCTACATGGCTTGGGGCCAACTTACCTCCAGGACCGCCTCCTCCCGTATGACCCTCCCCGCGCACTTCGGTCCTCTGGGAGGAATCTGTTACAACCTATGAAAACAAGGCTGTTGGTGACCTCCCAGAGGGCCTTCTCTGCTACCGCTCCCAGATTATGGAATGGCCTGCCAGACAAGATCCATCTTATTACCACCTTAGACAGCTTCAAAAAAGCTTTCAAAATGGATCTTTTCCAGCAGGCCTTTCCCGAATAGCTATCCCAGCCCGAAGGTTCAGCTGTCTTTTCACTTAAGCTGCCATTGAATTATTCCATTTTTCCCTCTTTTTAATTATTGTATGTTTTTAATCTTTTAAATTTAATATTGTTTTAAGGGCTGGGTGGGTTAGGGTACTAATGTAATTATGGAATTTTTATGCTGTAAACCGCCCCGATTGCGTTGCAGAGGTGTGGGATAGAAATAATTTTTTATTATTATTATTATTATTATTATTATTATTTAGCTCAAAAATAGCAGTGAGAGGCCGGGCAATGGCAAGATCTTTTGACCAATGTATACCAGTAGTAATGGAGGAGACTCTAAGCCAAAACGTACAATTAAATGATCTTTATTGAAAATTAATATCAACAGCATTCACACAAGCACTCAGGTTTCAGGCAATCACACAAGGCTATCGAAGATAGGAGGAAGTATTTGGATAGAGGAATAGAGTAGGGGGTTCTTGGGAGATATGATACCTATCAGAGAAGCAGAGATTCATGCAGCAGAAGATTCTTGGAAATGCATTCTGAGGGTATCATAGCAAACAAGCAGCATGGATGTAGGAAGAGGAACTGTGGACTGTGGACATTTTGGTGGTGTTTTAGGGTGATATTTACATGTGATAATTACCTGGAAGGGATGGAATTTAGGGTGGAATACAATGTCTCTCAGGGTTTCCCAGGACTAAACAAAGGGTGCTCTGGAAGAGTTAATGATCGTTAATGGTAGATGTATTTAGAATTGACTAGAAGCAGGCAAGGTCTGTTGTTGGAGGGGTAGGGGACAGGAAGAACCCATTTTGCAAGCATCAAGACTCTGCTATCTTTGAGTGGATTAGAGGATGACTCATCTAGAGGTGTTAACTCTGATCTGAATATTACTTGTTCGGGGAATTTCCAAAGACCCCTCCTTTGGTTCTACATGACTCCAGCAGGCTTACCTGCTAACCACATGGAAGGCCACATCAAGCCAAATTAAATATTGTCAATTATGTGATAGTCCAAGATGGGGACTATCAGGGTATGTAACAGTATATTGAAATCATTTACTCTTCAACAGCCTGTGTAGCTTTGCTTTCTGATGCAGAATGGGCTACTGATTTGTGGGCCAATCTAGATGCGAAAGCAGCAGGTAAACACAATTAAGCCTCAACCAGCTGCTGTCTTGAGAGGGTGCTCATGAGGAGTATAGGATCATTGCATCCCCTGGACCATGCAGCTTGCTTCTCTTGATCTATTCTCTGCTGTCATTTCTTCAAAACCCAGGCTCCAGTTCAGAAAATGAGCAGGAGGATAGCAAGCGGTGGGGTGGGAAGCCCTGCAAGGAATAGGAACTGGGGCAGAGATTGACTTTCTTGTTAAAAGCAGACCTAGCCCTCACTTCAGCCAAACTTCAGTCATCTTATTAGTTCAGCCTCAACCACAACACTTTTCTATATTTCAGAATATTTTATAGAAAGTTTAATGTCATAATGAATCCGATGGTGCTTATTACAGAACAGTAAAGATGCAACGTAAATATATTTAATGATGTTTGCTATCTGGATGAAAAGCTGGTGTGGGGAGGGAAGTATTGCACTGCTGCGTGGGTGTGGCCAAAAGGACTGTGATTTGTGAACATAGGGAGAGGCAGAAATCAATTGCTAGACTTCAGGGATCTTGCAGGCACAGATCTTTTACAATCTGAGCTAATACAGAGTAAACATTTAGAAAGGGAATCCTCTATAATGAAAGAGGGAGAAATGCAATGAGTCATGGTACTTATAGATGTGGCTTTTATTGCACAATTGCTCTTCTTTGTTCATGGAATTTTACAGGGGGTCCAGCTGACATTTTCCATTTTTAACCATTCCATGTTCCCCCACTGCTTCATTTCCCTTTTCCCCTGTTAAGTAGGAAACAGCTGCACAAAGATCTTTCACTTCTAGCTCTAGGAGCTACATGTCTTAAAAACACCCCAAATCAGCTAGGTTGATTCCAGTCCTTCACACTTCATTCTGAATACTGAACGCTGATCCATTATGAACAGCATCAGAGTTATTCACTGGAATGATGGCTTCCTGAAGACATGTAGTCAATCTCTGAATAACATAAGTTCTCATCAGTAATTTTGCTTGGAATTACATGTCCCATGATTGCGTATACATGTGCTTAGATTGCCATGTCCTTATTAAGATCCTTCTCTTCCTCATCCTTCTGTGAACTCATCTCTCTGTGGAGATTATCAGATGGCTCAAATATCCCAGGACAGGGACGACCAGAGATCGCTAAAAGGCTTTCCTTTTAGATGACGTCATCCCTGTCCTGTGATGATCCCATTTTGCTCCTCTTCCCCCACACTTCCTCTTATTAACAATAAGGCCCCTGTTCTGGCTCTGTGACAGAATCACAGGCATATGAAAAGGTGCCCCGTTATGCAGGTGTGATGCCAGCCGCAGTGGGAGGTCCCTCCTGAACACTTCCTGGTGCGATCGGGATGAGGAAGTAAGTGACAGCCTTTCCCCCCCTCCCAGTTACTTTGGATTTTTTAATTTTATTTTTGTGCTTTCTGTCACTTTTTTCCCCTTTTGTTCCCATTTTTTAAATTTCCCACACGCTCGTTCTCTTGTGAGACCGGCCCAGGATTTCCAATAAGGAAGTGAATATTCAGTTCCTTGACTGCCAGAGGGAGGGGGAGCCATTTCTGTCATGACTCCAAGGTACGTGTGAAATTTTAAAAAAGTGGTACAGGGACGGGAGTGGGGCGGGGTTGGCATACTGGGACAGGGTCAGGTTTTAGGACCCGTTGTGATAATCTCCTATGTTTCCATTGCCTGTTTGTCTCCCTCTCCTACAGACCTCAATATTCCATGGTTAGACCTGTGTCCACACTACCCCCCTCTCTGGCTTTTCTTCGCAAACGAAGATTCAGGAAGGACTCATCCCACACTTTCTGCATGTGCACTGACTAAAAAGGCCAATCCAAGATAAACAAGTCCAGTTTCAGAAAGCACAGCAGAAGGTCTCCTTGGGTGATGTTTCCAGGTTGTGATTCTTTCTGCGTTGTCGTTTCTCTTCAAGACTTGTTTGGCGTGACTTCTCAAATAAGGCTGCAGCATTGTGGATAGTGCATCTCCATGCCTCCCAATGTGAGGCCAGGGCGGACCATTGTTGGTGATCAATTTGGCTGAGCCTGAGATGTTGTTTCAGGGAATCCTTGTATCGCTTTTTTGGAGCACCCCTCTTACGCTGACCCGTGGCGAGTTCACTGTAGAGTAGTATTTTTGGGAGGCGATGGTCCTCCATCCTAGAAACGTGCCCTGCCCAGCGCAGCTGCGTTCTCAATATCATGGCCTCAATACTGGTGATCCCTGCTTGCTCAAGGACAGCAACATTTGTCACATAGTCAGTCCAGTGTATATTTAAGATTGTGCGTATACAGCGCTGATGAAAGCATTCGAAGAGTCGTAAGTGCTGGCGATAGGTGATCCATGTTTCAGACCCATAAAGGAGAATAAACAGTACAATGGCTCTATACACACTGATTTTTGTGCTTTGCCTCAGGTGTTTATTGCTCCAGACTCTTTTGTGAAGTCTTCCAAATGCGCTATATGCCTTTGCTAATCTGTGCTTGGTCTCTTTGTCAATCTTGGTATCTGAGGAGATGATGCTTCCCAGGTAGGTGAACTGCTGAATAGACTTAAGCACAGATTTGCCTACGGCAATGTGGGGATGATGGTGTTCATCCTGTGGTGCAGGCTGGTAAAGAACTTCCGTTTTCTTCAGGTTGACTTCCAGCCCAAACAGCTCTGCAGCTGTTGTGAAGCAGGATGTTAGGCTCTGCAGAGCTGCTTCTGTGTGGGCAACAAGGGCAGCATCGTCAGCGAAGAGCAGCTCACAGACTAGATAGTTTAGAGTCTTAGTGCGAGCCCTCAGACAGCTTAAATTAAACAAGCTACCATCAGTACGGTAACGTATATAGATGCCGTCATCTTCTTCAAGCTCTGCTGTAGCCCTTTGGAGCATCATGCTGAAGAAGATTGTAAATAAAGTTGGAGAAAGAACACAACCTTGCTTCACTCCATTAGTTATTAGAAAGGGCTCTGAAAGAACATCGCCATATCTGACTTGACCGTGCTGGCCGCGTGTAGCAAGATAATCATTTTAAGGAATTTGGGGTGATATGGATCTGCCACAGACCTTTTCTACTCACAGTGTTGAAGGCTTTGGTGAGGTCAACAAATGTTCTGCTCTCTACATTTCTCTTGCAGTTGTCTAAGGGCAAATACCATATCTGTAGTACTCCTATTGGCTCTGAAGCCACATTGGTTTTCAGGAAGAAGTTCCTCTGCAATAGCAGGAACTAATCTGTTCAGGAGTATCCTTGCAAAGATTTTTCCAGCAACAAAGAGCAATGTTATGCCTCGATAGTTTGAGCAATCGGATTTGCTCCTTTTTTCTTGTACATGGGCGAAATGACTGCATCTCGGAGATCTGATGGCAGTTCCCCTTTTTCCCAGTAATTCACAAGGAGTTCATGGAATTTATCATGGAGTACATAACCTCCGTGTTTCCAAACTTCAGGTGGGATTCCATGAATCCCAGCTGCCTTACCATTTTTCATCTGCTGTATGGCCTTAAGGGTCTCTTCCAAAGTGGGAGCTATGTCCAATTCATTTTTCATTGGTTTTTGTATCATACGATGGATAGCTGAGCCTTGGACTATTCAGTTGGCACTAACGAGACTTAGAAAGTGTTCAGCCCATTGCTTCAGGATGGAGGCTTTATCAGTAATTAATGTTTGACAATGTTTACTGTATAAGGAGCTTTGGACCTGATAATTAGGTCCAAACACTGCCTTAAGAGCTTCATAAAATCCCCTAAGATCTTCATAAAAATACTCCATAACATCCTCTCCATTGACGCCCCCTTGTCGTGGAAGACAGGCTTGAGTACCCTAATGATGTTTTCAGCTATGCTGGCGATGGCATAATAGCCACCGGTAGGATCTCCCATGCCAGACAGGTCAAAACTGAAGGGTTTGACAAAAAGCGTCAAAGGGCAGGATGGGCTCTCTAGTTTTATGGCAACCATCCTAGGAGAAGGAAAACTCTAATCCCAAACCCGGGCAGATGGTGCTCATCCAACCCTGTAAGGTCAACCATCTAAGAGAAGGAAATTCTAATCAAACCTATGACCCGAGGACCTCGCTGCTACCATCCATGCTTGCAAAGCTACAGCAGATTAACCTTTGGTTTAAAGGGTGAGGCCAGTTCTGTGCACGCTGCGCTCCACGAGAAGAATCCATTACACAGGTTCAAAGGACAAATCCAATTCTGAAAAAGCCCTGTAGTGGTAGGTGAGGGATGAAATGGCAGGTGTAAAGATGCACTGGAAGCTGCAGACCCAACCCTGCATGCAGGCGGTTCAGGACTTTAGTCGCTCGAGGCTGACCCGGGAGATGACAGTCTTGTTCGGCAGCATCCTGAATGACCCTTTTTTAAGGAGAGCTAAATCTTCATCTTAAGTTCAAACCTAAGAGGGGTGGCATCTTAAAGAAGAGACTCCAAGTCAACAATCTTCAACAAGCTACCATGAGACACAACTTCCAGGGAAACCTGCAAACAAAACTTGAAGACCATCCTACAGATCCTTCTCCTACAGTGCTTTGTCAACATATCAAAAACAGTATCCTCCAGTCTGTGGAAGAATCCCTTGAGTTCTCCCACAAGTAAAATCAAGACTGGTTTGATGAAAACAACCAAGGGATCCAGGAGTTGTTGGCAAAGAAGAGAACTGCTCACCAGGCATACCTCACCCAGCCAACTTGCCATGTAAGAAAAGCAGCTTTCTGCCTCACATGTAGTAAACTTCAACAAAAAAAGTCCGAGATGTGCAGAACAAGTGGTGGATCAATATAGCAGAAAAGACACAATGCTGTGCAGATCTGGGTGATCTTAGAGGAAATGCCACACTACACAGTAATAGCAATTTAATATCACTTTAAATGCTATGGCTCCATTCTGTGGAATCCTGGGATTTGTATTTAAGTGAAGTTCTTAGAATTCTCTTGAACCCCCTGAAGTATAGCACTAGATTTCTCTAGCAAGGAATTCCAAGTCCCTCAACAAACTACACATTCCAAGATTCCATAGGATGCTACCATGGCAGTTCATACTGCTATAACTTTGTGGTATAAATACACTTGAGGCACACAATAGCCTCTCCTTGGGGGTGTAGTCATCACATGTGTACTTGCATGCAGCTATGGGTTTGCCTATATGAGGGGGGGGAGATGTGGATGGATGTGCACGGATGCCACTTCTAAGCAACTTTGATTTGTCTTAACATTTTTTTTGGCAAATCACAGGCCTGCAAAGCTATCCACTTTTGCTGTCCCAACAGGCATGCCTGTGAATCAAGGTGGGGGGTGCGAGTGAATTACTTGTGTTTTTTATTTTATTTTTTTATTGTCACCAGTTGCTGCCACGAAACAGTATTTTTTTTTTAACAAATGCATATCTAAGGTTCAAAAGTGTGATATTCCGCCTAAATAAATAAAAAAAGTGGGGGAATTGTTTTGTTGCTTCTGCACACAATCGCTAAGGTGAAAATCCAAGATGGTGATTCTGGACACTTGCCTTGTGAGCAAGCTCCGCCCCTTGCCCACATCCCACCAATCAACTTTCTACTCCTGCTCTTATGGGTAATGCAAATCGGTTGTCCCAAGAGCGGGGATGCGTATTCCCCACTGTGCTTTTAAAAAAAACTTTGGGGAAATCTGCAAAGGCTTTTTCTTCAGAAATTTTGGTGGATTTGCCCCCCCACCTTCCAAATACTGCAGATTGATGCAGGATGGCATTTAGACAAATCCTATTCTCCTCAAATTCTATGAGGGACATTTTCATTGTTTAGACAACACCTATATTGGAGTCAAGATGGATTGGTTTTCTTCTCAGTTATTTTACATTAACTAGGGCTTGAGGCAGTGGCCAAATGCTAAAGAACTCTATATGTGTACATTTTCTCCTACTCTCTGAGGAAAAGCTTAGAAACTTATTTCAAGCATAAATAAATATTAGAAATCTAAGGGCAAATACAAAGATTCTCAAACACTTCTAGTTTTTTTTCTTTTTTTTAAATCTCTTGGTCGTAAATTAATCTCAAGACTGATTTATGATGTCTGATGAGCTGGGGCATAGTAATGCATGAACCTCTGACTTCTTACTAAGAACACAAATTCCACATTTTAGGGAACACTTGAAAGGTTTCGTGCTAGATACATGAGTGTTTCCATTTATTCTTCCATCTCTTAGCGTGCTTGAGAGACTGCCAGACTTGCTGTGCTTGAAATAGGCTTCCATCTGAAACCCAGCAAGCAGTCCAGTCCTTTTGCAAATGATTAGAACAGCATAGAAGCAAGTTGTGGTCACCACAGCAGACTCCAGGTCAGCATAGCTGCAAGCTAATGATAACCCTTTGTCCCCAATAAATGGAATGGAAGTTAATGCTAAAGAAGGTACTGATCAATCTGCAGTCATGGCTGTGCTCCTGAACAAACTTCTCAAAGGCAATATGCAGTGGTGGCTTGAGACATCCATGCCAGTGCAGTGGTGAATCTGCACTGGGTTTTAGTCTAAACATGAAGGGGGTTATCTAAATGAAGAGTTCTATCCCAAAATGCTGTTCAGCACCTTGTATAACTCTTTTACAGTCAGCCTAAACCCCTGAATGAATTCACTCTCCCAGTAGTGTGGAAACCATCAACCACTACTGGCAACATGAGCAAAAACAGCTGGGCAAAAGTGTGTGTGTGTGCGTGCATGTGCATGTGTGTGCATGTGTGCATGTATAGGTGGTGTGTGAGAGTCTGTGTTTGTATCTCTGTGTGTGCATGCTCTCTACAAAAGATCTCCCCTCCACACCAGTGATGCAGTGGAACCAGGACTCACAAGATCAACATTCATAGAATCATAGAGTTGGAAGAGACCACAAGGGCCATCCAGTCCAATCGCCTTCTCTTCTCCATGCTAAACATACAACAGCTCCCTAAGCCACTCTTCATAGGGCATGGCTTCTAGACCTCCCACCATTTTGGTCGCCCTCCTCTGGACACATTCCACCTTGTCCATATCCTTCAAAAACTGTGGTGCCCAGAACTGGACACGGTATTCCAGGTGAGGTCTGACCAACACAGAACAGAGTGACACTATTACTTCCCTCGATCTAGACACTATACTCCTATTGATGCAGCCTAGAATTGCATTGGCTTTTTTAGCTGGGGCTGCTTCACACTATACAGTTAAAGTACTATGATCCCACTTTAACTGGCATGGCAACATCCTGTGAATCCTGCACTCTGGTGAGGCACTAGAGCTCTCTAGCACAGAATTCTAAATATCCCTCCCTAAACTGCAATTCCCAGGATTCTGTAGCAGAAAACAATGGTAGCTAAAGTGGAATCATAGTGCTATAACTGTGTAGTGTGAAAGGGCCCCTGGAATGTCTTGAACAGCATGGATGCTGCTGCTGTTTTCCTGGCTCTCCTCTCTGTTCTCATTGTTGTCTCAGAGCATAGCTGCTGTCGTTACAGTAGCTGGTGATGGGATGAAGATTTTGCCAGCACCAATATGTGTTGTTGTGAGCTACTATTGTTGTAATATTAAATATTGTGCCATGGCTTGGTCTTGAATAAGCAATTAAGATCCATTACTTTACCAGAGCCTGGGGAAAAAAATCCTTTTTTGGTCTAAAACTCCCAGAATCCTCCAGAAAGTATGTATTGGCCATATTGGCTCAGGCATTCTTTATTTTCTTCTTCCACTGGGCTTGAATGGACTGGCAAGGCCCAAAGGCTCTAGTAACCCAGGCATCCTTGGAGTTGCAACATAAAAAGCAAAATTTCTAAGCTCTGGGCTTTATAAAAAAATGTTTTCTACTGGTAAGGAAAACTGTTAGAACTGGTTTGGATTAGCACAGCCACCTGTTTTTTTGGACTCTCCCTGGGGTGCTGTCTATGGTGATTATCATGAAAAGTGTATGTACTTCAAAAGGTATCACTATACCACTGCCTCTCCTGCCACACACAAAGTGGAGGTTCCCATTTTGACAGTCCTTTGGGAAAAATAAGCTGGGGCAAAAATGTTTGCCTCCCATTAAGTTGCCATTTGTTAAGGCAGGGGTGGATTGGTCTCTTCATTTGTTGTGGTTTATGCCTTCCTTTTAAGCGGTTATTGCAACCACATTAAATCAGGCAATCAACAGCACAAATGCCCAGCACGATACATCCATCTCTCCTGGCAAGTGTTTTGTCAGAAGAGAGGTAACAGAAAACCACATTTTCCCCCTTGGGAAACACTACTTCATGAATGGTCAACTTTTGTTGTGAGAAAGGAATCCCACAGAAATTCTGCTTGGCCCATGTCAAATAGCACATCCAACTCAGCACTTGGGGAAATTATTCTTTGGGCCAATTGCACTAGCGATGCTGGCTGGTGGATTATGTGAACTTTGGTCAGAAAAAGTAACTTGTCTAATGCCATAACCAAGTATAGCTGTTTCCCTTTTTGCACTGCTGGGGCAACTGTCTGGAGTCTTCACTTAAGGTGCTGTGAGCAGCTGATCAAATCATGCCTGACTTCAGTGCAGAAGGGAGCCTAAAGGTGTTTAGAAGTCAACAATGCCAAAACTAGACAAAGCCGTGTCAAAACCAGGTTGACTCATTACTTGCTTCTGTGCTTCTCTTTCCTCTCCACTGTTCAAAGAAAGGGAAGGAAGGAAGGAAGGAAGGAAGGAAGGAAGGAAGGAAGGAAGGAAGGAAGGAGAAAGAAAATGCTATTTGCCAGTACTTGCAAATGCCAGTGGAGAATGATGGCACTTGCTCTTCTTTAATGATTAACACATGGAATAACTCTTCTTTCTTACCTGGGACAAAGTGGGAAGGAACAAATCCAGGAAAGGAATCCTTACTATCTCTATTCAGTGATCTCAGGGTAATGGAAATTGCTTTCAAATTAAGGCTCAAGATATTCAGAGGCAAGACTTAGAGAGGGAAGGACAGGGTCCATGAAGAGTTCAGGTTACAGGACAGTTTAGGTCTGATGTTTCACTTCTCTGGGATAAAGAGAGAATCAGCCAGTGTTGAAGCAAATAGCCATGTAAGGCAAGAGCCAGTGATCTGAAATGATGTATAGAATAAATACCGGTAGTAGAGACTGGAGAAAATGAATAGGTATAAAATTCAGGAGAATACCAACAAACAGATGGGACCAACAGGAGACCAGCTCCAATAACACCTTTTTGTTGCTGGTAAAAACACTCTTAGGGTTTCATGAAGTTAATGTGTTGACTTCTGCAATTAGAAGCAAGCAGATACTCTGTGTGATTAGATTCAAAGGATGTGAAGCAGAGGCTGCTAGTGCAATGGTATTTATTTACCTACTTGTTTATTTAATATTCTGCTTTTTCCCCAGGTTCTGCCAAGTCTGCCCCAAGCAGTTTTTAATATATTTTAAATTTTTAAAAGTTTAATGTTTTTTTTAACTTCAGACATTGTTCAATTTGTTTTTAAATTTTGTATTTATACTTTTAACTCTTTTGTATTGTTTTAAACTCATTGTTAGCTGCCTTGAGTCCCTGTGTTGGGAGAAAGATGGGATATGAACCAACAACATAATAAGCAGCATTTGATTCAAAATTTTCAGTTCCATCAATTTGGAACAGAGTCCTAAAACTCCAGGATGGATTTAGCAAAATCCACATTATTATGTGCAGTGCATTTGCTGGGAGAATACTCCAAGGTTTTTCTAGTGGTGTGACAACAAAAATGCCACCCAAATAGCTGGGTAAGTTTAGCCTGGAGAAAGTTACGAGGTGACATGATAGCCATGTTTAAATATTTGAAGGGATGTCATACTGAGGATGGAACAAGCTTGTTTTCTGCTGCTCCAGAGACTAGGACATGGAGCAATGGACTCAAACTACAGGAAAAGAGATTCCACCTAAACATTAGGAAGAACTTCCTGATGTTAAGAACTGTTCAGCAGTGGAATGCACTGCCTGGGCATGTGGTGGAGTCTCCTTCTTTGAAAGCTTTTAAACAAAGGCTGGATGGCCATCTGTCAGCGATGCTTTGGTTGTGTATTCCTGTAGGGTAGGGGGTTGGATTAGATGTTCTTGTGGTCTCTTCCAACTCTATGATTCTAATATTCCGAACTCTTGTGATATCTTCCTTCATTAATACTGGTGTGTCACCAGACCACTTTCTGTCAAATTTCATGACAACCTTTTATGGCAGGACCTGTTTAAAACTGTGAGCAGATATTCCTCAAGTTCACAGGATGACTACATGCCAACACGTTTTTAAACAAAACTCTGTGAAACAGTGCACCATTAAGCATAACATTCTTATATGAGAATGAGCAAGTCTTCATGTAGTGAGATAAGCGTACAAACTTCATGATGTACTGCAAATATAGTTGTCCCTCTACACGGATTTGGTATTCATGGTTTTATGTATTCACGGCTTGAAAATATTCTTTAAAAAATAATAATCCAAAAAGCAAACCTTGATTTTGCCATCTTCTATAAGGGACACCATTTTGCTATGCCATTGCATATAATGGGACTTGAGTATTCATGGATTTGGGTATTCACAGGGGGTCCTGGAACTAAACCCCAGCGAATGTGAAGGGACAACTGTACAAGCAAAGCTGTATGCAAAAATAGATCTAAAGACCTGAATTAGAATGAATGTCATGAAAGACAGAAACCCACATGGAACTGCCAAGATTTTGATTTGGGCAACTGATCCATTGGGTGCTAGCTTGTGTGTGGGTGCTGGGGGTAGGGAGTGGAGTTTAAGAAAACAGTATTTCTAATGGTGAATGTTTTACACATTGCACATTTTGCTATCACATTGTCCCTGCTTCACAACCACTGTATCTAACAATTAATTTACACGACTTTATTTTATATGATACAGTCAGGATCCATGGACTTTCTGGTGATTTCAAAACTGTTGATCTGTAATTATTACATATGTCTAAAATATATTTAACTAGGAAGCTGTTGCAAATTGGAATAGAAGTGCGTTGCAGGATGTATTGCTGAAAGACCCAGGAAATAATGAGACCAGACACAAATGATTGTGTTGGAGTGGGTCACTTTATTTAATTCTCTCCTACTTATGCTTTATCTGGAGAACTGCAATGAGAGGGGTTAAACTAGTGCAGGAGCAGCTGGGGCAGGAAGTCTACCCCTAGACCTTCTCCCCAGCTTCCCCTGGGTGAAACACCTGAGCCCCAGGGATAACTCAAAAGTTGGGTTACTCCCCAGCATGCCTGCATCTGAAAGGCCAACCTGAAAGTCCCTCCCACAAGTCACATGGCTTGAGATGAGGGTCTATCTCCCAGGCCAGCCCCAAGGGAAGTCCCTTTCTCTACCCCTCCCCAGTCACAGGACCTAGGGACGCAGTTCCAGGGACCCCCACTTCACCAAAGGGTGGTGCCATAGGTGCTCACTGACTAGCAAACTCCCCCCCTTTAGTTTTTTTGTGGGTTTTTTTTTTTCTGGGCTGTGAGGTTGTGTGATGGAATGGTGGTATAGGAGAGAATGATGGTGTAGGAGTGTGTGGGATTTATATACTGTGAGTCCCTGTTGGAGAGGATATATGTAAATTTGTGTATTTGAATGTCTAGTTCCTAGGGTGGGAGGATATGCAAGAAGGATTAGTGTCTGTTTGGCTAATGGCCCATTGTCTGGAAATCCCCCTGTCCCTCGGTGAAGTTCATTTGCATTTGTTGAGTCTTGATTTTGGTGTTTTTCAGGACTTGTAGTCAAACTTTATTTACTTTAAGGGTTTCTTCGTTCCTGTTGAAGTTGTCCAGGTGTTTGTAGATTTCAATAGCTCTCTGTGCATTCTGGCATGATAGTTGCTGGCCTGGTCCAGAATTTTGGTGTTTTAAAATAGCATTTTGTGTCCAGGATGGTTTATAATGTGTTCTGCTACTGCTGATTTTTCTGGCTGGCCCAGTCTGCAGTGTCTCTCGTGTTCTTTCATGTTTCCACACTGTGTTTAGCGGTCCCTATAGTTAAGCCAACAACTATCATGTCAGAATGCACAGTGCCAGCTATAGGGAAGGCCCTATTTAAGATACCATCCTGGCCAATTGTCCAAATCCACTAATGACAGTGTGAGGTAGGCAAAATAATAATAATAATAATAATAATAATAATAATCCTCCATGTTTAAAGAGGGGGGTGGATAAAAATCCCTACCCAGCCCCAAAGTGGCCATGAAATACCTCACTCCATCAGTGTTGGGAGATTGGGCCAAAACAAGTGCAAGAGGAAGAAGTGGACAACAAGGCCCTAAATAGCCTCTGGCCCCACCCCAGGCTCTTGTTCATGGTGCATGTGCCATGACTTGTATTAAGCTGGCCTCATCTCCCTGGCCAGCCAGCAAACACACCTCCCCCTCTCTCATGGTTGCACTTGAGGGGAAGGGATCTGAATAAGCTCAATTCCACATGATACAATACTTGCTAACAAAATAAATAAATAAATAAATAAAGTAAAATCAATATATATATTTGCTTTGCCATTAAAAGAATAGTTGTGCAAAGTGTCTCTGGGTCTATGAATAATTGGAACCTTTAGCTAGTTGGTGATCTTTAGAAGCCAAGAAGAGCCAGCTTTCAGAGACTCATATATCACTGGAACAGCAATCTACAGACATACACATTCACATTCAACAGCAATCTACATACATACACATTCAGAGGTTGCACACAAGCAAAAACCTACTTAGAAATCTACTCATTTCTTTAAACAGCCAGCAAGTTTGATGAGAAAGCAGGGAACCCACACCAAGTTCCTGAACCTAGCCAAGTGCTTCCTGTTTTATAATGGAGTACTATGGCAATTTTAGTGTGCTGTCTTTCTAAAAAAAAACTACGTAGTGATTACAGGCTCCATTGCATATAATGAAGCTTATTTCTGAGTAAACATGTACATAGTGTACAGTCATGGCCCAGCTATGCCAAGTACATCTAGGTTTCTGTAAAATAAACTTGGCAAGGGTAGAGGATGTGAAGAGGCATTCCTCTGCCTTCCCCTGTAGCTCCCACCCAGCTTGCCTTATATGCTGGATCTAGTCTAAAGAGCTAGTGGGCAGAAAGATCTAACACTTACTACAACCTTTGGTTTAGGGTTCTTTTGCTCCCAATGCCCATAGATGTCATAATAAAAAGACCAACAAATTCCTGTAACTGCTGAAAGCAATGGTGGCTGGTGGTTTCCATGCCAATGGATGGTGGATCTGTTCCAAGTTTTAATGCAAACTTTAAACAAGCCTTCCAAAGTGTTGAAGCTATTTGAAGGATTGAGTTCAGCAGCCTGGGTAGCTCTTCTAAAGTTCAGACTAATACCAGGAGTGAATTCAGTGTCCCATTGGCAAAGAAGCCATCAGCTGCTATTTGCTGAAAGATTGCCTTTCTCTATATCAAGCCAGTTGCAATCCCTTCTGCCCTGATATCCCCTTTTTGTAGCACTACAGAGGGTATGCTACCCTTGGCTGTTGAGACAACTCCAGCCTCTTAAAGCTAGCATGTTTTGGCTTGATACACTTGTTTGGGAAAATGTTTTGCAGAGCTTGTGACACTTTCTCCCTTGTCCAATAATTATAGGCAGGGTTAGAGCCTCTATGCAAGCAGACATCTTCATCTTCCCCATGCAAGTCCCCATCCCCCTCCAGTGTCTAGGCAGCAGTTTTAACTAGTGGAGTATGGATTCACAATTTCTTTTGTGGTGAGAAGTTTCAGGGGGGAAGCACTACCATAGTTATTTGGAGAGTTCCAGTATCCCATTTAAAGCAAAGGCATAGTGATCCACAATAATCAGATAGCAAACTCAGAATAATATTATTCTTGCTGCTTAATGTGAAACCTAGGAATTAAAATGTCTGAATAACCAGCCCTCTTGAACTCCATGCAAAGCAATGGCTGCAAGAACAGCAACAATCACAATTGAACCTTGATTTTTTCCCCCCTTCCCTGGGGCCAGAACTGTGATCCACAGCTATCCATATGTATCTCCTTGCCAAATCTTCAAGTTTCCTGTCTTAATGACTTTTTTTAAAAAATGGATTTTCATTCTGAAAGCCATCTATATTTAGAAAGACATTTAAATAAGCACACATCTAGACTGAAATTAAAATAATCTAGCCACACACTTACATTTCTGCACCAAGTGAAGCAGTTAGAAGCAGCCATTTAAACCAGGCTTATGCGCTTTATCAGTCGGGAACAATGTGCTGCTGCAGCATTGCCAACAAAATCAGGTCACTGCATTCACTCCCCCTCACTCTCTTAACACACGTGTGTTCTTCTGTCTCCTTCCTCCCTAGTTCACTGCTCCAGGCAAGTTGTTAGGAATGGAAGGAAACCAAGTTGCCATCTACAATCTGATGTGTGACAGGAAAAATACAAAAACTAGAAACCAGTGGCTATTATTAGTCACAGTTGGTGCTCCCAGAATCCAAGGCATTCATAGCTCCAGCAGCTGTTGCCGAAAGAACTGTGGTAGAGGGGCCATTCTTCCGTTGACTTCAGTCATCTAGCAAAACAGGTCAAAGGCCAGCAAAAGTGGAATGAGAATAGGACCCCAAATCTGATTCACCCTGAGAATTATTCTGCTTCCAATTCAGTTCCAAATTCAGGTTTTATGATGAGGTTAGAAAATATCCTTTTGTCCAGACCAGAGCCAGATTCCCAAAATGAACATTTCCAGCTCTATGTTGTAAAGCCAAGGAAAAGTCTAAGCTCTTAAGTTGCTTCCAGCTCCCATTTTATACATGGGATAGATAATTCTGGGGTAAATAATAGATACCTCAGATAGATTGTTGTGTAAACTAAAGTATACATAGAACAGCACTGTTGGCAAGAGTGCTGCTTTGTGACTTTATCAAGCTGATTTGAGAGAAAGCTTAGAAGGACAGCTAAAAACAGAATCCAAGCTGATGCTGTCAAAATCATGTCAGCCATTGTGTTAGTATTTGGAGCTGACTCTGAGATGTAGATGACAGCCCAGCATTTCTCAGCAGGAAGTTTCTACCTCAATCCATACAGTTTGGATCCACTCTACACACACACACACACACACACACAAAAGACATCTAAACGAAATCTAGAATTTCAGATAGTAGCAGTCATATAGACCTTGGTGAATATTTAGCTGTCAGGGAAGATAATTTGTTTCCTTTCTCTCTTCTGTACAGGGCCAGCCCAAGACATTTTGTGGCCTGAGGCACTTCAGCAAATTACACATTCCACAGCCCACACAAATACAGATGCCTAGCACCCAAAGACATCCAAGTTATTTTGGAACCTGAGGCAGAATGTCCCAGAAGCCCATACCCACACACATGGCAGAAAAAATACCAATAATAGCAAACTAAATAACAATTTGCTTCTTAACAACTGCCTTCTGCCTAATGGTAGGGCTGGCACTACCTTAGTGATCTCTCATTGGATTCCTTGAGGACATACAGCACTAAAGTCTAATATTATCTATATTTCTAGATAAAGGATTCAGAGAAATGATGCTATGCAATGATATAATGACAGGTGTTTAGTAGGCTCTGGCAATCATAGATAGCTCAGGCAAATGTGCGGCAGGTGGGGGGAGACCTTTAAAAAGCCTTGGGCAAGCAAACCTTGCCATGAGGCAAGTTCTAGAGGTAATAAAAGGAAGTGGAATGTGATGGGTTTCCCAAAGTCCTCTCACTCCCTTGCTGCAGATATTTCTCCCTAGCCATTTCTGCTGGATGACTAGAAGTATCCAGATGCCTTTTCCAATTGGTGCTCTATTAGTCATTCTCTTAAGCTGTTGCTCATTAAGTAAATACTATACTAGTAATTACTGTACTAACCCATTCTTCAGTCTAGCCTTGCTTACATTAAATATGAATGAGCTTGTAGAGAAAACTCTCTTCTGTCAGGTCTCCTCATGAGACAGAAACGTGGAATATAAAGGTTCAGAACCACTAGGAGAATCTCTGTGCATACAGACACAAGATGGAGCCCTGGTGGCGCAGTGGTTAAATGCCAGTACTGCAAGTCACTATGTTGCAAGTTCGATTCCAGCGGGCTCCAAGGTTCACTCAGCCTTCCATCCTTTCGTAGGTCGGTAAAATGAGTACCCAGCTTGTGGGGGCAATTAGCTAACACACATTGGAAACTGATTAATGCAGTGTAGATTTGTTAATTGCTATTGCTTAAAACAATTTGTAAGCCGCTCTGATAGCCTTGTGGCTAAAGAGCGGGGTATGTATAAATAAATAAATAATGATTCTCAAGACACAAAATGATTACATCATCCATTGAGACTTCAGTGACACAGCCAAACACCTCTCCAATCCCCGCTCTCCACCAGTCATGGAATGGCCATACAGAGGGTGGGGGCTGAAGCAGCTATATTGTAAGTCTAGATAGTGGTGAATAGCAAGCTGTAGTGTAGTTCTGCATGTGGAACTACTACACTGCTCTGTGCCGTACAGGATTCCACCCATTATGTGTTAGGACTTAGAAGGTGTTGGCTTCATTGTAGTTATAGAGCTCTATGTGATCAGGAATCCTGTCCCATCATCCTCCACACTTCCCAAATCTGAACACCAGTAAAAGGCTTCTATCTAATCCTAAACTACAAAGGCAGAAGTACTGTAGCTAAAGAAACCACTCACCACTCCATCTTCTCGTAGCGCATACCCTTGTTTCCCTGATGTCTGCTCATGACTTCAAATCTGATATCCATTATTTTTATGCCTTTTCATGGCACAACTGTTCAACACACAGGAAGAAGGTGTATAGAATTACAGCCTATGTTTTCAATGTGATTTTCAGCATGATCCACTGTGTTGGGTGATGGCTTCCATATCAGAGAGATGGTAAATCTGTTCTGGAGGCATAGAATTCAGCACATTGGACAGATCCTAGGTTGTAGGTTTTAAAACTCCAGTGGATTCATTGCCTCACTGATATGGATGGTATGAAGCTGCCACTGATTATCTGTATACATGATTATTAAAAGCTGGGTTGATGAAGTATCGAAGGACCTTCTCTAAGCTATAGGATGGCTCCTCATTGGGATGCTAACTCTTGCCAATACACAAAGGGAGGGAGCTAACTCAGATAAACAGATCTTGACTTATTGAAAAGTCAGAAATCTTAGTGTTATTAATTGGGAGTGATGGAAGTGGTAATGGTGGCAGTGGTAATGATAGTGGTGGTGACTGATTTCTTATTGCCACAAAAGGAGGACAAGGAGGCCTTTTCAGTTCTCATGTGTTTTGGAATGTTCTCCACCGTGAATGGGAAAGAGGGGACATCATTTCCTCCATGCCTCAGACAACAAAACATTTTGGGTTGGCATTCCTTTTGAAACAAAGTGAATCATGACACATTTCTTCTTTCAACTTGAGAGTGATCCTTTTCCTTCATCCGTAACCAGACCAGCTCCATTTCTTCTGTCTCAGTATGTCCACAGTATATTTTGACACTAAAGTTCCAGCACACACATGGGGCTCGTGTACACAATTTTCCTATATTTACCTTTTCTTTTTTTGCAGAACTTAGAATAATGTTTAAAAGTTTAATTTTTAACATTTATCATTGGAAAGAAGGGAAAATTAATTTGTTGTCATTAATATTGGGGACATGGATATTTAATTTGTTGCATTAATGATTAATTGATTGATTGATTGATTGATTAAATAGTTTTTAAAGAAACCATGAAATTTAATTTTATTTATTTATTACTGAATTTATAGCCCATCTTTCTCCCATGATGGGATTCAAGGAGGCTTTACAGAGCATTGCATATTTGATTCCCACTGTTGCCTCCCAGTGGCACATTTTGTTACTGGTTTCTTTATTTATAAGTTGCCAACCTCATCCGCATATTTCAGAATGCATAGGAATACAAATCATACAGTCTGATTGGTTGCTGGGGATGGTGGGATTTTAATTCAACACATCTGGAAACTACCAATTTGGAAAAGGCTGTCCTAAAGCATGGGATTCAATAAAGTTTTGTCATATCTGCATCTCTCCTCTCTTCTTTCTATACCCACTCACTCCTGGCAACATAATCTTCACTTGTGATTCAAACATAATGGATTGTTTGTCTGTATTGGAAAAGGTGAATAAGGAACTGATGTGTTCATTCCAATTAGAGGATACTGAAGGTCAGCACAGAAAGTGGCTGCATAGATCAGTCATTGAATCAAGGCTGAAGAATTCCTAATCAGAAATATTTTAAATGTTTCTAAACACATGCAAAGTGTTTCTCTGTACTATTGAATAAGGACATCATCTATCTCCCAGCTCACTGGGCAACAAAAAGGATGAATTAGCACCATAACTAGTTCTATTTAACCAGATTTCCAGACTCACTTGGTAGTGAGTGCCATTGTCAAATGAAAGAACTGATTAACCCTTCTTGGAGAGATTGCCAAGAAGTAACTAGTTAGATTCAACTACCGGTAGTCATTTGAAAGCTCTGCTCTTTTGTGACATTATGCATTTAGAACTCTTGGCAACACATCTCAGCATGCATACATACATCCACATGCACCTTGACCATTGTTGGTGATCAATTTGGCCGAGCCTGAGATGTTTTTTCATGGAATCCTTGTATCACTTTTTTTGGAGCACCCCTCTTATGCTGACCCATAAGCATAAGATTGTGGGTAATGACTCAGCAGGTCATCACCCACACCCACACTTAAGTATACTCCAGTGTTCCACCAATCTCTACTGAGAACACAGTTTACAAGAGGTTAAATAAGTTACTGTTTAGGCTATGAATCCCAGAATCCTCCAGTCAGTATTGCCAGTCAATTCTTCTGGCTAAGGAATTCTGGGACTTCAATGTACTAAATGAACAAGCACTAAGGACTTTATCAGACACACATAATACGGCATAAGGATGTGGCATAAGGATGCCACATAACCACAAAAGGGCATGGATCAGACAATGTTGCCCTTTCAGCCTTTTAAAAAGGCAAAATCACATACTTTTTAATTGATGACTTAAGCAGTCAATAGATCCCCCTGCTGCTTTTTTGGCAGCATTGCCAGCATGCAATACCTCGGGACATTTAAATCATGTACTTACCCTGACAATGGCCATTCTGGCATGAACACTTCCGGGTGAGATTGGGACATCCAGGTAGGTTTCATTCTTTTTATGACCCTCACTGGGTTACTTGTGACTTTTAAATTGTGTGTATGTGTTTTGCTTCACTTTTTAAGTGATTTTTGTTTTAAAGTTTGAATTTCCTATGCGATGAAATTGTGCGAGATTTTGAACAAGGAAGTGAACGGGGCCCCATTCACTTCCTCTTCATTTATAGAGGAGGCTTTGCCGGGGGGGGGGGTGTGTGCTGACAAAATAACATTTTAAAGACTGTGTCTGATAAAGGCCTAAGAAATATTGTCATTGAGCCCTTCCAGGAATAACAAAAGCTGCAGACAATCTATCCTATGGACACTTCCTCAGGAGTAAGCTACACTGAAGACATGGAGGGCACTTCTAAGTAGACATTGTACTTGTAAGGATGTTTGAATCACAGTGGATGGGGAAAGTCATTTGACTCCCCTTGGAAATATCGGGAAGGAGGCAAAATTAACAATAAACAGCCTGCCAATGTTGAACACACACAACCCAAACAGGTTTGGGGTTCCTGATTCCACTAGCTTTGAGAGCTGCACAGGAAGCTATCTTGAGGGCTGTTTTTATATTGCCAATTGAATAAAAAGTCCTACATTTAAAATCTATGGTAGAATTCTAAAATTCATGGAGGTAAGTTGGCATTACAGACAGATGTCTAGGCTTCTGAGGGATTTCAGAAAGGAGTTGATGCAGAGAGATTTAAGAAAGTACAAACACGGGTGGTTTTCAGGCCTGTAGCAACTAAAGGGCCTGTGTGCCCAGCTCCACTTATTTCCCTAAATGTTCAGCTTCTCATATATATATGAGAAGTTGGGGAAGGCTGCTCTTTATATATATATATATATTTAAAGAGCAGCCTTCCCCAACTTTGGTCCCTTTAGATGTATTTGAACTGCAACTCCCATTATCCTGGACTACTGGTCATGCTTGCCAGGGCTCACAGGATGCGCATCTAAAGCCAAAGCTTGGAGAAGCTACATTTCTGAACTACAGCTCTAAGAGTCCCCTAGCCAGCATAACCACATAACCTCTCCAGGTCCTGTCTAAAATATTGATGCAGGATGAGGAAGGCAGTTCAGGGCCATTTCCCAAATGAAAGGGGGAAAGTGCAGACAGCAGTCTCTCAAGCTGCACAGAAAAAGCTACACATGATCCTGCCCTCTCATGTTCTGACCAATTAGAGCAAAGGTAGTACCATAAATACCATGTATAGGAACAAGCATGGGCAATGTTCAGTTCTGGGGCCAAAGCTGTCTTTGTGGCCCTTGAATCCAATAGACTCACAAACTGCCCTTTTTCTGGCCAAAGAAAAGAGTAAATTGTGGTCTCCTTAGAAACCTGGAGGAGAGGTAATTCTGCGTTTAAATATGTTGCAGGAGACTCTGCACTGTTTAACATCAAAATATAACAATTTTTCAAAACTGGAAGTAGACTTCTAGGAACTTTTTTTTTTTTCATTTTTGGCAGTCCAAAGGCTGAAAACTGGCCCCTGGACCCACCACAGTTGCCCATCCGAGTTCTAGGAACTTATTTTAATTTTTAGGGCAAAAAAACCCAGTATATTTATTCTATTTGACATTCTATAGAAATAAATAATGTTAATCAAATTAGGCTGCTACTAGCTGTATTTAAGTCCTGGCTGTACTGCATGTCTTCCTTCCCACTGGCACAATACTTCAGGCTTGGCAACTTTGAAGGATTTTGCTTGAAGGCCCAGAGGTGGCAGTCTCTATACAGAGGCAGCTGCCTTTCTTGAAGCCTGTCAGTTCCACCAGCATCCCCACCACACCTCTGCTCTTGCCTCTGCTGCCTGCTCTCCTCCCACCCTGACCCCTCTTCTCTCTCTCTCTCTCTCTCTCTCACACACACACACACACACTGTTGTTTACCACACGGAGCTTGCTGGTGCCTCGGGAGTTAAGTGGCAAGGCAGGCAGAAGCTGATTCAGGTGGGTGGCACATTGCAGTGACAAGACTCCAGCTAAAGGGAGGAGTGAGGGAATCTAGAAGGGGAGGAGGAGCGTGGTGTGGTGGTGGGAGCTGCTGAAAGGAAAGGAGAGGCAAGTGTGTGTATGTGTGTGAGAGAGTAAATGAGATGTGAGCTGGGAAAGGAATGAGAGCCTTTCTCTGCTGCTGCTGCCACCACTGCTGCTATTGCTGCTTGCCTTCAAAGAACTAGCTGGAAAGGAGAGGGACAAAGCAAGCAAGGAAGGAGAGGATAAAGGCAGATTGTTCTGCCATCATCTCCTCAGTGCTGAGGGAAAACTGAATCCTCTTGAGCTTCGTCTGGGCCACAGAACCAACACCCCCTCAGCCTCCTCCTGTCTACCAACTCCACGCATCCGCCAGAGACAGATGTGCGTGCAACAAAGGCAACAAGATAATAGACAAATAACACTGGCTCTGGGAGAAGAGAGGAGAGTCCAAGGGTAAGTTCAGCTCTGTTATTCATCGGTGATGGCAATAGCAGGGGCAAAGGGGATTCTCCAATGCAGATAAGGGGGAGCTTTCTTCCTCTCTCCCCCCCCCCTCTCATTTTGGGAAAGGTTGAATGCTGAGAAAAGAAAGTGTTGTATGTGGCTGGCTGCTGGAAACTGTCACGGTTCTCTCTGTCTTTGGATGGTCAGTGGAAGGGAGGCAAAATGAGAATGGGAGGGAGGGATACAACATCAGCTGGGAAAAATTATGGGGGACTGACAAGAAAGTTCAGTTGTAGATCTCCAGCCTAGCAGTGTAAATCTGAAGTTGACCCCTGAAACTGAGATACGTAGAGGCAATATTCTGATTGCTCTTGCAGCACAAAGAAATCAAGGTGTGCCATTCCCTTCTGAGGAGATGGGGCCAAACTCTTGCAAAAAGGTCAATGCAGAAGCACCTAGTCAGATTGTGATATGGTTCATTTTTACATTTAATTTGGTAGGTCTTCAGAATGGTTCCCTGTAGGATTGTAGAGATCTTGCATGTAGTCATTATCCATGCTTCAGTTTCATCCAGGGATGCTATGACTTGTTAGCCATTGTATATTTCTCCTAATTAACCCTTCATGTCACAGGGGAAACCATTGGATTACAAGGCATGAGATAGAAGGAAGATGTATTGGTGAATGTAGTCTAGCCTATCACCTTATATCCCTGCCCTACAAGGGGAAGACAGCTGACAGAAATGAAAGAGTCCAGATCAGAATCCCTGGGAGATGAAGGAGAAAACAAATCAAACAGGAAGAGGTGACACAGAAAAGCAAACTCAGAAGGGGAAAGTGCTAGGAATGAACTTGGTGTATTAGGAAAAAGGATCCCTGCTTTGCAGGGTTCATCAGCTTATGCAGACAAGTTGAAACAGAACTACCTTTTGCCCTCCATGCCACCAGCCCTTTAAAGCCTATACAACACCAGATGGCTGTCTTCTATTATCTCTAGCTCTGGGAAAGAGAGAGCTGGTCTAGCCTGTGAACAAGAGGGTTGGGCTGGCCAGCAGGCTGAAAGAGTGGACAACAAGGGGTCAGCTCTGCTGAAGGGTTGATGGAACAAGTGAAAAGTCTTGGGGAGGGGTTGTCTGGTCCTTCTTTTTCTTCTGCACATACCTAGGGAAAATGCAGTGATAGAAAATGACTTTTTACACTTGTCGTTACTTCATCGAAAAGCCCCCTCTGTTAAGTCTCCCCTTTCATTTCCTTCCTGTTTTCCTGCAATTCTTTCCCCTTGTTTTGACCAATTGTGCCTCTGAGCTTCACTGCAACCCCTCATGTTAATCCTGTGCAGTGTAGAATTGTGTAGCCAGCTAGGCAAGGTAGAGGGAATTTAACAACATGGGCTTTCAGAAATAACAGATCTGTAAGAATTTGTATTTCCTTCACTTGGATCATGCAGTCCTCTCCCCATGGCTGAGAAACAAATCCCTCCCTAGTAACTGGGTAGAAGTTCTCACTAAGGGGAAAGGGAGGGAGAGGTCAATGGAAAATGAGTTGGTTGTTTTAAAGAATAATACTCTGCAAAAAGACAACTCTGTGGCCATAGTTTTTCTGGCTCTGAAAGCCACAGAGTTCCTTTCCTCCTGCTTCTCCTTTATTTTGCAGACCGATATCTTTCAATCTCTCGTCCTTTGTGTAACTGTCTCCACAAAACGTCAGCATGAAAGGTCCAGAAAAATTCTCCTCCAGAATCCCCAATCCTAACTCCATGTTCCTGACATGATGTTGATTTCTGGCCAAAAGGAAGCAGGACTCCATAACATGGGGTTTAAGAATGAAAAGATTTAACTGAAGCTCTGCATGAGCTTTCCTTAGTTGCCTTTCTAACTTTGTGTGTGTACATGTGTGTGTGTGCACACACATGTGCACCTGCATAGGGGTATCTTTGTTTTGTGTCCAGGAAAGTGGGGAGGGGAAGCACAGTGGATTTTCACTTATTTTTGTATTTCTCATGTAATATAGCTGGAACTCTGCTGAGGAAGTATATCAGCACATCTGGAACTTGCATTTCACACCTGGGGGTGGGAGAGGTCCATAAAAAGACATTGTAAGTCTTCTCCTCCTACTTCTGCAAAATGCCCAAAGCTACCCTTGTGGACTTGATCTTTATAGTTCTGCTATACACATTTAGCACCTTCATCGCTATGATGGCTTTCAGAGCCTCCTAGATGTTCTTTAAAGAAAATGCTCATCATATCTTTGGCAGCTGCTGCTCCTTCATCTGGGGGTGGGGGAGATTCTGTGTTTGTTTTCAGTTCCAGCATAATGACTTCCCTTTTGCTCCAATGTATGAAGACTAGGAGGTATCTATGAATCACTGCTGAAATCTCTGGGTATTTTGAGAACGAAGGGGCTAGGTTCCAGGCTTTGGGCAAGAGGATATCAGAGTGGAACTCAAAGGGAGGTAGATACATTTGAACAGAAATATCAGTCTCTCTTCCCCCACCTTGTGTGTGTGTGTGTGAAGCTGTGAGTGCCTTTAATTTTTAGTGGCCATAGTTCACAAACTACAAAAATAAGTGTTTGCTCTTGGAAGCAGGGGACTTCTGTGCTTTGTTCAGCATCCAGTCAGAAGGCAGACACGTAGCACCATGCTAAGTAAGCAGGGTGAACATTGCAGTTTGCAGGTTCTTGATGTTTCTTCATTAGGAGGAATGAATTCTATTCAAAATCATCACCTGTAGGAGAACCTGTAGGGACTTGAAAACTGGAACCCTAAAATAGAAAGTATTCCTGCCTCCACCATCAGAAGTTTCAGCAAACCGACCTAATGGTTGAACTCAGGATCACAAAATAACCTCTTTCCATTAAACATCTGCCTAGGGCTTTCTGCTTGTCTTCCTTACTTATGGGTCAATATGTTTTGTGATTACCAAATTGACCCTTACCTTCCCATTGTTAATTCATGGAAATACATTGTAGTGTTTCTAGACCTGGGTGTCACTGTTCACCTTGGGGAAACCACCCCTGTTCAACTGACCTAGTTCCAGACTGCTCTGTAGCCTTATGTTGTAGACAGTGACACTTATATTAGTTCAGGGTTGGTGTTAAAAGCAAGTGTGAAACACTTGCCATTTTACATTGATACAAAATGACTGCACATGAAACTACTGTGCTGTTAGAAGAAAAGGTGCATTTACTTCTGAAGCAGGAACAGGCTGGCAGGAGCAAGAGAGATAGGTGTACAGCATGAGATGTCCAATTTTAGTTGGGTCAGCTTTCATTTTTACATAAGGCTTAACTGTTGATATTCACATGTGGTAGTTCTAAAATGAGAGATGCAGTGGGAATGTTAGCAGTCACCAAGTACTGAAATGCTTTGTAAAATATATGTTGGGAATACTGTTTGAAGTAATCAAAATGGAAGGTTTTATTATGATTGGCATAGGTAATGGTCCGAAAGTATACGACGTGCACAGAAAGTATTGACTGAATCATTATTTGTTGCTCTCATTGTCGAAGCTCTCAGCTTTACAGAGTTTACCTTCAGGCAAATCTCCAAAATAACTAGATTGTTTTGTTGCTGGACTCCAAGGACTCAAGGAAGTAAAGTTGTGGTAATAATGTAAAAAAAAAAAATGGGGCTAATGAAGATATACCAGTTTTGTAACTCTTTAAGACTGACCAGCCCTGGGCTGTGTAATTTAGCAAAGCTGTTATACCATTTTCTAATATCCTCATATAGAGAGCATGCATCTGAGTGTTCAACCACCTCACATACACACAAGTAAACCTTGCAACAACACCATATTATCCCCATATTATAAGAGGCTAAGGGTTGTCTAAGGAACTTGTAAACATTACCTTTGGACTACAGCTCCAATTATCCCTCAGCCAACATGGTCAACAAGGGATTCAGAGAGTTTCACATCTTAAAAAATTGTGACCAAAGTCAGATTAGGGCCTTGGACATATTGGCTGGTGATGCTGCCAAAGTGAGGAATTGGGGATTTCAGAAAAATAATACAACCAGTTCAGAACTTCAAGTTTCTTAGAAGCCTCTGCTAATGCAGCCTTTCTGTCTTCATCCAAGCTTGACAGCTGGTTTGGGGGGGCAAAGCCTTGGCCTTGGGCCTCCACTGGTGCTTTTACAACAGTGTCCTGGCCGCAAGAATTCAAGGAAAATAGTTTTCATGGCCCCTGATTATCCTGTTGGGATCTCTGGATCCATGAGAGCTCTACCTCCCATGGACCCAGACACTTCTGAAGTGCTAGAGGTTGAATGCCAGACACTTCTGAAGTGCTAGAGGTTGAATAGAGGAGGAAGAAGGAAATGGTAGGGCCACTACGCGGAGAAGATGGCAAAATGCTAACAGGGGACAGAGAAAAGGCAGAATTACTCAACACCTTCTTTGCCTCAGTGTTTTCAGAAAAGGTAAAGGGGGACCAACCTGAGGATAAAAGTACAGAAGACACAACAGGGGAAACCCAGCACAGAATAAGCAAAGAGGTAGTACAGGAATACCTTCTTAATCTAAATGAATTTAAATCTCCAGGACCAGATGAACTACATCCAACAGTATTAAAAGAGCTGGCAAATATAATCTCAGAGCCATTGGCATTAATCTTTGGGAACTCCTGGAGAACAGGAGAAGTCCCAGCAGACTGGAGGAGGGCAAACGTTGTTCCCATCTTCAAAAAGGGGAAAAAGGAGGATCCCAACAATTATCGTCCAGTTAGTCTGACATCAATACCAGGGAAGATTCTAGAGCAGATCATTAAACAGAGAGTCTGTGAACATTTAGAAGGCAATGCCATAATCACAAAAAGTCAACATGGGTTTCAGAGAAACAAGTCATGCCAGACTAATCTGATCTCTTTTTTTTAATAAAATTACCAGCTTGTTAGATGAAGGAAACGCTGTGGACATCACATACCTTGATTTCAGTAAGGCCTTTGACAAGGTTCCCCATGACATTCTTGCAAACAAGCTTGTAAAATGTGGGCTAGACAAGTTAACAGTTCAATGGATTTGTAATAGGTTGACCGGCCGAACCCAAAGGGTGCTCAGCAGTGGCTCCTCTTCATCTTGGAAAGATGTGACCAGCGGGGTGCCCCAGGGTTCTGTCCTGGGCCCAGTGCTATTCAACATCTTTATCAATGACTTGGATGAGGGAATTAGGGGCATACTTACCAAATTTGCAGATGACACCAACTTAGGAGGAGTAGCTAATACCCTGGAGGACAGGATCAAAATTCAAGATGACCTGGATAAACTGGAGAGCTGGGCCAAAGCTAACAAAATGAAATTCAATACGGAGAAATGTAAGGTACTGCACTTAGGGCGAAAAAATGAAATGCATAGATATAGGATGGGGGAGACCTGGCTGAATGAGACTACGTGTGAAAGGGATCTAGGAGTCCTAGTAGACCACAAGTTGAACATGAGCCAACAGTGTGATGCGGCAGCTAAAAAGGCCAATGCGATTTTGGGCTGCATCAATAGAAGTATAGTGTCCAGATCAAGGGAAGTAATAGTGCCGCTCTATTCTGCCTTGGTCAGACCTCACCTAGAATACTGTGTCCAGTTCTGGGCACCACAATTCAAAAGGATATTGACAAATTGGAGCATGTCCAGAGGAGGGCGACTAAAATGGTGAAAGGTCTGGAAACGATGCCTTATGAGGAGAGACTTAGGGAACTGGGTATGTTTAGCCTGGAAAAAAGACAGTTAAGAGGCGATATGATAGCCCTGTTCAAGTATTTGAAGGGGTGTCACATTGAGGATGGAGCAAGCTTGTTTTCTGCTGCTCCAGAGATTGGAACACGGAGCAATGGATGCAAGCTCCAGGAGCAGAGATTCCACCTCAACATTAGGAGGAACTTTTTGACAGCAAGAGCTGTTCGGCAGTGGAACGCACTCCCTCGGAGCGTGGTAGGGTCTCCTTCCTTGGAGGTCTTTAAACAGAGGCTGGATGGACATCTGTCAGGGATGCTTTGATCGTGATTTCCTGCATGGCAGGGGGTTGGACTGGATGGCCCTCGTGGTCTCTTCCAACTCTGCAATTCTATGATTCTATGATTCTATGAACGGAAGGAAGGAAGGAAGGAAGGAAGGAAGGAAGGAAGGAAGGGGGAAAGGCATCCTCTTACAAGGTCTCACCACACCACATATCTGAGGGGAAAGTAATGAGGAAGGAGGTGTGGAAAGGGTCCCTATTACCCTTCTCCCCTTTACCTGCAGCTATGCAGTCTTAACTGACCTCAATTTGGTTAGAGTCAAATCCAGCTCAGATTAACTGTGAGGTGATGATCCAATATTACCAAACTGAGCCTGAGGAAATGTGTTTGTACAACCTTATGACTCTATATCAGAGCTTTACACAGTTACTTTCTTGGATTAGAATTCCCACAATTCCTCACCCAGCACAGCCAGTATAGTAGAAATATTTTCCAATCTCTGATTCATATAGTAACATCTCCTCTTTAGCCCTCACCTTATAACCATTCATTCATTTGTCAATATGCAAGGGAGAACACTCGTATTGCTACCATGAATTCAGACAAGTGCATAGCATCTGTGCTCTTCACCAAGAACCTCAATTCTGTCAGAGCCCTTAATCATGCATTAATACCCTATATTAGTATAGGTGTAAGTAAGCAGAACTCATTCTTACCTTTGATTGAACATATGCAGCTAGTGGACCTGGAGAAGTCACGGTCAGGACCAGCAGATACAATTCTGCTCCATTTCCACACATTCTGTAAATGTAGGGCTTCAGTCTCAAAAACACTTGTCTGGCTAGACTCCTTTGGATGAGGAGTCCTAGATATTGTTGGACTGTATCTGCCAGCATTCTTTATTGTTGACTATGTGTATTACAACAACAACAACATAAAGTGGCCAATTGAGTGTGGAAAGGCATCATTGCTGATCCTATGTGCACCCTAAAAACATATGTTGGTAATTAATTTGGCACCAGAATTTATCACAATCCAAGGGTGGGAAGGTTAAACTGCCACACACCCAGGGGCCTCATTTTACTTCACAAACCTAAGATGCCATTATCCCATGCTGGGGGGCAGGGTAGGCGTGAGGAAGAGATAGAAAGGAGACCTTCACAAGCCCCAGCAACAGTGTGGGACCTGGAAAAAATTCTTCATGTGCCAGATGTGCTGTAGGTAAAGAGTCATGGGATGCAATTCCTACTTGGTGCATCCATCCAACCATTGAAAAGTGCTTCACTTTTCCTAGTAGCCGTTTTACCTTACTAGCCAGGTTTTAGCCAAATTCTGGACCCATTGCTCTCATATCTGTTTCCACAATCAGCTGACCAAGAAGCAGTTTTGGTCTGTCTCTCAATTCCCCTTGCCTGCTCCATCTCTGTGACATCACAAAAACCTATTCCCTGTGACATCACAAGGACTCAAATCCTGGGCTCAGGTTTTGGCTCAGAAACCTAAGGGATGGAAATAATGCTGATCTATCAAGCTCAGGTGCAGCCCAATAACCTTCACACATTTGATAGCAAGGCCCCATGGAATCCAACAAATTTTGGAATTCAGTTTGCAAGGTTAAAGGTTTAAAAATCTTCTCCTGAAATATTTCCACAAAAGAACAAAGACATTCATCTTTATGCTTTAAAATATATACCAGCATCTCTCTTCACTTGGAAATAAATTAATATGGGAAAGAGACCTCTAAATACTGGAGTTGTGGTGATATTGTTAGCTTCCATATTTTTTTCTAGTTTGTTGCAAGTCACTCTGTTTGGCTTCTGTTTTGTGGTGTTACTCTGTTTGACTTTATGAATGAAGGAGGTGATGGCTTTTCTTGGTCTAAGTCTGCAAGTGCCTTTTAGTGAGAACACTCAAAGAGTACAAGCTTAAGGCTAATACCTAGGCATTCATTTCTGTCCAACAAAGAGTTATATGTTTCTTGAACAATTCTCTACTGCTGAGGCTGGCTCAGTAAAAGGTGACACCTCTCCTTCCTACATAAGCTTACAAATATCTCCAGTATGAGCTTGGTAAAAATATTCTCCACTGAATTTACTTCTTTGACAATCGTATTTAAGGGGGGGGGGAGGTCAAGAATGAACATCTTCCCCACTTATCTTATTGTATAGCAGTGGAACTATTATGCAAGGAAACATGAGGATTTCCAAGCTGTATTAGAGGTGTGAGCTATGATATTCTGTAATGTCATATGAACTGGATTCACTCAAATCCAGAAGTGAGGAAAGAGGACTGATGAAGCAAGTAACATGCTCTTCTGTGGCTACATTAAAAGAAGGGATGTGCACATGTCGCAACTGTGTGTGTTCATTGAATATGCATGCAGGGAGGATCAGGGTGCCTTTGCTTCCTACACCATAACTGTCCACGTGTACATGATGTACACATTATGCCATGTACACATTATTGTAATCCAACTATGAAATACCCTCCCCGTAGAGATGTGACTGGTACAAACATGACAAATTGTTTTGGTACTAGTTCAAACATTGGTTGTTTACCCAGGTTTTGTTTGTTCCACTGTATTTGCTGTCTTCTCTATTCTTTCTCATAAAGATGGTTCTAGGTTGTTGTTGTTTTTTATTGTACTTGGGTTTCATTTAAATCAAGTCTGTGTATCGCTTAGCTATCTGCCAAAAGGAAAGGCAGTTGAAATATGCTTTAATAAGGCAGACTTAAATTGCATTCATGTCGCTTCTGTCCCATGGTTGAAACCCATGCAAAAAGCAGTGTCCCCAACTACATGAACAGAGCCTATTTGTCCTGTTTGTATGCACAAACCATTTACACCCCCTGAACATATGGAAGGCTAAAAGGCTGGTGAGGACATAAATAAGGATGGAAGCCCCAACTCAAATGTCCCCATGCCAGTGCTTCCTAAACTATCTGATGTGAGGCACTGGCAATACCATCCCAACATGCTTGCCAGGGACCAGAACAATATTTGTGCCCATTGATTGTAACAGTTTCATTCTTTCCTGGAAACATTTTGTGGACTGCTAGCCAGTGTCTTGTGGACCAGTACCAGTGTACAGACCACCACTTTGAGTGGCACTGTCTAGATCTTTCTGCATTGAGCACAAAGGTCTTCAGAGGGTTTTGTAACTACATTTGGCTGGACACAGTTAAAGAGCTCACATGATTGGGAGCTATAAGGCATGGTTCCCAATCTCAGGAAGTCAGTAACAGTGTTCAGCTCAATGTAGCTGCAAAACCCTCTGTACATCTTTATGCTCAATGCACAAATATCTCTAAGGCTGCCAGGTGCATGGGGATGTTTGGGGAGCAGGCCATACCTATCTATGGTCATACCATCTATTTAGCCCTACCTGTATTCATGTGCATTCCTGAAAAGGCTACAGTCTCTTTCTCTCTTTTTTTATATTATTATTATTATTATTAGCCATCGTACTGTCTATCCTCCTTTATGGATCTGAAACACGGGTCACCTATCGCCACCACCTACGACTCCTCGAGCGCTTTCATCAGCGCTGTCTACGCACAATCCTAAATATACACTGGACTGACTATGTGACGAATGTTGCTGTCCTTGAGCAAGCAGGGATCACCAGCATTGAGGCCATGATATTGAGAACACAGCTGCGCTGGGCAGGGCACGTTTCTAGGATGGAGAACCATCGCCTCCCAAAAATAGTACTTTACGGTGAACTCACCACGGGTCAGCGTAAGAGGGGCGCTCCAAAAAAGCGATACAAAGACTCCCTGAAACAACATCTCAGGCTTGGCCAAATTGATCACCAACAGTGGTCCGCCCTGGCCTCACATCGGGAGGCATGGAGGCGCACTATCCACAATGCTGCAGCCTTATTTGAGAACTCACGACGAGCAAGTCTTGAAGAGAAACGACAACGCAGAAAGAGTCACAACCCAAAAGCATCACCCAAGGAGACCTTCTGCTGTGCTTTTTGCAACCGGACTTGTTTATCTCGGATTGGCCTTTTTAGTCATCAGCGCGCTTGCAGAAAGCGTGGGATGAGTCCTTCCTGAATCTTCGTTTGCGAAGAAAAGCCAGATAAGAAGCCAGATTATTATTATTATTATTATTATTATTATTACAGCACATTTTCCTCAGAAAACACATAGTAAAATAAAACCATAGTCAATAACTTTCAACTCATCAGAGTTTAAATCAGTTAACCTAAACAATCTTAATACTTATAGTCCTGCATTATCCAACAAAGGGCTAATTACACAAACATTGTATTTTGACCGATTTTACTTATCCTAATACATTAAACATAATCTTTAAGCCATGTAGCCATATATCCATTCCATTTCCTTTTCCAATATTCAATTATGGTTTTCCATTCTTCTCTGAAATTCTCAATCGAACGGTGTTTTACTCAACAAGTAAGTTGTTCCATTTGGGCCACTTCCGACAATTTAAGCATCCATTCCTCATAATTTGGGATCGTATTTTGTCTCCAACATCTAGCGTAAACAATTCTAGCAGTGGTGGTCATGTAAAGCATAATGTTCTTGAATTTCCATGGGGATTCAATATCAAATATGTTTAATAGATATAATTCAGGTTTTAATTTGAAATCTTTTTTAATTATCTTCCTTCTCTCATTGTGTATCTTGGTCCAGAATTCAGTCTCTTTCTCATGCTATACTCAATACACCTCAGTCCATGTTCCTTCAAGTATGCTCAGTTTACAATGTTATAATGTGTAGGTAGGGCTTTTGGGGGGAGGGGTTGTTTCTGTGTTTGTGTGCTGTCAATTTCAGAGCTTGGGAAAGTTACTTTTTAGTACTGTAGCTCACCAGAATCCCCAGCCATCATGGAGAATTCAGAGAATTGTAGTCCAGAAAAGCAATTTTTCTGAGCTCTAGTTAATTTATGTTACAAAGTGTATAAGGACCTTTTCGGACGGAAGAAAAGTAACGCTAGCAGCGTCGCCAGGTTGCGACGCTGCAGCGCAAGAGGGCGTCCGTTTCAGATGACGCTCCTCCCAGCAGTACTGTTGCAGTACCGCTGGGACATTTGAGCGTGATATTTTTCCTTTCCCAGCATCATATTTTACTCGCGATCGCTGGGAGGAGCGTCATCCGAAACGGACGCCCTCTTGCGCTGCAGCGTCGCAACCTGGCGGCGCTGCTAGCGTTACTTTTCTTCCATCCAAAAAAGTCCTTATTCTCTGAAGTACAGCAACACTATATTCATCAAGAAAGAAATCAGGTACTTAAACTACTGCTGTATCAGCCATGCTTTTAACGTTGTGATAGGCATCGAAAAAGCCAATTAGTTATTTTCTTGAAATTCAAGTTACACTAAACTAACGTGTGTTCTTCCTGGGATGTGGTCTCTTAAAATCCCTCTTTGTTCTCGTACAAGCGCTTTCTCTTCCTATGGTATACCCTCACGTACATCCAAAGTTACAGCAAGGTTTGTCTTATGTTCTACCCTCCCCTCTACTATTTAGGGGGGGGGATTGTTCCATCCAGCTCTCTGCTTTGTTTATTTTCAAAGGCATGTTTCACATGAAGTAACTCGTTGCTATATGACATTTATTTTTGTATATACATCTACATGTCTGAGCCAACCATTTTCAGTGGCTAGGTAATATTCTCTCCATATATATATATATATATATATATATACACACACACACACACACACACACACACAGAGTATAAAATAGATCTGAAGATGCCACAGAGACATTCAGAGTAAAGTCAGTCTAAAACTACCAAATATCTATCCAAATATCTATAGGGGATTTCAAGTCTTGCTTCCACAGTGACCACTGTAGCAGGCTAAAAAGAATCACAGCTGGATTTTGCTCTCCTGTGGCTTAAAGGTCTCTTCTGCCAAAGATGAATCCTCAAATTATCATATGTGTCTAAGTATCAGACTTTGTACAATAGCTTACAACATGTATTGTCATTAGGATTAACATTTTGTTCCTTTCTGAAACTTCATATTTTCCTGTGCTTAAATAAATGCTTCTCTGGTTTAAGTAATTATGTTGCACTTATGTGATTCTGTTACAAATTATTAAATTCTTGTGCCTCTGTCATTTTGGTCTAAGCTACTGGAACATGTGATAGAGTCTTTCAGAAGTAAAGCTGGCCAACCATGAATTAGTATCCAGTAATTCAGGCATAGAACTCTCATAGTTATCACATTTTCTTGGGTTCCTGGTAAACTGAGGTCATGAATAAATCATCCATTGTGTGGAAACAGCTAGGTTTTCAGAATGTGTTAGAAAAGTTACTTTTGAAGGCTACAATTCTCAGAATCCCACAGCTAGCATGGCTATTTGTCATGGATTGGATGACTGGTGGATACTGTTGACTGTTGAATTACACGGTGTTGACTGTTGACTGGTGGCTACTTATCATTTTGACTGGTGGAGATGTACTCCCCAAAATAAGTTTTTTCAAGCAATCTTTTCAATACCATCAATGAATTTGTGTCAGCCTTCTCCAGTCCAGATGTACTAGACTACTACCCACATCATCTCCAGCAAGCCCCACCACACCAAGGACAAAGTATAATGGGAGTTGTAGTACAACACATGTGAATGGCAACCAATTGGGAAAGGCTGATTTTGAAAAACTGATTTCCTTCTTAATCCACATTATCAACCATATACATAGACAAGGCAGGGAAAAAAAAACTCATTGTCACTCAAAAATTCCAGATCAATGATGACATCTAAAATGAACACAAAAGAACACATACCCTGTTTGGGGAGTCAGATACAATCAGAACTGGTTTTATATGCCACTAAATCATAGTATCCATCATACATAAACAGAGATATGCATCTGTTCTAGGAAACAGCCACAGAGCTTGGAAGCATTACCATATTGGGATTAAAGCTACCAGAATCTGAGAACTGTAATTCAAAAAGGCAATGTTTCTAAACTCTGTACTACACTAATGTGGCTGGAAGACATGGTCATATAACAGATGGAGAAATTAGTAATTTCTCTGGGATCCACTGTACCTTGAGCTTCAGCAGCATCAGAACCCTGTTGAGTTTTCTGTGGATTTATCCAGAGGTTTCTTACGTTCTGGTGAGATAAGGGGTCTGATGGAGATCTAAGACCTGAGTTATCTTCATGGGAGGAAACAGGACATGCATGTATTAGGGCAAAGGGATGTAGTTGAAAGTCATGAAATGAACATAAAAAGGGGGATAAATTTTGGTAAGCATTGTGGAAATAACCGTAAGATCTGTTAACCTATAATATTCTCCTGCTGCTTCTGGAATTTAAGACTGCATTGGAAGTGATTAATTCTTAGCTGGAAGGCCAGGAAAACCTCAGTCAGGATAACTGGTTGCTGGTGGTACACTGCATTGAGTGGTATCATCACCAAATAATATTGGAGCCCTGGTGGCGTAGTGGTTAAATGTTGGTACTGCAGCCACAACATTGTGAGTTTGATCTTGCAGGGTTCCAGGTTGACTCAGCCTTCCATCCTTCCGTAGGTCAGTAAAATGAATACCCAGCTTGTTGGGGGCAATTATGTAACACATTGTAAACTGTTCAGAGAGTGCTTAGCACTATAAAGCGGTATAGAAACGTAGGTGCTATTGCTATTGTTGAATGATACTGTTCATTTCCTCTGATCAAAAGCCCTCCATCTCTTTTTGTCTCTTAAATGTTGGAATGCTCTTCTTTGGAAACACAATTCCCAGAATATTGGAATGGAGATTCTGGATATTGCAGTCCAAAGAAAGCTTAACCATAAATATCTGTCCATCTATGAGATGCTCTTTTCAAACCTTTCAAATAGTATGTGGGAGAACTGCATTTGCTGAAAGAAATAAAAGTACTTCCTCTAGAGCAAATCCTGGAGCATCCTGGGGAAATGAACTGGTAAGGACATTTCCAGTTGAAATTTCTGCTCAATTCTAGCAGTCATAAGGAATGGCAACAATTCTAATGAGAAGTCAAATAAATTTAGCAGTTTGGAAAAACAATACAGTTTGGAGAAACAAAGTGCCTCCCCCTGCTCAGTTATCTTCCTGGACTTGAGAATATGTATTACAAAATGCAACCAGTTGTAAAGGTTTGCCAAAAATGGTATTTGGATGTATAAGTAATTCCAGATATAACTATCATATGACAGTTATATTGCCTTATTTATGTTATTGCTATGTAATTCAATTTACTAGGCAACAAAGTTGTTTTGTAGCCATTCTAGCCAACCTAGTGGAAGCAGAAGAGCTGCAATTTCACAACTAAAGAGAAAATACAGTTGCTGTTATTTGTGGGTCTCAGGGAACATTTGGCATATAGCAGCTAGCAATTTCTGCTGTAATGTCTATCATAATCATATATGTTGCTCAAAGTAACATTAATAAGCATCAGTTTTGATACAAATACCCAATGAATAGCTAACCTAGGGAATGATTGCATAGCAGTTGTTGTGAAGGTGGACAATCTGAGGTCAAATGAGGTGGTAGGGTGGAAAACCTGCTGAAAGACATGGCTATAGCAAAAAATTGAACAGGTTTTCACTTTACACAAAGAGATACACCTGTCTACTGGCAGTTTGAAATTATGACTGAGAGAGATGATGGATTGCTCCATAATTTCCTTGGGGCACAAAGATGGTAAAAGTCAACTTCTTCTTTGATAAACAAAGATTATTTCTTACTCTCTGAAAGTAGTTTATCCTGGATTTCTGCATCCCTGCAGCTTGATCTCTGTTGACTGGAGATTCTATACTGTACCAGATTTATTGTATTTTAAGGGGGTGAGTGAGATGGAGGGTTTTATATGTATATATTTTAAATGTTGTAAGCCGCCCCAATTGCATTTTGTAGAGGGGTGGGATATAAATAAATGTTGTTGTTGTTGTTGTTATTTAACCCTGCAGGTTAATCAAGAAACAATAGGTCTATCAAGGGGAAACTTCTCAACAGCAGAAAAATTGCTCAAATAATTACATTATTTAATGTTAAGGATATAACATTTATTAACAGCAAACTGGAGAAATCTACAACCTCTGACCATATTTTAAACATCCAGAAAACAGAAGAAAGAATGAAACTTTATTAGAACACTATGACAAGTTGCACATTTCTTTTTGAAAAATGGCCAGTAGTGATTCATTGCTAAAATGATTATCAGTAGTTCTTTGTACTTTCTTTGTACAATAGTTTATTTGTAAAACAAAATTATAATTATTTCTACATTAATGAGAAAAATACAGTCCACTATCTTGTTTGAAAAACAAGAAGAAACAGTTGCTTATGAAAATATTATGATGTTGATATTACCATGACAGTACCCTAAGCATTAACCCATATTACAAGAGAAAATTCTGAACAGTATGATCAAAAGCCATATAACCTTCATTAGCTTTCTAGTTTTATCAGCGAGCAACTAAATACTGTACCACTGTTTGATGTCTAAGCAATAATGAAACTGTACAATTCAGATGTAACTAGATAGATAGATAGATAGATAGATAGATAGACAGATGCATACTTCATACACACATATGAATATTCATCATATTGTAAGAAGGTTATTTCTTTGGAAGAGGTAGAATTATGATATAGTAGCCACTAGCCAGTATTGCATTATGATCTCCAACTGGTGTAAATTAGTCTGTCTCCAGCCAGTCTTCTTAGCCTTGCTCTTTTAGATCATGTGGGGATTTGGCCTGCAGATACCCAAGGCCATACAACTGGGGCTTAGTAATTAATTCCCTACATGTAAGAGCTTGCTGCAGCCAATTGCTTTTGCAATCTAGTCCCTGCGCCTGGAAGCACAATGGAGATCTGTGTCTCGCTTGGACTCTCTTTGCAATGAGGTGTGAGCCACTGGCACACTGATTGATGATATCTTCTTCTGCCTTTTTCTATGGGGAGGACCTGCCAGCAGCCACTTTCTCTCATTCTGCTGGGTGGGCTTCTGAAAATGAAATTATTGTTTCCTGGGAAATAACTTTCCTTTTTCTTTCTCTGGAAATTATCAGTTTAACAACCACCAACACACTTAGAAAGAAAATCCTGAAAAGATGTGTGTGTGTGTGTGTAAAAAGCTCTTGTACCACAATACCAAGCTTACCTTAAGGGGGATAATCTTAGCCTCCAAGTCCTACCCCCTGCATACAAACCTCACTAAAATGAACAGACATTGCACAAGAGCTGCAGTGGGTGTGGTTATGCCACCTTTCAGTGTTTAAATTTTCTTCAAATAAGCTATATCCATGAGATTTTACGGAGATAAATGCTGGTTTCTCTCCATGGATACCATATTCTACTTGCCTTTCACCCTTTGCTGTTACTGCTATTTACACTCAATTGCGGACAGCAGTGGCAGATCACTAACAAAAGAGTTAACCTCCACTGCCCACCAATGGTGTGATTAAATAATTCAACCCTTTCACTTAATGATCTTATGCCCCCTCCCCAATGAGACAGCCCTAGATATTACTTAATTTGTGAAGCACCCAGCTATTCTTTCTCTTCTCTGCCTTCCACTCCAGACTTTACAATAAGAATGGAATCATAGGTCCCACCAGATGTTGGTGAACTGCAACTTCCAGTATTCCTTACCATTGGCTATGTTGGCTCTGGATTTGAGCTACAATATCTGGAGGGCTGCATGACTTCCTCTTCTACTTTATGAATATTTCTGGGGGAAACTCTCTCAAAAACTTTTTTTTTCTACTGACTGAAAGAAAATAGCAGCACTGGGAAAATAAAAACACAATCCAGACTGAGATTGGCAAAACAGACCATCCATTACTTCAAATTCTTTAATTCTTGGCATTCTAGTAGAAATTTTTAAAAATAAAATAAAACTCAGAAACCTGAAATCCACCCACTCCTAATTTAGGCTGCAATCATCTATCCACTTGTCTGGAACTATAACTCATTGAACTCAATGGGACTTTTACCCAAGTAGATAAAAAGAAATCTGTACTGTTAATTCTTTGTTATTCTCTAATGTATCTGGAAATTCTGTTTGCATCTCTTAATCACTTCCTGAAAGAGCAAGGGCAGGTTCTTAGGCAGTTCTGTTCTGTCCTTGGATATTTCTACACTAGTTCTGTGGACAATCATCCTGTGTCTTGCCTCTTCCTCATTCCTGCACTGTAGGCCATTTTCAGCTTGGCTTCTGCCTCTTCCTTACCCTCTTTTATTATTTTTTTTCCCTAGGCCATAGAGCACAAGAAGCAGGAGAGGGAAAGCTGTTTAAAATGCCAGAAGCAGGTCCAGGGCATCAATCAGTTTATAGGCAGTGAAATATACGTGAAGGTCTGGAGGTTGTTGATGGGGTAGAATATTTTGTGATAAATATATTTATTGCAGGTTGTGTAAAAGGCTGTTCCAATGAGTGGTTTTTAGTAAGGCCATAAATGGTCAAGAAAATTGCTCCAATTGCATCATGGTGTATCTCAGGCACTGAAGTTAATGTAGGTCTGTTCAAGTTCCTGGGTTTGCCAGAAAGGAAAGCTAATGAGGAAGAGTGACCTAAGTTGTTTTACTTCTCTCCATACAAGGTAGATACTGCTGTTAGTGGCTTGATAGTACACAATAGTATCCTTTAGCTTCAGCTGGCAGTAGGGCCTGATTGCGCATTGCCTGCACCTATGTGTAAAAGGAGCTGCTTGAACAGAGATATCAGTTTACTTGAAGCAGATAATAATAGAAAGGCGTAAGACCTGCCCAATGTCAGGCACAAAATGTAATGAGAACTTCTCACTATGAATGATCCAGGTGGAGGAGAAAAAGAGGAACAATAAGACATCTTGTACATATTGTGTTGTTATCATGTGCCTTCAAGCTGTTTCCTAAGGGAACTCTATCATGGGGCTTTCTTGCCAAGATTTGTTCAAAGGTTGGGGGGGTGCCATTGCCTTCCTCAAAAGCTGAGAGGGTGTAACTTGCCCAAGCTTCTCTAGTGTATTTCTATGGATGGTTTGAACACTGGTCTCCCAGGTTCCTAGTCCAACGCTGAAATCACTAACCATGTTGGCTCTTGGGTATTACTTATGATGGCTATCAGCGCGCTTGCAGAAAGCGCGGGATGAGTCCTTCCTGAATCTTCGTTTGCGAAGAAAAGCCAGAGAGAGAGAGAGAGAGATTAACCTCCAGTACTGGGGGCACTAAGCTTCTGCATGACATTTTTTGAGGGACACAAGAAGCACTGATGCCGTTACCACTGGAGCATTTGATTAGCCACTGTGGGAGCAGAAGACAGGATTAGATGTACTTTTGATCTTGTCAAGTAGAAGCAACATGTTGTGTGCAGCAAGATGTTGAATGAAAGAGACGACGGTGGTGGTGGTGGTGGTGATGATTCTGCCTGTGCCCAGTTTATTCTCCAATTAGCTTAAGGGAGTGTACATGGCTCCCCCCCTTCCTTATTTCATACTCACTTTTGTATTCCTACACATGAGCAATTTTGTATTCCTACACATGAAATAGAAGAAGCTTTTTTTCTGACTAGGTTTTGGATAAAACACCTGTTGTTGTTGCTCCCTTCATTCCCCTTTTTGTGGTTTTGAGGTATGCTTTGCACACAACAATGTTCATACCTGACACACATCACTCCTATATAAAACAAGTGTTCCAGCACAAGCACACTATCGTTAGTAAAGAAGGTATGTGTCCATTTCATCAAGTACATCCACAGTTTGAAACCACAGTCAATTTAGCTTTGTAGTGATAAATCAGAAATTCATTACACTTAAGTATTTTCTTTTTTAAAAAACTGATTAAAAACACAACAAACAAAAAGAATTGCCTAAATAACATAACAAATTCAGCTCTGATGGTCTGCTTTATGTCCATAAAATGTTTCATCATATTTTCATTGGAAGGAACGGTATACTTAAAGAAACTAGATTTTCTGAAAGTGGCAATCCATACTGAGGACTTTGGAGATTTTCACACAGGGCCACATGGAGATATTTACTGCCCCGCCACCTCCTCTCCCGTTCCTGCCACGGAATAAAGTAAATCTTTCACACACTTACCTTAATTCTGTGGCAGGAACAGGCTCCCCATCCCCTTGCTGGCCAGCTGTAAATGCAGCCGTCGTAAGGCTGCTTTTACGACCAGCCATCTGAAACGTTATCACGTTATCACGTGATAACGGCCAGTCAGTAAATTTAAAAAATAAAACTCCTCCAAACATAAAATCAGTTCACCAAGCACAAAAACACACTTTAAATCACACAATCAAAACAGGGAGGGTAAAATAAAGGGTGCCACTTACCTGGATGTCCAGATCGTACCAGGAAGTGCTTGGAACGGACCTCTCCTCCGCGGCTGTCATTTCGGAACAGGAACGGGGCTCCTGTTCACACACCCGTGATTGCGTGATAGTGACAGAACAGGAGGTCTATTCATGATGAAAAATCACAGGAGCAGTCGCCAGAGCCAGAAGAGTCACAGGAGCAGGATGGATGCAGGACAGAATGGGGTCAACATCGTCCGAAAGGGAAAACCTTTCCTGACCCTGTTTTGTTCCTGCCACGGGATATATTGCCCGTGTGAAAATCTCCTTTATCAGACAATCCCCTTTAACGTTCTTTTGCTGTCATAAAAAAATCCATTTTTATGCTGACAAAAGAACGTTCCCCTACTGCATTTACCTCTAATCTTGGCAGAAGGCTTCCCCAGCAATGAAGAGGATGTGAACGAAGCCCCATTCACTTCCTCCTTTGAAATCCTGCGAGACTTCATCACATGGAAAATTCAAAAACAAAATCAAAAATAAAACACAAAAGGTTTCAAAAAGCTCATACACACACTTTAAAACTTCCAAGTAAATCAGGGAAGGTTTTTAAAAGCATGTCACTTACCTGGATGCCACAATCTCACCCAGAAGTGTTTATGCTGGCCCGGCAATTGACATTGCTTTCATGTGAGTTAAATGGCCCGAGATTTCACACGTGAGCAATACCGGCACCAAAACAGGACAGGCAATCTATTCATGGCTCAGCCCATCAATAAAATGAAATGCCAGAATAGTGATAGCAGTATGCAGAAGGACAATGCCGTATGATATTGGTGTCCTTTTATGTTTCACTGTTGTTATTCTGATGCCACATTAGTCACTTCTGATAATCTCCTGAGTGTTGGACCATCTTTCCTTTTAGTGATGTGCTGATATCTCAGTGGTAAAAGCAGCGATGTCCCTGATAATTTACTTTAAATGAATTATTTAGGAGTTCTGTTTGGTAGTAACGTCAGCTTTCCCCTCCAGCACCTTCTAAGTCTAAAATACTTGGAATAACAACTGATCCCATGGAGACTCTAGTGATTCCCATTAGAATTAATAGCCTTTCTCTGTTGTATTATAAAGTAATATTTAGCAGAGATTAGCACTGGGCATAATTTTCTTCCCCGAAATTATATCAGACTGGCTTTGTTCTTCTTTCATTTTCTCTACACTGGAGTTGAGTCAGTACTAAACATTCAAAGGCAAGACACAAAATTGTTCTGTTCTCTAAAGAACTATATGCACCTCTGTAAAATTCAGTATTACTAGCTTCATTTTAACCATCTAAATTGCTGACAATTTTTATTTTTAAAGAAAAGAATGAGGAGAATTTCTGATTTGCAGTCTAGTGAGCCTCAGGTTTGGCTTTAACCGATCCGCTCTAACAGCTACAAATGTTCGTATTCTTCTGCATAGCTAAGATTTCTATCTTTCACACCACATCCTACTCAACCGAAAAAATGTTTTCCAGCATACAAGAGAATATTAAGATGGAAATGAACTGAGCATTTCCAGTCGGCTCACCAGTGTGTTCATTTGTTCCCCCTGTTTTTGACTGAACAACATGCAATATCCATGCAAAATACATTTTTTAAAAAAGAAAGGAAGAGATGGATCTGATTGCTTTGATTCCTATCCTAGAAATTTTCATTGGTCAAGCTTCTTTCACCCACAGGCAATCCCTCCCTGTGGTGAGATCTAGTTCAATCAGTTTGGTGAAGGGGGATACTCAAGAATCAAATCAGCATAACCTGTTAAAAACATGAGATCCACTTTCTCAGCAGAGACCAGAACTGATATGCTTTGAGAAAGATGGGGAAGGCTTAAAGTGAACCACAGTCAAATCACTTCATTTAATACGACCTGCAACATACATCTCCTAGATAAAGAGGGGAAATCAGGGGCTTAGAAGCTGAAGATAGAAACTAAAAATGCTGTGGAGCACTGTTACCTTCATTCCATGTTTGTGAGACTTCAAGGTGGACCACTGTTGGAAACAGAATACTAGGCCCAGCAGGGTTCTTATCACATGCAGGGCTGCTAGGCATTATTGGACAATTTCTGTGACCCACAACAATTGGAGGGGGTGTATTGTCAACTCCTGAAACTTCCTGGCTCTGCTGCAGAAGCACCTATACCTCTTCTTCTTTTTAGGGCTTGTCTAAACGGGCAATATACCCTATCTTGCCTTCATCTCAGAGCCCTGCAGTCCATATTATGAGGACATTTGTGCTGTCTGCCCCCTGGCAGTCCTCAACATTCCTGGGGCAGATATGGGGCTGAGATGGGGGGGCAGGTGGGGTAGGGCCTGATACAATGTTATAAGATGATACCTGTTTAAATCTCTTTCTGCTGGGAGGAAACAGATTGGGCCCTGTGAAACTGCAGGAGCCCATCCAAGAAGGCAGGCCCTCGCTGATGCTGCTGGGCTGCCTTGCTCTCTCAGAAGGCAAGAAGGAGTCCCACAGCACGTGACCAAGGCTGGTCACATGCAGGGGCCTTGGTCACATTTTGCAGGGTCCCTTCTTGCCTTCCAAGACAGTGAGAGAAATGGTGGCTGCAGCAGCTGTAGTGACAGGCCGGGCTGCCCATCAGGACTTCTTCCCATTCCATGAACAGGGGAACAACAGGCCTGATCCACAGCCAGGATACACTGGTGAGGATCCGGCATACCCTGGCTCATGCTGATGAACCCATAATCACTGCCAGAAGTGGCTGGTGGCTTCCAGGTGAGTGAATTCACTTTTGGTTTTAATCTGAGTTTCAAAACAGGAACCTGAGGTGCTGGACCTATTTGGGAGCTAGGGTTCAAACCCAGAGTAAATTCACTGCCCCATCAACAGGGAAGTCACCAGGGTCCACAAGTCACTTGCCTGTTCAATTGCTTTCTCTGAGCATGCAAGCACAGATCAGAGTGAGGAGAAAGAAAGAACATGATGCCAACATTGTCTTGTGTTCTTGCTCTGGTTAACTGTAGTAGCAAAGTGAAGGCAAGTGAATGAACAATTAAGCACTAGTGAGGAGGAGGAGAACTAGGCTGAGTGTGGGGGACCCAGTGGGAGTAGGATGGGCAGGGGGGGATTTAGGATAGAACCAGACTAGCTTCTGACCCATGCATACTGTTTCCAATCCATTTTGAAGTCTTACACACTGGGGTTTCAAATTACCTGGGATCTGAAAAGAAAATTAGGTTCAGCTGCATGTTACATATTTAGCACAGTGTGTAGTTGAGTCCTCTGGCCAAACAGGTTCACAGTTTAGTGTAACAGCCAGAGCTGCTAAAAGGCTAGTAAGCAGGAACAAATGCTCTGCTGTGCCACTACTGAGTTAGCAAATTAGAACATAAAAGGCAATAGCTCATAAATGTTTCCAGTGCTCTTGAAAACTCTATGGAGACTATCCAAAGTTGCGAACTAGGGAATTATTTTATTAGCAAATATCCCATTTTGAATATTGAGCTAATAGAAATCAAATTATTAAATTAACAAATATTGAATGAACAGTACTGAAAAGCTCTGACAGTATATTTTTAAACTGGGTGAGAATCTTGTATATAATCTTCAAGTGCCTTCTTGCTCTTTCAGGTTTAAAAGGGAACTCTGGAGCTGTTGTGTTCACAATTTGTTCACACAGAGAAACACACCCAAGTATCAGTAGTTGCACAATGTGTTCTGTGTGCTTAATTAGAGAGTAGTGCTGACACTTCAAGTGAAATGTCATGGTTGATGCAATAGCTGTAAAGGTACCCCATGTCTACAGTATGATGAGGAATAACTAAGCACATTTGGAAATTCTGGTAAAACCATTATGATATATTTCTGTGTAAATGTGCTTCAAACTCATTGGGCCATTGCATTAATAATGACCATGAAGCAAACATTTATTTTAGGTGTTTACACATACATATCTTGATTAGAGCTTGGAAAAGTAACCACCAGCCAGTAAAGGCAGTTGTAATTTTAAAAAGTAATTTTTCTTAGCTCTGTGCTTGATTCACACTCCAAAAACACAGAGAGACAAGAAATACTCCCATCAACAGAGTGACCAGAATGAGGCAATACGTACAGCCAGATGGAGGAGCAGAATAAATCTCAACATCATGCAATATTATTCATTAGTTTTAAACCATGGTTAAATGATGTGATCAGATTGTACGTTTTTCTTTCAAGGTGTTGATCAAATGGAGAGGGGGAAACCCAGAAAACTGTTTACTGGGAAGCAGAAGTTCTAGCCTTATACACACTTGCTGGGGTATAAGCCCCATTCTACTCAGCAGGACTTACTTTGGAGTAAGCACACATAGGATTGCTCTGTTAATAAAGGCAGCTGACCAAATTTCATATTGACTTTGCTTCAGCAGCCTAACTCAGAGAAAATATATGTGATGTTAAATGTATGGTAGCATTTAATGTCACTACATACATACATATGAATTGTATCAAGCTGAGGTGGGAGCAGAGTGAGGTTAAGTGAAGTATAGCAGTCATAATACATAAGTAATCTAGGTGAAGTGATCCTGAGCTGATACTCAAGGCAGGCTGTTTATCTTTTTTAAAATGAAGAATGTGGCAGGGCTGGCCTCACCGATTGGCATGACATCAACTGGAGGCTCACACTCCAGGGAGAGGCATTGACAGAAAGGCATCCCCTCCCTTACTTCACCCCCACAGTTCATGCAAGTCTCATGCTGGCTCAGAAGGAGTGAGCAACAGTACTGGGGAGGAGGAGGAGGAGGAGGAGCAATAGCTACCAATCATCTGCCTGCTTGTTCTTTGGTTCTCTGCCCTGTAAGCAAGCAGCTGGTATTAGTGATGATGAAAAGGAGACAGCAGGAACAGTTGATGATAATGACAGTGAAGGGAAGGTTGAACCAGAGAGGGAGGGCTCCCACTGAGGATGTCTTGGCCAAGGGTCCTCCAAAGCCTGGAGCAACTATGGAGGAATAATTTCTTCACTGTTTGGTAGAAGGGGAGCCTTCTGGCTCAGCACAATAGCATCTTCTCTTTCTTCCCCCCTGCCATCATTCCCTCCATACCAACCCACATTGAGGGGTGGGCAATGTGTGGCCCTCCAGATGATGTTGACCTGCCACTTCTATCAATTCTTACCAGTCATTATCTGGGGCAGTCCAATAGCTGGAAGGCCACCCCTTCTTCAGCCCTGACATATTGCTTAATTTCTGGCTACAAGCCTGAATGCAAAAAGCCTGTTTTCCTGGCTTAAGACTTTCCTATTTATTTATTTATTTTTAACTAGTCACTCTATAGATTGTCAAATTTGACATGACAGTGGTACAACTTAGCACACATTAAAAAGGAGAAGATTTTAAAATAGAGCATTTGTGGTCAGAATAAAGGGAGAGCTGCACTTTTCTTCACCCATGTGGACTTAATCGCCAGTGTTGCATCTTCCCATTGTGTTCACACATCCCCAGGAGAGGGGAAAAAACAAATAGACAGAAGTGATCTGTAGAAGGGGCAACGTGAATAGGGGAACTGTCCCTGCCCCATTTGTTCACATAGTTCTCAATACCTCCTTCCCCCATTGCCATCCTTTACAGCAGGAGTGAGCAAATGTGGAAGTGGCATGGGCCAATTTTTCCACCTGTGCCCCTGTCCCCAGCAAGCCATATTACACCCAAAGCAACCAGAAGTGACTTCCCATCACTTCCTGTGCTGATTTCAGCCAATTTTCACCCTTTTTAGGGGGAGGGGTTGTTTTGTTTTGTTTTTTGGTAGCTTGGAAAGGGGCAAAAATGCTGCAAAGAGGCTTCAAGGGCTGCACTTTGGGGTCCCAAGTGCTCCATGTGCCCTATGGGTCACACTTTGCTCACATCTGCTTTACAGGGATTCTGACCTATGGATTCATAACTAAGGCCTTATCTACAAGGGCAGTTTACCCCAGTTTGCCCCAGTCTGAGAGCTCTGCAGTCCATAAAACACAGGGCATTTGCCACTATATGCCCCCAGGCAGTCCTTATGATCCCCGGGGCAGAAACAGGGCTCAGATGGGGCAAGCTGGGATAGGGCCTGATACAGCATTGTAAAATAATATCCAGTTTACTCCACTGCTGCCAGAAAAATATGGAGTGGGCCCCATATGTTGGCATGAGTCTGTCCTGACAGGCCAGCTCATCACTCCAGCTGCTGGTTGCCCTTACCCTTCCAGGTGTAGGAAGTGGTCTTGCAGCATGTGACCAAGGCTGGTCACATGCAGGGGGGCTTTGGTCACATGTTGAAGCCAGCTTCCTCAATGCCAGGAGGGCCATGGAAATGGTGGTGGAGGTGTTTGCTACAGCAACAGGTCAGTGTTCCTATCTGGACTCCAGTTCATTTTGTCAAGGTAGCAGGGGAGGAATGGACCAAATCCCTTGCCAGGACACTGATAGCAAGATATTTTGCTGTCAGTGGTAGCTCTTCCATTCCATATCCAGTGGCGGCTGGTGCCTCTCATGTCAGCGGGGTGGTGACTCCACTTTCGTTTTAGTCCATACTTAGAAGTAGCTATCCAAGGCCATATCTGCAAAATAGGTTCTGATCCTTGGACAGCTCCTTTCAAGTCTAGACTAAAACCAACCAGTGGATTCCCTATCTTACTGGCATAGAGGCAATCAAGGCACAAGTGTCCATACATACAAGCTGGTAATTGAAATTTACTTCAGCACTGGAAACAGTCCTGCATTTTCCAGCACACCTGGGGATCAGAGGCTAGCCTACCAAATAGCACAGGCTGCCTGGCAGACACAGCTCCATCAGTTCCTGACCCCTAAGCCACTGCCTTTTCTCTTTGTCTAATGGTAAGATTACTTTAAGGGAATGAGAAGTTTATGAGTATTACAAGGTCTACTGACCATAGGACTCTAAAACCCAGGCTAGATCCAAACTATCACATTGCCTCTTAACCTTCTCTTCTCCATGCTAAACATACCCAGCTCCCTAAGCTGCTCCTCCATGCCCTATAAGGAGCAGCTTAGAGAGCTGGTTATCTTTAGCCTGGAGAAGAGAAGGTTAAGAGGTGATATGATAGCCATGTTTAAGTATTTGAAGGGATGTCATACTGAGGATGGAGCAAGCTTGTTTTCTGCTGCTCCACAGACTAGGACACAGAGCAATGGACTCAAACTACAGGAAAAGAGATTCCACCTAAACATTAGGAAGAACTTTCTGACAGTAAGAGCTGTTCAAAAGTGGAATGCACTGCCTCATCATATGGTGGAGTCTCCTTCTTCGGAGGTTTTTAAACAGAAGCTGGACATCCATCTGTCAGGTATGCTTTGATTATATATTCCTGCATGGTAGGGGGTTGGCCTAGATGGCTCATGTGGTCTCTTCCAACTCTATGATTCTATGTTTCTAGACATTGGCAGGGGTTACAATTTGGCTTGGTTAGTAGAGAAGTGTCTTAGAATCATAGAGTTGTAAGCAACCACAAGGGCCATCCAGCCCAACCCCCTGCTGTGCAGTAATATAAAATCAAAGCACTCCAGACAGGTGGCCACCCAGCCTCTGTTTAAAATCCTCCAAAGAAGGAAACTCCACAACACTCCAGGGATGAATATTCTACTGTCAAACAGCTCTTGTCATCAGGAAGTACTTCCTAATGTCTTGCCCTGTCCCTTCTGAGCAACAGGAAGCTATTTCCTTGCAGTCAGTTCCATTGCATGGCTTCCAGGTTTAATGGAATCTCCCCTTGACACCATCTGAAGTCTGAGCTGTTCCAAATGCCTGCTGAGCAAACTGTGTCTACATTACTCCAGAGAGACATATTCCAGAGATGAGATCGTCTGTTGTGCCTTCCTTTTCATTATGCAGCTATTTAAAACAGACAAAACTGAATTTCAGCAAGGCTCTCCAGATATGTTTAGGGTATTTTAATGTTGTGATGATTCCTGGTTAATTTACTGACACACAGGCACACCATCTTTTCCCCCTTCTTTATGTACCCCGATGTTCCACAGCAAAATTCCTCATCAACAGCTTAACTGAATTTGTCCTTTTCTATTTGGTAAGTGCTGAATTTCCTCCTATGCCATTTTCTTTTTCAAATGGAAGTTAAATGAACAAGACCTGTTTATGTTTAAAGGCGATAACTTATCATACACAAAGTCTCCCTCTTTTTCCTGCTCTAATTATGTACCAGGGCCAGTGAAACTCTCTATAGCACAACATGTGAAAAATGGTGCCCATTACTTTGCAACTGATACAAAACAGCAGGAGGGCTGAATGAGGATTGTACTTGCAGAAAGGACTATGAAAATCAATTTTACTTTGTATAAAAAAAGAATGGAAATTGAATGGTGGATTTGGACAGCAACTGAATGAGGTATAAGTGACATAAAATGATAATATAATTTAATTACGTTACTGGTAAAATCTCCTTTCCCTTTCAGTATCCTGTTTCAAATGCCATCTAGTATGGCATAGGGCTTGTTTAGATGGGCAGTTTACCCTGGCTTCACCCTGTCTTGGAGCCCTACAATTTAAATGACGCAGGGTTCCTGCCTGATTCACCTCCGGGCATTCCTGACAATACCCAAGGCAAAGCTGAGGTAGTCCCATTTAAAACATTTTTAATTAGCATCCAGGAAACCCATGTTATGCGGAGAACCCAGATAGGTCTGGTGCAGGAATGCAGGGTCTGTACCTGCATGTCAGCCTGTATCACAGGATGCTGCCATTGCTAGTGTTGCTCTGCAGTCAGGAATGAGACCCCCAGCACATAATAAAGGCCCCCTGCATGTGGCCAGCCTTGATCACATGCTGACGGCTTCATTCCCTGCATCAGGGAGTGCTACACGGGACAGCAGGGGAGGTGCCTGATGATATAGGCCAACATGTGAGTGCGGACGTCTGCCCATAGACTTGCTCTTCTCCATCCACTGTACTCTAACCTCATATCATAACTTAAAAATATTTATTTGGAAGTAAGTTTTAGGCTTTCAGGTGGTGGGGTGGGTCTCCTACAAGGGTTAATAGGGAAGAAAGTGATTCTAGGAGTGAACTGCAGCTTCAGAGCACAATTCTAACTGGTGAAGATGGCCATTGGATACATACAGAAGGATAGAAGTAACTTGATGCAGTAGTAACACACTTAAAACAGGAACCAACAAGGCAGACAAGTAGGAAGTTGGTTTACAAAAGAGCAACATCAGAAGGAACATGGATAGGTGAAGTCAAAGGCTTTCATGGCCGGCATCCATAGATTTTCCTTGTTTTTTTCCAGGCTGTGAGGCCGTGTTTTGGAAGAGTTTATTTCTGACGTTTCACCTGCATCTGTGGCTGGCATCTTCAGAGAATGGTGACATAGGAGTGTGTGTGGAGTTTATATACTGTGAACCCGTTAGGGAGTATTTTTAAATTTGTGTATTTGAATGGTTAGTTTCTGGGTATAGAAATGCAAGGAGGATTATTGTCTGTTTGGCTAATGGTTGGTTGATGTGCCATTATCTGCTGGAAATCCCCCTGTCCCTGGGTGGAATTCCTTTGTAAGTGTTGAGTTTTGATTCAATACCCAACCGTTCTCTGAAGATACCAGCCACAGATGCAGGCAAAACGTCAGAAGTATACTCTTCCAGAACATGGCCTCACAGCCCAGAAAAAAAACCAAGGAAAACATGGATAGGCTTAAAATAATTGAAAGCTAAAGCCTGCACAGTTGTATAATACAATATTAAAAGCATTTCAGATCTACTTATTTTCCTTCGGTTTTGCTATTTTTGATCAAATTGTTCTTTATCTGCCTCATTGGTTCCTGGTCTTTATTTGCAAAGTGTGAAGATGGCCAAGAGTCAGCTGGGCCCACACTAGGCCAGCTGAAGCTATGCTGAATCCAAATTCCTCCTGGCATTTCCTGGCTGCACATCAGGCTCGTTCCTCCCCCGTTACCTCTATGAAATGGGCCAGAGTACGCACAGGCATGCTGGCCCATCACTGCAGTCACTGCTGCCACTACAGTTGTCCCTCCACATTCGCGAACTTGACATTCGCGGTTTCGGTTATTCGCGGTTTTGGGAGGGCCCCCCCGGGCCCCCCCAAAACCGCGACACGGGGCCTCCAGAGGCCCCGTGAAAGACCTGGGGAGGGGTGGGGAGGCCTTCGCGGGACGCCCGGAGGCCCTCCGGAGGCCCCGCGAAGGCCTGTGGAGGGGTGGGGAGGCCTTAGCGGGACGCCCGGAGGCCCTCCGGAGGCCCCGCGAAGGCCTGTGGAGGGGTGAGGATGCCTTCGCGGGACCCCCGGAGGCCCTCCGGAGGCCCCGCGAAGGCCTGGGGAGGGGTGGGGATGCCTTCGCGGGACCCCCGGAGGCCCTCCGGAGGCCCCGCGAAGGCCTGGGGAGGGGTGGGGAGGCCTTCGCGGGACCCCCGGAGGCCCTCCGGAGGCCCCGCGAAGGCCTGGGGAGGGGTGGGGAGGCCTTCGCGGGACCCCCGGAGGCCCTCTGGAGGCCCCGCGAAGGCCTGGGGAGCGGTGCGAAGGCCTTCGCGGGACCCCCGGAGGCCCTCCGGAGGCCCCGCGAAGGCCTGGGGAGGGATGGGGAGGCCTTTGCGGGACCCCCGGAGGCCCCGCGAAGGCCTGGGGAGGGAGGGAGGGAGGGCCGGGGAGGCCTCCGCGGGGCCTAGCAAGGCGCCGCGAAGGCCTGGGCAGGGAGGGAGGAAGGGCAGGGGAGGCCTCCGTGGGGCCTAGGAAGGCCCCGCGAAGGCCTGGGCAGGGAGGGAGGGAGGGCCGGGGAGGCCTCTGCGGGGCCTAGGAAGGCCCCGCGAAGGCCTGGGCAGGGAGGGAGGAAGGGCCGGGGAGGCCTCCGTGGGGCCTAGGAAGGCCCCGCGAAGGCCTGGGCAGGGAGGGAGGAAGGGCCGGGGAGGCCTCCGCGGGGCCTAGTAAGGCCCTGCGAAGGCCTGGGCAGGGAGGGAGGAAGGGCTGGGGAGACCTCCGCGGGGCCTAGCAAGGCCCCGCGAAGGCCTGGGGAGGGAGGGGGAGGGGTGTTTGTTATTCGCGGATTTTTCACATTCGCGGGGGTCCGCAGAACGGAACCCCCGCGAATGTGAAGGGACAACTGTATCGCCCATGCTCTCCCAAAAGCAAGGAAGCTGGCCTGCAACATGTGGTCAAAGCCCTCTACATGTGACCCAGCTTTGGTCACATACTGTGGGACCCCGTCCTGCTTCAAAGGAGAAAAACAGACGGGCAGCTGCAGCAATGGGCTGGCCTGCCAAGACAGGCTCCTGTGGACACACAGGGCCCAATCAGTTTCTTCCTGGTGGGAACAGATTAAACCAGGGAGATTTTCACACGGGCTATATATCCTGTGGCAGGAACAGAACAGGGTCGGGAAAGGTTTCGGACGACATTGACCCCGTTCTGTCCTGCATCCATCCTGCTCCCGTGACTGCTCTGGAACAATGTAATCATGATTTTTCATTGTGAATAGACCTCCCATTCCATTGCTATCATGCAATCATGGGTGTGCGAACAGGAGTCCCGTTCCAAAATGACAGCTGTGGAGGGGAGGTCCATTCCGAGCACTTCCTGGTACGATCTGGACTGGATCGGATTAGCATGTACACCTCCAATGACTAGGTTGTTAACATAAACCCGTCATGGGGACTTCCTACTCAGTCCTAATATGGGCTTTTACACCATTATATCTCTAGACATGTCTCAGGTCAGTGTGACCTCCAACTGACCTTTGGTTTGCCTCAGCCAATCTTACCCAAAAAGGTGTCCAATATTTATAGTTATGAGATACTGTGGGGAGGGGGTAGTAGGGCACACTAACAGTATCTGCCCTGGGGCTAGTTAGTGAGGACAGCTGAGGGGAAGAAGAGGGCAAAAGAACTGCAGGGCTCTAAGATGGGGGTGAGATGAGGTAAATTGCCCTTGTAAATAAGCCCTCAGTCTCTCTCTCTCTCTCTTTCTGGCTTTTCTTCACAAATGAAGATTCAGGAAGGACTCATCCCGCGCTTTCTGCAAGCGCACTGATGACTAAAAAGGCCAATCCGAGATAAACAGGTCCGGTTGCAGAAAGCACAGCAGAAGCTCTCCTTGGGTGATGTTTCTGGGTTGTGATTCTTTCTGCGTTGTCATTACTCTTCAAGACTTGTTCGGTGTGAGTTCTCAAATAAGGCTGCAGCATTGTGGATAGTGTGTCTCCATACCTCCCGATGTGAGGCCAGGGCGGACCACTGTTGGTGATCAATTTGGCCGAGCCTGAGGTGTTGTTTCAGGGAGTCCTTGTATCGTTTTTTTTGGAGTGCCCCTCTTACGCTGACCCGTGGCGAGTTCACTGTAGAGTATTATTTTGGGGAGGCGATGGTCCTCCATCCTAGAAATGTGCCCTGCCCAGTGCTGGTGATCCCTGCTTGCTCAAGGACAGCAACATTCGTCACATAGTCAGTCCAGTGTATATTTAGGATTGTGCGTAAACAGCGCTGATGAAAGCGTTCAAGGAGTCGTAAGTGGTGGCGATAGGTGACCCATGTTTCAGACACATAAAGGAGAATAGACAGTACAATGGCTCTATACACACTGATTTTTGTGCTTTGCCTCAGGTGTTTATTACTCCAGACTCTTTTGTAAAGTCTTCCAAATGTGCTATATGCCTTTGCTAATCTGTGATCGATCTCTTTGTCAATCTTGGCATCTGAGGAGATGATGCTTCCCAGGTGGGTGAACTGCTGAATGGACTTAAGCACAGATTTGCCAATGGCAATGTGAGGATGGTGGTGCTTGTCCTGTGGTGCAGGCTGGTAAAGAACATCCGTTTTCTTCAGGCTGACTTCCAGCCCAAACAGCTCTGCAGCTGTTGCGAAGCAGAATGTTAGGTGCTGCAGAGCTGCTTCTGTGTGGGCAATAAGTGCAGCATCGTCAGCGAAGAGCAGCTCACGGACTAGATAGTTTAGAGTCTTAGTGCGAGCCCTCAGCCGGCTTAAGTTAAACAAGCTACCATCAGTACAGTAACGTATATAGATGCCGTCTTCTTCAAGCTCTGCTGTAGCCCTTTGGAGCCAAAGGGCCAAAAAGCCCTCAGTCTAAGGGTGTTGGAAATTACTTCAATCTGCTCTCACCCTAGCCAAATTTTGTGCCAGCATTCCGATTTTGTCTCTGGGCGGGAGAAAGTTTGGTGCTAGCATAATTTTATCCCCTCCTTCACCACACCCCATCACCTGTCTCTTTTGGGTTCTTCTGGCAGACTTTAGCTGGCAGAGTTGTTTTACTGGTGGATTGCTTTGCCGGTGGAACTCTGACATCAGCCAACAGAAGAGGGTATTGCTAAAAGAAGACCTCGTGCCTAATCTGCTCTTATACAGACAGTGCATCTTTCAGTTAGGGTTCCACTGCTAACTGCTGGCTTCTAGGGGCTAACTCCTTCCTGGAACCTTTCTCTCTTTTTCTTCCCCCCTCCAACTTCCTCTTTTTGAAATCAAAGCCTGCTAGGGATAGGTTTGGGTTGAATCCATACCAGCATGTTTTTAAAAGCTTCAAGTTTTTTCCATCCCAAATTGGGGGTGGGGGGAGAGAAATTTTCAGAAAAATTGAGAAAATGCAATATTAGTACCATTTACAAATTGAAAGTCACTTTGTTGCTTTAGGAACATGAAATACACTTTGTATAATTTGGCTTGGCATTAAAGTACAATAGGATCCCCATATCCATGGGGGATTGGTTCCGGGGGGGGGCATGGATAATGAAATCTGTGGATAATAACTAATGCCCTGTCACCATTGCCACCACTGAGAGCCATCCCGGGACGAAAGGAGAAGGGAGGAAGAACTCCTCCTCCTCTCCCTTTGCTCCCCCATCACCATTGCCTCCACTGAGAGCCCTCTCAGGGAAAGGGAGGGGGCAGGTGAGATCACTCCTCCCCCCCCCTTTGCTCTTCACCCCCACCGCAACCGGAGCTCTCCGGGGGAAAAGAGGGTGAAGGTTAGATCCTTCCTCCCCACTCCCTTCCCCCCAACATCGCCAATTGCAGATAATTGAATCAGCATTTAGCAAATCAGTGTATATGGGGGTGCTACTGTATCATGTTTGATATTAAGGTAGAATTTATTCAGGAAATTATTATAAATTGAATTTGCTTTTTAAAATATTCCTGATACAAATGGAGCTACAAGATCCTGAACTGTAAGCAACACCTGAGGGAACCTCTTTGCTTTTGCTAATTTATGAGGAGCAGGCAAACAAACAAACCAGAAACAGAAACATGAGAAACATAAGAAACCATCAACATTAGTAAAACAAAGAAAATTATTTTGTCTCTTCTGGTCTTCCATAGTGCCAAGAAGACCTAAAGCACTCGTTCCCATAAAAAGAACTAAGAGGAAATTAAGAGCAGGAATTACAGTGATGTGGAATACATAGTATATATAGAGAGAAAGCCAATGTGGTGTAGTGGTTTGAATGTTGGACTAGGACTCTGGAGACCAGGGGCTTGACTGTATGGGAGGAAATACTACGTGATGATGCACATTACTGGGAATCCACAGCAGCTTTCATTTGTCTCCATGATTTTCTGGCACCAAAAACAGTCTGTGAAGCTATTCACATTGAGGGTCAGACAAGCCCAGCCCATGAATCAAGATGGTGACCATGAGTATGGGATGCTATTATTCCCCCCAATAATACCATCACTGTACATTTTTTTTAAAAAAATGTTTAATGTACATAGGCAGGAGACCTTCTACTGGTAAAAAAAAGAAACAATATTCACCTAAGCTCACATTTGTTTGTTTGCAAGTTGCAGGAGCAAGCAAGCATGTTTAAAGCTCACCATCAACAAAGATCATTAGATCTTCCAGCAGTGCAGGTGGACTGTAACTACAAAGCCCATGCTGAACACACACATCATGAACATGAATAGGAGGAATCTCATTTTCCATTGAGTGAAGATAATATTTCAGGTAAAATGCTGCCCAGTTCACAATACTGTATAGTCAAACTGTATGACTCTCATATCATTAGCCTGATAGGTCAGATCTCCAACATTAAAACCACATTTTTAGGTGTGTGTATTGTCTGAGAACAAGGGTTATGAATTGATGGGTGGAGGTGAAATCAGAAGAGCAGCTCCACTTTCATTAAAAAAAAAAACACAGGCGGTTTCTTTACTGAAAGGGGTTTTGGCTGTTACTTAGACATTTGTTTCAACTGTGAAAGTTAAAGATTAATATCAAGCTATTTATAGTGTGTTTGGGGCTTGTTAGCCCTTAGGTATTGGGAGCAATCACTTCTTAAAGGGTTTCTCCTTAAGAATCAGATGACAGATTCTTCCTTTGATAAACAATGCATGTCAACAGTGAAATTGTCTCGGTCTGATTATAAGCCTCATGACCTGAGGCTTTAGGGGTCCATTTATACGAGGGGAAAAATATGGATTGATACATACTCATGCAAATTTGAAGCAGGATCGACTTGTCTTAATGGTGTTTGGCAAAATCGCAGGGATGCAAGGCCATCTGCTTTTGCTTTCCCAACAGGTATGCCTGAGATTCAAGATGGTGACCACAACTTGCATTTTTATTGTTGCCAGTTGCTGCCTCGGAACGGTTTTTTTTAAAGGCATATCTAAGGTGCAAAAGTGCAACAATGCACTATTCTGCCTAAATAAACAAAAAAATAAAATAAAAGGAGGCTGTTTTGTCACCTCAGCACACAATCACTAAGGTGAAAATCTAAGATGGCAGTTTCAGGGCACTTGCCTTCTTAGCAAGCCCCACCCCCTGCTCCCATCCAGCCAATCAGCTTTCTACTTCCACTTTTCTGAGGCTATCCAAATAAATGTGATTGCCTGTCCTAATGGTCAATCATATGCATTCCCCACGGAGTTGTTAATAAACTTCAGGAAAAGCCAAAGAGGCTGTTGCCTCAGGGTTTACAGTGGATTTGGCCCCCTTCCTTTCTGAATATGGTAGAATTATGCTGGATCCCATTAAGACAGGTAGGATTCTAAGCAAATTCTAAGAGGATTATTTTCACCGTTTAGACAGGCCCTAAGAAACAACAACTTGGAACAGAAGTGAATTGTGACTCTGTACATGGTATGATATGAATGATATGAAGAACAGTTGATCATGGTGATGATGGAAGGAAAAAGTAAAGAGACCAGGTTGGTCAAGGTGATGCTTTGTAGTTCAGTGCAGTTACTGCAGGTTTATACCAGCATTACTGGGATCAGAGTCAGTGATAAGTTTCTGTTCCATATGTATAGATTAGCAAAAGTTTTATTCCATGCAACATCCATGAATATTGCTCATCCCAAGGACCCCTCCACAGTTGCTGCCAATCTATTTTTAAAAGAAGAAATTTAAGAGATAGGAGCAAAATGTGAAGACAAATATCACACAGTAGTCAATGACCCATTCAAGACAGAGAATACATTTAGTTTTGCCCTGGGGTCTCCAAAATGAAGGACTCTTTCTTCTTCTGAAATGTATACTGCAAATTATGAAATTACTAGGAAACTTGCACTTACATTACAATCATAGCGGAGTCAGGAAGGGGCTTCCTAGGGGTTTCCTGATTAGTTTCTTCCTCACATGGTGGTTCACATGAACAAAAATGAAGGGTTTTTTTCCCCTCATGAATGCATGAGGGTTGATTTGAAGGTGGAGAGTGTTCTTGAGAAAAACCACATTTTTGCACATTTAGTAAAATGTACAGATTTTTACTATATACAGGGTGTTCCCCCCCCCCCAAAAAAATGTATACACCCTTTAACAGTTAAAAGTAGCTATGGTGAATATTTATTTTGAAGTATAAATGTCATAATAATGATTTAATCAGAATTACAAATTCCATCTTAAATTACAATTTTATGTAAGGTGTTTAAATTGCAATTCACTGCTCACATTGTCGAAGCACAGAATTGCAGACCTCAGTTAAAAATTCTCTTGTAATTTCACAACACTTCTCTGCTATTATAATCTTTAATCGCGTTAAGGGTATATATAATTTTTTGGGAAAAATCCAAAAAATAAATAAATCCAGAATTGTAAACTGTTAAGGGTGTATACATTTGGGGGAGACACAGTGTATGTTAAATACTAAACATATGTACTAGATATATTTGGCATACCGCCAGCCATGGGCTCATACTACAGAAAAATCCTAATATTTCCAGCAGACAATGGACCATTAGCCAAACAGACACTAATCCTCCTTGCATATCTCCCCCCCCCCCGGAACTAGCCATTCAAATACACAAATTTACATATCATCTCCAACAGGGATTCACAGTATATAAACCCCACACACCCCTACCCAACCATTCTCTGAAAATGCCAGCGAAACGTCAGCAATAAACTCTTCCAGAACATGGCCTCATAGCCCGGAAAAACCCCACAGAAAACCTATGGATGCCGGCCATGAAAGCCTTCGACTTCATAAATTCTAATATATATACGTTTCTAGGATGGAGGACCATTGCCTCCCCAAAATAGTACTCTACGGTGAGCTCACCACAGGTCAGCGTAAGAGGGGCACTCCAAAACAGCGATACAAGGACTCCCTGAAATAACATCTCAGGCTCGGCCAAACTGATCACCAACAATGGTCCGCCCTGGCCTCACATCGGGAGGCATGGAGACGCACTATCCACAATGCTGCAGCCTTATTTGAGAACTCATGCTGAACAAGTCTCTCATGAAGACTTGAAGAGAAACAGCAACGCAGAAAGAATCACAACCCGGAAACATCACCCAAGGAGACCTTCTGCTGTGCTTTCTGCAACTGGACTTGTTTATCTCAGACTGGCCTTTTTAGTCATCAGCGCGCTTGCAGAAAGCATGGGATGAGTCCTTCCTGAATCTTCGTTTGTGAAGAAAAGCCGTAGATATAGATATAGATATAGATATAGATATAGATCAGCCTATCACTCCTGATCTTGCACTCAGCAATTAGGAGTTTTACACAAATTACACGTGCAATTGGCAGAAAATATGAAAACATAAAAAGAAAAAATTAGCACCTCAGTCTCATGCTAGAGTAGAGATCTTTCTAGAGAGCTGGGTTTAGTGTGGTCTCATGCTGAGGCAGCAAGAAAGGAGTAAAACCTTGGGAGCAGACAGATCTTCCACATCCCTGTTCCAAGGCCAAGCATGCTATGTCAGATCCAAACCCGTCTGGAAGCTCGGTTGATAGCTGGGTGTGGTTCAGTATGAACCAGCTGTGTGATCATGGCTCCACAACTTTGGTAGAAGCCTAAAAAGGGTAGAGTAATTTGACCATGGCCATTCTCACTTGAGGAATAACTCCATTCCATTCTCTGATGTAACTGTACCCTTTTAGTTACTTTTATAGTTACAGGAATATAGCCTCAATAAATAATAGATGTGAAGTAGCAGATGGACCAAGTACTGGCTTATGTTGCTGCCATGTGCTCTGCTGTGGGTGTCAAGGCAATAATGACTTAGACCAGATGGGAGTCAGTTTTGTACCAAAGCTTGCAGAATTCAGACATGTTTTTTACAGCGACTAAACTCATTCTAGCTGTTTTTCAAAAATGTGAAAGTGAACTTACTTTTAAAGAATTATAACCATAATTGTAATTTACTACTGTTTTGCATTACGAGTGTAACTGTAACCAATTACTGTACTTTTTAAAGTGTCTTTCCAAGCTCTGATGAACCATTTTAAGTGTGCATGGGTATCACAGTGGTTTAAAATATGAACTGTGAGCCAAAGGTCTCCTGATTCAGATTTCTGTTCATCTCATTTCAGTTCAGGATGAAGTCCATAAGTGGCCCAAGCCTTTCTCTCTTAGCGTCCCTGCCTTCTCCATCCATAAGATAGGGATAATGGGCTGAATTCTATCTTTAGTCCCTACTACAGTAGAACACTTGAATCAATAGAACTTACATAAGTGTTGACTGAACAAGTTACAATTGAATCTCTGCCAGTTGGAGATTTGTTGTTATGTGCCTTCACATTGATTGTGATTTTGGCAACTCTACCATAGGGCTTTATTGGAAGGTTTATTCAGAGGAGGTTTACCATTGCCTTCCTCTTAGGCTGGGGGAGTGTGACATGCCCAAGGTTACTCAGTGGGTTTCCATGGCTAAGTGGGCATTTGAACCTTGGACTCCCAGAGTTCTAGTCCACTACTCAAACCACTACACCATGTTGACTCTAACAACAGCTATTGAGCCAAATTTTCTGGCTTTCGATATGATGTCCTTGAGCAAGCAGGGATCACCAGCATCGAGGCCATGATATTGAGAACATAGCTGCGCTGGGCATGGCATATTTCTAGGATGGAGGATCATCGTCTCCCCAAAATAGTATTCTATGGTGAACTCGCCACAGGTCAGCGTAAGAGGGGCGCTCCAAAAAAGCGATACAAGGACTCCCTGAAACAACATCTCAGGCTCGGTCAAATTGATCATCAACAATGCTCCACCCTGGCCTCACATCGGGAGGCATGGAGACGCACTATCCACAATGCTGCAGCCTTATTTGAGAACTCATGCTAAACAAGTCTTGAAGAGAAACGACAACACAGAAAAAATCACAACCCGGAAACATCACCCAAGGTAATCTTCTGCTGTGCTTTCTGCAACCGGACTTGTCTATCTCGGATTGGCCTTTTTTTTTTTTTCTTTGCCATATATATTTATTCAAGCTTTAAGTATTCTTCTGTACAATGTTTCAATTCGAGTACATAAACTATTTACAAATAGTTAAGACAAATTATTAAATGCATCTAAACATATTTTTAGTTACATGGATTCCAATTGAGTCATTTTGTCAACTTAAAACTAACCATAAGACCATCATTAATCCAGAAAGGAAATAACCGTGGTCCGATTATCCTAGTTTCCTTCTTTTCTTTATCTCGGATTGGCCTTTTTAGTCATCAGCGCGCTTGCAGAAAGCGCGGGATGAGTCCTTCCTGAATCTTCGTTTGCGAAGAGAAGCCAGAGAGAGAGAGAGCTGTAAGAATTACAGACACAATGTATGTGAAGCAGTTTGAACACATAGAGGAAAATAGTATGTGGGAACAATAAGGATTACGGTAGTTTTGTTCTTTTTGAGCCATTGTCTTTCATGGATTATATTTTTAAAAATATGTAAGCCTACAAGAATTGACACTTGATCACCATCATTTTTTAGCAGAATATAAAACAATCGAATTTTATGACAGATACCATACTGCACATGTATCTCTGTGTGGGCACATTGTGCATGCATAAAATAAGAATGGAGATGTTCATTTAAGCAGATGTGTATCTGTAGGAAGTTACTAAAATAACACTTTGGTTAGTACCAACAAACTAAAATATTAAGTCTTTGGTATCATGAAATTAGAGGAGCCAGAGTGATGTAGTGGTTTGAGTGTTGGACTACAACTCTGGAGACAAGGGTCTGAATCCCCGCTCAGCTATAAAACCCACTGGGTGACCTTGAGCAGTCACAGGAAATTATCAGATGCACTAAATATGGCATTATCACAATGCCAGGAGATTGCTAAAGGGCTTCCTTTTCAGACGACGTCTTTCCCATCTCGTCATGCACCCGTGCTGCAGCCATTCTGCCGGTGCTGCTTTTTATTGATGGGCTAAGCCATCAATAGATGCCCCATTCTGTTTCTGTAATGGAATGTCCTGCGTCTGAAAAGGTGCCCCATTACGCTGGCACAATGCCAGCATCAATGGGAGGTCCATGCCAGAATACTTCTGGGTGAGATCAGGACATCAAGGTAAGTGACACACTTTTTTGTACCCTCCCTGGGTTACTTGTTATGTTTTAAGCATGTTTAGGTGCTTGGTGTAACTTTTTGTCTTTTATTTTACTTGTTATGTTTGAAGTTCCCGCGCTCTCGTCTTTTCACGAGAACAGCCAGGATTTGAAACCAGGATGTGAAAGGAGCTTTGTTCGAGCTCCATTCACTCCTGGGCTGCCATGCCAAGGGAACAACACACAATTAAGGTAGGTCTGAAAACATTTTTTCCATTACAGGGACAGGAGATGGATGGGAGAAGAGATTGTGAGATGGGAACGCTTTTTTTGTTCCCATCTAATAATCTCCACACACTCTCAGCCTCAGGAGAAAGCAATGGCAAACCTCCTTTGAACAAATATTGCCAAGAAAAACCCTATGATAGGATCATTTTAGGGTCATCATAAATCAGAAATAACTTGAAAACATACAATAACAACAACAACAACAACAATCATGAAGTTAGGATTAGGAATATTGGAAGGCTTAACACCTGAGGGACAGTCCACATCATAATTTTTGATAGAATAAGAACATAGCAGATATGAAATAATCTACCATGCCATCCACCTTCACCACACCAAAACTACATAATATTCCTTCCTTCTGATTTCACGTCCCCACACACCTGTATTAGTAGTAGTTGTTGTTACCTTTATTTGTAACCCGCTTTTTCCCCCAAGGCTGAGACCTAAAGTGGCTCGCAGCCTCAAAAACACACAATTAAAACCTAGACATTGTTCCAGGAAGTAACGCACTGGGATAGAATTGTTGTTGTTGTTTGCTTTCAGGTCATTTCCAACCTACGGCGACCCTAAGGTGAACTTATCATGGGTTTTTCTTGGAAGAATGTGTTTCGAAGGGGGTTGTCTTTGCCTTCCTCTGAGGCTGAGAGTATGAGTTGCCCAAGGTCAGTGGGTTAGCATGGCTGAGCAGGGATTCACACTCTGGTCTCCCAGTGTCCTAATTCAACACTCAAACCACTACACCAGGCTGGAAGTAGAGCAGGAGATGGCTAATCAAATATTCAGTAGTCAGGCATTGTAGTCCCTAAGAAGCTAGCATTTTGATGAGCATCTTGTTCTTGTTGCTGCTGCTGCTGTTCACATTATTATAATTATACCCCCACCCCGGCTGCCTTCTAACAAGGAAAGCCAACAACTAGGCACACTGCTATAGATCCTGAGATTGCTGAAACATGAAACACCCTAAAGAAAACTATGAACTATCGGTGGCCACAGCTTCAAAGTGGGAAAGGAATAACATGTTTAACATTTGCATCTTAATTGTGAGGACATGATTATCAGCTATTAAAATCTGCGAGGAATCCCAAATATGAAAGACAGTCAGAGTTTCTAGGAAATATTTTAAAGGCAGCTAATTATATATAGAAAAAGAAACCCAAAAGGGCTTCTAGGAGTAGTCGGGGTGGGGGGGGAGTGCTGCTCAATAGGAAATAATAACAGGCTGGGATTGATACTCCTGAATGCCATGTGCAACATGAGGAAAAACCAACTGTGTGTTGCCTACCCTTTGGTGGGAGGAGGTTGAAATTGATGTGTATGGCTCCAGACAGCATACACAGAGTGTAATGCCTGTAATTTCTCACAGGAGATGGATGAAAGGGCAATGTCACCTCCTGTTAAGTAAGAAAGGGGGAGGGGGAAAGACAATCCACTTGGCAGCACAGGGAGCCAGTTCCTCATGGTGTAAATCAGTAAAAGATTCCATTCCAACAGTGACTGAAGCCAGTGGCTGTCTCTCTTTCCTCCCCTGAAAAAATGGGGAAACAAAGTGTGCATGTGTGGGGAGATAGCTACAGAAAGATTTGGTAATGCAGGGAGGAGCACTGAACATTTAAGAATGATTTTAAAAACCAAGGCAGCCTTAAATGTATGTGGTTTCTAAAAATGGGAATCAAAATGTTACAAGTTCATCATCTGTACTTTTCTAACCAATTAGGATAAATCCGTGCCAATACCTTTGGATAAAATGGTATCTTGAAAACAAGAGATTAACAAAATTAGGAGTATGTTCCTGAACCTTTGGGTTTATTAGGCTGATGGAGCAATTGTATGTTTTGTTTTCTTAGCTTTTTACTATTGATTTGTATTTTTTTTTAAAGAATGAAACCTTAAGAAACTTGAAACGGAACTGTAGTGTCAACATATCCACTGTGCATAGGCTGAGGATAGGCAGTTGGTCACACACAGAGAAAACAACCTCTCCAAGCACTTATGATATGATTCAGTTAAATTACTTTGGACATACAACACAAGTGCTGCTGACATCAGAACCAGTCTCAGTTGTTATGCGAAATGTACAGCAAACTTCAGGTTCCTCATTGAGTTCTGTTGACCATCATGTGCTACCAGCAGAACTGTTAGTTTTTTCAGCTGCAAATAGGTCCGAGAAGCTGTGTGGAGCTTCATTTTATCTCTGTGATGACAGCTGGACTCTGAGATTTCTGTTTCTGTTGATAACTGGAACACATTTTTATTTTATTTTTCAAGGGCTTTGAGTGGCTCATCCTCAGGCATGGAAGAATCACAGAGGGGAAGAAAAGGCGATTTTTTTAAAAAAAATCATCTTCCCCACCTAGGGAAAGAAGTCACTCTAATTCAGTACTTGAGGGGGGGGGGAATCTGGAAAGATGAAACTCCAGCAAGCAAAGATTACAGCTTTCTGGAGTGTTTCTTTAAAAGAAAGGATGGAAAATATGGCCTGTCTCCACTAGAGATCAGAGTTCAGAACAGAGACAACAGAAATGGCTGGTAATTGGAGCAGGAAGTAATAACTGTTGTTGAATAATTATAGCAGACTGAGGTTCATATGAAACAGTGGTGCCCTCCTGTCTCTGGTACTAGTTTTACACTGGAAAATCAAATTAGTGCTTCATGACTGCCTAAGCCAACAAGACACCTCCCTTAGGGCTAAAATCCTGAGCCTATTAAAGTCAGTGGCTAATACTGGATCTTTTTCATGCCATGTGATATTCTTCTAAACTATAGCTGACCAATTGATATAGTATGACAATGTCAGGGCAGCACAGGGAGGTTCCCAACTGTGTAAAGGAAGTCTTAAAACAGAGATGGAAACCCTATGGCTCATTAGATGTTTTATGATGGAGAGTATGTGTGTGCGTGTACAGTGGCTACCAATTCTGACTGAGGAGTAAAGACAAAAATGGCTGAAGAAACGAGCTACAGCTTTATTGTAAGAACTTAATTAAAGATAGGCAAGCTTTCAAAGGTTACAAAGCTAAGCTAGTTTTACTTTCTAATAGATGTGTGAGAATGAGACAGGAAAAATATTTTCTGGGCTTTTCTGATTAATGTCTTTTTAATGGTATATTCCATATGTCATTGTGTGCTTTTGTATGTTTTCTATGACTTTATATGGAGTTCTGACAGAACACCCAATAAAGCCATTTATTTTTTTTAAAAAACACCCAAGAGTATCAGTTTACATCTCACAAAGGTTAGGATAGCTGGATAAGAAATGAGCAGATGTTGGGTCACTAGAAACTACTTAGTCCTATCAATATTGCTCTCTCAAGCATTATTTCCTGGCCAACATTTTGGACTCTTCAATTTCCAGAAACCTCAGACAGCATGGCCAATGGGAACCGTATTCTATAAGGGCCAAAAGTTCCCCACACCTGGTTTAAAACCTAATCTGAATGGGATTTTATGGGAGCAAAAGGAAAAACAGACATTGGCCAACATCCTATCAGTGACTTACAGAATCATAAATTTCACTGTGCGTGCAGAATGATTTTTTGGCAATGTATAGTCATATCCAGCTGATAGCAGTGTAAGCAGAGTTGTGCATGTTGGACCATTGTGCATGTGGTTGCACCTTAAAACATGTGAATGCAAATTGTTTATACACAATTGCCCAATGGGTTGTCAGCTATACGCATTGACCATTGGTCCACATATGCTGCACTTCATTGGTATTCATTGGTATTTCACAGATGAAGACTGTGACAGGTGTAGACAAGTAACATTCAGAGTGTGCTGAAGGTGGCAAAAGTTATTAACAACACACAAGCTAGGAGATGCTGCAACAGTTTGTTTTTGCCTGAATCTACCTGGAAGGACAAGATTCTGCCCCTCCTCTCCCCCCCCCACTCCACTTGCTGTGTTAATGGAACGCAAACTACTTTTGCACTTAGAACTCAGTTTGCAGCAATTGAAGTAAATTGATGGCAAAAGGAGAAAGTGGTAGGAGGAAGATGGGGGCTGTTTTAAAACAGCTGAAAAAGTGAGATGACAGATTATTAATCAGGACTGTCCCTGCCAAACTGGGACAACTGGATGGACTATTGATTGTTTGGGTGATTTGTGATGGGCAGTAGCTGGGACACATTAAGCAGAGCTGAGAAAAAGAGAAGCAAAAGCCTGCCTCACCCACCCTGTCACCATTAGGTAGGTTTACCTAAAAGAAAGGCTGAATTGTTCACACTTGTGGGTGGGGGATGGAGTGTGTGTGCATGGGCACGTGCGTGTGTGTATGTAAAAATGGTGTACTGGCAATGGAGAGCTTACTTCAAAAAATGTTTAAGGAGAAAACCATGGAAGAATTTAATACCTGTCCATCAGGCCTTAGCCAGGGGCAAGCTCTAAGCTGGGTGGGCTTAGGGGCCAGTTGAGATGAGGTGACTTAGTATGAAGGACGCCAACTTGCCTAGATGAGGGGTAGCCAATTGTGGTGGGGACAAATTCCCCTCTGCCCCCAAGGCAGGGCATACTTCCTGATTTTTAGCTTCCTAGTTTGGGAAGGCTCAGAGGGGACTGGAGGCACACTAAGGAAGTTGGGAGGACATGTACAACCCATAGGCCACACTACCCCCACTCTGGGCCTAAACAGTGCCTCAAAGCCTACCTTGCCATGAAACTAGGGTACTGGTGGCATGAGGGATACGTTCCCAGAGTCTGACAACTGAGAGCCCCACTTTAACATACCTGTATGCACACAACAATGCTTTCTGAACAAATACTGCATCTCATATAGGAAAAGCATGCCATGTTGGTATTCAAGGCCTGTGAGTCCAATGGAACCAGATGTATTAGCCCATTGTCCTTGACTGGAACTATTAGGACTTCCTTCCTTCTGTTCTTTGTAACCCAGTTCAGTATTGAACATTTTAGGAGAGTATCAGACAGGAACGAAAAAACCATTCCTGTACCAGAATCTCTACTCCTCTGCCTGTCCTATCCCTGTCACGCGACAATCACCCTTCCCACTGCACTTACCTCTTCTCCCATCATTCCAGCAGTCCAGGAGTGAACAGAGTTTCTCGCAAGAAGATGCAAGCGTGGGAAATTAAAAAATAAAAGAAGACACGCACAAAATGACAGCAAGCACAAAACACACTTTAAAAAGGAGAAGTAACCCAGGGAGGGTCATAAAAAGTGTGCTACTTACCTTGGATGTCCCGATCTCACCTGGAAGTGTTCTGGCAAGGACCTTCCTTTGATGCTGGGATCTCGCCAGCATAACGAGGCACCTTTTTGCTCGCAGGAACATCTGAGACAGAAACAGAATCGGGGCTCTATTGATGGCTTATCCCGTCAATAAAACGCAGTGCCGGCAGAATGGCAGCAGAACAGGTGCATAACGAGGGGGGAAACAACGTCATCTGAAAAGGGAGCCCTTTTGTGATCACCTGGTATTTGTGTAACACCACTTTTAATGTGTCTGATAATCTCCTTAGTCTCTTAGGAAATGTCATGTGTTGCAAAATGCAATAATCCATTTAGCAATGTCAGAAGAATAGAAATCTTTCCCATCATAGATATCCTGGCTTTGTCTTCCTCATCTTAGAATGCCTCTCATGCCACCCCACCCCCCAACTTTGTGTTTTGCTTGGACTCTAGACTGTCTGGATACTAATTTCCTAATCATCTTTTTTTCCTCGGGAGGGGCCTATACTATGCCTCGCTCTCATTCCCCTGGCTCCTCCTTCATCATCAGGTTCCAAATGGTGAGAGTCAAGACAGTTTAATTTAAAATAAAGTGGAAGTGAATTTGCTGAGAATAAATAGAACTCCTCACCCATGAAGGGCAATTCCATCTCTTTCACTCGAAGAAAGGATCTTCATAATTCACTCTGGCTGCTGGGAGGGGGTTGGTAAGAGAGAATGAGTTATTTGGTGGTTTGTAGTATATGATCCTTCCCTTGCCAGGTAGAAATTGTGCAACATCTCATTCTTCTCTGTCAGTCTAGTCTAGATGAAAACATTTAAATTAGCTATCATAGCATGGAGGAAACACATCTTTCTATCAAAGGCAAAGGGTGCATCAGGAAGCCCCAATCTGGACTATGGGAACCATATGATATCATTTATCCCCACCACTCCAAAGAATCCATTTTGCTTTTATAAGCAGAGTTTCTTTACCAAGAACTTCACAAGGAAGGTTCTTCATGGGCTTTTGGGCCATGCTGGTCACTACTGTGATGAGATATATAGGAAAGGGTAATCCAAGGTCGGGGATGTGTGGCCATCCATATGTTGTTGGACTGCAATTCCCACCAACCCTCATGTTTTGACTATTTTGACTAGGATTGATGGGAATTTTTGTCTAATCAGCCAATCCTGATATAACTCCTTAACTCAGAAACTCAGAGGCAGAGAACTTATAGGCTTCCAGATGTGAGAATCATAGAGTTGGAAGAGACAACAAGGGCCACCTAGTCCAACCCCCTGCTATGCAGGAATACACAATAAAAGTATTCCCAACAGATGGTCATCCAGCCTCTGTTTAAAAACCTCCAAAGAAGGAAACTCCACAACACTCCAAGGATGAGTATTCCACTGTCAAACAGTATTTACTTCCTCGTTCAAAATCCTGCATATGCTCACAAGAATACATAGCGATGGAAATTTTAAAACAACCAAAAATAGCACTAGAAAAGTTACACTAAGCACAAAAAACACACTAAAAAACTTACAAGTAAACCAGGGAGGGTCATAAAAAGTGTGTCATCTACCTGGATGTCATGATCTCACCCAGAAGTGTTCTTGCCAAACGGGCCATTGATGTTGTATTCACGTGAGTACAATGGCATGAAGTTTCAAACGCTGGCAATGCCAGCAAAAAACACCACGGGGATCTATTGATGACTTAAGCCGTCAATAAAATATGATGGGTTTTGGACTTCACGTAAACACGAATGGCGACATCATCTGATATGCGTGCCCTTTCACATTTATGTGGCATCATTATGACGCTGTATTTGGTGTGTCTGATAATGTCCCTCGTCTCTGGAGCAGCAGAAAGCAGAAAACAAGCTTGCTCCATCCTCAGTATAACATCCTGTCAAATATTTAAGCATAGCTAGCATGTCCCCTCTAAACCTTCTCTTCCCCAGGCTAAACATACCCAGCTCCCTAAGGCACTCCTCATAGGGCATGGCTTCCAGTCCTGCCACCATTTTGGTTGCCCTCCTCTGGACTCGTTCCAACTTGTTGATATCGTTCTTGAATTGTAGGTCCCAGAACTGGACACAGTATTCCAGGTGAGGTCTGACCAGAGCAGAATAGAGTGACACTATTACTTCCCTTGATCTAGATACTATACTCCTATTGATGCAGCCTAGAATTGCATTGTTTTTTTTAGCTGCTGCATCACACTGTTGAATCATGTTCAGCTTGTGGTCCACTAAGACTCCTAGATGCCTTTTTCATGTACTGCCCTCAGGCCAGGTGTCACCCATCCTATATCTGTGCATTTCATTTTTATTGCCCAAGTGTAATATCCTACATTTCTCCCTGTTGAAATTCATTTTGTTAGTTTTGGCCCAGGTTTCTAATCTTTTAACGTCATTTTGAATTCTAATCCTGTCCTCTGGGGTATTAACTGCCCCTCCTAATTTAGTGTCATCTGCAAGCTTGAAAAGAATGCCCTCTATTCTTTCATCCAAGTCATTGACAAAGATGTTGAAAAATAAATAAATAAATAAATAAATAAATAATAAAGATGTTGAATAGCACTGGGCCCAGGACAGAACCCAGTGGCACCTCACTAGTCACCTCTCTCCAGGATGAAGAGGAGCCATCAGTGACTACCCTTTGGGTTCAGTCAGTCAACCAAGTACAAATCTGCATAACAGTCATATTGTCTATTCCACGTTACTAATTTTTTCCAAGAATATTATGGTGAACCTTGTCAAAGGCCTTCCTGAAATCAAGATACATTACATCCACAGCATTCCCTTCATCTACCAAGTTTGTAACTCTATAAAAAAAAAAGAGATAAGTTTAGTCTGGCATGACTTGTTTTTGAGAAACCCATGTTGAAACCGTGCTGACTTTTAGTGATCACAGTGATCCTTTGGACTTTATCAGTTCCAGACAACATGGCAACGGGAATGTTTGATGGAAGCTGCAGTCCAAAAAATCTGAAGGGCTGCAAGTTTGTCTCCAATTTTACTTTTACTGTTCTCCGCTATGGCCAAGCTTAAAGGTTGTTCTTTATTATAGCCTTTAGTTGTTGAGTCCAAATTTCAGATCTCATAACAAAAATATATGTCTCTAACTTTAGAATATGTTGCTTTACTTCCTCTAAGTAGGGTACTATGAGCCCTCAGAAACTTGCAACATGCTATCTGGTGCTCAGGAATATCTAACACTTGATCATACATGCTGTGTAAGAGGAAACACCCATTCTGTACTTAATGTTTGTGTTAGATACAAATAATTATACCAGTACAGAGAGATAGGATGGAGAAAACAAGTGGGAGAAATCAGTGTGTTCAGTCACATCAATTGTCATTCCAGCAAGTATGTGACTCATCCCCCCCTCCCCACAAAGCCCTGTTCGTCTAGGGGCAAAACAGACACATTTTTATGTCTTCTGGATTCTTTGCATGCCTATGTTGCATTGTTTCACTTTTTTAGTACAGATATGATCTCTTTTGCCTTGCTGCATCAACTACAACATTTCATTAATACTTTTTCTTGTGGATGCTCTTGACAACAGTCCTCTTTGCTGTATCACCTACATACCACCTTTGCCCTGTCCACATCACACACACACACACACACACACACACACATGAGCTCCTTCTCCTCTCTCCATACAATGGGTTGATGGAGGAAGGGACAGGAATTTTGGTAGTGGTTGCTGTGGCAGTTGCCATAGTTACATCTACTGGCACTCTGGTTTCTATTGCTTCTTCTGTTGTCCACATCCTGCTTTGAGTTGGGGTTGGGACTGATGACTCTTATCTTCACATGAGGATCTGTACAGAGAGTTAAGTTGTATCACACCAGTTTGTTCGGCTCAAGCAAGGCGATTTACAGCCCCATGTATGTCTCTGACCCAGTTTATGGCATGTTTCAGCATACATAAACATACATGAATGGTAACAAGGCTCTTATGGGATCATGACATCATTCTGACCCAGCTCTAAACTGTCAATCTGGCAGTATTTCTCTTTCCTTTCTGCTGCCCTTCCTTTGTCATTCCTACCTACTGCCTCAATCACTCTCTTTTCAAAGACTCTCCACTGGACATCCACCAGTATGAGCATTATGTAATAGAATCATAGAATTGTAGAGTTGGAAGAGACCACAAGGGCCAACAGATGTATTGCATCTGTTGGTTGGACTTTTGTCACAGGCAAAATGAAGGCACTCTCACAGGGGCAAAATGAAGGCATTGCTACCCTAAAGAAGAATTCTTCCCCCCTTCATGAAATTTTCCTTCAGTTCCTAAACATTTAGCATTGCAGTAACTTTGGAGGTTTTTAAACAGAGGCTGGATGGCCATCTATCAAGAGTACAGTACTTTGATTGTGTATTCCTGCATGGCAGGGGGTTGGACTGGATAACCCTTGTGGTCTCTTCCAACTCTATGATTCTATGAACTTCAGATGAAAATTTAGAAATTTAGTCATCCAAAGAAAAGGGACAGACAAAGTTACCAAGAGAATGTGAACACAGCAAATGTAGGAGTTCTAGGTGTGAATGATTTTCATGGCCTCACTCTCTACAGTGCTGCCTTTACCCTGTGCAAATTTGATTAGTGGCTACATGGAGATAAACCTATCTCTTACCACCATTCATGTTTAGTTGAGGGATAAAAGTATGGAGACCCAGAATGCATGAGTGCTGGAAACTGAATGCCTGCACTGAGAAGAAAGGGAGGAGGGGCTGGAGAAGCAGCGAGACTGCTACAGCTATATCACAACTTCCATATTTGAAAGGACCATCCCCCCCCCACAACAAAATCACAATACTTAAGAGATGTACATGTGTACCCTCAAACAAATCCCAGATTATCCTGCAACAACCACTGTTACTGGTTTTATTCCAGAATGACGGAATATGGATTATCACAGGGAATAATCCAAGATGGGTATGTCACCAGTTTTTGTGTGTGTGTTTGTTTTTTGGTGTGTGTGTGTGTGTGTGTGTGTGAAAAATGCTGTGAAGTAAGATCTACAGAAGAATAAACCCCTCTCTGTTTCCCCCTTCAGATACTTTTTACCAGTATGTTCATGCCTTTCAGGTTCCCATTCTTAGTACATGATTTCTTAAACCTGTCTCTGGCTTTAGCATTTTTTTTGAGATCTGCTATTGTTGGCTAGTTACCCAACTGTCACAATCTACTCCACTCTGATTTTAGATGTATCCTCAGAATGCCCTTACCAGTGTGGTTCATTTAATCTTCTTTTGATGTATTACATTTACACTGTTAAACATGGGTGGAGTGATCAGAAAATGGTCAAAATGTCTGAGAGGCTAGGAGGGGCCAAACACTGGAATACTTGGGAAGGACCTGGGGGCCCTGCAACATGAAGGTGTCACCCTCACACCTGTTCATTTTGACATGATAAAAATACACATCTTTAGTACATGGCACTGAATGACAGAAAGCAGATTTAGGGAGGGACCACAGTCCAGTGTTAGGCACATGCTTTGCATACAGGAGGTCTTACATTTAATTCTTGGTGGCCCAGATAAAAGGATATGAGAAGACAGATGTGGAGAAAGGTGTCTGCCTGAGACCTGGAGAACCCACTGTTCATCAGAATAGAAAATACTGAGTCTAGATGGAAAAATAGTCTTACCTGGTTTAATGTTATTTCTTGCAAGGTGTTTAAACACTGGTTTAGTGTTTATGCTCTTGGCCTAGATTAAACTTTGAAAGAATTTAACATCACACAAAGGCACTCCCTGATGGAAAAAGCAGTGTAAACCTGGAGAAACAATAGGAACTGCTTGTAACAGCAGTATAAGTGCAAGAATAACATCACTAATATAAAGCAAAGGGACACTCCTAAAAAGTGTACATGTTAGGAGCAACTAGGTAGGTGATGATCTCTTTCCTCTGGTTTCATTGCATTTCTCTGAATCCTATTTTCTTCCTGTCCTTTTTGTATCAGGCTGTGATACTTCTTGGTTGTGATACTTTTGAAAATTCATGCATATTTTTTGCACAAATTTTCCTAATGTATGTATTTACTTATGCATGTAATACAGTATAAAGGTACAGATATTTTCCCCACTGACAAAAATGAGTTTGTACATAAATTTTTCATCTCCACACTGGGGAGCCGAAAAGGTTACCTTCATCAAGACTGTTGAATCTAATGAAATTCTTTTCCATCCCTAGGATCAACTTGTACAACAATAAGCCTCCCTTCCTCTACATCTTGCAATTCCTTCTACTTGTCTTCTCCCCACACCCCTTGCCACCTTCTGAGGCTCTGTGCAGTGCCCTGCAATTATGATGGAGTAGCTATACTTCCCATGGGGAAAAAAAACTGATGACATTTCAGACATGCCCTACTACATGCCTTCATGCTGCAACTCAGCTAAAGGCAGGAGAGAGTGATTGACATCCTTGCTTCCCCCCACCCTCGTGAGGGTCTATCCAATGTCAATTCACCTTTTATATTATTTGATTAATGCCACAAGTTCCCTTTCAGCCTGGTGTATTTTAACTTCCACCCCCAGCACTCTGCACCCTCCTATCCCACCCCCAGCTACCCATGGCATCATAATTGGGAGCTGCACTTCTCTTTCTATCTCCTGCACACACCTGAGGAAGGAGAGAAAACAGCCCCAGAACATCGCCTGAAAGCTGTAAATGTCAGTTGCTATGGCAACCCCACATTTTTCTTGTGCTTCCTAATGACTTATTGGCATTTCTTGTAATTTACAGCTTTTTGGCAGCTGGAGATTGGCTTGTCTCTCTCTCTCTTCCAACCACTCCACACCCCAAATCCCTTTAATGTTAGACACACTAATTAAGCAGGGCCATGAAATGAACACAGCAAAGTCCCTCATCTCAACCCTCCTTGAGCCTACTCTCCCCTTCTGAGCATTAAAAGCTTCCTCTTTTGAATGGACACCTCCTTTCTCTGCACTTTCTGATTCTAATAAATAGCCAAGAATTTACTATTCCACTCATGATGTTAAATCGTTGCTTATTTTCCTCCTGTCAGACTAAGGCTGAGGTGGACAGGATGTCTTCATGAGGAATATCACTCTGAATTGCTACCAGTTTTGCAGGACAGCTCTAGCTTGGCAAACACAGCAATAACCAGCAAGGGCAAAAGGCAGGGTGTTTTGGAATGGGTCCAGAAGAGGGCAACCAAAATGGTGGGAGGTCTGGAAGCCATGCCCTACTTGGAGTGGCTGAGGGAGCTGGGTATGTTTAGCCTGGGGAAGAGAAGGTTAAGACGGGACATGATAGCCATATTTAAATATTTGTAGGCATGTCATACTGAAGATGAGGCAAGCTTGTTTTCTGCTGCTTCAGAGACTAGGACATGGAGCAATGGACTCAAACTACAGGAAGAGATTCCCCCTAAACATTAGGAAGGACTTCCTGGTGGTAAGAGCTATTCAGCAGCGGAATGCACTGCCAGGGAGTGTGGTGGAGTCTCCTTCTTTGGAGGTTTTTAAACAGAGGTTGGATGGCCATCTATTGGGTGTGCTTTGATTGTGTATTCCTGCATGGCAGGGGTTTGGACTGGATGGCCCTTGTGGTCTCTTCTAACTCTATTATTCTATGATTCTAAGTATGAGTTAACAGTACTTGCCTATCAGGTAGAGCGGATACAGGGACCAGCCTGGGCATCTCTGAGCTAGGGAGCACTAGGTAGACTCATATTCACAGGACTGAGATGCACATGGATTGGAGTACCTACCATGATATCAATTGCTATGAGTAAATTCAGCTGGCCTTTTCTGAAGGCAAATGTTTTGACTTCTGCACTGTTTTCTTTCCAGAGAAATTAATGGGACATTTTTTAAAAAATAAATTGATCAGATCCCATTCTTCCAAAGTTTTTTCCTCACAAAGTAGTCTTCAGTTACTATGCCATAGTGGATTGACCATCCTAGGCTTCAGCCTAGCACCAGATGAAGTACAGCAGTTCTTTTACTTTGTGTGTGTAGACACAAAATGTAGGCTGCCTGCTCTGCAAGGGGAGCAAGAAGAAGTGGAGGTGAAGCCTTTACACTAACCCTTTCCCCCCATCATGGGGTTAACTGGGAATGGAAAACAAATCTGCTTCACTCAACAGATTAGCCTTTGACACTTGAGAGGTCCTTGGTGAAACTCATAACTGATGAGCCAAAACAATTCCCAATTACCAGTATATTTTCCACAATGCATATTACATAGGTTGTTGTATGTATGCCTTCAAGTCATTTCTGATTTATGGTAACTCTAAGGTAAACCTATCGCAGGGTTTTCTTGGCTAGATTTGTTCGGGGGTAGGTGGATCCCTTTGCTTTCCTATGAGAATGAGAGAGTGTGACTTGCACAAGGTCATCCAGTGGGTTTCCATGGCAGAGCAGGGATTTGAACCCTGGTCTCCAGAGTTGTACTTGAACATTCAAATCACTACACCCTGCTGTCTGTCCTGTTAAATAGGGCACACCCCAATTAAATCTATAAATCTCTACATATTTCTGTGTATAGACATGCACATGCAAACTATATGTAATCTTGCTGTTGCTGCATCAAGTTCAGGGGTGGGATTCACACAGTTGTCTGGGTGTTGCTGAGCTGTAACTCCCATAATTCCTCACCATTAGCTGTTCAGGCCAGGGTTGCTAGGAACTGTAGTTCAGAAGCATCTGGAGAGCCTCACAATTCCTAGTCCTGCTCTAGACAAATGTGGGCTGAAATTCAGTGTCCCCTCAGTATAATGTAAATATGCAGCCACAATGCACAACACCATTGCTGTATGTGTAACTCCATTTCTGCCACTATCAGTACAATACCTCCATTATGCTATGGTGAATAATTTACCGCACATATGTAGTACAACTTACACATGTGTATGTCACTAACAGGGGCAAAATATATAAAAGGCACCAGATCCTGTCTGATATTGGAAGCTAAGCAGGGTCACCCTTGATTAGTACTTGGATAGGAGACCGCCAATGAATACCAGGTACAGTAGGCTATATTTCAGAGGAAGGAACTAGCCAAACCAGCTCTGAGTATTCCTTGCCTGAGAAAACCATATGAAATTCATGGGGTTGCATAAGTGAATAGGCAACTTGAAGGCACATAACACACAAACATGTTACCAACAGGAGGCCAGCCATGGTATGTTAAATGGAGGACATTAAATGCAATAATACTTATAACTCTGTCATATGTTAGTGCAATAGTAGCACATCATTCAGGTGTGATAGAAGTTGCTGTCCCATCACCAGTGCTGACGTAGGATTCATTTACCAACTCTGTGTGTTTCTATATGTGAAAGTGGGCAGGGGAAGCCTTTTATCCTTTGCCTGAGGCAGAAACATGTCTTGAACCATCCCTTCTAGGAAATGGCCCCAGTATTTTCACTTCTGCTGCTTAAGCTCAAATAATAACCAAGGAGGATTCAGATGGAGAATAGTTAGCACACCCAACCACATATGCACACACACACACATTTTTGCAAATGTTTCTCACCCTTGCTCAGAGCATGCCCCTGCCCTCTGTCACTCAAGACTGAGAGAAGGGCAGAAGGAGGTTGCTACTCTTGAAACCCCTGTGGTTCTAATTGCAGAAACAGCTGCTGGAATAATAAGTGTCTCTTGGCTGTGGCAAACAGCAGGAGAGAGCCTGCAGTTTCTGTATGGGGAGAGGAGGGAATTCTGTGTGGGGAGGGGGGGTCTTACCAACAGATGTTCCTGCTTTCAACTGAGCGCAAGAGAGCAGAGTTTGAAAGACTGGAGAAGCCAGCCATACATAGAGGGGAAAGGGAAGGCACCATGGGTGCTGTCCAAATGCCTCAGGCACAGCGTTCCCAAAAGATTGTGCTCCCCCTTAGTTATTAATGGTAGCCTGATGCTGGGTGGCCTGCCTTTCACTATTAGATATGAGCTCCTGCTATGTGAAATCAATCACAAACATCAAAGTACTTCCCCTCTAGGTAGGGCTATAAAATATCTAGAAATATTGGAGATATGCAAGGGAAGGGGGTGGAGACTCAGTTTTGATATTTTTAAAAAATACATTCTGTTTGTTTGCTTATTAATGATGAATGTAGCTTTGTGAACTCGAACTCCTCTAATGCCGTTAGCATGCAAACATTTTCCTGTAGAACATGTATCCATATTTAAGCTTCTAGGTCTATACTGGTTAGAGGGGTATATATGAGGAGTAGGGGTTTCCCAGTAAGACCTCAGACCAATTACTCTATGCCATACAGGAGCCAGAGTAAAACAGATGGGATGCATATCTAAGCAACATTTTGTTGCTCTGTACTTATGTCATGTTGTCCCAGCCCCAACCAAGCCCAGGCGAAAAAAGGAAAAAAGAAGCCATAGCACAATGTGAAGTGTGGAAAGCAGAGTTTGGAAAAGTTACTTTGTGGGATTACATTTGTCAGGGTCCTCCCGTCAGAATGGTCAGAAACATGGTAGACTGGTGGAAGCTCTGGTGGAAATAACTAGAGAAAACAGACCCAGGGTTCTGAGCTTCTAGAGCCTTGCTGAATTCTTGCAATACTGCAGAAACTGTTACAGGTGGAGTCTGTAAAAATATTTTGAAAAATGTGGGTTTACTTATGGAAGGCAGGGTGCAGCATAAGCATGGTATCACAGGCTGAGGCACAAGGAGATGATTTCCAGACTATTATATTAACATAGAAGAGTATTAATTATGAGGTCTGTCTATTAAATACAGTAGGTCCCCCCATATCCACTGATTCATTATCCACTGATTCATTTATCCACAGGATACAAAACAGCACACCTATCATAGAGTCTTCCTAGAAAATGTGTCCTCTCTAGCCATTTTGTAGGTCCTCCAAGGCAACTCTATGGTATTTTAAACCAGAAACCCCATTATTTTCAATGGTGTTCGCTATTATCCACAGTTTTTGGTATGCACATGTTCCCCCAGAACCAATCCCTAGCGGATATGGTGTTCCTACTGTAATGAGATTGATACAATAACCCATCTTTATTTATATGTATTACAATTCTAATGTTTGTTCCCTTCAATATACTCCCCATTCACACTCACACACTGATGCAGTCTTGTTTTCCACTGGTCAAAGGTGTGGAGCAGATCAGTTTCTGTCAGCTGTTTCAACACATCTGCCATTTTCTTTCTACTGCATCAATTGACTCAAAACATGTTCCTTTAAGCACCTATTTCACTTTAGGGAAAAGAAAAAAGTTGCATGGTGCCAAATCTGGCAAATATGGAGGATGTTCAAGTGTAGTAATGTGTTTATTGGCCAAAAACTGCTTCACAGGAAGTGCTATGTGAGCAGGTACATTGTCTTGATGAAGAATGAAACCATTGTTCCACAGTTCTGGCCATTTTTTTCTGACTCTCAGCTTTGTCAAAAATTCCTTATAATAATGCTGGTTCACTGTTTGCCTTCTGGAACCCATTCTCCCAAAATTACGCCCTTTATGTCAAAAAAAACCCCAATGAGTATGTGTCTGGAAAGCAACTAGTTACTAGCAAAGTATAAACAGCACTAGTCTGGGAAGGGAGCCAAATGTTAATTAACAAACAGGAATGCAAACACAGTCAAAGATTTAGTCCAGTAACACAGTCCAAAAGGTCAGAGGCTTACAACAATCAGGCAGTGTGATCCAAAGCAGTTCATGGGTCAACAGGAGCAGGCAGCAGAGTAGTCAGGGACAGTCCAAGGTCTAAGCCCAAGTCAAGGTGACAGAAGTCAAGATAACCAAAATCCAGGCACTGAAGTTAGCAGGAAGCTTTCACCAGGAAGATCAGCTGATCTCTGACAAAGCCTCCATTGCCTCCATTGCCTTTCAGAATATATAAAGCAATTAAGGCTTTGTCAGGTGTTTCCTAAGAGCAGGTTTTTCTTATAAAGTGTCAGAGACTTCCTTTGAGCTTCCTTTTGAGCTCACTGATGGGTATATGATGGTGGAGGTAAGTCCTTCTCTTCTTTGTCCTTATCTGAGTGGGCAGGGCTCTCTGCTGGGACTGATGCCAACCCACTCAGACCAGGATTTTCCTCTGCTTGAGCCTCTAGGTTGGCAGGGTTCCCTGCTGGCACAGGTGTTGACAAACCTGTGCCAGGGTCCCTAGGGCTGTCCCCTACCATGTCTTCCTCCTCCTCTGACTCTATAGCCTCATCAGGCTCATGGAGCATAACAAAGCATGGCTTTGAATGTGGACTTGCCTTGATGTGCTGTTTTCATTCTTGGTGATGATGGTGTTTTCCAGTGCATTGACTGTTTTTTTTTTGTCTCAGGATCATACTGGAAGATCCAGGTTTCATCACAAGTGATGGTTTTTTGAAAAAGGGTTGGGTCCACCTCAAATTCAAGTTGGTGATGTTCTAAGAGGCCAACTCATACTAAACAGTTATAGCACTATTATTCCACTTTAACTGCTATGGTTCCATCCTATGGAATCCTGGAATTTGTAATCTGTTGAGCACTTGAGCTCTCTGGCTGAGAAGACTAAATACCTGTCCCTAAACTGCAACTCTCATAGGATGAACCATGGCAATTAAAGTGGAATAATGTTATAATTGCATTGTGTGAATGGGTCCCAGGTCTCTGTTCTTAAACATGTTTGGGCCTGTTACTGGAAGACATATTGAAAAGAACTTTACATTGATATATGTAAATGTAAAAATGTAGCTCACCACACTTTCTTGTAGCTTCTGATAGTTGATGTAGATTGAACTCCTAATACTTGCAACATTTTTGGAGCAATCCTAAATTCCTGGGAAGGGTAACTGAGCTGTCCAAGGAAGATGACACCAGCCTCCACACATGAACTTGTTAAGAGAGAACAAATATGTTCAGTGGCAGCTAGTGGCTGCCATGCCTGTGAGGTGGTGAATGCAAAGTCTGAACTTTGAAGGAGCTACCTAAGATGCTAAACCTATTTAGGTGATGGCATTCAGCACCTTGGACAACTCCCTGACATGGAAGCAGTCCACCATAATTTCTTCACTCTCACCTCTCTTATGGTACCACAGTGAAGGACAGAGCTTGGGAACTCTTTTTGGACTACATTTCCCAGGATGCTCCAACCAGCACGTAATTCAGAAAGCAGCCTTTTTTAGGTTCTGGGGAGGGCTGTATCACATTCATATTGAGGGAGAGTTTGAGTCTACCAGACCATCTATTTCCCTCAGCATGTCCTCCAAAGGGGGAAAGACTACACCAACTCGAACTGAAGTTGTGAATTTCCTTACAATGTGTAGGTTTATTTTTATTAGGGGAAGAGAAAGAAGAAGAAGAAGAAAAGAAGGAGCAGGAGGTGGAAGAAAAAAGGGGAAAGGGTAAGGGAGAAGGAAGGGAAACTACAGGAAAGGAGATTCCACCTAAACATTAGGAACAAGTTCCTGACAGAAAGAGCTGTTCAGAAGAGGAATACACTGCCTCATAGTGTGGTGGAGTCTTCTTCTTTGGAGGTTTTTAAACAGAGGCTGGATGGCCATCTGTTGGAAATGATTTGATTGTATATTCCTGCATGGCAGGGGGTTGGACTGGACGGCCTTTGAGGTCTCTTCTAACTCTATGATTCTATGATTCTACTCCTCACCATCTTTTGACATGCCCAGTGTGTGTGGGCAGGGCAAAGGATGTGGTATTTTCTCCACCATGGGTGACTCCCCAGTGCCTTAGCACCATTTAATCCAATCTGCTGCTTAAATCATGTCATGGGAATTCATCTAATAATTTTTGTATCAAGGTCAACACCTTCTCATTCATCCAGATTTGAAGTGGGAACCATGCAGCCCTCTGAATGTTATTTGTCTCTAGCTGGCATAATCAGCTGGAGCTGTGGTCCAGCAACATCTGAAGGCCTACACAATCCCCATCCTAGATGCATACATTTTCTTATATGAAGACCTTCATTTCCCTCATACTAGCTAATCATGTAGCTCATATTAGTTTACCTATGATAACACAACAAAATTCTCCACTTACCACTCAGCATACTGAATTTGAATCAAGATAGTCTACAGGCCTTTCACTCCTGCATCTGAGAAGTCATGGCTGCTAAACTACACACTCTCCCTTCTCTTTTCAACCTTAATTTTGCCTTGTTCAGTTTAATCCATACTCGCATCTCCTGAGTGATCTCGCTCCCTCCTTACTATCAGGTTTATGTCACAGTTAGTAAAGGCAAGATGTATGACATTCCAGTGTTCCTAATGGGATTTCTTACCATCTGATGGCAAATGAGGATTTTTAGACAGTACAAATTACACAGGCTGAACTCCTTGTCCAAACAGCTCAGTGTTTAGCAGTGGGGCAAGACTTTTTCAAAGAAGCTGTGCTTCATCCTCTTCCACCCCATCAGAGCCCCCGCCCCTGAAAATCCACAGGGAACAGAGTACCCAGCTTTCTGAGGGGAAAAAAACCTTACTTCTTTCTGTTAGAGTGCTACATGCCTTGAGAACATTTATAACTGGAATTACTGAACTGAAGTTCTAAAAAGTAGCATCTTATCCTGGTAAATGTCTTTGCATTAGATTTCTTCGTAATAGAAATGTATTGTCTCCTTAGCTAAGGGGATTATTACAATCAGTGAACTTCCTTTTTTCATATTTAATTGGCTGCATGTATCCAATTACATTCTTCTGGTGATGTAAAGTTCTTTGATTCACCTAAGGTTTTCCCCAAGGAAGAGGGAAGAAACAACATTATTGATCCCCCCACAGCTCCATCTAAATTGGGTTGTAGGATACTTTGGAAGAGCATGGGAGGTGGTGTGGGACTTTCATTGGGGAGGCAAAATTGGGGAGGTGAAAGTACAGAGGATGGCCATAGACTGTTCTTTTGTACTGAATGTTAAGATGGCATTACAGCTGTATTTTGCTACTGCAATGACCTCTACTTCATTCCCAGGTTCATGTCAAAGTGCATGTTTAGATCTGTGAAGTCCTTCATAGCTTGGGATCAAGATAATTGAAACAGAGCTTTGGAAATATCTGACCACTTGCCTTCATATGTCTTTAACAGAGGCCCTGGTCTAGGTATTCAGCCATCTGAAGTTCAGTGGGTGGCTAGAAGGGGAAGGGCCTACTCAGTGATGGCAACACAACAGCAAAATGGTATCACAAAGGAGGCTCACTTGGCCCTACTTGGGTGTCATTCTGGCTTTTGAATCCTCTGTACATTGCTGTTTCTACTCCTTTGCATTTGTTTTTAATACCACTGACTTTGTTTATATATTGCTCTTTTATAGCCTCGTATTACAATGTTCTTGCTTTATTGCTGTTGCTTTCATTTGTTTTACTGTTTCTTTCATTTAACTCCTCTGAAGCTACCTTGGGAAAGTGTTGAAAGGGAAAGTGGTTTATAAATCAAACAATCGAGTAAAGTGAAATAAGATATTGCTAGAAGCTGTACCCTAGTTAAAACCAGAGCAAAAGCCCTATTCTTTATGTTAATCCAATTAAATGTAAGGCAAAGAGATTTAACTGGAAGGCACTCCTAGTTAGGTGAGTAGGGAGTAACATGCACAGGGTCTCAAAACATCTGATCATGACTTGACTAGTTTTCTCCAAATATATCATTTTTGTTCCCATTAACAGCAATCCAGGCTGATTCAGAAGCCCTAAAGGGGAAAAAAATCTCCCTTTAAGAGGGAGCAATTGAGAGCTCCACAAGTTCAAGGCTTGCATGATACAACTATCCCCACCATTGAAGAAGATTGGGAAGGAACATGAGCTTCACCAGCTGCAAGTGGCCTCCAGGGCTATTTTTGCAGCTTCTTGAGTCCCATCAGCCGAATATTTTTGCAAAAGAAAAAAAAGGAACATTATACCTCCAGAAGCCTCCAGAGCATGACTTTCCTGCCTACAAAGTAGGTTCCCCCACTTTGTTTTGTGTGGGAAACCCAAACCAAAATCAAACAACCCACCCAGATGTTTTAAAAAAATTAAATTATCTTCTAGTCACATCAGTTTTTTCCAGAAGGGGCTGCTGCATCTCATATCAGATCTGGGGCTACTGGAAAATGGCTATTGGGCTCTCCAAATCTGCCAACCCCTGATCTACTTGCCCTAAACTCTTGTTAGGAACTGATTTTAAGTAGGGCATTGCTGTGGAATCTTTGGCCTTCCTTATGTTTTCTCCTACAATTCCTGTAAACTCCATCCAGGATGGTCAATGGTAAGGGACTGTGTAAGTTGTAGTAGGCCATCACATCTTGGAACCCTTTCACACTACAAATTTCTAACACTATAATTTCACTGTAATTGCCATGGCACTATCCTTTGGAACCCTGGGATTTGCAGTTTAGGGAGAGCTATTGAGAATTCTTAGCCACAGAGCTCTAATGCCTCACCATAGTACAAAACCCAGGATTCCACAAAACATTGCCATGGTAGTCTAAGTGGAATAATAGTAGAATAAGTGTGTGGTATGAAAGGGCCCTTGAAAGATCAATAGTTCCCCAGCCCTGAACAATGGATTCTAAATAAACACAAAAACTGACAAACTGGATCAGACTGAAGGATTATGTAATCTAGTACTCCATTTCCTACAGTGACCAGTCATATTGTCTAGGGAAAGCAAGAAAAATCTTGTTCTCTTCTCAGCACATGTTTAGAGAGATTTTGCTGTTTTAACTACTTTATATGCACCTGGAAGCACTTGATATTTAGTAGAGGCTCTGAGGCAGAGCTATGAATTCAGATTAAGTGCTAACTGTATGTGTTTATGTTTTGGCAGAGTCTTTGGAAATACAACTGTGTGGTCATGTTCACTTTACCAGGGTCAGTCCTACCATTAAACAGGATGAGGCAGCTTCCTCAAGCAGCATAATGTGGTGTCACAAAGGAGTATTAGCTCATTAATTTGCTACTGCACTTTTATTGTTGAGGATGCAAGGAAGTGCTTGTGGGCTTTTCTGTGCTGTGTACCAAAATAACTTTACTGAAATTGAGGTAATATGTACCTTGACTTGAGTTGTGGTGGTGGGTGCCATTTGCTACTCTGCTTCAGGAAGCAGAAGGTCTCAAGCCAGCCTTGCTCTTGACACTGGACTTTTCTTTCTGAATTACTAGCTTGTTTCCCTTCTGTCACTCGCAGCAAGTCTATCATTAAAGCCAAAAGCTGCTTATGCTATATCAAGGTTTCAACCATGCTTTCTATCCTCTGCCAACGAAAAGGCCTCAGTGGAATCAGAAAGAGCACTAGAGATTTCGTCTTAATTAATGATTAACTGGTATTTCAAGTTGCTTACACAAGATCATATTGCCATCATCCTAACCTTGCTTATGATTAAGCCAAGAGAGCTTCATTCTCACTGCCACTGTTCAGTCCTCTCTTTGCATTCATAATGATACTTCTGCTAAAGCCTTGTTTTGCCAGTTATGGAATTGCTGTCAAGCAAAAAGACTTTCTGTGATAGTTCCTCCTCCCTCAGGAGGCTCCACCTTGTTTTATGACAGCCTCCCCTAAGAAGGTGCTTTCCAGACATGTTAGACTACCTGTCCCATCATCCCCAACCAGCAGAGCCACCAAGCATGCCCATATTTAAAGGGCAGAAAAGTGGGGGAGGGGGCTGTTCTATGGTTTTCAAAAATGGTTTTGTCACTTATATATTGTAAAATGTTCTACTGGAAGTACCCTTGTGAGGTTTTTTCCCTAAAAGGCACCCCACATCTCTTTTTTAAAAAAAATTAAATTACATCAAACATGACCATTAAACTTTACTCTGCCTTTCCTTGATTATGTGTTCCTGCATGGCAGGAGGTTACATTGGGTGGCCCTTGTGGTGTTTTCCAACTCTTTGATTCTATGATCGCTTTACCCACTGTTTTGAAACCCACTTTGGTTTCAGGTAACCACTCTACAACCCAGACACAGTCCTTTAAATCTGTTGATCAAAGTAGGAGAGAAGGCAGCCACACCTCCTTTTGCCCACTATCTCTATGATCTGGTCACCTATTCTTGTAGAGCAGCCAAACACAGAGGGAATTGAGTAGAGATGCCATTGTTTTCCTCTCTTTTGATGCAGCGGGAGGTTGCCAGGACTGTATCCAGTGTCCTGGGTTGTAGTTCAGTTAGAAACGGCATGGCCAGCCCTACTATTAGGTAAAGCAGGAGTGAGCAACTGTAAAGTGGGTGGGGGACATTTATTGACCCCCACCCTCTCTGGAGGTCATACCAGTGTATTGCAGCGCACTGAGAGTCACATCACACCATTTTTGGCTGGGTTTCAGCCCAAGGAAAGTGTGAGAGGAAGGTTGGAAAAGACGAGGCAAATAGCCATCTCCCCATTTGGCTTTGCCTTTGGGGAAGGTTTTCAGGTAAAACAGTCACCTGAAAATCACCAACAAATTGACTGTAACTGCTAAGGTGATTAGCAAGTGTGGAGACCAGGGCCACATGTGGCCTGCAGGCCATAGTTTCCTCACACTTGAGTTAAAGTGAATCAACCACCTCAGGTGGCAGATACTGGGGTGTAACAGTGGGAACTTCAACTCTTGTTGTATCTCATCTGAGCCCCCTGGCTTTTCTGCTCTCTTGGATGACAAAGCTATGTGCCATGTCCCATTTCTTGCAGAGCTGATGTGGGGCGAGTAGAGACAAACTACTGGGGCCTGTCTGACCAGAAGAAGGCATAGGATTATTATTATTATTATTATTATTATTATTATTTATACCCCGCCCCTCTGCTAAAAACAATCTCAACTATGTTACATACGTTTTTGTATATCATGGTAGTATCATTATTTGTCAGCTATACATCCATTGTAAAATCAGTGAATTTAAAGGAAAATAATGATATAGAAAATTTGTGGGTTGCCTAGATGGTGAAAATACTCCTTGTAGAATGCAAATAGAATATGATCTGTCCCAAAATGCTGCAAACAAGATTCATGGGGGCTAAACTCCAGAAACCACATGGTAAAAGGGTTCATGGTTTTCCCTGAAGTTTTCCAGAAATGTACATAGATGCACATTTTGCACATGTGGACATCATAATGTGCAGCAATGTGCATTTTCACTCTATTTCCCTTTATCTGAGTGTGTGAACACTCCGTTTGAATAGATGTCCATACATGTGAATTGGAAAAAAATAGTGGAGACAAAACACTGTTACTGCGAATGGGTGAAAATGTGCACCCATTCACAGTATACCATGACGTCTAGACTGGCCCTTGGATTACAAAATACTAGAGATTTTTAGCCTGTCTAGCCTTGCTGCAAGATAGGGCAGAAGTGTGGCCAAGGGAGGGAAAGGGAAGCTGCAGGTGAGCAAAGGAGTGCAGTAGCACCAGCAAGTTGAAGGAAAGGAACAAGAGGGGTGGGCAGATAGGTTGGTGGCATCAAAACTTTTGAGGCTGCAGCAAATTCCTCCCAGAGGATTAGTGTGCGGGGAGGATCCCCTATAATCCTCCCCGCACACTCTGGTCCTCTGGGAGGAATTTGCTGCAGCCTCAAAAGTCGAGGCTTTCGGCTACCTCCCAGAGGGCTTTTTCTGTTGTCGCCTCCAGACTATGGAACGGCCTGCCGGATGAGATCCATCAATTGACATCTTTGGACAGCTTCAAAAAGGCTGTCAAGACGGATCTCTTCTGGAAGGCCTTTCCAGAATAGATTATCCCGGCCTGTGGACCCCCCCCCCTTCAGGAGAGTCCCCACAGCCTCCTTTGTTAACGGAACTGAATATCGCTGGGAATCTACTGTTATTGTTAAATGTATGTATGTGTTTTATTAAGTGTTTTAATTATTGTTTTAATTTGTAATTTGATTTAATACCTTTTTTAAGGGAGGGAGGGGAGTATACTGTTTTACTTTGTATGGTGTTTTAATGTTATTAACTGCCCTGATTGGGTTACCAAAGGGCGGTATATAATAATAATGATTATTATGATTATTATGATTATTATTATTATTGGAAACCACAGTTTACCCATGAGACCTCTGACAAAAGTGGCAGCACCCAGAAGCAGACCCAGAGGTGATTAATACATTGTGATCTGCCCAAAGGAAGTGGAACATCAGCATTACCTCCACCTTTACCTCTACCACCTGGGCAAGCAGCTCTCCCAGTTCTTTGCCAACTCCTTTGCCTCTGAGAGGAGCTCCCAAACATCTCCAGCCTGACCTGGATTGGCCACTGGGAGGCAGTTGATGCAGATGGGGGGAAACCTGTGGGTGTGGGTCAAAGAGTAAAGTTGGGCAGCTGCCCAGAGGAGAAGGAGCTGGTTGTATGTGGCAGCAAGTGTGTGTGCTCACCCCACCCCAGGCTTGAAGGACTTTGAAGGAATGAGAAAACTCTCAAGGGCTGGGGAGGGGGGAATCAGTGGAGCCTAAATCTGCTTTTGATGGCCCTGTCTGCCAGCACTGAATGAAGGTTCAACTGCCAAACCAATCAACTTCTGCAAATGGAGCATGCAGACCCTTTGTCTTTTGCAACAGACTGGCCCTGAAATTGCTTGGCTGGAATCCTACTGATGACATGCACTGGGCTAACCTCCCATTGTACTATGTATATCCTTTTTGTAGTGATTGGCAAATATTTCTGTTTCAGCAACATAATAGAGGGTCTCAGGCCATGTGTGCTGGATTTGCTCAACAGTGAAGCCCTGTAGAAGAAGTATGTCCAGGCATTGTTTTTCAGCCCAGTACAACTTGTAATATTCCCCTGTCTCCTTTCCTGTTCTATGACTTCTTGCCTGTTTAAGAAAATATTTATTTTGCCTTCTCTTTTAGCACTTTGTTTACACCTCTTTTCTTTCTGGCTGCCTGAATCATATTTGGAACCAGAGATAGCATTATTATAACATACTCCACTCCAGCACCCTTCATACGTGCTGGATTAAAACTCCCATGATTCCCACCCCACATAGCCAATGGCTGGGGTAATGGGAATTGTAGCCAACTATACCTGGGGGTTGCAATTTGTGCAAGAACTCTTTATGGCATACATGTATATTAATCATAAATGAGTAACAAAGGTCCTTTAGATACTGTCCCTAATCCTTACAATTTAGTATTGCTGCCTCCAGTTCTCCTCCTCCTCCAACACACCATTTATAAGTAATCTATTAACACATGTGTTGCAGCTGGTAAATCCTATCAGACACATTAGTTTATATTCTCCCTTGGACATCAGCAACCCAGGTCCAGAGAATGAAGCTTCATTTCCCCTGAAAACCATGGCCAACAAGAAGCTTTTTTCTCCAAGCTTTGCTCTTATTATAATAAGAGTTTTCATCAAAGCGGGGGGGGGGGCAAAATGTGTCAACCATATGTAGTGGTTAAATTCAATAGTCACAGCTATTCTCTTTATGGAGAGGACTGTAGTGTCCCTGCCTGCTGTGCGGCTGTTAAATATAAGGAGCCTTTTAAAAATACAAAGGTGGCAACCCTAAATCAGCAACACAAATACATCTGAATACAGAGGGATTCAAAGTCAGCCTTTTAAAGGCTGAGTATCCAGAACACTCTGCTTGGATGGGCAAATCTGCCAGTTTCACTTTCTCCTGCATTCAAATCTTTCCATTTACTTGATGAAGAAACATGAGTTTTGGAAATCTCATAACCCAAATTGAACCAAACAAAATTCCCATCCATTGGTAACCATAACTGATACAGCAGTTCTTTCTACCCCAACATGGCAAATTACACTTGGCAGAAATTCTACTTCTGCCCAACTATTAAAGGTTCAGAAGCCTTGTCCTTCATGGCATTTGAAGTGATCAGATGCCTGATCTCACGCTCATGCAATTGCAGTTCTTTCAGGGCTACTTCAAAAAATCTCCCTGGAAGCTGGATCTCCTTCCTTGGTCTGGGCTTCTTTTCTATTTATACAGATACTGCTAAGGAAAGCTTTAATTTTTAAACATGTTCTCCTTGCTTGGACACACATCCTCCATTAAAACAAGGGTTGAGATAAGATCCTCCTTTCTTGATCTTAGTGTGTTGCTGGGTTCTGTTTTAGAGATACTTCCTGCCTGGAGCAACACTGCTTTGAATTGGAAATACTGTTTTCAGCATCTTGGAAAAGATAATCTAAAACATCCCATTTCTATTTAGATTTTGTTTAGAAGAAGCAGTGGTATTACCTCTTCTTTTTTTTAATAAATATTTTATTACTTTAATAAAGAAGAAAAAAGAATAATTAAAAGACAATTTCAATTGTAGTCTTACAATTTTAAATCATAATTAGTACATATCAAGAAGTTGTTGCTGAATCTTCTTATGTCGACTTCTTTAAGTTCATCCATAAAAACAATCCCTGAATTGGTAAGCTCTATATCCCATGTTCTTCTGATAATGCCCAGAAATCCCACCTGTTTACTCCACCATTTACAGTTCAGATTTTATCTCAGAATTTTAATTGACACTGTCTCTCCAATCTTGTTATAATAACCAGAAGAAGCAGTGGTATGACCTCTTCTTTTTTTAAAAAAAGCCCTCCATGGACCCCCTGGACTTTAACAACTATAGGCCAGTATCAAATCTTCCTGGGGGATGGCAAGGTGATTTGAGAGGGCAGTTGCTTTCCAACTCTTGGATGATACAGGCTTTCTAGACCCATTTCAAGCTGGCCTCAAAGCAGGGTATGGAGTTGAGACTGCTATGGTTACTTTAGTGCATGATCTTTGTCTGAGCATCGACAGGGTATGTGTGTCCCTATTGATGCTTTTGGTATTTGACCTCATCAACTATGGTATCTTTCTGGAATAACTGAGGAGTCTGGGAATTGGGATCACTTTGTTCCAGTGGTTCTGGACCTACGTCTTGGGTAGATTCTAGATGGTGGTTCTTGGTGATGAAACCTGCTCCTCAAGGAGCCATTCCATCCCCAATGATGTTTAACATCTACATGAAACCACTGGGAGAGATCATCTGCAAGCATGGGGCAGTGTGCTATCAGTATGCTGATGGCACATGAATACACTTCTCCATGCCTTCAGTTAAGGATAATTTGTCTCCTCTGAATGAATGCCTGGAGGAGGTAATGGGATAGATGAGGAAAAACAAATTGAAGCTGAATCCATGCAAGATGATGGTGGTTGCTGTCAAGGATCCTAACCTAGAGTTGGAGGTGTGTCAACCAGTCCTAGATGGGGTTACACTTCTCCTGAAAGACTGTGTTCACAGCTTGGGGGTGCTTCTGGATCTGTCACTCCGAATGACAGCCCAGATAGATATGACACTCAGGAGTGCTTACTATCAGCTTTGGCTGATATGCCAGCTGTGCCCTTTCCTAGATCTGGAAGACTAAAAGATGGTAGTGCACACAATGGTAATCTCAAGGCTGGACTTCTATAATGTGCTGTAAATTGGGCTACCTCTATACCAAGTTCAGAAACTTCAATTAATGCAAAAAAAAGGTAGCCAGATTGGTTACTGGTGGAGATCATATTACACCTATATTAAAATAACTCTACTGGCTGCCAATTAGCTTCTGGGCAAGGTACAAAATGTTGGTTATTACCTCTAAAGTCCTATGTGGTTTGGGTCCAGGTTACCTACAGGATCACCTTCTCCCATATAATCCACCCTGTACATTGAGGTCTTCTGGGAGACATTTATTTCAGTCAGCCAGGACCAGGCTGGCACCTGTTAACCAGAGGACTTTTTCATCAGCCACCCCCAAACTGTGCAATGACCTGCCAGAAGAGATTTGACAACTGGATATGCTGTCTGCATTTAAAACAGCGTTAAAGACCAACCTTTTCTGGCAGGCCTATCCATATGGTTTTTAAATTATGAGTTTTTAAATTATGAAGTCATTGTTTTTAATATGTATTTTTAAACTAATGTTATGCTCTTTTAACTGATTATATATTTTTAATTGGTGCTCATGGTTTTAACTGTGTTATGTGTCTTATTTGTTGCTGTATTTTAATCTGCTCCTCCCCAACTCAATCCATAGGGAGAGAAGGGTAAGAAATTGTTGTTGTTATTTATTAGCCATTAGAGGTAGAGAGGAAAGTTTACTCCTAGCTTAATAACCCATTTTCTCCACCCATTTCCAAAAGAGGGAAAATTTTGAGAACTTTGATTTATTCAAAGACTGGCACTAATGCACCACATCATTTATTATTTCTTCTTAAAATATCTCTGGGTAAGAGGAAGAAGCATTGTCTAGCTTCTCTAGTAAGAACAGCAGGAATGAGCCACAAAGAGCTCTCTCATGTCTCGTCTCAATTTGGTCTTCATTTAGTCCAGCATTTTCCAGAAAGGTCCAGAACCCAGTAAGGATGTAATTCTTCACTAATTTCATTTTCAAAGAAATCAAGAAGTATTTTTAGCATGCATGCACGCACACACACATATACACACACACATTATGATTAAGTCATTGAAAATTGTGCCATTTTTGGGACTTATTCTGGACAAAATTAACATGTGAGAGTTTTGAACAGAAAATAGCACTGTGTTTCCTGTACAGAAAATGCTGTAACTGGCAACTTATTCTTTGCAAAATTTACAAAAAGAACACAGCATTTTCTGCACAGAAAATTATATGTCTGCACAGAAATAGAAAGTGCTGTTTTCTGCATGAAAAGCTATGTGCAAATTTTGTACAGAATAAGTCTTAAACTGTGAAGAGTCTCACCAGTCCAGGTTTATCTTCATTAAGGTTTCCTGACATTGGGGAACACATTTTTGACATTTTTTTCAGTATTTCCAAATATTCTTCCCAACTCTAGACCCCAAATTATGCATGGTTTAATACACAGCTAACACATCCATTGACCTTTCAAGAGACAAAGAGAACTGATTGATTGATTGATTGATTGATTGAATTTATATCCTACTTTCCCCCAAAAAAATGGGATTTAAGAGAATTCTTGTGTCAGTCTTACTGACAATAGGGTGTTCTGTGATATTCCAAACTGAAACATACAGATAGAGCTTAGAAAACTTACATTTTTGGACAACAGCTACCAGAATCTCTCATTGTTACTGCTGGCTGAAGCAATGTGTAATAGCCAAATCATTCTTTACTTCCTATTTCAATGAGAGATTTAAAAATTAGTGACCTGTGTCTGGGCTGCAAGATCACAATGCTGTTGAAACTCCTCAGAAAGATCTAGACTCAAGACACTGGGAACATTGTGCCTTTAAATTTCTAGTGGCAATAGGAAACAAGGCAGCCTCAACATCTTCTCTTCTTTGCCTCTTTAGACCTAGAATGCCTGGTAATATCCTAGATTGTCACACAAAGGCTATAAGTAAGATCTCTCTTAATTGTTCTCTTTATAATTGGAACACTGGGTATTATGTTGAAATAAACTATAGATTTATTAGAAATCATGGATTTATATCCAGAGTGAACTTGGCAACCATCAGATTGTATAGAAAGCTAATGGTAAGCAAACAATTATTTCATTAAGATGGGTACCCAAGGCATAGAGGTCAAGAGTAAAGTGGAAATAGAGCCACTCCCAGTCAGTACTCTTCTGGGTACCATCTCTCCAGAGGTTAAATTTGCTGTCTTGTTCATTATTTCTGTGTTGTGCTCAGGCTGAAGGCAATCCCAGAAAGAAACTTGTCTTTTTTATCACCAGAAGACAAGCATGCTCCTGATTCATATGAGTTTCTGCTCACAATTTCTCTCAAAGCCCTACATTGGAGATCACTTTTTCACATGCATATCCGAAGCCTTCCTTTAACATCAGCCTTGAGACTGATTCCCACATCTGTAGAATTAATTAGATAGAACACTACATGACAAAATGGTGTCCCAAGGTCAACCCTCTAACACAGAGGACATGGAATCTTATCTGTGTTGTAGCTTAGGCATGGGTGAGAATTTCATTCATTTGTTTGTTTGTTTTTAAAATAAGACTTTCCCAAAATTCACAAGCTGCTTCATAATTTTTTTTAAAGAACTTGAGTTTCATTTCATTTTATTTCATTTATTTCACCATCAAATATGTGAGGAAAGTTGCCCATTTGTAAAAAAACATGCAAGGGAATAATCCAACATAAAATCCTTTGAGTACCTAACTCTTTCTTGGGCAGGATTCCTTGTGTACTGTATCATTTATTTAGTGCTAAATTAGGATTTCCGCCTCTTCTTTTTCTGAAAAGCTTCGTATGTTTAACAGCTAGATGGCAAACAGGTACAACACAATCATGTTCATAAGCTGTATTTGTTAAATCGTTGAAAATCTTGCTCAGTTTGGGTTTTTAAAATAAAAGTCCACCTATATTCACAAATGTTTTCATAAATTTGAAGGAAAGAACTTGAGATTTAAAGAACTGAAATGTGGGTGAAAGCAGAACAACTAGATTCATCCATATTTATTTTTCACACATGTAAGCCATCACTACGTTGCATGGGGGCAGCCAACTAATTATTATTATTTGAGGATCTCATTATTTAACCTTCCCACATGTCAACATTTAATCTGTTGAGAAAAAAAGCAATAGTTTTTTTTAATGTTCAGTTTGTTTTTATTGTATTCAAAAGTGTAACTATAGTAAGCTCCAGTATACCTCAAGTTTTTGTTCTTGTATGTTTGTTTGGCTTAGGTCTTGGTTTAGGACCTTGAGCTGACATAATTGGTCACATTAAATTTCTGAATCAGCAGTCCACTCATCTTTAAGAAAGAGCAGGAAAACATATCATTTAATACTAAGAGAAGAATGTTATATCGCCCTGAGAGCCTATCTACTTCTTGAGTTGGAATGCCATCTCTCTTGTACCACTGCCAATGGATGGGAGTGCCTATTGAGCATAAATGTGAGGACCTAACGATGGGCTAGGATGAGTGAGGGGGAAATCCTTCCTTTGCTGCCCTTGGATGCTGCTGCTCTCTAAGGACTGGGAGAGTGTTCCAGCTCTGCTTCTACAGAGCTAATCTGTAACTAATAGGGTTTAGGAAGAAAATTCTCCTTGAAATGGATTATCTAGCCTATTCTTTTTATTGTCTCTTAGACAGATGATTGTGCTGAAGTAACAGGGCTACAGACACAATATGCTATCCTTACTTTCCAATGACTTCATGAGATGAGATCAAAAACTGATGATCTTGTTTAACATTACAAGAGAGTATAGTTTATCATGATAGAGTAAACATTAAGAAGGCACCATGAACAAACTACTCTAATAAGGTCTGGTGGAAAAAGTTAGTCCCAGACATTTAATACATTTTTAAGCTACTCATTTGTTATTATCATGGTCCACAAATTTCTATCAGGATAGAACTCTTGTTTTTAAAATATCCAAGCTAGCTGCTTTCAGGTGTTGATTGGATAGGTCACTATATTCATCATATTGCATATGATGCACTAAGGCAGGCAATTCTTTTTCTCCTTCCTTAAAGGTTTGTGCTCCCACTTGCCCTGTTTATTTGCTGCTTTTCTGAGGGTTAAACAGCCCCATTCCACCCACATTTACTGCAGGTGAAATGAATATTACACTATGGGGTGTCCAAGCAGTGAAAAAACTCCTCACAGTATGCGAAGAGAATTCTACCTGTATTAATAGCATTCTGCCTGATTTCACCATATTGTGAAGGAGGGGGGCCAAAACCAGCAAAAACCTCACCAGAAAAACCTTTGTGGCTTTCCCCATTTTTAAAAAAATGCGAGGGTGTGCATTTCTGCTCGTTAGGACAAGCAAATTGATCTGATTTGCTTCCCCAAATGAGAGGAAACACAGACCTGATTGGCAGGACAAGTGCAGGGGGCAATGCTGGGTTACGGGGCAAGTGCCCGCTGCCACCATGTTGGATTTTCACTTTAGCAAGTGATCGCTAAGGTGATAAAATGGTGTGTGTGTGTGTGTTAACTTCCTCTCTCTCTCTCTCTCTCTCTCTCTCTCTCTCTCTTTTTGGAAAGGTGAAAAATTACTTGCGCACACCATAGAAATAGGTTTTTTTTAAAAAAAAAAGGGTTCAGCAGCAGCAGATTTAAAAACACAGTAAGGCCACTATCTCGGCTACAGGCATGTGAAGTTTATGGGGGCCGTAAAACCATTAATACAGGTTGCAACTGCTGCAACTTGCTAATACTGTAGAACAGTCCATTTTTTCCTCCACGTAAACAGGCCCTATGTTTTTATAGTTTTCAGGTTAAACATGGAGTCTGTCTGTTTGCTTACCAGCCTACCAAGAGATGTATACAAGATGATGATAATGATGATGATGATGACATAAGCCTACTTTAGAGAAGTGTTGTAAAGATTGCCATAATGTACGTGAAATGTTTCGCATACTTCAGTGCTCTGCAAATTTCAAGTATATTATTTATTCATTCATTTATTTATCCAGTTGATATTCTATCTTTCTCCCAGCACAGGAGTCAAGACAGTTTACAACCATTTAAAAACACTGTACAACTAAAAACATTAATACAGCAATTAAACTATTATTGTCTTTGTTGTTGTTATCGTTATTATCTTAGCCACATCAATAACCACAGCTATTACCAATTCATAACAAAACAAATAATAGAATAGAATAAAATTACAAAACAGCAAAATATAATGAAAATAGATAGATTCTACAAAACAAACCATTAAATAAAACTCATGCAGCAAATCCCAGACTAAACAAAGAATGTGCCATACAGAAAAAATGGTATCAAAGGGACTGCCAATCCAGTTTGCTAGGGCAAAGAGTTTTGTTAGTCTTTGCATTTACTCCTGCTTCCAATGTCCCATTTTTCTACTCATACTCTTGAAATGTATGTGTTGCCTAAAGAAGAGCCAAAGATGCTCATCTTTGTAATGTCAGAAAGGTCAGGCACAAGCATGACAGTTGTGTCTAGCAGAGCTCTCTGGACCCTGAACAGGAAACACATGAGGTTCTCCAAAGCTGATGTATTTCCTATTCATGCCTGACCTTCCTGACCTTATAAAAATAAGTTTTTACAGCATTTCTGGTCATTTACTGTTTCTTTTAAAATGGGAGCAGGGAAAAGTGGCAGTAGGCTTCTTCCAACATGTCTCACAAGTCTGATAATATAATTTTCATGGCACAGTATTAACTACCATACTTGATACAAAAGAAAGGAAATAACCACATCTGGAAACTAAACTCTGATCCTGGGCACATAAATAACATACATTAACTGTTAGTAATCACAAAAAGGCCAAAATGCAGATGGAGGGCATGGGTGTGGCTGTTAAGGTTTGAAAAGACAGCCAATGCCTACAATTACCCTGCTTACCCTGGCTGTTATAGACTATCTGAAGTGTTGATCAAAATCATACAAAGAGAAGCTGTCTTAAAACATTGGTTGAGTTCCAAAGTGGCCATTCTATGAATGGAAGGACTCTTCTGTTCACATAAGGCCTCAGGAACCAGCAGAGGCTCCTTGGTGGAGGATGGGGATGAATGAACAAACTTTGCCAATTACTGGTACCTCTCTCCACTGCAGTCCCAAGCATCATTCTCATACTCCTCCAGACAAGGTTGAGGTAAGAATTCTGTTTTGACCCATCCTTGATAAAAATTGTCCAAAATTCACATTTCTTCCTTTTGGGGAATGGAAGAAATTTGAGGGGTGTGTGTGTGTGTGTGTGTGTGTGTATGAATGTACAGTAGAAGAAACAGAAATTGATAGAAGCATCCTTCCAGGGAGAGGAATTTGAATGCTGAGGTCTTAAACATCCTCATTTGAATCCATAGATATTCTGTCAGTCTTGGTTGTACTGAATTAAAGTTGTCATGTCTTATTTTCTGACAGTTTCCTCATCTTTAACTTCTGCATGGCAAGTAGGCACAACACACAGTCCTCTCCAACCCAGGAGTGAAAGGGAGAGAATGGTGTTACAGTCATTTTGTGAAGAATTTTGCAAATTTCTTCAAATTTGTAATGGAAAGAGCTTGAGGGTATGTTTTAAAGAAACAAAAAGTGGGAGAAAATGAAATAGACAAATTTTGCTATCCTCTCCCAGGGGCTCCTCAGCTCTCCAAATCAGCTCTTCAGGATGTGTAAAGTGCAGCAGGAGGGAGGTAGAATGGTAAATATTCCCTCCCCACCCCCACCTCACCCCACCCCTTCCTCCATCATAACTTGGCTAAGCTTTTTACTCTGGATCCAACCCAGTACTTCTTTAGCTTGTGTATACTTGTTGATTGTCATACCCCAACTTTCCAGCTTAGCTGGCCTATGTGGCTCATTTCACCCAAAGTGAATCATAAGTTGTTCTGTAAATGTTCTTCTTTGATTGAAGAAGAGAAAATGAAATCTTTTTTCCCAGATGATGTCAGCACATTTGGGTTCTGAAACATCGACATGTGGGTTCAGGTTCAAAGGCAAATATTCACCCTGCCCCTAACATCCCCACCCTTCCATTTCCAAAATAGCAATGCTCCCAGGGTCCTACCCTGCCAACAGCTCCTGTTCAGCTTGCCAGCCTTCAATAGGAGTTATTAATCATTCCAGTCTTCTCACTAGCTAAAAAGCCCAGTCGGGGAAGCTGCTTGGGCTGATACAGCAGGAAATGCTTTTGAGGTTAGGCAAGCCAGGGTACAGATTACTGTGATGATCAATCTTCTTGCTTTGGGGCAGTCAGGATCATAACTTTTTGCCACTATGATACAGGTCTGAAATAGAATTTAGTCTAGCAGCACTACATAGCTTATCAGTGGAAATAAAATTTCACATCTTTGAACAAGGCTCTGCATGCTGTAAAATCTTATGGGCAAGAAAGGTCCTGCATATTTCCAAAGTATATCAGATTGTTGCATTTTATCTGATGGGTTTTACAATAGATATAATGGCATAGCTTATATTAATATGTATTTAGAAGCATCATATCTGCCACCTAAATGTCTGGGTCAACCCAAACTTTCTTTCACCCTGCATCCCCAAATTCAGTGTTCAGAACCAAAATATAATAATATAAAGTTAGTCTTGTCAACTGGTGGTCCACAACAGCATGTTGTCCCTTAATTCAGTACTTCCTGCCATCCACTGCCCTTCCCTCCATCACATTGGGGACTTTTGTCACCCTGCTTCTTAAATGAAAGGCACCCTTCTCATTATATAGGAGCAAAGAATTACCACTGTGTGTTAGCAAGCAATCATGTAGAGAGGTTCCGTTATTTGGAACATGTCCTCCTCAGAAAGTGAAATATTCCTGAGATAACATCCTGTCTGTCTGTCTATCATCTACCACCGGTGCTTACTATGGATACAAGAGGAATCCCATATTTGCAAATTCTGATCTGATTGACCCACTCTTTCTGAACTAGTGTGCTGACTGACACTTAGTTATCCACTGGCTTTCATGTTTCCCAAAAGCTCTAGTGCTGTTCTTGACTCAGAAACACATATCCAACTATGTTTTAAATGTGTATTTTTAGAAGTAAATATATTTTTAAAGGACAATTTGCAAATAAAAGATCTGTATAATTGTGCATTTTGAGAGGTAAATCTCTTTTAGAAATATGCATCTAAATATTTATTTAAAGGTAGCTTTTGTGCATATGTTTCTCTGTATATATGTAATACTTTTTAAAAATATGTAATTAAATGCTATGTGTGTGAGTGAGAGAGAGAGAGAGAGTATATCTGAATAAGAGATTCAGAGGCAGGATAAAACAGTGGGCACTAAAGTTAAGCAGATCAGATCATTATTTCTGGTCTTTATTACTTTTGCATATATTTACCCATCATGCAAAACCACTAAGGGCTTAGAAATAAACTGATCCACCCCGCCCTAACACCTGATGGGTTGGGAGCAGTATGCAGCTCTAGCTCACAGTGCTTTAAGGCAAATTAAATACAAAACAGTCTGGCCCTGACCATAGATAAGAAGACGTTTCTAGGAAGCACTGGAGAATTGGGACACTTCTGGTTGTAAAGTTACAAAGGGGTCATTTACACGGGCAAATATTCCCCTAAATATACCACTAAGATAGCTCATAGTTCCCACGGATCGCAGCACAGCATCGCCTCATTCAGAAGGGGGGAAGGTAAAACACCCAAATATAGCGTGGCAGGGCATGTCGCTATTTTTGCAGGAATATTTGCAATGTAGTGCTTTATTGGCAGTGTAAACTAGCATTCCGCTAAGGGTTAAAGCACAGCTGCATTGTGATTGGTTGATGATGCAGGTGTGGGCTTAAAAGAGGGGCAGGGAGGAGGCAAAGACTGTAGCCATTAGAGAAGAAACTTGCAAAAATCCTGTCTGCTATTTTGCGAGCCAGTTTGCAAAAAAAAAAAAAAAAAAAAAGGATTCCCAACAACTTTCATTCAGGGAGCATTCCTTCTCATCCTCTGCTGTTTTGAAAGTATGTAAAGTTCGTTCGTCACTTTTATCCTGTGCACGGGGGAGGGAGAGAAACCATTTCACGAAGGGCTGTAGCAAGTTGAACTGCTATTTTCCCTCTCTCTCTCTCTGCTTGGGGGAGGGAGGGAGGGGGAGATAGAGAGACAGAGAGAGAGAGCAGCTGGAAAAACTTGCAATCCACGGCATGGCACAAGGTCTTTTAGCAGAGAGATTACTCTCCCTCTGCTTTATGGAGTGAGTTAATTTACAGACAGATTTACAGAGACACACAGAGACACCCCCCCACACACTTATTCGAGTCTGAACTGCAAAGCGACATAATTAGAAAAAAAACCTGACCGGCACAGCTGCGGAAAATAATTAAACCGCAAGTTGCCGCAATAAATCTGCTGTGTAAACCGGCCCCAGGAGAAAGTAGCAGGACCATGGACAAGTTAAAGAGGCAAGACCATGGACAGCTCTACATTGAGTGTTTACTCAAGTCTGAGGAAGTCTGGAGCCAAACTGAGTCTTTATATTCTCCCTCGCCTGGCTTTCTATCTCAAGACAGGCACTTTATTCTTTGTCCTCCCCACCACCACCCTGGGCCCTTGTCTTTATCTTGTTCTAGTGTCACCACTTCTCTTTCATACAGATCAATCTCTGGTTGCTCAGAAGAGTCTTTTTATGTTGGGGGTGGGGGGGGTTGCTGTGTTTTTTTTTTCATTGCTATATTTTAAATCCATTTAAACTGTTTCAAATTAGTACTATTTTTAATAAGCTAAATAATGTAATTGTTTTTAAAATTGTTTTTAATTATAGTGATTTTTTTAAGCTGTATTTTGTTCTAATCTCCTGTGAGTTGCCTTGAGCCTCATACTGAGAGAAAATCAGGATGTGAAGCATTAGTCTGGGGAGGCACTAGTGCTCTCCAGCTAAGACTTAGAAATGCCCTTCCCTAAACTGCAAATCCCAGGATTACATAGGCTGAAACCATGGCAACTAAAGTAGATTCATATAACTATAATTATGTAGTTTGAAAGGGCCCCTGGAAGCATCCTAAACAAACTCCCTGCATTGATTTAGCCCATAGGTGGGACACTTATGGCTCTAAAGATATTGTTAGGTTGCAGCTCCCATAATCCTTCACTCCCAGCTATTCAGCCTAAAGCTTGAATTCTAATCAGTTCACAAGGGGAATCTAGGCCCATAGGAATCTGCAGTACACAAGGTCAGACTGTTTCTCCATTTCTCCTAGCACTATCTACTTTGATAAGGTCTCCAGCAGATGCATCTTTGTTGCTGTATTAAACATATTTAAATGTTACCTGATACTTTTATCTGGATTTAGCTCTTGAACATGGGATCTTCCGCAATCAAATCCTTTGCTCTATTGCTGATCCAATTCATGTTGTCTCTTCAAGCTGATTTTGTCTTGCACTTTGCAGATATGCTAATAAAGTGAGTGTGGGCTGGCAGCACTTCATTCTGTGGATGGAATACTGACATCTATGTTATTACACTAAATACCAAAGGAAAATCCAGAATGATCTGTCACATAAGTGCATAAGCCTTCACTAATTAGCAACTGCGGGCAGGGGGGAGGCTGCCACAATGGAAATGTCTCATGTTAAAACATATAATGTGTTTCCTCATTTGCAGCTGCATTCCAGTAGAATGGAAAGCACCCAAAGAGGAAATATGTATTGCGTGGAATTCAGGGATGGCCTCATCTATTTATACTGGTTAAATGAGCACTTATCAAATCCCTGAGTTATCCATCTATTAATGGCAACTGTGCTATTCCATCTGGAAGCATGAACAGGATGTAAAAATAACCACTGGATAGAGGTGTCATAAGATTTTATTGAGAAGCATGCAACTAGAATCTTCAACGTAAGCAGACAGCTGGTACTAAAGAGCAAAACTAGGAGCTGGGAAAGCAGAGCCAGATATCTGAATTGCTGGCAGAACTCATTATGATACATCCTCATAGGGTTTTCCCCCCCTGTAAGTGCAAAGTGATACTTTTAAAGTACTGTACACCTTTAAAGTGCTTTTGTACTTTTAAAAAGTTGGTGTGAGTGTGCATAGCAGGGAGGAGCTTTGGATTTAGGTCAATGTTCCCAGCCTCTGGGCCTCCAGATGTTTTGGATTTCATTTCCCAGAATCCTGAGCATTGCCTATATTGGATAGGGCTTTCAAGAATTAAAGTCAAAAACATCTGGAGGGCCAAAAGTTGAGAACTGCTGATTCCATAGAATCATAGAGTTGGAAAAGACCACAAGGACAATCCAGTCCAACCTCCTGCCATGCAGGAATACACAATCAAAGCACTCCCAAAGATGGCCATCCAGCCTCTGTTTAAAAACCTCCAAAGATGGAGACTCCACCACACTTCGAGGCAGTGTATTCCATTGTCAAACATCTCTTACCATCAGAAAGTTCCTCCTAATGTTTAGGTGGAATCTCTTTTCCTGTAGTTTGAGTCAATCGCTCCGTGTCCTGGTCTCTGGAGCAGCAGATAACAAACTTGCTCCCTCTTTAATATAAATCCTTTCAAATATTTAAACATGGCTATCATGTCACCTCTTGACCTTCTCTTTGCCTGGCTAAATATACCTAGCTCCCTATGTCTCTCCTCATATGGCATGGCTTCCAGAACTCCCACCATTTTGGTCACCCTCCTCTGAACACATTCCAGCTTGTCCATATCCTTTTTGAATTGTGGTGCCCAGAACTGGACACAATATTCCAGGTGAGGTCTGACCAAAACAGAATAGAGGGGCACTATTACTTCCCTTGACCTAGACACAGTACTCCTATTGATGCTTTAGGTGATGCTTTAGGTGTTCTGATAAAGGCAGATTTTCAGTGATGCTGCATTGTGTTTCAGTATCTTTCCAGCATACAAGACTGAGATCAACAAAGAGAGAAAATGGGGTATGACCTCATCCCACTCCTCTTTCTGCCACTTGTAACTGGATACCAGCAGTTTTTAAAATTCTTTCATCAGAAGGAGCTGCTATTCACTTTGGTAACTCAGTTTCCTTGCCATGTGTAAAAAAATAAAATAAAAAATGTGTTGGCAGTCCTGCCATATCCAGCTTGCCATGGTTTTCAAGTCTACCTCTTCTGTTGCTCACTTTCCTCTATTATGTCCTGAAAACATTTTTCTAAAAATGTTCATTGGTGGAACATTCTTGGCTTCATTATTTTTGTGTCATATCAAAACAAGTGTGGGAAATAAGTCACTTTTTCCAAACCTCACTAACTGTGGGAAGATTAGCTATGGGAAGAGACTTTCTTCTTGGCTTCAAAATTGAGCTGAAAGCCCCTCAGATAGGTTACAAATCCCCAAAGGGCATTCCTTCCTGCTTATATCCTTTTTTGTGAGGCAAAGAAACCCCGAGTAAGTGAGAGAGCAATTCTAAGCACCTCACCACACAATACATCCCCACAATTCCATAGTACAGAGCAGTATGAGTAACTGCTATGATTGTATAGTGTGAATATACACTATATGAGGGGTGGGAATTGTGTGGACCTCCAGATATTGCAACTGTTAGCATTCTTTGCCATCGGCTATGGTGGCTAGGACTGATGGGAGTTGCATTCCAACAACATCTGGAAGGCCACATAATTCCCACCTGTGCTCTATCTTATGCCATCGGTAATCATCATATTTTTGTCATAAGGATAAATATATTAATGTACAAACAGGCACCCTTACACTCTGCTGCCTTTGAAGTCTTATGCAATACAGAGTTTACCTTGGTCCTCCTGGTAGCCAAACTAACAAAGTCATCCACACCTAGGGGGAACAGCCATCACTTGTGTTCAGCCTGTTAATAATGCTCCCAGAATTATAAACAAGATCACAATAGAGGGAAAGACAAAATACTTTTTTATTTTAATTTACTTTTTAAATTTCCACACTTTTTCTTCCACTGGGAAACACCATAGCCAGTGCCCCAATTTGGCTGGTGCCCTGCTCCATATAGTTCTTTTTGATAAGAGCTGATCCCAGTCCTGAATGAATAAATATTCCTGAAAACAAAAATACCAGGGAGCTTTATACAGTGTAAAGAACACATTAAAGTTGTTTTGTGCAAATACAAAATAGTATTATTTGGTAAAGAACACAAGTTAGAGAATCTCATAGAACTTTACACAAGTTGCTCGAAGTCAGTGCACATCATTCCTAATGGCTTTTTTGGGTAGCTTCTGGTAGTTTTCATGCTATTTGTCACAAACAGCTTTGTATTCTCTTAACACATAATGGCACTAGGAGTATGGAATATTGATTTAGGAGATAATCTCACAATAAAGAGTGAAAATGGTCTTCTTAGCAACCTGTTCTAATTCATCAGGCATAGTTTAAAACCACTTTTCCTACTTCTAGTCAGCATCTTCAGAAGATATTATCTTCAAGTCCCAACCTGCTGATCTGTGGTGAAGGTATCTTACTTTCATATTCTGCATAGTAAATAGCCATTAAACTGCTGCTAGTGGCCAAGATCCTACACTGATGTTGTGATATGCAAATATGTAGATATGCACTAATTGTGTTATATGACTCTTGTGTTGTATGACAACATTGCATAACTGAATCTGCAGCTCAATGTACAATTGGATGGGCAACCAAAGCAGTGCTACCACCAATTTCAGCAGGGGTAGACAGAGATAGATTGGCTGACAATGCACCTTTGCATATGCAATGTTACTACATGTGCAGCTCCATGACCCTGAATGAAATGCAGACATTATATACTGGACATAAATCCCCACTCACTTCCATAGGGGAATGTAGGCTTGTGTAAGACACCAACAGGATTCTGGCCAGTGTGTGGTAGGATAACCTTATAAAATCAAATCAAACAATTACAAGATTCAGGAAGTATAATGTACATATCAAAGCCGCAAGACTTGGTAGCTAGTTTCTGGACATTTTGGACTCTCCCAGATGTGTAGTCCTTTCATCACAGTCAGTAATCTCAGTGAAAGAACCCAAGGGACAATTAATATACCAATCACTATTTTACTATAAATATTGTCAAGAAAAACTACTCCTGCTGGTTTTCGTGCCTGTGGGGGAATATCTCGTCCTTGGCTAATACAAGCGATGATTGGAAAAGACTAATACCAACTCAGCTCCTCTAGCTGAAAACTGGTGAGAGGTAGCTGTCAAGAATATGTTACAAAGCTATTGGGTGAAATGGTAGCTAGCACACATGTATTCACTGGGATTAGAACCATGAAAAAAATGATCAGAGCCAAGTTTGAGCAACATGACCAGGACTGCATAGGATCCTCCTGCTCTGTCCACTAGAAATAGTGATCTCTTTCTTTCCTTCTTGCTGTCCTTAGGGCACTTTAAAGATTTGCTTCAAAGAGCTAGGAAATTTGCTGGAGCAGGCGGGGTGGTGGAGGCTTCACATAGGGATTCAGTAGAGGCATAGGGGAAGAACGTCTTCACTGGATACCAAAGTACACCACTGGATCTTGGCCTTAGAGAAAAGAGGTCTTGATATCATTGTATGTATGATACATATCATTAGCAATCATATCTCTAGCTATATTAAGTAGCCATGGGGAACATTTCCAAAGCTATAAAGCAGCAAGGGGATGCAGCTTCTCATTCAGAGTTTTATGTCAGCTTAAGACTAGGTTTGAAATTCATGATTTCTCCAGTAGGGATGAGCTGGAGGAAGAACATGCCTACTCTCATCATCAGAGATCAACATCAGATGCAGATTAGTATCTGTCATTCCCCTCACTGAGACAGAAATGATATTTCAATGACAGCTGTTGATATTTAACTAAAATTCCTGGTAAAGAACATAGACTAGGCATTGTATTCCAAAAAGCATTTAGTCAAAGCCTTCCTCTGGGTAATCCACTCCCCCCAAAAATGTGGGTTGGGGGAGAGATAGAGAGAGAGAGAGAGAGAGAGAGAGATTGAGAATCTGATAAATTGTTTTTTTTAGAGCAGCAGAAAGAGGCAAATTTTTGAAGGCCATATTCTCTCCCCTTCTTCCCTACATACATGTTGAAAACTTTAACTAAAAAACATTGCTAAAAATAGACAATTTGCTGTCTGAAATGGAGAAAATGATGCCTGTCATTCCACATGCAGAAGCCAACAGGACTTACAAGTGAATCTTTCTTCAACACTACTATAAGACAGAGTCCTCTTGGAGACAGAAACCAATGCATTAAAATCAGCTAAGTTATTAATTAAGTTGGAAAGCTGCCAGCAAAAAACGGACAACTTATTTAAATTTGTTTTGGTATTTAATTGATTACATTGGAATTTCAGCAACATTGTTTCTCTAAAATTAGATTAAGGTATTCCTTAATTAGAAACCTACTTAAAAAAAGCCACTTTTACACTAATTAGTTGATTCTTTATGTAAAATTTCTTGGAATTTTATAAAACTACTTCTTGCTTTTTTAGTTTCAGTGGGATTAATTGGGTTAAGAGGTTTTGGGGCTAGCAATCTCAGTATCTATCACCTTTCTAAAAATGGATCCATAGTACTTAAAAGAGAACTTTTTCTGTGCCTACAAAATCTGGAGGACATCAGAAAACTGTAGAAACATTTGAAATGTATGTGATGTAGGGACCAAAAATGAAAGAAAACAAATATTTTCAGAGCAAGTTTCAGACAAATTTATCATCTGATTTACTTTAATTCTATAAGATTTTTTTTAGGTTTTTCCAAAGTCGAGGTAAATAATCATTGAGATTAGTTGATATAAACATATTTAGATCTGCTTAATTTTAGTTATCTTGCAAAATTACAATTAAACCACAAACCAAATTTATTAAACCACAAGCCAGATAGTTATGAACTACACAGCTGAAATGTGCTACAAAATTAATTTTGAAATGTGATTATCTCATGTAAAATAAAAATGTGGTCATACTGTTGGGTTTCAGATAATCCAGGCTGATATCCCCACAGTGCCATGAAACTCACTGGGTGCCCTTGGGACAGTCACTCTCTCAGCCTGACCTACCTCACAAGGTTCTTATCAAAGTGGAGAGAACGAGAGCTATGTACACTGCCTTGTGCTCACTACAGAAAAAGTATTGTCCCCCCAAAGAATGATTTTCCTTCTACAAAGCAAGTTTAAAGAGGATTTCAGTGCAGAAGTGCTTGCAAATATAGCCATCCATCCCTGTCTAATTAGGCATTTAAAATATTATATATCCAGTTAGGAAACAGCACATTTTATTTTATTTTTTATTTATTTATTTATTTATACCCCTCTCTTCAGCCAGAAGGCTATCAGAGCGGCTTACAAATTATTTTAAGCAACAGCAATTTACACATCTACACTGCATTAAGCAGTTTCCAATGTGTGTTCGCTAATTGCCCCCACAAGCTGGGTACTCATTTTACCGACCTACGAAAGGATGGAAGGCTGAGTGAACCTTGGAGGCTGCTGGAATTGAACTTGCGACTTGGTGACTTGCAGTACTGGCATTTAACCACTGTGCCACCAGGGCTCCTAATTAATATTCCGTTATCTGATGTTTTCGTAATTGAAATGGAATACAGTTAGACCCCTGTGTCCACGGGGGTTTGGTTCCCAGAGTTACAACGTGAATAACAGAGAACCCTATTAAAATAAAGGACTACTGGTAAAAAACATACCTTGGAAGACCTAGAAGATGCTGAGAAAGGTCACCTCTCTAGGCATTTTCCAGCACAACTCTATGGATGTGTCCCTGTTTTGTGTCCTGTGGATAACTTAAACCGCAGATATTGGTTCCGCGGATATAGGGGTCCCGACCATATTGGTTTATTTTAGTTCATGATAACTTTTGTTAAGTTCAAGGTTAAGAAGTTTTAAATTAACAAGTAGTAAAGACAGCTTGGAAGGGAGTGCTCTTCTTTGCATCCAGATGATCCTGCTGTGTTCTTCACCAAACACCACATAGAGGCTCCTCGCTCTCCCAGAAAACTGAATTTTAAAGCTGTTAACTGGAGGAATTCTACTGGGATCCATATGCTCAAAAATTCAAAATAGGGATGGTGGAGGAAGGGGAAAGAAATAGAATCATGGATGAGAATGTTTATTTTAATTCTGATAAGATATAGTAATATAGATAAAAGCACCAATTTAATATTAACTGCTAAACCCTTCCCCTGTCAATGTAAATGTAATTGAATTCATTTTTTGAAGCTTATTAATGATTAATGTAATGTGTTAAACACCATCCCATTAACTTCCCCACCTCTGGATCATCCACACATTCAACAGCAACAGGCCAGTTTAAACAGTTTGTGGCAAGCTGTGAGGCATAAAGCTCTGGCCTACAACACTGCACTTCTGCACCCCAGTGGATGGTGTTTGCTGCAGTTTCTGTAATAAAGCTTTGCTGTGTTAATACTGAAATTCTGGATTTTTGAACTGCTAGAACTCAGTACATGACACACTACCCATCACCCGTCGCCTGAGACAGTTGCCTCAGTCTGCTTAATAGTAGGGCTGGAGCTGTTGGCAAACATATCAGCAGCAATACTAAAATGGATCTAGAAAAAAAACCTGCCATTCTATTAAGAGATACCAAGTGAAATCTAGACCAGTTATCCTGATTAGAAGAATCTTCTTTGTGTGTCAGATATCTGGGTACTACTGATGGAGAAGGAAGAACAGTCATCAACACACAGAAATCCTGTAGCTGCTCAAGTGGGCCATTTATCTCTTTGTTTAGTACTCCTTACAAGCAATACTCTTGTAGCTATTTGATGTGGCTGGATCTTTATCTGGTGATTTTGCTAGAACATTTTGACATAGGCCCTATGTGGCGAAGATAAAGAGGAATCGTTTTATAGAAATTGCTTGAATGGTACTTTTCCTAATATGCTAGCCTGTTTTTTCCCCTCCTCCATATTTCTCCACTTTCATTTTAAAAACCAATCCAACAAAAATGATATGTTCCCACATAAGGATTTCACCACATCACAAAACAACAGCCACATAAAAATTGGCCCTCTGTCAGTCTGGGAGAGTCAAGGAGCTGGGGAACCGAGGGCAGAGACCTTTAAGAAAACAAACCAATGATCTCTACTAATGTGATTACAAAACACCATTATGTTTGTATTTATTCAGTATTCCACAGCCCACTTGAACTTGCTTGCTTTGAAATGTTTACTGATGCAGAGTGTCATATCCCAGAATTCATAGCAAAGTTCTAGAAAATTGTCACAAAGGAATAAGATGGTACTCTAAATTTTTTTACTGGTCTGTGTGCTAACAGTTCTGTGACTTTGGGACTTCTGCTTCCTATTGTTCACAAAATAGATGCATTTTTCTTTAAAACTCAAAACTTATCATTTCCCAGTGTGGATGGTAATTCCCTTTTATGTTTTACTAGGCCTGCCCTGTAATGCATGGATCGGAATCACAGCCTCCTAGCTCAAAGTTGTTTAATTTCCTCAGCAGGGTTCAAAGCCAATACACCTGGGATTGTGAACAATTAATTTTCCAAATCTACAGAACGATCAGCTTCCGAGAGAAACAATTAGCTGGTCACAAATTGTAATTGTCATCTCATTTATGATTTTAATTTGGGCTAATGGAGGCTAAATGGTTCAGCCTCACTCCTCTCCACCAGCCTGTCCCACACACACCCCAACAACAACCCCTACCCTCTTTAAATCATCACCCTTGCATTTTGTATTCAAAAGCAAACAGAGCAACCTCTCTTTTCCCTGGGAATACTGAGAATGCAAAGCCAGGCTGGAGTGCATCACCATTAATTCCTATTGTAGCCTGCTTGTTTTCAGATATCATTTCCAATAAAAGTTTTATTTAAGGGAATTGACTGCTAGCATCAGCGCACTCCACTTTGTCACAGTTTGTTAGGTCTGCCTGCTCGTCCTTCCATTTGGGGTAGGGAGGGGATGGGTGTATTGTCACTTAATCTTCATCCCCCTAATATGATGATTTCCCCCTTTTCTAACTTTGACTCACTACCTTTTTTTTTTTTTTTTTTTTTTTTGCATCTCTTGCTCTCTGCAGTACCTTTTGGATTCAGCTAAGGTTTCTAATGAACTCATGGTCTCACGCTAAATTGCTTTTCAGTGTGGGATTTAATTTAGATTGAAGAAGGCACTTGTTAGACATTGAATACCAACTAACCCTCCAATGTAATATCTGTTGGACATTCCATTATGGCAGTGCAAATGGGGCTGAACAGAGCCAGATGCATTTGGGGACTTCTGAAAACCAGCCAGGAATCTGAATCTGTGACAGACTCTTATTATGTATATAGTGCACTTTGCATGTGCAAAATGGATTGCAGCCTTTGTTTTCACAAGGATCTCCTACAAGCTGAGCAAGTATTGCTTCCATATGATAGAACAAGACTAGAAGCTGAAATGTAATGACTTTATCTAAAGTCCCATGTAGCCACCTACTGCTGACAGGAATATAGAAAGCCATGTATCCCATGGATACTGGACCATCCAGTCAAAAAAAGATATTGAGACTTTGACAGTATAGTAATCCATTATTCACTCTTCAGGACCATACCTGTATCTGGTCAAACTGAGCACAAAATGTGGTTTAATCTAAACAAGACAATAGGTTCTAAATCCAGCTATAGTCACAACTAAGGTTCTACTGAAAGCTTCAGTTCATTGGTTCATCTGTTTTGGCCCAAGACTTAAACTTGATGAGAGGCCCTTTCATACTAGAAAATTTATAGCACTGTAATGCCGCATTAACTGCCATGATTCCATCCTTTGGAATAATGGGCTTTGCAGTTTAGGATGGGATATTTTGAATTCTCTGCCAGAGAGTTCCAGTGCCTCACCAAACAAGAAACCCTAGGATTCCACAGGATGCAACCATGACAATTAAAGCAGAACCGTAGTGCTATAGTTGTATAGTATGAAAGAGACCTACCTAACTGTTGATAGGTTTGGCATCAATGCTTTTTGCAAATAATGAACTATTATGAGTGACACTAAAATGTTCCAGGCCAAAAAAATCAAGCTAGAAGGTACTCTGTTGCCTATCTGTCTGGAAATAAACTCAACTGAACTTGGTGAATCTTAGTTGCTTAGCTGTAATTCAAAGGGACTTGCTTCCTAGTATGTGTGCATGGATTGGGTTCTAAGAAAGTCTGCAGTTTTAGGAATGCTTTTTTTGAAATGAGAGGAAGTATGTCTCACTGAGAACAGTATAAAAAGAAGAGAAGGGAAGGGTAAAGTGTCTCATGACACCTTTAAGTCTAACTAATTTACTTTACATATCATGTGCTTTCATGAATTACAATCCTCTTCCTCAAATACACTGGTGGAATATAATATTAAAGCCTCAAATATAAATGCACAGTTACTTTGCTATGGTGGTTGGGATCAGAATAAAGTGGGATACAGAAAATGACAATCATCACATTGGTCATCAAGCTTCAAAGGGCTTAACATAAACATTGTGACATCTGTAGTTTAATTCACAGGTATTCAGACAAAGGAATTTCAAAGGAAGATTGGAAAGGAAGACAGCTGAATTTGGAAACATTCACAAATTCCAATATATTAGCAGAGATCTGAGCTGGGATAACAGTGTCTCAGTGTGCACTATATATATATTGTTAGGTGAGGTTTCATTAAAGTAGTGTGTATAACAAAAAAGCTTTGTCAAGATAAGACCCTGCCTTCAGCCAGAGGCGGCACTATGGGGGTGTGGAGAAGCTGAACAGCACCAAGTGACACAGTCAGATGGAGGCATGACACGGGCCTTAGTAATGGCACAGCCTTCAACTGGGCCAACTTTCCTGAAAATAGAATGCATTGCTTCTCCCTCTTCTGACACAATTAGTAGACTTGAAGTTATCAATCCTGTATATTAGCTGATAAATGTTCACATTAGATTCTTTGAAGGTTTATGGCCACTGTGTCTACTGTCCTTCTCTATATCCCATTTCACTCTGACTCCATGCCCGCAGCTTTGTAATTGTGATTTATATGAGGTTGCCAGTTTGAATCCAGGACAGGGCTTCTGCATCCTTAGTAGTTGACAGATCCTGGAGAAAAAAGACATAGTGTAAAGCACCAACTATAGGAACATAGTTGGATGCTTCTCCACCCCCACTCCATGTTCCACTGGCTAGTAAATGGCAGTGTTGAATGCAGCAGCTAAACAATGGGTTGGGGGTGAGGGTGGAGGTATCTTGTAGTTTTGCCTGGTTGAACTTTATGCTACATCTTCCAGCTCCAGGACCTGTTAACTATTAAGGATACAAGAGCCCTGTCCCATATTCAGCCTGACAATCCTAATTTTGTACGTGAGGCTTGAATATTGTATTCTATCAGTGCGTTTGGGGAAATGGATTGTGAGCCACAAACACTCATGATAAAATATGTCCGTCAGTCTAAAAGATACGGGAAGACTCCTTCCCTGCCCCCTTTTCCTCTCCTATATTTTATACTGAAACAGAGCAACATGACTATCTCTTCAAAATCACTGAGATCCTGAGGCTTAAGGGCTAACCAGAACTTGGAAATGCTCCTTTTGGGGGGGGGGCTAAAGTTTCCATCCAGCATGGTTAATGAATCTTGGAGTTCTGGGAGTTGTGGTCAAAAAAATAACCCATCAGACCTCTGTGGCTAACAATGTCAATGCATGTATCATTGCCTCTAAATGTACTTTTTAAGGGGGAAACATGTGGCCCTCCAGATGTTATCAGAGTGCAACTCCTGTAAGCCTTTGTGAGTGATGATGGGAGCTGTGGTCCAATAATAGTCTCCATCCCTACTTTAAAGAGAAGAGGGGACTTAAAGCAGAAAACTGGTGGGAGGTATGCTTCTTATCCATTTCCTCAACAGTCTTGGGAAAGGCACAACATTACACTCCATTGTGCTTTTATCCTCCACATATTGCAATTAGTACTATACAGATTCTCTTTAACTCACTGCCATTTGCCTTCAATTTTGTTATCTTTCTTTGGGATCATTCACTGAATCTTTTGAAGTTTTTGCCAAAAGAGAGAGAGAATGAAAAATCCATCAATTATCACAAAAAGCCTGTAGATCAAGGTCTTCCAGCAATGATCTTCTGATGCTTTATAAAACAGAGAGGCTGACAAGACTTTTCAAGCCCACTGACCATTACCCCTTCCTTTTGATCCACATGGGAGCAAATGACAATGATAGCCTTCAGGCTATCAGAAGGGATTACATGGCTCTGGGTAGGAAACTGAAGGACTTTGATGCACAGGATGTCATTTTGATTCTCCTTCCAGTTGAAAGTTGAAGGAAACAGCCCAGGAAGGGAGAGAAAAAAAGTGGAAGTGAACAACTGGCTCCCCAGATGGTGCTGTCAGGAATGATTTGGCTTCTTGGACCATAGTCTGCAGTTTCATAGAATCATAGAATTGCAGAGTTGGAAGAGACCACGAGGGCCATCCAGTCCAACCCCCTGCCATGTAGGAAATCACGATCAAAGCATCCCCGACAGATGGCCATCCAGCCTCTGTTTAAAGACCTCCAAGGAAGGAGACCCCACCACGCTCCGAGGGAGTGCGTTCCATTGCCAAACAGCTCTTACTGTCAAAAAGTTCCTCCTAATGTTGAGGTGGAACCTCTGTTCCTGGAGCTTACATCCATTGCTCCATGTTCCAATCTCTGGAGCATCAGAAAACAAGCTTGCTCCATCCTCAACGTGACACCCCTTCAAATACTTAAACAGGGCTATCATTTTGCCTCTTAATCGTCTTTTTTCCACGCTAAACATACCCAGCTCCCTAAGTCTCTCCTCATAAGGCATGGTTTCCAGAACTTTCACCATTTTAGTTGCCCTCCTCCTGACACGCTCCAATTTGTCAATATCCTTTTTGAATTGTGGTGCCCAGAACTGGACACAGTATTCTAGGTGAGGTCTGACCAAGGCAGAATAGAGCGGCACTATTACTTCCCTTGATCTGGACAATACACTTCTATTGATGCAGCCCAAAATCACATTGGCCTTTTTAGCTGCTGCATCACACTGTTGACTCATGTTCAACTTGTGGTCTACTAGGACTCCTAGATCCCTTTCGCACGTAGTCTCATTCAGCCAGGTCTCCCCCATCCTATATCTATGCATTTCATTTTTTCGCCCTAAGTGCAGTACCGTATATTTCTCCGTATTGAATTTCATTTTGTTAGCTTTGGCCCAGCTCTCCAGTTTATCCAGGTCATCTTGAATTTTGATCCTGTCCTCCAGGGTATTAGCTACTCCTCCTAATTTGGTGTCATCCGCAAACTTGGTAAGTATGCCCCTAATTCCCTCATCCAAGTCATTGATAAAGATGTTGAATAGCACTGGGCCCAGGACAGAACCCTGTGGCACCCCACTGGTCACATCTTTCCAAGATGAAGAGGAGCCATTGCTAAGCACCCTTTGGGTTCAGCTGGTCAACCAATTACAAATCCATTGAACTGTTAACTGTTTCATGAAGATGAACTTCTGGTAAGGGATGGGTTGCACTTCACAGCAGTTGGCAGGAACATTTTTGCTAAAAGACTTACAAACGTGATCAGGAGGGCTTTAAACTGAGTTATGTTGGTGAGAGGAGGGAGACAGCATCCCTGAGGACAGGACTTTATTGTGGGTTTCAGATAAAAGCCCAACTGTTATAGAGATAACTGGATGAACAAACAGTATAAGAATTCAACAGAGTGAGGGGGGAACCTCTAATAAGCAGCTAGGGGAGATGGTCTTAAATGTCTCTTCACTAATGCAGAGAGCATGGGAAATAAACAAGATGAACTTGAACTTTTAACACAGCAGAGCAAATATAATAGGCATCACCAAAACCTGGTGGGGTGAGTCCCATGATTGGAATGTCGTAACAGAGCGGTATAACCTTTGTCAGAGAAATAGACCAAACAGGAAAGCAGGAGGAGTCAAGAATGCTTACACCTGTGAAGAGAGCCATGACTTCAGTCCTGGAAGCCAAGTTGAGAAAAACTGGGTAAAAATCAAGGGGCAGAAATACAGCAGAGATGTCATTGTGGGAGTCTATTACAGACCCCCGAGCCAGATTGAGGACTTGGATGATGCCTTCCTGGAGCAGGTGACCAAACATTCAGAAAAGAAAGATGTGGTAGTAATGGGAGATTTCAATTATCCTGATATTTGTTACAAGTCAAACGCTGCCAAGAATACAGCTTGGTATCCATGGATTTGAGCACCGATGGATTGAAAATGAGGATTTTTTTTTTAATGTACCTGTGATTGACTGCAAGAAGTGGTCCCAGGGCAGTAGCAGAGCCTGTGGCAGTAAGGCCAGGCACGAGACATGCATTCTTCCTGCTTCAGCTGTGGCAATTCTGCTCCCAGCAAGAAGAATGTGCACGTGATGCTCGGGGCTTGCCACTGCCACCTCTTCCCCCTTTTCTGATTGAAGTTAATCCCAAAATGATTCTATTACAGGATACAGAAATGCCAAGTGCCTGTCACTTGGGGCTTCCCGCTGCCACCTTCCTCCCCCCTTTGCTGATTGAAGTCAATCCAAGGCACTTGCTGCTTCTGTCTCCCATGGTAGAATCATCCTGGGAAGGGGGAGACCATATTACAGGTGGCCCTCACCTGGAATACTGCATCCAGTTCTGGGCAGCACAATCCAAGAAGGATACTGACTAGGTGGAATGTGTCCAGAGGAGGGCAACCAAAATGATGAAAAGTCTAGAAGCCATGCCCTGTGAGGAATGGCTTAAGGAGCTGAGCCTGGAGAAGAGAAGGTTAAGGGGTGACATTAAATATTTGAAAAGATTCATACTGAAGATGCAGCAAGCTTGTTTTCTGGTGTTCCAGAAATTAAGACATGGAAGAATGGATACAAACTTCAGGAAAAGAGATTCCACCTAAATATTAGGAAAAACTTCCTGACAGTAAGAGCTGTTCGACAGTTGAATGTGCTGCCTCAGAGTGTGGTGGAGTCTCCTTCTCTGGATGTTTTTAAAGAGAGGTTGGATGAGCATCTGTTTGGAGTGCTTTGAATACACAATTCCAGCATGGCAGAGGTCTGGACTGGATGGTCCTCATGGTCTTCTTCCAATTCCATGAATCTATGATTCAATGAAAAATAGTGTTGGGATTCTGTTAGATGTTGTAGCTCCTTACTTCCAAATTAAATTATAAGGATAAGGCTGTAACCCACCACCCTGTACTTTCACCCTCAAATCCTAGTGTTTGGGGTACAGGTATTAACCATGATGGTGTGTCCACATTTTGCTTTTCAAACAAATAGAGCTAGCGCTACTCTAAGGTAGAGTGAGGTGATCACCTCAGGTGGCAGGTGCTTGATGGTGTGGAGCTGGTGGCAGCAACAGCTCCTTGACTATTCTGCTCTATTGAATGAGAGAGTTGTACACTGCAGGCAAATTTGCCCTATAACTCCTAAACTGGCCTGCTGTCCTCTCATGAGGTAGAAGATGCTGTCCCGTCCCCAGTGCCAATGTAAGATTCGGCTTCCAGTCTGTTTGGCTTCTGCAGGTGGAACGGAGAGAGCAACATCACATCTTTCACCTCTGCAGCAAAACTTATTGAACCAGCCTTGCAAACAAATCTCATCAGCTATGTAACATTTCTGTAAAGTAAAATCAGAGTGAAGGAAATGCCTCAATGCTTCTAACTCTGGTGTCTTGTAGATGATGGGTGGACAATTGTGGCTCCTCAGATATAGTGCTACCTTGACCCCATCATCCCTCACCACTGGCTATGCCCTCTAGTCCAAAAATGCCAAACTCCTCTTGTGGATAAAGGGGAAAATAGTGTTCAGTGCTGTAAGAACCATGAATAGGTAGTGTTGGCAGTGCAAAAGATGGGTGGGTGGGTGAAAATGTTGCATCATTCCTTATCTTTTGAACTGACAATGTTGAACAGGAAACTTTTGGTTCAGCCTTAAGGTAAATACAAATGGCAACATAGTGGCTATGAATTAGCATGGGCCATATAATAGAAATTGGGGACAGTTGATGGCTACATGAGTATGTTCCTTTGGCTCAAGGCACCATTAGTTCCCCAATGCATAGACTGCAGAAAGGTAACAACCCCAAACAACAGTGCTCTGTTTATCCAGATAGAATATGATGAATGTGATGAATTTCTACCAGACCTCAGATGACCAATACCTCATCATCATGGCAAACCTGCAGTTCAGCTACTGGTACAGATTCTGCGTCAGTAGCATTGCAACAGCAAATACTTCTTGTTAATTAGGACTTATTTCTTTCCCTTGTGCCTATCTTTCTCTATTCAAGCTAACAAGAAGGTTATCTCTTTGGTTCATGTTATTAGGCTTTCAAGCTCTCAAAGTCCCAGGTGTAGTGGCCAAACATCCCTCCAAGAGATATTTTTAAAGAGGCTTAATTGATTGCCAATTAATCCAAATTGGTTAATATTCAACTAAGTTCAGATGTGTCAGCAGAGAGAGCAAGGAGAAAATCTTCCTACCTTTCTCAGAGCTATAGAATGACCTCCGACCTAAAGATCTCATTTTATGAAGTTTCTTCTGTAAAACAAAATCCTGAGCATTCCATGGGTAATCTATATCCTCAAATTTAACACTGCTCACATCTATTCCCTACAGGTTTGTTTGGGGCAGCAGAAGCTAGGAGAAACTGGAGATTAGTTTAATTCTTTCTCTCAGTTCCAAAGGCCCCACAAGTGAATAAACACATGGTAGGTGAATGGGTGAGTTGATTTGGGTGCATGGGATTGCCACACATTTATTGTTCCTGCACCCAGCAGAAATGTTTTTAAAAGAGGCCTGCTTTCTTTTCTAGAATCCATATTGTTGACTTATCTGTTATCAGGCAACTGAAAGGGCATAAAATGTATGCATTTTTTTTCAAGACATCTATATTTCTTCATCAGGCAAGATGTTGTAAAAAGCAAGGTCTGGGGGACCAGGAATCCTGATTTGACATTAAAGTTAGGGCTGCACACAGGTGCCCAGTTCCCTTCAGAGCCTGATTTGATTGTGTCCTGATTCAGTTTGGACCAATTCAGACCTAATCTGATCCACTTTAGATCTTGAATCAGAAACAGTATTTGGAAACCCGAATCTTAGGGTCTCTCATTGACCTGCATTGGGAAGCTATAACTTGGGGTTGGGGAGGGGGTTGTTTGTTTGCTTTTTACAAAAATGGCTAAAATCTTGAGGCATGTTAGCCTCTTTGGAGCAAATAACCCCTACCAAAATGCAGTCAGGGAGCTCCAGATGTTTTGATACTACCCACCTATACATCTCCTTTTGTGGGGGAAGTACATTTTGAAAGCATGTACAACCAGTTGAGTGCTCAGGCCTGCTAGTGCTCTCTAGTGTCTGTGATTCATGTCTGTGGCTCGTGCAACAATATGTATGTACTTGACACAGAGACAAAATAACAAAAAGAAAGAGAAATAGGCCAAGAAGTAAAGTACCCTTTCCAGACAGAAACAGTGCTGTTAGTATTGGAGGTACTATGAGAAAGCCATTCAGAGCTCAGGGTTCAGAGTTCAAGCAAAGCTGCATTGAAGAGCACAGTTTAAGACCACAGTTCTGAGAGACAGCAGAGTGGGCAGGCAGAGACCTGCTACTACTCACCAAATATAAAAGCAGCACAAAGTGGGAGAGAACTGAATACACACAGTTCAGTGATCTCCAGCCATTCCTCCCTCCATTAGCATTGTGACTGGAGAGTTTTAGTGAAACTGTCACTCCAGACAAGATGCTAGAGATATTACTGAGAAAATAGGTTTTTGTGTTTTTCTCCAGGCTGTGAGGCCGTGTTCTGGGAGAGTTTATTCCTGACGTTTTGCCTGCATCTGTGGCTGGCATCTTCAGAGAATGGTGACATAGGAGTGTGTGGGGTTTATATACTGTGAGTCCCTGTTAGAAAGGATATGTAAATTTGTGTAATTGAATGGCTAGTTCCTAGGGTCGGAGGATATGCAAGGAGGATTAGTGTCTATTTGGCTAATGGTCCATTATCTGCTGGAAATCCCCCTGTCCCTGGGTGGAGTTCCTTTGCATGTGTTGAATTTTGATTTTAGCATTTTTCAAGACTGGTAGCCAGATTTTGTTTACTTTTAGGGATTCTTCTTTCCTGTTGAAGTTGTCAGATATTTGTGGATTTCAATAGCTTCTCTGTGCATTCCGACATGATAGTTGTTGGCGTGGTCCAGAATTTCTATGTTTTTAAATAACATTTTGTGTCCAGGTTGGTTTATAACATGTTCTGTTACTGCTGATGTTTGTGGCTGGCCCAGTCTGCAGTTCCTTGATTCGTGTTTGCACACTGTGTTTAGTGGTCCCTATGTAAACTTGACCACAGCTGCATGATATGTGGTAAACTCCTGCAGCTGTGAGAGGGTCTCTTTTGTCCTTCGCTGAGCACAGCATTTCTTGGATTTTCTTGGTTGGTCTGTAGATCATTTGGAGGTTGTGTTTTCTCATCAGTTTCCCTATTCTGTCTGTGACTCCTTTGATGTATGGTAAAAATATCTTCCCTTTGGGTGGCTGTTTTTCTTCATTCCTGTGGTTTTTTTTCTGGGTCTAGCTGCTCTTGTGATGTCTGATCTGGAGTAACCATTAGCCTGTAGGGCCCAGTTTAGGTGCTTCAGTTCATCCTCCAGGTAGTAGGGTTCGCAGATCCTTTTTGTGCCTCTATCACTGTTTTTATTGTGCTTCTTTTCTGTCCTGAATGATGATTGGAGTTCTTGTGTAGGTATCTGTCCATGTGTGGGAGTTTTCTATATACCTTGTGGCCCAACTGTTGGTTTGGTTTGCGGATGACTAGGACATCCAAGAATGGCAATGTTCCTTCTGATTAATTCCTTTAAAAGAAAAGTCTCATACAGGGTTATAAAAAGAAATTATAAGAGGAGAAAAAATGGCAAAATGGCCCACCCAGAGCTTTGGGGGACCCTACTGGCTACCCCCCCCCTTTTGTGAGGTGGGGGCACCGAGACCCCTGGGGAATTTAAAAACTAATCTTGGGAGGCTGCATGTGGCCCATAGACTGCACTTTGTTTATACTTCCTCAGGCAGCTGGTACAATGGTTTCATGTTTCAGCTGAAGTTTATTTTCTGGGGGCAAGAAAGGCAATTAAAAAATTGACCCTCCATTTTCAAAACTAGAAAAAACAGCTTTGTGTTTGGCCACCTCTAACATAAGGAAGCATCTTCAGAATGTCACAAGCTCAGTCACAACACCAAAGGAGATCAAGCCGCACATTTTTTTTCCAGGCAACTATAGTCAAAATTTCAGCAACAGTCAATGCAAGTCTGCTGCAATAGGGCATGACCATGAATCCACTGCTGCCACTGTCTATTTTGTCTGAAACATTTAGCTTTCTGTACTCATTCCAAAAGCATTCCAAGAGAAGTATATGCTGTTTCCATTAACAGGTCAGATTCACAGAAGCCATAAACAACCTTATTAAAATCCCCAGGCCAATTCTGGTATTTTAGTTTACTTTCTGAAACAAAATTGCAAAGAAGATGAAAATACTGATGATTGTTTTACAATGGCTGAGGTCATTTCCAGCTCACCATTCCAGCTTTTCCGTTGCTATACAATGTATAGTTGGTGTCATTACTTTGTGATTTTAAGTTTAATAATGTCTATACAATTCTCTTTCAGTCGCTTCTTCATCTGATAGCTTTTTCATCTTTAAAAGGCGGGGTTGGGGAAGAAGACCCAAATAATTACCATGCAGTCAGCCTGACATCAATACTAGGAAAGATTCTAGAGCAGATCATTAAACAGACAGTCTGTAAGCATTTAAAAATGAGTGTGGTGATCACTAAAAGTCAACATGGATTTCTCAAAAACAAATCATGCCAGACTAATATTATCCCTTTTTTTTTTTGACAGAGTTAGAAACTTGATAGATGAAGGGAATGCTGTGGATATAGTGTATCTTGATTTCAGTAAGGCTTTTGACTATGTCCCCCATGACATTCTTGCAAAAAAAGTTAGTAACCTGTGCACTAGACAATGCAACTGTTAGGTGGATTTGTAATTGGTTGATTGACCCAACCCAAAGGGTAGTCACCAATGGTTCCTCTTCATCCTGGAAAGAAGTGACCAGTGGGGTGCCATTGGGTTCTGTCCTGGGGCCAGTGCTATTCAACATCTTTATTAATGACTTGGATGAGGGAATAGAGGGCATGCTTATCAAGATTGCAGATGACACCAAATTAGGAGGGGTAGCTAATACCCCAGAGGACAGGAACAGAATCCAAAATGACCCTAACAGATTAGAAAGCTGGGCCAAAACCAACAAAATGAATTTCAACAGGGAGAAATGTAGGATATTACACTTAAGCAGTAAAAATGAAATGCACAGATATAGAATGGGTGACACCTGGCTTGAGGGCAGTACATGGGATCTAGGAGTCTTAGTGAACCACAAGCTGAACACGAGTCAGCAGTGTGATGTGGCAGCTAAAAACACCAATGTGATTCTAGACTGCATTAATAGGAGTATAGTGTCTAGATCAAAGGAAGTAATAGTGCCACTCTGTTCTGCTTTGGTCAGACCTCACCTGGAATACTGTGTCTAATTCTGGGCACCACAATTCAAGAAGGATATTGAGAAGCTGGAACGTGTCCAGAGGAGGGTGACCAGGATGGTAGGAGGTCTGGAAGCCATGCCCTATGAGGAGCGGCTTAGGGAACTCGGCATGTTTAGTCTGGAGAAGAGAAGGTTGAGAGGGGGCATGATATCCATGTTTAAATATTTGATGGGATGTCATACTGGGGATGGAGCAAGCTTGTTTTCTGCTGCTCCAGAGACTAGGACACGGAGCAATGGGTTCAAACTACAGGAAAAGAGATTCCACATTAGGAAAAACTTCCTGTCAGTAAGAGCTGTTCGGAAGTGGAATACACTGCCTCGGAGTGTGGTGGAATCTCCTTCTTTGGAGGTTTTTAAACAGAGGCTGGATGGTCATCTGTCGGGGATGCTTTGGTTGTGTATTACTGTAGGGCAGGGGGTTGGACTGGATAGCCCTTGTGGTCTCTTCCAACTCTATGATTCTATTATTCTAAGATAACTTTTCTATTTTAGTCCTGACAGAATCATTTGCTTCTCTCCCCCACTCCACATCCCAGCTTCCATTGGTTCTTGGGATGAACAAGGCTTCAGAAACAGGCCTTGTAAAGAACCAATCAGGGTGTTTATTCTAAGAAGAAGTTTCCATTGTTTCCATTGTTCATGCTAATGACAGCTGGTATGGGTAAATGCCTTTCAGCTTGGAAGTGACTTAATATTTAAATAGCAGATTCCAAAATGTATATAATTTTTACCTGAGTTCTTTTCCAAGAAAATGACTGAGAATTTAAAGCAATTTTGGCACTGATGAGGAACTGAGCAGCAAAAAGGAAGTGTTGAATAAGTAAGATTTTGCTGTCTGAGAAAAAAAAGTAAAGGCTTATCTAGGCTGGTGATTTCTGTCAATTTATGCATATTGCACCATTTAACACACCCAGCTTAATGGGGGGGGGGGGGAACCTTCAATTGAAAGGCAGCATATTTTGGTTCAGATGTGTCTGTCCTGAGTTTGCTGTAGGCCGTGATCTTAGATGTGCGTATATCTCCCAGAAATGTTTCCAGTTCATTGAAGTCCTCACATGGGACTTTATCAGACCGCACAAAATACAGCATCATAACAATGCCACATAAGCGCAAAAGGACACACATATCAGACTATGTTGCCCTTTCGTGGTTACATCCCTGCCAAAACACGTACTTTACTCATGGTTTTCCCCCCACGTACTTACCTCATCAATTGCTGGTCTTGTGTAAACATGTCTAGGTGAGACTGCAACATTCAGGTAAGTGATGCACTTTTATGACCCTCCCTGGGTTACTTGTAAGTTTTTAGTGTGTTTAGGTGCTTGTGTAAATGTTTTTAGTGTTGGTTTTCTGTGGTTTTTTTCCGGGCTGTGACACCATGTTCTGGAAGAGTTTATTCCTGACATTTCGCCTACATCTGTTTTTAGTGTTAATTTTTTTGTTGTTTTTTTAATTTCCTGCATGATGAATTCTCATGATAATCCATGGGATCTGAAAGCAGGAAGTGAACAGAGCCCCATTCACTTCCTCTTTCATTGCCAGGGAAGCCTTTGCTGGGAAAGCAAGCTAAGTGCGGCAGGGGGCATTCTTTTGCTGGCATAAAAATGGATTATTTTTTTTATCCCAGCAAAAGATCACTTAAAAGGGCTCATCTGATAAAGTCCATGGTCTCTTTCTGTTTCTCCCTCAGTGCATCCTTAATATATATATTTTAAAAAGGTTTACTGATATAGTGCAAAAGTGGTAAACTGTAATCGTGCTATTCCTTGTGTCATTTCTGTGGAGAAACATCACACACACACACACACCATAGACAGTCTCATTGAGTTCCTCATTTCACACAGGGAATATGTGTGTGTGTGGAGGAGGAATTTTGCTCCAAAGAAATAAACACAGGAGCAGTCTTGTTGGTGTACCACTTTAGCATTATAACCCTAGGGAAAACACATTTAAAGTCCCTAGCACCTTACCACAAAAGCAGCAGGGTTGGGAAAGATCAATCCTTATATACACTCACTAATCTATTTGAGAACAGAAGTGAAGGCAAGCTTCCAACCACACCCTTCACCTTTACAAATCTAAACTACGGTAGCGGTAGTGTGTGTGGGTGTTGATCTCTCCTAGCACAAGAGTCTATTGCTTTATCACCAAGGCTCCAGAGAGACTTTTTGTAAAAATTAAAAACATTAAAACAAGGAGGGAGACAGATATGGGAAATTGGGAAGAGGCTGAAAATATCTTAGAAAGGGAAAGGCGATGGGGGATTGGGCACATCCACTTTGATTGTCATAATTCATGAGGTGACTAAATGTGTCAGGTTTATTTTTAAAATAAGCTCACCTGTTGTGTAAGAGCTAAACACTATGAACAGAAAAGGAAGACAAGATTAGCAAGAATTGTTTGGCTTTTTTTAAATAAGCAGGAATTATATTATAATTTTAAAAAATCATTTAAAAAAAAGCAGAGAATACCACAACAAATATTGCAACTCCTCACTAATTTGCCCCATTTGTAAGAGCCCTAAAAGTCATTGCAGGCTAACACTGCAGATTCTCAAAATGTGTGCTTTTAAAAATGGAACCAAGTTTTTCTAGCTAAGCAGGTCATTTTTCTAGCTAAGCAGGGCAGACATTAGGCTGTATGACATTATAGTTAATCATATTAATCCAGTTTTCTTGGCTCATTGAATGAATAGGTAAATATATGAAATTGAACTAAACTGATTTGGTAATTTGTAATACCCAATTTCATTTCCGGTATGTATTTTATTTCTATACCACCCAACTGGTAATAAGTTGGAGAATAATAAAAAATTGAAACAATCAGCAAAGCAACAAGAGAGTTGATTTCACTATTAAAGTGTTAAAATATGAAGATGTTTAAAAGCCAGCAATAAAATTTGGCAATACACTTAACAAATTAAAAATTAAATGCCCAAATAAAAGGGTGAATTCAGCCTGGTCTCTAAAAGTAGGTAATAAGGACACCAGGAAGATCTTTCTACAGACAGACAGCCACTGCAGAGAAAGTTCCTTCTCTGGTAACTGCCTATCACACCATTGTAGTGCATGAATCCTTAATGTTCTGCAGGTTCTCACCTGGCATCTCTAGTTATATGTACATTTGGTTCATAATCGATTGGCGCTATCAAAGTCATTTGGACCTTTACCTTAGATGTGAAGTCGAAGGCTTTCACGGCCGGCATGCATAGATTTTCTTTTTTTTTCTTTTTTTTTTTTATTATAAAATCACAAATTTTCTATTAACTAATTTCAAAAGTTAACATAGATTCTTTATTATAATTCTATTCAAAAATATTAATTCCCCTACCCCCCCCCACCTCAGTGCTCCCCTTCACTGGAGCCATTATCCCTTACCTAATCTTTCCAGAATCTCATTTCTTCTCATGGAGGTAACCTCCCATCTTTTGTCTGTAATACTTTTTTAACAAATACTTTCCAAATTTTATCAAAGTCACTTTCTTTCCAACTTCCTCTTCTTACTTTGAGTCTACATGTTAGCTTATCATTTATTGCCATCTTCCACACTTCTTTATACCACTCCTCCACTTGTACATTTATTTGCATTTTCCAATGTCTTGCTATAATTAATCTTGCTGCCATTAATAAATTTGTTATTAAATCCTTTTCTGCTTGGTTCCCATTCTCTTCATTATAAATTGACATCAATGCTATGCTCGGTTTCCTTTCTATATTTCTATTCAGAATATTCTCTATTTCTATGAAAACCATTTCCCAAAACTGCTGTACAAATTTACAATTCCACCACATATGCATATATGTACCTATTTCTTGACAACCTCTCCAACAATATTTAGAGTTATTCTTATCTATATTATGCAATCTTGCTGGTGTCAAACACCATCTCCATATTATTTTATAATAATTTTCTTTTATCCATATCGACATATTTTTAGATGTTTTTGTTTCCATATCTTATACCATTCATGATCTCCAATTTTTTGTTTCAAATCTTCCTCCCATATTCTCCTTAAATATTCCCCTTGGTCTTTTTTCCCTTATTTTTAATCAATATTTTATATAAGTCACTTGTAATACCTTTTATACTTTCATTATCATCCCTCTTTTCACCTTTTTTCACCAAATTTTCAAATTTTGTAAATTCCCTTATTTCTTTATGATTCTTTTTCCAATTTTTAATCTATTGTTCTAACTGTATGCAATTAAACCATGAAATTTTCATTCCACATAATTTCTCTCTTATACTCCCTTTCTCATTCATCTATCCTATCCATCCCTCTATTTTATCTAGTCCTCTTTTCTTTAATTCCTTTCCCATTTTTTCCTTCAAATTATTTGGGATTTTTTTTCCCATTATAACCAGTGTTAATACTGAATCAATAGGCAACAATTCTCTCTTATATTTATACCATATTTCCCATATATTTTGCAGAAATGGGTTCTCAATTCCTTTAATTTCCTTTTTTGTAAAATTTTCAAAAAATATATTCCATATTCTCTTTTCTATTCTCCTTGTTTCTATCTCTAACCATTCTAAATCCCCCTGTCCTACAATTCCTTCTATAACATATCTCAATTGATTAGCTTCATAATATCCTTTTATTTTGGGAAGACCAGGCATCCATAGATTTTCCTTGGTTTTTTTTCCAGGCTGTGAGGCCATGTTCTGGAATAGTTTCTTTCTGACATTTTGTCTGCATCTGTGGCTGGCATCCTCAGAGAATGATTGGGTAGGTGTGTGTGTGGAAAAGCAATCCCTGGAAGCAGCACCAAAAAAGCCCACAACACGGTTCTGATATGTGGATGACACTTTCACCATTTGGAACCATGGAGAAGAAGATTTGGTCTCATTCCTGAACCACCTGAACAGCATCCACCCAAATATCCACTTCATGATGGAAAAAGAGAAGGAAGGAACATTGCCATTCTTGGATGTCCTAGTCATCTGCAAACCAAACCATTGGTTAGGTTACAAGGTATACAGAAAACCCACACATATGGACCTACACAAGAACGCCAATCATCACCCAAGACAAAAAAGAAGCATAATAAAATCATTGGTAGACCATGCAAAAAGGATCTGCGAACCCCACTACCTGGAGGACGAACTGAGGCACCTAAACTGGGCCCTACAGGCTAATGGTTATTCCAGATTAGACATCACAAGAGCAGCCAGACCCAGAAAAAAAACCATAGGAATGAAGAAGAAAAACACCCACCCAAAGCGGAGATATTTTTACCATACATCAAAGGAGTCACAGACAGAACAGGGAAACTGATGAGGAAACACAACTTCCAAACAATCTATAGACCAACCAAAAAAATCCAAGAAATGCTACGCTCAGCAAAGGAGAAAAGAGACCCTCTCACAGCTACAGGAGTTACCGCATACCATGCAGCTGTGGACAAGTTTACATAGGGACCACTAAACGCAGTGTGCAAACACGAATCAAGGAACATGAGAGACACTGCAGACTGGGCCAGCCAGAAAAATCAGCAGTAGCAGAACATGTTATAAATCAACCTGGATGCAAAATGCTATTTGAAAACACAGAAATTCTAGACTAGGCCAACAACTATCATGTCAGAATGCACAGAGAAGCTATTGAAATCCACAAACACCTGGACAACTTCAACAGGAAAGAAGAAACCTTAAAAGTAAACAAAATCTGGCTCCCAGTTTTGAAATACAATAGAATCAAAACTCTATTCCCAGAAACTAACCATTCAATTACACAAATTTACATGTACTCCCCAACAGGGATTCACACCATATAAACTCCACACACACACCTACCCAACCATTCTCTGTGGATGCCACCCACAGAAGCAGGTGAAACGTCAGAAAGAAACTATTCCAAAACACAGCCTCACAGCCTGGAAAAAACCCAAGGAAAATCTTTACCTTAGAATTTAGAACTGTAGCACTATAAACTCACTTACTAGGGAATAAGCCCTATTGACCATGATGGGACTTAGGACTTTTTCAGACAAGGCTTACCACACAACAAGCTTGTGGGAGAGGTACAGACCTGTCGTACGGCAGGGGGTCCATTTTGGACGACACCGTCCCTCTCTCGGAATCGTCCGTGTTGTTGCAGAAATCATGGAACAGCAGACCCATGGATTGGAAAGTGAGTTTTATTACACCGGTGGGCCTGACCAAAGAGTCAGAACCAAGAGCTGTTGTTACATAATATTTTATACAGTATGCAATTCCCTCCTCCTTCTCTTTGGTGTCAGCAATTTCCCTTGAGACAATTTGTTGATAGTTCAAGGCAAGATAGCTTAGGAACATTTAGGTACAGTTCGACCATTATTAGAGAAAGAATTTGTTTACATCAGCATATCATATGTTTATGGAACATAGGTTTGATTAGTAAAGAACATTGACTAGGCCTGAGAGTTAAAGGAAAAAGACTTTGCAGACTTCCAGAGTCTCATAGGCTATCTAGTCTGATCCCAAATAGTAATTGTAAGATTACAGCATTCAGCAAATAGACATTAGAGTCTACATGGCTACTACAGTGTCACTTCCGTGTACAATTGAAGGCAGCCGTGCCATATTTTACTCACGGGCAACTTCTGTGAATAAAATATGGCACAGCTGCCTTCAATCGTACACGGAAGCGACACAAACGATTCTGAGAGAGGGACGGCGGCGTCCGAAACGGACCCCCTGCTGTGCAACAGCACCATACTTCTTCTGCAAGCTTGTTGCATGGTAAGCTTTGTTGAAAAAGTCCTTAGCTTTGAATAAACTGGCACAGGTTTAAGCTTCAAGTCAGGTTGCTGTTGTTGGAACAACTCACCTAAATCACGTGTTATTCATAACACTTCTGCTGGGCCATATTTTTCTTCTGCTCATCACTCAGTGAGCAGCACCTATACAACAGATTGTTTCTGAGGTCAGCATTCTTGACCCTGTCCAAATTACTTATCCATTTTGTTTCATTTGCATGGCTTCATCAAGTATCTTTGCAAGTTTGCACAGTTCCCAGAACCATCTGCAAAGAGAACAGTGCTGACTATAGCCCACTCCCATTCCCAAAATCAGTTCTATACTTAACATGTATTCAATTAGCAATAGTGCTGCACTTCCCTGAAATTAGCTAAATCAAAGCTACATTGTTTCCCTCCTAGTGCAATGAACTCAGGAAACAGCAGGCAGAAAAAGCGAGCTCTTCCTCTGGGAATACACTGTGATTTGGATACAGGGTGTTGTTATGACTCATAACAGGTGATTCCAGAAGGCCAACTTTCCAGCTGCTATTATCCACAGTCATAATCAGAGTGCTTCATTCATCAAGGTTTTGATGAATCAGCAAACCAGTCTTTGGCTTTTTGTTTTTTTTAAAAAAAGTATGTCCTGAACGATACATGCATTGTGCTCTTTCTGCAGTAGCACAGAATATAAGCCCAACAGCTAGCCAATAAATATTGTAAACAGCACCTACCCCAAAGTCAGTCCCCTATGTATTTTTTTTTCTTTTTGCAAAATGTCACTCTCTTCACCTGAATTTAGACAATCAAGATTAATTATCCATGGATCTCTAGTACTTCATAACATCCCTGCACAGTATTCCATAGTGATACCAGTTGGATGCTGTTTTCTGGCTCAGGTTTTGGCTGTGGCCAGGAGTGCATTTGCACAACTAAAACTAGTGCACCAGCTGCACCCATTCCTTGACAAGTCAGATCTGGCTACAGTGACACATGCCTTGATTACATCCTGTTTGGACTACTGTAATGTGCTCAGTGTGGTGCTGCCTTTGGAAACTATTCAGAAACTACCTTGGGTCCAAATGCTGTAGTGCAGCTGTTTGACTGGGGCTGGCTACAGGGATCATATGACACACACACAAACATATACTCCATTGAAACAGCTGCATTGGCAACAGTCCATTTCTGGGCAGAATTCAAAGTGCGGGTCTTGATGTTTAAAGGCCTAAACAGCTTGGGTCCAGACTATCTGGAAGACCGTATATTCCTATACAAGCCAGCTCGAGTCTTGAAATCAGCAGAGGAGGGCTTTCTCTCAGTCCCACCATCTTCACAGGTGTGGTTGGTGAGGACCTGGGAAAGAGCCTTCTCCGTGGCTGCTCCCAGACTGTGGAACTCCTTTCTATGGGAGGTCTAGTTGCCCCCCTCCCTGCTTTCTTTTCATTGACAGTTGAAGACATTTTTATTTAAGCAGGTGTATGAAACATGAATTTTAATTGTTGTGCAGCTTTTAATGTTGGATTTTTATTGATTTTATGTTTTTAAATATATGTTATATTTTAACTGCACAGGCTCGAAGGACAAATCCAGTTCCAAAAAAGCCCTGTAGCGATAGGCGAGGGATGAAACAGCAGGTGTAAAGATGCACTGGAAGCCGCAGACCCAACCCTGCATGCAGGCGGTTCAGGACATTGGTCGCTTGAAGCTGACCCAGGAGATGACAGTCTTGTTCGGCAGCATCCTGAACGACCAAGCAGCCTTTTTTAAGGAGAGCACTGCTTGCTCCATATGGAGAGGGGCCTAGAAAAGGTGGCCTAACGAAAGCTCAGCCCCAACTACCTGGTTGGCTAGCCGCAGCCAACGGGAATCTTCTGATGTGGTCAAACCAAGGCAAAGAAACAAAGGCACACACCGGCCTCCAAAGGTGTAAATAAACTGACACTTGCATGCTGGAACATCAGAACCATGCGAGACTCTGAAGATAGTGGACAGCCTCAGCGTCATTCTGCCCTAATAGCCCATGAACTATCACGGCTTAATATTGACATCGCTACTCTTAGTGAAGTTCGCTTCCATGAGGAAGGCAGTCTTAAAGAACATGGCGCTGGCTACACACTTTACTGGTCTGGCAAACCCAAAACCGAAAAACATCTTTCAGGAGTAGGCTTTATGATTAAAAACTCCATTGCCTCCAAACTCGAAACCTTGCCAACAGGACACTCTGATCGCATTATTTCCTTACGCCTCCCACATGTTGTTCGCTTTAGTATATATGCCCCAACTATGCAAGCCGACCCTGTAGAGAAAGACAAATTCTACACAGACCTACACCAACTCATACAAAAAGTCCGTGTAGAAGATAAAATTGTTATCCTTGGTGACTTCAATGCCATAGTAGGAAAGAACTCCGAAGCCTGGAAAGGTGTCTTAGACAAGCATGGTGTTGGAAATTGCAATGATAATGGATGCCTCCTGCTAGAGTTCTGTGCAGAACAACAGCTGACTATTACAAACACAATCTTTCAGCAGAAAGATAGCTTGAAGACAACCTGGATGCATCCCCGATCCAAACATTGGCACCTCATTGACTGCTTTCTAGTCTGTCAGAGAGACATTCGTGATGTCCATCATACCCGAGTGATGCCCAGTGCAGAATGCCAAACAGATCATCGCCTCGTCAGATGTAACCTAAATCTTCATCTTAAGTTCAAACCTAAGAGGGGTGGCATCTTAAAGAAGAGACTCCAAGTCAACAATCTTCAACAAGCTACTATGAGAGACAACTTCCAGGCAAATCTACAAATGAAACTTGAAGACCATCCTACAGATCCTTCTCCTACAGTGCTTTGGCAACATATCAAAAACAGTATCCTCCAGTCTGCAGAAGAATCCCTCGGGTTCTCCCACAAGTAAAATCAAGACTGGTTTGATGAAAACAACCAAGAGATCTAGGAGCTGTTGGCAAAGAAGAGAACTGCTCACCAGGCATACCTTGCCCAGCCAACCTGCCGTGTAATAAAAGCAGCTTTCCGCCTCACATGTAGTAAACTACAACAAATACTCCGAGACATGCAGAACAAGTGGTGGATCAATATAGCAGAAAAGACACAACGCTGTGCAGATCTGGGTGATCATAGAGGATTTTATGAAGCTCTTAAAGCAGTGTTTGGATCTACTTATCAGGTCCAAAGCTCCTTATACAGTACAGATGGTCAAACATTAATTACTGATAAAGCCTCCATCCTGAATCGATGGGCTGAACACTTTCAAAGTCTCTTTAGCACCAACCGAGTAGTCCAAGCCTCAGCTATCCAACATATGATACAAAAACCGATGAAAAATGAATTGGACATAGCTCCCACTTTGGAAGAGACCCTTAAGGCCATACAGCAGATGAAAAACGGCAAGGCAGCTGGGATTGATGGAATCCCACCTGAAGTCTGGAAACATGGAGGTCATGCGCTCCACAAAAAATTCCATGAATTCCTTGTGAATTGCTGGGGAAAAGGGGAACTGCCATCAGATCTCCGAGATGCAGTCATCATCACCCTGTACAAGAAAAAAGGAGCAAAATCCGACTGCTCAAACTATCGAGACATAACACTGCTCTCTATTGCTGGAAAAATCCTTGCAAAGATACTACTGAACAGATTAGTTCCTGCTATTGCAGAAGAACTTCTCCCTGAAAGCCAATGTGGCTTCAGAGCCAATAGGAGTACTACAGATATGGTATTTGCCCTTAGACAACTGCAAGAGAAATGTAGGGAGCAGAACAAGGGTCTCTATGTAACATTTGTCGACCTCACCAAAGCCTTCGACACTGTGAGTAGAAAAGGTCTGTGGCAGATCCTGGAAAGACTAGGATGTCCCCCCAAATTCCTTAAAATGATTACCTTGCTACACGAGGGCCAGCGTGGTCAAGTCAGATATGGCGATGCTCTTTCAGAGCCCTTTCTAATAACTAATGGAGTGAAGCAAGGTTGTGTACTTGCACCAACTTTATTTACAATCTTCTTTAGCATGATGCTCCAAAGGGCTATGGCAGAGCTCGAAGAAGAAGACGGCATCTATATACATTACCGTACTGATGGTAGCTTGTTTAACTTAAGCCGTCTGAGGGCTCACACTAAGACTCTAAACTATCTAGTCCGTGAGCTGCTCTTCGCTGATGATCCTGCCCTTGTTGCCCACACAGAAACAGCTCTGCAGTGCCTAAAATCCTGCTTTGCAACAGCTGCAGAGCTGTTTGGGCTGGAAGTCAACCTGAAGAAAACAGAAGTTCTATACCAGCCTGCACCACATGACGAACACCACCATCCCCACATTGCCGTTGGCAAATCTGTGCTCAAGTCCGTTCAGGAGTTCACCTACCTGGGAAGCATCATCTCCTCAGATGCCAAGATTGACAAAGAGATCGATCACAGATTAGCAAAGGCATATAGTGCATTTGGAAAACTTCACAAAAGAGTCTGGAGCAATAAACACCTGAGGCAAAGCACAAAAATCAGTCTGTATAGAGCCATTGTACTGTCTATCCTCCTTTATGGATCTGAAACATGGGTCACCTATCGCCATCATCTACAACTCCTCGAGTGCTTTCATCAGCGCTGTCTATGCACAATCCTAAATATACACTGGACTGACTATGTGACAAATGTTGCTGTCCTTGAGCAAGCAGGGATCACCAATATTGAGGCCATGATATTGAGAACGCGGCTGCGCTGGGCAGGGCACGTTCTAGGATGGAGGACCATCGCCTCCCAAAAATACTACTCTACGGTGAATTCGCCATGGGTCAACATAAGAGGGGCGCTCCAAAAAAGCGATACAAAGACTCCCTGAGACAACATCTCAGGCTCGGCCAAATTGATCACCAACAGTGGTCCACCCTGGCCTCACATGGGGAGGCATGGAGACGCACTATCCACAATGCTGCAGCCTTATTTGAGAACTCATGCCGAACAAGTCTTGAAGAGGAACAACAACGCAGAAAGGATCACAACCCAAAAACATCACCCAAGGAGACCTTCTGCTGTGCTTTCTGCAACCGGACTTGTTTATTTCGGATTGGCCTTTTTAGTCATCAGTGCGCTTGCAGAAAGCACGAGATGAGTCCTTCTTGAATCTTCGTTTGCGAAGAAAAGCCAGAGAGAGAGAGAGAGAGAGAGAGAGAGAGAGAGATTTTAACTATATTTTAATACTGGCTATTAATTTAATTCTTTTTTAACCCTTGTGATGTTTTATTTTTATTTTTTAATTATTGTAAGCCACCTTGAATCCCATCTTGGGAGAAAGGCAAGATATAAATCCAATAAATAAATAAATAAATTCTGCACAAACACAAAATACCTGTGAATTTTGTGCATAATAAGTCCCCAATTATAGCATTTTCTACGCAGGAAACAGCAATATTATTTTCTGAACAAAAAAATGCTGTTTTCTGCACGCATGCAGATACCACACACACACAAACTTGTGTGAATTTTGTGCAGAATAAATCCTGAACTGTGAATATTCTTTGGAAAATGTGCAGTTTAAAAGAATTTCTTGTAGCAGGAAGAAAATTGCTAAACTTATTCATTGCTGCCTTGGGGAATGAACCTAGTGGAGAACTGGATCCCAAAATCAAACTGTTACCAGCTGCCCAGTACTTTATTACTCATTTCTTTCTGTGAGCAATTGTTTTATAAGCAGTAAGAGGTTATGTTTAGAAGACAAAGGTTCCAGGCTGTTTGCTGAAGAAAACGTAGGGCAAACTAGGAGCTGAGCCAAAGAAGTAGAAATGGGAAAGTAGTTCATGACAGAAAATAGGAAATTAGTAGGTTAAAATGGGTGACATTGTAAATATGAGAGCTTGGATGCCTTGGAGAGACTAGTACATTAATATGGATTCAATTATATCCATGATCTCAAACAAGCAGTCATTTAATCTGGCAGTAGCTTCACCAGTAAAACAATTCACTTCTAAAGGATCCTTACTGCATTCAATTTGCTCCCCACTTAGTTGGCAGTACAGGGAGCAAAGAAGTAAAGTACTTTACTGCCAGAGTCACTATTAGAATAAACTACTGACGCTTTCAGAGCATAGATGTGAACACACACAAGTACCTTTGACAAGGAAGTAGATAATAGCGTGGGTTGCTCAACTAATATCTCATTAGCAAAGGAAATTAGCTTTAGCTGTACGACATTTTAAAGGTAAAGACACAGATGGTTTGCTGGAGTAAATCGCTCCTTGAGGATCTGTCCCTGAACCTGTCCATTCAATTCTGCTGCTTGAGTGAATTCTCTTTGGTCTCTGCCACAATGAATGTTAACATTCTATGGGCATTGGCACAAAAGGGCCCCTCAACAAGAGAAATCAGATGAATATTTCTGCTATCGAGCAAATGAGGATATCTTTGCCTGTCATTTTTATGGTAGATTTTCATTCTGAGCACAGATTCTTTAAATTTACCTGCTTTATCTTTTCAGGTGCTTTATTAAAAATACTTTTGGGATTCTTGCTTTCATAAACCCATAAAGGCACATCTGAAAGCCTCCTCAGGCAATCATCACCTTTCTTTCTCTTTCTTTTCTGTGAATAGTTTGAATAGCTGCTAAGTGTTCATTCACAATGAATATTATTGTTTGCCTTTGGGGAAAACAATATTTTATCAGCTTCCACAATACCATCTATTCTTCTAGACAATTCCTTTCTTGATGCACATCTCCAGCAAAGGTTATCAGCTCCCATTATCTTATTATGAGCCACAGGATTTGGGGATATTTTCATGGAGGGAATTTCAGCTGGTCATATAAGTGTCTCACAAGTATAGCTGCAAGTTTGAAAATCTACTAATGTTATGGTCTTGGGTTGCTGTTGTTTTAAATAACTGCTTCGGGGAGAGCCAAATGTTATTTGAAATATCTCATGATCATCCAGAGGTGATATGAATAATGAATGAGGTGACTGAATAGTATACAGATTTCATAACTAAAATACACAAGACACAATCCAACAATGGATTTCTAGTGGAAGGGTGGAATCCAGTGGAACCTGGAGGAGAATGTTTGCCCTCATAACCAATTCTGTAGGCCTGGGAGACTGTCCAGAGCCAGTTTTGGGGTGGTGTGGAAGACTGAAAGGGAGAGGGGAGATGATAAACGTTCCACTATAATCCCCAGCTACTGCCATCACAGTGGATTTAGTTCATTAATTTAATGTTGAAGGCCAGGAAGTGGGAATCCTGTGGAGGTTTACATAGAAACAATTCCTTCTGTGTTCAGTGGGGCTGACTCCTTAATAAGTGTGTTTGTGTTTGCAGACAGAATTAGATATTTTGAACACTGGAATTTATTTCTTGGTTACTGTTCCAAGAACAAAAGGAAAAACCATTGCTTTTGCTTAAGCCTCCTAAAATCTGGCCTACGTGGATGTGCCCATATAGGAAAAAAGACAGAATAATAGAACAGTTTTTTTAAAAAAACTTTTCTGATGAAAATTGATGCAGTTGTGACTGAGAGAAAAATTGAAAGGGTAATAACATTATGGTTTTTGTTCTATGATTCTTTTCATTTTCCTCCTGACTTAAACCCTTTTGTTCTCTCATTCAGTGTCTTCTATATAATCTCAAATTGCTTTTCATGTTATTTTTACTAGCACTAAAAGTGCTAATTGATGAATTGGCACACATAATCAATTCATTCATTAGTCACAAATTAAAATGTGAGTGTTAATTGGATTTTAAATAGAGCTGTCCCTTAAAATGGTGCTCGGTGTTGATGGCATTTTTGTAAACAATTACGTACATCTCCCCAATATAGGCAATACATTAGCAATGCTGTTTTTTTAAAAAAAATATTTAATTTATTTAAGCAAGGAAAAGGGTTACCATCAAGAAATATAGTCAAATTAAGCCTGCCAGATGATAAAGGAATTCTTAGTGGACAAGCCATCTTCCATTTAATGGATTGATTAATTGATCAAATTTGAATACTTTTATGTATTAGCAGAGATTCAAGCAATGCCATTTTGAAGTGGTGAAGGTGTGCTTTTTTTCTTTTTTTTCTCACCAATCTGGCTGCCATGTTTTCAACCAACTGAAGTTTCCAAACGTGGTACAGAGGTAGCCCAATGCACAGTACACTGCAGGAGTCCAACCTTGAGGTTACCAGCAAATGCACTACCATTTTTAGGTCCTCCAGTTCTAGGAAGCGGTGCAACTGCTGTAACAGCCAAAGCTGATAGTAAGCTCTCCTGGCTGTCACATCTATCTGAGCTGTCGTTTGGTGCCACAGATGCAGAAGCAGTCTCAGGGCTGCAAACACAGTCCTTCAGGAGGGAGTGTAACCCCATCCAGGACTGATTGGCACACCTCCAAACCCAGGCTAGGACCCTTGACAGTAAGCACCTCCATCTTGTCTGGATTCAGCTTCAGTTTGTTTTTCCTCATCCAGCCCATTACCTTCTCCAGGCATTCATCCAGAGGAGACCCATTATCCTTATTATATTCAATTCGCCCCCCAAAATTATCAATCATTAGTAGAGAACCATCTCTAATATGTTTCTTCTCTTACACTCCATTTCCATAACACATCAATCTAAAGTAAGCTATTAAAAAATGTACACAGCAACTGTGCCCTTATATCTCAACCTCTCTGATTAAACTGGACAATCAACTCAAGTTTCAGATGCTTCATCTGGCAATTAAAGTGATTAAAGCCTGCAGCCCTGCTTCAAACACATTGAATTATAAAAATACATTTTAAAAAAATGCCAGTCAGTCAATAATTAAAACTAGATGGAAGACTTGACTAGCAAATCTTGAATACAGACCTGAAGCTGGGGTCATTGTTTCTTTAAACGAACTACAATTTTTGCCTCTTAGTAGGATTTGAGAGGCTTAATCTTGCTACCTTTCTTTATTTCTAAATAGGACACTGCCTTACGAATAACAGTATTGAATGCCTGCTAGGCCTATTCTGTGTTTAGCTTTTCTGTGCAGTACATTTTCAGAATAAAATATATGAGAAGGGAAGGAGTAAAACCTGACCTTTCAAGAGTGCTTAGGAAGATATGCAGCATAAGTTGTCCTGGCAGCAAACATATGGCTGTGCAGAACTGGCAAGATTACTTTGTACCTGTTACCTACACATTCTAATCATATTATACTATGTAGTAGAACAAGTAGCACAGAACACCGGGAAACTGCTTAGTAGGGGATGGAGAAATGTCAGGGAGAAGAAGCAAGAATGATTCCTCCTGGAAGTAAATTGTTACACATAATGAGTTACTTGACAATTAATTACTTTTCTTAATAACTAAGACATAACTAAATTACATTATGATTGTAACATAGAATCATAGAGTTCGAAGAGACCATAAGGGCCACTCAATCCATCCCCCTGCTATGCAGGAATACACCATCAAAGCGCTCCCGTCAGATGGCCATCCAGCCTCTGTTTAAAAACTTCCAAAGAAGGAGACTCCACCACACTCGAGTCACTGCTGAACAGCTCTTACTGTCAGGAAGTTCTTTCTGATGTTTAGGTGGAATCTTTTCCTGTAGTTTGAGTTTATTGCTCTGTGTCATAGTCTCTGAAGCAGCAGAAAACAAGCTTGTGCCATCTTCAGTATATCTTTTCATGTATTTAAACATGGCTATCATGTCATCTCTTAACCTTCTTTTCCTCATGCTAAACATAAGCCACTCCTCATAATGAAGGATATAATGGACATAATGATGAATAATCTCATTTCTTTCCATGTGTAACAATAGCTGTTCTCAATTACTTCCATTTTTACAGTATGTGCATTGCCTTATTACTTAGGTGTTTTTGTATTATTAACTTGTAGCATTCTGATGTTTTCTTAAAAATAACCCCCAAGTACCAAAAATTGCTGTTGAATTTTCAAGTAGTAGTTACTTTAAAAATCATAACTATAGTAGGAATTGCTTTGGAGCTAAATTCTACAAGCAATTACTTTTAAAGTAACTTACTAAGTTCTGTTCTAGGTCTTCTCTCCCTTGGTTGATAGATAGTCTATCAAGTATTTAAAGTGTGAGTTGCTACAGACCCTTTGTAAAATATTCTAGAAAGTTTGCTGTGTATGTTTGTTTTTTATGGGAATGCATGCCTCAGTTAATGACGTCGATGTGTTATTTGGTATTACTTCTTTAACAGAAAAGTTGGTACCAGAGGCAGAAATAATATGGACAGAATAGGGATAGATTCCTATACCACAAATCAAGAAGGGCAGTTCAACATGTTTCAGCAAACTTTTTGATTCTAGATATGCACATCTGTAATTAAACAAGCAACTCAGGTAAGCCTTGCATAAGAAACTTAAGGCTTCTTTTAAATGCATTTAGGGATGAATTTTTCACTGGCCTCCACCTTTCTTATGATTTCTATTTTGATGGCCAAAGAGTCCTGTTTTCTAAAAGCTTATTGGGTACAACATTTGGGAGAGGCTTATCTGCCCTGCCCCTTTCTCCCTATTTTGCTGTTCATGCATACTCAGTAACAGATTCTGGAGGCAGCTGCTATTTGCCTTGCCTGTTGTGGGACAGACACACACAGTTAGAGAAGGATCAGCTACAGTAAACTTTCATTCTTTCCCAGCATTGTTTATAGCAGACATACTTTCCTTTGCACAGGCAGCCCTCAGAGGCCGACCAAAAACAAAAAAAAAAGGTCTATATCTGCCTGCAAAAAGATACCCAGAAGGGTGCCAGTTTAACGTGTATAGGAAGGGAGTTCCAGAGCCTGGGAGCAGCCACCAGGAAGTGCTGTGAGGGTGATAAGACAGAGAGAAGGGTCTCTCCAGATGATCTCAAGAGACTGGCAGGCTCATATAAGATATGGTCATTCAGAAAACCTAGAGCTATATTGGGCTTTTTAAGTCATAACCAGCACTGTGTGAGGGCAAACCCTGCTGTTTCCTGTGTGGGGATCGGGGAGAGAACTTGAAAAAATTTGATTTAAAAAAATAATTAGTTAAGTTATTAGTTAGTTCCAAGGATTCTCAAGAGATCACTGCTTTAGTTAGAATTTTAAAAAAAATATAAGGAGTCGGAATCCTAGATCGGCGTCTTAGTTAAGTAGATGTAACTGAGTAACCTCTCCTGGCCATCTGCCTTAAGAGCCAGCTACCAAATTGGGCTAAGGAGCTCCATTCAGCTGGTGATTGTGGTTCAAGGAGGATATTTCCAGCCCATTCCCACCAGCAAGTGAAGCCAGGCCAAGGACTTGTGACAGGAATCCTGCTTCGGATGATTGAAGCATTGTTTACGGTGGGAGGGGGATGGAAGTCTCTGAACAGAACTCCTTCGCTTTTTACAACAGGACTAAATAGTCTTTTGGAATAAAGATCAATTATAGGTCCATAACTCTAGGTTACCAATCCATAACAGCAATAATAAATACCAGTCATAGTTTTCCATTTTGCAAAATGGAACAAAAAAGATTTATTTTTATTTTTATTTTAAAAAAAGAGGAACTAAAATGGCTACCACAGGCAAATCTTGGCCTATGGAACAAAACTCACTTTCATATTTGCTGTCTTGACATCATCTCAGCACCTGTAACACAGCACAAGACACAGCACGAGCCAGCACTAGACCCATGCAATATTTCTCCTCCCCCATTTAGTGAAGTCATATATAGCGCATTTAGAAGACTTTATAAAAGAGTCTGGAGTAATAAACACCTGAGGCAAAGCACAAAAATCAGTGTGTATAGAGCCATTGTACTGTTTATTCTCCTTTATGGATCTGAAACATGGGTCACCTATCGCCACCATCTACGACTCCTCGAACGCTTTCATAAGCGTTATATATGCACAATCCTAAATATACACTGGACTATGTGACAAATGTTGCTGTCCTTGAGCAAGCAGGGATCACCAGCATTGAGGCCATGATATTGAGAACACAGCTGCACTGGGCAGGGCACGTTTCTAGGACGGAGGACCATCGCCTCCCCAAAATAGTACTCTATGGTGAACTCGCCATGGGTAAGTTTGGGCGCTCCAAAAAAGTGATACAAGGACTCCCTGAAACAACATCTCAGGCTCGACCAGATTGATCACCAACAATGGTCCGCCTTGGCCTCACATCGGGAGGCATAGAGACGCACTATCCACAATGCTGCAGCCTTATTTGAGAACTCACGCCGAACAAGTCTTGAAGAGAAATGACAACACAGAAAGAATCACAACCCAGAGGAGACCTTCTGCTGTGCTTTCTGCAACCGGACTTGTTTATCTCGGATTGGCCTTTTTAGTCATCAGCGCACTTGCAGAAAGCGTGGGATGAGTCCTTCCTGAATCTTTATTTGTGAAGAAAAGCCAGAGAGAGAGAGAGAGACTTGGATAATAGAAAAGTAATGATGAATTACAATTACATGGTGGAAGGAGTGAAGCCACTCCTCTTTACATGACATTCATGATGCAGTTATACCTTCAGTAGTGGGGAAAGGGATTCATGTGTGTCATGGGCAAAGATTAATCACTCTCTGCACAGCAGAGGATGAGATGAAGCATTGGCCAAATACAATGTGGGAATGCTTCCCTCTTTTAGCAGTGCACCAAGATGACAACGAGAAGAGAAAGTGTACTGCTTGATTGCACAAATGCTGGGAAGTTACAGGTCCTCCCAAGCTGTGTTGTGTTCTATCTTTGACTTTTTATTCTAGCTAACTATTGTGTATTTTCAACAAAGAACAACAAGAAGGAAGCCAGTGAGCACAGCCTCTAAGTGCTGGCAGCCTGGTAGAATTAAGATGATTAAAAAATTGAATAATGAAAGGAGGGTGAATGAACTTGTGGAGAGCAAGCAGCTCTATAGGGTAGTATATGCTTGGCATGTAAGAAGCACAAGTATTGTGAAAAGGACGACTACAGTAGTTTGAATAGAGAGGATTTTTGCCAGATTACCTCCATTTTGTTCCCTGTTTCCATTGTTGTGTCTCTCAGCTTCCATCTTGTCTATCTGTGACTGCTGCTTGGAAGGGTTGGTAACCAAGGAGAAAATTACTGTATTGATGGGACTCATTTTCATCCTCCATTCAAGGGGGGAAGAGAGTGTACTAACCCCTAACTAGTCTTTACTGTGGACTGCTCAGAGGCACTGCAGTGGATCTGCCCCATATTCCAATGCAGACAGGCAACACCTTGACACACATCAAATCACTATACAGTCATGAGTGCCTTGGTGACTTTCTGCTTAGTACCAGACACACACATCCATAACTGACATAACATGAGGAAAATCAATTTTTTGAAATGCTAGCTTGTGTTTCTGCCTCTTTCTCTGTTGTGTGTGTTGAGGTGAAACAAGATGAAGAAGAGGAAAGTGTGGGTGGATTCAGACAGGGTGAATATTATGCTAAAAGTGGCTGATTGTACATGGCTGTTTTCACCTTCTTATGTTTGAGTCAAAAGATGCATGCATCCATCCAAACCAAGAAGTACTTATTGCTGCCCATTTCTGGCATCACCTTTATCCTTTTCATACAAAGGCAAAAAAAAGTTTAACTCAGCTACAGTCATTTAATTTTTGATGTGTGCTTCACCCTACTATGAATAAATGCTGGGTTCCCCCCCCCCATCTCACCATGATGTCATGGTGGCATGCATATCAACTCATTTGCAAGACACTCCCCTTCTTTGTCCCTGCACCCAATTTCTGGCTTCTGGCTACCTTGCTGAAATGAACTAAAATTATCACTGTAATGGATGACTCTGTACACCAAAGTAGATTATAAATCCATTCCTGTAACTGGGAGAGCAATGCATGCAACAAACTACTACACACATTAGATTACTTCACAAAGCAAACACAAACACATTGTTCCTTTTTTTTTTCCCTATAAGACCAGTGATGGGGTTCATTAATATACTATGTGGTTTTAAATAAAGGAAAGTTCCTTCCTCTCTTTGAAATAGGTGGAAAATATTAAAGAGAGCATGGGTTGCAGGGAGGTTGCAGTCTTTCGGCTCCACAGAATCTAGATTCCAGATCCTGTCAGGGAGAATAACCCATAGTCTGCCTAAAGCTTGCAAAGTGGCTGGCAATGTGGGCCTACACCTGGTGGCAGTGAGGCTCATTGCTCCATGGTGTCATAGCATTATTATTCCACTTTAACGGCCAGAGCAACATCATATGGAATCCTGGGATTTGCAGATCAGGGAGGGGCATTTAGAATTCTCATTGAAAGAGCTCTTGAGCCTCAGTAAACTACAAAGCCCAGAATTCCACAGAATGTTGCCATGGCAGTTAAAGTGGAATAATAGTGCTATAATAGTATAGTGTGATTCCACTCCATATTTGCAAGGTGCTATGGCATTGTGATGGGATAAAAAAAATGAGGAGGGGGAAAGGGTTGAGGGTAATAAGGTTGGACCACCCCAACCATCCCTACACCACCTCTAGCTATTCCCACTGTGAAAATAATTCCATCAAGTAGAGAGAGTGGAAACAAGCTGTAGCAGTGTGTTGTAAGAAGGAAGGACATGTCACAAAGTACAAGTGTGGTGACTAAATACAAGTTTATATTGTACAAAGGAAAAATCTGTTGCAGAAGCATTTGAGTGTACACAAAGCATATACCACTGTGTGAATTCACCCTGTGTTTTGTACTGCAGGCCACTGGCTTGTACCATTCAAGTTAAAAAAAAAAAGTAACCAGAAGTGGCTTTATGAAATGAAAAAGTAAAGTAACTTTGAAAACTTTTAATTGTATCCATAACTATTTGTTTGACCCTTTAAATTATTACACTAATTACTGTGTAAATTTCCCTCATTATCCATTGTTCCTCCAAGGCATGAAAAATAGGCCTGGAGGAGTGGAGAGATGTGTCCAGAGCAAGTGTGACAAGAGACATGGCAGGGCAGAAAGATTAGAGACTTGATTGAAACATTTAAAATGCTTGTTTAATTTGGCAATCAAGCCCAACTCTAATAAGTACTGTACTATCTCCCTATCCTTCCTTTGAATAACGTAAGGATGTATTAATTTAAGGAAAATTTAAAGTATTGAGCAATTTTTTTTTCAACAGCAAAGCCCCATTTTAGCATAATCTAAAAGAAGTAAATACAACAGGCAAGCAGGTCCAAGGCTGTGCTAAATAGCCTAACCTCAACAACATAGCCACCATATGTTCACAGCTCCTGCCTCCTGGCCTCTCTGTATCCAACACAGACATTCGTACCAGGAAGACTTTTTGTATACAGCTGTCCATACAGGACCCTGCACCGTCATAGTGGAGCTACAAGATGTAGGGCAGAACACTGGATGCATAGGGTTACTTTGGTCAGTCTTATATGCCTTTGTCATTGCCTCCTTCTAAGGCTGATGGAGTGTGACTTGCCCAACGTCGGCCAGTGGGTTTCCATATCTAAGCAGGGGTTTGAATATCCCCTTCTGTGTTTTACTAAGATGCATCTTAGTACCATATCTAGAATTCCATTAAAAAAAACAGATAACTTGAAAGACCTAATAACATGAAATAACAACAGCAAAAATAGTTGGAAATATTCCCATCTCCCCCAATGTTTATACTTCTACCATGCAATCACTTTTTTTACCCAGCTGGCATGAATGTTGGCAATTTGTACTCCAAGAGATATGACCACCACCAAATTTTGTAGTTATAGGGCAAACCATTTCAACTGGCTAAGAAATGGATTTTGATGTTGTTCTTTAAATACAGAATGTTTCACTTCTTAACTACAGAGCTGTTCTAACAGCTCAATTAAGAATGAGAATAATGGCAGTAATCACAGACAATCGGATGGCAAAGAGTGGCTGCTCTCATTTCCCCCTGGGTCTGAGTTTTAGAAAAAGGGGGAAGAGAATAAAATGATCAGGAATGTGAATCAGATGTGAATGCATGCCTGTGCGAGAAACAGAAGTGTGTGTGTATGCACACATGTGTAAAAGACAGGCAAGTGAGGTTGAGACAGATCAGGCTGGAACGGATGTGTGGGATCTCAATGAACAGCGTTTACAATGGTATTATTAAAAGTAAGTAGTTACCTTTATAGCTCCAAGCTCAATAGTTAGTTACTGCTGTAGCTATTATTTTTAAAAATTCTGTACTTTGCTTACCTTTAAAGTAACTAAACTAAGTTACTTAAAAGAAATTATGTGAGTGCTATGAGCTGTTGGTTTGAAGTACAGAACACATTCTCTTCCCATCTACCTCACTGACACGCCATGAAGCACACCTGAACCATGCGATATTCCTACACTGTTTAGTGAAACCGCACACTTTTAATCATAACAGTAAATTAAAGTTATGTTTAGACTAAAAAAGGTTGGTTATCATTAAGTTGCCATTGCAATCTAATGTATTAACTAGTTATTTCCAAGCTCTTCACATATGTGAAATAATTAGAAAGAGAATGTGAAGTGGCTCCCACACCACTCAATCACTTGCTATGCAACCCTCACAAATTTATCCAGAGGGGATGTGGCCCTAGGGAGTAGGAGAGCAGACTCTGCCCCCCCTTTAAACCTTGCATACTCTAAAGCAGGTAAGTAGGCAACCCTGTTTTTATTCATTTCCCATAAGCCTTATAATAACTCCTTCCCATTTTTACTGTCATTGCCCCTGACTATGTTGTCATAGATAGATCAGAATGTTCAATGTCATTCTGATCTATATCACCAGCGGTGGCTGGAGGGTCCCATGTCCACGGCTAGTGAACCCATTACTAGTTAGCCTTAAAGGAGCTATCCAAACTACTGAACCTACTTAGGAATAGGTTTCATCACACTGTAGGGCTCCTTTAAAGCCTGGATCTACCTGGAGTGGATTCACCAACTCACTGACATGGGACTCACCAGCTGCAACTGTTCTATGCTCAGCCTATCATCACTGCCATATTTGCAACTCAACCCATGTATTTAGGAAGGGTCCAGGTGACAGGAGCCTGAGTGGTGTACTAAAGAACAGGCACCATGTTTTTGTTGTTTCTATAGAAACATACATTTCATTGCCTAAAGAGAAAACACTTTTTTAAAAAAATAATGATCTTTAGGTTTTTTGTGGGGGGGGGGTGGGCTGTGAGGCCGTGTTCTGGAATAGTTTATTTCTGACATTTTGCCTGCATCTGTGGCTGGCATCTTCAGAGAATGGTTGGGTAGGAGTGAGGTTGGGTTTATATACTGTGAGTCCCTGTTGGAGAGGATATGTAAATTTGTGTATTTGAATGGGGGGGGGAGATATGCAAGGAGGATTAATGTCTGTTTGGCTAATGGTCCATTGTGTGCTGGAAATTCCCTTGTCCCTGGGTGAAGTTCATTTGCATGTGGTGAGTTTTGATTTTGGTGTTTTTCAAGACTGGTAGCCAAACTTCATTTACTTTAGGGCTTTCTTCTTTCCTGTTGACGTTGTGCAGGTGTTTGTGGATTTTAATAGCTTCTCTGTACATTCTGACATGATAGTTGCTGGCCTGGACCAGAATTTCAGTGTTTTTAAATAACATTTTGTGTCCAGGTTGGTTTATAAGATGTTCTGCTACTGCTGATTTTTGTGGCTGGCCCAGTCTGCAGTGTCTCTCATGTTCCTTGATTCGTGTTTGCACACTGCGTTTAGTGATTCCTGTGTAAACTTGTCCACAGCTGCAAAATCAAAACTCAACACATGCAAATGAACTTCACCCAGGGACAGGGGGATTTCCAGCAGACAATGGACCATTAGCCAAACAGAAACTAGCCATTCAAATACCCCCCAGAAACTAGCCATTCAAATACACAAATTTACATATCCTCTCCAACAGGGGCTCACAGTATATAAACCCATACACATTCCTGCCCAACCATTCTCTGAAGATGCCAGCCACAGATGCGGGTGAAATGTCAGAGATAAACTCTTCCAGAACACAGCCTCACAGCCTGGAAAAACCACACAGAAAACCTATTGATGCCTGCTGTGAAAGCCTTCAACTTTATAATGAACTTTGTCTCAGTAAATTATTGTGAAGCACTAAATTGCTCTTCAAGGACATTGTTCCGCTTATCCTACCATTTCCCCCCAGAAATAATATGCTAGAAAACTCTACATAAACCAGGATCTTTCCTTCGAAACCTGGGTGGGTGGAATCTGTGTAGTAAGAGAAACCTTCATATATACGGTAACATTGCAGGAGAAAGTTGAAAGATGAAGAAAATACATTAAAAGAAAGCATTGTGGACAATTCCACTAATTCATTTCTTCCGAGCATGAAATGTTAGTCAAAACACATGGGTACAGTTGATAATGTTGGTTGTATGTATGTCTGTGCCCCCAACTTGTAACATCTAGCAGAACTTCACTCATGTCAGAGTGTTACCACTTTTCTACACTTTTGCAATCAACTGCTGTTCACTTGTGACTCAGAAAATGTAAAACCTTTTGCATGTTGCAATGACTTAATGCAATTTTGCTATATGTTATGGAAAGAAAGGGGGATGAGGCACATAGTTTCCATTTCCAGTAGCAGTAGGGTAGTGCCTAGGGTAGCATTTAGGGTACCATGTAGTTTTGACAAGTCAAAATGAAAAATGTGGCATCTCTCCCCCATGATATATAATGTATGTCTGTTTTGTATGAGTTTTAACAATCCTTCCTGCAAAACACTAAGCCACCATCGAGGCTTTATAGGCTTGGTGGACCACTGGAAGCCATGTCCCCATGTTAACATCAACAACCACATTCTTTTAGCTAAGATTTGTTTTTGCCTATGTAGAATCTTCTACCCCTTAGTCTTTCCTCTGAGGCTCCTCAAATTAATTTTATGGGTTAGAATCCAATGCTGGACTTCACTACTTCCACCAAATTGACACAACCTCCTCCTCTGGCAGCCCCCTATATACCTGGACATCTGAAGCAGGTTTTGGTGATACAAAGGGCTACAATAGGAGTGCTCAAGGAAGAAAACTGGGATTCTGCTTGCACTGTGTACCAAAGTATACCATTGAATCTTAATTGAAGAATTATGAAGTGTTTGGCATAAGTGCACTTATGTACTCATGATTTCTTCCAAATGCTGTGACACGCTAAGATGTGTGAAATTTTTGTAGCCTATAACATTCTGTACTCCTCCCTTTTAAAGCCCATGGTAGCAAAGGTACTTCATGAATAATGAGTAACTCAGGGTTAAGGCAGAATTGATAGATCAAAGCACTGTACAAGGTTGTTTTTTCTTTGTTTGTTTTTGCAAAGAGCTATAGCTCCCTGTTGAACCTGCTCAGTTAACCAGCCAGAAGGGATCATCAACTCCTTATTTGTAATGCCATGAAGAACACAACATTTCTACTGATATTTGGACTATCAAGAAGAAAAGATGGCTTAATTGGGAAAGCCCAGCAAGTAACCTGTTAGCATCCTGAACACTGACTCTGCATCTTTTTCCAACCCGCAAATCCCTTCCCCCCCCCATAGCAGATAGGCCTTTAAAAAAAACACCATTAATTGAAGTGTGTCTAATTAATGGGGAAATATCACAGCTAGCTACAGAAGTGTCAACCAGCCCTTTCTCTTGTGATGCAGTTCTTCCCTCCTTAAATCACACACACACACACACACACACACACACAAATTAGGTTCAAACAAATCTTCTCAAAGCTGCTAGAGAGCTTATTATGAGCTAGGAGTAATGACAATAGCAGCTACCTTGTGTGTCCCTGTTGTGCTACCATATATCAAAGGCTTCATCCCTGTGGAAGGATTCTTCCAGGTACTTCAAAAGACATGTCCTTGATGTTTTATGGCTGATCTGACCTGCAGCAAATACAGCATGGTGTATGTGTATCGGCTTTTCTTTCCCTGTCAGGTAACCACTACAGGTGAAACACAGGGTACTACTGCTACACTGAAGTCCTGAACAGTTAGTGAACTTATGTGAGGATAGGACAGGACATGCACACCCACTTCTGTTTAAAATACCAGTCACCTGGAAATGCTCTGACATACTGTATGTATAAAAAAAAAAAATAGGATGAAAATCTTATTTTTCTATCCTCCATAACAATCCAATAAATTCACATGTAGCTAGTTTAAAAATACGGTACATTCAAGTGGAATCAGTCCCTGTAGGTTTTGTATTCATTGTCATACCCTCACCTGCCCCCCCCCACTTTCTCTATGTGTGTGCATGTGTCTGTGCCTTCAAGTTGCCTGTTGACCTATAGCAACTCTATGAATTTCATAGGATTTTCTTACACAAGCAATACTCAGAGGTGGTTTTGCCAGTTCCTTCCTCTGAAATCTAGCCTAGAGCACCTGATATTCATTGGTGGTGTCCCATCTAAGTTTAACCAGGACTGGCCCTGATTAGGTTCCAAGATCTGGTGCTTTAAGGGTATTTAAGCCCTATGGGACCTCTAGATAGGGATCATTCTCTCTTTTCTGAAGGAATAGACAAGTCTGTCCATTTCATGTTCTTGTTCTGCTTCACATTTTTAAAAGTTTATTACATCCCATTTCTTCATCATTTCATTTCTGTGATTTTTTAAAAAAAATCTATATTTCATGCACACACACATATGTATGTTATACAAATGTTTCTAAATATGCACATTTTTATAAACACTTTCCCCAATATATGTTTTTTTGTGCATTTTCTCCAATCAATGCATTTTTGTATGCAGTTTTCCTAAAATACTCATTTTTGTATGCATTTTTTTATTGGAGAACTGCATAGCAAAATCCAGAGAACTACAAAAAAAAAACTGAAGGAGAGCTGATTTCCAGCTTATGTATTAGTTTGGAAATGAAAGTTAGGTTGGTTCATACTAACAAGAAAATAACATAAATTTTATTCCCATCCCATCTCTATCCAACATTATGTTATTAATGCCCGCTGCATCTAGCATCATCTTATCTCTGCAAATGGGTTTTTTAAATTTCACTAGGCTATCCCATCTCCCTGCCTCAAAGGGAAAATGAAAGTTGGTTGCAGAAATAGCTGCTATCCTAGATTTAAAAAAACAAAACAAAACTAGTGTTCTAATATTCAGACTCTTGGCCAGATTTCCCTCTAGAGGGGCAGTGAAATATCTGAGTATTACTTTACCTAATTAATTCATTTATTTATAGGAGCAATCAAGGGTGGGGAAAGGACACTGAGGATCATAATAATGCAGGGTCCTTCCACCCCTGGTCTCAGAGCACTTTAAAAACATTAATGAATCCTCTCCAGAAGTGCCCCAAGAGAGATATAAATGTTACTAGAACTACTTTATCATGAGAAAAATAGGCATAGTTGCCACCTGGCTGGTTTATTATTATTATTATTTTATTTTAGTTTGACCTAGATACAGAGAGTAGACAATTTTATATTTACATAAATTAAAGTTTCTAATTTAATGAATACATTGTGATTTATTTATTTTCTTGTACACAGATTGGAAATAGCATTCGTGTATTTTCTCTCCCCTTTAGCATAGGTGGTCAGCAAAAGAACTATCTTTATTGGGAGTCACGATATGGTCAAATGCAAGGTAACTATGACTAGGCACGTGGCCAACAAATGCACCAACACAAAGGGAGAGTTTATTATTGGGATCCCAAAACCTAAGTCACAAAACCTAAAAGAAAAAGGCAAAGAAAGAAAAGGGAATCCACAAGAAGGACAAAGCAAGGGCAAGAACATAGCAGGAGAAAGACAAGACTGAAAATAGTAATGGAAAGAAAACAGTTTGGGCCAAATTGTTCATACTGTCATTTTAGGTCATATGATGCAATAAAACCTGGGGCTTCCTGGACAACCCACAAGGTGTTTGCACTTTGGTACAATTTCCCATGCAGATAATCCCTGATAAATGAAAGCAATTACATTTATTAGTGAATTTTGCTTGATAAGGCCCAGCATTCAATAACCATCATGGCCAGTGGCATCGGATTTCACCATACAACTGTACACATGATCCTGGGTGAGTCTAATGTTAGGACAGGGGTGCAAGTGCCCCTCCACCAACTGAGAAAAGCTCTGTGAGGGTCTTGTCCATCATAGAGATCTCCACTAGGCCCTCAGATAGGTCTGTGGATATAAGCCTATTGTCAGTGGTAATTTCCACTGGTAGTAGGCAATGAGATAGGTCATTTCTAAGGCAGCCTTGGGTCCACTGAAACCAAAGGCCCTCCATTCTCCTCTGAGCCTCTAGGATTGCACTGTTTCCTTATGCCACATTACAGCAGGCATTTTCTCTTGCTGGAACCAATGAAAATGCTAGTGATAGGTGAGGAGGATGTGATAATCCACGCATGCACAAACACACCAGTACACACCGGCCAAGCTTTGAAAGTCACACGATAGTGTGCTATTTCACTCTTCTCTCTCCCGTTACTACTTCAGATTGCTCTGCACTGTTATACTGGTTACAAAGCTGGCTTCATAGGCAAGGTAATCCACAGCCTACCTGTGGATGGATGGACCAGTGATGGATGTTCCAGATGAGACTGAGAACACCTCACACATATATAAAGATTGATGGTGGACAAAGTATGGCCCCCAGGCAGCCCCAGGGCTGTTATTGTGGTTCCCAGGGCCTTCTGAGGGGTAAATAATGAAAAATATAAAATTTTGCCCCACAAAGCCCCCAAACAATCTATAAGGGTCTTGGGGGCAATTTGACCACATTCCCCCACCAGTCCATTTTAGGCTCAGAAGAGCAATTTTTAAAAACAGCAGGTGACCCCGAAATGACTTATGCGTTACTTCCTGTGTAAACACAAAGTCCTGTCCTGGGTCTACAATGGCCCAAAGGAAGCAAACAACTTGGCAAAATGCCCCCCCCCCGTGCTCCCTACCTTTTTAAAAAAGCATATGAATACTCCATGTTGCTGGACTGGGACACAAAACACACTGTACTCCCATCCACCCTGCAACAGACCATGAGACAGCAAGCAAAGCAGCACTTGAATCCTATGCTAGCCCCATTAAGTGAGACCACCACCCCCATATTACTAAGTTACAGTAGTAAATAGTCACCTTATACCATATAGTGATGATTGCAATGTAATGTAGTTAAGGATTCTAGGATGGAGGACCATCGCCTCCCAAAAATAGTACTCTACGGTGAACTCGCCACGGATCAGCGTAAGAGGGGTGCTCCAAAAAAGTGATACAAAGACTCCCTGAAACAACATCTCAGGCTTGGCCAAATTGATCACCAACAATGGTCCACCCTGGCCTCACATCGGGAGGCATGGAGATGCACTATCCATAATGCTGCAGCCTTATTTGAGAACTCACGCCGAACAAGTCTTGAAGAGCACCGACAACGCAGAAAGAATCACAACCCGGAAATGTCACCCAAGGATACCTTCTGTTGTGCTTTCTGCAATCAGAATTGTTTATCTCGGATTGGCCTTTTTAGTCATCAGCGCGCTTGCAGAAAGCACAGGATGAGTCCTTCCTGAAAAGCCAGAGAGAGAGACTGGGGAAGAATTAGCTGGAAGTAACTAGTCACTTGTGCATACTTACTTTCATACTCTGGACTCTGTTCTTATTATCATATGTATTTGCTATGCCAATTGCCAGACATACATATGAATATTTTAAATAAATAGGTATAGATAGAACTGAAGGCAACAGATTCAGGGAAGTGTCATATATCATGCCTCTAGGTACCAGGTTTTTCTGATCCTAGTATCTACTAACAAAGCTTTTCCTGTGGGAAATTTAGTTGTTTTTCATTTCCTCAGTTTTAGAAAACATCAAATTGTTTTGTTGCCAAGGTAGAACCCTATAAATAGGTAATATAAAGGTGACAGCTGTTTTCCATTTACATCCCAGTTTGTATCTGGTTTTCTTTTTATGTTAAGGTCCTTTTAAAAATGACATCTCTATCAAAACAGCTCATTTGGAAACGTCAGGTCTGCTTCTGATAAGTCATCAGTCATGGTGATTGGTGCTGACAGACATCCTGTAATAGTGCTGTGGTATCTAATATACTACACTGCAGTCTTTTGTAATATCATATTATTTACTTTATTCAGCCTGGCATGAAATCTCTCCTGGAGGAAAATGAAGAATGGAGGAGAGGGAGTTAACCCCTGAGAGACCTTTCTAACCTCCTTTTCAGGATTTCATTTAGATCTAAGGAGAGAGGGAAGTTAAACTTACAAACTTGTAATGCTGGGATTCTCATTTATTGTCATTAATGACCAAACAAGAGCCCCCAAATCTACCTGTTCAGCCTGTCAGTGGCTCAGCTGAAAGGTTTCTGAGGCACTGCAGATCAGTACAATGGGAAATGATATCTGCATTGCTTTCCAAGTTGTGGGGTGCCTTGGGACAAGCAGTCATGGCAAGACCCCGAGGAGTCTCTCCAACTTCCTGCTCTTGACATGCCCAGTGACCAGGAAAGCACTGCAGATGTCATTTCCCAGCAATTGTGCAGAATTCATATAAAAAGCCCTGTTTCCAGAATCATGTGTGAGTCTGTTTAAAAAACAACAACAACAAGGGTGTTTCACACAAAACCCCCATATGTTTTACACAAAAAGGATGTGTGCTTTTTCAGCTATTCAACAGTGGAATGTGCTGCCTCAAAGTGTGGTGGAGTCTCTTTCATTGGAGGTTTTTAAACAGAGGCTGGATGACCATCTGTTGGGAATGCTTTGATTGTTTATTCCTGCATGGTAAGGGGCTGGACTGGATGGCCCTTGTGGTCTCTTCCAACTATATGATTCTATGATTCTAGCAGATAAAGAGGCATAGTATGCATTAGCTATGAAACCCTGAACATATAAGGGGAAAGATAATAAAACACTGGGATTTTGAAAGTCATCATGGAGGGTCTGAGTTAAAGTAAAGGCCAAAACCAAGATGTGAACACAAAACAGAACATTTTTTCAGGATCCCATTTGTGTAACATATGAGATAAAAGCACAACCATTCTTTTATTGCTACTAGCTCTGCTTCCACTTGTTACATTAAAATCAGCAGAGCATAATACATAAATGAGATCTTTGATGTAATCTGAAAGAAAACAACTCATAGGTTATACAATTGGAGCATAATATCTGAAGTATTAGGTTTAGATGAATACCTAGTGTGTGACTTTGATTAGCTTATGAAGTCCTGGAATATAATTAGGCTAGAGACACTAGAAGCCCTGCTTGAAGAAATGTTGACATTTGAAGACCCAACTGACCAGAGAAGCTGCCTGTAAGTGGACGGCATGTAGTGTTACTGACAAGTCTCCAAATGAGATTTTTAAAAGATCCAACCCACACATAGAGTAGATGGCAAATGTCTGCTGTTTTCTTCAAAAAAGGAAAAGACAACATCTGGTAATGAATGACTGGGAAGTAAACCACCTCTAGAAGAGCTTTTGTGAGGTCTTGAGAAAGAGCTGTGAAGGACTTTTTGATATTGTCCTAAAATTATTTTAGGGAATGATGACAATGAATATCTGGGTGTTATCATATGAGTAATAGAGGGAGCCCCCATCACTTGATACTATGTTTCATTATGAATATTGAACAAACATTAATAGGGTCCCTAGACTGTTGGAAAAATATTCAGAATTCTTAAGAACAAATGACAGATACACTGAGGCATTGTGTGTGGGGGGGTTATACACCATAGTGTAGGAAGCATACCTAATCATGTTGAATCGCAACTCCCAGCAGCCCTAGCCAGCATAGTCAGTGGTGAAAGATATTTGGGAATTGCTATCCAACAATATCTGGAGGGCCTCATGATTTGTATCCTTCTTGTAGCACATCAAAAGTATATTTACATCATGCACTTATAGTAGTATGATACCATTTTACTTGTTATTCCTCCATTCTAGTGAGTCCTAGGATTTGTAATTTGGTGAGATACTTAGAATTCTCTGCCAGAGAGTGTGAGTGCTGTAGTTCTGGGGAGTCTATCTGAGAAATTTAAGTATCTCACCAAACAACAAATCCCAAGATGGAGCCATGGCAATTAAAGTGGTACTAAACTACTATAACTGACTAGTGTAGATATATGCATAAAAGTATGGTGAGAGGTGATCAAAATGCTGAGCTGGCTGCCAGCATTGCCAGGTTCCCTACCTCTCATTCCCTATATAAAAGAGTAAGTGTCAAGGAACTCAAAGTTAAAAAGGAAAATTGAGCAAGAACCAAAAGAGCACACTTTGTCCTTTGACTGGTTTTAGCCTATAAGTTTCTTTCCTAAAAGTAAACGAAACAGTTGCCTCTGTAAAGAAAATGACACGTCACAACTTCACTAGACATAAAGAGAGGGACTACACAGAATGTAAAATATAAATGAAAGTGGGGTGCTGTGGGAATGGACATTTCCTAGCCCATTTGGCAATGTGGTAGATGGGAAACCTCCTCGCAGGAACAGCTAGTAAACATCAGGTTTGTGGAAGTGTCATGGTTGGGAAGACAGTAGGAAAAGTTATTCCATCAAGGTGCAAGGTTGAAGCTGAACTGAGATGAAGGTCCTGAGGAAAGAACCCATGCAAAGCAGACACCAGTGTCAACCTCCCCCATAGGAGGTATGCATGCATGTATATAGGGTTGGTGGGACATGAAGAAGATGGGGCATATTAGGACAATAGATCATAAACTGGGGCATGTGATGTCAATGCCCATTCTAGGGGTCACTGGTCTGTCAAGAGAAGTGCAGAGCTAAAGGATACCACATTGGTTACAATGAAGGAAAAGTGGGGAAAAGTTGGGAATGGCTGCTGATGCTTTGCCCTACCTCTTAGTCAAAAAGGGAATAAATTGGCATTTGAAAATTACTTTTTGAATGAAAAATCTCAGAATTCCCTGAGCAGTATGACCAAAGTCATGCTGATCAGAGGATTTTTGGAACCTATAGGGCAAAAAAGAAGTGTTGGTAAGCTCTACAATCAATTATAGCAGTCCCTATATTAAAGGAGCACATAAACAAATGGCAAAGGGATCAACCGATCTCACTATTGAACTCGGATTACAAACTTTACACTGTAATACTTGTGGAAAGATTGAAAGAGGTACTACACACCTGGATAAAGGAAGATCAAACAGGATTTTTACCTCAAAGGTCAATAAAAGATAACATAAGGATAGTGATTGACCTATTAGAACATTATGAAAAGTATAATGAAAAGAAGTTAGCATTAATCTTTCTTGACGCAGAAAAGGCATTCGATAGTATTAGCTGGGAATTTTTGAAGAAGGTTCTAGAAGAAATAAACATAGGAACAAATTTTATAAAATGGGTGAAAGAAATATATAAAGAACAAAAGACAAAAATGAACATAAATGGTGACCAGACGGAATGGATAAAAATAAATAAACGTGGCAAGGATGCCCGCTCTCCCCACTCCTCTTCATTCTAGTACTCAAAGTTTTGAACAGGCAAATTAGACAAAACCAAGAAATAAAATCATTAAAATTAAAAAAAAAACCCTTCACATTCAAAATAAGAGCATTTGCAGATGATTTCATGATAGCATTGGAAGAACCAAAGGAAAGTGTAAAACATCTACACAAGACGATACAGGAGTTTGGAGAACATGCAGGTCTAAAGATAAACGAAAAAAGACAAACATGATAGTGAAGAACTTAAAGAAGAAGGAAGTGGAAGAACTACAAATAATATCAGGATTCAGAGTTGTAACAAAAACAAAATACCTTGTAATAACATTATCAAGTAAAAATACAGAACTCTTCGAAAACAATTACAAGAAAACATAGATAAATATAAAAGATCTTAAAAATTGGTCCTTAACACTGATGGGAAGGACTGCAGCGATTAAAATGTCAGTTCTGCCGAAGTTATTATATTTGTTTCAAGCAATCCCGATAATAAAGAATAATTGTGTTTTTCCAGCATGGCAGAAAGATCTATCAAAGTTCATCTGGGCAGGCAAAAAGCCAAGAATAAAAATGAGATCTATACAAGATACGGTGGAAAGAGGAGGAATGGGGTTACCGGACATAAAAACATATTATTGTGCATGTTGCCTTACATGGTTAATGACATGGATAAACTTAGAAGATAGGAAGATTTTAGAACTGGAAAAGAGTTGAATTAGATTTAGGTTTTCTTGCATTCTTATGGCAAGACAAATTTAAAAATAACAAAGCATTCAATAATTCTGTAATTAGAAGGTCACTCCTCAGAGTTTGGTTAAGGTACAAATCAACAATATGTACAAAAACACCAATATGGCTATCACCTCAAGAAGCTTTTAATAGAAATGACAATTTAAAAACACAAACATGGATTACTTATCTCTGGCTTTTCTTCGCAAATGAAGATTCAGGAAGGACTCATCCCGCGCTCTCTGCAAGCGTGCTGATGACTAGAAAGGCCAATCCGAGATAAACAAGTCTAAACGTGCCCTGCCCAGCGCAGCTGTGTTCTCAATATCATGGCCTCAATACTGGTGATCCCTGCTTGCTCAAGGACAGCAACATTTGTCACATAGTCAGTCCAGTGTATATTTAGGATTGTGCGTAGACAGCGCTGATGAAAGCGCTCGAGGAGTTGTAGGTGGTGGCAGCGATAGGTGACCCATGTTTCAGATCCATAAAGGAGGATAGACAGTACAATGGCTCTATACACACTGATTTTTGTGCTTTGCCTCAGGTGTTTATTGCTCCAGACTCTTTTGTGAAGTCTTCCAAATGCACTATATGCCTTTGCTAATCTGTAATCGATCTCTTTGTCAATCTTGGCATCTGAGGAGATGATGCTTCCCAGGTAGGTGAACTGCTGAACGGACTTGAGCCCAGATTTGCCGACGGCAATGTGGGGATGGTGGTGTTCGTCCTGTGGTGCAGGCTGGTAAGGAACTTCTGTTTTCTTCAGGTTGACTTCCAGCCCAAACAGCTCTGCAGCTGTTGCAAAGCAGGACGTTAGGTGCTGCAGAGCTGCTTCTGTGTGGGCAACAAGGGCAGCAGCATCAGCAAAGAGCAGTTCACGGACTAGATAGTTTAGAGTCTTAGTGTGAGCCCTCAGACGGCTTAAGTTAAACAAGCTACCATCAGTACGGTAACGTATATAGATGCCGTCATCTTCTTCAAGCTCTGCCATAGCCCTTTGGAGCATCATGCTAAAAAAGATTGTAAATAAAGTTGGTGCAAGAACACAACCTTGCTTCACTCCATTAGTTATTAGAAAGGGCTCTGAAAGAGCATCGCCATATCTGACTTGACCACGCTGGCCCTCATGTAGCATGATAATCATTTTAAGGAATTTGGGGGGACATCCTAGTCTTTCCAGGATCTGCCACAGACCTTTTCTACTCACAGTGTTGAAGGCTTTGGTGAGGTCGACAAATGTTACATAGAGACCCTTGTTCTGCTCTCTACATTTCTCTTGCAGTTGTCTAAGGGCAAATACCATGTCTGTAGTATTCCTATTGGCTCTGAAGCCACATTGGCTTTCAGGGAGAAGTTCTTCTGCAATAGCAGGAACTAATCTGTTCAGGAGTATCCTTGCAAGGATTTTTCCAGCAATAGAGAGCAGTGTTATGCCTCGATAGTTTGAGCAATCGAATTTTGCTCCTTTTTTCTTGTACAGGGTGATGATGACTGCATCTTGGAGGTCTGATGGCAGTTCCCCTTTTTCCCAGCAATTCACATGATCTCCGTGCATGATCTCCGTGTTTCCAAACTTCAGGTGGGATTCCATCAATCCCTGCTGCCTTGCCATTTTTCATCTGCTGTATAGCCTTAAGGGTCTCTTCCAAATTGGGAACTATGTCCAATTCATTTTTCATCATTTTTTGTATCATATTTTGGATAGCTGAGCCTTGGACTACTCGGTTGGCACTAAAGAGACTTTGAAAATGTTCAGCCCATCAATTCAGGATGGAGGCTTTATCAGTAATTAATGTTTGACTATCTGTACTGTATAAGGAGCTTTGGACCTGATAAGTAGGTCCAAACACTGCTTTAAGAGCTTCATAAAATCCTCTATGATCACCCAGATCTGCACAGCATTGTGTCTTTTCTGCTATATTGATCCACCACTTGTTCTGCATGTCTCGAGGAATTATTAAAAGTAGAAAATGGCAAATATCAATTTAAGGAGATACAAGAACTACAAGAGGAAGGAATAAACTGCAACTGGTTTCAGTACAAGCAACTACGTGAACAATATATAAGAGACGTAAAGTTATATGGAATAGAACATAATTTGATGGAATTTGAATTAATAAGAACTTCAGACAAACAGCATACAATTCCAAAATTATATAAATATCTACTAAAATTAGAAACGGAAAGAGATCTGATCAAGGAGAACATGATACAATGGGCAAAGAATATAGGACACCTAATATTATTAAATCAGTGGGAAAGAGACTGGAAAATAGGAATAAAAATGATAAAACCAGCATCTATGAAGGAGAACTTTCATAAAATGTTCTATAGATGGCACTTAACACCAGATAGATTATCTAAGATGTATAAAAATCAAGATAATAGGTGCTGAAGTGTCAAAAGACCAACGGTACATATTTTTATATATGGTGGACTTGCCCAGAGATACAAAAATACTGGAGTAAAATTCGAAAAGAAATGAAAGAGATGATAGGTATCAGTTTACAAATGAAACCAGAGGGATTTTTATTAAATATGATAGATGAAACATTATTGATACATCAACAGAAAATAATAATAAACTTACTAACAGCAGCAAGAATGCATTACGCAAAATATTGGAAGGATAAAGCGACTCTGACTATAGACGAATGGAAAATAAAAATAATGGAAATTATAGAAAACGATAAATTATCAAGATTGTTAAAAGACCAAGGTCTGAAAACGTTTTATAAAGAATGGGGAAAAGAATAAATATGGAGAAAACATGATGCTAAATGTGCTGGAGTAATGGTGATCATGCAGTAATAAGTTAAAAGAAGGAAAAGAGGGTTGTAATACTTACAAGAAGTTGCAGAAAACAGAGGTTAGGAAGTGGGTGTAAACAAGAAAAGTCAAGGAGAAAAATAATTTTAAGGATACAAATATATGTTTGTAAAATGTAAATTAAAAAACGCCACACAAAGAGAATGAAATGTAAAACCAGTATTTTATTTTTTTAAGTATGTAAAGTTTAAAAAAAACAATTTAAAAAAACAAATGGCAAATGGCATGACATCTGAACCCAAAAGAATGGAAAGAGAGAGGATTAGCATGCAAGTGGGTAAGAACCCACACACTACCATCACCATGTTCTACAGAGCAGGGATAGTAGAACAAAAATAATACACAATGATAAAGATCAACAAGAGTAGAGTGATATCAACTGGAAAAGTCTAGATTTCTGGGACTAAGAAGAGAAAAGGGGTTGCATAAGAGAAAGATAAGATGGAATGTCTGATTTGTTAATTGCCACATGACGATTTAGAAAACCATAAGCAAAGGAATGACAAGGAACATATCCTAAATTAGTATGGTAAAAATCAGGATGAGGAAAACACAGGGGTTGAGGACAATTTCACCAGCTAACACAAATAAAAAAGAGCAGAAGAATAAATTAAATGCTTGACAGCAAATAAGCACAACTTTATTCCATATGGACTGGCTATTAAATGGTAGCTAGCAATATTTTTCCTGTGGTGGTGGTGATGGATACTAATAATGTACTTAGGTTTACATGTATCTCTTCATAGCAGTGCCATGCAATTACAATTGTACTGCTGGGTGAGGGGCACATCCAGAGCTTGGAAAAGTTGCTTTGTGGACTGTAGTCCCCAGAATCCCCCACTAGGGACCCTGCTGGGAATTGTAGTCCAAAAAGTAACTTTTCCAAGGCTAGGATGATTTTGCTTGCATTCTGATTTACAGTATTTTTTAAAATTCCTATGAGCCATGAAAGTCAGCAGTGGCCTAGATCACAGCTAAGAGTATGTGATGGGATAGGACTTTTCAGGTTCCACCACAAATTATCTTTTTAAAGTGTTATCATTTGAATTTGGACAACACTGAACCACTTCACCTTGTCTACCTTGTATATAGATCTGCCCCTACCTATGTAGCAGTAATTTGTGTAAAAAGGAGGAAAGAGAGAAAAGAAATTCGAAATTAGCATTATGAATCTGACCAATATCTTGGATTATTGCTTCACTATCATTTGTTTAAATGGCATTTTTTGGAGTTTTGTCACAGATTGCATGAGAAGGGAAGCAGCCATTGTGCTCATTCTGTTGATGATGGAAAGGCCAAGAGTCACAGCCCATTTCAGTCATCAAACATGCCTTTCAGCTCTTCACTAGAACATCAATTCCTGAGCCTGTTGTTGGATTTCTCTACAAATTCTTTGTATTTGGGCAAGCTCTTGACATCCTTTACCTTGAAATATATTTATAATGTCATGTTTATTCAAGTTTAATTTTTTCCTGGACATGTATTGTGCACTTTTAATATTGTGACCCACTTTGAGCTATAGGTTCAGATTATGAAAAGGAGGAGTACAGTATTGACACCATTCATGTGATTTGACAAGAGAATTCTCTTCTCTATTTTTAAGCGAAAGACTGTGTACATTGAGCTGATAAAGGGAGGGGAAACACTTCACTTGACAGCATACCAAATGTTGTGTCATGCTCTGGCACTGGAATTGGAAGCCTGGTGGATATCGACTTCTCTAATGCCAGAATAACAATCCCAGAATGCACTAGTTCTAGCATGCTGGCAGGTTTAAACTCATGGTTCTGTTGCCACTGGTCAAGCTGTGATTGGAATCATAAAACCCAGGTAGGGTGCTCTGTTCCCACAGTTCCCACATTAGTGTGTGGCTGTTGTGGGGAAAAGATTAGACCCCTGAGAAGAGGAATATCTAGATTCAGCACATAAATCCCCATATCTTCTCCTGTTTGCAGGACTGGGAAAGACCCAATCTTAAAAGGCAGGACAAACTGTTCATAAAAGGACAGATGCAGTTACTAGGTTGGGATGTGAAATCAGTGTATTATTCACTAACAGCTGAGCCCATGTTAGTGGTTCTGTCTGTTCCATTGCCAGAGCTGAGAGGAGGTAACCAATCTAGCATATTACAGTATGATCTTGATCACAGGCCTATGTGTCTACTCTATTGAAATCCATAATTACAACCAAGTACTACCATAGGGTGGCCAGATTTCCTACTTTACATTGAAGGGTCATCATAGCATTGCCCTCTACCAGAAGGCATGCTCTAATTCTTTTTAATAATACTGACCAATCTACTAATCGTAAATTCCATTGTAAAGGTGAATAACCAGTGATACACTTCCTTTCAAGATGCAACATGTAAGTAGCCATTCTAGACCAAAGGAGACAGACCACAAGGAGAAGAATGATAATCAATGTTAAAAGATTCAAATTAACTTTTGAATAATCCATCATTGAATGTCAGTGTGATCAAGGGCAGGTTTGCTTCTAATTAAAATTTTCGACCCAAATGCATTTGAAACCACAGCAGATATAGTCTGACCCCAAAATATATAAAAAAAATGGTCTCCCAAGTTATTGGGAGATCTTGTTACCTAATGGATGTGTTTATATTTAAAGTATATGTGCTGACCTCAGGCAAACATTTCCAAATGCACTGAGGATACAAAACAGTTTAGGAGTGCAAAACTCCATGTACTGAACACAGACTGGAAGAATAAACTAGTTGTACTTATGAAGCAGGGGTAGTAAAAAAAAAAACCTGTTACCTGAAGTGGTGCAAGAAATTACACTTCCCTGCCACAGTTAAGATACATCGGCTGAGATTGTACATTGCCTAGTTAGTTACAAGTGTATAACTAAATAATGTCTCCTGGCCTGACCTCCCCAACCTGCTTGAGCAGGCAGTAGCCACACTGAGTGATGGAGGAGGTCAGTTCTGCTGCTGATCAAGGCACAGCAGGGCGATGTTTCCAGCCTCCTCCTTCCAGTGAACAAGGCTGTGACAATCAGAAGCAGGACCCCTGTCACAATTCCTTTTTGCAGCCTTACTCACTGCTGGAAGGGGTTGGAAACATCATCCTGATGCACCTTACTCAGCAGCAGAATAGACCCTGAGGCACAAAATCCCACAAATGCTTTTCCTCCTCTGTGGCAATAAAAAATACAGCACTAATTAAAGACTATTCTCTTTCAATACATCCAAAATCAGCTTCCTGAGGCAGTTGCTTCACCCTGGATACTGGTCGGGCAGGACCGCTCATGCAGGACCCTCTACATAATTAGGAAGTCCAATCACACAGGACTTCCTGGTTGTGTGGACATGTTCCTCTTTCAGACCTTCACTCAGTGAATGGAAGTCAGAAATGCAGAGATAAGAGGGTGGGAACAACATTGGGGCAAGGATGGGATACAACCTCACTCCACTTTAATCATATGGATCCCCTTCATTTGAGTAATTCAGGGTGGAGTGTGGTCCTAGGGCCTCTTGTGGACACTCAAAGTTGTTTTTGCAGCCCTCAAGCTCCCCTCCCCAATATTCCCCTGACTGACCTCTTTCTGTCCCCCCCCCAACCAGGAGAACTGCCTCTCCTGGAAGCTTCCAGGAGCAAGGAGTGACCTTTTAAATAGAATGCAGGAACTACCTTCACCCCCCACACACATACTATTTAGCTTTTTAAAATATCAGTTTTTCAAAATTATATATAGGCTTCTGCCAGTGTCTGTTTTGTTTGGGAATAATTTGAGTGGTCCCTATAGTCCCTATAGTAGAAAACTGGCCCTAGGTCTGCCTCATTTGCTTACCCCTGGAACAATGTGTAAAGGGTCTCTATATGGTTCCCAGCTCCGCATCACCCTGTTCATTTCTGTCTGGGCTTCTGTCTACCTGTATGTTGCCTAAAAAAGATATGAGAAAGAAGCAAAAACTGGGGTACATCCAATGGAATCCCCAGAAGAAAAAATACATCATTGTTTATTGGTAGAAATAATACCTCAATAAACAATCTCTTTTGAGATTTGAGGTCTGTCTTGCTTCTTCTGCAACATAGAAAGAATAGAAGTCTTTTCCCCACACAAACACACACTGTGAAGGAAAGTAGGAAGACAATTGGGACATTTTTTGATTCTATGTTGTTAATGGCATTGATTAGACAGATGATGTTTATAAGCTTTTATCTCTTACATATCTTTTTAAACATGGGAAGACACTGTGTTTGGAACTATCCACACAGAAGTCCATCAGAACAGAATCATAGAACCATAGAGTTGGAAAAGACCACAATGGCTGTCTAGTCCAACTCCCTATCATGCAGGAATGCTCAATCGAAGCACTCCCGACAGATGGCCATCCAGCCTCTGTTTAAAAACCTACAAAAAAGGAGACTCCACCACACTTCAAGGCAGTACATTCCACTGTCAAACAGCTCTTACCATCAGGAAGTTCTTCCTAATGTTTAGGTGGATCCTCTTTTACTATAATTTGAGTCAATTGCTCTGTGTCCTAGGAATTTATCAGACATGCAAAATACGGCATCATAAGGACACCACATAACTGCGAAAGGGTGCGCGGATCAGACGACATCACCCTTTCACTGTTATAAAGAGCAAAAATCACATCATTTTTAACTGATGGCTTAAGCCATCAATAGATCCCCCTGTTGTTTTTTTCTGGCATTGCCAGCATGCAATACCTCAGGCCATTTAAATCACGTACTTATCCCGACAATGGCCGCTGTGGCACAAACACTTCAGGGTGAGATCTAGACATCCAGGTAAGTTTCACTCTTTTTATTACTCCCCCTGGGTTACTTGGGACTTTTTAAGTGTGTTTATGTGCTTGGTGTAACTTAAAATGCTTTTTTGTTTGTTTTTAACTTTGAATTTCCCATGCAATAAAATCGTGCAAGATTTCGAACAAGGAAGTGAATGGGGTTCCATTCACTTCCTCTTCATTGCCAGGCACCTTTGCTGGTATTAGAAGGTAAGTGCGGGGGGGGGGTCATTCTTTTCCCAGAATAAAAATGCTTTTTATTTTATGTCGGCAAAAGAACGTTTAAAGGGGCTGCGTCTGATAAAGTCCCTGGTCTCTGGAGCAGCAGAAAACAAGCTTGCTCCATCCTCACTATGACATCACATCAAATATTTAAGCATGGCTAGCCTATCCCCTCTTAACCTTCTCTTCCCCAGACTAAACATGCCCATCTCCCAAAGCTGCTCCTCATAGGGCATGGCTTCCAGACCTCCCACCATTTTGGTTGCCCTCCTTTGGACACTTTCCAGCTTGTCAATATCCTTCTTGAATTGTGGTGCCCAGAGCTGGACACAGTATTCCAGGTGAGTTCTGACCAAAGTAGTGACACTATTACTTCCCTTGATCTAGACACTATACTCGTATTGATACAGCCAAGGATCGTATTGGCTTTTTTAGCTGCTGCATCACACTGCAGACACATGTTCAGCTTGTGGTCCACTAAGACTCCTAGATCCCTTTCACATGTACTGCTATCAAACCAGGTGTCACCCATCCTATATCTGTGCATTTCATTTTTACTGCCTAAATGTAATATCCTACATTTCTCCCTGTTGAAATTCATTTTGTTAGTTTTGGCCCAGCTTTCTAATCTGTTAAGGTCATTTCGAATTCTGATCCTGTCCTCTGGGGTACTAGCTACCCCTTCTAATTTGGTGCCATCTGCAGACCTGATAAGAATGCCCTCTATTCCCTCATACAAGTCATTGATAAAGACGTTGAATACCACTGGGCCCAGGACAGAACCCAATGGCACCCCGCTAGTCACTTCTCTCCAGGATGAAAAGGAGCCATTGGTGACTGCACTTAAGGTACTACACTTAGGGCGGAAAAATGAAATGCATAGATATAGGATGGGGGAGACCTGGCTGAATGAGACTACGTGCGAAAAGGGATCTAGGAGTCCTAGTAGACCACAAGTTGAACATGAGTCAACAGTGTGATGCGGCAGCTAAAAAGGCCAATGCGATTTTGGGCTGCATCAATAGAAGTATTGTGTCTAGATCAAGGGAAGTAATAGTGCCACTCTATTCTGCCTTGGTCTAACCTCACCTAGAATACTGTGTCCAGTTCTGGGCACCACAATTCAAAAAGGATATTGACAAATTGGAGTGTGTGCAAAGAAGTGTGACTAAAATGGTGAAAGGTCTGGAAACGATGCCTTATGAGGAGAGACTTAGGGAGCTGGGTATGTTTAGCCTGGAAAAAAGACAGTTAAGAGGCGATATGATAGCCCTGTTTAAGTATTTGAAGGGGTGTCACGTTGAGGATGGAGCAGGCTCGTTTTCTGCTGCTCCAGAGACTGGAACACGGAGCAATGGATGCAAGCTCCAGGAACAGAGATTCCACCTCAACATGAGGAGGAACTTTTTGACAGTCAGAGCTGTTCGGCAGTGGAACACACTTCCTCGGAGCGTGGTGGGGTCTCCTTCCTTGGAGGTCTTTAAACAGAGGCTGGATGGTCATCTGTCGGGGATGCTTTGATCATGAATTCCTGCGTGGCAGGGGGTTGGACTGGATGGCCCTCGTGGTCTCTTCCAACTCTGCAATTCTATGATTCTAGAAGCCAAGATAACTAAATTGCAACTGTCATACTTTGGAAATATCATAAGACAACACGGCTCATTAGAAAAGAAAATAATTCATGGTAATGTAGAAGGTAGTAGGAAAAGAGGAAGGCTGTATGACAGGTGGACAGACTCAATCCAGGAAGCCATGGCCCTGAGTTTGCAAATTCTGACCAGGGCAGCGGATGACTAGGAATCTTGGAGGTCTCTCATTCATAGGATCTCCATAAGTTGAAGTTGACTTGACAGCAATTAACAACAAATCTAAGGTACAGAACTCCATACCCAAATTGGATATGGTACCTTTGATAGCTCCAAGTTCAGACTAAAATCTGGAGCAGATCCAGCCCCTCCACTGATGTTGCTGCTACTAGTGGCACTGCTACGCACTACCAGTTTTTATTATAAAAGAAGGCAGATTAAAATTTATTATGGCCAGATTCTTCTTACATATAGACTTGTGGGAAAATGAGTTTCCTATTTCAGTAGTAATGACATGGTCAGGCCTCACCTAGAATACTGTGTCCAGTTCTGGGCACCACAATTCAAAAAGGATATTGACAAATTGGAGTGTGTCCAGAGGAGGGCAACTAAAATAGTGAAAGGTCTGGAAACCATGCCTTATGAGGAAAGACCTAGGGAGCTGGGTATGTTTAGCCTTGAAAAAAGATGGTTAAGGGGTGATATGATAGCCCTGTTCAAGTATTTGAAGGGGTGTCACATTGAGGATGGAGCTAGTTTGTTTCCTGCTGCTCCAGAGACTAGAACACAAAACAATGGATGCATGCTCCAAGAACAAAGATTCCACTTCAACATTAGGAGGAACTTTCTGACAGTAAGAGCTGTTTGACAGTGGAACACACTCCCTTGGAGCATGGTAGGGTCTCCTTCCTTGGAGGTCTTTAAACAGAGGCTGGATGGCCATCTGTCAGGGATGCTTTGATCATGATTCCTGTGTGGCAGGGGGTTGGACTGGATGGGCCTTGTAGTCTCTTCTAACTCTACAATTCTGTGATTCTATGATTCTATGACTACCCTTTGGGTTCGCCCATCAACCAATTACACATCCACCTAACAGTTGCATTGTCTAGCCCACATGTTACTAACATTTTTGCAAGGATATCATGTCAAATTTAAATCAAGAAGCTGAGAAGGGGCCAGAATAATAACTGCAGGGCCTCTTTAATTTTAAAAAATATTTTTGGCCATATTTTAAAGTCAAACCTTCCAAAGTATAAACGCTCAATATAAAATGAATAAGGTTTAAAACCACTAAAAATAAGAACTGATAATAACCAACAAAAATAAGAATATGAACAGCATTCAGGTTGGTAAGAACAGTAAAATAAAACAAACAAGGATGGCTACGCTAGCACCATACATAGAGCAACACATGATGCTTTAACTAAATTTTACCAGTCAGTTCTGCCTAATTTGAGAATCTGAGGTGCACAGGTATACTTCCTCTGAATACCCAACACACTGTGTACTGTTCTACTTTCTTCTTCAAGGTCCTGAGCACTACCTTGACACTGAATCATGCAGATCAGACCTTCCCCCTGAACTATGTTTGCTGCTAATTCTCATCCCATATGCGACTTTCCCTTATCAATTCAAGTGTAGTGATTTGTTCTGTCACAGAAACAACCCGAGGCCATGAATCTCATCAGGGTTGCAGCCTTATCTGTCAGCTCCGAGTATGATAGACAACACTCGTTATCCCCAGTGGGGCTGTTGAGCCTCCCATTTAGTTCGGATGAACCTCATACTGTGTGGCACTTTCTGATTGCCTGAAATATATATAAGAATCTGTGGCTCTTGGGATAGTGATGCATCATGCACCTTTTCAACCTCTTAGCAACATCCTAAATTTCTTGTTCCTTGAAAAATACGACCTTATAAATCCTTGCCCTTTTGTAGTCTAATCTTATTCCATTTTTAAAAAATGTGTTCGCTTGATGCATGTTTTACACGCTGTTTCCTAATGTTTTGATATAATGAACTGCTTTTTGGACATCACCTTGAGTTGTAAAGACTGGGATAATAAAAATCCAGAGAGCAGATTAAAAACAAAAGGTATATGGACTATAGGACAGTGTTCATAAAGGACAAGACTGTGGCTGGTAACTGTTTGCTAACATATTTGGGAGTGGTATAACATACAGCTTGTTAATATCAATTTGGTCCACCTTCTGACTTTTTTATTGCTGTTTGTTAGCTATCCCACCTTCAGTTCACCCTGTTTCCCAGAATAGATTGGAGAGCATACCAACTATTCCACAGAACCTTACTTTGCCACTCTGCAGTGCCAGGTCAGTAAGAATAAAACTCACATTATTTATTATCATCTTTTGGATGAGGATGCCGACCTGGTTTGCTTCACAGAAACCTGGCTGGGAGAGGATAGCGCTGTCACGTGGACACAGGCCCTCCCAGCCGGGTATTCTGTCAGTGAGCAGGTGAAGGGAAGTGGGTGGGGGCGGCAGAGTGGCTCTGGTTTATAAGGACAATCTGACTTTGACCAGGATACCTGTCTGAAACACAGTCCACTTCGAGTGTATGTACCTTAGCCTGAGGTCCAGGGATAGTTTGGGGATTCTGCTAGTATACCAACCACCCCGTTGTCTAGCAGACTCCCTAACTGAGCTGACACAGCTGGTCTCAAAGTTGCTGTTGGAGTCGCCCAGACTTTTAGTTTTGATGACTTCAACATTCCACTTGAGACCAGCTTGACAAATCTGAGTGGTGCGGCTCAGGAGTTCATGGAAACCATCACAAACATGGGCCTATCCCAAATGGTTGTTGGGCCCACACATTGTGTGGGTCATACCCTCGATGCGATCTTCAGTACGGAACAGGAGTATCCATGGGTGGAGGTTATTAAAACCACCGCATTGTCATGGATGGATCATTTCCTGGTCAAGACTGAACTAAGAGTCTCTTCACACTCCACCAGGGGTGATGGACTCATTAGAATGGTCCGCCCCCGAAGGCTAATGGAACCAATAGGATTCCAGAAAGCCTTGGCGGGTTTAATGATTGGTAACACCGGTGACCCTGTCAAAGCTTTGGTTAATACCTGGAACAACGACCTTACCAAGGCTATCGACATGATCACTCCCAAGTGTCCTTTCAAACCCACTCCTAACCGTAAGCCATGGTATACATCAGAGCTTAGGAAAATGAAGTGGGTTGGACAACGACTAGAGCACAACTGGTGGAAAACTTGACTCTTATCTGACAGGACTCATCATAGGAACTTCCTTTGGTCCTATCGAGAGGCAATACACGCAGCGCAGAGCTCCTTCTCCTCTGCACATATTGCATCTGCAGAGTCCTGTCCAGCAGAGCTGTTTAGGGTGGTAAGGGAGATGACACAGGTTATACATGCGCAGAACCCGTTGCTTAACCCAACAACGGCCTGCTGTGACACGTTTAACAACTTCTGTGCAGATAAAATCTCTCAGATAAGAGCCGACTTAGACGCCAGTATTTTGACAGAAACAATAGACAAGGTGTCCAGCAACTCCATTGATGTAAGTTTACTGGATCAATTTCAATCCGTGAGTACCGAGGACGTGGGCAAGCTACTTGGTAGAGTGAGGAAGACGACCTGCCCTCTCAATCCTTGCCTTTCATGGCTGGCCATCCGGGGCGGGGGGGTGCCTTGATGGTGTTCCTTAAGGACATTATCAATGCATCCCTCAGGGAAGGGTGTGTTCCATCCTGTTTAAAGGAAGCGGCAGTTAGGCCGCTCCTGAAAAAACCTTCCCTGGACCCCCTGGACATGAACAACTATAGGCCGGTTTCTATGTTACCATTCTTGAGCAAGGTGATCAAGAGGGCTATTGCTCTTCAACTCCAAGTGGTCTTGGATGAAACTGATTATCTAGACCCATTTCAAACAGGCTTCAGGACGGGATTTGGAGTTGAGACTGCCATGGTTGCCTTGACCAATGACCTGCATCTAAGCATCGACAGGGGTAATGTGTCCCTGTTGGTGCTTCTAGACCTCTCAGTGGCTTTCGATATGATAGATCATAGCATCCTCTTGGCTCACCTGAGTGGGTTAGGCATCAGAGGCACTGCGCTCCAGTTGTTTCGGTCCTTCCTCTCGGCAGGTCCCAGAGGGTGCTGCTCGGAGACAGCTGCTCCAGCAGAAAGGCGCTTACTTGTGGTGTTCCGCAGGGCGCCATCCTGTCCCCGATGCTGTTTAACATCTATATGAAGCCACTGGTTAGATTATTCAGAGTTATGGGGGTGGGTGTTATCAGTACGCTGATGACACCCAGATCTATTTCTCCTTGTCCCGATCATCAGCCTCGAATTCCGATGGCATCTCTCCTCTTAATGACTGTCTTAAAGCAGTAATGGGCTGGATGAGGAAAAACAGATTGAGATTAAATCTGGACAAAATGGAGGTGATCACGGTAGCGGCCCCAAAACCAGGAGTTGGATTGCAACCTCCAGTTCTGGACGGGGTCACGCTCTCCATTAAGGACTGTGTTCGCAGCCTGGGGGTGCTCCTTGATTCATCGCTTCAGATGACTAGTCAGGTGAATGCGACAGTCAGGAGTGCCTGTTGTCAGCTTCGGCTGATATGCCAGCTGTGCCCTTTCCTGGAAGTAAGGGATCTCGAGACTGTGGTACACACACTGGTAACCTCTCATCTAGATTTCTGCAATGCACTCTACATGGGGCTACCCTCATGCTTGGTCCGGAAACTTCAGTTGGTACAAAATATGGCAGCCAGAGTGGTCTCGGGAACATCTCAGAGAGACCATATAACTCCAGTATTAAAATCTCTCCACTGGCTGCCTATCAGTTTCCGGGCCCAGTATAAGGTGTTGGTGATTACCTTTAAAGCCCTAAATGGCTTGGGTCCAACTTATCTTCGGAACCACCTCCTCCCGTACAATCCTCCCCATGCACTCGGGTACTCTGGGAGGAATTTGCTTCAGCCACAAAATCTAGGCTGTCTGCAACCTCCCAGAGGGCCTTTTCAATAATCACCCCCAATTTATGGAATGGCCTGCCGAACGAGATCCATCAGATGATGAGCTTAAGTCACTTCAAAAAAGCACTAAAGACAGAGCTCTTTTGGCAGGCCTTTCCTGATTAGATCCCGGCCTCAGGAGCTGTGTCTCCTGGCCTTTTTTAGTCTTGTTTATATTTGTTTTTAATGTGCTTTTAGCTAGGTGGTTTTAATTTTATATTGTTTAATGTCTTTTTATGGGGGAGGGTGGGGTGGGTGGTGCTTTTAGTTGGCATTGTAGAGTTTTAATTGTTGGAAGCTGCCCCGATTGTTTTTAGCAGAGGGGCGGGGTATAAATAAATTATTATTATTATTATTATTATTATTATTCCAAGCTGAATTTAAAGTAAGTTGAATGAGAGAGACTGGACAGGGTCATGGTTTCTGACACTTTGCAAGAGAAAGACTGGATAAGGTCATATTATCTGACTCACATATAATTTGTCTCAGGCATAAAGGATAGTTTATATGTTGGTAAGAAGCCAGTGTGGCATAGTGGTTTGAGTGTTGGACTACAACTCTGGAGACTAGGCGGTTGTTTAGATGAGAAAAAAAATCCACAAAGAATGTGGGCAGAATATATTTTGTTCAGATGAGCTCTGGCTGGGATTCGCCATATTGGGAAAGAGGGGGGCTGAAAACTCCAAATAGCTCACAATAACAGCATCTGCTGTTTCTCATTATCTTTTTTAAAAAATTACATGAAAATGCACATAACTGCATGTCTGAACAACCAATTCAAATAGGGACAAATCAAAGAACTCAAACGTCATTGGTTGGACCTCAGTGGGGGTGGGCTTGCAAGGGATGAAGCAGCCAGAGCCACCATTGGTTTTTTTCCATGGGTGAACAATCGTGTGCATGATCGTTCAAGTGGCAGAGCAAACAAAAAAAGTTTTATTTAAGCAGAAAATCACTCTTCTGCATCTGTCATTTAAGGACTGGGGGAAAGGGGAGGAATGGAAGGAGGTTTTCGGCAGGCAATTCACTCACGGCCACCATCTTGTCTCGGGGACATACTCCATGTGAACTGCAAACTCAGCTAATTTTCCATGCCACTGATCTTGTGAATGAATTGTGGCCACAAATAAACACTCCAGTGATAGGGAAATAAGGCGCTATTTCTTGCTATTAATTCTCTCATCTAGCTGAGCCCTAGGGTTCTAACTCAGTCATGAAAGCCCACTGGCTGATTTTGGGCAAGTCACACACCCTTAGGACTTTTTCAGACATTAAAAATACAACGCAAGCAGCCTCGCCACATTGCGAGGCTGCAGCGCTGCAAGGCGTCCCTTTCGCATGACGCCCGTCCCTGCCGGTACTGTTGCAGTACCGCAGGGACATTTGAGCGTTATATTTAGCCGATTTTTACTCACAATCAACTTTCGTGAGTAAAAATCGGCTAAATATAACGCTCAAATGTCCCTGAGGTACTGCAACAGTACCGGCAGGGACGGGCGTCATACGAAAGGGACGCCCTGCAGCGCTGCAGCCTCGCAACGTGGTGAGGCTGCTTGCGTTGTATTTTTAATGTCCGAAAAAGTCCTTAGCCTCAGAAAACCCCATGATAGGTTCACCTTAGGGTCTCCATAAATCAGAAATGATTTGAAGGAACAAAACAAATATGTTGGTAAATCTGCAACTTCTGTGTGACTAGTAGCTCTGCATCTGCTAATATATATTGGAAGTGAAATTTGGCATGCTGTCTGTATATGTAATCTTTCAACTCCAGCCCTTCTTTGATGTGTGCTACAGTAATTGTGATCACTGCATATGGTTGTGGGTACGGGGGAGACCTGTATGTAAATTTTATTAAGATTTAAAAAAAAAATTTAAATGAAAAACCATCCTATTACAGGTAACTGTATGACTTGTAATGTATTACTTCCAAGCTTTTGCCAGAGTTTTCCTCCCCTCTGCTTATCCTGGTAGCCCTTTAGACCATTCCCAAAACAAATCAGGGCTCATGAGGGTTTTCCAGTCTTCTGGAACTGGTTTGGGGGTGCTCATGAGATCCTGTAGTGGGGGTGAAGGATCTTGATTCCATTGGAATCTCTTGTTTCACCAGAAAATACAGTTTTGAACTGTTGCTGTATTAACATGATAACTAATTTAATTGGGTTTTTTATTTTTTATTTTTAGGTTTTTAATTGTATTTTGTTTTAACTTTGTTATCCCATGTCAGGAGAAAGGCAGGATAAAAATTAATTCATTGAATAAATGAATTAATGAATAAATATCCACCACTGGACATATAAATGCCCATACTGAAACACTGAATGGGCATGCAAGACGTGTGTAAGAAAATGTAGCATGGAGTAGAGTGCATGCCCAGTAGCTGAACATATTAGGCATTAGATAGTATTTGAAGCAGTATTTTTCATCTAGCATTGAATAGCGAACACATAGTGGTACAGAATATTTTGGGTTTTGCCACCTTATAAGATTTTCTATTCAAAGTAAATTTGCAAAAGTAAATTTTCAAGAGGTGATGCTATCCAAATTGTTTGACTGTTTAGCACTTGTGAATATTGTTTTCAGATCTGCAACCAATGTGCGCTTAATATGTGTGGGGGGTGTGTGTGCCAGTATTTGAATTTAAAGTGCTCTGAGCCAGTGTAAAATCAGCACTTTCACAAGAGTGCTTCAGTGTTAAGTCACATTTAGTTAGCACTGAGTATAGTAGCTATGAACAACTCAATGGGGTCAAAAACAGGAAATGGAAGAACCAACAGGCACAGCTTTTGCCTGAGCTCAGAAAAGATAATTAGAACTTTTATGAAGCTTCATATGAACTGGTTTGAAATGGGCTCTCTTGTGTATTGGCCAGTTTCATCCTTCATTATTTCTGTTGCTCCCAAGATGCTGGATTAAGCATCCCTGAGAAGAGGCCATTATGGAGTGTCTGTCAACAGTAGTTGTTTCCTGCAGTCTCTAATCTGCATCTTAGAATGTTTGTTTGCTTTCATTAAACTGTGTCTGATGTGTGAAATATCCTTCTTATTAGTTGGAACTGGCGGGCCCATCTGGGATTCAAGCCTGCTCCACTTTCCAAAGAAGGAACTCTAATGCAAGCCAATATTTATTTTGTTCAGTGCACTGATGAGTGCTGGGGTGCAGCATCTCCAGCAAAGTGTGGGATACATTATAGTCTCGGAGTGTGTGCTTCTTCTTGTACAGATCCTTATTCAGATCAAGGCATGTTCATGCACCAATTTCCTGTGCTCATCAGTGAACACAAAAGCAACAATGTGAGATGTGTCCTAGATAAAGACAAACACCATTTTAATCCACTTCCAGAGGGAGCAGGAAATGCTGGCTGTAAGTGTAGCACTTGCTCATCTTTAAGGCAGGCTGACTCACATGGACAAATCTGGGATAATAATCTGCATACATAGGGTAAGTATAGCAACCACACTTACTGAAATCTGCCATTTTGACCAACTCCATAAAAATGTCTGCTTTGTCATGGAAGAGGGTTTGACAGTTGTTCATAATGTGATCCGCTACCCACCTGCAAGGCAGTGCATAGCTATGCTGGTCAAAGAGGAGGCTCTTTTACATATACAGTACCTGTGGGTGTAAGTACCTGTCCCGGAGTTGCTGGAGATGCTGGAGATGCTCCACTCCACTCTCAGGTTAGCTCTGGGTAACTGGAGGAAAATGTGTACCCTATGCAAATACCCTCGGGGCACCCAAAAGCAATGTGACAGCATGAGGAGTTAAACAGGAGGTGGGAGACCAGAATAATTTTGGACTGTGTATGAAAAATGTGTTTTCATTTGTATAGTCAAAGACCATGATTAATAATAATTTTTGAAGCTGGGAATTTATGACAAATAAACCTACTTTTCCTTACCGTTCCAAATGAATATTCCTGAAGAATGAAAATGTTTTCACCACAAGGAAAATAATGGTTTTCCTCATCACATGGGAGAAGGTTAACAATACCATTTTATCACACAAATACTTTGTTGTTGACTTGGTGTTATGTTGACTTGCCTAATTAAGGCAATTGCCTTTTAAATCCAAGAAGCACAATTTTGCGCTAAAAGGGATTGAAATCTACTTCTCCCCATTATGAATAATGATCTCTAGTTCACTTAGGTCACATTCAGGCTGTTCACAAAGTTTCTAAGCCCTTGGGGCTTGTCTACATTGGCTATTTATCCCATTTTGCCCCTGTTTGGGGGCAAAATGCCCCTGCCTTTTTCCCATTCTGCCCCCAGGCAGTCCTTAGGACCCCTGGGGCAAAAATGGGACTATGATGGGGAAAAGATGGTGTAGGGCCTGTTAAGCATTTCAAAATAATACCTGGTTGAATCTATTCCCACTGGGGGGGGGGGTGGATTGGGCCCTGCTTGGCTGCAGGAGCCGGCCCCAGTAGGCCACTCCATCACTTCAGCGGCCAGTCTGCCATGCTCTTCTGCAGCAGGAAGCAGGCCTGCAGCATGTTACCAAGGCTATTGCGGGCCAGCTTCCTGCGTTCAGAGAGAGTGAGCTAGATGCTGGCAGTAGCTGCCCTAACAGGCTGGCATGCCCATCTGCACTCCGGTCTGTTCCATCAAGGTAATGGGGGAGGAACAGGCCCCATCCGCAACCAGGATATGCTGGTGGGAAGCCAGTGTGTCCTGGCTCCTGTAAATGAGCCCTTAGTAAGCTGTATGCAGTACCAAACTTGTCAGAAGTGTGGGGCATGAATAAAAACAAGTGCCTTTCCTCCAACTGATGACAAAGCAGGATTCTTTGTTAAGGGTTTCTACAAAGCTAGCAAAAGCATTTCTGTACCAACTGGCTACCATCTTGTTCCATAATATTGGTATTGCTGTTTTGATCATTCTGTTGTTTGATGCAGCTATTTTCCAGTTTTATCATTATTAATTATGCCTTGTATTATTTTATTGTAAACTATTTTGAAGGCTTTGGTTAGCCTGCACCAATAGCATAAAATATTGCAACACACACATACATAAACACACACACACATGCACAAACACACACACACACACACACACACACACATAAGTAATGTATTTTTGCAGAATGCCCAAGCTGTACCTATACCACTGTCATTGTTGCCATTCTGCAATGTGGTCTGGCACAGACAGCTGGGAATCAACACAACGAAGAGTTTCTGTGGACTTACAGGGCTCTCTATATCTCTCCTTGTTTCTGCTTGCACATCTGTTTATAAACTGAAGAAATTAATGTCAGTGATGTATATATATGCTTTCCTAGTGGGATAAAATTCTTGAGACAAACTTTTGGAGAATATTTTCAAGAATATCCTCCAGCCTGACCATTTTGGAAATGTTTCTCTTTAACATTTGTTAAATTATATTTTGAACAATTGTTAAACAACAACAACAATTATTAAACAACAGTTTTACTATTTATTAACATGTTTCTTCAGTGCAACTTTCATGGAAGTTTCCAAGTGTTAAAAATGAAAATGAGACATACCTTCTTTTTTCCCCAAAAAAACTTTTCATCACATCATGTTCTGTTTGGACTGTCAGGAAGTAGCATCTCAAAAGGACAGCTGAAACATCTCTGAAATATTTAGGGGCTTTGCTTAATTTTGGCTGATCAAATTCAAGCTGTGTGATTTCATTTCAACAACAGGATTTATCACCTCATGTGATTTTTGGACCTGTAGCCAAAATGCATCTGAGGACTCTAGTACATGTGATTTCCCATGCTGACAGAACTATTACAAACAGAATATTGGAAATAATAATAATAATAATAATACTTAGTTATTTATTACCCGCCTCTCTCCTCAGAATCGGGAAGGGGTACAACATCACACAGTGCAATATACAGTAAGTTCAATACAATACATCACAATGCAATTTTTTAATACAATACATTTCAGAGTACAGTACATTCAGTACAGACAATTGTACAATGTGAGTGCCAGTAGATGGCGCTGCTGGCATACAAACAATGCTGCAAGAGTGACACTGCAGAATGCATTGTACACTAATAACGACTGCTGCTTTTTAAAAAAACTGAATTAACAACTTCCACAGCATGTCGCCCCAGCTCTTTTATTATGCTGGTACTCATTTTACCGACTTACTGAAGGCTGAGTCGACCTGGGGGGGCCCTGGAATCGAACTTATGAACTCAAGATCTACATGAGTTTTGGCTACAGTTTTAGCTGCATTAGCCTACTGTGCCACCAGGGCGCCATTTAAAACATCCAATTAAACATGCTTTTTTAAAAAAATTAAACAATTCAATTAAAAATAGTACAATTAAAAATAGCACAGCACCCTATTCTTTAAAACCCTTCAGTTCTCAAAAACATGTTAGAGTACAAAAGTTTTGACCTGCTAACAGAAGGACAAGGAGGGAGCCAGCCTAGCCTCTGTAGGAAAGAAGGTCCAGAGTGTAGGGGGAGCCACTGAGAAGGCCTTTTTCATTTGTCCCCACCAGATGTGTCTGAATGTGGAACTGAGAGAAAGGTCTCTCCTGAGTATCTCAGGGCCTAGGGAAAGCCCTGGTGGTGCAGTGGTTGAATGACAGTGTTGCAAGTTCAATCCCAAGGGCTCTAAGGTTCACTCAGCCTTCCATCCTTTCGTAGGTTGGTAAAATGAGTACCCTGCTTGTGGGGACAATTAGCTAACACACATTAGAAACTGCTTAATGCAGTGTAGATGTATAAAGTGCTATTGCTTAACAATGTGTAAGATGTTCTGAAAGCCTTTGTGGCAGAACAACAGGATATAAATACCTAAATAAATAAATAGGTAGGCTCAAATGGACAGATAATCATCATAGGCTAGATTTATAAAACTCAAGGGTTTTGTATTTTTTTAGTTTTATGAACACCTTGACCTTAAGAGAGAAAGGGGCAAAAAACAACCCCAAGTTCATATTCACAACTGAAGAGAACAGAAGGAAGAGAAATACCAAACCTCAAAGTCCTGTCTGCCCACAAAATGCCAGCATTCTTTTTATGTCACCAGAGCTTAAATCTTTTCCTTCCTGCCTGTCTTCTTTTTTTTTTATTCATCCAACATATTTAACAACACTTTTGTACAAATTGGAGGAGTCTGGATGTAACTGTGAACTGAATATAGGAAAAGGGGGTGAAAATAATGAATGTAATGCCAAATAGAATGAATATGGAATTCCAAATAGAATGAATTTAATAATTATATATAAACACCTACAGTTGTCCCTTCATATTCACTGGGGTTTGGTGAATACTCGATTCCCATTATATGTAAAGGCATAGCAAAATGGTATCCCTTATATAAGATGGCAAAATCAAGGCATGCATTTTGGATTGTTTTTTTAAGAATATTTTCAAGCCGTGAATATGCAAATCTGTGAATGTCAAATCTGTGAATGTGGAAGGACAACTGTATTCTCATTTATGATGTTTATCTCAATTTCTTATGGCTGCAAAAATATTTTATTTTTTCCCCTCATGTGTGCCCTGCAACAGCTGCTCCCTCTGTCTCCTAAAGTTCCCAAGAGGTGATACGCAAGTTGAACAAATACTGATATTCTTTACTGAAGACATCAAATATGTCTTTGACACCTGAGGTGAGAAGGGATATACAGTTGTCCCATCATATTCGATGGGCTTTGGTTCCAGGACCCCCCATGGATACCAAAATCCATGAATGCTCAAGTCCCATTATATGCAATGGCATAGCAAAAGGGTGTCCCTTATATAAGATGGCAAAATCAAGATTTGTTTTTTGGATTATTATTTTTTAAAAAATATTTTCAAACTGTGAATACTTAAATCTGTGCATACCAAATCCGTGGATACAGAGGGACAACTGTACTGTACCGTATTCCTAACATTCAATCAAGCCTCTCTCATCATCTGGAAGGACCTTCAGTGTGCTATGGGTCTGCCATACTGAGTCCAGAATCCCAGGTCTTGCTGAGGAGTACAGTTGTCCCTTCATATTCCCTGAGGTTTGGGTCCAGGACCCCCGTGGATACCAAAATCTATGAATACTTAAGTCCCATTATATGTATTGGCATAGCAAAATGATGTCCCTTATATAAGATGGCAAAATCAAGGTTTGCTTTTTGGATTATTTTTTAAAATATATTTTGAAGCCGTGAATACTTAAATCCGTTGATATCAAATCCATGGATATGGAGGGACAACTGTAATGTGTTTTGAAGAGAAATACTCCTTTTCACGTTCCAGGATCTTTGACTAATTCAACCCACAACTTGTAAGATTCTACTGCTTCCTCATGAGTTTCTTGTTATCATGTAGGTACTGAACAAATTTATGAGTCACATCCATAACTCCATCCGTTTTTGGCTCTGGCCATGCCTACTGCAGGTGGGAGGATTCTGACAGGTTTTGACCTGAGAGGACACCACAACAGCAGAAAGGTTTTGCCCACCTTCCACACCTGGCCTAAGAAATAAACAGCCAATTCTGCTGTTATAAACAGCTGGAACACATGCTTTTGCAACTAAATTGGGTTATTAAAGGATTGTCTAATTAGCAGCTTGATGGTGTTTGGATTCATTGTGTGTGCCCTGCTTGTGGAGTCCTAGACAAAGATACTGTACAACTTTTTTGGCACCCACTTGGGATCCTTAGGGTGGAATCAAGTTTGTAGATGACACCAAATTAGGAGGGGTAGCTAATACCCCAGAGGACAGGAACAGAATTCAAAATGACCTTAACAGATTAGAAAGCTGGGCCAAAACGAACCAAATGAATTTCAACAGGGAGAAATGTAGGATACTACACTTGGGCAGTAAAAATGAAATGCACAGATATAGGATGGGTGACACCTGGTTTGATGGCAGTACATACAAAAGGGATCTAGGAGTCTTAGTGGACCACAAGCTGAACATGAGTCAGCAGTGTGATGCAGCAGCTAAAAAAGCCAATGTGATTCTAGGCTGCATCAATAGGAGTGTAGTGTCTAGATCAAGGGAAGTAACAGTGTCACTCTGTTCTGCTTTGGTCAGGACTCATCTGGAATACTGTGTCCAGTTCTGGGCACCACAATTCAGGAAGGATATTGAGAAGCTGGAACGTGTCCAGTGGACGGTGACCAGGATGGTGGGAGGTCTGGAAGCCATGCCCTATGAGGAGCAGCTTAGAGAGCTGGGCAGGTTTAGCCTGGAGAAGAGAAGGTTGAGAGGTGACATGAAAGCTGTATTTAAATATTTGACAGGATGTTTTCTGCTGCTCCAGAAACTAGGACACGGAACAATGGGTTCAAACTATAGGAAAAGAGATTCCACCTAAACATTAGGAAGAACATCCTGACAGTAAGAGCTGTTTGGAAGTGGAATACACTGCCTTGTACTGTGGTGGAGTCTCCTTCTTTGGAGGTTTTTAAACAGGCTGGATGGCCATCTGTCATGAGTGATTTGATTGTGTATTCCTGCATGGCAGGGGATTGGACTGGATGGCCCTTGTGATCTATTCCAACTCTATGATTCTATGATTCTATGGATCGTATTGTTGACTTATACTGGCATAAATGGTCAGTTGCAGAAGCAGTTGTACTTTGTACTGCATAAGGAGGTCTTGGAGACCCCACAGTCCCAGAGTTACACCCAGCATAGCATTACACCATGCTGACTCCCAACTGGATCTTGGTCTTATGCTGTTCCTCCTTACATAATTTACCATCAGTCATCAAAGGCTGTCACATGGAAAAAAATACAAAATGACAGGAGTGGGAATGAAGAGACAATACTTTGCTCTCTCTCAACACCACCTGCTGTTTAAACAGCCCTTGCTGCTGCTCTGTCCCCAGTCAGTCCACCATTATTTGTACAACCTAGCCTCAGACTCATAGGAAAAATCAATAGGCTGTGAAAACCAGGTTTTCAAATAAATCATCCCCTAAAAATAAGCCACATTTTCAGAACTCCAATACAGAAACATAAGACAGATTTTTAAAATGACTGAGACACTAACGTTATGGTCTATAGGAATTAAAGTAATTAAAGTTTGGTGCACAGGCAAAGAGCTTTTTCAGAATTTGAAAATCAATCATATAGTGGCAAAAACCCTTCATGAAGAAAAGCTAATGACAAATTATAAACAATACAGGCATCATCTGGATGGTGGGGGGAGGGCTGCAGGACATTTGGGATTTTTTTGGCTAGCATTAAAATTTCCCTCCTCAATAGACACATAGAGACATACATCTTTAATGGCTTTGACATGGAAGACACAACAAAAGATTCAACCTTCTCAGAAAACCAGGAACTAAATATGTTCAAATTGGTTTTCTTTTTTAAATAACCTGATCATGCACAAATGACTAATAGAGAGACAGTCTATAACATATACAAACAGACACCAGCTCTTAGAAGAGTCTTCCCCAAGATAATAAAGGCAGCAGGGTACCAGTTAGATGGTAGTTTTTGTCACGGGGCATCACGAGACTTCTTGATCCCGTATTCATCCCTCACTGTTTACATGATTTTTGTCTCTGAACTGGATATCCCGGGAGATCCCAGGATCATTGTTTACACATCATCACGTCCTGCGATATGTACCTTTTCCCACTATATACTACCCCAGGTTTTGTTGTTGTTGTTGTTGTTGTTGTTGTTTACATGAGTTTACGGTCCCGGGATTACTTTTTTAGCTGTCAATCAAGGATGCGATTACTCATTTTTTCACAACCTCAGTGACGTACTTCCTTTAGAGTTTCGCGCCATGAGTGATGCTATTGGCTGACTCAAATGTTTGTTAAAGCTTCTGCATTGGGAATGAGGGGATGATTGGGTGTTGCATTGGGGATGAGGCGATGAGAGGATGAGGGGAGGAATGAGCGATTGTGACCTAACGGGGGGAGGAAGGAGCAATCAGTGGCTACAGCCTTTGCTGTCCTTCTGAATTGAAAGAACACCATTTAAATCCCATTGAAAGTGAGGAAGGAAGGGGTGCTCAGTATCTATACCCTTTGCTGTCCTTCCGAATTGAAAGAACACCATTTAAATCCCATTGAAAGTGAGGAAGGAAGGGGTGCTAGGTAGCTATACCCTTTGCTGTCCTTCCGAATTGAAAGATACCATTTAAAGCCCATTGAAAGTGAGGATGTAGGCGTGTGTGTGTGTGTGTGTGTGCGTGCGTGCGTGCGTGTGTGAATGGATCATCTGCTCAGACGGTGGCATTTTTTACTGTGCTTTTACACAAATGGAGTGGATGCAGGCAGGGGGGATCATCTGTGATCCCTTTACAATTTACTCTCTCTTTAAAATTTAAACCAAGCATGCAAGGGAGGAACGGATTAAAGTAGAAGGGTTCCCAGTGTAGAAATCCATTGAACAGGGTGATTTAATGCAGACACACACAACCTACTTGCAGCTGTAATGGAAGCCTTTGTTTTCATCTGGTGAGGCTGAATCTATTGAACGAGTGACTGACCCCTCCTCTCCTCTCTGAGCCCGCCCCTGGTCACATATATTTCCGGTCATCACCAAGTACTGAGATATCTTGTCTCGGGGTGTTTAGATGTCCTATATAGAGCTGTATTGAAAATGCCAGTTCAGTTTTGTAGAGCTCTTCTCAGGGAATGAAACTGAGGTGGCAATTTTGGTGAAGCAAAGAAAAGATACTTGAGATTTCAAACCATGGGGGAAATTTTTTTTTATTTTATTTATTTAGTTATTTAGTTATTTATACCCCGCTCTTCAGCCACAAATCTATCAGAGCAGCTTACAAATTGTTTTAAGCAATAGCTATTTACACATCTTAACTGCATTAAACAGTTTCCAATGTGTGTTAGCTAATTGCCCCCACAAGCTGGGTACTCATTTTACCGACCTACGAAAGGATGGAAGGCTGAGTGAACCTTGGAGCCCACTGGAATCGAACTTGCAACGTGGTGACTTAATTCAAAAATGAGTGGAATGCCTATTTGCTTCCCCCTCAAAAATAGAATCACAGATTGGAAGGGACCCCGAAGGGACATCTAATCCAACCCACAATAGCTTCTGTTGCTCAGGCATTATCTACCTTCTCTTATTTTGTCCTTGCCATGAGTTTCAAAATTCAGCAGGAGGAAAGAGGAAGAGGAAAGTATTGGAATACTTGACTTTGTACTGTACTTGACTTTGAAGATTCCATTATGGTCTTGAAAAAGCCATAGGAGAAGTCTCTGCTGTTACTGGGAGTAAGCCAAGGCATATTCAATGAAAAATGGTGTATGTGACCATGCAACAGTCTCCCTAATGAGTCTATAGCAGGGATAGTTTTCCAGATTATCTTTAGCCTCCAGGTCACATCAATCCATCAGCATAGTCACTTGATGAATGTTTATGGTCTATAGTGTCCAAACATCATGACTGGTATCACATAGCCCTCAATGAGTTTTGTTTTAAAAATTGTCAGTTCTGTCCTAAATGCCTGGCATGAAACTGACAGTCTGGCAATGTCGTCAGTTGTATGATAAATGCCTCTCTTTTTACAGCAGGAGGGAAGAGAACTATCAGCCTGTTTCCTTTTAGGCTGTTGTTACTGTTGTTATGTGCCTTCAATTTGACTCCAAGTATAGTGACCCTACCATAGGGTTTTCTTGGCAAGATTTATTCAAAGGAGGTGCTATTGTTTCCTCTCAGTCCAAGAGACTGTGACCGGCCCAAGGTCAACCAGTGAGTTTCCTGGTGGCTGAATCCTGATCTCCCTGAATCCTAGTCCAACATTCAAACAACTATACAACACTGGCTCACTAGGCTGACACCTTTTAAACTATTAGGATGCATCATTTCAATGGCAAAATGGCAGCCCTCTGCCAACATACGAAATGAAGGAGCTCCAGTTGGCTAGTGGAAACTACTAACCCCAAGCTCTTTGGGGGGAGGGACACTTTTTTTTTTTTTTTTACTAACAATGCTTCTGAAATAATGCTACATTCTTTTCTTAAAGAAGGAACTCTTGTACAAGAATTCGCCTTGATCCATGATCCATTTTTTTTTACTCAATTTCTCAATGGTTCCTTCCCTGAGTTTTTAAAAACCAACACAAAATGAGTCACAAATGTTGGTTCAATATTAATGCAGGCCCTTTGGGAGATACAGCAAACAGCAGTAACGAAGGCACCAGAAGCAGAAGGCTATGGATTATACATCAAGCACCAATTCAATAAAGTTACTTAGGACATGGATTTCACTCTCTTTGTGAAACTCACCTGCCATGCACAATGAACACATATATTCATCTAAAATTTCCTTTCTCCCTGACGTTTATCTGAATGTCTCACAGTCTTTAATGTATTATGTTCTCTGACTTGCTGCAAAATTTAGCAGGACCATTATCCAAACCATATTATAAATGAAGCTCAGTGACTTTGGCCTCAAGCACCATGAACAGAGGAGAATGATGGATCCAAGCACCAAACCCTGCTGCCCACTAGACTATGCCAGGGGCAAAAGAACACTTCCCATCTCCTTTGCCTTCCTCACCAAAAGAATCACTGCACTTTCTGAGTCATTTATTTAAATAGATATTGGGTGTGCAATGAGTCCTGGCAGCTAAGATGAACGCTCTTAGCAATCTATTGTTGGGACCAGCAGCTTCAGCCCTCCCAGCCTTTGGCTATTAATACCCCAATATAGCCAGTCACCTGTGAAGGAAGAGAGAAATGAAAACCACTCACCAGGTGTCAGCTACAATTACTTGGGGAGTAAATATTTCTAAAGTAACCATCTCAAACTGAAACAGTGGTCAGATGCAGCTTCTAACCTTCCTTCCTCCTGCCTTTTTTGTTATAGTTGGGCCAGGAAAACTAGACAGTGGGGTGCCACAGGGTTTTGTCCTGGGCCCAGTGCTATTCAACATCTTTATCAATTACTTGAATGATGGAATAGAGCCATTCTTATAAAGTTTGCAGATGGCACCAAATTAAGAGGGGCAGCTAATATCCCACAGGAAAGAGACAGAATTCAAGATGACTGTAACAGATTAAAAAGCTAGGCCAAAACTAACAAAAGGAATTTCAACAGAGAGAAATGTAGAGTACTACATTAGGCAGAAAAAAATGAAATACACAAATATAGGATATGTGACACCTGGCTTGATAGCAGTGCATGTGAAAGGGATCTAGGAATCTTACTGGACCACAAGCTGAACATGAGTCAGCAGTGTGATGCAGCAGACAGAAAAGCCAATGCGATCCTCGGCTGCATCAATAGGAGTATAGTGTCTAGATCAAGGGATTCTACTTTGGTCAGACCTCACATGGAATACTATGTCCAGTTCAACACGGTCCAACAGGGGCCTAGCGGAGGAGACAACCAGCAAGTAGAGACCCAGCGCTACTGGGTCTATGTGGCCAGGAAGGCCTATGCAGGAGACAGAGGCCTAAATTGCCACAGTGGCCTAGAAGGAACCTATGGCAATTGGGCCTTAAAAGCTAGGAAAGTCCTAGGCAGATGGCAGGAGCCTAGCAGGACTAAGTCAAAAGGCTGTAAAATGTAGCAGAAGCCGGAAGCCTAGAGAGGCCCAGGCCAGGGCCAAGTCAGACCCTTGTCAGGACCTACTAAAAGCTATCAATCATGTGGCAGATAGAGGCTTAAAGGCATGTGGCGATTAGAGACCTAGCACAACCTGGGTCTACCTCTGACTTCAGGCACAGGTCTCCTGGTAATCAGGACATAAGAAAGGCGTCCAACAGGACAACTCACCCTGGACTTATAGCATCCAACCTGCCGTCCACCCACCCATCCCTGATCTAACACAAACTGCTTGCTAGAGCCCAGCTGAAGGATACCACACCACGCTACCCCGTTCCCAAGCCTAATCAAGGCCTGCCGTTTATTCTCCAAATAAAAGAATTAACAACTTGAAATGCATGTGCAGCTAATGAAAAGAATAGAAAAATAATGAAATTAAATAAGCAGTTACTCCAGTGGCTAAAGGCTGCAGTGGCACTTCTCACTCCTCCTGGGCCATACTGGGGTCCACTACATCCCACTGAAACAAATAGAGAAGAAATATAACCGAAAACTGTAAAATTCCAAAAAATACATGAGTGGACTGGATCACATGGAAGCTCCAGCAAGCCCAGTGCTATCCTGTGATCAGGCTCAACTGAAACAAACTGGGAAGAGCGATCAACTCAAGTCTAGCTGCTTGCTAAAACTCCACTTGCCTCAAGCTATTCACTAGGGACTCCATTAAAATGAGGATCCAAAAGAGGCAGAGGAGGGGGTGGCAATGCTCTGACTCTGACCTCCTTTCTCTCCATCATGGCACTCAGTGGCATGATGCTATTATTGTGGCTTCTTTTCATTGGAGGCCAGCAAACAGGCCATCCCCCTGCAACACTGTGCAGTGCGAGGGAGGATCTGAATTCTGAACCATCCCCTACTCAACAAGTCTGGAGTGAGCCCCTGAGTGTTTCTCATAAATCAACACTCATACCCTCCAAATGTCCCAATTTAGCAGGGACTGTTCTGACATTTTAAAATGTCCCAGTTTCTCTCTCTTCATCCTAATTTACCCTTTTGTTTTCAGCTGACATCAATTGCTGCAAACTGAGTTCAAAGTACAAAAATAGTTTGTACTCCATTAACCTAGCAAGGAGGGAAACAGAGGAGAAAGTGGAATCTTGTCCTTCCCACTAGATTCATGCAAAAGCAAACTGCTACATTCTCTCCTAGCTTGTGTGTTCTTCCTCATCAATAACGTTTGCCATCTTGTCCACATTATGATGTTGCTTGGACACACATGTCCTGGCTTACCTCTGTGAATCATTGAAGGGTATACTCTCCTTTCCTTTTAAAAAGACACCTCTTTAAAGAAGCACTCTTGGATCCTTCCAACAAATCATCCTACATTGCAGTTGGCCAAGTCCCGTCATCCCACCTGTAAGTCAGCCTTTGATGAACAGTCCATGATGAGCTCATTAAACAGGACTGAGAGGCATTTTTGAGGCCATTCAGGGTCTTCTTTTTGAGTTATTCAGCATATGGCTTGACAGCATGGCATTCAGGAGGAATTTCATTATAAAAGCCAAGGAAGTTTGTTTCCATCTGACAGATTTGGTCTCAGAGTGGCACTAGAAGGAAAATTCTATATGTCCACAGCAGTATTCATTCCGTTGCAAATGTAGGCCTTGGGAGCTCATCCATGCTTTAAAGAAACATGCAAATAAGAAGTCGCTTAGTTTGAAGGCCCATGGGCATGACACGTTAGCACACTGGCAGGGCATAGTCTTCAAGTACTTCCACCTAGATGAAGATTTGTGGGGCTTTTCTGCTGGTTAGGCTCCCATCTATTCATTTACATAGTTTCAAGAATGCAAATAGTATCCAGATAGAAACACTTGTGTTCAATGCTTGTTTTAAGGCAATTACATTGCCCACTCTGGTACACAAGTAAGGTTCGCATACACACAGCAACTGCCTCCATTCACTGTTTCTCTTAAATATCTAGTTAGCATAAATGAAAACTGAGCCTGTGACAAAGAGCATCTGCTGACAGAATGAACAGCGGCTGAAGCCTTGCCCTGAGCCAGCCCCAGTATGCGTAGAATTGGCAATCTGGTAACAGGCCTCAGAGCTCAGCCTCCTGAGTCGTCCTTCCTCCATCCCAAACCTTCTCAATCCAAGCCTTCCCTTCTGGCTTTGGGCATCAAGGCCTCTGAAGCCAGCACCACAGCTAATCAGAGAAGCCCACAGGGCAATTGAGTAGAGAGATGTAGCCCAAAATGGTTCATTGGGTGAGGATGTTGTTGCTATAGCTACAGCAGCCAGCAGTACTGCATGAACCTAAATTGGGGGAGGACTGCTGGCAACTGAAGAGACAAGGTAAGGGACAGGGAGGGGAGAATGAAGGGAGGAATGATGACACATACATACAGAATGCCTGGGTCCTCTTTGTATGTTATTTTCAAAACAGGCACATTTCTCAGCATTAGAAAACAGAAGGCTTTACACTGCATTTGCAGGGAGTTTCCAGTGAGCAAGTAAAAAAAACAACAACAACAACACCAAAAACAAAGAAGTCTGTATATTTTCCCTCTGTAGTGTCATTAAGAAAAACTCTTCCCAAAATGCAAACACTCTAAAAATGTGATTATACCCAAATAAATGTATGAGATATACTAGCAGTTCTCTCTCTCTTTCTCAAAGGCTCTTTCAAGCTTTTTTCCTTTTTTTATAGTATTAGAACCCAGGCTCATCCAGTGAAGCTGAATGGTGGGAGACTGAGGACAGATGAAATAAAGTACTTCTCCACACACTACATAGTTACATTGGAATTCAGTGCCACAGGGTATAGCTATGGCTGCCAATCTAAACAGCTTTGATAGGGGATTAGTTAAATTATGTATGTTAGGGCCTACTATCCAGGATGGCTGTGTATCACCTAGAGTATCAGAGGCAGAGTGCCTCTGTATATCAGTTGCTGGGGAATGTGAGGTGGAAGGTGCAGTAGCACTCATGTCCTGCTGGTAGGCTTCCCGTGAGCAACTGGTGGGCCACTTTGGCTTCATCTGCACTGCAGAAATAATCCAGTTTGACACTGCTTTAACTGCCATGGTTCAATGCTATGAAATCCTGGGATTTGTAGTTTTATGAGATTCTTAAGTCTTCTCTGTCAGAGAGCTCTGGTGCCACAACAAACAACAGTTTCCAGGAGTCCATAGCATTGAGCCATGGCAGTGAAAGCAGTGTCAAACTGGATTATGTCTGTAGTGCAGACGCAGCCCTGGTGAACAGAACATTGGACCGGATAGGTCTTTGATCTGATTCAGCATGGGTGACCTTATCTTTTTAAAGAAAGTAGTCATTCTAAGGGAGTTGTCAGAGAATGTCTATACTCATACCCTCCAACTCTTCTGGTTTGGCAGGGACAGTCCCAGTTAATCTTCTGTAGTCCTGCTTTTTAAGCTGCTTTTCAAATGTCCCAGCTTCTCTCTCCTCCCACTTTTCCCTCTTGTCCCCAGTTTATTTGCAATTAATTAAGCAACCATTTAATTGCTGCAACCTGAGTTCAAAGTGCAAAAATAGTTTGCCCTCAATTAACTCAGCAGCAGGGAAAGGAGGGGGCAGAATTTTGTCCTTCCCAGTAGGCACAGGCAACACCAAACTGCTGCAGCTTCTCCTATCTTGTGTGTTCTTCATTAAAGTTTGACTTCTTGATGACACTCCAGTGTTGCATGGCCAAACATGCCCCACTTTGCATCTCTGAAATGTTGGAGGGTATGCTGTATGTACCTCAGTAGTAGAGTGCCTGGTTTGCCTGCAGAATGTCCCAGGTTCATATCATCATCACCACCACCACCACCTGTATTTTCCTTCTGCACATGAATGTGGCCACATTAGATGAACAACAATGCAAAAGGCAACAATGCATCAGTGGATCATTACGATAAACAATTTAGGAGCAATTTATTTCTAAATATAAGAAGCCAAATAAAAAATTCATTTCCATCATATTAACTTCAAAAATTCCTGTTAAACTTTTTGGGGCCAAATGTAAAATTCTCTCATCAGCAGGGGAAGATTTTCTCTTAACACCCATATCTGGCAAATAAATAACAAATTTCTATTAAGCCCCAAAATAAAAAGGTACAATCCTTCCCTATTAAAATGCCTTGTCATTGTGTGCCCAGCTATAGGGACGTTGCTTCTCTACCACCACTAAATAGCTATGTTGGGTAGGGAAAGGAATCAGTTGAATCCTGTAGGAGGAGAGAGCAAATGAAGAGGAGTTTCACCTGGGTGGAACTTTACACTATGTCTCCCCATGCAGGACTCTCAGACATTGTCTTTTCAGGTATTTTACATTGATATCCCCTATATCCTCTAATAAGCTCAAGTTAAGGTATACAGCTCTCATCCTCCTCATTTTATCCACAGAACAACTTCGTCAAGTAGGTCAGTCTGGAGGAGAGCAACTAACCCAAGGTAAAATGCATGGTTCAATAGGGCCTGAACCTCACACTCCCATGTCCCAATCCAATCCTGTAACCATTGGACCACCATACTAGCCATCATTGTTTAGCAAGTGAAATGGTACTGAGCTTTAAAAGATTCAATACAGAGAAGGAGTAAAGCTTAGACAGACAGACAACTTGATAGTTCACCTGCCTTCATTTGACAGATAGACAGAGCAACCTGTCCCCATGTCTATTTCCCCCACATTTCTCTCATAAATGCAAAGGGAGAGCCCACTTCTATGTGCTTCCCCCAAGGGCTGGGGGGAGATACTATACATTCTGTGCCACATACTCTGTGCCTGGTCTGTCATCTCACTGCATCTGTCACAGGAAGCCAAATGTGAATTTTATTTGGAGAAACGAAAGGTTTTCCTCAGTCTGACAGACGCACAGGGGAGTTTTGATCTGTTCCCTGTGCAAAAAAGGAGGCTGTCAAATCTCTCTAGGTTTTATTGCTGACATTATCATAAACAGTGTCCTTTGCCTATTAAAGGGTCACTGAGATGCTTTCCCTGTGTGTTGTTTCACAGCTGGAGCTGACAGCTCAGTATCCATGCAGCGAGACCAACCTGAGAATTAAAATATCAGGGATCAAGGAAGAAAAGCTTCTGCATCTGGAGATCAATAACATCAGGGTTCTTCTCTCCAACTTTATGGTGGGGCTGGGGGGTTGGAAGGATTGCTTCAGATGATAGATTTTTTGTACCCATGCTCCACACTTTGTCAAGCAGTAGGGAGTTTCAGAGGCACTGCTACTGGAGAAAGTTTCCTTTGGATGAGAGAACACAGGAGATGCATGGTTAAGATCCTGTGGGCTGACATAGCTACACCAGAGTAGATGACAGTGGCATATGTGCAGTGGCAGGGATAAAATGGCCACAGGCACTGCAGCAATGGGGGTAAGGGGAGAGCATCAGAAGTCATCTCTTTCAGGAGGGAAAGCTGGCAATACTTTCTCTCTTGACAGAGATGGCTTTCTCTTCTGTCCCCACGCCACTGCTGCACAGCACTACAAAAAGTAGCTCATGCTGCCAAAACAGTGTTACACTGGTGTAAGTCACCAAAAAGTTTCTAGCCATTGTGTCTTTGTTATATTTGCTTTACTTACAGATTTCCAAGCAGGCAATAAGTGAAGGCAAACAGGCACTCCTACAAGACAGATCTCCAAAGTGCAACCTAATTGCAACTAACTCTAGCACATCTTGTTCATTCTCTCTCCTTTTTTTCCCCACAGCCTCTCTATCCCCTTCCTTTTAGGCAGACGGTTGCCACATTTTCCCACCTCTGATGAGTATACCCTAAGGAGTATTTCCTCAAGATAGTTTTCTAAGAAAATTCCTAAGATTTCTCTTTTTCTCACCCTCCTAAGGAAATCAACTCTATATATTGTAGGAACATGGAATATGAGAAACATGAACCATGTGTGTTTCACATTTGATGCAAAGCATGTGTTTTGGATGTTGTACCTAGATGCAAAATACAGTCGTCCCTTCACATTCGCGGGGGTTAGGTTCCTCAGATTCCCGCGAATGTGAAAATTCTACAAATAATGACTGCCCTCCCCCTCCCCCACCCCCGCCAAAGCGACCATGGGGCCTCCGGAGGCCCTATAATCGCTTTCCCCGGACTCCCCACTCCCTTCCAAGGCCTTCACGGGGCCTCCGGAGACCCTCCTGAGGCCCCGTGGATGCCTCTCCAGCCCTCCCCCTCCCACCCTGGGCCTTCACGGAGCCTTCTAAGGCCCCATGAAAGCCTCCCCGGGCCTCCCCCCTCCCACCCCGGGCCTTCACAGGGCCTCCAGGAGGCCCCTTCTCACAGTTTTGGGAGGGCGGGGGGGGGCTCCCAAAACCACGAATAATCAAAACTGTGAATGCTAAGTTTGCGAATGTGGAGGGGCAACTGTTTATTGTTTGGTATGCTAGAGCAGCTCATCGGATGAATCTTTTTTACTAGACCTCCTAAAGACACTGTTAAACCAAGTACTTTCCAGGCTCGATGAAGTAAAAAAATCACTATAAATACTCAGCCCTCCCTCTGAGGGCAGGCCAACTTCCCACACATTTAATTTTGTACTTTTTGCTGCCCTGAAGGCATACTGGGAGAGGAAGCATCTCTAATAACAAAGCACCACCTTCTCCATCCTATGAAATCCTGGGATCTGCAGTTTGTTGTGGCACCAGAGCAGTCTAGCACAGAAGGCTAAATATATTACAAAACTACAAATCCCAGAATTCCACAGCATTGAGCCATGGCAGTTAAAGTGATGTTGAATCGCATTGTTTATACAGTGTGTCAGCAGCCTCACTGTGATAAGAGATGGGGCGGGAGGGTGCTTCCCCAGCAAAGAAACTTCAGAGGGAAATTACCTGACAGAAAGTTATCCATTCTTGCAGAAGATGTGTGCAACCATTGCTGTTTTGGTGCTACCATTTGGTGCTGTGGGGTGACCCTTGTACTATTTAGGCATTGGGATTAATGGTAAACAGCACAGGAATTGGCATGCTTTCTCTACCCAGATAGCAAGCTCCCTGAGTTAGTGTACTTGACATTGATAGGAAACTGCCACTGACTAGATGAAATTACTGGTCCATCTATCTCAGTATTGTCAACTTTGACTGGCAGCAGCTCTCTTTGGTCTCAGGCAAAGGTCTTTCATACCACATAAACTGGAGATGCCAAGGCTTGAATGTAGGACCTTCTGCAGGCAAAATGTGTGTTTGTCTACAGTGTGGAGATGTTACTAGAGGAGGAGGAAGAGAAGGAGGCAGTAGTAGTATCATAGTACAAGCAGCAGCAGCTTTATTTATATCCTGTCTTTTTCTCAAAACTGCATTACAAGGAGTTTTGCAAAATGAAATAAATACCAGTATAGTTAACACATACACAAATTAATATTAAGATGGAATTAAACTATTAAAAGCATGAAAAACAATTTAAATTATGCAACTTTAAATGATAAAAAGGAGTCTTAAAACAATTCAGTTAAAAACAGCAAGGTGCCCTATTTAATGGGCTTTAAGCCCATTCTTTAAAAACTTTAGTTCCCCCCTCCCCGCAAAAACATCTTTGCCTGCTGATGGAAGAACTGCAAGGATGGGGTAAGCCTGGCCTCCCTAGAAAAGGAATTTCAGTAAAGCTACCAAGAAGCAGTGTTTTGAACTTCAGCTCTCAGAATCTCTCAGTCTGAGGGATTCTGGGAGCTGTCATCAATGTAGTCCCCTTTTGTTTTCTTCTTTTCCTTTTTTCTTTTTTTCCAAAACTACTTTTCTGGGAAGATCTCTATACTATAGTACAAGACTAGCCCAAGTCATTTTACTGCTTGAGGTGTAGTAACAATTCTCAAAGGCCTCATCTATACGAGGCTATAAAATGTAGCTTGATGCCCACTAATGCCACTTTGCAGCAGCTTTCTTTTTTCTCCATGATTTTTTGGCAAGATCGCAGGCGTGTGAACCCATATGCATTTGTTGTTCAAACATGCATGCCTGCAAATCAAGATGGTGGGCACGAGTCAATTACTCATGTTTTTATTGTCACCAGTTGCCACTGCCGAACAGTATTTTAAAAAAGTAAATCCAAGGTGTGGAAGTGTGCTCTTCTGCTTAAATAAATAGGGAGAAAGGGGAGAAGAAGTTTTGTTGCCTCAATGCATGATCGATACGGCGAAAATCCAACATGGCAGTTCACACTTGCTTTGTCAGCAAGCCCCACCCTGTGCACAAATCCAGCCAATCAGCTTTCCGCTTCCGGTCTTATCAGGAACATGCATCAAAGCTAATCAGTTGTCCCAATAAGTGGGAATGAGCATTTCCTTTGGAGTTTTTAAAAAAATATGGGGAAAGCCATGAAGGCTTTTCCTGTGGAGTATTTGACATTTTTGGCCATTTCATTTTGACACATGAGGCAAAACATCCTGTAAGCACTTTGCCCCTGTCCTCACTTCCCTGTCCCAGATGGTAAATAAATAAATAAATAATACAAATAACTACAAATTAAATAATAATTTGCTCCCCTTAACTGATACCCCTAATCTAATGCAACCATCTTTTGAAATTGTAGTCCAAAATACTTGGAGAGTTGCAGTCTGTTTGCCACTAGATTATTAGATTATTGACCAAGCAGCAGCTATAGTGTACATGTACAGTATAGTTCTGAACTCATTTAGTGTAATTCATCATATTTTCAAACTTTCCAGATACACCAAGAATGCTTTAGTTTTGTCTCGCATATTCTCTTGAAATAATTCTCTTCATAAATATACATTTTCCTATAATCTGATAAAAAGCTTGTGTTCATATATAGTTGTCACCCATTTATACATTTTTATTAACACAGAATATCTTACTCCCGACATTTCCAGAGTTTTACAATTGGCAGTCAATCATGTGCACCACATGGGTGCCACTGAAAGTATTATTTGCAAATTTGGCATGTCATAGAAATCGGTATCTATTGTGGTAAAAACAGAAGGAGGAGAATCAGAGAATTAAAGTGTGCATTTCATAAGTCATGTCATTACTACTGAAACAGGAAACTCATTTTCCCACAAGTCTATATGTAAGAAGAATCTGGCCATAATAAATTTTAATCTGCCTTCTTTTATAATAAAAACTGGTAGTGCGTAGCAGTGCCACTAGTAGCAGCAACATCAGTGGAGGGGGTGGATCTGCTCCAGATTTTAGTTTGAACTTGGAGCTATCAAAGGTGCCATATCCAATTTGGGTATGGAGTTCTGTACCTTAGATTTGTTGTTAATTGCTGTCAAGTCAACTTCAACTTATGGAGATCCTATGAATGAGAGACCTCCAAGATTCCTAGTCATCAGCTGCCCTGGTCAGAATTTGCAAACTCAGGGCCATGGCTTCCTTGATTGAGTCTGTCCACCTGTCATACAACCTTCCTCTTTTCCTACTACCTTCTACATTACCATGAATTATTTTCTTTTCTAATGAGCCGTGTTGTCTTATGATATTTCCAAAGTATGACAGTTGCAATTTAGTTATCTTGGCTTCTAGACAGAGTTCAGGCTTGATTTGCTCTTGGACCCACGTATTAGGGGATTTCAGATGAGTTGATTCTCTTCCTATTAATTTTTTTCAGTGATCAGCTTTTACAACCACACATAGAAAATGGAAATAGGATGGCATGGATAATCCTGACTTTGGTATTCAATTATACATCTTTACACTTGAGGATCTTGTCTACTTCCTTCATAGCTGCCCTTCCAAGTCCTACACCATCTAATTTAATGGTATGTAAATCATCTATGGAGATTATCAGACAAGTGCCTAAAATGTTATTATGGCACTATATTCTACAGTGTTTGTGTTCTGACACAATGACATACATTTTCACATGCTGCTGTGATAATGATACAAAATCACCCCAAGAATCTGGCAATATGAGCGCTCATGCCACTTACTTCAGCATTTCTCCATAAATGAGATTTTGGTGTGTCTCTTGAGAAGATGCAAACATGTTAAAAAGCCCCCAAACATCAAAATTTAAAAAGAAAACAATCAGAAAAGCACAGATACACATTTAGAAACTTGCAAGCTAGACAGGGAGGTTCGTAAAAAGAGTGCACAGTACCTAGTTTTCCCATTCACACCCAGAAGTGTTCAGGCTGGATCTCCCATTGATGCTGGAATTATGCCAGAATTGGGCACCTTCCTGCACACATGAAAATCTGGAACACAAACGCTACGAGAGATCAATTTTCAACTTCTCCCCGACAATAAAAAAATAACTCCCTTATAATGGCAGCAGAACACTTGCATAACACTGGGGCACAACATTGTCTGATAAGGAAGCCCTTTTGCAATCTCATGGCATCATTATAACACTGTTTTTGATGTGTCTAATAACCTCCTGTGAGAAAGCCAGCATGGTGTAATGGTTTGAGCATTGGACTATGACTCTAGAGACCAGGGTTTGAACTCCACCCAGCCATGGAAATCCTTTGGGTGTTCTTGGGCAAGTCATACTCTCAGCCTCAGAGGAAAGCAAAGGTAAACCCCCTCTGAACAAATCTTGCCAAGAAAGCCCCATTATCAGGTCACCTTAGGTTCACCATAAGTTGGAAACAACTTGAAGGCACACAACAACAAATCATCTGTGGTCACTATTTTTATTTTCTTAATGTTCAACTATGGAGATTTTCAGACAGAAACGAAAAAAGTGTTCCCATCTTGCAATCTCCTCTCCTGCCCCTCTCCTGTCCCTATAATGCCCCAAAATAAAAAGTTTTCAAACCTACCTTAATTGTGGCTCCTTGCCTCAGCAGGGCAGCTCCTTTCACTTCCTGGATTGAAATCCTGGCTGCTCTTGCAAGAAGATGACAGCATGGGAAATTCAAAAATAAAAACAAAAATACTACAGAAAAAGTAACACCAAGCACAAAAACACACTTAAATCATTACAAGTAACCCAGGGAGGTACAAAAAAGTGTGTCACTTACCTCAGTGTCCCAATCTCACCCAGAAGTGTTCTGGCATGGACCTCCAAGTGATGCTGGCATCGTGCCAGCATAATGGGGCACCAGTTCAATCGCAGGTCATTCCGTTACAGAAACGGAATGGGGGATTCATTGACAGCTTAGCCCATCAATAAAAATATGTTACAGCATAACGACAGCTGAACGGGAGCATGATGACACAGGAACAGTGTCATCTGAAATGCAAGCCCTTTAGCGATCTCCTGGTGTCATTATCACTTCATATTTAGAGTGTCTGATAATCTCCTATAGCCATGACTTTGCATTTTCTTCCTTGACTTTCTTCAATAGTTGTTCCAAATCTTTGCTATATTCTGCTAGTACCTGTAATATGGTGTCATCTACATATCTTAAATTGTTGATGTTCCTTCCCCCAGTTTGGATAGATCCTTTAAAATTCAGACTAAAATCTGGATCAGATTCACTGTCCCACTGACCTGGAAGCACCACTTGCCACTGGTGTATAGCTATAGCTTAGAAAAGTTCCCTCCCCAGACTATAGTACTTACAGTTCCCCTACCAGCATCGTCAGTGATTTTGGGAGCCATAGGCAAGAAAAGTAACTTTTCTAAGCTCTGCCTGTAACACAAATTTCTGGCTATTCCTTATGCTGTTTATCATGTTGGAATCATGGAGAACTTGATGCATTGCTAACTAAAATCTCCTCCGCAGGCTTTTTCCGCTGCTATGTGTAAAACTTAGAAGGGCCACTTGGTGTGTATTTTTTTTTCTATTCCCTCCCCTCACTTCAGATCCTTTTTTCACAGGGAAAGAAAGAGGGCATCCCCAGGAGGGCCCTTGCTTCCTTTCCAGCCCAGCAGTCTTTCTCTTGGATGGCTTTTGCTAGTTATGTTCCCATTTATAAACATCTAAAGTCTCGTGGTGCCAAGCCAATGCTAGAAAGCAGGCATTATGTGGCAGAAGTGAGCTGCTTCGGAATTCATGTCTTATCACAGCTCAGCCGTCTGTAAAGTTTCCAAAAATGCAATGTGATGCAATCTATTGCAGCTTAATTCTTTATTTTTGTTTTGTTTATCTTAAAAGAGGGACACATCTGACAGGAAAAAAGCAGAATTCTATTATGCAATGAGAAAGAAATGTCCATCTGCCCCATGGCTGCCAGTTCATCATCACCCCAGGCCCTGAGGTTTCCAGACTAAAACCTGACACATGGCTCCAGTGATGCCATTAAGCATTATGCATAAACTACCAACCTCAGTTACTCAGAACTTGTCATTCAAACACAAAGAGAGGTGGGGGGGGTAGTAGAACATATTTTCTTGTTTGGAAATTTAAGGACAGAAATCTTATTTAAAGAGGCTGTTCCCAAATCGAGGTGAAATGTGTTGGTTATTAGCAAATTAAGGAGACAGGACAAGGAAGTTAACTAAGTCAGTACCTAGACCTGCCTGGAGAGTACTTGCAAGTTACAGCAAAAAATCAATTAAGCCTTGCAAATTGTACCAAGCTGCTGCTCTATTAACTGAACTGAAAATTTGCAAACAGTTTGTTTTTCTCTTGCCTGGAGATGAGCTCACCAAAACTGGAGAATGTGCACCCTCATCTGCTGCCTAGAGATGACCTGTGAAAACTAGAGACTCCAGAGCTAGGCCCTGTGATCTGACAACCCTAAACTTACCCAACTTTATTTAATTAAACAATTAATTAATTAGTTATCAGACATTTTTACATTTGCCACCCACTACTCCTTCTCCTTCGTTTGCAAGACTGAAAAGTGCAGTTTTCCCACACTGCTCTTCTGGCTTTAGTTCCAGAAGAGAATGAATACTTCTCACAATTCTTTGTGTGGAAAAGGGACAGAGTCATGCATGGTTGTCCATGTGTAATGCTCTGAGGCTTCTCCCATTTTCAAATATTTTTGTGCTTTCCTAACACATTACATGGGCAACTGAACTCACAGCTCTCCAAAGCAGTGCCTCTCTGTGACTTGAACTAAGACACAAAAGCAGATGGAGCCTGTGTTCTTCGCATAAAGGAGCTGTCTTATATTAAGAGCATATTTGTGTAATCACTTCAAGCAATGCTCCAAAATCATGCCCTTCCACATGTACAAAATAGATGCCCAATAGTTTGTGTTCCACAATATGTTTGCCTAGTTCCATACACAGGATTTAGCCCTATCTATCTATCCATCTATCCATCTATGATCTATCTATATATCTATCTGTTTTAAAATGTCTAGGTCTCTTTTAGGGCAGGCATGGACAACAGCAGTGGGCATCAATTTTTGTCTTCATGGCCAAAACTTGAGTAGGAGTTGCAACATCTGGTTACAACATCTGGAGTTTCAATGGCATTTGGGGGCATGTGCAGAGTTATTGAAATACTGCTGCTTCTGGAAACATTCAGGAGTAGAGTTCACCCATATTTTCACTAATGGGAATTATATTCCACTCTCAAAATCAAGGAGGTGTAGGGGGTTTGGAGTTCCTCCATGCCTGTTTCAGAACATGGGAGTACTTCTAAAAAGAAACATGTATTTCTAAAAAGAAACATAGAACTTCAGTCCCATTTTTAATATATATATATATATATATATATATATATATACACACAGAGAGAGAGAGAGAGAAAATAGTTTTGAATTATGCAGAGGCTAGTGAAACATTGCTCTAAAACTGAATTGAACCAATAAAAACAATTTAAAAGCAGCAGTGTTTAAATTCATTAGATGATTAAACATCTAATTAGCAGCTATTCAAACTACAGATGATTAAAATGCAGTTCAATGTCTATCAAAAACTGTCTTGAAACAAATAGGTTTTCAAGTTCTGTTTGGTGGAACCTGATGAATATCTTTTGGGAGAGTGTTCTCAAGATTTGAGGGCATCACAGTAGAGGTCCTGATTTTATGCCTTCCACAATCAGAAGTTCAGCTTAACAATCCAGAGCAGTTATCATCAATGTGAAAGCAATACAGATAAAGAAGTAGATGAAACAAATGATTGTGCTCATTTTGCTGACTGAGAAGTAGAGCCTAGAAGGACAGTATGGCTGAGAGTCTGTATAAAGCTGAAGAAACACAAAGTGTTACCACTATACTTGTATGAAGTCTGGGCTGCTGGAGAGGGAAGACAGATATGACCAGTCAGCAGTGGCACAAGCAGGTTTTTCCATAGCCAATCAGTGGCTCTTTGGGTTGTGGTAGAGCTATTCCTAAGCACTGTCCAGCATCTATTACACTCCAAAGCAAACATTTTAAGTAAGGAAGTGGTGTATACCCCCTTAGTATGTATGCAACATGGTTAAAAGCTGGTCCACTGATTAAACCCCAGTGACAGATCTCAACCTTTGACTCTGGCAAAGGTAGGTCTGGTGGTGGTGGGGTCTTTTGCCAGCATAAAAACACCATAATTTATGCTGAGAAAAGAACATTAATGGTGGAGGGGGGGTCTGATAAAGTCCTAAGGCTGCTGACACACTGCAGAAATATTGTGGTTTGACACTGCTTTAACTGCCACGGCTCCATGCTACAGAACTCTGGATTTGTAGTTTTGTGAGCTATTAAGCCTTCTCTGTCAGAGAGATCTGCTACCACAACAAACTACAAATCCCTGAATTCCATAGGATGGAGCCATGATAGTTAAAGCGATGTCAAACTGCATTATTTCTGCGGTGTGTCAGCAGCTGATGCATGAAATGTATAAAATAATTGCTGGAATCCCCAAGGTAACCAGAAGCAAAGAGCAAATAAAATATTTTACAGTCCTTTGATGATGGTGATGAGGAGGAGGAGGAGGAGGAGGAGGAGGAGGAGAACCACCACCACCCATGAAGAAAGGCAAGGGACAACAAATCAGAGTCTATCCAGGTGCTGTTCCTGCCTGTTGGCTGTTTAAGAATTCCACAGGAGAACAAGGTGCAGCCAGCTATGGCTCTTTATAGGCTGGCAGCCCCCCACCCCACCCTTTTTGGCATCTCCAAAACAAACAGAATTAGTCATATTAGCCTTGCTACATGGAGAAACAGAGACCAACAAAGAGCATCACATGATATCAAGTACGGAAGATGTAAAGAAAATATTGGCAAGACGTTAAGTGTTTAAAACAAATAGGACGCAAACATAAAACGTATGTAAATATATGCTTTGAGCCTGTTTACTCTGCTTCCTTTTAAGTCAGGTTGGACCCAGCAGGCACTCTGGCACAGACAACTTATTTTCCATTTGGGAAAAAGAAGTCAGTCAAAACAGAATACTAAAAGGAACCAGTTCTGAGTTTGCAAAATGCACACAGATATGTGCACACATGTACAGCAGGCACCTTCACACATTTTTGTATCTATATTCTGCCTTTCTCTTCCAAACATTGGAGAAGCGCCCAAAGTGCATCTCTCAAAATGGTGGTACTGACATCAGCTTAAAAAAAAAAGCAGCTTAAAAACACAGTATCAACATCAAAACAAAAGAGTCAGTAGCAGCAGTAAAACCGAAACAACAACAAAGCAGCAGAGACACCAAGCAGAGCATTTCCCTAGAGAGATGGAGTGGCTCAAACCAATATGGATGGTTATGCTCACTGTCTGAAAGTTCTAGTCCAAAAAAGTAAACCATCCTCCCCCAAGATCAAGCAGAGATATAGAACAACCAAATCTAAACAAAACTCTTGTTGGTTTAATTCACTGCTTGATCTCTAGATCTCTTGGTATTTATGCTAGTAGAGGAAAGGTATGCTTCAATGTTGCCATTCAGAATTTGTAACCATGGATATCCTTCACCTTCTCCAGGATAAACTCAATGAAGTATATAAGGAATTGCACCATAACAACCCTGTGGAGTAGGATAAGCTGAGTGATTGTTGCTATCTCACGGTACAAACTGAGCCCCAGTGCTACTTTGAGTGCTACTTTGAGTACTGATCTTCCTAGTCAATTTTAGACTTAATCCAGTATGTGTAGTGTAATACTGTGGCTGGCATACTATTAGTGAATTACAATGGTATAAGGATTTGTGATTGGGTGCCATCACTATGCTAATGACACCCAGCTCTACTTCTCCTTGTCATCAGGGTCAGCTGGGGCTGTGCAGATGCTGGATCCTGTAATGGGCTGGATGAGGGCCAATAAACTGAAGGTGAATCATGATAAGATGGAAGGTCTGTGGATTGGTGGTTCTTGGGTCCATGAATTGGGTAAGCTACCTACCCTGGATAGGACTGCATTCCCCCTGAAGGAACCAGTATATAGCTTGGGAGTACTCTCAGGCTCGGCCAGATTGATCACCAACAATGGTCCACCCTGGCCTCACATTGGGAGGCATGGAGATGCACTCTCCACAATGCTGCAGCCTTATTTGAGAACTCACGCCAAACAAGTCTTGAAGAGAAATGACAACGCAGAAAGAATCACAACCCGGAAACATCACCCAAGGAAACCTTCTGCTGTGCTTTCTGCAACCGGACTTGTCTATCTCGGATTGGCCTTTTTAGTCATCAGCATGCTTGCAGAAAACGTGGGATGAGTCCTTCCTGAATCTTCGTTTGCAAAGAAAAGCCAGAGAGAGAGTACATGCACTAGTAATTTCCCGATTAGACTACTGTAATGCACTTTATGTGGGGCTGCCTTTGAAGATGATGCAGAAACTACAGCTAGTGAAAAATATAACAGCTGAATTGCTGACAGGCACATCATATAAAATCCATATAACACTGGTTTTAAAAGAATTGCACGGGCTGCCAATATGTTTCCAGTCTGAATTCAAGATGCTGGTAGTGACATTTAAAGCCCTAAATGGTTTGAGACATTGGTACTTGATGGAGTGCCTCTTTATACGCGGGCCAGCCTGAGATTTAAAGTCTCTTGTCAGTCAGAGCAATATGCTGTGCAAGGACATGGGAGATGACCTTCTCTGCTGTGGCACCCCAGTTATGGAATACTTTCTCCTTAGAGGCCCAGTTGGCACCAACATTGCTGCTGTTTAGGTGCCAAGTAAAGACATGGTTGTTTATGAAAACTTTGGGGGCCAAATTGATTTACAAACCCTCCCACACACAGTTTCAATTGATCTTAAACTATTTTAATGCTTTAAATCGGTCTTTTAAAGTCTTAATTGTATTTTAGCCTTTTAAAATTAAAATGTTAATTGTTTATACTATTTTAAATTTTATTAGCTTCGTTTTATTTTATGCCACTCTGAGATCTTCAGATAAAGGGCATGATATAAATATTAAAATAAATAAAGTCCAACTGATGCTGTAGTAACTCACATTTTTGTTCATTTGGAAGGTCAGAATTCTGTACCACTCATGCAATGACAAAAATACACACACACACACCAGAAATCTAGCTTTTATTTGATGTAACCCCCCACCCCCATGCCACCAATAACATGGTCATTGGTGGCGTGGTTGAGAGTGTGGGGAACAGCAGAGAAGCATCCAACTATTTTCCTATAGCTGGATGCACAGCAGCAACATCATTCTCAAGGAACTCCAGAAGACCCCAGATAGTCCCAGAGGACTGCTGTGCATCCAGATATAGGAAAATAGCTGGACACTTCTCTGCCACTCTCCCCACTCTTCATGGCCCAAGAAGAGTGCTAGGGATGGGTTGCTGCAGAGTAAAGGTGGAAATGTATTGTAGTTGAGCATGGGCAAAATGTCTCCTGAACCAGGATCTTGGCCCATGTTATTAAGATTCCTATGTTTTGTTCAGTCTTATTTCTGATCTTTTGAGCATAATTTTTGATGGACAGGTGGAATGACAAATGGGTGGGTGGAGATAAGTGGTCTTTGCACACAGAGTAAAGGTGGCTGGATTGCTTTATGGCAAGGATGAGGAACATCTTTCAGCTCAAAGTCTGGATTTAATTTCAGTTCAATTTTCAAGGGATTGTAGTCCAGTAATTGACAGGTCTAAAGGCAAATGGGTGGGACTAAAAATGAGAGCACATTTTAGGCTCTTCCTGTCAATAACTGAGTTTTAGGTGATTCATTTAAGGTTTTGTTTTTTGATTTTGTTTTTACAATGGGAAGACCTGTACAAAAAACTGAGAAACCATCAAATGAAGTGTCAAAGAGGGCATGGCCATCTGGAAAAACTCAGAGGACCAGAATGGAACTCTAGATGGGTTGGATTTACCCCAGAGAACAATGTTCCATGGAAGGTGTCCATAAGTGTTGTATTCTTGGTCAATAAAATGAGGAGTGTTCATAGTTATGTTTGGCTAAACAAAAACTTTCAGGACAATTCAAGGGTTCCAGTGGGGGTTGCTGTGTGGAAACCCCCATTCACATATGCCACGTGGAGATCCCTGTTCATATCTTCAATTGTTCCCCATGATTGTAACATGAACAGCATAAGGTCTGACTATTTGCAACTTCAACAACACCAGAACCAAATCTGATGCTGGTAATGAAAGAAAGGTCAGTATTGTTACAGTGCTTGCCCTGCTGACTAATGAAACCTTGACACTCAGCACATCCATCTATTAGTACTGTCAACCTTGTTGTGATTGTGCATTCATTTCTCAGGCAGCCATAACAACTAGAAGCCCAGTTGAATATAGTCTCCTACATTAAGTGAATATTATAAATGAAAAAGGTAGAGCTCAACTATGAATCTGCAGTTGCTACGGCAGCTGTTAAGCCTACACCCTTTCGCATACTCACTTGGAAACAGGTTTCCATTGAGATCAGAAGAGCTTCAGGCAAAATCACATGACCTTTATGACCCTTGCCAGCCAGCACAGATCAAAGGCAGGAACTGCAGTTATGAGCAAATGTCAAAAGCCAAGCTCTGCCAACTCCAGGTGTGCCCTTGGCATGCATATGACCAGCTCAGCCTAGGGCATCATGGTTAAAAGTCATGATTTACAACAGAAATGTTTTAGAAGAGTATTCTTATTATAAATAATTTGCCCTCTTGTCTCAGGCCATCCCAGTTCCACAGAACAACTGTCAAAGCAGCCCTCGCTCTATAGCTGCCAGGATGGAGCTGTACTTGGCTAAAGCATACTTCAGGAATCAGCAGGAGGTCTGTGAGTTGGGCAGTACCTATTCTGTGAGAGCTTAGTATAAAAATGCAAGGGAGTGATAATGTTATACTGTATTCTGAGGCATACTGTAGAGGACTAGAAGGTCACTTTTTGGAGCTTTGGTGAACAGATATAAGAAAATGAACCTTATAGCTTGAACTGCTAGGAAACCCAATTGAGAATCCCTTTAAAGACCCATTGCATGCCAAGACCCAGATTACTCATTTCAGAAATCATCTTACAACATGACACTGTTGAAAATAGGGTTGCATTTGTGATTTTTAGGCTGTAATCTCACATTGAACCTAAATTATAGAGGAGTGGAGTATGATTTGTAGAAGGACATGCAGAAATACCCCCGATATTACCCCAATGCAAGATCAGATCTACTCCAGCCTTCCATTCCCACATTAGACAATCTGATGTCTATGGAAAGCCTACAAGCAAAACATGAGTATAATATTACCCTCATGTTCATGTTCCCCAATAACTGATATTATTTATTTATTTATTTATTTATTTATTATCAATATTATTTATTTATGATTTATGATTTATGTTATTTTAGAGGCTTTCTTTCTCTGACAACTGGAATCATTGTGAACAATAGCCACAGTAGGTCTTATCCTTCATGAGCTTGTCTAATCTCCTTTTAATGCCACCCAGTTTGGTTGCTTTCATCACTACATCTTGCAGTACTAAGTGCTATGGTTAACTCTACTTATCTGCCATGAATCTCCCATCATGTAGGATGATGCAGCATTCTAGTGTTAATGGCAGAGGGTAAAAATAAAAATAAAAAAAATTCTGCCAACTCAGCTGTTTTTCAGGTGAGGATGGCTATACAGGGATGTTCAAAATGGGCCAGAATTTGTGGATGTGACTTAGGGCTGTAATTCTTCACTAAAGTTTCTTCTTGAAGGAAGCAGTGAGTAATTTTAGCAATTTTCTTCCTGCTGTGAGAAAGACTTTGAAAATTACAGTTTTTGAAGACTATTCACAAATAGGACTTTTCTGTGCAAAATTAATATATGATTGTTTTGTATAGAAAACAGATTTATTTATTTTTTTGCACAGAAAACAGCTTTTTCCACCTGGAAATATTACTTGCTAGAAAAAGCTATATTCAGTGGAAGTCAACCATGTGTGAATTTTGCATGGATTGTCCCCAATTCCTGCATTTTCTTAAACAGGATACAACTTTTTCTGTGCAGAAAATAATAATTCCATGCAGAAATATTTTGTGTCCAGAAAAAGCTGTCTCCGGTGAAAAACAAGCATTTGTGAATTTGCTTGTTTTGAATCGTGCAGAATAAATCTTGAACTGCAAAGATTCTCATCACTGCAGAATTCCTCTTGTCAAGACTTCTCAGTGCTTGGAAAAAAACATGTTTTCCTATCATTTTTTTAAAACATTTTCTAGTATTCTTTCCATTCCTAATAGGATGAGTGTTGATCAGAGAGGATCACGTTTACATTGTTTTCTATATTCCTTCAATCCCTGACTATGCCACCACCAATGACACAATTTTGCACCAGAATTTGACAAGATGCAAGGAATTTCCCTTCTTGGCAGAGTCTCCAATTGAAGGATACAGACCCTGTTTCCAGGGACTGTCATGGATCTACATTGTATTTTCTAATTGTATGCTTTCCCCCAACATCATGGGTTCAGCAGATATAAGATAAGGCGACTTTTCTGTGGCATAGCAGAAGTGTTTCTCTCCCCCCCCCCTTCCCTGCTAACTATAATTATTGTGCCCCTAATCTTGCATCAGTGATCACAGCCCTTGTCCTCCCACACAACCACATGTAGCAGAAGGCTCTTATCCATCTGCTGCTCACTTACTGAATTATATTCAATCACATTTACTATCTGGTTAGACTTGTTTGATGAAGAGTATGAAAGGAAGACAGGACCCTGGCATTTGGGGTTTGTGTCCATATATTTTCATACATGTGCATGAGAATCAAGTTCCATTCAAAAGCTCACTTCTCAACTCCAAATGCCCAGGGAGGGGATTAAAACCTGGAGATGACAATTTTAGCAATTCATACCAGCCAACTTTCTGAAAGGTTTATACCTGATCTCTTTCTAAAACAAAACACAGATACTAAGATTATTGTTATTGTTATTTGCCATCAAGTTGACTTTGACTTATGGTGACCCTATGGATAAGAGACCTTCAGTTGACCCTGTTATCAACAGCCCTGCTCAGGTCTTGCAGACTCAAGGCCCGTGGCTTCCTTGAATGGATTCTACCCATAGAATCATAGAATTATACAGCTGGACCACAAGAGCCATTCACTCCAATCCCCTGCCATGCAGGAATACATAGCCAAAGCATGCCCGACAGATGGCCATCCAGACTCTGTTTAAAAACCTCCAAAGAAGGAGACTCCACTGCACTTGGAGGCAGCATATTCCATTGTCAAACAGCTCTTACCATCAGGAAGTTCTTCTGAATGTTTAGGTGGAATCACTTGTAGTTTGAATACATTGCTCCATGTCCTAGTCTCTGGAGAAGCAGAAAATAAGCTTAGAATCATAGCATCATAGAATCATAGAGTTGGAAGAGACCATAACCCCCTGCCATGCAGGAATAAACAATCAAAGCATTCCCAACAGCCTCTGCTTAAAAACCTCCAAAGAAGGAGACTCCAGAACACTGCATTCCATTGCCAAACAGCTCTTATTGTCAGAAAGTTCTTCTTAATGTTTAGATGGAATCTCTTTTCCTGTAGTTTGAGTCAACTGCTCCATGTCCTTGTCTCTGGAGCAGCAGAAAACAAGCTTGCTCCATCCTCAGTATGACATCCCTTCAAATATTTAAACATGGCTATCATGTCTACTCTTAACCTTCTCTTCCCCAGGCTAAACATACCCAGCTCCCTAAGCTGTTCCTCATAGGACTTGGCTTCCAGACCTCCCACCATTTTGGTCTCCCTCTTCTGGACATGTTCCAGCTTGTCCATATCCTTCTTGAATTGTGGTGCCCAAAATTGGATGCAGTATTCCAGGTGAAGTCTGACCAAAGCAGAATAGAGTGGCATTATTACTTCCCTTGATCTAGACATTATATTCCTATTGATGCTGCCTAGAATAGCATTGGCTTTTTTAGCTGCCCCACCACACTGCTGATTCATGTTCAGTTTGTGGTCCACTAAGACTCCTTGATCCCTTTTGCATGTACTGCCACCAAACCACATGTCACCCATCCTATATCTGTGTTTTTCATTTTTACTGCCCAAGTGTAGTATCCTACATTTCTCCCTGTTGAAATTTGCATGCTCCATCTTCAATATGAATCCTTTCAAATATTTAAAAATGGCTGTCATGTCACCTCATAACCTTCCCTTTTCCAGGCTAAACATACCCAGTGCCTAAGCCAGACCTTTCATCATTTTGGTCACCCTTCTCTGGAAACGTTCCAGCTTGTCAGTATTTTTCTTGAATAGTAGTGCCCAGAACTGGACACAGTATTCCAAGTGAGGTCCACCTGTAATGCAATCTTCTCCCTTTCCTACTGCCTTCTGCCTTACCAACCATCATTGTCTTTTCAAAGGAATCACATCATCTCATGACATGTCCAAAGTACATCGGTCTCAGTGTAGTCATCTTGGCTTTTAGGGGGAGTTCAGGCTTGAATTGCTCTTGAACCCATTTATTGGTCTTTTGGCAGTCCATGGTATCTGTAGAATTCTCCTCCAGCATCACATTTCGAATGAGAGACAAAGTAGGGGGAGTGATTTAGTAAAGGCGGCTATGGGGGGTGGGGGGAGAATATACAGTTCAGGCAACAACAAAAAAGCATGTTAAAGAGACTTAATTAAGACCACAAAATTATGCCACATCAGAACTGAAACTGTTCTCATTTTAAACATCCTCAGCTACCTGTGCTGACACCACCAAAACATGCCTTTTTATCACTAGCAGTAGCACTTAAATATTCTGATAGAACACTCTTCAGTGGATCTGACATTATAATTACTGTGATGATCCAAAACAAGAACTATACTAGTGATACATGATCTCCAGCTTTCCCAATTTGGCAAGGATGGCCCTGCTTAATCTCCTGCCATCCCACTTTCACAGCTGTTTTTAAAATGTCCTCATTTCTCTCTCTTCCTCCCACTTCCTCCCTTTGTCATCAGCTTACTTCATTTGCTGCAAACTGAGTTCAAAGTGCAAAAGTAGTTTTCACTCAGTTCAGCAGGAGGGAGAGGAGAGGAGGCAGTGGCTTGCTCTTCTCAGTAGGCTCAGGCAAATGCAAGCTGCTGCAGCCCTTCCTAGCTTTGGAACAGAACATCTTGTGCAATGTGATTTCAGATTGCTGACCAAGGTAAAAGGGAGAAGAAAGAGACATCTGTGCCAGTTAAAAGGAATGATTCTTGCGGCTTCCCCTTTGAATTATGCCACCTCCAGAACAGTACATTAGATGCTCCCTCAATCTCTCTTTCTCAGAGACATAAATATTCCCCCACCTCTTATTTCCCTGAGATGGAATCAATAGTCCTGATGGTGCAGTGGTTAATTGCCAGAACTGCAAACCACAACGTTATGAGTTCGATCCCAGAGGGCTCCAAGGGTGACTTAGCCTTCCATCCTTCCATAGGTCAGTAAAATGAGTACCCAGCTTTTGGGGGGCAATTAGCTAAAAAACAATGTAAACTGCTTAGGGAGTGCTTCGGCATTGGTAAGCGGTATATAAATATCAATGCTAATGCTATTGCTATATTGCAGAGAATGATTGCTGATCTGAAAAAAAATTCCCCTCCCTTCAGTTCTAATTTTTATTTGGTTTTGAGCTTTGTGTAAACCTTAAGTTTTTAAATCTTATTTTTACTATTTCTTCTTGCAACCCCTTCCTTTTGATTTATTAATCTGTGTGTGCCAAGGATGCACAATGCCAAGGAAACAAACTGTAGCTTGTAGAGCTTTAGTGTCTGTTTACTTTGAGAGACCTTTTTTTCTGCAGAGCATTGTTCCATTTACATTAACTGTGCACTCATACACATATCTACAAAGAAGTTAGTCCCAATGAGTTCTGCAGGATTTGTATACCAGCACTGTAGCCAAGACATTCCAAAAAGGCCACTGGAACACATGTATTTCTTTATGACAAATATTTTACAATGATATCTTTCTTGAGTAATTCTATTCCATTCACCTCCTGGAGCTAAAAGCATTGCACACTATTTTTCCCAACCTCCCTCCCATTTTTTATTCTAAGAACAATCTTGTGAAGTAGGTTAGGTTGAGAAGTTATGATTGGCACAAACTGGCCACATAAGCATTATGTTGAAGCTGGGATTTGACCTAATCTATAATGTGTGTTGGGCAGAGGAGTGGGTATGAACACAGAGTTCATACAGTGGCTCTGAGAGGAAGTTGTAATTTTGTGCAGGCATTTTGATTGTAGAATAATGCATCATATATTTATTGTTATCATGCTATGTGCATGAAGGTATGGTGATAAGCAATCCTTTCCTGGTCATAACTACTCATAACTGCTGTAGAAGTGATCGCATATGTGCTGTCAGTTTTACAGGGATATTTGTGATCAGCTGATACTCCTTTTTTATCCAAATTTCTGGGACATTCTGATGATTTTTATTTACATTATTTGTTGATGTCTTTAAAAGTAGCAAAATTTTGCTACATTATGTGTAACCTTCACCCATACATGGTTGCCAATTGTAACTGATGTTGGAGGTCATCTATGATGCTTGTTTTATTGATTGTATTGTTATTGGTCAATGACTGAAATAAAGTGTCTGTCTGTCATGTGTAAGCCTGTGTGGTCAAGAATAGAACAAGGCCATTTCCAAAAGAGTAAATAAACACCCTGTTTTTCTCTAGTTGGTAAAAGTAGGTGTGAAGGACACCAAAGTCCTTTTCAGCCATCACCCAGTCTGTGAGGGTAATCAACACATGGGAGGAGACAGTAGGATGATACCTGGTGGTATCATTTGTGACCTCCTAGCATGCAATTATTCGGGTCATCTGTACATATCCTGTACTGGTACAACTACAGTTGTCCCTCCACATTCACGGATTTGGTATTCACGGTTTTAAGTATTCACGGCTTTAAAATATTCTTTAAAAAATAATAATCCAAAAAGCAAACCTTGGTTTTGCCATCTTATATAAGGGACACCATTTTGCTATGCCATTGCATATAATGGGACTTGAGTATTCACGGATTTGGGTATTCATGGGGGGGGGGTCCTGGAACCAAACCCCAATGAATGTGAAGGGACAACTGTATTTCTTTGCAATCATGTTAAACCTCGGTGTCTGTGCATGAAAACTGTACACAGGTTTTCATTGCAGGCAGAACCAAAGCATAGCGTTCAGGAGCAAAGCAAGTCAGAACAGTCCCACATTTTCCTCTACACACTATGACCACAATCCTGTATAGCTGTCAGTTTCGGTCCCGGACGTGACCTTTTCCTGCCAAGTTCAGTTCTGTTGTATCACATTGTGGCTAATTGTACTTGCATTCCTCTGTACTTGTTAATGAGTTTGTAGTCTAACTGTGAAAAGGGAGCATGTGCTTTATGTCTGTAACTGTCTGATAAAGCCAGCACCTGGACTCAGCTATGGGAAAAGAGGGCTGAGCCCGGGGCCCAGTGGGAACTGATGAATAGCCAAGGACTGTACAGTGTAGCTCACCAGATTCTGTAGATGGTAGAATGCTTTTAGTTTACAGCTTGTTAGGTTTCTTTCTAAGCAATGAACTTGTAGGGTTAGCTCTTTGGATTACTGTGACAATAACGTTTTCTATTTTTAATTCTGAAACTGTTGGTCACTGAGTCTGGAGAAGCTAGTGCATGACAGTGGCTCAGCATAGGACAGTAGGTCCACACTACCACCCCCACCCCACACAACTTACTGAACAGCTTTCAAAGCCTTTTGAAGGGCATTCTGTGCTTCATGCAAAGCAGAAAGGATCACAGAAGTGTCTGGAAACATTCCTGTAGCCAGATGCAAAATTGTTATAGCAGCTCTGAGACTCTGAAAGACCCTGGCAGATCTCAGCCCTGATACCATCATTTCATGTCTGGCTATGTCCCCTTTTGCAATCCTACCTGCTGTCCATGAAGTAAGAATGGCCTCCTGGGGGCTTTAGAGGCCAATCAGTACATTGAGGGAAGTTTGGGGGCTCTGTTGGGGGAGAATGGGAATACCAACCCTGCAGTGCCCAAAAGAGGACATACCCATCTATATGGAAACTTACACATATATTATGTACCTAACAGGATGCCAGCCATTTATTGTCCCCAAGTTCAAGCACTTCCATCTGACTGTTTCTGTCTCATTGCAAGCTAGGACTTCTTAGGCATACTCGAAAGATGTTGAAAGAGAGCACACTAGGGACAGGTGGTCTGGAACTGGGTCTGGTTCCTATGGAACAAGCATCAGAGGCTGGGTGCAAGGCAAATCAGAAAAGCAATCTGGGAACTTTGGCTTAGATCTTACATCAAGCAGGCACAGTATAAGTCTCTGCCAGCATGCTTATTGAAGGCAGCAAAGATGGCTCTCTCTGTCCATCTGCTTTCCCTGGCACACAACAACAGCCTGGGCACTGCTCCATCTCCCTGGCCACTGAGTGGCTTCAGGGCTTCACCTAGGATCATTCTGGGTGCTCTTCAGCATGGAGAGGAGGAGAAGCTGCCACTACCAGCATGAAGCTGCTCCTACCTCCCTCAGTGCTCAAGAGCAGCCAAAACAAGTCTGGGTGTGCCCCTGAAGCCAGTCAGTGGCCACAAAGATGGAGCTACACCTGGCAGCCTTCAGAAGTTGTTACACCCTGGAGTCGGTGGGAGGGTCTTGCCTAAGAAGGTAATGGATACCTTTTTCTGTAAGGTCGAAAAATGCATACCCACATGTAATCCTGAATTATGACTGCATGTTTCATCAACAGGATTCTCCAGCAGCCACATTCTGATAATCTTCCATAGCCAACAGAGAGCAGTAATACTCCTATAGCCAAAAATCACCTCTCATGCTTCCCATTCTGAGGGAAGCATGGCAAATTACATGAAGCATGTCTTATTCATCAGGCATTGCTTTCGGTGGATCTAGGGTGTCTCTTGTTACCTTGGGTGGTAATCAAAGGCAAAGCTTGAAAATGTTACTTTGAAGGGTGTGGACTACAAACTCCCAGCCAGTGGTCATGCTGTCTCAGGGTTTTGGGAGTTGTAATCCAAAATGTAACATTTCCAAGCTCTGTTTGCAGAGCACCTTATTCCACTACATTGTTAACCAAAACTTGGGAAAAGTACATTTTTGGATTGCACATTCCCAGTCACTCGCCATGTGAAAGCAGAATCTGGAAAGTTGTAGTCCCCCCCCCCGCTTTAAAAAAGCTTTCCCAAGCTCTCCTTCCAAGGAGGAATATGAGGAAGGGGGTAAGCCTAGGGCAAAGCAGCTGACAGCAATACTGACTCCTGTGTCTCCCCTCCTATGGGATCAGTAGTATGGGGTCCATTCCAGCTAGGTGGGTACTTCTGATACTTTATCCAGGCATAGTCCCTCCCATTCTCTCTCCCCACTCTCTGCCTTGTGGGGATGGCAGATCATGAGAGTTTTCCGAAATGAAAAAGGCAGTCATTATTGCTAATTGGAACAGGGTTTTTTTTTTAAAAAAAAAAAAAAATCACATCCAAACAGAGTGGTAACATCAAATTTCCACTGCACTGACTGATTATATGAGTGTGTCCCAAGCTCCTCCCCTTCCCACTTTGGCTCCTTTGAAACATGAGGGAAAGGGATGTGGGGGGGGGGGAGAGGTGTATCCTTTTCTGCTTCTAAACAAAACAATGAAGTTTTGTGGATTTACAGTGCAGTGGAATTTAATAAAATGGCTCTAAAGTGACGACTTTATTTTTTGTTGTTGTTGCCAGCTTCTTAATTAAATTGCCTAATGCTGTTTGCGATCACAGCACAAACTCCTGTGTTTAAAGACCATGGTGTTGCCATGGTGCTAACCCAGTGGATGGTGTGAGGCTGTGACAAAGCATACAGATTAGGAAGGCTAGCATTGCTGCAGGAGATTCGGTTGCCATGTTACAAAGGGAGATCTGGCACACTGGTTTTACAGCCCAGCAATGTCTTAGCTGTGCTGTGCATTTTCATTGCCTTTTTGCTATTTTTTCAAATAACTTTTTAAAATAATAATATCCCTATTGTACAGGTTGGAAAGTGAAGGAAACTAGAAGGCATGAAATTTGCCATAACCCCCAGACTTTGCTGAGAATTGAGAAGGGAGGATTACCCACTATTTCCTTTGCCCCAAAGCCGAATAGAATAAAATGGGGAAAGTCAACATTTTTCTCTCCACAAAATGATTTCTCGTATAATCAAGGCTGACATAATATCCAATTTTAGCCATTACATACTCACAAGTAAGTCCCAAAGTTCAATGTGTTTACTCTGAAATAAAGATTTCTAAGATGACTGCTCTAGACTAATTTTCCACATCTAAGCATTTCCACATCTAAGCATTACTTATGTATGTAGCAAACATTAAACACAAGTTTCTTCAAAACTGACAACATGGATGACTGGACCACTTTTGGAAATGTGCCCTCAATCCTTCCTCCCTTTTTTACAGATGCAAAGTGAGCCATTGGTGAAGATCTCCAGTTCTCTGAAATGCCAAAAGAGCACAGTAAAATTTCAGAAACTGAAGCTGTGGTACAGTTTTTCAAAGATGGATGCAAAACTAGATGAGATAATATTTGGAGTTATACTAGACTCTCAAACTAGCTGTTATTATTTGTTTACAGAATGACTAGGGTGGCCATATAATTGCTGCAGGTATGTATATTCAGTAAAGTCCAGCATAGTCTGGCCTCTTCTACTGCCCTCAACACCACAGAATACTTCTTGGCTTTGAGGAGAAAGGATGCAAGAACAGATGATGGTGAGAGGAGAGAGTTGTATCTCACACCTAGGTTGCCAAGCAACAGCCATCATGTAAGGAGAGCTTTCTTTCTCCCTCTTTAACACTTAGCATGCATAACATGCACACACCAGCCATTACTAGTGTCATGAACATTTCATGGAATTTAATTCTTGTTTGCATACAGTGCACCAAACAGAGCTGTTCTGAATTACTGTTCCAATGCCCTTGCAAATAATCTGAACGTGATTCTTAAAGGACATCATTTACTCTGGAATTGTCCCATTGACTTCAGGTCCTACCCCAAGTAGTCATCTCAAAACAAGTGTTAATTACATCTGTCGGGGATGCTTTGATCGTGATTTCCTGCGTGGCAGGGGATTGGACTGGATGGCCCTCGTGGTCTCTTCCAACTCTGCAATTCTATGATTCTATGATTCTATGATTACTATGGACCCCATTCTGTTCATTCATACAAGGGTGTCAATTTCCTAGAACTGGAAACCTAAGGAGATAAAAGATCTAACTGAATGCTTTGAGGGTCTAAGAACAATTCCCATGAAAAGTTTGTCACTGAAATAGTGGATATGTGAAAGGCAGGACTTTTTACATACCACAAGCATACACAGACACATAAATGAGTCCATATGCTGTGGATACACCATATTGTGGAAACATTATATTGTTGCAGGGGCTCTGTCCATTTCTTCAGCATTAACATTCTTATCAGTCTTCCTCATGAAACCTGTTTAGGTGTTCTAGAACTTAAATAAGTTTGATACATGAGGAGGAAGAATGTGCTAGCCCCTCCCTGCCCCATCTCATTGCCCTGCACATGTGGAGGGTGATTTTCTGAAGAGAAGCATTTCCTTTGTGTCCCCGATTATATGGAGAGCTCAGGTCCAGAAAAGAACAGACACCACACCATGACTAGAAGCCTGTCTGGTAGGACATTATTGGATGAGTGTCTAAAAATGCTGTAATTCTACGAATGAGGATAGTGGAAACATCATGGCATTATGACACTTATTATCGCACATCGCTGTAACTGTGCAACAAGAACTGCCGCAGAATTATCACACAATGACCACTAGTGCTTTAAGAACAGGAGTTTACTTCCATGATTTAGAATGGGCAAGATTTCAGTGGTTCTTGCAAGAAGATGTGCACATGCTTAAAACTCCCAAAACACTTTAATTAACAAAGTAAATGAGCACAACAAGCACTGAAACAAACATAAAAACATTGAAACTAAATGGGGCAGTTCATAAAAAGAGCATGTCATGCTTCATTTTTGCATTCTTACCTGGAAGTTTTCTCACTGAGGACCATCCATTCACACTGTAATCTTGCAGTTACAATGGGGCATGGTTTTGCACGCCATCAATAGTGTGAAGAAAGTGCTATTGATGATCTATTGGCAGCTTGTTCTATGAATTAGAAATAACAGTGGAGCACGGAGTAACTATGCAAAGACAATGGCATTGTGTGATAGCAGAGCCCACTCGCACTAGCATGACATCTTAATCTCTTGATTTTTGCCATGTCTGATAATGTTCTTAGTCTCAACTACAGTAGACCCATTGAATCTATTGCTGAATTGTGAGTCAACACAAAGGTAAATCCAATTGATTTGATGGCTCTACTCAAGTCAGAACTAACAGCAGGATTTAGGCCCATGTCCTATTGGATATGCAGTTCCAATTGTTTAGGGCCTCCATTTTCATTTCAAAACTAGGATCTTCTAGACCTCAAGGATACAAAACTAGACTTGGCAGTACTTTTGAAGTCAAAGTGCAGCAGTTGACTATACTAAAGAGGGCCTTTTCAGCAGTGGCCCTCAGCTTGTAGAATGCTCTCCCTAGAAAGATTCATCTGACACTTAAGTTTCCAGGTGCCAGGCAAAGCCTTTTGTAATTCTATCATGCCTTTTAATGTTGTTTTAACATTACTTTATGATACTACTATGTTCTCTCTGCTTTTATGGAGCTAAGATGTATTTTAGTTTGTGTGGTCACCTTATAAGGTGGCTGCCAACCTCATGCTTACTGCCTGTTTTAATTCTGGTTCATGTTCTTTGATTGGATTTTAGTGTTGTGTTGCAATGGATTTTGTGTACAGGTTTATATTTTAAATCAAAGCAGACTATGGACCACGAGCCAATTGCCAACTACCCATGCCAGAGGGCTGCAGCAATGCATTTCCAGCTAAAAATTTGCTGAAAATGTAACCAGGATCCCTTATACAATTGTAACACTACAGTTCCACCTTAAATGCCATAGTTCTGTCCTATGGAATTGTAGGATTTGGAGTTTAGGAAGAGGCATTTAGAATTCTTAGCCAGAGATCTACTGCCTCCCTAAACTACAAAACCCAGGATTCCATAGGTTCCATTCATACCAGTTAAAGTGGGATCATACTGGTATAATTGTAGAGTTTGAAAGTGCTCCTGAAAGTTGACTTCTCTTTTGCACTTACTGTATTTTCAACTTGCCTGGGGACATTTTTTGGAGTTCAGGGCAGGGGAGGATGGGTTAGTGGAGTGTGCAAATAATTAAACAGCTGCATTTGGGGGGCATAGTCAGGCAATTTTATGCCCAGAAGAAGTTGGTGGTCCAGGTGCTGGGTGTCTGTGTGGAGGAGGTTTGGGGTGAAAAAAGAGAACCCAAAGTGGACCACTCTTTCCCAATCCCTCTTTGGAACCATTTTAATTTGACCAATTGTGTGCCCTCAAAAAATTAGGAGAACTAACTAAATGCTTGGTGAACCTCACAGTTCCAAGAGCTGGTTGAATTTTTCAGAGAAGGTCAGGGGAGTGGAGGAGGCCTCTGATTGCATAGTACAAGAAGCAGAAGTAGAATCAATTATGCATTTTTCTATATTTGCATAATTTATATGTATGATAGAATTTGGAGTAACTTGCATCAGGGCTTGCATTTAAGTCTAGTTGTCCCTCCATATTCACAGATTTGGCATTCACGGATTTAAGTATTCATGGCTTGAAAATATTCTTTAAAAAATAATAACCCAAAAAGCAAATCTTGATTTTGCCATTTTATATAAGGGACACCATTTTGCTATGCCATTGCATATAATGGGATTTGAGTATTCATGGATTTGAGTATTCACGGGGGTCCTGGAACCAAACCCCAGCGAGTGTGAAGGGACAACTGTATGTGTGTGTTTGTATGTATGTATGGCACAGAAACACACATTGATGTAGAACACACTCAACCATGACTATGATGCATCCTTTCCTAATGTTTGAATGGGCCAGATGAAAGAACATGGCAACTCTGACCCAAACACCACATAATTTTCACTACATATGTGCAGCTTCCTTCATACACTGTCCACCTTTGTCACAGAGCACCTTAACTCTGTCCAAAGAGTTAAAAGATTTTCAGACCAAGCCTTTGTATTTCACTATGATGAAGGCATCTTCTAGACTTCATCAAGCAAAAGACTCTCCACTCCTTTTGAACAATTGCAACATTTTTCCCAGACTGAGAAATTTGCAGATTGGATACAGCTTTACTTTGTTGTATACAGTTGTCCCTTCATATTCACTGGGGTTTGGTTCCAGTACCCCCTATGGATACCAAAATCTGTGAATACTCAAGTCCCATTATATGCAATGACATAGCAAAGTGGTGTCCCTTATATAAGATGGCAAAATCAAGGTTTGCTTTTTGGGTTATTGTTTTTTAAAGAATATTTTCAAGCCATACTTAAATCCATGGATACCAAATCTGTGGATACAGAGGGACAACTGTAGTTATTCATACCTCTCTCTCCAAAATTACCGCATGATCCGTTCTTTCAATAACCTATTCTTTTGAATCATCAAAACCAAAAGCTACCATGCCATTTTCTTTTTTCACAAAAAGTCTCTAAGAGGTTTCCAGTGTTTGAGAAATGTTCCTACTGACCTTTCTCTGGTCAAACAAGACAGTTTGTCCATTTCTTCTAAATCTATCAATTCCATCCACCATTCCACCAGAGTGAGTAGTGTTGAAATCCTCCATCTTTGCATATCTAACAGTCTTACTGCTGTGGCATATAATGAAGACAACATATATGACTCTTTACCAGTTATACATCAATCAATCCCAATCTGGTTTTAATTGAATATTAATCTTTAAAATCCTCTGCATCCATGTATGTATTTGAATCCAACTTTTTTAAAGCTTTCTCACATATCCACCACACATGATAAAATGTTCCTGCATGTTGTTCACATTTCCAACATACATTATGCACATCTTTATCCAAGTCTGTCTATTTCCCCATCCAGCATAATATTCTCCAGGATAACCTGTTACTTAATTCTTTTAATAGGAGAAGTCGGGGACTGGATGTGGGACCATCTCACAGAAGCATATGCTGTACCATTGATTGATGGTCAAAAGATTCCACTGTGGTCCCTGGTTCAACTCTTGGTCTGCTACAACCCTATAGTTCTACACCATTTATAATGTATCAATATATTTCAGATAGACTAACACATAAAAAATATCCTTGATTTTCAATGGGGGTGGGGCAAAGGTGTTATTTCAACAAACATATGCTCCTGTCAGTGTTAACCACAAGCGGCTCATCCAAAGTAATTGAAATTTAATAACATTACTATTTTATGTAAAACAAGAAGGGGGTCATTAAGAACATTCGTTCAAGATTAACAGCAAGGGAAATAGGCCCTCCAACTATCACAACAGTGGAACAGCTGATCCAGAATATGGAAAGAATTAATTTGGGGATAAATGCTCTCTGGGATTTAAAATTACCGTTCAATAACTGTCTTTCTCAATCAAGATCCATTTTTGCACTGAACTTTCTGTTCAACCCTTCTGAATGCTTGTCCTGTGAAGAAGGAACACAAAATTTGATCTGGTGGGATTTTCTTTCCACTTGTATGCTGATCCTTCACATAGAGGAGATTACAGGGCTAAGGAGAGGCCCAGCTCAAAGTCCAAGGGGCAGGTTAAGTATGTCAGAATTCCCCATTTCTGAAATAAGTGAGACCTGCATCAAAATTCAGCAGTGCAACATCAGGGTATTGCCAAAATATTGCAGAATATTCTATCCCAAGGTTCCAGGCCTTCCAGACCATTTACAGACTGCTATAGAGTGGGTATTCCACTTTAGGGTATTTAGGGGTATTATAATTTACTGCTTTGCCCAGCTCAGGACCCAAAGCAGCATCCTTCGCACACCTTGTTTTCCATTTTTCCCTTCCACCATCCCCTTACTCTTATTTTCTGTTTTTCTTTTTGAACTTCCAGTATTTATTGTCTACTAATCATGTTCATTTTTTGTTGAACTGTTGAGGAGGAGGGTGTGGGTTGTTGTTGTTTTAAATGTCTTGTACAGCTCTTGAGTTCCCTTAAGCATGCTGACACAACCACCTTATTTCTTAGAGAGATAACACTACACAGTTACAGCAATCTGATACCACTTTAACAGTATGGCTCTACCCTACAGAATCCTGGGATCTGTAGTTTGGCAAGTACTTAGAATTGGCTGCTGGAAAGCTTTAGTGCACTCCCCTGAACTACAGCACTAGAGTTGTGTAGTTGAAAATTCTAAATATTTGCCAAACTACATCCCCAGGATTTAGTAGGATGGAGCCATGGCAGTTAGTGGTGTCATAGCGCTATAACTGTGTAATATAGATACACCCTCTAATGTAGATCTGTTCAGGTTCCATTTCTGTTATCAGTCACTGCCTGGGTTTGTTGTTTTGCAATCTAACCCTGCAAAATTGTGATGCAGAACATTACACTACTCTTGGTGGCAGGTGGTAGTTTTGATGTCACTGGGGCAGCAAATCCACTCTGGGTTCTAGAACAGATTTTAAAGAAGCTATCCAAGATGCTGAATCATATTCCCCAAATAGATTCAGCATCTAGGCTAGCTCCTTTACATTTCAGCTCCTTTAAACACCCACAGTGGATTCACCACCCCATTGACATACTGTAGCCACCAGCTGCCACTGTCTACTCTACTGTATATAAATTAGGCATGCAAAAGTTGGGGGAAATCAGTACTAGTCTAATTAGAAAACGTGGAGATATGAAGAATGCTTTTTCATCATGCCCTGCATGGATGCCTGTGGAACCAAAGCAAACATAGTGCACATTAAGAGCTATGATCTTCTGGCCATTGTCTTATCTGAAGCTAGTCAGCACCTGAGAGTCTGGAGACACCAGAAGCAGATGTTTAGAAGAAGTCTTGCAAGTTCTTAAGGAAAAAATTGATTCAAGCCTTTGCATCTTTTTCAGGAGAAATGTCTTGGCACAGAGTTCTTTGTGTTCTCATTCTCATATCACCCTGTTCAGAACTTTGTTGGTTTTTGTTGTTGTTTTAAAATTTCAGCCCTGTCAGGGTTGTGCTGGCTACAACTGATGGAACTTACATTTTGATAACATCTGGAAGGCTACAGGATCCCCACTCCTGGCCTTGATGTTGTTGGACTATAATTCCCATCACCCCAGCCATTGACCATAATAGCTGGGGCTGATAGGAGCTGCAATCCAGCAGCATCCAAGGGAGGCAGAGGATCTTCACCCTTGGCCTATGCCTGTGGAGGTGCTTCCCCCTTCCTCTTCTACAGATCAGAAAATGTTCCACCCATCATGGGCCATTGCATGAATAAAACATTTCTTCAGTTGAATATATATGAAAATGGAGGGGCCATGAATATGTGCCTTTCCAGTGGAATTTTTCCTTTCATTCTGGACCTTCTGTACTGTTATTAATTTTTCCAAAGAAGTAACAAATGCCCCTCCCCATATAGTTTTTGGGCAACAAAACTGCTTTCCACCATTAAGCATTCTGAAAGTATGTTTTCAAAAGTAGTTATATATTACTTTGAATCAGTTAATTGGCCCATTAAAAGAACAGTAGATAATCACATTTTTTTAATTCTGCAGTTTATTGTCAGCTTCCATTTGAAAAACAATTTAGCAATGGTTCCTTTGCCCCAATTCTGCTCTATGCTGATGTTCCAGAAAGCTTACTTCATCAGTTCCTCCAAAGACCTCTTCGCTCTGATTCAATGGTGATTTGAATAATATGTTTCTATTATGCTCTTATGTTACATAAGAACCACATTGGCTCAGGCTGAAGGCCTATCCCATCTAGCATTATGTTCATTTATTTATTATTTATTTATTGGAATATTTTTGTCCCACCCTTTTATCATGAAAGTTCAGGGAGGAAAACAGATTAAAAATATAGACAATTTAAACAATTCCAGATTAAAATCAATAAATATTTTAAATAAGCTAAAATGTGTTAAACAATTCAAAGACATTAAAAGAGCTTCAAAAGGCTAAAAGAATTAATCCTAAAGATACCAGATCCTGTCTGATCTAGGAAGCTAAGCAGAGTCAGCCCTGGTTAGCACTTGGATGAATGACTGCCAATGAATCATAGAGTTGGCAGGGACTGCAAGAGTTATTGAATCCGACTCCCTGCCACCCAGGGATGCACAGCTAAAGCATTCCTGAGAGATAGCCATTCAACCCTTATTTAAAGACCTCCAATGAATGAAAGTCCATCAGCCTCCAAGTCATTCCATGTGGATGGAAGCTCACAAGCAAGACATAAATGCAGTAACGTCTGTGCTCATGTGCCCCTAGTAACTGGTGTTAACAATCATTTGTCTATAATACTGGAGGTAATACAGTACATAGTCATCATGACTAGTCATTACTGGTAACCTGGACGTTGAGACTGTGGCAGATGCTTGTGGTTTGAGAGTGCTGCAGAACTAGGAAAGTAACTATAAAAGTAATTAGTTGCAGTTGTATTTCCAAAATAATATTTCATCATAATATTAAATAGTAACTTTCCAATTTCTTGAAAGTAACTAAATGTGTTATATTTGGTTACTTTTTAAATATATATATATATATATATATATATATGAATGTTATAAGCTGCTGGTCTGTGGTACAAGGCACTCTCCTCCCATGTATCTTGTTATTTCCTCAGCACTCACAACACCACATGAAGTGAAGCACGAGGCATGATTTGAACCATGTATTTCCAAAAAAATTTTAGAGTACAAGTCCCAGAACCCTCCCATAAGAGCATAACCACTGGGATTTATAATCTAAAACAAGTAGCCTTTCTAGGTTTGGCATGTTCCTCCGGCCCTAATTAATGAGACCACACTCCTGCCACTATAAAAATAATTTAAAGTTATCAGTTACAATACAAAAGGAATTATGTTGTCCCACATTAACTCACAACTGTAAACCACTATTCCAATGGTATGTGTTATATGGTTGTTATTGGGGAAAGGAATTAATTACAAGTAACTACTTATTACAAGTAACTATTGCCAAACGCTGGGCCTGAGCTGCTAAACGATGGGACACTGCAATATATATAGACACAAATTCCTGTTTGTTCACTGTATGTCACTCTACAGACATCACAGGGAGGGCTGACACATGTATGTATGCATTGCTTGTGGGAAGCATAATTTGGGTCATGAGCATTTCTACATCCTCTGTTATTCACGATGGAGAGGCTCTGTAATTCTGTTGTAGCAAATAGAATTCCATATGTATCTCCTGAAAGTTTAGGTGGCAACACAGACTCCAAAAAGGCCACATGATGCCTTTTCCTACAGTTGTATTCACTTTGGGCCAAATGAGATTTGTTTTCTTTTGGCTGGAAGGGATTTGGAAAAAATATGTTTTCCCATGGAGTCAATGTACTCATTGGCGAAAGCTTCATTTCCTCACTTTGTCCCAGTATATAGAGCAAATTACAACACAGCTGTTCCCAGGTTATGGTGAATGACCTCCCCCTCACTCCTGCTGCCGCCTAATCTCTTGGGAAGGAACACAAGCTGCTCTCTTTTCCACTTACATCTGTCAAGCCTTAGTGGAAAAGAGTTGGACTAAAGTTAGCAAAGTCCATTATGTGTCCTCTTGTTGCCTTCAGTTGAGATAGTAGCGCAGTGATGTTCATATTTTAAGCTTAACTAATCCTTTACTGAGTGTTACATTAGGCATATAGGAAGACATGTAGGATGTAGAGGCATATAGAGAGGATTAGTGATGGTGGTGTGATTGTAAAAGGAAAAAAGAGCTCACAGATGAGGGGTGTTGACCCTTCCCCCAAGTGCACTGTCCATATCTTTTCACACACATACACAAACACACTTTCCAAGACTCATTATTGGAGCCAAGACAAAGAGAAAAGCACCTGGGGAAAGAAGCTGCTGGGGTATAAGCCATGGAAAGGCAAGTGTTTTGTTCCCCTCACCCACACAGGCCCATTTGCATTTAAAAGCCAACCCTCACCCCCTCTTCACACATGATTGGGTCAATCTCATGTTTAAGCATACTAAACTGCCTCTGAGGGCTCATCTATATGGACCAGGAGACTCAGGCTCCCCACCAATGTATCCTGCCTGCAGATAAGGCCCATTCCTTCCCCACTACCCCCACTAAATGGGAGGAAGTCCAAATGGGCATGCAAGCCCATGACTGCAGCCTCCACTGCCACAGGGAGCACAATGAAAAAAAATCTGGCAAGACAGAATACCTTTAACATGAGCTCCTGCCGGGATTCACCATATTCAGAAGGAAGATGGCTGAAATCTCCACATAGACCACAGTAACAGCTTTCGTTGTTTCTCATGATCTTTTTTGAAAAGTGCACAAAAATGCACAAAATTAGTCATCTGTACAACCAATTCGAAAAGGGGACACAGCAGAGCTGAAAGTTGATTGGTCAGACCTTGGAGAGGACGGGCTTACAAAGGAGGGCTTGCAATGCTGGAGCCACCATTGTTGCTGTTTTTGCCAGCAGTATCATTCAGTCAGCAAAGCAGCAGAGCAAAAGTATGTAGTTTTTGTTAAGCGGAAAACAGCTCTTCCGCATCTGTCACTTTAAAAGGAAAAAAAAGCGGGGTGAACAGAGGGAGATTTTCTGGACTCAACTCACTCATGGCCACTTTCCCCCCCCCCCTGTGGATGTAAACTGCAAAATATTCCCTTCCAAGCTTGTGAATGAGCCGTGGGCACAAATGGGCACTGCAGAGAAAGGGAGGTAAGTTTCTATTTTTCACTACAAATTCTCCCGTGTAGCTGCTCCCACAGTCTTTCTAGCTCTCCCAGAAGCAAGGAAGCTGGCCCACACCAAGTGCCAGGACTCCTTCCTGCTTCAAAGAGAGTGAGGCAGACTGGCAGCTGCTGTGATGGGACAGGCTCCTGTAGTCTCACAGGGCCCAATCTGTTTTTTCCTGGCAGGAGTGTTTTTTCCCAGGTATTACTTTAGAACATTTTTCTGCCCTGCCCTACCTTCCCCCATCTTAGCCCCACCTCTGCCTTAGGGGGTGATGAGGACTGCCCAGGGACAGAACAGAGCAAGACAAGGTATATTGCTCATGTAGACAAGCCATGAGACTTCTAGTTTGGCTGATAGGTTAGGAAGGAAAAGCTCAGACATAGATTTAAAATGTAACAAAAGCAATGTTACTATGATTTAGGGGTGCACAAGTGTACAGTACATACATGTCCTACTTATTTTTACATGGATCTCATTGTTCAATGAACTGCATCAGCCTTCTTTTAATCTGCACATCTCTTGCTTACTCCCCCTTTTCTTTCTCCCTCTCCAATCACAGGGGGTGGGGGGAGGTCATTTTAATAAGCAATAATTATTTAAATTTGGATGTTGGATCAATTGCACAAATGAAAAGTAGCCATTTATGGAAAATCTATCTGCTTCTGAGATGGTGGAGTGGGTGGGAAAGCAAGTTTTCCTCTTACACATCACAATGTGCATACGGGTATCACTTTATGTTGTAAATGTGAAGTAGTCCTTGGATACTTTGACCATTGTCCTCTTAGTGGCTTAAGCTGGTGCAGCTGAGCGTTACACCAGCATAAGTATTTCTGAGGACGTTGCACAAAGACACATCCAGTATTTCCTTGTATGAGAATTTTCTACATTCTGCATGTTGCCCCCACCCAACACAAACATCCACTGAATGTCCTGAGGGCTCTGAGAAAGTTCCATTTTGCCATTACCCTCCGTCCCAGACCTCCTGTTTAACTTTGCTGGCAGATCTTTATGCTCCACTGGCATGAAACAGAACCTCACCCTTTGTTTGTGCCATTTTCTTCAACACTGTGCGATAAGGAGAATTTTCAGATTTCTCACTACATCATATCTGACAGTATTCTGCTTATAATAATTGAAGGAGTGATCTGGGGACGACTAGGTTGTCTGGAGACCAATTGAATTTTTCAGTTGCCATCAGACTGAAGAGCAGGAAAAAAAAACCCTGACTTTCATAACTAAGGAAACAAAGGCTGATGCATAATTGCACCACCTCTATACCATAGCAAAAACTACCTGCAAGGGAGGATCACCCTGTGGTGGGTTATAGAGGAGTTCATTTTAATGCCTTTAAAAAAAAATTACCAAAATGTGGCAATTTTTTTTCTTATTCAGGATGTAATTACCTTTGGGTTTGTCATTTTATTTATTTTATTTTATTTACTTTATTTTATGTTTAATATAAATGTGGAAGAAATATAAACAGGCAGATTCTTCCATCAAAGCTTTCGAGTACTTAAAAGTTTGAGTACCAAACCTTGCCTATGCCACCATGATTGTGACAGTTGCATTGGCCACCTCTTTTTCTCTGGCAGTCTCCTTGTGTATGGCAGGAAGGTCCGACATGATCCTTCCCTTGCTGGAAATAGTTGTATCCTATTGAATTTGGCCAGAACAGATGTGTGAGGGTTTTATTTCAGTTAATGTCAAAAGAATTTATCAGCATTCACAAACTGCTTGTTCATGGTAGCAAAACCTTTAAGGTTTTTCTTAAAACTTCAAGCACAGGTGACAGCGAAAAAAATCTTTCCCACCCCAACTTGTAGCTGGGGCCAGCTACAAGTTAATAAATTTTTACAACTGTGATAACGGGATTATATATCCCATTCTCTGCAAGCAGCGATCAGGTATCTGCAAGCTCAGAATTAGTTAAACAAAGGGTTAAATTTAGGGTTAACTAGGAGCTGCAAAATGGTTACACCTACAGAGGGCAGTGTCATCAATGTCTGGCTTTTCTTCTTCACAAACGAAGATTCAGGAAGGACTCATCCCGCACTTTCTGCAAGTGCGCTGATGACTAAAAAGGCCAATCCGAGATAAACAAGTCCGGTTGCAAAAAGCACAGCAGAAGGTCTCCTTGGGTGATGTTTTTGGGTTGTGATTCTTTCTGCGTTGTCGTTTCTCTTCAAGACTTGTTCGTCGTGAGTTCTCAAATAAGGCTGCAGCATTGTGCATAGTGCGTCTCCATGCCTCCCGATGTGAGGCCAGGGCAGACCACTGTTGGTGATCAATTTGGCCGAGCCTGAGATGTTGTTTCAGGGAGTCTTTGTATCACTTTTTTTGGAGCGCCCCCTCTTATGCTGACCCGTGGTGAGTTCACCGTAGAGTAGTATTTTTGGGAGGCAATGTTCCTCCATCCTAGAAACGTGCCCTGCCCAGCGCAGCTGTGTTCTCAATATCATGGCCTCAATGCTGGTAATATCACCAGAAACAGGACTGACCAATGAGGCCTGTCAGAGTGGCAATTTGAAAAGGTAATATAGGCAAAGAGAGATCCAGAGATGAGCAAATCACATCTCGGGCAGGATGAACCAAGGACAAAGGACCTAGAGAGGAACACTGTGCAGCCTGGTCTAACAGACATGTGGCTTCAGCCTCCTCACTCTGAATTCCCAGACTGGACTGCAAGTGTGTGAGTAGATTGTGGAATGTTTTAGCTAGTTCACGTTAGGAAATTATGTTTGATTTTCCTTGGCTGAATGAAGCTGAATGCTTTACTAATTCTGTAACTTCTAAGACTGTGCCTTGAGAGGGAAGACCCTTCTCCATGAGAATTCTACGTTATGAGCTTTGCTTGAATAAATAAGTTTTTTCTGTCTTTCTATCAACTGATGCATCACGTGACTTTGTGTCTTGCTCGGTCTTTCACCCTCCTTGCTTCTGGGGAAAGAGGGAGGAAAGTTACTACTCTGCAGTGGCAGGGAGTACCAAGGAACTAGAATCTCACAGTCTCCCTTTGGACTGTGGATAAATAACTGCAAGGGTGATGGCAGCTATTGATCAGTATGTGGTGCTGTTGAGGGAATTTCCAGGCAGAGGAATTTCCAAGACTGCACTCCCAGGATATCAGTGAAGGGTCTCTCAGGCTAGAAGGACCCCCAAGCTGATATCACAACAACTCATACTCTTTTTTTTTTCTGGCATGGGTAAAATGATCTGTCTTCTACCTCTTCCAACCAGTTCTCTTCATTGTAAATCTTCTTGTTTTAATTTGAAAGCCAGAGGGTGGTGGCTCTTTCTCCTCCTTCTTATGTTTTTCTCCAGCTAACACACATTGGAAACCGCTTAGTACCTATAAAGCTGCTACCCCAGGCAAACTCCTCCTGTATCTTTCAGGCTTCACCAAGTGGATGTGTAAAGTGCTATTGCTTAACAACTTGTAAGCCACTCTGAGAGCCTTTGTGGTGAAGAGTGGGGTATACCATAGATAGATAGATAGATAGATAGATAGATAGATAGATAGATAAAACCAGCGCCAGCACAGCAGGTCAATTGAATCAATGAAATGTATGTTATGTGTTGACTTACTGTTCAGCAATTGATTTGACAGGTTTAGTTAGGAAGAGCAATTTATTTGGAGACGATATTCATCTGAAAAATGAGTTTAAAAATATCGATATGTTTTCAAACATGTAAGAGGGAAAATTGCCAGTTATCAAGGCCAGCAGATGACAGAGATGTGTTCTTTGCTGGTGTCATATCCCAGGAGTCGAGAAGTGGTTTGAGCACAAACTCAGGGGTCAAGTAGCCAATGTATGAGACACGCTGCTCCCAGACTATGGAATGCCCTGCTGGAGGAGATCCATCAATCCACCAGCTTGGAGAATTTCAAAAAAGCCATCAGAACGGATCTCTTCCGGCAGGCCTTCCTTGAATAGAACAGATCATTTTTCCTGGATGCTTCTCCCTCTTTTTATGTTTTTATGTTTATGTTCTTATGTCTTTATGTTTTGATATTATAGTTTTAAAGTCTTAGGATAGTTATTTTATGTCACTGGTGAATTTGCCAGTTATTTTAAATATATGTACTATTATATGTAATTTTAAGGGGGGTAAATTGTTTTAAGTTATTACTGTTGTTATGGATTTGTTTGTTTTATATATGCAATCGTTGTGAGCCGCCTTGATTGCCTAATAGGCAAAAGGTGGGGTACAAAAATAAAGTTGTTGTTATTATTATTATTATTATTATTACACTGGGTCATACTTCTGAACCAGCCAAACCTGAGTAAGCCATATATGATACTTCCCATGCTAATCAGTTAGATCCAAGCCCAACCACCCCAGAGCTGGGAAACCATCAGAAACGAATGTATCAGAGCTGGCCAGATCTGACACCCTTGCGCATCTGGCCACCAGGTTCATGACAATTTTGCAAGGAGCCTGCTTGACAGGAACTCCTGAAGAATGGGGAAAATGCCAGGCTTTGGATCAGGGAAGTGTCCCTTCAAGGTTTCCTACCTGGTGAAGCCTGAAAGATAGAGGTTGGAGGGAGTTGGCCTGGAGTAGCAGCATAAGAAGTCTCAGTTCAGCTCCAGACAGACAGAATGGGAGCTATCCTTGGAGCTATCCTTGGTGCTGCATCTTGGGTGCTGCCCTGGGTGCTACATCTTGGGTGCTGTCCTTGGAGCTATCCTTGGTGCTGCACAGTCTTGTTGCTGCTTTGTTGACTTTAGGCCAGCCTAAAAGCAACAGCTATTGGTGCCATGGCAATACATACATTTTGAAAAAGTGAATTGGTAAAATGTATACATTTTACATGCTTTATACATGCAGGAAGGGGGAGGGATGAAGTCCTGCTATTAGGAAATAGTGGGATAGGAGGGCATATGGGATTCAGAGAAATGTAACAGAAAGAGAGTTTTCACATCCTCACTTTCAGTGATGCCTGAGGTGTAAGGATCCACAAGCCTGACAGGGTCTATGGAATACATCCCAGACTCAACCCATTAGCTTTCTCACTTAAGTCTTAAAGAACCTAGGAAGACAGACATGTTTTCACTGTATGAAATGCAGGGTAAGATGGCACCCACCTGCCATGTCCTCCCACTCCCTCTGGTCTTTCCTAAATGACTGAGGAACATCCTCCAATCAATGGATAGTTTTTCTTTTATTCCATTTTATGAATATATCTTTGTATGGAGTGTAAAAGATATCAATAGTGGTTCAATTGTAGTTTAATTTATGCTATCAGAATATTATTGATTTGAACAGGCAACTGTTTAAACCTGCCTCCACTGAGTTATAATCTTTTTAAATTCCTGAAGCGTATCTGAATGAGAACAACCCTTGATGTATAACAAATTATAGAAATGCTGCCATCTTGTCAAGAGGGTTGCCTTGTTTTTCTAGCAGAGCTCCTGAACCTTTATGTAACAGGCAGCAATTTAACAAACTTCTTTTCCAGGCGTGTATCTTCATGCCCAGGAAAGGTGTATTTGTGTAGCTTTAACAGCATAGATGTCATGCTAGATACCATCTGAAACCTGAAAGAGGGAGATCTAAACTTGGCCAGGTCAGGAGCATGCAGGGCAGATCCATTTCTTTCTATAGAAAGATTCTGGCTGTTATGCTATTCCTGTTAAATCCAAACTACCTATCTACAGAGGTGCTGTGCTATAGGCTTTGGGCTAGGATTTGTGGTTCAAGTCACCAGTTACATTCCTAATGGGTTACTGTGATGGATCCTCTATCCAGATTGGTACCATAATTCCAAATCTTGATCTCCTATCACTCACCTTGCCCTGATCCCTCACTGGATGTAGAACCCAGGCCTCAGGGGGGCTACTATACTGTACAATTGAATAGGTTTGGTGTTGGATTCAGTTTTGTGATGCATGGTTGATTCCTCTCATTCATTCTTAAATGTTAATATATCCTGACAGAGATCCAGCAATTAAAACAGTAAAGATCTGTTGTATATTATTGGAATTAAAACTTCTAGCATGATGCTGGCTCCATAGACAATAAAGTATAACCCCTTCATTAAACAAAGTAACCTCCACCTGAACTCTTTTGGCACTCTCAGCTCCCATCAAAGTCTCTATTATGATCTTATGCATGCCTAGCTCTAACCATAACTCTATTTCTAACTGGCCCTATCAAGATTTAATTTATTTCTATCTGTCCTCTGTCTCAATCTCCACTTCTAACTAGCTCTATCCAACAGCTTAACACGTAGGCCTCTAGTTTTATATTTTTCCCATGGGCCCTCCACTCACAAAATTCCCAAGGCTGTGATTGGCTGGATTTATTCAGCCCTTGAAGGCTAATAGATTAACCCTTCTTCACAGTGACCTTGGGCAACACACTGTCTCATAGCTTCACCTACCGTAGAGAGTTGTTGTAAGGATAAAAACTAGCGGAAGGGATCACATAGAATCTATGTGGTAGACTACCTTGAGGCCCTCTAGAAAAAATATGGGGTATAACTATAACAAAAAATTAACTAGAACCTTGTCTAGACAGGCTATTTACTCCATCTTGTCTGTGTCTTAAAGCCCTGCAGGCCAAATGATTCAAGGCTTTTGCCCCGTTTTGTTCCCAGGCATTCCTCACAAACCACAGAGCAAAGATGGAGCTAAGATAGGGGGGACAAGGTAAGGCCTGATAAACAGTTTTAGTAAAATACCCGGGGGGGAAACATCTCAGCCAAGAAAAATGACTCAGGGCCCCCGTAACCACAAGAGCCCATACTGGCACGCTGGCCTATTGCTGCAGCTGCCTTCCACATCACACTTTCTGAAGCCAGGAGGGAGTCCTGCAACCTGTGACCAGGGCTAGTCACATGCAGGGGGTCTTGGTCCCATATTGTGGGCCAGCTTCCTGGCTTTGGAGAGAGTGACGCAGACGATGGTGGCTGCAGAGACAGGCCAGCATGGTGGTCTGGACTCCATCTCATTTCATTCAGGTAATGGGAGAAACAGGCTAGACCTGCAGGCAGGATACACCAAAAGGGAGCTGGCATATTCTGGCTCATGTAGATCTAAGGACACATCTAAGATTATGGGACATGATGATGATGATGATGATTTTCAATTTTATTCTTATCCCCACTTTTGTTTTTAAAAAATGCCATGAGAATGTTTCCATGGTTAAAGAGCCATTTTTGCCTGCAAGGCAGGCAGAGCTCAGTGGTACAAGGCAGGAATCACAAGTGAGGACTAATAGTTTCCATGTCAGTGAGGCTGTCAATCTGCTCCAGGTTCAGTCTGAATTTGAAAGAACCCATCCAAAGTGCTTAACCTAACTTGGGGAGATGGGGTCCAGCCCCTTGGACAGTTCTTTGAAGTTTGATCTAAAAGCCAGAGCAAATTCCACTACCCCAGTGACATGTAAGCCACCAGCTGCCACTGGCAAAAGATTCCCAGCTGTATTTCTCTCCCATCACCCGTTAGAAAGTAACAAGGAACAGAGACAGGAAAAATACTCCACCTGAGGCCTTTGAGAGCTACTGCCAGTCAGAGTAGGTAGCATTGGTCTAGAGCAGTGTTTCTCAACCAGGGTTCCCCGGAACCCTAGGGTTCCCCAAGAGGTTGCTTGGGGTTCGTCAACAGATTGTGATTGTGTGGGGTGGAGCCATAGCAGTATATAGAATAATGTTTATGCAGGGGTTCCCTAAGACCTGAAAATTATTTCAAGGGTTCCTCCTGGATAAAAAGATTGAGAAAGGCTGGTCTAGAGGAACCAATACTCTGCCAGTGGAGGGCAAATTCATTTTGTTCTTCTTGCACACCCCACCACAAGGAAAAGATATTTGGAAGGAGGCAAATATCAAGCCCCAGAGTCTTGCTGTCAGGTATCAAGAACAACCTCCCAGAGAATTAGGGGCAAGAGAAGGACTTAATTAATTAGCATTATTAACCTGCAGCTCAACTAGAGACTTTCCAAATTATCACTGAATAATTTTGCCAGTGGCCCTTCAGGGTGAGTAGTTTGCAATAGCCACACAGCAACACTATCATCTGCCTGGAGTACCAAGCAAAACCAATTGGGTCATTAATTACAGACCAGAACACGGCTGGAGTTGAATGCTTTTTCGCATTAACATCCAACCCAAACGTTTACAGCAAGGTGTTAGTCACTGATCCTGAACTCTATTTATTAGATTTAGGCATTTGCGGGTGGGGGGGAGGCATAAAGGAAGGAGCAGGCTGCTGGGCTATAATCTCAAAGCTTTTCAATTGCTGTACTTTAGAAAGTTCTGGAAAAGAATGTAAAGGCCAAGATATTTCCAGACAGGACAGTGTTGAATATTTTCCAGCTTGATTTTTCAGAGGCAAGGTTTGATTTTCAGAAGATATATATATATATATATATATATATATATCCCTTTCTTTCACTTGCCTCCCCTCCACTTAAATGGCTAAATATTAATTTTAAAATTCAGATTTTTACCATTGTTTCCTAGGGTGCTGCTGCTGTGTTGGTACCTTGCTTGGCATTTCTCTCTCTCGTCATTAGTCAAATAGGGATTATATGGTAAATGGATTAATGTCCTGGCGCTACACAGCCAATCAGTTTCCTAAGTGATGGCAATGATGAAGACAAGTAAGGACAACTGAAAGCAAGGGCGAACCAATCCAGTCCTTTCTGGTTTATATACATGGGTGATACCAATCAGTAAGGGATTATGCAGCTGTTTAATTAGCATGTGGATATTGTCATTATAAGCTTTATTCACTAGGTGGCATTGTCCTTAGGTTTATTGGGTTGCAATTGGCAGTTTGCAGATGCTACTTTCTTTTGTTTTGTTTAAAAGAGAGTTCAGGCCTACTTTCCTAATTAGTGTTTTTTTCTGGGCAAGCCATAGCATGGTACCAGAAGTCAAATTTCAAACACAAACTAAAAATGATTCCCTATAACATTAATCATTCCAAGACAAGGACTGTGAATGGAAAGAAACATTTGCTTGCTTTCACCAGCCTCAGAGTTCAAATAGGAGGGAGAAATAGTGTGACAAAGTTCACCTCTTTATTTTAGGGCAAAGAAGGCAGGAAGTTTGTAAATCCTCTAAGTTTGACAAAGAAGGCCACAATGAACAGACTGTTCTAGCCAAATCTGATCCCCAGCTTGCTCCCAGGGGACTATGATCCAAACAGAGAGCCTGCCTTCTTTTCCCCAAAGGGTTCAGAAGCCAGAAGAAACTGTTGAGTTGTTTGTTAGATGTTGTATGAACTGGCAGAATTCTATGGCTTTGCTGATCAAGAGGAACCACCTTAGAGCCAGGTAGGTGCTTAGAATTCTAGAGAGGGGGCTTTCTAAAAGAATGCAGGTAATAGAGGCCTTAACCCTTCACAAAGCTAAGGCAATTTGAGTTGATCAAAGCCCACAACAGGAAGCAAAGAAAACTTAGGAGTGAATGTCTTGGAGGAGGTAACCTTCACTCCACAAAACACTATAAACCAGTGCAGCAGCCATTTTCAAAAGGGCAAATTCACTCATGTCTCTGGAAAAGAAGTACAGTATTTAAAAAACACAAAGAGAGGGAAAGCAATCCTGCCATTTTAAAAGCACCATGTAGCTAAAAGGCCAACCCTTTTTGACTGGCAGCAGTGTTACTACACAGAATGCCCTTACGCCAGTCAAGCTATTCAGAAGACTTACAGATCTTCTTCAACTATTTGAAGGGCTGTCAAACAGATGATGGAACAAATTTTATTTTCTGAACATTTAGAGGGCAGGAAACAAACTGATGGGTTCTAATTAAATGAAGGGGGCTCTCAACTAAACATTAGGAAGAACTAATAGGTACAAGCTGGTAGACAATGGAGCAGACTGCATCAGAAGGTGGTAGGTTTCTTTTTGTTAAAAGATTTTAAGCAAAAGCTGGATGGCTATGTATCAGAGATGGTGTAGTACCAGTAGATTGTTGCATCAACTGGGGTTGGAATAGATTGTCTTTGAGACTGCTTCCAGGTCCTACATGTCTCTGACTTATAAATAACTGGTTGAATACTAATGTTGCATGATACTAGTGTTGCATAGGTGGTCATTCATTTAATTGTTGTTGCATTAAACCAGCAGTGGAGAACTGTGAAACTCCCGATGATATTGGACTGCAACTCCCATCAGCCCTAGCCAGCAAAAACAATGGATGATTGGAGCTGTTGTCTAAGTACAACTGAAGTCTAATTACAACAGGTTGCCCAGCCCTACTTTAAACAAATTTTGAAGTGCAGGGAGAAATGACATTACAGTTGTCCCTTGACATTCGCGGGGGTTACGTTCCACGGACCCCCGCGAATGTAAAAAAACCGCGAATATGGATTGCCCTCCCCGGGGCCTTCACGGAGCCTTCGAAGGCTCCGTGAAGGCCTCCGCGGCCTCCCCCCACCCTCCCCAGGCCTTCACGGAGCCTTCGAAGGCTCCGTGAAGGCCTCCCCCCACCCTCCACCCTCCCTCCCCGGGGCCTTCACGGAGTCTTTCAAGGCTCCGTGAAGGCCTCCGCGGCCTCCCCCCACCCTCCCCAGCCCTTCACGGAGCCTTCGAAGGCTCCGTGAAGGCCTCCACCCATCCTCCCCCCTCCCTCCCCGGGGCCTTCACGGAGCCTTTCAAGGCTCCGTGAAGGCCTCCGCGGCCTCCCCCCACCCTCCCCAGCCCTTCACGGAGCCTTGGAAGGCTCCGTGAAGGCCTCCCCCCTCCCTCCCCGGGGCCTTCACGGAGCCTTTCAAGGCTCCGTGAAGGCCTCCGCGGCCTCCCCCCACCCTCCCCAGCCCTTCACGGAGCCTTGGAAGGCTCCGTGAAGGCCTCCCCCCTCCCTCCCCGGGGCCTTCACGGAGCCTTTCAAGGCTCCGTGAAGGCCTCCGCGGCCTCCCCCCACCCTCCCCAGCCCTTCACGGAGCCTTCCAAGGCTCCGTGAAGGCCTCCCCCCACCCTCCCCCTCCCTCCCCAGCCCTTCACGGAGCCTTCCAAGGCTCCGTGAAGGCCTCCCCCCACCCTCCCCCTCCCTCCCCGGGGCCTTCACGGAGTCTTTCAAGGCTCTGTGAAGGCCTCCCCCCACCCTCCCCCTCCCTCCCCGGGGCCTTCACGGAGTCTTTCAAGGCTCCGTGAAGGCCTCCGCGGCCTCCCCCCACCCTCCCCAGCCCTTCACGGAGCCTTGGAAGGCTCCGTGAAGGCCTCCCCCACCCTCCCCCCTCCCTCCCCGGGGCCTTCACGGAGCCTTTCAAGGCTCCGTGAAGGCCTCCGCGGCCTCCCCCCACCCTCCCCAGCCCTTCACGGAGCCTTCCAAGGCTCCGTGAAGGCCTCCGCGGCCTCCCCCCACCCTCCCCAGCCCTTCACGGAGCCTTCCAAGGCTCCGTGAAGGCCTCCCCCCATCCTCCCCCTCCCTCCCCAGCCCTTCACGGAGCCTTCCAAGGCTCCGTGAAGGCCTCCCCCCACCCTCCCCCTCCCTCCCCGGGGCCTTCACGGAGTCTTTCAAGGCTCCGTGAAGGCCTCCGCGGCCTCACCCCACCCTCCCCAGCCCTTCACGGAGCCTTGGAAGGCTCCGTGAAGGCCTCCCCCCACCCTCCCCCCTCCCTCCCCGGGGCCTTCACGGAGCCTTTCAAGGCTCCGTGAAGGCCTCCGCGGCCTCCCCCCACCCTCCCCAGCCCTTCACGGAGCCTTCCAAGGCTCCGTGAAGGCCTCCCCCCACCCTCCCCCTCCCTCCCCAGCCCTTCACGGAGCCTTCCAAGGCTCCGTGAAGGCCTCCCCCCACCCTCCCCCTCCCTCCCCAGCCCTTCACGGAGCCTTCCAAGGCTCCGTGAAGGCCTCCCCCCACCCTCCCCCTCCCTCCCCGGGGCCTTCACGGAGTCTTTCAAGGCTCCCCCACCCTCCCCCACCCTCCCCCCTCCCTCCCCGGGGCCTTCACGGAGTCTTTCAAGGCTTTCAAGGCTCCGTGAAGGCCTCCGCGGCCTCCCCCCACCCTCCCCCCACCCTCCCTGGGGCCTTCACGGAGCCTTTCAAGGCTCTGTGAAGGCCTCCGCGGCCTCCCCCCACCCTCCCCAGCCCTTCACGGAGCCTTCCAAGGCTCCGTGAAGGCCTCCCCCCACCCTCCCCCCACCCTCCCCAGGCCTTCACGGGGCCTCTGGGGGGTCTCCAAAAGCCCCGTGAACGCCTAGCCGGCCCTCCCGGCTCCTTCCCACAGCTTTCAAGGGGCCTCCGGAGGCCCCTTTTCGCGGTTTTGGGGGGGGCCGGGGGGGCCCTCCCAAAACCGCGAATAATTAAAACCGCGAATGCTGAGTTCGCGAATGTGGAGGGGCAACTGTATAACATTTTCTCTTTGTTCAAACTGGACATAGTTGTATCTGGATGAAATTCAGAGTTTCCTATTGCTCTTCTCTTCTTCAGAGGGATAATAAGTCTATCTTCATAATTTCCTCTAAATGTACTATGACTATCAGATTAAGTGATTAAAGAAAAGGAAATGGTCTTTTTAAGATAGTCTTTATATTAGAAGGAAATAAAAAATGTGATCACCTCCAGATTAGTACTTGGATTAATGCTATTTGACTTATTCATAAATGATCAGGAATCAATGGTGAACAGTGGGGTAGCCAGGTTTATGGATGATACCATCTTGAGGTTGATGACTATCCAAGTGGAATATGAAAAACTCCCAAATGATGCTGCCCCCCACTTCAAAATGAATAGAAATTAAAATAGCATGAGAGACACAGTAAGTAATGAAAATGGGGGCGGGGGTGGATATCCCAGTTTTGCTGGAGACTGAACTGGCTGTGAGTAATGAGGGGGAAAATCTTGAAGATGTGGCAAGTGAAATAAAAGGTTTCTCATATTTCAAAACCACCCTCTGAATATTCTGTACGGTTCTGGTTGCTACATCTTATAAAGGATGTACCAGAACTGGGGAAGAAGCAGAAAGGGGCAGCCCAACTGATCAGGGGTTTGGAGCATCTTCTGAAGAAAGGCTGAAGTGCTTGAGGATTATCAGTTGAAGTAAAAAGATCACACATGCAGGCTGAATTCTGCTGAGCTTTATGCCAGTGTATTAGTCAATTACACCATCACAGGGAACTTTTTACAGGGATGTACAACAATGCAGATGGGAGAAGCAAAGAAAGTTGTCACCACTGAAGAAAAAACTGCCATGCCACTGTACCTATGGTCATTTTACTCCTGCCACCATTGCTGTGCTGCTACTGACTCCTACATCAATGTCATTATGCTGCCAACAGGATCTTGGCCTATAAATATTAAAAGATCATGAGCACAATTCTAGATCAGCTACTTGGCTACATAACTCCCTTACATATGTAACCAAGTAGCATCTCCTGGCCTGAACCACTCCCAGTCCAGATTTACCAGGCAGCAGCTGCTGCAAGTGACAAGGGTCTGTACTCCTGTCAATTGGTGACTGATGTTTCCACCCTTCTCCTGTGTGCAATCTCCAGAGTGGGGGGGATATAACAGGGACTCTGCTTCTGTGCTGTTGCACTGGAGCTCATTCATGGGATGGAGGTGGAAACGTTAGTCCTCTGAGACCCAACTGACAGAATAGATCCCTGGTGCTTGCAGTGGCTGCTGCCCAGTAAATCCAGATTAAGAGACTTTCATGATCCCTACATACTCCCTACACTATTGAATATGTAAGCATTGTGAATACAAACCAGTCAGAAATCTATTACTCTAGGTCAGTGGTTCTTAACCTGTGGTCCGGGGTCTGCGATGTCTTCATAGGGGGTCTCCAAAGGTTTGAAGGCTGCTTGGCCCACCTCCTCCTTGCAGTGCAGTGGCCACTTGACAGGAGCCAAGGCAAAGGCTCACTTGGCCTGCACATTGCCATTGAATCTGCTCCAGCCACAAACCTAAAGCAGGAAGCAGGAGAAAAGTCTTCCCTCCCCCTCCAGTGCCTCTGAGGGAAGGCTCAATGGATGGTGTAACTATATTATTATTATTATTATTATTATCAGGCATTGTTGTTGTTGTTAGGATTTTAAATCTTGAGTTAAGTCTTGGGGTTCAATGGCAACAAAAGATATTTAAAGGGGGTCTCTGGTAAAGAAAATGTTAAGAACCACTGCTCTAGGTTATGCATTCATAACTGTGATCATGAATTCCATCCTAGGTATAATAATAATAATAGAATTTATTTGTATCCCGCCCCTCTACAAAATGCAATCGGGGCAGTTTACAGCATTTAAAATATACATTCAAAACCCTCCATCCATCCCCTCTTAAAATACAATTAAATAATTAAACATTTTTTAAAATACTTAATAAATACTAAAAAAAACAACACAATAAAATAACTGGATAGGGATTGGACTAATAAGATTTTTTTTTTTTCTCTGATGGCCGGGTATCTATTCAGGAAAGGCCTGCCGGAAGAGATCTGTGTTAAGAGCTTTTTAAAAGCTATTTAGGGTGGTAATGTGACAGATCTCATCCAGCAGGCCGGTCCATAATCTGGGAGCAATAGCCGAAAAGGTCGTCTGGGAAATTGAGGAAAGCCTAGTTTTTAAAGGTTGCAGCAGATTCCTCCCAGAAGACCGGAGTGCATGGGGAGGATTATATGGAAGGAGGCGGTCCTGAAGATAGGTTGGACCCAAGCCATTTAGGGCTTTAAAGGTGATAACCAACACCTTGTACTGGGCCCGGAAACTAATGGGCAACCAGTGAAGTGATCTTAAGATCGGTGTTATATGGTCTCTTCTAGATGTACCTGAGACCAATCTGGCTGCCATGTTCTGAACTAGTTGAAGTTTCCGAGTCAAGCACAAGGGTAGCCCCACATAGAGTGCATTACAGAAATCAAGACGGGAGGTTACCAGAGCATGTACCACGGTCTCAAGGTCCCCGACTTCCAGAAAAGGGGCGCACCTGGTGGATCAGCCGAAGCTGATAGCAGGCACTCCTGACTGTCGCATTTACCTGATTTGTCATCTGGAGCGACGAGTCCAGGAATACCCCCAAACTCTAAACACAGTCCTTGGAGGAGAGTGTGACTCCATCCAGGACTGGAGGTTGTATCCTAGTACCTGGGTTCGGGGCTGCTACCATTTTGTCTGGATTCAGCTTCAATTTGTTTTTCCTCATCCAGTCCATTGTTGCCCTAAGACAATCATTGAGAGAAGAGACACCATCTGAAGTCACAGCTGAAGACCGAGACATGGAGAAATAATATCTGGGTGTCATCAGCATACTGATAACATCCTGTCTCATGCCTCCGGATGATCTCTCCCAGCAGTTTCATATGTATGTTAAATAAGATCGGGGACAGGATGGCGCCTTGTGGGATGCCATAATTAAGTTCTTTCCTTGCAGCGCAACTGTTCCCGAGTATCACCCTCTGGAATCTACCAGAGAGGAAGGAGCGGAACCACTGCAACTTGGTGCCTCCGATTCCTAACCTTCTCAGGTGATCCAAGAGGATGTGGTCATCTATTGTATCAAAAGCCACTGAGAGATCCAGTAACACCAACAGGGTCACATTACCTCTGTCGATGTTCAGGTGGAGGTCATCAGCTAAGGCAACCATGGCCATCTCAACTCCAAATCCCATCCTAAAGCAAGTTTGAAATGGATCTAGATAATCGGTTTCTTCCAAGACAGCTTGGATCACCTTGCTCAAAAAAGGTAATAAAGAGACTGGCCTGTAGTTCTTAATATTCAGAGGGTCAAGGGAAGGTCTTTTGAGGAGCGGTCTAACCATCGCTTCCTTCAAGCAAGATGGAACGTGACCTTCCCTAAGGGATGCATTGATGATGTCCCTGAGGAACATCCTCAAGGCATCACCCCCCTGGACGGCCAGCCATGAAGGGCAAGGGTCAAGAGGGCAGGTAGTCTTCCTCACTCTAACAAGGAGCTTGTGCACATCATCAGTACTTACAGATTGAAACTGATCCAGTATAACCTCATCAACGGAGTTACTGGGCACCTCATCAATTGAATCTTCTCCAACCCCGGTGTCCAAATTGGCTCTTATCTGAGAGATTTATCTGCAAATAAGTTGTTAAATGTGTCACAGCAGGCCGTTGTCGGGTTTAGTAATGAGTTCTGCACAGGTGGAACCTGAGTCAGTTCCCTCACCACCCTAAACAGCTCTGCTGGGCAAGACTTGGCAGACACAATGCGTGCTGAAGAGAAGCATTTCCTCGCACATATTGCCTCTCTATAGGAACAAAGAAATTTCCTATGACAAGTCTTGTTAGACAAGAGCCGAGTTTTTCGCCAGACGCACTCTAGTTATTATCCAACCCGCTTCAACTTCCTAAGTTCTTCAGTATATCATGGATGGTGATTAGAAGCGGGTTGAAGAAGACGCTTGGGAACGATCGTGTCAATAGCCTTGGTCAGGTTCCAGATATTGACCAAGGCTTCGACATAATCACCGGTGTTACCAACCAATAAACCCTCTAAGGCTTTCTGGAATCCAATTGGTTCCATTAGCCTTCGAGGGTGGACCATTCTAATAGGTCCTCCACCCCCGACAGGATGGACAGTGGCTCTGAGTTCAGCCTTGATCAGAAAGTGATCCATCCATGACAATGCTGTGGTTTTAGTCACCTCCGCCCACAAATATTCCTGTTCTATACTAAAGACCGCATCAAGGGTATGACCCGCACAATGAGTGAGCCCGTTGACCAATTGGGATAGGCCCATATTTGTCATGGACTCCATGAACTCACAAAATGCACCTGATAAGTGGGATGTTGAAGTCACCCAGAACTAACAGTCTGGGCAACTCCAACAGCAACTCTGAGACCAATTGTGTCAGCTCAGTTAGAGAGCCTGTTAGACAAGGGGGTGGACGGGGACGGTATACTAACAGAATCCCCAGACTCTCCCTGGTCTTCAGGCTCAGGTACATACACTCGAAGTGGACCGTTTTCTGAACAGGTATCCTGGTCAAGGTAAGGTTATTTTTATGAACCAGAGCCACTCCACCCCCTCGCCCACTTCTCCTTACCTGCTCTTACCTGCCAGGTGGATACTAGAGTATCCACCTGGCAGGACCTGCGTCCAAGTTATGGTGCTGGCCTCTCCCAGCCAGGTCTCAGTGAAGCAAGCCAGGTCAGCGTCCTCTTTCAAAAGAAGATCATAGATAATGTGGGTCTTGTTCTTTACTGACCTGGCATTGCAGAGGAGCAAGGTAAGGTTCTGTGGTATGGTTGGTATGCTCTCCGATCCATTTCGGGGAACAGAGTGAACTGAAAGTGGGATAGCTTTCAGACATCTATCCTGCCTTCCTTTGTAACAAATCTTCACTCTGTTTCCGCCATACCTTCCATTTCGCTGCACCACCTCAATTCTTGCTCCCAGATCATGCCCGGCCATGTATACTTGTCCCTTAGTCTGAAGATCTTCCAGTTCTTAAGGCTGCTGGGGAAGGGAGTGGTGTGGAGCCCTGTTGGAAAGACTCACTCCCATCCCAGCTGGAGGTCCCAAGCAGAAGGCAGTGTTTTAAGGATTCTGGGGGAGGGAGTGGTGTAGAGCCCCTTCCCAGCCAAGGTCCTGACACTCAGCAAGCAGCAGTTGTTAAAGCTTCAGGGTGGAAGAAGGGGGTGTGGCTCCCAGTTGAAAGCTCACCCTTCCCAGCCAAGGTCTTGACACTCAGCGAGCAGCAGTTGTTAAAGCTTCAGGGCGGAAGAATGGGGTGTGGCTCCCAGCTGAAAAACTCACCCTTCCCAGCCCATACAACCCAGTATGGTGTAGAGAAAAAGTAAACAGATAAATTCTTCTCCCTCTCACATCATAATAGAATTCTGAATTGCTCATCAAAACTGATTGATAGTAAGTTAAAATCCAAAATCCAAATATGTACTTTGGACATCATAAATTCATGGACTTTTTTTGCCACAAGACATAACAATAGTCAGAGCATCTTAAACAGCTTTAAAAGGGGGCAAGACCAGTTTGTGGAGCACAGATACTTCAATAAGAAATATTAGCTACAGCTGAACCAGCATAAGAGTTGGACTAAGACTCAGGCATACCAGGGTTTGAATCCGTGCTCAGCCACATAACCCCACTGTTTGAATTTGGATAAGTCATAGAGCTCACAATAAAATGTGGATTGATGCACACTAATGTCAATTCACAGCAGCTTTCATTTGTCTCCATGGTTATTTTTTCAAGATCACAGGCATGCAAAGCCATACATGTTTGTTGTTGCTTTGAATCAAGATGGCGAGCATGAGTGAATTACTTGCAATTTTTTTGTCACCAGTTGCCACCACCAAACAGTATTTTTTTAAAAAAAGCAAACCCTAAGTGTGGAAATAAGATCTTCTGCTTAAATAGAAAAAGAAAAGAAAAAAGAGAAGAAAGGCTGTTTTGTCACCTCAGCACATGATTGCTATGGCAAAAATCCAACATGGTGGTTGCAGGCACTTGCTTTGCCAGCAAGCTCCGCCCCCTGTGCATGCCTGATCTTTCCACTTCTGCTGTTATCAGGAATGTGCAGCAAAGTGAATCATTTGCCCCAATGAGTGGCAATGTGCATTTCCTCCAGAGTTGTGGGGGGGGGGTTTAGTACATGGAGTATTTGGAGTTTTGCTCCCCCATCTGAATACTGTAAAATGATGCGAGATCCCATTAGGACAAAAGGTATTCCCCTCAGATTCTATGAGGAGTATTTTTTGCCATATAGACAAGCCCATATACTATCTCAGATTGAGGCAGCAGCAATGGCAGACTTCCTCTGAATAGATCTTGCCAGGGAAACCCTATGGTGGGGTCACCATCAGATGGAGTCAACTCAAAGGAAGACAACAACAACAAAATATTTACAATGCTAGCTCAATAAAGCCTCAATCTTCAGAAGCAGTGTGCCATTGAATAACAGGTGTCAGAAGGCAGACGTGAGGGAAGTCATTACCTTCATACTCTGCTTGTAGGTTTACTAGAGGCTGGACATTGTAGTGGAACACTTTGGGAAGCAGGATGTCAGACTTGGCCCTTTGTTCAATTAGCAGAACTTTTATGTTCCGGGGGGGGAGGGGTAATAGTACAGTTTGAAGTATAACAAGCTGCTGATGACAGCTCCCCTAGCATGACCCCCACGGAGAGCCCAAAGACACAGTCAGTTGGCTTGACCCATACCAAAAACAAAACACCTCCTACACACACATACAGTTCTAGCAGTTTTCATCTTTCCCAGGGGCAAATCTTTGGTAAAGCTAATAGATCTTAGTTGACCATTCAAGACCAAGTCACTCCCTCCAGGCACTTGGCACTGGAATAGGGATAGCTTATAACAGTAGGACCCCTGTATCCACAGGGGATTGATTCCAGGGGTCCCCGCAGATAATGAAATCTGTGGATAATAGCAAATGCCCCCATCGCCATTGCCACCATGGGAGCCATAAGGGGGGGGGCAAGGGAGAAGGGAGGTGAGATCTCTCCTCCCCACCCCCATCGCCATTGCTGCCACAGGAGCCATCCTGGAGGAAGAAGGGAAGCAAGATCTCTCCTCCCCTCCCTTCACATAACTAGACATAACCACAATATGGTTAAACCTCCCTTCATCACCACTAACCCCCCCCATCACCACTGCCACCACGGGAGCCATCCTGGGGGGAGAAGGGAGGCAAATTATTGGGTGGCGGGAGGAGCTAGGATTGCTCTCCTATTCCTCTGTTAGTCTCCCTTATTGTGGTTATGTCTAGTTTCATTATCTTCTTGCAATGCACCTCATTGGTTATTATGGTTATGCATTTCTTAAATAAAATACAAATAATACAAATATCCAATACCTGATGAAATAGACTGGAGCCTACAAAAGCTTCTGCTACAGACATCTTTCTTTCACTTAGGACTTTATCAGACACGTCAAAAAATGTGTCATAAGGATGCAACGATAACACAAAAGGGTAAAATGATGTGTTCTGGGGGTGTAGCACAGGCATGAATAAGATGTCACTTTTTATTGATGGCTGTTCCTGTCAATAAAAAAGTGATGCCTTATTCACGCCCATGCCACGCAGTGGGAATAGATGAGGATGCAAGCCTCTGATAATTTTCCCCTCTGGGCTTTTGCCCCATCCTTATGACATGATTTTGAATGCGGTTTTTCCCATGTCTGATAAAGTCCTTAGTTTCAAAGGTGCTACAAAATCCCTTTGTATACCAATAGGTGTCTTTTTATAGGTGCTTGCAAATACGATAGCAATCTGGCAAAGAGGAAAAGCAGGAATCTTGTTTTCTCAGGCCAAATATGTTGCATTCAGGGCTGGGGAAACTTGATATCCTTTCAATACAAGTGCAGCCTTCGAGCACATGTTGGCCCTATGGGCAACAAGAAGATTCCCCACTGTGTGCATATTGTTGAGCAAAAATAATGGTGGTGGATTCTCCTTTTTTTGGGGGGGGGAGGTCATTAAACCTCCAAAGTACTTCCAAGGTCTCTTGGGAGTACTTTACTGGTGTGCCTACATGGCAGGGGCTGGACTGGATGGCCCTTGTTGTCCTTTCCTTGATTTTCAGATCTCAAAAGGCCAGAATGCAATGGTCTCAAATTGCAAGGACAGGTTACATGTTGAGCCATTTATTGACTATGTCATAAGACCTGATGCTGAACCATTTATTAAGCCTAAGAGCTATCAGAGGCCAGAATCCTGTTGGAGTCTTGTGCATGCATAACTTTTCCTACTGAAGCAGTCAGAATTTTTCTTTTCTATTGTGTAATTGCGTCCATTCAGTTTAAGGTGGTGAGAGCAGAGTTGTGTACCTGGTGCCATCTGTGCCTGATCCTTTTTTAAATTCTTGGTTCAGTCTGTCCACGTGATGGTGGCAATTGCCCAACATACTTAAGGAAACTGCCACTATAAAAAAATACAGTTGTCATATTCGCTGGGGTTTGGTTCCAGAACCTCCCGTGGATACTAAAATCTGTGAATACTCAATCTGTGAATACTCAAGTCCCGTTATACGGAGTCCCTTATATAAGATTGCAAAATCAAGGTTTGTTTTTTGGATTATTATTTTTTTTAAGAATATTTTCAAGTCATGAATACTTAAATCCGTGGATACAGAGGGACAACTGTATTCTCTTTTTCAGACTGTCTGAAGAAACTAAAGTAGAGCAAGTAAGGAGCGAGCTGTCTGAGAGTGAGCAACAGAAATCGTGGTGATGGTGGTAAATAAGCAGAGATAAAGAACTAGGAAGATAATGAGAGATGGGTGGTGGGGGGAGAATCAGGGAGAGAGAGTGGTTAAATGAAAAGAAACTAGAAGCCTTTTTCTAAAAGGAGCGGGGAGAATGCAATGAGAATGAGAACCGATGAGGCGCAGAGAAGGGAAGAGTCCTTCCATCAGCAAGTTTGCCAGATGAAGCTGGGAGATAAATCACCAACTGGAAGCAGCCTAGGTTTCAGTGCCTGAGCTGGCTGCCTCTCTCCCTCTGTCATCTGTCTAATAGCCCAGCTTCGGGAGATAAATGGCTGCAGCTGAGTCTCAGGCTATCCCACCTCATCTTCCCCTCCCTCTTGCCGCTCCCCAGCCTCTCTTTTTCCTCACCCCCTCACTGCAAGGGCCTGTCACTTTCATGACTGCAAAAGTGCTGGCTGGCTGGTCCAAGGAATAGCAGCATTGCTCAGAATTGGACAGAGCGACTGACATTCAAATCCAGCATTGGAGGCTGTGATGTCTTGCAAGCATTTTATTAGGAGCATTATTATTTTTGTAAAGGCAGTGTTTGATGCATAACAAAGGCAGTTGCCAGATCAAACGAAGCAGTGAGACACACAGAAAGAGAGGTACAGTGGGATGGAGGCAGAAACCTGTGGCTGCAAAACCACTTGTTTTACATTGAAACTCTAATTGCCTCCGGCATGAATTTCATTTGAAGGCTGATTTCTGTCCCGATGTGTGAAAATAATTTTGGCCCCTGGCGTGATGGGTATTCCACAGTACTGCAAACAATGCTGTAGTCCATTTTTGCACATGGAAAAATCATGTGGTAGAAATTCCTGCTAAGAGCCTACATCAGTTTGCTTAGTATAAATCTCCACTTGTGGAATTGTGCTACACAACTATTGTGTTGAATAGCATCATTGTGCAACTTAACCAAGACACCAAGCAGTCAGATTTTTTCCTATTGTGTAATGGGTACATTCAGTTTAAGGTAGTGAGAGCAGAGTTGTGTATCTGGTGCCATCGCTCAAGGATGTGCACTTGGCATTGCAAATAGACACAAAGGCATATTATGTTGCACATTCCCACAACAAGGAAGGAGGATTGTTCAGATGCCTTATTTGGAGGGGGGGGAGAGTACATCTTCAAGACAGTCTCCAGTGGGATCCTTAAGCCCAAAAGGTTGATAATTCAGTTACAGAGGAAGCACTTTAAATTTGTGTTGGGAGGTAGTAGAATGCCTCCGCTCCAACACTAGTAATCCTGATACTTATAGCTATTTCCTTGCTTCTAGCAAGAGGTGTTTGGTGCCAGAGTATTCAGAGTATCCTGGGAGTGCACTGAAGGCTTTTCAGGCATATGTGACCACTATTTATTTGATTTATTTGATTTATAACCCATTTTTCTCTCAGTGTGGAACCCAAAGCAGCTTACAATACAAGTTAAAACAAAGTAGCTAAAACCATAGCTGGCATCCTGTTGGTGTGTTACTATGGCATAAGTTGGACTTACACCATTGCAGCTCACTTTTTTAGTTCTTGCAGAGGTTGGGATTCTATTTTGACAATGCAATGAGCAACACACACACACACACCCAAAAAAAACTCAGATTGAAAGCAAAGCAGTCCCTTACCCAACACAGTAATATCAATGTTGTCACAGAGTTGGGGGTGGGGAGAACAGCAGGGACATGTACAGCTATTTTCCTGTAGCTGGACACACTTCAATGATGTTATCTGCAGGGGCCTCGCAAAGACCCCCAGAAGTCCCTCCATGCGATGTGATGTTGAAGATCCATAACTGGACCTCCTTTGGAGGGTGGTTTTAAAACAGTAGGGAGAATAAAGGCTAGCTAATCCTAACTACTGTTCCCACAAGCTCTTTGCTCAATTTAAATCATTCCAAGAATCTATGATAAACCATGGTGGAGTAGAAGAAACAACATAGTTACTTGTCAGTTCTACCTACACAGTACAGCTGCTTTGCAGACAGCAACAGGGAAATAAGATAGCTCATTTCACCAGTGCCATGGTGCCTTGATTCAACCCAGTTCCATTAGGAAAGCATGTCAAGAAATCCAATGGTAGAAGTTTCACATCACTTCTGGTTTGTCCCTAACTGATGTAAAAACCTCTGTAGAATAGGCAAACATGGCTCAGAGAATATATCCTCTGTTGACACCACTGTGTGTTTTGCAAAGGTTGTCACAGGTGTTGCCTAGGAGCATTGAATCCCATGTTGGGAGCTGCAGTTATGGTGGATGTGAGACCAATGTAGATGTGAAAGTGCTAAAGCATAGATTCCAGATAAGGAAAGGCTGCTGGCCTCCATGTAAGTAGCAGTGGTGAATCCACTCTGGGCTTTAGTTTGGACTTTAAAAGAGCTATACCAGGTGTTGAATGCTATCCCCCAAATAGGTCCAGCACCTTGGATAGCTCCTTTAAGGTACAAACTGAGACAGTGTGGATTAACTGCCACACTGGCATAAAGGCCAGCAGTCATCACTGCTCCTGATACATCTTGTCAGATTTGACCCAGTGCAAGGACAGAGCAATAGGTTCACATACACTGCTGGCAAAGTGGCTGCACTGAAGCTATCCACGTGGTATCATTAATGAAGTAATTGAAGGCTGGCACAGAAGAGCAAGATTCACCATAAGTGGTGACGTCAGGAGGAGCTTGTGTGTTTCTGTGTGTGCGTTCGAACATATCTGAGCTTTGTTATTGCTGATCTTTTTTGTCTTGTTGAGTACTTTGTTCAAGGGAAAGAGCTCGGGGGCTTCACAGATATTCAGCCTCTAGTCCAGATAGAGTATGCTACTTGTCCCCATAGGAGTCTTTTCCTCAGTACATTGGAGTCCCCTTCTCTCTCCCCTTTCCACCTGTAGGGACAGCACACCCTCTTCCTGAGCTGTTCAGCCTTTCTGCTTAGAGGGCCTTTTACATAAACTCTTCTTCAACTGGAGTCAGCCATAGCAATCTGCTGCTTCCATTGCACCACAGCTTGGCTTTCCTGCTCAACAGATCTCCTCCAAGCTATGAGCCCTGGTGTTAAAACCATATGCTATTTCTACAACTAGGGCTAGATATATTGTACATGGCATTGCTAGAGTCAAATCTATTCTTGAAGGCATAAAATCCAACAGAATGGTTTTTAACTGCTAGAGCTGGTGAGCTATTTAAAAGATAAAAGATAAAATATGCATGCAGAATTTGGAGGAGAATTTATTTTGCGGTCCATGAGGAAACAAATAGGATTGGAGAGGGGCTCTTCCACATTGATCTAAAGAAATGTGACTTCCCACAATATAACCCCTTGTGTTGTCACTTCTGGGTCACTTATTCCATTCTTCTGATGGTCTGTTTGTTGTGATTTCTTACATATGCACTAGGGCTCTACCAAAGGCTTTCAAAAACTGGGGTATAATTTGCTGAGGTGGTTCTACAGTTTGAAGTGCAAATTTTCTCCTTTCTGATTTTTAATTTTGTTGTTGTTGTTATAGTGTTATGGCACAAAAGTGCCATTTTGGTAAGCCACTAATCTACTGATGCACTATCAGTGTTTTTTTAAAAAAATAAAATAAAAGGGAAAGGACAGGAGGATACTTCCCCCGCCACTGTGTCTCAGAATGAAAAAGAAACCCACTCAAGGGTGGGAGCAAAATGTTGCAGCTGGTGCAGGCAATTGGCTGGAAATAAGCTAGCACAACAGAAATATCCTTTGGATTAAAAATAATGACCCAAGAACTACAGCAATGAATTCCACAACTTCCTGACAGATTTGTCCCAACTGGAAGAGCCCCAGGACAGATTCTTAGAGGCTGAACAAGTGTTTTGATTTTGAAGTACACTATTGATGTTAAAAATGCCCTTGCTTCCCAGCCTATCAAACTAGCTTCTTTAATTTCTTTTGAGCAACCTGACCACAGAAAGGCAGCAGGTAACACTTTCTTTATATGGAAGTGAATTATAGGGCAAGCTCCCCATGCCCTTCAGCTTTTGTCTCACTGACATGATGAGCATCTTGAGCTCTCTGTCCTACCAGAAAATTCACAAACATGCGCAAGAAAGATTAGATTCAAAGTTTCAGGAGCCAGAGCAGATACTTTAAAATTTTGTAGCCATAGACTCCAGTTCTGCACATACCAGGTTAACAGGGAGGTGAACTACATGTAACACTGGATGCATGGCTGTTGCTGCATTACATTCCAGTTATACAACTTTATCCAATGTAAAAGAAAAATAGGATACAACATTACTGCATTCACCGTTTCCCAGACCCCTGTAAATAGCAACAAGTCAATTGGAGGATGAGGAGGATATTGGAAACTTCTAGAGAGAATGGCATGCTTCCTTAGAAAAACCTTGTCAGAACCTACAAGTAACTAGAACTAGTTACAAAAAATTAGTTACTTCTCATTAATCCATCTATTCCTGTGGTTCTTAACCTGTGGTCCAAGGATTCCCAGGGGTCCATAAAGTCCTCACAGACAGGGTCAGTTTAAGGAATTGGGTGCGGGGGCTGCAATGCTTTATTTGCAGGGGGCATATGTTTATCTCAGATCAATGTAACCTAACCTATTCATGGTACAAGATGTTCAGATTACAGTAGGATTCCCGTATCCAGGATTCATTATCCATGGGACACAAAACAGCACACCTACCATAGAGTCTTCCTAGAAAATGTGTCCTCTCTAGCCATTTTCTAGGTCCTCCAAGGCAACTCTATGGTATTTTAAACCAGAAGTCCCATTATTTTCAATGGTGTTCACTATTATTCATGGTTTTCAGTATCCACATACCCCCAGAACAAATCCCCAGTGGATAAGGGAGGCCTACTATATTACATAATTTGCCACCAATAATTTAGTTTAGCAATTAATGTAATGGTGTAGATTTCCTCAAAGAAAAGAAAGAGTGGACTACAAGCTGAACATGAGTTAGCAGTGTGATGCAGCAGCAAAAAAGGACAATGTGATTCTCTAGGCTCCATTAATAGGAGTATAGTGTCTAGATCAAGGGAAGTAATAGTACCACTCCATTCTGCTTTGGTCAGACCTCACCTGGAATACTGTTTCCACTTCTGGGCACAACAATTCAAGAAGGATATGGTCAAGCTGGAACGTGTCCAGAGGAGGGCGATCAGGATGGTGTGAGGTCTGGAAGCCATGCCCTATGAGAAGCGATTTAGGCAGCTGGGTATGTTTAGCCTGGAGAAAAGAAGGATGAGAGAGGGTGGTGGGCAGGGGCAGACATGATAGCCATGTTTGAAGGGATGTCATACTGAAGATGGGGCAAGCTTGTTTTCTGCTGCTCCAGAGACTAGGACACAGAGGAATGGGTTCAAACTACAGGAAAAGAGATTCCACCTAAACATTAGGAAGAACTTCCTGACAGTAAGAGTTGTTTGGCAGTGGAATGCCAAAGTGTGATTGAGTCTCCTTCTTTGGAGGTTTTTAAACAGAGGCTGATGGCCATCTGTCGTGAGGACTTTGATTGTGTGTTCCTGCAGGGCAGAAGCCAATTGGATGGGATGGCTGTTGGGGTACCTTCCAGCCCTATGATTCTATGATTCTAGGCTGTATTAAGAGCCTGGGAAAGTTACTTTTGGATTACACCTCTCAGAATCCTCCTGCCAGCACCCTTCTCAAGGTCTGGTTGCATTGTTCCTTTTACAGCATTATCTAGCCCAGTGGTTCTTAATCTGGGGTCCACAATGTCCTCATAGAGGGTCCACAAAGGCTTGAAGGCTGCTTGGCCCACTTCCTCCCTGTAGTGGAGCAACCACATAATAGGAACCAAGGCAAAAGCTGGCTGGCTGGCTTGGCTTGCACATTGCCATTCAATCCACTCCAGCCACAAACTTGCAGAAAGAAGCAAGAGTGACTCTGAGGGAAAGTTTAATGGATGGTGCAATTGTATTGTTGTTGTTGTTAACTATTATTATTAGGGTTTTAAATCTTGAGTTAAGTCTTGGGACAACAAAAGATATTTAAAGGGGGTCCCTGGTAAAGAAAAGGTTAAGAACCACTGCTCTGCCCAAAGGCTCTCACATAACACATAATGGGATACTGTTGTGTTTTAGTGACAATAAAACCATTGTTCCCAGTAATATTACTCCAAATCATCTATATATATAAAATTCTCTTGGATATGTTACTGTTTCCAGTGTGCTGATTGACTGCTTAGGGACCTGACCAACCAACCACAGGTCTGTTGGGCAGCCAATCAACTGGGGGGCAGGAGCATGTAGATTCCAAACATGGCCACCAGAGAGGGAGAGGGAGTAGCATGTGGGTGGACGTGGTTTGTGCAGGAGTGCGGGGGGGGTGAGGGGCAGAAAGAGCAGAGGGGGAGAGCAGGGGGCAGAACAAGTGGAGGGGTGTGGGAGGGGGCAGAACAAGTGTGGGGGTGGCAGAGGGCAGAACAAGCATGGGGGTAGCAGGGGGGCAGAACAAGCGGAGGGGCGTGGGAGGGGGCAGAACAAGCATGGGGGTAGCAGAGGGGCAGAACAAGCGGAGGGGGGGGCAGGGGCAGAACAAGCAGAGGGCGGGTGGCAGGGGGTAGAACAAGCAGAGGGGCATGGCAGGGGGAAGAACAAGCAGAGGGGGGTGGCAGGGGGGAGAGTTTTTTAATGGCGTATGGTATGCCGTGACCAGCTAGTTTTATTTATATTCTGTTAAAAGAGCTAGAGTTTGTAGAAGTTTCAGCATCACACTATGACTGTGGAGACCAGGGTTTGAATCCTTACTCAGCCATGAATACCCACTGGGTGACCTTGGGCAGATCACACTCTCTCAGAAATCGTGATCGTGAGTAAAAATCAACAAAATATGACGCTCAGCTCTCCCTGCAGTACCGCAACAGTACCAGCAGGGGCGAGCGTCATACGAAAGGGGCACTTTGCAATGCAGCAGCCTTGCAAGCTGGAAAGGCTGCTTGCGTTATTTTTCTTCGTCCGAAAAAGTCCATTGTGTGTGTTGTTGTTTTTTAAAGCCAGCAGGAGGTTTTTGCAGGAGGAGGGTTAGGATGGGGGGGGCTGGCTGTGAGGCCCCCCCGCAGATGCGGATTTGGCAGTACCGTTAAACCGGCCCTGCTCACAGGGGGTCCGCAAAGGCTTGAAGGCTGCTTGGCCCACCGTCTCTCTGCAGTGGAGTAGCCATGTGACGGGAGCCAAGGCAAAGGCTAGCTGGCTGGCTTGGCCTGTGCATTGCCATTCAATCTGCTCCAGTCACAAACTTGCAGGAAGAAGCAGAAGAAAATTCTTCCCTCCTGTTGTTGTTGTTGTTGTTAAATGTTATTCTTGTTGCTGTTGTTGTTATTAGGGCTTTAAATCTTGAGTTAAGTCTTGGGGGTCCATGGCAGCAAAAGATATCTAAAGGGTAAATAAAAGGTTAAGAGCCACTGATTTATTCAACAACTTAGGCACAATTAAGTTGCATTCTGATTGCAACTTAAAGGCTAATTTCACTCCTTTTGCAGTGCAATTGTGATATTTAATTTTTTTTAGTGACATGTTTTGCCTCATTAAATGATGAAACAGGAATATCACATGCTTTTCCTCAAAGCTTGTGCTTGGCTCATACTGGTGTCTTGTGCTCTGCTGTGTGTGACAAAGTGGACATGAGGAGAAAGTATTTTGTACCACAGACCAGCAGCTTATAGCATTCACATTTTTAAAAAAGTAACTAAAAGTAATTGTTTTAATTATTTCTAAGAAATAGGAAAGAAAATTACTTTTAAAAATCTACTGGGGACTAACTACTTTGGGGGTAGAAGAATAGCTGTAATTAATTACTTTTTAAGACTAACATCTCAAGCTCTGAACCTGACTAAGAAAATGCAAAGAGGGGATGCAAGTGAATGGCAGCAGAGAAAGTTGGAGGGGATCGTTTGGACCAATTAAATGTATACTGGGATGAGCTGATGGATGAGGTTTGCTATATTGGAAAAAGGAATTACTGTATTCCTCTTCACTGACCCTGAGGAGTGTAGAGCTCTGTAGTATATGTCTTATCTGGATTGCTCAAATCATTTAAAGCTATTGGCTGAGATAATTAACTGGGGCATGTGGTGATCTAGATTGCTTTTTAGATTATGCACATGGATTATGAACCCAATATAAGTGTGGGTTCTGCCTTACAACAGAAGTCAGAAGGAATGGTATTTTTGATTCCTTTTAAATAGCTTTCTCTGAATAGTACAGCCAACTGGCAGCCTGGTACAGAGATGGGAATACTGTGACTCTCCAGATGTTATTGAAATGCAACTCCCAGCATTCCTCACCATTGGCTATGTTGGCTAGGTTGATAAGAGCTGCAGTCCAAGAACATCCAGAAGGCTGCATGATTCTCTAGTCTAGATTGTTTGACTTGAGCTTGGGGGAGACATGGAAATGAACAAACTATTCTCTCAGATGTGAATATACCAAACGAAATTGGGCAAGTCAATCTTTGCTTTATTTCCTTATCTATACAATGTGGATCATGACAATTTATCTCACCAGCTTATTATGAAGAAAATCAAGAACTGTAAAGTAATTTGCATACAGTACTTACAGTGCTATATATTTCATAAGTAATATAAATCAGAAAGATTTAAGAACTGCAGCAAAGCCGTGGATCTGTGGTGATGTATGGGTTTTGCATGCAAACAATACCAGGGCCATTCCTGAATACTTCCAGATAGGGCAGGCGAAGACTCATCTGAAACCCTTGCAGGTCTACTGCTTGTCAGTGTAGGCCAGGGTTGGGCCACTGTGGCTTTCTATACATTTTTGGCCTGGAGTATAATTTCCATCAGCCCTAGCCAGCATAGCCATTGCAACAGTTCTTTGGGTGCTCCTTTGAGACACTGCATTATTTCATTGGTGGATTCCCAAATACTGTCAGAGTTGGATTGTCCCTGAGAAAATGTTGTGCAGAGTTTAAAAAAAAATCTCTGTGGCTGCTCATTGCTCATCATGTGCAATCATGTTCCCCTTGGGCTACACATGGTCTGGGGTCTAACACATATCTTCATAGGTGGACTTCAATTATTTAAGGTCACTGTCCATTACTATTCAATCAGGCAAATAAAACTACCTTATACTGAAAATACATATCTAGACTCCTCTGCAAAAGATGGCCATTTTTTAAAAAAAATACCTAAACTAATCTCATTGTCCACTCACTCCAGTTTTTAGTACTTCTAGCCATTAATGGCATTTTGGTGATGTAAACAGCATATTTGAAATCACAGATCACAGAAGGGGGTTTTCTTAGCCAAGGCATCTCTTTCTTGCCAAAATAAAGATCACTTACTGCTCTCTTGCTCTCTCTCTCTCTCAGACACACACTCACGGACAGACGGACGGAGAGAAAGAGACAGAGAGAGAATTCCTTAAACAGAAAACATGCAGGACATGTGTACAGAATATACCCACTAGATTCTTAGGCCTAGTCTATACAAGGTGGGAAAAATGGATTGCTCCACAGTAGTAGCAATTTGCAGCAGCTGCAACTGTCTTAATGCTTTTATAGCCCCCATAAATTTTGCATGCCCCTAGCCAAGATGGAGGCCTCGAGTGATTTACTCCTGTTTTAAAATCTGCCACCGCTGAACTTTTTTTAAAAAAAAGTTTACCATGATGCACACAAGCAATATTTCACATTTACAAAAGAAAATAAAGAGGAAGGAGAGTAAAAGGTCGCAGTTTTATCGCCTTACCGATCACCCACTAAGCCAAAAATCCAACATGGTGGCAACGGGCGCTTGCACTGTTTGCAAGCTCCGCCCCAATGCTCATCTGGCCAATCAGCTTGCACTGCCTCTCCTATGAAAAAGTGCAGTGATGCAAATGTGACTGTCCTAATGAGCATATATGCACATCCCCTACAGAGCTTTAAAAAAAAAAAACTCTGAGAAAAGCTGCAAAGGCTCTCTGGTCACAGTTTTTGGAGTTTTTAGCTGAATATGACACATTGATGCAGATTTCCATTAAGACAGATTGATTTCTCAGCAAATTCTATGAGGATTATTTTGACCATTTAGACAACTCTTTAGAACCATAGAATAATAGAGTTGGAAGAGACCACAAGGGCCATCTAGTCCAACCCTCTGCCCTGCAGGGATACACAACCAAAGCAATCCTGACAGATGCCCATCCAGCCTCTGTTTAAAAACCTCCAAAGAAGGAGACTCCACCACCCAAGGCAGTATATTCCCCTTCCAAAAAGCTCTTACTGTCAGGAAGTTCTTCCTAATATTTAGGAGGAATCTCTTTTCCTGTAGTTTGAACCCATTGTTCCATGTCCTAGTCCCTGGAGCAGCTTGGTGTATTTGTGATTAATGTTCATTCTTGTTTCAACCAAGAGTAATTTGAACAGTCATTCAACCAAGAGTAAAAGGTTCATTTGAACCATCAACACAATAAATATTACTATATTTTACTATATGTATGTGAAACATTTAGGCATATAGATTTCAGCCTTTTGCTTAGCCTTTCAAATCTATAGTCCACTAAAGAGATAGGGAACTTGTGTACCACCAAATGTCATTTGACTCCATCTCAAATCAGCCCCAGCCACTATGGCCAATGGTCACAGATGTAGGAACAGATTGGAACAGATATAGGCTAACTACATCTGAATACATGCAGTTTCCCTTCTCTAGGTTACAGTTTATTTCTGAACTCTAGGCTGGTCAAAAGTTAACTCAATTATGTTGTTGAGTAAATCAATCCCCACCCTTCTCTCTCTCCTCCATTCCTGATCTTGACACTTGGCTTTTCAAAACATTGTCTAGTGGTTAAAGTGTTGAACCAGGACTGCTGGCACCCAGATAGGGTGATCTGGGTCAGTCACTGTCTCTTAGTCTAACCTACTTAACAGGGTTGCTGTTGGGATAAAAATAGGAAGCTGGCCCATGTATGGAACCTTGAGCTGTTTAAAATAAAGGTCAGATATTAACGACCTTTTTAAAATGTTGTTGTTGTTGTTGTTGTAAGTAGGTAATGACCTTTTAAATTACTATGAATTACATACACACACAATTTTATTTTCGTTCTGACATTTGCACATTTGTGAAGATATAACCTTGGGGATATTTCCTCAGTAGTGGTGGTGGTGGTGGTAATGGTTGTTTTTGACTTACTGCGACTCTAAGGCAAACCTATCATGGGGTTTTCTTGGCAAGATTGGTTCAAATGGGCTTTGCCATTGCTTTCTTCTGAGGCTGAGTGTCACCTAGAGGATTTCCATGGTCAATGGGAATTTGAACTCTGGTCTGCTGGAGTCCTTAGGCCAACACTCAAATCACTCTGCCACAAAGGCTTGTAAGCATCATTCCCTGCTTTATAGTTCAGTAGTCTAAGGCATGACGTCGAAGATCCCAGGTTGTATTTCTCTACTATGTCCAGTTAAAGAGTATCAGAAAACAGAGAAAGAATCAACTCTGTCTGAAGCCACTGCCAGCCAGAGTAGACAATATTGGTCTAGAGGAACCAATGATCTGATTCAGCAGAAGGCAAATTCATTTTGTTCTTTCTACAGATGAGTCAGAAGGAGAAGATATTTGAAATATACAGTCCCTGAATCTTCTGATCAGGCATCAAGAGCAACCTCCCAGAGAATTAGGAGTGCAAAATTGTATTTTGTCAGTAGCTCCCAGAGTGAATAGTTTGCTGCAGAAGAAAAAGTCCTAAAACATGTGCTCCTACTACTAAAGGATCATTTCTGCAATCCTCCCACTCCCCACCAGGCACAGAACAGCTGTGGTGCAGGTTCAGGGGTCTACCATAGGTCCTAGGATGGGGGGGGTGACTTTGGTTACCACATAGAAGAAAGGGAATACTGTACCAATTTAGTAGTGAGCAGAAATGGACTTGTGCAGCATTAGGCTAACATGCCTGCATTTAGCAGTAACAGGATGCCAACCTATGTATGTAGCCAAAAATTAATAATAAATGAATGATAAAATGCTGATTACCAAAAAAAAAAAAAAAAAAGAGGAAGAGAAGAAAACTTATGGGGTAAGCAGGTATTAGCACCAAGAAAAAGTTGAAAACAATGGTGCCATGAATGAGCAGAAAGGCTTCACAGAATGGCCACAGAAGCTGAATGGGACTGAAGTGGTCTTCAGGCTGAGTACTGGAGAATAGGGTATCATCATCATCATCATCACCATCATTCATAGCCCACTTTTTCCCAAGGCTGGGACCCAAAGTGGCTCACAGTTTTAAAAACACACAAAATATACAAGAAGTGCACATTAAAACAGAATTAAACCAATTACATCATTAAAACCACACCAAAATATTTAAAAGAATAAAATATACTTTAAAATATTTTTTAAAAACTTGTTTTAAAAAAAGATAAAATGCTTTTAAAAACAGCCCAACAAAAAAACCCAACAACCTACACCCCCAGCCTGTTCTTTTAAAAGCCAGCCTGAAAGAAAGGCTGCCGCCGGAAGGACAACAGTGAGGGGGCCAATCTGGCCTCCCTGGGGAAGGAGTTCCAGAGTCTAGGGGCAGCCACTGAAAAGGCCCTCTCTCCTGTCCCCACCAATCGTACTTGAGATGTTGGTGGAACTGAGAGAAGGGCCTCTCCCAATGATCTCAGAGCCTGAACCAGTTCATAGAGCGGATTTCTTCTGCAGCCTCCTCTGAGCACCCTCTTGTTAAAGGCCTGCATCATAGCAACTGTGGGCATAAGTAGGCAAGGCTTGAAGGCATAAACTGCTGCGTCCCAGCTGACAGCAGCTCATTACCAAGAAATACAGTGAGCCTTTACATTTCCAACATGCATCACGTGGCTCCAGTATTGAATTTCCAGTCACATAGCAAGTGCTTTTTTTTTCTCCCTCCCAGACTCCTGCATGCAGCACCATAGGCCGAATCTTTTGAACTGAAGATCATAATAATGAAAAACTCTTAAAACCCCGAATCTGAGCCCACGCTTCCCTGAACAGAAGCAGCAACAGATTGCAGGCAACATGCAGCAAATGTGCGTGCTACACAGGAGCTAATGAGAAGGTGTCCTTTCAGCACACCGTTGCCAACTGAGAGCTTTGTCCAGCCCCTGTTGGAATCTGTCCATTGATTTTAATGACAGCAGGAGCCAACCCTCAAACCTAAATAATAGCTGTTTTTTCTTCTACCTCTTTTATTTGAAACAACACACAAGGAACCTTGTGGGGTTTGCAGACGGGTTCCTTGTGTGTTGTTTCAAATACAGATGTTGCTTGGGTCTACCAGCCATGGGAGTTTCAGCTCTATTTTGCAAAATAGTGAGAAAACAAATTTGTAAATGTCCTTTAGCCAGTGGTGGAAATTGGATCTTAATGATGGTTAACTAGAACAATAATAATAACTAACCACTGTGAAAAGGCCTTTGCGGATTTTGTTAAGGACCATATGAGCAACTAGAATCATTAAAGAATTTATCACCAGCATTAGAAAGAGCTTGGCTTCATTCAACTCAGAAATAAAAGGAGACTGGATGAAGACATTATAGCTTACTACAATCTTATCAAAACCAGAAGGACAGGAGAGAAAGAAGAGTTACTTAAACCAAAGAATAATAGTGGGAGGAAGCTTTATGGCTACAAATTGGGCATTAACAAATTTTAGTTTGGAAACTGCAGAGGATATATATATATATATATATATATATATATATATATGAAAGCTTTTATGTATTTTTCTAAGAAGCACCTTTGAGTACAATGCAATTTCTTTTCTTTCTTTTTAAATTTTTATTGGAATTTCAAAACCTTCACTAAAGAACTGATTCTGAGTGCCAGGAAACCAGACTGCATGCACAGTACATACCCATTTATTCATGCAGAATAAAGTATTGCCTTGGTTCCATGTTAGGAATTGAGGTAAAGTATGCCCTGATGTATTCCTAGCTGTCACTTATTTCTATCAGCAGCATTAGGCAAAATACTGTACATAATGCCCACAGATATACAGCTAGGGAAAGGGCCAGGCTAGGCCTGTCTCCTTTAAATGCTAGCTTGTTTGCTTTACTTGCTTGCTCGCTTGTTTGTTATTCTTACATATTTATCTTTTTGTTAGATTTGTATCCCAGATTTCTTCAACTGAGCTCTAGGGGCCAGTTATATGGCATTTTTTATTCTGGGAAGAAGTGAGAAATAGAGAACTTGAATCTTTCACTCACTGTACCCACAATCTGTCGCAGGTAGCAAAAGTCTCAGTTTTTTTGATTTGTTGTTTACATGTACCTCCATCCCAAGATAGGGGCACAAAGCAGAGGTGAATTTTGATTGGTTGGACTTTGGAGGGGGCAGGCTTGCAAGTGAAGCCTTGTAATTCTTGATCTGCCATTTTTGTATGGCCCTGCACAGGGTCCTCTGCTGCCTCCAAAGTGGTCCAGACCTCTCTCCCCTCCCCTAGCCATCCCTTTCTCCCATCTCCCCACTGGTTGTGGGGACTTCTTCCACTGAGGGACCGAGGGAGAAAGGGCGGGCTAGGGGAGGGGGGACATCTGACCCACTTGGCTCTCATCTGCCTCACCGCTGACTATGACAGCTTCTGTCACCTAGGGGACAGTCCCTCAGTGGAAGAAGTCTCTGCAGCCGGTGGGGAAATGGGAGAAAGGGCGAGCTAGGGGAGGGGGGACATCTGGCCTGCTTGGCTCTCGCCCACCTCACTGCTGACTATGAAGGCTTCTGCCACTGAGGGAATGGTCCCTCACTGGAAGAAGTCTCTGTAGCCAGGAGTGAGCTGGGGGGAAAGGCCGGCTAGGGGAGGGGAGAGAGAGGTCTTGCTTGGCCTTCGCCTGGCTCTCAGCTGCTGCAGCTTCTGCCAGCTGGGCTTTGGAGGCAGCGGAGGACCCTGAACAGGGCCATACAAAAATGGTGGATCAAGAATTGCAAGGCTTCACTTGCAAGCCCTCCCCCTTGAAAGTCCAACCAATCAAAATTCTTCCTCTTTCCCGGGATGGTTGCTGATTGTTCAGACTAGCAATAGTGTGGGATTTCTCACTTTCCAAAAAAGTCCCTAGAAAATAGAGGGATGGAAAGTTATGGGTTTACTCCATTTTTTGCTACCCCTCCTTCCAAATAGTGCGTGTCTGCCTCAATGACTGTGTGAACCAATAGGGTTAGACCCGAATTCTTCCCGGTTATTTTTTGCCATGTAAATGGCCCCCAAAACAATGTGTATGGCTCTCCTACCCCATTTTATCCTCACAACAACAAACTCCCTGTGAAGTAGTTCCAGCAGAGAGATAATGAATGACCCAAGGACACTCAGTAAATTTCATGGCTCAGTGGAGATTTGAAACTGGACCTCTCAAATCAAATCAAAGTCACCATGTTGCAAGTTCGGTTCCAGCAGGCTCCAAGGTTCACTCAGCCTTCCATCCTTTCGTAGCTCGGTAAAATGAGTACCCAGCTTGTGGGGGCAAGTAGCTAACACACATTGGAAACTGTTTAATGCACAGTGTAGATGTGTAAATAGCTATTGCTTAAAAACAATTTGTAAGCAGCTCTGATAGCCTTGTGGCTGAAGAGTGGGGTATAACTAACTAACTAAAAAAAAATCTCAGTCCAGACTAAAACAGAACAAGTCATGACTCTCTGGAGCCTGTCTCTATGATTGATTTAGCCATACACACCTCATCATAAAGAAGAAATCCACACCCTCAGAGAGATGATAGTCATGCAGATAGCAGGGCCCAAGGGCCTGTGAAAGACCGCTGCTCCCTCCAGCACAAACAGGAAGGCTCTAGAGGGCAAAGAGGGAGGACTGAGCTCCAGAGCCAGGCAGGGAATCTACTTTGCTGGAACCACAGATTTAGAAGAAGAATAGAATCTTTATTACAGTCATAGACCAGCACAGGTAAAAAGGGGATACAAAATAAAGGTGAAATCACAGGATAAAAACAGGCTAAAAGCAGTATTTAAAATGTTAGCTCCAGTATAACAAGACTAGGTTGACACGACTCTACTGCTGAGGACATTGTCTGTCGAATTTTAACCGCAGCTGCGCAGAATCTGGCAACATTATAAGTTGTTCCTGGGTTGGTGTCTGAAAGCAACAAGTTTATGTAGAATTGTCCAGTGTGCCCTTGATATTTATGCAACAGGGGTGAAATAAGTCTGAGACGTATGTCCCTGTAGTATGAGCACTGGAGTAATACATGCTCTGTTGTTTCTATTTGGCCTGAGTTGCAGGGGCACCAGTCTGTCTGAGAAGGGGATCATCTTGTATCGGCCTTCAAGGACAGCTGAAGGGAGGGCACGACACCGTGCAAGAGTAAAGGCCCTTCGATGTTTAGGTATTTCAAGTGTTGCTAAGTATGCCAAAGGTGAGGCCAGATATCTATTGGAGTCACTAGCAATGAAGGTTGGAGTACTGGCTAGATCCAGTTGTCACTCTATATCTGCTACCCGTTGTTTGATAGTAGCTTTCGCCCTATCATTTCCCAGGCTTAGCAGAAGATCTGGAGAAAGGCCCAGCATTGAAATTTTAGTCATCACTGTCTGTTTCCAGCTGGATTGGAAATCATCACTTAAGGTTAGTGGAGCAAGGCCAGTGGGAAAGAGGGATAGTCTGAGCCAGTAGTTGAGTATGGTCACCCACACTCTGGCCTCCATTTTCATAAATCCTGACTCCAGTCTCAGAGCTGCGTTAGAGACACAGTTTGGAAAGCTGATCTTAAGAATTTGGATTGGACAAGTTCTAATGGAGCAGGGTTGGGGAAGGGTCCCAACTGGGATCCATAAAGCAGTTGTGCTACTGGTTTGGCTTCAAAGAGTTTAAGCACTGCAGGTAAATAGTGGCCTCCTCTTGTCTTAAGAAATTTGAGAATGGTTGTTGTACTCCTCTGCGCATTGCAAGCAGCATACTCCCCATGCGCTTTCCTACTACCAGTGGCTTGAAAAATTACCCCCAGGTATTTGAAACAAGAGACCTGCTCAATCTTGTGGCCATCTATATTCCAATTGTAGTTCTTAGGCCTTTTAGCGAATGCCATGATTTTAGTTTTTTGATAGTTGAGTTCTAGCTGTTCCATTCTGCAATATTGTGTTAGTGCTCTTAGGGCTCTTTTTAGTCCAATGGGAGTTCTTGAAAGTACTGCTGCATCATCCGCATAAAGCAGCGTTGAAATATGCCTTCCCTTTAATTTTGGGGGGTGGAAGTTAATGTTGTTGAGGTGATCCACCAAATCATTGATGTAGAAGGTAAACAGGAGTGGAGCTAGAATGCAGCCTTGCTTGACACCCTTCTCAGTGACAATGTCATTGGTGAGATGTCCCTGGGGGTTACATCTTACTTTTAATGAGGTCCCTTCATGCAGCATACGAATTAGATGGAGTAAACGTCGGTCGATCGAAGAAGCCTCCAGTTTTTTCCACAGTTTGGTTTGGGATATAGAGTCAAAAGCTGTTTTAAAGTCTATGAAGGCAGCATAGAGAGAAACTGTGCTGCAAGTGGAGTATTTTTCAATAAGGTGGTGGAGTACAAGGCACTGATCTATGGTGGAGCAGCCTTCCCTAAAGCCAGCTTGTTCTTCTGCAAGTATGTTTTCTTGTTCCAACCAGGTCTGAAATTTCCACTGTAAGTGTCTTGCATAGAGTTTGCTGATTGTACTGAGGAGACTAATTGGTCTGTAGTTGACAGGATCATCCTTGCTTCCTTTTTTATATATGGGGACGATGATTGCAAGACCCCAATCCTTGGGTGCTCGACCATATTTGACGATACAGGTGAAAAGTGAGGCCAGGATAGGGGCCCAAAATTCAAGGTTGTTTTTAATGGCTTCTGCAGGTATTAAGTCTTCTCCTGGAGCCTTCCCCATTCTCAGCTGGGCTACAAGGTTCTTGATCTCTGTCGCTGTCACTGGTGGCCACCCTTGGATATTTTCTATATTTTAGCTAGTGTATCCACTTTCAATGTAGTTGTCCTTATAAAGTGCTTGAAAGTGATCCTCCCATATCCCTGGAGGGATGTGACAATCCACTGTAGCTGGCCCATTTCTCTGGGAACTTGATGTAATATGCCAGAATAGAGCTGTGTTGTTGGATCTGACTGCCTGGATAAGTTGTGTCCAGTCATTCTTCATGGCTTCTTTTTTTCTTGTTCCTCAGCAACTTTTTGTAGTCTCTTTTCTGCTGAAGCAGCATTGGTGCAGCATCTGGAATGTTATTAGATAGGTAACCCTGATAAATATCACTGAGGGCTTTTTTAGCATTAACACATTCCTTGTCAAACCATGGTTTGGAGTGGTGCTGTTGTTGTTTCCGCTGATGTGCGCTATTTTGACAGATTAGATATTGGTGTAGAGCTTGGGTAACTGTATTGTAATTTTCCAAGATTTCATCAGGGGACTCAGCTGATATCAGGGCAGTCCTAAGATGCTGAAGTTGGTCTGAAGCCAATACCTCACTTATTGTTTGGTTTAGTTGGGGGGTCCATTTAGCTCCGTGATAAGTCCTTCCTGATGGTGTCACAGAGAGATGATAGCGCTCCCTGGTGTGTGTCTCCTGAGTGAAGTCACTAAGATGAAGTTACTAAGAATTGGTAAATGATCACTTTCAAATCTGGGCATAACTTCTAATTCCTTGGCATAGGGAAGAAGGTCCCTGGAAATGATTATGTAATCAATGGCACTCATTCTGGACCCAGAGAGATAAGTGAATCTCTCTGTGGGCAGTCATTTTTCAGGGCACCATTTAGGATTTGAAGGTTCAGCCTGAATGCTGTTTGATCCAGACAAAGTCTGCAAAATTTGATTTCTTGTCCTTTGAGCATCGGATGAGGTGGGTTCCATCATCTTCAAAATCAGGAGGGGGGCATTTGTGATGGGCATATAGGGTATGATTGTTGGGGCCCAGTCTGGCATTCAAATCACCCCCCAAAATTACAAATGCATTTGGGTTCCGCAACATGAGATTAGCAGTATATGATTCCAATTCAGCCCACAGGCCTCTGATTTGGGATTTCTTCTTCATTGGAGGCATGTAGGCATTTATTATCAGCAAAGTGCAATGGTTAAATTGAATCAGCACTGCCATGGCATGTGTTTTAAAAATGGAAAGAGGCCTTGTTATGGTACGTAGGGTGGTGGAGACCAGGACGCCCAGGCTGCCTCTAGCTCTTCCATGCTTTTTCCCTGGCTCCACCGGAATTGAGAATGAGTGAAAGCCATTTAGTAACAGATCCTTATTAGTCCATGTTTCCTGGATCAGTATAATGTCATATTGGGTGAGGAAGTCATTAGGACAGGGATCTCTGTGGGCCGTCTGCCACCCAGCGATGTTCCAGGTCATAAGGGTCACCTTGTGCCGGTCTGTTGGAAGTCAGGCAGTCACATTGCAGGGCACAGGCTGAATGGGTAATTCATCTGATGGCAGTTGGTTAAATGATTGGGTTGACTGTGGCTGTGTCCTCCTCTGTGGATGGAGGGGTAGTGAATCATATTCCTGTTCTTTCTGCCTGCCTGTTCTGGAAGGGAGATTGGAAGAACCAATGCAGCATGGGAAGTGAAATGAGGATCACAAGCAAGCAAGGATCCCATCTCTTTAGTGAGGGGGGTATTCTTTGGCTTAGGAGATGAGGTAGGTGGCAGTGAAGACCGTTTTTCCCTTGAGCTAGGTTTGCATAGGGATGTTTGAGTCCCCTGGGGTTTAATTGTAGATGGGGGTGCATCTGCAGTATATTGAATTTGTGAAGGGGTGTTGGCTACAACTCGGGATTTCGAGGTTTCCTTGCTTATAAGTAGAGAGTCATCACTTTCGCTTTCATTATCAGAGAAATCAGAGAAATGCACTGACAGTTTTCTGCGAGGGGGGGCTGATTTCAGTGGGGCTGGATTGCTGTTAGATTGACTCAGGATGGTATCTCTCATCAGCTGTATTGTGGGAGTGTGTTCCCAAATTTCTGCGAGTTTTTCTCTCAGTTTAACTACTTCTTGATTTATTGTACATTTGAACAGGAACCTTTGACCCTTTGGGTCACAACCCCCATAATCCTTTACCTTTGGCCAGCAGCGGCTGCTGGTGGCTATCATGTTAGTAGGCAATGAATCCACTCTGGGGTTTACATAGACCTTTAAAGGAGCTGTCCAAGGTGCAGAATCGATGTTGTGGGTAGGGTATGCAATTTGGATAGCACCTTTAAAGGTAGGACTAAAACCCAAAGCAGACCCACCATCCGAGACACGCAAGCCACTATGGCCCATACTGGTTGGGATTGCTTGTAGGTGACATTTGGAACACTTGGACTTCAAAAGGTTCCCCATCCTATTTTAGCTGATCATTCTTCAGCCCTGAAATGGACTGACTACCAGTGAGCTTTGCCACTGAAAATTACTCTTTCTGCTCTCAGTAGGAGCTGTTCTCCACCCCACCCAAGATTGGGGTTGTAATGCCTTCTGTCTCTGAGGTTTTATCCTGAATAAATCCTCTGGGATTTAAATCAGGCAGCAGGCACATTCCCTTTAAAAATGAATGCTAATTCCACAACCACAAGGGGACATTCAAACATGTAAAATTAGCATCAGTATGATTATGCTATGATATTGCCTCAGTGGTAACAGTTCCCTTTTGTGGCAACTATTCACACAGCCATATCACTTCCTCACTCCAAAGAGTCATACATTAACACAGAGATTAGAAACTTTACTTTTTTGTACTACCATTTTCAGAACGACCAATGGCTGGGAGATTCTGGGAGTTGTAGTCCAAACAGTACATTTTCTAAGCTCTTCCTTAAGCTAGGCTAGGGAATGATTGCAGCACACCCAAACCATCACAGTGTTGTGTGTATGTGTATATATATATATATATATATATATATATATATAAATTAATTCCCCTTGAGACTGAAAATGGAAGCAATTTGGCTATTATTAGTATACAGGAGATTCTGAACGTGTTGGTATGGGTTTTTTTAAAAAAAATTATTAGTTTTCCAAAACTGCTCTTAGATTGAACAATCATAGTTGTGATTCATGGCAATCTCCAGATAAGTGTTCTCTTCCTTACTAGGTGTGCTGCTACTTTAATAAAATCCTTTCAAATCAAAACTAGCGGACCATTCACCTATAAACACTTCTGTATAACAGAGATGCACGGGTCTAGCAGCTTGGATTTACATTTCACAGTTACTCCCCGGGGGCAAGAAGCAAGAGAGCATGGACCAGTGTCATCCAGTGTCATGGAGTTTGAATGCTGGATAATTTCAATCTCAGTGAATAACAAAATGATGTTCATTCACTTTTGTGATGTGCTAGAAGACCTATGGGTAGAGAAGAGGAAAAGCCTATTAAAAATGTTTCTTTCTCCCTCCCTCCAGCTCTAAAAATATTAAGATTGCTCAATTCCTCCTTAAACGTTTGAGAAGCATATTCTACCTCTGCACATTTTATTTCCTTCCCCTCTGCACTGAAACACATCCCAGTGGTTGAGACATTAAAACACACTCATAAATGTCTCATCTGGTTCTTCCTGCTCAGAAGGGGCTCCCCGTTTCCCCTCCCTGAAGCCAGACTGTGGTGCAGTGCAATAAAACAGCAAATGACTTTGCATGCTACCTCCTGGCATCATTGGCTTCTAATTAAGAAATAATGAGGCAGACTCCATTCTAGACTGCGGAACTAATAAATGACGACCAACAGGTCCCCTGTCCCAGCTTTATTTCAGCAACGGAAATAATCCTGCCCAGCTCAGTGCTCCCATTTGCATAGAGCAGATTTTTGTAAGTGGGAAAAAGATACTCATTATCTCTGTTGAGGTTGGGAAGGAAGCAGAAACAGAATGGAACCTCTCAGCATGAATTCTCTCTATGCTTGTGCCCTCTACCCTGTGTATAAAGCACACAGGCTACTGATTGTCCTCCTGGTTCCAATATTGAAGTAGTTTAAGTCAGCTTGCAGATCTGAAGGGTTTGTGTTAATTCTTGCAATCTATTACACTGTCCTGTTGTAACAATTCCTATGACCAAACCAGCCAGAAATGGGGTGAGAAGTTTGGTTACATGAAAATTTCACATCTTTGGATGAGCAGGTATTATCCTCAGCAACTCACATTTCCCAACTTTCAGAACTTTTACCGTGGTGAGAAATGTGGATTGAGCTGTGAAGAATGTACACATTGAGGAACATGCTGACATGTTAAACTTGAGGCCTTGCCAACATGTCAGTTTGGTAGCATGAATGGAGCCCTGGTGGGTGCAACTGAAGAGAGTTAATGCATTTATGTTTTTAAACCAATGTAAGTTGGAGACTTCCCTCAATTGGTTGAAGTACCAAATACATCTAGGCCATGTTCCAGCAGGCTTAAAATCAAATATCTGTGGTTAAAGTGTGTTGTGATGCAGGACCAAGGCCAACCAAATCTTGTTCACTCATTACAGTATTGAACCTTTACAGTCCCCCTGCACTGTCCAGAAAATTACCTACATCGCACTGGTATTGTGACATTTCTTAAACTTCTGAAACTATTAGATGCTGAGGATTCTTTTAGGTTGCTTACTGATATTCTAGACTTCTTGTTTGCTTGTCATGTTTGGATGCACATTCTTTCTGGATGTCAGCCTTAAAAAAAATATTATAGGAGTAAAAGAAACTTGGAGGAAAAGAACTGCAACAGAAAATTACTAGGTGGGGAAACAGTTAAACATCATTACTCCCACATCTCCACTGAAAATCATCCCTTTCTCAAACTGCTTCCCTATACTCATACAGAAGAATCCAAATGGGTGGGGGATAGTTCTAATGTGTAATTAGACCCTTAGATGGCTTTTTAAAGAGAATGAGATAAATTCAGGAAGGATACCTCTATCAACAGCTATTAGCCATCATAAGTAAACCCGAAGGCATTAGATCTTGGAATGCAGGTGTTAAAACAGAAAAAAAGAAAGTGCTTGCAAGCTTCCCAGAGGCATCTGGTTGGATACTATTGCAAACAAAATACTAGACTACGGTAGATGGATATTTAGCTCAATCTGTTAGGACTCCTATTCCTAAACTGGCAGCTAGTCCCAGAGGGCAGGCAGCCATGCCTGGGGGAAGGTGCAGTTTGATTTGGGTAGCATTTCCCCTTCTGTTCAGTCTTTCTCTTACCCAGTCTCATGCTCATGTGGATTCCTTCCTTCCTTCCTTCCTTTTTTGGCTCCTATGCAGAAAAACTGCTGATATTAGCATTTCTCAAGAGAGGAAAACAATGTCCTAACCAAAGAAGATGAGGAAATTCATTTGGTTTGCATTCTAATGCTAATTTACCATATTTACTCTTCCCAAAATTGATCACAAACCAAAATGCAATTATATAGTGGAATCAGTAAGCAAGGGGATCTTGTAGCACCTTTGAGACTAACTGAAAGAAGTTGTAGCATAGGCTTTCATAGACTGGTCTGCATCCTCAGATCTGCCACAAAATCCCCTTTCTTACTGATATTTCAGACTAACGTGGCCATACCTTTGAATTTTATAGTGATAGTTCATAGAATCATAGAATCATAGAATCATAGAATTGCAGAGTTGGAAGAGACCACGAGGGCCATCCAGTCCAACCCCCTGCCACGCAGGAAATCTCAATCAAAGCATCCCCGACAGATGGCCATCCAGCCTCTGTTTAAAGACCTCCAAGGAAGGAGACCCCACCACGCTCCGAGGGAGTGTGTTCCACTGCCGAACAGCTCTGACTGTCAAAAAGTTCCTCCTCATGTTGAGGTGGAATCTCTGTTCCTGGAGCTTGCACCCATTGCTCCGTGTTCCAGTCTCTGGAGCAGCAGAAAACAAGCCTGCTCCATCCTCAGCGTGACATCCCTTCAAATACTTAAACAGGGCTATCATATCGCCTCTAAACCGTCTTTTTTCCAGGCTAAACATACCCAGCTCCCTAAGTCTCTCCTCATAAGGCATTGTTTCCAGACCTTTCACCATTTTAGTTGCCCTTCTCTGGACACGCTCCAATTTGTCAATATCCTTTCTGAATTGTGGTGCCCAGAACTGGACACAGTATTCTAAGTGAGGTCTGACCAAGGCAGAATAGAGTGGCACTATTACTTCCCTTGATCTAGACACTATACTTCTATTGATACAGCCCAAAATTGCATTGGCCTTTTTAGCTGCCGCATCACACTGTTGGCTCATGTTCAACTTGTGGTCTACTAGGACTCCTAGATCCCTTTCGCACATAGTCTCATTCAGCCAGGTCTCTCCCATCCTATATTTATGCATTTCATTTTTCCGCCCTAAATGCAGTACTTTACATTTCTCCGTATTGAATTTCATTTTGTTAGCTTTGGCCCAGCTCTCCAGTCTATCCAGGTCATTCTGAATTTTGATCCTGTCCTCTAGGGTATTAGCTACTCCTCCCAATTTGGTGTCATCTGCAAATTTGATAAGTATGCCCCTAATTCCCTCATCTAAGTCATTGATAAAGATGTTGAATAGCACTGGGCCCAGGACAGAACCCTGTGGCACCCCACTGGTCACATCTTTCCAAGACGAAGAGGAGCCACTGCTGAGCACCCTTTGGGTTCGGCCGGTCAACCAATTACAAATCCATTGAACAGTTAACTTGTCTAGCCCACATTCTACAAGCTTGTTTGCAAGAATGTCATGGGGAACCTTGTCAAAGGCCTTACTGAAATCAAGGTATGCAATGTCCACAGCATTCCCTTCATCTACCAAGCTGGTAACTTTATCAAAAAAAGAGATCAGATTAGTCTGGCATGACTTGTTTCTCTGAAACCCATGCTGACTTTTTGTGATTATGGCATTGCCTTCTAAATGTTCACAGACTCTCTGTTTAATGATCTGTTCTAGAATCTTCCCTGGTATTGATGTCAGACTAACTGGACGATAGTTGTTGGGATCCTCTTTTTTCCCCTTTTTGAAGATGGGAACTACGTTTGCCCTCCTCCAGTCTGCTGGGACTTCTCCTGTTCTCCAGGAGTTCTCAAATATTATTGCCAATGGCTCTGAGATTATATTTGCCAGCTCTTTTAATACTCTTGGATGTAGTTCATCTGGTCCTGGAGATTTAAATTCATTTAGATTAAGAAGGTATTCCTGTACCACCTCTTTACTTATTTTCAGCTGGATTTCCCCTATTGTGTCCTCTGTTCCATTTTCCTCAGGTTGGTCCTCCTTTTCCTTTTCTGAAAACACTGAGGCAAAGAAGGTGTTGAGTAATTCTGCCTTTTCTCTGTCCCCTGTTAGCATTTTGCCATCTTCTCCACGTAGCGGCCCTATCATTTCCTGCTTCCTCCTTTTGCTGCGGACATACCCAAAAAAACCCTTTTTATTGTTCTTAACCTCCCTAGCAAGCCTGAGCTCATTCTGCACTTTAGCTTTTCTGACTTTACTCCTACACGTGTTCGCTATCTGTTTGAATTCTTCTTTGGTGATTTCCTCCCTTTTCCATTTCCTATACATGTTCTGTTTAAAACTTAGCTCCATTGAAAGTTCTTTAGTCATCCATCCTGGTTTCTTGAGACACCTCCCATTTTTCTTCCTCAATGGTACTGTTTGAAATTGTGCCTTCAGTATCTCCCTTTTGAGAAAGTCAAAACCGTCTTGAGGTCCCTTCTCTTTTAGTATTCTTGACCATGGAATCATCCCCAGTATTTCCCTGAGTTTATTGAAATCAGCTCTCCTAAAGTCAAGAATGCATGTCTGACTATGCCTGGCTTCTCCTTTCCATTGTATAACAAACTCCAGGAGAACATGATCACTCTCACCTAAGGATCCCACCACTTGCACCCCATTAACAAGGTCGTCTCTGTTGGTTAGGATCAGATCTAAAATAGCTGACCCCCTTGTTGCCTCTTCCACCTTTTGGACCATGAAATTGTCTTCCAGGCATGTAAGGAATTTGCTAGACCTTGTAGTTTTGGCTGAGTTAGATTGCCAGCAAATATCAGGATAGTTGAAGTCACCCATCACTACTACATCTCTCCTTTCTGCATGTATGTTCATCTGTTCTAGAAAGGCAACATCCAATTCCTCCGTCTGATTTGGGGGTCTGTAGTAGAGTCCCACAATAACATCCCTGTTGTTTCCCTCCCCTTTAATTTTTATCCAGATGCTCTCCACCTGGCTTCCAGTATTGATGTCATGGATCACTTCACTGGTGTAAATATCCCTGACATATAATGCTATTCCTCCTCCTTTCCTGTTTGGCCTGTTTCTCCTATAAAGGTTATACCCCTCTATTCCTACATTCCAATCATGAGACTCGTCCCACCAGGTTTCAGTAACGCCTATTATATCATATTTGTTTTGTAGTGCAAGGAGTTCTAGTTCATCTTGCTTATTTCCCATGCTCTGTGCATTAGTGTAGAGACATCTGAGACCATGTGTTCCCTTTACTTGCTCCCTGTGCAAGTTTTTTTGCCTCCCACTGTTGGGTCCTTGCGCTGTTTGCCTTGTTCCCTCTATGACAGTTTGACTATTTTCTCCAGCCCTTTTGCCTTCCAGAATACTGTCTCCCTCCCCCATTTGACTCAGTTTAAAGCCCTCCTGATCAAATTCTTGAGAGTGTTGGCAAAAATGTTTCTTCCAACTGTTGTAAGATGCACCCCATCTCTTGCCAGAAGTCCCCCTGCATGGAAGCGCAGTCCATGATCCAAGAATCCAATTTGTTCTCGGCGACACCATCTACGGAGCCAGTTGTTTACGTCGGCTATTTTCCTCTCCCTTCTTGGACCATGCCCTTCAACTGGCAGAAGAGACGAGATGACCACCTGTGCGTTCATTTCTTTCAGCTTCCTCCCCAGGGCCTCATAATCTCTTCTGATCTTGGGAAAGCTGTGCCTTGCAGTATCATTGGTTCCCACATGGACCAAAAGGAAGGGGTAATGATCCGTAGGCTTGATGAGTCTTGTCAGCCTCTCGGTCACATCACAGATCTTTGCCCCAGGGAGACAACACACCTCCCGAGTCATCTTGTCAGGCCCACATACCACTGCTTCTGTACCCCTCAGCAAGGAGTCCCCCACCACCACCACACGCCTCCGCTGAGGCTTCGCAGCTGCTGTTCCTTGCGGTGGTCCTCTCAAGGTCCCCTGCTCTACCCCTGAAGTCTGTCCATGCTGTTCTTTCTCATTGTCCTTGATAAGGGAAAGGGCTTCAAATCGATTCTGTAGCTGCAAGCTGCTGGAAGAATCCCTGGATTTTCTTGTTCTGTGTGTGACATTCCTCCAGCTGTCTACTTCCTGTGTCCGTGAAGTGACCCTCTCCTCCACAGCCACTTCCTCTGTGCGGTCCCCATCCAAGAGTGTTCGTTCTGTTCTGTCCAGGAAAACCTCTTGCTCCCGAATCTGTTGAAGTGTAGCTACCCGTGTCTCCAGCTGCTGTACTTTCTCCTCCAAGAGGGCTACCAGCTTGCATTTGGTGCATGTGAAGTTCTCCACGTCTGTAGACAAGAATAGAAACATCGCACAAGTGTTGCAAGTGACTGCTGCAGTCCCCTCAGTGTCCATGATGAGAGCTTTTAGGTAATCTAAGAACTCTTAGTTAACGCTGATAATGCTAAGCTGTACTTTTAGGTCTGCTGTATTTTTGTTTGGTTACTGAAATTCGCGCGCCGTTAGGCGCTTGCCTCTGGCTCTTGAGGGTAAAAGGGGAAGTTCAGAAGTTCAAGCCCCTCAGCAACAAGCAGCCTCTCCCAACAGTTTTTTAAAAAAGTTTTAAAAGTTGCTTCCTTCTTCTCCCTGGCAGGAAACTGGCAGGAAACTTGCTGTCCAGAAGCTGCTCTCCTTCTCTCTGGCAGGAAACTGGCCTGGAAAGCCTCTGCAAGGACTTATATAGAGCTAGGCTCCCAGCTCCACCCCCTAATGACTCACAGGTGTGACTCACAGGTGTGACTCACAGGAAGGCCTCTGGCTCTTGAGGGTAAAAGGGGAAGTTCAGAAGTTCAAGCCCCTCAGCAACAAGCAGCCTCTCCCAACAGTTTTTTAAAAAGTTTTAAAAGTTGCTTCCTTCTTCTCCCTGGCAGGAAACTGGCAGGAAACTTGCTGTCCAGAAGCTGCTCTCCTTCTCTCTGGCAGGAAACTGGCCTGGAAAGCCTCTGCAAGGACTTATATAGAGCTAGGCTCCCAGCTCCACCCCCTAATGACTCACAGGTGTGACTCACAGGTGTGACTCACAGGAAGGCCTCTGGCTCTTGAGGGTAAAAGGGGAAGTTCAGAAGTTCAAGCCCCTCAGCAACAAGCAGCCTCTCCCAACAGTTTTTTAAAAAAGTTTTAAAAGTTGCTTCCTTCTTCTCCCTGGCAGGAAACTGGCAGGAAACTTGCTGTCCAGAAGCTGCTCTCCTTCTCTCTGTCCCACATGTTGTAATGCAGTTTGCAAATAAAAATTGTACACAAAAACATATATAAGGGGGGAAAGTGTACACTTTAACAATATGCACAAAAATTCACTGACCGGATCCTGTTGGTGGCCTACACAGATATTACCCCTCTATATGTCTTTTTAGGGTTGTTGTGGGATGAGGCAGCCAGCACCTCCTTTGTGCAATAATTTTGCAAGTGTGAAATTTTCCTTTCTGCCAGCCCATGTGATCCCCTCCCTCTTGATCACGTGGTGCAGTGCCCTGTTCTGACCTTACCAGCAATGATGGCGATGGATAGGATCTTGCAGAGAGCTGCTTGGCCAATGGATGAGGCAGCAGCAGTGGTGGCACCAAGGGGGATGAGCCATTGGGGCCAATGTGTAGACAGCTGGGTTGCTCCAGATCCATCCCGATCCAGCTGTCCACACATCCAAAACACATGGGCCAGAGCAATTGCGGTTTCTATTAAGATGGATTAACAGCTAAAAGGAGTGGATTCGCTGCATGCATCATGTGGACAAATCATACCAGATCCATTGTAAGCCCTAAGTCAAAAATTGCTCCAAGGACCATGCATAGCTCTTCTGTTCATACTCCTAGCAGGGGGGTGGGGGAGGTCAAAGGAAATCTATTACACTATTGCCATTCATCGGACTTTTTCAGACAGGGGCGGGGAAACCCAAGGATGTCAGGAGAAGAATGGGGCTGTTTCACTTACAGAGCCCCATTTCAGACAGCCCCATCCTCCTCCCGACCTCCTCCTTCCCCCAGGCTGCTGGCATTGCTTTTTATTGACAGAGAACCTCCTGCAATAAAAAGTAGTGCCTGCAGCATGGGGAAGGTTGGGAGGAGGTTGGGAGGAGGACGGGGCTGTCTGAAAAGGGCTCTGTAAGCAAAACAGCCTCATTCTTCTCCCGACCTCCTCAGGGGGGGCTTCCCCCCATCTGAAAAAGTCCATCATCTTTAGGGAGTTGCTCTAGCTGGATTCCTTGTTGTTGTTGTTGTTTTCATTTCTCAAACTGTCTCAACTTGGCACTATTTTATGACCAGGAAAAGTCTTTATTGGCCCTGTCAAGCTCAATATTGCTGACAGCTCACTCCCATTACCAATCTGTGTTTTCCACATGCCCTTCTGTATCTCAAGTCTTCCATCTTTTACATGAATCCTCTGCCCATTTCCAACTTTGATGAAAGGAGAATGTTTTCAAGCATAACCTTACCTTAGCCATCAGAAACAGTGATGGAAGGGGAAATGCCAGGAAAACAGTCCCTGGCAGTTGAGTAGTCACCAACAGAAGTAATGCACAAGGTGAATTGGCAGCGAGCCTCTATAGAGCATTTGTCAGTAGCAAGAGCAACAGCTTTGTAAACAGGCTACAGAGCTTTTACTACATATGCTTTGTAAGGTTTCTGCCTCACCTTCTCCCTCTCCATCTTTAGCTGCAGTTTATCTTCTCACAAGAAGATTGAAGTTTGTCAATGTTAGGATCCATTATGCCAGCCATAAGTTCTTCAAGGTTCAATCCAACACAAAGAGATGTGTAAGGCTCTTTCAGTCAGCACAATGCAGGGCTGAGGTGATCCATCAGTGCTCAGTCCTTCTAGAATATGACTGCAAGCTAGGGATACCACAGCAGTCATGGCTATCAGCTAAAGTTTTAGACTGCAAGTGAACATCCAGCATAAGGAAGGGAACATGGAAAGGGGCAAAAGGCTGGTCTTTCTGTCTTCAGTACCAGAAACACTTACGTTGTACTTCATGCCCCACACCCTGAAGCTGTATGGTTCTGTTTCCTTTTATAGTGTGACTCTTGGGTCCGCCATTGTGATCTAATAGTCACATTGCCAAAATATAGGATATAAATGTGCTTACCCAGAGTAGTGGTCCTTAGCAAACCCATAAAACAGCAATGTAATCCTAGAAAGTGCTGACAGTAACTCTTCAGGTGAGCCTACCACAAGTACAAAAGGGTATGTATGAGAAGGGGGGTCAGTAGGACAGACTCTTGCCACTTGGTATCTTCACTTTATTCCTGGGCCCACAAACCAGAGAAAATAGGGCTCCATGTTTAAGGGTATAGCCATAATCTGGGTGATTTATTTTGCTAGTATAGAAAACAATAGGTTGTGGGGATTTTTGTTTTGTTTTTTATAAAACATTTAGTGCACTGAAATTGCATGAGAGGAAAAAATGAAAACCCACCTGATAAATATATTAGAAATGTACAAAAATAAAACACTGTGTCTTTCCAGTCCTAATTCACAAATTCCTCCCATAAATATGTTAACCAAGTGCATGGGGATTAGACTTATACCTACAGGTCATGGGTACAGCATCAGTGTACCCCTCTTAGCCACATTCCCTAATTCCTGCTCATTCTCTTGGTCACTGTCAGACTATATGTGCATAGCAGTTTCCATGCAATCTGGAACCCTGTGCAATCCAGTGTTCTAGGCTGCCCAGAAGGCTCCATGCATATATAGCTATATTTACATGAAAAGCCCTTTCAGATGTTCCACTCCAAAGCCTGGGCTTCTTTTTCCCTTTCCTCGTTGCATACAAGACTTTTAGTAGCTCTAGGAAAGTGACTGCCCCAACAGTTTTCTTCATGTAATTAATAAACAGTGGGCCCTCTGGATCCACAGGTATTCAGTTCTGGGACCTGTACAAATAATAAAAACTGTTGATGATGGCAATGATGTGTGCACACCGCTGCCATTTTAGGGGCGTGATGATCCGTGGGTGGTCCATGGATCCAGAGCCCATAGGTAAAGAGTGTCCACTGTATATAAGCACCACACTGCTGTGTCTGGCTATAGATACAAATCAGGCAGCCAGAAACTTAAGGAGCTTAAAGGGAACTAAACAAATATTTATCAATCCTTTTGATTCTCAAAGCAGGCAAGACCTTTCAGGAGAGGAGAAGAAGTGTTACAAGTTTGCAGCAGGCCCCAACAAAAAGTGCCTTGACACTGGTTCACAAGATTCAGTCTCCTACCTCATCAGAATTTCCTCTAGCTCAGTGCAACTGGAGACTAGTCCCTGCAGTTATGTGCAGCAACTGCAAGACATTTAACAAGAAAGGATTTGCTTCATCTTGATATATGTACAGGACATGTGCACCTTTAAAAAGGAGTTCTGTAAGATAGGCCCAGTCCCAGCACATGGCATCCTTGGCAAAAACCAAGTGCTCCAACAGAACAGATTCCACTGACACTGAACCTAGTCTGCTCCCCAACACTGCTTGTTAGCATTGCTATTTTAATTCTCCCACAGTCCAATGCCATGTGTACTGTGTTGCATTGTCAAGGGATTAATTAGAATCACAGAGTTGAAAGAGACCCCCCACCATTTAGTCCAATTCCCCGCCAATACAGAGATTCACAAGTAAAACATTCCTGAAAGATAGGCTGACCATATTTCCTTGGGAGAAAAACAAGACATTGGATGGCAAAAAAAGGGACGGTGCTGCTGGTGGTCTCCCATACAAATACCAACCAGTGCTGACCCTGCTTAGCCTAAATCCAAAAACCAAAATGGAGGCTGAAACAACTAGCAACTCCACAAAATGACATTCCTGCCAAAAGCTAAACTCCCAAAATGACGGCTGTTATAACATGCAGACCACAACATGGCTCTCCCACCAAAAAACTAGCCCCCAAAGGTGGCAACTGCATTACTGGCATCCCAAAAGGAGAAAACTTTCCCACCAATACTCCATACACAGAACATCTAGCAGTCATTTGAAAAGAGCAAACCTCCCAAAACAGGAAAGAGCGACTCCCCTCCTCTCCCCACTCCCTGAGACAGAGAAGCAGGGCCAGGGCAGTGTGAGAAGCCCCCTTTCCCCTTCCCCCACAAGCACACACAGCAGCACCAAAACACTAAACAGGCACAAAGCAGCCAACACCAAGCAACAGACATGAAAAGAAGATCCCAAACAGCAGGCAAACACCTACACGCAACACACAAACACACACACCTGGCTCTAAAAGCATCCACTCTCGCTTCACCCACCAACGCATGAGGACAATCAACCTAGCCAAGGCCTGCACACACACACACACATGCATGCACACCAGCTCCACACACACCCTTGGCTTCTGAAATCAGCTTTCCAGGCACACACATGCACACCCACCAGGAAAAAAAGTGGCACAAATAACAACACCAACCAGAGACCCACACTCCACAAGTAGCCCACCAAGACACAGATTTTCACACTGGGGCTAAAAGGCCCAGTTCTGTTCTGCCACCTCCTCTTCCGTTTCTACAATGGAATGGAGGTAAATGTTCGCAAACTCACCTCCATTTTGCTGCAGGAATGGTCCTCTTCCCTCCTTGCCTGGCTAGTCGTAAATGCAGCCGTCATAAGGCTGCTTTTACGACCGGCTGGGGGAAAATCCCGCTCGTTCTCATGAGAGAATGAGCGGGAGGGAAATTCAAATTAAGCCCCCCAGCTCTCAAATGAAAGAATAACAATTAAAAAAAAATCTTTAAAAATACAAGTAACCCGGGGAGGGGGGGTGGGGAGGGTGGCACTTACCTGGATGTCCCGATCCTTGTAGAAAGTGCTCACCACAGAGCTTGTCCCTCATCCCTGTCATTCCAGAACAGGACGGGATCCAATTTGCACACCCGTGTTCCGTTACAGAAAGGGAACCGGGTGCTTAAAAATGACTTCTCCCCGTGAATAAAATATCACGGGGAGAACACAGAATGATAACAATTAGGGAACAGAACAGGGTAAACGTGTCTGAAAGGAAAATCTTCCAGCGACTCTGTTCCATCCGTGTAATGGGACAATTAGCCTGTGTGAAAATCTCGAAAGTCCCAGACTATAACAGGCAACCAAAAGCAATGAGGAACTGAAGCCAACAAAACAAAGGGGGGGGAGCAGCATCACAACACACATACAAACCATGCAGCAGCCACACACACAAAGCTCCTCAAAAGCTCTAAAGGGGGGGGGGAGTGACAGCCACAACAAAAGGCAATCAACATACACACACTTCTGGGGCTGGGACGCTTTTTCTCCCCTACCTTTCCTCAGGGAAGAGGCACATGAGAAACAGCAGCCCAGCCAGGGAAGGCAAAGGCAAGCCCCTTTGGGGCTGGGAATGATACCCATTTTCCTGTGCCTCCTTACCCTATATAAAGTGAGGCAAGTGGCAGCTGAAGCCCAGCACTGGTGTGCCCACCAACAGCAACTGGGGGAAGGGCTTGCTCTCTCTCTCTCTCTCCTTTTGCGCTCCTGCTTCTGCTATAGCTGAGCCATCCAAGCTCCCCACAACAGCAGGGGATGACCTCCAACAGTGGTCACAGCCTGGGTGGCTTGAAGGGACCTGGGGTATTTGGCAGGAATGGAGAGATTCTCTGCATCTGGGCAGGAGTTTCTGGCTAGTTTTGCTTTGCATGCTAATTTGCACAGTTTGTGCCTGCCTGCTGTTTGCACAGAAATTTTAGCCAGCACACTTCCAAAACAGGACAAAATTGGCATTTCTATGAAAACAATGGGAATGTTGGGAAATATGAAAAAAGGGACTGTCCCTTTTAAAATGGTACAGATGGTCAGCCTACTGAAAGATGACTATCTAACCTCTGTTTAAAAGTTAATGAAGGACAGTCCACCTCCTTCCAAGGTGGTCTGTTCCACTGTCATGCAATTCCTACCATCAGGAAGTTTTCCTTAATGTTTATTCTCCATAATAAACTCTATGTTGTAATATGAAATGATCCATTTGGATTCTATCCTCTGGTATATCAGAAAACAATTTCACTCCACATTGCTCATGACGGGACTTCAGCTATTTAAAGATGGCAGCTGTTTGCCCAGCCTGCCCAACAACAGAACAGATACAACTGCTGGAATGGCTAGTCACCCCCCCACTCCCACCCCCACAGATCCAACACACATCCAGGTCTGCTCTGGAGAACCCTCTGGCATGCCACATGTGGGATAGATAGTAATAGAGAGATAGTAGATGTCCAGTTTGAGATACTGGATGGAACAGTCTATACTTTAGCTTTAGGTTACATAGGGCCTTGTTGTATAAATAGTCTTCTGTGTTTAGAAGCAATTCAAAATAAATTCACAATAATCAAACAGCCACAGTAAGCTTTATTTTGTCTGAACTGGGGATCATTGGAAGTGAATTCCAAACTAAAGTAACATTTAAAGGAACTCTGCATCATAAGCCTGCAGTTCAGATAGAACATCTTTCTCCTCTGCCTTATACACAGAAGGGGGAAGGGAACAGAGGCAGAAATGGGACTTTGCTCCATGATGACAGGGTGGGAACTGGCTGGTTTTCAAATGATAAAAGCCTTGCTGGCTGCTATACTTTTCCTGCTAGAACTGCTGAACAAATGCTTATCCAATCAATTTAAAGCAGGAGAAAGAAAGAATTCGAAGTGCTGCCATTTGGTGCTTTGTTGCCTGTGGAGGCACACGTTCAATAAGCCTTTTCCTAGAGGTATTTTCATGGTAGCACACATAACAAAGAACATAAATGTACTTCCAAGAGAGTAATGCTGCCTTACATATCTAGACCTTAGGACAAAAGCCAGTGAGAACTAGAAGGATAATGGGCAAAAAAGTTCCAGCCTCTTGTCCAAGAGATGTGCTCACTCCATGACTGGACTGTGCCACTCCCTCACTCCCAGGATCTGTCATCAAAATATTTTGCTGCCTGATGCAAAGGGCTAGATTGTATCACCACTACTATGCCATAGGTGAATCTTATTTGGGTCATGGTGATGGGATAGCATAAGTCTGCTTATGGCACACAGAACTCAGTCCTCTCCAACAGAAGGATATGTCTAGGAGGTTCCGGAAGAACAGCCAAGTGATTGCTATGCTGCACCCCAGCATCTGCTACCTGAGCTGGTTGCTTCACTCTGCCTAATTTTGGGGCCAGCCTCCCCTCAACTAGCTATTTAGAAAAAACATCATGAAAGAAAAAGAGGGCACATACTTGTGTAAATTTTTCACATTCTGATTTTTGTGAATAGATGCCAGTTTAGAAATGATCCTTCTAATTTTATGTAGAAAGATGATACATGTTACTATTGTGTGGAACATCATGATCTGGTGTACATGGTTAGTTTACTGTCCAGGTGCAAAGTGTTGATGGGCAACTTCAAGCACCTCCTTCTCTCTTTCAGTTTCTTGTGATTCTTTAAGCTGGACAGGGACTGGACAACCTTTCAGACAGAGGGCATCTTCACAGAGGACTTTATCAGACAAGCCTCTACAATTGTTCTTTTGCTGGCATATTTTGTACCATTTTTATGCTAGCAAAGAACCCTTTTTACCAGACCTACCTTTTTTATCTGTGATAAGACAGCCCCAGCATTGATGGAGAGTGAACAGATCTCCATTCACTTCTGCACTTGTGATCTCTTAGATTCTCACAAGAAGACGTGAATGCAGTAAATTTAAAAAATAAAGAAAAAGGAACACACAAAACGTAGTCATGAACACAGAAACACACATTAAAAATTACAAGTAAACCAGGGAGGTTCATAAAAAGAGCTCCCCATACCTGGCTGTTGCGATCTCACATGGAAGTGTTCTGTCATTAATGCTGTATTCACATGAGCACAATGGTGCAAGTTTTAAATACTGGCAATGCTGACAAAAAGGGGCAATGGGATATCTATTGATGGCTTGTCCCATCAATAAAAAAAAATGGCTTTTGGATAGTACAAAATTTCAAAAGGATGACATCATCTGATATACACACCCTTTTGTGTTGATTAGGCATCGTTATGATGCCATATCTGCCTGGTCTGATACAGTCCAGAGAGAACAGCCTTCAAATAGAGGACTGTGGTTGTCTGCCTTTAAGTGATTTCTGACTTATGGTGACCCAAAGGTGAACCTATCATGGGGTTTTCTTGGCAAGATTTGTTCAGAGAGGGTTTGCCTTTACCTTCCTCTAAGGCTGGGAGAATGTGATTTGCCAAGGGTCACCCACTGCGTTTCCATGGCTAAGCAGGGATTTGAACCATGTGCTCCAGAATCATAATCCAATGCTCAAAGCACTACATCATGCTGGCCTATATAAAGTAGGACATAGTGCCACTCTAGTATGTTTTGATGTCTAAATTGTATCTCCCTGCTGACACAGTACTTATGAACTACGGTAGGTCCTGCACTGTGAATCTCCACGAATGCAGCTCCATGCCTCTCCAACACCTCCAGCAGTTATCTGAAGGGAAACAGCTGTAGACAAGCTAGGCTATGTTTTCTTCACTGCCATCAGCTGCCCTTCCCTCTTCACCACCACCACTTAATGACAGTAGCAGCGCATGCATGCACATACACACAGAGCAGCTGCTGGGGGAGATTTTTATTTTGGAGTGGATGTCCCCTTGTGGGGTATCCAAAACAAGATATGTGCACACATAACCTCAAGATATGTGTGCATATGCCACTAACAGGATTCCAGCCCATTTGTACCTAGTGTGGCACAAGTAGAATACAACTTTATGGTGCATGACAGTGCATACACTGGGTCTTTGTACATGAAATAGGGACTTGTAAGGGTGACCCCTGACCTGAAATTGGATACAGGACACATATGAATCTGGCAAGCTATCTTCTACACACAAGAAAATAGAGAAATATTTGCTTACTTAAAACACACCCCTGGTCTCACAAGCAAGAGTCACACCTGGGGTAGTATTCCCTGCTATTCTATATTCATTTACTTTGGCCTAAAATGGTTCTCTCAGCTGGTATGTGCCTAAAATGACCATATCAATTTTTAAAGGAAATTTTAAATCTCACAATGGAGCTAGTTATACTTATTAGAGTATACCTACAACTCAAGCACAGTCAACAACATTTATACCAGCAATTATGGGCTGTATAGAAGGAAAGTGGGTGCAACCTAGAGGTTGTATGAATATATTATCCAAACACCCATGGAATATCCTCAGAAGAACAAATTAGGGACAGTTCCAGATAAACAATGGTATTTATCGTATATGTGATGCTTAAATGAGGTCCTGTTCTATTCAACTCACATTAAAACTTTGAGATTGACAATCTATTGGTAGATAGTATGAATCCAAGTCAAAATTGGGCTTGCATTTCCTTCATCTAGATATTAGCAATGTACTCTGTAGATCACCCTCAAAAAGGCTGAAGCACACAAAATTTCCACCAAAAGAAAGCCACTTTGAAATGGCTTCACATGGCAAACTAGTCACATGTGAAGGGGCATCAAGTAGATTATGGGATTTTTCTCTGTGCCACTACAAATACTTCTGATTTTTGTTTGGTTGGTTTAGATTTATGATTGTGTGGAATAAAATCCCCTCATCGTTGTGATGGACTGCATGTAAAAACTTGCTGCCTGGAAACAGCTGCCACAGTGAGCCATTCCAAGCAATTTCTGTATGGCAGTCATTTTGTGTCAACCAGCTCCTGGCACATCTAATGTCAGAGTACTTACCTGCTAGCTCTTCAAATCTGTTTTTCAGAGTATTAAACAAGGATATTTTAACAAAACCACAGCTTAGGATATAAGCCACATAAGGCCTGTGAGATACAGGTGGGCTGCCAACATTCAGGAAAGTGTGTATAAGATTGCAGTCTTCTACTATGCACATTTCAGGTTGGGACAAAAAAAGCAACTAATGGCTCATCCAACATTTTTGAAAACACAAGACCAAGCAGTTAACCAGCTCTGTCTCCAGCCTTCAAACAAAACACACATATTCTTTGAGAGAGTACTTAAGCAGTACTCTTTGTCAGCAGCAGCATAGAATGGGTTAGCATGCAATCAATGGAGATCAGATTTAATAATAGGTTCAAAATGAGGTTTCAGTTTGAGACAGAATAAGCTCTTCATCAGGGGAAAATTAGCTCAAAAGAGGCTCCTATTCATAAGCACGGCTGTCTAGCTCTTGCAAAAGGCACCTTTTGTATTGACAGGTTGGATGTGTTCAGCTGTTCTTGTTCTGTTACTTCCCTTTGGAAAACTCTTTCCTGACAGATTTCTCTCATCTTGGCTTACATTTTTATTTCTCTCTTACAATTCCGCTTTAGTGGTCTGTTCCTCAACCCCCCCCCTCACAGTTCTTAGAGGTGAACATAGCAGAGGGAGAGTGGCAGGTGGATAGAGGCTCATGGGTTCATAAGATGCAGGTGGAAGAAGTAAGATGCAATTTCCAATCTCTCACTCTAGCACTATGTTCTATAATGCTAATCCTAAATCTTGCCTTGCTGCCAGGGATAGCCTATTGATCCTAGCCTGGAAATGCAAACAAATTTATTTCACTGAGCAAATAAGGTTGCACAGAGTCATGGCTGCTTTTGTAGAAAATCTCCCAGGCTGGCACGGTGTAACTCAGGGGTGAGGAACCTGTAGTCCTTCAGATTGTATTGGATTAAAGTTCCCATGATCCTTGATCATCAACCACACTAGCTGCAGTTGATGAGAATCAGAGTCTGGCAATATTTGGAAGGCCACACAGTGCCCCACCACTCATTTAAATGAAGAAGAGAATAAGTTGTCCTGGTGATTAGTGATGTAATCAATGTGATGTTGTACGTATATTACATCCCCCCCCCACTAAGTATGTTATTGCATGACAACACAATGCCAGAGAGTGGAGTTCAGATTAGGAGTGACTTTTAATAGACCTAGTCCCTCTCCACCTAGTGTGTGGCATCTTACCTGCACCGGCTGTAATGGCATCAGAGCTCTTAGCCTTTGGAAAATGAAACTTTTATGTTATGCCTAGAACATACCAAGCCCTTCAATGAAACTGTAACCCTGAGCATGGATGCTGAACATGTGAGGGAAACAATTCCATGTGCCAAAGCTATAGGTCAGGTATAGACAACTTGTGGGAGCCAGGGACCAATCCCCCCTCCCCACACCCCTGTGTGCTGCACTCACTCCCAAAAATACTCCCAAATATCTCTATATTCTTAAGACTTCTTTCCAAAACGGGGACTAGAAGTGATCTCACATCACATTACTTCCTGTTGTCATGGTGTGGATGGTGGAATCTGGATACAGATCTGTGGATACAAAGGGCCAACTGTACCACTTAAAAAGTGAAAATCTTCCAGCTGTCTTTGTTATTTCAAATCTTACCCTGTTTTGTTGCTTTTCTGCAACAAATCATGTTTCAGTTATTAGTGTCAAATAATAACTAATAATAAATAATAACCACAGTTATTAGCGGTTGAGTTTCTTTATCATGTTAGCAAGGTATAAATCAACACACATGTAGTTACATGATGGTTGCCCTACAATTAGCTAACACACATTGGAAACTGCTTAATGCGGTGTAGATGTGTAAATTGCTATTGCTTAAAACAATTTGTAAGCCTTGTGACTGAAGAGCGGGGTATAAATAAATAAATAAATAAATAAATAAATAATTTTGAGAGGGATGCAGACAATATAAAACTATTTGGAGATACTGGGGAGTTCAGGAAGCATTCTGTATGGGGCTGGGGTGTTCTTGAGTGATTTAGGATCCTTCCACATGGTTTGTGATGAAAAATGGCTGAAAATCATGCTTTTTTAAAAAAAAAATGGGGGTGGGGCTTTAAGTGACTGGCAGGGAGCTTCAGGGGCTGGAAAAGTGGGGTTCACTGGTGTAGGAGGTAATGAGTCTAAAAATAAAATTGTATTTTAAAATTCCAGGATCTAGTCCTTTTAAAAAGCAATAAAATTATCTTCTTTTAAAAAAAAAAGAGTTTAAAAAATCATTTACATTTAAATTCATGCAGAGTGAAATTTAGGAATGCAGACTGACAAAGCTCAATTAACATTTAAAAGTGTATTCAGAGGTCTGTGGTCTCTGAGATCACCCAGTTAAATTAGACTCATTACAAAAACAAAGGAGTCAGTTTAAAATGCAAATCAAAGTTTACTGAAGGTATATTAATCTCAATCTACATACTAAAACAAACTTTTAAAAGGTTCCTAACTAACTAAGAGGATTTAGGGTAGAAAGACTCACCCAGCCTATAGCGGTAAGAGGCTGCATGGTGAACATCATGGCATGGTTTCAGGAAAGATGGCTAAACAAAGATAATATAGCTTAAGATGTCTACAGCCTCATGGAGACTCTAATTTAAAAGAGAACTTACACAGAGCAATAAAATTTAAATTAGGTTGAATGACCCAGCACTCCAGTTGGCTGGAAGTGCCCAGTGAAATAAGAGAAAGGGAATTTGGGAGAACAGAAGCATGCAGGGGGGAAAAAAACCTAGACTTATCTTAGGATGTGAATGAGGTACACAAGATTGCTTTTACATTACAATAATTATTTCCCCACATACTACAACTGGGCCACAACCCTGCTATAGGTGCTATCAACAAAGACTAAGAGACTACAAATTTTTAATCAGTAGGTTAATCATCTCACACTATCAGCAGAAGGCAGATTTGCATTGTGGATTGAGTGGTAAAGGCCTTATGAGCAGCCTTACTCCATCTTCTCTTTGTAGAAACAACTTTTTTTCAGAATTTTCTTTTCTACCCTTCCAGTACTTTATTCACCAAAAGATGGTGTGAGAGAATCCGTTCTAGGCTGGTTCTCTATATCCCCCTGATCTCTGTTTATTTCATAAGCTCTGCTTTAAAAAATTGGGAACATCTTGCATTCTTTAAACCAAAGGCATGTTTGCTGTAGGAAACATAAATGTTATGCCAGTGTTTTCACAGCAAATCAGTAGGCTGTAGAAGTAAAAAATATGTGCACATGACTTTTTAAACACTCATGTGCACTTTGGAGAAATCTGGTTGGCCTTATGAATAAAAACATGGAGCAACAGTTAGGCCTCCAACCAGAACTTTAAAGAGAATGAAAATGAAAGCTTGGAGCAAAGGAAGGTTCAAGAAGGTATTCTCTTAGAAACAGGTTCCCCTAGGGAGTTTCTGCCCTTAATCTCAGTTCCACCAATCATGATACAGGTTTCACAGACAGAAAAATATACATCAGCATTAAAATTGCAGGTGTAGATGTGTTTTCACACACACACGTTTTACATGTTTTCTGTAGGAAACATCAGTGTTACCCTGGTCAGCAATGCAGATATTTTATGGAGTGCTGTTCTAGGGTCAAACTAGATATCATAAGATGGGCATTGTATTTCAGCGTCTTTGTCTTTCTAAAAAAAAAAGAGAGAGAGAGAGAGAGAGAGAAACAACAGTTTCTGGGCATCCCAGTTTGATTGAGGTTGCCTCATTCTTTGCCCTATACCACAGTCCCAATCCAAATCACCTCAGTTCTGAAGCTAGTAGTAACTATGGAGAAGAAAATATGCAGTGATAAGAGCTTAAACCACAGTCTATAACCTGAGGCTCACAGGCTGCATTTTTCCTACCTCACCAGTCCTAAATGGCTTAGGTCTTTCTCGAGAGATATATATACTCATCTGAGCACTGAGATCTACCAGTGAGGCCCTCCTCTCTGTCTTACAATTTAGCATTTGGGGACATAGGCGAGAGGGCCTTCTCTACTACAGTACCCTAGTTGTGCAATGCCTTCCCTTTGGAGGCCCAATCAACACTGGCATTGTCCCAATTTTTCTGCCAAGGATAAAACTTGGATTTGCTTTGATGCTTTTAGCACTAAGATAAAACTTGAGTTTTCAATGGCAGCCATGGCTTTTTTAAATTTCTATTTCATTTTATTGTCTTGAATGGTTTCAGATTGTCTTATAATTGTTTTAGCAGTTTGTTTGTTTTTTATTGTCTGTACCTCACAGTGAGATCTCCAGTTGTAGCAGGAGGGGGTATAAATATTTTAATATAATGTATGAAATGAAATGAAACAGTTTGAGGGCATTAAATTTTGGTAGAAAGCTTTGCTGCCCAGATTTGCTTGTTTTCCTTTTCCCTCCTCATACTTTCACTCTTTCATGTTTTTGTTAGCTTCTAAGTCTAAGTGAGTTTTTGTACACCACCTAGAACATGACCTAGAACATATTATGTTCCACCTCTCTCTGAAATATAAGGCTGATCTGTGTTGGTCACATCCCTAGTGTGCATGTGTGCAGTTAAAAAGTAACCACAACAAGTGCTTGTAGCAAAGGGTGCTTTTGAGCATTGTAATCTTGAATACATCAAGAGCAGGCCTTTGAATCTCATGTGGAATCTTCCCACCACCATCTAGGCTAAAGAAAAAGGAAACCCTGAAGGTAGCTAGAGGGTTGTGTCATGATAACTGACTGCATGGCTCATTCCTGCTTCTCATCTGCTTTGTTAACTCAGGGGCAGCTTGCACTTTCCCTTCTCCTGAGATAAAGAATGTGCGTGAGAATGGAATGTTGTATGTGCCTCAGACAATTTCCTTGTGAGATGACAGAATGTACTACTAATGAGTTTAACTGCCCTGCTTCTGCAAACAGTTGGGCTCCCCTGCTGTGGCTGGCTAGAAGGCAGCACTGGATTAAACTTCATTGAAATTTGTGGGATGTATTTTTAATTGCCTTCTTGATTGTTTTCAAAATGATGTGATCTGCTTTTGCTCAAGCTAAAAAGAGTAAAATTAACCTGAGCTATTTCATAATGGGGGCAGGGACTCCAAAGCATGAGATTCAGTTATATGAAACTTCAGGTTCTTTTCAATGGAAATCCTTCCAATACCTACAGTTGCAAACAAGAATATATATTTTCAGGTTTTAACAATGGGGAGGAGGAAATATTGAAAATTAGGGGGCATAGATAGGGATAGAGCAAGACTCCTGCTTTTTTGTACTTTCTTCTGCAAACTGTGTGGAAAGAGGAATGTTGGCCAGTGGTAGAGCTTCTCAGAAAAGCATCAGCTACTGTACTTTCTCTCTTGTGCAACTGTTACAGGTACAGATCCCCCTTCTCTTTTCCACTGGTTACCATAAGTGGAAGTTAATTGCAAAAGATAAAAGGAACAAAAATAAAATTTTGGGTGTGGATTTAAACTAAAGATAATAGTTCTGGAAACAGAGAGTTCAGAAGTAGAACAGTAGGGACTGACGGGGGGGGGGTGCAGTCAAGATCCTGGGGCATCACAGCTTGAAAGAGTTACTTTTTGAAGTACAACTCCAAGAATTTTCCATCCAACACAGCAAGTGGCCATCCTAGCTGTGCTGTGATATAATGAGAGCTGTTCTTTTCCAGCTTTTCCAAGCTCTAAGCACAATATAATAATGAAGGAATCCCCAGATCTGTCAGCAGACCACAGTTTGGAAATGGTTCTGAATTTTTGTGATTTAAATGCCAGCTGCTGGGAACCAACTGCAGGAGAGTGATATTGCCTTCATGCCCTCTTTGAAACATCTCCCTGGAGGCATGGGGATGAGCTCGCATGATGAACCATTGATCTAATTCCTCAGAGTTCTTCTTATGTCAGATGTGATGTGAAGACTTGCATATGTGGAAAAGCTGGTGACAAAGACAGAGCTTTTGCATCACCTCAAATACAATGCTTTGTTTTCACTTTAATTCAGAAATGTTCAGTTGCCAATACCTAATTGTGGTGAAATTGTGATGAATATGCATGTATAAACTAGTCTTCCATTTTCTGATTAATTGTGGAAAACACAGGAACCTGTATTCACATTAGGGATATAAATCTTTCCTTTTTTTCTCCTCACAGGCAAGAATGAGTAGAATGTGTACTTTTCACTGTGCAAGAACACTATTATTATTATTATTATTATTATTATTATTATTATTATTATTCAGCCCCAAGGGGTATGTGCTCCTTGTAAAGGCTTCCAGGGATTTATTCTGCATAGAATTATACATTTTTTTCTGCACAAAAAAGTATGGGTTTTGTACAGAAAAAAGTTTCCTGTTGAGAAAATATGGGATTTGCACAGAAAAATCACATGTATCTCCGCACAACAACATTGGTGCAATAGTCTTTGCAAAATGTAAAAGATGTTGCCACCCCTCTCTTCTGTTCAACAGGGTTTCTCCACTGTCAAGAAATCCTTTACTCTGCTGAGAAATTAAGAGCAGAATATGCATTTCAGCCCCAATTTGCACTTGTCTACCTTGTCTTTGCAAGAGGATGTAGTCTGCATGAAATATTTTAGGTGCATGCTAGTGTAACTACTTTACAGTAAGCACTAAGCTTTTTGTAAGACTTGGTCTTTTACATAGACTTCAGGGCAACTTCTTGGGCCAGATGGTCATTTATTCATGTTCAAGTATGTAATGGCAGTGGCATCACTAGGGTTGGTATCACACACACCCACGTGAAAAAAATCTACCTCCAAATCACAGATTTGCAATATATTCTGTCTTCTTTTCCACCTGCCTCATGTACCTTTGGTTTCTGCAATGCCACCTCCCAGTTGCAACTGAAGAAAGGACGCTCCCAAGTACAATGCAATCCAAATGTCTCCAGCCTCAATCCAGTTCTCCCTGAGTAGACACCTCGATTCCATGTGATTTATCTCTGTGTCAGCTTGCAAACAGTCAAGGGAGGCTTAAACTGGATTGGGACTAACCAAGAAGAGTCAAGTCTAAATGAATTGGGGTGCCCCCCTGTCCAAAAATCTAAAATTAATATCCTTGTTGCACCTACATACAAACATAAACCGGCGGGCCCAATCTACACCAATCTGCTTCCTCTGATCCAGGCGGACCCAGTATACCTCCACCCAAGCAGGCCAAAGTGTGTAGATCAGCCTTCCCCCTCACCACTGATCACATGGCTGGATGCTTTGTTCTGGATGAATGCTTTGGTCACATATAGTCACTTGACTTTGGAGCAAGTTCCCAAGCAGGGTTTGACTAAGGAGGAGCCAGCAGCCTAAGAAAGAGAAAGGAAAAATAATTTTCTTTTTCCTTCTTCCCAAGACTGCTGCCATCTCTCTGGTCATGCCCTGCTTGCAAAGTTGCTCTGAACAGTGGCCAAAGGCTTCAGCCAGAATAAGGTAGATTGGGGCCCACTTGGATGAGGGCAGAATGGGTCTTCCTGAATCAGAGGAAGCAGGTTGGTGTAGAATCCTGCAAGATCTACTTTGAAGACTCATAGGACTCAAAATCCTGTGAGACTTCACGCAAGATCAGGCGGGCAGGCATAAATGGTCCTGCCCATACAGTCAATGGCTATTGTTGTCCAAATACCTCTGCTGTGCAGTAGTGGTTCCTTTCTCTCCCCAGCCCAGGGGAAAGAAAGAAACTAGAATACTAGAAACTAGAACCACCACAACACAACACCCATTGCCATGCTTACTTCACTAGGACAGGGGAGAGAAAGGAGCTACCATCATCATGTGCTCCACCCACCTACTTCTCAGCAATGCTTACTCGGGTATCACCTCCTCTACACAGGCATGTACTGCTGTAGAAGCTTGTGCCTGTCTAGGTCTACTCAGGTGACGCCTGAGTAAGCAGTGCAGTGAAGTAGGCAGGTGGGCATGCCATGGCAGGAGTTCCTTTCTTTCCCCTGAACCACCAGCTCTCGCCATGCAGATGTTCGTGCCCACCTAAAAGGGGATGACACCCAAATAAGCAGTGCAATGATGCAATTTGTGGCAGGGGTCCACACTGGGGGGGGGTTGTGCTGTGGCCATGGCTCCTTTCTCTCCCCTGGTCCAGGGGAGAGAAAGGAACTGCCATTGGACAGAGGTTCGTGCCTGCCTAGGGGGGGTGATACCTAAGTAAGTGGCTCAGCAAAGCAAGCATGGCAGGGGAGAACTGCAGTGGGGGGGATGCCAGTGATGCCCCACTAATGGTGTTACCTGGTGTGGCCCATACCCCCTGCACCTCCTAGTGACACCCCTGCATAACTGACTGCTGTCTCCAGGATCAATACATTTATAACAGGAGTGGAAATTATGTGGTCCTCTCCAGATGCTGTTGGACTGTATGGATCAGCATTTATCCTAACTGGATACACTGACCCCCTAGGGCTTCTGGAAGTTGCAGCCCAACAACCTCTGGAGGGCAGCATAATCCCACCTTTAGTCTATAATAAGAGAATCTGACATCTTTTTAATAACCTTCCACAAAGAAATGCCTCCAATCCCCCACGCCCACAATAATTAAATATTTTGTTTTCCTAGTGAACCAATTCATGGCTGTGCTACAAGCCCATTTGGTTCATTGCAAGGAAGGCAGATTGAATTTTAACAGCCTTTTGGTAGGTTTGAGTTCCCATGCAACAGCCCATGCCTCACAATAGCAGGATGATTAAATAGAGAGATGCAGTCATCTTATGGAAACTACATTAAATTCTATTTAGGCAGCATTAGAAAAACATCCAGCTGATGTCTGGAGACAATGGCACATAAGGAAAAGCAAGCATCCTTAAGGTTCTTCTTTGTGATTTCTATTTACCAATTAATGCTGCTACCCAGGCACCCTGGTCTTAAAAGCATTAGATGACTGTGCTATAAAAATCAATGGGATTTTTCCCTGAGAAGCAAGATTTTGTAAACTGGAAGCTTGAACTGAATCAAATACATCCTTGGATGAGATGGTGAGGACAGATAAGAAGACTGATGCCTGATCCTAGGCATATATATGCTGGAAGAAACTCTTGGTGAGTTCAGTGGAAGCTACTCCCTAGTAAACTGGCACAGATTACTCTCTTTGGCTTTTCTTCGCAAACCAAGATTCAGGAAGGACTCATCCACGCTTTCTGCAAGCACACTGATGACTAAAAAGGCCAATCTGAGGTAAACAAGTCCGGTTGCAGAAAGCACAGCAGAAGGTCTCCTTGGGTGATGTTTCTGGGTTGTGATTCTTTCTGCGTTGTCGTTTCTCTTCAAGACTTGTTCGTCGTGAGTTCTCAAATAAGGCTGCAGCATTGTGGATAGTGCGTCTCCATGCCTCCCGATGTGAGGCCAGGGCGGACCATTGTTGGTGATCAATTTGGCCGAGCCTGAGATGTTGTTTCAGGGAGTCCTTATATCGCTTTTTTGGAGTGCTCCTCTTACGCTGACCCGTGGCGAGTTCACCATAGAGTACTATTTTTGGGAGGTGATGGTCCTCCACCCTAGAAACGTGCCCTACACAGCGCAGCTGTGTTCTCAATATCATGGCCTCAATGCTGGTGGATTACTATGTCCTGTAGAATCTTAACAGAACTCTGGGCCCTAGAAATCTCTTGCATCACCATATGATGGAACATTCTGGCACATGAAATTATCATTTTGAAGTCATGGGTGAATCCCATCTTGGGAGAAAGGTAGGATATAAATCAAATAAATAAATAAATACTGGACCTAAGATAACATTGGGACCAATTGCATCCTAGAAATGTGTTCAGCATCAGGGTGTGAACCTGGGTGGTTGGTGCAACTGCACCTCCAAGATCATATCAAAGTAGCATTATAGCTTTCTGTGCATTTCTCTTCCTCCTTCAAGGATACCATTTAAAGTAATGATCCCAGTTTTGTGATAGGGAGAAGAGAGAGAGAGATGCAGAAGTTGTGGAACAAAGTTGTAAAGTAATCATCTGGAGACTTTTGTATCTTCATCCAATTTATAGCATAATGTGTTGTCCTTTACTAGCTGCTACTACTGAGCAACAGTGGTGAGAAACACACTGTTGCAGTGCAAGAATGAGCAAGTGTGTTTGTCAGTCATATGGCAACTTAAAATCATTGCTCAACTGCTTGTCTTCAACTGGAAGTATTTTTTGGGAGATGCAGTGGTTCAAATGAATATTGTCTCCTAGTACATCAAAGCTGAATGTTTAAAAGCAATAATCTGGCTATGGTTCTATGATTTAGGCTGTGACTGATTGACTTATCCAGTATTTCCAAGCCCATAACCATTTTTTCCCCTAAAGCACCCTTCCAGCATTTCACAGATGAAAACCAGGACACATACAATCAAGCAACATCAGAGTGTTGGGTCAAGATGGCAAATTTTATTAAGGAAGAAGAAACAGGCAACTAGGAGAAGCTGCAGGGGTTAGCTTTTGCCTGAACCAAGGACAACATTGGGAAGGGCAACATTCTACCCCCTCCTCTCCTCTCCCCCTACTGAGCTACTTAAGAGCAAACTACTTTTGCACTTTGAACTTAGTTTGCAACAACTGAAGTAAGCTGAGGACAAAGAGGGAAAGTAGGAAGAAGACGGTTTTTAAAGGGAGCTGAAAAAAGTGGGATGAGAGACAATTAATTGAATTGTCTGTGCCAAATTGGGACAGTTGGAAAGTGGATCTTGATAAAGAGCTATTTAAAAAAAAAGATGGGATTCTTTAGGGTAGAATTATGAACTTTTTAAAAATCATGCATCAGCCTCATGCTATGAGCACATCAGCAGGATTGTCAGGCTATAAAAGTTGTAAAATCAAAGAGAAATGGTAGAGTTGCAGAGGAAAGAAGTATAATAGTGGAGCAGAGATGGGAAAGAATGGCAATAATGTGAAATAGTTTGAGGGTCAGCCAAAATTCCAGGCCCACCTCTCAATTTCCCAAATCAGCTTTGGCTCTCAGGGCCATTGAGTCTATTTAGTATTATATACTAGACTGAGTAAGCCAAGTGCTAATGTATTCTTTTATTAAACTACACAGTGATTCTGTGAAGGAGATCGTTATTTTTTTCATTTTACAGAAGAGTCACTGAGGCCCTCTTGCACCAGTGAGCACTAGCTGACAATAATGTAGATCTTACCTCTCCCATTCCTCACTCTCTAGACAGGACATATTTTGCACTTGAGTCAGGGATGAAAATGGCTGGTCCTCTGGGCAAATACGGTACTAATACTAGGCAGCAAAATCAACCATTTGCCTTTTACCAGTTTACCTTGTTCCTTATGTACACTGATCTATAAACATAGACTTCAAGCCATGTGTGGGCCCAGATCTGAGCTGGGGTTTAGATACAAGTGCTCTAGGAGGTGGGAGGCCAAGGAGTGAAAGTGAAAGGAAGACAATGAATGGAAGAGTGCAGCATCTCCATTAGTTATCCAGCATGTCTTCCTGCAATCCTTGCAACTTATTAGGCTGGTACTTGGAAAGAGTTACAGACCCTCATGGTCTCCCTGCACAGTGAATGCTGATGGTTTTTGTTAGTTAAGTTGCAAGTGCTTCAAAGTTCACATGTTTAAAAGGGAGCCAGTATACCCAAGAGTTCAGAATTAGCATTCAGGAATAGTAATGAAATTGCTACATGTGATGAGAATATGACAGTGGCGTATATAGCAAATGGTAGGATGGAGGACCATCGCCTCCCAAAAATAGTACTCTACGGTGAACTCGCCATGGGTCAGCGTAAGAGGGGCGCTCCAAAAAAGCGATACAAGGACTCCCTGAAACAACATCTCATGCTCGGCCAAATTGATCACCAACAATGATCCGCCCTGGCCTCACATCGGGAGGCATGGAGACACACTATCCACAATGCTGCAGCCTTATTTGAGAACTCATGCTGAACAAGTCTTGAAGAGCAAGTCTTGAATGCAGAAAGAATCACAACCTGGAAACATCACCCAAGGAGACCTTCTGCTATGCTTTCTGCAACAGGACTTGTTTATCTCGGATTGGCTTTTTTAGTCATCAGTGTGCTTGCAGAAAGCACGGGATCAGTCCTTCCTGCATCTTCGTTTGTGAAGAAAAGCCAGAGAGAAAGAGATAGCAAATGGTAGCTGCTGAGATGTTTGGACCATGCCATACATCTGAATTTACTTTGGGCTACCCTAGTCTCCTTTGCAAGATTTGGCTCTCACTCTATAGGCATAACTTAAGCATTTTTTACAGATTGTGCCAGGCTATGCCAGTCTCTGTATTTATAAAAACACATTTCTCTTAAGAACATGAATCTTTCCTTCTTCCAGGCACAGGACTCACAGAAAGGCTGAGGTCATCTGACTAGTGAGCATTACTATAGCTTCTAGAAAGCAAGCCCTGCTAAGGTATAAAGCCCACCTATCAAGGTACATCTTTGCTTGAGCCGTAGAAAGAAAAGAACCAGCTTCTTGACTAGGAGATCTAAAGAGTCCCATGTTTCCCCAGAGACCAGATACATATCCATCTGTGCCTATATTTTGTATCAGCAATGACTTTGTTTCACTTCAGTGTATTCTTGAACCTAATTTGGCTAAAGACCTGAGTGGATCAGGCCCTCCAGAGTAAAACAAGAAAGATAATTTAAAAAACCTAGGTGACGTGTGAATGGCCAAACATACTGGAACAGAATTTTATAAAGCATTCTGTAAGTACATCTGCATCCCCCAAGGACCCCAGAAGGTTCTAAAACTATAAGTGGGAAGAAATCCCACAATTCTCTGCTCTAACAAGGAGAAGCTATTCCCTTTTGGACTTGCATTCCTCACTGACATTGCAAATTTTCTTGCTCTCCCTTGGTCCCATTATTGACAACTCATTTAAAAAATTGTCAATGGCAACCAGATTTCTTATTTCTTATTCTTCACCAAATGGAAAAACATTAGCATTGTTACTACAACCAGGAGAGGGCTGGAAATGTCGTTGCTCACTGGGCCACTCTCCAGAACCATACAATGGCTGTGTTGGGGGGGGGGTGAGTTTCCAAAATAGAATATTGGGGGCACTTTTCATTGCTGTGATCATACAACAACCATAAACATGAAATGGAATAATTGCAATGGTGTAAGTTAAGTTTACGATATCATAATTACTGAACAGGATGCCAGCCTTTTTTTTTCTTTTTTTTTTTTTTTTTTTTTTTGCAGAAATAGAAGTGGGGTGAAGAGTCCCAAAATGCAAAAAAAAAAAGTCATCAAAATGCACAAAAGCTCTTGCAATCTTATCCAGAAGACAGAAAACATCTTAAATTTTTCATTCTTATGTGTGAGAACAAAATAAGCAAAGATTTGCATCCTCCTTGTCATATGTAAACCCACAGATCCCTCTGCTCTCCTACTGGTGAAATATTATTTGCTATCAACTGCCATGTGGCTTGAAACTGAGCTCTTCACTTGTTGAAAATATCTCATTTTTAAGATTTTCTAAATGAGGCACTGGAGTTTATGCATGAACATTTTGATGTTTTCTCTGTCATGAAAGCAGTATAACAATTTTGGTGCCTTCATTGAAAAGCAAGTGTTATCTATCTATCTCTATACATAGTTATATACTTCCTACTTCCTGGGCTCTGAGAGGTGAAAAATGAAAGAACACCAGAGACACATGGTATCTTTGTAATATTTACATTCAAATAACAAATACGTGCCAATAAACAGATGGCACACAACTGCAAATTCGGTATCAGATTCCCAGATGGGGCTGCCAGTTCCCAATCTGCATGCTAGTATTCCAGTTAACTCTGTGCCTCTAGTTCCATGGGAAAAACCTATTTGTGACGCATTGGCCCAAATCCTGTTGGTGTCTGCCACACAACCAGTGTAGTTACACCAGCATATGTATTTTGGGGTGTTGCAGAAGATGATATTAAATGTGTGTGTGTGTGTGTGTGTACCTTCAAGTAATCTGTCAACTTATGGGAACTCCATGAATTTCTCATAGGGTTTGTTTATGCAAAGAATACTCAGAGGTGGTTTGGCCAGTTCCTTCCTCTGAAATATAGCCTACAGCAGCTGGTATTCATTTGTGGCCTCTCATCCAAATACTAACCTGGACTGACCCAGCTTACCTTCCAAGATCAGATGGTATATGGTGTCTTTAGGGTATTTAGGCTGATACTGAATACCCCCTTGTTAAATCCTCAACACCACTGTGAAAGGCATCTTCCCAGCACCAGAATGTGCCTCCATAGTCATTTAATTTCATGGAAGGTTCAGGAAGTATCCAGCTGCAGTTCTAAGACGAGAACAGACATCAGTTTCCAACATACACTAATATACCCATTGGAGATCTGGGACAGTGATATTTTTGTTTCTTCTCCCAGCCACAGAACTGCAGCTGAACTCTGCCCATGTACTCTCCCTTTCTTAGTCACTAAACATCTATGGGGAGGGGTGCTCTGAACATTGGAAGCTGCTTTCTACAGGAGTTAGAAAGGGTTGCCCAGCAGAACTGCACAGGCTGAGCATTATACTCTACCTCTCCAACACAGGATCTCAGTGTAGATGTGTTGTTACTATTGGGCATGTTTAGGTTAGAGAAGAGAAGACTGAGGAGATTATCAGATGAGTGCCTAAAAACATTATTATGGTACTATATTTAACAGCATTCGTGTTCCGGCACAATGACACACATTTTCGCGTGCTGCTGTGATAACGATACAGAATTGCCCAAAAAATCTGGCAATACAAGTGGTCACACTGCTTACTTCCGCATTTCTCTGTGAACGTGATTTCGGTGCATCTCGCAAGAAGACGCAAGTGCTCTAAAAAGCCCCAAAACACCAAAATTAAAAAAGAAAACATTCAGAGAAGCACAGATACACATTCAGAAACTTGCAAGCAAGACGGGAAGGTTCATAAAAAGAGTGTATGGTCCCTAGTTTTCCTGTTCGCACCCGGAAGTGTTCTGGCAGGACCGTCCATGGATGCTGGAATCATGCCAGCAGAACGGGGCAGCTTTTCGCGCACACTGAAATCCAGAAAACAAATGCTCTGGGAGATCAATTCATGACTTCTCCCCATCAATAAAAAATAACTCCCTTGTAACGGCAGCAGAATAATTGCATAGCCCTGGCGCATAATGTCGTCTGATAAGGAACCACTTTTGCAATCTCATGGCATCATTATAACATCGTTTTTGATGGGTCTGATAATCTTCTGAGAGGTAATAGGATAGCCATCTTTAAATATTCAAAGGGATGTCAAATATAAGATGGAGCAAGCTTGTTTTTGCTGCTCCAGAGCTAAGGACACAAACTAATGGACTCAAATTACAAGAAAAAAAAATCCACCCAAACATTAGGAAAGATGTCCTGCATGGCAGACAGTTAGACTAGATTGTCTTTGTGGTCCCTTCCAACTCTATGATTCTATGATTTTGTTATAAACCGTATCTGTGTTACAAGTTCACAGCAGGAAGGTGAGTAAAGGGGTGGGGGGTGTCAGGTCTACAGTGTGCAAGGGAGGGAAGTATTACACATTTTAGATTGTAAGATAGTAACTTGTCTTTATGTACTCACTAAAGTAGCTTCTCCCATCCTGGTGTCGTTCAGATGTGTTGCACTACAATTCACATCACCCATGACCAACATGCCCAAGGCCTTCTGCACACTAATGATACTGCATAAATGGGAACAGGAAGCAGATGTTTTTTTAAAGTGTTAAATTCCTAGCATTTATAGTTGTCTTTTTTCTAAATTGCTGTTTTATTGTGTTTTGTTATTTTTACTGCATTCTGTTATTCACCTTGAACTGTATAAGGAAAAGCAAGGTTTAAATATTTGAAATAATAAACAGTTACTTGGCAGGACGCTTTGGCATTATTTACTGGATACTGAATGTTATATTTAGATATGGAGAACTTCAAAAAGTTTGTTGTAGGTACAGCCAAGCTCATGCACCTCTAACATGATGTGATATGTATAAACCCAGGGGTTGTATTTCCATTCCATAGTAGGGGCTTTACTGCAGAATTTATGCCTAGAAGGCAGCTCTTGACCTTTCCCAAAAAGATGGCAATGGATAAAATGGATAATAATTGCAGTTGGAGCTTCTTGCTATGGCTCTATAAAAAAAATAAACAGCACAGTACTATGACACTCAGTTCAAAGGTGTTTACAAGAGCAGGAATGAGCCTCGGGTCTCCTACTGATTACTTCTGCAGCTCCTCTATTAGGTAAAATTGCTAAATCTGTACAAAGAATTGACCACCTCATATGCATTGTGTGACTATTAACAGAGAAGAGCAGACAAGGAATAAGTAATAATGAGTGATAGGCATAAAATGATTAATTAGAACAGACACCCAGAGCTGTCATTCTGCACACTTGCTTAGTAAAACATGGCTTGGTAAAACAGCAAAGCTATTGGTGGAACTTCAGTACCATCAGAGCTTCATATTGCATCACTGGAACTAGAAAAGTCATTTGATAAATTGCCAACACAAATAACCATTTGGAGTCTGACTATAGCATCCACAACCGAGTAATCGACAAAAATTCCCATGGCAGACACCAATACTGGAAAACGACTGCCCCACCCCAGGGATATTATTCCTGTCATAATATATGCCTATATTATTATCCTTTGTTAATTCATTCATTCACATCCTGTCTTCTCCCCAGACCTGAGATTCAGGAAGGTTTATTGCAATTAAAGCAAATACAAGTAAAAATACAAGTACAGTAGATAAAAATATACAAATACAAAGTATAGCCACATTATATAATTATAGCAGTTTGGTCCCACTTTAATAGCCATGGCTTCATTCTATGGAATCTGGAATTTGTGATTTAGAATTCTGTTTCAGAAATCTCTAATCTAACAGTTTAGGGAACTGGACTAGAGAATTCGGAGGATTAAAATATAAATACTAGACTTCAGTATAATGCAACCATAGCAGATTAAGTGGGATCAAATTGCTATAATTATGTAGTGTGGATGTACTCATAGTTTAAAATGTAATTAAGCTATAAATAAAAAATTTAAACATTTTTAAAATATACATTGAAGGATGATACAGATGATGATGATGATAAACAGCTATTTAAAAAAGCCATTGCAGTCATTGCAGTCATTTTTCAAAAGGCTATCAATTTTTTAAAGCCTCTAGGGGTGCCTGCTGATGGAAGGAGAGCAAGGATCTCTGACCTTCTTAGGAAATAAAAAAATTCCAAAGTTCAAATGGTCTATTTTCAAAGCTAAGTTTGATGTTGACTTTAGAAAAAAAAACACAAGCAGCTTTTTTCATTGTTATTGCATGTTACTTTATGAGTAAGATACTAGTAATATTTTGCAAGCATTATTTTAAAACTCTTTCTTAAAAGCGAAAAAATGGCACCACAAGATAAGTCATGTTTTGGAAGTAACATTTTTTTTTGTTACACCAAAAATGCATGCTGTCATTTGTTGTTACCTTATATCGTCAGAATAATACATTCCACATGTGTTTATGTTTCATTCATTACTCCCAAGTGCTTGTAAATACTGGGAGCACACAACTTCCTTGTTGCAACAGCTCCACTGGCTGCTGTTTCCTGGGGGGAAACAAAATGCTGGTGGTGACCTATAAAGCCCTATAGTACTCAGATCAAGGTTATTTGAAGGGACATAACTTCCCATATGAACCTGAGTGTGTTTGGAGATCTTCTGGGGAGGGGCTTCTCTCTGTCCCCCCACCCTCACAGCTATCTGGTGGGAACCCAGGAAAGAGCCTTCTCAGTGGCTGCTCCCAGGCTTGGGAATTCCTTTCCCAGAGAAGTTAGAATGGTACAGTTCTTGCTATCTTTCTACAGGCAAGTAAAGACTCCCCCCCCCCACACACACACCCTTTGGCAAGCCTTGGAAGTCTGACTGGTCAAAGGGGAAGGGCTGGATTTTCTATTTGCTCGTGTTCTTCTAGTGGGTTATGTTTTCAACGAGTTTTAATTTTTTGATAGTTTAAATTTTTAATTTTTGTATGCTGTGACTTTTAGTTGTGTTTGTTTTAACTGTTGTAAGCCATGGCTTACAACAGACTGGGGAAAAGATGTAATGTACATAAATAACAACAGCAACAATGGCCTTGGGATGGGGTGAATGTGGCAAAAATATTCCCCACACCCTTGCAGGAGTATTTGAGGGCCATCTTTTTTTAGTCCTTTTGAGCCCTAGGGGCCACAAAACTGCTCTGAGGGGGTATGCTGCTCGCTGACCATATTTTGCCCACCCCTGCACTAAGATTTGGAGAAGAGACAGCCTAAAAGATGATCTAATGCTGCAGGCTCTATTTCAGAGGAAGGCACTGGCAAAACCACCTCTTGAGTATTCCTTGCCTAAGAATACCCTGTGAAATTCATGTGGTTGCCATAAATCGACAGATGACTTGAAGGCATGTAGACACACGCAGGGCCTAAATACCCTAAAGGCACCAGATCCCATCTGAACTTTCAGAGCATGGGAAAAGGTAATTTTTGGACTGTCACCCCCAGAATCCTCCAGCCAGCATAGCCAGAAAGGGATCTAGGAGTCCTAGTAGACCACAAGTTGAACATGAGTCAACAGTGTGATACGGCAGCTAAAAAGGCCAATGCGATTTTGGGCTGCATCAATAGAAGTATAGTGTCTAGATCAAGGGAAGTAATAGCGCTACTCTATTCTGCCTTGGTCAGGCCTCACCTAGAATACTGTGTCCAGTTCTGGGCTCCACAATTCAAAAAGGATATGGACAAATTGGAGCGTGTCCAGAGGAGGGCGACTAAAATGGTGAAAGGTCTGGAAACCATGCCTTATGAGGAAAGGGAGCTGGGTATGTTTAGCCTGGAAAAAAGATGGTTAAGGGGTGATATGATAGCCCTGTTTATGTATTTGAAGGGGTGTCACGCTGAGGATGGAGCAGGCTTGTTTTCTGCTGCTCCAGAGACGGGAACATGGAGCAATGGATGCAAGCTCCAGGAACAGAGATTCCACCTCAACATTAGGAGGAACTTTTTGACAGTAAGAGCTGTTCGGCAGTGGAACACACTCCCTCAGAGTGTGGTGGGGTCTCCTTCCTTGGAGGTCTTTAAACAGAGGCTGGATGGACATCTGTCAGGGATGCTTTGATCATGATTTCCTGCATGGCAGGGAGTTGGACTGGATGGCCCTTGTGGACTCTTCCAACTCTACAATTCTATGATTCTATGATAATAATATCTCTAAATCTATTTAAATAACTTTCCTCCTCCATTACCTCCATGTAGATTCAAAAGGACCAAAAGTCAAAATCAGAATCAGACTGTGATAGGCAAAACAAAACTATCAATTGTAAAATACATTTAAGCATGTGACTTTTCATGTGTCATGTGCTCTCAATGAACAGGGACGTGATTTTCCAAGGCCAGTGTTATTAGATATAGCATGCGCGTGCGTGCACATACCATTCTTCTTATAAAGGGTATCTGAGTAAAGATTATATACTATTGCTTTGCTGTGGTGCATGCACCAAAATTGATCCTTTGCATTTATGCCTCTGCTTTCTGCAAGGTCTTTGGTTTTTATTATACCGTCTCCCATAGGAACTGTGTTGAAGAAAGGATGGGCTATATTGATTTTTTCATTCTTCATGATGAACTTTCATTTTTCTTTCTCACTCTATGAAGTATTTTTTCTTCTATAAATCTATTAGAACACCGCAAAACAATAAATTTTCTTTTTTTAAATTTAGATTCTCTCCTTTTCATTCTTTCTTTAAGGCAGGGAAGTGATCTGGGGAAGATTACATAGTAAAAATGAAGATTATTGCCTTCAGTATAATCATTTCAGGTGATATAACCAAATAGTTTGCACACACCCACACATCTGCAGATTTCAGGGTGATGGGCTCTACATCAAGATTTTCCTTGATATGCTAGTTTTCTACATCTATGCATATATTTATTTATCTACTTGTAAAGCTGGTTGTGGCATGCTCCAGGTGTCCAGGTGCCATTTTTCTGGCTGAATGACCACACCAGCCCCTCCACATGAACCCCACATGCCCCTTCCAGTTTGAAAAAAAAACCCTCAGGTTTTTTTTTAATCACCAGATTTTCTAACTGAGGTCACACTTCTCTCTATATCACTGCACCTAGAGGCTTATTTTTATTTATTTATTTAGATATTTATACCCCGCTCTTCAGCCACAAAGGCTCTCAGAGTGGCTTACAATTTGTTAAGCAATAGCACTTTACACATCTACACTGCATTAAGCAGTTTCCAATGTGTGTTAGCTAATTGCCCCCACAAGCCTGATACTTATTTTACCAACCTATGAGAAGATGGAAGGCTGAGTGAACCTTGGAGCCCTTGAGGTTAAACTTGCAATGTTGTGGCTGCAGTACTAGCATTTAACCACTGCACCACCAGGGCTTCCCAAAGCCACAGTTCTCATTTTTTAACAAACATAATGGACACAAGCCCTGGGCTGGGATCACAAAAGCACATGACTTTAGAGTAACATTCATGCACCTCTGTTCTCAGGACTGGCCTAAAACCTCTGGCTGCCTCATCGGAAAAACAAAATGTCTGCCCCTTCCTCATACTAGCAAGTGAACTTTATTTCAACAATGAGGACAGGATAAAGGTCCACACCACACTTCAGGGAAGTCAGCTTTCCTAGACATACTTCACAGGCTCTGTCTTGCCCCGCAACAGAGGGAAGGGCCAGGAACACTTTTACACTACACAGTTATCCCATTGATTTCATTCTGTCATGACCTCATCCTATGGAATCCTGGGGTCTGAAGCTGAGTGAAGCTCTAGCGCTCTCTGCGTGAGAATTCTAGATACCTGTCTCTAAACTGCAAATGGAGCCAGAATGGTGTAGTGGTTTGAGTGTTGGACTATGACTCTGGTGACCAGGGCTTGAATCCCCACCTGGCCATCGAAACCCAGTGGGTGACCTTAGGCAAGTCACATTCCCTCAGCCTCAGAGGAAGGCAAAGGCAAACCTCCTCTGAACAAATTTTGCCATGAAAAGCCTGTGACAGATTCACTTTTGGGTCACCATAAGTTGAAAACAACTTGAAGGCACACAGCAGCAGCAACAACATGCAAATACCAGAAATCCATAGGATGGAACAATTGCAGTTAAAATGGAATCATAGTGCTATAATTCTGAAGTGTGAAAGGCCCCCTAGACAGTTCAAAAGGAAATGCCTAAGTCAGGAAGCTGACACTGCTCACCAGCCTCCTGCCTTCCCAGCCCCAGCTACTGGAGTCATCAGTTTCCTCACAGCCTGTTGACAGAGGTGGTTCTGTGTGTCCCCAACCAGTGCCACAGCATGTGGTTTATGCCTAATTTTGTCTGGATAGTATCTTCTAAGTCAAAGACTGCTGCCAGAAGATAAAAGTATTAAAACATTGTAACAGCCAGCAATAATCCCCACATGAGCTTTACAGCCTATTCACAAGTGAAACTAAGAGCTCATTTGAGCCTGGAATGTGTCTCTTGTGAAGGTCATTAATGTGGTTTAGAAAATGGGGGGAAAGTCATTTTTACATCAGGCTCATCTTGCCTGCCTTCTCTGGGAATGTGTCTTGCAAGAGTTCCAGAGTCAGTCAGTCAGTCAGTCAGTCAGTCAGTCAGTCTGTCTGTCTTGTCTGTCTGTCTTGTCTGTCTGTCTGGAGATATCAGACACATAAAAAATGGTGTTATAATGACAACATGAGAGAGCAACAGGGCTTCCTTATCAGATGACGTCATACCACAGAATTATGCAAGCATTCTGCTCCTGTTACAAGGAAGTTCTTTCTTATTGACGGAAAGAAGTCGAGAATTTATCTCCCACAGCATTTGTGTTCCGGATTTCAGTGTGTGCGACAAGGCGCCCTGTTCTGCTGGGGCGATTCCAGCATCAATGGGCGGTCCCACCAGAACACTTCTGGGGTGCAAATGGGAAAACTAGGTACCGTACGCTCTTTTTATGAACCTCTCCATCTTGCTTGCAAGTTTCTGGATGTGTATCTGTGCTTTTCTGAACATTTTCTGTTTTAATTTTGGTGTTTGGGGGCTTTTTAGTGTGCTCGCATCTTCTCGTGAAACACACCAAAATCACATTCACAGAGAAACACGGAAGTAAGCAGCACAAGTGCTTGTATTACCAGATTCTTTGGGCAATTCTGTATCATTATCACATCAGTGTGCAAAAATGTGTTATTGTGCCAGAACATGAACTCTGTAAAATATAGTGCCATAATCACGTTTTTAAGCACTCATCTGATAATCTCCTCTGTCTCTCTCTCCCTTTCTGTCTCTCTCTCATATATATATATATATATATATAGAGAGAGAGAGAGAGAGAGAGAGAGAGAGAGAGAGAGATGTGACTGGAGTAACCCAGAGGCTGACAACAGGGCCCTTCTCTGTAATCTGTACTTCTGAAAAATGCATGTGTGTGAGAGCATGCACACATGTACATAAGCATGTATCCATTTGTGGGAGAAAGAGAAAGAGAGAGGGGGGAAATCTTCTCAGCAACAGAAGCAATGGATATTATTTATGTGTATTATCTCTTCCTTTGTGGTCTGTGAGTGAACCACGCCTAAATTTTGCTAGAGTCTACAAGACTCTTTTCAACGTTAATGTCTCCCTGTGCAGTTTTTGCTGTTCTGTCTATTCAGACATTCCAGGAAAACTATGATAAAAAAAGCTTATGTGTGGTGGAGTCTCCTTCTCTGAAGGTTTTTAAACAGAGGCTGGATGGCCATCTGTCGGGAATGATTTAATTGTGTATTCCTGCATGGCAGCGGGTTGGACTTCATGGCCCTTGTGGTCTCTTCCAACTCTATGATTCTATGATTAGAGCAGTGTCTGAAGAGACAAATTGCGTCATGCGAATGAGCAGCAAACCGGAATAAGAAACCATGCTTACAAACCATGGTTTATTCTACCTATGGTAATCTCAGAGCCATTGCAATAATCTTTGAGAACTCCTGGAGAACAGGAGAAATCCCAGCAGACTGGAGGAGGGCAAACATTGTCCCCATCTTCAAAAAGGGAAAAAAAGAGGATCCCAACAATTATCATCCATTTAGTCTGACATCAATACCAGGGAAGATTCTAGAGCAGATCATTAAACAGAGAGTCTGTGAACATTTAGAAGGCAATGCCATAATCACAAAGAGTCAACATAAGTTTCAGAGAAACAAGTCATGCCAGACTAATCTGATCTCTTTTTTTGATAAAATTACCAGCTTGGTAGATGAAGGGAATGCTGTGGATATCTTATACCTTGATTTCAGTAAGGCCTTTGACAAGGTTCCCCATGATATTCTTGCAAACAAGCTTGTAAAATATGGGCTAGACAGGTTAACTGTTCAATGGATTTGTAATTGGTTGACCGGCCAAACCCAAAGGGTGCTCAACAGTGGCTCCTCTTCGTCTTGAAAAGATGTGACCAGTGGGGTGCCACAGAGTTCTGTCCTGGGCCCAGTACTATTCAACATCTTTATCAATGACATGGATGACGGAATTAGGGGCATACTTATCAAATTTGCAGATGACACCAAATTAAGAGGAGTAGCTAATACCCTAGAGGACAAGATCAAAATTCAAAATGACCTGGATAGACTGGAGAGCTGGGCCAAAGCTAACAAAATGAAATTCAATACGGAGAAATGTAAGGCACTGTACTTAGGGTGGAAAAATGAAATGCATAGATACAGGATGGGGGAGACCTAGCTGAATGACACTACGTGCGAAAGGGATCTAGGAGTCCTAGTAGACCACAAGTTGAACATGAGTCAACAGTGTGATGCAGCAGCTAAAAAGGCCAATGTGATTTTGGGCTGCATCAATAGAAGTATAGTGTCTAGATCAAGGAAGTAATAGTGCCACTCTATTCTGCCTTGGTCAGGCCTCACCTAGAATACTGTGTCCAGTTCTGGGCACCACAATTCAAAAAGGATATTGGAGCATGTCCAGAGGAGGGCGACTAAAATGGTGAAAGGTCTGGAAACCATGCCTTATGAGGAAAGACTTAGGGAGCTGGGTATGTTTAGCCTGGAAAAAAGACAGTTAAGGGGCGATATGATAGCCCTGTTTAAGTATTTGAAGTGGTGTCACATTGAGGATGGAGCAAGCTTGTTTTCTGCTTCTCCAGAGACTGGAACACGGAACAATGGATGCAAGCTCCAGGGATAGAGATTCCACCTCAACATTAGGAGGAACTTTTTGACAGTAAGAGCTGTTCGGCAGTGGAACACATTCCCTCGGAGCGTGGTGGGGTCTCCTTCCTTGGAGGTCTTTAAATAGAGGCTGGATGGCCATCTGTCAGGGATGCTTTGATCATGATTTCCTGCGTGTCAGGGGGTTGGACTGGATGGCCCTCGTGGTCTCTTCCAACTCTACCATTCTATGATTCTATGGCTTTGTGTGATATTTGAATTGACAAACCACAGTTGGCCCACCCTTGGACGTCACTTTACTTCACATTACAGGTGATGAAATTAGAGATGCAATCCTATACAATGGTTTGCCCGCATGTTTGGATGTTGTTTGAGTACTACTCTAATGAGTGCAACCCGTGGTTTGGTGTTGTGTCTGAATTAAGGCAATGATCCCACATTCTCAATCACCAGAGTTATTTGACCCCATGCTTATTCTACTTTTCAGTTTAATCTCTTCAATCCATTTGTTTAAAAAGAGGTCTATCAAGATTTTAATTGACATACTCAAATGTCCAAACATCCAGGGCAGGTCACTGCATCACGCACATATCAGTCTCTTTTTAGACTCATATACATACAAATATAGCTACAGGTAGATATATACATTACACTACCTATCCAAATATCACAGGCAGAGTTTAGGCAGACCTTGCTGATCAGTGTTCTACATGAGAGTAAAAGGGGACACCCTGCTCCCTTCTTTCCTTCTTCTGCAAATTAGAATGTTGTGTACAGTTGTCATTACTATACCTCAAAGAGCTGGAAAAGGTAAGGGAAAGGGCAACTGAATGATCAAGGGACTGGAGCAATTACATTATGGGAAAAGAGGTCAACATTTCGGTCTGTTTAGCTGAGGGGGGGAAAGCTAAACATGATATAGGCCTATAAATTAATGCATAATGTGGAACAGGTGGATGAGGAATATTTTTCTCCATCTCTCATAACACTACAATCAGGGGGTCACCCAGTGAAATAAATGTTCAGAAATTCTGAAAACAAAAAAGACGTACTTCTTCACATAGTGCAAACTATGAAATTCACTTCCACAAGATGTAGCGTTAGCCATCAACTTGAACAGCCTCAGAGAATTTAGAAAATTCATGGCAGACAAGGCACACAATAGTCATATATTACCTCTGAATATCAATCAGTTGTTGGACAACACAAGTGGGAGCATACTGCTGCAGTCACATCCTGCTTTTAAGCTTCCCATAGGCATGGGAATAGCTACTAGAAGACAGGATATTGCATAGGATAGGCCTTTGGTTTGATCCCATACCACTCTTCATGTATTCTTAGGACTGGGAAATGATATACCTTAGCCAGCCAGCCAGGAAAAGAAGAGTTCCGGGGGGGGGGGTAGATTCACCAGTATTTCCTACTCCCAAAAGTATTATCTGCTTAGAACAACATTCTGAAAGTGTATCACAGGCCAGAGTCCTCTTGGTTTCTGTAGTTTCTCTAGGATGTTTCTGATATGCAAGAGATAAATAGGAGGGCATATGTGATAAAGACGTCTAAGATCCACAGAGCCAGAACACTTGCTGCACACATCCCAATGACTGAACATTGGGGGCGTCAACACTACCCAGTTTGTGGCTTTGTCAGAGGAGAAAGAATATGCCTGGTTAAGGCTTCTGGGATGTGTCTTCATAGATTTCTTCGTAAACCTCATTATACTATATGAAGTTTCCTCCAGACGTCTGTGCAGTTCTCTTTCACTTTCTTCAGTAGGAGCTAAAAATATTTACTTGTAGAGTACGGTGCCTGAAAGCTGTTTCTTAAGATTCCAATTTCATTTACAATGTCCATAAGCAAATAGAGTTGGAAGTAAGATTCAAATGTTTCCAAAGACTGGATGCTTCTTTGCCCAAATGGATTGGTTCAGTCTTCACAAAATATAAAGACATAATGGAAGCCCTATCAGTTCTGAGCTCTGTGGTCACTAACTCTAAAATATCTGTAATGCTGTCCTGCTAAGCTTTGGCCTGTATGTTTCATTTCTCACACAACATTCTTTGTTTCATCTGTTTCAGGTGAAGCCTTAAGAGGCAGCTTTGACAATGCAAGCAAGAGAAAGAATGAATCACCTATGGAGAAAGAAAAGGAGAAGCTCTGAACAGACAGAGTAATGCCGTTTGACCCATTATGACCTCTTCAGCTGAGGAACCTGCCTACTGCAGCAGAGCATCTTCCCTCAGGAACCATAACAGCTGTGGAAGCATCTAGGGGTGGCAGAGCAAGGAGCTGCTTGCTATCTGTCTTACCCTTCTCTGTATTTTGTCCATGTTGAGTTCCAAATGTGTCCTGTAAAGGCTTTCACTTTGCATGGAAGTTGGTCTTGCCAGTTAAAAATGAGACACCTCCAACTAAACTTGCTTCTCATCTGTATGGCAACCACCACTGCGATTCCTGTTGTACCCTGGAAGGTCAAATGCCCACTGCAGTGTGTCTGCCAGATCAGGCCATGGTACACACCCAGGTCTGCATACAGAGAAGCAACCACAGTTGACTGCAATGATTTGTTCATCTCCACAGTGCCTGAAAGCTTGCCAGAGGGGACGCAGATCCTTCTCTTGCAAAGCAACAATATTGTCAAGGTTGAGCAGAGTGAGCTGGATTATCTAAGAAACCTGACAGAGCTAGATCTGTCACAAAACAGCTTCTCTGACATTTTGGACTTCAGCCTGAAGAACATGCCCCAGCTGCTGAGTCTTCACTTGGAAGAAAATCAGCTGGCTGAACTGCCTGATAACAGTTTCACAGGCCTGGCCAATCTCCAAGAGCTTTACCTTAACCACAATCAAATACGTAGGATCTCCCCACAAGCTTTTGTAGGCCTTGAAAACCTGCTTCGGCTCCATCTGAACTCCAATTTCTTGAGGACAGTTGACAGTCGCTGGTTTCAAGTCCTACCCAGTCTGGAGATCCTTATGATTGGAGGCAACAAAGTAGATGCCATTTTGGATATGAACTTCAGGGCCCTATCAAATCTGAGGAGTCTGGTTCTGGCTGGAATGCACCTGAAGGAGATTTCAGATTATGCACTAGTAGGCCTGAAAAGTCTGGAGAGCCTATCTTTCTATGACAACAAGCTGGTCAATGTCCCTAAGCGAGCACTGCAGCAAGTTCCTGGTCTTAAATTCTTGGATCTGAACAAAAACCCACTTCAGAGAATTAAGCAAAGTGACTTCACCAACATGCTGCACCTCAAGGAACTGGGACTCAACAACATGGAGGAGCTCGTTTCCATTGACAAGTTTGCCTTGATCAACCTGCCTGAATTGACCAAACTAGATGTGACCAATAATCCTAAACTGTCCTATATCCACCCCAGTGCTTTCCACCACCTGCCCCAGATGGAGACTCTCATGCTCAACAACAATGCCCTCAGTGCCTTGCATAAGCAGACGCTGGAGTCTCTCCCCAATCTGCAGGAAATCAGCTTCCATAGCAATCCAATTCGTTGTGACTGTGTCATCCGTTGGGTCAATAGTACTGAAAACCACATACGCTTCATTGAGCCGCAATCCACGTTATGTGCTGAGCCTCCAGATCTAAAAAGAAAGCACATCCGGGATGTCCCTTTCAGGGAAATGGCTGATAAGTGCTTGCCCCTCATTTCTGACAAAAGCTTTCCTTCTCATTTAGAGGTGATGGATGGAGAGGATATCTTTCTCCACTGCAGGGCTCTAGCTGAACCAGAACCAGAAATATATTGGGTCACTCCATCAGGCCTCAAGCTGATGTCTTATTCAGAAGATAGAAAGTATAAAGTGTACCCTGAAGGAACCCTGGAGATCCACAAGATCACAGTGCAAGAGGCTGGGCTCTACACATGTATGGCTCAAAACCTCATAGGTGCTGACACTAAGAGTATCAGTCTAAGAGTCAACAATTCTTTTCCCTTCAGTGAGGACAGGCTTGAGCTGTTAGTGAAAGAAGTCCAGGCCTACCACATCCTGGTTACCTGGAAACCTCATCTCAACACAGTTTCTTCTAACCTCACATGGTCTAGCTTTGATCCTAGTTTGGACATGACGAGTGTGGCCCGTATTCCCACAGGCACTCACATGTACAACATCACACGGCTGCACCACAGCACAGAATACTGGGCTTGCCTTCATGTAGCTTTTGTAGACTTGCAGAGCAAGGTAGCCTGTGTCAATGCCAGGACTAAAGAGCCTCCATACCAGCACTTGGAAAGGAGGCAGGGCATCCTGATGGTCTTGTCTCTTTCTCTTTTGCTGCTGACTGTTAGCCTTATAGGCAACTATGGCTTGGATTCTTTCAAGCCACAAGGTGGGAGCCAGGGGCCCTGCATGCCATGGAAAACAAGCTCATCTTCAGTGCATGTTGTGTACCCAACTTATATCAAGCACTGGGATCAAGGAAGAAAGGGTGAAACTCTCTTAGCTGTGGAAGTACAAGCAACACCACCAGACTCTTGAAACTTGCTGGTTGATATTTTCCCCCAGGAGGGCGGACAAGATCTGGTGGATTAAAATATATATATATATAAAGGGGGGAACATGCTCAACCATGAAAAACAATAAGCATGGAGGATACAGAATGCAGAGGCCTGGTGTGTCCCTTATCCACCCAAATCACCAGTTTGGCCAAACAGATGCTCCTTTATGCCAAGAAAGACAATCCATTTTTATGAAAGAGAAGTTCTTACAAAGACAGGCAGCATCCAGAGTAAATAACATGAGCTGAAAGCTCCAAGCCTTGTATCTCAAAATCCTTCTTCTCTTCTTCACACACAGCCATGGATCCTCTGGCAGCATCCTGTTACCAATATACTTTTTGCTCAGCAAATTTCTGGTCCTTTGGAAATACAAAAAAAAAAAAAAGGCCTTTCCCTGTGGGAGTTTCCTTTGTGTGTACATGTTTGTTGCCATCAAGAATCTTAAACAAAACCCAACCTGCTTCTTCTTGCAGGCTGTGTAGTTTTCTTCCTGAGGACCACCTCAAAGGAGGTATATCTGAAGGGAAGGCAACCTTATCAAACAAGGGAATCACGAATAACAGTGATAATCTGAACAAGGAATGCATCTTTGAATCAATTAGCAACATCAGTTAGCAAATGTGGATTGGATTTCAACCCAAAAGCTTAATTTCAAGGCTATTTTGTAAACTTTTGTGAATAATGTTAAAAAAAGAAGAAGAAGAAGAAGGGGGAGGGTAAAGAAAATCCTGCTTTTCTGTTTTTTTTGTAAAATAAAATGAATGAAAGAAAGAAAGAAATCCTTTGTATACCAATCTACCACAGCTAGAAGGCTTTATGCTAGGTCAGCATTGCTTCAGCTACATGGTGGGCAGTGGGGGGAAGATGTGGGTGGGATAATCTTTGATGTAAGAGTGTCTCAAAGAATACAGATTCTTTGGTTTGAAGTGGCTGATCTCCATACTGCATAACTCAAATCATCCCAGGAGACAAAAAGCAAGTGGAGTGGGCCAAGGGTTGAGGAAAAGGGGAGAGGATAAATATTCCATTTTCTAACTCTGTCATCACCTCTTTGTCTCTAATAAGCCAATTAAAACTGCAAATGAATTATACCTGTGGCCAACGTGCTTTTCCTCCAGCCGTCCTCTTCCTTGGTTCTTCAAAATCAAAAGCATAGCAGTCGTTCTTTAGAAAGGGGATAGGGAGTCTACAGCAGATAGAAACAGATAGCTGATGAATGGTGATGATCTACCAGGAAGGAAATTTCCATAGCCTTCACAGCAGGTATGATAGCAGACAGAGGAAGAGCAGAGCATGGGTCAGTTACTTCTCTGGACTAAAACTCCCAGAATCTCCCAGCCAATATGGCCCAAAAAGGAACTTTTCCCATCCTAGCAACAGAGATTTAGTTGAATACCATACAGGGAGAGAGCAGCTGACTGGTCAGGTATCCCCACCTGAGCCACTGGCATCAATTGCACATGCTAACAGGAAGTCATGAACCTGCCCAGGGCTGAACCAGACACTCCTTTGCCTGTGGTACCATTTTGCAATATCTACTACAGGAGTATGAAAGGCATATATTGTTGGACTGCAACTTCAGTCTGCTTTAAGCCAGCATATCCAATTGTGACAGATGATGGGATTTATAGTCCAAAACATGTGGAGGGCCACAAGTTGCCCACTAGTGTCAAGGTAGGGGTGGGAAGAAGATAGATTTGGGTCTATTGTAAGTGTGGAGAATTTTTGGTTTCCCAGATTGTTGGAGTACAACCCACACAATCCATGCTGGGTGGGGCTTATGGTAGTTTTGGACAATATTTCCCATCAGTAGGCATGCTGATGGAAATATAAACAAATCATCTGGAGAGCCCAAAGCACCATGCTCCAATCTGCTGGTAGTTACCTACAGTAGATTGGCAAAAAAATTCTGATTCCCAATTATTTAACATCAGCAACAAAATGAGTCTTCTCTGCAAAGCTCTAAATTATGCTGCTCAAGTGAAGAGTGCTTGGGGTAACCAGGAGTGGATCTTGTACAGCAGTTCTGATATTCGAAATAATGGTTCAGAATTCTTTAGTTCTGAGTGTACATATCTTCTGCACCAAGCTCTAATTAATGACTCCAAAGGTCATGGGTGGGGGGAGCAGATCTCAGAAACCTGAGACTATTACAAGGTCAGCACTTGACAGTGCCATATTCCTCATCCCATTGCTTCTTCCAGATTCAGAGGGCCTTTGGGCAAGATGGCTTCAGTGAAGGCCTCTACTCCATGAGTAGAATCACAGAATCATACAGTTGGAAGAGACCACAAGGGCCATCTAGTCCAATCCCCTGCCCTAAAGGAATATACAATCAAAAGCATTCCCAACAGATGGCCATCCAGACTCTGTTTAAAAACCTGCACACACAAAAAAAAAAAGGAGACTCCACCACACTCTGAGGCCATGCATTCCACTGCTGAACAGTTCTTACTGTCAGGAAGTTCTTCCTAATGTTAAGATAGAATCTCTTTTCCTGTAGTTTGAGTCCATTGTTCTGTGTCGTAGGGGTTGTCTAAATGGTACAAATACCCCTCATGGAACTCACTGGGAATACGACCTGTCTAAATGGGATACCACATCAATCCACTGTATTCAAAAGGAGTGGGGGCCAACATGGTGAAAACAATGCACGAAAAGCCTTCACGGCTTTTCCCATAGTTTTTAAAGAACAGTGAGGGGATTTGCATTCCTGCTTCCCATAGGAGAGGAAGCGCAAAGCTGATTGGCTGGGCAAGTATGGGGGCAGGGCTTGCTAACAGGGCAAGTGCCCACTGCCGCCATGTTGCATTTTCACCTTAGCAAGCAATTGCTAAGGTGATAAAATGGGATGTGTGGAGGGGTTTTTTGTTTTTTGTTTTGCTGTCCTGTTTAATTGAAAAATCGCTCTATCGCTCTAGTGCACCTTGGACATCATGTTTTTTAAAAAAAAAAAGTTCAGCAATGGCAAAGTACAAACGCGAATAAATCACTTGTGGTTGCCATCTATCATGTGAAGCTTATGGGGGCAAAAACACCATTAAGACAGGTTGCTGCTGCTACAAAATGCCATTACTGCAAGGTACTCCATTTTTTCTCCCTCGTATAGACAGAGTCCGAGGAGATTTTCGGACGCCTCTTTCAGCCTCTTGCCGTGCAAGCAGCCTCCGGAGCAGTAACGAGGCTGCCGCGCAGCAAGGGGTCCATTTTGGACAATGACGTTTCTCTCTCGGCATCATCCATGACTCTTGCGGCGAGCATTGGAGGCGGCCGCGCTGTTTTTCACTCACAGAAGTTGTCCGTGAGTAAAAAACCGCACGGCCACCTCCAATGCTAGCCGCAAGAGTCACGGACGACGCCGAGAGAGAAACGGTGTCATCCAAAATGGATCCCTTGCCGCGCGGCAGCCTCGTTACTGCTCCAGAGGCTGCTTGCGCGGCAAGAGGCTGAAAGAGGCGTCCGAAAATCTCCCTAGTCTCTGGAGCAACAGAAAACAAGCTTGTTCCATCCTCAGTATGATGTCTCTTCAAATATTTAAACAAGGTATCATGTCTCCTCTTAACGTTCTCTTCTCCAGGCTAAACACACCCAGCTCCCTAAGCCGCTCCTCATAAGGCATGGCTTCCAGACCTCCCACCATTTTAGTCATCCTCCTCTGGACATGTTCCAGTTTGTCAATATTCTTCTGGAGTAGGTCCAATTTGCTATAGTCTCAATTGTCTATTCACTGACCCTTGCCTTCCATGCCTGTTTCCACCACCACCACCGTCACCACTCAGATGTAATTCTTCACTAAGTTTCTTCTCAAAGGAAGCAATAGGGTTGTCCACATGGTGAAAATACCCCTCACAAAATTCACTCAGAAAATGAGCTGTCTTAATGGGACCCCACATTGTCTCGTCATATTGCGAAGGAGGGGAGCCAAAAAGAGCAAAAACTACATGAGAAAAGCCTTCGCAGCTTTTCCAACTAAAAAAAAAAAACTCCAGAGATATATGCACTTCAACATGAATCACTTCCCCATGCAGGACACAGTGAAAACCCAATTGGCTGGAAGAGCACAGGGGGTGGGGTTGGCTTACAAGAAAGCACCCTCTGCCGGCATGTTGGATATTCACTTTAGTGAGTGATCGCTAAGGCAATAAAATGAAGGTTTGTGCTATCTTTTTTTCTCTTTCTTTCTGGGGAAAGGTGAAATAGCACTTGTGCACATCATAGAAATAGGTTGTTTTTTTAAAAAAAAAAAAAGTTAAGCAGCAGTAGATTTTAAAATGTGAGTAATCCTCTCAACAACTGCCAGCTGCTGTCTCAGCTACAGGTATATGACATTTATGGGGGCTGTAAAACCATTCAGACAGGTTGTAGTTGGTGTGACTTGCTATTACTGTGGAGCAGTCCATTTTTTTTCCTTCATGTAGACAAGCCCAATGAGTAATTTTAGCAATTCTCTTCCCACCGCAAGAAAGACTTCAAAAACCGTGCAGGTTTTGCAATTTGTAACTTTTCTGCACAAAATTCACACATGGTTGTTTTGCACAGAAAACAGCATTTTCTGTACAGGAAACAGTTTTTTCAGTGCACAACTACCACATGAAAATTGCAGCATTTTCTGCACAGGAAATATGTTTCTTTATTATTATTGTAATTTTTGAAAATTCTTTCCACCCCTAAAAAGTCACACTATTGCTCTTTCTTGCTTTCTTTTGCTTTTTCACTCTTAAAATGACTCATACAGAGAAGAAGGTAAATGGGAAGCAAGAAGAGAATCAGGCACGTCAAGGCTCCACACATTGGCCATGGGCCTTCTACTGTGGAGTGGGCTTTAGCAAGTGAACAACAATGCTGACCCAGTAGTGTATCTACACTGCACAATTATAGCAGTTCAATGCCACTTTAATAGCTATGGCATTGTGGCATTTGTGGTTATCTGTCGGGAATGATTTGACTGTGTATTCCTGCATGGCAGGGGATTGGACTGGATGGCCCTTGTGGTTTCTTCCAATTCTATAATTCTATGTTTGCTGAGATACCTCGAATTCTTTGCTCTAGTCTGTGCTGGCTTTGGCTTCTAGCAATTGAAGTCCAAAGCATCGAGGGGGGGGGTCAAAGTTTGAGAAACACTGTTATAGTCCACTCCCCTGTTAGCATAGCACTAGAGCTCTCTAGCAGAGTATTCATATACTCTAGTTGCATGTTCTAGGATTATTATTGTTTTTCTCCAGATATGGGGAATCATCAAACAACACATCCCAGTTTTCCATAGGAATCATATATAAGTTCCCTGTCTCATGGTGTCTCCCACTGAGGAGACTTTTTTAAAAATTGTTGGTGTTTACTGCCTATTTGTGAAACAATTCAGGATGTGCATTCCTGCAAAACCTTGAAACATTTTTTGAACAGGAACACCTTGAACACTATCTTCCCATTCTTGGAGAGGCTTCACAAACTGTCACAAGGTTGAGTGAACCTTTGGCCAAAAGGTATCTTTTAAAAATCAAAATACAGAGAGGCAGACAGAAACAGACATATTTGCACACACAGCCCACTCATACTTTTTGTCCCTAACACTTCAAAAGACTATCTTGTGATTTTATTAATATTCCACCCATCCAAAAGATGTAGATGTTGCTCTCAGCTCAAATCTTTGCAATTTGGACAACTAATCAACTAGAACAGGTTACAACACCAGGGATTAGAAACCATATGCCTGCCCACTAGACAGGTCCTTTAACAAGAACTGTTGGTTACAGTGCCCTTCCTACCACTTCAGGATGAATTTGACTGCACCTTAAAGATCTAAAAGTGTCTCCTAACTGATGCAATGCTTTGTTGATTGGAGGAGGAGGAGGAGGAGTAAGAAGAAGAAGGGGGGACTTTTAAAAAAACCCATTTGCATCATGAAGACACCACATACATTTATTTTTAAAAGTTTTTTTTCCAACAGAGAACTGTTGAATCAGGTATTGCAAGGAACATTCTAGTGACATAAAAAGATAGCCAGTGACAGAGCTGGTATGTGTCTTGTTGTTGTGCGCCTTCTGGTCATTTCCAGCTTATGGTGACCCTAAGGTGAACCTGTCACAGGGTTTTTTGGCAAGATTTGTTCAGAGGGGGTTTGCCTTTGCCTTCCTCTGAGGCTGAGAGAGTGTGACTTGCCAAAGGTCACCCAGTGGGTTTCTATGGCCAAGCGGGGATTCAAACCCTTGGTTTCAGAGTCAGAGTCTAACACTCAAACCACTACTGTATGTATCACAATTGGGATCAAAAGGGAGACTGGATGCCAGATTTAATAACAAAGAGATGCTATGGCATAGGATTGTCAATATTAATGCAGCTTTACAGATGAACATTGCCTAGGGCTTTCCTACAGTGAAACTCATTCTTACAAGGATTACAAAGCCCACTCTTTACTTACAAACCTTTAACTGTTTTATCAATTAAAAAAACTAAAGTGGCTGCAGGGAAATTCCAGCCAGTCATCATCTAATGCAGAATATGCTGCATTAGCAAATTTACAAGGCCCAGAGACTAATGTACAAGATGTGCCGGAGCACTGCAAACATGATGATGCCAACTCCCTTCAGAAGGAAGGGCCTTGGCCCTTGAACTGATCAGAGAGAAGAAGCAAAACCAACAAGAGGGAATTTCCCTCATGATATTTGTCAGCCCAGTGCAGGTGACAACAGCAAACAATTCAACATTGCTCAGGGTGTACAATAGAAAATATGTCATTAAAAATTAAATTGACATGGGACCTGCAGTCCCAGCCCTAGCAATTTGCCAACCCTGCCTGGCAATGTAAGCTATAAGGGTAGATTCAGATGAACGTGAGTGTTGTGGCAGCAGTCAATCAGCCCAACATGGAGGTGCCTGCAGCAACACAGAAAGCAAAGGAATTTTTCATTTTCATCTTTGATTTACTACTCCACAACGACTATACTGTGGCACAATTCGATATTCATCATCTGGCCAAAAGCTACAGACCTGACTTGTCATGTAGGCTTTGAAACAGTCATCAGAGAAAAAAATGGGTCTTTTCAATGTTCTAAGAATAATATAAAAATAAGTATGCGTATGCCATCTGAGTGGTTAGTCATCACATGAAATGGCTCTTACATCTGTACTTTGCAGGTGTGTCTCACTAGTGTCCACATATCTGCACTCTGCAGATATATTTCACATATTACTCAGATACAGATCAAACCCCCTGTCCATGGGGGATACATTCCAAGACCAAGACACACACACACACACAAACCATGGATAATAGGGAACTCTATTATTTGGGATGAATGCCAGAAGTTTATTTATTTATTTTATTTAGAGTATTTATAATAGAGTATTTATAAACCCCGCTCCTCATCTCCAAAGGCTCTAAGAGTGACCATAGAGTAGCATCGGAGGATCTAGAAATGTCTAGATAGAACATTTTTTTTCAGATGTGGATAAGTGAAACTGTGGATACCGAATCTGTGGATAAGGGGTCACCCTATATCTATACACCTTGAGCTGGCTAGAAACAGACACTACCATACATAGGGCTGATTACATTTTAGCTCTTTGTCCACATCTGGGTAGTTTGTGGTACTTCTGCCACAGGTGGCTCACTATGAGCAGGGAGCCACCACATGAAATGCTGCAAGTCAATTTTTAATGTTCTCTTCACAGTCTCAAACACACATATAAAGTATTCATTGCTGCTAGGAATGGACAAACTTACCACTTAGCCTTACAAATTCATAATTTGTTAGTCAAGTTACATATACCTCAGTCAAAATGTAAATGAAAGTTCTCCCTTCTTTCAAGATCTTGTTATGTACATCTGCATCATGTATATCTGCACATGAACACTAGCTAGGTGCATCTTGGGACCCACAGTATGTCATGACATCATTTATCCTTGCATTATATTTCCTTCCCTGGTCGTCTGTTTTCATATGTCCCCCTGTTTACAGTTAGTACCTGTTATGGAAACATAGGGCTGAACATAGACATTGATACAACATAGGGGCCATTTACATGGCAAAATAAATCCTCTAAGAATTCGCAGAGAGTCTTAATAGTTTCCACATCTTTTGGATCAAAGTCGCCATATTCAGAAGGAGGGGGGCAAAAAAATCCATAAGTCACATAGTATCAGCTTTCGCTATTTCCCCCGTCTTTTTTGAAAAGTAGCGCAAGTTAGCACACTATCGACTGTGTGAATGACCATTTCGCTTACGGCAGTGGGAACTGTTAGCAGTCTTTTCGAAACTGGCACAGCACAGCTTATCCATGATTGGTTGAATTGACCAAAAAGGAGGGAGGGGTGGACTTGCAAGAGATGAGGCTTGAAAAGATCCAGCCAGCTGGCTTGCCTTCTAGCATAATTACTGTTCCTCTGTGTGTGTGTGTGTGTGTGTGTGTGTGTGTTTGAGAGAGAGAGAGCAATCACTGGATCATTCTTGCGTGTGTGTGTGCGCGTGCGCACGTGCGCACCGGTGTAACAGAGGAAGAGAAAGAGAGAGAGAAGCAGTCTGCTCAGCTGTCAGGGATTGCAGAGCGAATGAAATCTCAGCTGTGTTGTTCTTTTGTGTCTGTGTCTGTGTGCGAGAGAGAGAGACAGAGAGAGAAGCAGTCTGCTCAGCTGGTAGGGATCTCGGCTGCTTTCCTTCCCTCCTTTGTCATTATTTCTCTCCTCCTCCATGGTCTCCCTCCTTATTTGTTGCTTTATATATAGACGAAGCTACGAACTTATAGTCTCTTTCCCCCTCACACTGCCCCCCTCCTTGCTTCCTCCCCGACTCCTGCCTAGCTTTAATGATAGTGATCTGAAGGCCATGCCCCCCCAACCTTTGTCTGTGTAAACTTAGAAAGGCAAAACTCACCAGATCTTCCAATTTAGCAATAAATTATGTGAACTATGCACCGCTGGTGCGAAAGGACGGAAATCTGGAATTTATTCTGCCATGTAACTGGCCCCACAGTAGGATGTAGAAATGAAACAAAGGACTTTATCAGATGCTGAAAATATGGCATCATAAGGATGCCTAATGATCACGAAAGGGCGCACATACCAGAAGATGTCGTCCTTTTGCAATCATATCTTGCCAATAAGGCATACTTTTTATTGATGGGCCAAGCCGTCAATTGATCTGCTGTGGTGCTTTCTTGCCGGCATTGCCGGCATTTGAAGTTTTGCAACATTATGCTCACATGAATGTAGCATGAATGACAGAACACTTACAGGTGAGATGGGACAGCCAGGTAGTGGATGCTCTTTTTATGACACACACACACCCTGTGTACTTGGAACTTTTAAAGTGTGTTTCTGTGCTTGTGTTAACTGTTTGTGTCTTTATTTTACTTTCATTTTTAAATTTCCTGCACTCGTGTCTTCTCGCAAGATTGGCAGAGATCATGAGCGCAGAAGTGAATGGAGCTCTCTTTACTCTCCATTAGTGCCTGGGCTGCTTCTTTAATGCTACAGAAGGTAAGGTCTGGTGGAGGGGGGCTCTTTTGCCAGCATAAAGAGGTTTTAAAATATGCCAGCAAAAGTACAATAACAGGGGAGGGGGTTTGATAAAGTCCAAAGTCACAAACGAGAAAGAAACTTTGAACCAGGTGGGGATATAACTTATGCAGCTGTTTCATCAAATCTGATTGATTGTAGGATTTCAAATCCAGACTTTTACACTGACTGTTTTGAAAACAGTGACTAAAGGGTTAAACTGGTATAATTCTATAAAACCAGCATTACAGACGGGATCTTGGCAGAGTCGGGATGCTTAATCACACAGGCAGCACAAGCACAGAACGTAAATATCAACTCATAATCAATCTCAATTTGAATGCCAAAAAGTACTAAAGTTCATTATATAGCTACAAAGGCTTGGTTCACACATTGGCATTACAGATATAATAAATTCTACCAACCAAAAATCTACTTAATTTTAAATCTGGCGGCATTACTATTTGCTAGAGCCTGTTCACACCTTGGTTTCCTCACTATAAGGCTCTTGCAAATGGGATGGTCACCTTACCCATCTTTATACTGTACATTCAGAGGGGATGTGCAAAATCCATAAGATTTGATACAACTTCCTCTCTTTGACTCCCACTTGGTAAAGGAAAAGAATTTACTCAGTTTTATTCATCCATCAGCAGCACTACTTCTTCAGTCTCTCAGTTTCAAAGAGACCCCACTTAGGCCTACTCACTGGTAATGAAAGAATCTTCATGGACTGTGACCAATCCACAGGCATCTTTGCCTCTCTCTGAGGCCAAGGTGGAGCATTGTTATATGGCTGTATTGTTATTCTTTAGTTACCAATGGAAAAACAAAGTTGCAGAAGGAGAGTGGGACATCTTTGCCTGTTAAATTATAAGGGATCAGAAAAGAGGGATGGGTGGAATGGCCTCATGGCTCTAGATGTACATTTAAGGTACTTCTCCAGTTGTATAAATGCTGTCCATTTATGGTACTCCTCCAGTGCAGTAATCTGAAAGAAGTCATTCAAGGTCAGGTCAGCTGATAGCTTCTCTTCCAGTCTAACCTAATGTGTAGAAGGGGACAAATATACACAATCCTTCAGTGGGCTACCTTCACCCTGTATATAGAGATATCCAAATGCCACACATACTCATATAATTTAACAACTGTGGGTTAAAAAAGTGCAGTTGGTTTCCTAATTAAATTGGAAAATGGGTCAAATTTTGCCTATGTACATTGAACTAAAGTGAACTGGGTGGCACTTAGAAGAACTGTTCCAAGGTATACAGGTGGAGACAGTATTTCAGGTGAGTGGGAAGAAGTGGCAAGCACTTTCATGCCACATGTTGGGCTGGATTGGAGGAGATATTTCATCCAATCAATCGTCTGACTCTGTATACTTTACAAGCAAAACAGAGAAGCAGCTTTAGCTTTCATATTCACAAATATACATATCCAACATAATGCAGGTCTCCATCTAGGAATAGCATTATCATCACCTCTCTACCTCTCTTCTGCTTTTCTTCATGTCTAATATATCATTTATAGAACTTTATTTATTTATTTATTTATTTTGACTTCTGCAGTTGGAATGCCCCAGCAAGCATAGCCTATGGCCATAGTGGCTGGGGAATTTTGACAGTTGTGGTCCAAAAAAGTCACTCTTCCAAGCTCTGGTCTAATTTAAAACTTAGCCTGGACCAAATAAAACTGTGATTGTTCATTCACCTTAGCAGTCAGCCAGCTTCTTGGTGTAAGGAAGATAAAAATTGCCAGGGAATAAAGGGAAAATGCCAGGGAGTAAAGTCTGGATTTATTTTTATTTATTAATTTTTTTGTTCAATGTGAGGAAGGGGATTACTCTTAGTCAAGTGTTTGCTGCTGCAAGTCTGTCTCCTGTGACAGAAAGCAAGCTTCTTCTTTGCAAGCTGTCCTCTGTAAACACAGCTGTATTTAGCTGGGGAGATATTTTCTCAACAGTTGATGCAGGGAGATACAGTATAATTCTTCAAGCTCCTGTTTTAGGGGCATTCCTGATAGCTTTTGAACACTTGCTCTTGGCAGACTTGGTGTCATTGAGCACAGTATTTAATCTTCTGTTTAAATTTAATCATGTGCTTTAGCTCCATTGAGTAAATGGGGCTTAATTCCCATGTTTAAATTAAATGCATGCTTAAGTAACTTCCAAAATGAAGACTGCTGTCATCCTGAAGCAAGGGTTCTTTGATCTACAGTATCCTTTCAAAGGAGTTACTCAGGGGCATATGTGGAGGATCAGCATCTCTATTTTCCCTTTTATGCCATTTAATACTGTATTCCCAAACCATGCCATTCTAAAATCTTGTGCCAAGTCTTTGCCAAATATATGGAATGTTTGAGCAGAAAAGCTCACTGTCCTTTGCTCTGTAGAGTTTAGGCCAAATTTATACAACATTTTCTGACAGGGACAGGGGACATGGGGCCCTTCTAATGTTATTTGACTACAAATACCATCATCCTTCAAAGCCTGGAAACATTACTTTCTGGACTACAGTCCCTCAGCCAGCATGGCTAACTGGCTGTGTGGGTGAAGATATTCTGGGAATTTGTAGTCCAAAAGGTAACTTCTCCAAGCATTGCAACCACCACCACAGGCTTTACTGCCTAAGGCTAATATGAATTGCCATCCCGAGTACTACAACATGTGGATTTCTTGGATAAAAATCAATGCAGTGAGAAGAATGGGTTAGAAATCAAAGCAAATGGCAGGCAAGGATTGCTTATGGTACTCAGAAGTGGTAAGACGCTAGAACTCCAGTGGCCCCACTCAGAGAAATCATCTAAGAGGAACAGGGTGAGAGTATTAAATTCAAAACCTAACATTACCTATCTGCTCCACTGACAGTACTAGCATTCCCATCAAGTGTTAGCCACATTGAGTCCCTATATTGGGAGAAAGGAGGGATAACAGTAACAATAACAATAAATAAGTGCCTACACTAGCAGTGATCTCCAGCTACTGTTGTTGCTTTTCCTCATCACCCTTTGTTTCTGATCTAGCAATGGAAGTGACTGAAGCAGAATAAGGAGAAGGAACTCAAAGTCATGCCCTCCAACATTTCACAGATTTTTTTAAAAAAAAATGATGTGTGCATGTGGCAAAACAGCATAAGAATGTGACCAGGATAGCAGAAATTATTAATGAGGAGAGCTAGGAGAGCATTTTGCCCGAGTCTAATGAGAAGGGCAAGATTCTGCCTCCTCCTCTCTAGTCCCCCTACTGAGTTAATTGAATGTAGACTATTTTTGCCCTTAAAGCTCAGTTTGCAGCAAGTGAAGTACGCTGAGGACAAAGGGGAAAGTAGGAGGAGCAGCGAGAAACTGGGATATTTTAAAAGCAGCTTTAAAAATGGGATGACAGAAGGCTAATTGGGATTGTCCCTGCCAAACTGAAATAGTTGGAGGGTAAGCACAGTTAACAGAAGTTGAATACCACTTTGGCTTTGCTCTATGAAATTCTGGGATTTTGTAAATTAGAATGGCCTGCTAGTGCAGTAGTACAGGGGATCGGGCTACACTTCTAGAACATGAACCATGCATTCCTGAAGAAACCCTGTTGTGGGAGGGAAATGGGTTAATTGGATGGAATATACATTCCCTTTACATCTAGTTTGACTCTGATGATGGAGACATTGGTTTTCAGCACAAATCGGTGTGTGAAATGTGTTGGGCATGTTACAAAATAGTACAGCAGAGTTGTGGAGTTAAAAAATAGAGCTTTACTCAGCTGAGTGTAAGACAAACATGCAAAAACAAAGAATATAGCATCATGGCTAGGCACAAAAACAGTACAGTATAACTTCCTGCATACCTGCAGTACTATATCTTCATAGCAAGGAGAAAAACTTACTTCCCAGCAACAGGCTTCTAACCAGCACAGAGAGTAATACACTCTCTATACCCCAAGCAGACTCCCAATGCAGTTATACACTACTAAGTGGCTATCAAGTCCACCTGGCCTAATTGGCTGACTGCATCATTAATTACTGGAGCTGGCTTATTATCATGGACTCCACCTGCCACTTTGCTATACCTTCATCCAGTCACAACTTAGTATGCAAACTGGCATACCCTGACAAAATGACCCCCCCCCAAGACAGAAGGGTTAAAAGAATTTGAAGGACCAGAGAGAGGGAAGTGTAAGACTGTAAAAACTAGGTATATAGAAACATGAAGACACTGAAAACGATTTGAAATTATTACAAAGGACAAATTATTACAATGTGTATTCTTTTGGCTATGTTGGTGTGTACAGACTCTAAGAAATACTGACCATAACATTCTCCACTGTACAATGAGTTTTATAATGTTTTAATATTCTCAAGAAAATAATTTTTAATGTTTTTAACTGATAGGTGAAACAAGGCCATTTGCTGCTTTTCTTTCACTTTTCTTAAATAATACGAGCCTTTTCCCACTGTAAGAAACCCACCCACTCCAAGGAGGGAAAAATGAACACAGAGTTTGCTCCCAATTTTTAGGAGGTCTGAAAGGAAACTTCTTGTGATCATCATTACAGCCAATGCGGACTATGAGTTGGTTGCTTAGTTATCACTTTCAATCCCCTTAGCTGGGCTCCAGGCCTTCCAGAAATCTGTCAGAGACCACATGCAGAAGTGGATTTGCCACATACTCACTGTATCATTCTCTCTCCCACCCACATATTCATATCCCCATCCTGTCATTCCACCCACTCTCTTCAACTTGCCCTGTTCAGGCATTCTTTTACCTCCTTACCTTAGGATGTGAGTGGGGACCAAGGCTATGCCACATATCCATGTCCCTGATGAAGCATATGACATGTTGCCCTACTTCCTGATGTCTGTGTGCAGAGCACAGACTTCTACAAAGACAAGCCCTCAGGTAGGGCTTCTTTCTCCCCACACTTGCTTTTTCCTTCTCTCTTTCTTTCTTTCTCTCTTCTCTCTTTTTCTTTTTCTTTTTTTTCTCCATTCCTGCTCCTTCTCTTTCTTCCCATCCCTGCTGAGCTATATTCCTTCTTGACCCTGTAACCCAAATCCCACACCAAGAAGGCTTTGCAGGAAAGCTTCCATTGGCATAAATGGGAGCTTTTTAAAAGCCTACTTGTTAGGGGTGAGGCGAAGCACAAAAATCAATGTATATAGAGCCATTGTACTGTCTATTCTCCTTTATGGATCTGAAACATGGGTCACCTATCGCCACTACCTACAACTCCTCGAACACTTTCATCAGCGCTGTATACACACAATACTAAATATACACTGGACTGACTATGTGACGAATGTTGCTGTCCTTGAGCAAGCAGGGATCACCAGCATTGAGGCCATGATATTGAGAACACAGCTGCGCTGGGCAGGGTACATTTCTAGGATGGAGGACCATCGCCTCCCAAAAATAGTACTCTACGGTGAACTCGCCACGAGTCAGCATAAGATGGGCGCTCCAAAAAAATGATACAAGGACTCCCTGAAACAACATCTGAGGCTTGGCCAAATTGATCACCAACAATGGTCTGCCCTGGCCTCACATTAGGAGGCATGTAGACGCACTATCCACAATGCTGCAGCTTTATTTGAGAACTCCCGCCAAACAAGTCTTGAAGAGAAACAACAACACAGAAAGAACCACAACCCAGAAACATCACCCAAGGAGACCTTCTGCTGTGCTTTCTGCAACTGGACTTGTTTATCTTGGATTGGCTTTTTCAGTCATCAGCGCGCTTGCAGAAAGCGTGGGATGAGTCCTTCCTGAATCTTCGTTTGCGAAGAAACGCCAGGGAGGGAGGGATAATTTTCAAGGTGATCTCAGTGTATGGGGAGAAGTAGTTAACCCATGTTGTGGTGGTGGTGGTGTGCCTTTGTCATTTCCAAATTATGGAGATCCTAAGGCAAACCAATCATGGAGTTTTCTAAGGACTGAGAGTATGTAACTTGCCCAAGGTCACCCAGTGGGTTTTCATGTCAGAGTGGGGATTCAAACCCTGGTCTCCATAATCCTAGTCCACAACCTCAAACCAATATGCCACCCATCCCTCTCCCCAATTTTGTCTCTCCCCGCCCCACCTGATGTGTGTAGCATTAGTTGTTTTTAAGATTGCATTATCCTAAATGGAAGGGTTTTTTTTAAAGGTTAATTGCAGTGTGGGGAGATAGGATCAAGAAAATGGCATCATGGTGGATGAGGAGGGTCTGCCGGGCATGTTGGTCTGACTTACAGGCCAGAGGTTCCCCATTTGCTTTCATGAAAAACTCTTTTCTCCATGACTGGACAATGTATTATGTATCATTTCATTTCCCTTCCATTCTCTTCCTTACACACACAAATATGTCCATGCTTTTAATTAACTGTGAGAATCTTTGTAATATTTAGTAAGCTCCAGACGATCAAATATCAACAGAAAATGTAGCCTTCAGTATTTGGCAAGCTTGACATTGAATTGGCACTGAGTCTCCCTTCAGCCCTTAATATATTTTGTTTGGAGAGTTTAAATATTCTAGCCACACCAAGACTGTCCTAATTTGGTGGGGAGGGGGCTCTGATTAAATAGCTGGGCTGTGAATACATCAACATTGAGGAAGGTTTGCTTGCTATGGCCAGATTTTGGTAGAAGGAAAGAGAGAGAGCACAAATGCAGAGAAGGGTGACTAAAATGGTGAAAGGCCTGGAAGTGATGCCTTATGAGGAGAGACTTAGGGTGCTGGGTATGTTTAGCCTGGGAAAAAGACTAAACAGGCTCTGTTTAAAAACCTCCAAAGAAGGAGACTCTACCACACTCCCAGACAGTGTATTCCACTTCTGAACAGCTCTTACTGTCAGGAAGTACTTCCTAATATTTAGGTGGAATCTCTTTTCCTGTAGTGTAATGTAGTGTAACTTTGTAGTGTATGTATTTTCTAGGGCATCAGTTACACGACAGTTTTTATCATGGGGAGAAACAGGATTTCCTGATCCCGAGTCCCTTGTTGTTTACATGATTTGTCACTGGATGAACAATATCCCAGGATTGTTGTTTACATGACAATCTTTCCTGTGACAAAAGCAAGATCCCGAGACATAGTATCCCGTGTTTATTTTGTTTACATGGGAAAAGGTTCCGGGATTTATTTATTTATTTAGCTGTCAGACAAGGATGCGATTACTCGTTTTTTCACAACCTCAGTGATGTACTTCCTTTAGAGCTTCCTGCCACAAGCGATGCTATTTGCTGCCACAAATGTTTGTTCAAGTTTCTGCACAGAGAATGAGGGCGAAGGCAACCCCCTTTGCACAATTTCATTTTAAAAAAACACCCTGATGAGCTTGCCACAGAGGTTAATGCCCAAATATGTTAAAATCCATTTAAAAGGAGAATGCCAGTACAGACACACAAGGCAATTTAAAACACAAGCCTCAGTTCATGCTGGGGTTGGTGGTTTGCAATCTACTGAGACACACACACACACACACACACGCCCCGCGCGCCTGCTTTGCTTTCAGCCAGGAAGCCAAGTGCAGGGGATGGGGGGGGGAGGGAATGAATGAGTGACCGTGAGCCCAGAGGTTTGCAGTGTGACTGTCCCTTTAAAAATACAGGGGGAGGGACAGGTTAAAACTGAGGGGTTTGCAGTGTAAAAATCCATTGAACGGGGTGACTTCTGGCACAGACAAACAAACAGACAAACCTTCGTGCTGCTGGAAGGAAAGTGTTTGCTTTCAGCCAGTGAGGCTGAATCTATTGAACAGCTGACTGAGCCCTCCTTCTCTGAACTCTGTGCCCGCCCCTGCCCACCTCAATTTCCAGCCATCACCTACTGCCGAGATATTTTGTCCCGACCTGTTCATATATCCGATTTTCTGCATCTTCCCAAGACTTTTTTAAAACCACGGGACAAACCGTGGGATAGAAAGTTGATGAATTATTCTGGTTGAGGAATAAAAGGTGGTCCCACTTCCGAAAAGCTTAAGACCGTCACGCAGGACATGTGAACTACCAAAGATCAACACGAATTCATCTCACTACATTTTCATCGTGTAAACGGCGCCTACGTCTTTTGTTGTAGTGTTTTTAATTGTGTGGGGTTTTTAAAAATTTCTTTGGTTGTAGGCTGTGTTTTTAATTTATATTTTATTATTATTATTAATAAAATAATATATTTTATTATTATTATTATTATTATTATTAGCCACCTTTGTTGGTGAAATGGCAGGGTATACATTAATTAAATAAAGAAATAAATCACTGCAGTTTTGAACAAGAACAAAAATTTAAGTTGACAAAGCATAATGGCTTGGCCATAATATCCATTATTTTTTGTATTCTTCCAGACAAACTAGTTCGGGAGGGGGGGTGGAATCTCACCACATTTTATAGCCATAATAGGCCTCAGAAGAACCCACCTTCAGAAAATGAGTTTTAAACACACACTGGATGCAAAGCAGAATGCTCAACACCAGTGAAATTCTGGCCAGGAACTGTATCACTTAATGTTTTGTTTGGCCCTTTCAGCATGTAGCTTTTAATACAACAGAGCCAATTGCTGATCTCATACTGGATTATGAGGCTAATCACAACTTTAAATTATGGACTTTATCAGATGTAGCAAATACGGCATCATAAGGACGCCTAATGATCGTGAAAGGGTGTGCATACCAGATAACGTCCTTTCGTGATCATGTAAAGTCCAAAAGCCATACTTTTTTATTGACAGTCCAAGCCGTCAATAAATCAGCTGTGACACTTTGTTGTTGGCATTGCAGGCTTTTGAATCCATATGCCATTGTATTCATGTGAATGCAGCATCAATGGCCAAACACTTCCAGGTAAGTTTGGGACAGCCAGGTAGGGGACACTTTTTTTATGACCACACACACACACACACACTGTGTAATTGGGACTTTTTTAAGTGTGTGTCTATGTTTTGCTGTACTTTTTTGTGTGTTTATTTGGCTTTTATTTTTAAATTTCCTGTTCTAGCATCTTTTTGTTAGAATTGGCAAGATTTCAACCCCAGAAGTAAATGGAGCTCCATTTGTGCTCCGTTACTGCTAGGGAAGCCTCATTGACACTGCTCAAGGTAAGTCTGGTAGGGGGACGTTCTTTTGCTAGCATAAAAACGACAATTTATGCCAGCAAAAGGACATGGGGGGGGGTCTGATAAAGTCCCTTTCCCACTATTCATAGATTGCCTTTTCCCATTGTCTCTTCTCCTCACAAAGAGAACAATGCTATTTTCCCCACCCCCCTCCAGACTGCCAAATGGTAAAAGAAACAAGCATCTGGTTAAATGCAAAGACGGTCATCATAGTTAGCTATTATTGAAGTACAAACACAAAAATTAGAAAAGATGCCCAGCTGTACAGCTGGGCTTGAACAAAATACTGTAACCTTGGAAACACTTCCTGAATATGGGGCTCCAGACATAGTCTGAGGCAAGGGAGGACGAATGAAAATAATGATGCTGCCTACCTTCTACAGCAGGAAGGGAGCCCAAGCTTTGCAGTTTAATTAACTTTGAATGTATTTGCTGTTTTAGACAGAGCCATACCAAGACACTTTGCTGCCTGAAACAAAGCAGGATCCTGTCAAGTCCTCTCCATATAGCGTGTTTGTCATCTGTCTTAGGAGATTATCAGACGCTAAACATTTCCCAGGACAGGGACGACAGGAGATCGCTAAAAGGCTTACCTTTTAGAAAATGACATCCCTGTCCTGGGATGCTCCCATTCTGCTCCTGTTCCTCCCCTGCTTCCTTTTATTCATGGAAAAATCCATGAATAAGAAGCCCGTTCCATTATTATAACGGAATGACAGGTGAGTGAACAGGTGCCCCATTCTGCTCCCGGGATGAGGACTGGATGTGATGTCACCAGGAGGTCAATGCCAGACACTTCTGGGTGCAATTGGGACAACAAGGTAAATAAAACCCATTTTTTCCCTCCCCGGGTAGCTTTTATTTTTAAAAATGTGGTTTTTTGTGGTTGGTTCACTGTTTTGTCAGCTGGGGGGAATATTTTAAATTTGCCACCTGGCCGTTCACCGGGATTTCAGTTTCCAGTCGTAAAAGCAGCCTTACAACGGCTGCATTTGTGACCAGGCAGTGAAGGGAGGGGGAGCCCGTTCCTGTTGCGGAATGAAGGTAGGTGTCTGAAATCTTTTTCTTTATTCTGCAGCAGGAATGGGAGTGGGGTGGGGTGGGGGTATTGGGACCGAAACAGGCTATAAGGGCCCATCTGATAATCTCCATAGAATCAGCTTGTTTTGTAGAAAAATGTGGGGGAAACCCTTCAGCCACTCCATTTTGTAACCCATGCCATATAAATAGTGCAGTGGTTGAACATAGAGATACCTATAGGTTAGACAGGGGGCAGCTGGCTGTGACAAAAGGTCTGGAAAGACGCTCACAATTTAAATTTAAAAAAATCCCAAGGAACGCTGGCTGTTCTTGGACACTGTGGGGGAAACCAACATGGTAGGTAGCTGCCCAAGAATGCTGGATAATGCTACCAGCCCTGGCTGGAACAATGCAAACTGCCAAAACGCTATTCTCCCTTTTGAAAATGGAAAGAAAAGCATACAACATGGCCAGACAGCTTGCATATGTGGCATAGGGAGAGAGGAGGAGGACTGCCAGGCCCAGCCCAAGTCATTTTGTAGCCTGAGGCAAAGGATAAGATAGTATCTCTCTGGAGTTAAAGCTGACTGAACTGGTGGTTGAATCTGACTTTTAACACTGGTTACTGGCCAATGTTAGCTCTTCAACTACAGCTGTGACAACGTGGTGCTTTAACGGGCTAGGACATGTTGTGTGGTATACAGAGCTCTGCTTTTGTAACAGAAACAAAAAGGTGGGGATTTTAGGAGGAGCCGCTAGGAGGCCCCCACTTGGCATCTGTTACCTGAGTTGGTCTACCTAACACTAGGGCCCACCATAAGGGCTGACACTTTTGGATGCGTGCAAGAGGTCTCACGGGCTTAGCTGTTGATACAGCACTCCTATCTGTTTCTCCCAAGATGCAATACTGCTTGCCCTGCTCTTGCTCCCTGGCTCAGGAGATTATACCCAGGCATGTAATGAGTCACACTGGGCTTTTATTTGCACCACATTTGCCAAAAAGGTTTGCCATCAATTATGTAAAGAACAGGCTTCTCAGAGAGGAGAAACATGGTTAAGATGTAGTCATGATCAGTAAAAGCTTAACTGCATATTTATTTCTAAGACGTTATGAAAGAGGTGTAGCTTAAAAAAAATGCTATAATGCACAGTTTAGACCAGTGGTTCATAACCTTTTCTTTACCAGGAACCCCCTTTAAATATCTTTTGTTACCACAGACCCCTAAGACTTAACTCAAGATTTAAAATAATAAGAATAATAATAGACCATTGACAATTACACCATCCATTAAACATTCCCTCAGAGGGAAAGACTTTTATCCTGCTTCTTCCTGCCAGTTTGCAGCTGGAGTGGATTGAACAGCAATGCACAGGCCCAGCTAGCCAACCTTTGCCTTGGCTCCTGTCATGTGGCCATTCCACTGTGGGGAAGATGTGGGCTGAACATCCTTCAAGCCTTTGCGGACCCTCTGTGAGGACATCATGGGCCCCTGGGGGTCCCCAGACCACAGGTTAAGAACCACTGGTTTAGACTATTTGCACTCTGGGTACAATGTCTTCATCGTACCTGTGCTTGGTACAATGCCTTCATCATACCTGTGCTTTGTTCTGCACACACAGCTTCAAGGACTAGGAAGTGGGGCTTATTAATAAATTTTTATCTATTCAATTGTTTCTATCCCACCATACATCACAAGATCTCAGGGTGCTATCTAAAACCCCAATCAGAAGCTTTTTGAAGAAAAGTAGCTACTAGTTCTACCTATCTATCTACACACACACGCACACACAAGCCCCAAATGAACAAATTGTATTTCAATAGTTAGGTATGATATGTGGCTAAGAGTAATCCAGTACTAAGACTTCTTCTGAAGCTTTGTAGAAAAGATCCTGGGACAGTCATTCATTTAGTAATTATATGGTGCTGCAGTGATGCTCCAATTCTTGGATTTCCAAGGAAACAAAAGGGCAGCCTGAATGCCTAAATGTGTATTCATACATATTTGTGTAACCACACATTCCACACAACACTCAGATTTGCAGTTGCTATGCTATCTGAATACAGAATTGCATTCTCTTCAAGCACAAAATGTAGCAGTGTGGATGCTGAGATAATGCAATACTGTATATCTGCAACAAAAATGGAATGCCTCCATCCCCTGAAACAGCTGGGTCACATCTGCAGGTTTATTGAACTAAAAGCAATTTTTAGAGCATAAACATTCACCTGTCCATCTCATTCCAGATGTTGAAGTGATTCAAGTTTTCTCCTTTTATGTAATTGTTATATGGTATATTGCTTTGTTTTGGTACCTCAAGCATACCTTGTGGGATCCCTGTGGCCAAGCAACAACAGAGTGTGGTCAAGATGGCAAAAGTTTTTGAGAAAGAACAGAGAAGCTAGGAGAGACTGCAGCAGTTTGTATTTGCCTGAACCTACTGGGAAGGGCAAGATTGCCCTGAGAAGAGGAATCTTTTCTTCTGCCATCTCCAGGGGTCACAGAAAGGGATGAGGTCTCCTGACCTGTGAGCATTACCATAGTTTCTAGAAAGAAAGTCCTGTTGAGGTATAAATCCTACCTGTCAAGGTACCTCCTTGTCTCAGCCCTAGGAAGAAGAAAGCCAGAATCTTGTTTAGGAGACTAGACCAGATGCACACCAACTGTGCCTGTTTTAGGCTGAAGTGACATCCTCAAGCTTCTTACCATCTACCTGTAATCAATCAAGGTATATTTTTTGTATCACTTATCCCTAACATTTCACAGATGAAAAGCAGGATGCATGTGGTCAGGAACATCAGAGTGTGGTCAAGATGATAAATGTTGTTAATGAGGAAGAACACACAAGCTAGGAGGGGCTGTAGCAGATTGCTTTTTCCGGAGACTACTGAGAAGGACAAGATTCTACCCCTTCCTCTCCTCTACTTCCTGCTGAGTTAATTCCGTGCAAACTACTTTTTCCCTTCAAACTCAGTTTGAAGCACCTAAAATAAGTTGAGACCAAAGGGGGAGAGTGAGAGAAAAGATGAGAAACTGGGACATTTTAAAAACAGCTGAAAAAGTGTGATGATAAGAGGAATAATTGAGATTGTCTCCACCAAATTGGGACAGCTGGAAGGTGTGCAAATGTAATTTTGAACCATTTGAAGTTTTCAGGCTTATTGAATCAGATCCATTCCAGTGTCCTAAAAATTCAGGAAAGGGAAGGTGCTTGTTTTGGATTATCATTCCCAAAGTCCCCCAGCTGGCTTGGTGGTGAGGTGAACCCATGGGGGATGGCAAAACGAGGGCACTTTCCCCTCTAATAAGAATTCCTTTCCTGCTCCCACCCATGAAATTTTCCTTCAGCGCCCAAATTTCTAGCATTGCAGAGTGTGAGACATGTAAAACCAGTCACACCTAAAACTCAGTATTACCTGTGTTCTCGTTCCCTTGGTAAATTTGCCTTTCCCCTGCCCCCCGTTTTCTCCCCAGACACCTACACTGTATTTCCAAAAGTTCAACTGAAGTTTAAGTTATTGCAAAGCTAAAAATGTGGGGAATAATGATTCCATTTTGTCCATCAGCACCACCACCCAGTATGGTGGCCATGGTTCTATCTGTAGCCCAAAAAGTCAGTGTTCTGAGTTCTAATAAGGACCATAGCTGAGCAGTGGAGAACATGACCTGAAGGAAATAAAATCAGAGCATCCATGTGATCTTGGATTTGTTTTTCAGTATCAGGGGATCTCTTCCTCATGACCACAGTTTTGAATATGGGAAACAGTTCCCCATACAGACATCTTCACTAACAATTGCTTCTCAGAATCTGCTAAACACCAAGCACCATTTAACTTTAAGGAAATATACAACTTTACTGCATAGGCCCAGAATTGCTCTTAACCTCTGAGGAGGTGGTTAAGTTTACAAATGCTTCAAGCAGTTTCTTATGTGCCTAATTCATGGCCTGGGAAAGGCCAAAATCACTTCTTTTTTCTTTTTACAACTTACCATCAAACTATACAATACACTTAGCACATATTTAGAAGAGCTGCTCCCTCAAGTGATGGAAGAAATCTGTTTGTCAAAGTCCTTTTCCCTCAGTTGTATTGAATATACTTGGTTTTGTGATTGGTCATCGGAAGTTAAATTTAGGCTTAATTTACCAGTTGGATTGCTGTGGCATGTATATCCCATTTCTGTAGGGAAAACATATTAATTGTAGGGAATACGCATTCCCTTAACATCTGGTTGATCCTCACATATGGCCATTTTATGTTTTTCTGAAGTGGCTTTCAGGCTCACCTAGATGCCAAAGTCAGAAAAGCCACAAATCAGTGAAACTTCCATTAAAGTCAGCCTTGCCTTCCACCCTATGAATCACTACCTTGAAGGTGGCACCGTGATAACATCACTAATCAGGAGGGAATAGTCAGATAGTGAACTGCACACTGTGAATTATAAAGGCTGCAAAATTTTATAGGGCCTGCTTATTGGGACTTATGGGCCATTGTGCGGTTCCTGTGAATGAAACAGTGTTAGTAGGGGTATATTTTTGACTGCCAAGCATATGTCATTTCTGGATGTTGTCTAATGGGAATGAGGCCAAATGGCTTTCTGTACCTGGGTTGTCTTCTTTTTCTTTATGTTATTTTCAAAAGCCTATTACGGGTTAGGTAGACATAGCAAGTGATGCTGTTCACAGATGCTAACATGATACAGGGTTGTTGTAGCCATAGGTGTACTATCCCATCAGAGTGCTGATAATTCCCACTTAAGGTGATTTTATGAAGAACAGATCTTTTAATTTATATTACTGGGACTTGATTTTAAAATAAAAAAGTTGTTCCTTCCTTCTGGAACACTTGCAAAATTCTCTGTCACTAGATTACACTCATCTACACAGGCCAGAATATGCCAGCTGCCCGTCAGCATATTCTGCTGCGGATCAGGCCCATTCCTCCCCCATCACAGGCACGAAATGGGAGGAAGTCCACACTGCCATGCTGGCCTATTGCTGCAGCCACTACTGCCACCCACGGCCTACTTTCTGAAGCCAGGAAGCCAACCCACAGCATGTGAGCAAGCATCACTGCATGTGACCAATGTGTGCCTACGGTATGTGATACGCTATGTGCTGCTAGGTTTGGATCAATTTTGTGTCTCTGAAATATTAGTAGAATCATAGAATTATAGAGTTGGAAGAGACCACAAGGGCCATCCATTCCTACCTCCTGCCATGCAGGAAATCACAATCAAAGCATCCCTGACAGATGGCCATCCAGCCTCTGTTTAAAGACCTCCAAGGAAGAAGACCCTACCATGCTCCGAGGTAGTGTGTTCCACTGCCAAACAGCTCTTACTGTCAGAAAGTTCTTCCTAATGTTGAGGTGGGATCTCTGTTCCTGGAGCTTGCATCCATTGTTTCGTGTTCTAGTGTCTGGAGCAGCAGAAAACAAGCTTGCTCCATCCTAAATGTGACACCCCTTCAAATACTTAAACAGGGCTATCATATTGCCCCTTAACTGTCTTTTTTCCAGCTTAAACATAGCCAGCTCCCTAACTAGTTTAGTAGATCATGGAAATGCTGTGGATATCACTTATCTGGATTTCAGCAAAGCATTTGATAAGACCAAGGTACTATACTTTAGAGCTGATTCAGATAAGCAGCGCTGACCCACAACCTAGCCATGCTTGCCTATTCCTTTCAATTCAGTTAGCAGTCTTGGAAAGCAAAAACAAAGGTTTGGTTCAGTATTCACCACCATCTGCTTGTTGCTGAGGGGCTCGAACTTCTGACCTTGCCCTTTTACCCTCAAGAGCCCTCCTGTGAGTCACACCTGTGAGTCACACCTGTGAGTCACACCTGTGAGTCACACCTGTGAGTCACTAGGGGGTGGAGCTGGGAACCTAGCTCTATATAACACCTTGCAGAGGCTTTCCAGGCCAGTCTCCTGCCAAAGGGAAGAAAGAGTGACCAAACAAAAATACAGCATACCTAAAAGTACAGCTTAGCATTCTCAGCATTAACTAAGAGTTCTTAGATTACCTAAAAGCTCTCACCATGGACACTGAGGGGACTGCAGCAGTCACTTGCAACACTTGTGCGATGCTTGTATTCTTGTCTACAGACGTGGAGAACTTCACATGCACCAAGTGCAAGCTGGTAGCCTTCTTGGAGGAGAAAGTACACCAGCTGGAGACACGGGTAGCTACACTTCAACGGATTCGCGAGCAAGAGGTTTTCCTGGACAGAACAGAACGAACAGTCTTGGATGGGGACCGCACAGAGGAAGTGGCTGTGGAGGAGAGGGTCTCTTCACAGATACAGGAAGCAGACAGCTGGAGGAATGTCACACACAGAACAAGAAAATCCAGGGATTCTTCGAGCAGCTTGCAGCTACAGAATCGATTCGAAGCCCTTTCCCTTATCAAGGACAACGAGGAAGAACAGCATGGACAGACTTCAGGGGTAGAGCAGTGGACCTTGAGAGGACCGCCGCAAGGAACAGCAGCTGCAAAGCCTCGGCGGAGGCATGTGGTGGTGGTGGACTCCTTGCTGCGGGGTACAGAAGCAGTGGTATGTGGGCCTGACAAGATGACTCGGGAGGTGAGTTGTCTCCCTGGGGCAAAGATCTGTGATGTGACCGAGAGGCTGACAAGACTTGTCAAGCCAATGGATCATTACCCCTTCCTTTTGGTCCATGTGGGAACCAATGATACTGCAAGGCACAGCTTTCCCAAGATCAGAAGAGATTGTGAGGCCCTGGGGAGGAAGCTGAAAGAAATGGATGCACAGGTTGTCATCTCGTCTCTTCTGCCAGTTGAAGGGTATGGTCCAAGAAGGGAGAGGAAAATAGCCGATGTAAACAACTGGTTCCGTAGATGGTGTCGCCAAGAACAATTTGGATTCTTGGATCATGGACTGCGCTTCCATGAGGGGGGACTTCTGGCAAGAGATGGGGTGCATCTTGCAACAGTTGTAAGAAACATTTTTGACAACAGTCTCAAGAATTTGATCAGGAGGGCTTTAAACTGAGTCAAATGGGGGAGGGAGACAGTATTCTGGAAGGCAAAAGGGCTGGAGAAAATAGCCAAACTGTCATAGAGGGAACAAGGCAAACAGCGCAAGGACCCAACAGTGGGAGGCAAAAAAACTTGCACAGGGAGCAAGTAAAGGGAACACATGGTCTTAGATGTCTCTACACTAATGCACAGAGCATGGGAAATAAGCTAGATGAACTTGAACTCCTCGCACTACAAAACAAATATGATATAATAGTCATTACTGAAACCTGGTGGGACGAGTCTCATGATTGGTATGTAGGAATAGAGGGGTATAACCTTTACAGGAGAAACAGGCCAAACAGGAAAGGAGGAGGAATAGCATTATATGTCAGGGATATTTACACCAGTGAAGTGATCCATGACATCAATACTGGAAGTCAGGTAGAGAACATCTGGATAAAAATTAAAGGGGAGGGAAACAACAGGGATGTTATTGTGGGACTCTACTACAGACCCCCAAATCAGACGGAGGAATTGGATGATGCGTTTCTAGAACAGATGAACACACATGCAGAAAGGAGAGATGTAGTAGTGATGGGTGACTTCAACTATCATGATATTTGCTGGCAATCTAACTCAGCCAAAACTTCAAGGTCTAGCAAATTCCTTACATGCCTGGAAGACAATTTCATGGTCCAAAAGGCGGAAGAGGCAACAAGGGGGTCAGCTATTTTAGATCTGATCCTAACCAACAGAGATGACCTGGTTAATGGGGTGCAAGTGGTGGGATCCTTAGGTAAGAGTGATCATGTTCTCCTGGACTTTGGTATACAATGGAAAGGAGAAGCCAGGCATAGTCAGACACGCATTCTTGACTTTAGGAGAGCTGATTTCAATAAACTCAGGGAAATACTGGGGGTGATCCCATGGTCAGGAATATTAAAAGAGAAGAGACCTCAAGACGGATGGGATTTTCTCAAAAGGGAGATACTGAAGGCACAGTTTCAAACAGTACCATTGAGGAAGAAAAATGGGAGGTGTCTCAAGAAACCAGGATGGATGACTAAAGAACTTTCAATGGAGCTAAATTTTAAATGGAACATGTACAGGAAATGGAAAAGGGGGGAAATCACCAAAGAAGAATTCAAACAGATAGCGAACATGTGTAGGAGTAAAGTCAGAAAAGCTAAAGCGCAGAATGAGCTCAGGCTTGCTAGGGAGGTTAAGAACAATAAAAAGGATTTTTGGGGGTATGTCCGCAGCAAAAGGAGGAAGAAGGAAATGATAGGGCCACTACATGGAGAAGATGGCAAAATGCTAACAGGAGACAGAGAAAAGGCAGAATTACTCAACACCTTCTTTGCCTCAGTGTTTTCAGAAAAGGAAAAGGAGGACCAAGCTGAGGATAATGGAACAGAGGACACAATAGGGGAAATCCAGCTCAAAATAAGTAAAGAGGTAGTACAGGAATACCTTCTTAATCTAAATGAATTTAAATCTCCAGGACCAGATGAACTACATCCAAGAGAATTAAAAGAGCTGGCAAATATAATCTCAGAGCCATTGGATATAATCTTTGAGAACTCCTGGAGAACAGGAGAAGTCCCAGCAGACTGGAGGAGGGCAAACGTTGTCCCCATCTTCAAAAAGGGGAAAAAAGAGGATCCCAACAATTATCGTCCAGTTAGTCTGACATCAATACCAGGGAAGATTCTAGAGCAAATCATTAAACAGAGAGTCTGTGAACATTTAGAAGGCAATGCCATAATCACAAAAAGTCAACATGGGTTTCAGAGAAACAAGTCATGCCAGACTAATCTGATCTCTTTTTTTGATAAAGTTACCAGCTTGGTAGATGAAGGGAATGCTGTGGACATCGCATACCTTGATTTCAGTAAGGCCTTTGACAAGGTTCCCCATGACATTCTTGCAAACAAGCTTGTAAAATGTGGGCTAGACAAATTAACTGTTCAATGGATTTGTAATTGGTTGACCGGCCGAACCCAAAGGGTGCTCAGCAGTGGCTCCTCTTCGTCTTGGAAAGATGTGACCAGTGGGGTGCCACAGGGTTCTGTCCTGGGCAAATTTGTGCTATTCAACATCTTTATCAATGACTTGGATGATGGAATTAGGGGATACTTATCAAATTTGCAGATGACACCAAATTAGGAGGAGTAGCTAATACCCTAGAGGACAGGATCAAAATTCAGAATGACCTGGATAGACTGGAGAGCTGGGCCAAAGCTAACAAAATGAAATTCAATACGGAGAAATGTAAAGTACTGCATTTAGGGCAGAAAAATGAAATGCATAAATATAGGATGGGAGAGACCTGGCTGAATGAGACTATGTGCAAAAGGGATCTAGGAGTCCTAGTGGACCACAAGTTGAACATGAGCCAACAGTATGATGCGGCAGCTAAAAGGGCTAATGCGATTTTGGGCTGTATCAATAGAAGTATAGTGTCTAGATCAAGGGAAGTAATAGTGCCACTCTATTCTGCCTTGGTCAGACCTCACTTAGAATACTGTGTCCAGTTCTGGGCCCCACAATTAAAATAGGATATTGGCAAATTGGAGCGTGTCCAGAGAAGGGCAACTAAAATGGTGAAAGGTCTGGAAACGATGCCTTATGAGGAGAGACTTAGGGAGCTGGGTATGTTTAGCCTGGAAAAAAGACGGTTAAGAGGCGATATGATAGCCCTGTTTAAGTATTTGAGGGGATGTCATGCTGAGGATGGAGCAGGCTTGTTTTCTGCTGCTCCAGAGACTGGAACACGGAGCAATGGATGCAAGCTCCAGGAACAGAGATTCCACCTCAACATGAGGAGGAACTTTTTAACAGTAAAAGCTGTTCGGCAGTGGAACACACTCCCTCGGAGCGTGGTGGGGTCTCCTTCCTTGGAGGTCTTTAAACAGAGGCTGGATTGCCATCTGTCAGGGATGCTTTGATCAAGATTTCCTGCATGGCAGGGGGGTTGGACTGGATGGCCCTCATGGTCTTTTCCAACTCTGCAATTCTATGATTCTATGATCTCCTTTATTAATTCTTTCAGCATTTCCCTGCTTTAGTTCTTCATAATCTTGTGGCCCACCTGAATCCAAGTCAAGAATCTCTGGTCCAGATAATCTTGTATATGAAACAGATCTGAACAGAAGGTGTACAGGACTGAAGGCACACCATGCCAATATGTCTGTGTATCAAAATTCACCCTAGTTTATGTTCAACACTGAACATGAAGATGATATGCACAATGTTATCCATGGGATTAATCAATAATTTCTGCTGTTATTGCACCCAGAGGAGACAATCACAATGAATTGAACATCATTGATTCAACCATATGATTAAAATGTTAATGACAATGATCACATCAGGATGCTCTCATGGGTGCCTTTTGCACAACTGTTCTGGAATGAACTGTACATTCATACACATTTGTACAGCAGAACTAGTTCTTGGTCTGTAAAACACAGAGAAAGGCTACTGTCTTCAGTTTCAACCTGGAACAGTTTGAGGAATATCACTGCAAACATTGATACTATAGTATTTTTAATTGGCCAGCACCAACTCTAGGATGAAGTCAGTTTATCACAGTCACATGTACATGTTCAACTTTTCATAGGTCAGTGGAACTGGAATTTAGCATACACTATGGTAGCCACATAGACAGTTAAGAGCTGCTTCCAGGGTATGGGATTTATACTATATTCACACTCAAAATAATCACCCCAAACTTCACCCATGATGGAAAAAATGTGTAGTCATATTTTTCTCTTTACAGTGTGAAAAGTGGCTGAGGGCAGATGGGTTAGCAGAAAAAACAAAAGGTTAGACAGCCCATTCTCCATCACGGTTACTTTACTGGAACATGTAGCCTCTAGGGTGTGCTTTCATTGAAGCAGGGAAACTACTAGATAAAAGATACATGTGGTTGCATGTAAAATGCTGTTTGGTCCCATGAAACTAAAAGTACTGAGTGATATTTCCCCAAATATATGACTGTAGTGGGGAATGCTGACTGGGTAAATTAATTCTTCACTTGCCAACAGAGAGTCACTAGCAGAAGCATTTCCAAAAAATACACCATAGTTCAGACACAGGTTAATACGGCTGATACAAGAATTATGGGTGAATTTCTCCACCTTGCTCTACACTGAAGATTAGAAAGCTCATGTTCACAAGAGTTCCTTATGACCTTAAAATCTATGGACATGATATAGGGGAAAGTTTTATGCTGTAGTTAAGTCTTCCTGGGTAAATAACGGGAACATTTAAAAAAACAGATGGAGTGAGGAAATGATCTATTTGATAAAGCAAAGAAAGGTTCTTTGCTTATGGTTTCATTTTCAATATGAAAGGCTGGTTGAAAGAGTGCATTCTTTCCTCCATCTTGGGGTGTCATCTGCCTCTTGTAACCTGGAAAATTTCCACTACTGTCATTATTGTTTACAATTACTGTATTACATTTGCTTAGGGAATAACAGTCAGGCACATGAGGCATCTCCTCTACACCTTCTGCTCTTTACCTTCCCACCCTCTTCTTTCTCAGGCTAAAGAGTATTGTGAATTTCATATACAACTTATTAGCTTCCAGAAAATTCAGTCAAGGACACTGTGTGCCAGATTCTATTTTAAGTGCCATACCCACCCACCCCCACCTTCTCCTTTTGGAACAAACTTGCTGCTGAACCTTTATTTTGTAAGAGAATTAATGTTAGCTTTCAGAACCTGCAATCAAGGGAGACTTGGCTGCTGCCATACTGCCCTGAGCTTTATTTAGCCTAAAGAGTGAAAGTCTATACAGCAAACAGGAAGGAAATTACTGGTAGAAAAGCTGGCTGAAACTGAAAGAATTCCAGGAGACTGATCCTGCTAAAATTAGGCTTCACTAAATCTCAATGAAAGCAATGGGACCACCTTTAACAGGGCAGAAATCCTCTCAATATGGTACACAAACACACAATGGCAAGATCCTACATTGTGCAACACTGTAAGTGTACCACAGGAGGAACTCTGCTATGGAACACTAATCCTAGGACTTTAGGTTTTGCTTCAATAGTCCCCCAGAAGGGCCGTTCTGTGACTGGTGGAGAGCGGATGGATGGGGGAGGAATCAGAGAAATCTCTGGCTATGCCACATAGCTAGACACAGGCCAATAGTATCTTGCATCAGATCTGCTAGAGGTCTCAGTGAATAATGTAATTATTCTGCACCTGAATACAGGGACACAGCCAAATGCTTCTCTTACCTCCCTCCACTTTCCACCAGCAAAGAAATGGTCAGGGTCATATTGAAGCACAACAATGAATCCTGGAGGGTGGGGGCTCCAGAATGTCCAAAAAATACACATGTAAAGGTAAGGTAGACTTAAGTTGGTGTATGTCAGTAACAGATGCTGGCCACCAAATTATAATGATGGAATGGCACAATGGCAGACTCTACCCAAGGGAGACAAACTCATAGAGACATTTGAAAAGGACCTCATGCATACAATTGTACTCAAGGAGGGCACTTCCAGGATTCCTGAATGTTTGGAGGGGAGACTTCAGTACATACAGTTGAACAAACAGTACAATTAAAGAGTGTAAGTCAGAACTTCTCTCTCTCAAACACACACACTAAGTGCATGTATGAAAAGGTCTTTAGCTAACTTTAGCTGGATTGAAATACATCGAGTGGAGCAGTGCAGCCAGGTTTCAGAGGGTCAAAGCACCAGGATGTTTTGATTAGCAGAGATGATGACTTCATCAGCTATTCTCCCTGCCCCCATATTAGGCTTCCCTGTGAGTTTAACTGCAATCTTTATCGTAGCAGTGAAGGAATAAAATAATATTGTGAGCTACCCCTTCCCAGCAATATTGTGCAAAATATTGCTGGGAAGCTGGTTCCTAAATAGTCAGTTAAGGCCCATTAACTTTACACAAGTTCTCCTGGTGGAAAAAGAAACACCTACAGCTGGTATCTCATGAAACTACAAATCCCAGAATTACATAGGATAGAACCATGACAGTTGAAGTAGCATCAAAGTGCTATAATTGTGTAGTATGGAAACACCCTAAGCTGTAGGTTCACCACATATATCACATAAATAACAGGGTCATTACTCCAGTAAACAACCAGCTCACATGTCTTATATGTCACCATGGGTGAATTGAGAAACAGCTCTATATTAATGTGAAACCAAGCCATAACATCCAGCCAACTGACTGGAGAATTTGGTTTCTCTGTCTATGCCCAAGACCCAATAGCTATGCTGGAACAGTAGAACTGTCAGCCAACATAGAATCATAGAATTGTAGAGTTGGAAGAGACCACAAGGGCCATCCAGTCCAACCTCCTGCCACCTGCCATGCAGGAAATCACGATCAAAGCATCCCTGACAGATGGCCACCCAGCCTCTGTTTAAAGACCTCCAAGGAAGAAGACCCCACCACACTCCGAGGGAGTGTGTTCCACTGCCGAACAGCTCTTACTGTCAAAAAGTTCCTCCTAATGTTGAGGTGGAATCTCTGGCTTGCATCCATTGTTCCGTGTTCTAGTCTCTGGAGCAGCAGAAAACAAACTTGCTCCACCTCAATGTGACACCCCCTCAAATACTTAAAAAGGGCTGTCATATCACCCCTTAACCATCTTCTTTCCAGGCTAAACATACCCAGCTTCCTAAGTCTTTCCTCATAAGGCATGGTTTCCAGACCTTTCACCATTTTAGTCACCCTCCTCTGGACACACTCCAATTTGTCAATATCCTTTTTGAATTGTGGTGCCCAGAATGGGACATAGTATTCTAGGTGAGGCTTCACCAAGGCAAAATAGAGTGGCACTATTACTTCCTTGATCCCTTGATCTAGACACTATACTTCTATTGATGCAGCCCAAAATCACACTGGCCGCATCACACTGTTGATTCATGTTCAACTTGTGGTCTACTAGGACTCCTAGATCCCTTTCGCACGTAGTATCATTCAGCTAGGTCTCCCCCATCCTGTATCTATGCATTTTGTTTTTCACCCTAAGTGCAGTACCTTACATTTCTCTATATTGAATTTCATTTTGTTAGCTTTGGCCCAGGTTTATAGTCTATTCAGGTCATTTTGAATTTTGATCCTGTTCTCTAGGGTATTAGTTACTCCTCCTAATTTGGTGTCATCTGCAAATTTGGTAAGTATGCCCCTAATTCTGTCATCCAAGTCATTGATAAAGATGTTGAATAGCACTGGGTCCAGGACAGAACCCTGTGGCACCCCTCTGGTCACATCTTTCCAAGATGAAGAGGAGCCACTGCTGAGCACCCTTTGGGTTCGGCCGGTCAACCAATTACAAATCCATTTGACAGTTAACTTGTCTAGCTCACATTTTACAAGCTTGTTTTCAAGAATGTCATGGGGAACCTTGTCAAAGGCCTTACTGAAATCAAGGTATGCATTATCCACAGTGTTCCCTTCATCTACCAAGCTGGTAATTTTATCAAAAAAAGAGATCAGATTAGTCTGGCATGACTTGTTTCTCTGAAACCCATGTTGACTTTTTGTGATTATGGCATTGCCTTCTAAATGTTCACAGACTCTCTGGACTTTTTCGGACTGCTATTTGTAGTGCAAGCAGGCTCGTCCCTGTTGCGAGGATGCTGCACGGCAGGGGAGGCATTTCGGATGATGCTGTCCCCCTGCCAATACTGTTCCAGAAGAGCTGGGAGGCTGCAGCACCATATTTGGCAATTTTCTAATCACGGAAGTTGACCGTGATTAGAAAATCGCCCAAATATAGCACTGCAGCTGCAGTTCCAGCTGTTCCAGAACAGTATCGGTTGGGGGACAGAATCATCCGAAACGGCTCCACTGCCACGCAGCAGCCTTGCAACAGGGACGAGCCTGCTTGCGCTACAAACAGCAGTCCGAAAAAGTCCTCTGTTTAATGATCTGCTCTAGAATCTTCCTTGGTATTGATGTCAGACTAAGGACTTTTTCAGACACCCCTTACCGTACAAGAAGCCTCCAGAACAGTCACAACACTGTCACACAGCAGGGGGTCCGTTTCAGACAATGCTGTCCCTCTCTCGGTGGTGTCTGTGACTGTTCCGGTTGTGATTGGTGGCCAACCACGCCATATTTTACTCATGGCCAACTTCCATGAGTATAAAATGGCGCAGCTGCCTCCAATCATACCCAGAACAGTCACAGACGACGCTGAGAGAGGGACAGCGTCATCCGAAAGGACCCCCTGCCACGCGACAGTGTCATAACTGTTCTGGAGGCTTCTTGCGCAGTAAGGGGTGTCTGAAAAAGTCCTAACTGGACAATAATTGTTGGGATCCTCTTTTTTTTCTTTTTGAAGATGGGGACAACTTTGCCTTCCTCCAGTCTGCTTGGACTTCTCCTGTTCTCCAAGAGTTCTCAAAGATTATTGCCAATGGCTCTGAGATTACATTTGCCAGCTCTTTTAATACTCTTGGATGTAGTTCATCTGGTTCTGGAGATTTAAATTCATTTGGATTAAGAAGGTATTCCTGTTCTACCTCTTTACTTATTCTGTGCTGTATTTCCCCTGTTGTGTCCCTGTTCCATTATTCTCAGGTTGATCACCCTTTTCCTTTTCTGAAAACACTGAGGCAAAGAAGGTGTTGAGTAATTCTGCCTTTTCTCTGTCCCCTGTTAGCATTTTGCCCTCTTCTCCACGTAGTGGCCCTACCATTTCCTTCTTCTTCCTTTTGCTGTGGACATAACCCCCCCAAAAAAATCCTTTTTATTGTTCTTAACCTCTCTAGCAAGCCTGAGCTCATTCTGCACTTTAGCTTTTCTGACTTTACTCCTACACATGTTTGCTATCTCTTTGAATTCTGATTTCCCCTTTTTCCATTTCCTATACATGTTTTGTTTAAAACTTAGCTCTGTTGAAAGTTCTTTAGTCATCCATCCTGGTTTCTTGAGTCACCTCCAATTTTTCTTCCTCAATGGTACTGTTTGAAATTGTGCCTTCAGTATCTCCTTTTTGAGAAAGTCCCATCCGTCTTGAGGTCTCTTCTCTTTTAGTATTCCTGACCATGGGATCACCCCCAGTATTTCCCTGAGTTTATTGAAATCAGCTCTCCTAAAGTCTAGAATGTATGTCTGACTTTGCCTGGCTTCTCCTTTCCATTGTATACCAAAGTCCAGGAGAACATGATCACTCTCACCTAAGGATCCCAACACTTGCACCGCATTAACCAGGTCATCCCTGTTGGTTAGGATCAGATCTAAAATAGCTGACCCCCTTGTTGCCTCTTCCACCTTTTGGACCATGAAATTGTCTTCCAGGCAAGTAAGGAATTTGCTAGACCTTAAAGTTTTGGTTGAGTTAGATTGCCAGCAAATATCAGGATAGTTGAAGTCACCCATCACTACTACATCTCTCCTTTCTGCATGTGTGGTCATCTGTTCTAGAAAGGCATCATCCAATTCCTCCGTCTGACTTGGGGGTCTGTAGTAGAGTCCCACAATAACATCCCTGTTGTTTCCCTCCCCTTTCATTTTTATCCAGATGCTCTCCACCTGGCTTCCAGTATTGATGTCATGGATCTCTTCACTGGTGTAAATATCCCTGACATATAATGCTATTCCTCCCCCTTTCCTGTTTGGCCTGTTTCTCTTATAAAGGTTATACCCCTCTATTCCTACATTCCAATCATGAGACTCATCCCACCAGGTTTCAGTAATGACTATTATATCATATTTGCTTTGTTTAAGTTTTTGTGCTTAAACTCTTTGTGCTAGGAGTTTAAGTTCATCTTGCTTATTTCCCATGCTCTGCGCATTAGTGTAGAGACATCTAAGATCATGTGTTCCCTTTACTTGCTGCCTGTGCAAGTTTTTTTGCCTCCCACTGTTGGGTCCTTGCATTGTTTGCCTTGTTCCCTCTATGACAGTTTGACTATTTTCTCCAGCCCTTTTGCCTTCCAGAATACTGTCTCCCTCCCCCATATGACTCAGTTTAAAGCCCTCCTGATCAAATTTTTGAGACTGTTGGCAAAAACGTTTCTGCCAACTGGTGTGAGATGCACCCCATCCCTTGCCAGAAGCCCCCCCTCATGGAACCGCAGCCTATGATCCAAGAATCCAAATTGTTCTCGGTGACACCATCTACGGAGCCAGTTGTTTACATCGGCTATTTTCCTCTCCCTTCCTTGACCATGCCCTTCAACTGACAGAAGAGACAAGATGACAACCTGTGCATCCATTTCTTTCAACTTCCTCCCCAGAGCCTCATAATCTCTTCTGATATTCGGAGAGCTGTGCCTTGCAGTATCATTGGTTCCCACGTGGACCAAAAGGAAGTGGTAATGATCGATAGGCTTGACCAGTCTTGTCAGCCTCTCTGTCACATCACATCACATAGCTGCATCAGTGGTCCAGGGGAAACAGCTTGTTAATACACACCTCCAAAGTTGCACACAGATTGCTGGACAGCTCCCAGGTATACTCTGTGGCCAGCCATTGTCCAAGGAAGGGGAAGGAACTGTGCCCAGGAGCTTCCACTTGCTCTTGCACACCCAGACACAAAAGATACTGTGCAAAAAGGTATGGGATTCTTCTGAAACATCTTTAAATCTAACTGCGAGGTTGTGCCAGCATAAGAGAATTCTGGCCTGTCCACCAACACAATCTTAATATATAATTCTCTTGGGTATGTTGCCATTTCCAGTGTACTGATTGGCTGTTTAGGAAACTTACCAATCATTCAAAGTTCTCTGTTGGGCAACCAATCAGCACACTGGGGGTGGGAACATGTGGAAGTTTCAGTCTTTTTTAAACATGGCGGCAGAGGGGTTTTCCGTTGTTCCATGCATGTGCGACCTGTGGCTTTGGGCCTTTCTGTGCTGCCTGGGGTCTGGGGCCTTTGTGTGCAGCCTGGGGCCTTTCTGTGCTGCCTGGGGACTGGGTCTTTGGGCCTTTTTCTGCTACCTGGGGCCTTTCTGTGCTGCCTGGGGACTGGGGCCTTTCTGTGCTGCTTGGGGCCTTTCTCTGTGACCTAGGGACACAGGACTGAGGTCTTTCTGTGCAGCCTTGGACCTTTCTGTGCTGCCTGGGTCTTTCTGTGCTGTCTGGGGGATTTCTGTGCTGCTTGGGGCCTTTCTGTGTGGCCTGGGGCCTTTCTGTGCAGCCTGGGGCTTTTCTACACTGCCTGGGGACTAGGATCTTTCTGTGCTACCTGGAGTCTGGGTCCTTTCTGTGCAGACTGGGGCCTTTCTATGCTGCCAAGGAACTGGGACCTTTCTGTGCTGCCTGGGACCTGGAGCCTTTCTATGTGGTCTGGGGACTTTCTGTGTGGCCTAGAACTTTTCTCTGCTAGCCGCCCCAATTGCATTTTGTAGAGGGACAGGATATAAATAAATATTGTTGTTGTTGTTGTTGTTGTTGTTACCTGGGGCCTTTCTGTTCTGCCTGGGGCCTGGGGCCTTGGACCTTTCTGTGCTGCCTTGCCTCTTGGGCCCTGGGCACTGTCTGTAGCTGCACCCTGGGCCTTCTGTGCTGTCTGTAGCAGTTCCTTCCTCTTGGGCCTTGGGGTGAAAACCTGTGGAAAATGTCAAGTCCTTTCTAAACATGGCGGTAGAGGGGCTCTCGCATCCTGCCACATGTGGGTTGTGTGTATGTAGCATGGGGTGTAGTGTAGGGTGTGTGTATAGCGTGGGGTGTTTGTGTGTTTATGTGATTGCATGGTGGTGGCAGAGGGGCTCTCATGTCCTAGCATGTGGTGTGTGTGTGTGTGTGTGTGTGTAGTGTGGTGTGGGTATGCGTGGTTGCATGCCACTGGTGGAGGGGCTGTTGCATCCTGCTGCACATAGTGTGTGTATGTATTTAGTGTGGTTTTGTGTGTGTGTGTGTGATTGCATGGCAGTGGCAGAGGAGCTCTCGTGTCCTGGTGCACATGGTGTGTGTGTATGCATGGTTGCATGGTGGCAGCAAAGGGGCTCTCATGTCCTGGAACATATGGTTTGTGTGTGTAGTGTGGTGTGTGTGTGTTGCGTGGTATGTGTCTGTGTATGCATGGTTGCATGGTGGTGGTCGGGCTCTCGCATCCTGACATGCGTGGTGTGTGTGTGTGTGTGTGTGTGGCATTGTGTGTGTGTGTATATGTCTGCATGTACGCACGGTTGCATGGCGGTGGTGGAGGGGCTCTCGGCATGAAATTAACCATTACAGTTGATTTGAAAGGTTACATATTAATGCGTCAAATGATTGTACTCTTGACATGTTTCCTAAGTGGCCAATCAGCAGAATGGGAACGGAAACATAGGGCCGGTTTACACAGCAGATTTATTGCGGCAACTTGCGGTTTAATTATTTTCCGCAGCTGTGCCAGTCAGGGTTTTTTTCTAATTATGTCGCTTTGAAGTTCAGACTTGAATAAGTGTGGGGGGTGTGGCTCTGTGTGTCTCTGTAAATCTGCCTGTAAATGAACTCACTCCATAAAGCAGAGGGAGAGTAATCTCTCTGCTAAAAGACCATGCCGTGGATCGCAAGTTTTTCCAGCTGCTCTCTCTCTCTCTCTCTCTCTCTCTATTTCCCCCTCCCTCCTTCCCCCAAGCAGAGAGAGAGAGAGAGGGAAAATAGCAGTTCAGCTTGCTACAGCCCTTTGTGAAATGGTTTCTCTCCCTCCCCCATGCACAGGATAAAAGTGACAAACGAGCTTTACATACTTTCAAAACAGCAGAGGATGAGAAGGAATGCTCCAGGAATGAAAGAAGTTGGGAATCCTTTTTTTTTTTTTTTTTTTTTTTTTGCAAACTGGCTCGCAAAATAGCAGACAGGATTTTTGCACGTTTCTTCTCTAATGGCTACTGTCTTTGCCTCCTCCCCGCCCCTCTTTTAAGCTCACCCCTGCATCATCAACCAATCACAATGCAGCTGTGCTTTAACCCTTAGCGGAATGCTAGTTTACACTGCCAATAAAGCACTACATTGCAAATATTCCTGCAAAAATAGCGACATGCCCTGCCACGCTATATTTGGGTGTTTTACCTTCCCCCCTTCTGAATGAGGCGATGCTGTGCTGTGATCCATGGGAACTATGAGCTATCTTAGCGGTATATTTAGGGGAATATTTGCCCGTGTAAACGACCCTATAGAATCATACCAAAGTGTTTTATATGTGTAGATAACAGTGTATGTTATGCTGGGTATATGTGTATAAGGTATACATGAAACATAAATGAATTTTGTGTTTAGACCGGGGTCCAATCTCCAAGATAGCTCTTTATGTATATGCAAGTATTCCAAAATCCCAAATACCTCTGGTATTTTGGAATACTTCAGATTCTGGAATACTTGCATATCTGGTCCCAAGCATTTCAGATAAGGGAGACTCAAACTGTACCATTCCATACCTAGATATGGAATTGGACAAGGTCTACATTTCATACTGGTACCAGCAGAAGCCAATGCACCTTAAGGTAAACCTCAAGATCACAACTACCATAAATGTTTCACCCAGGGACCCTGCAAAACCAGGACACCTGACTGAAGCAGCCAGACTGGGCTTGCCTATCAGCTCTAGACCTGTTGCAATAACTCATCAAAGCAAATATGGTAATGAGCCCAATCCAAACCCCAGACCAGAATGCATGGGCCATCTCAGTACTCATTACCATAAGTATGGTCAGGATCAAGGCCCACTAGTGCATTCAAAAGGAAGTGACAGCCAGGCTGACAATGACAAATATAGCTTCTATCCCCATCAATTGCCTAGGCACAATGCCCACCATCCCCAGCCTCCATGGCATTGCTGTGCTGGCTGTAGTGAGTTGTAGTGGTAGATCTGAAAGGTACCAGGTTAGGGAAGGGTCTAAACCAAGGGTGGGGAACCTTTGGCCTTCTAGATGTTTTAGACTACAGTCCCCATAATTCCACACAACCGGCCATGCTAGCTATGACTTGTGGGAGTTGAAGTCCAAAACATCTAGAAGGCCAAAGGTTCCCCACCCCTGGTCTAAACCCTTTCAAACCCAGCTAAGCTACCATCTTCCTACATCTCAGGGAAGTATATCTGGGTTAAAGATAACAACCTGAATCCTATTGGTTAGTCCTGGACTAGAATAAACCCATTTAATCTATTGTTGAAGGATGAGTCAACAAACAGATAAATCCCACTGATTCAATGACCCTATTTTAGTTGGGACAAACAATAGGATTTTAGCCAATGGCTGGAGTTCTTTTTCTATATAAAGAAAAGGAAGCCATAGCCCTTCTCTGAGGATGTCAGCCACAGATGCAGGCAAAACGTCAGAAAGAAACTACAGTCCTCCCTCCACATTCGTGGCCTCCACACTTGCGGTTCCACATATTTGTGGTTTGCTGCAAGGGGAGACTGGGGAAAGTGGCGATGGGACCTCTGAGGCCCCATCACCACTTTCGGGAGGGAGGTGGAGGGAGGGGAAAGTGACAACAGGCCTCCAGAGGCCCTGTAGTCGCTTCGGGAGGGAGTGGTGAGGTGGGGAGAAGAGACGACGGGGCCTCCGGAGGTCCCGTGGTCGCTTCAGGAGGAAGTGGCAAGGCAGGGGAAGTGACTACAGGGCCTCCGGAGGCCCCGTGGTCACTTTGGGAGGGAATGGCAAGGCGGGGAGAAGAGATGACAGGGCCTCTGGAGATCCCGTGGTTGTTTCGGGAAGGAGTAGCAAGGCGGGGAAGCGATGACGGGCCTCCAGAGGTCCCGTGGTCACTTCGGGAGGGAGTGGCAAGGCAGGTGAAGCGACGACGGGGACTCTGGAGGCCCCGTGGTCGCTTTGGGAGGGAGTGGCGAGGCGAGGGGAAGCGACGATGGGGCCTCCAGAGGCCCCGTGGTGACTTCGGGAGGGAGTGGGGAGGGCTGTCATTATTTGCGGAATTTTCATAATTGTGGGGGTCTGTGGAACCTAGCCCCCACGAATGTTAAGGGACGACTGTATTCCAGAACACAGCCTCACAGCCTGGAAAAAACCCAAGGAAAATCTATGGATGCCAACCGTGAACACCTCTGGCTTCCCATAGCCCTGAGTTTGCAAGATCTGAGCTGGGCAGATGATGACTGGAGACCTGGGAGGTCTTTTATTTATGGGCTCATCCTACGTTGAAGGCAACTTGATGGCAATTCACAACAACAGTTATGAAAAGCTAATAAAACAGAAAGACTATTTGAAAGCCCTTATCTCCCCATATGTGCACGTCCAAGTCTGACAATCTTCAGGGGAGGTCTTTCTCTCCATCCCAGGATCATGTGGTGAGGACACAGGAGAGAGCCTTCTGGGTGGTTACTCCTAGAATATGGAATTCTCTCCTAAGGGAGGCTTGGTTGGCCCCATCCCTGGCCTCCTTTCACTGGCAGGCAAAGACTATCTTATTCAACTAGCCTTTAACAGCTTGTGGTAGAAGGATGTGCAATAAGTGAGCTGTTTTAATATGTAATAATTGTTTTATGTATTTTTAGTTCATTTAAAATTAATGTTTTAAAAATAATGTTTTAATTGAATTGATTGTTTAATGCTTTTGTACCAGTTGTATGTTTACCTATTCTGGTTTAAGATATATTGTAAGCCACTTTGAGTCCCACTTTAGGATAAAGGTGGGATATAGATCAAGTAAGCAAGCAAACAGAATTTATTTTTTAAAGTTAGATGGTTCAGTTGGACTTGCCCACCAGCCAGGAAGACTCTGAGGGGAATGGCTAAACTAATTTCCCAAGCATGCTAGCAAAGTTATCTTTCCTTAGTGGCCTTTTACTTTCTGATAACAATTTTCTTTCCTCTTTCTCTCCTGGGTCATGTCCGTGATCTCCCATTAATGTTATACCATGGATGTAGGAATACTTTTGTTCATTTATTTCATTAAGTTTTAAACATTTATCATTAAAATAGTTTCTTCTTCCTTTCTACTGCCAACTAGAGCAAAAAGGCCATCAATGAGTGTGATCCAATTAAAAGGATACTACTGACTTTAAGTGGGCAGTTGCCTATTAAATTCATTCCTGTCAGGAGTACAAAAGGAGAAAAAGAAATACAGGAGTCATTTACTGAGCTACCAGGGTGGGGGGAGTCAGAATAACTTCACCCACTTCAAGCTTCATGTTTCCAAATTGCAATGAACCATTTTATGGATTTCAGCTCTCATCCATTGGCTTTAACTTCTTACAAATCTCATTAACCACATGACAAAACTCAGGCTCAGCTTGTACCTCATCACATCACATACCCCAGTGGGAATCAGATCATAGACAGTGGCCGAGGGTGTGTAGAAGACAAACTATATTTTCATGAAACACATTTTTTTTTAAATCTGTGTTTTTACTATAAATCATGGAAATGGAGCTCCTTTGTTCAATTCTTTTATAGTTTCTGGAGAGGCCATGGGATGCATTATTTGGCAAAAACAAAACCAAGGCAAATGGGAATTAACAAAGGAACTGTTAGTGCCCCTTATGAGTCCCCACCTCCAGAAACCCCCAAAATTCACGTATTAATAATTTGGCTTATTAATTTCATCTTCCACTGGGAAGAGCAGTAAGGTTTCAGGGACTCGCTGTATGGATCCCAATAGGCACATGTTGTAAGCCATACATCACCCAAAGGAAGAACTAGTGACAAATTCCAAAGTATAAGGAAATATAAGGTCAAAAGGACATTGCCTCCACCACACACCCAAGTGACAGACAATGATTCCATTAAGCAGATGAAGTATTCTTTTGTTTGAAGGTATCAAGCTTCCCTTCCCTAACCACCTAGCCATCAAAAGCAGCAACTCAGGCTTTGTAAATCTAATCACTAAAACATTTAAGGCAGTTTGCAACATATTAGCATCTTTGGACACCTAAAGTCAAGACAAGGAGTTTTCCTGGAACTCATTGTGTAATCTTTGGAGACTTATTGTTTCTGCTCATGAAGCTTCCTCACCTCAGGGCATAGTTTTGGTATAAAAATTGGCCAAAAATCATGCCTAATTGTGCACAGAACCTTTCTTGGGAACACTACGTCTCTCTGTGTGTTAGCCACTCCAGATCAATCCATCTACACTGCCCATTTGCTCAATGACTTCAGACACAAGGCAGGTGTCGTATCACCCCAGAAATCTCCCTATCTTTCTCTCTGGCAACCTCTCTTCTTCCATTCCTAGTGGTCTTGTGTGAATGCTTTTTGTATGAATGTGTGAGTGCTTGGTGTCATTATTTTATGTCTTTAATAAATATCATTGTTAATTTTTCATTTTGCGTTTGTGTGCGTCTGTTCAGAGTTAGTAGGGGTAAAGTTGGTGTAATGATCCCTTTCTCTGTTGCACCCTTTCACATTGCTAAGGTCAAGTTGCTACTAATTTCCCCAACATATTAGAAACTTGATATTTTCTTGGAATTTCCAAGGGCTCTTAGGGTAACAGAACCAGACCAGATTATGCATCCATAAAATCCAGTAACGCCTACTGTGACTGCAGCATTTCTTAAGGTTTCAGAGGTAGTTTGTTTTCCCATCATTCTTTTAACTGGAGAGGCCAGGGATTGAAACAGTGACACCTGTATGCAAAGCATATGGCCAATAGAAAAAAGGTCTGACAGAAGTCAAACCAGTTGACCATGTCAATTCTGCCAAGAAAACCCCATGATAAGTTTGCCTTAGGGTTGCCATAGGTCAGAAATGACATAAAGGCACACAACAACAATAATGTCAAAAAATGTTACTGAATGGTAATCATGCTTGAATCTGAACTCTTGAGGAGCCCAGCTTATCTGCTGCAAGTACTTCTTCTCCATCCCGGTTTTAAACATTTGCACCCATGTGTTTGCCTGCTATCAACAATAAGGTCTCAAAACAGCTGCTGTCACACCAATCTCGTGCTGTCTCAGCAGTCAGTATATCCCCATCCTAAACATTCCTGTGGCTCAGCAAATCATAGGATCAGTGGGTGGCTTCTATGTAAACAAAATAAAAGGGCAGAGATTAAATGTGGGAGAACATAGAATTTGGAGGAAGGGATTTAAAAAAAATTGATCAGGGCCAATTTGATGTGCTTGTCTGCTTATGTGCGCACATACGTATAAATGAACTATTTTTCTTCCACCAGCAGCTTTTCTCCAGTTCAGGTAAACCAAGAGGTTACTCAAATTGCCCACATTGCAGACATAAATCCATACAGGGTTCCAGCACAGTACAGTGATTTTGGAGATTATTTCTATGGCTCTTGATCGCTTTCCCAGTGCTAATGTTTTATCAGTTGATGAGTAATGGTGCCTGGCCATGCTGTTATCATTAGAAATTATAGCCCCTACAAAAATCACTGCATTACGATGCAATATAGGAAAGGACAAGCCAAATAGTACAGCCATACCACAGTTATAGCTCTAACAGAAGCTATGCCTGAATTAGGAACATCCCAGCAACCCAATCCAATGTGGTTGCAACACAGAGTTGTGTAAGCAAGACTAGACTGTCCTTACATTTATGTTTGTAGGACAGGACAGCAGGCCCACGCTATTATGCTACATATCTGTTCCTCAAGTGGACGTTGGTGGCTTCTGTGTCAATGGGGCAGTGAATCCGCAGCAAGGGTTACTCCAGACTTTAAAGAAGCTGCCCAAAGTCTACAACCCTATCCCCCAAATAGGTTTTACATCATTGATAGCTCCTTTATAGTTCAAACTACATCCAAAATTAATTCGCCACCACCCCCACAACATGGACTCCAGTAGCTGTCACTGTATTCCATGACTGTACCATGTCACTACTGCCACTACATATTAGACACGCTGAATCACCGTGCAGAACTAGAAGGAAATTATCTTGAGCAAGGAAATTTTAACATTTAATGTTTTTGAGAGACACAGAGCAGTTAGGGTAAAGGCCATTTTCATTTTAAAGGGGAAGGGACAATGCATCTTGTGCTACACAAGCCAAAAGAAGTACAAGCTGGTCAGCACATGGAGGATATTTACAATCAACTCTACTTCTCAGTCTGCTTAAGGTAGGGTCGGGAAATGTGTGTTACTTTTTCAGTTGCTAATGGAGTTGAAATTTTATTGCCTGGATTTTACAACTCTGGACTTTATCAGACGAGGCCCTTTAAACGTTCTTTTGCTGCCATTAAAAAAAATCCATTTTTATGCCAGCAAAAGAATGCTTCCCACCACACTTACCTTCTCTCCTAGTAAAGGCTTCCCAGCAATGAAAGAGGAAGTGAATGGAGCTCCATTTACTTCCTCATTCAAAATCCTGCAGATTCTCATGAGAAGACGCTCGTGCAGAAAATTTAAAAAACACAACAAAAAGAATACTAAAAAAAGTTACACCAAGCACCTAAACACACTAAAAAAAAAAAAAAAAAAAAAAAAACCTTCCAAGTAACCCAGGGGGGGTCATAAAAAGTGTGTCACTTACTTGGCTGTCACAATCTCACCCAGAAGCATTCACACCAGACCAGCCATTCATGCCTCATTCATGTGAGTACAATGGTGCGAGGTTTCACACACCAGCAATGCTGACACTAAAGCGCTATGGGGGATCAATTGACAGCTTCAGCCGTCAATTAAAAAGTACAAGTTTTGGCCAGGACATAAACACAAGAGGGTGACGTGGTGCGGTATGCATGCCCTTTCACAGTTATGTGGCATTGTTATGATGTCGTATTTACTGCATCTGATAAAATCCTCCGTCTCCCAGTGCCCACATGACCAAAGAGGGAATGACCTCTGCCTGCATTTATATCTCTGCAAACCATCCTAATGGACAGCAACAAAACTAGCATCTTGATAAAATGTAGTCCTGTGTCTTTAACATTGCCATTTCTCCCTTTAGTTCTTATGATTTTTAATACCTTTGCCTGATGGAGCCAGTGGAAATTCAAAAGCTTCCATGATGTATTTTGTGCAATTTTTTTTGTTAGCCCAATAAAGGTATCACTGTTTTGTGGACTGGGATGTTGCTATGTATCCCTCCAGATATTTTTGAACTGTAGCTTCCATCATCCCTCACCATTGACTGTGCTAGTAAGGACTGATGGGAGTTGCATTCTAACAACATTTAGAGCTGCACTTCTCAATTTTTTGTCTTCTAGATGTTTTGGACTTCAACTCCTAGATGTTCTAGTCAACATGACCAAAGGTCAAGAATTCTAGGAGTCAAAGCCTCAAATCTGGAGGACCAAAGTTTAAGAACCTTTGAAATGGGCACCCTTTCCTGGCTTCAGGGCTACTCCATGCATAGCTCAATGTGCATTGGTGGAATAGGAAGCAATAACTAACCCAGCCCCTCCAGATAATATTCTTGTATAGAAGGGGTGGGGACTATGTGGTCCTCTAGGGGTTGTTAAATATGGCTTCCAGCAGCTCTAATCAGCTAGCCAATGGTGAGGAATGTTGGAAACTCGAGTTCAACAATATCTGAAGGCCCACACAATTCTCATGTCTGCCGTATAGTAATACATTTGTTGTATGCATGCACAGTACTTATTAAATGATTAGTACACATCATTAAAAGCAGAAATGTGTGAGCATCCATAGTGGAAAGTGTGTGATAAGCATGTCTCATCTCAAGAATAGAGCAGCATCAATTCTAAGGTCATATCTATACAGTGGGCCCTCAGCATCCACTGGGGGTTAGTTCCAGGACCCCTTTAGATAGCAAAATCCATGGCTGCTCAAGTCCCATTATATACAATGGTGTAATAAAATGGTGTCCTTAATATAACATAGCAAACAGCAAGATTTGCTTTTTGGAATTTCCTCCCAAATATTTTTGAGCTGTGGTTGGTTGAATCTGGGGATGCAGAACCTGTGGATACAGAGGGCCGACTACATATTCCTTTGGGATGAAATGCACAGCTAGAAGTGTTACCTGAAGCAGACCTGTAACATTTGGAGATGGAGTAGGAGAAATTTTCAATGCACAACATCCAACACAAGTCTGACCTTTCTATAAAACTCCATGGGATCAGTAAGATCAGCAGAAAAGAGAATGAGATATGGGGGAAAAAACATAAATAAAGGAGTCTCCTGGGTTTTCTATAACTTTGAAAGGACGTAATTCTCCAGCTGGGAGTAGGAATGCATGTCAAAAAAGCACCTGTAAGTGTACTGGCATTTGTGTAAAAGCCACTGCATTTTCTTTTCCAGCTGATCGCCAATGCCTTGAGATCATACAGAGCTGGGTAATGAAACCCCTGTTGGCCTTGAGCTATGAGCCTGTCAAACTACATCTAGGTGATACCTAGCCCCATGTCATCACAGTTTTCCTCTGGGTTTAAGTGTTCTTTTTGAGAGCTGAGCTTGAGTGTGGGTCTGTGTGGAGAACCAAAGCTTGGAAACATTACCTTTAGGACTACAACTCCCATAACACAAGTGGCCATGTTGACTGGGGGATTCTGACAACTGTAGTCCAAAAATTAACTTCCCAAGCTGCATGAAGAACAAACCTAGAAGCTGGGTGGGTGAAGGTCTGGATGGGGAATGAATTGCAGGGGGAAAATGGGTTTCCTTTCCTGCTTTTGCCATTTTCCTATGAAAACTGATTCTTACAACTGGGTTTATGTGCACCAATCTTACCACAGCAGCTAGAGGGAATTGTTTTTCAACCAGAAATTGGTATATTGGATTAAGTTTCCTTTGTGCTATAATCCCAGTCTCCATCCCCACCCTACCCAAAACAGATACGTACACCCCTGCTATTTCCAAGAAAGCAAAAGAACTTGGAAAATATACCTTTTTACTACAAATCCCACAATGCCCCATCCAGTATGGCCAGTGCTATCCATGCTGGGTGTAAGAATCCAACAGTTTATCAAAAAAAGGGGGGGGGACTTTTCTAAGGCCTTCATCTACTCTGGCTGTAAAATCATAGAATCATAGAGTTGGAAGAGACGATATGGGCCATCTAGTCCAATCCCCTGCCATGCAGGAATGCACAAGCAAAGCACTCCCGGCAGAAGGCCATCCAGCCTCTGTTTAAAAACCTCCAAAGAAAGAGACTCCACCACACTCCGAGGCCATGCATTCCACTGCCAAACAGCTCTTACTGTCAGGAAGTTCCTCCTAATGTTTAGGTGGAATCTCTTTTCCTGTAGTTTGAGTCAATTGCTTCGTGTCCTAGTATCCGGAGCAGCAGAAAACAAGCTTGCTCCATCTATTACTTCCCACAATCTAGATACTATACTAGAATTGCATTGGCTTTTTTTTAGCTGCTGCATCACACTGCTGACTCATGTTCAGCTTGAGGTCCACAAAGGAGATTATCAGATGCCCTTAATATGGCATTCCAGGAATGCCAGGAGATCGCCAACAGGCCAATTTTTCAGATGACGTCATCCTCGTCCCATGCCCCTTCCAGTTCACCCTCATTCTTAAGCCATCAATAGAATGCCCACTCCATCTCTGTCATGGAATCATGGGCATCTGAAACTGTGCCCCGTTATGCTGGCGCAATGCCAGCCATTGTGGGAGGTCCCTGCCGAACACTTCTGGATGTGATCAGGACATCCAGGTAAGTGACACCCTTTTTTCCTCCCCCCCCCCCGGGTTACTTGGATTAATTTTTTTTGTCTGTTTTTGTGCTTGCTGTCAATTTTAAACCTTTCTTTCCTTTTTTTTTATTATTTCCCACGTGCTCATTCTCTCACAAGAACGGCATGGGATTTCAAATAAGGAAGTGAATGTTGCTCGACAAGATCTCCATTCACTTCCTGGACTGCCAGAGGGGAGGGGAGCAGTTTCTGTCACACTAGAAAGGTAGGTCTGAATTTTTTTTTAAGTGCAACAGGAATGGGAGTGGGATGGGAGTGTGAGTGGGGCGGGAGAGACGTAGCGAGACAGGGATGTTATATATGGTCCCCGTCTGAAAATCTCCTAAGACTCCTAGATCCCTTTTGCATGTACTGCCATCAAGCCAGGTGTCACCCATCCTATATCTATGCGTTTCATTTTTACTGCCCAAGTGTAGTATCCTACATTTCTCCCTGTTGAAATTCATTCTGTTAACTTTGGTAAACGATATGCAGAAAATTCTAAGTGAAGGCCAGAAACAAGAAATAGTTAAAAACCACACACTCTGTATGGTATAAATACAGAGTTTCTAACGATTCAAGTACAAGTTCTTCAAAAGCTTCCCTGTTCTACTTAAGAATTCAGCCTCTACTTTTATTTCTATAGTATTCCTTTTCTAGTGCCTCCTGTGCAAATCTCTCATGGCCTACTTCACCCTCACATTACCCCTTAATATGATCCCCTGTCTTTAGCCTCTGTCATATGATGGAATCATGTCACATGTTCAAACTAGGTGGGGAGGGGTGCTTAGGAAGGAAGACAAAACTCCTAATTCCAAAGTAGCTGCCACCACTTTACAATGCACCCCAGGTATGTTTCCATTCAAGTCAATCTTTCTAGGAAGGGTTGCTGCCTGCTTGTTTTCTTCTCCCTTCCCCAATCCTTTTCTCTTTTGTATCAGGCCTTTTGTATTGTAAGCCTGCAGATAGAGTCAGTCTTGTTTCTATTGATCTTATGTAAGCCAGCCTTTTGAAATGAAGAACAGAGCAAAAATGCTGCTTACATACACATAGGTAGGAAGCCAGCATGATGTAGTGGTTTGAGTGAGGGACTAGGACTCCAGACCAGGGCTCAAATCCTTGCTCAGCCATGGAAACCTGCTGGGTGACCTTGGGCAAGTCACTCTTTCTTAGTCTTAGAGACAAGGCAATGGGAAGTTTATCTAAATAAATCTTTCTAAGAAAACCCTATGCCATTAGCTGGAGTTGCCTTGAAAGCACATGAGAAACAAATACATAAAGGTTTAAAAGGTTATTCTAGTTTCTCAATCAACTACTAAAGCAGGGGTGGGTAACTTCAGCTTCCAGTGGAAGCATACCATAGACAGGTCCATGTCCTCCAGCTTGACTCGATGGTATGCTTGGGCCAGAAGTCATTCATTTTAATAGGGTTCGCTATTATGCACAGTTTCCGGTATCCATGATAAGTCTGGGAACATATCCCCCTGCAGATAAGGGGGTCATACTGTACTTCACTTCTTCTTCCTTTTCAAATTTCAACAAAAAATTATACATTTTAGCAATGACATACCTATTAATCATCTATGCCGCTTCTGGAAAACTATACTAACACTAAAGGCTTGCACTAAAGGAATTGGATGATACCTAGAGAGACCATATTTTTTTAGACAGTGGTACATGATTCACAGATATGGGTGCCGTGGATACTTGAATCGTACTGTAGTGTATTATAAAGTAAATTAAGAATTTTGGTTATAATATACAGATGGTTCAAGGGGTTATATTATGTTATGATTTTAAAGATAATTTTTATGAAATGATGAATCATTGGTATTTGATGTTAAAGAAATTAACTTTATCTTTTGAGACTGATGAATGTGCAGCTGGAAAAGAGGATTGGAAGATTATTTTAATATATGATCACGCCAATAAGATAATCTGTCTGGTTTGACTAGAGAAAGATCATTAGTGACTTTTTCAAAGACTGGAAAACCCATATAGATTTATTTATTTATTTATTTATTTGCAAAAATATGAATACGGTTTGGTAATTTTAGGTTTCTGATGATCAGGAAGAATAGGCTATTGAAAGAAGGGAAAATGTTGTAATTTTAGATGGGCATGAATACAACCAACCAAAAGGAAGATTAGAAGTCACCTTCTCTCTCTCTTTCATTTCTTTTTCTCCTTTCCTCTTCATTTTTTATTTTTGTGCTACAGTTCTTAACCTTTTTATATTACTGTACCCTAACTTTCTATTTTCTATTTCTATTTCTCTTTTCTGTAATTTTGTAATTCTTAATGTACTTTTAAGATGTTCAATAAAAAATCTTTTTTAAAAAAGCAAGAGATTGTGGGGTGTGATGGGGGGGATGTCTGGTCCTATTCATCACTGGCTTGATGCCTCCTCCCTTTGAAAGAATGCAGACTTCCATGGGGGAGGGCGTTCCCTCTTGCAGAGCCTTTTTGGTTTAGGAGCTCAATAGGAATAAGAGAAAACATTTTTTTTAAAAAATGGTGCAGAGGAACATGATAGACCAGTGGTTCTTAACCTTTTATTTTCTAGGGACCTCCTTTAAATATCTTTTGTTGCCACAGACCCCTAAGACTTAACTCAAGATTTAAAACTATAATAAGAAGAAGAATACGCCATTAACAATTACACCATCCATTAAACCTTCCCTTAAAGTTACCATAGAGAGAGGGAAGACTTCCTGTTTCTTCCTTGGCTGGACTGGATTGAACAGCAATGCGAAAGCCCAGACAGACCTTTGCCTTGGCTCCTGTCACGTGGCCATTCCACTGTGAGGAGGAAGTACACTGAGCAGCCTTCAAGTCTTCGTGGATCCCCTGTGAGGACACAGTGGCCCCATGAGGGTCCATGGACCGCAGGTTAGGAACCACTGTGGTAGAGGATTACAAAATGATGCATGGATTGGAGATAGCAGATAAGGAAAAAAAATGCCCATTTCTCATAATATGGGGCCTTGTGGTTGAAATGCAGGTGTAATTCTTCACTAGGTCTCATCTCAAAAGAAGCAATGAGTAATTTTAGTCATTTTCTTCCAACTGCAATGAAAGTGAAAACCAAGCAGTTTTCAAAAGCTATTCACAATTCAGGACATATTCTCCACAAAATTCACACATGGTTGTCTTGCAGAAAAAATAGCATTTTCTGCACAGGCAATAATATTTCTTTTCTGCATAGAAAATACTGTTGCCTACACAGAAAATACTGTTTTCTATGCAAAGCAACCATGTGCAAATCTAGCACAAAATAAATCCCCAATTGCGGCATTTTCTCTGCATAAACCAGCATTTTCTCTGCAGAAAAAAAAATCTGCATAAAAATATTATTTTCAGTGCAGAAAATGCTATTTTCTATACAAACAATCACATGTGACTTTTTCACAAAAAGAGTCATGAACTGTAAAGATTCTTGTCAGTCCAGAATTCTTTTGTCAGGGTTTCTCAACATTTGAAAAAATATGGTTTGGGCCATTTTTCAAATATTTTAAAATATTGTTTCCATCCCATGGCTTAAATTGGCTGGTAGGAGATTAAGAGCAGACCCAAGAAAGTGCTTTATTATCCAGTGTCATTGAGCTATAGCATTTGCTCCTATGGGATGGGATGATGGCCATTACCTGAGATACTTTCTTTCTTTATTAATTTTTAAGGACTAGGCAAGTTAATGAAGAATTGGTCTACAGTTTGCTAATAACCATTGTTGCTAAATAGAACCTCTTTCCAGAAGCAGTATACCAAGAAATGCCAACAGAAGGGGAAGATGCTCCACTTCGTGTCCTAATTGTCAATTCCCAGAAGCATTGGGCTGACCACTGTGGAAGGCAGGATGCTTTGGACTACAATTTCCATCTGCACCAGCTAGCCTGGACAATGGTCCAGAATGATAGGGCCATGATCTCAATTATTAAGAGGGTACCAAGGTTGGGTAGATTGGTCTTTGGTGTAATTTAGCTGGGCTCTTTATACCCTTAGAAATGCTCAGGAAAAGAATTTCCCAGGGTCATGGTGTATATAACGAATCAGGATTTGAAAATTGCATCAGTCTTCCTGGGTTCATACCATTTGGAATCCCCCTATCTTGGTTTGTATCAGGTTGCAAAACTTTGTCCTTTTTTTTAGCAAGGCAATTTGTGCATATTTTTCATGTTAAAAATGTGCGTAACATATTTTAATCTATGCATTTTCCCCATTCACTGAAGCATAATAGTGCATATTTTTCAATTGTCTCTCTCTCTCTCTGACTTTTCTTCGCAAACAAAGATTCAGGAAGGACTCATCCCGCGCTTTCTGCAACCACCCTGATGACTAAAAAGGCCAATCTGAGATAAACAAGTCAGGTTGCAGAAAGCACAGCAGAAGGTCTCCTTGAGTGATGTTTCTGGGTTGTGATTCTTTCTGTGTTGTCATTTCTATTCAAGACTTGTTCGGCATGCATTCTCAAAATAAGGCTGCAGCATTGTGGATAGTGTGTCTCCATGCCTCCCGATGTGAGACCAGGGCGGACCATTGTTGGTGATCAATTTGGCCCAGCCTGAGGTGTTGTTTCAGGGAGTCCTTTAATCGCTTTTTTGGAGCGCCCCTCTTACGCTGACCCATGGCGAGTTCATCATAGAGTACTGTTTTGGGGAGGCAATGGTCCTCCATCCTAGAAACATGCCCTGCCCAGAGCAGCTGTGTTCTCAATATCATGGCCTCAATGCTGGTGGTTCCTGCTTGCTCAAGGACACCAACATTTGTCACATATTCAGTCCAGTGTATATTTAGGATTGTGCGTATACAACGCTGATGAAAGGATTCGAGGAGTCGTAGGTGGTGGCGATAGGTGACCCATGTTTCAGATCCATAAAGGAGAATAGACAGTACAATGACTCTATACACACTGACTCCAACCTCTTTTGTGAAGTCTTCCAAATGTGCTATATGCCTTTGCTAATCTGTGATCGATCTCTTTGTCAATCTTGGCACCTGAGGAGATGATGCTTCCCAGGTAGGTGAACTGCTGAATGGACTTGAGCACAGATTTGCCGACAGCAATGTAGGGATGGTGGTGTTCGTCCTGTGGTGCAGGATGGTAAAGAACTTCCGTTTTCTTCAGGTTGACTTCTAGCCCAAACAGCTCTGCAGCTGTTGTGAAGTAGGATGTTAGGCACTGCAGAGCTGCTTCTGTGTGGGCAACAAGGGCATCAGCATCAGCGAAGAGCAGCTCATGGACTAGATAGAGTCTTAGTGTGAGCCCTCAGACGGCTTAAGATAAACAAGCTACCATCAGTATGGTAACGTATATAGATGCCGTTGTCTTCTTCTAGCTCTGCCGTAGCCCTTTGGAGCATCATGCTGAAGAAGATTAATAAATAAATAAAATAAAAGTAAATAAATAAATAAATAAAAGTAAATAAAGTTGGAGCAAGAACACAACCTTCCTTCACTCCATTCGTTATTAGAAAAGACTCTGAAAGAGCATCGCCATATCTGACTTGACCGCGCTGGCCCTCGTGTAGCAAGATAATAATTTTAAGGAATTTGGGGGGACATCCTAGTCTTTCCAGGATCTGCCACAGACATTTTCTAGTTGTGTGCTTTCCTTATTTTATTGAAATGTACTATAAGCCTCACAAATGTGTGGGTTTCTAAGCCAAGGTGCACTTTGACTTGCAGTGAGCTCCAGGGCATTTGAAATGAATCCTTTTGCAGAGAATTTCAAACCCAAGAAAATTATCTTCCTTCCCTGACAGAAAGATTTGATACAGTATGGCCAGGATGCCAGAAGCAAGTCCAAAAGCCCTCTACAATACCCACTGTCCCAGGTAAAAACACTCACGACTGCCAGTTCAGTACTTTGCCTCTCAGGCATTTTGCTTGGAGCCCTGCCGATTCCAATCTTGGGAATCAGCAGCAGCACCAGGAGCCCTTCTTTGTCAAGGACAGCCAGCAGACAGGAGTGAGTGAAAGTTCTGTTGCAGAAATGCCTTCCAGGCAAAACATCCTGAGCCTCAGATTCCACCCTCCAGGTCTCCTTGCAATCTGTATCATGTTAGCTCTGGAATGCAGGACTTTTATTAATCTCATGGCTCCTGTGTCATTCCAGGGTGATATTAGATCTTAATTAGGAGGGAATCTATGTCTGATTTGCATGCAGAGAGAGAGAGAGAAAGAGAGAGGGTGTGGGCACTATTTGAGTTGATGAGAAATTAATATTAATATTTGCTAACAATAATGTGTCTGGTTTTGAGCTACAATCAAGAATGTTGGAGAGGTAGAGCCAGCCAGGAAATGAGCAGGTTCTTCATTTGCTCCCACCCATCCACCCATTTGCTGCGTCCTTCATGGCCATAAAACCCCTCACAATTACTCAGCTGGAGCTTTTGAGAGATTAGGATAAAGGCTCTCTCAGAAAGAAAGAAAAGCCTGAGTTGATGATTGTGGCCTTTTCAGAGACCCTTTCTGAGTTAATGGGTATGAGGGCAAAGGGGTCAATCTGATATGCAGATGAGTTCCACTTCGAAGGGACAAACATTTAATTAAGGCCTGTCAGCCTGTCTTTGCACAACCCTCAATCACACTTCCCTCCCCAATGCTGGTTTGTTGTAAAAGGTTTCTCTTGTTGCCTTTACAGAATCACATCATATTTTCTACAGTGGGAGATAAGGTAATCACCCAGTATTATCAAGCATTCCTAGCATGGAGCATGTACAAGACAGCAGTGTCATGTACTTGAGCCTCAAGATAGCAATTAAAGGCTGAACATGACTGTCTTCAGTGGACAAATGCCCTCCCTTGAGCTACTGCAGCACAGACCATTTCTGCCTCATGACCAGTGTGGCTCCCAGGGTTCCCATGCAGATTGGACCTACCATTAAACAAAATGAGGCAACTGCCTCAGACAGCAGAGGCTGAGAGGTGGGAGTAGCAAGGAGAGACAGAGATTGACCTACCCTGTGGCACATCTTCAAGTCAGCCTTCTGCTTTCAGGTACAGATGTTTTCTGTTGCCAGTGTTGAAATAACACCATGCAGAAGTTGGAGCAAGCTTGTGTCCTGCTGTTCCTGGGGGAAGGATCCAAACCAATTGATTCAAATAACAAGAAAGGAGACAGTGGAATGGGCTGCCTTAGAAAGTGGTGTGCGCTCCTTCAATAGAGGTTTTTAAACAGAGGTTGGGCAGACACTTCTCAGGGTGCTTCAGCTGTGGGTCTCTGTATCTGCAGGGTTGGATTAGATGGCCCTAGGAGTTCATTCCAACTCTACAATCTTGTAAGGATTCAGCTGCCAATCAAGTCAACTTTTGCACATGAAATTGGACTCAGGCACCATCTTGTCTTTTGACTCAGGCAGCAATGTACCTTGGGGCCCCTGCCTCACTGCTGCCTTGGGGAAAGATGGCCAGAAAAAGGACCAATGTGGTAGAGTGTCACCATTGTGTGCAAATAGTAAGAGATAGGTTCAGACTAGTTCTCTACTTCTTCAAAATATACAGCATGATTTATCCCAAATCCATGGCGGTGGTGGTAGTTATTCAAAATATAAAGAAGCTGGATTACCCAATAGTGGTGTACAGTTGTCCCTTCACATATGCGTATTTCACATTAATGGTTTTGTATATTCACGGTTTGTAGTTGCTGCTCAACTAGCTCAAACTCCAAGACCTCACCCACCTCCTCCTCCCGCCAATAGGTATCAGCAGTCCTGTTGGCAGGAGAGGAGTCTACAATACTGTTGTGTAGTACATATGTTGGGGGCAGGACTTAGTTTATTCATGGTTTTTTCCCATTCATGGTGGTGCTCCACCCCTAACCCCAGCGAATGTGAAGGGACAGCTGTAATACTTTTATTACTCTAATTCCAGGGTCACTAAAGATTTGCAATATGTTACACTAAAGGAGACAGTGGAATGGGGGAGAAGAGGCTGATTTGACAGTGAAGCCTGCATGGCATGAGTCTTGAGATGAAATGAGAAAGGAAGGCTGCAAACATTCAAGTGAGGATCTACCTGGCAAGTGATGGTTTCAAGTTAGCCTTAGAACTGTCCCTAGGACTGCTGGGAAAAGGCAAAAAATTGTTGGTCCCTTCTTTTTGAAAACACGACATCTAGCTTTTTTTCTCAAAGCTGTATTCATCTGCGGGCAAAATGTACAAGATCTCTGATTAGTAGAAAGCAGAAATAGAGAGTAACTGGGTGGCCTGTGTGCGCGCACGCCTTCAAGTTGTCTGTCAACTTATGGTGGCCCCATTAATTCATAGGGTTTTCTTGGGCAAGGTGGTTTTGCCAGTTCCTTCCTCTGAAATGTACCTAACATCCAGTATTTTCCTAAGGAAATACAAAAACGGAAGTAGCTGCATGGGCCCATGAGGAGAAAAAGAAACTTAACATCCACAGTTGGGCAATACCTTCTTTAGTTTGTTCTAATGAAAGTATTGTTCAACTGTGGATTTTCTTTTTCTTTCAATTTCTTTTTTTATCCTAGTGGTTCAAAGGGATAACCTATCAAAGACCACCTGTATACTATCCTCTTCCCCAGTATAGCACCCTGATGCTGAATCTGCTGTTTTCCAAGGACATTTTCAGACGCGACTTACAGCGCAACAATCGAGCGGGAGAGCTTCACCACTGCAGCGCTTCAGGGGTTCGATTTTGGATGACACCGTTCCTGCAGCAAAATCGTCCGTGTCACTTCCGTTTAGGATTGGAGCCGACTGTGCCATAATCTGCCAGATTTTATTCACGGACAACTTCCGTGAATAAAATCTGGCTGAATATGGCGCAGCCGGCTCCAGTCCTAAATGGAAGTGACACGGATGATTTCGCCACAGGAACAGTGTCGTCAGAAATCAACCCCCTGCCATGCTGCAGCGGCGAAGCTCTCCCACTTGATTGTTGCACTGTAAGTTGCGTCTGAAAATGTCCCAAGTTATACAAACAATTAAAGCCGCTATGCTGACCTGGAGAAAAATTCCAAAATATGTATTAGTGTAAGATCCAAGGATTCCCCAAGGAGCTGTTATCAGATAGCCAATGCAAAATTCTTCACGGGATCAGCCTTTGGGGTGGTAGTCAAATGTTGGCAATCTTAGCCAAACTTTCCACACCTGATACTCTCTGGACATATTGAGCTACCATCACTCCAGACCACATGGGCCATGCTGGCTGGTGATGGTGGGAGCTATAGTCAACACATGTCACCAGATTGGGGAAGGTTGATAACCTGGATCAGACTAAAAGTTCATCTATTCCAGTATCATTTTCTCCAGGAGATACTGGGCAGGGGCAGAGAGGCCCCAAGCAAATCATCATAGATCTTCTCCTGCTTATTACTGCTCTACACTAACTGACATACATTGTCTCTGAACGTGGTGTTACCCTAAGAGGTGATATCACCCACCTGTGATATCAACATTTAGATGGGGGAATTATTAGCTCAAACAGTATGCCTGTGAGAGGAGGGTAACTGCAGGGACCTTTTCACTTATGTATACCAGTACTAACTGCAGAGAACTCCAGGTTGAAGTGAAATAAAGCATTCTTGATTGGAAATAACACAAAAGCATACACACATGCAACACATGTTCCTACGAACCACACAAGGTTGTCAAGGCATAAGGCAGAAAGACTGGATAGAGGGAGAGATTCAGGGAAATAGGGTGACAGTTATCAGTCTTGAAGAGCAAAGTACTCAGACAGAAGTCTGAGAGTGACACTGGAAGTTCCGATCTGGAGACACGTTGAGAAAGAGAGTGGCTGGGCTCGTCCATAGTGGCATACACTTCTGTTGTTTGGAGACTAATGTTTTATACCCAGCTTCATATCCTGAAGGGGTACTCTGGCTAGTACAAAGCCTGGGTGCTTTTCCCACTGGGTAAACAAAAGAAAATGAAACTTACATGATTGTGTTAATGGCTGGGAGATAGAAATGGATGGGTTTATGACAATCTCACAGTGAAGGACAGGAGGGGGCTTTGAGATGAGATTTCCTTTGAATTGGGGTTGGAAAGGTCACTTGATTGTTTCATTGGATGACTCTTTGCTGAGGTGCCCAAGAAGGAATTAGCACATACCTCCTTAATGGCTTTGTTTACCAGGGGTTTCTGCACAATCCTAGTTTGGCCTTGCTTGATAAAATATTTCTAAGACACCTTCCTAGGTCCTTGTGACCTCCACCTGACCCCAGTAAACTTGACCCCTTTGAACTATTTCCAATTATAAGATTTTACAGGGAGGGGGTAGTAGGGCATGCTAATAATGGAGGCAAAGTCATGGGGTCATGGATGGAACTTTCCTCCATGGATTTGCCTAGGTGAGGTTTCCCTGACCTGCCATCCTCCAGATATGCTAGACTGTAACTCCCATTATCTCCAGACAGTATGCTAGTTGGGTGGATTGGGAGTTGTAGATATAAATATTGAGGACATCAGGTTGAAGAAACTACTCTAACCTAGCAGCTACCATAGCTCAGGGCAATGGATTCTAAACATTAATTATGGGTTGTGTAAAGACATGTTTTCTTTTGTTTGTCCTGAATCTACTGCCAGTCAAATTTTATTGGATGCCCCCCAAATTCAAGCATTTTGGGAGAGGAGGAGGGAAAACACTCTATCTACTTTCCACACACCATGCATATTTCTATAGAATCCTATTATACCTCTCTCTTAAGTGCTTTCCCACACTAAACACACAAATTAAAAAAGCCTCAGATGTTTTAGCCTTTCCTTGAAGGGATAGTGCTCCAACGCTTTGATCATTTTGGCTGCCTTTCCCCACATATTTATATGGTGGCAAAGGTAAATGCAATCCTGTCCTCTGAAGTTCAAAACCAAGAAAAATACAAGGTGGGGTGGTGCGACACACATCAAAGCAAGGGAAAGAAGATGTTAAAAAGGAAAAGAATAGATTAGACAATATAGAAGATAAGACCATGTGCCAGGCCATGGCATTTGCCATCTAAGGCAAAGGACAAGATTGTGCCCCTTGTTTGGTCTATCTACAGAAACCTGACAGGACTGGCAACTGAATCTGATTTCAACACTAGTGATGGGATAGTGTCCCATGCCACACCCCAGGGAATGGTTAAGGGACCCAGCAGAGGCTATGTGATGTTGCTGTTGTTGTATGCCTTCATATTATTTCTGACTAAGGCAAAGCTATCACAGGGCTTCCTTGGCCACATTTGTTCAGAGTGGGTTTGCCATTGTCTTCCTCTGAGGCAGAGTGAGTGTGAATTATCCAAAGTCACCCAGTAGGATTCCATGGCCAAACGGGGATTCAAAACCTCATCTCCAGAGTTGTAGTCCAGTCCTTAAACCATTACACCACGCTGGCTCTCAGTGGCTCATACACATTTCTTTTCTCTAACAGAGGGACCACATGAGGAACAGCCAAAAGGCCACCATTTCTATCCACACAACTTCTGCTGCTTGAAGCAATAACCTCATTCTAATACTAGGACAGGCCCCTCATCATAACTCCTACTTAGAAACTGTTGCAAAAGCCAGACACTGTAGATCAGAAAGTGGGTCCATGAATGTCTTGTTATGATTGCCTGATATCTTTCTTCTAGCCATAACTATGTCCTAAATATGATATACTGACCAGATATGCTGCGAGTTTCCTCCTCTAGCCAGCTGATTCTGGTGCCATTCTGTTCCACATAGTGAGCATGGCCAGGCTGGATGCAGACAGAAGAAGGGGTTCATTCAGCAGTTCGGGCTGTAGCAGTTCAGGCTCAAGAAGACTAAACATGAGCAGGAGCAAAGCATAAAGCTTGGGCATAAGTGGGACCTTGGACAGTTCTAAGTGGAGCTCACCAGAGATTCCACTATATGCTAACACAGGAACTGAGCAAGCTAAGATGTTTGAGGAAGGAAAAGGTCTGAGGTGCTGGGGGAAACTTTAAATAGGGCACTAAGCCTTGATAACCCATTCTACCCCCAGTCCAGAAAGACTCTATATTTAATGTTCCCTTGCCCGGTTTTTGAAGTTTTGGCTCCAGTAAGATTAGAGAGATTGTAGTTCCACTACTACTTCTGCTGCAGAATTCTTAGAATCTGAGGCTCATAGTAATGCAAGCTTTTCAGGCTCAAGGGATGGTATCTGTGTGAGCTCTCAAAGTTCTTCATCTTGAACTCCTTGTGATGATGAGATAAGAGCTCTGTTCTGAAGGCACATGTTGCCTTTGCCCACAGCTGGCAGAGCCACTCTTGATTTTACTGCTGCTCTTCCCACAGCTGCTTTGAGTTCTATGGGAGGTCTGCCATGAAAAGTGTTGATCATCATCTCCATGGCAGTAGATCCACTGGCCACACAAGCCACTAGCTTAGAATCTAAAACTCCCAGTGTTGTTGGGAATCTGACTGTGGTGTCATAACAGGTGGTGCAATGAATACAGAGCTAGCACCAGACAACTTGCTGAGTCCCTGTTGTTACCTGACTCATCCCCACTGGTGCATAAGTTACTGGAGTAGTCTGGGCCATGCAACATACTGCTCATGCAACATGTCTATATGGAAGAGAAGCTGCAACTTTCTGTGAGCCTCTTTCTCCTTGTTGTTGTGTGCCTTCAAGTAATTTCCAACTTATGGCAACCCTAAGATGACCCTATTTTTTGGCAAGATTTGTTCAGAGGGGGTTTGCTATTGCCTTCCTCTGAGGCTAGGAGAGTATGACTTTCCCAAGGTCACCCAGTGGGTTTCCTTGGCTGAGCGTGCATTCAAACCCTGGTTTCCAGAGTCATAGTCCTGTGCTCAGTTCACTACACCACACTGGCTCTTTTCCCTACATATGCATAAATCAGGTGGCTGCCATAAAATCAGCACTGGGTCTGCCAGATTCTTCTATTTGTCCACAACATGTGGCTTTCCGTCAGAGTGTTCAGAAGTAGTAGCCCATAATGAAGGCCTTGAAGGGTCTTGTACAACATGAAAAACTGGATTTCTAAATATATCAGGACAGTGGTTCTTAACCTGTGGTCTGTGGGACCCCCAGGGGGCTGCAATGTCCTAATAAGTGGTCAATGAAGGCTTGAAGGCTGCTCAGCCCACTTCCTCCCTGCAGTCGAGCAGGTACATGACAGGAGCCAAGGCAAAGGCTGGCTGGCTGGCTGGGTGGGTGGGTGGGTGGGTGGGTCTGTGCATTGCTGTTCAATCCACTCCAGCTCCAAACTGGCAGGAAGAAGCAGAAGAAAAGTCTTCTCTCTCCCTCTGGCAACTCTGAGGGAAGGTTTAATGGGTGGTGTAATTGTTAATGGGTTGTTGTTGTTGTCATTGTTGTTGTCATTGTCATTGTTTTAAATCTTGAGTTAAGAATTGGGGGTCCGCAGTGACAAAAGATATTTAAAGGTGGTCCTTGGTAAAGAAAAGGTTAAGAACCACTGTATCAGGACATATTTTTGTTCTCTTTCAATATTTTTTTTAAAAAATCACCACCCCCTTCCTATTGTTCACATAGTACTTTACTTAAACTAAAACATTTAAGAGCCAGACATCTATACCCATTCCCTACCCCCCCCCAAAAAAAGAAGAAGCACATTTTGCTGCCTTGGTTTTCTATAGCATGTGCTGAAAACTGTGGAGCTAATTCTCTCCTTCTACACAGTGTTTAAAATCTCTATCCAGGTTGGATCCTGGTTATGTGACATAAAAGATCAATCTTCCCCATATAAACTAGAATGGGGAATGCTCAAAACCTGCATGAGATGGACATTTTGGGGTTCTGAGATTTTGGAAGCAGTTGATTGTGGCTCTTTGTACAAAATCACACCTTTTCTGACAATACAGTCTTGCATGCAATGAAGGAGAAAAGAAAGATTAAAACGCCAAAGATGGGAGAGATGTGAAAGCAGCGCAACACGTTTGCAATAGGGGTTGCAGGCACATCTGTTACACCTTCCTTTTCAATTATGCAAGATTCTTTGTCCTGCATTAATTTGTTGGGTGAATTATCCCTTGAATATTTCAGCAGATGAATTCTACAGACAAGGCAGGTGATTAATAAAACATGGTAGCACATCCCCTGGGCTCCTGGGGACAAAAGAGGCAGTGTGTGACCAGTCTCTTCAGTCCTTGGCCCGACCTGGTGCTGAGCCCAAAACTGGATTTTAATCATTTACGATGTGCTAACACCAGCAAGAGTATGGAGATGATCCTGTCTCTAGAGAAAGGGAGTGTGATGCCAACAGACCTTTGTAGAGATAATGTATCCTTTCACATAGAACGCTAAGCTCAGTAATGCAACAAAAGCTAGGTCAGGAGACAAGTGTATTCATAATAGGATGAAATGCAGGAGAAATACAGGAGACAGTTCAAGGAGTATCTCTGATTCCAGTGCAGAGCTCAGAGTGAAGTTAGACAGCACCTAGAATGTAATGTGTGTTAAAAAAGAAAACAAACTGGTAAACAAGAATTTCTTATTATTTGGGATGTGCAGTTGTCCCTCTGTATCCATGGATTTAAGTATTCATGGCTTGAAAATATTCTTTAAAAAATAATCCAAAAAGCAAACCTTGATTTTGCCATCTTATATAAGGGATACCATTTTGCTATGCCACTGCATATAATGGGACTTGAGTATTCACGGATTTTGGTATCCATGGTCCTGGAACCAAACCCCAGTGAATATGAAGGGACAACTGTAATATATACAGACATCTACAAGTGCTTCAGGTTTGGGCCCTTCCCTTCTCTTACTCTCACACCCAAAACTGGTTTTTGCAAACACTTCTTGTAGTTTTAAAATGTTTTAAGTTTGCACCAGAACACAAGTATTGAGAAGGCCATGCAGATTGCATGAGGCAACCCCTTCCATAGCCAAGAAGTTACAGAGAGCCAGCATGGTACAGTGGTTAGTGCAGGAGCACTTGCTTCTAGGCCCCACTGAGCTATGCAACACACCAGTGACTTTCATATTCTCACAGCCTGATCTAGCTTACAAGGTTGCTGTAGGAATAAAGATGGGGAATAAGAATCATCTGTAGCACCTTTCCTTGGAGGCAGGATATAAATGTAATTAAAAAAAAAAAAACCAAATTAGAAGAAAACATTCCACCCAAACATTAAGAAGTGCCTCCTGACAGTAAGGACATTTATCAGACTGGTATCTAAAAATGCTGTAATTCTGCAAATGAGGATAGCGGAAAAATTGTGGCAGTATTACTCTTATTATCGCCCATTGCTCAAATCACACAAAAGAACTGCCACAAAATTATCACACACCGACCACTAGTACTTTAAGAACAGACATTTACTTCCATGATTTAGCATGGGTAAGATTTCGGAGGATCTCACGAGAAGACACGAGCACACTTAAAACTCCAAAAACACCTTAATAAACAAAGTAAATGAACACACAAGCACTGAAACAAACCTAAAAACAGGTAAACTAAATGGGACAGTGCATAAAAAGAGCATCCTGTGTTTCATTTTCATGTTCTCACCCAGAAATTTTGTCGCTGAGGACCACCCATTCATGCTGTAATCTCGCAATTAAAATGGGGCATGGTTTCACACACCATCAATACCGCAAAAAAAGTGATATTGAAGATCTATTCATGGCTCGTCCCATGAATTAGAAGAAATGCCTTTTTCGTGGCTGGAGCATGCTGTAACCACATGAAGACAATGACATTGTGCGATAGCGGGACCTGTTCACACTACTGTGGCATTGTAATCCTGCAATTTTGCTGTGTCTGATAATGTCCTAAGAGCTGTACAGACTGCCTCTGGGGGTGGTAGGCTTTCCTTCCTTGGAGATCTTTAAAGAGAGTTTGGATGGCCATGTTTTCAGGAGTGCTCAGTTGTGTATTCTTGCATGGCAGGGGTTGGACTAGATGGCCCTTGTGATCCCTTCCAATGCTATGATGCATGAGATCAGAGAAAGTTTTTTCATGTGTTTCCACAAACTGCGACCAGGTGGAGTTAAGACAAGCAAACTGGGCTATTCTAATGATATATGTAGATAGTCAGGCTCATATTAGAGAGATGCCCCTTAGGCAACCTTGCCTTAAGTAGACTTGGTTTTAAAAGTGTGAAGTGTGTGTTTATAGGCAGGAATACTAAAACATATCTGCATGGGAAAGACCAGTACAGTTTCCCTCCTGACTCCTATGATGCATGTAAGCACCACAGGAAAGCAGCTCTTATAACACTGTGTCTAAAAGGAGCTTTGAAAGAATACAAAAAACAAACAAACAAACAAAAAACATGGGAACAAACCCCAGAGGGCATTGGGATCAAATCGATGTCAGCTGCTTGACTGAAAAGTTAGAGACAACTTATTAGTAAACTGAGCTGTTGAGATTAAGGAGCTGATATCCAGGCAAGGTTAAACTGCACTGAGACACAGCAGTACTGGGAGCAGCAGGGAACTCCTGAAAATATATTGTTTCCAGAGGGGGTCTTTAGGAGATACCACCACACCTTATTCACAACTGAGTCATTCATAGGCATATTTATTTTAAGTAACCAAACCCAGACATTATTCATAGGACTCTACCTATAACAAAACACATAGGCAGAACCTTTATTTTCCTATTTGCCTGTTCAGGCTGACTGAGAGGTGGAGCTCATTTGGTCACTGTGCCACTTGCTCCATACACATCTGCCAGGGCAGAAGTGGAGTTGCTCACACTTTCCTCACCTCCTTCCTTCTATGGAAAAGGGAACACTGAACAAAAATTTATTTCAGCAGTGCTGCATGTAGAGACTTGGAGGCAGCTGAGTCTGTATTTCATGGAAGAAATGAAAGTCACACCATTGATCTTGCTCCTGCAGTCCACATCTGAATAGGAACAACTGGATGAGAAAGGCCACATTGCAAAGGCAACCTCTGATTACTTATACTAACCTTCCACAGTCTGGGCTCCTCCAGATGTGTTGAACTACAACTCCCACAATACTCTGCCAACATACCTGGAGGGTGGATTGGGGAAAGCTCATACTCTTCTATTATAACTCATTGTGGCTGGTACCCTCTTAGTGGCATACACAGGTGTAAGTTCTCTATTTCTTGTCACTGTAGAGGTTGGTATTACCATCTATCTCTTGTCTATTTTTTGTCACTGTAGCCGTTGGTATTATCAAAGCTCCATCCAAGACCTACCATAGAGTTGCTGAAGCCTCCTCCCCATGGCCATTATGTTCCTGGTGGAAAGCAGAGGGAGTCATAGAATCATAGAATTGTAGAGTTGGAAGAGACCACAAGGGCCATCCAGTCCAACCTCCTGCCATGCAAGAAATCACAATCAAAGCATCCCTGACAGATGTCCATCCAGCCTCTGTTTAAAGACCTCCAAGGAAGGAGACCCCACCACACTCCATGTCCACTGGCTACGTTCCTGTAATCAGATGTGAAGCAATTACATCAGCCACTGAGACCTCAGGAGAACCTTGGTGGACCTCAGCAAAGAATGTAATTGGTTTGCATGGGCCTATGGGGACATGCTTCTGCGTTTCCCCTACCTCTCCACCAGGCAAAGAATGGCGAGGGGGGGGCTTCAGTGGCTCGACAGTAAGTCCAGGGGCTGATGGTAAATGGCTCAGCATAACGTAGTTCCACACGCAAGAACTACTATGCTACAGTGGGCCATGAAGGATTGCAGCCTGTTTGATGGAATATGAAAACATGCAGCAAATGGAAAATTCCTGCAGCTGAGCAAGCAGGAAGCCTGGCAGCACCATGCTACCAAATTTGTACTGCTGCTTGAGCAGTGAGAGGACTGAGGCCCTGCAAGAAACAGCTCGCAAACACTAGTGGTTTCCAGCCCAAATGCTAAACAGCTTTGATCTTTTACCAATCCTTTCTAAATCTTGAGCTGTGTCTTGTAAATCTTTAATTACAAGAAAATTGCAACCCTAACAGTGAACGCACAAACTGTGTTGCTAAATATTTAAAACTGCAACAGCAACAGATCTGAAGGGATTAGGGAAAGATATATTGGAATGACAGTTATTAAACACTAAATCCCAGTAAATGTTACAGAGCAGATAAATAATGCAGGCCCCTGACAGCCATTCCGAAACTGACAAACCAGGAGAGACATCTGCTCTGGGGGCTGTTTCGGGTGGGGTTGCTTGATGACTGACACCTCCAGAAGCACAGATTTTTTTTTAACCCAAGAGAGAGAATTGGGGTTTGTTGGAATAATCAGAAAAGGAAAGTGATAGATGCTGGAGTGAAATGATAGGCTCCAGTAGGCACTGGATTGGATAACTGGCAAGGTTTTGCAGACTTAAATGAATGCCAAAATATGTGGACATATGAAAGAAGAAAGATGCAGTGAAACCACACTTTAGCACAAAGCTTGGAAAAGTCATCTTTTTGAACTACATCTCCAGGAGATTCTGGGAGTTGTGGTACAAAAAGTAACTTCCCTCGTCTTCCAGTTGGCTATGGCGTCGTGGTCAGACTTTCACTAAGAAGGCTCCTAGTGAAAGGTCAGCAGCATGGGGTTAATGCCTGATCTTGCACGGAGGAAACGGAGGGGCTCTCAGAGATTCAATACCTGCCCAGAATTGCCCTGGAGGATCCGACACCAGAAGGTAGATCAGACGGGGAGAAAAGGCACAGAGGGGATCGGACCAAACCACCACTGCATGTCTGCAGCCGAAGAACGCGGCATAAACGCTGCCACCAATTTTAAATAGGGTAACAGTTTAAGTATTTTTCATTTATGTATGGAGATCTGACTAAACTCATGAGCACTGTTTCTCTGGCAGTTAAAGTTTCACTAATAGACTAAAACAACATAACATTAGGTTGTGAATGCTAAATAAGAAGCGATTAAAGACTGTAAGTGATAATTGGGTTCCTATGGAGGCTAAGACTGAGCTGAAAGATTGAGAAGACTGATTGATATAAGGACTGTAAGCAGATAAAACAACTTTACATAACTATAAGAGCAATGTATTTGCAGGACTGCTGCAGTTGTCAGTGATCTTGGTCTGTATATTTTATGGGAACAGACACTTCTGGACTTAAATCAATCGACAGGATGGGATCCATTAGAGAAAACCCACATGGATAATAATTAATTAATTAAAGAAATGGTACCTGTCTGTGCTTAAATTTCTAAGGACTTTTTCATGGACCTTTCTCCTTGGGACCTTAACTCCTGACTCTCTTCAAAAGAAAGTGCAGGAGTTATAAGGAATGAGTTTCCAGGTGGATAACAAAACACTTTACAGGCACCAAGGACAACATGACAGGAGGAGAATAATATGGCAATGGATTGAACATCAGGCAGAGGACTCCGAGACAACATACAGTGAGAGACGGTGAGAGACTGGAAGAGACAGAGAAGACAAATAAAAAGAGGGAAAGGTCCAGAAGAGGAGAAGCAACTATCAACAGAAAGTACAGATCGTGGAATATAAAGAAAGAAAGAAAAATAATATTGACAGTTTAATAGAGACTACAACTACATAGATATAAAAGACTTTGGGGAAGGGATGGGGGCGTCAGACTTGATGAGTGGTCAGTGGGAGGAAAAAAGAAGGGTTTTGGACAGCTGAGAAGGAAGGGAAGAAGGAAGGAGCTGAACTAACAAACCGAAACAGTCTAAATCGATTTAACTGTGGTAAAAAAGGGTACAGGAAAAAATGGGAGAGCATAGTAGAAAGTGAGGGGAGAAAAAAAAGAAGGGTTTTGATCAGTGGAGAAGGAAGGGAAGAAGGGAGGGGCTGAAGAGTGTGTTGGAGAGATTTAGATAGTGGTGAAATAACAAACCGAAACAGTCAAAATTGATTTAACTGTGGCAAAAAGGTTACGAGAAGAAATGGGAGGGCAAAAAGCAGAAAGTGAGGGGAGGGAGGGAGGGAAGGGTATTGGTCGGTGGAGAAAGAAGGGAAGGAGGGAGGTGCTGAAGAGAAGTGAGTTGAAAAGATTCAGTTAGTGGTAAATCAACCAACTGAAACAGTCTAAATCAGTTTAGTAGTGGCAAAAGAGGGCACGGGAAAAAACAGGAGGGTGAGACGGGAACAGCAAGAGGGTTGGGGGGAAATCGAAAGAAGAGGTGGTGAGACGGAGGGAAGAGAAATGAATGGTGATGCGACTGAGGATGAAGGTTAGGGTGTGAAAAGGAGAGCAATTGGAAAGTAAGGAGTGAAAAATTGGGTTGGGGATTTGAAGACTGGGGAAAGTAAGTGATCAGAGAAAGGAGAGGGGAAAGAGAGAGAGAGTCAGCTTGACAGAGAAGGTAGAGAGAAAGAAATCAGGTAGAGACAGGAAAGGAAAGAGCAGAAGCCGGAGATAATTTTATAAGATGAAATTAATTCTGTTAAAAAGGGTTCAGCTGAGACAAAAAGTGGGAAAGGGGGGAGTAAAGTAAACAGAGAGTGAAAGTAGGTGATAGAAGGCAGGAGGAAGTCTAGAGGGTAAAGAGAGGGAGGGGAAAAGAGAGGGGGGAAAAGGGTCAAGGAAAGTAAGGGGAAGGGGGAAAAAGAGGAGAGGTGATTGACAGAGAAGGAGGAGGAAAGATGCAGATGAGATTGGGGTGAAAGGCTGAGGCGCGGGAGGGACCACGGTTGATAGGAAATGGGAAAGTCAGACAGTGAAGCAGGGGGGGAGGGTAGAAAATGGATGGAAGTCAGACAGAGTGGAACTTAGTACCAAATAAAATACTGAAGTAACTTAGCGGAAGAGATCTAACGGGCTGATGAGAATGAGTGGAAGAAGGAGGGAATAAAAGGATGACATCTAAATAGATACAAAAAGTGTATATTGTGATAATATTGTATAAATAATAGAAGAAAATTAATACTAGGAGACATTACATAAGATTGTGTTAGTAGACCCATAGGATATTTATATATTTTACACACGCACATTTTGAATACTGTGTTATATACCTTTCTTCTCTGATTGCTATTTCCTGCTATTACAAGCTGAGATATTGGATCTCACTTTGGGACTGTTATCGTCAAATTTCACCTGGGAATAAGTAACAGTATCTATATCTATATCCCTATCTATAGATATAGATATAGATGATATAGATATAGATATAGATAGATTTCTCTCTTTTCTGACAATTCCATAGACAAATTTCATATCATTTAAAAAATAAGGTAAAAGTATAGTGAGTAGGATATTACTATTAGTTATTAACAATACTATTGAACTATAGAAATTGAATTTACAATCAACCAGTGTATTTTTCAGTGATAAAAGATGTGAATTTACCTGATATATTTAATTGTTTTTAAAGATAAACAAATTTGGAGAAATAAGTTAGGAGATCATTACAAGGGTAGAGAAAGAAGAAAGAGGGCTTTAAAGAAAGGGGGAGGGAAATAATTAAAGAAAAGTTGAGGAAAAATGGAAAAATAAAATAGAATAAAATAAAAAATGTAAGGGAAAAAAGTAAAGATTTCAATTGAATACAACAAAATAAACAAAAATGACCACAAAAAGAACTACAACACAGTCAACAATTCAGACAACAAGAAGATCATCAGATATGAATCTATCCCCCATATTAGAAGAACTTAAACTTTTAGGAACAGAACTGAGAGAGATGAAGACGGAATTCAGACAAGACATGAAGAGAGAATTAAAAGATATAAGAGAATCGATTAATAAGATAACAGAGGATTCAAAGCAAGTAAATGAAAAAGTGAATGTGTTGGAAAATATAGTCAAACAACTAGAAAACAAAACAAGCTTACTAGAAGAGTCAAAAGAGCATGAATTGGATGGAATTGAAATGGAGGGAGAATTGTATCAAAATAAGGGGAATAAAAGAACAAGCTAATGAAGATTTATATAAATATTTGATCCCAAAGTTGGCAAAATTCGTTGGGAAAACAAAATCCCAATTTGAATGGGAAGTGGATAAAATTTATAGAATATCATCAAAAGTGGCAAACAAAGGAATTTACCAAGAGATGTAGTAGTATATTTTGTATGGAAGAAAACCAGAGATCAGATACTGCAACAAAACTACGAACAGACATTTCAAGTAGAAGGATCAGAAGTGAAGATTTTCAAAGACATACCAATGAGAATTTTGAAAAAGAGGAAGGACTACAGTATATTAACATCACAATTAAGACAAATTGGAATTCCGTACAGATGGGAAAAATTAGAGGGGGTCACCTTTCATTTTAAACAAAAGAAATTCAGAATTGACACAACTAAAAAGGCAGAAGACTTTTTAGAAAAATATAAGAAAGATTTAAAGCCCAAACACAAAGACACACCAGATACTCAGAGATTTGGAAATAGCAAAGTAGAGGATAATGAAGAAGCACAGGCACACACAGAAGACAAAGAAAAAGAAGAAAGTGAACAAGAAGAGGAAGTACAAGAAGAAGAGATAGTAGAAGAAGCAGAATTGTAAATAGGACAACAGGAAAAAGAGCAAAACCAAATAAACAATCATGACTTTGAAATGTATCACCTGGAATGTAAAGGGGCTTAATTCCCATGGTAAAAGGAAAAAAATATTTCATTCATTAGAGGGGGGGAAATGATGTAATTTGTTTGCAAGAAACACATATCAACCAAAAAGATGTGAACCTTTTAAAAAAAACTGGGTAAAGAATTTGTGTCAGCAGACTTAAAGAAAAAGAAATGAGTAGTCATGTATGTAAGTCACAAGTTACAAGTAGAATAAATCTTCAAAGATCATGAAGGTCATTATATTGGATTGGAAGGAATGATACAAAACAGGAAAACACTATTACTTAGTCTCTATGCTCCAACAGAAAACAAAAGTAATTTTTTTGAGGATTTAATGGTGACTATAGCGTCTCATAACTATGACAGAATGGTTCTCTTTTGGGATTGGAACGGAGTTATCACGACATAATTAGATATAAAGCCAATTAAAAAGATAAAGGAAACTCAAGGAAAACTCCCCAAATCCTTTGAGACCATGTCCAAAAATCTTGTTTTAACAGAGGCATGGAGATATATGTATAATGATGCAAGAACTACATCTTTTTTTCTGAATGCCATAATTCATTTTCGAGAATTGATTTTTATATGCTTACCAACAAAATGTGCAATACAATTCAAAAAGTAGAAATTCTCCCCAGGATATGGTCAGACCACAACCCAGTAGTACTTGAATTAAAAGAAAGGAAGATAGAATACAACTGTAGACTGAACAACAACTTACTACAGCAGAAAGAAGTAATTCAGAAAGCAAGACAGACACTCAAGTGGTACTTTGAAGAAAATTCAAAGGATCAAACAGACACAATCACAACATGGGAAGCCTCGAAAGCTTTAATGAGAGGTTTCTTCATACAAAAAAGTGCTGAAATTAAAAAAAAGAAAACTGAAAAAGTATTAAAGATTAAAGAGGATATAAGATGCAAAGAGAAGGAATTACAAGAAGATCAATCAAAGAAAAGTATAATAACAGAAATAAAAGTATTACAACAACAATTAACTTTAGAAATAGTTGAAGAATTATGGAAAAAATTACAATATATAAAACAAATACATTTTGAAAATTCAAACAAGCCAGGGAGGTGGTTAGCTATCAAATTAAGAAAAACAAAAGAAACAAATAGTATTGTTAAAGTGAAAGAAGGAGAACAAATATATATACAGATCAAGATAAGATCAAAATAATCTGTAGAAATTACTTTGCAAATTTGTACAAAAAACAAGGAGTACTAAAAGGTTAAATACACACTCTCTTGGATAAATACCCTTTACCAGAATTTACGGAAGAACAAAGGCAAAACTTAAATGTACCAATAAAAACTACAGAAATTACAGAGTCAATCAAAAAATTGAAAGTGGGGAAAGCCCTGGGCCCAGATGCTTTTACTCCAAAATATTATCAAATCATGGAAGAACAATTAATTCAACCACTTTAAAAAATTGGAAAAAATTAAAAAACACTTTCCCTCAAATTCATGGAAGGAAGCTAATATTGTACTAATCCAAAAAGAAAATCGAGATCCCCAGGAACCAAAGAACTATTGGCCAATTTCACTTTTAAATACTGATTATAAAATTTTTGTTTCCATTTTGGCTCAAAGACTGAAAAAAATACTGGCAGACTGGATACATGAGGATCAGAGAGGTTTCCTGCCTGGGAGATATATAAAAGATAATATCCATCACGTCTTAAATTTGACAGAGCATCAGAATATCATAACAAAAAGAAGATGGCACTAATTCTTTTAGATATCAAAAAAGCTTTTGTCAATGTAAATTGGGAAACAATGAAAGAAATCCTAAATAAAACTAAAGTGGGTGAAGAATTTATGAATTGGATACAAGCCATATACAATAAGCAAACAGCAAAATTAATCATAAATGAAGAAAGAACAAAGGATTTTCAAATACAAAAAGGTACCAGACAAGAGTGTCTCCTCTCTCTACTTCTATTTATAATGATAATGGAAGCCTTGGGTGAAAAAATAAGAGGTGATCCAAAACTACAAGGAGTTAAAATTGGGAAATACAACTACAAAGTAAAAATGTATGCAGATGATTTACTGATTTCCCTGGGAAATCCAACAGAAGATATTACAGCATTGATTACAATATTAAAGGAATTCAAATTATTGACAGGGTTAAAAGTGAATAAAGAAAAAACAGTAATAATAACAAAAAATATGACGCGGGAAGAAGAGAAAGATTTGATTCAAAAATCTAAATAACAAATAGTTTAAAAAGCATGATATTTGGGAATCAACATAACAAACAAGAATTCAGAGCTGTTTCAAAATAATTACAATAAGTTATGGACGGAAATAAAAAGAGATATGAAAAATTGGCAGAAAATAAAATTATCTTTTTTGGGAAGAATCTCTGCAATAAAAATGAATGTCTTGCCCAAGATGATATTTTTATTCCAAACAATTCCAATTATACATAATGAAGAGATTTTCAAAAATTGGCAAAGAGATATCTCAAAATTTATTTGGTCAGAAAAAAAACCTAGAGCCAAAATGAAGATCCTTCAAGATAAAAGAGAAAGAGGAGAATTGAATGTTCCAAATCTGAAATTATATCATGAATCCTGCTGTTTAGTGTGGATAGAGGAATGGATTTCGTTAGAGAATGAAAAGTTGTTAAAACTAGAAGGAACTAACATATGCTATGGATGGCATGCTTACCTATTTTACAACAAAGATATGGTAAACAAAGAATTTAATAATCACTTTATCAGGAAAGCTCTTTTAAAGGTTTGGAAGAAGTACAAAAAGAGAATATGCCCCCAAATTCCAATATGGGCATCACCCCACGAAAGTGCTATTCAGCAGGGGGGGAAATTCCAACTCAGAAATGGATTACATATAAGAATTTAATAAAGATAAAGGATGGACAGCAAGCTATAAAATCACAAGAAGAATTGGAGAGAGAGGGAACATCATGTCATATATAGGCAAATTAAGGAAAGATGTAAAATGGATCAAAAATTGGAAGGCATAGAAATTACAAAATCCACATGGGAAAAAATAATCAAACTGGAAAACTAAAATTTGATAACCAGATTTTATCACCAACTATTGGAATGGGAAACAGAAGAAGTGGTAAAAGAAAATATGATAAAGTGGGTGCAAAACGTGGCTCACACGATACAGATGGAAAAATGGGAAAAAATGTGGACTTCCAAAATGAAATTGACTTTGAGCCAAAATGCTTGGGGAAAATTGCTACAAAATGTATTTTAGATGGCATCTCTCTCCTGATAAACTATCCAAAATATATAAAAAATTGAACAGTGATTGTTGGAAATGTGAACACACATCAGGCAGCTCCTTTCATTTATGGTGTTGTGAGAGAGCCCAGAAATTTTAGAAACAAATACAGAAAGAAAATAAGTAAAATTATAAAAACCAATATAGCACTAAATCTGGAAACCTACTTGCCTGGCTTGCATGAAGAAAAATTGGTCCATGGAAATGAGAAGCTTTTACCAGGGCCAGTTTAATGAATTTTGGGGGGCCCTGCAATGCTTTATTTTGGGGGCCCCATATGTTTATCTCAGGTCAGTGTAACCTAACCTATTCACAGTACAGGATGTTCAGATTACAGTAGGACCCACGTATCCAAGGATTCATTATCCATGGGACACAAAACAGCACACCTACCATAGAGTCTTCCTAGAAAATGTGTCCTCCCTAGCCATTTTCTAGGCCCTCCAAGGCAACTCTATGGTATTTTAAACCAGAAGTCCCATTATTTTCAATGGTGTTCACTATTATCCACACTTTTCAGAATCCATGCCCGCACAGAACCAATCCCCAGTGAATAAGAGGGGCCTACTGTATTACATAATTTGCCACCAATAATTTAGTTTAAAAACTATATTATAGCCACTAACAAAATATTTTTTTGTTAATTAGCAATTAAAGTAATGGTGTAGATTTCCTCAAAAAAAGGAAAGTAGACTACAAGCTAAACATGAGTTAGCAGTGTGATGCAGCAGCAAAAAATGGCAATGCAATTCTAGGCTGCATTAATAGGAGTATAGTGTCTAGATCATGGGAAGTAACAGTGCCACTGTATTCTGCTTTGGCCAGACCTCACCTGGAAGACTGTGTCCAGTTCTGGGCACCACAATTCAGGAAGGGTATTGAGAAACTGGAATGTGTCCAGAGGAGGGCAACCAAAATGGTGGGAGGTCTGGAAGCCATTATGCCCTATGAGGAGCAATTTAGGGAACTTGGTATGTTTAGTCTGGAGAAGAGAAGGTTGAGAGGTGACATGAGAGTCATGTTTAAATATTTGAAGGGATGTCATACTGAGGATGGAGCAAGCTTGTTTTCTGTTGCTCCAGAGACTAGGACATGGAGCAAAGGGTTCAAACTCCAGGAAAAGAGATTCCACCTAAACATTAGGAAGAAGTTCCTGATGGTGAGAGCTGTTCAGAAGTGGAATGCACTGCCTGGGAGTGTGGTGGAGTCTCTTTCTTCAGAGGTTTTTAAGAGAGGCTGGATGGCCATCTGTCGTGAGGGCTTTAATTGTGTGTTCCTGCAGGGCAGAAGCTGATTGGATGGGATGGCTTTTGGGGTCCCTTCCAGCCCTATGATTTTATTATTCTAGGCTGCATTCAGAGCCTGGGAAAGTTACTTTTGGATTACACCTCTCAGAATCCCCCTGTCAGCACCCTTCTCAAGGTCTGGTTGCATTGTTCCTTTTCCAGCATTCTCTAGCCCAATGGTCTTTAAACAGAGGCTGGATGGCCATCTGTCAGGGATGTTTTAATCGTGATTTCCTGCATGGCAGGAGGTTGGACTGGATGGCCCTTGTGGTCTCTTCCAACTCTACAATTCTATGATTCTATGATATCCTCACAGGGGGTCCACAAAGGCTTGAAGGCTGTTTGGCCCACCTCCGCCCTGTAGTGGAACAGCCATGTGACAGGAACCAAGGCAAAGGCTGGCTGGCTTGGCCTGCACATTGTGGTTCAATCCACTCCAGCCACAAACATGCAGGACGAAGCATGAGTGCCTCTGAGGGAAAGGTTAATGGATGGTGTAATTGTATTGTTTTTGTTGTTAGCTATTATTATTAGGGTTTTAAATCTTGAGTTAAGTCTTGGGGCAACAAAAGATATTTAAAGGGGGGGCCCTGGTAAATAAAAAGGTTAAGAACCACTGCTCTAGGCAAATGCCTCTCACATAACACTAATGGAATACTGGTGTTTTAGTGACAACAATAAAACCATTGTTCCCAGTAATATTACTCCAAATTTTAATTTATATTCTTTATATTCTTCTGTTAAAAGAACCAGAGTGTAGAAGTTTCAGCATTGCCCTATGACTGTGGAAACCAGGGTCTGAATCCTTACTCAGCCATGAATACCCACTGGCTGATCTTGGGCAAGTCACACTCTCTCAGCCTCAAAGGAAGTCAAAGGCAGACCCCCTTTGAACAAACCTTGCCTAGAAAACCCCATGATAAATTTGCCTTAGTCAGAAATGACTTCAGGGCACATGGGCAAACACACAATTTCCTTTTGCAGGTTGAACTCAGTTGGCAGCAAGGGGAGGAAGCTGAAGAAGACCAAGGGGTGAAGGGAGGGAGGAAGGGGGGAGAAGGACAGGTTAAGAGCAGCTGGAAAGATGGGCTGGAGGGGATCTATGTGGAAGTTAGGAAAGGAAGGAAGGAAGGAGAGAGAGAGAGCGACAAAAAGTCAGAAAGAAGGGAGGCAAAGAAAGAAGGAAGGGAGGGAGAGAGGGGGGGGAAGAAAGAAAGCAAGAAAGAAAGGAAGGAAGGAAGGAAGGAAGGAAGGAAGGAAGGAAAGAAAGAAAGAAAGAAAGAAAGAGAAGGAAGGAAGGAAGGAAGGAAGGAAGGAAGGAAGGAAGGAAGGAAGGAAGGAAGGAAGGAGCCTTTTCTGAAGATAGAGCAGGGGAGAACAAGAGATGACCCCCTTCCCTCCCCCCCCCTCTCTCTCACACACAGACACTCACCCCTCTCCAACACGCATTTGATGATGCTCCTGGAAGGAGGGGGGAGGGAGCAACAAACTCCCTCCAGAATCAGCCACCCAAAGAAAGCTCCGTCTTTCTCTTTCGCTTTCTTTCTAGTTTGGGAGACACTGATTGTTGTTTTTTTAAAGCCAGCAGGAGGTTTTTTCAGGAGGAGGGTTAGGTCCAGATGGGTCCCCCTGCCTGTGTGGGGGCCCCCCACAGATGCTGATTTGGCAGTATGGTTAAGCCGGCCCTGGCTTTTACTCTACGTGCTAGCTGCAGCCAGAATTATATACGCATGATAGGTTCCAGTAGACACTGGATTGGATAACTGGCTAGCTTTTGCAGATTTAAATGAATGCCAAAATATGTGGACATATGAAAGAAGATGCAGTGAAATCACACTTTAGCACAAAGCTTGGAAAAGTCATCTTTTTGAACTACATCTCCAGGAGATTCTGGGGTTGTGGTACAAAAAATAACTTCCCTCAAATTCTGTTATCACAGTAATGTAATATTCACATTGCATCAGAAACTTCTAGTGAACTGCCTTAAACCAAATCAATACCTGGCCTATGCACGTTTAACATTATTATGAAAACCACATATTCAAGTGTACACACATAGGCTCCTCTCATGTTAATGTTTGGAAGCTGCTTTATACCAAGTCAGGTGACATGTCTGTCTAGTCTTTGCTCTGACTGGCTGCCACTTTCCAGGCATTCTTGTTCATCACTTGCCACCTGAGCCTTTTTGCCAGTGGAGATGCCAAGGACTGAAGCCTGGACCTTCTGCATGCAAGGCATGCATTCCAGCCCTAAATGACACCCCTGCCTCTTTCTAGTATAAGTTGCAGCGTACACATTAATAATATTGAAAAGTTTTTAAAAGTTGCAATATAACTTGCAATTTAATGCTCCATTAAAAATATGAAAGGGTTCTGAGAGAGTAACACATGGGTCAAACATATAAATATCCCTTTGGGCATTTCTCCACTGCAAATGTCACTTTTATATCAGCTTAGCCATTGTAATCTCTCCCAAAGAATCCTGGGAACTGTCGAGTGAGCAGGTGAGAATTCTTATTTATTAATGTAGTTATTAATCTATCCATACAAATTATATACATTGCTGACCTCATAGCAAGTCAATGGAGTCTAACTTCCCCCAAATTCTGCTATAGCAGTCATGTAATATTCTCATTGGAACATAAGGTACATAGGAAGGTGCCTTATATCAATGCTACCCCTAGCCTCTGCACATTCAGCATTATTATGAAAACCTGTCTCTCCCTCTGCTACAGGATGGAAATGCTGCTGGATGGTGTCTGGGGAGAAACAAAGCCCAATGAAGTTGGATTATCAGCAGAGCTAGTGATGGCCTACTGCTTTCTGCAACTTGATGCCAGAATAAGAATGCTTAATCTATTCTGGTGTGGGTTTTTTTTTTTTACTCGCTATAGAACTATTAAAACAACTGGCAAGAAGGGGCTGTGTTAGTCCCACCACCTCCAGTCGTAGCCTTCACCCTGTGAAGAGTAATGGTTCTAGCCTTGTTCAGGTATTACTCAACTTGAATACAGGAGGAGGGGAGCACCTATCCCTCCCATCCTCTATCGTCATTTCAATCATGTGGAAAGTGATGCATCTGAAGAGAAATTCCTGTTCCTGTGGAGGCTGATTTTCCAGGGTTCTTGCTTTCAGGGAGAGTCTCCACACAAACAGGAAGTTCTCCTCTGGTGTGTTACTTTCCATATGAGAAAAGGGACAACAGAGGGAGTGGGGCTAGGCACTCCTGTAATCAAGATAGCATGGTCATGTCTGAACAGAGCTACGGAAGAGGAGAGCCTCTTTTGTACAGGGAGGTTCTCCACATGAGCCAAACCTAGGGTTCTAGCTCCTCCTTCAGAACCTTTGTTTTTAACACACCTGAAATGGAGGGGACAGGGCTAGTGAGCTTCTTTGCTCACTTGACAATTTAACCCTATTTTTTCATGGCTGAACAATGACAAAGATTAAAAAAAGCAAAACAAAACCCATTTGCTGCTGCTCATTACTGCTCTTTAAACTGAAACATGTCTGGGGAGTTGTTGTTAAGTATGCCGCAGAGCTGTCACTGCACTTCTTTCAAGGTTAGTTTCTAAGGATGACAAACATATCAAGTTCTGAAGACTTTCCTTGCTGAAATGTAAGACAAAATTAATCAAATCCTCAGGAGCTCTGTGAGAGATCCCAGCATCTTAGAATTGTTCTGTCAAGCCACTTGTAGCTCTGCTAAATGTGAATTCCCCTGCCCCTCCTTCAACCTTTCTTTTAAACCCAGATTTGTGGATTGTAGCTAGGCTGTTGACTTAAGAAGGTAGACTGTATGACCAGAGTTAAGGGCAATTGAATTTCAAAAAAGTTTGGATTTAATTTCAATTGGCAGCCAAGTATGAAGTCTTTCCCCTTTGCATTTTTAAATGGTTTTCTTAGATGAGAAGAGGGATATTTTATGCATTTGTTCAACAAATATTTAACCAACCAAAAGCAGATTTAAGAAATACAAGCTGAATTTTCCACTCATATAAGAATATTTCAGAGAAAAGAAGACTCTTCAGTGGGGAAAAATACAAAGAAACCTTGTAGTACGTGATAAAGAAAATTGTTGCCAACAGGTGATCTTACTACATATTATTTTCCCTTTTCTATACAGCATGCAAACAAGATTTGATTCTTGCTGTGCAATTACTTTGGCCATGACCATGTATTAGGAATAAATAACTGGTCACTTGTACCCTGGCCTTCCCATTTTAAAGGTGACTGAATAAAGAAATATAAGTTTAAAAACAAACCTAAAAAAACCCAACAAGCCTACAAAACTGTGCCAAACTGACAAAAAGCTGTAATTTTAACAACTGAGACAGTGAGAACTGTAGCAAGTAAAGCAGTTATTAGAAGTCAAAGCTTAATAGGAGCTCAGTAAAATTATCTACATGGGTATCTGAAAGACAACAAAGGCAACACCAGGCAGGTGTTTCTGGAGAGTGTATTTAACAACCGGGGCACCACCACACACAAAAAAAACCACCACCAAAAAAGACCCTACCTCCTGTCACTACCCAGTCCAAACTTCAGTTTTGTGGTTCACTATGGGGGGGGGGGTTATCTGCATACATAGCTGAGATCCAATGCTGTAGCCATAATAGCTCCTATCACAAGGCCCTCTGATCATAAGACATGAGGAAGTTCACATAGCAAGAACAAATGGTTCCAAGCAAGAAAGAAAATTATAAATCAAAGTCAGCATTTTGAAATGTGCCTCAGAAAAAAGTCTGTGAGCTAATGAAGATTATGGAAAGCCAGCAAGATATGTTGCAACAGGAAAATATTGTCTGCCATATTTTGAAGCAGTTGGAAATATCTAAGAAATCTTCAGAAGCAGGCCGGTGTACCATGGATTACAGTAACTGATTCTGGATTTTAGTAGGGCATGGATAACTGTGGCCAGTCTATCCCTATCCAAGAGAAGCAGCACCTAGCAAAAAACTAAACTAAACTGGTCAAATATACTGCTGCCACAGATACTGCTTAGAAAAAACTACTCCTAAGCCACAACCTTGATCATTAAAGAGAAGTGCGGGTCATATTAGAACAGGCTGAACACTGGCTTGAATCTCAGTTTATTAGCCCTGAGCCTCCTAATAGGCTGTTGCCAATTTAAGGCAACAGCTCAGCGCTTCCCATGCTGAATCAGATGAAACTGAGAAACCGGAGCTGGGTGTCAGATTTATCTGTGGCTCTCACTATAAATCCCTGTATTTGTGAAAAGTCCTTTCCAGTCCAAGTACTGAACAATAACACTAAAGACAATGACATCATTTTATAGCAAGGCTGGGGAACAGTTACTTTTTGGAGTACAACTCCCAGAAGCCCCAATAGCATGACTAGCTAGGAGATTCTGAGTGTTACAGCCCAAAAAGTAGCCTTTTCAAGCTCTGGTTTGCTGTCTTTTTTGGATTCCCCAAGCAGAATGGTCACCGGATGGGAGTTCTGGGAACTGTGGTCAGAAAAGTAAGTCTTCCATGCTGTGCTGCCTCCACTAAAAAAGAAAAAGAAAGAAAGACAATAAATTATCGGTGGGAAAGGAAAATCTTAAGGCCTTCCTGCATAGTTGCTGGCCAAGGTTTAGGCTAGTCACATAACTGTCTAGAGTTATACAGTTTCTACACCAGTGTGGTCTATTTTATTAATAAAGCAGTTTTACCTCAAGTCTTCAATAACCTGAAGGGCACTCATGCTGAAACAGAGAGTAGGAGATACAAGATCAAAGAGCCCCTGCCACCTGGTTTCATAGCATATTGGTCATAAGACTGATTCTAAATCAAATGGAAAAGAAGCCTCTTGCTGAAGACACAGATCTTGGGTTTTAAATAATTTCTTGTGGGATCTGGGTCAAAGTCTAGCAAAATTACTAAGCATGTGAGTGTATAATGGCTGCCCACATATCCCTCCTTGCCTCTTAGCAGGATTCCTTCTGCTAAGATTTCATCTTAGCCTGCAAACTTAGCCTGCAAACTCCCTTCTCAACCACATTTTTGTGGGGGAGGGAATGCTAAAGTTAACTAGATTTCCCTTATGGAATCCCCAGCTGTCATTAAAGATTCATACATTCACTAAAGGTAAGTAGCAAAAAAGTTAATTATTCCTTGCAGCCTGGGCTGTAGCTATGTGGACAAAGATGCCATAAGCAAAAATTACTCCAGTTCCCTCTCTAATAAAATATTGATTTTCTGATGAAAAATTGCCAATAAATACAAGGATAGGGATACAGGCTTGAGGCTGGGGGATATGCATTTATATCTGCTTCAGGCTCATGGCTTGATTTTCCCCAAAGAATAACTGTGTTTTCCCCCTGAAACTTAGGACTGAATTGTATGTCATTTGACATCTAAGAACTCAATGACTCACAGAGGAATGTGTGAACTTTCTGCCTTACAGACCTGGGAAAAGTTACCTTTTTTGGATTACAAATCTCAGAATGTTCCAACCATCATGGCCATTGGATGTGGGATTCTGGGAGTTGTGATCAAAAAGTAACTTTTCCAAGCTCAGCTGCCACCACTAAAAAAAAAAATTGGTGTGTATGCAATTAATTGCTTGGAATTTAGAACACTGCAACATGCTAGGAGTACTAGAGATAGCTGATAATGATCAGAACTTTGAAAGATTATTTATTTAGTTATTTTGTTTAGGTATTTATACTCTGCTCTTCAACCACAAAAGCTCTCAGAGTGGCTTACAAATTGTTTTAAGCAATAGCAATTTACACATCTACACTGCATTAAGTGGTTTTCAATGTGTGCTAGCTCATTGCCCCCACAAGCTGGGTACTCATTTTAGCAATGCTGGGGTGGGAGATTCTAGGAGGTATCATCAAAACAACAATCTTTCCAAACTGTGGCCTGACCAGATGCCTCTGGGAAATATACAGAGATAAGTGGGTAATTGTCCTCTACTGTCTCCAGCAGCTATATATTCGTTAACAAATTTACCGTGAATATGGAGACCCCATATATTTGTCAGTGTTAATCACCACTGATTGATCTATGCTCTACAAATCTATCTATCCCCCCTTTAAAAAAAACTCTTAAATGGACAGTTAATGCTAAACATTAATGACTTGTATTGAGCATCTTGGCCCAAGTTGGGTCTCTCTTTGCATACAGGCACTCTGCACATAGAGGTGAAAGGCCAGTCATTGAATGAGCACAGTGAAGATAAAATGAGAAGCTTGTATGAATGTTACCCAAATTGGTGGGGTCCAGGGGGGAACCACTCGTGACACTAATATTATGATATTAAATTGGAGAATTTTAATTAGTTCAAAGGGATGGCTATGAGAGGTCGGGTAGCTTGCAGGACCTTTGCACCTGTGTATACCAGTACTCATTGCAGAGACTCTGAGTTTAAAGTAAATAAAAATGGTTTTAATTGGAAAATAAACACAAAAGCATTTACACATGCACTCACACTCACAAGAGACCACACAAGGCTAATGAAGAATTAAGGCAAAAAGATTTGGATAGAGGAATAGATTCAGGGAAATATGGGCTATAATTACCAGTCCAATGAGCAGAGGTTCATGCAGCAAAGACTCAAGCAAGAATCTGAGGGTGCCACAGCAATCCGGCAGAGAGACAACATAAGGAGAACTGTGCACACTTGGCTATTATTTTATGGTAATGTTTATACCCAGTTTCATATCGTGAAGGGGTGTTCACGTGTGAAACAATGCTTAGATGGGTTTTCCACAGTTAAACAAAGGAAACTCCAACTTCATTAATTGCCTAATGGCTGAGATATTAACGTTGATGGGTTTATATCATGCTCCTTATTGTGGGAGAGGAAAGGTGCGAGGGAAGACATTTGTGGGGATAATGGGTGTCCCAGTCACTATTTGTTTTTGAGTATGACACTGCCAAGAGCATCCAGGATGGGATTAGCACATTTTACCTTGATGACTTAGTATCATATTAAGGGGCTCCGCTTAATCCTATCTTGGACATGTCTGTTGAGAATTTCCAAAACAGACATTTGAACCCACTTTCCATTTTCCCTGGTTTACCTAGACCTTGTGAAATGTCCAATATTGCCAAATTATGAAATATTAGAGGGAGAGGGTGTAAGACCAAGTAACATGAAGAAGCATTTATTTTGTCTGACATGCATATGATCCCCACTCATTTCACTGGATGACTTCTAGTATTACGACAAAGGGAGGAACTTTTCTCTCTTCAGTTTGGCTGACACTCCATGTTGCACAAGAGGACTTCTACTCACAGAACAGGTCTTGCCCCTTTTCTCTTCTCTGTTGTACCACCCGTGCCTCTTCCTCAGAAAGTCCCACCAAAACTGTCTGGAGCAGAATTGGAAGGTTGTGCATTTGTTGTTGTTGTTTGCTGACAAGTTGATTTCAGCTTTATGGCAACCCTATGAATGGGAGACCTCCAAGAGCCCCAGTCACCCACTGCCCAGCTTGAGTCTTGCAAACTCAGGGGCTGTGGCTTCCTTGATCAAATCAAAGCAGCAGTAATGCGGTCTCCCTCTTTTCCTACTGCCTTTCACTTTACCAAACATTATCTTTTCCACTGAATCATATCATCTCATAATATGCCTAAAGAACAATAATCTGTTTAGTCATGTTTGCTTCTTGTGTCCATTTGGGCTTAATTTGCTCTAAGACCCATTCATATTCTTTGTCTTTTTACCAGCCCATGGTATCTGTAGAACTTTCCTCCATCACACTTCAAATAGTTGATATTCTTCCTGTCAGTTTTCACAATCATACATAAAAATCAGAAATACTATGGCCTGGACAATTCTGACTTTGGTCTTTACATTATATGTCTTTACACTTCAGGATCGTATCTAGTTCCTTAATGGCTGCTCTTCCAACTCTTAGGCCTTGTCTAGCTGGGCTATTTACCACATCTTGGCCCCGTCTTTGACCCCTGCAGTCCTAACAATGCAGAGCTTTTTCCCCATTTTGCCCCCGGGCAGTCCTCATAATGCCTGAGGCAAAGATGGGGCTAAGATGGGTTAAAGCCTGATAAACTGTTATGTTAAAATACCCAGAAAAAAACCCATTTCTTTTCTTGAGAAGTTGATAGGGCCCTGCAGTACCCCAGGAGGCCCTACCACCACGCTGGCTCTTTACTGCAGCTGCTGTCTGTGTCATATTCTCCAGATCCAGGAAGCAGGCCCACAGTATGTGACTATGCTGGTCACATGCAGGGGACCTTGCTCACATGCTGTAGGCCAGCTTCCTGGCTTCAGAAAGCAGGACATGGTTGGTGCAGCTGCAGAGACATGCCAGCATGGCAGTCTGGACTCTGTCTTGTTTCAAGCTGGTAAAAGTGGAGGAATGGGCCAGATCTGCAGCTAGAATACACCAGCATGGAGCCAGAGTATTTTGGCCCATGTAGATGAGGACTTAGGAGATTTTCAGACGGGGGGAACCCCGCGGAAGTCGGGAGAAAAACGGGGCTGTTCTGCTTCCAGTGCTCTGTTTCACATGCCCCTGTCCTTCTCCCAACCTCCATTCATTCTCCCCCCATCCTGCTTTCATTTTCCTTCCACTGTTTTTTACTAACAGAAGTTTCTGTCAATAAAAAACACTGGAATGAAAATGAAAGCAGGACGGAGGGAGAAAAAACGGAGGTCGGGAGGAGGACGGGGGCATGTGAAATGGAGCGCTGGAAGCAGAACAGCATTTTTCTGCCAACCTCCACGGGGGTGGGGGTCCCTGTCTGAAAATCTCCTCAGTCTCCTTCTGATTTCTTGACTACAGTTTCCATTTGTGTTAATGGCTCAACTAAGGTATAGGAAATCTTTATTCCAATGCCTTCATAGCTCACTGTAAAGTTACATAAATTGGCTGTGGTAATTATTTTTGCCTTGTTAATATCCAGCTGTAACCCTGCTTTTGCACTTTCTTCCTTAACTCTGATCACTAATCATTCCAAGCTGTCATTGTTTTCTAAAAGCAATATGGTGTCATCTACATATCTTAAGTTGTTGGTTTTCCTCTAGTTTTCATACCTGTTCCTCTGAGGCTATTCCTGCTTTCCATATTATATGTTCTGCAATAAATTAAACAGATAAGGTTGATAAAATGCAGCCTTGTCTGCTTCTCTTGCAAATCAGAAACCATTCTGTTTCTCCATATTGTGTCCTGACAGTGGCCTCTTGTCCAGAGTATAGGTTATGCATCAGGACAATCAGATGTTGTGGCACTTCCGTTTCTTGGAATCCATGGCAAACCACAATTTCCCATCTACACAGGCTTTGCTGTAATCATATGCTGTAAAGCTCAGGCAGCATTTCTTCTGAAATTCTTTGATGTGTTCCATTATGTAATGTGTGTTTGCAATATGATCCCCAGTGCCTTTCCCTTTTCTGAACTCAGCTTGGACATCTGGCATTTTTTGCTTCACATACGGTAAAAGGCTTTCTTGTAAATCTTGAGTATCACTTTGCTTGCATAGGAAATCAGTGCAGTAGTCTGATGTCTCTTACAATCTCTGGTGTCCCCTTTCCTGGGGATTAGAATATATATTGAAAGTTTCTAATTTGTGAGCCCCTGTTTTTTTTCTACATTGGTTGGCAGATATTTTTTTTGTTAGAATTTGAATAGATTCTGTCTCTACAGCTTGATAACAGCTCTATTGCTGTGCATGCCTTCTAATATTTCACAGTTGAAAAATTGAACACATGTGGCCAAACATCAGAATGTGGTCAATAAGACAAAAGTTACTAATGAGGAAAAGCTGACAATGTAGGAAAAGCTGCAATGGTTTGTTTTCACTTGAGCCTACCAGGGAAGACAGGATTATGCTCTCTTCTCTCCTCTCTGCTGAGTCAACTGAGTGCAAACTACTTTTGCCCTTTGAACTCAGTCTGCTGCAACTGAAATAAGCTGAGGACAAACAGGGAAAGTGGGAAGAGAGAGAAACTGGGATATTTATAAGTATTTGAAAAAGTGGGATGACAGAAGATTAATCATGACTGTCTTTGTCAAATTAGCACAATTAGAAGGTATGGTTGCAGTGAGCAGGCCTTGCAAATACTGTTCAATCCAATGGCAACTAAACACTGTGGGGTTTCACCTCCCTTAGTACAGGAATATATATATATATATATATATATATATATATATAATTCTCTTGGGCACGTTGCTGTTTCCAGTGTGCTGACTGGCTGCTTAGGGAACTGACCAACCAATCACAGGTCTGTTGGGCAGCCAATCAGCACACTGGGGGCGGGACCATGTTGATTTCAAACATGGTGGCTGGAGAGGGAGAGAGAGTAGTGGTGTGTGTGTGTGTGTGTGTGTGTGTGCTGGAGTGCAGGGGGTTGGGGCCAGTTCAGCAGCAGGGGGCGTGAATTTGGACGAGTGGTGGGGGGCAGTACGAGCGGCAGGGGCAGTACGAGCAGCTGGGGGAAATACAAGCAGCAGGGGCAGTATGAGTGGGGGGGGCAGTACAAGTGGCGGGGGGTCAGTATAAGCGGCGGGGTTGGTACAAGCGGCGGGGGGCATTACGAGTGGTGGGGCCAGTATGAGTGGCGAGGGAAGTACGAGTGGTGGGGGGCAGTACAAGCATCGGGGGCAGTACGAGCGGCAAGGGGGAAGTATGAGTGGTGGGAGGGCAACTTAAACCCACCAGCCTACCTCAAAGGGTTGTCATGAGGTCTCCTGGGCATTTTGGGGAGAGTTTTTTTAATGGTGTATGGTACGCTGGGTCCAGCTAGTTGTATTATAAATCTCTATCACATTTCCCCTTTTAGTAATGTTTCCTCCAAACTGAAAGTTTCAAATGATTCCATGCTTTCGAAATTTGGGTTGCCTTTTTCTATATTTTATTCACCTCTGTGATATCCATTAAGAGGTAGGGTGATCTGTTGAGGGAGGGGCTTCTTACTGTTGTTACTTGGTTTTGATTTGTTGGGCATCATCTTGGTGACTTCTGTCGAACTGGGGTACAAATATATGAAGAATAGTTAAAAAAAAAAAAAACCTCCAGGATTTAACTGCAGGCCACATTCAAACCACGGTGCAGCTTCTGAACAGGTTGGATTGCAGGACTCAAACCAGAAACACTACTTTTAAAAAGAGAGAGGGAGCAAGACTAAGAATAAAGACATCAGCCCTCCACAGGCATTGGCAAGCCAGCCTTTTCTGAGATTGGTGTAGAAACTAGGCATATACCCTTAGCTCATGCCCAGGACTGGGTCAGTGTCTAGGGGTTAATCTTTGTCTCAATTTCTTCCCACACAGGAAGCCAAGAACTCCACTTTGGAGCTCCCAGTAACAATGGTATTTATTCAAGCTTACAACTAGCTGGAGGTACAAAACAAAGATAAACTACAACAGATACCTATTAGTTCAATTATTCCTGCCATATCTCTGTGACTAAAGGTGCTAAAGGAAGTCTTTATCTTTCATCAGTTAGTCAAAGGACAAGTGGAAAATGTGGAACTCCAAAATGTGTGATGTTTGAGAGCAGTACAACAGGTCTTGCAGCAGCAAGGGTTTTGCTTAATTGTTTGTTTGTTGCAATGAAGACTCCACCAAAGAGATGGCAGCAAGGGATCTAGATGCAGGATATGAGAGGCCACAATATCTTGCTCCAGCAAGCCTTAGCAGTCAGGGTGTGTTGCAATAAAAGTTCCCAGTTGGCAGGTCAGCAGACCACAGCAGATGGGGTACACAGCATTAAGAATCCTCGACCAAGAAGTGGAACTCCAGCCCACCTTCTGGTCTCTACTATTTTGGCCAGCAGGAATGGCCCTAGTCGTGATTTTGCCTAGGAGGACAACTTCTCCTATTAAGTAATTTCCAACTAACAGTGTAGGGTGGTTATAGCTGACAAATCCCTATCGAATAGGAATAACCTCACTCTCCAAAGCCTTCTCCTTTTTCGCCTTCTCCTTTTTATGCTTCTTCGCAAAGGGAGTGGTTCCTAGCCTCTTTCCTCTTCTTCAGCAAGAGTTCAGGGGCAGGGCATGGTCTAGAAGATCCCATTACCACCACATAACCCCGCTCTCTTGGAGTCTCTTCCTGCCCAGGTCCACAGCCCTTGTTCTCCCAGGGCCACTTGAGATTCTCCCAGGGCCACTTGAGGATGACTGGCAAGGAGGTGTAAACATCCCAAGCACCTTTTTTTTCTCCTTAGCCTATTTCAACAATTATAGTAAACACATACCCTCCAACATTTCACAGATGAAAACTGGGACAGGCATGACCAAGAAACATCAGAGTATGGTCAAGAGGTCAAAATTTATTAATGAGGAAAAACACACAAGCTAGGAGAGGTTGCAGCAGTTTGTTCCTCCACCCCTCCTCCTCTCCTCTCTCTCCTGCTGAGTTAACTTATTTTCAGACTACGCTGTTATAGTGTTACTATTCCACTTTAACTGCTCTGGCTTCCTGCTGTGGAATTCTGGGGTTTGTAGTTTAGTGAGGCCTAAGAGCTCTCTGGCTGAGAGTTGCAAATGCCCCTCCCTAAACTGCAAATCCCAGGATTCAACAGGAGGCAGCCATAGCAAATAAAGTGGAATAGTAACACTATAACAACCTTGTCTAAAAATCTAGTGAGTGCAAATTCCTTTGCACTTTGACCTCAATATACTGTACAGCAACTGAAGTAAGCCAAGGACAAGGGAGAAAGAGGGAGGAGAGGAACTGGACATTTTAATAGTAGCTGAAAACAAATAATTAATCCCACCCCTCCCTGCCAAATCTGGACAGTTGGAAGGCATGTAAACATATTTTATATTTAAACAGATTTACTCAAAACGAAAATGAGAGTGGAGAGGGGATTTCCCTTTCTCTTACATCTGTGCTCTCCACTTCCATTACTTGGTGGAATGTGTTTGTTTCTCTACAGTTTCTCTACAGTTTTACAGTCAGAAGGTATGGTTCCTATCTATGCTGTGAACCAGGCTGTTTTCCTTTTCTTCAGTATCCACTACTCACTTGTGACCATTAAAGGCCATCTCCTCCAACTGCTGGCAACCCATTCTTTCAGAAAAACCCAGCTTTTATTTTGATTTTTTTTTTTAAAAAAAATGAAACTCTCCAGTCTCACTTGAGTTATTTCAGTGCTAAAGAAATTCAGCTCAGCATGTAATACATTTCTCTCAAACACATATAGCAGGAATACAAACCACCCATCCAGTGAGGTGCCAAGGGCCTCGTGCACATTTCCTCAACACCTGTTCAAGTTTATAGGAGCTGAGAGCTCTTAGCACCTTTGGAGTAGATGCTCAGCCCTTGGCAGAAACAGGCCCTTGCCCTGTTCATTTCTGAATTATTGCTATGCCCTTTCAATTTGCTGTCTACAGATTTCAGAGGATAATGACCCTCATTCAAGCTCTGACTATATTTTCATTTGCAGTGGATGATGTAGACTCTAGTGAACCTAAATGGACTCTTGGCTGTGCAAGATGAGCAGGCAGCTTGAGTGAGGGGAGCAAACTACAATTACTCCCTGAAGCTCATTTCCAGCAACAGGGTCTCTTCCAGCATAAAAACACAAATCTCGTCTAATAATGCCAAGACATGCCCTTTCCTTGGCTTGATCTCTGACTTCCTTTGCTTATCCACATTTTAGCAATCTGCTGTAGGAATAAAGGATGACAAAATGGACAGCGAATACCAAGCACATCCAGGTGCTTATTCAGTGCATATCCTAAGCAGCACAGATTTTCATATAGAGTTTCAGTGCCTGAAAATTAGGGCTATTCATCACTGGAAGTCTTCAGTCACCAAGTGATAATTTGATTATGTGAGTGAGCTGTTACAGATTAAAACTCAATGGATGCAACATTCATACCATTGGATATTACCTTGAACACAATGCTTCTTGGGGGCACCCCTCATGCATTCAGCCATGAGTCATCAAGTGCTGATTATTAATATTTATGAACATTCGCATGATGTACTTGCATGTGTGAACGAGGCAACCTTCTGTTTCTATGACAACAATAAAACAAGCACAAATCCAACCTTAAACAAAACAAAAAAGAGTTTAAGAAATAATGAAATTGAGTCAATAGATCCATCAAATTTTTAGGACCAATTCAGCCTAATTGCAATCTAAATGAACTGAAGAAGTATGCTGGAGGCCTAGGTTATACTCTCCACCTGTCCTGATTTGTTAGGGACAATCCCAATTAATACTCTGTCCTCATTAATAACTTTCACCATATTGACCACACTCTGATGTTGCTTGACCACATGTTCCAGTTTTCATCTGTGAAATACTGGAGGATATGCTATCTAGTCCAGCATTCTGTTCACATGGTGGCCAACCAGATGCCTATGGGAAGCCCAGAAGTAGGGCCTATGAATAATAGTACTCACCATCTGTTATTTAGATGCATATTGTTTCTGATACTGGAGATAGTATATAGTTGTTATGATTGGTAGCAACTCATAGCCCCAACATCAACTAATCTGGAATGCATCTCCATTTATAGCCATCCATCTTGATGTCCACCACTACATCTTAAAGTAGTGAATTCCAGTTTAATTGTTACAGTCCAACAGTATATGGAAGGCCATATGTTTCACACCCACTTTAAGCCATATGTTTCCACTGTGCCTAACCTGTATATTTGTTAATAAATGCAAGTACTGCCAAATATCAATAGAGCTTCAGAGATCTCCTTCCTAAGGAAACCACACCTGGGTAAGCACTGTACCCCCAGAATATACTTTATTTCTCACTACTAAAAAAAATGGGATGGATGAGACACTAGGTAGTCTGTTTGCTTGGTTTTGGTACTAATATATTGCTCACCAGATGAAATTAGTGCCATAGCTTTCATGAATGCATCTGGCATGGATCTGGAAGTTCATGATCCTCATCCAACCACACAGAACTGATTTTTTGCATATTTTGAGGCAGACAAAAATCCTGCAAATAAGCAATAACTCTGACAATTCAAATATATTCATTGGACTAACCAATTTCAGAGGATGCATAGATTTGCATTTTTTTGATGTGGGATGACTAATTCCTCCATCTATTTATAGGGTTCAAGCCCTCTGTATAGGACCTCATCAGCATATCACATCAAAGGAGCACATTTTCTAACTCATTTCAGCAGATGATTTGTGAAATCTACAGGTACTATACTTTGTGAATTGGATGTTGATGCATCAAGAACAATGAGAAGCTAGTGCTCCCATTTACAGAACCCTCCCTTCCTCACTAGCCAGTGCTGTATACTCATGCTTCCAAGATGCAAAACCTGAAAAGTCCTCTCAAACTGGGATGGAGTACAGAGCCATAAGCTATGTTTCAACACAGTCTCTAATCATATTTAAACAGAGAAAGAGCCACGGTTTGCTTACAGTGGAGGGCTGGCCCAGATGAGCTTGAAATTGGACTCTTTGTGGACACTGCTTGTTATGAGCAGATTAGGAGGAGTTGCAGAAAGGAAGTGTGAATACCTACTGCATGTGTACTGTGTAATATTTATCCTCGCCTCCCTCTTGGCTTCACTTGGCTAGAGAAATGGTGCATGGCAAGACTTCAGAGGAAGTTGCAGGCAAACACTGCCCCAAGGGGACAGGAGAAATAAGCAAGGAAGTTGTAGCTGCCCTACCATCACCTAATATACTTTTAAAATATACTTTTAAGTATATTTTATTCTTTTAAATATTTTGATGCTTTTTTAATGATGTAAGTGGTTTAATGTGCACTTTTTATATGTTTTAATTGTGAGTTTTTAAAACTGTGAACTGCTTTGGGGTCAGCTTTTTTTGGGGGGGGGGAAGCAGGCTATAAATAAAGATCATCATCATCATCATCATCATCATCATCATCTAATTGCCATAATAACTCAGGGAGAGTGACCAAGCAGGCCGGCAGTCACCAGGACTGACCCAAGATATTTCACTGCCTGAGCCAGAAGAAGCAAATGGCTACCACTCCCCCCCACCTGCACACAAGCAGACACACTCAGCCAAGTCAAGATGCAAGATGCCATTCAAGTTATCTAGGTACTCAAGTTATTTCTGTACACAAGGTCCCAAAAGGACTTCTTACCTTCCCTGGCTATAAAATAATGAATCAAATAACTGGCAATTTGCTGCCCTTTCATGACTCTCCAGATCTACTGCCTGACATGGCTGGCTCCCTCTGCCCCAGGCACCCATTAAGAGGAAGCAGCAGCAGTCATCCTAATTCATTTGACCACCAGAAGCATCGCTCCCTCTGATGCAAAGAGAGAGAAAAGGTAAGATACTCTTGATCATCCTTGCTCTCTCCTCTAGGTTATTTTTCTCCCCTGGAACAGACAGGTGGCAATAGGGGTGGCATTGCACAATCACTAAGGTCTCTTCCAAACTTGGAGCCACACTGCTCTCGGACACAGACTGAGATCATATGGAGCAACAGTGAGACCCTGAATCTGCCTATTTTAAAAAAATAAATAAATTTATATCCCACCTTTCTCCCACTATGGGACCCAAAGCAGCCTAGTCTGTCTAGTCAGGATTCTGTGTAAACTGAATGTGCATTCAAGATAGCCTTACCTAATGTGATGTCTACCAAATGGTTTAGACTGGAACTTCTGTTAGCCCCACTTGACATGGTCAGTGGCCAAGTGATGATGGGAGCTGTGCTCCAAAACAGCGAGAAAACATCAAGTTTTGAGAAGGCTACTCGTGAACACAGAAATCATTACAAGCAATGATGTTACCGATATCAGATCAATTTTGCAGGTAGCAAGGGGAAAACAATGTGTTTTTTTTTTTAAGTAACATAACAAGTAACAACTTTCTTTATCCTTGTTTTTATCTAGACAACACTGTTTGGCATGTAAGCCAAATTGCTGCTGAGGGAAGTTTTAATCGGTTGGGTGTGATTTATTTCTTTTTAAGTTGACATGTTTTGTGTTTTTAATGGATTTGTTTCTATGTTTTTAACTGGATTTTGTTTATATTTGAATTGTATCAGTAGCCACCTTTGAGTGTCATTTTTAAGCAGATTGGGAAGATAAAAACAAAATAAAATGAATAGACAGGGCAATGACTAGAACCCTGAGGCACTCTGAAGACCAATGACATATCCCCTAAATGTCCCAATTAATCCTCTGTCAACCCACATTTTCAGCTGTTTTTAAATGTCCCAGTATCTTTCTCCTGCTCCTTTCATTTCCCCCCTTTGTCCTCTGCTTACTTCAGTTGCTGCAAACAATTCAAAGTGCACAAGTCATTTGGACTCAATGACCTCAGTGGGGGGAGAGAAGAGGAGAGAAGGGCATGGAGTCTTGCCCTTCCCAGTAGATTCATGCAAAAACAAACTGCTGCATCCTCTCCTAGCTTGTGTGTTCTTCTTCATCAATAACTATTTCATCTTTACCACACTCATGTTGCTTGGCCAAATGTATCCTGGTTTTCATCTGTGAAATGTTGGAGGGTATACAACAAACATAGGACTTTATCAAACCACCCCCCAAAAATGTTCTTTTGCCAGCATAATTTGTGCCATTTTTATGCCAGCAAAGGAATGCCCCATACCTCATTTACCTTGCATCCCATCAAAAGGCTTCCCCAGCAATGAACGAAGAGTGAGTGGAGCTCTGTTCACTTCCTTGTCTAAAATTCTACGAATTCTCGTGAGAATACCTAGCACAGGAAATTAAAAAACAAAACAAAAATAACATTCAAAAAGTAAATGAAAGCACACAAACACACTTCAAAACTTACAAGTAAACCGGGAAGGGTCATAAAAGGAGTGTCACCAACTGGATGTTTGAATCTCACCTGGAAGTGTTCTGGCCAGACCAGCCATTCACATGAGTACAATGGTGCATGGATTCAAACACCGGCAATGCCAGCACAAAAGTATCACAGGGATCAATTGATGGCTTGGGCTGTCAATAAAAAAGTATGGGTTTTTAGCAGTACATGATCGTGAAAGGACAATGGTGTCTGGTACATGTGCCCTTTCGCGATTCTTAGGCATCCTTATGACGCCCTATTTGGATGTTCTGACAAAGTCCATAGAATTTAATAACACTGTGTCTATATATGCCTTCAAGTTACCTGTCAACTTATGGTGACCCCATGAATTTCATAGGGTTTTCTTAGGCAAGGAATACTCAGAGGTAGTTTTGCCAGTTCCTTCCTCTGAAATATAGCCTACAGCACCTGGCATGAGTTGGCAATCTCCCATTAAAGTACTAACTAGAGCTGACCTTGCTTAGCTTCCAAGATCAGATGGGATCTGATGCAAATCTCCTGGATCCAGATTATGTTTTGTTTTATTTTTTCATTAAAAAGGTTTGAACCATCACTACCAGCAGGAGCAAAACATTCCTTCAAGGAGGCATTGACCTCCTGAGGTCCAAATCAAATATCTAAATCAAATATCTAAATCTAGTTGCTTTTAATAGTAGGGACAAGGAAGAGGCCAGGGGGCAGGTAGGAGACCTCAAGTCCTCCCAGCCTCACCAGGATATGCACACTAAGGCCTTGTCTAGACAAGAGTCTATAATGCTGATTGATGTCTATTAGCACAAAATTGCAGCAGTGGGGTTTTTTTTCCACATTTGTTTGACAAAATCACTGGTATGCAAAGCTATCTGTGTTTGAAGTTCACATGCAGTCATGGTGGCTGGGAGTGAATCACTCATATTATTAATCTCCTCAAGTTGTCGCCATTGCACAGGTTTAAAAAAAAAACCCTGTAAATTCGAGATGCACAAGTTCAATCTTCCATTTAAGCTGTTTCATCACCTCAGTGCAGTGAAAAAGTGCACGATCAGCATGAAACTCCAAAATGGCACTTCCGGCCACTTCATTGCTGGCAAGCCCGCCTCCCACACACATCTGACCAATCAGCTTTCCACTTCCGCCCTGTGCAGTGATACAAATCGGTTGTCCAAACAAGTGGTAATGTGCATTTCTGTGTATTTTTTTAAAAGCTCAGGAAAAGTCACAAAGGCTTTCCCCCACGATTTTTGGAGTTTTTGTCCCCCTTCTGAATACGACAAATAAATGTGGATTCTCACTGGACAAAATATATTCTCCTTGAATTCTTTGAGGAGTTTTTTTCCCCACTGTCTAGACAACCCCCAAAATTTGCCAGTGCTGTGGTTGTTCTGATATCCACAATGCTTTCTTGGGAATAAAGCTCACTGAAGTATGCTCTACTTCAGTAAAATGAAGAGGCATACTGTACATCCAAGTAAAAATGCATAGACTTGGGCTATCAGCTCTAAACTGCCCTTATTCACAATCTGAAAAACTGGACTTGCTTTGCCCTACCAAATAAGCTATTATTTGGTACTGTCATTTTCTCAGGCCCTCCTAGCACAAAGCAGGAAGAGCCTCAGGTGGCCAGTTCAATGGAGCTTGATTATCTTGTCCCATTGGAGTGATGTACTGCTCCAACTGACATGCATACAGATGGCCCAACGTCTGTGCACCCAGCTCGGATCACTGCATTCAAATTGTTAATTTGTAGTTGCATAGGAAGGATCTCTAGAGATAAATCCTATGGCCCTGGGGGGAACTGGGAAGCAGAAAATGCTTGCAAAAGTGTGATGGAGAAGAGGGCAAGTTGAGAGGACATGTGCCTTTAGCTTTTCTGATTTCTTTTTACCTAAAGAACTGGAATGGTCATTCCTTGCTGACATGTGGGGTGACTTCCAGATATGAATCCTATCCCAATCTACCTAAGGACTGTGGGGAGACAAAGTGACAGTACTGTGCCAGAACAGACACATGTGTGCTGGACCCTTGCCCTTACTGGCTGAGCAAACAGGCCAGATGGGGACTAGCTGAGCGAGTGAGGGGATATTCAGTGGCTCCTAACAACAAGACAGCATTCCATCTTGCCTAAAGGAGGCAGCTGTGAGGCCCTTGTTGAAAAAGCCATCCCTGAATCCCTTTATAATGGATGATTACTTGCCAGTGTCCAACCTACCATTTTTGAACAAGTGGTAGCCTCCCAATTCCAGGAATTTCTGGAAGAGATGGATTATCTAGATCTACTTCAATCTGGTTTCAGGCCTGGCAATGGGACAGAGACAGCTTTAGTCGTCTTGGTGGATGACCTATACAGGGAACTGGACATGGGGAGGGTGTTCCTGTTGGGTCTACTGGACCTCTTAGTGGCATCTGATACCATTAACCATGGTATGCTTCTGGGACACCTCACTGGGAAGAGACATCAAGGCATTGTTTTACAGTGGCTCCACTGCTTCCTGGAGGAGCAAACCCAGAAGGTGGTGCTGGGGGTATTCATGCTTGACCCCCTGGCCTTTGGCCTGTGGGGTCCCTCAGGGTTCTGTTTTGTTCCCTGTGTTATTTAACATATACATGAAAACACTGGGAAAGGTCATCCAGTGTTTTCAGGTGCAGTGCCATTGGTATGCAAATGATACCCATCTGTACTACTCCTTTCCTCCAAAATCCATGGTGGCTGTCCTGGTCCCGAATCAGTTTTTGTCATCAGAAATGGACTGGATGAGGGCAAACAAACTGAAACTTAATCCAGACAAGACAGAGGTGCTCTTGGTCAATCAGAAAGCAGATCAGGAAATAGAGATACAGCCTGTGTTAGAAAGGGTTACACTCCCCCTGAAGACACAGGTGTGCAGTTTTGGTTCAGCTTTGAACCTGCAGTCCAGTGTTTCTGTGGTGTTCAAGAGTGCTTTTCCTCATTTAAAGCTTCTGCACTAACTGTACCCTTTCCTTGAGATGCAGGATCTGGCCATGGTGGTACACCCCGTTTGGACTACAGTAACATCTTGCAGTTATCTGCGGTTGGTGATGGTGGGGAAGGGAGGGGGAGGGGGGATCTCACCTTTCCCGTCCATATCTCTGGGACAACTCCTGTTGCTGTGGCGGTGATCACAGGGGCAAAGGGGGAAGGGGAAGAGGCACGATTGCCTCCCCCTTCACCCTTCACCCCGCAATCACTGCCACAGCTGGGCCACAGCGGGGGGAAGGGGACGGAGGAGCTAACTTGCCCCCTTCCCCTCCTTCGTTCCCACGATCACTGCCACAGCGGGGCCATGGTGGGGCAAAGGGGGAAAGGAACAGAGGAACAATCTCTCCCCTCATCCCCCTTTGCCCCCACCATGGCCCTGTTACAGCAGTGATAGCGGGAGGGAAGGGGGAGAGTTTGCCCCTCCATCCCCTTCGCCCCCGCCATTGCCCCACCGTGGCGGCGATCACAGGGGCAAAGGGGAAAGGGGGAGAGATCATTTCTCTTCCCCTTCCCCCTTCGCCTCTGCCATGGCCCCACCGCGGCAGTGATCATGCAGGCGAAAGGGGAGAGTTCACTCCTCCATCCCCTTTGACCATGCCATGGTCCTGCCACAGTGGCAGTCGTGGGGGTGAGATCGCTTCTCCTCCCCTTTCCCCCCGCCATGGCCTCATCATGGCAGCAATCACAGGGGCAAAGGGGGAAGGGGAGGAGGCAATCACCTCCACTCTTCCCCCTTCGCCCCTGCAATTGCCACCATGGCGACAGGAGCCCTCCTAGGGGAAGGGATGGAGTGATCTCACCCCTCCCCTTTCACCCCCACAAATGCCGCCACGGTGTGGCCATGGCAGGGGCAAAGGGGAAGGGAGGGAGAGGAGAAAACTCACACCCCTTTTCCCAGGATTTCCCCCCAGGATGGTGTTCACTATTATCCATTGAATTCACCATCCACAGGAGGTCATGAAACCAATCCACCACATATACGGGGGTCCTGCTGTACTGTAACATGCTCTACTTGGGGCTGCCTTTGAAGAATGTTCAGAAACTTCAGCTGCAACCAGACGAGGGGCAGGTTACAGACAGGGCCGGTTTAAGGAATTTGGGGCCCCCCTGCAATGGTTTGTTTTTGGGGGGCCCTGTTTATCCCAGTGTCCGGAAAAGCTATATACCAGACCCCCTCCCCCTCAGACTCTGCATTTTTAAAAAAAAAATTAATTGCTGCTAAATTATTTTCAAGAGGTAAGAAGTACTTCAGAGGAAAGATATGCTCCTCTTTTAGCCAGGTTGCAGGAAGGGTGTGATGTTGTTCCTTCTGCAAACTGCAAACCTGCCCCTTTATAAATAAATGGGGCCCTCTGCACCTTAATAATTATTGAAAGGCAAACACACACACACACACACACACACACACACAAGCAGAATGAGGTTTCAGTGCCATTTAGAAACCCGAAGCACCCACAGCACCCATAGCCACAAAGGGCCCCTGTTGTGCTTGTCTTTGGGTTTCCTAGATGAGTAATTTCCCAGGTTTTTATTAATGGCCACACTGCATGTAAGGCCACATGTTGAACAAATTATTAAATATTGCCAGTTATTACTATAGATGTTACGATATGGGGCTGGGGATGTCAGAGTAGGTAACAAAACTGAATAACAAATTGACTCACCATTAGATCAAGGGACATAATAGTGCCACTGTATTCTGCTTTGGTCAGACCTCATCTTGAATACTATGTACAGTTCTGGGCACCACAATTGAAGAAGGATATTGACAAGCTGGAACATGTCCAGAGGAGGGCTGGAACATGTCCAGAGGAGGGCAACCAAAATGGTGGGAGGACTGGAAGCCATGATTCCTTATGAGGAGTGGCTTAGGGAGCTAAGCATGTTTAGCCTGGAGAAGAGAAGGTTGAGAGGGGACATGATGGCCATGCTTAAATAGATGGATAGAAAAAATCGTGGGATTAAATTAAATAAAAGACCGGAACTATATTTATTGAATATGGTGAATGCAAATGATAAAATGGAAAAAAAAATATAGGAATTTAATTTGTTAATTACGGCAGCAAGGATAGTTTATGCAAGAAAGTGGAAAACTGAAGAAATACCATCATTCCAGAACTGGATACAAAAGGTTATGGAATTTGTATTACTAGATAAACTCTCAAATTTAGTGAGGAATAAGCCGATTGATACTTCTAAAAAAATACATGGGAACCATTTATAGAATATATCAAAAAAGAAAATGGAGATATTGCTATCATGGGATTTAATAATTAAATATTTAAGGGTTTAATTATTTCATTGTTATATTATATTATATTCTGTGACTTGAGAGAGATGTTTGGAAAACTTGATAATATAAATGTGAATAATGGAAAGTATATAGATAATTCAAATGTAAATGCATAAAGGAGAAGATGTAAATAATAAGATCCAGAAGATATAGAAAGGGAAGTGATATATTATTATGAATTAGGAAAAACATACAGAGAGAAGCGGGAAGTCAATTTTAAGTAGGGGGTTGGGTAAAGGAGGGGGGAAAATTATATGTTTAAGTATTATGCTGTGTGTTAGTTTTTTATTTTTTTACTTTGTATTGATCTCTTTGTCAATCTTGGCATCTGAGGAGATGATGCTTCCCAGGTAGGTGAACTGCTGAACGGACTTAAGCACAGATTTGCCGACGGCAATGTAGGGATGGTGGTGTTCGTCCTGTGCTGCAGGCTGGTAGAGAACTTCTGTTTTCTTCAGGTTGACTTCCAGCCCAAACAGCTCTGCAGCTGTTGTGAAGCAGGATGTTAGGCGCTGCAGAGCTGCTTCTGTGTGGGCAACAAGGGCAGCATCATCAGCGAAGAGCAGCTCACAGACTAGATAGTTTAGAGTCTTAATGCAAGCCCTCAAATGGCTTAAGATAAACAAGCTACCATCAGTACGGTAACGTATATAGATGCCATCTTCTTCTTCAAGCTCTGCCGTAGCCCTTTGGAGCATCATGCTAAAGAAGATTGTAAGTAAAGTTGGAGCAAGAACACAACCTTGCTTCACTCGATTAGTTATTAGAAAGAGCTCTGAAAGAGCATCGCCATATCTGACTTAACTGTGCTTTCCCTCGTGTAGCAAGATAATCATTTTAAGGAATTTGGGGGGACATCCAAGTCTTTCCAGGATCAGCCACAGACCTTTTCTACTCAGAGTGTCTAATCACAGATTAGCAAAGGCATATAGTGCATTTGGAAGACTTTACAAAAGAGTCTGGAGTAATAAACACCTGAGGCGAAGCACAAAAATCAATGTGTATAGAACCATTGTACTGTCTATTCTCCTTTATAGGTCTGAAACATGGGTCACCTATCGCCACCACTTACGACTCCTCAAACACTTTCATCAGTGCTGTTTACGCACAATCCTAAATATACACTGGAGTGACTATGTGATGAATGTTGCTGTCCTTGAGCAAGCAGGGATCACCAGCATTGAGGCCATGATATTGAGAACACAGCTGCGCTGGGCAGGGCACGTTTCTAAGATGGAGGAACATCGCCTCCCAAAAATACTACTCTACGGTGAACTCGCCATGGGTGCTCCAAAAAAATGATACAAGGACTCCCTGAAACAACATCTCAGGCTTGGCCAAATTGACCACCAGCAATGGTCAGCCCTGGCCTCACATTGGGAGGCATGGAGACGCACTATCCACAATGCTGCAGCCTTATTTGAGAACTCACGCCAAATAAGTCTTGAAGAGAAACGACAATGCAGAAAGAATCACAACCTGGAAACATCACCCAAGGAGACCTTCTGCTGTGCTTTCTGCAACCGGACTTGTTTATCTCAGATTGGCCTTTTTAGTCATCAGCGCGCTTGCAGAAAGCGCAGGATGAGTCCTTCCTGAATCTTCGTTTGTGAAGAAAAGCCAGAGAGACTTTGTATAGTAGATGTCTATATATGTTGTTTGTTTGTTTTGTCTTTTTTTTCTCTTTTATATATTAAAAATCAATAAAGAAATATTTTATCATGAAAGTTCTGATTGTGACATATAAAGCTCAGGTCCAGGCTATCTGGCAGACCATATCTCCCTGTATGAGCCAGTCTGGGTTCTGACATCATCAGAAGAGGCCTTTCTCTCAGTACCTCCACCATCGCAAGCACAGTTGGTGGGGACCTGAGAGAAGGCCTTCACAGTTGCTACCCCTCTGGAACTCCCTTCACAGGGAGGCCAGAGTGGTCCCTTCTTTGTTGTTATTCTGCAAGCAGGCTAAAACCTTTTTATTCAAACAGGCTTTTAAAACAGAAAAAAGAATAAAGAATGAGCTAGGGGATGCTATATTGTTTTAACTAAACTTTTTTTAAGAGCTTTTTATCATTTTTAATTGCATTTTATTCTTTTATTGAGTGTGAATTGTTTTAATACAGGCTGAGTATCCCTTATCTGGAATTCCAAAATCTAAAATAATCCAAAATCCAAAATTATCCACATGCATAGCTGATATAATGACACCTTTGCTTTCTTATGGTTCAATGTACACAAATTTTGTTTCATGCACAAAATTATTAAAAATATTGTGTACTTTATAAAATTACCTTCAGGGCGTGTATATAAGGTGTATATGAAACATAAACAAATTTCATGCTTAAACTTGGGTTCCATCTCCAAGGTATCTTATTGTGTATATTTAAGTATTCCAAAATCAAAATCCAAAATATGAAACATTTCTGTCCCAAGCATTTCAAGATATTCAACCTATTCTGTAAATACAGGTTGCCCCCTGTATCTGTGGGGGATAGGTTCCTAGACCTAATATTTATAAATGAAACCATAGATATAGAGAACCCTATTAAAATAAAGGCCTTCCAGTACAAACATATTATAGAGTTGCATTGGAGGACCTAGCAAGTTCTAGAGAGGATACCTCTCTAGACATTTTCCATCATGACTATATGATATGTGTCCTGATTTTTTCAGCCACAGATAAATGAAACTGTGGGTATTGGTTCCGTGGATACAGTGGGCAATCTGTGGTTTAATTCTATTTTAATCTTCACTTTTTGTATGTTTTAAATTGTGTGAGCTGCTTTGAGTCCCAATTTTGGGAGGAAAGTGGGATATAAATACATTTAATAATAAATATAATTATAACATGAATTGAAGCTTTTCGGCTGCCATTTATTATTTTACTAGCCCTGGTGGCATGGAAATCCCTAACTACAACAAAAATCTGGAATTACAAAACTATAGGAACATGCTGAAAGCAGTGCATATAGCTTGACTCACAAAGAAACTGTAGACACATAATAACTGACTGTAAGATTGCCTTGACCCAGATGTGTTATTTTTGCTTTGAGCAGTTCCATTTGTTATGAAGTACAAGATAAAGGACCACACCTTCATTACAGAGTACCTGTAGGTATATATATGCAGAAGATCCTAGGTTGAATCCCTGGACTCTCCTGGAAAGACTAAGAAAGACTTATTTCTGAAAGCCCATAGAGCCCTTGACAGTCTGTGGAGAGAATACCAGTACTAGGCTAGGTGGATCAATGATCTGACTCAGTAATATAAATATATGTATGTATGTGCCTTCAAGTCACCTGTCGATTTACGGTAACCCCATGGATTGTATACGCTTTTCTTAGGCAAGGAATACTCAGAGGTAGATTTGCCAGTTCCTTCCTCTTAAATATAGCCTCCAGCACCTGGTATTCTTTGGCTATGTCACATCCAAGTACTAACCAGGGCTGACCCTGCTTAGCTTCCAAGATCAGATGGGATCTGGTGCCTATAGGGAATTTAGGCTCTCAGTAATATAAGGCAACTACAGTTGTCCCTCCACATTTGCTGGATGTGGGATCCCTGCAAAAGTGGAAAAACTGCAGATAACTATAGCTGTCCCCCAAACCATATTTCACACACACACACACACACAAGGTACGATCCACAGATTCAACCCACTGTGGCTGCCCTCAAGACATCAGGGTTCCTTCACAAGGCAGAAGCATGTGGCTGGTGGGGCTTGCTGCCACCTCCTCTTCTGCCCTGTGCCATTTTTAATAGCGACTTACAAGCCTTGTCCATAGTCTCTCATTCTCCCAAGGCTTGCAGTCCCTATTAAAAATGGCATAAAGCAGCAGCAGAAGTGGCAGCAAATAATCCGTGAATAATCAAATCCGCAAAAGTGAAACTCGCAAATGTGGAGGGCTGATTGTATATCTCCAGGGGGTCTTTGGAGTCAGAGTACAGCAATGACAAATTGGAAAGCACATGATTCCATCGAGCTTCAGCCAGGATGCTCTTACATGGATCTCTAGGGATACTATAATATGGCTATAACCTTGGTGTCATTAATATACACTTGCCATTAGCACCATGCTTTGGTCATTTATTCCAAAGAGAAAATTGAACAAGGAATGACAGATCAGGTTTAATCGTATTCATTTCAAAAAGGTATATTCCATGTTGTAACCCCAGTGGAACTCTGCTCTAAAAGTACACAGTAACTTTAAAACATACACAATAAAATCAACAATAAAAGAGCAAGCCAGACAGTTAAAAATAACAGTACCAGCACCCAAAATGCTTTCATTAAAAAGGGAGGTTTTAACAAAGCCTTCACCAATCTGGTGCCCCCTGAATGTATGGATTTACAATGCTCCTGCTGACTGGGGATCTTTCATGTTCCTGCCAGAGGATTCCTCCAGAATGGAGGACCTACAGGACAGATGATTGCAAAGGTTGACTGTCCTTATAGACTTGGGGCCCTAAAGGGTATCAGAGACTGTAACGCACAAGAGAGCTGAGTCTGTAGAGGAAGCTAGACTTCCTTCCAGTCCACAAGGATTATGCAGACAGAGGGGAGGAGCAAAATTAACCTACTGTTCCCCAAATTCTGCCCTCCCAGATAAAGTTTCCTTCAGCCCCCAAATTTCTAGCTGCAGTAACTTAAAACTTCAGCCAAGCATTTAGAAATGCAATGTAGGCATGTAAGGGAAAGGGCCAGGTAAAGTGAACAAGGGAATGTGAATGCACGGGTCAGCGTAAGAGGGGCGCTCCAAAAAAGTGATACAAAGACTCCCTGAAACAACATCTCAGGCTCGGCCAAATTGATCACCAACAGTGGTCTGCCCTGGCCTCACATCGGGAGGCATAGAGACACACTATCCACAATGCTGCAGCCTTATTTGAGAACTCACGCCGAACAAGTCTTGAAGAGAAATGACAACGCAGAAAGAATCACAACCCAGAAACATCACCCAAGGAGACCTTCTGCTGTGCTTTCTGCAACCGGACTTGTTTATCTCAGATTGGCCTTTTTAGTCATCAGCATGCTTGCAGAAAGCGCGGGATGAGTCCTTCCTGAATCTTCGTTTGCAAAGAAAAGCCAGAGAGAGAGAGGTGTGGACAATTCAGTGTCTCACTCTCTGTAATACTAGGAATTTGGAGAATGAAGGAAAATTTCATTGGGGGCAGAATTCTTACCGGGAGGGGGCAATGCCCACACTCTCCCCACCTCAAAAAGCTACACCCCTCAAGGACTCAATTTGAAGGGACCAAGCAAAGTGCTTACCTGCAAGGAAGACCTCAGAAACAGGAACTTCTTCAAGAGTAGGGAAGGCCAGAATACATGCATCTGAGCTCTGGACAGGGCCCCAGTAACTCAGCAAAAGAGTTGCTCCTCCACATTCATGACTTTCACATTTGCGGTTTCAATTATTCGCGGAAAGCCGCCTGCCCCCCCCCCGCCACTCTCCACCCCATCCCTTCCCAAGGCAGCGAGGGGCTTCTCACAAAGCCCATCACTGCCCTGGAAAAGCAGGGAGGAAAGCAGCCGGCAGACTCCCTCTCCCCCCGCTCCCTTCCCAAGGCAGCGAGGGGCTTCTCATGAAGCCCATCACTGCCCTGGGAAGGCGGGGAGGAAAGCAGCTGGCAGGCTTGCTCTCCACCCCACTCCCTTCCCAAGGCAGCAAGGGGCTTCTCACGAAGCCTGTCCCTGCCTTGGGAAGGAACTGGGGTGGAAAGCCACTCGACCGCAGGCTCATTTCATATTCGTGTTTTTTTCACATTCGCAGGGGTTGTCTGCCCCTAACCCCCACGAATGTGCAGGGATAACTGTATAAGCCTTACTCTGTGCTTCAACTTGTGCAAGGCTGTTGGAAACTATCTTCCTTGAGCTCCTTTCTTTGTCTTTGTATCCTGCAGGCTTGCTGTGATTGAGCTGGCGCTTGACCTGGGACTGTGTCTGACCACCTTCTGGAATATCCCTGCTTGTTTGGACCTTTATAGCTTAAACCCTATTGTTTGACTTTGGATATTCCTCCTTGCTCAGCTTATACCACTGTCTCTGGTAGGGTACTTATCTTGATTTTTCCTCTGTTTTCTGACTGCTTCTGCAGTCTCCTTCACCGCCTAACCTAACTAAAGTGTAGACCCTGACTGGTCCTTGGCCTTCAGCAGCAAACCTTGCCACTGAACAGGACAGGACAAAATTCCAGAACAGGACAAAATTTGGAAAAGGTCCATGGGTGGGTATGATGAGAATTGTGCTCTGACACATCAGGAGGACACCAGGTTAGGGAAGGCTTTTTAACTGCTCTTCTAAAAGTCATGGAAGAGTCCTCCACAGGGGGAATGTCCAGACAGAATATGTCACTACCCATTGTTGGCACAATGGGGTGCGGAGAGGCCAAGCCACACCAGGAGACACTATCAGAAGGAGGGGGGACACCAGCCTTAATAACACCATAGTCACTACCAAAAGACTTGCCACCAAAAGGAAATACCAAGTGAAAAATAAAACTAACCTGGAGAGGAAAAAACAGTGTTCCTCCTTTCTACTGCTACACAGTTTTCCTTGTGTTACAGGTGTTGTTGCTTATCAAGTGTTCACTCACTACATTTACCTAGTAGCAAGACAGCAGGAAAGCACCTTAGTCTTGTTCCAGTTCCTCAGCCTAGCAATTCACTCTATTTGGGGAAAGTTGGTTAGTGACATCTTAGCCATCTTTCACATTTCCACCAAAACACGCTTTTGTGCCATGTTTAATCTGTTGGCAGATAAATAAATAGAAGTAGTTACCCATTTTGGCAGGTTTTGTCACTTCCCCATTGTTCCCCAAAAGACCAAAGTTAAGACACAGTATCCACAAAAACCTGAATAGGTGCATGTGGGACTAGACGTTACCTGGAAGTTAGAAGAATATCTGGAGAAAATCTAAAAAGCTGGAACATGAACAGAGATGTGTAATCAAAAATGATCAAAGGTCAGGAAACCAAGCCTTATGAGGAACAACTGAAGGAGCGGGTATGTTTAGCCTGGAGAAAAGAAGACTGAGAGTTGATGTGAGAGCTATCTTTATATACCGTATCTGAAGGGATGTCATGTAGAATCAATAGAAGCATAGAAACATGCAATCTTAGAGTTGGAAGGCACTACAAGGGCCATCTAGTCTAACCCCTGTCATGCAGGCATACACAGAAAGATGGTGCAAATTTGTTTTCTGCTGCTCCAGAGACTAAAAGTCAAACCAATGGATTCAAATGCGAAAGGGATCTAGGAGTCTTAGTGAACATGAGTCAGCAGTGTAATGCAGCACCTAAAAAAGTAAATGAGATTCTAGGCTGCATCAATAGGAATATAGTCTCTAGATCAAGGGAAGTAATTGGGGATGCTTTGATCAAGATTTCCTGCATGGCAGGGGGTTGGACTGGATGGCCCTCGTGGTCTCTTCCAACTCTACAATTCTATGATTCTATGAAATTACAGGGAAAATAGATTCCATCTAAACATTAGGAAGAACTTTTTTTTATTGTAAGAGCTGTTCAACATTGGAATAGATTGCCTCAGAGGGTAGTGGACTCTCCTTCTTTGGAGGTCTTTAAACAGAGGTTGGTTGGTCATCTTTCAGGGGTGTTTCAGATGTGTGTTCCTGTTCAGCAGGGAGCTGTATTAGATGGCCCTTGTGGTCCCTTCCAACTCTAGGATTCTATAATTCTGTGAAATCCTACTGCTTATTTTGAATAGAATTTATAGTGATGAAGCATCCATCCTATTCTCTATCCACATTTTGTTGTGTTACAACTGAAGTGAAAATGTGTTTAATTGGCATTATTATCTATATGCATATTCAGCACCATAATATAGATATTCAGCACTGTGATAATGCAAAATAGTTTTATTGTGGCACAAAAGTGAAGCAAACAAAAACAAACTGCCACTTGCTGGTTGCATAAGTATTCACTCCCTTGTGTCAATGCTTGGTAGGAGCACCTTAGGCAACAATTCCAGAAATAAGTATATTTAATCATGTGGCACTAGTACTGCACACAGGTAGCTTCCATGTGCATGTAGATATGACCAGAGCTTATTTAGGCATGCCACAACAAAAGGGGTGAATGCTTATGCAACCAACAAGTGCCAGTTTGTTTCTGTTCACATAACTTTTGTGCCACAATAGAAATATATTGTAGTGGTGAGCACCTTATATACATGAAGTGGTAAAAATGCTAATTACATCCATTTCAGTTCTAGGTTGTAACACAGCAAAATGTGGAAAAGTCAAAGGGGGATGAATACTTCTGCAAGGCATTGTAGCATGAGATAAAGGCTGAGCACTGGCAGATGGCAGAACTCTGTTAATGTGTATACAAATATCATGCCTTTAGATCAATGGGGGGAAAGCATGAAACAGCCATACAATTACTGACCCACTGAAATCAATGGAAGTTTGCTGGTCCTTTTGGTGAACTCAGAACCTCTAACTCTTAACTGACTCAATACATTTTGGATTTCTTAAAAATCATTAGCAGTTCAGAGCTCATGGTATGCTTGATCAAGAAAACTGAAATAGGAGCCTTCTTGCAGCTTCAAAGGGCTGGAATCAGACTCCAAATAAGAGTGCTGGATTGCAAGCCAGAGGTCACACTTTTAACAATGCTTATGCAGTGGCAAGGCTTGCCACTGATGCTTGGATCCTTTTCTAAGTCCTTACCTTTAACCATGCCTGTGGAGTTGGAGAGGTTGCTGTTATGGTATCTCCTTCCCCATTCTTTTCTCAATCTCCTCCTATATCTTCCTCTTTCTGCTATGGTGCAAAGCCAACATTCTTGCTTTTTTGGACAATAGATCTGAGAAAGAAAGAGGACTTGGCAAACCCACTTTTGGTGGATGACAACATCCAGAATACCCCAGCTAAGCATCATCAATGGCCATGCTAGGTGGAGGATTCTGGGAGTTTCCATCCAAAAAAGTGACTCTTTAGGTAAGCATAAAAGAGGCCTATTCATGACAGTACAGAGAGAGGGAAGAATACTGAGGCTCCTAGGTACTATATGGGAAAAATGTGGCCCTACAGAAGTCATTGGGCTTCAGCTCCCATGAGCCCACACCATTGGCTATGCTGGCTAGAACTGATGAGAGTTGCAATCTTATGATATCTGAAGAACCACACATTCCTTACCCCTATGTTTTCCAAGCAGCCTTCAATACAGCACCATCCAGTTCCTGGGAGGAAAACAATGATAACCACTGTATAGTCAAAAGTATCTGGTGGAAGTTAGTTTGGGTAGGATGGCTTCTCCAGATCATCCTCCACACACAGTCATGATGGAGAATCTCTCCTGAGAGAGCTGCCTTTGTGTTTGGAGAGTATGGATATCAGCAATGGTAGTTACGAACCATCAACAGTCAAATCAAGAATGACATTTTAGAACCTGATGACAATAGTGAAATTCTGGACGGCAAGGTCTGTGCAGAAATGATCAAGGCCAAGCACATCAACTAGAAAGCAAGCTATGTTTAACTGGACTTCTTTTCTACGAAACATGCTTGGGATTGGGATACAATTTTCTCTGTAAAAGATGAGTGCTAGGAAATGTAAAATGTGTTTTCCTGAATAAGGATAACATTTTCCCCACCCCAAGAATCTGTTATGTGCCCAGAATCTTAAATTTTCTGCTCATGAAAACTGCATCCCTCCCAGTCTGAGCTATTGATTCAGCTGAGTAGCTCTGGGTGAAGTGTTTTCAGTTGCTATGGTAATGGGTCCATGCCAAGCTGAATTTGGGGCAGCACTGCCACCTACTGGCTGCTTACAGTAAATTGGCACAAGAGAAATCTGCTATCATTTATTGTTACAGCTTTCAAAGTAGCTGTGTTAGGAGATTATCAGATATGTCAAAACCGGCATTATAACGATGTCATAAGATCACAAAAGGGCTTCCTTATCAGACAACATTATGCAAGCATTCTGCTGCCATTACGAGGGAGTTTTTTTATTGTCGGGGAGAATTCGAAAATTGATCTCCCATAGCATTTGTGTTCCGGATTTTCATGTCTGCGAGAAGGTGTCCCATTCTGCTGGTGTGATTCCAGTATCAATGGGCGGCCCCACCAGAACATTTCCAGGTCCAAACAGGAAAACTAGTTACCATATGCTCTTTTTATGAACCTTCCTATCTTGCTTGCAAGTTTCTAAATGTGTATCTGCTTTTCTGCATGTTTTCTTTTTTTTAATTTTGGTATTTGGGGGCTTTTTAGTGTGCTTGTGTCTGTCTCACAAGACACACTGAAATCTCATTCATGGAAAAACACAAGAGTAAGCGGTATGAGCGCCCATGTTGCCAGGTTCTTGGGGCGATTCTGTATCATGGCAGTGTGTGAAAATGTGTGTCATTGTGCCAGAACACGAACACTGTAAAATATAGTGCCATAATCATGTTTTTAGGCGCTCGTCTAATAATCTCCAAAATCTCTTGCAGCATAAAAAGGAGGATGGGAGGGAGGGAGGAATTTAGCAGCACTTTTAAGACTCACTATTTTTTATTTTAGCATGAGCTTTGTGGATAAACCCACTTGTTCAGATGCTGAACATACCTCTGTTTGGTTCCTGTCTTATCTTACCTGTTTCTAATAACTTTTTTTTTAAAAAAAAAGTAGTTGTTTTTAAATTTACATTAGACATGTAATGGCAAACAGGAAGTGGAAGTAACAGTTTTCATAAAGGAGAGAAAGGCACTGGGAGCTGCGCTATTTAATTTGGTGAATAATCTCATGAGAGCTGACAGTGAAGAGGGTGCTAACTCAGAGAGACCATCAAATTATTCAGCACGTTAACATTCCCAACCTGCAAGGGGCTCCAAAAGCATCTGTTAAATGGAACGGCAAATGAGATTCAGGGCATACATATCTGCAAAGTGATGTGCGTTGGGACAAAACACACTGATGGGGTCTAAATGGCATGTAACCACACAAGAAAAATATCTTGGTGGTAAACAGAAAGCCACTCACTCAGTCAATCAATAATTTATTATAGTCATAAACCAGCATAAAAGAAGATATTTTTTGCCATAAAGTATATATGACAATGTGACATAAAAGACAGTGAACACATAAAATTCACATTTAATAATAATATTTTTTAAAGCAAAAAATAAGTCACAACATTCTACCAAAGCTCAAGGTTTCTACATAATCCCCAGCCCTGTGTATCTCACATGGCTACCTGCATACTTCTAAAAGGGCTCTTTGTTGTCATTATCTACTGCTGATTTATTATCTGTCTACGAGTCACAATGGCAACTGCACAAAATCTAGTGACCTTATCCTAATCTGTGAGTCCTAGCTGGAGAGCAGAAGGGAAAGATAGAATTCTTCCCTCCTGTCAGGAATATCCTGTAGAATGAGTGTCATTAAAGCAAGATGTCTCCCTTGGTGAAAAGAAAAGAAAAGAAAAGAAAAGAAAAGAAAAGAAAAAGGCAGTATAAAAGGATGTGACTCATTTGCAGAAAGACGAATATACTCGTAATATGAGATCCTCTGATATTTTCTTATATTTCCCCTCCAATACAGCAGATGGTTGGCACAGATGATTAACACATTAAATAATGCTAATGTAAAAGCTTTCCTAAACTTAGGAATTGTTAGGTTTGTCAGGTAATTGGGGCAGCCAAGAGGTTTCCAAGAATGGGGTATTTGGTGACTAAACTCATGTGATTTTGCAACTCCATGTCCCTTATGCTTTGTTTGATGGCAGATTTAGCATTACTGTAGCCAAATGCTATTAAAGCATTAGGTGTAAACCCATATGTTAGAAGTGTCTTATCTAGCAACTGTTTCCATGCACATTGAAAGCCATTGGTTAGGGTTAGAAAAGCCAGCTCAATTGGGAAAGAGATGTGTTTTAGCCAATAATTGATCTCAATAGTCCACGCATGGGCCTTGATAGAAATAAGACCTGCCTCAAAATGCAAGGCTACATTGGGAACACAACAAGGGACAGCAAATACACTCCTGAGATATTTAGTCTGAAATACTTCAAAAGAGTCAAAATTACTGTAGGCACACAATTGCAAACCATACAATAGCCTGGATACAAGCATGGCTATAAAATCTAAGCAAAGCTGGCATACTCCTCTGGGCATTCTCTACTGCCATTTTGTTCTGCAATTTCTATGAACTTGAAAAGTGAAAAACTACACCATGATACCTATAGTTTGTGACCTGTTCAATAGGAGTCCCATTTATTTGCCTTTTATAAATGGCGTTGTTGTTGTTGTTGTTATCTTTATTTCTATCCTTTTTTTCCCCAATGTGGGACTCAAAGCAGTGTAATAACCATCACCTTTGTTTTCTTGTAATTTATGGTTAAGGATTCATTATTACAGTAGTTGGCAATCTCTCTTAGGAGTCTCCTTAGGCCTGTTACCAAATAAGATAGAAGCACTGCATCATCTGCATAAACAAGAATTGATATGGGTTGATTAGCCAATTTAGGAGGGTGAAAGTTGGTGCCCATTAAATTTTTAATTAGTGAATTGATATAAAACAGAAATCCACTGCTTTCCCAATGCATGCATTCAGTGCTGGGGCTTATCAGTAAAAGGGACTGGAAATATTAGAAGTTGAGTTTTGCAGCACCATTGCAGAAATGGCAACTCACTGTTTTTTTTTTACGACTGTGTGCAGTCCTTTGAAATGGCTACCCCATCTCTCAATATGGAAAAGGAGGTAATTAAGGAATATATGGTTAAGTGGGTGGTAGAAATTGGTCATGATATTAAATTGGAAGATTGGGAAAAAGCGTGGAAGAGAACTGCTAAATTTACCAGATCTTATAACCTATTCCCCCCCCCAAATGCTTTAAAACTGTTGTGTAGATGGTATATTCCTCCACTGACAGTTGCAAAAATATTAGGCAATGCACAGAACAAATGCTGGAAATGCCAGAAAGGAAAGGGTACCCTCTTTCGCCAATGGTGGGATTATAATAGGGCACAGACATTTTGGTTTATGAGCGAATTCAAAATTCAAAAATTATTAAGATTAAGATTAGCATGCTCCCAGAGCTCTTCCTGTTAGGTATTTTTGAATCTAAGACAATTCCAAATGAAAATATAGAAAGACTGATATGACATACGGCTACATTAGCAAGAATCGTATGCACCAGACATTGGAGGAAAGCTACAATTCCCTCAGAAGAATGGATGGCAAAACTAACAGAAGTAGCTGAGATGGACAAACTTACCCATCTTTTAGAAAATAAATCAAATGATAGATTTCTTAAAGTATGGCAACCCTGCTATGATTACCACCAACTAGGTAATTAAATAAAATTTGAAGGGGTGGAAATGAAGGGGGAAAGTTAAGAAGAGAATAAATAAAAGAATGGAGCTAAAAAAGGGAGGAAAGGAGAAGGGGGGAATTAAATAAAATTAAAAGAAATATTGATTATTAAAGAACAAAAGCAAACAGATTCCAATGACTTATGAATGTGAAATATCCATGATAATGGGATTTTCTATTATTAGTATTTTGAATTCATTTGTTTATGAGAATGGTCAGCCCCTTAACTGAATCTGAGGTGCTTAATTAGATGGATTGATTTACTCAGATAAACTTATGTAAACCAATTGTTGTGTATAAGTTTACTCAGACAAATCTACTTAGATAAATGCATAGAAAATATAAGAGTCGTTTTATTTTCTTATTTTTGTATGTCATAGTACAGTTGTCCCTTCATATTTGCAGGGTTTGGTCCCAGGACCCTCCGTGGATACCAAAATCCATGAATACTCAAGTCCCATTATATGCGATGGCATAGCAAAATGGTGTCCCTTATATAAGATGGCAAAACCAAGGTTTGCTTTTTGAATTATTTTTTTTTTAAAAGAATATTTTCAAGCCGTGAATGCTTAAATCCATGGATACCAAATCTATGGATACGGAGGGACAACTGTATTCCCTAAAATGATTCCAATCTGCCAGCATTTCAAACCAGGATGTTGCAGCAGAGGCTGCTCCAAATAAGCATTTAACTGACAGAGGAGAAGCTGTACTAATCCTAGAAGGGGCCAGCACTATACTAATCCTTGATGTCAGCCATTGCTCTGCATATATTTATTTTGGTCCTTGACCAATAAGTAAAAACAAAGTAAAGATACCATAAAATGAATTAAAATGCTCTATTAAATATAAAATTAAATTACAGTATTAAGGGTAAGAATACTAAAAGTAATGATGTTAAAACAGTCAAGCTACATTAAACATTAAAACATTAAACATTAAAAATTTAGAATTGTGACAACATCCTCCATCTACAAGCTATTGCTGCTGCACAAAAACTAGCTACCTTGACTGTAATCTCTGGAAACTGATCAGCCAGGACGTAATCAATATAGAACAATTCTGATCTTCCTGGAATATTTTGTAAAATTGAATTAATAAAATGACATTGTATATCCTGATAAAAAGAACAGTGCAAAGGACATGCCCCACACTTTCTACTTCCTCTGCTTCACAAGGGCACAAGCGTTCATAGTGTGGTACATTATTATACCAGCCATTCAGAACCGCTGATGGGAGCACATTGAATTTGGCCTGGTAAATGCCTTTCTGTATTTTGGAATAGTCAGATTTATCAAATAATTGGCAGGAAGAAAAGCCCAACCACTGTCTTTAAAAGTCAAATATGTGGAGGCTAGGCCTATGAGGCTTTGCAGCTCAGTATCCCAGATATGTTGGTATATGTTTTCTTTGGCTTTTGCATAGCCCATAGCTAAAATAACATTTTGTGAAAACCCCAAATTTAAAACTTTCTGAATTACTATCTTTTCCCATCTTGACTGAAATGTATCAGTAAGAGTCAAGGAGGCTAAGCCCTTAGTCTTGAATAGCAATTTTAGCCAAAAATTTAACTTACCGTATATTCCGGCATATAAAACAACTTTTGAGCACTTGAAAATGCTCTCCAAAATTTAGGGTCGTCTTATACGCCAGATATACTTTTGCTTCGCCTGCCTACCTATCTACTGCCTCTTTGCAAACGGAGGCAGGAGATGGGGCGGGGGGTGAAGCAAAGTGTTTAGCAGTTCATTCGCCCCCTCCTCTGCCTTCTCCCCCTTTGGGGAGCAACAGAGGAGGGGGGCAAACGTTGCGGTCACCTCTCGATCACCTCTGCAGTGGCCGAGGCAAACCGCTAGATTCGTCCTTTTCCTTGAAGGTGGGGGAAAAGGGCAAAAATGCCCCGTTTTGCTCCGCGGCCCCAATCCCTCCTTCTGGGCTCCCTTCCGAAGGGAGCCAAGGCAGGGCAAGCGGGGCCACTGAGCCAAACCGCTAGATTTGCTCCCTCTCCCCACCTAAGGTAGGGAGAAGGGCAAAAATGCCCCGTTTGGCTCTGCAGCCCCGATCCCTCCTTCTGAGCTCCCTTCCAAAGGGAGCACAGAAGGAGGGATCGGGGCTGCGGAGCCAAACCCCTAGATTCGCTCCCTCTCCCCACCTTCAAGGAAGGTTGGGAGAAGGAGCGAAGATGCCCCGTTTGTCTCCGCAGCCCCGATCCCTCCTTCTGGGCTTCCTTCTGAAGGGAGCCCAGAAGGAGGGATTGGGGCTGCGGAGCCAAACGGGGCATCTTCTCCTCGTCTCCCCACCTTCCTTGAATATGGGGAGAGGGGCGAATCTAGGGCTTTGACACGGTTGCCCCCACTTCCCCTGCCTTGGTCCCCTTCAGAAGAGCCAAGACAGAGGGAAGGGGGCTGCTGAAGCAAACTGGGCATTTTCACCCCTTTCCTCCACCTTCGAGTCAAGTTTAACTAGAAGGTTGAAGAGGGGCGAATGTTGCAGCTGGCTGGCTGGCTGGCTGGCTGGGAGAGCCCTGCCAGCAGATCCTGTTCACTTTCCCAACTCACAAGGAGATCCTCGTGAGTTGGGAAACAAAGAGGATCAGCTGGCAAGGCTCCCCCAGCCAGTCAGCCAGCCAGTCAAATTGGAGGGGGGTGGTCTTATATGGTGAATATATGCCTAAGCCTAGATTTTTGGTTGGAAATTGGGGAGGTCGTCTTATATGCCCAGTCGTCTTATGCACCGGAATATGCGGTATATATCCAAATCTGGGACTCAATGGTAATTTGGCCAGTCTCTGAGCATAAAAATACATTGGGCATGCAAAGTGGGAGGCTGAGCACATTTCTCAAGAATTTTGTTTGAACAGATTCTAGCGCCTTAAAACTATTAAACATACATATTTGTACTCCATATAACATTTGTGGCAAAATCTTAGCATTAAACACTTGGATTACTGAAGGTACATGCTGACTGCCCTTGGAGTAGAAAAAAAGTAATGAGTGAGTTATAACTCCAGTGTGCATTTGCTATTCTATATGACACTTGGGCTTTCCAGGAACCAGTAGATTGAAAAATAACTCCCAAATATTTATACATTTTAACTTGTTCAGTTGGATGTCCATTGATTTGCCAGCAATATTTATGCTGTTTCTGTGTAAAGACTAATACTTTAGATTTGTCATAATTTATTTCCAGCTGTTCTGTGTTACAATAGACAGCCAAAGCTCTTAGTAATTGTCTCAGACCTATGCGTGTCAGTGACAGGAGTACTGCATCATCTGCATAAAGGAGAATGGCAATTGATCTCCCTGATAATTTAGGTGGATGAGAGTTGATCTCAAAAAGTGACTTAACCAATGAATTAATATAAATGTTGAACAGAGATGGAGCAAGGACGCAGCCTTGCTTTACTCCAATATGCATTGGTATTGATCTAGTCAAGTGTCCTTCGTGATTACATCTCACTCACAAATAGATTTTATTATAAAGACTGTGAATGAGAGTCAACACCTATCAATGTTAGTGGTCTCCAACTTGTGCCATAGTCTACTTCTTGGGATCTTATCGAATGCGGAGTTGAAGTCTATAAAAGCTGTTTAAAGTGCCCCTCTAACAGGGGTGGAATATTTTTCTAGTAAATGCTGTAAAACTAATCCGTGGTCAACTGTTGAGTGACCAGACCTAAAGTCTGCTTGCTCTTCCTCCAGGAAGTTTTCTTCCTCTATCCAGCTTGTAAGTTTCTCTAAAAGATGGCTAGCGTACAGCTTGCTAATAATACTGAGAAGACTAATAGGTCTGTAGTTGTCAGGGTCTGATCTTTTTCCTTTCTTATAAATTGGAATGATTATTGCTACCCCCCCCCCAATCAGGTGGAATGGATGCAATACGATCAATGCATGTAAACAGGACAGCTAGAACTGGTGTTCTCCATTCCAAATTTAACTTAAGCAATTCAGGGGGAATATGATCACTGCCTGGGGCTTTGCCCAGAAATATGCCCGGCAGTTTCAGATGTTGAAACTGGGGGCCATTCAAGTGAGTCCTTCAAGGTCTTGTGCTATTGTTGTGGTTCCGGATTGCCTATCTGCATACATAGTGCAATCAAGTGATTCCCATGTCTTTACTGTAATATGGGAATTTAAACCATGTATGCTGCCTTTCCAACCTCTGGACACTATATTCCAGATGGTAGCTGAATCATTAGTACGTGATGCAACAATTAACTTCTGCCAATTCATTCTCATTACCTGTTTCTTTTTTTCCCTAATTAAATTTTTATATTTCTTCTTTAGCAACAGCCATTCTATAGGTAAAGATGCCATATCTAACTTTCGGTATGAGTGATATTTTACAACAAGAGTTTTCTTCATCTCTATACATTCATGGTCAAACCAGGTTTAGACATATAAGGATGGGTACATTTACGGGGAGGGAGGGGGTTATTGCACAGCAAGGAAGCTTGTAATTAAGTTCTGATATAAAAGTGGAACATCCTCTGGCTGTTTTGCAGATAGATGTCTTAAATTAATGCAGCTTTCTGAATGTAATAAATTGGATGAGGCCTGGTCTAATTTGACTGTCCATTTAACACGTGAAAATCTTAAGTCAGCCTCCATTCTTAACCCAGGTTCTAACTCTGCATATAAACCTTGCGCCTCAAGATTTAATGTGACAATTAAAGGAAGGTGATCACTTTCAGTGCATATGGTCACCCTAAAACTTGACACCAGATTTAACAATCTATAGGATACCATTATGTAATCAATTGTTGATGCCCCAGTGCTAGATGCAAATATATATTCACCGTATTTATCTCCCTCAGCCCCTCCATTCAGTATTACAAGATCTAAATTGATTGTCATTTGTAAAAGACACAATCCAGAAAGATTACATATCTTAGCCTTAGATTGCCTAACAGGTAACAGATGTCCTGCTTCAGATTCTGGGGGGTATTCACCAAAATAATGATAGATCATTTTGTCATTTGGGCCCAGCTTGGCATTGAAATCACCTGTCAAGATTACTGGTGTTTCTGGGTATATAGCACTCATTTTAATGATAAATTCTTGAAACCTGTACCACCTATCCCTAATTTGCTGTCTTTGGGATAGTGGGGAAAAATAAACATTTATTAACAGCAAATGAAGTGAATGCAATTTAATAACCAAAGCAATTGCAATGGTAGGCAGAAGATCAAAGCCAGAGCAGGTGGCACGAAGCTTAGTAGAAATCAATATCCCAAGACCTCCCTTAGGACGTCCTCCTCTCGTACTGGACTCCACTTTCATAAAATGTGATTCAAAACCATTTAACTCTGAGTTGTCACACTCCCAAGCCTCTTGAAGAAAAATTATGTCATATCTGCCAATAAATTCACAGAAAGAATGGTCAGAAATCTTACAACGCCAACCCGCAATGTTCCAACATAGAAATGGTAGCTGATGAATCTGCTGTGATAGCGTAGGTCATTTCATGGAATGTGAAGATCTTCCAGCAGGGTGGTTTAGAATACTTCTATTCGAAGCAGAATCTTTCTGTTGCCTCAGTAAATGTGAATCCAGTTTGGTGGAAGTAAAATCTGGAACTGTTTTGCTTGGTTCTTGATTGTCAGTATATTTGTTGTCCTGTTTTATCTATATTGTCTATGTTGTTATATGATGATGATGATGATATGGCTACCCCATCTCAAAGAAAATTTGGGAGATAAGGTTGAACATATCACACACATACCATTTAATACCCCAGTGCATGAAGGAAGTGCAGGATCAGGTCTACTAACCACACCCAAAATATTAACATGCCTGCTGGCAGCTGAAATAATAGCAATCTGCACACCAGATTCCTACTTATGAGGAAGACCTGTAGTCACAGAGCCCTCGCTCATTAAGACCAGTGATTACATCAGCATTTGAGGGAATAGCCATCAGAGTCAATCCCACTGACCCAAATCTAGCAAAACCAAGAAGGAGTCACCTATGAGGTTTGAAAAGATACAGAATAATCCCAATGAATCTGAGCAAAAGGTACAATAATATTTTTTTAATGGGGAGAAAGGTTTTAAAGCAATAACGCTTTTCTAATTGAGACAACTGTAATGAGGGCAAAGTTAAGAAGAGCATTGAATAGGGGTGGGCAAAGTACAACCCTCCAGATGTTGTTGGGCTGCAACACTCCCATCATCTCTCATTGTCAGTCACATTAGTGGATGACCTAGGCTGGTAACTGGATGAGGCAGTGTGTCTCCATTGGTTCTGCTGGCTTTCCATACTACCATTGTATATGTCTGGGCTACCTTGCTGGAATGGGACTTGGAGGCATTGTTTTACACTGTTTTTCTGGTGTGCTTAGCCATTGGCCTGTGGTGGCCCTCAGAGTTCTGTTCTGTCCCTCCTGCTATTTAACATATACATGAATCTGCTGGGAAAGATTATTTGGACTTTTGGAGTCATGTGTCACCAGTAGGTTGGTGACATCCACCTAACTTCAAGGAAGATGATTCCATGCTAAACCAAAGTCTGGCATCTGTAATGGATTGGGTGAAGGTGAACAAATAGAAACTTAACCCAAATGAGAGAGAGGTGCTCCTGGCCATCCAAGAGATGAATTAGGGACTGGGAGTTTAGCCTGTGCTGGATGGGGGTTATGCTTCCCCTGGGGATGCAAATTTGCAGTTTGGGTGTGCTCCTGGATTCAGCCCTGAACCTAGACGCCCAGTTTCTGTAGTGGCCAGAAATGCATTTGCATAGTTAAAGCTAGTGCACTAGCTGCTCTTGTTCCTGGAAATGTGAAACAAGCCTTGGTTACATCACATATGAATTGCTGCAATTTGCTGTACAGGGGCTTCCTTTGCAAAGTGCCCAGAAGCTGGTCCAAAGAGCTGCAGCCAGCTTGCTGACTAGCTACTGTCAACTGCCTTGCTGACTAGCTACTGTCTTTTTCCCCCCAGGCATAATTCAGTTTGATAGTGAAGGAGTTTACCACATACCATGCAGCTTGGACAAGTTTACATAGGGACCACTAAACGTAGTGTGCAAACACGAATCAAGGAATATGAGAGACACTGCAGATTGGGCCAGCCAGAAAAATCAGTGGTAGCAGAACATGTTATAAACCAACCTGGACACAAAATGCTATTTAAAAACACATACATTCTGGACCAGGCCAACAACTATCATGTCAGAATACACAGAGAAGCTATTGAAATCCACAAACACCTGGACAACTTCAACAGGAAAAGAAACCTTAAAAGTAAAAAAAAAAAAAGTCTTGCTCCCAGTTTTGAAATACAATAGAATCAAAACTCAACACTTACAAAGGAATTCCACCCAGGGACAGGGGGATTCCCAGCAGATAATTCCCATCAACCAACCATTAGCCAAACAGACACTAACGAGCCATGCATTTCTATACCCAGAAACTAACCATTCAATTACACAAATTTACATATACTCCACAGGGGTTCACAGCATATAAATTCCACACACACACCTACCCAAGCATTCTTGAAGATACCAGCCACAGATGCAGGTGAAACGTCAGAAAGAAACTATTTCAGAACACGGCCTCACAGCCTGGAAAAAACCCAAGGAAAATCAATTTGATAGTTATGACCTATAAAACTCTATACATCTCAGGTCTAGCCTATTTGTAGTGACTGCATCTTTCTATGTTAGCATGCCCATGCTGTAAGATTTGGGGAGAAGGCATTTTTCTTAGTTCTAGCACTTTCCCACCATGGTTAGTGGAAACAAAAAAAGAGGGCCTTCTCAATGGCTGCTCCTTCCTTGCTGTCCTTCCACAGGCAAGTGAAAACTTTTCCGTTCCAACAAGCTTTTAAGAGTTGACTGCATGAGTTTTTAACAGTGTATTATTTTGCTGATTTTTATTTTTTGCCTTTTAATGGGTTTATTTTAGATGGTTTTAATTCTGTGAATGGTTGTGTTGCCACTTAGCAGTAATTTTTATTTAAAAAAAAACTTGTGTCTTTGTAAGTGCTTCTAACTGTATTTGTTTTAATTTTTGTAAGCTATCTTGAGTCCTAGAATTGAGGAAACTCAATACTGGAGAAAAGGCAGGATACAAATGAATTACAGTAGGACCCCCATATCCACTGATTCAATTATCCATGGGACACAAAACAGCACACCTACCACAGAGTCTTCCTAGAAAATATGTCCTCTCTAGCTATTTTCTAGGTCTTCCAAGGCAACTCTACGGTATTTTAAACTGGAAGTCCCAGTATTTTCAATGGCGTTCACTATTATTCACGGTTTGGGGTATGCATGGGGGGGGCAGAACCAATCCCCAGTGGATACGGGGGTCCTACTGTAAGTGGGAGGAGGTGGCCTCATTCTATGTTATAGAATTTACACTATAAGAGGGTCCAATCAGAGCACCATAGTGTTCAGTCTTCTCCCTCAGGAGATTTGTGGTAACTCAGTCAACATATTTTTAGAGCTCCCACATCTCTAGTCCAGTGTCTCTCACCTTGGATCATGTTCTAGTAGGGTAGATCATTATGTGGCTTTTAGGAACACAAATCAGGTGGGTGCTGTTGTAGTCTGTGCAGCAACCCCCACCCCCCAGCAAGGTTTCCAGAGGCAGAACACTGGCACCTGGACCTGACATAGTTGCCCTGATCTTCTAAGTTTCAGGTTGTACCTGGAGCTGTTGGGACAAACAAATATGTAATGGTCCATTCCTCCATTTTTGACAGTATAAAATGGAATCATTACTCAGATACATTTCCAATTTAAAATTTTACAAGAGTTTAGTGCTGCTACCATACAGTAGCAGCAGGGCTGGGGAACAAAAATATGAAAACTATCTCAGTAACTGTTAGAATGTTCAAACCTGCCCAAAAATATTGTGTGAAAATGAGCATCTTCCATTTCTTTGTCAAATTTATGATGGGCCCCTTTTAACATAGGCATGTTCTAGTCTGGGACCTTGGTAAAGGAGTATGTTTCCTGACCCTGAAAATGAATGTCTACAGTACTTGCTTCTTAAAACACACACATTTTAAAATCTCTCCCTCTGATGCAGCTTATGAAACAGCAGTGGAAATGAGCAGCAAAGAATCTGTGACCCTTCAAAATAGATTGAAAAGACACCACTGAAAAACAGCTTACAGCTGGGATTGACTGATATACCTGGCAAACTGTGTCATTGCACCTTTTGACTGCTACATGGCAATCGACTTGCCTTTTAAGAGCAGCCAGGGCCTCTCTGCATTTGTTCCTTTTCAAGACTATTAAGTTTTAATACCTACATACTTTACTATAAATATTTGGTTTAAGACTGTTAAGTTTTCCCAGCAAAAGCCCAGTATGCCTACTATAATACATTTATGATCTCTTTGCTGACATAAATTGGTCCAAGATAAACACATAAGCATTTTTTAGCTCAAATTTCAGATTCACTCTGTCAGAGCTACAACTACTTAGCTTAAATTAAAAAAAAAAAAAAAACTCTAGCAAAACACCATAATGCAGAAACACCAATGCTCACCTGCTTAATCTTTAATTAAAAGAATGGAACAGGCAAGAGTGAGAACCGAAAACAAAATCGTAAATAATTAATCTGGGCATGATGATTAAGCTAATATGATCAGTGGGTTAGAAGGATGAGGAGTGGCACCTACTGAATGGTAAATCCCAACAAAGCCACAAAAGAGATAAATAAAACATGCCACTAAAAAGTGTTGCAAGCACCTCAGCCATTGATTATATTTATATAGGAATCAGCTCACAGGGAAGGAATAATAGCTTCTACATCCAAATGCAGGGCTGAGGACCAGGTGGCCCTCTAGATGTTGTTGGTGAAGCTCCCATCAGCTGCAGCCAGCATAGTCAATGGTGAAGGATCTTGTGAGCTACAGTCCAGCTACATCTAGAGAATCTCATGTTCCCTGGGCCTCCTTTACAGTGCATTTACATGGACAAAACACTTTGTGCTGGGGAGAATGCAGTAGAGATCAACATATTTGATGATTACGTGCATGACTGTACACACCAAGACCCTGCAGAGTGCCCCAGTTAAATCAGTAAATGTATCCCAATAGGTGCGTCTCCGAAACAATTTCATCAGAGCTGACTGCACTACGAATTATCAGAAAAATAGATATATAAAAAAGAAAAGCCTTTTCTATGTACATAGAAAAGGTTGCAACTATAAATGGATGTAACGTATAGAGGAGAATTACTGTAATAAGGCTCCTTAAATGCAATCAGGAATAAACGGGAAGTCACAGGGTGTGTTGGGGAGAAATTCATTGTATTGGTTTATTCAAGTCTCTTTGTCTTTACTATGTTCAACTTTATTTAATGTCACTTTTCTTTTCTTTGTACTGTTTAATTCTATAAGTGGTAAGCCACAGTTAGCATTGGTCATTAGGAGTCAAAGATTATGAAGCTGAGAAGGCAGTCAGAAGGTAGGAAAACAAATCAGGTAGAAGGACATGCTGAAGATCCATTTCTGGGTGTCAAAGAAATCAAGACCCAATCTTCAATCTGACCCAAACTCTAAAATCTTCAGGGGAGGAGCGTCTCTTAATCCCACCACCTTCATAGGCACATTTGGTGGGAACACAATGAGTGTATTCTCTGTGGCTGCTCCTAGGGGACCTACACAGGCAGGTGAAGACATTTCTATACAGCAGGCATATGGGAAATTATTTTTTACAATGGATTTTAATTGGTAATAATTCTATAGCCAGTTATTTTAATCTTTACCTTTGGTATGTTTTTAGTTATACGGTATATGATTTTACAGTTGCCCCTCCATATTCGTGAACTTAGCATTTGCGGTTTTGAATATTCGCAGTTTTGGGAGGGGCCCCGCCCTCCCCAAAAGCAGCAAAACGGGGCCTCCAGAGGCCCCGTGTAGGCCTTGGTAGGGAGGGGGGAGGGCCAGGGAGGCAACCATGGGGCCTCCGGAGACGCTCCAGAGGCCCCGTGTAGGCCTTGGGGGGAGGGGGAAGGGCTGGGAGGCATCCACGGGGCCTCGGGAGGGTCTCCGGAGGCCCCATGAACACCTTGGGAAGGAGGGGGAAGGTGGGGGAAAGTGACTATGGGGCCTCCAGAGGTCCCATGGTCGCTTTGGCGGGGGAGGGGGAGGGCAGTCATTATTCACGTTTTTTTCACTTTTGCGGGCGTCTTGTTCCCGTAACCCCCGCAAATGTGAAGGGACGACTGTACTATTTTTTCTTATTCTGTAAAGTGCCTTGAGTTCCACTCTTGAGGAAATGGCAAATATGAATAAAGTGATTGATTGATCATTTCCACAAGGAGTGATAGATGTTGCTTCCAGCATCCAAAATATGTTTGCAGCTCACCTTATCTACAGAGGTCGATTGCTCAGCAAGGACAGCCAGGACAGCTGCAAATGAAGCTGCAGAGGTCTTCAGCTTGCCCCTGTACTGGGTCACTCCTCAATACTCTTGCACAGCTGCCATAGCTGAGGGAATCATGACAAGAATCATGTTTTCTATGCAACAACAAACATATACTTCATGTACTAGAGAAATTAGACATTACTTCAATAGAATCAAGTCTTTGAAAGAAGGCTTTGGGACTTAATTTGCTGCTCTTGACTGCTAACTCCATTTCTCTTGCCTACCAGGATCATTATAAGATACATCCCAGAGAGAATTGACTTCAGATACTGGTTTCTAAGGACTACTCACTTCCAGTAAGCATCTGACAGTTAAAATGTACTAAAGACATTTGGCTAGTCATGCATTGATATCTGGAGAAACCACATAGACGGTGATGGTGGTAATGATCTATATTTTTGTCCCACTTTTCAAATAATTGTCTCTCAAAGTGACTTGTGTCAAAGAAAGAGAAGGTTGGCATACTAACTAGTAAGACAAGGCACACATGGAAAAGAAGTATAGGAGGAAGATTGCAGACCAAAGGAGTGAGCAATAAATGTTATATGTGGTTCAGGAGAGACTGACTTTTCCCTAGCTGGTATTTTTGCCTGATAGTTGTTGCTCACATTCCCTTGACCAAAGAAAAGGACTAGAGCATGCACATTCCCCTTGCTTTTTCAATCTCAGAATTACAGGCAGCTGAAGCCAGGATGTGTGCATGTGTGTGGTTCCCCACTCCCCAACACACACAGAGAGAGAGAGAGAGAGAGAGAGAGAAACAAGCTCCTTCACGTTGCTTTTTCTCTTGGCAATGGATGGGCCAGGCAGATGTGTTCCTTGTCTTAATATTGTTCCTCACCAATGGCAGAAGACGCAGTATGCTTCCTTTCTTCTCTCTAGTCCCAAGGCTGAGTCTATTGTTCTTCAACAATTCTTTTTTAAAAACTTAAAAGGGAGAAGTCAGGAGTTCTTAAGAGGACAGCCCCTCAATATTTTCCATTTTCACACCTGCTTGCTTATGCTCACAATTCTGCTAAGATGCTTCAGCACCATTCTTTTAAAAATTGCCTGTCGTCCTAGTAATAGCAGCTGCAGCAGCATGTAACCAATCCAATTTAGCTAAGTAGCAATGTCACTAAAGTAAAATGAAAGCTAATTCAGAGTGAGAACAATGCCTACTCAGGCAGCGCTGACCCCACTGATGTTCCAGAACTTATTAGATCTGTCCGCAGCTTGGAAATGATACCTTTTTAGATAACAGACTCTAGAAGCCAAATTCCAGGAATTATAATCCAAAAATTAACTTTTCCAAACTTTGGATCTGGCATAAGCTCACAATGGAACTGCTACCAAAATGCCAAAAAAGAGATGGACTTCCAGGTGAGAAAATGGTGCAATGACATCTGTTAATGGAGCTCCATTAAAGGGAAAGCTGCAGCGGCAACAAGACAAGTTCCAGCTGGTGATTTGGAAATAGTGATGGAATTTTTAAAAGAAACTACTTTACAATAAGGTTGAGATTTTGGTTGGGGAGGGCAGGAGGAACAGCTAAAGAACAGAGTTGGGAAAACTATCTTAATAAAGAAGAAAGAACTTAATATTTGATATTTTGTCCTGTGATAGGTTGCAGTTAAATTAGAATGAGTTAATGAACGGGGGCAATTGTCTAGTTTTATTTAGGGGAAGATAATAGTAGTTTCTGCTAAAGATTAATAACCCTTTGACTTTCTGTAGAAAATATATGCTCTTATAAATTGTTGTGACAGATGAAAGAGGTATAGATTGATTATGTATTTCAATAACAGCAGAAGAGAAGATTGAAAGTCACTTATTTTTATTTATATTCTTTTAAAATTCTATATTTTTATTTTCCTTTGCTGTTTGATGTTTTGTTTAAATATTAAATTTTTATTATATATGAACATCTTAATGAAAATTATAAACTTGAAAACAAAATACCAAAAAATAGTCTTCTTTAATCTTGCAGTAGAACAGAGGAAGAATCAGGCTAAATAACAGGAAGAGATCCCTTGCTGAGAAGACAGGGGCAGCCACAAGACAGGACTACAGCATGCACACATGGCCAAAATATTCCATCAATGTTACACTTGAGGACCAAGATGCTTGGGATAGCTAAGGGACCCAAATACCAAACAAGAGAACACGGCTTAAAGCAGTAGATTCTCAGGAACCAATGTTACTAAGCCTACCATTTGTAAAATCTAAGGCAGCGGTTCTTAACCTGTGGTCCATGAACCCCCAGGGGGCTGTGATGTCCTCACAGGGGGTCCGCAAAGGCTTGAAGGCTGCTCGGCCCACTTCCTCCCTGCAGTGGAGTGACCCCATGACAGGAGCCAAGGCAAAGGCTGGCTGGCTGGGCCTGTGCATTGCCATTCAATTCACTCCAGCAACAAACTTGCAGGAAGAAGCAGGAGAAAAGTCTTCCCTCCCCCTCCAGGGCCTCTGAGGGAAGGTTTAATGGATGTTGTAATTATATCATTACCATCAGGTATTATTGTTATTGTTTTAAATATTGAGTTAAATCATGGGTCCATGGCAACAAAAGATATTTGAAGGGGGTCCCTGGTAAAGAAAAGGTTAAGAGCCACTGATCTAAGGAATATGTATAGTAAAGCAAAAGATGTCTGTTTTACTCTTTCATTTCTGCTCAGGAGTTGGTGAAATAGAATTTTTAAGCTTTAGATGAATGTATCCAAGCACTTGTCCATTTTTAAAAGACCCAGCTTGCCTGATTTTATTGATTTTGGTTTTCTGCTGTGTGAACATACCTAATTGGTATGCTACTCTGAAGGGCAGATGTACATTGTGTGGGGTAGCTGCCTCTTGTTTAAGCCCAGAAGAATTGGGCGGGGGGTGTTAAATAATCAGAAGACATAGCTATAGGTTCCATATTGTTTTGGCATCTGTTGACAGCAATGAAAATACCAAGGTTACAATAGCAGCCAGACAGGGATAAAGAACTTTGCACTTGAAGGTTTCAAGCAATTTGAGAGGGCAGTTGTTCTGGATTTCTTTTCATTAGATGAAGGCAACTGTGTAAACCTATTTTAGCATATACATAATGAAAACTGAACTGCATAGTGAAATTTGTATTTTGTTTTGGGTTGTATTTTTTGTTTTATTGCTAAGTACAAGCATTTTATTAATATTCATTACACTCTTATCCCACCTCTTCCACCAATGAGCTCATGGCAATGTGAATGGATCTCCTTCACATTTTACCCTCACAATCCTCTAAAAACAACCAGGCTGAGGGAATGACTGGTCCAGTGAGTTTCAGGGGCTTTTTCATAGTACACAATTATAGCATTATGATTTCACTTTAACTGCCACAACTGCATCCTGTATAATCCTGGGGGTTTTAGCCTGGCGAAGCACCCGAGTTCTCTGGCTAATGATTCTAAATACCTCTTGTGAGGCTCCTGCCCCTTATTCCACCACTTTCCCCACCAAATGTAAGGTTCAGCCTAAATCACCACTGCCACCTTATGTAAAGATTTCTACACATCTCACTGCTATCACCAAGAGTGAGGGCTTTCCCTTATCCCCAAGTTTGTCACCAATATAAGGACCTCCTCCTGTCCCTCTGCTGCGGCCATCACTGTGGGGACCTATTAAATGACCTCAAGGATCCTGTGTGGAATATTATGCAACTTCTATTCCTACTGGACACCTCTTATCTTCTGGTGTCACCACAAGCAACCAATCCTAATCCAATCTTTAATGTATATAGTGTTCCCAGTGGCCAAAATGGTACAATACACAAAAATAATACTTTATTAAAACAGAAATTGAGCAAAACAAAACAGATTAATAATTTAATACATTTAAAGCAAATAGTTTACACTCATTCACACTCTTCTCTACTAGCCACTAATCCAGATTCTTAAACCCGTCATTAATTCCAAAACACGACTAGCTCTCTTAGCCCTAATCCTCACTCATTCACACCACACCAATCTCTCAACTCCAACTTAACTGTCACCTGTTAACCACCTTTATTATTCAAATCCCTTCTAACATGCCACCAGTCACCACTCACTCTCAGCATTTTATTTGATCACACCCTCCTATCATCTCCTTACCTGATTACTGCGATTACACCATACATGCAAAATCAAATTTACCTGAATACATAAAACAATACTGTATTTTACAAGAAGCCCGTGACATCACATTTCTCTCTGAACTGTAAACCCCCAGGGTCCATATGACTGAGCCACAGCAATTGGAATCAATAGTGCTATAATCAATAGTGCTAACAGTGGAATCAATAGTGCTATAATTATGTAGTGTGAAAGGCACCCAGGATTCACTGGTGACTAGCACATGAATTTCCCAAGCCCAGCCTTCTAAATAAATAAATAACAGGTATCCTTCAAGACTCTTTAAATAAAACTAAGGATGTGATGCCATTGTATGTTTGTGTTTCCAGACCCAAACAAAGGTAAATGTGTAAGAACCTTCCAATTAATTATTTTTTAAAAGAATTTAATGTAGGGACTTCCGGTCTGAGCGAAGGCGAGCGAAGATCGATCAAAATGGAACTCTGACTCCGATATTCTTACCCGGCCGTTGGGGGTAACAATAGACCAAATCCCCAACAAGAAGACACCCCTGGGGAGGGGGAAGTGAGGGGTGCACTGCACTTTGCTCGAAAACCCAATCGCGATCGCGTTTGCGAGGGGCGAAATCCCCTACTGCTGAGGAGAGGAGGAAGAAGCTGAGAAGCAGAGCGCAACAGGCAGCAGAAGACGAATCCCAGCTGAGGCAAAGGAAGGGGGGAGAAGGTAAAACCTCCTATATCGCAGAGAAGCCTTCAGACCTCATGAAAGAGGAAATTAAGAGAAAAATAAGATCGTGAAACGTGTTCTCAGAGGGCTGAAATTTTCTCTCCAGGATGGGAAGGTACTTCTTTCGATTGGCAGCACAAAGGAAAGGAAAGGAAAGGTGACTTTTTTATTACCTTTCTTTTTAAAAGACTAGTATAAGATTAACTCAATGTAGGGTTTTGTTTTGTTTTTTTTTACTTAATAAATATATATATACCTGCTTTGGGATTTTTTTTTCTGATATATTTTGATATTTTTGTTTCATTTTTTTATGTATTTTAGATACTTTTTTGTGCCATATTGGTTGGAGACAATCTATGATATATAAATTAATATTTTGACCTATTGAAGATATACAATATATAGCTGGGGTTTTTTGTTCTTTTCTTGTGAGTTTTTTTTTTCCTTCTTCTGCTTATTTTTCATCTAATGGTTTAATATAGTCACTTTTGACATAATAAAATTAGCAGATTGCTGCCAGAATGAAATTGATTTAAATAGCTACTCAGTGGACAGGAAGATACATTGTATATTGTGGATATAAGAATACATTGTGAAAGACATTATTAGTAATATTGACCTTGAAAAGCCTAGAGGAGCACATGGTTGGAAAATAGCTAAATCTAAGCAGTCCTTGAAAAAGCCACAGTGATTGAATGGAGACTTGGCTAACATTGGACTGAGAGGCGCCTGAGATCAGAGTGTGCCAGGATTTAGCATCAAGGTCAAAAACGAATTTTTATCCAACAAAAATTAAGCCCTGACTGTATAGTTCTACGGACGTAATTTTTTTTCTTTTTCTCTTTTTTTTCCTTCTTTTTTGTCTTTTTGTCTGTTTCTGTGTTTCTTTTTTTTCCCCTCCTTCTAAGTGGGTATTTATTATTATTATTATTATTATTATTATTATTTTGCTAGTCTCCAAACTTTTTTTTTCTTTCCTCCCTTGGAATACAGAGGAATCTTTTTTTTTCCTATTTTTTTTTCAGAAGAATCTATATTTTTTCCCTTTTTGTTGTTGTTGTTTTGGCAATTGAGTTTTTGATGGATCTTTTTGTCGTTGTTACTTTTTTTCTTTTTTTTCCCCCTCTCTAAAATTTGCTAAATTTCAGGACTCTTGTTTCCTCACTAGTCCCTTGCATATTTTTGTTGGTTTTTTTTTTTACTTTTTTTCCCCATATTTTTTTGTGTTTTTGATTTTTGATTTTTATTTTTATATTTTTTCCCTTTATATATATATATATATATATATATTGCTTTTTGCTCCCTACATTTGGGGTGAGTAACTTTACCAGCTATCATATCTGCTACTTGAGAAAAACTAAACTCCCCTGCAAGAGAAAGAAACAAGAAAGAAGTAAGAAGAAAAAAGGATTGAGAAGTGAAACTGAAGTTGGGAAGAAGAGAAGAAACTGAAATTGAAAGAAGGGGGAGAAAGAAAGAAGAGACTCAGAGTGATAGGAAAAGAAGTGAAAACAAAAAGAAGATACTATGGCATCAGGATTGAGGAATAGAACAAAACTCACAGATACAAATGATGTACAGGGAAGGAGGGGGTCAACTGAAGAAAGAACACCACAATACATGATAAAGTTCATGAGGAAATACGCGATTTCAGGAAAGATGTGAGTGTCCAACTTGGAGACATCAACACTAAATTCAATGCACTGCATACTTTACTAGCCCAAACGAAAAAGGAAGTGAAAGAAAATAAAGAAGATATCCAGACCCTGAAAAAATAAAATAAAGAACTAAATGCTGAACTGGAAACAATGCGAAATCATCTAGCATTAGTAGAACAGAGGGAAAAGGAATCATGGATAAGAATAAGAGGATTAAAGGAAGCTCCGAAAGAAGACACAAGGATGGTAATAATAGAATTACTTGCTAAGAACTTAGAATGGAGTGAGGAACAAGTGGGGAAAGAATTAGATCGTGTATACAGAATGAAATCGTTGTTTGCCACTAGAAGAAACCTCCCTGGAGATATTGTTATACGATGCGTGAGGAAATCAGTCAGAGACTATAAATTGGAGATGCACTTTAATAAAGGAATTTGGTACGAAAGCTTCTCATCCTGATGAAAGAAATCCCCACTAGAATACTAAGAAGACGCAAGGACTACCAATTTCTAGTGGAAATACTAAAAAAAGAAAAAAAAACCTTCCGCTGGGATAAACTTGAAGGAGTTCTCTTCACATTCAAAAAAGAGAGACTAAAGATTGATTCAATAGAAAAAGCAAAAGCCTTTATTAGGAAGAATAGGAAAGAATTTGGACTACAACGTAAAAAACAGGAAGAAGAGGAAGAAGAGGAAGAGCAAGGTGAAAGGAAAGAGGACTTAAGGAACACATAGGAAGGGAAGGACATGAGAGAGAAGAAAGCAGAGGAGGAAAATAAGAGAGAAGAGGGGGAGAAGAGTAAAGAATCCAGTGTATTTGATTTGAGTGAATTGAATTGATTTTATAAATATAAGTAACAGTCAGGGGGAGGGATAACACTAAATAAATAAAGTTTTGATTGACAGATAGATGTTGGGACTAAAATTTTTGACATGGAATGTAAAAGGGTTAAATTCATTTAGGAAAAGAAAAATTGTATTCCATCACCTAAGAAAGAACAAAGCAGATGTTATATGTATACAGGGAACTAAGATTTTAAAATTGCATAAACATTTATTAAAACACAAAAATGTGGGGGAGGAATTCACCTCAGTAGGACAGAAAAAGAAAAAAGGAGTTGCGTTATATATAAGATCAAAACTGAACCCGAAGCAAATTTACTCTGACAAGAAGGGGAGATGTGTAATGGTGGAAATAGTGGTAAATAACAACAAAATATTAGTAATAGGAACTTATGTTCCAATAGAGGAAAAATTCACTTTTTTTAAGACCTAAAAAAAATAATGAGTCAAATGGAGTACAGAAGTTGGTGTATATTAGGAGATTTTAATGGTGTTGTGGATCCATCTGTTGATAGAAAATCGGATAACAAAAATAAAAGTGCTAAAAAATATCAAGGGAAATTGGCAAAAGACTTTTGATATAGTAGAGGAATTTCAATTGGTTGATGTATGGAGATTTAAAGAAGGGGCGAACAAAGGATATACTTAAAAATTCAGATGTACATAATTCAATCTCTAGAATAGATATGATTTGGATGAGTAATAATCTTATATATTCTATTAAGGAGGTTGATATTTTACCAAAACCATTATCTGACCATAACTCAATGGTGGTAATCATAAAGGGTGAAAACAGAGTAAGGAATTGGAGGTTAAATAAAACATTACTCCTTAAAGAAGCAGTGGTAGAAGACTGCAAGAAAAAATTGAAAGAGTACTTTGATTTGAATTTGAATAAAGGAGTTGGAGTAAATAATGTATGGGATGCAGGGAAAGCAGTAATGAGGGGTATATTCACACAGTGGAGTATAATAATAAATCGGAGAAAACAAGAAAGTAGAGAAAAAGTATTAGAAGAAATAAAATTAAAAGAACAAAAATTAATTTAAAAACCAAATAATAAAATAATTAAGAGTCAAATTAAAATACTGCAGAATCAGATAGTAATGATGATGACCGATGAGCTGAAGAAAAATTTAGAATTTATAAAACAAAAAGAATTTGAATATGGGAACAACCTGGTAGATGGTTATCGTATAAACTAAGGAAAGAAAGATCAAAGAAATTAATAACAAAGATTAGGATGGGTGATAGAGAGATAATGGATGAAACCGAAATGCAAAAAGTATTTCATAATTATTTTAAATTATTGTATCAAAGTAAGGAGAACCTTTCAGACCAAGGAAAAGATTATATTAAAAAGTGTAAAATTCCTAAATTGACAGAAACACAAAGAGAAGAATTGAATAAAGATATAACGATAGAGGAAATTATAGGGGCAGTAAGAAAAATGAAAGGAAATAAGACACCAGGACCAGATGGCCTGCTGGCAGAATATTATAAAACATTTTATGCCGAATTAGTAGGACCCTTTTCATTGGTGATAAAGAATATCCTAAAGAATAATCAATTATCAAATAGCTGGAAGGAAGCAAATATCGTATTAATACCAAAGGAAGATAAAGATCCCATGCAGGTGAAAAATTACAGACCAATTTCATTATTAAATGAAGATTATAAGATTTTTGCAGCGATTCTAGCAAAAGGGCTTAAAGATTATCTACAAGAATTTATACACTGCTCAAAACGGTTTTTTACCCAAAAGACAAATAAAAAACAATATCAGGATGGTAATTAACGTGTTGGAATATTTACATTACCACAATGAAATAAAAGGGGCTTTGATTTTTAGAGACGCGAAAAAAGCATTGGACAATTTAAATTGGTTATTTATGTTACAGACATTAGAAGAAATGGGATTTGGTGATAGATTTTATAAATGGAGACAGGCAATATACACAGCACAGAAAGCAAAATTAAGTATAAATGGGAACTTATCAGAAGAAATACGAATTGAGAAAGGAACTAGACAGGGATGTCCTTTATCACCATTATGATTTATATTAATTTTAGAAATCCTAAATAAAGAAACAAGAAAAGATAAAGAGATAAAAGGAATCAAAATTTAAAAAGAAGAGTTCAAATTAAAAGCATTTGCGGATGATTTAGTAATTATATTAGAAGAGCCATTGAAAGGGATTGAGCAACTGGTATTAAAGATAGAGGAATTTGGTAAAGTGGCGGGCTTCAAGATAAATAAAGAAAAAACTAAAATATTGACAAAAAAATTGAGCACGCAAGAAAAGGATGGACTAGGTAAGATAACAAATTTTGATTGTCAAGAAAGTGAGATATCTGGGCATTAACTTAACAACCAATAACCAACAATTATTTCAGAATAATTATGATAAAGTATGGAAGGAAATTAAATTGGATTTGAAAAAATTGAATGATCTAAATTTATCAATGATGGGGAGAGTTTCTACTATTAAAATGAGTGTCTTGCCCAAAATTATGTTTTTATTTCAGACAATACCAATTATTTATTCAAATAAAATTCTTATGAATTGGCAGAGAGAATTAGTTAAATTTTTGAGGGCAGGAAGAAAACCAAGAATTAAATGGAAGATTTTAATAGATGCTAGAGAAAGAGGGGGCCTAGGGATGCCAGATTTAAGGATATATTACAAAGCAGTATGCCTGTTGTGGATAAAGCAATGGATTCTATTAGATAACAAAAGAAATTTGGAATTAGAGGGACATGAACTAAAAATGGGATGGCATGGATATTTAGGTTATGATAAGGTTAAGGTGAACAAAGAATTCAAAAACCATGTAATAAGGAAATCTCTAATTAGGGTCTGGGATAAATATAAATATAGCTTGTGTCCAAAAATACCAGGATGGCTTTCACCCCAAGAGGCCTTCTGTAAAAAGGAATTAAGAGAATATAATTGGTTAACATATAAAGAATTAATGGAGAAAAAGGCAGGAATATGGAATATTAAGGAGTGGCAGAAGTTAAAGGACGAAGGAATACAAATACAATGGCTAAACTAGTATCAAGTAAGGGCCAGAATTAAAGAGGATTTAAAGGATAAACAATATGAAGAGGAAATATCAGAATCTGAGATGATAAAATCAGAAGATAGACATCTAATTAGTAATATCTATAGATTACTCCTAAGGTACAATACAGAAGAAGAGCAAGTTAAACAATGTATGATAAATTGTGCAAAAGATATAGGCCATAATATCAGCGTGGATTAATGGGAGAATATTTGGCGAAAGGGATTAAATTTCACATGTAGTTATAATTTAAAAGAAAACTTTTATAAAATGATGCACAGATGGTATAGGACACCAATAAAAATAGCAAAAATGAAGAAAAGTAACTTAACCAACTGTTGGAAATGCGAAGAACAAAAAGGAACATTCTACCACATGTGGTGGGAATGTGGTAAAGTACGGAGATATTGGAATAAGATAAATAAGGAGATTGAAAAATTAGTCAGTTTTGATATAGGTTTGAGGCCAGAACTTTATTTATTAAACATGATAAATTTAGAATGTGGAAAAGAGAAGGAGAACAGAACATTACTAACAGATTTAATCACGGCAGCACGTGTGGTTCTGGCTAAAAGGTGGAAGTCTAAAGAAATTCCAACAAGAACAGAATGGAAAGAGAAAGTAATGGATTTGGCGCAAATGGATAAATTAACGAATTTGGTGAGAGGAAAAGTTATGGAGAGTTATTTAAAAGTATGGGAACCATTCATAAAATATATGAAACAAAAAGAAGGAGAGGTCAGTACAATAGGGTTTAGTAGCTAATAAGGGAAGGTACTCACTCAAGTTTCCTTACTTTGGTGTTGCTGATGTGTTGGATATCCATTGTAAAATTTTAATGACAATCAACAGGTGAATAGGGACTCTACGATGTTATAACTTGATAAGAAAGGATATCTAAAACCAAATTAAAGAGTGATGGAAGTATATGATGGATAAGAGTATTACATAATGGATATAGAATGAATTGAAAATGAAAGAGGTGCTAGCAAATAACTGTTATGTTAAAGTGGGATTAAAAAAAGATATAAACGAACTGCTTGTAGGAGAGGGAGATAGCAGAAAATTAAGGGCAGGGAGGTTGGTTTTATCCAAATGTATTGTCTAGTTTTGTCGATCAGTCATTGTTATTGTTATTATTATTGTTGTCAGTGTATGTTAATTGTATGTTAAGTTATATGTCAAATAAATGTTCAATAAAATTAATTTTAAAAAAAGACCCCATGTAGGACCCCAGCATTTTCAACCCATAAGGATTGTTGTTGAGTAAGCTTCTAAGATACATAAGACATATTGATGTGACAGTGCAAATTCTGAGTGTGCTGTACTTTATCTTACAAGCAAAATTTGAGGCAATTGCTATATGTATCAGATTTTGTTCCTTTGAAGATATATTACAACCGTGTGTGTGAGAGAGAGAGAGAGAGAGAAAGAGAGAGAGAGAGAGGAGAAAGCTGCCCTTGAGGACAGCTCTATATAGTTGCTTACAAGCAGAGCTCATTCAGTCAAATGAAACTACTTCTTTCTAAGAAAGTGTATTTATTATTGTAGCCTCAGACTTTTTTTGGGGAGGGGGGCATTTCACAGTTGAAGTATGTGAACATTTAACTGGTATTCCAGTAATAGTTCTTCCTTCTTGTCTTGCATATTTCAACTGACTGTTAGAAGAATCTGTGCACCATCTTCCAGCAGCTTTTAGACCAACCAAATAAGAAATAGAATTACCAGCCTTTCCACTTGAACAATTTAAATATGTTTATTTACTTGGGCAAACATTCAGATTTACCACCTTGAAGAATGTCAACTTCTAAATCAGCTCAGAGTTGGAAGATCTGAATTTAAATTAATGTGAATTCATTTATTTAATCAGCCAAATAATTAATTGAAGTCAACCAACCTGCATTAATTTCATTTTAAAATTAATTGCCTTATTAACGAGAATACTAATAATGCTAATTTAAATTAAAGTTAAACAGTGGTAATTACCAAGTTTTGTTTAAACACATGCCTTTAATTTTGCATGATTAGCAAGTCCTAAGACTCATAATCATATTAAACACAATGCAGGTGTGATTACAGCAGGTATCCCTTGTCCACAGGCACATGAATAATTAGGACTTCTGGAAGTGAAAGTACATGATTATCCAAAATTGTTTTACTCACTCATCATGCCCACTCACTGAACAAAATCTCACTGCTCTGTTTTCCTTGATCTCTCAACCATACCATACCACTGCATTAAGTGAATAGGTCATTTTCTGCAAGTAAATGCTACTTCTAGCTATGGACACTCTTATCAACACTGGTTTTGCTAGACTGTGGTGTAGCAGATAGAGTGCTAGACTAGGGAGATCCAGGTTTATACCCATACTCATCTGTGATGCTCAGTGGTAACCTTGGTATAAAACTCTCTGTCAAACATACCTTATACACCAGGTGGGAGTGATGTGGCTTTACTGGGCTGTAACTCCCAGCATTCCACACCACTAGTGCACTGGCTATAGCTTCTGGGAGTTGCATCTGACATCTGGAGGGCTGCATAATTCCCACTTCTGCCTTAGTGGTTTGTTGAAAGAATGACAACAAGGGGAAAAGATGAACCGTGTATACTGTCCCATGCTCCTTGGAAGAAGGGAAAGGTGAAAAGCTATGAGGATGGTAGCCCTATTCAGGTGCTATGCCATATGTGTAGCAAAGAAGGCAGAGCATGCCTAGTTCACAGCTCCCACTGTGGTTTTGTCACCAGTTAACATGTCATACTAGATTAGTCAAGAGCAGGTCTGCAAAAGGAAAGACTGCTCTTAATGACCTGCTAGGGCTTTATTAGCTTGTCACTGCCAATACTTCTGTTTTGTAGATATGAGAACTGTCTCTTTGGGCGTTTTGCGAACCACACCATCACTGTTAACTTTAGCTTATTTTCCTAGGATATCTGGCTATACTATCAATTAGGGTAGTCATTACAGTATGGCCCCCATATCTGTGGGAGATGTATTTCCAGACTTACCATGGAAATACAAAACCATGGATAATAGCAAATCCTATTGAAATGAATGACTTCTGGCCCAAGCATACCATAGAATTGCCCTGGAGGACCTAGAAATGCCTAGAGAGAGCATATTTTTTCAGACACAACTAAGTGAAACCATGCATATTGGTTCTGCATATACGGGAGTGGTACTGTACTTCAAAGATTTTGGAATCTTTCCATGACCCTTATTCTGTAAAATAGACTCTACTATTGTAAAATCTATAGGAAATTGTAGAGCCAGCTCACCCCCATGCAATATTTATCAACACACAGCAAGTTCCTTTAAAGGGGAATTCTGGTGACATCCAAAGCCATAGAAACAGCACTAGAGATATGGCATCAACATTAATCACAAAGGGATCAGTGCAGTCGACAGCTGGAAAGCAGAAAATAAAATGGAACATGGTGAAACTTCAAGAACACACATTGCTGAGACTCATTCCTCAAAGATTTCTATCAGCTAACAAGTTCCCGCTGCCTCATTTGCAGTTTGTTCAAACTGGAGATGTCAAAAATGAGGCAGCCCAAATTATATATAGTGCAACATTCTTCTTTTGCACACAACCCCCAATTTGTTTCTTGGTACTGAAGGGAGTGGGGGGGCTCATCAACACATGATTCAAAATATAGAAGTAGAGAGCTCCCGAGTTCTCAGTTACCTTTGCAGCAAAAGGTAATTACTGTGCCTTTACACTGGATCAATTGGCATGGGAACAACAGTGTTGCTATTCCAGTTCCACACCACTGAAAATAATCTCTGCACAATTTCAACTGAAACAATACATAAACAAACAGACTGCTTTCCGGGGGGGGGGGGATTTTGTAGCTTTTCATCTGGACTTCATTCACAAGTGTCATACAGCACAGGAGGCTGTAGCCTTTCCCCCATTACAAGCTCTCTCTGAATTCTTACAAGGTACTGGCCTAGTTGTTCATGCATCTACTAGGCATATCATATTACTATCCTTACCATCTCAGTCTTTATGGAATTTATCCTTTGTCATTAATCCTTCTCGTATTTGCACAGAGCTTAAAACAAGACCTTTCTTCAATTTTAGGGCAGTCCAGTAACAACCACCACATCTAACGGAATGCAAGGAGGGTCTGCATTAAGATCTGGCATGAACATCATGTAGGCCAATAACGACTAAACTGAAAGCAGAGATACAAGCAGAGTTCAGGTCTTTAGCCCCTCCTTTGCATTACACCATTTAAGATGCCACTCCTCACTCCTCAGCTCAAAAAAATACAGGATTTAATATGGATATTAGCATCTTGGGACAGAGAATACCATTAGATGGATCTCTGCAGAGAATTCACAGCTGCATGTTCTGTTCTCTACAGAAGGTGATTGTACGGTGTGGGGGGGGAGAGATCAGAAAGGTTTAATTTGATAAGAAATCAGAAGTGTTTGTTGAGTGGGCAGAAGCAGAGGTAATGAATTTCATCACACTCTAATAAGTCCTCCTGTTATAAAAGGAAATAGACTTGCTGTGTCTACAAAGCAAATCAAGAGGAGATGGCTCCTGTCCATCCACAAAAAGGGGGAACGGAAAAGCTCAGGTTAGCTAAAGTCTTGAAAGGACAGTGATAAAACTTTACAAAATTATATTCCCATTTCTTCTCACAAGGCAGCCCTAGATATCCGGAGAGCTAGGGATGGAAGAAGAGAGGGAGTGGGAGAGGTACAACAGTGCAAGTCAGTGGGTGCAATTAAAAACTACAACAACTACTAGAGATAGATCAAAGAATAAATTCTGAAAAATATGGAGTGACCAAAGCGCTGAGTCTATGCACACTTAGTTGGGAATAAGACTCAGAGGGATCTACTTACATTGGACTGCACCATTATTGCTTGAAAAAACTGTCAGTACCAACAGAGACCTTTCCACTAAGATTAGCCAAAGTACAACTGGAAACCTTATTAAGAAGCTTCAGTGCAGTGAGTGGGCGGTTGTCTTTTTGGAAGGAATATAACTAGGTATTGTTACAGAGCTTACTTTCATGGTATTCAGAAAGAAACCAGCAGATACTGACTTAAGGCATATTTATACCAAATTTTATGAAATTCCAAAACAGTACACAGCATAACATTCCTTAAAAACGAGAAAACAAGGAAACAGCAAAAACATCTAGCACACACATTCAAAATCCTTAAAATTGATGAAAATATCCATGTGGAATATTTTTGCCTGGCACCTAAATGACAGCAATGTTGGCACCAGGCAAGCTTCTTCGGGAAGGGCATTCCATAATGCAGGGGTAACTGCCACGATGTTGACTGTACTCAAGATCTTTATTTTCTTGACCAAAACATGATGTGGGTTTGCAACTGGGAAGAAAAACCTCATGCTTGTAGAGTCTCTTCATGCTAGCAATATAAGAGGCACATGAAGAACTGTCTCAACAGATGATCTTAAAGCATAGGCAGGTTGATATGAGAGCAGACACTCTTTTTAGTACAAACAAACCTCTGTTAGCAAAGCCAATGACAATGAAGCTTCTTTGTAGAAAGGTTTTGTTAAACCTGCACAACCCCCCCTTTCCCTTCTTATCCTCTGTATCACTTCAAGTTCTTCTTTTAGCAGCATCAGCATTGGGAAGATAGTAAAGGTGAGCTGGACTTTTGGTGTCAGGTTGTAGCAGCAGTAAACAATACAATAAACAGTTGGAACTGGGAAAGAACAGGACTCTACTGAAGCTAAACCTACTGTAGCCATGAATCCCTAACTGCAAAAGGGTAGGTAAACAGCAGCTGCCTCCAGAACCTCTTACTAAGCATGCATGAACAATAAAAAGAGAGAGAAAATGGGAGAACAGGTAAGTCTGTCTCATCAGCTACTCCCCCCCAAACACATACAAGTTAAAAAGCATAAATCTGTAGGTTTGGCCCCCCAAAATGAAAACTGTAAGAAAATGAAAATCCCAAGAAAAGTGTAGGCTGGTGAAAGAAAATGGAACATTGGACTTTCCTTAAGGCTGGGTTGGCTCCTCCCATGCAACAAGACAGGCAGGGCAATACACCAATAGATAGAAAGATAGGCATAGCACTAGGCAGGAGAGCCATCCCCTCTCCCCAGTGATGACAAAGCGAACTCCAGCGAACACAACCAAAACACGCTCTCTCTTTTTAATCTTCCAGATAATCGGGTGGAAAATGATTTCCTCCCCATTCTGCTGAGAAGGAACCTTCATGGTAAGTCCAATGTTCCGTTCTCCACCAGAGTGGGGAGTCAATCCTTAAGGCTGGGACCTACCTAAGCGGTCCTACTAGGGATGGGGCTTCAATGTTTCAAAACCTGCTGCAACACCCTACGGCCAAAGGCCGCATCAACAGAAGCAAACTTATCAATTTTATGTCGCAAAAAGGTTGACTCTGAAGACCAAGTCACTGCTTGACAAATCTCCACCAAAAAAGCTGATGTGTACAAAGCCGTGAAGCAGCAGTACCTCTTGTAGAGTGTGTCAAAATTCCCTTTGGTACTGGTAAAGAACTATTTACATAAGCTGATTGAATGCACAACCATAGCCATCGAGATAAGGTGCTAAAAGAAACCTTCCTTCCTTTGTACGTATCAGCAAAGGATACAACTATCCAATTTTCGAAATGCCTTCATTCTCTCCAAGTAATATTTTAAAGCATGTTTGACATCTAATTTGTGCCGTTCCTTTTCCAATTGAGTGGTCGGATGAGGACAAAAGGAAGGCAATAGAATTGCTTGAGCTCTGTGAAATACCGAATTAACCTTAGGAAGAAAGGTAGGATCTAACCTAAAGGTGAAAATCCTTGTGAAAAATGCATAATTCCTCCCTGCCTGATAAAGCTCCTAATTCAGAGACATGCCTAGCCATGGTAATTACTACTAGAAAAATCACTTTGAAGGAGAGAAATTTTAAATCCACCGATCTCATGGGTTCAAAGGGCTGTTTGACCAGCGCATTCAAAACTACATTCAGGTCCCAAGTTGGAAACCTATGACTCACCAGAGGTTTCAATTGAGACACCCCCTTAAGGAAACTACGGACATGAGGTTGAGACCCCAAGGGCACCTTTATTCCAGTTTTAAGAATTGAACCTAAAGCCGCTATGTGTCTTTTCAACATTTTAGTTGATAGACCCTTCTGCAGACCCGATTGAAGAAAGGCTAGCACTGAACCCACTGAAGCTTTTTGAGGCCTAATGCCCTTATGCTTACTCCATCTACAAAACACCCTACATGTCGTCTTGTACAATCTAATAGTGGATGGGTGTCTTGCCGCCAAGATGGTCTCCACAACCTCCTCCTCATATCCTTTAGCTAATAATCTTTGCGGCTCAACCTCCACACGTCAAGTTGTAACCAGTTTGGATCTGGGTGGAGAACCCTGTTTTGATGTAGTAAATCCTCACACTGAGGAAGAGGCCACGGTTCCCTCACCTGGAGAAGCACTAGATCAGGAAACCAAGGCCTTCTTGGCCAGAACGGAGCTACTAAAATGATCTCTGCCTTTTCCATCTTTACCTTCCGTAGGACCCCAGACAGGAGAGACATTGGTGGAAAAGCGTAGCATAATACCCTTGGCCACTTGATCGTAAGAGCAGCAAAGGCCAATGCTCCCCGGTTCCAGAACCTGGATACATATCTTGGAAGTTTGTGATTCTCCCTCGATGCAAATAGATCCACCCAAGGCCGGCTGAACTGTTGGTAATCATCTGAAAAACCATGGAGTTCAGTCCCCACTCTCCTGGGTCCACCCTGTTTGCTCAGCCAATCTGCCTGTATATTCAGTGACCCTTTCAGATATTCTGCCTTGATTGACCACAGATGCAATTCTGCCCATTGAAACAACCTGGCCATCTCCTCCCTCAGAGGAAGTGACTGTGTCCCCCTTGTCTGTTGATGTGGGCCTTCAAGGACATGTTGTCCATATGTATCAAAACATTACTCCCCTGCACCAGGTTCTCGAATTGGATCAATGCCAAACGAACTACACGTAGTTCTAGCCAATTTATACTGCTCTTGGCCTCCTGTTCCAACCAGATCCCTTGGGTCATTCAACCTCTGCAATGTGCCCCTCATCCCCCCAGGCTGGCACCTGTCATTATCACTACTCACTTGGGGTCCCGAATGGAAACCCCTAGAGTGAGGGTCTCCCCTAACCACCTTGTCAGAGGTTTCTACCACTGTCGAAATCTCAACTTGTATTTTCCTTTTGGATGCACTATGGGTCTGGAAGGGAAGGAGGAACCACTGCAGAGGCCAAAAATGAAAGCTTGCCCAGGGCACTGCATCGATGCATGCCACCATAAGACCCAAAAGTCGTGCCAGACTCAATAACAGAACGTGTCTTTTGTTCAAAGTTGATCAAACCAATTGCTGTAACTTCTCCCTCCTGTCATCCCGGAGAAAAACCTTGTAGGCCTGAGTGTCTATTATACTCCACAAATGTTGTAACCTTTGCACTAGATGCATTTGGCTTTTGTCTCGATTTATCAAAAAACTGAATCACTCCAAACAATTGACGGTAGACTGAACATGCTGCTTGGCCAACTGAAGAGATGGATGGAGCCCTGATGAGAAGGTCATCGAAGTACAGATGCACTTGAACTCCCCTTCTGTGCAGAAGGGCCACCAGCACCACTAACACTTTCGTGAATACACGTGGCAAAGCCAAAAGACCGAATGGTAGTGCCCTGTACTGATAAGGATCCTCCTGAAAAGCAAACCTGAGAAAGCATCGATGAGCTGGATGAATGGGTATGTGAAGATACGCATCCCTCAAATCCAATGACGCCTCCAGGATAAACCGGGGCATCCCCATTCGAAAGTTCTTCCATGCCACCCAGCGGCTCAATTTCCACAGTTTGAGAACAACTCTCCATTCCCTGTTCTTTTTTGGCACCAGGAACAAGTGAGAGTAAACCCCTTGAAACTTTTGGTTCATAGGGACTGGTTCAATCGCCTGCATCTGTAAGAGAAGTGCTATAGCTTGAATGACTAAGTGTAGATTCTGTTTTACCCGGGTGGTGCAAGATTGGTGGAAGGATGGTGGGGGCCTTTGAAGGAAGTCTACAGTATAGCCTTTTGTTACAGTTGAGTACCCAGGCATCTGTAGAAAACCCCCAGCGATGGGCAGACCCCAGAAGCTGCGCCCCCACTGGCCTTCTTGACCAGTCAAAGAAACCGATTGGTCTTCGTCCCTGATTTGGAAACTTGGAAGATCCCTTCTGTGGTGCAAAAGACTGGGACTTGAACTGGACCTTGTTTGACCCCCATTGTTGCCTGAAAGGATGGAAATCCCTCTGTTTATGTTGTGGTTTAAAGTTGTGAAACTGCTGGCTGCTCGTCCTAAACCCTTTCTTCTCCTCTCGGTTAGGAAGAGAAGAGCCTTCCTCTTTTCCTTATTTTCAACTAGCACCTCATCGACAGCATCACCTTTGAATGGGCAAATTGCCAGATTAGCTTGGCCTTTGTGTCCGCATTCCAATTTTTTAGCTAAAGTTGTCTTCTCGCAGCCACCTTCGCAGCCATGGACCTAGATGCGAACTGCATAGCATCCAAATTAGCATCTGCCATGAAGCCTGCTGTCTTCACAATCTTGCTTACCCCTTGTTTTACCTTGGGAATACTGTTAGGCAAGGAATCAACAATATCCTTTGCCCAATGAATAGTAGCCCTGGCAAAAAAGGATGCAGCCGCCGCTGCCCTAATTGCCAAGGCTGAGGCCTCATGAGCTCTCCTAAGGTACATGTCAACCCTCTTATCCTCAGGGCTCTTTAAATTGTCGTCACCATCCCGGGGATAGAGAGAGAACCCGAAATAACCCCCCCACACACACACACGAGAGCATCTACGGGACGCAGTTTAAGTTTCTCCATTATTTGATTTGGAAGGGTGTAAAACCCCTTAGCCAATGCTGGAAGGTTCCTAGCCGCCTCTGGTGTCAACCATTCCCCTTCCACAGAGAATACTTCTGTGAAGGGTATGACAAACCCTTAGATTTCAGGCACACAGCCCTCCCCTTCCACCATAGATCCCACATTACTCTGGAGTCCCAGTGCTTTTTCTGCCTTTTTAAGAATTAACTTGAAAAACTGTGGCTCAAACAGCCTCGGAGATAGTTGTTGTTGGGACAGAGTTTCTTCCTCTGAAGATAACTACCCCTCCTCCCTTTCTGATCTTTCTGCCCCAGACTCCTCCCCTCCTGCATCTTCCCAGTCAGGAAAAGTCTGCCTGACAGACTTTTTAATGGCCTTCCTCAGAGGCTCTGGAGATCCCTGGACCCATTCTGTCCCCCCTCTGCCTTTCCCTGAAGAGGTTCCAGTCAGGGGACACCTTGCTGCCTTGGTTGTGGCTGGCCCTGATGCCCTGGCCACTGCGCTTAGCAAAACCCCACCCTTTTTCTTTGGGCATTTGGAGATGGTGTCTGTAGAGGTTTTAGCAGGCAACTGAGTGTGCCTCCCGTCCCCCTCCCCCTCCCCCACAGCCTGGCGTGCAACTAGTGCAATCCAGTCAGCCAGCTGTGGCAGCAGTTCCTCCCCGTCAATGACTGGGGGGAAAGGATCGGGAGACTCCCCCCTCACTCACAACCTGCCGTTCAGGCATGGACTCTCCCTGGGCGGTGTGGTCCAGCCTGGAACCTGAGCCTACGTCACATGCCCTCTTCAGTGTAATCGGGGCCTCCTGACTGAGCTTGGATCCTCCTGAGAGGTCGGAGTCGCCATGATCCTCTGCCTGGCCCGTTAGGGCCTCACACTCTGTCTCCTCAGAGGAGAGTTCAGGGCTTTTTTCTCTCAGCGCCGTTCTCTCAGACATCCTTATCGAGAGGTAGCAGCAAAGTTGAGAGAACAGTGAAGAACAATAGCAGGGAGGAAAACAGCAGACAGAAAGGCAGTTCAGAAGAGATCACCGGAGCTCTTTGCCCTGCTCTGTATACCTCGCATGGCAGGACAGAACTGGGGAAGGGGGATGGCTCTCCTGCCTAGTGCTATGCCTATCTATCTATTGGTGTATTGCCCTGCCTGTCTTGTTGCATGGGAGGAGCCAACCCAGCCTTAAGGATTGACCCCCCACTCTATTGGGCAAAGTCATCCCTTTCTGCATTTTTGAACAAGTTTTCAAGTGACCTCTAGACAGTGTTTTTCTCTACTTATGGAAAGCTTACCTGCACATATGCATAGTTTTGAATTTAAAAAACTGCTGAAACATGTTGAACTCCCCTCCTCTTGGGGGATCTGGTTAGAAACGCATCCCTATTGTTTCCATGGTACTTCTGTCTCTGACACCAAATTTTCTATTAAAGTAATGCCCAGGAACACATCTGCAGCACCTTGTTAACTGAGATATACTGTACAGCTGTCCTTCCACATTCGCGGTTCTGACACTCGTGGTTCCGCCTATTCGTGGAAACTCGGCTTCTCCCACACACACAAAGAAGTGTTTTCAGGGTGGAGCCAACCCTGAGGAAAGCTGAGTGAGCGCCCCACATTACTCAGCTTTCGTCCCTCTCATGAAATGGGCAAAAGCCGAGTGAAGTGGGGCACTCAGCCAGTAAACTGAAGGGGGTTTGGTGAGTGTCTCGCTTCAATCGGCTTTTCCATGTGAGAGACGAAAGCCGGTTGAAACGAGGCACTCACTCACCAAAGCACTGCCAGTTTGCTGGCTGAGCACCACCCTTTACTCAGCTTTCACCTTTTACACGAAAGGAGCAAAAGCCGAGAAAGTGGGGTGCGCAGCCAGCAAACCGAAGAGGGTTTGGTGCGTGAGTGCCTCACTTCAAGCGGTTTTTGCCCCTTCCATGTGAGGGGCGAAAGCCAATTGAAGTGAGGCACTCACTCACCAAACCGCTGCCGGTTTGCTGGCTGAGTGACCCACTTTACTCGGCTTTCACCCCTCTCACGGAAAGGACGAAAGTGAGTAAAGTGGGTCACTCAGCCAGCAAACTGAATGGTGAGTGAGCGCCTCACTTCAATCAGCTTTCGCCCCTTCCTTGTGAGGGGTGAAAGCCTGTTGAAGCGAGGCACTCACTCATCAAACCGTTGCTGATTTGCTGGCTGAGCGCCCCCCTTTACTCAGCTTTCGCCCTTCACACGAAAGGGCAAAAGCCAGTTGAAATGGGGCGCTCAGCCTCCCCACCGCTCACCTGCCACCGCCCATCCCTTGCCAAGCAGTGATGGGACTTTTTGAGCCCCATCGCTGCTTTGGGAGGGCAGGGGGGAGTGGCTGAAAAGCCTGCCCGCTATCTGCCCGCCACCCCCCTCGCCCTTCCCTAAGCAGTGATGGGGCTTTTTGAGCCCCATCGCAGCTTTGGGAGTGTGAGGGGGTGGGTGAGAAGCGGCTAGGAGGCTTCAAAAACCCCATAGCCACTTTGGAATGGCGGGTGGGGGGAGGCATATTTTTCACGGTTTTTTGCACATTCACGGGTGTCTTGCGCCCCTAACCCCTGCGAATGTGGAGGGACCACTGCATTTGGGTCCCAAGTTGTTCAGGGATTTTGAAGGTAAGAACCAACACTTTGAACTAGGTCCAGAAACAAAGAGGCTGAGATGCACCAATAAAAATTTTGGCAGTTGCATGCTGTACTCAGAAGCTTCTGAACCATCTTCAAGGGCAGCCTCGACAATTGTAATCCAATCAAGTCACCAGGGCGCAGATCAGAGCAAAATCTGTAGTTGTTTTTGACAAGATACTCTTTACCACAGAGGTTATTTTGGCCTCTATAAGTCCAAGATCAAAGATTCCGAGTTATGAACTTGTACTATATCCAGGAGAGCAATTCCTCCCAGAAAATATTCAACATCCTCACTAGCTTTAAGAACCATCTGCTCACAACACCTCCATATTGTCAGGATTCAGTGTTACTTTATTGGCCTTCACCAAACCCACTAATGAATCCAAGAAGAGGGGGTGGGAACCATGGGCTGCAATTTCCTCCCTGCTTCATCAAAAGCCCCCCCAAACTATAAATAGAAGTCACCTCAGTTTTTTTAAAAAAAATCACAAGTTAAGGGGCCAAAAGAAGGATCAGAAGTTTTTTGTTTTTACAGATGAGCTGCATTCCTTATCATCTGTGGAAGGGGAGTAGCAGTGGAGGAAGAAACATGGATCAGAAACACAGCTACTCACCTGACTCTAATAACCCTGAAAAAGCTGGATTCTCAACTATGAAAGGAGTTCTACTTGAAGTCAAACAAGAATGAATGTAAACCCATTTCCAATTATCTTGCCTAACATAGAAGAGGATATAGGGTGCAGTAACAGCATGCAAAGCCACGTGTTTCCTACAAAGTTTATTTTCTGTTCACATGTTTCACCTGAGCAGGCCCCATTTCTTCTAATCCTACTTCAGTGTATATATTTCACCACCTAGGACTCCAAAGTTGAACATTATGAATGTATGCATAAACATGTGTATGTGATTACAAAGGAGAACCTCTGAATGAGACACAATTTTCCAAGCCTAAAAATGTTAAGCCCACTTTAATATTAAAAAAAAAAAAAGCTTAAGGCTGTTCTAAAAACACAGTGGAACAGCCCTCCATACATACAAAAGAGCTACATTACATCTAGCCCTCTTCTTTCTCCCAATTAGTCTCAAAGGTGCTACAAGATCCCTTCGCATATATCTAGCCCTGCCAATTTTCCCACTGTTCAAGCTAATCTGTAATACTAATCATCTCATAAAAATAGCTTTGCATGCCTATCTTTCAGGGTTTCTTAGAGCTTGAAACATTACTTGCACTAAGTAATATTTTATGTGGCTCAAAAATTCTCTCTGTGTGTCTCTCTCTCTTTAAAAAAGTCCCACACCATTCAGAGCACAACAGAAATTTCACTCCTGCTGGCAGTCTATCATTTCCTGTCAGCATGCAATATACAGTTGTCCCTTTACATTAGCTGGGGTTTGGTTCCAGGACCTCACCGTGAATACCCAAATTCGTGAATACTCAAGTCCCATTATAAGCAATGGCATAGCAAAAGGGTGTCCCTTATATAAGATGGCAAAATCAAGGTTTGCTTTTTGGATTATTATTTTTTAAAGAATATTTTCAAGCTGTGAATACTTAAATCTGTGAATGCCAAATCCATGAATGTGGAGGGACAACTGTAGTAGACTAGAGCATCGAGACTCTCTAGCACTTCAGGAACTGTGGCTGGCAACCTTTGGATGCATTTATTGGAGAGACTTATTGCTCTGGCCACCTAGTATATATATGTTCCTTGCTTGCCCTCAATGGATTTTGTATAATAGACTGCACCCAAATATTTATACTGATCCACTTGTTTTTCTTATATGAGATCTATGTAAATATTACACACTTGAATTGATTGTTTTTTGTGTGTAACTGGTGCCATCCAGTTGTAGCTGTGCAATACTGCAGCGATTTCTATAAAGCAGCAGGTCTATCAAGTAGTGAAATATCTCCCTTCCTCTTTACCATTTACAAAGGGAAGATGCTATGGTATGGATGTGGGAAAAGAAGCAAAAATCCAAAGATTATAAATTTTGCATTCAGCACGGGAAATTATATTATTTAATGCACTTTCACACAAAAGGAATTCAGGACAAGGATACAGCGCCAAAAAATCATTGCAGTAACTTTCACTGAATTCTAACATAAGATTCAGATCTCATCTTCAATCTCTTTAACATCCAATCTTGAGCAATTATGCTGCCCGCTCCTAAAATGAATGTTGTTAAAGAGCTGGAAGAGAATTGTTTCGTAACTAGTTCTCAAAAAGATTAAGAATTCTAAGACAAAGATTTCTCTTTACTTAGGTCTTACATTTATTTCACAAATAATTAGTCCTTTCCTCTAGTGGCAATAGTTTAACTTCCATTTAATTCAGAGGGGGGAAATCCAAGTTAACTACTAGATGATTTGCACACAAATACTTCAAAACACTGCATTAGCAATTTAATTGGTTAAAAGCATTTTAATATTGAAAAAAACAACGACAATAACATTTTGATTAACTCTATGGACCAGCTAGTGGGTTTCCCTTTTCCTGGCAATAATGCTCAAGGAGAAAAAAATTGTGTAGGTAAAGACTTAAATTTTACTTTCTTTGGAACAGAATGTGAATACATTAATGCAAATAACATCTATAGGCTACCCACCCAGTGTTTCTAGCCTATTTCAATAGAACATGACGAGGCACACTCATTTCCAACACACACCTACCTCTAAGGTTTGTAGAAACAGCATTCTGTGTCCAGATATATGTCCAACAGCATATGTCCAGATAATGATCAAAGCAACATCCCATTTATTGCAGTAAAGAGGAGATTAATCCAAACACTTTAACTATTTATGAAATGCCTAGTTAAAGCACATTTCCTAGCCACATGTATAAAATGTGGCTCAATCTCATCCTTCAAACTATTGGGAGGTGCAGACTTGCTGTTAGTTTACTCAAACTTACTGTACTGTACCAAGGAGGACTGTTCTAAAACACATTTGAGCCATGCTGTCTCATTATTCAGAGCTTCCTACTAAGAATCATAGAGTTGGAAGAGAACATGAGGGCCATCCAGTCCAACCCCCTGCCTTGCTGGAATGCACAATCAAAGCACTCCTGACAGATGGTCATCCAGCCTGTTTAAAAACCTCCAGAGGAGATTCCACCACACTCCCAGGCAATGTGTTCCACTGTCAAACAGCTCTTACTGTCAGGAAGTTTTTCCTAATGTTCAGGTGGAATCTCTTTTTCTGTAGTTTGAGTCTGTTGCTCTGTGTCCTAATCTCTGGAGCAGCAAAAAAAACTAGCTTGCTCCCTCTTCAGTATGGCATCCTTTCAAGTATTTAAACATGGGTATCATGTTACCTCTTAAACTTCTCTTCTCCAAGCTAAACATATCCCAAGCTGCTCCTCATGGAAAGGGCATGGTTTCCAGATCTTTCACCATTTAGGTTTTCTTCTTCTGGATATGTTCCAGCTTCTCAATATCCTTCTTGAATCGCCATGCCCAGAACTGGATGCAGTATTCCAGGTGACGTTTGACCAAAGCAGAAGAGAGTGGTACTATTGTATTCCTCAATCTGCATACCATACGCCTATTGATGCAGCCAGAATCACATTGGCTTTTTTAGCTGACACATCACACTGTTCACCCATGTTCAACTTGTGGTCTACTAAGACTCCTTTTACATGTACTATAGTCAACCCAGGTGTCACTCATCCTATATCTGTGCATTTAATTTTTTCTGCCTAAAAGTAGTACCTTACATTTCTCCTTGTTGAAATGGCAACATTAGTGCAATGACAGCAATGCAGTGGATCAAGCTGGACATTCGGATAAACTCACACATCTTAGAAGACTGAAGATGGTAGTTTTGCCTGATGCAACTGTGAAATATGAGGATAAGAAATCCTCATACAACTGTGGAATATGCGGATAAGAAAAACTGAAAGGACATATTACAGAGTTGTGAGGGTGCTATCAAAACAGCAGATTTAAGAATTTTGTTTGTTCTGTTTTTCCTAGAAATATTGCTAGATTGTCCTACTTTAAGAAAGCTAAACAAGTGGTTGGACAGAAAGCTCATTTATTTATTACATTTTAGCTCACTCTTCTTCCAAACAGCTGAGTCACACACATGGTTCCCACCCTTCTTTCAGTCTCACAACCACAAGGCAAGCTGCATGGCTGAGTGCAGATTTGAATATGGGTTGTCTGTACAACATACTAACCACTACAGTGCAACAGTTCTTACTAATGTCCATGGACGATTACTCCATAAGACTGAAGACCTCAAGCAATATTATTTTCTTGTCCCTAGGGGAAACAAGGAATACATGTCATCACCTCTGATATGATATTAGTAATCTCTGATAAAAACAGAACAACAGAAGCTTTATTTGTTGAATTTCAATCTGTAATTTTAGTTAGCACCATAATGATGTTCAGGACTGTTTTAAAGTTAGAGACATTCTAATATGCAGATCTCCAGACACAAACATCTAAAACATTCCATTACAGATTCCCTCTCAAGGATAACAGTATTTGTTGAGATTGCCATTTTGAGGTTCATTCTGCAGTAAGCAATTTACGTATTTCACTGGAAGAAAAGTTAAGACAGCATACTAATTTCTTTATCTTGCAACTTAACCTTACTGCAGCTTAGTAATTAAACTCTGAATTTGAGATATGGGTTATCATTTGAACAGTTCCTTCTAAATACAAGTTGAATCATCTGACTGGGATAACACTGAATTTAAGACACTTGCAGAGTTTTATTTAAACAAATCACAGAAAAAGTACAAAGCAGAGGGCCCATTAGGCCTACAGATTCCTCCACAAAACAAGATAATTTCTAATCCACACTGACTTAATATAAGTAGGAATAAAAGAAAAACAAGAACAGAGGTTGGAGGAATCTGCATAGATCTAAGTGTCAGCATTTGGCTGCTGCCCAAACCCTGCTTGGTTATCTCTCCCCTATACCACAACACAGGCATGTTTTTCTATGTAGTTTCCCAAACTTTGACAACAGCATCCAAAAATGGGAAGTGATGATATACAAATTCACACTATGTCATGATGATTGAGGGGTTAACTGGGGACCGTACTGAGCTGCCCCATATTTTGTATATAATCTAGCTATACCTTCAAACCTTGTATTGAAAAGTTTACTGTTGACATAATTCTAAATTGCTTTAAAATTCTAATATACACTAAATTTATAGAGCTTTTGCCAATTATGGAGACAACTTAGATTCTTGTGATGACACTTTGACCTTTAAAAATGGTTCTAGCATAACTGATACAGCTGCATCCAGGAGACAACCAAGAAAGTAGCAAGCTTCTATTAATTTGATACATTTTGGCCCCAATAATATAATATAAAGGTTTGCTTTACCTTTAGAAGTTAGAGGAGTGAGAACAAATATAATCATAATGGCAACATGAAATCTGTCAAGTGAAAGTTATAGTTATTGCAAGTCAACCTAAGTCCTTTTTTTTCACATAAGTAGCTGTAATCAGTTGGATCCCTAAGCTATTTTATTGCTCCTTCTTCTCAGAAATAAATCAGGGGCATGAAAGTAGGCAGGCACTGAGCTTCTTAAATTCACATTTAGCAAACGATTCCCACTTAAAAGCCATTGGCCAGGATTTAGCACAGAACCCCATAGCTAGCTGTTGAATGGCTTGCATATGGTACTCAACAACAGAACCTGACTGTACAGATAGCTCATTAGAGAAGTCTCTTTTTACAAAGCCTTTTTGGTTAAATGGTCATACAGTACTCATAAGCTTTGTGCTAACAGAAAAATGCAATATACATTGCACGACTTTAATACAAATTATTTTTTCCTCTAACAGTGTTACAAGCCCCCCCCCACTCTCTCTCTCTCTCACACACACACACACACACACGTGCATTCGCATGCAAACAGTATACAGAAGAGAAAATGCCTTCAGAGCTATGTCCCAAGGTTTAGTAAGCTGAGCACAAGTGAGATAGGCCAACAAAGTGGCAAATGTCTTCTTTTATCATGAGCTACCCCAATATATTAAGGCACCTGACAAAAAGGTGCATCGTATGCAGACAAAAAATTACACTGCTGGAAAAATGCTTAACTCTTGACTATCAGGAATAGTTGGCTTTCAGACACTTAAAGAATCACTCTGCAAGGTACAAGAGGCAATTTAGTACATATCCAGCATATACATGGAAACTTAGTATAGACAGACTCAATTTAGGATGGTCTCGCATGCCATAGGAAGTTTCAAAAAAAGAAAGCATAAATTCTCTTCTATCTTTTTGTTCCTTTAGACCAGCATGCAGATACAGTGCTTCTTCACTATGGGGAAACAATGGAGTTATTCCCAATGTGTGATTCCTCACAACTTTTGCAGGATACCATGGAAGCATATACCACCTTCCCTCAGTCCCATACGCAGACAGCCAAACATATAGGCAAATAGAAAATTAAGAGTAATAATAAAAGTAAGCACCGTCTCATTGTTTATGTAATGGTAAAAACTGCATCTCCTATGGACCCCAGCAAGTGACACAGCTATGCTATGTAAGTCTTGATCACCATATGAATCTGTTTCTTACACAATGGGCAAGGTGATCGCACCTTTTTTAACATTTTGGCACATGTAAAACAGGCCACGAGATGAGCTGTCCTTCCATGGACAATATTTCCATTCCTTGGCCTCTTCTGGCACACAAGGCAAGGTTTCAGCAATTCTTTGCTACTCTCAAGGGACTGCACTTCTTCCTTTTCTTTGCACTTACCCAACTGCAACGAAGGGTCTATGCCTTCACACACCTGCTCCAGATCTAAGGAATCCATGGAGCTTTTAGGGCTTAAGCTACATTTAACTTCTGATCTGCACAGGTCTTTAGCTTGTACAACTGAAGCTGATACTGTCCTTCGGCAATCTGGGACATCCATCCCTTCTGTCTCTTCTGTACTTTGCATTGCGGCAATGTTGAATGCGAAGATAGGATGTGCTAGTTTGGGGCAGTCAGAGAACCAGTCTTTTCTTAAGGCCCAGCAGCGGAAACAGTATCGTTTGATGGGGGAGTTGAATTTCTTGCATTTGGTGCACTGCCAACAGTCCTGAAGAATGAGAGAAGCCAAATGAAACACAAGTCAGTGGATGCACATTTAGTTCCTCAGTTCCTGAATCTCACTCTGATTCCTAACCCTGCAGAATCCTACAGGACAATTTCTCCTTCCCTTCACTATCATAATTTTTCAATGCCACATTCTAAATTCAAGGGTAGGTAGCTCCCTAAGTCAGTTACAAGCATATCTCTGGCTCTGTAATAATTTAAAATCTGTAGAATCTGCACAATTGATGGTGGCTTGCTTGATCACCCTATACACCAAGGGCAACAGCTTTTTGAGTTTAGACATATAATTCAGTTGTCCAACACCAAAGAGAGCCCATTTGTCAAGCTGGCACACATGCCACTTAAAGCCCAGAATTTAAGAATTGCTGTACTGATCCAACTCATTTCAAATGTGTCAAAGAGCACCTGACAAACAATGTTTTAGCCAAGTTGTGAGACTACATTTAATCTGCCCAGTGAAGCTATCTGCAACAAAACCACCAAGGTATTTACCTTCAGGTCCTTCCCCACAAACACTAAGTTTGTTAAATTAAATATGGTGGTACTTGTGATAATGGGACTCCCTATTATTTGGACAACACAGCTTAGGAGCATAGTCTCCCCTCTAGTAAACAAAGGTTTAATGAGGTGTTGGACAGCACCACAGATCATAGGAGACACTGACCCAATGAGAGTGAACAGTGGCCAACACTTCAGAGAAGCTTCTAAGGAAAAGTTATCAAAACCTCAGCAAGCCATGCAGCTGGAGGAGAGCAGAGAGATAAACAGAGACAACAGGCAGGGGCTCCTGTCCCACCTAAGAGGATGCTTGTTATAGACTAGGCCAAGGTGCCCAGACTCCTAGCCCCCATGAACATCCAAACCAGAATTCCATCTGCATTGTGAACAGACTAGGAAATGCTAGTTAGATGCATCAGGGAACTGTATTTCTTTTGTAAGCTTGGATGAATATGACCTAGGTTGTTTGTAACTTGTAACTATAGTTGTCCCTCCGTATCCACGGATTTAAATATTCATGGCTTGAAAATATTCTTTAAAAAATAATAATCCAAAAAGCAAACCTTGGTTTTGCCATCTTATATAAGGGACACCATTTTGCTATGCCATTGCATATAATGAGACTTGAGTATTCACGGATTTTGGTATCCACAGCGGGTCATGGAACCAAACCCTAGCGAATATGAAGGGATAACTGTACTTCTAAGAATGCCTTAAGGAAGGTGCCTTCATGTGAAAAATGCCTCATTGCTAATGTAGATTGCTTGCTTAAAATAAAACTTCCTTTAAAGATCTCCTTCTTCCCGCACTCTTTTATGTGCCTTTGCTCAGTGTGTGTCTGTCTCTGCAGAGTCCGGGGCAGAAAAGTGCAAGTTAAAACTCCTCAGTAACTTCCCAATGAGTTACTGGTCATAGGGTTTTAAAATCAGTGAGTGGTAGCAGCTACATATGATCTCAAGGAATACCATCTCCTACTCCAGAGCAGGAGGGGATTCATTACAGTACTAGACAGACATTTCTATCCATATATTTTCTTCAGTAAGGTATTAAGTGAGGATGGGATATACTGTTTTTGTTAATAAAGTAGGATACAGGTAAAAATGGTGAACCTGCCTGCCTGCCTCCCACACCACAACCTGACAGGATCAAAATTCAGAATGACCTGGATAGACTGGAGAGCTGGGCCAAAGCTAACAAAATGAAATTCAATACGGAGAAATGTAAAGTACTGCATTTAGGGCGGAAAAATGAAATGCATAAATATAGGATGGGAGAGACCTGGCTGAATGAGACTACGTGCGAAAGGGATCTAGGAGTCCTAGTAGACCACAAGTTGAACATGAGCCAACAGTGTGATGCGGCAGCTAAAAAGGCCAATGCAATTTTGGGCTGCATCAATAGAAGTATAGTGTCTAGATCAAGGGAAGTAATAGTGCCACTCTATTGTGCCTTGGTCAGACCTCACTTAGAATACTGTGTCCAGTTCTGGGCACCACAATTCAGAAAGGATATTGACAAATTGGAGCGTGTCCAGAGAAGGGCAACTAAAATGGTGAAAGGTCTGGAAACAATGCCTTATGAGGAGAGACTAAGGGAGCTGGGTATGTTTAGCCTGGAAAAAAGACGGTTTAGAGGCGATATGATAGCCCTGTTTAAGTATTTGAAGGGATGTCACGCTGAGGATGGAGCAGGCTTGTTTTCTGCTGCTCCAGAGACTGGAACACGGAGCAATGGGTGCAAGCTCCAGGAACAGAGATTCCACCTCAACATGAGGAGGAACTTTTTGACAGTAAGAGCTGTTCGGCAGTGGAACACACTCCCTCGGAGCGTGGTGGCGTCTCCTTCCTTGGAGGTCTTTAAGCAGAGGCTGGATGGCCATCTGTCGGGGATGCTTTGATTGTGATTTCCTGCGTGGCAGGGGGGTTGGACTGGATGGCCCTCGTGGTCTCTTCCAACTCTGCAATTCTATGATTCTATGATTCTATGAACCTCCCAGCTGACTCCTCTAGCCACTTCTTAAGAGATTCCTGGCTCATGTCTAAAATGACAGGGCAAAAAAGACAGAAATGTTTGGCTAGAGCAGCAGCTGTACAAATGTAAGGTGCAGGACCATGGAGCACTAAGGCTTCCTTTCCTTCCTCTAAGAGACTCCACCAATGTATTGGGCTAACATTGTCTAAAGATTATCCAATATTGGAAACTATTGTTTTTAAAACAACTTTCAAAGATGGCTGGTAAACATATAAACTAGTGTGGAGGTTTCATTACTGTCATCATTATTATGTTGGAAAAATTAAATTTTTATGCAATATAGCCTTATTTCCCTAGCATTAGTTGTTGTAAAAAAATGAAAGTAGCCAAAAGCTGGAAAACTTTGGGTGGTCTATCAACAAAAAAATGGTTTAACAAAATGTGGTCAGTTGCTCACCCGTAGGACTTTTTCGTCAACAGTTCCTAGACTCTAGAATAGCCTGTCGGAAGAGATTTGATAGTTGCATACACTTGTCTGAATTTAAAAGATCATTAAAGACAAATCTCGTCCGGCAGGCCTATCCAGATGACTTTTAAACTGTGAATTTTTAACTGTTTTAATATGTACTGGTGTTATTTGTTCTTTTAAACTGATATAGTGTGTTTTTATGTATTTACCTATTTTTAACCAAGATGTATTTTAATTGATATTAATTGTTTTGTGTGGATGTGTTGTTCCCTGACTCAATCCATGGGGAGAGGTGGGTAAGACATAAAAATTATTATTTAGAGAAATGTCAAATAAAATAAATATAATCCTAGAACCAAAAAAAAAAGAAAAAAAAAGGAGGCAATTCTTTTGAAATATGGTCTCTTTATTTTCTATGACATTAGATCAAAATTTTCTATATGAACCACAGAGCTCAGGCTAAATTTTGGAGAGATGTTTTTATAGCTTGTAAATATAGGATAATCTAAGTTGGACAAATAAACAACTGTGAGCATTAAAAAAAATTAACAGTTTTTTTTTCTTTTTCCCTTTCATTCACGGTAATATATTAATTGACCTGTGGTTATGAGAGCCTATCCCCCATCCCTGTTGTCTTTGTATTTCTCCTGTAATTTTTCTTGTTTATGGTTGTTAGTGTCACTTGTTATATGCACTGCTACAGTGTCTATAAATAAAACAGAATAATTGTAAAAAAAACAGAACAGTCACATGCATAATGTCACATCTGTCCTCTACTTGGGATTTCAGTCTTCAACTCTGATATTTAAAGCTTTCATATCCTATGTTCCTCAGACAGCAAGTAGGTCACATTAGTTAGTTCACTCCCGTTCTTCTCAGCCACTGGCTGAAAACTGATCCCTAAGCACCTGCATGAAAAGCCACAAGAACTCCCAGCTAGAACAAGCTAATCATATATAAGTATACCTCAGTTAACAAAGTAGATAGGTTCCTAGGCATTACTTCTTTAACTGAAAATTTGGTATCTCAGGCAAAAGTAACATGGAAAGAATAGGGATAGGTTCCTACCACACAAAAAGTAGAGTAGTTCATCATGTTTCAGCAAACATTTTATTCAAAACTAAACAATATGTAGATATGAAATGAAATAACAAAGTCAGTTAAGCCTTGCCTAAGTAAATAAAAACACTGTGAACCTTCAAGAGACCACTTGAAAGCTTCTTTCAAGATAGATTCAGGGATCAGTTTTTCTTCCACCACCCTCTACTTTTCTTATGATTTCCACTTTGGTGGAGAAATATATCATGCTGGCGATAGCTGGTGAGGCAGGATAATCTGCTTTCTTCTCTTTTGCTATTCAGTCATGCTCAGTAAGCAATTCTGGAAACGTGTTGTTTACCTTGCCCGTTGTAGGCAGGCACACACAGCTACAACAGGATCGGCCAGAGGAGAATCTCATTCTTGCCCAGATCAAGTTTTACTGCACTGTTTATTGCAAACATGCTGTTGCAACTCAGTACTGAAAGTCTGTGTTTCTCCAGCCCTTCTTCACCATCCTCCCAATGTTGATGCTGCAAAAAAACCTTCCAGCTAGGCAAAGAACAAGGAGGAAAGGTGGAGGTCTGAATAGGTGCAAAAAGACTTTGTAAAAAGAAGCTTCTTTCTTTCTTGTAAAAAGGGGCTTTGCTAACTGAGGATGCCTGTATGTCTTTTAGTTTAACCTCAGACTGCTTTTATGCTCACAAGATAATTAATTACCATCTGTTCAGATGGTCCAATAAAACTTACAAATTGATCTGACACACAGTGCCTGTTTAGAACATCCTAACAAGAAAAGCACTACATTGCATTGCCTACGATTTAAAGAAATGCAGTAAAAGGTTTTGTCATATACCTAAACTTCTAAACATGAAACACATTAGGGATATTAAGCCAAGTATACATACCTCAGGGGTAATATCAACATTTGTATCATCACTTAAGAACTGTGAATCTTCAAAGTCATCTGAAGATGCAACTTCACTTACCTATAATATGCAAATGAATATAAAAAGTATGTGCCTGCCATTGTCAATATCTTAAAAGTAAGAAATGCCCTGCCTTAAAGTTTTGATTGGTATCAAAAATTTTATCAAGCAATTTTTTTAAAAAAAGTAACTGTTCTGGCATTTAAACAAATCATGAATCTCTCTGAATTGCTAAACGTATATCACAAAATTTATGACAATTACAGGTGAAACTTTTTTACTATTGTACACTCACGATGTACAAATATTGGGAAACTGCAGCCAGCTGCACAGACATACAGTAAACTAAACACACTACCATGACAAGGATCTGTACACTTTTCACCTTCCTTTCCTATACAAGTGCATTTTTCATTTGGCCACAGCCACCTCCACAATATAAAACCTTCCTTTCCTATACAAGTGCATTTTTCATTTGGCCACAGCCACCTCCACAATATAAAGCAAGCTCAAAAACGACAGTCCTGAAAAGACGAGCTGTAGAACTTTGCTGATACATTCTACAGTTGTCCCTTCACATTTGCTGGGGTTTGGTTCCAGGACCCCCCGTGAATACCCAAATCCGTGAATACTCAAGTCCCATTATATGCAATGGCATAGCAAAATGGTGTCCCTTATATAAGATGGCAAACTCAAGGTTTGCTTTTTGGATTATTATTTTTTTAAGAATATTTTCAAGCCATGAATACTTAAATCCGTGAATGTGGAGGGACAACTGTACATGCTCAATCCTTTCAGCATATATATGATCAAGACATTAGGTCACTGTAGCACATATTTATCACCATTATCCCCAAAGTCCCTTGTTCCAACAGTTCTATTGGCTGCCAGCCCATTTCCAGGCTCAATTCAAAGTGCCAGTTTTGACCTATAAAGCCGTATATGGCTCAGGTCCAGGTTATCTGAAGGACCGTATCTTCCCTTGCAAACCTGTGCATGCTTTGAGATCTGCTGGGAAGGCCCCTCTCTCTGCACAGGTACATGTGGTGGGAACACAGGCGAAGGTGTTCTCAGTGGCTGCCCTTCAGTTCTGGTACTCCACAGAGAGATTGGACTGACACCCTCCCTACTCTCTTTTTGCAAGACCTGTAAAGACTTTTCTGTTTCAAGTGGCATTTGAGGAGTGATCATATAAGGCCCTTATCACCTAAACAACGCACTGGATCTTGCTTTCTGCTGGCACATGCGCATGCATATGTGCATGTTTAACGATGTTTCTCTGTGTGTCTGTGTGTGTACACGCATGTGTACGTGTTTTATTAATGATGTTTTTAACTTTAATTTCAATAGTTTAATCTCTTCAACTTTTGTATTTTGTGAATTTTTAACTATTTTTTTAAAATTCTTTGTAAACTGCTTTGGTTCCCTAACTGGGAAAAAGTTGGAACAGAAATACATCTCCTCCTCCTCCGGTTCTGCAACTTGATGACGCAGCAGGACCACAGCCAAAAACTGATTCATTTGCATTCCCAGAAAACACTGAATATAATTTTATAAAAAATTTCCAATGACTCAAACAGAGAGAAATCTGATCAAGCATGTGTATTTTCATATTTACTGAACTAAACTTTTAACTGTTCCAATACCCCATAAATATTTCAACTGAAATCTTTGGTTAAGAAAATAATTAAGTACAGTGCCAAAAACTAGTTCCACTATGATTAAACATTATTATGAATACTTAAAAACACTGCCATCCAGAGGACCTTTTGGCCAGCCACCTCTAGACTGTGAAATGGCCTACCAGAAGAGATTCAACAACTAAATACATAGTCTGAATTTAAAGACCTATCTCTTCCACCAGGCCTACGCAGTTGATTTTAAACTATGAATTTTAAATTGGTATTTTAAGTTTATGGATGTTTTTAATGTAATGTTTGTTTAATCCTATGTGTTTTAATCTATGTGTTTAAATGCTTTTATGCTATAGTTATATATTCTATTTTAACTCATGTTGCCTTGAGCCTTGGGGAGAGGCTGGTAAGAAATTTTTTAAAAATACTATTTTATATTTTGTTGTTAAAAATCACCAAAAATGCTTACAGGTCTTATGCAAGTACATTTCCAACCTCCTAAGCTCAGGAGTGGGGAAAAAATGAGCCACTACTCTTGTTTGTTATTGAAAGTCAAGTTCATCACAGGTTTAGAGTTGGTTCTGTTACTGCTAATAGAAACAAAAGATTTTCATGGAAAAGCTGAACACTGGAAAATGTTCTGCCCCATACCACTGACTCCTGCTAATAACTGTCATGTAGATCAACTTCAGTGTGACATTTGAAATGAGTCACATAGAGGACTGTCATTTGTTATGCAATACAAGTACATGACAATGCACAAATACCTTTGCTAATAGAACTACAGCTGAAAGAATAAGCTATCAAGTTACTATTGATAACAGCAAAACAAAAAAATGTGTAAGATGATAATTCATACTTATTGGGTCAGATAAGCCCTATCCAATTACTTTGATCTTGGTCCTTACCATTTTACTACTCTCTTTTCCATCTTCAGTGGTCTGTTCGCAATCAATTGTTTTTGCCGGGACTGTGATACCTAACTGATCTGAAGCAGCTTCATTGAGAAACCACAAGTCATCAGTTGTATCTGAAACAACAGCAGTAGCTACATCCTAGAGTGAAATAGGAAGAAAAGAGATACTGTGTTCAGGTCTTCATTATACTCATGGATGTTTCAATGGAGCTAAAACATGAACTGACAGGATTTCACCATTAGCCATGAAATAGGTGCAAAACTGACAACAATTTGGTCTTCTGTACAACTCTCACTATCATTATACTGGTGCTTGAGCAATGTGTTCCGAGTGGTTTTACTGATTACCCTGAACCCAATTAACCTACTAATAAAAATTCTTCAGTAATGATGCAACAATGATACAGTGAAGTACAGGTTGCACCCTGAACCCATGGGACTGGTACCCACAGTTTCAATTATTTTTCCCAAAAATATAGTATTTCTAGGCATTTCCTAGGTCCTCCAGCACGACTGTGTGGTAACATACACCAAAGTTACCACAGAGTTGTGCCAGAGCTGCCTACAGAGGCATTCTCTCTAGGCATTTCCTATAGGAAATGCCTACCACTGACTCATACCAGGAGTCAGTGGTATGATTCTACGGCATGATTCTACAGCATGATTCTACAGGGTTCGCTATTACCTGCCGTTTCAAGTATTTGTGCTAAGTCTGGGAACCTACCCCCGTAGATACGACAGGTGACATGAAAATACAAACACATAGATACATTTAAGTATTTCTAGAATTTGAAGTTTCAAAGAGCCTCTTTCCCAGAGGTGAAGGCAGTAATCTCAGGGCAATCTGAACTACTCAGAGGGAAGGGAAGAATTCTCTCTCCAACATGCTACATCCTGCTATCCAATGTTTTTATGTCTTTGCAAAATCAAGAAAGTTAAATTAGAAATAGCACTCTCTACCTCCTTAATATAGCATAGATAACTCTCGCTTTCCTTGTTTATCTTGTAGTATTTTCAGATTTCCAGTTTTCAACCTTTTCCCCTGAAGTCTATACAATAGCAGCCAAGTTGAAAATGAAGAGATTACCAGTAAAGAAAGCCTGACTTAGAAAAAGCCATCAGGAATAATTTACACCATGATAAGGATTTTTTTTTTCTTATTAAGTGCCATATACCCATGGGAAAAGATCATTGGAAGCAACAGATGACAGTGTGAGGAGCTACAGCCAAAAGTGAGAAGAATCTGTTACATTTCACAGTGTGTGATTTTTTCATCTCTGCGCCATCCCACATGAAATTCATCTGAGGACCTCAGACACACATCCCACGTTTAGAAATACACATCAAAAAAGGACACTCACCTGATTAGTTTGTATATCTGTGGAACCATTACTCCTAGTCTTGTAATTGTTTCTCAGATTCCCCAAAAACCACCACGGAAGGCCAGGTACATCCCACTCTTCAAGCACCAGATCCAGTGTGGTTTGTTCTTTTGATAGGTTATCTAGCAGTGCTTTATTTGCAGGAGCCAAACAATGTTCAGATTAGAATATGCTTACTGTTTTTGTGAACCAATGGACAATCTTGTCCACTGAAACACAGCCAGCTCTTAAGTCTATATTCTTTGGACCAAGTTATACCCAGTATTCTTATCCCACCACACAGTAGATGAACACTCATAAGGAGACAGCTCACTGATTACCCAGCCTGACATTCCTTAAAGATTATATTTATCTTTACAGTGAGCCCTTGGTATCTGCTGGGGGTTGGTTCCAGGACCGCCCCTGGATACCAAATTCCATGGATGTTCAAGTCCCATTATATACAGTGGCACAGTAAAATGGTGTCCCTTATATAAAATGGCAAATAGCAAGGTTTGCTTTTTGTATTTTTAAAAAATATTTTCGAGCCGTGGATGGTTTGAATGCATGGATAAAGAATCCACGGACACAGAGGACTGACTGTATTTGCATAAATGATGAAATCTGGGTTTTTAGAGACTAGTTTTATATTTCAGATTGCACATGTAAATATGCCAGAGAAACCGCAAATTAAAGGAAAAAACCCTGGGAAAGTCTAGCAACTTATATAATGTGAAGAAACAAGATGCAAATAATCATACATCTTACAATAAGAATTCTCAAGTTTACACACATATGGACAGTATTGTGTTAGACTTTTTAACAGTAACTAGCTTGCTGCACAGATTCTAAGAAATTCAACTTTTATTTTTACAAAACCCAAGGAAAATCTTGAGGAAGATAAACTGATCCCACACTTATTTCTGGTTCAAAAATACCATTAAAATGGTGAAAGATTCTTAATATTTGGGCTCTATCATATATTCAAAATTTTCTAAGTCTGCATACAAAAAGTCACACTTTGGAAAATTAATTCCCATAATAGTGTTTTATTAGTGTAAAGCATCCTACTCTGATCTATACTACTTAATCCTAAGCCTCTCACAAGAATAAGTCTAAAATCTACCTCAGCAAGGTAGCATCCTGCCTCTCACAAGTCAACAGTACTGCAGAAGTCAGTTCCACTAACAGGACACACATTTCTAATGGACAGAAAGGACTCTAGTAAGAATAAAAAAAAAATCTTGGGTGTGAGAGGTAATCACAAAGAGGCAGTTTGCTTTTTGACTAGTGTATAACATCTGGACCTGTATGTATGATCTCATAAGGAACCAGATGCCAGAACAGCTAATAAAGGACGGGAAAATCTTAGCACCCAAATCAAAATGTGAACAGCCCACATGAAGATGGTCATGTTCCAACTGTGACTACTTCACAAATACCACACTCACCTGTATCCTCTTTGCAGGCATACTCTGAGGTACATATGATGGATGTTTCCTCTTTATACCCAGTGCTAAAACTTCTCTCTGTGTTACTCTGCTTAAAGGAGGAAGGAAAGAAATTCATTAACCCAACAGATCTTTGAGAGACACAGGGATGTAACACTTCCTTTCTGAGTCACCAGCTGCAGAGCAACATTGAGGAGATATGAGAGGAATAAAAGTTTACTGAACATACAAAGCACATTTATTAACAGACCAGGATGACTGCTAAGGATCAAGTAAACATTAGTAAAAGTTACAATCCAAACAAAATTTTAAAAAATCAAGCTGACAATTTTCCAAAAGCTGCTCCCTGCTAATGTTATCAAGCTTGTTAACCAAATCATGTAGCTCTCTCTCAAACTGGGCTAAACTAATCCAACAACAGTACATTAAACAAATTAGATTATGCTAAGACTTTCCACTTACTAGAAGCTTTCAAAAAAAGGACACTACTAAGCAAATCTAGACAACTTTCTGTTCAGAAATTCCCACCCAACAACGCAAGCTGGTGTGACTGAGGACAAGAAGTGCTACACCCCAGAAAAGATGCTCAGAGACTGGAACTCTGTTAGGTAGAGAACAGAGAATGGTCACTCTGTCCCTGCTCTGTGGACTACCAAGAGCTTCTGAGAAATGCAGAAAGCTATCAGTCAAACAGATCAGAAGTTCTGGTAGTCCACCATGTACAGGTACAGAGAAGGGGCGCTCTGTACGACAAAAGAAACCACCCAGCAGTGGGTTTACCTTCAGTTGATCTTGGCTTGGATTATCCACACTCTGATCCTTTGCGAGAGCAAGTGTCTGTGCAGCATCTAGACAGCAGGTAAAAAAAGAAAAAACCTTCCCCGGTAATAACCATTCACACAACACAGAGGGGTCCCCTGACAAGCAACCAAAAAAAAACAAAAAAAAAACAAAAAAACCATGTTTGGCAGCTATGGGGCTGAAAGCATTAAAAGATGAGGACACAGACTTCCCAGCCAACACTGCTCCATTTCTTAGATCGCTAATACTTGAGGAATGGAAAGTGTGCCTCTAATTCCCAACTCCTTTGAACTAGTCATACTTTAGCCTCCTAAACTAACACGGACAACTCCTTCTCCTAGCACACAAAGTTTATAATGTCTTATATAATAGTTTTTTTAAAAATAGTCAATATATGGGAATGCAGAATCAGGTTGAGACTTCAGCATGGGGCACAATACTTTAACCCAACTGAAATTGTTCCCCATTCCAATCAGAAGTCCACCCCATGCCTATACTTTACAATGGGAAGGTTGGCACCAGTGAGAATGTTATTTCCATTGCAAATGCCTAGTACATGGGCTGAGGGCAATTCCAATTTCAACCATGGCAAAAGCACAAGGGTCAAAGTGCTTCATATGGCTACCTCTCCTATGCACCAACTTTAAAAATAAATAACTATACAAGCGTGAAATATGTGACAAACATGCTATATCTAGTTTGTTCCTGAATATTGTGAATTTCATGTTATTGCAAAGAATCCATTTAATGGGAAAGAACTTCTAGAAACAAGGTTCTAATTTAGCTGTCAGGTGAGATAGATATGACACAGAAATGTGATCAAAATACATTAACCTTATTTCTCAAGCACTAGATGTAAATATGTAGAATATCCATTATATTTGCTAGTGCTTAGAGGGTAAAGCCAGGAAAGTAGTCTTAACAGCTGCACAGTAATATCTCTTTCTAGCAAGACCTCCATTCTTGCAGATGAAGGGGCTAGTTCCAAAAAAATCTCCAACAATGTAGAGAAACTTGTTCTAATGGCTTCAAGATGGAACATTTAAGAGCAACCGATATCATCTCATAGTTAGCAACGTGATGCTACATAAAATGAGTCTCCAAAATGTGTCAGACTCTAAAACTATATTGCAGGGCTGAGCAATCTGTAAGAAGCCTTCTCCAGCAACCAAGTTCAGAAGTCTAACAAGAACAATTGGTCCCTCCCCAGTAGGCCACTGGCCATTGAGGAAGAGGAGAAAGGAGTGTGGGTGTTAGAAAGAGGCAAAGTGGGTGGCAGAAAGAGCAGATGGACTCACCCCACCCATTGCCAGCATGCAACCCAAGACAAAAAAAAAATAGTTTCACACCCACATATATAAAGAGGATATACATGCACACAATGTTAGAGTGTGAATGTAATACAATCAGAGCTTACAGCCCTAAAATATGGCTCCAGCACTTTTCCTAAAATAGTCTCAAAAAAAATGCTGAAAATGAAACAATGACTGAATGAAATAGGAAGCTCATGAAAACACAAAACCTTCTTTAGAACCCAATGAGACTACAGAGGGCCCTCAGTATTTACTGGGGTTAATTCCTGGACCCTCTGTGGTCATGGGAGGAGTCAGCTTTCTTCATCAGCTATCTCAAGAATTCATCTTCTTCCTGCCTCTCTCTGGGTAGTGAAGGGAACTAACCCAAGTGTAATGGATTCCTCCTCTCACCAACCCAGAGAATGGCATCCCTCATATAAAATGGTGAATAGCAAAGTTTTGGGGGATTTTTTTCCTGAATATTTTCAAGCCATGGTTGGTTAAACCTGTGGATGTGGAAGGCCAACTGTACATCCAAAAATGCAATTTTGTTAGCCAATAAGAAATGGAAATATTAGTAAGAAATGAAATTAAGGAAGTACAGTTTTACTATGCCATGCTATATAATGGGAGTTGAGCATCTACAGTTTTTGGTATCCCCCGGGGGGGGGGGTCCTGGAACCAAACCCCAGTGGATACCAATGGCTCACTGTAGACTGTAATCTAGTCAGAAAATAACAGTTCAAGACCACTTCAGGAGAGCTGCAGTTATTACAGTTCTACAGTGCAAAAGGGATATAGCATGAAACGGCTGAAGAGCAGAATAAATTATATTTTTGCCTATAGCAGTGCAAAAATCAAAAAACGTGTTGATCATATGTGCCACCCAATTTAAAAAAAAAGAACACATACATACTGTCTGATTTAGGAATAACATATGTATTTTCTGTTTGACTGCTGCAAGCTGTGTTATATAGTTTACTCTGATTTTTCATATGCCCCGTCTATACGGGGGGGGGGACGTTGTGCCCTGTAGTAAGAGCAATTTAACAGTGGGTTTTCACCCAGCAGCCCCCATAAGCTTTGCGGTGGGACGGCAAAGGCAAGGGGACTGGGGAAGGGGGAAAGGACAGCAGCCACCCTCCTCCCTTCCTCAGTCCCTGCGGGGGATGGCGGGGAGGGCAACGGTGGGGACTGGGCAAGGGGGAGAGGATAGTAGCCACCCTCCTACCTGCCCCACTCCCCATGGGGGTGACAGCAGTGGCAGCAGCAACACAGGTGGGAAACTGAGAAAGGGAGAAGACAGCAAGAGAGCCTTCCCCTCTCCCTCAGTCCCTGTGGGTTCAGAAGCAATGGCAGCCACGGCAGCCAGGGTAGGTAGGAATGACAGCTGCCCTCTCCCTTCCCCATTCCCAGTCTCTTGGGAGGAGGGGAATAGCAGCTGCGGGAGCTTGCCATCTCAGCAAGCCCACACACTGTATTCATCCAGCCGATCAGCTTTGCACTTCCTGTCATATGGGCAAGTGAATCAAGGCAAATCGCTTGTCCTAATGAGGCAGAATGCACACACACCCTCATAGTTTTTTTAAAAACTTTGCGGAAAACCGCAAAGTCTCCTAGCACACAATATATGGCCATTTTTGTTCCCCTCCTTCAGAATAGGGTGAATCGCTGTGGGTTGCCATTAAGACAACACATTTTCTCCTCGAATTCTACAAGGATTTTTTCACTGTTTAGACAACCCCTTACAGTGCAATTCACTTTTGAATATGTAGATTAACAATGCTCATACCTACCAGAAGAAAAGTTTACCTTACTTCCTAGGCTTTTAATGTTAATGCATTTAATCATATAATTCTGAGATCAGCAGCAAATCAAAACATGATGAATGAAAATACATTTAGTCTTCCATCAATACCACATTCCTGCTCCACCCCCACCCTGATCTGCAAGGATTGCTCATTCTAGTTTATGCATGGAGCACAAACAGAGGTACTCAAATAAAATTATCAGTAATTTTACCAAAACGACATCTGAGGACTAAAACTAAGTTTGGTGATTTATAATGAAATGCTCCAGTGTATTTATTTGTGGCCAAAGCTGGTGTCTGCATACCCAAGTGTATGGACTGCTCAAAGTAGTTAAGAGCTCTTTTCACAGAGTACTGAAAGTACATCAATGGACCATCAAATCCAACTCTGACAGTTTGTCCAATGCCCCAACATCCCAGGTAGCCTTGAAAAATATCCAGCCTGTCTTTCAAAATTTCTAACGAAAAGGAGCCTACTAACTCCCCTTTAACAGTCAAACTAATATAGTCAGGAAAGTTTTCCTAATGCTTACCTAAACTACTATTTCTAGAAATGTTATACAATGTTACCAACCCACTCTCTGGATCAATATTCTTAGTTCATGTCCTAATCTACTTATACCCAATAGTTTTTAGATCTTACACTCAATATCCACTTTACTCCCTTCTGAGGTGGGACTTCCTCTACAGTTTCAACAATTCTTAAATTTGTTTCCTTGTGTTTTATTATATCAAAGCTACCCAATAACTAGTTTAAGATATGGTCTATAAAATATAATCCCAACAATATTTTCTTGGATACATGAAATTCAAATACAAGAGAAGCCCACACTGAGCTCACTTAAACCCTCCACACACTCCTACCCCTATTCCAGAAATATTTCAAATGCCACAGGACAAGTTGCCTATTAAACTGATGGTGGCTTCAGAAACTGTCTCAGAAACAATGCAAGAAACTGTAACATTTACAGAAGGAAACTGTTATGCATAATGCCCAAGCCTATCTGCTTGCACCTCAAGAGTTTTTTGGAATCAAAGAATTTATGTTTCTCCAATATACAGCTGCAAAAGAGTACATATAGAAACTTCCTTTCAAGTTAAGACCAGAGTGGACATGATATTAACTCCATGACTGGAATTTTAAATGTGTGTTGTACACATAAGCACAGAGAAGGCTTAGCAGCCCCAGGATTGGAGCAGAAAACTCATCTCCCTGCCATGGATGAGTGAGATATATATATATATATATATATATATATATATATTCAACTCTGAAAACAGCTGTTGCCACAAAAGCCATGAAAAATGGGCATTTAAAATCTGGGCAGGAAGAACATGACACAATATGGCATTCAAAAACGCAAGAAAAAGAACATAATGTTTTTAGGAAGCTTTCCCAGGCTTCCAGAAAGGGTGCGAAATGAATATGTTATCCAGCAACATCAGGGAAAAAAAGTTTCTCACAAGTGAAACCAAAAGTGCTTTTGTTAAAACTGCCAGAAAAATAAGATCACAGAATTAATCACCTGTAAGATTTAATTATAGAGGTGTAATCTCAGTTACGAATAGGAAACAACTGAGATTCCCCTCACTGCTTCCATATCAAAGCCAGTTCACACAACTGGCACAATCCAGGAGAAATTACATCCATGGAAAGACAATATATTTAAATATATGATTAAATGTTTAGCCACACTGATTTCATGTAGACTTAACATTCCTTGCGTTGCACTCATTGTGTTCAATGTTCTAATCATTCCAGATGTTTTGCCAGTGTTGCCCTACAACTAAAACAATGTAAAGTGAAGTTATGTATCTCCTGCTACCAGTTTATAGTGTAAGAAACATATGAGAAGACTATAGTGTCCCTACTCATCCCAATGCTTCATCACCATCACAAATTCATTCCAATCCAAATACTGTTCACCTACTTTTACTTACCAGATGAATTATATAAAGGAGTAAATAAATTTGACTAAAACTATAGTAGACCTACCTGTGAAAGAAGCAGGAGTCACATTCCGTTTCAGCATGTCAAAAACTGGGCTGCAGAAAAATAGTAAATAGTGAGAGCAGAACAAACCATCATTGCATACATACATCCCAAAAGGATCCCCTGTTCCTCTACCTTAATGCATGGGCAAGATTCAAATGAACTGCACAAATGCTAAAATTAGCACATGCTGTGAGTCAAGGAAAGATCTCTAGCACATGTCACTCTGTACTGTTTTATGTTATAAAATAAGGGATTCCAATAAGCCTAGATAGCTGTACAATGAGCCTCTACTACCAACTCATGTCTTATCCCAATCTTTCAGCTTGAGAAAAATGTGCTGATAACATTCTGGTGAAGTCTCTATAATATTTTCCTGTGAATAACTCCACTTCATAAGTCTTAAGACAGCTACAATTTATGGTAATATATACTTTTTTTAAAGTTAATTTCTTTGGTGGCCACCAGATTCCAAAATAATTCTTATAGCAAGACACCAGTAATCCTTGAGGCATTCAAACTGTGCATCAAAAGTATAATGGAATAATACTCCAAGACAGAGGACCAAATATAATACATTTTCAGTTAAATCAGGGGTGGACAACTGTGGTTCTCAAGATGTTTTTCTTGGACTGCAAAATGCATAATCCCTCACTGTTGGCTATGCAGGATGGGAATGATGGCACTGTAGACGAAAAACATCTGCAGCATCACAGTTATCCATTCATAAGTTAGATGCTTATTACACAGGAAGTCATTCCAGAACTTTACAATGATGGGGGATCGGTATACAAGAGATTACATCAAAATTCTCAACATCATTAGAAGTGGGCCGCTTTCTTAGAGAGTTATTTAACACACAAAGATCCCACTATGTATGTTTTAAAGGTTTCCTACCTTGGATCTCTTACAGAGAAACTTTCACATCTGAGAAGATCCCCCAATTGGTCTCCTTCACAATACACCATATGCTGCTGTTGTTTGTCATACAGCTGTTTCAGCACGATATATTCTCCAACGTAATGTATGATCTAAGTAAATGAAAGACAGCTTGTTATAGCTACTCTATAAACATGAAGCCTGTAAGAACTATTTGCCATTTCAATTACTTCAGTAATTGTAAAACCTCCTTCACTGAGAAGTGCCATATACCAAACTCCTTCACTATCTATAGTGACAGTCTTCCTAAACTGTAAAAACATGTTTATGAATTTATTTTGTTTTCCACCCCTAAGTCACTTCTTCTGTAAATTAAGACACTGCCTGACCTTGTAAAGTGATTAAACTATTATTCCATTTGAACAGAAGAAGAAACTGAGAAACAAGAAGAGTCAGTACAACCATTCGGTGAAGTCCAGGGGCAGAAGACAATGTAAGAATCCTCCAGCTTCCTACCTAACAGGTGAGATTGAAGATGTTGCAGTGTATACCCTAAAAGAAATGCTCCCATTCATAGCTTCATATGAACTGGAACATGAGCCTGTTCCAAGCCTTAAGGAATGGGGTGGGAGATTAGTTATAGCAGATAGATGACAATAAAATACTACTTAGTACAGTAGGGCAGGCACAGTAGTTAACATTGCAGATCTACAGCCTCCAACCTATTTTCAGCTTTACAGCCAAGGGGTGGTGATAGCAAAGGGCCCATAGTTCAAAAGATGGAAAAGGCATTTTTCTCCTCCACCTGAATCTCTCCCTCCCTCCAAGATACTATTTAGTCAGACCTCACATTTGCGGGCTTAACTTTTGCATCTTTATTTGTGTATTATTTGCTGTCACCTCTGCTGCTGTCCTATATACCATTTGTAATAGGGATTTCAAGCCTCATGAGACTGAGAAAGACTGTGAATGTGCAGCAAGGCTTGTAAGTCCGTAATAAAAAAGGGTGCAAGGCAGCAGCAGAGGTGGTGGCAAGTCCTACCAGCCAACTACTTCTGACTTGTGAAGGAAACCCACTGCCTTGAAGGTATAAGCAGTGGGTTGAATCTGCGAATCCTACTTGTTTGTGTGTGTTAAATATGGTTGGGGGGGGCTAAAGATATTCACGGTTTTCCCACTTTTGTAGGGGTCCTGCGTCCCTAACCATAGTGAATGTGCAGGGCCAACTGTATAAGCAATCACAGCAATCCCACTTCCTTCCTCTGGCCCTTCTTTTTCACCTTCACATTCAACTGACACACAAATATTCTGTGTTAAATTGTTTTCAACCATCAATAGGGTAAACTCACCATCAATCCTGGTTTCTTTGGACCTTTCCATAGACCCTCACCTACTTGAAGGCTTATAAGTATTCTATAAACTCACAGATTCTTGTCAGGCAGGACTCTGAATGTTTAAAAAAACTCCTTCAACCACAATGGTAGTCTTTGTTCTCATTCAATAACTTAACGTACTTTTCCATGCCCACAGCTCCCCTGAGTATGGGGATGCCAATACATAATTTTGGGTTGCCCAGTTCCGAATTGACAAGTACTAAGCAATCTCAGTTCACAATTAAGAGAGAATTGAGCCAATTCATAATCAAAAGGGGCTGTGTCCTGAACATAAAGCTGCTGAAGTACTACACAATTAAAGAATGAGGTTTTTTCCCCACCTGAGCTTTAAAACTTGTACTAAATTGAGAACTGAATAAACCTCCAAATGTTCAGCATGACATGTAACCACTTTCTCATTCACCTTAATCTTCTACAGTTTACTGAGTCAGAGGCTGAAAAAGGTAACTTGCTTAGGTTACACACTGAGACAAGGGTTTAGCTGGAATCTGAATCTAGGGTTGCCATGGTCAGGCCTGCAGTACATTTTATACCACCTGATACTATTCAGCTGAATAAACCTCACACTATACAGCCAAATGCACAATGAAACAGCCCCAGAAATTAAATGGAATGATCCAACTTCATAAAACATCAGCAACTGTGACAGAAGTAATAAGGCAATGGCTGCATACAGGCCAGATGTTAATAATCCATATCAATTCTCTGGCAAGTAGAACTAAACTGGCTGCATGAATCTACCTTTAGAAATGTAAGAACTGTACGATGAAATTCAACAACTACACATTGGTAGTTTAAGATGAAGCTGTTAATATTAATCATCTAGATATAACTCTGAACACATCTTCAGCTATACTTTAATAGTGAAAAAGAAATCTTTATTAAACACAGTACAGGAGAAATATACAAACCCTAAGTTTATAGTTGAAATCTATATATCAGGTGGATGAAAAATGTGGGAAATATACAGCGTATCTACCAGATCTAAAATAGTTGTATTCTTAAATTCAAAGGAGGTGGGAATGCATACTCTTTAAATACATAAATGAAGGTTCACTTAGTTACTGCAGTTTCAAAGGTCTATTAAGTACATTTTTACTCCCCCTCTAGATCACCAATGTAGTTTGGGAGCCAACATGATGTAGTGGTTTGAATCTGGGAGACAAGGTTCAAATTCCTGCTGAACCATGGAAACCCACTGGGTGACCTTAGACAAATCACATTTTCTCAGCCTCAGAGGAAAGCAACAGTAAACCCACCCTGAACAAATCTTGCCAAGAAAACCCTGTGATAGGGTCACCTCAGGGTCTCCATAAGTCAGAAACAACTTGAAGGCACACAACAACAACAAAAAGCTCACAAATAGTTGTTTACATCTGAGCACTGCTACAGTACTGAAGTTCCTTTACCTTCAGGACTTGATAGCAAGTACTCCCAACCACACAGAAATGCATCTAGAATACTATTAGGAACAGAATCACTGCTTGCATTAGAGTTGTTTATGTGCAAGTTTAAACTCCAGGTGCTGCTTGATTGCAGCATCACTGCTTCAAGTGCAATAAAGATCCCAAGAGCTCAAACTCATGCAGCAAGATCCTAGTGTGTAACACTGAAGTGGAGCCCATCTTTCAAGCACTATGTTATACATAAAATCTGGTCTCCTCTCCATAATAGCAGCATAGAGGGCTCACCTGAAGATAAATGCAAAATGAAAAACTGCTAGCCGTGCTTACACCCTCTGCAGGGGGACAGGTCCTTGCTGTGCTAAATGTAGGCTGTTGTAGCAAATTAACATTTGAACATTGAAACCCCTTCTATGTAAAATATTCAATTTGTTTTTGCAAAAATATGAGAAGCTAAATAAGTTATTTAAATGCATAAGTATTTAAAATAAGTCACACAACTCTGCAGGAATATCTGACATATTCCTAATGAAAAACCACTGCATTTAATTCCTAGCTGACAGGATACCACTGTAAATCACAGCTTATGTCATTTTTCTAATCTTGTACACACTTTGCATTTTAATCTCAAAATAAATGATTTTGCAGGATGTCTTGGGTTTAGCTGACAAGACATATCCACTGTAAAAAGAAAATAAAAAGTATAATTTAAAAACTTTCAAGCATCAATAGAAAACAAGAAAAAGCATTTCTTAGTAGTCCTTCAGGAATACAACCACCTACTGCAATTTTCCTCACAGTTAAACCACCTTCTGATAACTCTTGTGCTCTTCTAATAGCTGTTACAGGACGCTCTAAAAACCTTTTGATGTATAGAACATATACCAAGAAAAATGAAGATTCCCCAGTTATACAGAGAAGACAATCCCAGGGGCAAATCATAGAATCATAGAATTGCAGAGTTGGAAGAGACCACGAGGGCCATCCAGTCCAACCCCCTGCCATGCAGGAAATCACGATCAAAGCATCCCCGACAGATGGCCATCCAGCCTCTGTTTAAAGACCTCCAAGGAAGGAGACCCCACCACACTCCGAGGAGAAGGGAGGCGAGATCTCTCCTCATCTCCTCCCTCCCTCCCTCCCGTCCACCCCCCCTACTGTCACCATCTGCGGATAACTGAATCTGCGGATGGCAAATCAGCAGATACAGGGGTGCTACTGTACTCATAAAACACCTGCTCTCATTCTGGAAGCATATGCTGTACTTCAATTTGTCGTTCACATGATGTTGTGAAGTGGAGACCCTCTTCTGCTTGGAAAAGGAGGGAGACAGATTTGGTCTGAACGATATAGTTATTTACTGTTCTTAACAGCAAATAAAAGTCATGGCCCCAAAGGCAGGATACCTCCTACCACATGTAGTAGGTATCAGTCACTGTAACTGTATGCTTTTTCCCCCCTTTACTTTTGAACTACTCTGGGAATTCTTTGGGTTTGAAGAATAAAAATATATGAAAGAAGATAGCCACCAAAAGAACTTTCCAAAATGCAGAACAGCATTAGAGATGTAAAATTTCTGGGATTTTGAAGGCACGGAAAAAAATTACCACCACCCAGTGTTTTACAGAAAAAAAATGGAAAGTTTCAGAAAAATTGAAAAAATGCAACATTAGCACTTTTACAGATTGAAAGTTACTCTGTTACTTTTGGAACAAAATATGACTATGTACTGTATGATTTGATTTTCCATAAAATTATTACAACTGGTATATTAAAAATACAGAGTAGTCAAACAATTACTGTATTCAAACAATTATATCTGAACACCTTGTCTTAAATATTTTATTCATCATGCTAAAATAAAACATTGCATAATCAATTTTCTTCCTTCTTTCAACTTTCTCAATGGGGGGGGAGGCTTCAGGAAAAAAAATGGGGGGGGTCTGCATTTTTCCAGGTCTTCACATCTCTAAACAGCATACACATAAACTCACCTCTTTTACTGTAAAAGTTTCTCCCTGAGCACCTGCAGCTTGCAGTATCTTCAGGAGTGGCAGTTTGGGTCGTACCTAAGATACATGATATGGATTTATTTAGGCAAGTTGCGCTACATTTTGAGTAACTGATATAAAAGCCATAATATGAGTACATCTATATATTAAATCTGTAGGCAACCCATAATTTCCTCCCCCTCAAAATGGCCAACACCACCCACTGAAGTCTCTGTGGGACATAGGAAAAGATTTGCTATAACCCCACAACTGTTTTAGGCGGGGAGTGGATTCATTTTCAAATCTGGTTTTGAAAAAAATGGGGGGGGGGGTTCCTGCACATAACAGAGTTAATCAAGAGGAAAGAGTAAAAGTGCTCTCCACATTTGCTAGAGGATACAAGGGGCCAGATGCCACTTTCCAGATCCGCAGGGAGTACATGTAGCCCCCAAATTCCCAGAAACTGCTTCTGCATTAAACATGTGATCCAAATGTTGCCTGGGGCTAGTTCATCATCTGTCAAATACCAAACACTGACTGAAGTAACAAGAGGGGATCAGAATTTCTATTCACACTGTGATATTGGCTGTACTAGAACATCTTAATAAGGTCTAGAGACAGAATGTTACATTGGGTACTTACCGTGAAGGTACTTTCTGTAGGGTAGGTGGCAGGAACAATCCTCTATGATGGGAAGCTAGGACCGCCCAGCTCGAAGCAGGAAGAAGACCTTTGACCTGGAAGTTAGAGTCTTTGTTCTCTTCTCTCTTCCATGCAGTCTTCAGTTCTCTGACTAGCAAAGTCATAACAGGTTCGTGCATAAACATATATCATATTGCAGTCACTGGGTGGGCCGGATTGTTCTTGCCACCTACCCTACATCGGTAAGTACCCAATGTAACATTCTGTAGGGGAGAGGTGGCAGGAACAATCCTCTATGATTGGGACATACCCAAGCCTCTGATATTCCCCAGGTGGGGTGACTGCTGATGATAGGTGAATATACTATTGGTGGATCACTTCGTGGAGTACCCTTCTGCCGACGGTGGCCTCCGCGGACCTGAATTTGTCCACCTTGTAGTGTCTGGTGAAGGTGGATGGATTGCTCCAAGTTGCTGCCCTGCAGATTTCTGCAATGGGCGCATTCGTCGAAAACACGGCAGAGGTGGCTGCCGAGCGCGTTGAGTGCGCTATGACTCCTGAGGGGCGTGGAATGCCTGCTGCGTCGTACACCGTGAAGATGCATGCTTTTATCCAGGTCGCCAGAGTCTGCCTCGAGATCCATGAACCCAATGATGAAGGGTTAAAAGAAACAAACAGGGAGTCACATCTCCTGAATGGTGCTGTGCGCTTGATGTATATCTTTAGTGCTCTTCTCACGTCCAGCTTGTGCCACATTTTCTCCGTGGAGTGAGTCAAGTTAGGGCAGAAGGATGGCAGTATTATTTACTGAGACACATAGAAGGCAGAAATCACTTTCGGCTTGAAGGATGGGTCCGGACGTAGGCATATTGAGTCTTGGTTAAAAGAGCACAGGTACTCCCTTACTGAGAGGACCGTGAGCTTGGATACCCTCCTTGCAGATGTTATAGCTATCAGGAAAGCCACCTTAAGGGACAGAATTCTCAGCGGGACCTTCCTTAAGGGTTCGAAAGGAGTCATCGTAAGTTGCTTGAGTACCAGCGGTAATTTCCAGGAGGGAAACCTGTGAGCCACTGGTGGTGAGAGTAGTGTCGCCCCCCCTTAGGAATCTTCTCACGTGAGGGTGCGATGAGACTCTTCCCCCCTGGGAACATGGTATGAAGGCCGCCAGGGCTGTCATTTGTCTCTTGAGTGTTTTTGGTCGAAGGCCACTGTCAAAGCCCTTCTGCAGGAATGCTAGGATGTGTCGTGTCGTGGCCTTGGTTGGGTCTATCTGTTCCGTGGAGCACCACTATGTGAAAACCTTCCACGTGGCCTGGTATATCCTCTTGGTTGAGGGGCGTCTTGAGGCCAGCAGGGTGTCAATCACCTTCTCTTCGTATCCACATTCCCTCAGGGTTCTCCGCTCAATCTCCAAGCCGTCAGTTTCAGCCACTCTATGTCGGTGTGGCCTACTGGTCCCTGGTGCAGCAGGTTCTGGTGTGGCTGGAGTCTCAGGGGGGGCTCAATCGCCACCTCTGATAGCTCTGAGAACCACGGGCGGCGTGGCCAGTGGGGCGCTATCAGCACCACCTGTGCCTTTTCCTGGCGAATTTTCCTGCAAACCTTCCCCAGGAGCGGGAATGGTGGTAACAGGTATAGCAGGCCTTTTGGCCAGGCCGAGCGTAGGGGGTCCATCCCCTCCACTCCTGGCTGAGGAAACCCTGAGAAGAACCTTTGGGAGCTTCACGTTCAAAGCCGACGTGAAGAGGTCCACCGACATCCTTCCGAATGCGTCCATGACATGGAGAAATGTCTCTTGATCGAGTTCCCATTCCCCTGGTGACACTGTATTTCTGCTCAGGAAGTCCGCTTGCGTGTTCGTCTCCCCCTGAAGGTGTTGAGCACATAGGGAGAGAACGGTTGTCTCTGCCCAGAGCATGAGGAGCTCGGCCTCCGCGTGCAGAGATTTCAATCTCGATCCTCCCTGTCTCGCTATGTAAGAGCGCGTTGTTGGGTTGTCTGTCAGGAGGAGGACATGTGTGTCCCGCAGAAGTGGCGTGAAGTGGTTCAGGGCCAGTCTTGTTTTGCTGAGCTCCAGCCAGTTTATGCTGTGCATCCTTTCTTCTGTGGACCAGAGGCCCTGAGTCACCTTGTTTAGGCAGTGTGCTCCCCATCCTTTAGGCTTGCATCCGAGGTAACCACCACCTGGCTCGGGATTGTCATTGGGGAACCCTTGGAGATGTTCTCCAAGCTGTCAAGACGGATCTTTTCCGGCAGGCCTTTCCTGAATAATTATCCCGGCCCAAGACTCAGCTGCCCTTTCTAGGCTACAATTGTATGTTTTAATTTTTTTTTCTTCTAATTTATATATATTTTAATTAATGCATGTTTTTAATCCTTTGTAATTTAATATTATTTTAAGGGGTGGGTGGGCTAGGGTATTGGGAGTATGGGGTTTTTATATTGTAAGCCGCCCCGATTGCGTTGCAGAGGGGCGGGATATAAATAAAATTTTATTATTATTATTATTATTATTATTATTACTCTTTGCGAGTCCACCAACGTAGTCAGAGTACCAGGGGCCCCGTGATTTCCAAGGAGGCGTCTTCCCTCCTCATTGTTTGGTCCTGGTGTGGCAAGAGAACCAACTGCAGGTGTCTGGAGTGAAACGTGGCCCAGGGGACCACTTGGATTGCTGAGATCATTAGGCCGAACAGCCGCGCTAGTGCTGCCAGCGAGGCTCTTCATTTTTCGCTTACTACTCTTGCTTCTGTCTGAATAGTTACTTGGCGCTCTCTCGATAGTGCGACTGAGTAACTTACCGTGTCGAGGTGAATGCCTAGGTGTGTCAGTTGTTGAGATGGAGTGAGAGAATTCTTCTTGAAGTTTATCAGGAAGCCGTGGCTTTGTAGGCATCTGATTGTTTCCTGTATGTCTCTTTGTGCCTTGTTCCTTGACAACGCTCTCATGAGGATGTCATCCAGATAAGGGTAGAGGTGTATGCCTTTGGTACGTAGATGTGCAATGAGTACCACCAGCACCTCGGTGAACACCCTCGGGGCGGTGGAGAGACCGAAGGGTAGCGCTTTGAACTGGTAGTGTTCCTCGCCGTACGTGAATCTGAGGAACTGGCAGCTGTCCTCGTACATTCCGATATGCATGTAGGCTTCTGATAGATCTAGAGAGGCAAGAAAGTCTCCCTCCCGGATCGCCTCCCTTATTGAGGATAGAGTTTCCATCCGGAAACGCTTGTATGTAACGAATGAGTTTGTGAATTTTAGGTCTAAGACTGATGAAAGGCTCCCGTCCTTTTTGGGTACTGTGAAGAAGTAGGAGTACACCCCTGAGAAACGTTGCGTGTTTGGGACTGACTCTATGGCGTCGATCTCCAGTAGGTGGTTTATGGCTATCCTGAGGTTCCTTGCTTTCTGTGGGTTGTTGGGTACGGGAGCTGGTAGGAACCGGTTCCTTGGCCTTGTGTTGAACTCCACCTTGTAGCCGTTGGCTATGGTATCAAGGACCCACCTGTCCATGGTGGATTCCAACCAGGAGCTTAGGAACTGCGATTGCCTTCCTCCCACTGGGACCGTTTCCGAGTCAGGATTGCTGGCAAGGGGGATTCCGTTGGGACTGCGTTCCCCCTTTTCGGCTGGTGGACGGGTTGGAGAACGGCGCGTGTCAAATGACATAGTTTGTTCTCGCCCAGGCCGGTCGGGGGGGGGGGGTGCAGAAGTCTGATCTCCTGCCATTGCTTCTGTATTGACGAAAGGAACTGGAGTATTTTGTTGAATGCTTGAAAGGCTTTTTAGTTGCTTTCCGGTTCATTGATGGCATCGCTTGTTTCTTATCCTTAGTTTCCACTAGGATATCCTTGAGCGCGTCCTCCCCAAATACCTTGGAGCCCTAAAAGGGGCTGTTGACAGGGCGTTTTTCGATTGGCTATCGACGTCCCACTGTTTAACCCACAGTGAGCATCTGGCTAGGTTGGCTGCTGCGGTCGCCCTGGCTGCATATGAGAGAGAATCCTGCGACACGTCCACCATGAACTGCAGTGCGTACTGGATTCTGTTGAACGCCTTCTGGAGTGGTCTAGTTTCCAGATCTGGCCTGTCCATTACCTCTTGTAGCCACATGATCGCCGCTCTTGAGATCAATGCTGACACCAGGGAGACCCTGATCCCCAGAGCTGACGCCTCATATGATTTTCTCAGGGCGGCGTCCATCCTTTTCTCGTCTAGGTCCTGCAGGGAGCCTTCTCCCTCTTTCGGCGCGAGGGAGTTCGAGACCATGGAGACCACCGGCCGGTCGACCACCAGGGTCCTCAATTTGTCCAGGATGTCTGCGGGGAAGTTGTAGAATTTCTGTGCTGCGGACATGCCTCTGCGTCCCAGCACTGGCTTTTCCCATTCCTCCACCACCAGCTTCCAGAATGCTTTGGGAAACGGAAAAAGTGGACGCTTGGGTTTGAATGAGGGCATCAGTGCCGCCACTTTTTGGCTCTTAGGCGCCTCTGAGTCTCCGGTGTCATCCTCCTGTGGAGACGGAAGGGGAATCTCCAAGGCTGCCATGGCCTTGTTCAGAAGGTATGCGAACTTTTCCACGTGGAATATCCTGTCCGTTATCTCGGGCTCAGACGTGTCTGAGTCAAACAGTTCTCCAGGTTCCCAGTCTGTGGTCCCTTCTACGTCAATGTTTTCCTCTAAATCCTCGTTCCCAAGGGTGTCATTTGAGCTTGAATCCTCCTAAGTAGACCTTCCCCATCCGAGGCCTCAGCGGACTCCTCCGATGAATGCCTTGACGGGGGGGGGGGGTTCTTTCTTTTCTCTCCCCTTCTTACCCGTGACGCCCCTGAGCCGCCTCTTGTCTCAGGTGGTCGTATTTGGGTCAGCTTTCCCAGAGCGCCTGGGCTTGTTGCCCTTTGACCCATTGTTTCTATTTGTATTGGAAGGACCTGAGGGTTCTTCCTGATCATCGTCTTGGTCCGAAAGGAGGGCCTCTTTCAGCATAGCCAGAGGCAATTTTATGCTCTGCTTTTTGGCCCTTGGGGTAGACCCTTTCCTGTCACGGTTAGGTTCCGTGGGTGGCCTTTTGTTCACCTACACTGCCTCTCCCCCCGTGCCCTCCTCCATTGACTCCCCTTCCGCTGAGGCCTCCTCGGAGGGGTCCCCCTCTACAATTTCAACCTGGCTCTCATCATCTTCCTCCTCACTGGAGGATATGGTCCCCGTGCCCCCCTCCAGGCGTTGCCTAACTGAGGCTGCCGCAGCCATTGCCTCTGCTAGGACTTCCTTAGGGAAAGACTCAAAAATATGATCTGGCGCAGTTCCTCCCCCGCAAGGGCCCCTCTTACTAGGTCTGACGTCCCCTGCCCGGTACTGCCCTCATCCCCTTCAGCAGCACCAGTCTGGTCTCGGGGGGGCTGGGAGGAAACCTCAGTCCCCGCGGCTCCTCTTTTGTGGTGTTGCTCGCCCTTTGCCACCTCCCTGGAGTGTGGCTTGGGCCTCTTCACTTTGGGCGGGCTCCCAGAGCGGCCACTAGTGACAGCCTTCTCCGCCTCTCTTGCTGCCTTCCGTTGGGGCACGGTCATTTGTTGCCGAAGAGGTTGAGACGGAGGAGGCGCCGGAGGAGCTTCCCAGGCTGCCATTTAGGGCGCTGGGGGCCTCCGTAGCTGCTGGCTGCTGCAGCTGTTCGTACACGACGCTGTCGTCTGCCGCAACTTGCCTCTTGCTTCCTACCATGGCTGAGGCAGGGGCATGCGAGGAAGAGAGGTCGGGTGAGGGGGGTGCGGGAGGGGCGGCAGTGGAATGCGGAGAAGGCAAGCGTATGGTCTTAGGCAGGCGTATGGTCTTAGGCAGGGCAGCGGAAAGCAGTGGGGGAGGGCGCAGTGAGGGATGGGGGGGCTGCGAAGAGGAGTGGGGGTGAGCGGAAAGGAGAGTGAAGCCCGCCACGTGGGGCACGAGCGAAGTGAGGAGCGGGAGAGAAGGACTAGACTGAAAGGATTTTTTTTTTAAAGAAGGATGATGAAGAAGGGTTAGGGAGGATTGGGGGGGTGGTTCCGGGACGAAAAAGAAGAGAAAGATACAACCAGAAGGCAAGGGAGCTCCGGAGGAGTGAAAATCCTGTCCTTGCTGGAGAAGCAGGAAGAAGAACTGAAGACCATGTGGAAGAGAGAGGAGCACAAAGACTCTAATTTCCAGGTCAAAGGTCTCCTTCCTGCTTCGAGCTGGGCGGTCCTAGCTTCCCGATCATAGAGGATTGTTCCTGCCACCTCTCCCCTACAGAACAGAATAGGTACTATTAATGGACAGACACATGGACAACCATGGAATGTTAGCTAGCCACTGTTAAGCAGAATGCCAGGCTGGAGACAATACTTAATCTTAAAGTAACATCAGTTGCCAACTATATGCAACTGCTTAGAAAATCCAAAATTTATATGAAAAATCCTAAGTACTCTAAAAACACAGGTCTTCTTAGAAATGCAAATATCACCCACCTGCCTATATAATCAATCATGGTTTCACACTACCAAAGGGCACGGCAAACCAGATACTTCTGTTGCAATCGTTTGAGCAAAACAATGGGTTTATTGGAATCTTAAAATATAAATGTATTATACAGTCGTCCCTTCACATTTGTGGGGGTTAGGCTCCATAGACCCCCGCAAATGTGAAAATTCCGCGAATAATGACTGCCTCCCCCGCCAAAGCGACCACGGGGTCTCCAGAGGCCCCATAGTAGCTTCCCCCCACCTCCCCCTGCCTTCCAAGGCCTTCACAGGGCCTCCGGAGACCCTCCCGGGGCCCCGTTGAGGCCTCCCCGGCCCTCCCCCTCCCTCCCAAGGCCTTCGGAGGGTCTCCGAAGGCCCCCCAGAGGCCTCCCCGGCCCTCACCCCCAAGGCCTTCGCGAGGCCTTCGGAGGCCCCGTGTCGCTGCTTTTGGGAGGGCGGGGGGGACTCCCAAAACCACGAATATGCAAAACCGTGAATGCTAAGTTCGCGAATGTGGAGGGGCAACTGTAATAAATTTCCTGGACCAGAGTTCACCATATCAAATTAAAAGTTTCTGAAACATATGCAGTTCAAATTCTACCATTTAAACCCTGAATCAAAATAACAGGTTTTTAATCATACAAGTGAGAAATTTACCAGTTTCAGGACATTTGTGTGTTATTAACAATACTGTGTTGATTTTATATACATTTAGGTTTTAATGTCATTGTTTTAAGTCTGTGTTTATTTTGTTTCCCTCCAACCATGGATCAGGTTAAGTATGCCCCTCTGGAAGTTATTAAACTACATTTCATCAGTCCTCAAAGCATGGCCAGTAGCGAGGAATGCTAGGAATTACAACCCGAAAACATCTGGAGGGCCACACTTTGCCCACTCCTACTTGAACCTCACTGCTAACAATTCTCTTCCTGCACCATCACCCCTTTAACAACAACCACATCAAAGAATCCCATTGTTTTCAATTATGCCCCCAAAATGAAGGTATCCTGAGATACCACCTGTTAACATAAGGTATCATGCATCTGAAGAAACAGACTCTAGTCCATGAAAAGTTATGCCACAATAAATCTTACCCTTTAAATGGACACAAGGCTTCAAGATACTTCCATGTGGTTGAGCCTATGGATGGTTGTTATAAAAAGGTAACATACCATAATGCTGAACATTCTTCTATTAGAGTTTAGTGTTAGCTTATTCTCTGAAAAACAATCAGGGATTTTATTACCTCTATGATTGGTTCAGATGATGTTCTGCAAGCATCCTCAGATGATGGAAATTGTGCAGAGGTGAAAGATGTCATTTTGGCAGTGGAATACCTATCAGTGTAAACCTAAAATAGAAACAAAGCTTAGGAATTAGTCAGGAAGAAGAAGAAAAAAAACATGTCTAGACTAACTGACAGTTTTTCAGAGGCTTCACAAAAGATATTTGGTTCAAAATCAGATAGTGGAATCCTAATCATCTATCTTGAACTGCATCTTACATGTCTAAGATACCACACAAAGCCCATCATCATCTTCCTAGTTGTAAAATACTAAATCTACTAACCAAATGGATGATAAACTTTCCAGGCATTATTTATGGAAAAGACTACAACTTGTTTATTAAGTTTCTCAGTAAGCTTCCTCTCCTCATCTTTTAAAGAGCTATATCAATATACCTCCTTTAGAGTACAGTCCAGGAAATCTACTGTTCTAGCTGTAGGATAATCAAGTCCCTTGGGACTTGTTGAGACAAGAACTCAAAACAGTTTGCTAAGAGGAATCACTGGTGCATTCGTAGCTGAGTCATTCAATACATACTGGAAATACTTGCTGGTAATAGTGAGTCAGCAGACAAAGGAGTGGTAAGCTTCTTAGCAAAATAATGAAAGTTAATGACACTGAAACACAAATTTGCTAGTGCCACACATTTATGAAAAATACAGCATGCTGAATGCCAACCATATAGCTATATCAATAAGGCCTGCTTTTACCTCCACTCATTCCAAGCAATAAAAGAATGAGGTGAAAATACTGGAACTTTCAGTTTCCATTTTAAGTTAAGATAACTGAATCAACCAGTTCAGTGACAACATGCACGATAAGTACTAAAGCCAGTTTAAATTGTTGCAAGTTATTTATATATGAAACATAAAAGCCAGATACAGAATCAACCATGAAACTATCAAAATCAATTATGCAACAAGAAACAAAACGTATGCAATTCAAATATGCAGGGATTACGGGCAGGGCACCCCCGCGAATTTGAAAAAAATGCAAATAGGTGGCCTGGAAAGCCTCCCCGCTGCTCGCCCGATTCCCCCCTGCCCCTTCCAAAGTGGTGGGGAGGCTAGGCAAGCCTCCCTGCTGACTGCCCGTCCCTTCTAAAGCGTCGACTTTTCCTCCAACAGAGAAGGAAAGCCAACCAAGCTTGCAGCACTTGCTGCAGGTTTGGTCAGCTTTCCTTCCTTGTGGGGGGAAAAGCCAAAAACTGCTCAGCCCCTCCCCCGCGGCCTTCCAAATTCACAAAGCCACGAATTCACAAAGCCGCAAATTGGAAGGGCTGACTGTACAGATTTTAGACCTGAGAGTGCCCTACACAAATCACTGAAAAGGACTGGGTAAGCAGAAAGGTGAACTGAAAAGGCAACTAGGACTGCGCCGAACAAGCATCTGGGAAGGCTGATCCGTAACTAGGGTGCTGCTACCAAAACATTCTTTCTGGTAGCTTACTGCCTGACTTCATTTCCCAGGGGCACTTGAAGTAGGTCCTCTCCTGTATTCCTGCCTTATATTCTCACCACAGAAATCATAGCAGCAGAAATTATAGCTTAGGCAAACTTTCAAACAATCAATAACAATATCATCATTCAGCTCAGTTTATTTTTAACAAGTTAAAAATGCAACCACCCATAACTGAGCACAAAAAAATGTCGTAACAGAAGAATATGTCACTTTTTTCCACTAAACCATTATTCAAAGCAGCTTGAAGAATACAGGAAAAAAGCAGTAAGAACATTTTTTCAAAACTTAACAGCAAAGAAAAAGCAACATTAAAATTCGCATTAAAAACAGCAGCAAGACATTACAGAAACCCCCAAACCCCTCAGTGAATATAAAACAAGTGAGATTAGAACTGCAGCCAGAGAAGTAAAAGAATGATGTGCGTGTGCGCACATGCATGCACACCTGTTTTCCAAGTCTGTCAACTTATGGCAATTGCACGAATTTCACTTAGGCAAGGAATACTGAAGAAGTAGTTTTGCCAGTTCCTTCCTCTGAAATATAGTCAACAGCACCTGGTATTCATTGGTGCTCTTCCATCCAAGTACTAACCAAGACTGGTTCTGCTTAACTTCCAAGAACAAACAGGATCTAGTGCCTTTAGGATACAGAATATAGAATCATAGAATTGGAAGAGACCACTGGGGCCATCTGGTTCTATACCACTGAATAATGTGCAGGGTATCTGCAATCACATGTATTTCAGGTTCTCTTTGTTTACTGTTCATAGTGCTGCACCTAATGGGTACCCTTTATCAGCTTCTTCCACATAGCAAAGCCAAATGATCAGGAGAGGCACCTAAGTTTACTTTTTTGCATCCTAGAGAGCTTCCCAAATAGTCACTTCAGCAGTACAGTTGGACCCCCGTATCTGCAGGGGTTTGGTTCCCGGACTTATTGCAGATACCAGAAACCACGGATATCAATGATCCCTATTCAGATAAAGGACTTTGGTAAAATATCATACCAAAGAGTTGCATTGGAGGACCTAGAAGATGCCTAGAGAGGATGCTTCTCTAGGCATTTTCCAATGTGACTCTATGGTATGTGCCCCTGTGTCCCACAGATAACTGAAAACGCTATTGGTTCCAGGGATGCGTGGGTCCAACTATACTCCTTCTCCAGCACTATTATAAATCCCACATTTTGCCCATGCTTCTGCTTTTAAAAAGTAAATCTTTATTTCTTATTGAGATCCTATTGAAGAGGTTTTCCCAAATCAGTGGTTTGGGGGTTTCAGTGAAAGGAGTTCTGGTTCTAGATAGATTTACTCAAAGGTTCCAGTTAATCAGTCCAAATGCCTCTTGTTCACAAAAAAAAAAAAAAAAAAAAAAAAAGTAAAAGGAATTGAAATTTCAAAAAGTGGTGTATTTTATTTAAAGTCCACAGATGGACAACTTGTAAAAAATTAGTCTTGACTGCAGCTCTCATTGACCCTCACCACCAGCTTTTCTATATAGGTCTGCAGCCCAGAAACATCTAGAGCAGGGCTGGACAATTGTGGAAGGCTGGGGGGCCACACCTGCTCTCCCCCCCCCCAAAAAAAAATGTTTGTCCCAAACACCTCTAAGGGGCTATGTGGGCATTTTCACCATGATTGGGGGTTCAAAAAAGGCCTCTCCTGTGCCTAAACTGCACCCCACACCTCCAAATTAGCTACTCTGACGTACAGAGCTCTGTGGATAAGATCAAATTTCTTTAGAGTTTTTTTTATTGTTACAGTACTACTGTACTATGATGGGATTAGACTTTATAGGCAACTATTAGAAAACAATCATTAGCTACTAAGCTCTGGCACAACCTGTTGATCCCAGATCTGAGAACTTATGTGAAGTCCATCATCTAGAGCAGCAGTTCTCAACTTTTGAGCCTCCATATGTTTTAGGTTTCAGCTTCCAGATTCTGGCATCACTGGCCATGCAGGTAGATGCTTCTGGGGACTGAAGTGCAAAACAACTCGAGGATCAAAGACTGAAACTCCTGATCTAGAGTCTAGATGATGGGATGTTTCTAATATCCTTCACATCTGTTCCTAAAATGGTGCTCACCATAACCCTGATCTCAGGTAGATAAGAGTACTGTATATTCAGACTGCAACTTCAAAAGCCAGATATCAACATTTTGAAAGACTAAGGAAAATGTCTGGCAACACTACTTTAATGGGTAATATCAGAACCTGTTACTTCTTCCATGAACTATAAAGCTTTCCAGATGTATTTCTGGATTCAGCTTCTTAATTTCTTGCACATTACTCCACTGAAAAATACTTATGAGCACTAAGGAAGAAATCAGAAATCTGGTAATGGACAGCCCATACCACCAAGAACAGAGACCATCAATTAGGTATCTGCAAATGTAACAATCCCTTAGTGCCAAACCAATGTGTAAGGATCTGATCAAAGTATAGACTCAAATGAATTGTTTCAATTTAAAAAGAAAAGAATTCTTCATATATCACCTGCCAAGAGTAGTATATTTATCATACATATGACATCTAGAACAAGCAATCTTATTTGCTTGTTCACCATCCAATGAACTTCCTTTGCAGAGGAAGACTGCTGTAATAAATTATTGAAGAATGTGCCTCTCCTAATAATAAGCTGTATACAAAATGAAAGAGAATTTATTTCTTGAATTCTTGTAACATGGAATTCACACTGTACCAGTTAAACACATGACAGAAGTCAAACCTGTGGTCCATCTAGCCAATACTATCCAATTTGATTTACAAGGATAACTATTTTATACTACTTTAAAGTATAGCAGTTTTCAAATTGGGTTGAAAAGCTACAAAGATCCTTACGTAAGCTTTTAGATTTAAAGATATTTGCAGTTTTTGAACTAACATCCTTTTAAATGGATGTACTGGGGACTGCATGTTCTATAGCTCCTCAACTTTGTAGTAAATACAGTTTACTACAGATGTAGCACGGATATCAGAAATGAGAGACAGTAGGAAGTTATAGGCTGTTGGACAAAAACCAGAACATGCTTGCACAAGACAGAAAGTTATAGTGGGCAATTCTGAGTTTTGCCAGTGTAAAGCTTAAAATTCTCTTCATTCTGAAGCGAGATCAATAAATAGAGTTAGAGGGAATCATCTCACAGTGCTTGAATGTGTTAAATACTGTTTATACATTTAGGATACATAGGCATAGCTTAGTTTTTCAGTACCTTTTTTTTTAATGAACAGCAATGAATTGACAGCAAAAGTAAAAGCAAAATAAACAAATATAAAACATAAAAGACACCAAATTCACATTTTCCAAAGAGTTAGTTTGAAGGTAAATCCAAATCATGTATCTTTACCACAGATTACAAACCGCAATGAATTGTAAAGAAGGTCAACCCAGAATTTCTGACAAGATACAGAAGTATCATAACACCTGTCATTGTTACAGTTGCCCCTTCATATTTGCTGGGGTTTGGTTCCAGGTCCCCCCGTGGATACCAAAACCCGTGAATAGTCAAGTCCCATTATATGCAATGGCATAGCAAAATGGCATTCCTTATATAAAATGGCAAGATCAAGGTTTGCTTTTTGGATTATTTTTTAAAGAATATTTTCAAGCTGTGAATACTTAAAACCGTGGATACCAAATCTGTGGATATGGATGGACAACTATATTTTAAAAGTCAATAAAAGGCATTCATTTCTCCTGAAAATCATGTTCCTTTGTCTCTTCTTGAAGAAATCCGACTTCAGAAGTTAGTTTCTCATTCAAACTTTGTCAAACTAGGAGACAAATTACCAGTGAATTTCCAATTTTGGACCATATACATCCTTACCAAAGCAAGAAATTTCAAAATTAAATATCTATTCCTTAGGTGTTTTGTAACATCCATAAATAAAAACAACATAAACATCTCATGCCTGTTTGCAATCTTTTCTCCTGTTATTTTTCAAACCAGTAACCGAATTTCAGTATCACAAGATTCTAGGACACATAAGCCATATATGCATGAAAGTCCCCTCTCTCCACAACTCGCCAACAAAGTGGGCTTGTATTTTTGCAGAACAGAGATAATTTGGAGGGTATAGTGCAACCTATATATTGTTTTACATGCTCCTTCCCGCATCAATGCTGAAATCAACTTGGAAGGGTGTCTTTGACCAGAGGTTAGCTCAAATATCATTTCGAATTTGTGTACCCATAAAATTCCCAGAAACCTTCTTTGAAGTATTTTTATTGTCATTGTCACTCTCTATTAGTTTATTATAGATTTTGGATATTAGGCTTTTAGAGGTTAATTTGGGGAGAGTGCACAGCATTTCATATTCCATTAATGTAGTGACTGGTCCATATTTTTTAAGCCACTCATGGGCAATGCTATGTAGCCTAACAAACTGAAACCAGGGAATTTTAGTAAGTCTTGTAGTTCTTATTATTTGGTCTACTGCTTTAACCTCTGCTCTGTTAAACAAATATCTAACCTTAATGAAGTTATGGGCTTGTTGCCTTTCTATTGTGGTAGAAAGCATTTGTGGATTGAGGTAAAACTGCAGAAGAACGGGAATTACAGATAATGGCACTGAGATGAATTGTTTACAGGAATCTCCCCTTTTAGGCAACTTTTTTGGCGTTCCTCTGTTTCAACAGATTTAGATTGTAAGCCTGAGGGTAGGGAACTCTTTTGTTGTTCTTTTACTTGTGAAGTGCCATGTACAGTGATGGTGTTATATAAATAAATGATATAAATGATATCTAAATTACAGACATGTATCACACCTTTGACCCCTGGTCCGCTGTTTCAGCCACACACAGATTTTTCTCCCTCTCAGTCAACTTAGCATGATGTTCTCTCTTGCAATCTACTTAGTGTGCTTTTCCCCCCTTTCACTCAATTTGGCGCCATCTAGTGTTCAGTTTTGTATTTGTAAATCTAAAAAATTGGGTTCCACTTTCAATCAATTCCACCTTCTCACAGTGCTGCGGTCTATAATCTGTCAGATGAACAGGAGCTTCCTGTAGTCCATTTTCTCCAACATGCAATTGTTTCACATCTGTATGGGCATCCTATTGGGAGGCCAAACACGGGCAAATACCAAGCAAAGTCAGTAGCAGCCTCCTCCTGTACAGGAGCTTACCAGCAAAGTGTATACCTTATCAAAGTCCAGGCTGTCCAGGTCAGTATGATACAGCAATAAGCCCAAGGCATCAATCCAAAGGGGTGTGCTGAGTAGCATGGTCAGTCAATGTAGAAAGATTTGGAAGCATGAGCCAGGAGTGCAGAGATAAGAGTTGCTACCTCCAGAATGGCTGGTTGTCAGCAACAACTGCTGCTGAGATATTTATGGACTGACAGCCTCCTGCAGCTGTTGCCTGATTAATGAGCATTTCCTGTTGAAGTGCTCTGAGTGTTGTAAGCCCTCCCTTTCTCACATGTTCAGCTGTGGTTGCTGGGAAGTGCAACTGTCTGTCTCAAGCACTGGTATGTCTCCCTGTCCTTCTGTGTCATCATTTGAACTTGGGTCCTGGGAACTAGGCAAGACACCCTGTCCTTCTGCTTCACTGTCTGTCTGATCATTTAAACTTGGGTCCTGGGGATGAAGCCTGACAATGGGTTGACTACTAGTTTATAACTTTTTTGTAGAGATCTCTCTTCATTTAACATCAGCAGATGGTTATGGTATCAGGAATAATTTTCCATAGTGGTCCAGGCTGATTGTATTTGATTCTTTCTTCCTGTAAAATGGCTGTAACTGGACAAAATTCCTTATGCTTGGCTAAAGTACTTTAAGCAATATCCTAAAAAACTGGTATTTTTGCCCCTTTAAATTCCAGCATTGGGAGAATGTTTAATGTTTTTAGTACTTGGGTTTTCTTGCCAACATTCAGGAATTTAGTAAATATGTCCATTCCACTACTGAACTTCTGGGGTTTGGGGCAGTGCAATCTAGTGAGTTGAAGCTTGGGGTCCAGTTCATTAAGCCACAGTAAGATTATTTTTGCTAGATCCCCTTCTTTATCAGTTTCCAGGACTTCCCTAAGCCTGAGTTATTTCTGTGGCTCCTAATTTCCAGATCTTTCAGCTTATTTTGTAAATCAGTATTAGAAGCCTGGAGTTCCTGCATTTTGATATTATTAGAAATGCCCATCTATAAGGCATTGTTCGCTGCATCTTCTAATTGCAAAGTTTTGGCAGTCAACTTCTGACAGTTTCATATCTACAGGTTCTAGTGCAGCTGATCAGTCTTCTTGTAATTCTTTGTGAATTTGTCTTATAATAAAATTAACTTGAGATTCTGGTTTAGGATCTCCTCTACATCTTCTCCCCCGTGATCATTTATAAGCACTCAGAATCATTTAAAGACATTCATCTTGAGCCTGAGCTGTTGGGAGTCACTACAAAGTTGAAGTTTAAATAAGGCTTTGAAATCTCTTCCCAAGCTACTATGTGCAGCAATTTTCATTCCCCCTCAGGAATCGTGATGATTGTAGATAGAACAGACATTAATTTCAAAAATGAGCAGGTAACAGGGTAGAGAGGTCTTAAGCTGCCACTGCTGTCAATGCACAGCAAGTTGTACAGCTTTATAATTCAACTTGACAAAATATACTGAACATTTTTCCATAGGTAAGACTTTCAGGTCAGTTCTTTCAATTTACACCTTCATTCATTCAGAGGAAAGAACTGACAAAGCCACCTCTGAGTATTCTTTGCCTAAGAAAACCCTATAATATTCATGGTGTTGCCATAAGTCAACAGGTAACTTGAAAGCACATAAACACAAGGCTTTCATAAGAAACAATTTTTATTAAATCTTATTATCCTAGAAGGAATCTCACTTATGACTGTAGCACTTTCTAGCTTGTTGACAACACTCTTGTTTAAGAATTGATGTAAGCAAAGTAAATTTTCTTTGAAAACTCCAAAGAAGCATACTTGTGCTCAAACAATGATTTTTGCCTGCATGCTTTTTCAAAAAGGAAAATACAGTTGTCCCTTCACATTTGCGGCTTTGACACTCGCTGTTTTGATTATTTGCAGTTTTCCCTCACCCACCACCCATCTCCTGGGTCTTGTCTTCTCTTCACAAAGGGAACGAAGACCCAGGGAAGCCAAGGGAGTGAGACAAACCGCCCCTCTGCTGAGCCTTCGCTGCCTTTGCAGGGAGGGCGAAAGCTCAGCAGCCAGCCGGTTTGAGAGGTTTTCCCTCACTCCCTGGGCTTCCCTGGGTCTTTTCTTCACAAAGGGAACAAAGAGCCAGGGGAAGCCGAGGGAATGAGGCAAAACCTCTTAAACCGCCCCTCTGCTGAGCTTCACTCCCTTTGCAGGGAGGGTGAAAGCCCAGGAGAGGGCGATTGTTATTCGCGTTTTTTTCACATTCGCAGGGTTCTAGCAGCCCTAACCCCCACAAATGTGAAGGGACAACTGTACTGTGATTTAAAATACTTTACTTCTAAGCAATAAAATGCTAGCTTGTCATCTAAATTATATAAAATACAGCTGCTCAATGCTGAAGATATGCCAGTATGCAGTACAGTATAACCAATAGAAAACATATTCTGGTAGCAAATGGAAAGAAATCATATCAGGTCTCAAATTTCTTATGAACTAATACATTCACTGAAACTTTAATATGAAGTAAAATGTATGTGTGGGGATGGGGGTGGCAGGGAATGTACCAGACAGAATGTGTTCCAATCTTTACAAAGATATACCCAGCTTCATAAATCTGGGCTAGAATTCCTAAGGGGTTTTACTCCATTCTCACAGATTTCACTTTCTGTTTTTCCTGTTTACATTATTAAAAGCAAACAAAAACATTTAACCTACACCAACTAAAACTTAACATTTACAATTTCATTCAAAATATTCCAGAGGCTGGATTTGCTAGCAGAGTGGTACATTCTGTATCACCTAAAGTATACTACAGTACTGAGCTACCGAAGTGGTCCTGACTGTTTAGATAACATTGTACAGTCGTCCCTCCACATTCACAGGGGTTAGGGGATTAAGACCCCCGCGAATGTGAAAAAACCACAAATAAAAAAGGCCTCCCCTTGCCCACAACCGCACGCCCTTTCAAAGTGGTGACGGGGCTTTTCGAGACCCACCGCCACTTTGGGAAGCGGCTAAAAAGCCTCCCGCCTGCCTGGCCACCCCTCCCCTGCCACCCCCTGCACTTCCCGAAGCAGCTATGGGGCATTGAAGCCCCACAGTCGCTTCGGGAAGACCAGGGAGGGTGGCAGCCCAGCGGGCGGGGGGTTAGCCAGCCCCCCCCCGCTTCCCGAAGTGGCTGTGGGGTTTTGAAGCCCCACAATCGCTTCAGGAAGGCCAGTGAGGGTGGCGGCCAGGAGGTTTGACAGCCACCCCCCGCACTTCCCAAAGTAGCCAAAGTAGCTGTGGGGCTTGAGGGTGGGAGGGTGGGTGGAGGGAGGGCGACCGATAGACTTTTCAGCCACCCCCCCCTTCCCAAAGCCACGACAAGGCTGGAAAAGCCCCATCCCCACTTTGGGAAGGGCGGGAGGGGTGAAAAGTGCCTTTGCCGCGAACTCCTCGTTCTCCCGGGGCTTGTCTCTCCACCCCAAACATACAACACCCCCCCGCACCTCACATGCACCAGGATGCAAGGCCCCTCCACTGCCATGTTTAGAAAGGGCTTGAAGCTTTCTACATGTTTCCACCCCAAGCCCCAGGAGCAGCTACAGACAGCACAGAAGACCCCAGGCTAAAGAGCAGCTACAGATAACACAGAAGGCCCAAAGCCCCAACCCAAAAGCAAGGCCCCAAGCCCAAAACAAGAAGTAGCTACAGACAGCATGGAAAACCACATTGTGGTGGCCAAGACTGAGGGCTGAATGCCACTCTTAAATAGCAGTTCCCCTGGCTGCTACAGGTATGCTGCATGATTGCAGCTGGCTGCATCTAATAGCTTGGTCCTGGTTCTTCCAAGACTCCCACAGCCAGGGCCTGAGTCTGCAAAGAGGCTGTGCAGCCAGGGCCTAGTCCTGTGTGGAGAGGCAGATCCTAACATCTAAGCAGCCAATCAGTACAATGAAAATGACAACATACCCAAGAGAATTATATAGATTTGTTTTGCTTTGAGTTCAAGTTCTCCTGTTTATTTCCCATGCTCTATGCATTAGTATAGAGACATCAAAGACCATGGTCGATTCCCCTATCTGCCCTTTTAAAGTTTTTTTTAAACTCCCATTGTTGGGTTCTTGTACTATTTGCCTTGTTCTCTGTATAACATTTGGGCTATTATCTCCAGCACTCGATGAACTCCTGCCCTCAAGAATACTGCCACTCTCACACACAAAGCTCAGTTTAAAGCCTTCCTGATCAGATCTTTGAGGCTCTTAGCAAAAAACGTTTCTGCCAACTGCTGTGAGGTGTAACCCATCTCTTGCCAGAAGTCCATCTGCATGAAACCCCAGACCATGGTCCAAGAAGCCAAATCTTTCCTGAGAGCACCATCTGGGGAGCCAATTCTTCACCTCTACTATTCTTCTCTCCCTTCCTGAGCCATGTCCTTCAACAAGGATGGGAGATGAAATGACAACCTGTGCATCAAGGTCTTTCAGCTTCCTACCCAGAGCCTCATAATCCCTTGTGATATCCTGAATGCTATGCCTTGTAGTGTCATTGGTTCCCACATGGACCAAAAGGAATGGGTAATAGTCAGTGGACTTGACAAGTCTTGTCAGCCTCTCTGTTACATCATGGATTTTTGCCCCAAGACAACACACTTCTTAGACTTCCTATCAGACCTGTAACCACTGCTTCTATTTTCCTCAGCAGAGTGTCCCCTAACACCACTCCATGTCTCCTCTGGAGACTGGCAACGGCCATTCCATGTGCTGAATCTTCCGAAGTCATCTGCACATTCTCTGAGGACTGACACTGTTGCTCTTATACCTGTACCTCATCATCACTGATAAGGGAGAGAGGTTCAGATTGATTCAGTACCAAATTCACAGTATGGGGTTTGTTCAGTAGTACCACTGACTACTGGGAGAAATAGTTGCATTGTACTTGTTTCTTTATATTACATCTTTTCCCCAAAGCTAAGACTATCAACAAAAACTGATAACGCCAAAACATACTCCCACTGTATGACGAAAACATGAGCAATATTAGACAAGTTTCCTAAAATCCAACGTGTATTACTGTTTCATTTAGCAGCTAAAGAACGATAGCTTTATAATATTCTTTTTTGGAGAACAGGGTAGAAACATCTACTTAAAGCAGATCAGCATTACCTGAGAATCTGTTTAGTCATTAACCATTTTATGTAACCATGTACTTATTGTTAACTATGTTCAGTACTGTACTTATTATTCCTGGTAGAGGGAAAATGTCTTATATTGTAACTTATAATGTAACATTTGTAACTTTATCTTTCAATCTCTACCTATTGAAAATGTGCAATATCCATCCTCTTCCACATACCCTGGATATTTACCCTGAATGACAAATCAACAGGGACATTTAATATCTGAGCTACTGTGTTCCCCTTCTGACACCTTACCAAAACCAGTTAAATACTGATGTCACCTAGTTTTGTCTATTTAGTATGGAAGTGTCAGCAGCCCTGTCAGGAGCCCTGGTGGCGCAGTGGTTAAATGCCAGTACTGCAAGTCACCATGGTAAAATGAGTACCCAGCTTGTGGGGGCAATTAGCTAACATACATTGAAAACTGTTTAATGCAGTGTAGATGTGTAAATAGCTATTGCTTAAAAACAATTTGTAAGCTGCTCTGATAGCCTTGTGGCTGAAGAGTGTGGTATAAATAAATAAATAAATAAATAAATATAGCAACAGTACTAAGCAACTGAACATGCTGGTGCCTCCTCCAAATATCATATAATCCCTACCCCCCCAAAAAAAATTTCTAGACAACAAAATAATTACGTCTGAAACACTCCTAGGACTTCTTTACAAGGCACAGGTATCATCACCATACTGCAAATTTCACAACAAACAGGATCTAAAAATCCACTGAAGTCTCCTATTATCATTTACTATTCATCACACTTGGCACAAGTGTATCTAGATTTCATATGCTGTAAGTAAGTCAAAATAATTTGTGTCAGTCCTAAAATTTACAATAAAGATTATGCCAGTACAACTTTCAGCATGACTTAGTTCTGGAATAAATACAATATGACTAGTGTACTAACATTTGTCAAATGCCCTCTGTCTTTCCCACATACATGTGTGTATGTGCCTTCAAGTCACCTATCGTCTTATGGATTGCCCATCATTTTTGAAGCCAAACTGAGAGGGTGGGGTACAATGCCAATTTGACACCATCAACAAATATTTGTTTAAGTCATTTGAGACAATGCATAAGGTTCCAAATATACCAAGCAAAATCTGGAATTATGGATTTGAGAAGGGAGACATAAAACAACATGCTACATACAGTGTGGAGTGCTTCTCTTCTGAGTTCGTGCCACCCAAGGATGTTATCTTCCAGGACACTCCATTTCAAGCCCTGCAACGTATGTTCTCCCTTCCCAACAACCTGTCAACATGCCTTGGTCACAGAACACACAGTTCTTACTGGAATATTTCTGTATCCCACCCATTTAGATTTCTTTTCACCTTTAGGTTCTTCTTTAACTTTGGAAAACCTTGGAACACCCGTGAAATCTGCCCTTGCATGGACAATGCTGTTTAGGCTTATTAAGTTTCCACGCTTAATTAAAACATACAGTGGTTACATACATACAATGCCACATACTTAGTTGTTCACATTGTAAAAGCAACACTGATCTCTTAGAAATCACATTTTTGTTTTTAAACTTTGTTTAAACAAATGCAGTCCTTCATTCAAATGCTTTCATTTCAGTTATCATACGTAAAAATTATAACACAGGCAATGACACAAGGACCTGAACACTTTGGGGTCTTAATTTTCCCTGGAAAACTTTTTAAAACGTTCTCCCTCTATTTTTCCATGCTGTCAAATGTAGTATCCGTTTTAAGCATTAACAAGCAAGGAAGAGTCATTTTAAAGGCTTAATCCAATAAAGTCAGAATAAAGACAGAAAAAGTTACCTTCATAATAAATGCAATGAGCTGGGTCCCACAACCAAGGGGAGAAAACTTTTTTTTAATTGCTGTCTAAATTTGATCTCTGTTTTGAGGAATGACAGACTTTTTTTTTAAGATTTCAAGCATCGGTTTTTATTAAGTCCCAACAAGCTTTTGCCCAGCAAAACATGATTTAAGTGCAATGTGCAAGAGAAGTTAAAGCTGCACAAAATGAAGGTCAGAGACTTTTTTAAAAAATACAGTACAGTACTTCACAATGAGCTTTGAGGTGGTTCCACTTGCTCAGAGGCAAAAGCTTTACATTTACCTTTCAGGCTAATAAACTCAATGTAAGGATTCCAGTAATGGCATTTACTGAGACGCTTTCCCCCCTCTAATCGCCAAAAATAGGCACGTGGGGTTTCCACTTGGCCGTTGGGCTTCCCCTTTTCAAACGCCTCCCATAGCCGGGAAACCTCACTTCCTACCACTCAAGACCTCATGCTTGGGCTTTACAACACAATTAAGCCACTCCTAAGCAAAGTCAGATAATAAACCAACTCTATTATAAATCTTCATTGCGTCAGAACGGCGCTATTGCAGGAGCTTTTAAAGCGGCCAATTCAAAGAATAAAACGGAACTAAAAACCTCAACTGAGCCCCCCCGCCCCCTATTTCCCGCCAAAAGGCCCTCCCTATATAATTAATCCTTCATCCTAGCAACCCACCCCAATTATTTGCATTAGAGCAGTGACTCTTAACCTTTTCTTTATCAGCCCCCCCCCTTTAAATATCTTTTTGTTTCCGCGCACCCCCAAGACTTCTTCTAATTTTAGTAGAAAGGCGTAAATATAATGTACATTGGGAAAGGAAAAAGAGCGATTATAGTGTATTTAGATTAAGAGGAAAAATATATTCGTGTTAGGATAGTTTTATTTTTTGTATTAGTAAGAAAAGAGGAAAACAAATGTTTTGCCTTATTATTACGGCCTTTTGCAGTCGGCTGTATTTTTCAGTAGAATGGTCTTATTCTAATTAAAAAAAATCCTAAATCCCAACACTTAACTCAAGATTTAAAACAACAACAACAACAATAATAAATAATACACCATCCATAAAACCTTCCCTCAGAGACTCTGGAGGGGGAAGGAAAACTTTTCTGCTTCTGCTTCCTGCAAGTTTATGGCTGGAATGAATTGAATGGCAATGCGCAGGCCAAGCCAGACAGCCTTTGCCTTGGCTCCTGTCACTGCAGGGAGGAATTTTGGGGATTAGGAATTTTTTATTGGAATAAGACCATTCTACTGAAAAATACACCCGACCGTAACAATAACTCAAAAATAATACTAATGTTTTCCTCTTTTCTTACTAATACAAAAATAAAACTATCCTAACACGAATACATGTTTCCTCTTAATCTAAACACGCTATAATCACTTTTTTTCTTTTCCAATGAGCATTATATATACACATTACAATTATACCTATTTGGAAAAGGGGAAAAAAATCAATAAAAGGTTAATAAAAATAAAACAAAATACAATAATAATAAAATATTTATCTAGAATAAATTTAAGTTTACCTTTAATAAATAAAATAAATAACATAAATTTTATTTATTTTAAATAAAGATGCAGGGAGGAGGTGGGTCAAGCAGCCTTCAAGCCTTCGCATTGCGGCCCCCAGGGGAAGAACTACTGGACACAAATCTACTGCTCCTGCCCGGCTCTCCTTCTGCGACTCGCCCCCGGCCCCCTCAGCCTCTCCAGGGCTCCCTGCGAGGTCTCCCCCATAGAAGGACTCGCCTTAAAGCTGACCCGTGGCTCCCAGCAGCAACACTTGCTGGAAGTGGACGAGAAAGCGAAACCCCGGCGTATCACCTCCGCCCTCTCCTCGCCGCAGCCATTTTAATACTTAGGCCTTCCTGCCGCCTATCAGTCAACATGGAGACTCCCGTACTTCCGCCCTGACCATCGAGACAGGAGCCGCTCTTCTCAGTCTCTCACTTAAGCACCGCGCGACTTAAACTTCCTGTCCTCAACAGGCGTCAATCCTTAAAAGCGGGCAATAGATCGCCTTAAGAGATTCACAATAAACATAGAGATATAACAGGGACACATTAATACAGAGGAATGCAGTACCTCAAAGACAAGTATCTTTTCAGGGTCAGAGAAATCACAGAGATACAACCACAGAAATATAGAAGACCCTTCTGGCGTTTAAGGCTAAGATTTTCCTTAGTTCTTTTAAAGGCTGTAAGGCCGTGTTCTGGAAGAGTTTCTTTCTGACATTTCGCCTGCATCTGTGGCTGCCATCTTCAGAGAATGGTTGGGTAGGAATGTATGTGGAGTTTATATGCTGTGAACCCCTGTTGGGGAGTATATGTAAATTTGTGTAATTGAATGGTTAGTTTCTGGGTATAGAAATGCAAGGCCATGTCCACCCAGGGACAGGGGGATTCCCAGCAGATAATGGCCCATCAACCAACCATTAGCCAAACAGACATTAACGAGCCTTGCATTTCTATACCCAGAAACTAACCATTCAATTACACAAATTTACAGAATATACTCCCCAACAGGGATTCACAACTGTATATAAACCCCACACACACATCTACCCAACCATTCTCTGAGGATGCCAGCCACAGATGCAGGCGAAACGTCAGAAAGAAACTACTCCAGAACACGGCCTCACCGCCTGGAAAAAAAAACCCAAGGAAAATCTATGGCTGCCGGCCATGAAAGTCTTCCATTTCATATTAAGGCTAAGAGTTTATTATAGTATGTATACACTTCCTTCTTCTAGCTCTTAAGGCTAAGAATTTATTAAGAATTAGCTAACATGCATTTAATTTATTAATAATTTATTTAATTTATTAAGAATTAGCTAACATACATTGGAAACTGCTTAATGCAGTGTAGATGTATAAATTGCTATTGCGTAAAAAACAATGTGTAAGCTGCTCTGATAGCCTTGTGGCTAAAGAGCGGGGTATAAATAACTAATAAATAAATAATAAATAAAATAAAATAAATATGGTACATATACACTTCCTACCGAACTCCCTACTTTATCAGATGCATGAAATGTTATTCTGCGAAAACAAAAGCTGCCACCTACATAAAATCTGCAGTGTCAATATAACATTGAGAAGAAGAAATACGGGTGCATTGGATCCTGAAATCCATTTGTTTTATTCAAAGTTTTATATAATCACATAGCACATTTATGCTTACCATTCCAAAACATAATAAACAATGTCCATTTTGCCTAATAAATTTATGATTTATTGTGAAGTTGGAAAAAAATGAAAATATACACACAGATATAGAAGGGCAGGAGGAGGATTAAATGCAGAAAGGTTTTGGACGGGAAATGTAAGGATACTATCAGAGATTATGGTGATAACAAGAACAAAATGGTTGAAAGTGGGCATTTACATAAAATTGTTGGGTGATAACGCAGGCTTCCTAAATGCAGGCAAGCTGTTTGAGCTGTCTGATATGATATTTTTTAATTGACCCAGTTGAAAACATAGCAGATAGAACTGCACCTCTTCATAAACCATAGTTCACCTGTTTGAAATCTGCCTTTGAGTTGCTTTGTTGTGCAACAACCACATTAAGGTCAGTGCCAGAGAACTGAAGGATCCTCTGACTTGTTTTTGATTACTGCTATTTTGTGAAGTCAGTTTTTTGTCCGTTTAGTATTAGGCATAGAGAATAGCCCATTTGTCATATGTAGGTGAAGCCAACAGTACATTTATGAAGTCAAAGGAAAGCTGGAAAAATTACTTTTTAGATTGCAGCTATGCCATAAAATGCTTGGAAGATTCTGGAAGTCATAACGAGAAAAGTAATTTTCCTTCACTATGACTCAAGTTATGTTTAGTGGGCCTGCCCTTTTGTATAGATACTTGCCTTCACCTCCAACATAGAAATATATTCAGGTGTAGCTGTGCTGGGCACCCAGCAAAATACAACAAAATCCAGAATCCACAAAAGAACGATACCTTTATTGGCTAACCAAAATGTAGAAAATACATTATGCAAGCTTTCGTAGCTTCACCAGCTTCTTCATCAGGCAAAGATATTAAAAATCATGGGGGCGGGGGTTGACAGTGTTATTGTTGCAGGCCTACACTTTTTTGTCTCAGATGTTATTTCTGTTCTCAGTTAAGATACAGTATACTTTAGAGGGACATCAATATCCCTTCTTGGTCATGCGGGGGGGGGGGCAAGGACAAAGGGCAATTAAAGACCTGTAATAATAATAGTAGTCCAAATGTATTGACAAAATTCAGTATCTTTAACAAGAGGAAGCAATGGACTGGGATGCAACCCCTCCTCGGGTTTTTTTCCTCCCGTTTGAAAAAGTCCTTAGTCAAACACTCAAACCACTATGTTGGCTCCATAGTTTTACATATACAACACCTAAAAGTTTTCCCATCTGTAACAGTACAGGGACTTCTTGAGAAATTGAATGTTCTCTGCCTAAGAAAGGGACAGTTAGCACAGGATAGGGACAGCCTGGATCTCAAGAGAAGTTACTTTTCTGTTGTGAATGGAGCTGAAATTTTATTACCCGTCTTTTATTGATTGCCCTTTACCCCCAGTCCCCACATGGCCAAGAAGAGGAGAAGCCTCTGCCTGCATTGATATCTCTGTATCTCATACAATCATAGAATTGTAGAGTTGGAAGAGACCACGAGGGCCATCCAGTCCAACCCCCTGCCATGCAGGAAATCTTGATCAAAGCATCCCCGACAGATGGCCATCCAGCCTCTGTTTAAAGACCTCCAAGGAAGGAGACCCCACCACGCTCCGAGGGAGTGTGTTCCACTGCCGAGCAGCTCTTGTCAAAAAGTTCCTCCTAATGTTGAGGTGGAATTTCTGTTCCTGAAGCTTGCATCCATTGCTCCGTGTTTTAGTCTCTGGAGCAGCAGAAAACAAGCCTGCTCCATCCTCAAGGTGACACCCCTTCAAATACTTAAACAGAGCTATCATATCGCCCCTTAACCATCGTTTTTCCAGGCTAAACATACCCAGCTCCCAAAGTCTTTCCTCACAAGGCATGGTTTCCAGACCTTTCACCATTTTCGTCGCCCTCCTCCGGACACACTCCAATTTGTCCATATCCTTCTTGGATTGTGGTGCCCAGAACTGGACACAGTATTCTATAGGTGAGGCCTGACCAAGGCAGAATAGAGTGGCACTATTACTTCCCTTGATCTAGACACTATACTTCTATTGATGCAGACCAAAATTGCATTGGCCTTTTTAGCTGCTGCATCACACTGTTGACTCATGTTTCAACTTGTGGTCTACTAGATATAACATCTGAGACAAGATGTAGGCTTGTGACCGTCTCATTTCTCCTCTCCTGTATGATTTTTCACATCTTTGTGTGATGAAGGAGCCAATGAACCTTCGAAAGCTTTTCTGCATTGTGGTTGGCCAATAAAGGTATCGCTCTTTTGTGGGTTCTGGATTTTTTTTTAAATTTTTTTTTGCATTTAAGGTAGAAATATGTACTTTCCTCTCTCTCTTTTGAAGATCTATTGAATAATGCTAGAATTTCCAGAGTGAAAACTGGAGCGGGCTCATGTACCTATAATGGTTATATAGATGAGGGGGTTTCCTGTTACCTGCTTGCATGAAAAGCAACATCTGCTGAAATCCCCTCTCTTTCACAGCCATTAAAAATATAGGAGTCCTCTCCAGTTTTCATTCTTACAACCCTAGTTAAGGGAGCATATAGCCAACTAAACATTTACTGTAGTGCTCAAGTGACAAAAGACTCCAGATAAAAGAATCCTTGACCTTGACTTGTTTTATCAAAAATAATTAAATTAAAAATGTAGTAAAAATTTCCAATTTTCACTTCCGCCACTCTGGCCCCGCATATAGAGGATTTCCACTCGAGCCGGAAGTGGAAGGCCGAGTGGATCTCTTTAACGTCCTTCTTAGCCAGCGCCTTATAGGCTCCGGGGAAATGTAGAATCTTGCGGGCGGGGGAGGGAACGCGGACGGTGCGCACGCGCATTTAGCAGGGACCGGTGCCCGTAGAGTTGCGCACAAGGCAAATATGTAGAGCTACTCTACAGCGTGTTTACCGTGAGTTCATTCAATCCTACATTGCAAATTGTAATCTTCACCCAGTGTGGGTGCAGCTAACTGCGTCCTTGGCGATGCAAAATGGATCTCTTGGTCGCCACCGTTGCAGCGGTTCCTTTGTAGAAAATGCTAAGCGCTGGCTCTCTAATTGGGTATCGCATGCAATGGGAATAATGACCGACGCCTACTCTTTTGCAGATATGGCGCCATAATAAGGTGCCTCAGCGTGGAGCCCGGATAGCTCAGTCGGTAGAGCATCAGACTTTTAATCTGAGGGTCCAGGGTTCAAGTCCCTGTTCGGGCGAATTTCACATTTAGTCACATTTTTACTGTTTAAAATTCATTGCTCATTTTTTCCACCTACTTGGTTCCTAAAGATGAACCTTTTTTGCTCTCCGTAGCCTTTTAGAGTCTTGTGAGAAGCAACGTTTTTGGTGTCCATTGTAAAAGAATATTTATTTGGTAAAGGAAATCTTTTTGCTTATCTTTTAAATCACCTAACATATTTGTAAACTTCAGTGGTACACTTGGGGGTAATTTTAAATTAAAAATCATGCACGCCCGAACAGGGACTTGAACCCTGGACCCTCAGATTAAAAGTCTGATGCTCTACCGACTGAGCTATCCGGGCGCTCTGGAAGTGTTTGTTTCCGCATTGTACATGGTCTTTAACAGTAGGTGGATGTACCTTCTGGCAATTAGTTGTCCCTCTGTATCCACGGATTTGGTATCCACGGGTTTAAGCATCCACGGTTTGGAAATATTCTTTAAAAAATAATAATGCAAAAAGCAAACCTTGATTTTGCTATCTTATATAAGGGACATCATTTTGCTATGCCATTGCATATAATGGGACTTGACTATTCACGGATTTGGGTATCCACGGGGGTCCTGGAACCAAACCCCACCGAATGTGAAGGGACTATTTCCACTCTATATAAGCCAGCGCATACTTTTTCATGTGTAGAGAATACAAACGACAATTGCATGGTCCTCTGGTTAATTTCTTGCTGCAGTGATCTCTGACTCTTCCCAGAGGTGGAAAGGAAGTGTTAGGCCACCTCTTTTTTCTTTTTCTTTTAAAATACATATACTTGTAACATTGGCAGTGCAAGGTAGGGAGGGGTGTGTGTTGTAAGTATAGGTATGGATACAAATAGCCACAAAGGTATCAGTCTCTAACAAAAATAAAATAAATCCATACTTTAAAAATACCTCTTTTAGGCCAGCTCATATTTCACAAAAGAGGTTGCAAGCTTTGGGGTTTTCAGAAGTCTTCAGCAGTTAAGATGGTGACCAAGCTAGAAAGGCTAAAAAGCTGGTGTTGGTAATACTGAAAAGATGGAATAATTGAGGAGGCTGCAGTTTGTTGTTAACTGCTGTTAAGACAACTTCGACTTATGACTACCCTGTGAATGACAGACCTCCAACTCACCCTTGGGTTTTGCAAACTCATGGCTGTGGCTTTCTTGACTGAGTCTATCCATCTGGAATGTGGTCTTCCTCTTTTCCTACTGCCCTCCACCTTTCCAAGCATTACAGTAAACTCTCAGTATCCGCTGAGGTTTGGTTCCAGGACCCCCTTGGTTGCCAAAATCCATAGATGCTCAAGTCCCATTATATCTCTCTCTCTCTGGCTTTTCTTCGCAAAGGAAGATTCAGAAAGGACTCATCCCGTGCTGTCTGCAAGCGTGCTGATGACTAAAAAGGCCAATCCGAGATAAACAAGTCCGGTTGCAGAAAGCACAACAGAAGGTATCCTTGGGTGATGTTTCCGGATTGTGATTCTTTCTGCGTTGTCGTTTCTCGTCAAGACTTGTTCGGCGTGAGTTCTCAAATAAGGCTGCAGCATTGTGGATAGTGCGTCTCCATGCCTCCCAATGTGAGGCCAGGGCGGACCATTGTTGGTGATCAATTTGACCGAGCCTGAGATGTTGTTTCAGGGAGTCCTTGTATCGCTTTTTTGGAGCGCCCCTCTTACACTGACCCATGGCGAGTTCACCATAGAGTACTATTTTTGGAAGGCAATGGTCCTCCATCCTAGAAACGTGCCCTGCCCAGCGCAGCTGTGTTTTCAATATCATGGCCTCAATGCTGGTGATCCCTGCTTACTCAAGGACAGCAACATTCGTCACATAGTCAGTCCAGTGTATATTTAGGATTGTACGCATACAGCGCTGATGAAAAGGTAAAATAGTGTCCTTTATATAAAATGGCAAAATCAAGGTTTGCTTTTGGATTTATTTATTTTTTAATATTTTCAATCCATGTTTGGGAGAATCCATGGATGCAGAATCCGTGAATACAAAGGGCCAACTGTACTGTGTTGTCTTTTCTAGTGAGTCTTCTCATTATATGTCCAAAGTACATATACAGTTGTCCCTCCATATTCACGGATTTGGCATTCATGGATTTAAGTATTCATGGCTTGAAAATATTCTTTAAAAAATAATAATCCAAAAAGCAAACCTTGATTTTGCCATCTTTTATCAGGGACACCATTTTGCTATGCCATTGCATATAATGGGACTTGAGTATTCACGGATTTGGGTATTCTCTTGCTCGTTTATTTGTCTTTTTAAGAATCCAGGGTATCAGTGGAACGTTCCTCCAGTACCTCCTATCAGCTTTCTTCACTGTCCAACTTTCACAACCTTACAGTACATAGAAATTGGAAATACTGTACAATGGCATGGACAATCCTAATTTTGGTATTCAATGGCATATATTTAAACTCCGGGATCTTGTTTAGTTCCTTTATAGATACCCTTCCAAGTCCTAGTCTTCTGATTTCTTCACTGCAGTCCCCATTTTAATTAATGACTGAGTCAAGTATAGGAAATCTTTTACTATCTCAATGTCTTCATTGCATTGTCTGCTTTAAAGTTATGTAAATCATCATTATTTTTGCTTTCTTAATGTTCAACTGTAAACTTGCCTTTGCACTTTCTTCCTTGACTTTCTTCAGTACAGTAGGACCCCCATATCTGTGGGGGATCGATTCCAGGGGTACCCACAGATAATGAAATCCGCAGATAATAGCGAATGCCTCTGTTGCCATTCCTGCCACGGGAGCGATTCTGGGGGACGTTCCCAGGGGTGAAGGGAGAAAGGAGGTGAGATCTACTCCTCTCCTCTCTTCACCTCTGTTGCCATTCCTGCCACGGGAGCGATGGGGGGGAGGGAGAAGGGAAGCGAGATCTCGCCTCCTCCCCTCCCCCCTCCCCCATCCACCCCCCCTGCTGTCGTCATCTGCAGATAATTGAATCAGCGGATGGCGAATCAGCGGATACGGGGGTGCTACTGTAGTTGTTCCAAGTGTTTGCTATTTTCTGCTAGTACAGTGAACCTGCCCTATCTGCGGACAAGCCATCCTTGGATTGGAGTGCCCATATTATTCAACAGCAGCGCATGCACATAGCTGTGTCAGTGCATGGCTGTGTGCATGCACTGCTATTGATGAATATGGAGATTGAGCATCCACTTTTTTTCCTATCTGCCAGCGGGGGGGCTGGAATCAAACACCCACAGATGGGAAGGGCCCGCTGTAGAATGATGTCATCTGCATATCGTAAATTGTTGATGTTCCTTCCTCCAATGTTCATACCTCCTTCCTCTGAATCTCATCCAGCTTTGTGTATGATACATTCAGCATACAAGTCAAACAAATAAGATGATTAAAATGCAGCCTTGCCTGACCCCCTTGCCAATTGGAAGCCATTCTCCATGTTCTGTCCTAACAGTGGCCTCTTATCCCCAGTACAGGTTATGCGTTAGGATAATAAAATGTTGTGGTACATGTTTGGGGGGGGGCATCTACATGAGGGGGAAATCCAAAGTACCTCATAGTATTGGCATCTTGCAGCAGCAGCAACATGTCCAAATGGTTTTTCTGGCCTCGGAAGCCCCCATAAGCCTTACATTCTTGACGGTAGCCGCGAGTGATTTACTCACATTAGTTCTTCACCGCTGCCATTGTTTGTTTGTTTTTTTTAAGTCATCCCAAGGTGTGTTGGTGCTATAGAGCTATGTTCTAATTTTATAAGAAAGCAAAACAGAAAATATTGGTCCTTTTTTATCGTCTTAGCGAGCGATCACTAAGGTGAAAATCCAACATGGCGGCAGTAAGCGCTTGCCCTCTTAAGCAAGCCCCTCCCCCACTCTCCCCCGGCCAATCAGCTTAGTGGTTCCCTTCAAGTTTTTTATTGTTCAATAGTCCAAACAAGTAAAAATGTGCACCTATCTCATGGTTTTTTAAAAAGTACAGGGAAATCTGCGAAGCTTTCACCCCATTGTTTTTGCTGTTTTGGGCCCCTCTACTTCCGAATAGTGTGGATTGGTGCTGGATCCCATTTAGACAGGTAAGATTCCCAACAAATTCCATGAGAAGTATTTTCACTGTTTAGACAGGTCCCAAGTTTTTTAGTTCAGGGACAGGTATTTAAAATTATTTGCCAGAGTGCTCCTTGTGTGCCTTACCAAATTACAAACTGCAAGATTCCATGGGATGCAGCCATGGCAGTTAAAGTGGAAGCATAAATCTTCCGCAAAGCCTATCCAGATGATTTTAAATTGGGAATTTTAAACTGTGTACTGATTGTTTTTAAATGTCTTAGTCTTACTTGTTTTTTAAATTGATGAGTTTTAATTGATGTGTGTTTTTAACTAATATTATGTTTATATGTTAATGGGTTGTTTCCTGCCTCGGTCCACTGGGAGAAGCAGGTAAGAATTAAATAATGTTGCTGTTGCTGTTGTTGTTGTTGTTGTGTACGAAAGGGATCTGAGTGCTGGAACTATTTCAAGCTGCACCCACAACTGCCTGAATGAAGAAGCATGCAAGGAATGGTTTATTCCCCATTTGTGAAATAACAAAATATAAAGTCCTGCTGTTTCTTGGTCCCTAGGGCTTGTCTATATGAAGGGATAAAACGGACTGCTCCACAGTAATAGCAAGTCGCAGCAGCTGGGATCTGTCTTAATGGTTTTACAGCCCCCATAAACCCTGATGCCGTCAGGAGTGGATTACTCAAGTTTTTAAACCGGCCACCGCAGAACTTTTTTAAAAAAAACTATTTCTATGGCGCCCACAAGCACTACTTCACCTTTCCCAAAAAAGAAAGAGAGAAAAAATAGCACAAACCTCCATTTTATCACCTTAGCGATCACTCGCTAAAGCAAAAATCCAACATGTCGGCAACAGGCGCTTGCCCTGTAAGCCAGCCCCACTCCCTGTGCTCGTCCAGCCAATCAGGTTTGCACTGTGTTCTGCATAGGGAAGCGATTCATGTTGAATGGCTTCTCTTAACGAGTGAAAATGCGCATATCTCTGGAGGGGTTTTTTTAAGTCAGGAAAATTTGTGAAGGCTTTTCTTGCATAGTTTTTTCTCTTTTGCCCCCCCCCTTTCATAATATGACGAGACAATATGGGATCCCATTAAGACAGCTCGTTTTCTGAGTGAATTCTGTGACGGGTATTTTCACTGTGTGGACAACCCCCTTAGTAAACATTTCTTGGAGAACTCAAAAACTTTGATGGTCTTCCCAGTGGCCTAACTTTAACTTATATATTGGTATTAATCACAGATGCTCTGTCAAAGCTGAGCAATAATGACATGAATGCCATGTGGCATTTTATCCTTTCCAAAATGCAACAGCTGATTTAAATATCTTGGCTCTGAAGGCTTAGCCACTCTGGGCTCTGAGCCTTTCCTTACTCAATGCTGATCCCCGTTTTAAAATAAATCTATTATTATTATTAAATAATAATTTTATGTGTGATGACTGTGGGGGTAATTGAAGCTAGGCCCCCAAAAGATGCTTGCAAACAGTTCCCGGAGCTTAATATCATGCCAGTAACCACACCTAATCCAAAACAAAGTTCAGTGTGAAGAGCCATGGCACCTGTAAGGATGTGATAATAATGAACAGGAAGTGCCTTGGAGCATGTTAAGATCATTTTCTGTTGTTACCACAGAATAGCCTCGAAAGGACCAAAGGGTCAACCCAACATGTTTTGTTGCCTGATGCAGAGCAGGAATGGTGCCTCCACCAAGTCAATATACCTAGTACCTACAAGTCAGGCAATTTATTTTGGTGTATAAACCAGAAAATTCCACTCAAGCCTCATCATTTCCTTCCCCTGGCAGTAACAATAAATAAGAAAAAATTAAAGTAATTAAAATACATTAAATTACTATTAACAATAAATTACCCATGGGAACAAATTGATAAATAAAAGTTTCACAATGCTCTAGATATACTGCCTGAGGCAGCTGCCTCACACTTTCTAGTGGTAGGGTCAGTCTTGAGTAAACCTCATACCCTGATGGCTGTGGCACCAGTTTAAAAGCAGGCTTGAGTTCCAGCATGTTGTTGAATTTCAGATCAAGTGATTCTCTATGTTAACATTTTAATCGTAATAAAATTCTGATGAATCTTAAAATCTAACAGGCAGGAGTTTACAGGTTTTAGTCAGGCCTCTTCTGGGACTAGAATAATCAAAGAGAAGCAATTTGCAGTGGTTTGCATTTTTGTTAAACATGTATTATAAAGATTTTGCAAATATTCTCTTGTGGAAGCCCAAATACCTTAATCAAGATTCAATAATTTGTGTCTACATTAAGAACATACCCAGATTTGTTTGCCAGACATAAATTATCTTTCCTAGACCCAAAACATCAGAACTAAAGAGAAAGAAAATCATCTTCAAGGTGCTTTAAGACCTTTGCAGAAACAGAGCAAAGAAACCAAGCCCTGAGATTGATGCTAGCCACCTGTGCTGTAATTATCCTCTTAATAAAGTCAACAGAGATTGGTTCACCACAAAGGCAGTTGAGCAGCATCACTTTCCTGATTCACTTTACAGTGATTTTTCTCTGTACATCTATTAGGAGGGCAAAATTCTGCAGTCCCTGTTAATCAATCAGCAAATTTTAGGGCTACTGTTGTTTGTAGTGAGGACTGCCACCCAGCCAGCCTTCATAACTGAACACAAAGTCCACCCTTTGGGTCAGCAGCTGGAATTAGAGAGTGCAAAGCTAAATCCTAGCATAATCCTTCTTGCTCTATCTGTGGATACTTATGTTTGTTCAAAATGTATCATATTGAATGAGGGGAGAAATTGCCTTTGTAGTAGGGTTGCTACTGAAAACATAGCCCCCCAAAGAGAACACATATGGTGCAAAAAGAGGACCTACATTTGGGCAGGGGAGTGATGTAGATTTATATAAATATATATTTAGTGTGGAAGACCCAGTGAGCTCTGCCTATGCAGTCTATTGTCCAGATGTCTAATGGATTGGTAGCTTCAAAACCCTGTTCTCTCTTCTTATGACTCTTGGTCCTTAAACCAGACTTTGACTGTACTACCTTCCAACACTCTGTGGAGTTAGACGCAGTGAAAGAATCCTTCAGGTGTTTGGCCAGTGTTACCTGGGGCTGATGGGCACTGTAGGCCAATAGTATTTTGAGGGTTCCATGTTCCTGATTCTGGTCATACAATATGCCTTCAACAGTTCAAAATGTACCCCAGCAGCTGCCGTGTGTGAGGCAGATTGTGAATTGTGGAGTCTCTTAGTGATCACAAACTTGCAGAAATTAGAATCATAGAATTGTAGAGTTGGAAGAGACCACGAGGACCATCCAGTCCAACCCCCTGCCATGCAGGAATACATAATCAAAGCATTCCTGACAGATGGCCATCCAGCCTCTGTTTAAAGACCTCCAAGGAAGGAGACCCCACCACGCTCTGAGGGAGTGTGTTCCTCTGCCAAACAGCTCTTGCTGTCAAAAAGTTCCTCCTAATGTTGAGGTAGAATCTCTGTTCCTGGAGCTTGCATCCATTGCTCCGTGTTCCAGTCTCTGGAGCAGCAGAAAACAAGCCTGCTCCATCCTCAGCGTGACATCCCTTCAAATACTTAAACAGGGCTATCATATCGCCTCTTAACCGTCTTTTTTCCAGGCAAAACATACCCAGCTTCCTAAGTCTTTCCTCATAAGGCATGGTTTCCAGACATTTCACCATTTTAGACGCCCTTCTCTGGACACGAGAATTATTTTTGGGGGAAATTATTTTGGGGGACAATAGTCCGCAGACTCCCCCAGTAAAAATGACTAGGAGCACTTTACAATTCAACTTATGGCAGTTCCCAGTTATGTACCTCTGGAACCCATTCTGAGTAGTGAAGGTGATAAAGCAGGACTGGCTCATCTAAAACTTAAATACTTTTTCTTTTGCTATCTTTCTGCCAATAATTAGAAGTTATGCCAGGCACCCCAAAATTTTGTGTGTGTATGTGGTGGAGGGGGGAGAACTCTCTGGATCCTGAATGTGACTTTCATTTTGCACTCCATCTGTCAAAAGAGATTAGAGTTAGTGTGAATGAAAAGAACTAGGAAATTAATTACAATATCTGGTATTCAGACTGTGAGTGCTGTTGCTTTTGTAGGTTAACCAGGACCACGGGCATGAAAAGGGAAGTATATCAGAAGGTTTATGGGGATCCTAGAGTTTGCAAAAGTACAAAAATATTGAGGAAGGGATCCCCTAAACAGCCCTGTGGCTATGGAATATTGCCAGGGGGGCAGATAAACAGGATTTGGATTGGAAAGGCTAGAATATTGAACCAGAGATTATCAAAGTTTCTTTCAGGGTCAACAGCTCACAGAATCCTCCAGCTAGCATAGGTAGCACCCACTGACTGGAAGTGTCTGGGAGTTGTAGTTCAAAAAGTAAGTTCTCGAAGTTCTGTTTTCTGAAAAGGGAACACTACATTTTGCAGTGTTTTGTTACAGCAGGTCCTATTTGTTCCAAAGAATTATAATGTTCTGAGTTTCAGCTTGGCCCAAAGAGCAGACTTCTCCAGCTTTCTGTTGTCATGGAGCAGGAATGATGGTAATAAGGCCAAGGGAAAGTTGGAAACTGTGAAATAAAAGCAACAAATTTAGTACAAAACTAATATTATCCCAGTATATGTCAGAACACAGGGCTCATGGTTATAAATATTCACAGAGCAACTATATACGTCTACTGGTAAGTATGTTCCATCAAATTCAACAGCGTGTGTCAGATTATAGTAAGTGTGTAGGATTATAGTAAACCTTATTTGGTGTGTGTAGGATTATAGTAAACCTTGCTTCTTTTTTTCTCTCCAGTTCTTGGCAGGAATTTTATATTTCTCCACTAGAGAGCAGGTTTCACCTACAGACTGAGCAGCCTTCTTGGTCTGATATCTAAGGTTTCTGTTTGAAGTGGAACCCTATCCTCTGAAAAGACACCACAGACAAGTACAGACTTTAAACCAAGACATTTTTAAACCAGACTTTAAACCAAGACAACTTCCCCATACATGTTTGCCTTGAACTATAACTCCCACCATCCCAACCAGCATTTACAGTATATTATAGAAGTTGTCTAATTTTAATGGTTTTCATTTTCTTCCACAGTGTTCCCAGTTCATCTATATGGAGCTCTGGTGACAATCCATTTTAGTAAATACCATGTTTGCACTAACAGTTTAAACTGCACTGCTCTTTAGTTAATACTTAAAAGGTCACACATCACAAATTGTAATTGGATGCTAAGGTCTATAAGTATCCCAGAGGAAACAATAATGAAGAAACAATGGCAGTGATTCTAGTGGTCATGAGTCTGCTGTTGGTTGCTGGGTCACTGTCCCTTATTTAATATGTTTGGTGACTTGCACCAAAAAGAAGCTTTGACCACACACTTGGAAAGGGACAGTCTCACAGAACATTGAAGGAATGTGGTTAAAGGAATTGAATTTACCCTGTTATGATCTTAAAGAGAACTTTTATGAAACAATGTATCATTGCTATAGGCTGACCCCTGTATTCCCACAATTGGTATCCACAGTTTCACTTATCCACATCTGAAAAAAATATTTTCTCTCTGGTCATTTTCTAGGTCCTCCAATGCAATTCTATGGTCACCTTCTGGCATTCATCCCATAGAAAATAATAGGGTTCCCTATTGTACACTGTTTCAGGTATCCTCCGCGGATATATGGGGCTTGACCTGTATTTGACTCACGAAAGATTGTCCAAAATGCGGAAAGGAGTGGTTAATACATGTTGGAAATGTAATCAGCAAGTATCCCTCACCCTTAGATATGCTGAGTAGGGCTGATGGGAGTTGCACTACAACAACAGAGGATCGTCTAGTAGGTATTGTCTGCCCCTGATCTATAACAACTGCACAATAAGCAGAAATTCAACTGGTAAAGCTTTTCCTGGTATAGAGATCCTGGAATAGTAAAAGCCAAACCTGTTGCATGTCTGCTTCTGTTATTGGCACAGAGCCTATATGAGGTGAGGTGCAGATCTGTGGTTCTAATGCTGCCATGAAAAATATATTTTATCCACAGGTCTTACTTCTAAGTAAATTCTAATCCTTAAAATCCAGGTCAATACATGCAATGCCAAGATATTAGTAAGACCGCCAACATTTTCTTTGGCAACACTCCAGTCCCTTTCACAGCTGCAAACAACATCCATTAATATAGGAAACAGGAAAAATGTCACCTACTGATTTATTGGACTGAATTAGGATCTGACTGAACATGAATGTGTGGGGAGGGGGGCAGTTTTGGCAGTTGAGAGAACTAAGCTCCTGTATTTCCTTTTATCCACTATGTTTAGGGAAGCTATTAGGCAAGAAATCTGAAATAAATCAGCGCATGAAATAAACTTCTGAACTGCCATGATTTTTTTTTTAATTAACTCCATATTACCTTACAACACTTGTACTGGGAGTGGGGGAAACAAAAGTAATTCAGACACACCTCTTTCATTGGTTAACATAATGTGTGTTTAGGATCACAGGAATACAAGGGTTTCCATGAAAAACAACAAAAATACAGCAGTTCCCTTCAGTACTACATCAAAGAAAGAAAGGGATTCTAAACATAATGATGGATATGCAGTCCCATGTGCTCTTCAGCTCATCTGTCAGCTTTACTAGTGACAGCAACCTCAGCTGGCCTAAGGGTGAGATCAGCAAAGTAAATGGGCCTTTAGTTACAAGCACGCTGGATCTCATTCCCTCAATAGGCTTTTCAATTTTTAATTTTAATGGGAATATTAAACAAAGTCAACTCCCAATCTCTGGAACTCTGGCTAGGTTGACTCCCTCCTTGCTGTCTTTTGTGGGCAGGAGAAGACTCCTTTGTTTGTTTGTTTGTCTTTTAGTAATTGACTGCTTTATAAAGAAAGAGCTTTTATTCTTTTTTATTTATTTATTTATCTTCTAATATTTATTTATTTATTAACATATTTATGTGCCATATTATATCGCAACATCTCAGGGTGGCATACAATTAAAAAAATATAAACAGGTTGAAACCATTTACAACAATAACAATGGGTTAGATAGACTTGTAGTAGGGTGCCATGGATCACCACTCTCTGTGGCTTCAACCTCTTTCGTTTCAGAGAAGGCTGTAGTGCAGCAGCCAGGTAGCTGGTTGCCTAGCAGCACATCAGGGCCTCAGGTGCAGCTGCTCAAGGGAAGAGACAAGGGGAGACATAAAAGGAGGAGCAGGGCAGAGCAAGATACTCAGAGGAGACAGCCAGGGAGTTGTGGGGTTCTCAGAACTAGAGGTTTCTACTATGGAAGTGCCTTGTCAGAGATGCCAGACTCCCAAGGGCCAACAGGGTGAGGGAAAGGCTGGGCACTTAGGCTGTGGTTACAGTACCAGATTATAGTCTCATACTCTCCAACTGTCCCAGGTTTAATCTTCTGTTGCCCCACTTTTTCAGCAACTTTTGAAATGCACTGGTTTCTGTCTCCTCAATCCACTTTCCCCCCTTTGTCTTCAGCTTCCTTTGGTTGCTGCAAACTGAGCTCAAAGTGAAAAAGTAGTTTGCGCTGAGTGAACTCAGCAAAGGAAGAGAGAAGAGAGGGCAGAATCTTGCCCATCCCTATAGGATCAAACAGAAACAAACTGCTGTAGCTTCTCTTAGCTTGTCTATTCTTCCGCATAAATAATTTTTGCCATCTTGACTACACTCGGATGTTGCTTGGCCACATGTGACCCAGTTTTCTGCTGTGCAATGACAGCCCTCATCTTGGAATATCTAATAATAAAGTCCAATTATTGGTAAATGGCAACACAACAGCACCAATAGAAATACAAAAGGGAACTAGGCAAGGATGTCCATTTTCACTCTTGTGTTTTATTTTGACATTGGAGACTTTACTGAAAGATATCAGAAGACAAGACGGTAGAATACATGGAGTGAAGGTGAAAAGGAACAGTACAATCTGACAGCCTACACAGATGATCTTGTGATAATGACAGAAAATCCATTAGCTTCAATGAAGGTTATTAAAAAAATTAAGCTGCTTGGGGCATGTTCTAGGTTTAAAGTAAATTGTGACAAAATAAAAATGTTCACTACAAATATGGCCATAGAAGAGGACGATGAGATGAGATAATTGTTCTTTCTAATTTTAAGGCTGAAAAAGGGGGATCAAATGCTTGTGAGTGGTAATTACAAAAAATAATAGTTTATTGTTATAAACTAATTATGAAAAAGTGTTGAAAGAAATCAAAAGAGACTTGGAAAATGGGGGAAGCTAAATTTAGCTTTTATGGGGAGAATGGCAGCGATAAAAACAAATGTGTTGCCAAGACTTCTATTGTACTTTCAAACAATCCCCATCATAAAAAATGGAATACCTTTTATGCAATTACAGAAAAAAAGCTTCAGATTTAGGTGGCAGGCAAAGAAGCCTAGAACAAAATAAAAAACATTGTTCAATGCTAAAGAAAGGCTGGTTTAGGACATCCAAATATCAAACTGTACAATGAGACCTGCTGCTTTGTGTGGTTGAAGGAATGGGTTTTGCTTAGAGATGAGAGACTTTTGGAACTTGAAGGTCATAATTTAAGATTTGGATGGCATGGTTTTCTGTGGTATGATAAACTAAAGCCATGTGCTACATTTAAAAATCATTATATCAGAAAGGCTCTTGTACAAGTTTGGTACAAACCCAGGCTTTCCCCAAGGTAATATTAGTCACCACACCCCAGGAATCTTTGTTAGGAAAGAATGGGTTAAAAATGGAAGAACTTTGTATGAGGAGCTTATATATTTGGAATATGATAGCTGGGAATTAAAATAAAGAGAAATGCTTCTTAATGAAGCTAAAGAGCCTTCTCTTATTTGCAATTTAAAGAGAAATTCAATCAAGACAAAACTAGTAAGTGAGGCTAGAAAAAAATGAATTTTACATAGAATTCTGTGAGGATGATGATCATATAATTTAAAAAGTATATAAATACCTTTTGAAATTAGAGATAGAAGATAAAGTGGTAAAAGATTATATGATAAGATTGGCCCTGTATTTTGGGCATAATGTTCAAATGGATATGTGGGGGAAATTGTGGACCAAAGATATAAAATTCACAATGGGTAGTAATTTGGAAGAAAATTTGTACAAGATTATGTACAGATGGCATTTAACTCCAAATAAGTTGTTCAAAATGTCTAAGAATGTGTCAAATCAATGTAGGAAATATCAAGAGAAGGAGGGTTCTTTTTTTTTTCATATGTGGTAGACTTGTAAGAAAGCAAAAAGCTATTGATCCAGGATATATATCTGTTAATTAAAAAAATTTAAAAGGTGATTTTGCACTGTTACCATGTAGATTAGGGTAGTGGTATTCAGTGGTGCCAGTCCCTGAATCATTGGCTCCTGCATCCAGGCAAGTTTCCAGGAAAGAAAGAAACAATGGTAGGCAACATGCACAAATACCAACCCCAGTCCCTGGCACATCAGAAAGAAAAATTGCTGGCCACCCACATGTTCTGTATTTGGGGGAACATGATTCTGCTTTCATCTCCTGTCAGTTCCAACCAGCATGACCAACAGTCAAGGATGGTGGCGTCCCTGTGTAGCCCAACAACATGTAGAGGGCTGAAGTTTCTCTGTCTCGGATGTAGACCCAACATTGCCCTTGCCCTTGTCTATAATTGTCTGTGATAAAGGAAAAAAAATAATGTAGTACATCAAGCAGTCAAGTAATGACTGCTTGACTTCATGCTGGCGGCAGCAAGTTTTGAAACAGGAACACAATGCAAACCTATGCAGAGCTTTTCTTCGACAGGGGAGCTATGGAACATTGTATTCATTGGGAAACTTACAAAACAAGGGGCTGTCTAAATGGTGAAAATACTCTTTACAGAATGTGAGGAGAATCCTCTGTCTTAATGGGATCCTGCATTGTTACGCAGTATTTGGAAGGAGGGGAGCCAAAAACATCAAAAACTCAGAAGGAAAAACATTCGTCGCTTTTCCTGGAGTTTAAAAAAAACAACAACAACTAGGGGAATGTGCACTCCTGCTCATTGGGACAACCAATTTGCTTTGGATTGCTTTCCCATACGAGTGGAAGCACAAAGCTGATTGGCTGAACACACACAGGGTGGGGCTTACTAACAAGGCAAGCACCCAGAGCCGCCATGTTGGATTTTCCCCTCAGAGAATGAGCACTAAGGCAATTAAATAGGGTGTTTGTTTTTTTTATTTTTAGTAAAGGCAAAATATCACTCTATTGCACATAGCAAGTACTTTAAAAAAAAAAAAAAGTCCAGCAGTGGCAAATTCAGGTAAGTTAAAACATGAGTAATTCACTCATGGTTGCCATCTCGACTGGTGGGGATGCAAAGCTTTTGGGGGCCAAAAAACAGCTGTGATTTGCCATTACTGTAGAGCAATCCATTTGTGTGATTGTTTCCTTGCCTTGTATAGATGGTCCCCAACCTTGTATATGTAGTATGTGGGGAAATAATCATTGTAATGTAAAAGCAATCTTGTGTACCTCATTCACATCCTAAGATAAGTCTAGATTTTTTTCCCTGCATGCTTCTGTTCTCCCAAATTCCCTTTCTCTTATTTCACTGCGCACTTCCAGCCAACTGGAGTGCTGGGTCATTCAACACATGACCTAATTTAAATTTTATTGCTCTGTGTAAGTTCTCTTTTAAGTTAGAATCTCCATGAGGCTGTAGCCATCTTAAGTCATATTATCTTTGTTTAACCATCTTTCCTGCAACCATGCCATGATGTTCACCATGCAGCCTCTCACCGCTCGCTGTAGGCTGGGTGAGTTTTTCTACCCTAAATCCTATTAGTTAGTTAGGAACCTCTTTTTAAAGTTTGTTTTAGTATGTAGATTGAGATTGATATACCTTCAGTAAACTTTTGATTTGCATTTAAAACTGACTCCTTTGTTTTTGTAATGAGTCTAATTTAACTGGGTGATCTCAGACCTCTGAACACACCTTTTTTAAATGTTAATTGAGCTTTTGTCTGCATTCCTAAGTTGCACTCTGCATGAATTTAAAAGTAAATGATTTTAACTCTCTTTTTAAAGAAGATAATTCTTGTTGTTTTTTTAAAAGGACTAGATCCTGGAATTTTTAATACAATTTTATTTTTTAGACTCATTACTCCTACAGTATAGATGGTCCCCAACTTTTGAGGGCCAAAAAACAGCTGTGATTTGCCATTACTGCAGAACAATCCATTTGTGTGTGTGTTTCTTTGCCTTTATAGATGGTCCCCAACTGTATGAGGCCACAGCCAGTAAACACAAGTATCTCCTTGTTTTTGTGTGTTAGGAGGGAAAAGACACAACAGATGCTGCCAGCCATGGAAAGGTGTTACTAAAACAATGGGATTGGCAGGCACCTGATGGAAAAGTTGCAGTGTTTGATCAAGTATGCATTGCACTGTTGTTGTTTATCTTACTAGTCTCATTATGTTTTGTTGTTAATGAAAAAGAAATTAATTGAGCAAACACACAACATGCTTGTGATCTGGCTTAGCTCCCCTTCTTTTCACCTCTGCTTTCCAGGGAATCCCTCTGGACCCTGTCTCAAGTTTGCTGTTGCAAGGCTTAAAAGAAAACCTTGTTGGGATGCTTCAGAGAATCCAGGAGAGACAAACAGCAACAAAGGGCAAAAAGAGAAAGTGGTTTTTAAAAATATATATATTGTGTGTACATTAAAAAGACTATAGAGATACCGCAAAATCCTTGTTGGATCAGCCAGCAGAGACAACAGCAACAAAGGGCAAAAAGAGAAAGTGATCATATATATGCTACAAAACTGTTGGGTGAGTACATTATATATAGTGAGTACATTAAAAAGACTATAGAGACATCGCGAAATCCATGTTGGATCAGGCAGCAGCTCCCTTCCAGACAAGGACACCCAACAGTTTTGTAGCATAACTTAAGGGGAGCCGTGACACGGTTTCACATCTGCAATGCAGCATCCAAATAAAGCTCTGCTGCCGGGGAGATGGTTGCGGGAGGGAGGCGTGGACCATGGTGGGGTGTGTGTGTGTGGGGAGGGGAGAGAATCCGAGGGACTTTCCAAAGACCAGAAAGCCGAGCTCGGCTGTTGCTTTGCCCCCCTCCCCGGCTCCTCTACAGTCCAGTCAGCAGCCCCCCACCCCAAACGGCCAAAGTTGGTTCGTTGCAATGCGAGGGTTCATCGAAGCGATGCGCGAGGTCTCCACGAGATGGCGCGGCTCTTTTTTTAATGCGCTTCCCTTCTCTATTGTCTCGCCCGGGTTGTGCTTTCTCACTCACACACACACACCCCCCACACACAGCCTTGCTGGCTTTGCTGGTCTGTGGGGAATTTGCAGCTCGGCGGTTTAATTCACCAGCTCCCTTCCGAGAGAGCGAGAGCCATCATCATCATTCCTATAGCGGCTGCTGGGGGGATTTTTTTCATGCCAGATGCATGAGGATCATTAGCAGATCACACACACGCACGCACGCACGCACTCCCAGGGAGCCACTTTGGAATTACTAGAGAAGGAGAGAGAGAGGGAGGGCGAACTAGACATTGTGGAAGAAAGGGCGAAGAGAGAGAGAGGCGCAGGCAAAAGGATACTCCTTGGAAACGGCTGCAATACAGACCAGGAAATTGCTCCGCAAATACCAGGTAGGAAGAATGTGACTGGGTTGGGCCGTGGTTGTGCAATGGCCTTAGGAAGGTAGGGGTGTGGGGGGGGGAGGGAATTGGAGATCGAAATTGACCAAAAAAAGAAATCTCGTTTGGAAGGTGGGGAGGAGGTTGGGCACCTTTTCAGCTGCAATCCCAGCCTTGGAGATAGTGTATATTCTTGGGCAGGGGAGATCTCCAAGAGCAGGTTGCAGGAACCCACCTTGTGGAAGAATGTTTTCGAGCGGGAGCTTCTTAAAAATGCTCAATTCCTCGACTCATCTCGCTTCCCCCGGCTTGCAGCGATTCTTTTTTTCTTTTCTTTTTTGGAAAGCCCAAGCTGGCTTTCGCTTTAAATTCCCCCCCTCCCCGGGAGCATAAGGTTATTCGCTGGCAGTAGCAACATGTGCTTGAAGAGGTAAAATCCCCCTTGGAAAGGCATTCTCTGAAGTCCCTTTTACATCCTCCTCAAAGAGCTCACGGCTACAAAAAGAAGGATTGTTTTGTTTTGTTTTGTTTTGTTTTGTTTTGTTTAACGAGACCACACACAAAAAAAGGGAGGATTTTTTTGGGGGGGGTCTTAATCCATTATCTCAGATATGGACAGCAATATCATTCTTCTGCTAAACTTTCTTCAAGCTGTTTGGGCACACAGGACATTTCTGGTCAGCACTTTTCTGAAAGTTGTAGTACTACATAGACAGGCACACGCTTCCTTCTACCACCAAATAAACAATCTGTATACAAGAATCTCCTACAATTGAGTAAGAAGTCAAGGTTCTGGGGGCTCTGTTCCTAGAGAGCATTTGGGTCCTTTTGATTCTCAAAGGCGTGACATTTGGCTTCTACAAAATGTCTGGGAGCAAAGAAATCTCCTCCTCCCCTGGGATATTGGTTGCCAAGGGCATCAGCATTGTTAGCATCGTTATTTCTTTGTCTGGTTCTCTCCCCCCCTCCCGCCACCGCCCCCAAATTACTCTGCTTTTCTGCATGGTGAATACAGTATGTATTTTTAAAAGCCTGGCTCTTGCATTTAGGAAACATAAGGAGCTTATGATTTCTGTATGTAGACTGGTTTATATGTAATTTATAGGGATCTTATCATAATCCTGGCTAAAATGATGAGCAGGAGAGTAGACCCTTAATGAGAGGGGGTATTCCTGTTTTTCTCTTCAGGGAGGAGGAGGGGAGCCCTTGACCTACTAAGTAAAGAGGGATGCCTTTTTAGGAACAGGCAGGGAGGCTGCTGGAGGTTGATTTCCTTGCATGCCACATCATCTCTTTTTGTTTTTCCACCCTGTTATGCTAAACAAATCGGGAAATTAAAAGGGACATTATAACACAAGATTTGGAGAAAAGGGTTTGCATACAGTATTTAATAGGCTATGTGCTTAAACAGGAGGTGAGACTGCCAATGAATGCCAGGTGTTATAGAGCTGCTATATTTCAGAGGAAGGAATGAGCAAAACCAATTCGGAGTATCCTTTGCTAAGAAAACCCTATGAAATTGATGGGGTTGTTATAAGTGGACAGAGGCTGGGGGGAAACAGCAGGTTGCTCCCAAGTCTGTTTCAATGGTCCTTGACCCCTCCATGCTTCCTGGACCACCCTCTTTTTGATATTCCCCACCCAAGAACAGTAAATTGCTTCTCCAGGAAGCCTCCAGGAAGGGTAGCTCACCTTTTAAATATGTTTCAGCACTCCTTTCTGAAGAATGTCATGCCAAAAAATATCCATTTGCAAAAATAGGCTTCTGGCCACTTCTGATTTGGGGTTTTTGTGTACCTGTGTATGTGTGTTGAGCTGTCCATGTGGCCACCCAGAAGCTCTCAGAAAACTGGCCTCTAGGCCTGCCACAGTTGTTTAACCCTGCAGCAGGCTTTCCCCCAAAACCTTTTCCTTATGAGCAGTCAAAGTAATCCAGATCAAATTGTAAAATTGCTCCACACCTGGAATTTTAGTAGCCTTGTACATCAGTGCTGCTTTGTTTTGTCCACAAATGAAATGATATCTGCAGATGGGCTACTTCTGCTTTTCTTCTTTTTAGTGGGTGTATGCTGGGATATATCCCTTCACAACAAAACAGGTTAATAGATGTGTATTCATTTGATACTGACTTCAAGACCAATCATGGGTAATGCTGTAACTATGTTTATGGTCATCTGCAATGTTTTCTTGCTTCCTGGGCCTTTCTGTCACAGGTAGGCTTTTTTGCAAAAAAACATATAAGTAATTCCACCACCAAACGTGGTGAGTCTATTGCTGATAGAGCAGCTGCGAGTGTAATTGGAAGCCTTGTTATTGATTTTCAGCAGCCTGTAGAGAAGGCCAATGGCATTAGTATCTATGTACATTTTTTCCATTTTAAAGTCAATCATGGGAGATTTATCTGTGGTGAAATCTGACTGGCAGGGTAACATGGCCAGCCCAGCTTGTAAAGCTGTACAGGTCAGGGCTCATTAGCTGCATTACCATGGATTTGTACAAAACAAAATACATGGCATGTCAGCATTGTTTGTAGGAGAAAATGTCCAGCCTTGAAATAAAGTTGAGATACATTCCAAGCCTAGGAGAACTCTAAAGCTGCATCTTATTATGTGTTTTAAGTAGAAATACATAGTGCAAAAAAAATGTTACTGGATATCTTGAATTGTGATGAACTATCAATATCCTACATGACAGTCCATATTTCACTTTCTTTTAGACTGTTGAGGGGAAGGGCTTTAGCTCCATGGAAGAGCACATGCTTTGGATGCTGAAGGTTTCATATTTAGTCCTTGCGGTCTCCAGGCAGGGCTGGGAAAGACCTCTGTCTGAAATACTGGAGAGTCACTGGTCACAGTCCAGTGATTTCCAAGTGTGGGTCCTCAGATATTGTGGGACTACAGTTTCCAGTATCCCTATTGGTCATGCTGGTTGGGGCATCTGGGATTGGAAGTCGAGCATCATGGGACCTGAGGTTGGGAACCACTGGTATGATGAGTTAAATAGACCTTTGGTCTGACTCAGGGTAAGGCTGCTCCCTGCTTCCTATGTACTAAAAGCATAATTGAGTAGCAGGTGGGATGGTGAATATGGCTGCAGTGATGGAGGTTCACAGCCACTTACGTTAGAAGTTAATCCTGTTTGGTCATTCAGAAACCTTATAATACAAATGGGGAGCAGGACCTGCACCATATTTTCTACCTGATGTGATATAGCTTCTCCTTTGATATCTGCATATGCAGCATGAACATGCAACATGAAGAGAGGCCAGTGCACAGCCAACTGTATGTGCACTGGCCATCCATCTACAGCTGTATATAGGGATGCTGAAAGCAGGGGGCTTTGTCATGAAACTAATGCTTGTATTATAAGGATCTTTGAGATCTGAAATATGATATAGTCAGCTGTTGAATCTGTTCTGGCAGGCCATTCCAGAGTCTAGGGGTGGCTGAAGAAAAAGTCCTTTGGGTGACCGTTGCCAGCCTAGTCCTGGCTGACTGAAGCAAATGTCCCCCAGAGAACCTGAGTGTATGGGGCAGATTATACAGAGAAGGCAATCTTGTAGGTAACCTGGACCCAAACCATGTAGGGCTTTAAAGGTGACAACCCTGCCTGGAAACTAATGAGCATCCAGTGGAGTGATTTTAGTATTGATATAATGTGATCAATCATAGGTTACCAGTAACCAATCTGGCTGTCATATTTTGAACTAACTGAAGCTTCAGAACTTGTTACAGAGGTAGCCCGATGTACAGTATGTTGCAGAAGTCCAACCTTGAGGTTACCAGCGTGTGCACTGCCATCTTTAGGTCCTCCAACTCTAGGAAGGGGTGCAACTGACGTATCAGCCATAGTTGATAATAGCCACTCCTGGCCGTCGCATCTATCTGAGCTTCATTTGGAGCGATGGATCCAGAAGCACCCCCAAGGTGTGAACATAGTCTTTCAGGGGGAGTGTAACCCCATCTAGGACTGGTTGACTCACCTCCAAACCCAGGTTAGGACCCTTGACAGTAAGTGCCTCCATCTTGTTTGGATTCAGCTTCAGTTTGTTTTTCCTCATTCGGCCCATTACCTCCTCCAGGCATTCATTCAGAAGAGACACACTATCCTTAGCTGAGGTTGTTTATGAATGAATGGAGAAGTATATTTGAATGTCATCAACAAACTGATAGCACCCTGCCCCAGGCCTCCAGATGATCTCTCCCAGTGGTTTCATGTAGATGTTGAACAGCATTGGGGGTAGAATGCCACCTTGTAGTATAGCACCTTTTTGGCACCTTTTTTGAGGAGCAGCTATCCCCAAGCACCACCATCTGGAACCTGCTTGAGAGATAGGACTGGAATTACTGAAGCACAGTGCCTCTGATTCCCAGATCACTCAGGCATTCCAGGAGGTTACCATGGTCAATGGTATCAAATGCCACTGAGAGGTCCAACAGCTCCAGTGGGGACACACTCCTCTTGTCAATGCTCAGGCGAAGATCATGCACTAAGGTGACCGTAGTGGTCTCAACTCTGTATCCTTCTCTGAAGCTGGTTTGAAATGGATCTAGCTAACTTTCATCACCCAAGACTGCTTGGAGTTGGGAGACAACTGCCCTCTCGATCACCTTGCTCAAGAAAGAAAGATTTGATATGAGTCTATAGATCTGGGGGTCCAGTGAGGGCTTTTTGAGAAGTGGTCGCACCACCGCTTCTTTTAAGCTAGATGGAAAACGTCCCTCCCTGAGAAATGCATTAATAATATGTTGCAGCTGAGTTCTAACTGTATCTCCTCCCTGGATGACCAGCCAAGAAGGACAGGGATCAAGAGGACGGCGATTATCTTCAGAAAATAGACGTGATTTCATTTTCAAGCTTGATTTCTCAGGCTTGTATCTCTGAGGAAATCCCATTTCGGGAGGGAAAATAAGTTAATTTCAGGTTAATTGTAAGGAATATGTATTCCTCTGTATTGACCCAGACACTCCCAAGTTAGATCAAGCCTTTTCCTTGGACACATGGCCAATACACACAAATAATACTTTCTCCTTTATCTGATTGTGTATACAACCAAATGGAGGAACATTTAGCACAGTGACAGTTTATAGATGTTGTTGGACAGCAGTTGCCATCAGCCTGAACCAGCATGGCCAGTGGTCAGGGTGATGGGCGGTGTAGTCCACAACATCTAGCAGGTGCATTGTTGGAGAAGTCTGCCTTAGCACAAACCAGATGCTTATTCAGGCAGAGCCACCATAATATCTGTGTTTGTGTCTATTTCCTCATGAGCCACAGAGATAATCTAAATGGTTTGTTGGGTTCTCCTGCAGAAAGCAGATTCAGAAAATATCTGCTTTTTTTAAAAAAATGAGTACTTAATCCAAGACACTGCTGTATTTCATAGGGACTATGAGTAAGTTAAGGTGAGTAACATTTTCCACAGCCTCACTGCAGCCTGAAAACCCATCTGACTGTATAGAGCAGAGTAACTGGAAGATAGCTTGGTTCTGTACCAACAGAAACACTGGCTTGTGGAAATTTGATTACATTAACAGGATGTTGGTCAGTTGTAAAAAGTTAATGCCATGAGACCCTGAAAGGCAACTGAGAGTGGGAACTATACAATAGAAACCCTCAGATACTTGGATGTATGCAATCAGAAAACTATCAGATACTGTTCTTCTGTTCTGGGGGACTTTAATGCAGCTGTCCCCTAGCTCATCACTGCCCAGAGAGACAGGGGCACAGTGCTAGTGATTGCAAAGCAGAGCACAGTACAGTACACTGACCATGCTGGCTGGGGAATTCTGGAAGCTGTATTCCCCACATCAGTAAAATTTCCAAGCTTTGCTGCAAAGCACTGGTACAGTTACACCTGCTGTTTTAGATGGTACAAAGTGCTATATCTGCAAACACACCTGTGCCTTTGCCTCCTGATATTTAAGAACCAGATTTTCAGGCTTTGTCAGTGGGTGAATCTTTTTATGCACAGCAAGGAAAAATCCCTTCTTGGGAGAAAGGCAGGATATAAATCCAACAATAAATAAATAGGAAAAATGATGGCTCTTTCACTGCTTAGTTTATGGAACAAAATTAGGATTTTACTGGCACTATCATTGCTGACCATCTGGAGACCGGATCTTGAACTCCTTGCAGACTTGGCCCTTCTTGTGCATTTGCTCCAGAGATGTGCCTTGCTTATCTCTGCAGTGTGAATTGTCATGCACAGCCGGTCTCTTCTGCAGAACTGAAACTTCTGCGTAGGAGATGAAAGGCAGTGTAGAATGTGTGTTTGTCAGATGAGACTTCCAGGTTGTGTCACGCCAGGTAGCGTAGGAGCCAAGAGATAACTGTGTAGTGCAGCGAGGCTTGCAGTAAAATTTGCTTAGCCTGGCAGTGCTGCTGACATAAATGAGTCACTTCACACCTTTAAATCTTATAGACTTGATCGAGATGTTTGCTGGGCATGTGAAGTTAGCATGTTTCAGCAGATTTTTTTTTTAAAAAAACTACTATTTTGGATTGCAACTCCCATGATGACTGGCCCTTTTTTCTAGGAATTTTGGGAATGGTCCAAATGAGTAAGTTTTTCAAACTCCAACCAAATTTCAGTCCAGTGGGAGATGAACAGTATGTGGTGAATTTTCCAACAGTGGTCAGCAATGGATACTTTTTTATAACTCCTGCCCCACTTTTTCAAACCACTGGCAGAAACATAAGGCCATGAGGCAAAAATGGTGCAGGTATAGAATGGGCACCTGTTATACACAAACACTTGTATCATGCTAGTGAAATGATCAGGCTTCCTATCTAGGCTTCATTCCTAGAGTAAACAAGTTCAGTACAATAGTATACTGGAAGCTGAATCAAATTACCTTATTAATACAAGATTGGACTTTTTCCTCTGTGACCTCTCCTTTAGTCCAACCACATCTGCTTCCTTTCCTGTTTTCATTGTTTTGCACTTGGGGGAAGGTAGGAACAATTAATGTTTTATGGAAGTCACAGTTAAATAGATAATAATGAATCTTGTGTTGGATTAGCTAACAGTGTTTGGAAGAAACTACTGATGCCACAATCTCCTTTGGTAAGGGTGGCTGAGGGATTCTGGCACCTGGAGTCCAACAGATAGCTTTTCCTAAGCTCTGCTTGTATCTCACGCTTGTATCTCACAGGAAGTGATGTGCCATGGTGGTGGTTGAATTTTAAGGTTGGGGTGAGGCCAAGGGTAAGTACTGTGTTGGTGGGCTCTTAGGTGAATGCTTCTGAGGGACATCCTCCTGCTTGGGCAGCAACGCGACTTACCATCTGGAATGGACACCACTGCCACCAATCTAGGCCATTTTCTGGCCCTCTTCCACCATCCTGTTGCATTTTGTTCTGCAACCTGTACTGATGGCTGTGGTAGTATAAGGACCAGGGTGTTATGCTTCTTTTTCTATACTATACAGAGATTGCCAATTATCTCTGTCTGCTAAACTGTCTTAATTTTGCACTACCACTTACAGCATTAGGATTGGAAGAGGTAGCCTGCCATTTATCTTTTGATGGTGTCTCCAGTTTTGGTTACTGATACCTCGTTTTGGGCAGAAGTCACAGGCAGTGATGAGGTGAGGAAGCCACCAAACCATAGAAGAGTGATGAAGCAGGTATCAGCAGTGTCTCTCTCCAAAGATTTTGGGAGCTGACAGTAGGCTTGGGTGAGATCCTTTGACTATGGATTCAAACTCTATGGCAGCATAGCAACATATGAACAGTCTCTCTCTCTCTCTCTCTCTCTCTCTGGCTTTTCTTCACAAATGAAGATTCAGGAAGGACTTATTCCGCACTTTCTGCAAGCGCGCTGATGACTAGAAAGGCCAATCCGAGATAAACAAGTCCAGTTGCAGAAAGCACAGCAGAAGGTCTCCTTGGGTGATGTTTCCGGGTTGTGATTCTTTCTGCGTTGTCGTTTCTCTTCAAGACTTGTTCGGCGTGAGTTCTCAAATAAGGCTGCAGCGTTGTGGATAGTGTGTCTCCATGCCTCCCGATGTGAGGCCAGAGCGGACCATTGTTGGCGATCAATTTGACCGAGCCTGAGATGTTGTTTCAGGGAGTCCTTGTATCGCTTTTTTGGAGCGCCCCGCTTATGCTGACCCATGGCGAGTTCACCATAGAGTACTATTTTTGGGAGGCAATGGTCCTCCATCCTAGAAATGTGCCCTGCCTAGCGCAGCTGTGTTCTCAATATCATGGCCTCAATGCTGGTGATCCCTGCTTGCTCAAGGACAACAACATTCGTCACATAGTCAGTCCAGTGTATATTTAGGATTGTGCGTATACAGCGTTGATGAAAATGTTCAAGGAGTCGTAAGTGGTGGCGATAGGTGACCCATGTTTCAGACCCGTAAAGGAGAATAGACAGTATAATGGCTCTATACACACTGATTTTTGTGCTTCGCCTCAGGTGTTTATTACTCCAGACTCTTTTGTAAAGTCTTCCAAATGCGCTATGTGCCTTTGCTAATCTGTGATCGATCTCTTTGTCAGTCTTGGCATCTGAGGAGATGATGCTTTCCAGATAGGTGAACTGCTGAACGGATTTAAGCACAGATTTGCCGATGGCAATGTGGGGATGTTGGTATTCGTCCTGTGGTGCAGGCTGGTAAAGAACTTCTGTTTTCTTCAGGTTGACTTCCAGCCCAAACAGCTCTGCAGCTGTTGCAAAGCAGGATGTTAGGCACTGCAGAGCTGCTTCTGTGTGGGCAACAGAATAAAATATGAGCAGTATTTTACAGCTATAATTTAATTAGATTTAATTAGATTTCTAATTCAGTTTAACTACAAGCTTGCTGTTTCATGTAATTTTGCATTACTCTATTAACATGCTTCTGGAATGCAGCATTTCATTTTCAGTTGCTGTTTGTGAGTTCCTTGGTTGATGACTTATTCATTTAAATGAATTTGCAACTAGTAAATGATCAGGCACAAGGCAGTTTCATTCAGAACATGCAATTTTATTAAGTGATGAGAGAGAATTACTGAATAATAGTTTCTGTATTGGGAAGTAGATAGAGATAAATTCCTGTTTCATTTGTTCAGGAGATACAGCAGCAATATCAAATGAGACTTTGAAAACTAGAAAATTCAAGTTCTACATATGACAAGTTGATTTGGGGGATAGTATAGATTGTAGGGTGTAGAGAATTCTCTGGCTATATCCTCCATTGGTTAAAACATGAATAACTACTACTATTACTACTACTACCACCAGTGATGATGATGATGATGATGACGACGACAAAGAGAAGTAAAAGGTTATGAAATATGTTGGGATCTACAAACTGAGATTAAGTGACTCCAAGAGAAGAATATAGTTGTGTTTCCTATAGTGAGAGGTACTCTGGGAACAATTCAAATGGACTGATAAAACATCTGAAGGAAATTGCCATAGGTAGGATCACTGTAGCACAATTACTGAGGGCAACACTGCCTGCAAAGTGCCACATTATCCAATGATTCCTCACTGATTTCTAGATTCTTGGATAGAATCTGAATCAGTGATGGTCCAAAACTCCAGTCAGTAAGTAACACCTGGTAAACTGTTAAACTGATGAGGATAATAATGTAAAACTTCCATTCACGCCATCAACCATAATATAGCTAATTGTCTGAGTGTTTGTGTCTATTGGATAGTCTAATTTGTTTCTATAAGATGATGAAGTTCTGGAAGCTGGCCTTGAACTTTGAGGAGAGTAGTTTATTTGAAGGTTCAGCTAACCATTAGAGAAATATAGTATGTGTGTATTTGCATGAGATTTGTCTTCCTCGAATTATGGCAGTGCTGGTGTTCAGTGGTGAAACTAGCTAATTTTAAACTCTAGGTTGAATGGTCTTCTGCCCCTTGCAGAAACAGGATGGTGGATTTGAAAGTAAAAATAACAAAACGAGCATCTGTAACTATGTACATGCCCAGTTGGCTGGCTGCCTTACAAGACATTTATTGATTGTTGCACTTACATGCTGGGCTTTTCCTCTGTTGAGCTCAAGGGGAGGACCTACATGGCTCTCCTGCTCAGTATTTTATCCTCACAGCAACCTTGTGAGCCAAGAAAGCCTGAGAGTGAGTGGCTGGCCCAAAGTCAGTCCATTAATTTCATAGTTGGGTAAGGACAGAGGATTTGAGCCTTGATACCCTAAGTCCCAGTCCAGCCTTCTAACCACTACACTGCACTGCACTGGCTATCTATTACAAAAATTAAATAACAAGAAAGAAAGAGAGTTCTATTTTGGCCCTTGTCAGCTTCGGCGAGTACCAGCAGGGCCATGCTAGCCCAGGTGCTGAAACTAAGCTTGCTTGTCATTGCCATCTCCATAATCTGCTGCTGTTTAGATGGTCATCTGGAGGACTTTGGGATCCTGGATGTTAGTCCTGAGGTGCTACAGTGCTGGGCTGTCTATATACATTTTGTGGTGTGGTTTTTTTGGAGGGGCTGCATCTCACATTCAGGCAACATTCACACTATTTCTTCACAACATAGATCATCTCTTGGTAGCCTATTGCCCTGAGTAGCCTATTGCCACTAGGAAGAATTAGGGATCAGGGGATAGCAGACAGAGCCCATGGGTTGCATGTATGTAAAGCATATGGCTGCAGTGTTGTAGTGGAACCAGGCCTTCCAGGATCAAAGTACTGGAACTTTTTGATTAGCAGGGGTGAAGATGTCATGAGTCAGTCGTATCAGGCTCCCCTATTCCCTCTGAATTTAGCTGTAGCTATAGAAACATAGTGGGGGAGGGATTTTTCCAGTTGTAATCTATTTTTGTGAGCTCTGTGCCTTTTGAATTCTCATTGTGGGTTTGACTATGAGGATTGTTGTGATGAACACCCGCACACACGTTAAAAATTTAACATTGCATCACTGTATGGCTATGACCTTATTATGTCAGTGATTCTGTGCTACTGTTCCCAATAATAAAGAAAGAGATAAGAGGATTTTAGTAGTACAGATGATATATGTGGTGGTGATGGGGAGGTCAGAGCAAATATATCTTTTGGTATTGGCCAAAGACTAACATACATTGGGAAATAATGCTTGAAAATACCAGTGAAAGGACAGGATGTAATCTGATTTATCAATTGTTCGTCTTGTATGTGTGAAGAATGAGAATGAGATTAGAAGATTATTGGGTTTTTTTCTCTCTTTAGGATTTTTATTGATTTTCAACTAACAGGATATAGAATTAAACGATTAACAAACAAGAGATTCCAGGTCATGATGTTATGATATTATATCAGGAGGTCCACATAAAAATGAGTTACATCATTCTGTAACAGGCAAGGTTACTGTAATACATCTGCCCATAAATTCAGATAGGAGGGAGGAGGTTTCACTAAAGCTGAGTTTTTGTTGACATATTCAATTGATGTGCCCCCTGCAGCTGCGGGTGCTGCGGGGCCCTTAAACCAGCCCAGGGGAGGGGGGAAGGTGCCTCCCTGCCTGCTGCTGCCCCTCACATAGCAGCTTCCCCCGTCTGCGGCCCATTGGTGCCCAATGCCGCGAGGGTCAGAAGCCTTCCTACTAATAATGTTTTTGCAGGAGGAGGGTTATGACAGAGCCCCCCACAACAATGGGGGCCCCTGCAGCGGCAGGTGCTGCAAGACCCTTAAACCCGCCTTGCTTGTCCAAGCTTAATACATAACCAGCAATGATTAGCCAGCAGGAGGCACTTGACACTGTGAGTTGGTGCTAGAATCTGCCTTTTATGCAGGGCCAGCCCTGTCTTTAAGGACAGTGAGGCAGTTGCCTCAGGATGAAGATACTGGGAGGCAGCAGGCAAGGTGTTGGCGGAGAGGAGTAAGTGGCATGTGGTTTGCCCTGCAGTCCTGAAATTGCCTGCCTCCAGGTGCAGTCAAGTATGCAATCTCATTGCTAATTCATTAACCTTTTGTACATGGCATGGCTGGGGGAGGGGGGACACACACCATCCTATCTTCTTCACTTCAGACAGCATTATGTCTTGGGTTGGCCCTGCATTTATGTCTTTGGGCTGGTTTTTCTGCTGCTTCATCTCTCAACAAAACACATAGGAAGATCCTTGTTTGAAGATACAGTTAGAATGAAGAGTATGTTACTCTGTTAGCTGAGTAATGAGGAAAGAAGTAGAAAAGTGTAGAAATGAAAGCTGCAGCTCAGACATAGACATGGAGGTGCTCTTTATTCTTCCAGCTTCAGCTTCCTCTTCTTGGGACAACCAAAACAGTCATTTCTCCTCTTTTCAGGCATAACCACTTCCCTCTCTCCAACTCCCATGGCTGACGAAGGTTCCCTCATCTTGGATCTTTCCCTGTGTAATGGCCGTGGGAATTTGATTTCTTCCCAGGTGTTTCAGACTTCACTAGCCTTCTTGTGTGTGTGTGTGTGTGTGTGTGTATACAAACTTTCAAGTCGCCTGTTGACTTATGGCAACCCCATGAATTCTGTAAGGTTTTCTTAGGGAAGGAATACTCAGAGGTGGTTTTGCCAGTTCCTTCCTCTGAAATATAGCCTACAGCACCTTGTATTTGTTGGCCTCTTCTTAGTTGTTACTGTTTTGCACATCATGACAGGTGGGGAACTCCTTGCATCCCTCCCTCTGTAGACTAATGAACCTGTGCTGCAGCTTTCTCCCCTGCCCAACACAGCTGTTTCCAGAGCCATCTTCATGAGCTGCAGGGTGTGTGTGGGTGGTGGGTGGGTTGGTGTGTTTTCATTTTGGTATGGTTTGGGTTTTTTGCTGCCCTGTAGGAGGGTGCTGGGGAGGGGAAGAGGGGGGGCTTGGTTGCAAATTCCCACAGACTTTAAGCACAATCTTTCTGCTCAACCTCCCTTGTCTGTCCCCAAAGCGGAGCAGGTGGTGCTCAGCTGCTCCAAAAACAAGAGCACTGGCCACAGGCTGTTCCCTGTTGCCTTGCTGTAAACACTTAAAGTGTGCAGACACATTTCTCATGTACCAGATGGGTTTCCCTTCCCCCATCACAGCTCTCCTTTAAAGTTCTGTTGCAGCCTCTTTGCATGAGGTTTCCTGCAGTATAAGTAGAAACTGGAAGATAGAGGGTTGGGGGTGGGGAGAAGGCATGGACAGCAGAGATGGATTACCCTTCTGGCTTTGCTGCTCTTTCCTGGGAGACAAGTAATCTTGCTGCACCCCTTTGGTAGCCCAGTTGTAATCTGTTCCAAAGAGGCTGGGATTGTACTATCTCTAATGTAGCAATTGCCACTGGTTAAAGCTGAAAACAAAAGGCCACAGATGACAACACCTTGTGCAGTACAGCAATGCTAGCTGATGCTGAATTGCATTTTGAACAGAACCTGGGCCATTTTAAGATAAATGAAAGCTGTAAAGGATGTCATGTTTAAGATGTCCCACGGAATTGTTAAAAATGTGCATAACTCTCCCTTCCCCCCTTGCATGTGTGTGTGTGTGTGTGTAAATATGTATATATATATATAGCTAGAGACCCACTCATAATCTCTGCTCATAAACTGTCACTTACCTAGCTTGTGCATAAATTAAGCACTGAACAGAAACAAGAACCAGATCTTGGGAGGAAAAATTTGGACTATACCTACCAGAAGCCTTCAGCCAGCATAGCCACAATTGGAGGATTTAGGCCCTTGGTATCTGCTGGGGTTTGGTTACAGGACCCCCCCCCTCCAGATATCAAAATCCATGGATGCTCAAGTCCCATTATATACAGTGGTGTAGTAAAATTGCTCTTTGGAATTTTTTTTATTGGAATATTTTTGAACAGTGGTTGGTTGAATTCGTGGATATGGAAGGCTGACTGTATTTCTAAGTTCTACAAAGAACCAGTTCAGACTGTTTCTATTTAGTTCAGTTTTGTCTGCTTTCACTTGCAGGCACTAGCTCTCAGGGTCACAACTAAATAGACTTTTTACATCACCTGCAAAAGCCTATAGTTTTTCCTTGAAGAAAAGAAGGTTATGGAGGTGGAAATCTGTAACATCTGTGCACTTAAGAAACTGATCATGGGCGAAGTTCCAGAGTTTCAAAGATGATGCTCCCATCTTATGCTGCTGTATAGGAATTGTTGGGGATTTGATCAAATACCTTCCCACTCAGTTCACAGCCATTTTGCCTTTTGAGACAAGTCACCTCCCCTTTCTTTGTTCTTCACTTTTTTTCCTTTTTTTTTTTTTTTGCCTGTTTCTACAGTAATCATTCCATACATTTTGCAGGCTGAATCCAGTACCGCCAGATCCAGCACCCTGTCAGATGAGCATGATGACATGTTTATGTTGTAGCCACATTTTTAAAAAATAAGGTGTAAAAATAGCTTGAATGTATCTCTTAAAAATAGTTTGTACAGAGGCCAACACTTGGACAGACAAGCTGTGGCTCCAGTTTATATTTCTCTGTGACTAGGTTATTCTGTTCCTCTACAACTCTATCCCTCAAGCCATAAATGGGGCAACCAGTGTAACCCACAGACTTTGCCATTGCTTGTAATGTCCCCATGTGGAGTGCTGAGTTTCTATTTGCTGAAGTAGCTTGTCTGACAGTTACAAATAAGGAAACAGCACTGTGGATGTGGTTTTAGCAATAAATTGAATGAACTAAAATAAGATCTGCTGATACACAGACACAAGAAGAATTGGCTTTATTAACCTTTGGCACCCATCTTCAGACCCAGATAGCAAGATTTGGATTCTAAGTAGTGAGGCTGTTGCAGAAAGATAGAGATGAAGCATCATTATTCACTAGTCAGTTTGTTTCACTCAGTATGGCCAGAAGGTTATAAGCTAGGTCATAGAATGAGCTATATAGGATATAAAATGTCTTCTACCTGACACCACTTGATTGGTAGAAGCTCTGTTCAAATGTTCTTGACTCCATTTTGAGTTGGCTATAGACATTATATTGCCATCTTCATTCCTTCCTCCCTTCAGAGCAATGGAGATGAGAAATAGTTTAAAACTGTGGATTTTTAGGAATGTATGGTCTGTGTCATCTGCCAGATTTAAGATTATGCAATGTGCATATACAGCTTGAGGTCACTCGCATGTCAGACAAGCCTTTGAGGTTGCCAGGTCAAAACATCTAAAATTAAAGAATTTGCAGATATCTCACATCTATTATTTGGGGCATGTGGTTTTCCAGATAAGAGAATGAGTGTGGCATCATCTATTGCATTCTCTGGAAAAGATAGGTGGTGGTGTGAAGTAGATGATAACCCATGTGGTCCTTTGAGAGGAATACACCGAGTGTTTCTTCCTTGGTATATGCCAGATCTAGAAGAATCTTAAGCCAATGAAGTTTAGTGGTTTGAGCATTAAACTAGAACTTGGGGAGACCAGGGCTTGAATACCACTTGGCCATGGGAGGGTTAGGATTGGGAAGCACTGTTTTAACTTGCTGTTGTTTTAATTTTGCTGTACACCACCCCGGTTGCTGAGCAGAGGGGCGGGTTAAAAATAAAATTATTATTATTGTTGTTGTTGTTGAAACCCAGTGGGTGACCTTCAGCAAGTCACACGCTCAGCCTCTGATGAAGGCAATAGCAAGCCCTCTCTGAACAAGTCTAGCAAAGAAAACCCTACAATAAGATCGCTTTAGGGTTGCCATAAGTTGGAAACAATTTGAAGAAGAAGAATAACAACAGAAGAATCTAACTCTGGAGAAGGGGTTGGGGAGTAAGGTGGTATGTAGTGATGGCTTTGAAGCGGAGCAAACTCTTCACGTGTACAGAGCAGAACACCTGATCTTCACTGATCTTCACTGTCTATTGTGTTCCCTCCATGCCATATCCCAAACTAATCTGGAGTATCCTCCAACCTTCAGGAGCAGCCCCCTTTTTTTAAACTTCACTGGTTAGATAATCAATAAAATTGAAGTGCCCCATTTTGCTGAATAGGTGTTCTTTCATGAAATCAAAGCTTCCCTTAGATGCCACTCTAAATGTCTAGGGATGCAGTAAGTGTTTATCTTGGCTCTTTGTTTTCAAAGGATCTAACTCTTCTTTTAAAAAAACAAAACAGTATCCCATGGGAGAGCATGGACTTCTAGCTGAAATGCACTGACAGATTCTTTATTTAACTCTCTTCAAGTGGATGGAACAAGGAAAATGAAATGTGTTCCTTGGAAGAACATGCAACAATGAGAGAGAGAAAAGTTTATGGATGGTCATCTTCTCTACCTGTACAGTTATTATCTATGGTACCAAGTCCATTGATTTTGTCAGTAGATGGGTAGTAATTTTGGAGAGTTTAGACAAGAAGCAAGGACAACCAATGACATTTTGCTACCTGAGGCAAAAAAAAATATGGCATTCTCCATTCCATGTATAGATCCCTCTCTCTCTCTCTCTCTCTCTCTCTCTCTCTGGCTTTTCTTCACAAACGAAGATTCAGGAAGGACTTAATCCCGCACTTTCTGCAAGTGCGCTGATGACTGAAAAGGCCAGTCTGGGATAAACAAGTCCGGTTGTAGAAAGCACAGCAGAAGGTCTCCTTGGGTGATGTTTCCAGGTTGTGATTCTTTCTGCGTTGTCATTTCTCTTCAAGACTTGTTCGGCGTGAGTTCTCAAATAAGGCTGCAGCATTGTGGATAGTGTGTCTCCATGCTTCCCGATGTGAGGCCAAGGCGGACCATTGTGGATGATCAATTTGACCAAGTCTGAGATGTTGTTTCAGTGAGTCCTTGTATCGCTTTTTTGGAGCACCCCTCTTATGCTGACCCGTGGCGAGTTCACCATACTGCAGTGGTAATGGAACAGTGTCTTCTTACAGGCAGTAGGCTAACTAGGAGGGCACGGGGCAGTCCGATTCAATGGCTCTGTCGTCCAATATTTTGGTGCCCTGCCCCAGTTTCTGTCATCCTGGCTGGCTGCTTCATTCTGCCTAATGATAGGCCTGGGATAAATAAGAGATGCTTACGTTTGGCCTCAGTCACAGGACTGCTCACTTTATGCAGAGCCACATGTCTTTATTTGTTTATAAAATTATTTATGCCATGCCTCAACCCTAGAGAGTACAGTTGTCCCTTCACATTCGCTGGGGTTTGGTTCCAGGACCCCCCGTGAATACCCAAATCCGTGAATACTCAAGTCCCATTATATGCAATGGCATAGCAAAATGGTGTCCCTTATATAAGATGGCAAAATCAAGGTTTGCTATTAGGATTATTATTTTTTTAAGAATATTTTCAAGCCGTGAATACTCAAATCCGTGAATGTCAAGTCCGTGAATGTGGAGGGATAACTGTATTTCATTGCACTCTATATAAAAAATTAGCAATTCATTGCAACAAAACAATTTCAGATCTAAACATAAACAATAATAGAGATATATAATCGTAAAGCTTTAAAAAACCACACAGTTTATATTTAAGGCTTTTAAAAATATGTCATTGAACATTCTTGTATTGGCACCAGGTGAACTTTTCACAGGATGGGGTTCTAGACTTGTGGCACTAGAAAGAATGCTTCCCCTTCTGTAGATGATAAGCACACTTCTCTTGTAGAAAGTATACACAGGTGGGTTCCTCTCATTCTAATGCTCAGGTGAGGTGATTGGAAAGATGTCCGCATTTAGAAATCCACCATGCCAAGATATTTGTGGATTTAAAACAGAGCTCAGCAATTGTGTTAGTGGTTAGATTTTACCCCCGTATTCCCCCAGCAGGTCATGCTGCCACATTTCCAGTAAAAACTGCAGCCTGGAAATGGCTGGACGTCTCCTTCTGGTTGACACTTTCTGTTCTTTGGCTGATTTTCACCTAGGGTTGAGAAATGTGTAAAAAGCTAAACTGCCACATTTGGGGATGTTTTCCTCTGTTGTTATTTTTTTAATGGTAGTCAAGGGACTTGGGGGTTTGGGACTTGGGAGGCATCACGAAAATGGAGCTGGAGCCACATGTGGCCTGTGGATTGTATTTTCCCCACTCTTTGCTTTAGAGGCAAGCACCAGCACCATGAATTGATCTTGACAGCAAGTGGGCAGTCAGTGTAGCTCCTAATATGGTCTACTTGGGCAAAGCAGACAGAATTTTAGCAGTTGAATCTTATACTAGCTCAAGCTTCTACACCATTTTCAAGGGCAACACAACAGAATAATGATTTTAGTATTCCAGCACACATTATTCTAGCCAGGCTATTCTTGTTCAGGAAAAGCTGCAGCCAGTGGCCTAAATGAATCTGGTAAAAAAAAGGTTCTCTGGTACACATTTTCCTGTGATAATGCTATTCTTGCAGCTTTCCTTTACTGAGAACCAGAGCATGAAAAAGTTACTTTGTGTCCTTTGACTTCCAAAACCCCCTATAACAACAACAACATGGCCAGTGGGTTTGTGGAGTTGTTGTCCAAAAAAGGGAGACATCCTGATTGGTGCTGAGATTGTACTGTACACTGAAACCAGTGATTTCCCCTATGGCTGTGCATCAAGCTGATAAACAGAATGCTTGAGGTCTATTATGCATGGAGAACTGCCAGATAAACATGTGAGAGGCTGCTGCAGTTGGAGTCTGAAGAGCAATCAGAGAGCCACCACCAGCCTTTCATGTGGCTTCCCCATTTGCTTTTGAGGATGTATTGCTGGCTGCCCACACACATGCAGTGCTGGGTGCCTTCCTCAGGGCTCAGATGTTGCTTTCTTATTAAAGCTGAGACTTTGGCACCATTTGTGCCTAGTTGCAGTTCTAAAGTCTTATTTCTTTTCCTCTGGGTAGTCATGTATGGAATCTATTTTTCATATAGCCCTGTATTATATGTCTTTCTGTTTCTAGCTCACTGTTAATTCTTTTGGACTGATAATAGCCCTGCAGGGTCTTGGGCACAAGTTTCCCCATCATTTTCTATACATTTAACTGGAGATACCAAGTATTGAACTTTGGACCTTGCACACACAAGTCAGTGTACTCTTTGTCACTGAGCTGTATGGTTTGTTTCCCTCCACGGTGACTTTCTGCAGCTTCATGATGGCAGTATCGAGATCAGCAGTCTAATAGCAGGTTGTTGGCTCACTGTACTTCCAGAAACCTTGTTTGTTTATCATCTGATGTGAAAACCTATGGCTTCATTCTCAAGACTGGGATATAGGTAGATCCTTGCTATGACATTACTGGAGAAAAATCTATTTTATGGCAGTTGTGTGAATACCATAGACAGAGAGCGGCTTTCTACTAAACCATTTAAGGGGAACCCATAGGAAGCCTGTTTAACTCGAAAAGTATTGGGCTGTGGTTGCTCCTGTTAGTTGAGATGATTATCTCAGATACATTCTGCTGCCATTTCTCCTAGCAGCAAGCATGCACATGTTCTGAAGTTAATTCTTTGAACAGTTGAAGCTCTTGCAGTAATTAAAGCCATTTCTCCGTGGCCAGGCATTGTAGACGCTAGCTTTGTTGAGTTGTGGGATTGTTGCTCATCAGCAACAATACACAGCATTGGTACAATTGAAATAATTGCTAATAATGGACCTACTCTAACTGGTTTAAAGTGTTTTTTTCACTGGTATGGTATCCCTATGTATGCTTTTGAATTATTTCTCAGGACAGGCATATGTATCACAGTAGGCAGAGGTGCTTGCTCATAAGAAAATTTCATGTTTGGCATGTTATAGGGGTATACGGAGATTTTCAGACAACACTGTTATAGTGTTACTATTCCACTTTATTTGTTATGGCTGCCTCCTCTTGAATCCTGGGATTTGCCGTTTAGGGAGGGGCATTTACAACTCTCAGCCAGAGAGATTTTAGGCCTCACTAAACTACAAACCCCAAAATTCCACAGGAGGAAGCCAGAGCAGTTACAGTGGAATAGTAACACTATAATAGTGTAGTCTGAAAATCTCCTACATGAATCTACCCTAGCTGAGTTCCAGATCCAGATGTATTCCTTGTTTCAGTCTGTGGAGATTTTCAGACCGCGTTTTACCGTGGCTCATGCGGGAGGAGCTTCCAGGAGAGGGACGGTGGTCTTGCGCGGCAGAGGGTCGTTTTCGGACGCCGCCGTCCCTCTCCCGAAACCATCCGTGTCACTTCCGTGAAGCTTCGGAAGCCTCAGCGCCATATTTTAATCACGGGCAACCTCCGTGATTAAAATATGGCTCTGCGGCTTCTGAAGCTTCACGGAAGTGACACGGATGGTTTCGGGAGAGGGACGGTGGCGTCAGAAAATGACTCTCTGCAGCGCAAGACCGCCGTCCCTCTCCCGGAAGCTCCTCCTGCGTGAGCCATGGTAAAACGCAGTCTGAAAATCTCCTGTGATAGTCAGACCACAGAAGGTTTGCATACAGCAAGTGGTGCAGAATATGTGGACCACCAGGAAATGCTAGGGATTTCTTGGTAGTGCTAAGAAATTCTTGACTGAAGACCTCACAAACTGCTGCCAGTCAGAGTTGACAGTACTATGCTAAAAGGATCAGTGCCATGATCTGTATAATGCAGCTTCTCATGTTCTCCACCCCTGGTGTAGAATGATCTGAAACATATTCTTGCATATCGCTGTCTTGCCATAGCAAGGCAGATTGTCAAGATGAGCAACTGTTATATTTGGTTTACCTGTTTTTTCCACTCTGTTCTTTATGCTGCATGTTCATATGTGTAAGAAGAAAAGTACTTTAAGAATGTGTAAAAACAAAAAGGCTGAGGTTAATTTCAATCAGTGGTGTACCCTCTTCGGGCTTTATAGACCTTAAAGCAGAAGTGGGCAAGGTGCAGCCTGCAGATCGCATGCAGCCCTCCAGGGCTATTTTTGTGGCCCGCAGGGCCCCCAAAATGTCCCAAAATGATCTCTATGGGGAATAGAGAGCATTTCCGCCATGTTTGGAGCTCTCTTGGGCTAGCCAGAGGTCAAAATGAAATTTTACAATTTTTTTCAATTTTTTTTAGTCTTAAAATGCCCTTAAGGGGTCCAGGATGGCTCCATAACTTGCCCTCCCCCAATGTCCCCTAGAGGACACTTGGGAGCATTTTGGGGTAAAAAATTATGTTTTGTTGCAAGGGCGGCTGCAACCTTGAAGGTCTAATGTGCCCCACTAGTCTTCCACAGTTGCCCACCCTATCCAAGTCGCTGAGCCTATTTTGGAATTAGGGTTCAGTGCCATGGGTATTTTCTGTAAAGCCTGGAACAAAGCCAAGAGCAGATGAACCACATCCTTGACGTGGAACCCAACACCTATTGCTCTATAGCAGACAAGCTGTATGCCTAGCATCTCCCTCCTCACTGAACACATAGGGAGCTATCTTATACCAAGCCAGAATAGTGGTCTGTTTAGTTCAGTCTGGTCTGCACTGGTCATTCCCAGGATGTCAGCTCCATCTCCATCCAGCTTGCTGGATAATGGAATTTATATTGCAACATAACTGGGAAGCACCAGCTTGGGGAAATTTGGTCTCTGGCGCTTTGGGCAGGTTTCGCTCACAGCCCTACCTGTAGAGGCTGGAGAGTGAACCTGGGTCTTTTTGCATGCAAAATATGCCCCTCCCCAAGAATCTCACATAGTTTGTTCCCCAAATCAACATTCAAATATGTTTAGAAACCACACATAAACCAGCCCCCCCTCCCTGCTTTTATTTGCTGTTTTTGAAGAATGAAGCAGCATTCAAGGAAGGGATGGGGTAAGTGTTTGTAGATCAGGCAGATCCCCAGTGAGAACACACTGATTAAAATCAGGAGAACATTATACAACATAAAGGCAGGAAAGAAGCCATTAAAGAGGAAAGAATGTGGCTAGTGCTGTGGCATTGCCTTGCTTCTTTTGTCTTGCTTTTTGCAGAGACAGGCTCATGTAAAATAATGTTTACAGTATTTCTTCTATTAGCTTTAGTCCTGGGGGTCATTTACACCGCAAATAATAATAATAATAATAATCCTCAAAGAATTTGCCCAGATTCCTAATGGTCCTCACGCATTTCGGGCCAAAGTTGCACTATTCAGAAGGAAGCAGGCAAAAATACCTTTGAAATGCACAATAACTGCTATCGCAATTTTTCCAGATCTTTTTTTGAAAAGAAGCACTATATTTGGGAAAATGTGCACAATAGGATGTCTGTACAACAAATTCGCAAGCGGTCATCTATACAATCAGTTCACAAAAGGGCAAAATTCACAGTGGCAAGAAAGAGGAGTTTGCCACACTGCCTGTGGGAGGGAGGGGGCATGGCCACCTCGCTGCAGGGCCTTTGGGCCTTTGGCCTGCCCTCTCCCACTGCGCCACTGACTCTAGCCATAGAGGAGCAGCCTCGGGAACCTTGGGAGTGGTACAGCGTTGTTGTTGTTGTTGGCCCTCCAGCCGCACCCCCTTCTGCACCACGGACTCGGGCCCTTGAGCCTTGGAAGTAGTGTGGCTGTGTGAACCGCTGCACTGCTCCTGAGGCCTCTAGTGTCAGTGTCCATGATGCAGGGGGGCATGGCCAAGGCCCAATGACAGACTCGGGTGTGACACAGCATTGTTGTTGTCATTGGGCCTTCGGCCGTGTCCCCCCTTCTGCGCCACTGACTCTGGCCCTAGAGGCCTTGGGAATGGTGTGGCTGTGGAGAGGCCATTGTGGCTGTTGTTGGACCTTCATCCCCCTTCCCCACAGACAGAAGAACTTTCTAGGTCCCAGCCTCACAATTTTTTTTAACTTTGGGGAAAGATTTGGGAGGAAATTTTTGTTCCTGGATGGGCCAAAACTGCCTTAAAAATGCACCATTTCCTCCCTAGTCTTGCAAAGCCCCCCAAACCTCCCCAAAACAGCAGTGGTGTTGTTGCTGTCATTAGGCCTTTGGCCCGCCCCTCCACACTGCGCCATGGATTCTGGCCCTAGAGGCCTCGAGAGTAGCGTGGCTGTGTGAACTGCAGAATTGCTACTTCTTCGCTACAACCAGTTTTGAAGAAAATCGTGGGTACAAGTGGCCACTGTTGCAAAAGGGAGGTAAGGTGATATTTTCCATACTTAATTCTCCCATGGAACTGACCCCCTGGTGATTGCTGCAGTGTCTTTGATTAAACCTCTTTCAGTTCATCTACTGACCTACAGCTGCTGCTAGAAGTGGCTGTAGTTTTGTTGGCTGAGTTGGAGAAATGGAAGTGTAATGCGTGCATAGTCCTTTTTTAAAAAGTCATGCAAGTCCTGTAGCCTTTTACATTTAAGGTGCAAACCAGATGATTAGTGGGAGATTGTTAGAAGTGGGTAGAGACCTGTGTTCAGTGTTCTGCTAAATCATGAAACTCTCTGGTGTCTTTAATCTAGTCACTATGACTCAGTCTAAGCTATGTCAAAAGATTGTTGTGAACACAGGATGTGATGTGTGCCTTCAAGTCATTTTCTGGTTTGTGGTGACCACAAGGTGAACTTATCACAGGGTTTTCTTGTCAAGATTTGTTAGAGCGGGTTTGACCATGCTTTCATCTTAGGTTGAGATAACTCACCCAGCAGATTTTTGTGGCAGAGCAAGGACTCAAATCCTGGTCTCTCTCAGAGTCCTAGTCCAACACTCAAACACTATGCTGGCTCTCAAGCTGCTTTATAGATTGGGCTATTTGTTCATCTAGCCCACTATTGTCTATACTTCGGGGTCTTAGGCAGTGGGTCTTGCTTATAAATTCATAGGTGTGCACTTTGTGGGGGGGAGGCTGTGGAGCTTAAGCCAGCAGTCAGTGATAGGCATATTGACTAGCTCACATGATGTACTCAGTTACAATGGCAGCAACAGTGCAGGACTGTCCCACCTCTCTTTGTGTTGTACTATAACGTTCATGGTTCTTTAATCTTTGATCCTGTTCGCCAGTACTGTATCTGTTCATTTGTGTGTTTATTAAGAATTTATACCCTGCCTTAAAGGGTCTTTGTCCCTCACCAAGTGGTTTAGAGCACAGCCCTTCTTCAATAAGATGGCTGAGAGGGCCAGCAGTACATGGTGGGCCTATTTAGTTGTCACATGAATGTGACCATGCCAGCCTTACTCCATTCAACATCATAGTAAGAACAGGCCATCAGAAGGCCTGTGGAAAACCTTAATAAATGCAGCAAGAGAAACTTGGCTGAAATCCAAGGTCAGCTCAAGCAGGCTTCCCCCATGATGGGAAGAAGGAGTGGGCCTGACAGACCACACAAGAAGCTGTTTCCCACTGCCTAACCGTAAAGTGGAAAATCGAAAACACTGAACCTGGTATCGTGTTACCAGGACACCACAAGAGTGAACATCCAAATCATGTGCCTGAATTTGAATATTTTTGTCTGTGATTATGTACACACATCCCTTCTTTCTCAGTCTTGTTGTGTATTTTTTAATCCTAGGAGAGCTTTATATAATGTTCAGTTATCTTTTGAGGACTGATAACTTTTCCCATTTAGGTGCATCTACCACAGGTACGAGTATGCTATGTGAGGTAGACGAGTAATAAGTATCTTAGCTATACTGTTCTCGGGTATCTCTTGGGCATCTTTCTATTCAGGAAATGCTGTAATTATGCCTTTATTGAGATAATCTTTCAGTAGGGCCAGCCCTACCATTATGCAAAATGAAACAACTATCTGGTTGCACCTGTGTCTTTCTGCCCTCTTGGAGGACCACAAAGACTGTCCTTAACCCCCTAATATACTAGTCTGTGGCCGTTTAGTGGTGATGGGGAGACCCTCATACAAATGATGATGATGATGATGGTGATGGCAATAATAATAATAATAATAATAATAATATTCATTTATATCCCACCTTTCTCCCACCAGTGGGACCCAAGGCAGCTAACGACCTCTTTAAAACCATACAAGCTAAAAATAGTACAGAGTTAAAATTACATTATAAATATAAATTTACAAAATAAATTTATAAGTTAAAAAACATTACAGTAAAAATATTAAAATGCCTTTTAAAAACTCTTTAAAAATTTAAAACTGCACTGCACAGCCTCACACTCCAGCCCTTGTTAGTTCATAAAAACCTAGCGGCATAAAAATGTCTTAACATGCCACCAGAAGAAAAGCAAAGATGGGAACATCCTGGACTCTCCAGTCCAAGTATAGTTGGCAGACTGAAAACTGGGGATTGCTTCTGTACCTTTAATGGGCATGCAGAAGAGAGAATTTCAGCAGGTACTGCATGTTGTGCGACCAGGTAACAAGGAATACCTGCTGAAACTTCCTCTTCTGTTCAACCATCAAAGATACAGGAGCTGTCTCAGGTTTTCATTCTGGCAACTGTAATCGCCGGGGTTGAAATAAGGTCCAGCTGCTAGTCCAGTCAACTTTGGCATATAGTCCTACAGTCTCAAGTCAGAATTCTTTCACATCATCTCCTCCCTTAAACTGGAAATGTTAGGCATCAAAGCTATGATTTATTTGCCTGCCACACATCTACTCTGTTCTGAACTATGTGCACTCCCCTCTTAATCTCTGCTTCTAAACCAGGGGTGGGAATCATGAATCCTTCCAGATGTTGTTGAACTGAAGCTCCTGGCAGCCCTAACTAACATAGCCAATGGTGCAAAATGGTGGGAGATGCAGTTCACCAATACCCAGCCCTGTTCTTAACTATTAGAAAAGGCCTCCACTGTGCAGTAATCATCAGCCTTTCCAGACTTGAGACTCACATATAACCTGGACATGCATTTTGTGATCCATTTCTTAATTCTTTACCATGTATTTGTACAATGATAAGGCAGCACAGAGTAGGTAAAGAGGTAATTCAGAAATATATGACCAATATAAATGAATTCAGATCTCCAGGGCCAGATGAACTATATCCAAGGGTATTAAAAGAACTGGCAGAAGTAATCTCAGAACCACTGGTAATAATCTTTGAGAGTTTCTGGAAAACAGGAGAGGTCCAGTCAGACTGGAAGAGGGCAACTGCTGTCGCCATCTTCAAAAGGCAGGGGGGAGAAGACCCAAGTAATTCCTGTCTAGTCAGCCTGACATCAATACCAAGAAAGATTCTAGAGTAGATCATTAAACAGACAGCCTGTAAGCACTTATAAAGGAATGCCATGATCACTAGAAGCCAACATGGGTTTCTCAAAAACAAGTAATGCCACACTAACTTTATCTCTTCTCTTGTCTCTCTCTCTTTTAATAGGGTTACAAACTTGGTAGATAAAAGGGAATGCTGTGGATGTAGTGTATCTTGATTTCAGTAAGGCCTTTGACAAGGTCCCCCATGATATTCTTGCAAAAAAATTAGTAACATATGGGCTAGAGAATGCGACTGTTGGGTGAATTTGTAATTGGTTGACTGACCGAACCAACAGGGTAGTCACCAATGGCTCCTCTTCATCCTGAAGAGAAGTGACTAGGGGGTGCCACAGGGTTCTGTCCTGGGCCCAGTGCTATTCAACATATTTATCAATGACTTGGATGAGAGAATAGAGGGCATTCTTATCACATTTGCCGATGACACCAAATTAGGAGGGGTAGCTAATACCCCAGAGGACAGGATCAGAATTCAAAATGACCTGAACAGATTAGAAAGCTGGGCCAAAACTAACAAAATGAATTTCGACAGGGAGAAATGTAGGATACTACACTTGGGCAGTAAAAATGAAATGCACAGATATAGGATGTGTGAGACCTGGCTTGATGGCAGTACATACAAAAGGGATCTAGGAGGTTGATTACATGGCAAAAAATATCTGGGAAGAATTCAGGAAGAATCCCATTGGTCCTCACGTTCGGTGGGCCATACTCGTGCTATTTAGAAGGGTGGGAAGCACCCCCCCCCAAAAAAATCAGTGACTTTCCATCCCTCTATTTTCTGTGGTCTTTTTTGAAAAGTCCGGGGAAAACTGCACTATTGGTTGTCTGATCAATCAGCAACCATCCCGGAAAAGAGGCACACAGCAGAGCTGAATTTTGATTGGTTGGACCTTGGAGGGCGCGAGCTTGCAAGGGATGCCTTGCAATTGAGGAGCCACCATTTTTGAATGGTCCTACATCAGGTCCACCGCCTCCTCCTCCAAAGCCCGGAGCTAGGCTCCTCTCCCTCCTCCTCCTCACTGCCACTTCTAGCCAAGGCTGGGCAACTCCAGCGCTCTCCCCATCCCCGAACCAGCCCGTCCAGCCTGGTGCCCTGGCCCTTGGCAGCTGGTGCAGCTGAGGGCTCTACCTCCATGACTGCCCTTCAGCTGCCATCCCTTCGTTTCCACGGCGGCAGCTTTCCAGGGAGGGCAGGATGGGCTGTGTGCACCAGGTCTGCCCTGCTTAGCCCTTGCATGCCCTGCACTAGGTGAAACAGGCAGCCAAGGACACTTCCTCCGTGACTGTCAGTCACGGAGGAAGTGCCGTAAGCTTAGCAGCCCGTTCCGCATGGTGCCCCGGTGGCAGCTGCAGCCAAGGACACTTCCTCCATGACTGACAGTCACGGAGGAAGCGCCCTTGGTTGCACCAGCCCATTCCACATGGCGCGGGATGGCAAGGGCCAAACGGGGCAAACCTGGCACGCACAGCCTGGCCCTCCCTCCGTGGAAAGCCACCACTGGGGAAATGAAGAGAGGAGCTGAAGGGCCTCCACCGAAGGGCTCCCCCCCCCCGCCCAGCCAACAAGCTGACAGGCCACGTGAACCACAAACTCGGGAATTTTGACAGGCACCAATTATACAGATTCATTGTGGGCACAACGTGGGACAGGACCGAAATGGTGGTAACACGAATTCTCCCATATTTAATTCTGCCGTGTAGATGAGTCCTAGGAATCTTAGTGGACCTCAAGCTGAAGATGAGTCAGCAGTGTGATGCAGCAGCTAAAAAAGCCAATGTGGTTCTTGGCTGCATCAATAGGAGTATAGTGTCTAGATCGAGGGAGGTAACGGTGCAACTCTATTCTGCTTTGGTCAGACCTCACCTGGGATACTGTGTCCAGTTCTGGGCACCACAATTCAGGAAGGCTATTGACAAGCTGGAACGTGTTCAGAGGAAGGTGACCAAAATGGTAAATGGTCTGGAAGCCATGCCCTATGAGGAGTGGCTTAGGGAGTAGGATATGTTTAGTTTGGAGAAGAAAAAGTTAAGAGATTACATGATAGCCATGTTTAAATATTTGAAGGGATGGCATACTGAGTGAGGACTGAGCAAGCTTGTTTTCTGCTGCTCCAGAGACTAGGACATGAAGCAATGGACTCAAACTACAGGAAAAGAGATTCCACCTAAACATTAGGAAAAACTTCCTGACAGTAAGAGCTGTTTGGCAGTGGAATACACTCCCTTGGAGTGTGGTGGAGTCATAGAATCATAGAGTTTGGAAAAGACTGCAAGGGCCATCCAGTCCAACCCCCTGCCATGCAGGAATACACAGTCAAATCATTCCTGACAGATAGCCATCCAGCCTCTGTTTAAAAACATCCAAAGAAGGAGACTCCACCACAATCTGAGGCAGTGTATTCCACTTCGGAACAGCTCTTACTGTCAGAAAGTTCTTCCTAATATTTAGGTGGAATCTCTTTTCCTGTAGTTTGAACCCATTGCTCTGTGTCCTAGTATCTGGAGCAGCAGAAAACAAGCTTGTGCCATCCTCAGTATGATATCCCTTCTAATATTTAAACATGGCTAGCATGTCACCTCTCAACTTTCTCTTCTCCAGACTAAACATACCCAGCTCCCTAAGCTGCTCTTCATAGGGCATGGCTTCTAGACCTTTAATGTCACCCTCCTCTGGACACATTCCAGCTTCTCGGTTGTCTCCTTTGGAGATTTTTAAACAGGCTGGATGGCCATCTGTTGGGAATGCTTTGAGTGTGTATTCTTGCATGGCAGGGGGTTGGACTAGATGGCCCTTGTGGTTTCTTCCAACTCTGTGATTCTGTGGTTCCAAGGCAGTGAGTGTAACACAACAGGTTGGGGATGGCTGGTTTAAAACAACTTGTTCTTTATATTGGTAGCCTCATTGAATGACACTTAATTTGGTATTGAACATCCCGAAGAGATGTTCCTGGAATCCATGATACCATGAGTTCTAAACTTTGGCTTCTAGACTGTGTCAGCTTATCTTACTCCCTTGGTGTCCCATCTATGTTGTTCATAGAAGTTGTCCTAAGACTCATTATCTGCCTTTTCTGTCCCCCACCCCCACCCCCTAGTTCTAGTATCTGTTGCTTCCTCACATCACTTGTCACAGTAAATGGTGAACAGCCTGGGATATTGGACTGCAGTTGTTTTACTGCCTAAGCACACAGGGTTACTAAATTGCTGAGTGCTTTTCCCCTCCTGCTTCCATGCAGATCACAGCAAGCTGCTTTGATGAGGCAGAGTACTATTAATTAAGTGCCTTGGGCACAGATTGATGGAATTTAGTGAGGGGACTAAGGAGGTTGCAGTCTCAGTGATGCTGCAAAATAAGGCACCTCTTCTAATCTCCTGCCAGGCTTTCAGTGAAGTGAATTATTTCAATAATTTTATCTTGCTGTGCTTCCAAAGAGCTGAGAGCAGCTTACACAGAACACCGCATTCATCTTGTGAAGTGGGGTGTGTGTGTGACAGAGGGGAGATTTGCTTGTTCAGGGTCACTCTGAGTCTCTGTGAACTTCTGAGCTGGGTGGTGATTTGCACCCCGCCATCCTGAACTGTGTCCAACAGGCTGACTGCACCACCTATAGATGTGCTTAATGCATGGTGCTGACTGTGATCTGTCTGTATCAGGTATAGGGGATTCAGCCCATCTAGATTCATAGGCTACCCAACACACAGGTGTTTCTGTTAATCCACCTGGCAGAACCAGGTTTTACAACAGTTTTCATGGTCTCCTGCAGGGTTGGGAATCACATGGCTTTTGTTGCATTGTATGGTAACATTGGCACTCCCTTTTTTTCAAGCTGCTTTCTCCCTATTTATTCGTTTCGTTTAATTTCTGTGCTGCCTTACCTCCAGTGAGCATGGATCTCCTCCCCACTTTATCCTCACATCAGCTCTGTGAAGTAGGTAAGCCTGAAAGAGAGTAACTGGTCCAAGGTCTTCCAATGGCTCACTGCAGGCTTGAACTTACATCTCCCAAATATCAGTCTGACTCCAGCCACTATACCACACTCATTTGAAATAGTGCAGGAAACATTTATTAAAGGGGGCAAAGTTACTGGCAACACATGGAGGCCATTACAATGTTGTTGTTATAAGAAGAAGAATCAGGGATCTCTTTGAGAATGATTTACATGGACTGTAGCCACTCAAGAGCAAGCGGGTGAGAGAGATGGTTCTTCATTTGTGCTGTCTTTCCAACCTGGTTGGCACAGGTCTTGTGGTCTGTACTTCACTTCAACAAGTGGAATTCTAGTGTAGGAGATTGGTCAGCCAAGTTGAGATCTGGGTACCATTGATAACTCAGCACAGGAAATAATATGAATTTGGTTCTCCTCCTTTTCCTAGGTTTGAACCATGAAACAAAGATGTTAGAGTGAAACTGTGCACGCATCCCAGTAACACATGATTTGCATAACTGTTGATTTAGATAGTAGTTTACTTTTACAGTTATTAAGGCAGGGCTGAAGAACTCTCAAGTCATCCTCCCCCTCCCCAGTTCCAGCAGCAGGGAAATCATCCGTGGGGGGGGGGCAGAACCATCCTCCCCCTCCCCTCAGCTGCTCTCCACGGCTCTCTTCTGTTAAAAAAAAGGGGGGGGTAAAGAGCAGGCTCACACTTGTGCACCCCAGACCAATCAGAAGGTCTGTTCTGTCCCCTCCAGACCATAGAACAATTCCTGCAGTTATCTTAATGGCCAGGGGTACGCATTTCCCTCTGAGTTTTAAAAAAAACTCCAGGGAAAAGCTGCAAAGGCTTTTCCTGCAGTCTTTGTCAGTTTTGGCCCCCCTCCTTCCAATAAGGCGAAACAACACAGATGGCCATCCTCAAATTCCATGAGGAATATTTTTGCTATTTAGATAATCTCTTAGTGTGTCTTTATATACAGCACTGAAACCTGTCAACAATTTATTAGGGAAATCTGAGTCGTAGACTCAGTGTAAACTAACAAGCAAACTACACAATTGGACAATCATTTAAGGTGCAATACTTGGCTTTAAACTAATTTAAGCCCTCTAGAGGCACATACATTTACAGTGAGCGCATACTGGAGGCATATTGTAGGATCAATATCACATTGGCCTTGGATTTGATTTCTGCTGTTCAGAGATTTTGAATAGCAATTATATACTCTTTGCACATACATGAGCTCTGTTCTTAAAAGTCTAGAATTCTCCAGCCAGCATAACTACTTTTACAGGAGTTGTAGCCCCAAAACTAATTCTTCTAAGCTCTAGGTAGGGCCAGCATGCATATATTTGTTGAACACTTCTAAGCTATGTCTCTGTTAATCATTATTAATCAGAGTTGGTCTGTTTCTTTTGGTTTCTTTGCTTGCAGGTGGCTGCTTATGCAGCATGCCTTTGTTCTTAACTGCTGAACTGAGCATCCTATAGTCACCGGCTTCAGTGTTTATCTTCCAAGAGATGTCTGCAACAAGAGGCAATGGAGAACACTGGAAATCCTTGGAGTCTGTGGGGATTAGCCGCAAGGAGCTGGCTCTCGCGGAAGCCCTGCAGATGGAGTATGATGCCCTGTCCCGCCTGAGGCAGGACAAAGAAGAGAGCCAAGCAAAGCAAAATTCTGACCAACCTCTCATTTCCTGGGATGATCCAATTCTGGATTACAACAAACCTGCTGTAAGGAATGACTGCCACAATATCAAGGTCATGCAAGGCCTATCTGGCTCAGACCCAACTCTTAATTACAATGCCCTCTCTGGCCAGGAGGTTTCAAGAGCTTTTGGGACCAACAACACTACCTCATCCACTCTGCTGCCTGAGCCAGAGAGCCAGCCTTGGTTGAAGGGACCGCTCTCCAGCGACTACTTGTATATCTTTGAAAGCACGGGGCATGACTTCCTCAATGAGCCCCTGAATAGTACATCCTGCCAGGACAGTAGTGGCAGCAGTTCCCCCAAGAAGCTTTCACCTCCCCCATTGCCCCCTCGCATTGCCATCTGGAACACCTCAGAAGTGAACCAAGCTTCCCTCAAAGAGTCGCAGCCCAATGATATCAACATGTTCTCTTCATCCCATGAGAGTCCTGATGGGAAATGGCTAGGGCGTAGAATCTCAGAGGAAGACCCATATAGCACAGTAGACTATGACGGCATCAATGACGCTATTACCCGACTCAACCTCAAGTCCACTTATGACACTGAACTTTTGAGGGAAGCCACATGGAGCTGGAAGGAAGGGAGAAGTATTTTTGAGAAAGAAAGTAGTGGGAAGCCAGTTGCTCGCAGCAAGACTATGCCTCCTCAGGTCCCTCCCAGGACCTATGTCTCCAGGCCTGGTGGACGAAAGAATGCAGCACTCAACAAGAACCGGAGGATATCAGCAGATCCGGTAAGATCATTGAAATGTAATTACCACCTTACCACCCTGAGTGCATCTGATCTCACATGAATTTGGAAGCTGAGCAGGGTCAGATCTAGTTAGTACTTGGATTGGAAACCACAAGGGAATGCCAGGGATCTCTAAATAGAAGATGCCAGTTAGAACTGATAATACTGAGCAAGATGAACCAATGGTCTGACTCAGTATAAGGCAACTTCCTGTGTTCCTACGTATGCTTGAGGAGCTCAGGCCCTTCTCCCAGGGCATATCTGAGAGATTCATACAGAAGTCTTGGTACACTATATGAATCTTTCCTCCAGTTGTGTTGGACTACAGCTTCCACCATCCCAATCTAGCAGGGCTGTTGGCTGGGGATTACGTAAGTTGCAGTCCAGCACATCTAGAGGATATCAGCTTGGAGAAGTCTGAATTAGCACATATTTATGATGAGTACAATGCTTCCTATCTAAATAAATAAGACAGTCCAAAGGAAAGAGGAAAACGTCAGCTACAGCCTCAAGAGCTTATTTTGTTCTAATGGTCTGTTTGCATAGTCTACATAGCCTTCTCCAGCACCTGGAAGACTTCAGTGGAGGGAGATCAAGATTTCCAGAATTGATATTAAAAGTTATGGGCTGTATCAAAAGCACATGCATCTGTTGTTTGTTACAGGGAGAAATGTGTGCGAGGTTTTCATTAGATAAGCCTCCCAGGTGTGTATGTGTGTGTGAAATGCAGTCACACATTTAACATAACATTTACTTTGGTTCCTTCAGTTTCAATCCCTATATGGCCTAAAGCAGTTCTTAGAGGCCTATTCCGGCTGAAGCATATATGTGAACAGAGTCTTTGGAGATGGGGAAAATGTCCATTCTGCTGCCATGTACCCAATTCATACCTCCAACATTTCATGTATGAAAACTGAGTTGTGTGTAGCAAAGCAACATCAGAGTATGCTCAAGATGGCAAAGGTTATTAATGAGAAAGAACAGACAAACTAGAAGTTGCAGAAGTTTGCTTTTGCTTAAGTCTACAGCAGGAATGAGCAAAGTGCAGCCTGTGGGCTGTAGTGTGCCCCCCAGGGGCTGTTTTTGTGTCTATTATACCCCCCCAGGGGACAAATGCTTTGGTTCAGAATGCCCCCAAATGCATTCTGGGGGTGTGGAGGGTATTTCCACCATGTTTGGATCCCTCCAGGGGGGGGGGGCTATGGATCAAAAGCATTTTTTGCAAAAAATGAGGAAAAAATTGCCCCTAAATACCACAAAATGTCCTCTGGTCTGTGTGGAATGCATTTCTACTACATTTGATACATACATACAGGCCCATTTAGGCCTAGAAGATGTTGGACTGGTTTTGGTATTTATATTAAGCTTTGCCTTGTGTAAAGCCTTCCTTGATTAGCATCTTGTTTAGTTTTTATTCCAAGCTCTTGCAGCTTGTTTTAGACCATAAAGGCTTTTCTGGAGTTTGCAAACAAGTGATTTGCATCCTTCCTTTTCAAATCCAGGAGGTTGTTCCATGTAGATCTCTTCCTTGAGTTGTCCATTTAAGAAAGCTGTCTGGACATCCAAGTGTTCAACATGCATTTTTCTGTATGCTGCCACACTCAAAAGTGTTCTTATTGTGGCATCTCTCACCACAGGTGCAAAAAATTCATCATAGTCCATGCCGTATCCCTGGGAGTAGCCCTTGGCTACTAATCTGTCTTTGTATCTTTGGATTTCCCCTTCTGAATTTCGATTGATTTTAAAGACCCACTTACACCCCTCAGGCTTCCTGCCAATTCCTACTTTGTGAGTTTCCAGGTTTGATTCTTGTGCAGAGAGTCTATTTCCACCTGTGCTGCTTCTTTCCATTTGCTTGCTTCTGCTGTGGGTAGCCAGTGGGGAGGGCTCCAGAGCATCCGATAGCTTTGGGTTGTCCCTCCCCACATGCTCCCAGTAGGCAGGAAACAAAAGGACTTGGCCTGCCCCCTGTGAGGTCATCCTTGAGGGACGACCCTTGGCTAGCCAGTCTGTTTCCTGCCTACGCTCCTGGTAGGACGTGGTCTCTTCCTCTCTCGATTACCCTCCCTCCACGTGGCCGGTGCCATCTTGGGTCACCCACCTCTGGGCAAAAAAAAAAATCAACAACAACAATAATAATCGCAATAATAATAATAATAATCACCAGAGGACGGGAGTTCACCCAGGGACTGGCCTTTTGGAGGGAAGGAAGCGGAGAGGGGAAGACCTCCCAAGATGAATCCCAACGTGGACATGGACGTGGTGATCGCAGCGGTGATTGCCGGAGAGAGAGGCCGGCGAGCTTGCGCCGGCTTGAGCGATCAGCTGGCAGCCCAGCTGGAGGATCCCGGTCTGGGTACCTTGGCGGGTGGCAGCGGCGCAGCGGCGGCCGCTGGGAAGAGCGGCAAGAGAGCAGCAGCTGGGAAGAGCGGAGGCGGCGCGAAGAAGCCGAGAAAGGAGGGGAAGACCTCCGCTTCGGCTGCTGCGGACCGCCACCCGGACCCGCTCCGCCCGGAGGGGCTAGAAGCCGGCCGGGGAAAGAACACCGTGGAGGAGCCCCGGGAGGACGAGGACCCCGTGGAGGAGCCCCGAGAGGACGAGGAGGCGCGGACCGGCTCCGAGGACGGAGCGCAGACCACGAACGTGGCGCACCTGGCACAGGAGTCCCCCGGAGCCACACAACAACCGGCTCCAGGCCCCCAGCAGCTGCTGGCGGGCAGCGTGAGTGCGACCGGGACCCTGGGCACTGGGGTGGCAGGGGGAGGTATTCCAGCGCCAGTCCCAGACTGGATGCGAACGACCCTGGTCAGGGATGCAGCAGGATGGTTGGCAGCTAGCCTACTCCAACCATACCTGCTAGGGACCTTACAGGGAGCCCAGTTGGGAGGAATGGCACCCCTGGGGACCCCGAACGCCATTGGGACCCTTCCAGTTGCCCCCACCCCTCAGCCTACGCAGGAGGCTTCCCTCCAGAGTCAGCATAAAAAGGGGGGCAAGGGCAGGGGAGCAGATAAGGGAAAGTCCAAAAAGCTCCCACCCAGGAGGGTGACACCCAGGGACACTGGAGGCCGCGGGATCTCCGCTTCTGTAGGCCAGAACAACCTTTCCCAGGGAAGGGTGCCCAGCGAGGCCGAAGAGGAGGAGTGGGCCTCCGACTCAGGCCGTGAGGACTCCCCTCCCCCTAGGAAACCCCCCAGGGACCAGCAGACAGACTACCTCTCCCAGGAAGATGAGGAGGAAATCTCTGTTTATTCCTCCGAGGGGGAGGGGGAGGGGCACCAAGGAGAATCAGATAGGGAAGAGGGAGAACTATCTGAGGAAGAGGCGGGCACATCTGCTGAAGCCACCAGACCCTCAGCTCGCCACTTCACAGCAGAGGATTTCACGATCTTACTACAGAAGGCTGTCAGAACCTTGGGCCTCCAGCTGCCCACGAAACAACAGTCCCAATTGGATCCAGAGCTTCCTGAGATCTCCGGGGAGTTCTTTCCTGACTCACAGCCCACGGCCCTAGAAATGCCGGTCCCGGCGACCGTGATGCGTCTAATTTGCGACGAGTGGGCTAACCCAGCTGCCATTAAGGGACAGCCCGCCATTGCAAAAAAGCTCTATACCTTACCTAAAAAGGTCATGGGCAAACTACAAGTCCCACTTATAGACGCTCCCGTCTCAGCCCTGGTCTCCTCAGCCGTGTTTTGCTGGGATGGGGAGGACACCCTGAAGGTCCCAGAGGACAGGCGCATGGACACAGCTCTTAAAAGAGCCCACGAGGCCACCTCCCTGGCCATCAAGGCTTCCATTACGGCCACCATGATAGCACGAGCAGCCATCCAATGGCCGAAGGAGGCCGTGGCAGACGTGCCCAAATCGCAGCCCAGAATTCGACAGGATCTCAACAAACTGACTAAGGCCTCTGCCTTCCTCGCAGATAGCACCTTGGACGCGGTTTAGTTTTGTGCCAGGGTGCAAGCAGCCACTGTGGCAGCCAGAAGACAGGTGTGGCTGAAATCTTGGAACGCAGATTTCAAATCCAAACAAAACCTGGTCTCTTTCCCCTTCTTAGGGGAAAAACTGTTTGGGGAGTCCTTGGAACCAGTACTGGTGGAAGACAAGGACAAGAAGAAGAAAACCCTGGCCTCAGCCAAGAAAAAGGAGGAGCGAAGGTTCTCGAGACGCTTCAGGCCTTTTCGTCCCTCAGGCAGCCATCAAGGTGGGCCCTCCGTTCCTCACACCTCCGGGGCTAAGGATTTCAAACCCTCTAGGACGCGCTGGGGCGAGAGCAGATACCAGCGCAGGCCCAATCAAGGGTCCACGGGCAGACAGACTCAGTCACAGTCAGCGAAGCCCAATACAAAACATCAACAATGACGCCGACCCCCCAGTGGGGGGACGTCTTCAGGCCTTCGCGGGGGCTTGGGAGAGGTCTACCTCGGACAGATGGGTCCTGCAGTTGATACAACAGGGCTACCGGATAGAATTCTCCCGACTACCCCCGCGTTGGTTCGTACCTACACCACTACAAAGAGACGTAGAAAAGCGACGATTGATGGCGGATGCCATTCAACACCTACTACAACTGGGCGTGATAGAGGAGGTGAGTGCCTCTCAATGCAACAGGGGCTGCTACTCAATACTGTTCCTGGTCCCAAAGAAGAACGGCACTTGGAGGGCAGTCCTGAACCTCAAGGGCGTCAACAAATTTGTGAAGAAGCGGAAATTCAGGATGGAGACACTGAGGCACATTCTGGAGGCACTAAGACTGGGAGACTTCCTGGCCTCCTTGGACCTTCAGGATGCCTACCTCCACATCCCAATACATCAGGACCACCGACGTTTCCTTCGCTTCTATTACAATGGCAGACACTTCCAGTACAGGGCCCTTCCATTTGGCCTGTCGTCGGCACCCAGAGTGTTCACGAAGATCTTAGTCGCTCTGGTGGCTCATTGGCGACGCTCTGGGCTGCATGTCTATCCCTACTTGGACGACCTGTTGGTCAGATCAACATCCCTACAGGCAGCAGAGAGGGATGTACATCGAATACTGAAATCCCTGCAGGAGCATGGCTTCCAAGTCAACTTCGACAAGAGCCAACTCACACCTGTACAACGGATATGCCACTTGGGGGCTACAGTGGACTCCGTGAGGGGCACGGTGTCCCTCACCCAGGAGAGGAGAGACGCTATTCGTCGTGCCACCCTGAAAGTTAGAACACAGAACAGGATAGACCTCATGCACCTCGCCCACCTACAGGGTCTGATGATAGCAGCGATCGACTGCCTCCCTTGGGCAAGGTTTCACTCAAGGACACTGCAGTGGTTCCTCTTACAATACCAGGACAACATTGCAGTCAAGAGCCACATCCAGGTGAGGACGCCACAGGAAGTGTTAGCGTCCCTGACTTGGTGGCAGTCTCCAGCCATCGACAGGGGGCTTCCTCTGTGGAAGCCGGACAGGATCCAAATAACGATGGATGCCAGTCTCCGGGGGTGGGGAGCCCATTGCGGTCCACACCTGGCCCAGGGAAAGTGGTCGAAAAAGGAGGCGGCACACAGCATCAACTGGCTAGAGCTCAGAGCAGTCAGACGGGCACTTCGGGCCTTCGAGAGTCAAATCAAGAACAGAGCGGTCCTGATCCGTACAGACAACGTCACCACGAAGGCGCACATAAATCGCCAGGGTGGGACCAGATCCCGCGCCCTGATGGCGGAAGCGGCCAGACTTCTCCACTGGGCGGAAAACAATCTGATCTCGATAGAAGCAGAACATCTCAAGGGGACACTCAACTCCAAGGCGGACTGGCTCAGTCGCTCAGACCTCGATCAGGGCGAATGGAGCCTTCACCAGCAAGTGTTCAGCGATCTCACCCGGATCTGGGGCAGACCAGACGTCGACCTATTCGCCTCTCCAGTGAATGCGAAGGTACCACGCTTCTTCTCCCGCTACCTGTCAGAGGGAGCAGAGGCCATAGACGCGCTGACGTCCCCCTGGCCGGGGGGTCTTCTCTACGCCTTTCCACCGCTACAACTAATGACCAGAGTGCTCAACAAGATTCGAGCAGAGGGTGCGGAGATCATCCTGATAGCTCCGAACTGGCCTCGGAGAGCCTGGTTCCCGGAGATATTGGAGATGGCGATAGCATCAGCCCCAATCCCATCTCGGCCAGACCTTCTAACTCAGGGTCAGGTTCACCATCCGGACCCAGACTGGCTCCAGCTCCACGCATGGAGATTGAGAGGCAGATGCTAACCTCACGAGGCTATTCCCAGACGGTGGTGGGGACTATCCTCGCCTCCAGAAGAGAATCGACGCAACGCATCTATGAATACACCTTCAGAGTCTTCAGACAATGGTGCAAGCGCAAGGGTACAGACTTCAGGGAAATCTCGGTACCGATGTTACTGGATTTCCTACAGGACGGCGTAGAAGCCGGCCTGAGACCAAACACCGTCAAGAGGCAGATAGCGGCCCTGACATCCTTCCTGCCGCCCGAAAGGGCATCGGCCATATCTGGTCACCCACACGTACGTAGGTTTGTGCAGGGCCTCACCAATTTGGCTCCACCTACAGTTCATAGGTTTCCATCATGGGACCTACACATAGTCCTGAAGGCACTGACAGCTCACCCCTTCGAACCTCTAAGAGAGGCCTCGCTGAAACACATGACATGGAAAGCCCTATTCCTGGTGGCCATTACCTCAGCACGCAGGATCTCGGAGCTGGCGGCACTGTCAATCAGGAGAGATCTCTGCATTTTCAGACCGGACTCAGTGGTCCTTCGCCTCAGACCAGACTTCAAGCCAAAGGTGAATTCGGCGTTCCATAGAACCCAGGAGGTGGTACTTCCGTCCTTCTGTCCCAATCCAGAAAGAGAGTTGGAGAGGATTTGGCACACCCTGGACGTTCGATGAGCTCTTCGAATCTATATCAAAAGAACAAGACCAATCAGAAGGTCGGAGGCCCTGTTCGTGTCCCCATACACGAAGTATTTGGGCCGTAAGGTATCCCCTTCAACGCTAGGAAGATGGATCAGGGCCTGCATCACAGCATGCTATCAGTCACTACGCATGGAGGCCCCGGAGGGGATCATGGCACACTCGACAAGGAGTGCGGCGACATCGGCGGCCTGGCAGAAGGACGCACCACTAGAGGAAATCTGCAGAGCGGCGACATGGAAATCACACTCCACGTTCGTCCGACATTATTGACTGGACAAGATACAGTCAGCAGAAGCAGCTTTCGGCAGAAGAGTGCTTCAACAAGTGTTCCAGGCGTAAGATGGGGGACTCGCCAGGCCCACCCGGAACAGAAGCTTTAGTACATCCCAAAGCTATTGGATGCTCTGGAGCCCTCCCCACTGGGAAAAGGAACGTTGGTCTTACCTGTGATACGTTCTTTTCCAGTGGTGAGGCGAAGAGCATCCGGACCCGCCCGTTGGCGAGTCAAAGACAGAAGGTGGTGCTGACATCTCCAACAGTTCTAGAACACACTGATGAGGAATGAAGCATCGGGGACTGGATCAACACAGAACCTGAAATCCCTATCAAGAGTGCTACATTCACGAAGCTTGGACACTGACTGGCTAGCCAAGGGTCGTCCCTCAAGGATGACCTCACAGGGGGCAGGCCAAGTCCTTTTGTTTCCTGCTTACTGGGAGCATGTGGGGAGGGACAACCCAAAGCTATCGGATGCTCTTCGCCTCACCACTGGAAAAGAACGTATCACAGGTAAGACCAACGTTCCTTTTCCACCTGTGCTGCTTCTTTCCATTTGCTTGCTTCTGCTGCGGGTAGCCTTTTGATTTCTTCCCAAGTGGAAGGTTCATATGGCACCACTGTCCTTGCAAGGTAGGACAGGCGTAGGGGTGGCACTCCTCTGTTTGATCGGGATGAGCCTCTAAGTTCTGGTTGCAGAGCCCTATCTGCTTCTATCTGTGTTCGCAGTCTGGGGGTGCTCCTTGATTCATCGCTTCAGATGACGAGTCAAGTGAATGCAACGGTCAGGAGCGCTTGTTATCAGCTTCGGCTGATACGCCAGCTGTGCCCTTTCCTGGAAGTAAGGGACCTCGAGACTGTCGTGCACGCGCTGGTAACCTCTCATCTAGATTTCTGCAATGCGCTCTACATGGGGCTACCCTCGTGCTTGGTCCGGAAACTTCAGTTGGTACAAAATATGGCAGCCAGAGTGGTCTCAGGAACATCTCGGAGAGATCATATAACTCCAATATTAAAATCTCTCCACTGGCTGCCTATCAGTTTCCGGGCCCAGTATAAGGTGTTGGTTATTACCTTTAAAGCCCTAAATGGCTTGGGTCCAACTTATCTCCGGAACCGCCTCCTCCCATACAATCCTCCCCGCACACTCCGGTCCTCTGGGAAGAATCTGCTTCAGCCACAAAAATCTAGGCTGTCTGCAACCTCCCAGAGGGCCTTTTCAGTAATCGCCCCCAAATTGTGGAATGGCCTGCCGAATGAGATCCATCAGCTGACGAGCTTGAGTAGCTTTAAAAAAGCCCTAAAGACGGATCTCTTTCGGCAGGCCTTTCCTGATTAGATCCCGGCCTCAGGAACTCAGTCTCCTGGCTTTTAAAAAATTATGTATATATTTGTTTTTAATGTGTTTTTTAGTTAGAAGGTTTTAATCTTATTGTGTTTAATGTCTTTTTATGGGGGAGGGTGGTGTTTTTAGTCATTATTATAATGTTTTAATTGTTGGAAGCCGCCCCAATTGTTTTTAGCAGAGGGGCGGGGTATAAATAAATTTTTATTATTATTATTATTTATTCTGTGGTGACTTCCAGCTCTGAACTTATTCCTGTATGCTCTGCATCCCCTTCAGCTTGTGTATTGTCCAGAAAGCAACTAGGTACCAGCAAAGTATAAACAGGACTAGTCTGGGAAGGGAGCCAACTGTTAATTAGCTCATAGGAATACAAACACAGTCAAAGATTTAGTCTAGTAACTCAGTCCAAAAGGTCAGAGGCTTATAGTGGTCAGTCAGCATGGGTCCAAAACAGTCCGTGGGTCAGTAGGAGCAGGCAGCAGAGTAGTCAGGGACAGTCCAAGGTCTAAGCACAAGTCAAGGTAACAGAAGTCAAGATAACCGGAATCCAGGCACTGAAGTCAGCAGGAAGCTTTCACCAGGAAGATCAGTTGATCTCTGACAAAGCCTCCATTGCCTCTCCCAGCATATATAAAGCAATTAAGGCTTTGTCAGGTGTTTTTTAACAAACAGGTTTTTCTCATAAAGTCTCAGAGATTTCCTTTGAGCTTCCTTTTGAGCTCACTGCTGGGTATACGATGGTGGAGGTAAGTCCCTCTCTTCTTCTTCGTCCTTATCTGAATTGGCAGGACTCTCTGCTGGGACTGATGCCAACCCACTTGAACCAGGCTGTTCCTCTGCTCGAGCCTCTAGGCTGGCAGGACTCCCTGCTGGCACAGGTCCCTAAGGCCGTTCCCTGCCACGTCCCCCTCCTTCTCTGACTCTATAGCCTCATCAGGCTCACTGGGCATGACATGTATTCACTTTCACTTCTTCATTTACGATGGGTGTCTGAAGCAGGCAGGCTTCATCTCCATACCTAGGCCAGTAGGCTATTAGTTGTTCTGTGTTGTGAGATTTTTCTGTTGTGTAGTCTGTGTCTGTATGGTTCAAATCTGTTCTCTTAGTCTCATCAAAATACACAACACTTCTCACTGTGATTCTTCCTGTTTTGGGATCGAGAATTCTGTAGCCTCTACATCCAGGTTAATAACCCACCATCACACCTTCTTCAACTCTGTCATCTAGTTTGGACCTCTTCTCCTTTGGCACGTGAGCATAGGCTCTGGATCCAAATACTCTAATATGGTCCATGCTCAGTTTTCTTTTATGCCAAAGTTCAAATGGGGTTTTGTTGGTTGCTTTGGTTGGTAGTCTATTCTGCAGGTATGTAGCTGTCATCACAGCCTCTCCCCAGTAGTTCTTGGGCAGCTTGGAGTCTAGCAACATGCATCTCACCATTTCCATTAGTGATTTGTTCTTCCTCTCTGCAGTCCCATTCTCCTCAGGAGTAAAAGGAGCTGTGTACCTGTGTACAATGCCCTGCTCTTTCATGTATGTTTGAATGTGGTGTGAAATGTACTCACCACTGTTATCAGTCTGAAGAGATTGAGGTCTTCTGCCAAATTTGTCCTCCATCATTGCAACATATTCCTTCAGTAGCTGCAAGGTCTGGCTTTTCTCTTTGAGCAAATAAGTCACACAGTATCTGGAATAATCATCTACAAAGGTTAGTAAGTAACGATTCCCAGCTTTAGACAAAGTCTGAATTGGATCACATAAGTCACTGTGGACTAGTTCTAGTGGTTGCCTCAATTTGTTTTAACTCTTCCTGGAAATGGAGGGCTTAGTGCCTTTCCCTTTTATGCAGTTCATACACTTTGTGTTGTCATTGCTATACATCTTTATCTTTATGCCTTTGGTCAAATCATTTCTCTTTAGATCTAATATACCATTCATATGATGGTGGCCAAGTCATCGATGCCATAACTGCACTTGTAAAACATCTTATCATATGTACTTGCTCTCTGGTACAGTCCAGTTGAAAGACACCATCTTTCTTAAATGCTCTGGCATACAATTTCCTATCTTGGGTCACTGTGCATAGGTTTCCACTGAAATGCAGTTCAAAGCCCTCATCTGTTAGAACAGAAACACTCAGAACATTGCCATCAAGGGCTGGAGCATACAACACACCTGTTGCTTTGACAGGATTATTGCCACATTCTGTGTTACAGTGCAAGACACAATGTCCCTTCCCTTTCACAGCCAAGCTCTGCCCATCAGCAACTTTAATATTTCCAGCTTCACAGGGAGTCATATTACTGAAGAAGCCTAATCGTGACACCATATGGCTGCTTGCCCCTGAGTCTATGAGAATAATTCCATCACTAGACTGACTCTGGGTTGCTCTAAAACTCTTATAATTGTGAGGATCACCTGAACCAGTGTGCCTTGAATCATCTCCTCTGTCTTCCTGTTCTGGGTGCTTTGTAGACTGCCTTTGTCTAAAGTGAGAGCTACCATTGGCTGATTTTTCAAGTTTCCTGTTGGCTACACAGTCTCTCCGGAGATGCCCGCACTGGCCACATTCATAACAGCTGGCTCCTACTCTCATTGGCTGCTGAGCTCTGGGGACTTGACATGCATGCCCCTCTCTTGCGTTGCTCTATGGCAGTGTAATTTGAGCCATAAGCCTCAATTGCACTCTGGCAGCCAGATCTGGCCCAACAGAGAGACATCTTCAGTGCCTCTCTCCTGAACTTAACTAAAACATCCTTAAACAATGGGTCTGTAATCGCATTAATCTCAGAAATAAAGGGTGAAAATTCCTTTGGTAGCGATCCTAGCAAAACTCCAGTCTTTTGTTGATTATTGTGTTCACCTCCTGCTATAGAGAATTTATCTATTAAAGACAGGATTGTTTCCATATGTTTCAGAGGATCATCATCAGCCTTTAGTTATAAGGAAAATAGTGATCTGTCTAATTCAATTTGATCCTTGCAGATGAGTTTGCCCAAATAACTCTTTTAAGGATTGAATCATATTTTTAGCAGATCTCTCATTCTTTATATGAATGAGATGAACATCTTCTAAACACTGAATTATTAAACTTCTTGCCATACTGTTCTTGTAGTCCCAGCGAGCGATGCTTACTTCTCCCTCTGCTGGTCTTGACATCTCGAGGGCGTCCAAGATGCCTTCCTCTGCCATCTGTGTTTCCACTCTGAATAGCCATGAATGGAAATCATCCCCTTTCAATTTGGGAAGCAAAGCACGTCCATTTGTGCTAAGCTGAGCCATGGGGGGGGGGGCGGTGTTGGGCGTCCATAACCTGTTAGACTGGTTATGGTATTTATATTAAGCAGATTGCAGCAGAACCCCAGTACTTCATGAGCTTCTGGTACAAGACAGGACATAAAACATTCTGGATGTTCAGTAAAGTTATAAAGCAGAACGTACGTTTATTATGGCAGAGAATACATCTTGGATAAGAAAAGTAGATAGAAGAGAGTTACCTAACTTAGATGCAAGAGTTCCTAAAACTGACTCTCATGTGTGCATGTAAGAGATTTTTAGTCTGGTCTGCCTTATGTTGCTAGCCTCTAGCTTCTCAGACAAAGAGTTGTAAAACACTAAAACTACTTGGGGGAAAGAAGGAGGGGAAGTGATCTCTGCATGTAAACAGGAAGTAAATAGAAGTCAAAAACACACACACAGAGTTGTAAACAAGTGTTGATGCTTCTTCACTTCCAATAGAAGAGGCCTTTTTTAAAATCAGGAAGTGACTTCTGCTCACTTCCTGTTGTTAAAAAAGGCCTCTCCTGGGCCTAAAATGGTGAAAATGCCCATGTCCCCTACAGGGCATTTAGCGGCAAATTGCTTCGATTTCTTTGTGGGAGAAGGTGTGGTGGAGGAGTGTGCCCCTCCAAGGTTTCCTGGGGGAAGGCTAATGTGCCCCCCTAGCCTTCCACAATTGCCTCCCCAGTCTACACAGGGGTAAGATTTGTCCCCTTCTCTCCTCTCTGCTGAGTTAATTGGGTGCAAACAACATTTGCACTTTGCACTTAGTTTGCAGAAGTCTAATTGAGGTCAGAAGGGGAAAGTGGGAGGAAAAGAGAGAAACTGGGACATTTTAAATGCAGCTGGAAAAGTGGAAGGACAGAGGATTAATCAGCACTGTCTCTACTGAATTGGGAAAGTTTGAGGGCATAGTCTCTTCTCATTTGGAGCACCTCTGCCATTTTCCCAGTAGACCCTAAAACGATGTCCAAAAAAAGCAGGTGTACTTCCCATGGAGATAATACACTAATCAGCTGCCCTGGAGGGATCCTCTTGGAATAAGCAGATTCTGAGCTCATTTCCTATTCCTCATCCTGACTTCAATGTCACCACCAGAATTAATTGTCCCTCTTTGTGTGTTGCACCTCCTGAGGTTTAATGGCATGTATCAGCTGTTGACAGTCTGCCTTGGGAAGACAAGGCTGCACATATCTGTTGTGCTATTAATACGATTCCCCCAACCCAGCAAGTTTTAAGGAAATGCAGTGTTTGGTTAAAAAAAAAGAGAGAGAGAAAGAAAAACCTCTTCCCCCAAAGATGTGAATCCATCTTGGCTGTTGGAACTTCCGTTTCCCAGAAGCAGCAGCTTCTGGAAGATCACACAATCCAAAGGAAAGAAACAGCCCACTTGCAGAACAGGGGGCAGGCTTGTTTTCCTGTTAGCAAGAAAAAAACTCCACAGGGATAATGTTTACAATGCATGTTAGCCTTTCCTCCTCAGTCCTTTTCATGATAATCCTGAGCTGTCTTGCTATACCAGGATCCTTAGTAAAATGACTATTAGACGATTCTAGGCCTAGATCACAGGGATCCCCCTTTATACAGCTTATCAGGGATAGCATATTTTTGGACATGAGTAGATGACAAATACCTCTGGAATCTCAGGGATATAAATAAAGGCAAGATCTCCATCGTCATTCAACTTCCCGGGCCTACGTATATCCAGTGAGAAATGTTGTCAGGAGCTGCTGGCAGAGGTTATGTGAGTTTCATTCTGCATTTGTTGTGCAAGGAAGTAATTATAAAAGAGCATTAAAGTTGTCTTTAGTGTCTGTTGTGTGCCCTGTCCTTTTCCTCTGTCTCCTTCTCCTCATTCCTCTATTTGGTGGGTTAATTGCTCTGACAGTGGGGCCTTTGTTTGCTTTTGAAGGAGTGAATTGAGGCTCTGAGACCATGTGTGTGCTCTCTTTGGCTGGTCTTGGTGTTCAGAGTGTTTCTGTCCTTCCTTCCTCCTTGTCCTACTAGGGCATTTGCGGGGGGGGGGGGGTGATTGGAAAGTAAATGGAAGGTTTTGAGAATGGTTCTTTTCTCAAAAAGAAAAGTGTTTGGTGGTGGTGCTATTATTATTTTGTTATGTTATTATTTATTTTCTAAACAAGACAACAGACAATCCAGGCAGAGTTGACATATAATAAATACCTACCCACTCATTCAGCAAATAACAGGCATGGGGGCAGATTTCAAATAATGAAGAATCAGTCAACCATGTGTGTCTTAACATATACAATAACTGCTGTGCCAACCGTGGAGACCAGCTGTAATCCAAAAAGAAAATTAACATTTCCAGTCTCTGCTGCAACATCCTGGTTTGAAATGCTGGCAGATTGGCATCATTTTAGGGAATACATTTGTCCCTCCATATCCATAGATTTGGTATCCATGGATTTAAGTATTCACGGCTTGAAAATATTCTTTAAAAAATAATAATCCAAAAAGCAAACCTTGATTTTACCATCTTATATAAGGGACCCCATATTGCTATGCCATTGCATATAATGGGACTTGCGTATTCATGGATTTTGGTATCCACGGGGGGGGGGGGGGGTCCTGGAATCAAACCCCAGTGAATGGAAGGGACAACTGTATTTTCTCCTGATAATTCTCTTATTAGTTAAGATCTGTTCAGAAGTCATGTTGTGTATTCTGTATCCATGTAGGCTTTAGGTGTATAGAGCACAGCCATTGGGTTTTAGAGCATCACAAGGCTGGAATATATTTCCAAGGAAACCTATGCGGTTGTGTCTCTTTTATAAGTTAAAATATAACATATGGAATCTACTCTAAAAGTTAGATTAAAACAGTGGTGGCTAGCCTTTTTCTCAAGGTGCTCTGTGTGAAACCCAAAGTCTATAAGTGTCTTACAGAAGACAGACCACTATTTCAAGAGACAGTGCACTGAGTTGCCCTCTATACAAAGGGTTGACCAGTATCTGCTTTTAAAAGAGGCATAAGAGGGGAGAAGGTGGCTTTGGAAGTTGCTTGTCAACATTTAGCATCAATCAGGACAGTAGACTGAGCCAAGAACACTACCTTAACCTCATTCAAGGAAAGGGGGAGGTTTTTTAACCATCTGTTACCTGGTCCTCCCCCCCTCCCCCCCTTTTTTTTTTTTAAAGTAGAGATGGCATGGATTCAACCAGAGAAGTTTTCAATGCAAGGCTCATACTCTTGCCCTGTTACTGAGTGGTCACCCTTCTCCCAAGTAGAAGAGAATCTTCAGTGATGTCTAATAACGTGTTTGGGGTAGCAGGTGAACAATGATCACTACTATTCAATTTTTGGTCTGCAAAATGTTGGAGGTTATATTGTTTTACAAAGCCCTTTTTTAGTTACATTGACACATTTCTGGATAATTTAGTGCTCAGGGGTGTCTTTCTGTTGTATTGATTATTGCTGAAAATTGACTAATGTGTGATTTAATTGATGAAGTCTTGTAAGTAAATGAACATCAACTGTGCTCACCTTTAAAAAAAATGTTCAAATAAATTCTATTTATTAAAAGCTTACATAGACAGATATTTACTCCTGTAGAACTGCAGTTCTTTTTAAAGGAAAATGTCACTGACAGTGCTTATAAAGAAATTTTTGCACAGTTTTGCAAAAAAATAAAAAATAAAAATGCTTTTTCACAGTCTCTGGAGACAAATTGGATAATAGCTGAAGAAATGACTAGCCAGTCATTAATTGTATCTATCATGCTCTGAGCTAAATATAGATTTTGATTCTATTTTGATATTTTATTTTACCTTGCATGGTATGGTTTTTATGTTATAAAGCCTTATGAATATTTACCTGTAATGTTTATCGTCCCCTAATAAGTTCTCAGTTAAAAAACTGTTGGTTCTAACTTCTTCCATAGATAAATCATTAAAACAAAACCAGTCCACATAGCCTTTTTATCTTCAGTTTCCTCAGTGTGCCATCATAATAGGATTATTCCTACTTACTCTCCTGCTCTTCAATTTGTTTGGCTAATTTGGAGACTGATTTGTGTTGTTCATCAGTTTTGTTGTCAGTTTCCTTATCCACAGTCCTTATGCATGTTTACCCATCGCACATATTTTTTGCCTCTAGCCTATTACTCCATTTAGTTTCAGCTGCACTTATTGATCAGCCTATACTTATTATGATTTTGTACTGCATCAAAGCTTAGGGAGGTTCACAAAATGGTATATCAGTCTTTTTCTTCTACAGTAACCCTATAAAGCTACCATTATCCTGATTTTAGGTAATATTGCTTTATAGCCATCTGAAAGAGGTATGATGACCTCATGACAGTTATAAAAACAGGCCTTTGACCAGAAGTATGGTCAAGAGAGGCAGATAGCACCCTACCCTCCCTCTTTTTCTTGGCCTCCATTAGGAAAAGTAGGTCAAGTAATTATTTATAATTGCATGAACTAATATCAAAAGACATGTATTGAATTGGTACAATACTCAATCAGCATTACAATTAATGTGTAATTAAAAGGAAGAAAATAACTACATTTCAAGAAACTGTACAGAAAAAATAACATTAAAACCAAATTTAAGAAACAGACTTTTCTGGTCTGAAGTCCATATATGTGTGCCAAAGTAGAAGTGTGGGAATAAGGAGAAAACGAATATTTGGTAAAACATCTTCCTTTCCCCCTGTTTAAAGCAGGGTTAGGGAATCTTTGCATTTTCAGATCTTTTGGGTTATAATTCTCATAATCCCTTACCACTAGTCATCTTACCCAGGGCTTCTTGTAGTTGCAGGCCAAAGCATTTTCCCCACCTCTGATTTAAATCATCACTCATCCCTTGCTGGCTCCACAAGTGCCACTGTCTGTAAAGCTGGTACATCTCTTTGGAGATTTTTGAAGTAAAGTTTTCATAAATATTTGAAACAAATCAAATATATATGGGGTAGATCAAGCTATGGACCAACGTGGATTGTTGGATCTCTGTCCTAAGAATTAATGTACCTTCATGTACAATCATGCAGCAAACATAGATCATATCAATTCATAGTAGATCTCTGTAACTCAAGATTTACTCTGCTAGTTTTCTAAGGCAGAAGATAATTGCAGGGCCCTTTGCAAGAATGATGAAACCTCCATTGGCTCAAAGATGCCATTGTTGCCTTCATAGCAAAGCCAAGTCAGGAACTTCCTCCATCACATTAAACTTGTTATATCTGCAGCATGAACCCAACTCATATTTCAGCCCATATTTATATCACTGCAGCAGTGCCTAAAGTGGTATGATAAAGGTGGGAGTAACAAAACCGTATTGTATCATGTCCAGCTCTGTTTTCATCCATTCAATCTATACAGTAGAACCCCCATATCTGCTGGGGATTGGTTCAGGGGGACCGTGGATACCGAAAACCGTGGATAATAGCGAATGCCATTGAAAATAATGGGATTTCCAGTTTAAAATACCACAGAGTTGCCTTGGAGGACCTAGAAAATGGCTAGAGAGGACACATTTTCTAGGAAGACTCTTCCTAGTGGATAATTGAATCTGTGGGTAATGAATCAGTGGATATGAGGGTTGTTCTGTGTAGATCTGAAATGAAATAAAACACTTTAGACTGACCAATGCATGTGGTCTGGATGGATAGTTGTAACTGTAAATCATTGACAGTGTTGCCTTTATTTCCTTGTCTTGTTTGGTATCAGGCCACTTCTCGCCATAATCCAGTGGCCAATGGCTATGAGCTGTTTGAGGTTTCTGAAGAGAAGGATGAAGAGGTTGCTGCTTTCTGCCATATGCTTGATGTGTAAGTACTAGACAAGGTGTCATTGCAAAGTGTTCCACTGGTTAACATCCACCTTGCATTCTTTCTGTGTGTGTTCTGTAGACAGATTGTCCTAAGCAATTAATTGCTGTTCTGAACTAATCCTTTGTGGCTGGGGGAATGATCTTATTAGTCCCTAAAGTTTATGTCACATTGTGTTTAGGCAATAGCTTCCATGGAAAAGGTCTACACCTGCAATTGACTGGATGTAGATGGATTTATTTAGGATTATAATTCCCAGATGCAGTTCCTAGTAAAGCAGCCTACAGAGTGTGCCCGAAAACATTTTGCTGCCTGAGATGGAGCAGCAAATGGTTGCCCACTCAAGTAAAGATACATAGACCTTAATCAGCCACACTGTTTTGACACTTGAGGCAGAAAATCCCCCAAGTGTCTTATCTCATCCCTTGCAGTAAAAATTCAGTAACATAAAATTCAGTAACATCAATTTCCTTTTGTGACACCTGAGACAATTTCCTTCCTCCACTTTAATCTTAAGACCATCCTTGGTAAAGTGAAATGGAGGAGATATTCCTCCCATGTAAGTAAAGGTAGAAGAATCAAGGCCAATGTAGTGGCTCAAACCAAAAAAAGTTTCAGTCTGTTGGTCTGGTTAAGACAGCCTTCCCCAACCTGGTGTAGGCATCCTGAGCCAGGATTGTTTGGGATAATGGGAATTGGACTTCAGTATCTCTGGAGGGCACCAAGGAAAGCTGGTCTCAGAATTAAGCTACTCTTAGGAGAACACAACCTGATATCTCTGATAGGTATCCAGTGTGATTTGCCCCTCTCACCTCTGCTTCTCTTTCCTCATGCAGTGCAACACACACTTCAGGAATATTCTTCCTTTCCCCTTGGTTGTTTACATACTCTTCCAGCATGCCTAAAGTTAGACCAAGTCTAAGTTAGCCAGCCATCAATGAGTTAAGAACGAATTATGACAGTAGAAGACTTGGAGCAATGGGAAAATGTTATTCAGTTTGGCATCTTTGAGCCATGCATTCATTCCCACAAGCCCTTCCTCTTGCTCTTATAGGAGTTATAAAATGCAATAACCATTTTGCATAAGAATCTTGGTTTAGGTATTAATGCAGATAAATGTCTCTTAGAAAAGATAAGGTTTCTGGGCAAATGGAAAAGCACCCTTAGTATCTCTGAGTCTTAGTCAAATTGTTATGGATTTCCAAAGGACTTCAGAAGTGATGAGACAAAGTACAAAGACTTTTCACGCCTTAATTTAAAAGAAAATGAAAGGGGGAAAAAGAGATTTTACCAGACAACAGAGGAAATGTGCATGGAGTGGTGATGGAAACTAATTGCACCTGTCTTGTTTTGTCTGTAGATTGAGGTCTGGCTACAGTACCAAAGACTATTCCCTTACTGGTTATGTCTGGAGTGCTGTCAACTTTAGCCCTGAACACCTTGGCCATGGAATCAGCTTGAAAGTGACAGTGGTTTATGACAGCCTGCAGGAACCTCTCACCTTCACTTGTGACTGTAAGTGATTATCTTTGAACTGGGAACCCCTTTGAATGCAGTCTGATACCCCTATGGATTCCTCTTTATGGCAATGAAAGGAGGGATGTCAGTTATCCTAAACCAACCTTTCCCAAGTTGGTGCACCTCAGATTTGGCTGGTGATGATTATAGGAATTGAGTCCAACATTTCTGGTAGTAATGGTCAAACTAGATATGACTTAAATTGTGTGAAAGCATTTTAATGTGCCTAACTTTTGTTATATATATATAACAGGCAAACCTGCGCGGTTCTGCAGGGGAACCGATGGGGCATGTCTTTGACATATAAACAGGAGCTTCAAATTGGTGATTTCTGTTGTGTTAATATAGGCTTTTGGGGCTCTTTTAATACAAATGATGGTCATTTCAAAGGGCTTCTTGGAATTCAAAATTCATAGCTGTTCTCACCCACTTTGTAAGAGATCCAGACACCTTCCCTCTAATTAATGATTTTGTTGTGGGGCTATTCCATTTTCCAAGCATTTAAATTGCTGTATTCAATTGTGGGAAATAATTTAATTTCCTCTCTTCTGCTTACCCATTCCACGTTTGCATGTGTTCTGCCACTGTGAATGCTGTGTGGAATATGGTTGTGCCTGTAATCTTGCTTGATAGGGCATATGATGTCACTAGTAAATGTTATCTGCCACATTTTAAAAGGCTGAATGCACCTTCACCCTTCAAAACAATCTCCTCTTGTGTTACTTGCTCCACCTCCCCTCTACACAGAGAGCAGAGCCCAGCCATTTTGGGGATCTTTTGTACTATATTTTTTAAAAAGCTTACATACACGGGAATTCATCCTGCTCCCTAACCTGTTGTTTGTTTTAAATGCTATTACTATACTATATTCCACTATATGAGGATATGGTGATCTGTTAAAAAGATACAGTATTTTTCTATTACATCAGTAGAGACTTTTGTTTATGTAACGCTAAGGGGGAAATGCAAGTTAACAAAATATGCTGTATTTATAGTGCAAGTGCAAGGCCCACTCACTAGGCATATTGGAGGCATTTCTAAAAGTCAGCCGTACTGTGGGTTGTTGGCATTTAGCCTTATATCTCTGGATCCTTTTGTTACCCATATACAGTAGATGCATACATGTCACCACCATAAACAGAACATGCATTTGAAAGAAACCCGGATTTCTGTTTTTACATTCATAGTAACATATTATAATATTAGGTATAATGGCTGAGATCCTGTTGGGGCTAGCATAAAAATAGTTGCACAAGCAGTTGTGCTTTCTCAGATGTTGTGTAAAGGTGCTCCCTAGTGCAGCCAGTCATTCCAGAAGCACACACATGGCCTTCTATCTCACTTTTGACTTGGTGGGTGGGGAGCTAGCCTGTGGCTGTGCAACAGGCAGCTCAAAGGCCTTGGTGTCTGTTGCAGTCAGTTGTGCAACTGTGGGATCCAGTGTGATTACACTGGCTTATATTTTTTGCCATGCTAAATGTCTGTGGATCTTGACCAAAGAATTGCAGTTGTAGCATAACATCTGTGGACTTCACAGATTTTGGTCATAGATGGGATTTTCCTTTTTGTGTATTTTTAATTTTATGTTCAACATTAAATTCATTGTTTGAAGTTTATTATATTGGTGTTTGCCCAATATTCCACATTTTAATGTTTGTACAACCTTCCATGGTAGGTTGATAGATTTTTGTTTGCTTAGTCAAACAGCTGTCTTTATATCATTTGAATGGTGTGGTTTTTTCCTGTCATGCATTCATTTAATGAAACCAATGTTTATACCATTAATTGAGCTTGACCTTGTTAAATAGGTGAGGAACCCCATATAGCAATACCAGGTTTCTTGTTAACATTTCCAGTACAAATATTGAGATTAATTATAAGCAGCAGGAGCAAATCTTGTGAATAATTAATTTCAAAACCTCAATTTTCTTCGTTGCACTTTCTGAAAAGCAAATGCAGAGAAGAATTACAATAATGTGGCACTTTACAACAGAAGCTCAAGTCAACCAAACAGTTCATTGAAGTGGAGATATGGCAGTTCTCTATGTATTGTTGTGCTCTTTGATTAACATGAAATGACTACTCAGGTGAATTTTGACAGACATTTGCTTCACATTGATCAGGTCAGTCCCCCCACCAAAAAAATACCTTTGTAGCATGCATCTTGGCTGCTGCTTCTTCATGTTCTCCTCCTCCTCCTCCTTAATTATTTTCATTGACCCACAGGAAGTGATCCCAAGGGTCATCTAGTCCAACTCCCACTGGTGCTTAATAGTTTTATATCTAGTCTGCTTCTGGTGGATTCAGGTCAGGGTATGTAGCCCTCTGTACTTTATTCTCACATCAACCCTATAAATAGGTCATGCTGAAAAAGAGTGACTAGCCCACAGTCACCCAGTAGGTTATCTAGCTCAGTGGCTGCTAGAACCTAGGTCTCTCAAGTTCAGTACCCTAACAGTGGCACCATAAGTAGCCCTCTGGAATAATATGCTCTGCTGGCACTGCTGGACTTTCTGAGGGTGGTACATTGTGCTTTAGATTATGCATGTTAAAACATGTAGAATAAATGAGGGAGTATGGCCTCTCTCAGATGGCTTATTCCTCACATTCGCAGCAGGATCCTGGTTCATATGCACCTTTCTAAGTCTAGGAATCAAATTAGCTATGTGAAGAACCACCTTATTCCAGCAAGACTGGCTCAGATTATTTTTGTGACCCATGTAAAAATACATAAGAGACTTTTGCTAGAGCTGTGGTCTTAAACCTTTGGAAGCCTAGGACTCCACTGTAATCACAACCTGCAACATGGAGACTATTTCTCATTGTATATGATCTCCCTCCCTCCCTCCCTCCTAAAGGTACACATTATATATACTGGTTTAAGAATCTTTTCCTCTCTCCCCAGAGCCCTTTTTCTAGAAAAGAAGAGCCAGCAAATTCTTAGTACCTCACCAAATTAAAGTTCTCAAGATTTGGGGTGGAGCAGCGGTGGTGGCACCAAACACTTGAAACGATACTGAATGAGTTTAAAACTGAAGAACCAATGTGTAACTTCAGTCTCTTTTATCCAATCTACCCTCTTTTATCCTATCTACCCTCTCTCTTTCCAGTCTTTAAAAAAAAGAGATCCCATTTGCAAAACCACTATGTTAGGGTGTGATTGACATGTGGGTCCCAAGCTACCCTTTGAATACCAGTGTTCAAGAGCATACCAGTATGATTGTTTGATCTCTTCAAAATGTTATGAACATAGTGAATGTCACTTAAATGCAGTGCACTGTCATGTACAGTGCCCTTGTGTATGTCTCCACTAAAAAACAAAACAAAAAAAAACAACCCTTAAATACTGTCAGGCACTAATACATAAATAATTTAGGAGTGACTGCATGTTTAGCTGGCAACATTTTGCAGTAAGGAATATACTGCCAGAGTTTGGGAGAATGCTGGAGACAGCACAGCACTTTCGGGGATGCCAGAGGAAGTGAGTCTACTGGACCAATTAAGGCATTGAAGGGGCCAAGATGGGGAGTTCCAGGAAATTTTGACTTGAGACTCATCATGCTATGTCTGATCTCTCTTCCCACTGTTGTAGGTTCTTCCACAGTAGATTTGCTCATCTATCAGACATTGTGCTACACTCATGATGAATTGCGTGACATTGATGTGGATGACTTTGTACTCAAACTTTGTGGCCTGGAGGAATTCCTACAAAAGTAAGCGATTGAAGAATGTTTGTAGAGAAAATTTAGACTGCAATCTGAAATCGATTTACATGGGAATAACCCCATTGAAGTCACAGACAGGTTTATTTCCAAGTAAATAAGCATAGCATTGTGCTGTCTTGTCTGCTTTTTTGCCTCAGTTGGACATTCTAAACTCTGTAATCTCCTGTATGCTGGAGAAATTCATATTGAGAAATTTAGGGATAGCAGTATATCCCCATATACTGCCATAACGGAGCTACCATAACAATCCTGAATCTTCACCTTTTCTGCAAGATCTCTTTGCAGCTTCTTTGCATGGTAATTTTTAACCTTAAGCCATATTACAAATGTGTGTTCTGTAGATCCTATACGATCTCCAAAGGATGTCATTTACAGCAGTCTCACCGAAAATTGTGTTTGGCTGGGATGGATGACCAGTCACACTTGACATCTATTGGGCTGCATTTTCCATGAATCCAGCTTTCACGATTAACAGTAAGGCTTTATGGGAGCTGTGATCCAAAACATCTGGAGATCACTAGGTTGCCTAACCTTGTGTTAAACCATATAGTAGAATGCCCTTCCTGAACTGTCATGAACTGTCATGAAAAATGAGATATAAATTTGGTGAATAAATTAGTTAGTTGCTGCTATATTTGTCAAGACAGCATTGATCATATTTACAGAGCCTTAATTTTGAATACTTCTGTTATTTGCCTGATTAGTACGTGTACAGTTTCTACCAGTTTAGTCATCACTTGGCACAGAAGACCCCCGTCTTCCCAAAGGGGGTGTTGTGAGTGAATAAATGGGACTATTTTAGCACCTGCAAAGAGCATTGTTAAGGCCATGTGAGTTGTTTAATTCCTAGTTCCTTACATCACGGAGATTTTCTTGCCAAGAGAGCCCCATTGGGGGCCTTCTGTAGCCATGTGAAGATGTGACTAAACCCTATTGACTGTGTGTGCCTTAAAATTCACGTTGAGTGGAAGAGTCCCTTCAAGAGTTAGAAAACTACCAAGAAAAGCTCATTAGATAATGGTGATTCTTAGTAAGCTCACACATGAGTCAATGAAACTGCCTTTTTTCAACTTGTGCCATGAAATCTGACTGGGTAGCCATAAAGTGTGCGAAGGATATAGAGATAAGTTTTCATGTAAAATGTAACTACAAAACAAACATAGCTGGAAAGTGCTCTGTGCTGTCTTGAAAGGTTGATCCTATTTGGAAGGCATGGATATTTTGCTGCTGTAGTGCTTTCTCCATGTACTTTAGCTGGGGTCACCAAAAGAGATGTTGCATTCTGTGATGTGGAATGAAGAGCTGTTCTATCCCCTGCCTTCATACTTTTGCTTCTAGCGTGCTCTGGTGTATTCAAACCAGTGATGTGAATTTCTCATCTTCCCATAGGCCAGTGATGGACAACCTTTTGAGCTTAGTGTGTCAGACTTCGCCAAAAAACTGAGCATAACTCGGATGGTGTGTCACTTTGAGGAAAAAACATTATTTTGTGATATTTATAGTTTAAATAACATAAATGTATCATTGTTATATATAATTGTATTTAATAAACCAAACACTAATTATTGTCTAATAGGGGAGGATGAAACATTTGCAACTAGAGTCTTAGGACATTTTCAAACACAAAAAAGTCATCCTGAGGGCTCGGGAGAGGTACGCGCCTGTTTTGCGGCAGGGGGCCAGTTTCTGACGACGTCGTCCCTCTCGCTTTACCTTCCATGTCGCATGGCAGGAAAAGGCACCACTTTTTACTCATGGAAGTTCTTCGTGAATAAAAAGTGGTGCCTTTTACTTCCATGTGACATGGAAGGAACACGGAGGGTAACGCGAGAGGGATGGCATCATCAGAAACTGGCCCCCTGCCGCGAAACAGGCACATACCTCTCCTGAGCCCTCAGTATGACTTTTTTGTGTCTGAAAATGTCCTTAGAGTTAGACTCTAACTCCAAGACTCATAGGCAGTATCTTTATAAAACTCAGCCCTATCATTTGGGCTTCTTTTTCTTCTTTTGGAACAGTACATTTTGAGTAGACAAAGTTTCTCCTGGAGGAATAAGGGAAATAACCATCCCCTTTCAAGATTTTTTTTTTAAGTAAAGCTACCTTTACTAAAGTAAAGCTACCTTTATTAAAGTTTGCGTATAAGATGCAAACATTCTAGACAAAAAATCAGCCCAAAAATCCTGGGTCAACTTGTACATGGGTCAGTGCTGGACTAGGAATCCAGTGCAAAGGCAAACAAAAGGCAAAGGTAAGAAACCCCTCTTGGCATGGCAGGAGTGTGAAAGCAGTCTCTCCAGAGAGACTGTGGTGGCCATTTTTAATAGAGGCTTGCTGTATAAGCCTTGTGAGGTTTGGTAGTCTCTCTAAGGAGAGGCTTATACAGTGAGCCCTTATCAAAAATGGCTGCCGCTGCTCCACCCCATGTCAAGTGCCCAAAATGGTGGGCACACCACATTCTTCAGGCTCCCCCATATTGCTGCTGAATGCCGCTCAGGCCAAAAAAGAAGGGTGAGGAAGGAGGGAGGGCTACCTTCCTTTCTCCAGTTTGGACAAGGGAAGGGTAATAGAGTGGGAGTGCCAAGAGGGGCTTCTCATCTCTGCCTCTTGTCACTGCCTTTTTGCTGGGTCCCTAATGGAGGCAGGTTGCTTTCCTTGCTCTTCTTTCCCCCTCCCCTCCACGTTTCCCCCCGGGTCACATTCTCATTCTTTTTCCTCATTTTTATTCCTTTCCCTATCTGTATTTGTATAGGTGTAGTCATTTTAAGATCAGCAATGCAGTTTACACACACTCCCCTATTGAAACACCTCAAATAAACAGATCTTTTCCTTCTCTTTAGTGCTTCCTAAGTATGCTCACTTGATGCATTTTTAAAAGGAGAGGAAAAGATTTGTTTGTAACACGCCCCCTAGGTTTTACCCCCAACGTAGCCACAGGTTATAACAAAAACCTTAATTTTGGCCCCCAAACCTGCCCTCGACTTATACGTGAGTATATATAGTATGCTCATTGGCTAATTGTGGAGACAACCAACTGAGAGCAAATGTTCCACACTCTTACCAGAGCATTTAGATGTCTTGGCCTGTTCTTCTTGACCACGGAGTGCTGCATTTTCCCCAGACAGATTACTCATTGATGTATGGGTGCATTAAAAATGGCTTTGTAGTTTTGAACTTAAGAGCTTGTGGTCCATTTACAACGACTGGGAATGCAAGCTGGCAAGTGCAAACCGATTATTATTGGGACTAGCTTGTTAGGGAAACAGACTTTAAAAACCACAGAGCCCTCTGCGGAGAACCTCTCTCTCTCTCTCTCTGTGTGTGTGTGTGCACATGTGCACACATGGGGGGGGGAATAGGGGAGTGAGAGTGTAGCAAGGGAAAGAGGTGGAGAGCATGTGCATTGGAAGCCTGATCAAGGAAACAAACCTTCCCAATTGATTCCAGTGCTCATATAAGGATAACTATGAAACTTTGGCTATGTCTTGAGGTTATTTCCTGCTATTATGGAGCCCCAGCAGTGAACAAAGTAGCTTAAACCACAGTCTGACTTTCTCTGCCTTACTGAAAGGCTCTGTGTGTGTGTGTGTGTCTAAACAGCTCAAAGATCTAAGTACGGTATATCACTTTTGGCACTGCTAGATCCCTTAACACCTTTCAGTCTGTGTTGGGTGTATAGCAAATCTCTTGCGCCTGCAAAAGATTCTAGGGACTGGCTGCTGTAGAAAAACCCCAGCCAGCCAGTATAGAGGGAATCGAAGAAAGAATGTCCTAGACTTGAAGCCAAAGAATCAGTGTGAATTTTTGCAATATTTCTTACTAGCTTTTGTGATTTGTTTATTATTATCTTTAAAGGATGATATTGCCACCAGCAGGAAAAAAAATCTTCTTTTCCTTTATGTAATGTGCCTTAACTGAAAACAGAAGCAAGAGGTTTGCATCAGATGAGAAAAAGTGACACTGCCAACCTAGAACCCACAGGCGCCTCCAGTTCTGTTTTGTTTTCCCTTCCAGAAAGAATCTGACAACACACTTATGGAAAGCAAAGGGCCCATTCATGCTTTGCTGTTTTTATGATTTGGAAAAGATGGCCAAGAGTTTGAAGGCTATGAAGCAGAGACGCAGAATGTGTGGCCCTCAGGATGTTGTTAGTGATCATTTTTTAGGGGTATACAAAATATCTGTCCAGACTTGAACATGTATATGTTCTGTGAAGACAGCTTGCATGCTGTGAGTCCACCTGCCCTTCCTTCCATGGTTGCCTACCAGTAAATTGAAATGAGATGACCTGGCCTACTCTGCTTGCTGTGTATCCATCTCCTTGGCAGTACACTGAGTGCTAGATGGATGTAGAGAGCAGAAGTTCTCCTCATTACCCATTCATCCAGATGGAAATTTCTCTAATGAGCCTGGGTGCAAATTCCTTGCTCTATCTCAACAATGTGCTCAAAAGATCTTGGCGGTACAAAAGCAGTACCACTTCCTGGCCTCTCCCACCCCCAAGCGTGTCTAACCCCTTTATGAAATGTTCAGCTTTCCTTCTGTTCTCACAGAGGTGGATTAGTAGGGCTGGCAGCAGGAGGCATCCTTGAACAGCTGCCAAAAGTCCCTTAGTTGTTGTTGTTGTTGCCATCACCATGTACCTGCTTTTCCAAACCTATTCTGATAAGTGCTGGGTGGCTGCCATTATGCTTCCTTCATAATATCTCATAATAACCAGGGGTGCAGTGGTAAATTGTAATATGCTTGTGCTCATCATAACAGTCCCCTTGGCCTCAAGGAGAGTTCCAAAAAGGTAGGCAGTAGTGTTGATCCATATCAACAAACTAGTTTTCATTTCTACCAGAAGCTGTTTTTTTGTGAAATTAATGAGTCCTAACTGCTTATTCAAGTCCAGACCACCTCTAAGTACTTGATACTACTGCAGAGATACTTGCAATAATATAGGTACTTGGAAAACCCATTCCTTACCCCCATCCCAGACTGTTGTGAGGATTGCACAGTACATGGGGGTCAGAAACGTCCAGGTGGCAGTGGTGGCAGATGGCATTAGAGTATTTTCCTTTTAATCAGAAAGGCCCAGTACTGTACTTTAACACTGGAAGCCCTGGCTCTTCCACTGCACTGACAATATCTCTCTGTTACCAGAGCTTGGAAAATATTCTTTCTTTGGCTTACAACTCTTAGAGGCTAAAGAAGTACCCTTTCCAAACGCTGCCTATTATAACAGCAAGCAGCTATGGTTCATTAGAGGAGCACCGCAGCCAGCCCCCTCTGACTACAAGAAGATTGCTTATCCTCTCCTGCATTGGAGAGGAGAGGGGCCAGCCATCATAGAAACATAGAATTTTAGAACTGGAAGGGACCACATGGTCCATCTAGTCCAGCCCCATGCCATGCAGAAATACACAACTAAAGCACTCCTGAAAGATGCACATCCAATCTCTGTTTAAGGACCTTTAAACACGGGGAGTCCATTCCACTGTTGCACTGCTCTTACAGTTTTTAAAAGAAAGTTCTTCCTGATGTTCAGGTGTAATTTCTTTTCTTCCCCTATGAGCCTGCCCAAGCTCTGAGATCTTTGGGGGAGGTGCTTCTCTTGTTCCCACCACCTTCACAGGCATGTTTGGTGGGAATGTAGGAGAGGGCCTTCTCTGTGGCTGCTCCCATACACTGAAACTCCCTTCTCAGGGAGGCTAGCCTGGCTCCCTCTTTGCTGTCCCTCCACCGTCAATAATTTGAAACAAATCAGTGTTTTAAATGCTTTTAAATTTCTTGATCGTTTATTACTATTTTAATCACAACTTTTTAACTATATCTGTTTTTATTTGTCATTTTCTCTGTTTTGTAAGCTGCCTTGAGTCCCTGTTTCAGGAAAAGGTGGGGTATAAATAAAGGGATGGATGAATGGATCATAGGGGAGGCCCCCTGCATCACAGGGGAAATATAGAACATCCCATGTGATGGGCTCACTCATACCCAGAATGTGAGGTGCCTTCATGCAGTATGACCAGCTGACCCACACTGAGTGCAAAAGAGATGAGCTATATAGTCCATAGGAAAGGAGCACATGCTTTCCACATTCTGTAAGTCTTTGTCAGTGGCCAAATTACCGTATCTTTATTGTTTTGCACATGACAATCCTTATGATAGACAGAGAATTGCTCTTGTCAAACTCCCAAATGAGATCTCTTGATCCAGAGAGATTCTGTAACCTGTTCAGTACTTGCATGGGGAGTCCATGGCAGAAAAGCAAGGCTAGTGTAATTCTCTAGTGTAATGTTCTGAGCTGCTGATCTCACCTACCAAACAGCTTCTCCCAGGACAACTTGGCTACACTGTTGGCTTGATGCATTGCATCAATTTTGTAGCTTCTCTTGCTGACTTAGCAGTTAGCTAGCAAATCACTTTCATTCTCAAACCACAAGTGCTCCACTGGGTATGGTTGTTTTTTTTGTTTTGTTTTGTTTTGTTTTGTTTTTTTTGAGTGAGCAAATGACTGTCAAAAAAGAAAAGAAAAGAAAAGAAAAGAAAAGAAAAGAAAAGAGTGTCCATGTAGCTTTTGTGCTTTTAAACACATGCACTTTGTGCCTATTGGAAAATTTAACATTATTCTGTGAAGTAAAAAATAAGAGCATTACTAGAAGGTTCTGGGGGTGGGTGGGCAGGGAATAAGATAGTTAGGATGTTGCTATGGCAATATTTTATATGCTTATTGGTTTTTTAAAATTATACACCACACTTTGATCCCAGAGAGGGTTACAGAGTAATATAAAGTGGGCCCTCCCCATCTGCAGTGGTTCAGTTCCACCCACCCCCTGAGGTTGGGGAAAAAAATGTAGACACTCAATAGCGCCGCATTGATGCGCCCGTGTGCACACACCACTAGTATGGGGTGTGGCTATCCGCAGATGCTCCAGTCTGCAGATGGCTAGCCCATTGATACAGCGGACCCACTGTACTTAAAAATGAAATTCACTAAAGCTAAATGGTAACACTGAGAAGCTTAAAACCATCAACCAGCATTAAAAATTCAAATCTTAACTTTAAAATATAAAATCTTTAATATTTTTAAAAGATACCTATGCAAATGAAGAAAAAAAACCAAAGCAAGTATTGACTTGGCATTGAAAAGCAGGCAATTTTGCTAATAGTCTCTTTTTCATGGGAGGGGAAGCCAAATTGTGTTGTACAAAGAAGTCTCCCTCTTCTATAGATGAAAATAACACTTCTCTTTTAGAAAGAATGCACACAAAGACCTCCTTAAGATCATCTTAAAGTTGAGCAGGTTGATTTGGAAGGAAATGCTCCTTTAGATATCTGGTCCTTCTTCAATATCATATGAACAAATCATAGTTTGTGTTCAATAATGATTTCCTCATGAACATTTCTTTTTGTGTATGTGATGAAATGTTTTCGGGTCCTGTAATTCTCTTTTATGGGATAGTTCTTTGAAGCCTTAGAGGGTACACTAAGACCCTCATATCCATGGGGCTTCTGTTCGTGGACTTACCGCAGATACCGAAAACCGTGGATAACAGTGAACGCCGTTGAAAATAATGGGACTTCTGGTTTAAAATACCATAGAGTTGCCTTGGAGGACCTAGAAAATGCCTAGAGAGGATGTCTCTCTAGGCATTTTCTAGGAAGACTCTATAGTATGTGTTCTGTTTTGTGTCCTACAGATAACTGAAACCGTGGATATTAGTTCCACGGATACGGGGGTCCTACTGTATTAGAAACCAGCTTGTGTTCCTTTAATCAGATTTGAATAAATACTTTTCAAAATCTATCTATCTATCTATCTATCTATCTATCTATCTAAAATTCTCTTGGGTATGTTGCTGTTTCCAGTGTGCTGATTGGATGCTTAGGAAACTGTTGGGCAGCCAATCAGCACACTGGAGGAGGGAACATGTGGAGTTTTTCCTCCAGTGTAAACATGGCCGCAATGAGTAAGTAGAAGGGCGTGTGTGGGGGATGGTGTGTGCGTGTGGGGGGGATCGGGGAGGGGGGCAGGGGGCAGCGAGGGCCACGGTGGGGGGGTGAGGTGCCATGGGGGGGAGGGAGGCAGTGGCGGTGGGTGGGGAGGAAGCAGCATGTGTGTGCGCGCACACACATGGGAGGGGGCTCAGGGAGGGCTATGGGGGGAGGGAGGTGGAGGAGGGAGGGAGTGGCGTGTGTGTGTGTGTATGCACATGCAGGAGGGGGCTTGTGGAGGGTCGCGGGGGGAGGGAGGTGGCGGCGGGTGGGGAGGAAGCAACATGTGCCCCGTGTGTGTGTGCGCACATGCAGGGGGCTTGGGGTGTGTGGCAGGGAGAACGATGTATGCTACACTGGGTATATAGCTAGTGTCATATCATACGTGAGAAAAATGTGAAACTAGAGGATGAGACTGCTCCCATAAATTGATTTTCAATGTTAAAGTTTGCAATCCTGCCATGCTTTTTGAATTCGAAGATTTAAATGGGACTTGGACTCACAGCAAACCCATCTCTCTGTAGGAGAGACTCTAGGTTTTTCTTTTGCTATGGTGTGAGGTCTCTCTCTGTCTTCACTCTCTATTGACACAAATGTCTGGCTTCAAAACCAGCATAGGTTTTCCTCTCTCTCCTGTGTTTTCAGTAGGCTTCTTAATGTCTGGAATGTTTATCCATTTAAAGGTGTATTAATTGCTTGTCCCTTTCTTTGCTCTAAAAGCCAGTCACCTCTTTCTGCAGACCAATGAGGAAGTGATAGAAAAGAGCCTTGACAAGTCCCACAAGGGTCAACACTATACACACAAATGAGAAGGCCATAGGAAAGAGGATTTGCAAGTCTCACAAGAGCCAACCAATCAATACTGTGCATGGTTGGCTTATTCTGGTGATAAGATAAAAGGGTTTGCTCCTGATCCTGATTCAGTTTGGAAGTTTGTCCATCTGTCCCAAAATATCAGTCTGTTGTGCCCTAGCTAAGCTCCTTATTTGCCCTTCAGTCTCCTGCCTTATCAGTTCCTTCCTCAGTAGAGGAAAATTAATAGCCTTAATTTCCACATGCCCAGCTGCATTTGATATTGACCCTGATTTTTTAAAACTACCCATTCCTGATGCTGGCACACACCAAATATTTAACAAAGATTGGAACTGCTATTCAAAGTCAAGAGGTGAGGCAAAACTCCATTGTGCTGTACTTAGCCCTTTTCCTATTTATAGTAACTTGAGTGATAGACAAGAACATCATATGCTGGATTGTGGGGCAGGCCACAGAAGGCGAGAACTCTTTTTTTCTTAACATACATGAATACTTTCACTGATAGGTTTCAATTTAATAAACCCTATTGTTCAATGCAAGTTAAAGTCTTGAGAATAGAAGAAATAAAATTGTGGCATGGAGGATGTTGCATGCAAGATGTTTCTTCTTTGAAGCCTAGGAAGCTATTGCATATAAACCTATTTTCAAAGAGTATGTATAGAGGTTAAGCTGGAAGGAGTCTGTTAATGAGAAAACTAGACTGGAAATAGCTCTGTTTCTAGTTATTTGGTTACCCTGAACAAGAGTGATATCTGGAACATGGAAAGCTGTCTTATAGACAATCTGAATATTGTTCCTAGAGTGTAGAAAATTGACTTTTTTGACTACAGGGCTCAGAATTCCTCAATCAGCATGGTCAAAACATATTTTTTCTGGGTGCTGCAAATTGATATTAGGGATATAGCTAGGCTTCTAAACTTTTTCGTTTCCCTCCCTCCCTCCCTGTCTTCTTTCTTTTCCCAGAGATTGGAAAAGTTACTTTTGGGGATACACCACCCACATTCCCAGAGGATGGGTGTTCTGGGAATTGCAGTCCAAACAATCATATTTCCAGGCTCTGCATCTAATCCAGTATTGTCTACACTTGACTGACAGCAGCTCTCCAGAGTATCAGCAGAGAGTTATTTATTATCATCTTCCATTTGATTTTTTTTTTCAACTAGATCTGTTACAGGTTGAACTTGGGATCTTCTGGTAGGCATGTGCTCATCCACTGAGCTATGATCCCTCTGAAAGGTGTGTTTCCTTTGCCCTTCTGCTCTTGTACCACTTCTTTCATACTCTCTGAGGGAGTCGTTCACACAGGGGAGGGGGTGTAAAAATCCAGATGAAATTCAGACTACTTTGGCCTGGAACCGTGGCGTGTGATATTTGGGCTAGTGTGGCCTGGATTTAAGCGCTACACCTCTGGCCAAAGCCTGAATCTGCATTCAGATTTTTACTTGCTATCAGTGGAGAGTAGCTACTGCTGGGGCTTGCTGTTTATTTCCTGTTACACGCTGAACACAGCGGCCTCAGGGAGAATGGGTGGCTAGCTTCATGATAGCTAGCTTCTTGATGGGCTTCCATGAAAGCACACCGCCAGTGCTAGCCTCTCTCTCTGAAGCCAGAGCAAGTGGCTAGCCTCACAATGGGGGGCTGCCACCTGTTCTGGCTTCAAGAGAGAGCAGTTATCATTGTGGGCACCAATGAGGTGAAAAAATGGCAGTGCCTCAGGAAATGCTTGTCCTTCCTCTCTTTCCCACACCCCCTGAATCCAGAGCAGAGGGATTGATTGCATGGCAGTTTTCTCCAGAGTTTCAAGCAAACTCTGGAGAAGACTGTGGTTTTCTAAAAGCCAGATTAAGGGATGTATTCCCGGAATCTGGTGTAAATAGGGCCATACGTCATGTGCCCTTTTCACACCAGATTTGGGGGAAAGGCCACACATTGTGTGGCGTTATCAGGCCAGATTTGGGGGGAGTTTGAGTTTTATCAATAGTATATATGCCCCCTGAGTTGCCCAGGAAGGATCTGAAGAGTATAATCCCACATTTACTCAGCCTTTTCCCTGTGTTTTCTTCTGCTAAAAGGACAAAATTACTGATGCCGAGAATGTGCTGCAGAGCAGCAGTGTCAGTGAACATGCCAACCCACATTTCACTGCCTGAGACATAGGAGCAAATGGTGTCATTCATTCTCAAGTGAAGTTGCATAGTATGCAAGGCCAACCAAATTATTTTGGCTCCTGAGGTGAAAAAGGTGCTCACAAGCACTTCCTACTCCCTATCATTAAAAGTACGAAAATAATAACTAAAATATTGTTTGTCAATTGAATGATATGTTTATTTGGTTGTGGTTGTTTTTTAAATTGATCTTTCATTTGTCCTAGGAGTGGGTAACAGTAAAATAAAGATTTGGTAGAACTTGATTTAAAACAAGGATGTAGCATAAGAATTAAATGTTTTCAAAAGAATCTATATTTGCTAGACCCTAACCATTCTAAGCCAGTTCACATAAGAAAATAAACCTTTCTTATTGAGACCATACTGTTGGCACTTTGCAGTGTGTTTTTCCTTATCTCCTTTCCCCAGCCTTTGTGTGTGTGTGTGTTTCATTTTACTCTACTTTTCTTTCTTCCCTTTAAAAACAGAGCCCCCTCCCTCTCCATTCCCCACCTCACACCAGCTTCCCTCTTTCCTGTCTCTGAAAGTCTCTCTCTTGTGTGATGGCAGCTGTACTGGTTCAGGCCAGGATGTAGGCTCATCAGAGATAAGCACTGACCTTTCCTCTTAGACCAGCAGGTGAAAGGGCTAGACTTCCTGTTGAGACTGTGCGGTGCTCCTTCTGTTGACATGTTTCATCTTGATCACAGGCATTGGCCCAGGTTTTGGGCTCCAGGGCTTTACAGTACAGATTAGAAAATTTAGAATTGAAAAAGTTGCTAAAGTGTTCTATGGCACATGCTCTCAAAAAAGTGTACAACATTACATCCTTTATTAAAGATAGTGAATCAAAAGGAGAAACTGGGGAAATTATTTTGGGGTTACAATTAAAAGAATGTCTCTGCTGTTGGTCATGGTGCTTGGGGGATTCTGGGGGCTATTACCTCCAAAAATAACTTCCCCAAAATCTTATTTTGGTCTACAAAAATGCACATGGCTCTCATACACGCTCTGTTGGGAGGTCAAGAGCTATAAGGATATAAGTTTTCTGGATGATGGGAAAGCCTGTACAGGTATATAATCTCTGGATGATAGGAAATATACATACTTCTTTTTTTTTAAGCCCAACTATGGAATTTGCAGATAGTTGTTTCCCTGGGGCATTAATCTGAGGCTTTACCTGAGTTATCCAATTTGTCCAAGGTAGAGTAATTGGAGAGAACTGGGATATTCTTGTTCTATGTTATGTACTGTATGGTTGGAATTCCTGGTTAAACAGTGAGTTTTACAGATTTTTCCTACCAGGAGTAGCCTCTATATAACACAGGAAGAAAGCTCTTTATTTCAAATATGTTTATTTGTTTCCATCCTTACAGCAAGCACCCACTGGGAAGTCATGAATATATTCAGCACTGTAGGAAGTTTGACATTGACATCCGGCTGCAATTGATGAAGAGAAAGGCTGTGCGTAGTGACTTAGCAAGGACGGTAAATACCTGCTTGGCATTGAGCATCAGAGGACAAAGATATTTTCTCCTAGATGGGTGTTTTCTTTGTTGTGAAATCAGATGAAATGTATTCTCTGTCTCATATAAGGCAGCTCATTTGGTGGTATGGATGGTGGGGAGAACAATTCCAAGTATATTGGGGGTGGGATGAAACTCTTTTTGTGATTATTGTTTTGTGAAAGAGCTGCTTTCAGCCTGATAATATGTCCTTTTCTTTTGCTATCTGTATTTGCTTTTGGTGTTTGTATATCATACTGGCAATAGAACAGTGCTAACAACACATGCTTGCCATACTGTTTCACTGCCCTAATCATAACCTTCCTTTACTCACTTTTCTTGGGCAGTGACAAAAGTTGCAAAAGGGATGCGTATATCTCACAGTACCTCTTGTCCAGAGTCTAAATGACTTATGTTAGACATAATGAGACATGGAAAAAGAACATCTAGGTAGAAGAACATCTAGGTATATGGGTTGGAGAGTAAGCAGGACTTGCTGCCTTGTTTTTGGGTGAAGTTCTGAACTTTGGGTGCATTTCTGTTATGATGATGATGATGTAAGTGTTGTTCTCATTGTTGTCATAGTAGTAGATGACCCTGTGCTTTACTCTTTCCATACATAGAACAATCTGCAAAGCAAGAACAGGGCTACATGTTTACTCTGCCTACTTCAAATATCTGCTTCTGATTCAGAAGATACATTTTCTAGAAATTGCTCTTGTAAATAATCCACATTCCAAGGTGGAATTTGGTCCCCATTCCTCATCTCCTCTTAAATTGACACAGAAATCACTTTTTAATGGAATGCATTAGCAAAGAGCAGCACCAGTGAGCATAGCCAGCTTGGGACCCACTGTACGAACCTGTGGCAAAGATAGATTGGGCATGTATGAATAACTGCCTCCCTTTCTGCAGGTGAATGATGACCAGAGTCCTTCCACCCTCAACCACTATGTTCACCTCCAGGAGAGACCAATAAAGCAGACAATCACCAGGTAAAGATGAATGAAACAGGAGCTTAGTTGGGAAGATTAGAGTGTGTGTATAGTTTCTGTGGAATAGACAAGTTAGTCCTAAAAAACAATGAGAAATTTTTGTTGAGCACCCCTAACCTGAAATTCTAAATCAGAAACTTTTTGCCGTCAGCCGTCTGCCTCTGACTTTGAGGCATTGGCTGCAGTGCTTCTGCCTGTTCATTTACAAGGCAGAAGCAGACCACTGACGGGCTCCCTGGAGAACTCCTTTTACAGAGGCATGAGGCTGGAGGGAGTGACGAGAGACATGAGGCTGGAGAGTGAGACAGGAGATCTGTGAAACTGTGGGAGGCATGGATTTGTGCTGAGCACTACACTTAGATTCCCACCATTTCACAGATCCTTAGTCTCTCTCCTGCCTTGCAAATACAGTATGTCCTACACTACCAATGTTGTGTAGTTTGAATCTGAGGTTGGTTGGATAGGGACACCTTAGCTTTCTGATGGTTCAGTGTATATGAACTTTGTTTCATGCACAAATTTATTAAAAATATTGTATATAAAATTACCTTCAAGCTATGTATATAAGGTATATATGGAACATAAATTAATTTTGTGTTTAAGACTTGGTCTGCAAGTTATCTTATTATGTATACTCAAATATCCCAAATCCAAAACACTTCTGATCCCAAGCATTTTGAATAAGGGATACTCAACCCGTATAAATAGACAAGAGCTTCTACATCAGAGCTCTTGATTTGAGGCCAGTAGTGTTAATACCACTCAGGCCTCTTGGGAAGGAACTGTAGCTCAGTGATAGAGTATGTGCTTTACATTTGGATGGTGCCAGCTTCAACCGCTGGCATCTCCAGATAGGGGCTGGAAAATGTTCCTGTTTAGCACCCTGGGGTGCAGCTGCCAGCCAGTTTTGAGCTGGGTAGACCAATGGTCCAACACTGATAAGAAATGGAATAGAGGCCTTAGCCTTAACAGCAGATTGGTTTCTCCATATGTGGCAAATGTGGCTTCCTATTTCCACTTTTTGTGCTGAGTGTTTGTTATTTTTTTCAACAGGCAGGCCCTGAGTCTTCTCTTTGATACCTTCCACAATGAGGTTGATGCATTCCTAGCTGCTGAGGTAGGATCAATACTGTAGTGGGAGTAGGGGAGGGAGAGTGGAACAGGGTGGCAAAACCTTAAAAATGGTCTGGGTATCAGGGTTTGGTAGGGCCAGCAGCAGGTTTGTTGGGGTCTTGGTGCCCCCACACAACAGGCAGCGCTTTAACAGGACATTGTGTTGTGGCCTCAGAGACATCATTGAAATAAAAATAAAAAATTCAAGTACCAGTAATAGCACCTGGAATAGCTTCCCCCCCTCTGCCTCTTCCACCTCTCTGCCTCAAAGTAAAAGGAAGAGAGGAGAACTACTAGCACCCAGGGTGGGCTTTGTGGGAAGTTGCTGCTGATATCACACCTGAGAACCAACATGTCCAAAGGAATGCTTTTAAATCGGTATAGTATTAGTAGATGTATGTTTACAATTTTGCCGTCTTTAGAATATAAACTAAAATACACTTGCAATATTGTTCATGGGAAGGCCACCAGCTTTGCACCACCCTTCTTAACCCACTCTCATTTCCAGTTTTCCCACCATAAGCCATACTGTTCTCCTCATAAAGTCTATCATTTCTCCATGCTCTCTAGACCTACAGCTTCTGATTCTTGCCATGTCTTGCTTTGAATAATATCAGCAAGAAGGAAGCTTGTGGGTTTACAGCTGCACCTGCTTTAATATAATAGCACCTGATAACAGAGCCAGCATGGTGTAGTGGCTTGAGTGCTAGACTAGGACACTGGGAGACCTGGGTTTGAATCCCCACTCAGCCATGGAAAGCCCCTAAGTGACCTTGAGGGAAGTCACACTCTCTCAGTCTCAGAGGAAGTCAAAGATCCCTTTGAACAAAATCTGCCAAGAAAACCCTGCATTGGTTTGCCTTAGGGTGGCCATAAGTCAGAAATTATTTGAAGGCACACAACAGCAATACTCAATATGCTTCTATATGGCTTGCAGGTGCTGCTGAATATTCTGAAAATAAATATAGTCGTCCCTTCCTATTTGTGGCTTTCCCTTCAGCGGTTTTGTGTATTTGCGGAGTCCCACCCAGCCTCGTCTCTTCCCCCTGGGAGGGGAAAGTGTGTGTGTGTGTGTGTGTTAGAGGAGGAGGGGGAGGGCAGGCAGGCGGGGATGCACAGTGGTGCAGCAGTGGCAGTGGGGCTCTCCTGCCCCCGCTGCAGCTTTGGCCGGCCTCCTCCCTGGGACTGTGACAGTGGCACCACCACCAGCTGCCCCACCATCCACTCACCAGGCAGGTGGGGGCGCGCAGCAGTGTAGCAATGGCAGCAGGGCTCTCCTGCCCCCGGTGCAGCTTTGGCCAGCCTTCCCTTCCCTGGGACTGCAGGAGCCGCTCAGCCCTGCCTCCCACCTGGCCTTGGCTCTTGCCCCGGGGAGGGGAAAGTGTGTGTGAGTTGGAGGAAGAGGAGGGCAGGCAGGCGGGGGCGCATGGCGGTGCGGTTTTTACTTTACTTTTTACTTTATTCACTTTTTTTTTTACTTCCATGGTGGTGCTCTGCCCCTAACCTCCGCAAATGGGAAGGGATGACTGTACAATCATATTATAAAAAAATAAATTGAAAACATAGGCTAGAGTGAAAAGACATTGCAAATATATTTCTCTGCTGCAGTTTCCTCGAGGTCATTTTCATGTCACTTCATTCTCACAAATTGTTTTACTTCCTGCTTAAGGCTGATGAGAATTTTTTAAAATGTTCCTTCACTGCAGTTAGGCCTACCTATAAAAGAAATGTCTTGAAACCTGGCTCACCCTCTCCATCTCATCTAACAGTTAACTCACTGCTTGCTTTTTTACTTGTCTTCTTCCTCATTCTAGTCTAGAATCCCTCTTTGAGAGTCAGATGCCCAACATAAGGTGAGAGTGGCCAGCCACAAGTGTTTTTAGGATTACAGCCAAGAAACTGGTCTACATAGTGACATGCACTATCAGTCAGAGCAGAAAACAGACTGGGTGTAGTGAACCAATCCCTGGGTTATGCACTTGACATTGTCAGCAACTTTTGATAGCAAGTTCCTATGCAGCATATCCACTCTTTGTTTCAGCTTCCCTTCTCTTCTGATAAATGCAATAAAAACATATTTATTTTTTGACTGCTTTTAATGAGACCTTTGTGTAGGGTAAACCTCTAGTGCCTATAAAGAGCTTTACAGTTTAGGGAGAGTAAATACAGTACATTTGTCCCTCCGTATCCACGGATTTGGTATCCACGGATTTAAATATTCATGGCTTGAAAATATTCTTTTAAAAAAAATAATAATAAAAAGGAAACCTTGATTTTGCCATCTTATATAAGGGACACCATTTTGCTATGCCATTGCATATAATGGGACTTGAGTACTCACAGATTTTGGTATTCACGGGGGTCTGGAACCAAACCCCAGCGAATATGAAGGGACAACTGTATATATATTTTTCTATTTAAAAACTGGAACACTTTAATACAAAAATAAGAATATATATTTCTGACTTTGTCAGTGGTGAAGTCAAGGGTAAGCAGGAGGCATTGCACCAGCTAAACTGCTGTTCCTCCAGTTAAGTTATCTGTCCAGCAATAAAGGTAAACCTTTATACTGCCATGAGATAAGCTCCCATCAGAGATATAATCAAATCCTGCTTTAATTTCCTGAATTCCTTCTGGGGAGTGCAGGAATACTATATCTTCAAACCTGCAGCATTTTTTTCATATCTGAAAAAGTATGCTAAAATTATTTTGATCACTTCTGTTTAACAGAGGATCCAACTCTGTATGTGGTTTCCTGGGAGCATGGCCTAATGCTTTCTGGACTGGAGTTTCCTCCAGCAAATGCATGGATGGATTGGCAAGTGATACTTTCTTTTCTTTCTGTCAATCTACACCTGGCTATTAGTTAGAACTGAACTACCTGTGCAATAATGCAGAAGAGGAAAGACTTATTAGTGAACTGACTTGAAGCAAGAACTAGTTTTAACTGCTGTGCTGGGCAAGGCAGCAGGATGGAGGACCATCGCCTCCCAAAAATAGTACTCTATGGTGAACTCGCCACGGGTCAGCGTAAGAGGGGCGCTCCAAAAAAGATACAAGGACTCCCTGAAACATCTCAGGCTCGGCCAAATTGATCTCAGGCTCGGCCAAATTGATCACCAATAATGGTCTGCCCTGGCCTCACATCGGGAGGCATGGAGACGCACTATCCACAATGCTACAGCCTTATTTGAGAACTCATGCCGAACAAGTCTTGAAGAGAAATGACAACGCAGAAAGAATCACAACCCAGAAACATCACCCAAGGAGACCTTCTGCTGTGCTTTCTGCAACCAGACTTGTTTATCTCGGATTGGCCTTTTTTAGTCATCAGTGCGCTTGCAGAAAGCACGGGATGAGTCCTTCCTGAATCTTTGTTTGCGAAGAAAAGCCAGAGACAGATGTGAAAATGCCCTTAAGGCAATGGTCCTTCAGATGTTTTTGACTTCAGCTCCCAGATCTGTCATCATTGGCCATGCTGGTGCTGGGAGTTTACATGTAAAATTGCTGGAGAATTAAAGGTTGAGAACCCCTGTCTTACAGCGAGCCAAAGTTAGTTTCTTTGAAAATGGAGAAAGAAACGGAGTGTGTGTGAAATACACTGGACAACAAACAAATTTGGGTGTTCTAACCTTTTCTTTTTTAACCACATTCAAGAGGAAACTCATAAAAGGCTATTCAGGAAGTCTCTGCAAAAATGAAGTCTAGTCTTTTTGCTGCTCTCAAAGCATATGCAGAATCTGGGAAATCTCAAGATTTTAATGTTTAACATAATAAAAGTGCTAGATCCTGTGTTTGAGCAGAACAAAAAGGGGTTGTAGATTAGTTGTGTTTACTAATACTGTATTTCAAGCATTGTTCATGAGGGAGATTACACTTGCCTCACTCTGGTGGCTACTACCTCTTTTTCTATGTTCTGAAAGCTTATACTCTGAAGGCTTCTGCAACTTTCCCCCAACATCATGTTATTTTACCATACAGTTGTGTTCCTTCCTGCTCTTTACTGCTACCATCTACCTGGCCACAATATTCTACAAACTTTTTCTAGGGTTGTGACCTCAGTTGTTGAAAGGGGTCATGGTTCTTCCAAGTAAAGGAGCCATACAGAAGGAGAATTGGAAAGGAGGAGAACTGTACATCCATTATTCTGTAGTTCTGAATGGTGACTTCATATTCTGCAAAACATATATTGCAGAACCTTCGTATGATTTTTTTGTCCAATGGACTACTTCTTTTTTTTTTTTTTTGGATTTTGTGTATAGTGAACAAAAGTGCCCCTTAAGTGGCAATTCCATTTGTATATTCCAGTGTGTGGTGTTTGCATGTCCCTTCAAGTTGACTCATGGTGACCACATGAATTTAATAGGCAAGGAATACTCAGAGGTAGTTTTGCTGATTCCTTCCTCTGAAATATAGCCTACAGCACCTGGTATTTGTTGGTGGTCTCCCATCCAATTATTAAAAAGCTGACCCTGCTTAGCTTCCAAGATCAGGCAGGATCTGGTGCCTTTAGAGTATTTAGGCTACATTATATTCCAGTGTGCCCAGCCTAAAATTATATTGGTGGAAGGAGTTTCCTGGAACCAAATGCCTTCTTAGGTTCCAGGAAACCTAATGCTGGTCTTGGGATGTGCTCGAACTCAATCCAGAAGCAGAATTTAGATTTTCTCTAAATCCTGTTGTCTTGCTTTTAGCCACAGAGGTGATGGCCAAATTACGAACAAAAGGAATAAAAGCCATGCCCTTCCATTTCGTGGATGTTGGTTAGGTTTAGAGAATAAGCAAAGTGAGAGAGCTCTTTCATAAATGATCGAACAGTTGACTAACCTGTTTGGAGTTGGTAGCTCCTCTTGATGTTTTCTTTGGCCAAGGTCACAAAAGATGTAGGGAACTTGCCTGCAGAGTAGTTAGCTGGTCACTGGATTTAGTAAGAACATGTGATGAAGCATATTTTAAAAAATGGATCCTAAGCTCTGGGTATATTTTAGCAGCAGTCATTGGAAACCAAGGCTTATGACAAATGGCTTAGGGAAATGGGTGTATTTACCTTGGAGAAAAAAAGACTTGAGAGGTGACAAAATAGCCTTTTTTAAATATCTGAAGGAATGTTGTATAGATGGAGGAAGCATGTTCTCTTCTGCTCCAGATACTAGAACACAGACAAATGGATTCAAATTACAAGAAAAGAGATTCTACCTGAATATTAAGAAGAACTTTTTTTTTACTGTAAGAGGTGTGCAGCAGTGGAATAGATTTTCTCAGAGGGTGGTGGACTCTCCTTCTTTGGAGGTCTTTAAACAGAGGTTGGATGAGCATCTTTAAGGGGTGCTTTTAGTTATGCGTTCCTGCATGGTGGGGGGTTGGACTAGATGGCCCTTGTGGTCCCTTCCAACTCTAAGATTCTATGCTTCAAATACGGTAGCCAAACGTAAGTTAGAAGCAGCTAATGAGCTGGTTTGTGATGGCATTGCTACCCTCACTCACCTGAGGTGTTACCTGGATGTGCAGTCCTCTTGAGGTGGGGACTTCACCCATTGGGGGAGTATTCTTTCAAGCTAATATTTGCATTGTGAAGAATCACCATTTGGCACTATTGGGGGAATTCTTTCTAGCACAGAGAGCACCTTTAGATGAGATGTTCCTCTACCACCAGGAACCATAGCAGTGGAGATAAGGGTTAAATTATTTTTCACACCTGCTGAGATCTGGATAATTATGAGGTCATCCAGCTGATACAAATTGCATTATTTTTTAAAAAACGGGAAGTTCAATGCAAAGATGCATTTAAAAGTCACATCTGTTGGCTCCAGCTGCTGGTATCCTGAGACATGAGAACTACTTCCATTCTTCAAACAGGGAGACTTTCAGCTGAAGGCAGAGCGAGTGATCCAATCTGTCATGGCCATTTGCAATGCTTTGGCTGCTGTGGAGTCCCAGGAGATCACAGGAGCCCTGAATCAACTACCACCTTGTCCGTCTCGCATGCAGCCGAAAATCCAAAAGGTAAGAAGCAGGGGTTTGAGGCAGGAAGCTGTGAGTTCTAATTTGAACACCAAAACCAAAGCTGAAACCATAAGGAGAACAGATTCAGTCTTCCTGTGTTCCATCTTTTGAGGTAACACTTGAGTGGTTAAGAAATAGTAACAAGAATATATAAGAATAAACATAATTAAAACAAAAGTTTAGACATTGAGAATAAATATCACTCTACCTGTTAAAGAAGCATAATTTGATATTTAACTTTTACAGATTATTTTACTTCCAAAACAATAAAAATAAGGAAATATTTTAGAATGAGGCCCACTCTGCCTGTTACATAAATAACAAAACAATTTCCTATTGTCTTGTTTTCAGAGCAAACTATAAGATAGCTGCTTGTGGTGTATTTCACTGTGTATTTAGAGTGTGTTGCCTGCAGTCACACATTCCAGGAAGCAGCACCACATATTTAGACAGTACACAGTGAACTAATGTGTGTTGCCACTTCATATATTATGGGGCTTACTGGGAAAATGTGGTAAACCTTCAGTGGGTTCTCTAGTCTGTAGGATGTTAATTGGGCTGAGGATCAGTAACGGAAACTGTGGGTAAGCCCACTGAAAAAACTGAAACTTACGTCTGTGTAAGCATGTGTAAGACTGCCCTTTTTATCTGTTTTCCTAATGTAAATGAAGGGCCAAGCCCAAACCTGGCAGATAAATTAGTTGAACAACAACAAAACGACCTACTGTATGAGTAACTAAAACCAGGCTTTTGTTGTTGTTGTGTGCCCTCGGGTTGTTGCTGACTTATGGCAACTTTAATGAGAACCTATCACAAGGTTTTCTGAGGTTGAGAGAGTGTGACTTGCCCAAGGTCACCCAGTGGGTTTTCATGGCCACACCAAGCCATTTTGGTGCTTAAGCTGACTGGCCTGGTAGCTGAACCTTTGTTTATCACTGACAAAGTGTCCACCATGGTGCCTGAGGGTAGTAGGCTAGTTTAGGTCAGAATCTGAAAAAGTTACCTTTTTGGACTATTGTTCTCAACTCTGGCCAAGTTGGGGGGTGGGTCTGAGAGTTGTAGTTAAAAATAAAGTAACTTTCAAACCTCTCGCCCAGAGATGTAGGAGAATGTAGGACACATGCAGCTCTATCCTCCGAGAGAGAGGAAAGCCCGGAGGTCTCAGGAACAGCTTTGGGCCTACCATTGCTGCCCTCAGCACCTACTGCTGAGGTGGTTGCCTTGATTAAAACTGGAGCTAAACATACCACTCTCTCCAGTACTTGCTGTCAACTTTCAGGCAGTATTGTACTTCAGTTAAATATGATAGCTTTTGTCACTTAGTCAGTCAGGGCTCCTCAGAAGAGCACATTTATGGCCTTTCTTTCAGATCATATTTCTATTATCTCTGACTGGATATTTTGTAATAGAAATTCCTAAAAAGCTAAAGAAATCTAGCTACTTACTTTTCTCTCTCACTTGTATTGGCTCGAATTGCTGGGAGTGGAAACACGTTGATGAATGTTATATAAAGCAGCTGGCTCAAGAAACTGCTGCCATTTCTGTTTGATTGTCATAAAATATTTCTGTTCTGGTTTTCTTTCCTGAACAGGATCCAAATGTTTTGGCCATAAGGGAAAATAGAGGTAATGATTTCTCTTTCCTTGTGCATGTATCTTAAGTTCTGAAGCCTTTTTACATTCTTTGTTTCCAAGAACATTTTGTCTGATCCTGAATTATGGCATATTGTTATTTGTTGAGCTGCTCATACTTGTCATTAGTATCATAGTGTGTTAATAGTAGACTTTTGAGTCTTCAACTTAAAATGATTTTCTAGAGTGGAAAATGGCTACTGACTAGACTTCTCAAGTATGCTGATTCCTCCAAGTTACAATGAAAATTAGGAGCAGATTTTTCAAATAGTAGTCACCCCACAGTTCTCATGACCTTAAGGAGTGGTTTGAAGGAATTATTGAAACTAGACATAAACGGGAGATCCTTGGACAGAAACTCTTGGTACTCATATATGCATGTTTGTGTTGTTCTAAAGATCATAGTTGCTCCAGGGGAAGAGGTAATTGGTGTCAAGAGAGCAGTTCTGTCCTGAGAAGAGTTTTGGATCCTGTTATGTGGGCTAGGTTCACTGAACTTTTACATGGGTGTTCCTTTGGTATGTGTTAGAGATCTGCACTGTTAGCCACTGGTAGCACAGTGAAAAGAGGGGGGGGGAACCTAGAGAATTAATGGATTAGCTTTGGGAAAGAAAACCCCAGCGAATATGAAGGGACAGCTGTAGTACTCTTTGAGTGTTGGTGTAAGGAAAGCTGGGTTTTATTTGTTCCAAGACTGGACATTTCAGATGGTCAGGTTATAGACCTTGCAAACTAAATTCTGTTTGCAATGTATGGTTTTTGCCAAGGCTATGTATTCAGTGCTTTACCATGCTTTGTGCATTTCCCTGTATATGACCCTTTCTGAATCTTAAGATCCAAATTAGGAGGACAGGATCAAAATTCAAAATGACCTAGATAGACTGGAGAGCTGGGCCAAAGCTAACAAAATGAAATTCAATATGGAGAAATGTAAGGTACTGCGCTTAGGGCGGAAAAATGAAATGCATAGATATAGGATGGGGGAGACTTGGCTGAACAAGACTACGTGCAAAAGGGATCTAGGAGTCCTAGTAGACCACAAGTTGAACATGATTCAATAGTGTGATGCGACAGCTAAAAAGGCCAATGCGATTTTGGGCTGCATCAATAGAAGTATAGTGTCTAGATCAAAGGAAGTGATAGTGCTGCTCTATTCTGCCTTGGTCAGACCTCACCTAGAATACTGTATCCAGTTCTGGGCACCACAATTCAAAAAGGATATTGACAAATTGGAGCGTGTCCAGAGAAGGGTGACTAAAATGGTGAAAGGTCTGGAAACCATGCCTTATGAGGAGAGACTTAGGGTATGTTTAGCCTGGAAAAAAGACGGTTAAAAGGCGATATGATAACCCTGTTTAAGTATTTGAAGGGGTGTCACGCTGAGGATGGAGCAAGCTTGTTTTCTGCTGCTCCAGAGACTAGGACATGAAGCAATGGACTCAAACTACAGGAAAAGAGATTCCACCTAAACATTAGGAGGAACTTTTTGACAGTAAGAGCTGTTCGGCAGTGGAACACACTCCCTTGGAGCGTGGTGGGGTCTCCTTCCTTGGAGGTCTTTAAACAGAGGCTGGATGGCCATCTGTCGGGGATGCTTTGATCGTAATTTCCTGCGTGGCAGGGGGTTGGACTGGATGGCCCTTGTGGTCTCTTCCAGCTCTATGATTCTATGATCCTTGAGGGAGGCTTTTCTCTCAGTTTTACCACTGTACAGACCCATCTGGTGAGGACACAGGAGAGAGCCTTCTCAGTGGCTGCTCCCAGGCTATGGCATGCCCATCTACAGGAGGCTAGGTTGGCCCCATCTTAGCTCTCCTTTCACTGGCAAGCAAAGACATTTTTATTTAAACAGGGCTTTGGTGGTTTAGCAGACTCTTTTTGTGGTGGGTGTACACTATATGTTTTTTAAATTTTTAAAAAACACTTTTGCACTTTTCAATATTAATGTCATTTTATTATACTATCTTGTTTAAATATGTTCTAACTTTTTATCATCAGGGTTTTGGGATTTATCTTGTTTCAGCCTTGTTATAAGTTGCCTTGGATCACATTTCAGAGGAGAGGTGGCATATAAATAAATAAATAAATAATAAGCAAACTAAGAAATCTACAGAATAATACAGCCCTATATATAGGCCCTATATTACAGTTTGACCTCTGTAACCATGGATTCTGCATCCACAAATTCAATATATTATTATTATTATTATTATTATTATTATTTTTACCCACCCCTCTGCTCGGCAACCGGGGCGGCGTACAGCAAAATTAAAACAACATCAAGTTAAAACAATCCTTCCCCATCCTAACCCTCCCACCCCTTAAAACTAAATTAAACTAATAGAGAATTAAAACAAAGATAAAATACAATAAATAAATAAATAATGGCAACAACGGCAAGGGGGTGGGTAAGCAATCAGCTCCACTTGGACTGGGAAGTTATTCTGGGAAGGCCTGCCGGAAGAGATCCGTCTTTAGCGCTTTCTTGAAGCTATCAAGAGTAGTGATAAGACGGATCTCGTCCGGCAGGCCATTCCAAGGTCTGGGAGCCGTAGAAGAGAAGGCCCTCTGGGAGGTCTGCGACAGCCTAGTTTTCATAGGCCATAGCAGGTTCCTCCCAGAGGACTGAAGTGCGCAGGGGGGATCATATGGGATGAGGCGGTCCCTGAGATAAGATGGACCCAAGCCATGTAGGGCTTTAAAGGTTAAAACCAACACCTTGTACTGCGCCCGGAAGCTAATCGGCAGCCAATGGAGAGATTTAAGCACAGGTTTTTATATGCTCTCTCCTAGATGTACCCATAATTAACCTGGCTACCATATTTTGTACCAGTTGAAGTTTCCAGGTTAGGCACAAGGGTAGCCCCATGTAGAGTGCGTTACAGTAATCCAAATGTGAGGTTACCAAAGCATGTACCACAGTGTCCAGATCCTTTGTATCCAGGTAAGGGAGCAGTTGGCGTATTGGCCGAAGCTGATAACAGGCGCTCCTGGCTGTCGCACTCATCTGACTAGTCATGTGAAGTGACGAATCCAGGAGTACCCCAAGACTACGAGCACAGTCCTTAGAGGAGAGTGTGACTCCATCCAGGACTGGAAGTTGTATTTCCAGACCTGGTTTCAGGCCTGTGACTGTCAGTACCTCTGTTTTGTCTGGGTTTAGTCTCAATCTGTTTTTCCTCATCCAATCCATTATTGCTCTAAGACAGTCAAGAGGAGAGATGCCATCTGAAGTTTGAGCTGACGATCTGGTCATGGAGAAATATATCTGAGTGTCATCAGCGTACTGATGGCACCAAGCTCCATCAACCAACCATGGCTTGAAAATATTGGGCGGGGGGGGGGATTCCAAAAAGCAAACCTTGCTGTTTGCCATTTTATATAAGGGACACCATTTTACTATGCCATTGTATATAATGGGACTTGAGCATCCACGGATTTTGGTATCCATGGGGGGGGGGGAACCTGGAACCAAAGCCCAGTGGATAGCAAGGCCCTACTATATAGGATCTGCAGAAGTCTTTGTGAACTTGAGCTAACAGCATTAGAAAGCCAAGTTGATAAGATAAAGCCATGATCAGAACTCTGGCCATGCATATACACATTACAGAAGCATATTTCATTCTAAAGTGCTTATGTTGGATTCTCTCCCATACAGAGAAAATTGTGGAGGCTTTGACAGCCTCCATCTTGGATCTAGTGGAGCTCTATTGCAACACATTCAACGCAGACTTCCAGACTGTGGTACATGGGAACAGAAAGCATTATTTCTCCCAAGAAGCCCGCCTCCTCTCCTGCCCCCTCTCCTTCACAGTCTATGCCACACATCGCATACCTATTACTTGGGCTGCAAGGTAAGCATCAGTGATTTTCTTCTGGTACCTAGAAAGCATCCCCAGCACCTGCATTTAAAGCCAAAAACAGAGTGCCTGAAGATCACGGATGAGCACTTGTGGTTCTCCAGTTGTTTTTGGACTGCAGCTCCCATAATTCCTTAACAATGGTTTTGCTGCTTGGGGCTTCTGGAAGCTATAGTCCAAAAACTTCAAGGGCTCCCCAATTGCACAGCCCTGCTATATATGGATTTCTTGTGTTATGTCTACTCTGGTGTTAACACAGGTAGCCCAGCATTGTCTTGAATGAAACTTCACTGCCTTGTAGTCCTATCACCTTTTAGGACCTCAGCTTCTCCATCCTTCTGAATTGCTTTCCTTATTATTTGTTTCCTTTCCTCATCATTCAAAGATAACTAAAATAGAGTAATTGGGCTAGAGCTGATGGGAGTTACAGTCCTGACAGCATTTGAAGAGTTACACATTCCCTACACCTTGAACATTTAAATCTGAGTCACTGGAAATTTGATGTTGATACTACTCTGTATGATAAGAACTGGAATAGAGGCATTTGATGTCACACTTTTTGCCCTTAATAACGCTGTCAAGCTCTTAGAAATCAGCCCAGAACTAGATTTAAAAAGCAAATAAACAACCTCATCCATGTTATTTTAACACATTTCCATTTGGAGGAATGAAGCTAGCTGGCTTGAGGCGGACGGACCAGATTCTATGATTCTATGAAACCTTCATGAGGAATTTTGCTGATCCCTGAGTGCAGTGCAGCATTCTGCCTCCCATCCAGTGCTGTTTTGAGAGGTTCCCTCAAATGCTTCAGCAGGCCATTGCTGCAGGCACCCCGCCTCCCTGGTTGATTCCTAAAGACAGTGACAGATGGCTGCTTCTCAGCCTGGGCTTATGCCCCCTCAGCCAGTGACTGTTAGTGGAAGGGAATTGCTTAATGGATCTAGGGGACAATAAGAAATCTGGGCAGGGAGGGGACATTCCTTTTGTAAGTAGTCTTTGCTTGTGTGTTTGTGTTTCACTGAAGGCAGGGAGGCAACATGGGGAGGTACCATAGGGAATCCATATCCCTCCAGCAGCAGGAACATGTGAGGGGGGTGGTTGAGGAGGTGATGGCAACATTAGCTGCCACCCCTCCAGGGACCTCTTGCCTTTGTCTCCTCCTTAATGTATTCCAGAGAGTGAGTGACTCTGAACAAAGGCAGTAGCCTGGGAAATCCAGGCCTGTCCTGACCTTTGTTGCCCTGGAGCCCTCTCTGCATCATCGCTTGGCACCTGTCACATGGCCAGCCCTTCTGACAGAGCACCATGTGATGGCATTCTGAGTGGTGTATGTGGATCCAGCTGGCTGGGAGGAAAGTCAGGAGAGCAGCTCATTTCCTGCCCCCAAAGATAACAGCCTGAAGAAAACACCCTAAGTTGGTAGGAGTGGGAGGAGGAGTCCTGAAGATCTGTGTGAGAATTGTCCCCTTCTAGCCTCTCCTTTGACTAAGATCTGAGCTGGAATGGTTTAAGGTCTGTCTGAGAGCAGAGGGAAAGGGGATTCTGTGATCATTCACCTCAGATTTGGGTTTGATCAAAGTGAACTTAATTGGGCGTAATAATTAGTTTGACAATCCTGAGAACTTCCTTTAAAGAACAGTGTGGCTGGTGCAACTTTTCTATCCAAACTGCATTAATGCATGAAGTTGGAATGAATCCCTAGAATAGTTTTCCTCAACTTGAGAGATTTTCACAAGGGGAAAGTAATCCCCAGGGAGATTGGGACAGAAACAGGGCTATTCCGCTGCCAGCGCCTCTTTTCGCACGCCCCCTTCCTTCTCCCAATCTCCCGTAGTCCTCCCTCCATGCTGCTTCCATTTCCCTCTTGCTATGTTTTACTAATGAAGTACCTTCGTTAGTAAAATGTAGTGGGAGGGAAATGGAAGCAGCAGAGAGGGAGGACGATGGGAGATCGGGGAGAAGGAAGGGTATGTGTGAAACGGGGCGCTGCAACTGGAACAGCCCTGTTTCTGTCCTGTTCTCCCCGGGGATTAATTTCCCCATGTGAAAATCTCCTTGGTGTGTTCCAAAAGTATTGAACTACTACTCCTATCGTCCCTACACTGCATTATGGGAGTATTAATCCATTACTTCTGGAGGGCATGAAGTTGAGGAAGGGTGACATAAATCTATGAATTGCAGGGATGTCTGTAAACTTGTGAATCCATAAAGATCTGTCTCAGGAAAAGAAAATATTTGATCTAAGAGAGAAGATTATAATCTAACCAATTTCCTCAAGCCTATTATGTATAACTAAATATTGCTGGGTTTTGAAGAATGTTAAAACCCTGAGACCTTTACCTGCCCTTTATGTTTCCACTTGATCGGTATTTTATCTATGCAGAGCAGATTATTATTTCTGACATGGGGACTTTATGGTAAGGGTAGGCCACCTAGAGCCCTCCAGATGTTTACAACCACCGTTACCATATTTTCTGATCATGAAGGCCATTGTGAGTGGAGCTGATGGGCATTGTAATCCAAAGCTGGAGTCTTGTTAGTGAACTATGTCAATGTAAACTACACTAGTATAGGCAGTGTTAGCAGGAGGGGGGAAGGCCCGGGGCCCAATGGCTGTGAATAAGTAAGGCACCAGGTAGCTTGGAGCCAGCAGATCATGTCTGTCTTCCTTTGCCACCTCTGTGTGATCCTGGGAAAAATGAAGCTGCTGAAAAGTGGCCCCAAACATATGGAGAGCATGTGTTTCCCAATACTTGCTCTATGGCAATACTCGTATGTGTGTGTGCTATTATTACCACTCCTATTTGTTTTTGTTATTGAACCATCTGTGTATTCTGCACATTCAAAGAACAAGAGGACAAGTCTCTGTCCAAAGTAACCTACTTTCTAAAAACAAAATCACAGGACAACAGAGGAAGAGGAAAAAAAACAGAAGGTGGAGGAATGGGAAGGAGGAATAGCTTATTATGTTTAAACCTAATAAGGCTGTGTTACAATGGGGTATGTTGCAGTACATAAAAAAAAATACCTATTCAGTGTGCTGCTTTTCCATTTCAATGGCAGTTAACAATAGATCAAAATGCAAACATAACATTTCCTCTTAAAATTATGTTACAAAAATTACAACATAACAGATGCTTAACCCCCACCCCTCAACTGTCAGTTGATTTCTAGCCCATTCTTTCAAAATAAGTCCAGATAAAAGGACTTACAGTGCTTCTGAAAGATGACTTAGCTTTGCTGAATCGAAAACTGGTAAGGAGTTTTGTAGGTAAGAGTTGTTCACCAAATCAAGATACTGCTGGCTGCATGGACAAGCTTTTTATAAATTATAGACCAGGCCAAGACCATCTGGGATTTGCTTGTCATTTATCCAGTCCCCTTGAGGTGTGTGGGTGCCGTTAGAAAAATCTGTTCCAGGTTTGGGATTAAAACAGATTCTCAGTAGTGAATCAACTCCTCTCTATGAAATAAATCAAGTCAAGGTATTACTTAATGTCTTTCCCTTGCTATGCAACAGTGACTAAGAATGGCATCAGGCTGCTTCCAGTCTCTGCTCAGTCTATCTGAAACTGAGCTGGGTGTACCAAGATTTTTCCCATCTTGCATTTTTATATTGTTGTCCCCACTTACCCTTTATGTATGTATGTATTTATTTATTTATTACAGCTATGAAGATTTCTACCTTTCCTGCTCACTCAGTCATGGTGGCAAAGAGCTCTGCAGCCCCCTGCAAACCCGAAAAGCTCATGTATACAAGTACCTCTTCCATCTCATCATCTGGGACCAACAGTAAGATAGCTCCACATTTATCAATAGAGTGGAGAAAGAGGGGAGGGTGGGAAAATGCCTGAGTAGAAGGAACATGGGTCCCAATTCTGAGAAGAAGGTTGGTATTCTAGTAGAGGAACAGTTAAATATATTGTTTGATATGAACTTGTGAAATGAATATATGACAAAGTTGGGGGGGGGGGGTTCAAGGGAAAGGACCATTTTTTTACATGCAAGTTTTGCATGTTTAATTCATAGGATCTCCAGATAGTAGGCCCAGCCCTATGATTAGGCAAAGTGAGATAAACACTTCAGGCAGCAGATGCTGGGAAGTGGTACCAGCCAGGTGTTAGAGGAGAGGACTGAGGTCTTTGTAGCCTGCTCTTTGCCTCCTAAGCAAGCCCTCTGCTTTCAGGCGTAGTAGTGGGAACTGTTCCATCACCCATGTCAAAGAAACCACCAGCTGCCTGTCTTGTTGTGCATGGAATTGAAAGAGACAACTTGCCATTTAGTTCTTGCTCTAGGCAGCAAAATGTTTGGGTTGGCCTTGCCTGGTGGAGCTGGTTCTTTGTCTGAAATCTTGGGCAGCTGTTGCAAGTTAATTTGGACAGTGTGAGCTAGGTAGGTCAGTGGACTGTTCCAATATGCTTTAGAGCTCTCTGTTCAGAGCTTGGAAATGATGTTACTATTTTGGTCATTGGCCATAATGTTGAGACATTCTAGGAGCTGTAGTGTAAAAAACTTTTTTTAAAAAAATCTCCAAGCTCTGCTTCTGGTTGCATGCATCCTAATCTGTAAACACGTTAAGCTCTGTGTCTGGGGTGAATTTCTTGTCTAGATGAGAAGATATAATGCTGATCGCTGCTCATTTACACAAAATTGCAGCAGCGTTCATTTGTCTCCATGTTCCTTTGGCAAAATCGAGGGTATGTGAAGCTATTCGTGTTTGAAGTTCACACGCAGCCATGTCTGCAAATCAACATGGTGGCCAAGAGTGAACTACTCACATTATTATTCTCAACAAATTGGCGCTGCTGCACAATATATATTTTTTACTGCAAATCAAAGGTGAGCAAGTGTGACCATCTGCTTAAAAAAGTTGTTTTAAGCACAGCAAAAAAGCACACAACTGGCATTGCGAAACTCCAAAATGGTGCTTCTGGCGACCATTGCTGGCAAGTCCCCACATCAGCTTTCCTCTTCCACCCTCGCTCATAAGGTGCTGCAGATTGGTTGTCCAAATGAATGGTAATGCTCATTTCCACTTATTTTAAAAACCTCAGGAAATGCCGCAAAGACTTTTCGCCTGCAATTTTTGGAGTTTTTGCCCCCCGCCCCTCCTTCTGAATACGGTGAATCACAGCATGATCTCATTGAGACAAAAGGTATTCTCCTTGCATTCTATGAGGAGTGTTTTTACAATCTAGACAACTCCCTGAGAAAAAAGAAAAAATACTCCACAGAGAGCAGAAATCAAAAGCTAGACAAATAACAATATAGCTCTGCATAGGCACAGGTGGTCTGTTGCATGAGTGAGAGGGGAGAACTTTCAGAAAATGTATCCTAGAAACTGTAAGATGCAGTTAATATACAAATTGAATTTCATGCAGAGGCAGAATTTACAAATCACCTACAGTTCCGTGAGCTTTGGCTATTTATAAGATTTCCTGATTGTTGAAATCCTTCTGATTGGCTTCTCTACACTTGTTTCCCTCTCAGTGGCTTCCTTTGCTTTCCATTTTATTCCATTCCCTCTCTGATAATATTTTGTAACAGTTTTCATATGCTTAATTTTTTTATCACTTAATATAAGAGGAGAGCACTATACAACATTCATGTCATAAATATGACAAGTACACAGATTCTTCACAGATGAAGAATGCCTTGTCTAAACACTATGTGGCAAAACAGAGATTTAACACATGATTGTGTATGTGACACACAGAATTGATAATACAAGCAGGAATCACTATATGCGAAATCCCTATTACAGTAATACCATGGTTAGCCTCAGGCATTTTGCTGCCTTTGATGAAGGACGAGATAGCACCACCTCTTCTTTTCATCCAGCTAGACTGGAAACTGAAACTTAGAAACTGCCCCATTGAAAGCATTAAACTGTCACCACAGTTCATACAGTAGACTTGTTTAAGGGAGCGACAACAGACTATCATACACAGTTTTGTCTTTTAACAGAGGGAAACAGCTGTGGATTCCAGGAGGGGCAGTCTGGTGCTTGCCAGTCCTGCTCTTTACTGTCTACTGCCTGAGTCACTGCCTAAAGTTGGGGCTGGCCCTGAGTAATACCATTATTAATCCAACCATTGTGTCTTTTTGATTGACCTATTACCCTAATATGGATTTATTACCCATATTATTACCTAATATGGATTTATTACCCATATTACCCAAATATGCAATTACCCTAATATGGATTTTGGAATTTGTCTTACAGCAAGCGTGTCTACCTCTGCTTCTTGTAGATTGCACATGAAGTCTCCTTTGGCACAAGGTGGGCAAGTTCTGAGGGTTCAGGAGCCAATTTTCTGCCCCTAGGACTGTCCTTAAGTTGTACCAAATGCCTTCCAAAAAAGACAACTAAAATCAGAACTGACCATATATCCACTTCTAGGTTATGGGGGGTGGGTAGGAACAAAACAAGGTGTATGGGGCACTGTCCCTTGTTTTAATGCAAAATCCCCACTTCGGGAAGCTTTCAGGAGCAGGAAACAAGCTTTTCATTGCAATTTTGTGTGGGGTGGGGTGGATAATCAGGGGGTTTCAGGAGGGGCATAGTGATCATAACAATGGCCTTGGGACCGGACGCATGCAGTCCAAGGGCCCATCCCTGCTCGGTCATGGACAGAATCTGCTTTTATAAGACTTAAGGCTGACTTGGGGCCAAAGTGTGCTATGCACATGTACCTATCATGTGTAAACCCCCCTCCACTTTTAAAAATAATAAATCTGCTTTGGACAGTAAGGGAGCAGATGAGCCAGGAAGGAGGTCTGTAATCTATTCCCTGCTGCTTGTTTCTCTGATCCTGATCAGGCTCCCTGTGAGGGTCCAAGTGTTTTTTCACAGAAGGTAACTCTGGAAGTAGGGGAAAAATTTTGAGTGCAAGTATGTTGGGAAGTTATGCCCCTCACCAAAATGAACACTGCCTTTGCTCTATGTGTATGTATGTACAAACACATCTGGGGACCCCTGTGTGCCAAAGGCTTTAAGTTTATTTCAACGATTTATGAGTTACTGTGTTTTTTTTAAAAGTTTCTAAACTAATATACATATTGTAACACATCCCAAACAATGCAGCAATAAAAATAAAGTATCCCTGAAAAGCATGCACTGTCAGTAAAGATCAGCAACCATTTCATAGGTCTTGTGTATAATGTGTAATTTGTCCTTTCCAGTATACATAGGAAACAGGTTTTCTGTATTCCTACCCTGTGTCTGCCTGTGATGCTTGAAGAGGGAAAAATGCATGTCTATAAATACAAAGGAACATATGGCAGGGAACCTTGGCTGTCTGTGACTTCCTGGCACATGTCCATTTTCCCTTCATTCTCAATGGGGGTTCCTATGGTGGGAGTGTGAGAAACATGTCTGCTATGCAAAGGGTGACTCAGCCCTTACTGCTTTTGTAACTCCATAGAAAAGCCCTGCATGCCTGGGTAGTTCCTTGCCCTGCCCCATGGGCAGCAGTTTGAATTTGAGAACCTGACAAAATAACTTCCGAAGGGTGTTGTATTGCAAAGGAAGAGATGGGTGTGCTCCTCTCTCAACCACATGCTCAATCTGTGTGTTTGTGTACATATTGGTGTGTACATATATGTATGTATTAATGTGTACATATATACGTGTACATACACATACACATACTTAAATGCATACATATGCACCCTGTTAAATTGCAGAGGGAAGGGGGAAGGGAACTTGATCCTAAAATAGCCCAGGGTGCAGAAAGGCTGCTAGCCTCTCCTGAGCTCCAATTACACTTGGAATTTTTACCAGGCCAGCAGAAAAAGGGGTGGAACAAGGATAATTTTAGAAGCTCTCTATCCCACAGAAGGATGCCAGGCGGCACACAGCGAAGCAACATGGCGAGTGTTCCCTAAACTCTTGGGATGGAGTGTTTTATTCAGTGAACTAAGATGGATCAAAGCCCAGACTGGGGCAACCTTAATGAGGAGTCCACCACTGTAGCTGTTTCCAAAGGCCCGTAGCTAGCTGCAAACAAGGCTTTCAGGCATGGAGATTTGTACGGCGCCTTTGGACTGTCTCTCTGCTGGCATGAGGCTGCACTGATCAGGCACACTCTCCAACTCTGCTAACACTGCAGGATCAACAAAAGATCCTGCTGATTGCACTTCCTTTAAGGTGATGGCTGTATAGAAAGGGAAACACCCCTTGGACAAGGTCAGTGTATGTGTGCTTCCTTTCCCCCTCCTCCTCCTAATGCTAGGATCTTCCTCTTCCCATGCAGTTAGAGAAGGTCCAGATGGAAACTTGGGAGGCAGGGCAATTGCATTCCCTCTTGCAACTGGAGACATCCTTGTGGACTCTCATCAGAATCTGGTTTCACTGCAGTTTAGTTCCCAAGCCAGACTTGGAAAGATGATACTATAATATTAATATTAATAAATAAAATGAATATTAATAAAGTATTTCAGAACACATGTATGTCATTTTCTCAGCATTAAGTAATGCATAGTTGTTAGAGGCAAAAGCGTCTAGGAAAGAATGTGTCTTCTACAGGAAAACTTGACAAGCTATACTATAATTCAAAGTGTTTTTCTGCCTTTCTGTCAAGCTATACAAATCCACATACTGTTCTCAGAGTTACCAAATTTGGTATGTTATATAAAAAGATCAAAGTGAAAACTACAGAAATGGTTTCAGCTGAATCTGTCAACAGCTTCAGGTACCGCCTGAACAAACACTTCCTGTTTTGGTATTTGTTGCTCTGTGGTACACCTTTATAAGATGATTTTAACAAACTTGATATTTAGAATAAGGTTGAAATCACAAATACATTTGTTCAAGCTTGTGGCCAATCAGCAAACTTTCTCTTTCCCCAAAAAAATGCTGGTTTGGGCTGGCTTGGAACCTGGTTTGAAACATGTTTTAAGAATTTTAGGTCCTCCTACTCCAGTTTTTGTTTCCTTTAAGTCGTAAGCAAAATAATCAACATCCAACCAACACAACAGATAAATTTTATAGTTCTTTATAAAGGTGATGGTGATAGCATACTGTGTGACTGCCAGAGTGCTTGAGCCTCTATATTTCTCATTTTAAACATGAAAAGCCAGTGTGGTTTATTAGCTAGACAGTTGCCTTTTTCACTTGCATGACCTTAGTTCAAAAAGACATGCATTTAACTGACTGGTTATGACCAGGTCACTGCTTGTCCATTCCTTGACCAGCATGTGTAAGTTGAACTAAACAAGTGGAGTATTGTTGGGGGTTTTTGGACAATGCGCAGTAGTCATATCCAGCTGACAACGGTGTTAAGTGGAGTTGTGCAAGTGGGACTGTTGTGCATATGGTAGCATATTAAAGTATAAAGAGGGGCTTGTGAATATGCATCACTTCTGTGCATTGCAATTGCACAATGTGTTGTAAGCTAAGCTCATTGACCGTTGAGCCACATAGGTTATGCTACATTGGTATTCAATTATAGGGGTTGTGTAATGTAACTCAGTCAACAGTTATTTATCTTATGCTGAAGCAATGTAGGTTCTCAGTCCTTATTTGTAAAACTGAAATGATAGTGATTTTGTTACAAGAACAAATAAAAGAAACTGTAAAGCCCTTCTTTACTTCAAAGGTAGAAAAGGTCTGTGGCAGATCCTGGAAAAACTAGGATGTCCCCCCAAATTCCTTAAAATGATTATCTTGCTACACGAGGGCCAGCGTGGTCAAGTCAGATATGGCGATGCTCTTTCAGAGCCCTTTCTAATAACTAATGGAGTGAAGCAAGGTTGTGTTCTTGCACCAACTTTATTTACAATCTTCTTTAGCACGATGCTCCAAAGGGCTATGGCAGAGCTTGAAGAAGACGACGGCATCTATATACGCTACCGTACTGATGGTAGCTTGTTTAACTTAAGCCGTCTGAGGGCTCACACTAAGACTCTAAACTATCTAGTCCGTGAGCTGCTCTTCGCCGATGATGCTGCCCTTGTTGCCCACACAGAAGCAGCTCTGCAGCGCCTAACGTCCTGCTTTGCAACAGCTGCAGAGCTGTTTGGGCTAGAAGTCAACCTGAAGAAAACAGAAGTTCTTTACCAGCCTGCACCACAGGACGAACACCACCATCCCCACATTGCCGTCGGCAAATCAGTGCTCAAGTCCGTTCAGCAGTTCACCTACCTGGGAAGCATCATCTCCTCAGATGCCAAGATTGACAAAGAGATCGATCACAGATTAGCAAAGGCATATAGTGCATTTGGAAGACTCCACAAAAGAGTCTGGAGCAATAAACACCTGAGGCAAAGCACAAAAATCAGTGTGTATAGAGCCATCGTACTGTCTATCCTCCTTTATGGATCTGAAACATGGGTTACCTATCGCCACCACCTACGACTCCTCGAGCGCTTTCATCAGCGCTGTCTACGCACAATCCTAAATATACACTGGACTGACTATGTGACGAATGTTGCTGTCCTTGAACAAGCAGGGATCACCAGCATTGAGGCCATGATATTGAGAACACAGCTGCGCTGGGCAGGGCACATTTCTAGGATGGAGGACCATCGCCTCCCAAAAATACTACTCTACGGTGAACTCGCCACGGGTCAGCGTGGGAGGGGCGCTCCAAAAAAGCGATACAAGGACTCCCTGAAACAACATCTCAGGCTTGGCCAGATTGATCACCAACGGTGGTCCGCCCTGGCCTCACATCGGGAGGCATGGAGACGCACTATCCACAATGCTGCAGCCTTATTTGAGAACTCGCGATGAACAAGTCTTGAAGAGAAACGACAACGCAGAAAGAATCACAACCCAAAAACATCACCCAAGGAGACCTTCTGCTGCACTTTTTGCAACCGGACTTGTTTATCTCGGATTGGCCTTTTTAGTCATCAGCGCGCTTGCAGAAGGCGCGGGATGAGTCCTTCCTGAATCTTCGTTTGCGAAGAAAAGCCAGAGAGAGAGAGACTATATTATATGAACACAAATAACTGAATATATATTGATACAAGGATAGCAGTCATGTTTGTGCATTAAAGCTCCTTTTGTTTATAAGGTGTTGTCCTAGTTATAAATTCTAGGAATCTGTAAGAGAGGTCTGCTGGCTCAGCTGCCCACCTTTCCTCATAATTGCTGCATAGTAATTTCAGAAGTGGTAATCTAGGAACAAATAGAATGTAATAAGCAGGTTAGAGGGAAAAATATAAGAATATGGAACACACTTAAACAAAGAAGGAAGGGTCGCATAGAGGCATATGTATAAATTAATCTTTAAAATTTATTCACAAAAAGGGGAAGAATAACAGATAAAGAATTTCCTCTATGTGTAATTTTTTTAATGTAAAAATCCATTGTAAAGACTGTGATGTTAGTTTGCAATTCAATAAATTGAGATGTTTAAAATAAATAAATAAAAAAAAGAAGTGGTAATCTAGGGAGGAAAGTCTGCATCATAATGCAAGGGCCTGAATACTATTGTTAGTCCCAACTAAAGTAGTGGAGCCATTGAATCAATGGTTTTAACATAAGTGTTGACTTACAATTGATGCATTGGGATCTATTCTAGTCAGGCCAAGTTATGCTTGTAACAGGCATGGTATGTGGCAGGGATCTAGCTACTATCGGATTGGAAGGGACATTGCCCCTGGGCTTCCAGCCAATGGGGACCTTCTGCCACCATCCCCTCTGCCCCAGTTCCTTGCTTGACAGACAAGATAGCAGCTTTAACTGTACCCTGAGGTCCTGTTAGCATTTCCTGCCTCCCCACCCCCAGGAGCAGAAAGGGAGCAGAAAGGGAACTGCTCCTGGCATGCAGTTCCCTTTCTACCACTGAACTGCTGGTCTTATATACTCCCTGATCACCTTCTGAGCAGTTTTTCTTTCTGTCTCTGTGGGCCTTTATGGTCTCCCCCCCCCTTTACCTTTTTCCATATGAAAGATCAACCCTTTTTTTCTCCTGCCAGGAGTGACTTGAGCCAAAGGCTTATGTGTCTTGCTGTTCATTTTTTTTCTTCCATTTTTCCATTGCTGTGTAGCAGGCATTCAAATGTGATGCTGAGCAGTGATAGTCTTTCAATGTGACCTATTTTTCCTTTGGCTGTTGCTACAGTCGGACGCTTTTCCAGAAATCTTACTTGCTTTGCAGATAAAGAAAAAAATATTATGTTGAGCAGGAAATGGGTTGTGTGTCCCATACAGGTATCCTGTTTTTTTCTTTCTTTCTTTTCAGTTGTGTAAAGGAAGAAATGAAATACAGAAATACAGATTTATAGACTAAATAATACCATTGCTGAGAAGAATTTGGAGTGAGGAATGGCTGATTACTAGCTAAGCTTGTAGAACAAGGCCAGTTTGAGGGTTGTCTTCTTAGTCTGGCCTACCATTTAATATCTGTGGGGTATTGTGAGAAATTTAAAGCACCACTCCCTGAGACTAGCTGCCTAGTGTTCATTTTAGTGTGGTGGCTGAAAGAGTGCCTGGGGACTCCTATTGAGGACTTAGGTCAAGGGTTGGCAGAGTAGAAGTAGACTGTACTGTAGTGACTGGATCCTGGGTAGGAAACAGAGATAAAATGTCATTTGTTCATGCCTTCTCTGCCCTGTGGGTATGGATCCAATTCTGACTCATAATTACTTTCTTTGACATATGGTTGAAAGTTCTTATTTTTTTTCTGATCATCCAAGAGAAAATGAGGCAAGGTAGAGGAGATGTGTGTATGTACCTTCAAGTCTTCTGTCGACTTATGACGACCCATGAATTTCACAGAGTTTTCTTAGGCAGGGAAGACTCAGAGGTGGTTTGCCAATTCCTTCCTCTGAAATATAGCCTATAGCACCTGGCATTTGTTGGCAGTCTCAGATTTAAGTATTAATCAAGACTGAACCTGATTAGCTTCCAAGATCACATGGGATCTGGTGCCTTTAGGGTATTTAGATAGAAGAGGAAGGAGGAACATAAATGTGGAGCTAACAGCACTACATTGTATTCATGGGTTCCTGAGGGGAAGGAAAAATTGGTGTGATGTCTCTTCTGTGAGTACTGGATTTAAATCCAGGAGCTTTTGATTTCAGCCATGGTGAGCTTAGCCAAGGGAGGCTACTCCGGCACCCTCTTTGTTGCCCTTCCACTAGCCAGCAAAGACTTTTTATGGAGGGATGATTTGAGCAACTGATTGCTGAGGGAGGAGCCATTTACCATTGAGCAACTGATTCCTGAGGGAGGAGTGTTATATTTTTGTTGTTTTCCTTATTAATGTTTGAAGTTTTAATTGTATTTTTAATTCAGTCTTACTTGGAACTGACCTTGAGTCTCATTTTTGGGAGAAAGGTGGGATATAAAGTCAATGGATTGGTAAACAACCTACATTGAGAGTGGGAAAGGTGCAGCCCTTGTCCCTTTTTGTAGTCCCACAACCCCCTGACTGATAAAGAAACCAGAAGTGATGTGACGTCATATCCAGGGGTACTTTCACACTACACAGTTATAGTGCTGTGATTCCTCTTTAACTGCCATGGTTCCACCCTATGGAATCTCAGGATTGGCTATTTAGAGATGGGCATTTTAGAATTCTCAGCCAGAGAGCTCTGGTACCTCACTAGACTACAAACCCCAGGATTCCATAGGATGCAGTCATGGCAGTTAAAGTGGAATTGTAATGCTATAGTTGTGTAGTGTGAAAGACCCAAGGAGGGCACAGAGGTGAAGATTGGCCTCTGTTTCCTTCCTCTGTTGGCCACGCCTGTACTACAAGCACCCTTTGGCTCCTTTTTAAATGTCTGTTCAGTAAGAATAAAATATAAGTCAGAGTTACTTGCCTTATAGGATTGCTGTGAATGGCAAATAGAATAACTATTTTAGAAGACGTTCATAAGTTGATTACTTTAGAAAGCCCTGCCTATTGAAAGCACTATAGTATAAATCAAAGCATTGCTTCTTAGAGGGAAATAGCACAATGCTGTTATTCGAACTCATTCACTTTAACTTCTTCCAGGATCTGCTTCCCAATTCAAGTGAACCGCCTACCACGAGAGACTCTCCTGACAGCCACACTCTACGCCATTCCAGTCCCACCTCCAGGGAGCTCTTCAGAGACAAACAAGCAGCGCCGAGTCCCAGAGGCTTTGGGCTGGGTCACCACTCCACTCTTCAACTTTCGGCAGTATGTGTGCCTGCTCCTACCAATTCTATGCAGAAGAAAAAAGAACTCAGCAGAGGATAAACAGTGCAGCTTTCTAGGACACATTTTTGGAGTAAATTCCAGAGGAGTAGTAGTTTTATTGTTTTAACCCGGATGCAAAAACAACAATAGCAAAACAAAACAACCCCTCCCCAAGTCTTATTGAACCCTATAGATTAATGGACCTCTTGTGGCATGAACTTTTGTGTACTACAGCCGACTTTCTCAGATGGATGAAGGAAGTCTTCTCCATTGGCAGGGAGTCATTTCTACTCCTGTAGGGAGTGTAGGTGGGATATTGTGAATGGTGAGGCATCAGAAAGACAAAACGGTGCACTCTGACATCTCTATGCAGAACTCGATATGAGCACAAGAGCTGTAGTGAGTGTTTGCTGCCACAATAGTAGATGATAATATAATAGCCTTATTGTACCAATTCACCACCTGTAATGGGAAAGCAAACCTTATTGTCAATTTGTTCTCAGTCCCCTCCAAATGGAATCAAACTTTTAGAGCACAAATGACCTTAGGCATCCCATAGAATTGTTGAGTGTTACTTCCTCAAGATTTAGACAGCTATATTTCTAGTAATCCCTTTAAGAAAAAAGCAATTGTTAAGAAAAGATGGCCAGGGCAGGCTCTTGAGTGATGATGTGAAGAGTGTTTCAGAAAGTTGCTTAATGGGCTACAGCTCCCAGAATAAAATATTTAGCATAACCAGTTGACAAGCTGGCTGGGGAAACCTGGGGGCTGTAGTCAAAACCAATAACTTTTTCAAGATGTTTATGAGAATGCTATTATATGATGTAAGAACTGACCTTCTCCATTGTGGACAGTGAACTCCTGGAAAGAGAAAGTCATTGTTCACTTAAAAATTTAGACTTTATCCCCTACTTAATTATTTATGCACATGGATAATTATGTTTAACCATTAAACTTCTATAGCTTTGAATGACCATTTTATGGTTCCTTGCATCCCTGTGATGGGTCTGAGTAGTAGTTCTCTCTGTCTTACTGTTTTTAAAAAGAGATTGTGGGTTTCAGAAAACTCCTTCTGGGCTGTGGCATTCTTGCTAAGGTGCTGAGAGTAGTAAGAGAAAACAGCAGTCCAAATGTTCTGTGGTTGTTTGCTTTGATAATTGAATTCTGCTGATACTGCTTTTGCTTATTGGAATATTATTCTTAATTAGTACAGGAGTCTGCATCTACCATTAATGTATCCTTCCAACTTGTTTGTTTTTGTTTTTTTGATTCAGGGTCCTGACCTGTGGAAGAAAACTGCTAGGTTTGTGGCCAGCAACTCAAGGCCCCTCTAGTGCAAGATCAAGTGCTCCCAACTTCAACCAGCCAGATAGTGTTATTCTGCAGGTGAGCTTCCCACTTAGGCTTCATGCCCTATGACACTTGAGGTGGGAGAAAGCCACACTAAGATGTCCATTGTGTGATGCTGAAAACATGCAAGGTCATAGCCAACTCTAAAATGACATCATTTGGGGTTCATGCTGTTTGCCTTTAGAAACCAGAAGTTCAGTAATTGTTCTGTGGATGTTTTGGATTCAGCTAAGACTGGGCAATCTGTGGCTCTCCAGCCCAGATGTTGTTCTCATAATTTCTCACCACTGGCTGTGATTATTAGGGATGATGGGAGATGTCATCCAGTAACAACTGGAGGAGCCACAAGTCCCCCACTCCTCACTGTAGCTTAAATTTCAGCATGCACTAGGCTTGGTTTTAAGTCAAGGCTCTATTGGTTTGTGAAAGTTTCCAGCCAACAGAAATATAAATGGGACTAGTATTATTCCCAGCCTATCTGTAGTGGTGCTGGGACTGGGGAAGACAATAATTTCATTAAATAAAAGAGGAAAATGATGTGGGTATTGTAGTAGTTCACTGGACTGCTGAGGTGTTTTTTAAGTGGTGTGATAGACACTCAATTACTGAGGAAAAAGTGTAGGTCATAGTTACAAAAAAGTTAATGATATTCTAGGATATGGCTTTGAAGGTACAGCAAGCTTAGCAGTGTTCATAAATGGCTTGTTTGTTGTTTGTCCTTTTAAAAGGATGCACAGTGCTCTTGGTTTGGAACAGAAGCACAGTGATGATTCAGACTTGGCCTGCCGGATGAGATCCGCCTATTGACATCATTAGACAGCTTTAAAAAGGCTGTCAAGACGGATCTCTTCAGGCAGGCTTTTCCGGAATAGCTAACCCCGGCCTCAGGAACCCCCTCTGGAGGTTGCTTCTGGAGCTCCAAGCTGATGCTGCTCGCTCGGAAGCGTTTTTAATAAGATTGTATTATATGCTGATTTTAATTTGTATTAATTTAATAATGTTTTAAGGGGGGGAAGGGATTTTGAGTTGTTCTATACTGTGTACTATTTTATTGTTGTAAGCCGCCCCGATTGTTCGCAGAGGGGCGGGATACAAATAATAATAATAATAATTATTATTATTAAAAACTGAAAATTGTAAAAACAGCATATGATCCTTTAAATAAATCCTACAGTGAGTATGCATGTGGAAGAGAGAAGCATGTCTTCTTAATTGTGACATACATCACACTTTCTCTTTAGGTGTTTGTTTGTAGGGGAGAGGAAAGAGATAAAGGTAATTTTCCAACACATAGCAGTTTCCAACAAAAACACATAGCCGTTTGAGAACTGGCAAAAATGTGATTTTACCAGTAACTGATGTACAAATGACTTACGACAATAACTGTTTATATTCATTATGATATTTATGATTTTGTAGTTCTGTGGAGAGCTAGCTTGGGTACACCTGTAGCTTAAAGATGAGATTCTTCACCCTTTTTCACCCCTGGCTGGGCCTGATGGAAATTGGAATGTAACAATATATGTGAATGCCACATGTCCCTTTCCCTTGCCTTGCATGGAAATCTGTTCTCTCCTAAGTTGAAAACTTAGAATTTCCCCCCAAAAGAGGAAATACAAAACCACAAAAGTTTTGCATAAAAATAAATTTAGAAAATTACTGTAAGTATATTGAAAACAATACATCTCATCATAGTGGAGAAGACTGTGACCACTGTATCTGCTCAGTTTGCTGCCTAGGTGCTAACTATTTATGGACAACTTCAAGGCCCTTTGCTTTCTCTTCTTATGGTTATTTACTTTTAAAATGGACTTGGACTGGGCAGCCCTTCCAACGGAAGATTTCAAATAGCGGATGGTCCTCTGGCAGCCCTTTAAATAAAGTACTGACCTCTGTAAACAAGTTGGAAATGTGGCCACCATTTTGTCTTGTGTCACTCTTGTCCTGTCACTATAACTTCATTAGTCTTTAAGGTGCTATTAAACTTTTTATTGTGAATATGTGGAGGAAAGGGTGATCCAGAAGTAGAAGAAGCTTCATTTAATGCTTTTCTGTCAGACATCTGTTGTTCTTGGAGCAGTGTTCTCTCTTTCTCTGGGCTCTGACACACTTTAGATTCTTTAGACATTTCAGATTCTTAAGTCAGTGTTCAATAAAATGCAAGTTCTTGTGACACCCATCACTTGCCTGATCCCAGCGCATACAGTAATAAGTTAACTGTACTGTACTGTATTTTTTTTCTTGGCTTGTTACATCCTTTTGTTTCCACCTACAGAGGTTCTCACTCATTATTTCCACTTTCCTTTCCATTCTCTGCCTGCAACTAGTGTTTTGGCTATGAAATTATATGGCAGGACCCCATTCCTGTTGCTTTGGGTGTGGACAAAAGGAATGGAAGGAGAGGCTGAGGCACTTTAAGTGGAGATTGAGCCGAGAGAAAGAGAGAGAGAGAGAATCTAGCTGGGTTGGAGTTGAGAATCTTCTCTCCTGGGTCATATCATGTGCACTGTCCTCTTTCTATGCTGACTTGGAGGAAGAAGAGAGATTATTATTGAGCATCTGACTGAGCCTTGCTTAAGCTCCAATTACTTCCCTTCAGTCTTTTCCCTTTCCTTCTGCTGTAATTCTCTGACCTGGTTATCCAGTACTGATTTCCTTGGCACATGACTGAGGGGCTAATTTTCTTTTCCAAAGCCACTTACAAATCTGTCAAATTTTTAATTATTTTTTTAAAATAAGGCTGTTGCTATGATTCCCCTCACTGCTGCTTTTGCAAAGTGCCTGAATTTTGTGAGAATAAATTATGTTGCTAATGGAACTTTCCTGTCAAGAGCAGGGTGTGGCTGTGACTTTTTAAAACTTGGATAGTTTGAGCTCATCTCCCATCTTTTCCTCTTGAAAGATTCAGTAGAAATGTCTTTTTAACCCATTTGCACTTCAGTCCCAGATATACTACTGAGTTTAAGTACAGATTCCCCAGGAATTTTGAGGTCTGTGTAGCTCCTTTAAGCTGCCATCCTCTGTGTGAGCCTTTGTACACTATACCAGAAGTGTAGTGGCTCTGTTATCTGTCTAGAATAAGAAGAGAGACAGCCAGGGTTTGGCAACTGTATTGCCCTCACCACCACCATCAGACCTTCTTCTAGGCTCTAGAAGAAGCCAAGGAAGGTATATGTTCTTACTGTCTTGAGGCATCCAAATTGTGGGCCAAAATGGATTAATTATGGTCAGCACCAAAGCAGTTGGGAGTGGTTGGCATTTAGCTCGGAGCCAGCTCTGCTGTCTTAATCAGTGGATGTACCACACATTTCTTTTGCAATGCTGTATGTGGGTCACTGGGGCAGTGGTGAATGCTGAATCCTCAGTGGAAGGGGTTATCTGGTCCTTCCATCCAGAGTCCAGGTTGGGCTTGGTACACCAATATTTAGCCAGCTTTGGAAGGTTTTGTGATCAGTCACAATCTGAACACATATTATGCAGCAGAACAGCCAGATGATTCAATGTTTACCACTTCCTAGGTGTGGTTAAAGAACATGTGATTGGGCCTTAAACTTTCAATTTTAACAGTTGTTCTTCCTCCTGGTCTTCTCTTTGTCCTAACCAAAAGCACCCCATGTAGTCTGAGACATGTAGGATGCAGAGTAGTTTGATATGACAGTTCTCCTGCAGCTTTCCCCAGCTCCAAGCACCATGAGCTCTGTACATCTCTTGCTTTCAGACACATTTAGTGCTGGAGAAAGCACAATGGAAGGAAAGCATGTGTAGACTGAAAAATCATGCAAGTCCTAATGGGCGGGCCAGAATGGACTACTTGAAGCAGCTACCCAAGTAGCAATACACACATGGCTGTTATGGGGCTGCCACTGTCAAGTGATGTCTCAGGGAAGAGAGGCCATGGCCTTCCTGTCTTTTGCTGCCAGGTGGTAAGCTAAGAGCTCAGGTAGGCCCAGTAATATAGTACTAGTACATGTGAGCCAGATTAATGGAAAGGCCTGTACATTACATTCTGTAGGAGAATAGTAAATGCATGGCGATGCGCATTAATGCACTCCTAAGAGTATGGACAGAAGGAATGGAAGGAGAGAGATCTCTATCACTTTCATTTTTAAAAAATTACCACAGAAGTGTCTGTTTAATTCTTTGGATGGTCAGATTTGTCCACTGTAACATGCGGAAGGAAAATGTGCTTCTGTGCACCATATTATGTTCTCTGTAGTGTTTGAAATGGGGCTCTGTGACATGAATAATTGGATGCTCAGGTACAAATGGGGGAGGTTTCTTGAGGGTAAGTGGGTGACTGCTTCGGCTGTTTTAACTGTATGTAGATTTAAAATTATTTTTAAAGTGTGGCTTTTGTCTGCCTTTAAAAGGCTTTATTTATGTATTTGTTTGTTTATTTGTATATAATCCATTGTACACCACTTTGGGGGCCCTGGTGGATTAAAAGCTGATAGAGAACTTTTTGTAGTTATTGTTATATGCCTTCAACCTGACTCTGACTTAGGGCAAGCCTATCAAAGGTCAAGATTTATTCTGAGGAATAAATTGCCTTCCTCTTAGACAGAGAGTGTCACTTACCCTCGTGGATGGCAGTAAGCCTGTGTTTCAAAGACCATTCTTGTCCTCATTCTCTCACAGATTGATTTCCCCAGTTCAGCATTTGAAGTCAAGTTTACCAGCCCACCACCAGCAGAGTTCAGTCCCAAGTACAATTTCAGCTGCCTCTTCGAGGGAGACCAGAGGAAACTGAAGGAGGTGATGCAGAAGGAATCGCTCTATTGGTGAGAAGATGGAAAGCACACAAGCCCTTAGTTGTACCAAGGCCTCTGCACAGGCACTTGAGGGTGGCGACTCCTGCTCACTGACACCTCCTGATGGTATTGAATTGAGCTTTTCAAATGGAAACATGGGGGCACAAAACAGATTTGTCACTTAAAATGATGAAATGCCAGGAAGAACTCTTCTCTCCTTCAGAATTCTTTAGTGGTTCTGTGTACCACTCCCAACTCTGTAGGTTCTAAGGTAGGACCTGTGTCTCTACGAAATGCCAAGCATTGACCCTGGGCATTCTGGTCCCTGAGTGGAATATGTAGTAGTATCCAGTGGACTTCATGAAGTGAGTCTGGGGGTACAACTCAGCACAAAATATGTCTATTCAACTAAGGTGTATATCTAAAGCAGAAGTAAACATATAAGATGACTCAGGTAACTTCATAGGAACAATGCCATGGGCAAGTGTGGCACTCTGGCCGGTATGGTCTTACTGTTGCAACATTCTGAATGTGATATTACTTTAATGCACTCAGACAAATCTGAAGGGTGGTAGCTAAGTTCATCAACAGTTTTGTCTGGATGGTGGTTTTGTAGTGGTTTAGGATAGCTTATTTTCATTCAAGAACATCCTGTGTGCTGTGCCAAAAAAAAAGAAAAAAAAAGACTTGGTACTGGTTTTCTGTTGGTTGATTTGTCCCTAAAGGCCAGTATGTCTGTCTTGCTAACACCGAGACTTTCCCTCTTTCTGTGCAGAACTGCCAAGAAAAGCCAGATTACTTCTCCTTCCTGAACCCATGAAGAAATTATGGGGCATCTTGGGTGACACTCTGTGAAGACTTTATAGACAGTAGCAACAGCATTTAAAAGATTGCAGTGAGCTGGGCTGTACATTTTGTAAGGGGCCTTGATTGAGGTTTTCTTGGCCCTTTTCTGGGGAGCAGCTGAATATGTTCATCTTTCCATCAGCTCTGTTTGCTGACAAGGATGGCTCACATGGTAGAAGCTTCTTTTTCTGCCAATCAAGGAAGCGTTTCTTTCCCTGACAATCAGGGAAAGTGTTCAGGGAAGTGTTTCTTCTATCTGCCTATCCCCTTTTTCAGTCAAATTTAAGGCCTAGCCTTCTCAATCTTACACCATCCTTATTTTCTAACTATAAGTAGGCCAGATCAGTTGATGTCCACTGCACATGTGGCCATCGGTGGAAGTGAATGCAAGAATATCTAGGACTAGCCCTAATATTAGGCAAAGTGAGGGGGGGTGCCGCAGGCAGCTGATTTTTGGTGTCAAGAAAAAGGGACAGATTGTTCTTTATAAATTTGATTTTATTGAGATGGATCCAGATTATGTCATACTTAGAGTAGAGTCAACCCACTGACTTGATTTATGTGCCTTAGATTGCATTCAGTGTTTTCTTAGTATGGTTATATCTGGATCTGAACCATTGTATTTGTACAACCAGAGAAGGGAGAGGTGCAGTTTGTGCAATTTTCTTTCTCAAGCACCAAAATAATATGGTTCGTCAGGGTACTAAATACTTTTTGGAAAGAGTGGAGCTTACAGTTATAGATTAGGGGAAAATATGTTTAGAAAAATACATTTCAGTAGTATATAGTCCATTTGTAAGATGGGTAAAAACAACAACAAACGTATAACCTACCTTCTGTCTTCTAAAAACTGCTTGATGTTTAGTCTTGTGGATGAGACAATGTACTTGAGTTGTTGGCTCTGCAGATTTTTCTAGTCCTTGCTTTTGTGCTTATGTCTCACTGTACTTGTCTGGATTATCACAAACTGATAGTGGCGGCTGCATATAATCTGTAGGCCCATCTACCACCTTGAGTTAGAAGGCCATGTGTGCTTTAAGTGTCACTGTTCATGTTGTTGTGTACATTATACTATCTCCCTCTTCTTGTGGGATCTGTCTCACATCTTTGTCTATGTCCCTTATCTCTGTCCTCCCATTTCTTCAGTTTTCAAGGTCAGAATTCCAAGTATATTCTGACTCTGCTTCCTCAGTTCTGTAATCATTCCAACCAGATAGGATTCAGGGTATTCTTTACTGCTGGCAACACTTACTCTTTGGCTAGTGGCTGCCCTGCTAGGAACCATAACTGTTACATAAATCTCTGCTTTTCATGAATAGCCTTCTCTTGTCAGGGAGATCCCTGTGATCTAAATACAAATATGAATGGAGGAGGTTCTAACATTCTTTGAGGTTGTATTTGCACTGCAGAAATCCCGTTTGATACTGCTTTAACTGCCATGGCTCAATGCTATGGGATTCTGGAATTTGTAGTTTTGAGAGGTATTTAGCCTTCTCTGTCAGAGAGCTCTGGTGTCACAACAGACTACGAATCCCAAGATTTCATAGGATGGTGCCATGATAATTAAAGTGGTGTCAAACTGGATTATTTCTTCAGTGCAGATGCAACAGAAGCTGTTGAAGCCCATCCAATAAACATTTTGGAAATACTTTCTCAGTGGAAATGGCCTGAGGCTCCATAGTTATCTGAAAGTGGAATTAAGGCTGACATTCCACATAAGCACTTAATATAACACTCCCTTACCCAGCAAAGAGAGCCTTTACTCCTTGGCTGAGATGTTTCTAAAATGGGATGGGGAATGTTTTAATGAAAGATACAGAAATCCTTGAATATGCAGGCTGATGTTGCAATTCCTTTTCTTTTTTAACACCCCCCCCACACACACACACACATTGCTTGCAAATTTAGGTCTGAACAAACACTAGTGGACACAGAAAACACTGGAATTCAATAGGCTGACAGTGACATTGTGCAGATGCCAAGTGAGTGAACAGAGCAGGGCAGTTGCAGGTTTGGATAAATCCTAGGATGAAAACAACTACAGTTGTCTTTCTAAACACATTTTAAAAAGTGGAAAGGTGTTCCCCCCCTCCCATTCAATTGTATATGATGATTCCAACACGTTCACAGTTGCTATGTATGTTGGGAGTGAACATTGTTTTTTGGTCAGGTGGCTGAGGTTATCCCTATTAATTTGTTGGCTATACCTAGTCCTCTTCTTTAGACACCCACCCAATTAATAATTTTTATTCAACCCCCCCCCCCATTTTTGATGCAGATATATGGAGCAAGGGATGGAGAACATAAAATGGGGGGGGAGAAGTGTCAAAAGGTGAATGTATGAAATTAAAGGAAGGCTAAAATGGGAGACGCATAAAGAAAAAAACAGGAAATGGAGATCATCATCTGTCAATAGATACAATAGGTGTAGGGAAAAGCATGTTTATCACACAATCCTGTCCCACCACTCAGAACTTTTTTTAAAAAAATCCTAGACTTATGGTGTGACTATGCCAGATTGCCTTCACCCTTAGCAGCTGTTTAGCCAAAGCAAGAATGGGTGGGCAGCCCCTTCCTGGCATTGTGCAAGAGGCAGTGCCACATCCTTTCCTGTCGGCTCTGGGTCATAGCTGGGGTGGGAAGTTCTCATGGGTGGGCAACACTTTCACTCTCCTTCATTTTTGTTCTGGTCTAAATGAATGAATTTCCTGGAGATGGCTAAAGGAAACTGGTGGGAACAGGGCTAGCCTTATTATGTGATTGCCCCTCCTGTCTGGCTTGGCCAGCATCCCTACAGCCAGCCTCCCTGCTATTCCAGTAACAGTGTAACCACCCTGATCTTGATGGTCCTTGCAGGATGCCAGCTGCAGTCTCTCACAAAACCGACTCTGGTACCCCTCTTGCTCTTCTATGTACAGTTGTCTTTCCGTATCCACGGATTTAAGTATTCACAGCTTGAAAATATTCTTAGAAAATAATAATCCAAAAAAGCAAAACTTGATTTTGCCATCTTATATAAGGGACACCATTTTGCTATGCCATTGCATATAATGGGACTTGAGTATTTACGGATTTTGGTATCCACGGGGGGTCCTGGAACCAGACCCCAGTGAATATGAAGGGACAACTTATTTCAGGCCACTTCATTCACTGCTTTGCCAGTGAAGCCCAGAAGGGCTTAATCTGAGGCATATCTCAGTCCTGGGACATTCCAGCCACTGGAATATACAGGATCACAGGAAAGTAGGAGATCACTCAAGTTATTGTCAAAAAAAGAGAAGATAACAAAAGGAGGGCAGATTAGTATAAAATTTCCATATGCCAGTTCTTGTTAATATATAAATATGAATATGCCAGTTCATATGAATATGAACAAATTGAAATTTTATACCTATCCATCTTCCTTTTGTTGTCTGTTCTTCTAGACATTTATAAATATGTTCTATGATTTAAAGAGCAGGGAGAGAAGCAATTAGCAAACAGGATTGAAAAATATAACATGAGCATGATATTTTGGCTTCTGCGTTCTTCAATTGCTGAAGATGAAACTGAGCTGCATACAAGGTGTCTGTTTATTATATCACCATAATGGGAAAAATTGGGACCAGCTGACCTCCTTACCCGCTGAAGTTAAGATCCTGTGTTGTATGCATCCCTTCAGTCCCTGTATGCATCCCTTCAGCAGTGCACTGTGATGGACCTTTACTGGCTGGTGATGTGTGTGGGGGGGGTGGAATAGTGGGAGGCATCCCTGAGGTGAAGTCCCTGGTGGTAGTGATGGGAAAGCCAGGCAGAAGGCATCCAGGCAGCATCTGGCTGCAGTTTTTGAGATGTGACAAGAGAGCAGTCAGCACTCTTTCGGATCTCCAGCAGCTCACAGAATTGCACCAGGAGAACCTAACATCAGTCTCTCAGATCTCCAGCAAGAGGCTGGAGACAACAACTCTTTTCCTGGATGCAGATCTGTGGCTGGGTGCTCCCTAGGCAGCTCTTGCCCTCCCTCCCTGACCAAGAAATAGCTGTGGCAATGTATTCCAGGCTCATAGAAGCTGTTGGGAGGGTGGTTTAAATATACATGTCCATGTAACCTGGAATTATGTGTACATATGTCATCAGCAGGATTCCAGCTCCCGTTTGCTATCCGGGTATTAAGTCTTGATGGTAGCTTTGGGCAGCTACTTTTTTTGATCACTACCTGCAGAATTCCCCAGCCAGCTATAGTTGATTGCAACTTCAGTAAACCTTCATATGGCTCTTTCTCTTTAAACTAAACTTGGACCAGAAAGCCCTTCAAATAGAGAACTGTCTTCTGTACTCTTGATGCTTTCTTTGGCCAAGGTCACAAAAGATGTAGGGAACTTGCCTGCAGAGTAGTTAGCTGGTCACTGGATTTAGTAAGAACATGTGATGAAGCATATTTAAAAAAATGGATCCTAAGCTCTGGGTATATTTTAGCAGCAGTCATTGGAAACCAAGCCTTATGACAAATGGCTTAGGGAAATGGGTGTATTTACCTTGGAGAAAAAAGACTTGAGAGGTGACAAAATAGCCTTTTTTAAATATCTGAAGGAATGTTACATAGATGGGAAGCATGTTCTCTCCTTTAATTTAAACTTCTTAATTTAGTTATTTATACCCCGCTCTTCAGCCACAAGGCTATCAGAGCGGCTTACAAATTGTTTTAAGCAATAGCTATTTACACATCTACACTGCATTAAACAGTTTCCAATACACTAGAACACAGACAAATGGATTCAAATTAGAAGAAAAGAGATTCTACCTGCATATTAAGAAGAACTTTTTTTTTTACTGTAAGAGCTGTGCAGCAGTGGAATAGATTTTCTCAGAGGGTGGTGGACTCTCCTTCTTTGGAGGTCTTTAAACAGAGGTTGGATGGGCATCTTTAAGGGGTGCTTTAGTTATGCATTCCTGCATGGTGGGGGTGTGTGTGGACTAGATGGCCCTTGTGGTCCCTTCCAACTCTTAAGATTCTATGCTTCAAATTATGGTCATGGTCACCAGGGGTGTGGGCGGCAGTCCAGGCCCCTTGAGCTTCTTGCATCTTTGTCTCTACACAGTGATCACTGTATCTCACCATGGTTATATATTATTTAGCCATTCCTAAATCCCCAACTTTAGCCACTTCTTTTTTATTCCTATTATATTAAGAACAATGAGTTTCTGCCTGTGGTATTCCAGTATTGGCCATGGCCATCTGATTATGTCTTCCTTTCCTGAAAAGTAGACAGGTGAATTTTTGCCTCCCTGCTGTTCCTTCCTATGATGCTCCTAGACTGCATATTCCTTTTCTGATTATACACATATTTCCAAATATCTTTTTCATACTCCTCTCTGTTGATGTTTCAGCTGGCCTTGCATTGACCTGCATTGATTGGCAACATGACAGAAGGCCCACTGCGACCCAGACAAAAGCAAGGCAAGCTGATTTTTCAGTTGGTGCCTGAGCCATAGGAGAGGCAAGGTTCTTCTCAGTATATGGCTTAACTCTGGAAGCTGGGGAAAAATGTAGTGTCCCCAAACACATACATTTCCTTCATCATTGAGTACTAGCTCATTGCCACTCAACTGAAAGGTACCTACACTTTTAGGGTCAAAAGAGGGTAACTTTGTAGTACGAGTCTTGTGACATCACTTTCATGGAACTAAACACTACTAGTTTCTACTCACCCCAACTCTGTTGTTGCCAGAGTTTTTGCTTTGAATTACAGGATTTTTAGGGTGATGGTATCGTGAATCATATATTGTACTTAACATTCATGTAAATCAAGTCTTCAGGAGGTTTAATTCTGCCCCACCTCCCACCGACCCTTCAGAGACCTGGTGAACAGATGAGGAAGAAGAATGCAAGGAGGATTGTAAGGAAGAACAGGGGTCCTTCATTATGTCTGAATAGCCCCATCAGTTCTAACAAGAGGCAGCCTCCTTTCTCAATGCTCTTGTACCATCACTGGCTGTAGCCTCCTTTTTTACTGCTGCCCTTTGGACAAGTGAACCTTTGATCCCATTAAGTTGGGGATGGAATTGCTTCCAATTCCTTCATTAGCCACCTGATCCCATCTTCTTTCTGGAGATATACTGACTGATAATTGGAACACTGCAGCGCTGTTCCATATTATATGAAATGCAGTGTGGGTGTTTTTCTCCAGTGGCTTTGCTGCTCTCTAGTGGCCCCACAATGCCACTCATCTTCTTCTCTAGTGATGATAAATCATATAAAATGAGACCCTGCAGTTCCCCTGCCTCAAACAGGGCTCCAGGCACCATCTTCCTATGTTTCCCAACTGCCAGTTCTGCTTGTTTTCTTGTCACAAAAAAGTCAATTGAGGAAAAGACAGAATAGATCTTTTGATTGGTAGCACTGGGAGCACACTGTCTGGAAACATGTGATTCAGGCTGTGTTCATGTGAAGGAACAGCATATGATCAAATGGGATAAGGCTCTTCTTTTATTATCATTGTTAAAAGATCATTCCTAATATCTCTGTGTGCTAGGCGGAGATGAAATTCTAAATCAGTGTCTGCTTGCAGTCTCATTATCCTAATAGACACAAAATGAAAGGAAAAAAAGACTGGAATGAGAAAAGCAAACAAATTCAAGTAACCAGCTTTTGAAGTTATATCAACCCAGGAGTAGCACTGGATTGCAACACATGGGTTTCCATGCATTTTAATCAGGGCCATGCATTTGGCCCTGCGGACGTTATGGTCTACAGTTCATCAACTGTCTTAGCCGGCATAGTCAGAATTGCAGAGAGTTGCAATCCAGCACCATTTCCCTCACAGTTGCTAACCTCTCCTTTAAGTGTATACACAACCACACAGTATCCCTCCTGCAAACACACTACTGAAATATATTTCGTTCTCTCCTACCTCTTCCTTTCTTACTCTTCTATTATGCACAGAATGGGATCTAAGTCTTTCTCAATGCAATAAAAGCCCCCTTAAATCAGGCCAAAGACCATCTTGTCCAGAAATCTGATACTGATCAGCACATGTTTCTGGAAACTTTACAAAGAGGATATGAAGAGGCATATCACCTCCAAACAAGGAGATTTTACTCTGTCATCATGGGCAGTAATGCTTGTGTCCCTGGACTAATTGTATGCTTCTCTCATCACAGGCTAACAGATGCTGACCGGAAGCGTCTATGGGAAAAGCGTTATTACTGTCACTCTGAGCCAGGCTCATTACCTCTCCTGCTTGCTAGTGCCCCAAGCTGGGAGTGGGCTTGCTTGCCTGACATCTATGCCCTGCTGAAGCAATGGACGCACATGAATCACCAGGATGCCCTTGGGCTCCTCCATGCAGCGTAAGTCATCTTGGTCTCAGTGGTAGAAGCCCTATGTTAGGGCTGGGGAAAGTATGGCTTTCCAGATGTTGCTTGACTGCAACTCCCATCAACCCTAGCCAGTGTAGTAGTGGTCCAGCATCACTGGGCAGGACATAAGTTTCACAGCCCTACCCTATATTTCTAATCATGGTCCTGACTTTGCAGAGTGGTTACTTAGATCTCCAGCCTTAGTTTCACCTCTCTCCCACCCCATGCTGGTGATCTGATTAAAGTGTGCCTCTTCATTCATCCTGTGTATGTTTACTTGGAAATAAAACCCACTGAGTTTACTGCTGAGTAGATTTGCCTAGGATCAGCCCATTCCAACAAACAATACTGAGACTCCCTTGCTGTAGATTGCAACAGAGGTCTGATAGTACAATGGCATAGCTCAGTTTTTCAAGAGTTCCATACATCTCTTAAGAAAAACACAATGTTTACCACAGTTAGGGACTAATAACACATGTCCCTCTATCTAAAATGATACAGTATACCTACAGGTGCCAATTTGGTGCTTTTATGAAAAAGTATTTAATGGTTATGAGTCATTGTCTGTTACATCATATATATGCTAAACAGTTGCACACATGCCCCAGTATCTGAAAATTATTTGCATGTATTATCCACAAAATCTTGTCAATGTACGCTTTCAACTGTTGTGAACTTGGTGCTTTTCTAAACCAGTACATAGTTGATTGGCCATGTCACCAGATGGTCCATTTAAGATGGTGTGTGGGGATGCTGGGGAGGCAGAATCTATTAGGGATCTGTTTTAAACTCTTACTACTGGCATATGTTCCTGCAGATTCCCAGATCAGGAGGTGAGGAGAACAGCAGTGCAGTGGATTGATTCCATATCTGATGCTGAGCTACTGGATTATCTGCCCCAGCTAGTACAGGTGAGTCAGAGTGCTGACTGAAGGGAGATCCATATCCTTGTCATGTTAGCTGGGAGGTCTTTTGGATCCATTTGAGAGTGCTCATGTCAATGGCTTGTGTCATGGGACAGTGTTACCCAGTACAATGCAGTTGTAGAAGGCTGCCCAGTATTGGATAGTACCGGTATTTCTCCAAGTGGTTGGAATTTCAGGAGCCTAGATAAGTGAAACAGTTTGTTTCTGGGACCTTGAGAAGAGGTTGCTTGGCTCCTACTAGTGTTTGCTACAGATCAGAGTTAAGCAATCAGAATTAAAACAGGATGATATTGACCAAAGAACTCTAAACAAAGAGCAGATTTCATTGCCAGTCAGACTTGGAGCTGATGTCACATTAGATCATATCATCAGATCATGCTCTTGAATTCTGCAGTTAATTGGGAATAGCTTTTGCCCCCAGTTTTTATACTCAAAATCCACAGTATTTTGAATTGTCCCCTTATGCTGTAGGACAATGTCCGTCCAGATGTGCTGTTGAACTGTTTATTGTTTGTTGAATTGTTTGTTGTTGCTGTGTGCCTTCAAGTAGTCACATTAGTGACCCTAATGTGAACCTGTCACAGGGTTTGTTTGGTAAGATTTGTTCAGAGGTGGTTTGCCATTGCCTTCCTCTGAGGCTGAGACTGTTTTGGTGCTGTTATTCCACTTTAATTGCTGTGGCTGCCTCCTGTGGAATTCTGGTTTTGTAGTTTAGTAAGGCCTAAGAGCTCTCTGGCTGAAAGTTCTAAATGCCCCTCTCTAAACTGCAAATCCCAGGATTCCACAGGAGGCAGCCATAGCCATTGAAGTATTATGACAGTGTAGTATGATAATCTCATTAGCCAAGGGCACCCAGGGATTTGACAATCAAGCTACTATACCACACTCACTCTTGTTGTTGAATTACAACTCCCATTATCTTCAGCCACCTTGGCCTCCGGGGCAGCTTCCTCTAGGAAATCTTGTTAAATGAGGACATTTCATATAGATGAATTATTTCTAAAACATTTTAACTACTTTGTTTATAATCCTTTGTGGTTTGAGTTTAGAGACTTCTGTACCTTTTGGAGAATTTCTGTGTGAATATCCTTTCAGTGTTGCTGTTAATCTACATCATCAGTACTACTTTATCTGTAGTGATCTAACAACTGCAGTGCAGACTAAAACTACCACTGTCATATTTGCTAAAACATCAAAGGCAAGCTATTAACTCTTTTATTATGCTTTCAATTTGAAGTCGAAGGCTTTCATGGCCGGCATCCATAGATTTTCCTTGGGTTTTTTCGGGCTGTGAGGCTGTGTTCTGGAATAGTTTCTTTCTGGTGTTTTGCCTGCATCTGTGGCTGGCATCCTCAGAGAATGGTTGGGTAGGTGGCAAAAGAGACTCTCTCACAGTTGCAGGAGTTTACCGCATACCATGCAGCTGTGGACAAGTTTACATAGGGACCACTAAACTCAGGGTGCAAACACGAATCAAGGAACATGAGACACACTGCAGACTGGGCCAGCCAGAAAAATCAGCAGTAGCAGAACATGTTATAAACCAACCTGGACACAAAATGCTATTTGAAAACACAGAAATTCTAGTCCAGGCCAACAGCTATCATGTCAGAATGCACAGAGAAGCTATTGAAATCCACAAACACCCGGACAACTTCAACAGGAAAGATGAAACCTTAAAAGTGAACAAAATCCAGCTCCCAGTTTTGAAGAACAATAGAATCAAAACTCAACACTTACAAAGGAATTCCACCCAGGGATGGGGATTTCCAGCAGATAATGGCCCATCAACCAACCATTAGCCAAACAGATACTAATGAGCCTTGCATTTCTATACCCAGAAACTAACCATTCAGTTACACAAATGTACATATACTTCCCAACAGGGGTTCCTAGCATATAAACTCCACATACACTCCTACCCAACCATTCTCTGAGGATGCCAGCCACAGATGCAGGCAAAACGTCAGAAGAAACCATTGCAGAACACAGCCTCATAGCCTGGAAAAAAAACAAGGAAAATCTATGCTTTCAATTCCTTGACTTTGTCATCATCAGAGTTGTAATCATGTTTTAAATAGTTAAAAAGTATATAAGCACAGAGAGACATTTAGAATGTTCTCTAGCTTTTTTTTCACAAACAAAGATTCAGGAAGGACTCATCCCGCGCTTTCTGCAAGTGCGCTGATGACTAAAAAGCCAATCTGAGATAAACAAGTCCAGTTGCAAAAAGCACAGCTAAAGGTCTCCTTGGGTGATGTTTTTGGGTTGTGATTCTTTCTGCGTTGTCGTTTCTCTTCAAGACTTGTTTGCCGTGAGTTCTCATATAAGGCTGCAGCATTGTGGATAGTGCGTCTCCATGCCTCCCGATGTGAGGCCAGGGCGGACCACTGTTGGTGATCAATTTGGCCAAGCCTGAGATGCTGTTTCAGGGAGTCTTTGTATCGCTTTTTTGGAGCACCCCTCTTACGCTGACCTGTGGCAAGTTCACCGTAGAGTAGTATTTTTGGGAGGCGGCATCCTAGAAACGTGCCCTGCACTTACATTTAGAATGTAATGTACTTACATTTAGAATGTAATGTACATTACATTTAGAATGTAATGTACTGTAATAGAGGTGCTGCATTCACTGAAATTTTGTGACTGTCTCCTTGGGAAAATTTCCATGCAATTTGTTTATACTGTGTGTGGCCATGACAGGAGCATCTTATTTTTCCTGCACTGTATGCCATTTACACATCTTCCCTTGTGTCTGTTTCTGTTGTGAGGTCCTTTCAGTTCCCTAGTATTCCAACCACAATCATCTGGAGAAAAATGAAACCACGTCCTTTTTCCAATTGCAGCTGTAGTTCTGTTGTGAGTGTTCTGAAGTATTTGGTTGTACATTCTGCCCAAGGTCCTGTTAAGCCACTCACCTCAGTATACAGTACAATCCTCATATTAGTAGGGGATATGCTTATTATAGAAACACAAAATGGTGGATAATAGTAAACCCTATTGAAACAAACTGGTCCAAGTTCATTCTGGTCCAAATATACCATAGAGTCATGCTGGAGGACCTAAAGATTCCTAGAGAGAAGACCTTTCTAGGAATCTCTAAGTCCTCCAGTGTGTCTATGGTTAACTTCTGGTGGAACCGTACCATAAAATTGTGTTGTAGGACCTAGAATATACCTAGAGAGAACATGTTTTTCAGATGTGGGTAAGTGAAACCACTGGTACTGGTCCAAGGGGTACAGGGGTCATACTATGGTTGGGAAAATTCAGTGGGCATGGAGCTTATTTGGTGACACTGGGAGCCTCCAAGGGCCTTGTGGACTGCTAAGAAATAAAACTGGAAGTAGCTGGAAACAAGATTTTTAAAAATTTTAAACATTGGGTGGGGAGAGGAGCAGCTACTTATTTAAAAGATGAGTGACTAATTCTGGAGATTTCCAGAAGAGGTAATTTACTCTGTTTTTGTTTTTTGTTTTTGTTTTTTGCCCGAAAAAGAGGTTAAAGCAATCTGGGTAGGGATTGGTGTGAAAAACAGCCTTGAGAGCAGCATGCATCCCTTGAGCTGCAGCATGGGTGACGAAACAGCAATCCCCAAATCAGATGCTCTCTTGGAAACCCTGCCATCTTGCATTTGCTCTCCAGCCCATTTTCTCCTTTTGCATACCTGTTTCCCAGTCAGCACAGAGTAGAGAGATTTGCAAAGGAAGTGGGGGTTAGCTGTCACCTCTCCTGCCCTCCCCCCACAGTTCAGAGGATTTGTAGCTCTTATAGGCGCTTTTTCATGTTACGTTTGCACCAAGGACAACATAATTGGAGGCTAAGGACTACTGCGAACTGATCTCTAATGTGAAGTCGAAGGCTTTCACGGCCGGCATCCATAGATTTTCCTTGGGTTTTTTTCCGGGCTGTGAGGCCGTGTTCTGGAAGAGTTTCTTTCTGACGTTTCACCTGCATCTGTGGCTGGAACCCTCAGAGAATGGTTGGGTAGGAGTATGTGTGGAGTTTATATGCTGTGAACCACTGTTGGGGAGTATATGTAAATTTGTGTAATTGAATGCTTCTCACTGTCAGCTTTCTTGTAACATCATTTTATACACTTCTGTCATGTCCTTCCTTACTAAACTGAACTAAATAGCCCCAGGCTTTGTAACTATTCATCGGAAAGCACCCTGATAATTTTGGCAATACTTAGAATCATAGAATTGTAGAATTGGAAGAGACCACAAGGGCCATCCAGTCCAACCTCCTGCCATGCAGGAAATCACGATCAAATACTTAATACTTGTGAAGTAATTTAAACACTTGAAAAACACAATGTTTGAAAAGAGTTTTGTTAGTACAATATAAATGTTAAGTACAGTTGTCCCTCTACATTCACAGATTTGACATTCACGGATTTGAGTATTCACGGCTTGAAAATATTCTTAAAAAAATAATAATCCTAATAGCAAACCTTGATTTTGGCATCTTATATAAGGGACACCATTTTGCTATGCCATTGCATATAATGGGACTTGAGTATTCATGGATTTGGGTATTCACGGGGGGTCCTGGAACCAAACCCTAGTGAATGTGAAGGGACAACTGTATTGTTATGACAGTAAGTGTGATAGAGGGGAAAGTGTGTTGGACTTGGACAGGGATGACTTGGGTTTAAGAAATGAAGTTCACAGAATGGCCCTAGCCAAGCCACTCTTTTTTTTCCCCAGCCCATGCTATGTCTCAGAGGAGTTGTTGGTTTATGATAGGTGGCCACATGTGCAACCCTGAGAATGAAGGACAGAAAGTGATGTAATAAATGAATAAAACCTGAGAGTGTCAGTGGATTGAATTATCAAAGAACCTCAGAGTTGCTCATTCATTGCAGCTGTATTGACTGTGGTTTTTCAATCCTCCTGTCCAAATATTTGTGCAAAAAAAAAAATTGCATCCAGTTTCTCACCTGCCTTTTTGGTCCTCTGCATCTGCAAGCTCATCCCAGGATCTGCAGCTCTTTGGACTAGTTCAGAAAATGATATTCTGTTTGTATGTGAGCCACATGGCTAATAAAACAACAACAGCAACAATTGGTTCTTTTATAGGCTCTCAAATACGAATGCTACTTGGACAGTCCCCTGGTGCGGTTTCTTATGAAGCGAGCCATCTGTGACCTGAGGATCACCCACTACTTCTTCTGGTAATGTTGGTGGATGTGCAAATGGAATGGATAGGGATATAGCTGCCCTAAGGAAAAAAGAATTGGATGAAGCGATTATGATTATCAATTTTGCTTGCAGAAGGCAGAGAATATTTCAAGCTATTTTTATCCCAAAATCTAGAATATTTGGGTTTAATGCACTACCACCTTTGAATAAAACTATCCACCTTTGAATAAAACATTTCTTTATTAAAACACCCATCATTTCCAGACATTTTGTTGGATGAAGTTGATGTATGCTGTAGTTCAGCACATCTGGATGGAACCAGGTTGAGAATGACTGGTTATAGATGATTATCTATGTCTCAAGCATCTATATCTTCTGCCCAAACCCTATTGTTCCCAGCAACAATGTCTCCATTTCCATAGGTTGCTGAAAGATGGTCTCAAGGATTCCCAGTTCAGCATCCGTTACCAGTACTTGCTGGCGGCTCTGCTATGTTGCTGTGGGAAGGGCCTACGAGAGGAGTTTGACCGCCAGTGCTGGCTTGTTAACACCCTGGCAAAACTGGCACAGCAGGTCCGTGAAGCTGCTCCATCATCCCGACAGGTACATTCCTTTATGGATTCCCCATATCTTCCGTTATGATCCAGGGAGGGATTGGAACAGTACGTTTTGATTATACAGTATTTATTTGCTGTATAATATTGGTATGCATGTTCTGAAGTGCATCTTATCTCAGCTAAAACTACCCACTTCTGTACCATGAATGGATAGTGTGTTTGTGCTATGGGTTAGTGAACTAACTGCAAGCACATGGGAGATGCAAGTTCAAAATTCTTCTCCTCCCCCTTTTGACTTTTGCCATGCCCTTCATGCCAAACCTAAGCTTCAACCTCTTTAAAAACCTGGAAGCAGTAGGCATAATACAGGAGTAATTCTACACCAGTAATATTCTACACCTGTAATATCTTACAATATTTTGTAATATCTACAAAATGTAATTGTGTATTTGAACAAATTTGCAGAATTTATACATTTTGCATTTTGCTCTGTAGAAAAACACAGAATGTGGGATTTCATGGTATAAAATGTGGGAGGGAGAGGTTGCTGTAGCAGATAGTGCTCCGTAAACATAATGGCAAGAATAGACACCCTATTGGAAAGTGGTTTGGGGATAATGCAATGCCCTGTGTGTTGGGATGGCTTGTATGCATGGACCTACTGTGGAAGGGTGGGAGAGGCAATTGGAGCAGATTGAAAATCAGAGAAAGGGGCATTCTTTGTTCAACTACTGTGTGTTTTTTCTCAGGCTATCCTTCGTGAGGGGCTGGAAGATGTAAAGCAATTCTTCAATGTTAATGGCTCCTGTCGGCTACCACTTAGTCCCAGCCTGCTGGTGAAGGGGATTGTTCCCAGGGTATGATTCTGACTGCCAGAAACACAGCCAAACCCTATAGAACAGTGAGATAGTTTTCCTTTAACACCAGGGTGGGAAACACATGTCCCTCCAGTTTATATTGGACTGCAACCCCCATCAGCCCTAGCCAGCATAGCTCTTGGTGAGGGATGATGAGAGTAACAATTGGAATGCCATATATTCTCCATTAACAGCTTAAGGGGCATCCAGTGGAGCTTCCTGGGTTCCAAGTATCACACTTGCCCATGTTTGATGTAAAACTAGATATTAAACACAGCTGTTTCCTACCTGTTGCATAACAAGCTATTACACAGCAGGTTTAACGCCTCAGGTTGAAATTGTGGGCTTCTAGCTATTACTGTCCTTATTGCTTAACTTGTCACATCACTTCTGATTATTTCTTTATTTTGGCAAATTTGATATATGTCTGTATTGCATCTAACCCATATCTTATGATCTTCAGTCCTATGTTAAATCAGACTTTAATAATTTTAGTCATTGTCCATGCCCAGCTCATTGACTTTGAATCTTATCCATTTAAAAACAAACAATTTTTCTGTTTTTTATCCAGAACAGTTGTATCTTATTCTTGTGGAAAGTTGGGCAGAGAAACTCTAATTCAAGGGAGCTTTGTGTTTGAGAGCAACCTTCTCTAACTCTTGGACTACTACTTCCTCTATCCCCAGCTAGTATGTCCATGTAGATCAACACATCTGGAGGGGCTCAGGGCAGCAGTAGAGGTTAGCCATAGGAATGGTCATTATATTTGCATCAGAAATCAGTCTCGGAAGGGCTTTTGCTTCCCTTCAGCCTCTGGTAGTCTGAGTAGCCCTTCAATAGTTTTGTCACATAATATTGTAAACAAAATGGATCTCAGACATGCAGTTTACACGTTTGTATGGAATACCATTAATTTTTCTTGTGGTCAAGTGGTAATAGAACCTCTCCTGTGCTTATCACAAAAACCAGATGGTTAGAACTAACGAAAGCCTGCTTCCCAGTGTTGCATGCCTTCACATTATGGGACATTTTAAACGAGATGTTGTTTAAAAGGTGAGTTATACTTTCCCTGCAGAAAATGAAATATAGTTCAAGCATGCTTCTAAGTTTCAAGATAACTGTTCTGCCAGAGCTGGGGGGGCACTCATCTCTCATGTTGCTAGGACATTAGATTGTTATCTTCTGATCAATGTTTCTTTTCTGTCACTCCCTCTCTCTCATTGGTTGCAGGATTGTTCCTATTTCAACTCCAATGCTGTTCCTCTGAAGCTCTCCTTCCAGAATGTTGACCCTCTTGGGGAGAATATCCGTGTTATTTTTAAAGTAAGCCTTGTCTCTAGCTGTGCCTCCCGTTTTTCTCTCTGCCCAGATGCTTCTGCACAAAGCTGAAGATACTTGGATCTGGCATGCAGGAGCAAGACTCCTGGTGATCAGAGTGTCCTGTGAAAACTGGTTGTCTTATGAGTTGCTTTTCAGTCTTTTAAGACCATAAAAGTGAAAAATTAAAACAAATGGACTTGCTTAGACATTGTGATATGCAGATTTGAGAAAGCAGCCTTGAGAAAGAGAAACTATTAATATGTGGGAGAAAAACATTAATGGGCTCCAGAGACCATGGATTATCCACTTAACTCTTACTCTTTTTCCCACCCTCTCTTTCTCCCCAGCTCTTCTTTTCCCCCTTTCCATCTAGTTTTTAAAAGGAACTGGAAAAAAACTACAGCAGTTTCTGTTCTCCATACTGTAATTATTCAGAGCCTGTTTTAAGAGGAAGGAATTTCTCCTACTTTCCCCTTCAAATAGCTTCTAGATTCAGAGCATCTGGGAAGTGTAGTTTCTGAGAATCTATGCCACTTCTTCTCCCCTCTTAGGGCCTAATTACACACAATGTACTTCAATAGTTTATTAAAAATTAAATGTCAGATGCAGAAGGGTCATTAGGACTGCAGAGGGAGAGGAGGAGATTTAAGTCTTCCAATCTCAGCCGTGCTCTCCAAAAACAACTAACTGTGCCATATAATTTTTTTCCTCCCAGCGATGTTGCTAAGCATTTAAAAGATTCAGGGGAAAGGCCTGCAGGACATAAAAAGTTGTAATATTTTAATATGCTAATGTATATCTATATATGCAAATACAGACAGAGTTACTAGGTTTTATATAAATTTGACGTACAGGAAATCCAGCAAATTAATTTCCCAGCCAAATCACCTTAAAAAATAAATAAATGGACTTGCACTCCACCCTCATATCATCCCAATCCATTCTTCTTCAACCACAGTGACTTTGCAATGGCTATGGGGGGGAAAACCCTCAAAAAGATTAACTGATAAATATTTTCATTAGCCCTTTTGTACTGACCCCCTACAATGGCAGATTTTGCAGCAGAGCTGGGTTTCAAAGAATTGACAGCCATAAATCTAAAAGTAAGCCAGCGGAGAATCAAGGAGCCCCCCTCCTGCCATTACTTTCCCATCTCCCACTGGGATCCTGTGCCAAATCTGAATATATTTCCTTTCAGTTAATTTCCTCATTGTTAGGTGGGTGGGTGAAAAACATTACTCTCTGTTTTTCCCCAGACAACTCACTTGTTGTCACTGTGCAGCAGCAAAAGAGCTTCCATTTCACAGGAGGACACTGGAATGGCTCAGGAGAGAAACAGAGAGCTCCCACCCCCAAGGTAGTTGACATGGGGAGAGGGGTGGATGGGGAGAAGAGGCTGTACCTGGATACTTCCTTGTGGGGAAGACTTGCAGGCCAGATGTTGGCTGTTGGTCCCCCAGACTTTATTTTCAGGGACAATTACAGTGAGTAGTATTGGGCAGTTATTTTTCAGCCTCCTGGTGGTTGTATCAGGGAATGCCACAAGTCCTGTTTGTCCCCAGTCCTGTTTAGCATTTACATTAAGACATTGGCATTGATTGTTAGGAGTTTGTGAATATGATATACTTCAGCACACGTTGAAAACTTTGGATTAATTTTTCTGTGGTGCATATAATTTGCTATCACGATTTCTGTACACAACATACGTAACAGTGCAGGTGATTAGGTACTCAGTCTTCACATGTTGGCTTCATTTCTAGAGTGTCTTCTCAGAAAATTGCCCTCTGCCTTGGCAACATCAGTGAGCCCCTCAGTAGATCAGCTCTCAAAGTTAGTATTAATAATCCAGGGAGTAAATTTGTTGATTTCTGGTGACCTATTTCAAAAGTGCAGAGCTGTTTTATATTGAGTTGGATGCACATAAACAAGGATGGATCTTAGTTGGCTTTCTCCCAATGGCAAGTTGTTACCAAGCCCCAGAGGCAGTCTGCTTTACCTTGTGCTCTCCTACTCCCCACAGTGTGGAGATGATCTCCGGCAGGACATGCTAACCTTGCAGATGATTCGCATAATGAACAAGATCTGGGTGCAAGAAGGTTTGGACATGCGCATGGTCATATTCCGTTGTTTTTCCACAGGTCGTGGTCGAGGTGAGTTCGGATCTAAGTATGAAAGGTTTTCAGTTCATTGTGGGTTGCTCTTGCTCAGCTGCAGTAATTGTGTTTTCAAGCTGATGGGATCAGTGAGGATCAGACAGAGCAATGGTTTCAAGAGACTAGAGATAGTCTCTGTCTGAGAGAGGAAAGTACTGGAATCTGTAAGCTATTCCTTCTGGGTGGTACCTGGGTGGTGACATTAAATCTCTCTTGCTGAGTCAGACTAAAGTGTTCGGAGCACTGTAGTTTCTTAGTGTGCAGCTTGTGAGATGGATGAGCTGTTTGTCCCAGATATCTGATAATGAAGAGCAGTGTGCCTTTAAACATGGAGATATTATTCTTAATCATTACAGTCATTGATAGACTGTATACTATGCATTTGCCGGGGACATTTTTAGAACCAACTGTGCAGGTGGGCACTGCAACATCCTTTGGTAAAGAATTCTGCAAGTTAATTACACTGGGCTGTTGCTTGTGCTAGAGGACGATGCATTGTTTATCTGTGATGGTGTCCCTCTGAAGATATCTGCATAAGCATCTCTAGAATTCTAGGACACATTGGCATCATGGCTAAGCAGTTCATTCTAAAACTTGAACTTGTATCAACAATGCAAACAATACCAAAGGAGGTAGTCACTTTTCTAGACATTTTCTGCATGATAGGGGAGTGACATTCCAACACTTGACAGAAAAAAACACCTCTCCAGGTTGGGTTCATTCTTGTTTGGTTTAGGGAGTTTTACTGGACAGGAAAGGGGAAAGAGGCCCTTATTGCCAATTTTATGGACATATTATGTGTTACAGGAATGGTCGAGATGATCCCTAATGCAGAAACTCTGCGAAAGATCCAGGTGGAGCATGGTGTGACAGGCTCCTTTAAGGATCGTCCCCTTGCTGACTGGCTACAGAAACACAACCCCAAGGAGAATGAATATGAAAAGGTAAAGTTAGGTGAACAGAGAGATAATATCCTTTACCTGAGGGTCAAAATGTAGTTAACTCTCAGTACACGCATTGTGCTAATGTAAAAGCCAGCATGTTCTGCATCTAGCCAGTTTTAGTAATTACAAAAGCAGAGAGGAAGCAGTGAGAACTGGATTTGTGTATGTGCCCCTGGCATTACTTCCAGGCCTGATGTTTTCTTTGTTTCCTTAGCACAGTGGTTCTCAACCTGTGGGTCCCCAGATGTTGTTGGACAACAGTTCCCAGGAGCCCTCTGAGGTCTCACCTTAACAGCCAGGTGGTCCTCCCAGTCATTAGTGAGGCTATGAGTTCAACCCTACAGCCTCACTAATGACTGGGAGGACCACCCGGCTATCAAGGTGAGACCTCAGAGGACTTCTGGGAAATGTAGTCCAACAACATCTGGGGACCCTCAGGTTGAGAACCACTGCGCAAGATGTTAGACTGGGGAGAAGAAGCCAACTTGATTGTATTTATTTAAAATTGTAGCTACATTTTAATTTTGTGGGCCCAAGGAAGATCACAAAACAAATCGAAACTGAAAATCAGTTTTGAAGGCAAGACAAAATTAATAAGCTAGAACACACCATAAATCACAAGCAAGCAAGCAGGCAGGCATTTCAACTGTAAAAGCATGCATTTTAAATGTTGGTAGGCTTGAAGCACATTGTTCTTTTTTTTGGTTTTGTTTTGTTTTGTTTTTTTAGTTATTTATACCCCGCTCTTCAGCCAGAAGGCTATCAGAGCGGCTTACAAATTGTTTTAAGCAGCAGCTATTTACACATCTACACTGCATTAAACAGTTTCCAATGTGTTTTAGCTAATTGCCCCCACAAGCTGGGTACTCAATTTACCGACCTACGAAAGGATGGAAGGCTGAGTGAACCTTGGAGCCCACTGGAATCGAACTTGCAATGTGGTGGCTTGCAGGATTGGCATTTAACCACTGCGCTGTTGTAAAAGTCTAGCTGCAAAATCTCGTTTCAGACAAAGCAAGTTGGTGCCAGAAAAATTCATATCAATGATAAGGGAATGTTGATTGTAAATGCAATTAAGGGGAGATAGTAGATTGTTTCAAGGTAGTTTTAAATTACTTTCTGCCATTCCAGGGACCTGTATATGTATTTGTGCATAAGTGTATGGTGTTGATGATGATCCAATTTCTGCTCTGCCTTCCATATCTATCAGTTTCTCAAATCAGTTTACAACAAATATTTTCCAGCTTTTTCCCTGCTGCACCATGCCTGACTTTATTGCTTTCCCATTCTCTTTTGGGTGTTCTAACATCTGTCTTCATCCTGCAGGCAGTAGAGAACTTTATCTACTCCTGCGCAGGCTGCTGTGTAGCCACTTATGTGTTGGGAATCTGTGACCGGCACAATGACAACATTATGCTCAAGACCACTGGGCACATGTTCCACATTGACTTTGGCAGGTTTCTGGGCCATGCCCAGATGTTTGGCAACATCAAGAGGTGAGCAAACTAAAGAGGCTATGTGTACATGATTGACTAGATTGTTGGCACTAGGGCCATACATTAGTTTCAGAAACAAATGTGATACTCAAGTAAAGTGCTCATATTAATTACACTGTAATATCAGTGTGAAACTAAATGAAGCTGAGTAACGAATGTGAACCATGTGGTTTTAGTTTCTCATACAACTTCCACATAGGGGAACTGAGCTGTAATGCATTTCTGAAACTACCAAGAGGCATTGCAAACGCTTACGTTTCTGACCATCTGTACAAAGCTCAATAAGGGAGGAACAAATGGATAGAACTGTGAAACTGGCAAGACACATCAGTCTCATTTCCAATTGTAAGAAAAAGCAGCAATAATAAAGTACAATGTCTTCAAGGAGTTCCCAACAATCACAGGGATCCCCTTTGTCCAGTTTGAGATTTGTGAGGTCTGATACTATGGAGTGGTGATAGAAAGCCTTGCCCATTTCACAGCATGTTCATGAAGAACAGAATAATGAAAGCTTATAGAATGAATGCCTTTCCAAAAGACTATTAGCTATAAAATGGGACCCATTTGTAGTAAAGCACCTGACAAGGCCATACTAACTGAGTGGAGAAAAGAACAAAATAGCAGCAACAACAGGCATGGTCTCCAGTGAAGTCCATGAGAAATGAGAAGGAAGATGAAAATAAAACTGTTGTGTGACAGTACAGTTGTCCCTCCACATTCACAGATTTGACATTCACAGATTTGAGTATTCACAGCTTGAAAATATTCTTTAAAAAAATAATAATCCTAATAGCAAACCTTGATTTTGCCTTCTTATATTAGGGACACCATTTTGCTATGCCATTGTATATAATGGGACTTGAGTATTCATGGATTTGGGTATTCACAGGGGTCCTGGAACCAAACCCCAGCGAATGTGAAGGGACAACTGTAATTAAATGAGATGAAAATGAAAGAAAGGTGAGATTAAGCTAAGGTGGCCTTTAGAACTAAGACCTAAAAGGGGCTGGCAAAGTCCAACCTGTGGGCTTCCTGCAGTTGCCAGTACTTTCCCTCCCAAGCTGAAACACCCCAGACTCCAGGAAAAATATTGCCTGAAAAATGACAGCGCACACCTTCTAAAGCCTTTAGGGGTATGATTTGTCACTTTAATATCTCCCCCCCCCCCACCAGATGTGTTAGGCATCTAGAAGTAGAAGTAACCATCCACTAATTTCCTGTTCTTTCCCCTCCATTTTTCCTAAAACAGGCCACAAGAGTGTGTTTGAATAGCAAGTGGCACAACTCAGAGGCCTGTTAGGGCATGATTTGCCATTTTGGGAGGGGTGGTTTGAGAGTTGGTGTTTGGTGGGCAAGGAGCAAATGGCTCCTGGTCTGGTCTTAGGTTTCCCACTTCAAGCCTATATCAAATCTTGTGCTGTTGGTTGCAGTGGAACTTCCTTCCTCACACTACTGCAGTTTCCTAGCTAGGGCCAGCTTGGGGGAACACAGTTTTAGTGCGGAGTGAGTGTCTTCCTTCTGGATCTGCTGGATTTCTCCTGTTCTACTAGCATACATCCACCATTGGATAATAGCCTTGAAACTAAACAAATAACTAAAACGAGGAATGCTCATGTGCATAACCTTAGTTGGTGCTCACAAATGTACCCTTACATAACTGGGTTCAGTAAAAGTAACTGTGAGTAGAAAATAATTTGATAGTGTTTAATTAAGTACTAAGGCTTATTTATTACATGGTTCTTCTTCCTGCATTTTAATGAATTTTACATTCAAAATATCCAGCAAATGAAACAGGAGTTCATGTTTTAAAAAAGTCATTAATGCTCCATTAGAGTGGGATAAAATGTAGCAAAGGGGGAACAGAAATATGCAAGTTAAAAAAACACAGTTCCAATTCAGAAATGTAAAACTGATCATTATACAATTAAGTGTACGCTCTTTTTCGAACATAATGAAAAACCTCCAGTCCATCCTATTGCTGAAGATGAAATAGATTCCTTTGCAGATTTGACCAGAGAGATCTGTTTGCCTGTAGCTTCTAATGAGCTTCTGGTGGGAATTATACAGCCCTGCAGGTGTTGTTGGTCTGCAGCTCCCAGAATTCTTCACCTTTGTCTATGCTAGCTAGAGCTTCTGGGAATTACAATCCAACAACGCCTTGATTTCCACTCTAGTACTAAAATAAGGCCCTCTAGCAAGAGTTGTTCAATACTTATGGTGCTTTTTTTTGTGGGTGTATATTGAATTTGCATCCAGTACAAGACCTTACAAGCCAACGTAGTGTGTAGTGGTTTGAATGTTGGACTAGGACTCTGGAAGACCAGGATTCAAATCCTGCTCATCCATGGAATCCCCTGGATGACCTTGGGCAAGTCATACTCAACCTCAGAGGAAGGCAATGGCAAACCCCCTCTGAACAAATCTAGCCAGTAGATTTTGGAGTTAGGAGAGTCTCTCAATCTGACAACTTTGCTCATAATTGTGGGTTTTCAAATGCCAAACATTTTAATATGCTGTACGCCTTTAAAAAAAAATTAATTCATGAGCAAATGTTTCAAGGTTTTTCTTTCTATTATTACACAAGCATATGGCTTTAATTCCAAGGAGTGCAGTTTTTATGGTCCATCAAAGTAAGGGGGGCAGGTTTCCTAAAATGATCTGATGTTCTGTGAATGGTCTGAAGTGTTTCAGAATAAAAACATACTGACTTTTTGGGCTTTAAGATAACCACTTTGTGATAAATGCACATATTTTCCACACAGGGACCGAGCCCCATTTGTCTTCACGTCCGACATGGCTTATGTCATCAATGGTGGGGACAAACCATCCAGTCGTTTTCATGACTTTGTTGATCTCTGTTGCCAGGCTTACAACCTGATCCGCAAGCATACTCATCTCTTCATCAATCTTCTGGGCCTGGTGAGACACCCACACCCCATCTCCCTGTTGCTCATGCTCTACTGGTATTGTATCTTCTCTGGGCAGCACATAATAACTCCAGCAAAGCATTTATCTTTGTAAGGGAAAAAATAATTATTCAGCCAGTAGAAGAGCAGCTTGACTGCACCTGCCCCCTTTTGCAGACTATTAGTACTACACGTTTGGCAGAGAAGACTAAAGCAAGGAGGTAGGATTGCCAAGTCTTCACCTGAGTGATCCCCTGGCTGCTGTTCTTCCATTCTTTTTGTTCATCCATACCCCCCTCCTCCTCCTCCTCTAACAAAATAAAAATCCTGCTTGCTAATGCAGGTGAGAGAGAAAGTGTAGCTGTAACAAAGCTTGATCTATAATATCTGAATACTAACAGCTTTGAAAAAGACAAGTGCCAACTTTTCAGTGAAAAATTGGGCAGCCTTGACAGCAACATGATCTGCACAGCACACATTGTAGAAGTTGTTGTTGCATGCCATCAAGTCGTTCCAACTTATGTAGAAGTACCTCATAGCAAATCAGCCATGGGATTCTCCTATGGGCTTCAGGTTCCTGGAAGGTGATTTTCAACTAATCTTGTTGCCATGTATACATGACTTAGACAGTTCATGGTGAAAACAAAAGTATCTACTTTTTGCACCAAGTACAAGCAGTTATTATTAAATAACTGCTATATAAGCTGCTGAGGAAAAGTTCAAGCCAAGAACTGGTTGAAGGACAAGTTGAGAGCCTCATCTCCAACTATTGTTACCAGAGACCTGGAAATGGACGTTGGTTCCAGAGACTCTTATAGATACTGTTTGCTCATATTCATTATGATCACAAGTTTTAAGTATTTGTCTTGTTTTAAAGGAAAGCCAGGCTTCTCAGGGAATCAGACTGTATGTGTGTCCTGAATACTAGTCAGCAAGTGCCCAAAGAAGTAGGTGGTTAGTGTGTAGGAGCTGTTGGATAGTCAGTCCAGTCTGGATCAGTCATGGTTATCTGAGCAAGGTGAAGGGAAAAGCATAAAGGTAGTTGATAGCTGGTCCAGAAGTTGTATCAGCAGGTCACAAATCCGGATACACAAGCCAGTAAGGAGTAAACAGAGTAGTCCAAAATGTAGCCAGTCCAAAACCATGAAAAACAGGAACATAAGAGAGTACTGCCAGTCAACCAGAAAATACAGTTGTCAGCACTAAGGCTTCGAGAAAACTGCTGGGATATTTATGGACAGTTCCTTCAAGACCACAGGTGCCTAATTAGGCCAGTGTCTATTACTAAACCAGCACTGGACTTGGCATTTCTCCATCACTCAACAAAGGACAGAGGTGTGTTGTCTCCAGTGTCTGCAGCCTCTGTCAACTCTTGCTGGGGAGCAGTGTCCTCTACTGCCTCAGCCCCCATCCATCTCCTCTGACTCTGAGACAGTTCCACTGTCAGGAGCTGGAGATTCCTGGCAGTCTGCCTCCTCCTCCTTGTCTGACTTATCCAGGGGGTGAGTTGTGACACCCTGGCACATCCCAGAATTGTGGATTGGCCACAGCCCAGGTTCAAGGTCTTCATGTTACTTTTGTGTTTGGAGCCTGATTTGTGGCCTCTCTGGTGCCCAGATGCTGTCCTGTGGGATCCCTGAGCTCTCTGACCTTGAGGACCTAAAGTATGTCTACGATGCTCTGAGACCACAAGACTCTGAGGCAGATGCCACCACCTATTTCACCAGGTGAGGAGGATACTAGTCTTAAACATGATACCTGGAAAATGAAAAGGGAGGCTTCCCAATCCATTCTGTCCCAAGCTGCCTCCCCAGAAAACTAGGAGACCATAAGGGTCATCTGTGAGAGGGCTGTATCACATCTGCCATGAATTCTGAAAATGCTGGGGCAGAACAACAATTTCATTTTGATTCTACAGCCTAGATTTTTTTTATCTCTTACTGCAGATTGATAGAGTCCAGTCTGGGCAGTGTAGCCACAAAACTCAACTTCTTCATTCACAGTCTGGCACAAATGAAGTTTACAGCCTCAGACACCCGGCCGACACTTTCCTTTGCCCCCCGAGTTCATACGATCAAGACATCTAGCCGGATCCTTGACGTCTTCCTCTGCCGCCATGAAAAGATCTTCAATCCCAGCAAAGGCTATGTGAGTCCTTTTGGTGACCATATATATATATATATATATATATATATATATATTTAGAATAGGTGGGACAAGTGGAGAGGATGCAGAGTTGGGGAAGCATGAGACTGTCCTAGAAGTGGGGCTCCAAGCAAGGGCAGTTTATATCACTCATGGAGAAGCATTGCAGATGTGGCAGCTGAACCATAAGGAGAACTTACTTGCTTTCCTGCCTTGCAGATATACATTGTGAAGGTGAAACGAGAGAATCCCTCTGAGATCTCCTACATCCAGCGTACCTTTGAAGAGTTCCAAGAGCTGCACAACAAGCTGCGCCTGATCTTCCCCTCCTCACATCTTCCCAGGTTAGCCCGTTTTGGCTTATGAGCCCCCTTTCTGTTGAGGCTGTACTGTGTATACTCTCAATAATAATTGGGATATCACCAGGTGAAAATATTAATATAGACTTGTAAACATCTGTTTCCTGAACACTTGTTTATGCTGCCCCCATTTTTCTGTAACAAAACAAGATTTTCCCCTTGGGAATTTTGCTCACACATGGGATCTGATATGAGGAATTATGAAAGAGACTCTTTTTCCCTTGGCCAGATTGACTAGTAACCTGGGAGGTTCCTTCCTTATGTCGCTTAGGTTGCATACTTGGATAAGTAGAATGATTTGCTGTGTACCTGGTGTAGGTACTTGCTTCTGAATCAAAGCCTCTGATGAATTTAGTAGTGCTATGTTTTATTATCATTATTTATTTATTATCGTTATATGTATTTCTGCCCTGCCTTTCTCCCAAAATTGGAACTCAAGGTGGCTTACAATTTAAAAAACAATACTGCTAAAAACATACTAAAAGGTATGAACTTTAAAATGGGATTAAGTGGTTGCAATATGATGATGATTTAGAACTACACTTCAAAACATAAAATACCATTAAAAAAATTAAAAGCAGCGAATACATTCTGTTTTAAAAGCCTGCTGGAATAAAAAGGTCTTTGCCTGGTGATGGAAGGACAGCAGGAAGGGGGCATTCTGGCCTCCCTGGGAAGTGAGTTCGAGTGTGGGGCAGCTAAAGAGAAGGGCTTCTCTTGTTTCCCCACCAACCATGCTTGTGATGGTGGTGGGACTGAGAGAAGGACCTCTTCTGAGGATCTCATATAGGGAGATACAGTCTGCCGGATAGCCTAGATCTGAGCTATATAGGGCTTTATAGGTTGTAAATCAGTGTTTTGAATTGTGCCAGGAAACAAACTGGCAACCAGCAGAGCTGTTGTAACAGGAGAATAGTATGGTCCCTGTAACCTGCCCCAGTTGACACTTTGGCTGCAGCTCTTTGTACTAGCTGAACTTTCCAAACACTCTTCAAAGGCAACCCTGTATAGAGGACATTACTATAGTCCACATGGGATGTATCTAAGACACATACCACTATGGTCAGATCTGGCATCTCAAGAAATGGGTGCAGTTGGCGCACAAGCTTTAAATGTGCAAAAGCAGTTCTGGCCACTGCAGAAACTTGGGCCTCCAGGTTCGAAGCTGAGTCCAGGAGTACACCCAAACTGTGAACCTGTGTCTTCAGGGGGAGTATAACTCCATCGTCCATCACAGACTGAATCCCTATTCCCTGTTCTGCCTTCCAACTGACAAAGAGCACCCCTGTCTTGTCTGGATTAAGTTTCAATTTGTTTGCCCTCATCCAGTCCATGACTGATGACAGTGTTTTGGTGCTGAAGTCTTAGGAGTGCAAGTGGTGAACAGAGTACATTGGTTTTGAATCTATACCATTATAGCAGAGGTAGGAACAGTGTAGCTTGTAGGCCACATGCACTCCCAGGGGCTTTTTGCACCTCCCCAGGCTTTTCCCAGCACCCCTCAAATACATACCCCTGAATTTGGGAGTGGGATGGGAACTGCCTCTCAATAAGTGAAAGGCTTCACAAACGTATCTCCTGTATCAGATTTTCAGCTAATTTGTGTGTGTAGCTGCCCACTGTGGGTGAACAGGGGCAAATATGGGCCCCTGTGCCACCCGTATTTGCCCATCCCTGCATTATATAGTCAGGCCAGGATTTGTTTGTTCCCTAATTTATACCCTTCACAAGGAAAAGGATCATATATATATATATACTGTGTGTGTGTGTGTGTGTGTATATGTATATATATATATATATATATATATATATAGTATGATGCTTGCCTTCCAACGAACCCAACCATGGTAAAGTCCTCCCACAGTCCTTTTAATGGGAAGCACCTTGTTAGTAAGGCTCCCATTGGTTCAGTGATTAAAAATGAATTAGAATTTGGAGCTGGTGTTTTATTAACTTGAGGTAAGTGGTGTTGTGTGTCTGAAATGTAGATGCAGGGATGATGTAGGATTCATAAATTCCCAAGGCAAGGCTCTTACAGTTTTGTCTTCACAGAAACAACATTTTGATGAGACGTCTGGACCTGTAAGCACAAGGTGCATGGTCTATATTGGTTGGTTGGTTGATTTACATTATTTATAAATTAAATGTTCTACATCAGAAAATTTAGACAAGTGTAACTGCCAAATATGAAACCTAACATAAAAACAAATACTTTAATAACATTATAGCTGGGATTTATCATTCGGGGAATGCTTGTCTGAAAAGAACAGTCTTTAGCAAAGACAGAAAACAAAATAGAGTAGCCGTATGTTCCATAGGATGCAACTATACTAAGTATCTTGATCCTGGTGTTCTTCTAGCAGATCTCAGACCATGTCAGAACCACCAGGAGCACATTTTTAGAAGACCTCTGCATCTAGGCAGGATGATAAGGGAAAAATAAGTGCAGTGAAATAAGATGTACAGTGTCTGGCAAGAGTATTTGTCCCCTTTGACTTTTCCACACTCTACTGTGTTACATCCTGCAACTGAAATGGATTTAACTGGGATTGTTACCCCTTGAGGGAGGCAAGATACTTGACACCGTGAAGGTGGAAAATATTTTTATTGTGGCTCAAAAGTTAAGTAAATATAAACAAACCAGCATTTGTTGGTTGCATAAGTATTCACCCTCCTGTGTCAATATTTGTTAGAAACACCTTTAGCAGCTGTTACAACTGTGAGTCTTCTTGGGGCGAGTCCCTATTATCTTTGTGCATCTAATTCCTGCAGTTCTTGTCCATTTGTCTTTGCAAAATTGCTCCAGCTCTATCAGTTTGGGTGGGGACCATTCATGAACATCCAATTATCAAGTCTTGCCACAGATTCTCAATTATTTGTTTATTTAGGTATTTATAATGCAAAAATGTGTATAACAGCCCATCTGAACAACCAAGTCGAATTGGGGCACATCCAGGAAGTAAAAACATGATTGGTCAGACATGTGCAGGGGCAGGCTTGCCAGTGACGAAGCAGCCATAGCTGCCATTGTTGTTTTTTTGGAGACACAATCGAGCACTATTTTCCAGCAGCAGAGAAAAAAAATGGTTTTAGGCAGGAGATCGCTCTTCTGCATCTCTCATTTAACAACAAAAAAAGTCGGGGAGAAAAGGAGGGAACTTTTCAAGAGATAATAAGGCAGGTAATTCACTTGCAGCCACCATCTTTTCTTGTGAGCATGCTCCATGTGAACTGGCGCAGTGGTTGAATGCCAGTACTGCAAGTCACCACATCGCAAGTTCAATTCCAGCGGGCTCCAAGGTTCACTCAGCCTTCCATCCTTTCGTAGGTCGGTAAAATGAGTACCCAGCTTGTGGGGGCAATTAGCGAACACACATTGGAAACTGCTTAATGCAGTGTAGATGTGTAAATTGCTGTTGCTTAAAATAATTTGTAAGCCGCTCTGATAGCCTTCTGGCTGAAGAGCGGGGTATAAATAAATAAATAAATAAATAAATAAATCTGCAAACTCAGATAGCTTTCCATGCCATTGATTTTGCGAATGGATCATGAGGACAAATGAACACTGCTGCGATAGTGAGGTAATGTGCTATTTTCCGCAATTAATTCTCCCGTCTAGCTGTGCCCTGGCTTTTTTTAAAAATAATTCAACTCTGGCTGGTGCTTCTGCACAACTTTATTCTGGACTTGTTTTGATAGCTCCTTGGTCTTTGTGATGCTGTTTGTTTAGATAAGCTCTCCAACAAACTCTAGGGCATTCCAGAAATAGATCTGAGATCATGTGGCACTGGATTTGCACACAGGTGGTCACAGTTCACCTAGTTATGTGACTTTTGGAAGCAGTGGGTTGCACCAGAGCTTATTTAGGCAAGTCACAGCAATAGGGATGAATGCTTATGTCAGTTTCTTTTATTTCACTTACGTATCACACTTAAAATATTTTGCATCTTTATAGTGTTGAGTATCTTGCATACATCAAGTGATAATAATCCCAATTAAATCCACTTTAATTCCAGGTTTTAACACAACAAAATGTGGAAAAGAAATGTGGAATACTTCTGCAAAGCACTGTAAAGAAATAGTCCAAAATGATGTGTAATCATAAATCATGATTAACTCACTATTGTGTGTGTGTTCAACATGATGCGGAGTTAACTGAAAATTTTGTCTCTGATACAGACGCAACTGATCCACTACAATGTAATATAAATAATCTTAAAAAAAATATTTTGTGCAGACTAGTGCTGTGAAGAGTAAGGATGTTTAGGAATCCTGCTGCTTCAGTTCAGTATTGCTTTTCTTGATAGCTAGAATCAATGATTAATGGTCTCTCTCCCTTTGCAATTTCCTAGCTTTCCTAGCAGGTTTGTGATTGGACGATCACGAGGAGAGGCAGTGGCTGAGAAGAGGAAAGAGGAGCTGAATGGTTACATTTGGCATCTGATCCATGCAGCCCCTGAGGTGGCTGAGGTAATGTGGAGGGAAGGCGGTAACATCAGTTAGTAGACAGAGGCTGTAATTTGAAGCAGTTTCACCAAGGCTTCTCTGTAAATCTCATGTGCACTTAGTCCTGGGATTTTCCACAAATACTTCTGCCATTCTGCTTTAACAAGCTTGATTAATGCATATGGAAATTTAAGTAGCATTTACCCTTCCTTGTTTATTTATTATTTATTAAAACATTTGTCTCCCACCCTATATCTGAAGATCTCAGGGCTGTTACAATAAAATCAGTTTAAAACAATAAATAATAACAATAATTTTTAAAAACTAAAAGTATACAAAATCATTTTATCGGTTTAAAACCAATTTCAACAATTTAAAATTGTGTTACCTATAGCTCATGAGCAAACTGGATAAGATCAATTAGGCCCAAAGACTTTAATAATAAGCCTTGTGTTGATGAAAAAATTCCAGCTTTGGTACCTGTCAGGCCTCCAAGAGGAGGTTATTCCACAATTGGAGTGCCCCTACAGAGAAAGCTCTCGCCTGCGTCCTCCAACAATGTATTACCCCTACTGGTGGGACACAGAGAAGGGTCCCTTCAATAGACCTCAATTCTCAGGCAGGCATACACTGTATATATAGAGGTGCTCCCTCATGTATTGAGGTCCCAAGTCATTGCTTGCCTAGCTACATAACAAGGAACATTCTTAAACAATTGCTGGAGAACACTGAAGAGGATTTGCTCTGCTGCCCACTCTGTGTTACGTGCATGCACTCACACTGCTTTAGCTCTTTAAAATTTAACATGTATCTAAAAGTAAGAATAGCTGAAGCATATTGAATTTCTAAGGCATTCTACATATTAGATGACACCACATTAATGGCATACTCCAAACAGCTACAGAGAAGATCTAAGGAACATGTGGCACTATCAGGACTGCCTCTCTGGAAAACCTCAAAGAGTGCATGAGAATCTGTAAAGCGGTCTCTAGGTTAACCAGATTCTACATTGTTTAAGGCTTTATAAACAAAACAAAAAAACAGAACCATAAACTTGGTCCTGTAGAAACTGGCAGGTAGTTCATTCTTTCAGCATGGGTGCTAGATGCTGCTATTAGACTGTCCCACTCCAAAGCCTAAGTGAAGTGTTGTGGGCCATATACAGTTTTTGGACTACCTTAAGTCCTACACAGAGTGCACTGTAATTGTTCAGTTTAGCAGTGCTGGGCCACTGGAGCCAAGCTATCCCTGTCCAAGAACAGCCACAGCTAGTATACCAGTATAATGACACTTAGGTATAGAAGAGTGCATGTGGTGCAGCTGTATCAAGGATGTAGTCTAGGCTTGGAGGATAGCTTAGCAGACTGGATTACATGTTATGTATCTGAGTTCTCCCATCCATATGTAATGGGGGTAACAACTCTAACATCCATGTTAGTGTGTAATTGAGGAACATAACTATTCTAAGTAATAAGGCCTCAAGAAATAGGTAACTGATTATGAGGGTTAATTATTCTGCGTGAATAGCATAAATTTGAGGCATGCCAAATCAAACTCTCTTTGGCTACTCTGGAGTTGGCAACTTGGTACTAGCAGAGAAAATGATGGCTCAGTGTATGTTTTTTTCTTGTAGTGTGATCTGGTGTATACATTCTTCCACCCGCTTCCAAGGGATGAAGTTGCTGCAGGCACCAACCCAGTTCCAAAGCCTGCAGGTAAGTGTCTGTAGAATACAAGCACTGTGGGTGGGTGTTTGTCACCCTGCTTTTGTACAGTGACCAGTCCTGAAGTAGGAGGGAATGGTGGGTGGAAAGGAAATGTTCCTGTGCAGGCAGCCTTGGGTGAAGTCAGTCATAATTTCCATTTTAGAAAATATAATAAAAAAATCTACTGCTTCCTTCTAAAAGAAGCTTACTCAGTGGCAACTGTATATTTGTCAGAAGCTGGTCTGAGGTTTAGTGTTGCTGTGAGACAAATCATAAAGTATGTTATGTACAGGGCAATACAAAGGGAAAAGTTTGGTTAAAATGGAAGTAAAGTAAGATGGGAGGCATTATGTCATATTAATTATTTAAAATGAAAGATAAAAATAAATGTTAACATTTTCTACAGTATGATAAAACATTTTGTAGGGAGGTGGAGGATTTTCTCTGTTCTGGACATTATAATTTCTTTCTCCTGTATGCCAATACCACTGTGCCTTTTTTCCCCTAGATGCAGCATGGTCCCAACCTGTTGGAAAAGTGGGTGGGGAGGTGAAACTGTCAATCTCCTACAAGAACAACAAGCTCTTTATCATGGTGATGCACATCCGAGGTCTGGTAGGTGTTGAGCTGTGGCTTTCTCAGATGTGGCTGTAAACCAAACTTTTTCAGATTTCTGCCGCCTTGTGTGGTGCCAACTACTGACTGTGATTTGCTTCATTTGTCTCTTTCAGCAGCCTATTCAGGATGGCAATGATCCTGACCCTTATGTTAAGATTTACCTTCTTCCCGACCCGCAGAAAACTACCAAGAGGAAAACCAAAGTTGCTCGAAAAACTTGCAACCCAACTTACAATGAAATGGTATGCTTCTATATGGTTTGCCTTGATGGACTGAGGCATACACAGGACAGGCATAAAACTTCTAAAGCAGGAGTGGGCAATCTGCTGCTTCCCATTAGGTTAGGTAGCTCCCATTAGCTTAGGCCAGTGGTGAGGGATGATGAGAGTTGTAGTCCAGCAATATCTAGGGAGCCACAATTTGTCCAAGCCTGTCTCAATGGAAGGCAAGATGCTGGAACAGATGGAAATTGTGGATTAGCAGAGACTAGAAATTACTGGTTAGTTTGCTCAGGTTAGAATATTGCTCATAGACCTAGATGTAAAAGAAGCTGATGCTTTGATGTAAACCTTACAAACATATCTGCTACCGCACAGGATCAGAATTCATGTGAAGTGAGGTTTCTGTGAAGAAAATGTGGTCAGAGGACTGCTACCCACATGATCTGTTCTGTTTATATTTGCTTTGCTAAGAGGCATCAACTGTTTTTATCTCTAGGTATGTAGCAGAAAGCCCACTTGTAAGCAGTGGCTGGAGGAGATCTATAGTGTATAACATTTTTCCCTCAGGCAAAATACAGTATTGTTCAGTCCACTTAAAATTGCAACCTGCTATGATTGCTCTGCCCTACTTTATGCAGCTGAAGGACTCTGAGATACATGAAGGAAGCAATGGCTTAAATAGGGGTGAGCAACAGTTGACTATATCACGTTTGCTGGACTACAACTGCCATCCATCTTAATCAGCATAGTCAGTGGTGAGGGATGATGAGAGCTGCAGCTGGAATGGTTAGCTGCCCACTCCTGAATGGCCTATAATTCAGTGGGAGCAGGCACATTGTGCATGCAGGTTTCAGGTTCCGTTGCTTGTGTCTCCAAGTTGGACTGGGAAAGACCCACCTGAAACATGAGCTAGCCACTGATAGTCAGTATAAACCAGGGGTGGAAATCATTTGGCCCTCCAAATGTTGGCCCTAGGCAGCATAGCCAATGGTGGGGGTTGCTGTCAAACAATACCTGGAAAACTGCATGATTTCCACCTCTGGTAAGACTATGCTGAACCAGTGATTTGACTTGTATAAGATAGCTTCCTGTCTTACTAATGCACAAGTGAACGGGTATAACAAAGATCCTTGATGCTGAAGAGTATCCTTGACCATATCTGAGTTGATGTATTGCTTTCTCAAATAGGAAGCAACAAGCAAAACAGCTACAGGAAATCTCCCTTGGTTCTCACACAAATACCCTGGGCAAATGTTCAGTGTGGACCTAGCTGCTGCCCATTGCTAGGGAGACATAGGGACTGATGGAAATACGGTTGTTGCCTTATCTTATTTGTCTTTTTCTGTGCTTTTAATATCAACCTCATATATCAAAGAATTATTCCTGCCATGGGGGAGGCTTCACCTGTTGAATTCATATCAAGCTGCTGTTAAAGGCAGAGGAAAAGATTCAGGAAGACAATGACCACAGCAGGAAGAAACTTGGGCAGAATAGTTGTTTTCAGACAATAGTTTGAAAGTGTTTAAAGGTACAATTCTGAAACAAAAAGATCCAACCACTATAGAAGTCCAGAGGCAGTTTGAGTTACTGCTCTTTCCTTTGTTTCCTCAAAGGATAATGGTGTATCAGATACTCCATGTTAAACCTCTTGAAAGCTTTTTGACATTGCTGTGGAATTGCAGCATAGGAAAATTTGTAACCTTTCAAAACTATTAATTCAAAAGTGTGACAGGACTTTTATCACACTGGAAGTGGATAAAGTACACAGAAGGTACTTTAAAGCTGGCGGGAGGGATAAGGTGCTAGGGCTGTAGGCAGGCCCCAGGTTGTGGTGTTTTGTTTTGGCAGCCCTTGACTTCTCAGATCTAAATGGTGCCTAATCTAAATGCTAGACAAAACTTAACTCACCATGACTAAATCCAATATTACATAGGTGTGTTACCATGTTCCCATTTATTTAATAGATCTACTCTGTTTGGGAATAGTCATAGGATTTAGGCCTGTTTGTATTGTTTGTATCAATAGAAGTATAGTGTCTAGATCAAGGGAAGTAACAGTGCCACTCTATTCTGCCTTGGTCAGGGCTCACCTAGAATACTGTGTCCAGTTCTGGCACCACAATTCAAGAAGGATATTGACAAATTGGAGCATATCCAGAGGAGGGTGACTAAAATGGTGAAAGGTCTGGAAACCATGCCTTATGAGGAAAGACTTAGGAAGCTGGGTATGTTTAGCCTGGAAAAAAGACGGTTAAGGGACAATATGATAGCCCTGTTTTAAGTATTTGAAGGGGTGTTATATTGAGGATGGAGCAAGCTTGTTTTCTGCTGCTCCAGAGACTAGAACACGGAGCAATGGATGCAAGCTCCAGGAACAGAGATTCCACCTCAACATTAGGAGGAGCTTTCTGACAGTAAGAGCTGTTCGGCAGTGGAACACACTCCCTTGGAGCATGGTGGGGTCTCCTTCCTTGGAGGTCTTTAAACAGAGGCTGGATGGCCATCTGTCAGGGATGCTTTGATCGTGATTTCCTGCGTGGCAGGGGGTTGGACTGGATGGCCCTTGTGGTCTCTTCCAACTCTATTAAGATTCACATGCATAATAGAAAAGAGAACATCTCCACATCTGACATTGTCTTTCAGAGATGTGAAACTACTACACTGACCATCTCATGCTGTTCTAAGCAGCTGCCTGTTTAATTCTTCTCATGGGAAACCGAGAGCATGCTTTTATACTGAAACTTTCTGTATCTTGCAGCTTGTCTATGATGGCATTCCTAAAGGAGACCTCCACCAGAGGGAGCTGCATCTCAGTGTCCTGAGTGAAGAGGGGTTTTGGGAAAATATCCTCCTTGGGGAGGTCATTATCAGACTTCGGGACCTGGATCTGACACGGGAAAAGATAGGCTGGTTTGAATTGGGCTCTAGGAGTCATGGGACCATATGAAGAGCAGCGAGGCAGCCGCAATGTCTTTGGAACCACTTTGGCTCCATGCGAGCCCCTGGGAATTGGTGCATGTTCCAGAAGTTATATTCTGGTATATATGAAAGGATTTAGTTTCCTGAAAATAAGAAGGATGGCTGTATTGTTTCTCTGCAAATGAAGGGTTAATTTCCTGTGGAGAATGAGCATTTTGGAATTGAGTCATGATAGGAAATCATCTTATGACTTGAAAAGGCTGCCATAGATGGACTTTTAAAAAAAATACATTTACCTTGTGTCAAGGGAACAATGACTTGCAGTGGGGGAGATGAAATATTCAGTGTCCTCCTGACCTCTTTAAGATATTTTTAATTTTTTAAAAAAAAATAACAAAAAGTTTGAGCCCACATGGAAAATAGGATGGACTCCAGACGGAGAAGGAACTTTTCAGGGTGGTCTGTATCATTGAGATTCTTACTGGACTTTCTCAAAGGTGTTTTAAGTTTTTTTAAAGGAATGCTTGATATGAACGTGCGAGGGAAGGGAATATATATGGGGTGGGTATGAGTTGTAGTTTAAACCCTTATCTCTGGGATAGGAGCTAGTGTGCTCCAATTCAAGCCATCTTGGAGAATTTGCTTCCAAAGGAGAGCTATGTAATTTGTACATGTGTAGAGCTTAAAATTCCTGATTTCCTGCTAGGAAAATGTAACCCAGAAGGCATGCACACTCGGATTAATGTATGGACTTGTTTGGAGAAGGTAGAAGACAACAGTATTTCCTCTTGATTCTAAAGTCTACAAAGGCCTTGACCCCAAGTGTCTAGGAGCTTTCCTTGCTTGCTGATCTGAATTGCCTCTCACACATTTTCTGTTCTTCTGATCAGTCTGAGGAACTGGATCTGTTAAGTTGCATTAAGTCTTGGAAGCAGAGGGATATGAGGGATTGGTCTCATCTCTCATAAACTGTGACTTTGGAGAACTGATTCTGTGAATTAGCCAAATATCCTTTGTAACAGTCAAGTCTCCTGTGTTTGTTAATTTCTTTCCAGGTTACCTAGCAGCCGTTGCCTAAAATGCAATTACCTTAGTTCATTTCAAAGCAGTTGTAGATTATCTTCTTTAATGTCACTGCAGGCTCTTCTTCCAGGATGGTAGGTGGGAGGCAAGAGAATAAAGACTAAAGTACTGGGTACCTGATTAAAAGGTTACTTTGCCATTTGCCATTAAGCATCAATGATTTCTTGAAGCCTTTAATGTGCACCACCTGCATTGCAACAACTCCTGTAAAGCAGGTGGCCATATGCTGTTTTTTTTGTAGACTTTTCTTCAAGTAAAACTTTATAAAAAAGCAACATGGGGTGAAGAAATCTCCAACTTTTAAAAACCTTTTTCTCTTTATAATAAAAGACCACGTTGTTGTTGTTATTGTTTTTTAAAAAACTATTTTTTACAGGGTGTCCTAATTGGGCATTGCCTCCTTGAATAAGAGACAACACTTCAAAATAGGGAGAGTCTTTCCACATCTCAGGCAAGAGCCTTACACCTCAGAGCCTGTCCTTTCCTAGTCCTTGCTGAGGTATTTATTTACAGTGAGAACTCCCTAACAATGGACTGTTTCTCAGGATGAAAAACAAAATGTTCTTAACATTTTAAAAAAATGTATCTGACAGGTGACATATTCAGAAATAAGGAGAGCTTGCGGAGGGCTATTTTTCACCCTTTCCTTGACTGAGGTTTATTTGAAAGTGGTGTCTTACTAATCTGCACAGATGGATTTCAGAGAGGCAAGTAAAGAGGAAATTGGCTGTGTTCTCTAGTTATGTCATCCGTTCTATAGGAAACAAGGTAGAGATGGCACCTTATGGAAATCTGTACTTTCTCAGAATGGTGGCATTGATTTAAAATAAATAAAATGAAATGGAAATCAGTAAAGGCTTTGATGTGTCACTGTCTACAATGAGAATGAAAAAAGCAACATTGCCTTTAAAAAGGGTTGCATTAATACCAAATTAAATTCAGTAAAGCTATTTCAAGTGCTTGGTTAACCAAAAAAAAAAAAAGGTGGGCTGTGATGCTGTTCAGCTGGTTAGAAAAGTTGTCTTCTGTGTCATTTGGCTGTGATTTTTCCATAATCCAGTCTCAGTGTGGGGGAACACGTATCTGAAGTAAAATAACATGAACTACCAGTTTCCTCTTGTAGGTTGAGAATTAAGGGTTCCATGTTGCTCCTTCCCTAGGCCAAGTTACAGAACACAGGAACGTTGAAGCTCCTAGCCCTACTGTGGTTCTCATTGTTGTCCTTACCACTAGACCAGAATTAGGCCACATGGACCATGCAGGTGGCATGAATCTTACATTTTTTTTTGTGGGGCCCAAACTACTCTTACCCAACAATCACCACGAGCATATGCGTCAAAACTAGGAGAATCTTCAATCCTAGAATGGCAATTCTTAAAAGTGCGAAGATCAAAATAATGCCTTTAGCAGGGATACCATTTTGAAAACAAGAAATTCCTCACAATTTCATCAGGGTTGTGGGTCACAGCAGGACCATAGGGACCAAACTTGGGCCCTAGACCCACTGAAGTTTCTCATCCCTGCCCAGATTGACACATTCCTTCCTACTTTATTTTTGTTCTCAATTTCTGCTCACAAGAAAGTTTGCAGATAACTGGGAAGAGATTATTGGATGTAAGAACTTCAAAAATGGGTTGGGTTTCTTACGTTTCCTTAAACATTTATTTCAGGATTCCTGATGTGAATCTTTTAGCTCAGTTATATGTTTGAGATCCAGACCTTTTCTTTGCAGGCCTTCACACCAACCAGAAATTTGATCCTCTCAGCTGGTTTACTGGTAGTGTGTCTGAGTAGCCACTGGAAAATAAACAAATGTTGAGACTGACTTTTTCTTCTTCCCTCTACATCAGTAAGAATACATAATAAAATGTATTCTAGTGCTTGCCAACAAGGCATTTAGTGGTATGAATCTTCTTGCTTGGAGGAAGGGTATATGTCTGTAATGACACAAAAATAAGAATATTAATAGTTGAAGCTGCATCATCTCTTCTACACAATTAAAGGCATGGGAGCTTTGCTTCCTTACAGAATCTGGCAACTGGACTCTGGTCACTTCTTCCTGAGTAGAAATCCCAATACACTGTTGTTGCTGTTGTGTGCCTTCAAGTAGTTTCTGACTTATGCTGACCCAAAGGTGAACCTATCACAGGGTTATCTTGAGGCTGAGAGTATGGCTTACCCGAGATCACCCTGTGGGTTTTCATGGCTGAGCAGGAATTTGGACCCTGATCTCTAGAGTCATAGTCTGACACTCAATCCACTATGCCATGCTGGCTTACATTATTTTTTGCATCCATCTAAACCTTTTTAATAGCCACAGCCTGAGTGTATTTTGATTCATATTCTCTGAAACGCAAATCACCTCTCAGCTGCTCTCAGAACTGGGCTTTGTTAGGCAAATAGGCTGTATCTAGATGCAGCTTATGCCATTGTGACAAGAAAAATGCTTGAGCATTCCAAATGTATGGTCCTTTCGCTTATTATACTTGCAGGAATGTGCTGTGGTTATGACAGATACAACATTCATGCCTTTTAAAACTATGTGTTAATTTAACTACCACACAACATAATAACATCTTTAGCACTGATTGCATGGTTATTGCAACAGCCCCGTGACATGATCTGGGGTGACCATGGATTCTTCCTGTGTACTTCCTAGGTACTAGATTGCACGGTGCTTGTTTGATTTGAATAATAGGCTTCTTATTATATTGGATGAAGACAGTTTCTGGACATGAGTACTTGTTTAATTTCTGCCTACCACACTACTTCAGGCAGCAATTCTAGTCAGAATAAACACACACACAATGATAACTATAACGTAATGCTGCAAGAGACTAACACAGCTACTTCTTTGTAACATAAATAGGTGTCATTATTCTGAAGACTTGTGCATTAAAATTTTTCTACAGTAACAGAACCAGATTTCTCCAGACTGTTTCTATCCCTTAAAATATTTCAAATTACATGAGTGCCACTGTGTATGCGTGTCATCATATAATTTATTTAAGCAAGATGTAATTAAGCATTACAATAATGGGATGGAATATTCTAATTGCTTTTGTGAGCTTCAAACATATACACAAAAAGAAAAAAGCACCATTTATAGAATAGGATAATGATACGATAATAACATTTGAGGAGGAAACCAGGCATTACTGTGTTTAGGAACCTGAAGAAAAAGTTTGCACTGAGGAAAATAAAAACAATGCACTCCAGATAACATGGTAAGAAAACTTTTAACATGAGTTCATGTTCATGACAGCATTCAGTAGTTTCACAGTGCAATACAAATGTGTCTCCCAGAAGTGAGCTGCTGAGGAAGGATGGAAGGCTGAGTCAACCTTGGAGCCCTCCAGGATCAAACTCATAACATTGTGGCTTGCAGTACTGGCATTTGACCACTGCGCCACCAGGGCTCCCTCCCATCTATAAACTGCACTGCACACCAGGGCTTCAGTACACATATATAAGACTTCACTGTAAGTGTACCAAATCCCCACTGCTGTAGCTACAGTATGTTTTGTAATGGAAGCATAGTTTCAAAACAGGTACCATATGTCTATAGAGTATAAATATTTTAAAAAGTTGCACTGCAAAACTGACTTGTAAATGCATGCTGTTTGTAAACAGTGTGCATATAGGTGTGTGTGTGTGTGTGTATATATATATATACACACACACATACATACATACAGTATACAGATGTGTGTGTATGCTTACTTCACCATTCCTTCAAATAAGTAATTATACACTCCTACTTCTAGTTCAATATAAACCTAGCAAATGGCCTAACAAAACAAGGATAAAGGCATCAAAAAAGCTAGGTTGTAACATGAAAATGTATGTGTGCTCTGATAAGATGAGCAGCAAAGAGACAAGTCTAGCAGCCGCCTGTAGAAAAAAGATAGATTTCAGTGAGTGACTGAAAAGAAACTAATGATACTAAAGAAGCCACAAGTTATTTTACCTTTACCCTCAGCTCACCTAACTGCAAGGGACATGTCCATTAAATGACTGTTTACTTACATAGAGTAAATGCTTATGTAGTCAAACTGCATACTGAATATAAGTGAATGTTACAACTGGCACAAGTTGGAGACTCTCACTTCTTTAAAATGTCTGTCTTTTAATTAGATTTAAGGGTGAGAAAGATGCAGCCTTCCAGATAGTACTGGACTGCATTTTCCAGCATACCTAACAGTAAGAAATGCTGAAAGTTGTAGTCAACATCATTTGGAAGGCTTTACCATTCTTCTTCTTCTTCTTATTATTATTATCCCGCCCCTCTGTTAAAACAATCGGGGCGGCTTACAAAAATTAAAATACCAATACAATTTAAAATCCCCAAATACCACCCCACCCCCACCCTCCCCCATAAAAAGATATTAAACCAAATACATTAAAACAACTGATATAAAATCACATTAAAATAATAAATAATAAATAGCCAGCAGACTAAAAAGAGCTAGGAGCCTGAGGCCAGGAACTAATCAGGAAAGGCCTGCTGAAAGAGATCTGTCTTTAGTGCTTTAGATGTTGTGCAAATAATGTTTACTCAAAAGTTGAGTCCAACTTATTTCCTAGGGATAAGCAAAAACAACAGGTATACCCTCACCTCAAAAAAATTGCTTGTGATCATAGCTACACAATTTAAGCCTCTGTAGGTTTATGTGGAGAGGCCTAAATTTTACCCTAAGGCACAAGATCCCATCTGATTGTGAAAGCTAAGCAGGGTCAGTCCTGGTTAGTACTTGGATGGAAAACCAACAGGGAATATCGGGTGCTGTAGGCCAGTGACTCTTTTCTTTACCAGGGATCCCCTTTAAATATATTTTGTTGCCACTGACCCCCAAGACTAAACTCAAAATTTTATAACCAGTATTACTACTACTACTACACTATCCATTAAACCTTCCCTCAGAGAGACTGGAAGTGAAGACTTTTTTTCCACATCTTTCTGCAACTTTGTGGCTGGAGGAAATTGAATGGCAATGTGCAGGCCAAGCCAGCCAGCCTGCCTTTGCTCCTGTCACATGGCCACTCCACTGCAGGTAAGGGGTGGGCTGAGCAGCCTTCAAACCTTCACTGTGAGGACACTGCGGCCCCCTGGGGGTCCCCAGACCACAGGTTAAGAGCCACTGCTGTAGGCTATATTCCAGAGGAACGAACTGGCAAAACCACTTCTTGAGTATTCCTTGCTTAAGACGACCCTATGAAATTCATGGGGTTGCCATAAGTCAACAGGTGAAGGCACACACACATTTATGTGGAAGTAAACACCACTGTATTCAGTGGGGTTTATACCCTAGTAAGTATGTATAGCATAACAGCCTTAAAGAGAAAGGTTGCTCCATTCTGAACTTCTATCATCCCAGATGACTGGCAATGCTGTTTGGGGCTGATGAAGACTGGAGCCCACTGCTATCAGGAGCTGCAGGTCCCCCACAGTGACCTTAATATACTTCTCAGCACCAGCTAGGAAGAAGGGGCCCAATTTTAATCACCTTCCGGTGCACCTTGGCGGAAAGAGCGCTGGATGAACCACAGAGATAATTCTCCAGTTGTTAGCAGTGAGAGAGCCTTATTTGGCTCCCCTGGTGTAAACTGGCCTTTAAAACCATGGCTACCACTATCTTATCAATGTTTGCAGAACAGCTTCACCTTTGGGCCTACCCACAAGAAAAGTGGATTTTTCAACTTTCGTTTTGCTTTCACAAAGAGTTAATCCGTTTCTCTTACACAGAGACCTGGAAGAAGGCTGTCCTTAGGCGGGCAGCTCAACCACACCTATAGCAAGGGGAACACAGGCACCCCTTACTCAATTGGGATGCTTTGAAAGCCGGAAACGAGAAGTTGCCCCGTGGCAGAGTTGGGGGAAGTTCTCTTTTTGGATTGGGGAAATTTAGGGAGCTGCAGTCCAAATATTCTATCAAATACAGTATATCAGATTAAAAAGGTGAAGACCAACAAGTCAGCATGCCATGTCTCACAAACATGCTCAAACCCAACTGGGCAGTTTGGGCAGCTCCCCTTCTTTATTTCCTCCCCTAATTTTTTTTTTTTTTTTTTGCAGTTCTTACCACACTGATACGTTTTTCTTCTGTGTGAACTACTAAATAATTCAAGAGATAGTGTTTGCTTTTAAAATATTGGTTAAATCGGGGGTGGGGTGGGGTGGCCAAAAAGTGCTGTTGGACTGAAATAAATGTCTCCCTTCTTTATTAATGGAAAATATTAATAAATTCTCCACCAGTGGTTATTAAATGTTGCTCCTTAAGCTCGCAGACCACAAAGTGTTTCTACCATGCTCAAATGCAGCCTTTCTCAACATTTTTACCCTGGTGGAACTCTTGGAACAATGATCAGGTCTCAGGGAACCCGTGCCTAAAAATTATGTCTACAGTTAAATATATATTATTTTTTGCAATCACACTATATCGAGGAACCTCTAGCAACCTCTAGCCTCGCCACCGCCCTCCTGCCCCCCCCCCAAAAGCAGCAGTGGGGGCTGGAAAGGCCGCCCCCCAAAAGCGGTGAGGGGGCCCTAGAAAGGCAGCCCCTCACACACACCCCAAAAGCGGTGGTGGGGCCTAGAAAGGAAGCCTCCCGCCCCCCCAAAAAAGCGGTGGTGGGACCTAGAACGGCAGCCCCTCGCCCCCCACAAAGCGCCTTTCTAGGCCCCACCACCGCTTTTTCGGGGGGGGTGAGGGGCTGCCTTTCTAGCCCCCACCACTGCTGGGGGGGGCGAGGGGCTGCCTTTCTAGGCCCCGCCACTGCTTTTGGGGGGGGGCGAAGGGCTGTTTTTCTAGGTCCCACCACCTAGAAAGGTGCGAGGGGCTAGAAAGGCAGCCCCTCGTCCCCCCCAAAAGTGGTGGTGGGCCTAGAAAGGCAGCCCCTCGTCCCCCCCCCGAAAAACGGTGGCGGGGCCTAGAAAGGCCTCGCCGCCCCCACCCCACCCCAAAGCAGCAGCGACGGCGGGGCTTGAAAAACCTCGCCGCCGCCCGCACCCCCTTCAAAAACAGCGGCAGGGGGACCTTGAAAACCTCGGGGGCCCCCCCACCCTCGTTGCGTAAAGGCAGCAGCGAGGCTGATGCAATCTCCCAGGCGGTGACTGCGCCCTCTTCCCAAAGCGCTTTCTGAGGCGAGGGGCGGGACTCCGCTTGAGCCGACAACCAACCAGGACCCGCCGACTGCCGCCCCGAATGCCCGGATGAGCCTGGAAACGCCACCCAGGCGCCAGAGCTTCTCCCCTTCTGGGCCAATACTCTCCTCCGCGCGGCGTTACCAAAGAGGGCGCGTGCGTATGCGCGCGCGCCTCCGCTCCTTTACAAACGGGGTCTCCCAGCCCAACGGCTTTAACCGCTGTGCTCAGTTTCTGTTCTCGCTGCCGCCATTTTGTTCTTCTCCCTTCACCAGGCAAGTGCTACTTTCTTTGCCTATTTTTTTTTTTTTTTTGCCGAGAAGCGACGGCCTGTCTTGGGCTGGAAAGATGTTGTGTCCCAGCCTGGGGAGAAACTACCGCGTCCTTAGAAATCTCCGAAATCTTCCTGGCAGGAAGAAGCGGCCGGGCCGCCGGGGCTAAAAGCGCTGAGGTAAAAACGGAGCCCCCGGCCATTATGGAGCCGAGGAGGGAACGGGAAGAGCCGGCGGCGGCGGCTCCTGGTCTGGGGCCTTGCCCGCCCTCCTTGGCCCAGCTCCAGGGGTCCGACAACCACGACGAGGAGGGGGCCCCGTTTTCTTTGCTGAGGCTCTTCTCGCAGCTGCTGCAGCGCTTCCTGCCCAGCCCGGTGGCTCCCTTCATCTGGCTCCCTCAGTTCAAGGCCTGCGCCAGTGGGCCGGAGCCTTCCGTGGGGCCGGTGTGGGGGGCGCCCGGCCTGCCTCCGCCGCTTCTGGCCGTCCGGCACGAGCTGCGCATCCTCTCCGGCAAGACTTGTTCGCTGCCGGGGCCCCTGAGTCCCTCCTGGCAGGAACTGTCCGAGGCCGCCTCCTGCATGCGCTCCAAGTTCCCGGGAGTCTTGCCTCAAGTGCCTCTTGAGGTGCCGGATCCCGACAGTGGCTACCATAGCCTGGAGGTCGAAGAGCCGCCGCCTCTGGACTCCTGCGCTCCGAAAGACACCGAGGGCTGTTGCGAGGAAGCGCGGGGGCGCCAGGATTTCGGGATCCGGCGCGGCGGCGGGCACCGTGATGGAAGGGGCAACCCTTGTGAAGAAGAAGAAGAGGAGGAGGGACCCGCGGAGGTTGAGTCCAGCTCCGGCGAGGACTCTGACATAATAGAGCAAGATCTGCCCGTGGGGGTCCGGCCTGCCTGTAACAACAAGTTGATAGATTACATCCTGGGGGGCGCTTGCAGCGGGGAGGAGGAGGAGGAGGAGAGTGCCGGGGAAGAAGAGGAGGGGGAGGATTGGGATGCGGAGGAAAAAGACGATGAAGACGATGATGGGTTTGACAGCGAAGGCTCCCTTTCTGAGTCCGATACAGCCAGCCAGGATGGGGAAAGCATTCACCTGTGGAACTCTTTCTGTAGCCTGGATCCTTATGACCCTCGAAACTTCACAGCCCCTGTTCAGACAGCTGAGAGTGCACCGGAGAAAAGGCCTTTTTGTGAGTCAGCTGAAGTAGAGGCAGCCATAGAGGATTCTTCCTCATGGACAGAAAGTTCTTGTGAGGAAGATGAATGGGAGTCTGGCAGCACAGATGAATCAGAAAACCTGAAGTTGTGGAACTCTTTTTGTAATTTGGAGGACCCTTATAACCCTTTCAATTTCAAGGCACAGTTTCAGACTGCAGAAAAGAAAGGGAAATGTGACTTGAAAGGACCAACTGGCTCTCAACATTGCATCTTATTTAGCTGTCAGGTACATCTCCTTGATAAGAGAGATTCTGAAGCTACAGAGACTTCTGTGAAGTATGGCATCCTTTCTAGGGAAAAGTGTAAAAGGAAGAAAAAGGTAGGATTCATATACTTCATATTTCAGCCTGTAAGCAGAATGCATCCTTTGAATAATTGTAACTCTGTCCTAATCAGTCCTCCTGCAGAACAACTACACACAGAAGAGAAGCAGATGGTTGTATCCATGTGATCAGATTTATAATCTGATCAGCACATTTACAGACTAAATAGCTGATTTTTTAAATGTCTCTGTGTGGGTAACTTGGCATAATTACTTCCTCCGTTCCATATCATTAAAAATTGTTCCCAAAGGGGTAGAACGTTTTTTTTCAGGACTAAGTTTATAACATTTATCAGATGTAATCAGGAATCCAGCCAGGATAAGTTGTATAGGAATTCTTCAACACTGCGCGTAGATGATTATTGCTAATATTTGGATTGAATGCCTGTTGTCTTTAGCACATCCAGTGTGTACTACTTAGGCAAGTCTAAGTCTTTCAGATGAAGGCAAAGGTAAACCCTTTCTGAACAAAAACTGCCAAGAAAGCCCTGTGATAGGGTTGCCATAAGTCAGAAAGGACTTGAAAGGCACACACAGCAAAACTTAGAAGTGGTCACAGGTATGTGGTGTGAAAAAGCCTGCTCGTTTTAACTGCTAATTTTGAGTAGCATTAAAAAGGTGCCATGGCTTTAGTTACATGTCATCATGAAAGGTTTGTGCTTTGCTTGCTTGAAACATGTAACTGGATTTACAGTATTTTACTTAACTTAACTGTTCAGTGTAGAAACCCATAGCAGAATTTAAACATAGATAGTTTAAATATATGGTTGTCTCTCTGTATCCACAGATTTGGTATCCACGGATTTAAGTACTCACAGCTTGAAAATATTCTTTAAAAAATAATAATCCAAAAAGCAAACCTTGATTTTGCCATATTATATAAGGGACATCTTTTTGCTGTGCCATTGCATATAATGGGACTTGAGTATTCACAGATTTTGGTATCCATGGGGGTCCTGGAACCAAACCCCATCGAATATGAAGGGATGTCCCTTCATATTCGCTGGGGTTTGGTTCCAGGACCCCCGTGGATACTAAAATCCGTGAATACTCAAGTCCCATTATATGCAAAGGCATAGCAAAATGGTGTCCCTTATATAAGATGGCAAAATCGAGGTTTGCTTTTTGGATTATTATTTTTTAAAGAATATTTTCAAGCCGTGAATACTTAAATTCGTGGATACCATACTGTAGTATTGTTTGAAACAGTGTGTTCTGCTGCATTTACTTACGATGTTACCACTGTGCAAAATAGTTGGAAGCACAATGGGTTGAAACACTTGCGTTCTCATGTATGAAGTATGTATCTTTTCCTGATCGAAAACTACTTCAGTGTAAAAAGGGTCACCACTAAAAGCTCCCCCAGGGCTTAAGAATTTGGGTTTACATTTAGTTGTGGTAACACACAGTTGTGTACTACTTTCCCCATGGTATATAACTACAAATTCTGAAAATAATTTAAATAATTTAAAGTTCATTATGTAACTGGAACAGCTAGAAAGTGATATTCAAGATAGCCTTTATTTCTCACTTTGTCTTTTTCTGAGAAATAAAATGAAGCAGTTGAACTTGAATAAAGTCCCACTTTTAGAAAATAATTGCTTTTTTATTTTTTACATTTATATCCCACTCTTCTCCAAAGAAGCTCAAAGTAGCATAGCTCTTCCCTTACCACTAAGGCAAGCTTGCAAAATTGGTTAGGTTGAGAGATGATGGCTGACCCAGGGTAATCTGGTGACCATTATGCCTGAGTGGGTATTGTTCCAATGTTTAGGCTATCTTGAATTTGATTTTTTATAAAGTCAAGGCAACATTTTAAAGAAATTAGGTCTTCTCAGTCTGATACTTAGCCACTACCTTTACTCTGGCTTTTCTCTTTCCTGCTACAAAGCAGGGTGATGTACCAGACAAAATATGACTGGTCTACAGAGCGCTAATAAGTTGATGCTAAGATGAGTCTTATTAGTGCTCATAAGTTAATGTTAAGGTGTGCCTTATTAACTTGTCTAAAACTGTATGTGAACATCTTATTGTATTGTTTAAACTGAATGAGGCATATGTGTTTTCTTGGTCAAAGATTGGCAGTAACAAGCTATTAAAAAAACTGATTACATTTACCTTTTACAGTTAGCTGCAGCTAGTTACTTGGGAGTGAGGGTGTAACAAGTAATGGTTTCTTCTCTGTAAACATTCACAGTGATTTATCTACAAATTTCAGTTGTGCACTTCTTTCGAGAGATACAGTAGAGGAACAGAGATCAGTATGCAATATATAGCACCATGTTACATGACCTGTTAATGAAGCCCCAGAGGATACCTTAGATAGAATGATGTAAAAGGCAAGAAAGGAGAAGACACAGAAAAACAGGCTGATGTAACTATCTAGCATGGTCCTGTGTAATCTTTTTGTACAAAAGTAGTTATAAACTTTAGGGGACTTGATGCTGTGAAATATAAGGTCCTAGTGTGCTTTAATCTATAGGCATACTTAGAGTTTTTATGTTTGGGTTATTTGGTTTGAGCATGATTCTTGTAATTGTACCGCAACATAAGGAATTCAGGTATTAAACTCAAAGGAATCTGGTTGTAAAATGGCCTAAAATCTACTTTGAGTCTTCATTAAAATTTGTGTTGCAAGCGCCACAATAGAAATGAATGAGGAAGGAAAGTAAGTAAGTAAAGTAACAATAGTGTAATAAGACTAAGGGGGAAGAAACTTCTCAAGTAATAATAATAGTGAGGTAATATCTTTATTATGATTAAGTGGCCATAAAGAATTGAGGAAGTGTTCCTTTAATGTCTTTTTTGGGTGGGGGTGTTTAATGAATCATTTGTGTATTGAGGGGCGCTCCAAAAAACCGATACAAAGACTCCCTGAAACAACATCTCAGGCTTGGCCAAATTGATCACCAACAGTGGTCCACCCTGGCCTCACATCGGGAGGCATGGAGACGCACTATCCACAATGCTGCAGCCTTATTTGAGAACTCATGACGAACAAGTCTTGAAGAGAAACGACAACGCAGAAAGAATCACAACCCAAAAACATCACCCAAGGAGACCTTCTGCTGTGCTTTTTGCAACCGGACTTGTTTATCTCGGATTGGCCTTTTTAGTCATCAGCGCACTTGCAGAAAGCGCGGGATGAGTCCTTCCTGAATCTTCGTTTGTGAAGAAAAGCCAGAGAGAGAGAGAGAGAGTATTGTACCCTTGCAGGCCATTATATATGTTTCTGATTGGTCCTTTTAAGGTCTTTAATTGTATTGGGATCTTGATTATTTGGTGTATTACATAAACTTGGTGTCATGTAAATGTATGCTGATCATTTGATTTTCTTTTATGTCTTATAGGTGACTTTCCTTGAAGAGGTTATTGAGTATTATGTAAGTAGTGAGGAAGATCGTAAAGGACCCTGGGAAGAACTTGCACGGGATGGGTGCCGGTTCCATAAAAGAATTCAAGAAACTGAAAATGCTATTGGATATTGCTTAACAATGGAGCACAGGCAGCGAATATTTAATAGACTCCTGGAAAGAGTGGATATTTCCTAGCACCTTGAGTATAAATTTAATTAAAAGGCTAACTCATTTTAGTAACACCTGTGAGCATCTCATATAAGAGATCGTAATAAAAACTTCAACTGCCTCATAAATGGAAAAGGAGGTGATTTTAATATTGCATCCCAATACTCTGCCAAGAAATATGCTGCGTGTATCTGGATGCAGTGTTAAAACAAATTGGGTATTCAACATATTTAATACATAACTGCTTCCTTCTGAATCCAAGAATATCCATTTTTTGGAGAAGCCAGTCCAGAGATGCATCCTTGTGTGTGTGCGCTCTGTCTCATTCACGGAAATACATATATGAGTACAGACAAGCAGATATGAGTGTGGAATTTTGCACTTTTTAAACAGGAATATATTTTAAAAGTATATTTATTGGGATTGGAACCCAGCAATGAAGTTTTGATTTAAAGTTTGAAAATTGCTATTTGTTTTCTTTTTTGTTGTTGTTGAACTTGTTGACACTAAAAATCAAATATTCTAATAGTTCTTATAATGGAATTTACTTCTGTTCTGTTTTTCATTCTTCAGTTTAACATTATCGTGCCCATACACAGGTATTTTCCCTTCCTGACCATCTATAATGGCCAGCCCCAGAATACAAAGTATAAAATACCTTTCTGCAGTTGGCTTTTTATTGCAAAAGCACATTGTGTCTTTGCACTAAAATTGCAAGTTGAAACATGCTGGTCTGTTCTGGGCAACAGCTGGAGTTCAGGCTGCCAAAAACATTAACAGCATGTTGCACAGCATTCCCCTCTTAAAGGTGGTCTTCCAAAATTCTACAGCAGTTCCACTTATTCCTTTTATTTTCATTTTTTTATAAAGGTTCTATAATCAGGTGATTTCTGTGGAAGGTATTAAAAAAACCCCACACAATTGTTGATTTAGTTGCACTCTGCTGCAGAACACAGATATGCCCCCCAAACCATTGAAAATTGTTAGTTTTCAAGATTTGCAATGCCAATCAGTTTTAATGCTTTAAAAATCAGTATTAATTGTTATATCACAACATAAATATTTGCAAAGATAATTCTATAGTTACCTTGGATGCATTAATTGAATACATTCCAAGTAATATTGTTATGTAGGTATTGGTCAAAATATATGTCTTGATATATCAAGTACATTATTGGGAATTTGATTTTGGATTCCAAACAGTTGTTTAAACAACTAAGATATTTAAGATAAGCTATTTGAAATAGCTCAGCTTCAGAGTTGCTACAGTAAATAGTTTTATTCTGTTTCCTATATACCTGTGTTCCTAACAGCAAGCTGGAGTAAAGTAGCAGCTGAACATCAAGTATGATAAAATAGGAGTAAAAATATTGTGCTCTTCCCAGTGGCATATTTGAACCAAAGCCAGGCCTATGTACTCTGGGATTGTGGGGTTTTTCTTTTTGTTTTTTGGGGGAAGGGGGATGAATAGTGTTCAGGAATCCTAATTTCTGTATAGGCATGGAAGAAGGGGAATGCATAAATGAGCTTTCCAGAGTTTTGATATGCTAGAGAGTTCACAGAATGTTTTTACATCTTGTTTTTCTTGAAGAGATACCTTTGGAGCATGTTGATATTCCAGGATGAACTACTGTAGAACTTTATTGAACCATCTGGAATTATACAAAGGCTACAGTCCTGTTTTGGTACATGGAAGTAAGCCACATTTGAGCTCATTGGATTTTGGCTTTTAATTAAGGGCTACAAAAATGATAGTACTGAGAACAGAAAACCCTTGCAGTCTCATACTCTTCTAAGTATTGTCAATTGCAGACTACTTGATTGAAGGCAGATTCTATTTCTCAACTTGAAGTCTTGAAAAAATATACACAATAGTGGACTTCCTGAAATAGAATCAATCCATTTTCACATAACCTTTCTCTTTCCATAGAAATATTTAGTGGTGCTACATGTGGCAATGAAGGACGTCTCTTCAGCTTTATTGAAGAAGCAAAACATGAAAGCCTACTTCTAAAACTTTAAATCAAAACCTTAATTATCAGAATTTTATTTTTGTATCATTTTATGAGGGGAAAGGTAAATTCAGACAACCTTTCACTTTATAAAAATGTAAATGGATTTGGTTATACCTTATTAGATTTTTATATTTAAAATTATATTTCTGTATATAATAAAACAATTGAAAATTAATCTGTAGAATATAATAAAGAGAGTTTGCAAGTTACTTTCAAATTGTCTGTATCAAGAGAGCATTGATGACTGCTGGAAGAGGTGGATGCAGAAATATGATGGTGATTTGTACATTGCCTTTGGCAAAATATTTGGAGTGGTGGCACACACCTTTTTGATTATGTGATTTGGTCTAAGCACCTTTTCTTGTACAGTGCTTGTGAGAACAGTACTAAATCACCTCTTGTGTTCAAGGCTGTTCAATATTTAATAGTATTGGCCATCTTTTCCTTTAGTTATTTGCTGTCAAATTTTGGGGGGGAGGGGGTCTTTGGGGCAATGGCAGTGTGGTCACAGAAAAAGGAGGCATATTGCCTATGGACTGTACTTGGCCCACCCTGGTATAAACACTGAAAATAGTCCTTGATCATGTTCCACTTGAGATCTATTTGCATCAAGTGTGGTGTGGGAAGTCTTGCCATGTTGTGTCCAAATAGTGCCGATCTTTTAATTTAGCTATCCTGACACATTTCTGCATCTTTACAGGGCTTTCTTTGTTTGTGCTGTCCTCTCTGTACAATTGAACTTCTCAGATAAGCTTAACATCTTGGTACAACTGGCTGGTTCTTCTTAGCAGTAGAACAATTACTATGTATTACTTGATCTGCCTGTGCCAGTGCTTTGAGACAACAGATTTCACAGTACAGCTATAGGATGATCCATAATCTCATGTGTTCTCTTAATCAGACATTCCTCCATTGCTGTTTGCCTAGAGAGATGGCTATATAAGCAGAAGCACATATGACTGTGATGATTAATGAAAGGTACCAGTGTTATGTAGGAAGTGGAATATATGAGTTACTCTCTGAAACACATCCATTATGCAGATATGTTCACTAGCCTTGATAAGCTAAAGCTCCTTTCTGAGTATATAGTGGACAGCAGACTCAGGTTTTTTGATGTGCAATGTGTGTAGCAGCTTAAGACAACAGAAGTAGAACTGTACAGGTTGTGGTAACTGAGCATTACAAATCTTTGTGGTGATTGATACCTAGGAAGCACTAAGAACATGTGTGATACGACATAAATGCATAGAATTGTGTGAAAGGATTAGGGTTGCCAGATTGAAAATTGGAGAGAGCGCCTGTGTCTTTAATGGTTTTGTAGAAGAGGGAATTTCAGCAAGTGATGCTTCTCATACAACCAGGTAACAAGCAATACCTGCTGAAATTCCCTTTTCTGCACAACCATTAAGAGTACAGGAGTCTGTGAAGAACAGAGCTGTCTCTGATCAACACAGCCACTTGTCCTTAATAGGGATCATCGTTAGGCCTGGGTACCAGATTCAGGGAGGGATCTTGGGGTTTAAAGGGCAAGGTGAGTGACAGAAGCCTAAGGGTTGGAACTGCAAGGTCAATCTGGAGAGAGGATCCATCACAGAGCCCTGTCCAGTTTTTATTCTGGCAACCTTGGATAAGACAGGTACGCACCCAGTGTTTGCAAGGAGGTATTAAACAGAGCCAGTGTAGTGTAGTGGTTTGAATGTTGGACTATGACTGGAGATCAAGGTTCAAATCCCTGCTTGACCATGGAAACCCACTGGGTGTCCTAGGGCAAGTCACTCTCAAAGCCTCAGAGGAAGGCAAAGGGAAACCCTGTCTGAACAAATATTGCCTAGAAAATCCTGTTATAGGTTTCTCTTAGGGTCTATAATGCTTTCCTTCCCTACTGCTTTAAAACTCGAGAAGGCATAATAGTTCCAGTAGTTTTTCATAGCAAGTAAGAATTGTATTGTATTTTAAGAAAACTTCACATTCTTGACTCTTACCTTACTTCCATTTACACTTAAACTTGATAGTCCACTGTCTTATTTGACTGTACTAAATGTGATGAAAAAGAAAGAGTACAGTGCTTACTTTAATTATCTCACATCCATATTATGTGTACCAATATGCTTAGACTCGTGGGGTACAAGAATTCGTAGGGTTCTTCAACAAACTGTAGAGACCTGATGTCCGATATACAGTGGTGACACAAATTACTGGTCCTGTACCATAGAGAGTTTTAAAATTGAGCTATTTCAGCATTTCATCTCGTTCAGTTGTGGAAACAGCAAAACCCACTCAAGGTTGACTGTTACAAACTTACTAGTTATCAGAACTGTTTCCTCTTGGTTATTGTACCTGGTCATTATAACTGTTATAAAAATACTTGTAATAATTTTGCTTATTTTCCTCTTCCCTCACCTGCATGCAAAGCATGTGCTCCAGCGTGCAGGCTAAATGTATGGAAATACAGTACCATCCCCGTATCAGCATGGGATTGCTTCCCCCCTCCCCTGTGGATACTGAAAACCACAGATAACAGCAAACGCTGGACTTCCCTCGCCACCCTGCAGAGAAGGGAGAAAGGAGCCGAGCTCTCCTCCTCCCTTTCCCGTCCACCCCAGCGCCAGCTCAGCTGTACCACCAGAACCGCCCACTCATAGGGCAGGGAGAAGGGAGGCGAGTTCTTCTCCCTCCCCCATCTACCCCCCCACTAACTGCTGCATCGCCGGAAGTCGCCATCTGCGGATAACTGAATCAGTGGGTGGCGTGAATCAGTGGATAGGGGGGTGCTACTGTACCTGATTATTTACATCTTCTAATTGCTTGTACTGCATTGAAAGTAAACATTCCCACACACTGGATTTCATAGACATCAACACTAATGCACTTAAAGTATTGTAAGGCTAGAAAAGCTGTGTACAAGTTGGTGTACTTTAAAGTAAATTTGCACTGTGTATACCTGCAGCCTCAGCTAACATGGTTAGTGATGAGTGATCATAAGAGCAGGAGCTTGGAACATCTGGAGAGCACCAGGATGGTGAAGTCTAGGTAATAAACCAGATTTATCAAAAGTTATGTATATGTTTACAGCTGAAAATGACTGTTATCAAGGTGATAATAACAGCATAGTGGATTAGGATGCATTAGAACAGTGGTTATGAAGAATTTGTTACAATATAGTATGGTTTGGATCAGCTCTTCATGAGGTATGTGCAATCCACGTCTGTTATTGCAGACTACCTCCTTAATGACTACAGTTCAGATCACACCATATGATCCACTGTCCATAATCTGGTGGTTTCTGTGCATGTTGAATGCAACTTCCATCATTCTTCACCAACATGGCTATAATTGGTTATGGAGGAGGGAGACTGTAGTCCCGCGCATCTAGAAAGTTGGGGAAAATTAATACAAAAGCCTTTACTCTGATTCTTTTGAAGAAGCAAACTCTTTTAAATCCTTAATGATCATTGAACAAAGTGGTTATTAAAGTCAGCAATTTACCCTGTTTTTATCATACCATAAAAAAAAAAAATGCCACCCAACCATCACCTTCTAACTGTAACAATCTAGTATCTTTTCAAAGTTTAGCCAGTCCTTCAACAACACTAAACAACAAGCTCTTAAGTCAGGTAGGGCCATGCCACCTCTTTGTTTTTGGATCTTGTAAAATTTTAAATCTGACCCTGGGTCTCTTCCCCTGCCAGACTCAGGTTCTCTAAATGGTGAAAATAATCCTCATGGAATTCACTGGGAATATGACCTGTCTAAATGGGATCCCGCATCAATCCACAGTATTACGAAGAGTGGGGCCCAAATCAAAAACGGCGCAGGAAAAGCCTTCACAGTTTTTCCCATAGTTTTTTAAAACAGTGCAGGAGTGGGCATTCCTGTTCATTAGAATAAGCAATTTGCTTTGAATTGCTTTTCCATACAAGAAGAAGCACAAAGTTGATCAGCTGTGCAAGTGAGGGGGGGCTTGCTAACAGTGAGCACCCACTGCTGCCATGTTGGATTTTCACCTTAGCGAGCGATCACTAAGGCAATAAAATGGAGTACTGTATGTGCTTAAGTTTGATGACAGCAAAGTACTAACGAGTAAACGCAGCCACCATCTGCCATGTGAAGCGCATAGGGACTTCTGGGGGTAAAAATGCCATTAAGACATGTCTCTGTTGCTGCGAAATGCCATTACTGCAAAGTACTGCATTCCCCCCCTTGTATAAACTAGCTGAAAGATTTATTTATTTTTTGCCATCTATATATATAAAACTCTTGGGTATGCACAGTGGCCTTAGGTACGTAGGTATGCTGTTTCCTGGGTATGTACAATGGGTTTAGGTATGTTACCTCTTTTAGTTTGCTGATTGGCACATTCAAATTCCTTCTCCACCTCACAATCCCCTCCTGTCACCCATGGCCATATCTGCATACTGGGAGCGACCAAACGATGTGCTACAGTGTTAGCTATAGTTACTAGGGCTGCAGGCCTTTCCAGTTCACCAGTGTCTCAGGGCTGCACAATTCCCACTATGATTTGCCGCTGCAACGGGACCTAGGCAGTCAACTGGCAGCAGCAGGACGCCGTTATGACAGGACCCAGGCAGTCAATGTGATGGCAGTGGGACACTGCTGTTGCTTGCTGCAACATGACCCAAGCAGTAAAGTGGTGGCGGTGGCAAGACGCTGCTGCAGCTGCTGCAGCAGGACCTCCCAGGCAGTCAACTCGTGGTGGCAAGATGCCGCTGTCGCCACTACAACAGGGCCCAGGCAACCAGGTGTGAGGTCTACCAGGCATTTTGGGGGGAAATTTTAAATGGCATATGGTACACTAGGTCCAACTAGTTGTTTAAAAGGTGCGTCATTGATCAAAATCAGTACAGTTTGAAATAGAAATAACATCTTTGGCAAGACATTCATTTTTATAACTGAAATTCTTCCCCAAAACGATAATTTCACCTTTCTCAATTTCTGCAAATTCTGTTTGACTTCATTCCAAATACATTGGAATTTTTATTGGTAACAGTAATCTCCAGATATATAACCTTCTCAATTTTAAACCCTGTTTTAATCTCTTAATATGATCTTCCTTTTTCAAATTTTTCATTAAGATAACTGTATTGTCTTTATTAATTTTAAATCCTGCTAAATCTCCATATTCCTTTAGAAACTTCATTAAAATCTCTATGTTCTTCAGTGGATTTCCTCCCCCCATACCTGCAAGTCATCATCAAAATCTTTTAGTTTAAATATTTGTCCTGTGATCTCAATTCCTTTAATTCTTTCTTTTCTTATAGCTGTATTAAGAAACCCCAAAGTCAACAAAAATATTAAAGGAATTAAAGGACAAACCTTTTCTGAATGTTACAAATTTTAGTGTATTCACCATTAATCAAAATCTGGGCCTTTTGACTATCATATATTGCTTTAATCCATAAAATAAAATTCCACTCAAAATTCATCTTCTCCAAAACCTTGAACATAAATGTCCACTTCACATTGTTAAAAGCTTTCTCAGCATCCAAAAAGGTTAAAGACGCTTGCCTTTCATTTTGTTTCTCCAAACATTCCAGAACATCCACTGCTCATCTTATCTCATAAAAATCACTTTGGCAGAAAATTGCACTGATCCTCATGTGGCAAATCTTGCGGGATCACCTTCATTCTCTCTGCCAAAATTGATGGAAAAATCTTACAGGTATCGTTCAGTAAAGAAATAGATCTGTAATTTTTAGGGTCCATCACTAAGTATTATTATTATTATTATCATCATCATCATCATCACATGATCTGGTGGCACAGTGGTTAAATGCCAGTACTGCAGCCACAAAGAAGTGAGTCTGATCGTGCAGGATTTCAAGGTTGACTCAGCCTTCCATCCTTTCATAGGTTGGTAAAATGAGTACCCAGCTTGTTGGGGCAATTAGCTAAAACATACTGTGGATTGATGCTTAGAGAGTGCCTAGCGCTATAAAGTGGTGTAGAAGCGTAAACACTATTGCTAACAATTTGTAAGCTGCTCTGAGAGCCTTTGTGACTGAAGAGCGGGGTATAAATATTCATAAATAATAATTAATTTTCTTTAGCTATTAATATTATGTTCACATAACACCCAAGTTTTCAATACTGAATTTATTGTTTGTTGTATAGGTAAAAACACTTGACCTTGAGTTGAAAGCCCATCTGGGCCAGGAGCCTTCCCGACTTTCATCTTCTAGTTTCCACTATTTCAACCACGGTGATAGTTCCATTCAATCTTGCTCCTTGCAAAAAAAATTTTATAAAGCTGCTGTGATTCTTCAGAAATGTATGAAAAAGAGACTAGTACCCTGAACATGTCAAATTGCAGTTCATCAGCAAGTTTGACAGTGACAGACTTGCAGCTCAAAGAGAGGTCCAAAGAGTAGACTTGCTACTGAAAATCCCCTTTTAATCTTGCTATGCCTGTGCATTACCAGCAGAGGGAGGGTTGCATTGGTATTGATTCTGTCTTGTGTTCATTCATACTCTGCCTAGTACAGTACTATGCCATCCTTGCTAGTTTCTCTTGTAGCGCTTGGTCATGTGGCCTCATTTTGCAAATCTTTTTCCTCTTGATATGATGTGTATATGCTTGTGTGTATGCACGTGTATATATACATACAGCATCTGAGGGAAGGGGGAACTTTCTGTTGTTTAACCTTGTCATCTACTAAGGGGAAATGTCATCTTGTCACTTGCTTTTGTCTTAATGTATGTTACTCATTCTTTCTCACACCCTAACCCTTTAAATAGTGACAGGGTTGCTCCACAACTTCCCACATGCTAGGAGGGTGAATAGGCTAGACAAGCAGATGCTTGCTGCACAAACAGAACAGAATGTTTTAAGAAGGCAAAGCCTCATATAGAGTCCAACAAGTAGTCCATCTTTGCCAACCATGCTATCTGATATCTTTATTAGAGATGCCAGGAAGTAAAACCTATTGTGGGTTTTGTCTTTGGGATGAGACTAAAACAAATGCTCGGTCCTTTGTTGGTACTGGGAACAGCCGGAAATGGCTTTTTTGCATGTTCCACTGTGGCTTTTTAAAACTAATGCCACAAAACAGAGCAAGGACCTGCAGACCTCCAGATGTTGTCAAACCCCAAATGTCATCAATCTCTGCCAGCAAAGCCAGTAGTTCTGGTCCTGGTTCCTCAGTTCCTCAGCCCTGCACTAGTGGTTCTCTACAGTTCCTCCACCATGTGCATCTGTTTCCCTGTCTATACAATCTAGTTGTAGAGTTCTGATGCAAATGTGTTTCTCCACAATTTAGCAAAACTTTGAATCCATATAGGTCTTTTCCCTCTGTCTATTGCAATTTTCACAATCAAAGCCTGGCCTGCATAAGCTGTCCAGCTTCATATTAAAAGAACTTGTAATTTGCGGAGTTCTCATAATATCTGTTCTTCCAGGTGACTGCTTTGTACTAGTGGTCTTGTTCTAAGATGCTTTAACTGAAAGTAGGAGACGGAGACTACAATGGCTACAGACAGTCTGAAGAACACACACCATTCTGTGTCAATGGAGGTACAGTAATACCATACAAAAATATGCATTATATGAAAGGGACACATGTACAGCAGCATCCTCTCCCACTGTAGAAGTAGCATGCCTATTCTTTTCCTTAATTCCCATTTGTTGTGTGCAGACTATCTTTACAAATGGACTGTAAGTTCATTCTACATAATATATACTTTCTAGTGACTGCCTAAATTTCATTTCACATACATCTGTAAAGATAAATTTGAGGATTTTAAAAAATCCCTTATGTCTCTTGGAGTTCTTTAAAATGAAAAATACAAAGGCCTAAGTATCTGCAGTGGATTACAAAAAATGGTCACATCTTTCACATACTTACTTGTTTAGGAAACATATCCAGGGTAGCCATGTTGGCCATTTGCAAAATACAACAAAATCCACAAAAGAGTGATACCTTTTATCGTACAGAAGAAAGGTGACAATGGTAGAGTCACAGGCCTACATTTTGTATCACATGTTGTTTTTGTTGTAGTTCAGTTGTTCTGGAGAGATCTCAATGCAGGCAAAGGCTACTCCTCTTCTTGGCCATGTGGGGAATCAGGGACAAAGGACAATAAAAGATGGGTAATAAAAAAGTTCAACTCCATTAGCAACATAAAAGTTACTAAAAGTGTAGGCTTGTGACTCTGCCATTGTGAATTTTCTTCTCCTGTATGATTTTTAAACATCTTTTGCCTGATGAAGAAATAAGTGGAGCTTCAAAAGCTTGCATGATGTATTCTGTGCATTTTGGTTGGCCAATAAAGGTATCACTCTTTTGTGGATTTTGGATTTTGTTGTATTAGGCAGATTTGTTGTTGACCTGATACCACCCCATTTCTAATCTTGATATTGGATTAGATTAGGACACTGTTTAAGGATGTGTAATAAACATTAATCTTCCCCACAGATTCTTTCCTGAAAATGCCTTCCTAGCTGTTTTTTTCCCAGCAGCCAGACTTCATTCAGTTTTGGAACTCATCTACTAGCAAACAGATAAATAGAGGTATGGTGTGGAATTTTCCAGAGACAAGGATTAAACACCCTTTACTTGAAGGAGGGGGAACATATAGCTCTCCAAGTGTTGCTGAACTTCAGCTCTCTTCAGCCACAAAAATTATTTTGCACGTGATGGAATGCATGTGATGAGTAACATAAATTGTATACACGTTGTCAGCAGCGTAAAGAGTAATGTACATAAGCAGTCTTATAGTTCTTCATAGCATTTTGCATGGCTCATTTTAAGAAGCATGCATATGTGTGTTTCTAGAACCAGTGTGATGTAAAGGTTTGAACATTAGACTATGACTCTTGAGAACAGGACTCTTGAGAACAGGACATTGGACTATGACTCTTCGAATGCCCACTCGGCTATGGAAACCCACTGGGTGACCTGAGGCAAGTCACACTCTCTCACCTCAGAGAGAGGCAATGGCAAACTCCCTCTGAAGTAATCTTGCCAAGAAAACCCTGTGATAGCTTTGCCTTTGGGTCCCCATAAGTTGGCAATCACTTGAAGGCACACAACAATAGCATAATGCTAGTCTAGCACACCCTGAATTAGAGCAGCCAAGCCTCAAGAGTCTCCTGGCTCTGGTTGACTTATTTTTGGTAGCAAAATTCTGTCAGTGTACAGTCTTTGGGACCTCCCAAATTGTCAGGAAGAACCCAGTGTCTTCCACCAGGCGAATGCAATATATTGCCTTCTTGGACCAGTTGGTTCATCCAGTCTCAAAGTATGTGAATAAAAAATGCTATTTCCAGTATCTTTTTTAAAAAAAAAATAACAGTCAATCTAATTTAGCAAGACAGGATATGAAAATACCAGAATCACACATTCAAAGACTTTGCTTTAAGAAACAATGGAGATTATGGGGCCTTTCAAAATGTTGAGCTGTACTTTCTATCAGTCCCAGCCAGACCAACCAGGAGAGGTGGCAGGAGTTGCAATCTGACCCATCTTTAAGGATAAATAATAATGTGAATATACCTCCTGATATGCTAGACTAGATTTACCACAGGTATAATTGCCCAACAATTAGGTATCTTAGAAACAGCCATTTCAAATTCAGATCATGGAACCAGTAATTAGCTGTTAATGGTTTGTTATATGAATTGTTATCTACTCAGAAGTAAGTCCTACTGACTTCAATTGGACCATAAGATTGCAGCCCAAGTTAGTTACCATGTGCCTAGAATGTTCCAGTGTTCACAAGGCATCTCCCCCCACCACTTGTATTTAAAATGTCAACTCTGAATCCAAAATGCTTGACAAGACCCCCCCCCCAAAAAAAACTACTTATGTGGGGGGGGGGGGAAGACCAGAAAAGAATACATATACATTTCAGGGGAGGTGGGATGAGTTCTAGAGCACTAGGACCACCATAGAGAAGGCACTGCTCCAGCTAGATGATAGTTTCTTACCTCCCCTAAAGGATCAGAAGTTGAAATACTGTTGGTATACTGTGCTAGCAGTTGTACATTTTCCCACAAGGTTGCTGATCCATAAAGGCAGAATAGCAGAGCAGGTTGTGTTACTCTCTTTCACTGAAGAGAAATGTGGGTACTATGTGCTCAAGAAACTTGAAAAATGAAGGCTATACTTATTAGATAGAGGGATGCAATGGTAAAGAACACCTCCCTGCTGATGCTGCTACAGAAGCCCTGTGGGCTGTGGGACCATCACTCTGCTGCACCACTTTGGTGGAGCTATAGTTTTATAATGTTGCATATTAAGAGTTTAGTATTGAACTGCAGTACAGAACAGATTGCAGAGTCTGTGCATAGGCATATATGGATAATGCAAAATTGTCAGTCTAGGTACAGCATTATGAAGATTTTGAAACTACTAAGACTACTACTGCTACAGTGAAAGGCAGCAATGGGAGTCAGTCATCCTCCCAAATGCTGTTGGGCTGCAACTCCCATCATTCCTCACAATTGGCTATGTTGGCTAGAACTATAGATTTTCCTTGGGTTTTTTCCAGGCTGTGAGGCCATGTTCTGGAAGAGTTTCCTTCTGACGTTTCGCCTGCATCTGGCTGGCACCTTCAGAGAAATCCAAACCCAAGGAAAATCTATGGATGCCAGCCATGAAAGCCTTCAACTTCACATTGGCCAGAACTGCTGGGTATTTCAATTCAGGAACATCTAGAAGGCCACATGATTTGTACCCTGATTTCAAGTCTGCATGTTACACCTTTGGTACAATGAATGATGAATGACGACATAATGAATGATGAAAATTTTGACCAGTGATCCATGGAGCCTAGTATGCCAGCTGGTTGTGGTGCTGGGAGTTACAATCCAATACATCTGGGCAGCACCAATATACCCTCCAACATTTTACAGATCAAAACTGGTACAAATGTGGTCAAGCAACATCAGACTGTGGTCAAGATGGCAAAAATATTAATGGAGAAGAACACACAAGCCAGGAGAGGTTGCAGACGTTTGCTTTTGCCTAGGTCTAAAGGGAAGGGCAAGATTCTCCTCCTCCTCCCCCCTCAACTGACTTAATTGAGTGCAAACTACTATTTAACTTGGAACTCAGTTTGCAGCAATTGAAGTAAGCTGAGGACAAAAGGGAAAGGAGGAGGGAGAAATGGGCATTTTAAAAGCAGCTGGAAAAGTGGGATGCCAGAGGATTGATTTGGACTGTCCTTGCCAAATGGGACAGTGGGTGGGTATGCACCAAGTTGGAGAAGACAGTTCTAGAGGCTTCTACATTTGGTGTTCCCTTTGGGCACAGGGCTTTTAGATAATGATTTGTTCACTCATTTTTAATGGGGCATCTAGATAAGATAATTATTCAGTAGTACTTGTTCTCTGCCCTCTCTTTCTTCCATTTCCCCCCCTCAATGCAGAAAATCTTCCTTTCAAAAATAATGGCACCCTACAGGTGGTGGAAAGGAACCTTCCTGCATCCCAATATTAAGAAACATGGATGGAGGATGGCTGCTTGGTAGATACTTAAGTTTCAAGTCCACTTCTAGAACTAGGTGGAGGAGCTATTAATTTTAGCAGGAGGGTTGGGACAGCAGCATCTGTAATAGTGTCTATAGCAGTGGCTCCCAGCTTGTGTGAGTCCCCAGATGCTACAGCTCACTATATTTATTTATTTATTTATTTATTTATTTATTTATTTTATTTATACCCCGCTCTTCAGCCACAAGGCTATCAGAGCGGCTTACAAATTGTTTTAAGCAATAGCTATTTACACATCTACACTGCATTAAATAGTTTCCAATGTGTGTTAACTAATTGCCCACCACAAGCTGGGTACTCAATTAGGCCATGCTTGGCTGGGGCTTCTGGGACCTGAAGTCCAATAATATCTGATCCTAGGGCATAAGATTACGATCTTCTAGAATTTGATAAGTCAGAGTAGAAAGCAATGGGCTGAAAAACAAGATTTCCCCTGATGGGCAAAAAAGGGATTTATTTGATTAGAGAGTAGGGTTGGAATCCAGGATGTGTATACTTTGGAAAGAGGCCATATGGAAAGAGTCCTATGGTGGAGCATGTGTTTTGCACATAGAACCATCACTGCCTGTTCACTCTCTGGTATCTCTAGAGGTTGTTGCCAATAAGAATAGACCAGCTGTCCTCAACTGGCACCCTCCAGATGTGTTGGAATGCAATGACCATGATAATGGGGGGTGGGTGATGAGAGCTGTAGTACAATGGATCGAGTGTGCCAGGTTGTAAGAAGCTGGAGAAGACCATGGTCCATTGTTGTATGAACAAATAGTCTGACTTGGAACAAGTCACCTTTGTCAGGGAGTAAAATGGTGGTGGTCCCTGATGAGAATATCTTCCCTTTGTAATATTCCCGTGTTTTCCCAATGCTACATTTGTCTTTTGTCTAGTGTGTGTGCGTGTCCATCTGCCTGCCTTCGAGTCACCTGTCAACTTATGGCAACCCCATGAATTTCATAGGTATATTATTGTTATTGTTATTGTTATTGTTATTTTTTTACTCAGAGGTGGTTTAGTCAGTTCCTCCCTCTGAAATATAGCCTACAGCACCTGGTATTCATTGGAGGTCTCCCATCCTAGTACTAACCAGAGCTGACCCTATTACAGATGGAAAAAGGATAACTGGACAGTGGCTTTTATTTGGAACTGTCTATCTGAAAGCACCCTACCTTAGTCATTCTTTAGTCCCGTTCACTTCACTGAGGAAATGTAGTCACAAGCAGCATCATTTCTTAGATTTCAGTGGGATCTAAGTGCAACTTAGAGTTCAAGTCTATGCAGCTCATCTCAGAAGACTCACTGAGTTTAATGGAGTTTACACCTGGATAAGTAGCCAAAGGATTTTAGTCCTGAGTCTGGATCCAATCCATGCTTTTTATACAAAGCTATGGAGGTAATCCTCAATCTGCAGTAGCACTTAAATTATTAAAACCCTTAAGCACATGTTAAAAATAGATTTTTTATAGATGAAATAGATACAATAATTTTTTTTTAATTGAGTGCTCAGATGAATTAACCCTTCCATACCCTTATAGCTATGTTACACTCACTAGTGTGGGTGGAACACAATGACTCACTATGTCACTGAACTGGGGAAGTCAAGTGCAATTCCACATGTAATTTAAAGCAGAAAAATAATGACTGCATCACACCCTTTACTACTTTTTTTTGTCCATTGAATAACTAAAGCAGTTGTTCCTGCCCCAGCTGTCATTATAAAATTTGTTTCATATTAAAACCAAAAGAAAATAAACAACAATGACAACAAAGCTGCACACTCTTAACACAGAATGGGTCCCTGTAGTCCTCCTGTTGTTGCTAGACTACAACTTCTATCATCATCATTGGCTGTGCTGCCTGCTAGGGTTCCTGAAGTTGTATGTCAATAAATTCTTGGTGGGCCACAAGATTTCCACCTGTGTTTAATGCCTTTCCTCATCTTGGATCCTCTGCTGGAAGAAAGGCAGGAAGCAGATTAAATAAGTAAATACAGGAATATATAAATCAATCAATCTTGATCTATATTTTACTGGACATATGACCCCATGTATGGGTCATATTTCAGTATCTAGACAGACTGGATTACCCAGTTCATGACAGAGATGCTTCTGGGATCTGTGGTGATGTTCCGTGAAAGAAATCTGCCTCTGACATGCTTTGCCTTGTGAGGGTAGAGGCTGACTTTTTTCCTGGATTAATTGGTAGTGAGAGGCTGTCATTCTCCCTTCCCTGTTGTGGTGAAACATATTGAAAACACAGAGCACTGATGATAAGTAGTCTTATGACCTCTTCCCTGCCTCCCTTCCTCCCAGTGGGGAGTGTCTCAAAAGCCTCACCTTTCCTGGTGAATAAACTTTAATTTGAGTCTACAGTGAAACAGAGAAAATGCCTCCTGCTTCTGAAGGTGAGAAGCACAGGCAAGTGAGGCTCAGTCAACAAGGAGAAAAGAGGCTGGCAGGAACTCTTGCTTCACTCAGAAGAGTTAATTTTGGGTAATTAGACTGAGTACTTAGGCAGTGGAAGAAGGAAGCTGTTTTATTGGGGGGGGGGGAAGGCTATCAGTTTTAGCTGTCATTGCTGCAGCTGGAGCTGCCCTGCAGTGTGGACTGGTGTTTAGGGGATGGCAGAGCAACAAAGCCTTGAAAGAGTTAAGCAGACAGATGCTGTGTTTTTCCTCCCTCCTGGGCTATTATTTGCAGCAAAACAAGAGTTTCTGTGGAAAGGGCTGAGCTGCCTGACCTCCTGGTGGGACAGCTCAGGTGGGCTTAGTATTGACCCTGTGCTCATTTACCTGGGCTGCAGTCACCATCTGGTTCTGCTTAAAGGTGGGGGGGGGGCAGGAGAAGCTTGTGACTTTTGGATATCTGGATTTGCCACCCCCTTCTTGGTGGAATTTGCAGAGTGGAAGGCTTGAGGATGGCCACTGAGGACGTTGACTGGCTAGACCTGCCTGGCAAGTGGACCTATGGAGTCTGCAGGGATGGGAGAATCTTCTTTATCAAGTATGTTCCATTCTTGTTCCCTCATTGTTGTTTTCTCCTTCTAGTTTGTTAGGTTCAGCATGTCTGGAGATGTGGGACAGCTGATAAGCTTCAGTCTTCTGTTTGCCTTGTACCTGAGAGTGTGTATTCTTCTAGTGGGGATGGGAGGTGTGGAGTAATTCAGTGCTTTGAAAAGTTGCTGCTTTGGACTATAGCTCCCATAATCCCCAGCAGCAGGAACTGAAGTCCAAAAACATAACTTTTTCAAGGTCTTGTGTACAGAAAGAAAATCAGAGAAAAAAATGGATATACAACCCTCCTTCCAAGAAAGGAGTGGAACTAGTTTTAAGTCTGCTGTAAGGAACAAGGATTTCTGGGCCATTTTTTAAAGAGTGATTATAGAAGCCTGGTTTCTTTAGCATAATTACTCTGAAGTAAAGCTCTACGGATTTTAAATGTCAAATGTCGCTTGTAGGTATTTTTAGGCTTGAAGCCTTAACTGGGATTTGCATTTTGATGTATACAATTTGGGTAGAAAAGTTACATTGAGGATAGAATCCACACTGAAACTGAAAGCAGCTCTCTTCTGACTTGCACCATCAGTGTTGAGAAGCAGCCCACACTTTTTAAAAAGTCTTTAGTTTAGCTTGCAACAAGTCCCTTGACAGGTTTTCCCCAGCTTGCTGCTCTTCCAGCTAATGCTACACACTGTGACTAACAGCATACTTGTAGGCATGTCTACTGAGAAGTAAATCCCAGTGAGGTCAATTAGGTTTGTTCCAAGGTGAGTGGATATTGAATTGCAGCCCATAAGATTCAGCTACCAGTTCAAATTTTGACTCTAGCTTGTCTCCATGGGCAATAAAACCCGTACTTACCCAGTATTCACTGCTCTGTTGACACATGACATTTTCATGTCATGTGTCAACAGCACATTTTCACTGGGGTTTCTCCAGGAAACCCTAGATCTGTAAGATTCACAGTTTGCTGCAGATTGGAGGGGGAGACCTGGATTTTTGGCCATGTGGTAGCTGAGGATTGGCTTTGGAGCAAAGCTGGGGCACGACTTCTGGTGGACAGGACTCAGTGCTTTTTTGAAAACTTAAAAATTATTATTTGTTGGTTGTGTGCAGTAATACAATATTCTTGGACCACATATATTGGTTTATTCACATGCATGAACAAACAGGAAAAAAAACACAAATGAATACCAGAGCAGCTCCAGCCATGTAGCTGGAAATAGTACGATATATAGGACACCTTATCAATGTAGGCCCACTGTTTTACTCTGACACAGGTAACAGTGTGGTGGCATACTCTGATCAACGATTGAAGAAGCCTGGTGAGTGTGGTGGTTACAGGGCTACTGCAGATTGAAAAGATCCGCCTTGGCTACAAGGTATATTTCCCACCTGTGTAGCCAAGCAGGAGGCATTAGGCAAGCAATGCTCTTTCAGTTTCTGCCCCCACATCTGCACAGTAATGTCCCTGTGGAAGGTGCCAATTTAGAAACCTAAAGATCAGAGTTTGGAAACATTACCTTTTGGACAAGTCCCAGAATCCCCCACCAGCATGAACACTGTCCATGCTAGCTGGAGTTTCTGGGAGCTGTAATCCAAAAAGTACCTTCCAAGCTCTGCAAAGGATACTCAGAAAATGAGCTCCTTTATTAGTACATAAGATGTATTTCCCCTTGTTCTTGGGGCATTTAGAAGTGTCAGCTGATGCTTTCCCCCTGCGTCACTGCAAGCCTGTGACATAACCATAACCTGAGGTGGTAGGTTTTAAAGTTAGGCACCTCTACATGACTCAGCCTGTTTAGCAACACAGCCAATGCAAGTCTAATTTTGCCAAACAAGTTGCCAAAACAAAGCCACCCTTAAGCTTTCCTGGTTGCACATGCAATCAGACTGGCCCTATATGTCAATCTGTGGTGATCTAGGAGACTGTTCTTGTCCCTTGGGTTGTATGTATACATTGAAAACTCTGATGAGTTAAGACACATTTCTTGGATTAGTGTATGTTCTTTACGCTTCACAGTGATGAATCAAAATCCACCTGCTGGCTGCATCCAGGGAATGGCTGTCCGATTCAGAGTGGGCATTTCACTTGGCCGGGTAAGAAGAAAACCTGGCCTGTTGGTGCCATTATTGCTTCTATTACCATAATTTTCTTCCTGCTCTTCTATAATTTTCCTCCCTTTTCTTGCGACTGATGGAACATCTCTTGGCCAACACTATCTGCATCTAATGCTTCTCAGAGTGGCATACATCTGGAATCCAATGCTGAGTGGATCAATAATAAATAAGTGCTACAGGCTTATATTTCCTAGGGAAATGGTTTTGTTTCATTTTACTTATGTAGAACTTCCCATCATGAGGTTTATGACCCATACCTAGAGAAGTACACCAGGAAATGGGTACACAACATCTTTTTAGACAAGGGTGGGCAAAATTCAGCTTTTCAGATGTTGTTGGATTGCAGCTCCCATCAGCCTTAGCTAGCGTAGCCAAGAGTGAGAAACGTTGGGAACTGCAGTGCAACAGCATATGGAAGGCTACATTTCCCCCACCCCAGCTTTTAGGAAACATGTCCATTATTCCGAAGTAAATGTCTCTGCTTTGATTAGGGAGTATATCTGGAACTTGTAGGAACTAACAGATCCTCAGTGGTGATGTTATTTGATCCCTGCTATGATTTCAACTGTATTAAGATAAATTATTTTTTGCAATTTTCTAGAGCAGTCTTCTGAAGAAACTTTTATATACTTGGTATCAAGCCCTTGTGAGAGTCTTCTTGGTCTACGTGTCTAACCAGAACTTGGAAAGTTCTGGCCAAGCTAAAGAGGGAACTCCCGTGATGCCAAAATAATGCTGTTATAACAACAATATTATTTTGTAGTCCAAACCAATAACTTTCCCAGACTCTCAGTAGCCCTTACAAGTTATATGATGCCCAAGAAGTCATGGACTTTGACCCTCCAGATATCTGGAGCATGAACCTCCAAGATGGATATTGCAAAGAGATGATGGGAGTCATTGTTCAAAAACTTACTGAGGGCAAGTGTCTCCATCATTGGGCTACCCAGTTTCCACAACTCAGATGGGCCCTTGGTGATAACAGACACCAGCCATTCAGCTAGTGTAGTGTCTCAAAATTCTGAGCAAAAGAAGAAACTTCAGGACAGTCAGCTGGAGTTGCAAGCACCATACCTTTCCAAGGAACAGATTGTGTTAAAAAAAAGAAGAAGAAAGGCCATTCAACTTTATCAAGCTTTTGGATCAAGCATGCATTTTGGTGTGAGCAACAAGGGAACCCACCTTACAAGGGATCCCAGCAACAAGGGAACCCAGATTATTCTTCAGTGCTATAGGCATCCCTTCAGTGTTTCATTTCTCCTTTGCCAGTGCCTGTTTCCTTGGACTTTTCCACTGTACATAACTGCCATTGAATTTTGAAGGAGTCTGGCTTTATAACCATCCACACGTAGGAAGAAATACTCACACTGCATGGTTCATATTGTAGATACCATTGCCTCGTTTTTATTTATCTTTCTGTTTAGTTAGTTAAATTAGTATGTTCAGTCAAAAGGTGATTAGGTCCCAAAGGTCCATGCCTATAAAGAAAATGGTGGTTGGGAGGGACACTCCTCTCCTTCCCTTCCCCTTACACTACCGAGTTTTAAGGACAGACATTTTGTATGTGTGCTTGTTGAAATATTTCTTCCCCAGAGATGTTTTTCTGTTTTGAAAAGTTCTGTTGGAAAATACTAGCTTTGCTTTTTAGCACTGAATGTACTGAGCAAAGACAGATAGTGTGGTCAAAATACACATTCCATCCTAAAAATGGATAAAAGTGTTTTTATGACCTTTGAAATAGGCTTTGGACACAAGCATTTGAAAAAAACTAGTACAGCTCAGAGATAGCCAATCACAAGAGTAGGGGTGGGCGACTGCCATGGGTTCAGGTGCCAACTTTTTGCTGCTGCAACAGTCTGCACAGACTACCCAAAATGCTATAAAACCAACCAACCAGAGGTGGCTGGAAGTCCAGTTCTGGCTTTGAAAAACAAACACTTTTCAATGTTAAACAGTGGCAGGGGATCTATCAACCCATTTAACAGGTGAATTGCCACTCTTGGAAGCTTGACAAGTAACCCTGTTTTCTTTTGGCCAGGGAAAAGGGGAGTCTTGAGGGGTGAAAGGCTGCAAGAGAGGGAAAAAAGGCTGGTGTGTGTGTGCGTGTGACCCCAGAGACACATTTTGTCCACTTCTGCATTGGAGTATACTGGGTTCAGCTTATGAGAGTATAGGGTGAGAGAGCTGTAGGGTGAAGCTGTTGGCTGCCATTTTCTTGTTTGTTACCCTAAGAGGTGAGGGGTGCTTTAGAGCCCAATCCATGATGCCAAAATCTCTTTATTATTTGGAGAGGGGAGAATTATTAGCTCAAACAGAAGCCTGAGAGAGGAGGGTAATTTTGGGGATTTTTTCATCTATGTATACCAGTGCTAACTGTAGAGAGCACTCCAGTTAAAATGAAATAAAGCATTTTATTGGAAATAACACAAAGTAAACTCACACAATACACATGCCTAAGAACCATACAAGACTATAGCAGAGTAAGACAGAAAGATTAGATAGAGGGAGAGATTCAGGAATGTTGGGTGATAGTTACCAGTCTTGAAGAGGAGAGTTCCGTGTAGCAAAGATACTCAGACAGGCATTGAGAGTGGCACAGGAAGTTCCAATGCCAAGCATGCCGAGAAAGAATGTGGCCAGATTCATCCACTGTGGTACACTTTACTATTGTTGGGGGACTAATATTTATACCCTATTTCATAGCCTGAAGGGGTACTCTGGTTATGACAAAGCCTGGGTGGCTTTCCCACAGGATAGACAAACGAAACTGAAACTCAACTGATTGCTTTAATTGCTGGGAGATAGAAATTGATGGGTTTGCAACAACCTCACAAGGACAGGAGGGGGTATAAGAGAGAGTTCCATAGGTATAGATTAAGGGATGGTCACTTAATTGCTTGATTGAATCATTATTCAGATGCGTAAGGCTGGAAGAAAGAATTAGCACATACCTTCTTAACAACTATGTTTACTGAAGGGCTTTGGCACAATCCTAATACAGGCTCTCTTGCCATTATATTTCTAAGACACATCCCAGGTCATTGTGACCTCCAATTGACCTTTGGTTTGCCCCCACCAATCTGACCTCCCAAAGTGTCCAATATTTCCAATTATGAGATACCATGGGGAGGTGGGCGTAGGGCGTACTAACAGCTTTAAGATGTGTGGAAGCTGTTGGCATTAATGTAAAACTGATGTATGCTTTCTGTGAGTTTTACAAGCCATTTGAGAGAAAGACAGGTTCAAGCTTTCAGAGAGCGATGTAAATATCTGACTATTTCATCCTTGCAAGTGAGGATTAATAATTTCCACAGTTTTCTCCCTGCTGTGGAGAAAAAAAAATATTTCTCTGCAGTTCTTGCCTGGTATTTGTGCAACCCAAAGTGTTTTGGGAAATTATTCCTCTCTCTCTCTCTCTCTCTCTCTCTCTCTTTTTTTTTTTTTTTTTTTTTTTGCACAACCCCCCACTGTTTTGGGTAGGCATGTGTGGTATTTTTTATGCAAGATTGTTGTTTTATGCACAGGAAACAGCATCCTTGCACGCACACATGCACACACGCACATACATACTTCCACAGAAAAACAGCAAACCTTGCATGCAAAACCTCTCACTTTTTTTGAGCAAGATTGCTGTTTTCTGTTGTTTTTTTCTGCTGTTTTTTTGAGCAAGATTGCTGTTTCATGGAACAGGAGTCTTGCATAAGAAAAACAGAAAAGTGTCTTATGTCAGGATATCCCTATTTAGCACATCCCTATTCAAAGAAAAACATATAGCTGAAACAGCCTAGCCCAGTGCTACTCAGAGCACTGATCCCTAGAACAGTGCTGGAAGAAACAATCGTACCCAATTGGTGCAATTTTAGTACTAGTCCCTGGCACACTGGGAAAAAATACTGTAACTGCTGGTCCCCACATCAGCAAACCTGAGACGCTTTGGCCTAGAAGACTATCCTGTTATGGTGACATGTGACCTGAAGATGAACATGAATTAGTGCTGGCTGAAGACTCAGTGTGTTCATATGTATGGCATAGGTTATTTAAACTGGCTCTTCTATGAAAAGCAGTGTATGGGAAATATTTGGCCTTACTGATGTTGTTGGGCTGCAACCCCCATGGTTCCATGTCTATGCTATCTAATGCTGATAATGGTTGTAGTCCAACATATATGGAAGGGTCACATGTTCCCTACACCTGGATTAGGCTCATGTATCAGGGATCATCAATGTGGTATTCTCCAGATTATATTTTACTACAAATTCCTGCTGGCCCTGACCATTCAAAACATGTGTAGGGCAACTTGTTAACTACCTCTGCTCCACTGGTAACCAAAGAAGCAAAATACAAAATAGGAAAATATTCTACTACTGAAAGTTTTAAAGGGCCATTTCTCACTATGTTGTTATAGCACTACGATTCCACTTTAATGGCCACAATTCCAACCTATAGATTCCTATGATTTGCAGTTTAGAATTCTCAACCAGAGAGTTTTAGTGCCTTGCAAAGCTACAAAACTCAGGGTTCCATCAGATGTTGCCAATATGGCAGTTAAGGTGGAATCGTGCTGTAACTGTATAGTATGCAAGGTCCCTTAAAGTCAAATTCTCATGGTTTGAGTTGGGAGGGGAGAGTGCCAAGGTTGGTTTCACGTGAATTTCTTGAGATTCAACATTCCACACAGTTGGTAATCAAGTTTCTAACTGAGAAGCAGGAGAGTTGTTAGACAGGAATGTCTCCTACATCAGGAATCCCACTCCCTCCCTCTTGGGATTGGGGAAAAAACTTATTTCTTTAATCTTTCAAAGAATCATTAATATAAGGTTGTCCTTTGTGATCTGAGACTCTGCCTTGAAGGCAGATAGACTAGATTTAGATTCTTGCCTCAAACAAGGACAGAATTTTGGATTTTAATTGTGGGTCTCTCCCCCCTCCACACCTGATATATCAGAGGAATAAAAATGAGCAAGGTTCAGATTCTACTTGGCTATAATAAATATGAAATAGCAACAAAAGGCACACTTCTCTCCCTGCAGAGCACAGTAACATCAACATTAGTAGCAGCAGTATTGGTATCCTTCACCTTTAAGCATACAAATCCTTTCAAGCTTTTAATATCAATATACAGTAATAAACCACAATAAAATGACATTGACCACTGTTACCAACACAGGACAGTGATGCTTCTTTTCTTTGCCTGATGCAAAGCAAAAACAAACAACCCCCCCACAACCTTATTCAACCACTTTTGTAAAGACTTACGGATCACTGAGGCCTAGCTACAACCTAGAGTGAGATTGCTGACTGTATGTCCTGGTATACAGCCATACCTCAATTAGCAAAGTGACTGTATTCCTGGGCATCACTTTAACAGAAAATTTGGTACCAGAGGCACAAATAACATGGTAAGAGCAGGGATGACTTCCTCCATCACAAACAAGAAGGAAGTTCAACATTTTCCAGCAGTTTTTAAATCCAATTACAGTTGTCCCTCCATATCCACGGATTTGGTATTCACGGATTTAAGTATTCACGGCTTGAAAATATTCTTAAAAAAATAATAATCCAAAAAGCAAATCTTGATTTTGCCATCTTATATAAGGGATACTATTTTGCTATGCCATTGCATATAATGGGATATAAGTATTCACGGATTTTGGTATCCATGGGGGGTCCTGGAAACAAACCCCAGCAAATATGAAGAGACAACTATATACACATTTGAAATTAAACTACCAGGTCAGGTAGGTGAACAAAAACTTTTTGAACCTTCTAGAGACCACTTGAAGCCTTCTTTCAAAATGCATCTAGGATTTTTTCCCCCTTTTATCAACCTCCACTTTTCTTATGATTTCCATTTTGGTGGCCAAACATATACAGCTATGCTTTTTTAACACACTGAGGTAGTACGTGAGGCAGGCTTACCAGCTTTCCCCGTTTCTCTCTCTTTTGCTGTTCACACATGCTCAGTAAAGGATTGTGAAGGCAGCTGCTGTTCACCTTGACTATTATAAATAGGCACTCATGGTTGTATTAGGATTGGCTAGAGCAGAATCCTATTCTTTCATAGCTCAAGCTTTATTGCATTGTTTTCAGCAGACACACTTCTGCAACCCAGCACTGAAAGTCTGTGTTTCTTCAGCCACCTTCATAATCTTCCCAGTGATGATACTGCTAAAAATACCCCTTCCAGCTAGACAGAGGACAAGGAGGAAAGGGGCTGAGTAGGCATTAAAATGCTTTGTAAAAAGGAGCTTCTGTATTCAGGGCTTTGTTAACAGGTATGCTTGTGGTTTTTATTTTTAACAACATAGCTGCCTGGTACCTCCTTCCCTCCCCTCCCCCTCTGTATGTATGTATGCATTGTATGGGAGATTAATTGAACTGGGATTGTGTTGTGTGTATGTGTGTTTATGTGAGGGTGGCGATGTGGCTTAATTCTTTCTGACAATTCTCTGATACAGATTTCCTCCTAAGTTAGTTGTTGTTAGTGGCAGGGAGTTGGGGAACTGGAGGATACCCATATGAGTTATATATATATTTCACTCTACTTCTAATAGAAGGGCTGTGTGAAAGGGAACACAAAGGCTGGGATCTTGTTTGTTAATCCCAACTAGCATAGACCCACTCAATCAGTTTCTGACTAGTAAATCAACACATAGACATAACCAATTGGTTCAGTGGGTCTATTCTAGTTGGGACTAATAATAGGATTTAAGTTAGCCAGAAGTATAGGTTAAATAATGTTCCTGTGGCGATGTCCTGTGGAAATAGCATCACGTAGGGTTGCCCTTATAACAACCTGAAACAAAAAAGTTATCCAGTTCTAATGAATACATGATGCCTACTTTTGTCACTCTCTTTTCAGAGCTGCCCAGAGGTTGGGAGATGGATACGACATCCAGTGGAGCTATATTTTTTGTCAAGTAAGTGAGTGGCTAACATTTTGTTTGAGCCAAGATGATGATACTGCTTTATCCAAGTGGCGTCCAATGGCCAAAAACACAACGAGGGTGCAAAAATAATTTAACAAGTGATACTAAAAGTACTAAAATACATCTGAACTGGAAATTAAGGCTACAATCTTGTATCTAATTTTCTGGGATTATGCCCCGTTGATATTTGTCAGACTTAAGAGTGTAGAACTGTGCGGTAAATAAGTATGTCTTGACTAGTTAAACCAGTAGAATATCATATCCTATTGATACCTTTAGATAAGTTATATAATGTTTTAGGTAAGTTTCCTGTACTTCATAGAATACTGTATTGTTCATTTGAATATAGTTCTTGCCATAAAGCACCCCCATAAAGTATTCAATAGTTAATCTAGGCAGAAATTAACAGAAAATGCACCTAAAACTAGTAAAGTTTCTAAACATTATATATATGTTTACAACTAGTAAAGTTTCTAAACATTTTATATATATATATATATATATATATATATATATATATGTAAAATCCAGCTTCCCTCCTACATTTTCTTCATTCCTAAATAACATTGTATACACTTTGGGCTCTAAGTGGTTTCAGAAGCATCCCTTCTAAAACAGTGACTTCATGCATTCTTCTTAGAAACATTTATTTCCCAAAGTAGCTACATACTCATTTGTGTTGATACTGGAGATACATTCTTGTTGAAAATGTGTTTGGTTTGTGTTGGCTCATGCCAAGTGCTCAAGGAAGTTTACAATATTACATTTGTGGGATGTTGGTGGGTTTGTGAAACTGGTAAAGCACAGCTTTTGGAAGTGATGCTATATGGGATATGATGCTGATAATCTTTACCTCAGGAACTTGGAAACAATACTTTTTAAGACCCCCTCCTGCCAGCATGCTTTCGTGCTGAAGCACTCAGAGTTGTAATCAAAAAAGTCACTTTTCTAAATTTTGGATGCTCAGTAAAAATGACCAGGTCGAGAACTCTCAGGTTATTCCATTCTCATAAATGCAGAATGAATAAATAAATAAATGACTGTAATCTGGAAGGTGATAGCCAAGTTCTAATTGTCTTTCTGAAGAGCAGCTAGCTGATCATTGAGTGAAACAGGATGCTGAACCAGATTGGCCTTGATCTGACCCAGGAAGGATTGTACTTTGTAAAGAGGTTGCTGTAAACAGAATCTATCTCGTTCTATTAGTGCACCTGGATCAACACCAGTATGCAAGTGCATTTGTGTGTGCTTTTCCATTAAATGTGCATTTCTTTAAATAGGAGGTAATATGTATGCGTTTTTATGGGGCAGGGCTGGCCATAGTGACTATTTTGCTTGTTTTGTCATTTGGCTTCTTTTGGCCTCACCATCACAGCTTCCTCTGACAGGGATAGACAGGATGAGGGCCAGCAGCGTATGGGCTGGGTTATTAGGGCACATCCTCCTAAAATCCACCTCCCCAAGCTTTGTTCACAAGCTCTGAATGAGGAGAACTCTCATTCAGCTGAAGAACTCTGAGGCTTGGATCAATGTTGGATTCATATTTATCTTGCTTTAAAAACACTGCAATGTTTACTTGTGTCGGATGTACATACTCAGTCCCCGTTATGCAGCGTTGTCTACATGCTTGCAGCCTCTCTCTCTTTATCATGTTGCTATCAGTGTACATTAGAATACTATTCAAAGTGCTGGTGCTTCGATTTAAAGATCCCTGTCTGCCTATCTTGGGCTGCATCTACACTGCAGAAATAATCCAGTTTGACACAGCTTTAGCTGACATGGCTCAATGCTGTGGAATCCTGGGATTTGTAGTTTGTCGTGGCACCAGAGCTCTCTGACAGAATAGGCTAAATAGCTCACAAAACTACAAAACAAACTACAAATCCCAGAATTCCATAACATTGACCCATGGCAGTTAAAGTGGTATAAAACTAAATTATTTCTGCAGTGCAGATGGAGCCTAGGTCTTTCGGAGACAATGCTTTCCAGATGTAATTTTTTTTTTTGCAATGTGTGTGTTTTTTCTGTTAAAATATATTAATGTATCTAAAGACCAAGCTCAATTCTTGACAGATATTGTCTGAGAATGTAGTACATTCTGGAATCTTCTTGACACAAATTATGATATTCAGTAGACATTGGTGAAAATCATTTTATCCAAAGATGCCATGGAAGATACACTCAGTGAAAAAGCAATACTCACCTTTAATCTGTATATGCCTCTAATCTCAAATATGTGCATGCATATTACTCCTGTACTGTATTTTGTTGTTGTATGCCTTCAAGTCATTTCTGACTATGTCGACCCTAAGGTGAATGTATCATGGGGTTTTCTGAAGCTGAAGGAGTGTGACTTGCCCGAGGTCACCCAGTGGGTTTATATGGCCAAACAGGGATTCAAATCCTGGTTTTCAGAGTTGTAGTCCAACACTCAAACCAGTATGCTACATTGGCTCTTCTGTATTACCTCTCTCTATCTGTAATTTCCCTCCCCCTCCCTCTTGCTCCTGTTATTGCAAAATAAAGTATGGTGGAAGAAAATCCCAAAGGTGACTAGACATATAAGTAGCTGCACCATTCAACACCAAGTGTCTGGAAAGAAGGGAGAACTTGTCTCTATTTTATGTCACTTTGGCATGTGTTATTGATCACCACTCGTGTTGGGATCTGATTTACAGTTGTCCCTCCGTATCCACAGATTTTGTATCCACGGATTTAAGTATTCACAGCTTGAAAATATTCTTTAAAAAATAATAATCCAAAAAGCAAACATTGGTTTTGCTATCTTACAAACAGGGACACCATTTTGCTATGCCATTGCATATAATGGGACTTGAGTATTCACGGATCTTGGTATCCACGGGGGGTCCTGGAGCCAAACCCCAGCAAATATGAAGGGACAACTATAGTCACAATCCTATCGGGTTTCTTCCCCGCCTCCCCAAATCATGCATAATATAGAATGATGGGTGTGTGTATTTCTATCCAAGGTAGCACAGGGGAACCTAGGCCTTGTTGGTATAAATGTTCTGAGACATGAGTTGCTCCAACTATTTTAGGAATTCTTTTAAATAACATTGTTAAGCTAACTACTGGGTTCTGTTTTCTTCTTTAAAAGTAGAATCTGCTTTCTGCATTTTTCTTCATCTTAACTTCAATTGAGTCTTGGAAATACCTGTGCATTGTACCTTGGGATGTATCGATATTACAAAGTTATAAACAGTTTGATACTGCTTTCATAGAATCATAGAATTGTAGAGTTGGAAGAGACCACAAGGGCTGACCAGTCCAACCCCCTGCCATGCAGGAAATCACGATCAAAGCATCCCTGACAGATGGCCATCCAGCCTCTGTTTAAAGACCTCCAAGGAAGAAGACCCCATCATGCTCCGAGGGAGTGTGTTCCACTGCCTAACAGCTCTTACTGTCAGAAAGTTCCTCCTAATGTTGAGGTGGAATTTCTGTTCCTGGATGTTGCATCCATTGTTCGTGTTCTAGCCTCTGGAGCAGCAGAAAACAAGCTTGCTCCATCCTCAATGTGACACCCCTTCAAATACTTAAACTGGGCTATCATATCACCCCTCAACCATCTTTTTTCCAGGCTAAACATACCCAGCTCCCTAAGTCTCTCCTCATAAGGCATGGTTTCCAGACCTTTCACCATTTTAGTCGCCCTCCTCTGGACACGCTCCAATTTGTCAATATCCTTTTTGAATTGTGGTGCCCAGAACTGGACACAGTATTCTAGGTGAGGCCTGACCAAGGCAGAATAGAGTGGCACTATTACTTCCCTTGATCTAGACACTATATCTCTATTGATGCAGCCCAAAACCGCATTGGCCTTTTTAGCTGCCGCATCATACTGTTGACTCATGTTCAACTTATGGTCTACTAGGACTCCTAGATCCCTTTCGCATGTAGTCTCGTTCAGCTAGGTCTCCCCCATTCTGTATCTGTGCATTTCATTTTTCCACCCAAAGTGCAGTACCTTACATTTCTCCATATTGAATTTCATTTTGTTAGCTTTGGCCCAGCTCTCCAGTCTATCCAGGTCATTTTGAATTTTGATCCTGTCCTCTAGGGTATTAGCTACTCCTCCTAATTTGGTGTCATCTGCAAATTTGTTAAGTATGCCCCTAATTCCATCATCCAAGTCATTGATAAAGATGTTGAATAGCACTGGGCCCAGGACAGAACCCTGTGGCACCCCACTGGTCACATCTTTCCAAGACAAAGAGGAGCCACTGCTGAGCACCCTTTGGGTTCAGCCGGTCAACCAATTATAAATCCATTTAACAGTTAACTTGTCTAGCCCACATTTTACAAGCTTGTTTGCAAGAATGTCATGGGGAACCTTGTCAAAGGCCTTACTGAAATCAAGGTATGTGATATCCACAGTGTTCCCTTCATCTACCAAGCTGGTAATTTTATCAAAAAAAGAGAGATCATATTAGTCTGGCATGACTTGTTTCTCTGAAACCCATGTTGACTTTTTGTGATTATGGCATTGCCTTCTAAATGTTCACAGACTCTGTTTAATGATCTGCTCTAGAATCTTCCCTGGTATTGATGTCATACTAACTGGACAAGAATTGTTGGGATCCTCTTTTCCCCCCTTTCTGAAGATTTAATTGAGCCCACCCTATGGAATCATGGGCTTTATAGTTTGGTAAAGCGTTTGGAATTCTCTCCTTGAGAGCTCTAGTGTACTACCCTGAACCATAGCACTAGAGCTCTATAACAGAGCACTAAGTACCTGACTAAATGATAAATCCCAGGCTTCTGAGAGATGGAGGGACAACAGTTAACATTGTATCAAACTGTTCTAATTGTGTAGATACACAAGTCTAACCTAACCTCATACTTACCCATGCTGTAAAATTGGGAGAGAGAAGGTCGACTAGGACAGCGTCTCTTTCTCTCTGCATTCCCACCTCTTTGCAGCTGTGAAGCACTATAACTTTTGTTTGCCTTCCTGGGCAAAACTAGGTGGTTATAAAGGGAAAATGGTGGCAGCTACTTCAGAGTAAGTAAACATCCAAGGTGGCTGTCAGCTGGTTCTCTGAAAGAAACAGGTAAAATGGGGTGCTTCCATTACGGCACTCTTTTATAAACTGACCTATATGCTGCACTCATCTTTGTATGCTTCTCTCCTCAAGTCACAGCTTGAAAGTATTTAGTTACAAATAGATCATTGTAATTAATTCCTTTTCCCTCAATAGCAAAGGTATTCCTCATTCCTTTATGATTGTACCTTAACAAGTGATAGTTTTATTTCCTTTTGTGGTGTGGCTGTAAGAGCAACAGCAACATGTAATTGTAGCAAATTTAAAATTGAATTTCCAAGCCCAACCTCTGCCATCTGAGATAAGGTAGGAGACGACCAGAGAAATGACCACTTATAATTATTATTTTGTTCTGATACATTAGTTGAACATCCTTCCAAAGGACATTTACTTAGCACACCCATTGCTATCTTTTTAGTGCAACGTGGAGATGTTCACAGTTTTCTAGGCTTTTAAAATGCATTGTTTTCAATATTTCTGTACTGTTTGTATTTTACTTTGTTCATGTAAATGTTTATATACTCTATCATCTTATGTGTTATATACTCTATCATCTTATGTGAAAGCACCTCATAGCAGAGTACAATAACAAGAAAAATATTAAAAACCAAAACTCTTCTAAAACCAAAATAACAATTATAAGTTACTGCTTGTGTGGATGGGGCTTGGGTAGTTTGGAAGGTGGGTTTGTCCCATTTGGGTCTTAGAGGCATGCCTAGTGGGGCAAGCAACTCTCTTTCAAGTATAACAGTTCACAGTAATATGATGGTGCTTAAGCCTTCCCTCCACTATTGAATGAGATGTTAATAGCTGAACTTCTTTCTGCACTGTTCCTCTCAACATCAATGAACCTGGATTAGTACTGCCAGGGAGCTACTTAGAGGACAAATGCCCTTTGAACATCTACTAGCTAAGGCTGGCCAGAGATCAAAAGCAATCCCAAAGGGAGCAATTGCACTGGCAGGAAATCATGTCATCTGTTCATACAATAAAACCTGATCCTTGACTGGATTTTCACTATAGTTACTGACATCCACAAATATAAAAGCAGGGTTCTTGTTTGTCCCAATGGACAAGCACTGTGTGTGCACACAAGTTTGTAAAGTAAGTTTCTTGCATGACAGCTCCTAGAATTCCCCAAGCAGTGACCATACTGGCTAGGGGATTCTGGAAGTATTCATTTCAAGGAAGTACTCGTTTCAAGCTTATGTGTGTAGGGTTATTTAGATGTGGAACATTTCAAATTACTAGTACTAAATTATTGACTAATATTGAGGCTGAATCAGCAATTCATTGGGTCACCTTGGCTCAACTATTCTCTCTCTTTTTTCTCTCTCTTCTCTCTCTTATCCTGACTTACCTCACACTGCTGCTGTGAATATAAAGTGGGGAGGAGTAGAGCCATATATGATGCTTTGAGATCACAGAAGAAATAGAAATAAAATAAGAAATAATAAGCAAGCAAGAAAAGTAGGGGATGTTGCTATTAAACAATATATAGAAAACATCAAACCCTGGGCCAATTAAAAATCAAAAGACAGTTAAATAATAGCTTGGGACAAGGCTGTGAAAAAGGCCCCAGGTGCTCTGTAGAGTAGGAGAGTCTGCAATGCTGTTCATTCTCTCTCTGACACAACCCTTCTCTATTCAGCTTTAGAAAGGGAGGGGAACTCCAGTAACTACTGGGTTTTCACCTGAGAGGGGGAAATTGCCATCTGACTAAATTCAGCAGCATGATATCTCCATCCTTCCTCATGTCAAAATGTGTAGTATGAACAAGTGATCTGGTATTCAGAGGAATAATCCTGGAGTAGTCACAAGCATAATATAGTCAAACCTGGTTTCTAAATTAAGAAGATTTATTAATATTAGGAATAGATGGGGAAGGGGAAAAAAAGGAAGAAGCATAAAAGGGGGAAGGGTACTTTCTACACAGCTTGCACTTGACAATTTTAAGTGAAATTTCAAAATGTTCATGCAATGGTCCAGGTGGCAGAAAAAATGACAAATTTCATAAGGTATAAACCTCATTTTTGTGTATGTACAAACAAGTGGAGGTTGACATGTAATAGTGAAGAGGAAGAATTCTCCAGTAAGGGCTTTGGAAAATGTTGATTATGAAACAGGGAAGGGGGGGGGCTGTTTCATATATTCTCCAGGCAAGGAACACTTGCTGAGATGGACTATTGGTGTTTTCCCAGTCAAGAATGGTGGGGTGAGCTTCCCAAATGGTAGCTGTTTCAACTTTATTTCTTTTAGATATATCCCATTATGGGAGAAACTCAAGCCTGAGATGCTTAGGGTCTGAAAAGATAATCTCCCTGTAATAGAGAAGCCATTGGCCAAAAGTAGGGAATCTCCTCCCCCAAACCTTTTTCTACACCAGTTACCTGAAGAACTGCCTTCTCCTATATGAGTCTGCTTGAGTCAAGAGAGCCTTTGCTGGGGCCTTTTTCTCAGGCCTGTCAATATCTTGAGATATGTTTGGTGGGATAGGAAGGAGAGACCGGATATTCTCAGTGGCTTGCCCACATTTTAAAACTGTCTTCTAGTGAGGACCACTCAGTTTTCTCTTTGATACCCTTTGAATGTTCAGAGAATACAGTGGGCCCTTTGTATCTGCTGGGCTTTGATTCCAGGACCCCATGTGGTCCATAGATGCTCAAATCCCATTATATACAATGGTATACTAAAATACTGTCACTTATATAAAATGGCAAAACCAAAGTTTGCTTTTTGGAATTTTTTGTGGGGTGGAGATATTTTCAAGCCATGGATGGTTCAATATGTGGATGCAGAATCCATGGATACAGCAGGAGGGGGGGCAACTGTTCTGTAAAACAAATAGACAGACCCTTGATCTGTCAAGCCGACTTAATTTTTTTGAAAGGCTCCTGTTTACCTTAAACATGTTTTAATATGATGACTGGTTAGTGGTTTCATCTGGATTACGTCTATCTGTTCTTCCTTTTTATCTCACTGTTATTGTTTTTAAAAACTGTTTTGTGTTATTAGCTGCCTTGTATGCTATATGGAGATAAGGCAGGGTATATAGGCTGAAATTTTACCTGAACCTTGTTCAGCCTGCACTCTCTTGTCTTCACAGGATAGATCTTTGCATGCCTAATTGAATGCAATGTTCCTCTCTCCAGCTAGGAAACTATATTCAGTGTATAACATAACTTATTCTGGATTCCAGGACAATGCCTTTATGCTCTTGATTTGCAATCTCTGTATGTAAAATTAATTCCCACAAGGTGGTGCCAAAGCTTATAACAAATGCAAAACAAGTTGGTAGTGACAATATAATTCTCCCCCTACCCATGCCGTGTAATTGCAAGAGATCAGCTCCTAGATTTTGGAGGGTATTGTGCAGAATATTTTTCCTCAGCATTTCTAATGCAGATCTTTGAAAGTTATTTCTGGAAGTAACTTATTTGTGTTACCCATTACAGTGCTTTAAAAGTACCGTAGCTTGTTGTTACTCATCTCAGTGGCTAAATAGCAACTTGTTGCAGTATGGTACTTATAAATCTTGAAACATTCCTGTCAAAATGCCAATAAAAGTGCCCTTTAAAAGTAAATAGAATGTGTTTTTTATTACACTAGTAAAGTAAGTTGATTCCTACTCATGGAGTCAAGGGAAACATATTCTCCCTTTAGCAGGCCCACCTAACCCCTTAACTCATTATACAACCTATTACTTTTGAGCACTGCTATAAAAGTGGTTGGATATCTTAGGATGCTATCATCCATTCATGTCAGATTAATTGAATCAGAATGATACTGTACCTTATGTTTTATACTCACCATTATTGCCACATGTGATACTCACTTCTCCAGTATAGAAAAGGCAATTTGGAATGTAAGACATAGCTGTGTGTAGAAACCATTATCCTGTGTTCTAACCCTGTGTAGAATGCTTAAAACAAGCCAATGTAGAATGAATTCCTTAACTCCCATCTTGAATTTGCATCATAATTTCATCATGGAACTGTTCCAGCAGCTACAGTCTGCTCTGGGTAATTGCTGACAGCTATTTGTTATCTGCACCTGATGTGTACAGTCAACTTTTTCATATTATTTGACTAGATGATACAGATGACCAACTCGAGGAGATGTAATCTCTCTTTTTCTTTGCTGCTTCTTTTTGTTTTCGCCCAACATATCTAAAACTTTGGTCTAGACATTGGGGGGAAATGCTTTTATGGGACTATGACTCCCAGAATTTATATTTCCTTTGCTTTGATCTATGTTGGAGCTGATGTGTGGGAATCCTGCTGCCCTCCAGATGTTGCTGGACTACAACTCCCAGCACTCCTCACCATTGACTATGCTGGGCAGGGCTGCTGGGGAGCTGCAGTCAAACAGCATCTGCAAGACTCCTCCTACCTAATAACAGAGATCCTCCATTATGTGTAAACTGATGTACAGTGATTCCTTATTTTAAAGGAGACATGTGGGTGGCATATAATCCAAGACCTGTCCATCCCTCTTTAGCCCAAGCACAGTTGTAGCTGAATTTAATGGCCAAGTTGGCAGAGGAAGAGTTAATTGCAGGCTTCAGCCTAGCTGTCCTGTGGGCGGGGTTTGGCAATATGGGCCACAGCAGAGTAAAGCATTCAGTGAAAGCCAATCCCCTCCCATCATCCCCTAAAGCTTTGAGGAGATTAAAGGCTCAAGAGGGGTTATTTTTTCTCTCCTGTCACCCCTCCCAACCCTTATCCATCTGAGCATCAGGCTCTCTACCCATTCAGAAAGACATGCTTGATGCCAGCCACAGACTGGGACCCACTGCACTCTGAAGTACCTCTGTAAATACAGCTTCAGCTTTTCTTGGTGTTATAACATCTATTGGATGCCACACTCTGGGTGGTCTGGGGTCAAATGGTATATGGGACACTAGCCATAATCCAACCTATTTAACTGGCCCTGGTTATAAGACAAAACATAAATGTAGCCTCCATGGCAGAAATGTAATCATGTCATCACCATGGACTGTGCTTCTGCAGCAATGCCAAAACAGATCTGTATCAGCTCCTTCAGAGACTGCAGGCAAAAAAAGATTAAAAAATAAAAAAGTACCAGCAGCAGTTATAACAGAGATGAAAGGTCCATAGTCCTGTCAGGAAAAAAAAAATCACATTCTCTTCTTCTGCTTTGCAGATATAGCCCCAGGGGTCTGCTCTGCTCAGAAAAGTGGAACATAGACTCTCTTTTGCAGTTTCAGACCAGAGCACAGTTGCTTTTTTGAACTATATTTCCCAGAATCCCCCAGCCATCATGGAGCCCAAAAAGTATTTCCCTCATAAACTCTGTTTCAGATTAGAGCTGGTCAAATCACTCTGTCTCTCATATCTGTTAGTTTGTTATGTATTCTATTATCCCTTTGTTCTGCCCAGTTTCCCTGACTACAAGTGCCCACATGCTCATTTGAAGGTTGAAACAGCCTATACACAAAATGTTACTAAAATCAGAGTATGGAAAAGTTACTCTTTTGAATGACAGTTCCTAGGATCTCCTAGTTAGCATGGGCATGCTATCTGGAGTGTTCTGGGAGATGTAATCCAAATAAGTAACTTTCTCAATCTCTGATCCGGATTGCTTTTTGTCATTCCTGATGTTGTGCTATGAAAACACTGGAGGAAGGCAAAGACAAAACTGCCTCTGAATAAATCTTGACTAGAATACCCTGTGATAGGTTGGAATTGACTTGAAGGCACACAACAACAATGTATAGCATTGTGCTGTGACGTGTCACTAGCAAGTGTTCTGGTGCCCATTGTTCATTTCCTGAGCTGGTAGCAGGGTTTTTTTTTTTTCAGTTAATGCAGTGGTGTCAGTTCTACCATTACGTTTTCCTGGGATCAGGGGGTTAATTTTTCTGAAGTGAATAGCTTGATTTAAGTTCAGGGGTTAAGCATGCAGTTCTTAGCCTGTCTTTCATTTGTCCACTATAAATGTGGGTATGAGTGACTTCATGTACTGAAGAACCATCTTCATGGACAATCATAAAAATGCTGTAGGAGTGTAACATCTTTCTTAAGACCAAACAAACTGACACATCCATCTGCTTCAATTCAGCTTGGAAAAAAACCTTCCACTGAAGCCAATGGAAAGTTCTTATTCAAGCTTAATTACAGCATACATGGGTGGTGTATATTCTTCGATGTAGCAATGTGTGTTATGTGTAGGTGTGTCTGTGTATTATGAGTGAAAATGAGTATGTGTAGTGTGAGTATGTGTCAGTAGTGTGACAGGAAGAAAATCAATTCCTTTGTAATGTGGTGCTGGAGGAGATTTCTATGGATACCAGGGATGGCCAGAAACACAAATAAATGGGTTTGTGAACAAATCAAAACTGGACTCTCATTTTGTTGTTGTGTCTTTGGGTCATTTCTGACTCATGGTGGCCCTAAGATGAACCTATCATGGGGTTTGCCCTGAAAGAGTTGTTCAAAAGGGATTTGCCATTGCCATCTTCTTAGGATGAGAGAGTCTGACTTGCCCAAGGCGACCCAGTGGGTTTTCATGGCTAGGTAGTGATTCAAACCCTGGTCTCCCAGAGTTATAGTCCAAACCAGTATACTATGCTGGCTTTCACACACTCACTAGAAGCCAAAATAATCAAACTGACTGTATTGTACTATGGACATATCATGGGGTGACATGACTCATTGGAAGAGGCAATGAAGTAATACTTAATAAAGCTGAAGACAAAATGAAAAGAAGAACACAGTACAACTGGATTGACACAATTAAGGAAGCCACTGTGACCAGAGTCTGTAAGACTTGAGCAGGGCTCCTGATGACCAGGGCTCATGGAGGTCTCTCATTCATAGGGTCATTATAAATTGAATCCTACTTGATGGCAAATAAACTGTGTATGAGTGTGGCACAATGGTTTGAATGTCGGACTAGAATTCCGGGAGACTAATCCCTGCTTGGCCATGAAAACCCACTGGGAGTCCTTGGGCAAGTCACATGCTCTCAGCCCTCAGAAAACCCTGTGATAGGGTCACCACAGGATTGCCATAAGTCAGAAATGACTTGAAGGCACCCAGCAACAACAATGAATAAATGAGTGGTTGTGTGCTATGTATTTATGTGTGGGTGAGAGAGAAAGATTGGGATGATCTTATCTACTTTGACTGCTTGCATATATTTATACACACACCCCGTTCCATAGAAGTATATGAGATTTCTTCCTCCCCCCCCCTCACCGGGCATAAAATGCTTCCCCAGTCCTGGAGGTGGTTAACTATATTTCAGAGTGGGATTTGCTTAGGCCCCAAACCTGTGATTCCCAAAACATCTTTTCCCTTGTTGTTACTGGACACTGAAGAGAAGAGAGGCAAAGCCTGGGAGAGAGCGGAGAGGGTTGCTGAAGGGAAAAGCAGCTGGGAGAGGTCCAAATACCTTGAAGGAGGGCGAGCTGTGTTCCATGAAAGCAGCTCCGCAGAGGACACGAGTCCTAGGAGTGCGGAGGGGGGTTGGGACGTGCGAAGGGGGAACGTCTCCAAACAGGGAGCCCTGTGGTCGTGCTATGGCCAAGGCACGTCGGAGCGTGGTGGGGTCTCCTTCCTTGGAGGTCTTTAAACAGAGGCTGGATGGCCATCTGTCAGGGTTGCTTTGATCGTGATTTCCTGCATGGCAGGGGGTTGGACTGGATGGCCCTCGTGGTCTCTTCCAACTCTGCAATTCTATGGTTCTATGACTGAGGCCAGCCAGCCTGTGCGGTTGCCTTGCTCCGGGGGTCTTCTGTGGGGAGGGCCTGCGGTTCAAGGCCACCTTTCCAATCAGAGGGCATTCGGGTGCTGCGTACAGGCGGGAGCGAGGAGCCGAAGACGGAAGAGGAAAGAAAAGATGAGGATGGATTTGGCAGAGATGGAGAGCAGCCCCCGATCCCCCCCCCCAAGAGTGCTTGGCATCATCGGAGGGGAGAAGAGACCACCGCCAGCCTCGGAGGAGTAGATGACCCACTCCGATGCACCAGCGGCCATGCCCACCCATCCAGTAGAGCTGTGGGGAGGGGGGGGTCGAGGAGGAGAGAGGGAGCCTGGCGGCGCTGCGAAGCCTCTTCCCCCTCGGCTGGGGAAGGGTTAATGGGCTCTCCGGTGCGAGGTCCTCCTGGCGCGGAGGGACAGCTCGGGCCTCGTCACGTGACGTTTAAAGCCCCCTCCCCGAGAAGCCATCCCGGGAAGGAGGGAGGAGGAGGAGGAGGCGGCCAGGGCAGCAGTAGCTCCAGCTCCTCCGCCTGGCCCAGCCGGGGAAGGGCGAGGCGCTTGGGATGAGGAGCTAAGCTGTGAGGGGAGGGCGGGAGAAGGAGGGCACCTGACACGGGAGGGAGGGAGAGGGAGAGGAGCCTTCGCCAGGAGGAGGAAGAAGGCGCCTTGAGGGAGCCCTTGGCAAAGGGAGCCCACTCGCCCGCCCGCCTCGCCATGGCTTGGAAGCTGCCTCCTCGGAGCCGCGCCGCGCCAAGCCCTTCCCCGGTGAGTAGCGGCTCTCTTCTCCCTCGAAAGGCGCCCGGGAGCGGGAGGTCGGAGGAGGAGGCGGGCGGGCGGGCAGCTCTCTCGCTCGCTCGCGACAGGTGTCGCGAGCGAGCGAGAGAGCTGCCCGCCCGCCCGCCTCCTCCTCCGACCTCCCGCTCCCGGGCGCCTGGCGGATCCTGAGGCGAGCCAGGGGGCAAAGACAAAGGCTGCAAAGCTGAGGGAGGGAGGGGGGGCCCTTCGCTTGACTTGCCGCCCTCCGCAACCCTCCCCCGGCCAGGTCCTCAGCATCCCCGGCAGCTCTTGTGAGGCGGCGGCGGCGGCGGCCTCGGGGCTGAAGGTGCCACGGCGTGTGTGGTGCTGGTGGTGGGCACGCAGCTGGCTTGCGGGAGGCTCGGAGCGGGAGCGCGGCCTCTCTCGTCGCCCCCCCCCGGGTGCCTGTGTGGGGCGGATCTCTACCCAGAGGGACGTCTCCAGGGGCCCAGCCATGCCCCTGGCATCGTGACACCCGGTGGGCTCCTCGCCTTGCGTTGATAGGCTTTGACAGCCCAAGCCGTGCTGGGGATAGGCTGTGGGAAGCCAAAGGTGGGGGCATAGGAGGTGGGGGGGGGAGCGGAATCTCAGCCCAGCCAGGGTTCGTTAGCAAAAGACTTCCTGACTGTGTGCCCTGAATGGGGAGGCTGTCCATTCCTTCATCTGTGCTGGGAAGCCTCTTCTAAGATGCTTGTGGAGGAGCAGAAAAGCCAGGAGGTTGGCCGAGGCGGACCCATCCCTAAAGCCCTGGCCATTGAATTCCGCTGTGCGGTGGTGGCGTAGGGAAGAATTGGGGCTGCGGCACTGCAACGTTACAGCTCCCCTCCTATGCATGCTTATCTGGGAGTAAGCACCATTCATCACGCTATGAAGTGCTTCTCAACAGACGCAGGAGTGCACTGTAAGGCCTGCTTTGAGTAACCACTACAGTTCTCCTGTGCTGTGTGTATATGTGTGTGAGTGTGTGTATATACACTGTGAGCAAGCATTGTGTGATCTTTGTTGGAAGGGCCCCCTCAGTTTAGGGTCTGTTAGAAAGCAGAAGAAAATGGAATTTGGTGTTTCCCCCTGTCAACGCGGTCGTTGTATTTGGTACTGTGTGAATGCTATTTGGGTGGTGGAATGGGTCTGGCGATGCCTTAATCTGCCTTCAGTTAATTAAAGAAAAATGCTCAGTGCAGATATTAATTTGATAGTTTCAGCATGTGATGAAGGTGGGCTGTATCCTCTGCTCTAAACTTGGCGGTGTGTTTTTGCTTTTTTACAAAATGGGTCACTGCATCATGCTTTAGAGCAGCTCTCAATACTATCTGTATCTGTTTGTTTTTTAATGAAACCTTCTCTTCAAGACTTTAGAATCAGGCACAGTGAAGACAATTCCAGGACATAATTGGCTGTTACCACTGTCCACGCCACGCTGCTTTCTTGGCAGACAGCTACACATTGTCACAAGAGAATGTATGTCTTTTGCACTTAGAGCAATGTAAGGGGATCTGACAATGTGTACAGGTACCTCATCTAATTTTGGGAAAGTGCAGCTCTTGCTCCTTTAATTTTTCAAAAGCCATGTGTGCCATTGCTGCTAGGATCAACAGGAACTCTTACACTTCAGAAAAATTGATCTGCGACTAAGAGGTTTCCTTAGCTTCAGTTGATAGCAGTCTGATCCTGATACTGGATAATTTTAGTTCTGTCCTTATCATGAGAGCCTAGTGCCAAGCTTTGAGATGACAGGTAGAAACCTCATGTGTTTTCTTCCTTGCCTACTATGTAGACTGAACAAATCAATTTCTTTGCTTGCTCACTGTTGGGTCTAGTTTTTGATTTGGAGTCATGCAGCCTAGACATACTGCAATCAATGGCATTTGAGGCTCAAATCCTACCCCTGGGGATGCTTCCTCTGAGTCCCCCATCCTTCTCTGCATCACTGACAGAAACCAATCTGCTTCTAGCAGTGGCAGCAGCAACAGTAATAGCAGCTGCAAACAAATTCATATCTTCTATTATTAGAGATTCTTAGCAAGCTTACATGGCCTAATACACAAACCAGTTAAGCAGGGATACTGATAAGCTGATTTAACCCCATTAAGTGTTTTAACACCCTTGTCCTTAAAACCATTACAGTACTTGGAAGTAATACTAATTGTAGTGAGGCTTGTAGTTAGGCTAGGGGTACAAGTATGCTTATAGCCAAGTAACTGCTTTGTGGATCACAGTTCTAACAGTCTGACTAATGAATGCAACTATGTTAATATATCATACAGGTTGAAGAAATCAGTGCCACTCCATTATTCTGAGTTTACCACTCAGTAAACCCTTTTATTATGCAGCTGTTAACATTTTACGATTCATCACATGTCTTATCTAATCTATCTCTTAAATTCTGATAGTGGCTACACTATCAGCAACAGGGGAAGCATGTTGTTTGAATTAATTTGAATGCTGTGGAAAGAGATGGAGTTCATAGCCTTCAATCGGGAAACAGTGTTTCGCATTTCTGTTTGCTTTAAATCACATAATTGCCCTAAACCAAATGTGGAAACACTAAATAAGCACTTGTGTGATAGTCTATTGTGAGTAAAATACAGTGGCCAGGTGATCAGGTAAAGAACCTTTGATAAACTGAAGAGAATAGATCCCTCCTCCCCCTTTCAGTCACCAGTATGCCACAAATGGCTAATATAGGCAAAAGGGGCAGGAGAGCAAGTTCTTACTGTGAATTTTTTGAAAAACCTAGTTATTTTTGCAGATTGTATTGCAACTGTTGAGTGTCTGGTGTCTACATCATTAGTTATTGCTAAAGTTGTGTTTTGAGAACCATTCCTCTCATACACTTTTGAAGGGTTTCACCCCATTTTTCTATTTTCATAAAGTGCAAACTTACTATCCATTGGAGGCTGGTGGCTTCCATATCAGTCTGGCGGTGAATTGACACTGGTTTTTAGATTAAGCTTGAAAGGAGCTAACCAAGGTACTGAACATATTTTGGGGCTATGTTTCAGCACCTAGGATAGGTTAATTAAAATATGAACGATTGGAAACTTGCCTCAGTGATGTGAGAGTCCTCAGATCCTACCAACGTGTCCCCCAGCTTCTGGGTCCTTTAATGACAGTTGAATGGCTTCTCTGAAATGATTCCACTACCTCTTCTTGCTTGCCTGCTGGAGATGTTGCTGACTTGATTTCCCCATTCATATACAGTAAATGTGTCTTCATAACTCAGGGCTTTCACCTTTTGGAGGTGGGGCTAATGACACTGACCAAAGCCTTGATTTAAGACCAATAATTTTTTTTTTATTTATTTAAGACCAATAAATTTTTAGAGATGCCATGTCCTTGGTATTTAGCAATCAAATCTTAAGGGATAAATGATGGGCCAGAGCACCAGGCTTCTGTCACTAACCTTAAGGCTCAGTTCTTTTTTTTTCTTTTTTTCTTTTTCTTTTTAACATCAAGATGGCTTAGCCTGCAAGTCCTAGGATACAGAATTGTGTCAGGAATTATCAACTGCTTCTGTGATGATTGGCAGTTTAGGTCCCTATGTTTTTGAAGATGGGCAGGCCTGTCCTATTTACAGATATACATTCTCTGACCAAAAATGCACCTTATTTTTGCTGTATCTGAGCAGACCCTTAGAAACAAGTGTGGAGAACTGAGTTTAGGTTTTCCCCCAGATAATATCCCCTATCACAAAATTCCTTGAGGACCATTTCTTTAATGCAACTTGACTTTCTTTGTTAAGGTAATGTTTCTGCTGCAGGGCCACATTGCTTTTCAAACATCAAAACTATAATTATTTTTTCCCTTATCTGTCAATGGAGAAAACATCACTAACCCTTTCCCATCTAGTAGGCTAGTGGTCTTTAAATGTCCTACCTTCAGAGCACCTTTTCTAAATTGCTTTGTCAGTTGGGGAAGCCCTGTGTTTTTGCCATGGAACAACTTGCTCATCACAAAGGATCCCCCCCCCCATGTACTCTGCCTGGGTATCATTTGTTGTCCTTCATCAGGGGGGAAATATCTCTGAGTCTTACTCATGAACCAAGAGTATGACCTCTTCTGTGGCTGAATACTGCAGGAAATAGTTACTGTGGAGAAGGAGTGCTTCTTCACTATTATCGATCCACTAACTGAAGAACCAACGTTTGGAAAAGTTACATGCTGGCTGGGGGATTTTGGAAATTTTAGCCCCCAAAAGTACTTTTCCAGGCTCTGCGAAGAAGCTTGATAAGTTTCCTACTGTTCCTGAGGACACACTTTGAAAGCCAGCTTGGTTTAGGGTGTCTGCGACTTTGCAACCCTATGTGATCCCTGGAAATGACATCTGCCCCTTGACCCAGAAAGCCCCAAAGCCTGTTATTTATCTCTCTGAGTTCTGCTTGGCTTGGAATACCATGTGCCAGATGGCAATTGTAAGGTCTGAGTAATCCACCCAGAAAATCAGAGAGTCAAATGAAACAGAGTGTGGCAAGTCCTGGCTGAAACTCACCAGAAAGAAAAATACAAAGAAGACCACAGATACATGCATTCTCCTTGAGAGTTCAGTACAGTTGCTGGTGATGGTAGCTTTTGCCTTATTAATGTATTGTAAGGGGTTAGTCTCATTCTGAAGTGAAACAGAAAAACAAATCTATGGCAATGAACCAAGATATTCTGTTTTCTGGGGGTGAGGGTGGGGATGGGATTGACTAAAAGGTCTTGAGGAACCATCTTTGTGAGTAGAAAGGGAGATGTGAAGTCATTATCATTTTTTAGCTGGGAGAAGGTTTTCATGCTGAGTTCATTACTGCGCATGTCAATTGGTGGCCTGATATTAGTGAACCCCCTACAGTCTTTGTATTCTAGGAGTTGGTTGAAAGGGAGGCAGAATGAGCCCCTTAGGAAGGGTGAGATGTTTTCTATACAAATTCAAAAAAACTCCAAAACCTAAACAGAATTAATTACCTTCTGTTTCCCCAAATAGGCTTAGAACTGTCAGAACTTATTTTTCCTATCTGGGGTTTGCAATGTGTGTAGCATCCTTGAACAGAGGAGTATCTTCTCTTACAGGGGAAGGGAGATTACTACAGGAGCTAAGGTACACTTGTTTTCCTCCCCCCTCAGAGTCCTTTGTCATTCTATAGCTATCTTCAAAAGGCTTTCTTCTGTCTTGAAAAAAGTGAAATGAGGACAGAGCAAGCTGTGTGACAAATGGCTTTCAAGCAATTGCCATCCTGGTAGCAGGCAACCTGCCAAGCTATTTAAGCCCAATAATAATATAGTTCAATAAATCTGAAGCCACCTAGGAAAACAGCAGCATTCAGAGACTGCTGACAGGCACACATGTTTAGTTCTTCACGCTTGGACTCAAAAGAACATTTCTCGGGATGAATATATTGTAGAGGCCTTTGAGGTGTACGCTTATTCTGTTCTAGCCTGTAGAGGGCAGTGGTGAATATTCGTAACTGACCTCCATAGTGTAAGGACACATAGTGGGGATACCATTAATACCTGCAGTCATTTCCAGAAGGTGGTGAGTTAGAGTAGGGACAGCTCTTCTTGACCCAATGGAAATTGCAGTATATGGTCCCACCAGAAGATATTTTCCATGGTTTCCCACATCTCTACAAAGCCCTTAGGAGGATGTTATCTGAGCAACTGTAGTGAGCTATTTGGTAATTTCCTGGATGGGTTATTGTAATCATAAATGGGACTCTCCTTGAAAATGATTTGGAAGCTTCAGCCAGTGCAAAATATATTTCTCAGAATTTTAACTGGTTTAGCCAGGTTTATACTAGCCTTAAAAACTACATTGACTACATATTTTTATTTTATTTATATATTTAGTTATTTATACCCTGCTCTTTAGCCACAAGGCTATCAGAGCAGTTTACAAATTGTTTTTAAGTAATAGCAATTTACACATTTACACTGCATTAAGCAGTTTCCAATGCATGTTAGCTAATTGCCCCCACAAGCCAGGTACTCATTTTACTGACCTACAAAAGGATGGAAGGCTGAGGGAACCTTGGAGCCCTCTGGAATCAAACTTGCAACATGGTGACTTGCGGTACTGGCATTTAACCACTGCGCCACCAGGGCTCCCTTCTGGGTCCAGTTCAAAGTGGTCATAACATTTATCATAGCAATAACAATAGCATTTTATATTTCTATACTGCTTATCAGTGCAAATCACTCCCTAAATGGTTTACAATGTGAAGTCGAAGGCTTTCACGGCCAGCATCCGTAGATTTTCCTTGGGGTTTTTTTCGGGCTGTGAGGCTGTGTTCTGGAGTAGTTTCTTTCTGATGTTTCGCTTGCATCTGTGGCTGGCATCCTCAGAGAATGGTTGGGTAGGTGTGTGTCTGAGGTTTATATGTTGTGAACCTCTGTAGGGGAGTATATCTAAATTTGTGTAATTGAATGGTTAATTTCTGGGTACAGAAATACAAGGCTCATTAATGTCTGTTTGGCTGATGGTTGGTTGATGGGCCATTATCTGCTGGAAATCCCCATGTCCCTTGGACCTACCGACCTATGGAAGGATGGAAGGCTGAGTCAACTTTGGGACCCTGTAGGATCAAACTCACAATGTTGTGGATGCAAGTACCAGCATTTAACCACTATGCCACCAGGGCTCATACCTTTAAAAACTACTAACAGTTTAGGAGCCAAATATATAATGGGGTGTCTCTTTTCACATCAGCCTACACATGTTTTGAGATTTCTTGAAGAATCTCTTCCCCAAATATTTTCCTTACTAGAATTATGCCACAACAAAGGGTAGGACATTTTGGTGGTGGCACCACAGTTATGGAATGACTCTCTTTAAAAAGAGACAAAAATGAAGTGTGCATGGTGCCTGAATTGTTTTCTTTCTTTCTTTCTTTTTTCTTTCTCGGCAGCATATTAGGGCATGCTCATTTCCTCAGGCATTTAAATTTAATTTTAAAGGGCTTAGGACTTTTTCGGACGTCTTAAATGTAACGGAAGCAGCCTCACCACGTTGCGAGGCTGCTGCGCTGCAAGGACAGGTGTCCCTTTCACATGACGCCCGTCCCTGCCGGTACTGTTGCGGTACTGCAGGGACATTTGAGTGTTATATTTCAGTGATTTTTACTCACGATCAACTTTCCGAGGCCACGTTGCGAGGCTGCTTCCGTTACATTTAAGACGTCTGAAAAAGTCCTTAGTCTGATGTATGGTTTTATTTTGCTGCCTTATTTTATTGTTAATTTTAGTGTTATATGGTACACATATCTTCATATTTTAATTATAATAATTATTGTTATAATCATTATAAATTTCAATGTTTAAAATATAAATATTTAAATTTTGTGTTAAATACTCATTGATATATAGTTCTCATTTTTCTAAGGAAAAACACAGTGGGGTTTTTTTTTATTTGTTATTTTTTTTAAGGTCAGTCTTGATTTCTCCTATATATTTTAACAGTTACTTCCAAACCCTGAAAGAGTTCAGTCATGGGGCAGTGAATATGGAAAAAAAATTCTGTATTTTGTAAGCCACAAAATCATTAATAGTAGACTTCTTATTACATTTAGGTAAAGATAAATGTGTTTTCTTTGTGTGTGTATATGTCTTCAAGTAGCTTGTTCACTTATGGTGACACCATGAATTTCATAGGGTTTTCATAGGCAAGGGATACTTAGAAGTGTTTTGCCAGTTACTTCCTTTGAAATATAGCCTATAGCACCTGGTATTTTGGTGGCCTCCCATTCAAGTGCTAACCAGGGCTGACCCTCTGCTTAGCTTCCAAGATCATATGGAATCTGGTATATTTAGGGTATTTAGGCTGTTGTGTTTTGTTTACTTTATACAAATTATTTTATGTTAAAGTGTATAAGGGGGTAGAGAACCTATGCAATTAAAATAACAGAAGAGATGATGTTCCAAAGACACTATGAGCCTTATCACATGAGGGAAGTGGCTTTAAAGCCCGAGAATAGTGCACCCCGCCTTGCCTTATCATATGACATCGGAGTGCTTCAGCTGTTCTTCCATTCCAGTCCTGTGGAAGATAGTGATAAATGTGAGTTTTTTTTGCTAACTGGAAAAATCCATTAGCAAAAAGACTCGCCTTTATCACCATCTCCCACAGGGCAGAAACGGGTGAGCAGCTGAAACATGCCAATGTTGTGTGATAAGGCAAGGCAGGACACACTGTTCTCGGGCTTTACTTCCGCTTCCCTTCTATTGGGCAATAAGCCCCTATGATTTGAGTGCTCTTCTGAAGCGCACTGAAAAAAATGACTTCCTTTGATTTCCCCCAGATGTGTAAGGATTGGACAGATACATTTCTAGTTTATGGGGTGTGGGAGAACAAAAAGGTGCAAAGCATTGTTTATGCAATGACAAGTTCTTCACAATACCATTAAAGATGTAATCTTAATATTTGCAGCTTATTCATGCTTTGTAAAATGCTGGTTGATTCTGATCAAGAAATAGGAACCTCTTATAATTTTTTTCTATCCTTGCATTGTTGTTACCTTGAATAGTCCTTGTGAAATCATACCAGAGGCTTGTTATCACCTGGGTGCCAGTTAGATGGTAAATTTTGTTGCGGGGCATCCTGGGATTTCTTAATCCCGTATTTGTCCCTCCCTATTTACACGATTTTTGTCTCTGAACTGGATATCCCGGGAGATCCTGGGATCATTGTTTACATGGCATCCCATCCCGTGATATGTACCTTCTCCCACTATATACTATCCCGGGTTTTTTTTGTTTACACGAGTTTATGGTACCGGGATTTTTTTTTTTAGCTGTCAATCAAGGATGAGATGACTCATTTTTTCACAACCTCAGTGACATACTTCCTTTAGAGTTCCATGCCATGAGCGATGCTATTGGCTGGCTCAAATGTTTGTTCAGGCTTCTGGTTGGGGATGAGGGGGTGAACGAGTGTTAGGAGCGATCAGTGGCTAAACCCTGTGCTTTTCTTTAGAAATGAAAGATCACCATTTAAAGCCAGCTAAACGGGGTGGGGGGGGTGGGGGTGGGGAAGGAGCGATCAGTTGGTGCTGGGGAGTGTGAGAGAGATCAAAAGCAGAGCGGACTGGAGACCCGGCACGCACGCATGCACGCACGCACGCACACAAGCCCAAGCCAGTACAAGCCGAGTGCAGGGGGCAGAGGCTTGCGGTTGTCCTGTCTCTTTAAAATGTTAACCCTTTAAGCAGAGGCAGCTGTGAAGTGAAGGTTTCAAGCAGGTGCAGGCGATCATAAGAGGAGGTCGCACAAGGCATTTTGAAAGACCCAGACGCTGGCATTTTTTACCGTGCCTTGTAGGGGGGGGGATGAATGAATGTGTGATCATTTGCTCAGATGCTGGCATTTTTTACTGTGTCTTGGGGGTGGGTGGGTGAATGTTTGATTATCTGTTCAGACCCAGGAAGGGGATCTAGGCAGGGAATGAATGGGCCATCCTCTGGCCATGATCTCTTTATAATTTACTCTCTCTTTAAAATTTAAACCCAGCATGCAGGAGAGGAAAAGGTTAAAGCTGAAGGGTTTGCAGTGTAGAAATCCATTGAACAGGGTGATTTAGTACACGCACTGGAAGGGATGCCTTTGTTTTCAGCTGGTGAGGCTGAATCTGTTGAACGGGTGACTGACCCCTCCTTTTCTGGTTGCTGATTTCTGAGCCTGCCCCCGGTCACCATTTCCGGTCATCACCTAGTACCAAGATAACTTGTCCCGGGCTGTTTACATTTCCGATTTTCTGAATCCTCCCGTGACTTTTTTAAAAACCGACACAAACCGCGGGACTAGAAGTCCCGCAGGTTGTGGGATAAAAGGTGGTCCCCTTTCCGAAAATCACGTGCCCGACCAGATGTATGTGTAAACAACCAGGGTTCGACACGAATTCTTCCCACTACATTTTCATCGTGTAAACGGCACCCTGGACAATTTTGTTTTCCTCATTATGGAAAATCTATGAGCCAGGATTTCTTGAAAATGAAACTGTTCTGTGCCAATTTTTTGGAAACTGTAAAATGCAACATTGCTATTATCTGACACTGCAGTGTGCTCTTACTTTAAGACAGCCCCATGCAATAGGCCATTAAAATAAATACGACTTAGGCATTACAGAACCAACCCAACAGGAATCAAAGAAATAAGCTAACCCCTAGTCAATTTAGCATAATATATTTGTGAGCTGGTGTCCACTAATAATGTAAATTCAGAGCTCTCAAAGCCACATACATAATCTTTCAAGGCTTGGCTAAGTTTTAGAAATTGGGCATGGTGTTATTCATTTCTCAGACCTTGATTTCCAAAGTCTTCTGACCTTGCTGAAGATTCAGAGTGGCAGTTATGTTTGTTTTCTGAGTTCTCATAGCAACCAAAAGGAAGGAATAACTAGTCTTGAAACAGCTTGGAAATAAAGGAGGAGGGAATAATAAGTCTTAAACTGAATGGTGCAAGAGAATAAAAATTGTGTTTGAAGGATTGGCTTAAATATTTATGCCCGCAGCCCAGAAATTGCAGGAATTGTTCCCCATTGAATAGCTGTGCTGTGTAAGGAAGCTTGCCATGGTATGATATGGACCAGCTGGCTTGCATGGAGAATATGTGTACTAGTCCCAAACAGTCTTCTTGCTGATAGGGAGTGGTGTGGGAATTCTCAGTTTGATGTGGGCAATCTGAGGTGATCCGTGTGGTGACTTTGGCAGTATTTATTCAGGATGGCATGGTAGTGGTGATAGGTGGTATGCCCGTGAGTCTGAAAAGAAATATGTGCCTGAAGTTGAAGTAAATTATCCTGGAGGCTGCAACGATGTTGGATTCCTTAAAATATGCATTAATGTTTCAAAATAAATGTGAGCAGCATTCCTTGTTGCTATTCTTGCATTCCCTATGCAGCGATTACAACTGCTTTCTTGATACAAAAATACATGTTAATGGCTTTTCCATTGGATTTCAGATGTTCCACTTTTCCATCTGAATATTTGGTGGCTGAGAATATATAAAAGATCTCCTTTAAGCTCAGCCAAGCATAGATGCTACTGAAATAGTGCAAGATATCCATTGTGCTTGGGGTTTGAAGCTCTACAAAGATTCGTCATTTCTGATTGGTAGCATGTTGCAGTGTAATAAGATGTTGTTGCTGTTATGATGCCTCTTTTGCTTTGTCCCAGGACAGAACAAATCAGACGTATTTTTTCCAGGATATGTAACAGGCTGAAGAAATCTTCTCTCTAGCCTGATGAGAAACTGAAAGCCTCTGCTCATTTATAGGGCTGAGAAGAACTGGAAGCTCATGTAGTCTATCTCGCTGATATCTAATGTTCCTAGATTATTCATTCATGGAGTTTAATTATAATATGACACAAGCAAAAGAAAAGAACTTGGAAAAAAACCTGTTTTGGACTACAGCTCCCAGTGGCTTCCAGTGGCCATGCTGACTGGGAGTTTAGGGAGCTGTATTTCAAAACAGAAATATTCCCAAGCTCTGCAAAAGTGAGACCAATGAGCATTATGGAAATATTCCTGATCATAGTATAGTACAACACTTTCTCTGCTGTATTTGGTTCACACATACTACTAATTTTGCATGTTCAGCTTGCCATGTGTGTGTGTGTGTGTGTGTGTGTGTGTTTATCTGCATGTGGTTTAGGCCAGTGCTACTCAAGGTGGTGGCCTTTGGAAAAAGGCTGGTCACAAGGCTATCAGCTGGTGGTCCCTGGTGAGTTTCCAGGAAGAAAAGAAGCCCATGTTAATAATATGGCATAAATATGGTACCAGCTCCTGGCACAATGCAGGTAAATTGCTAATCCCTCAGATAGCTTGAGAAGCACTGGTTTAGGTTACCTGTGGTCATCTGAAAGGAAACACTCAAAACCATATTCACTGCCAAGTGCTTTACTGCCTCCTATTGTCTGCTTTCCATCTTGCAATCTAAAAGGCAGTTTGTTTTTGGTTGTTCTTGTTCTAATAGCTGACATAAGTTCAGAGTAAGTTCAGAGTAAACTGTCTGGCTGCAAAGGAGTGTGTGCCTTTTATCTCCAGACCCTGTTCATTCCTCAGCCCAGACCTGATGTCAAGCAGCAAATAATTCTGTGCAAACACTAACCAGACATATGCATTATGGTTTAATCCTCCCTTGTGACTAGCATAAGGCCCTAATCCTCTGGTGTTACTGAAAGCAGGTTTTGTGTGTGTGCATATGTAGCCATAGAACAAAGAACGTATCTCACTTCTTTAGGAAGCACCTTTTGGATGGGTAGATTTAGACCGTTTGATTTCTCCCAACATGTACCATAGTTACTCTGGCTATTGCTGAATGATGTAAGTGAAAACAGAGTTCAATTGACTGGGGAAGTCCAATATATTATGGATTCTATGGCTGCTATATTTTGGAGAAGCTTAAGTAGGTATATACTATGCCAGCTGAAGAGTCCTATTCAGAGCTTGGAAAAATTACTTTTGGTGCTACCGTTCCTAGAAATCCCCAACCAACATGGCCACTGGGATTCTGGGATTGTAGCCTGTCCAAGTTCTGGTCTTATGCAGACCCTGGACCCTGTCAAGCAGTTTCTATTATGTGTTTAGTAATCACAAAAGCCAGGATATGCTGGGGACAACAGCAACAGCAAAATCCAGTTTGTATCAATGTGCCCATTACAGAGAGGTTTGTCAGCCTCTTTTGTAAGATGCTGGAGTTGGCTGTACCATTAGGCATGACTGAGACATCCACCTTTTGGGGTGGCAAATACTAAGGGATTTGAAGCAGCAACAAGGTGTTGCAGGGCAGAACTTTATGCGTCACATGGCCTGTCCTATTCCCCATAAGCTAGTCTGTTGTCCTCAGATACAATGGAAAATGCTGCCCCAGATCCAAGAAGTAAGTTCTTTTTATAACTAGCTATTCTATAATTAGTTACTTTTTGCAATAGAACTGAGTACCTTTTTTTGTCTGTAATAACCATGGCTATGATTTACTACTTTTCAGCGGAACAAAAATGGGTTATCAGCAGTTATTATTATTGATTGAGTCAGACTGCTCAGTCTGAGCAATGGGAATAAGAAGTGAATCACATGGGTGGCTGCCTCATAGTTCAGCTAGAAAGAATTGATTGTACAGTAATTTTTTTCCCCAGTACAGTATTTCCAAGTTGAATTTTTTCCTCAATATTTCTAAGTTGCAATATCTCATTTGACCACACGGGGCACAGAGAACATTTTTGTGAACGTTTGTAACATCACAATAGTGACAGTAACACGTAACACAACACATTACTTTTCTGGAGTGCAGTAACAGTTATAAGTAATGAGTTTTTGTATAATTACTTGAGTAAAGTAACCACTTTCTTTTAAAAAGTGACATTCAAACCTCTGGCCATCCCATCACTATGGTTGAAATAAGATTCAAATCAAATCATAAAAATTTGAAACCAGTCAAAACAAATTAAAAGCACAAGTAAAAATCCAACACATTATACAAGAGCTGTCTCCCCCTGAAAAATCAATTCTCAAAGGCCTGGCAGAATAAAAAGGGTTTTACCTGCTTGCAGAAAGATAACAAGAAGGATGCCAGTCTAGTCTCTCTGGGAAGAGAGTTCCAGAGAGTGGGAGTGACAAGCCACTCTCCTTTGTTCCCCACCAAATGTATCTGTGAGGGTGGCAGGACAGAGAACAGGGTCTCCCCAGAAGATCATCTCAAAACATGGGGAGGTTCCTATGGGAGAGTATGGCCCTTCAAATAACTGAGGCCGGAAATGTTATAGGGCTTTTATAGGTTGTCACCAGCATTTTGAATTCTACCTGGAAAGAGATAGGCAGTCAGTGGCGCTGTTGCAAAAAGGAAGTTACGTGCTCCCAGGAGCCAGCCCCAGTTAATAATGTGCCTGGAGCTCTTTCAATCATCTGGAGTTTCTGAATACTGTACAGAGGAAGTCCATTACAGTAATCCAAATGGAGTGTAACTAAGTAGTGTGTCCCTGTGGTCAGGTCTGACATCTCAAGGAATGGGCGCAGCTGGCCCACGAGCCTTACCTGTACAAATGCACTTCTGGCCACTCCTGAGACTTGAGCTGAAATTTCAGGCTCAGGGTTGAATCCAGGAGCACACTCAAGCTGCTCACCAGCATCTTCATGGGGAGCGTAATCCCATCCAGTACAGACTGAATCCTTATTCCCTGATCTGCCTTTTGGCTGACCAGGAGCACCTCTGTCTTATCTGCATTGATTTAAATGATCAGGTATCAACCACCTGATAACAGATGATGAGAAAGATGTCTGCTGAAAGCCTGAAAAGCTGCTGCCAGTGAGAGTGGATGTTAACTGAACTCAATGGAAAAACAGTATGAGTTGATATAAGCCAGCTTCCTATGTGTCCTGTTTTTCCCTGGCCCTAGTTTGGAGGTACTTTTAACATTGTCTCTGACCTTTTACTCCTGTAATCTGAGGGTGTACATAGAAGGATGGCTCCTAAAATATTCTAAGAAGTCAGTGTGTACAGACAAGAGTTAGGTTTTCAAAGGAGTTTCTTTCCCACTTGATCCCATTTGTGAAAACCAGTCAATATGGGGTGGGGGGGGGTAGTCCTTCAGAAGCCAAAATCTGTTTGAGGTCTACAGTCTGTTTTTAGCCCCACTGCTATATCACAAGTGTAGCTTCTGTGTGCTTTGGAAATGCTGTTCCTCTTTTAAAAACCATTCTCTTCCTCCCTCCCACCTACTGTGGATTCTTCCAAGAGAACTTGGGCTTGCAGCTGTTTGGTATGCAGTCCAAGTCTCATGCATTGCAGTCAGCGCTCTATTGGGATGGAGTCTGAGTCTATTGAACAGAGTTCATCACCATGTGCAAAGCAGAAGCTCTTTAGCAGGAGCGAGAGAGAAGGAAGAACGGATTTGCATATGAAGGTCACCTCAAGATCTGGGGAGAAAGTGGTGTACATTTTTCACATTCATGCATCAGGGACAGAGGAGCTGGAGCAGCCTTTCCCAACTTGGTGCCCACCAGATATGTTGGCATCAAGTCCAACAACATCCATCATCCAGCTAGCAAGGCCAAGATGGGGATGATAGGTTCTGTAGCCCAAATGCATCGGGAGGGTGCCATGTTGGGGAAAGGCTGAGCTACTTGAATTTTCTCTATGCAAACATGTGAGCATTTTGATGATGATTCTAGTTGTCATGATTAATGACAGGCAGAGATGGTTTGCTAGCAGTGGCAGCACTAGGGGAGTGCAGAGAGGCCTAACTGCACCAGGTGACACCGCCAGGGAGAGGGGTGACCCCAGCTTTAGTGATGCCACAGCTTGCTAGCATCAAATCAGAATGTTTAAATTAAGGGATGTTTTGAAATAAAGGAACCCATTATTTGTTAGAGCAGTGTAAAGGTTGGAAATAAGGAATATTCATCATGAACTGAAAAGAGAAGTTATTAGGTAGCCATATAGGGAATCTTTGTGATGGAAAGAACAAGAAAGGGAAAGCTACTCTAAACTTTAGCAAGTGTTTCTTAGTCTTTGGTGAAAAGCTCTATGATGCAAGGTTGCAACTCTGAAATGTCTGAGAACAGGCCTATTCATATAATGTGTTTGAACCAAAGCATTGCAACCCTAGCTCTACTGAATAATTTGACACTCAACTTGTTTTACTTTTATTTTGGTTTCTTCTAAATTGCTACTGGATTTTTAAAAATTCTCATTGTGAATGCTTAAACATTGCTATTGACCATTAAACACCAGCAAAAAAAGCTTTGCAAAAGCTCAGCTGCTAAGGTAAAGTATAGCTTCTCTCAAAGTGGGTTTTGCAGTTGTAAAAAAAAAAAAAAGATAACTGCAGATTGAGGCAGATTTCGATTTGCACAGCCAAACAAAGAAGGCTTACTGGTAACTCTTCTTTAACTTTTTCAAGCTCTTGAATGGACATTCTTTCAGTGGCACCACACATAGTTTACATGGCAAGATCTTCCCCCCCCCTCCACTTAATAACATAGGTGGGCAGCTTCTTATTATTAGCCAGACTTATTACAGGACCATACTAGGCTTTGCTTCAAAGCAATGAAAGCATGGAAATGATTGAGAAGGGACCTCCTATCACTCAGAGGCATGAAATGCCAGGTGATTGTACAGTTCAAAGAAACAAACAAATTAGAGTCAGTGTTGTGTAGTGGTTAAAGCACTGTCTTACCCTGTCTTCTAAAGGTGTGACAACACAGATCTTGACTTTCCTGCTCTAAAACTGGGAGTCCTGCATTCCAATCTCCATTCATTAATTGAGCTGACTGGACAACTTTAGGGCAGATGCTGTCCTTCCATCCAACCTGCTTAGCAAGGTTGTTATGCAGAATCTTGGGTACACTGAGAGCCAGCATTGTGTGGTGGCTTCAGTGTTGGACTAGGACTTTGGGAGATGAAGGTTCAAATTCCTACTCAACCCTGGAAATCCACTGGGTGGCCTTGAACAAGTCACACTCTCTCAGCCTTAGAGGAGGGTGATGGTAAACCTCCTCTGAATAAATCTTGCTAAGAAAACCAAAGGGTCACCATAAGTCAGGGTCCACTTAAAGGCACATAACAACAACAACATAATCACTGCCCCAGACTCCTGGGATGAACGTGGAGATAACAATAAATAAAAATACATATTTGTTTACAATTTAAAATATATTCCAGTTAGCAGTACATTTCACAGTGCTTGCCTTAAAGGCATTGGCTAGAAAAAGCTGGGGGTCGGGGAACCCAGATTGTATTAGTCACTAGAATAACAAAAGAGCTTTTCCAATTTGCATGACAAATTTAAGTACTGTAGGTTTTAAAACATTCTAATTTGCAAACCCTTTGATAACTTCAGTGAAAGAACCGGGTGGAGCAGCCCTTGATCTTAAAAGCATAGAGGTTTATTTAGTGCCATGAATGGGCCATCCATCAGCCAGCTGTCTTACTTATTCTCTCTGTTGCCCCACCAAAGCTTCCCTGTCTTGACCTCAGGCCCTTCCTCATCCCAGCTCCTTAGTCTTGGTGGCCTCTGGGGAGAGGAAGACAGAGACCACCCCACTGGCCCTTCAGCAGCCTGATTGGCTCTAATGTGCCTTTCCAGCCTCACCAGCAGTCACCACTCAGACAGGCGTTAATTGCAGGCACCGCAAAAGCAGTAATTAAGAGATAATGAGAAGGCTTTTGTATGGGAGTCTGGCATCCTGTACTACTGTCAGCAAACATGCTGCTTGGGTGCTGAACCGCCCAGTTCCTCCCCGCTTCTCCAACAGAAGCTTTGCTTGCTCTTTTAAATGGCGCTGATGCAACTAGGATCCATCCATACAGCAATGAGACCCTGGAAGCTTGCCAGCACTCCTGCCCAACTGGTGTTGCACCATTAGAGGGGTTGAAAGAGCAATGTTCAAATGTTACAGAATTCTTTTCAAGGAAAAAGGGCTCCCCCCACCCCAAGGCAGGGGAGAGCTTTGAAAGACAGAGTGAGCTGAAGGTATTTTGCTGCCTTAGGCAGAGCAGCAGATGGAGCGCCAACCCCTTCACCCATGTCAAAATGCATAATACCAAAGTAATACCAGCAACATTTTTTAGGTACATTTGTAGAAAACCCAATATACACATCTCCACTTCCCTGGCAAATAATCTCTCCCCCCGCCCCCAAAATACAGTGATTGAAAAGTAAGTAATTATTGTTCTCCCGTCCCTGGTACCAGAATCTGCTGCCTGATTAGTGATAGGGCTGGCCCTCAAATGGGTTGTCTAAATGGCGAAAATACTCCTCACAGAATGCGAGGAGAATACCATCTGTCTTAATGGGATTCCACATCACTTTGCCATATTAGGAAGGAGGGGGGCCAAAAACGCCAAAAAGTACACTGGGAAAGCCTTTGTGGCTTTTCCTGAAACTTAAAAAATCAGCAGAGGGAATGCACATTCCTGCTCGTTGGGACAGGCGACCAGATTGATTCACTTTCCCCATATGAGTGGAAGTTAGAATCATAGAATTGCAGAGTTGGAAGAGACCACGAGGGCCATCCAGTCCAACCCCCCGGCCACGCAGGAAATCACAATCAAAGCATCCCCGACAGATGGCCATCCAGCCTCTGTTTAAAGACCTCCAAGGAAGGAGACCCCACCACGCTCCGAGGGAGTGTGTTCCACTGCCGAACAGCTCTTACTGTCAAAAAGTTCCTCCTCATGTTGAGGTGGAATCTCTGTTCCTGGAGCTTGCACCCATTGCTCCGTGTTCCAGTCTCTGGAGCAGCAGAAAACATGCCTGCTCCATCCTCAGCGTGACATCCCTTCAAATACTTAAACAGGGCTATCATATCGCCTCTAAACCGTCTTTTTTCCAGGCTAAACATACCCAGCTCCCTAAGTCTCTCCTCATAAGGCATTGTTTCCAGACCTTTCACCATTTTAGTTGCCCTTCTCTGGACACGCTCCAATTTGTCAATATCCTTTCTGAATTGTGGTGCCCAGAACTGGACACAGTATTCTAAGTGAGGTCTGACCAAGGCAGAATAGAGTGGCACTATTACTTCCCTTGATCTAGACACTATACTTCTATTGATACAGCCCAAAATTGCATTGGCCTTTTTAGCTGCCGCATCACACTGTTGGCTCATGTTCAACTTGTGGTCTACTAGGACTCCTAGATCCCTTTCGCACGTAGTCTCATTCAGCCAGGTCTCTCCCATCCTATATTTATGCATTTCATTTTTCCGCCCTAAATGCAGTACTTTACATTTCTCCGTATTGAATTTCATTTTGTTAGCTTTGGCCCAGCTCTCCAGTCTATCCAGGTCATTCTGAATTTTGATCCTATCCTCTAGGGTATTAGCTACTCCTCCCAATTTGGTGTCATCTGCAAATTTGATAAGTATGCCCCTAATTCCCTCATCTAAGTCATTGATAAAGATGTTGAATAGCACTGGGCCCAGGACAGAACCCTGTGGCACCCCACTGGTCACATCCCTCCAAGACGAAGAGGAGCCACTGCTGAGCATCCTTTGGGTTCGGCCGGTCAACCAATTACAAATCCATTGAACAGTTAACTTGTCTAGCCCACATTCTACAAGCTTGTTTGCAAGAATGTCATGGGGAACCTTGTCAAAGGCCTTACTGAAATCAAGGTATGCAATGTCCACAGCATTCCCTTCATCTACCAAGCTGGTAACTTTATCAAAAAAAGAGATCAGATTAGTCTGGCATGACTTGTTTCTCTGAAACCCATGCTGACTTTTTGTGATTATGGCATTGCCTTCTAAATGTTCACAGACTCTCTGTTTAATGATCTGTTCTAGAATCTTCCCTGGTATTGATGTCAGACTAACTGGACGATAGTTGTTGGGATCCTCTTTTTTCCCCTTTTTGAAGATGGGAACAACGTTTGCCCTCCTCCAGTCTGCTGGGACTTCTCCAGTTCTCCAGGAGTTCTCAAATATTATTGCCAATAGCTCTGAGATTATATTTGCCAACTCTTTTAATACTCTTGGATGTAGTTCATCTGGTCCTGGAGATTTAAATTCATTTAGATTAAGAAGGTATTCCTGTACTACCTCTTGACTTATTTTGAGCTGGATTTCCCCTATTGTGTCCTCTGTTCCATTCTCCTCAGGTTGGTCCTCCTTTTCCTTTTCTGAAAACACTGAGGCAAAGAAGGTGTTGAGTAATTCTGCCTTTTCTCTGTCCCCTGTTAGCATTTTGCCATCTTCTCCACGTAGCGGCCCTATCATTTCCTTCTTCCTCCTTTTGCTGCGGACATACCCAAAAAACCCCTTTTTATTGTTCTTAACCTCCCTAGCAAGCCTGAGCTCATTCTGCGCTTTAGCTTTTCTGACTTTACTCCTACACGTGTTCGCTATCTGTTTGAATTCTTCTTTGGTGATTTCCCCCCTTTTCCATTTCCTATACATGTTCTGTTTAAAACTTAGCTCCATTGAAAGTTCTTTAGTCATCCATCCTGGTTTCTTGAGACACCTCCAATTTTTCTTCCTCAATGGTACTGTTTGAAATTGTGCCTTCAGTATCTCCCTTTTGAGAAAGTCCCATCCGTCTCGAGGCCCCTTCTCTTTTAGTATTCTTGACCATGGGATCATCCCCAGTATTCCCCTGAGTTTATTGAAATCAGCTCTCCTAAAGTCAAGAATGCATGTTTGACTATGCCTGGCTTCTCCTTTCCATTGTATAACAAACTCCAGGAGAACATGATCACTCTCACCTAAGGATCCCACCACTTGCACCCCATTAACCAGGTCGTCTCTGTTGGTTAGGATCAGATCTAAAATAGCTGACCCCCTTGTTGCCTCTTCCACCTTTTGGACCATGAAATTGTCTTCCAGGCATGTAAGGAATTTGCTAGACCTTGTAGTTTTGGCTGAGTTAGATTTCCAGCAAATATCAGGATAGTTGAAGTCACCCATCACTACTACATCTCTCCTTTCTGCATGTATGTTCATCTGTTCTAGAAAGGCAACATCCAATTCCTCCGTCTGATTTGGGGGTCTGTAGTAGAGTCCCACAATAACATCCCTGTTATTTCCCTCCCCTTTAATTTTTATCCAGATGCTCTCCACCTGGCTTCCAGTATTGATGTCATGTATCACTTCACTGGTGTAAATATCCCTGACATATAATGCTATTCCTCTTCCTTTCCTGTTTGGCCTGTTTCTCCTATAAAGGTTATACCCCTCTATTCCTACATTCCAATCATGAGACTCGTCCCACCAGGTTTCAGTAACGCCTATTATATCATATTTGTTTTGTAGTGCAAGGAGTTCAAGTTCATCTTGCTTATTTCCCATGCTCTGTGCATTAGTGTAGAGACATCTGAGACCAGGTGTTCCCTTTACTTGCTCCCTGTGCAAGTTTTTTTGCCTCCCACTGTTGGGTCCTTGCGCTGTTTGCCTTGTTCCCTCTATGACAGTTTGACTCTTTTCTCCAGCCCTTTTGCCTTCCAGAATACTGTCTCCCTCCCCCATTTGACTCAGTTTAAAGCCCTCCTGATCAAATTCTTGAGACTGTTGGCAAAAATGTTTCTTCCAACTGTTGTAAGATGCACCCCGTCTCTTGCCAGAAGTCCCCCCGCATGGAAGCGCAGTCCATGATCCAAGAATCCAATTTGTTCTCGGTGACACCATCTACGGAGCCAGTTGTTTACGTCGGCTATTTTCCTCTCCCTTCTTGGACCATGCCCTTCAACTGGCAGAAGAGACGAGATGACAACCTGTGCGTTCATTTCTTTCAGTTTCCTCCCTAGGGCCTCATAATCTCTTCTGATCTTGGGAAAGCTGTGCCTTGCAGTATCATTGGTTCCCACATGGACCAAAAGGAAGGGGTAATGATCCATAGGCTTGACGAGTCTTGTCAGCCTCTCGGTCACATCACAGATCTTTGCCCCAGGGAGACAACACACCTCCCGAGTCATCTTGTCAGGCCCACATACCACTGCTTCTGTACCCCTCAGCAAGGAGTCCCCCACCACCACCACAGTTGAAAGCTGATTGTGTGCAGGGGCAGAGCTTTCTAACAAGGCAAGAACCCAGAGCTGCCATGTTGGACTTTCTCCTGAGCAAGTACTAATGCAATAAAATGGGGTGGGTTTTTTCTTCTTTTTTTGTTAAAGCAAAAGGTCATTCTTTTGCACTTTGGATAGGGTTTCTATTTTTAAAAAAAATACTGTCTGGCAACAGCAATTTGAGGAAAGCAAAAATGTGAGTAATGCATTCACGTTGCCATCTTGATTCACAGGCATGCCTGTTTGAACAGCAAACATGGATACCTTCACATGCCTGCTGTCTGCCCCAAAAAAACATTAAGAAAAACAACAGCTGCAGTGAATTGCCATTACTGCAGAGCAAGTTTTTTTTGCCTCATATAGATAAGCCCAAAGTTAATATTACTTTAAAATGATACTTCTTGCCCTGATCCTGAGTGGATTCTTGGAGCTGCTATTATACTTTTAAAAAAATGCAATTGGAATTGCTATTATCTTTTTTTTAGTGGTTGTTAATTACATTTATTGCATATAAAAATAAGTCTAAACTGAAATATTTTGAACATATAACGTTTTTACAGCTATTATCTTTTTTTAAAGGGAGATCTGTAATCTATCATATTAATTTCACTCTAAGAAGACAAATGTTAGCAATGAAAGGTTAACCATATGCCTTTCTCAGTTTATTGTGAACCACAGGTAGTATGGTTCACAATAAATTGGGATACTACTTTTTGTAGTGTCTCTCAGTCTTTCATGTGAATGCTCTATGGACCTGAGGCTAGAGTGGTGCTACTGCAGGCTACGTGTCTTCATATATAACAAGGGTGAACAACTTATGGCCCTCCAAATGTTGTTGGGCTGCAGCTCCTATCATCCCTCGTCAGCAGAGCCAGTGATGAGAGGATGCAAAAAAAAGGGGGGGGATAGTTGCAGGGGATTTGGGGCCACACATGGCCCCAGAGCTGCACTTTGCACACCACTCCTCTGCAACATGGTGGACAACCTTGGGCCCTCCAGATGTTTTGGTCTGTATTCTCCACTCCTGATATATGTGATCAGAGTTTTCCCCATGGGACTTCACGGTGGTATGCTATGATTAGCTGTGGAGTTAGCTAGAATCCCAGTCTGCTCTTGTAAGAGCTGTTTGGCAGTGGAATGTGCTGTCTCCGAGTGTGGTGGAATTTCCTTCTTTGGAGGTTTTTTAAGAGGCTGAATGGCCATCTGTTGGGTATGCTTTCATTGTGTGTTCCTGCAAGGCAGGGGGTTGGACTGGATGGTCCTCGTAGTCTCTTCCAACTCTATGATTCTATGCATAGAAAGCTGGAAAAATTAGAGGTAAGGTGTCTCCATTCATACAGCTGCTTGTCTCTCAGTTCTGTTGGGGCAAAGAGAACTTGGAAGGATTCTTATCTCTGCCACACAGCAGGCTTAAGTCAAGGACAGGATTACTTAAATGAGATTGTCAACACCTACTGTGATCCTGCATGTCAAATGTCAGTGCAGAATAAGGACTTTTGACTATTGCTTATGAAATTCCATTCTTATTACCTTTGGTGAATATTGCTTAAAAACAACAGTGTGTCTTGAATTGATTTAGCATGAGAAAGGTTCAAGATCCCATTACAAACTCTGTTGTGGTGGATACCCAAGAGGAGTCCGTCTATGTTCCCAAAAGCAAAACTGATCTTATAGGCAGCACTTGAATAAATATAAGTAAAGCCGTATAGTTTCTCCATTACCATCTGTTTTCTATAATATTCACATTAATGGAAATGCATGGTCTTTCAAGAATTTGGGGTTTTTAAAAACAGTAATATTATGCTTTACATTGAGATCTTGGCTGGGGATAGAGAGCAAATGAATGAAAAACATTTTTTAAAAAATTTATGGTTGAGACAGCATACCATAAGAGCAAATGGGAGGTGATGCATTATTAAAGAGATTACATAATTGGATTTAAAAAAAAAAGAAGAAGCAACATACAATTTATCTATGCAGATGCAAGGGCAATGAAACTTAAGAAGTTAAGACATTTAAGAAAATGCATTTGGATGAGAAATGTTGAGTGGCATTGTCTGTCTATACTAATGGTGCTGCTAATGAGCATTTCTGCCCATGTTTGCTAGTTTTAGAAGGCCCCCCCCCCTCCTGCCCACACTTAGAGCAGGAAATATTCAAAAGCAGAAAAGCCAGGCTTTCCCAAAAGAAGTGTGGCCTTCCTAAAGTCTGTGGTCCTGTTCCTTTCTTAGCAAAAGCTTTGGGGAGAGGTCTCTTGTTAACTTGTTTTGGTGTGTATGCTGACCAGCTCTTTTTTTCACCCTTCCTTTATCTTGGGAAGGGTGGGTTGTTGGAAGCATTCAGCAAGCAGCCCATGATACAGCCACCTGAAAGAAGTGAACATATGGGTGGGCTGATGGAGTCCAAAAAGGCACATTTAAAAATAAAGAAACCATCCACTTAATCCCAGGCTGTACTTCAGAAAGTGACAGATTAGCTAAAGCAGCTTTAATTTTTGACTCTCTCTGATCTTGGAAAGAGTCAGGTCTGAAAGGAAAGATGCCAAAGCCATGGACTCATGGATATTCAGGAGAAATTTCTGTCTTGTATATACAGCTGCCTTGCCTGTCTTTGCTGGTAGGGCCTAATGATCCAAGACTGATATTGTTTGAGGCTATGGAAGTCTTTGGGTAACTTTATATATTCAGCAGAATCAAATAATTAAGTGGGTTCCTGAACTGTACCATTTCTAGCTGCCTGTGAACAATGCAAATTTCAATGTTCCCCATACAGGAATCTTAACTTGCTCATCTAAATAAATATTTTTTAAAAAATAAAATAAAATAAAATAAAGTAAAGTAAAAAAGTAAAGTAAAATAAAATAAAATACAGCTTGCTGTCTGAACACTTTTTCCTGGCCTGCTTGTTCTCTATGTGTAGGGAGTGGGTTTCTCTCTCCATTGTAGAATAAGCAACAAACGTGAAGTGCAAGGGTGCCATGGCAGGAAACTTCTTTCAGTCTGAGCACCAACCTAATTCAGTGTGGGATAAATTCTTCTGAGGGTAGAGACATTCCAGGGGCGAGCAGGGGCAATAGGGTGGAATAGCAACATATTTCAGCTTAAATCTCTTGCAGTCAATAACTAACCCTTAGGAGAAGGAATTTTATGATGGAAGAAAAAGATACAAAAGCTGGGAAATGATCAAACAATGGTGCCAAAGGAAACAGGGGAAGATCACCTGGGGAAGACCTGAACACTGGATTGAAATCCCAGGTGGGCAGAGGTTCTCCACCCTGCTAAAGTGACACAGTCCTGTGTTTTTTTCACTGCTTGGATCTGATAAATATATAAAGTGGCCACCCAAGAAAGACACACACATTATGGTACCCCAAGAAGGGGATGTAATCTACTGGAGAGTATAAATTGGTTGTGGATTGATACAGTTTCCATTGTGCTCATGCTGCTTTAGATATGCAGCCAGGGGTATCTGGTGACTTCCATTGCTGTGGAGTGGTGAATCTACTTTGGGTTTTAGCCTGAATTTTAAAGGAAATGCTCAAAGGTGCTGAGCCTATTTCAAAGATAGGGTTCAGCACCTTCAACTGCTCTTTTAAAATTCAGAGTAAGCCCTAGAGTGGATTCACAGTCCCACTGTCATACAAGCCACCAGCTGCCCATGTAATTAGCATGCATTTGAAGATTCCTATTTTGCTTTAACTCTAAAGTAAGTATGTTTGGCCCCGGTCTAAACTAGAGCACATGTGCTTCTTGCACAGTAAAAAGATAGGAATTTCAGACTGCATGCTATGTATCAAATGCAGTATGTAGTTTAGTGCTTTCTGATGTCAAATTTGCACCTAGAAGTGGGATAATATGACCCATTCATTTAAATCTTGGCACTTCTACTACAAACTTGATTGCACGGCTACTTCTTTGAAAACTCTCCTTCCGAGTGTATCTTTGCCATCTAAAGCAGGAATGGACAAAGTGTGGGCCTCCAGACATTGTTGGCCTGCAGTTCTTAGCATTCCTCACCATTGGCTACCCTGGCTGAGGCTGATGAGAGATGTAGTCCAACAGCATCAGGAAGGCTGCACTTTGCCGACCTTTTATCTAGAGAGATTATTGTTATTTCTAAATATGAGCCTATCTTGGTTTCTAACCATGCTCATGGCAATGAGTCAAGCATGCTTGTATATATCATTTTCACAAGCTTGAGAAAAGCTTTGCTGGGTGAGACTAAAGAATCTCTTTCCAAGACCAGCTGTCCCTGGTATGTGGTATTCAGAGACATAACTGCCACTGAATTGGCAGATCCATTTAGCAATTGTGTCTAAATCGCCATTGACCCCATCCTTTCTGAAACTGCCTAGTCATTTCAGAAAGCCATCCCACTGCCTTCTTCTTAGGGATATGCATCATTGCCAAGTTTTCAAAGTACCTTCTCCCAGGATCAAGGCCTTTAATCAGCTCACCCCTACTTTGCCCACTGGGCTTGTTCTCTCTGAAGGGCATCTTTTCTTGGGGGTCATGCTGCAGCATCTTCCAGACATTAGCTGACTGGTGTCAGCACTCAGCAGTCATCTCTGGGGGCTTGGAGTGTAATGAAGGTATTCTCATTTGGAAAAAAAACAGTAGCACAAGAATAGAATCATAGAATCATAGAATTGGAAGAGACTACAAGAGCCATCCAGTCCAATCCCCTGCCATGCCACCCCTCACCTGGTAACCTTAGTTTGTAGTTCTGGTTCTTGTCGGCAAGATGGGTTTTGCCAACCTTCTTTGTTTTCACTTTGACCAGCCATATTAGATTGTTGTCTTTTTTGGAGAAAGACTGAGATGGAAGTAGCAGAGGTGAATGCAGATATATGAACCATGATTGGAATCGAATTTATTCCCAATGAACTCCAGATAGCTTATACAGATTAAGGGGATGTATTTTGCTGCAGAATAAAACAGGTTTAGCCCATATTTCTTAGACAAAAGTCTTGATTCATGTTTGGGGGGCAGAACTCAGAAAAGTTACCTTTTGAAATAACCTCCCCCCATCCCACAGCCAGCATGGCCATTGGATTTTAGGAACTGTAGTCCTAGACATGTGGCCCCTGGTTGTCAAGCTACAACGTCACATACACTTGTGAGTAAAACCTGTTGACGTCATTGGTCAAGATGTGTCAGTTCTGTGCTACACATCATCTGAATTCTTCAATGCACATTTGTATGTATGGGGTGGGAAATGGAAACTATACTTTGGACTGCAAACTGTAGTTCCAAAAAGTAATGTTTCAGAGCTCTGGTTTTAGGGGACATAGAACCCCCTTGCCAGGTGTGTGTGTTTGTGTGTGTGTGTGTGCATTTTGTGCATTCAAATCATTTTTGACTTAAGGCAATCCTAAGGTGAACCTATCACAGGGTTTTCTTGGCAAGCTTTTTTTTCAGAGAGGGTTTGCCATTGTCTTCCAGTGAGGCTCAGAGTGTATGATTTGCCATGGCTGAGCAGGGATTTGAACCCTGGTCTCACTTTGCTTCCAGATATATTTTTGTTAATTGTAGGAAACACTGTCAATTTGCCTTCCCGAACAGAGATTGCCAGAAAGGATTGTGTTGTGCTTTCCTAAATGGCATGATTTTTTCTCTTTGCCAAGGAGTCTTTGCTATGTGCATCCACAGGCTCCAGCAATTAGATACTTAATTGCAAATGCCTAACAGTGCAATCCTGTGTACGTTTCTTCAGACAGAAGCCCCATGTCCTCCTGTGTGTTCAGTGGAGCTTATGTTTTAGCATTGCAGTTTCATTTAACTAGACAGTCTTCTTAAACTTCTCTTAAAATTATGAAAGCCCTGGGAAGTTTCCATCAAAGGGCAATCTGAACATGTTTTGAATCATAAATAAATACCCAAAGGCATCAGACAGTGCTCATGGGATGCTCCTCAAGGATGCAGGTTGGAGTGCAAGGGCTGGAGTATGGCCAAGGAAGATATTGCCTACAGGGCAGAGTATTGCCCCAAAGGGAGAAAAGGACTGGAGCTTCTGGTCCCTGGACGTGAATCACTCAACTGGAGCTGGTAGATGTTTGTCTCAAAGAGGTGAGAGCTCCCTGTTTCTGACTCATCCCCTTGCATAGTATCAATTGGCTGAGATCTCTAGTGCCAATTGTTACCAGCTGTCTGAGGATCTGGCCTTCAGTAGCTGTAGGGTTTCCTGTATTGTCTGTCACTGCCTTTCCGTTCCATCTGTGATGTTTATTTTTGAGGAAAGCAGAGGATTAGCTGACCTGCTGCTGCAGTATGCATTTCTCATTGTTTTATGATTGATTACTGTTTGCAATATGGGTGGATCTCTGAGCATATGTGAGCAAAATAGGGATTTGTCTACCACTTGGAATGCCCATAACCCCCCCCCCCAATCAGGATTATCAAAATGTTTATAGTTCATACAGAGCCAACTCCTTCTCCAAATTTTACAGGTTTGTCACATCTGTATTGCCACTGCAGTTATTTTAGGTTTTATGGCACCAGCAGTATTCTCAGAACAATTTTTTCCCGGGAGCTTCCAGGACTTCTCCACAGCCAATCAGTTTCCTTAACTTACAGTAGACACTGCCGCCTGCGCCCACATCCACCAAGACAAACATAAACAGATCTCTTTCCCAAATGGCTACCTTTCCTACTGATACCTGCTGATGCTTCTTGAAAGTTGAAAGCTGTAATATTATACACACTTAACCTAAGATTCTGGAAGTAAGCTTTATTGACCCCTGGGATTTTTATTTATTTATTTATTTTTGTAAACTTGCATAGGATTGGCATGTAACAAAGCCTCCCCCTCTTTTTTGTTTTACAAATAATATTTCTTTACAGAGTTCTTTATAAAATATATGAAGAATTCTTTCTTTATAAAATGGATGAAGAATATTATATAATTATTCAAACAATAAAATAAATAATAAAATAAATTATACATTAAAACCATTATGATTATATATCACAATATAATTATAAGATTAAAAAGTAAGATGAAATTTCTAAATTAAAAACCCTTAATTATTGGAAGTGATTCACTAGTAATAAACCTTTAATGTATTTATTAATTAAATGTATATTTCAATTTTACATGGCAAATACTTCTCAGGATGGCTAATAAGTAAAAAATATAGGGCATAAAATAGAAAATCATAATTAAAACATAAAAATAAATCAATAATTAAAAACGTGTCACTAAAAACCAAAAGACTATTTGGAGGTAAATGCCTTTGCTCTGCTGGCAGCAGCAGCAGCAGCAGCAGCAGCAGCAGCAGAAGAAGAAGAAGAAGAAGAAGCAGCGATGGAAATAGCCTAGCCTCCCTCAGCTGAGAGTTCCAGAGGTTGTGAACAATCACTGAGAAGGCCCTTCTCTCATTTTTCTGTCAGACCTGCCCACTATAGTAGTGTGACAGAGGATATTATCACATGAGCCCCATTGTCACTGCATTTGCGTTTGCAAAAGTGAATGGATGGAAACTGGTTTGGCAGCCCTCAGTATCGCACATCCCTTCAATAGCGCACCTGGGGCTGTTTCAGCCACTGACAATCCCTCAGCTCTCTTCCAGACTCTCCTTTAACCCCTCCTCCCTGCCCTATTGCCCTATCTAGCATGCCTTTCATGTTTTTTTATCTTTATTTTTAGTTGCAATGCAATTTGACAATTATGGCAATGCAATTTAGTGAAACAAAGAAAAAAAGAAAAGGAAAGAAAGTGGGGGCAGGGGGAGAAAACCAGCCTGTTTGGGAAGAGAGGAGGAGACTGAGACTATGTGACTGCCCAACCTCAGGTCTGCAACTGGAGAAATTATTGCACCTGAGGATTCATGGCACAGCAGTGTGATTGGGAGCTTATTGACAGATGTTCCCCATCAATGGCAAGGGACATCCTAACCCCGCTTTGGAGGCATAGCAGCAATGATTTGGAGGTGATGTCGTGATAAGTATTGCCAAAGGCATTATTATCCAGCTTTAATTCTGCTTTAAAAGGCTTGTGTGATAAAGTCCAGAGATAAGGGTCTTTGCCATGGAATCTTAAAACATAAGCAGGGGAAATACAGACATTGAAATAATTACTTTCAGGAACTATAACTTCCAGAATCCTTGCAGCCAGCATGGCTGACATTTTCTGGGAATTATTGTTTCCCAAAGTAACATCTCCAAGTTCCAAGATTTTCAAATAGCCTGATCCCAAGTTGCACAAGACTTTATAAGTCACCATAACCAGTACTTTGAATTGTGCCCAGAAATGGAGTGAAAGCAGAGCAAAGCACTGTAATAAGGCAGCCCTGTGACCTCTGTACCTAGTTGTTGTAGAAGTGTGCCTTCAAGTCATTTCTAACCTATGGTGACACTATCACAGAGGTTTTTTTTTGACAAGATTTGTTCAGAAGAGATGTGCCATTGACTTCCTCTGAGGCTGAGAGAGTGAGACTTGTCCAAAGTCACCTAGTGCATTTCCATGGCAGAGGGGGGACTTGAACCCTGATGTCCATAGTTTAATGCTCAAACCATTACATCACACCATTCCCTTATCCATCTTTACCAGGGGAGATGGCTAGTCCACACAGCAGTGCAGTGAATCCAGGTTTGGGCCTAAAATTTGAAGGGATTATTCAAGATTGTGGACCTTGTTGCCAAACCAGGTACAGCACCTTGTTTAGCTCCCTTAAGGTTCACAGTGAAAACTGGAATGGCTTTGCCATCCCAGCAACATCTGAGCCACCCACCTCTCTATCTTAAGGTTTCCCCTCTTCCCCTAGAGTAACAAAAATGGATTAGAGAAATAACAAACAGTAGGACTGGCCACTAAACAATTCTTATAACTTTAACAGCAGAAAGTTACTTGTGTGTGTGTGCCTACACACATGCAGGGATGTGCAAATGTATGCTTTGAAATAAGTTGTATAACAAGTTATTTTTCAAAAGCAATAGACCTTAAGTTCTGTCTGTTTTCCTTTCACCTCTCCTCTCCCCCAGTAGCTTTGATGTGGAGATCAGAAGCTTTTGCTTATATTTTTAGCTAACTGCAGTTTATCATTATGTCTGAACCTGGCTAGTTTTCATTCATGATTTCTTTGAGGAAGCCAAGTTCAAACCTTGGTTTAAAGCTAGCACATCTTAACAAATCATAGTAAAGATTAACCACAGTTTAGGGTTTAAGCATAATTGAAAATGGAAGTGAATGTGTTGGAAAAATCTAGCATTCTTCCCCCCCCCCGGCTTGCTATCAGAGCAAGTAAGTGACAGATAGGGTAGGGTGTCCTGCATGCCCTCCTCTCATCCTGTCTTTAATGAGCATGGTCGTAAACAGTACACAACCAAACTACAAGATCATGTGACCTAGGTTAATTTGCCTTCTGGTCTTAGATATTTTATTACTCTTTTTCTTCTGTTCTCGAAAGCTACACACTGCCTCTCCATCTTGCTCTGCAAGAATGCCTTCCATCTCACTGGAATGGTGAGTGGTAATGAACTTCTTTCTTATCCCAAACCTATTCATTAGTTAGTTAGGATATAGGCTCCAATGAATATGTAGATTTAAGAAAATTAGTACAGCTTAAGTTCCCCCCCCCCCGACAAGAAGTTGCCTGACTCTTAGTTCTTGCGACTGGGTCAAAGTACTATACTATTGAGCCCATGCCTCCAAGCTCTGCTCTGCTACAATAAAGTTAATTCCTGACAGTTTTAACTTTTAAGAAGTTTCCCAAAAAGGGCTAACACCATGGGACCTCAAATTTTACCACAGAATGCTTCTAATTTACCCCTAGCAGTTGCTTCTGAGTAGCAGAAGAGAAGGGGAGCCTATGAATCCAAGGCAAGTTCATTGTTTATCATTAGATCCAACCATAAATCAGTGAGCATGTGACAGAACAGAGAGGTAAATGTAACTTTTTTGAGCCCTGACCTTTCTGTCTGAATGCCTGCTGAATGTCATACTTTCCTACAACTTAATATCTCTTCTAAATTGCTAATCACTGCAAGAGCACCACTATTATTGCAAATTAACGGTTGTGTTTGTCTTCGAATCAGTTAATGTGCTGACCTTTAATTGAACGTAATTGAAATTACATGTACAACCATGGTCATTCTCCGCTTGTTTTCCAACTCATCTCTGGGAATTGCAAGTACAGTACAGAATGCAAATTAAAGGACCTCTAGGCACCAGTGCTTGGTAGGAATTGGACTGATGAGCTCCTGCAGAGACAGTAGGAATTTGGCTGTAGGTGTCAGCACTGGGGTTTTCAGCCTGTTTTTGGTCCCCTCTCTCATTGGGGCTGAGATCTGTTATCAGGCTTGACTTTGTCACATTGCCCATAAAGCAGAGACTTTGTTAAGATCTAACCCTTACATTTATCTTGGGCATATTTCTCAGATTTTATTTGTCTCAGATGCACAAACCCTCCTAGCCTTGTGAAAAAGCAGGCTTATGCATGTCCAGCCCTCTTTTGGCTATGGATTTGTATTTTAGAGGGTGGGGGGTAACCTGGACAATCAGTGGCAACACAAAGGACTGGGTCCAAAACACATGTGCATCCCATGTATATTTGCTTCCAAAATTCTCATCCTAATTTCCCCCTTTTCCACCTTTAATTTCAGTTTACAACAAAGTCACCAGTAATAAAAAGTGGAACAGAAACATTTGAAATCTTCCCTGGTTCAATTTCTTTAATGCAGGGGTGGATATTGTGTGCCCCCCCCATACCTTGATGAGCTGCTATTTCCAACAGCCTTAGCTAGCACTTCCAGTGGTGAGGAATGTTGGGGGCTATCGTTTGTCAAGTTGCAGGGCCACAACCCCCCCCCACCTTTCCTTAATGTATGGAGCAGTGGCTGATCGTGGCTTCCATGTCAATGGATCCATGGATCTGTTCCAGAGTTTAGTCCACACTTTACTAAGTTGCTGAACCCTATCTCCAAAAGAGATTGAGCACCATGGATAGCTCCCTGTAAAGTTTTGACTGAAATCCAGAGTGGATTCACCATCCTACTGACATGGAAGCCACCTGCTATCAGTGGTGTTGCATGCAGATATCTTTTTAAACAACACTTCCCATGTTACCTTTACACATGTGTATCTGCGGGAGTTTATAGTGGTAGACATACACTCATTCACATGTTTGCATCAGTAAAACAACAGAGAAAAAGAATCTCAGTGCAATTATACATGCTAGATACGTGTGACAGATTCACCTGACTTGCCAAAAGAATCAGGCTGCCTGACAAAGTTTTGTTGGCAACCAGAACTAAAAATGGACCTTCATGAAGCTTTTTGAGAGATTCAATTATTTACAGGCCTACAGAAGGACAGATAGTGTGTCTGGATTAAAAAATGCTACTTTATTTTCTCTTGCCATGTGTGGAAAATGCCAGCATAGGGAGAGGAAGAGGCTTCGATTTCTGAATTGTGTTTTGGATTTCACCCAGAGTCATACTAGGCTGTTTTCTAAATCACTGATTTAGAGTCCAGTCTAAATCTTATGGTGATAGCAAACCCTCAACAATATAATTACATCAGGTTTGCTGGGGGAGGGAGCCCACAGTGTCTTACTGCACATGTGTATTACTAACAGAGAGGGGAGGGGGAAATGTGGAAATAAACTGCAAGGAGCAAGCTGTGCCAGAGTGTACATGCTCCATAGAATCATAGAATTGTAGAGTTGGAAGAGACCACAAGGGCCATCCAGTCCAACCCCCTGCCACGCAGGAAATCACAATCAAAGCATCCCTGATAGATGGCCATCCAGCCTCTGTTTAAAGACCTCCAAGGAAGGAGACCCCACCACACTCCGAGGGAGTGTGTTCCACTGCAGAACAGCTCTTACTGTCAGAAAGTTCCTCCTAACATTGAGGTGGAATCTCTGTTCCTGCAGCTTGCATCCATTGCTCCATGTTCTAGTTTCTGGAGCAGCAGAAAACAAGCTTGCTCCATCCTCAATGTGACACCCCTTCAAATACTTAAACAGGGCTATCATATCGCCTCTTACCATCTTTTTTCCAGGCTAAACATACCCAGCTCCCTAAGTCTCTCCTCATAAGGTATGGTTTCCAGACCTGTCACCATTTTAGTTGCCCTTCTCTGGACATGCTCCAATTTGTCAATATCCTTTTTGAATTGTGGTGCCCAGAACTGGACACAGTATTCTAGTTGAGGCCTCACCAAGGCAGAATAGAGTGGCACTATTTTACTTCCCTTGATCTAGACACTATACTTCTATTGATGAAGCCAAAAATTGCATTGGCCTTTTTAGCTGCTGCATCATATTGTTGACTCAAGTTCAACTTGTGGTCTGCTAGGACTCCTAGATCCCTTTCGCATGTAGTCTCGTTCAGCCAGGTCTCCCCCATCCTGTATCTGTGCATTTCATTTTTCCACCCTAAGTGCAGTACCTTACATTTCTCCATATTGTATTTCATTTTGTTAGCTTTGGCCCATCACTCCAGTCTATCCAGGTCATTTTGAATTTTGATCCTGTCTTCTAGGGTATTAGCTACTCCTCCTAATTTGGTGTCATCTGCAAATTTGTTAAGTATGCCCCTAATTCCATCATCCAAGTCATTGATAAAGATGTTGAATAGCACTGGGCCCAGGACAGAACCCTGTGGCACCCCACTAGTCACATCTTTCCAACATGAAGAGGAGGCACTGCTGAGCACCGTTTGGATTCGTCTGGTCAACCAATTACAAATCCATTGAACAGTTAACTTGTCTAGCCCACATTTTACAAGCTTGTTTGCAAGAATGTCATGGGGAACCTTGTCAAAGGCCTTACTGAAATCAAGGTATGCAATATTCACAGCATTCCCTTTATCTACTAAGCTGGTAATCTTATAAAAAAAGAGATCATATTAGTCTGGCATGACTTGTTTCTCTGAAACCCATGTTGACTTCTTGTGATTATGGCATTGCCTTCTAAATGTTCACAGACTCTCTGTTTAATGATCTGCTCTAGAATTTTCCCTGGTATTGATGTCAGACTAACTGGATGATAATTGTTGGGATCCTCCTTTCCTCCCCTTTTTGAAGATGGGGACAACGTTTGCCCTCCTCCAGTCTGCTGGGACTTCTCCTGTTCTCCAGGAGTTCTCAAAGATTATATCCAATGGCTCTGAGATTACATTTGCCAGCTCTTTTAATACTCTTGGATGCAGTTCATCTGATCCTGGAGATTTAAATTCATTTAGATTAAGAAGGTATTCCTGTACTACCTCTTTACTTATTCTGTGCTGGATTTCCCCTATTGTGTCCTCTGTTCCCTTATCCTCAGGTTGATCACCCTTTCCCTTTTCTGAAAACACTGAGGCAAAGAAGGTGTTGAGTAATTCTGCCTTTTCTTTGTCCCTTGTTAGCATTTTGCCATCTTTTCCACGTAGTGGCCCTACCACTTCCTTCTTCTTCCTTTTGCTGAGGACATACCCCAAAAATCCCTTTTTATTGTTCTTAACCTCTCTAGCGAGCCTGAGCTCATTTGCACTTTAGCTTTTCTGACTTTACTCTTACATGTGTTCGCTATCGGTTTGAATTCTTCTTTGGTGATTTCTCCCTTTTCCTATTTCCTATACATGTTCCATTTAAAACTTAGCTCTGTTAAAAGTTCTTTAGTCATCCATCCTGGTTTCTTGAGACACCTCCCATTTTTCTTCCTCATTGGTACTATTTGAAATTGTGCCTTCAGTATCTCTCTTTTGAGAAAGTCCCATCCGTCTTGAAGTCCCTTCTCTTTTAGTATTCCTGACCATGGGATAACCCCCAGTATTTCCCTGAGTTTATTGAAATCACTTCTGGAATTAATCATGTCCTTGTTAATCCATAATTCTGCAGACATGGAATGCAGGACTGAGCATAGTCACAGAATAATAATGGCGTGGTGTGAGTTTATTGGCTGACAGAGACATACATCCAATGGTAGGCCTTTTTCCAAACCTGATTGTTATGTGGGAGGGGTCATCTCAATGTGTGTGTGTGTGTGTGTGTGTTTTGTGCACATGTATCTTGTTGTTGTCCCACCCATTTGGGGCTTTAGATCCTCCCAGCAAGTTAGCCATAATAATGTGCAGCCCTTGAGATGAAAATGGTTTTTGTTTTGTTTTACAAATGACAGATCGCACTCCCTCCCCGTATCTGCAGAACCAATATCTGTGGATGAAAAAAAAAAAGGGACACATACCATAGAGTCATGCTGGAAAATGGGACACATACCATAGTGTCATGCTGAAAAAGAAAAGGACATATACCATAGAGTCATGCTTTTCAGGAATCACTAGGTCCTCCAATGCAATTCTATGGTATGTTTGTACCTGGAGTCCTTTATTTTAATAGGGTTTGCTATTATCCATGGTTTCCAGTATCTGTGGTGAGTCCGGGAACCAAATCCCTGCAGATACCGGACCTGTAGTGTCAAGAAAAAGTAGTCTGCAACCTGTGAGCAGATGGAGGTTCAAATCCCTCCTGGGCCATAAAACTCATTGGTTGACCTTAGGTCTAAGACACAGGGTCACTGAAAGGAGAAGATACAGGGTGGTGTTCCATGCAGATGGGAGGACAAGAAGGAAATGACAGAGTTACAGATGAGAGTGTTCCAAATGCATGTAAAAATAGTTTCATTTGTTTATTTTTGTGTTTTTGCACTTTTAAGCTTGCTCGCATCTTCTTGCGAGAACTGCCGAGATCATGCGCCCTGGTGAACATGCAAGTACAGGGCTCCCTTTTCATGCTATTACAGCAATGTTTGATAAAAATGGTTATTTTGCTGGCATACTAATGGTTTAAAATATGCTGGTAAAGAAACATTTTTAGAGGCTTGTCTGATAAAGTCCTCTGTTAAGTACAAAAGTGTGTCTTCACTAGTTATGCTTAGGTCAGGAAAGAATTGAGCAACACAGAGAACTAGAAAGCATGCAATCACAGTGAAAGAATGCAAGGAGACAGAGCTCCACATGCTATGTGATGGTCAAAAACTTTTATTTCTTAAAAAGCCCAATGCGTTTCAGCCTTAAAACCAATTGGCCTTCTTCAGGGTTTTTCTTTCAATATTCAATGGTCCACTTGTCTAGAGACTGCATACTGCAACTCCAGAAACTTCTGAGGATTGAATAGCCCCTGAAGAAGGCCAATTGGTGTTCAGGCCAAAATGTGTTGGGCTTTTTAAGAAATAAAAGTTTTTGACAATCGCATAGCACATGGAGCTCTTTCTCAGAGAAGAACTGAGACACACATGATGTACTTTATCTGTACACTAACTTGCATTGGTAAAATAGGATATAAGTGTATTGATACTGTACTGAAGGTAAAACAAATCTCATTTCTGCTGTTCTATTGTCAAAAGGTAAGACAGATGGAAATCCTGCAAAATTTGATAATTGGAACTACCACACACGTCCTGTTCCCCTCAAGTGTAGTTTGTAGTGATGATTCTTCTTCATTATATACCTTGTCAAACAGTTGCAGATTCAATGCCAGCAGCCTTCATGATGTGACACAATTCTGTCCCTCCAAAATATGCTGCTATGGCTAATCCCAAAATTCCCCATAGGGGGAGCTCTGCCAGGCTGTAGCAGCAAAAAGTACAAAGAATCATGGTGTGTCACCTTGAAGACCAACAAGTTTTATTTGGCACAAACTTTTATGGATTTCAGCTGCAGTTCATGAAAGCTTTTGCCATATAAAAATGGTTGGTCTTTAAGCTGCCACAAAACTCTTTGCTGTCTGTAATCACAAAACAAATTCTTCAACGAATTTCCCATCAAAGGCTTCTCTGGGAGAGAGGAGTACCTCTGAGAGAGAAAATACCTAATGACCGAACTAGGACCTGTTCAATTGCTGCAAAATAATCCATTTGGAAAGAATCACAGATAGACTTGTCACATAGGAATTTGAGAAAGAAGCAGAGGCCTAACTACAATTGTGCTACCAATAATGGATGTAGTTTGGAGAAGACCCGAGCTACAAGATGTGGACCACTGAGAGACCATCAGCTTCAGAACAAATGATTTTCTCACTTTGCCTCTCTATTTTTCTTCTGGCAAAGATGCTCTGTGGGCCTGCCATTATAATAATCTAGGGGATGGGTTAAGTTCTCCATGAAAGTCTGCTTGATAATGATTGAAGCAGGCACCTCCCCAACCCCTGTGGTCTGACTGTCAGGCTAACAGACAGGTGGCGAGGGAGAAGAAGGCCTGCTGTTCCCCAACCCTCCAATTAGTCCAATGTAAGTGGTGGCTGCAAGAATCCTCCATGGGAAGATGGGGGTGGGGGAGGCTACTGGTTTTTATCCCTGCTGACAGCCTGTCCTGTTTGATTCATCATCAGCCTGCTCCCTGCAGGTGAGCTGCCCCTGCTTTTTTCCACTTGGGTAAGACACTTTCTTGCAACAATGGACTTCCACTAGGGTCTGCCCTATGGCATGACATTTATGGCATGCTAGGAATCTCCTTTGCAAAAACATCCATTATCTTTCACTGGGAGGTCTAGCTCATACTCTGCAGAACAGCTTGTTGTTGTTGCTATTGTTGTTAATGATTGCTGTTACTGCTAAGCTGTGTATTAAGCAGCAGTGTGGCTCACCCATTGCAAAACTCGACAATGTTCAGTCTGTAGGGGTGGAGTAAGAAGAGGGTGGGGGAAAGAAGGGTGCAGGGACTTGGCTCAAGTTCAGTTCATGATGCACCCATTGTCTATCTGGGCCCCTCTTTCCATATATAAAGGAAGGAGAAGGTAGCTCAGAAGAATATTAACTTGTCAAGCAGCTATGTCAAGAGAAGAGTAATGATCATGAAGTACTTCCAAATTGTCATATGAAATGTAGTGATTTGGCCTGAAGAAAGAACCCTGTTGGGTTTGAAGGGGAAACAGGGGAGGTAAACCATACTTTTTAAACCATGCTTTGTTGTACACCCACAGCTTTGCTTTGTATGTGTGCTGTTTCTGCCACTGCTGTGCCATTTGTCTTGATTTGGTTTCAACAAACATGGGTATCAAAGCACATCCAGAATAAATTGGCACTCCCAGTGACTTCTAAGACGATGTAACACATGTCCTGCTGGCAACTGTGGGGCAGAAACCCACTCCCTCATCCTTTCCTGTGCACCTTGTGTGTGGGAAGCAAAATGGGCTTGGTTGAGGGTGAGGCTAGGCAGCATTTTCCCTTGCTTTATATTTTACAGCAGTAGGTATTAAAGTGTGTAAACAAGAGAGGGCTGGCAGGGGAGCAGAGTCAGAAGCTTATAAACATGCAAGTGAGAGGCAGAGGACAAACTTAGAAACTTTATTGACTTGAAACCTTGAAGAAGGTTCCTATAATAAAACTTTTGTAATAATCAATGCAGAGAAATGGTTCTCCCCATGCACAAGTTGCTGAACAGTTGCATTCAGGGTTCTGACTCTATTTCTGCCCCCCTTTACTTTTGTTTCTCATCTCTCCAATGGATTTGCCATCCATTCAGACTTCTCTTTCTTTTTGGCTACAGATAGTGCCTTTTTGCATTCCTCCATGACTATATCCTTGGCTTCAGTCCAGAGTTCTTTTGGCTTCTGGTCAATTAGGCTCAATAGTGCAAATCTATTTTTTATATTATCTTTACATTCTACAGGGATGTTCTTCAGGCTGTATTTTGGCATGATGGTAGCTTTAGTGTTCTTCTTTAGCCTTACTCTAATTTTTGATATCAGCAGTTTATGGTTTGTGCTGCAATCTGCTCCTGGTCTTGTTCTTGCAGAGAGGATGGAGCTTCTCTATCTTCTGCTTCCAATTATGTACAGTAATCTATTTCATTTCTATATTGGCCATCAGGTTATGTCCATGTATACAGTCACCTCTTTGATTGCTTGAACAACGTGTTTGTGATGAACAAACTGTTGGCCTCACAAAATTCAATCAGTCACTCTCCTACTTCATTTCTTAATCTTAGAGCAAATTTTCCTATAATCTTTGATTCTGTTCTGTTTCCTGCTTTTGCATTCCAATCACCTATGATTAACCAGAAGTCCTGTTTTTCTGTGTGATCAATTTCTTCCTGGACTCCAGCATAGAATCTTTCAATTTCTTCTTCTCCTGCCTCTGTAGCTAGAACATAAACTTGGATTGATGGGTTCTCCCTGAAGCCTTACTGATTATTATTTGGTCGGACTTTGCATTATATCCTTTGACTGCTTTTGCTAAACCTCTCCTCACTATTAGTGCCACCCCATTTCTACTTAGATTTTTATTTCCTGAGTAAAACACTGTGTAATGATCTGATTCAAAATGTCCCATTTCTGTCCACTTTGGTTTACTTACCCAAGTATTGCAATGTTTGTACGTTCAATTTCTTGTGTTACTATGTCTAGCTCCCCCTGATTCAAGCTTCTCACTTTCTATATTCCTGTAATATGTGTTGTGCAGCTTCAGACTTTCCTTTCACTTCTAAGCACATCACCAACTGAAGTCATTTCAGCTTGAGTCCAGTTGTGTCATTAGCCACTGCACTAATCATAGTTGTTCTCTGCTGCTGTACTCCTGTAGTTTGTTGAGTGCCATCCAACCTGAGAATTTTGTCTTCTGGCACTATCACTTGTTTCACTTCGGATTGTCTCATCATAGGGTTTTCCTGGTAAAAGACATTCAAAAGGGGTTTACTATGCTTCTTTCTGTGTAGTACTAACAAATGCTAGCCATGCTGCCACTGCCATTGTGTCTGAGATATCATCTGCCAGTGTTACCTCCCACAACTGCTGCTTAGCAGCTGTTTGGCACATTTGGTCTGGCTCCTCCCATGTAGGGTCTCTGACATGGGAGACCCTACTAGCAGCACTGCTGCTGTCAGTATAGCCTGTTGCCTTAAAGGAGCACACTGTCCCGCCACCTTGGAAAGGTAGTGCCATTGGTGGGAGGTTTGCTTTAGGGTCACTATAAGTCAGAAATGACCTGAAGGCACACACAACAACAATAACAACAACAACTGAAGCCAGTAAGACTTATTTCTGAGTAAATGTATATATCTTTGCATTCTGTGTACATGGCCATTGCTTTATTTGTGGAAGGTATGGAGAAAAATGGAAGAGTATGGAAAAAGTCAAGGGAAAAAGCAGCAAGATAAAACATGTTACAACATAGTAACAATTTCTGTTTGGTTTGCTACTTTTTCCATTGAGTCTGTCCTTAAGGTCACCTTAAGACCCTCATCCAGGTCTGGTGTGATTTAATCACACATTTTTTGGTTATTACTTGGTTATTTTCAAAGAGAGGGAATTTAGGAAAGATTAATAAATCTTCAACCTCCCTGCCCCCAATAAGCAATTGACAGGGAAGATAGATAGCAAAGATTTACATCCCAGTGTGTTACCATGTATAGAATTGCTCTGCTAATGTATTTACTGTATACTAACTTAACTGTGCTTCTTATCCACTCACATTCGGAATGGGTGGGTAAGGGATCAATTTTGCAAGGAAGATTTGGGAAGGAAATTCATTTGGTCTATTTTTCAATATGGTCTGCACTAATTTGTAGTTCCTGAATTAATACATGGATAACACAATTATCTTTGTTTTTTGCAGTTCTCTGAACTTTGCAATGAAGTTTTCCATTCAAAAATGTGTATTAAAAAGTATATAATAGGAAGAAGTAGGTACAAAATAGTGCACCTAAGTAGAAGGTGCTTGCAAGCTTGCATAAAAACTTGTCTTTGAAGTTTTGTACCCACTTTAAAATATAATGTGCAAATTGATACAGAAATGGGATTAAATCTATGTATGCTTGAAGAAAAATGTGTCTCGTATCAATAGGAGAGTCCCACACAACGGGGAGGGATATTAGTGGCTCATACATAGGTCCTTGCTAAGGTGCCAAGTAATACAACTCTCAAAATTTGTCTTGCCATAGTGACAGGTTTTATGTACAAGAAACCCTGTTGCAGGGATATGTTTTTAAGAGCACTACCTGCAACATGTTTTATATAGGTTAAGTTACCAACAGCTGTATAGATGTAGCCTAAAATAGTAGTTAAGTGTCAATAAACAGCAGCATAGTCACTTGTGCTCTTTACCTGTGTAGAAAGGAACAAATGACACCCACCAAACATATTAAAATGTTGAGTCATAGTAAAGAGTGGGTAGGTGGGTGAGGTGGGTGGCATAATATGTTGCGGCACCAGTCTGTCATCTCTGGTGAAGAGACTTCCTGGGCCTTTCCCTGGGTCACAGATAAAGTGAGTTGCACAGGACTCAGTCATGTTAGTGGATAGCCTTTCAGAATTAGGTATTGTACAACTGAGCACAATTTGCAAGGCATTCAAAACTGAAAAGACACATACATGGCTGGGATGGGACTGAATGCTGCCAGTTACGGGACTAATGGGTCATCAGGCAGGCCGTGTGTGTGGAAAAGATGTAAAATTGGCAGGGTAGTGTGGGCTGTGATTAGTGTTCCAAGTAAGGCAGGATGGAACCCCAATTCTTTCTAGTCAAATCTCAGACTGACAATAGATAAAACACAAAAGGTGCCAAAACCAAAAACAAACAGGATTATATGAATAGAATAATGTATTCAAAACATATACACCATATAGAATACTACAATCAAAACAAATATACAGTAGAAAATATATATAACATATAGAATAATACAGTAGAAAATACAGTATATATAACATATAGAATAATATAATCAAAACATATATGCAGCACAATAGATTTCTGGATAGTATCCATTCTGACCAAAAGGGTCTTCTTCAAAGTACAGTATAAAGAATATTTACAACAACCTGTTCTGAGAGCAAACCTTTATCTCAATAATACATAAATTTTCCCTAATCATTTAGCAGGAGCAATATCTCACAAGCAAGGCTATGGCATAAGTAACACAATGATAGAATGACAAAAATAAATATAAGTAACATAATATCTAAATAATAAGAAATGACCAGTAAGTAAAGACAGAGCCCTGAGTTTGTTCTGCTTGCTTGCTCCTCTCATGGGGAACCCCCATGTTATATATATCTTGTATATGTGAAGTCGAAGGCTTTCATGGCTGGCATCCATAGTTTTTCTGTGGTTTTTTTCCGGGCTGTGAGGCCACGCTCTAGAAGAGTTTATTTCTGACATTTCGCCTGCATCTGTGGCTGGCATCTTCAGAGAATGATTGGGTAGGAGTGTGTGTGGGGTGTTATATACTGTGAGCCCCTGTTGGAGAGGATATGTAAATTTGTGTATTTGAATGGCTAGTTTTTGGGTGGAGATATGCATGGAGGATTAGTGTCTGTTTGGCTAATGGTCCATTGTCTGCTAGAAATCCCTCTGTCCCTGGGTGGAGTTCATTTGCATGTGTTGAGTTTTATTTTAGTGTTTTTCAGGACTGGTAGCCAGATTTTGTTTACTTCTACGGTTTCTTCTTTCCTGTTGAAGTTGTCCAGGTGTTTGTGGATTTCAGTATCCATTCTGATATGATAGTTGTTGGCTTGATCCAGAATTTTGGTGTTTTTAAATAAAATTTTGTGTCCAGGTTGGTTTATAACATGTTCTGCTACTGCTGATTTTTCTGGCTGGCCCAGTCTGCAGTGTCTCTCATGTTCCTTGTTTCATGTTTGCACACTGCTCAACACATGGCGTACAGTCTAAGTAAAACAATAATCAAAATGATAAAAGTCAAATTAAAACAAGGACAATTACAACAATTAATAACAACATCCACTGTAAACCCAAGTGACAGAAAAGATAAATGTATATCAGACAAGGCCGAGGAATGCCTCCCTGAACAAGGTGGTCTTTAACTCAGATTTAAAAGTGGACAAAGAAATAATGGCCCGAGTTTGAGGGGAAAGAAGGTTGTTGGAAATATAACTCTCTGTGCTACTTTTTGTGTTGTTTGTGTGTATGCCCACTAAGGCTGGTGTCACCCCTCCCTCCCTGGAAGTTTAGGACTGGTATAATAATTCATGCCAGCATTTATTTTTTGACTTGAACTTTAATGACAAAGGCATATCTATGGCATTTTTGAGTGCACAAAGCACTTCATCATGTACATTGTCTTGCACTAATCCTCACAACAGCCTTGGAAGATACAACAGTATTATTATTCCCAGTGAGGCACTGAACCTCAGATAGCATGGTTTGTCTAAGACCAACCTAGTGAAGTCATGGGAGACCTCATGACACACCTCAGAACAACATGATGGCTAGGATAGTGGTTCTTAACCTGTGGTCTGCAGACCCCCAAGAGGCTGTAGTGTCCTCACAGGGGATCTGTGAAGGCTTGAAGGCTGCTCAGCCCACCTCCTCCCCACAGTGCAGCAGTCATGTGACAGGAGCAAAGCCAAAAGGGTGGCTGGCTTGGCCTGTGCATTACTGTTCAGTCTTCTCCAGCCCCAAAGTTGCAGGAAGAAGCACTCCCTCCAGTGCCTCTGAGAGAAGGTTTTAATGGATGGTGTGACTGTATCATCATCATCATCATCATCATTATCATCATCATCATCATCATCATCAATTGCTGTTGTTTTAAATCTTGTTTTAAGTCGTGGGGGCCTGCAGCAACAAAACATATTTAAAGGGATTCCCTGGTAAAGAAAAGATTAAGAGCCACTGGGCTTAGAGATTATGGGAGCTGTAGTCCAACAACATAATTTTTACATGCTTTCATTAACAGGGTAATTCAGACATAGTCGTTCTCTAAGTTTTTATAAATAAGTGCATTGCCATTCTACTGAAGGCTATGGTATATCACTTTGAGATGTTTCAGGTATTTTGAATTATCCTGAACTTAGATCCAATAATGTTCTATGAATTCAATAGCTTGCATGTTAAGACATCTTGTCATGAATTCAGTTTTTTAGCTGAGGTAATGTGAGCTTGATACTGGGAAAGAGCTCTTGCCCTGCAGTCAGAAAATGGCTATTTAAAAGCATTGGATACAGCAGAAATGGACAAATTAATGTGCAACATTCTTTTGGAACTTTGCCATTGTTTGAATTAGTAGAAACATGAACTCCACTTATTGTATACTTGAATGGAATAGAGAATGCACTGCTATAAGACTAGAAATAAACATTTTTCTGTAACTTTGGATGTAGTAGAAGTCATCATTATTGTCACATTTTAAGTGAGGCCAGGATCAAAGGAGCACAAAGTGTTGTGGATGTGTACATATATATGTACATATATGGTTGTGCTTTGTCAACAAATCAAATACAGTACTACTATAGGTGATTGACTGGATGCTTCATTGTTCCTTCTTCCTCTCCTTCCTCCTGTCTGGGAACAAAGCAACATACTCACTTGCCTAAGATGGAAAGCTGCTAGGTTCACAGCCACAAAGCAATTATTTCCCACTGGACAAAGAGGGCAGAAGTAATGGAGGCAGGTGAACCAGCAATTGAGTGAACAAATTATATGAGTAACAGCTGAGTGCACAAAGCTAAACCAGTTGGCCCAATATATTTTGCTGTCTGGGGCAAAGGATAAAATGGCCCATCTCTCCATTCAGTGTCCTGAGGCCAATTGCACTTGAGGGTTACCTGTTCCAGCATTCTGTTCTCATAGTGGCTAAGCATTTATCTGTGGGAAGGAAGCCCATAAACAGGTCATGCCTCCTAAGGCACCATCCTGCTCATGTTCTTCTGCAACTGGTATTCCAAGACATAGGACTTTTTCAGATGCCCCTTACCATGCAAGAAGCCTCTGTAACAGTAAGGAAGCTGCTGCGTGGCAGGGGGTCCGTTTCGGACGATGCCGTCCCTCTCTTGGCGTCATCTGTGACTGTTCTGGGTAGGATTGAGGGCGGCCACACCATTTTTTATTTACGGACAACTTATGTGAATAAAAAATGGCATGGACGCCCTCAATCCTACCCAGAACAGTCATGGACGACACCGAGAGAGGGATGGTGGCGTCCGAAACGGACCCCCTGCCGCGCAGCAGCTTTGTTACTATTACGGAGGCTTCTTGCACAGGAAGGGGTAACTGAAAAAGTCCATAAATAGGTCCCACTTTGGGAGAAAGGCTGCATATAAATGAAATACATACATACATACATACATGCCATGTCCAATACTGGAGGTAATCTTTGCTATCATGATGACCATGAGCCATCAATAGCCTTGTCTTCCATTAATTTGTCTGAATTCCTCAGTTTTACTTTGTGCTCTGAGAAGAACTACCTCCTTATGTCTGCTACCATTCTTACATTTTTTTTCACCATTCAGCTTCACTGGCACTCTGGATTCCAATATTATTAGAGAGGGAGAAAATGTCTGCCTATTCACTTTCTCCATAGCTTGCATCATTTTATATACCTCTACCACATCACTCTTCCTGGCATTTTCCCCAAGCTAAACCTCCAAGTGTTGTAATCTTTTCTCACAGAGAAGCTGTTCCAATAATTTTGGTTACTTTTTTCTGTACCTTTTTAAGCTTTTTTTTTTTTTGAAGGGCACTGACCAGAAAATACAAAGTATTGCAGGTGTAGTTGCACCATAGCTTTGCGTAGAAGCATAATGAAGTTCTGTACCATAAAAATTGGGAAGGCGCCAGATCAACGTAGGTTGGCATTAAATAAAAACAAAACAAAAACCAGCCTGACTGTAGCTGGACATGTGATCCGTTTAAGCATGTTGCCCACCCTTACTCAAGAAACAGTGCAGGCTGGGCATTCATATACGGTAAATACATTGCCCTTCTTCCATGGCAAATAAAAACAAGCACAGCTTCATTTTCAATTGACACTATTTAATAAAGATCCTGAAAATGAAATTTGCACTGTTGTTGGTTTTGACAGCAACTGTAGACTGGGTCAACATTTTATTTGATCTCTCCATTCCAACCCAAAGATCTTTTTCTTGGCTAGTGGCTGCCACTTCAGATCTTGTCAGATTATCATGTGAAATTGGCATTTTTGCCTCATCTGCTTCACCCAATGCATACTTGCTTACACTCAAATCTCATTTACCTTTCCCCAGGTTGAAGACTTTGGGAAAGTTCATTTTGTTGTTCTAACCCTTTTAAAGAATTTGGTACAGGCAGGGCCAGTTTAAGGAATTTGGGGGGGGGGCTGCAATGGTTTGTTTTGGCCCCCCCCATGTTTATCCCAGTGTCTGAGAAAGCTATATACCAGACCCCCTCCCCATCAGCCACTCTGCATTTTCTTAAAAAATAAATTGCTGCTAAATTATTTTCAAGAGGTAAGAAGTTCTTCAGAGGAGGACAAAAATTAAGTAACCACAACATGAGAGTGTTTTGCCACTGTAATAATTACATCTCCATGTGTTTCTGATTATCTGAACATATATTAAATGAGAAATATAATCAAATGCACTAACTGAGTCTGATGCAATGAAAAGGTGCTGACATGGTAAGAGAAATTGAAACATTTACAGCCTTTACCTAAAGACTGATGTATGTGAGTTCTGTGTTCGTTTTTCAACTTTGCAAAACAGTTTAGAACATGTCCACTTCCTGCAACAATGCTATATAGTGCAGCTGATTTTGCTTTAGGTTCATGTGCAAGTAACAATACATAAGGTAGCTCATGAAGCAAATTAGCCACTGGCTAATTAAGCAGAGGAACATACCACTTATGGAGGAATTATATCACCACTACTTCTCAATGAATTTAGTGTCCTAAATAAATACCCACAACTCATTTTTATTTTTGGAGTACATGGGGTTGCCATAAGTCAAAAGGCAACTTGAAAGCACATGTGCACACACACACATATCCCAGTGAGTTTTATCCCCCATCTCTCATTCTCTCTCTCCCTCTCTCTTTTCCTCCTCCCAGCTCATGCAGGGACTGTCTCCAACTACAGCATCAGTATTAGCCAGGCACCTTCTCAGTGCTCCCCCAACTTAGTACCAAGCCTCTCTCTGCAAGCAACACTGCAGGGAGAGAAGTCCAGCGGCCACTCAGTCTCTGACTCCAGCAACATTTTTATTTATTTATTTATTTATTTATTTATACCCCACTCTTCAGCCACAAGGCTATCAGAGCGGCTTACAAATTGTTTTAAGCAATAGCTATTTACACATCTACACTGCATTAAACAGTTTCCAATGCGTGTTAGCTAATTGCCCCCCACAAGCTGGGTACTCAATTTACCGACCTACAAAAGGATGGCAGGCTGAGTGAACCTTGGAGCCCACTGGAATCGAACTTGCAACGTGGTTCGGAAGTTCGATTCCTTGCAAGTTAAATAACTACCCCACCGTGCATGGCAGCCCCCCCCCCAAGATACCCCCATCCTCACAGCAATGTAGGTGCCATCTCCAAATTCCAATTTAGTCAGTAGGAAGAGCAACTCCCTCTCCGTCTCCAACAGCAGTCTCCAGCTCAGTGCTATGGCGAGGCCCCGCCTGAGGAGGGAGTGGGGGGGGGGCTTGCAAAGCAGTGTCTCCTCCTGGCAAGGAGATAGGAGACAGCAGGAGGTTAGCCCCCCCCCCCCGCTTTGGCCCATTGACCCTGGGGCCCCCGCCAATGCGGATTTGGCAGACTGGTTAAACTGGCCCTGGGTACAGGTCATCCTCTGTTTAGGGGTATACATTCCCAGACTTACTGCAGATCAGTGAAACTGCATATATTAGTGAACTGCCATAGGACACCATAGACTCATACTGAAGGATCTAGAAAATGCCTAGAGAAGCTGCTTCTCAATGCATATGGCACAACTCTACAGTCAACTTCTGGAAGAAGTTGACCATTGAGTTGTGCTGGAGGACCTCCCAATGCCTAGAGATACCTCCCCCCCCCCGTCTGACTGCGGGTAAGTGAAACCACGGGTACCAATCCTGTATAACTGAGGGGGTGGCTTGTATTGTCAGTAAACATGACCACTTCCTGCCCACCTTCAATGGCATTCCATAGTGCCCTGGCTCAGCTATATCACACTCACAGACCATTTGAGGCATGAATCAATTAGCTCAGAGTTCTTGAGATAACTGCAGCTAAGGCAGGGGTCATAAATCAACAAGGCTCAGAAAGCATCCTTGCCTGTGAGAGTCCATTTGCAGAAGTGTAGTCAGGCCAGTCCAGGTTCTGAGAATTAAGCAGAGTTGTCAGCCAGTCTGGTTCTGGTCTGAGGGTTCAAGAATCAAACAGGGTCATCAGGCAGTCCAGGGTCAGAGTCACAAACACGGCTGCTAGCCAAAAAGCAGACAATTGTTTCTAGCAACAGACCTGGGCTATAGCTAGCTCTTAAATGGGCTGCCGCCAGCTGCCTGTAATTAAGAGTGCTTCTCCTGCTGTCTGGCAAGGAGCCTCACTGAAGTCTCTGCCAGGACAGGTTTAAGGAATTTTAGCCCCCCCCCCCGCAATGCTCTATTTTGGGGGGCCCATATGTTTATTTCAGGTCACTGTAACCTAAGTCAACCTAAGCGATTCACAGTACAGGATATTCAGATTATTACTAATAATGTTTTTTCAGGAGGAGGATTACTACGGGTCCCCACAATGATGCCCCCTCCCGCAGATGCTGACGCTGCTGGTGCCTTAAACCGGCCCTGCTCCTGCAAAAGCATTATTAGTAATAATCTGAATACCCTGTACTGTGAATAGATTAGGTCAGATTAGGTTACACTGACTTTAGATAAACATATGGGCCCCCCAAAATAAAGTATTGTGGGGGGGAAATTCCTTAAACCAGCCTTGCTGAAGGGTGCCTCCCTGCCCCTTCCCACCAGGCGTACTCGCTTGCCTTGTGCTGCTTGGGCAATGAGGGTGAGCCGGTGGCCATGGTGATGTTCTAAAACTGGGCACAGGGTGCACATGACACACCCAAACTCCTGGCAGAAAAGCTGTGCTCGGCGCAGCAGCGCTCCAGCTCCCGCCAGGCCCCCATGTCCTCCACTGCCACCATTGCCAGCCTAGCTGGACAGAGATGGTGGGCCACGCAGGATGAGCCCCATTCCACGGCGCTCCGCTCCACCGGCCTGCACAGGGCGCAGGGGGTGGCTCAGCCATGTCCTCCATGAGCTCCCTGCCCGAGTGGGAACCGGGAGGGAAGGGAAGGAGCCGCCAGCTCTCGGCACAGCGCTTCCCACTCTCGCTCAGCCTAGCCCCAGACTTGGAGCAGCTCAGCCCGCGCCCAGGTGCTGCTGCTGCTGCTACCTCCAGGCCTCTCCTCCTGCAGCCGCCGATGCTCTCCCCCCAGGAGCTTGTCCTGCTCGGTGGGGGCAGAGGGAGGAAAGGAAGAAGGAGATGGAGACGATTAGGACGGGGGCCCCTGTGACTGCCCCCTGCCAATGCGGATTTGGCGGTATGGTTAAACCGGCCCTGGTCTCTGCTCTGCTCTCCTCTCCACTTGCCAGGCCCATGGGCCGTGCTGCTTCCTCAGCTGCTTCCTCTCTGATGGGTCAGCTGCAGGTGGGTCCTGGCTCTGTGCCTCCTGAGGCTGCCCTTCAACAGGGAGAGCTGCAGGACTCATCTCATCCTCGGTATCTGAATCTGAGTCTGACACATAGGCATGAATACCTTAAAGGCACCAGATCCCATCTGATTGTTAAAGCTAAGCAGGGTCAGCCTTGGTTAGTACTTGGATGGGAAAACTAACCAAGCAATACCAGGTACTGTGGACTATATTCAGAGGAAGGAATGGGCAAAACCACCTCTGAGTATTCCTTGCCTAAGAACACCCTATGAAATTCATGGGGTCACCATAAGTCACCAGGCGACTTGAAGGCAGAATCACACACACACACACACAAACGAAACACAGCCCCTATTTTTCATGTAAAGTTTTTCTCCCCCTCCTCCTTCCTCTCTCCCTCCCTCTATATGTCTGTGTTTGTGTGTCAGAGAGAGGACCAGCAAACAACCATATAATGCTGGACACTCATGGTGTCGTTTAGGATACCTACATAGGTTTGAGGCATATGAAATGCAGCCAAGATCATAGAAGAGTTCTACAAGACATGTGCCTCACACTTTCATCTCACTCTTCTGGTGCCACAATAGCACACTTCTGGCTGGGTGGCTATTTATTTCCTGTCTCTCTGTAACATGTTTTCAAAACCAAGATGAGAGAAGGGGCTTAGAAGGATGTTTTCAAAGAGATCAAGTCTGGTCCCTATAATATTTCATTGTTCATATTTATCAAACCCTCCAATATAAATCTGTTTTCTTTAAAACTGCTCAAGCTCCATAAATGGGACAAGAAACCAGCTTACAGTAACTGATTGATTCCCGTTTTCTTGCCTCAATATAAGGTAGCCTCAAGTCAAATTATTAGAGAGGGAAGGAGAGACAGGGCTCAAGCTGTATATCAGAGTGGTCGACTTATGTCACAGACATGCTAGGATCTTCTTGGCTTCACTAAGTTCTGTCAAAATATTTTAGTGTAATGCTTGTTTCCTTCAGGTTGTTAAGATAATGAACTGACCCTTGGTCAAATAATCTACCTCTCCAGTGGCTTTCACTAATCTAGGAAAGGGTGGAAGCTGAATCAGCCGTACTTTATGCATAGCAAATAATTGATGCCATTTAATTAGCACTGGTTTCCCCAGTTCCTTTCTGTGTTTTGGAGAGCCTTGGGTTTTGTTTTTTTGTTTTTTGTTTTAAAGTATGCAGGCTTGCCTGCTGAGCTCAGCATGATCATAGGCTTGCTTCCTCCAAGGAATGTGGCAGGGCAGCTGCCATTCAGGTTAGGAATGTTGCAGAAGCTGGCAAGGTATAGAGTTTCTACTGGAATATATTATTATTATTATTATATACATATTATATATGAACATTATTCCCAAAATAATTTCAGCCCCTTGCATAGCTCTTTAAAGTTCAGATTAAGTTATACAGTGGATCTACCACAACTGGGTATTTATCTGCAAACAAACTGCAGATTCTCTTAGGTTCTTCCATCCATTACCTTCCAAATCCTGAGCTCCACTATTCTTCCCTGGTTCCATCTATTCTCTGGTGTGCGGCCTCATCAAGAAATTAAAAGCTAGCAACTCTGCATTGTTCCAGGTTGACCCCTTTTTGCAAGTGTCAGTAAGGAGAAGATCCTTCATCCTCTACGTTTAGGTGGTTTTCAAATTTCTTCAAAGGATGAGTGCTGGAGGCACCAGGTCATTTTTCTGCAAGAGTACACTGGCTTGTCAAAGCCAAGGCTTTCAGCTCATGCAAGGCAAAAACAAAACAAAACAAAATCTTCTGTGCCATCTCTAATCCCTTCTTTTCTACCCAACCTCTGTCCCCTCCCAACTGTAGTTCCTCTGAAGGCCAAGATTGTGACACTCCTTTAGCACTATTTATCCTTCTCACTTCCTTCATCCTCAAGGCTCTGGTGTCCTTCTTGTTTCCTTAGAAATAACATCACACTGTCCTTTCTCTCCAGCCCTCCTACTGTTTAATCACTCTTCAGAACCTGGCAGAACTTGGTAAAGTTGATTCTTGACTATAACTCCCAGAATGCCCCAGCCAGCATAGTTAGGTCATGCAGCTGGATGGGTTCTGGTAGCTGTATTCTCAAAAGATAATTTTGGCAATGGCTGCCCCAGAGTAGCTTTGCTGGTTAGGTTAAATTTCCCCATCACTTTGAGTTCACTTCTCCCATTTTGTTCATTTATGAGGATTTTAATTGTGGATTTCCTAATCTTTAAAGGGATGGGGAATGTGTTCTTACCCAGATGTTGCTGGACTCTAATTACCATTAGCCTCCAGTATAACCAATGGTGCTGAGTAATGGGACTTGTAGTGCAATACCTAGAGGACCACACATTTATTTTATTGAATTATTTAATGAATTTATTAATGAATTACTTTTAAATTTAATTAATATCCCACTCTTCTCCCGACATGGAACCCAAGATGGCTCACAATATGACTCCACAGCTTTGCTTTAAACTAATAGTCTAGATACCTGGAGGAAAATGAGGCAAGTTGGTATAGGCAGACTTTAAGTTGGAAGTGCAAGGTTGCCCAAAACCACTGGACTCCTACAAACACCACAGACCCACAAACCCCACCAGTTTTATCTACAACTTAAAGCTGTTGCTACCCAAATAGTGTGGTAGGGCCATTTGTTCCTTATGTCTACTACAAGGCCCTTTCCTTCTTCCCTACCACTTGGCACCCAGGTGGCATTATGGGAGCTCTGTACTTCTGAGCCATCAGCTTAGCCTAATTGTATAACTGTCTTAACTCCTCTTAACTCCTCGGCATGACATTGCACTCTGGACACACTTCCTGGGGAGGTGGCAGAACTTCAGGCAGATTATCTGCTGACAGAGTTGACCTGACAGTTCAGAACAGCTAATGTGATCTCAGGTCAGGAAAAAGACCCCTTGGCAACCCTTGGCCATGGCTGCACAGCTGAGTATTAAGGCCAAATCAGTGCTGGGAGAGGCTGCTAGTGAGCTGAGGAGGTTGGCATTCTGCCTTTTGCCACTGGGGACAGCTACAACGTGGACAAGTTTCACATGCATGCGTGCACATACTTGCTTCTTAATCAAAGGATTCAGAGGCCAGTTTTATGTTCTTGGAGACCAGAACTTGGAAACTTGGGGGCCAGCATGATCACTGGGAGATTCTGGAAATTCTAGCCCAAGACAGTAACTTTTCCAGGCTCTCCTAGATTGCATTCCAGACTTTAATCACTTGGTTATTGGTTTGGTGCATACACCTATGTGTATTTTCTTTTCAGAGACAGGCTGAGAGCTAAGGGCCTGTTTCTGAAGCCTAGCTACTCCCAACCGTCCCTGTGGCCTCCCCTTTCAAGCATAGGGAAAGGTGCGGGGCAATATTTTTTTATGCATAAAACATTGGTGGGGGAAGCTTAAGTAGCACATTGTCTCTCACTTCCCTAGGTGCTGGACTTTTTTTTTAATTGTTTTTATTAAATAGAGTGAAAGATAAAAAATATTAACATTCCAACATGCGATATTGCAGTGCATTATTTTATATTTACATACAATCATTCTGTATTCTTAAATTGTCTCTAATCCTTTTAATATAAAATCTTATTATCTGAATTACCAATATTAATTGTATACATCATATGTACATAATATGCATTAATTGACTTCCTTTCTGGCTATTTCAAATATATTCCTTCCTATAATGTACATCTATTTTTGCCCTAAATATATGGTTTCTATATTCCTGAGTATTAAAATCCATATTCAAAAACAAATTCTTGCTCAAGTATAAATAAACAGATATATCATATATAAGGTTGTATTTTAAATATACTAATCTTCTGTAAGCTCTATTTCAATGTTATATTATTAGCCGCTTGATCTTTATTCAGACATGAGAGATTGCTATTATGTTCCCCCACCTATTAGCTAAATATTTGATTATAGTTGTCCAGTCTTCATTGTATTTATCAAAAGTTTGACCTTTTAGTAACATCGTTAATCTGTCTAAATTAAGGTATTCATACAGTTTCTCAAGCCACTGATCCTCATTAGGACATTCTTTATTTTTCCACATTTTTGCGAATGTAATTCTGGCAGTTACTAACATGTAGAAGATGGTTTTCCCATGTTCCTTCTCAATTGATTTTTCTATCATTCCTAACAGGAAGACTTCTGGTTTCTATTGGAGTTTGATATTTAATATTTCCTCTATTATTTGTTGAACTTGTTTCCAAAATTTATGTGTCACTTTGCATTTCTACCACAAGTGAAAAAAAGTTGCATTTTTTCCTCCATATTTCCAACAGGAGCTCTGTGCTCCTTTGTACATTCAGGCTAATTTGTTAGGCGATAAATGCCATCTAAAATACATTTTGTATAGATTTTCTCTTAAATCTTGGCTTAGTGTTCTTTTAATTTGTTTTATCCACATATATTCCCAATTTTCAAATTCTATTGCATGACCAACATTTTTTGCCCATGCAATCATACTAGGTTTCACTGTTTCTTCTTCTGTCTCCCATTCCAAGAGTAATTTATAAAATCTAGAAATCATATTTTTGTTCCCCAACTCTAGGATAGAGTCCCATTGTGATTTTTGGATCAAAAAGCCTGTTAGATTTGCATCCATTTTGTATCTCTCTTTCATTTGCATATATAAATACCAATGACATACTAAATCATCTTCTGTCATTTCATCTTGAGTTTTAAGTCTTAGCTGATCACCTTCAGTTTTTAGGATATCTCCATATCTCAGCCATTGTTTGAATGGAATACCCTCTTTGTTATATAGTACTTCGTGAGGTGAAGCCCATAAGGGCATTGAGCAAAATATTCTATTTTTAATTTTTTTCCAGCATTTAATTAAGGGTCTTCTGATAGTATGATTGTAAAAGTCTCTGTTTATTAAGTCCTTGTTATGAAAAAGATAAGCATGCCAACCGAAGCGGATACCATCTCCTTCAATTGCCACTAGTTTTTTATTCTCCAATGTTGTCCATTCCTTTATCCATGTGAGGCAGCATGCCTCATAATAAATTTTCAGGTTTGGGATGTTCAAGCCTCCTCTTTCTTTAGCATCTTGAAGGATTTTCATCTTCACTCTCGGCTTCTTGCCAGACCAGATAAACTTGGAGATGTCCACGTGCCATTCCTTGAAGACTTTCTGCATTATAGTTATTGGGATTGTTTGGAAAAGAAAAATCATTCTAGGTAGTACAGTATATTCATTTTGATTATACTGATTTTCCCTAATAAGTTTGTTGTCATCCTTTGCCAATTGTTTAGATCTTTCTTAATTTGAGACCAAGTTTTTTTTATAATTGTTGTTGAAGAGATCCGAATTATTATTTGTTATATATACTCCAAGATACTTAACATTTCTTGTTATCTTGAATCCTGATTTGTCCATTAAGTACCTCTCTTCTTCTTTAGAGAGGTTTTTAGAGAGGATTATTGTTTTATCTTTGTTGACTTTCAGACCTGATATTAATTCAAACTCTTTTAAAATATTTATAATTGGTAAAATTTCTTCCTGGGGGTCTCCCAAAGATATGACTAGATCATCAGCAAACATTTTTAATTTGTATCTATACTTTTATATTTTGATTCCTTTTATGTCATCATCTTCATTAATTCTTTTGCTCAGTATGTCCATTACTAATAAGAAGAGGAATGGAGAAAGGGGGCATCCTTGCCTTGTCCCTTTACATATTTGAAAATTCTCTTCCCCCCGCCCATTTATTATCAGTTTAGCTGATTGTTTGTAATATATAGCTTGGATCCAATCTATGAATTTTTGTCCAGTATCAATTTGAGTTAAGATTTGCAACATCAGCGACCAGTCCACATTGTCAAATGCTTTTTCAATATCTAAAAAGATGAGCGCTAGTTTTTTTTGTTTATGGTTTTCATGATAATCAATAAGATTTATAATATGTCTTATGTTACCTTTCATGTATCTTCCAGGTAAAACCCTCTTTGGTCCTCGCTCACCCAATCTTTTAATACTTTTTTTAGTCTCTCCACTAATATGGATGCAAAAATCTTGTAATCTACATTTAACAGGGAGATCGGCCGATAGTTCTTGGGGTCACATGGATCTCTGCCTTCTTTTTGGATTAATGTAATATGGGCCTCTTCCCAAGTTTTAGGATATAAACCGTAAGCCACGGCTTCCAATGTTCTTTTAAGAGGCAAGGTGATTAAATCCCCCATCATCTTGTAAATCTTAGGTGTAAGTCCATCTGGCCCAGGTGCCTTCCCTATTTTTAATTTTTGAATCCTTTCAAAAATTTCTGTCACCGTTATAGGCTTGTTTAATATTTCCTTCTGCTGTTCTGAACATTTCAAGATTGGGTGTTCTTTTAAGAAAGCTTGGAGATTTCCCGGAGTGTTGTTTTGCTTTTGATACAATGTTGTGCAATAATCTTTAAATATCTGCATTATTTTTGACTGGTCAGAATAGAGTTGGTTGCCATGTCTTACTCTGCTGATCAGATTTCTTTCTCTTTTTTCCCTTAATTGGTAAGCCAGCCATCTTCCCGGTTTATTCGAATGTTCAAAACTTCTTTGCTTTAGATATTGTAACTTCTTTTGTATTTCTTCCATAGTGTTTTCGGCTAGCTGTTCTTGTAAGATTTTTATTTCTCTCATCAATGTTTTATTGTGAGGGTTTTGTTGTAATTTTATTTCTCTGTTTCTAATTTCTTCTTGAATCTTTCCAGTTTTTTCAAGTTTTCTCTAATTTAAAATACTGCTTTGTTGGATGAAAAAGCCACGTATGACAGCTTTGAAGGCATCCCATACAATGGTTATGTCCGTTCCTGTATTAAGGTTTTCTTCAAAAAAACCACTTAATTTCCTGTCTGACTCTTTGTATTACCTCTTCTTTCTGCAATAAACTATCGTTCAATCTCCAAGTGTATGCTGTATTTCCTCTATCTCTCAAATGGAGAAGTACCGGGTTATGGTCCAACCAGATTCTAGGGAGTGTGTTGATTTTATAAACAAGTTTACAAATATTTCGAGATGTCACAAAAAAATCTATTCTGGAGAAGGAATGATGTCATTCAGAATAAAGTGTAAATTCTTTAGCTTCATCATATTTTGATCTCCATACATCCACCAAAGAGAGATTGTCCATTAGGTTTTCAAATGATTTAGGCAATTTGCCTTGTCTTTTTAAATTTGTTTCGTAGATTTCCTGTCTAAAGTGGGGGAGGTCACTCCGTTCCAATCTCCGCATAGGATTAGCCTATCATGATCAAAGTCCAAGAGTTTATCCATTAATTTTTGAAAAAATCTATTTTTCTTCTCTAAGGGGGCATATAGACCGAGGATTAATTTTTTTTTATTTAAAATATTGGCTTCTATTATTACATACTGACCTTCTGGATCGCAGTAAAGTTCTTGTGATTGAATTTTATGATTCACATATATTATCACTCCCTTCTTTTTGTTCTTTGCAGCCGATAGATATTCTCTGCCTAGTTTTTTTGTTTTTCAATAAATGTTTATCATCGTCTTTAATGTGGTTTTCTTGCAGGCAGATTATATCCAATGTCTTCTTTCCTAACACATGAAAGATTTTCTTCCTTTTCTCTGGGGAGTTGAGGCCTTTAATATTCCAAGTCAAGATTTTTGTGTTCATTTTGTTGATTTTTATTTAATGTTGGTCTATGTATTCTATTTTCCTTTTCCAAATAATATTTCGTCCTCTGATTGTTCAACATCTTTCCCCAGAAATTGCTCTTTATCTTCTTCCTCTTCTTCTACCTCTGCTTCTTCTTCTTCCTCCTCTGGATCCGGGTTCACCCCTCCTGCCGCTTCTGCTTGTTGTTTTAGTTCTTGTAAGTTTTTATCCTCAATTTTTAAATCTTTTTTATATTTCTCCATAAATTCTTCTACTTTGTGGATTGATGTTATTTTAAAATTCCTTTGTTTACATCTGAAGGAAATTCCTTCTATTTTTTCCCATTTGTATCATATTCCATTCTGTCTCAACAACTCTGTAAGATTACTATAGTTCCTTCTTTTTTAAAGAATTCTAATAGGAATGTCCTTAAGTATCAAAATGTCATTGCCTTCAATCTCGAATTTTTGTTCAAAGTTTCTTTGTATAAATAGATCCCTGGTTTTTTTTACGGACAAAGTATACAACAATGTCTCTAGGTAATTTTTTCTGTTTGGCAATTTTTGAAGATAATCTGTAAATTTTATCAATTTCCCAATCAAATTGGGATTTAGTTTTGCCCATGAACTTGGCCAACTTCGGTATGAGGTATTTGTACAAATCTTCCTCTGGCTGTTCTTTTAAGGTGCTGGACTTTTGATGTGGATTCCAGCCCCTGAAACTATATTTTGCAAAACTGCAAACAGTGGAGAAAACTACATGTGACTAAGGGCCAAACTAGATGTGACATTTGTTATGCAGTCAGTCCTGGTGGGCAAGATTTTCAAAAAATGAACAGCAAGCAGGGGTCTGTGAAAGCTGAATTGGGGTTGTAATGGGTGGGGAAGAGGTTTTAACCCTTCTCCCTAGCCTCAATCAGAATCCTCCCCCTTGACTTCCATTTATAATTGAAGAAAAACTCCCATTGCTTTGTTGTTATGTGCTTTCAAGTCAACTCCAACTTATAGTGACCCTATCACAGGGTTTTCTTGGCAAGATATTTTCAGAGGGGTTTGTCCTTGCCTTCTTCTTAGGATGAGAGAGTGTGACTTGCCCAAGGTCACCTGGTGGGTTTCCACAGCTGAGGTAAGATTTGAACCCTGACCTTCTGGAGTCCTAGTCCAACATTCAAACCACTACATCATACTGGTTCTCTTCCCATTGCTGCCAAAATTAAAATTTAAGTGCATTACTACTTTATGGAGAGCTTGTTGAACTTCTCTAAGGATGGAAGATTTAGATACTGATTCTGCTTTACAATACTGAATAGACTGAATGGAGAATCCTTTATTGTCACTGCCAGTCCTGTATGCTGTTGTATCAGTTTTGTACTTAAGGAACCTTGAGTAAAGACTTCAGTCAGGTTAATTCAGTGGACTAGAGTTCTAGCCAGGGATTTTAAGTACATCACCAAAGTAAAAATCCCAGGATTCCATAGGATGGATATATATTACTTGAAGTGATATGAAACTGATATAACTGTATAGCACTGTACAGTTTCAAACAGTATTAAATGGCACTTTGCTTATGTAAAGAAGACGGCAGTTAGTGGACAGAGCAGTGATTCAGGGAGGCAATTAATGCTTGTCCTTTTAATCTCTATGCCAAATTATTGTTCTGCTATCTGTGTAGTAAACAGAGACTGTGTTAATTAACTCAGTGCTACATGAAATTAATGTTTGTTCCATACTGTAAACCTGCAAAATGCTATAACAGTACTAACTGCAGAGAACTCCAGGTTGAAGTGAAATAAAGTATTTTTATTGGAAATAACACAAAAGGCATTCACACATGCAACACACATTCACAAGAACCACACAAGGCTATTGAGGAGTAAGGCAGAAAGGTTAGATAGAGGGATAGATTTGAGAGATAGGGTGATAGTTACCAGTCTTGAAGATCAGAATTTTGAAGTAATCAGACAGAAGTCTGAGGGTGGCATTGGAAGTTCCAATACGGAGGTGCACCAAGAAACAGAGTGGCCGGGCTCATACATAGTGGCACACCTTTCTGTTGTTGGGGGACTAATATTTATACCTTGCTTCATTTCCTGAAAGGGTACTCCGGCTAGGACAAAGCCTAGATGGGTTTCCCACCAGGTAAACAAAGGAAACCAAAACTTAATCTGATTGCTGTCTATGGCTGGGAGATAGAAATTGATGGATTTGCAACAACCTCGCAGTGCAGGACAGGAGAGGGTTCCAAGGGATATTTCCTAGGGGGATTTGGGTGGGAAAGGTCACTTGATTGTTTCAGTTGGATGACTCACTGCTGAGGTATCCAAGAAGGAATTAGCACATACTTCCTTCTGCACAATCCTAGTTTGGGCTTACTTGCTAAAATATTTCTAAGACGTCTTAGTGATGAGCCAGAGGGCCTTCTCCACTGCTGCTCCAAAACTGTGGAATGACCTGCTGGAGGAGATCCATCACATCTCTACTCTTATAGCCTTTAAAAAGGCTCTTAAGATGGATCTCTTCCGGCAGGCCTTCCCAACTCAAATTCTCTTCCTGTACAAGGTGATCTACGTCGCTCTGTCCACCCATTATCTCCCCTTTTAAACTTTTGTATTCTTGTTTTTAAACTGTGTTTATTTAATTGTAATTTTAGTATTGGGTTTGGGGGGATTGGGAAGGGACTAACTTTGAATTTTATTGTGTTCCATGTGTTTTTATTGTTGTAACCTGTCTGGATTCCTTGTGATTGGGCGGGCTATAAATAAATAATTTATTATTATTATATTATTATTTCAAAGTCCACCTGATCTCTTTTTGGATCATCCCAATCAACTTGACCTCTTCCAAGTGTCCAATATTTCCAATTATGAGATATTAGGGGGAGAGGTAGTAGGGCATGCGTACAGTGAACACTTTTATCTTTCATAAATGCCCCCTTCTTGCCATTCTACTGCCAAATCACATCTGAACCAATCCTACATACTTTCAGATGTAATGATGAACCATAGTTTGTCATCAAGTGCAGAATCTATAGTAAACTTTCTTCAGTTCCCCCTAACCATACTCTTTTCCTAATGAAGCACTGTTGTACATAAGGAAGAAGAAATGTCAATGTAACCATAGTTTCCCAGTGGAGAGGGCTCCAGAGCATCTGCATGCTTGGGGTTGTCCCTCTCACTTGCTGCTAGTAGGCAGGTAACAGAGTATTTTTGAACTGCCCACCGGTGAGGTCATCTAGGAGGGACGACCCCCGATTGGCCAGTCTGTTTCCTGCCTACGCTCCTCGTAGGACATCTTTCCTTTGTCCTCACCTGCACTCTACCACTTGGCTGGTGCCATATTTTTAAAAAAAATTAATTAATTTTAAAGTTTCCACTCATTGGTTGTTTGAAGTCACAGAAGGGAGAGGACAGGATGAGTTCTCCTGAGGAAATAAACACTGTTATCATGGCAGTGATTTCAGGAGAAAGGATGACCAGGCAAGGCAGCCACATTCTGGCTGCAGCTGAGGAAGAGGTCCTTGGGAGCTCCACTGCCAGCAGCAGCGGCAAATCCAGCTCCTCAAAGGGCAGCGGCAGCAAGAAGAGGCCAAACAAGGGGGAGATCCCCCCGCCTCGGTCACTGCCGGCTGCGCCCCGAGCCCGCTCGACCCAGACAGGTCTGGAGACGGCCGGGAGGAGGACTCCTCTGCGCTGCCTCAGGAGGAGGAGGAGGAGGCGTGGACCTTCCCTTCCAACGGGGTGCGCTCTGCAGTGCAGGCAACCCAGGCCATTCCCCCCGCACCACTGGAGGATCCAGCCTGTTTCTCCAGCCAGTGGAGACAGTGAGTGGAGCGCTGCCCTGGGGAACGGGAGCACTGGGGGAGGGAGAGCTTGCCCTGGCCCAGGAATGGGTTAGGAGCATTGTGGCCAGGGAGTGAACAGGTTCGTGCGAAAGCGAAGGTTCAGAATGGAGACTCTGAGGCACATTCTAGAGACTGTGCAACTGGGGGATTTCATGTCCTTTCTGGATTTGCAGGATGCTTACCTCCACATTCCTATCCATCAGGACCATCGCTAGTTCCTGCACTTCTGCTACAACAACAGACATTTCCAATACAAGGCTCTTCCCTTTGGTCTCTCCTTGGCTCCCAGGGTTTTCATGAAGATTCTGGTGACTCTGGTGGCCAACTGGCGACATTTAGGAATACATGTCTATCCTTATTTAGATGACTTACTGATACGCTCTGCATCTCGCCAGGAGGTGGAGAGAGAGGTCGGGTTGGTTTTGGACTCCCTCCTCAAACACGGTTTCCAGGTCAACTTCGAAAAGAGCTCCCTATCCCCGACCCAGCAAATCCAGCACCTGGGAGCGATTATGGACTCAGTGGAGGGACAGGTCCGGTTAACCCCAGAGCGAATCAATTCGATTCACAGGATGATACAGAAGGTGCTCTCAACCCCCAGGACGGACATCATGTCACTAGCCCAACTACAGGGCCTAATGATAGCGACAGTGGAGTGTCTCCCATAGGCGAGGTTCCACGCCAGGGTGCTCCAGTGGTTCCTACCTCCTTACCAACTGAGATAGCCAACAGAAGATATCACCCGGTGAGACTGCCACAGGAGGTCAGGGAGTCACTCCAGTGGTGGCTCTCCCCAGCCATACGCAAGGGAAGGCCATTGTGGCAACAGGACAAGCTCCAAATCACCACGGATGCCAGCTTAAGGGGATGGGGGGCACATTGCGGACCCCACCTGGCCCAGGGAAGATGGTTGGCAAAGGAGGTGGCACACAGCATCAACTGGCTAGAACTCAGGGTGGTCAGACTGGCCCTGCTAGCTTTCAGCAACCTGGTAAGGAACAGGGCGGCGTTGGTGTGAACAGACAATGTCACAACGAAAGCGCACATAAATCGCCAGGGAGGAACGAAGTCCCGGGCTCTCATGACGGAATCGGCATGTCTCTTGAAGTGGGTGGAAGTCAACCTCACGTCGATAATGGCCGAACATCTGCGGGGCACCCTCAACTTAATGGCAGATTGGCTCAGCAGATCATATATCGACCAGAGAGAGTGGAGCCTTCATCAGGAGGTGTTCATCAATGTCACCCGATGCCTGGGACGTCCAGAGGTAGATCTATTTGCCTCACCAGTGAATGTGAAACTCCCTCGCTTCTTCTCCTGCTACGTGACAGAGGGAGCAGAGGATATGGATGCACTGACGTGCCCCTGGCCTCGCGTGCTTCTCTACGCCTTTCCCCCAATTCATTTGATATCTAAGCTGATCAACAGGGTACAGGTGGAGGAAGCAGAAGCCATATTAATCGCACCCGAATGGCCTCAAAGGAGCTGGTTTCTGGAAATCCTCGACTTGCAAGTGGAGTTGACAACAATTCCAGTATGAGACGATCTATTAGCCCAAGGTCAGGAGTTTCACCCAGACCCAGCCTGGCTACAGCTCCACGCGTGGAGATTGAACGGCAGATGCTCACAGTGAGGGGGTACTCATGCACAGTAGTTGGAACGATCCTGGCGTCCAGACACGAATCCACACAGCGGATCTATGAGTACACCTTTTAAGTGTTTTGACAGTGGTGCAGGCGAAAGAGCCTGGACTTCAGAGAAGTTTCAGTTCCTGTTCTGCTGGACTTCTTGCAAGATAGGGTGCAGGCGGGGCTGCGGCTGAACACAATAAAGAGACAGGTCATCACGTCGTTCTTACCTCCAGGGTGGGCGCGCTCTGTGTCTACACACCCCCATCTCCACCGCTTCATTAAAGTCTGTCAAACTTAGCTCCCCCTACGGTACACAGATTCCCGACGTGGGATCTCCATACAGTCCTAAAGGCGCTAACGGTAGCCCAGTTTGAGCCCCTGCAGGAGGTACCTCTAAAGTTCCTGACTTGGAAAGTCCTCTTCCTGGTGGCGATTACCTCAGCACGTAGGTTGTCAGAGCTCGCAGCAATGTCAACCAGGCGGGATCTGTGTATCTTCAGAACTGATTCAGTGGTACTCAGACTTCACCCAGACTTCAAACCGAAGGTCGATTCGGTGTTCCACAGGGCTCAGGAGATCATGTTGCCCTCCTTCTGCCTGAATTTGGAGAGGGAATTGGAATGGATATGGCACACCTTAGATGTGCGCAGGGCATTGAAAATCTACATACGACGGACAGCTCAATTCAGGACGTCCGAGACCCTATTCGTGTCTCCGCATACCAAGTACCTGGGAAGAAGGGTATCCCCTTCCACATTGGGCCGATGCATCAGGTGCTACTTCACGACGGTCTATGAAGCACAGAATAAGCAGGTGCCGGAGGGGATCTTGGCACATTCCATCCGAAGCGCAGCAACGTCAGCAGCTTGGGAAAAGGGTGCTCCGTTAGAGGAGATATGGAAGGCGGCCACCTGGAAGTCTTCGTCAACCTTCGTGCGACACTGCAGGCTGGACAAGTGGCAGTCCACGGAGGCCGCATTCAGCAGAAGGGTGCTGCAGTGAATTGTACAACCTTAAAAGTCCACGCAGCTCGCCTTACTTACCGAGAACTGGAGCTTGCTACATCCCAAGCATGCGGATGCTCTGGAGCCCTCTCCACTGGGAAAAGGAACGTTGGTCTTACCTGTGATACGTTCTTTTCCAGTGTAGAGGCGAAGAGCATCTGGGCCCACCCAGGGAGAGCAAGAGGGTTTGTGCTGACGGACTGAGGTCTATCAGTATGATATCTGAGTCAGCGAGAAAACTATAGGACCTCAACAGAAGATGGTACAGACGGCCGAATGGTGGTTGATACTGAGTCGCGAGGCTGTGGTGACCTCACCGGTGGGCAGTTCAAAAATACTCTGTTATCTGCCTACTAGGAGCAAGTGGGAGGGACAACCCGAAGCATACGGATGCTCTTCGTCTCTACACTGGAAAAGAACGTATCACAGGTAAGACCAACGTTCCTTTTTCCATTTTGTCTGACTATGAGGAACCAGTTTGAATAAACCGTAGTTTTTTTTAAAAAAAAAAATTTAAACCAGGATATAAGAAGAGCATTGCAACTTCTAGTTACAGAACTATTCCATTTGTCCATCCAGTTCTAGCTGTAAACACTGCTGTAGGCTGGGGAAAGTGCCAGCCCGCCCCATCAATACTTTCTTTCACTCCCTGCTGGCAATGACTGCGTTGCCTGCAGGCTCAGTTAAGTTCCCTAGGTCTTGCCTCTTTTACTTTCTGCCAGCAACACCATCCTGTTCAGAAGCTATCAGAGCCTAACTATTCAAAACCATGTCCGGTCAGGGAGGAATCAGACTTGGCTGTTGCTCAGGGGTGGCTGCGCAGGAAGTTCTTATCTGAATATACCAAATGTCACTGCAGGAGCAGTGCTCTGCCTCACATGCCAATTCAGCAAAGAGGCACTGTCTGAATCAGAGTTCTTTGAATGCCATTTCTCTTTGTAATATTTAGCCTTCAGCTACCTATTGATCATGCAGAATGGTAGCTTGAGGGTTTGTTTGTTTTTTTACCCTATGGAGATGATTATTGTGCAAGGTACACAATGCTTGGAAACCTTACCCTTTGGGATTACAACTTCCCAAATCCCCTAGCCACTGTCCATGTTGGCTCCAGGGGCCCTGGGAATTGTAGACCAAAAACATATATTTTCCAAGCTCTGTCACCATGCATTTCTAAGTTGTCTAAGAGAGAAATGGGCCACTGATTAGTGCACTTATTAGGGCACTGGCCTTTAGCTTTGGATTTAACCTGTTAATATTTTTGCAACTTATTCTATAGGCCTGTTCTGTTAATGTCATTCTCGCTATGGCTGTGATCCAACAGTAGTAGTGTGACTATGCAATGGAAAGATAACCCATTCATCTTTATTTTAACATATGGGAATGTACATGAATATTTGTGAAAATGGAGATCATTCCTACAACAGAAGGGCAAAGTCTTTTGGATGTGTAGAACTACTAAATATTTTCTGGTTTCATTTTGGGGCAGCAAATTGAATACGTCAAGGATGAAATGTTTCCCTTGCTTACGACAGTGTTCACCTCTTTGGAAAAAACACACATCCAAAACTCTGGGGGGAGGGGACCCCAATCAATCTACTGCCATTTTTTTTGGTATGTTGCTATCCCAGTGCTGTCTTGAAGTCTTACATCTCTAGAACAGCAATAGGAATAGCATTTATATTTCTGTACTGCTTATCAGTGCAAAGCACTCCCCAAGCGGTTTACAATGTGTTAGCTAATTGCCCCCAACAAGCTGGGTACTCACTGGAACAAAAGTGATTCTTTGGGGTGGGGGAGAAAGATCACTGGGTTTTCCACAATTTATGAATAGATATTGAGCATGCGCTATACTGAAAATCTAGAAAGGCCTTTACTATCAGTTCTTCCTAATGTTTAGTGGAATCTCTTTTCCTGTAGTTTGAACCCACTGCTCCGTGTCCTAGTCTCTGGAGCAGCAGAAAACAAGCTTGTATCTCAAAACGATGTTCTTTTTCAACAGTCCATGTAGAAACCTGGAGTTTAAGAGGCAGTCCATATTGACACAAGATTGACTGATACAGCTCAACCCCCGTACCCATGGATTCGGTATCCACAGTTTCACATATCCACATCCAAAAAAATATGTTCTTTCTAGGCATTTCTAGGTCCTCCAGTGCAATACTATGGTCAACTTCTGGCATTCGTCTCATTGAAGATAATAGGGTTCCCTATTATCCATTTTTTCAGGTATCCACGTGGGTTCTTGGAACATATCCCCTATGGATACTGGGGTTCAACCTGTACTTACTATTTTATTTATTTATTTATTTATTTATACCCCACTCTTCAGCCACAAGGCTATCAGAGCGGTTTACAAATTGTTTTAAGCAATAGCCATTTACACACCTACACTGCATTAAGCAGTTTCCAATGTGTGTTAGCTAATTGCCCCCACAAGCTGGGTACTCATTTTACCGACCTACGAAAGGATGGAAGGCTGAGTGAAGCTTGGAACCTGCTGGAATCAAACTTGCAACTTGGTGACTTGCAGTACTGACATTAATGGTGTTTTGCATACTGGCTGATCATGCCTTTGTTGCCACTTTCCAGGCTATGGCTTCACAAATGGTCCTGATTGTAGGCAGAGGGAAGCAACTACAGTTGTCCCTTCATATTCACTGGGGTTTGGTTCCAGGTCCCCCCGTGGATACCAAAATCCGTGAATACTCAAGTCCCATTATATACAATGGCATAGCAAACTGGTGTCCCTTATATAAGATGGCAAAATCAAGGTTTGCTTTTTGGATTATTTTTTTTAAAGAATATTTTCAAGCCGTGAATACTTAAATCTGTGGATACCAAATCCGTGGATACAGAGGGATAACTGTATCTCAAGTGGCATATTGTTTGATATTTAACTTATGGTTATTGTATTTTTATTGTGAGAAAGTAGAAGAGGCAATTCTGAAATTTTGTGTCTCAGGTTCTAAAGCAGCTTGGCTGAGTGAGCGGACAATGAACTTCTACTTTTGGAGTTGGAGGTGGGTTGTGTGTGTTATGTACTGTTCTTCAGGTAGCTAAATAACAATAACAATACCTGCTGCTGCTGCTGCTTCTGCTACCTTCCCCTTTCCCCCAGTTTGAGACTCAAGGTGGCTTATAAAAGTTAAAACAGATACAGCTAAAAATGTGTTGGACTTGCCCTTGGTTGCTTGAGCATAACTCATCCATCACTGGGAGCTAAGGATCAGAAGCTGATGAAACATCTCTGTATGTTTTGAATGAAATGCCTGTCAGGGTGCAGGTATACATATCTCAAAGAGGAGACAAAGGCTGGCAATTTACAAGAGAGAGGTAATGGAGAAATTCTGCCTGGTGTTTGCTGAAAGGTGTAGGATGAAACCTGAAAGCTATCCAAATTGCTTCCCTAAATATCTGCTTTGCTTTGTCAGAGTGCTGGCTTACCTCTACTAAATGCTTTCCATGTATATTTGTAAATAAAGCAAATATTACAAGGACACTATATATTTCCACCATACTTTTATCAACATGAAATTAAACTCAGTGGTGCTGTGGTTGGAACATCTCACTCTTTCTCTCTCAAACTCTCTCTCAGAAATACATACCCACCAAAATTACACAGATGAAAACTGGCCAAACAATATCAGAATGTAAGCAAGATGGCAAATGAGGAAAAACATAGAAACCAGGAGGATCATAGAATCATAGAGTTGAAAGAGACCATGAAGGCGACAACCGTTTGCTGTTGCCTGAGCCTACTAGGAAGAGCAAGATTTTGCCCCTCTTCTTCTCCATGCAGAGTTAATTGAGTACAAATTACTTTTGCATTTTCAACTCAGTTTGCATCAGATGACATATGATGAGGACAAAGTAGGAAATTGTGGGGAGGAGGGAGAAACTGGGACCTTTTAAAAATATGGGATGACAGAGGATTATTTGGGACTGTCCCTGCCAAGTCAGGAGACCTGGAAGAGTATGCACACACCGTACTTTGTATGCCACAGCCTCTTAACTTCCAGAACAGCCTTCTCCAACATGGTGCCCAGCAGATGTTTTGGATCATCATAATCCTTTGCCAGTGGCTGTATTAGCTAGGGTTGAAGGAAATTAAAGTCTCCAAAGATCTAGAGAGCTCCAGGTTGGAGAAGGGGATCCTAAAAATGACAGGTAGTCTGTACAAGTGCACTTTAGCGTAAGGATCTCACAGCCCACAGGACTTGCTGTCAGTCAAAGCACAAGCAACGGCTTTTGTTATGCTGCATTCTCATAAGAACCAGCACCTGCAAGTATGCCTGGGAGGTGAATTAAGGTGAAAAGCATGTCCCACTCCTGTGAGAGTACCTGTCATTGCTGGGGCAGTCCACTTGCCTCACTTGGCTACCAGATGGATGGGAGATGCCATCTCTAGCAGGGGGACTATGCAGCAGAGGCCTTCACAGCCAGTCATCCAAATGATTCCTGAATTCACTGGCTCAGGAAGCAGCAGCTAATTGATGGGAACCATTCTGCAGAATAGTACACTCTGGGTCCCATTTGTCCCTTATAGATTTTACTGGAGAAAGAAATCTCTTTTCACAGGGACAAGAAAAAAAGCAGGAGGCAAGACAAAACATTACCCTCCTTGGATGGCAACCTTATGCCACCATAGATATGCCACCAAATGTGCACATACCGTATATACTCTCTCTCTCTCTCTCTCTGTGTGTGTGTGTGTGTGTGTGCCTCTCCCTTCTGTCTGCTTTGGACTATTTTTGTTCTATTTGGCAATTTCCCATACTTACAAGCTGCTATTTGAGGAAAAGGTTAGAAGGGCCCCTGGCATGTAATAATAATCTCCTTTTTCTATTAACAAGCTGGGAGAGGCACTTAGAGGCAACCCTTTTTCCTCCTCTGTTCCTTCTGGCTCAAGGAGTGCCATGTTCAAACATTATTATATGTGGAAGACAAAGAGAATGCTGTGAGCTCGTAAGGTTTTCATGCCCTCTTGCATGCAGGAACACTGCTGCCACACATTTAATTTATTTAGTAGTTACATTTATATCCTCCTTTTCTTCCATTTAGCTCAAGGCTCTTCCTCTCCCCACTTTCTTCCCAGACAACCCTATGAGGTGGGTCAGGTTGAGAGAATCTGTGATTGGCCAAAGGTCACCAAGTGAGCCTTGTGACTAAGTCTGCAATTGAACCCAAGTCTTCTAACTCCCACAGTAGCCTTCTAACCACTCTCCACACTCATGCCCTCCAACATTTCATAGATGAAAACCCAGGACATGTGTGGTCAAGGTGGCAAAAGTTATTAATGAAGAAGAACACACAAAGTAGGAGAGACTGCAACAGTTTGCTTTTACATGACCCTACTGGGAAGGATAAGATTCTGTCCCTTCCTCTCCCCTATGCTGAGTTAATTGAGTGCAAACTACTTTGGCACTTTAATTTAGTTTGCAGCAATTGAAGTAAGCTGAGGACAAAGGAGGAATGTGAGAAAAGAGACGAACTAGGACCTTTTAAAAGTAGCTGAAAAAGTGGGATGACAGAGGATTAATTGGGATTGTCTCTGTCCAATAAGGACAGTTGACCATACTACATTTCCAGTAGGCTCAGGCAAAAGCAAACTGCTGCAGCTTGTATGTTCTTCCTCATTAATAACTTTTCCCATTTGACCACACTGAGATGTTGCTTGGCCACTCATGTCCTAGTTGCCATCGATGAAAGGCTGGAGGGTATGAGCATGCCTCTGAATTTCCAATTGGGAACCACACTGGGAGAGGAACATTGCCTTCCCCCCATGTCTTAATTGGAGTCTTCCTAGAGGTATCCAATTGGCTCTTGTATGAAACAGAGTGGATGAGATATGCCTTTGGTTTGACCTAGCAGTTTCCTTATGTTCTCAAAGCTTGGCTATGCACCCTGCTACTTTGGTTCCCTTAAGATGGGGCAGGATGAGACCAGTGTTGCAACACACATTCTCATTTGCTGTGGGAGTTAAGCCTGCAGTTAACCACATTGAAGTACTATTTCTAATTTGTGTTAACAGCGTAGTCCCCCCCACCTGCTTTAAATAATTTATGCTAAGGGTGAGTTTATACTTTTCTTTGTAACAGCATTAGTGCACTCCCACATTAACTTCAGTCATCTAATTCACCTGTATGGTTTGTGCTGGTGGTTCAGGAAGGATCGAACTTGACTGCTGTGCTTCTTCCCAGTCTGAGAGAACAGTGTGGAGGCTGACGAATTTGAAAAGGGCATTCTACAGGACTGTTTCTCTCTGGAAGAATACAAGTAATGGGACTCCTTACAGACTTTTGTCATTGGTCTTTTGAAACTACTGTTAATTCTTTTGGCAACACCCATCCTGGGATCTCTCCATTGAGTTATGGAGACCTCATCTTAAAATAAACAAATATAAAGAGTGAATGGTTTATCACCAAGCTTCCTAAGCTCCCACCCACATTCTATATTATATTTCAAGCACATTTGCATTCCTTCTTTACCTCCTCCATGGGGTAGGACAGTGGCTTACACAGGACTTTCCTCTTTGATCCTTCTAAGAATCCTATGATGTGGATTAGTTTGAGAGCTAATGGGCTCTAGGTCACTCAGGGGGTTTATAGCTGAACAGGAATTCAAACCCAGCTCTTTCTTGTTGAAGTTTGGTATTATGGCACATAGCACAATGTAAGGATAGTCTTTCTCCTGTAAACATAAGTTCCATTTGTGGAGTCAAAGGCTTTCACAGCCGGCATCCATAGATTTTCCTTGTTTTTTTTTCTGGGCTGTGAGGCCGTGTTCTGGAATAGTTGGTTTTTGTTTTTGTTTTTTTGACGTTTCCAAAACTATTTTGGAAACTATTCCAAAACACGGCCTCACAGCCTGGGAAAAAAACCAAGGAAAATCTATAAGTTCCACTAATAACCTGCTGTGACATTAGTCTTCTTGGTGTTAAGGTTGCCAGTTTAGGATCACCCAGGCCCCAAGGTTTCTGGACCAAAGCCTAGAGACATAGGGATCACCCCGGTGATGCCATTCAGCATTATACATCAAGTACCAACCACAGTTGCTTATAGCTTTTCATTCAAACACACACAGGACTTTTTCAGACACACCTTACCATGTAAGAAGCCTCCGGAATAGTTACGATGCTGTCGCGTGGCAGGGGGTCCGTTTCGGGCAACACCGTCCCTCTCTCGGCGTTGTCCGTGGCTATTCTGGGTATGATTGAAGGCAGCCGCACCATTTTTTACTCACGGCACGGCTGTCTTCAATCATACCCGGAACTGTCACGGATGATGCTGAGAAAGGTACAGCGTCGTCCGAAACGGAACCCCTGCCACACGACAGCATTGTAACTGTTCCGGAGGCTTCTTGCATGGTAAGGGGTGTCTGAAAAAGTCCACAGAGAACTTATTTCCTATTTGGAAATTAAGATGGAAATCTTACTTAAAGAATTTGTTTCCAGATCAAGGTGAAATGAGGAGAATATTCCTTCTCTCACTTGTTTAGGGAGACAGGATAATGAACATCTAATCTAGCCAGTGTGGTATAGTGGCTTGAACATTGGACTAGGATGCTGGGAGACCAGGGTTCAAATCACTGCTCAGCCATGGAAACCCACTGGGTGACCTTAGGCAAGTCACACTCTCTCGGCCTCAGAGGAAGGCAAGGGCAAACCCTCTCTGAACACATTCTGATAAGAAAACCCTGTGATAGGGTCACCAGAAGCACACAGCAAAAACAAAATCTAGCCTACTTGCTTCTAGCCAGAATCTGGATGCAGACCAGAGTGGAGTGTGAGCCTTGTCATCACAACAACTGGGAGGGAAGGTGGAAGATGAGTAAGTAAACACATAGATCCCCTGGAGAGACTTTGCACGTTGCAGCAACAAATGAAGTAAGTCTTGGAAATTGTAGCAGGTGGCTACTCCATTAGCTGAGCTGGAGGTTTGTACACAGGCCAGTGCTGAGCCCACCAAAACTGGAGAATTTTTACTCTCCTCTCCCTCTGGGAGATATTCCATGAAATCTGGAGGCTCAGGGCCAGGCCCTGAGATGTGGCAACCCCAGTTGGTTGGTTGGTGTGTGTGTGGTTTAGTTAAACAGTGTATAGAGTAAATAATTTGTGTTAAGGGCTGGCCAGTTCTAAGTTTGTGTGAACCTCTTGTTCTCACAAGATGAATACTTGTGAATATATGAATACTACTGTGGTCATACCTGTATTACAGCAAAACAACAGATGAATAGATAAGTGTTGGTCTGAACTGTACTTCTTCAGAGTGCAAGGAGGGGCCTGTATTATTATATGCTGCTTCACAATAAAAGTGTTATTACGTACAGCCTTGCACCATTTCAAACCACCAGAACAACTTTAACTCCACATCAGATTTGGAAGAGTGCCAGACAGTTCATGTAGCCATTCATGGTTGTACCTGCTTGCCACGCTCATGCAGAATTAGAAAGCTTCATGTTTATGTTGGCACGGCAGTGGCATTGCAACAGATTTGCAGGTCTGGTACAAATGCCTGGCATCATGCCATACATTATGTGCTAAAACAGTTTTAATCTTTGATGCCTGAGATCTGCATCCAAATTGACTTTTTTTTTAAAAAAATTGCCCTGCTGGTGTGAAAGTACCTCAAAGCATGAAATCAAATTTTAGTTGTTTTACAAAATGCTGGGGAAAACTAAGCACTAGATTGCATGTATGCAGTTGGGGTTTGGGGGGGAATGGGGTAAGCAGATAATAATATGGAAGTTCTAGGAAAGGTAGCATATAACAATATGAATCTCTATCTGAAATGGTACAATTCTGCCACAAATTGACCTTTTCTACTGTCTGTAATGGCTAAGAGACAGCCCATCCTGCCCTTTCACGCTCTTTGTCAGACCCTTCGGTTTTGACCTGTCTGGCATGGGAGACCCTACCGGTGGCTATTATGCCACTGCCAGCATAGCTCAAAACATCATTAGTGTACGCAGGCCTCTCTAGTCTAGTCAAAACTATCTTGTCCGTGAGCTGCTCTTTGCTGACGATGCTGCCCTTGTTGCACACACAGAAGCAGCTCTGCAGTGCCTAACATCCAGCTTGCAACAGCTGCAGAGATGTTTGGGCTGGAAGTCAACCTGAAGAAAACGGAAGTTCTCTACCAGCCTGCAGCACAGGACGAACACCACCATCGCCACATTGCCGTCGGCAAATCTGTGCTTAAGTCCGTTCAGCAGTTCACCTACCTGGGAAGCATCATCTCCTCAGATGCCAAGATTGACAAAGAGATCGATCACAGATTAGCAAATGCATATAGTGCATTTGGAAGACGTTACAAAAGAGTCTGGAGTAACAAACACCTGAGGCGAAGCACAAAAATCAGTGTGTATAGAGCCATTGTACTGTCTATTCTCCTTTCGGGTCTGAAACATGGGTCACCTATCGCCACCACTTACGACTCCTCAAACGCTTTCATCAGCGCTGTATACTCACAATCCTAAATATACACTGGACTGACTATGTGACGAATGTTGCTGTCCTTGAGCAAGCAGGGATCACCAGCATTGAGGCCATGATATTGAGAACACAGCTGCACTGGGCAGGGCACGTCTCTAGGATGGAGGACAATCGCCTCCCAAAAATAGTACTCTACAGTGAACTCGCCATGGGTCAGCGTAAGAGGGGCACTCCAAAAAAGCAATACAAGGACTCCCTGAAACAACATCTCAGACTTGGCCAAATTGATCACCAACAATGGTCTGCCCTGGCCTCACATCGGGAGGCATGGAGACACACTATCCACAATGCTGCAGCCTTATTTGAGAACTCACGCCGAACAAGTCTTGAAGAGAAACGACAACGCAGAAAGAATCACAACCAGGAAACATCACCCAAGGAGACCTTCTGCTGTGCTTTCTGCAACCGGACCTGTTTGTCTCGGATTGGCGTTTTTAGTCATCAGCGCACTTGCAGAAAGTGCGGGATGAGTCCTTCCTGAATCTTCGTTTGCGAAGAAAAGCCAGAGAGAGAGAGAATGGCTAAACATCAGCAAAGTCCAAGTGGCTTGCTTTTAGTACTTCCCCACCATGCTTAGCTAAGCTGTTGTTGAAAAGATGGCTTCTCTTGAGGGTGTTTATTCTGCATTTAACGGCATCATATGTTGAGAGTCAACCTATTCATGTTCCTGGACCTTGGAAGAGTAGTTTTATAACAAACGGAATGGAGTATGGAGTGAAAATGAAAATCACCAGCACTTCCCATGCAGCCGTTCAGGCTCCATGTTTAGCTTGTGTATTCGTTCAGGTTGGCTGAACATCAATGATGAGCTAGTCCGTTTTGTCAGCCTGAAGCCGTCATCTCTTCTGCTCATCCCCTCCTCCTGCTTTCCCCTTTTTTCATCAACAGAAATCCTCTGCCAGCTTTTTATGAGACAAATTGTTTGCTTTGGCATTTTGTTGTCTTTTTCTTTTTTGAATCAAATAGATTGTCTTATTTGGAAACAACAAGCAACTGTTGGGATGAGAGCATAATGGATTTTGTATAGCTCATCAGCATGAAGGATTGAGAATATGGGCAGGCGCCAGCCATGAGAGCAACTCTCTGCCAGTGGCATGGTGTCTTGACTTGAAGTCTCTTTCACACAACTCCTGTTCCAGCCTTGTCTAGCTGCAGGCTTCCCTTCTTGCCTCATCTTGCCAATGAATTGCACATCTAACAGGATACACCTTTTCCTTACCCTAAACTGGCCCCTTCCTTCATGGTGGCAGATTAAAGAGCATACTAGTGATAAAAATGTGCAGTCATAATGTGCAGCAGTGGAGATGTGTGGCTTTCTTTGGCTTTTCAAAAGGTAGGGTCTACAGTAAATCTCCTCTCTGTCTCTCCTTCTATCTCTCTCTTCCCATGCCCCCAACTTAGTACAAATGCAAATAAGAAGATCTGTGCAGCATTCAACAGTCATACCTGGTTCATACCTGAGCCTTGTGCCCCTGGGGAAAGCTTTCCAGACAGCAGACACACACAAGTTAAATGGGGATTTTTCCAGTCCCCACACTGATCTTTGCTAGCCAAAACAGCAGAGGGGCAATATCAGCACCCATAGCATGTCCAGATCATTTTGGGAGAGTGGCTGGAGAAAGGATAGAAGTTGAAACATACAGTATTCTTTCTTTCTTAGTGGATCAGAACTTTGTGGCTGGGCAGCCACTGACTGAATGATTGTGTCCCCAGGATACCCTGAGCTATGCATGTGCTCTATGGTGACCCATTGCTTTCCTTTGGATCTTGGAATTTGAGTGTTTGGCAAATATTGCTTGATTATACCTAGCGCACAGTTTGATCCATGTGTTTCAAGGGAATACTGTATGCTTTTCAGAGGCTAGCCACAGAGAGTAGCCACTGGCCAACCAAAGGAAAAGACAGGTCCATCTGTTTGCTTAGTTACATCTGTTTGTTGTTCATGTGACCTGTTGTGAGCATAGTCCACAATCTTATGTAACAGCAACCCCCCCCCCCACACAAAAGTGGAAATGAGCAATTCAGGGCTGTTATGAAGGAAACTGCTTTGTGGGACAAAAACTAAAGACTCCCATGAGGTAACCTTGCTGGATGAGTCACCTTCATGTGGGTGGGCTCTCCTCTAAAACAGTTTCCCACAAGCAGTCTTTCAATTTGGCCAGGCGTTTTACTAAAGAATTTCAAATAGTTCATTCTGAGTACTAACAAAAGCCCTCTAGCATTTTCAGGTAATTAAAAGACATGGCCACGTTCATCCCCCTGCGTGATTACAATTTTTGACCCAAACAAGGGAATGTTCATGCATTAGGATGCCTTAGCAAAGCTTGGAAAAGTTACTTTTTGGACAGTTTCCAGAATCTGCATGCTAGCGGGGGCAGCTTGGGAGTTGTAGTCCTCAACAGTAACTTTTCTGAGCATTAATCCCTGTAAATGTAATTAAAACCTTGTTTTTGTAGCTACTTCAGGATTCAGCAGCTACAGAAAAAAAAAGTTCTCCCTTAATGGACTTAATGTGTATCCACTGAAAAGTGTGCATGTGTCCTGTTCTGTAGAAGATCGTTCTCTATCTGAAGAGCTATCAGAGGACACAGATGTTTGTTTGAAGGCACCTTCTATCTGATGGACTGTCCAGTCCAAATCCTCTTTAAAGATAAGTATAAGAAGAAACTGAAGAGGCCTTAAAGTTGCCTATCAGGTAGACAGCAGGCCAAACAGACACACAAGGCAATTTCCCCCACTATGGCGAAATGTATTGTCTCTAAATGTGTATCTATACATCTAAATAGTTGTCTCTAAAGGTGCATCTATACATCTAAACTAGCACATGCACATTTTATGTAGATTTATGTTCTCCTTTGCTTATATATTTCCTTTTTTCTTTTTCTTCCCTTTCCTTTTTCTTTGTTTTTACAGTATTGTCTTCCTTCCTTCCTTCCTTCCTTCCTTCCTTCCTTCCTTCCTTCCTTTCTTGTATAACTGGCTACAATAGTTTACCTGCATGTGCAAAAAAGTGGTTTTTTTCACCTGGGCAAGGTTTTTACTCTCTGGTCTCCATGCTGTGAAATGGTCATGCTACTAAGGATTTTGTTACCTCCTTTCTTTCCCTTTTTAAAATACCCAAACCACTTTACCACCTAAAAGAAAGGGTTTATTTAATGCCAGGAAAGGTAAGTTGGTCCCACCTATCCAATACCCCAGCAACATTCCTGCGTGAGTACAAGATATTCAGTCATGGACAGGGTGATCAGACATGTCAAGGAGAATGTATCCCTTTAGTGTTCATTGTGGTGTAGAACAGGAGAAATAATCTTGGCAGCAGTGGAGAGTCAGGCAGCAGTGAGAAAAATTGCTTCTGCTAAAGTTCTCACTTCTTCACAATTGTTAAGGTCACAAGGTTCTGTCTTTACATCTGGCTACCCTACATATTGATTCATTAATATGCTTGGCCTGAGTAACTAGCAAAGGTAACCTGTACAAGGTGTATGTGAGGAAGCACAAGTATGGCATAGAACTCTGTAATATGGCTCATTCTGTGGATGCACTACAGTCAGTCCTCTGTATGCATGGATTCTGCACCCACAGATTCAACCAACCACAGTTCGAAAATATTTAAAAAATAAATAATAATTCTAAAAGCAATGCTTGATTTTGCCATTTTATATAAGGGACACCATTTTACTATGCCATTGTATATAATGGGACTTGAACATTCACAGATTTTGGTATCCATGGGAGGTCTGGAACCAAACCCCAGTGGATACCGAGGGCCCACTGTACTCAGGACAAGGAGTAGCATCAAAAGCCAGTGTAGCATAGGGGCTAGAGTGCTGGACTAGGACTGGAGAGCCCCATGTGCAAATCCACAGATCACAGGACCATGAATGAAGCTCAGTGGGGCCAGTCTCTGAATCACTCACACCAGTGGTTCTTAGGCTGCTTGGCCCACCTCCTCCCTGCAGTGAAGTGGCTATATGGCAGGAGCCAAGGCAAAGACTTTTGGCCTGCACATTGCCATTCAATCTGCTTCAGCCACAAACCTGCAGGAAGAAACCGGAAAAAAGTCTTTGCTCTCCCTCCAGTACCTCTAAGGGAAGGTTTAATGGATGGTGTAATTGTATTGTTGTTGTTGTTGTTGTTAGGGTTTTAAATCCTGAGTTAAGTCTTGGGGATCTATGGCAACAAAAGATATTTAAAGTGGATCCCTGGTAAAGAAAAAGTTAGGAACCACTGACTCACACTATACTGAGCTTGGAGAAAAGGTGGGATATAAATCTAAAAAGAACAAAAACCAGAGAGCATCCAATAAAATCAACAAGAGAAAAAGAAGCCGGAAGATTATTTTTAATATCCAAAAAGCCCAATGTGCCTCAATCTATGGATACTCTAAATCTAAATGTAACAAATAAGTAATTGTAGTCCAACAGCATGGATAAGAGCTTGGAAAAGTTACATTGTTGGATGCGCAGTCTCAGTCCAAAAAAGTAATTCCTCCAAGCATGAACAATTTGGCCACAATTTGTCAGCATGAAGAAAATGAGTTCTGTTGTGGGGAGTCAGGGGCAAAAACTCACCAGACTACAATGCAATAAATTCTTTCCTCCCAGGCACTCCATTATAAATGTGGACACAATGAGTGGTTTAGTTTAAGCAGCTTCTTTCTCCTTGTGTCTAAAACCTCAGGTCAGGAGGGGGAGACCTTTCATGCAGATTGCAACCTTGAGCAGGTAGGATATTTGGCAGGTGGGATATTCCTCAAATGCTTTCCATAAGTGGGAGAGATAGATAAGGGCTGCTGATCTATCTTCTCTCTTATCCTGAACTAATACATTTATTAGAACTGGTCAATCTTGTGAGAAGCTGGTGGAGACAGACACCCTTGCATTCATTACAAGGCTAACATGCTAGGTTTATCCTTTAGGAATGTCCTGATAATGTGTCACACGGTGCTGTCTGCTTGTCAAGGTTGTCAAAATCCAACTTTCATTCTTGAAAATGTGATTTTATTTAGATATCAAAATATAAATTCATTATTATTTGAGCATGCTAGCTATTGGTGTCTTCAGATTTTTTTTTAAAACATAAACTATGAAAGGAAGTGTTTTTTTTTAAATGGTTGTATGGTTAGTACTTGGACTGGAGACTTTCAATGAATACCAGCTGCTGTACGCTATATTTCAGAGAAAGGAACTGGCAAAACAACCTCTGAGTATTCCTTATCTAAGAAAACCCTATGAAATTCATGGGGTCACCATAATTTGATAGGCGAATTGAAGGCTTGTGCATGCGCGCGTGCACACAGACAGACAGACAGACAGACACACACACACACTACAATAAACCATGAGTTATCCTGACAGGAAAGAGCTTTTTGTGCTTCTCCTTTCCCTCTTCTCTGGAATAGCTGCTGAGAGAGGTTGGGATGCTTTTGTTTCCATACAGCTTGCGACATCTTCTGAACCCAACAAACTGTGGTTAATTTATCTCGGCTTGCTTTGGAACAAACCAGCTTCAAATCACAGGCTGTCAAGATGGCTTGTTTCAACTAAAGATTCTTGCTGTTAACAATACTGTAATTCCTAAAGAATCTAATTCTAAAGAAACGAACTTTAAAAAACAACAACTGAAAGAGACCAAAAATGAAAGCTATTTTCCACACCTCCCATTATGACATTAGAATATATAGGCCTGGATATTGTTGTTAAAAGAGCCAGCATGGGGTAGTGGTTTGCGGATTGGACAACAACTCTGGAGACCAGGGTTTGAATCCCTGCCTGGCCATGGAAACCCACATTCTTTCATCCTCATGGGTGATTAACAAGTAAAAACAAATTAAAACAAGACAAAGATAAGCACATTTTAAATCACATTAAAATACTCTTTAAAACTCCTAAAAGCAGTCTTAAAATGTTGTTCACAGCATGTCATTCAAACACACACAAGAAAAAGAATGAAAGACTAAGGACTTTATCAGATCATCCAAATACGGTGTCATAAGGATGCCTAATGATCGTGAAAGGACTTGTGTACCAGATGATGTCGCCCTTTCGCAATCACGTCCAGTCCAAAACCTGTCTATTTTATCGACGGCCCAAGCCATCAATTGATCCCCCATGACGTTTTTGTGTCAGCATTGCTGGTGTTTGAATCCATGTGCCATTGTACTTACACGAATGCAGCGTCAATGGCTGGTCTGGCCAAAACACTTCCGGATGAGTTTGTGACATCCAGGTAGGTGACACACTTTTTATGACCCTCCCCAGTTTACTTGGGACTTCTATAGTGTGTTTATGTGCTTTTGTGAACTTTTACTTTGTTATTTTTGTTTTTATTTTTGAATTTCCCACACTATGTATTCTTGTGAGAATCTGCGGGATGTCAATAGAGGAAGTGAACGGAGCTCTGTTCACTCCTCATTCATTGCTGGGGAAGCCTTTTCGCACAGATAGGAGGTAAGTATGTCATGGGGAGTTCTTTTGCCAGCATAAAAGTGGCAGAAGTTATGCCAGCAAAAGAACAGGTTTAGGGGGGTGGTCTGATAAAGTCCTAAGGGCTCCTCTGGTGGCACAGTGGTTAAATGCCTGTACTGCAGCCACAACATTGTGAGTTCTATCCCAAGGGCTCCAAGGTTCACTTAGCCTTCCATCCTTTCATAGATTGGTAAAATGAATACCTGGTTTTTGGGGGCAATTAGCTAACACACATTGTAAACAGCTTAGAGAATGTCTAGTGCTCTATAAAGCAGTGTAGATGTGTAAGTGCTATTGTTAAAACAATTTGTAAGCCGGTTTGAGAGCCTTTGTGGCTGAAGAGCAAGGTATAAATACTCAAATAAATAAATAAATAATAAAAATCTACATAGGCCAGAATATGCTGGCTCTCTACTGGTATATTCTACTCATGGAACAGGCCTGTTGCTCTCCTGTTACCTGGACGAAACAGGAGGAAATCCAAATTGGCACACCAGCTGGTCTCTGCAGCAACCGCTGCTCACATCCCACTCTCCATAGCCAGGAAGCTGCCCCGCAGCATGTGACCAAAGCCCTCTGCATGTAACCAGCCTTGGTCATATGCTGCAGGAATCCTTCCTGGCTTCAGAGAATGCTTTGCCGGTGGCAGCTGCAGTGATAGGTAATGTGGGACCCAGTCTAGTTTTTCTGAAAAGAAGTGGGTTTTGGTAAGTGTTTTTAAAAAATGTTTTATAGGGCTTTGCCCCATCTTTGCCCTGGGGGTCATGAGGTCTGCCTGGGGGCAAACTGCTTAAAGACGGGGCCAAGCTGAGTAAATAGCCCATCTAGACAAGCCCTAAGAGAGAGGAAAAAAACCTATTTTCCTGTTTCAAAATTGAGATAGAAATCTTACTTAAAGAGACTGTTCCTAAATCAAGGTAAAATGAAGGATTATTTCTTCTTACTTACTTAAGGAGAAAGGATAAGGAACATTTGACGTACGGTAGCCTACTTGCTTCTAGCCAAAAGGTGGGTGCACAGCAGAGTAAGCTCTGGTGCTACAATGACTGGGAAAGAAGGAAGAAGAAGTAAAAACATAGTTGTAGACACCCCCCACATCCACTCTGAGAGTCTTTGCAAATTGCAGCAACAAATCAATTAATCCTTGCAGATTGTAGCAAGCTGCTGCTCTACTAGCTGAACTGGAGATTTGTACACAGTGGTTTCCTCTTTCTTGCCCGAAGCTGAACTCACCAAAACTGGAGAATTTGTATGCTTGTCATCTGCCTGGAAATGAACCATAAAAACAGGAAACTTAGCACCAGGCCCTGATAATCTGGCAACCCTATTAGGAAGCAAGATAGGGTATCAGAACTATTGAGTCTCAGAGCTATCAAGATGTCCTGTGAGTGTCCAAAAGTGAGCAGGAGGCTATGGTTACAGGCAATGCTACTTGAGGCAGTAGGAAATAGAAATCAGTCAGGGCAATACAGCAATAAATTGTTCAGCACAGTATAAAGAGCTGAATGATTATTTAAACTTCAATCTCCACTGCCTAGTCAAGAAGCCAAACCAGCCTTTCATAATCTGGCATCCTCTGGATGGTCTGGATTATACATCCCATCAGACCTAACCAGCATGACCAATTGGCAGGGATGATGGGAGCTATAGGACTTTATCAGATTAGCCAAATCTTGCCAAAAAACCCCCACGCCATTTAAAAAGTGACAATAGCACAAAAGGCAAAATTATCAGATGTCCTTGTCACTTACCCATTCCCCCTGCATCGTGCTGACACTAATTCTTGCCAGCATGACACATAGGGAATGGGTAATTGATGTCATCTGATAATTTCAGCCCTTTGTGCTATTGTTGTATCCTAATGATACAGTTTTGCTGTATCTGATAAAGTCCTTAGTCTAAAATATTTGGAGGCCATCAGGTAGGGGAAGGCTGCTCTAATATTAAACCAGAATTGCTCCCACAGGTTATGGGGCCAGGTGCAAGGATACCTGTGGCACCTTCTTAAAATCCCATGGCTTATTTCTATCCTACTAGTACTCCCAACCAGAGCAGACTCATCAGTGGGATTTACACAAATGCTCTATTCATAGCTAGAGTAGCTCCAGAAATAGGTTTCAACAACTGATTCAATAAATCTGCTATAGCTGGGACTACTAATAGTATACAGGTGCTTACCTGCAATTTGAAAACAAAATCTTGGTGTTACAGTTGAGTGCTGAAGGCCAGATGGCAGTCAAAGGGGTCACTAGTCAAATCAAAGGATTTCAGGCTACAGGAGAAGATATAAAAGGACAGAGGGTCTGTCTTTGCTATTTGCTTCAACTTGATGCGTACAGTGTTTGAAGTGTGTATGAAATGCATTATGTAATGGGAATTTAAAGTTGAATTTGCCAGGCATTGAAATCACTCATGAAATTTCAATTTAAACAACTGACTTAACAAGATTCTTATTAGTACTTTATATATCTCATAAATAACAATGCATATTACTTGGGTTATCTTACAAAAATACATGTGTTAATTTACAGTTAGATAGAGCATGTAGGAGGTAAAGCAAATAGGAAGGTATATGTCATATAATTATATCTAATTTAATTTCTTCCTTTGACTAATTTTGGAAAATGCTACATGACACATTGCTTATTTAATGGATAACTTTGTACATTATGTATGGCAGAAGCAAACACTGGTAGTTACTACGCAAAGTGGTTCATTTTTAAAGGATCATAAGGAAATGGCCTTGGTTGTTTATAGAGTATAAATGTTCATAATCTCAAAACTGAGCAAATTGCAATGCTCAAGCTGTTAGCTAGCAGTATATACAATCATTCAGGCAGGCACTATGGCAGATTTTCCAGCAGACAGACAGGATGATGTCTCCTGTATTCAGGAGCTGTGATTGCCTTACTAGCCCCTTCTCTGAAGAATCAAGGCCATGCTAACAGTGGACTGTGTTGTGCCACATTCCTAACGGTATTTCTTTTTTTCATAGTTTTTCATTCATGCAACAATTACATTTTGCATGGGTTCAGATGTAACATGAAATCCATATTTATTTCTAATTGCTCATTTTTGTATGAAACTCTACATTGTAGTTTATTTTTACATGCATGACCCATAGACTCATGTCCTCATCCAGTTTACTGAAACAAGCCAGGATCCTTAACCATGGTTTCAAGATGGCTTGCTTCAGCAAACCACAATTAACCTAACCATATTTTCTTCTGGGACAGACGTAACACTTCCTCATGACTTTGCTAAAGGAGAACAAGACACACACACACACACACACACACACAAGTCTAAGGCTTGTGAATATAACACCAAGCTATTATTTGCATCCAACCATAACTCTGAACTCAAGTCCAGCCGCAAACTGTGGTTTGCCTAGTGGCAAGAGACCAAGTTGTAAAACTTGGTTGAAGTCCAAATCAAGTTGAAGGTGGTTTGGAACCCATAGCTTGTGCTAGCAGTTATAACTCTAAAATTGCAAACAACAATTTGCTGTTATGTCTGAATTTACAGATGATTGTGCTGCCTGTCAGCTGCTTTTTGTATCATACAAGCAGGCATGAATTTCTTAACTAATAAGAACTAATATGACTGTGTGGGAAATAAATGTAGAGCAACAGTTGTAAACCATAGCTTGCCTGATGTAAGCCTGGAAGTGCAAAATGTGATTTGCATTCTTAAGTATTGTTGCTCAGACCATGGTTTTGCCTTTCATCTGACACAATCAGTGCTGCTTTAACAGCTTAGCTTAATAAGCCAAGATATAAATTTATTTATTTAATTTATTTGCTGCCTTTCACCCAAAGGGGAATCCAAGGCAGCTTCCAGAAATAGTGAATTAAAAACAATTACATTAAAATTTTAAACCAGTTAAAATCACAGATCACAAATAAAACATTTTAAAATCATCTTAACAATAAACAGAAGTTTAAAAAGATAAATAAAACATCAAATAAAAGTCCCCCTGCTTACACATTAAAAGTCTGCTTAAACAAAAATAAAATTAAATTAAAAGCCTGATTAAAGAAGATATTTCCCTGTCTGCACACGTGCACACCTATCTTTGCTCAGTCATTTGTGGAGTGAGCAATCAAACCTGGAAGCTTCTAATTAACTATAATGCCTTATTTCATCTGAGTTTGAAACTATGGAGATTTTCACACGCTGAAAATATTCCCTCCAGAAACCGGGATAGAAATATTTCTGTCCCGGAAGCAGCGCCGCGGTTCGCACGCTCACCTCCCTCTTCCGTTTTTCCGTCGTCCTCGCTTTGGGTTTTTTCCTCTCTCTTCCGGAATATTTTATTAACGGCAAACTCCCGTTAGTAAAATATTCCAGAAGAGGGAGGGAAAAACCCAAAGCGAGGACGACGGAAAAACGGAAGAGGGAGGTGAGCGTGCGAACCGCGGCGCTGCTTCCGGGACAGAAATATTTCTGTCCCGGTTTCTGGAGGGAATATTTTCGGCGTGTGAAAATCTCCTATGGTTACCAGTTTTGGAATAAGCCAGGATATCAATGCAGTTTTGAACTGGCTTAAAAGCCTAGCTACATGTGCTTTTAGATGGCAGAATCCAGTGGGGCATAAGCCTGTGCCCAGACTGGTGGTTGGGAAAGACTTGGTGGGACAAGAGAGTGTTGGGTTTTAGGGCAGTGACTCCCACTGGAAAGCTGGATGTGGGGCTTGATAGGAAAATAAGGGAAAAAATGCACACTATATAATTGATTAAAACAACAGCAAAGCTGTCCCTTCATTGCATTGGCATTTCCCCTACAATTTATCACATTAAGGGGACTCTTATGGGGCCTAAATATTCTAAAGGCACTAGATCCTGTCTGATCTTGGAAGCTAAGCAGGGTCAGTTGTGGTTAGTACTTGGTTGAGAGATCGCACCAACAAATACTAGGTTCTGTAGGCTATATTTCAGAGGAAGGAACTGGCCAAACCACCTTTGAGTATTCCTTGCCTAAGAAAACCCTATGAAATTCACAGGGTCACCATAAGTCAAAAGACAATTTGAAGACACGTATACACACTCTTACCTTCCATGTACATCCTGTGCAGAAAGATCACCTGATTCTAGAAAACAAAAGTAACACCCTATGCAAGTTTTCCAAATGTGGATAAAGTAAATATGAAAGAAATGCGAGGGAGGAATGAGCATACTTGCTTCACCCCCCACATTGACACGTCCGTTGTCCTCAACGTGTAGAAAGTGACTTTCTAAATGGGAGAGTCTATTCTATTCATGGAAGCTGTGATTTGGAATTCCTGGAAAATCTAGGCTCCGGAGCATGGGGGTGTTCACAGTTGGAAGAGGCTCTTCTAACCAGAAAGTCATCCCTCTCTGTGCAGATGGAAATGGGAGGCAGAGCTGGCAAACTCATCCCTGCTCTTCCTCTTCACATGCTTATCTTAGCTGAATAAGACTTAGGACCTTATTTGTTCCTCAAGATAACCAGCATATGGCCATTGATAGATAGAAACACATTGGAAGAAGGCTAAGGGCCCACCTACATGAGGGGAAAAAATCCAAAGTACCTCGTAGTATTGGCATTTCACAGCAGCAGCAACATGTCTTAATGGTTTTTCTGGCCTCGGAAGCTCCCATAAGCCTCGCGTTCCTAATGCTGGCTGCGAGTGATTTACTCACGTTAGTTCTTCGCCACCACTGGGTTTTTGTTTTAAAAAGTTGGCCCAAGGTGCGCTGGCGCAATAGAGCGATTTTCCAACTTTATAGAACAGCAAAACAGAAAATATTCATCCTGTTTTATCACCTTAGTGAGTGATCGCTAAAGCAAAAATCCAACATGGCAGCAGTGGATGCTTGCCCTGCTAGCAAGCCCCACCCTTGCTCTTGCCCAGCCAATCAGCTTTGTGCTTCTCTTCAAATTTTTTGTTGTTCGATAGTCCAAACTAGCAGGAATACGCACCCCTCGCAGTTTTTGAAAAAATACGGGAAAATCTGCAATGGCTTTTACCCTGTTATTTTTGCCATTTTGGCCCCCCTCCTTCTGAATAATGTGAATTGGCACTGGATCCCATTTTGACAGGTAGGATTCCCAGCAAATTCCATGAGGTATATTTTCACCATTTAGACAGGCCCTAAGTTTCAGGTTGTTTTCTGATGTGTTTCTGTATATGAATGGCCCTGCGCTGGGTTATTTTGACTCAGTAGACCGTGATCAGGGCAAGCAAAACAGAAGATGTTGCCTTTTGCAACCACACACACACAGAGTGCAAAACAGGATTTTTAGACTTAAAAATACTATTTGAAGTACTTCTTCAGGTCCTTGTGCTTTGATTGGTCAACAAAAAGCTTCAAATATTGAATGTCTCAAGGTCAAAGAGGTAGAACTCCCCACATTGCCATGAAGTCCTTGGAGGCAATTGCTAGTAATTGGAATTGCAACATACCTGCAAATCGTTGAGATTCCAAAGTCAACATTGTTCTTTCAAGGTGTTTTTTTTATAAGTCTCAGGGATTAGTCATCAGGGATGATTGATTTTATAGCTTTCCAGATGGTCGGAAGGTACTGCCAGAGAAATATGGAAGTTTGCCCCAGAGTATAGTGATGGCAGGATCTGAACATGGCATAGGGAGAAATCTTTTCAATGTGCCAAAAGGAAGTAACTAAATAAATTGCTAACAACAAAAATTGCAATGCAAATGAACAAAGCATACTGACTGGCAGAAACGCCTACTGTCTTCAATGATATGAGAAAGCCCAAGGAGGAACCAGCAAGGAACATGAGGGCAGCCATGTATTTCCAAACAGGCTCTGTTGTTTTCATCAAGGAGGTGCAGTTTATCAAGCTGATGCAGTTAATTAAGGATTTCCACAGGTTGCTTCTCCAGCTCTTTCTCTGAGAGGTATTTAACTGTTGACAAGATAAGACAAGAGGTAAAAACCCAGATGCCTTCTGAGAGACCTGAGTTCTGTAGGCCTCTTTCTTTTTCCCCTCTCAAAAACAAAACCAAAAAACCCTATGTTATTCAAGATAGGGTGTGTATGTCTCCCCGCCCCCAAACCTATTTTATGTGACACACAAGCCATTTTACTTTGGACTATCACTACTTTCATATGTGGCTTTTTATTTTTCATTTGCCCTGCCACATTCCATGGGCATTTTGCAGGAGGTCAGGATAATGTCATTTTTTATTTTCAATTTCCCCATGTCCCTCTCTGCTGTCCCCATTTTTTTTCTTACAATAGAAAATCCATTAAGGACAGGTTGATGGAATAAATGCAGAATGCCTTTTGACTAGTATTGCTAGGAGTGCTCAGTCTAGAAGAACCCACTGACAAATAGCTCCTGTAACAACCAGGGACCTGTTACATTAATACCCCTCCCCAGCTGTCCTGATTTGACAGGGACAGACCCAATTAACCCTCTTTCATTCCACCTTTTCAGCTGCTTTTAAAATGTCCCAGTTTCTCTTGCCTCCTCTTACATTCTCCCCTCATTCTGGTTTACTTCAGTTGCTGGAAAACTGAGTTAAATGTGCAAGAGTAGTTTGCACTCAATTAACTTGTGAGGCGGGGAAGGACAGGAGGGGGGTGGATCTTGTTCTTCCCTATGGTTCTGTTAAGAGAGCATCTTTGATGACATGATATACAGTAAAGGGTCATGCAAGACTTTGCATGACATGTTTCCATCTTGACTTGTACCTTGAAGACAAGAATAAACATACCATGTGTTTTAATCAGACAGCCAGATTTTGCGAGCAAGCATTGACTTCTGCAGTCATAACATAGTGGGGCTCATAAAAGGAGAGTGTCTGAACAGGCACAGTGACCAATGAAGTCTACAGGTCAGTCTGGTGGGTTGGCTACATGGCAAAAAAAAAGCCTCGAACAATTTGAGGAGAATGCTAGTGGTCCTCATGGAGCCACGGCATGATTCGCCATATTCAGAAGGAGGGGGGGCTGAAAACTCTGAAAAACTCCAAAATGATTGCGATAATAGCCTTCACTGTTTTTAGCGATCTTTTTTTTAAAAGTCAGCGAAATAGCACATAATTGGTTGTGTGATCAACCAATTAAAAAAGGGGCACAGAGCACACAGCAGGGCTGAAACCTGATTGGTCTGACCTTGGGGGGGGGGCTTACAAGAGAGAGCTCTCAATGCCAGAGCCGCCATTGTTATTATTATTATTAATTTTTGGCTGGCATGATCATTAAAGCGGAAGAGCAAAACAACGAAGGTATTTTTTAGCAGAAAATTGCTCTTCTGCAATTGTTTTTTTTAAAGCGGGGGGGAGGTTTTTGGGACTCAACTCACTCGTGGCCACCATTTTTTTTGGCACAGGTCCTTGTGAACAGCCAAATCACTACTTTTCCTTTTCAGCAACCTTTCGGATGAATCATAGGCACAAATGGAGACTGCAGCGATAGGGAGGTAAGTCACTATTTTTCGCGACAAATTCTTCCATCTAGCTGACCTCTGGGTTTGCACACTTCTGAGGATATGTTGTATGCATTTTCTGATTGTTGTGGAGCAACAGAGCTCTTGCCTTGGGTGTGATTCAGCTCAGCTATGGAGGCATCCTCAGATTTCACTTATATGTGAAACAGAGCTTGGAATTTTTTTTTTTTTATTATTATTTTGCATTAGGACTCTCAGTATCCCTTAGCCAATATGGCCACTGGCCACAATTACTGGGGGAATCTGGGGACCTATGTGAAATAGTTATCTTACCTCTCAGATCAAGGAATATAATAAAGTACTGGGTCTTTGATGTATCTTTTTAATACTTACAAAATGTTCTATAAGGACAGGTGTGATTGTCATGTATGTTTAAGCACATAACAGTGCCAGATTGCTTTAAGCCAGCAGACAAACTTGCTGTTGGCCTAAGAGCCAAGAGATCTTATTGGTTTCTGCAGCCCTTTAATCACTCTGACTGCTCAGCCAGGCCAACCTGATGTAAATCCTTCAGCACTGCAGCCCTGGTGTACAGTCATTCCAGAAGATTGTGCCAAATGCATCAATGCTTTGCAGTGTGCCAGAGGCTAAGGAGGGTGAGCCAGGGAGAGCTCACTGTGAGGTACTGAGATTCCTTTGCTAGGGGAGCATTTTATTTAGCTCAGTTAGTTTCCCTTCAAGGAAGTAGAGCAGGATCCTTGTAATACTGGCATGCGGAAATGCTGCAGCCTATGCCTTGGTCTCCTTAGCCATATCCTGGGTGTACATTCTGGACTAGAAATCCTTTGTGTACTTAACCCAGAACTTGCCTCATCACCCTTTCAACAACCACATGAAAGGTGTGGTTGTTATAAGACCACCATACAAGTGCAGCTAGGGGTTGTCTATTTGCAGCAGAGTGTCATTGCTTACAAGCTCATTGTAGGGTGACTGCAACTTTGTAGAGAGCCAGTGGAGTGTAGCATCTGGACACACACACTGAAGCAAATACAAAGTTTGGAAAATTTACTTTGTTAGCTTTCACAAACATCCAGCCAGCATTGCCACCAATAAGTGTGGAATGTTAATTCTTTCTGGCAGTGCTGTAGTCTGAAAATCTATTTTTTTCCAAGATCTAGAAATATTAACACATTGCCACCATTTCTGTCTGGTCCATCCTTATTGCATGGCTGAAAACCAAGTTCTAAATCTGTTAGTCTGAACTAGAGTAGACCCATTGAACCAATGGAGTTTAGTAAGCAAAGGGATCTTGTAGCACCTTTGAGACTAACTGAGAGAAAAGTGTCGCATAAGCTTTCATAGACTTAGTCTCCTTCCTCAGATGTTCAATGGAGTTTAGATAAATGTTGATTTACAATTCAACAACTGATTCAGTGGGTCTACTGTATTGCAGTTGGGATGGGAATGGATCCAATTGGATTCCAGCAATTGGATAATAGAGCTGATGCAGCCCAAGGAAGGTTCTACTGCTGGGAGCAGAAACCCCCCCCCCCGGCCTCAGGCCACCTGAAGTTGCTTGCCCTTGATCTAGTCCATTATTGTCTCTACTGGATGTCAGTGATTCTCTTGGGTCAGGCCTAGCAGTCATTACTAGTTCTGCATTTCCTATGAGAAATCTTTTAACTGGAGATACTTAGGACTGAATCTGACATAGGAACATCTTCATTCAGAGAAGATGCTCTGCAAATGAACTATAGCTGTTCCACAGTCCCAAGTTCCATACTAAAATACTGATTTCTCTTTTAAAACAAAACAGAAAACACCTTTTTAAAGTTGTACAAATATAAGAGGGGAAAGGTACAAACTGTAACTCAAATGCTTAGTTGAATGAAAGCCTGCTCTACATCTGCAGACTTGGCACTTACATTTAATTTTGGAGCACAATTAATTTTATTAGTTTCTTCAGTAAATTAAAATGTAAAATATATTATAGTTGCTGTTTATATTTAGCTTATTGCTATTTGGCTTTGCTTTCTGATACTCCAACCTAAAATAATAGGTTGTACATCCAATGATTATAGTTTGTTTACTTTTAAATAATTCTTGCCAAAAAAGTGAAGGAAACCTGATGTTTTTGCTCACAATCTGCTATTGAAATGAGCCTTAACTCAGGATACAGGCAAGGATGAGGCATTGTGGGACAAAGTAGTTATGAACAATTGCAAATAAATGTCCTTTCCCCAGTATTTCTGTCATTTTATTTGTGTCACTTTACTTATGCACCTAATTATTTGTATTACTATGCAATGCAATAATACCATACATTTTATTACCATAACTGCATAAACACCAACATTTTATTATTAGAAATGAAAGTATGTGTTGTTGTTTTTCAGAAAAGCTCTCTTTCACAGGGTATTTCCCACCAAGGAATTTTGAAAGAAAAACTTCAAAACGTACATTTTTGTACAATGCTTTGAAGATTTATCTTCTTCCCAAGCTGCATTAGAAAATCAAGTCTTGACTCGGCTGGCCCAGAAAATACATTTTCACACTTAGGGGTTATAAATGTGTATGTTTTAGCTCATTCCCAAATGCAAATGTTCTCCAAAAAAAAATCTTAAAAAAAAAAGTGTAGAAAAAAATATTTATATTTTGGAATAAGGTTTGCAATGATAGCAACTGTGTGCCAGGCCTCCAGTTCTGGAAAATTCATCCACTTTGACCAACGTCCAGAAGTGGATTGTATGATCTTCCATATAAGCCAAGTAGGTCTTATTAAATCAGTTTCTTTTTTCAAATTATTTGGTTGGCTAGGCTGAATTAACACACATTGCTCGCATGGAAGAAATGTAGTTGTGGAAAACCCCATTATAAAACTTTGATATTTCGTGAGAAGCTGTACTAAAATAAAAAACCCCAAAACATTCTGAAATATTTTTCTCTCCCGCTTCCTCCTCACCCATTCACCTCCCTCCCTCTCTCCCTCCCTTCAACAATGGATATGAAACTGTAACCTGAAATGTTTAAAAAAATACTTGACTACAGTACTTGTCTGCCTTTAATATATGTATCCATTTTCATTTTTATTGAACTTCCAAAAATTACTTGCACTGTATTAATGTTAAACTTTAAAAAACTGTCGTACATCCTGGCAAAATTGTGAGATCTTGTGACAAGACAGTATTGTACCAGCCATGCAGTATAATACAACTGCATTCCTATCTCATATATTAGTTTGAAGATGAGAAAAGGGTATTGTCCACCATATGTGTGTGTATGTGCCTTCAAGTCACCTGTTAACTTATGGCGACCCTATGGTTTTCTTAGGCACAGAGTACTCAGCGATAGTTTTACCAGTTCCTTCCTTTGAAATATTGCCTATAGCAACTGATATTCATTAGTGGTTTCCTATCCAAGTACTAACCAGGGCTGACACTTGTTCAGAAAAATATCTACTTGTCATGAAACAGAAACTCCATCTTGTTTTACATAACTTTTTAAAAGGATTCATGGATAAACGCAACCTCTAATCCAGCATATTCTCTTTTAGTTGGTCTGAGATGAATTTTGAATTTTGTTTTCTTGTGAAAAACACAGCTACCTTCCCTTTAAAAAAAAACCCAACAATGGTTGCCTTAAAAGACTGAAACATCTTGCTTTCTTATGTCTTTCTTACTAATATGCTTAATACATGTGGCTTTTTATCATGGTCTACTGATGTGTTATAACATTTTAATTATGATTTTGTAGGCTATCTGTGCTTTATTTTTAGCTGCCTTTAGCACTAGCTCTAATGGAAAGGCAAGTGACAAATTCAATAAATAAATAGTTTCTATTTGTAATTGAAATGCTGAGATGAAGCAAAGCCCCAAATTCCACTGGTCAGATTCGAAGGGCAAGGTTGCTTTTGTGGCTACCGTAGTCCACAATGACTATTCTGTAAGACAGAGTGTTTTCTTTGTATTTAATATTCAGTCTCAAATACACACTTTGTTTAAAAGGGGAGAGGGCGAGAACCACAGTTTACCCTTGTGTTTTTTCAGCATGTTTTCCATTATGCTAAACCTGAATGCTTTCCTTTGTACAACCATTAAAAGTACAGGAGCGCTGCCCCTAACATCCCATGGTAACGGATCTATGCTATCATGTACAAGATAAAATATCTGGTTTGGCTTATAGTATCTTCTACTCTGCCTTTTTGTAGTTTATGACTGAGTTTCTCATCAACACTAGGACCTCTGGTCAGGTGTTCTGTGACTTGTAGGTCAGAGATACACAGAATAAGAAATTGAGAAATTTTAGAAAATTTGGTCTGTACATTTCAGCATGATGAAGATCAACGGGATGATGGACAAATCTTTCAGTAACTCTGACAGAAAAAGGAGTTGGATTTTTGCTGGCTAAAAATAAATGCTGGAAATGGTCTTTCCAGGTCATCTGGTTTAATTTCCCTGCCACCATGAAAGGATTGCTTCCTCCAGCGAGGAAGCTTTCTCAAAAGCACTCAGATGAATTGGTTTGCCATTGACAATGGCCAGATTGTGGGTAAATTCCATCCGATTTCTGAATGCAAACCCATGGAGGAGACATGCTTGCTGTTTGGCTGAAAATAAATGTCAAATAATTTTAGCAGAACTTTGAAAGCAAGCCCTATTTAAAATGACACAGTACGGTGTATGCGCCAGCTGGCTCTGATTTTTTCTAGTTGAATATCCCATTGTATACACTCATCCTGAATAATGGGAACATGAAGGATATGAATTATGCTCTTTGATTATTCTGTAACAGATTTGGGGAGGGCATGTTCTATTCTGTACCTTTGTGTACAAAGTGATTTGAGGGTTGCATGCAGGACAGTACTGAGAGCTGATATGCTCTACTGTGGGAGATAGTGCACTTAGGGCAGGCCCAAGACATTTTCCTGCCTGAGATGAAGGACAAAAGAGATGCACCCGCATTCCATATATAGATGCTGACTGGAAGTTGACTTTTACTTCAGTGCTGGGGGTGGGGGGGGCAGCATCGGTGTGTATGTGTGTGTGTGTGTAAAATGAGGGCATTGCCTCCCCAAATTAAGAATGCTGTCCTTGCAAATGAAATTTTCCATCATTCCCCTTCCTTCAGCTCTAGCACTGCAGAGAGTGAGACACTGAAAATTTTCACACCTTGAACTCTTGTATTTGCTGTGTCACATTCCCTTGGTCACTTTGTCCCTTTTCTATGATGCTTAGTGTATTTCTCAAAACTCAACTTAAATTTTAAGGTACAGATTGAGTTTCCCTTATCTGAAATGCTTGGGACCAGAGGTATTTTGAATTTTGGAATATTTCAGATTTTGGAATACTTGCTTATACATAATGAGATATCTTGGAGATGGGACCCAAGTGTAAAATTAAATTATGTTTCGTATACACCTTATGCACGTAGCCTGATGCACAATATTTTTAATAAATTTTGTGCATGAAACAAAGTTTGTGTATGCTGAACCATCAGAAGGCAAAGGTATCACTTTCTCAGCCACACATGTGGACAATTTTGGAATATTTTGGATTTTGGAATTTTGAATAAGGGAGCCTCAACCTATACTGCAATGCTAGAAATTTGGCAATATTAACAAAGAAAACAGAAGAAAACAACTATGGGGGAGGAGGCAGTGGCCTCATCTCTCTCCCCTCTAGCTATCTCTTTGGACAGCATCCTCTTAGGGTGCCTAGAGTTCTGCCCTCCAACGAGGGGAATGGTCAAGGAGTACTGGGCTGGCAGCTCAAAAAAGAAATGGCCAGTGGTTGTCACTACTACCCCCTAACATTTGTTTCCTGAGGTAGTCTCCTCCATTTGCCTAAGGCAGGAATGGGCAAAGTGCAGGCCTGGGGCCACATGTGGTCCTCAATGCTATTTTTTCTAGTATTTTCTAGGGCTGTCTAGTATTAACAAAAAATGCCTTTTTTTCAAAACCAGAAATTGACCTTTTTTTGTGTGGGGGGCATTTTATGTGATTTCTGTGGTCCCAGGGAGCAGAAAAATATTCTCTGGGTCCAGTAAATTTATCTGCCTTCAGCCTAATGTTAGGGCCGGCCCTGAGTTTATCAGATTTGAGCCAGGGAGAGCTGGGATCCAATCCCTACTCAACCATAAAGTGTATTTGAACATATTTCCCTGAGTGAGACTGGCTTATGTCCTGGTTGATTATAAAGATAAAATCAAAGGGAGGGGTCCTAGTGGCTTGAGCTCCTTGAAGGGAGATGGAAGGAGAAACACACCTGAATAAATACATTTAATGCGGAGTCTTGCAAATGGAGGGCTCACAGGATGCAAGTGTGATGTCATAAGCACTTCCCATGCTCTTGCTTTGTTCCCACAGCACAAAGTGAGAGCATGGGAAGTGTCTGAGAAAAAGGTAGGTATTATCCCTAGGACATCATCTTATAAGGAGTCAGATGCTGTGAACTGCACAGATTGCACTAGTCCATGTCCAACGTGTGATCTGATGTGGGCTGAATGATCCTACACATCTGGGCAGTAGAGGATGGAAACATCATCCTTGTTCCTTGCAATTAAAACCATCTGGATGTGTCCAAAAATGATGGCTGCCGTGAGATAAGCTTGAGACCTTTTCAGCGAATGCCTTGTGGGAAGAAATAGTGGTATTATAGATATTGCTCCCAGGTCTACTCCATATTCTTTCTAGAGACAGCTGCTTGTGCCAGATAAAACCTGGCTTCAATTTAGAGACATCAATGTTTGATGCTAATGCATCTGCCATCATACTACATGAAGAGGAATGGACTGCATTTAATAGACATAACCCCTAGTGATTTCCTTGTGTGGAAGAACCAAAGCAAAGGAAGATCTTTCTGCTGTAATCCCAGGTCCCAAAAGGAGATGCCTATGCAAAGGCTTGGTGCTGTAGCATTTAACAGCATGTATGAAAAGTCAAGTACTGATTCATTTTGTGACATACAGTAGGACCCCCATATCCACTGGGGATTGGTTCGGGGGGGGGCGTGGTTACTGAAAACTATGGATAAGAGTGAACACCATTGAAAATAATGGGACTTCTCGTTTAAAATACCACAGAGTTGCCTTGGAGTACCTAGAAAATGGCTAGAGAGGACACATTTTCTAGGAAGACTCTATGGTAGATGTGCTGTTTTGTGTCATGTGGATAATTGAACCAGTGGATAATAAATCAGTGGATACAGGGGTCCTACTGAACTTGCATTTATGGTGAGCAGGCTGTTATTTTGAATTGTACTGTTTTCTTCCCCTTCAGTCATTTCTTTGCACAGATATCATTCTCTTAGTTCCCTGAAGGGCCTGGTCATGTAACATGACCAATGTAGGAGGACTGAAAGCAGGACAGAAATAAACCCTTCAACTATAAGTGATCAATCAAGTTTGTTAGGCAACCAAGTACAGGGTACAGTCATGAAAGAAAATAAACACTACACAAACACACAGCCAAACAGAGCAAGCATTTAAAAAAATGCAACTGGAAGCTAGATGAGGCACACCTTGCAGACATTGCCCTGCAATGCTATAGACTACTCTTCCTTCCAGTACATGAGGATGGGAGATTCACCTCCTGTACTGATTCAACAAGGAATGTCTCCTTGTTGGAGCTTCAGGAACTTCTGTCCACAACGTTGAAAGTGGTGGTGGTGGAGTGGGTGGACTGTATCAGTTTCAACAGCAATTTGCAGTGTTTAGCACATGCAACAATTTTGTGAACTCAAATTTATCAACTCTTCTAAGCAGCATTTAAAAGTAGAGCTGGCAGGGCTGATGCTTGCGCTACCATTAGGATGGCAGATGATATGAGGAGACAGAAAGGCACTGGAGGAGAGCCAATACTCCATCCCCTTAACCTAGCCTTCTGCCAGATATGATGGGAAACACTCCACCATCAGCAGTGCTGAGGAAAGAGCCCAGTGCCAATCCAGTCAACTTTTATCCATAGAACGGGAGGTTGACACTATCATGTTTAATGCCACAGGCAGAAGAATGTCTTGGGCTGGCCCTGGAAGCCACTCAAATTTTCCATAATCTATATGCCACATATAATGCTATATATATGGTATTAATCACCTTCTCTCCTATTTTTTTAAAAACCTTGAAGGATTTATGTATGGAGGGAGGAGCTAAAATGGTGGGTGAGGCTTATCCCTGTCAAAGGAGAGGGGTTCCAGTGATGGGGGAGGGGGATGCCTGGCTGCCTGTCCTGGGGGCCCAGTTCTACTTGCAGAGAACAGGCAGAAAGCTACCAGTAGGATTTCCTCTTCCATTGACACCAAGGGCCTGTCTAAATGGTGAAAATCTCTGGCTTTTCTTCACAAATGAAGATTCAGGAAGGACTCATCCCCCGCTTTCTGCAAGCACGCTGATGACTGAAAAGGCCAATCCGAGATAAACAAGTACGGTTGCAGAAAGCACAGCAGAAGGTCTCCTTGGGTGATGTTTCCGGGTTGTGATTCTTTCTGTGTTGTCGTTTCTCTTCAAGACTTGTTCGGTGTGAGTTCTCAAATAAAGCTGCATCACTGTGGATAGTGTGTCTCCATGCCTCCGAATGTGAAGCCAGGGCGGACCATTGTTGGTGATCAATTTGGCCGAGCCTGAGATGTTGTTTCAGGGAGTCCTTGTATCGCTTTTTTGGAGCGCCCCTCTTACGCTGACCCATGGCGAGTTTACCATAGACTATTATTTTTGGGAGGCATGGTCCTCCATCCTAGAAACATGCCCTGCCCAGCGCAGCTGTGTTCTCAATATCATGGCCTCAATGCTGGTGATCCCTGCTTGCTCAAGGACAGCAACATTCATCACATAGTCCAGTGTATATTTAGGATTGTATGTATACAGCACTGATGAAAGCATTCGAGGAGTCGTAGGTGGTGGCGATAGGTGACCCATGTTTCAGACCGATAAAGGAGAATAGACAGTACAATGGCTCTATACACACTGATTTTTGTGCTTCGCCTCAGGTATTTATTACTCCAGACTCTTTTGTGAAGTCTTCCAAATGCGCTATATGCCTTTGCTAATCTGTGATCGATCTCTTTGTCAATCTTGGCATCTGAGGAGATGATGCTTCCCAGGTAGGTGAACTGCTGAATGGACTTGAGCACAGATTTGCTGACGGCAATGTGGGGATGGTGGTGTTCGTCCTGTGGTGCAGGCTGGTAGAGAACTTCCGTTTTCTTCAGGTTGACTTCCAGCCCAAACAGCTCTGCAGCTATTGCAAAGCAGGATGTTAGGTGCTGTAGAGCTGCTTCTGTGTGGGCAACAAGGGCAGCATCATCAGTGAAAAGCAGCACACGGACTAGATAGTTTAGAATCTTAGTGCTCTAGTGGTGAAAATAATTCTCTTAGAATTCACTTAGAATCCTACCTGTCCTAATGGGATCCTGTGCAATTCTGCTGTATTTAGAAGAAGGGGGTCAAATCTACCATAAACCCCAAAGGAACAGCCTTCGGGGCTTCCCCCCATGTTTTTAAAAACTCTGTTGAAAATGCACATTAGTGATCATTAGGAGAGGCAATCACATTTATTTGCATACCCCAGGAAAGTGGAAGTAGAAAGCTGATTGCCCAGATGGAAGCAGGGGGCAGGGCTTGCGTAGAAGGCAAATGTCCCAGAACCCAAATCTTGGATTTTCACTTTAGCAAGGGAGAGATCGTGAGACAAAACAGCTCTTCTTTTATTTTATTTTTTTGTTTATTTAGGCAGAATAGTGCATTATTGCACATCTGCACCTTAGATATGCCTTAAAAAAAAACATGCGGTGGTGGCAACTGGCAAAAATGTGAGTCGCAGCCACCATTTTGAATCACAGGCAGGCCTGTTGGGCCAGCAAAAACGGATAGCCTCGTATGCCTGCAATTTTACTAAACACCGTTAGAACATGTTGATCCTGCTTTGAATTTGTGTGACTTCGCATCAATTCACATCCCCCCCCCTCCAGTATAGACGGGCCCCAAGAGTAAGGCTCTGAAACAGAGCATTCCAGAGGTGGCGTGGATCTGGCTTTGGATCGGCTAGATCACAAGACAGACTTTGGGCCATCTGACAAGACAGAAGTATAGCACAATGCTTCAACTTGAACTGCCATTGCAACATCCTATCGAATCCTGGGATTTGTAGTTTGGTGAGGCACTAGAGCTCTCTGGTTGAGATTTGTAGGTCCCTAAACTGCAAATTCCATGATTCCATAGGATGTTGCTATGGTAGTTAAAGTTGAAGCATAGCACCACAATTGTGTAGTGCAAAAAGGGCCCTTATTTGCTGTTGTTTTTCTGTGCCTTCAAGTTGACTCCAGTTTATGGCAACTCCATCATAGGGTTTTCTTGGCAGTATTTCTTCAGAGGCTTGCAATTGCCCTCCTCTGAAACTGAGAGTGTGTGATTTGCCCAAGGTCACCCAGTGGGTTTTCATGGCTGCGTGGAGTTTTGAATCCTAATCTCCTGGAGTCCTAGTCCAGCTCTCAAACTACTCTACCATGCTGTCTCTAAAGACCAACTACAGTATTCCTTACTATTCCTGTGAAAGTGCTAGAAGGTCCTTTCAGACATGCTAGTCTGGAAGCAACATACAGTAGTTAATTTTACCTAGCATAAGAAATGCTTAAGTAACAGTGTCAAGCACAATATTATATTTTTAAAAATATCAATAGCACAAAAACCTTCAGGAAATGTTTCTTATACCGTATATGACTTGCCTCTTTAGACTTCAGCCACAACACAGGTTGTATTCAGGAATTCAACATCCCCCCATGTTACAATTTCTGCTATGAATGTCTCATACTACTTTTGCAGAAATATTGTGGACTACCTAATAAAAGTTCACCTCAAAAAGATTTTGAAGAGGGAAAAATGCCACTAGTGTATGATCATCAGCTGATCTATTGACCTCTGGTGTTCATATTTCTCCATGTCCCCTTTTTATGTCTTCTAAGCATAGAAGGAGGTGCATAGTTAGATGTGTATGTATTGATTTCATCATTTTGTAATTTGTGACTGGGTTGGGTCACAAAGGCACACTCAGTAGCTTAATTGCTAAGTAAATTAAGCAAATTACCATTGATCAGATAAGTAATTAAGGCTGTAATCCTATGCATATTTGGAAGTAAGCCCTACTGAATACAACAGGACTTACTCCAGAGTGAACATGCACAGAACTCCAGAGTAGGGCTGTAGCCGTATGCATTGTTATAACACCATTGGGCTCAATGGGACTTACTTATGATTAGGATAGTACATCCTGTAGTACATGCATAGGATCACATTGTAAGTGAACACATAAACCTCTTTTTAAAAATCTAAATACCAACCTTTAAAAAGGTACAACTAAAGTTGAACTGAGTATTCACAAGCCTTGCAATTATACTTGGAGATTTAACAATTAAATAAATCAAATAGTTTGATTCATGAATTAGATACCCTGACCTGCTCCCTCCTCTCGGTAAATTGCTTCAAGGGTGCAGAATTAAAAGCCTCTCTGTGCATGTTTCTTTTATCAGCTTTAATTTTTATGCCCTCGGGAATAACACTTCTCACTGAATAATGTAATAATATTCCAAAAATAACTCCCAAATGGGAAGACAAATTGTGTCAGATTTAAGTCCCTTGCCTGAGCATTTAAGCCGTTTTCATTACAGACTTCATGTTGATGAGAAGCCTGTGTGAGTTGGTTTTTGACAGTTCTCTTGTCTTGCTCATTCCTGTTGTGAATATTATGCAGATACTCTAGTTTTCCGTGATGCAGCTAGAGGGCTGCCTCCTATTACTGAGGAAGCAGAGAGGAGTGGTGTGTGAGAGAGGAGAGTGAATGGGTGTGTGTGTGTGTTTATATATGGCTGGCCCAACCTGCAGTTTCAGATTTCAGACTGAGCTTATCACTCTTCCAGTTCCTTCCAGCCTGTGGATGTTACTCTGCCTTCTCGCTGACGGATCTTCCAGCACGAAGAAAGAAGCTGTTACTGCTTCTCTTTTTCCTTCTTTTCTGCCTCATTTCTTCATCGAGACAGAGCGATCAGCCCCAGCTGCAGCTGTCTTTCCCCAGCCTCTGCATTGGAGCCAGCCCCACAGGGAGGGATTTTTTTCCTTTCCTATACTCCTCATGCCTGGACACTGAAGGATGCTGTCACTTCTTCCTTGAAGGTAAATCCAGGTGTCCGCTTTGGAAAGTTGTGCTTGCCCTTCCTTCTGACTCCACCAAATAGATGGTATTTGGAGGGCTTCTCTGGATTGAGAGCCGGAACAGACAGCGTCGGTGTGCTTTCAGCTAGTATGTATTGCTTTGAGTGGTAATAATACTGTAGGTTAAAATTGGATGGGAAATAACAGGCATGTGGCACTGTAGGGAAGAAGTCCTTATGGACAGCTAGTATTGACAACAGCTGGAATGTGATTTAATGTCTGTGTAGTAACACACACATGCATACAAAGTTGGCCAAGAACAGTCAATATTAATGAGGAAAGGGTTCAAGTGCTGAAATTACAATGTAACTGGGGATGCTCAAAAGTGGGATTTATATGCAAAGCAGATGGTGTAATCTGGATATGAAAGACACTAGTTTTGCACTTCTTTCATGCTTTATATGTTGGCTGGATTCAAGATGTATGATTGTTCTATGCCTTGGTTTTTGCACTGTCAGACACCTGAGTCTAAATATTGTTTCTTCTTCTTCAGTAGAATGAGAGGGATATGTTGCATGATCTCCACATTGCCCTGATGTGTGCAACTCTAAAAGGATTCTTTGGGGGTGGGAGGCAGAGCTCCACTATGTAGGGCTAAGAAACCTGAAAGGCATCATGAGAGGAAATGGTTCTTTTTTTTAAAGGAATCTGTAGTGACATAAACAATTGGTTTGTTTGTTACTGCATGAATGCATTTGCCTAGACCAGTCTTCCCCAACCTGATGCTTAGCATATTTTTCAGGAATTCAGCTCTATCGAACACAGCCAGTATGGCCAGTGGACAGGGATGATGTGTGCTATAGTTCAACAATGTCTGGAAGGCCAAAGGCTTTCCAACCCTGGTTTGTGATAGGCAAACATGAGTGGTTGAGAACCTTGCTGAAAGGATGGATGTGGTCCAGCATCTACCCTCAAGCATCAAATGGCCGGCTGTTAGATGGAGTTGCTTAGGGCTGCGTCAACTAATAGATCACTGACCTTGTTATGCAGGGCTTCCAGTGTTTTGAAGTTTCATACTCTTGATCTAAATATCTATTTGGTAACAAGATTATTAATGGGAATGGACTTGTATTGAACGTGGGAGCTTATCTGCAATGGTACCTATCTGGCTGGGCCAACACCATCTTTTTTAGAAAGTAACAAAGTTTGAAAAAGGTACCTTTGTTGACTACAGCTATACTATACCATACTATTTAGTAAGCTCTTCATCATGTTACATATTTTTGATGTAATATACCTAGTTTTCATCTCAAACATAAATCATTATTCCCTCTATGGGCAGCTATGTATACATGGACTGTGGTTATAGATTTTGTCTAAAGTTTGGTGCTAGAAGACTCTGTCCCATTGCAGGCAAATGTAGCTTACTCTCAAGTAAGTGTCCACAGGATTGCACCCTTTATTATTGGTTTTTAGACCTTTTAGAGCCAAATTGATTTTATTGAGAATATGGCCACAGTCCAGGCTGCTGTCTTTTGTGCAGTTTCTTGAAATGAAATCCCTTTGAGTTTACTAGAGTGTGCTTTTGAGTTTACATGACTAGGATTGTATTGTTCAGCACTTGTCAAATTACATGATTAAAAAGAGCTTGGTGTTGGTTGGATTGTATCCCAGTCATTTTCTTTTGTTGCCACTTTTTTGTCACTATGTTGTTTGAATTGTTTGGAGCTTTAATTGTGATTATTAGCTTTGCATGTTGCCCTGAGCACTTGATGGAGGTTTAGCCAATAAATATGATGGACAAATAAACACGATAAATTTAATTTCATGTTGCTGACCACTACAGGAGGGGGAAACACTGCTGAATATAATGGCATTTCTTCCATCCTTACTTAGTGAAGAAAGTCAGTCACTGAGTCCTGAAATAAAAGGCCCCCTTTTGAAGAGCTTTGCTTGGGGGTGAGGAGGGTATCTTTTATGAAGGGAGAAATGTTATATACAGTAAGACCCCCATTATCTGGGTGGGGGGATACATTCTAAGACTCCTTGTGAATGCCTGAAATTGTGGAGAGTACAGAACCCTATGTTTTCGTGCTATGGTTGGTTACTTAAACTTAACCACAGAGTTGAAGGAGACTTGGAAACAACACTTCCCATGGCCAGGAGTACGCCCACCTTCCACTCACCTGCTGTCCCACAGAGGGCAGGGGAACTGATCTGCTCCCAAATTTCCTCTCATCACTTCTTCAAAGATGCCTGTACAACAAGAGGAATGCGGGTGGTGACCTTCCAGCCCAACCATACCATAGAATCGCACTGGAGAACCAAGAGATGCCCACAAACACTTCTGGTTTTTTTGCAGTGATGACTGCAGGTAACTGAAACTGCAGAAAGTGATGCCGCGGATAAGGGGGTCTTACTGACTACTTTTTAAAAAAGTATTTATTAAAAAAATAACTTGTGGACTTGAAACATATGCTTCATGGACAATGAGAAATATATATATGGCCACATTCATACATAACTATACAAGTACAATTAAGAAAAAAATGCATAAATTTAAACTCTCTTGCACTTGTCCATGGAACATTATGACATAATACATAAACTGTGTGTACCTAGTTAATAGCGCAGCTTCTGTTCTTTTAAAAGTGCTTCTAATGCAGTTGTGCACTTAAAAAATTGAATTCTTCAGCTGCCACATGAACCTATGTTTGGGTGCCTTATCTCAGTCTGTCTTAGTTGAGATCAGTATGTACATTGTTCATACATACTGAGTTTTGACATTTTAGTGGTTTGATAATGAAGTGCCTTGTAGTCGAGGTTGTAGTCATTTGCAATACTTGTCACATCAAAAAAAAAAAAAAAAGACAGACAGAAAATTTGCTTTTTTGAGCTGCAAAAATGTATTTGAAACAGATTTCAAAACCTTGATGGGACATGTTACAAGATTGGATGGAGTTGACTCATTTGCCTACACTCCATCAGTTCCTTCTTTTAACATAAAATATGGTGACATATTTTCTTCTATCAGACATTGGATAAAGCTCAGGATACTGGAGGTCACATGGATACTATTGCTGTAATGACTTTCTTCACATTCTGATGGATAAATTGTGGTCTTTTCTGTAGATCGAGTCATTCGGATAAATTCAGTTATTTTGAGCACCAAATATTTATTCCCATTATGCCCTGAAGTCCTTGAGAGTGTTATTAGTTTATACACTGAAACAAGCAGATGCAATAGTGGTACATGCAGTATTTTCAAGACGGATGCTGGTTAGATGCTGGTGCATATTTTGTGTGTGTCTTTGTATGTCTGTGGGTGGGTGGGTTTGATTCTCAATGGCCCTGTTTGAAACTTGTGATACAGAATATGAATTCTGTACCCCTTTTCAAATCCACCAGGTATCAGATTTTCTAGTTTCAGGTTCCATCCTCTGAAGAGCACATGAGAAATGAAGTCCCTCCTTGACTCTGTGGGAGTTAATAGTATGGTCACAGTTGTACCAGAATAAAATTTCAAGGCAAGGGTCACTAGTTCTATTTAACCATTTTGAAGGGAAGAGGTTAATAGAAATAGATACATATTATTCATGTATCTCAATCTGAAGTATAGTTGTCCCTTCATATTCGATGGCGTTTGGTTCCAGGACCCCCTATGGATACCAAAATCCATGAATAAATCCCATTATATGCAATGACATAGCAAAATGGTGTCCTTTATATAAGATGGCAAAATCAAAGTTTGCTTTTTGGATTATTATTGTTTTAAGAATATTTTCAAGCTGTGAGTACTTTTTATGGGGGAGGGTGGGGTGGGTGGTGTTTTTAGTCTTTATTATAATGTTTTAATTGTTGGAAGCCGCCCCGATTGTTTTTAGCAGAGGGGTGGGGTATAAATAAATATTATTATTATTATTATTATTATTATTATTACTACTTAAATCTGTGGATACCAAATCCGTGGATACGGAGGGACAACTGTATAGTACAGAAAGGAACTGGAGGAAGGGTTAATGGGCTCAGGAACTGTTCCTTTGAGATTATTCTCATATTAACTGAAAGCTAGAAGACTTGATATGTTGCTTTCATTAGATAACATTTCACAAGTATTCACCTTAAAATGTATTAGTACATATCATCTATGGAACTGAGTATGCTTAAAGCTAGAGCTGTAGTCCTACAGTCTGTATTTGACAATATGCAGTGACAAGTACCTTTGACTTTCAGCCCACCACATCTGGCCCTCATTTAGAGCTGGCTGGACTAGAATTGGCCATCCACTATGTATAAGTGATGTTTTGAATGTTAGTGGTCATACTGCTAGGGAGATGTAGCAAAGTTCAAAAGCCACTCTTGCACAGAAATGGATGAATCTGTCTAATTCACTTTCTGTAACATTTACATTTTTTCAGGCACAAGTTTGTTCTGTCCCATTTGTACATTGATTTATTCATTGTGTTCCATTTCCTCATTATACCTATTTGTGCAAGCACTTTCCATAAATAAATACATTCTTTTTGTATGCTATTATCATTAAAATACACTTTTTGAATGTATTTTTTTAAAATGCATTGCAACATTCAGTTTGTGTTCCAGTTTGGATATTACCGGTAGCGTGAATTAGTTCAGCTCATAGTAAAATGCAAATCAAAGTTGCAAAAAAGAAAGCCATTTATAACATTTGGTGCGGACATTGCTATAGTTATGATGTGTCACACACACACAATGTTATTAGTACAGGTTTTTTCTTCCTTTTCTCCTCCAAAAAGAGATGTATGCCTTTCACATGCATATTTTTGCACAAGGCCATTTCAGTGTTTAGAGCTAGAGCATGAACCAGAGATTCAAATAGTGAAGTTAGACTTAAATATAATGTGACACACACACTGCAGTGCTAACGCCATTGAACTTTCTTGCCCAATGCCTTCCCCCAAAGCTCTTAGCATCTCTTGAAAGCTACTTCCAGAGAGGTTCCCAGACCTCCAGAGCAGGTTTTTTGAGTTGTTTCATTGAGGAGGGGAGATTGTCTCCCTTGTTGTTGTTGTTTGCCTTCAAGTGGTTTCTGACTTATGGCGAACCTGTCATGAAGTTTTCTCCCCACTGGGCCACTAGTGATATACCTCAGTGGATCATGGCCGTGGTCTTGTTGGTCCATGAGAAAACAAAACTCCAAGACCTGTATATCACATTATAGGGAGCTTTCAGGTTATCTAAGAAAATTCCTGAGACCATTGCCGAACCCTTCAGAGAACTTTTTGGTTGGTCCAAGGATATAAGTTTTCTTGAGGAACAATGCATACAGGTAAACTTGGTATGCATGTGACCAACCCCCTGCCCCCTGCAATGTTATTATGTTTTTGTTTTTCTAATATTATTCTAATACAATTTTATGATAGGGATTACATTCTAACTGTAAGCTGCTAAAAACCAGTTGCAATTCTTGGCTACAGTGACACTGAAGGAGCATTCAGGATGGAAGCTTTTCCGAGTATCCAATATCCTGATGCTTGGCACCAATAAATCACATGAGTCAGAAAATGTGCTGCTATCTGTGTTGGTTGCTAGCGTCTATTGAAATTGAGCACCTATTGAAATCAGCACAGGGGCACAACCTAAAAGAGACATGATGCCTGGGAGTGGGGTGGGGGGACAAGGTGAAAAATACTGTACCTGCTTTTTAGTGATGTTCCATGCTTTCCTACAGTTTAGAAGCAAATAAACATGGAGACTGTTATTTCCATGCAGCCAAGATTTCTGGTCTGCTTTTTATGTTCAGAAACTAAGCATGTAAGCTGTCTTAAATACTCATATTTTCCATTTCTAAGTAAAAGGTAAAATCATTGCAACTTGTGTTGAAAGCAAATCCAGCAGTACTTAGTCCCACAAGAACAGGGGCCAACGACTATTGTTGGCCAGGACAGGAAATTTTGGCAAAGGCTGCTCTTTGCAAATGGAGCATGTGTCTTAGAAAACTAAGAAAAATGAGTGAAAATGCAATTAATCTTACAATTCAATGTATGGCTACTTATTTTAAGGGAATTGATTTAGTTTTTAAAAATCAGACCATCAGTTATCTTGGCATTTGAACAATCTGTTAGGTGGTGCCTGTTCTACAGTTTGGACTTTGATCCATGTTAATTTACCCAAGCAAACAAACCCCTCTTTTTTATAAGTCTGCTTCAGTTGGAATGACTTCTTTCATTTTAATTAAGTTTACTATTAAGCTCTATTTCCTTTCTGGAGAATCCTCCCTCCCTCCCTCTCTCTCTGATAAGGTGACTGGTTTTGCAGGGTGTGTGTGTGCATGCACACACGCCTTCAAGTCACCTGTCGACTAATGGTGACTCCATTCATTTCATAGGGTTTTCTTAGGCAAGGAATACTCAGAGGTAGTTCTGCCAGTTGCTTCCTCTGAAATATAGGCTACAGCACCCGCACGGTAGGTTAAATCTAAACCAGTATCCACCCTTATTTTCACTTGGAGATGAGAGAAAGACTATTTCAGCAAGTCTGTTTAGTTCTTTACTATTGACTGAACTGGCTCTGAATGTGTTTGTTTATTGGCACAGTTAGAAGGATAGGATTTCCATATTGCTTGCCCAGCAACAGCAGTCTTGATCAGTATCCCTCTAGACTGTAGGGATTGTCTTCACACTGGTTCACCCTTTGCTAACTGTCACCAGCAGCAGAGGCTGGATATGATGTTTTTGTGGTATAGTATCTGACTAATCCTTTATGGCTATCCATAATCTACTTCCTTCCCCGTAATTGCAGTCAGTCAGTGCCAGTTCACTGGTTATTGCAACGTGGTTGATATATCTTATTACTGAGCAAACTTCAGGACCAATGTTGCCTCATAGTTTCTCCCTGACTTTCTCCATTTGATGCAAGCATTGGCAAAGTGTAACTCACAACAAGTGTCTGTGGCTCCTCATGGCCTTTTCTGTAGCTTACTGGCCTTGACCTGGGTCCAAGGCCCCAATAGCCTCACAGGTTTTTTTTTATCAAGGTAAACATGTCCTTCACCCCCGACCCCAAGGAGTGGTGGTTTATCAAGAGACACACCCCAATACTGTCCCAGTCCCCCCAGCCTCTGAAATCACAATTAAAAGTAGACTGCCCATCTTTTCTGGTCAAAAAATGGAACCCACACCAATCACGTTTGCTTACCATTACTTGGATGGCTTGTTATGCCTCTTGCCTTTGTAGGACTAGTTGAATAGGGGAGGTATAATGTAAAATTGCAGAAACAGCACCAGCACTAAGCTAGATATACAGAGGGCAGCCTGCTCTTTGAACAGCTGTTAGGAGATAGTCCACTTTTCAAAGTGATCTTGTACAGTATTTGAAAGATTTCCAATCCAAGTCTAATTGAAAGATAATCCTTAAAAAAAAAAAACCTGGGAGATCTGAGAGGCCTGGCAATTGTCCATCAGCTCTTCATACCTGGTGAGACACACAGTGTTCTCTTCAACTTTGATTAATAATTTCTAAATTTGCACCTATAAAATTTTCATCTAATTTTTGGAATTTCCATGGCCTAACACAGGGAAATCTTATGCAGATCTCTGCTGTTTTGTCTTCTTTTTTGGTGTCTCACTTTCTTTTCTTCTGTTCTGTTTCATCCCCCTCTTCTTCTTCTTCTTGGCCATGGGGAATGGCCATCCTAACCAGTACACATACCTAGGCTATTGTACTACTTCTGATGTGGCTCAAAAACTGATAGCATGTCTCAGAATCCCCTAGATATATGGCCAGTTCATTCTGGAGAACTTATTCTGTTTCTAATGCAAACATTATTATTATTATTTTAAAAAAAACTTCATTGCATAGTTGGGTCTTTGGCAAGATTGGTCCTACCATTAGGAAGAGCACGTCCACTGCCTGAGGCAGCAGATGCTGAGGTGAGGCACAGAAATGAAGCATTAGGACAGCTGTATGTGGTAAGCAGCTTTCTCTGCCTCCCTTCAGTGAGCATTCTGCCCTCAAATGTGTAGTCCACTGCCAACAGTGAAATGAGGTTCAACTGCCAGCTTCATCTGCTTTGGTACAGTGGAGGGGGTGGAGGGGAGCAGCTTCTTGTTCTTCTCCTCTGGCAGGGAAATGACTTACTTGAGCCGGCCCTAGACCCTGGATTCAATTAAGAGACATCTCAAGGTATTTTCATGACTTAGACAGAATATCCAAGTGGTGCCCCTCCCAAACTGCACCAAAGTGGTAAAAGTTCACAAAAGTAAATCATTAAAATGTTTTGTCCTTTGGTCATACTCCTAAACTTACCACCTGCCTTTATGTCTTTGCTCTGTCTAGCATTAGGACTGTTTTGTTATGGTTTGCTTTAGTGAAAAAGGAAGGTCCTCTGTGCAGAGGTAAAATCCTTCCTGCATGGAGCATACTTCTTCACCTGGAAGAGTGAAGGGAGGAGGTGGAGGAGGAAGTGAAGGAGGCCAATCACTGAAGGCTTGGCATCTGCAGAAGAAAGCAGTAAAACTACCTTTGAGGAGGCTGTGTACACCCTGAGCCAGAGCAAACAGTGCACCAGTCCTTTATCTCAAGGTGCCGTCAAGATAAGGGAACAGAGTAACTGTCACTTGCCTCACCCAGTTGTGTAGGGTTTTTGTGAGCCCACGCCTTGGCAGCAAGGATCATTTTTGAATCATCACAACATCCGTTTAAATGCACAAGCCACACAAATGAATGGTTTTGGAAAGACTTGCTGCTGCTGCTGCAGAAACTTTTTTTCTATGTCCCAGAGTGTGCTGCCATCTCAAGCCTGGTGCTGGTAGGTTTGTTTACCAACTATGCTGTCCTTGTGTGCCACAGGTGGCTGCTTGCTAAGGCCTCTCTCTATTGTTGGCACTGGCCACTTGCCTTGGCCTTCTTCCCTCTTTCATGTTGCTTCTGAGAATGATAATCAGGTAAGGAATGCAACACCAAGTGGAGAGCTGAGGCTGGCTTTTTCCTTTGTTGCTGGCACATCTGACCATGAGGATTTGTTTAAAGGGACAGTGTTCCAGTGATAGCAGAAAGGCCAGTAATTAAAGGTGATGATAACAGTTATTATTCAGTCTTACAGTAACCAAAGTCTTCAAAGGAGGGATGAAAATAGCTTCCTGACAATGCTAGATATGCCCATTTGGTCTGGATGCAAATAGACATCACTTGCCACTCACTTCCTCATGTTTATCACTGTGACATTTTCAAGTACAGATGATCAAGAATGCAATAGCCACATTATCAGTGAAAGGTCACAACTGATCACCTCTCTTACATTTAGGTTTGTTAGCTCTTTCAGTATTTAAATGACCAGGTCATTATATCATCCATCATTGAGAGGGAATTCATTATGATTGCTAGGACCTCTCATGAGTTTGCTATCCCATTTATTTATCTCCAAGAAGCACACAGTAGCCCACTTAGTGACCACCACCAATTTAATTGTCACAACAGTCCTATGGGGGAAGTAAAGCTGAGGCTGACTGAGGCAAGATCATCTTAGGAAACTTATGACTGGGCTATGGGTTGAACCTTGATCTTACCAGCCCTAGAGATCTTCCCAACTCTAACCATTATACCACACTATCTCTCATTGGGGCTGTGGACACATGACACTGTAGGCTTAGATGTGGTATAATGTGTGTGTGCACACACGTGCCTTCAAGTTGCCTGTCAACTTGTGGCAACCCCATGAATTTCATAGGGTTTTCTTAGGCAAGGAATATGCAGAGGTGGCTTTGCCAGTTCCTTCCTCTGAAATATAGTCTACAGCACCTGGTATTTGTTGGTGGTCTTCCATCCAAGTACTAACCAGAGCTCACTCTGCTTAAGTTCCAAGATCAGATGGGAACTGGTGTCTTTGGGGTATTTAGGGCCATGATATTATAATGCATAGCTTTTTAGTACTGAATAATCCCACCATAGTACTGAATCACTGGAGTATGGATTTTAAAAAAGAAGTGTTACAGATATAGCCTATCCATCATGAACTGTGGAATAACTAAGTTTCTCAGTTTCAGAGTCTGAAGTCTCCTGGCAGGCTCTGAACACAACATAGAGGTGAGCTGAGCTAATATAGTGTCATGTCATGGTTAAAAGAAGGAGCTAGACAGGCCTCAGTTCAAATATTTTCTTGGTTATGAGCTCACTGGGTAAGCTATAGGCAAGTTAACCTGATCTTGCATCAATAATTTGGAGGTAATAATAATAATAATGACAGCTTATCTTATAGGGTTGTTATAAATATAGCTGAGATGATATAAGTGAATCACTTTGAACATTTAGGAAAAGTTTTTGATAATAAATAATAAAAATAATGATAATAAATAAATAATTCCTAGGAAGATTAGGAGAAATATTGGACTAAAATAAGATTAAAAAAACATTTAGGGCCTTGAACAAAAGGTTACACAATGTTCGTGTCTTGTTTTTGGTGCCTACCTGTCAGCCATGTTCTTTCCAGGACACTCCATTCCATTCCCCACAGAACAGATAGCATGTTGGAATATAGTGGTAATCTAACATGCGTGGTTGCTTATTGTTAGAAACAGTTAGGTTGAATGCATCACAGAGGCTTCGATAATTTCCTGTTGTAACCTGAGATGTTATTAGATGTCTTCTGGAAGAAGGAGGTTCCTTAAGTTTCCTTTGTTTGGAAGACACGATGCTGAGTCACCATTAAGAATTCGAGGCAACATGCCTTAGAGGGGGCTCCTACATATTTTTATCTTAGAGATGTAAAAATGTATATTTTTGTTATCCCTGCCTATCTTCAAGTCTTCTGCCTGTGTACTTTGGAAATACACATGATGTTTGTGAGTAAAGCTGTTTTAATCTACTTTTAAAGATTTGTGGAAGTATTTTCTTTGTTTAAGCTATACAATACATAGTGTGGAAAGGGGGGCAATAGGGTTGGATAACTGTTAATTGTCTGTGTGTCTGGAATCGCTATGCTTTGCTGTTTGTTTTTAAACAGAGACTCTGCTGATTTTGCTTACCAATACGACTGAAGAGAATACAGCCAACCATTTCTTGGTGCCAAATTTAAAGATTCTCCTTTAGGTCCATTATAGCATTCTATGGATAATTCTCTTTTGAGCTTTCCTCCCCAAAAGCATTTTCTTTTACACTTCAGAAAATCTTGAGTTTCTCCCAAGACTTCCTTGTATGTGGATGGTAGCATTTTGACTAAAAACATGGTGAAATTGCCCCTATGCCCCCCAGAAGGTGGCATTTTGAGTAGGAAAATAATAATAATGTGTGGAGGTAGCCCTTTGAAGTTTGATGAGCAACCTTTGTCACCCTCAGACACTTGACTAAAGTACAGTTGTCCCTCCGTATCCACGGATTTGGTATCCATGGATTTAAGTATTCACAGCTTGAAAATATTCTTTAAAAATGAATAATCCAAAAAGCAAACCTTGATTTTGCCATCTTATATAAGGGACACCATTTTGCTTTGCCATTGCATATAATGGGACTTGGAGTATTCACGGATTTTGGTATCCACGGGGGGTAATGGAGCCAAACCCCAGCAAATATGAAGGGACAACTGTAATATAAAAAAGCAAGTAGGTCCTTGCACAAAATGTCACACAATGTTACACTCTTGATTAGTCTTGTATGCCGAAAAGTTAAAATTGATACTCCATCACAGAACTTGTTTGTGACATACAAGCTGTCCATTTGGTACTACATTAGTTTGTTAATGCTGCAGTGGTTGTGGATGGACCTGAACCACTCCCCGAACTCACAAAAGCTACTTCTTCCTGAAAAATTGTTGAGTGGACATAACTTCTTTTTTATTACTGAGCAAGTGGCAAATGTTTTTAAGCGCCAGGAATATAATACAATTCAGTACTGTGTTCACTGTGGAGTAATTTATCCCATATGCTTTTGTGGTATCTTTCAAATACTGTACTTGTTTTCATCCCTTGCTTTCTCTTCTTCATGATGGGGATTATAATACAACCAACTTGTATGAATTCATAGTAAGAGTAAAATCTGTATTCATTGCATTCATTCAACCCATATTTCTCCATCTAAACATAACTGTATAAGTAAGTAGTGGGATGTACATTTTTTGGGGGGTGGGATTCAGACAGTTTGAGGAGAGAAGCCAATGACACATTTCTAGTGAATACTGATGATCACATCTATGGGATTTCAAATGTTCCTAAGCAGCTGGTTTGGCTAAATGACAAAAATATTACTAAGGGTGCAATACTAATCTTGCAACTGTTGAACAAAGGGAGACTGGCTTCCAGCTAAACATTTACAGGATTGTGTTATATGACTGGCCCACTATTTTGTCCTGAGGGAGTTGTGGGGTGTTTGAGGACTGCACTACCATCTTACTGGAGAAATTCTTAGGGACCTCAGCTAGTTGGTGACAGCAACAAAGCTAACCTGGTAAACATCCCTTGTGATCTTGACTTCTCCTTTTCAGGGTGTGGAGAAAATTGCTGAGCTGTATCCAAACAGGCTTGAACCCCAGCGCTTCAAAAGCCCTTGAGCGTATAAAAGGGTGTTTTAATGACCAGTTGCAGGAACGTGTGGCTCATTATCACAGGATCATCCCAGGCCTGTGAAATGGTGATGATGGTTCTTCATGATTACTGACCTGTTTTTCTGCTACTTGCAGAAATTAAAGGGAACAGGGTCAATTAAGCCCAGCGTTGGGATGGAGACATTCTGGCTGGCTGCAGCCCGAATACATAAGGATACTGTTCTCATCTTTGCTGAAGACATAAGAAACTATAGTGCTTAAACTAAGCTGTGGCTTTGTTTATGCAAACTAGTGGGCTGGATAAATAGATAAATCTATGTTTGGTTTATGAGCAATATTTGTAAGCATATTTATGTTAACATACACATTTGCAAATGGATTTGACTTTATCCCTATATTAACTTTGCAGTCACTAGCATCATACTCATTTTGCATTTTAAAATTTTAAGCCCCATTTTTAAAAAATACCCTTTCTACATTCATACCATCTCAGTGCTAAACAAAATGACCAATGCAGCTTCTCAATTGTCACATTCATTGGAGTAAAAAGTAAAAAATAAAAGGTATTTTGGAATTCTTTTAAACAGCCCTCCCCACCTCTTCTTTCTGAATTCTGGTATGTATTAGCTGAAAAGGGAAGTGTCTGGGTAGGATGTAAACAACAAATACAGCATTGTTTGGTACAGCATTGTGACAAAGCTTTGTGCACCATTGAGCTCAGCAGGTAAGGCAAACACAACATGCCTGTTAACAACCCAGCAGGGGTGGGTTTTTTGGTGAGAGGGGTATTGTTTTAGAGGTAAATCTGTTTATTCAGGAGTCATGCATGCACCTTCATGTTCATATGAACATAGTAAAAACAGACATCTTGAGAAAGATACCTAGTACAGGGAATTAAGTGACAGTGGACTTAACTTCAATTAACTGGAAATGAGAGATCATGTTAACACTGTGGAGAAAATATAGACAGCTCTTTGTGATTCTACCCAAGAAAAGTAAAGGGTGTACTGAGGCATATGCAAACAGCAATGAACTGGTTGTTGACACCTGCAGGGAGGAAGCCCCATGCAACAGTATGATGGATGTGTTTAGTATACATGGAATTTACAAGGCTTGTTGTTACCTGCGTGGGTAGAAAAACAGCTGACAAAGCTGAGTCATTTGGGATGCTTTACCAGGGATTATCTAACAACTACAAAAATATAGATACCACTGCCTGTGATGATCAGGCTGATAGGCCATGATCTAAAACCAGCTGGAGGAAGATGCACAACAATGTGTACAATAATGACACACAATAATGCTGATGTTACAAATATTTACATTTAATCTTTTGATGATTGTGAAAAGCACATTGTTAATATGCTTTGGGGCACTTATAGACCTCAGACACTGTTTACTGCTGTTTCTTTCTTGAACTCAAAACTTTCTGTGGTATGTTTTTAATGAAAGGCCAGTGCTTTTATATCCTAACTACTGCTTTAGAACTAGTTAGTGTTTTTTTGTTTTTGTTTTTTGGTCAAATGAGTTTGTGTGGGATCATTTTGTTGTTTGTTTGCTATGTTCCTTCAAGCCCACTTTAATTTATGGTAACCCTATCATAAGGTTTTCTTGGGAAGATGTATTTAGAGGAGTTTTGCCATTGTTTTCCTCTAAGGCTGAGTGAATATGACTGGCCCAAGGTCACCCAGAGGGTTTCCATGGCTGAGCAGGGATCTGAACCCTGATCTCCCAGAATCAACACTCAAACCACTAAACCATGATAGCTCTTTCTGTCAGGGTTCTTCACTCCCCCAGCAGCATTTCATGATACCAATAGCCTGTTTTCCCAGCACTCCAAAACAATTTTCATAGCATCGGGAGGGCTGCATGAGGGAGTGGGAATCAGACCCTCTTGCTTTCCATGTGCAGAAGCTGGTTGTGCTAGTAAAAGTATACCATTGTATCCTGCCCTTTCTGTATGCTGTATTTTATTTCTACCATTCACTTTAAATAGATTCAAAGTACAGTTGCCCTCCACATCCGCGACTTTTACATTCGCGGTTTTGATTATTCGCAGAAAACCGCCTGCTCCCCCTCTCCACTCTGCCCCTTCCCAAGACAGCGAAGGGGTTCTCAGGAATCCCTTCGCTGCCTTGGGAAAGGTGGTGGTGGTGGAAAGCCTCCCTCATTCCACCCCACTTTGGGAAGGGCGGGGGGTGAGGGAGAGTGGCGGCGGGGGCTTCTGAAGCCCCCGTAGCCACTTTGGGAAGGGCGGGGGGTGAGGGAGAGTGGTGGCAGGGGCTTCTGAAGCCCCCGCAGCCACTTTGGGAAGGGCGGGGGGGTGAGAAAGGCCAGAGAGAGGCAGCGCGCCTCCTCCCTGCCCGCCTGCTCACCCGCCCGCTGCTGTGCCTGGCCTTCCGAAGCGGGCGCCGGGGCTCCAAAGCCCTGGCGCCCGCTTCAGAAGGGCGGAGAGAGGCAGCGCAGCCTCCTCCCCACCCACCCACCCATCCGCCCGCTTCAGAAGGCTGGAGAGAGGCAGCACAGCCTCCTCCCCACCCACACGCTGCCTTCCCCGGCCTTTCTCAGCGGGCTCCAGGGCTTCTAAGGCCTGGAGTCCCCTCAGAAAGGCCGCGGAGAGGCCAGCCAGGCTGGCCAGACACCCTCCCGCTGCCTCCCTCCCTCTGGGGGCGGCGGCGCAGGAGCAGCATCTGTTATTCGTGGTTTTTCCACATTCGCGGGGGTCTCAAGAACCTAACCCCCGCGAATGTGGAGGGACAACTGTAATTACTAAACCCTCAAGTTAAAATGCAACAGCTGTGTGTGAAACAGCAAAGACCAACTGATTCCTTTATTTGCTTGCCCTCTGAGGAGCATTAAACAGCACAGATCAGGAGGGAAGCTTTACATGTATTTTCTCACTGTATTGGAAAGTTATACTGTATATTCCTGCATATAAGACTGCTTTTTAACACTTGAAAATCTCCTCAAAAGTGTGTGGGGGGGTGATCTTATACCCCAGTAGATCTTTTCCCCTGCTGTGAGAATGATTGAAGTTTTAAATGGCCTGGGCAGTTTTCCCAGCAGATCCTTCCTCCTGCTGTGAGAATAACTGCTTTGCCTTTGAAGAGTTAAATGGCCCTCCATTTAGCTCAGGAGAGTCAAAATGATGTTTCTTTTCAGGACAGGTTAGCCTAAAATTAGAATTTCTGGATTCAAACTTATCATTTTGCATCAAGTTTTGTCTATGGTGAAATTCTCTTGTCTGCCAATGTGGCTCTAAAATCATTAATGTGCTCATTCAAAAATTTGGGATTTGATAGCTTCATATTAACCAACTTATTAATGCTACCTTACTTTCCAAAGATTGAACACCACAGAGATTTTTCAAAGTATCACATGCTTTTTTAGCTGTTCTCAGTCCTTTAATTTCACAGACTATTCCATCATCTACAGCCACTCAGCTGGCTGGCTGGTGGGGGACAGGCTTTCCAGCCAGGTGGCTGGCTGAATGAGGGGGGGGGGGAGAAACTCTATATTTTAACTTAAAAATTGGGGGGTCATCTTATGTGTCCAGTCATCTTATACATCGGAATATACGGGTAATTGATTTGTAACTAGATTATGTAGCCATTTTTTGGTGTTTTATCATGTATGGGTTATGCCTGCTCTTCTTTTTTAAATCTTAGTGCTAATAGTTTTCATCTTGTTGCATTTGTTTTTTGTATTGTATGTTTTATTCTGGCTGCTGTTAGCTGCCTTGGTTCTTTTATACACAGTGTGATGGGATAGAAATGTAAACATATAAATAAATATTTAGATATATTTAAATGTTTCTACATTGCATTTCTGGACAACCCCCTCCCTCCATGTAACTAAACATCAAACACTAGTGAACTATCAAGTAAAGCTGCAGTTAAAATGTTAAATAAATATCATAATGGTAAAGAAGATAAAGATAAGCAGTTGAGGCACAGGCACAAGACCTGCTAGTATTGATGTTTTTCTCCACAACAGTCTTCCTGTATCACCTTGAAGTGATAGTTCTGTGATGCTTTTTAGTAAATGCTCAGGAAGCGTTCTCTATGCAGATTTGGAAAGCCAAGAGAAAATGCTTAGAAATCTTTATATACTAGGCATCTGGCTATCTTCTTTATCTGTCTTATCCTTACTCTTTCTGAACATAGCAAGCTGTACAGAGACAAAATTCAGTACTTGGCATAAAATGGCTTTTAGACTTTATTATTATAATCCCAGCTGCACTGTAATAAATGATGCTACAGTTCTGCACGTCCGGCACTAGTTTTCAGAGGAACCGTTTTATCTTCTTCTTAGATTTAGCTTTGCCAAGGACAGAAATAAGTAAAAGCAAGGGCAATGAAATGTCCAGCTGGTGGTAAAAGCCTGAATGCTCTGCAAAAGGCTGAGATCCACATCTTAGCTGTAACCATTGCAAAAACAGCTCCCTGCCTTGCCATTTCCTAAGGTACCCACATCATTCTAGGTGAAGGTAGAATAACCTATGCACTGGGATCCATGCATACACATAGATCACTTCATGCTCAGGGCTATTTAGAGAGCTAGCAAGATGCTAATAAAAGAGCTGACAAAGAGCAATAAAATTCTGCCAGTTGCCATAAGAAACAGCTCTCCTGGGAAATTTAAAATTTGCTGCATTAACTCTGCTTAAATCTCCAGGGCTGACATTTCCCATTTTGTCTGAGGGGCAGGAGGGAGAGAGAGCCTTGGTTCTGGGTGTCTCTGGTACTTTTATATGGAATCTATTCAAGTTACATCTTTCCACCTTACGCAACCTGCAATGTCCTTGAGGATCTGAGAAAGGCACTTCAGAAACTGATGAATGGTGCTCTTCAGTTTAGTGAGGCCATAGTGGTGTTGGTGTAATTGTGTGCCATCAAGCCATTTCTGACTTATGGTGACCCAAAGGCGAGCCTATCATAGAGTTTTCTTGGCAAGGGGAGGGGGTTGCAATTGCTTTCCTCCTAGGCTAAGAGAGAGTGTGATTGCTCAAGGTCACTCAGTGGATTTTCAAGGCTGAGTAAGGATTTGAACCTTGGTCTCATGGAGTACTTGTCCAACATTCAAACCACTGCACCACAGTAGTGTGTACCTTAGTAATATTTATAACTGTGGAATGTTGAGCTCATTTGCACAGGGAACTGCTACCACAGAGGTTCTAAACCTCAATGTTCTCTTAAGCATTTTAATCAAGGGATGCTTTAGGGAAGGTCTTAGCTCCATAGAAGATGCCTTGCTTTGAATGCATAAGATCCCAAGTTTAAGGTCCCTGGCGTCTCCAGGGAGGGTTGCATTCCTGTCTAAAATTCTGGGGGGCTTCTGCCAGTTACCATGGAGAACTAGATTGACCAGTGGTATGACTCAGTATAAGGCAGCTTCCTGTTTCTGTCTCAGTTTCCCTCCTTTTTATATCTATTTGAATGTTCAAACCAGCAATCACCTAAATGTTCTGATGCTGATGCTTTAATGGTAACAACTATTATTACAGATGTCAATAAACAGACAGTTCCTCCTGGCATGTTTGTGATTCATGGACATTTATGTTTCCTTTTTGGAAAGCAGATGGATGGTCAGCCAATTGCCATAAGAATTTTTTTTAATTCTTGCTCTTTCCTTGTGCCTTTCACATAACTGTGTTTGTGTGTGTGTTCCTTCAAGTTGCCTACTATGGTCTATTATTTGTTGTACATCTTTCTGCTTCATAATGCCTCTTTTAAAAATTGACAACCCATTTGACATTACTTTTCCTAGAATTGTAGAACTGACAATCCATTTGACATTACTTTTCCTAGAAGATGTGATAATTGACCTTTTTTTTTGCCCAGTTGCCATCACTTTATTCCACTTAGCTTTTTTGCAGTTTTTATTTAGAACAAAATATGGTTGTTTATTCATATTTCTTTAGCACCTTATTTCTTCCTATCTATGCTTCCAGAAGAGGATCAGATTTGCAGTTTGGGAAGTTTGCAGTCCTACTGCTAAAATTTTAAAGGACATTTTGAATTTCTCTTAGAGGTTGTCATGATGGAACAGAGATTCAGGCAGCCTCTTGGGAATGCAAGGCTATATGGATCATAACCAGTATCAGTGATATCAGAAAATAGTGCAGATGTTGCAACAGTTGTGCTCCAGTGACCTGACCTATCATAGGCTGCCACATTTCCATTCTCTCATGTTAAGCACTTTGAATACTGTACAGTATAGATGTTTGATTGTATGTTTATTTATTCCTTGTTAACTAAACAAGCCATTATATATTTCTGCATGGTTGCTTTCCAAACTAATATGAGTTTAACTACTTCCAGGACAGCTCTGTATGTTCTGAATATTTCTCAATGAAGAAAATATTGGCTTGCTCTCCAGAGTAGCAATATCTGACCATAACTGGATTTGGTTCCACATGCAGGCTTCTAAATAGGAGAGGTGACCATCTCATTTTCTCCTCTGAAGACTTTTATTTGTTGTTCCCTTAGAACAGAAAACAGCAGCTTTCCCCAACCCAACACCACCCAGATGTGTTGGACTACAATGCCCATCTTCCCCATACAATATGGCTAATGGTCCCGTGGCACCGGGTTAGGAAGGGCTACACTACAACATTTTGCCATGCAAGACAGGATGATAGAGCCTTTAACAAGCTGGCTGGGGTGGCATCAGTGTTCTTCTGCAACATGAGGAAGGTGAAGGTTGTTGGATAAAGTTTACATTGCAAAATGTAGATCAACATTTTTGATATACTTGAATTCCAGGCATGAGAGATCATCTAGTAAATAAGTGTCTCGGGTGTTTGGCACTGTCTGTGAAAAAAAGTGCCAAACTCCACATTTCAGTGGGCATATATACAGGAGATGATGAGGTGGTAGGGAGGGAGAGGAATGTTCCTGTGAGGTTACCAGGTTGAAGACTGGTTGCCTTAGGAACAGGAAGCACTTAATTAGAGCCAAGAAAAGGCAGCAGATGGCAAGAAATAATGTCATCAAAAGGACAGTCCTTAAAGGATAGCAACTGAATTTTTCAGTGGGGTACAGTGTCAGGGATACAGTCACAAACATATGTGTCCATCATTCACATATATTGTTTTATTGGACACCTATTACAAATGTTTTTGAATTAGTCCTCATAATTGAATTAGCCACATAACTTCCTTCTTGCCAGTAAAAGAGGAGGGACGTGAGATAATTCAGTTGCACTATAACAGTATCTAGGAAGCACACAGTTGCTATAGAACCAATTAAAATGCCAACTGGACTATTTAGTTGCCTGAGCAGATGGGAGAGTACATACAAACTCAAGGGTAGACTGAATGAATGAATAGATGACTGAATGACCTGAGGCAATTTAGATCTAGGGCATGTGGGTGTGTGTGTATGAGGCAATTTACAATCCACCTCATGCCTTCCCCAGTCAGAATATGCCAAGGGACCTAGTAGTTGAGATTCTATTAGTCAGTCTCTTTTCTTGTAACTATATTAATTGTGCAGCTGCTGCCTTTGTTATCTCATCTGTAAAATGGAGTTAATTACTGTACTTCTTGCTGTTTAAATTCTAGCTAGTCAATGGTGTTGTAGTGCCTCCACAGCAGGTAGTGATTCACAGTGTACAGCAGTGGTTCTTAGCCTTTTCTTTACCAAGGACCCCCTTTAAAGATCTTTTGTTGCTACAGGCCCCCAAGACTTAACTCAAGATTTTAAACAACAACAACAACAACAACAATAATACAATTACACCATCGATTAAACCTTCCCTCGGAGGTACTGGAAGGGGAGGGCAGACTTTTCTCCTGTTTCTTCCTGCATATTTGTGGCTGGAGTGGATTGCACAACAATGTGCTGGCCAAGCCAGCCTTTGCCTTGGTTCCTATCACATGGCCACTCTACTGCAGGCAGGTGTCAATTGTTACACAACTTTCACACAATTCATTTGTCACTATTTGCATTTTCTATTTCTCTCAATTAAGTGCAAATCATAAACACTGATCAGCATGCACATTTAGCCTGAAATTATATCTATCCTACATTAGCAACATATTCAGTCTAATCTGATAGTGACAGATCTTGGCCAACCTGGAAGTGACATCATATCACTTCAGGTTTTGGTTTAGTCCAGGGTCAGACATTTTTGGATACTGGGATCTTCCTGAACTGCTACACTTTTGTGGTAGTTCAGGTGTTTAAATTAAACACCTGACAAATTAAACTGATAGGAGTGTGTGTGGAAAGTGTGTTGAAAGCAACATGCAGCTCATGGACTGTGCTTTACTTGCTCCTGTTTTAGAGCTTCAAGACCAGTGGCTCCCAAACTTGAGTCCCCAGATGTTGTTAGACTTCAGCTCCCAGAAGCTTGACCGATAGTCAGAAATTCGTGGATTTGTAGTCCAGCAATATCTAGAGATCCATATTTGTGAATTATTGATCTAGACCAGTGTTACTGAGGTGATCTGATGTGGGGGACCATGGACTGGCACCATGTGTGTGCCCATTGGCTGCCACTGTTTCTTTCTTTCCTGGAGGTTCTCCAGGGACCAGCACCAAATGGCTCAGAGACCAACATTGGTCCACAGACAACCACATTGAGTAGTACCAATTTAGACCATAAGCCCATTTCTCAGGATGAAGCTGTAGTGAGTTGTTCCATATTGGACAGATGCTTTGAATGGTAGCAAAACAGTTTATCCAGAATCAGGGAACCATGGCCTATAATACAATACCTAGTTGGACACACTGGTATATATTACACATATTTTAAACATATTTTTGTAAAATCCATACACATTACAGTTACATGGAAAGTATTTTACATAACACTTCAAGCACGAAGAGCAGGTATAGAATGGTGCTGGTCAACAGGACTTTCACTGTAGCAGCGCCTCAGCTGTAGAACTCTTTACCTAAGGAAGTTAGTCTGGCCCCATTTCTTTTAAGCTTAGAATGGGCAGCCAAAACAGTGCCATTCCACATGTCATTCAGAGTTTGAAACTGCTGCTTTATTGCTTTTAAAACTGGATTCTAGGATTGTTTTTAAGACTGCTTTTAGGAGTTTTAAAAAGCATTTTAATGTGCTTTAAAAATGTTTTTATCTTAGTATTGTTTTAATTGGTTTTTATTTGTTCATCACCTCTGGAGCCCTTGTGGGCTGAGAGATGATACAGTTCCCAACATCCCTGACCATTGGCTATGCTAGCTAGGGCTGCTGTGGTTTGCAGTTCAACATATGGAGGCTACATAATTCTTATCCCTGATATCAACTGTCAAATTCCTTTGAAGGCCGAGTTTAAACTACAAGTGTGCTGTGTCAAATTTATGTTAGAAGAAAAAAGGCCCTTTGAAGCCTTTCCTACTGTTTTTTATTTTGGTAGTTCTCTCATTCAGAAAAGTCTGTGGAAAGTAAGGAATGCTGAAGAAGGGGGCAAGCAATACAAACACACCCACACCCACACACTGTTGATTGCCTTTCTTTTGGGTGCAAAGCCAGATTCCAGTTGCAGGGGGACTTGTTAGCCACTTCTCTGAAGCAGCAAACCAGACATGCTTGAGGCGTTATGTTTGGCAGCAGGGTGGTTGGATCTGGGGGAGCGAACAAAAAGAGAGGAAAAAGTAGAAGCCAGAATATTTTAGCAATGCACACTACACTCACTGCTGTGGAGGTCAACAGATGGACAGCGTGCTCACGGCAAGTTATGGAATGTAAAGGGCTGGGCTCTGAAGTGGGAAGGAGCAGAGGAACACTGGTTCTTCCTTTTTAAAAACTGAGCAACTCAGCAGCCACTGAGAGAATCAGCCATGGTAATTATTTCATGACTTTGCTTCACAGAAGGTGACGAGTTTGTGGGAATATGGTCTCACAGACCTTTTACTTCCCCAGGATCTTTTTTTAAAAAAAAAATGTTTTCATTTCTTGGTTCCAGCCAAATTCAATTCCAGAAGTGTAATTCTGTCTCTACGGTGCCTCTCATGGAGTTGACCTCTACCCATGGCAAGTGCCTAATCCTGAATATAACGTTGCACAGCTCTGTACTCTGGCAATGCAATCCTATCCATGTTTACTCAGAAGCTTGTCCCAGTGTGTTCAGATGGGTGTACCCCAGGATTGCAGCCTGAGCTAGTTAATCCAGAATGATGGCTTCACTGAGACAATACAAAATTACCTGTTGTTGTTATCATTCCTATTCACATTAGAGACGTAACAAACATGTTCAGAGTAGAGATGTAACAAATATGCTCAGATTTCCTCATCCTTGATGAGAAATCATGTCTTACCATGTCACAGGAGGATTGGTTCGGTTTTGATTTTGGTATTTTTGCATTTTCACATTTCAGAACTTTATGCAAAAGTTTCATTTCACAAACAATGTTTTGCATACATTACAATGTTTTGTATAGATGTGTCCTGCATTTGTACAAAATGCAATGTTGAATTTTGTGCACAAATGAAATTTGCACAAATAAGTTCCACAGTGTCCTAGAAATTACCACTACTTCATTAGCTTTTAGAGGCCCAGCTGTAAAACCCCAACCAAGATAGCTGTGGATGATCACCATCCTTCTGCACCTGCTTGATAGGGGCTGTGGTGCTAAGAAGGCTCTGCATGGGACAGAAGGACAACTATTGTCCACAGGTAGCTTGGCAGAAGTTTTACAACTGGACCTCTGGGCTAATGAAATGGCAGTACTGTTGATAGGGAGCCTGCAGAGAGACCAGATCACTGGATTGCTTGACAAACACCACAGTAAAGATCCTTCCAGAACAGGCTTTTGTTGTGCAATTGTCCTACCTTATGCACAGAATTGTTTGGTGAGGGCAGGGGTGTAGCTATGGAGGGGATGAGGGTATTGCCCCTCAAGTAAAAATTTACACACAAACCCATGAAATTTTCTGTCAGTTCCTAGCAGAGAGTGAGACACTGAAAATTGTTCACACATAGAACTCTTACCTTTACTGTGTTTGCATTCCCTTGGTAATTTTGTGTGTGCACGTGCCTTCAAGTCACCTATTAACATATGGTGACCCCATGGATGTCATAGTTTTTTCTTTGGCAATAAATACTCAGAGGTGAAATAGAACCAACAGCATCTAGTATTTTACTTGCCCCTTTTCCTTGGATTCCTGAACTCTATTTCTATTTGCTCTAATGTCTAATTTGGAGACTATTCTAATGGGGAGGACACAACACCTTTGTTTTGTGTTCCCCAATACCTACACCCCTCTGTTTTTCCACTACTTCATCCATATTTTACTTTACACACACAGAGGCGCACACACTTACACACACACACTTACACACACTTGAAACGGATGGAGAAAATAGCTGCACAATGCCTTATGAGTGTTGACACTAGGTCCTGTCTGTCTGGAGGCACCCAAATTTATTTTTCCCTTTTCCCTCCTTCTTCACCACTAATTTATATATTTTATATCTCAAGCCGTTAGATGTGATAACATAATTTAGAGTAATTTTATCTAATACACAGGTTTAAAGCACTACGAATTAGATAAATGGATCAATGCTAAAAGCAGTGTATGGAGTCATGCTTTCTGTTCATAATCTTGCACAAACTAATGTTTCACTGTGTACACTATGGTGGGTATAGGATATTTATTTATTTGATTTATATCCTGCTTTTTCCTTGCAAAGGACCTTACTAGGGAAAGCAAACAGGTAATATCTTTTAGGTATCAGGACTAGGTATTAGATCTATAAACTATCTCCAGAGAGGCAATCATATAAAACCAATTAGAGCCCTTGTGGCACCTTAAACACTAACTACCAGAAGTGCTTTGTGGCATAAACTTTGGTAGATAATGAAAAATAAAGAAAAGGGTTTGTTTTTGTTTTTTAAAAAATGTTTGTTATAGTTGTTGCATATATTTTTATTCTGCCACTAGTGCTGTTGCTAGTGAAGATAGTGGTGATGTTCTTGATTCTAGCCCATGACATAATATGCCATAAGAAGATATCATAGATGGTGTTTCAGGATGTTCTAAAATGTGAGTTGAAATCCTATTCTAAACTTGGCAATTTTACTGCTGAAAGATTTTATTGTTATTCACTTCCATGAAAGGCTAATGTTATTATTACTATCTATTGAAAGATATATACCAGTTGAGTATCCCTTATATGGAAATCCAAAATCTGAAATACTCCAAAATTATCCACATGGGTAGCGGAGATAGTGATGCCGTTGCTTTCTGATGGTTCAGCGCACACAATTATTAGAAATATTGTGTATAAAATTACCTTCAGGCTATATGTATAAGGTGTATATGAAACATAAATGAATTTCATGTTTTCTCCAAGGATAGCTTATTAGGTATATGCAAATACAGTATTCTAAAATTTAAAAAATTCCAAAATTCAAAACTCTTCTTGTTCTAAGCATTTTGGATAAAGGGATACTCAATCCCCCCTCTCTGTTTGTGTGCGTTTATAATTTTTCTAGTATTTTTTTTATCAAGTTAGTTTCTGAACCTGAAAACTAGGCAGCACTGATGTCAGTTACTTCAGTTGGAATTCTTGTGAGTATCATTTTCTTTTGCTTTGGGGTTATCTTTAAAAAAAACAAAGAGAGAGAGAGAAAGAGAATAATTTCCAAGGCTAGTTCCATTTCCAAAGAAGGCCATGGTCAAGCCCAATCCAAGGCTAGTGGGTGAATATTAAGTGGGTTTGGTTTATATTACACCCATTAAGAACAATGATAGATAATGTGGGTAGGAAAGTGTGATCTAATATCCCTTTTCTTTCCTAAGCAACTCTAAGCCTATAACAACAGGCACAACTAGTCTTGCTATGCAACAGTATGCATTTTGCCTCCCCCCACCCCCTGCAGAGAAGAACATTGATTGCAGGGTCCAAAGTCCCATCTCAAAGGGGCTTCATTTTCGCCAGGAATTTCTAAGACTGAAGTTACACGTATTTGAGTATTTACCCAGTTATCTACAGCACACAGAAAAGTCACATCATGTATGAGAAATGTGAGGAAAGGGCAAAAGCAGTCATGCAAAAAAACTCACTTGCTGAAAAATAAATATTTTAATAAGTTTTGCAGCAGTTTGTTTTGCCTTTTTGATATTTTTCTGTACAAGAAGCTGCCCAGCTAGACCAAATATCTATTGATTAGAGAAAAGATTGACTAGCCACTACTCTAGCCTTCTCCAATCTCGGACCTCCAACATGCTTAGACTAGAACTCCCATCATCCCAATTGCCTTGCTGGTGGTAGAACTTGCAGAGTGATGGGGGTTGTAGTCCAATACATCTGGAGGGTGCCAGATTGAGGAAACGCAGTGCTACATCTTACCCGAGATCTGGATGATCTGGGCTCATTTCTCTGCTGTACTCATAAATTCAGCCTGGGATCTTGGTTAGGTGTTTTAGGGTGGGTCTCATCAGGAAGCTTCACCAAATCCAAGTCTGTGTTTAAATAGATCATAATTTAGCAGCACAGAAAACCACTCCTGGGAAGTGAATGGCATGAATGTTGTGCAGGATTTCTCACTGTAAAATTGTAACTTCACATATGCAGAATTCCCCCTGGAGCATGGGCACCAGGCAGAGCATCACAATAGGCTGAGTTCAGGTATCATGAGGGGTTGCTGGTCTAGGCTGCATTGGAGCAGTTCACCTAAGAGTTGAAATGGCATTCTGGATATAAAAGAACCTTCATTGTCTATATTAGCATCAGCAAAATGAATGAATTAATTTTACCTTGTAAGATACAGCAAAGATGCCTGGGAGCATGTGAGGACATTTATAGTACTTCTTCATCTATGGATTTTCCATTGGTCTCACATTCACTTATTTAAGCTCTATTGATCATAGCCTAGTCTTTATTTATGAACACTCATAAGACAACTAGGTAAGCTGTCATCCTAAGCAACTCTATTCTTATACAGTGTGTTCTTGTTTATTATTTTATGCCACTTTGATAAAATATGTAATTTTGAAAGGTGGCTTTAATATCCCTGCAATAAATTAAATTCTAGATCCTCAGTCAATCCTCAGCCTGTCTTTTTATAACCTCCACGCCCATATTCTTATTCTGTTCTTAGCTCCTGAATTTCTGTTCTTATTATGTTCTTATTGATATTTTAATTTTGTATATTATTATTGATGACAGCTGTTAACTGCATCTGTTTTAGCTTTGTAAGTTGTGAGTCCCTAGACTCGTAAAAAGGTGAAATATAAATATAAAAACAAAAGCACCATCATACTAATGACAATATGCGTCTAACTTACAGGGTTGTTATATGAATGAAACACACTATCCTGCACTATCTATTAATGCCATGCAAGCGGCTGTGAGCGTGAATGCCACCTTTGTTCCCCTTGCAAGCTCCGTGCTGATCCAGCCTTCCTTTGTCCAGAGATTTAGGCTAACTTTCCCTGTCCTTCCAGCAGTGTTTACATTCGCCTGTTCTTTGTCCTCTGGCCTTTCCAGCGGTGGGGCTTGTGGTTGGGCTGTGGGCCAGAAGTTGATCTGACACATGAAAGTGAGATTTATGGAATGGTGCTCTGATTCCAGCTAAAGGACAACATGGGTCTGAAGATGAAGAGGCAGCAGTATATGAGTCTGGCTGTGGGAGAGAAGAGGAGGAGGAGGAGGAGGGTGGGTTACAACATTCAACTGCTGCTTCTCCTCCTGCCAGAATCTCCTTTGATGCCTTTTAAACATTTTTGTCTGTTTGCTTGTCCAAATGAGCACTGGCAGGCTGGCTGAAATTTCTTGCAAGGTTCTCCCACGCATACTTCTGGGAGTATGCTTTGAATCTGTTGTGGCAACTTTCCCGTTATTTCAACCCTGGACTCCTCCCTTATGCTGACTTGCGGTGATGTGTTTGAGTCTTGACTTGTCACCTTGATGTCACGCTGAATTTTCTGTAGATGGTGTTCCTCTGTCTAGAATCCACAGTCTCTCCTGCCCCCACTTTTCTTTTAGCCTCAGGTACCACTCCAGAACAGCATGCACATCTTAATATCTTAATCTTAATATCCCCACCCCAAGCTATAGATCTTAAAGTCAGTTCTGTCCTCTGTTTTATCTTACTGTCTTATGGATATTAATCTTCCTTTATTTCATTCTCTCATGCAAGAACAAATAGTTTCAAAAGCATCTCTTGGCTAGACAAAGTTATGAAGGTTTTTGCACATTTTTCAGTGATTTTGCACACGTTTGCACATTTTTAGTGAAAGATTTGTTTGCCCCAACAACCTTTTTTGCTCTCAGACTAAGCTTTTTTTATAGACACTTTTTTAGTGCTTTTTTGAAATGTTGGGTTTAGAGGGAGGATTTCACAAAGACCAAGTATGTTTATGCATAGAAGGTTTTGTTTTGTTTTGTTTTTGCAAAAAGCCAAAAAATGTGTGTTTTGAGTGTGTTTGTGTGTGTGTGTGTGTGAAACATCACAAAGGTTCACCATTTTCTTGATGGAGTGTCTCAAGCCTCCTTTCTCAACCCCCTCCCCGCAACTTTGTAGAGTTTTACATCATTTGTCCTGATCACTGACCTAGAGTTTTCTTGACTGAATTCTGGAGCTCCCTGTTGATTACACAACAGCTCTGTCGATGGGTCCTTCTGCTGATGGGCCTTGAATGGCAGCTCACTGGAAGCTGCACAGCAGCTCCTGTTCTGGGTCCAGCCACTTCCTGTGGGTTAAAATGTTGACTGGGTGTCAAGAGTTGTGGTTGAAGCTGTGATGTTGCAGTATCCAACAAAAACAAGCACAAGACCATTAAGTGCTTTTAGTCTATGACCTTCCTAGCCCTGAGATGGGCATTGTAAAGGGAGGGAGATATGCAAGGAGAAGAAGTGATTATGTGATTATGATGCCCCAGGAGTGTTGAAAAATAATGTCTTTGCAGCCTGAGTGCTGGGAGGAAGGGAGGGAAGTGCTGTGGAAGATACTGGTACTCTCACCTCTGGAAAAAGGTTCTGAAGAGGCTTATGGATACTATGGATCTGTTAACATGGTTGTAAAACAACCCAGTATGATTTTAGGCTGCTTGAACAAAATCCATTTGTGGGTCACACGGAGTAATAATTCAATTTTATTCAGCATGGGTCAGATCTATTTTAGAGTACTCAGTCCAGTTCTGGGCACCCTGCTTTTGAGATGTATGCAGACAAATTGGAATGAGTTCAGAGGTGGGCAACAAAATAGTAGCAATATGGAAATAAGCTTTATAGGGAAAGGTTAAGGAAACTGAATTTGTGTTGCCTGGAAAGAGGGACTATAGGGGATACAATAGCCCTTTTCTAATACCTGAAGGGCGATCATATAGAACAAGGGTAGAGAAATTCTTGTCTGGGGGCTGCAGTAAACCCCCAAAGGTCTCCCCTTCTGACCCAGGGGAAAAAAAGGAGGGGAATTCAAACAGCAGCAGGAGTTGAAAGTCTCATTTTAAGCAGGTTGTAGGCTCCCCTGCACTGTTTAACACTCCCCAAATATTATTTTTCAAAACTGTGGACACTTTCACATTGCACAATTATAGCATTATGACTCCACTTTAACTGCCATGGCAACATCCTATTGAACTCTGGGATTTTCAGTTTAGGGATGACTATTTAGAATTCTTAGCCAGGGAGCTTTAGTGCCTCACCAGACTACAAAACCCAGGATTCCATGGGATGTTCCTATGGTAGTTAAAGTGAAATCATAGTGTTATCACAATATAAAATGTATAAAGGGTAAAACGGCCCCAGAAGAAAATGTATGGCTACTTCTGATGTAGAAAATGATAATGAGGAGGAGGAAGAGGAATTGCCACTTCAAGGGTAATGGTGAGAGTAGTTTGACACTGGAACAATTACCTAAAATGGTGGCAGATTTTTCCTTCCAGAAGATCTAGCAGAGGCTAGATAGCTATCTGTCAAGGAAGCAGTAGTACTGGATTTCCAACATCAAGCAGAAAGCTGGATTCTATAAGGTCCTGCCCACTCTTATGATTCTATGGCAATTATTCTATGGAAGTATAAACAAATAACAAATAAGCTTAGATTATAAACAAGTAAAGTTGGGAAACCGCAATACTGCAAAAATCTTACGTGGGATACTGAAGGCAATTTATAACAAAGTGTGTTGAGAGTAAAATCATTTTCTTCCAGAGATATGTTGGATGGGGCTGTGGCAGAGAACCAGGGCTTGGATATACCATGTTACAAGTAAGAATGTTGTATGTAATTCATTTCATTTGTGAGCAATAAGGGCATAACAGTGTTATGGAACATCACTTGTTACTGTAATCTGTAATGTTTACCCTCTGGGAAGTAAAAGATAAACCATATTGGGGAGGGGTCATTTGGGGAACATATGGCCATTTTTCTATGTTAAATGTAATTTTGTAAAATAATAATTAAACTAATAGGTGGTGTGCTAACAATTTGCCTAAGATACTACTGTACTTTCAAAAAAACAACACATCTTGAGCTCTGGGGAAAACTACATTTCATGATTGATCACAAATTGTGGTATGAGTGCTGATGAAATGGTGGTGCAGACAGTCTGAATGGGAGACATTTATATATCATTGTCAGCTTAAGAACTAGAAGCACACCCTCAGCTCTCAAGAAAATTGGAGCATCTATACTAGGCTCTAGGGATCTTCACAAAGTCCACTGGGTTCTACTGACAGTCATACCTTTAACAAAATAGACCCCTGGCCTCCAAGAGCTTGCTAGTGGTTTTTAATGTCATCATCTTTTTCCTTCTTCTTTGCAAGTAGCTGGTATGGTTCTTCTGGAAGAAGTTAACTTGATGATAGAACCACTAGAGAAAATAGGAAAAGATGTTTGATTCCTACCCTCTCCATTGCACCTGGATGGAGCTTTTCTTTGGCTTTTTAGGAAAGTGTATTCTCAGGTCAGCCACAAACACAAGTTTCAGTAGTAAGCAGATCATGCAAAGAACCTGCACACTGATTCACTCCATTTTATGGAAAAATGACTGAGGATCCATGAGATTTATCTGGGAGTCTGAAACTAACACTTGTCACCAGCGGAATGGAAATGCTGATGCCACTGGAACAGGCAGAATTCCAGAGAGTGTTGACTGTGACACCATCTGTTTTTAGTAACAGACACATCACTTGGGTGCCCGCCTCCTATTCTTAGGTAATTGCCTGGCTTGATTGATCTTTGACAGCAGATCTACAGCAGCAGTTTTACACATTTGGGTAATCAAGTGTTCAATACCAGTCAATAGACATGTTTTGGTTTTGCATACATTTGCATTAATTAGAACATGCAAGTGAGCAATGGGAGTGTTTGTTTTTCTTCAGTCAGAGAGCTGTGGCAATAGTGATGAAAGCAGGCTAGAGCTCATTTAAATTTGACTGCTATTGAAGCTGGGCTTATTTCTTTCAAGAAATATGGCTTGTCAAACAGGACTGGGTTGAGTCCTTAGGCCAGCTAGGAGCACATACACACACAAAACAAGCCATACAAACAAAACAAATGCAGCAGTATTGATTTTAAATGGAAACAGGTCAGAAGCAGCACCTCCTCCTCAGAATGGCAAATATGAAACATACATCAGTTTGTTGAGTCAACAAAGCTTTGACTTCTTTAACTTTCTTTTCTTCTCCCTTCTCCTCTCCTACTTGTCCTTTCAATTGTAACTTCTGAAAACAGAATCCATCTTATTGGCCAACTGGCTCAAGGGAATTTTTCTCCCTTGTTCAGGTTTGAATCCATCTTGGTGAATTCTTTTTACAGTGGCAAGTTTTGCTAATATTGGGCTATTTTAAACTTATATTGAGTTAATGAAATTAACATGCACAATGTGTGTGTGTTTCTATTGAAAATGTAGTAATGCAAAAGTATATAATTATACTCTATCACACCTGCAGTCTTAGGGCTATTTAACCTCCATTGACTCAATGGTCCCTGACTTCTAGCCATGAGGTGGTAAAAAAAATGGTTCAGCCACCTGCAAGTGGTAAGAAAACTTGCACATTTTCTTAGCATTCATGATAAAGGATGAGCCATCCCATTGAAAAAAAATGGTCCAATGCCACAAGTTTTTTGTTTGTGTTTGGGGACATTTTGCAAAAACAACCCCCCCCAAAAAAATGTTTACATGAAAAACAACATTTTGTGCAGAAAACTGTGTTTTGTCCAAAACACACTTTTTCACAAAACATTGCTTTTGCTGCAAAAACAAAATGTTTTTGTGAAAGCAAACTTTCTGCAAAAAAGTCTCAAAATGTTAAGAGTCATCAAAAACTTTCATAATCTTATCCAGTGGAGAGGAAGCTTTTGAAATTCTTCATTCTTACATGGAAGAAAGAAATAAGTGAAGACTTGAGTCTTGGGTAAGTGACCGTCCTAGCTAGATGCCATATTCCAGTTGAAAAGCAGGATTGAATCTAGAAAAGGCTTTTCTAAGGCCCTGATTATCATTTACATTTTTCCTTAGAGTCTGTGAAATTTTACTCTTCCATAAAAGGCTTGTTAGTAAAATAGGGCATATAAAAATCTAAACATTACATGATAAGCCAATGGTGTTTGCTGTAATTACATCCCTCTAATTCCCATCTTTACATTAGTAATGTATTCTAGGCAAGAAACTTCTTGTTTCCTTTGTAAAATATGGAGGCTGTGTTTCTACAGATCAACACTTCCATGTAGGTAAGAACTACAAGAGTTTCACTGAAAACAGAACAATACCATTTGAGGAGTTCACCAGCAGCTGAAGACTTGTGGAAATTGGTTTTGGCTTCATGTGGTTAACAGATGACAAATATTTAGTCCCTCTGGATTAAAAAAACTCATTGAAAGCATTAAATTTAGCTGTAGTAGAAATCCATTAGCAGTAAGGATATATCTTCTTGTGTCTGATGCAAAAGATGTTAGACTACACATATTGGACTGCACAGTTGTTGGACTGCATCCCTGATTAAATGAACGCTACTCTAAGAATGTTTCTGCCATAATAATATGTTTGTCTTTAAAGGTACTACAAGACACCTTGAAAAATAGCAATGTTTTAGACAGCAAAGGTGTCAGTGAGAGTAGTGGTTTGAGCATTGGACTATGACTCCGGAGATCAGACGTTGAGTAAAGATTATGAACATGTAATTTAAAAAGTATATAAATTGCTTTTTTTAAAAGATGGAAGCCACCTTGGGTACCATCTTGGGAGAAAGGCAGCACACAGATGAAATGAAATGAAATGAATAAATAAATAAATAAATAAAATTAAATAAAATGTTCAAACTAGAGACAGAGGATGAGCCTATTAAAGAGTACATGATAAGGCGGCCCCCAAAATTTTGGGCGTAATGTTCAAATGGATGTATGGGAGGAAATGTGGTCCAAAGGTGTAAAATTTATTTTGTGGAGTAATTAAAAAAAGACTGTATAAGATGAAGTATAGATGGTTTGTTGTTGTGTGCCTTCAAGTTGTTTCCAGTAGAACAATAGAGAATTTATTGGGACTGTCCCTGCCAAATCAAGACAATGGGATTTTTTTGTCTGGGTCAGGGGTCAGGAGCATGGGGCAGTCCAGACTGCAACTCCCATCATTGGCTATGCTGTGTTGGGCTGATAAGATTTGCAGGCCAACGACATGTGAAGGGCCACACTTTCCATATCCTTGGTCTAGGCCAAAGATTGTTCTAATCTTGTAAGAGGTTAGGCAGGCCAGAACATTCATATGAGGCCTACGCTATTATAGGCTGTTTCTTCTAGCTCATTGATACCATCTGATATGTATTTATTTTTAAAAGTATTTATTCCCTGTTCTTTAGCCATGAAGGCTCTCAGAGAGGCTTACAAATTGTTTAACAATATGACCTTCACATCTATACTGCTTTTATAGCACGCTAGGTACTCTCCAAGTGGTTTCCAATGTGTGTTAGCTAATTGCCCCCACAAGCCAGGTGCTCATTTTACCAACCTATGAAAGGATGGAAGGCTGAGTGAACCCTGGAGCCCTTGGGATGGAATTTGCAACGTTGTGGCTGCAGTACTGGCATTTAACCACTTTCCTTCTAGTCTATTTCTTAAAAGACACAGCACAACACAACCTCTCTTGAAAGTTTGTTTTGAGACTGAAATGCTTTGCTGAGCTTCTTAAAGGAAATGCTGTTTATAAATAGAATATTTGGGGAGTCAGGTTAGTCTGGTGTAATTTGAAAAACAGCTTCTCATCTGGGGGTCTTCCTTGGAGGTCTTTAAACAGAGGCTGAATGGCCATCTGTCAGGGATGCTTTGATTGTTATTTCCTGCGTGGCAGGGGGTTGGACTGGATGGCCCTTGTGGTCTCTTCCAACTCTACAATTCTATGATTCTATGGTTTGACATAGCATGCTTGCAGTCCGACAGGTAATTTCCTTGCTGTGGTGGTCATTTTATTTGAAAAGAACAGAGAAAAGACCTGTGACTGCAGTAACAATTGCAAGGAAATTGTGTGTTTTTTCTATTTTAAAAGTGGAATGTTTAGATTTTTATATGCCCTATTTTACTAACAAGCCTTATATGGAAGAGTAAAATCTCACAGACTCTAAAGAAAAAAAATATGCATTTCTACTTTGGTTTTTCAAGCAGTTGTGTAGCCAAAGGGTTAAAGGCTACTGGCAGCACAGGAGATTGTTAATGATTAATGTTAATGATTGCCAATAATGATGCTTTCAGTGGGTTTTGAAGGAAAACATATTTTAGCAGTAGCCATAGCTGCAGCAGACAGCTTCCACATGAGAGCTACCAAAGCTTAGCTAGCAGATTTTGGATTGCAACTCAGAGAGGAAGGTAAGCAGGTGTTCATGAATGTAGGGCTGGTTCATAGAATACACTGTGCAGGCATATCTGGGTAGTTTGGAGACACATTACACAGATATGGAATTCTGGGATTTGTAGTTTTGTGAGGTAGTCTCTGTCAGAGAGCTCTGGTACCACAACAAACTACAAATCCCAGGATTCCATCACACTGAGCCATGACAGTTAAAGCAGTGTCATACTGGATTATTTCTGCAGTGCAGATGCAGCCTGTGATTCCACTTTAACTATCATAGCTGCATCATTTTAAATCTTGGAGTTTGTAGGCTGGCGAGGCAGCAGAGCTCTTTGGCTGAGAACTTTAAATACTCCTCCCTCAACTGCAAAACCCAGGATACCATAGGATGTTGCTATGGCAGTTAAAGTAGAATCATAACGCTGTCATTGTGTAGGGATAAAGGATATGTTTGGCAGCACTGTTATCAAGGTAGCTAGAAAAGTTAAGTGCCTAAAGGACCAGACTGGCCATAAGGCAGGCAGAATCAGTTCCTTCATGCAGCAACAGCAGAGTGTAACAAGTTACACAGTTATCTGTAACTAGTTACTTTTAGGATAATGAGGTTATAAGGAAGCCACATTTCAAAAGTAACAAAATGAGTAGGAGCAAAATCACCCTATTGGTGAAATGAGTAATGGGTTCTAGTTACTTTCAAACATCAGTTTTAAAGGGCACTGTTATAGGTATGTTGACATGTTAAATGCCATTCTCTTATTATCTTTAAGAAGCTTGGGGAGGGAGTTGCCTCAGAAAGTAATGGAAAAGTAATGAGTTGTGTGACAAGCGAATGAGTTATTCATTTTCAACATTGTAATGAATAATGGCAACACAATACTTTAAAAATGTAATGAGTAAAGAAAATTGTAAAGAGTAGCAGAATGTATTATTTAAAAAAGTAACTTTCTAGGTTCTAGGCAGCAGATGCTAGGTGTCATGAAAGGGGTGGTGACAGTAGCTCTTTGCTATTTCTCTCTGTTGGAGGACAGAGCTGTGTGTCCCAATGAGCCTGTCCTGCTTCCCCTTTTCTAGCCTACCGACACCCTCAGTTGTGGTATGGGATGCAATTCCATCACCAGTGTTCTGTTGGGGGAATATTGGCAGGGGGTATCTTGTCTGTCACCTCAAGCTTCTGTCTGTCTTAGGATATTAGCAGACGAGCCTCTAAAAATGTTCTTGTCCCACTATATTTTAAAGCATAAGTGACCCAGCACAATAAGCCTTTTAATCACATGTTGCTGTAATAATAAGAAAGAGCAGCCCCAGCATTATTGGAGCACGATCGCCAGCACTGTTTACTTCCACGTTCTCCGGGGCAGGTAAACTAAGTGGTTCTTGCGAGAAGACATGAGTGCACTTAAAAGTCTAAAAACAGCTAAATTAAACAAAACAAAACAAAATGAACACCCAAGCACTCAAACACACCTAAAAACTTGCCCTCAAAATGGGGAGGTTCAGAAAAGGGTGTCCCATACCTAGTTTTCATGTTCTCACCTGGAAGTGTTCTGGCAGGGACCGCCCATTAATGCTATCTGTATTCATGCCAGTCATAGTACCATTCTTGGGGATCCTGGGATTTTCAGTTTAGGAAGGAACATTTAAAATTCTTAGCTAGAGAGCTCTAGTTTCTCACAAAACTACAAAGGCCAGGATTCCATAGGATGCAGCCATGATAGTCAAACTGGAATCATAGAATCGTAGAGTTGGAAGAGACCACAAGGGCCATCCAGTCCAACCCCCTGCCATGCAGGAATCACGATCAAAGCATCCCTGACAGATGGCCATCCAGCCTCTGTTTAAAGACCTCCAAGGAAGGAGATCCCACCACGCTCCAAGGGAGTGTGTTCCATTGCTGAACAGCTCTAACTGTCAGAAAGTTCCTCCTAATGTTGAGGTGGAATCTCTGTTCCTGGAGCTTGCATCCATTGTTCCATGTGCTTCTCTGGAGCAGCAGAAAACAAGCTTGCCCCATCCTCAATGTGACACCCCTTCAAATACTTAATCAGGGCTATCATATCATCCCTTAACCATCTTCTTTCCAGGCTAAACATACCCAGCTCCCTAAGTCTTTCCTCATAAGGCATGGTTTCCAGACCTTTCACCATTTTAGTCGCCCTCCTCTGGACACGCTCCAATTTGTCAATATCCTTTTTGAATGGTGGTGCCCAGAACTGGACACAGTATTCTAAGTGAGGTCTGACCAAGGCAGAATAGAGTGGCACTATGACTTCCCTTGATCTAGACACTATACTTCTATTGATGCAGCCCAAAATTGCATTGGCCTTTTTAGCTGCTACAATTATAGTTCTAGAATTTAGCTGCTACAATTATGTAGTGTGAAAGGACTCCCAGCAACAATCCCACTCCTTGTCACAAATTACATGCTTGTTTATAATGGTGGCTGATGGCGTGAGTGTAAATGGATCAGTGAATTTGCTTAGAACTTTAAAGGAGCTATCCAAGATGTGGACCTGAACCCCATAAGTTCAGCAGCCTGGTTAGCTCTTAAAGTTCAAAGTAAGCCTTAGAATGGAACCACTACTTTATTGACATGCAGCCAACAGCTGCCACTGAGTGCCTGTCTGGGGACAGTTCAAGCCACTCAGAGAAACTTGAAATTCTTCAAAGTAGCTGTGTTGCAGCACAGAAAGGAGGAAGGAAGGTGGAGAAAAGAAAGAAATGTGGCAGCACCTTTAAGACTAATTATTTTTGCATGAACTTTCATAGATATAAGCGCACTTTTTTGGATGCAGTACTGAATGGTATTAAGGCCTCTGGTATAAAGCATATTTATACATTTGTGGGAGTCAGATAAAATGTAATTGGATATCTTCCCCCGCTTCCTTCTTTCTTTTTTTTGAAACTCTTCAGATAGATGTTTGTTAGCATGGATACTTGTAAAAACACAAGCAGACCTTTGTGAGATCCCTTCTCCACTTTTGTTCAACATGGGACCCAGGGCCCATATATTTACAGCTGTGCCTCATTTTCTGTCTGGCATACTTGTAAGAGAAAAGAAATCCAGATGTTTCAATGAGCCAAACTGTAAATTCTGAGAGAAGCAGAGTGGTGCTTGTAATCAAGCTGCTATGGTTCAAGGGATACTCCAGTGGGGTTTTTCATGATACCATGAACACTTTCTTTTCCTTTGACATTCTGTTGGGTCAGTCGCTTGAGATAAAACCCATAAGGTCCTCTGCACAATTTTCTGCAGTCTTTGTGAGCTGGGTGATAGTCACTAGCCGTCACTCACACTTCACATTGGGAGTGAGAAGGTTGCAAATCCTGTAAGCATTCATTGACTGAAGCATCTTGCTTGGACCTTTCTACAGAAGTAAATTTCATTTCTGAAGACCCTTATAACTGTAAGCAGATGGTTCATCCACAGAGCCAGACTAATTAAAGAAACACACCCATTTATCCAGGTTGTGCATGCCCAGAGATTAGAAAAGTTGCTTTTTTCAACTACAATTCACAGAATCTCTCAGCCAGCAAGGCTGGGAGATGTAGCCCCCCAAAAGTAATATTTCCCATATCATGTATGACTGTATTTGACATATTGTTATAATTATATAGTTAATGTGGTGGTATTAAATTAAAATGATTTAAAGAAAGAAAGCAATATTTCCCAGCATTTCTGTGACACTATTTTTAGATGCTTATGTGAGGTAAAGTTAACACGATTGGGAGAAATGGATGAATGGGACAATATAGCAACAGCCCCTGTGCACATTTCATATGCATTCATGATATTGGCTCCAGGTTTGAGAGCTGGAGAAACAGTGCTCTCTCCTCTCTCCTCTCTTTGGCCCTGGTGAGCTAATTTGGTAGTGATGGGCAGATGAAGCACCACAAGACAGCTCTACCTGTCATTTTAGTTTACTTACAACCTTCCCTTCTATACAAACGTATGCTTCCTTTGTCCTACATGGTGTTTTACATTTTCAATGCTACAGTATTTTCCCATTTCCCAGTAATTTTCCCAACAGAGGGGGAGAGCATCATATAGCAAAAAGAGGCAGAAGGGGGAAAAACTTGTTTAATGGCAAATGAATGGCTCAAGATACTTTGAACATGCAAGTTCCTCCTTGGGGGAACAAACAATTAAGATATAAAATCAGTGTTATAGTCTGATTTGTTTCCTTCCTTGTTACTCAAACATAGGCAGATTAATTAAAAAAATAAACAGATATGGAAATACCCTTCTGCTCAGGCCTGCAGCATGGGAGAAACTGCTCTCAATGTGACCAACTCAATGTGAAAAGAAAAAAGAGCATGTATAAAGAAGGAAGGAAGGATCACCAAGGAAGAATATAGATGTGTATCCCCAAGTATTTTCAAATAGTCATGAATCTTTTTATAGGATAGATATGTTTTGGATTTCCAAGAATATAGTGAATTTAGTAAAGAGAATGGAGACTTTACTAAAAGTTGCAGAATTCACCCAAGTTGTTAACTGGCATGTATTTTAAAGGACTAACCAGCTGAAAACTTCTTGAAAGATTAGAAACTGTTTATGGATATATTTTTTTTTGAGCAATACGACAACCAACAATGTAATCATTCATGGTTATGAGGAAAGGTTGAAGGAGCTGGTCATGCTCAGCTTGGTGAAGAAACGACTGAGGGATGGCATGATCGCACTCTTTAAATACTTCAAGGTCTGTCGCAGAGAGGAGGGTGCAGGCTTGTTCTCTGCTGCCTCAGAGGGTAGAACTAATTCTAATTGTTTTAAGTTATAGGAGGATAGATTTTAGATTGAACGTTAGAAGGAACTTCTTTACAATGTGAGCAGTTCATCAATTGAACCACTTGCCAAGAGAGGTGGTGGAGTCTCCGTCTCTCGATGCATTTAAGAAGAGGCTGGACAGTTACCTGCTGGGGATGCTCTAGCTGGAGATCCTGTATTGAGCAAGGGGTTGGACCTGATGACCCATAGGCCCCTTCCAACTCTATACAGTTGTCCCTCCATATCCACAGATTTGGTATCCACGGCTTGAAAATATTCTTTAAAAATAATTATCCAAAAAGCAAACCTTGCTTTTGCCATCTTATATAAGGGACACCATTTTTGCTATGCCATTGCATATAATGGGACTTGAATATTCATGGATTTTGGCATCCACGGGGGGTCCTGGAACCAAATCCTGCAGAATATGAAGGGACAACTGTAATTCTATGATTCTGTAACTGAAATTCAGGAAGGCTGAACTGCCACTTATCTTTTGGGAGGGGAAAGACAAAGGCCAGCCTCACTGAATGACTTTAGCCTTCTTACTCAGTTTGGTAGGAGTGCAGGCTAAGTTCTCCTCCCTTGCCCCTAGGGCTGAGGCTTTGGAGTTGTTTGCATTGGACGATTGAAAACAGAGAAGAGGAATTTTCTGGGCTTGTGTGGTTTTTATTCTGCCTGTAAAAAGAGAAAATGACCAGCCTAAATGGTGAGACATAGAGACCACCTAGAAAGCTAGAGACTTCCAGAGGGGTTGGGTTGGGCGGTCAACCACCTCAAGTGTTCTCCAGCTACACTTCTGATTTTAAAATATCTAGTTTATTTCAGCCACTATAAAATGAATTTCTGACAATGCCAAAGGATAGTGGCCTGATATAGTGCCAAGTGGTGAGAGTGAGAGAATGCATTCTTCTGACCAGAGCTTGGAAAAATTACCTTTTTTGGATTACAACCCCTGTAATCCCCCAGACAACATGGATTCTGGGAGATGTAATAAAAATGTAACGTTTCCAGACTTGGTTCCTGATGCCAATAAGTTTTTACATCACTACTGTTAGGAGTGTAGCATTGGATGTAGGAATTGTGCAGTCTTCCAGATATTATTAGATGGAAACTCCCAGCAGTCTTAGGCACCATATGCAGTGGTGAGGAATGCTCAGAGCTGCCATTAAACATCTAGAGAAACAGATAGTACCTACTCCTGGTGTAGCACCTAATACATACCTAGCTACTAAGAACTGTTGGGCAGTGGAATGCACTGCCTTGGAGTGTAGTGGAGTCTCCTTAGAATCATAGAATCATAGACCTTCTTTGGAGGTTTGTAACCAGAGGCTGGATAGCTATCTGTCGTGAATGATTTGATTGTGTATTCCTGCATGGCAGGTGGTTGGACTGTGTGGCCCTTCTAGTCTCTTCCAACTCTATGGACTTTTTCAGATGGGGCCAAATGCCCCGTTCCTGCCCCGAAAGCCCCAATCCCGTTCCTGCCGCTGAATGAAGGGAAAATGTTCAAACACTTACCTTCATTCCATGGCAGGAATGTCCTCCCTCTCCCCAAGCTGGCCGGTTGTAAATGCAGCTGTCGTAAGGCTGCCTTTATGACTTGCAACTGAAATCCCACTCATTCTCATGAGAGAACAACCACGCAGGAAATTTAAAAATACCTCCCCCCCAAAGTCAAAATAGTATAGCAAGCACAAAAACACATTAAAAAAACCAAGTAACCCAAGAAGGGGGGGGAGGGTGCCACTTACCTGGGTGTCTTGTTCATGCCCAGAAGTGTCCAGAACTGACCTCCTCCCACAGCTGTCATCGCAGGAGAGGAACAGGACACCCTTCCAACCACCCTGATTCCATTACTACAACGGAACGGGTAGTCCAAAAATGATGTTTTCCTGTGATGAAAATATCATGGGGAAATGTGGAATAGGGATGGGGGAGACACAGAAAAGGGTCAACATCCTCTGAAAAGAAGACTTTTTCCCCGTCCCTATTCCATGTCTCCCATGGAATAAATAGCTCATCTGAAGAAGTCCTATGATTCTAACTTCCCTGATGAGTGAAGGAAATAGAATGTCATACTTTTCCCCCAAAAGGAGAATGGATCCTTTTAAAGACAATGAGTAGAAAAGAGATCCTATATGTTACAGAAATTGTTAATGTTAGCACTAATCAGCATCAGTTGAATTCAGTGTGAAAGCTGAGCAGGAGCTGTGTATGCCTTGTGTAATCAAAACTATTGTTTGAACAAGGCCCTCCACATAGCTTGTTTGAGGCAGGCTATGGAGCTATAGGAAATGAGAGGCAGTTCCTTATTTTCACCCAAGTGCCCAGGAGCAAAAGGGGAATACAGTACAGACCATGTTGCAATGGATTACCAGAATTGCTTTATTGTAATAAATCCTCAACACATAGGTGGCTAATGATACAGGAAACGTACCTCAGGGGGTTGCCACAAAGTTACAACTCTTTTTAAATAATCCCCTTCATTTGCCTAAAGAAGGGATAGGAAAACCAGTGTTCTTTTGATGTTTTGGATTACAACTCCCTTAAGGCCAAGATAGCATAGACAAGGGATGGGGTTTATCAGAGTGGACCAGACTGCCTAGAGAATGCTAGGTTGCCTGTCCATAGTCTAAAGCTGCAACCCTGAATCGATGACACTGAACAAATCTGTGCACTCTGTTTTCTTAGTCTAGCACAATTTCAGTGCTTCATTGAAGGTATCTGGTTTTCTCTTTTACTGTTCAGATATTCTGAGGGAATCCTCAGCATAACAAACTTTGGGAGCAGGTTGTGGAGAAAGGGATACATCACAAGATCCTTCAATAAATTACTGGCCTGAGCTCTTAAAGAACTCCATTCTCTCTCCTGCTGCTTTAGTACAGGTTGCCTCCGAATCCATGGGGAATACGTTCTTGGACTTACCATTTATAAGTGAAACTGCCAATAATAGCAAATCCTATTAAAATAAAGGACTTCCTGGACACACATACTATAGAATTGCATTGGAGGATCTAGTGATTCCTAGGGAGGCATTTTCCAGTGTGAATCTTATGGTACATGTCCCTGTTTTTTCAGCCATGGATAACTGAAACTGCGGATATTGGTTCCACAGATATGGCAGGGAGGGGGCAACATGTAAATATGACCTTTGCCAGCTTGTGCACTTAAAGGAGACTAATCAGTTTGAAACCTTTTGATCAATTCAAAAATATGTTCTGAATTGGGCATCAAATGGAACAATACAGGAATATAGGAGACTGCTTTAAAAAGAGTCAGAGTTTTGCTTCTTCTATCTCAGTATTAACTACACTGACTTACCTTGGTTCTTCAGGGCTGAAGGCAAGAGACTTTCTCAGACCCATCCAGTAGCAGCTGGTGGCTGTCATGGCAGTTGGGTAGTGAATCTGCAGAAAGTTGTAGGCATGGCTAGTTTAAGGAATTTTAGGCCCCCTGCAATGCTTTATTTTGGGGGCCCCATATGTTTATCTCGGGCCCATGTCCTAGTCTCTGAAGCAGCAGAAAACAAGCTTGCTCCATCCTTTCAAATATTTGACATCCCTTCAAACATTTAAATATGGCTATCATGTATTGTATTATTGTTGTTGCTAGCTGTTATTATTAGCTATTATTATTAGGGTTTTAAATGAGTTAAGTCTTGGGGCACAAAAGATATTTAAAGTGGGTCCCTGGTAAAGAAAAGGTTAAGAACCACTGCTCTAGGCCAATGCCTTTCACATAACATTAATAGGATACTGGTATGTTTAGTGACAACAATAAAACCATTGTTCCCAGTAACATTACTCCAAATTTTTCTTTATATACTTTATAGTCTTCTGTTAAAAGAGCTAGAGTGTTGTAGAAGTTTCAGCATTTGCACTATGACTGTAGAGACCAGGGTTTGAATCCTTACTCAGCCATGAATACCCACTGGGTGACCTTGGTCAGTCACACTCTTTCAGCCTCAAAGGAAGTCAAAGGCACACCCCCTTTGAACAAACCTTGCCTAGAAAACCCCATGGTAGGTTCGCCTAAGTCAGAAATGACTTGAAGGCACATGGGCAAACACACTAATTCCTTTTGCAGGTTGAACTCAGTTGGCAGCAAGGGGAGGAAGCTGCGGAGAAAGGGAGAAAGGGAGGGAGGGGAAAGAAACCAAGACATGTTAAGAGCAGCAGGAAAGATGGGCTGGAGGGGATCTATGTGGAAGGAAGGAAGGAAGGAAGGAAGGAAGGAAGGAAGGAAGGAAGAATCCCTTTCTGAAGAGAGAGCAGGGGAGAAAGAGATGACCCTCACACTTGCTTCTCTCCCCCCCCCCTCTCTCTCTCTCACACACACTCACCCCTCTCCAGCACACGCCTGCCTGGTGTGCCTTTTGAAGATCCTGGGAGGAGGGGTGAGGGAGCAGCAAAGTCCCTCCTCCAGCTTCTTTCTCTTTCTAGTTTGGGAGACGCTTTGTTTTTGTTTTCAGAAAGAGGGCTGGGCCCTCTGGCTGTGTGAGGCCCCCTGCAGATGCTGATTTGGCGGTATGGTTAAGCCGGCCCTGGTTGTAGGGCCTTACCGCACTCGGAAGAAAAGTGACAAAGCAGCAAGAATGTTCTGTCTTTCCTGCTTCCTTACTGCATGACGCCAGTGTTCTTTCATTCCTGTCCTGTGCGGGACCTAGGAAAAATCTGTTTGCAAAAAGACACAGTTTTACCTTTGTCTCCCATGAGACCAGAACAAAAGAATGCTGGAAGAACACTGACACCATGCGGTAAGGCAGCAGGAAAGACAGAACGTTCCTGCTGCTTTGCCACTTTTCTTCAGAGTGTGGTAAGCCCTTGGTCCAAACTTTAAGGGAAATGTCCACGGTGCTGAACATGTATTAGGGATAGGGTTTAACATTTTGGATACCTCCTTTAAAGTTTAGTCTAAGAACCAGAGGGGATTCATTACCCCACTAACATGGAAGTCAGCAGTTATCACTGACTCTCCCTGGAGATCCTGGAACTGAACTGGGGACTTTTTGTATGCAATGCATATACGTTGCCATTGGGCTCCAGTCTTTTTGATAAATGACACCACCTTAGAAGAAGGTGTACATTCCTTCCTGTACTTTTCTCATGTACAGAATGGAATACCTGTTCTAAGGGCACTTTCACACTGCACAGTTATAATGATTCCACTTTAACAGCCATGGTTGCATTCTATGGAATACAGGAATTTGCAGTTTAGGAAAGGGTAATTAGACTTCTCAGTCAGAGAGCAATACTGCCTCATGAAACTATATGTCCAAGGATCCTATAGGATGCAGCCAGGCAGTTAAAGTGGAATCTTAGTGTGATAATTGTGTAATGTGAAAGGGCCCTAAGTTGACACTGGTCTTTACATAGGAGATTTTCAGACCTGCATTTAAATCCGTGGGAGACATGGAACAAGGTAAAAAAAAATAAAAATCTTCTTTTCAGAAGACATTGACCCTTTTCCGTGTCTTCCCCATCCCTATTTCAGATTTCCCCATGATATTTTCATCATGGGGAGACATCGTTTTTGGACCACCCGTTCTGTTTCTGTCATGGAATCACAGGTGGTCCAAAAGGTGTCCTGTTCCTCTCCCATGATGTCAGCCGCAGGAGGGAGGTCCATTCTGGATCCAGGAACCCAGGAACAGGACACCCAGGTAAGTTGGACCCTCCCCCCCATTACTTGTATTTTGTATTTTTTGCTTCCTTTCTTTTTTTGACAGCTGGGGTGGTATTTTTGAATTTCCGGCAGCTTTACGGCAGCTGCTTTTACAGCAGTGAAGCCGAGGGGGGAGGGAGGATGTTCCTGCCACGTGATTAAGGTAAGTGTTTGAACATCTTACCTTTATTCCGTGGCAGAAACGGGAGAGGGGCTTGTGGAGCAGGAACACGGCATTTGGTTCCATTTGAAAATCTCCATAGAGAGAGCAAGCATCTAAAAATGAAGAAATGCTGCTTTCTTTTTCTTCAGAACTATTGCTTTATATGCATACAGATTCAATCACAGTCCTTAAATGAATAGTTGAGGGTTCCCCCCCTCCAGTTGATCCCCAGGGGTGGTGCACGGAGAGGACATTGCTATGTATTATTATTTGCATTTGTTAGTTCCCTTGGACATGGTAGCAATGATAATTTTCCAGTACTAGTACCAAGCTGCTAAAAGTGAAAACAAAACAAACAGGAAAATAGAAAATGGTCAGTCTTAGTGAAAAACTAGCCAGGTGACAAGCAAGCCTTCATAAACATAGCCAACTAAGTACTATACTCTTTTGGTTCTTCCCTCTCTATTTTCCTGGTTTTTAATGTTAAAAATTGTGGCTGTCAACACTGTAACTCCATACAGTCTCAGGAGGATGTAGAGCTGGGATGGAAATAAAGAGGCCCTAGATGTTGTTGGATTGCAACTCCTAGAAGCCTTAGCCAGCATAGACAACAGTGAGAAATGGTGGGAGTTGCAGCCCAACAACATTTGTAGGGCTGCATGTTCGCAGCCCTGCTTTAGGGTGATGGCTTAGAGAGGTTGGGGCACTCAAAAATGGAATTGAACTTGGCAGAGGATGGTGATTCTAGCTGACTAGGACAGAAGCATTTGAGCTGGTAATTTAACTGTGAGTCATGAGAAATTGATGGCTTATCAACCAGTGTTGCCTGCCTATAGCTCTTTCAGTCACATTGAGAAATTGTGTGGGCTTTTTATGTGTCCAATCCAAGTTTGAACAATAAGAGAGTCTATGGGGTGCTTCTAACTCTACTCTGTGGAGAGGGAAAATAAAGGGAAGCCATGTGGAGTTACAATGTTCTGAAAAAGGGGGGAAAGAATCCTTCCCATCACAAAAATGAGTCTGTCTTTTAAAATGTAAGACTTCTATAGGCCTACTCAGTCTTCCATATCTGGGGAAATATAAAGAAACAGCTACGGCTCTTGCAGACAGCCTGAGGAAATGTGATTGTTCTCTACTGCTTTGAGGTGTGAGGAAATTGAATCACTTTGAAATCCTGGGCAAGTTCATCGCTTCTCGGCCTTTTGGCTAAGGTCAAGTGTAGTATCTGGGCAAGCTCATACATAGACCTGAGACTGAATTCAAGGAATCACAGATTTAGAAGGAACCTTGGATGCCATCTCATCAAGCCACTGCTCAGTACAGTGTCTGCAATGCAGGATGCAACTGCAGCAGAGCTCAGAAACATTACTTTTTTGGACTACAGTTCCCAGAATTCCCCATACTGGGTGAGGAGCAGACATGCTGAGCAGTAGACATTATGGCAGACACATTGGCTGTGGGGATTCTGGGAGCTGCCCTCCATAAAAATAGTATTTCCAAGCTCTGAACTGCAGTACCTTTGAGAGATGACCCATTCAGTTTCTGTTTAAAGACCTCCAGGGAAAAAGAGCCAAGTACCTCACCAGGCAGTCTGCCTCCACTGTCAAACGGCAATCTGTTTTTCAGTTGCCAAGTGGGCACAATTGCTCTGTTCCATCTTTCCATCTCTAACAGGAGGATTTGAATAAAAGGTAAATACCAGAAACTGTCCAGTGTCCACATTGGAATAACAGTATGGTGGGACAGGAGAAAGAGAAAGACCTCACTTTGATGAATGCAGAATACTTTCCTATTTTAGACTTGTAGCTTAGTCTTCCTACAAGCATTCTGTCCCAGTTTTTCTCTTTACAGTGTTCAGCTTAACTTTCATGAACATAGACTGTAGTGACTGTGTTCTCTTCCAATGTTTAATTATTCCAGCAGATGGAGATGTTTAAAATTCCTCTGAAATCTGCCAATACCTGGAGCAGGATCTTTCTTTTTTAAGCCTGTGGACCATATGAAGCTTACATACAGCCAGGGCACTAGTAATTTCTTCAGCTAATTTCTGGCAAGTTACATCTTCTTTAGCTGAGTCATCTCACAGCACCATCTACAACCGGAGTAAATTCAATTAGCAATTCTGCTATTCTTGGCCAGCTCTGTTGTGGCACGATGATAATAAAATACAACCATATAATACAATGCTACATAACTATAATGTAATTCAGTATAATATTGTAATAAAAGTTTTATTTTTTTTAAAAAATACAACATATTAAAATATAATCCAGCCTGTTTAAAACCATTCCCAAGGTCAAAGCAGTAAAACATTGGTCAAAGATGTCCCAAAGATGGGACTGATGGGTCCAAAACTATACCAGCTGAAAGACATTTGAAATAGAGAATGTTTAAAAGCCTTTTTGAATGTGGCAACTGAAGGAGCCAGCTGTACCTCTGTTTAGAGGCAGTTCCATAATGTAGAAGGGCCACTACTTAGAAGGTCTTGACCCAGTGCCTACCAATTTAATTGATCCTACATGTGGGCCAGTCAGCAAGGCTTCTGACATCAGTCTTAAAGCATGGTCAGGTTAGCATTTAAAGCCTCTCATTGGACCATAGCCTCTCCATGTTGGGACTATTATCTTCAAGTGCACAAATATGTCAATATGTATCATCATCATCATCATCATCATCATGTCAATGCAGGAAATTATGGAAGTGACTGTTGTACGAATGCTAACCCGGTAGCAACTCCCATTGAGTTCACATTGAGCTTATTTACCAGTCAGGGCTACAAATCCAAACAAAGGTATTTGGGAGTAAATGCCATTGGGCTGAATCAGTAATAGGGAAAGTGAAGTCCTCCATTCCTCCATGCTGGCTAAGATTGATGGGAGCTTCAGTCTGACAACATCTGAAAGGCCATACTCTGTCCAATTCTGGGCTACATCCAGTGTTAGGCCCAATGAAAGTAGACCAATTGAAATGAATGGTTCTGGTTTGTCACTCCTTATGTAAGTCCTATAGCTTCCAATGGGCTTTTTCTAATTAGGGGACTAATACTGGATTTAGCTCATTGAATTCAGTTGGTCTAATTTCTGAGTAGGCATGTGCATTACATGCACTGCTTTCTCCTGACCAGTCATGGTAAATTCACTAAGGAGGCAATTGTTCAGATTGCCATCTGGACTTGTTTGTATATTGTTGACAGCTGACCATATTTGCTTTCTGTCGCCATGTGATATATAAAGGAAACGAATACACAGCTGGGCAGAGTCTCCTACACAAACAAAGCTTCAATACATGTAAACTTCCCTACTCACACCAATGGGGCAGCCGGCATCCTGCCCCATGTGCTTGTGCCAGCACAGAGCTGCCTCCTCTGCTGAAATTTCATGGGCTAGGGTGGGCAACTGTAGCAGATGTGAGGGCCAGTTTTCTGCTCCTGGCATCTTCTGGACTGCCAGAATAAACCCTGACCAAACAACAAAAAACTTGGAAGTGGCCACAGTTCTACTACCTGTACTTGAAAAACAGGTATTTCTTTTAATGTTAAACCATGTGGGAGGTCTCTGCAAATCTATTTAAAAAGGGATTTGCCACTCCTGGAGGCTTCTAGGGGCCCTTTCACACTGCACATTTATAGTGCTATGATTCTACTTTATCTGCATTGGCCGCATTCTATAGAATTCAGCCGTTTATAATTTGGTGAGGCAGCAGGGCTCTCTGGCAGAGAATTTAAATGCCCCTTCTAATCCCCAAGTTCCAGGATTCCATAGGATATTGCCACTGGGCACCAGGAAAGGCCATTCATCTTTGTTGTGTGCACGACAAGAAAAGGGGTCTTCAGGCAAGTCTAGATTGGTTGAGGACTGCAAAAACAGGCCTAGGGAGATTTTTAAAATATGTGGCTAAATCCTTTTTTGTGACATGTCTCCCAAAGAGAGCTTGCACAAGTTACTTTCTTTGGCTACCGTTTCTAGAACCTCTTAGCCAATGAGGTCAGTGGCCATGCTGCTTGAGTTTTTCTAGGAATTGTAATCCCCAAAACTAACTTGTCCATGCTCTGCCCCCACAAAAATCTACCAGACACCTTCCTTTTCTTTTTTAGGTAATAGATTAAAGTCCTGTTCACTAGTGTTTAGGTATTTACAGTTGTCCCTCCATATTTGCAGATTATACATTTGCAGATTTGAGTAATACATTCTCTCTAGGCATTTGTAGGTCCTCCAGTGTGATTCTGTGGTTGACTTCCAGCAGAAGGTGACCATAGAATTGCACTGGAGGACCTACAGATGCCTAGAGCAAACACTTCTCTAGGCATTTGTATACCCTCCAGCATGATTCTGTGGTCCACTTCTGCTGGAAGTTGGCCATAGAATCATGCTAGAGGACCTTCAAATACTTAGAGAAGTGTTTTCTCAGGTAAAAAAAATATAGCGGACTGATTTGCATTTTTCCCACCTTCATGGGGCTGCTACACCCTTAACACCCGTGAAATTTGAGGGCTGACTATATTTTGTTTTGACTTTTTTTGGTCCATTTTATGCCTTATGACTTTGGCTACTGGAACTGCTACACTGATGTATTTTGTCTGAATGTGCTGAATACCCATGTCTTTTAATCTGGGATTTTAAAAAAATGTTTTAATGAATGTTTGTTAAGTGTGCTGGAATGGCATTTTGTTTGGTACAAAGGTAGCATATGCATTTGCTTTTAAATAAATGAATAGACTGAAGTGCTTGAGGTGGCCCCTGCAGGATGGGGAGCTCCATTTGTATCCTTAAAATAATCCTGCTCAGATAAGAAATGGCTGCATTAGGGTGATGAGATGTCTGTTAATGAAAAAAGAATGAAGACATAATGGGTGAATGCAGCACAATGTAAAAATGACATAAAGTGAAGATGTTGAATTTAATTGGTAATGCATACTTCGTGATGGGTTTAATAATGTATACCTTGTATTACATGTATACGCTTAATAATGTATATAGAGCTATTTCCATACCTATAGTGCAGGGAAGGCGTGGGGGACATTTAGTTCTTTAGATATTTTGGACTATGGACTTTATCAGACAAGGAAAAAATCACATCATTATTATGCGATAATAACATAATGGGCTGAAATTATCAGACCACGACGTCCTCCTCCTGTGGCCAGCTTGTGCATGAGCCGCAAATAAGGTGTCACTTTTTATTCATGGGCTAAGCTGTCAATATATCTTTAATATCATTGTTTTCTCAATATTAAGAGCATGCAAAACCAAGTCCAACTGTAATCATGAGAATACAGCGTGAATGAGTGGTCCTCTTTCCCCCGTTCCCATTGCCACCGAGAAAACGTCTGGGTGACAACATGAAAACAATCAACAGGACACTCCTTTTATGAACTGTCCCATAGTGCTGGCAAGTTTTTATGTATGTTTCAGGGATTATCTGTGTATTAATTTTTTTTATTTTAAGTGTTTTTGGTGTTTTTACGCAAACGCACATCTTCTTATGAGAACTGCATGGAAGTAAATGGACATTACAGTGTAATTAGAAGGCAATGTGAAGACAAGTGCTACTCTAGTGGGACCTTTAATCCTGTTCTTAAAATGATAGTGGTGGTTGTTTGATAATTTCAGTTATAATGCCACAATGATTCTGCCTTCCTTAGTCATGTTATTAGAGCATTTTAAAATGTTAGTCTGATAAAGTCCTATGTGTGCCCCCAAACCCTTAACGTTGGCCATGATAAGGTTGATGGGACTTGTAGGCCAAAACCTGTGGAGGGCTAAACTGACAAAACTGATAGGGGTTGTAAGCAAAAACATCTGGAGAGCTAATCTGTCCACACTTCTACAGCTGTAGGGCAAGTTACGTTTGTTATTTTTTCTAAAACTTGGGCTTTGCTAAATCAGGTCATCATCATTCTTTTTGGTGAAAATGATATGAGCCAAATAAATGAGAAACAGTGTAGCATGACTTAGACATTATAAATAAATTCTCCAAGGGCTAATTATTTCTGTAAGAGCTTAAATGTTTGAGTTTAATTCATGAAGAATTCTTATTCGTTTCCATGCTAATCACATGACTTGCCTTACTTAGATTGGTAGAGCTCCTGCTGTTGGAAGGAAGTAAGAATCTCATTCCATTTACACTTTGGAAGCAACATTCATAGTGTTACTGTCTGGATCCACCAGAATAGGTATGCATGAAGTATATTTCAAATCCGCCCAGACAGCATAACTACCACCCTTAAGCAAGATATCTTAGAAATTCAGATTGTTACAAAGGCTCCCCATTCCACATTTAAGCACTAAAACAGGAACCCTGCTCTCAGAATTCCAAATCTGCATCCACCCTTTGCTTTCTTTCTACTGTAAAACCCAACAGAGATGGGGAAAGGGCACCTTTAGAAAGGCACCTCTTTAGGATTAATAGGACAATTCAAAAGTGTTCAGAATCCTAGCACCATGGGTGTGCAGAGAACCCATTGACATAGATATCTGGCTCCATGGCAGCCATAAATCAAGCACCAGATTGTTGACATCCATGGCATGAGCCAGTTTACACCATCAAAGGATTTGGGCTTGAGATGTGTGCTCTTTGCAGAGAGGATACCCCTGTGAATGCCTGGCCCTGCAAGAAACTGGAGACAGGAGACAGATTTTAGTAATAAGACTATCAGCCCCTCCAACAACAGGGATGGGAGACCTTGCTGTTACATGTTTCCTATCTGTCTTGTGAAAAAAGGAAAAACAAATACGACATGGACCATGGCACTGGGCGGGAGGGAAGGGGATCGCTTGAGTCATGGCCGCAAGATAAGATGCTGCCCCTGTCTGCTAAAGAACACTCCAGGAAGGGAGTAATAAATGCCTGTTGAAGGGAGGAGGTTGGTTGTCTGTTTATTATTGTACCTTTGCAGAATATAATAAATCTTCCATCTCCCTCCCCTGCTCTCTGCTAATTGATTCCTTTTTCTGGCCTAGACAAAGCCTCCCCTTTGTGTTTGTGACCAGTTTATCAGGCTGCAGACATTCTGTGGAAAAGGGACTCTGTTTCTTTTCCCTGCTATGTTTATCTGCCTTAAACCTGCTGCCCTAGACAGTATCCCCTTGGCTTGCCGAGCCAGAGGCAGCTGCTGTGCAGATGCCTTCATGTTGGTACCAGGTGGAGGCAGGATGCTGAGACTTCACAATAGTCTCAGTGGAGAAGAGAATACCCTCCCTTTCTTTTCAGTGGCAGTGGGGCAGAGAGGATCATGGTCAGAGAGTCAATGAGAATCAGCTCATATATTAAGTACAGAATTGAGTGTTCTTCAGTATTTCTACACTGCCCTGCACTGGGGATGGATAATTTATTTGATGTGAGGGAACAAATTGCTCCTGCGTCCAGTTTGGTAGGCTGGATGATATCAGAAGATGGAAGGGAACATATACCCTAGACCTAATTTGGCATGCCAAAAGCCTGCAAAGGGTTTGGGGAACACCCCTCTTCTTTCACAAACACCAACCCCTTCCCCAATCCATCCCTTTCCCTTACTTCCTGCTTCTTTCAATTAATTAATTAATTCTGAATCACACTATTCTCCCAATAATGGGACCCAAGGCAGCTAACAACATGATTAAAAACAGCCACAGCTAAAAATACAATAATATTAAAATACAATTAAATAGATTCTTATAGTAAAACAACAACCATGTTAAAAACAATTGTAAAACACATAAGGGGGAAGTACAGTCTCCTTTATTATAAGTCAGTTCCTTGTCAGGCAGTCATCCCACTCGTAATCGTAGGAGGCGTCACCTGAGCCTGCCTTGGAAGGGAGGTCCACAACCTGAGAGCAGCCACCAAGAAGGCCCTTTATTATATCTGTGGAGATTGTGGGATGGAAAGAAAGGCCTCCTCTGAGGACCTGAAAACTTCGTCAGGCTCATATGGGAAGAGCCTGAACAAATGTGGAGGATGTGGTCTCATAAGTAGGTCTGGGGACAGTCTTAAAGTAGTGCACAGCCTGAAGAAAGCTCAAGGAAGGACTATTGTTTTGGTTGTTCCATGCAACATCAGAGTGTGGCCAAGATGGTAAAAGTTCTATTCTAAGGAATAACAGACAAATTAGGAGAGGTTGGAGCTGTTTGCTTTTGCCTGAGCCTACTGGGACAGACAAGATTCCACCCCCTCCTCTCCCCCACCTGGCTGAGTTAACCAGTGCAAACTACTTTTGTCCTTTGAACTCAGGACTTTATCACACTAAACTATTATAGTGCTATTATTCCACTTTAACTGCTCTGGCTGCCTCCCTGTAGAATTCTGGGGTTTGTAGTTTAGTGAGGTTTAAGAGCTCTATGGCTGAGAGTTCTAAAGGCCCCTCCCTAACTGCAAATCTCATCATTCCACAGGCGGCAGCCAGAGCAGTTAAAGTGGAATAATAGTGCTATAACAGTGTGGTGTGATAATCTCCTGTCAGTTTGCAGCAACAGATGCAAGGTGAGGACAAAGGGGGAGTGGGAGAAGGAGAAAGAAACAGAGATATTTTAAAATCAGTTTTAAAGGGTGTGATGACAGAGGATTAATTGGTTCTGTCCCTGCCAAATTGGGACAGGTGGAGGATATGTCATCCAGTTGGTTCAGGAAACTAATGGAGTCATGTACTTGAATAACACAGCTACTGGTATTACATAGTTTGGAAGTGTTCAGCCAGCAAAAAATGCTGTCTTTGGGGAGAACTGCATTTTCCGAGCAACAAGATTCTGAAGCTTCTGACATTGCAAGCCCGTGCATGTTTACTTAGAAATAAATCATATTATCATTATGTTCAGTGTAGGGATGTATATTTTTGGCTAAGAATCAGTAATTTCCAACATTTTCTTCCACCTGGGTGAGGTAGCAGAGTTTTTGCACATTTTCCAATGAATTTTCACATTTCAGGATTTATTTGTGTGGGGGTTTTTTTAACAAAAAATTGGTTTGTGCAAAAAAGAGATTATTGTACAAAAAACTCATTTTTGCACACAAAGCATTGGTGTTTATGCAACACACAGGTTTTGTGCAAAAGTGGCCATGGGGGGGGCAGGTTTTTTTTTGTAACCCACATTTTTTGCAAACAAAGTTTTTGCAAAAAATTAATGTGAAATGTAAAGTACAAAAATTCTTGGAGAGGCTGACCAGTTTTGACTGGGTATTTGACCTTATTTTTCATTGGACTTTTTTTTTAAAAAAAGTGTGCTTATAAAGGGGGAGGAAAGAGAGAAAAGGGGGAAGTGAGGAAAGAACATGAAATATGAATGTGGGCTAGTCATTTACATGAATATAAGCTAATGACAAGCTGTCCTGACACATCAAGATATTCCCACAACAGAACAGTTTTGTATGTTTATTTTTGCAAAGTGGTCAGCTCAAGATAAAAGATCTGACAGGGATGCTTCTTCTCCCAGTCCCTTTTGTCTTCCTGAGCACTTAAAATTTAGGGCAGGACCTATATGTTCACATATTGTTGCTGTTGCTATCACTACACAGGATACCTTGGCTGCTGGCACACTGCAGAAATAATGCAGTTTGACATCGCTTTAACTATTATGGCTCCATCCTATGGAATCCTGGGATTTGTAGTTTGTTGTGACACCAGAGCTCTCTGACAGAGAAGGCTAAATATCTCACAAAACTACAATCCCAGAATTCCATAGCATTGAGCCATGGCAGTTAAAGCACTGTCAAACTGTATTATTTCCGCAGTGTGTCAGCAGCCTTTGTCGTGCATTTATCATTAAACCTGTATAGGGAAACAGGGATGTGTGTGGCTCTTATCTTTTGAACATCCACATTAATGGTCCATGTTCATCAATGATCCACCAGTTGATTCCAGCATTTTCATCAGTTCTATAAACAGAAGGGAGTGCCTAGAAGATCTCTCATCTTGGAAGCATCCATGTGTCCTGCAGCTTCTCAGCAAATGGGTGGTTTTCATACAGTACGTCTCTCTATAAAGTGCTAATGAGTTCCAGGCTCCCCTTCAAACAAATGGAAGAAGTCAGGGAAGGTCTGAGTTTACAACTGTGTGCCTCCTCTCTGCCTGGGGCAATTGTAGTCTGGCTTTTTGGCTGACTTTGTAAAGATCTGTCCTTTTAAAGCAACAGATCTTGTCCTATCTGCTCAGCTGGCTGACCAAGATGTCAAAGAATCAGCAAGCAACCTTCTGACACAGAAATCTTAGTGGGTGGCGGCTATATGCTTATTTTTAAACAGGCAAAGAAAATTAAATAGCCCAAGGAAACACAGAGATTCCTATCAAGCTGGTTCTCCTTAACCATGCAAGGCACCAAGTGCCAGCACGTTTCCAGGGTACAGGTCAGGATTTCATAAGAGGCAGGAAAGGTTTAACTCCTGAGTCCCTGGAGTACTTAGACTGATTAATGCCATCGAGCCCAGAGGCATTGCAGCAAGAGAGTGAAATGCAGTCAGATGCACTCACAGTGCTTTAATCAGAGGAGTGATATGAATTCTGAAGGGGAGGGAGGGAGGCAAAGACTGAGGTGAAGAAAAGGATATGAAAACAAAAGAGAAGGAAGCCAACACACAAGATTGGTTTGGATTCCAGCCCTCGTGGCCCCTGGAGTATAGGGCAGTCCAGATCTGTGTCTCTAAAGCAGAGGCAAACCTTCTGGATAACATGAAACAGGGTTTTCTTTTTGCTCTTTTGCTTGGCAAGGATTGCGGGGGGGGGGGAGAAAATAATTCCATTCGGTCTTTACTGCTTTGTGATTAGATGTAGTGCCTGTAATCATGGAGTTTGTAATTTAGTAACACTCTCTCTTGGTATTAAAGCATTTGTAATCTGAAAAGTGGCCCTCAACACTTGATGGGTATTTACCCAAATGCCTCCCCATGTTTTGTAAAGGAGTGCATTGAAGATCTTCCTTAGCATATTCTCCAACTGTTTTGCTTGGCAGGGGCAATCCTGATTAATCCTCTGTCACCCCACATTTTCAGCTCCTTTAAAATGCTCCCTTTTCTCTCTTTTCCTTCCACTTCCCCCCTCTGTCCCCAATTTACTTTAATTGCTGAAAACTGAGTTCAAAATGCAAAAATAATTTGCACCCAATTAACTAATTGGGGAGGAGGGAGGGGCAGAATATTTCCCTTCGCAGTTGGCTCAGGAAAAAGCAAACTGCTGCAGCCTCTCCTAGCTTGTGTGTCCTTCCTCATTAAAAACTTTTGCCATCTTGACCACACTTTGATGTTGTTTAGCCACATGTATCCTGTTTTTCATCTGTGAAATGTTGGAAGATAAGCTTTAAAATAAAGTTAACTTTTAAGTAATCCCTTATTCATCTAGACTGTTTGTGGACTTTCAAACATTATATGATGTCAAAAGTGAAAAATTAGTTACTCCTCGTTCATCTTGCCTGTGCTGGCAATGTAAAAGATTATAATTTTTTTAAAAGATTTTTAAAAAATTCCTTATTGTTATGGCTAAGATCCCAAGATGTTCAGTGGTTGAGGGGTCATTCAGAAAAGTTGTTTTCTGATGCTCCCTCTCCACCATTGGTGAACTTCCCTGGCATTTGCAGTATTGGCGTAACAACACTGCTAGTGCCAAGTGCCATTTTAATTTCCCACAAAGAGGCACCCCAAGATACAAAAAAATAAAAATAAATTGTGGGCAGCTGGGCCTCATTGGGCAACTGACAGATGTTGGAATAGCACTGGCAGAATTGGGAAACACTATTTTGTACTATTTTTATTTAATTTATTTTCTAAATTTCTATACTGCTTATCAGTGCCAAAGCACTCCCTATACTATAATACCCAGAATACCCCATCTGGGAAGATTATGGGATTTGTAATCCAAAAGATAATCTTTCCTAGCTGAGCCATGGACATTGTGAAGATGCAGGAATCTTAGCAGCTGCTCAAAGATGCTGAGACTGAACCTGCCCTGAACCTCCCCACACAGTAGGACATGGGCTCAGCTCACTATTCATAGAATCATAGAATTGCAGAGTAGGAAGAGACCACGAGGGCCATCCAGTCCAACCCCCTGCCACGCAGGAAATCTTGATCAAAGCATCCCTGACAGATGGCAATCCAGCCTCTGTTTAAAGACCTCCAAGGAAGGAGACCCCACCACGCTCCGAGGGAGTGTGTTCCACTGCCGAACAGCTCTGACTGTCAAAAAGTTCCTCCTAATGTTGAAGTGGAATCTCTGCTCTTGGAGCTTGCATCCATCGCTCCGTGTTCCAGTCTCTGGAGCAGCAGAAAACAAGCCTGCTCCATCCTCAGCGTGACATCCCTTCAAATACTTAAACAGGGCTATCATATCGCCTCTTCATCTTTTTTCCAGGCTAAACATACCCAGCTCCCTAAGTCTCTCCTCATAAGGCATCGTTTCCAGACCTTTCACCATTTTAGTTGCCCTTCTCTGGACACGCTCCAATTTGTCAATATCCTTTTTGAATTGTGGTGCCCAGAACTGGACACAGTATTCTAGGTGAGGTCTGACCAAGGCAGAATAGAGTGGCCTCCATATTGGCATGCAACCATGTAGAAGTGAACAACAATATTTCAGTGACAGGTAAAAGCCAGGACCTGAACTTGAAGCTGGGAGCTGAGTTGAAAGAAATGTACCATACTGTCATTTTAATATCAGACTCCTTCTGGAGTTTTCTCTTGGCTTGGGCTTCCTTCCAAACAAAGGGAAAGAATTTTCTGCATTTTTAAAGTAGTTGAAAATCCCCATAATGTGGACCTGGCAGGAGTCTGATAGACAAACCCACTCAGGAGTCAAAGGAGGGATGAAGCAGAAGGGCTGGTGTGCCACATTCCTTGCCAACATTTTTTTAAAATTTAACATGCATCAGGTTCCATGACTACTGCCATGGTTTTTCATCTAGGGGGTGGGGGAGGCCCAGCTCTGGGTATTTCTGCTGTTTCCAGACAGACTTATCTTGGCAATGCAAGAATTGTAGACGTTCCAGCGGCCAGAGGAGCTCTGAGGGATGGTTTCCATTAGTGTGTGTATACACTATACATAGGGGTGTTGACCAGGGTCAGTTAACTGCATCAATTCTAGTTGTCAGCATAACAAGAACTTGCTCTGGTCTGCCCTCTATAGGCCTCTGGTGCATATTGCAGGAGCCTGGGAAGGTTTTCGGTAGGTTGATACAATTTCGGATTTAAAACTGAACTTAGATTGTGTCATGACAAATTTAAAGGTAAAAATATTACAGGATAAAAGATGCAATCAGATTTATTTGCCCCAAATTGCAAATGCTTCTTTTAGGCCACCATCAGATTTTTTATTTATGAGATACAATTTGATGCTTAAAAATGAGTAATAAGCCCTAAAATCAATTTAGCATTAGGAGCCGCCCAATAATAAACACTTGTGCACTCCCAATAATAAAGAACTGCGTACAATTAAACTGTGAGAAGTAACCAGAAGAAGGATACTTTCTGCATCTCTCTCTCTCACACACACACACATTTTTGTTTGTACAATTGGAAGTTGTTTTCATCACATGATTAAATTGTCTCAATTGCAGGATGTCATTAAAGCAGTCTTTCCAACCTGGTGCCTTCCAAATGTATTCAATTAAACCCTCCCCTGTCCCAAAACTTTAGCCAGGAAGTTGAACCATAATTCCGTCAACAATTTCATGGACGCTGGTGTGCTCCGGTACACACCATACTTACTTGAAAGTGCCCTTTCCTTATGTGCTGAATGGCAAGGTTTTGTGCATGGTGTGTGTATTTCATTATTGGCTTCCCTGTTATCTGCAGAGTTGTTTCCCCGTTGTTAATCCTATCTCATGCTACAATACAGTAGTGTAGTGATTTCTGATATCAAATGAATGCAAGGGTATCCTGACACAGGTGTGAATGGTAGTTAGACAGACTGATCTATTCTTGTTGAACAAGCTTTCCAAAAGGAGCCATGGCAGCAAACTCAGATAAGCCAAACATTTGCTTTCCTTACCTTTTCTCATCCAATCAATTACACACCAGACCCTGGAAAGAATTGAAATGAACCATTCAGATTGGTAGAGATGGTCCTGCTTTTTTTTTTTTTTGGACAAATGCCATTTAAAGAAAACCTGGATTTTGCCAGATGTTAAATGATCTTTGATTTTGCTCCTGAGCCTCTGTAGGAACTATAGAACCTGCCTTGATTTAAGAGCAAGAAAAGCAGAAACAATCCTTTTCTCTCTAACTGAATTATCTCAGTGGCTAGTTGAAGTCTATCATTGTGCTTGCCTGCTGAATACATCCAATGTTAATGCTTGCCTAATACTCCCTGATTCCTCCACTGAGCCAGATTGGCAACACGCTTTGGTGTCTCTCTCTTAAGGCTCATAAGCTCTTATCATACTCACCATTCTGCAAACTTTCTCTTTGGCTATGGTGTAGCAGAGCTTGGAAAAGTTGTTGTTTTGGACCACAGCTCCCAGAATCCCTGAGGCAGCATGGCTAGGAATTCTGGGAATTGTAGTCCAAAAAGTAGTTTCCTAGCTCTGTGGACAAGCCCTTGCTTCAGTTGTGCTCATTGAAAATCATCTCCATTCTTCATTGTCTAAATCATCAGCACCTACTGTTTTCAGCTAAGAGTGTATGTATCTCAGCTATACAATATTAACCGTTTATGCAAAAACCTGGGATTTGTAGTTTGATGAGGCACTCAGAATTCTTAGAACTGTAGTTCAAGGGAAGGCATTGTGTGCTCGATTAAAGAATTCAAAGCATTTCACCAAACTACAGATTCTAAGATTCCGTAGGATGAAACCATGATAATTAAATTTGTATCAAACTGTATATAAAATCATAGAGTTGGAAGAGACCACAAGGGCCATCTAGTCCAACTCCCTGTGGTGCAGGAATATACAGTCAAAGTACTCTCAACAGATTGCCATCCAGCCTCTGTTAAAGAACTGCCAAAGAAGGAGACTCCACCACACTTTGAGGCAGTACATTCCACTGTCAAACAGCTCTTACCATCAGGAGGTTCTACCTAATGTTTAGGTGGAATCTCCTTTCCTGTAGTTTGAATCCATTGCTCCATGTCCTATTCTCTGGAGGAGCAGAAAACAAGCTTTCTCCATCCTCAATATGACATCCCTTCAAATATTTAAACATGGCCATCATATCACATCTTAACCTTCTCTCCTCCAGACTAAACATAGCCAGCTCCCTAAGTCTCTCCTCATAGGGCATGGTTTCCAGATCTTTTACCATTTTGGTCACTCTCTTCTGGACACCTTCCACCTTGTCAATATCCTTCTTGAATTGTGGTGCCCAGAACTGGACACACTATTCCAGGTGATATAACTGTGTACTTGCCCAGATACTGTCCAGGTACTATTGGCTTAATTGCATACTTTTTAAACACTCTCTGTGACTCAGCTGTAGCCAGCCTCCTGAAGCTGCAAGGCAAATTGGAAGAGTTTATTCAAAAGCCGTGACCCTCTTTGCTGTGGGGGCCCACAACAGCAGATAATGAGCTTCTCTCCCCATGCCCATGTATACTTGAAGAAAATGCTCTATTTGCTCCCAAGAAGAGAAACATTGTCCGTGTCTGCCAGCCCGCTAGCCCTGTTCAAGGAAGTAATGATGTAACTAGGGGAAAGCACCTACTTCAGGCCCAGACCTGCACAACCTGAGTTACTGCATATTTTTAGCTGTAGTCTCAACATCATGAGTGGGTGGCCATCTGTTCTAGGGTGTTTCCAGATAGTAACAAACAAACAAACCCTAAACTACTCCAGTTTGGGAGGGGAGTGTTAAACTACTGTTAGACTGTTTTTGCGACCAGTGTGCTCAATCCCAATTCTACATATGTTAACAGGAAGATATTGCTACTACTCACGACAGTCTTTAGGGAGGGGCAGGGAGGAAACCTTTAAAAAGAACTGAGGTGGGTAAGGAAGAATTATCTATGGCACCTCAGCATGGCCCCCCAAAAGGTAAGGAGTTCCCTAGGCTTCTTTTATGGTCACAGGTCACCCCAACTCACTCTATGGATCTAACCATACCTGCAGCTAGCCTCCCAAGATGGCAGGGGCAATTATCAGTAGCTCCTGGTCATGTTACCACCAACCATCATAGGCATTATGCCTCTCAGTACATGGTCTGGGGAACTTAATGAAGGCATGCCATTGTACTCATGGCTTGCTCATTGGCTTCCCATAGGCCACTGATTGGCCATTGTGTGAACAGAATGCTGGACTAGATAGGTCTTTGGTTTGACCTCACACAGAGCTTCTTGTGTTCATTTGGTTGCAAAGCACAGAAAAGGATGATGTCCCAGGTGCCTGTGGCAACAAAGGTGAGCTTAGGACAGAAGAGGGGAAAAAATAGCCAGCACTATTTTGCTCCTGAGTAGACATTATGCTATAAATGTAATCTACAGGGTTACTGTCAGAGGGTCCCAAAAGAGGCCTCTCTGCCATATTAAGCTTTGCTTTGAATTGTTTGGGTAGCTCTGTAGCCATGTTCAAAGGATGTTTGGAAATGGGAGGGGGTGCAGGTGCAAGTACTGTGAGTGTGAGAACCAAGGTCACTAGAGCTGCCTGGTGCTGTGTGGAAACGATTGTTACTAAATGGTGGGAGGGGGGGAATGGATAACTGTGAAGAGTTTTAAAAGTGAAACTTGGGGGAAAGTGTTAAAGCTTGCAATGACTGTCTGCTGTGTTGATCCTATACTTCAATAAAGCTTGCTTGGATTCATCCAGAAGCCACTTCTTTGAGTAGGGAACAACAGGAACATCACAGTTACACTATACAAGTAATTTTGGGATGGTGGTGGAATTTACGTCATTTTTTTAAAAAATAATCTTTATTTGATCAAGTGTAATCAGGCCTTTAGACTATAGGGTTGATTCCACCCTGGAGCAGTGGTGGTTGGTAGGTCATAGAATCATAGAATTGCAGAGTTGGAAGAGACCACGAGGGCCATCCAGTCCAACCCCCTGCCATGCAGGAAATCACGATCAAAACATCCCTGACAGATGGCCATCCAGCCTCTGTTTAAAGACCTCCAAGGAAGGAGACCCCACCATGCTCCGAGGGAGTGTGTTCCACTGCCGAACAGCTCTTACTGTCAAAAAGTTCCTCCTAATGTTGAGGTGGAATCTCTGTTCCTGGAGCTTGCATCCATTGCTCCGTGTTCCAGTCTCTGAAGCAGCAGAAAACAAACCTGCTCCGTCCTCAATGTGACACCCCTTCAAATACTTAAACAGGGCTATCATATCACCTCTTAACCATCTTTTTTCCAGGCTAAACATACCCAGCTCCCTAAGTCTCTCCTCATGAGGCATCGTTTCCAGACCTTTCACCATTTTAGTCGCCCTTCTTTGGACACACTCCAATTTGTCCATATCCTTTTTGAATTGTGGTGCCCAGAACTGGACACAGTATTCTAGGTGAGGTCTGACCAAGGCAGAATAGAGCAGCACTATTACTTACCTTGATCTGGGCACTATACTTCTATTGATGCAGCCCAAAATCACATTGGCCTTTTTAGCTGCCGCATCACATTGTTGTTGACTCAGGTCGTATGTCAGTGAATGCACTCCAGATTTTGAATAGGCTTGAAGGAACTATCCAAAGTGTTGCATTTATACTCCATTACTATCCTGAACATACATACCCAGTATTTTCAAGCTGAGTGAGTGGGGGTTTCCTACTTACTTTTGTGTCTTTTTGCTATAAAAATCCCCCACATGTACAGAAAATTGAAAATCAGCTCTTTTCCATTGACCAAAAGATACTGCAATTGAAAAAAGGAGAAGATTTGCATGGTTGTAAAGTGGGTTTTTGCAAGGCTATTTTAAAATTGAGAGTATTTTTTTTAAAGCAACAGCAGTGCTTTTGATCTTTATTCTTCACTTTCTTCCAACTGCTCTAATTTAATGTCCATGAACCACTCTCCATCCTGTAATTCCTGATGGAATTCAGATAGCAGGAAACTCAAGGGATATTGGCACACTGGAATAATGATGGAGCTTCTCATCTCTATTTTACATCCTCTTGTTCTTGTTGGAGGTGGAACTTCTGCCTGGTTATTGGTGTAGCCCAGTGTTTATGGTTATGGTGTAGCCCAGTAGCTGTTCTCCCTGATGTCAGAATCTCCAGTGAGTCTCACCATGATGAAACTAGCCACCCATTCTGGCTTCAGAGAGGGCAACTGCTGCTAACGCTTTGCTTTTCCAGCGTGCAGTTGCCCCTCTCAGCTCTGGGGAAAGCAAAGCGCCAGTGCTGGTTGCCCTCTCTAAAGTCAGAACAGGCACTCACCCCACCATTGTGAGTCTAGCCACCTGTTTTGGCTCAAGAGAGGGCGACTACTGCTGGTACTTTGCTTTTCCTGAAGCTCAGGAGATTTTCAGGTTATTTCAGAAATAACCCCCGCAGAGGTTGGGAGAGAAACGGGGCTGTTCCGCTCTCCGTTTCACCGCCCCCATCCTTCTCCCAGCTTCCATTTGTTCTCCCTCTGTCCTGCTTTCATTTTCTTTCACCTATTTTCCACTATTTTTTACTAACGGAATCTTCCATTAGTAAAAAATAGTGGAAGGAAAATGAAAGCAGGATAGAGGGAGAACAAATGGAGATCGGGAGAAGGACAGGTGTGTGTGAAACGGAGTGCTGGAAGTGGAACAGCCCCGTTTCTCTCCCGACCTCCATGGGGTTTATTTCCCCCGTCTGAAAATCTCCTCAGAGTCAAGCATGCATAACAGCTTTGAACAGAAGCAAAGTAAAAATCCAATGCAGATTCGGGCTTTGGAAAATGTGGTGCTTAAATCCAGGCCAGAATAGTACAAATTTCATGTGCCGAAGCTCTGGACCAAAGTAATCCAAATCTCATCTGAATTTTTACCCTCTGTGTAGTCAAGCTCTAAGAAAACCATATTAAATTCATGGGCTTGCCATAAATTGACAGGTGACTTGAAGGCGCATGCACACACACACTCATGCACGCACACACACACACTTCCTCACAAAGGTGAAAGAAGTCCCCTGGTTTTATATGACATTTTCCACTGCTGTTGGTGAGTAAATCTGGTAGGCTGGAAAGTATAAAATGAAAAAGTATCTGCGTACTTCATGGGAAAGGAAAATTGGAATCACAATAGAGAGATGGCCGTCAGAGCATGTAATGCAGCAGTCGCTGAGTCAATTAATACTGAATAAAGGAGGGATAAAAATCTGCACTGCCGGAGGTTATCTGGCTCCTACTCTGGTGGCAGGACACTGCCTGTCCTGCTGCTTGGATTAGCTGCTCATTCATAATATAGATGTTGCAACATATATATGTATATGTAGTTCTTAGGGCCTAATTACCATATCTTGGAAGCTAAGCAGGGTCAGCTCTGGTTAGTACTTGGATGGGAGACTGCCAACAAATCCCAGGTGTGGTAGCCTATATTTCAGAGGAAGGAACTGGCAAAACCACCTCTGAGTATTACTTGCCTAAGAAGACCCTATGTAATTAATGGGGTCACAGTTTAGTTGACAGGCAACTTGAAGGCACACACACACACAGTTCTTAAGGGACTGTCAGTATCCTGTGCTGCCACATTTCTCTTCCAACAGTTCTGCCCTCATCACCTCTCCTCAGTTTTTCTTTGTTCTCCTCTGTCCACTCTGCTAGCCCTGCCTTTCTATCATGGTATTGGCTAAGCTGCTCTGACGTCACATAGGGACTACTGGGAGGGAGGTGTCGGTGTAAATGGTAAAATATGAATTCAATACTCCATGAACACCTTGTGTGACTTTAACTCTTCCTCTGTAGTACACCCTGCACTTTTTAATTACACCTTGCTTGCACAGATTGAGCTTTGTTGGAAAGGGGTAGGCAATACTTTTTAGTTCAATTAGCTTGGAGTTCTTAACTGGCAGCATCTCACAGAACGTGCTTCCATATGTAGTGGGCCACAATTTTGATGATCTTAGCCCACTTGGGACTTTTAGTTCAATATCTTGGGGTGTGCGTGTGCCAAGATAGGGGAGGCAGATGTAGAGCTTTTGTTCTGATCCCTGAGAGTCTTGGAGCTGCAAATGGCTGAATGTGAGTGGAGTCTTATATGCACACATTTAGTATTAGAGCTTGGAAATGTTATTTGTCTGAACTCCCAGACCTCTTACCATTTTGGTCACACTCCTCTGGACATGTTTCAGCTTGTCCATATCCTTCTTGAATTGTAGTGCCCAGAACTGGACACAGTATTCCAGGTGAGGTCTGACTAAAGCAGAATAGAGTGGCACTATTACTTCTCTCAGTCTAGACACTATACTCCTATTGGTACAGCCTAGAATTGCATTGGCTTTTTAGCTGCTGCATCACACTGCTGACTCATGTTCAGTTTGTGGTCCACTGAGACTCCTAGATCCCTTTCGCATGCATCGCCATTAAGCCAGGTGTCACTATCCAATATCTGTGCATTTCATTTTTACTGCCCAAGTGTAGTATCCTACATTTCTCCATGTTGAACTTCATTTTGTTAGTTTTGGTCCAGCTTTCTAATCTGTTAAGGTCATTATGAATTCTGATTCTGGCCTCTGAGGCATTAGCTACCCCTCCTAATCTGGTGTCATCTGCAAACTTGATAAGTATGCCCTCTGTTCCTTCATCCCAAGTCATTGATAAAGATGTTGAATAGCACTGGGCCCAGGACAGAACCTTGTGGCACTCCGCTAGTCACTTCTCTCCAGGATGAAGAGGAGCCTTTGGTGATGACCCTTTGGGTTCGGCTCATCAAGTTGAAGTCCAAAAACACCTGGTCATTCCCGACCCCTGCTCTATGGTTTAGCTGAATGAAATGAACCAAAATGATGATGATGCAACTCCATGAAATAGAATAGTTTAAGGCATACATCTCCTCACTCCAGAATATCCAATAATTCAGAATTATTGGGGGGCAGGGTGTTCCAGCTCACAGCACCTCCCAGCCTGGGTGTTTCAGTAGAAAAAAAGTAACTTCCAAGCTCTGAGAGTATTCTGTTGTATGCTTCCTATTCAGTGAGATGTTGATATTTCCCCTCCCTCTTACAGATTTTTCCAGTGTCAGGTTGGACTTGGCAGTAGTTGGTGTCAGGTTATATATGGGCAAGGTTTGGTTAATGTTTTGAATGAAACACTTCGCTTGTTCAAAGACTTTTGGGGGCAAGGTTAATGAAGAAAAGAAAAATCTCTCTATTGCATTTCAGCCAGCTCTGAAACACTACAGTCTACTTGGGGTTGGGTGTACATACCCGTGGACTTGTTTAAACCATTATTTTTTGCACCAGCTATTATACAGGAATCCTGTGTTCCAGTTATGAATCAGAAAGAAATAAGAACACCATGGTTAATCACCTGAACTGTTAGCCCTTGTAGCAGTCAAATGGATAGTGCACTGTATCTTTATACACTGTAGCATCTAAAGTAGTGACAACTAGAGACAGCTAGCATTTACAAATGTCTTTATATCTGGGATAAAAAGTATTTGAAGTTTTTTTTTTTAATGATAATGTGGGTGAAAGTAAAATTGATAGATTGTTCAGTCCTCAGTAGTGGCACCAGCATGTTTACATACGCTTTGTCTGAACAGATGTGGACTTAAGCACTTTGAGCACCAACACTGTGTTTTTGGAAGCTGCTTTATGAGGAGGTGGGCCTTCTTTTCTCAAGGAGGAAAGAAGGACTTGTGCATGTACGCTCCTCTGTGTGGCTGACAGGATGGGTCATGCTGCAAGGAGATTCATAGGCTTGATAACTTCCTCGTGAGGGCTGAACTGGAGAAAGAAGCTGTCTGTCCTATCCCCTGATACTCTTTGTGAGGAAAAGGCAGCTGCAAAGGTAATAAATTCTCTTTGAAGGTGATAATCTTTTACTTGTCAGCCCTATTTTCTTAGACTGAAACTTTTTTTTCTACTTAGGTAGAGGCAAGGGAGCTATCTACATTTCTATTAATACCCTTCTTTCAAAGAAAGCCACATTTATGAAAGTTCCAGTAACACCATAGGTGTACAATGGGCCTTTGGTATCTGTGGGGGATTGGCTCCAGGACCCATGGTAGATATCAAAAAACAGGAATGCTCACACCCCTATTAAAAATGGTATAGGGCAGCAGTAGAGGTGGCAGCAAGCCCAGGCTGCCAGGTGTGTATTCTTTGGGCTCCTGGGAGGCGGGGTTCTCACACAGGAAAGGATATCTTGGATGCAGCCTTAGGTTCCCTGTTTTGTCTTTTGAGTTATTTGGTTGCTGTTTTTTCCTGGACTAGAATCAGAGGACCAAGGTAAGCAATGCAAGGGTGAGAAGCTACATAATGAAAGACAGAGTTTGTAGCATGACCATATGCCACGAGACGAGCTTGGCTTCCTTGTGTGGTGTAAACAGAAAATATGCACACCTGCAAACTGAATACTGTCTCAGACATCAGTCTTACCCTTTCACCAGTGTTTCTGATGATCTGTTTGCCTTTTAATGAAAACAACAACAACAACAAAAGAAGGGTGCTGCATACATTGCATTCTTCTTTTATTGGGACATTATATGCTTTATAGGCAACACAGGAATCCTTTTGCATTGAAAAGTGGAGTTTCAAGTGCCATAAGTATGTTTATCAGTATGTAACCATTTCTTTACCTAACGTTTTTAAAAAAATAAACAATTTTTAACAGAACAAACCTACATGGAGCTTTAGGGAGAGGATTGTCTTGGTGACATAATGGTTGCTAGCCAATCAACTCCATGTACAGCTAGCTTCTGCTGTAAACTTGCAGAATTATCTAAATTTTCTTCTGCCCAAAAGCTCAGCCCTAGAAGAAGAGAAAAAAGATAGTTTTTCACTAAGGGTAGAAGTGAGGCTGTTTGCAACACTTGTCTACAATCATTGCTTCTATTTTCTCATGAAACTTAAGTCTTCTACTTTGTTTTAATATATGTTTGGGGAGACTGGAACAAATAAATCTTAACAGTAGAGGGTTCAATGTCCCCCTCTCAGTTCCTCCTCAAATCATAGAATGGAAAGGAAGAATAGCAACAAAATGTATAATCCAAACAAACATATATAACTCAATCACTTATGACAAAGCAGGGCTGTCTGCCCATTAGTCCCTTATTACCTCCATCACACTGCAACATAAAAAAGCCACAGGTGTGCTACAAACATGAGAAATTACTTTTTAATATTTACCAGGGCTGAGAGTTGCTGGGAAATGGTGTACTGTCACCTGGCAGCTCTCCTTCATGATTCTAGATGTGTACAAATAGGTTGTGGCTATTTGAGGCAGAGAAAGAAATCACTCAGCATATGGTCAGAAGTACTTCCTTTGCAACTGCTTCACATTCAGGAGCTGAGCCATGAAAACAGATCTAGAGACTAAACTCTATGAGGTCAGTTAGTACCACAGGGTGAAGATAGTCCTAAAGGGAAAGAATAAATTCTATAAAAGTGCTCTTTTTGAGTGTGACCGCTTTTCTCTGCTTTGCTTGTTAGCAAAGATGGTATGCATGTGTTTAAATTCATGTTGATGATTTTCAAAGGAAAAATGATGGAGAGGGTATGTTTGTAAAATCCCATCCCTCCCTCTTTAAATATGAAAATGCAAAGCTTTTGCAGAGATGTAAGTGAAGAACTGTAGCTGTTTAAAAGGTCACAACCAGTAATAGGGCAGAAGAACCTTTCCTTATTGGCTTGCACGCTGAAACTAATAAAGTTTATCGGAAGGCTTTTCTTCCAGATGATCTTTTCTGTTTGCTGTTGTCTAATAAATGCACAGTTGTTTCTCATTAGGAGTAACAAATGCTAGTTTATTCCATTAAAGCAGAGCTTATATCATATTTTCTGAAGATGCCAAACAATGTTATGTGTTTGGATGTAACAATAAACTTGGTTTTATTGTTACATGAATGAGATTCCCTTCCCTTCTCCTTTCCCAGCACAGTTGCAGAAAAACCAGAAGCTTTTGCTTTGTTTCCCATATTGTCGTTTACCATTATGACTGAATTTTAAATTGTGGTCAGTCTTAATTATGTTTTATTGAAACAAACCAACTTCATAAACAAGGCTCAGGAATTGGCATATATTACTTTTTTGGACTACAACTACTACAACCCCCAAGCCTAGGATTCTGTGAATTGAGCCCAAAAAAGTAACAGTGCAGGCTCTGGAATGTCTACAGTTATCCAAGTTGAGACACCACACTAAGGACTTTTTCGGACGTTTAAAAAATAACGCAAGCAGCCTCGTCAGCTTGCGAGGCTGCTGCGCTGCAAAGCGTCTGTTATTTTTCAGTGTCTGAAAAAGTCCTTAAACTATAGTTTGAAAGATTTTTGCTCCTGTGTTTAACAATCTCCTCCTCAGTGCTGCACTAGGAAAGAGGATGAGAGATGGCATGCATGAGCTTGAGGCAAATTCATGATTACTGAAATCCACTCTCAAATTCATGACTACTGCAATCCACTCTATCCACTTATGGAGCCCTGGTGATGCAGTGGTTAAATGCCAGTACTGCACCCACTAGGTTATGAGTTTGATCCCAGAGGGCTCCAAGGTTGACTCAGCCTCCCATCCTTCCCTAGGTCAGTAAAATGAGTACCCAGCTTATTGGGGCAATTAGCTAAAAACATTGTAAACTGCTTAGGGAGTGCTTTGGCACTGATAAGCGGTATATAAATATTAGTGCTATTGCTGTTGCTGTATGGGGCTGCCTTTAAAGATGATTCAGAGGTTCCAGCTAGTACAGAATGCAGTCACCCAGGGCCCTGTCATGCTACACAGTCATAGTGCTATGATTCCACTTAAACTGCCATGGAAACATCCTAGGGAATCCTGGTGTTTGTAGTTCTTTGGCTAAGAATTCTAAATTGCCTCCCTAAAGTGCAAACCCCCAGATTCCATAGAAAAGGGGTGGGCAAACTATGGCCTGCAGGACACATGCAACCCTTAGGACCCATGAATGTGGCCTGCAGGACTCCCCAGAGCCCCCAAAGCTTCCAGATCCACCCATTTTATAAAAAAAAATCAGGCTGATTTTGGGGGGTGATTTTTTTGGCCCCTGAACTACCCCAAACCTCCCAAAGCAGCATAAAAAGGCAACTGTTTGCTCCCCTACCCCCTCTTCCCGAGTCCCCAAACCTCCCCAAAACAGACAAAAAAAAAGGGAGGGATGGTCAAACTGGTGGCCAGGAGTGATATCAAATCACTTCAAGTATACTAAAATGCACTGCTGTGGGCTGCCAGGTAGGCACAAGAAGGAAAAATGGCCACTCTCCAGTTTGCAGTTGCCCCCACCACAGGTTGTTTCTATGGCAGCCAAAGTGTAATCGTGGCACTATAATTGTCAGAGGTCAGGAGGTCAGAATGCATACAACCAATTGTGTATCAACTGCCCTAGTTACCAGTGCATTTGTGGGCCAACTTTTAAGTGCTGGCTGTCACCTTCAAAGCCCTAAATGGCTTGGGACCAGGTTATCTGAAAGAACTGCCTACATTCATATGTAGCTCTCCAGGCCATAAGTTCAGCGAAAGGGGCCCAGCTCTCATACTCACTGGTAAATCTGTTTGGCTGACAAGAATGGGAGACAGGCAGGTTGTCTAAATGGTGAAAATACTTCTCACAGAATGCGAGGAGACTCCTACCTGTCATAATGGGATCCCGCATCATTTCATTGTATTCGGAAGGAGGGAGAGCAAAAATGCCAAATGCTAGAGTTTGTTTGTTTGTTTTTTTAAAGAATGCACATTCCTACTCGTTGGGACGAGTGATTTGCTTTGAATCACTTTCCCATACGAGTGGAAGTGCAAAGCTGATTGGCCAGATGAGTGTGGGGGCAGGGCTTGCTAATAAAAGCATGTGCCTGCAGGTGCCATGTTGGATTTTCACCTTAGTGAGTGAGCAGTAAGGTGATAAAATGGGGTGTTGTGGTTTTTTTCTTTTTAGTAAAGGCAAAATACCACTCTATTGCACATAGGAAATATTTGTTTTGGCAGCGCCAGATTCAGGTAAGTTAAAACATGAGAATACACTCGTGTCTACCATCTTGATTAGCAGACATGCAATGCTTAAGCCTGCCAAAAAACCATTAAGACAAATTGCAGCTGCTGCAAATTGCCATTATTATGGAGCAATCTGGAGGTGTTTTGCCTCATATAGATGAGGCCAGGGTTTCCCCTGTGGTGGTCTCTTGCTTCTGGAATGCTCAGTCCCAGGATGTGTTTGCAGCTCTCTCACCGATTGCTTTTAAGTGCCTGACTATCTCAAGTTTCTTTTTACTGATTTTATTAAGTGCTGTTTTTACTGTTATGCTGTTGTGGTTGTTTTAAATGTTTTAATTAATTGTATTTGTATTGTATTTGTAATACAATTGTATTAATTGTATTTAAAGTTTTATTCTGTGAATAGTGCTGAGGATACTATGCCTGGAAAGGTTATTTAAATATTGTAAACAAATGAATCAATTAATAATGACATAATTTATTGTTGAATCTGAATGCAGCCTGAATCTTCTCAGGGCTTTCCCCCATCTAATGTATGAATTGCCTTGCAATTAGCAGTTGGCGTCTGATAGTGCAAGTGAGCCACCATTGGTGGCAAGTAGTGATGCTACCCATGTTTTTGACTTTTTAAAATTTAGAATCTGAGTGCAGTGCTCTTTACCACTTGTCTAACCATAAAAAGGGTACTCCCAGGGGCCCATTCACACTACAAAATTATAACACTTGTCCCCTTTAAATACCATAGTTCTGCCCGATGGAACCCTGGGATCAGCATTTTAGGGAGGACATTTAGAATTCTTAGCCAGAGCACTCTAGTGCTTTGCCAAATTACAAACCCCAGGATTCCACAGGGCAGAGTCATGGCAATTAAAGTGCAATCAATAATAGCACTATAATTATATAGTGTGAATGGGCCCCAGGTCTATTTCCTCTCTAATCCCTTTATACTGTCCCATAGTGAATAATGAGGGGAGGGCTAATAATTTTCTTGTTCACACATTGCTGAAAATTCACAAAGAGGGCTAAAGTCTTAAAAGTTTCTGGAAAGGCTTCGAAATATATTCCATTAATGAATTTCAATTTCAAATTTCATTCAGCCACTTGAACAAGACTGTTTGTATCTCCTTTGCCTTCCTTATGTTTAACCAATTTGAATATTACAAAAGCAAAGTCTCTGCCTGATCAGTTTGCTTCCTGATACTATTTCAGTGGTTTCATAATGGAAATATGGGTTAATAACTACTAGACAGTTTCTGAGTAAATGTGCCTACAGCTGGCGTGTTTAATATTATCATAGAATCGTAGAGTTGGAAGAGACCACAAGGGCCATCTAGTCCAACTTCCTGCCATGCAGGAATAAACAATCAAAGCACTCCTGACATCTGGCCATCCAGCCTCTGTTTAAAAACCTCCAAAGAAGAAGATTCCACCACACTCCGAGGCAGTGCATTCCACTTACTGTCAGGAAGTCCTTCCTAATGTTTATGTGGAATCTCTTTTCCTGTAGTTTGAGTCCATTGCTATGTGTCCTTGTCTTTGGAGCAGCAGAAAACAAGCTCACTCCATCCTCAGTATGACTTCCCTTCAAATATTTAAACATGACTATCATGTTACCTCTCAGCCTTCTCTTCTCCAGGCTAAACATAACCTGGTTCCTAAGCTGCTCCTCATAGGGCATGACTTCCAGACCTCCCGCCATTTGGGTAACCCTCCTCTGGACCCATTCCAGCTTCTCAATATCCTTCTTGAATTGTGGTGCCCAGAACTGGGCACAGTATTCCAGATGAGGTCTGACTAAAGCAGAATAGAGTGGCACTATTACTTCTCTCGATCTAGACACTATACTCCTATTGATACAGCCTAGAATCACATTGGCTTTTTTAGCTGCCACATCACACTGCTGACTCATGTTCAGCTTCTGGTCCACTAAGACTCCTAAATCGCTTTCACATGTGCTGCCATCAAGCCATGTGTCACCCATCCAATATCTGTGCTTTTCATTTTTACTGCCCAAGTGTAGTATCCTACATTTCTTCCTGTTGAAATTCATTTTGTTAGTTTTGGTCCAGCTTAATAATCTGTTAGGGTCATTTTGAATTCTGATTCTGGCCTCTGGGGTATTAGTGACCCCTCCTAATTTGGTGTCATCTGCAAACTTGATAAACATGACCTCTATTCCTTCATCCAAGTCATTAATAAAGATACTGAATAGCACTGGGCCCAGGACAGAACCCTGTGGCACCCCACTGGTCACTTCTCTCCAGGATGAAGAGGAGCCATTGGTGATGACCCTTTGGGTTCGGCCCATCAAGATGAAGTCCAAAAAACACCTGGTCATTCCCCACCCCTGCTTTATGCTCACTTCTTTCTAGGATAAAGATGAGTGATTGGTGACTATCCTTTGGATTCAGTAAGTTTTAATGCTTTGTTTCTAAATTCTAAGTTTTTTTTAAAAAAAGTACAACCCCCATAACTGTAGGGGATGCTTTCCCAGAATTACCACAGATAGTGAAAATCATGGATAGTAGGAAACCTTATATTTTTGGCAGAGGTTGATAATAAAATCATATGGAGGACCTCCAAATGTCTAGTGAGATGCTCTTTCTAGGAATTTGGAGGTCCATCAGTGTGATGTGATGGATGCCAGATGTTGACCATAGACTCACACTGGAGGACCTAGAAAATGCCTAGAGAGAACATATTTTTTTTGATGCAGGCAAACAAAACCATGAGTACCAGCAGGGCCGGATTAAGGCACCGGTGGCATCAGCATCTGCAGGGCCCCCCATCATTATGTCCCCCCCCGTAGTAACCCTCCTCCTGCAAAAACATCATTAGTTATAATCTGAATATCCTGTACTGCGAATAGCTTAGGTTGAGTTAGGTTACATTGACCTGAGATAAACATATGGGCCCCCCAAAATAAATCATTGCAGCCCCCCCCCAAATTCCTTAAACTGCTCCTGAGTACCAGTCCTGTGGTTAAGGGGTTTGTACTGTATTCTCATACACTACTCCAACACATAAACTACTTCAAGTGAGTTAACAAGTTCTACCTTGAGAAATGGCATTTGGAAATGTTACTTTTTGGATAACTCTCAGAATTCCTCAGCCAGCATTGCTGCTGGTCATACTGGTTGGGGAATTCTGAAAATAACGTCTCAAAAACTAATTTCCCCAAACTGGGGACTTTGTCAATTAGAGAAATAAGCCAGTCCAGGGAGTAGGGTACACCCAGCTTTAGATGAGGCTGCACTGTCCTACAAGAGACAGGATCACAGTGTGGAAATAGTACTTGGGCACTGCTTTTGGAAGCCTCAGTGGCTGAACTGTCTAGGAGAGAGTTTTACAACTTTAGATTGAATTGTCAGCAGTGTTTTTTTTCCTAAAGAGGATTGCACATCCTCCAACATTTCACAGATGAAAACCGGTACATGTGGGGGCAAGCAACATCAGAGTGTGGTCAAGATGGCAAAATTTATTAATGAGAAAGAACACACAAGCTAGGAGAGGATGCAGCAGTTTGTTTTTTCTTGAGCCTACTGGGGAGGGCAGGATTCGATCCCCTCTTCTCCTTTCCCCCTGCTGAGTTAACTGAGAAGAAACTACTTTTGTACTTTGGACTCAGTCTGCAACAGTTGAAGTAAGCTGAGGACAAAGAGAAAAGTGGGAGAAGGAAAGAGAAACAGAGACATTTTAGAAGCAGCTGAAAAAGTGGGACAACAGAAGATTAATCAGGACTGCCCCTGCCAAGTTAGGACAGTTGGAGAGTATGGAATTGTCCTGGCCAAGATTATTAGTGTCTTGGTAATGTCCAGGTCAGGCTGTTGTAAGATGCTTAATGTGAGGGGTTGCTCTTAAAGAAGAAAAGCCAGCTGGTCAAAAAATTTTCAGTTTGACTGGAGATAGGGAGAATGAAACACAAAATTCTAGTTTTACAATATTTTAATTGGTTACCCATTCTGGACTCAGTTTGAGGTTATACACTGCTTTTGTATGTATTAAATGAAGGACGGTTTATACAAGCGAGCAAGTGAAGTGCCTGTTTCTTAGCTATGAACCTGGAACATGAGCTATTAAGCAAAACTTACTCCTTACAATGAATTCCGTGTAACATCTGAGGTCTTATTCTGTGTTTAACCAGGAAATTTCAACAGATGGTCAGACAAGACTGTTCCAGTTACAGTGTCAGTACAGTGGCCTGCCATATTAGCAGGGTAGCCCATCCACAGATTGGAGCACCTGTGGATGGCCACGCCTCATATGATTCAATGACAGTGTGTGCATATTAGCACACAGCTAAGCACACATGCCAGCACTTGAGCATGAGGCTTGAGCATCAATGTTTTCCCCATTCATGGGGAGGGGACAGAAAAAAACCCAGAGATGGGAAGAGCCTACTATATTATGAAAATGTCCTCCAAAACGAGTCCTGCCGTTGGTCCCATCAGTGTTTAAAATGGGGGCTGGTGGTAGGGATGGAAAGAATATTCAACTGAGTGGTGAAAAATGGGTTTCTCAAATTTGGAGAAAAGATGAGAACAATACTGGAGAGATAAGAAACTTCACAGTTCAGGACTTATTCTGCATACAAAATAAGTTTTCTGTACAGAAAATGATATTTCTGCACAGAAAATGCTGTTTCTTGTGCAGAAAAGGTTTTCTGTGCAAAACCCATATTATCTTTTGTACCAAATGAGTCCCAAACTGTGAATAGTCTTCAAAAACCATGCAGTTGAAGATTTTCTTGCAGCAAGGAGGAAAATGGTACAATTATTCGCACTTGCCTGTGGGAATGACATTTATGGAGATTTACATCCATAACTGGTAGTTTCCATGTCAGTGGGGCAGGAAATGCATTTGGGGTTTTAGTTTGAAGGTTAAAGGAGCTATCTAAGGTACCAAATCTATTTTAGGGAAAAGGTTCAGTACCTTAGATAGCTTGTTTAAGATTCAAACTAAAACCTGGAGCAGAATTGATGCCCCATGGATTTGGAAGCTCCAGCCACCTTTGCTGTTGACCCACCTCCATGGTGTTTAAACACCATTGTTTTGTGGGACCTTTGTTTATAAGTGACTGCTTCTTTGGATTTTTCACCTTAATAACTGAGCTCCTGTTGCTATTAGTCGCTCCCCGAGGAATGGTTTTATTGCTGCAGTTTTGTTATTATTTGTTTGCAATTTGGGGAATTAAAATGCTTGTTAAGTGCTTTTAATATTGTTTGAAACAAAAGTGAAATAATTTTTTAACAAATGCATATGAAAAAGAATGATGAAGGCATCTGTTACTATAATGAAGTCATATCTTACTATCAAGACTAATACATATAAAAAAACATTAAAAAGCCGTGTCACTTGAAGATCACAGTGTAGTCCAGTGATGGCGAATCTATGACACTTATGTCAGCACTGACACACGTAGCCATTTTTGATGACACGTGGCTGCTGAGGTGGTCTCATGCTAAAAAGGATGTTTCACACACACACACCCTCCCTAAAGTGGTGATCAGGGCTTCAAAGCCCCAGTCGCCACTTTCTTCCCCCTTCCCTCCCTAAAGTGGCGATTGGGGCTTCGAAGCCCCGGTCACCATTCCTCCACCCCCACCTCCCTAAAGTTTTTTACCTCAAAGTGACACACCACTCGAGTTATACTCAGGTTTTTTTGTCGAAGTCTGACACACCAAGCTCAAAAAGTTGCCCATCACTGGTGTAGTCTGTGGTGTACTGCAGGAAATGTCTGGCTTGCATTGGAATATAAATGTATTAACAATCAAGCCCCCACCCCAACCACATCCACTCCACACTTTGAAAAAGTAATTTGGGAAATGGTGGGAATTGTAGTCAAAATATTACCTTGCAGCCTTTGATTCAGTCACAGAATGGTGATGTGCAACACAGATCTTGCTCTTCTTTATTCAGAAATCCCAATGAGCTCAGTAGCTTTTATTCATCAGTAAATATATATAAGACTATTGCTTGACAATCAGGGCTCCCTTGTCTAGGATTATAACGTTTGGGAAATCTAGGAGTCATACTGCCTGAGTTCTAATCCTAGTCAGCCACAAACACCCCTGACATTTAGAAAAACAGTTTAAACCTTTCAATTTTTAAAAAACCTTTCAGGTTGAATGGATAAATGATGCTTATCTCTATCCATGAGAGTTTTGGGTTTTTAAAAAATATGTATTTTATTGTTTAGACTATGTATTGTAGTGTAACATTACTGCTTTGATTTTATTCTTTTATTCATTTTATTTCTTTTTATTGTGATGTGGTTTGGGGGACCATTGTGAGTGAGAAAACAACAGAGGAATATAATACCATAAATTGCGATATTATTGTAATATCCTAAATAAGAAGATGATCATGACTGTTGTTGGATCGGGATTCCAGAGGAAGGACTAACAGTGTCCAAATGATAAAATTACCAAACTTTTCCGATTCAAGTGGCTTTCAAATATTCTACTCTATTCAAAACCAATAGTGCCTAGTGAACCGGCTCGGAGAGCAATTTCAGGAGAGCATTAGGACCCCTTGACACTGAAGAAAAATTAGTGAGTTAGGAAAGGATAAAGAAAGAAAACTGGACAGGAAACCTGAGCAAAGGTATCAGCAAAAATATATTTGATGTAGCTGTAAATGAGCAGTTTTGTATGGTAAATTTGCAGTGTTATTTTCTTGCTTTTAAGCAGTACAGCATGTAATCCACACTAAGTTCTATGGAGAGGATCCAAAGGAAACAAACAAAAAATAATTCAGTAAACCATATCTCTTTGATAGTCTAGTCTATTTATGTGCATTGTTGTCACATAGGAGAGACAGGAGATTGGTTAGGCAGAGTTTCTAGAACTGTAGTGCTAAGCTACCCAAGGGTCTTTCACTAGGAAAAATGCCACCAGGTTTACGCTCTTCACCTTCAGCCTTTATGAAAAGCCCTTGTCCCTGAAACACTCTGGTCAGGCTGAAGCACAATTTGCCTCCCACTGCACCTGCTGTCTTTCTGTGTGCGCACGCCTGAGCCTTTGGATGTGTGCCGGCGTCCGGTGTCCGTATACCCTTCACCTTTCCTCTCCTTGGGAGAACCGAGCTCAAAATCTCCCCCCCCCCTTGCTCCATCCCCGCCTTTGCCATGCCTGCTGGCTGCTTCTGTTGCTGCATGTGAGGCTGAAAGCATTGTTTGAATGATGAGGCTGTACTAGGTTAGATAGACCCTGGTGCCTCAAGAGAGGGAGAGAGAGCAGCCGCCTCTCCCTCCCTCTCTTTCCTGCCCAGAAATCAGAACAGAAAGGCAGAAAGATCAGCTGCTATCTTCCCTGAACTCAAAAGGGAACAGAGAAGTTGAAGATGGGAGAGGCGCATAAGACCATCACATCATTGTGACTTTCCACTATGACATGTTTCCTAATGCCACAGAGGAACAGGCCAAGAGGACTTACATTTTCACATACACACCTTTCCAGGGACTTGGCTGTGTGAGTGAGGATTGCAGCTGAGACCTGCCACCATGCTAAAGTTTCGTGCAGACCGCCGGGTCAGGTAGGATATGCCAGTGATGCTGCAGAGCCATAGAGGGACTTAGTGGGTCATACGGCCTTGTGCTTCCCACTTTGGGAATTAGGGAGGGGGAAAGGCTTCTGTGTTTCCTGATAATGGCTTAGGGAATTTCATTTTGGTTGGTGACTGCTGCATTGCAGTGCTCAGGGTAGCAGATGCTTAACTCAGGAGTTTGTGTAATGGGACCAGGCGAAGCGGCTGCTGGGGTGGAAATAATTTAAGGAGGTTCTGGGGAAAGTTGGCTTTCTTGTGCTAGGGCTGTACCCTGAAAGCTGGAATAGCGGGGAGAAGGAGGCAATTGGAGGAGTGCCAGCAGGGGCTGCAGACGCCACACACAACTACAAAAGATGCTGGAAGGAGGAGGAAGGAGCCGGAGCATAAAGGCAAACCTGCCTCTGGCTGAATGGATTCAAGGTTCCTTCTTCAGAATTAAGGCAGAAAACAAAGTAGTTCAGTGGTGAAGAAGAGTCCCACAGGCAATACTTGCCCATGAGTAATATTCCTAGTGGCATCAGCAGCAGCTCCAGAGAAGTTAATTTCCCAAAGGCTTTGTAAAGTGCACTCAGATTAAGTCTTTCCTCACCATGTTCCAGCTTAATAACAGAATACAGGTTGAATTTACCGTGCCTCCCTTATTATGCCAGAATAATAAGAAATAGCCAAATTTACACAGTAAGTATACCACAAGGTGGTTGTATATGCAGCCAGTAATAGTAACACAACACTATTGTGTAGACAGTTGTTGTTGTTGTTGTTCTGTTGTTCTGTGCCTTCAAGTCGTTTCCAACTTAAGGTGACCCTAAGGCAAACAAGTGGGTCCTGGCCCCAAGGACCTTATATTTGAACATTTTGATACTGGGAGAGAAACAGGCAGAGAAAGAGGCTATAGAAGAAGGGGAGCAAGTGATGAGTGTGAGTACAGTAGTTGCAGGTTTTCAGACAATGTTGTATTTGGGAATATAAAGACTGGATTTTCAGCAGGAATTTCTGAGTGGAACACATTGTTCACAGGTACAAACCAGTTTTCTTTTTGATCCTTGTACTAGCAGTGCTAGGATGGTCATAATCATAAGTTTACACCCATCTTTCCACAGGACATACTGTATCTCCACTAGCCTGGCTTGACTCTATAGTTAGGAAGTGATAATTGGTCTGTTTTGTGTCTCATTGCCATTCTGTTTTTTAAATCATAGTAGCAGAAACATTTCTGTCCCTCTCCTTACTGCATTTTTAACAGTCTATTTTTCTTCCTTTTATTTAAGTACATTTATGGAGCAGTCCTGTACATATTTACTCAGAAGAAAGTCCAATGGTAGCTGTTGACTTCCATTCTGGGTTTTAGTCCAAATGTTAAAGGAGTTATCTTAGGTGCTGAACCCTTTTCCTAAAATGGGCTCTGCAGCCTGCCTACTGACATGGAAGTTACCAGTTGGCACTGAGTATGCTTGCTTGTAGTGAATTTAGTGGAACTTACTCCCAGTTAAGTTTGTATAGGACTCTAGCCTCAGAGTATAATAAACTCAGTCATGGGCACACAATTGAACTTAATTTCATTTGGGATGTGAACTAATGACATTTTCTTACCTGAGCTGGTGGGAACAAAACATGGAATGGGATTATACCCCAGCTATTTAAAAATAATAATAAAATGAACTTGGCTGATGCTATTACAGACTTGCAGGTGAAACCCTATATCACTTGGGGTAGGTCTTGATCACTTACCATCACAACTTGGGAAAGTTAGGCTTTTGGACTGGTGGCTGTGCTGGCTGTGGGGATTCAGAGAGTTGTAGTCCAAAAAGTAACTTTTCCAGATTAAGTTTACCGTATTCAAAATGTGGCAACACACAATTGCAGTGCTTAGGACTTGTGTGTTGACATCATTTCATCAAATAGCCTTTGCTGTCCTTACTGGGCATGGGATCTTGAAAGGTCCAGTGAGTGGTCCACATAACTGAGGATACCTTTAGACTCTACACTGAATATAACACACAAGCCTATATTTAGGATGGTGTTCTAGGAAATGGAAAGCTTCAAAACAGTTTAGTAAAGCTGTTATATTTTTGCGGGTTCTCAGTTCCTGATAGGGTTGCAAAGAATATTCATTCATTTTCTCATTTTCTCATCCTTGACAGGAAGGTGAGTCTCAAGACAGCCTTTCAAGAAAATGGCAAAAGGCTTCAGGCCTTTTTTCATGAAAAAATGGGTATGTCAAAAAAAATGACACAAAACACTTGCCTTTGACACAAAAGCAATATTTTTGCACACAAAAATCACAGTGTTTGTGCAAAAAACAATTTTGCACAAATGAAAGGTTGGGAAAATCCCACAGTGGAGAGAAGACATTGAAAAAATGCATCGAACCCCTCATAATCTCACCCAGCAGAAGAAATCTTTTCAAATTATTTGTTCTTGCATTCAAGAATGAAATAAGTTAAGAATCCACATTTCTTCTGGAGAAAATGGAGAATGTCACCTCAGTTGAGGTTCAGCAAAGAATTCTTTCTTACCTGGGATGCTTCCAGAGGAATGATTCCAAGTACCATCAAGCAGATGACATTGTGCGGCTATTCCCTTTTTCCTCCTTAACAGCTTTTATGCAGTGAGACAAAAGGTGGAAGAAGCCATATGAAAATACTGGAAGGCTGCAAGTGGGAGACAATGTTGCAGCAACCCCTGCTGCACTGTGAAATTCCATGGGTCAGCCACTGCGATTGCATGATAAAAGACTCCTGTGGAAATGTCCCTGATTTTAATCTTAACATGGTCAATGGCTGACATCCTAGATGAGGAGAGACATCATAAAGTTCCATGCAGTGGAACTATGCCCTGTTCTTCTCCCCACTTCTTGGAGGACTGACCTTGACTATGTCCCCCCCAACAGTGGTTAAGTGAACCATGTGTACCGATCCTGGGGGGAAACCTATATCTTTGAGCCCTTCTAGGAACTGCATATTGCATATCTCGTCTCCTTTCTTCCATTAGTCCTAGCATGACTAAAAATCAGGGGAGAAATAATCATGATCCAAGGACTATCGTTGGTCATCTCACTGCTTTTTGATACAGCAAACCACCAGGCAACTTTGTCAGTTTCTTTCTTTGCCATGAATATTTCATTCAAAGGTGTCCTTGCTTGGGGAGAGTTAATCTTTACCAAGTCAGGGACACTTTATTTTTCATTTGCCAGCTTCTGTGGATAAGCCACAATTGGCAGAGTCAACAATGGGGGTCCCATTCCCTTAAATGCTGCAGGATTAGTTAGTTTTAGTTAGTTATTTATACCCTGCTCTTCAGCCACAAGGCTATCAGAGCGGCTTACAAATTGTTTTAAGCAATAGCAATTTACACATCTACACTGCAATAAGCAGCTTCCAATGTGTGTTAGCTAATTGCCCCCACAAGCCGGGTACTCATTTTACTGACCTACGAAAGGATGGAAGGCTGAGTGAACCTTGGAGCCTGCTGGAATTGGACTTGCAACGTGGTGACTTGCAGTACTGGCATTTAACCACTGCACCACCAGGGCTTACTTTCTATGTACATTATAAAATTACAAGTGAATTTTATTGATCCTTAATTATATTTCAGGCCACCACTAATAAATGCCAAGATAATCCAAAACTAAATTTAAGGCATAGAACATGAGTACAATATTGGGCAGTGCCAATATTTCATCATCTGATTCTTTTTATAGCAGTAAAGCACCTTATTTCTTCATGGCAATCTGATTGTGCAGTGGTACTGCTTTATATTTCAGGACAGAACAAGGACAACACAGAAACACCAGGTATATAGAATCAGTGTGTATGCCATAGCTGTATCCTTTTTTAAGCTTGTCTGGTGTGCAAGGCTGAGGCCACATAGATACTTCAAACTACCCAACAACAGGCAGATTCAAGCACCAGCAGCCAGGCTGCAGGAGTGAATACAGAGAGCAGATTGGCACCTGGACAAGACCTTGTATTTGGGCAGGCAAGTCTGAGGTCAGTAGGCAGGGGTCTAGTGAGGTTACAGCACTGGTTGGAGGCCAACTGAAGGTTGAAATAATGCTGCAGGGAGGTGTATGATTGACTCCACCTCTTTAGAATAATCCAGCTACTTAAAAGTTTAGTTCATCCCAGAGCTTGGAAAAGTTACTTTGTTGAACAGTAGCGCCCAGAGCCTCCCTTCTGGGACGTTTGGAGTTCTATTCCAACCCCCGCCCCAAGTTTCCCAAGCTCTATCTCATTAATTTTGATAAGTCTCCTTGCACACTATACTGGCCACTATCACTAGGACAAATATGCTGGCAAAGGCTGGGTACTGTGGAGTTTGGTAGTGACTGTGGGATTGGGGTAAGCAGGAAGGGACAGAAAAAGTCTCCCTTTTAATCCCGCTTCCACCCATACGTTGGAGACTCTGCTTCCTGGTTCCTGTTGTTATAATGTTATAGTTGTTGTAGTTTTTGTTGTAGTTGTATATAATTATGGTTGTACGTTGTTTATGTGTTACTGGCTGGGAGATTCTGGTAGTTGTCAATTAATAATAATAATAATAATAATAATAATAACAACAACAACAACAACAACAACAACAACACAGAGAACAATTTTCCCAGGCTCTGCTTCTACCCCAGCTTGCAGTTTCTACCATTAAGCAGAGTGAGATGGTTGCCTCATGCTGTGAAGTGGGGAGTGGTGTTAGAGGACAGGGCTGCATGTGCCTTTACAGCCTGCTTTGCCTCTTATAGGCTGGTCTGCTGCCTTCATATATGTTGGAGGACCTCTCTGGTCACCATTGTTTAGCTGCCAGTCTGGTTGATGTCTGTAAAGGAAATGGGGAGGGGTGTTATCTTGTCCTTTGCCACAAACAGTAAAATGTCTTGGTCCTGCCCTGAATTCCATGTGGGCCCTCCCTTGTTTCTTCCACTTTAACATTGAAGAAAGGGATGGTGTCCCATATCCCATACATTGCTCTATACCACTCAGGCAGTTGTTATGTAATGGTATTTGTGGTCCTTGCAGTCATTCTTCTATTAGAGGCTCTCATTCACCTCCAAATGGGTTGAGACATTTACAGCTGGTTGCTTAGCAGGTGCCTTTAATCTGCTCTAGGCAATTATTCATGGTCTTAGTCTAAAACTCCTTGAAGTCCACAGTATTTTCTTAATGGCAGTGTTCTTTGTCTTCACCTACTTATTGAATGCTTAACTGCACTTTCCTGCTAAAATGCAATCTTGAACTTTGCAAACAGCTTAGGGAAAGGAGCTAGGGGTTGTGCATATGCAGAGGATGTGTTGTTTTGAGAGGGACTGATAATTTTATTTATTTATTTATTTATTTATTTATTGGTTTTATATCCCACCTTTCTCCCCAGATGGGATTCAAGGTGGGTTACAATAGTTAAAAAATACAACTAAAACCTCACAAATTACAAAAGTTAAAAAAGAATTAATTAATTTTCCATTATTAAAATATAGTGAAAAGCACATAATTGAAAACATAAAATTGATAAAAATACAACAAAAAGTGCTTAAAGACTCATCATTACTCAATATGTATTTCTATCAATAAACAGGTGTTACAGAAATACTAACTGTCTTGAGGCTTTTTTTTAAAAAAACCAACCAAACAAACAAGGAGCTTAACCCTCCAAAAAACAGCTCCAGGAATTTAGATGAAATGAAACATGCTCGTAGGTGGCGAGCAGTTTGCAGGTTTTGCTGAGATCACCACTAATCACTCAATGTTATGTTGACCTTGGATTTAGATGTGTAACCATAGCTGGATTTGGAGAAAGGGCTCGGTATGCTAAGGCTGACCCTGCCATTCCATAAATATTTAATGGAAAGAATGCTATGAAAACATAAATACTTATATATATATATTTTAAAAAAAGGAAAAGTTAAAGTTACCAAGAACAGATAAAGACCAAATTTGGAAGTTGACTCTAAAATGTGAAATGAAAAAAACAAACAAACAATTTTTGCATTTTAAAAAGTTCTATTTAGATGTTCTCAATATCATGGCCTCAATGCTGGTGATCCCTGCTTGCTCAAGGACAGCAACATTCATCACATAGTCAGGCCAGTGTATATTTAGGATTGTACGTATACAGCGCTGATGAAAACGTTCGAGGAGTCGTAAGTGGTGGCGATAGGTGACCCATGTTTCAGACACATAAAGGAGAATAGACAGTACAATGGCTCTATACACACTGATTTTTGTGCTTCGCCTCAGGTGTTTGTTACTCCAGACTCTTTTGTAAAGTCTTCCAAATGTGCTATATGCCTTTGCTAATCTGTGATCGATCTCTTTGTCAATCTTGGCAGCTGAGGAGATGATGCTTCCCAGGTAGGTGAACTGCTGAACGGACTTAAGCACAGATTTGTCTATGGCAATGTGGGCCGGTGGTGTTCGTCCTGTGGTGCAGGCTGGTAGAGAACTTCTGTTTTCTTCAGGTTGACTTCCAGCCCAAACAGCTGTTGCAAAGCAGGATTTTAGACGCTGCAGAGCTGCTTCTGTGTGGGCAACAAGCTGTGTTGAGAACACAGCTGCACTGGGCAGGGCACGTTTCTAGGATGGAGGACCATCACCTCCCCAAAATAATACTCTACGGTGACCTCACCACGGGTCAGCGTAAGAGGGGCACTCCCAAAAAGCGATACATGGACTCCCTGAAACAACGTCTCAGGCTCGGCCAAATTGATCATCAGCAATGGTCCACCCTGGCCTCACATCGGGACGCATGGAGACGCACTATCCACAATGCTACAGCTTTATTTGAGAACTCACGCCAAACAAGTCTTGTAGAGAAACAACAACGCAGAAAGAATCACAACCTGGAAACATCACCCAAGGAGACCCTCTGCTGTGCTTTCTGCAACCAGACTTGTTTATCTCGGATTGGCCTTTTCAGTCATCAGCACGCTTGCAGAAAGTGCAGGATGAGTCCTTCCTGAATCTTCGTTTGCGAAGAAAAGCCAGAAAGATTTAGATGTATAAGACAGGGTAATAACAACTAATAAAAAAAAAAAAAATAGAAAAAAGAGTACGAAAGAAGAAAGGGCAAATAAGCATATAGAAAGAGAAAAAATGAAAAAGAAATTAAGAAAGATAAAAGTGACTTCCAGTCTTCTCTATTAAACTATATTAAACTATAAGTCCCATCAATACCTCTCTCATACAAAGAAGAAATACATCAACCTCCTTTCTATATGTTACAAATCTTAATTAAAGCTTTTACAATTAAATATATAATCACTAGTAAAAAGTGATTCAAATATTAATATATAGGTATTACTAAGTATTAGTAATCTTTATCATCTATTACAGTTAGTTTTCCCCTCAACTAAATTAAATCCCCTATTTTGCTTATGTCTCATAACAAAAAACAAACAAACCCCAAAACTAAACCAACTTCTGCTTTGCGGTCTGGGCTTTAGGTGCTACAATATCTTTTAATGTCTGCAGAGCCTAAGGATGAGAAATTTAATAGAACAACAATGATGCATTGCCCTTTGGGTGATTTCTGTATCCTAGTAGGAGGGACAGCTCCTGGAAAAGAAAGAAGAAACCTGCCAACTTGTTCAACAACCAGTGGCAGATGATAGCTTCCATGTCAGCAGGACAATGAATTCTTTAATGGAGCTATCCAAAGTGCTGAACTATGTTCTCAAAATAGATTGAGCACATTGGATAGCTCCTTTAAAGTTCAGGCCAAAGGTGAGAGCAGATTCAACACCCTACTTATATAAGGAGCTGCTAGTGGCATGGTGACTTTCCACAGCAAAACTGGGGGCAGAGGCATCCTCTCCAAAAGCTAGAAAGAATATGGCAGTCCAGTCTGGGGAAGTTGATCATTTCACTAAGTCATCATACTCTTGAATCTGTGGATTGTACTTTTTGTGTGTGTTATATATAGTTTGGGAGACCTAGAGATATTTGGGTGTTCTCCACTTTCATGGGAGTCCTGTGCTCCTAACCCCACTGAATGTGGAGAGCCAATTGTAGACTCATTCAGTCATTTATTGAATGGTGAATCAACATGTAGTTATATCTCATTGATTCAATGGGTCTACTCTAGTCAGGACTAACAACAAGATTAGTCTTTATGTGTATCATCATCCAATCCTTTACTAAAACAGCTTATCTCATCTGATTTTGGAACCTAGGCAGGGTCAGGCCTGCTTAGTATTTAGACGAGAGGCCACCAGGGAATACCAGGGATCTCCAAAGAAGGCATTACTGGGCTAGGCAGATCACCAGTTTGGACTCAGTATAAGCAGTTTCCTATATTCCTATGTTTTGAGTATCCATCTTAACACACATTAATGTGTTTTGTTAATGGACTAAGCTCTTGTGGTTATATTTTTTATCTTTATTTATCTTTTGCATTTATAAAAATATTGCATATTTATTTCTAGATGGCCCCTTTTGAAGGAATTCTTTCCAAAATGCATCTGATAAAGTAGATTGAGTCTATGAAAGCTTATGCTACAAACTTCTTTCTCTCAGACCTTGTCTAAATGGTGAAAATACTCCTCATAGAATGTGAGAATACTTTTTGTCCTAATAGGATCCCACGGTGCTTTGATGTATTCTGAAAGAGGGGGCCTCAAACTCCAAATATTCTGTGGGGAAAGCCTTAGTGGCTTTTCCTGAATTTTTTCTTTAAAGCTCCAAAGGAAATGCACATTCCTGCTCATTGGGACAACCAATATGATTTGTTGCACAGTCTGGAGAGGTGGAACTCAACATCTGATTGGTCAGATGTGTACATGGACGAGCTTGGCATCAGGCACCCCAAAGCACTAGTGATTGTGCACTTTTTAAGCTTTTGACATTTTTTTTAAATTGTCAAAAGGGAACCTGGCATTGGTTGGAGACAACGAGGAGGGTGGCCCATGCCCTCCAAAGCCCACTGACATAGAGCTCGGCAGAGAGGCATTAGAGAAGGAGCAGCCCAGCCCACGAAGGCAAGATGAAGCTGAAATGGCAAAGAGCCACTCTCCTCTTCCTTCTCCACAACCAGCCACTGGCCAGATGGCTCCTCCCATCCCTTTGCAACCAGAATTGAAGAGCCGCCACTGTTGCTGGGATGGGTGAAGGGCTGGCGGCTCTCCTCCTCCTCGCAGTGGCCACCCCTCCTCATTGTCTCTGGACACTACTGGGTTCCCTTCACCTTCTTCGCCCCCCTGCACAAAACAATAACACAGGTGCCATCTTGATTTGCAGCCATGTGAACATCACAGTGGAGAGCTTCACAGGTGATTGTTTTTTAACAAAACACTGTGGGAACAAAATGATGCTGCTGTGAATTGCCTATACTGTGTCCGTTATTACTTCTCATCTAGACAAGCCCTGATTTAGTCTCAGAGGTGCGACATGATTCCTTTGATACTGATACAGACTAACACAGTGATGTATTTGAATATGATTTCCAAAATGAGTTGTGCAAGTCTTCATAAATGCAGATGTTCAGAGAGTACATATTCTCTATTGTTTTACATCCTAGAGAACCTGGAGGGTTTTTTTTTGTTTTGTTTTTTGGCCACCCTGTTTATCTATTTGCTTGGCAGGACTCTTTCTCCCAGGTGTTTGTTATCTATATTTGGATTGCAAATTTTTGCACTGAGATGTTATATGTCCATTTCAAAGCTCAGACTAGACAATGAGAGAGAAAATGCAGTAAATGAGAACTGTTGCTTTTATGCAAGACACAGATTACTGGTACATAGATTTTCTCATGTTTACTGTGATGAGCAAACTGGTGATTTGTACTTTTTCAGGTCACACAACAAGTTCATGACTTGTGATGCATGTGGGTATGGGGGAAGGAGGAACAGACAGTTGCTCCTACTCAAGAAAGCTTTTTAAAAAGAGCTAGATTTCCTTTATTCCCTTCACTGTGCTGGTGGAGGGCAAATGGAAGCCTGTTTTTCTTAAGCAGGCACAGTGAAGTAATAAAACCCAGCAGGCTGAGATAACAGAATTTGTTCTAATTAAAGCTGTGTCTGGAAAAGCACATTGCAAAACACTGCAGCCTTGATTTATCTTGGTTTCTATAATTTAATATTTTTGTTTTAGTCAGTGTGCTGCAATAGCGTCTGCAAAAAGAACTAAACTCTTATAGGGTAAACCTCTGTTGTATAAGGCTGGAGCCATTCTACACATTATGTAGAATGAAGTGGTGGACTGAAACAATAATGTTATGGACTTTACCTCTTTAAATTCTCTGTTTCTCCCCCTCCTCTCTCTCTCTCTCTCTCTCTCTATATATATATATATATATATATATATATATATAAATGCTTTTGGGTATGTTGCTATTTCCAGTGTGCTGATTGGCTGCTTAGGAAACTTACTAACCAATCAGTGCTCTCTGTTGGGCAACCAGTCTGCACACTGTGGGCAGAAACATGTGAAAGTTTAAGTCCTTTCTAAACATGGCGGCGGCAGAGGGGTTCTCTGTTGTTGCACACATGGTGTGTGTGTGTGTGTGTAGAATGGTGTGTGTGTAGCATGGGATGTGTGTGTTGTAGTGTGGTGTGTCTAGCATGGGTGGGGGTGTAGTGTGGGGGTGTAGCATAGGGGTGGGTGTAGTGGGGGGTAGCATGGGGTGTAGTTAGTAGCATGAGGGTGTAGCATGGTGTGTGTGTGTAGCGTAGGGGGGGGTGTAGTGGTGGGTGTAGCATGAGGTGTAGTGTTGGGGGTGTAGCATGGGGATGTCTGTAGCGTGGGGTGTGTGTAGCATGGGGGATGTAGCATGAGGGGTGTAGCATGGTATGTGTGGGTAGTGTGGTTTGTGTGTGTAGCATGGGGGGTGTATCATGTAATATGGGTTGTGTGTGTAGCATGGTGTGTGTGTACCGTGGGGTGTGTGTCTGTGTATGTAGCATAGGCTGTGGGGGGGGAGGCTTTGTGTGCTGGTGCATGTGGTGTGTGTAGTGTGGTGTGCATGTGCGCAATCACATGGTAGCAGTGCAGGGGCTCTCCCATCCTGGTGCATGTGGTGTGTGTATGTGTGTGTAGCATGGTGTGTGTGTGTGTGTATGTGGTTGTATGGCAATGGTGCCGGGACTCGTGGTGTGTGGCATGTGTGTAGCATGGTGTGTATGTGTGTTTGTGTAGCATGGGTGTGTGTAGTGTGGTATGTGTGTGTGTATGTGTAATTGAATGGCGGTGGCAGAGGGGTCCTTGTGTCCTGGCGCATGTGATGTCTGTGTGCGTAATGTGGTGTGTGTGTGTGTGTGCAGCATGGGGGGTGTAGTGTGTGTGTGTGTAGCATGCTGTGTGTGTATGAGTGGTTGCATGGCGGCAGTGGAGGGGTTCTCATGTCCTGGCATGAATGCTGTGTGTGTGTGTGTATGTGTGTGTAGCATGGTGTGTGTGTGTCTGTATGCATAGTTGAATGGTGGTGGTGGAGGGGCTGTTGGTATGAAACTGGCTATACCTGGTATAACATATGCCATTATGGCTGATTTGAAAGGTTATACTGTATATTAATGCGTCAAATGAGCATACTCTTGACATGTTTCCTAAGTGGTCAATCAGCAGAGTGGAAATGGACACATACTGAACTGTTTTATATGTACAGAGAATGGTGTATATTACCCTGTGTATAGCTAGTTTTGAATATTCCCCCATTTTAAAAAAAACACACAAAACTTCCCTTCCACTTTATAAGGGACAGAGATGTACTAAACATTTTCTCTGGTGTGTCAGTTTAATGCATTCACTAAAATTGTTTCTTTGCTGTGCTGGCTCTGCCATTAGGTGTGGTGGGTGGTGGTGGGGTGTACATGCCTTCAAATCACCACTGACTTATGATGAGTCCATGAATTTCATATTTTTCTTAGACAAGGAATACTCAGAAGTAGTTTTGCCAGTTCCTTCCTCAGAAATATAGCCTACAGCACCTGGTATTCATTGGTGGTCTCCCATCCAAGTAATAACTAGAGTCGGCTTAGCTTCCAAGATCAGACAGGACATGCTGTCTGTAGGGTATTCAGAGTAAGGAAATTGTCCTATGTGACAAAAGTTGGGTGATATCAGTGATAGCTGCCCTCCTTCCAGTATTCCTTTTCCTGAAGGACATGGCTGCATACACCATATGGCCTGTCCTGCATCCTGGTGTAGGTTTCAATGTGTTCAGATTGACATTGGTGCAGGGGCCATTGAACTGTCCTGTCAATGAGTTAGTGCAGATTAAGAAATGAATTGTTGCTGTGCTTAGAGCTACTGATTCCAGTAGAGAAACTGCCAATGATAGAAAGTATAAGCAAGGAGCAAAGCATATTTGTTTAGCTTTTTTAAAAAAAAAAGTGTGAAAGAATTTGTGTAATCAGAATATCTGCTTTAGAGAGCCCCAAACCCTGTCACCTTTTAAAAGGCATTTGTCACCAGATGATCTGTGAGTCTTCTGAATCTGTTGTCCAGGTGCTAAATGCTGATGGGCAAATTGAAGGGCCCTACTATCATTCTTAGGATTTCTTATCTTTAAATTTTTTTGGCCTGGATAATGCTTCACAGCAGTTGTCTTAAAACAGATGATCTCTGACAGGTCTTCAAACCAAAGACTGAAAACTAGGACACATGTCCATCCTAATTCTAGGGCTCTTGCAGGCACAATTGTCAAAGACATAGCAAAATGTTTAAATTAAGGCACTTTTAAAAAATGGGACTTAGTGGAAAGAGGATTACTCCCCTCCTCAAAAAAAGTCTATGATGTAAAGATTAGCTTTGTAGTTGTTTTCGATGTCATTGGGCAATCTGCAATACTGATGGCAGAATGGGAGTCCATCTGTCCAGTCTTCCTGGCAGCAGCTTTTATGATAGCTTCTCCTGATCCTGTGGCTGTAACAAGGGCTCTTTCACATGACACAATTATACCACTATGATTCCACTTTAACTGCCATGGTTTCATCCTATGGAATCCTGGGATTTGCAGTTTAGGGAGGGGTAGTTAGAATTCTCAGTCAGTGCTGTAGTGCCTCAGTGAACTACAAACTCCAGGATTCCATAGGATGCATACAAGGCAGTAAAAGTGGAATCACAACACTGTAATGGTGCAGTGTGAAAAGGCCCTATGACTAGTGACTTTTTCAAAAGGCACAGGGCATGCAGAAGGCTCTGAAACTCTGTAGCTCCATCTGATCAACGGTGGCCATTATAGCCCCTAAGCAGCTATCCAAAAGAAGTGGTGTAGCTCCTGATGTCTCATTAATTCACAGGCATGAAAAGGGCTACATTAATATTTCTCCCATCACTTTAGGCTCCAAGCATGGAATGATGATGTTTCCGACCAAATCTCAATAGCTTTTTGCAAGGGCTTAACAATTATAACTAGGGGGTGAGGAGATATGTGGCACAGCTGGAACCATAAGCAAGGTTTTAGTCTGACTGGCAGAGTGAAATTCAAAAGCTGTCAAACTCATGATATTTCTTCTTGGTGCCTGCATAAACCCCTCATTGATGTATTATGTATGTAGCTTCCTTTTCATTGCATCCACCAGTGCAGATGCTGTTTATTGTGTGCCAGGTTGTTCTGGATCGATGTGGAACCAACAAATTTCACAGAGGTTGAGACTGTATAAGAGGCTAAGCTGAATAGCACTGTGGTGATTTCTCTGAAAACTGAATGGAGGTCTTGCTTGTTGATTCTGAAGAAGACTCCTGTAAGGTACAAGCACATTTTGGCAGCGATAACAGGTAGAATCCTGTGTGTGTACATAGATGGTTACTTCTGAGGAAAAGACAGAGTTTAATTTCCATTTCTGACATGTACAAGTGGGAAAATGCAAATGCATTTTATACCTGCTATGGAGGTGGCAGTGGGAGAGTCTTGTTGAATGACACAGCTGATCACTGGGCAAGGAGCTGCAATCTGAGGACCAGTAGATAAAAATGAAGAGTCTCTTTCCACACTGTCATTCCTCTATTAATGAACTCAAGCGGTGTGTGCTGACAAAAATGGAGTCCAACTGAGGCAGCTGAAAAACAAGAAAGAGTAGGAAAATCCAAGGGGACAAAAATTTAGAAAGAAACTAGCCCTGTGAGGACAGAGCACGCTCAATAGCCATGGAATGCTGAGTGTTATGAGTTGGAAATGAAGATGGGAAAAATAGTGATTGGAGGAGTGGATGTCCTATTTGAGCTCTTTCCAGTATACAGGAAGGGCGAGGAACCTCTTTCTGTCCAAAATTGAGGGCCAAATTCAATTCCAGACATTCTTGGGGGCCATATTCCTGTGATGGGTGGGGCCAAAGACTGTGACCATAAGTAGCAGCTTAAATCTCTTACTGCCAGTAACTGCCCATAGGAGAAGTGTTAAAGTTTCTTAGAATGATGGAGGGGAAATCATATGCCCTGTCTATACAGAAGGACATAATGCACATACCTGTGCATTATTAGCCATTTGCAGCAACATCCTTTATCTCCACGGCATTTGGCAACATGTGAGTGTATTTGAAGCTCACCTCCACAATGTTCACACAACCGTTAATCAAGATGGCAGCCGTGTCAGTTTTGCATGTGTGTAGGAGGAGGAAGGTGAAGGGGCTAGCGTCCCTTTCCAGACTCTGAGGGTGCAAAGTAAAGTCAGTAGCTTTTTTTGTCCAGCCGCTTGGAGGAGGAGGGGGAGAGAAACGCCCCACCCCTCCTCCAAGTGGCTAGCCAGGGTAGTGTCACTTTCTATCCTCTGAGACTGGAAACGGACCTTAGTAGCCCCTTGGCCAGCTGCTCTGAGGAAGCGGGGGAGAAACATCCCCCACCCTCCATCTCTAAGTGGCTAGCCAGGTTAGCATCACTTTCCAGCCTTGGAGGATAGAAAAGAACATCAGTAGCTGCTTGTCCTGCTGCTTAGAGGAAGTTGGGGGGAGAAATGCCCCCCACCTCCCTCTTCAAGCAGCCAGGCTAAGGCAAAAAATCAACATGCGGACACCTGACGTTTGCCCTGTTAGCAAGCCCCTCCCCTGCACTCATCTAGCCAATCAGCCTTTCACTTCCTCTCCTATGGGAAAGCGATTCAAAGTTAATCGTTGTCCCAGTGAGTAGGAGTGCACATTCCCTTCGTGGGTTTTTAAAAACTCTAGGAAAAGCTGTGAAGGCTTTTCCTTCAGAGTTTTTGACATTTTTGGCCCCCTCCTTCCAAATATGGCATTACGATGCGGGATCCCATTAAGACAGGTAGGATTCTCCTTGCATTCCATGAGGAGTACTTTCACCATTTAGACAGCCCCATAGAAAAAGTTGTTACATCACCTAATGATAGTACCATAGGAAAGGGGACATGGCCCTCTGAGGAATCCCAGAGGACCACATTTATCCCTCAGGACGTCTAAAGAGGAACCCCAAACAAGAGCGTACCTACTAGGCAGTGAGGAGGCACTTAAATATTTTGTTGCTGGTCACACTTCTCCGCCCCTTCCTCCTCCTCTTCCTCATGAAATCTCTCTCTGGCTTTTCTTCACAAACGAAGATTCAGGAAGGACTCATCCCATGCTTTCTGCAAGCGCGCTGATGACTAAAAAGGCCAATCCGAGATAAACAAGTCTGGTTGCAGAAAGCACAGCAGAAGGTCTCCTTGGGTGATGTTTCCAGGTTGTGATTCTTTCTGCGTTTTCGTTTCTCTTCAAGACTTGTTCAGCGCGAGTTCTCAAATAAGGCTGCAGCATTGTGGATAGTGCGTCTCTGTGCCTCCCAATGTGAGGCCAGGGCGGACCATTGTTGGTGATCAATTTGGCCAAGTCTGAGATGTTGTTTCAGGGAGTCCTTGTATCACTTTTTTGGAGCGCCCCTCTTACTCTGACCCGTGGCGAGTTCACCGTAGAATACTATTTTGGGGAGGCGATGGTCCTCCATCCTAGAAACATGCCCTGCCCAGCTCAGCCGTGTTCTCAATATCATGGCCTCAATGCTGGTGATCCCTGCTTGCTCAAGGATAGCAACATTCATCACATAGTCAGTCCAGTGTATATTTAGGATTGTGTGTATACAGCGCTGATGAAAGTGTTCAAGGAGTCGTAAGTGTTGGTGATAGGTGACCCATGTTTCAGACCCATAAAGGAGAATAGACATTACAATAGTTCTATACACACTGATTTTTGTGCTTTGCCTCAAGTGTTTATTACTCCAGACTCTTTTGTAAAGTCTTCCAAATGCGCTATATGCCTTCGCTAATCTGTGATCAATCTCTTTGTCAGTCTTGGCATCTGAGGAGATGATGCTTCCCAGATAGGTGAACTGCTGAATGGACTTAAGCACAGATTTGCCTATGGCAATGTGGGGATGATGGTGTTCGTCCTGTGGTGCAGGCTGGTAAAGAACTTCCGTTTTCTTAAGGTTGACTTCCAGCCCAAACAGAATATATATGCCTAAAAGTTCATACTTAAAAATATATAAAGTTTGACTGCAATGAAGATATTTGTAGGCATGTGTGTGAGTGCAGGGATGGGCAGTGGCACATGAAAGAAGGATTGCTGCTATGTAATGTGTGAAGCCAGCTGGCCCAAAGTCGTAGAACTTTCTTCATTCCTGTCTCTGTCCTAGCGTGTTTCCTCCAACACTGGAAAAGGCACTAAATAGTTTGTGCTGGCTGCCCAGATAAAACAGTCCTACCCACCCTTATAACATATTTATAAGGGTGTGTGTGGGGGGGGGGGGAAATACTGATCTTAAAAGTCTGTAATGCTGACAAACTGTGAACAGGTATTTGAGGCAAAAGTAATTGGATATAATTATCCAGGAGTAAGACTCATTGAGCACACTTGGCCAGTTTAAATGTCATGATGAACTTGTGGCTGTCTAATAATGTGGCCATCCAGATGTTGAACAGCATTTCCCAGCAGCCTTAGTCAGCACAGTCAAAGGTGAGGAATGCTGGGAGCTGCACCTCAGCAACCTCTGGAAAGCCACATGGTTCTTATCTTTGCAATAAACAGTAGATTATTGTGAAGGGAACAAGCCTCTCTGTGTCCTCCCTTCTCCTCCTCCACTGTGGCTAACCCAAGTCAATGGGACTGCACAAGCTTGTGTGGCAAAGCCCTAGATTTATAGGCTTGCATATATTTTATTTTTTGTTTGTTTGTTTAATTTAAATCTCACATTTCTCCCAACAGGGAACCCAAGGTGGCTATCAGCAAAGTTTAAAAAAGGATACAACTACAAACCTGATCATACAAAAGTTTAAAATATTAATATTAAATATTAAAATATATGTTTGTTCATTTGTCCTTTAACCGTGGCACCTACATATGCAGTGGTGCAAATCTCTCATCCCTGCAATTGGAGCAAGAAATATAAAACATACCAAATTTGTTTGCAAACCTTGCGACTGTGCCTTCTCCCCACCTCCCCCCCAGTCCCCTTTTTTAATTTACAGTAACACAAGTAAGATGTGTCAGCTTCAAAGAAAAGAATAAGGAGAGTACAGAACCTTTGCATGACACTGTGAAGCCAGTAGCCTAGCTTTCTTCCTCTTTTCTTTCCTTCCTCTTGTGGGGAGAAGGACCCTATGGAGGTCCAAAGGCAGCTGGTGCATCCCTTGTTTTTTGGGGGGAGAGTGGCAAATAAACTCAGTTTTACAACTTCTCCTCCCACAAGTGCTCCAGGTTGTTCAGGAGCCATCCAGGCACACAGGTCAGTGGTAAAGCACATGCAAAGAGTCTCAGCTTCAGCCCCCAGCATCACTAATCAAAATAATCCCCAGTCTGTAAATCTAGGGACAACTTCCGCTTCCCTCAAATGCTGGAAAGCTTCTGCTAGTCAAAGATTGATTGATTGATTGATTGATTGATATCCCACCTTTCTCTCAACATAGGGACTCAAGGCAGCTAACAGTGAGTTTAAAACAATACACAAAGTTTGGCAGTAGTGAGCAGGTGCCTCATTGAAAGGCAGCTATATGCAATCAAAAACAGTGACTGAGGGGAGATGAAAGAGGTGTATAAAGTGAGGCATGGTATGGAGAAAGTAGATGCGACAAAACTGGAACCTGCGGCCATTGACTAAAACTGAATGGTGGGAGATACACAGCAGAGAACAGGAAGTGCTTTTTCAAACAGTACATAACTGAACTGGGGAATTCACTGCCATGGCATGAAGTTATGGCTGATTTGACTTGCATTCAGGCAAGCTAGAGCCATCAGTGGCTACTAGCTGTCAGTATATCATATCATGTATCAGAGGCAGTGTGCCTCTGTTTATCAGTTGCTGGGGATCATGAGACAGAGGATGCAGTTGCCCTGTGGGCTTTCCATAGGGAAGTGGTTGCTTCTGTGTGAACAGAACATTGAACTGGATAGATCTTTGGTTCTATCCAACATGGGTTTTCTTATGTTCTTCTTTATCTGTCTTTTTGAGGCTTCATGAGTGCAGTGGTGATGTTTGCTCTTTCATTAACTAGTAGCCATGAGGATCTATGATTTTATTGATGCAGTTAGTGCCTCTATTGATGCAGATTGTGACTATTTCACACCATCATTGTGTTCTTAGGCACTGTAGTCAATTTGTCACCAATTCATCCATTTGGCTATCCTTTTGGTGATCAGTCTCTCTATACCTTTTGCTACCAAACCATGTTTGATGCTGACTGATAATTCTGGAATATGGATTCTTTGACTGGTTTTTAATTCCAAAGAATTTGATGAGTGCTTAGCCACCAGGCACCTAACTAATGCATAGCCCATTCCTCTTTGTGTTTTTCCAGCCATAATGAAAGACGGAACACTTTTATTAACCCAGTGACTGGCCAAATCCCAGAAGAGAACAACCAGTTTGACTTGCAAAGGTAGGTCTTCTTTAGTCTGTTGCCATCTGGGGTATAGATGGGTCATTCATGAAAGAGCAGTGCGATAGACACAGAAGGATTAAATGTGCCATCTGTAAAAGCAAGCAACATTCTTTTCCCCTCAGCAATCCATCTGAAGAAAGAAAAACACGGATGTGCTGTAAGACAACTTCTGGTGCATATGTATGATCATTTGTACAATTTTTCACTGAAGCTGCTGAAAGACACTTTATTGTTTTCAAAGACTTTGGACCTATGAACATGCATGTATACACCTGGCTGTGCATGTGACAATATTACACTTAAGAGGTAAAGATAATTCCTCAGGGCTCTCTGCAATAAGCCTTTCCTTCCTCTTTCTTCTCAATTCCAGATCTGCTTTGGACATGTCAAACAAAGCAAGCAGCAAGCGGCCGGCGGCAGTCAGTAGCGAATTGTCCAATCATACCATGGTTTCAGAGGCCCCTCAGGAACGAACAAATGGACGGGTATGCTTAGTACAGCAGAATGGCCTCTCATGCGAGCCTTGGTTCTTTTTCTCCCTGTGGTTATGCGCTGCAGTAAAATCTTGCCCAAGATATTCAGGTTTTAAGTTCCTCCATCTGTAAAATGCTAATGGTGGTACAGACCTGCCATTGTGAAATACTGTGTGATACATACAAAAACACCAGATCATATCTGACAGTAAACATCAAAACCACTGTTACAGTTATGCCTGTCCATAATGACCTTGCTGTTGATGTGTATTCTCAGTATAAATGGTGAATATCGTCTAACAGAGGGATATGGATAGAGGTACATATCTGAGCATTGGTTTAAATCAGGGGTGGGAATTGTGCAACCCTCCATATGTTGTTGAACTGCAAGGCACAGTATTCCTTAGTACTGACTATGCTGGCTAGAACTGCTAGGAGTTGTAGCCCAACAGCATCTGGAAGGCCATACACCCTTGATTTGAGTGTATCTCATGATCCTAAGATGATACACACTGTTTTTGTCTGCCAAATATCCAATATTCTACCCAACATTCCTCAGTAGTGTGTCCAGCACTCTTAGTCAATCCAGACTTGGTCACAGAGTAGATGCACTGGAATCAGTGGGACCTTAGTTAATAATGGCTAACTTAAGTCTGACTTTAACGGCTATGGCTGTATCCTGTGCAATTCTGCGGCAGAACCATGGCGGGAGCAAAGGGGTGAGATCACTTCTCCCCCTTCCTCCTCCTCCTTCGCCCCTGCCATGTCCCCACCACAGCGGTGACAGGAGCCCTCCAAGGGGAAGGGACCGGGGAGGTGAGATCCCTCCTCTCCCTTCCCTTGCCCCCACCATCGCCAACCATGGATAATTGAATCGGTGGTTGGTGAATCAGCGGATACAGGGGTGCTACTGTATTCTTGTATTTTTACTTCCAGAGAAGGGGATAATTCTTTGGGCCAAAATTACTTGGCTGGCTTTAGATATGATGTACCTTGACTTAAAGTGCCATCAGCTGCTCTGCCTCAGGCAGCAAAATGTCTGGGCTGGCCTTGGTCTATTCTAAGCATGACTGTGTCTGAATCCAATCCTATGTTGACTTGTGTTTTGCTTCCTAGAACAGTCTGTGTTTTCTGTGGGATTTGTTAAAGGGACTCTCAACATGCCTTCACATCTGTGTGTGTGTGTGTGTGTGTGTGTGTGTGTGTGTTTGTTTTGGAGGGTATGTATGATTGTTTCTGTAGCCTATCTCTCCCCAAATCTTTCTTCTCCATTTCCTAAAGGCATCACGCTCCTCCAGGAAGGGGATTGCTTTTGGAAAGCGCTCCAATTCCATGAAGAGGAACCCCAGTGCTGCAGTGACCAAGAGTGGCTGGCTCTTCAAGCAGGTAATATCTTCCACTGTGTTGTGAGAGAGGATTCCATGCTATGATGCCTTTCTTGTACAAATTTAATCTCTCAGGAAAATCAAGGGGGTGCTTTTTGTAGGACCAGATTATTTAACCACCACCACATAGTTTTTCTTGAGACATTGTGGTACCAGTTCCTGGATAGGGAGTGAACTAACCATCTATCAGTTCAACCCAGTCTTTTCTCCTCAAGAAATCCATGTAAAACAGGAATAGGGAATTTTCTGCCCATACAGTGCACTGGAACACAGGGCCCCCATCCCATTTGCAAACTTCTTCTGCTGTTAGCTCCAGTGAGTGATGGGAGATAACAGTTCGATAGCTGTTTAATGCCAGAGAATGCATTAATGCTATTGTGTGGAACTGAGTTCTGGTTTGGAGTCCAACAAGCTGTTGCATGGAACTGAGTGCTGGCTTGCAGTCTAGGAAAATGTTAAACCTGTGGCTGGACTCTTTGGGATCCATTCCATTTGGACTCTTTTCCAATATTATTACACACACACACACAAAATGGAAAATAGATGGAATTTCTTTCTTGCCTTACTTCTTGTCAGGATCTTTATATGACTTCAAAGGCCATCTGTGTGGTTTTCTGTTACATCCTATCTGGACATTCCCTAAAGCATTATACAGTTCCATTGCTTCTGCTGAGCTCAGTATCACTCATGCCATCTCTTCATGCAACACTTTAGGAACTTCTGAAACTCTAGAATGGATACAACAGAACATGGGGGAAAAATCTGGATTATAGGTCCAAGAATCCTTCAGTGAATGTGGCCATTAGCTATGCTGATTGATGGATTCTGTGTGTTGTAGTTAAAAAAAGTGACTTTTCCAAGATCTGTTATGCAGTGCTGTATGTGTTGTGACATTTATTTCTTTTTCAATATCTCTTTACAGGCCAGCTCTGGGGTGAAGCAGTGGAATAAGCGCTGGTTTGTTCTGGTTGATCGCTGCCTCTTTTACTACAAAGGTATGTGGCGGACCCAATTTCTGAAAAAGAATAGTGGAAGGGGGCAGGATTAATCTTGGTACTGGGGAATGGCATTGCTGGTAGGTTAGGAGTCAGGATATATCTGCACTACAGCATAATTTCAGTTTAATACCACTCTAATTCTCAAGGTTGCACCCACCTGGGATTTATAATTTGGTGAAGTACAGTATTTAGAAATCACAGTAGACAAGTACTAGAGCATTCTATGTAGCATAGAATTCTAAGTACTTCACCAAACTACACATCCAAGGATTCCATAGTGTAGAGCCATGACAGTTAAAGTGGTAGTAAACTGTGATAATTGTGTAAGTGCAGATATACCTTATGTTTCACTTTTTCTATGCTAGAGCAGTTTGATTATGGGATGAAGATGGTGAGCCCAACATCTTTTAAAAAAATATTTAGAATGCCAAGACATGAATGGCTACAAATATAACTTGCAACATGTCTCATAGTGATAACATGGATATCAGCCAATAGACTCTTGTGACACCAGCAAAACTAGCTTTCACATAATAAAAGACATAATGCTTGTTTTTCTGGGCTAAAGTGTAGTTTACTAACTAGTTGAGCTCACAATCAGAGAGCCGGTAAGCCACACAAAAGCAGCTGTACAATCCCCTATGTCAGCAGTGGCATTCTGAAGAACTCTTTCTTCCTCCTACTGACATCTCTGTCCATTATCTCTGCCGTTTCTCCTGCGACTGTTCTACAGACTCCCTATTTGAAGCTGACCCATTTGCTCAGAATATCTAAGCATAAATCAGATCTCAAGAAAAGAGGTAGACAATCGTGCAGGAATTGGAGAGTTTGCTGCCTTGCCTGAGGGTTTTTGTTTGTTTGTTTGTTTTTGTTTTTGTTTTTTTGTTTTTTGCATTAATGTGGCATTTGGAGTATTGGATTGCACATGTGATGGGAAATTAGTGTTAGGAACCATCCATGTCTGTCTTTCTCTCTCTCCCTCTTTCCTATGGTAATGTTTCCAGCAATCTGTGCAATTGTACATTGTATAAAGGAACATATGTGGTATGTGCCATGATGTCTCTGATAGCCAGACTTAATATAGCTGTTCCCTTATTTCTCTGTAACAGATGATTTGGGTCATTAGTTCTTTCTCCCACAGGGTAGGTTCACTGACATGAACATATTTAACACATACACATACTCAACACTCCTGTCAATTGTGCTTCCTTCTGAAAAGGGCAAACACTAGTTCTTCAACAGGGCCTACCCTAACATTAGGCAGAGTGAGACAGTCACCTCAGGCAGCCAGTTTGAAGTGTCTTGAAAGGACAGCAAATTGTAGTAACAATTACTGTCTTTTGTCAGCATTGTATTTGTTTGTTTGTTTGTTTGTTTATTACAAAGATGGAAAAAGGTGTTTGTGGGATTTTGTGCTGCCTCATATCATTATAGCATAGCTGACTTGGGGTACTGTCTACCCTGACATGGTGTGGTGTTAGAGGAACACCATTTGGTTCTCTGCCTCAGGTAGTAAAATGTCTGGGGGTGTCCCTGTCATTTGGTCCTTTTGTTGTGGTGATGCCAAAAAGAAGAAAAGAGAGCTGTGTGGGTCACAACACATATATGGCAAGGGCTTCTTATCAGTGGAACATATGACATATCCCAGTCTTTATGTGTTTGAAAAATGTATAATGAGAATTTAGAATTTTAGTGCACTTTTTACCACCCAGTGGTCTTTCCATCCACCTAAACAATTCTTCCCCCCTCCAACAATATTGCTTGAATGTTGCTATTAATGGGTGCCTCTCAACCTTTGGTCCTCAGCATCCTGCTGTCTGAGCGTCCTCCCAGGCAGTGTAGCTGAAAGGTAGGCATGAATAATGAACATGGTAGTATTGTGAGCTGTCAGTGTAACTGATACAGGCACAAGTGTGTGAGAGCATTTGCTTGTCTGAGATAGAGAAAATAACAGGCACAGGTGCCTCGGGGAGGAGAGCCATCTTCTACAGGTAGATCAATGTTTGGGCACAGGGTTGTTGTTGTTGTTGTTTTTTTTGTCATGCTCAGGCAGTTGTTGCTTTCAGGAGTCTGGCTCTTATTTTTGTAGCAAGTAAGGTCATGCTGAGCTCCTTGCTTGTTCCTTGCTCTGTAATTAGTGTGGTGGGAGATTCTCCACCTCAGCATCTCTGACTTGTTAACTATGAGAAGGGGATGCACTTACATATCTGATTCTCCTCACTCCCACCTTCTTTCATGCAGATGAGAAGGAAGAAAGCATTTTGGGCAGCATCCCACTTCTCAGCTTTCGGGTTGCAGCAGTCCAGCCATCCGATAACATCAGCAGGAAGTATACCTTTAAGGTCAGTAAATGGCTGAAGTACCTCACAGATGTAGCCTGGTATGCATTGGTATATGTCTAGAGGAAAAGGTGAAAGTTGGAAACTGCTCTGCTCTAGCTGCGTGATAGAATAGGAAATTAGACAAAGGCTGACAGCATTACTCTTTTGTTCTAGTGATTGTGCCAAGAGATTTCCTAGGTGCATCTACACTGTAGAAAGAATGCAGTTTAACATCACTTTAACTATCATGGATCCATCCTACAGAATCCTGGGACTTGTAGATTTTTTAAAGCACCAGCACTCTTTGGCAGAGAAGGCTAAATACCTTGTAAAACTACCAATCTCAGGATTCCACAGGATGGAGCTGCATTATTTCTACAGTGTAGATGCACCTTCTGTGAATTAAGAGTGAAAAGATCTGCCAGTTTTGCTTTCTCCCATGTTCACATATTATAAATTGCAAGGTCTTTCCATTCCAAATGCAAGTTTGCTACTGTTGGTAAATTCTTGGGGGGAAAACCCAGCTGATACAAAATTCTCTCCTGTTTTATTCACCAAATTGAGAAGGTACAGCTATTCCTGACCTGGAGAAGTAAGGTGGTTCCTGCTTCCCATATATGTGATGAAGCTCGTAGGGGGGGAAAAAGGTGGCAGTCATACTTCAGCACTAACATGACTGAATAAACAGGTATTCAAACCCAGCCTTTTAAGAATTAAGCACTCAGATCTCCAGATGGACAAACCTGTCAGTTTCAGTTCTTCCCACAATATGGTTTTATTTTAAAATTCCATCTTCTTTCTATCCCAAATATAAAGAAAATTGCAAATTTTGATAAATTTGTACTGAAAATGAACTGAAACAAAATCTTCACCATTTATATTCTAAATTTGTTTATTAATTGTGGGGCTTCTGGAGACTCAAGAGAGAGATGAGCATTAGTGTTTAAGGCTATACTTCAGGTCTAAAACCAGTGTTTACTTTAGGCCAAAGGGGGCCTGACTTTTCCCATTTGAAACAGTTCTGCTGCAGGCATGTTCTCAAAGTTATGTCAGTTTGCCTCTAAAATTAGAAAATAAATATTTGAGTAATTTTCCAAACTAGCACAGAAAGTAGAGGCCCAGCTAGAAGCTGATCATTTTTTCCCTGGCCAGTCTCAAATACTTTTTGAGCTGGGCAAGGGGGACCCCCCCCCCTTAGAATCTACCCCTGCTTTGAAAATCCAGATTCAAGAACTCAGGTTCCTGGGAACCTCCAACATGAACCCCAACCAGGGTAGAATGGGTCAAACATGACAGAAAGACTAAAGTGGAGAGGAGATATCATGAATGCCTCTGATGCTTTAGACTGTGGCTTCAGGAATGAGAGAGGGAGTTAAAGCAGTTGGAGCTTTCTACCCCCCTCTCCCTGACACCTTTTCTACCCTCTGCACACACTCTCTATCTCTACCTTTTTCTCCTGTCAAAGACCTTTGAATGTGCTTCTACTTGGCTAGTTCCTGGCTCATTTATAGCAGCCATCTTGAAGCCTAACAGACACTCCCCATGAAAAAAAAATCCAAACTTCCTGGAAGCCAAAGTAGTACATTAGTTGCAGCCAGGGTTGTTTCCACCATTAGGCAGGGTGAGGCATCTGCCTTGGGTTGGGAGAGAGCTGTATGTGGGTTGCATCCTGCTCTATGCCCTTATGCTAGCCTGCTGTCCCTTGAGGTGGTGGAGGACATGGTCTCAGCTCTAGTGTTGATGTAACATTCAACTGCATACAATGTATGTCCTGCAAATGGGGGGAGACACCATCTTGTCATTTGCTTCAGCTGGCAAAATGTCTTGGGCCACCCCTGACTGTAACAACAAAGCCATGCCTTCCTGCCATCTTGCTGTCCTTCTCAGATAGTCTTGATTTTGGCTTTGTTAACATGGCAACTAGGGCACTGTTGTTTCAGCTGGCATCAGTGTGCATCTTGTGCCCTGGCAAATCTCACAAGGGCAGATTTTTGGCTGACCATTGGCCCAGACTGAGATATCATGACTAGATCCACATCAAAGACAAAGTGGATAGATCCAGGGTGTAAGTTCCAGATGAACAGGACTTTAAGATGCAGAAGTGGCAGGAATCCAGGCCTCAGCAGAACAGGGTACTAAGGGCCAATTCATATGCTCAAATAAAATCAAGTTAAAATTTTTTTCCTGGATTTCAGGCAACAGTTGAAGACTACTTGTTTGAATGCTTTTTCAAATCAAATGCTCCCTTGCGTGTGGAAAGTGGACATGTGAAGGTTGAACACAATGTTCTTACTTGATGACCCGTTGTTGTTGTTATTACTACTACTACTACCACTAACACTACTATTATTATTTTTTTTAAAAAAATGTGGAAAGAAAGTGTTTCCCCAGCTGCGGCCTAAAGTAACAGGGTCCAGGAAAAGTGTTGCCATTACATTTCAGGAATTACTTAAAGTAGCTCTAATATAGAGAGAGACAAGGAAAGAGGAGACAAATCCAGCATAGGAAGTAAAGCTGAGAGTCCAGCATCAACAACATACAAAGCACTTGATATAAAAGCCCAGAGTCCTGAGAAGTTCTTTTTTTTTTGGTTAACGCTGCCCAGAATCCTGCAGGTAGTATGGCCATTCTGTGGGATTCTGACAGCCATTTTAAAAAAAAGCAGGGGAGAGCTTTCCCAAGCTTTGGTAAAGCCCTCTTAGACTTGCTAAAAGTTAGCTTCAGAAATTGGGGCTCGGGTAGTAGGCAGGCCGATGCACTAAAACAAATGAAACTGTAAAGGTCGGTCCAGGAAACACTGCAGTGGGCCCTCGGTATCTGCTAGGGTTTGGTTCCAAGACACCCATGGATACCAGAATCCATGGGTGCTCAAATCTCATTATATACAACAGCATAGTAAAATGGCATCCCTTATATAAAATGGCAAAAATCAAAGTTTACTTTTTGGAATTTTTTGTGGGTGAGAGTGGGAATATTTTTGAATTGTGGTTGGTTGAATCTGTGGATGCAGAATCTGTGGATACGGAGGGTCAACTGTACCTTGATATCCATCAGAAAATGAAACGTACAGATTAAAATTGAGATACTTTTCTTTAAAGCAGGCAAACTGTGACCTTCCATATGTTGGTGAACTCAGTCCCATCAGCTCTAGGCTGCCTGGCCACTGGTGAGACATAATGGGAGCAATAATGCATCAACATCTGGAGTGGCAAAGGGTTTCTAGCTCTCCTTTGTAGTTGTCATAGCAATAATTTAAGAATGTCAACCATCCAACTCTGAATGTCTCCATGATTCATGTTCCTTCTTGAACAGGAGCAAACTTCTTAACCCTTTTGCCCCTCATGCCCATAGTATCCCACAGTTTTCTTAAGTACTTGGGTATTTAAGTGTTGTAGCAATGCTGTAAAATGTTGTCATCCACTTCTTTCTGTAGTGCAGGGACTAAGAGACTCAGCTGTGAACCCTGTTCAACTCTCACCACAGCCATGAGCTCAGTAGCGACTATTGGGCAAGATAATACTGTCTTACCTTACTGAGTGTAAGGATTGCTGAAATGGATATGAAATATATAAAATCCTTGTTATTGCTGCTGACAGTAATAATGACACTGATACCAGAATTATAGAATTATGGAAATGGATGTTATCCTAGAAGACATATAGTCCAACCAGGGCCATCCCAGGTAAGGATGTAAATCCTTGACCATTTCATCCTTGTATGTGAGGATAAATAATTATGGTAATTTTCTCCCTGCTGGGGGAGAAAACAAACATTCCTCTGTGCTATTCTCGCTGTATTTAAACATCCTGCAACATTACAGGGAGATTATCTGCACAGAAAACAGGGGGGGTTTGTGCACAAAGCACATGTTTTTCCTTGTATAATATTTCCTCTGCAACTCTTTGGATGTTTTAAATACCAAGAGAAAATTGTGAAAAATTCATGCTGATCTATTATGCTTCCTGGTGGAGTTTCCCAACTGTTGGGAAGCCCATTTTTCAAGCTGGGAGCAAATAATTATGAATATTATTTTTTTTTAAAAGTATTTATTTATTTATTTATACCCTGCTCTTCAGCCACAAGGCTATCAGAGCGGCTTACAAATTGTTTTAAGCAATAGCAATTTACACATCTACACTGCATTAAGCAGTTTCCAATGTGTGTTAGCTAATTGCCCCCACAAGCTGGGTACTCGTTTTACTGACCTACAAAAGTATGGAAGGCTGAGTGAACCTTGGAGCCCGCTGGAATCGAACTTGCAATGTGGTGACTTGCAGTACTGGCATTTAACCACTGCGTCACCAGGGCTCCTTTCCATTCTTTGTCCCCAAACGTTTTGATAACTGAAGTAAAGGGCAAGATGCTGCTCTCCTTCCACATACTGAAGAAACCATACTAGCAACTGAACCTTACTTCATTGCTGGCAAGAAGCTGGGACAGCCAGTAGATCCAAGGCTACAGGGATGGCAAATCCATTCTGGAATTTACTGTTGTACCTCCTGCAGTGGCCCTGAGTTGAATAGGAATTCTGCCAGTCCTGGACCCTCATTTGGACCCAGCAGAGCTCAACTGGGAGCAGCTGTGGACAGAGGAGATTTGCCATCCCATAGCAGCAGATCCACTAGCCACATTGACAAAAGAGTGTCTTTCACAGCCCATGAGGGAAGTAAGTTGAGGGAAGAGGGTGGTGCACAGGCCATGTGACATGCACAGCTCTGTCTTTCAATTGAGTGGGATGGCCAGAAAACTCAGATGGAATAGCTAGTGAGCTGCCGCTGCTACCCTCACCCCAGCTTTCATCACCTGAATGGGATGCTACTCTTTGCTGTAGTTTGTCTCATGGTTGGGCCGCTCATAAATCCAATGCTCTGCTCAATCTTTCTAGCTTCTGCTTAAAGACCTCCAGCAAAGGAGAGTCCACAACTTCCCAAAGCAGTCTGTTCCACTGTCAAAGTGCTCTTCCCAACAGGAAGTTCTTCTTAAGGTTTAGTTAGAATCTCCTTCCTTGTAATTTGAACCCATGAGTTCAAGTCCTACATTCTGGAGCAGCTGAGAATAGGTCTGCTTCATGTTTTGCAAGACAGCCCTCCAGTTCTGATTTTTGAAGACAACTATCCTTCTCTTTCCCAAGCTAAACACGAGTTATTTCAACTCATAGGACTTAGCTCCCAAATTCCTCACTGTTCTGGTCACCCAAATGATGGGATGTCAGGCAGAGGGCGGAATCATTGGCCGTGTAGCATTTCACCAGGAAGTAGTGAACAACAGCTTCTGGTGTGTCCTCACTCCAAAGCCCCTCATAATGCAGGTTTGGAAATATATAGTGCTCAAGAGACCATTTTCCATCTATTGTTAACCACTGGAAGCTGTTTCTGTCCTTAAAATCCTTCTACCCATCTGCACTGGCTCTTTGTACAGGGAATTGAGCTCCTGCAGCAGATTCTGTTCTCTTTTACAGTTCCCATGAGGTCCCTAGAAAGCTGCCTGAAAGAGCTATACTCACACCCTCTCTAAATAATAGCATTGAAGATTTGCTGAGGAGGAAGGGTTGTTGCCCAAAAGGGAAGAGCCAGCTAAAGTACATTATTTCCGGATGCTTGCCCGCAGTCCCTCAAGCTTGCTGCAGGGACTTTGAGGCTGTTTGTGAGCTTGGGCCTCCAAGAGAGAAGCATGTCTTGTTGACTGACACATTTACTATAGAGGCTGTGTGTACAAGCCATAAAATGTGAACAACCACAGGAACACTTCCTGTTTCATTGATTAAAAAAATACTGATTTTTGGATGCTTGCTTAGGTAGTTGGATGCTTGCTTAGGCAGCAAAAGGATGGAGATGAGAGGCTCATGGCTTAAAACTATTTATGCCTCTTTACAAACATGATTCCTCTCCATTTTATAAAGGTTAATTCTAGCAGACTCTTGCTAGATGATAGTGTCTTTTTTGGACTCCATCTTTCATAATCCTGGGAGCTCTAGTCCATCAAAGTAATACTCTCAAGATCTGAACTATAGAGGCTCAGCCTGATGCATACTGCCTCATAGGTCCTAAGCTTACCCAAAGCATTTTGCTGCCTAAGGCCAAGGAGTAAGTGTTATCTCCTGCCTGTGTCAAGATGCAAGGTACACAAAGCCAAGTAGATATTTTTTGTCAAGGAGGCAGACCATCGTAAAAAGTGCTACTACTCTTAGGTAGTAAAAATGAAATGCACAGATATAGGATGGGTGACACATGGCTTGAGGGAAGTACATGTGAAAAGGGTCTAGGAGTCTTAGTGAACCACAAGCTGAACATGAGTCAGCAGTGTGATGCAGTGGCTAAAAAAGCCAATGCAATTCTAGGCTGCATTAATAGGAGTATAATGTCCAGATCAAGGGAAGTAATAGTGCCACTCTATTCTGCTTTGGTCAGACCTCACCTGGAATACTGTGTCCACTTCTGGACACCACAATTCAGGAAGGATATTGAAAAGCTGGAACATGTCCAGAGGAGGGCGACCAGGATGGTGGGGGGTCTGGAAGCCATGCCCTATGAGGAGCAGCTTAGGGAGCTGGGTATGTTTAGTCTGGAGAAGAGAAGGTTGAGAGGGGACATGATAGCCATGTTTAAATGTCATACTGAGGATGGGGCAAGCTTGTTTTCTGCTGCTCCAGAGACTAGGACACAGAACAGTGGGTTCAAACTACAGGAAAAGAGATTCCAGCTAAACATTAGGAAGAATTTCCTCACAGTAAGAGCTGTTCAGGAGTGGAATACAATGCCTCGTAGTGTGGTGGAGTCTCCTTCTTTGAAGGTTTTTAAGCAGAGGCTGGATGGCCATCTGTCGGGAACGATTTGATTGTGTATTCCTGCATGGCAGGGGGTTGGACTAGATGGCCCTTGTGGTCTCTTTCAATACTGTGATTCTATGCCCACCTCTGATGGTGAAAATGCAGTAGTAAAAAAATAAAATAAAAAATAAACAACAATTTTTCTGCCTGTTCCTACAATCCAAATCTGCAGCCTCAGTTGACTGCCCCACCCAGCCTAATGGTATGCCTGGCTGTAGGGCTGGATTTGGCCAACAGTATCAGTACAGCTATAAGGAGAAGCCGAGATTGACTCTTTAGCAACAATCACACTGCTGGTTTTGAATTATTTGTTCTTTTTATTTTTTTTAAAATATGTGGCAGACTTAGGGAAGCTGGTTTTCACTCATCAGCAACATGATCATGCGGCTGTTTTGATTCTCTATGGACAGTCAGCTATCTCCCTCTTTGACTATTTTCAGCTACTAGAGTGTTAAAGGAAAAGCAATAGATTGTCATTTGCTTAGCACATAACTCATTTCCATGTGCAGAATTTCAATGATGTGACTCTAAAGGAGTAGTGAACTAAGCTGTGAAATTTAAATATAGGGGATTGCTGCAGAGATAGGATAAAGGTAGACTGCCTGGATTCCCTCTGCAAGAATAAGCAATCTTTCCTTCCTGCAAGTGTTATGATACAAATATGTTTCTATAGAATATTTTCAATATGAGTGTGTGCATATTTAAACATAAGGCGCAAGGGTGGGTGATACACACACACTGCCTATTTTATGCCCCCTACCTACCTCACTGCTGCTCAAATTACCTCCTGAAGCATAAGAGGAGTATAGCTTTTGGGGATGCTGCCGCACTGCCCAAACTCTGCATCATATTCAGTGTATAATGGCAGGGGTGTATTTGGCCCCCAGTAGATTCCAGGGGACAGAATTTGGCACCTGAATCTGGGAACGCTGCTTTCCCTTGATGTATGAGCCAACACATCTGTATGCCTAATGGTTTCCTGCGAAAACTGATGCATCATTTCCCCTTTTCAAAGAAAGGATATCAAACCTTCAGATCAGGGACAGGCAATTAAGTGCCCTCTATATGTTTTGTAGCATAGCTGCCATAGCCCCTTACCATTGGCCATGCTACCTGAGGTTTGTGGGAACTGCAATCCAAAACATCCAGAGGGCACCAGGTTGTCTATCCTGTTCTAACAAACAACATGGTGCTTCTTTAAATATATACATATACATATACATATATATATATATATATATATATATATGGAGCACTGAAAGCTAATGAGAGAAAAATCAGGAAAAGTGTAGCCATACCAGGGAGATCTTCTTTCCTGTGCTAAACAAATCATAGCACAAACAAACCCACAAGTTACATACCTACATTATTTTAGGTATGTATCTCCCCTGTCATATTGCTGATGCACTGCACACTAATTATTGAAATTGTACTAATAAAGCTCTCTTCAGATGTCTTCTGGGTGTACTGTAGAATATGTGTACCCTCTTTAATGATGATAGATGAGAGGGGAAAGGTAGTGATATTTGAAGAGTTTAAAACTATTGATACCTTTTTTTTCTTTGTAATTCTTCCTGCCTAGTCTATGGGGGGGGGGGGAGAGAAAAAATGCTTGGGTCAGTGGCATGGTGGCTCTGAGTGAAGCAAATTAGCTTTGAAGGATACAGCTGGGCATCTTGCCCACCTTTGGCTCAGATTTCTGTACAGGGAGGGAATGTCTTTTCTCCATGGTGTTGCCTTGACAAGAGGTCTGTGCTTGCTCTCTGGACAGCTTCAGTGGCGCCAGGGGTGCTGGGTGGACTGTCAGTCTCAAAAGGCAAAGTTCAATTTAAAGCAGTGCTTCCCAAGCTATTGGACATGGAGGAGTAGCATTTATATTTCTCCTAATGTGCCAGAGAGTGGTACCATATTTGGACCCATTGGTTACACTGTTTATTTCTTTCCTGGAAATTTTCAAGGGACCAGCAGTTAATTTTCAGTGGACCAGCACCAGCCCATGGACAACCACTGGTTGAGAGTACTAGGATTTTGTTTTAAGGGATTCAAAGGGATCTTCCTGCACTTACTGGATAAAGGGTTGTATCTGATGGCTCTGGAGAAGGAGGTATTGAGGTTAAATATCCATACTCACCTGAACCTGATGATGACTTTAAGAACCCAAAGTTCACGTTCTTCAGTGGACTGAATGTACATTTTTTTAGTAACTTGTAGATTTGTGGATTACTTTAGAAAAAGTGATCATGTAACTCAGTAAGCATCTTTATGAAGTCTGTTTCACAGAATTTGGTGGGACTTACTATGAAGTAAGTATAAATTAGAGTTTTCACCTTAGCTCCCAAAGCATAGTGCAGTCCAATAACGAGTATTGATTTTGATAGCTTTTCCTTATGTTTGGTGGTAAGATAGAAGAAATCCAGTTATGGTTGCTTCCATGTTTTGTTTCTTTATTACTTAAGAAAGGGTGGGAAACAGGACTCCCAGCCCAAGCTCAAAAAGAAGTTTGTCATTGACTGGATAGACCTATATAGTCTTGAATTGATCAACCTAGCTAGTATTGTTGCTTTCCTTCATTCCATCTTGAAAGAGCAATATTGTTTAAGGCATGTCCTGCTGCTGCCATGTTTGCATACCTACTTTTCTCTCTAGCATACCAGGAATCCTGGCTTAGGCCTATTCTGTGGCTTGAGATGCATAGGAATTGTCTTCCCAGTTTTTTAAGCTCAGACAAGGGCAATGTGACCCTTCAGTTTTAGGCTGAGAAAGCATTCAGCATGTGCCTAGTTTGGCTTCAGCTACCCTTCCACAGTGACCAGCTCTGCTCCTGCTGCGCTTCACCCGCTTGATACTCCTCCCCATTGGATTGCTTGTTGGGAGTGGCTGACCTGTTCTCTGTCTTCCCTCTTTTTTCCGCGTGAGGATCCCCCGGACAGGAGATCTCTTCTGATAACCCGTCTGCAGTGCCATCACCCAGGCACCAAATAGGTAGTATTTTCCTTCCATTTCCAAATGCATGCATGCTGGAAAGCAAAGATCAAGTTCGGATGGGTACAAATTATCCTGCATGCTTTATTCACCTACAATCATTCCCAAAGGAAAGTGGGGTGGGGAAATTCTGGATTTTTTTGTATGGCTGATCAGACACCTACAAATTCCTAAAGCACCGAGACTGGTAGGAGTGCAGAGGTATGTATACACATAGTCCAATGAAGGAAGAGATTATCTGAACACGTTTGCCTCATATTTCCTGTGCATACACACCACATAACTTGTGCACAGCCAGGTTGTGGGTCCTACTTTGGATAATATCTATACTGAAGGTCTACAAAATCTGGAAGTCTAAAATATCCAAATCTACAAAATGACAACTAAGAAAATAAATATTTTTCAGATCACCTAGCACTCACTAGGGTGATGAGTGGCAACTGGTTGTGAACCAGTGATGACGGGCAAAAATAAAAAAAAATAATATAGTTGTTCCTTCATATTCACTGGGGTTTGGTTCCAGGGGTTTGTCCCCTGTGGATACCAAAATCTGTGAATACTCAAGTCCCATTATATGCAGTAGCATAGCAAAATGGTGTCCCTTATATAAGATGGCAAAAATCAAGGTTTTCTTTTTGGATTATTATTTTTTTAAAGAATATTTTCAAGCTGTGAATACTTAAATCCATGGATACCAAATCCATGGAAACGGAGGGACAAGTGTACCTGTTTTTTTTTCTCCACTGCAAAATGTTTGAATGAAGTGACAGTTTGAATGAAGTGACAAATAATAATAATAATAGCAGTAGTAATAAGAACAATGATAACAAAGAGATATATGACACATTATTGTTACTATTATTGTTATTATTTAATAATAATATAATGTTATAAAACTATTGTTTATAATAATATAACCTCCAATCTGGGGGTGGGGGGTTGGTTCTGGGACCTGCATGGATAAGAAAAAATGTGGATAATCGCATCTCATATTATTAAATGGTGGCAACATGCAGACACTTCAGCATGTGCACATGTATGACTACGCCATTTTAGGTATGGGATGTGAAGATCTGCAGTCAGTTGAATCTGCGGCTCTGGAGCACATGGGTAAGGAGGGCCCACTGTAATTGATTCACAATGATAAATTATTTACAATAAAAGCCAAATATTTTGTTCCTTGTTTAAAACGAAAAGCAAGTGTTCATGAAAATAAAAATAAAAACTGAAACAATTTCAGTATTAATTAAAGGGAATGAAACAAATGATAGTTGAGTCACTGGTCAAGTTGAAATTTAGCCAAGCCTGAAAAGATCTTGATCTTTTTTGTCTTGGGAAGTTTTTTTCACAGAAGGCTGATATTGGGTGTAACTACCGTATTCAGAAAGCTGGGTGCCTTTTCTTTGAAAATAAGATACCCAGAAGCCTCTGTCCACCTCTGGGAAATAATAAAAGTGGGAAAAGCTATATCCCCAAAACAATGAACAAACAAGAATGGCACTGTTTTGTTTTTTGTTATAAAAATAACATTTTTGGTTACTTTCTCAATTACTTGAAAACTATATTTTCAAGCATTTGTAGAGAATTTTTCAAAGTTTTATGCCATTCTCTTATCAGCACTAAGATTTTGTTTAACCTAACAAAAAAGCAACAAAAGGCAATGAATAACACAATGAGCTTCCTCTTTTTAAAATGTTGTAACAAATAACAACATGGAATTACTATCTTAACATTGGAACAAGTAATAGGAACTAATTACTTTTTCTCTTTTTTTAAAAAAAGTAATTTTCCAAGCCCTGAAAATCAACAGTGGTTTCCTACATTTTAATTCATGCAGCTCAATCCTTAAAGGGAAGGGGGAAGTACTCTTTCTCTTGTTTCTGTCCACGATTAGTACTCCTGTCTTTTGCTTAATTGACACTCCAAAGGATATTAGGCAACACAAATTTATTTTGTCACATTAAATGCACATACACATGTACACTGACTGAGCACTGGCACTTCATGTTGGAACAGAACTTTGCATGCTCTTCTGTCTGTGGACCCATCCATGTGCTGCATGGGGAAGGAACCTTCATCCAGTATCCAGGGGTGCTTGCATGCTGCTGGGAAGAAGCACAGGGGCTGTCCTCTAGGTGGCCATCTGTCCTACTTTACAGAGGACAACCCGGTCTTTGAAGGGCTGTCAGAATACAGTTGTCTGTTTAAAGATGTCCTCTGTTTGAAAAGCTATACAGTGCAAGTCCAGTTTAGTAAAAAACCGTAAGAAGGAAGAGCAGGGAACTTGAAGTTGCCCATCAGTATTTAACACCTGGACAGGGGACTGAACAGGTATAGAGATCACCAGATCACAGCCTGCTTTGCTATGGTGAAGTGTATTCTCTCTGTGTTTATTTTACAGGAGTTATTTCCAAATTTGCATCTATACATCAAAATGAGCACAGGCATATGTTAAGCAAATTGCTGTCCCATTTTGTCTTTTGGGGAGGCAATGGATCTCTGGCCATGCTATGACCTTGGTCAAGGGTTTTGTGCTCATGTGATCAAGCTATTCACTAGCTTGTGTTCATTTCCCTAAAAACTGGGATATTGCCAAAAATGAACTGAGAACATCAAAATGCAAAATACTCCCAAAGTTTCCACTCTGAAAGGTCAGAAAGAAAACACACACACAACCAGCATTTCCCACCAACTCCCAGAAACATTTTGAACACACATAAACATAATCATCAGTCATTTAGCTGTGTGACCTGAAATAAATGACAAATTTCCCATTTCAATTTTCACCACTGGACAAAGTAGAAATAAAAACTGCTTGAAATCATAGGTACAATATACCAAGGGATGCAGTTTCTTCTCTGATCTCTAATCAGAAGCTAACGCTTTGATACTAATTGGGTATTCTCTCTCTCTGTCTCTCTCTCTCTCTCTCTCTGTGTGTGTGTGTGTCTTTGTCTTCCCCTTCTACCTGTTCTATAGGTGACTGTGTGCTGGATGGAAGAGACACTGGGCAATAACAAGAAGTCACTCTCTCCCCAGGCCGAACATGCTGGAATCCGGACTTATTTCTTCAGTGCTGAAAACAATGAAGAACAGGAATCCTGGATTCAAGCCATGGGCGAGGCTGCCCGGGTGCAAATCCCACCCACTCAGAGGTCAGTTGTTTAGGGGATAGTCTATATGTTCGATGTAGCCCAGAACTGTATGTTAATGTTTAAGACAGGGTTGAGCAACTGTTGAAGGTCCACATCAGCACTCCGCAGGAGACTATAGAGGGCCTCCCACGCCCCACTGCATTCTCCACACAAAAAACCAATTTTTGCTCTCAAGTGCCCCCAAGGGGGTGTGGGACATTCTTATCATAGGCCGTTTAGGCCTTCTTTTACAATAAGAAGTGACCTGGAAGTAGGACTGCCAGTCCAGGATCATCCCAGGCCCTGACATTTCCAGGACAAAACTTGAGACCTAGAGGTGGCCACTGTTGATGTCATTAAGCATTAAACATTAGATACCAACCATCATTTCTTACAACTTGTCATTTAATCACACAGAGAACAATTTTCCTGTTTTGAAATTAAGACCGAAATCTTAGTGAAAGGGCTATTCCCAGAGAAAGGTGAAATGAGAGATTACTCCTTACATGCTTAGGGAGATGGGATAAAGAACGCTTAATTGCTTCTAGCCAAAAGGTGGATAGAGAGCAGAGTAGAGGGAGAGCCCTGGCACTACAACAACTGGAAGTAAAGGAGGAAGCTAACTAAGTAAATTACAGATGCTTCCTGGAGAGTCTTTGCAAGTTGTAGCAACAAACCAATTAAACACTGCAAATTGTAGCAAGCCGCTGCCCTTCTAGCTGAACTGGAGTTTTGCACACAGTCCTTTCCAATTGCCTGGAGCTGAGCCCACCAAAACTGGAAAATTTGCACCCTCATCTCCCACCTGGAGATGACTCAAAAAACTGGAGCCTCAGGGCCAAGTCTCGATATTTGTCAGAACCCACTTCCTGTTCACTTCTTGTTTTAAAAAAGACCTTTCCTGGGCCTGAAATGGCTCAGGGAAGCCCAGAAACATGGAGAAAATTCTCTCCCCACTCCCCAGAGAGCATTTGGATAGCATGGAGGGTTTAAAGCAGTGATTCCCAAAGTGGGCACTACCGCCCCCTGGTGGGCGCTGCAGCGATCCAGGGGGGCGGTGATGGCCACAGGTGCATTTGGGGGCGATAAATAACTGCAAGGGGGCAGTGAAAGCATAAAAGAAAGAAGAGAAGATTTAGAAAAATTGATTGATGTATTCCGCTCATAATGCTTAATTTTTCTTTGAACAACATACTGGACATTGGCTTGGGACCCGCATACTCCCTCACTTACATTGAGGTATGTGCAATTGCACACTGCTACTGTTCATGTGGTGCAACTGAATTGCCATTCCAAAACACGTGAGCACTACGAGCATTGCTGCGGGCAACTGCCACTCATGCAATTGGTTGATCGCAGGGCCAAAGCCTGGAACGGCAGTGGCAGTACTGGCTACTGTCAGTACTACCAGCAGATTTTGGAGCACGCTATGAATCAGGATATTTCCCGTGATTATTATGGGAAAATTATGGCGTAATATAAATCTGAGGACTTTTTCGGATGGAGAAATACACTACAAGAAGGGTTGTCCCTCTTGTGACACTGCTGTGTGGAAGGGGGGGCATTTTGTATGACACCATCCCCCTGACGATTCTATTCTGGTACAGATTGCTGCTCCAGCATCATATTTGGCCGTTTCTTAATCACGGTCAACTTCCATGATTAAGAAACGGCCAAATATGATGCTGGAGCTGCGAACTGTATCGGAACAGAATCGGCAAGGGAACAGCGTCATACGAAATGCCCCCCTGCCATGCAGCAGAGTCAAAAGAGGGACAACCCTTCTTGCGGTGTATTTCTCTGTCTGAAAAAGTCATAAGTTAGATTGTTGTGATGTTGTGACAAGTTAAAGTTAACTAACAAATAGTGCGACTATAATTGGTGAGTATTATTTATTTATTTTGTAATAATTATATGCGCTTTACAATTAATAATATCATGTTTATTTATTTCATTGGTATTTATTTTAGTTTGTTTTTTACAAAATTTTTTCAAAAAATTACAAAAAAAAATAATTAAAAATACCTCCATAAAAAAATTATTTTTTCTACAGCTAATAATGGCTCAACCAAAGAAAAAAATGTAGATAATATAATATTGAATATTTGCAATATGGCTTTATTGAGTCGCCTGTAAACAATACATTACCAATGTGCCTGATTTGCCAGAAAGTTTTATCAAATGAAGCTATGCAGCCTTCCAGACTACATCAACATTTGACTAAAATTCATGGTGATAAAAAAGATAAGGATTTATCTTATTTTCGAAGACTAAAAGAAAAATTTATCAAACAACCGACATTTGCAAAACTCTTTTCAACCGCAACCACACAAGATGGCGATGGCTTGCTTGCTTCTTACAATATTTTGTTAATGATTGCCAAATCGGGAAAACCTCATACTATTGGTGAAGAACTAATTATACCGGCTATAAGTGAAGTAATACGTACTTTGCTACACAAGCCAGCATCTGATATTATCAAGAAAATTTCGTTGAGCAATAATACAGTGCAAAGAAGAATTGATGAAATGGCTCAAGATGTTGAAGATTCATTGTGTGGCTATTTAAAAACATCTCGGTTTTCTATTCAACTTGATGCGTCAATGTTGTTAGGAAATGAAGCTTTACTTTTAGAATACATGCGGTTCACAAAGGAAGAACAAATTTGCCAAGAATTATTATTTGCTAAATATTTGCAAACTGATACTAAAGGAGAATCAATATTTCATGCATTGGATGAGTTTTTTTAAAAAAAGAAATACCTCTGAGTCATATCTTATCAGTAGCCACAGATGGTGCTCCAGCGATGGTAGGGCACTACAGGAGTTTTCTTGCATATTTAAAAAAGGAGGTACCAAATGCATTCACAGTACACTGTATCATCCATCATCAACATCCAGTTGCAAAAAATTTAAGTGCGTGCCTACATAATTCATTACAATATGTAATTAAAGCTATCAACACAATCAGAAGCAAATCATTGAATGACAGATTATTTAAACAGCTTTGTATTGAAAACGATGAAGAATTTAATTGTTTGCTGCTTCATACAGAAGTTCATTGGTTGTCAAAGGGTGCCTGTTTAGACAGGTTTTATAAGCTGTTTAATTCGGTGCTGGAGTTCTTGAAAGATAAAAATGATGCTTTACGATCCAATTTAATTCAATCCAAAAGTGACATCGCTTACTTGACCGGCTTGTTTCAAAAATTTAATGAAAGCAATCTTCAGCTTTAAGGTGATGAACTGGTTTTAATAAAAACAAAATCTGTTATTTCTGCATTTGTGACAAAACTTCTTCTGTACAAACAAAATTTTGGATGAGGGGAATTCAGCCAGCTCCCAAATTTATCAGGAGCAGGAAAAAAAAAGATGAAGACATACTTTCTTATTGTGAGCACTTGGATGCTCTCCACTCAGATTTTAATCAACAATTTGATGATATTTTGAAAATGAACATACCTGATTGTATTTTGGATCCTTTTTCAAGTGCAAACACAGAAGAATCTCCACAGTTACAAGAAGAACTGATGAAAGTAACTACAAATGATGAATTGAAATTTAAATTCAAAAGCAGCTACCAACAATTCTGGCTGCAAAAGGAGATCCCTACGGCTTATCCTGAAATATGGGCTGTAATTCAAAAGTTCTTATTGCATTTCCTTCATCATATTTAGTGGAACGTGGATTCAGTGCGGTAACCAATTTATTAACCAAAAAAAGAAACCGATTGCAAATAGTCAATTGCAGTGATTTAAGATTACTGCTGATGAAAATAGAGCCGAGGATTACTAAATTGGTAGCAGCATACCAGGTTCATCCTTCTCATTAAGATGAGTTCGAATGTTTTAACTTTTTTTGTATTACCTTTCTATTCTGAGTTCAATAAATAGTTTCATAATTTCAAACTTCAATGTTTCTAATTTACACCTTTCTTTACTATATTTTACAAAAAAGGTAGAAACATTAATACATATATCCTTCTGTTTAATTGCTATTAAAATTTTAAAAAAATTAATTTCCAGGGGGCGCTGAGTAATATTTTTTCTGGAAAGGGGGCGGTAGGCCAAATAAGTTTGGGAACCACTGGTTTAAAGGAATTTGGATCTTCGAAATCAGTTTCATTGTCTGTTCTATTAGTGATAATCTGCTCTGTTCATGTCACACAGCATCTTATGTTTTCTCAGAAGTTCTTGAGTATTGTATTTATTGCACGTAAGGTGTATAGAGCCTGCAGAAAACAAGTTTGAAACCACCTAAAGTATCTACTCTTCAAAAGGCAACGTGGTCCTGTCAATAAGATGTAAAGAAAGATAGACTTGAGGCCTTTAATCAACATGAGAAATGTCTTTAGGAAGATGACAGTGTCTAATAATTAAATAGATTTGTGAGGTTAGCAGTTACGTGCTTTCAAGAGATTGATCAGAATCCAGTGAAGCCTAGAACCCATTCTTTAAGATGTTCTGAAGCAGAGCCCTGACTGATAGTGGCCTTTTCTACTTAGTGACCTTTTCTACTTGTCCATCCTTATCAGGCACGAGAAGACTGATTCTGAAAACATCCCTCCTGGCAAGAATCACCAACATCACCACCGTAGCATTCCAACCAGGGACTCTGCCAAAGCTGAGCCAGAAGCCAAGACCAGAGGAGAAGGTGATGGGCGTGGTTCTGAGAAGAATGAAAGGAAACAAGAGCGAGCAGAAAGCAAGAAGGAGCTCCTGGTCAAAGCCAATGGCATTGCCAGTCAAGAAGTTCCTTCTGAGCCTAGTAGCCCTTATCCTGAAGCCTCACGAATGTCAGCTGGAGTGGAGAGACCTCCACAGCCAAATGGCTGGCAGTACACATCTCCTAGCCGTCCTGGCAGCATGGCCTTCCCACAGCATGACAGTGAGACTGCTGTGTCTCGTCGGAGCTTTGCTCCTCGCTCCAATCCTGAGAAGATGGCCCAGAGGAAGAGCTCCATGACACAGCTGCAGCAGTGGGTGAACCTACGCCGTGGGGCTCCACCTCCTGAGGATCTCCAGAGGTGAGGTGGTTGAAGCCTTAGGTATAATTGCTATGAAAATAAAACAAGGGAGAATAGTAAGGACCCTGACTGAGAACAGTAAGGATCCACTGACTGACCAAAAAGAAAAGGGAATGTGTACACTGCAAGGTTAAATCAGTATTTATGTTCAGCCAATGTAGATGTTGTGTCTACAGGATCAGGATGACTTTTGGCTAGTTTCTTACAAAATAATGCAGTCTCCATGTTTAAGTGTTCCCAAGAGAAGTATTGTTTATGATATCTATGGAGTGTGGCATGGGTTGCTTTCATAATGTTCCCTGGTGAAAAATGTTAAGTACCTTCCCAGGTTGCCTGGATCATACCTATTAAAATGGTTGATTATTGGTTTTAGATTATTTAAAACTATTTACATTGATTTTATTTATATTTATTTGTTTTATTTATTAAAATGATTATATGCCTACGCCTTACAATCTCAGGGCAGTTTAACCAATGATATAAAACTGTAGGCTATAATTTAAACAGACTGAAGGTGTATGAAACAGACAAGTTAAAAGAAGACAATTAAAATTAGATACAACAAACTGATTAGAATAAAGTCAATTAGCTCCCATGGCTTTAATAAAAAGTCATACTTTGACTTGGCATCAAATGGACAGTGGTGATGGAGCTCATTGGGTCTCCAAGGAGAGGATGTTCCACAACAGAGGTGCAACAGCAGAGGAGAATCTCTCTCGAGTCTTACCGAAATGTATTTCCCCCATCTGTTCACTTCCCTGAGATCCCATGATATAGGATGAGATATAAACATTTTAATTAATAAATTCACTCTCTTTCCCAGTCTTTGTATAAATGGTAGCAACAGCCTTAAAACTTCCAGACTTTTCTGGATAGTGAGGTGAAAGCACCTTTATCAACTAGTTTTACCTCATTATCAATATCCCTTACCCTTAAATGTGAGGGGAAACCCTCTTCTGAGATTTCAAGAATGAACACCAAAACCCTTTTCACATGTTATGCTGAATGGAGAAAGGGGATCATGCATGGTAGCATACAGGTGAAAGTTTGTGTAAGTCTGAGATAATACTGTAGTTTTCTTGGTAATTATAAACCATGGAAAAGTAAGTATCCCCTCCCCCTTCTGAGCATTTGAGGGTCCTTCTTTTTCAGAGTTCCCACTCACGAGAGAAAGCCCTATACACAGGTGCAAGTCTGTCTTTCCTGTTGGTGTTGTTATTATGCTTGTTGGCAACTCTTCAGCCAAAGTCCTCAGAGTGGCTTACAATAATAAAAACAATAAAATGGAACACAAAAGACACACAACAATAATAAACAACAGAGCAGAGAAAATTTTTCAGCACAAAACATTAGAGAGAGATGAAAATTTGAAAGGTCTGGCAATTAAAAAAAAGTTTTTCACTTGGTACCAAAAAGGCAACAGAGATGGTGCCAGCCAAATCTCTCTGGCTCTTTACAGAGCTTCACCAGATGCTTTGGGGATAGGGAATTTGCATGCACCACTACATTGCTGTCATACATGTGCTTATAAGAGTGTACTATGTCAAAATCCAACTTTATTGTGTGTTTTTCCTGAAAGATGGAGAAAGTGTTGAGCATCAGTGATCTGATGCAGTCCAATGCTCTAGTCATTCCTTGCCAGTGCAGAGAACTAATGTAAATATAAATGTCAAGCATATGATGTTCATTATAATTGAGCCATATAACCCTCAGTGCTTGATAGACTTTTTAAAAAATCAGATAAGCACAACTATAGTATCTTAATCAAAAAGGGCAGCTTGCATGCAAAAGTGAGAGCATAAAAAGGTTTACAACTGTAATTGATAACAACAACAACACCTTGAGGTGCACAAGCAAGTAGCATTTATAGTAAAAAATGTCAGGTGCATAAGTAAGCATTGTTTGCAGTTGTACATATCATTTTATCAGAACCTTTCATAGAGAATAGGCGCCTCTGTTAGGATTTAAGTTAAAAACAAAAATCTACTAGATTTATGCCCCTTCTGGATTTTAACACAGAGGTGTAGAACACATAGAAGCAGGTTCATCAGAAAAGGTAGGCTGAAATAAATTTGTTGTGCAAAGCATTCCAGAACTTCCCTTGAGCAAACCTAATAATTATGTAATTGTTTTGTTTTGTTTTCATTCTTTTGTTTGGGGCATTTAGCCCTACCAGGTTCTATCCGATGTCCCGAAGAGTCCCTGACTACTATCCTCCCTACTCACCCCAGTACTCCGAGGACTACCAATACTATCCTCCTGGTGTGCGCCCTGACAGTATCTGCTCTATGCCTGCCTATGAGCGTGTGAGCCCTCAATGGACAGTGGATGACAAGCGGCACTCCTTCCGCAACAGTGGCTCATACCAGCTGCGGGAGTGGAAGGAACAGCCTGGCTATGGCAGACAGGATGTTCCCATCTGGATTCCAGGCCCCACACGACCGCCAGTGTACTATGATGAAATGGATGCTGCCTCAGGCTCCCTGCGGAGGATGTCCCTCCAGCCTCGCTCCCGGTCGGTACCCCGCTCACCAAGCCAAGGTTCCTACAGCAGAGCCAGAGTATATTCCCCAGTCAGGTCTCCAAGTGCCCGCTTTGAAAGAGTGCCTCCCCGGAGTGAGGAGATATATGCTGAACCAACATCTTATATGATGAGGCGATCAGTTAGTTCTCCAAAGGTAACCCTCCCTTGTGACTCCATTTCTTTCCTTGGCACTTCCTGCCATTCTTCAGAATGGAATAATGTGGAAATGTTGTGAGTGCAAACTGAGGGGTCCTGGTGACCTATCCATTATTTATGTCTCTGTGTTTATGTATTATGCATACAGAGAAAGAGGGATATTGACAAGGGTAAATGAAATTATCACTGCACATGAGGGAAGAGGAAGAAACAAAAGGCAGAGATTTCCCAACTAACTTCATCAAGAAAGGCTGTAATAGGCTAGAATGATAGATTGTTGCAGATTAGAAGAGTGGTAGAAAAAGCTGTGATTCATTTCTAGGATGGCCAGCACTATGGAAGTCTGTGACTTCAGCCCACCTAAAAGTTACTCTCTGACCTATAAGTCTTTTTCTCAGGACATATCAGGGGTTGTTCTGCTCACTCACTAGTAAGGGAATGCCAGTCTACACTTGTTGAAATACAGTCACAGTTTGTTTCATGTGGCCCAGAATTGAAAATAAGAGACTTCAACTAAGCCCTTGTCAAATTAAAGATGTAGTGTAAAGGATTTGGAGCTCCAACCAGCTTAAATGAGGGACATGGATTGAATGTCAAGGCTGAAGGGAACTGGCTTGTTGGCTGCATTGGGAGCACAGAGCATGGCATGTCTAAAAGGTTGCTGGCATGAGTCTCTTAAAACATTGGTCATCATGATGTGGCCTTTAGGTTACATGAGCATGATTTGGAGACTGCAGAGCAATATTAAGTAGTGCACTGCTCAGTATAAGTATATTTCTCCAGAACTGAGACTGTAGCCAGCCCAAACACTGAGTGAGTGGCATTAGAAGTTTCAAGGGCAGGAGCTTGGGATGAGCATACCCCTCCTTTACTTCATTTCCTAACAGAACTAGTTTTAGTTCCAGCTTGTAGAACCAACTCCTCTTTTCCAAGAGCATTTTTACCTTGTGTCCAGGCTGCAAGTCCTTGATGTTCCTATAGCTTGCCAATCTATCAACCTTTAGAATGATGCTAGGCAATTCCTTTGTCTTGTCTCCACTTCTATATTGTGGGTCATGATAATTGTTCTGTATGATGGCGCAAGTGTGTGGGGACTACAGTTACCCTGTTACAGAGATATAACTGTGTCACACATGTTCTATGGTTTCTTCTCTTTCTTCAGTATGATTATCTGGGTGACAGGAGGCCCGTCCCTGCAGGGATGTTCCCCTTCAACTATCCAGCATCCCCTACGGTTCACGATAAAATGGTATGTCTCATTGGTGTCCCAATATTCCACTAGAGATATTCCATTTCCTTTCCAAGGGTGGGATTTAATTCATAGGAGGGATAAAGGGGCATGTGATGACGTGACAGTGGACAGTTACTTACCTGGCACTGTACTGCTCTCCTGAGATGGTAAAATTCTTTCATGTTTTCAGCCAAGAGGTATATGTTGGCTGCATGTGACCAGCCTGGATTTGCAGTGCGTGTTCTATGATTATGCAAATTGTCAGATGGTTTTAATAATCAGTTGAATCTGTTGAAGATAAGAGTAATTTAATAGGTGCCATTTTTTAAAGAATAAGGATAGAATTAAGCATGAAAATTATGGAGAAGGAAAAAAGACCATCAATTCACACACACACACACACACACACACACTTTTATGGAGGTCAGTGGGGGTCTGGGGTTCATTAGCATCCAGGAAGTATAGCATCTTTTGATAGCATAGTGTTGAATGGGCTCACAGCCACCGAAACATTTCATTCAAGTACCCAAAATAAAAACCTCATGCTGAGATAGCATTTTACATTACAGACTACCTGCATGATGGAGCAGAAGGCTCCAAAATGCCTTCTCCATCATGTTACTGCAGCAATATGTTGCAGGGTGCACTGTTACTTGTTTTTGTAGGCTTAACCCAAACATTTTGCTTTGGTTCCAAATTTCTGCTTTCATGGCTTGAACCTTAAACAGATAGCCCTGTTTTGTCCTTCTAAATTAAGGGCAGATAAATTTGTGGCCCTCCAAATGTTGTTGGACTGCAGCTTCCATAATCCCTCATCACTTGAGCTGCAGTCCAACCTTTGAAAGGCCACAAGTTACCCACCTTAGCTCTAAATGAACAGTATCTTACCAATTGCTATAGTGCTAGGAAGAGAGAATATTTTATCTCTGGAATACTTTCTTTAACCCAAGGGCTTACCACTTTTCTGTCTATAAAGACAAAATGGACAAAGCGGCAGTGAAAGGACAGCTTTCACATTTGGTTCTTTTGGCCCTCCAGTGCAGTTCTGGAACAGGTGACTTTGACAGAGAGAATCAGGGAGACAAAGGTGAGGTTGAGAAGGACATGTAGAAACCTCTGTTCCCTGTTGTTGGCTGTAGTTTCTTTCTTTGTTGCTTTTTCTCACTGGTTTCTACTTCTCTCTTTGTTTGGTTATTTCCCTCGGGGGAGGATCCATTTGGTGGGGGCAGAAACCACTGGGAGTGGGACTCTGCCAAGTGAAACTGCCAACTTCATTTGCTCCATGCCAAGGCTCTTGACCCTGCCTGACACCTTTCACCTGTTGGAGCAAGCAGTAAATCCTGGACTGGATTAAGGTGCCCTGTGGAACAGACTCTAGTTGCACGCCTGATGCACGCAGCTTCTTCTTTCACTCCCCCCTGCCTTCTCACCAGCTATGCACAAAAGCAGATGCATGTGGCTGAATTAGAAGTGCGATAAGATGATCCAGGTAGCACTGAGCAGGTCTGTAGCAGACTCTTTTAACAACAGATGCTCTGTTCCCAATCTTCAGGAGCTCTGAGGAAAAAAAAATGGATTACAGTAGTAGATGTAGAAGGAAGTATTAGAAGCGTTTAAAAATGCAGCGTTCCAATGTTCCCCGGTTAAACCTTTCTCACTGCACTTCACTCCTGGGAGTACAGCCAGTTAGAAGAGTACACACACACACACAGCAGTGTTAACGTAATAATCTTAGCATACATGTAAAAATAGACTGCTTATAGACAACGAACACCCTTTACTGTCCCAAGTTACTTGTTTAGCCAAATAATCACTCAAGACTCGTAAAAGTAGCTTAAAAAGTACAAAACTTCATTACTCACAGTTTCAGAGCATTTACATGTGGCAGAAATTCAGTACAGCTTCCAAGCAGACTAAAACTACTTAAAAATGAATAAAACTACATGATAACAAAAGAATATGCAGGACTCCCTGAGAGAGAGGTCCTCTCACTAAGAAAACATGGCGAAGAGTCGGGGAGTGAACAAAGCCTTCGTGGCTGGCTTCTAAGACAAAGGAGGAGGACTAAGACACTCCCCTTTCCCTAGAAGCCCAATAGCAAAGCATTAGGAAGTTACATCAACACTTATTGTTTGGCTTCTCAGTTAACCCTTCAATAGCAAAACATTTCCATTTATTGGATTGCAAACTATATATTCCAACAGGAAGGATGAGGATAAGCCCCTTTTGCCATATTAGCTAGAGAATTCTGGGGATTGTACAACTTATCTAAGCTTTTGCTATTTTTAAAGAGGAAGGTCCAGACAGTTTCAGCTCAGGTCAGCTAGATTGATCTAAACATATGGCCTAAACCAGTGGTTCTTAACCTATGGACCAGGGACTCCCAGGAGGCTGCAATGTCCTCCCAGGGGGTCCATAAAGCCTTGAAGGCTGCTCCACCCAACTCCTCTCTACATGGAGTGGCCATGTGACAGGAGCCAAGGCAAAGGCTGGCTGGCTGGCTTGGCCTGCACATTGTCATTCAATGCTCCAGCCACAAACTTGCAGGAAGAAGCAGGAGAAAAGTCTTCCCTCCCCCTCCAGTGCCTCTGAGGGAAGGTTTATGGAAGGTGTAATTGTATTATTATTATTATTATTATTATTATTATTATTTTAATCTTGAGTTAAGTCTTGGGGGACCATGGCAACAAAAGATATTTAAAGGGGGGTCACTGGTAAAGAAAAGGTAAAGAGCCACAGGCCTAAACTGCCAAAGACTGACCACAATACTGCTACAATACTGCCAGTCTAGCCATAAGACAGCAGAACAAATGATGACAGGTGACATTTCTACCTAATCCCAAGCTTTCAAAGCAAGATAACTTGCAATGAAAATGGAAGGTGTGGACACAGTTTTTGGTAGCAAAGTCTGCCTTAGCATCAAGAACCAATTAACAAAATTTGTAGCCTGGTGCCACAGAATAATTTCCTGACAATAGTTTCATGGGAACTGTAATGGGCACCACATTTCAATCACATATAGATTAACAAAAGGTCCATGGTGTCCTCATCCAGATCACAACATTTTATTTCAACAGTGCCTGGGGAGAGTGAATTACCAAGCTCCTAGGCTTTAGCAGACTGATACCTGTATGCATTATTACTCTCTGGCTTTTCTTCGCAAACGAAGATTCAGGAAGGACTCATCCCGCGCTTTCTGCAAGCACACTGATGACTGAAAAGGCCAATCTGAGATAAACATATCCGGTTGCAGAAAGCACATTAGAAGGTCTCCTTGGGTGATGATTCCAGGTTGTGTTTCTTTCTGAGTTGTCATTTCTCTTCAAGACTTGTTCGGCGTGAGCTCTCAAATAAGACTGCAGCACTGTGGATAGTGCATCTCCATACCTCCCGATGTGATGCCATGGCGGACCATTGTTGGTGATCAGTTTGGCCAAGCCTGAGATGTTGTTTCAGGGAGTCCTTGTATCGTTTTTTTGGATTATAGTGTGGAGGGAAAGTGGTATCAGTCTGTTCCCCAGGCACTGTTGAAATAAAATGTTGTGATCTGGATGAGGATACCATGGTCCTTTTGTTAATCCATACCTGCCCAGCAGCCGGCAATGCACAGGTTGGGGACAGAGCATCAGCTGTGGATGAAGAGCTACCAGGATCTCTTGATAAGATTTCCTCTAGAGCAGGGAAGGACAACCTGGTGGACAACCTCCTGATTTTTGGACTACAACTCCCATGAACCCCAACCAGCCTAGCCAGTGATTGAGGATGATGGAAATTGCCATGCAAAACATACTCCCATAAGCCCTTGCCAGCATGGCCAATGGTCAGAGATTATGGGAGCAATCATATAAAATATCAGAAGGGCACCAGGTTACCTATTCCTGTTCTAGGGAATGTAAAATATATACACCTAAATCCTTTTGTTAGTCCCAACTAAAGCAAACCCACAGAATCAATGGGAATATGGAAAGGCGACCCTCATGTCCATTCCATTGATCCAACAGTTCTCTTTTAATTGGGGCTAACAATAGGATTCAGGCCAGAACATGATCACAAAGGACTGCGGAGCAGCTACCATCCACCACCCACCCACTTACCCTTCTTTTCAAAAATGCTTGTGATGCTGAATATTTCCTTTCCCTGTATGGGGGAGCTCTGTGCCTGTCTCTTGCTAAGTTGCACCTAACTGCTTTTGCTTCTTCTTTGTGTTTGTTTGTTTCTTTTGTGTTTCCATTTTGCCGCATGCCTAATGGCTCCTGATAGGATGAACTGTTAGACCTTCAATTGCAAAGAAACCTAGAGTATTTGGACCAGCAGGTAGGCTGAGCTGGCTGTGTTCCTCTCCCTGCACCCACTACTCCCAACACATCCTGCCTCTTGTCCCTCCTCCCCAAGTCCCTGCTGTCAGGTGGGTGTTACCTTTACCCTCCCTATGCTCCCACCTCTTTCCTCATTGTCTGTTCTGCTCCAATTCTTGGCATTACTATGGCACTAGTGGGCTTTGATTTGCTTTCTTCATCCTTCCCGTTGACAGTGTCACTTGTGTGCTTGGTGGGGATGGGGAAAGGAAGGGCTGGCTTATGTCAAAAAACTCTGGATTCTGCAGAGCTGTGATTATAGATTTTCATTGAATTTGGTCACAATTGCAGACCAGATATGCATGAAGTAAGCTGGATTTAGGGTAGGACCTGTGTGGACAAGAAAGCAATAATGATACTAGAGATCTAGGAGATTTTCACACGGGCTATATATCCTGTGGCAGGAACAGAACAGGGTCGGGAAAGGTTTTCCCTTTTGGATGATGTTGACCCCGTTCTGTCCTGCATCCATCCTGCTCCCGTGACTGTTCCGGAACAATGTAATCATGATCTTTCATCATGAATAGATCTCCCATTCCATCACTATCACGCAATCACGGGTGTGTGAACAGGAGCCCCGTTCCTGTTCCGAAATGACAGCTGCAGAGGGGAGGTCTGTTCCGAGCACTTCCTGGTACGATCTGGACATCCAGGTAAGTGGCACCCTTTATTTTACCCTCCCTGTTTTGATTGTGTGATTTAAAGTGTGTTTTTGTGCTTGGTGAACTGATTTTATGTTTGGGGGAGTTTTATTTTTTAAATTTACCGCCTGGTGGTAAGTGGCACCCTTTATTTTACCCTCCCTGTTTTGATTATGTGATTTAAAGTATGTTTTTGTGCTTGGTGAACTGATTTTATGTTTGGGGGAGCTTTATTTTTTAAATGTACCACCCGGCCATTATCACGTGATAATATTCCAGATGGCTGGTCGTAAAAGCAGCCTTACGACAGCTGCATTTACGGCCAGCCAGCAAGGGGAGGGGGAGCCCGTTTCTGCTGTGGAATTAAGGTAAGTGTGTGAAAGATATATGTTATTCCGTGGCAGGAACAGGAGAGAAGGTGGTGGAGCAGTAACGGGGCATTTTGTCCCCGTGTGAAAATCTCCTTAGTTAGCACCTTACCATTAATGAAAGTGATATTTTGAATTCAAGTTTGGTTTTGCCCAGTAATTCATCTCCTCAGGTCCCAGAGCAGCAAGGCCTCTTCAGTCCAGTGCTTGGCACTCTCATACTCAACACTCTCATGCAGCTGCTGGTATCCCAACAGGCAATGACCACAGGCAATGACACTTGTTTGACTAAACCAGTGCTAATGCTTGTTTTGGCCATCCTTATTTCCCATTTGTTTCACTATAGGTTTATCTGGTGCCACTGAATAGGTACGCACCATATTAAATTTCCTGCAGTACCCAATAGAGAATTGCTCCAGGGGATTGTGGGAAATTTAAATGGCAAGTGAATTTCAAGACTTAGCCCCTTTTCTTCATGGTAAAATTTGCTAGTCCCCCTGTAAACCTAGTGTCAGCCCTGTTTTATTATTTCTTTACTTAAAATAGTTCTGCATTGCCTGTCAACCCACAAGGGCTCCTGGGCAGTGAACAAATAAAAACCAATTAAACCAATAAAAAAGATACAAAACATTTTAAAAACACATTAAAATATGCTTTTAAAACTCCCAAAAGCAGTCTAAAAACAATCTGTCTGGGTGAGATGATATAATGTGGATTGCTGCTCATTAACACCAATTCGCAGCAGTGTCCATTTGTTTCCATGGTCCTTTGGCAAAATTGCTGGTATGCAAAGCTATCCATGTTTGAAGTGCACACAGAACCATGCCTGCAAGTCCAGATGGTGGCTGCGAGTGAATTACTTGCATTATTATTTCCTGCAAGTTGCTGCTGCTGGACAGTACTGTAAATAAAAGGTGTGCAAGTTCAACCTCCTGCTTAAATCAGCTGTTTGGTCACCTCAGCCCAGCAAAAAAGCACATGATCACTACTGTGAAACTCCAAAATGGTAGTTCTGGCCAGCAAGCCTGCCCCTTGCACACATCCAACCAATCAGATTTCCAGTTCCGTCCTTGTCGAGAAAGCGCAGCAATTCGAATCGGTTGTCCTAATGATCAGTAATGCGCATTTCCTCTCATGATTTTAAAAACTTCAAGAAAAGCCACAAAGGCTTCACCTCATGGTATTTGTAGTTTTTGGGGCCCCTCCTTCTGAATAACGTAATCACTGCAGGATCTTGTTGGGCCCAAGAGCACCCCCAAGCTACAAACTTAATCTGTCAGAGAGAGTAATCTCATCCAGAACAGGATGTGATCCCAATCCCAGGTTGGTTTTCCTAGTGACCAGCAGCACTTCTTTCTTGTCTGGATTAAGCCTCAGTCTATTCACCTGCATCCAGTCCTTTATTGCATACAGACAATGATTCAGTGCTACCACAGCCTCCTTGGCATCAGTTGTAAAGGAGAGATAGAGTTGAGTATAATAATAATAATAATAATAATAATAATAATAATTTATTTCTATCCCACCCCTCTGCAACGCAATCGTGGCGGCTTACAATATAAAACTCCATAGACACAGTACCCTAGCCCACTCACCCCTTAAAATAATATTAAATTATAAATGATTAAAAACATACAGTAATTAAAATATATAAATTAGAAGGAAAAAAATAAAATATACAATAGTTAAAAAATCTAATTGTAGCTCAGAAGGACAGCCGAGTCTTGGGCCGGGATAGTTATTCAGGAAAGGCCTGCCGTAAAAGATCTGTCTTGACAGCTTTTTTAAAGCTGTCTAAGGTGGTAATAATAATAATAATAATAATCTCATCATCAACATACTGCTGAAGCAATAGGTATCATGTAGATGTTAAAAAGCATAGGGGACAGTATTGACCCCTGTGGTACCCCACAGGTTAATGGCCAAAAGGCTGAAAAACAGTCCACTAGCATCACCCTCTGTGAACGGTCAGCCAAGAAAGACCAGAACCACTTTGAAGCAATGTCCCCAAGTCCTGAATCAGCCAAGTGACCCAGAAGGATGCCATGGTTGATGGTATCAAAGGTGGACCAATATGGACTCACCCAACTCCCAGTGTAGGTCACCCACCAAGTCTGTTTCTGTCCCAAAATCAGGCCTGAATCCAGATTGGAATGGGTCCAGGTAATCCATTTCATCCCAGAAAGCCTGGAGGACCTCATTCTCTTCCCAAGTGTGAACAGCAACAGAGGCTTGGTCACTGGAGGATGAACACCAGCCTCCAATGTCAATGAGACACTCATCTGGATTTTTAACTGAAGTTCAAAAAAGATCTCCAAGTTGCTGAAGCTCTTGGGTCTATGATCTTGTTGTGTGGCTTGGACATACCCTGGATATATCTTCGGATAAACCCAGAGTGGATTCACTGCCCCATGAACTTAGGAGCCAACAGCTTCCACTGGGCTTAGAGAGATCCCCTGATGCCTCTAATCCCTGTGTTCTTGTGTCTTAGGACCAGTTTATACCCTTGGCAGAACTAGGTGGCAAAGTTTTTTGTCTCAGAGTGTACCTTTGCATTGCATGAAGGGTTTACATGAGTGAATACATTCAGACCCCTGTATCTGCCAGGGTTTGATTCCTGGACTTACTGTGGATACCAGAAACTATGGATAACAGTAAAGCTTATTGAAATGATGGACGTGGTAAAAAAAAAAATACCATAGGGTTGCCTTGGAGGAGACCACTCTAGGCATTTTCTAGGATTGCTGTAGTATGTGTCCCTGTTTTGTGTCCTGCAGACAGGGCCGGTTTAACCTGTCTGCCAAATCAGCATTGGCAGGGGACCCCGAGGTCAAGAGGGGTCCCCGAGGTCAAGAGAGGGCCCCGTGTTGGCCTCCTTAACCTGATGAAGGAACAGCCAGGAGACAGCCGGGAGGAGCCCCCTCTTACCCTCCTCCTCCAAAAACCTCCTGCTGGCTTTTTTTAAAAAACAAACAAAACAGCCTCTCCAAAACTAAAGAGAAAGAGAAAGAGAAAGAAACAGCAGCCCTCCGTGGCAGAAGGTGGAGGGAGAGGCACATCGGAGAGGGTGAGTGTGTGTGTGAGAGAGAGAGACAGGGAATTTGAGGGTTGTCTCCCTCAGAAAGGGCGTCTTTCTTTCTTTCTTCTTGCCCATGTGCAAGTCATATGGGGGGCCCAAAGTAAAGCATTGCAGGGGGCCCCAAAATTCCTTAAACCGGCCCTGCCTGCAGATAACTAAAACTGTGGATATTGGTTCTGCGGATATGGGGATCTGACTGTATTTCCCTATGGGAGAGAAAACACCTTGTCATGAAGAACTGGCTGAAGACCTTACTCTTGTCATACTTATTTGTGCAAGGAGTTTTTGGGATGCAAGGAAGAGTAAAACATGAGATCTCCCTCACCTGCACTTGACACAATGCTCTTCAAGAAAGGCTGTGCCATTTTGAATCAAAGCTATTCTCTGCAGTATGCAAAATGAGATGATAGAATTCTGGATTTTAACATTTCAATGACAGGTGCAGGTATCCATATTTTCCAATACAAGCAAACAAGCTGGCTAGATAGCTCTTAGGGCAGTATAGTCCTTTCCCTGATTTGCTACTTAACCCAACATTTTAGTAAAGCATTGTGCTTAATTTGTAGAGTGACTGATAGCTTAGACTCAAGAGTTAGCCAGCCACTTATCTATCCCAATTCTATAGTGACTGGGAATTCAGGCACACATTGGTATTTAAGGGCAAAATGATATGTGATGCAGGAGATCCTAATTAAATCTCCAAATATGACAACAGAGTAGTGAAGTTAAAGATTTTCCTTGGGGTTTTCTTTCTGATGTTTCACCTGCATCTGTGGCTGGCATCTTCAGAGAATGGTTGGGTAGGAGTGTATGTGGAGTTTATATGCTATGAACCCCTGTTGGGGAGTATATGTGAATTTGTGTAATTGAATGGTTAGTTTCTGGGTATAGAAATGCAAGGATGATTAGTGTCTGTTTGGCTAATGGTTGGTTGATGGGCCATTATCTGCTGGAAATCTCCCTGTCCCTGGGTGGAATTCCTTTCGTAAGTGCTGAGTTTTGATTCTATTGTTCTTCAAAACTGGTAGCCAGATTTTGTTTACTTTTAAGGTTTCTTCTTTCCTGTTGAAGTTGTCCAGGTGTTTATGGATTTCAATAGCTTCTCTGTGCATTCTGACATGATAGTTGTTGGCCTGGTCTAGAATTTCTGAGTTTTCAAATAGCATTTTGTGTCCAGGTTGGTTTAAAACATGTTCTGCTACTGCTGATTTTTCTGGCTGGCCCAGTCTGCAGTGTCTCTCATGTTCCTTGATTCGTGTTTGCACACTGCGTTTAGTGGTCCCTATGTAAACTTGTCCACAGCTGCATGGTATGCAGTAAACTCCTGCAGCACATACCATGCAGCTGTGGACAAGTTTACATAGGGCCCACTAAATGCAGTGTGCAAACATGAATCAAGGAACATGAGAGACACTGCAGACTGGGCCAGCCAGAAAAATCAGCAGTAGCAGAACATGTTATAAACCAACCTGGACACAAAATGCTATTTAAAAACACAGAAATTCTGGACCAGGCCAACAACTATCATGTCAGCACAGAGAAGCTATTGAAATCCACAAACACCTGGACAACTTCAACAGGAAAGAAGAAATCCTAAAAGTGTACAAAATTGAAAAACAATAGACTCAAAACTCAACACTTACAAAGGAATTCCACCCAGGGACAGGGAGATTTCCAGCAGATAATGGCCCATCAACCAACCATTAGCCAAACAGACACTAATCATCCTTGCATTTCTATACCCAGAAACTAACCATTCAATTACACAAATGTATATATACTCCCCAACAAGGGTTCACAGTATATAAACTCCATATACACTCCTACCCAACCATTCTCTGAAGATGCCAGCCACAGATGCAGGTGAAATGTCAGAAAGAAACTATTCCAGAACACGGCCTCACAGTCCGGAAAAAACCCAAGGAAAATCTATGGATGCCGGCCATGAAAGCCTTCGACTTCACAGAGTAGTGAAGTGTTGCACTTCAAGACCAAACGGACCCGGATGCAAATCCACACACGCCATGCAGTTCTTTAGGTTACTTTGGGCCTCTCACCGCTCTGAGCCTAAACTACCTCACGGGATTGTTGTGATTATGAAATGAGGGAGGCATTGGATACAACGCTGAATTCTTTGGAGAAAGTGTAGGCAAAATGCCCCTTTGTTTCGAAATAGTAACTGAGAAAGAAGTGCCAGAGAAGGCCAGGGGTTTCTTTCCTCTGTGCCGTTTTCCCAACTGAAATCACATGCACCTTGTTGAATTTACTATACTATAAGCCCTGCTGAGGCAAACAGATAGGTGCTCATATTAGATCACTTCTTTTCTCCCACTGATGATAACAACCCTCTAACTGAGGCTTTCTTGTGATCCAGTTAGCAACCTTGAGCAATTGTTTAAAAGAAAAGATACCAGGCTCTGTAATCTTGAATCTCCTGTGTCATACATAGCTTGGTCCTTGAAGAAATAGCAGCACTGGAATCACTTAGAGTCTGCACCTTCCCTTAATGTAGGGTGAGAATTGTGCATCCCTCCAGCTGTTGTTGAAGTGCACCTCCCAGCAGCCCTAAGGAGAATAACTATTGATGACGAGCACTGGGAGTTGTGTTTCAACAAGATATGAAGATTCTCACAGTTCCCACCCTGTCTTAATGGCTAGCCCCTTCCTCATCAGTTGAGAAGCTCTGGATTTTCCTTCTGTCTACAACAGCTTCATGCATGGAGTGGAGGCACCTTACTGCCTTCCAGATGTTACTGAATTGCAATTCCAGTCAGTCCTAGTCAGCATAGACAATCATTAAAAAGGATGAGCCAATGATGAGGGATGATGGAAGTTGTAGTTCAGTAGTCACCTGTCCCTGGATTTAAGCGTAAATAGTCAGTCAAGACTAGCCCAAACCAGAGGGACCAGCTATTTCTTGACAGTTATTGACAAAAATGCCAAATTCTGCACCCATCGTATGGTGTTCTCCTCAATCAGAATGATCTGAATTCAGTCAGGGAGTGGGGACGGAGGGAGGGGGGAGTGGTCTAGACAGTCTGTTTGAAATTCATACATAAAAATGTTAGACTACAGAAGTGCTATGCAAAAATGATGCCCTATCCACTGCTATTGTTACAATTGGTGCCTTTGTCTGACAAAGCACTGTTGGAGCAATGTAATATTTCTCCAGTTTGAGCTGCTGTAAGATGTTCATATGTACAATTGTCCCTCCATATCCACAGATTTGGTATCCACAAATTTAAGTATTCACGGCTTGAAAATATTCTTAAAAAAATAATAATCCAAAAAGCAAACCTTGATTTTGCCATCTTATATAAGGGACACCATTTTGCTATGCCATTACATATAATGGGACTTGAGTATTCACGGATTTTGGTATCCACAGGGGGTCCTGGAACCAAAACCCAGCGAATATGAAGGGACAACTGTACACTAAATGGGTACTATGGTAGAACATGCATTCGGATCAGAGCTTGAAGAACTTCAGCCCTGATAATCTCCTACCTAGCATGGTCAGTAGCCATGCTAGCTGGAGTATTCTATGAGATGTGATTCACAAAACCTATCTCCCTCAGTTTCTCTTCTCAGGCAGAATCTGGTCAGTCAGCTAAAAATGTACAGATGGCAAAAGGAGAAAATCTAGATCCTGGTGCTTTTGGTGATTCCATGTATGTCTTGAAGAGTGATTGTCCATATGAGAATCCTTTTTAATCTGAAGCCGTGTGTGAAAAAGCCATCTGTACATAAATGTGAGAAAGAATTCATGGTGTGTCTGTGTTTCTGTGAGGGGGTGAAATTTCACTCATTGGACTATATGTGATCATTTGTATACATTTGTGAATGTGTGAAGCATTTATACATGGCCTTCTTTGAAAGCACATGAACACAGTTCTCACGTACTCTGGTAAATAGGCATTTTGATCAGTCTAAACTAGACTGTAGGTGAATTATTATCAAATATAGACAATTTCCAAAGGGTTTAGCCATATTAGTCTATTTAGCAAAAAACAAAACAAACAAAACAAACAAAAACAACCAAGAATCCTATGGCATCTTAAAGACTAACATTTATTATGTCGTAAAAATGTGATCATACATGTGTTAGTCGTGAACTTACTACACAGCTCTTAATTGTTTAAGTCGTTAGTTGAGTCAATATTTATCATGCAGATATTGGTCTAAATCCTGCTGTTAGTTCTGACTAGAGTAGGTCCATTGAATAAATGGGATTTTACCTACATGTTGACTCACCATTAAATAATTGATTGGATAGGTCTACTGTAGTTAGTAGTAATAACCCACAGGATATCAGCCATTATACATTTAAAAATAGGGGCAAAAGAAATGGTTAAAGTTCCATTTAATCACCAAATAGCCATAATAATACTGAATTTGTATATGAGAGGTGAAGTGTGCGTATCTATGAATCTGCATGTAGATGAAATCCACATGGCTATCCTGAAATTTGGTAGGACACAGGCCCAGCTTTATAGCACAATTTTGTCCAAAGATTCCCAGGAAAGTGAAACTTCTCAGTTAAGTGTAGTAACTATAACATGAAGTAACTAATCTAAACAACTTAACTTGAGATGGAACAATCTCCCTGGCCTGTGGTGGGATCAAGAGGTGGTTGCTGCCCAGGCCTTGGGAGAGAGAGTGAAGGAAAAGCCTTTTGGGAAAACTTCAGCCTGCAAGATGAAATTGGAAATAAAAAGGAAATCCCATTGCAAGCACTGATGGATGGCTGATGCTAGCCTGCAAAAAGCTTGTGTTTCAATAAACAGCCTTGCTCCAGAGGCAATCTCATTATGGCTTCAGAGTCAGTAAATCTTCCATCAGTAGTGTGTCTGCTTTGGGCTGAAGCCAGGGAAGAAGAGCCCATTAAAAGCTCTCCAGATACATCCTTAGTGGGATTTCCCCCTTCTGATTTTTAAAAAGAACAATCCACAAAATCATTGAGTCTTTCCATCAGCTTCTCTCTCCCTTTTTAACCCCATGCAGAAAGACTGATGAGTAGAGTGAACAAATGCAGCTGCCTGAACCCTATTTGTTTGTTATGCCCTGGCGACTTGAGTTAGCAAGTGCATCGAATTAGGTCCTCAACATTTGTGTGTGTGAGCCTCTAGAGATGTATGCCCCATCAACTTCACTAGAGTAATGGAGACTGATGTCCGTGAAAGATCACTTGAGACTCAGGATTTTTGTTTCAGCGACTCCATAACCTTATGGAGTTAGTAGTAATTATAACAGATACACCCATGCACATAACCAGATGCAGCCAGACAACTGGATGCATCCTTTCCTCTTCTAGAATTAATCTGTGTAATCTAGTCCAAAGTGTCTTCTTTGAACTACAATTCCCAGAATTCTCCAGCAAGTGTGCTGGGGTTTCTGGCAGTTGCAGTCCAAGCTCTGGCTTAGGCTGCTGAATGTAATTAGGCAGAGGCAGAGGAAAGGGGGATATTCAAAGGGAACAGGTCCAGGTAACTAAAGCAGGCAAGCAAACAAAGGTGTAACTTCTCAGTAACACCACCACTACTAGCTAATTTGATCTGGGGGTGGAAATCTTTTTCTGATCAGATCTTCCAAAATAAAGACCAGATGTGGACACTGAAGAGACCAGTTTTAACCTCTCCATGACCCTGGCTGGCCACACCAGTATGTTGCTCCAGTGTGCCTGATGTGACTGGAAATGACATCATGTCCCTTCCTGTTTCAGTATCAGCCAATTTTGGGTATTTGGTAATATGGAGGTAGTTTTGAGCCATTTTGGATTGATGGATGAAAATTTCCCTGCTTTTTAAAACAGAGGTGGGTGGGTGGGAAATAGGAGGTTTCAAAGGCTACGCTTTGGGGCCCTAAGGAACCCATGCATCCTATGGGCTGCATTTTGTCCACCTTGATATAGAGAAAGATAAAGGTAAATAAGCTTTAAGGCACCTGTGCCTCTAACCTTGATTGGCGTGGTATTGCTAGGAAGAGGCAAGTTTAAAAACTTCCCTACAGTTCACATTGTTTCTTCCAGTTAAATTTTCCCCAAAGGTCTGTCAGACCCCAAACAGACAAAAAAGACAGACAGCTGTACATTCTTGTTTTTGCTTATTTATTATTTATTTATGTAGACTATTTAAAGCTGCCTTTTTTTAGGACTATGCCCTGTCAAAGCAATATACAGAAGACGTGAGAAATGAGCTGCAAATTATAAGGACTTACATCCAGACAGATCTCCAAAAATTACTTCTGAAATTCTGTTTTGCCAACATAAGCAATTCACCAAAGGCAGGTTTGAAGAGAATAGTCCTCTGTGCCCACCTAGAAGCCTAAGTTGTAGAGGCAAAACATAGTTCAACAGGAAAGGAGTTCTAAACATTTATGACCCTGGCTGAAAAGGCCTAGTCTCTAATGCATGCCAGCCTTGCTTATCTTAATGGCAAACACTCAAGGAGGAGACCTGATGTAGATCTTAGTATTTAGGTATATGTGGATAAAGATCTGGGCCCAAGGTGTTAAAGGTGCTTTGAATCATACAGTGTATGATTAAAGGAAAGTGTCATGGGGAAAGATTTTTTACAGCAATAATTTCTCCATCACTGCTGATCAAATTAGTATCTGGTTGCTCGGAAATAATTCCCACATACAGAAAAAGAAGTCCAGAACAAGGCTTCACTTCAGACCAATAGGAGATTTTCACACGAGGACAAAATGCCCCATTACTGCCCCACTACCTCCTCTGCCGTTCCTGCCACGGAATAACTTAAATTTTTCACACACTTCATCTTAATTCCGTGGCAAGAATGGGCTCCCCCTCCCCTCGCTGGCCAGCCATAAATGCAGCCATTCTAAGGCTGTTTTTATGACCAGCTGTCTGAAACTTTATCACGTTATCACGTGATAATGGCCCGGCGATAAATTTAAAAAATAAAACTCCCCCAAATATAAAATCAGTTCACCTAGCACAAAAACACACTTTAAATCACACAATCAAAACAGGAAAGGTAAAATAAAGGGTGTCACTTACCTGGATGTCCAGATCATACCAGGAAGTGCTTGGAACGGACCTCCTTTCTGTGGCTGTCATTTCGTAACAGGAACAGGGCTCTTGTTCGCACACCTGTGATTGTGTGATAGCGATGGAACAGGAGGTCTATTCACGATGAAAAATCATGATTACATTGTTCCAGAACAATCACGGGAGCAGGATGGATGCAGGACAGAACAGGGTCAACATCTTCCGAAAGGGAAAACCTTTCCCACCCCTGTTCTGTTCCTGCCACGGGATATATAGCCCGTGTGAAAATCTCCATAGTCCCTATGGCTTCAGAAAATGAAAGCTGAAAAAACATAAGACATCCTTGGGCCAAGACAGAGGATCTTGTATGATTCTCCAGCAGGGGCAGATGTTGTTGACTGCAGCTCCCAAAATTCCTCACCATTGACTCTGCTGTCTTGAACTGCTGGGAGCTGCAGTCTAAAAATATCTGGAGGGCTGCATTATTTCCATTCCTGCTTTACAGTTTCACTGCTAAGCCTGCTTTTATAGAAATAGATCAGCACTGTGAACCACCAGTACAAGCTCTCAGTGAAGATGACTCCCTGGATGGGGTTTCAGGACTGTTTCCTTGGGACCATGTGGTTGGGAAAGGAATAAACTTTCCCTTCTCACTCCCTGCAGTCCAGATGTGTTCAGGCTGCTCTTTGGGTAACAAAAGAACGTGTGCCCTCACCTGTTCATTGTATTCAAGCAATTAATGGCCTGTTTTGTTTGACTCTAAGAGCCTTACCGCACTCTGAAGAAAAGCAGCAAGGCAGCAGGAATGTTCAGTCTTTACTGCTGCCTTACCGCATGATGTCGCCATTTTTCCAGAGTTCTTTTGTTCCAGTGCCATGGGAGAATGAGCAAAAACCATGTCTTTTTGCAAATGGGTTTTTCTGGTTAGCGAAAAGGCACAGATTTGTGACTCTAGAACAAAAAAACAACGATGCCATGCAGTAAGGCAACATGGAAGATGGAACGTTCCTGCTGCCTTGCCACTTTTTTTTGTAGTGCAGTAAGGCTCTAAGCCATCTATCTTAGTGCTCCCCCCATAAATAATTTTTATTGTAATCTTTGAATGTAAACACCAAAGATCAACATAATCAACACTTTTCCACATACACATAACTGACATACATACAAAACACTAGTGATTTTCAGCATTCCCCTCATTGGTTTATGCCAAAAATTAAGTTCAACTTCTACTTAACAACTAAAAAGATAAGTAACATACTTCCACAGTTTAGTTAAAAATACCTAATTAATTTTCCAGGCTTGGAAATATCATCTCATGTTCTTTTTCTAACATATATTGTACAAAAAGCTCCCAGTCTTTTACAGATTCGCCTATTGTTTCCCCTCTTATTAACATAGTTAATTTGTCCATCTCTGTTAATTCAAATATCTTCAATACCCACTCATCTATTGAAAGTATTTCCCTTTTCTTCCCTTTTTGTGCATAGACTACCCTTGCTGCTGTTAGCATGTATTGTAATGTTTTCTCATGCTGTTTATTTACTGACTTATGTATCAGACCCAATGACATAAGCTTAGGCTTAAAACTTAATTTTGTCTTGATAATTCTTTGTATTAACTCATGAATTGCTCTCCAATACATCTTTGCCTCTTTACAGGACCACCACATATAGTGATAAGATCCTTCTTGAAATTCACATTTCCAACACTCATTTTTCATATTTTTTATACATTTTATCTAATTTTCCTGGTGTCTGATACCAATGGAACATTACCTTATAACAATCTTCCTTCAAATTATTGGATAGTGTAAATTTCAATCCTTTCTGCCGACTCTTGGTGCTGATATCATGTGTTTCAGTTCTGTGAGATTCCTTTTGCCTTGTGCCATTAGAGCTAAGGCACAGGTCCAGATGTTTCCACCTTTATGGCAGGGACAGGGTGGGGGTGGGGAGCAGTCACAAATGTTCAAGACTAAACTGAAGTGACTGCTTCCTCGCTCAGTATCTTGACTTTTTCCTTCCTTGTCTGCCACAGATGAGCGAGAGCGAGACTTTGATCAGTATGGTGAACAGAATGGTGGAGAGCTCCTCTCCTAGGGCTCAACTGTACATGCAAGTAAGACATCACAGCAGCTCTGCCATCAGCCATGCCATTCCAGCTGCTTTTGCATGGCAGAACCATTCCCAGTATCCTACCACCTCACATCTGCCTCCATTTGTGAGATGCCCATCCAACATCCCATCCCATATTCATACATGAAGCAGCCCAAGAAGGCGCCCAATATGCTCCAGTGTACTGGTGCCTCTCACACAGGAGGATTCCTTGTAATGTTCTCAGGTCCCTGTCTTTTCCTACATAATTGAAGGAAGACATGCTGATGTTACTGGCCTGAATTCTATTGTTAGTCCCAACTAGAGTAAACCCAAAAATGGAACTTACATAAGTACTGGTTACCAAGTTACTATTGATTAGAAGGATCCACTCTAGTGGGAGTAACAACAGGATTTAGGCCAACCTCGAATGTGTTAAGAGCTCTGTGCCACCTTGTGCCGACCTCTTTCCATTCCTTTTATACTTTCCATAAGTATGATAAAAGCCAGGTTTAGGATCTAAAACCCCTGCTTACAAAACACTTGCTGTTTTGTACTAGAGGATGAATCCTATTAGTTGATTTTTTGAAAGAAAAAATTATTTTGATGTATGCCCATTATTAGATTTGCACCAGACTTCTTGAAAATGGTTAGACGTTAGCATTTGCATCTATGATTAGTCAGCTACAAACCTTTGTCTCATCCACGGCTTTCAGACAGTACTCTGAACTCAACCCTTTTTTCAGTGTCAATGCCTTGGAAAATTTGGAGAGGAATACTTTTTGTACTGGCATCTCCTGCTTAAGGTGGAAAGTCTATAATAGCCAGATGTCCTATTTTATAGAGGACAATTCTTTTTCAGAAAGGCTTTCTGAAAGGTCTCCCCTCTATTAGAAAGTGTCCTCTATTTAAAGGACTGTCCAGTCCTAATCCATTTTAAAGAGAAAGCAAAGAAGGCAGAGAAGGAGCTACCACTTGGCAGTTGGAGTAGGCACATAGGTAAATCTTCTGCTAGTACCTTTCCCTCAACAACACTAATCCATTTCTACAGGGATATGGTGGAATATAAAACAGAACATATTAATTCTACAGGTAAGCTCCCTCCCTCTCATCTATTAAACAGATTTTCTAGCGAGGCATAGAGGGTGGCTCACTGGTTGCAGGAAACAGAATAATCAATTTCTACACTTAATTGTATCCAGAACTCATCATTATAATCCCTAAAATCTGATTCAGAAATCACTGTTGAGCCTCAGAACCAGAATTTCCTGTATCATGCATTAGGTGTAACAATTTTTGTATGCCTGGTCCAGATTGGCAGAAGAAATCATGCTCCTGAGCATTTGGAGAGTTCTGTTTCTTGGTTAATAAGCTATTGTGACCAGCCTAAATGCAGTAAGGTTGAAGATCCAGGATGACCAGGACACAAAGGAACTCCATCTTCTTAGCAGGCTTGGAATTGCTCATTCCCTACATTAAACAATTGAGTCAACAATATAATCATGAACACTGCATCACATTGTAATTACAATCAACCATCCATCATCCATTGCTACTGCTCAAGACTCAGTCATAGTTTTGCCATTGTTTTAAATACTACAAATGTACTTACTGTCTGACTAACTTGCTATGTGTATACAGTAAGGTAGATTGCAGCAGAACATTGCTAATAATTTCAGGTTAGACATGATTTTTGGATGAGTTTGAGATAGCCTTGACATGGTTTTATTTGTATGAGAAAATCGAGTAGTTTATTTAATGGGGCATTCTCATTGTTGACTCAGGCTTGAGCTTTGTGCTGTGCCAATTGCTCCAGGGTTCAAAGGCCTTCCACCTGAGAAGTGTCATGGCCTCCAAGTTGGTCTAGCTGCAGCAATATATTGGTTGTCTTCAAATGCAAGCTCCCTGTGGGTGGGTTTCCTCACTTGAGAGAACAATAGGCCAACCCAGTTTCACACTAGTGCTTAATTCAGACCAGCTACCACCACCACCATCTCTTCACAACACACTGATATCCAGGGAGACAGTGATACCTAGTTAATAATCCCAGCCAGGAGTAGCTGGAACTGATATGAAATCTACGCTTTCCTTTGTCATTTAACAGGGGCTTTCCAGGCTTATGGGCTTATCATAACTCTCCCCAAGAAAATGATATCCCTGTAGCATAGTACCAAGTAATATAAAAGCTTACTCACTAGACAGTGCTTTAAGGCAAAAAAGTAATCTAAAGGAACCAGGAACACATTAGTTAGAAAGAAAACATTGGTATGATAAAATCAGGCATATAAGAAAATGCTCAGATTTAGAATAATTACCAGTCTGCTTACTTCCAAGGAGCTCTGTACTCTCAGTGAGAAAGCAGATAATTCCCACTCCCTATAACATGCACACCCAAATACCTCCCCCACATACCCAGCATCAGGCAGAACAGATTCCAAACAGGTACCTTTTCATTGCAGTCTGCCACAAAAACATACTACATCCTCTTAATGTAGGAAAACAAAATTCAGGTACTACTAGAGATTTCATTAACCCAGCAGTTGTGAACTGGACCAAGATAAGTCTACATTCCAAAGTGGCCAAAGATTTGAACTAATATTTAAATTTGTTCAGGGCATTGGAAATATTACTTCTTGGACTACAACTCCCAGAATCCCCCAGCCAACATTGAAACTGCCCAAAAGTAACATCTCCAAAAGTAATCCAAAACCAACATTTTCAAGCTCTTGATTTGTTTTCAGTTGGAATCAAGCAAATTTTCAAAGTGTCATGTCTGCCATGAATAAAATCATTAGATAAAATCATTACTAATTTTAATGGTTCCAATATATAACACAGTACAAAGAATGGGAGCTTTTATCTCTGGCTTTCAACTCCTTGCTCAAGAGTTAACAAGATCAGTATGCCTAAGTGATAGGTCTTATAAACTTCATAAGTCCATAGGAAGCTGCTTTATATTGAGTCAAACTATTGTTCATTTAGTTCATTATTGTCTAGACTGGTAGGCAGTGGAAGTCAAAGGGACTTACTGTACTCTGAAGAAAAGCAGCAAAGCAGAAGGGACATTCTGTCTTTCCTGCTGCCTTACCGCATGGCATTGTAATTTTTTTCATTCCAGTCCCATCAGGGACCGAGGTAAAACCGTGGCTTTTTGCTAACCAGAAAAACCCGTTAGTAAAAACATGTGGTTTTAGCTTGGGCCACCACAGGACCTGAATGAAAGAATGCTAGAAGAACTGCAGTGTCATGTGGTAAGGCAACAGGGAAGACAGAAAGTTCCTGCTGCCTTGCTGCTTTTCTTTGGAATCCAGTAAGCCCCAAAGATTTCAAATAAAATCTTTCCCAGTCCTGAGACCTTCTACATGCAGAGCAAGCACTGAGCTATGAACCATTTCCTTAAAAATGAGCAATATAACAATGTTAAAGTTAATACTTGAATGTAGAGTGCTACCTATGGCATGGTATATCATGTTCATGGATCAGCATTCTTTGCAAGAGCAGAGTATCCACTTATTAGCTCCTGTTGAGTTGTTGTTAAGAATTTATTTACTCCAGTTGTATTTTCATAAATAGTTGGTTTGCTGGAAAACAATAAATTCTGTTTCTGATGTGGTGCCTTTTTTCTGTGCTGCATTGCATCAATGCTAATCAGTGTTCTCCTGTGATATTCATACACCCCTTTTGGGTAAGTACTGCTAGCTATGTCACTGTTCCAGAGAAATGATGCAGTATTCAATGTTGATTTTTTAAAAAACAATTCATACACCAAAGGCAGTGCTCTAGAACAGCCTCCATGACTGTTTCTCTGCATTAGTTTTTCTGCGTGTAAAACTGCAGTTGCTCATAAGCTGGGGAGCTGGATAGGAAGAACCTCAAACCATACCACTAAATGGTTGCATCTCGAAAAATATTGCCCTGTGTATGTCTAGCTTTGGAATTCAGATCAGGGAATAAAGTAGAAGTCATAGCAAAGGGTTGCCTGCAAAGTTCTTTATTGTTGTCTCATTTTGAAAGCAGTAGATCAGCTCCATTTCTGTGGTTATTGAGGTTTTTTCTTAATCCAGCCTTCTGAAGGTCAACCAGTCCTGGCCTCACTGTTTCCTGAGGATGGGACTCTGGTGACTTGTTGATCAACCACCCTCTTATAGCAACATCTTGGATCAGGCTTTCCCCAACTGGTGCCTTTCCCATCACTCCAGCAAGCATGGTGCATGGCCACACTGGCTGCTGCTGATGGGTGTTGTAGTCAAACACACTGAGAGGGCACTGGGGGGGTCTATCTTAGACCTTGGTTTCTGTTTCGCATGGAAAGACCTGCACCCAGGAAGCTCAGCACACTGCACATGCATAACAGCCACTGCTATTAGGCCTACAAAACCCAGCAACAATTCTTAGGAGATTATCAGACGACCTTAAAAATGCACGACAGGGACAACAGGAGAATGCCAAAGGGCTCTCTTATCAGATGTCATTGTCCCTGTCTCGTCCTGCTCCCATCCGTTCCGTCTGCATTTTTTTTTTATTGACAGCTTAAGCCGTCAATAAAGCCATCAATCGCCCATTCTGTCTCTGTGATCGAGTCACAGGCTTGTGAACCGGCACCCCATTTCTGTGGCATGATGCCAGCCATGGTGGGAAGTCCCTGATGAAGACTTCTGGGTGCGATCGGGACATCCAAGTAAGTGACACCCTTCCCTCCCTCCCTGGGTTACCTGTATTTTTTTAACTTTGTTTTTGTGTTTGCTGTCACTTTTCTTGCTTTCTTTTACTTTTTAAATTTTTTCCCCACCCTTGTTCTCTTGCGAGAACGGCCCAGGATTTCAAATAAGGAAGTGAATACAGCTCAGCACGAGTTGCATTCATTTCCTGGACTGCCAGAGAGGAGGGAAACCATTTTTTGTCACAATTTTAAGGTAGGTTTGATATTTTTTTAAAGTGGAACAGGGGCAGGAGTGGGGCGAGAAATAGCTAGCGAGACAGGGACGCTATATATGGTCCTTATCTGAAAATCTCCTTAGTTTTGTATGCTGCATACTAGTCTTGTACATCTATTAGCGAATTATGTGTTAGTGGATTACATGGAATAGCCCTTTTGCACGGTTCTAGCTACCACATTTTAAGGTACTCTGACCCACTCCCCACTCCACCTATCATCAACCTGAATTCTGAGGTGGGAAAAGTCAATTATATCTGGAAATCTCGCAGTTGCAGTTGTGATTGTGAATGAAGCGGCTGTTTATGGTTTGATGGGTTGTGTGTAATGGTCTGGCAAGCTATAATGTTGGCTGCACGTCTAACATGCATGTACAAATAGCATAGCATTCATAGCTCATGAATCTGAGCAAGAACAAAACAAAACCCAGCAACATCTTAAGTGTTATAAACATGGTTATTCCCTTCTATTTAGATAGCAAAAGAGTCTTTTTCTCATTGTGTGGTACGAAAGAATTCCTTCCTTCAATGAGATAAAAGATGGCTGATGTTAAGAGATGCAAATATTAGATAGATCTGTGGGAATGGTTGAGTAAAAGTAAAGTATGTACCTTCAAGTCACCTGTTGACTTACCCCACGAATTTCACAGGGTTTTCTTAGGCAAGGAATACTCAAGGTAATTTGCCATAGCCTTCCTCTGAAATATAGCCTACAGCAGTCTCCCTTCCAAATGCTAACTAAGCCTGGCCCTGCTTAGCTTCCAAGATCAGATGAGATCTGGTGCCTTTAGGGTGTTTAGGCAATTGTAGAGTAGCAGTGGTGGAAATGCACTACAGTGACCTGAATCCAATTTACCGGTAGGAAACACATTCAGGGGTAGCCGTGTTGGCTATGTAGCAAAGCAAAATCCAGAATCCACTCTAACACCATCACTTTTTAAAAAACATCTTTTGCCTGATGAAGAAGCCATTAGAGCTTTGAAAACTTGCATCATGTGTTTTGCAGTTTGGTTGGCCAATAAAGTATCATTTTTTTGTGGATTCTGAATCCAGCTGGTTAGTCCCAGCTAAGGTAGATCTATTCAATTAATTGCTGGATGGCAAATATTTACAACCTAGCAACTGATTCAGTGAGTCTCCTTTACCTTGGACTAACAAAATGGATTTAGGCCATTGTCTTGCAGTGGTTCTAGCTGGGAGTAACAGTAGGACTCAAGCCAGTGTTTGTCTTTCCCAAATAAATATACTGTACTTGCCATCAGAGAAAGACTTGGAAGAAATTAGGGCTGTAAGAGTTGAAAACCACTGTGTGTGTGGGAGAGAAAGGGAAAGAGTTTCACTGAGCAGAAAAGCAGCCTTGAATTTCCCCAGGGCCTTGTCATGGCATGTTAACTTCAAGGGGGAGAGAGCAGCAGTAACTTGTTTCTGTTTTTGCAGGTGTCTCATTTCCCTGAAGCTTATAGAGAGGCGCTGCACACCTACAAGATAAGCGAGCAAGATACAGATGTAAGAGCACCTCTCCCTGGCTGCCGTCTGTCTGCCCACTCCATCTCTCCATCTCCCCTCTTGCTGCCACCTCTCCACCCACTTTCCACCTCTTGGAGGTTATGCCTTTTTTCCATTCTCTATCATGAGATGAGCATCTTTTGTGCTGCTTTATTGGAGCTGCAAGGCCTCAAGTGTCATTGATCACCATCGATCACCGGTCCTGTGCTGTCTCTTTTCTTGTCACATCTTTCCCTCCTACTCAGTGTGTGTGCTTTCAAGCTGGTGTTGTTGCTTGTGAGTTTCCCCTGCTGACCCTGTGGAGTTTCAACTGCTGAGACTGGCCTCCTGGCTTGGAAGGGTTTTGGTTGCCATACACCAAAGCAGATTAATGCCTCATCCTGCCTTCTTGTGGACCTCTTGTGGACTTTGTGCATCTTTTCTTTCACGTTTCTTTTCTCTCTTTACTTCATGCCAGAAGCTCTTGGGAAAACTCTGTGAGCAAAACAAGGTGATGAGGGAACAGGAGAGACTGGTGCAGCAACTGCGTGCAGAGAAGGTAAGGCGCATGTGGGATAATGGCAGCTCACCCAACAGACACCTTCCTTGTCTGTTGAGTGAATGGGGTTCGAGAGAATACAGTTTTCCCTTCACATTCACTGGGGTTTGGTTCCAGGACCCCCCGTGAATACCCAAATCCATGAATACTGAAGTCCCATTATATGCAGTGGCATAGCAAAATGGTGTCCCTTATCAAAGATGGCAAAATCAAGGTTTGCTTTTTGGATTATTATTTTTTTAAAGAATATTTTCAAGCTGTGAATACTTAAATCTGTGGATACCAAATCAATGAATATGGAGGGACAACTGTAGATGGCAGCCTACCTTAAAAGGGAAAAAAAGGGTAGCCGTCCTGTTCAAACTGAGGAATCCAGTTCCTTATCATAAAGAGCAGAAGAAATTAGCAACAAGCAAGCTCTTCAATGCTCTTCTGAATGGACCCACCTTGTCAGAACCTTTCTGAGCCTGGGAGCTCATTGCAAGCCCTCATTAAGAGCCAGCCATCTCTGAAGCAAATGTTTCCACTAGGTGCGTATCCACACTGCACAATGATAACAATTTGATACCACTGTAACTTCCATGCCTCCATCCTGTGGAATCCTGAAACTTGTAGTTTGGGGAGGAACTATTCATTTGCTCTTCTGTGCTCTCTTTACTACAGCTGGAGCTCTCTAGTAGATTCCCAGGATTCCAAAAGATGGAGCAATGAAAGTTAGCAGTCTCAAACTGCTGTCATTGTGTGGTATGGCTATACCCCAGGAGGCAAAGATGCTGAAATAGATACTGTCAGATCCAGCCCTATAATTTGAGGGCTTATCTCAAATTATAGTCTGTTGTTTTCAGATGCTGTGGCGGGGGGTCAGGTGCTACCCCACTGCCAGCACTAAAGTAAGTTCAAATATTAGTCCATCTTCTGTCCATAGAAAGGGATGGCATCTATTTCCATCATCTCAGGAAGCAAAATATCCTGGATCTGGCTCTGGACTTCACAGCTCAAGTGTTGATTCAAAGCCTTCAAATCACAGGCAGAACTCATAAAAGTTAGTGTTTGAACCATAGCTCATTTAAACGCTAACCATGTGAGCTGAGGCAGGGTGAATCTGGGAGTTGTCATCTCTTTTACACACTCTGATCACAGGATAATGTTTTATGCAACACCAGAATTCTCTCCAAACTGGTATTGCTACATGTTCAGCTCTATCTGTTCATGGTATTCTTAGCATTCAACCCAGTAGCATAATAATGGTTCAGTTACATTTAATGACTTTACTAGATTTTCCTTTGACCCGAACAGGAAAAGTGATGATCCCTGCATTGTAGAAATGGGGGAATGAGACTCTACAAACCCCTAAATGCCCAAGGCTAGAAAAGGAGTTTAAACTATTTATTTATTTATTTATTTATTTAATAGCCTGCCTTTTCCCCAGTAATGAGACTCAAGACAGGTTACAACTTACTAAAACCAATACAGATTAAACAGAACAGATTCTAAATCCTTTGATATGCTTCCTAACCATCAGTCTTCTTCTTCTTCTTCTTCTTTTAAAATTACTTCCATGCTGTATTCATCTCCAGGAGAGTCTAGAGAGTGCACTGATGGGGACACACCAGGAGCTTGAGATGTTTGGGAGCCAACCAGCCTACCCAGAAAAGCTGTTGCACAAAAAGGAGTCCCTCCAGAATCAGCTGATCAATATCCGGGTAGAGCTGTCCCAAGCCAGCACGGTAATCAAAGAAGCCTCCTGTATTGAAGGCATTCCCTCCTGCTTATTCTTACACAGATCTCAAATACACAGGATCCTTCAGTGATTGAGAACAGTTCAAGGGTGGGTGGCTGGGAAACGGGCAGGTGTACTCAGTCCCTATCGATCATGTGCATAGCATTGTTGCATCCACACGTACACACCATGCTCAGACATACTTGGGAAGCTTATTTTGAAATGAACCACAGACAGCACTGTCCAGCCTGCATGGCTAATTGGGACAAGCATGGTCCTCTCAGCTGTGTGTGGACTTTGGCCAACATTAAACAATGCTTCTGCAGCAGCATGGGCTGCATTGGCAGAGCCTGGTGCCTCCAACTGAGCCTGCATGGCCTCTTTGCTTTTGCTGCATTCTGGTACTGTGTGTGCTAGTGCATACCTGGAGTAGAACAAAGGAATGTTTTGTTGCTTTAGCATTACAAAACCCATCTCTTCTTTCTTCCCTCTCTGTGTTTCTTTTCTTTTTCATATATTCTATATCAAAGGAAAGGAAGGAGAGTGAGGGAAAAGAGGGGGGGGGAACACTCTTCAACCCACTGGGAAAGTTGCAGCAGCATGCAAAGCATATCCCACTGGGCTTGCAAGTATATGCCATGAATTTGTTACATGTAGAGGGAGTTGATGAAAATCCCTGGTTTCTTTAACTATGGATGAAACCCTATTCCTGCACTGTTGCTTCTCCATTAGCCCTCCCCCCGACCCACCGTTACACCAGTGTCATGTCTGTTTGAATGTAGCCTGACACTAACCATAGGCAGCAAGTGAATTTCAGACAAGGAGGCACACAAGGGCTCTCCTTGTCCTCCAAGGATATTTAAGAAGCTGTTAGGAAACAGCAGGGAGTTTTCTTAACCAATTCAGGGCTCACCTCTTATTGGAGGTTTCCCCCCATGCTGTGATGGACACCCAGGTTGGGTGGGCATCCAAATAGATGGTTTCATAGCTTTTTTTAAAAAAACAGTCAGTTTCTCTGCACTCCCAAGGACACACTGAGGAAATGCTGAGTGAGTGTGTTGGTATCTTGATGGGACTGTTTGCAAATCCCCACAGGCACTGGCCAACAGCACCATAGAATATGAGAACCTGGAGGGCGAGGTGTCAGCCTTGCATGATGACCTGTGGGAACAGCTGAACTTGGACATCCAGGTGAGAGAATGGGACCTCCAGATCAGCTGAATCTAAGTGAAAAAAACAGAGAATCCAAAGCAGAATTGGGCACCGGCTTACAGGCGTGGGTGGGTTTAGCATTTTGTGGATAAGCAGGTAGAATGTTCCTGTTCTGAATCTATCCCTGTCATATTGTGAACAAAAATAATCAACAGTGTAATAGTTGAGGTGCCTGTTAATTAAGCAACTATTTATGAACATGAATCATTGGGCCATGCAGGGTTTTGTAGATTCGAGTAGGATCATCAGAGCCAGATTTTAAAGAATATGCATGCTTGTGCACCTATATTTTGTGCACCATTACTGTGATGATATACACCTATAGTGCATGCACAGACCAACTGTGTGGAGAACTGACTCTCTGCGTGTGCTGTTTACTGGACTCATATGCAAACTCCCATTTAACTACTTCTGCAAATCTGATTTGAAGCTATATAAAAGGCTTCGACAATATTCAATGCTGCTCTTTCCACAAAGCACTGTTAATACACCAGGAATAAATTTGCTTTTGTACTCCATGTGCAGGTGTGCAGTTTGAAAAAAATTAAATATATTTCATCTCAAAGGCCCTCATATTCTTGCCCCAAACTGATCTTTTTCTACGGTTGTGCTTCTCTTCTTTGCTTTGAGGGTTATCACAGAACTGCTCCCACTTTGCATAAACCAAGATCCATCTCCTTAACCATCCCACTCACTCTGATTTAAGTTACTTCTCCCAGGTATTCCAGATGCTTTCTTGTGGTTCTGATATCCTATGTTTTCAAGCAGTCAAGGCAATTCTGCAGCTACACTCTGAGTTTCAGTCTGCTATGCAATGCCAGTATGGTCATTATTGCTAATTTCTTTGCTTTGGAGATAGGTGCAAAGGAAATTGCCAGTGTTGGGAAATATGCGACTGGTCTTATAAAACAGCATTGATTTCACAGTAATACATAATTAGCCATAGAAACCTCTAAAACTCAGTGCAGCTTCCCTGCCTTTCGGCCAGGAAAGCTGCTAGCATGTTGTAAAGGCAGATTGGGAGACATGGAAGTAAAAAAGTAGTTACATAGGTGAGCTCTAGTTAAGGCTTTCACAACTTGATGCTCTCCAGACTATGATTCCCAGAATCCCCAGCCAGGTAGGAGGATGCTACTCTAGTCCTTTGCAAAGACATAGCCATGTTAGTCTGGAATATCAGTATGCATAGAGCCCATGCATCTGAGGAAGTAGACTAAGTCTACAAAAGCTTATGCCACAACTTCTTTCTCTCAGTTACAGTAGGGCCCCCATATCTGCTGGGGATTGCTTCTGGGCGGCCCTGTGGATACCGAAAACCATGGATAATAGTGAACACCATTAAAAATAAGGGGATTTCCAGTTTAAAATATCATAGAGTTGCCTTGGAGTGGAGTGCCTTAGAAAATGGCTAGAGAGGACACATGTTCTAGGATGACTCTATGGTAGGTGTGCTGTTTTGTGCCCCATGGATAATTGAATCAGTGAATAATAAATCAGTGGATATGTGGGTCCTACTGTAGTCTCAAAGGTTCTACAAGATGCCTTTGCATACTAGTAATTTACATTTAAGATAAGTGATCTGGATCCAGAGACAAAAAAATTATGCTGTTGTTGCCCTGCAACACTGACACCAGATAGGTTAATGATGTTTAATCCTTGCTTTCCTTCCTATGTAAATGACACTTGACCTTCTTGCTGCCCTACTGAATGAACACATTGTTTTCTTTCCTTGCACTGGGTTGCTCTTAATCTCCAGATAGCACACATCTAAGCATCTCCTGTGGTTTCTGAAACTCTGTGTGAGTCTGTGTATGTATTTAGCATGAAAAGAAAACTTCTGTTCTTCTTAGTGTTTATTTGCAGAGTTAAACTAGGCAGAAGCAAGCAGCTTGTAGCCTCATATTGTTCCCTCCTCTTTATGCCCTCAAATGGAGTAAAGGGTTGTGACAGCTGAATTGACAGACCCTCTTTTGGCCCTTACCCTGCTGAGACCTGATCTGTCACTGTTGCCATGGATGGCACAGCCTGCATGGCTTGATTTGTGCACTCTTTACAGGGGTGTCCAATGGAAAACCGGCATGCTTTAATCTGGGGCATGTCCCATGCTTCCAGAAGAATGCTACAGTGTAGAACCAGGAGTGTGCATTGTTTTTGTCTGGGTGCTGCACACTTTAAGGCTAATTTAGACAATGAGTTGGGCACACAGCACAACCTGTACCACCTCAAGTATGAAGGAAGGAAACTACTTGTTGGAAAGTGTGCACACATACACACCATAAATATCACCTTCTGCATGCAACATGCACCTTCAGGCAGACAGATAGACTAGAAGTCTTCTCAATAGAGATTCTGGTTGTGCTTTTAATCAGGCAAACCTTTCACTGCATATTTAGAGTGAAACAGGCACATGAGGACTATTTGCCATTTAAATTGATTTATGACCCAAGTTTAAGAATATTATTGAAGTGGACAACTTGATAAATCCTGGGAACTATTTACCCTACCCAAAACCCACCACACACAAACACACACACACACATTGCCAAGATTCAGCAGAAAACTAAAACTTCTTTAAACAAAGCAGGAAGTGAACACTGAAGTACAGTTGCCTGAAATGGCAGTTTTAGGGATAAACTAAAGATGGTGGAAGAATCATAATGTTCAACTTCCCAGGTGGATGTTTTCCCCACTTTTCTTTTAATTTTTTTAAAAATATCAGTCAGAATCCTGTATGAATGTTACATTTTCGTAAATGAACTTGCATAGGCGGGAATTAGAATTGGGCAATTTTACAATGTCTGTATCCAGTAGAGGGCTGCTGTTATGTTACTGTGTGGCAGAACTGGCAAAGTGACCATTGCACAATGGAACCAACTGACACTTTTGCTATTGTCCGAGTACTCATCTTTACAGGTTTCTTAGCACCTCTGCTACTTAGCTAAGTATATGTAAAGTTACGTTAAAGTAAAAGGTGATATAGGATTCTGGCGAGCCTTTTCGCTTCTCTTTAAAAGACACCAAAGCAAGCTACAATAAGTCATTTGAAACTAATCACACTAAAGCACGGAACAACAACAATAGCACCAAGCCATATATTCTCTGCACTCCTAATTTGGTTGGACGCGGAACTTGATTCACTTTACACAGAACTTGATTCAACAGAAGTTTATTTGGCAGAGTGTTCTTAAATAGATTCTTCTTCATTGTGTGGAATGACTCTCTGGGTAGGCTCCGCTTGTACCCTAGAATCAAAATCTAAAGAAAGCTAATTATTCCTTCTCAATGAAACAGGCTGTCAAGAAAGCCTATCAAGAGTTTATTAACTCCTGTGAGATTTTTCACCTCCAGCATAAGAACAAGTGCTTTTTGCCAAGGCTTTGTCAATTTGTACAAAATATTATGCACAAAACTAAGGACTTTTGCCTTCATAGTTTTCCCTATTGTAGTTTAGCAGCACATGCTGTGTCATTTCCACAGTTTGGCCAAAAATCATTCTTGCAAACATATTTTCATATTTGAGCTTTCATACTTGCAAGAATGAGTTTTGACCAAACTGAAAAGTCTCACTAGCTGACTGGAAATGTCTTACTAGTGGTGGCTTATGGCTCCCATAGCAGTGGGACAATTAATCCACTCTGAGCTTGAGCCTGGACTTATAAAAGTGCTCTCCAAGGCGCTGAACCTATTTTTGAGGCTAGGGCTTGGTACTTTGGGTATCTTCTTTAAAGTTCAGACTAAAACCTAGAGTGGGTTTCTCTGATCCACTGATATGGAAGCCACCAGCCACCCTTATATCTCACCATCTTGCAGGCAAGAGAGAAAATGTATGGGTTCACATTCTCACATGTGAAAGTAAGACAACCAGGGATTTACATCATGATTCCTCTAGTCTGAAATCTTCCATAGGTTGAGAGCATCTAGTCTCTGTTCCAAAGTGTCCTAAAATCCAGTCCAGGATATTTGAGTGACTCTTTCAAATGGAAGACAAGAACCTTGCTAGCTCCTGATGGAACTAATTGATTGTAACGGTAGACAGAGCAGCCTTATGCCTGTGCTGTGGCTGGAAAGATGATGTGTTCAGGTTGTTCTCATGTTTTAAGCGATAAAACAGGACTTGTAGGTACTCTTGTTTGCTAAGTAAGTACAATAGTCTTTTAATTCCCATGCTAACTATTTCACTTCAGGTTTGTCTGCATGGACATCCCTAATCTGATCCAATTTATCACTTTGATTTGCATTGATATCTCCATGCCTGAATGGAGCCATAAGAACAAACTGTTTCTGGCTGAGCATTTAAGAAGGAGGATGTCTCAGCTGTACTGAGACATGAAATAAGTGGACAGAGCAGCTATTTTTCTGCATAGATGCTCATATAAAAAATGGAACACCCAAAAAGTTGCTGGTCCATATCCTCTGTATTATGGATTATATATAAGACTCTTTATACTTTGTGCTAAAAGGGGGGATCCAGATTCTCTGCTTATAATTAATCAGACAGATTAATAGCAGTTGCTACACATTTGTGTGAAATTTGGCATATTGGGGTAGAAATTATCATGTGGCAGATAAAGAGATGTAGGGGTCCAGCTATATGAGGAAATAAAATGTGGATAGGTATGCAGTAATGCCAATTTGCAGCAGCTTTCATTTGTCTCCACTATTTTTTTTCCAAGATTGCTGGTGAAGCTATCTGTGTTTGCTCTTTGAACAGGCATACCAGCGAATCAAGATGGCAGGCATGAGTCATTTACTCATGGTTTTGTTCTTCCCAAGTTGCTGCCACCAAACAGTATTTTTTTTTATTTTTTATTTTTAAAAACTAAGTCCAAGGTGTGGAAGAGTGATCTTCCACTTAAATAAACAAAACAAGACAAAGAGAAAGGTTGTTTCGTTGTCCCTGCACATGATCACTATGGCAAAAATCCAACATGACAGTTCCGGGTGCTGCCTTGTTAGCAAGCTCTTCCCCCCTCCCTGTCCAGGTCCAACCAATTAGCTATCCACGTCAGGAATGCTCAGCAATGTGATTTGGTCATCCTAACGAGTGGGAGTGCAAGTTTCCCCATAGTTTTTTTAAAACTACAGAAAAAAACCAAAGTTTTTTCTGGTTTAGTTTTTGTGGTTTGGGGGTCCCCTCCTTCTGAATACTGCGATTTAATGCGAGATCTCATTAAGACAGATGGAATTCCCCATGAATTCTATGAAGAGTTTTTTCACCATTTAGACAAGCCCCAGGTATGTGAAGGAGACTTGACTAGAAAGCATGAAAGAGGTGGCAAGGTAAACCCTGCAGAACATAAAAGTGTTGCTTTCTTGGTGTTGCTTACGCATACTGATTATAACAGTATTCTAATAGCTTATTTGCTTGGAGATCCACACACTTACTGATTTCCCCTGCCCCCTTAATAATTTCCTGTGAAAGCATCCAGAGATCTTCATTAGGGAATTGTGTGGATTGTTCATCATCCTATTGCCAGGAGTTACCATAGCAAATTGGCCTTTGGGGAATCCAGTCTAAGGTTCAAGTAAAGATGATTTATGATTAAGGCTGGGACACACAGCTGAAATCACTCAGGTGCCATACTTTTACATTCTTTGTTAATTCAGCAGGGATACGTCACCCTATTAGTTTTGAAGAGAGCAGGATGTTAGGCGCTGCGGAGCTGCTTCTGTGTGGGTAACAAGGGCAGCAGCATCAGCGAAGAGCAGCTCACAGACTAGATAGTTTAGAGTCTTAGTGTGGGCCCTCAGACAGCTTAAGTTAAACAAGCTACCATCAGTACCTACCTGGGAACCATCATCTCCTCAGATGCCAAGATTGACAAAGAGATCGATCACAGATTAGCAAAGGCACATAGCGCATTTGGAAGACTTTACAAAAGAGTCTGGAGTAATAAACACCTGAGGCGAAACACAAAAATTAGTGTGTATAGAGCCATTGTACTGTCTATTCTCCTTTATGGGTCTGAAACATGGGTCACCTATCGCCACCACTTACAACTCCTTGAACGCTTCCATCAGTGCTGTTTATGCACAATCCTAAATATACACTGGACTGACTATGTGACGAATGTTGCTGTCCTTGAGCAAGCAGGGATCACCAGCATTGAGGCCATGATATTGAGAACACAGCTGCGCTGGGCAGGGCATGTTTCTAGGATGGAGGACCATCGCCTTCCCAAAATAGTATTCTACGGTGAACTCACCACGGGTCAGCGTAAGAGGGGCACTCCAAAAAAGCGATACAAGGACTCCCTGAAACAACACCTCAGGCTTGGCCAAATTGATCACCGACAATGGTCCACCCTGGCCTCATGTCGGGAGGCATGGAGACACACTATCCACAATGCTGCAGCCTTATTTGAGAACTCACACCGAACAAGTCTTGAAGAGAAACAACAACGCAGAAAAAAATCACAACCCGGAAACATCACCCAAGGAAACCTTCTGCTGTGCTTTCTGCAACCGGACTTGTCTATCTCAGATTGTCCTTTTCAGTCATCAGCACACTTGCAGAAAGCGCGGGATGAGTCCTTCCTAAATCTTCACTTGCGAAGAAGAGCCAAAGAGAGTTTTGAAGAAGTACTTTTTGTAACTCAACATTTTCATCTCTGTAAAAAGAAAAAAGCCATTTCTCTCTGGATTATTTTTTCTCTCTGCAGCCCACAGCTCTTTGTTTCTCTGAACTACTCTATATTTACCTTCTGTTCATTTCTCTTTCCACCCCATAAGGCACTCTCATCTCTTTTGCTGCAGGTCTGCACCCCTATCTGTTTCCCTTTCTTTGTTTTTTGTTTATCCAAACCACAGCTCCTCCTTCAAGAATCTCTTTTTTGGTCTGTCCTTGTAACCTCCAGCCTAAATACCCTGAAGGCACCAGATCCCATCTGATCTCAGAAGCTAAGCAGGATCAGTCCTGGTTAGTATTTGGGAGATAACTAGGGAATACCAGGGCTGTAGTGTACAGAGGAAGGCAATGGCAAACTACTTCTGAACATTTCTTGTCTAAGAAAACCCTATGAAAGTCATAGGGGTTGTTTAGATGATGAAAAAAAATCCTCAAGGAATGTGGGCACAATACCTTTTGTCCAGATGAGCTCCTGCCGGGATTTGCCATGTTTGGAAGGACAGGGACTGAAAAGACCAAGTAGTTTGCAATTATAGCTTTCGCTGTTTCTTGTGATCTTTTTTTAAAAATATCTGAAAATGTGCATAACAGCCCATTTGAATGACCAGTTCGAATTGGGGCACATTCAGGAAGTCAAAACATGATTGATTGGAGGTGCACAGTGGCGGGCTTGCCAGTGACAAAGCAGCTGGAGCTGCCATTGTTGTTTTTTGCAGACATGATCGAATGCTATTTTTGAGCGGGCAGAGCAAAAAAAAAAAGTTTATAAGCAGAAGATTGCTCTTTCACATCTCTCATTTAACAAGGAAAAAACAACAACCTGGGGTGAATGGAGGGAGCTTTTGGGAATAATAAGGCAGATAATTTACTTGTGGCCACCATCTTTTCTCATGGGCATGCTCCATGTGACCTTCAAACTTGGATAGCTTTCCATGCCAGTGATCTTGTGAATGAATTGTGGACACAAATGAACACTGCTGCAATAGTGAGGTAATGTTTTTTCCACAATTAATTCTCCCATCTGACTGAACCCATGGTGTCACCATAAGTTGACAAACAACTTGAAGGCATTCACTACTAGTAGTACTTTCAGTTGCAGTCCCTCTCCTACCCGCTCCTCCTGTATCACCACCACTAAAAACAACTACACCTTGAGAAAAAAAATATACATTACATGCAAATATATAGCAAATCCCTAATTAAATGTCATATTTTTAAAAAACCAGCTCTGATGGGAGCATTTTTGCCCAAAGAAATGGAAAAGGAGAGGGTGCCCACCCTTTTTCTGCTACAGCTCCCCATATGCTTTTCATTCTGCAGAATTTCAGTTGCATCTGTATACAATTGTAAAGGAAACATAGCTTTTACTGAATTAAAACAGGAGCAAGAGCAGGGAATCGTTACTTGACTTAAACACAGAGTCACACTTGTTTCGGTGCCTTGGCCCTTTCAGAATGAAATGCTCAACCGGCAAATCCAGAAGGAGATCTGGCGAATCCAGGATGTGATGGAAGGGTTGCGGAAGAACAACCCCTCTCGGGGAACAGATACTGCAAAGCACAGAGGTAAAGTTCTATGCCTTTAATTTCCAGTTTGAGGATTCTTGTTCATCTTATCCTGATCTTAGGAGAAAAAGACAGCAGGCCTCACTGTTATCTGGATATTTGCCACTCCTTTCACAATACATACACCCATAATTTTGTTATCTGCCATCTAAAAATGTTCACTTATTTCTGTACTTTGCTGTTGCAATCTGTGTAGGAGTATTGTTTAGTGCAATTTAATGCCATCACTTCACCATTGTTGAGAAATCACTCAAAATTGCAGGGCGAGCACCAGACGTCCATGGGTACTGATGCAAAGCAATGCTGATGGGCCCTCACAGCCAAACTTCTGGGACTTTCCTGGCTGGTCTCCATAACCAACCCTCTGCCCCTTGATGCTAGCACCTCACATGATGACAAAGCTTTTTTCTTGCCCACCACTACATCATTCAGTGATTGGGCTGGGTGCAACCAGCATTGTCTTCCTGGGTCGGAAAGCAGTTGTGCTTTTGAATGGGAGTGGAATTGAATGCCAACTTGCCATTCAGAGGTACCAGTACTCACTGAGGATGTATGTCTAGAGAGGGCCAGTGGGTGAGCGCCTGATGATATTTCAGAATAGGAACTGGGCCAGCACTCAGCTCCATTCCATCTCCACCACCCACCACCTTGGATTACCCTAGAAGAAATAGCAAACCTATTGCATTTGGAGCAATCAACAATGTCTTCATTAAGGAATGGGCCTGAACATCTTGGCTCCTTCAAAAGTCCACACCTCTTGCCATCTTGTCCACACTACCAGGTTGGCAGTCTTGGGGAACGGGTGGGCTCTTCCAAGCCATTGGTTCTCAGAAGCTGTCCAGCCATTTCAGTTCCTAATACTAACCCTGCAGATCTGAGACATTTGGCTTCTGGATTCTGTAGAAATGGGGCTGGATTTTGAAAGGGGGCTGGACAACAGAGATCCTTGATCTTTGTAGCCCTGAGAGATAGAATTGTAACCATACTTGGGAATAATTTTAATTTTGAAACGCAGTTTCAGAAAGTGCTCTTTCAAAAACATTTTTTTCAATCTAGTTCCTTTTTTAAAGCAGTTGACATCTTTCCATGCTGCATGCAACAAAACCATAAAGAAATAAAAAATAAACACTGTGAGGGCCATCTGCACTGAATCCACCACCAAAGTATCCCTGAAGTTGCTGTTTAGCCTCTCTTTAAAAACCTCCATCAAATGAGAACCCACCACTTTATGAGGTAGTCTTTTCCACTGTCAAACAGCTGTTTCTAAGTGGAAGTCATTGTAGCTGATTGGATTAATAACAGGCAAAGAAATGTCGAAATGGATGTATTCTTCTCCCCCCACCTCCACCCCGCCCTGCATAAACCTGCACAAACATGTGTATGTTTTGCCCACATATATCCATAAAACAAAAACATCATGACCAGGATCCTACATCAGCAAGCATAGCTACAGGTGGAGCTACACTACAGCTCCCCTCTCACCACCCAAGGACTTGCCATTTTGCTGTGATAGAAACAAGACAACTTTCTCAGTTCTTGAGAGAAACAACAGGGCAATAGAATGGTGGTGTGGAATGTTAATTTCAATCTCAGAATGCTTCTGGCTATTTTGAAAATAGAACTAGGTTTCCCCAGCCTCTTTGGATATTTGATTTATGGAATATTTGACTTCTGTCATGGAATGGTAAATCAAAATGACCCTATGCATTTTGGACTCCATCCATCTCTTTCAAGAAAGTTACTTACAGTAGTGACTGGTGTTTCCCGTGTCAGTGGGACAGTAGATCTGTTCTGGGTTGCACTTTAAAAGAGCAATTAAAGATGTGGGTGTGGTTTTGGGGTGGCTGGGAAGAAGGATTCAGCACCTTAGATAGCTCCTTTAAAGTTCAGACTAAAACACAGAGATGTTTTGCTGACATGGAAGCTACCACTAGTCAGGTCCTCATGTCACACACACACACACACACTTTCTCTCTATATCCATCTTGCCATTCAGCACCCCCTTTCCTATTGATCTATCACTCTCTGTTTACTAACCCTTTCCCTTTTCTGCCCTTTTTCTGCAGTGACTCTTGGCCCATCAGGAACCTACAGCTCTAATAGTCCAGCCAGTCCACTGAGTTCGGCCAGCCTCACAAGCCCCTTGAGCCCTTTCTCTCTTGTGTCAGGATCCCAGAGCTCCCCTACCAAGCAAGGCAGCAATGAGGTGAGCCAATTTAACCATTGCCCAGGAGAGTTGAAGAAGAAGAAGAAGACACAGCAGACTAGGAGCAGAAGTAGGAGAAGTGCTACAGTGTGTGAACAAGATGTTTCCTGAAGTTTCTGTTTCAAAGGTTGCCGTTCTACCAGTAGATGGCAATCCGAGCTTTGTTTTGACATGCGAGGCAGTGGCTTCAGGAAATCTTTCAGATAAGAAAGGTTAGAAGGTTTTGTTTCCAGTGACAAGAGTAATAGCAAACCAAGAAGTGCAACAGGAAGGATGTTAAAGGAGAATCCCTTTTACAGGGCAAAGATAGGGAGGGGGGGGTGGAGTTTGTAGGAGGATGGGAATATGTCAGGTCCAAGTATATGACAAAAGTAGAACTACCATAGCTGTTTTGGTGTACCAGTAACTGTGCTACCCATACTGGTCCTGTTGAAACACCAGACTAAACAATAAAACAGCCAAAGGGCCAACAAGCTAAAGTAATGATTATAGGAAACTGACTCTTTGTTAAAATAGAACATCTGCACTTTCCCTTTCCCTTTTTAATAACAACATTTCCTTAGAATTTAAATTAAACTGAACAGATATTGATCGCTATATACAGAGTTCCTTTCACTACTCTGTTGACTTTGTATGGTTATGGAGGAAACCCACTTGAAATGAGCAATTAGGGTAATAATAATTAGCAGGCTTTTTGGCCTGCAGTAAGGTTCCTTCCTTTCATCTGTTGTGTTTGCTGTCAAGTAACACTCAAGGCTGGCAGCACCAGAATATTAAAGGGGAACCTGCATCCCATTCTTGTCAGAAATATTCTGGACTCAGCCTTAGTGAGCTACTCATCTCTCCAAAACATTTTTAAAGAATGAATGGTGTGTCATAGTGAAAAGTCATCGGACACAGGGTCAAAAACTCTCACACACATCCTTCAAGCAACCTAAAGCTCTGGAATGATTCAGTTGTGGTTGTTAAGCAGAATGAGCTTCATGGTCTGCTCTGCTTATTCTTACTCTATGTAGTAGCCTCAGCACGCTTGCAGAAAGTATGGGATGAGTCCTTCCTGAATCTTCCTTTGCAAAGAAAAGCCAGAGAGAGAGAGAGAGAGAGGGAGGGAGGGAGGGAGGGAGGGAGGGAGGGAGGGAGGGAGTAGCTTCAGGTATACCAATCATAAATGGGAGCCTGATGCATTGGTCAAAAGGCAAAAATGGTCAGATGCAGTACTGTCCCTAGTATGTCCTTACCCATTGAAGATATTACCCAAATTGATGTCTCTCATCCATTCTAACAGGACAGGCCAAATGTTTTGAGTGAAATTCCTAGCATGAGGGTTGGCAGCTTGTTTAAGCTCTTGAGCCACATCTGCCATTGTACCTAAATTCCTGCCCCAAATCAGCCATCAATCCCTAGCCCCACTCATGTTCCATCCTGATGCATGTATGGGGCCATTATTTTCTGTGTTGCTGAAGCCTTGTGACATCAATGCATATAGAATCATCATTGGGCTTTTCAAGCTTACAGCAGTTGATATTAATTCACATCATGTGACAAACAGCAAACAGTGAGAGAATCATAAAATATCTGTATTTCGAATAATGTGCCTTGAAAGAGGAAGACGTTCTTTAATTTTTTTTTAATGATAGAAATTTTTTTTAGGCAGATGAAAGTTGAGTTCTTTCTCATACTTGCTACATGGTTCTGTGGGTGATACTGGGCTAACAGCAGGCTGGTGTGGCTTCGTATTGGGTTGCCCAACAAGGAAAGGGCCTGGCCATATGACATCTGGGCTATTGGGGTACTCAGTTGCAGCTGCCCTGTCCTGGGTTGTACACCTGTCTCTGTTTGAGTCTGTGTCTCACTAATTCTCTTTTCCTTCCCATTCTCACAGTTTCTCTGCTCTTACTCCTAACACTTCTTGGCTTCCTCTCCACTCCAGGAGACTGGTCCACCTCGACCTCCCCTCCCCAAATCATATGTGCCCTTGGAATCTCCTCCGACTGTCCCTCCGCTCCCTGTTGAAAGCCGCCTCTGGCCGTATCCTAACTCCCCTTCTTGGCAGCAAAGCAGCGAGGCGAAGAGGGGACAGGTATCAAAATGGAGTCTGAGAGCTAGAGGCATGCTCTGTCCTTTGCTAGCAGGAATTTGGGAGGGATATGGAGCCAATTGGTTGACAAGACATTTGTCCCGGCTAACCTGTGCTCCTTTAAGACCTTTGTGGATGATAAGAGTAGCTTCATGCATGATATTTTTCCTAAATGTGGATTCTATCCTGATATGAAGAATGTCATCTGCCAAAAAAACCCAAAAAGTTTGGGGACAATTTGCCTTTCGGAGGCTGTAATGCTCTACATTCTCTGAATGGCTGATTGTGATCTACTTTAATCACGAATAAAGGTAGAGGATAGGAGCAAAACATGGAAAAACTCCTTTTTGAGGGTTACAGCTTCCAGGGCTCCCCAGCCAACATGGCAAGTTGCCATGCTAGCTGGGAGATTCTGGGAGTTATATTCCAAAATAACTTCTTCTAGGTTTGGGTGGGAGTGAGGCTCATGTTTTAAATCAGAAACCAAATCTGGAAAGGCAGAATAGTTATTTTCCCTGTTTTCAAAGAGCTGGAGTCCATTTAAAAGAGGGATTGTTGGTTGGTATATACCAGGAGTGGACAAGGTACAACCTGGGCTGGGTTTTGCCTCACCTGCAGCTACATTTGCTGCCCCCAGTCTCCCCAGAACACTGTGGTTGTTGGGGGTTTTTTAGCTTAAAAATTGATGATTTGCCTCTTTCAGAGACTTCTGGGAGAAACAATTCATCTTTGATATAGGTTGCAGGGTCCTTCCCTGCACTTTTAAACATGAACAATGGCAGGGTTTTTTTTAACCCCAAAAAACCTGCTGCTTTGGTCTGGTTTAGTTTGGCTTCACATTTTTGGCAGCCTATACAGTCCCCAGTGGGTTCCCAGGGCAGAAAATTGGCCTATGGACCCACCACAGTTGCCCCCAACCCTGCTATGTGCAGACTCTATGTTTGCACTAGGTAAAGAGGTTTGGGTGCTTTTTGAAACAATGCAAAAGCTATTGAACCTGCTTCGAAAGAGGCAACAGAGGAGCAAAATTGTGTTCGTAAGGAAACAATGCATCTCTCAAACTACTTTTAACTCTCTTAAAAACAAGTGTCTAGCTCTACATTGCAATTCTGTGGCCACATTCAGACATCACTCTGAACCATAGTTTAGTGTGACATGAACAATTCCCAGCAAGCCACAGGTTCATGTGCTTCGCTATGCAATCTTCCAGCATGACCACCACAAGGAGTTCAGAAACTTTTACTTCTGATTTCAGTTAACTGTGCTTTACTGTTGTGCCATAACCCTGAACTGTGCTTAATTTTAAATATGCTTTCATGTCAACTAGCATCATAAGCCATAGTTTGAAACTAGTTTGTTTCAAACAAACCATATTTAAAACTAACCATAGTTTGTTGGGTTATAATTTTTCATGATGGCCAAATCTGGCCTGTATTTTTACTGGTGATCAAGTTTTCTATACTTTCATTAGCCCTATGTCTGGTGGAAGAATGATATACAAAACATGACCATCAGCAAGGATATATTGAAAAAATTCTCTGAAAATAACCTTCAGCCCATTTTATAGCATAACTTATAAGTTCTCGCAACTCTACCAGAGTGAATTTGAACTGCACCTGGTAGAGGCACCTGTAGTCCTCTAGATGTTGATGCACTACAGCTCCTATAATCTGTGACTATCAGCCATGCCGGTGAGAGATGCTGTCCAACAACATCTGGAGGGCCACTGGTTTCCCATACCTGATCCTACATTAAGTCCCACAAAGAGAGCCGAAATGTTTTAAAGCTGCTGAGTTGATTTATCATGTCAATATGGACAAGAGGTATTGCTCATTAGGATCGCATAAGAACTAGTTTGAGGGATGCAACCATTATAGGCCAATTGCCATGGGAGCTGGAGAAGAAAACCTACAGACCTTTTGCTGCTGTCACTTTAAGGCTGCCCTTGCTTTCCTGTTTGTTTTCTATGGGCTTTGCATGTGAGAAACATGAGATAGCTATGAAGTTTGGGGGATGCAGGGTTAGGCCTTCAAAATGCAGGGTAAGCAAATTCAAAGGAAGTAAGGGGTGGACTTCCTTAATGGCAAATTACCCGCTATTGATTTTTCAGCCCAGATGTTTTTAACATCATAATGTGTGTAGCCCCCTCAATAAATTATTTTTTATTAATGGAATATTTTTAATATCTTTGACTTTATAGCTCTTTCGCAAGACAATACAGAGGTTATTGTATATATGTAAAAATTACGAGACCAACAGATTGCTTGGTGCAAGTGACTAAATGGTTGCAACTGCTCCGGCCCATTCTGCCAGTCCATTCTGTGCCAACTGTCCCTGTGGCTTTTAGTTTTATTGCCCTTTTCCATTTTGCCATCCATCCCCTGTGTTAATCATCTATGTTTCCAGTAAAGGCTGCCTGCAAAGTTGCCATTGAGATGAAGCAGAACAAGAGAGACTTGGGCAGGTTTTTTTTTTTTTTTTGGTTATAGATCTTAGAATGCACATCCTTGAAAGAAGAAGGAATTTCTCTGCAGAACAAGCATCTTGTCCAAGCTGTTTATTTTCTGGTCAAGGACACAATGAAATTCCAAAGCTGTGTTGCTCTTGAACTAGTTTCAAGTTTCCATCTGCAAGAGTAGAGTGACAATGGCAGGTTATATATAAAGGGTTTCATTCCCCAATGTATGTGTCTAGCCCAGAATCTTTTGAGCTACTCCAAACATGGTTTTCAATTTAACAAAATCCAATGGAATTCCCACCCCCCACAAATTTAAATAAAGTTTAGATTTGGGTTGGCAAAAAATACCCTGGAAGGCTGGGAGCATCTTAAGCACTATTGCTCTGCTTTTAAGATAAGAATATGAAAATTCCATTAATCCTTGCCTCCAAATGCCAGTGCTTGGAATATAATGTGAGCTACCTCATCTTTAGTTTGCTTCTAGTTCTTTAAAATATGAATCAAGCAGAAATTCACCCCCACTGATTTCTCTATCTGGTTGGGTTTTGATTATGGGGCAAATCTTTCTGACTTTTTTTTTAAATGAAGGAGGGAAAACCTGCACAGTGTTTCTTCTTGTTACTGCTTTTTTTCTTTGTTTCTCTGTGGGCATTTCTGTTCATTTTGGGCATGTATGCTTGTGACTCAGATCTATGTAGTTATAGAAGGGAGCTGCTCTATGGAGGCAAGACCTCTCCTCAACTCTATCCACACTTCCTCATGGGAAATGTCATTGTCCCCACAGTCCAAATCCAGCTATGAGCAGAGCAAGAAGGACCATCACCGGACATCAACTTCACATTCTACAGCAGAGGCTGGTCTCTTGCAGACAAGGCAAGAACAAGATGCTGATAAGCAAGTTGCTCTCAACAAAGGTACCTGTAAACAGCATTTATTTTAGGAATGGACCTGGTTTGTGTGACCAAGGACTTTATCAGACCACCCCCCTAAACCCCATTCTTTTGCCAGTATAACTTTGCCATTTTTATGCCGGCAAAAGAACTCACCAAGCTGCACTTACCTGTAATCATGACAAAAGGCTTCCCGGCAGTGAATGGGAGTGAACAGAGCTCCATTCGCTTCATCGTTTGAAATCCCATGGATTCTCACAAGAATACCTAGCGTGGGGAATTCAAAAAGAAAAACCAAAAGAACACTTAAAAAGTTTCAAAAAGCACAGAAACACACTTTAAAACTTCCAAGTAAACTGGGGAGGGTCATAAAAAGTGTGTCACCTACCTGGATGTCACAATTTCACCTTGAAGTGTTTTCGCCAGACCAGCCATTGACGCTGCATTCACATGAATACAATGGCACAAAGTTTCAAATGCTGGCAATGCCAGCACAAAAGTGCCACGGGGATCAGTTGACGACTTCATCCATCAATAAAAAGTACATTTTTTTAAACTGGACATAATCGTGAAAGGGCGATGTCATCTGGTACATGCACCCTTTCACAATCATTAGGCGTCCTTATGACACCTTATTTGCCTTGTCTGATAAAGTCCTGAGTTTTGTTTTGGGTTCTTTTGTACTTCTAGCTCAGACAGACCCTTCCACAACTTGATACTTTCGAGGAATGTTGGACTACAGCTCACAACATTCCTAGTGAGCATTGGCCACACTGGCTGGAAATGGTGGGAGTTATATTAAGTCTTTGCAGTTACAATGACTTACAGTTCCCTTTCACCTCTGGGATCTGATATTTTTACATTGTGTTATAATTGCCATCCCTAGATCTGGAATGGCCTGCTGAAAGAGATATGACAGCTGAATATGCTGTCAGAATTTAAATTAGCATTAAAGACTAGCCTCTTCCAGCAAGCCTATCCAAATGATTTTAAAGTATGAATTTTAAATTGTGTGTTGACTGTTTTAAAATGTCTTTGTTTTACTTTTTCTTTTAAATTGTTATGTTTTTAATTGATATGTGTTTTTAACCAATGTTATATCTATGTGTTAATGTGTTGTTCCCTGCCTTGATCCATATGGAGAGGTGTATAAGAAATAATAATAATAATAATAATAATAATAATAATAATAATAGAGAGGGAGAATAATGTATGTCACAATATTCAGCTGAGAGATTGCAAATATTATATTTCTAAGTTCTTATGCAATTGAAAGATGGAGTATAAATATTTTTATTGTTCTTTTATTTGGCATCAAATCAATTTTGACTTGTAGCAGCCTTATAAAGTGAGATATACAAGATCTCTGGCCATAAACAGCCTTGCTCAGGTCTTAGAAACTCAGGACCATGGCTTCCTTGATTGAGTCAATCCATCTGTAATTTGGTCTTCCTTTTATTTTCCTCCCTTTTTCCTCATTTAAAAATATTTTAAATACATATAACTCCATGACAAATGTCCTATTTTTTTTATCAAGGCTTTGCTTGTTCAGTCTTGCTGTTCCAATTGTATATATTGGGGGTGGAGATACAGAAAAAATTATTATTTTCTACTTGGGAGGCAGAGCCATAACTTCTTGCAATGAAGATGTCACATTGTCCTAAGAAAGATCAGTCAGAAACAGGATAATGTCTGCTCTCATTTTCCTTCCGCTATTTTCCGCTATTTTTTACTAATGAAGAATTTCCGTTAGTAAAAAACAGCAGAAGGAAAATGAAAGCAGGACAGAGGGAGAACAAATGGAGATCGGGAGAAGGACGGGTGTTTGTGAAACAGAGTGCTTGCAGGAGAACAGCCCTGCTCCCGATCTCCACAGGGGTTATTTCCCCCATCTGAAAATCTCCTATCTATCTGTATTGTCAGTGCCAAAAACCTGGCTTTTTTGCCTTGCTAATTGAAATTATTTTTGTGGTCTCTACATTCTTCCAGTTGGCATCGTTCCACCAAGGACCAAGTCGCCCATGGATGATGACACCACACCTACATCAGGTGTGGTGAGAAGGAGTGCCAGCAACCTATCCAATGGGCTGAATTCCCGAGTAAGGCTAAATTTTATTTATTTATTTATTTATTTATTTATTTATTTCTAAACATTATTAGTCACTCTGCAGCAGAACCTGGAGTGTTATCTTTGAAAATCATTTAATTACTGTCAAGTACAGTATTCAGGAGATTAAGTCGTCATCATCATTGGTGTTACTGATCTGAAATGGTTTAGGTCATTGAATTATATTAATTTGATACTTCAGTCATTTGTTTTTGAAATGAACCATGGGATTTACAAAGTATGGGATTTGTCCCTGTTGACCACTGGGGGCACATTTTGTTGTTGGCTTCTTTAGAAGTGCTCCTTTATGCCATTTTAAAGTGACCTTCCCTAATCTGGCACTTTTTCCAGATGGGCTACAAAGCCCATCATATGATTGTTGGCCAGTGGTAGTATGATACCATACATTTCCTCCAATTGCAATCCTTCTCCTGTCTTAATGCAGACAAAGACTTTTCTGGTATTGAGAATCTCCTAAGGAATTCTAATGACTTAAAATACCTTTATGTTCCTTTAAGTGTAGGCATAGATGCAACTTTTATCAGGGAGTCTATGGAGTTCAGCCATGGGGAAGATAGTGAATTAAAAAATTAATTTAACATTTTCCCATGCTCTTATCTATAGCATATTGTTTTCAGGGAAAATTACAATGAAATGTATAAAATCCCCAAATCCGTATGTAGCAAAATTAAAACTACATTAACACAATAATACAGAAAGATTTTTAAAATTGTGACAGTAAAGAGCTCTTTTTTGTCAGTGGAAGGACACAGCCAGAAAATACTAGCTAGCATATATTAAATATTAATATCTTCCAGCTTTCCGAGTTGGCAGGGACACTCCTGATTAATCCTCTGTGGTTCCCCTTTTTCAGTTACTTTTTAAAAGACCAGTTTCTCTCTCTTCCTTCCACTTTTCCCTTTTGTCTTCAGCTTATTTCCATTGTTGCAAGCTTGGCCATATGCGTCCCAATCTTCATCTTTGAAATGTTGGAGGGTATGCATATACCAAAGTTGTCCCTTCATATTTGCTGAGGTTTGGTTCCAGGACCCCCTGTGAATACCAAAATCCATGAATACTCAAGTCCCATTATATGCAGTGGCATAGCAAAATGGTGTCCCTTATATAAGATGGCAAAATCAAGGTTTGCTTTTTGGATTATTATTTTTTAAAGAATATTTTCAAGCTGTGAATACATAAATCCATGAATACCAAATCCGTGGATATGAAGGGAAGACTGTACTGCGTTAAACCACATGGCACCACACACACACACACACACACACACACACACAGAGGACATATACAATGAATAGTAATAGCTAAAATCATATTCAAAAGAAGAATGATACAAACACATTGCTGTATACTGTGGAATTAAAGCAAAATCACAGCAGGCATCAAGGTTTCCAAAGAAGTCTTAGGTACTTTATCAGACAAGCCCCTTTAAACATTCTTTTGTTGGCATAAAAAAATCCATTTTTATGCCAGCAAAAGAATGCCCCACCACCGCCACCACACTTACCTTGCTTTCCCGGCAAAGGCTTCCCAGCAATCGAAAGAGGAAGTGACCAGAGCTCCATTCACTTCCTCATTCAAAATCCTGCAGATTTTCATGAGAAGACACTCATGCAGGAAATTCAAAAAACAAAACAAAAAGATCACAGAAAAAGTTTTTTTTTTAAAAAAAAAAGCACAGGAACATGCTTTAAAAGTTCAATGTAACCCGGGGAGGGTCATAAAAAGTGCATCACTTACCTGCATGTCACGATCTCACCTGGAAGTGTTCACGCTGGACCGGCCATTCTCGCTGCATTCACATGAGTACATTGGCATGAGGTTTAATCGCTGGCAAGGCTGGCACTAAAACGCCATGGGGGATCAATTGATGGCTTCAGCCGTCAATTAAAAAGTATGGGTTTTGGCCAGGACATAAACACAGAAGGGCGACATTGTATGGTATATGCACCCTTTTGCATTTATGTGGCATCATTATGATGTTGTATTTTAGTGCATCTGATAAAGTCCTGAGTCTTTTGGTACACACTGCATGTAAATCTTTTCCCAAACCCACTAGATTTAGAATCCTCATTCTTATTCCTGCTTATGTTACTGCTAACAGTCTTCTGAGGATGTTTCTGTCTTGTGACGTCAAGTGCTCTGATACAAGTGCACTGTGGTTACTATTTTGTGAGTGCAGCTAGCACTATTTTCCCCTTTCTTGTTTGATCATTGCCACCAAAGGGACAGCCAAGTAACTGCTAGAGATGGACCTCTCTGGGGTAGCCTCAGGGCTCCAGTACTTCCTCAGCATACAAAAGCTGTCAGAGCAGGGCAATTTGTGATGATCTCAGGGCTCAGATAAGAATACAGGTATACCTCAGTTAATGAAGTAGCTGTGTTCCTGGGAATTACTTGTTAACAGAAACTTTGATCCCAGATGCAGAAATAATGTAGAAAGAATAGAGAGAGATTCCTACTCCCTTCCCCCCCCCAAAAAAACCCCCTAAGTTTCAGCAAACTTTTGATCCAAAACTTATGACATGGATGTGTGAAATGAAACAACCAGGTCAAGTAAGCCTTGTATAAGTTTACCAAAACATTTTCATCCTTCTGGAGACCACGTGAAAGCTTCTTTGGACCCGTCTAAATGGTGAAAATACCCCTCATGGAATTCGCTGGGAAACCTACCTGTCTAAACAGGATCCAGTGCCAATCCACAATATTCAGAAGGAGGGGGCCCCAAAATGGCAAAAACAATGGGGGCCTTAGCAGATTTCCCCGTACATTTTTACAAACCATGAGGCGGGTGCACATTTTTGCTTGTTTGGACTATAGAACAGATTGGTTTTTTCTAGCTGAGAACAATAAAGTTTGTGAATATTCTTTGCATGGGGCAATTGGGGGCAATTAGCTAACACACATTGGAAACTGCTTAGGGAGTGCTTTGCACTGAAAAGTGGTATAGAAATATAAATGCTGTTGCCATTGCTATTCTTGAGAGAGCAGCTGTTTAACTTTCCTGTTGTAGGCAGGCACACACAGCAGCAGTAGGAGTGGCAAGAGTAATATCCCATTTCCCTCACTTTAAGCTTAATTGCATTGTTTATTGCAGACTTGCTGCAGCAACCTGACAATGAAAATCTGTGTTTCTCCTTCACCCTGCCTCTAGTGCTGATGCTGCTAAAAAACCTTTCAGCTAAACAGAGGATGAGGGGAAAGGGGGCTGGGCAGGCATAAAAATAATTTGTAAAAAGGAATTTCTTTGTCTGAAGATTTGTTAACTGAGGTATTCCTATACATGGGAATTACTGATTCTTCACATAATGTGGCTCCAGACTGTGAAACGATTTACAAGTTAAGGCCAGCATTTTGGAGTCGGCTGGAAACAAACAGGAAGCTAGTAATGATAATACAGATATTACCCAAAGCGGGTTTCCCAATCAGTATAGATCTAAGGATCTGATGAGTAGTTATAGGTTATTTTACAGTTGTAAGCAAGTCCCACAAGTCCCCTGAATTATATGTAATTCCTGTAATATGATCAAAGATGTAAATCTTTGTTTTTTATTTTGTCACATACAAGAATGAAAAAAATTCTTGACACTGGGAGAGATCATGATTGCTTTTGTGCTTTTTTGGATGATTTTTCACATTTTGGGATTGCTTGTGAAGATTTTGCCAAGGGTTTTTTTTGGGGGGGGGGCACAAAAGACATTACTGTAATTTTCCTTAACCATTATATTTTGCAGAAAGCACAGCACTTTTGTGCAAAAGCATTAGGTTTTGAGGGGTATGTTTGTTTGTTTGTTGTTTTGCACAAACCCCAGAAAAAATTCTGACGTGTGAAAGATCTTACAGTAGTTGACCAGGGTTTTTCACCTCCTCAAAAGATTGGTTTTTTTTCTAGCTGAGAACAATAAAGTTTGTGAATATTTTTTGCATCCCTAAATATTAATGTTACACCTGGTTCTGGTCTAGTAATATCTAGTACAACTAAATATGTGATGTCACATCATAGCCCATGGTGCTCCTCTTCATTGGCTGTCACTTGTTTAGGTAACAAAATTTAGAATGTAATGACATTGCATAACATTTTCCTTTCCTTTCTGCCAGGGCTTCTGAAGTAGAAAGGGAATGGAGAGATGGGTCTGCTATCTTTGCTTCTCACAATGTTGTCTAGTTCTGCCTTTAGCCACTAAATTGTACTAACACAAACCCTTTCCTGACTCTAAGTAGCATTTCCAGGAAAGAGAACTGGAACTTAACTGAATTAGCATTAAATGTTCTCTTGCAGTGCAGTGCTTTGAAAACTCCCCCTATGAGAATGAAGTTCCTCCTCCTCTTTCTCCTCCTCATATAGCAGTGCCCCTTCTTTCTCCATCTTCCTCTTTTTCTAAATCTAGTATCCCATTTACTCAGTCATAACCAAACACACTTTGCCAGATTTACGTTCTCACACATTGTTTTGCTAATGGTTGCCCACCTTTTGGCTCTGAGACTAGGCTACTGTCCCATTCTAACTGAGCCACTGTTCACAAAAGATACCAAAATTATCTCTCCTGGGTATGTTCTTTGTGAATAAAGTTGAGAAAATCAGGTATCTTGCAATCAGGACATGTCCCCACACTGAATCTGCCCTCAGAGTAGGCCAAGATTTTAGGGGCAAGAAAAATTCCAAGGGTGTGTGTAGCCTTAGAATCTGTCTTGCATGAGGACCTTGTATTCCTTCTCACCCCTCCAGGACAGGCCAAAGAGTGCTGTGTTTTCAAATGAGGTGAAGGCAAAGATGAGCGTTGAGGAGCAAATTGATCGCATGAAGCGTCACCAGAGTGGCTCTATGAAAGAGAAGAGGAGGAGCTTGCAGCTTCCAGCCAATCAGCAACAGGCAGAGAGCCCTGTGTCTAAAGCTGCTGCCTCTTACAAAGTGGTAATGTACCTCTATATCAAGCAACATTTGTTTGACGGCTCTGGCATTCATGTCTTAAACCAGGGGTGGGAATCATGTAGTCCTCTAGATGTTGCTGGACAGCATCTCCAAGAACTTCTTACCATTGGCTATGCTAGCTAGGGCTGCTGGGAGTTACAGCCCAACAATCTGGAGGGCCAGGATTTCCACCCATGCCCTGACAAGTAATTTCATGCCTTCTTTGATGCTAAATGCTTTCTAGGATCTACTTCAGCAAAGACGAGTCAAGCAGCTTCTCAGAGGGGGATCTGTAGGTCCTGAAGCTGTAGAATATGTCCATTGGAGGCTTGGGAAATGAGGGAAATCTGTTTGGGAAATGAGAGATAAGGGAAATCAACAACTTCTTTTTTCTGGAAGAAATTAATGTTAAGGTAAATTAGGCTTAGATTCCACCAGCAGCAACTGAAACAATGAATCTGTTTCTTCAGTACCACTCCAAATTTCATTTTGAAAGCCCATGTTGTTGTTGATGATGACTGTATCACCCCATGATGAAGAAAAGTTTACTAGACACAACAACTAGCATTCTGGGGGAAGGCTAGGCTTAAATTCTTCTCTCTGACATTATTTGTGTAGCAGGGTTTTAATAGTAAAGCTTTCATAGGATTCCTCATCTGATAGACTACAGCCATAGGTTTATTGCTTCATCTGCTGTGTATTAGAACAAGGCCACAGAGCAGGGTTGGGAAGCTTGTGGGGGAGGATTCAAAGAGCATGCTTTAGGGCTATGCCGCTCCTCCTGGCTCTGCAGTGTGCCACTGAAATTCAACAAAAGTAACCCAACGTGCATTTCTGGTTTACAACAAGGCACATGGGATAGTGTACACCTTATTTTAAAGCAGGATGGTGCCTCTGGGGGACATCAAGGAGTATGCTATCCTTTAAAACTACAAGACCCACCTCCATTAAACATTAAAACAATGAAAATGTTGGGGATTTTTTTCTAATGGGGGCTTTGGGAAGCATAAAAATGGGTAAAAGGTTGCATTGCAGCCACTGGGCTGGTTTTTATTCACTCCTGCCATAAAGTGTGACAGATGAGGATGGAATGGAGGTGATAGGCTGTGTATGAAATAGGTATAGAAATCCTGACAAATTCTAGAGGGTGGGTTCTCCAGTGCTTCCACATCTTGACTCTAAAGTGGTGTTTCTAGGTGCGCAGACATCGCAGTATTCATGAAGTGGATATATCAGATCTGGAGGCAGCATTACGCTCTGAAGACTCTGGCAAGATGTATGAGACCCCTCGGGAGGAAATTGCTCGCCTGCGCAAAATGGAGCTTGAGCCAGAGCATTATGATGTGGACATTAGCAAAGAGGTGGGATCCCATGTTGATTTGTATTACAGTCTACACAGAACAGAATCTCCTTTGTTCCCAAGCATTTACAGTCAGGTTTAGTTGTCTATTTTGTAAGTCAAAGAATCACCAGCACAACTGGGGCAACATGACCTTTGGTGTAGGGTATGAGCCCAGCCTAATGTAAACCTAGGAAAAGAGGAGTGAAAACCAAGGCCAGAATCCTGTTGCAGCATTGTGCTGGCAAAACTCCAGGTTATGGTGGCAGGACCCTTTTTTTATAAACAACTCTCCATTGACCTGCAGCCAAATGTGCCAATCTAGTATGTGGGCACAGCTCTGCCAATCCCTAACCCATTAGCCACCAGCCACTGGGACAGCCACTGGAATGGCCCCAAACAGCCACCAAAACATCACCTGGAATGTCACCACTGCTTAAGCCACTGGTGCTTTATGAAATAAAGAATAAGATCTCATCCCAGTCTTTGTCTTCATGACAAGATACCAAGACTGAGGACAAGCTGGAGAAAGCTCTGTAATGAAATTCACAATTTAGATATGTTTTGTGTACAAACTGATTGATAAAATGTATTAGCAATGAGCAATATCATGGTCAAGGGTTCAGTTCTAGAGAAAGGTTAGAAACATTGGTTTTATTTTGATATGTGTGTTCTTTTTATTCATTTGGTTGTTTTAAAATACATTTGTAGTGCCTTGTATATAGAATACTCAAGTTACTGGGTGGTTTTAAAGTATAATCTACCAACAATTACCTAAGTAAAGCCCATTTAAAAGCATCTACCTTTACTGCTACCTTTTGAACTCACAGACTGTCTTGATCTTTTCTTTAGCTGTCTACCCCAGACAAAGTCCTCATTCCAGAAAGGTACATTGAACTGGAACCAGATACCCCACTGAGTCCTGAGGAGATGAAGGAGAAACAGAAGAAAGTGGAACGGATAAAGACACTGATTGCCAAATCCAGGTACAACGCAGACCTTCTTTCCTACCTTTGTGCATTATTGGTCTCCCTTTGTAACATCTGGTCAGCAATCATCAATCCACATCCTGTTTTAGGTTTTGGAAATTCATAAACTGGACTGTCAATCCACATGCCTACTCCTGTTGCCGGTTATCTGAGCTTTCAAAGAGCTCCTTATTAGTGTTCAAGGAGTTGGGAGTCATTCTTTATTGTCCTTTCCCTCCCACTTCCTTTAGTATCTGAACGCATGAAACCAATGTTAACAGATTGGTCGTGCTCTCAGACAAAGCTTTTATCATGAATCATCCTACCTCATTGACAGAATTTTACAGGAAAAACAAGAACTTCCCATTGTAACCTTCCTGGTTTTTCTTATCATTTCTTCTGTCTTTTTTCTTATTAGAAAAAAAAAAAGTTGATGAGGAAAACAAAGATTAGTTATATATTTTAAATGCATAGCACTAGAAGCCATTCCTGTGTCTTGCCTGTAGCACTTGACCTTATGGGCATGAGGAATCCCACCATCATCCCAGCCAAGAAGAGAACAACCACTTGTAAAGAAGTTTGTAGCAGGGAAAAACATCTAGAATTGTATCTTTTGAAAACAACAACAACAACAACATGCTGGGTTGGGGCGATACATGTACATTTTGAACTGACCAGGTTTTAAGTGTCCAAAGTTATCTGAAAAGTTACTTCTCCTGTTTTATATGTAAATTTTGGAAACCATTTTGACTGTGTTTCTGGGGTTGAAAAAATGGCTTAGATATACCCCACATTTCAGGGGAAGCAGGGAGAGAATTTCAAGGATTTCTTAAAACAAACAAGGTCCTTTTGAAATGAATAACCTTTCCAGTTTGCCTTCACCTGTTCCCCATTATGCTGAGTGACAGACAAATGTTTTAATGGAGAGCATCTCATTTCATGTATTCCCATCATTTATATGTCTCCCAATTCACCGAATGTTGTGACTGTTTGTTGGTTGAGAACTGTTCTGGAATAGTCAATTACCACTGGAGGTTAACTTCAAGCATTTTCTCTTGCAGCATGCAGAATGTGGTCCCGCTCAGTGAGGGAGAAGTGGATGTGTCCCAGGATCCAGAGACCCAGCTACAAGAGCAGGAGAAACGGATAGAGATCTCCTGTGCCTTGGCTGCAGAAGCCTCCCGCCGAGGCCGCATGCTCTCTGGTAAGGTGCCAGCCCATGTAGTGTTGCAAGAAAGGTTAGGCAATGGAGTCCATGCAGTCCCAAAGTAGGGGCTTTGGTTCCCATCAGTGAGTTCTCCCAGCCATCCTTTGTTCTGCATTTAAGTATAGGATGTTTAAGGAGATTATCAGATGCAGCAAATACGGCATGATAACGATACCAAAAGAACGCGAAAGGATTCCCATATCGCACAACATCGTGCCATGGCGTTATGTAGTTGTTAATTAGGTGTTCTTTTTTATTGATGGTCCAAAGCTGTCAATTGATCTGCCATGGCATTTTTGTCATAGAATTGCAAGTATCTGAAACCGTGCACTATTCTGCTCTCGTGAAATGGGCAGTCCTCGCCAGAACACTGCCAGGTGAGAACGGGAAAATTAGGTACAGGACACTCTTTTTATGAACTTCCCCATTTTGTGGGCAAGTTTTAAAGTGTGTTTCAGTGCTTGTGTGTTTGTTTTGTTTTTTAATTTAGCTGTTTTTAGACTTTTAAGAGCACTCACGTCTTCTCGCAAGAACCGCTGAGATCATGCACCCCAGTGGACATAGGAGTAAATAGCGCTAGCATTCGTGCTCTGATAATGCTGGGACTGCTTTTTCTCGTTATTAAAGTGACATGTAATTAAAAAAGGTTAATGTGCCAGGATACTTCTGCTTTAAAATATAGTGGGACAGGAACATTTTTATAGGCTTGTCTGATGATCTCCTAAGTCATGAAAATATAAACAAGTTAAAGACAACTACAGAATTCCCTTGCACAAGCAAGATATGTGATTTAAAAGTCAGACAGCTTTGACAACTGGCTGAGGTGAAGTTATGTCACTTTTAAATTAGTTTTAGTGATCTATAAAGTCCAGATGATTGTCTTACAGAACCAAAGCATGCTGCCATGCTGCTTTGGGTTTACACTGGTGCCAAAGTGTCATGCTGGCATGTGTGCATTACTGCTGCCAAGTGTCAAAGACGGTCACACAATAAATTAATTGGTCTGAGCTGTCAAATTGTGCAGTGATGGGCATTATTTTGAACTTTGTTATCCTATCCTATAATTTGTAGCACTTAAGAAGATGTAATTCGGTTGGCAACCAGCCTTATGTCTCTGATTGTGACGTGTAGCAACATTATTTCTAGAGAACTGAATATACTTAAGGTGACTAATCTTTTGCCCTCTGTATGTTTTGGACTTCAACGCTTAGAAGCTCCTGCCAGTATGTCCAATGGTCAGATAAAACAGGTAATCTGGAGGGCCAAAGTTCTTTGCCACTGTGGCATATGCTGTATAATTTTTTGCCATTTTAAAAATAAAACAGAACTACCTTAATAAGACTCCTCTATCCAAAAAGCGTATTTTGAGAACCCGTAGTGGCCTGCCTAGTGTGGTACAATGCTCTATCAAAAGCAGTCCAATTTTTGAGCCAGAAGTACCAATCACACCAAAGAGTGTCACCCATTTGGAGAGTCAGGGGATGATCTAGCATACCTTGAGCAGAGGAAGCCAAACCTGAAGGTCTAAGAAGGTTCATATCACCTACTCCCCATTATAGATGGATGTAGGGGCTGCTAGCTTGGCAGCATTGTCCCCAAGAGCAGAGAACTAGCTTCTCATTTCTGATACATCTTTTGCATCTGCTGCTGTATTCATGGAAGAAAAAAGATTTTTGGGTGTATCCTAAAGCATGGGGGATTTGCTCTGTATGTACAATTACAGAATGGGATGTATTCAATGTAGTCTTTTCTAACCAGTAACTGTCCAGATATTCTGGGCTACAGCTCCCATAATTCCTCACCACTGGCCATGCTGGCTGAGGCTGATTAAATGTATAGTCCAAAACTTTTAGAAAGCCCCAGGGTGCAGGAGGCTGGTCTAGTGCAACCATGGGCCGTTCAATTGACTTTTGTTAGAAGAAGACTACTAGAAAATTTGCAGATCTTATTTTATTAAAACAGTTTTCCTCTTAGCAATTTCCCTCACATTTTCCCTCTTAGTTCAATGAGAAGGCAGTTTCTTGTTCCCAGGATGTTGCTGTTGATGTTACTTGGAAGTAAATAATGGTCCATGAGTAGATTACACTTTGAGTATTTTTAGATAGAGGGAGGAAAAACAAGAAGGAATATGACTGAGATATATAAAATTATGCAAGGTGTACAGAAAATAGTTAGAGAGAAGGGGTTTGTTACCTCCTCCCTCTCATACTATAGAGCCTCAGGTCATCCAATATAGCTGAGTCATGGGAGATTCAAAACAGAAAAAAAGAGATAACTTCTTTTGGGCAAAATAATAACACAGGAAACCCTGCTAGATCAGACACAACACCTGTCTAGTCTAGTATCCTCTTTCTGGTCAGCCATGTGCATATGGGAAGCTCACAAGGATGCAAGGGACATAGCCCTCCCTAGCTGTTGGTTCCATGCATGTGACATTCAGTGGCTTGTGCTTTGGACCATGGAGCTTCCATATATAAGCATATATAACACTAGCCTGTCACTCTCATATATGGTTGTGGACCCTGTCAACTGAATAGCAATTACCACTAATGAAATAAGATGCAATTGCTACTCTGGTAACCTGTTGGAATAGGGTGGGTTACAGGGGAAAGAGAAACACCTTGTCCTTTTCCTCTAACATCAAAATGTTGTGGATTAGCCCTCTCTGCAAAATCTGTTTGCTATGTCTATGGCCAACCCAAGACATACTGCAGCCTGAGAGGAAACAACAAATGGTGCCTCCCCACACCCTGAGTCAAAGTGTATAGTGTCCAAGGCACCTGCAACAGAAAATCCCACCTTTCTGTGGGAGACAAAATAGAATAATAATGCATTAAACAATTAAAACAAGTATTTTCTGCTCTTTCTTGACACTCTAAAAACCAAGTGTTTGAGGCCTTTACCTCACTCTACCTAATGGTAGGACTGGCCTTGGTTATACTGTACCTGAAAATACTCTCTGTTTGATGCCATTTTATTATGGAAGTTGTTGGACAGGAAGCAAGACTACATGTCAAATGACAGCTGAGGAAGTAAGCTCTTGAAAATAGCTCACAAAAATGTTTCCTCTGTATATTTGGATCCTGGCATTTGAACACTGCTCCAGGATATGGCAAATTTCTCTCCATCGATAGCTTGTTCTCTAGCTAGTTCCTTCTGAATTATCTGTTATTGCTCCTGCTGAAATTTGCTGAAGAAGCTGCTCTTCAGTGACTGTCCCTGCCTTGTAGCCAGGCCTGTGCAGGAGGCTGGAGGAATTATTATTCAAGTCACGTCTGGTCTTTGAATCTGTGATGAATAGCTGCACAAATGAGGATTGCTCTGAAGATGTTCCAGTCCCCATGAACATTAGTGATGAATGCAATTTGCTGAAGAGGGGCTGAGTCCATGATAATCCAACCTTCCTTTCATTGCATGGCAGGAGATGGTCTATGGGGTCTGTCTTCCTACAGGGCTAAAACTGTGCTGCTCTCCCCCTACCTTGCACCATGATTTTCCCTGCAGAGTGTCAGTGGGACTTGCAGGAGCATGATGCAGAAGAGCCATTTTGCACTGCTCTGTGATTTCTGATCACGCTTCTTTTCCCCTTTCTTCTAACCCCTGTTGGCTTGATGAAATTAGTTTTCCTTGCCTCTGTTTTTGTCCCCTTTTCTTCTTCCTTTCTGGCTGAAGCATTGTGTATTCTTCAGGCCCTGTCTCCATTTCTTGTTTCCAGCTCAATGTGCCACCCCGAGCCCTCCCACTTCCCCAGCCTCCCCGACTCCACCGACCAAGTCCCTCTCGTCTGACTCATCCCAGGGCGCCGACAGCCATTTTATGCGTGTCTGAGCCATAAAGTAAGCATATTTTCTATTATACTTCATTTCACTCTCTGTATACCTCAGCCTCTTGGGAAAAAAAGGAGTGGTAAGCTTCTTTTTTCAAGAGTTTCCTCTCTTCACCAATCCATCCATCCATTGATATCCACTAAGCTAACACCTTTTTCTTTGCCTCATAAGTGCAGCCTTCCTTCCACAGAGTAAGTCCAAGATGCTTCAGCAGTGAATCAAGGTGCCAGAGAGTCCTTGGGGCAAAATGGCTTCCTTCAGTCAGTGGTGATTCACCTATGCCAATTCATACTAACTGAGGAAGAGGCCTCCTCAAATGTGTCTATTAGATTGGGGTGAGCATGTGCCACAAGTCATATGGCCATTTTTGGCTCCTCTAGGATGCACCAACATACTCAGTGGAGACTGGGAGTGACAATTCAGGCAACCAGAACTCACTTATGGACCCTTTTAGGTTGGTTGTGTTGCTGTTCCAGGGTGCCCCCCCCAAAAAAAAAAAAAATTTACAAGCCAAAAGAGGACCCCAGAGTCTATTATCAACCCCCTAGAATGTATTTTCAGCTGAATTTGTTCAGCTGAACATTGACTGGGGCAAGAGTGAGGACTATGTAGCACCCCACAAGGGCTGCATTTGACCCGTGCGATGCACAATTTCCATCCCTGGCTTAGAGTGTGACACCACCCTACACACATACCTGTTGCAAATCTTACCTCAGCTGTCTCTAGATAGTCTGGGCCTAAAGTGGTGTTAGGGTTGCCAGGTTGGATACAGGATGGGTCTCTTGTAACTTGAAGAATGTGAAGCAGGACAAGATACCATACAACTCTGGAAAGCCTTACCTTTCAACCTCAAGCCTTCAGCTGCAACTGGCTTTTTTTGCCTTCCATGTGGAGAGGAAGGAGAGAGGAGCAAAGAAGCACAAAACTATGTTTTTGTTGCTGGCAACTCCATGCCCCCTCTGCACCTGACAGTCTGAGGTTGAAAGTTAAGGGAAGACCTTACCTCTGCCCAGCTTCGCTGAGATTCACAGTACCTCATCCTGCTTCTCATATCTGTTTGGGCTTAAAGTTACAAGAGCTTCCTCCCATATCCAACCTAGCAAGCCTATGAGGTGCATATGTTTTCCTTTCCTTTCCTTTACATTTGAGGCTGGGTGTATAACTATAAAGGATGAGATATCTGGCTTTTTCTCTTTTTGTCCTTCCATTCAAAATCACCCATTCAAAATCACCAAGCTAATTTTCTCACTGCCCGCAAAACAATGTAGGTTTCCCATATCTTTCTCTTTGCAGATAGAAAAGAAGTCTTGACGCCATTTTGAGCTAGCATAAGAATAAAAAAGTGGATGTTAAGCAGCCCCTTCCTATATATTTCATTTTTCCATTCAGCCTCCCAAGCCTACTTTTCTTCTTCCAATTGACATGCCTCTGGCACAGACCTTTTTAGTGAATATGTTTAAGCCTTAAATATTAAGCTTTGACAAATGTCCTTGTTTAGAAATTTAAAGGAAAAGGTCTGCATAACCTCTGTCTCTCTTTGATGCCAGTTTTTTTTTTTTTTTTGGTGGCCCTGGGACCCTCGAGAAGTTGCACAGAATGCCCAAAAATGAAAACAAAACTAAATGGGAAGTCCACTTCTGACTCTTAACTTTAAAAAAAAAAAAAAAAAAAAACTTAAACCCTGAAATCTATTTAAAAAGTGAATTGCTCTTGGAAACTTCCATGAGAGGCAATTCACCCACCCCCTTTTGGAGGGAACAGAAAACAGATCCATCTGGGCAGACTGAAGGGGTTGAGTACCACAAAAACAAGCTGGTGGAACACACACACACCCAGACACACACTGTTTGGAAAGCAGTCAACTTTGCTTGTCAACTTCCAAGCCACTACTTGGTAGATCCACAATGCACAGTTATAACAATTTGAAGCCACTTTAAGCATCATACTTCCATCCTATGGAATCCTGGAATTTGCAGTTTGGTGGAAAGGCTTATATTTTCCTGAACTACTGCACTAGAGCTCTCTAGCAGAGAATTGTGAGTCCCTCATGATATTCCAAATCCCAGGACTCCATAGGATGGAGCCATGACACCTAAAGTGGCATCAAAGTGCTATAACAAACTGCAATGTGGGTACTGTATGGTGGATGCTCTCCTTATCTTGCAAGCCTGCTGTAAAGGTTCCTTGCAGCAGGCCTGCCACTTTAGGCTCCAGATTTTTGCCACTGACTCTTCTGTCTTCTTTCCTCCTTCCAGCACAGGCCCTGGCTGCTGTGAATGCTGTGAAGTCCCACGGAGCCACATTTTAACACATGAGTTGAATCTGCATCCTGACACAACCACTTAACGATGCACGCCACATGGCTGTTGTTACGGTCCTGTCAGAACACCCTCTCCTTTGGTTGAGCTGCAAAAACATTCAGGAAGGAAAAGCTGCCAACGTTTCCTGTTGCCACTACTGCCACAGCCCATATCAACAACTTGTCTGGACAAGCCTTTTCAAAACAATCACCAGTGCAGCTTGCAGGAGTTGTTCTGCTGTGCAAGGTCAGGTCCTCTGTATTGGCAGAAGATCCCGAGGCAAAAGGCCCAGTAGCTAAAGAACGGCTGTTGGCCGAGTAGCTTGGCAAAGAGACATCAGAGAATGGAAAAGGAGGAGGTGAAGTTTCCTCCACTAATGTGGCTGTCTCCTGCGTCTCTGTCCTCTTCCACCAATATTTGGGCAGGAAAGGAGGGGGTTTGTGTGAAGAATGACTTGTCGCTGCAGCCAGGAACTTCCTAACCTTCTACTGAAGTGAGCACCAGATTTTCCTTCCTCACACCACACACACACATCCTTTGTGTATCCTTTACCGGCCAGAATGGCTTTTATATCCTTAATCTCTGGAGCTCAGCAAACCTGTGCATGGCCGCTCTTCTCTGCATATCTCACAGCCATTCATAGGAGAAAGAAGGAAGGGAAGAAGCACAAATGGATGGAGAACTTTGTAGATGTGGCCAGTGAAGGAAAAAGAAGGCTGCCAGTGAAGAAGGAGGAGAAACAAACAGAAAAGTGGAAAAGACTTTGAGATTTGTTAGTCTGATGGAGAATATTGCTGTGATACTATATGCTGTCATTTGCTTCTTCTCCCAAGCTTGAGGAATGGAACAGAAGGTGTGTGCAGTGTATGTGGCCAGGTAGCAGGCATGTGGATGAAGGATATAATGGGGAAGGATGGGGATGGAGAAGTTCAGTTGGCTGGGACTGGCCTCTAGGCAAAGGCTTGGATGCATTCTGCGACCCAGCGTGGTCTGTTTGCCTATAGATACAAAAAGTGTGTGATTGGCATCCCCATTGGGTCTGGGAAGGTCACAGTTCTTTTTGCATCAGAGTGAGTTTAGAAGGGTGCCATTGAACAAACTCCTTTTCATGAGTTCTCCATGGCACCAATCTGAGTAATGGTGTACAGGATAGATTACTATACCACCCTTAGGTCCTAATGATGAAATCAGAAGACTGGGAGTAAATGGGATATGATCTGAATTGGACTAGACAGGCCAAGAGGCTGTTCCCACAGCATATATGAAGGAAGCTTCTCCTGGATAATATGGAAAAGATAAAGTGAGACCTCTTCAAACTTTGCCATTTGTAACATCTCTCCTTGTTATGATTGCCAATAGGGCAGCCTTCAATAGATGATGTAGCAGTCATGTTTTCTCCCTCTCTCTCTAAAACACAAACACACACACACAGCACATCTCCTGTGCTGCATGGTAATTACTGCTGTGACATTTGAGAGGAACTGAGTTCCTATGTCAAGAATGCAGGGCCATTGCTGCACCTGCTCCAATTTCATACCATCTCAAATGAGCCCAATCTCCCAGATGAGCCTTCATTGTTTTCTCAGTAGTTTGAGAGAAGAATTAATTCAAAAAGGAAATAGACTGGAGGGGCAGGCAGACAGAAGAACAGGAAAAATATCAAAATACTCATTTTCAAGTAAATACCAAAAGAGCCACTGCCCTATATTTATTCAAGTAGCTCTTACCCATTTGTCTCACTCATACTAAGGCAGGAGTCTTACCAGAGTGAGGAGCTACCAGTAATAGGGAGCTTCTTTCCTCACTGCAGTGGCTCATTGAATGGGGACTTAGATGTGGTAAGGCCTAGAGCTTGGATATTTTACTTTTTTGGACTACAGCTCCCAAAATCTCACAGTCCAAAAAAGGTAATGCATGCAAGCAAGCTCTGGTAAGGCTTGTCTGAATGTCATTTACATAGGAGAAAGGTAATCAACTTCTGTGTTCTCAGGGGATATCTGCTTTCCAAATAGTGATGCAGGAGATATACTTTGCCACATTACCTGGATGCTTTTACACATACAAAAGCCAGGCATTACATTAAAGTTGGCATCACCTCACAATAAGGGACTCTGCAGGTCCACAGCATAGCAGTCAGACATAAACAGGGCATTATGTTAAAACCCAGAGAAGGGGGAAGTTAAAATTGGGGGCCTCCCTCATATACAACAGTTTAAAACAATTATCCTCGTAAATAGACCTGTAGGTCAGAGTTTTTTTATTATTAAAACATAGAAGGGCCACCATCAGAAATTGCTTCACAGGGCACCAGTTGGCCATACACAGTAAGTGGCTAAGCTGGATATAGTTTTTCCAAACAGATTGCTTCATTCTGTTTCAAATTACATTGTTATGGGAGTAGCTAAGATTGTTTTCATTAGTGGTTAGAAGAACATGGAAATGCAGTTGACGACTTCTTTTCATTCCCTTAAGCCGGATTTTCAGAAGGGGTCATGGATGGGTATTCAAATGTGCCATCCATCCAATCCATAGGCTTCTTCACATAAACACAATGGAAGATGGCAGGATTTGTCACTTTAGACTGTGATTTGGCTTCTAAGTGACAATGTAGTTCTGAATTGCTGATGCATTCATGTTCCCGCACACACACACATCAAAGTCTGCGGTTTCATTCTGGGCTTAGTTTCAACACATACATGCCCATAAATGTATAAATTAATGTTACTCAAAGATAGATCATAACTTAAAATTCAGCTTTCACATCATTGGTTGGAATAATATTGCCACTATTGCTTAAAATCTTCAGGTATTAAGCCACATACTCAGCTTGATTGAGCTTGAACCTGAGATGAATTTTGTGCTCCAGACTAGTTCTTGAGTTATAGCATGCACTCCCCTACTCCTCACCCTACTTCTGTGATGGCCCTCTTAGCTAATGTTATTAGAAGCTGGGAGGGGCTGACTTGGCTAAAGCTAAAGGCAGTCATGGGTGGAATTTGCTGATTTCATTAAGTGCCCCACCTATTTTCCATAATTCAACCCTTAGGGAACCCTGGTGGTGCAGTGGTTAAATGCCAGTACTGCAAGCCACAAGGTTATGAGTTCGATCCCAGAGGGCTCCGAGTAATAACTCGGCCTTCCATCCTTCTGGAGGTCAGTAAAATGAGTACTCAGATTGTTGGGGGCAATTAGCTAAAAAAACAATGTAAACCGATTAGGGAGTGTTTCTGCAGTGATAAGCAGTATATAAATATCAGTGGTAAATATCAATGCTAATGCTATTGCTATTGCCCAAATAATCTTGTTTACAACAGACCTTTTCACTAGTGGTTTAACTTTCTATGTGCTTGCACAGGGGGAAGGCGAAGACAGTGGTGGTGTCGGTAATAGTGGGAAAAAGAAGCGACTAGGTCCATGCTGCTTACTCCATAACAGTGGTGGCTCTGGGGGTGGGGGTGTGGAGAGGCCAAAGTGCACCAGGTAACACCATCGGAGGAAAGGGTGACACCAGCCTTAGTGACACCACAGCTCCTTAAATGCCTGGCTTCCACGGATAGAACATGTCCTTAGAGACAAAGCACTCTGGAAGGGGTGACTTTCACAATTACCTATCCCATGACACAGGTGATTATTGTCCAAGCCACTTCTTGCAGAGGGCCTTGATTCCAAGGTCTGCCACCCCTAGGAATAAGCGTTTGAGGAATAAGCAGCACAGAATCAGCAACCTCATTCTCCATCTGTCATCGCTGATGGCTGGAGTCCCCCCCTTTTTTTTCCCCCTTTCTTTTCCTAACCATTAACAGCTTTGGTGGCTTCACTTTTGCTCCCATGATTGGAATAATCATGCTGGCTGACCCAGTAGGATCTTGGTCACATTGTGGTTGTATGGACGGCTGGTTCTGTTTTGCCTTGGAACAGAAAATGCTAATTTTTAAAAGTCACCCTGACCTTTGTCTGAACTTCGCTTTAAGTCAGGAGCAAGCAACCTGTGCACTTGTGGATGTAGTTGAACTACAACTCTCATCACCCCTAACAGTTGAAGATGCTGACTGGGGCTGGTTGGAGTTACAGGTCCAAAAACATCCAAAGGGCCAAGCTGCCAAGATTTATCACTGTCTTCCCAGTAAAGTCAGTTGCTTTAGCAGCAGCACCCCCAAAAGCCCTAGTTTGCTGCCCAATTCTTTCTTTATGTTTGGCCTGTTAGAACAGAGTTTACTACCCAGCATATTTAATTATTATATATTTATTGATGGTTCCATCTCAGTTTTCTATAAAATTATGTATAGAGAAAAGTATTGCATAGGTGAGGACTGCTGAATCCTTCACCTGCCCATTGCTTATGCCCTCTGTCTTCAAAGCACCTCCCCCCAATTCCAACCACAGGGCTCACTTCTCTCTACTTAATGGAAAGTGATACTCATAAAACTATTGGCAGGCAGAATAACCTGGGTTTTTTTGGGGGGGGGTGAATTCAGCACTTTCCAACTCATACACATCTCCCTTCCCAACCCACCAGCAAAATGTGGTGGTGGCAGGGGAAGAAAGAGCACTGTCATTTTAAAACATGGCAGTGAGCATGTGGCTTGTTTCAAAATTTTAAAGACAAGGGCCAGAATCCAGTTGGCGTCTTAATGTTCATGCCCTATGAGGAGTGGCTTAGGGAGCTGGGTATGTTTAGCCTGGGGAAGAGAAGGTTAAGAGATTACATAATAGCCATGTTTAAATATTTGAAGGGATGTCATATTGAGGATGGTGCAAGCTCATTTTCTGCTGCTCCAGAGATTTGGACATGAAGCAATGGATTCAAACTGCAGGAAAAGAGATTCCACCTAAACATTAGGAAGAACTTCCTGATGGTAAGAGCTTTTTGACAGTGGAATGCACTGCCTCTGAGTGTGTTGGAGTCTTCCTCTGTGGAGGTTTTTAAACAGAGGCTGGATCTGTTGGGTATACTTTGATTTTGTGTTCCTGCGTGCAGGGAGTTAGAGTGGATGGCCCTTGTAGTTTCTTCCAACTCTATGATTCTATGAAGCTTTTGGACATTTTTGTGTGATGCAGTGTCTACATTTAGTGCAAAGGCACTGAAGCAGAGTTGCACATGTGCTGCTGTTATACGTGTGGACATGCAGTCCCAACATCTGTCCCTGTTGAAACTGGGTGGCAGTACTCCTTTGGTTGTGCATCTAATTGTGTATGCACTTGTCCATTCAGTTGTGCAACACTACAATTCAATACAAGAGTTGTATAGCACAATGTATGTGTAACCTTGAAATAGGATCTCAGGCAAGGTATGTATTCCCCACATGCTTGTTTCTAGGTGAACTTAGTGGGTCCCCTTCCCTGATAGCCCTTTGGTGGTGGTAGCAAGAGTGGAGTTCAGTTGTAGACCCTGGCTGGCAATTTCAGGGGGGAGGCAGTATAGTTCATCACCTGGCAGAAAATTACACACCTCTGATTTATTGCTTTAAACTGGATTCCTTCCCCAGTGTAGACATGACTTAAGCAGTCCCACATTTCATGATCTGCCCTCACCTGGTCTAGTTTGGCCCTAAGATACTTGGGGTTCTGTTCACAAAAAAAAAATTAAAAAAAAATTACTGATTCACCAAATGATTCAGTTTTCCAAAGGAAAGAATGAAATATCAATGTTCACACTGGATTTTATATTTCCCCCTGTCCCCCACCCTGGCATAGCTATCATGTGAGTGTGTGTCTGTGGAAGAGGTGAAGGCTTGACTTTTAAAGATTTGCAAGCCAAGCAGTAGCTGTGTTGACTCCAGTGATTCTCTCTTCTAGTCCATAAAGGACAAATGGCAGAACTGTGGAGTAAGATGATACAGCAGCCTGTTGGGAAGAATGTTGAGCAAACCCACAGAACAGGAGACCTAGGCTGCAAATGTATGTCCGCTTACTTGAGACTGAGCCATGCTGAAATCATTGGCGTTTCTATCTGAGGATAGATTTACATTGCTTGGCTTCAGTCCTAAACATGTTTTGTAAGGTTATCGGGCCTCTTGTACACATCAGGGCTTACTTCTGTGTATTCATTCCTAGGACTGCACTGTTAATGGTATCAGGTTCTCTTTTCCTGAACATTCATTTTCACACCAAAGTAGCAAGAGCGGAAGCTGTACGCCTTGTCACATTGACAAATCTGCCTCAGTAGATTTGAAGAGGAAGCCTAAGATCTGAGCATTTAACAAGATTTTTCTCACATAACCCAGTAAAGAACTCTTGGCAAAAATGCCTTTCATCAGAAATGTTTCAGTGCCTGCTTTTATCAGGTCTGTTTCCTGCACATTCATTTTAGCACCAAAGTAGCAATGGGGCAAGCCCCCATCTCATTCCTTATAAGGATCCACCTCAATAGATAACTGGTAAAAAATAAGGTTCTCAGCATATAGCAAGACCTTTCCTACATACCACAATGGAGAACGGATGACAGACTGCCTTTAAATCAGATTTTACCCCACTTCCCTAATCAATAAATACTACAGATCCTTTTCTTTTTCTTTTTAAATAATCCTGCTGGCAATATATAGAACACTCCAGGGAATCATAGTTTTAGCTCCTTTCCTTCTCCTTCAGCAATACATTTGACATTCCAGAATAATAATAATAATAATAATAATAATAATAATAAAAAATAAAAAATACAGTTCTTGGTTCTGCTCCTGCAGTAGTACCTGCTAGCTCATAAAACTGTCCCTTCATGATCCTCTACATGCCTTAATATATGTTTTATGGAAATTATACAGTGATATATGTGTGTGTATATATAAATATATATGTTTTTCTCTTTTCATCATGCTCTTTTGTTTTGTGCTTTCTCTCTCAGTATACAAGGCCACTGAAATCAGCCATGTCACTGAGTTACTGAAGTGGGAGACACTATGGGGAGTTTATCAGAATAATAAAAAATAAAAATAAAAGACATATTTAAAGAAATATATATTTTTTCTGGTTTTATCAAAGCAAATTTATTTTAAAAAAATAAAAGCTGTCAGTTTAAGAGGAATGATGCATTTATTTCCTTGTTGTTGGGTAAGGTAGTGTTTTGTATGTCAGGGCCCAATCCTCTGCTGAAGCTGCTTAGCATAGCAGATTAGAAACTAGCAAAGCTAAGTTAATTTACATCTGTAGAGGCTCTGGCCTAGAAGAAAATAAGAAAGAAAATGTGTGGGACTGTAACATATCAGGGATCGTGAAGATTGTCTTGCTGGTACACAGCTATAACATTGGGACCCTTGCAATATATTTAGCTTTTTATTGTCAGTGCCACTTTTCTTTTCTTTTCTTTTTTAACCTCCCTTTTGTTCATGTGAATGTTTTTTGGTGTAGTTTGCAGAGAGGTGTCACTGCAAAACAGCTACTTTATTTTCATCTCTCTGTCATCTTCGCTCTCCTAGCGGCTATCCTTACTCCACCCTATTTTGTTAGGGAATGGTATAGCCTTCAAATGGTAGGGTTTTCCTTGTTGTGAAGGCATTCTGGCCATTTTTCTAAATGGCGGTAGCTAAACAGAGAGGGAAAGTAAGAGCTAAAGGGAGAAATGTATTAGCCTCCTGAAGGATTGTCTGCCTAGGACTGGCCCTCTCAGAAGTCAAAGAGGGCCTCTATATTCTACCTCCTCTGTGGACTCTGAGATAGTGGTCCTACTTGTGCACATATTTGAGACATATGGAGGACAGACAACCTTGAGGGGTTACAGTATCTTAAGGGAACCATTCTACCAGTGTTTGAAGCTACGGGGGTGTCATAAGGTATATAACATTTTTTGGAGCCTTTGCATTTTGTCTGTCAAAACAACACTTGTTTGCTCACTGCTGTGACATGGTCCAGTAATATGAGCATTTCTCTCTGACATTGAGGAGAGGCTTGGTTTTTAAAATTGCATTAAGAACATAAGGAATGTTCTCCATCTCCTCTCACCAGTCCTCTCAATTAATCACTAGGTAGAATCTGTCACCAGTTTATTGCTAATGTCACTTTAAGCATATGGAGGTTACAAGCTGTGAGTTCTCAGCAGAGTCCATTTCAGGACCACCGTTTTACAGTATTGTGGAAGATGTTTTTAATCTGTTTTATTTTAAGTATTGTTGTTTTCCCTTCTAATTACGCATTCATATGCCAGCATCACCTGGAACCAAGAAAAAAAGACATTATTTATGCACATTATTTGCAGCAACATTTTGCTAGTGTTAGACAGGTTTTAAGAAAATGATCAAAGCAGCAATGTGATGTTGATGTTTTTCGTTTGTATAAAAGTGACCTTAGATTATGACAATTTAAAAGAAAATTAGCAGTCTGTGATTAACAATAATATGTCAGTGGCTTGGAGTTCTTCACACCAAACCAAGAGATAATCTTTCAAGTAATTAAACCTGCAGTGGCTTGCTTAATATTCCTTCCCAGCAGCGTATGTTCTAGATGTAGCTACTTTAAAAGGTCAAACTCTCACACAAGGAAAACAAAAAAAAATGCATTTGTACCTTGCAAGTTTGTATAAAGCAAATAAATAAAAATTGATGGTTTGTAAACAGATTGTGTGCCTTCCTCTTCTTCTCAGTATCTGTTTTGAAGGTGTGGAGAAGTTGAGAAGATAATGAAAAATAATTTTTGACTACACCGAAAGAAGAGTTGCAAAGCTGCACCAAGGTCTTTTCAGAGGGGGAAAGTCTATGTGTCCCACTTCTCTCTCCCCATCCTGAAGCTATTACACCTTAGGGAAAATGGGATTTTTGAAGTCAAAGGCTTTCATGGCCGGCATCCATAGATTTTCCTTGGTTTTTTTCCAGGCTGTGAGGCTGTGTTCTGGAATAGTTTCTTTCTGCCATTTTTCCTGCATCTGTGGCTGGCATCTTCAGAGAATGGTTGGGTAGGAGTGTGTGTAGAGTTTATATAGTGTATTGTGAATCCCTGTTGGGGAGTATATATAAATTTGTGTAATTGAATGGTTAGTTTCTGGGTATAGAAATGCAAGGATGATTAGTGTCTGTTTGGCTAATGGTTGGTTGATGGGCCATTATCTGCTGGAAATCTCCTTGTCCCTGGGTGGAATTCCTTTGTAAGTGTTGAGTTTTGATTCTATTGTTTTTCAAAACTAGAAGCCAGATTTTGTTTATTTTTAGGGTTTCTTCTTTCCTGTTGAAGTCGTCCAGGTGTTTGTGGATTTCAATAGCTTCTCTGTGCATTCTGACATGATAGTTGTTGGCCTGGTCTAGAATTTCTGTGTTTTCAAATAGCATTTTGTGTCCAGGTTGGTTTATAACATGTTCTGCTACTGCTGATTTTTCTGGCTGGCCCAGTCTGCAGTGTCTCTCATGTTCCTTGATTCATGTTTGTACACTGTGTTTAATGGTCCCTATGTAAACTTGTCCACAGCTGCATGGTATGCGGTAAACTCCTGCAGCTGTGAGAGGGTCTCTTTTGTCCTTCGCTGAGCGTAGCATTTCTTGGATTTTTTTTTTGGTTGGTCTATAGATTGTTTGGAGGTTGTGTTTCCTCATCAGTTTCCCTATTCTGTCTGTGACTCCTTTGATGTTACTCCAGATCAGACATCACAAGAGCAGCCAGACCCAGAAAAAACCACAGGACTGAAGAAGAAAAACAGCCACCCAAAGGGAAGGTATTTTTACCATACATCAGACACTAAAAACTCAATACTTACAAAGGAATTCCATCCAGGGACAAGGGGATTCCCAGAGAGAATGGCCCATCAACCAACCAGCACTAATCATCCTTGCATTTCTATACCCAGAAACTAGCCATTCCATTACACAAATTTACATATACTCCCCAACAGGGGTTCATAGCATATAAACTCCACACACACACCTACCCAAACATTCTCTGAAGATGCCAGCCACAGATGCAGGCGAAATGTCAGAAAGAAACTATTCTAGAACACGGCCTCACAGCCCAGAAAAAAACAAGGAAAATCTATAAAAATGGGGTTGTTTTCTCAGAAATAGATCAGCGGTGGTCTTCTGATACACCAGCTTAATGTATTAGGTGACACGATATTTAATTTCTACTACATCTGAACATGTTTGAGGAGAAGATGGTGATGGTGGTGGTGATGTTGTAGCACTTCATAGAAGAAGGGCACAATTCTCTAGCTAGACAGTTTGCCAGGGATAGGTTGGATTCAGATTGGTTAGTCTGAGAATGGAGGGGTCCAAGCTCACAGAAGACACTGGGATCCTTTGATGTCTCCCTGCTATAGGAAGAGGGTGGAGGGGGTGTCACCAATCCCCCCTCCCCCTGACAGCCTTCTGTGTTACCATTCATACTTTTCCAAAGAGTCCCACAGCCTCTTCCCCTCCAGCTTTTCTGGAGGCTCCAGGGTGGAAAGAGAAATTGCAAAGATCACTTGCCATATCCCATGAGAGCAGAGTGTTCTGATCTCTGACTCTTAAGTTACCAGGAAAACAATAATTCCAAGGGAGTAATGGCTGGATAAGGTAAGGGGCACCCAGGCACCATTGAGCTGCAGTACTCTAGCCAGGAGGAAAGATGAGATGTGTAACTGGAAGAGCAAATATTTCCAGTGAGTGACGCCTGCTATGTTCTCCCATCTCCAGAACTACAGTCAGACACTACCCTATAGCCAATGGCTGTACTTTTCTCCCAGGTGCAGAATGGCACTTGGATGCTGCTCAGGCTCCCACATCCTCCCCTAGTCACTAAATGGCCATGAAGATGCATGCTGGAATTGACAGACTGCCTTGAGCAGGAGGTAGAAGACAAGCCCCATGGAAGTATGCCCAGAGAGCATTATATGCCATGATCATATTGTAGGACCGCAGCCATTATGTGAACAAGTGCTTAAATCCCTGCCAAACATCAGCATCTACTTGAAGGAAACTTAATATGATGCTGAAAGAAATGCCCCAAGACCACAAAAACTACCCAGTCCAATGAAATCAGTATTCTGTCCAAAGTGAGCAGACCTTGGAAGTAGCGTAGGAACACCTGCAATGTATACTTCATCCCATTCCCCCTATGGGGCGCCACGTTTCCATCTCTTGTACATGTATGCATGTGGACAGCTGCACTCACAATAGATGCCTTCTGTATTCAATCAAGGGACATCCCTTTGTGCCATTGCTAAAAAAATATATATACATAATGACATATTTTCCCTGGTGCCCAGGGATGTGAGGCTCAGATGTTACATTTATGTGACTGTTGAGCCTATCATCTTGATTGTTGGTTGAACAGTTTGGTTTGCACCAGAACATACTGAAAAACTATACATAAAATGATTACAAGATTTTATTTATTAAAAAAAATCATGATAAGCTTCAGCTCTCAAAAGTATTGAGTGATTCACTCATTGAAAATGAGTTTGCTGCCTGTGGTCCTCAGCTATTTGCTAGGCACTAATAGGAAACTTCCATTTCTTGTGCTTTATAGAAATGCATCCTGTGACTCAGGCATGGCTAATACAGATGTCCCTGGCAATTTAATTAGTCTTCTACAATAGCATTTCTCTGTGAGATACGTGGAAACAACATTGGTTGCTTTGCAGGAATATACTATGTGCTAGAAGATTGTGTGTGTGTGTGAGAGAGAGAGAGAGAGAGAGAAAGAGAGAGAAATAAAATTGGCATGCATTAACATATACATATATGCAAGTTTAGAAATAACAGCTATAATTTAAATAGAAATACAATGCATCTTACCATAGTGGGGAAAACAGTAGCAAGTTAACATGTACACCTATTCAGTCTTCTAATTACTGATAGGCAGCTCTCCCAGTATCTTACTGTTCATCATTAAACCTGGTTTGGACTTCAAATAGTGGATACCTTTCAAATAGAGGACTGTTCTCTTACATCCTTTCAAAAAGAGGACTGTTCTGTGTAAAGTAGGACACATGCCCACCCTACATGCTTCCAAATTGTCAGTACAAAAAGCAGTAAGGGAAAAAATCCTCAGAGAAAAGAATGAAGAGCCTCTGCTACCAATGGGAAAGTGCATTAACTATTGTAAGCTGCATAGGTGCTTGCATAAATAATGTCATAGTTCCATGACTCTTTCCACACACTTCCCAACACTAAAGAAAGCCCTTTCAGTACAGGTCACAGTGTGTCCTTTTTCTCTTGGTCAACACACCTGCTTACTAGATACTGGTCTGAGCTCCCTTTTGCAGATCCAGGAAAAGTGAAGTGCAAGTTTGTGTGACTGCAATGACACAACCTCTCTTGGAGACTCCACTGTGACACCTTCAGAGAGGTCTTCACTACAGGCAGGTTAATAATTTCCAGGGTGACGCAGAACAGGCTAAAGGCCTTTCCAAGGTTCACCATCTGGGAAATATGTGGAAGTGTCAGCATCCAGCTCAGTCCTTTGTGTTGTAACACTCACTCATATACATGTGGTCATCTACTTCCCTTCTGGGCCTGCAGCAGTAAGGATAATGGAAATCACAGACCTCCAAAGTGAGTATGATCATGTACCCCAGCCTGTGGAGTACGGGCCACATGTTAATGTGTCAGTTGTGTTAACTCAGAAAGTGCAATTGGGATCAGTTGGGCTTCTCTTTGTTGACACAGCACCTCTTCTAGCTTATGACACCATGACCTCTAGTTCAGAATCTGGAAAAGTTACCTTTTAGGCTTATATAACACCCAGAATTGCCTAGCCTATACGTCAAGTGGGGTTGCTGGGGAATTCTGTGAGCTGTAGAAAAAAAAGTTTTCTATGCTCTGAAGTAGAAGTAATAAGAAGTTATGTTACAAGTAATTTTTCCATGTTCTGCTCTAGACCCAATGTTATGTTAGTGATGGCTTCACTGGCACTTTTGTTTTCCTGAAGATTAGAGAATTTGTCCTTGGAGTGGAAAATTGACTACGGTAACTTCTTTGCCTTTGTTCACAAGGAATGAGAGTCAGTGCTCTTCCAGACTGGCCAAAAGCCTCAGGATTTGGCAGTTGTTGCCTATAGTTATTGGGGTTGGTTCTGATATCCATACAACATTCTTCTTGACACAGAATTTTTCTTGTGACTTTCCAGGGTTAGCAGCAACTTTTAAAATCCCCTGTAGAGTGTGTGTGTGTGTGTGTGTTTCCTGTAAGTTTCCAGTACAGGGCAAGGGGAATGTCACACATCTGTATTCACAGTCTCTGTTCCTCCCATTGTATGCTGCACAGTCCCACTGATGAGGTTTAGAATGGGGATGTGACATTTGCCATGGAGGTTTTCCACTGACCTTCATTACGTTTATGTTGTGAGATTGAATTGTTTCTTCTTTTTTTCTTTTAGAGTTACTCTATAGTGCTAAAGTGACATAGCACTTTGGCACTATAACAAAAAAATTAAAAATTAAATGTGCAAGACAGGGAAGGTGGAAACTGGGAGGAGCATGGGAGAAATGCTGAATTCATGAATCAATCAGTGCCTTTATTTACACCCCACTTTTTCTCCCAAAGCTGGTACACAGGTAGTTCATGGCAGGGATGGAGAGAAACTATGCATACATCATAGTTTAACCATAGCTGAAGTGGGTGAACAATATACAGTAATTAAAAAGAAATGTGCAGTCAGTGTAGACCCACACCCTGCTACAACCAGAAACAAACCAGGGCCCCAAACTGGATATGGGTGTGTGTGTGGAAGCAACCATTATGAGCCATGAAATCTTGAAACAGAAAGCCCTGATATTTATCAAAAATACTGGACAATTTGGAAGAACCCTCATTTGTTTTTAGTATAATCTCTGAAAAACATTTGTAAGTAACCAGTGGTATGGTTAAACAACCCAACAGGTAATGTGACCTTAAGGGAAAGCCAACAGGGGGTGCAGTCAAGTCACACCTGAGAGGAATTAGCAGACTGTAGGGAGGGGTGAGAATTTTCATAGAATCATAGAATTGTAGAGTTGGAAGAGACCACGAGGGCGATACAGTCCAACCCCCTGCCATGCAGGAAATCTTGATCAAAGCATCCCCAACTGATGGCAATCCAGCCTGTTTAAAGACCTCCAAGGAAGGAGACCCCACCACGCTCCGAGGGAGTGTGTTCCACTGCCGAACAGCTCTTACTGTCAAAAAGTTCCTCCTAATGTTGATGTGGAATCTCTGTTCCTGGAGCTTGCATCCATTGCTCTGTTTTCCAGTCTCTGGAGCAGCAGAAAACAAGCCTGCTCCATCCTCAACGTGACATCCCTTCAAATACTTAAACAGGGCTATCATATCACCCCTTAATTGTCTTTTTTCCAGGCTAAACATACCCAGCTCCCTAAGTCTCTCCTCATAAGGCATGGTTTCCAGACCTTTCACCATTTTAGTTGCCCTCCTCTGGACACACTCCAATTTGTCAATATCCTTTTTGAATTGTGGTGCCCAGAACTGGACACAGTATTCTAGGTGAGGTCTGATCAAGGCAGAATAGAGCGGCACTATTACTTCCCTTGATCTAGACACTCCATGCTTTGTCTGTTGGTTTTGATTAGCCACGCAGCTGTCCAGAGGCACAAATGCTTGCAACTTTTAGAAAAAAGTGGCCAAACTTGCAAATATGGGAGGGGTTGTTACAGTTTGTTTTTGATAACAATTTACCAAAATCTACAACATCTTCATATTTCATGGTTGGATACAGAAGTTGGGATTCTATAGTGGTACACTGATTGCTTAACAGACCATTATGCCAACTTTGTGACTTTTTGGTCATTTTTAAGTAAGGAAGTAGCAGTGACAGGAGGATGTGGCTGCTGGCTCCAAGCTCCCTGTGTGTCTGGCTTTCAGGGCAGGGGGACCCACTGAACCAAAGCATTGTGGGAAAGCATTGTGGACAATCTCCTGTCCCATGGCACAGGCAACTGTCCCAGCTACATCTCCCATAGCGGTTTGGTTCCATGGACCACCCCTACCCTCACCAAAAGCCAGCATTCAAGAAATAGGCAGCTCAGCTCCATCACCCACCTCCTCATGTCACTACAAACCCCAGAAGTCACTGGCACTTACATTTCATCATGACAGGTACAGTCATCCCTCTGTATCCACAGATTTGGCATCTATAGATTCTACCATCCACAACTTGAAAATATTCCCCCAAAATAAAATAAAATAAATTCCAAGAAGCAAACCTTGATTTTGTCATAAGGGACACCATTTTATTATGCCGTTGTATATAATGGGACTTGAGCATCTACCGATTTTGGTATCCATGAGGAGTCCTGGAACTAAACACAAGTGGATACCAAGGGCCGACTACTTTTTAAATTCTTGAGCAGTTTCTCTGGCCTTTCTGCTAAACATACATTTGTTTATTGGATTTATAACCTATCTTTCTTGCGTAAATGGGACTCAAGGGAGCTCAAAGCAGGACTATTTTTTTAAAAAAAAATACAGTTAAAAACACAAGAGTAGTTCAAATACCAAAACACAATTACATTAAGGACACAACTCAAAATGCATCAATAAATAATGTGCCTGGTAACAATCGTTTCCTCAGTAAACAGTCAGTTTCCAAGAGCCTGTCCAAATAAAAAGGTTTTTAGCTGACAGCAGAAGGGCAATAGGCCAACCTAGTCTCCCTTTGTAGGAAGAGAGCAGCACCAACAAAGCCTACATTTGCATTATCCAATTCAGTATTCCATTGTTCTTGGTTATATATTCCATGATGGGAAATTTTCAGTATCTAGATGACCCACAGCTCTACTACTCCTTTCTATCTCACTCCAAGGAAGCTGTCTTGGTTCTAAACCAGTGCCTGTCATCAGTAATGACCTGGATGAGGGCAAACAAATTGAAATTTAATCTAGACAAGATGGAGATGCTCCTGGTCAGTTGCAAGGTAGATGAGGGAATAGGGATTCAGTCTGTGATGGATGGGGCTACATTCCCTCTGAAAAAATAGGTCTGCAGTTTGGATGCACTTCTGGACTCAACATGTACACCTTCGAAGCACAGGTTTTGGTGGTAACCAGGAGTGCATTCACAGTTAAGACTTGTGAGTCACATGCACCCATTCCTTGAGATGTCGAATCTGGCCATAGTGACACATGCCTGTTTGGGTTACTGTAACATACTCTACATGGGGCTGTCTTTGAAGAATGTTTAGAAACCTAACAGCAGTCAGATTGTTAACCAGGGCTGGATACAGGTTTATCACATGCCGAATTAAAGCATCTTCCATGCTGCCTTATTGCATGACTTTGTTGTTCTTCCTTTTCATTCCTATGGCAGACCAAGGTAAAACTGCAGCTTTTTGCTAACCAGAAAAATCTGTTAGCAAAAAGATGCAGTTTTACCTCAGTCTCCCATGGAAATGGAACAGCAGAACACCGGAAGAATGACAACATCATGTGGTAGGGCAGCAGGGAAAGCGGAATCTTCCGGCTGCCCTGCTGCTTTAGTTAGGGATGCAATAAGCCTCTGGCTGCCAGTCTGTTTCTGGGAACAATTCAGAGTGTTGGTTATGACCTACAAAGCCCTATACAGCTTAGGTTCAGATTATCTGAAACATCATATCTCTCTATGTGAGCCTGTCTGTGCTGAGATCTTCTGAGAAGGCTCTTCTTTCTGCCCCACAACCCTCATATGAACATCTGGTGGGAACACATGAGAAGGCCTTCCCAGTGGATGCCTCCAGGCTTTGGAACTCTCATTCTAAAGAGGTGAGACTTGCACCCTCCTTGCTGTCCTATTATAGGCAGGCGAAGACCTTTTTGTTTCAGTGTGCCTTTCAGGGCTGACCACTGAGGGGGAAAGGGCCTTTCATGTGTTTGTGTTGTTTATATTTGTTGTTCTTCTTTTTATTGTTTTTCTGTAAACATTTTTAATTTTGTTGATAGTCTAATTATATTTTTAAATTTTGTATGATGTAATTTTTTTAGCAGTATCTATTTTAACATTTGTATGGCATGATATAATTTCAATAATTTCAGCCATCATCATCATACTGTAATGATAATTGGAAGACACATTCTGTTGATTTTGAAGGATGAAGCAGTGCCTGACATATGACTAAATTGATTTGCTTATATAAATGGCTAAGTTTAAAAAATCAAATCAGGAAAGCTCATGCTGGATAAGGTACTGGTATCCTAAACCTGGCCATTAAATTTGTCCCAATAAATTCAAGTATGTCTAAGAATAAAACCTGGTGAAGGTAGTCATTTTTTGAAATGACTTCTCTGGCTCTTTATTGCATTTGGTGGCTTTCCCTTATTTTATTTTATTTTTTGCAGAAGGGGGAGGATATTACATTTGACACAGGTAGAATCTGACTAGGGACTTTATCAGACCACCCCACATTAATGTTCTTTTGCCGGCATAAATTGTGTTGTTTTTATGCTGGCGAAAGAACCCCCCACCACCACACTTACCTTGAGCAGCATTAAAGAGGCTTCCCCAGTGGTAATGGAGCACAAACAGAGCTCCATTTACTTCTGGGTTCCTGATCTTGGAGATTCTTGCAAGAAGACACTAGCACAGGAAATTTAAAAATAAAAGCAAAAAAGCCACACAAAAGTACAGCAAAGCACAAAAACACACTTTAAAAGTCCCAGGTACATGGAAGGAGGGTCATAAAAAGAGTGCCCCCTACCTGGCTGTCACAATCTCACCTGGAAGTGTTTGCCTATTGACGCTGCATTTATGAGATAAAAATGGCACAAAGCTTCAAACGCCGGCAATGCCAGCAACAAAGTGCCATGGCCAATCTATTGACAGCTTGAGCCGTCAATAAAAAAGAAAGAGCTTTTTAACAATATATGATCACGAAAGGACATCGTTTGGTATGCATGCCCTTTCATGATCATTAGGTATCCTTATGAGGCCATATTTGCCTAGTCTGATAAAGTCTTTAAGCAACTGTCCCAGCCATAGGAAGAATGAGATGACTTCTTCAGGCAGTAGATTTTGGGTGCCATAAAAAGGTACAGATTATTGTTTCTGTAACTTGTTAGTAGTTGTACTTTTATCCCCTGGGATGTCTGCTACATGTGGAGTTGTGGGAGTTTCTGCCTCATATGACAAAAATAACTTGACTGGCTTGAGGTATTTGGCACCTTGACAGTGGCTTGAGAATGGGGTTTGTTACCTTGTTTCAAGCAGCAAAATGTCTTTGGCTGGTCCTGTCTGCAGGTATATTGATGCTACATAATTATTACACTTTGATACTACTTCAGCTGTTATAGCTTGATCCTATTGAATCCTGGGATTTGTAGTTTGCTAAGGTGTACTCTGATTCCTCTCCTAATGCTATAGTTCAAGGAAGGCACCTCACCAAACTACAATTCCTAGTATTCCACAGGAGCTATGGCTGTTAAAATGATATCAAACTGCTATAAGTTTACAGTGCGGATGTACCCTACATCCTGTGGTTAGTTCCACAGATACTTGCATATGTTCTGTGTGATATCTTCATCTCTTCTCTGTTCAAAGCACTAGCAGTGAAGCTCTGAAATTAACATGATCATATTCCATGGTTGCCAAGCAAATAAAATACATCTTGTACTATTCTTGTGTCTGACAGGACCACACAGCCTGTAGTTTAGAACATGGGAGATGAAAAAAATTTTTTTTTACATTGTGTGGTGGACAATCTAAACTGCATCACTGGATGTGTAAAATAAACATATTTGTTTATTTAGTAAATATTTATGTAAAGACAGATTGCACATTTTTGCAGTTACATCTGCTTTAATGGTATAAGGACCTGTTTTTGCTGATAACTAAGCAAAAATACTTTGTTTTGTTTGTCTGCTTATTTGCTTTTTCATTTATTGCAAAACTAATTGGCATTTTCAGCAAATATCTGCAAAGTAGCACACAGTCATGAAAACAATTAAATTATAATAACATAGCAAGAAACTTTTAAAAACAAAAACAAACCAAAAACAGTAGCAGGGGAAAATAATTTCAGAAGACTGAACAAAAGTGTTGTACTGCTTTGGGGGAACACAAGTTATCCCAAAATGAAGCTCTGCCCAAAAGCAGAAAGAGGAAGGTACTAGATTTTCCACCAGTGGCCAGGGTGGCTAGAGGCTTCTGGGAGCTCTAGTCCCAAAAGGCCATTTTCCCAAACTCTCCAAAACCTTGGCACCACCATCAAGACAGCCCTCTCCCATGTATTCATGAACTGTAGCTCAGATAGAGGTGGAACACAGAGCAGGGCTCCCCTCCAGATTTCAAGGAAGGAACAGGATTAGGCCAGAACAGGTGGGCTTTTAGGCATCCTGAGTGTAAACCATCTCTGCCAGACTCTTCTTCCTCCAATGAGCTGCAAGCAGGACTTTTCCCTTCTGCCCAGACTGCTGTGATATTGATTACTGTGTACCATATGGGTTTTGCCTTTGAAAATCTTGTTGGGAAAGCTTATTTGTAATGTTGTTTAATCTTTACAAAATAAGAATCAATGTCTCTATGGACAGTTTGCAGAAATCATAGAAGAGCTGAGCGCTGTTATTGTAGGGAAGGCTGCCAAGCTCCAGGAGTTTGACTTTGTTATCAACTTTGTTATCAACTTGCTCTGTCCCATAATTTATATTTACACTTTGAGGAATTGGGGAGGCTGTTTTGTTTAGTTCAGGTGTTTTTGGTGGCTTAAGGAGTAAAGAAGGAGCTGTTGTTACAGATCTGTTACTCACGGGCTGTGTTGTCTCTGCCGCTGGGAAGAGTGAGTCAATCCTCATCTGTTTTTCTGCTTCAAAGGGTTCCTGATTGTCATTATTATTACAGGGGCTCGTCCGATTTCTTTTCTTGCCTTTGGATGGCATTTTGGAGGTATATATAGGTGGTAATGCCAGATGTTAGTGGGAGGACAATTCAGAAGTTGTTAGTCCATCGCCATCTTGCCCCTCCTCCTATTGATTACTGTACATCCATTTCATGTCTTGCAGAGATTGGTGTCGGCCTCGTGGGCTTTGGGGTATTCTTCCTCCTTTTTGGAATGCTGCTTTACATGGATGCAGTGCTTCTGGCATTTGGAAATGTATGTTTTTTGAAAGCTTCAGATGTTTCCTCCCAGGATAATAAACATTTGTGTTTTAATCACCATAAAATATTAGTCTTTGTCCCAAAGATTTCAGTGCTTCAAAAACCTTAAGGATCACTAAATGTACTTAGAAAGAAATGGAACCATTACATTTTAGGGCAGAGGTGGGGGACTTCTGGTCCTTTAGATAGTTTAGTCCCCTTTTCCCATCAGCCTACCTGGTATGGCCAGTGGTGAGGGATTGTGGGAGTTGTAGGCCAACATATCTGGAGGGTCAACAGCTTCCCATTCGGGCAAATTTACTTCAAATATAGATTCTATTGGCATCAGTGGTGTACTCATTTCTGAGCAGATGTCTATAATCTTAAGCTTTTCAGTACCACAACAAGCAGTCTTAACCCACTGCAGAATTAGGAATATGCTCTATATACTGCCCAGTGGACTATGTACATAAAGCAAGAGGTTGGGGTACGGATGGAGAAATGATGGTGGGGATCCTGTTAGTAACATGCCTGCACGGAGTATGGCTTATGCATACATATGTGTCCTTTTGCAAAGAGTGTGAGGTGCCATCCAAAACCTGCCTACTCCACACATATCAAACCCCAAGAGAGGCCAGTGCTGTGCCTTACCCATGGGTGGGGGGGGAGGCAGTTCAGATAATGTAGTTCCTATGGGAAGACGTAGGAGGGTACACTCCATCTGTGAGAATACTCCAATTTCCTTCGGATTCTTCATTTTGTCTGACTTGGCCCCCTTCTGCCTCCTCTCCCCACTGGCTGTCATTGTCATCATCATCATCATCAGCAGCAGCAGCAGCAGCAACAGTAGGACTTGCAGAACTTGACAGCTGGGGGGTTAGATGGAGCACAAACGGCTAGAGGATAGCCTTTTGTGCTTCATTTAAAAAAAGACATACACAAGGGGTGGACACATAACTGTGTGGGTGGAGTGTTACACTCTAGCTATTTGATGTAGGATCTCATCCTATATCAGCTAAGGAAGAGACTGCTGAAATAGCTCGTGGTGAGAGGCTTCCTATGTCCACAGCAAGGTGGTCAAAGAATTTCTGCTTGAAAGGAGAAAGAAAGGAGAACTGACAAAAACAATACTGTTCTCCAATAACAAAGGCCAAAGACATATTGAAGGGTATGTAAAGTTCATCCAATTTGTTTTCATGCTTCATATGCAATGCAACACCCCTAAGAGGAGAAGTTGGAAAAGTTACTCTTCCAGAGTACAGCTCCCAGCCCTTGCCAACTAGCCTGGCCACTTAACTCTTCCTAAGAGATTACTGTACAGTTGTCCCTTCATATTCACTGGGGTTTGGTTCCATGACCCGCCATGGATACCAAAATCTGTGAATACTCAAGTCCCATTATATGCAATGACATAGCAAAATGGTGTCCCTTATATAAGATGGCAAAATCAAGGTTTGCTTTTTGGATTATTATTATTTTTAAGAGTATTTTCAAGCCATGAATACTTAAATCCGTGGATACCAAATCGATGGATACGGAGGGACAACTGTATATTACTATATACAGGCCATGTTGCTGTGATACACTCTGACAGTCACTGAGCATTTTTTCCCCTTCTTCTCCTTAGATCCTGTTCCTGTCTGGATTAGCTGTTATCATTGGACTAAGAAGAACCTTTGGTTTCTTCTTTCAGAAACCAAAGCTTAAAGGAACCAGTTTCTTTCTAGGAGGCATAGTCATTGTCCTACTTAGGTGGCCAGTCCTGGGCATGCTGCTGGAGATCTACGGTTTCATTAACCTCTTCAGGTGATTAATACAACTAAAGCAGTGGAGCTTCTGTGAGAAATTGTATAGATATACAGCAAGGGTGGGAACTCTGCAACACATGGGCCACATGGGGTCTTTCATGCTGCTCTCAGAGCCCCCTCTTAGCCCCTACAGGGCTCCCGTCAGACAAAGTATATTCCAGCAAAAATGGGAAATCTTGCCTCCAGAGGCCTCTATGTATTTCAGTTCTCGCCAAATGACAGGACGTTATCCGATGACAACCAAAAAAACCCCCGTCCCCGTCTTGCTACGTCCCCTCCCATCCCACTCCCATTCTTGTAACTTAATAAAAGAAAAATTATCAGACACCTACTTTGCCACGCTATTAAAGTCCTCCGCTCCCCTCTGGCAGTCCAGGAGTGAATGGAACTTGAGCAGAGCCCCATCCCCTCCTTTGAAAGCAAATCCTGTCTGTTCTCGTGAGAGAACGATTGCATGGGAAATTTAAAAATAAAAAGCAAACCAAACCTTAAAAACAAAAAGTCAAGCCCCAAAACACATTTAACCCACCCACCCCAAGTAACCTGGGGAGGAGGGGAAAATGTGTCACTTACCTTGATGTCCCGATCTCAACTTGCAGTGTTCGGCAGGGACCTCCCACCGCAGCTGGCATCACGCCAGCATAACGGGGCACCTTCTCACACACCCATGATTCCATGAGAGAAACGAATGATGGGTCAATTCACAGCTTAAGCCATCAATAAAAAGGAGCAGAGGGGCGGTGTGGAAGAGGCATACCACAGGGACAACGTTGTCTGATATTCAAGCCCTGTAGTGACATCCTGTCATCCCTGTGGTGGCATATTTGGCATGTCTGATAATCGAGAGAGAGAGAGAGAGAGAGAGAGAGAGAGAGAGAGATTTCCGTGAAAAAATCGCATTTGGGAAACCATGAAGTGACCTCTGGATCATTTCAAGACCAATGTTGTACACACATGCATCTGAAAAATGCTCTGAGGCTTGTGTATATACAGTCTATGACAACTCATGAGATTAGGTCCCAGTTGCAGATACTAAGGTTTCTCATTGGAATTCAAGGTTTCTTGATCATTGGGCTAGTTTGCAGATGCAAATACATCACTTGATTGCTTAGTACTTCATGATTTTCAGATGAATGGGGGTAGTCTTTTCATAGAGGGTGTTTGTTTGTTTGTTGTAATTCAGATCTGGTGATATAAAAGTTGTCTTTTGTGATACACCATGAGATGACTGATTCTCTATGCAACTCAACCCTTGATGGAACTGACAACTAGGGATGCTCAAGGTTTGTCTTTGATCCACATTTCAAGGATTTCATTGACACACTTTGGACTAATGTGTCAATCAGAATGTTGTTACCTTTCAGACTGAGAGCTTGGAAAAATGATGGATCATTTGTACAAGTAAAAGTGGTGCATGGCTGAGAATAAGTGAACAGTCCCCTTTCTCAGAGACCATGTCCCTACAGTTCTTTTCCCAGAATTTTTTCTCTTAGTCATTCTTGTACTGAGGCTTCAGCTGGAAGAAAAATACATAAAGATTGATTCTTTCATGAGAAAAGCTATGAGCAGGAGAAAGTGTTCATCACTTCTCTTCTACATTCCCTTTCGATTTTAAAATTGGCACAGAGATCCATCCTCTTTCTTTGTGGCTGACAGTTCCATATTTGAATGCGCAGAATGAATATTGTCACATCTAGTTTGGCTTTCAAGTTCCTTGCTACATGATAATTTCAGCAATTAAAAAATTCTTCTTTGTTCACAGGAGTTTTTTCCCAATTGCCTTTGGATTTCTTGGGTCATTGGTAAATATCCCATTTTTGAGCAAGGTAAGGAATCATATTCTCCTGTGGGAAAGGCAAGATTCTAGCTCAGTGGTTTAGCAAAAGAAGCAATTATACAGTAAAGGTTCAATAGTCCAATACTCCAGCTGTTTTAAATGGAGGGGTTGTCTAAACAGTGAAAAAAGCAACCCTAATGGAATGCGAGGAGAATCATACTTGTCCTAATGGCATTCCATGTGATTTCACTGTATTATGAAGGAGGGGGCAAAAAAGGCCAAAAACCTCACCAAGAAAAGCCTTTGTGACTTTCCCCTTCTTTTTAAAAAAACAACAACGAGGGGGTGCACATTTCTGCTAGTTAGGACAAGCGAGTTGATCAGATTTGCTTGCCCAAATGAGAAGAAGTGCAAATCTGATTGGCTGGGTGAGTGTAGGGGGCAGGACTTGCTAGCAAGGCAAGCTCCTGCTGCTGCCATGTTAGATTTTCACCTTAGTGGATAAGCACTAAGGCAAGAAAACAGGTTGTTGGGTGTTTTTTGTTTGTTTGTTTGTTTGTTTGCTTTTGTGTTCAAGCAAAATATTGCTCAACACCTTGGACATCATTTTTTTTAAAAAAAAAATAAGGTCTGTGGTGGCAAATTGAGGTAAATGCAAATGTGAGTAAATCACTCGCAACCGCCATGTTAACTAGCAGGCGTGCGAAGCTTATGGGGGAAAAAACATTAGGACAGGTCACAGCTGCTGCAAAATGTCATTACAACAAGGGGCTCAATTTTTTATGGGCATGTATAGACAAGCCCTAAGACTCTGTCGAGATGACCTGCCTCATTACAGGAGTTACTGCAATTCCTCTTTTGTTTAAATGAAAGTTGATGCCTAATCATACACCAATAAGGATAATGTAGTGATAAACCTTGAAGTTCAGATGCTCATCATGACATTCCCAATAACCAGGCCCCCAAGTCAGGTGAAGTGGCCATTTTCTAAGTTGTTAGAATACAAGAACCAATTCACAAAACATGTTAACTTCACACATGCGGTCAGGTATGCCAGAATCATACTAGCTAGCCCTATGCATTCAGCAGATCTGAATAGCATCTATATCATGGTTGGGCAAAATGTGGCACTCCAGATGTTGAGTTGCAGATTGCATCAGCCCTAACCACCATAGTCAATAGTGATGAGCTAGTGTGAAAACACACGGAAGGCCTCAAGTTGCACACCCAACTCTATAAGAATACAAGTTGTGATATGTGCACAGATATTTCTGTACAAATGAGAACCCTGCAAAAGCCAGTATCCTTGGCTATGTACACAAAACCTGCACATGGATGCCTGTGGGAGGATGGACATAGGCCCCATCCCTGATCAGTTATACGGTTTATGTATATGTACAACTCTCCCTCTGTATGTGTGTGTGTTTTAAGAACAGGAGCCAGAATCCTGTATCTGCTTATACCTAATTCAGTACTTAACTAAATAACTTCTCCTGGCCTGAAGACACACACACCCTGCCACTTGACAGAAACATCATTCAACCATAATCTAATCACTGACAGTCCTGTACAGTAACGGTTTTATATTTACGATTGCTACTTCATCACAATTTTGACACATTGCCACAATTGTAACTTGCCCCGCTACTTTACCAGGCATCAGCTGCATGGGGAGAAGGTCGATTCTGCCAATGATCAGAGCATGGTAGAATGTCATTTCCATCAGGTTTGGAGGGGCTGAGTCAGGAGAAGTTACTTAGTTAAGTAGTGAATTAAATATAAACTGATACAGGATTCCAACCGAGGTTTCTCTGAGTATGCACAATACATTTGTGTATCAGGTACTACTCAGACTGTCAGGTGAGTAGAGAATGGAGTATGCTGCTGATCAGTGGAGATCATACAGGTCTGCCTGTATGCAGCTTAGCTCCATACAACTTTCAGAATGGTACTGGAAGCACTAGTTGTATATGTTTAACGTTTACCCAGAAACTTACTGCATGATTTCAAGAAAGTGAACTCCTTTGAAATCCTGAATTCCCTGCAATGTAACTGAGCAAGAAATATTTAGATCTAGCTTACACAATGAGCTAGTTTGGGCTGTGTCATGTAAACTGGTATGGAAACCTTGTGACCCTCCAGATCCTCACTCTTAGCCATGCTGGCTGGGGCTGATAGGAACTGAAGGCCAACAATATTTGGATTGCTGCAAGTTCTCAGTCCTACACAATCAGAGCATTAGCATGATGTAGTCCTACCACAAGAAAATTGTTAACATGTAGACGTGCCATCATAGTTCTCCTTGCTTACTTTGAAAGCACTTTAAAGTGCTTCTCTCATGAGCCAAAGTTTCTTCTCAATTTAAAACTTTTCCTCTTTGGATGACAAGAGTGCTAGTAGAGATGACAAAACTGTGTAATTCCAGTTTAAAGCCTTCTCTGAGTTGAAGTGCACTGAACTGATGGAAGTTCCATTGATTTCAAAAGCAGATAGAGAACACTCTGAAGTTGTGTGGCTCCAGTTGTGAAAGCAGAGGTAAATCCTGACATAGACTTGACTTTGTTCACAGTTATTTTTATCCCAGTTGTGACTATATAATTCTTTAGTGAAGAGGAACTGGTGAAAATGACATCTCATTACAGCTGTTCCAGAAACTTGGAGACACAAATTCCTTGGTGTAGCCTGGATGAATGACCTGTCCCAGAAACAACTTCCTATCCTACAAGCAAGAACTACTTCTAAAAACAAAAATGAATGACCTGTTATCACCACAAGGATATATCATTTAGGCTCCAGATTCTACATACGGTATAAATGAGGCAATCACCTATAAGGATGCACAAGTCCACTGGAAGGAACTACCTGGAGATGTAGATTATATGAGCATGGCATAAAGGTTCTACATCCTTCTGCTGGTTCATCAACATCTTCATGCTCTCCTGCATAGGATCCTGTTGAGGCTATTAAGTGTATGGACAACTGCTAAGTGAGCAATGAACTCACTGAACAAAACCAGCAGTTAAAGTTAGTTGCCAAATAGCTCCCAGTCCCAAAAAGACACATCCAAATGGGACTGGCACCTTTCAAACAGCTGTGGTGGACTAAGTAAATAAAGTGCCCATATTTTTTTCATTGACACATTGGGATGGGGAATCTGTGCCCCTCCAGGTGTTTCTGGACTATTTTATAATCTTCAGCCACTGGCCATGTTGGCTTGGTCTGCCTGAAAGTCAGAATCCAGCAACATCTGGAGAACCTGATTCTCTACACCTGGGGAGTATATTGGCTTTGAGGTTTTTTTCGTGTGTGTGTGTGAGAGAGAGAGAGAGAGAGATATATATACCTGAGAGCCTATACCTGAAGCACTATAAAAACCTGCAAAACCATTTCAGCAGAAATCACAGTGAAAGGAGCACATAGTCCAAGAACAGTAATTCCTCTCTTAAACCTATAACTCTCTGAACTATCCAACAAAAGATATACTAGGATAAAGGCATAAGAAGACATAAGAAAGGAAGAAAAATTGAAGTTGCAATGTACAGGTTTGAAATTAAAGAAACAATTGTAATTTTTTTATTTTTTTAAAAAAAAGTTCACTTAAAAGGAATATTTTGAATGCTAGAGCATGTTTAGAATTTATCTTCCCTCAAATTCAGCAACAGAATTTGGAGAATTAATATTAGGATATGTAAAAAGGTATTCTGGAGTTTCTGTTTATTTCAAGTTTCCAACAAAAAAGATTGGGAGTTTCAAAATAGCTTGGAGATTGCTTGTTGTTTTAATTCATGAACTGTTGTTTGGAACAGTGGCTGTTAAAAGTCCGAAAACATTTTTTGGGCACCATGCAAATGTGTTTTTTTCCTATTTTTGTATTTTAATAAAGCTTGTTTAATTATAAAATAAAATAAGTTATCAAAACTTCTTGTTGATATTGCATGTTTTACCCCAGAGGAAAACTGCAACTCCAGGTAAGCAATTCAGGAAAACACTGTGGCAGAAAAAGATGGCTTACCTCTCCTAGCACCATGATCTTGATCTGAACTGTGAGAATTGGGCAATGACTGCATATTGTCCCTTCATACAGTTTGGGGGATACCATCTCATCTGTTTTGGCCAAAGCGAAATAGAAGCTTATTCAACAAAGAGCTATAAGACTTTTGTTCCCATCCTTCCCATTGTTCATTGTCTGTATGCCAACAAACCATAAATGCACCAGTTGTGTACATAGGATTCATAACTTCCCAAATTTAGGTGTTGGAGCATGCAGCTAGATCCAACCTTTTTACAGAGATTCTTGCAGTCTTGTTTGCTGGTTGGTTCTAGATTTAATCCAGTGTTGAGAGTAGATGTCATTATTAAGGTTCAATGGGCTTGTTCAAAATGTGATAAAATCTGTATACAGAGTATGTATACAAAGGAAGAACTACATTTAAAGAATACATACAAATGTGGTGGCAGGGTCAGCAGTCCTAATTCCCTCCACCTCGAAGCACTGGGTGTACCCATTGAAGAACATCTACATGGAACTATTGCAGTAAGGTCTGCTACACCGTTTATTATAATTGTTGTGTGTTTCAAGTCATTTCTGACTTAGAGTGACCCTAAGGTTTTCCTGGTAAGATTTGTTCAGAGGGGGTTTCCCTTTCTCTTCCTCTAAGGCTGAGAGAGTGTGACTTATTTAAGGTCACCCAGTGGGTTTCTATGGGCTGATCGAGGATTGGAACCCTGGTCCCCTGAGTCCTAGTGCAGCACTCAAACCACTGAACCACAATAGCTCTGTATTGCAGTATAACTTCTAAATTCTCACAATACATCTTGTTAGCAAGCATCTGTTAACATATTGGGGATGTCAGCATAATTCTATAGATTTGGTAATAATAATAATATTAAAATTTATTTATATCCTGCCCCTCTACGAAACACAATCGGGGCAGCTTACAATTAAAATATACATCCAACCCCTCAATCCCACCCACCCCTTAAAATACAATTGAATAATTTATGAATTAAAAACATACTTAAAATATAAAAAAAATAAAATAAAAATAAAGAAATAAAAATGGACAATGGACACTGGATGTGGCGAGATCGGGACAAGCGAGGGTTCCTTTTTTGACAGCCGGGTATCTATTCAGGAAAGGCCTGCCAGAAGAGATCTGTCTTAAGAGCTTTTTAAAAGCTATTTAGGGTGGTGATATGACAGATCTTGTCCGGCAGGCTGTTCTATAATCTGGGAGCGATAGCCGAAAAGGCCCTCCGGGAAGTTGAAGAAAGCCTAGTTTTAAAACGTTGTAACAAATTCCTCCCAGAGGACCTGAGTGCACGGGGAGGATTATATGGAAAGAGGCGGTCCCAAAGATAGGTTGGACCCAAGCCATTTAGGGCTTTAAAGGTGATAACCAACACCTTGTACTGGGCCCGGAAATTTGATTTGATGTCATCTCCAATTCGCACTGACTTATTCTGCAAGGATCTCATTTGTATACTCCCATCTTACCTTTCCCCCCATATATTTCTGAAATTTCCCACAGTAAATAGTCCTCTTTCCTTCCATTCCTTGTACAGTACTACTATTGATTCTCTTGACAGCTGTGTGGAAATTATATTGATGACAACTTTCCCTGTTACAATGTAAGCTGCTTCCTTTCTCTCTCTCTGGCTTTTCTTCGCAAACGAAGATTCAGGAAGGACTCATCCCGCGCTTTCTGCAAGCGCGCTGATGACTAAAAAGGCCAATCCGAGATAAACAAGTCCGGTTGCCGAAAGCACAGCAGAAGGTCTCCTTGGGTGATGTTTCCATGTTGTGATTCTTTCTGCGTTGTGGTTCTCTTCAAGACTTGTTTGGCGTGAGTTCTCAAATAAGGCTGCAGCATTGTGGATAGTGTGTCTCCATGCCTCCCGATGTGAGGCCAGGGCAGACCATTGTTGGTGATCAATTTGGCCGAGCCTGAGATGTTGCTTCAGGGAGTCCTTGTATCGCTTTTTTGGAGCGCCCCTCTTACGCTGACCCATGGCGAGTTCACCGTAGAGTACTATTTTGGGGAGGCGATGGTCCTCCATCCTAAATAGAAAGCTTCCTTTCTATTGTAATTCAAAAGGTAGTCTTGCTCCCACCACCACATCATGCCAAACAGCTTCAACAATAGATAATCAATTTGCACATCAGGATCACTATGAGCCTCCATCCAGCAGACTGAAATTTCCTATAGCAGAATTCATCATCTTTTAGGTGCATAGGCGTATCATGTTTCACTTTTCCAGTGAACAGGCAAGAAAATGGGCTGGCTGTGCATCCTTTGCAGCAGGGTCGTCAGGATTTCAATCTCAGTTAATACATACCAGCATTTTTTTTTCCTCATTGCACCACAGGGCTTCAGCCCATGCAGAGGTGAAGCATCTTGGCCCATGCATCATGGCAGATTAGACGAAATAGCCAAACCAGATGTCCTTTAGCATACCATCCAACTGTCCTGATTTGTCAGGGACAATCCCAATAAGTCCTTACTTCAATTGCTGCAGATTGATCTCAAAGTGCAAAATTAGTTTGGACTGAATAAACTCAGCACAGAGAAGAGGAAATGAAGGGGTAGAATCTTGCCCTTCCCAGTAGGCTTGGCAAAAGCAAACTGCTGCAGCTTCTCCTAGCTTGTGTGTTCTTCCTCATTAATAATGTTTGCCATCTTCACCATATTCTGATGTTGCTTGGCCACGTGTGTCCCCGTTTACATCTGTGAAATTTTGGAGGGCATGCTTTAGCTGCCTGTGAAGCAGGTACATACATACACTGGTCTGTGGAGGGCCAGGATTCTAGGTCTTCAGCCAATCAGTGATGCCAAAAATTACATGCCTAACCTCCTCCACACCTGCTATAGAAAGAATAAGCTAGTAGAATGAGGGACACAGCAGCAGTGGTGACAGCTGCAGGCCTTGTACGCTGACAGAGAAGGACTTTGCTGCAGCTGTTTTATCCTCCTGCTTTTTCCATGGCAGGGAATGTGCAAAGATAGACGGGGAAGCTGTTGGCATTGAGAAGCAAGCATAAGGTCTGCTCTTTTAAAAACAGCAGGTTTTCCTGCAGAGCCCATACAGGGAGAGGGCACAGTCTACATTCTCTATTGCAGCATTAATTACTAAAGACCACCTGTGTAATCAATCACTACCACCACCACCATTCTGCCTTCCCCTCCTTAGCTGTTGGGTTATGGGTTTTTTACAGAGGGGGGGGAGAAAAGGCAGAAAAGGCAGTGGGAAACCATGGGGGTTACAAACATAAGAGAACATTAGTTGGACTCCTTGTAAAACTCAATAAATGAGGTAGGGCTATTGTCCAATAAAAGTACATTCAGACAGCGTATACAGCTGTATACATACTGTTTGTATCTTGCAATGCTAACAGATCAGTGCATTGCTACAAAACTAACTGCAGTTTCAGATAGAGCTTTCATCATGGCATCATTCATTCACTGATTTTTATGGCATTTTAGATTTAGTTCTTTTCCACTCATAAACTTCCTTTTAGTTGCACAGCTCCTTTTAATGAGAAGCTTTACATCTGAAAATGCTGCATACATGTGAGGAAGTGGACAAACACTGTGTGTGTGTGTGTGTGTGTGTGTGTGTGTGTAAAAGAACCACCTCTTTTGCTTGTAAGTGTATAACTTGGAAGTATATAACTGCCAGGTGTTCCTGGACTACAACTTCCATAAGTGCCAATCTGCACAGCCAATGGTGAAGAATGATGGGAGATGTCGTTCAAAAACATCTGGAGGTTGCTCTGCTCTGCTGTTGAAGATAGATGATCCATGCTGGTGACACAGTCATCACCTCTACACAGTCAGGAGTGGGGGCCAGAGAGATGCCTGTGTATGTGGACTTATCAAATTTTTGTGTAGCTGCCTCTTAACTAGGAGGTCCTTCCATTCCTAAGGTGTGGGGAAGAAGACACTACTCATCTCTTTTAAATGTGGATTCTAGCCCAGTGACACTAGGGTCTTTCATAATAATAATAATAATAATAATAATAATAATAGTCTTCATTGCTATTGTTATATGGATTGAGGTTAGGGTTGCAATAAGTAAAAGAAAATCAGGAAGATCCCAGATTAGCAGGACAGAAAGCTGTCCTGTCTGGCCAAGATGCTTCAAGCAACAGATCCCGGATTCCGACTCCAAGCTTTCTGTCCGCAGGTTCTCTGCTCTCGGTCATGTGAGCAGTGAGTGCAGAAGGCAGGAGAGTGTAGTCTAGGCTAGGTGGGAGAGTACAGTGTGCAAAAGGTGGGAGTTGGAGTGTGCAGAGCAAGCAGCAGCAGCGAGAGAGCAAAGGAAAATCAAGAGGAAAGAAGTCCAGCAATTTACTTATGTGTGTGTGTGTGTGGTGAGTCTGGCCTCCAAGGTCACTGCCTGTGTAGATGCTCCTGGGGGGTGCGGTGCACCTTCTGGTCATTGCGGGTAGGCAGGATGTCCCAGTGGGTCCCCTGCTCACCTTGTCAGCAGTGGCAGCTAGAAACCCAGTTTTGCTTATTTAAATAACGGGAATCTGCTGCACACTCACTCTCCAAACTCCCCCCCCCCATGGCCTGGTGGGGTGGTGGGTCCTTTTCCCTGCTGGACTGGCTCACCTGGTTGGCAGTGGCAGCTACGCACCCCTTTGCCCCCAACCCCACCCAGCCCCCTCCTTGAACTGCAGGGCTTCACCTTCCTATCAAAGCTCACAGGTTTGCTAGATGAAGGCAGCTGGATGGGTCTCTTCTGTCTCATCCGTGTCCCCTGGAAGAAATTGGCGGTGGCAGCAGCAGGAAGGCTTCTGTGGGTGGAGAGGGAGGAGAGAACCATCCTCCCCCTCCCCAGTCAAAATGTGGGTACTTTTGTCCCAGTTTTGTGGCAGAGAATTATGGCAACCCTAATCGAGGTGGGGAACAAAACAGATTAACATATAACACCTGTTAAAAACACAAACACATAACATCAATTTTAAAAACAAACATGGTAAAAACCTTTTAAATCAACCATTCTCATTTAAAATTCATAATTTAGTCCACAATTTAAAAATCATCTGGATAGGCCTGCCAGACGAGGCTGTTCTTTAATGCAGTTCTGAATTTTGGCAGTGTATTCAGCTGTCTTATCTCTTCTGGCAGATCACTCCAGGGCCTAGGAGCGGCTGAGGAAAAAGTCCTCTGGGTGACAGCTGCCAACCTAGTCCAGCTGACTGGAGTAAATGTCCCCCAGAGGACCTGAATGTATGGGGCAGATAATATGGGAGGGTGTGATCCTGTAGGTAACCTGGACTCAGACCATGTAGGACTTTAAAGGTAATAACCAACACTTTGTACCTTGTCTAGAAACTAATTAGCAGTCAGTGGAGTGATTTTAATATTGGTGTGATATGATCACTCCTAGATGCACCAGTAACCAATCTGGCTGACATGTTTTAAAACAACTGAAGTTTCCAAACTTGGTACAGAGGTAGCTCAATGTATAGCACATTGCAAAAATCCAGCCTTGAGGTTACCATGCTGTGCACTATCATCACTACAAACTGCTATAGTGGTGAGCTTCGCTGTGAACACAAAGTGGCCAAAGAACCACACACAACCTTCAGTTAATTAAAATTGGAGGATATAAATACCTGGAGGGCCTAAATACCCCAAAGTCACCAGATCCCATCTTACCAGGCTGGAAGGAACTGGCAAAACCACCTCTGAGTATTCCTTGCCAAAGCAAACCCTATGAAATTCATGGGGTTGCCATAGGTTGACAAGCCACTTGAAGGTGCATACACACAGACAGGCTGCTGCTACACTGCAGAAATAATCCAGTTTGATACCACTTTAACTGCCATGGCTGAATACTATTGAATTTTGGGATTTGTAGTTTTGTAAGATATTTAGCCTTCTCTGTCAGAGACCTCTGATGCAACAACAAACTACAAATCTCAGGATTCCATAGGATGAAGCTATCATAGTTAAACTGGTATCCAACTGCATTATATCTGCAGTGTGGCAGCAGCCACAGTGAGGGGAAGAGAAGAATGCAGAAAGGATGCTTAAGCATGCATTTTACAAGGAAGGAATAAAGAAAGGGGAAGTCTTTAACTTAGAGCAAGAAAGATAGGAAATTTCTCACTCTTTCTAATAATCAATCTCACTGTAGTGGAGTAAATGGAATTATTTATGCCACCAGATATGGATCAGCTGCAAAGGGGGCATTATTGTTGCCCAGTTTAAAAAGAACAGAAGAGGAGGATTGTCCCAAAAAAGCAACCAAGAGAAATAGGTAAGTCACCTCTTTCTGATGTAGACTCATGCAGCCAGGGAGATTAAGGCAGATGAAAGGCAGAGGTGGTTCCAGAGTTGCTGATGTCACTGATAAGGTCAGACAATGAAGCAGAGAGGCTTTATACTGTACTGGAAAGAGACTTAAGGAAGAGAGACCTAAGGGAAGTGGGAGAAGACTCTTCGCGACAACATCTGAAAGTGAAAAACGGTAAGCAGAGGGGCAAGCAATTTTTAAGTCTCAGGCTGCAAACATATGTATACCTGCTGGAGAGTGAGCTCCACTGAGCACAGTGGGAATTACTTCTGAGTAAATGTGTGCAGTAAGGTTGCAAAAGTATGCATATGTATGCGGGAGTAAGAATCCTCCTGTTTCTTCAGAAGGACTCCCTTCTAAGGAAACATGCATGGGTTTAGTCTGCGGAGCTATTTCTTTAATTCTGCCAATGGTGTATACTGCTTTTTAAATTACAGTACTGCAACTATACCACCAACCCACATCTATACATGCATTAGAGCTGCATGTAAAGATTTTAAAAATAATATGAAGACTGAAATACTTTTTAAGATTCTATGTAGACACTGGCCAAACAATATTAGAGGGTGGAGTAGATTACAAACGTTATTAATGAGGAAGAACACACAAGCTAGGAGAGGTTGGGAAAGATAAGATTCTGCCCCTCCTCTCCCCACTGCACTGCTGAGTTAATTGAGTGAAAATTACTTTTGCACTTTGAACTCAGTTAATAGCAACTGAAGTAAGCTGAGGACAAATGGGGGGAAATGAGGGAGGAGGGGAAAACGGGACATTTCAAAAGCACCTGAAAAAGGGAAACTACAGAGTATTGAGTATGACTGTTCCCGCCAAATCAGGATAGTTGAATGGTATGCTATGGGCTCTTCTCCTACAGGATGACTATCTGTCCTTTTCTTCTTCTTTTTTAACAAAACAGTTTCAGCTTAAAGGGTCTACATCTTAATTAAAGGTAAAGAACCACAAGAAGGGAGACTGAGTTTCCCATTGACATCATTAAGTGTGGCTGAGAATTTCATTTCTAATATTTGTTTTATTTTAGTATATTCAGAAGTTTGATTTTTTCTCCCTATTTGTGATGAAAAGAACTTGATTTAAACAAATGAATGTGAGAGAAATTGAAATAGACATTCATCCAGCTCAGGACTTTGAGCATTTAGGTCTTCATAGTGTATTCAGCCATAGTCAAGGTGCTGAATTAGGGTTGCAATATCTTGTCTTTCTGAGTGACTCCTCTTCTTTACCACCTATGTAGCAGACTATGATGTACAGCTTGTTCCTCTTCATGCTAGGAACAACTGGACTGACTATATGTTGCAAACTGGGGAAATTTCATTTTAGTTTGTTTTTTTGAAGAATTTACCACAATTCAGAAATGTCTTCATCTTTGAGGTGGAAAGTTATTGAGATTTTTGTAATATATATATATATATATATATATGCAAGAAAACAAAACTGATCCTGCCCCCCACCCAATCCCTGGTTATACCTGGGGCGCAGAATGAGCAGGGATATAGCTCATGAGGTCATAGTCTTCCATACCATGTGAAAGTATTGGAGCTCAATGGGGAAATATTATAACTCAATTTAAATTACATTCATTATTTCCAATTATTGATATTATGCAGTTTTGCTAATTTCCAATCTGCCTCTTCTTTCCTCATCCTTTTTCATGATGTGCTAGTTAGCCACCTTTCCTTCTCTCTCCTTCCTGTACAGATGAGTAAGTATTTAAGAGAGGGAGAGGGAGAGAGGCCAAATCCACACTACACAAATAATCCAGTTTGAAACTGGGTTATTTGTCATGGCTCCTTCTTATTGAATCTATGGCCCTTGTGGTCTCTTCCAACTCTACGATTCTATGATTCTATGAATCCTGGGATTTGTAGTTTAGTGAGGCACTGGCACACTTTGGCAGAGAAAACTAAAGTCCTTGAATTCCAACCAGGATTCAGTTGGAAGGAGTAGTAGGATGTTGGTAGCTGCATTATTATTATTATTATTATTATTATTATTATTTTCCAGTGGCACATATGAAGCTTTTGGGTGGCTAGAAAATCATCCAGCTGCCGTTTTGTCCCTTCATCCTGCACTTTCATTCCATGTCTGCATTTTATTTCAGACTCACCTGTGAGGAAAGTTTACAACATTTGGCTCTGTTTACCTTGGGGGGAAAGGCAATTAAGGAAACACCCCGTAGTATATAAAATGATGGCCACGATTCTACCTCAGGAGACAAGTGTAAAGCCCTGTCACAGTAGAACTGTGCTGTGTTTTCTCTTCCCTCAGAATCCACCAGTTTCTCGCTGCCTCCCTCCAGTGGAGAGTGGGAATGGCAGGGAAGCACCTAGCTATCCCTGTGATACCTTGTTCATCATGCATCTGGTTGTGCAGCATAGCCAGTCAGTTCTTGGCTGCTCCCAGTTCTCCACTGGCTACTACGCAGCTGTTTGGGAGGGGGCAGCAAGAGACAGGTGGTTTTTTAAGAGATAGGGTTGTTGCATGAGGGAAGTAGTGAATTCCTCTCTCTGCAACAGACAGAAAAACCTGCAGCATTACTCTGGCATATGTTATTAGCAAGATGCCAACCTGCATGTGATGTGGTGAAAACAGATATGGATAAAGATCTCTCTCTCTCTCTCTCTCTCTCACACACACACACACACCTAAAAGAAAGGTCATCCACTTAAGCTAGGTGGCGTGGGGGTTCAAGATAGATAAATGAAAGTGCTTCTTTATACCATACATAGTTAAAAGGTAGAATTCACTACCACAAGTAGTGAGGGCTGCCAGTGCATAATGCTTCAAAATGGGGCTGGACAAATTCATGGAGGATGGGGATATCACTGGCTGTTAATCATGACGGTTATATATCCTCTTCATTACCAGAGGCAGTATATCTCTCCATATCAGTGGCTGCTGCAGAGCATACGTGGGAGGCCATACGTGCTTGTGGGCTTCTCATAGGCAACTAAGTGGCTACTAGGTGAATAGAAAGGAAAATTAAACAGGCTTTTGGCCTGTTCCAGCCAGGGCTCTTCTTATGTGTGTTTACTTCCACTACCACCACCCTTTCTTTTATCTATAATTTCAGACCTGTTGAAATACCAGGATGAATCTATTCAGTTCCCTTCTGCTGCTCCTGTTACTCTTCAGAATTCAGTTGGGAAAACCTGCATACAGTCCTTACCCTGTTAAGAGCCCTTGGCATACAGGTAGCAGGCAGGGTAAGTTTTGATGGATTCTTGTCATGTTCAAGGAGAGACTTGAAAAGGGGGGAGTGGAATATGATCATGTGAACCTGCTTTATAGAGGAGGACAATGAGAGAAACTTCACAAACACCCAGGGAACCCATATCTAGTAGTACTCATCTAAGTTCCAGGACTGCTCTCATTTCCATATTTTTATCCCTATTGCCATGATACATGAGTTGATGTGATCAGCCACCTTAACATACTAAGCTCCATGTTTGACATAGACCACTGTGGACTGTGCTGTTTACATGAATAATTCTCAGAAGGATAGGGACAAAATTACAGGGGTACTTGCTTTTCTCCTTGCCTATGTTTGGAGAAGACCTGTAGTTCCATGATAGAAGTCATTCTGTACATGCAGGTCCCAGAATGAATTGCAGACATATCCAGGTACAGCTGGGAAAGGCCCCATTTAAAACCTCAGCGAGCCACCATCAGTTGCTGTGGAGAATTTTGAGCTGGACAGACCAATAGTCTATCTCAGTATAAGGCTACTTCCTTTGTTCTTATGCCTTTTTACCAGGATACTTCCCATGCCCTTGACCATTTGCTAGAACTCATGTTGGGGACATAATGTAAACCCTGAAAAATTGATTGTACAACAGGTTCTTCCACCAGTGAACCATAAAGTCTCTCATTCTTCATAGGTGATTCTTCCCCAAACACTGCCAGTGTGATCCAGGAAACTGAGGTCATCCCATGTTCAAAAAGGAGGTCCACCTCTGGGAAAGGAAATCTGAAATCCACACCACCCATTCTGTGCAAACGACAAGAACGTCAACTGCAGTTATGGCAAGGTACACATCCTTCAAGGAGCCGAATGATCACTGTCCCCCAGGGGGCTTTGCTGGTAGAACGGGAGGATGATCTTTCCACTTACAACTGGAACTCCTTTGGCTTACGCTATGGCAAGAGGCAGGCAGTGAATGCCAAGGGGAAATTGTGAAGGTATATGACAGTGGGGAAAGGAAGAATGCATAGAAAAGCAAAGCACCACGTTGTAGCTCAGTAATATGATGAAGCCTTTCTGTATTAAGGAAATGGAAGACTGCATCACATAATAGTTTTGAATTCTTGAGTCTTTGAAGCTCTTAACAAGATGGCTTATGTTAGAATTTCAGTGGAGGGTGGAAACAATGGTTTGTTATTTAAGCAAGGTTTTGTGGAAAGCTGGCCCTCATTTTTTCCTTTCCCAAATGCCAGATGTAAAAATAAATGTTAATTTCAACACTTTGTTTTCAATAATTTGTAGACTTTATTGTTTTCCGGCAAAGAAGCAAATACATTTGGATCACAAATATGCACAATGAAGTGACACCCCTCCCCATGCACACATGCAGAGAGTTCAATTTCATTTCAGTGAAGAGGAGGAATAGCCAAGGAACCCGATAGGGTATGAACCTAAAGTATTGAACCATATAAGTCCCTGAGAATCTTTTCATTGCAATATATACTGGAATTTTTATTTTATTTTATTTATTTATTTATACATACCCCGCTCTTCAGCCACAAGGCTATCAGAGCGGCTTACAAATTTTTTAAGCAATAGCAATTTACACATCTACACTGCATTAAGCAGTTTCCAATGTGTGTTAGCTAATTTAAAAAATGCCCACCCTCTGGGTGGAAATAAAATGTTGTTGCTAGTGATAGAAATTGCCACTGAATAGTTCAGGACAACCCAAATGTCATCTGGTATATTAAAAAAATAATAATAATCCAGGAACAACAGCAACAAATAAAGGAGCCATCAGCAACATTTACTTTGTCTAAAGGAGCCCAAAGTGGGCACCTCTAAGTCAGAAAATATCCTTGTGCTGTATGTGCAATTTTTCAAAGTTTGCTTCCAATGGAGTACACACTAGACAACACAGAAATATGTTCCTTAATAACCACCATGGATGGCTGTACTGTATTACAAAATACAAATGTTGCCCCTTAGAAATGTTGGGGGAAGAATGTAGATATGATGTACCAGATACATAGAATCATAGAATCATAGAATTGCAGAGTTGGAAGAGACCACGAGGGCCATCCAGTCCAACCCCCTGCCATGCAGGAAATCACGATCAAAGCATCCCTGACAGATGGCCATCCAGCCTCTGTTTAAAGACCTCCAAGGAAGGAGACCCCACCACACTCCGAGGGAGTGTGTTCCACTGCCGAACAGCTCTTACTGTCAAAAAGTTCCTCCTCATGTTGAGGTGGAATCTCTGTTCCTGGAGCTTGCACCCATTGCTCTGTGTTCCAGTCTCTGGAGCAGCAGAAAACAAGCCTGCTCCATCCTCAGCGTGACATTAACTCAAGTTCGCATTAACTCAATAAGATTTCTATATTAAGCAAGGAACCATAGACCAGTAACATAGGCAAAGCCAGAACTGAAACTAATCCAAGACAGACACCAGATAAAGCCTTACAGCGTGAAAATGGCATATAGGGAGGGCTGTAGGAGTGCAGCCACCGCCAGGTGCTCTGGCCTTGAAGCTGCCCGAGAAACAGCATTCCCAGACCCAAAAGGCGGGCTGGCTGCCGTCCAGAGAGAGAGAGAGGTCCAGGCAGGGGGAGGCAGGCCAGGAACCCAACTCATGTCAGGCCTAAAACTAAACTCATGTCAGGATCTTCCATGGAGTCTACTCTAATACCCAGAACCCATGGATGAGCATGACAGTAGATAAGTTACACTGTTGCAGTAAACAGAACAAAGAGTTTTGTAGCTTCTACAAACGTTATGGAACAACTAAAAACAATTCTTTTTTCACAACCAAAAATTGTTGTAAGAATCCTCAGTGTAATTTCTGCTTATACGAAAAATGTGGGTATTTATGAAAAACTGAGTAAGACATTTGAACTAATAATTTCACATTTAATTACAAAGGGTATTAACGACCTACAGCTGCGTATGAGACACTTTGCTAGACAAACCCCCGGCCACCAATGTGTGATTATAAACTGGGTAAAAGACCTCCATAGCCATGCTAGGAAATAGCTGTGGAGTTAAGAAAGTGTTTCAAGAAGCACCTTGCAATTGCATGGCTCTTCAAGGAACTACTATTACTGGAGTAGATATGCACTGCTGATGTCAACACTGGGGCAACAATTTAGGTGGTATTTGCCCACATCCATGTTAAAGTATGGAGGGAATTCCTGTTACGGTATCACTTAATTGCTGCACAGTGGCAGTGGACAGTTCTGTTTATTCAGTAGTGTGTAGTGCTAACTTTTGAAGTTAAGGCACTTATCATAACAGTCCCTACAGTTATAGTTGCAATAGCAATAGCATTTATATTTCTATAACATGTGTCAGTGCAGAGCACTCCCTAAGCAGTTTACAATCTTGTTAGCTAATTGCCCCCAACAAGCTGGGTACTCATTTTACCAAACTACAGAAGGATGGAAGGCTGAGTCAACCATGGAGCCCTGCAGGATCAAACTCACAATGTTGTTGCTGCAGTACCAGCATTTAACCACTGTACCACTAGGGCTCCATAATAGTTATGCCCTCAAGGAGAGTCCAAAATGGAGGCTGCTGTGTTGATGTTAACACCAAGGTGCCACAGAGCACCAAGCTACAGACAGAAGAAAACTGCACAACTGCTAAGTTCAAGCAATAAAGTAGAAGCTGTATTGATTTGGTAATACAGTTGTCCCTCCTTATTCACGGATTTGGCATTCATGGATTTAAGTATTCACGGCTTGAAAATATTCTTTAAAAAATAATAATCCAAAAAGCAAACCTTGATTTTGCAATCTTATATAAGGGACACCATTTTGCTATGCCATTGCATATAATGGGACTTGAGTATTCACGGATTTGGGTATTCATTTGGGACCAAACCCCAGCGAATGTGAAGGGACAACTGTACAAAATATCCACTGCTTCGCAAATAACCAGAAAATAGTATCATACACTTCAACAGCATGTGCTGAAAATGTGTAATACAGAACAGGGCTTAACAATCAATTACAGTCACCAACTGAATAGAAGCATAAACATAAATTGTATCACTATAACCTATGACATGTCTGAAGCTTAACAGATAGGAAAAAATTAGACAATAACATGACCATAACACATATTAAAGATGTTTATAATTATACTGAAGCTTTGAAGCTTGACAGGTGGCCAGTCCAAAAATGTTGTATCAAGAAACAATCTTCTTATCTTCCTCAGAGCTATTCCTAATGTAGTTATTGAGGAGATATTCAATCTCCAATCCTGCCCACATCCACGTTAAAGTATGGTGAAACTTACCTGGATGTCCTGATCTCACCCAGAAGTGTTTGCACTGGATTGACCATTCTCACTGCATTCATAAAAGTTAAATGGCCCAAGTTTTCACATGCTGGCAATGCCAGCACCAAAACAGAACTGAGGGATCTATTGATGGCTTCAACCATCAATGAGAAGAAATGCCAGCATAATGCCAGCAGAACACAAAAGGACAACATCGTCTGATATTGTCGTCCTTTTGTGTTCTGCTGCACCACGTTAGCCGCATCTGATAATCTCCTATATCAAATTGGAGCAAAACCGAGAGAGTAAGGTGTATGGTGTTCCTTAGAAACAGTGAGATTCCCTCAACAATAATAGGGTAATATTGGTAATTCGCATCCTCTCATAATAGCAAAATATGTTAGCAAAGAGATAGCTAGTGTGGTGAGCCATATCTAGCAGTTCTAACATCTTCTATCACTGCCAGGAATAGGTCTTTTGTAAAACTAATGGGTTTTAATTGCCCATTCTAGGCCAATCCTAAGGCTTTGCATTATAACAGCGTTAGCCTCCAATAATGTATTGTTTCTGGGAAAATCCATTTGTCCACCAGCTACTGTGACAGTGTGTGCAGCAGTTAGAGATCCTAACTAAGGAGCAGACACCAATGGCTTTAGAGAAACAAGCTAAAGGCTTTATTATAGGAACTCCATTCTAAGATAGAAAAGTTACTCAGAGTGCTAATCTAATCTACCGGTATTTTAATTCTAGGGAAGAGCTGAGAGAGAACTGGCAAAAAGAGGAGAGATGGAAAAACATCCCTAACAGTACCAGTTTACATCACAGAGGGGTCAGGATAGGTAGACAAGAAGAGAGAACACTTTGGGTCACTCAAACTATCTGTCCCTTTTACTACTGCCCTCCCTGAGGCATTCTTGACTCAATTGTGCTATTGCACTTCCAACAAGATTGCAACTAAACTCAGATGGAAGAGAAATCTATTCCCTGAGGGGGTTGCCGATTACATCATCATAAAGTTTGGAAATATTACCATGCTGGCTGGGGGATTCTCAGCACTGTAATCCAATAAAGCAACTTTTCCAGGCTCTCCTAATTATCCTTGGTTTTTTGTTTTGTTTTTTTTTTAAACTGATACTTCTATCTTGCAAATGCTTGGCTCCACTGCACCATGGTACAAATCAAACTGCCTCAGTGCCTGAGACAATGAAAGTCTACTTGTTACACATGGCTTTTTTTCATTGAGAGTTTGGACTCCAAACTTACTGAGCTCTGTTCGTCTGTGATTGTGGGTGGAATACCAAGCACTTCATTTGCTTCTCCTGACTTTTGCCTTTCGATAAAAATAAATGAGCAGCAAATTCTTTCTTGGCTTAGTTCAGAACTGGCTTGGCATGAGCTTTCTCGTGTATTCTTGGAAATAATTTGAGTGTTTTCCAAGAGGTCCCTCCTGGCTCCTAATACTGGAACATCCAAGTCCTGGAGCAACTTGGCAAACTCAAAAGTCAAATAACGGTGGGGTTTTCCCTGGAAACAGCATGGCATAGCAACTGTGTATGCAGATTTACTGAGACTTATATGTCACTAAACTTGCATGTAATGATTCTGTAGCCTACAAGCTTCTTCTCTGCCCCATGAAATCATGAGCTCTCAGATAACAATAGCATTCTTTGTCACTAAAATGTCCCTTCCCTATTCTCAATTCATTTCCATTAATTTTCCTCTAAACCATTTCTTCATTGCCATTCATTTCTCTTCCGTCTGGAAAAACTCGAGTGATTTATCTCCCCACTTTTCTGTTGCAATTTATTTTTATTACTCCTTCTTTCCCATCCCCTTCTTTCTACCAGCCAAAAGTGCAGGGGAAGTGCTCACCTGCAGTGGATAGATACCCCCTTTCTGAAATCCAAACTATACCATGGGCCACTGCTATATCCAAATGTGTATATGTCATATATTTTCAGATATTTTCAGTTTTCTCTAACTGTTTCAGACGCCTCCTCCATGTCATATATTTTGTAAGGCCAGGCCTATTGTTCAACAGAGCAAGGCGATGGCCTCAGGGAGAAGATGCTGGGGAACAGTGAGTGGAGGTGAGGTACTGAAACTGTGCCTGCCACCAGCACCCCAGCAACTTGCCTGCTGCCCCTATAGGCAACTGACCTTCCCCCATGCTATCTCTGTACTGCGGGTGCAAAAAGCACACCACTTTTATTGACAAAAAACCTCAGTCAATAAAAAGCAGCACCCGCAGCATGAAAGAAGCATGGGGGAAGGTCGGGAGGAGGACAGAGGAGGACGGAGGCATCTGAAACAGGGCACTGTGAGTGTGACAGCCCCATTCTTCTTCCGACCTCCTCAGGGTTTTTCCCCTGTTTGAAAAAGACTGAAAACAAAGGGCTCAGTTACACGGCAGTTTTTATTGCGATAGTTTATGCATTAGTGCATTTTCACACCAGTGCCTCATAGTTTATATGATTTAGTGCAAAATTGGTTGATCTGGTGAGGTTTTGGCTTTGTAGTTCACACAGACAAAGGGGGGGGGCATGGCCTCCCAATCACATCTGTGGGGAGATAAGATGCTGGGAAGCTGAGAGGGAGGGAAAGAGAGAGAGAGAGAGAGCTGGCACCTTTCCTCCCCTCTTCTTCCAAAGGTGAGAAGGGCAGAGAGGGAGGGAAGGAAGGAGGGAGGCTGGGTGGCCGTGCCGGCTGTTACCAAGCCAGGGAGAGCAGCTGCCACTGAGACAGCAATTCTGCCCCCTCCTCATCCCTCCGTCCTCTCCCTTTTGCCAGAGCAGAGAAAATCAAGCAAAGGAGGGGGAAGCTTTGCTAGGGGAGCGGCTGGGCTCAGAGGAGCTTCTGACAGAGCGCTGCAGCTGGGTGAGGGGGTGAGTTGGGTCGTTCGGTCAGTCACCCCCTGACCACACCAACATTGCCTCATTCCTTTGCAAGGAGCCAGTCACTGCCTTGACACAAGGTGGCCAAACTCCCTTCTTCAGCCAATGGAGGGGACTGCTGGCTGGATCTTTTCGTTTGAGGCTCCTTGCATCTCTTGAAAGTCCACCCCTCCACAGTCAGTCCAACCAATCACGGCTCAGCTCTGCTATGGCTGTTTTGGGGAGATTGCTGGTAGTTCCCACACCTTTTTGCGCATCAGCAATTCACACAACCGATTTTGCACATTTTTGCAAACTTTATCAAAAAATTGACAAAAGTTCCAAAAGCCTTTATTATGCTACTTTTGGGTTTTTGAGCCCCCCCCTCCTTCTGAATGAGGTGACTTTGTTGTGCAACATGTAGGAACTATTAGGAGTCTTGGCTAATTCTTCCTGGATTTATTTTGCCATGTAATCGACCCCAAAATGATTCTAATACTTAACTAGTTTAGTATTGCTAAAGCACTTTAGCACTCTGACTATAACTCCTGAATAATAATAAAGAAAGATCTGTGGAAATTGCTGGAAATCAATTTCTGATATATTGCAGGAGTCTCGATATGACACGTAATCAGTGAGATGGGAGGAGGAAGAACACAAGGGAGCAGAGTAGGGAAATGCAGGATATTTCAAGAAAGAGTTTGGATGCAGACCTAGGAATATACAGGTCAAATCAAAACAAAAAGAACTGGCAAGTTTTGGTACTTCCAGAAACTTTCTTACTTTCAGGATGAGCCCATTGTCATGTTACTTAAATTAAACACTTTTTAAAAATTGCTGCTTATGATCTGAAATAAATTTAAATGTTGTTATCAGAATCAGTGAGGTTTATCAGAGAAGGCTGAATATGAGTGTTCCTAGTGTTCTCTGGCAAGATTTTAAAAACAGCAGTGGCCCAAGGTAGGGATTTTGTTGTTTATAAAAGACTGGATGCTGATCCCAGCCAATCACATTCTAGACAAGTCACCTCATGCTCAAGCAGCCAATCACATGAAAAATCTCCCAAGAGAATTCTATAAATATGGCTTCAGAAGCTCATCAAACAAAACAGCCTCAAACAAAGGGCAGCAAGCAACTGAAAACAAACTAAAACAAAAACAGAAGTTTCCATTTTACCATGTAACACTATAGTCAATTGCTTGTGTGGTGAACTGCTTATTCACACACTACTGGGAGAAGCAGAGGAAGTCATAAAGGACAAACACACAGGCTCCATTGAACACATTTGCAAGCATGTTCATGGGCAGCCATATGTAATACCTCGGTGATCCTCCAAACAGTAGCCATGAGTACCATATTACTCTTGGAGACATACTATGGTGCATATGGAACTCCTAGTTACCCTCTGCTCTATCTTGTCATAATCTTCAGGAAAAAAGCAGCTGATGCAGTATCTGGTTTTGTCAGATTGTTCATTAGTTGCAAGATCTTGCAAGATATCACAGTGACCAGTCAGTGCATCCCCTTGCTTCCATGAGAACTAAAGGAACGGGTTATGATAGCTGTGAGTGTGTATAGGAGAGGTCAGAGAGTAAACAGAAATAGAACGAACCATGGAAACAAGAGGAAAGCAGCCAGAGGTTTGTCTATATGAGAAGAAATAATGCACATACTTGCACATTATAGGCAATTCGAAGCAGCGTTCTTTTGTCTTCACATGTTTTGGTGAAAACAATAGTATACAAAGCTCTCCACCACGATGTTCACATGGCCATGAATCAAGATGGTGGGCATGTTATTGTTTTGCATGGGGAAGGCGAGGAAGGCAAAGGGAACCTGGCACCACCTGGAGACAATGAGGAGGGTGGCCACTGTGAGGAAGAGGAGGAGACCCGACTGCCCTTCACTCATCCCAGTGGTGGCGACCTCCGATTCCAGCTGCAAAGGGATGGGAGGAGCCACCTAGACAGCCACTGGTTGTGGAGAAGGAAGAGGAGGACTCTTTACCAGTCTGGCTTCATCTTGCCTTCTCCAGCTGGGTTGCTCCTTCTCTCATGCTGTCCATTGAGCTCAATGTCAGTGGGCTTTGGAGGGTGCAGGACAGGCATGAGAGAAGGAGCAACCCATCTAGAGAAGGCGAGATGAAGCTGGAGAGCCACCCTCCTCGTTCTTTTCTGCAACCAGCGGCTAGCCAGGCGGCTCCTCCCATCCCTTTAATTGCAGCTGGAATTGGAGGCCGCCACCACTGGGATAGGTGGAAGGCAGGTGTCTCAGCCTCTCTTCCTCTTCCTCACAGTGGCCGCCCTCCTCCTCATCTCCAGGCACTGTTGTTCCCTTTTGACAGTTTAAAAAAATATAAAAATTTAAAAGCACATGATTGCTAGCACTTCTGGGCACTTTGATGGCAAGTCCGTGCCTGTTCACGTCTGACCAAACAGATGTAGAGTTCTGCTCTCTCTGGACTGTGCAACAAATTGTGCAACACTGGTTGTTATAACAAGCAGGACTGTGCATTTCCTTTGGAACTTTGGAAAAAAATACAGGAAAAGCCAGAAATGCTTTTCCTGAGGAGTATTTGGAGTTTGGGGCCTCCCTCCTTCCCAATACATTGAATCATCACAGGATCCCATTGGGACAAAGATGCTCAAACCACTGCACCAAGCTGGCAACTCACAGATGGATGCATACAATTTAATCACTTACCTGTGTGATTCCCACCCCTGTTACAATGCCTCCTGCAAAACAGAAATAAAAATAATCCACAGATATATATTTTCTCAGATCAGTTGTCTTTTTAACCAATTTTTCTGAGCTCTGATAAGAGTTCTAGAGATTTTTCTTCTCTTTAATTCAGGTATTTTCTGGTTGTAGGTAGGATAATAAAAATGCTAGTATATTGATGTGTTTAAATGTCTTTATATTGACTTCCTCCTTTTTGAAAAAGTCACAGGCTGAATGTCATGATTGTATACAGTGAAGAATTTTCTACTCATGAACCTTTTGAATGAGACAACTTCTATCCAGTAACAATTTCTTTAAAAAATGACCTGTGAAGTGATGTGAAAGATATTGCCCTTCTCTTGATGGGATCATGCTCCAAATATAAACAAAGTACACCGGATGACCTGGAAGTGGATTTATATCTCCCATCTCCTCTCCTGGGTCTTTCTCATGTTCCATTTACAGCTAAGCAATGCAAGCAGAAATTGGTGATTTGTAACCCTCTGGCTGAACATGCTTGCCTGGAGGCCAGCAGACTAGGCAGTATGACGCAGTACAGAGCCTGAAAGGGTGGGAGTTTCTTAATCTTGTGTGGGAAAAGGCAGGAGGCCACCCTCTGGGTTCTGTAACCAAGGTGGTTCAACAATGAAGTTCCAAGGCAAAGCCACCAAGAACCAGAATGGGAAAGGAAACAGAATCAAATTGAAATAAATCAAGAGTTTTGGCAGGGAAGTTTATCATAGACATATTGTAAGAGGATTCTAAACTGTCACGTCAAATCCGGGGTGCATCCAAATTATACCTTTATTGTGTACCTTACCCTAACACATAGAATTCTATAGGGTCCAGTTGTTGCTGTGTGCCTTCAAGTCATTTCCAACTTATGTCAATCCTAATGTGAATCTATCAGGAGATTTTCTTGACAGGATTTGTTCTGAGAGAGTTTGTCACTGGCTTTCTCTGAGGCTTGGAGAGTGTGTCTCACTCAAGTTCACTCAGTGGGCTTTCATGGCTGAACTGGAATTCGAACCATGGTCTCCTGAAGTCCTAGTTCAATACTCAAACCTCTACACCATGCTAGCTCTCTATTTCTCCTGCTACTTCTTCCATCGTTTTTTGTACCACATAAAATGGTTAAGGATGGAAAGCCAAAATGGTGCCACAAAAATTGATAGTAGCACTAAGAGCTGGAATTACCCCTGCACCCAGAAAGCTCTGCAGTTTCTTGATTTGCAGCAATTTATGTGATCAAATGTAATTGTGAAAAATAAGAGCTATGTGTATCCATGAAGAGTTCGACATGCAATGGCTGATCTTGCTATTTATTTAGCATGGGCACAACTGGCAACTTTGCTCACATTTACTACACTACTAAAAATCTCCATTTGTGCCTGTGGAGTCTGTAACTCTCACTCTCCCTCCCCCTCTCCCTCTAGCCACCAGGAAATGGGAGAGGAGATTCACATAGGGAAAGGTTTATGTCCCATGCGCAATGGACCCAGTATGGGTTGGGCCCCTGCATGCGTACTTCGGAATAAACAAGAAAGTAATACTGTGGTGGTCATGTAGAGCAGCAAAAAATTTTTGGATCAACATACATAATATGATAAGAAAAATATTGAAAATAGCTTTCATATTAAAACCAGAATTGTATTTGTTAAATATAATTGATAAGGAATTTCCTAAGGAATTTAAAAACGTAATGTTATACATGACCACCACAACAAGAATCATTTACACCAGATACTGGAAGCAGAAAGAGATTCCAAGCACAGAAGAATGGATGTCTAAGCTATTGGAGGCAGCGCAATTGGATCAACTTACCTGCTGGGTTAAGTACCAATCAATAATGAAATTTAGGAAGGAATGGAAAAGCCTAATTCAATTTTGGAAAATGGGCTGGAATTAATTTGCAATTATCTGGTTGATAAATTAAATTGGTTATAAATTAATAAGCAAAACGTATATGTGTAAAATCTTCTGTTGGAGATATGGGGGGAAATGTAACTAACATATCATGAGATCACTTAAATGTACTGTATCTACAAATATATTGTGTTGTATTGTATTAAGAGGTTAGAAAAGAAAGTCAAAAATGGATGTGAAGCAAGTTCAAACACAGATGAAGGAAGTTTATTTTATATTTTCTTTTATATAAAATCTATATATTCAAATGTAATAAATGAAAAAAGAAAAAAGAAAGTAATGTATGTGTAGTATTTAATATAATGATTGGTTAAATTCTACAGGTAAGGTGAGGAAAGACTAGAAATCCTGAAGAATCCCTGTAACTGCCAATATAGGTAACACTGAAAATAATGGTAGACATGGAGTGGGAACAAATCATCAAGCCCCAGTACAGATTTCAGATTTCCCCCCATGATTAAAAATAAATAAATACAGGTATGGTTGGATGTCAGGTTATATTTGATATTTTCATACTTGTTTCTAGTACACAGTTAAATACTAATAAAGATATATATTTTTTAAAAAATACAATGGGCTCTTGGTATCCATTGGGGTTTGGTTCCAGGATCCACCATGGATACCAAACTCCATGGATGCTCAAATCCCATTATATACAATGGTGTAGTAAAATGGTGTCCCTTATATAAAATGGCAAAATTAAGATTTGCTTTTTGGATTTATTATTATTATTATTATTATTTGAGGGGGGAATATTTTCAAGCCGTGGATGGTTGAATCCATGGATGCAGGATCCGTGGATATGGAGGGCCATCTGTATCTAAAAATGGATACTCAACCTCAGAAGTCTACAGAGATCGTGACTGTCTATTTTAATGATATTGGTGGTGACACTGTTTGGGAAATCTTAAAAAAAACCCTTTTCCCTCTTAAAACTGTAAATGACCTTCTGGTCACTTTCAGGTTTCTTTTTTTAAAGGGGGAAGGTAGAGCACACAGAGGTCGTGGGCCAAGTAGACAGGGTGGGTGCAGTCCCTGGAACTTTCACTGTTGCACACCCCTATGAGAGACCAATGGTTTAGCGTAATGGACCTTTGAGATGCGTGCTAGGCCTTGGGCCCTTTATGTGACTCCCTGGGCCTCCTAGGGGCCACATTTTTCCAAAACAATTTTTCAGACACCTTCCTTCCAAATGTTCCTTCAGAATGTGTGAGGGGCAATTTTTCCATGTCATTTCTCCCCTGTGCTGTAATGAGCCCAGAAGAGGCCTTTTTTCCAACAGGAGGTGACCCAGTGGTTGACCTTCAGGTCATTTCTTGAAGTGCTAAAATGGTTCAGACATGACCAAAAAGGTGGAAAAATTACCTCCTACACTCCCTACTAGGTGTTTTAGAGGTACATGGGGGGTACAGCAAAAGGTATGTGGCTCTCTAATATCCTCTGGGTGGCTAAACATCCCCAACAGTTGCCCATCACCCCTGCTGTAGTAGATGCCAAGAGTGGTCTTATCACTGAGCTCTGTCCCCTCTGTTCTATTAACAGTTTGCCTTGTCAATGTCCCTGGTGTAAGTTGTGTGCATACAAAAACTCACTGAAAGCTTCCCATGCCTCTCTCTGTCATAAAAAGTTTCACCCAAAGGTCACTGAGGCCATTGCAATAAATGCAATTTAGCTGACATTTGGAGGAGCTCCCTAGTCAATTGCCACACATAGCTCATAATATCTTTATGTAGAAAGAGCTTTGTGCTGGCCCCTTTGTGACCTTTAACCTATTTTGAGAAAAAAGAGTTTGGGAAAATCCCTCCTTACAAGCATAATGCCCAAGGCCATCTGTGGGAAAATAAACAGTCAATATTTCAAGAGCATTGTAACACTCTTGCAATTGCCCATAGAGGTGGAAGATTCCCCTGCCTAAAAGGAAGGACAATTTGTTGTTCCCCTTCCATAAGGAAGTCCAGGGATTTACCAAGGTTTGATGAATAATCAGGCCCCTAAATCCATAAGGCTTAGTAGTGCATGGCTAATTCCTGTTAGTTTATGTACAAACTGCAAGGCCACAATTTAAATAACATATTTTGCTCTCCGGCTAAGGGCCCGAATTTTCCACAAAGGCCACAGACTGAGGGCCATGCTTCATATCATGTTTATCACATTGCTTGGCCTTTCTATGGTTGATTCCCCCCCTGCCCCACCCCTAAAAATGGCAGGTATGGGATATGGGCAGAGGAGCCAGATTGGAACTACTGTATAATTATTACTGGAGTATAGACATACCTCAATATACACTGGACTGACTACGTGACGAATGTTGCTGTCCTTGAGCAAGCAGGCATCACCAGCATTGAGGCCATGATATCGAGAACACAGCTGCGCAGGGCAGGGCACATTTCTAGGATGGAGGACCATCGCCTCCCAAAAATACTACTCTAAAGTGAACTCACCACGGGTCAGCGTAAGAGGGGTGCTCCAAAAAAAAAAATGATACAGGGACTCCCTGAAACAACATCTCAGGCTCGGCCAAATTGATCACCAACAATGGTCCGCTCTGGCCTCACATCGGGAGGCATGGAGACGCACTATCCACAATGCTGCAGCCTTGTTTGAGAACTTATGCCAAACAAGTCTTGAAGAGAAACGACAACACAGAAAGCATCACAACCCAGAAACATCACCCAAGGAGACCCTCTGCTGTGCTTCTGAAACTGGACTTGTTTATCTTAGATTGGCCTTTTTAGTCATCAGCGTGCTTGCAGAAAGCGCGGAATGAGTCCTTCCTAAATCTTCGTTTGCGAAGAAAAGCCAGAGAGAGAGAGAGAGAGAGAGAGAGAGAGAGAGAGAGAGAGAAACATACCTCAGTTGATAATGCCTCTGACAAAGAAGTTTCTTTTTACAAAGTCATTTTATGCTTGCCCAGCTCCCACTTGTCCTCTGTCTAGCTGGATTTTTTTTTAGCAACATGGGAGTGGGATGGTGATGAAGGAAAGCTGGAGAAACACAAGCTTTCAGTGTCAGGTTGAAGAAGCATGTCTATAGTAAAGAATGCTATAAAACTTGAGCTGGGATAAAATGCAATTATATTTTAGCCAATCCTATGTAGCTGTGTGTGCCTGCCTGCAACAGGCAAAGTAAACAGCAGCAGCAGCTGCTGGAATCCTTTACTGAATATGTGTGAACAGCAAAACAGAGAGAAAAGGAGACATCAGATAAGCTTGCCTCACTAACTACAATCAGCATGTTAAAAAAGCATATACAATTGGTCCTCCACATTTGCAGGTTTAACTTTTGCGGATTTGATTATTTGCTGCTGCCTCCGCTGCTGCCCTGTGCCATTTTTAATAGGGGCTGAAAGCCTCGTGAGATTGAGAGAGACTTCAAATGTGTGGTAATAAGTCTCTAATAAAAATGACATAAGGCAGCAGTGAAGGCAGGAGCAAATAATCTGCAAATAATCAAAACTGCAAAAGTTAAACCTGAAACTGTGTGGGCTGACTGTACAGTTGTCCCTCCACATTCACGGATTTGGCATTCATGGATTTAAGTATTCACGGCTTGAAAATATTCTTTAAAAAATAATAATCCAAAAAGCAAACCTTGATTTTGCCATCTTCTATAAGGGACACCATTTTGCTATGCCATTGCATATAATGGGACTTGAGTATTCACGGATTTGGGTATTCATGGGGGGTCCTGGAACCAAACCCCAGTGAATGTGAAGGGAGAACTGTACATCTGTTTTCCACTCCCCCCCCCCCCGCAAAAAACATAGCAGTTCAGTGATCTGACTCCCTCTGCCTAATGGTAAGGCTGGCCTCAATTTTTCACTAATAGTCTGGGACACATATATTTAGGGAAACTCATTGCTTTTAGAATTACTCCAAAATAATTGTTTAGCCCTATATCCTCCTTAATAAGGCCAGAATAATTCCCCAGGCAAAGATTTCTACACTGAGAAACGGTCTAGTCCTCTTGCTTCCAGTCTTCATTACAGGTTATCGGTCTTCATTATAGGTTTAGTGATTATAAGCCTCAGCTAAAACAAGGCCAATAAAATCCATGTTCCAAGTATGAACGTAGATTCCCCTCTCCCACCCCTGCCAGAAATGCTATTAAGTGAAAAAAACAACATTGACCTACTTAGAGGTTGTTGTATTTTTTAAAAAAACGTCTCCAATATGCCTAAGAGGGCTCTTGGTTTGCCTCACTGAGCTACGCACATTGAATGAACAGTGTACAAATGAGGTAGTGAGTGTGCACAAACACACAACCAAACTGCCCTTTGCCAGGAAGCAAGGTCAAGGGGGTTATTACCTCAGATGTGTTTCCCTTTGCCCAAATGGCAAGATTTATTACCTCTTTCCTCCCAATGAAAACTGAGCAGAAACACAAGCTAGCCATAGAAAGTTTTGCTATAAAAGCCTGCTGGACCTGGCTTCTTGTGTCACACAAGAAGAAAACACAGATCACCAGGGAAGTTTCCCATACCAAAACCAGCAGTATAATGCAGCTGTGCTGGGCCTTTGCAGTGGTTACCTGCTGCTTCTTGTCCTTTTCCAGTGATGCCTTCCAAAGGTAAGATTATCTCTTTTTATTCAAGACTGAACATGGGGATGGGGATTGTGTGGGCCTTCAGATGTTGTTGAATTGCAGTTCACATCACCCCTCGCCAGAAGGATGAAGTGTGAAGGGAGTTCCAGTCTACCTACTGGAATGGACAAGACTGGGGTTCTATAACATAAATCTCTGCATGCAAGAGTTGTGCTATGTAACTCTTGTGCTGAGTGGCAATATTGCATAATTAAAACCAAGACACCAAATGTGCATATGCAACCATGCACAACATGCACCTGCATGTGCAAAAGTAACATATGAGCAACTCTGGTTCCACAACCTTGACCTGAATGCAGACATTCCATGCTGAACAAAAACATCCAAACTTTTCTGTAGGAGAATTAACATCAACAGGATTCCAGCCACTATGGAGATTTTCAGACGGTCCTTGCCGCACAAGGATCGTCCGGGACAGTTTAGTCGCAGCAGCGCCGCAGGGGGTCAATTTCGGACAATGCTGTCACTGCTGCGAGATCGTCGGTCCCTCTCGCGCTAAGGCTTGGAGCCTGCCATGCTATATTCGCCAAGATTTTATTCACGGACAACCTCCGTGAATAAAATCTTGGCAAATATAGCACAGCAGGCTCCAAGCCTTAGCATGAGAGGGACCAACGATCTTGCAGCAGCAACGGCGTTGTCCGAAATCGACCCCCTGCTGTGCTGCTGCGACGAAACTGTCCCAGGCGATCCTTGCACGGCAAGGATCGTCTGAAAATCTCCAGAGTCTCTTAATGCTCATGCTAAGCATGAATGTTTGTAATAAGCACACAGGCAAATTAGCCCTTCTGAAGGGACATGTAAGAGTGAGGTAAATATATCTGCATTTTCATTTTCCCAAGTTGAGTTTTGCATGTGAATGGTAGCAGGTGCAAACTGTCCTGCAGCTCATGTAGGAGAGATAAGTCATTGATACTGTGCAGGGAGATTTTGGAAAGAAGCATGAAACATGTACTTCCTTTCCATTAGGTTCATACTTAAACATCACCATTCATAATTCATCATTCATCATCATTCATACTTAAACATAAAGAGACAGAATTCAGTTCCAGCAACATAGTGAAAAATCAGTACGATGAAAGCCAAGGAAACTGCAATTTTTCAGCTTTGCTCTCTAATCTGGACTAGCTCTAAACAAGTGTTAGCAAATATGTTCTCAGGGGCAGGAACAAAAATACAGGAAGCTGCTTCAACTCAAGTCAGGCTATGATTCCATCTAGCACAGTACTGTCCACACTGATTGGCAATAGCTCTCCAGGGATTCAAACAGTATTTGTTCTCCCTCCTACGCACATCTGAATACAAACATGCCCAACATGGACTATAGCAATGAGCAATTGCCATTCCCCATAATGAAGGAAAGGGTTTTGTAACACTAAGTAGTTCCCACTTTGGCCCATTTTACAGAAACAAATTATTTATGAGATAGTCTAGGAGCCGTATGTGGTGGAGTGCAGTTTTTTTACCCACTTACTTCTCTGTTTTGTAGCCCTAGTGATAGGGAGACACAAAGCAAGTCAAAGCAAAATAAAGTGATAAAGAATGGCCAGAACTTTATCATTTACTGAAGCTAAAAAGCCTTGGTGCATTATAGGACATAGATCCAGTCTTTAGACAACCTGCCTGTTGACATCTCCCAGCCCATCTGCTGGCCGATAAGACTGGGATGGCAGAATATGGGATTTCATTTGGGCGTAAGCCACAGCAGGGTCTCTGCCACCTAGAAGTGAAAAAGGTCTGCATGCCTCTGAGCTGGGCATGTCCCTGAAGGGTTTTACTCCCAAGGCCAGATATTGTTGGACTGCAACTCCCAGCTGCTCTAGCCAGCATAAGTCTATAGTGAAAAATGTTGGAGGCTGAATTTGAACATTTGGAGGGCTGTACAATTTCCATTGTCCTAATGGGGTTCCCCAAAATTGAGGAAGACAGTCATGTAGGTTTTGTCGTCCCTTCAAATGGATCCAACCCAGTGCCAACTACATCACAAAGCAGGTACCAAAGAAAGGCAGTCCAACAAGAAGGACCCCAACAGTATTTGGTAAACAAAGCTGAACATAAATAGAGCTGAACATAAAAAGATAAGAGATTGAGGGAACACGAGAAGCCAAAGTGAGGCAGTGACACTCAGAGAGCACAGTAAATGGGATAAAGGATGCCTATTTGCATTTAAAACAAACCCAATAAAAGGCATTATTTCCGTTATATTTGGAAAAATAATCTAGAAATCATCCAGAATGTAAGACCCCATGTTTCTGTGGCTGTCATGCCCAATACAAAGAACAGAGAAGTGTGACAGAACTTACTTGTCTGCTTCAACAATTTGTTTGCCTTTTAAATCAAATAATCTAAATTTATATATCAGGGTTAAACTTCTTGCCAGATGCAAGTATTTGCTGCCACCTAGTGTGATAGAGTGGCATGTACCAAGCTAAGGTAGTTTCAATTAGTGTACTGTATTAGCTATTTGCAAAAGGATGGTTAAAGCTTCTAGCAATGCCTGGAAATGGCCCTGAACTGTGGTCTGTTCTTACTGCAGGACTCAATTTAATAAGGATTTTTCAAGAGAGAAAAAAAGCCACTTGCAGATGTGTAAGTGAATAGCAACACTTCACTTATGTTAAAACGACAGTAAACATGGGTGCTGTGTGTATGTATATAATTCCCTATACTCACAGACCATTTTCAGTTTCAGACTAAAGACTTTATCAGACAAGCCTCTCCAAGGGTTCCTTTGCCAGTATATTTTAAAGCATTTTTCTGCCGGCAAAAGAGCCCTTCCTACCAGACCTACCTTGATCAGCGTTCAAAGGCAGCCCCCTCAGCATGAACGGAGCATGAATGAAGCTCCGTTCACTTCCACAGTTGTGATCTCGCCAATTTTCGTGAGAAGACATGAGTGTAGTAAATTTAAAAAATACACACACACACCCAAGTCACAAAACATTCACACAAGCAGAGACACACACTTTATAACCTAAAAGTGAACTGGGGAGGTTCATAAAAAGAGCATCCCCTACCTGGCTGTCACAATCTCACCCAGAAGTGTTCTGTCACTGACGCTGTATTCACATGAGCACAATGGCATGAAGTTTCAAATGCCGGCAATACTGGCAAAAAAGCACCACGGGAAAACTATTGATGGCTCGGCCCGTCAATAAAAATGTCAGATATCTGACATTATATGTACAGTAACTTTTACCAGATGTAGAAGTGGAAGCTTCCAATCACCTCATCATAACTACACTGGAAGAGAAGAGGATGTGGAGTAGACATGGTCATCGTAACTGCAAACTTTGGTTCAGCATTATGTGCAAACTGAACCACTCTTGAAATCATCTGAAACAGGACTATGAAAATGGCCCATCCAGTCTCCCAGACATGATCAAGACTCACAAATTTTGGCTGGGCTTTATAGCTAACCATTGTTGCTAATAACCATTGATAACCATTGTTCTTGATGTGTTCTCCAAAGAGAGTGCATCCAGAAAGCCTCAGATTTTATTCCTGTTCTTTCCAAATTTATTTTGGAGGTCCATACACATTTTGTTTATCACAGAATATTTTCTGTCAGCTCCTGATACAATCAGTCTTTTTTTGCCAGCTCCCCAGATTGGTTTATTTTAACCCAGTATAAAACCAGAAAAGAACAGAAACAAAACCTGGGACTTTTCAATCAGTCGGGATAGGCCTAGAGGCAAAATAAAAGAAGTCCCTTTGTCTCCCTTCCTGACAAGGAGAGTTTACAAGGAAGTTAACGTGGCAGCTAGTGGCTTCCACGTCAGTGAGAAAGTGAATCCAGGTTTTAGTCTAGATTGGTAGCTCCCAAACTTTAGTTCTCCAGAGGGTTGTCTAGATGGTGAAAAAACTCCTCACAGGATTCAAGGAGAATATCTTTTGTCCCAATGAGATCCTGCAGTGATTCGCATTATTCAGAAGGAAGGGGGCCACTTGCACACCTTTAATTTACAGTTTAAAAAAAAATGCTGTGCAATGGTGGCAACTTGTGGAGGAATAATAATGTGAATAATTCACTCATGACCGCCATCTTGATTCACAGGCATGGCTGCATATGAGCTTCAAACACAGATAGCTTCACAAACTAGTGATTTTGTGAAAGGACTGTGGAGACAAATGAACATTGCTATGTATTTCCATTAATGCACACTAATCCACATTGTATCACCTTGTCTAGACCAGCCCCAGGTATCTTTTGGATTTCACCTCTCACAAGCCCTAGCCAGCTTGGCTAACAGTCAGGAATTCTGGAACCTGAAGCCCAAAACATCTAGAGGACCAAAATTTGAGAACCACTGATCTAGACTTTAAAGTGAGCTGTTAAAAGTATTGAACACTATCCCCAAAATACATTCCACATCTTGGATAACTCCTTTGATTTTCAGACTAGAACCTGGAGTGGATCCACTGCTCTGCTCACATGGGAGCCACAAGATGCCACTGGATGAGCATATAGCTTTAACACCACTTTCTTCCAACCCATCAAACACAGAGGATACTTCACAAGGGGGGAAAGTGCAGCTTAGCATCATTTATTTTGAAAAGGGTGCTTTCTGCCTCCTTACATTGCCAGTAGCTTTTAAACCTAATTTTAATTTTGCTTGAGGCTTTGCCTCAAGCAAAATTTCTGGTCAATACTGGGACAATGTTGTCTGAGCAGTGGAGGTCAGTTTATCCCAAACAGTGGAAAGACTCCCTCCCCACTCAAACCACAAGCCACTTGTATCAGTGACAATTTGGCAAAAATATTTGCTGACCTCTGCATATATTGCCAATGTGACTGTGTCTGATACTCATGTTTTAAAATTCTCTTATATATGTATATTCATACTATTCAGAATTCCACTCAAGAAAATGCCCTCCATACGAGAAACCCTGCAGAAGATGGGCATAAAAGTGGCAGACGTCTTCTCTTCCTTGAAGCACAGTATATACTATCTGGATGGCAATCCTTATAATGGAACAGCTCCTACCATCCTTACAAACTACCTAGATGTGAGTGCCTGATATACTCCTGTGCAAAGCTGTCAGCATCTTTAAAGAAATAGTTATAGAATGAGCTGTGATTAAAATTTAGGAGTCTTCCATCCTATCATTTCTCTTTTTGTTGCAACATGTGTTTTAGATGCAGTATTATGGCGAAATCAGTATTGGCACACCAGCTCAGATCTTCAAAGTAGTCTTTGACACAGGGTCGGCCAATCTTTGGGTGCCATCCCAGCAATGTTCCCCTCTGTACAGTGCCTGTGGTAAGTTTGGATAGAAAACTTACTAATGCAAATGTACTGTATTGGCAGCACAATATGGAGATACGATTCATGCATTTTCACGTCAAGGAACTTCGAATCTTTCCTAATATACAACAGGTGGCCATGTTAATTCTCTGCTTCTTTTCAATGTCAAGATGATCAAATTGGAAGTCCACAGGAATAGAACAGCAACACTAGCATGATTGCTGCCATAGTACCTAGGGGAAAGGTAGATAGTGCACACACTTGTGCATAGGCTACCACATAGAATTCTATACAGAGGGACAGGCAACATATATGTTGCCACTTTGTTGCATCTGCATTATAGAATTAATCATAATATTTTGGACATCTCCATCACAAAAGACTTCAGGACACCTCCATCACATGAAAAAGACTTTTTGTCCCTTTTTGTTGTTTATAATTTTAACTAGTTTTTAAAAACACAACACAAGCATGCCAACAAGTATTCTCAGACCACCAAGACCTCCTCCCTCACCCACATCAGTAATCCTATCTATATACCCTTATGATTAATTCTATAATGTATAATCCACTCAGATTTACAAACATATGAAAGCCAGAATGGTGTTGTGGTTTGAGTGTTGGACTATGACTCTGGAAACCAGGGTTCAAATCCCTGCTCAGCCATGGAAACCCCCTGGGTGACCTCGGGCAAGTCAGACTCTCAGCCTTAGAGGAAGGCAAAGGCAAACACTCTCTGAACAAATCTTCTCAAGAAAAAAAAACATGATAGGGTTGCCTTAGGGTTGCCATAAGTTGGAAATGACTTGAAGACACACAAAGAGACAGACAAAAACAAGTACCTAAAAGACAAAGCAGGAGGGAATAGAAAGGGAGGAGGAGAGACAGAGAAGGTGACATCTATAGTGCAACTTTCATAAATCCTCACATATCTAGATTAACCATCCAACATCCTCCCAAAATGTAGAGCACAAGTTTAGATTTCTTTATTTTTATTTTTCTTTCCCACTTTACTCCTGGGACACAATAATTTTATTTTCATGGTGAGGTCTACAAAATCCTCTGTCCAGGAACAGTGACAAAGAGAACTTCCAAATCAGTAGGATGGTGATTTGCTGCCATGGCCACCCATTAAATCCAGAATCTAGTGTGATCCACTTGGATGACATATCTATGCTGGACAGATGGTGACATCAGCATAGATGGTGGGGCAGTAGCAGGGGTCAAATGGCTGTCGGTGCTGTGGTGATGGGGTACAGCAGTGAAAAACGTCTCTATTAGGCGAGAGAGATTCTCTGCCATCTCTCTTTCTCTGGCAACAGAGACAACTTTCTCTGCCTTGCTACTGCCATGCACTGCACTAATGGATTGTTACATTGGTGTGAGTCTATTTACAATGTTCCATTCTAGCAGCATATTTTCCTAATATCCCGATAGTAAAATAAATACAGTGAAGTCCAATACTGATACATTTCATCCCCTCTCGCCTAAGGGGGCAACACCAGGATAGGGCCATAATATGTGGATTAGGGTGCCTCCATTTTTAGAACATGTTCAGCATTTGTTATGGTCCAATTAGTAAAGTTTCTCTTGTGTCCAGTGCATGTGCACAATGTTGTAACCAGTTTGTTAAATCCGTCCCATGTCCATTAAGTACACAAAATGATCTTTTGCTGGATTTAATGGAATTGCAACTCCAAGGAGGAAATTTGCATTTGCAAGAATACAGTTCCAGTGAGAATATCTAGTGTCCTCTTCAGATCAATAAGTTGCTTGATTCACAGTTCATCTAACATAGATCCCAGTTCAGTTCTAGCTTAGGAGTAAAGAAACCTTTGTGCTGTGTGTATGACTTCATATGTGTGTATGAGTATAAGTATCCAAGTAGTCTTTGATGCTGCTGGGACATCCAGACTTAGGCAGTGCTTAAATTATAGATATTGCCAGAACACAGTTTTGGGAAGCATGAATTCTGACTTAAAGTCATCAAATGATTTGAAGCCTGACACAATTTTTTCCAGAAATCACCTTTGGTATTATTGGCATTTGTGGAATTTAGACAATTATCAGCACTTTGCAGGCTGCAGCCATGACTGATATGTATATATGTATTAGAAGTCAGTCCATGAATAATGAAAGTGCCTATTAGATAGTTCCAACAGCCATATATTATAATAACAGCTGAAATATACAGCTTTTTGATTTTTCATGTGATATTTGGTATTAATGTTCTATAGAAAATAATTTCATTCCAAAAAGTTAATATAATGAAAGCTACAATGTCTGGCAGTTTGTCTTTGGGGTATTTCATACTTGGATACATTACTTTATTTGTTAATCAATAACAAATAAAAAAACAATATTTTTTAAAAAAAATATTTTAGATGCATTCTGCCGGTATTCTTTGAGGATTTTTTCATCATCTAAACAACCTCTTAGTGTTATTCCTTCTCCTGCTAATATTTATTTATATTCTACCTTCCCCCTCTCAGACTGGGGACTTTTCAGATGATACTTACCGCGCAAGGAGGTCTCGGAAGAGGCACGGTGCTGTCGTGTGGCAGGGGGTCCTTTTTGGACGCCACCGTCCCTCTTCCAAAATCATTGGTGTCACTTCCATGAAGGATTGGAAGCGGCCGTGCCATATTTCACCATATTTTAATCACGGGCAACTTCCCTGATTAAAATATGGCGCAGCTGCTTCCAATCCTTCACGGAAGTGACAACAATGATTTCGGAAGTGGGACGGTGGCATCCAAAAAGGACCCCCTGCCGCGCGACAGCGCCATGCCCCTCCCGAGACCTCCTTGCATGGTAAGTATCGTCTGAAAAAGTCCCCAGTCTGAGAGGTGGAAGGTAGAATATAAATAAATATTAGGGGGAGAAGGAATAACACTAAGAGGTTGTTTAGATGATGAAAAAAATCCTCAAAGAATGCTTGCAGAATACCTTTTGTCCAGATGATCTCCTGCTGGGATTCTCCATATTGGAAAGGAGGGGGGTTGAAAACTCTAAATAGTTTGTGATTACAACATTTGCTGTTTCTCACAATCTTTTTTTAAAAAGCATGTGAAAATGTGCATAACAGGCTTCTGAACAACCAATTCGAATTTGGGTACATCCAGGAAATCAAAACATGATTGGTGGGATGTGCACGGGGACGGACTTGCCGGCAACAAAGAGGCTGGAGCCGCCATTGTTGTTTTGGGGGACAAAATCTAAGTCATTGATAAAGATGTTGAATAGCACTGGGCCCAGGATAGAAGCGAGTGGCACCCCACTAGTTACTTCTCTCCAGGATGAAGAGGAGCCATTGGTGACTACCCTTTGGGTTCAGTCGGTCAACCAATTACAAATCCACCTAACAGTTGCATTGTCTAGCCCACATTTTACTAGCTTGTTTGCAAGAATATCATGGGGGGACCTTGTGAAAGCCCTTATTGAAATCAAGGTATGCTACATCCACAGCATTCCCTTCAGCTTCCAAGCCTGTAACTCTATCAAGAGAAGAGATAGTGGCATGACTTGTTTTTGAGAAATCCATGTTGACTTTTTTTTTTTTAGGATTATACTGTAAAACTGCAGTGGGAGGGAGGAAAGGAAGGAAGCAAAAATGTGGATTATATATCATGTACTATGTATTATGTAAAAATTAATGAAATTAATAAAATGTTTTTTAAATACTGTAATTACTGCGATCTTTCATTACAAAGTGTGAAATGTCAACAACAAGGAGCAATTACCGTAATGTAATTTACTGTTATGTTAATATTATTTCTTCTTTTTTTAGTTTCACACAGCCGCTACGACTCCTCCAAATCAAGTACTTATAAGCCAAATGGAACAGAAATTGCAATACAATATGGCCAAGGATACATTAAGGGTTTCCTTAGCCAAGATATTGTCAGAGTAAGTGCTACAAAGAAGACTCCTTTCTTTGACTCAGGTGCCTTTATACTTCTGAAGGAAGGGGGCTAGAGCAATGGTTTCTTTCTGCCTTGTTAGCACAAGGCTATTCACAACCCTGGGTTCTCTCAAAGAAGGTAACAGACTATGGGCTTTTGAATGCAACCAGAGAATTCCAGTAGTTCAATCTCTCTTATGCCATTTCACCTGGCAAAGATCGAACTCTGATTTCTGATCCTGACTTTTTCCAATAACCCACAGTACAAACCAGCGTTGTTCCAGTAATAAATTGTTCCAGGATTATGTGAAAGATGAGGGCCAAAAACTCTGACTTTATTTGAAGACATTATGGATATCATCAAAGCATAGAGAAGCAAAAGATGAGATCCTGCTCCCTCCCCTCAGAAATGTTTCATTGAAGGCCAGAGGAAATGAAAAGGATCAGGCTTCTTGTTGCTCAGGATTGGCAAATAATGTGAAGTCGAAGGCTTTCATGGCCAGCATCCATAGATTTTCCCTGGGTTTTTTCTGGGCTGTGAGGCCGTGTTCTGGAATAGTTTCTTTCTGACGTTTTGCCAGGCGAAACATCAGAAAGAAACTATTCCAGAACACGGCCTCACAGCCCGGAAAAAAACCCAAGGAAAATCTTTTGGCATATAATGTCTGGCTACCAAGGCCAGTAATGGTTTGGGGAGTCCTGCCTTTCCAATGTCCATTGTTCTTCTAAAACTGTTTTAAATTGGGCTGCGGCTCCCCCCCCCCACTTCAAAACTTTGGCAAAGAAAGAGGACTTCCAGTACCTGCTGTACCAGCTATAGTTCTTTAGCAAGAGGATGTAAAACAGGGGTGAGCATACTCCAGAGCAAAAAAGGCTGCTGATGTTCCATTGTAGCCAACATTTTAAATACTTTCTAGGCACCTCCTCCTGATTGCTGTTTCATGGTTATAAACACCCCAAATAGCATGGATTACCCCACCCCAAGTATTATTTCACCTTTAAAATGTAACTTTTTGGCCAAAGATTTTAAAGGGAGCCAGGGTCTTAGGGGAGATCAGTAGGGGCCCCCAGGGCCACACTGGATGTACTGCAATGCTACATGTAGCTCATGGATCACACAATCCCCACCCCACTCCTGATGTAGGAGGATGAACCTTTTTCAAGGACACTGAAGAAATGTAATAAGAGGATCCAAAAGTGGGACAATGCTAGCTGCTCCCAAAGCAAGATCCTGTCACTTCAAGTTCCTTTGCTGCTTTTAAATTTTTATTTCTATTTCAATGCTGTACAGTATATGGCTTCCCCCTCTCTAATGTTAAACCACTCTGTTTATCTAGATTTTGGACTTTTTCATATGGAGAAAAAAACCCCCGCCGAAGTTGGGAGAAGGACAGCACTGTCTTGCTTACAGTGCTCCATTTTGGATCACACCGTCCTCCCAACCTTCCCCCATGTTTCCTCCATGCTGTAGTCATGAGAAACATACCACTTTTATTAACGGAGAACCCCCATCAATAAAAAGTGGTGCATTTCTCATTTACCCAGCATGAAGGAAGCACGGGGGAAGGTCAGGAGGAGGATGGAGTCATCTGAAACAGAGTGCTATAAGCGAGGCAGCACCGTCCTCCTCCTGACCTCTGTGGGTTTTTCCCCCCATTTGAAAAAGTCCATACTGTATACCTTTTTCCCTACAGTTATAAACAGAGTAGCATGGTCATCACACCTCATGTGAGTTTTCCCTTGTCTGCGTTTTTTCTATGTGGTTATCAGGAGTGAGAGAGGGAAATTAAACAGTTGTTTTTATGCCTGCTAGTTTGAAATACCAAATCTAGCAATTTGATGTAATAAATGTATGACTTAGCTCCTTCACTGTTGTTCTTCTTGTGTTGTTCTCTCCAGGTAGCTGATATTCCTATCATCCAGGTGTTTGCAGAAGCTATAGCGCTGCCTAACAAACCTTTCATCTATGCCAGATTTGACGGGGTGCTTGGTATGGGGTATCCCAGCCAAGCCATCGATGGTGTTATCCCAGTGTTTGATAAGATAATATCTGAAAAGGTCTTGTCAGCAAAAGTTTTCTCAGTCTACTATAGTAGGTGAGTGTTTTTAGGAATATAAAACCTGTAGTTCAATACAACTGAGGGGAGTACATAATACTCAAGTAGTATTTGCTTTGGATGAAATGGCAGAAAGATTATACACCTACAAAGTTCCCATCTAGATATGCTTTCACCTCATAGCTCATTAATGTTCTTGAGAAAGCCTCAAGATTTGGGACAAAAGTGTGCCTTAATTTGAGCCAGGACTATTTCTTGAACTGCCGGTGCTTACTCCCAGAACATGAACCTCTGTACAAGCACAGAGTGCATTTTCTTCAGCAACAAGTCACCACAACAAACACATCTCAGATTTAAGGCACAATGGCAGAAGTTTCATTTCTAACATTGAATTTCTGGAAAGGCCTGTCACCAATGCTCACTGCCATTTTGCCCCACAATTAGCAAGGGAGCAAGCAAAGAAGAAATGAATGTTCACCCTAACAATATTTATTTAAACATTGCTTTCCATAAAATAATAAATAATTATACGTGTGTTCCCAACCTGTTTCCAAAGCGTTTCTAGTATGCTATAAGCATTTCAGTGTGCTTGTCTCCATATTACAGAAGGCATGTTATGCTCAAGAGAGATGGGCTTCCTTATGGTTATCTATCAAGATGAAATTTGAACCAGGGGCTCAGATCAACAGTCACAGTGGATTTATTTGCCATTTCCACTATAAACAAGGGCTCTGCTTGTAGCTTTCAAAGCTGTGGAGCAGAGGGAGTACTAGCCAGAAGAAAAGCAGAACTTCCTGAGTAGTACCCTCACTGTCTCAGGAGATTATCAGACAGACCCTTTGGGTCCGTTTCCAACCCACTACCCCCCCACCCGCCCCCTCCCATTCCTGGTGCGGAATAAAGGAAAAAGTTTCACCCACTTACCTTTATTTCGCGACAGGAATGGGCTCCCCCTCCCTTCCCTGCCCAATTATCAATGCAGCCATCCAAAGGCCGCTTTTATGACTGGGAACTCAAATCCCGGCCGTTCCCAGCAGGGAAATTTAAAAAAGAAACACACACCTCCCAGCTGTCAAAAAAGAAAACAACCTCGAAAACACATTTTTAAAAGAAACAGTACCCGGGGAGAGGATTTTTTTTTTTTTTACTTACCTTGTTGTTCCGATTGCACCTGGAAGTGTCTGGCAGGGACCTCCCAGTGACATCATGATCCGTTGTCATCCTGGGAGCACAACGGGTCCTCTGTCACTCACCTGTCATTTCGTTATAATAACAGAACAGGCCTCTTATTCATGGATTTTTCCATGAATAAGAGGGAATGGGGGAGGAACAGGAGCAGAATGGGAGCATCCCAAAACAGTGATGATGTCGTGTAAAAGGTAAGCCTTTTTTGTGATCTCCTGTTGTCCCTGTTCTGGGATATTTTACCTGTATGATAATCACTCTTGAATCTTGACTTTGGGTGCTAAATTCTGATGGCTCACTGGAAGTATTTGTTGCTTTAGTAGTAGCTCTGTCCTATGACCTGGTAATGTTACTTTTTTTTAATGAAAACTTCCAGAATTCCCACGCTGGTTGTGGTCCTAAAAAGAATTTTTTCCAAGCTCTGCCCTGTCCAGACTAGTAAATATGAAATCTGCTTTGAAACCTAGTTGACATAGTAGTATATGCTAGTCTCTTTACTTACCACTCAGCTACCTTCTCTCATACTGCTCATTGTAAAAACCTCCTCCTTGTATAATCCAGTCTACAAGTTTCCTTACCAGTATGAGCCAGAATCTGACAGAACCTAGAATCAAGGAGAAACAGTTTGGTATAGTGGTGAATGTTGGAGTGACACTTGGGACTGAACCATGAAACTCTGAGGCCTCAGCCTGACCTACCTCACAGTCAGAGACGTGAGGAACGTGAACAGCCATGCATCCTACCTAGAGCTCATTAGACAGGGTACAAATGTAACTAACACAGACTATCCGTCCTTTCTAGGTCCATATTTTAAGGCAGAAGAGTAGGCAGGATGGAGATTGACTCTGTGATCTTGTTTTATCTTAGAACCTCTGATATGAACACAGGGGGAGAGATTATCCTGGGAGGCAGTGACCCATCTTACTACACTGGGAACTTTCACTATGTCAGCATTAGCAGGGAAGGCTATTGGCACATTGATCTTAAAGGGTAAGTGGCATGCAATTTAAAATCAGAAGGTTGGGAAGGTAGACTGACCATCATGTTGGGGACACTAACACCAAATGACAGTGTCCCCTGCTTTATTTATCAAATTGAGACATGAGATTGGGGGGATATAAGGGTTTGTCTAAAACCTCAAAGGCTATTTTGATTTCTCTACAGGGTCTCTGTGGGGAGTGAGATGCTGTTCTGTCATGAAGGTTGCACAGCAGCTGTAGATACTGGATCCTCCTTTATTACCGGCCCAGCTAGTGCAGTGTCCATTTTGATGAAAGCCATAGGTGCTACTTTGCTTGAAGAAAGAGATGTAAGCAAATTGAACATTTCTCCCCAACAGCTTATCCTCGCCTCTAGTGGGGGGGGGGGCAAGGAGATGACTTTCCCAAAAGTCATATAAAAATTCAGTGGGATTCAAAGTCTGGTTGCCATCGTACGCATGCAAGAACCCTCTTTGTGCCCTGAAATCTGTAAAGCTGCTGGTGTGATCAGACCTGAAAGCCTTGGTTTTCCCAGTATGCAATCTGCTGATTTATTCAAGAAGTGAAGGGTGTGGGCAGATTTTCCAAGTTTGCTTATAGATTAAAATCTAGCCAGGAATAAGAGACTCCCACTGGGACTAGGCTTTCACCTTTTGTCTGAAGTAGTTTGACCTGCCTATAACCTGGGGCACAGGATCTAAAAGTTTTCCATAATTCACTTTTTCTTCATGCAGTATGTTGTTGAATGTAAGAAAATCCATTTGCTGCCTGATATTTCCTTCCATCTTGGAGACAGATCGTACATACTCAATGGCCATGCCTACGTCCTCCAGGTGAGATGTTGGAAAATGATTTGCAAGCTACAATTTGTTAGGGAGAAGTTAGGCGTAAACAGTAGTTGGAATAGACACACTTATTTCTGCATGCATTCCAACAAAGAGCATGCCATTTCCTGCATGTTATTCTTTCTAGCAAATTGGGAATTACATCCCATTCCAAATACCATACCACTAGCCATCCTATTTAAATACAGCAGAGTTTCCTCCAAATAAGGTGTTTTTAGAATCAGTTTGATTCTCCAACTAAATATTTAATTTATAACTTGCCTTTCTCCCAACATGGCAGTTAAGATGGTTTACAACAAAATGATGATAATTATTCTGAAGTAAATGTATTTCCATAGAGAAAGGGGAATAATAACAGAGAGTATTCTCAAATACCAGCCTTTCAATTTGTAGTCATTCCAAAAAACGAAAAAGCATGCCTGCATTTCAAACTCACCACACACCCTAATGCTGAATCAGAAGCATAAAAAGACCCTGTTTGGACAATTGACTGGACACAAACATATGAAAGACAGAGAGATCTAAGCAGATTCTGGTGGGGACTTTTGGGATCTGGCAGCTCAGGCTGTTAGGCATTACCCAGGGCATTGAGCTGTCTCACTTCTCTACTTGGTCGAATCTTTCTCTTTACAGCATTCTGACTATGGGAAAGAGCTCTGTGCTGTGGCATTCTCAGCTTTTGACATTCCTCCTCCACTGGGCCCTCTCTGGATTCTGGGTGCTACTTTCATTGGGCAATACTACACTGAATTTGACCGGCAGAACAACCGAATTGGCTTTGCCACATCCCTCTGACACCAGGAGTGTACTGTTTTGAAAGATGCTAACTTAAGAGAGACTGCTTAAACTGTGAAAAAGAAAGGCTTAATAATATATTGTTTTCAAAAGCACAAACAACTTGTATTGTCTGCAAAAAGCTTCCAATTATTTTCTCATACAACCAAAAGTTATAACATCCTGAATCCTCCTTGTCTCCTGCTGTCTATCAAAGTCAGCTAGGTGAAGTCTTCTGTATTTATTCTTAAAAACAGGGTGACAGTGATCTTTTCATTTTACATTGTAGTTTGTAAAGCAGAGTATTCATTGATGGCTTGCCCTTTGCCTTCCTCTCAGGCTGAGAGAGTGTGACTTGCCCAAGGACACCCAGCGGGTGTCCAAGGCCAAGTGGAGATTTGAACCCTGGTCTCCAGAGTCATATTCCAGTGCTCAAACCACTACACTACACTGGCTCTCTCAGTGCAAAAAGCCAAATTGTGAGAGGCCTCAGTTGACAGTTCACCTAAGATTAGGTGAGATCAGTGGTTCTTAAGCTGTGGTCTGTGGACCCCCAGTGGGCTATGATGTCGTCACAGGGGGTCCTGGAAGGCTTGAAGGCAGATCAGCCCACCTCCTCTCCACAACGCAGAAGCCACATGACAGGATCCAAGGCAAAGGCTGGCTGGCTTTCTGGCTTGGCCTGTGCATTGCCATTCAATCCACTCCAGCCACAAACCTGCAGGAGAAAAGTCTTCCTCAGTGCCTCTGAGGAAGGTTTAATGGATGGTGTAAATGTATTATTGTTGTTATTACCAGGTGTTGTTGTTGTTTTAAATCTTGAGTTAAGTCTTGGGTATCCATAGCAACAAAAGATATTTAAAGGGGGTCCCTGGTAAAGAAAAGGTTAAGAGCCACTGGGCTAGATATTGAATTGAAAGCCAAGGAAGCAGGGGGATTTGAAAAATGAAAATATTTTATTCATGAGGCACTTAAAATAGTTTTGAAAAAAGTTTCCTCTCTCTTAACCATCTGAGTTTCTCCTGGAGTTTCATTGATACTTCTGTCTGTAGATATTTCTATCAATAGAGATTTATGTTTCCATCACTCAGTTTTCCAGAGTCCCTTGAATATAAAACACAATAGGGTAATAGTACTCCAAAATCAAAGTGATATGATGCAAAGTCCTTGTATGATGTTCTCATTCTAATGTGCTGATTTATTTCATTTTGCATTAATATTGCATGCTTTCAAGTGATTCAAGTTTATTCAGTACATTTATAACCTTCCTTTAGAGTGTACATAGGATTTCTTGCTTATTTCTCACTTGCATATATAAAAACTTGCTTAAATTCAGTAGCTGTATCATGTGCATTTAAGCACAACTCAGAAAAGTTACTTTTTTGTATTACCACTCCAAAAAATCCCAAACCAGCATGCCCACTGAAGGATTCTGGAAGATGCAGTTCAAAATATTAATATTCAAGGCCGTACCCTGAGTCAAAATCAAGCTAATCTGCAAATGTTAGCTATCTGATTAACAGTGGGGATGCCAATTTAGGGTGAAATCAAGATCATTGTTAAGTCAAACACAAATTGTCATAAATTATAATGGTCATGGAGTACACAGATTCTTCCTTTGGTTACTCTCCTTGTAAACTTCTGAAGGAAATTGGCAATGCAAAAAGCAAATCATGAATATGTGTTGCTCCATTTTTTTCATTGACAGAGGGGATGAAATTTGGGTTGGAGAGGTGGCCCCACATTCTGCACACCAGTAAAATTAGGCACAAATTGAGATTTCTTTTCATATTATAGTCTCTTCCTATAGAAAGATTATTTCACTACAGAAAAATACAAGTTCATTTAGTGCATGAAGTATGTGTGGCACGGTCATTTTTCATACTACAGTGCAAGAATGGGCAAGCAACATATGACTTCTCTGCATAAAATAGTCTTAGTGGCTGATGAGAAACTACGTGTGATGCTGAGTCATGGGCTGATCAGCCCACAGTCAACCCCCAGGATTTGTCTGCTTAATTTTTGCAAGGTGGCAAGCTATAATCTATTCTCTTTTAAAATAAGCCAATCAATGCCTCATAAAATAAATTATGATAGAAAAATACAATAGAAACAAATGGCCGCATTTGCAGGATGTTCCCTCAAGTATTCTTGGTCTTTGCATTAAAAAAAAAATCTTAAAAAGGAATGTGCACTGCCTTTATAACCTCAGGAAGTTTCACTCACAATTTCAAAGATGTCATGTAAAACATTTGCTCTTCCCTGCATCTAATCTACTTTCTAAATGGATTGGATTCTGATCTAAATAAGCACAAATGCCTTCTTCAGCCTCCATACCTTTTGGGAAGTGAGCAGTGACATTCGGTATCAGCTGAAGTTGTCAAACAGTCTTCAAGAACAGTCTCACACAGAGTGCATTATAGTAGTCAATAAAGAAGATTAAAGGGTACGGATAATATAGGCAATGTCTCTAGTGCTCCAGAAAGGAGTATCACTGGCATATCAGAAGCATTTGACAAAAGGTGCCTGTCACCAGATCTATCACCTCTTTTCCCCAAATAGCTGAATCAAAGAGTAGACACGCATCTGATTTGTAAACTTGTAACTAAACAAGGATCCCCACCTCTTTGATGCAGTAATACAAAGTATCAACCCTCTGCTCTAAACTACACTGGGCCCTTAGTATCTGCTGGGATTTGGTTTCAGGACCCCTCCCCCCATGGATACCAAAATCCATGGATACTCAAGTCCCATTATATTGAATGGTGTAGTAAAATGGCGTCCCTTATATGAAGATTTGCTTCTTGGAATCCACGAGTGCCAAATCCATGGATACAGAGGGCCAACTGTATACACAACCCCTGCACTATCTCTAGACATATTAGCTCCCCCAAATGGTCACCCTTCTGTTTCAATCAGATAGAAAATAGTAAAATTATTCAAGAACCCACAATTCTCTAATGCAAGGGTCAGGAATCATGGACTGCCAGATGTTGATGGGCTATGGTGCCCACAGCATAGCCAACAGTCAGGATAATGGGATTTGTAGTCCAAAATGGGGGGGCAGCCCTGTTGTAATGGCTATTAAAAAAGGGCATGGCCCACAGGTTTAGAAGAATCAGTAGGGAAGAATTCTCTCAGCTGTTGGATAAAGATCGTCTACTAGGACAATTGAAGTTATCTCTGTTCCAGTTCCCAGGCTAGACATGCAACTGCAACAGGACATTTCATTCAGTAAGAAATGGAACTGATCTATTAATAGGTTTTCATTAGAAAACCTGTCCTGGATCACACCAAAGGCCTACGTAGTCCAATATTCTGTTCACAGTACAGCCAAGCAGATGCCTATGGAAAGTCCACAAACAGGACATCCAAACAACAGCTCCCTCCCTCAATAACATTTATTTTATTTTATTTTTTTTAAAAAGGAGATAGTCTATGTAGTCATGTGAGGTGGTCTCTATTTCCTCTGGCTTTTCTTCGCAAATGAAGATTGAGGAAGGACTCATCCCGTGCTTTCTGCAAGCGCTCTGATGACTAAAAAGGCCAATCCGAGATAAACAAGTCCAGTTGCAGAAAGCACAGCAGAAGGTCTCCTTGGGTGATGTTTCTGGGTTGTGATTATTTCTGCGTTGTCGTTTCTCTTCAAGACTTGTTTGGTGTGAGTTCTCAAATAAGGCTGCAGCATTGTGGATAGTGCATCCCCCTGCCTCCCGATGTGAGGCCAGGGCGGACCATTGTTGGTGATCAATTTGGCCGAGCCTGAGATGTTGCTTCACGGAGTCCTTTTATCGCTTTTTTGGAGCGCCCTTCTTACGCTGACCCGTGGCGAGTTCAGCATAGAGTACTATTTTTGGGAGGCGATGGTCCTCCATCCTAGAAATGCGCCCTGCCCAGCGCAGCTGTGTTCTCAATATCATGGCCTCAATGCTTGTGATCCCTGCTTGCTTAAGGACAGCAACATTCGTCACATAGTCAGTCCAGTGTATGTTTAGGATTGTGTGTATATAGTGCTGATGAAAGCGTTCGAGGAGTTGTAAGTGTTGGCGATAGGTGACCCATGTTTCAGACCCATGAAGGAGAATAGACAGTACAATGGCTCTGTACACACTGATTTTTGTGCTTCGCCTCAGGTGTTTATTACTCCAGACTCTTTTGTAAAGTCTTCCAAATGTGCTATATGCCTTTGCTAATCTGTGATCGATCTCTTTGTCAATCTTGGCATCTGAGGAGATGATGCTTCCCAGGTAGGTGAACTGCTGAACGGACTTAAGCACAGATTTGCCTATGGCAATATGGGGAATGGTGGTGTTCATCCTGTGGTGTAGGCTGGTAGAGAACTTCTGTTTTCTTCAGGTTGACTTCCAGCCCAAACAGCTCTGCAGTTGTTGCGAAGGAGGATGTTAGGCGCTGCAGAGCTGCTTCTGTGTGGGCAACAAGGGCAGCATCATCAGCGAAGAGCAGCTCACGGACTAGATAGTTTAGAGTCTTAGAGTGAGCCCTCAGACAGCTTAAGTTAAACAAGCTACCATCAGTATGGTAATGTACATTGATGCCATCTTCTTCTTCAAGCTCTGCCGTACCCCTTTGGAGCATCATGCTGAAGAAGATTGTAAATAAAGTTGGAGCAAGAACACAACCTTGCTTCACTCCATTAGTTATTAGAAAGGGCTCTGAAAGAGCATCGCCATATCTGACTTGACCGCGCTGGCCCTCATGTAGCAAGATAATTATTTTAAGGAATTTGGGGGGACATCCTAGTCTTTCCAGGATCTGCCACAAACCTTTTCTACTTACAGTGTCGAAAGCTTTGGTGAGGTCGACAAATGTTACATGGAGACCCTTGCTCTGCTCTCTACATTTCTCTTGCAGTTGTCTAAGGGCAAATACCATATCTGTAGTACTCCTATTGGCTCTGAAGCCACATTGGCTTTCAGGAAGAAGTTCTTCTGCAATAGCAGGAACTAATCTGTTCAGGAGTATCCTTGCAAGGATTTTTCCAGCAATAGAGAGCAGTGTTATGCCTCGATAGTTTGAGCAATCGGATTTTGCTCCTTTTTTCTTGTACAGGGTGATGATGACTGCATCTCGGAGATCTGATGGCAGTTCCCCTTTCCCCCAGCAATTCACAAGGAGTTTGTGGAATTTATCATGGAGTGCATTACCTCCGTGTTTCCAGACTTCAGGTGGGATTCCATCAATCCCAGCTGCCTAGCCATTTTTCATCTGCTGTATGGCCTTAAGGGTCTCTTCCAAAGTAAGAGCTATGTCCAATTCATTTTTCATCAGTTTTTGTATTACATGTTGGATAGCTGAGCCTTGAACTACTCGGTTGGCACTAAAGAGACTTTGAAAATGTTCAGCCCATCAATTCAGGATGGAGGCTTTATCAGTAATTAATGTTTGATCATCTGTACTGTATAAGGAGCTTTGGACCTGATAAGTAGGTCCAAACACTGCTTTAAGAGCTTCATAAAATCCTCTAAGATCACCCAGATCTGCACAGCATTGTGTCTTTTCTGCTATATTGATCCACCACTTGTTCTGCACGTCTCAGAGTTTTTGTTGAAGTTTACTACATGTGAGATGGAAAGCTGCTTTTCTTACATGGCAAGTTGGCTGGGCAAGGTATGCCTGGTGAGCAGTTCTCTTCTTTGCCAACAGCTCCTGGATCTCTTGGTTGTTTTCATCAAACCAGTGTTTATTTTTCTTGTGGGAGAACCCGAGGGATTCTTCTGCAGACTGGAGGATACTGTTTTTGATATGTTGCCAAAGCACTGTAGGAGAAGGATCTGTAGGATGGTCTTCAAGTTTTGTTTGCAGATTTGCCTGGAAGTTGTCTCTCATGGTAGCTTGTTGAAAATTGTTGACTTGGAGTCTCTTCTTTAAGATGCCACCCCTCTTAGGTTTGAATTTAAGATGAAGATTTAGTTTACATCTTATGAGGCGATGATCTGTTTGGCATTCTGCACTGGGCATCACTCAAGTATGACGGACATTGCGAATGTTTCTCTGGTGGACTAGAACATAGTCAATGAGGTGCCAATGTTTGGATTAGGGATGCATCCAGGTTGTTTTCAAGCTATCTTTCTGTTGAAAGATAGTGTTTGTAATAGTCAGCTGTTGTTCTGCACAGAACTCTACAAGAGGCGTCCGTTATCGTTGCAATTTCCAACACCATGCTTGCCTAAGACACCTTTCCAGCCTTCGGAGTTCTTTCCTACTCTGGCATTGAAGTCACCAAGGATAATAATTTTATCTTCTACAGGGACTTTTTGTATGAGGTGGCATAGGTCTGTGTAGAATTTGTCTTTCTCTACAGGGTCGGCTTGCATAGTTGGGGCATATATACTAAAGAGAACAACATGTGGGAGGCGTAAGGAAATAATGCGATCAGATTGTCCTGTTGGCAAGGTTTCGAGTTGGGAGGCAATGGGGTTTTTAATCATAAAGCGTACTCCTGAAAGATGTTTTTCAGTTTTGGGTTTGCCAGACCAGTAAAGTGTGTAGCCAGCGCCATGTTCTTTAAGGCTGCCTTCCTCATGGAGATGAACTTCACTAAGAGCAGCAATATCAATATTAAGTTGTAATAGTTCATGGGCTATTAGAGCAGAACAACTCTCAGGCCATCCACTATCTGCAGAGTCTCACATGGTTCTGATGTTCCAGCACGCAAGTGTCAGTTTATTTACACCTTTGGAGGCCAGTTTGTGCCTTTGTTTCTTTGCCTTGGTTTGACCGCATCAGAAGATGCCCGTTGGCTGCAGCTAGCCAACCAGGTAGATGGGGATGATCTTTCATTAGGCCACCTTTTCTAGGCCCCTCTCCATATTGAGCAAGTAGTGCTCTCCTTAAAAAAGGCTGCTTGGTCGTTCAGGATGTTGCCGAACAAGACTGTCATCTCCCAGGTCAGCCTCGAGCGACCAAAGTCCTGAACCGCCTGCATGCAGGGTTGGGTCTGCGGCTTCCATTGCATCTTTACACCTGCTGTTTCATCCCTCACCTATTGCTACAGGGCTTTTTCGGAATTGGATTTGTCCTTCGAGCCTGTGCAATGGATTTTTCTGGTGGAGCGCAGCATGCACGGAACTGGCCTCACCCTTTAAACTAAAGGTTCATCTGCTGTGGCCTTGCAAGCATGGACGGTAGCAGCGAGGTCCTCGGGTCGTAGGTTTGGTTAGAGTTTCCTTCTCTTAGATGGTTGACCTTACAGGGTTGGACGAGCACCATCTGCCCGGGTTTGGGATTAGAGTTTTCCTTCTCCTAGCGTGATTGCCATAAGGCTAGAGAGCCCATCCTGCCCTTTGACGCTCTTTGTCAGACCCTTCGGTTTTGCCCTGTCTGGCATGGGAGACTCTACCTGTGGCTATTATGCCACCGCCAGCATAGCTCAAAGCATCATTAGGGTACGCAAACCTCTCTCTCAGGACAAGGGGGCGTCAATGGGTACTGGGTAATCACTATTCCCCTTAAGAACAACTCCCCTGTCCTGCCCTGCTCCCAGGGTTCAATCCTTCTGCCATGAAGTACTAATTATTCCTACCAACAAGTGACTCAGTTTTTTCTGGCTGTCAGACAAGAACCAAAAGGGAAGATGGAACACAAAGACAAATTACACATGGCAGGTTTCACAACCCTAAGCAACATGAGATTTAATTCCATCCCAGAATTAAATCACCACTGAGTGTTTCTGCCACTCCATTTCTTCAGATAAAAGCATCCGAATGACTCTTAGCCCTGCCTATTATCACCTCCACCAGTAAGTGACAGGACAATTTCCTGCTCTCCATTGTGTAGAACATGAAAAGGGTTTTGGATGAGAGCCACTAGTGACCTGCAACTGGGAGGTATTAGCACTTCAGACTCACCAACAAGGCAATTATGCTAAACTGAGCCCCACAAAGAAGCTAGGACAATTATAGCCATTCTGATTAAAACAATTAGAGTAGTTCTACTTCATCAGAAAAGAAAATCATTCCCTGTTGCTCTATGTCACTTATTTTAGCTATCCAAATGAGTTTACTTAGCTGGGTGATTGGGGAAGAAGTATTCTTGTCTCACAAGAAATAAAGCATGCTTCATTTTGAGAAGTAATTCAGTCCGATTCAAAAGAGGCTCTCCCTTCAAAGTGCTTATAATATTTTGTTCACCACAAATTTTGTGGCTCTGGTTTATTAACATCTCATTTTCTCAAACATAATGGCAATGTGTTTGTAAACTGCTTCAAGATTTCAGGTAGCACACAACCTTTAAATATGTTCAAATAAAAAATAAATAAATGTGGTAAACCTGTTGCTTGAGTGCACCATTTCAGAGTGCAGGTGGTGCTCACATGACTGAATGTTCCTATCTACCAAAAAGTATCCAGTTTTGCCTGGATTTAATTCTTACCCCATGTGCTATTTCTTTTCTCTCCTGCTTCTTTTTCTCATTAGTCTTTCTCCACCCCACCCTACTGTCACTCAGCCTGTACCTGCTTTTCATAAGTTAGAAGCAGAAATCCCTTCATCTTCCTGCCTTGAACTTTTATTCTTTCCCTGTTCCATTTATCTTTCCTTCTTCTTGGACTCTTTCTCCACCCTGTCTTGCTGGCCTTTCTCTCCACTCTGGTGCTCATTCAGCCTTCCTCTCTTCTCTAATTTTTTCCCTCACTCTTGCCCCCAGGGACAGAAAATGTGATGTTGGCATGTTGCATCTACAGATCTAGATGTTCTTGCCCATTTCTTTGTGATGGCATTTCTGTTCCAGTAACTGCCAAATCAGATACATAGGCTCTCATGTTTTGAAACTAAACAGCTTTGCAACTGGTTAGCCTAATTTTTTGCTGAAGACTGCAGACCAAAAAATGTAATTGGATCAGTTGTTGCACATACGTATGAAGATAGCATCCTGCATCTTTGTACAGATTCTACTTCTTGACCCTGCAAGTGAGGTTCTGTTTCATTGAGCAATCCTACTAGTGCTCATAAAGATGTGCATGTTCTACAGTGTGTACCTTCATATATCTTGGCTATAACATACTGGTGAAAGTGGCTGTGGAACTGTTTTGCTAACACACATTGGAAACTGCTTAATGCTTTAAAACAGTTTGTAAGCCATTCTGATAGCCTTGTGGCTGAAGAGCAGGGTATAAATAACTAATAAATAAAAATAAAATAAATAAAACATTTTATTTTCCAGATGTTGTTGGACTGCAACTCCCAGCAGATCTTACCAACATGGCCAATGTTGAAGAATTCTTCAAGTAGCAATTCAGCAACATCTGGCAGACCTCACAATTCCCAGCCTTTTTTACCAGAACCCTAGAGTTCCTTTCTTCAGGGTTGCCATATTCTAGTTACCCAAATTTCTTTATTATGCAAATAAAAAAGAAGTGGGTCATGGAATGACTGATGAGCACTCACATATATACCACTGCCAATTTCACAGTTACTTTCTAGGAGGTTTTTGAGTTTTGTATGTAATCCGTGGTTGTTCAGCCTTCAACCCAAGATATTTCCATGATACTTTTTCTTCTGAAATTGTTCCTGCACCTTTAAGAATGGCAGGAGATGCAGACATTCATCAATTATAGCTTTCCCAAGTATAGGATTCTACTAAGTTTGGTATCCTGTTAGAGAAATCTAAAATTACCTACGGTAACTGCACCTACACTAAGCTTCATGTCCATATCTTATCTGTAAAATGAGAACAACCACGCAGATCTTGATACTGAGGTATTGTAAGAAAAGTGCTTTGTGTGCTCAAAGACAGAAAAGAGGGAGGGGAGATCTTGGAAAGTTGCTTTTCGACTACAACTCCCAGTATCCTCCAGTCAGCATGGCCACTGACTTAAGAATGGCCATGCCCTGGTGGCGCAGTGGTTAAATGCCAGTACTGCAAGTCACCACGTTGTAAGTTCGATTCCAGAGGGCTCCAAGGTTCACTCAGCCTTCCACCCCTTTCGTAGGTTGGTAAAATGAGTACCCAGCTTGTGGGGGCAATTAGCTAACACACATTGGAAACTGCCTTTTGCAGTGTAGATGTGTAAATTGCTATTTCTTAAAACAATTTGTAAGCCGCTCTGATAGCCTTGTGGCTGAAGAGCGGGGTATAAATAAATAAATAAATAAAATAACACATTTCCAAGCATGTTCAATAAATATTTTAAAATGTTATTAGTATTAGTAATGCTAATACATAATCATAGGACAGGACTAAATAATGCCTGTTCAGAATGCTTTTCTTCTATCAAAGGAGCTGGCTTTTGCTTTTTAAAGTTGATAAGGGGACCTATTATCTTTGAACATGTACAGAGGATAACAGTGCAGTCCTATACATGTCTGCCCATAAGCAAATACCATTGAGATGAATAGGGCTTTCTCTTGAGTAAGTCGGTAGAAAATGGACTGTGGCTTAAAAAAGAGAGTGACTTGAAAGGGAAAATGTATGCCCTCCCCAATACATATATGCACACACAGTCTCTCTCCCTCCCAATGCAGACAATTTTTTTTCACAAAATACAAAAAGCTGCCATCCAGACAAGGAAGAAAAGACATAAACCTTATAGGACATAGCTGGAATGTGAATTCACCCAATCAGTAGTTCATTCCAATGAGAAATGAAGGTTTTTATAGCTTGGTCCTCCATAGCCTCACCCAAAACCAGCTAGAAGTATTTGGGCCAAACCTCAAGGTTTCCTACTGCTGAGGAAATGTGTTATCTCTTACTTTTGACAATCCCTCTTACTTCCAGGGAACTCTCCTACTCCTAAGGAGCCTGGTGTCTACTACATAGTGTCCTAATGACTCAATGTCACCTAGTGACTCATCACTGTACTACAGGCTACAATGAGGAGCATGTAGATATCTCAGGGTCCCCTTAGTATCCATATCAAATTACAGGCACCAAGGTGTTTTAGAGCAGGGATGGGCAACTGCGGCAGGGCCAGGGACCACATTCAGGCATCTGAAACTACTGGGATGCTGCATCTTAAAAAAATTATTTGCTGTTTAAAGCACTGGGGTCTCGCTCCTTTGAAGTGGGGGCTCCAGAGACTTGAGAGATACACTTTTGGGTCTGGTGGGCTGGATGTGGCCTGCCAGGAGCACACTTTGACCACCCCTGTCTTAGAGGATTGGTTAAGACATACGCATACACTTTTATTATTATATATTATTATTCTTGTTGGTGTTGCTAGTCAGATAACTCTCCTTCATTATCATGACCAAAATGGTGAAATCAGTTCAGTCACATTAGTGAAATGAAAGACCTGAGCCCTGAGAGTATGCTGACCATGATCACCAGTTTTGGGACTCAGCTAAGTAGCATTTTGAATATGCAACTTCTGAGTAAAGTCCAGCACAATCCACTATTCCAGGAAAGAAATCCTGGATTTGCTCACAAAGCTAGATTGTTCTTCAACTCTATGTAAAACCATGTAATGCTGTAGACAGCACAATGGTATTCTTCTGTGGGAGCCTTCCATAAGCCCACCAGATGTTGGAAAAAAGCTCCCACTATCCCCATAACCCCAGGAATCATGGCCAGTGGTCACACTGTCTGAATAATGGGAGTTGTACTCTAACTTGTCTGGAGGACACTGGATTAGGGAAGGTTGTTGTATTATTAGCTCAAATGGGTTTTATTCTCTAAGTCTCAGAAAAATTCATAGGTAGAGGATATATCTATCAAACACTTGAGCCACAGCAACTACATGGAACCCTCATGTACAGAGGCAGTGTACAGAGAAGAACTCTACTGTCATACTCTGCATGTGAGCTTTTAGAGACACCTGCCAGTGGACATCTGTGGAAATGGAACAGTGGATGATAGCAGTCCTTGGTCTGATCCAGAAAGTTCTTCTGTTCCTATGGTCATGCACCAAATACCAGCTTCTCACACTGTTCACTGGATCACTGCTTCCATGCTAAATTGCTAAACTAGAAGTGTGGGAAGTTAGAATCCTAGGCACACTTACTAACTAGGGGCTAACACCTAATGAACAGAGAGAATTTACTTTTGAGCGAGTATGTTTAGGATTGCACTGTGAGGGACATTCCCATACAGATCACACAGACTGTGCAGAGTCAACCACTGGCTTGAAGAGAGGGCTAGGCTGGATTATTAATACTGCAACTGGCTCAAATGCTCCAGAGCCCTTCTTTGCTAGGAGACCTACACTGCCGGTAACACTGTACACACCCTCCTGTGCTCCTTTGTGATGATATCAAGGCCAAAATGCTCCTGGGAAGATGATGGAGTATGTATCTGCCTCCTTCAACCTCCCATACAGGTACCATCCATTTTGTCCCCATTTCTCAGCTATGGAGTGGCAGGTGACAGATTAGGGCTGTTGCCTCTGAGACTCCATGTGCCTCCATCACACGAACTAGAACATGGGCAGGTTGGGGAGATGGCCAGAGCCACCCTCTCCCTCAGGCCAAGGTCCCCAGCATTGCCAGGCCCAGTCTGCAGAAAGCCTGATCTTTATTCCAGCATGTTTTCTCTCACACGTGCACAAAGGGGTACATATTTCTAAAACTGCTCCAGAGCCCCAAACACTCTAATCCAGTTTTGCTGAAGGTTTTATGAGACAGATGTATATTGAATGTCCTAAACCTTCTTTGTAGTTCCCCTCCAGAATGAGGGCTCTGCCACTCTTGTTCACTTGATGTCTTGTGGATGTCAGGTAGAAGAATTGCAAGGGAACAGCATGCCCACCACTATGTCCCCAGGCCAGGAGAATCTTCCATCTGTCATAATTTTACCAGTCATCATGTACTTACTCTTAAAGGCTCCTTTCACACTATGTAATTATAGCTCAATTACACCACTTTAAATATCATGGCTACATTCTATGGGGCTGCTAGAGTTTGTAGTTTGGTGAGGCACTAAAGCTCTCTGGGTGGGTATTGTAAATATCCCTCCTTATACTGTAAATCTCAGGATTCTGTAGGATGCTACCATGACAGCTGAACTGGAATCGTAACACTATAACTGTGTAATGTAGGCAGAGAGTCACAATCAGAAACAAAAACAATAATCTCAGTAATAGTTGAAGAAAATATAAGAGCTGAGTTAGAGATCATTCAGATGTTGCAGTAGAAGAACAACATGGATTATGTTCAAGTGGATTTCTTATGCTTACTTTTACACCCCATAAAGAAACATACATGGCCAGTTCATTTTTATTCTCACAACTGTGTGAGGTAGGTTAGGCTGAGAAACAATGACTGTCCTAACATCACATGGCGAATGTCTGGGCTAAGCAGAATTTGAGCCTTGGTCTCATCAGCCATAGTTGAATGAAATGCATGATCATACTCACTTTTTATCCAAGATTGGAACTTCCCTGCATTGTGCCTACCAGAGACACTTCACCTTTAATACTTGTATAACAGCTAGATGTTAAACTGGTATCATTTTCCTATTACTGTAAATCAGAGGTGGGAATGTAATATTCTTCCAGATGTTATTAGACTGCAACTCTCAGTATTCTTCACCATTAGTTATGGTAGTTGGGCTGCTGGGGTATGCAATCCATCAATATCTGGACACCACATGATTCTAAGTCGTTGTATTCCATGCTTGAGATATGATCTACCTGTTGAATTATTGACTGTCATGAACCTATTGAACTGCTGTCCTGTTCCAAAACTCAGTTTATTTCCCTGTCTCCCCAAGTTATTTTGGTGCCAAATACTGACATACATTATTGTTATAGCATAAGCATTATTGGTGGCAAATGATGCTGCAGAGTGGCATTCCAGCCCTTTCACTGATGGAGTACAGCATCCCCCTCACAGCGAATAGTAGAACTGAGCCCCCAAATTAATTCAACCCAGACTATCATCAGCTGGTGATCAAATGATTCTATGATTCTAAATGCCTTGTTGCTGACTACATGTGGCGCCTGGGTCAAGGTGCACCTCCCATCCGTGTGTGAGGTTGATGGAAAATGGGCTCCCAAGGGCTATAAAGTGTGAAAGCCAATAAAGGAAACTAAAGTTTGCAAGTGTGACCCATCTCCCCTCAGCTATGAAAGCTGTGCAAGGAGGTTAGCAACAGAGGAAAATTCACACCCCCAGCCTTCATATCTTTTTCTAGCTTCAAACTACCAAACTCATGCAAAATTTAACTTAAAAGGTTAGGAATACAAATGGACTCTTTCTGTGTCAATGGACAGCTGTTAACATTTGGCTATGATGCTAACAAGGACTCTAAAACCCATCTGACTTGTGGCAGAGGCCCAATTCATTACAGCTGCCAAAACCTAAATATGTTTATATGAAAGTCATTCTCACAGTTCAGTAGGGCTTATTTTCAAGTAAACATACTCAGTTCACTTGAAAACTAAAATCATCTTAAAGACTAGCAGTTGTTATAGGATAAATGATTACATCAAAACCAAGGTGAAGCAACTTGTAGCCCACAGAAGTGTATGCTATAGTGTTTGTCAGCCTTTAAAGAACCACTGGTCTCTCTGTTTTTATCAAGATTATCATTTTTCTCCCTTGCCTATAATTAAATTGTAGCTGCCTCCAAAATAACACCCTGGAATCTGACACCTGCAGGCTACTCCATGGGGAAAAGAGTTGGCACGCAATGCATTTACATTTAATCTGCAACATGGACTGTTAAAAGTAGAGGACTGGCCCTATCATTGTGCAGAGGGAGGCAGCCTCCTCAGGAGGAGATTTGGGGTGTCATCAAAAGACCACAATGCATTCATTATCCATTTTGCCATTCTTGCATCTGGACTGCCAGGGAAGAGGAGAGGCACAGGCAGGATTTTGTACCATCTGTGCCAAATGAACTTGGCTGATTTTAGATAGATATACCTGACTAAGCTCAGAAAAGTTACTGCTTTGCTTGTGCTGGCTGGGACATTCTGGGAGTTAAGAGTCCAAACCGGTAATTTTTCCAAGTTCTCCCAGATACATTGTATGTGTCTGTGAGTGTGTGTTAACTGTCAGCTTATGGTGACCGCATGGATTTCCGAGGATTTCTTAAGTGTGGAACACTCAAAGGTGGTGTTGTCAGTTCCTTCCTCTGAAATATAAGCTACAGCAATGGTTCTTAACATGTGGTCTGTGGACCCCCAGGGGGCCGCACTGTCCTCACAGGGGGTCCACAGAGGCTTGAAGGCTGCTCAGCCCACATGGCAGGAGTCAAGGCAAAGGCTGGCTGGCTTGGCCTGGGCATTGCCATTCAATCTGCTTCATCCACAAACTTGCAGGAAGAAGCAGGAGAAAGGTCTTTCCTCCCCTCCAGTGCCTCTGAGGGAAGGGTTAATCATGGATGTTGTCACTGTATTATTATTATTATTATTATTATTATGGTTTTTAAATCTTGAGTTAAGTCTTGTGGAATCCGTGGCAACAAAAGACATTTAAAGGCTAAATGAAAGGTGAAGAGCCATTGGCCTACAGCAGACATAGTACCTAGTCCATTTTACTACCTGAGTAGGAGCAGCCAGCGGCGCCCTTTCCTCCACAGTCGGCGCCCCACCCAAGGGGAAGAGGAGGGCTCCACCCGCGGCTCCACCTCAGGCAGCCAAAGCGTCTGGGGCTGGCCGCCCGGTTTTGCAGCCGGCTGGAGGAGGCTCAGCGAGAGCATCCTTCTCCGAGCCGGGTCCCTCGCTGCTGCTGCTGCTGCTGGGCCTGGGGCTGGGCGAGAGGGGCTGGGCTCCCGCGAACCCGATGCCTCTCCTCGCTCTGACATCACAATCTGGGCCGCGGCGGATGTTCCAATGGGAGCCGTCCTGCCGGGGTTGGCGGCGGGAGGAGGGGGGCGAGTGACTCATGGATTCCGCTCGGGGCGGGCCCCCCTCCTCCCGGCCCCCTCGAGCCCCTCCACATGGGCCACCTCGCCAGCCTGGCGGGGCTGAGGGGGTGGAGTTGCGGGCTGAGGCGGCGCTCGCTCGCCCGCCTTCCTTCCGTTTCCCCAGCTCTCCTGCCCCGCACCTGAAGAAGAAGAAGGAGAGAAGAGCAGCTGCAGCACCAGCTGCGTTGTGGGGGCGGCGGCCGCGGCTGCTCCTGCCGCCGCCTATGGGGCATGGAGGGAGAAGAGGCGGCGGAGGAGGAGAGCCCGCGCGCCTCGCCCAACCAGCCGGCCGTCCAGCGGGTCGGCATTGCGGTGGACGAGACCAACGTCCTGCCGGGGGCTCTGCAGCTGATCCGAAGGCTGAGGCCACAATGGGCGAGCGAGCGCGTGAGGACCAAGGTAGGCGCGCCGAGCCCCTCCGCCGCCGGCCCAGCGCTGCCTTGCGGGCTCTCTTCCCCCCCCAACACGCCCCGCTGCCTCCTGCCCCGCCTCCCGCTGGGCGGCCTGAGGAGCGCGGGGGTCCGCTGAGGGAACCCGGGGGGCAAGGTGGGTGGGATGGGAAGGCAGGCAGGGCAAGCCACCTCTCGACCCCTCCCCTCCCCAACATTCAACAAGTCTGGGGAGGGTTTGGATGCCAGAACGAGAAACCCTTTGCGTGTTCGAAGGGCACCCGGCAATATTTCGCGCTCCCCCGTGGGCACCTCGTGCCCAAGATCAATTCCACAGCGGGGTGTCGTTCTCGCCCCCCCCTCCAGCCCGGCAGGGTCTGTCCCTCTCCCCTGGCTTCCCCCTGAGCCGGTTCAAGGGTGGGTCTTTCCTCCTGTTTCCAGGCAAGGCTCTGGGCCGCGCGGGGATCGGAGGCGGTGGCCGCCGCCTGGCGTGTTAGAACAAAAGTGGACGGCCCACATGGCTTCTTCCCACGGGGGTGTACCAGCCTGAATGAGCGGCATGTGGCACACCCAGTCTTTCCCCCCTGGTTTCTAAAGGCAAGGGGAAGCTTCTCCGCTATTTCTGTCCTACACACAGGAGATTTTCACACTACACTGTTATAGTGTTACTATTCCACTTTAACTGCTCTGGCTTCTTCCTCATAGCAAATAAAGTGGAATATTAACACTATAACAGTGTCGTGTGAAAATCTCCACAAACTCATTCCTTCTCTCTCACTCACACACACAGGTCTCTGAACAGTTGTAGGGAACTGTTTCTTAAACCAGTAGAATAGGTATTGTGCCTGGTTCATGGTGTTGTTTTCCTCCTAAGACATGGGGGACAGTTAAGTAGGGGATACACACACAAAGCAGGATACCGTAAACCAGTGTTTGGAGCAAGGGGATTGGCTCTCTGACTGTTCAGCCAGACAATGTATTTTCCCTTCACTATGATTCACTTTTCACATCAGTAAAACAAATGGAATGAATGTGCCTTATTCCCCCATTAATCTTGGAGCATGGCTCCATAGGCCTTCAAGTCTGGAAGGCACTCAGTTTTCCAGTTTGGGGTGCACAATCTGTGCCAAATCTATGCCAACTACCCACCTGTCTGTGTGGCAGTCCTGGGGAATAACGAGCTGTTCATACCCAAAACAATTCACGCTCGGAGAAAGTAAACACATCTTATGCTTGTTTTCTCCAACACATACACACAGAACTTATGGCATTTATAAAAAATGCACAGAAGCAGGGATAGGCAACCTGGTGCCTTCCAGATATTTTGGACCACAATTCCCATAATCCTTGACCATAAACCATGCCATCTATGGTTTGAAGGAACTATAATCAAAAACATCTGGAGGAGCCCAGGTTGCTGGCTCTCACACCACAGTATCAAAACAAGACTGCAAAAAGTTGCCATACCCTTTGACAACTTAGATTCCCCCCAAAGGGAAAGTCTATAGGTTAGAATCATAGAATTGCAGAGTTGGAAGAGACCACGAGGGCCATCCAGTCCAACCCCCTGCCACGCAGGAAATCACGATCAAAGCATCCCTGACAGATGGCCATCCAGCCTCTGTTTAAAGACCTCCAAGGAAGGAGACCCCACCACACTCCGAGGGAGTGCGTTCCACTGCCGAACAGCTCTTACTGTCAAAAAGTTCCTCCTCATGTTGAAGTGGAATCTCTGTTCCTGGAGCTTGCACCCATTGCTCCGTGTTCCAGTCTCTGGAGCAGCAGAAAACAAGCCTGCTCCATCCTCAGCGTGACATCCCTTCAAATACTTAAACAGGGCTATCATATCACCTCTTAGCCGTCTTTTTTCCAGGCTAAACATACCCAGCTCCCTAAGTCTTTCCTCATAAGGCATCGTTTCCAGACCTTTCACCATTTTAGTTGCCCTTCTCTGGACACGCTCCAATTTGTCAATATCCTTTTTGAATTGTGGCGCCCAGAACTGGACACAGTATTCCAAGTGAGGTCTGACCAAGGCAGAATAGAGTGGCACTATTACTTCCCTTGATCTAGACACTATACTTCTATTGATACAGCCCAAAATCGCATTGGCCTTTTTAGCTGCCACATCACACTGTTGACTCATGTTCAACTTGTGGTCTACTAGGACTCCTAGATCCCTTTCGCACGTAGTCTCATTCAGCCAGGTCTCTCCCATCCTATATTTATGCATTTCATTTTTCCGCCCTAAATACAGTACTTTACATTTCTCCGTATTGAATTTCATTTTGTTAGCTTTGGCCCAGCTCTCCAGTCTATCCAGGTCATTCTGAATTTTGATCCTGTCCTCTAGGGTATTAGCTACTCCTCCTAATTTGGTGTCATCTGCAAATTTGATAAGTATGCCCCTAATTCCCTCATCCAAGTCATTGATAAAGATGTTGAATAGCACTGGGCCCAGGACAGAACCCTGTGGCACCCCACTGGTCACATCTTTCCAAGACGAAGAGGAACCACTGCTGAGCACCCTTTGGGTTCGGCCGGTCAACCAATTACAAATCCATTGAACAGTTAACTTGTCTAGCCCACATTTTACAAGCTTGTTTGCAAGAATGTCATGGGGAACCTTGTCAAAGGCCTTACTGAAATCAAGGTATGCGATGTCCACAGCATTCCCTTCATCTACCAAGCTGGTAACTTTATCAAAAAAAGAGATCAGATTAGTCTGGCATGACTTGGTTCTCTGAAACCCATGTTGACTTTTTGTGATTATGGCATTGCCTTCTAAATGTTCACAGACTCTCTGTTTAATGATCTGCTCTAGAATCTTCCCTGGTGCTCTAGAATCTTCCCTGGTGCTCTAGAATCTTCCCTGGTTATACAGTTCTTAGAAGAATCCCATTTTATTTCACATCTGCCAGTGTTCACAGTGTAATGGGAAGGAGCTTGAGTCCCATTGGTGGAAGAAAGGCAGGATATAAATGTATAAAATAATAAATGGCACAGCTGGAACTGTGCTCTAGTTCTGTACAGCCGCCTTTCCCAATACATGGTGAATGCAAATCTGGAAAATATGTTTGTCTTATCACTCCTGTTTATCCTATGGCAGGGTTCCTCGGGATGAAAGAACAACTTTGTTAAGTGCAGCATGATCAGTTTCTGGCTCAAAGGATTTAAGAGTACAGTCTTGCACTATGTCAATGAGTGCAACTTTGTTCATGTCAACATGGAATAATTCAGCATGTTGGATCACTGAATAAAGCTGGGATGCTGAACATTCTGCTTTGGCTACAATGGGAAAGGTGTGTTTGGGTTTACTGGAAACAGCTTCTGAAGAGGTAGCGTAAAGCCATACTCTGATTCTACTCCAGATTAAGTGGTATACTTTCACCCTGGCTTTCTTAATCTGATATAACAACTCAGCCCCTTAAGGCAACACTGGGAAAACCACTGCGTGTCGGCTGTGGCTGGATCTCTCCCATCAGTCCCAGGCTGTATGAAGAACAGTCCAGGATGATGTGAGTTGTCATTTGACAAGAGGGCCATAGGTTCCCCAGCCTTCCCTCAAAGCATCACTTTACTTACACCTACCTTTTCAAATGACAGCAGCTTATTCCCTTATTACCAAAGTGAACTGCTTCGGTGTTGACATGAGGCATGAGAAACCGCTGTTCCTCTTTGTTTTGCATCTGTGCTGGGAAGAAGAGTAGATGCTGTTCAGTGTCCTCTTGACACTGGGGGAGGCTTGGGGAGGCTGCTTCTTTTGAAATGAAAGATGCTGCCAAGCTATTTCTGCCCATGAGCAAAACCTCAGCTAGAGTGTACTCCAGAACTGTCTTACAAGGCTTGATGAGCAAATATGATTGAGCTCAATGAATCAAGGTGTTCTCTGCTACAATGAAGCAGAAAGATGTAGATTTATTTTTATTTTATTTTAGGCCAAATTGGAAAATTCAAATTCAGGAAAGTTCATATCAAGACATATGACTGGATCCAAGGAAATGTCTTTTCTCTCAGCCTCTTTCACAAGCTTCCAGTTCCACTTCTCCATTCATCCCACCAAGTAGCATGGAGCCAGTAAGGGGAAAAAAACCCAGCTCCTATTCCACTGCATCCTGGGCTGCTGTTCCTACTTTAAAGTGCCTTGGATAGAGGGAGACACACTCCCTTATTTGGGGGGAATGCTCACTTTGTAAAGCAGGGGTGAGAAATGTGTGACCCTTCAGATGTGTTAGAGAAGTCCTCACCACTGGTTATGCTGACAGGACTTGTAGCCCAACAACATCTTGAGGGCCATATGATTTCTACCTCTGTTTTAAGCAATGGGACTATTATGAGCCTAACAAATTCATATCCTGGGCTAGGTGATTAGAAACCTCTGTCTTGGATCTTCTGAATGGAAAGAGCACTGAAGTGTTGCTGTAACTTCTGGCCCAAATAAAATACCAAATTAAAGCAGTTCCCATATTCATTTTTGAGAATTTTTATATTTGACCTTACCAGAAAAAAAATGGTTTTCCTGAATCCCGTGGTGGTAGAAAAAGGAGAGTGAGTATGAATCCCAGAGACTGGAAAAGTTACTTACTACAGCCCCCAAGTCACAACAGGGGGGATTCAGGGAAAAATATCAAATGTATTCTAGTTCTGACAAGTTTTAGCAGTAACCTGCCACTGAGAAAGCACCTGCAGTAGCAATCTCTTTCCCCACTAAAAAGGGGGAAATGGAGGCACATCACCCTCTGGGGAGATCCCAAAGTCTGCTTAAAAAGAATGCCCTTTTGAAAGAGTGAGAGCTGGACTTATGTTTGTCTGTATTACCAATTTGGCTGGGTGTCCTCAGCGAGCAAACTCCCAGCAAGCATGGGGAGTCAGTAGCAGAAGGATCATTACAAATTTATAAATTGTCAAGTGCAATCAAACAGAATAGGCAGCATGAAAATCAACGCTAAAGGTTATCTGCATGGGATGGGCTTTCCGATTAAAGCAAGGGAGGTGGGGAGGTATAGGAATAGGAAACAGACCCCCCATCAACCTCTCATTCAAGCCCCAGAAAATTCTGTGTGTCTAAACTTGCTGTTTATTATTTATTTAAAGTATTTATTTAAAGTATTTATACCCCACTCTTATACCCCACTCTTCAACCACAAAGGCTCTCAGAGAGGCTTACAAATTGTTAGCAATAGCATTTATACTTCTACACCACTTTATAGTGCTAGGCACTCTCTAACTTTAAAATGTGTTAGCTAATTGCCCCCACAAGCTGGGTACTCATTTTACTAACCTATGAATCAACCTTGGAGCCCTGTAGAATTGAACTCACAACATCATGGCTGCCGTACCAGCATTTAACCACTGTACAACCAGGGCTCCTTGTGTGCCACCAGTTAATACTGTGATACCTACACATTGATGGTATTTAAAGTAGTCTTCTGTCATTAATAACTAACGTTGTGTTTATACAATTATAGCAGTTTGATAGCACTTTAACTGTCATGGCAACATCCTATAGAATTAATGAATTTTAGTCTGGTGAGGTACTTAGAATTCTCTGCTAGGGAGCTCTAGTGAACTCTGCAGCACTACAACTTTCATTAGATATTTCTACGTACCTCACCAAAGAAGGATTCCACATGAAGGTATCAAATTAAAGAGGTATCAAATTATTGGAACTGTATTGTAGTTACAATCTAAGAGCATGATAGAAGCTTCCTTTAACCTCCCCTCCCAATGAGTTGTTTTTCCCATTTGCAACTGGGTGAACAGAAACATCAGTTGTGATCAGACAAAATGGGTTTCTTGAGTACCTAGCCTTGAAGAATATTGTCCTCTACTTTTCTGTTTGAAACTGTTCAGTACTCCTCTTGAACCCCAAGCCAGGTTTGGGGAAAGTTTAGGCATCTGGCTGGGGGAAACAGTGAACCAGTCAAGAATCTCTGTCATCTGAATTTACTGAAGAACGTTAGGAGTTAGCGTAGCAACCCTAGCTGCTTAATCCCAACATAACTGGTACATAATCCTTTACAAATATAACCTTGGTTTAAGTCACATTAAGCTTAATGGGACTTAATTCTGAAAAAGCATGTACAGTGTACATGATTACTCTCATATCTTCTAAGTCCCTTTATTACAGGGATGGGCAGCTTGTGGCCCCAGATGTTAGATTGCAGTTCCCAGTAGCCCTAGCTATCACATTTAGAAGAGATATGGGAGTTGGTGGAGGGAGCACAAATTGCCCACCCCCATTTTAGTAGGTTGGATCCTGGCACTTACTACTTGAAAGCCAACTAGAGCTTGTTTTAGATTGGATTATTTATATAGCCCTGTAGATGCTTTGGATCCCATATTGGGAGAAATATGGGATGGTAATCAAATAAATGAATAAATAGCACCATAAATTGGAATGTTCTGTACAAGAACAGTCTTTTTAATTATTATTATTTAGTTATTTATACCCCACTCTTCAGCCACAAGGCTATCAGAGCGGCTTACAAATTGTTTTAAAGCAAGAGCTATTTACACATCTAACTGCACTGAACAGTTTCCAATGTGTGTTAGCTAAGGTGATCACATTTAAAAAGTGCAAAGGTCCTGTACCTTTAATAGAATAGAAGAGGGGATTTTAGCAGGTGGTGCTTTAAAGCTCCACAGTTTTAGAGGTACAGGAGCCCCATTTTCTTTTTTTCTTGTGGCCATCCTGATCCCTGCCATGAGAAGCTTAGTCTAAAATTTGTCCCAGGGAACAACAGGGGAGGGTGTGGAAGGTGAACAGGGACTCTCAATCCAGCTACTTCCATTACACAGGATTAAGCATAGTTGAGTTATAGGAGGTCATGGGAACAGATACAGCTGGGTAAAGGGAATGTGGAAATGGCAGGAAAGGAATCTGTGTTAAGGAGGGGATTATGAACACAGTGCAACTTTTACTGGGAGTTGTACAGAGTGCCTTGCTGGTTTCTTAAAACATTGTGGAAACTAACCGCTTAGTTCCCGCATAATCACAAGAACTGATTATATACTTTTTTTTCTTATTCTTTTTGAAAATAGACAATTCAGATTGCAACGATTCAGTACATGTTCCTAGATTTGAGATAATAATAGGTGTGACACAATTTGTGGCCACAGCTACCTGTATTACTTTACTGTAGGGCAGTCTTACAATCAGTTAAGTGTGTAGCAGTGGGCTATTTGCAAACAGGTTAGGACAGAAGGCCCAAAAGAAATATTCAAGCAAATAGTAACTGGGAGACTGGTGTCAGTCACCAGGCGAGACTTTGAAAGGCTAGTAAATGTTTTCCCTCTTAGATGGAAGGTGTGTATATTATACAGCAGAGAATATTTGCCTAGGGCAGGGGAGGATTGATAACTAAGCTGCTAAAATTCATGTCATGGAATGCAGGGGAAGGGATAAATATCAATAAGCCTATTAAGGCCCAGAGGAATAAGCTTTATAGCAAAGAACAGTTCAAAGCAAAACCAGAGTTCAGGTCATTGGCATATAATAATAATAATAATAATAATAATAATAATAAAATTTTATTTATATCCCGCCCCTCTGCAATGCAATCGGGGCGGCTTACAATATAAAAACCCCATAGTCACCATACCCTAGCCCACCCACCCCTTAAAATAATATTAAATTACAAAGAATTTAAAACATGGATTAATTAAAATATATATAAATTAGAAGAAAAAAAAATTTTAAAAAAAATTTAAATTTATAGGGGTATCAAAGGAGTACAGTGGTGGAAGTGTATGCAAAGGGAACAGTTTTAGCCAGTCCTCCACTGAGAAATTGCAACCTTCTTCTCCCACTTGGCCTTCTTTGAAGTGGCAATCACTGCCTACTTGGTTGATGGTTAGTAGAGTCTGGCTCTTCTCAACTTCTCCTGGCATCCTTCTGCCTGAGGTCCTTCTCTTTCTTGGACATGCTGGAATGTGGCAAAAAAAGATCTACTGGTAGATTTCTGGATAGTTTGCAGTAGATCACTAATGATTTCAAACCAGAACTTGGAAAAATTACTGCAATTTCCGGAATCCACCAGCTAGTATGGCCATAGGTTGTGCTGGTAGGAGAAAGTGGAGAGATGTAGTCTGGAAAAGTAGAATTTTTCAGGCTCTGTTTTTGACTCCCAATTGGCTACCAAAAGCAAGAAATAAAATGAATTCCCCCACCCTATTGCCCAACATTAGGTTGCTGAAGAAGAGGTGGAACCAGGAATGTATTCTTTTTAAACAAGAAGTCTTTGAGCTTGGTTCTGCTACTTATCACAAATTCCTAGAATGATCTTGTGCTCAGAGGCACTCTATTTCTTAAGTCCCAGTGAACATCCACAGGCCTGAGCCATCTTTTTAAATCTGGCTCTAATTGATGGGCCTCAGCATTCTAGTAAAATACAATAACTCCAAAATCAGTTCCCCAAGCCTGAAGTCTACCCAGTCTTGGCTAAGTGCCTGAATGCAGTCCTTGTAATGCTGCCTTTCTAAAAGTTATGGTTGGAGTATATATAAGAGATACAAAGACAGAATGCACAAGGATGTCCCTGAGCTTGTTTTTGAAACAAGAGGGGCTGGAGGGAGAAGAGAATTTCATATGCTGAGGCAGGCAGCCAAGTTAGGAGGAGGACAGAACAAAATCCTTTGTCCATGTGTGAGAAGACGTCAAAGCAGCAACATAGGCGTCCTCAGTAGAGATGTCTCCATTGATCTGGGATTCCAGTGCCACTCACCTACTACTTGTTTATGTCTCCGGAACGGAGCTTGGGAAAGTTACTTTTTAGACTACAATGCCCAGTATCTTTCTCTGGTCATTCCTCTGGAGATTCTGAGAGAAATTTTCCCTCAGTTCTGCTTTGGAACCTAGTTTTGTTTTTCTGCAGGGTCAAACTCTTTGCCTTGATTTGTTGGTGTGTTTATGTGCCTTCAAGTTGCTTGTTGACTTATGGTGACCCCATGAATTGCATAGGGTTTTCTTTGGAAAGAAATATTCAGACGTGATTGTGCCAGCTCCTTCCTCTGAAATATAGCCTACAGCACCTGGTATACCTTGGCAGTCTTTCATCCAATTACTAACCAGGCCTGATCCTGCTTAGCTTCCAAGATCAGTCATGATCTGGTACCGTCAGTGTATTGGCCTTTGCTTCAATTTAGGGTATATTTATTTGAAAGTAGAGAAAACACTACTGTCAAGAATTCCTCCCAATGTATTTGTTGTTGCTTTCCTTCCCATATCATTTTTTTCAGTGCAGAATGATCCTCAGGTAGCTTACTTTTAAAAAATGAGGGGAAATACATGGCCTGCCAGATGTCATTGGACTACAACTTCCATGATCCCTCACCATTGCCTGTTTTGACTAGGTCTAAAGTTGCAGCCCAACAACATAAAGGGGTGGTGGTGTAGCATGTTTCCCACATCTGCCTTAAAAATCTCTCTCTCTCTCTCTGGCTTTTCTTCACAAATGAAGATTCAGGAAGGACTCACCCCGTGCTTTCTGCAAGTGTGCTGATGACTGAAAAGGCCAATCTGAGATAAGCAAGTCCAGTTGCAGAAAGCACAGCAGAGGGTCTCCTTGGGTGATGTTTCCGGGTTGTGATTCTTTCTGCGTTGTCGTTTCTCTTCAAGACTTGTTCGGCATTGAGTTCTCAAATAAAGCTGTAGCATTGTGGATAGTGCGTCTCCATGCATCCCGATGTGAAGCCAGGGCGGACCACTGTTGGTGATCAATTTGGCCAAGCCTGAGATGTTGTTTCAGGGAATCCTTGTGTCACTTTTTTGGAGTGCCCCTCTTACGCTGACCTGTGGCGAGTTCACCGTAGAGTACTATTTTTGGGAGGCAATGGTCCTCCATCCTAGAAATAAATACAATTGTAATGGGGCTGCTGATACTTCCTCTAACATTGCTCTTGAGATGTAGTACCCCCCTTCTCTTGGGACACTGTGACTGTTTTCACCTACTCCTATTCCACTGTGCTTTCCTAAGTGCTGCCTATTGTCATCTTTTACATTTTTGACAGCTTTCTCCCCAGGTGGACAGGCCTTTTCCCTCTGTCCATTGATCTTTTCACACAGAATTGTAGCATGAAATGATTCTACTTTAACTGCCATGGCTGCATCCTATGGAAACCTGGGATGTGTCGTTTGTTGAGGCATTGGAGTTGCCTGACTGAGAATTCTAAATACCACTCTCCCAAACTGTACATCCCAGAATTCCGTAGGATGTTGCCATGACAGTAAGTGGATTCATTTAGTGGTATAATTGTCTAGTGTGAAAGGGCCCCATGATTGGAGAGGGAGGAGACAGGTGCAGCAGCTGTGCTTTAAGGGAGCTACTCAGTGTCAGGTTTTGATGCTTCAGAGAAATCTAACTCAGAAACAGCCTGCACAATTTTTCCCCATTTTATCATAACCATTTCATTTATAACTTTGGCAATGATATAAACCATACATGATTTACCTTCCACCTGTTCCTTAAAACAGAGTAGAGACAGAACACTTTTGGACTACAACTCCTTGCCTCCTTCACCATTGGCTGTGCTGGTTAAGACTGGGAGTAGTAGTCCAACAACTTCTAGAAGGCTGGATATTTCCCACCCCTACCCTTAAACAATGCTCTCTCTCCCTCAAGCAAAAATACACATTTTATACAGTAGACCCGAAGTAGATCTGAATTTACTGGTTTGTGATTTGCAGACCAATAAAGAATTCTGACTCTCATTTGTTTTTAACTTATATCAGCAACTGCCACAAAATAAATCCCTCACCTTAAACTACACTGCAATGAAATTAAGAATGCTTGGAGTAACCATGAGTTGTTTTTAATGTGAAAGGACTGTGAGTTCCATTCATTTCTGATACTCGAAACATGTTCCTTGGCTCAGAATTCTTGAGCTTGCACCAGGCTCTATTTGTGGGAACTCCCTCCAGTTGTGATTCAACGAAAGTAGATCCTGCGATGTTCTGGACTTACATAGAAAATGTTGTTGCATTTATTAGCTAAAGTAAGGTAAAATATAGTCATGTATATACTCTGTAGTAAATGTTACAAGCCCTATTGGGAGAGGGTGAGAGAATGGAATTTTGGGAGTAAGTGGTGATTGGTGGAATGTCAGAGGGGATTTTGAATGGGCTGGTAAAAGATAGTTGGTCAGGGTTGCAGGGGAGTCTGTCCAGATTAGGAATTAGTTAGTGTGGTTTAGGAGTTTGAGTGGTTAAGAAAGTTAATCAGGGTCAGAGATAGAGAAGAGTCAAGTTTAGGTTTAGTTAGGATATGAGTGAGAGAGAGAGAAAGAGATGTGTGTTAATAGTTTGTGTTAGTCAGGCTTTATGTGTACTAAATAAGTAATTGGTGATGTTATGTTCAATTTCTGTTTAATAAATCATTATTTTTTTATTATACACTTGAGATTCTGAGAACATTACATATTGAAGAACTTGAGTTCAGACACGGTGTCTGTGGTGGCAGCAGTTAATATAGGGTAGTGGGTTTCCAGTGGAGAGATAAGATTAATAAAATCTTGCACAGGAACCATGAGGGCATCTAAAAGGTCCTCAAATTTGATGATGCATAGTGGTGGGACCGGAGGCACAGTTGATGACCGTCGTTGAGATAAGAAGAAGCCCCCACATTTGGTGACAGAGGTAGGGTTTAATCCTCTGAGTCTAATATCTGCCCATCCCTGCATTTGATTGCTTTACTTCTCAGCCCTTGTGTCAAAAGGGTCATATAAAATGTTCCCAATGATGAGTCATCTTTCTCATCACCCTGATCCTGCCTCTCTCCCAATGCTTGTACCCAAGGCAGTTCACAAAACAATTAAAAATTAGATATGGCTGAAAACACAGTTAATTTACAATGCTAAAACACAATTAAACAGATAAGCATATTGCAATGGTATTTAAAATAATTTAAAAGCACATCAAAGAAGTACAGCAGGCCAGCCTAGCCTTCTTTGGAAGGGAGCTCTATGACCTGGACGCTGCCACTGAGGTCTCTTTCTCTCATAATTTCACCAAACCTGCCTGTGAAGGTGGCAGGACCAAGAACAACAACCACCTCCTCCCAAAGAGTTTAAAATCTTGGCAGGCTCATATAGGAAGATGTGACCCTTTCAGATTGCCAGGATCTAAGTCATATAGGGATTTATAACAAGCACATTAAATTGTGTCTGGAAATCTTTTCCCATGTGCACCAAGTGTTTTTTTTGTTTTTGTTTTTGTTTTTTGCATATAGAATCATAGAGCTGGAAGAGATCTCAAGGGCCATTCAGCCCAACCCCCTGCAATGCAGGAATACTCAAACAAATCATTCCTTACAGATGGCCATCCAGCCTCTGTTTAAAAACCTCCAAAGAAGGACTCCACCACACTACGAGGCAGTGTATTCCACTTCCGAACAGCTCTTACTGTCAGGAAGGTCTTCCTAATGTTTAGGTGGAATCTCTTTTCCTGTAGTTTGAACCCATTGCTCCGTGTCCTGGTCTTTGGAGCAGCAGAAAACAAGCTTGCTCCATCCTCAGTATGACATCCCTTCAAGTATTTAAACATGGCTATCATGTCCCCTCTCAACCTTCTCTTCTCCAGACTAAACATGCCCAGTTCCCTAAGCCGCTTCTCATAGGGCATGGCCTCCAGACCTCCCACCATCCTGGTCGCCCTCCTCTGGACACGTTCCAGCTTCTCAATATCCTTCCTGAATTGTGGTGCCCAGAACTCGACCAGTATTCCAGGTGAGGTCTGACCAAAGCAGAATAGAATGGCACTATTACTTCCCTTGATCTAGATCAGTGGTTCCAACCTGTGGGTCCCCAGATGTTGTTGGATCACAGTTCCCAGGAGCCCTCTGAAGTCTCACCTTGACAGCCAGGTGGTCCTCTCAGTCATTAGTGAGGCTGTGAGTTCAGTCCTATAGCCTCACTAATGACTGGGAGGACCACCTGGCTGTCAAGGTGAGACCTCAGAGGGCTCCTGGGAACTGTAGTCCAACAACATCTGGGGATCCACAGGTTGAGAACCACTGACCTAGACACTATACTCCTATTAATGCAGCCTAGAATTGCATTGGCTTTTTAAGCTGCTGCATCACACTGCTGACTCATGTTCAGCTTGTGGCCCACTAAGACTCCTAGATCCCTTTCGCATGTACTGCCATCAAGCCAGGTGTCATCCATTCTGTATCTATGCATTTCATTTTTACTCCCCAAGTGTAGTATCCTACATTTCTCCCTATTGAAATTCATTTTGTTAGTATTGGCCCAGCTTTCTAATCTGTTGAGGTCATTTTGGATTCTGATCCTGTCCTCTGGGGTATTAGTTACCCCTCCTAATTTGGTGTCATCTGCAAACTTGATAAACATACCCTCTATTCCCTCATCCAAGTCATTGATAAAGATTTTGAATAGTACTGGACCCAGGACAGAACCCTGTGGCACCCCACTGATCACTTCTCTCCAGGATGAAGAGGAGCCATTGGTGACTGCCCTCCTTAAAGAAAAGAAATATGCAAAATTCTTATATGGAGTGATGTTGAACATTTTGAGATCAACAATTTAGGACCAGCATGAGGTATTCTGGGCACATGGGAAGGTGACTAGCTACATGCAGACTGGTTGTGAAAACTAGCTATTTTGTTAATCTCCTTTTACATTCCTGGTTCTTGAAGTTAATCTGAAATGCTGCCAAGCCCCATTAGAGCTTGGTGCGTACTAACTCAAAAAAGGTGGACTGGAAGCTTTTGTGAATACTTTCTCATTTTATAGATCCACACAGTTCTAATATTAGAACTAGACTTGCATCATTTCTGTCAGCGTCAAGAGGACAAGAGCTAATCGCAGTGATATTATATAACCCATCCTTTCATTCAGCCATTCCTACAATGCTGCTAAAGTGTCTGATAATTAGCTTCCCATTTATTGTTTCATCCCCATCCACAGCTGCTCCTTTGCCAATTCTCAGAAATGAAGAAGTATGTCAAAAGGCCTATTTGTTTGTAAATTTCCACACTTCTTTTCTCTCTCCCCCATTCAAATTTTATGACAGAACAATCCTGTGAAACTGGTTAAGCTTAGAGCTTAGAAAGTTATGTTTTAAAGGTAATTTATTCCATAACTCACTAGAAATCCTCCAAAAGTAATTTGTTTCTGTTACCATTACAAAAAAGAGGAACCCACTACATTGATTGTTGTATTTCTTATTATTTTTACAATTCAGATTACAGAAAAAGAATAAAATGCAATTGGAAGAGATTAAAAAAAAACCCTCTAAAAATAGTCATAACTAGCACTTTGAATTGTGCCTGCAAACAAACTGGCAGCCCGTGGAGCTGTTTCAACAAGGGTGTAGTATGGTCTCTTTAACCTGCCTCTGTTAACAGTCTGGCTGCAGTTCTTTGGACTAGCTGAAGTTTCCAAACACTCTTCAAAGTCAGCTCAAAGTAGAGTGCATTACAGTAGTCCAAACAGGATATAACTAAGACATGTACCACTGTGGCCAGATCCAGTGTCTCAAGGAACAGGCACATTGGTGCACAAGCTTTAAATGTGCAAAAGCACTCCTGGCCATCTGCAGAAACCTGGGCCTCCAAGTTCAAAGCTGAATCCAGGAGTTCACCCAAACTGTGAATCTGTGTCTTCAGGGGCAGTGTAACCCCATCTAACACAGGCTGAATCCCAGTTCCCTGATCTGCCTTCCGACTGACCAAGAGCACCTCTGTCTTGTCTGGATTAAGTTTCAGTTTGTTTGTCCTCACCAGTCCATTACTGATGACAGACACTGGTTTTAGTCTTAGGACAGCCTCCTTGGATTGGCATGGAAAAGAGTAATAGAATTGGGTGTCATATATTGATGGCACAATACCCTAGAAGTCTGGATGACCTTTCCCAGTGGTTTCATGTATACGTTAAATAGTATGGGGAACAAAACAGAACTGTGAGGGACCCGACATCAATGGACAGTGGGTCAAACAGGAGTCCCCCAGCACCATCACCTTGGTTTGCCCCTGCAAGAAGGAATGGAGCCACTGTAAAACAGTGCCTCCAAGTCCCATCCCAGTGAGACAATCCAGAAGGATAACATGGTTGATGGTATCAAAAGCTACTGAGAGGTCCAGCAGAACCAACAGGGACTCACTCACCCTATCCAGTTCTCTGCATGGATAATCCACCAAGGCAACCCAAGCTGTCTCTGTTCCATAACCAGGCCTTAAACCAGATTGAAATGGATATAGCTAATCCATTTCATGCAGAAACCCTTGGAACTGAGAGAATTGTGAAAGGATAATGAAGAAATACAGGACAATGTTTTGCACCAGGAGACAAAGACATGGACAACTGGTATTGCTTGTTTTTAGAATTTTAGGCCTTAGAGACAATTTCTAAGTACTGATGACAGAAGGATCTGACCACTACCATGGTACATTTTTCTGTGCAAAACTGAGAGCTATAGATTCTTTCCACGTACTTGTGCCAAAACAAATGTGTCATCTTCACAAATTGTGGTGTGTATGTTTTCCTCCTATGCCTATTTTTTTTTAAAAAATCACAAAAAATAGTCAGAGCTAGGAAGTACTGTACAGTACCAAGTTTAAGCGAAAGGTAGTTATCATGGGAGGAGGCGCAACAAAGTTAGATTACCAAAGTAACAAAATGGCAGAAATAAAGTTGGTGTAGCACAGTGGTAGGAAAAGTACAGGCAATGGGCAGCATGCCACATGTAACCATTAGGCCTCCCCGATTTTTTTTTAGAAGTGGGAATTTTTGACCCCCATCTATCCAGGATGCACCAAAACTGCTGCAAAATGCTTCTTTAAGCTCCCTGCATACCCCAAATCCTTAAACCAAAAACCGGCCAAAAATGGAAATGGAAATGGTATGATATCACTTCTAGCAATGTCCAGCATGCCAGTGTGGCCCACTGGAGGGGCTCCAGGGGAGGGGGGATGCCCCCCTGCCACACTATGCATTTGCCTACTCTCATGTAGCAAGTAATGTTTTCTAGATCCTTTTGAAAATTTCTTTTAGGGGGCATTTTGACAGAAATGTTGCCTCTGCCGCCACCTCCTCATTCACTTTATTTACATCCTACTTCCCCCACCCCCCAGAACTGGGTTCAAGGTAGCCTGCAATTTAAAACCAGATAAAAATACAGATTAAAAAATATATAAAAGATTATCATTAAAATGTTATCAAAATATCAATAATATTAAAAACAATATAAAACATACATTAAAAATAAAAAGCAAAGCAAATTTAAAAGTTTTATACCATTCTTTGACCAATTTGAGGTTGTTGTTTTTTTTTTTAAAAAATAAAAGCGACAAGCAACGGTGTAAGGGAGCACATCATGCTTAGTAATGACAATTTCTTCTCCAAACATTATAGTGAGTCATGGAAATAAATTACTTTTAAACACTAACAAGGTTCTCTCAATACTTGATGTTTATATAGCATTGTAAAACATTTGAAGAGTTTTAGATACACAAGCTCAGTAATCCCCACAACCATCCCATAAGGTAGGTGATTAATATTATCCCCATATTATGGACAGAAGGCATGAGATCACCTGGTGAATTTCTGGCACAGATGAGACAGGAAATAATAGACCCATTTTTGTGTAGAAGGGACATGGTTAAATGAACTTTAGATGTATCTGCTCCATTCCCAGTTCTGCACTGGGGATCCATGGCAACCAAGTGTTATACCAGACTGGTTCTAGCAATAGTCTTGGAGGTGACCCTGGAGGTGTTAGGCTGACATCACAACACAAAGGTGCAGTCAAGCTTTTCTAGCAGCACTGCTTTTCCTCGCTTCCTGTGGACACGATGCACTGACATGGAATTTAGGTTCATTTGCCACTGAAGCTTTCAGAATCACAGTACATATTTGAAAGGTGTGCTCCTGCTTTTTCTATAGCTCCAGAGAAGGGACGACGGAATGTTTAGCCCTCCAGATGGACTAGGACTAACATAGGCCAAAACATCTATGTAGATTCCCAATCCATGCCCTACAGCAAGGAGGGGCAAAGTATAGCCCCGCAAATATGGATTCAGCCTGCCCTCTGGTTGTTGTTGTTGCCTATGATCCCTCCAGACTGTCTGGACCATTTTTAATGGCCAACAACAGATCAGTTGCCTCTCCTGGAAGCCTCTAGGAGTCCCCCTGCATTTTTTGCCATAAAATTTTGCCCATTTTCAAACCCAGTGGTGGACTTCCAGCCATTTATATTTGTTTTGTTTTGGATACATTTTTTGGCAGTCTGTGCAGCCCCTGAAAGATCACAGGGCAGAAAATTGTTGCCAGATCCACCATACCAGCCCACCACTGTTCTAGCGCCCAGACCAGAGGTGATCATCTGTAGCCCTTCTGGTCTTTTGGACTGCAAATCCCATCAACCCTCACTGCTGTCTGTGCTGGTTTGGATTCAGGGGAGTTGCAGTCCAACAATATCGGGAGGCCCACATTTGCCCATTCCTGATCTCAAGTGTGCAGTAATAATGGAAAATGAGGAGGTAGTAGTTCCTATTTTCAGTTGAATGTAGAAGGAAGGAGGTAGTAGTTCCTATTTTTAAAAATTGAAAGGTAACATACTTCCACCCCCCACAACAGCAGGTTTTTAGTTGCCACAGCTGCTGTAGTCTCCATGTGATACTACCATAAGATTTCCTCCAAGCACTTTCCTATAGTGTAGCAAGCCCACATTTCCCCCGTTGAAAATGGAAGATCCTCACCTGAAAATGGTAAATGTTATACCATGTTCTTCCCAGAGCCACCATAATTGTACCATCTTCCTATCAACTAACAGTCTCCTCTTTCTTCATTCCTCACCAAGCTCTTCACTGAAGGCATCACCAACAAGCTCATGGCTTGCTTCACGGATGAGAACATGAAAGATGCAGTCTTGGTACGGGTCTACGGCAGGAAGACAGAGCTGATTGTGGACCGAGCAAATGAGTTGCGGAATTTCCAAGTGCTTCAAGACCATGGCTGTGCCCCTAATCTCTACTGTACCTTTGAGAATGGTTACTGCTATGAGTTCATGCCAGGGAAGGCCCTGGGGCCAGAACATATCCGACAGCCAAATATGTTCAGGTTGTGTGTGTGGAATGGGAGGGGTTGTGTATTCACTCACCCAAACAGATGGTTCAGTTTGATAACTGTCAGTGGGGAGAACATTTGCTCTAAGACATGAGTACACAATTTGTGAGCCGCATTGCCTCCACAACTTTAATTATGACCACCCCAAGTATCCATGTTGCCTTGTTGCTGCCATCACCATGTGCATGTGTACATTTTCCATTACTACTAGGAACGCCTACAAACAAGAAAAGAGTGATTTGTCTGAGGATTGCTAGGGAGAGGAGTGGTCTGTTTCAGGATCATTGGACTGTTTGTCTCCATGTACAACCCCTGAGCCTTGAACCAGCATCACATGAAGGTTTGGGGCCAAAAACATTGGCCAACCCCTGTTTCAAGATATTCCTGCACAGTTCTCCTGCTCCCCGTTGGGCTCTGTCACACTAAAGTCAAAGTGTGGTTGAAGTACTCTATTAGTAAAGCTGCCATTTCCAGCCAGCATGGCAGGCTGACTAGGAATTTATGGGAGTTGTAATTTGGGATATATGAAGGGCACTACTGTAGTTTAATGAAGGCTTCCTTTTTTACCTGATAAGTGGTAGAGAGCCATTTGATTCACTCTCAAACTCACTAGTAATCTAGCAATAGCATTTATATTTGTATACCACTTATCATTGCCAAAGCATTCCCTAAGTTATTTACAGTGTGTTTAGCTAATTGCCCCCAATAAGCTGGGTACTCATTTTGCTGACCAAGGGAAGGATGGAAGGCTGAGTCAATCTTGGAGCCCTCTGGCACTGAATTCATAATATTGTGGCTTGCAGTACTGGCATTTAACCACTTCACACCAGGGCTCCTTAAATACTAAATCTAATCAGGTAGAGCCTCATTAGCCCTCAGTTGTGGCTTAGGGCTCACAGCAGGTTTTTATAAAAGAAATAAGCAATCAGTGGAAGTCTACTGATTCCTTAGCTCAGGGATGTGGAACCTCTAGACCAGAGGCCAGGTACAGTGCAGCTACAGGGAGGTCTACATCTGGCCTATAAACATCTTCTCCCGTGACCTCTAATCAACAGTCGGAAAGTAGAGGGTATTTAAAAGTATTTAAAGTTTACATAACTTGCACAGAACTGAGCTGTGCTACCTAGACAGGACAGCTGTTGCCTAGTTTCCTGTTGCATCATTTATAGCTGGAATGGGCACCTTCTGCAGTCCCAGAGGGGCACTTGTCAGATGACACCTATCTTCCAAGGCTATATACTGAATGGCTGTAGCCCAAGCGGAAGGGCTTAAGAGACCTTTTCTTCTTTAAATGAAATCAAAGTATATAAAAGGGGCAACTTTTCCTTATACAGTATATGTTATTTTTATATCCAGATGCTATTGTTATAACACCCCATTCATTATTAGTAATGAGATTCCCTCCCAACTCGTACTTGACTAATTAGTACTGGGACAGATTAATTTCATTAATTAATAAGTAAAAATATCTCCACTCATGGTTAACAAAAACAGTTTCCCACACACATAATTATTATTAAATTAACAATATGTAAATGTACTTAAACTGACTTTAATATATTTACAGTCGTCTCTCCATATCCATGGATTTAAGTATTCACAACTTGAAAATATTCTTTAAAAAATAATAATCCAAAAACCAAACCTTGATTTTGCCATCTTATATAAGGGACACCATTTTGCTATGCCATTGCATATAATGGGACTTGAATATTCACGGATTTTGGTATCCATGGGGGGTCCTGGAACCAAACCCCAGCGAATATGAAGGGACAACTGTACTATGATGCTGACTATTGATCATAACACTGATTATGATATTGACTATCCTGTTCACTAAAGTCAGTGGGATAGTAAGTACCCTAATAGTAAACTGTAATAAAATGCCACAGTGTCAATATTTTTAAAGAGGTTTCTAGGGTTGCTGGGAGGGGCACTGCAAAAACATAACTGGGGACTGCAGGTGACTCATTGGCTGTACTTTGAACACCTGGTTTGAAGGCAGAAAAGCTGGTTTCATAGTTTACTGCAGGGGTTAGGGTAGGGGGCTGCATTAGCTCCCAGAAGACTTTGGAAAGCCACAAGCCCCCACCAAAAAAATCAGTGTTGCCCCCACATGTCCAAAAGGGAGCATGGGGGCATTTCTGCCACTTTTTAGGCCCATGAAAGTAGGGGGGGGTTGCAATAGGAAGTGACCTGAAACCACTTACTATTCACTTCCTGTTTTACAAAAAGGCCTCTCCTGGACCTAAATTGCCCCCTCCCATGTGAGGAAATGCCCCACATGAGCCCAAGAGGCTGTTTGGGAGAATTTGGGTGCAAAATATTTGCCCCCAGGGCTGCATGCACCTGTGGACTGCACTTCATCTACCCTGGTTTACTGTTTCACTGTTTGTTGGCAAGAAAGCTGTTTCAGCAAAGCATACTCTTGAACAGAGATTGATAGAATTGAACTGTATTTTGTATGTTTGGTGAGAAAATGACCGGAATTACATCTGGCTCTGCTCACTTGTTTTGGTCTTGCCTGCTCTGTCCTTGGCCCCTCCCTGTGACCTCAGCCCTGCCCAGTGCTGGCAACATATTTTCCAAACTGGAATTTGGTTTTTGCTCTGAAAAGAGTTCCCCTACCTTAACTAAAGGAGGATGAAAAGCATCTTTTAAGCAGACATCCTAGGGAATGGAGCTACAAATTCCAAGTGCGCAACTTGGGAAATGTTCTTCTTTGAAAGTCTAGTTCTAGCTCATATGTACTGAGTTTAGTTTTCCAAAATAGTTACTATTATTGCTAGAAAGTACTGATCCATTCCCCTGAGCATTAGAGTTCTCTAGCACAGAATCCTAAGTGCCTTACTAAACTACAGATTCAAAGATTCCATGGGATGGAGCCATGATGGTTAAATCATAGAACTGGAAGGGATTGCAAGGGCAGAATCAGAGAAGTGTCTGGCTATGTTTCTGGCAGCGAGAGCTCTGGAGGACCCTGGCAGTTCCCAGCACTGATGTAATCATTTTACATCTAGCTACAGAGACAAAACCAGATTCTTCTCTGACCCTACCCACTCTCCACGAAGCTCAGAATGACCATGCATGGGAGGCAGGATTCTAAGGCCATGTAGTAAGTCTGGATGGTAAATATGGCTCACCCTTCCATCGGTCCACATGCAGAACTTCTACGCTATGCTGAGCCATATAGAGTGGTGGGGTAGATGGAGTAAATCATATTTTATATGTACAGCTCTTTCAGTAGAGAATCCATGTGGGAGATTTCAATCTTTTCATAGGTAAAACCATGAAACAGTTTAAAATTAAGGAGCTAAACGCAAAGTAGAATCAGGTTGGATCTTTTGAGTGGTCATTTGACTGTAGTTTTGATCCAGGCTTGCTGTTTTCTAGAGCAAAAGTTTCCATCGAAAGCAACCTAAGGTCACTGAACAGCTTTGTCTTTGTGTTTTGTTGTAGGCTAGTAGCCCAGGAAATGGCTAAAATGCACAGGATCCACACCAATGGGAGTCTCCCCAAGCCCTGCCTGTGGCACAGACTGTACAAGTACTTTAACCTCGTGAAAACTGAGTTTGCCAGAAAGACATCAAATCCCAGGTTTAAAAAAAAATCAAAATAAAAAAATCCAGTTGAAGACATTAGTTATCCAATGGCTTTTGACTATTATGTTGTTCTTATTATGTAAGCATAGCATGCAAGATGTCTGGCCAAACAATAACTTAGACAAAGAGAACCTGCACAGTTAATTTTTAATAATAATAATAATAATAATAATCACAATCACATTGTAGAATGGCAGGCATGAGTGCATCCTAGACCTGGCCACCATTAAAAACTAACCTTTCAGTGTGATTGATGGTCCTTTCAGGTAAACAAGCAGTGGAGGGGCAGGCCATTCTGCCTGATACCAAAAATCAGACTATTTTCCTTAATGTTATGATTTAGAATGACAGTTTAGATATTTGAGATCAAAACAGATGGTGAGTTGGAGGCTGTGATGCAGATTTGGTTAGATTTTGGGGTGGTAGAAGAAAATTAAGTAAACATGGCAATTTTCCAGAAGCAGTTCCAAAGTAGCTCTTCTCTTTAGAATAAGTGTATATGTTAATTTTTTTTAATAGTCAGTGCAAATGTATCTTAAAACCATTGTCTTTGATAATGTGTTTACACCAGCTATTGAAAGGTTAAAATATATACCTACTTTAAACATAAAAGCTGCTTACTTTGTAACTGCTTCTGGAAGATTGTTGTGTATTCTCCCCAGAGTCAGGCAACCTCTGTGTGTTCAGAGCCCATTTTCCATATTCAATAGCAGCCCCTCTCCAGAAAACCATTGATAACCATATGGTCATACCAAGTGTTTAAGCTAATTCCAGATTTATTTATGTATTTATTTATTTTCAAACTTTTAAAATTACTAACTGGAGTCTCAAGGAACCACATAAAAAGTTCTTTCGTGCTCTCGCTGAAATAGATACATTCTCTTCTCTGAAATAGATTGCTTATTGTTGTTGTTGTTGTTGCTGCTGCTCCTGCTGCTGCTGTTGCTGTGTACCTTCAAGTTGTTTCCAACTTATGGTGGCCCTAAGGCCACCACAGGGTTTTCTTGGCAAGATTTGTTAAGAGAGGTTTACCTTTGCCTTTCTCTGAGGCTGAGAGAGTATGACTTGCCCAAGGTCACCTAGTGAGTGTCCATGGCTGAGCAGGCTTCAAACCCTAGTCTCCAGGGTTATAGTCCCACACTCAAACCACTACACCATGCTGGTTTTCATTTTAATTTTACCATTTTAATGATAATCTTTTGTATATATTTTACTTTGTATTCAGTGTCCATTTGGAATGGGGTGGAGCTACACCTGGAAGCTGTCCAGCAGTTGTTTTATTTTTTTCCCCTTGAATTTATATCCCTCCTTTCACCCAGGATGGGGTTCAAAGTGGCTGTGCAACAGTCTGGGAAAACCCATTGCTTATGGAGGCACTGCATACTCTCTAACCAAGGTCAGGAAAAATAGTTAGTTTAAGCTCTAGTTATATTACTATAATGCCCCAAGACCTTTCTTGCTCAGTTGTAGTTTGTAATAGGCCTTGCAGCAGTTTTAGGGTTCTTATTTAGAAATAAAAATTGATTTTGGCGTTTTGGAAACAGTGCTGAAGCATGAAAATTCAATGTTGAGTAATGTTTATTGATACTTAGCTATAGCTTGTGCTGCTTTGTAGAAACACACTTATAGACGTTGGTCCTAATTTTATGCTTATCTGCACCATACTGCACCCCATAGTATAGAGGTGCAAAAGGGCAAAGGGACCATGCTTAGTGCAGTTCATATTGCATTTGACTTGTGCTAAACCTTGGGGTCCTTTCACACTACACAGTTATGGCACTATGATTCCACTTTAAGTGTTATGGTTCCATCCTATGGAATCATGGGACTTACAGCTTAATAAGAGATATTTAGAATTCTCAACCAGAGAGCTCTGCTGCCTCACCAGACTACAAACCCCAGGAGTCCATAGGATATAGCCATGGCAATTAAAGTGCCATGCTATTATAATGCTGTAATTGTGTAGTGTTTAGTGTAGCCCTTGTGGGCTGGGAGGTGATATATAAATATCTTAAATAATTACATAATTTTGTGGTATAGTGTCAAAGAAATATGCAGCTGAAGATTGGCCCAAACCATCCATGAAAATAGCTTGAAAATAATAAGTACATATGAAGGAGCTGGCAAAACCACCCTTGCGTATCCCTTGCCTAAGAAAACCCTATGAAATGCATGGAGTCACCATAAGTCAACATTCGACTTGGAGGCGCATACACACACATGTAAAGCTAAAATAAGCCATTGGCCAAGTTAGCTAGCTGATAGGATCAAGACTTGACTTCCACCAGCAGTACTACACCCACTTTTAAAGGAGGAAGCAGGTAAACAAGGAGCAAGAGATAGTGCTATAAATGAATAGATTATAGTGATGAGGTAAAATAATATACAGAATTTAAAAAATCAAGGCAGACTCACTGTTCAGATTGGGAGTAAAGATTAATCTCATGTTTGGGAAGACTGTAGGCTTTTGTGCTAGTCTTATCCACAAAGTGCTATCCTATCCATCAGTGAGTGGCCACATTAACAACAACAACAACAACAATAATGAATATTCAGAACCATATACCATGGTAATCACCATCATAAACCTCCTTTTCTCTATAATCCCCCAAATTACTATCAATGCACATTCTAAAGCCATTCAGGGTCAAGATTAGTCAGTCATACCTGTCTCTGTTCTTCCTGTAGCTGTGAAGTGGCATTTCCTGAGTGTAGTTGCACCCACCATGTTCCCCTGCCTTTCTTTTACCCCTCAGTGTTTTTAGCTTGGGTGCTACAAACCAGCTACCTACCATCTTCATCCTCCTCTCCCCCCCCACCCCCTGGATCCTGCTCTGAATCCTATGTAAGCCCAGAAATATTCTTACGGAGTGAAGATGGCACATGTCTTTTACTGTATGATTGGCAACCTACTAACCTGTACTTAGATTCTTGGGCAACTTTGAGCCTCACTAGTTTTTTCTTTCTGGGGACTCCTGCAGAGCCACACTTGGTTCTAACAGACCTTTCTTACACAAGGGGAGGAACTTGAGAAATTGTTTTGGGGATGTGGTACACCAGGCATGCCATCTTGTCTATGCTTGGGCTGCAGTGTAAAGTCACTTTAAGCTTCTGTTGAATTTCAGATCTTATTATAAAGACGGTCCTTTCTGATGAGGTTTTTATTGTGTAATCACGCTGCCTCATTCATAGAGTTTTACCAGGGTTCCGGGTATCCTTGTATTTTACTTGTCCTGTGTTTTGCCATCATTTTTTTTTTCTTTTACCTTGCTGCAAAGAAAAACACCCATTGAGAAGTAAAAGATACTGTGTCTTTTGATTGGTTGTGCCAGGAGCTGTCTGTTTGGAAGCATCCAGGGAGTAATGGCAGTACTCCTGTTGGCAATAATCTTTCTTAAGATATAAATTGAGGTGAGCCGAGAATTCCTAAGTATCTAGAGGCTCTTCTCCTCAGTTTGAGATGGTACTAGCCTATGATCAATTTCTTGCCTATGTAAACAAATTCAAGACTGAAGAATGGAAATATATCAAGGCCATAAAATGGACAGGGGACTTTTATCTAGAAGTTATGGAACTCCCAGTGTACCCAGTCAATCTCATACTATGACCAATAGTAAGAGCTTTCAGGCTTGGTACTCCAAAATAACTGGAAAGCCAAGGGTTCCCCACCCCTGCCATAGGAGAATGCATTATTCCTGTAGGAAGATTTGCCCACCCCACCCCTGGTTTCATACAAAAGCTGCTAAGGCACCTGAGGGCCATTTTGGGCATGATTTGATCCTTCAGACAGCTTGTGTGAGGAATGGGTAGTGTAAGGTTCTCCACGGGGGTTTTGAAGATTCACATCTATTACAAAATGGACATGAAAAAAGTCTGAATTCAAGCAGGTCTTCATGTATTTTTGAAGCCATTTTATAGTGAAAATTAAAGAAGAACTCTCATGGGATAATTTAGGATTTCTCTGTCAGAGGACATTTCTCCCCAACTTGGTACTCTCTAGATATCTTGGACAGCAACTCTCTTCATCCCCAGCCAGTGATGGGGATGATGGGAGTTGTGGTTGAACATATCTGGTGGGTGCCAGGTTTGGCAAAGAATGTCCCAGGTGGTGTGTTTCTCCAAAATAAAGGAACCCTGCCTTGCAAGTCTTGCTAATTTTGGAAAATACATCTCTTGCACTAAAAAACATTGAATGTCTGCAAGTGGACATGGCATCACTTTGTCTTCCTTCTCAAGCCTCCGTCAGGAAGTGCATATTCCCAGTCTAGAGGTGTTAGAAGAAGAGATTCACTGGATGAAAGAACATCTCTCCCAGCTTCGATCTCCAGTAGTCTTTTGCCACAATGACCTTTTGAGCAAGAACATCATCTACAACAAAGCAGAAGGTTTGTTACCTTGATCTCACAAATGCATAATGCTTTGCCAAACTCACAGACACTTCTTGTTCTGCAAAAAAAAAGCATCCAAAACACCAATGCCAAAGGAATCCTCTTGCTTCTTTAAGAAGCAGCTGCCCTATTTCCTGTACTGCTCCCAACTATTCCTCTCTTTGCCTTTTCAGGTCATGTCCGGTTCATAGATTATGAATACACTGGTTACAACTATCAAGCATATGACATTGGGAATCATTTTAATGAATTTGCTGGTGAGTTGAGTTCACCTAATTACCTGCCCCCCTTTTTTTCATACTCTTCTTTATAGAAGCAAGAAATAGCCTTTTATTATCTTCCTGAAACAGAACTTAGAAATGTTAACATTAGTTCTAATGCATTAATATAAGACCTTTAAAGAATGTTAATTTGTTAATATTAAAGTTTTAGGAGCTATTTCTAAAATGAATTAGTTCTCTTAATAGTTAATAAAAGCCAATTAATAAAACATTTAGAATAGCTAAAAATGCTCTCTCAGATTAACTCACTGAAAACAACACAAAATGTTAACTTTTACTCAAATTAATTTTATTGCTATTCAATTAGTTAAGTGACCAATTAAAACCCATTGTTGAAATGAATTAGAGATATTGTTAACTAATTATTTCCAAGCTCTGATCTGAAGAGACATAAACTGAGTCTCCAGCAAGGATGGGGAAAATTTGGCCCTCCAGATATTCTGAATTCCAGCTTCCACCATCCCTTGCCCATTGGTCTTGCTGGATGTAGCTGTTGGATGTTGAAGTCCAAAATGTTTGGAAATCTAAAGATTCCCTATCTTTGGTGTATGTTTTTATTGTTCCTACAACAGTGCTTAATATGATTGGGTCCTTGAGGAAGACCTAAAGCTTCCTGTAATTGTAAGTTTGATCCTAGATCAACACTTAATATCAGGGCCCATAAGCTGCAAGGAGCTGTGGCTGACCTATCTGCTCCCACCAGTGTAGTCTTGAGATGCCCCCCAGTAGAGCCTGGGTGGCATCTTCTGTTTGCAGTCCACCATGCCTCTTCACTAGCTACACCTGCTGTCATTTTCTCTGGAAAGAATGGGAAGCAAATCTTGAATAATGTCAATGCTTTATGTTAGTTGGTGGCAGGGGAGGACTGTGGCTTTTCTGATGTTGGACTACAACTCCCATTATGCCTGGGGCAGATGGAAATTGGAGTCCAACAACACTTGGAAGGTGATAGGTTCCTGGTCAAGGTGGCTTTTAGAAAGTAAAAGTTTTGTTTTTATAAAAAAAAAATCCCAAACAGCTGCCTGATGAACAAGGATATTTTTACTAATATATGGTGAAGGTAGTACCTTTATGGCAAACAGTTATTTTAGGTTGTTGTGAGATTATTTCCCCTCCTCTAATTGTGGCTCCAAAGGATGGATTAGAAACAAGCTCCTTTTGAAGGACCTGCATGTAATTATCCAGGTTATCTGTATTAATTCTCTGCTGAGCTTGTATAATACAGGAAATCATTGTATGGCTAATTATGCCTGCTACCCTCACAGCTTGTGCTCTGTTCCTTGGGGATCATAAAAGCCAAACAAGGTCAAACTGGAAGTTTTTTAGAAGGGGCTTGTCAAATGTGCACCAGAAGTGGTGCAGAAGGCCAAGTCGGTGGTATTTCTCCAGTACTAGAGCATTATGAACCTGGTGGGAAAACAGCTTACTTTTAACTCCACGTGCTCCCAGTCACGGCTCTTGTTGTATAATTGCTTTGTTGTCTCATTCATAGACGTTTACAGACAGGATCCAGACAACACTGGCTTCTTGTGCGTTGCCTATCTTTTTTTTTCTACAAAAAATCTGATGAGAGGAGAAAGATGGGATAGATTCACCATGTCTTTTGATTGGTCTTGATAGGAGTTGGCTGTTTGTGCTGAGCCAAAGGGAGAAACACCTTAGGGATAAAGAGAAGGGAGAACTGGAATTAAGAGCACAAGAACTGTCACTTTACTTTATAGCAGTGGTTCTCAATCTTTGGTCCTTCCAATGTTTGGACTTCAGCTCCCAGAATTTCTGTGCACTGGCCCTGTTGCCTGGAACATCTGGGAGTTGAAGTCCAAATAATCTGGAGGGCCCAAGGTTGAGAACCACTGGGTTTTAGGGGAACTCCATTCTAGGAAGAACTTGTGAATATAACCTTTCTTGAACTGCCATTCGCCATTATGGCTTGGGGATTCTGGGAGCAGTAGTCTGAATGGGTAACTTTCCAAAGCTGTGGTTCTAAGAATGTTCTTACATCTGTTCTTAGCATTCAGCAGCAAGGTGAGAAGTTCCTCCCCAGTCTTCCTGTCTCCTTTCCCAAACATTTGAGATCCTAAGTCTCTCCACTTAGTTCCATTCTTCAAGATTCAGAGATCTGAATTTAACAGCCATGAGAGAAGTTAACATTTCCTTGTCTGAGTGTTTTTGGTGAAGTCCAGCCTGAGTGGTGGAAACCCACTTAACAGTATGGGTTTATAGCACCACAGCAATAGGGGTTGTTAGCACCTAGGTAGCAGGACAGTAAACCTTAATATTGACCAGTATCCTCCCAGCATCCTCACTGAACTTGACATTATATGCTTAAGAGGCTGGTTGTCACCCATTTTCAAGCTGTTGCCCATGTGGACTATCCCATCTCACTATCAACTTGTTCTCTCAGGGCTGAATGAGGTAGATTACAGCCTGTATCCCAGCAAAGAAGTCCAGATCCAATGGCTCAGATACTACTTGCAGGCCTACAAGAAACTAGGCCAGGAGGACCAGGGAGAAGGAAGCAAAAACAGAGGAGGGGGTGGAATTGTGCCTGAAGAAGAACTGGAGAGCCTCTATGTACAAGTGAACCAGTTTGCTTTAGTAAGTATGCTTGTGAAGAAAGAGCAGGTGAAAAGGGAGCAAAAATAATATGCACTGGAGACAAAGAGTATACAATTGAAATACTTCCCAATTTTTATTAAATTAACAGGGTATTAACCACAGAAGTGGTTTTTTTCGTTACAATTTTAACTGGATTTGCTTTCTAACTGCTTCTCTGTAAATCCCCCCTTCCTCTCTGTGCTGCAGATCACACTGCCTTCTCAACATGGTAGAGGTATTTCTGCACCCCCCCCCTCTCTTGTGCTGATATTGTTTCTTCACCAGCTCCATCTCTCTTTCTTGACCTGACTTTCTCTCTATAGCAGCTACCATGTATTACTTCACTTAGTACCCAATGTGAGAAGCCAGCCCTGCTGCATTTTAAGGGCCTAAGTAAGTCCCTGGATTTCTTCCCCAAGTCCTGCTGTGATGGTGCCGCTACTCCCAACCTCTAGAGAGACTAAAGTATCTCTCCACTGGGTTTGATGGCAGCAGCATGAGGGGTCTCTTTTCTCTGCAATGTACACAGTGATGAAGTCTCAGATGATGTGGTGTAGCTGGCTAAAAGATAAAACTCTGAGAGCTGTTCCATAGAAGGCCATCATAGAAACCCATAGCCAGGGCATATCAGAAATAAATTCTAAAATGGACAGCCTTTTAGTCACCCTCCTACTTCCATGCCCCATGTAGCTTCTCTAGTTACTGTAGCAGGAGAGAGTGCTGGTGATACCACAGCCACAAACCAATAGATGCTCTTTATAGCAGGTTTTTCTCTAGTTCAAACTGAATAATACTGTACATTTGCAGAATCAGTTTTACAGACAGACCTTGGACTATTATGAGGAGGGGGTGCATGTTTGTATTGATGGCAGTGAGAGCATTCTCACATCACCCCCACTGCTATTCAGTTGTTACATCTGTCAGTGTCTTCACAATTTTTCTCTCACTTTTGCTCACATACTGCAAATATATGTACCATTGATATTTTATCATCTTTTTCCAGGCCTCCCATTTCCTGTGGGCTTGCTGGGGACTGATTCAAGCCCAGTTCTCTACCATAGATTTTAATTTTGCTAGGTAAGTGTGTCTTGCTCCATCTGCAAAGGCTGATGGAGATAACTTTGTGGTTGTCCCTTTTTCCAAAGCTGCAGCAAAATGTCAGGTGAGATGTCTGTGATGGCCTCTCTCCCATTTTGATTTGGAGGCCGGATATCAGCATAAGATTTTTAGGATTGTGGTCCTATAACAACTTAGCTGGGGAGGTGTTCTATTCAGCTGAATGGGACTTAACTTCTGGTTAAACATGTATAGGATTGTACTGCGGTGTTAAAAACTTTCTCAACAAAGTCTGCTTTAAGTGTTAGTAAGTGTACTATTATCTACTCATAAAAAGTCAGTGGACAGAACTTCAAGTGGACCTTAAGCCTCACTAGTTCTCATTTTAGCAATTAAGCACCACTTTAAAATCTTCTGAACCAGGGGTAAGAAACTGCAGTGGAGTTCCTGGTGGGCTGCCCCACACATTTCCAGCTATGTAGGTGTCTTCCAGGATGCAAATGGATGGAATTCACTTTCTGTTCTAAGTTGCTGAATTTATGAACAGTTTTCAGCCAGTAGGGCATGAAGAGTTGGGGGATATGATAAAGTTAAACTGCTGTGTGTACCATTCAGGGCATTGTTCACACAGAAAACATTTGTAAAATGGGGGTGGGGGGGTCAGGGACCTGGGGATGCAAAAAAGGTGTTATGGTCTGTGAGCCACACTCCCCCTTATTTTAGACTGTTCTTAAGCATGAGATATCAGTGTCAGATAGCTCCATACTTTTCAAAAATCTGTCTTTTAATCTCTGCCTAAGTTTGGCCTAAGTAAAAAAGGGATAGCGGTCTTGATATCTTCATCAGGGAGTGTGTAAGGTAGTCATCCAAAAATATTTTGAAATAAAAATTATGTGCATAGCATAGGTATATTCAAAACTATTTGTGGGAAAAACTGATAGTGCAGTAATAAGTAAACTTCAAAAAAAAAATAAAGCAATAAACTCAGTTTATAAACATGGATAGTTAATATAAATAGTTCCTGATGTTTTCTGCCACTACAAACCTCTCTGCTACTCCATGCACACACACACACAGTATGGCAGAGTACCTAACCATAGTTGTATAGGGATGAATGCGGGAACAAATCCAATTGAAAGCCGTACCCTCAATATCAGGAGTGGGCAACTGCACAAAGGCTGGTAGCCAATTCCTCTTCACGCTTTCATCTGTATCTTTCCAAAAATGATGACCAGAAATGCCTTCTGGTTGCCATCTTGGGAAGGACACAGGCAAAAGGAGGTATGGCGGGGATTTTGCACATTTTTGTGCATTAGCTTTTGTGTGGATTTTTTTGAAAGTTTCTCAAATTGCACAGTTTTGTAAAACTGGGAGGCTTTCAGCACTTTGGGAGACTGGCAAGGGGTTTCAGGCACTGCCAAAGTGGGCTCTGGGGTGAGTCACATGTAAACCTATGGGTTGTACTTTCTTTCCCATTCCAGTCTATGTCCTGGTTGGGCTACTATCAGCCTCCTCCAGGTGTTGTTGGACTGAAGCTCCCACAATCCATCTCTGTTGGCTAGGCTATTTAGGTTGGTGGGAGTTGCAGTCCAACACTTGGGGGGGGGCATGTGTTCCCCAACAGCTGTTTTCACTCTGGAGAGCACCTTGTTTCTTTATATGTTTGGGCTGTTGAGCTGCTACTTGTTTCATGCTCCTCTTTCTGTCAGAGGTTTGGGACTGAGTGGGATCTATGAGCTAGACATTATAACAGACATGGAGAATTGCTATGACAAATGGGTTAGGACATGGATACAGTAAAATGTAGACTCCCCATTACCCTGAGCCCAGGATAGGAAGCATTCACCGAAGGCAGTAGCATTACTGCACTGATCAGTTAATCTGAATGTTCAAATAGAATGTGCATAGGAGTACAGTCAGCCATCTGTACCCATGGATTTGGCATCCACAGATTCCATCATCCATGGTTTTAAAATATTTTTTTAAAATCAAAGAAGCAAACATTGATTTTGCCATTTGATAAAATGGGCACGATTTTACTATGCCATTGTATATAATGGGGCTTGGGCATCCACAGATTTTAGTATCCATGGTGGTGTGTGTGTGTGTTTCCTGGAACCAAACCCCAGCGGATACCAAGGGTCCACTGTATGTGTAGAATTTATTAAATATATACCCTGTCTTCCTCGAAGGAGTAAAGGCAGCCTCTATGGTGTCTTTCCCCCCTCCATCCCACTTTGTCCTTGCAACAACCTGAGGCAGTTTAGGCAGAGAAATAACAGCTGACCCAATGTCACCCAAGCAGCTGCATGGTTAAGTGGGGATTTGAACCTGGATTTTCCCCAATCCTGGCCTGAGAGTCTTAACCACGACACCATACTTCTATCAGGCACCTAAAACACTGTGTGTGAGTGATCAGTATAGGAGTGTGTGATGGAGGATTCAAGGGGAGCATGTATGAAGTGAATGGGAGGGATGAGTGGTATATGTTTGTGTTGAAGAATGTGGCATGTAGGTGGATGCTTTTGGTATGGATGCACAAGTCCAAGGAAATCTATAAGCAGTGTACTGTTAACAAAAAGTGTGTCTGCTATTTTTTTCATGTCTGCATTAATATATTCTCAAACAGGGGAATTTGTAGCACTTCAGATGTTGTTCATTTGCAGCTCCCATCAACCCTAGCCAACTGTGAAGGAGCATGGGAGTTGCAGTCTAATGTCTGGAAGGCCACACAGAGCTTAGGAAAACTATTTTTGGATACTGCAACACCCAGGACCAGTATCGAGGGGAAACAACCTGGCATACCTCATAGTTATGGCATTTTGCTGCAGCAGCAACATGTCTTAATGATGAATTTAGCCCTAGAAGCCCCGCATTCCCGATGGTGGCAGTGAGTGATTTACTTGCGTTGGTACTTTAAAAAAAAGTTATCTAAGGTGCACTTGAGCAATAAAGTGATTTTCCAAGTTAAAAGGACAGCAAAAAACCCCGCAAACACACCATTTTTATCACCTTAGCAATCAATTACTAAGGTGAAAATTCAACATGGCAGCAGCAAGCACTTGCCCTGTTAGCAAGCTCCACTCCCATGCTCCTCCAGCCAATCAGCTTTGAGCATCCACTTGTCCTAACAAGCAGGAACGTACACCCCCTTGCTGTTTTTTTAAAAAATACAGGGAATGCCGTGAAGGCTTTTCCAGCATTGTTTCTGCCATTTTGGGGCCCCCTCCTTCCAAATAGTGTGGAATGGTGCAGGATCCCATTTAAACAGGTAGGATTCCCAGTGAATTTGATTAGGCTTATTTTTTACTGTTTAGACAACCTACAGAGTGCCCTAACCAGCATTCTAAAGATCACACAGCATAGCAAATCTCAGTGTATAAAATATATATGTTTTTGAACTATAACAAAGGTCTGTTTCTGTTTCTGTTGTTCTGCAGGTACGCGGACATACGATTTAAACAGTACTTTAAAACAAAGCCTGTGGTGACATCCCTTAAAATGTCAAAGTGAGGTTAAAGCCTAAAAAAATCTTCTGGTACTCAAGATCCCATGCCTATTTTCTCTGGTGTAGACTACCCACCATTCTGTCCTCCTGAAGCTGCTTCAGTGCTAAGTGGTCAGACATCATGAAACAGGGATGGAAAAGGAAAGCACACCAAAGCATGAAGTCAAAAAAAGAAGAAAAAAAAAAACAAGGAAGGAAGGAAAAAAGGAAACGAAATTAAAACAAGCCTCCTGGAACATGGCTACGCCATCCATGGACTTTCTGCTACATGTTGCTTTTAGAAGGTGATGTTAGGACATGGCTGCTGGGGAGAGATATCATTCACAGCATCTGGGGTATTAAGAAATGCTTCAAGTTCTTCTTCGCTTAAAGAGTGGGTGCAAGAGATGGGGGTAGCTTGTCTGGAGAGTTGTATAGCTTTTAAGGTCAAAAGCAGATTAAATATCTTCTGTTGCTTGGTTAGGAGAATCCACTGGATTCTACTCTTTTGACCTTGAGCTACACTGTTGAACACTAGTGTCTCTTCCCCACAGTAACAGGATCTGCTTGAGTGCCATTTGGATCTACTTCTCTCTCTACACAAAGAGACAAAATCCCCACCCCCAGTTTCTTTTTAGACCTCTAAACCTTTTTAGAGGTTTAGACAAAGAGCCAGGAAAAAAATCTTTGTTTGCCCAGCAGTGATTCTTTGAAAATATGAAGGTGGCAGGAAAGCCCCAAACATGAATGAGATGTGTGTCATTTGGTCAAGGTGTGAGCTGATGGAGGAGCCCCCTTGGCCATTAAGTGGAAAAGAGGCTGTCTACACTGTAGGTAGGTCACAGTCAGTTTCGGCATCAATGTAAATGGCAAATGTCTGAGAATCAGTGGAAGGTGTAAGCACCTTTGGTTCAAGCAACAATACTTTGAAGAGGGCAAATACTAATGCCTAAGAACCAACCAGATGGGAAAACACACAGATGCAACTTCAGTTAAAAAGAAAGTGGGGGCTTCATCAGGTTTATTCAAATCTCAGTTATCACAGTAGCCATGTGTGAGACCCATTCACTAGTCTCCCACAGTTTTTACTCACTGCCATTTTGTCAGCTCTGAGTGGCACAAAGGTGGTTGCATTACTGCCTAACAATTTCTTATCTTACCAAGATACGCACCATCAGTTTGTGCCATTCAGTATTTCGAGCATGTGAAAATACCTATTCCCCCATGAGACTGGAGCAGTTTGTTTTTTAAAAATGATAATTTGTAAGAATAGCCATGCAGCTAGTGGAGGGAGAAAATGAACCCAAGGAAAGTCTCACAGTGGGGTTCTTGAGCCAGGATGGCTACCCATTGAATTAATGTTTCACTGAGAGTTTAGCAGCACACAGAAGGAGGAATGGCTTCATTAAAAACACCAGTACTGCAAATTGTAGGTAGACAAGCCAAGAGAGGAAGGCCTGAACTCCCCTCAGCACCCAGCCTTACTTAGTTTGTAAATAGACATTATAGTCCTTATTATTGTTAGATTTTTCAAAACAAAGCAAACTTGTAACATTCCTTATGAACTGTGAACATCCCACATGGTGCTTTGCCTCACAAGAAGGCCATTTGGGTTCCTTCAGCAAGAGGGCCAAACCTACGCACACCTTGTACAAGTTCTCCAGTCAGAATGAAGAGAACATGGCTTCTCACAAATCCTGGGTATCTTTTCAGTTCTACCTTCTCCCAGGATAGGGGGAAAATGAATGAGGAGAGGCACAGTGGGAATGGAGATTCCAATGTTCAGCCTTTGAGTCTAAGCTATGATTTGAGTCAATGTAGTGAAAAGGTACTAAATAGTATTTTACTACCTATGTATATTTTTACCCCATGAACTTTTATTCTGTTTAGTGAACCATTAATAGTCAAGTACCCACAATCTCTCACTTCTCAATGTTGTCTGTGCTGTTTAGTTAGGGCCTTAGGTATCTTCAATGATTGTATTTTCAATGAATATATGTTCTGAAACAGAGATAGAAACAGTCTCCTGCAGTCTTTTAATTGGATGTGCTATTGTAATTAACTTCCTAACTGACAGCTCCTATGATCTGATTTCCTGTGGTTTGTCTGCACTGGACATACCTGGTTTAGAACAGTTGCCAAGAGGGGCCATTAAGCACCACTTAGAAATTGCCTCTACCCAGGATGGGGACTGTTTCCCTCATTAGTCAGAAAAGCCAGAGGATGGAAAGTAGGGCATCCTTGCAACTTAGGGCTACCCATAGCATGGTTGAGAAAATTGTGGATTTCCAGATGTTGAACTACAACTCCCACAATCTCTACAATTGGCTAGGCTGCAAAGGACTGATGGAAGTTATGGGCCAAAACATCTAGAAGGCCAGAAGTTCCCTACCTCAGGTAAAGAAGCAGGATTTGAGGTTATATGGAAATGTATGGGGGGGGGTAGGACTTTTTTTTTTCTTTTTAAGAAGTCTCCCCTCCCCATTCATCCTGGAATACAGTATTTAAATATTTAAGATGTTCCCTTTTTATTGTACTGAATGTGGTCCACTAGGGCATAGTGTGCAGAGGGGTGTGTGTGTGTGGTAAAAGTGACATCCCTGAAGTTTAAAAGCTTCAGGGAATGTTTAGACTACTGTACATAAAAACAGACACCACTTGGCTGTGGAGGGTGCAGGTCCCACACAGTTGTCACTTAAGCTGTCAGGCCTTGACGATCAGAAATAAGGAAACCTGTTCATTCAATTGGAAGAAGACACAATGCAGAACCCTTGGTTGGCTAGGTTTCTATGACAGCATTCATGTACACTCTCCCCAGAATAATTTTCAGCTTAAAGCAAACAATTAGCTTGTTGAACATTGTACTTTCAACCGCAGGGCACAGAGACATGCTTCCTATGAAGAGTGAAGGCAAAGGGACACTGAGTTTATTCCACAGGGTTATTTTTTTATAGCACTCCATGCTGGTTCATATTTTTATGTATCTACGTGCCAGAATGTGGAGATATTACTTACTTTTGGGACTACAACTCCTACAATCCACCAGCCAGCATGGCTCAGAGATTAAGGGAAATATAGTCCATAAAGCAATTTTTCCAAGTTTACAGCTGACAAACCATGAATCAACTCTTGCTTCAGAAAAAACTGGGTAGCATCTCACTATCGTGACTTTTTGCACCACAGGGCAGCTATGGAGAATCGGGGGGGGGGGAATGTGACAACCTGCATTGGTATCTGAACACAAAAGTAGCGAAGACTTACACATCAATGCCCATATATAACACTGTACTCTAGATATACTTAAAAACTCATTTTACTGTGTTGCTTTGTAATGTGATTGAAATTGGACTCCTTTTCAAGTTTCAGGGGACTTCACAGCTGTTGTTTTTTGTATCCCCGCCCCCAAGGGATGTGGTGGTATTTTGTCTTTAAAGGACAAAATGTTGAGAACCAGGGCATGTTATGTGCAAAGTAGACAAGAGTTTTCTCACTACAGTACAAGTCCTCCAAAGGGCCAAGAAAGGTTGCTGTCCTGAATGTTATATTTATCTCTCTTAATTGGTTAGAAAGGCTTCTCCAGTTCACTGTGACATGCTCTCTGTCAAGATGCAGTTATCAATCAGTGTACTCTTCTGAGGTGTGACACAACTCCTGTGCCATGAGCAACTATTACATACCTACTTTTCTATATGTAAACGTGCAAAATTCTATGTATTACATTAGTTGCTGACTAAACTGAATCAATTGTGTACTCTTCCAGGAAGGAACTGAGATGAGTGGAGTTATTCTCTGAGAGAAGGAAAGAAAGGAACCTTTAAGGCACCAAATGTGTCTCACTTTACCTATAAAGCCAATGTGATTTTAAAACAATAAGAGGAAAAGTACCTTTTCCCTGAGTATCTAATAGTCTTGTATATCATGCAAGTCACTGCAAAGTTGACTGTGTGGTTAGGAAACAGTTCATGTAGGTTTATCGACAAAACATATTTCCTCAATACATGGATATAAGAAACAGCACATACATTGAGGCAAAAGGCAATAATTAAGATCCCGAATATACTCTTTGTTTTAAAGAGAGAGAGAATTAACAAGTCCTACACATACTGTATATTTGGAGTGCTTCTGGAGATAGACAAGAAGACCTGGAGAAAAAAGCACACAAATGTGCCCCAAATTTGAAATTAATGATTTACATGTAACATTAACTGTAGTCAGTTGACTTTTTCAATGTTATTTTTTGCAAGGGATTTTTTCCTGACATTTCAACAGGAATTGTTCAGGTTTTATGCTACTCTTATCTATCCTAAGCAATTCCACACACTCCATACCCAGTAATGGAAAAATAACGAGGAATGTAACATACCGAGCTACTTTTTAAATGAGTCATGACAATGAATTTTGGAAACATAAGCAAATAATGGTAATTATTTAATTTCAAAACATAACATTTCAAAGATTTTCCTTGGTTTTTTTTCCCGGGCTCTGAGGCCTTGTTCTGGAATAGTTTCTTTCTGACATTTTTCCTGCATCTGTGGCTGGCATCTTCAGAGAATGGTTGGGTAGGAGTGCATGGAGTTTATATATATATTGTGAACCCCTATTGGGGAGTATATGTAAATCTGTGTAATTGAGTGGTTAGTTTCTGGGTATAGAAATGCAAGGCTCGTTAGTGTCTGTTTGGCTAATGGTCGGCTGATGGGCCATTATCTCTGGGAATCCCCTTGTCCCTGGGTGGAATTCCTTTGTAAGTACTGAGTTTTTATTCTATTGTTTTTCAAAACTGGGAGCCAGATTTTGTTTACTTTTAGGGATTCTTTGTTCCTCCAAACAATCTACAGATCAACCAAGAAAATTCAAGAAATGCTACGCTCAGTGAAGGACAAAAGAGACCCTCTCACAGCTGCAGGAGTTTACTGCATACCATGCAGCTGTGGACAAGTTTACATAGGGACTGCTAAACGCAGTGTACAAACACGAATCAAGGAACATGAGAGACACTGCGGACTGGGCCAGCCAGAAAAATCAGCAGTAGCAGAACATGTTATAAACCAACCTGACACAAAATGTTATTTAAAAACACAGAAATTCTGGACCAGGCCAACAACTATCATGTCAGAATGCACAGAGGAGCTATTGAAATCCACAAACACCTGGACAACTTCAACAGGAGAGAAGAAACCCTAAAAGTAAACAAAATCTGGCTTCTAGTTTTGAAAAACAATAGAATAAAAACCCAACACTTACAAAGGAATTCCACCCAGGGACAAGGGGATTCCCAGGAGATAATGGCCCATCAACCAACCATTAGCCAAATGGACAGTAACAAGCCTTGCATTTCTATACCCAGAAACTAACCACTCAATTACACAAATTTTCATATACTACCCAACAGGGGTTCACAATATATAAACTCCACACACACTCCTACCCAACAATTCTCTGAAGATGCCAGCCACAGATGCAGGCGAAACGGTCAGAAAGAAACTATTCCAGAACACGGCCTCACAGCCCGGAAAAAAACCAAGGAAAATCTATGGATGCCAGCCGTGAAAGCCTTCAACTTCACATAACATTTCAAACTGAGTGGTTATAACCATAAGCACCACCAGATCACATAGGCCAAGATCCTATTACACAATGGCTGAACCTAAAGCTCCAGCAGTGTTCTGACTGCAGTACCAGAGGGTGAAGACTCTTCCCTGCCCACAGCTGTGAAAATGGCAGTGGGCTACACCCCAAGTGCCAATCAGTGATTGTTTGAGGTTGGTGGAGCTGCAACCTTGCACTGTCACACTGTCAGCCAGCAAAAAGGCTAGTGTTGGGTAGTTCTTTTTGCAATGCCCAAGAAAATATTCACACTGACATAACTCATCAATAGTCACTAAGAGCAGTATCTGGCCTCTGCCAGCTACTCAATACCTTTCTGTGATTCTACAAAATATTCTCTTTTGTCCTTGAGTGTCTAGTGGGATAGCTGGAAGAAACTGTTATCATCACAACACCTAGGAAGCAAAGAAATGGCTGGACCCCTGACAGCATAGAAATCCTCTCTTCCACACACACCTTGTTACATGCTTGACGTGTTAATTCACCTGCCTGTGACTATTTCCATCAGCAGTTTGCTGTCCTTGACAGATGCTGGAAAACAACTCTGTCACATCAATCTCTCCTTAGTCTGTTTCAATCCACAATATATGTCCTCATTAGGAGCTATGAACTAATGATCTAGGAGGACAGAGCCAACTTTCGCTGGCATCTTAGTGTTTGAATAATCACTAGCATATTAAACGTCTTTGCTGGGAGCAACTGTGTATTTTACAGAATGGGTTGCAATTTCTAACTAAAGAAAGAAAGGCAGCTCCTGGTCTTCGATGTTGCAAAAAAAAAAAAAAAAAAGATTTTAAATCTTGCTGGAAATGTCTCTCCCCTCCAATGGATTCCAAAAACAGCAAACCGAAGGTGTCGAAGCTGTTACGCCTACTCAAGCATAATTCTAGAGTTTAAAATAAAGCTGTGCCTGCAGCAGGTAGTGGTGAGGATGGAAGATGGATCTCATAGAAACTCACTTCAAGCCCTAAGTTAAAGATTATGGCTAGAATCCATGACTGCAGTTATGAATGTGTAACAGTTATGCATTCAGAACTTATCCATGTTCATAATCCCTACATACTCAACAGTGAAGGGAATACATAGGGATAAGTCTCCCAATCCTAATTTACTGGGCAGCAGCTGCTGCAAGCAATGGGGGTCTATTCTGTCCATTGGGATGCAGCAGACTGACAGTCCCACCCCCTTTAAAAGCAGTCTCTGGTGTGAGAAGAAATTGACAGGGATTCTGCTTACCATTGCACCAGAGATCCCTGGGACTGGGCATCAGTCTGTTGTGTTCCAATTGACAGGATAACAGATCTTTATTACTTGGAGCAGATGCTGCCTGGTAAGTCAGGATGTGGGGTGGGGAGTCAGCCCAGGAGATGCTACTTAGCTGTGCAACTAAGATAGTTATGTGAAGTACCACATCTAGACCATTGGCACTATCACTGGGAGATTTCTTCATGGGGACTGGGAGTCCAAGGCTGGAATCCTACTGTGGCACTAGACCAGTGTAATTGCAGCAAGAGGGGAAAGGCTACAGGCACTGGCCAGGTTGGTATTAGAGAAATAGGGTACTCAACACCAGCAGGCTTATGGCCTTCCTTGCCCACTGTTGCATGACTCTGGAATTGTGAGACTGCTGTCTGTCACATAACAAAGCAACTACGCTTTGCTAGAGACAAAGCCAATCAGTTTCTCTACTCTGGATTTAGAAAACACTTTCAAGAATTTTGGTGCACATTATAAGCACACGGCAAACTGAAGGCATTCTCCCCGATAAGAAATCTGCCCCACAAAATGAAATACCGTATTCCTTTAGTACCCATATTTCCAGAATTATGAAGAGTGAGACACTAAAAAACGTTCACACCTAGAACTCTTATATTTTCGGCATTCAAATTCCCTATGTCATTTTGCCCCTTGTCTTTGGATACCTAAACTGTCTTTTTAAATGCTCAGTTACTACAATATTAGAAATGTGGGGACAGAAGGAAAATTTCATGAGGGGTGAACATTTTTATTTGGGGAGTAATGTTGTAATTTTGCCCCTCTGTAACTTCACCCCTGGACTAATTCATGGTAAACAGGGCCTCATAGGTGTTGTTTGTTGTTGTTGTGTGCCTTCAAGTAGTTTCCAACTTAATAGCAACCCCAAAGTGACCCTATCAGGGGTTTCTTGGCAAGATTTGTTCAGAAGGGGGCTTGCCTTTGTTTTCCTCTGAGGCTGAGAGAGTGTGACTTGCCCAAGGTCTCCCAGTGGGTTTCTATGGCTGAAAAAAGATTTGAACCCTGATCTCCAAAGCTGTAGTCCAATTCTCAAGCCATTACACTACACTGTCTCTCTATCCTTACTGTGTTTTTGGTTTTTAAAAAACAGTTTGACAAAATGTAACAGTAGAACGTAAGAACAGTACAGTACTGTGACAGGAGACTTTTTCTCAAACCACTTTCAACACTCCCCCCCGCTCTTTAGTCAAATATATATTTTTAAAAAACCACCTTCAGGGGTATCTGCTATGCTTTTGGCATAACTTCTAAATGGGGTTGATGGGTGTACAGTACAGGAAATAGCCAGCTTCAATCCAGAAGAAACATCCCTAGATATTTTTTTTCATTCAAATGTTTGTACGCTGGCACATTTATTCCCATGGTGTAAACAAAAGTATAGGCTTGAGATTTCAGAAATGTTAAACCCTTGAGCATGCCTCATGGGAGTGAAATTAATACAATCATAGAATCATAGAATTGTAGAGTTGGAAGAGACCACGAGGGCCATTCAGTCCAACCCTCTGCCACACAGGAAATCATGATCAAAGCATCCCCGACAGATGGCCATCCAGCCTCTGTTTAAAGACCTCCAAGGAAGGAGACCCCACCATGCTCTGAGGGAGTGTGTTCCACTGCCAAATAGCTCTTACTATCAAAAAGTTCCTCCTAATGTTGAGGTGGAATCTCTGTTCCTGGAGCTTGCATCCATTGCTCCGTGTTCCAGTCTCTGGAGCAGCAGAAAACAAGCCTGCTCCATCCTCAACATGACACCCCTTCAAATACTTAAACAGGGCTATAGATGGAGGAAAATAATCTGTACTTTCTGCTTGAAAAGGCTGCAGTCTTAAACAAACTTACTACTAAACAAGCCCTGTCAGGCTGAAATGGTCCACACACTTACCTGGGAGTAGGTCCCATTGAATATACTGTAGTGCTTCAATATGAATATGCCCTTGATTGGGCTGTAGGGCTGACACCTACAGCACCTAGGCAGTTCCACCATTTCCAGATCAATGAGAGCAGCTTTGTCTTTTCCAACACAACTCCTGTGTTTAGAGAATTGTTAGGGGACATTACCAGCTGTCAACTATGGGAGGATAGTGTCTTAAAGGAATAGGGAACAAGGGCTTCGGGGTCTCTGCTCCAAAACATTCGCTTTATTGTACCAAGAAAACAAAAACTTATTATAAACATGTATGTTGAAATATACAGGTTAAGTTACTAGTCTTAATAACAAAATAAAGCTCTATCTATATGTACAGACTTTTCAGTGGGGGAGACAAAATTAAAACAGCAGACAGTTGCCAGAGCACACCAGGGTGGGGTGGTGAGGGAAAGAACAAGACTGTAACAACAGGAAAGGGCAACATCTCATTCCCAAGATGCCTCTGCCCAAGAAAGCAATGAACTCACTTCCTCTCCATGAGTCTCTTGCAACCCCCATCTTTTCTTTAGCAAAGTTGTCTCTGACATAAATGAGAGCAGAAGAGAACAAACAGTAAGGATGGCAGGAATAACTGGCTTTCCCAAGCCAGTCAGGGGAGCAAAAGCAGCCAACATACCGGTAGGTCCCAGGAACAGTGAAAAAACAACAGAAAGGTGGCCAGGGAAGGCTCAGAGAGGACACCCCAGTTGCAAAGCTGGGCAACTAATTTATTGGCATTCTTAAGAAAAGTACAGCCAATTAGCCTTTTCCTAGATAAAACTAAGATCAGTCCCTCCTACTGACATCAGATCAGAGCTTGGAAAAGCTATTTTTTTTTTAAGTACAACCTCTAGAATTCCCCACCTAGCATGGCTATGAAAAATAAACAATTTTAAAAATCATTTTTAAAAAATTATCCAAAGAGGAACTCTTCTCAAATGACATAGAAATTTTCTTGAAAATATTTCTCCTTCCTATTAAAGGCAGAAGTGGAGATTATTCTGGAAAGAGACACTTCCACTCAAATCTGCTCCACTCAAACTCCCTTTTCTCCTCCTCCAGCTGTACTTTAGTTCACCTGAAATAAGAAGACACTGTAAGACAGTAATGGTCTGAAATATTAAAAAATGTATGAGGGCAACCCTTTTTCCTGGGGAGCATTAGCAGGCCTATTCGTCCCTCTAAAAAATAAGGAAGGAAACTTCCCTCCTGTCCAAAGAGAAATTTACATGTTTAATGTGGGAATAAGTGAGACCTCTACCAATTTAGCTAACCCAGGACCTCTACCAATTTAGCTGACTTGATGTCATTCCAGCTTTTGCCAGTAGAGAGCAAAAGCTTTCCATATTGCAATTTTAAAGCATGTTCATATTATATACTGCGTTGGTATTCCTTAGAAAATAGTCAAAGGCCAATGCAAATGCACAAAAAGTTGAAGAGGTTCAACCAAATCTGATTATATGAAGATAAAATATGGGAAACGGTTGTATGCACACACACATGCACGCACGCACACACACACACACACACACACACGTTTATTTATATATAATTTTTAAGAGACTGAGAATGTCTGGCCACAGGGGTAAAGGGCAGATTTTAGACTTTTCAGACATCCTTAAAAAAAAAAGAAAGAAAGAAGTTCCACCAATCCAAGTGTGAGGTGCAAATGACATACTCTGGATGAAAGAATAAGTAGTCTCTGAGCACAGGAAATTATTGCCAGTACTGAACTGAATTTGCAGTTCTTCGCACAAAATCTGCTCCTGAATAACCTAATTATTTAATAATTTCAGTAGTCTAGTTTAGGTGTTGTTCTTATTGTTAAACACTGAGCATCAAACTTTTATCAATCCATTGCAATTCATACAGAGATCTACTATAAGATCCTGAACCACCTTCTGCCCCCCCCCCCTTGTTTAGCTAATTTATATCAGTGCCAGGACTGTAACTGCTCTGGCCAATGCCACAAAAGGATAAGAGGAAGTAGGCGCTGGTAAAAGAATCACAGAACAATAGAGTTGGAAGAGACCACAAGGGCCACCCAGTCCAACCCCTGTCATGCAGGAATATATAATCAAAGCACTCCGGACAGATGGCCATCCAGCTTCTGTTTAAACACCTCCAAAGAAGGAGACTCCACCACACTCTGAGGCAGTGTGTTCCACTGCTGTCAGGAAGTTCTTCCTAATGTTTAGGTGGAATCTCTTTTCCTGTAGTTTGAATCCATTGCTCCATGTCCTAGTCTCTGGAGCAGCAGAAACAAGCTTGCCACATCTTCAATACAACATCCTTTCAAATATTTAAACATAGCTATCATGTTCCCTCTTAACCTTCTCTTTTCCAGGCTAAACATGCCCAGCTCCCTAAGCCGCTTCTCATAGGGCATGGCTTCCAGACCTTTCACCATTTTGGTCGTCCTCCCCTGGACACACTCCAGCTTGTAAACATCCTTTTTGAATTGTGTTGCCCAGAACTGGACACAGTATTCCAGGTGAGGAATGACTAAAGCAGAATAGAGTGGCACTATTATTTCCCTCGATCTAGACACTATACTTCTACTGATGCAGCCTAGAATTGCATTGGTTTTTCTGGCTGCCACATCACACTGCTGACTCATGTTCAGCTTGTGGTCCACTAAGACTGCTAGATCCCTTTCGCATGCACTGCCATCAAGCCAGGTGTCCCCGCTATATTTGTGCATTTCATTTTTTCTGTCCAAGTGTAGTGCTCTACATTTCTCCCTGTTGAAATTCATTCTGTTGGTTTTGGCCCAGATTTCTAATCTATTGAGGCAATTTTGAATTCTGATCATGTCCTCTGGGTTACCAGCTACCCCTCCTAATTTAGTAATTTGCAAATTTGATAAGCAGGCCCTCTATTCCATCACCCAAGTCATTGATAAAGATGTTGAATAGCACTGGGCCCAGGACAGAACTCTGTGGCACCCCACTAGTCACTTCTCTCCAGGATGAAAAAGAGCCATTGGTGACTACCCTTTGGGTTCGGTCAGTCAACCAATTACAAATCCACCTAACAGTTGCATTGTCTAGCCCACAGTTTACTAGCTTGTTTGCATGAATATCAGGGGGACCTTCTCCAAATGCCTTCTCCATACAGGAGAAATCTCAGAAGTGTCCTGCACACTCAAATCCAGAGAGTTCTAGTGCTTCCTAAAACTACAAGCCCCAGGATTCCAAAGGATGCAACCACGGCAGTTAAAGTGGATTCATCATGAAGTTGAAGGCTTTCATGGTCGGCATCCATAGATTTTCCTTGGTTTCTTTCCAGGCTATGAGGCCTTGTTCTGGAATAGTTTCTTTCTGACGTTTTTCCTGCATCTGTGGCTGGCATCTTCAGAGAATTGTTGGGTAGGAGTGTGTGTGGAGTTTATATATATATTGTGAACCCCTGTTGGGGAGTATATGTAAATTTGTGTAATTGAGTGGTTAGTTTTTGGGTATAGAAATGCAAGGCTCGTTAGTGTCTGTTTGGCTAATGGTTGGTTGATGGGCCATTATCTCTAGGAATCCCCTTGTCCCTGGGTGGAATTCCTTTGTAAGTGCTGAGTTTTGATTTTATTGTTTCTCGAAACTGGAAGCCAGATTTTGTTTATTTTTAGGGTTTCTTCCTTCCTGTTGAAGTTGTCCAGGTGTTTGTGGATTTCAATTGCTTCTCTGTGCAGTGTGCAAACACGAATCAAGGAACATGAGAGACACTGCAGATTGGGCCAGCCAGAAAAATCAGCAGTAGCAGAACATGTTATAAACCAACCTGACACAAAATGTTATTTAAAAACACAGAAATTATGGACCAGGCCAACAACTATCATGTCAGAATGCACAGAGAAGCTATTGAAATCCACAAACACCTGGACAACTTCAACAGGAAAGAAGAAACCCTAAAAGTAAACAACATCTGGCTTCTAGTTTTGAAAAACAATAGAATAAAAACCCAACACTTACAAAGGCATTCCACCCAGGGACAAGGGGATTCCCAGGAGATAATGGCCCATCAACCAACCATTAGCCAAATGGACAGTAACAAGCCTTGCATTTCTATACCCAGAAACTAACCACTCAATTACACAAATTTTCATATACTCCCCAACAGGGGTTCACAATATATATATAAACTCCGCACACTCCTACTCAACAATTCTCTGAAGATGCCAGCCACAGATGCAGGCGAAACGGTCAGAAAGAAACTATTCCAGAACACGGCCTCACAGCCTGGAAAAAAACCAAAGAAATTCTATGGATTCATTGTGCTATAATTTTATACAGTGGTCCCTCTGCATCCATGGATTTGGTATCCATGGATTTAAGTATTCATGGCTTGAAAATATTCTTAAAGGAAAATAATAATAATCATCCAAAAAGCAAACGTTGATTTTGCCATCTTATATAAGGGACACCATTTTGCTATGCCATTGCATATAATGGGACTTGAGGATTCATGGATTTTGGTATCCACGGGGTGGTGGGGGTGGTGGTGGTCCTGGAACCAAACCCCAGCGAATATGAAGGGACAAGTGTAGTGCGAAAGGACCCACAGGAGGATTTATGTATGATAAACAAGCAGTGACTTGTGTTGTAAGTATGACCATCAAAATCTCTTGGGGTGGGGGAATAGATTGTCAAAGATGATTCAGTCCTACCACTCCTCTCATAATCAGAATAATGCAGTAAGAATCATCATCCAATGTAATTCTCATCTCATACAAATCCCCCAGAGGCTTCAGTTTCTGTCCCCAAATAACCTAGTCAGTCTGCTTTGCTGCTGCTGCTATTGCTGCGGGCCTCCTCTCCTGCTGTGCATACTGAGAACTGGCAAGCAAGAAGTGCAAGAGGAAAAATGGGCAGTGGCTTAATTTACAAGCAGGGCAAGGGCTGCCAAGGGTATAAAGAGGCCCCTTTGAGACCTCCGTTGTTATTCATTCAAGTCCAGAGCTAAAAATGGCTCCATGGGAATTTACTGGCAGGACCAGTGGGAGTAGAAAGAAACAAACACAGGACAAAGTAAAGTTGGAAAGGGAGGGGAAGCAGGGACAAGCAGAACTGGCTGATATCCGCAACAAGTGGTCCACCCAGGCGTTTGGTTTTAAGCAAAGTGAAAAAGCCCCAGAGAAGTCAGCAGATGGTGGCAACTGTGTGGGGCTACTAGAAGCAGTTGCCGCAGCTGGCCAGGTTGTGAAACAGGTAAAGGGCTCTGCTCAGCTGGAAGGACACTAGTTTCGAGAAAAGGTGAATGAGTGGGGGAGAGAATGAGAGCAGGAGGGAGAGAGCATGCGCAGACATGAGCAACTGACATAAGGGCTGGCATCTTGTTCATGCATTATACTTGTGGTTGCACTTTTTTTCAGGTTTCTACCGCAATAGATAGAGCCAGCATGGTGTAGTGGTTTGAGTGTTGGACTAGAACTCTGGAACAGCAGGGTTCAAATCCCTGCTCAGCCATGAAAACCTGCTGGGTGACCTTGGGCACCTCACACTCTCTCAGCCTAGAGGAGGGCAATGGCCAACCTCTTGTGAACCAGGCTTGCCCAGAAAACATTGATAGGATCAACCTAAATTGGAGTTGCCTCGAAGATACATAACAAACAACAGAAGCGGTGGTGAGGAAATGCAGACAAAATTTGCTAGTTCTAAGCAGCTTATTTTTCCAAAGCCCTGCTTCCTTCACAGCTGCTGTAACCACAGCCCATTTCCCTCATGACTCCCCCAACCTACAGCAGTGCAATTATGCTGGCACAGTGCACTGACAGGTTCCAACCAAGGACCGCTCAACCACTGAACACCTGCTTCTTTACTCCAGCATAAATGAGGACTACACGGAAGACAAATGCCATTGCAATTGGAAGAAGTGAACTTTTTTTCCAATCACGTTCTCACTCCTGAAATCATAAAGAGCATCCATGTTACTAGAAAGGATGATAGATTCAGAGAACCATTTCTAGATCTACTGTACTTTGTTCCAACCTTCCCTCATGACTTCACCATAGCATTGCTCCCTCTTATTTAACTTCAAGGCAGCTTTGGGGAGAACCCTATGCGCTCATATGGAAGGCAAAAGCTCTGTCCCTTAGCATAAAAGAGAAGTTTCAGCACCAACTATGTACCTCTCTTCTATCCTAACCCTGGTGTATAAACAGCAGGACAAATCCAATACCTCTTCCTTTCAAGAGAGAAGATGAATGAGCAAGAAGTCCTACCAACATCATGGACATGGGCTTAATCCTTTGGCACATCCACATCAAACATATAGCAAGGGAGGGAACTGTGCGGCCTTCTAGCTATTGCTGGACTACAATTCATATCAGATCTAGGTAGCACAGCTAGATGAATGATTGGAGCTGCAGTTTAACAACATATGGAGGGCTGCCGGATTCCCATATCTGGCATACATGAAGCTGCCCTATACTGAATCCAACCATTGGTCCATCTAGTGTTATCTACTATGGCTGTAAGAGGCTCTTCAGAATAAATCATTTTCATTGATGACATTGGAGACTGAACTTGGGACTTTCTGCATGCAAGGCATGTGCTCTACCATTGAGTTATGCCCCCTGTCCTAATTTTAGTTTGGTAAACCATCTTGGTTGGGCTGCTGCCTTTCCCAGTGACAGAAGATCATGGAGTGCTCTCTCACTTTCCTAGGCCAGACAGCCTGAATGAAACCATCCTATTATTGTCCATCTAGTTATTTGGGGTTGGAAAGAGAGCAAGAGGCTGATGAAGTCACCCTACACTCCATTTCCAGACACGCTCCCCCTCCTCATCCAACCTCCGCTGGCTCAGTCTGTGAGAACCACCAACTCGCTGTCACTCTTGTCTTCCCCATCTGAATCCTCATCTTCACTGTAGTGGTACATCTCCCCATCAGGCACTGAATGAGTGTCCTCAGTTCCATCTCCTTCCTCTGGTTTCAGACTACATGTGTTGACAATGACCGGCATGTCTGGTTCCATGCCACGGGGCAAGTAGTGATCCATGAGAGGTGGAGCTAGCTGAAGCCCAACTGATCGCTGGTACATGAGATCAGAAGCAGAAGGTGGCATCTGATTTCCCTGGGGCCTAGAAAAAAAGACACACTGAATAAGAAGCATGCCTCTCCCTGCATTCATGATGTTTCTCCTACTATCACTAATGCCACTGGGGTATAGCTATGATGAGAGGCCAAATGAAGGCATTGTCCCTCCAAACAGGAATTCTACCCCCAATTAAATTTTCCGTCATTCCCCAAATTTCTGGCATTGCAGAGAATGAGACACTGAAAATCATTCACACCTAGATCTCATATATATGTCAAATTTGCACACCCTTAGTAATTTCACCTGCCCTTTTTACTTACATGCCTAAACTGTATTTCAAAATCTTCAGCTGAAGCTTTAAGTTACTGCAATGCTCGAAATCTGATGACTGAAGGAAAATTTCAGGGCAGGGGCAGAGTTTCTATTTTGGAGCCCCTTCCTCCATGATATGCAACCCTCTACATCTTACTCACTTACTACAGGATACATAACATGGAGGATAATACAGGGGCAGGATACTGCCACAACCCCACTTACTAACTCTGTCCCCATACCTACTCTGGGAACATTACAGGGGCCAGTAACATCACCTACAACATCAGGGGTACATTTACTTGCTCTTCCTCCAATGTGATATATGCCATTATATGCCAGCAATGCCCCTCTACACTCTACATTGGACAAACAGGACAGTCTCTACAGAAGAGGATTAATGGACACAAATCTGACATTAGAAATGGTGATACTCAAAACCAGTTGCAGAACATTTCAACCATGCATGTACAGACACCAAAGCACCAGCCAGTATGCTTTCTGCCCTCTAGCGGATGGAAGTGGAATATATTAGCTTCCTGCCCTGTCCTTAGAACAGCCACACATTGCTGGAACTTTCAATCCAGACCCAGGAAGGCTTTCAGGGCTGCCTGTCCTTTAAGAATCACTGGGGATGCCTCTGTGATCTGGTAAAGTATTTAATCATATGCAGTTCTTTCAAAGTCAGTAAGGTTTGGCTATGCTTAAAGTTAAGACCCTGGTTTAGTGCCATGGAATGGATCAGTGTAACACAGTGGTGGTCTTGACTTCCAAGATGATGTTTTTGAGAATGCAGGTGCACATTCCTCTATAATGACTAGCAGAAAGCCTTTGCAGGCCACAATGATGATCACTAACTCATTGCATGAATCAAGAACAATGTCCTGCTAAGCTAAAGGGGCACCTTTCCAAAGGGTGTGCCACACTGCCTTCCAAAATCAGTTGCATTCCAGGTGTTTGAGAATGTTACTTTTTGGATTACAACTCAGAGAATCTCCCAGTTAGGGATTCTAGGAGTTGCGGTCCAAAAAATCGATTTTCCTAATCTCTGACTTCAGCCACAGGAAACTCTTAGTTCTGAGGGCTGCTCTCAGGAGTGAGTGGGAGAAAGGGACAGGGGGAGCCTCACGCAATCAGGTAGTAGCCCTGCCTGGCGTCTTGGCGGCGGTTCCTCATCAGTGCCTTGTATTCGCCAACGCGGAGCCGCTTCCCTTCCACAATGCAAGTGCGCTTGGGGCGAGGCTTATATTTGTAATTGGGATATTTTTCCAGATGCTGGCGGCTGAGCCGGGCCTGTTCCTCATAGTAGGGCTGCTTCTCCTGGTTTGACATGGACTTCCACCGGGAGCCTGCAGAGAAGAGAAAAAGGTAAGAGAGGTTTAGCTGTGTTTTACTTTGCTTTGCCCTCCAGCCATATAGTCCACATGAGCCTTACAGTCAGTGAAACACACTGTTTCTTCATGGAGAATAAAATGGAAGACAATCCCAGATTCATCCCAATGGCAAGAAGGCACTGGTTTCTTTAAAAGCTGAACTGGATACAAGTCTGAAAGGTACCATTTTATTTCCCAGTATACAAGGAGTATACTGGGAATTCATGGAATTCTAAGGACTATGGCCCAATCCTACATTTCAGTTCTCAGTATCAATCTGGAAAAAAAGATTCTGTGCAGAGTTCTACATTTTCCAAATCTGGTACAATTCCACATTGGTTAGCCCAGGCCTTTATGACCCATCACACTAAACATAGACAAGCAAAAGAGACCACAAGGGACCTTGACAAATTTCTCGGTTTTGCTGACTACTTGGAACTGCAAAAATTGGTTGTTAAACACCGGGCAGATCGTCGTACACAGCTAATGGACTGAAGTGGGCTCGGTAGAGCACAGGTTGAACAAATCCCAGCTGGGCAAAAAAAATAAAAAATAGATCAGATGGAAATCAAACATTAGATAATCTGGTTTCAAAAACAAAACAAAATCTATCATGTTCCTTTCAAGAGTAATATATGTTTTTTGTTGTGGGGGGGGGGACCATCAAAGATTTTCAATCCACTTCAGCAAAGAGCACAAATTCTTCCATGTGTTACATGTGTACACTTAAAAAAGAAAAAAAGAAAACTGCATGGGATGTCTGTCAGGGATATTTATACCAGTGAAGAGATCTATGACATAAATACTGGAAGCCAGGTGGAGAGCATCTGGATAAAAATTTAAGGGGAGGGAAACAACAGGGATGTTATTGTGGGACTCTACTACAGACCCCCAAGTCAGACGGAGGAATTGGATGATGCGTTTCTAGAACAGATGAACACACACACACAGAAAGGAGAGCTGTAGTAGTGATGGGTGACTTCAACTATCCTGATATTTGCTGGCAATCTAACTCAACCAAAACTTCAAGGTCTAGCAAATTCCTTACTTGCCTGGAGGACAATTTCATGGTCCAAACGGTGGAAGAGGCAACAAGGGGGTCAGCTATTTTAGATCTGATCCTAACCAACAGGGATGACCTGGTTAATGGGGTGCAAGTGGTGGGATCCTTAGGTGAGAGTGATCATGTTCTCCTGGAGTTTATTATACAATGGAAAGGAGAAGCCAGGCATAGTCAGGCATGCATTCTCGACTTTAGGAGAGCTGATTTCAATAAACTCAGGGAAATACTGGGGGTGATCCCATGGTCAGGAATATTAAAAGTGAAGAGACCTCAAGATGGCTGGGACTTTCTCAAAAGGGAGATACTGAAAGCACAATTTCAAACAGTACCATTGATGAAGAAAAATGGGAGATGCCTCAAAAAACCAGGATGGACGACTAAAGAACTTTCAATGGAGCTAAGTTTTAAACGGAACATGTATAGGAAATGGAAAAAGGGGGAAATCACCAAAGAAGAATTCAAACAGATAGCGAACACGTGTAGGAGTAAAGTCAGAAAAGCTAAAGCGCAGAATGAGCTCAGGCTTCCTAGAGAGGTTAAGAACAATAAAAAGGAGTTTTTTGGGTATGTCTGCAGCAAAAGGAGGAAGAAGGAAATGGTAGGGCCACTATGTGGAGAAGATGGAAAATGCTAACAGGGGACAGAGAAAAGGCAGAATTACTCAACACCTTCTTTGCCTCAGTGTTTTCAGAAAAGGAAAAGGGTGACCAACCTGAGGATAAAGGAACAGAGGACATAATAGGGGAAATCAGCACAGAATAAGCAAAGAGGTAGTACCGGAAGACTTTCTTAATCTAAATGAATTTAAATCTCCAGGACCAGATGAACTACATCCAAGAGTTTTAAAAGAACTGGCAAATGAAATCTCAGAGCCATTGGCAATAATCTTTGAGAACTCCTGGAGAACAGGAGAAGTCCCAGCAGACTGGAGGAGGGCAAACGTCCCCATCTTCAAAAAGGGAAAAAAGATGATCCTAAAAATTATCGTCTAATTAGTCTGACATCAATACCAGGGAAGATTCTAGAGCAGGTCATTAAACAGAGAGTCTGTGAACATTTAGAAGGCAATGCCATAATCACAAAAAGTCAACATGGGTTTCAGAGAAACAAGTCATGCCAGACTAATCTGATCTCTTTTTTTGATAAAATTACCAGCTTGGTAGATGAAGGAAACGCTGTAGATATCACATACCTTGATTTCAGTAAGGCCTTTGACAAGGTTCCCCATGACATTCTTGCAAACAAGCTTGTAAAATGTGGGCTAGACAAGTTAACTGTTCAATGGATTTGTAATTGGTTGACCGGCTGAACCCAAAGGGTGCTCAGCAGTGGTTCCTCTTCGTCTTGGAAAGATGTGACCAGTGGGGTGCCACAGGCTTCTGTCCTGGGCCCAGTGCTATTCAACATCTTTATCAATGACTTGGATGAGGGCATTAGGGGCATACTTATCAAATTTGCAGATGACACCAAATTAGGAGGAGTAGCTAATACCCTAAAGGACAGGATCCAAATTCAGAATGACCTGGATAGACTGGAGACCTGGGCCAAAGCTAACAAAATGAAATTCAATATGGAGAAATGTAAAGTACTGCATTTAGGGCGAAAAAATGAAATGCATAGATATAGGATGGGAGAGACCTGGCAGAATGAGACTACGTGCGAAAGGGATCTAGTAGACCACAAGTTGAACATGAGTCAACAGTATGATGCGGCAGCTAAAAAGGCCAATGCGATTTTGGGCTGCATCAATAGAAGTATAGTGTCTGGATCAAGGGAAGTAATAGTTCTGCTCTATTCTGCCTTGGTCAGACCTCACCTAGAATACTGTGTCCAGTTCTGGGCACCACAATTCAAAAAGGATATTGACAAATTGGAGCATGTCCAGAGAAGGGCAACTAAAATGGTGAAAGGTCCTGAAACCATGCCTTATGAGGAGAGACTTAGGGAGCTGGGTATGTTTAGCTTGGAAAAAAGGCGAAATGATAGCCCTGTTTAAGTATTTGAAGGGGTGTCACGTTGAGGATGGAGCAGGCTTGTTTTCTGCTGCTCCAGTGACTGGAACATGGAGTAATGGATGCAAGCTCCAGGAACAGAGATTCCACCTCAACATTAGGAGGAACTTTTTGACAGTAAGAGCTATTCAGCAGTGGAACACACTCCCTTGGAGCGTGGTGGGGTCTCCTTCCTTGGAGGTCTTTAAACAGAGGTTGGATGGCCATATGTCGGGGATGCTTTGATCATGATTTCCTGCGTGGCAGGGGGTTGGACTGGATGGCCCTCGTGGTCTCTTCCAAATCTACAATTCTATGATTCTATGTATTAAGCATCTGCACATATGTCAGCAGTGAACCCCGATGTGCTGATAAATTTTGGTCCAGGCAATGTGAAGGACTGCATTTACATATAGGAAACTACCTAGGTTTTAAAGATCTTCTGGGAAGACACTTCTTTCTTTCAGTCCCATCACTCTCACAGGGAAATTTGGTGAGAACACGAAAGAAGGCTTTGTCACTGGCTGCTTCCAGGCAGTGGAAATCCCTTTGTGTGTGGTGGTGGTGGGGGTTGGTGCATTGTCTCTAATGTCCTGCCACTAACAGGTAAAGACCTTTTTTTATTCAGGCAGGCTTTTTGCAACTGACCAGCTGCTGAGGAAGGGGTCTTTATCAGACATACTCCATTTTTTATCTGATGTACTTTTAATTTTTTTTAAAAAAAATTTTAATTTGATGATTATTTATTCTGTGTAACCATGTTTTAATATTATCACTTATCATGTTTTTAGATATATCTGGGGGAGTTGCAAGAAAGGTGGGGTTAAAATAAAATAGTGAGAAGTGTTTCATTTGAGGTACCAAACAACAAATACAGCAAATACTGACAAACAGCAAATACAGATGGGAAAAAAAATAACCTGCAGGCTTTATTATATTCTAGAAATACACTATACTGTATTTAAAGTACAGCATTCATATTGACTGAGGAGTGGTGACCTAGATGCTAAAGCAGGCCAATGGGAACACGAAAGACCAGAAACAGGTTGTCACTCGGGGGCGGGGGTAGTATAGGATGATGATATTGTACCCCAATAAGAATTCTCCCACCCCTTCACATGAAATTTTGCTTTAGCCCCCAAATTTCTAGCATTGCAGAGACTGAGACACTGAAAATTGTTCTCTCCTAGAACTCCTGTATCTGTTGTGTTCACATTCCCTTGTTATCTTTACTGGCTCTTTTGGTTTGGATGCCTAAAACTGTCTTCTAAATGCTTGGCTGAAGCTTTAAGTTTTTTTTTTTTTAATTAGGTATTTATACCCCACCCTTCAGCCACAATGGCTATCAGAGTGGCTTACAAACTCTTTTAAGTAATAGCAATTTACACATCTACACTGCATTAAGCAGTTTCCAATGTGTATTTAGCTAATTGCCCCCACAAGCCGGGTACTCATTTTACCAACCTACGAAAGGATGGAAGGCTGAGTGAACCTTGAAGCCCGCTGGAATTGAACTTGCAACGTGGTGGCTTGCAGTACTGGCATTTAACCACTGCACCACCAGGGCTTCCAAGTTACTGCAATGCTAGAAATTTGGGGACTGGAGGCAAATTTTGTTTGTGTGTGTGTGTGTGGGGGTAAATTTCTTATTGGGGAAATGCTCTCATTTTGCCCTGGCCCCTCTCCTCCCCTCCCCCCAGTAGCCACAACTTTGAGATACAGAACTTTGCCTCGACTCCTTTCTCCATCTAAATGGAAGGCTGCAAAGCCTTGGTGGACTGGCAGTCTACAAATTGCTAATCAGAACCCCTTCATCCTGCTGACCTTTTTGGTCACCTTCCTATGTTGCTGTCTGGATTCTTTCAAGTACAAGGTATGGTGAGCAGGTGCAATGGCTAAAACAGGCTGCCTTGCTGTGAGATTTGAATTCCCTGGGCTGCATGACCTTTACTATGATCCCCACAAGTCTGGGAAATATGCAGGCTGTAGAGATAGGGAGGGTCTCACTCAAGGAGCAAAACATGGCAAGAAACAGAGGGAAAGGAGTAGTTTAAATTACTTTAACCAAGGGAATTCAAAAGCACAGAATTTGTTGGGTTTTTTTAAAAATAAAAATCCTAAGCCTAGTCAAATTTACTTGGTTAAGGGCTTTCAAAAAGGGAAAATACAGCAGAAGAGAGTCTCCTCTATTGCCTCTTTAACCATTAAGAAAAGTCAGGAAAACCCCAGTCTTAAATTCTCAATTTTTCTCTTTAACAAGGCTAGATTTCCACATGCAAAAGACTGAGGTGGTATTGTCCTCAAGTAGCAGAATGGACTTGTGACTCCAAGCAGAACACTGCCATGTTGAATGCTCCCCTAAGTGGTTTTTTTTTTTTTTTAATACCCTGCAAATAGAAACTAGCACAATAAGAAGCAATCTTTTCCTCTTGATGGGCTGGTTTCTACTTGCAGTGAGATTTTAAAAAGTTTTGGGGAGCATTCAAAAATGGCACTACCAGCAGCTATAGTCAGGAGTGGTTCAGTCATTACACCATCCCTTTGTGCTGCATGTTTACAATCAACCAATGAAACATTAACTAATGTTAGCAAAAATGTTTGGTAACACAGGTGAACCAAATGTGAACATTTTCACATGAAACTGAAACATCATACAACACCTATCAGACCTATTACTATTAAGATAAAGTCATTCTCTGTACCAGGGATAGGCTTCTTGGTCCCTTCAAGATGCTTTGGACTACAATTCCCATTGGCTACAATGGCTGGTGTTGGCAGGAGCTGTAGTCCTAAATGTGCAGGAAGTGCCCACCCTGCTCTAAGCTCTTGAGTGCTTTTTAAGTCAGTCTCTTGAAGTAACATGCTTAGGGACTCCTGAACATGGGTACCCTCCACTAACTACTGGCGGAGCTTGGAAAAGTTTCTTTTTTGCACCACAACTCCTAAAAAACCCTAACCAGCACAGCCAGTAACATTTCCAGGCTCTGGCTCTTGTAAGCTGCAGTATGAAATAGGCAACCCACACCACAAGGCCCCTACTTGCTCTAGGTCAATGTGGGTTACCAGATCAGGTGCTAATCCTGCAGTCCCTGAAAGAGGGTGGCCTAGTTTATTTTAGCAACAATGCATGATCCCAAATTAAGCAAGCTGAGAGTAACCCCCAAACTGAAACACTGCATGTTCATCCCCAGCAGCCTGGATGAACTCTTCTGAAATCACATAGCCAGTCAACTTAAGCTAGCTATGATGACAAGACACCTCAGCACTAGGCCACAGTGTGTGAAATACATCTTTGAGTCATGAAACACCACCAATGAAGTGGTTTATTTTTATTCATAATCTGCAGAATACAAAAGCTATATTTAGTGTCCTTTTATTAAATTTATCATCCTCTCTCTAGGGTGTACAAAGAAACAAGGCAAAAAGCAGAGGCAAAGTTTTTTTTTAATTGCTTACTCCATGGGAGTAAGATCCACCAAAGTTAGTTCAGATTAAAAGACTGTACCTCAAAAGCATTATTTAGTCCTTAAAACATGTGTAGTTCACAGTCTTCTACTTAAGATTTTTAGGCTTCAGATGCTTGGAAATAATGCAACTTCTTAAATCATGTTGACTGGAACAGCCTTCAAAGTTTACCTTACACAGAGGTCTCAGAGACATATTCTTATTTCTGCTGGGCTTCCTGTCTGTTTTCTTCTAATAACAGACAGATTTAAGAAGTACAGGCGACACCTCAGTTAACAAAGCCTCTAACAAAGAAGCTCCTTTTTACGGGAGCCCAGCCCAGCCCCCCCTTTCTTGTCTTGTGTCCAGCTGGAAGGGTTTTTTTGCAGCATTGGTATTGGGGGGATGATGACAGAGGGCTGAAGGAAGACAGGCTTTCAGTGTTGGGTTGCAGCAGTGTGCAATAAAGTTTGACATGGGAAAGAATGGGATCCTGCTCTAGGCGGATGTAGCTGCATGTGCTTATGTACAACAGGCAAGGTAAACAGCTGTTTCCAGAATCACTTACTGAGCATGTGTGAAGAGCAAAACAGAAAGAAAATAGAAAGCAGATTACCCAGCTCGCCAGCAACCCTGGCATGTTGATCTACAAGTTTCACCACTAATAATAGAAATCATAAGAAAAGTAGAGGCCATTGAAAAAAAGAAAAATCATCTAAGGATACATTTTGGAAGAAGCTTTCAAGTGATACCTTGAAGATTCAAAATGTTTTTGTTTACTTATTCAAGGCTTGCCTGACCTGGTTGTTTCATTTCACATGTAGCTAATGTTAGTTTTGAATAAAACATTTCCTGAAACATGTTGATCTTTTTGTGGGGAAAGGCCTATTCCTATTCTTTCCGTGTTATTTCTACTTCTGCTACCAACATTTCTGTTAAAGAAGTAAAGGCCAAGAATTCATCTACTTTGTTAACTGAAGTATACCCATATTGCTACTCAGTCTAATGTAGCTGCAGTATGCATGCCAATTTCTTCTCCATTTTATAAGATTGTGAAATCACTCCTCAGCTGGAAATATTATTTGAAGAGCTCACTTTGTGTAATTTTAGAAGGGTGTTTCTTTCTTTACTCTTCACCCTTTTGTTATTCACTTTCCCCACAGTGAAAATGTAGAGAGGTCCCTGCCCCAGGTAGCTTACTACCTTTTTTCCTTAAGTTACTATGTAAGGTGCCATTCACATTGAAAATATTAATGAGAGGCTTCTGCTTTCAGACTGTGGAAATAATGTTTACTAAGGATTATCTGGATTGCTTGCAAAACAAGATCTGCTATTTCTAGAGAAATAGGCAGTAGAAGTTCTGACGTATTATTTTTGTTTGGTCCTTTATAGTCAACCTCCTGTGGCTGATACATTCACTAACAAGGATAATTGCCAGACACTGGATTTTCTGCTGAATGGTAAGTACAAGGCAATCACTCACAAAGTGGTTCAGCTTCCTATGGCCGCTACAAAAATCCAATACTATTTTTGTCCATTCGAATGTTGTGTGTTGTCATGGTGATGAACTTCATAAGATTTGGATGTTGCCTTTTAGATGATTACTACTAGGTTTGCTAATCTATTTTATTACACACACGTACATCCCTGCATGTACGTATTTGTCTCTGTGTGTTGTATGTCTCAATCCTGGCTATACTGCACAGATTACTGTGTTTATTTTTGAAATAAGAATAGCTGTTATGACCTTTGCTGAAAGAACAACACTGCTTGATTGAATGACTTATTGTTATTGCCTTTATAGTTTTTGTAATCATCTACCTGTGGTGTATATGGAACTAAAACAAAAACATCAGAAGTAAAATTAGAAAAAGCCACGACACCTTATAGTACCTGAGAGGGAAAAATATCTAGCTTATTTTGTAATACACATGAAACTGGATATCTGGTTGAGGGAACTGATGCACAGCTTCCTGAGATTATAACTCAGAAACAGTGATGGACAAGTTGTGAAGTTGCTGGGCTACAAATCCCATCAACCCTAATTGGTGAGAGATTATGGGAGTTGCAGTCTTAAAAAATCTTGAGGACCATAGGTTGCTCACCCTTGCTTTCAAGATAAGTACTGGCTTCATGTCTCAATTCTTAGAGCCAGTGTTCGAAATGTCCTCCAGATTTCAATAAAATTCTCTTCAAAAGAACAAGGCTGTGAATTTGAGAGTTCATCCTTGTCAATATGTCATCTGGTCTGATATTTTTGTAATAGTATCTGGGTGATAAGTTTAAGTCTGAGACACAAGTCACTGTGATAAGCAAATATTCAATGTGTGTTGTTGTGATTCAGAATAATATGGAATAAAGAACTGGCCTATTACAGCACAATGATTGGAAAAATACTGTCTGCTAGGGACAGTGTTAAAAAGAGATAAATCTAAACAGTTCAGTGTCTGGTACAGTGTTTCCACAAAGGTTCCCCAGAGAATTCAGAGTAGGTTGCCCAACTTTCTCTACAAGATCTGTGGCCATAAGCGATGCTTTCTTTAAGAAGCTAAGGAGCCCTGGTGGCACAGTGATTAAATGCAGTATCGCAAGCCACAATGGTATGAATTTGATCCCAGAGGGCTCCAAGGTTGACTCAGCCTTCCATCCTTCCGTAGGTCGATAAAATGAGGACCCAGTTTGTTGGGGGATATTAGCTAACACATTGTAAAACCGCTTAGGGAGTGCTTTGACTCTGATAAGTGGTATATAAATATCAGTGCTATTGCTATTGCTGAGAAGCTCTGAAGTGATGTGTGGGACTCTCTGGTTTTTCTTCGCAAACAAAGATTCAGGAAGGACTCATCCCGTACTTTCTGCAAGCGCGCTGATGACTAAAAAGGCCAATCCGAGATAAACAAGTCCGGTTGCAGAAAGCACAGCAGAAGGTCTCCTTGGGTGATGTTTCCGGGTTGCGATTCTTTATGTGTTGCCGTTTCTCTTCAAGATTTGTTCGGCATGAGTTCTTAAATAAGGCTGCAGCATTGTGGATAGTGCGTCTCCATGCCTCCCGATGTGAGGCCAGGGCAGACCATGGTTGGTGATCAATTTGGCCAAGCCTGAGAAGTTGTTTCAGGGAGTCCTTGTATCACTTTTTTGGAGCACCCCTCTTACGTTGACCCGTGGTGAGTTCACCATAGAGTGCTATTTTGGGGAGGCGATGGTCCTCCATCCTAGAAAGGTGCCCTGCCCAGCACAGCTGTGTTCTCAATATCATGGCCTCAATGCTAGTGATCCCTGCTTGCTCAAGGACAGCAACATTCGTCACATAGTCACATGGGGGGATGTGTGGGACTAAGATGTAGGAAATCCATGTTCAAATTTCCACTGAACCAGGAAACTCCCTGGGTCACCTTGGACCAGTCAGTCTCTCTTAGCCTGACCTACCTTATAAAGCTGTTGAGAAAATCTGTGGGGCAGGCAGCCCATGTACACTACCTTGATCTGTTTGAAGAAAGGTGAGATATACAAATTACTAAAATTAATAATGTCTAACTGAATAGATTTAAACCTACCTCCTTTGTTTCCTCTACATATTTTTGCTGCTTTTATCATTTAAGCTGGTTTGGGGGAAACCCCATCATTTTGGCAAGTTACCAGAAGATCTGCAGATAATCCTGCAGTTTTATAAAGAATGCATTCAGGCATTCAGCAGATTGCTGCCTAATTAACACCACTAGATTAGCATCTATGCTTGATCCTCTAAGTAGCACAGCTGCTACTGCAAAACAGTGAATTTAAAAACTTCATGTTAGGCATGTATCTAAAGGCATGGTGGCTACAAGGGAGAGTACCCCTAACTGCCAGGGTGAGAAATATGGGTCTCTACAAATATTGTTGCACTGAAATACCTACCATTTCCTATGTTGGCTAGGCTGCTTAGAGTTGCAGTCCAGCAACATATGTTCCCCATACCCCCTACTGGAAGTTTTTCCTCTAACTTCTAGATGTTTAAGCCCTGGTTTGTTGGACTGATAACAATCTGCTTCACACCACAAGAGATTCAAGTTTAGCATCTTACTCCTGGGCTTGAAGCTCTCTTTTTCCTTTCCTCTAGCAACAAAACAATTTTTTTAAACAACAAGATGCAAAATCATCTTGTCACTCTCTTTCAGACCAACAGGAAGGCCTTGTCACTGACTGGAGGGGCAATGTGCAAGCACAGTCCTCAGCAGAGTGTAGAAAGGCTATTTTATAATGTCACTCCCAGAATTCCCCAACCCCTATAGCCAGTGTCCATGCTGGTTGCAGTATTCTAGGAGTTTTAGAAGTCCCGTGTCTAGGTCAGTGCTGAGGATGCAATTCATGATCATGAGCTGGAGAAAATGCCCACAACCACAACTGTAATATAGTTATCTGAGAAAAGTAAAACCTTTGCCTGTCTGCTCATGTGTGGGTTTTTAATTCCCCCTTTTTTTCCTTTCTTAAAAAAAAATACTGCTTTCACATCTGTTTTTCATGCTGAGGTATCAGATCTGAAGAATCAGACAGTTGTGTCGGACTGTCACGAGAGAGAGGGGTGAGGATTTGCTTGTGTGCTTTTATCGCAGCACACAGAGCCAGCTGGTAACCTGCATGAGATTAGTAATAATTCCTTGCCTGAGGCTGTATGGGGCTAACAATATGCTTTGCAGAAATACCCAAAGCCACTGGGGAACAGAACTAAAAGGATGCTTGTCAGTGCATACTCCCTTACCTAAAATCTTACTGATGCTTGAATTGTGCATGTCTGGGAAAGCCTGCAAGATCTTGCGCCTCTCATCCTTGGCCCACACCATGAAGGCGTTCATGGGACGCTTTATGTGGTTGTTATTCCTGGATTCAGGAAAATGTCGTGAGCCTATGAAGAAAGAAGCAAGGAACAGTCTGTTTTTTTAAAAAAAAAAACAACTGCAAAGCAACACTAAAAATAATTAACTAGGTTTAAGACAGACAAAATCCAGAATCTACAAAAAAAAACCTCTTCCAGAACATGGCCTCATAGCCCAAACCCATCCCCCACAAAAAAGTGATACTTTATTTCTCTAGATTTATCGAGATAAATTATCTAGATTTATCTAGATTTCATTTTGCTAAATGGCCAACATAGCTATCCCTGAACGTGTTTCCTAGGTTTAAGAGAGTTTATGAACAACAGGACTGCCCCCTCCCCATCCCAGGACATATTCAGACATGATTTTCAACAGCAAATATCCCAAAACAGCTCCATTGCTGCCGCGCGGCAGGGGAGCAGTTTCGGATGACGCCGTCCCTCTGTCGAACCTGTCTTCTGTGACAGAATGGAGGAAACCATGTCATATTTCACTCACGGGCAACATTTGTGAATGAAATATGACGCAGTTTCCTCCATTCTGTCACGGAAGTGACACAGAGGGGTTCAGCAGAGGGACGGCACCATCTTAAACCGCTCCCCTGCCGCGCGGCAGCAACGGAGCTGTTTTGGGATCTTTGCTGCCGAAAATCGCATCTGAAAATGTCCCCAGTCTCAGCAGTTTTCCTTGACAGTCTCTAAATACTCTGTCCCCCTAATCTCTTTACCAGGCATTATCCTCTTCCTTAAAGGGTTGTCTCTTCTTCCCTGTAATGGGTTCCCATCTGTATCAGCCTCCTCTGGCTCATTAACCTCAAACAGCAGTGACTGTTTTCAGTTTTCTACAACTTCTAGAGCTGTGATATTTCAGTGCAAGACAAAGTTGCGGGGTCTTTACACAAGTATTCAAAAGGCAGAGTTTTTGAAAGTGTAGCTTCTCCTAGTAATGAAATACTATGAGGAGACAAGATGCACCTGACAAAATTCATCCCTCTACTTTGAAGGCACAGAAATACTGGCTGTAATGAATATGGCAACTCTTATCTATTTTTAAAAGACCTCTCCCAGGCCCTCACAGCAGAGTGTATAGATGCAAGAGGATGCCAAAGGATTCCCATTGACCACTATGGAAAAGAAACGGATGCTGAAAACGTCCAGATGGCGAGGATAAGCCACTCTGAAGGAAAATGGAAAGCTTCAAGATTCTACCAGAAGTATGTACATCTGAAGTTCCCCATGAATCATTTTTGGAGCACTGATGGACTCATGAAATAATGAAATAGCTCATTCAAACACAGTAAGAACTTACTTGGTTTCTAGAAAACATGACAGAAGGGGAACTCTAAACAGTACATTTCACAATCAGATGTACAGCAGGGTAGGAATCATGCAGCTTTCCAGATGTTGTTGGACTGCAGGTCCCAGCATCTGCAAACAGCATAGGCAATGGAGAGGAACTATAGTTCAACAACATTTGGAGGGCCACATGATTCCCACTCCAACTGCAGAAAAACAAAGAAACTGTGGAGTTAATGGAAGTCATGAACTCTCAGCACTACTGGAATAATTCCTGTGTATTTTAATGAGATATTCTTTCAGAAATTTTGCCTCACACCCATCCTCACATTATAGGGCTTTGATGTCCTTCAAGGTATTGACTGAAACAAAGAAAAGCCCAATTTTTACCCTGGAAAAGTTCTTATGAAGAGCAACAGTCATTACCATCGCCATCACAGGTTAACATGGATTCATCCAGCCTCTGTAAAGAAGTCTCCTCTGCCTGTTCTTTTGCAGGTGAAGAGTCCAAGCCAGCATGATCCTGAAAGTGGTTAGCTGCATTTTATCAGGGCATGGAAGTTTAAAAGAAACTAGCAATGATGTCTTTCCTGGAAGCATTTCATGGCATTTACTTTATGTTTCAAAAAGAGTAATTACTTTCATTTTATATTATTCAAGAAGTCACAAAAGAATGTTCCCATATAGGAATAACAAATCCTGAATCCTCCCTAGGTTTCAGTGTATCATTAGTTTGGTCCAAACACCAGCCTCCATATAGCCCCGGCCCTTCCCTTACTGCAAAGATTGTGCAGCATGTGGCCCATGGGATACCAGTGCCCTCTTGCAGCCTTTTTTGTGGCCTCTATCACCTGCATTTGCTGTTGAAACTAATAGGAGCATGCTTGAAACTTTGTGCTGCAAAAAAGGGCAATGCTGGGAGGGGAAGGGAAGGCCAGGGGCAACACAAGGGCGGGGGCGGGGGGCTGACAGGGCTCTAGCCTGAGTGCCAGGACACCCGGGATTAGGAGGGAGCCCCGGCATGATATTATTGTAAGTTTTTAATGTAAATTCATTTAGTTTTTAAAAATATATATATAAATATTACTTTGGTGTCATCATTTAAACTGACTTGATTTAATTTTTATCCTAAATCCTGTAGAGCATCTTGCTGCCCTTAACCTTAGCAGTAGGTAGGGGGCGGGCACCAAAGATCCTGGCCTGGGGGCCTGCTTCAGGATGTGGGGGGGCATGGGGAGGGCTCTGCCATTCCACTCTTGCATAGTCCTGCCTCACAGCAACCAGTTCAGATCCCATCAAATTTAAGTGGCAATGGAGGGTCTTTGGTGGTGAATGGTACGGCCCTCAGCTGACACTAAGAATTTGGCCATCTCTATCTTATCCCTTCTAATTTTCTGGTAGTTGACTATGAAAACAGGCTACTCCTGTAGCCTTCACTGGTAACAGTGGGTGATGCTACTCCTGGAAATACTGGGGCTTCTGATGAATTTATGAGATTGGTGAAACTCTGAGAAGGCACAATCCCCATGGATCCCAGTGCTGAGCTGTTACTGAATCTGACCTACAACAGCAGCCCTTCTTGTTGACACTGCCTGGAATCTTTTGGGACAAATACAAGGAACCATGCAGGAGAGGCTTCACTAGTAGCTGTGAGGCCTCCAAGGCTATTTGTGTTCTTTAGCTGAGTGTAAGAAGAGTTGGGAAGGCTTTAGGCCTTGTCCTATTCCTGATGATCTGGAGTTCAAAATTAACTGTACAATTTAACCATACACCTTCACACAACCAACTAATTCAAGCCCAGTCCAAAGTAAGGCCTAATTAGCTCATTATATGTGAGCCCACTCTTGAATTCACTTATTCGTTGGTACTTTACAAAGGTTACTTTGAGAAACCTAGATGTCAATCATTTTCTTTACAGATTGTGTTGCATTCCACATTACAGTTGCACACATCTTCTTCCTTAAAATTCTGATTCCCACTCAGGATTTTAAGAGAAAACCAACATTTTTATTCTGCCACTCCTGCAAGACTAGACCAAAACTAGAATTTAAGGGAAGAGCCACATACCTTCCTGAAGGGATGATTTGGGGAGCCATCTATTCCTCTGCTTTGGTTGTGCAAAAGTTGCCGAGCATCCTGGATTGCTTTGGTTATAGCATCTCCTTCTCCAAGGAACCCTAATTGTTTTAATAAAATAAAACTGATGTCACACAGTGAAGTAACAAGATCTGATGTTCTTGAAAAGCTCCCCAGCTGTCAAGAAGTTGCACACAGATTAAAGTTTACCACTTTGGGCAGTCCTGTATCTATTTTTTTTTTTTAAATGCTCAGCTAAGCTTATCTTAGAATCATCAAAATGTTTTTGTGTCAGTAGAAAAAGAAAGATTTAAGATGAAATCTTATCTTCCCTGGGAGAATGTCCCAGATGCCAGAGGATACTAGAGACCACCTGGAAAGGCAACAGAGCTTTTGGTCACCTCATCACACATTACTAGCTATGCTTTGCTGGCAGTAAGAGCAAAAGAAGGCATGTTCTGGAAATATTTCAGGAGAGGCTTCAAATCCATTGCATTCAAAACGCCAGCATTGCATGGATACACCATGGACTGAGGCTTACTGCAGGCTTACTGAATTTTGCTCCTGCTGGAAACAAGGAATAGAAGGGAATTTTTCAATAACCCTAAGAAAGTGGGGAGGAAGGAACTGCTCCTCCCCTCCTTTTAACTTTGAAGAGTGCAGACCTGGTAGGGCTTTGAAAGAGATGGTTTTTCCACCATGGATTTCCTTCCCCTGCCTCCACAGGGTATTATTTTGCTCAGTTTTCAAAAGTTATTGTGAAACTGCAGACTTGTTCTCTTTTATTCAGGAGCAAAACGTATTAGATCACGTCCATGTACACAGCATCACTTTATTTGGAAATGGTAACACCACTTGGTTCAATTTAGGCTACAATTGTTGCAGACTAGAATCCACTTTTCATTGTTTGAGTATATCAAGGAAGAGCAAATACTCAGTGTGTGAGTGTGTGTCTCTAGAATGTAAACAGTTTTCTGTTGGCATCTTCCTATTTACTAGCAGAACAAAACCGTCATACAAAAGACATACCTATTTTTATTTTTAAATTATCAGCAACAATCCCAGAAGGGAATTTGATCATGTTGACGTAGACACTTTAAGTTGTATTATTCCATGACAGAGCATTGGTGTAGCTCAATCTTGTCTACACTAGTTGACCAGGGTCTTAGAAGAAATCTTTCACAGCCTTACCTGTTGATGCTGGGGATTGAATCTGTGACCTTTGACATGCAAACTAGAGCTTGGGAAAGTTGTCATTTGAACTACAACTGTCAGAATCTCCATGCTGGGTGAGAGTTATAACCCCAAAAGTAACTTTTCCAAGCTGATGCAAAGAATGTGCTTCGACACTAAGCAACAGCCTCTCCCCCCTTTCACTCTAGTGCAAGAATAACCAATGTGGGAGAATAACCTCAAACAGAATCTTGAGGAATGCTATGTTTGGGTCTTTCCTGAATCCAGGCTAGGGTGAAATTATCTTTCTGAGAAACATCCAGAGAGGAAAGTAAGTACTGAATTGATTTAAATATGCAATCACTTTTGTACCAGCTCAGAGGCAAAGCAAGATGGTCTCACCCAAAGGAAGGCTGGGGGAGCTGGTCTGCAGCTCCTGAGAAACTCCATGGTTCGGAGTGAGTGACTGACAGGTGCTGATCTTTAAACTAGGTGAGCTGGAAGAATTGGGGAGCTCCGAGCCTTTGGACTTTGCTGTTAAGTTCAGTGGCTGTGATGATTCCTGAAAGGAAAAAAGAAAAAGAAAAAGAAAGAATAGAAAGAGAAAAGAATGCATCTCCACTAGGGCAGAGGAGCCAAGAAATAAAACAGTTCAGGAGTTTCACCTGGATCTGCAGGTGGCCTGAGCTTGCAGGTCTCTTCACTGCTGAAGGAGAGGGGCTGTGTAGCAGCTGCATGGGGTACTCCACTACAGATAATACAGAAACAGAGGGGTTTGTGGGGTATAGAATCAAACAGAAGCACAAATTTTACATCCAGCAACAACTCATAAGGAAATAAAAATTCTGTATGAAGAATTAAGACAGTGAAAATCAGGCTCTAAAAAAATTATGTTAATTGAACAGATTGCAAAGCATAGCCCCTGTCACTGTTCAAAACTGTTCTTGTCATTGTGAAAGAAGGCACCGTGTGGTGGGGATCCCAAAGCTCTGGTAACTGCACCACAGGCCTAATGCAACTAACTTATTCTAGAAACAGCCCATCAAATCTAAGTGCTCTGACTTGTTTGTCTTTTTAGTGATTGGAATCTAAGGAAGTGATTCACCAAACTATGTGGACTGATGTTGTTGTCACAGACTTCAACAGCTGCATTTGTTAATGAATCATTACCCATCCCAAGACAACTGTACAAAGGCACCCAGGAAGTCTGTGCTCCATTACCCAGAATTCCAAATTTCTTGGCCTGTTCATACCTGGTTTACAAGGGATTGGCTGGATGGGAAGTGCCATCTGAGGATCCGGGGTGACAGGAAGAGGCTGATGGCTGGGAGGAAAGGCTGGAATCATTACATACGGCATGTTGACCTGCTGAAGAGAAAGGGACAAGGGAAGTGGGGGACAAAGAGACAGATACAGACAAATAGAAAACCATCTTTAGACAAATATAAAACCACCAGGACTGTCTGGGATCAGCTGGAAGGAGCTGGTGGGATCTTTGTTTAATTCATCTTTGTTTAGTTCATTCTTGCATATCAAAATGAAAAACATCAAAAGTTTTCTCCACACTGAATAGGATTATGAGAGTTTTGTGCATTTTTCATATGTTGGGATTTTTGCAAAAAGGAAGAGGCTTTTGCACAAAACCCCTTTGGCAAATTTTTCACCAAAAAGTTTCCAAATACAAAAAAAGTCACCATAGTTGACAGATTTTGCAGCTGCTAGGGTTTGCAAATAGTCTTCCCACCCCTAATAGAGAGATCTAGATGGCCTTTCCAATTTTCTACAACTTTAGTATAATATCTAAGTCTTAGGAAGCCAATGTATGTAATTGTCCAACATATTTGTGGACATAGTACAGAAGTGTACTTAGCCACACTGCAGTGGAAAGAAAGCTTCAGGCCAAACTCTAGTGAAGTTTGAGATGCATTAATCCTTGCCCTCCTCCTTCAAGGAGGGTTGATTTGGACTGGAACTGCAGTGCAGGAGGAAGCATCACCTCTTTCTCTTACAACATGGCCTTGATCCAAATTACACCACCCCTTGGGAAGGGCTCATTGCTCAGAGGCAGAGTACATGCTTTTCATGCAAGAAGTCCCAAGATCAATCCTTGGCATCTCCAGCTAAATGTATGATGTAGCAGGTTATAGGAAGACTTTAGCCTGAAATCCTGCACAAGTGCTGTTATTTGTAATAGATAATATTGGGCAAGAGAGAGAAATAGTCTGATCTGGTATTAAAAAAAAATATTGTGTGTCACTGTGCTCCCTGCCACCTGTGTGCTCAGTGTGCATGAGAAGGTGCCTTAAGTGCAAACTGATGTTGGTATGTTGGGCCCCTTTTCACTTGTCATAAGTGGGAGAGGAAAGCATGGCTGGCCTACAAGGTGTACCTCCACTCCCCATCCTCAAATACATGATTAGTGTTATTTTAACACCATTTGCTGATCTGAACTTCCTCCATTTTAATAAGACTTGCCATTATACTATGCTTGAACTAAAGCCAAGTTGCTTTCAAGGAGATTACAATTTAAAATTACAGCCTTAGGGTTCATCTAGACCTGGCTCTGGATCTGCCCCCTCCCCTGTTACTTACACAAAATGGGAAGAAGTCCACACAGACACACCGCCCATGCTGGCAGGTACCTCTGCTGCTACCATTCATTGTTCCCTCTGAAGCCAGGAAGGAGGCCCTCAGCATGTGATCAAGGCTAATCACATGCAGGGGGACATGATCATGTGCCAGGGGCCTCCTTCCTGGCAGCTGAGAGACGTCAGTGTCTGGTTAGATGGGCTAGCATGCAGGTATGGACCCTGCATTGCTGTGCCAGCCCAATCTGGATTTTCCTGCAGGAAGAGGGTTTTCCCATGTGTTTAAATAAAATGTTTTAAAGGCTTTACCCTGGTTTGCCCCTGGCTTTGCCTCAAGCATCATCTGGACAGTCTGGAAGTGAAGCAGGGCAAGAGCCCTGCATTGTTTGGACTGTAGGGCTTCAAGCTGGAGGCAAGCCAGGGTAAATAGCCTGTCTATACAAGCCCATGGTCTTTCCCCCCAAAATCCATACCTCATAATCTTAAATGAGGGGTGAGAAACTTGTCGGCCTCCAGATGATACTGTATCTCCTAATACTCCTAGCTAGCACAGCCAATGGTGAGGGCTGACGGGACCTATACTCTTAAACTATTTCCATGAGCAGTCTGCAAAAGGTTCTTATAGCACCTTTGAGACTGAGAGAAAGAAGCTGTAGCATGAGCTTTTGTAGACTTAGTCTACTTATGGAATGAATTAGTGCCTAGGAAGAGATGTTATAAGCAGGCTGTATGATTAGCCATCGAAATGCAAAACTTGTGAGTATGGTGATGAAGTGACAAGTTCAGTTTTAACAATGGTCTTGGGGAACAAAGGCAGGAGGAAGGATGTTGCCTAAGGCCAAGGTGGCTGGATGGCAATATGAATGGTGGAGGGAGTTTTGGAATGTAGTGTGATGTTTGCTGGGAATCAGATAGGATATGTGATAAACTGGCCAAGAGTGCCCTCATGAGGCTGGGGTATAACATGACTATTTCTATGTGGATTTTCATGCACTTAGGGGGGAAAGTCCTAATGTGACCTTACTACTTTACTTTACTCTGCTTACACTGGAAAGCTGGGACACCAAGCCTTGTCTGCTGATTTTCAAGCTTATACCACAGTTAAGTCAACCTTCCCGGCTATTCCCAAAGGAAAAAGAGTTCCCCTTTTACCTGAATCTGCTGCTGTAGCAGGTTGATTTTGTGTTGCTGCTGGATAAGCTGTTGCTGTTGCTTGGCAATCTGCAAGAGGGAAAGGCAATGAAAAATAAAGTTGTCTCTAGCCGGGGGCCATCTAAGCAGGATGGCTCCGCTGTCTCAAACTAAGAGATGGGGCCTTATCGCACTACACTGTTATAGCACTATTATTCCACTTTAACTGCTCTGGCTGCCTCAGCCAGAGAGCTCTTAGGCTTCACTGAACTACAAACCCCAGAATTCCACAGGAGGCAGCCACAGAAGTTAAAGTGGAATAATAGTGCTATAACAGTCTAGTGCGATAAAAATGATGGTCTCTGTTCATCTGGCATGGGCAAAACAAGCAAGTTCATCTATATATAGTTAATTCATATAGCTGATAACAACTGCCTATGAGAAACAAAACACTAATGCTCTAAGTTCAAACCCCATCACATTTCCCTTTCAGTTTAAGTACTTCCTTGTCACCATTACTATGGATAACTCCCAATCACCTTGTAATTCAGAGAAGAGCTACTGCCATTCTATATAATATGTATGGATTCCCAAGGTAAAATGAAGAAGCTGAGTACTTGTGATGGTCTTGTCTATACGGTCGATATAATCTGAGCAGCATGCAAATGTATGGTGATCCGTTCATACGGACATGCACATAAACAGATGTCATTCAGAAGGGGGGCAACCAAATCAACCGCAAAGTCCATGCATGTTGCATCCAGGGCTTCGTCTGGATTTTTTAAAAAGCTCTGTATGACATGCAAATGTGCGATCATTTAAACACATTCTCACACAAATAAGCATCGTAATCTGATTGGCTGGACAGGGCTGGCAAACAGAGAAAGAGCCTGCAGCCACCATGTTAATTTTTCAGCTAAGTGAAGGTCTGGTAAGTCAATAAAATGGTGATCCTATACTCTTTTTTCTTTCTTTCTTTTTTTGTAAATACGAACTATTGCTTGTGCACACCATGGAGAACTATATTTAAAAAAAACTGGCAGTGGCAGATTTAAAATTGTGGTTAAATCACTCGGGGCTGCCATCTTGGCTAGGGGGTCATGTAGAGTTTAGGGGGGCTCTTTTGACCGTGAAGACAGGTCACATCATTGTGAATGCCTGCTTTTTCAGACGTGTTCATATTTCCCCCCCCCCTCATATAATGTTAACGAAACATAGAGTTGTCTAAATAGTGAAAATACTTGTCACAGAATGCTAGGGGAATACAACCTGTCTTAATAGAATCCCGCATCGTATCACCATATTCAGAAGGAGGGGGGCTAAATACGCCATATACTCCACAGGAAAAGCCTTCATGGCTTTTCTCAGAGTTTTTAAACAACAGAGGGGAGGATCTGCATTCCTGTTCATTGGGACAAGTGATTCGATTAGATTTGCTTTCCCAAATAAGCAGAAGCTGAAACTTCATTGGTGAGCATGGGGGAAGGAGCTTGCTAACAAGGGAAGTGCCTGGAACTGCCATGTTGGTTTTTTGCCTTAGCCAATGAGCGTTAATGCAATAAAATGGGGGCGGGGTTGTTTGTTTTTTGTTTTTCTGTTAAAGCGAACTATCGCTCTATCACACCACGGGAATAGTTTTTTAAAAAAAAAATACTGTTTGGCAGCAGCAAATTGGTAGGTAAGTAAAAACGTGAGTAATTCACTCCCAGACGCCATCTTGATTCACAGGCATGCCCGTTTGCACAGCAAATGTGGATAGCTCGACACGCCTGCAATCTAACTAAAAACTTTAAAAAAAACCATGAAGACAAATCATAGCTGCTGCGAGTTGCCTTTATTGCTGAGTAATCTGTTTCTTTTTGCCTCGAATAGACAACCTCATAGAAAGGTAAATTATCAAGAGGGGGGAAACAAGACTATCAGTATAAAATGTAACATCAAGATTGGTACCAAGGAATGCTAGCATTTCATGATTTCAGAGAAGGTGTAAAATCTCACATGGGGAACTTATAGCATAAAGGCCAGATGCTTCTGCTCAGATCTCCAAATAGTGATCAGAGAAAAGAGAAGTTTTAATGATATTAATCTTTAAATACCCTGCATAGAACTGACCTGTACTTTGCAAGCAGGAAAGCTATTGTGTGGAACTAAGCTGTGCTTTGCAGGCAGAAAAGCTCTTGCACAGAACCTTATTCCTGAGTAAACATCCAAAGAATTGAATTTCACTTTGTATCCATGTGAGAAAATGGCTAAACTGTTACAAATTACATCAGGTTGCATCCATTTTGTTTTGCCAACTCTCGCTACCTTGCCCTTAACTAACCCAAACCTGTAAACTTAGTTCTGTTTACCACTGAAATGTGGGTCTTGAGATAAGGGGTGAACAAATGTCACCCTCCAGACCAGTTCTGGAGAGTTGTGTATCTCAGTTTAGAGATCCACAATTTGACTACAATTCCCATGTGGACCACTAGGAATTGCAGTCCAACACCTGAAATAGTTATATTACCCATCCCTTTCCTAGTCTTTTCCCAAACTAGAATTCAACCCTTGGGGGTAAAAAAAATGTTGGGGTTGTTATGGTCTATTTTCTTCATAAAACCTTAAGCTACAGGTTTTGTTTAAAAATCATGAAGGTATACACTCCTGTCTCTTAAATTTGGTAGCACCTTGGTGGCCCAACTGATGAAGTGTATTCCTGTTCTATCTTCTTGCATAAATTGCAAAAATTATATCATCTTAAATATTTCTTTAAAGTCTCTTTGTTTGCTGAAACTAACTAATGCTCTGATTTCTCTGGACTCACCAGCACTATCTCTTTAATTACTATAACATCATATCCTATGATCTTTGCAAACTTGTTCAGTTTGTATGGGTATATTTTCCTATGTTACACATGCATTTGGTTTCTGGAGTATAACATTCAGTGTTTAGGGTTTTATATTACATCATGTGGGCGGCCCCTATTCCACAACTCACTGTGCCTCTCACCCTATAATATTGGTAAGCTACAATATTTCTAGCTTTTTTTGCTTTTCCACTATCACTTGAGGTAAATAAAGTGCTGCTAAACACACTAGCTCAAGACAGAATTGATAAGATAAGCTCCAGATACTAGGGCACAGAGCAATGGATTAACACTATAGGAAGAGATTCCATCTAAAGGTTAGGAAGAGCTTTCTGACAATAAGAACTGTTTGACCATGGAATACACAGCCTTGGAGTGTGGTGGAGTCTCCTTCTTTGGAGATTTTTAAATAGAGGCTGGATGGCCATATGCCGGGAGTGCTTGGATTGTGTATTCCTGCATTGCAAGGAGTTATAGACTGGATGACCTTTGTGGTCTCTTCCAACTCTAGGATTCTAAGAGCCCTTTCCCAGTTTATATGGGTTCCCCAAATGTCCAACCATGCTTTCCAATCACCTTCTGAAGATGGTTGTGAAAGGCAAATGCAGTTCATTTTGCTGTCTACCTGTTCCTGCTGCTGTCTGGCCAGCTCCATCTGTTGCTGCTGCTTCTCAAACAACATAGCTGCCATGTTCTTCTGCTCTGAATGGGCTGTCAACAGCTGGTCCCGCAGGATGGACAGCTGGTTAATCATGACCAACAGCTGCAACTCCTTTTCTGCCAGACTTTCCTGGGTTCCTAGGCCATGCAAGAACCCAAAGACAGAAAAGAAGAGAAGGTGAAGTCTAACTTTGCAGTATTAAGACAACAATCCTATTTTGTACCATATATTCTGTTTCAACCTATATTGTAAGCTGCATTGGGTCCCATTATAGGAGAAAGGCTGAATATAAATCAAATCAATTTAAAAAACAAATAAAGTTTTCAGAGGCCATAGTATTTTTCATATTTTGCCTCTAAAGGTAGAGGCAGACAGCCATTGTTGGATAGATATTCAACCTTCTAAGCCTTTTCCATGACACCGCAGAAAGGTCTGTAGCTTGTACTTCTTCAGTGCCATAGCTCCAACCTTAAAGACCACAGAAAGAAGGTAATCCATGGACATGCTGCCCTCTCTATGTGATAAATCAAAGGATGTCTGGTCCCTAAGGCACTAACAGTCAAACTACACCAACTGCTCACCTTTCACTTCTTTGGATTCCATGGGACTTTTCCCCAGAAGTCTCTCCTTCCAGTCACTGGACAACAGCTTCTCAATGGTCGGCATTACTGTTGCAAGAAGAGTGTTGAGGCACACCATGGAAGTGGTTGTGCAATTTGAAAAGAAAATGTTTCAGAAATCATTGTGGCTTGAAATGAAAGAATTTCAGAAACTACTGTAAACAATGTGCTAATAATACAGAATACAGTGGGCCTTGCTGTATCCACAGGCTCAGGATCCATGGATTCAACCAACCTTGTATTCAAACTACAGTACACAACAATAAGTCCCTTATTTATAAAATGGCATAGGGCAGTAGTGGAGGTAGTGGCAAGCCCTGGCTGCCAGGTGTGCTTCTGCCTTGTGAATGAACAAGCAGAAGCACTGCAGCTGCTGCCTCGAAGGCAGAAGTGGGCAACTACTGTATATTCACACAGAGGCCTGGAACCAAACCCCTATGGACAGTGAGGGCTCACTGTAATACAAATGAACACCAACTTGCCTTATGGAGGAGCAATCTCTTAAAGGCCAAGATGGTCGAGGAAATTAGTAAATTAGTGAATTAAGAAATTCACAAGGTGATCTTAAGCATATGATTGACAAAAGTTAGGGCTGAAAATAAATTCCATCTGCTCTAATATATCTAATATTGTTCCCTCTTTAACACATGACATACTTGGCTAAATATTTTGTTTGTTTTGATGCAATATGAACATACAGTACTAGTTTTATACAAGTTTTTGGTATAATCATATAGGCCTTATAGCCTCTAAGAATTCACTTGGACAAGGATGTGATAAAAAGATACATAAGCAACTACTTTCAAAAACAGCAGAATTAAATTATATTCACAAATTCCAATCCATTAACAGAGGTATGAACAAAGACAATTGCTTCATGGTTCACTGCATATATTAATACAACAGTCTTTGCTACTGCACATATAGCAAAAAAAATCTTTTCAGATACGATTTCAAACCCAAGGAAACTGACTTTTGGTCAGCAGCTGTATTGCTTTCATACATCAGCACTAACTGACTACTGTAAAGATCTGAAAGACCCGTATCACCTTATGCAACCCTTTGAAAATTTAGGGCAAGGATTATGAGCTGAATCTTTCTGGATCCTATTACCTTCCATCCCATTCCCACAACTGTGTAAATATGCTTTATAACCTGAGGCTTCAATTTCACTCTGTACTGCATCTGAAGAAATGGGTTTATAGCCATGAAAGCTCATGCTAAATAAAAATACATAGTCTTAAAGATGCTGCTACATTTCTTTTCCCCCCTCCTCTCCCTTCCTCCTTTCTATACCTTTCACCTGGTCAGTCCAATTGCTTGCCAAGTTTAATGCCTTTAAACTCCATTGTCAGCACCTTCACAAGAGACCTCAAGCAGGATCTTTCCTTGCAAGCTGAGAGATTTTAATTAGTGCCAAGGACTGAATCTTGGGTCCCATGAACAGAAAGCATATTCTGCTGCAACGTTATGATTTCTGTGGGCTGAAAGGAAATCTGAAGCAGGGGCTAAAGTATAGAAAAACCTTCCTACCTTCTTTTAAGTTTTTATTGAAATCCAACTTTTCCCGGTTGGAAACTGTAGACTCAAATGCAGAGTTCCTGCAGTCTAATACTTTGTCCACTGAAGATACAGGTTCCTGAAAGAATGTTAGCCACCATCAGTCATCAAGAACCAAACTTTGCAAAGTCTTCCTTTTGTGCAGGGTGCATCCAGGTGTCATCTGGAGCAAGGGTGGCCAACTTGAGATCCTCCAAATGATGGACTGCAATTCAAAGGAGCCTCAGGATGCATCTGCACTGCAGAAATAATCCAGTTTGACACCGCTTTAACTGCCATGGCTCAATGCTATGGAATCCTGTAATCTGTACTTTGTTATGGCACCAGAGCTCTCTGGCAGAGAGGGCTAAATATCTAACAAAACTACAGATCCTAGAATTCCATAGCACTGAGCTATGGCAGTTAAAGCAGTGTCAAACTGGATTATTTCTGCAAGCACAGCTGATGGTGAAGGATGACAGGAACAGCAATCCAGCAACACCTGCCCATCTCTGCTTTAGTGAATTAACTGCAGACACATTTAGTGACTCAAGGTACTTATTTAATAGATGGGAACAGTCCCATCCTCTCCCTTCCAAATGGTTTTAAACTCAGCAAGTACAGAAGGAATTAAAATCCTATGAAGCATTGCAGATCAATCATAAAATGAGGAACAGGGAAGTAAGACAGTATTAGTGTGGTCATGGGTAGGAGGAAATACACAAGTGGGATGCTAGTAGGGTAGGTGAGAAGAAGAGCAAGAACTTCTGCTTCTTATTCCCGCAAAGTGTTCTTACCAATTTGAAAATTGGCCTGTTGGAGCTGATGCTGAATGTCAAGTTCATTCAAAATAAAGCTTCTCTCAAGGATCATAGAATCATAGAGTTGGAAGAGACCTCAAGGGCCATCCAGTCCAAACCCCTGCCATGCAGGAATACACAATCAAATCATTCCCGACAGATGGCCATTCAGCCTCTGTTTAAAAATCTCCAACGAAGAAGATTTCACCACACTATGAGACAGTGTATTCCACCTCCAAACAGCTCTTACTGTGAGGAAGTTCTTCCTAATGTTTAGGTGGAATCTCTTTTCCTGTAGTTTGAACCCATTGCTCCATGTCCTAGTCTCTGGAGCAGCAGAAAACAAGCCTGCTCCATGCTCAATATGACATACCTTCAGATATTTAAACACAGCTATCATGTCCCCTGTCAACCTTCTCTTCTCCAGACTAAACATGCCCAGCTCCCTAAGCCACTCCTCATAGGGCATGGCTTCCAGACCACCCACCATCTTAGTTGCCCTCCTCTGGACACATTCCAGCTTCTCAATATCCTTCCGGAATTGTGGTGCACAGAACTGGACACTGGATGATATACTTGTGGAGATTTGTTGGGGAGAGTACAAGGTGGCTTGTATAGCAAGGGAGATGTTAGTCTTTATCAGCTGTGCCCTCCTGAGTACTCAATACAGCACCAACATAAACTCAAGGACTGCGATGGGTTCACCATAACTATGTGGATTCCATCTTCCTTTCCAGACTTTGCATCAGCGTGAATAGCTGTTTATTCCTTGCCTTGGGAGCTCATAACAGATTAAGGATTCTGCCAGTGTACTGCTCAGCTAAGCGGGTTTGTTCTTACTGGCTATTAGTAGCATTGGTCATACTATTCTTCTGGGTAGGTTGTCAGAATTGGGATATGGGGGATACTGAATCTTGATTTGGGGAGAAAGCTGGGTATACATAAAGATGATGGTGATGGTGGGCCTTTGTATTGCAGGTGAGTATTTGTACAAAGCTGGGTTTTTGTACGCTCCTGCTTAGATGACCAATTCCAGAAGTTGGTGTTGCAGGATTATTGCTCTGCCTCATTGTAGTTACCCTGCAGGGTTCCACAGGAACTATTTTGCCTTCTGTACTTGTACATTTCTATAGGAAACTACTGGGGGAGGTCATCAGGGTTGCATGTGGGTTGGCATATAGATGACATCTGGCTCTACCTTTCTTTTTCACTGAATAGAAGTGGGGCAGTTGACATTTGGAACCAGTGGTTGAGCAGCGTCATGAATTGAATCCAAACAAGACTCAAACTTTTTGTGGGTAACTCATCTGTTCCAAGTTAAGTGATTTTCACACATGTTCAGGAAGGGGTTGCCCTTCTTCCAAATGATCTGATGCCTAATTTGAGGGTGCTCTTGGTTCCATCATTGTCACTAGAAATACAGGTGGCCATGTTGGCTCATAGTGCCTTTTATCAGTTTAAGGCAGGTATATACAATAATAGGGTTTTTATCTCTTTCTCTCTCATAGTATTAGAGCCATAGGATCATCCACTGAAGCTGATTGATGGGAGATTCAGGACAGATAATGGAAGCACTTCTTTCATATAGTGCAGAGCTGAATTGTGAAACTGAATGCTACAAGATGAAGAAATGGCTGCCAACTTGGATGGCTTTAAAAGGGATTATATAAGTACATAGTTGATAAGGTTATCAATGGCTACTGCTCATGAAGGCTGTATATTGCCTCTGACATCAAAGACAGTATGTCACTGTATACCAGTTGCGGAGGTACATGACTCAGAGGGTACTATTACACTCATGTCCTGCTTGCAGACTTGCCATACACAAGTGGTTGACTACCATATGAACAGAACACTTGGCTAAAAAAGCCTGTGCTCTGATCTAGAATGGCTCCTCTTTTATAACAGTTATGGACACAGATAGCCTTACGACTGTTATTCATATCCTGGCAATCTCCCATTTAGATGATTGCAATATGCACTACATGGATCTGCCTCTGAAAATGGACCAGAAACTTCAGCTACTTTTGGTCAATTGTTGTTGTGTGCCTTCAAGCTGTTCCTGATTTATAGCAACCCTAAGGTGAATCCATCATTGAGTATTCCTGGCAAGATTTGTTCAGAGGGGGTTTGCCTTTGCCTTCCTCTGAGGTTGAGAGAGTGTGACTTGCCCAGGCTCACCAAGTAGGTTTCCATGGCTGAGCAGGAATTCTAAACCTGGGCTCAATAGTTGTACAGTAGTCCAATGCTCAAACCACTATACCGCACTGGCTTGACAATATACAGTAATCCCATTATACATTGCTTCTTTGCCTTCTACACTGGCTGCCAGCCCAGTTTTGAGTATTTAGCCTTTAAAAACCTAAATAACCTGGGGTCTGGTTACCTGATGGAATGTCTCCTTCCTTGTTTACTTATTTAACTTTAAGTCATCATCTCCACAGCTACAAGAGAGTGGTGGCACCCCATCTGGAGAATTTGGGGGCGGAATAATTATCTGTTCTACTAGATATTTAAAGAACTTTTTAGTGTTTTTAGATCTTTGCAGTGTTTTATCCCTATTGTTGATTTTAGTTTTGCTTTAGTTGTGGGCTGTGCTTCTTTATCACTGCTGACAGTTTTATCTTGCTTTTACCCTGATATTAAATTGAGCACTTCCATTGCCATAGTTTTACTGCTGTCTCATATTATTTCATTTTTAATTTATCTGTACCCTGTTGCAAGAGCTTTGGTTGTTGTGCTGTTTAAATTTCTTTTAAAACCCACACATATCTGTTTGATAAAAAGTTACATCTTTTTCAAGATTGGTTTAAGGAAAACAAAAAAACAAAAGGTAATCACGGAATTCTGACACATATGAAGAATCATGATAGAAAAGCTAGTTCAGTGTTGTCTACTTCTACAAAGTGATTATCCAATACCTCAAGCAGAGTTTTCAAAAATTGGGGGAGGCAACTTTTCACCCACCAAACACCTAAAATGCCTTTTAAATATTGGAAGATATGTCAATTTAGCCCCTACAACCCTATAAGATGCTCCTATAAAAGCAACCACACACACACACCCAAAAAAGGATCCAAAAATTGGCTGAAAACAAACCCAATTGGTCATTCTGGGTGCACAGGTGTGGCTCCCAGGAGGGGTGTGGGGGTGGAAAACAGCCTCTGCCCCACTGCAGTTGCCCATCCCAATGTAAAGCATACATTCCACAAATGATCTGCAATCCATTCCTTCAGTTTACTTAACAGCTTGCAAGTCACTGCCTAGTCCAAATGTTGTATCTATTAAAGATGTAGCAGCCATTGGTGTCAGGAGTTAGACTGAACTCCATTATAAAATGGCCGAACAACTACAGAACCATGCTGCATGAACTATCAAGTCATGCCCAGTCAGGCCACTAGGGGGCAATGTCATATATATATATATATATATATATATATGAGAGTTCAGAACAGAGCTCACTTCCTTCTTCCTGTGAATGCTGAGGCCTGGTGAAGCAGTTTCTCCTTGGATTGTAAATATTTGTATATATTGCAACTGTTTGAGTTTGAAGACAAAAGCGCCTCCTGATTATTTGGATGTCAAGCACTCTGCGTGTGAGTATTCTTGGGAGCAGGTTGCTACTGAGTCTACTGAGATAGCTTTTGGCTTCTGTTGGGGACTGCGTGTCCTATCATTCCCTGACAATTGGTCACAGATGTGCACCTGATCACTTAAGTCACTCTCTACTGATACAAGTAGATTCAACTATACAAGATGTAGGGGGCCATGACCAGATCTTTCAGTGCTTCCGCTTATAATTCAAAATAAGCCAGTATGTGTCTGTTTTGATTACAATGGTGCTATTGTGAGAGGATCCTTTTGTGCCGTTTCGCATCTATATTGGGTTCCCTAAATATTTATTCATTTAGTTTGTTTGATTTACATCCTGCCTTTCTCCCAAAACGAAAACTCAAATGGGAGCAAACAGTAGCTTTCAGTGACAGTAAAATGACTGGGAAATGACTGGTTGGAGGAGTTCTACTCCCCACACACAACGCTCCCCCCAAACCCTCATGCAGTACTTTTGTTTGACCAGAATTAGACTTTCTCTAAGCCCTTTTAATGTGAAAATAAAAAGATCCAGAGGTGGGCCACACACTCCTATTTGTGGACACATATGTAGTACCAGTGCTGACCCTATCATTTGGCAGAGTGAAGCAATTGCCAAGACATCTGTATGAAGAATGGGCAATGGTTTGGTGTTCATTTATTATTATGGTACTTTTAAAGTCAGGTGGAAGTAGGTCTGGAGCTTCTGCTCTGCCTGAGACAGCAAAAAAAAAAAAAAAAAAAAAAAGCCTTGGACTGGCTATAAGTAAGATTATGCTTCTTTGTGGCCTTTTTGTTGCCTCCTTGGCATTAGGGTCCCTCTGAATACCAAAAAAATGGTAAGCCTTGCCTTGGGGCAAGCAAGAAGGAACCCAAAAGCTTTTGCCCACCTGTGAAAGAGTTTGAGAGTCAGTAACTTCACTCAGTGGCAACGGGGATTTCTGTAGTTTGTCAGAGCCAGGCGTGGTGCTGGTTGCCTTCCCCTGTGTAGGCTCGTAGCAGTTCTCGATTTTCTCTTCTGTCTTAATGGCACAGTTCACCATGTTCCCAGCTCCATTGAGCTCCAGCTGAGGAGAGGCAGGGCTCCTCATGGACATCCTATGGGGAGGATGAGAGACACAAAGATTACCATGAAAAAAAGAAAAGGTGGATCAGTCACTCATTCACTTTAGAAAAGTATCAGCTTTCCACAACATGGTTTCCTCACAGGAAAAACTGCAGAGATAATGAGATGGCTTCTTTCTCACTGAAATATTTACAATGACATTTCTATACTGTTGAATCGAACGAGAACTTTGCAAACTCCTAAAAGCCTATGTACATATGTATTCATGCATACACACAGGCATGCATGTACTGAACTGCTCTTTTCTGAGCTCCTATTGTCCACTAAAAGAGGAGGTATATAGTGTAAAAAAACAGAACAGCACATAATAGAACAGCCCAGTATACCATATGCTCAAAATACATCATATGCTCAATGTCCCTAACAATTCAAGCATCAAGATTTTTTTAAAATTACAGTTTTAAAAAAAACAACAGACCAGAGTAAAACAAATCCTGTAAATCAAATTTTTAAAGATATGCTTTACATTTCCCCCATACTGAGAGCTAAAAGAGACATGTTGCAATGTAAAAGAAGTCCTACTGAACTGAATCAGGTTTACTCCTTGGTGACAGCTACGTACAGGACAAGGTATATGTGCATGAGAGAGTTTGTGGAGAGAAAGAGAATGTGTTTAAGAGTGTCTGTTGTGTGCTGACCCAGGAGAAGAAAGACAATAATGAAACAAAATGTCTTGACTTAACCCTGGGTGGGCTAGCTGACTGGATGAAAAGGAGGGTGGAGACTGGAAGGTGAAGTGGCTTACAGAAAGAAAAGGGAAGGGAGTTGGCTTGGTTGAGAAGTCTGAGTAGTATTAGAATTAATTAGGGGGTTGAGTTAAGCTACTCCTCCTATTAAATCAGAGCAATTAATTTTAAAGGAATTTATTTAGAATTGACTTGGAAGAAATAAACCAAATTGCTTCTGTGAAATGGGTGTCCTATAGGAATAGGTTCAAAAGACTGGTTCAGAGGGGTTGGATTTTACTTTCTGTCTAAGAGACTTCCTTTGGTTTATATTCATGGACTATTTGTCTCTAAACCTCACCAGTTTGCTTTCTCTGAAATTACTGTTTTGTTGCATAATGTGTGTGTGGCTGGCTGGGGAGGGGCCAGTTATCCAGTTTGGTATTTGGGATTCAAACCAATCCTGTCCTTTGTAGGCATGTTACATGGTCTTTGTGACCAACCTCAATAGTAACCTCTTCATCAATAGCCACACCCTACAGCAGCCATTTTGCAATTACTGATGCCCCCTCATGGCAGCCATTTTGTGGTGACGCCCATAGCAGTTTATCAAATTTCTAAATGTGCCTGCAGACTCAAAAAGGTGGAGATCCGTGCTCAAGAACAATACCACATTTACGCACTCCCTCCCCAACACAAAAGCATGCGGAAACATGTCCAGAATTAGATGTAAGAGAAAATTCCTGGATCAGTTATGGGAAGCAGCGACAAAGTAAAAGATACATGTATGCATTCTTTGCGCATGACAGCATGGACACACTGCACATCATTTTTCTTGCAAAGAAGTGACATCTGCATCAACTGCTGCATCAATTGTACTTAGAATAAGTAATGAGCAAATTTCCCCTCGGAAACACCTTGTGTTGGATCTCTCACCTCTCCCAGAACTGAAATTAATGAAAAGCAACCACACAGCACTCCCAGCTATATCAAGACAAAAAAGGAGCAAAAACATAAGAGAAGTTTAGGGCAAAAGCAGCCATTGCAACTGGCCAAGTGCCACCATCACTGCCACTAGGAGCTCTGGAAAAGTGCAGGGCAGTAATTACATAACAAACAAAGCCTGTCTCAAGCTGTGAATTAATCAAACTGCTGAAAATAAAACCTTCCTCTCAGGAACTTCAGACAAAAGAAATGAAAACAACAGGGCTGGCTGGGTAATGAAAAGCCAGCACACTGAATAGGGGACAAAAGGAAGTGGAACAATAGGATGTTGGACAAAAGCAATAAAGTAAAGGGAAGTGTGACAGCTGAACAATGGGGTACTGTGCACGCCAGAGTTTCTGATCTTAGCAGGGCTTTTTTATCTCAGTTCCCTGCCCTTCTCTGAACAAATCATTGTGCTTGTGCTTTTCAGGCTATTGGGTTTCCTTTGCCACTTGCCTTTTGGCTCAGCCATTCTACTCAGAAACCTGCATATTCCCATTTTCATCCCTGGTACAGTCCTATCCATGCTGCAACCCACCAGAGACTAAATAGATTTATCTTCTGGAGACAAAAGCCATCCATGTGTTGGGGAGGAGCACTGATAAGTGACAGGAACTCAGCCCCCACCCCAATAACAGATGCCAACTGCATTATGTAGTCTTTGGCTCTCACATGAAATGGCAACAAAGCCGGTCTCACTGCCATTGGTACAACACTGCTGAAGGAAAAATCCTTTGGTCTCTATTTGTCCTAATTGTTCTACATCCTGCTTAAAGGGCTTGGCTGTGGTGTCTGAGCATCATGCCGGGCAATTTTAAATTCATTTTCAAGAAGAACACTTTCAGGCAGAGAGTAAGTATGTTTGCGTGTGTGTGCCTGACAGAAAGGGAGGGAGGGACTGATTCAGTGCATCCAAACCCAGAAGAATTGTATGGATCCCACTCAGGCCCAAATACAAAAAAGTAGGATTTGCAGGGTCAGAACACATGAAAAAACTGAATAAATAAACCACTTATACATGGTGGGCTGGATCCAGATTTAGGCATGTGCAATTAGGGTAGTCCAAACAGACTGTCCCCCATTCTTCTCTATATCAGCCTCTCCCTATATCAACCTGAACATTCTTCACAGACCATTGTGGGAACTTGCTGAATAGGATAAACTGGGCTTTCGGGAAGCAGAGGGGGCAATTCCAGAAAACTGGGTGGAAGTGCCTTCTGGTGAAGCAGAAGGTGCTGCTCCATCACAAGCACTGAAGTGAATTTCAACTGACACTCTCTTATACATCGTATGAGGAAGGGGCAATATCTTGTCTTTGGACATTATCAGACAGGGCCAAAATGCCCCGTTTCTGTCCCGTCACCTCCTCTCCCGTTCCTGTAACGGAATGGAGGTAAATGTTCGCACACTTACCTCCATTCCGCTCCAGGAACGGGCTCCTTGCCTCCTTGCCCGGCCAGCTGTAAATGCAGCCGTCATAAGGCTGCCTTTACGACCGGCCGGGGGAAATCAGGGAAATTTAAAATACCCTCCCAGATGTCAAATCGAAAAATAAAAGGTAAAAATAAATTTAAAATTAAAAAAAGCAACCCAGGGACAGGGGGAGAAGGGTGGCACTTATCTTGATGTCCAGATTGTGGCAGGAAGTGATTGCCATGGAGCTCCTCACCCGTGCCTGTCATCGCAGAACAGGGACGGGGATGTTTCGCACGTCCCTGATTCCGTGACAGGCACGGAAGAAAACAGAAAAGGGGTTCTATTCACGATTTTTCATCGTGAATAGAATACTGGGGGGGGGCAGAACGGAAGGATCATGGGGAGGCTCGACGTCATCTGAAACGGAGCCCCTTTCTCTCCCCTGTTCTGTTCCTGTCCTGGGATATTTGCCTCGTCTGATAATCTCCTTTGCCTCAGGCAGCAAAATGCCTTGGATCAGTTCTGCTGTCAAGGACTTTGGAATTTTAACTGGAAATCTCCTGTTTGATACTTTCTAGTGAGCTACGCCAGACTGTGCAGACTCATGAATCAAAGTCCTATTCAGGTGCAAAATGAAACACATGAGCACAACATAATCAACCCCTATAATTGGCAGGCAACATGAAGCCTCTGGATTACCTAATCCCAATATAAACATTAACAGCCTGGACTTCTGTCCTTGCTACTTAACAGAACAATACTTTCTGCCTAATATGCTTTGGGGAGCCAGTATGGTATAGTTAGGGTTGCCAGATGTCAGAGTCTGGCCCTGAATCCCCAATTTTCAGAGAACAGTGTAAATCTCCAGTTTGGGTTGTTGTACCACCAGGCAAGAAGAAAGGGCTGTGTGCAAATCTCCAGCTCAGCTAGGAGAGCATCAGCTTGCTACAATTTCAAAGGCTTCATTGATTAGTTGCTGCAGCTTGCAAAGATTCTCCAGGGGGATCTAGGTAGGTTTACTTACTTAGCTTCCTCCTTCCCTTGCAGTCATTATGCACAAGAGCTCACCCTCCACACTGCTCTGCATCCACCTTCTGGCTAGAAACAAGTTGGCTAGGTTAAATGTTCCTTATCTTGTCTCCCTAAGTAAGTGATAAGGAATAATCCCCTCATTTCACCTTGATCTGGGAACAGCCTCTTTAGCTAAGATGCCTATCTTAATTTCCAAACAGGAAAAATGTGTGTGTGTTTGAATGACAAGCTGTGAGCAACTTGGTATTTAATGCATAGTGCTTAATGACATCATTAGGGCCTGCCCCTAGGTCTCAGGTTTTGATCCAGAAACCTATGGCCTGAGATAATCCTGAACTAGCAACCTTGGGTGTAGTGGTTTGAATGTTGGACTAGTACTCTGAGGCAAGCCATCATGGGCATGTTGCATTCTCTCAGTCTTAGAGGAAAGCAATGAGAACCCTTCTCTGAATAAATCTTGCCAAGAAAACCCTCTGACAGGTTTGCCATAAGACAGTCAACTTGAAGGCACGTAACAATGCTTCAAATACCAGCATCTTCAGTTCAGGCCCCAGGAACTAACCTCAAAGACTTTGGGGTAGAGAAAGCCTGGGTTTACTTATATTTATTTCATTTCTATCCTGCCTTTCTCCTGACACGGGACCCAAGGCAGCTTAGAACAACTGGGAGATTTGGGTCAGACCACCTACATTCTTATATGTGTTTGTGCCTTCAAGTTGACTGTCGACTTTTGACAAACCCATGCATTTCATATGGTTTTCTCAGGCAAGGAATACTCAGAGGTGCTTTTACCAGTTCTTTCCTCTGAAATATAGCCCACAGCACCTGGTATTCATTGGCAGTTTCCCATCCAAGTACTAACCAGGACTGATCCCATTTAGCTTACAAGATCAAATGGGATCTGGTGCCTTTAGGGTATTTGGGCTACATCTGCATTCTTAACCTGGTCCAATATGAGTGTAAGTTCTTAATCTTAGCTCTGAGCTTGTTCAACAGAGACAAGAAGATAGCGTATCTGTTCCTGCTATTGAACTGCTAGCAGCTTCCTCTTTATTAGCCCAACTGTTACTAAGGTGCTGTCAGTTCATGAGACAAGGACAAACTACATATTGCAATGTACATGCTTTTGAAAAGTGTTTGAGTGGCCACTTACAATTTGCCAAAAAAGAGGAAATGCCTCACTGAAAGGCATGGGTTTGCATTACTATTTGCATAGGCACATGTAGATAAACTATAGTAGAAGCATATTACTATACTATACATCTCAGCATAGTGAGGAAGAATGTGACCAAGACAGCTCAGTCTTCTGTCCAGGTGACAACAGCTAAAGAACAATTTCAAGGGCTCTGGTTTCCCTTGTTATTTTTTTTTTTTAATTTTTAAATTGGAAATGGACTGGAGATGCCTTCTGTCCTCTGTAAAGTAGGACATACCCTAGTGTTTAAACTGGAACACTTTTATTCTGAAAAGAAAAGGCAGCTGTGGTGCCTCACTTTGGAAGATGTTCCTGATCCAAACTGGGACCTTGGATATGCATGCATGAATGTGTACACAAACACACATGCCACAGCTGCTGTCTGCCTCATATTTTGGCCCAGAGGCATCAACATCAGTTGCTTCAGGGTGGTTATATAAATGGGCAAATTCTCCATTATGAAGGTCACATAAACTAGGATTCCTGGATCTGTCTTTGGCTACGTTTCCAATTGCACCATGTCTGCCTATTGCTTGCAAGGTTTAGGCGTCAAAACCAAAGTTTGGTTTTAGGAGTACACCCCCCACACACCATTATTCTGGATGCAAGGGACATTGGCCGGGAAACAGCCCACGCTGCAGTAAATTGTGAGTGGAGGGCCTGAGGCCACTATTCTCGAGTTATCAAACAATTCATTTTACAGAAGAGCTCAAAAAAGGTCAGAGCAAGAGAAATGTAAAAAGAATCTTCAGGGCACCCTGTCCTGCAAAGATACAATGAGCAGAGATGAAAATGAACTGAGCATAAAGAAACCCATGCTTTCGTTCCAGTCCTTATTACTTCAGAAACCCTGTTGAATGCATAACCCCATTATGCTGAGGGGGGAAAAAAGCCATATTCTTGTTGCAGGTCTCGCTAGCTCACTCACTGGTATGTAGTAAGAGGGTTGTATTGTCATTCGGACAATGGGGGAATCAAGAACAATCAGTTGGTGGTGAGCTGAAAATGTATTCATTTTAAAAGAGCACACAAAGGGAAAGCTCCAATCCTCCAGAGGGTCAGACTCCTATTGTACTTAATCTTTTGGTACCACTGGAAGTTTACTCTCAAAATGGGTCCGTTACTTTAATAGGTGTCTGTTTGAAAAAGGAGTCATTGTATTCTTATTACATGGTTTGCAGAACAAAAAAAAATGTGTTCAGTTATACTTGTTACACGGCGTGCTCTAGTGATGGGCCCATTCCTCATTCTAATAGTCTCAGGTAGTTACCTCAAGGGGAACGCTCTGAACAGCAAACAATGGGAAGGGAACAATTGGCCTGTTACATGGAAACCATCTTCCTGTAACGGGGGCTTTTCTTTTTATGTTTCCTTTTCTTCCACTGGGTGGGAGGGCTAAGTAAAGCTCGAATGTACAAGACAATGGGAGAAAATATAGCTGAGACCATGAATTCCAGCAAGATTCCAAGAGAAACTGGCACTTATGTGCATAATGAAACAACTTAATCAGTACAATAACTAAGACTGCAAACATGGTTTTGAAATATTATTAAATCATTATTTTGTACATGTGCAAAAAATGCTCCATAATAAGCATTCTTTCTAGACCCCATTCTCTAGAGTGATCTCTTATTGTCATTTTCATTTCACAGAGCAGATAATGCTACTTAAGATTCAGTGACTTATTGAATATATGAAGGTTCTTTGTTCCATCAGATTATTGGTCCATCTAGCCAAGGGTTGGGGAACCACTGACTCTCCAGATGTTCTGGACTAGAACTTCCACACTCCTATTGGCCATGCTGGATGGGTCTGATGGGAGCTGTAACTCAAAACATTTGGACGGCCAAAGGCTCCTCACCCTGATCTAGGCCATTAACAGTCTGCTCTAATTGGCCACAAGTTTCACACCAAACCTCAGGCTGGGGTCTCTACCAGCTCTGCAACTTGACTGGAGATGCTAACATTCAAACTTGGAGCTTTCTTTCACAGAAAATATGTGTGCTCTGTCCCAAAAATCTATATATATAATTCTCTTGGGTATGTTGCTGTTTCCAGTGTGCTGATTGGCTGCTTAGGGACCTGACCAACCAATTTCAGGTCTGTTGGGCAGCCAATCAGCACACTGGGAGCGGGACCATGTAGGTTCCAAACATGGTCACCGGAGAGGGAGTAACTTGGGGATGGCTGTGGTGTGTGCTGGAGTGCATGGGGTGGGGGGCCAAGGGCCAGAATGAGTGGAGGGGGGGCAGAACAAATGGAGGGGTGTGGCTGGGGTGGTAGGAGCAGAACAAATGGAGGGGGGTGGCAGGGGGCAGAACAAATGGATGGGGGGTGGCAGGGGAGCAGAACAAACAGAGGGGGGTTGGCAGGGGGCAGAAAAAACATAGCAGGTGGCAGGGGGGCAGGGGGGCAGAAACGGAGGGGGGTGGCAGGGGGCAGAAAAAACATAGCAGGTGGCAGGGAGGCAGAACAAACGGAGGGGGGTGGCAGGGGCAGATCAAATGGAGGGAGGTGGCAGGGGGCAGAACAAAGGGAGGAGGGATGCCAGGAAGCAGAACAAAGGCAGGGGGATGGAAGGGGGTAGAACACATGGAAGGGGGATGGCAGGGTAGAACAAACGGAGGCGGGTGGCAGGGGGCAGAACAAAGGGGACAGAGTTTTTTAATGGCGCATGGTGCGCCGGGTCCAGCTAGTATTGAATTGTTTAATTAAAATATTAATATTATATCCCATCCTATATCATGGGATCTCAGTCCAGCATAAAAGAAAATCAATTTAACCAATTTAAACCAATTTTAAACAGTAAAAAATATTTTTAAGCAGAGTAAAAGCTATTAAACAATTTAACAAGTTAAAGCAAAACATTTTAAAATTGTGCATATGTGAAGATTTGGTGGGGGGGGGACTCATTTACGTCTCAAAGGCTTTATTAAAACGCCATGCTTTCTTTCACTTGGCATCAAAATGACACCAGTGTTGGCACTTGTAGGGGAGAGTGTGCCACAACCAGGGTGTGACAGCAGAATACAGCCCCAACTAAAAGGAGATTTACATCCAGGTGTCCCATCTCTGACTCTAGTATGAGTGAACAATGATGGCTTGGAAAGAAAAGTACACTGTTTTCTTAGCTATGAGCAAGTCCAATGCGTCCTGCATGAGGACAGGGCTATAGTACATCAGTTCACTTAGAGCTGCATTCTGAAGTCACTGCTTTTCAGCCTGGATTAAAGGCACATTCAATGGCCACATTGTTAACTTTACTTGAATTTGGGACTGTGTGTATAAAATTATCAGAGACCTAACCATTCTGATAGGATAGTGAGAGGATACATTTTAATAACCTGGCTCATCAGAAGCAACTGAGCTGAAATTATTATATTGGCTGCTTCTTCGATCAGGATGTTGGAGCGAATCAGGATACTAGAGGTTCTCTTGAGAACAGCCCTATACAGAGAGATCAGTCCATGCATTTCTGAAAAGTTATTACCATCAATGACCTAAACTTGGGTTTCCAGGTCAGGATTGTCTAAGGCCTTGAGATTTCAGGATCAACACCTAAGACCTAGGGATGACCTCCCCGCAAGATGTCACAGGGTTTGGGCCCTAGTAAGGTTACTAAGGGGATGTTACAAGGGACAGCCCCTGGTGATGTCATTAAGCATGATAAATGAACCATCCACCACAGTTATGCAGCTTATACAGTTCAAATAAATAATGTCTAGTCTGAGGAAAATATATATACAGACACCTCTTACCCCAAGATTCTCCCCTACACCCTAAGAATAGGAAAAGAGGGTCCAGAATCTGAGATCTGGCAACCCTAACATAAATCTAACACATAACGCATTGCTGGGGTCTTTACCTCAAAGAACCTTGTCCTCAGAGGTGGATGTACACATCTGTTTGAAATAACCACTGAGAATAATCAAAGCTGGGTCAATTCATCTCTAAGCCCCCAAACTTAAATCTTGTGAAGGCGCCAAGCTCTCAACACTGCCTGTGAAACCTTTTTCTCCCTCCATTGTTATTTCTTCGTGGCATACATCCTGCTATTCTCCCTCTGCAATGCCACCCTTCCTGGCTAAAACCTAAGTCTACCTCTCCTTTTTTTTTTTTCTTCAGGAGGGGCTCCAGTTCCAGCAACAAAAATAGCCATACTGGGACTGGCACCATGAAAAAATTAAAAGACCTGAAATCAGAAAGTGATACTTCCTTGACCAGGGTAAGATTTTCAAACAATTTAAGCTGAAGCCACATAGGAGTTTCTAAATGAAAGAGCTAGGATGGCTGCAACTGTGAACATTTTGATCTGGCAACCAATGGGATCAACTATTGGTTTTAATTTATAATTGTTTAATAATTTTTTATGGGGGAGGGTGCGGGTGGGGGGGTGTTTGGGGATTTTATCTGTATTGTATTTTAATTTTTGTAAGCTGCCCCGATTGTTTTGACAGAGGGGCGGGGTATAAATATTATTATTATTATTATTGTTATTGTTATTGTTAACTAAAGCTTTCCCAATGAGCAATTACTCTCCTCTTTTAGATGATGATGTTTTGACAGAATTACTGTATATCTAAAAGAACCCCCATTATTATATAGATCATAATGGGTTTTATATATTTCAGACAGTCTGATAGGCTGTTAAGGCAACAAATACTTTAACACTACAGAAATATTAAAGCTTTCAGGAAAATCAAAGGAGATTACCAGATCATCATCATCATCTTTATTTCTCTCCTGCTTTTCCCCCAACTTGGGACTCAAAGTGGCATACAATAAAAAGACATTGTTAAATCAGCAAAATACAAAAGTTAAAACACAATTATAGAACTAAAAAGGTTAAAACCAGCTAAAACTCTAAAAACACATAAATATACACACAAACGTACAAAACACTCAAATACATCCCAGCACTGACATTAGCAAAGATTGGCAAAGGCCTGCCAAAACAGGTAAGTTTTTATTTGCTTTGGAAGTAAGGCAGGGAGGGTGCCAATATGACTTCTCTGGGCAGGGAGTTCCAGAGCCTGGGTGCAGCCACTGCGAAGGCCCTCTCCCAATAGCATCCATAGCTTCTATACTGCCTTGGGGAAGGAGGAGCCATGTGACTAAATTCCTATTCTGTAATAAGGTTGCCCATCCAGGTAGATGAAACTTTTATGTATCTCATTTCTTCCCAATGCACTGGAAGAAGTAGCCACACCATGTCCATTTCCTCTCTCTTCTTCCTGAGAGGAACATTTGACCACCATTGAGGTATCAATATGAGTTAAAATATACCATGAGAGGAGGTTATTTTCCTTTTGGCCCTCCAACTGCCCAGAGTCTAGTTTGTCATACTTTGTCCATGCCAGAATCAAAACTTTTGATTCCAGCCTATTGACTTATTTTGGCCCATAACTGGACCTCTGGCTTTCATCTCAAGAGGCAACAGGATCACTGCAAAATGAAATAAAAGTCATTCAGAAATTATAACACACCTTCCCCTAATTCCTTGCAACAGAGACAGAGAAAAACCAAATTACGTGGCATTTTAAACAAATGATACCCACACGTGGCTTACTCTCTCTCTGGCTTTTCTTCGCAAACGAAGATTTAGGAAGGACTCATCCTGCGCTTTCTGCAAGCATGCTGATGACTAAAAAGGCCAATCCGAGATAAACAAGTCTGGTTGCAGAAAGCACAGCAGAGGGTCTCCTTAGGTGATGTTTCTGGGTTGTGATTCTTTCTGCGTTGTCGTTTCTCTTCAAGACTTGTTCGGCGTGAGCTCTCAAATAAGGCTGCAGCATTGTGGATAGTGCGTCTCCATGCCTCCCGATGTGAGGCCAGGGCGGACCATTGTTGGTGATCAATTTGGCCGAGCCTGAGATGTTGTTTCAGGGAGGCCTTGTATCACTTTTTTGGAGTGCCCCTCTTACACTGGCCCGTGGCAAGTTCACCATAGAGTACTATTTTTGGGAGGCGATGGTCCTCCATCCTAGAAACATGCCCTGCCCAGCGCAGCTGTGTTCTCAATATCATGGTCTCAATGCTGGAGATCCCTGCTTGCTCAAGGACAGTAACATTCGCCACATAGTCAGTCCAGTGTATATTTAGGATTGTATGTATACAGCGCTGATGAAAGCGTTCGAGGAGTCGTAGGTGGTGGCGATAGGTGACCCATGTTTCAGATCCATAAAGGAGAATAGACAGTACAATGGCTCTATACGCACTGATTTTTGTGCTTTGCCTCAGGTGTTTATTACCCCAGACTCTTTTGTGAAGTCTTCCTAATGCGCTATATGCCTTTGCTAATCTGTGATTGATCTCTTTGTCAATCTTGGCATCTGAGGAGATGATGCTTCCCAGGTAGGTGAACTGCTGAATGGACTTGAGCACAGATTTGCCGACGGCAGTGTGGGGATGGTGGTATTCGTCCTGTGGTGCAGGCTGGTAAAGACACCGTGCTAGTCTCGACAACCGTTCCGTTTTCTGCAGATTGACTTCCAGCCCAAACAGCTCTGCTTATTAAAGAAGATACATCCTTGCTATGTCCAGAGGTTGTTTCTTCAACAGCTTCAGAAGAATCATTTCTAAGTTCCCTTCTTAAATTTCAGTGCATTCTGTTGCATTTATTTAAAATGCATATATTTCATCTAGAAACCGTCCTTTCCATTAATAATTACCAGCGTAGTAAGATGATATATTAAGATCACAGAAAATCATAACCATAAAAAAAAAACAACACAAAATTAAATCAGCAGCCATAAGAACCAGAGCAGTAGAAGCAGAAGGTAAAAGTAATGGAGGCAACCCAAGTTCTTTAGGAAGTAGGCAGGCAACTTTGCCCAGTATTAAAAATCAAATAAGAAAGGAGTAAGGGAAATGTCCCCAAGAAAATGCTTTTTACTTGTTTGGCATAATTAAAATACTATCTGGTCTAATAAAAAGATATGCTGAGTTGTGCTGTTTTAAAGGTTTTCTGTGGTTTGCATATTGTTTTTTTTAAAATGCATTTTAATATTTTTAATGTTTAATGTTTTAAGTTATCAATTCTTTAATTGGTTTTAAGTCTTATATTTATACTTTTATTTTGGCCTTTGTATTTTTTTTAATTAGCACTGTTTTCAATATGATGTTAGCCGCCTTTAGTCCCATTATTGGGAGAAAGGTGGGATATAAATGAATGTAATCATCACCACCAACACCACTGCAGAGAAGACCCTGTTCTGTGTACTGTATTTTAAACGACAGGCAGCATACAGAACCTTCAATATACCAACCTTTATTTTATTTCCCCTTCCTGTTTCAAATCATGTGTAATCCTCACAAAAGGGTGTTAGATCACTAGCAAACATTTGGTGTAAATGTAGTTCTCAGTATCTACAGCTAAAAGAATAGTTTGTAGCAAATCTATCGGATTTCTGGTATGGCCAAACCAGAAGGAAAAGCTACTGAAGGTAAGCAGTCACTTCCTCTCTCTTTTCCAGACATGAGGTAGAGATTTGAAGGAAGATGTGGAGCAGAATAGCAGCCCTGCTCACATGCCTCTTCTGCAGCACTGGCAACAGTTTTTCCATAAAACCTGAGAGAGCAAGTGTAGGAAACTAGCAGGGCAGAAAACCCTATCTCCACAAAGACACTTTTATGCTCACTGAGATTATCAGATGCAGCAAATACCATATCAGAAGATTACGACAAGAACAGGAACAGGCAAGATTATCAGACGACTATGCCCTCCGGTGTCCCGGAGACATAGTGCGGCCATGAGTAAGGCGTCCCTTTTTATTTGCAGCTTATACCCGTCAATAAGAAAAGGAAGTCTCGTCTGCGGCAGCACTACACCCCCGGGACTGCAGAAGGACACAGCGTCTGATAATGTCACCCTTCCTGTTCTCCCATTCTTCTGGCATAGTTTAAAACACAGTTTTTGCTGCACCCCACTGCATCTGATAATCTCCTGAGTAAATGGGTCTACTCTAGTTGTGATTACTAATACATGTCAGGGAGAATGCTGAACTAGATGGGCCTTTGGTTTGATGCACCATGGCTTTTCTTATACAGTTGTCTCTCCATATCCACGGATTTGGTATCCACGAATTTAAGTATTCATGGCTTGAAAATGTTCTTTAAAAAAACAATAATCCAAAAAGCAAACCTTGATTTTGCCATCTTATATAAGGGACACCATTTTGCTATGCCATTGCATATAATGGGACTTGAGTATTCACGGATTTTGGTAACCACGGGGGGCGGGGGGTGTCCTGAAACCAAATCCCAGCAAATATGAAGGGACAACTGTATTCTTAAATAGGCACTTCCCTGAAGCACTCCCCAGTAATACTGGGAAAATTTTAATTGGGCACCACAGAGTTTATTTCAGTAACCTTTACAACATTTCTAAGTTTATTGATGCTACATCTATTGCACATACAGTAAATAACTATGACACATCTGAGAGTCAAAAATATGCCATTCAGTTTCATTGTTCAGCAGGACAATTTTATTTTATTGTATTTATATCCCACCTTTTTCTCAATATGGAACCCAAGGCAGCAATATCCTGAACACTATGGAGCCATCAAAACTGCTAGGGCATTGCCTTTTGCTCCTTCACTAAATGAATGAATATTGCTGTCTTTCCATGTATCAATTGCCATCACTCAGAATATTACTAAAGTTCTGTGAAAAAGTAAATACTAAAAAAAGAACAAAAAGAAAAAGGAAACTGTTTAAATAACAAAGGTTTATACAGAGAGCATCTAAAGACAGCATACATTATTATGTTTAGAATAAACATAATAAATGCAAATTGTTGAATGCTTATAGCAAAATACTATCCTAAACTGGGACGCTCAAGTAAATGGTAGATCAAAGCATTTTTATTTATTTAATTTATTTAAGCATGTCCAGACAAACATTCAAAATGTACTTTTCCCCCTTTTCTGTGTTTCTTATTTCTGGGGACCTAGAGAATTCCTAATTCAAGACACATTTTACTCATTGTCAAAACATATTTTAAGATTCAGGATGGAACCAATTTAAAAATAAAATTTAAAGACGGAAGAAAGGATTTTTAAGATTGAGAGACAATTGAAAGCACCCAAATATTTTTAAAAGCACTCAACCTGCAAAGTCAATATTCAGATGTTTGATATAAAGGAGGAAGATGAATCAGATCATTTGAGGAGAACACAATTCAGATATGTTGTCATTTTCACCAATAAATTAAACTTTGTGTATGTGAATTTCAGGATTTGGGGGTTGTGTTTATATATTACAAACAAATAATGTCACAGTCTTCAAGTAGAAATTTCTCCAAACAAGTTACATTGATTTTAACCCTTTGGAGTAAGCAGTGTGAAAATATTAGATACAGGGAAGAAATCTTTGCAATATACAATGTATCACTAAAACCTATTTAACCTTATAATTATAAATTTTAATAACACCAAATTTAACACAAAAGCAGGCTGCATACAATGCCCACATTATAAGTGAGGTTTCTTCTAATAAAAGATGTACTACAAGAATCTTTTGCTGCACAGAAAACTCATGTGGGTTTTGTGTTTGTTTTTTCTTCAGTTTTCATAGACACTTAGGAAAACCACTAATTCATGAAAAATTCCAATCTTCCATTAATATATAAATTGTTATGATGACACCTAAAGGCACCAGATCCTGTCTGATCTTGGAAGCTAAGCAGGGTCAGCCATGGTTAGTAGTTAGATGGGAGACTGCCAATGAAAACCAGGCACTGTAGGCTATATTTCAGAGGAAACAATTGGCAAAAAACTCCTCTGAGTATTCTACGCCTAAGAAAACTATATGCAGAATTCATGGGGTCACCATAAGTCAACAGGTGACTTGAAAGGACATATACACATACATGATGACACTAGATCACTGCAGATGATATCTTGATGGCATTGTGCAATAGGAAAGCTGGAGACAGAGAGCCTCTCTTCTATTGAAAAGGCTTGCTTTCTCAGTTCTTTCCTTACACACAACTTCTTACTAATCTTGCTAGTCCAGAAACAGGATTTTATTTATATTTACAGTTCGTATCTATATTACATCTGGCTTAAGTGTTTGTTTGCTTTTTAAAGGCCATATGAAAAATATAGAACACTTCAAAAAATTTGCATCCTGACCGTCTTTCTTCTCCTGGGTCACCACACATAAAAAGACACTCTTAAACACATTCTCTTTGTTTCCAATGATCACCCACAAACATTTTCTCTTATACACCATACACCCAACCACGTACACAATTGTTACCAAGGAGTGAAATAGTAAACTAACAATCTTAAAAACAGTTTTTTTATTTATTTATTCCCAAAGATCCGTCTGAGGTTACTTACTAGAACAGAGCTGTAGATATTCTCAAACTTATTTTTTTTTCCAAAATAACAAATTCTACAGAAATAACAGCTGGAATTCTGTGAGCTAAATACATAATGGTAACAGATTTGCCTATGTTTACCCTTTTGCTATTGAAGTACATTGTATGAGAAATTTATTTTCAAGGTTATTGGGAAATTTTGGCCAGTTCCAAAAGCAGCTACAAGACTTCTGATCTGGACCTGTTTGTAAGCAAGTGTTATCATGAACTCTTAACATTTTCATTGATTACTAATCCATTTTTGAGCACTAAATTGCTAGTGTTTACATTTAAGGCCACACATGTTCTGGGACTGGAGTTTCTGACAGAATATTACTTGAACAAACTATTCATGCACTATCATTGTGCAGTTTATTTTCAGAGCCTTAAAAGTTAGAAATTTGTTTTTAAAACATGAAAATAAAGCTGAGTAGCAATTAATTCCATATTTTACAATTGTGGAACTGCAATCATGGAAACCCTTCTGGTCTGATCTAATTGCAACTGAAAATGATTTCAAGCAGTAAAGATCCAAAAATATAAACTCAAGGAAACAAACCCTGAACTTGGAGAAGTGGCACTGTCTGCCCAAAGCCAAGCCAATCATTACAGTCGGTGCCACCCACTCTTTCCCTTTTTATTGAAATTGCCACTGCTACTTGATGAGTGAAAGGGATTGTTCTCTGGCTGTCTTGCCCTCATGGCCAAAGGGACCAAATCACAAAACCAAACTGTACATTCTGGCATGCTGACAATACCAACTCATGAGCTTTCCTTAAAGTTTATGTTCTGGGTTCTTTGTTGCTGGCATCTGGCTGCTACATCATGGGACAGTCAATGAACAGATATACAGAGAAACAGGATAGGAAACAGACTCAATCAGACTATGGGCTAGAAATATGCACAAGCATATCCATCACTTGATAATGTAAAATGGGGGATTTTCAGCTGAATGTGTGAACTGATTCAATTGCAAAGCATTGTGATGTGACAGCAAAGGTCTGTATGTGTTGTTTGATCTCTGATGGCTCATTTACACATGCAAATCAACACCACACCAAGGGACCAATGTGCAAGAAAGAAGAAGTCCTGGTGACTCCAAAACAAGCAAGAGAAAGTATGTTTTTAAGTGTTAAAACTATAATGAAATGTTTGTGTTATTTACAAAGCACCAAGAGGGATCTGCAACAAAATGTTGCAATTTATCATTCCTTAATAGGAGTGGCTCCTGTTCAGAGTTCCAGTCAATCAGACATGTCCTCTGCTCCAGGATAACCTGTAAGAAATTCAAGCAAAGCACTTCACTTCCCTCACTTTCCAGTTTTTTTTTTTTTCACAAGTGACACTCGTAGCTACTGTGCATCTTTTATGGCTACTGGGCTATGGGGGCTGAGAGTTAGTAACTTACATGAAGTCACCTTACCAGAGCTCATGGCCAGCCAGGGATATAAACGACACATGATGTAGTGGCTTGAGTGTTGTTGGACTACAACTCTGGAGACCAAGGTTTGCTTCCCTGCTTGGCCATGAAAACTCACTGGGTTACCTTGGGCAAGTCACACACTCAACCCTCAAAACCCTGTGATAGGTTTGCCTTAGGGTTGCCATAAATAAGTCGGAAATGACTTAAAGGCACACAACAACAACAATCCCAATCACTCTCTCCATTACATCACACAATATAAACCGAAAATAAATTGTTTTGAATCAGACTTTTTCCTCCACGTCAACTTTTTAAAAAGTCTGCTCTCAAATCAAACAGAGGTAATGTAGTTCTTTGTTCTGATGACATGGCCACCTTGGCTCCTCTATCTTCATACTAAATCAGTGCTTCTGCATTATATCAGTGCATGTGATACGAATTCTTGACAAATTCTAAGCTATCAAGGCCACATTTTTCTCTTTGTCAGAGGAGCTGAGCTAATGTTAAAGTTCGGTAATGGCCGTCTAAGCTTGATCAGATTCAAGTGGCTAAATTTCTCAATAGTTCTGAAGTCCTATGCTATGTTATTCTATGTTGTTTTGCCATTTATGAGCCCCTCCCATGTCCTTATCAATCCACCTGTGCAATACAAAAAGGGAAGTCAAGCTTTCTATGTCTCGATTGCTTTAAAATGGAAACCATATTCCTATATATTATTGGATGTACAGATCTAACTAAAAGCCAAGACAGTAGCTGAACATCTAGTAGGAAACCAACAGGATCTGCAACATGGAGTGTTTCCATTCAGTGTCAGCCAGCCATGCTCTTCTCCAAGATATTCAATTTAATTTCTTCCTGTACCTGGTTTTCTATTCCCCCTACTCTCCAGGCAGCCAGCATATTGTGGCCTAGAAGCACACTCAATCTTGTTTAAGCTGTGTTGTGCACAGCTAGAGAAAGTTATCTTTTCAGAATACAACTCCCAGACTCCCCCACCCAGCACGGATACCCACTGGCCATGCTGGTTGGGCAATTTTGAGAGTTAGTCAACAACAACAACAAAATAGTTTCCCAAACTCTAGTTATTAGTATGTGTCCCCTAGGGTTTTTTCTATTATCTATTTGTATTTTTGCAAATCTTGGTGTTTGTCTGAATGTGCTCATATGGGAATGGTGCCATTTTGGTTACATAAGCAAAAGCACATCCTGCTGTTTGTTCACAAACTAGCATTGACTGGAATCAGAATCAGGTTCTTAAATGTGATGGACTCTCTGATTAAGAATAGAGGTCACTTATAAACACGAACTGTTGTTGTGTGGAAATTGCTAATGTGCAAAGAGCTTACAATTTGTATACCTATTTAGATTTATTTTATTGTATTTATTGGGAAAATTATGAAACATAGAAAAAAATCAACCTCCTCCCTATCTATTTGGTAAAACCTATATAACTGTGAACAGTATGAGTCATCCCCATTTAGATACATATAGAGATGTGAATGTATACACATTCATGTTCACAGTCACTTCTTTCAAAATATATTAACCAATACATAAATAAGAGGAAAACGATGAAGAAGTGAAGTGGTGACTTAAGCAGTTGGCAATATATTTTAATTTGTTGTATGATATTTTAGGACAGCCAGCAAGGTATAGTGATTTGAGTGTTGGACTAGGACTCAGAGAGAGGGGGTGGTGACTACTGAGTGACCTTGGGCACGTCAGACTCCTTCAAACTCTTCTGAATAAACACTGCCAAGAGCCATGACAGGGCCTCCATAAGTTGGGACTCAACTTGAAGGCACATAACAACAAATGATATTTTAAATGAATGTTAGTATATTTTAAATTTTACAACAGCAATTTTTATTTTGAGTAGGGCAGCCATGGTAATCTGTTGCAGCAAAACTAAAAAAGAATCTTATGGGCCCCTTAAAGACAAATAAGTTTTATTATGAGCCTTTGTGGACTTCAGCTCACTAGAAGATGTCTTGAAGATGCTACATGACTCTTTGTATCAATGTTTATGAGCGTTGAACCAATACAATAAACAACTTGGAGTCAGAAGCCCTTGGTGATACACTTCAGATCACCTACAGATCTACAAGTAGTCCCTCATCTGCTTTCTGCCCATCCCTCCTCTGTAACAAGTGATTTACCAGCATCTTAACAAACCTTGTCTTCCAGGACTGCAGAAATGTTTATAACTGGTAGGCCACACTTGATTTGGTGGGGCAAATTATGCAGGCCTGCTCTTCTTTTCATGTTGATTCCATGAAAGAAGATTCCTAGAAAAGGCTGATTTGACATATCTTTTATTTATTGAACCCATCTGAATTGCTTAAAAATGCTGTGCAAACATTTAGTGTCCTACAAAATTCTCAAGCAGACCGGAAAACCACTTGTTATGATATTATTGGAAAGCAGAACAGATAAATTACTAATGCTACTAGATTACCTTTTTCTCTCAAATACTTGTAGTAGGAGCCCCTAATCTACCTTTTCATTCATCTATCTATCTAGATAGATAGATAGATAGATAATGGTATATAAAACCACAAACTTGGGTTTTCCACTGTGTATACAGTTGAAAAGGAGCTGTAACCAAGCCTGGCTGTGTGAAAAGTGTACTACAATGACACCTGCATTTCTGTCATCATACCTTATTTTAGATGTACACTTAAACCTGTAATCCATGAAGAAGCCCTAACACAACAAAGTTTTATCCATTCAACATGCCTATTCAGAGTCCTGAGGCCTTTCCACACTACACCATTACAGCACTATGATTCCACTTTAACTGCTGTGGTGCCAGCCTATGGAATCATGGGATATGCAGTTTGTGCAAGGGTATTTAGCAATAGCAATAGCATTTACAGTATATTTCTATACCACTTATCAGTGCAAAGCACTCCCTAAGCAGTTTTACAATATGTGTTAGCTAATTGCCCCCAACAACCTGGGTACTCATTTTATCCACCTCCAAAAGGATGGAAGGCTGAGTCAACCTCAACCTCGGAGCCCTGCAACCTTTGTGGCTGCAGTACCGGCATTTAACCACTGCACCACCAGGGTTCCTTTATTTAGAATTCTCAGCCAAGTAGCTCAATTCTCCACCAAATCAGAAACCCTTGAATTACACAGGTTGCAGCCATAGCAGTTAAAGTGGAAGGATAGTGCTGTTACTGCATAGTGTGAAAGGGTTCCTGCTTTGTGTGGAGAAGGGAAGCAACTACTGATTATCTATGACATTGGGGGGGGGGATGTATGTGCTTTTTCAAAGTTTTCAGTTCACAATTCTGCTCCCATTTTCACAGAAACATGTTATTTTACAGCTACAAAAAAGTCCCCACCCACCCTCTCACACATACATACACACAGAGCCCAGCCCCTTCCAGCCAAACACTTTCAGGCTTTAGAACCAAAAGGTATTGCACCATTTCACACTGCATCTCACCAGGACAGGTTGTGATAGGATGAAAGGAAAGAATTGTCTTTTGCTAGTACTGAGGTGTCACTTACATTATTTTAGCACTAATCCAAGGGGTATTTTCACATATAAGACTCAAACTGAAATGTTACTGTTGCTTGGTAATGCAAATTTAAGATCTTTATTAACTAAGAAGCATAAGGCCTGGCTTAATAGTACCTGCAGATCCATGGAACCCAATGGCTCCAATATAAGTGGGACATTGAATCCACTCTGAACTTCTGCCTGAAATTCAAAGGAGATACCCTACATGCTGCATTCTATCCCCAATAGATTTAGCAGCATGGATAGCACCTTTAAACTTCAAACTAAACCCCCGAATGGAATCACTGCCCTACTGGCATCAGAACACCCAGCCCCTTCCATCACAGCAGAAGGAAAAAAGGAGCAAATCTACTTTGGTGACACCATGTAGTTATTTTGTACCTTCAGGTCATTTCTGACTTATGGCGACCCTAAAGTGAACCTATATATGGCCTAAATATCCTAAAGGCACCAGATTCTGTCTCATCTTGGAAGCTAAGCAAGGTCAGCTCAGGTTAGTACTTGGATTGGAGACCACCAATGAATACCCAGTGCTATAGGTATATTTCAGAGGGAGGAACTGGCAAAAGCACCTCTCTGAGTATTCCTTGTTTTAAAAAACCCTATGAAATTCAAGGGGTCACCAAAAGTCAATAGGCAGCTTGAAGGCACATACACACATACACTTGCCTAAGAAAATCCTATGAAATTCATGGGGTCTTTCATACATTGACAGACAACTTGAAGGCACATACACATTTAGGGGTTGTCTAAATGGCAAAAATATTCCTCACAGAATGTGAGAAGATGACCTGTCTCCATGGCAACCTGTGTTGTTTTTTCGTATTGTGAAGGAGGGGGGCAAAAAATAGCAAAAAAAATCTCAAGGAAAATGCACACCCCCGACCATTAAGACAACCATGTGAACTGTTCCACAGTCTGGAGGGGGAAGAATGGACCTTCTGATTGGTCAGGGGTGCACAGGCGTGCTCCTGCACTTTACCCTTTTTTTGACAGGGTGGAGAGCAGCCACAGGGAGAGGGAAGAAGAGAAACGGGGAAGGGAGGACAGCTCTCTCCTCCTCTTCCCCCTGCACGGGTGCCCTCCCTGCCACCACAGGGATTGGGAAAGGGAGGATGACTCCCTCCTCCTCTTCCCCCTCCCCGTGGGTGCCCTCTGTGCCACTGCAGGGATCAGGGAAGGGAAGATGGCTCCCTGCTCCTCTTCCCCCTCTCAGTGGGTGTCCTCCATGCCACCGCCACCATGGCTCCATTCTTATGGGGGCTAAAAAAAAACACATTAAGACAAATTGCAGCTGTTGCAATTTGACATTACTGCAGAGCAATCCATTTGTTGGGTGCTCATATAGACTGGTCCTTAGTCTACATTATTCATAAAAGCACAGGATGCTGTTTGAGACCATTCTGATGTGAACCTCTCACAGGGTTTTCTTGGCAGAATTTGTTCAGAGGGGGGCTGCTTTTGCCTTCCTCCTGAGACTAAGGACATTTTCAGATGGCCCTTACTGTGCAAGCAGCTTCCGGAGCAGTAACGAGGCTCCTGCGCGGCAGGGGGTCGTTTTCGGACGCCGCCATCCCTCTTCCGTGACCATTCGTGGCACGTACATGAAGCTTTGGAAACGGCTGCGTCATATTTCAATCATGGAAGTTGCCTGTGATTGAAATATGACACGGCTGCTTCCAAAGCTTCACGTATGTGCCACAAATGGTCACGGAAGAGGGACGACGGCATCCGAAAACGACCCCCTGCCACGCAGCAGCCTCGTTACTGCTCCGGAGGCTGCTTGCGCAGTAAGGGCTGTCTTAAAATGTCCTAAGAGAGTATGACTTGCCTAAAGTCACCCAGTGGGTTTCCGTGGCTGAGCGGGGGATTCCAACCCTGGTCTCCAGAGTCATAGTGCAACTCTCAAACCATTACACTAGATTGTAAGCCTGAGGGTAGGGGACCTGTTTTGTTATTCTTTGACTTGTAAAGTGCCATGTTCAGTGATGGTGCTACATAAATTGATGATGATGATGCACCATGACACCACAAAAGACCCCAAAGCCAAAAGAAACAAAACACCCCACCACCATCACTATGTAAGACTTAAATATAATATTTTGTGATCTGGTACAAACTTGTTATACACACCTTCCCACACCAACACCCTTCATCCAAAAGGAGATGAAAGATACATGCAAACTTATGAGCTGTTAAAAGGTTTGTCATAATTTTGAATTTACTGTTACATATTCTGTGAAGATTATCACACAGGCTTAATAATCCGTGGCAGGCATGGAACAGGGTCAAGAAAGGTTTTCCCTTTCAGATGACCTCGTCCCCATCCCATGATGCCCCCGTGATGCCTCCATTTTTATTTTTATTTTTATTCATGGGGAAAAGTCATTAATAGACCAGCCGTTCTGTTTCTGTCACAGAATCATGGGTGAGCTGAACAGCACCCCATTTTTGTCCTGTTATGTTGGCGCGATGTCAGCCGCGGGGGAGGTCCAGGCCAAACATTTCTGGGTTTGTTCGGGACATCAAGGTAAGTGACACCCCTTTTTAAACCCTCCCTGTGTTACTTCTAATGTTTAAAGTGTGATTTGGTGCTTGCTTTGTGTTTTTGACATTTTGTTTTGTTTTAATTTTTAAATTTCCCGCGAGAATGGGCGGGATTTGCTTTCCAGGTCATAAATGCAGCTTTACGATGGCTGCATTTACTCCTGGGCTGCCATGGGAAGGGGGAGCAGTTTCTGTCTCGCTACCAGGTAGATGTCTGAAAATTTTTATTTTATTCTGTAACAGGGATGGGAGGGGGGCAGGAGGGGGTAGCGAGACAGAAATGGGGTTTTAGAACCTGTCTGATAATCTCCTGAAAAATACCCACCTTTGCTACTTTTGCTTAATAATAACATTCAGCTTACTTACTTCCTTACTTTCTGGTCCTGAATAAAGGGATTGTTTTGTCAATGTTTTGTTTTTTTAATGGTAGTGGAAAAATGTGGCTGCAAATACTGGCTAATTAATTTTAAAAGGTTTATTTTTCTGGCCTTTTTCATTGCAAAAGCATGATTTAGCTACCCAAGATCAACTCCTCTTTCAGAATCATACTTAATAGGAAAGATTATTAGATGGTTTCTCTGTTCTCTGCCCCACTGTTGAAAACCTACTGTTTTTGATGAATCCTAGCCTCCTGACACTTCTTTCAGCTTCTGCCAGCTTCTGTACACTAGCAGTGTGCAAATAATCCATAGAACTATGCCTGCTTGACTCAAAATACATTGCAGTTGCTTCTTCTGAAATTCAGTGTAATTGTTTCTTGACAATCTCATTTAATACTACAAATGCTAGTACTATAGTTCATATTCTTTTTCAAAAGTAGAAGAGTTTTATTCCTCCAGGTGCCATATTTCATAAGTAGTAGTCTCAAAATATTTGGTGGGATACTTGTAAAACGACATTTGGAACCTTCTTCCGGTTCCTCAGATTCTAATGTCATATATTTTAGGATTGAAAGGCTTCTAAAACAAACATTATTGGTTGCTTTGGACATATGTGCAGATTGTTTCATCCAAACAGTCATCAAAACTGTTAACTCTAAGTGAATCAGGGCTTGCCTAGATAGTGAAAATACTCCTCATAGAATTCAAGGAGAATAGCTTATGTCCCAGTGGGGTCCCGTGATGATTCTTATTTATTTAGTTAGTTAGTTAGTTAGTTATACCCTGCTCTTCAGCCACAAGGCTATCAGAGCAGCTTACAAATTGTTTTTTAAGCAATAGCTATTTACACATCTAACTGCATTAAACAGCTTCCAATGTGTGTTAGCTAATTGCCCCCACAACCTGGGTACTCATTTTACCGACCTATGAAAGGATGGAAGGCTGAGTGAACCTTGCAGCCCGCTGGAATCGAACTTGCAACTTGCAATGTGGTGACTTGCAGTACTGGCATTTAACCACTGTGCCACCAGGGCTCCACCTCCACAGGGAGGCAAAAAACCCCAAATACTCCACCGGGAAAGCCTTTGTGGCTTTCCCCAAACTTTTTTTAAAAACCCTGAAGGAAATACACATTCCTGCTCATTGGGACAACCAATGCAATTCGTTGCACAGTCCACAGAGGGTGGAGCTGAACATCTGATTGGTCAGACATGCATGGGGTGGGCTTGCAGTCAAGCACCCGGAAGTGCTAGCAATTGTGTGCTTTTAAAACTTTTTTTAAACTACGGTATCAAAAAAGAAGACAACCTGGCAGAACCTGGAGATGACAAGGAGGGTGGCCACCCCAAGGAAGAGGAGGAGAGCCGCCAGCCCTTCACCCATCCTGGCAGTGGTAGTGGCGGCCTCCGATTCCAGCTGCAAAGGAATGGGAGGAGACGTTGGTTGCAGAGAAGGAAGAGCAGGGCGGCCCTTCGCTCTGGCTTCATCTCACCTTCCCCAGCTGGACTGCTCCTTCTCTCATGCCCATCCGTGGAGCTCTATGTCAGCAGCCTTGGGTGGGTGCAGGTTTCTCCTTCCTGACTATGCACAAAGAACATCTGGACCATGTCAAATAGTGGGGAAACAAATCACTCTGTCCCTTAGTCTCTCAGGCCTCTTAACTCCCTATTCACATTCTCTCTATTCTAGCGAAGTGCCTTAGGCTAGGGCTGAACCAAGAGATTAAGCAGTTTAGAGGAGTGCTTGAGAATCCTTTAAACCTACTTTTGGTTTACTCCAGCAAATCTTACCAGACCTGGACAATAGATGCATAGAGACAAGGAAGGAAATTTCTATAAATAACCTTGGGTATTTGGAATTGCAGTCTGGACTGCACCCCCCTGAACCTCCAGGTCAATGTAAGGAGTACCCTTCCTTCATGGGAGCCCTGTCACAACATCTAACAACAACCATGCAATTGTGATGGTATTGTCCAAAACTGTAATCAAATCCAATGTGTTTTAAGTACTTACTATTCATGAAGGGCATATCTATACAATAATTTGTGTGCCTGTCTATCTAACTTATCTGTTACACTACACAAATCCAAATGGTTGATCACAGAGTTGCCAGACTTGGTGTATTAAATAATATGACCAAAGGAAGTCCGCATTAAGGTTTTGGCCCCAATCCACCAACTAATTCAGATATCTCTTGAGCAAAAACTTTGGATATATATATACACACACACACACACACACACACGGTGTGTGTGTGTGTGTGTGTGTATTTGGCCATAGAATGTATATTAATGAATTGATTCTGAACAAATTTAATATTTACTTCACTTGGCATCCCAAATATTTTCATGCAAGTTTGGGACAAACTCTGAAACTTCAGCTTTTTAATGATATTAGTGGTTTGGTCCATTTTGAGCAGGACTTGGTGTGAAACAAATTTTATGAATCATGGGTGCTATTACTGAAATATTTTTTTTCATTCAAACCATAAACAAAATTACTAGCATCAGCCCAGGCAATGCTTGGTAAAATTTCTAGTCATCTGTAAGCCAACCTGCCTTAAGAAGCTGCTTGTCGAGTATGTTCTAAAGAAAAACAATAGAAAGACACCTTCTACACTATGCCCATTTATCATCTTTTTTGTTTATTGTCATTTTGGAAATAAATGTGCAATAATACTGTGTTTCTCTCCCATTTGCAAACAGACTTATGCCTGGGGTGTAATCTTATCATTGCCATCTATCCACCCTGAGGAAGGTCCCCTTCTTTATTTTAGTGCCTTGGAGATCATAAGAAAGAGCCCCAAGCTTTTGGCAGAAAAGAAGTTCCTTTTATCGCAGGGCAATAAAACAGAGTTTCAAGAGAGGAAACTTTGCCTCTGCATTGTTTGCAGGCTTTCAGTTACACATGACCCACCCTAAAGTTTAGGAAAGAATGGCATTTGTTTTGTTCCACAACTCTGTACAACAGACAAGAGGCTCTTTGTGTCTCCTAGACTCCTGAGGCACCTGTTCCCAAACCACTCCATTCCTCACAGTGCACCCTTATTTATCCCTGCCTGTCCCTGCTGCTAGTTCTCTCCAGCAAAACAGCTTTGGCAGCCCTTCCTACACCTGCCTTGATCTGGCACTGTGTTCGAAGCAGAGGCTGTGGGCAAGGCACAGTTGCTTTGCAAGCAACATAGCTATGCTTATGTCACACATTTGTTATGGGAAGCACATGCCACTGGGGTACAGAACAGAAAGGGAGCTGTGAGAGCAAGTGGGAGACACTCACTGCTGTCCTGGCAAATTGGCACTTAGCTGAGAAACCCTGAAAGATACACAGCTGCCACTGCAGTAGAGATAACCTGTACCCTTGACCCAGATAGCTTGACAGCATAGACCCAGAGACTGTTACCCTGAAAGGAGAACACATCGAGTTTGAAAAAGTTGCCTGGCCATGTTGGGGGATTGTAGATGTTAGAATTCATTTTTAAAAATCATTTTACAAGCTCTGAAAACACTGACCTACTGGCCAATTTCTGGATAATTTGTACCAAATCTGCAAGGGTTTCTGACTCCCACAACAACCATGGTTTAACAGAAGCAAATAAAAATGGAATTACATAGATGTTGAGTATCCCATATTTAAAATGCTTGGGACCAGAAATGTTTGGGATTTCAGTTTTTTGGTGTTTTTTTGTTTTGGAATCTTTGCATATACATAATGAGATATCTTGGAGATGAGGCCCAAGTCTAAACATGAAATTCATTTATGTTTCATACACATCTTATGCACATAGCCAAAGGTAATTTTATATATAACATTTTAAATAAGTTTGTACACAAAACAAAGTTTGTGTATATTTAACCATCAGAAAGCAAAAGTGTCACTATATCAGCCACCCATGTGGATAGTTTTGGATTCTGGAGCATTTAGGATTTCCAGATAAGGGATACTCAACCTGTACTAAAATGAATTCTCTGTCATGGCAGCCTTGTACCAGTCATTAACCTTCCAGCCTCAGTGATCTTTGCCTTCAACCAAGTCTTTGTGCAGCACTGCCAGCCAATTTTAGAGCTGTATTAAAATCCCTTATCTATACTAACTGAATTGTAGTTTTGTATACTATATGCAGGTCATTCCAGTCTAAGGCTCATGAGCTGTAGTTCCTAATAAGCTTCTTCCCCTTAACAAACATTGTATGTGTAACTTCTCCTCCCCAGTCTCTATACTGTACTCAACTCTGGTTAGTGGAGGAGGCTTAGTAAAAATATTGATTCCAGAAAATTTGGGATCACCTCTGATTTACAGTACAATATTGTACCTGTTTACTCAAAAGTAATTATTTTGAATTCAGCATGCTGACTGGGAATTCTGGGAGCTGTAGTCCAAAAAGTAACTTCTGCATATTTTGATTTAATGTGCTTCCTTACAACACTAAGATTCTATGACTCTATGAGTCTTCAGGTGCTAATGTTGTAAACTATCTGCCTTATAGATCTAGTTTTGTATGAATTCTACCAAAAACAACTACAGCATGGCTCTGGGGGAGTAAAATGTCCCATATGTCTTCAAGGGTGGGCAACTGTAATGGGTCCAGAAGCCAGTTTTCTGCCACTGGGATAATCCTGGGCTCCATGGACTGCCAAAAATGCCAAAACACAAAACAAAAGAAATCCACATCTAGTTTTGAAAAACAGGTCGAGGGTACAGAGGTACTCTGTAACCTGTTTAAAAGGTGAATTGCTCCTGGGGTCTTCCAGGGTTGAGCCCTCCTGATCTGCAGGCCCGTAGATCATTGCATCCATTAGTTAAAATGGTGGTCACGTGCACATGGATGCACTGACACATCTGCATTCACATCACCACCATTTAATATTATGGGGCATTTCCCACATTTTTTGCCATCCACAGGGGGTCCCAGGCCAGAAACCCCCACAGATCCAAAGGATCCACTGTACTGCGTTTTGCACTTTGGTGAGGCATTAGAGCAGTGATGGTGAACCTATAACACGCGTGTCAGCACTGACACGCATAGCCATTTGGGTTGACACGCAGCTGTAGGCCTCCACCCCCCCCCCGCCCGCAACCTCACCACCCTCCCTAAAGTGGCGATCGGTCGCCACTTTAGGAAGGGTGGAGGAAAGTGGTGGGTGGGGCTACAAAGCCCCGATCACCACTTTAGGGAGGCTGGCGGTGGATCCTCCCCCCACCTGGCCACCCCCCGAGGCCTGCCATGCTTCCCCAGAGCCACCATGGAAAGGCCGGGTAAGGCAGCGGGCGGGCAGGAGTTGAAGCATTGAACCCTGGAGCCACCTCGGGGAGGCTGGGGAAGGCAGCGGGAGGGAGGGAGGGACTCTGCCTGGCCTCTCCCCGGCCTTCCCGAGGGGGCTCCGAGGCTTCGAAGCCCCGGAGCCACCTCGGAAAGGCCGGGGAAGGCAGCGGGCAGAACTCTGCCTGGCTTCTCCCCAGCCTTCCTGAGGGGGCTCTGAAGCTTACCTGGGAGCCGCCTCGGGGAGGCTGGAGGAGGCAGCGGGAGGGAGGGAGGTCCTCTGCCCAGCCTCTCCCTGGCCTTCCCAAGGGGGCTCCGAGGCTTTGAAGCCCCGGAGCCGCCTTGAAAAGGCTGGAAAAGGCGGGCGGGAGTCTCCCTGGCCTTTCCTCGGCCTTCCTGAGGGGGCTCCAGGGCTCTGAAACCCCGGAGCCGCCTCAGGGAGGCCGGGGAAGGCAGCAGGCGGGGGGGGGGGGGCGAGAGTCTGCCTGGCCTTTCCTCGGCCTTCCTGAGGGGGCTCCAGGGTTTTGAAACCCCGGAGCCGCCTCGGGAAGGCCAGAGAAGGCGACGGAAGGGCGGGAGGGAGTCTGGCCGGCCACTCCCCGGGCTTCCTGAAGGGGCTCTTGGGATTGAGAGCCCCATATAGCCTCTTCGGGAAGGTTGGGAGGGGTGGAGGGAGCACGGTGTAAAGGCTTTTCAGCCACCCCCACCCTCCCAAAGCTGCAACAAGGCTTAGAAAGCTCAATAGCAGCTTTGGGAAGGGGGGGTAAAAAGCGCCTTTCCCACCAACTCCCCACTCTCCTGGGGCTTGGCTCCCCCCCCAATGGAGCCAAACCCCAGGAGAGCGGGGAGTTGAGTGCCTGGCTTGCTCAGCAAGCACTCCGTTTAAATCAGCTCCTCTCCCTTGAGTGGGAGGGAGAGAAGCTGATTTAAATGGGGTGCTTGCTGAGCAAACTGTGAATAATCAAAACCGCGAGAGTGAAAGCTGCAAATATGGAGGGGCAACTGTATACATTTATGTCATTTAAACAATAAATATAGCGAAATAATGTTTTTTCCTCAAAGTGACACACAACCCGAGTTATGCTCAGTTTTTTGGTGAAGTTTTACACACCAAGCTCAAACGGTTGCCCATCACTGCACTACAGCCTCTGATTAAGAATTCTGATTAAGAATTCAACCACTAATCCCAGGATTTCATAGGATGTTGCCATGGCAATGAAAGTGGAATCAAAACGTTATGCCTTTGTAGTGTGAAAGGGCCATAGGAAAGGCCCTTTGAGGGACTAGAAAATTTACCCCTTTGAGGGACTAGGAAAAGGGACAACTGAAGAGGTCAATGGCCACAAAAATAGATTTGGGGGGGCTGCATGGACTTTGCCCATCCATGTTTTATATCACTACATATCCCAAGACCAAAGGAATCAAGAAAACCTGAAACTGCCATCAATCTCTAGAGACTGGCAGTACAGTTCAGAGGTTGCAACTCCCAGTATTATTATTATTATTATTATTATTATTATTATTATTATTTTAGTCCATCCCCATCTTCCAAGGAGTTTGGAGCAGCATAATTACTCCATTTTTGTCCTCACAACAACCATGTAAGGTAGGTTAGGCTGAGCAAGATTGATTGGCACAGAGCTGAGTAAGAATTCCGTTCTGATCTCCCTAGTCCTACATTCATAGAATCATAGAATTGCAGAGTTGGAAGAGACCACGAGGACCATCCAGTCCAACCCCCTGCCATGCAGGAAATCACAATCAAAGCATCCCTGACAGATGGCCATCCAGCCTCTGTTTAAAGACCTCCAAGGAAGGAGACCCCACCACGCTCCGAGGGAGTGTGTTCCACTGCCGAACAGCTCTTACTGTCAAAAAGTTCCTCCTAATGTTGAGGTGGAATCTCTGTTCCTGGAGCTTGCATCCATTGCTCCGTGTTCCAATCTCTGGAGCAGCAGAAAACAAGCTTGCTCTATCCTCAACGTGACACCCCTTCAAATTCACATGATACCACTTATTATGAAGCGAAAAGACCTTATCCAGCCACTCCTTTTACTTTTTATGTCTTAGTCTCAATTCTGTGATGCTATGCAGAATAGGGCAGGTTTAACATAATGGTTTTGTTTCTGTGGTTTAAATTTGCAGCCAACCTGATTGCAATGGCACTGCGAAACAAAGCAGGATGTTGTAGCAATGTATCAGAGTGAGTTCATACCACTACACAGTCAAGAAAAGATACTACTTCAGAAAGAATGGCACTGTATAAATTATTATGAAAATTAGAAAAATGGACAATTGGGAAAAACGTATCCACACACCATACTAAAATCTATACCTTTTTCTGCCAGAAACGTACAGATACAGAATTACAGATGGTACTGCCAAACTGACTCAGTTTGGCAGATGTCAGTCAACACTTTCTTTCAGAACACCACAGTCCTGAAGAAACTTATTATTGTCAGACTTTTTTAAAATGGTACTTTTAAATACCAAGCATTTTAACTTGATTTTTCCCTCCTTTTAGACATTCCAGTCAATAATATTCTGCCTCTTCACAGCAGCCTTACTTTTAGTTCTGTTAGCACTCTACCGTAACAGAATTACACATTGTATCTTTGAGATCAAGGAGAGACATAACCAGGTATCTGCAAACTTTTTTTTCATGCTATTGTGGGAGCTAGACACTTTCAGAAGCAAAGAAAAAGTAGATCTCAAAATGGCAAGTTCTTTACTAGTCCTTGCTGTCAAGCCTCTTTGCTTTAAGCCATTTTTCTGTGAGAGTAATTAACCTATGAATATTCCTGCACTGGGGACAAGATTCAGGCACCAAGGTGTCAGAGATCAAAAGCAGAACAGAACCCCTGCTCTTTCCCTCTCCCCCATCCCTGTATCCTAGCTAGAAGATTTCTCAGTTATAAGCAAGGACACTAGAAAACAGGCTGTAAACCTTTAATGACTTTGCACCACCAGGATCCATATTGTCCACATCCCCCCTAATCAATCTTGCCTCCCTCCCTCCCTCCCTCTCTCTCAATTCAGGGAGAGAATCCATACACTAGGCTCTTTCTGCCACAGCATGAAAAGTAATGGTATTCCTTAAAGGTGACACTTACTTTAAGTGTGCTCAGCTGGGATTTCTCTCTTCTGTAGACTGGTGTCCTTTTTACTGTCTACAACCCTGCTGGGCTCCAGGTCCTGCTGAGTCAGTTTTAAGAGACATGGCATTTTTCCTTGTCTTGTCTACAGCTTCTTTTGCAAATGTGAAAGGTGGCTAAAAGTAGCTATAGGAGCATACCCTGCAGTGATATGTTCTGGCTCCAGGCCCTGCCATGGACTTTCCCACTGTGACATGGAATCAAGAAGCAAGTCCTCCTCCTTATTTCCAAGCAGATTTGTGTATATATGTGCCCAAGTCACCTGTCAACTTATGGCAACCCCATGAATTTTATAGGGTTTTCTTAGGCAAAGAATACTCAAAGATGGTTTTGCCTGCTCCTTCTTCTGAAATATAGGCTACAGCACCTGCTGTTCATTGGCAGTCTCCCATCCAAGTACTAAGCAGTGCTGACCCTGCTTAGCTTCCAAGATCAGAAAGGAAAATAAAGTGTTGTGTCGCCTATTAACACATTACTTTTTGAGATACTGAAGGGAGTAATATTACTTTTTGAAGCAACATAATAGCTACAAACGTCAATAAATTTCTGATGGCAATAAGTGATGCTTACTCATTAACTTCCACAGGAATTTTCTGAAGAGACATTTCAAGGATTTGTATCTGGGGTGTGTGTTACCATAAAAGATTTTAAAAGAACAGCAAGATGTTTGCAATAAGTTGGCAATGTGAGTAGTGAGTAACGAGCAAAATAAAAACAAAAAACCATGCAAACATATTAACATTTTTGAAATTTAGTACTGTTTACAAGCTTTGGTGTAACCTGTCTTCATCCCATCCAAACACCCTCTGCTCCAGTTGGCTTCCCTATATCACATTTAATATTTTAAGTTCTTCAGGGTGGGGATTTAGCTTTTAGAATTCTCTATAGTATCATGAATTTTGATATCATGCTATTGTAGAAGACAGTGTACATGGCCATAGTGACAGATAAAATTAACTTATATTTGACTCTATATAGGTCTTCCTATATCACTGCCATTAAAAGCCCCTTTATAGATGATGATATGTACAGTTGTCCCTTCATATTCGCTGAGGTTTGGTTCCAGGACTCCACCCCCCCTCTCCATGGATACCAAAATCTGTGAATACTCAAGTCCCATTATATGCAATGGCATAGCAAAATGGTGTCCCTTATAAAAGATGGCAAAATCAAGGTTTGTTTTTTGGATTATTTTTTTAAAGAATATTTTCAAGCCATGAATACTTAAATCTGTGGATATGGAGGGACAACTGTATATGCTATGTGTTTACCATCAGGTATGATGAATGTACATTATTTCTATTTCATTTCCCAGCCACTTCCCCACAGACAATACATTTTACTCTACATTCTCTACAGCAAAATAATGCATGCATTGATCAGCTATGACTGTACACTATACACATGCACTTTGCTACACAGAACTAGCAGATGTTTAGGATAATACAATGCATTTCCAGAATTTCTATGCCATCTTTCTGAAACTCACCAGGATGGTACACATAAAAAAGACAACAGTCCTATAAAACATAATAAAACAATACAAATTTTAAATAATTTTTAACATTTGTCAAAGCCAAGTTTTAAAAAATGCATTCAACACCTTTCCTGGATTCAGACCAAGTAGTGATCAACCACAGTTACAAAGAGAATGCATTCCAAAGGTTTAGAAGCAACAAAAGAGAAGGTTTTCTCTTGCACACCTGACAACTAGATCTTTCATCTGCTGCTCTTAATACTCAGGCAAGTCTGGATTAGTGGCCCATAGGATGGCCAGGCACTAAGGTGTTCAGAGTATTAAACGAGAACCTTAATATGATCCCAAAAAACAACTGGTAACTAGTACAGATCTTTCAGAAATGGAGTGATAGAAGTGTGGCAACATGAGACCAATTGTGGCATATATTTAAAAGGGACAGGCACTATGTTCAACATGTGCATGTTAACTCTGAAGCAAGTATCACTATATTTAGTAGGAATGATTCCCAAGTTGACTGTATAACGTTTGACTGTAGCCTATGCCTAATTCCTTAGAGTCTTAGTGTGAGCTAAGGGCTTGTCTGAGGGCTCGCACCTAGACTCTAAACTATCTAGTCCGTGAGCTGCTCTTCCCTGATGATGCTGCCCTTGTTGCGCACACAGAAGCAGCTCTGCAGCGCCTAACATCCTGCTTCTCAACAGCTGCAGAGCTCTTTGGGCTGGAAGTCAACCTGAAGAAAACGGAAGTTCTTTACCAGGCTGCATCACAGGATGAACACCACCATCCCCACACTGCTGTAGGCAAATCTGTGCTTAAGTCTGTTCAGCAGTTCACCTACCTGGGAAGCATCATCTTCTCAGATGCCAAGATTGACAAAGAGATCGATCACAGAGTAGCAAAGGCATATAGCTTATTTGGAAGACTTTACAAAACAGTCTGGAGTAATAAACACCTGAGGCGAAGCACAAAAATCAGTGTATAGAGCCATTGTACTGTCTGTTCTCCTTTATGGGTCTGAAACATGGGTCACCTATCGCCACCACTTCTGACTCCTCGAATGCGTTCATCAGCGCTGTATACACACAATCCTAAATATACACTGGACTGACTATGTGACGAATGTTGCTGTCCTTGAGCAAGCAGGGATCACCAGCATTGAGGCCATTATACTGAGAATACAGCTGCGCTGGGCAGAGCACATTTCTAGGATGGAGGACCATCACCTCCCAAAAATAGTACTCTACTGTGAACTCACCACGGGTCAGCGTAAGAGGGGCACTCCAAAAAAAGTGACACAAGGACTCCCTGAAACAACATCTCAGGCTCGGTCAAATTGGTCACCAACAATGGTCCGCCCTGGCCTCACATCGGGAGGCATGGAGACGCACTATCCACAATGCTGCAGCCTTATTTGAGAGCTCACGCCGAACAAGTCTTGAAGAGAAACGACAATGCAGAAAGACTCACAACTCAGAAACATCACCTAAGGAGACCTTCTGCTGTGCTTTCTGCAACCAGACTTGTTTATCTCGAATTGGCCTTTTTAGTCATCAGCGTGCTTGCAGAAAGCTCAGGATGAGTCCTTCTTGAATCTTCGTTTGCGAAGAAAAGCCAGAGAGATGCCTAATTCCAATGCAATATATTTAACATCCTCTAACTCAGAGGAGCTGTTATGTTAGTAAATTCTCTTGTTCTTCAGAATAGTTGTATAATATTTTACTCTCATTACATCATCTTGCGGTAATCATTTTACCAATTCATTACTTACTTCAGATTTGCACTCTTTTGTTTTGTTCCTGCCTTCCATGTTTCCCCTTGCAAATATGCAAGCAGCTGTAATTTGCTAAGAATGCTCCAGCTGTTTAAAAGTGGACTGTACACTTATGCTTTCACTAGATTGTCTGGGATGACTGCTGCTCTGCTGCATTTTCAAGTGAAAAATTAATTATCAGTGCGTTAATATTCAATTACTAACTTGGCAGATATACACCATTTTAATTTGATCAGTTTTAAATCTCAGTAACATGCATTAAGCATGCTACATATATGAAAACAAGAACTGTAAAGATACTGTTAATAATAACCCAAATATGAAATACTGGCACATCTTAAAGGAGCACCGTATATTCCGGCGTATAAAACGACCCGGCGTATAAGACGACCCCCCAATTTTTAAGGTAAAATGCAGAGTTTGTGATATATTCGCCCTATAACACGACCCCCCTCTTCCAACGCATAGCCCCCGCATGCCCTCCTGCACTCCCTTCCAGGAGGGAGCGCAGGAGGGGGATCCGCAGGCTGTACGGCCAAACGGGGCACGTTCACCCCTTCTCCCCACCTTCCAGGAAGGTGGGGAGAGGGGGCGAATCGCGGGTTTGGCCGCGCAGCTTCTGCATGCCCCTCCTGCGCTCCCTTCCAGGAGGGAGCGCAGGAGGGGGATCCGCAGGCTGTGCGGCCAAACGGGGCATGTTCTCCCCTTCTCCCCACCTTCCAGGAAGGTGGGGAGAAGGGGCGAATCGCGGGTTTGGCCGCGCAGCCTCCGCATGCCCCTCCTGCGTTCCCTTCCAGGAGGGAGCGCAGGAGGGGGATCCGCAGGCTGTGCGGCCAAACGGGGCACGTTCGCCCCTTCTCCCCACCTTCCAGGAAAGTGGGGAGAGGGGGCGAATCCCGGGTTTGCCTCGGCTGCTGCAGCAAACCGCAATGTTCACCCCCCTCCTCTGTCTTCCGTTGCTCCCCAAAGGGGGAGAAGGCAGAGGAGGGGGGCTAATGATCTTCAAAACACTTTGCTTCACCCCCCTGCCCCATCTCCTGCTTCTTCGCTCCGTTTGCGAAGAGGCAGGAGATAGGCAGGTGGGCGAAGCAAAGTGTATCCGGCGTATAGGACGACTGTCAATTTTGGAGGGCACTTTTGAGTGCTCAAAAGTCATCTTATACGCCGGAATATACGGTATCTTTCTCCTTGTCATTGTTGCTTTGTGCCTTCAAGTCATTTCCAAATTATGGCAAACCTATCAAGGAGCTTTCTTGGCACGATTTGTTCAGAGGGGATTTGCCTTTGTCTTCCTGTGAGGCTGAGAGAGTGTGACTTGCTCAAGGTCACCCAATGGGTTTCCATGGCTGAGTGGGGATTCCAACCCTGGTCTCCAGAGTCATAGTCCAATGCTCAAACCACTACACCACACAAGTAAATATAGGACTGGGTATTTTTTTTTCCTTTGGATTTTTTTTAAATACAAAGAAGTTTGGGACTGATTTCATCTCTAGTTATCATACTTTGCCTTGTGATGAGCAATTTGTCTGTACTTTATAGCTGTTGTTATTCAAGGAAAGCAGTTTACAAACTGTTAAGACACTTTAACCCTGGATTATAGCAACTCAGTATCCATCCATTAATCTTTACAATACATTCATGTGCTAAACAGATGTAAGCAATCTGAAAATAAAGAGGACTTTGAAACATATTGACTTACACCAAATCCATTTTTAAGCTCACTGTCATCACCAAGTATCATTGGGTTAGTGGCCCAACCAGAACTCCCAGTGCTCTGAGTGCAGTTTAACACAGGTTTGATTAAACAGGTCAAGCCATCACCGTTCTTTTCTGTAAAGAGCTGTTTGAGTTTTTCTTGCAAGCTTATACCATAATGATTATCCCTTCTTATGAATTAAATGTAAGGAAGATTATGCATCTTTGCTTAAATGTGTATGAATCTCTCTCTCATAATATACCATGCACATTTAAACTATAGAACATCTTTATAAGTGTACTTTTGTTTTTGTTACCATGCCATCAAGGCAGCTTCAGTTCATGGCTACCCTATGAATGAGACATGCCCTAGAGACCCTGATTTTAGCAGACTTCCTTGACTGAGCTGATACACCTGTAATACAGTCTTCCTCTTTCCCAGTTGCCTTCTATTTTCCCCAGCATTATCATCTTTTCCAATGAACTGTTGTCTCACGAAGTGTCCAAAATATGGTAACCTCAGTTTAGTAATTCTGGCTTCTAATGACCATTCAGGCTTGATTACTCTTGGGCCCATTTATTTGTCTTTTTTGGTGGTCCATGGTATCCACAGAACTGTCTTGCAGCAACACATTTCAAATGAGTTTGCCTGCAAGCTTTCTTCAATGTACAGCAGGGTCACTAATGTACAGTAGTTTAAATGTGAGTACTGAAAAGAAGGTACCATTCTCCTGCAGCTGATCTCCTACCTAAAGTATAGGAAATAAGAGCTGTTGAAGCACTTTTGAACTGTTTGTTTATGGGATTATTTTATATGACATGGATCTATATTACATAAGGAAGAAATCTACAGGATGGTATATACAGTATGGCATTTCTGAGAGATAACAGGGCCAGCTCTCTTTTCACCAGCTTCCTATGGAGCTTCAAATCATATTCACACAAAGAAGGGGAACAGGAGCCTTTTGCCTTTCTGGTTAATAAAGATGCAAAGGAATGGGAATGAATCTATATATATAATTCTCTTAGGTATGTTGCCTTTCCCAGTGTGCTGATTGGCTGTTCAGGAAAACACACCCAACCAATCACCACCCACATGCAAATTCCCTCTCCACCTTACAATCCACTCCCGCCACTCAATCTGTAGCCCAGATTGGGACCCAGTCAACTGGTAGCAGCAACAGGCTGCCTGTGACCGGACCCAGGCAGTCAAGTGGAGGCAGCGGCGGCGGCAGCAGCAGGGCAACAGAAGAAGTCACCCTCAGCAATTCCAGGAAAAGTGTAGAATACTGAGAAGCGGGAGGAGGAATTCAAAAAACCCATTGGCCTACCTTACAGGGTTGTTGTGAGGCCTACTGGGTGTTGGGGGGAGTTTTTAATGGTGTATGTTACACCAGGTACAGCTAGTATGAATGTGTTACTGTTATCACTTATCACAAGGGTTTAACTTACTTACCTGAAATCCTATCCATCTACTCTGGTCACCTTCCTCCAATAAATGTGTCTATGTGCCATCAAGTCACTTGTTGACTTATGGTTACCCAATGAATTTCTTAGGCAAGGAATATTTACGAGGTGGTTTTGCCAGTTTCCTCCTCTGAGATATAGCCTACACCTGGTGGTCTCCTATCCAAGTACAGTTGTCCCTCCACATTCACAGATTTAGCATTCACGGATTTAAATATTCACGGCTTGAAAATATTCTTAAAAAAATAATAATCCAAAAAGCAAACCTTGATTTTGCCATCTTATATAAGGGACACCATTTTGCTATGCCATTGCATATAATGGGACTTGAGTATTCACGGATTTGGGTATTCACGGGGGGGGGGGTGTCCTGGAACCAAACCCCAGCGAATGTGAAGGGACAACTGTACTAACCAGGGCTGACCCTGTTTAGCTTCCAAGATCATATGGGATCTGGTGCCTTTAGGGTATTAAGCCATGGCTGTAGTTATGCAGTGGTGAGAGGAAAGCACTTTGTGCATGATCACAAGGCACTCTGCTTTACTATTCATTTACAAATTCTAGGACTCAGGCTGGCTAGTGAAACAGATTCTATGCCCCAGTGGGTCCTGGTTCAAATTAAGCCCCAAAATATATTAGGATGACAGAGAAGAAAATTACCATCAATTATTGACAAGGAGTGAAATCTTGCAACATGGCTAGATCTGAACATTTTGATTAGATAAAATGTTGGGATGGTATATACATTTTCCTGCTGTAGCTCTGGCCTCATGTCCACTCATATTTATTCTACATGTGTATGTGATTTACTGAATGCCATGTTAATCAGCTATCTGTGCTGGGCTTCCCAACTCACCCCTTCTTCTCTATATGATACAGCACACTCTGTAAACCGGTTCAAATTGCTGACTCTCACATCCAATACCAGGCATTTCAAGCAGTAAGAAATGCAAAGAACCAATGTCTTTTCTGTTTAATGCTGAATAATAATGTTGCCTTGTACAAAATGAGGTCCCAGGCCAGAGATGGACAAGAGGCAGCCTGGCCTTCATGGACCCAAATTGGCTGTTTTTGCCATCGCCATTTGCTGCCACCATCAAAATAATGACAGAACAGAAATACAATGGCACCAGAAACAACCTTTTCCTTTGTTGATGTGTGGCTTCAAGTTGTTTCCAGCTTATGGTGACCCAAAGGTGAATCTGTCACAGGCTTTTCTTGGCAAAAATTTGTTCAGAGGAGGTTTGCCCTTGTCTTCCTCTGAGGCTGAGAGAGTGTGAATTGCCCAAATTCACCCAGTGGATTGCCATGGCCATGCGGGGATTTGAACCTTGGTCTCCAGAGTTGTAAGCCAACACTCAAACCACTACACCACACTAGCTCTCTAACCTTTCCCGCCTTTCTTTAACTCCCTCTGACTCTCCAAAAGGGAAAGAGATACTCTTAGGCAATTCCTGGAGCCATTCTATGGCAAGGGACGGCACTTTGGCATCCTCCTGCACCACAGAGCTGAAGCAGCAACGGGGACAGTTTGAGGAGTGTTGATGGTGGTCATCCAACTCAGCAGCAGCAACAGAGACTGTGGTGGTGTGGGGGTCTAATGCAGCCCCCACCCTTGGGACAATGCCCACCTCTGTCTTAGCCACAGGGCAGCTATGTGTCCTAATTTAGAGGGGACAGATCTTTATGTACAAACATTCCCTATTTGAAGGTCCAGGTCCAGTTTAACAATGCAGAACCCTAATGAGGGACAGCAGGAACCTTGACAACTGCCCATCTGTTTTTAATACCTGGGCAAAATTGTTAGCCAGCATGCAGCTTACCCTCTTTTCCACTATGTTAATCCATGCTGGGTTTCTATTTAAAATACTGCAATGATTTCTAACTTTTTCCTTTATAATATAAATTAGCCCATTCAAATGCTATGCAAATATTTGTCCTCTTTTTTTTGGTGATGCACATAAATGGCCACCCTACTTATACAGCCTGCTGGTAAGTTTAGTTGTATCTGACAAAGTACTTCCCACATCCAGTAGATGCATTAGTGCACTTTCATTTTATTGATTTTTTAAAAGTAGACCTGTGTTCCAATTAAACAAATGTTACTCAATTTTTCACAAGTTTCAGACAATTAATTAATCATTTTTTTAAAAAAGAAACTCTCATTGTTTTTAGAAGATGTGGGCCCATATGGAAGGAGGCACCATCTTCTAAGAGGCATTCTCTCATCTCTTACAATAAGAATGCCTCTTAAGATAGTACCTGTCACCCACAGTTTTTGAATGTTCCTGTATTAAAAACCTGCATCATAAATGGGTCCTAGAGCAAATCAAACCTGAACTCTCCCTAGAAGCCAAAATAACTAAACTGAAACAGTCAGTTTTGGATATATCATGAGAAGACATGACTCTGTTAGAAAAGAAAATAATGCTTGGTGAGGTAGAAGGCAGTAGGAAAAGAGGAAGACCACATTACAGGTAGATGGACTCAATCAAGGAAGCCACAGCCCTGAGTCTGCAAGGACTGAGCAGCTTTGATGGCAGGGTGACTTGGAGATCTCTCATGCGTTCACCATAAATCAAAGTCGACTTGATGGCAGTGAACAACAACAAAGCAATCATAATGTTTTAATCAGTTACTCTAATCAATGAATCAACTTAGTGTTTCAGGACACTTGAGAAGATCACCAGCCTAAGCAATTCTTCTTCATGGGTGCTGCAGCTCACACTTATGGGTCACTCACATCTGTGCACTGTATACATATGTGCAAACAGTTCATTTGTGTGAGTTCACAAATGACCACTTGAAGACCACTGCTATACTAGTTTTGTCCAGTATAAGCAGTTAAAGCAGCAAATCCATGCAACACACTACAGGAGTTTGAGGCTATGTCCTTCTCATTCTTTAATAGCGTAAAGTGAGAATAAAGGGACTTGTTAAGAGCCAAAAAATACCACATGCAGTAACTAATCATATTCTCCTAAGAATCTGTATATTCAGAGGCACAATGGTTTTTACCATCAGGAAGTGAGAACAAAGGCTTTCATCTCTTCCTTTATCTGCAAAATCCAATAACAGTTTTGACTTATGCTATTCAAGACAAGAGCATTGTTAGGACATGGGCACACTGAACACTGTGGACCTCTTCAAACACTGCATTTTTCATACTGCAAAAGTGTAATTCTAATCAGAAATTCAGTAGGTGGGTCAAAGAGAAATAAACCCTCATTTTACAAACTATGGTGGACACACATTTGGTCTATGTAGAGAAACGTCCTTGTTTGGGCCTTGCTGTTGGATATTAGGACTATTTCAGAAGGGGAGGCAGTCAGAAAAGCATAATAGATCTAGCAGAGTTCTTTGTGTCTGAATAGAAGCTTGGGTTGTCTCTTTGATTCCCCCACCAAAAAAACCCTCCCAAATACAGCCTGGTGAGAATCTCCTTCAATGAAAACAGACACTAATTTCAGACCCTAAAGTACTGCTATCATCTTCATTCAGCCATGCATGCAAAATCCCAGTCAATTGCTTTTATCCCCCTCCAACTGTGCAAGTGAAGCAGTGCTGATCATCATAAAAGGTTATAGGCCAACAGACTGCACAAAGAGACCAGTAAACATTCTTCCCATTTCCACTCACCCACTCACCCAAGGCAGTTCAAAACACTATTTTATTGCTTAATAAGAGCCCAGAAAATTGTAACTGACAGAGGGTAGTTCTGACTGAAAAGATACTGGGCTGTTACACACATTGAAAGTAAGCATAGATGCCAAGGAAACATTCAGTTATGGAAAGGCAGAATGTTAGATTCATATCCCAATTTCCATTTTCCAGATAGGGATACAAACCAGTGCCTGAACTGAATGACATGCGCTCAGAGGCTGGGTGAGAATAGCGAGAAAATGGAACTCCTTCCTCTCTCTTTTTCTTTCTTTTTTTGACAAAGAATGGGGATGGTTTTCATCTAAAAAAGTATTTAGCAGAAGTTATTACTAAATCAGTGGCATCCATTAAGCACTGGTTACTACATAGTGTCCTTAAAATTGTAGTCCAAGCAAGCAGGATAAACTGCTGGTTAAAGGAAGGCAAACATCCTTCAGCTTACCATTACCACTGTAGTATGTGGATCAATCAAGCCAAGCATGACCAAACTTTTAGAATTGTCTTGGTATTTTAGTACCAGTTGGCCCAAGCTCCAGTCAATGTATCAGAGTATTCAGCCCAGGCATTCCATTCTCTTTATTCTGTCTTTAATAATGTTCCTAGTAGTCCCAAATCAGACCAAAGGCTATTGTTGAAGACTGGAAATGTTCCAGGTTTGGACATATGGTGTTGAAGCAAGTGGATTAAGTGCAGCAAGCGTGAGTATTGGTTGCAGAGTGAGGGGAAGAGTAGAGGTTTTTGAGTAACAATGACATTTCCAAAAAGTTTCAGCTTCTAGCTAGGCCAACCTTTCTCCTGTATGAAATGAATGGAGCTCTTTGAACTCAACTGCTTCTCAGCCAAGAATCCAATGATTAAAAACTCATTAGTGGAAAGGAAACAATCTGGTTGGAGGTATACACAGCTTGCAGCAAAGTCGGCAGCCATGTGGTTCCTCTATGCATAGCAGGGAGCATATTTCACTCAGTGGGGATAGTGAGATACTCTTCAAAGTGGGGGAAGAGGGTCAAGAGAGGCTATTGATTTGTTGCTGTGTGAAAGAACCTATATTCCAGTTGTTGGGCAGTTAGATGGCTTACATCCGTCACACACAATCTGTCATGGAGAGAACAAGATAAACAGGATACCACCACCTTTTGCCCCTATAAATAGTTCCACAGATCAAATGGTTAGGGACCAAAGACTCATCTTTTAACTACTTAAGTGTACATGGGAGGGGGGAGATAAGCTTCTTTATTGTTTGTTTGTTTATAGGATTTCTATTCCATATTTCTTCCAAAAATGGGACTCAGAAAACTCACAGTATGCTTGAATTAAAAATATAGTTAACTAACAAAATAATTTGAACTATTAAAATTCAGTTAAATTACAAACATAATTTAAAATACATTAATAAAATAACAATAAAGAAGCCACAGCCCAGAGTCTGCAAGACCTGAGCAAGGCTGTTGATGATGGGGCTGTTGGAGGTCTTTAATTCACAGAGTGGTCGTAAGTTGAAACTGACTTGATAGAAAATAAGAAATTGTCAGAGTAACCTCTATAATGTCTTAGGAGTTTAACAGACAGACTGAATAATCTGGGACAGGGATGCCACAGGATCGGGAAAGGATTTCCCTTTCAGACAGTGTTGTCCCTGTCCTGTTCTCCCACCCGCCACCCCATGCTGCCTCTGTTCTGTCACCATTTTTTCTTATTGACGTGAATAGATCACCGGTTCCATTTCAGTAACAGAATCACCGGCATCTGAAAAGGAGCCCCCTTCTTGTCACAGGGAGGTCACAGGGAGGCCCATGCGTTTGATCAGGACATCCAGTTAAGTGACACTGGTTTTTGTTTTGTTTTGTTTTTTACCCTCCCCGGGATACTTATTAAATTTAAAGTACTTGGTTTTTATTTTTGACGTTTGGGTTTTTTGTATTTTCAGATTTCCCATGCAATCATTCTCTTGCAAGAATGGCCAGGATTTGCTTTACAGGACATGAATGCAGCTTTGGGACAGCTACATTCACTCCTGGCCTGCCAAGGGGAGGGGGAACAGTTTCTGCCTCACTACAAGGTAGGTGTTTGAAAAGTTTTCTTTTCTTTCATTACAGGAACGGGAGAGGGGTGGATGGGGGTAGCGAGACAGGGACTGTTTTTAGGGACCCGTGTGATAATCTCCTCAGTGTCGAGAGTAGAAAAATTAAGGTTATACGTATTTGAAAGCCACTTTCATTGACACGTGCCAACAAACATATATGTACATACATACATACATGGTATGTATACGAATGAAAGCTACTTTACACAGCTATGTGTATTGCTCCAGAATATAAATTTAAACTTAAATTATTAGTCCCAATTAAAGCAGGCCTTTGAATCAATGTAACTTAAATGTTGCCTTGCCAAGTTCCTGTTGATTCAAGAGTGTAGTCTAGTTGCATCTAATAATTGGACTTAGGCCTTAGGATTCGATTCTAATAGACTAGTGAATAAGCTACACTGGAACTAATGGTTCATCTTTTCAAGCAGATGGATTTAGGATCCAAATGCAATTATGAAACAGAAATGAGAAAAATGAAAACTACCCCAAAAGGTTAAATGACAAGCACTGGGTATCAGCATTGCATTAGATCAGATGCTTTCACATAAAAGTATTTGCTCACTGTAGTTCACAAGTTCTACTACATGTTGCATTATGTAAGACATCCAGCTGAAACTTTGTATGGATATATATAAAAAGATAATGCATGCATAGACAATTGAGGTTTTCAGCTGTGTGTGACTGAAGGAGACAGCATGGTGTAGTGGTTTGAGGGCTGGACTATGATTCTGGAGACCAGGGTAGTTTTCAGGTTCCCCGCTCGAACCTGAAAATCCACTGGGTGTCCTTGGGCAAGTGACACACTCTCAGCCCCAGAAACCCCCATGATAGGTTTGCCTTAGTCAGAAATGACTTGAAGGAACAACAACAATATGATTGAAGTGGATGCACCAGGGAGTTGAGATCTTTTCACGTTCCTTCTCCATATACATGCAGTGAAATGTAAGCTGGCCACTCCGTAACACATGAAGCAACTGTCATGCATCTGAGCTAGTTCCGAGAGATTTGTGGGTAATCCTTTCATTCCTTGATTCAAGACAAAATCCCATTTCACTGATCTGTCAAGTATGAAAATGAAGGGGGTGGGGAAGGGCAGATGACCAAGTAACCAGGATTTCTAATAAAGCAAGTTGACGTATATCTCTAAGGTAGAGGGTACATATAATCTACCCTCAGGAAGAATGTCTTGGGCAAATATGGTGTTAGCAAGAGAAAGATTCATAAATACATACGTCATTATGCCTGGCAGTTACCTCCATAGCCAGTTAGATGGAGATCCAAAGAATTAATTTAAGACTACTCAAAGAATCTGTGACCCAACTAGGGTGATTCTGACTATTTTTAAATATCTGAACAGCAGATCCCTTTGCCATGTGATACTGCAAAATTGGATTAAATATACATTGGTTTATCATGTGACACAGGCAGAATGCTGTACAAAAATCCATATCCCCCTCAGTCGAGTACGCAACTATGTGTACAACAGAGCTCAGAATGTTACTTTTTAAAACTGTAAGTCCCAGAATCCCCCAGCCATTATGGTAGGGGGTTATGAGAGTTGCAGTCCAAAAAACGTAACTTTCCCAAGCTCTGCTACACACAGCTCTTTAGATTCCGGCCACAAAATGGATGATATTCCACTCTTACAAGCAGATATGGAAAAAGAGATTGTGCCTTGAGGACTGGTGACAAATTCTTGTCCTTTCTGCTGCTTCAAGACATGGCAGCTGGCATTATGACTTACTATACAGCATCCTTCCGCAACCTGATGGGGGCTGGGAGTTCAGTCCACTTGAATTGTAGAAGATTTTCTCACAGCATTCAACTGCTAAGGAGCTAAGCTATTCCGAAGCAGATATCAAGATGATGATGATGGTGATGATGATGATAAAAGACAATGTTGTAATACTTAAGGATCCTCATGGTGGCTTACAAACAGATTTCATGTCATTTAATAGAATTAAAATACTAATAAAAACATACAAAACAAAAAAAGCAACTTTAAAAATCCACTGCCCTCTAATAATCTACCTATAACAGTGGTAGCCTATTACCTTATTCTGAAAGCCTTCACTAACAACTGGGGGTTGAATTCTAACTCAAGAAGACGACAGAGCCCCACAGATGATATGAGGTGACCACCATCAGTCTGCCATAGCCCAGACTAATACAATGTGCAACAAACACAAAATAAGAATTAGAAATACACACAGAGCCAACAATTTAAGTTTGTGGTCTCATTTACAGACTACTCGTCAAGATACAAAGATGTAACATGCACATATGTAGCACATTATGTAGGAATTGTGCACTTATGCTTAATTTGTACTTCATGTGGAATACATGTAATAAAATCTAATTTTCTATGGTTTTCGGTTAACCTAAACACAAGCAAAAAGTCAAATATGGAGATTCTAAGATAACAGTAGGGACGCTTGGCTTACCCTTTCAAACATGGGTGGGGAAGCTCTACTTCCCTTCCACTAGGTTTTTTGGCTGTAATCTTCCACCAGAATAAGGATTCTCTTTTAAAGCCAGGAAAGCTCTGCTTGCAATTGAGCTGTGCTTGCAATTGAGGCAGCTGCTGCATGGAACTAAACTGTTTTGGATAGAAATCTGAAAGCAGGAGGAGGGGTGGAAAGGAAAATTTCGGGGATTTCTCTTCAATTTTTCCAAACTTTTAAAAAAAAAATTAAAATGGATTATGATTTTTTTTTTTACACAAGATAAATAAAATGTTTAAGACAAGGTGTTCATATATTTACTCCCTCAAAATTACTTCTAAAAACTAACAGGAAGACTTCTGTGTAAGACTAGGGAGATTTTCACACTATACTGTTATAGTGTTACTATTCCATTTTAACTGCTCTGGCTTCCTCCTGTGGAATTCTGGGGTTTGTAGTTTAGTGAGGCCTAAGAGCTCTCTGGCTGAGAGTTGTAAATGCCCCTCCCTAAACTGCAAATTCCAGGATTCAACAGGAGGCAGCCACAGCAAATAAAGTGGAATAGTAACACTATAACAGTGTAGTGTAAAAATCTCCTATGTCTGCTTGACACTATGGAGGGCTAGAAGAGACAAAATAATTTCCTTTGTTTTGCTAATATTGCTATCTTCTGTTGTTTTGCCTTCTACTCATAAACAAAAATGTAAAAATGTTAAAAGTACATCTCATTTGTAATTAATATCTGAATAAGCTTTACTTTTAGTATTCCAAACATGGTAATTTTATACCAAGCCAAATAAAACATAATACATTTTATGTCTCTAACATAATCATTGACTTTCAATCTGTAAAGGGTACTAATATTGCATTTTTTCAATTTTTCTGAAAAGTTATAATATTTTCTGGAAAAAAATACAAAGAAAAAACTCCCCCAACCCACCAGGGCTTCAATATTTCCAGAAATTTACATCTCTAGTTTTGGAATCTGGAACACTGTGGCACAAACCTGAGATAGTCTTGGAAGCCTAAGCAAATGGAATCAAGACCTGCTTTGCAGCCTATGAAACACCCCCTCCCATTTAATTTTTGTGTCTATGTGCCTTCAAGTTGCCTGTTGATTTACAGTGACCCCAGGAATTTCATATGGTTTTCTTAGGCAACAAATACTCAGAGGTGGTTTTGCCAGTTCCTTAGTCTGAAATATAGTCTTAACAAACAGCCTAATTTTGAGCAGTGGTTAAGTCAGGTAGTTTCCTAGAGCTTGTTCTGTGTTTGAAGAGGCCCTGAGCAAAGTGCCCTCTAGTGGGAACCTCCTCTCTTGGTGAGCCTTAGCAGCTGTGGCAGAAGTAGCAGCACTCCAAAGAGGACAAGGTGTCTCTGGGAACTGCAATTTTACTTTCCCACAATGTGCCATCACTATGCTACAGTGAAGCCATTGTGAGAAATGACAATGATACCTAGACCCAGATGCTGAAGCCAGATATTTTGGAGTGTGTGGCATCTCAGGGCAGGCATCAGTAGTGGGCATTACCAGTGTGATGGGCCCAAGCATATTATTATTATTATTATTATTATTATTTCTATCCTGCCCCTCTGCAACGCAATTGGGGCAGCTTACAGCATAAAAACTCCATAATTATATCAGTACCCTAACCCACCTGCCCCTTAAAACAGTATCAAATTAGAAAGGATTAAAGCATACAATAATTAAAAGGAGAGGGGAAATGGAATAATTCAATGGCAGTTCAAGGGAAAAGACAGCCAAATCTTCGGGCCGGGATAGCTGTTCAGGAAAGGCCTACTGGAAAAGATCCGCCTTGACAGCTTTTTTGAAGCTGTCTAAGGAGGTAATAAGACAGATCTCGTCCAGCAGGCCATTCCATAATCTGGGAGCGGTAGCAGAGAATGCCCTCTGGGACGTCACCGACAGCCTTGTTTTCATAGGCTGTAACAGATTCCTCCCAGAGGACCAAAGTCCGCGGGGAGGATCGTATGGGAGGAGGTGGTCCTGGAGGTAAGTTGGACCCAAGCCATGCAGGGCTTTAAAGGTCATAACCAACACCTTGTACTGTGCCCAGAAACTAATAGGCAGCCAGTGGAGAGCTTTTAGCACAGGTGTTATATGCTCTCTTCTAGAAACGCCAGAAATCAACCTGGCTGCCATGTTCTGAACTAGTTGACGTTTCTGAGTCAAGCAAAAGGGTAACCCCATGTAGAGCGCATTACAGAAGTCAAGACGAGAGGTTACCAGCGCATGTACCACAGTTTCGAGGTCCCTGATTTCCAGGAAAAGGCGCAGCTGGCGTATCAGCCGAAGTTGATAATAGGCACTCCTGACCATCGCATTTACCTGATTAGACATCTGGAGTGACGGGTCCAGGTGCACCCCCAGACTGCAGATACAGTCCTTGGAGAAGAGTGTGATTCCATCCAGGATTGGAAGTTGTATTCCCAGACCTAGTTTCGGGCCCATAACTGTAAGTACCTCCATTTTGTCTGGATTCAGTCTCAATTTGTTTTTCCTCATCTAGTCCATTACTGCCCTAAGACAATTATTGAGAGGAGAGATACCATCTGAAGTCGAAGCTGACAACCAAGGCATGGAGAAATATATCTGGGTGTCATCAGCATACTGATGACACCGCACTCCATGCCTTTGAATTATCTCTCCCAGCAGCTTCATATAGATGTTAAAATAGATTCGGGGACAGAATGGTGCCCTGAGGGATGCCACAGTTAAACTCTATTCTAGTAGAGCAACTGTCTCTGAGCCTCGCCCTCTGGGATCTGCCTGAAAGGAAGGAGCGGAACCAATGCAAGGCAGTGCCTCCAATTCCTAACCCTCTCAGGTGATCCAAGAGGATGGAATGATCTATTGTATCAAAGGCCGCTGAGAGGTAGAGGAGCACCAACAGGGTCACACTACCCCTGTCGATCCCCAAGCGAAGGTCGTCGGCCAGAGCAACCATGACCGTCTCAACTCCATATCCCATCCTAAAGCCAGTTTGAAATGGATCTAGATAATCAGTTTCATCCAAGACAGCTTGGAGTTGGGAAGCAACCGCCCTCTCGATCACCTTGCTTAAAAAAGGGAGCAAGGAGACTGGCCTATAGTTATTCCTATCCAAGGGGTCCAGGGAAGGCTTTTTCAGGACCGGCTTAACCGCCGCTTCCTTCAGACAGGATGGACAAACCCCTCCCTGAAAGATGCATTGATAATGTCCCTAAGGAGTATTCTCAATACGTTGCCCCCTTGGGTGGCCAGCCATGATGGACAAGGATCGAGTGGACAGGTTGTCTTCCTCACCCTACTAAAGAGCTTGTCCATGTCATCAGTACTCACAGATTGAAGCTGATCCAATAAAATTTCATCAACGGAATTGCTGGACACCTCAATATGCCCAAGGATGCCAGTTGCTGCAGAATTCCTTTGAGAAAGCATGCCACAGGTGTGATGCCACAACCAAAAAGTTTTGCTCATTAAGAGTGGAACCAGATGTTACTAGTAACAAAAGTTGGGAGGTGGAGAAACTTGCATGATTATAGTGTCACCTCGCACATTGGGTGTCTCTAAATATACACAAGGCAAGGAAGCATAGACAAGGCTTCTGTTTTGCTAAGAAACCAGCCGGTGCATAAAATCTGCTTCTCTTTTGGGAAACAGGGTCCCCTGTATGTTGTTACTCATAGTGTGCAAATATGAATATCATACAACATTTAAAAACACAGTGAAATGTAATGGGGCAGGGAAAGCTAATCTCTGTGGGATAATCGTAAGGTATAAGGTTAAATGCTAAAGAACAATCAGAGCAGAACCAGACCAAACCTCCAAGTAATTTTTGCCCATAATGGCTAGTACTGTATTTAATTTTCTCAACCTTATACCTGAACTCTGCACGCAGCCATTGTTTATTGCCATTGGACAATTATTGCTGTGTGCATGAAACAATCTCAGGTCAGACTGACTAAAGAGTTAAGCAATTTTCTCCCTCCTAGCTAGAGCAACCTTTGCTTGTCAGAAGTGTGTTATTTGACCCTAGGTGCTCAAACTTGGCACATGTACAAGGGCATTCCTAGTCAAAAAATATATTGTTCCAAGGGGAGAGCAAAACTGGGTTGTAATATCTGTTTCAGAAAGCAAAAGGTTGTTCTGCAATCTTAGATAAGGCTTAGAATTTAGGAGCCAGCATATAACCCTTGGGCTATTTGCCTGTTGCCTCCAGATAAAGTATACCAATGGGGTGGAGAATAACTCAAAAACATAGTCTCAGTGATAATGAGTAAGAAACCCATAATAGCCAAATTCTAAATAAGGCAAAGCTTGACTTCCCAGCAAATTTATTTATGCCAAGTAGAACAGTTTAAAATATTTGCATAATATACACAAACTGCAACTTGAGAACAAATGCATATTATGACGCTATGCATCCATCCCTGATCCCCTGAGTATCTACTAGGAACCTGTCATCAAAAGAGCTAAAAGGACATTATAACATCTTCATCTTGCACATTCATTTTCAGACCCCGCTGACATTTTTATTCCAGGTTTTAAAACCTAGTAGTATTCAAACTGTGAACTTTGCACTAGCAGAAATGTTCGGACAAATGAAGGATTGTATAGACTCATACAGCCTCGAGCATTCCATTTTTGCTACTTGTATTATATGCATTTTGTGGAAGTAGGAAATTACTTTTGCTAGCAAACATATTTCCAGATGACATATCAAATCTGCTAAACTGATATTTGCCTGAGACATCTGAAGCTGTCACCTGAGTTCACCAGGGAGTACATGGAGAAACAGCATGGTATAGGGGTTAGAGTGTTGGACTAGGACTCTGGGAGACCAGGGTTTGAATCCCCACTCAGCCATGGCAGCCTACAGGATGAACTTGGGCAAGTCACACTCAAGTCTCACAGGAAGACAATGGCAAACTGTCTCTGAATAAATCTTGCCAAGAAAACCCTTGGATAGGTTGCCAAAAGTCTGGAGATAACCTGAAGGCATATAACAAAAACAACAACTATATACTTTACAAGATGCTGCTGACAATAATAGTTCCATGACAAACAAAACCAAGTGATACAAGTTTTAAAACCTGTGCTTGACACATTCATACTTTATGCTTCAAAGTGCATACAATGTGCATGCAGATTTCTTGTTCCTGGAGCAGCCTTATAAAATATTTTATGGAATAGTACTGTACTTCAGAAGATTCTCCAGTCTTTGGAACAGCTTTTCCACAAGCTAGAGCTGACATTCTCAACCAGACGGGAGGTGCTGGAAAGCCCTGATGTGTGAACAAATCCTCCAGATCTCAGTCAACAGCTAGACATTTAAAAAATATGAAAATGCCCTTTACTGTTGATTTACTATTCCATTCAATGAATGTATGCCTTGATCAAATAACACAAGAAAACCTGCCACCCTGGTAATCTATCTTCCTCCCCCTCTTTGAACTTTAGCACTCACAGCTGTCTTGGGACTATCTTAATAGTCCAATTCTACATGTTCCTTCCTGGATACAGAAAGCAGAAATGACCAGAAGTGAAAGGTCTGAACTCCAGCATATGTATGGATCTGACCTGTCCACAGCAACAACCACCAGCAAGGCTTTATCTTTAGAGAATCAAACCTAAGAATGATGCTAGGGGGAGCTAAGTGATATTGAAGCCAAATATCAATGTTTCTATAACTTCACTGGAGATAACTGCTCCTGCAATGAGTTTTTGTGAGAGACATAATCATTTGTTTTTAAGCAAGATCCTACATGCTGCCTGGCTCCCTCTAAAAAACAGTGGTTCCCAACCACAGTACCCACGATGCTGATGGACTTCAACCACCCAGCATGGCCAGTGGTCAGGGATTCTAGGACTTGTCATTTGGTAATATGCAATACCACTGCTTTAAAGGAATAACATGCTTTAAAACTGGACTGTTTTGGTTTCTCTTACACAAATGCTAAAGCCTTTACAGGAGAAATAATATAAGTAAGGCCCAGATGTTGTTGGGTTTGATTCCTATGAGCCCTAGCCAGTGCAGCCAATGATGTGAAATTATGCGGACTGCAGTACAACAGCCCCCAGAAAGCCACATGTTGGTCAACCCCTGCTTTAAAAACTTATGTTCTTGATGTAGTCAGCCTTTTAGTCCCCACCCTACCCCTTTACACACACATCTAGCAGGAATCAAGTTTGTCAGACACATTGGACAATCCCCAATGCATTCCCATCCCATACACTCAAATTGGAATGGGAAAATGCTGTGATTCTAATACAGTAATAATGGGGATAAGCTCTTGCAAAAATACATCCCCCACCACAAAGAAATTATGCTATCATGGAGAATAATGGTCTTCCACAAAGGGCAGTAAAAGAGGAGATTTAAGAACAGGCTGCCTTATCTGCAAAACATGGTCTTTCTTAGGTAGTTATACTTATGGGGCCAACAATGAAGCCTGTGTTAGAAATTCACAACCAACTCAGGGTGATCTTCATCAAACAGCATCTTTTTCATGAAAGCAAATATATGTTTTAAATAAAAATGAAAAATGGAGAAGGAAAATCCCAGTTCAGGTTTACAGTGGTACCAGCTCCTCTTTGTCAGTAAGAATTAAACTCTTAGCTGGTTGGGTGTCTGGCAGCTGATTTTATAATATACTTGGTGACCTCTGCTGGTGCCTACAACTGTAAGAGCGTCACCCTGCCTATCACCCATTGACTATGAAATCATTGTATTACAGAACCCCACAGACTGGCTGGCGAGACAGTGCCTAGTCAGTTATAAATATACTGTTTTGTTTTGGCCAGGAGATTGGGGGGGGGGGGAGGCAGGCAGGCAGGCAGGAAATGGGAAGAAGGGAAAGTAGCTTGGATTCTCTCATTGGAAAGGTCCCCCCACCTCTCCCTTTCTCAGCGCTGACCTCTATGATTAAGTTAGATCTACCCTAAATGAATGTCTGGCAAGAACAAGATCTGATACAGTCCTTGTCCATGAACAGGGGAGGCCAGGCTAAAGAGAAAACATGGGAGATGGTGCAGAAAACCTGATGGTCTGGTTTTATTTGGGGGGGGGGTGGAGAAGGAAGGAAGAGAGGGGGGAGAAGGCGACTTTTTAACCCCTTCCTTTCTGGGACATATTAGGAAATGACGGGGCACAGCACAAACCCGTCTCCTGAGGTGGAGACACCCCCCCCTCTGCGGGGATTGAATTCACACGCGCGGCCCTGACTCCAGGGTGGTTTCACTGCCGTCCGGCTGAAAGCGAGAGGACTGCCCCGCCTGGGAAGAAGCCCCTGCCCGCCGCCTTTGAGTCCCCTGGGCAAAAGGGATGGAGAGCCCGCGGCTCACTGCTTCCCGGGCCCGTTCGTTTCCCGTAGCCACGGTATACTTGGAACCAGCGGCCAAGCGCACCGAGGCGCCTTTTGTGGAGTTGCCACACCGGGGACGGGGTCCCCCCCCGCCCCGCTTGCTTTGCCAAGCGCCAGGGCTTTTTCCCTGGGGAGCCCATTGCCCAGGCGAGGTGCTCCCCTCCGCCGGAAGAGGGAGAGATGAATGAAGTCCGCACGCCTCCGAGGGGAGGGAAAGGGCACCGCACAGAAACCCGCACGGAAAGAAGGGGCGGGAGAGAGAGAAAGAGAGAGAGCGAGCCAAGCCGGCGGGCGGGCGCGCGGTTCATCTTTATTCCGGCTACAAGTTAGCAGAGACCCCCTCAAATCCAGAGGAGGCGCGGAGAGAGAGACTCAAAGCCTTCCCTCAACCACCCCCGCCATCCCCCGCGGGGCGCCTCAGCCCGAGGAGGGCAGAAAGGGCATCCCCTCAGGAGTTAACCAGCGGGCGGGGGGTCTCGGCGGGAAAGAGCCCCGGGGGGCGTGTGGGAGGGAAGCCCGGAGGGGGCTGGCGTGGCGCGGCGCGGCGGGGCTTTCCCCGGGACCGGCCGGCGACACTTACGAAGCTGCTTGGCGGGACTCCCGGCGCGACTCCCTCCGGCAGCGAGCGGCTTCTTCTGGGCTCGGGCTGGAGAGCTGTTGTCTTCCCCGGCGCCCCGCCCCAGGGGCAGGCCGGACGCGGCGTCCCCTCCTCCTCTCTCTTTCTGTCCACAAGGAGGCCGGCTGCTGGGACCGGGCTCGGAGGGAGGGAGGGAGGGAGGGGGAGAGAAGCCGCCCCTCCGCGCCTTTCCCGAGGGACAGGGGGCCCTCCTCCCCCTCCACGCCCAGAGCCAGGTCGAGGGATGGCGCGGTGGAGGGAGAAGCGCTCTGGGCTCCGCCCTCAGTCCTCCAGCGAGCCACCTTGCCAGTGCCTCTCTCCTCGCCCAACCCGCTCTTTCCCACAAAGTTGGTCAGCCAACCAGCCCGGCCGGCCGCCCCTCCGTGCCTCGTCGTCTCAAGGTAGGCTCGGGAGAACTTTGGCCCAAACCGATGGCACCAGAAAGCGTCCGGCTTCGGAGACTCCGCGGGCGGCGAACGAGAGCGAGAGTGCAAGCTTTCGAACGGGACGGAACTCTTCGTCGGGCGACACGGCCCTGGCAATTAGCCGACCATCTTTGAGGGGTATCAAGCTCTGAGGGATGGTGGTCTGAAGGGGAGTGAGCTTCCCCCTTTCCTGGATCAAAGGCTGCCCCAGATATCACGTGAACCAATCCTGGGAGCACAAATCTGTTCAATATTTTCAAAAGGTGCCTGAAGAAATTCAAAGAGGCCCCCAACTCGCTGCAAAGTTTATATGTACTGTATGCAGGCACCTAATTCCATTTAGTTCAAGCGTGACAGCTGTGGCAAGACTCTGAACACCTTGGTGGAAAAGGCAGTCTTTCAAAGTAACTGATGTTGTTGTTGGAGGAGGAGAAGAAGTAGGTCCTTGAGGAGTGTGAAATGTACTGATTCCTAATAAAGACCATATACACATTTCTTGTTATGTGCCTTCAAGGCAACTTTGACTTATGGCAACTCTTATCACATGGTTTTCTGATCAAGATTTATTCAGAGGAGGTTTCCCATTGCCTTCTTTTTGGGCTGAGAAATAGGTTCTCCACCCACAAAGTGCACATTGCTGGGCCACAACACGATGCTTTCTTCTAGATCCAATTAGAAGGGGACATCAAGATCCCAGGCACGTAATCTTCAGTTTAATTCATGGGTGGGATGAAGTATGGAATTAATGAAAATGTAGGACCATTAGAGGAAATGGCTCATGCTCTGCTTTGTCTGGATCCTTATGCCTTTTATAAAGTTTGAAGCAAGTTAGGCAATGAGTTTGCCATTTCCACAGGGAGTGGCCCCAAAAATCAGTGCTATTTTTTCATTTCTTTTTTTAAAAAAAGTTTTTGTGCTCTCAGTTGCAGCTACTAAATTCTGTTATTTCAAGTTGGAAAGAGAATAACTTATACAGGAGAGAATAGCCTCAGCATGCCCACTTGTAAAAGGAATCCCAGTCCGAATGCAACTGACTGGCACTTTTGTGTTCCAGCTGGATGTAGCCATTTAATACATTTTGCAGCATAGAGAGGCAGGAATGGAGCCATCTCCCCATCTGTGTCATAGCCCTAACATTAAAATAGCAGTTTTCAGTTTGGTTGTAGAACATTAGCTCTGTGTGCAGTCCTGTCTTAGGGCTATGATTTAGCCTTCATTGTTCCTGTTTACATCTTGAAAATATGGCTCCAAAGTGTTACCTTTTTCTATATGCAGAAGAAAGATATAAAGAGGAGACATTTTCCTTCATTGGCTTTGAAAATGAATCGCTTTTATTGAAAGCGTAGAAATCACAATAGACATCTCTTGGAATTTAACCTTTTCTATCAGAGAACTTTGGTGCCTCACCAACTTCACATACCAGGATTCCATAGGTGGATATGATGGATAAAGTGGTGTCAAACTGCTGTGTTTCTACAGTGTAGACAGGGCCCGGGTTAAAGGTGAGAAAGCACTGGTCCAATTGTCCTGGCAGTAAAGTTGCAACCTCTGTTCCTCCTGACACCTGTAAAAGGGTGTGGAATATCACTAATGACTGAAAAATTGCTGCTCCAGTTAATCTACATCTAAGATCAAAGACTGAGAAAGCCTTTCTAATGTTATTAATGAATGACAATTGAGATGAAAAAGCCCAGGTATATTCCCAATTAAAATATAAAAGGAGAGGAAAAGATAAAAGAATAATTTGAGTTAAAGCAGAGGTTTCTTGTGTTATTTGCATATCTAACATTTAAGTGATCTTGTCTGCATATTAGTGATCTAAAATGCAATTTCAAGAAAATAGATTTAAAGTAAACATGAAGAACAACAGAAGGGTGGGGAATGTTAGGTTCTCTAGAACTTGTAAGATTATACCTCCAATTAATCAAACCCAGCATAGCTAGTGTTGAGGAATGATGGGAGGTGCAATCCAATAATATCTTGAAATCCACATGTTATAATTGTTTAACAAAAACATTTGTTATTACTTCCCTGCCCTCCAGGGGCCCCGAAGAGATAGAAGAACAGCATGTGGAAACATATTAAATACAATTTTAAAAGCCAATTCTAAAACCAATTTTAAAAACCAAATGACAGACAGAATAATACCATTGCAACTGCCCTCCAGAAACTCAGTCCCTAACGCAGAAAAAGCTGTGAAGTCGAAGGCTTTCACGGCCAGCATCCATAGATTTTCCTTTGTGGGCTTTGAGGCCATGTTCTGGAAGAGCTTATTTCTGACGTTTCGCCTGCATCTGTGGCTGGCATCTTCTGCATCTGCATTCAGAGGATCTCTGAAGATGCCAGCCACAGATGTAGGCAAAGCATCAGAAATAAACTCTTCCAGAACATGGCCTCACAGCCTGGAAAAAAACCAAGGAAAATCTACAGAAAAAGCTGTAAACTACATGGAGAGTCTGTGTAATAATTTTACTGGTGGCTTTTCAGATAGGCATAGTGTTTGTTCTTGGGATGGGAATAAAGCAGAATACTCTTTGGATCTCTTTGTGATTACTATTAAAATGCTGTGGTCACTGGTGACTCCCGTGTTCCTGGGGTGGTGATTCCTTCTCGAGTTTTAGTCTGAACTTTAAAGCAGCTGTGCAGGGTTCTAAACCCTACCCACCCTGGACAATTCCTTTAAAGTTTGATCTTTAAATACCGTTAGGGTATTTAAGCCCTAGTGTCTCTAGCAATTACCCATAAAACATCCTAACATCAGATCAGACTTTTTCAACATTTAGACTAGCATTTTCCACAGGGGAAGCTCAGTCATTTTGTTGCAATGAAATGAATTCTAATCTACAAAATTTGTACCACAATAAATGTGGCAGTAATTAAGATGCCCTGAATTAAGTCCTTCCATTGTTTTAGATCAGTATTATTACTGCTACTGGCAAAAGCTCACCTGCTGCCACTGGCCATTTAACTGGAAATACTGTGGATTGAGACCTTCTGCAAAACATGTTTCCTACTGCTAAGGTAGGGACTCTACTTTACAGGGTTGTTGTATGTTCAAATGGAGGAGGGGCTAACAGTGTAGCATAATGGTTTGAGTATAGGGCTTGGACTTGAAGTTGTGGGTTCATGCCTTCCACTGAGTCATTAGGGTCACTAGGTGACCTTGGACTATTCACTATATTTTAGCCTGGTCTACCTCACAGGGTTGATATGTGGAGAAAGGAAGCCATATATGTCTTCTCAAGCTTATTGGAAGAAAGTCAGGATACAAATGCTACCAATCAATGAATGAATAACTTCATAAATAATTTTTATGGCTTATACATCAGATTGCTTTTCTTAATTGTATCTCTCCCTGAGAAGCACATATGGAGGGAGAGTCAGAGATATTTCAATAGAAAATAAAGAAGTTTTCCCAGAGGTATCTGGTTGGCCAGTGTTGTAACAGAACGGTGGACTCAATGGAACTGCTGCTCCAGAGACTAGAACACGGAACAATGGATGCAAGCTCCAGGAACAGAGATTCCACCTCAACATTAGGAGGAACTTTCTGACAGTAAGAGTTGTTTGGCAGTGGAACACTCCCTCCAACCATGGTGGAGTCTCCTTCTTTGGAGGTCTTTAAACAGAGGCTGGATGGCCATCTGTCAGAGATGCTTTGATCACGTTGAACTGAATGGCCCTTGTGGTCTCTTCCAACTCTACAGTTCTATGATACATTGTCTTAAACTGTTGGTATAAGATGCAGTGAACTCTTACTAGTAGCCAAAATGACTAAACTGAAGCTATCATACTTTGGATATATCATGAGATAGCATGACTCTTGTTGGAAAAGAGAATAATGCTTGGTAAAGTGGAAGGCAGTAGGAAACAAGAAAGACCAAATTACAGATGGATTGGTCCAATAAAGGAAGCCCTGGCTGTCTTGAGTTTGCAATCTCAGCAGGGCAGTTGATGACTGGGCCTCTCCCAGATCTCTCATCCATGGGGTTGCCATAAATCAAAGTTGACAGCAAATAACAACAACAAAGGTGCATGACATCTACATATACCTTCTTGTTGTTGCTGCTGCAGCAAACCTAAGCTCAGTATCAGCCCAAACAAGTAGTGGGAAGGAAAGGAAGGAAGGAAGAAAACAACAGCATATTGAAAGTAGATAAGAAAGAAGGAAAGAGAAAACAACATAGTGATGTTTTGTATTTAATGAGTGTCTCCAGGATTGAAGGTATGCTGGCATTTTGAGGCAATGGGGCTCAGATGCAGAGCCAAACATGGCTTTGATCAACGCTGCTCCTACTTTCTGTGGAGCTGCCCCAAGAGGTCCAACTGTGGCAGATTTCCTGAAAGATGCCAGTATGTATATGGGGGGGGGGGTGCTAACCGTGGGAGACAAGCCCCAGGAGGTCAAAGGGGCTGATTGCTTTGTTGTGAGATCACCCATCAAAGCCCTTTATCTCAAGGGTCTTCCTCTCCTAAACATTCTTTGGGTCTTTTATTTTTTTTCCCCCTTAAACCTTTTTGTGGGAGAACACTGTTAATTACTCCACCATGTTGCAGGCTGTTTAAAAGAAAATCCTGCTCCTTTGATTTATCCTGGTTGTATGTAATAAAAGGAATGAGTTGGTGGGGAAGGGCAGAGCGGGTAGGCACACCCATCCAGAAACAACTGGACAATTAAAAAAGGGGGGGCAGAGGCCTGAAGGGAAGAACAAAAACAATTAACAATCCCAAAGGAGGGAAGAGAAAAGGCTTTGTTCTGGTCGCTATAGCAACAGCTGGGACCCGAGGAAAAGGGAGGAGTGAGCAGTCACCACTGAACACTTTCACTTTCCTTTCAGCCATTCCAATCCTTTCTCCCATCCTCCCAGTCTTGACAGTGATGGCAGCTGCTTGTGTGTCCTGGAGGCAGATATAGAGCAGAAGCATAGAAGTGATATCCAGACCATCCAATCTCATCTATGCACACGTACATTCAAGGCACTTCTGACAGATTGGCAAGGAAGGCTAATGTAGGGCTAGTTGGAAAATGATGGGGAAAGTGAAGAGTTGTCAACTTTTTATTTGCTTATATTTAATACTCTTCCACTATGTTATTTTTTAAAAAATCTCCTAAGAGAACCAACTATTGCTCTGTAACAGTGTGTAAGCTTTTGAGTTCTCCAGTAAACTCTTCATCAGGCTAGTTATGGAAGTCCAAAAAGTGGGCTAAATGTTTTCACACATGAGTTCCGCAGTTAAATTCCATCTCAAGATTGATGAAGCACTGGTATGTATATAGGTATCACATGGCATCTAGCAATCCCTGTTGGGAGGTTGACAAAACCTTCTCTTTGAATACCAGACTTCTAGCAGATCTAAGATCTGTCTCTTTCCTTAGGCAAAATGTTTGTGGTCAAAAGCAGACATTTCTAAACAATTGGGGGGATTGGGGGAAAGGAGTTAAAAGAAGCTTTTAAAGTTAAAATGTGGTAAAATTCCCTAGAACATTTGGAAGTTATTCATATGATACAATAGTAGAGGATCAGCTAGAAAGAAACTGTGGGCCAGGAAAGTCACCAGTATGGTTAACAAAAAGTGTCAAGGAAGTTATCAAATAGGGAAGCAGTCTTGCCCAAATGAAGAAAAGAAAAATTAACACAAACCTATTCAGACAGACAATAAGAAATGTTTTAAAAAATCAAATGAGCATATTGCTAATAACATAATTATTGAAATATATCAGAAGTAGGAAATCAGTTTAAAAGATGATTTGTTGACTAGATGATAAAGACATTTAAAAGTACTAAGGGACCACAGGCAAATTGCACAGAAGCTGAATGAATTATCTGGACCTCTCTCTCCAGTGCAAATTTAGGCCAGATATCCATGCCTGAATTGGCATTTTCAGAAAAGGAGTTTGAGGAACTAGGTAAGTGGGAATGAGCCATGATTAAATTCTAGGCCTAAATGATAAACTAGAAACAAGGAAATCACTGGGTCCAGATGGTATCCACCTGACAAACAACAGAAAAATCTCAAACTCTTTTGCTGAAATCCCATGTACATTAACTTCTTACCAACTCATGTGCAATGATAATTGTTCATGGGATAAAGGAGAGGTTGCAACCATATGTAAATTTAGTTTTTAAAGGGGAATCAAGGAAATTGCAAGCCACATTAAGTGGGCATATTGGTGGAAAGCATGATTAAAGATAGTAATAGAATGTGCCTTCCAGTCACCTGTTGACTTGATTAAAGATACAATTTCTCTATTTCTTACTATCAGTTGGTAACACCTGATACCACTACAACTGATAATTAGTTAGAAGTACTGTATTCAAATATACAATGCCAGTTTGTTCAGAAAGATGAATGCATGAACTAGAATCATGACAACAACCATTCTACATGGTATCTACACCAAAGCCTTTTAGTCATCATTCTCTTATATACCATCTAGGTCAGAGGTGGGGGAAATGTAGGCATATCCCCAATCTCTTTGTGTAGCCCCAAAAGCGTGCTGACATCTCATCCCAATATTTTTTAAAAATGGATCCAGTGAATAAATCCCTGAAAATGGTAAATCACTGCTCCTGGAATGAAAAATTGACCTTTGAGGCAAACTGACCCCCTCAAACCACACAAACTGGCCAAAAATACTGGAAGTACAAACACTTAGAACATTTCCATCCAAGTCTGGAACATATAAGACATCTGTTGTTTTACTTGGGTTATTGCCATACTCTGTACCATAGTGTAAGGCACAGTCTCCTTAGCCCCTTATAGCCATGGAGTTTCCATTGGCCACATCAGAATCATCCCAGTCATTATAGGCAGAACTATTATACTGAGTCTAAGATATCTGTGAGTTAAACAGAGGCTGGATGGCCATCTGTCAGGAATGCTTTATTTTGTATTCTAGCATGGCAGGGAGTTGGACTAGATGGCCCTTATGGCATCTTCCGGCTCTATGATTCTATGAAATAAGGTTCCTGAACTTGCAAAACCTGTTCTCTCTTACTATATTTTCTCTGAATTATCTGCGCGATACAGTATGTTAAGCCTCAGATGGGGACCTGCATTGCTCTTGGTGGTCAGATCCCAAGACAAGGGCAAGGTCCAAACAAGCAAAGTTGAGGCTGGAGCAAACAGAACGGGACAGGGACCGTAGAAGTAGGAAGTCCCAGCAGAAAGTTTTAAAATCCAGGGGAGGCACTAGAAGTCTCCTGCTGCTATGTCTACCAAAATTTCTTCAGATAGATGAATCAACCCGTAAAGCCAGGGTGTTATAGGGCTAAGCATACTGGAATTGGCCTGTGAGGTCACTTGATGATTACTGTATCCCAGTGGTGCCCTTGTGCTACAGCACTTAGCCTGTCAAGCAAGGCTGAAACATCATTGCTTTCCTCATGTGGAAAGCCACAAGTTTGAAACAGGTTTTTTCTTTACGTAGAGCATCTCCCTGTGAATAAAAATTCATATGAACAGGAACTTCTCTTTTAATTTGTCACTTTTCACATGAGGAAATCAGTGAAGTGGGCAGCGTAGGACATTCCCCTCTTTGTGTGTTGATTCAAACCAGGTGAAGTAACACCTGAACAGGACTAGAATGCAGAAGACTTCTGGTGAAGCAGGTAAGGCACCAAGTTCTGACTGACACGAGCCCCAGTTTGAGATTTCCCCCACCCAGCCTCACTCCCATGTTGTAGATAGTACTATTTTGGTCATTTTGTTTTCAGGCTGATCTCTAGGAGATTCTCATAGATCACAATGACTGTAAAGTCCAGCTTCCAAGTCCTTACTGTAGAATGTAATGGTGCTATGTGTGGACAGGTTTACTTTTAATCAAACTATTCTATCCCACACATCTGAAGAAATTCAGTTCAGCCAAGATTGGAGTGACAGGACACTAGAATTGTGGAAAGACAATGCTGTACTACCATGATGGAAAAGACAGTATGCCAGCTATTCTTTTCTCTTCCAAATTGCTGGGAGCGACTGTTTTATCTCTGCCTCTTGCTATTGTAAGACTCTGGAGTATCACAATACTGCAGATCTCTTCTTTGTGCTGGGCTGGCTGCAATTTTCCAGCAACCTAGTTTCAGGTTACATTCAACAGAGTCCTGGGAATGAACCAGACAATGACCTGTTCCTTTTATGGTTGCTTGGAGGGAACAAATGGAGGGGAACAAGCCAGCTTTTACTTCCTCGGAGGAATCAAACCATTGTTTAAAAGTGGGCATGGACCTTCTTCCTTCCCAGCCAATGTGGAAACCCATATCTAAACAACTATATTTGCTTCTAAGGCCAGTGGTTGCTTACATTTTTGTAGGTGTTTATTTTATTTTAAGTACCAAAACCTGAGAAGAAAAGCAAAACAAAGAGCAGAGCTTGGAAATAAGCAATTAAATGTTTCAAGTTATGTACAATTAGTTACCTCCTCCTCCAGTCGGGCTTAAAGAGTTAACTTGTTGATTAATGACAGGCACTATCAGAACTTGGTAATAATTAGGACAAATAACTTAAATTTTGTTAAATATACTTATGTGCACATTTATTTCTCTCTTCTCCGGAGGCATAAATAACACTGCTCACTATTCCTCTAGTGTAAGGAATAAGTCACCATGGTGTAATGGGGTAAGCACTGGACTGACTCTGGAGACCAGGGTTTGAATCTCTGTTCAGCCATAGAAACCCACTGGATGACCCTGGGCAAGTCACACTCTCTCAGCTTCAGAGGAAGGCAAAGACAATCCCCCCCCCTTTGAACAACTATCACAAAGAAATCCCTGTGCTAGGTTCACCTTAGGGTTTCTATAAGTCAGAAATTACTGGAAGGCACATAACTGGAAGGAATAAGAGATTTTTGCCTTATTATTTGTTGCAGAGGATGATCTCAAGAGGAAGATGAGAAGAATCACATAGAATCATAGAATTGCAGAGTTGGAAGAGGAGGGCCATCATGATTCAGTACTGACTTGTGTGTTTTTTTAAAAAAATGAAAGAAAAAGCTCTGCTTGCCTGCCTGCCTGCCTGCCTGCCTCTTTGGAGGAAGAGTGCAAAGGGGTTTGTGGCAGAGACTGACAATGAAACAGAAGTGAGTGACAGAAACTGAAGAAGAGAGATCTCTCAAATTTGTCTGCCTTCCTGTACTCTGAACTGAGTGATCTACTCTGTCCTCTCTCCAACCAAAAGCTCTTCTGTTTAAAGATGTTAAAGAGACCTGCAAACTGCTGTGTCTTGAAGTCATTTTTTACTCTGCAGAAGGCAAATTAAAATCTACAAAAAGAGCAATTTTGAAGGCACTCATAGCAAAATGGGGGCATTGGGGACAACCAAACATGCCATTTCCTGTAAATTCCATGGGATTTGGGGGGGGGGGATTAATTAACAAATGAATGGTCAATGCAATGAATTTAATTCCCACTTTCCCAGTGTTCGTGACAATGAAGTAAGTTCTCCCTTTCCAAATATCAACATTAACTAAGCAGTTCCAAACTTTGATGAAGAGAAAGAGAGGATGAAAGACTTCCCTTCCTTGAATGCTTCTGCTGAAGATGTTGTAAGTTAGATAATAAGCTTGGGCAAAGAGGATCAAGGTAAGAAATGAGAGCATGGTTTTATTTCATGCTCATTTTGTAAAGGAAAATTGAGAGGAGCAATTACTAGATACAATGGAATCACAATACTCTTCCAATTAAGCTAGTAAAACGTGGGCTAGACAATGTGACTGTTAGGTAGATTTGTAATTGGTTGACCGACCAAGGATAGTCACCAATGGCTTCTCTTCATCCTGGGGAGAAGTGACTAGTGGGGTGCGACAGGGTTCTGTCCTGGGCTCAGTGCTATTCACCATCTTTATAAATGACTTGGATGATGGAAAAGAGGGCATGCTTATCAAATTTGCAGATGACACCAAATTAGGAGGGGTAGTTAATACCCCAGAGGACTGGATGAGAATTCAAAATGACCTTAACATATTGGAGAGTTGGGCCAAAACTAACAAAATGAATTTAGGGTATTATGAATGTAAGGAGAAATGTAAGGTATTACTCTTAGGCAGAAAAACTGAAATGCACAGATATAGGATGGATGACACCTGGCTTTACAACAGTACATGTGAAAGGAATCTAGGAGTCTTAGGACTTTATCAGGCACTCTAAATATGGCGTCATAATGATGTCACATAAACGTGAATCGCACTTTCGCGTTTATGCACTGGCCAAAACCCATACTTTTAATTGATGGCTGAAGCTGTCAATTGATTCCCCCATGGTGTTTTAGTGACGGTATTGCCAGCATGTGAAACCTTGTGCCATTGTATTCATGTGAATGCAGCATGAATGGCCGGTCCAGCACAAACACTTCTGGGTGAGATCACGACATCCAAGTAAGTGACGCACTTTTTATGACCCTCTCCAGGTTACTTTTAAGTTTTTAAGTGTGTGTAGGTGCTTTTTAAAAACTTTTTCTGTGTTCTTTTTGTTTGTTTGCTTTTGAATTTCCCACAAGAGTCTTCTTGTGAGAATCCATGAGATTGTGAATTAGGAAGTGAATGGAGCCCCGTTCACTTCCTCTTTCATTGCTGGGAAGCCTTTGCTGGAAAAGCAAGGTAGGTGCAGCATGGGAGTTCTTTTGCTGGCATAAAAACAGAAAAGTTATGCCAGCAAAAGAACAGACTTTAGGAGGGGTGTGTGATAAAATCCTTAGTAGACCACAAGCTGAACATGAGTGAACAGTTTGATGTGGCAGCTAAAAAAAAGCCAATGCAATTCTGGTCAGCAACAATAGGAATATAATATCTAGGGAGATTATCAGACGTGCAAAAAAATCTCACCACAGGGACAACAGGATCATAGAATCATAGAATTGTAGAGTTGGAAGAGACCACAAGGGCCATCCAGGGATGTCACTAAAGGGCTAACTTTTGCGTTATGCCCCCGTGCCTCTTACATGCCCCCGCTCCTTTTTATTGACGGCTTCAGCCGTGACAGAAATGGAATGATGGGTGTGTGAGAAGGTGCCCCGTTATGCTGCTGCAATGCCAGCATAACGGGGAGGTCTGTGATGAACACTTGTAGTCCAGATCAGGACATCGAGGTAAGTGACACACTTCCCTCCCTCCCCGGGTTACTTGGGTTTTTTTAAAAATGTGTTTTTGTGTTTGGTGTACTTTTTAACTTTTTGTTTGACTTTTATTTTTAAATTTCCTGCACAATCATTCTCTTGCGAGAATAGCCGGGATTTTGTTTCCAGAAAGTGAATGGGGCTTGGCGAGGGCTCCATTCACTCCTAGGATGGCGGAGGGGAGGGGAGCAGTTTCTGTCACGCAGCAAGGTAGATGTCTGATAATTTTTAATTTAAACAGTTATAGGGACGGGAGTGGGGCAGGAGGGGAAGTAGCAAGACAGGGACAGATTTTTTGGTCGCTGTCTGATAATATCCTACATTGAGGGATATAATAGTACCACTTTATTCTGCTTTGGTCAGACCTCACCTGTAATACTATGTCTACTTCTAGATACCACAATTCAAGAAAGATATTGACAAGCTGGAATGTGTCCATAGAAGGGTGACTAAAATAGTTAAAGGTCTGGAAGCCATGCCCTATGAGGAGTGGCTTAGGGAGCTGGATATGTTTAGCCTGGGGAAGAATAGGTTAAGAGGTGATATGATGGCCATGTTTAAATATTTGAAAGGATGTCATATTGAAGAGGGAGCATGTTTGTTTTCTGCTGCCTCAGAGACTAGGACATGGAGCAATGGACTCAAACTACAGGAAAAGAGAGTCCACCTAAACATCAAGAAGAACTTCCTGATGGCAAGAACTGTTAGACAGTGTAATACACTGCCTTGGGAGTGTGGTGGAGTCTCCTTTGGAGGTTTTTAAACAGACGCTGGATGGCCATCTGTTGGGAGTGCTTTGATTGTGTATTCCTGCAAGGCAGGGGGTTGGGCTGGATGGCCCTCGTGGTCTCTTCCAACTCTGTGATTCTGTGATTCAGTACGAAGTTTTGGGATAACTTGGTATGGACATAAGAGACTGCCCTATAGAGAGTCAGATCTTGGTTCACTTAGTTCAGCATTGTCTCACTGGCAGGCTGTAGCTCTCTTGGGTTTCAAATGGGAGTTTTTCCCAGCCATATCTGTACACCAGGAGTGGGAATTGTATGGTCTTGGCAGAGCATCGTAGAAATCCCAAGGAGTTGCACAGCCTAATAGTATTGATCATTCAAAACCACTCTCAAAGACGGCTTTAGAGTCTAATGCCTTCAAAATGCATTTTATATTTTCCCATATTTTCTATTCAGTCATGAAGGCTATGCATTTGTTAAAAATAAAATAAAAATAAATAGGATAGTGGATATATATCACAGAAAAGGGGGATGAGCTATAATACTGGTTTCTTATTGTGCTGCCTATTTCCTGGATAAGGAAATGGAATTCTTCAGACTCCATTCCTTTGTAACAAATGGAGCTTTGTCAGAAATCCTGGATTTCAATATCAGGAGAAGATATCCAATATCCTTACCCATCACATGGAAAGAGGAAATTGAAGTGTTAACTGATAAACAGTGGAGGATGAGAAACTAGTTTCTCTCTTCTGTTTTTAAAGCAGTTGCCTTTATTTTGTTAAAATACCTGCAAACAGCTGTTTAATAAAGGTTGAATAGCCTGACATATTTATAGCATAACTTGTTTCTGCATTTACCATCTTGGAACGTCCAAACATTATAGGAAAAACACCTGGGTGTTTCTGATATCATAGTGCCTCCTTAAGAACACAAAAGCTAGTCGTCACTTTTGTACCAATTATTCTTAGGAAGAATAATTTCTCCCTTCTCCTTGCAAACAATCATGGCTACCAACTTCAGGGGTTTGGAGGCAGAATCATAATCCTTGTGAACATGAATGGCGATTGATAGCCCTGTTTAAGTATTTGAAGGGATGTCATGCTGAGGATGGAGCAGGCTTGTTTTCTGTTGCTCCAGAGACTGGAACACGGAGCAATGGGTGCAAGCTCCAGGAACAGAGATTCCACCTCAACATGAGGAGGAACTTTTTGACAGTAAGAGCTGTTCCAGTGGAACACGCTCCCTCAGAGCGTGGTGGGGTCTCCTTCCTTGGAGGTCTTTAAACAGAGGCTGGATTGCCATCTGTCGGGGATGCTTTGATCATGATTTCCTGAGTGGCAGGGGGTTGGACTGGATGGCCCTTGTGGTCTCTTCCAACTCTACAATTCTATGATTCTATGAACTTTAAGAAAGGAGACTGAGAGGTAGCAAAAGCCTCCTCCAAAACAAAACAAATAGGAATTTAAAGACAAACAAGACCAGGAATATGTTATTTGGATCTGGCACCAAAAAGTGAACAATATAGAAGGAAAGATAAAACCTGATCCAAAGCAATGCCAAAAGAGAAGCCACTGCAAGCTTTAAAAACCTTGGAAAGAAAAGCATGCTGATGAAGAGACCAACAAAGCATCAAAGAGAGGAATAACTAAAAGGCTTGACAAAGACCAAGCTGGAACAAAAGACCAAAAGGGGGAGAGAGAGAACAAAGTGAGTAGAACAAAGGCAGTACTTGGAAAACAAAGTGATGAGACAAGCCCCACCCTCTATTCCCAGAGATTAGGAGTCTCTTTTTAAAAAGAGGTGCACTGTTGTTTAAGCAAAAATAAAGTAGGGGGAATGTAGTCTGAATTGGTTTATTGGATTCAGACTTAGTCATAACTAGAGGAGACCCAGTAAAATAAAGAAGGCTTTACTTAAGCATGATTATCTTTTCCCATTTATTTCAATGGCTCTACTCTAAGTATGTTTACGTCTGGATCCAACCTATTGTGTGGAAGAGGTTGCGGTTCCCCAGAGTGGCCATGGAGCAAAAGGCTAAAATTAACTAAATAATCTGAACCCCATTTCTTTGAGCCAATGAGTTCAGGCAGCAATTGATAGTATCTGGGGTGTAATGGAAAATTTTGAAATGCAAACACTCATTATCATAGTCCTAATGGTATGCTGCAAAGAACAGTCCAAAAACATAGGGTCTGTTTTGATCCATGCCCTTGCCTCCAAGTGTGAGTCTTTTCTAAAGCTAATGGATCTTAATTGCCAATGTAGAACTGAATTACCAAATTATATTTTACATTACAAGAGAGAGCTCTCACAACATTTTATTGTTGCTGGGAAACTCCATTTCCCCTCAGCTATTGTGAGCACTGAAGATAACAGAATGGTGAAGCCTGAAGCATGGGATAGAGATGGCATAATCATTCCCTCTAATCACAAAGTACCTGCTCACTGACTCTTGTTGTTAATGGCTGTCAAGTCAATTTTGACTTATGGCAACCCTATGAATGAGGGACCTTCAAGTCACCCTGTTCTAAGCTGCCCTGCTCAGGTCTTGCAAACTCAGCAGCACTACTCAGGTCTTGCAGACTCAGGGCTGTAGCTTCCTTGATTGAATATATCCACCTGCAATACAACCTTCTCTTTTCCTATTGCCTTCTACCTTACCAAGCATTATTGTCTTTTCTAATGAGTCATGTTCTCTAATGATATGACCAAGGTATGACACCCTCAGTTTAGTTATCTTAGCTGCTAGGGAGAGTCCAGGCTTAATTTGCTCTAGCACCCATTTCTTGGTCTTTTTAGCATTCCATTTTTAGCATATCTGTAGAACTCTTCTCCAGTGCCACATTTCAAATGAATTGATTTTCTTCCTGTCAGCTTTCTTCACTGTCCAGCTTTCACAACCACATATAGAACTAGAAATATGATGGCATGGACAATCCTAACTTTAGTATTCAATGACATATCTTTCCATTTCAGAATTTTATCTAGTTCCTTCATAGCTGCTCTTCCAAGTCCTAGTCTTCCTCTGATTTCTTGACTGCTGTCGCCATTCTGGTTAATGACTGAGGCAAGGTACAGAAAATCTTGAACTATTTCAATGTCTTCCTTGTCTGCTTTAAAGTTAGGTAAATTGGTGACCCTGAACAAGTTACACTTCCTCAGCCTTTGAGGAAGGCAATGGCAAACCTCTTCTGAAAACCTTGCCAAGAAAACGCTATGATAGGATCACCCTAAGTCAAAGATGACTTGAAGGCACATCGCAACAGCAGCAACAACAAAGGGTCTGTGGCTTGCTTTGTTAAAATATTGGGAAAGGGTTGCCAAAGTAAAAACTAGAGATGATCCTGTATCTTTAATGGTTGTATGGAAGAGGAAATTTAGCAGGTGTTGCTTGTCACCTGGTTGCATGACAAGCAATACCTGCTGAAATTCCCTCTGTTACACAACCGTTAAATATATAGGAATCCTTTCCATTTTTCACTCAGATAAGTCTAACTGAGAATCACACCCTATTCCAGGAGAGATACAGTAAATCACCCCCATATTCCACCCATAGACCCTGATTGACTTTCCTCTCCTCTCCTCTCCTCTCCTCTCCTCTCCTCTCCTCTCCTCTCCTCTCCTCTCCTCTGAGAAGGTAGATTGGGACTGACCATGTACTAATTGCACATCACTCTCTCCAAAGCAGAGATATCAGCATGTGGCCACAACAAGCAACTTGGTATTTCAGTTATTACAGTTGTCCTTCCATACAACTGTACAATTGTACTGTACATAGTTTGGTGTTTATGTAAATGAAACTACCCTTGAAAAATCTCTGGCAGCTGGCAGAAGACAGGTTTTTTGTCAATTAGTCTACAGCAGCGCTGCTCAAAGTGGAAGCCCATGGACCACATACCCTCCAACATTTCACAGATGAAAACTGGGACATGTGTGGCCAAGCAACATTAGAGTGTGGTCAAGATGGAAAAAATTATTGATGAGGAACATTAATGATGGTAGAATCATAGAATCATAGAATTGTAGAGTTGGAAGAGACCACAAGGGCCATCCAGTCCAACCCCCTGCCACTCAGGAAATCATGATCAAAGCATCCCCGACAGATGGCCATCCAGCCTCTGTTTAAGGACCTCCAAGGAAGGAGACCCCACCACACTCTGAGGGAGTGTGTTCCACTGCCGAACAGCTCTTACTGTCAGAAAGTTCCTCCTAACATTGAGGTGGAATCTCTGTTCCTGCAGCTTGCATCCATTGCTCCATGTTCTAGTTTCTGGAGCAGCAGAAAACAAGCTTGCTCCATCCTCAACGTGACACCCCTTCAAATACTTAAACAGGGCTATCATATCGCCTCTTACCATCTTTTTTCCAGGCTAAACATACCCAGCTCCCTAAGTCTCTCCTCATAAGGCATCGTTTCCAGACCTTTCACCATTTTAGTTGCCCTTCTCTGGACATGCTCCAATTTGTCAATATCCTTTTTGAATTGTGGTGCCCAGAACTGGACACAGTATTCTAGGTGAGGTCTGACCAAGGCAGAATAGAGCGTCACTATTACTTCCCTTGATCTAGACACTATACTTCTATTGATGCAGCCCAAAATCACATTGGCCTTTTTAGCTGCCACATCACACTGTTGACTCATGTTCAACTTGTGGTCTACTAAGACTCCTAGATCCCTTTTGCACGTAGTCTCGTTCAGCCAAGTCTCTCTCATCCTATATCTGTGCATTTCATTTTTCCGCCCTAAGTGCAGTACCTTACATTTCTCTGTATTGAATTTCATTTTGTTAGCTTTGGCCCAACTCTCCAGTCTATCCAGGTCATTTTGAATTTTGATCCTGTCCTCTAGGGTATTAGCTACTCCTCCTAATGTGGTGTCATCTGCAAATTTGGTAGAGTTGCTCTTCTTCTCATTTTTAGTTTTATTGTTCCTCTCTGTTCAGTTTTGCATGGCTTTTAGTATGTTACTGTTGTTTTGTGCAACACATTGTGCATTTCTTTGAAGCAAGGTGGTCCTCTAGAAAAGGACTGCAACTCCCAACAGCCCTAGCCAGCCAATAGTAATGGATAATTGGAAGTTTAGTTCAACATTAGTGCAGGAGATATGCAAAAAGCTGGATAATCCCTGTAGAAGTTTGCCTTTAAGTACTGTAATGTAGATGAAATGAGCACTGCCTCTTTGTTGTGTCCAGAGTCGCTTGGAAATCTGCCAGTAGCATTTACTATCTGTTTATATTTGCATTTTCTAGATCTTTTTGTGGGATGATTTTGGAAAGTCCATATTATCCAGTGCAACATCTGGTCATAAGTTCAGTGGACATCTCTTACATCTGTACAGTGCCTAACTAGCATATGTTCAGCCTCAACAAATATTATTTTAAAATTTGCTTAACCAATCAGTAGCCCTAAAATGAAACCAGTCTTACATTTTTTAGGCAAAGTATGTGCATTTGACTCTTATAAAGTTCATTTCAGCAACTGGTGTTAGAAGTAAAGAAAGGAACCACTTTTAGCAACAGGATGTATCTTCGTGATAAGACAATCAAGATTAGAAAAGAACCATCTTAACCTGAAAGTTTAAACTACAGTAATTTGTACATGCTGGGTTGCTCTATGAGTTTGGCATCAATGTGGGAGACCTATACCAGTCTCTGTTAACAGTCTCAATTCTCCTTTTCCACACTTACTTTAAGAATAAAGTACACATTGTGAAGTCGAAGGCTTTCACGGCAGGCATCCATAGATTTTCCTTGGGTTTCTTCTGGGCTATGAGGCCGTGTTCTGGAATAGTTTCTTTCTGATGTTTCGCCTGCATCTGTGGCTGGCATCTTCAGAGAATGGCTGGGTAGGAGTGTATGTGGAGTTTATATGCTGTGACCCCCTGTTGGGGAGTATATGTAAATTTGTGTAATTGAATGGTTAGTTTCTGGGTATAGAAATGGAAGGCTCTTAGTGTCTGTTTGGCTAATGGTTGGTTGATGGGCCATTATCTGCTGGAACTCCCCTTGTCCCTGGGTGGAATTCCTTTGTAATTGTTGAGTTTTTATTCTATTGTTCTTCAAAACTTCTTCAACCAACCATTAGCCAAACAGACACTAACGAGCCTTGCATTCCTATACCCAGAAACTAACCCTTCAATTACACAAATTTACATATACTCCCCAACAGGGGGTCACAGCATATAAATTCCACATACACTCCTACCCAACCATTCTCTGAAGATGCCACCCACAGATGCAGGTGAAACATCAGAAAGAAACTATTCCAGAACACAGCCTCACAGCCCGGAAGAAACCCAAGGAAAATCTAATGTGCACATTGCTTGATCAAGTCCTCAACCTGTCAAATCAAGAAGGGTGAGAATGCTCAGTTCATTTGTCAATTAGAGATTTTTATACTGAACTGTTACTTTGGTCTACACAAAGTGTACAATAGGTTACTATTTCCGGGTTTATCTGCTTAATTTACTTGCTTCATCTGTCAACTTATAGGTTAATAGAGGAAGAATTAACTGAGATCTTTTTTCAACCCCTAGCTGATAATTTAATAAACAAAGCTGCATTGAATCATATGAATGGCTCTATAATTTGGAGACAATCCAGACACAATTTACTATAGGTGACAATGAGAAAGAATATGCTAGACTGGCCAACCACCTTGTAAAGGGTTCTACTATGTGCAGTTAATAGCTTGTACTATCTACACCCAACACTGTACTCTGTTGCAATTTGTATTCCACTTGCAGAGCATTTTGTATGATAATGAAAGCCTTGCAAAACAGGTATCAACTTGACCACAATTTCTGCTAAAGCTATCAATTGTTATTTGGATAAAGGGTTGCACAACTTCTTCCATCTCGTCATTTTTATCAGGGTGTTTAATTTATCTTTCATAAACATTAAAAAAAACCCAATTGTGCTCCCTTCTGACTATTCAGCAATCTTTGTTAACAGAGACCTCTTTTCATCTCTGCTTTCTTCTTTCGTTAGTTTGGCACATATCCCTTTTTCACGGTCTTTTCAGAGATATTTCTTCAATGGCCCTCCCACCCTCTTTTCTTTTGCAAACCCCTGTAAATATTACAGGGCCAGAGTCATGGTCCTGTGTTAAGCCTGGATTGCATGAATTATATTTTGCCAGTATTATCAGAAAAGAGCAGGTGGGAGGAGATTCAACAACTTATTCTCAGAAGGCTCAACAGATCAATCTGAAAGCTTATTTACAGCAGCCTAAAGTTTGAAAGTGATTTCTTGCCAACTCACAGGTATTGTCCAGCTCCATTTCTCCCCACACTTTGATGGGGACAGATTGTCTGGGCTGTGTGTGTGGGATTCTACAGCATCATTCAGGAAAAAAATCATTGTGTCAGGTGAATCTCACAAATGTATTATAGCCTGCATTTTCATTGACTAAATCCACTTCATCAGATGCATTTTTCTTTAGTCTTATGAAAATTTATGTCATTAGACATGCACAAATGTTTCAGGTGCTACAAGACACTTTTGAAGGAATCTAGAAAATATTTTGTGAATCCAATGATGAAATACTCCCAGACCTGGGAAGGAGTCATCAAAAATGCCATTCCTCATGCCTTCACTATTCTTATTAGTTTTTTAAAAAATATTTTTATTAAATTAATACAACAGAAAAAAGAACCATACTGTTCTTATATAAATCCAAGCAAACACAGATACCATACATTTCTTATCTTTTCACATATTTATCTTTACCCTTCAAAACCCTTTAATATCTGTTTTGTATCTACTCATATTTATTACTTCCTTGTATCTATCTGAGTCTGATTCTATACAGATAATTAATGTATATTCATTTTATCTTCACACTATAATTTCTACTGGCTATCCTCTATTCTTTATTTCTAATTGAAATACAGGAGTTATTAATAATATATAATATTGTCTTACATTAGATAAAAATTTACATGAATTGGCATATCAAATTTTCAAAATTAACAAAATACCAAAGTATCACAAATGTGTGTGTGTGTGTGTGTGTGTGTAGATATATATATCAAAAGCTCATCAATGCTAAATTCCCCCATTTTTCTTTTCATAGTGATAAAAGACAATACCATTCTTCCATAAACCTATCCACAGATTTATTGTTTAATAATAAACAAACAATAATAAATGCCTAGGTGCAACCAACAGGACCCACACCCACATGGAAGAAGGAGCCACTTTATTGGGGCCTCAAGGTCCAGCCCAGCCTATAAAGAAAAAAATGGGGATAAACTGTAACTTATGCTTAGGACTGTCTTTGAAGAGTATACAGAAACTTCAGCTGGTCCAAAGAGCTGCAGCCAGATTGTTAACTGGGGCTGACTACTTGGAGTATACAATGCCCTTGTTGTAACATTCCACTGGCCACTGGTCCATTTCTGGGCACAATTCAAAATAAAACTTAATTGACCGAATGTTTGTAACCACATTGATCAATTAGTATAAATAAAAATATGAACAGTGACAGGATAATCCCTTTACCTATGACCAAGAAGTTACAAAATGATTAATGAATCTGTAGGATATTCAGCTTGGGTATTATTATTAAACAATAGTAGCAGAGATATGTATTTTTCAAAACATAAATATTTTAACAGTAATTTCAACATTAAAACCTTTTGTTCATGCCTCATGAGGCTACATATATAATGTTAATGGTTGTGGTGTGGGAAGGGACCTATTTTACAAGTTTGTAATGAGTCCTCAGAAATTGGGCCATGGTAGCCCGTTATGATGGGCAGCCCATATAACGTGCTCTGAGCAAGATGACAAAATCATGTATCCTTATTGTAAAATACAGCCCTGTTAGTCAGTTACAATTTCATAAGTTAGACATATGTTGTTGTAACTGTTTCCTGTTCACAATTACAATTCTGGTACCATTGCCATGATTGTAAATGCCCCTGAAACTTTTAAAATCCAATCAGCTGCACTGATAAGTGGATTGTTGGAGGATGACACGTCCATCCTCCTCCCAGCAACGAGCAGTGGTGTGTCAAGGAGTCTTGACAGGACCTCACAGTGGTCCCTGCTTCTGGTTGGTGCATCACTAGTCACTGGTAGGAAGGATCTGGATGCTTCATCCTTCAGCACTCCACTCACCAGCACCACAGAACTCTGAACCTTGGTTCAGCTAGATGGATTTTAAGGTGCATTTCAGGTGTCAGATCAGGAGGTAATGTATAGCTACATCATCATGGCTATGCGTCTGCTGCAGAATCTTGACCTGTGCATTTGAAATAGGAACATTGGTCTTACCTGTGATACATTCATTTTTGGTAGATGGGCTCAGAACATCCTGAGCACTCGGGTTGGCTCCTCCCATCACTCCAGGAAGGCAGGAAATGGAAATGAAGAAAGGTGTTCTGGACAGACCCAAGAGGGGAGGAGCTGGCCCAACCTCTTCAGGTAATTCAAAGCCAACATCATACATATCCACTACAGACCAGAAGAGAACAGAAGCAAGGCTAGGGAGAAAACTACAAGGAACAACTATTCTGAGCCAGTGGGCTTGGGGCAGAATGCCATGTAGCCAAGGCTTACCAACTGTCAGCAACTAAAGAACTGAATAACTAGAAACTGGCCAGCACTCTCTGGGTGGGGAGGATGTCCCTCGCCCATCTACCGAAAATGAACATATCAAAGGTAAGACCAATGTTCCTTTTTCTGGTAGATGGGTTCAGAACATCCTGAGCACTTGGGACATGCCAAAGCCTCCCTATTTTGGGTGGGTGTGCTGGCGAATCCTGAACCCAGTGCCTTATGATCTGTTGCACAAACCCTTTCTGCCAAAGGCAGCTTCTGCAAATTGGAACTAGTCTGGCTTACAGTGTTTTATGAAGGTTGAGGCTGACCTCCATGGTCGTTGCCCTACAGATCCCCTCCAGGGAAGCATTGGTTGCCTATGCCACTATAGTTGCAGCACTCATGGTGGAGTGTGCTGTAATGCCACCTGGCAACTGTAGATTCCCCAGCCTATAATAACAGGCCATGGTGGAAGCCCTAATCCATCTGCCCATGGTAGATGATAGCACCTTCCTTCCCATGTGTTGTAGATGGAAGGACACAAACAGGGCCTTTGATGCATGGAAAGGTCTTGTCCTCTTCAGGCCAATGTGAATCACCCACTGAACATTCCAAGTATGTCAGATTTCTCAAGCTTGGTTGAGAGACTTGGGCAGGAAAGGGGCTAGTAAGACCACCAGCGCCCTGTGGTAAAATGAATTAGCCTTGGAGGTAAAGGCTTAGGGGGCTGGTATTCTGAGGAAGGTAGAGTTCCCCATAGGTGAAGGTCAGGACCAGTTCAATCACTCAGGTCTGATGATACAGGGCCTACTGTATGCTGAAGGGCCCCCTGACTCCAACACTGTGTGTGTCAAGGTAATTGGTGTTCATGTTGGTCTAAGTCCCAAGGCAAGGCCGCCCTGGAAGAATTCTGAAAGGGGGTGGACTGAGGTTTTCCAGAAGACCTACAAGTCAACCAGGCTGACTACCAGAGCACTGCTACAGAGCAGTGCTTCCAGTCCATTTGACCTGGGGAGTCAGCATAGCAATAGCATAGTATTTATTTTTCTATACAGCTCATCATTGCAAACACTCCCTAAGTGGTTCGCAACATGCCAGCCAATTGCCCCCCAACAATCTGGGCACCCATTCCACCGAACCACAGAAGGATGGAAGGCCCAATCAACCCAGAGCCCTGCAGGGTCAAACCCACAACTCTGTGGCTGCAATACCAGCAGTCAACCACCAGGGGGTGTCTCTTTTGTATCCTGAATGCTAACCAGGGGGCAGCAGCCCTGGTCTAGGGGCTGCCACTTTGACTAGCCTGATATAGAGGATTAGAGGGCTATCTGACACATTAGACAGAGGACTATGCAGGAACCTGTGGTTTGGGAGGCACCATCTCTGGGAGCACTCTTTGTTCCATGCGCCTAGCTCCCCTTTTCACACCTTCCCTCCAGTCTAGGGACTCAAGACTATAGGCCCCAGCGGGGCAAACAGGGATCCAAAATGTGCTCTGGTGCGTTCTGTAACTATTTAGAGTGGCAGCTGACCCAACAATTTGGAGTTATTCCCGTTCTCGACTTATCAGTTAACTGCAGAGGATCTGCTTCATGGCCATGTGGCTTCCTCATTTTAGAAGACGGCTATGAATACCTGACAGTCAACCAATAATTCAGCCTGCATGGTGAGCAGTTGTTCAGTGGATCACCTGTACACCTGTATAAAATAAGACTATTGGCATAGTTAGGTAATGGGGAGATTAGCTAACATGTACTCCCTATAGGCACTGTTGAGTCCATATGAATGCATGGATGCACCCTGTGTTAACAGAGAACTGCTTCCAGAATTTTATTTGATTACATCTGAGGAAGCACCTTCTTAGCCATTTAAAGAACCCTCTAACGCCATGCCAACATTATCATCAACCTGTTGGCCGCCTGAGGGCATACCATATTGAATGATTGTTGACTTAGGAGTCAAGAAACTAATAGAAGGACTTGGTAGGAGTAGCAGTGGAAGGAATTCCTCCAGGAAATATCTGTCAAAGTGAAACACCTGTCAAACAAATCTATGGGCCACCATTTAAATTAGTAGCTCCCTAAAAAGGGATCTGGACAATATGTTAAAGCTGAGCATGTGTGCTAGCAGAAGGCAAAGGGCAGCCACTAGCAGCTCCAGTAAATTGTACTCTTTCAGCCCTAGAGAGGGGACAGTGGGGAAAAAAGGGGTGCTCTCTGAACAATCTTAACAAGAGAGCCTAGTGGAAGGCACCTGGCCACACCCACACACTGACTAATCTTATAACAGTAGGGTGATCAAACCATCAAGCCCCCCCCCCTTTAGGGTTGAACTTTTATCCAGAGTATTGAAAAGTCTGCTGAATGGTAAGTCCATCACAAGGTATTCTTATTTAAAATGTAGCTATTTAGACTATTTAGACAATGGACTCAAACTATAGGAAAAGAGGTTCCACCTAAACATTAGGAAGAACTTCCTGACAGTAAAAGCTTTTTGGAAGGGGAATACATTGCCTCAGCGTGCTTGCAGAAAGTGTGGGATGAGTCCTTCCTGAATCTTTGTTTGGGAAGAAAAACCAGAGAGAGAGAGAGAGAGAGAGAGAGAGAGAGAGAGAGAGAGAGAGAGACTGCCTCGGAGTGTGGTGGAATCTCCTTTGGAGGTTTTTAAACAGAGCCTGGATGGCCATCTGTCAGGAATGATTTGATTGTGCATTCCTGCATGGCAGGAGGTTGCACTAGATGGCCCTTGTGGTCTCTTCCAACTCTATGATTCTAACAAGTACTTCTATGGTAAACTCCCTCAAGGCTACTCAGGATGTGTGCATGGGGAGGGAGGGGGACAACTCCTGAGCAGAATAAACCATTCTTATAATTTTAAGGAACCAAAGAAGGGTGGAGGGGACTCTTTGCCCCTGAGTAGAAATTTCATAACCACTTCAAATTCTGAGGAGAACCTCTTCTTAGCAGAAAAGCTCTGTGTTTCTTAGTCTCGCCACTAGACAAGAAGCAATACTCTGAGGCAAGGAAGGAGGGGAGGAGACCTAGGGAACTGGAGCTCCTGTATTCCCTACTTGGAACTTGGCTGCCCCTTCCTCCCCACAAGAGGGACTGAACTGAAACCCGTAACCCATTATGCAGTGGTGTAAATCTGACCCAGTTAGGGATGATTTTCTCAGAGGACCCTAGATGTCTGTAAGCACTGCAGATCCACTGAGTCACCAGTGGATAGGGGGAATGTTTCCCTTCTTGCTTGGGTCCAGCCTGAGTTTCCTCGCTCAATTAAACTTAAAACAAATCTGTGTTGCTGCAGCCTACTCTAGTACTGAAACTGAGAAGCTTTAACGCTGACACCAGTCATGAGAGAGGAGGTTGCACATGTGCTTATCCTTGCATCTTCTCTTCCCTGGCATGAACAGGGGAAGGGTGAGCAGAGACAGGGCGCCCATGGTGGAGAACAAACTGTTGTGCAGACCCCAGTTCATGGAATTACAATAATTATTAGACATGAGGTTAACTGCCACCCATTATAAAACTGAGCCCCTGCTGCTAGTGCTTGCGGGGGGTGCTTGTTTCATTGTCTGGAAAGCAACTAGCTACCAGCAAAGTATAAACAGCACTAGTCTGGGAAGGTAGCCAACTGTTAATTAGCTCACAGGAATGCAAACAGTCAAAGATTTAGTCCAGTAACACAGTCCAAAAGGGTCAGAGGCTTATGGCAATCAGTCAGCGTGGTCCAAAGCAGTCTGAGGGTCAACAGGAGCAGACAGCAGAGTAGTCGGGACAGTCCAAGGTCTAAGCACAAGTCAAGGTAACAGAAGTCAAGCTAACTGGAATCCAGGCACCATTCAGCAGGAAGCTTTCACCAGGAAGATCAGTTTATTTCTGACAAAGCCTCCATCACCTCTCCCAGCATATATAAAACAATTAAGGTCTTTCTTAACAAGCAGGTTTTTCTCTTAAAGTCTCAGAGACTTCCTTTCAGCTTCCTTTTGAGCTTGCTGCTGGGTATACGATGGTGGAGGTAAGTCCTTCTCTTCTTCTTTGTCCTTATATGAGTGGGCAGGTCTCTCTGCTGGGACTGATGCCAACCCACTCGGACCAGGCTCTTCCTCTGCTCAAGCCTCTAGGTTTGGCACAGGTGTTGATAAACATGTGTCAGAGTCCCTAGGGTCATTCCCTGCCATGTCCTCCTCTGACTCTATAGCATGACACTCATCTACTTGCCCAATCCAGAAAAGCTGCTTGCACAATATTTTCTGCCAGGCATCTAGGGAACACTCCTGGGTTGGGAACGCATAGGAGCTACTGCTGCTCATGAGTAGGAAGCTGCAGATTGCCTGTAGTTTAACCCTGACATTCTTAGGAAGAACATAAAAACCTTTAAAACTGATGAGGTACTTCAAAGCTAGGGGTTTTGAAGCTTATGTTCTTAACCAGTCTATGTAAGTCCTTGGATGCACCAGTGCTAGCCTATCAGAGATTGGCTTGCTCCACTCCTACCTGCATGAGTGAGCTGAGAAGCACACTTCCAGGGAGTAGAAGAGAGATCTCCACCCCCCCTGAGGCAGGCTGTGTGCTGGGAGGGGGGAGCTCCAAAGGAAGGGGGGAAACCATGGGCCCTACCCACTCTCCTCAAAAGCCACAGGAAATTCTTCGGTTTCGGACAGGCTAAGGAATTGGGGGTGGAGGAAAACCTTCTCTCCCTCTTCCAATGAGCCATCTCATTTGCCCACCTCCAAGGAGGTGGTGCAGGAGGCTTTGTCTCACACTCCTCCTCTGAGGAATGGACAGCAGAGGCCATGGTTCTCTGGTGGGGGCATGATGCCATGTGGCCAAGATGGAGGCTGTCCATGTTGGAGGAAGAGGCCTCCACCTCTTCCCATCTGTCCGTGGCATGAGAGTTCAGGAGTGATGCAACACGGTCCCAGGGGGGACAACACCATGCATTTCCCCAGCTACGAATGGGTCTGCCACCCCCCATAGGGGTCCTCTCTGCCATTAGGGAGGGGGGAGAGAGAGACGGATTGCCTGGTTTAGGAGTGGCATTCCTCTGAGAGAGGGCCCGCTCTGGTCTCCTTGGCTACCATTTCCTGGACCCAGGCCAAGAGATGACTCGGTGGTGGCATTGCCAGCCTTCTTGAGGGCCCATCGCTTGGGAGAGGGGGGGTGCACCTTGAACCTCCCCTCTCCCCTTTTTACTCCTCACATTCAAGGTTTGTGGTACCTGCGGCCCCTAATGCCACGGTTTCATGGGCTGCAAGCTCTCGGACCCAAGCAGAGAGGTCCAAGGCAGCTCCCCCCCCAAGAATTTTCACTGTGGCCCCGAGGTCACTCAAGCATCCATTGTCTGCTCATGGTGTCTGGTCTGCACTCCCAAGCCCTAGCGGGTCAGGGTAATGCAGGATCCCTGGGCTGCGGTATGGGAGAGAGTTGGTTCCCATCTCCCCAGATCCAGGTGCCTCCACTGCAGGGGTGGCCTGTGTTGCTCCAGTGGCCGGACTTGCTCCTGTGCCAGGCAAGGGGAGCAAAGCCAGGAGGTTGCTGGGGTCAGCACTCCTCTGCCCCCCCCCTGACCCAGTGGATTGGGTTGGTGAGGGATCCCTGGGCTGCAGTCCTGGAGGGAGTTGGCTCCCACCTCCCCAGACCCAGGCGCCTCCACCGCGGGGGCAACCTGTGTTGCTCTGGTGGGTAGGCTTGATCCTGTGCAAGGCGAGGGATGTGAAGCCAAGGGGAAGAGATGATCACCCAAGTGTGAGAGAGAAATGGAGAAAGTAAGGTCTGGAATCGCCACATGGCTAAGGCTGGAGTGCTTGGCAAGACGTCCTCCTGGAGTGAAGGCAGGGAACAGAACTGAAGAGGTTGGGCCTGCTCCTCCCCTCTTGGGGCCATCCAGAAGACCTTTCTTCATTTCTTCATGGGAGGAGCTAACCTGAGTGCTCAGGATGTTCTGAGCCCATCTACAGGGAAAAAAATAAGTGCAATACAAATAATAATAATAATAATAATAATAATAATAATAATACATAGTTACTGTTCTCCAACATAGTCTTTTATCATATATGCCATGAGAAATGCCTAATGCCAAAACTGGATTCAGCAAAGGAAGGCATACTTGAAATCATATTGCAAATATCTATTGACTAATGGACTGTACCAGAGAATCCAGACTGGGGCTATTAATACAAGGATCTCTTGCAGTTGTCTCATGCATAGCATTGCCATAAGTGAAAGTCAACAAGATAGCACTTAACAAACAACACTATTAATGCTATAAATACATGTTAAATAAATATGTGTTTTAATAATTAAAAATATTATTTGCAGCTGGCTCTGATTAGTATAAGAACATAAACATATAAGGACGTCCTTTACTGGATCAGAGCACAGGCTTATCTAATTCAACATTCTGTTGGCGCAAGTGCCACTCTGGTAAAGATTTACTGCCCTTTTTTATTGGACAGGGTCACACACATTCAGTAGCATGCAATCTTATTCTGACTGATGTTTGGCTTCTTTTGTCCATGAGCATCTGTCAGTCTACTTCACAGGGTTCTTGTGAAGATCAAATGGGATAAATGGTGTAGACTGCTTTTGAGGACCATAGAGGAAGGTTGTCATGCAAGTGACAATCAGTCGAATGGCAATAATAAATGAGGATGGGGCAAGGGGAAGAATCGTATGTCCCCAATTTACACATTATTATCATAGTATTCATTCCAGTTATATTTAGTCTTTATATAAGCTCTGTTCACAAGTTTTTCCATTGATACATTAAACGTGTGAAGGCGTGGAACAGCACACCCTGCTTTGCTCTTGATACTGAGATGTCTGAAAAGTGTGCCTATATACATATAGTTGTACAGGCAGAGGCACTCTCTAAGATTGGGGAGCCTTGTGGGGGAAACAAGGGGAAATGCTTTCAGTTTGGAGCAGAAGTCAGAAGAAGTGCTTGGGACTATCCTTGAGGCCAGAACAAACCTGGACCTACTTGGTTATATTTTAGGCTTCTTAGAAGTCAGATATTGCTTTGTCTTCTAGGAGATTTTAATAAATAACAGTCAGTGAAGGTGAAGATGATGGTGATAATGACGATGATTAATTGAATGGCTGCATTTATATTCTGCCTCTTGCTCAATACGGGGACTCTATGTGGCTTTCTTGTTATTATGGGCCTTCAGGTAGACTCCAGCTTTATGGCAGCCCTGATTAGTCCTCTGTTGTCTCACTTTTTGAGCTGCTTTTAAAATGTCCCAGTTTTGCTCTCTTCCTCTCACATTTTCCCACTTTGTCCACTACTTACTTCCTTTGGTCCAAACTGAGTTCAAAGTGCAAAAGTAGTTTGTATTCCATTAACTCAGAAGCGAGGAGAGGAGGGGTGGAATCTTGCCTTTCCCAGTTGGCACAGGCAAAAGCAAACTGCTGCAACCTTTCCTAGTTGTGTGTTTTCCTTCCTTAATAACTTTTACTATCTTGACTACACTCTGATATTGCTTGGCCACACAGTTTTCACCTGTGATATGTTGGCAGGTATCCATGGTGCTGTGAGGATCTAGGGAATGAAACCTTCTTCCCAGTTACATTATGAAGTATACGTGGTTCAAAGGCTACCCATCCGTTCCAAAACCACAGCAATCACAGAGAAGCCAAGGGGAACAAACCTGCCTCTTCTGACTGTCCATCTTTAAAAGGCCTGTGCCATTTTACATTCCAGAGTTGACCCCAGAGAAAAAAACGAGGAGCCCCCAGCTATTCCTCCCCTTCTTCCATCTTTACTGTCCACAACCATTCAAGGAATATTGTTCAGCGTTGCAGAAAAAAAGCATCTCTGAAAATAGAAGCACCGGGCCGAGCCTGCCAGTGGCTGTGTGAGATAACGTCTACTTGCAAACACTGGTGCCTTTGTGTTGCTGTCACTGTCCCTATTGTTCAGGAGCCTATAGCCTCAGGGATATTGTTCGGGTCTTTTGTCTCAGCCTGGCTTCTTTTTGTTTGACTTTACTTACCATTTCATTCCTCTCTTTTGTGCTCAGGTTCCCTCCTTTGTCTCCTTCTCTCTCTTTCCTTTCTCTGTGGGATTTGTATTTAGCCATTGTTCCAAGCCCCTGGGGGGGGGGGCAGGAAACAATGTATCCAAAGGTTCTTTCACAGTTCCTTACCTATTCAGGTAGGGCTATTTGGGAGGGGCGGGGGAAGAGGCAGTACCAAAGCTCAAGGAGTGAAAGACCTACTCATTTTAGTCTGGGTTTGCTTTAGAAAACAACAGGAAACCATGTGTCAGAAGAAACTTGAGTTTTGAAATCTAGCCAACCCAACACACTTCCTTACTCTCACCTCTGGCTTGGTTGAGTTGTTAACAATCAGAAACAGAATTTCCAGATAACTTGGGTCTCCAAACAGAACACACAGAAAGTTTCTGGATGCTCACAACTTTTGGAGAAAAGAAATCTTGCGATCATTATTTTAACAGACAGATGGGTAACTTTTTCATGAAAGTGAGGGGCATGTGATGCCAAGTGGCAGATCAGGGGAATGCAGGAGCATATATGGGTATACACACTTTCCCATAACCAGGAATATGGAGGTTTAAATTTCCCTTCCCTTCAAATCTATGGATTGGATGAGGGCTGGTGAGCTGAGAGACAGACAAAGCTTCCCCCCTTCACATCCCCCTGGGCCAAAGTTAGCATCAACAAAACTGCTTTCACAGAATGATGAGGATTGCTCTGTTTCCCTGCTGTGATGAAGCATAGGCTAAATAGGAATTATAGTTGTAACTGCACTTAGATTCCACAAACCTGATGTAGGTTCCATGTTCTGTAGGCAGTTGCTCTTATGTTTCAGAATGTTCTGTAAAATGGGAATAATATACAGTTTTCCTTTTCTTTTGCTTAGTGTCTTCCATTTCTAATGACTGGATTCTCCTTTCCTGTCTGCAATTTATTATGCATTTTGCACTGACTGAAACAAAACCTGCTGCTTGGATAGACTTTGAATTTAATTGGTTTAAATTGCATCATTTTGATACTGATGTTTTCAGCTATTGATATATTCCTGGTTTAATAATAATAATAATAATAATAATAAAATTTTATTTCTATCCCGCCCCTCTGCAACGCAATCAGGGCGGCTTACAATATAAAAACTCCATAGTCCCAGTACCCTAGCCCACCCCCCTTAAAATAATATTAAACTATAAAAGATTAAAAACATACAGTAAATTAAAAATATATAAATTAGAAAAATATTAAAACATACAATAGTTAAAAAAAATGATTACAGCTCAGGGAGGACAACCGAGTCTTGGGCCGGGATAGTTATTCAGGAAAGGCCTGCCAGAAAAGATCCGTCTTGACAGCTTTTTTAAAGCCGTCTAAGGTGTTAATAAGACGGATCTCGTCCGGCAGGCCATTCCATAATCTGGGAGCAGCAGCGGAGAAGGCCCTCTGGGACGTCACCAACAGCCTTGTTTTCATAGGCTGTAACAGATTCCTCCCAGAGGACCGAAGTGCGCGGGGAGGGTCGTATGGAAGGAGGCGGTCCCGGAGATAAGTTGGACCCAAACCATGCAGGGCTTTAAAGGTTATAACCAACACCTTGTACTGTGCCCGGAAACGAACAGGCAGCCAGTGGAGAGCTTTTAGCACAGGTGTTATATGCTTTCTTCTGGAAACACCAGAAATCAACCAGAAAAATTAAAATTAGTCAATGAGGGTTTGGATAATAAAATTTAGATTTGTGAAAATGATCTTATTTATGAAAAAATATGTTTTCGATATGTTTGTTTCATAACATTTAAAATGACATTAGCAAATGAACATTTTTTCATATGCTTGCTTACTTGCTAATGCCAGTTTAAATATTTTTTTAAAAATTCCAAAAAGCAAACCTTAATTTTAATATTTTATATAAGGGACATCAGTTTTCTATACCATTTTATATAATGGGACTTGAGCATCCATGGATTTTGGTATCCATAGGTTGTGTGTGTATTCCTGGAAACTAAACTCCAGTGGATATTGAGAGCCCACTGTATATTGATTTGGTTACTGTTCTTGAGAGCCAGTTGGAGCATAATTTGGAAAACCACCATCTTTCTTGTCAACTGACTGTGCAGCCTCTCTCTCAAGAGAAAGCAGAAGGTGAGTTGTGTTTTGGGAGTCATTCTTGAATCTTTATGGTGTTTTACTTTTTTGAAGGCTCTGTGGTGGCTTTTGTTTGTTTTTGGCCTGTGCTCTCCCTGAGCACATGGTCTGGTAGGGGGTGGGGACTTCTCCTGAGCCACTGACTTGGGGGGGGGGGAGTCAGCAGCTACTAGCTCTATATAACTGCTGCCTCAGTCATTGGAACTCAGTTTCTGAGAGCCAGCACCATGCACTTTGCAGTTCCTGCAGTCATATCAGTAAGAATTACAGTAGTATAGTCTAAAAAGGGTAAAAAAAAAAACTAAAAACAAAAAACAAAACACTGCAGGGTTGGAGGAAGAAGGAGCTGTTGTTGTTTGCTGCAATGTGTCTTCTTGCCAGAAAACCTCATTGACTGTATTTGCAGCAAGTGCAAGCCGGTGGCTCTCTTGGAAGAGAAAATTAACGCTCTGCAGCTACATATTGAGACTCTTCAACGCATCAGAGAACACAAGGACTTTTTGGACAGAACAGAGTGGGAATTGATCCTACAGAACCAACTGGAAGAAACTGCCAATGAAAACGAAGAGGACATTAACACTGAAGGAGCACCCTGGAGAACAGTCACTGTCAGGAGCAGATCTTGCACAAGGGATTTTGAACCACTCCAGCTAAGCAATTGCTTCCTACATCTTCCTGAGGACAACGGCGGTGAAAAGGTGCAAGCAGGAGACCAGCAGCAAGAAAAAATTGCATGTTGGGGGAGGAGCCAACTTAACCACCAACTGCAGCAAGAAGAAAAGAAAGATGCTGGTGGTATGGGATTCATTGCTCAGGGGTATAGAGGGAACAGTGTGCCAGTTAGACAAGATGAACTGAGAAATGTGCTTTCTTCCTAGTGCAGCTATCCAGGATGTCACTGACAAGTTGCCGAAGCTCATCAAGAACACAAGAGCAGTACTTCTTTCTTCTTCTGATTCATGTGAGCACCAGCAACACTGCAAAAACACTTTTGAGCAGACCACCTTGGATTATGAATCCCTGGGCAGAAAAATAAAGAGTTTTGGGGCATAGGTGGTATTCTTGCCAGTTCTACCAGTGAAAGATAAAGGACCACACAGGGACAGGAAGATGCTGCAGGTGAATGACTGGCTATACAGATGATGTCAACAGGAGAGGTTTGGATTCTAGGACCATTGTCTCTACTTCCTAAATGAAGGACTACTGGCTGCAGATGGTTTACACCTCATGAAGACAAGGAATAATGTCTTTGGCAAAAAGATGGCAAATCTGACCAAGTGGGCTTTAAACTAAATCCTTGGGGGGTTGGAGATGATGGCTGAAACATCTGTCCAGTAGCAAGCTCTAAACACAAGAACATGAATTCTAGAGGAGAACCTGAAGGTAAGGTTGGGAGCAACAGTAAAATTCACAGTAGAATAAAAGATACCAACAAGCAATACTTTAGATGTCTATACACCAATGCTCAGAATTTGGGAATCAAACAAGACAAGCTTGAAATTCCTGTGCAGGAAGGTAAATATGACTTTATAACAGAAACTTGATGGGATGACTCCCATGATTAGAATATAACAATTGAGGGTTTTAATCTGTTCAGAAAGAATAGATGGGGAAGGAAAGGATGGGAGCAGCATTATATGTCAAAGACAAATTTACTTGTACAGAAATCCATGAGAGTGATCAGACTAGACAAGTGGACAGCATTGGGTAAAATAAACGGAAGAAAAAATAAGAACAACATTGTGGTAGGAGTTTACTACAGACCACCAAACCAAGATGAGGTGGTGGATGATGCTTTTCTGAAACAAATCTCAGAAATCTCCAAGAAGCAAGAACTGGTAGTTATGGGGGATTTCAGTTATCATGATATCTGCTGCAAGACTTAGCTCTCCTAAGCATAGGCACTCCAACAAATCCCTGATGTGCTTTGCAGATAATTTCCCATTTCAAACGTTGGAGGAAGGAACAAGGTGGTCAGCAATCCTAGACTTGATTCTAACCAACTGGGAAGAGTTGGTCATTGGAATCAAAGTAGTTGGCACTTTACAGTGAAGTGACCATGTAATGCTAGAATTCATCATTGTGGGACAGGCCAAAGAAGAGTATTGTCAAAAACAAACCTTGGATTTCAGGAAACCTGATTTTATCAAGCTCAGGAAAATACTAGACAGAATCCCATGGCTAAAGATGCTAAAGGAAAAGGACACCCAGCATGTGTGGGTTTCATGAAGAAGGAACTTCTAAAAGCACAATCACAAACAATTTCGTGGAAGAAGAAACATGGGAAAAATCTGAAAAAGCCAATGTGGATGAAGTGAAAAGAAATGTATAACAAAAGGAAGGAAGGATTTCCAAGGGGAATACAAATGTCTAGCCCAAGCTTGCAGGAATATTGTAAGGAAAGCTAGAGCTCAAAATTAGGTGAGACTGGCTAGGCAAACAAGGAACAACAAAAAGCAGTTTTCAAAAAAGGCAAAAAAAAGAAGATCCAGGAAACTACAGGGCAGTCACCCGAACCTCAGTACCAGGAAAAATATTAGAACAAATAATACAGGAGTCTGTTTGCAAGTATCTTGATGACAATACAGTGATTAGTAGGAGCCAGCATGGGTTTGTCAAGAAAAAATCCTGCCAAACTAACCTTATATCTTTTTTTTTAAAAATCAGGTCTCTAGTTTAGTTGATGGTGTGAATGCTACGGATGTCATTTATCTGGATTTCAGCAAAGCATTTTATATGGTCCTCCATTATATTTTGATTAGCAAACTGACTAAATATGGAATAGATGGGAATATCACCAGGTGGATCCAAAGTTGATTGGAAAACCATGCTCAAAGTCGTCATCAGTGGCTGCATTTCAAACTGGAAGGAGGTCTCAAGTAGAGTGCCACAGGATTCTATCCTCGGGATGATGCTCTTGAATATTTTTATCAATGATTTAGATAATGGGGTGGAGGGAATCCTTACCAGATTTGCAGATGATACAAAACTGGAAGGGGTAGCTATCACATTGGAAGATAGGAACAGAATTCAAAAGGACCCTGATGAACTAGAAAACTGGGCTGAAATTAATAGAATGAAATTCAACAGAGACAAATGCAAAATTCTACATTTAAGCCACAAAAACCAAATGCACAGGTATGGGATGGGGGATATATGGCTCAGCAGTTTTGCATGTGAAAAGGACCTGGGGATTCTTATTAATGATAAGTTGAATATGAGCCAGCAGTGTGATGCTGCAGCAAAGAATGCAAATGCTATCTTAGCCTGCATTAATAGAAGCTTAGCTTCCAAGACAAGGGAAGTAATAGCCCTCTATATTCTGCACTGGTCAGGCCTCATCTGGAATACTGTGTTCAGTTCTGTGCACCTCATTTTTAAAAGGATATAGACAAGTTGGAGAGAGTTCAAAGAAGGGCAGTGAGGATGATAAGAGATATGGAAAGCAAAACATACTGTATGAGGAGTGGTTGAAGGAGCTGGGCATGTTCAGCTTGGTGAAAAGAAGATTGAGGGGTGACATGATCACAATTTTTAAATACCTCAAAGAGGAGGGTGCAGGCTTGTTCTCTGCTGTCCCAGAGGGTAGGACCAGGTCTAATGGTCTGAAGTTACAGGATGGTAGATTTTGATTGAACTTCTTGAGAGCAGTTCAGCAATGGAACTAATTGCCTAGAGAGATGGTGAGTCCTCCTCTGGATGCCTTCAAAAAGGGGTTGGCCAGCTACCTGCTGGAGATGTTCTAGCTGGAGCTCCTGCACTGAGCAGAGGGTTGGACCTGATGGTCCATAGGCCCTTTCTAACTCTATAATTCTATTATTATCAGACTCGCTAAACCAGCACTGCTCTGAGCTTCCTAACACTGACCTCAACAGACTGACAAACAATGTGTGTGGGCAACATTCTAACTAGGACCTAGAACAAAGGTTTCCCATAACTTAGTAGTAATGAGGCTGGTCAGTTCAGAAACACCTCTGATGTTTTAATGTAATCTAGATCATCATTACTTTGGGACAAAGCTTATGGCTTCAGGTAGGCATGACTGAAATAAGTCTTGCTGATTGCCCAAGCCTCTTGCAGATACATGCTATAACTGCATGAGTCTCTTCCACTTTCCTCTTTTTAGTTTTCAAGATACATATCCATGGGAGATCTTCAGGCTGGTTCAACTGCAAGTACAGGTCAGCTAGAGAGGGCATGTGACTTACTCTGCAGGGGAGTGCCCTCCACTTGAAGGGTTAACAGACACAGTCCTCTGTTTAAAGGACTGTCCAGTTCAAATCCAATTGAAATATCAAGAACTAGAAGCAGCCAGGACAGAAGAAACCTGGGAATTGCCCACCAGCAATTAGCACATAAACACCAGACAGAGCAGTGACCTGTTCAGTCATTCCCATTATGGTGAGATTAGTTGTACTTGTTTAAATGATCGTACTTATGTCTCAATTTGTATAAATGCTTACAAATCAACATATGAAAAATTAAGCAAATATCCTCTGATCAGGTGATGCATTTCATTTTTTTGGTGACACAGAAGCGGCCACCCTGAGACAAAACTATGTTCACTATAGACTCCTTCTGACAAATTTGAAGGGAGGGAGGGAAGATACTAATGCACACCCAATATAATTTCACTCAAAGAAATCTGGGTTGTTTGCTTTGTTTATCTTAAACCACATACTTTCCCTTTGAGTTCTTCTGAATTTTCATAGGACCAAAACAATAGCAATGTCCTCTGTGTATTTGCGCATGCAAATCTACCCCTGTCAACCTGGAGCTTTTGACAGGCCTGCTGTTGTGGAAAAAGCCACATCTGGGAGGGTTGGAGGGAAAGTGCACAAAGACCCATCCTAATATGTAGGTACTGTATACATTTTGTGAAGCCAGGTTGCTGTTACTAATATTATTATTGTGGATATTATTAATATCATATCTTTTCCCCAGAACTGAGACTCAGGAGATTATCAGACGGGAACAAAAAGAGTGTTCCCGTCTCACAATCTTCTCTCCCGTCCCTATAATGGGGAAAAAAACATTTCCAGACCTACCTTAATCGCATGTCATTCCCTCTGCAGGGCAGCCCAGGAGTGAATGGAGCTTGAATAGAGCTCCTTTCACTTCCTGGTTTCAAATCCCAGCTGTTCTCATGAAAAGATAAGAGCATGGGAAATTCAATATAAAAAGTAAACTAAAAGACAAAAAGTTATACCAAGCACTTAAGCATACTTAAAACATAACAAGTAACCTGGGGAAGGTATAAAAAAGTGTCACTTACCTGGATGTCCCGATCTCACCTGGAAGTGTTCTGGCATGGACCTCCCATTGATGCTGGCATCACATCAACATAATGGGGCACCTTTTCAGATGCGGGGCAAACCATTACAGAAATGGAACGGGGGAATCTATTGACGGCTTAGCCCATTAATAAAAAGCAGCGTCGGCGGAACAGCAGCAGCACGGGTGCATGATGAAATGGGAATGATGTCATCTGAAAAGGAAGCCCTTTAGCGATCTCCTCATGTCGTGATAATGTCATTTTTAGCACGTTTGATAATCTCATCAGTTCAAACAACTACAGTACATATTTTATGATACATTGGAATGATACTGATGGATAGGCAGGGAGAACAAAAGCAGTCCTTGATTTCTAAAGTGCATGGAGACTAAAATTTGTGGAGTCTATAGGCTATTATGCAACAGTCTGTGGCGTTACTATGGCTGGTGTCACCCCTCCCTCCGATGGTGTCACCTGGTGCAGTTCTGCTTCTCTGCACACACACACACACCGTGCCACCACTGGCAACAGTGAAGGAAATGCACTCTGCACATTGCTGGGAAAACAGCTTCATTCCCATTGGGACAGAATATGTTCCAGGCAAAGCTCTGTCATGGAAGACAAAAAGCTGGTACACAGTGCAGTGCTCATTTGCACACAGGCAATTTCCATCTATCCATTGTCACATGCATTTCTGTAACTTCATAGATATCCATGATCCACTGAAGTATGACTGCAGCTGGTAGGGAATTTACAGGATCGGATTGCCCTTTCCCCAGCTGTTATTATGACAAAAATAAACCCTAATCATTCTTCTATGATTTATACACTATGTTCCTCAGTTTGTTGAACTACAGTTGCCATCATCCATGATGATTGGCCATGCTAGCTGGGGCTGATGGGAGCTGGAGTCCCATAACATTTGGGTTCCTTGTACCTGTCCAAGGGAATGGATTCTTGAGGACTGGAGAGATTGCTTGCCTGTAGAAGTAAAAAAATAATCTACCCCCAAATCTCTTCCTATAAAATCAGCATGCTGCTTAGGGCAATGTAGGAAAAAAATCTAATGTAGTGCTGGATGCAAGAAAAGGCTTCATATATGTATGAGCAAATATCACTTGCTGCAAATTTTGCTACAGATAAATTCTTATCTCTGTGTACACATGTTTCAATTACTACAGAGTCTAGACTGTGTTCTTTCTCCCCTCTAATGTTCTTCTTTTCACACCCACCCATTCTTTGCATCCTCTTTGTGGCCCACCCTCAAAAAAACTAAGGCAACAGGAAAACACCATAGACTGTGGCCAGAACAAAACCAAACAATGACCATCCCCAGAGACAACAATGCTCCATTGTCTTTCATGGCCTTTTCAGTCTTTTCCATTATAATGCCTGAGAAGCCACTGTTAACAAAGGAGCAGCTAGAAGCCACTTCCTCCTACTCCACCAGAGCAGGATACATCCTGCTTGGTTAAGAGGAGCAGACTAAGAGAGGTAGCATCTTGATCTAATAATTGGAAAATCCTGCTGTTAAGGGTGTGTGTGGGGGGGGGGGCTCAAGAAGCACTTGAGATGTAGCAGTTGTGGTTAAAAAAAATTGAAGTGAACTGTGGACTATTTTTGCATTTTTATGGCATGAAAGAACAGAAGAGCATTGTTTCCTCCAGGAGATCCTGTATTGTTTGAATTCATGGTAAAGAACAGCAGCAAAATGGAGAGTTTTCTAAAGATGCTGGTAGACATCTGTGGGAAGGATCAGATCCTTAGCAACACATATTTTATAGGATACTAGCAAGTAGATGCCAGGGGTGGGAATTATGTGGCCTGCAGGCCATATACAGCCTGGGGAGAGGGTCCTGGGCAGTCCTTGTGCCCCCCCCCATTACAGTTCAAACCCCCCCCCCATTATTGGCTAAAACACCTAGCCAACGTAACTTGCAGCTGCCCCAAATGGCAGCTATAATGGCGTACTGTGGCCCTCTGGACTAGCCAAAAATTAGGTGGTGCAGCCCTCTAAGAATCCAGTATCTGCTCACTCTTGCTTTGGGCTTTTATGATCTATCTACATTGTTTGGGAGGGCCGCTTCACACTAAACTGATACAGTGCTATTACTCCACTTTAACTAACATGTTTCTGTCCTGTGGAATTCTGGGTTTGGTAGTTTGGTGAGGCACTAAAGCTATCTGGCAGAGAATTCTAAATCGCCTTTCCTATACTGCCAATTGAAGGATTACATAGAATGGAACTATGGCAGTGAAAGTGGAATCATAGTGCTATGATTGTGTACAGTAGGATCCCCGTATCCATTGATTCATTATCCACTGATTCAGTTATATATGGTTTCAGCACAGCTACCATAGAGTCTTCCTAGAAAATGCATCCTCTAGCCATTTTCCAGATCCTCCAAAGCAACTCTATGGTATTTTAAACTGGAAGTCCCATTATTTTCAATGGTGTTCGCTATTATCCATGGATTTCGTTATCCATAGTGGGGCCTGGAACCAATCGCCTGTGGATACGGGGGTCCTACTGTAGTGTGAAACAGTCTCTTGTTTCATTTCATTTTGAACTAATCTCACAAGATCCACCCACTCAAGCCTAATGCAGTTAGAATTTTTAAAATGTAAGCCCAGAAAACTGCTTTTAGTACCAGGATTGAACATAGCTCACAGTTCTCCTACACAACAATTCATTCTGACTTCCTTCATTTAAAAGTATTGTCATATTTTTGCTGCCATTGTTAAATACCTGTATTTGGAAGTTATGAATCTTTGCTCATCTATTGCACAGCACTCTGTAAATCTAGGCCTACCTTTTGCCCACCTTTCCCCTGCAGGTTATCATAGATGATGTGGTTTGGGGAATGCAGACTAAGAAAAGGATTAGTTGCATTGGGCTGGCTGAGAAGATGAAACCACTGCAACTGGAATGAGGCAAATCATTTGCAATTAAGAAAAGTAGCCAATGCCTTTGTTCTTCTGATGACAAAGCATGGTGAGACACACCCCAAAAGCTATGCACAGTTCATCTCGAACAAAGCAAACTTTAACATGGAAGGGCAACATGACAACTGAAGACAGAAAATTTAGATTGCTAAAGAGCTGAAGGGATTGGGAAAAAATGGATGGTATTCCCCTTCCCAGTGTTTAGAGATTTAACTGCTATTACACACTATCAGTTAGTGTCAAAGGTGCTACAAGATCCCCTTGCTTAATGCTGTATCTCAGACATGAACTAATACTGGTAGCTGCCAGCATGTTGCCAGTTATTAACTATTTGCAAATTCAGATAATATGAACCATCCAAATTTGCAAATGGGGATTTGGGGGCTGCAGAAGTGAGAGGAAAACACAATTAGGCCTCACTGGACAGGAGAGTGAGGGCCATTCTGAAGCTTTGCCCCACCTCCCAGGAAGAACCTCAAGACAATGGGAGGCCAATCACTTTATATCTATTGGTCAATAAATGTGCCCCTACTCCAGAGCTCACTTTCCTTTTCCTGACCTAGTTCTTTCCTATTTTTGTATTGTATTGAATTGTAAGCCTGCATATTGGGATTGTTCCACAAAAAGAATATTTTAGTATTTGTTCAGCACTTAGGTTTGGGATGGAGGGGAGAATCTGTGGCACTCCAGATGCTGATGAACCACCCATACTATTGATCAGCCTGGCTGGGGCTGATGGGAGCTAGGGTCCAACAACATCTTAGAGGGCCAGATTCTGCACCCTTGACTTAGATGCTCTGCATTGTTTGGGTTGGGTTTTTTGGGTGTGCGTATGATGATGATGATGATGATAGCAATAGAAATCTGTTATATTTATTATATTATAATACGACAGCAACAATAATGATGATGATGGAAAGGTGTTTATTGCAGTACTGCTTTCAAATAACCTGCTACTCCAGAGAAGAGAAGGTACAGCTATAGAAGGAAGGAAGGAAGTCCTGGGTTGGTTGTGTTGTCAGGAAGCAATATGTTCTAAGTAGGGTGGGGCAGGGCTTGCTGGCCATTATTCTGAGCAAGGACTGACAAAAGCAGGGTTGTCTCAACACTGTATGGAAAACAGCAAATAGATGGAAAGGTGGGGTGGGGGAGAAAAATGGGTATGTAACTGTTCTTATGCATGACAGATTGGGTGTGATGATGGCAACTCCCATGCCCCACTTCTTCTGCAGAAAGTCCCTAGGGGTTAAATGCATGACAAATGGATAAGCACTAAAGATTAGGCTGAAAAACATTCATCATATCCCCAAATATATCTTTAAAAAAATAACACGAACGTGTTATCTTTGAGCAGCATTAGGCAACTCAGCTGTTATGGTGAACTTTTTACAGACTTGCACAACATTTTATAACCCTGGGCAGAACTATGTTTTTTTAATGCTGGGGATCCTACACACACAGGGATTAAAGAGGTTTTCCTACCTACATTCACTTTAAAATTGCGTCCTCTGGAATTGGTGGGATTGGGGATTCACTGTTGGTTGGCACAGTAAGAACCACAACTTAACAATGTACTGTACCTGAATCACAGAATGAGCATTTGATTAACAACATCTTGGTGTCTTTTTTCCTTCCCACATTTTATTGCCCTGCCAGGAAAGCATCATTTGCTAAAAGTCTATGCAACCAGCTACTAAAGACACAGGAACAGAGCAAAGAAAAGGCAGTAGTCCCACAAGTGATTTGTGAGCAATGGTTTCATAGCAAAACAGCTGCCCAATTGCTTCACAATGCAATAGATAGAAGTCACAAAGGATGTTGACATTGTTCAGGCCAGGATGATTACTATGAGGACACAGCTCCAAATCTATTTAATAGGCCCCTTGATCTATTGTTACATGTGTAATGTACTGTAAATATGTATTAGCATACGCACATTTTATGCAGATTTGAGTCCTGTGGACCTGGCTCCAAAATCTTTTAGGTACCGCACAGTCATCATTCTTATTTACAGTTTAATGCATTTTCAGAACATAGTGCCACACTTTGCCAGTCTGCCCAAACTGGACATACTGTGAAGCAACAGGAGAGAGTTCCATCATGGCGCCAACATATACCGTTCACAACAAGTAGTAACTATACTACTTGTTCAAGTGGACATGCAGGATAACATTTAGTTTCTATTGCCCATCACTGGTTTTATAATCAGCAACTCATTCTCTGAAGAATGCAAGAACTACCATGCTGGATCAAACCAATGGCCAATGTTATGGGTGGATAACCAATGTCATGGGTGGATGTCATGGGTGGAGTTTTGGAATGTAGTGTGATGCTGGTTGGGAACCAGAAAGGAGATGTGATAAACTGGCCAAGAGTGCTCTCATGAGACTAGGGTGTTAACTAGTGTTATAATATAGGTAGTGTGCCAGGAAACCATTGTCTCTGTTCAACCCACTATTGATGGACTGGAATTTGTGGATATATTCTAATTCACCTGTTTCTCTTTCCAATCTTCCTTTGTAGTTTTTTTAGTTCAAGTAGAGCTGTTCTGAGGTCAGAGATGGAATGCCCAAAAAAACTGAATTGTTTTGCAATCAGTTTTTGTGTATTCCCATTCCTTATGTCTGATTTGTGTCCATTTATCCTCTGACACAGAAACTGGCCTATAGTAGTCATGGACAGTAGTTACTAAAGTGGCCATTCTTCCATGAATCTGTCTAACCTTCCACATCTTATCAAAGTGACAAGTGGTATAAACTACGGTGGTACTAGGTGGCTGTCCATTGACCAGTGCTAGTCCATGAGCCATTGGCTGCTGACCCCTGGAGAGTCCCTAGGAAAGAAAGAAAATATGGTAGATAGTGGGCATAAATATGGTACTGGTCCCTGGCACATTAAGAAAAATATAATTTGTGTTCTATGTGAAGTCAAAAGGCTTTCACGGCTGGCATCCATAGATTTTCCTTGTTTTTTTTCTGGGCTGTGAGGCCGTGTTCTGGAAGAATTTATTTCTGATGTTTTGCCTGCATCTGTGGCTGAAGATGCCAGCCACAGATGCAGGCAAAACATCAGAAATAAACTCTTCCAGAACACGGCCTCACAGCCCAGAAAAATACCAAGGAAAATTTGTGTTCTCCTGTGTGAGATAGCTTGAGAAGCACTGGCTTCCACCACAAGACATTAACTGACCTTTGTGAGACAACTCAATAAGGTCCTACAAATCATGGTCTCAGCTATCTTGCTTAACATTTTATTAAAATATTTATATCCTGCCCTATATCACAAGATCTCAGGCACATCATGACAATAAAGCTACATGTTACTGAACCTATGTTTGCCTTGTAAACCCAGGGCAGGGACTGCAATATGTCTGTGATAGATTTGCTAGAATGTAGAACATTCAAATTACGAAAGTCGGGGGGGGGATAGGACTGGCTGGGAAAAGGCACTGTTATTCCTACTTTTTCAATACAAAACGGACATTAGAAGACTTTCTTTAGGTCAAGCATATTCAGGGGTAGGCAGCAAAATGCAACAAAATCCAGCATCCACAAAACAGTGCTGCCTTTATTGGGCCAACTAAAAAAGTAGAAAATACACCATGCAAGCTTTTGAAGCTCCACTGTCTTCTTCATCAGGCAAAAGTGTTAACAATCACACAGGAGGGGGAAATGACAATGTTAGAGTTGGTAGCCTCCACAGGACACAGATAGCTTGGATCTCAAGGGGAGTTACTGTTCTGTTGCTAATGGAGTTGAAATCTGATTATCTGGATTTTAGTACTCTTTGTGTCCCAGTCCACACATGGCCAAAAAAAGGGAGTGGCCTCTGCCTGCATTGATATCCCTCTAGAGCGTTTTAACTGACAGCAGAACATTTTAAGACAAAATGTAGGCTTGTGACACTAACATCATCTTTTTTTCTTCTCCTGTGTGATTTTTGACACCTTTGTGTATTTAGGTCAAACAGGAGATCTGTGCCATAGCTAGCAAGTAAACTAGATCTCGAGCATCAGTTCAAGGCCATAAGAGGAAAGTCTGCCTGCCTACCCAAAGGGCTAGAATTCTCATTATTCACCAATGCACTGCACATTTTCAGATGGAAGTAAAGTAAAATACAGTAGCATCCCCACATCCACTGATTTACCATCCGCTGATTCAATTATCTGTGGATGGTGAGGGGGGAGAGGGAGAGGAGAAGAGATCTTGCCTCTCTTTCCCGGGATTGCTCCCTGGTGAAAATGGTGACGCGGAGGCAAAGGGAGGGGAGGAGAGATCTTGCCTCTCTTCTCCCTTTGCCCCCAGGATTGCTCCCTGGCGGAAATAACATGGGGGGGAAGGGAAGGGAGGAGAGATCTCGCCTCTCTTTCCCCTTTGCTCCCGGGATCGTTCCCTGATGGAAATGGCGACGGGGGCAAAAGGAGCTGGGAGAGATTTCGCCTCTATTCTCCCCTTGTCCCCAGGATTGCTCACTGGCAGAAATGGTGACGGGGGGGGGGGGAGGCGAAGGGAAGGGAGGAGAGATCTCACCTCTCTTTCCCCTTTGCTCCTGGGATCCCTCCCTGGTGGAAATGGCGACGGGAGGGGGGAGAGATCTTGCCTCTATTCTCCCTTTGCCCCCGGAAATGCTCCCTGGCAGAAATGGTGACAGGGGGCGAAGGGAGGGGAGGAGAGATCTTGCCTCTCGTTTCCCTTTGCCCTCGGGATCACTCTCTGGCGTAAATGCCAGTGTGGGGGCAAAGGGAGGGGAGTGGCAAGGGATGAAAGGCCACTCAATCCCCAGCAGAAGCCCAAAAATTATCTCAGCAGAGTCAGTAGCAAACCTTTCCCAAGAATACTCAAACACAGAGTGTTTGACATGCAAATAAGCAGGAGGCACTTTTATCTTCAAAGTCAAACAGTTGCGATATGTACAAATATTTACAATTGAAGGAGAAACTGCTGCACCAGGCCTCAGCATTCACAGGAAGAAGGGTGAGCTCTGTTCTGAACTCTCATATGTATATATATATATATATATATATATATATATAATAGAATCATAGAATTGTAGAGTTTGAAGAAACCACAAGGGCCATCCAGTCCAACCCCCTGCCACGCAGGAAATCTTGATCAAAGCATCCCCGACAGATGGCAATCCAGCCACTGTTTAAAGATCTCCAAGGAAGGAGACCCAACCATGCTCCGAGGGAGTGTGTTCCACTGCCAAACAGCTCTTACTGTCAAAAAGTTCCTCCTAATGTTGAGGTGGAATCTCTGTTCCTGGAGCTTGCATCCATTGCTCCGTGTTCCAGTCTCTGGAGCAGCAGAAAACAAGTCTGCTCCATCCACAGCGTGACACCCCTTCAAATACTTAAACAGGGCTATCATATCGCTTCTTAACCGTCTTTTTTCCAGGCTAAACGTACCCAGCTCCCTAAGTCTTTCCTCATAAGGCATGGTTTCCAGACCTTTCACCATTTTAGTTGCCCTTCTCTGGACATTGGATATTGGATATATGACATTGCCCCCTAGTGGCCTGACTAGGCATGACTTGGTAGTTCATGCAGTCAGTCATTATAACTCAGCATGGTTCTGCAGTTGTTCGGCCATTTTAAAATGGAGTTGTCTGTAACTCCTGACAGGGAGGAGAGATCTCGTCTCTCTTACCCCCACTCCGGGATCGCTCTCATGGCAGGAATGGTGACGGGGGGTGCGTTTGCTATTATCCATGGGTTTCTGTGGGACTCCTTCATGGCTACAGAAGAATGAGCCAGCTGGCAGCTGCAGCAATGGGCTGGTGGGCTGGCATGGGCTTCTGAGGTCATATGGGGTCCAATCTGTTTTTGCTGGTGGGAGTGGATTTTAAACAGGTATTATTTTTAGTGTTTTATCAGGGCTTACTCCATCTCCCAACCCTGTTTTGGCCCTGTCTTTGCTCCAGGAGTCATGAGGACTGTCTAGGGGCAAAACAGGGCAAATGCCCTGTTTTTAAATTTATACTAGTTTAATATCTTTTTATGGGGAAGGGTGGGTGTGGGTGGTGCTTAGGGATTTTAGTCAGCATTGTTGTATTTTAATTCTTGTAAGCCGCCCCGATTGTTTTTAACAGAGGGGCGGGGTGAAAGTAAATATTATTATTATTATTATTATTATTCATTGTCCACGGGGGCCCCTGGAACCAATCCCCCATGGATACGGGGGTCCTACTGCATTGCGCACCTTTTGGTAATACAAGTCCATTTCTCTCCACAAAGCCCCTATGAGTGCTAAATCATATACAGTTGTCCCTCCATATCCACAGATTTGGTATCCATGGATTTAAGTATTCATGGCTTTAAAATATTCTTTAAAAAATAATAATCCAAAAAGCAAACCTTGATTTTGCCATCTTATATAAGGGACACCATTTTGCTATACCACTGCATATAATGGGACTTGAGTACTCACAGATTTTGGTATTCACGGGGGTCCTGGAACCAAACCCCAGCGAATATGAAGGGACAACTGTATTTCTTTTGCTGAAAGAAAGATTGTAAAATTAAATGTACAAAATAAAATATTTGGGCGTCAAATATCCCATAGTTCCTGATGTGGTTTTGGGGCCATGATTGTCAGGGAACATATTGCTTGAGATTGCTAAGGAATGGTTATTACTTGCATGACTGACTTGATTCTTCAGCATTTGATGGATTCTCAGTTTAATGTGTAATTTAATTTTATTAACAAGTATGTTTGTGCTGTGAAGAGGTCAGACAAAAGTTCTGTGACAGTGAACCTATGATGGCTTTTCCACATATGTATATTGCCTCCTAATGATAGTCAATTAATGATGAATACATGGACATGCACTGGTCCTTAAGAATCCCTGGAACAGGCCAGGGTAATTAATGTTTTGCTTCACAGCTACATATCTTGTCAATATTTCTACTATAGGTTAGGCAGACCTTCCACCTTCCCTGACAATCATGGCCCCAAAACCAAAGGGAAAGCAGGAACCACCTCATATATGGGGGTGGGGAGTACATTCCTGGACTTACTATGTATAAGTGAAACTGTGGATAATAGCAAACCCTATTAAAATAAAGGACTGCCTCTACAAACATACTGTAGAGTTGCATTGGAGGATCTAGTGATTCCTAGAGAGGACACCTCTCTAGGCATTTCCTAGCACAACTCTATGGTATGTGTCCCTTGGATAACTGAAATCGCGGTTATTGGTTCTGTGGATACAGTGGGGAAGGCAACCTGTAATAGCTGTATTGCTGGTTTGATGTGATGGTTACCATTTTCCTGATGCTGATTGTATATAATGGTTGTAGTTTTATTGGGGCTGGTTTTGTTAGTACAGTAACAAAAGTACAGTACAGTAACAAATTTAGACTACCATTTATCAGTATAGGGATTTAACAGCCAGTTGCTCAACACCAAAGAAAATTTACCAGGATATATTAACATCTCTATGTACATTTACTCTATTACAAAGCCAAGAAGTAGCTACTAAATGCTGATCCACCTCAGCTCACATAGATCATTTTTGTCCCACACTACTCAGCCAAAGCTATTTGCATTGCTCTTTCCTATGTAAAAATCAAAGCTCTATGTAAAGTATGGAAAGCAAACAACCCAAAACTAAGCTTGTATTTGTGGCATAATGTTCTCTCTGAAGATGTGCTCAACAGCAGTGTTTCTCAGGCTGATGTGGGCAACTGGCAATTATTTTCCTGCAATAACCTAGGGACTAGCACTATATTTGTGCTCATTAACTACAATTGTTCATTTCCTGGAAACTCACCAGGGACTGATAGCCAGTTCAGGGACTACCGCTTTTTATTATTTATTTCATTTATATCACACCTTTCTCCTGCCAGCATTTTGACTAACACTGCTCTACAGGATCCAAATTATGCTTTAACAAAGATGGTAACATAGGTAAGGACAGATGCAAACCCTTTCACTCTAGCAAAATTGGACTATTTGCCATACACCAACTATCATGCTCTATATTTATGTTTCGTAAATCTTTATTTATCATGTCCCTCCTTGTCTTTTTTCCTAACCTAAAAGCTCCAAATACTATAAACCCCATGCATGAGACTGAGCCTTCTGCATCTCTACTGACAGAAATCTTATTCTCCTTTGCTTCCAGGAAACCTAAGGATTAGTAATTACTTATTTTATCTAAGTTATTTTATTTTACTATACTGTTGTTTTCTACAGAAAAGCAGGTTGTGGGTAAAACAGTAAAAGAGAATATCCTTTGAAGACAAGCATTCCTAGGTCATACCTCAGTTAGATAGAAAAGGGAAAAAATACACCAGCTGTACCCTCTGGGATCAAAGCAACACTGCAGTGGGAAAATATGTCTGATTAATGCTCTTTGTTGTTTACTATTCACTCTTGCTGATGCAATTGGTAGTGGTACAACTTTGCCTCAAGAAATAAAATATGTCTTGACCTGTCTTCATTTTTAGAAAGAGGACCAATACCATCTTGATTACTGATTTGCTTCTTGCCCTAGTTGCTGAACGCAAGCAACAGCCAGGTTATTAAATGTGCAGTAGGCCACAACACACAGTCTAGCACGTGACACACACTCTAAGAAGCTACATGTCATCCCAACTGTTGGAATACAAAGCAAGAGAAAAGTTCCCCGTGATACTTGAAGGCAGAACAGGACCAAGCATATAGCATAGAACAAATGAGGCGTTCATGTTTTTGTTTTTATACTTCAATGTGAGTATCTTCCTTAATATACAGTATTTGTTTTGCAAAAACCTGTCTCCTGGCTTTTCTACAAGGCTGTTCCCAGCAGTTTCCTGGCAGTTGTACTGTCATTCAGGCCACCATCATCACGTACAGTCAATGGTAGGGAACTGTAGGCTCCCTGTAATAACAGAGCAATGCAATACCCTCCCCAATAAGACTGGGCTTAATTTGACCAGTAGCTGATTTCCACATTGGCTGTGTTGAGGAAAGTGGTGTTCATAGGGTGTGCTAACTAGCTTGGGACACTACCTATGGCTGATGGAAGCTTGGTCTGTTACCAGCTCTTTATCTCCAGGGCTAGGATGAAATACCCAAAGGCTGCCCTCTTCTTTCTAGTTGGGGTGGAAATTACTGCTTGGCAACATTCCTGCTGCAGGCATTTCAGTCTGATATTTATTATGCTTCTCACTTCTAAGACAAATGGAACTATGTGTCTAACTCACTACAAGGTTGTTCATATGTTCACAGGACTGTCATGGGTATGCAGTCATTTCCAAACCTCCACATTTAAGGCATGGGATCCTCCTTTTAAGAATCTCTCCTATTCTTTTTCTTCTTCTTCATCACCCCCACCAGGTGGACTTGAGTTGTCAGATTAAAAGCAATAATACTGCCGATATTATTCCAAAATCAGAATGCAGATCATGATAGCGTAACTCCTGCAGTTTTATTCAATTTCTTATTAAAAGTTTTTTTGTGATTTTTTTTCTGGGCTGTAAGGCTGTGTTCTGGAAGTATATTCCTGAATAAGGAATAACTCTTCCAGAACACAGTCTCCCAGCCCGGAAAAAAACCACGAAAACCTATGGATGCCAGCCTTTGACTTCTTATTAAAAGGTTTTTAAAATTATGGAACACTTCTCTATCACGGGTACTGCAATAACAGTGAGTTCCAGGATGCTTGAGACCAACAGCCATCTCCAGCTTTTGCTTAGTTTGGCGGAGTGGGGGGGGGGGAGGATGCCTGTATGTTATGGAAAAGTACAAAGCAGAAAGACATGCAATATATTCAAATTTAAAAAGCTGAATTTATTCTACCTTATTTGTTCATGCTGTCACTTGGAAAGGAGAGCGCCCTCTCACATCCAAAACAGGATAAACATTACAGCAACCACAGAATGATTAGGAAGAGACAGGCATGTTCTTCTGCTACTCCAGCAATTGGGTTTATATCCACAAATGCTCATGCTAACATGAAAACTAGTTAATCTCAAAGATGGTGCCACACTCCTTTCCTCCCATCCCTTCCTTGCCTTCCTCCAAGTTGCCTTGGAGGACCTAGAAATTAGCTAGAGGGCACATTTTCTAGGATGACTATGGTAGGTGTGCTGTTTTGTGTCCCATGGATAATTGAATAAGTGGATAATGAATCAGTGGATATGGGGGGTCTTACTGTATTTCTTTGAAAACTTCAGCAATTGGAATAGCCTTATGCTCTAAAATTCATAATCTTCCTTCTAGGTTGTTGTGGGTAAATAAAGCAGCAAAAAATAAATGCTGGATGGGTCACCATAAGCCCACAGGTGACTTGTAGGCACATACACAACTAGACTTCCAGTAGAGGCTTCTGGCACTTTACAGATGGCTGTTCTTGAAGAGTGCAGGTGTTCCCCCTGCTGGCCAAGATAAATAATACAGTACTTTGTCAAGCTTTAGAACTTGCAGGTACATTTCTTCAGAACTCGCAAAACAAACCAGTTCCATTCTTGCAAGGATGGTCAGACCTTGATTTATCTTTACATAAAAATTATATATGGACAAAGAAAATATGTTGCTTAAAGCTACTAGTATGTAACAGAAGTAGATTCAGGAATTAACAGACAACATTAAAGTACATGCCTGATGTAAAACAACAAAACACTGTTGGTCAGCCTTTTATCAGTTGAGGAAGGGATACACTATCTTTGCTTTTAAAAATTCAGTTGACAGCTTCACGTATATACTGGTGAGCACCCAGTACAGAATTCAAAGAACTCAGCTTTGTAAAAAACAAAGAGCTTATAGTCTAAAATGTGAGAAAAGGAAAGGTAACTAAAGGGAAGGCAATCAGGTAAGTGTGGAAAAAAAAACCCAAAGGGAAAACTTAATTTTTAGCCAGGGTAGAAGTCATGCAGCACATAAGATATTGTTGAACTATTGTTGTATGCCTTCAAGTTGTTTCTGACTTATGGTGACCTTATGGCAGCTATCATGGGGTTTCCTTGGAAAGATTTATTCAGAGGAGTTTGCCTTTCCTTTCCTCTGAGCCTGGGAGAGTGTGCCTTGTCCAAAGTCACCCACTGGATTTGTGGCCAAGCAAGAATTCAAACCCTGCTCTCCAGAGTCATAGTCCAAAGCTCAAACCCCTACACTATGCTGTTTGTCTTGTTGAACTGTAACTCCCAGCATTCCTTGCCATTATCTGTGATGGCTAAGACTGTTGGGAGTTGCAATCCAAGAACATCTGGAGGGCTACACAATTCCCATCCAGTTTGCATGTACATAGGCTTAGTTTCAGCAGGTGATGAGAGCAAAAACTACATTGTGGGACTGAAGAAGACATATTTGATGCTTCATACAAGTGTTCATTTGTCGACCTCACTAAAGCCTTTGACACTGTAAGTAGAAAAGGTCTGTGGCAGATCCTGGAAAGACTAGGATGTCCCCCCAAATTCCTTAAAATGATTATCTTGCTACACGAGGGCCAGCGTGGTTAAGTCAGATATGGCGATGCTCTTTCAGAGCCCTTTCTAATAACTAATGGAGTGAAGCAAGGTTGTGTTCTTGCACCAACTTTATTTACAATCTTCTTTAGCACGATGCTCCAAAGGGCTATGGCAGAGCTTGAAGAAGATGACGGCATCTATATACGCTACCGTATTGATGGTAGCTTGTTTAACTTAAGCCGTCTGAGGGCTCACACTAAGACTCTAAACTATCTAGTCCGTGAGCTGCTCTTCGCCGATGATGCTGCCCTTGTTGCCCACACAGAAGCAGCTCTGCAGCGCCTAACATCCTGCTTTGCAACAGCTGCAGAGCTGTTTGGGCTAGAAGTCAACCTGAAGAAAACAGAAGTTCTTTACCAGCCTGCACCACAGGACGAACACCACCATCCCCACATTGCCGTCGGCAAATCTGTGCTCAAGTCCGTTCAGCAGTTCACCTACCTGGGAAGCATCATCTCCTCAGATGCCAAGATTGACAAAGAGATCAATCACAGATTAGCAAAGGCATATAGTGCATTTGGAAGACTTCACAAAAGAGTCTGGAGCAATAAACACCTGAGGCAAAGCACAAAAATCAGCGTGTATAAAGCCATCGTACTGTCTATCCTCCTTTATGGATCTGAAACATGGGTCACCTATCGCCACCACCTACGACTCCTCGAGCGCTTTCATCAGCGCTGTCTACGCACAATCCTAAATATACACTGGACTGACTATGTGACGAATGTTGCTGTCCTTGAGCAAGCAGGGATCACCAGCATTGAGGCCATGATATTGAGAACACAGCTGCGCTGGGCAGGGCACGTTTCTAGGATGGAGGACCATCGCCTCCCAAAAATACTACTCTACGGTGAACTTGCCACGGGTCAGCGTAAGATGGGTGCTCCAAAAAAGCGATACAAAGACTCCCTGAAACAACATCTCAGGCTTGGCCAAATTGATCACCAACAGTGGTCTGCCCTGGCCTCACATCGGGAGGCATGGAGACGCACTATCCACAATGCTGCAGCCTTATTTGAGAACTCACGCCGAACAAGTCTTGAAGAGAAACGACAACGCAGAAAGAATCACAACCCAAAAACATCACCCAAGGCGACCTTCTGCTGTGCTTTTTGCAACCGGACCTGTTTATCTCGGATTGGCCTTTTTAGTCATCAGCACGCTTGCAGAAAGCGCGGGATGAGTCCTTCCTGAATCTTCGTTTGCGAAGAAAAGCCAGAGACAAGTGTTCTGGAAAGTGGAGAAAGATAACAGTTAACACTATCACTGCATGTGTTGGGACAAGCTATGAGAACACTTTTTAAAAAAAATGCAGCTATGATGACAGCAGCAGCTAGGGAGAGCCAGGTTCTGAAGGGAACAAAGAAAGAAAAGATAATACTGGGCTCATTGAAAAGAGAGACATCAAATGGATATTAAGCTGCAAGAAAGCAGGTAGGTGTCATGATGAATGAGGATAATAGAGGCAAGCCGGCAAAGATGTTTAAATAAAGGAGGAGACTCTGGGAAGTAAACAGAGGAAATAACATTAATCTTGAACCATATCTGTGAATGACTCTGTCAACGCTTCAGTAATTACTGCTATACATAGTAGAGGGAAAGAGTATCAATTTTAAAATGAAAACCACAGAATAGTAGCACTGGTTATGGAAATGCCATCTAGATGCTACAACATTAAGTGATCAAATGAACAAAATGTATCCTTTCAGATACAACAGAAAGGTAAATTCAACCTTTTCCTTCACATCTTTGATAAACTGTTTAGACCAGGATAGGGAGTCTTCAGCTCTCCAGATGTTTCAACCTCTAATTCCCACCAGATCAACAAGCAATTATGGGAGCTGAAACAGGAAACATCTGAAGAGCCAACATTTTCTCACATGAGTTGGACAGAAAAAGATGAACAAAATCACAGGGTTATCTAATGAGTCAGATGTTCATACATATTATAATAGGGTATTTGCTAGAAAGAAAAACACATGCAACGGTGCATCAACGATTGAGGTAATGTATCTCCTTCACCAAAAATAAATCCATTGTCTAATCTTTCTCTGAAAATTTATTTTCATGCAAGATGAAGTCTCATACATTTTTTTTATGTAGTAGGTTATTAGCTCAAACATTCCTGTTGCATGAATTGTTATGGTGTGCCCTCAAATTGACTGGGACTTACATCTATCTTTTCCTAGGCAAGAATGAGATATTGTTTCTTAATGCCTCAGCCACAGGTCTAAGACAAAATACATTCTGCAATTCCTCCTTCTGACATTTGAAAATTCAAGTGTCTGCATGGTTGTCTAAGCCTTTGAAGACCTTTTCATTAATAGTGTTAACTGCAGATGGTTACAGGATCATACAAGTCCCTTCCTCCAAAAGCCCTACTGGCTACTAATGTGTTACTGAGCACATTTCGAAGTGTTGTTTATGATATAATGCCCTATACTGCTAAGGTCTTGGCTATCTGACAGAACATACCTTTTGATATGAGCCTGTGAAGACTCCAAGATCCACAGGAGACCCATCTCTCATTCCCACCAGCTTCCCAGGTATGGCTGGTGTAAAGACAAGAGAGGGGCTTCTCAGTGGCTGCCCCTATGCTTTGGAACTCCTTCCTTATGCAAACTAGAATGCCCCCCCACAGGCTTTTAGAACTGAAGGCTTTTAACAAAGGGATGTCAGTACTGTATTGTTTTGAACTGATTGTTTAATTTTCAGAATCTTTTTAGAATGTTTGTTTTTAAAATGGTTAATGCTATATAGTCATTTAATTCAGTTTTAACGTTGACTGTTGGTATGCTTTCAATTGTAATCTTTATAATGTGTAGGCCACCTTGCGTTCCAGGATTGGGAAAAATGCAAGATATAAAGTTAACAACTACTGCAGGTTGAGTCTCTCTTATCTGGAATGTCAAATCTGAAATATTCCAAAATCAAAAACTATCCACGTGAGTGGCTGAGATAGTGACACCTTTGTTTCTGATGGTTCAAGGTACACAAACTTTGTTTCATACACAAATTATTAAAAATACTGTGTATAAAATTATCTTCAGGCTACATGTATATAAGGTGTATATGAAACAAATGAATTTTGTGTTTAGATTTGGGTCCCATTTCCAAGACAACTCATTATGTATATACAAATATTCCAATATCTGAAATATTCTAAAATCCAAAATACCTCTGGTCCCAAGTATTTCAAATAAGGGAGACTCAACCTATACTACTACTAAAAGTATAGTATCAACTTTCTGTGCAATAACTGTACATATACAGGCAGTGTCAACACAAAAAGGGCTTCACACAATTAGCCTAACTTCCTTCCTTGTAGAAATTAACACGAAAGATAGAACACTAGTTCTGATACCATCAGTACAATGGAGGAACAAATAAGCAGCTGCTTTTATCACTCAGAAGTTTAAGCTATTTTTTGCAACTGAATTACAGATGTCATCATGTTAAAGAACAACTAATCAGCATTTAGACATTATCTGTGGATAGATTATTTTTGCTCTGCTACTAAAATATCTTTAGAATTAGCTTCCGCAATTGTATACCCTTTCCTTCAGCTATTTAGCAATATTCACATTTTAGAATCAGGTTCTCTGGAAACTGATAAGAATTTATTCCACAAACTAAAATGTTCATTTTTCTCTGGATGCTACTGTTGTAACGAGCTACAAATTGTATACTTTTGAAAAAAATCATACTAAACTATGGACAACTGAATGGGAGAATCATTATTGCATTTTCCAATGTTATCAATTTTCCTTTAAAAAAAATTGCCTGGGATAGGGGTGATGAACTGTATCACCCCCCTCCATTTAAAGACCTCTCCCAGCTGCCATTTACTGCACTTTATAAAAAAAAAAAATTAGCTGTTTGAAAACAGTTAAATGGGTTCTCATCAAGATATATTCCCCTAATTTTGGTTAACAGATCAAATCTTCAAAGCACAAGGTATCAGATTTCTTTCAGCACTAACAGGAACCTGTTCACTCCAGCTACAGATAACTGTCTTGGTTGTGGTTGTTGCTGTGTGCCTTTAAGTTGCTTCTGACTTACAGCAACCCTATCACAGGGTTTTCTTGGCAAGATTTGTTCAGAAGGGTTTCCACTGAGGCTGAGAGAGTGTGACTTGCCCAAAGTAACCCAGTGGGTTATCATGGCTGAGCAGGGAGTCAAACTGTGGTCTCTAGAGCCTCAGTCCAACGCTCAAACCACTACCCTGGTGGTGCAGTGGTTAAATGCCAGTACTGCAAGCCACCACGTTGCAAGTTCGATCCCAGCGGCCTCCAAGGTTCACTCAGCCTTCCATCCTTTTGTAGGTCGGTAAAATGAGTACCCAGCTTGTGGGGGCAATTAGCTAACACATATTGGAAACTGTTTAATGCAGCGTAGATGTGTAAATAGCTATTGCTTAAAAACAATTTGTAAGCCGCTTTGATAGCCTTGTGGCTGAAGAGTGGGGTATATATAACTAAATAATTTTTTTTAAAAAAAATCATGCTGGCTTTGCCTGGGTTAGGAGTTTATCTTAAACACCCATATCTTCAAAAGCTGGCATTGGAAAGGTCTATTTCCTGTTGGACTGCAATTCCCATCATGCCTCATTATTGGCTGCGATAGCTAGAGTTCATGCAAGTACTAGTCCAATATCTTAAGATGCAGGCACACATTCACTAATAGCATATCTTTGTAATCTGGGCTGAACAATTCATTTTTTCTGTGTCATTAAAAGAATTAGTAAAGATTTCTGCACATATTACTCTGGATAATAAGGGAAGAAGATGTATTAATAAGAATGTTTATTTATAAAGAACTACAGGTCCACATCAATGTAAAAAAAGTTACCCAAAACTATATACGCGTGAACTAAGTAACTGGCTTCATTCTTCTCTCTCTTCCCAAAACAGCAAGGTAGAAATTGGAAGGGACAGCATAATCACACTTTTCTTCTGCAGGTTTAAAGGGTCAAATAATAATCACAACATACTGGATAGCAACTTCTAGTTAGAAACACTTTGTAGAAGGGTAATATTGTCCCCTTTTAACATGATTCGACCTGAAATGGAAAACAGTGTCATTAGACCTACATGAGTACAAAAGTGTCTCTTTCCTATTAACATTTGTGTTTAGTTTTTAGTTAAATGTATAATCCACTTACACTGCACAGTGACATACTGGATATCACTAATACTAAGATGACAAAATTCTTAGAATGTATCTAAACATACCCGCCCTTCTTTTTCATTACTTCAAACTACAAATGTTCTCAATTACAGCATTCTCCCCCACGTATCGTTATTGGTATATAGACATACATAACATAAGTACCAGGAACATAATATAGTTTACAACATATATCCCTTTCCCTACATATAAGCAACAAAACATTAACACAGCATTAATTTACTTAAACTATCCTAGTAATAACCAAGAATAAAATATATAAATGTTCATACAATAAAGGCTCAGAATAGCTAATATTTACACACAGTCTGAAAAATCCTGTACTTCAGCCTGGTTTGTAAGTCTCCTGACAAAAATCATTTCTGGCAAACCCTCAATAAAAGGGAATCCCACAGATACAGAAAATGGCACTCTTTCTTAGCATATATTTTATATTGCACTTTAATAAACCACAGCAGAGAAGTCAAACATAATAGGTAAATCTAATAAATTACCAGACAAATTTTTATTATCCAAATACAGCAGTGCAGCAAATCTGAGAAACTAAGCAACTGCTGGGTACCAACACCCATCTGTAAACATCCCCACTCCTAGAAGATTGGGGTGCCCAGAATAGCTAGAACAGTATGCTGATTTTATGCCTCAAAACTACTGCAATGCTATATATTTACTCTAAAATGTCTACTAGATTCTTATAGACCTTTATGAGTATGGAATACCTTTAATTCACCTTAATATAAAGAGTTCCATCCTCTCCTAAATGGTAAGGACTAGTAATCCCATTCTTTGGGATTACTAATACCAATAAACCAGAAAGGCTCAATGATATTGAGGAGACTTAGCCTCTTCACTGTTTCCCAAAAAAAGTGTAACTATTTTGATGTTACACAGTATGCTATAGAACATGTGTTTCAGTAGTTTTCCATGTAACCTTACGACCTTAGTATTCATCCATAGCTGGGACTTCCACCACAGATTGTAACTAAATTTATGAAATTCACTGTTGGCTTTTCACTAATTTCAAAAGAGAAGGAAGCTTAACACCCAGTATCAAGTGAGCTACACTTACCCAGCTGTTTCCTTGATTTTGTCTTGGAGTGAATCTCCTCTGCATCATCCAGAACCAGGTTCATATATTCATCAAACCCCTGTGAGCCAGAATATAAAATAATTGAACTCCACTTTTCTAAGGGAAATAGCAAGGGGGAAATTCCAACAGTGTATTCAGTCAGTGTCTTATTCTCCTTAAATGTGAATTTCCCTTACAAAGGCTCTTAAAAATGTAGATCAGTTCAATTAAGAGTCCAGGCAAATAAAATTAGTTTTTATCAATGCATCTAAAAGTTGACATCATAGAAACTACCAGAATTTCATAATGGTGGTGACACCACACCAAAAAGGCCAGAAGTCTAACTTTTGATGGTCAGACTTTTTATTAAATTACAACACCATGCTGAAATTCAAATAACGAGCATTTCAAAGAACAAAATTATATATAATAGATATATAATTGTAGTCAATTTATAGTCTAAATTTTTAAAAGTAAAAATCAGTTCACTATTTAAAAAAACATCGATAGTTTTAGGTTTTACTACATATAAGCTCTTTAATTGGTTCTAGGTGAATCTTCCTGGAAATACTATAGGAAAGGTCTTATCTCCACTTACTATGTACCTAAGTGCAAAGAGGCACTTCTTCCTAGCCTAGTGCCTTCATAGACATGGTTGGTGGGATCATGAGAAAGCCTTCCTTCTCTGTGGCTGTTCCCACACTTTGGAACTTCCCTAGGAAACACCCTAGGAAAGTTAGGAAGGTCCCTTCTTTGTTTTCCTTTTGGTGGCAGGTTAAGACCTTTTCCCCCCCAGTAAGGCTTTGGAAACTGATTTTAACAACAAAAAAACAGGAGTTGTGCTGTTTTTAAAATGTACTGTGCTGTACTATTTTTAAAATGTTTTAAAGTAAGATTTTAATAGGTTTAACTGGTTTTAATTCTGTTATTTAACACTGTTAATTTTAATCTTAATTTTGGAAGTTTTAAGCTATGTGTTTTATTGTATTTTCTGACTTTTTGTAACCCATCTTGAGTCCCAGCCTGGGAGAAAGGCAGCATACAAATAACCTGATGGATGGACAGACCTACGTTTCAAATGTGAAGTCACCCAAACAGAAGAGAATACAAAAACCAAATAAAGATCTTAATGGCAGGACAACCCATATAAGAGAAGAATCTAGTTTCCAACTCCTCAAAGGCTTCAAAAGTCAAAATAAGCATGGTGAATTGTTTGCAGAAACACATAGTAAGCCAGCGCTGCTGTTTCCACTGTGGCTACATACATATGTTTCATGGGACTAATTTCAGTTAATTCAGGTGTCATCCTTTGTAGCAACAGACATTTCTGAACAATCATCCAAGGTACCGTAAGCCTGTTTTCAACTATGCAGTAATTTAGATTTTTCCAGAGGAAGGGTGACTGTGGCCGGTCCATGTTGTTGTTAACTGCCCTCGAGCTGACTTTGACTCATGGCAATCCTGTGAATGAGAGACCTCCAAGTCCCCCTGTCCTCAACCGCTCTGCTCAGGTCCTACAGGCTCAGGGCTGTGGCCTCCTTGACTAAGTCTATCCATCTAACATGTGGTCTTCCTCTCTTTCTACTGTCCTCCACCTTTCCTAGCATTATTGTATTTTCTCGCAAGCCATGCCTTCTCATGATGTGGCCAAAGTATGACAGCCTCAATTTAGTCATTTTAGCTTCCAGGAAGAGTTCAGGCTTCATCTGCAGCACCACATCTTAAACATGTTGATTTTCTTCCTATAAGCTTTCTTCACTGTCCAGCTCTTAGATTTGTATATGGTGATGGGAAATATGATGGCTTGGACAATCCTAACTTTCATGTTCAGTTTTACATCTTTACTCTTTAGGATCTTGTCTAGTTCTTTCATAGCTGCCCTACTGAGTCCTGAGTCTTTTGATTTCTTGAGTGCAATCTCCATTCTGATCAATAATTGAGGCAAGGTATGGGAAATATTTAGCTATTTCAATTTCCTCATCTAGAATGAACTTACGTAAATCCTCTGTGGTATATGTTACCATGGTTATGTATCACTTGGCTTGTCTTCCCTAGCATGGTAACATATGAAACTCACTTAAATGTTAAAGCAATGGTATCCATTGCTCAAGTAAGCTTTCAGTGTAAGAGTGCTTCTTTGATTTCATGAGAAAAAGCAACTTTAGTACTCACAATAATACAGCCTTCGATCCGCATGTTTACTTGTTCATACAACCACACCTGAATTCTGGACCTCTGCAAAGTAAACAGCAAAGAAACTACTTTCATAATTGTTCTAAACAGGCTTTAACAAATCAGTTTTTTTCCTGAAAAGGTAAGACTAAAGATGTGAAAGCACTCCCAGCCCACAAAAATAAATAAATGTGGAGTAGATTTATTTCAAGGATTTCCCCCCCATATTATTTCAAGGATTTTTCAACTGCAGAGAACTCTTATGCAATATATAGAATTGCTTCGTAAAGTTCATGAATACACCAAATATTTGTAAATGATGTGCGTCATGTTCATTAAGCAGTAAAATCAATTTAGGTAACATTATGATGCAAGTATTGCCTGTTTTTCAGCCCCTTTCCCTCCATGACTTCATTTTGTTTCTTTTATATTTCTAGCTTGGATACCCACCTCAAGGCTCTCTGTAAAGCTTACACCAGATTATCCCAGACTGGTAACATCCAGATGTTTTGGACAGAAACCTCCACCATTACTAACTGCTGGGTTTGCTGACTTGGGCTGATAGCGAGTTGTAATCAAAAGCATCCAGAGAGTACTAGATTTGGGAAGGCTATCTTTTACCACACCGTGCTTATTCTTCGGGGTAGAGGAGATGTCTCACACACCCTAGTCATGCTGAGCTTTAAAGGGGGGAGCTTTGAAGCTGTCCACTTCAAAGTTCTGCACAATATGAGATTCTTCTCCAAGGTTTCTAGCATATAAAAGGACAGGGAGAGAATGTGGGTTCTCATGTCATGTTGAGCGCTGTAAAGTATGCAGGAATGCCAAAATTCAATATGAAATGAGACCAGTCTCAGAATGCTAGTGATAAGCACAAACCATGGTTTGCTACTGAACCAATCCAAAATGGATGGATCAGTGATTCCAAACCATGTTTACTGAAATACAGCATACAGTTATCTTAACTTGATTTGAAAATAGGTATGCTTAACTCAGAATAAAACTGGGTTTTCTTGATATTTTATTAAGTGATGTAATCTTACCATAGCCTAGACTTTTATTAATTACAGTATATCTGAACATGTTAAATACACCTTGAGCATCACTGCTTGTTCAAATCCATTGTTAAAGATAAAAATCAAGGTTGCTATGTTCACTTACATTCTGTAGGTATCTGAAGATGAGGTTCTGTGAAAAGTGACTTAAGGAAAAATACAGACATACAAGCATCAAAACACATATACACTAACAATACCTAGCAAATCAGTTTTAGCATTGCTGCAACACTACATTCTGTAGTCATAAGTTTGCTTTTAACAGTTTAATATAATCACTATGCCCATCATCTAAGCCAATTCCAACATGGAAAGCAAAAAAGAGAAAACTAAGTAGATGAGGCTTACTGCACTCCAAAGAAAAGTGGCAATGCAGCAGGAACGTTCCGTCTTCCATATGATGTCATAATTCTTTTGTTCCAGTCCCATAGGGGGAATGAGGTAAAACTGTGTCTTTTTGATAACCAGAAAAATCCATTAGCAAAAAGACATGGTTTTACCTTGGTCCCCCATGGGACTAGAAAGAAAGAACGATGATGTCATGTGGTAAAGCAGCATGGAAGATGGAACATTTCTCCTGCACTGCCACTTCTCTTTGGACTACCATAAGCCTCTAAGTAAATAAGAATCACACACATTCCCACAAATAGCCATCACCTTGCTAGCTGAGTATGTCTACTTCAGAAGACACTTACCAATATTTGGTAAAAAAATGCTGGAGACAACCACAGAGAGGTTGAATGGGTTGTTGCTTTTCAGACCCAGACTCAGCCACATTAATTCTGAGTTGACACAAATCTTTTACATTTATATCCCACCTTTTTTCCATTGAGTTCAAGGCAATTTACAGTCCATTTTATTTCCACAACAACCTGTGAGAACAGTTAGGTTGGAAACTGGTGATTCGCACAAAGACATTCAGAAGGTTTAATGGTCAAATAAGGATTTAAAGAACAGCATTAACTCCTACATTACACAAACCCATTTCTTTCCACTATTTCTGCATCAAAATGTATTGACAGAGAAAGTACCTGTGATTCAATCTCTCCACCCACTTTATTTACAGGCCCCTCTATGACTGAAATTCTCTAAGCAGCGTATAAAGCTGAAAATACAGAAAATCACAATTCCACACATCAGCATGAAGAAAAAAACAACAACCACATGCTGCAACAATAATCTACACCAGTGGTTTTTAACCTGCAGTCCGGAAGGCTGTGACACGGGGGTCTGCAAAAGCTTGAAGGCAAAGTCTGGCTCATTCAATCCACTCCAGCCACAAATATGTAGGAAGAAGCAGGTGAAAAGTCTTCCCTCCCCCTCCAGTGCCTCTGAGGGAAGGGCTAACAGATGGTGTAATTGTAGAATTATTATTAATTGTTATTATTGTTGTTGTTATTATTAAATTTTAAGTCTTGGGGGCCCATGGCAAGAAGAGATATTTAAAGGGGGTCCCTGGTAAATAAAAGGCTAAGATATTGAACTGAAAGCCAAGGAAGCAGGGGGATTTGAAAAATGAAAATATTTTATTCATGAGGCACTTAAAAAGTTGTGAAAAAAAGTTTCCTCTCTCTTAACCATCCTGTAGTTTCACTGATACTCCTATCTGTAAATATTTCTATCAATAGAGATTTATCTTCCCATCACTCAATTTTCCAGAGTCCCTTGTATATGACACATAATAGGATAATAGTACTCCAAAACCAAAGAGATATGATGCAAAGTCTACACTCTGAGTTTACAAGATCTGGGGCTGATTAAGACCCCATAGCTGTCGTATTATTCCACTTTAACCCGGCTTGTGGGGGCAATTAGCTAACACACATTGGAAACTGCTTAATGCAGTGTAGATGTGTAAATTGCTATTGCTTAAAAAACAATTTATAAGCTGCTCTGATAGCCTTGTGGCTGAAGAGCGGGGTATGAATAAATAAATAAAATAAAACATTTTGCATTTCTTTGCACAGAACTGTACTCATGTTCTATGCCTTAAATTTAGTTTTGGATTGTCTTGGCATTTATTAGTGGTGGCCTGAAATATAATTAAGGATCAAGATGGAGAATTCACTTGTAATTTTATAACGTACATAGAAAGTAAGCCCTGGTGGTGCAGTGGTTAAATGCCAGTAAAATGAAAGTCACCACATTGCAAGTTCGATTCCAGCGGGCACCAAGGTTCACTCAGCCTTCCATCCTTTCCTAGGTCGGCAAAATGAGTACCCAACTTGTGGGGGCAATTAGCTAACACACATTGGAAGCTGCTTAATGCAGTGTAGATGTGATGTGTAAATAGCTATTGCTTAAAACAATTTGTAAGCCGCTCTGATAGCCTTGTGGCTGAAGAGCGGGAGTATAAATAAATAAATAAGATAAAATAAAAAGTAGTGAGAATGGGACCCTGAGCGGGGCGAAGAACAACAAACGAGCCGCACTAAACCTGAGGAAACTTTCTCCGCTTCCCAAACTTTGCTCCCTCCATTCCCACAAACCTAACCCACCCCGCGCCTCGTTGGCCTCACCCAGGCCCTTCTCCCCTCCTCCATTTCCCAGGCCCAGCCCGGTGCGTATCTAAGGGAAAGGATACAATAGGTTGCACCATCACCTTCTGCACTTTCTGGCCCTGCCCGCGGTACGCCATGGCGGAAAAGGGGACTCAAACCACCGCCCAACGAAAGCCGAGCAGCGCCTCAGGCAAAGCACCAAACTTCCCTCTCCCACACACGAGCGCGCGCCGACAGACGGTTGAGCGACGTCGGCTAAGAACTTCCGCTACAGACCGGAAGCTACGTTAACGTTTCTTTCCTCTTCCCCCCTAATAGCAGGAATAAACGGGTGGTCATGTGACTTTGACGGTTTCCCCCCCCCTCTCACTCTACCCCCGCCTTTCGCCATGATACTTCCGGGCAGGGTCGGCAAAGGCTAGGGACAGGCGCCATCTTGGACGAGGGCAGCAGCGGTTGTAATACAGACGTTGGAGGCTTTGTCGGTGTTCCAGACAGAAGGAGACGAAGTGGCAGTGGTGTTGGCAGTGTGAGGACTGACGGCCCGGTGTTGAGCAGCGTCTTCTTCTCGCGGTTCGGTAAAATACCAGCGTGCGGGTGGCGAAGGTCTGGGTCCCCCCTTTCCCTCATAGGAATAGGGCCTCCTTGTCTTGACAAAGTCCTTCTGAGCAAAGGCAGCTTCTTGTAGGCCCTTCGCTTCATAATTGGCCTCATGTTCATTTTCTTCTGAAGCCCCTGCCCTCTTCCTGCTTTCCCTGGGATTTGCTCTTATTTACGTCCCCACGTTCTCTATAAGAGATCACTTGTCTCATCCTCAATTTGAAGTCTTTACCATCTGCGCCCCTCCACCCTCCTCCAAAGATGTTGTTTAGGATTTCTTCCGCCCCTTTTCTACCTGGTATCCATGTTGCCACTCTCTCTTTTGATTTCCCAGCTGTCCAAGATCGACTATCACCATCCTTTCCCTCCTCATCACGATTTGTCAAAGGAATTCGTTATTTCCCCCAACTACCGAGATCCTTGTGGCCATCTAAATAGAAGTGTAGGATACTACTATAAGAGTAGGATTAAATGGTGTAACACCAAAGATGAGAAAAATGGGGATGAGGAAATAACCCAAAATATGTGACCCAAAACAGTTTCCCCATCTGGGTATATAAAGTATTGTGCTCACTCACAAGCACCCTGAAAAGAGCAAAAGCTGGGATAATTCTGGTTATCTTTGTAGTTGACCTGGATTCAAATGATGTAGGTAATCAGTTAGAAAGAAAGGTTGAAATAGTATTCTAAAATCAGATTGCCATTTTTTTTTACAATACAAAATGAAGCCTTTGGTGGCATTTGTGATGCATTTTAGAGGCTGATCATACTCCATTCAAAGACTGAACAAGGCACCTAGTGTGCCAACTAATAGTTTAAGATAATTCATTTGAGACCCAGTATTAAAATGTTAGGAAAATAGTTTCCCTTCGTCTGGCACAGCAGAGAGCAAGTGAGTAAGAACACCTTGTTAAAAATGATGGAAAGGAGGGTCTCAATGGTAAGACCAACTGCACCATTCAGTAGCACTTGTTTTGCTGCACCCCCTCAACTTTACTACCATCTCTACATGTTAAGCTCCATAGCTTTTCCTGTTAAGACTGTTTAGCATCCTAGATTGAAAGAACATTGCAGTTGCAAGAAATGGAGCATACCATAAAACGTATGCTTAAACACCTGCAAGTTTTGGGGTTCTTCCCTGTTATGTACTGTGCTTTCAAAAGTTTATGAAACTAGTAACAGGAATTGCTTGCCATATCATTTTCCCACAGACTAGTTGCTGTTAAGTTCCCCAAATCATAAGGCTGTTCAGAGGATTCTATTGCTTCAGATACTTTTACTGTAAATGACAGGGAATTATTGGATTCCATCAGCTGTATAAACAGTCATAGCATTTCAAAGAACAATTCTTAGGTGCAGAACTCACAGATCACATACAGTGTTGCACAATTCTGTGCATCTGCTATCACCTGCAGAAAAATTAGGATAAATTAAGGTTAGCAGGCCATATGAAGATACCTTGTTATTATGTCATCAGTTCCCCTTCACTTTTTTCCTTGAGTGTGATTTTTGCTCCCTTATCTTATTTGAATTATTTTATAGTAGATGCAAATATAGTTACTTTAATCTGTTACTCAGCAATTCTTGTTGCTCTGTTTTTAATTGGGTAGTTTGTTTTTTCATTTGTTGTCTATGTAGTTATTTTTATTTGCTGGTCTTTGATTGTAATAAACTAAACTAAAATAATTCTTAGGTTGCTTAGTATAACAGAAACCCTTCTATGTATCAATGGGGGAAGCCTGTAAATTAGCTGGCCTTGGACCAAGCAGTCATAGATTTCTGCAGCTGCTCTTCTTGCAATTTGCTTTGTGGATGTCAGTAAAATCTCTTGATCGCTAAACATTAGGTCAGTTAAAGTTTGGATAACATTGAACAGGTACCCTAAGATAAGCCTGAGAATTTTAAATTTGATATTAAATTTACGTTTATATTTTTGTAACATTTAGGTCCTCAACAAGCACGATATTATTGCCAATGGCTGCTATTCCTGTTCTTTAGAACAGTTTGAAGTGTAAATGAAAATGGTACCCTCTAGTCTTTTACCCTTAGTTCCACAATATCTGAGGGCCACATGATTCCCATGCTTGGCTTAAACTATTCTGTGTTTACATTGCTAAAGAAACATTGCATTTCCCTCAAATGTTAGCTGATACGGCTCTTCAAAAGCTCTTGCACCATTCAAACTGAAAACTATTCAGCTTTAGCAAGGTTGTATCCATTATTTTTACAGGATGTGATGACAAGTGTATTAGAAACTGATTTCCCCCCCAAAATGAGAGACAAATTATAAAAGGGTAATTAATTAAACAATATACCAAAGTATGATTTAGTTGATAACACAGAATAATGGAAGTATGGTAAATAGTAGTAATGTGGATTTGAGAGAATCTTGCTGTTAAGTGCAGACTTCACCTCTTGGAATACAGTACTAGTAACATTTAGTGTAAAAAAAAGTTAAGATGAAGTTTTTAAAAAGTGGTGAGACAGAATGAACAAGAAATGTGAATTGCTGTAGATTGCAGATTTCTTTTAAAATGTGTAAATAATCCATGTTGTATGAAATTAAACATGGGTGACTAAATTTTAAAAAATAGCTACAGCTTCTTTCTCTGTTAGAGTTGATGAAATACCATGCCTCAAATCATGCAGAAAAATTTATTGCCATTGGTTGCAATTTTGATTCTTCAGTTATAAGAAATTACATATATTATATTTGAAAGAGGACTTTGTGTTGTTGAATGCTTTTTTCAAATTCATTTTTAAAAATTGGACACCGTGTAGCTGAAGAGACATCAGTTGGCCCTGCAGCATCCTTTCAACCTTTTCACTGAAAAACAGTGAACACTAGTTCACCTTTATAGAAATATTTGGGAGGAAAATGAAGCTCTGAAGAAAAGGAATTGAACTGCTTGAAAGCAAAATTAAACAGTTCAGTTTTCTTGATTTAGGCAACCAGGCCTGTTGCTTTTACAAATGCTTTGTTTTGCATTTGCTTTCCATATACAATTCTTTGCAACCCAATCTGTCTAAAAATAGTCCTTAAAGACACTGTTATACATTGTGTGTGTGTATCTTGTGTCTCAATATACCATATGCAGTTTGCAAGTACCTATTTGTATTTGTAACTGTGTGGTAAACAATTGGCCTGAAAATGCATTTCTATGAAAAACCAATTACTCTGTTTTGAGTTCCCGCACATTTGTGCTCTGTGGCAACATACCCTTTTACTACCGTTGTTGCATGTATAAACACATTTCTATGAAAGTATACATTATGAGTATATACAAATCTAAGTTTATGCATGCAATGGTTTGTGTGTGTGTGTGTTTTTTTGCATCTTTGGTTCAGTTAATAAAGGTCGGGGAAGATTTTTCCTTTTTTTCCAATAGGTGAAGATATTTTTGAAGACCAGAAATTGAAACATTGTGTTTTAAATTAAAAAACAAACAAACTCCAAACAAACACCCCTAAATTTTCTGGCTGTAGAAGATGGATCTTCTTTGCAGCCGGTTTGAAACACAAGTTCATCTTTAAATGAACTGTTTATTTTGAAGAGGCAATTAAACTTCACTGTCTCCAGTCTTCCTGATCATTCAAATGGACTTGCTTTCTCCAGTAGTTATTATTCACCCTCTCTGAATTTTGAATGAGGATGTTTCCTTGGCAATGTGAGGAGGAAAAGTCTTTCTACCCCTTTATTATCAATTCATGGATTGAGTATTGATTCGACCTACAGGAAAAAAAAATAACTGGAAGTCTTTGAAGAAGGAGTTACTTGCTGAACTTATCAAGGTATTTCAATAAAATATATTGATATATAAAGGTTTGGGGAACTATATAATTCAGCCTGTACTTTGAAAAGGTATCACAGCAGTTGCAAAAATACGATTCACTTAAATTAGCAGTTTTTACCAATGGCTGTGCTTCCTCTAATTAAATGGTTATGGTTGTCTCCCACCCCTCGAAAATTGAATTCAGCACATGCCCCAGTCACAGGCTACCGTACTTTTTAGCCAGCTCTCCTCATGTGTCTCTCTGAAGTGAATCAGAAATGAAAAATGTGTTGCCCTCCAGATGCTGTTGGGCTATAAGAGCCATCATATCTTGCCATTGCTGTGCTGACTAAGATTTGATGATGCAGGTTAAGTATCCCTTATACAAGTGCTTGGGACCAGAAGTGTTCCGTATTTTGGATTTATTTTTATTTATTTGGTTTTGGAATGCAGGACAGGTACCTGTATATAAAATGGCATAGGATAGCAGCGAAAGCAGCAGTAAGCCCCAGGCACACATTCTTTGGGCTCCCTTGCCTCTGGGGAGAGGAAAGGAGTGGGAAGGAGGGAGATGACATAGCTAAGTTTGCATCCAAATGGCTGCTGTGGTGGCTGCTGCTGCTCCTCTCCACCACCCAGCCAAAGTGAGGACTAGAGTAGGGTGTGGTAGCAGTGGCTGCTAGTGACCATCTCCAGCCTTGGCCCAGAGAAGAGCCCCATGTCAACAAAGAAACAAACAAACAAAACAACAGCCTCTTTTCTCCTCCCTGCTTCCACCACCAGATCCCAGCCAGTGGTTTTCTTACCCAAACCTTCTGTGTATGGGAACCCAGTAATTGCAGCCAACTTCCAACAGCAGTGATGGTGGGGCTGTCAGGCACCCACTTCCACCTTTGAGGCAGCAGTGACAGTGTTCCTGCTCATTCATTTGGCTGGAGAGAGAAGTGAGGTATGGATTCCCGCCATTTCACAGATCTTTGCATCTCTCTCCAGCCGTAGCTCTCTCCAGACTCGCAAATAAAGTACAGATATGTATGTGTGTGTTGTAGCTTCAAAAGTTTTGGATTTTGAAGCATTTTGGAATTCCGGATAAGGAATGCTCAACCTGTAGTTCAATCTGATGACATCTGAAGAGAAAGACTTTCCCCATCTCTGTAGTAAAGAAATGGTGGCGTTATAGGAATTAAGCAAAACCTTTCTGGACTATTGTATTCATATTGTCTGCTTATAACCAAATATAAGATTTCACCGTGCTCTTTATTAACATGTATTACATGTATTACAGCATCAGAGCCTTGTTAGTTATGCTAATCTAAAGATCAGGGGTAGGGAATGTGTGCCCCCCAGGCCAGTTTCGAGGCTCCATAAATCTCTTTGGAGAAAACAACTTCCTTTTGCCTCTCTCCCTTGCTCCCTATGAGTTGTGGGGGCAATTTTGCCATGTTTACAGGAACCTACGCCACTCTGTGCCCAGAAGGGCCCTCTTGTAAGACAGAAAATAACCTGGAATTTGACTTCTGGGTCGTATCCTGTTGGAAATGGGTTCACCTGGACCTAGAATGGCTCAAAGAAAACCAAAAATGTGGTGAAAGGTGGCTTGGGGCTAATTTGGGGGCACAGTTTGTTTTGGGTGGTGATGGAAGAGAATATGCAGTCCTTCAGGGCCCCCTAGAGACTGGTGCACCTCCCAACCTGTATCACCCCTGTTATAGGAAGTACCAGAAGGAAACAGAATTTTTAAGAGGAGTAGTAATACCAACTCTACATAGAAGCTGGATATTGCTTCCTACCTATAAGATTTTAGGAGTTATGTTTGCTCTTCTGAAGACTTCCTTTGATTTCTTTTGGTCTGTCTGTTTCCAAGATTATATTGTAAAGAAGATACCAGCAAATCCAGCCTGTAGAAGATTTGTGCCACATTAAACCAAACTGTGGCCAGCTGCCACAGAAGATAATAAACATATAATTGACCATCAGTCATTCTACTACCAGTTTCTGGTATTCAGCTCAACATGTCCAACAAAGGAGATGACTGTTACTTCTATTTCTACTCCACATGTACCAAGGTTTGTATTTCCCCCTACACCCAATCTTATCTTATCATGCTTGCATTATTTCAACTTTAGCATGACCTGACTAATCCAGTAAATTGTACTTAAGGCACACATTCTTTTAAGTGATAACCTTTATTGTGGGGCTGGACAGACTACTTGTGGGAGCTACTTGGTGTTTTTTTTTTTTAGAATGCTGAAATGTACAATCTCAAGCCTGGTATGAAAGACATACACTTGGAATTAAATAATCCTAAGCAGTCCTTATAGTGAATATGTCAGTTTCTGAATATTTTGCCCAAAATAGAACTGCTGGTAATTATATATAAGAACTTAAAGAGTAACCAGGAAGTAGAAATTGGAGGAAAGTTATGTGGATAGAAGTGTAGATCTGTGCTCATGGGTTATTGTTGGCTCCCACTGGGTTTTGCACCATTCCTACTCAAAGTGGTGGCCTGTGGTCCAGTTCTGGAGCCTGAGCCATTGGCTACCATCCCTTGCTGAGTTGCTAGGAAAGAATGTAATAATTGTAGCTAAGGGGCACGGACATGGTACTTCTCATGGTGTATTAGAAAAGAATAATTGCTGATCTCCACATCAGATAGCTTGGGAAGCACTGTTCTACACAACATGGGCTATAATTTGGGACCCCATCGCAAGAGAATAAAGTGTAGCGTTCTCACCTTGCTTCACCTGAAGTAGAAAAAGGGCCCATCCCCTGGGTCTTTCAGAGCTTTGCTGTTCATCCTTTGGAAATGAGTGAATCATAGCTAATCACTCCAATGGGAAGAAGTGAAGGACTTTACTTGGTCGCAGTCATGGGGTAAAGGCAAAATGTTTCACCATTTTAACCTTTACCCTAAGCCCAGTGTTTCTGTTCTGTGCTCTCCCTGCACCTTAATCCTGCCAGTTGTCATAACTGAGGTTTTACCCAAGTGAACTCTCAACCTATTTTGGTTCATCATTGGTTGGTTATCTTCTGTTTTTGTTATTTTAGGATTGTATCCAATTAGCTCTTCTTGCTGAAGGAGTAGGATTTACCAGTGGAACAGGGTGGAGACAATTCATGCCTCATGGCTAACCTTAAAACCTGCTGGAAGGGTTTGAGGAGCTTTCTGCGCATTTTTTTGCAGTGGGGGCAATGGATGGGGGCCGTGAGGGTAGAAAGGAACATTCTGTTGTGCAAATAGAAGTCTGCGTGGTTGGTGACATGGGATTTCATTCCTACAGTTTTTAGACTGGATGTCCCTTAATTTGCTTTTGCTTTTCTCTTTTGTTTTCCATAGGGGGACAGTTGCCCCTACCGTCACTGTGAAGCTGCCTTGGGAAACGAAACTGTTTGTGTTCTGTGGCAGGAGGGACGATGTTTTAGAAGCATCTGTCGGTTTAGACACATGGAGATTGATGTAAGTGCTTATCTTAATTAAATAATCTGATAGTGTGTTTAGTATGAATTTGTCTCTCTCCAGAATGTTGAACTGTGCTTGTAAAATGGCAGCTTCCATAGTTGAAGCTTGGTTGCGATACTCTTGGTATGGAGCGTTTCTCTGAACAATTATGAAGAAATGGGCATGATTTAGAGTTAGCAACATATTGCGACTAAAGACAAAATAGGCATAATATTTACTTTGTTGGGTGTATTTTTTTTCACTTCTGTCTTGTTTTGAACACAAAGATATATTTTCACAACAGTTTGAGAATTACAGGTACAGAATGCCAGCAAGGTTTCTGTATAATAAGTAGCATAGATCATAGCTTCTTAGCATCTTTCTAGCTTTATTCTGATTTAAAGTAGCTAACTTGGGATACTATTACATTATTTATCAATTATAAGATTTATATCACATCCCATATCATGGGCTTGCAGGACAGCTTACAAGTAAAATTGGTTTAAATGGATGGACACAATTTAATATTTAAAACAATCAAAGATAATTTAAGACTGACTCTAAATATATTAATCTATTTAAACAAAACAGGTTTAAGGGTTAAATCACTTGAAAACTATGAAGAAATCAGTTAGGCCCAAAAGTCTTTAATATTAAGTCAAGTTTTAGCTTGGCACCAGAATGAAGCCATCATTACTGCCATTTGGGCCTCCAAGGGGAAGACATTCACAAGTGGGGTGCCCCACAGGAAAGGAGACTGCAGATAATGGCTTGGATCCAGCAGTGTTCTTCTGCCAGTGTAATTGAAACAACTGGTACAATGGTTTTCCCTTCCCCATGCAGTCCCCCTAGACTTAGCTTCTGAGGGCAGGTGATCTTTCTGGAGGATGTTTGGAGAGCATGTGGAGACCTATGGCTGGGGGAGGGTGGGGAGGTCTCATACTATGCATGCAGTCTGTTTGCCTAATGTTGTATTTAATGAAGTGATTTGTTAGGTGGAGAGTGATGTTAATATTTAACTACTTTAGAACTTTTACATCTTAAAGTAGTGGGAACTTGTGAAGTATGTTTGCATTAGGTGGTTACAATTGATAGTCTGAAACGATTACTACTAATAATCCTCACTGCCTAAATAAGATGCTATTCACACTTGAACAGGTACTTAGGAAAATAGAAGGTGACTTTCATGGACAAGAAACAAGATAGTGGAAACCACCCTTCAACTATGAAAAAATGGATGTGCACAGCATTTGCTGTTTGGTTTTAAACAGTGTGTACTGAAAAGATCTATAACACTCCAGTTTTTAATGCCAGAATAAGACAAGATTTGAAAGGATAAAATAAATAACGTAGAACAAGGGGGAACTCAAAAATGACTAGCCAGAATGCCCTATGAGTGAGCAGGATTGTTTCTTCATAGATGGCTGTGCATCCATTAATTGATGGGTTAACAAGGGAAATAAATAATTTGTTGTGAATGCTTCTCCTGACCAGTTTCTTAGGCTGTAAAGGACTATGTTGATATCATGTCATTGTGTTGCTGTTATGAACTTTCAGGTGCTCCAAGTATACACTTACATTCTGTTTTGTCCTTAGAAAAAACGTAGTGAGATTCCATGCTATTGGGAAAATCAGCCAGTGGGCTGTCAGAAGTTGAACTGTGCATTCCACCACAACAAAGGACGTTTTGTGGATGGACTTTTCTTACCTCCAAGCAAAAGTGAGTTGTGTATTCATGACTGGGAAGTTCTGTGCCCTGTCTTCAAGCCTGAATATTCTAGGTTCCCTAAGGAAAACACACCTGGCTCCCTTGGTTTGATTCCCCCCCACTTTCCAGTAGTGTACTCCCTACCCCCTGCCAAAAAACCCAAGCAGATGGGGGTTACAAAGACATGAGCTATTGTTCGTAAAGTATCTAAAACAACTAGGTGCTGCACAAAGATGTTGTTGTTGTTGTTGTTAAACCAAGCCCTACCTACAGTTTGAAAATGTAGCCATGTGGAAGCTGCTTCATAAAGCAAGCTATTTTTGTTACAGGGTTCTTCATAGGGTTAAAATAACTTCATCTTTAGTAGTAGAACTCTTTTTGAAATTTTGTTTTGGTGCAGTCATCTGATCATCTGTGGAACTGCTTCACAAAATGGCTTATCACGCAGAATTTTCTCCATGCTGTTCTACATAATGCATTTGTTTAGATGGTGTTACACAGACACAAAAGGAAAGATATTCACCTTTTTTTCCTTATTGTTTTCCTGGAAGCCTTTGTCTGCCCAGTGTCACAAGTCAGACTTATCCATCAGTGGTGCTTTTTCTTCTTAATATATATAAGATTGAAATTAGCCTAAGAAGAAGAAATAAGACCACTGTATTTTGGTTGGTGGTTGTTTCAGGTAGAACTTGTACAGGTAGATGTTTAGTGATTGGTTGGATTGTTGATGCTGATTACAGACCATTCCTAAATATGATATTTCACAATCTGACACAGCTAATGAGTTGGATCCTGTCTTAGATGTTGCTTACAATACCTTCATTAAAGCCATGGTACTTAAGTTAATTATAACTGAATTAAAGTTTCACTGATTTCATTGAGTCTACAGTAAACATGAGTAAGTATGGTTCCAACTCTCTGGTTCTCTGCTTGTAGTTCATAAATATTTCTATTTCATTTAAGCTGTTCTTCCAAATGTAACTGAGTCTACCGAAGAGGAGATGAAAGCTGCACAGATCTCGTTGCAGCAGAATAAACTTTCTGTTCAGTCCAATCCATCTCCTCAGCTGCGTGGGGTAATGAAGGTAGAAAATTCTGAAAATGTACCCAGCCCCACTCATCCACCAGTAGTAATCAATGCTGCGGATGATGATGAAGATGATGATGGTAAGCAAAATTTAGTTTCCTAAGGAATGTCATTTCTGTATTGTTTATCTTAATAATGTATTTGTTCAGTTGTATTATTTTGGACACAGCACTATATATTACCTGAAAATATTATTTATTGACTAATATTTTTATCCTGCCCTATATCTGAATCAATTTAGAACAGTTGAAAAAAGGATTAAAACCATATTAAACTGTTTAACACTTAAAACAAGACATTCAAAACCATAGATTGTCCTTGTTTTTTTTCTGGGCTGTGAGGCCATGTTCTGGAATAGTTTCTTTCTGACATTTTGCCTGCATCTGTGCAGTTGAAAACTTAGTTAATTTAAAACCAGTTAAAACCATTTAAAATAATTTAAACCATAAGGCTCATGCAAATTTCGATAAAAATTGGTTAAGCCCCAAAGGCATTAATAAGAGTAAAGTGATGTTTTGACTTGGTCCTGGAATGACACCAGTGTTGGCTCCAATCAGGCCTCTGAAGGAAAGGTACCACAACAGAGAAGACTCTCTCCCATGTCCTCAGACAGGGTATTGCCTCCACCAGTGGAACACAGAGGAAGGCCCCTCCAGCAGACCTCATTTCTCAGGCAGGCATACATAGGGAGAGGTGTTCCTTAAAAAATCAAGTCCCAAGCCCTTTAGGTCTATAAAGGATATCACCAGCACCTTGTATTCAGACTAAAAGTGTATTGGCAACCAATGTAATTTCCTCAAAACCAGTATTCTATGGCTTTTGTACGGTGTTCCAGTCAGCAGTCTAGCTGTTGCACTTTGTACTAGCTGCTGCTTCTCTGTCATCTTTCAGGTCAGCCCCACTTAGAGTGCATTGCACCAATTTGATGAGGAAGTTAACAGTGCATGGACTATTGTGGCTAAGTTATTCCTATACAGGACAAGCTGTTATTAATGAAAGGTGGTGTTGTGTGCCTTCAAATTGTTTCTGACTTACAGTGACCCTAAGGTGAACTTATCATTGAGTTTTCTTGACAAGATTTGTTCATGGGTGGGTTGCTTGTGCCTTCCTCTGAGGCTCAGAGTGTGTGACTTGCTCAAGATCACCCAGTGGGTTTCCAGGCTGAGCAGGGATTTGAACCTTGATCTCCAGGGTCATAGTCCAGTGGTTAACCCACTACACTATACTACACTCTAGCCAGGAAAGGCCTTTATTAATGACAGATTATAGGTCCTTTACCCGGTTAATTGCCTAAATAGCCTAAAGGCACCAGATCCCATCTGATCTTAGAAGCTAAGCAGGCTCATCCCTAGTTAGTACTTGGATGGGAAACCTCCCATGAATACCAGGTGCTATAGGCTATACTTCAGAGGGAGGACTGGCAAAACTACCTCTGTGTATTCCTTGTCTAAGAAAACCCTATGAAATGTATGAGGTCATCACAAAGAGACAGGCAACTTGAAGGCTTACACATGCTCACACAGAGCCTTTAAAATACTTGTCTGCTTTTTACATGATGTCATGAATCAGGACTAATCTTAATCAAGCAAGTATGCAAGAAAATCCAAATGAAATATTTACTTCACAAACATCTGTATGTCTAGATATGGAGGTTTAAGTAGTCCTGTGCACATTTAGGATTATATTCCACTGAATAAATGGGCCTTAGTTCTGAGTGAACAGATAGGATAAAACTAACGATTTTACTTCTTTCAGATCAATTGTCTGAAGAAGGTGATGAATCTAAAATACCTATTCAGCAATCTTCTTTAGAGGTTCCTAATGGATTGCGAGTAGTTTCTACTCGAAAATCTGTGATTAGCACAAAGCAAGATAAAGGTAAGAACTATTGTGCTTGACAAGCAATCTGAGTGGTCCTTTAGCAAGATGTTAACCTTCATGTGTTCTATGCCCTTTTGTCATTGGTTTTCCTCATGCTAAAATTATGTGTCTAAAGAGGAGAGCCTCTTGTTCTTGTGGAGGCGGTACATGTGGACCAGTATATTTAAAAAAATGGGGGAGCTGGTCCTGCAGAGAGCATCTAAAGATCAAAGTTTTCCATTTTAGATATGTAACTTTCACATGTGGAAAACTTACATGCTCCCCTCCTTGAACATGTGATATACGTGCTTGTAGAACACAGAAATACAGCTAACATGTCACTTTGCGCTAAAAATATCTGTATCCTCAGCATTGGATTTTGTTGCTTGTCCATCTGAATGCAAAATTTAAATTTCAACTTCTTGTGATGTAAAAATCCAATATGAGTGAAACTGAAAAACCAAGCGCTATAAGGACAGGCATTGTGGGTTATGAAAGCATAAAGCCATACAGTACGTGGTGAAAGTGAGCTGTATGAAAAGTTTGGAGCTGGCATGGAGGAGCAATCCACTTTGATTAGGTTATTTCCCACGTGCCAACCGACCAGGCAGTATTCCATGTTCTATGCCTGTTTTTTTCTGTGGGACTTGTGACCCTCTCTGCCAGTTTTTTCATTCCTGCCATGCTGCCCAGACCAGTTTTTCAGACCCCTCTGACCAAACTGGTTAAAACAATTAATTCAAGTAAGGGGTAGAGTCTAGTTATGGCAAGCAGTAAAGAGGCAGAAATGAAAGGAATTAAAACAAGCTGAAAAAAGATTGAAGGCTGACTCAGACCTCTTGGTGACGAAACAGTTGACAAGAGGTAAAGAAAAATATACTGTATAAAACAAATAACCCAGATGTCCACCACTCCGCGAGCCTCTGGGATGGATAAAAAGGAGGAACTAAGAAGAATCTTCTTGTCCTCTAGTGAAAGTGAGGCTGAAGAGACAAAAATTAAGGGTAGGAACAAAAAATGAAGGAAGCAGAAAAGAGAGAGACCATGCCAGCTAGGGAAACGGCACTGGTAACTATAAAAAAGAAAAAAGAAAAGAAAGTTAAAAAGGGCCTTATTGTGAGTGAGAATGGGGAGAACAATGCTGTAGTAGCAGCAAAAGCTCCTGGTTTCACTTCTGGTTACCATCTTGAAAATCCTGGTTCTAACGTGACAGAAGGGGCTACTATAGTGGGAAAGAACCAGAAGGTGAAGGGAGGGGCAAGTTTTCTCCAAAATCCTCTGGAGTGAGCAGCCTCAGTTCATTCAGATTCTGAAATGATGTGTGGGCTGGCTACTGAAAAGGAACAGTGCAAACAATAAAAGATGAAATGGAAAATTACTCTCCATCCACACCTATGACACCAGAGGTTTTACAATTTATAAAAAACTTTTTTATAGATATGCCAGTGACTGGCCACAGTAAGAGAGACCAGCAAAGGCAAATTAATATAATAGACATGCCTATGTCTAGCTACAGTAATGAGCGGCAAAGGCAAAAACAATTCATTGATGGCAGTACGAGCTGTGTAGAAAATATGACTAAACAGTCATTGGCAGGCACAATGACTGCACAGTCACAGCCTGAGAGGAGTGACACACTAGTAGCATATACTTTTGCGTTAAATATAAGAGATCATTAAGGAAACAATTGCAGCTGAATTAAAATCTATGTTTCCTAATAAATTAAATCCTCCTAATGAAATCAAACAATATAATATGATGGATATAGAGGCAGTGAAATACTTTCAGACACATACTCCACAAGGGACAATGAATTATAATTGAATGAATTACATGGAAATGTTGAGAAAACAGAATGAAACAGAAGAAAGACATCATATAGAACAAAGAAAATAAATTAATAATATGCAGATAAATCAATTAGATTAAACAATGAAATAATTATAAGTAACAATACAAACAGAAAAAGAATGTTGGATACAAATAAGCAACAGATTGAAACAGAAATGGAGACTAGACCAAAGAAGTGTTCTAAGAAAGTGCTCTAAGACATATGGAATATATAGACACAGATTTGGAAGACATAGTAGAACAAGAGGATGTGGAAGTCAAGGAAAATGAGGACATTGATAACTCATCAGAGGATGAGGAAACAGAGATAGAATCATCTAGATTATTTCAAAGATTATTTAAAAGCTTGTTAAGGAGAGTATTAAAGACTAGGGTTGTATGATTCAGGTACAGATTACAAATGTAATAGATGAGGATAAAAAAGATGACAAGCTGGCATCATTAATTAAAAAGCAAGTAGCACAGGGAGTAGAGCTTATACAATCTGAATGGGAAACATATTTAAGCTGTTAAGATTCACAAAATAAGCTTTTTAAATAAAAACAGTCAGAATTTTAAAAAGTCCCTTTGACAGATGGCCCAATTGCAGCTCTTGTGTCAGGAGCTATAGTTCTCTGGGAAGGGGGTACAGTGTTGAAAGAAGTCGATGAAAGAGCAGAAGCCACTTTAAAGAAAGCACACAAAGCTGTGGCTTTAGCGATAAGATCATCCACAGAAGCATCAATGTTTGCTAGAGCAGGGGCAGTATGGATGCAGGAAATGGAAAACAAAGAGTTAGATGCATATTCAGTACATAAGGCATTAGGGAAAATTTTAAAAGTTCTACAATATATAGCAGATGCAGGACATGACACGGCGTTTGCATTGAGAAATATTACAGCAATCACAGTAGTGAGAAGGTCTTTATGGCTGTGCCATTGGGACGCTAATCAGAAATCACAAAATAATTTAACTTACTTTCCATTTATAGGAGAGTTACTTTTTGGAGAAAAGAGTCTTGATAAGATATTAGTAGAGAATGCAAACAAGAAGCATATGATGCTACTATGCAGAAAAAACATTTTGAGAGGAGTCCCTTTTCAGGCAGTTATACAGGATACTCTTCCTTTCAAGAAAATAGAGCAGCAGGTAGATTACCGTTACGAAAAACAGCAATGGTTTAAACCATGAGGTCAGTTCTCAAGAGGGAATGTATGCTAGAGGTAACCAAACCAGAAGATCAGGGTCTACCCAAAAAAGAGGTAGATCTCAATTCTGACAAAAAGGAGATAAAAGCAGGAGGAAGACTACAGCTCTTTGGTTTCTTGTGGCCCAAAATAAGAACAGACGAACGGATGATTCAAACAGTTCAAAATGGGTACAAGATTGTATTAGGTTTGAAACCAAAGAGCAGATTTGTCACTGCATCAGTGGCAAAAGATTTACAAAAAAGACGGATAGTATTGAACAAAATCCAACATCTACTCAATATTGGAGGAAGTTCCGGAACAACAACAATTTTCTGGAATTTACTCAGTTCTGTATACAGTGCCCAAAAGAAACTGTACTTATCATCCTGTTCTAAACCTCAGTTTTATCTCAACCATTTCTTGGAATACCAAGGTTCAAAAGGGAGACTTTACAGACCGTAAAACACAAATTAAAAACCGAAGATTGGATGACTTCCTTCGCTCTACGGGAAGCCCATTTTCTTGTCACAGTGATGGGGGAGGAGAGGAGGTATCTGAGGTTTCAATACCTCAACAAACATTACCAATTCAGATCCCTGCCATTTGGCCTTTTGTTCACCGCACGGGTGTTTATGAAAATCTTAATACCTATAGTGGCATTCCTTGATTCTTCCTTATTTGTTATGGGTTTCCTGTGCCACTTGCACCTCTTCATTCAGGGGAGTGATCGATGACAAATGGGGAGTCATGATGGGGAGTGATTGGTGGCAAATCAGTCTTCCTAGGACATTGGCCCATGCACAGATGAATGAGGCTTCTGCAAATGATACTGCAATATATAAGTTTTCTTCATTCTGAAAATGGGGAGGGAGGAATGTATACCTCCCAAGCTAACAAGAAAATTGTATTCAGCTTGTGTTTGTGTCGGTGATGGGAGCAAGCTAGCCTATTCTAGCTTCCATTGCTAAAGTGAAGAGAGATCAACATTGCATATCTAGCTTTATGCTTGTTTTTTCTTACATGTCTTGTTTGAAAGAAATGATAATGTTTGTTTTCTGACCTCATATTTATCAGTCCAGTTTCTATATTTTTCAGGTGGTAGTTTGAATTTTGGGATCAAAACACTTGAGGAAATCAAGTCAAAGAAAATGAAAGAAAAATTGAAGCAACAAGCTGGTAAGTTCACTCTTTTCCTCCCTGTGCCCCTGGTGGTTTGGATGATACTTAGTGAGCCCTTCTTTGAAAAGTCTGTTTCTTTTTGTGTCTATGAGAGTATGTTGCTTTGTTTATAAGAAGTTCAATATTAATAGGGCAGTAATGAACTGTGGCTGGTCTTGTATAGTGGCAGAGTGGAAGCCTTATGCTCAACGTGCACCTCAGACATGAACTTACCAGGTGCCCATAGGAAACGGCTGTCCTCTGCAGTAGTCCATATTTTGCAGGATTGTCATAAGGATTATTGATACATATGAACAGCTTTCAACTCTTGGTCGTGCAATATTAGACATGCTTAAGTTGAAGTAATCTTCCCTTCTTTCAATACAACTTGCTTCTAATGTATCCTTAAGGATTCCAGCCTTGATGTGCTCAGTAGTTACTAAATAGTGGCAGTACAGCTTGATGTAGCTTTCTTTTACCTTCCTCAGACTGTCCTTCCGAAATTGCTGCTCAAACCCAGACCCATCCAGGCCCAGAGAAAGAAAATGTACGGACTGTGGTCAGAACTGTAACTTTATCTACAAAGCAAGGTAACTGGGATTCCACTTGTCTTCAGTTTAGCAGCTCCTGTGGCTTTCATGCTTCTTTAGATGTCCTTCCTCACTATTGATTAGTAGTCAGACTCTGTTACTGCTGTTCTCAAAACAAGAACAAAGTATATCTGGCAGCATATATGCTTTTCAACAGGTAATATGCCAGGTTACCTCTCTGATCAATAAAAATGAACCACAGTTAGCTGCAAATCACTAAACCAGTAATATCAGTAATGCCTGTAAGCCAGTGCAAGGATATTAAAAGGTCAGAATTGCATTGCATTGCATTACATTGCATTGCATTCAGTGACAAAGATAAAGAAAGAAAGTTGCAAATTGTACAAAGAGCAGATATGACAAAAAGTTTCTAACATTTACTTGCAGATGCTAAATGTTGTATATACTATTAGGTATAGTTTAGTTTTTTGATTGCACAAGAAAATCTGAAATTATGCATGTACCAAAAAACTCCATATATTCCACACATCTACAAATGGCCACCGTGATGGCACAACTTTGTTTGCTTCAGTGAAATGAGCTTTAAATTTTGTTGCAGTTGTTGCATATTGAGCAACTTTAAAATAGATGTCAGGTTATGTAAATTTACAGTTGTACCTGCTGATGGTCTTTAATTATACTCCAAGCTTAATGTTTATATTTTATATTACTTTTTAACTGTGCATCTGCTTTTTGTGTGTATTAGAAAAATGTTGTATAGCTTTCAAATACAAATAAGTAACAAAATCTTGCCGATAGCCCACCTTGAACAAAACTGATTTTATTCTGCTTTAAATTTCACAGTGTAGACATTGTTGAGTCTCTTGTAACCCAGGCTCTTTGATATTAACCCTTCTAACCCAGCCATTGTCATCACATAAGTTTGCTTGTACTCCTTTCTATCTGATAGTTCTCTGCATTTCAAAGGCTTTTGTACTCCATTAATATATCTAGTCAGCTAAACAACTTAATCTGTATATTTTGTCCAAACACAGTGCATTTTGCAATCCAGTGCTCTTCCACTATAGGTTGTTCCACTACAGCTTGTTTATATAAGTTGCTCTCTGTATGCACGGGGGATACATTCTCAGACTAACCACGAATATTTGAAACCACAAGTAATAGCAAACCTCATGGAATCATTCTGCAGGACCTAGGAAATGCTTAGAGAGCCTGCTTCTCTAGGCATCTCCAGCACAAATCTATGGTAACCTCTGCCAGAAGTTATCATAGAGTTGTGCTGGAGGACCTAGGAAATGCCTGGAGGGACCATATTTTTTGGATGACAGATAATTGAAGCTGTGGGTAGTAGTCCTGTGCATACGGGGGCCGGTCTGTACTTTGATTAGAGTTACTGGCTTTTCCACAAACTGTCAGTGTTACTGTCTTGTTGTTTTTCTTGTTTGAAAAGCAAAGGTTAAAGTTGCTTGCACTTTATTGTTTCAGGTGAGGAGCCTCGGATTCGATTGACTCTTGCAGAACGACTAGGAAAGCGGAAGCCTCCCATAGGTAATAACTTGTATATGGGATAAAAATATAGTTCTGGAATGTTTGTTGCTTTACTCTAATATTAGATGTCAGTCTTAACCAGTTTGTCCATTATAGATTTTTCATGAGCAAAATTCTGATAATGTGTTCAGTTTAACTTTTTTTCTGGAATTTAATTGAATTATTAAATGGAAGCATATACCATCGTGGGATCCAGCAAATCTTAGAATATGTAACAAGAAGGATTTTCACTAACCCCAGTATCTGCACCACACTTTTCCAGCATGTTTCTATATATTTACCTTAACTTCCAAAATAGTATCTGAGGAGCTTGGTGTCCACAGGCTGTGTGCCCATGAAAGCTCATGCTATAACAATTAGATTTGAAAGTGCTTTTCTGAGATATTAGTACCGTAATTCCCATCTCTACATGCATTGCAAAAGTCTTTTTGGATCAAAGGGTCACGTTATAGATAGTTATATAATGAAATTTATATCCTTTTTTCTAGGAAAAATGCTTATTAGGGATTACAAAATATGTATAAATAGGTACTAAAATTGCTACTAGATGTAGAGGCTTATGTGTAGCATATGCTTAATATATATTTAGAGGGCATATAAAGCTAGAATTTAAAAACAAAACAAAATCTTGAAAATAATCTCTTTTCCTTTTTACTATAAGTTGCTGAGAGTGGCCTTCCCTTAAAACGTAGCCTTGCTGAAAGACTGGGAAAGAAAATAGATTCCCTGGAGAATACAGACAAAACACCAAAGAGAGGTATGTTTGCTGAATCAGTGAAATGGATTCTATTTATTTAAACCTCAGGGTCTGTTGTGAGAATGTTTCACTTGTGAAAATGTGATGTTCCTGGTATTTTTCTAGCTTTGCTTGTAGTACAGGAGCCTGTGTTTAAAATATTCATTAAGAGCTCTTCTTTAAAAATTAAGAATGAGGAATCATAAAATGGGCAGACCACGTTGTCAGTTTTTCATACCCAGAACCATATATGTACTCTTCCTGTCTACACATACAGCTATCTTGGGCCAGTAAAGATCATGAATTCTACTTTCAAATGACTTAAAATCGTGCAAATGAAACAGATTAGTACATCTCTAGTGTATGTACTTGAATGGTTTGATACAGATTTTTTTGAAACTTATTTTTGCAAGGATTAGGTAATACTGTCTCTTTGCCATTCATCTGAGGTAGCTGATTTCCAACAAAAGGGATTTTCAAGTGAAGCCATGAGAACAATTTTTTTTAAAAAAAATCTAGCCCTATGCACCTTTATTATTTCTATTTTCTTTCTGCAGTACAAGTTCCCAAGTCTCTTAAAGAGAGACTAGGATTACCATTTGAACAGAGCAACATGGAAACAGGTATCACTTGATTTTATTTGCTATACCTTGGACTCAGTAGAGAAAATGCAGAGCAATCCTGTATGTTTCTATTTCCAAGCCCCATTGGTCCAGGAATAAGTCCCATGAAATCCAATGTGTCAAAGAATGGAGCATAAGAACAGCCTATCACCATTCTATTGTCTTGTCCTGATTTTCTAACTGCTTCCTGCGCTGAAGGGGATGAGAACTCTTGCTCTCTGTAGACATCACCTGTAGACATCACATACTACTTTCTGACTGAGGGTCTTCTTAGTATATGGAGGTCTACCAACCAATGGAATGTGAGATGTATATTTCTTAGAAGTGGAAACAGTGATTTTGAATTATGTTGAACAATCAGAAACAGATCTTTAAAAACTGAGAGATCTGCATCTTTAGGGGGCGGATTTATATAGATGGTAAAAACTTTTGCTTGTCTGATTTTTTAAAAAATCTTTCTAACAAGTTATTTTTTGTGCTAATGATATAGAGAATGCTGCCAAACCAGCAGTAGAAATCCGTGTGAAAACACTGGAAGAAATCCGCATGGAGAAAGCTAGCCAAAGAAATGAAGAAATTCAGCCCAAACCCAAAGTTACAGTATCTTGTACTGCAGATGATTCTAGTCCAGGGGCAAAACCATCTCCTGCAATCAGGATCAAAACCTTTTCTGAAGTCCTTGCTGAGAAAAAACAGAGGCAAATGGAAGAGGAGAGGATTAAATCTGAAAAAGAGAGTCCTCCCAAGCCAAAGCATGAATGTGTGCCCCAGAAGCAGGGCTCTGTTGTTCTTGTTGTGCCTGCGAAAAGAAAACTGGAGGAGCCTTCTGGCAACAACAAGGACTTTGGGGAAGTGCGCATCAAAACGTTAAAGGAAATCAAGCAGGAGAAAGCTCTCAGAATGCAACAAAGTGTGGACAACACTGCAAAGACAGAGTCGCAGCCTGAGAGAACTCCAGCTGGGAGGAGACTGCTGTGCATTACAAAGCCAACAGGTACCACACATTTCCTGTTCATAATATTTTTTTCCACTTCTAAATAACTTGTATTTAAAATGTACTGTACTCAGTTTATTTAAAACCATATTGAAGGAGACTTGTTGGCAGAAGAGGATACTTGCAGTCCTCTGACAGTTTTGGCTCTGAGATTATGAATAAAACAATGATATTTTTGGAACTACCAAGAATCCTGTAGGTTGAACTTGGACTTTGTTACCTCTGTATACCTTAGATCCCTTCAGTGAGGACCAAACTAGAGATAAAAAGAAGTACAGTTGTCCCTTCATATTCACTGGGGTTTGGTTCCAGGACCGCCCGTGGATACCAAAATCCGTGAATATTCAAGTCCCATTATATGCAGTGGCATAGCAAAATGGTGTCCCTTATATAAGATGGCAAAATCAAGGTTTACTTTTTGGATTATTATTTTTTTTTAAGAATATTTTCAAGCTGTGAATACTTAAATCCATGGATACCAAATCTGTTGATACGGAGGGACAGCTGTACAGAGTATTTGACCCTTTATTTAGCTGTAAACCTCTTGCTTTACAGAACCTATCAGCAATATGACATCATGCTATATAAACCAGGGGGATGGAAAGATACTGTCAATTGTGGTGGGGGCAAACAATTTATTTTGAACAGTGGAAGAAATTGCTTACTGTCCCTTAGTACAGAGTAGAGAATCTGTGGCATTCCAGAGGTTGATGAACTACAGCTCCCATCATCCTCATTATTGGGTGTAACTAGCAGTGACTGATGGGAATTAATCATTTGGCATCTGGACAGTCATGCTTGAGAGTTTCATGAATGGTGGTGTCATAATGTAGCATTCCAAACAAGGCAGTAGACTATTGGGTGGGGTGACGATCCTCGTAACCGATCCTCAGAAGGTGGGAAAGACTTATTTAGAGCACCAGGTTTCAGGAGTGGCAATTTTAATTTTTGAATAATCAATGTGGTGTTTTAACAGCCCCTGGAAAGGAGGAGGAGAAATCCCTACTGGAGTCGACATCCTCTTCAAGAGCTTCCACAGCAGGCCCTACTGTAAAGGTGAATGCTCTTTGTGCCGCATAAAAAAGGGGACTTTACAGTTGTGCAGGTTCACTGTCTGCAGTTATTGTGTAGTGTCTTTAGAAACTGTCATTCAGTATCTTTGCCAGGAGTGGTTGACATAAAGAAGGATAAAGTCCTCTTCCTCATCCTGACAGGCCAGGGGTAGGAATCATGAAGCTCCCTCCCCTAGTAATAATAATAATAATAATAATAATAATAAAATTTTATTTCTATCCCGCCCCTCTGCAACGCAATCGGGGCGGCTTACAATATAAAAACTCCATAGTCCCAGTACCCTAGCCCACCCCCCCTTAAAACAATATTAAACTATAAAAGATTAAAAACATACAGTAAATTAAAAATATATAAATTAGAAAAATATTAAAACATACAATAGTTTTTTTTTTTAAATGATTACAGCTCAGGGAGGACAACCGAGTCTACTGTAAGCAACATAAGGACTGGTATGCTGGGACTGGCAGTTCTCCAAGTGCATGATTTCAACTTCTGGAAGAGTCATTTAATCCCTATTCATTATTGGAACCAATGTCTCTATGCAGTCTGTTTGGACTGTTTAGTCATTTATGACCATTGGCAGTGGTTTGTTTTTGTTGTGGTATGCCTTCAGAACATTCCCAACTTACGGCAGCTCTAAGGCAAACCTATCCCTGGGTTTTCTTGGCAAGATTTGTTCAGAGGGGGTTTGTCATTGCCTTCTTCTGAAGCTAAGAGATTGTGACTTGCCCAAGAGCTACCTGTGTTTTTCTCTGGCCAAGCAGAGATTCAAACGCTGGTCTTCCAGAGTACCAGTCCAACACCCAAACCTCTACACCAATGGTTCTCAACTTGTGGGTCCCCAGATGTTGTTCAACTATAGTTCCCAGGAGCCCTCTGAGGTCTCATCTTGACAGCCAGGTGGTCCTCCCAGTCATTAGTGAGGCTGTAGGATTGAATTCACAGCCTCACTAATGACTGGGAGGATCACCTGGCTGTCAAGGTGAGACCTCAGAGGGCTCCTGGGAACTGTAGTCCAACAACATCTGGGGACTCACAGGTTGAGAACCACTGCTCTACACCTTGCTGGTTCTCACAGTGTTATATTTACATGTATAAAACACAAAGGTAGCCATACTGACTGTAAATCAAATTAAAAAAGTCTATGTTGTGATTATAGCTTTATTGGGCCAACCAGAAGGGACAGACTTCTTTTTATAGCATGTTTCAAAGCCACTGTTTCTTCATCGGACAAAAAAAGTTTTTAAAAAGCATGCAGGGGGAAAACGTGGAAGGGAACAATGGTGTTAGAGTCACATAATCAAAATACTGCATTCAGATGGTTTGAAGATGACCTGAGATCGACTGCTAACTATAATATTAGTCTTATCAGGCCACAGCACAGTAATCCTGAGATTTCTGGGAACAAGAAAGGCAGTAGAAGCAGAGCAGTAACATTTGCTTTTTTATTTGAGAATACAAAGGATCCTCTCCAGTGTTGAATGCTTCATGTTGGATTTTGTTCTATGTTCTTGAGGTTTGTTAGCCCTGTTTTGCTTAATTGAGCCTCTACTGTGCAGGGCTAGGCAGCATTTTTATGGCAAGGGCTGCATTGCCTTGGATGTAGTCTGTTATGAACTATACACTGACTGTGGGCAGGGCTGAGGCCAGCAGCGGATGGGGCTAAAGCCACATGTAGACAGCCACTCTCTGCTCTTTAACTCTTTCTCTCCCTCTGCCCCTTGCCTCCTGCTCCAGAAGACTACTGGGGAAAAGAAAGCTCTGTCTTAATAATGACTTGAACTGATCATTTGGAGGGGGATTTTGAAATTAAGCTGTAGGCTGCATGAGCCCAGTCACAGAGTCCCATGTTACTCTAGCAGTGCAGATTGCCTACACCTCTGCTCTCCTGCATGGTCAGTGGTAGCTGAGCTGTTCCCAGTTGAAGGTACACTGATATTTTGTGTGGCTTTATGCTGTCACCAAGAAGTGAATTAACTGACTCTCATGGTGGGAAATTATTCTGTTAGGGGGCTTCCACAGTACTTGGAAGACTTCTAGAGTAAATACCATGGAGTCTGGATCTCATTTAAAATCCACAAACCTGTATTTAGCAGGTTTTCATGAGAAACAAACATGTTGCACTCTGTGGAGAGCTTATATAGATTTGCCTTGGAAAATACATTGCTTTCTCACCTTCTTACTTCTCTGTGTACTGCCCAGCCTTTGAATGACAATATGAGCAATTCACATTCAAAAGTCCATGTGAAGAGCTTAGAAGAGATAAGGAAAGAGAAGCAATGCTTGAAACAGCAGCAAGAGAGGAAGCCCCAGGAGGAGAAAGGGGCTGTGGCACCTGCTGGGGAAGAAAAGGAACAAGCAAAAGCCCTCATGACAACAAATCCTGAATCCTCTGTGAGAGCAGGGAAAACCCATCCACTTAGAAAGAGATTACTGGTGAGATCCCAGGAGACAGCACCAAAGAAGTTGCAATCAGAGGAGTCAAGCATTTCACCTCAGCTTGTTGAACAGAGGATGAAAGGTAAATGACCATCTTGATAGTTTCCCAGATAACAGAGAGGCTGACGTAGTTAACGGGTTGATAGAAGAGGTAGAAATGAAAAGTTCTGACATCACTATAACTCATACTTTTTAATGCTGAAGGAAGCTTCAGAACAGTCCACAGAGTATGCTTTAGTAATTAGCAGTCCCTTGTTTAAGTTGCTGGCTTTTAGGTGTGCACTTTGCCCTCCTACATGTCTTTGGCACAAAGATGAAAGCAGTGAAAAGGAAATGTATACCTGGCAGATGCTCATAATTGTGTTAGTTGGGACTGATCTCCATATGCATCTGAAAATCCATGAAAACTATGTTGGTATCCAAATTCCAGAGCCAGTGAAGATCTTGGAAAGTTTATGTATTATTTCTCTGAGACAGATACACTTGTGTTGTTCTTTTATTTTCATGAATAATAAGGTGTGGGTGTCTCCCACCCACCCCCCAAAGTGTTCCCAAGGAAATCTAAAATAATGTGAGAAGCAGTCCTAAATATTTTAATGCTGGTAAAAAGAAAAGGTGTTCCCTACTATTAGAACTCTGGGTCAGGGTTGCCCAAGACACCACTGCTCTGCTTAGCTGCATATTTTGCCTGTTCTTAGTATGCTGGCACAGAACCTGACTTACTTCCATTTTAGATATGTTAAAAAAACTGATCTCAGTAGGGGACCCATGGTGACAAAATCACAGGCTGTTCCAATTTGTATAGCTGTGCTCCTGTGGTAAAGAAGAGCCACAGTCACACGCCATAAAACGTTCCTTCTTGCCAGATGCTGCAGCCTGGTCATTCTATGTATAGACAAAGCTTTAATAGGTGTGTACTGTGAATGTGTACCTCTGGGAAATGTATGTTAAGCTTCTATAGATGTAACTCAAGAGTAGTTTCATACTTTATCAGTATTGTTATGATTGTGTTTTGTTTTGATTTTGCAAAAGACTCCTCAAGAAGAGACGTCTTTCTAAGGATATTGTGCTTTTCTGAGTGGGGGTGGATGCGAGAAGAACAAACATTGTCAGTCAGCATTCACTGATTGGTGGTGGGTTGCTTTCATATTCCAGGCAAACCCAAAGTGAATGTGAAACCATCTGGAGTGAAAACGTTGTCTCCAGCAAAACAGGCACTGAAGCATAAAGCATCAGAGAGCCACCCCTCTGTTGCAGCAGTGAAGCCTCTGAGCCCCATTCCATGCACAGAAGTAAAAGCGCTCTCACCTGAACACACAACTCCAGTAAGAAAACTGTCATGTGGTTGAATTACTTCAAAGTGAAACACTGTGGTAGCTCAAGGTGTTAAGACTTTCTTTGGCTTAGCCTGTTGTACTTTATTTTTGCATTAGGACAGGAGCTAATTTTTCAGTGTCAAATGGCCAATTTCACTGGTAGTGGTGGGAATACTGTTGTATTTATTTTTGAGATTGGCTAACTACTTGTTGTGGAAAAGATGAAAGAAAAAGGGTTTATGTACAGAAATTAAGGGGACATGATGTTGGAGAGGAATTGGAGCCTGTGAAATAAGTGAGAGAGCCAGTGTATTGTAATCGTTTGAGCTTTGGATTAGGTTTGAGCCCATACTCAGCCATGAAAATTCACTGGGTGATCTGAAGGGAACTCTGGTAGCGCAGTGGTTAAATGCCAGTACTGCAGCTACAACATTGCAAGTTTAATTAGCTAACACACACTGGAAACAGCTTAATGGAGTGTAGATGTGTGAAGTGCTATTGCTTAACCATTTGTAAGCCACTCTGATAGCCTTTGTGGCTGAAAAGTGTGGCATTAATACCTAAATAAATAAATAAATAAATAAACAAAACAAATTGGGTGAGTCACACCCTCTCAGCCACAGAAGAAGACAGTGCCAAACTCCCTCTGAATAAATCTTGCCAAGAAAACCTCATGAAAAGTTGTCTTAGGGTCACCATAAGTTGGAAATGACTTGAACGCACACAAGAAAAACAACAAAGTGTGTGTGTGTGTGTGAGTGAGAGAGAGTGAGAGTGAGTGAGTGAGTAACTAAGCAAGCACTTATTTTTCCATTTCCTTTTTCTCAGACAAGTGCTCCAGGCCTTCCAGAGGAAAGTGTAGCTGCTGTTCCTGGGACAGTGTGTACTGACAGGTAATGACTTCTTTTGCACTGTACATGACTGGGATTACCTCTTACAACCACAAAACAAATTGAATTGGGGCATTTACTAGTTATTGTTGATAAGAGATGATATATCATTTATATGAAATAAATTTATCCCTCCAACTCAGAGAACAGAGTTTCAGATAATAGACAGCCTTTGGGAATGGATTGAAATGATTCCAGAAGAACTTGAGTCGTCATACATTCATTTAGAAAATTCCAAGTTGACTGGTTGACTTTGGGCAAGTCACACTCTGTCAGCCTCAGAGGAAGGCAAAGGCAACCCATCCTTTGAACAAGTTCTACCAAGAAAATCCCATGATAAGTTTACCTTAGGGTCACTATAAGTCAGAAATGAATTGAAGGCACACAACAACAACAACAACAACACTTACATTGTAGTTGTCATTGCATGCTGTCCTTATCCAAGAAAGTATTTTTTTCCTTCTGCCTCCTGACCTTGCTGTAGTATGGCCAAAGTTTCATAGCTATAGTGTATAGCCTGCTGTTAGAAGAAGCTTCCGAACAGCTTATTTATAACACCATGCCATTCTGCTTTGATCACAGATTCCCCCAAGTGTCTAGACAGGGTTTCTGTTTCTTACTTTGAGATGTATAATGAAAAGGCTTTTTTTCTTTTTTACCAAGGTCTGAACTCCATGTAGGCAGTCAGGCAACCTCCACATTGCAGGCCGAGATAGCAAGCCCAACTTCTTCCCAGGCAGCAATAAAGACATACAGACTGAGCTCAACAGGAACTGGGAAGACATCCTGTGCAGTTGAAGATGACTTTGAAAAACTGATTTGGGAAATCTCAGGAGGCAAATTGGAAGCCGAGATTGATCTAGACCCTGGAAAAGATGAAGATGACCTCCTGCTTGAACTTTCTGAAATGATTGACAGTTGATTTTTCATTAGATTTTCTTTTTGAGACAAAAGGAAAGCTGTATATTTTGTTGGATCACCAAGACCCTCCCCCTTATAGTTGAGGAGTTACAAGTCTTAAAGCACACTTGAACTGGTTGCAGAAGTTGGCTGCGTTAGATTGTCTTGATTTATCCTGCTGGTCAGAGAAATATCCTTGTATGATTACCCTGTTATTATCCTGTCCTCCTCAAATACTTTGAGAATGAAACCGTGAACATTTTAACTGGGAAGATCTGAAACCATTCATAATCCTTCATAGAGTCGACTTGCTCCACAGACTCAACGATCTTCATGAAGATTTTTCCTGAACTGTTGTACTCATTTTCTGGCTGTGTGGAGAAGCTCAGTGTATGTGTTTCAGAGCTTCCTCTTGCATTGTGATTGTGCGAGGGTCATTTCTGTTTACTTGAGGTACTATGTCAGCTCTTTGAGGTATACAATTACTTTAAAATTTGATTCTAGATCAGTTCAGCATGTAGAAGAGGGGAAAATGCAGAATACTCTTGGACCAAACATGCTGCCACAGCCGAGGTAGGGCTTATGCCTTTTGTAGTTATAGGTGGCAGCTCTCGTCAGACTCCTAAGCCCCACCCCTTGATAGGTGCCCGGCCCCAGAAGTCTTGCACTTGGAGGAAGTCCCACCCTTACTAGATATCCTGCCCTTGCCAGAAATCCCTCCGTAGCTGGATGTCCTACACCTTGCTGGAAGTCCTGCCTATAGGTGGGGCATTCATGTGGCCAGAAATGGATTGAAGGGCCATTTCTGCCACCTCCTGATTGGTTGGGGGTGTCAGGGGTAGGAGTGGTCCCAAAGGGGTCATTCTCACAGCACTTCTTCCAACTGGCCCCTCTAGAACCATGTGACACCTTCTGTGGTCATGTGCTGCCCTCATGGACCAAGAGGAAGGGGTTTCAGAGGCCTGTGACCCACCTGGTGGGAAATATCCATTCAGGGGGGTAGTTTCCAACATCTCTCCTGATTAGTTGATGGTGTCAGGGGTGGGATTGTCCCTGAAGGGGTCATTCCCACAGCTGTTCCCCAACTGCCCCTCTAGAACCATGTGACCCCATCAGCAAACACACCCCAGCACAAAGGAGCAATACGAAGAGGATTTAGACAGTTGATTTTGAGCTGGTTAGCCCTCCTTGTACACACAGACATTTTGCTTGCCTGGGCATGTTCAGAGAAGACAACATGGAGCTCCCAGCCACTCCAGTCACTCCTTGATGACCTGTTGGATGATGATGCAGCAGAGAATGTTTTGGTGGAGAACTCTGAAAAAAACAGATGCTGGTTATGAGAGCTTGATGGTAAGAGTTTTAGTACTGAGAGGTGTTATATTTAAAGAGGGAGAGAGTTAAATGAAATAGCCTCTTTACTGAGAATGTTTTAAATATTTTTTCTAATAGGATGATGGCATGCATGGAGATGGAGTGCAGAATCTTCAGATCAGGAACTCGCAGAATGTTAACATATCATGCATTTCATGTGTTTCCTTCAGTCATGAAGAGTAGATATGCTCTGTGTATTTTGCAATAAAAATGATTTGTTCTGTACCTGTGTGATCATACTTACATTAGCTGACAAAATGATGGAACGTGAAAAAATCCTAAAGAATATATATTATGCACCTGGAGAAGTTGGAAGTTTTTGGGGTGTTTACCCACTCTTTCAGGAGGCAAAAAAACCAGAACAAAACCTTCCGGAAGGGGGATGTTACTAAATGGTTTTCTAAACAAGACAGTTACATTCTACATAGGCCAGCCAGGGTCCATTTTAAAAGAAATAAGATCATCATCATCATCATTTTAGGTATTAGAAAAACTACACTTAATGCATACTTACAAACAATACAAACAGGAGGATTTCCCTATACAGGTAAGTTCTAAATTATCCGGGAGACTTATATCATGTAATAAACAATTTCAATAAATACACATTTAGTTTATTGAAATTGTTTATTACATGATATAAGTCTCCCGGATAATTTAGAACTTACTTATAAACAATGACATTATGTATAACAGTAAATCTTGAACAAATATACAAATACAACAATATAGACTTCCTCCTCTAACGAAGTACCAGTTAGATAATATTTAATTTATGCCCATCTTCAGTCAAACAAAGAAACCCTTTATCGTAAAATGAAGAATTTTTTTTTTTTAAAATCACTTCTTAAATTCAACATTTTCATGGACAAGTTAAAAAAATATATTTCCACTGAAACATACCAGGCCAAGAGATTAACAAAACGAGTTCAAATTTTAGCTCCTTTAGCATCACTTATATTATCCTGTATAAATTAAAAAAAAAAAAAGGATGCCATATTTGATAAAATTTACTATTAGATTTAGTCTCAAGCACATCAGTAAGTTTATCCATCTCTGCTGTCTCCATCAGGGTTTTTTTGTTTTTGTTTTTTAAAATTACTTTTCAACAATATTAATTCCCCTAACCCCACCATCACCACCTCAATGCTCCCCTTCACTGGAGCCATTATCCCTTACCTATTCTTTCCAGAATCTCATTTCTTCTTGTACAGGTAACCCCCATCCTTTTGTCTGTAATACTTTTTTGACAAATAACTTTACAGATTTTATCAAAATTACTTTCTTTTCATATTGCTCTTCTTACTTTCTTTTTACATGTTAACTTATCATTTATTGCCATTTTCCAAACTTCTTTATACCACTCCTCCACTTATAGATTTATTGGAATTTTCCAGTATCTTGCTATAATTAATCTTGCTGCCATTAATAAATTTGTTATTAAATCCTTTTCTGCTTGATTTCCATTCTCTCCATTATAAATTGACATCAATGCTATGCTCGGTTTCCTTTCTATATTTATATTCAAAATATTCTCTATTTCTGAAAAGACTATTTCCCAAAACTGCTGTACATATTTACAGTTCCACCACATATGCATATATGTACCTATTTCTTGACTACCTCTCCAACAATATTTAGAGTTATTCTTATCTATATTATGCAATTTTGCTGGTGTCAAATACCATCTCCATATTATTTTATAATAGTTTTCTTTTATCCATATTGACATATTTTTTAGTTGTCTTTGTTTCCAAATCATATCCCATTCATAATCTCCAATTTTTTGTTTCAAATCTTCCTCCCATATTCGCCTTAAATATTCTACTTTGTCTTTATTGTTATTATTTATCAATATTTTATATAATTCACTTCTAATGCCTTTCAAACTTTCATTATTATCTATCTTTTCACCTTTTTCACCAAAGGTGAATTTTGTAAACTCCCTTATTCTTTTTTCCAAGTTTTTAATCCATTGTTCCAACTGTATGCAATTAAACCATGAAATTTTCATTCCATATAATTTCTCTCTTATATTTCCTTTCTCACACATCCATCCTATCCATCCCTCTATTTTCTCTAGTCCTCTTTTCTTTAATTTCTTTCCCATTTTTTTCCTTCAAATTATTTGGGAATCCCCCCCCCCATTATAGCCAGTGTTAAAAATGAATCAATAGGCAAAAATTATTTCTTATATTTATACCATATTTTGAATATATTTTGCAAAAATGGGTTCTCAGCAAAGGACAAAAGAGACCCTCTCACAGCTGCAGGAGTTTGCCACATACCATGCAGCTGTGGAGAAGTTTACATAGGGACCACAAAACGCAGTGTGCAAACACGAATCAAGGAACATGAGAGACACTGCAGATTGGGCCAGCCAGAAAAATCAGCTGTAGCAAAACATGTTATAAACCAACCTGGACACAAAATGCTATTTAAAAACACAAAAATTCTGGACCAGACCAACAACTATCATGTCAGAATGCATAGGGAAACTATTGAAATCCACAAACACCTGGACAACTTCAACAGGAAAGAAGAAACCTTAAAAATAAACAAAATCTGGCTCCCAGTTTTGAAGAACAATAGAATAAAAAGTCAACACTTACAAAGGAATTCCACCCAGGGACAAGGGGGGTCCCAGCAGATAATGGCCCATCAACCAACCATTAGCCAAACAGACACTAATTGTCCTTGCATTTCTATACCCAGAAACTAACCATTCAATTACGCAAATTTACATATACTACCCTACAAGGGTTCACAGCATATAAGCTCCACATACACTCCTACACAGCCATTCTCTGAAGATGCCAGCCACAGATGCAGATGGAACGTCAGAAAGAAACTCTTCCAGAACACAGCCTTGCAGCCCGGGAAAAACCCAAGGAAAATCTTTCAATGTTATTTTTAATGTTGGCCATTCCATAAAGTCAAATGCTTTAAATATATCTAATGCTAATATCCCTGCCTTTACTTTTGTTTTCCCGATTATATGTATTTTATTTAGCACCCTTCCCATTATCTTTGACATTTGTCTTCCTTTCACAAACTCACATTGATCCTTTGATATATATTTATACATACAACTCTTCATTCTCTTTGCCATTATTGCTGATAATAACTTTGCGTCTTGATTTATCGATGATAGCAGCCTGTATGATCCAGGGTCCATCAAATCCTTATCTGGTTTTGGTATTAATATTATCAATGATTGTTGTCATGATGGAGGGATTTTATCTCCAATTATTATATTATTATATAATTCTAATAATTTAGATATTAACAACTTTTAAAATACTTTATAATAATCTGGTCCTAACCCATCCATTCCTGGAGCTTCCCCATTTTTAAAATTATTTATTACCTCCTCTACTCCCATCCATCAATTTTTCTAACCATTCCTCCACTGAGGGAATATATACCTTCCTCCAATGTCTACCTAGTAAAATCCTGGCAGTTGTAATTGTATGCCACATCAGTCTTTTCACATCTTCCTTTAACTTCATCTCTGGATTAAATAATCCCTAGTAAAAAGATTTCTGTTATCAAGTCAACTTTAATCTTCTTCTTCTTTTTTTTTTTTTTGTATTTTTGCTTGAATCATAAACTAGAATTCTTACTCTGTCACAACCCCACCATTGATGAAAAAAGTACCTATTTATCATATTTCCAACATTAAATCTTTGCATTTTTCATAATTTTAGTGATTCTTACAGGTGGAAGGTGCCATCTGAACATCAACTTCATTGTGTTTTCTTGTAAGTTTTATGATCTGGTATACTTGATTATTCTTTTCCAAGATTTTTCCCATTCTACAAAATTTATATTATGGGCCACATCCCTAGCCCATTTGACCATATATTATTTCACGGCTTCATTAGTTAAATCATACTGCAACAATAAATGGTATAATCTAAATAACAAATATTTATCTCTTTCTCCTTAACACAGCTTCAGAATCTGTTAAATCTATTCCACCCTCCTTCCTATCTTCCTTAAATCTTTCTTTGATTTGCAGATACGGGAACCGTTGAATTAAAATCCCTTGTCTTAATTGCTGTTGGTCTTTCAATTGTATAATGTCTTCTGTTTGTTGGATTAAATCTTTATAAGTAATCCAATCGGTTTTTCTCCTTAAATTTTTGACAGAAAGTGCTTCGACTGGTGAATACAAAACTGATAATTTAGGGTTTAGATACCGTATATTCCGGCATACAAGACAACCGAACGTATATGATGACCCCCCAATTTTTGAGTTAAAATATAGTTTGGGATATACTTGCCGTAGAAGACGACCCCCTACTACACCCCACCACCCACCCTTTCCAAAGCCGTGATCAGGCTCCCGATCATGGCTTTGGGGAGGGTGGGTGTTGGCTGGAAAGCCTCCCCCCTCCAGTCAGCCACCCTTCCACCCTCCCCAAAGCCGTGATCAGGAGCTGGCATTGGGGAATCGCAGGAGATGTCTGGCTGGCTTGGGAGATTTCCCAGTCCCGAGATTCCCCAGTCTCCCAGCCACCTCCCGCAATGGGTCGGGAAGGACGGGAGTTGGCTAAGAAGCTTCCTCGCCACCTCGGAGTGGTGGCTGGCTGGAGGCGGAAAGCTTCCTAGCCAGCTCCCGTCCTTCCCCAGTCCGAGATGGTGCTGGCAGCCCCATCTCTGACTCAGGAAGGAGGAGAGATGGCTAGGAAGCTTCCTAGTCAGCTGCCATCATTCCCAACTCGCGAGGAGCCCATCGCAAGTTGGGAAAGTGCAGCCAGCCAAACCTCTGCATTTTCCCGGGTACATTCGCCCCTCTCCTCCACCCTCAATTCCTCCTTAAAGGGGGTGAACTCAGAGGAGAGGAGCAAAGGTACCTGGTTTGCCTCATCCCCTGCCTGGTCTCCTGTGTCTTTGCTCTCTTTGCGAAGGGAGTGGAGACACAGGAGATGGGCAGCAGGCAAGGCAAACTGCTGCATTCACCCCTCTCCTCTGCCTTCAGTTCCTCCCCAAAGGGGGTGAAGGCGGAAGAGAGGGGTGAATGTACCTGAGTTACCTCACCCCCCGCCTGGTCTCCTGCGTCTTTGCTCCCTTCATGAAGGGAGTGAAGATGCAGGAGATGGGCAGTGAGTGAAGCAAACCGCTGCATTTGCCCCTCTCCTCCATCTTTGATTCCTCCTCAAAGGGGGTGAAGGCAGAGGAGAGGGGTGAATGTACCTGGCTTGCCTCGTGTCCCACCCAGTCTCCTGCGTCTTTGCTCCCTTTGTGAAGGGAGTGAAGACGCAGGAGATGGGCAGTGGGCGAGGCAAACCGCTACATTCGCCCCTCCTCCTCCTTCAATTCCTCCCCAAAGGGGGCAAAGGTGGAGGAGAGGGGCAAATGTACCGGTACACACTTTGCCTCACACCCCGCCCGATCTCCTGCGTCTTCGCTTCCTTTGTGAAGAATGCAAAGAGGCAGGAGATTGGGCAGTGGGTGAGGCAAACTGTATACCCAGCGTATAAGACAACCCCTGACTTTGGAGGATATTTTCTGGGGTTAAAAAGTCATCTTATATGTCGCAATATACGGTAGTCCTTGTACTTCACACATATTTTGTATAAAGATGTATGTATCCCCATGATTATTAAATGGTCTCTGTCCCTTTGTTTTGTGATACCACAGGTAAGCTTGCCACCCTAAATGTAGGTCATGACCTTCTAATGCTAAAAGCCTACAGTTATCCAATATAATCCAAGATTTAATCCAAACCAGACAGGTAGCTTCATAATATATTTTTATATTAGGTAAAGCAAAACCTCCAAAAGAAACAAGATTGTTGTATCTGAAGTGGAATCTCAGTGGCTGGCAGATTTAGTCAATACACAACAATTTTCTAAGTATAGCAAGGGTTACAAGTACATTTTAACAGTGATAGATATTCTGTCTAAATATGCCTGGGCTATGGCTCTGAAGGGTAAGTCAGATAGAGAAGTGTCCAGAGCCTTTAATGCTATTTTCAGGCAAGATGGAAGAAAGCCTGAAACTTTACTGACAGATTGAGGCCATGAGTTTCTAAATAAGACTATAAATAGCCTGTTAAAACAACATGGAGTACATCATTTTGTCACCAATAATAAGGTTAAAGTGGAGGTTGTGGAGTGGTTTAATAGAACTTTAAAAGAAAAATGTACTCTGTGGTGTACTCTATGGTGTACTCTACAGTCCACCGTAGTACTCTATGGTGAACTCACCACAGGTCAGCGTAAGAGGGGTGTTCCAAAAAAGCGATACAAGGACTCCCTGAAGTAACATCTCAGGCTCGGCAAAATTGATCACCAACAATGGTCCACCATGGCCTCACATTGGAAGGCATGGAGACGCACTATCCACAATGCTGCAGCCTTATTTGAGAACTCATGCCGAACAAGTCTTGAAGAGAAACAACAACGCAGAAAGAATCACAACCCGGAAACATCACCCAAGGAGACCTGCTGTGCTTTCTGCAGCCGCTAAGATAGCTCATAGTTCCCACGGATCGCAGCACAGCATCGCCTCATTCAGAAGGGGGGAAGGTAAAACACCCAAATATAGTGTGGCAAGGGATGTCGCTATATTTGCAATGTAGCACTTTATTGGCAGTGTAAACGAAGGGCTGCATCAGATCTGCATTGTGATTGGTTGCTATGATGTAAGGGGCAGGCTTAAAAGACAGAGATTGCATTCAGTAGCATCAGGAAAATCTCTCTGCTATTTTGCGGAAGGTCTGCCAAGAAAAAGGATTCCCAAGACCTTTCAGTCATAAAGTTCCCATCTGTCAGCTCTGCTTGGGGGAGGGAGGGAGGGGGAGAGAGGGGGGGATGGGGGAGGCTGGAAAAACTTGTGATAGGTTCACCTTAGGATCCACCGCATGGCAGCAAGGTCTTTTAGCAGAGAGATTACTGTCCCTCTGCTTCACTGAGTGAGTTCATTTACAGGCAGATTTACAGAGACACACAGAGCCACTACTTTGATCTTCCCCCCTGCTATTTGGGCAATCTGTGAGTCTTGGTCTATGCCCTTCCCCATACAGCCTTTGTCTGTTTGGGAGGCCATGCCCCCCACACTTTTTCAAGTCTGAACGTAAAAGTGGCATAATTAGAAAAAAAAACCCTGACTGGCACAGCTGCGGAAAAGAATTAAAACGCAAATTGCCGCAATAAATCTGCTGTGTAAACCAGCCCCTGGTCTTTTGTTTTCTATTAAAATGATTGTATCTGAATAAGACATGTTTACGATTTCCTTAAACGGGTTCTACAATTTTAAATAAAGCTTATGTCAGAAATGTGCTTCGGTTTCCTTCCTTCCTTCCTTCCTTCCTTCCTTCCTTCCTTCCTTCCTTTGAGTTATGTCTCACCTTTCTTTCTGAAATGGGATCAAGGCAGAAGAAGAGGAGAGGATTTTGATGTCTTGTGATTCTTCAGCTCTTAGAGGAGCAAGTCTTATATTAAAGATTATTTATTTATTTATTAGATTTAGACCCTGCCTTTCTCCCAAGAAGGGATTCAAGGTGGCTTCTCTCTCTCTCTGGCTTTTCTTCGCAAACGAAGATTCAGGAAGGACTCATCCCGCGCTTTCTGCAAGCGCGCTGATGACTAAAAAGGCCAATCCGAGATAAACAAGTCCGGTTGCAAAAAGCACAGCAGAAGGTCTCCTTGGGTGATGTTTTTGGGTTGTGATTCTTTCTGCGTTGTCGTTTCTCTTCAAGACTTGTTCGTCGTGAGTTCTCAAATAAGGCTGCAGCATTGTGGATAGTGCGTCTCCATGCCTCCCGATGTGAGGCCAGGGCGGACCACTGTTGGTGATCAATTTGGCCAAGCCTGAGATGTTGTTTCAGGGAGTCTTTGTATCGCTTTTTTGGAGCGCCCCTCTTACGCTGACCCGTGGCGAGTTCACCGTAGAGTAGTATTTTTGGGAGGCGATGGTCCTCCATCCTAGAAACGTGCCCTGCCCAGCGCAGCTGTGTTCTCAATATCATGGCCTCAATGCTGGTGATCCCTGCTTGCTCAAGGACAGCAACATTCGTCACATAGTCAGTCCAGTGTATATTTAGGATTGTGCGTAGACAGCGCTGATGAAAGCGCTCGAGGAGTCGTAGGTGGTGGCGATAGGTGACCCATGTTTCAGATCCATAAAGGAGGATAGACAGTACGATGGCTCTATACACACTGATTTTTGTGCTTTGCCTCAGGTGTTTATTGCTCCAGACTCTTTTGTGAAGTCTTCCAAATGCACTATATGCCTTTGCTAATCTGTGATCGATCTCTTTGTCAATCTTGGCATCTGAGGAGATGATGCTTCCCAGGTAGGTGAACTGCTGAACGGACTTGAGCACTGATTTGCCGACGGCAATGTGGGGATGGTGGTGTTCGTCCTGTGGTGCAGGCTGGTAAAGAACTTCTGTTTTCTTCAGGTTGACTTCTAGCCCAAACAGCTCTGCAGCTGTTGCAAAGCAGGATGTTAGGCGCTGCAGAGCTCCTTCTGTGTGGGCAACAAGGGCAGCATCATCGGCGAAGAGCAGCTCACGGACTAGATAGTTTAGAGTCTTAGTGTGAGCCCTCAGACGGCTTAAGTTAAACAAGCTACCATCAGTACGGTAGCGTATATAGATGCCGTCGTCTTCTTCAAGCTCTGCCATAGCCCTTTGGAGCATCATGCTAAAGAAGATTGTAAATAAAGTTGGTGCAAGAACACAACCTTGCTTCACTCCATTAGTTATTAGAAAGGGCTCTGAAAGAGCATCGCCATATCTGACTTGACCACGCTGTCCCTCGTGTAGCAAGATAATCATTTTAAGGAATTTGGGGGGGCATCCTAGTCTTTCCAGGATCTGCCACAGACCTTTTCTACTTACAGTGTCAAAGGCTTTGGTGAGGTCGACAAATGTTACATAGAGACCCTTGTTCTGCTCCCTACATTTTTCTTGCAGTTGCCTAAGGGCAAATACCATGTCTGTAGTACTCCTATTGGCTCTGAAGCCACATTGGCTTTCAGGGAGAAGTTCTTCTGCAATAGCAGGAACTAACCTGTTCAGGAGTATCCTTGCAAGGATTTTTCCAGCAATAGAGAGCAGTGTTATGCCTCGATAGTTTGAGCAGTCGGATTTTGCTCCTTTTTTCTTGTACAGGGTGATGATGACTGCATCTCGGAGGTCTGATGGCAGTTCCCCTTTTTCCCAGCAATTCACAAGGAATTCGTGGAATTTTTCGTGGAGTGCATGACCTCCGTGTTTCCAAACTTCAGGTGGGATTCCATCAATCCCAGCTGCCTTGCCGTTTTTCATCTGCTGTATGGCCTTAAAGGTCTCTTCCAAAGTGGGAGCTATGTCCAATTCATTTTTCATTGGTTTTTGTATCATATCTTGGATAGCTGAGGCTTGGACTACTCGGTTGGCGCTAAAGAGACTTTGAAAATGTTCAGCCCAACGATTTAGGATGGAGGCTTTATCAGTAATTAATGTTTGACCATCTGTACTGTATAAGGAGCTTTGGACCTGATAAGTAGGTCCAAACACTGCTTTAAGAGCTTCATAAAATCCTCTATGATCACCCAGATCTGCACAGCGTTGTGTCTTTTCTGCTATACTGATCCACCACTTGTTCTGCATGTCTCGGAGTTTTTGTTGTAGTTTGCTACATGTGAGGCGGAAAGCTGCTTTTCTTACATGACAGGTTGGCTGGGCGAGGTATGCCTGGTGAGCAGCTCTCTTCCTTGCCAACAGTTCCTGGATCTCTTGGTTGTTTTCATCAAACCAGTCTTGATTTTTCTTGTGGGAGAAGCCAAGGGATTCTTCTGCAGACTGGACGATACTGTTTTTGATATGTTGCCAAAGCACTGTAGGAGAAGGATCTGTATGGTGGTCTTCAAGTTTCGTTTGTAGATTTGCCTGGAAGTTGTCTCTCATGGTAGCTTGTTGAAGATTGTTGACTTGGAGTCTCTTCTTTAAGATGCCACCCCTCTTAGGTTTGAACTTAAGATGAAGATTTAGTTTACATCTGACAAGGCGATGATCTGTTTGGCATTCTGCACTGGGCATCACTCGGGTATGACGGACATCACGAATGTCTCTCTGACGGACTAGAACGTAGTCAATGAGGTGCCAATGTTTGGATCGGGGATGCATCCAGGTTGTCTTCAAGCTATCTTTCTGCTGAAAGATTGTGTTTGTAATAGTCAGCTGTTGTTCTGCTCAGAACTCTAGCAGGAGGCGTCCGTTATCATTGCAATTTCCAACACCATGCTTGCCTAAGACACCTTTCCAGGCTTCGGAGTTCTTTCCTACTCTGGCGTTGAAGTCACCAAGGATAATAATTTTATCTTCTACAGGGACTTTTTGTATGAGTTGGCGTAGGTCTGTGTAGAATTTGTCTTTCTCTACAGGGTCAGCTTGCATAGTTGGGGCATATATACTAAAGAGAACAACATGTGTGAGGCGTAAGGAAATAATGCGATCAGAGTGTCCTGTTGGCAAGGTTTCGAGTTTGGAGGCAATGGAGTTTTTAATCATAAAGCCTACTCCTGACAGATGTTTTTCGGTTTTGGGTTTGCCAGACCAGTAAAGTGTGTAGCCGGCGCCATGTTCTTTAAGGCTGCCTTCCTCATGGAAGCGAACTTCACTAAGAGCAGCGATGTCAATATTAAGCCGTGATAGTTCAAGGGCTATTAGGGCAGAACGACGCTCAGGCCGTCCACTATCTTCAGAGTCTTGCATGGTTCTGATGTTCCAGCATGCAAGTGTCAGTTTATTTACACCTTTGGAGGCCGGTGTGTGCCTTTGTTTCTTTGCCTTGGTTTGACCGCATCAGAAGATTCCCGTTGGCCGCGGCTAGCCAACCAGGTAGTTGGTTTACAACAAGGTGGCTTACAACAATAATAACCAGAGTTACATCCAAATAGGTCCCACATTTGTGATAACAGCATTGTTCTACAGGTGTAAGATTTTTATTGTCATGTTTTTTTAATGTGTACATTACACCTAAATCCTAGAGCACCCATAAATACCTGTCACTCTATATCTGTATTGCTTAAAATAGAAGAAGTGTCCTACTCCGAGGTGTTTATGCATATTTGCAGTAAGCAAGGGGTAAGATAACCAGGATGCAGACCACAGGTTTTTTTTGTTACAGGGACAGAAAGGAAGGGTGATATCCCCTTGTTTATCTGCAACACAAAATTGGGATGATACTGATGATGAAGAAAGGTAGGCATCCTAGAGTAGTTAATCTCCTGACTGATTTTTGTGTGGTCATCCTGTACATGAGCACTCTGTACTCTTATTTATGCAACAATTTCTCCTTAAAGGTTAAAACATCAGTCTTAGCTAGAATGCACCTTTTCAAAGGATAATCTGTATTAGTAATCCATATCACTGTGGATGGGGCAGATTTTATTCAGTGCTCTAAATCTTGTAAATGGCTGTGAGTTCATTTTCCTGGTCTGAAGCAATACTGGTGGCAGGAAGTAGTGACGGATGGCTCTGATGTCACTATAGAAGTAAACTTGATTCAGGTTTTAGTCTAGACATTAAAAGACCAGTCCAAATTGCTGGAGCCTATTTCACCCGTAGATCCAGCACCTTGAATTTCCCTTTTAAAAGTTTGGCATAAAATCCAGAATGGATTCACCATTCCACTGCTGTGGCAGCCACCAGCCATTACGGGGTGGGGGGCAGGGGGAAGGAAATGGGGCACTTCCACTTTTCCCATATCTCCACGCTACACAATGATTTTAGGTTCTTAAAGGTGCTGATATATGTTTAATTTATCTAATTGACTTGGAGCTAAGATATTTTAAAAACTGGCAGGGCTTTCCCTGTAGCAGCACCAAGGAAGGTGGGGCTGGCTCCACTCCTTCTGAGTTTCTGCTGGGCAACTAGGTTGGCTATTTCACTTGCCCCTCAGTCCTTAAAATTAGGAGTGGCTGCTCTGGTTGTTGTAATTTTCTGTAGTTTTAAAAGTATTTTAAAAAGGAGTTTTTACTCTGTTTTAAAAAGTGATTGTTCATGTATTTAGTTTTTAATTCTTTTTTTAATCACCCAAGGGACTCTGTACATCACCTAGGAGGTCCTGGTGGGTTGAGAGGTGGTAGACAAATACCAAGAAGAATGAAAGACAAAGCAGAAATTCCACCAGTCAGTCAGTCGTCTTTGCTTTGGCAGCAGACCTTTGGTAGAGTCCTACTGCCTGAGATGCCAAAAAGGGTTTAATGACATGCGAAGAACACACTGTACACTGAATTATAATCTTTTGCCTAGAAGCCAACCATCACAAGGAGACAGGTCTTGGAGCATTTCCAAATGATGTTCAGATTCTGGAGTGGTATAAGGATAGACTCAGCTTGCTATGTGACATCATTCTGAGTGCAGAGATTGTTCTTTAACAGCCCTGCCTCCCAGTTCTTCAAGTGACAGGAAAATACTTTTTCATCCAGCCAAGCTTTTTGCCTTCTTAAATAAGGGGCATTTAATGGGGGAAGTACAATTTTTGTTTTGCTTTTAGTATTTTTAAATTGTTTTAAATGTTGTGGTTGTTTTAATGGGAGCTATTATGTTTTAAGAGATGTCACTGTGTTCTTAATCTTACAGGTGCCACAAAATTACCTTTTCCTTTCCATTTTATACATAATTTTAACCTGTGTTTTACTTGTGTTGCAAGCTGCCTTGGGTCCCAGTATTGGGAGAAAGTGCATTAAATATTAAATAAATGTTAATGCTAAATAAATGTTATTAATTAATGTCTGTCTGTCTCCTAAAATTTTAAAGGCAATGAATACAGACCTCTTAAAAAGTAAAAATGACAAGTACAGGCTTAGTATAATTAAAACAGCACAGGCAACTAGATTACTTGTAACAAGGATTTCCTGTCTCAGAATTTTATGGCTTACTCCAGTAGTGGCAGTGATGATGGCCATAGTTGTAGTAGTGATATTTTCCCCAGGCTAGGTTTGGAAATTGTTGTTGGACTGCACTTCTTGGCATCATGGTTCACCAAAAACTATGGGACATAGCACACTGTCAAGGCATAGGCCTCTTTTTTAAATAAATATGTTACATTTGTTGTCATTTGTTTGCCATGTACTTACAAGTGGTTTGGACAACGATTAGAGCGCATGTGGTGGGAAACTCAACTCTTATCTGACAGAACTCGCCATAGGAACTTTCTTTGTTCCTGTGGGGAGGCAATATGTGCAGCCCAGAGATCTTTCTCCTCTGCACGTATTGCGTCTGCAGAGTCCCGTCCAGCAGAGCTGTTTCAGGTGGTGAGGGAGCTAACACAGGTACCCCCTGTGCCAAATCCCTTACTTAACCCGACATCGGCTTGCTGTGACGCGTTTAGCAACTTTTTCACAGATAAAATCTCTCAGATAAGAGCCAACTTAGATGCCAATGTTTTAACAGAAACCATATTCTGGATCAGCTCCAATCTGTGAGTACCGAGGACGTGGACAAGCTGCTTGGTAGGGTGAGGAAAACAACTTGTCCTCTCAACCCTTGCCCATCATGGCTGGCCGTCTGGGAGGGGGGAGCATTGAGGAGATTCCTCATGGATATCATCAATGCTTCCTTCAGGGAAGGACATGTTCCATCTTGTCTGAAGGAAGCGGCTGTTAGGGCGCTTCTGAAAAAGCCTTCCCTGGACCCCCTGGTTGTGAGTAACTACAGGCCTGTTTCTTTATTGCCATTTCTGAGCAAGGTGATCGAGAGGATGGTTGCTCTTCAACTCCAAGCTGTCTTGGATGAAACCAATTATCTAGACCCATTTCAAACTGGCTTTAGGACAGGCTTCGGGGTTGAGACTGCCATGGTTGCCTTGACCGACGATCTGCGTCTGAACATCGACAGGGGTAATGTGACCCTGTTGGTGCTCTTAGACCTCTCAACGGCTTTTGATACAAAAGATCATGGCATCCTCTTGGACCGCCTGAAGGGGTTGGGTATCGGAGGCACTGCATTGCAGTGGTTCCAGTCCTACCTCTCGGGCAGGTCCCAGAAGAGTGCTGCTTGGGGACAGTTGTTCGAGCAAAAGAGAGCTCACCTGGGGAGTTCCACAGGGAGCTATCCTGTCCCCGATGTTATTTAACATCTATATGAAGCTGCTGGGTGAGATTATTCGGAGTTATGGAGCTGGGTGTTATCAGTATGCTGATGACACTCAGATCTATTTCTCTGTATCTCGTTTGTCGGTCTCGAATTCCAATGACATCTCTTTTCTCAATGAATGTCTTCAGGCGGTAATGGGCTGGATGAGGAAAAACAAATTGAAACTGAATCCAGACAAGACAGAAGTGCTCACGGTAGCGGCCCCGAAACCAAGAATTGGGTTGCAACCTCCAGTCCTGGATGGGGTCACACTTTCCTCTAGTGACTGTGTTCGCAGTCTGGGTGTGCTCCTTGACTCGTCACTCCTGATGATAAATCAGGTAAATGCAACAGTCAGGAGTGCCTGTTATCAGCTTTGGCTGATACGCCAGCTGTGCCCTTTTCTAGAAGCAAGGGACCTCAAGACCGTCGTTCACGCGCTGGTAACCTTGTGCCTAGACTTCTGTAATGCGCTTTACTTGGGGCTACCCTTGTGCTTGGTTCAGAAACTACAGTTAGTACAAAATATGGCGGCCAGGCTTGTTTCAGGAACATCTAGGAGGGAGCACATCACTCTGGTTTTGAGGTCCCTCCACTGGTTGCCTATTGGTTTCTGGGCCCAGTATAAGGTGTTGGTTACCACCTTTAAAGCCCTAAATGGCTTGGGTCCAAGCTATCTCAGGGACCGTCGCCTTCCTTATAATCCCCCCCATGCACTCCGGTCCTCTGGGATGAATTTGCTGCAGCCTCAAAAGTCGAGGCTTTAGGCTACCTCTCAGAGGGCTTTTTCTGTTGTCGCCCCCAGACTATGGAACGGCCTGCCGGATGAGATCCGTCAATTGACATCTTTGGACAGCTTCAAAAAAGCTGTCAAGACGGCTCTCTTCTGGAAGGCCTTTCCAGAATAGATTATCCCGGCCTGTGGAACCCCCCCTCCTTCAGGAGAGTCCCCACAGCCTCCTTTGTTAACAGAACTGAATATTGCTGGGGACCTACTGTTATTGCCAAATGTAGGTATGTGTTTTTATCAAATGTTTTAATTTGTAATTGATTTAATAACTTTTTTTGGGGGGAAGGGAGTATATTGTTTTACTGTATAGTTTTTTAATGTTGTGAACCACCCTGATTGGATTACCAAAGGCCAGTATATAAATTATTATTATTATTATTATTATTACACCATCCCTATGAAAAAAAGATGTTTAAGAGCTCCAGTCATCAACTGCCCTGCTAAGGTCTTCCAAAATCAGGCTGTGGCTTCCTTGACTGAATCCATCTGCCTGTAATGCCTTCCACTATATCAAGCATTATTGTTTTTCCCCTTAATGAGCTGTATCTTCTTGTGAAATTTCCGAAGTACAACAGTCTCAATTTAGTCATCCTTGTTTCTAGGGAATGGCAGAGCTTTCATTCATAAAAACCTGCCATTCAATAAAAAAAAACCCTGTAAAGTCTAATTGGTAGTTCAATCCAAATGATTTTTTTGACTTGAGCCTAAAAATCCAAAAGGCTTCATGTTGCTGCAATTTCTTTAGTGGGGAACCTCTGTTAAAGGGACCCATAATTACTTGTCATAAAACAATAAAACGTAATGATTCCAGAGGGTGTCCTATGGCTATAAAATGGTCCGCTAATAGCTCCACCATTCACAGGGTTTTGGTGTCAATGAGAGGAATCTAGGGTAAAGGTTAAAAAGATATTATGAAACTCGGAAAAGGTGAAATTAGCTACAAGTGTTACATATGCGTATTTTAAAAGTCGCAGAAAATCACTAAGTTACCAGGAATGCCAACTGGTTAAGCAACTTATTGTGAAAGTATGATAACAAAATGAGGTAAGTGGATTTCTTCATTTGTTTATTACAGCATGCATAATATTATTAAAAATTGTGAAATTTCTTAAAAATAATTTTAAAATAATTTTATTTTAATAGTATATGACTCTCACTGATGAAGAAATTCGAAAAGGCTTCTATAAATTTACTCTAGAGGATTAAAGGTTAATAAAGAAAAAACAGTTATGATAACTAAGAATCTAAGGAAACAAGAGGAACAGGAATTAGAAAAAGTAACAGGATACAAAGTGGAAAAGAAGACTAAATACCTAGGTATAACAATTACCAATAAGAATACAGATTTATTCGAAAATAACTATGTGAAGGTATGGTCAAAAATAAAAGAAGATTTGAAGAGATGGGATAAGTTGGAGATATCACTATTGGGAAGAATAGCATCCATTAAAATGAATATTTTGCCAAAGATGTTCTCTTTATTTCAGAATATACCAATTATTACTAATGAGAAAGTAATGGAGACTTGGAGAAAAGATTTAACAAGGTATATATGGAGGAGGAAAAAACCTAGACTAAAATGGAACCTGATCTACAAACCTATTATTATGCCAGTTCAATTTCATGGATTATGGAATGGATATCATTAAAGAATCAAAGACTATTGACATTAGAAGGCTTTAATGCAAGGTATGGCTGGCATGCCTACCTGTGGCATAATAAGGTAACAATCCATAGAGAATTTGAGCATCATTATGTAAGAAAGGCATTATTAAAAGTATGGACAAAGTTTAGAAGAAAATTATGCTTAAGAACACCAACGTGGCTATCTAATCATGAAGCATATTACAAAAGAGAAGATTTATATAAAGGACAATGGTTAACATATGGAGATATATTAAAGAAAGAAGGAAATATTTATAAAATGAAATCACAAGAAGAATTGCAATTAGAAAATAAAGAATGTCACTGGCTGTTATATAGACAGCTGAATGAAAAATTTAAGATAGACCAAAAAATAGATGGAATAGAAGTTGAACATACAAAAATGGAAGATTTAGTTTGGGGGGAAAAGACAAAGATGATATCAAAAATATACGATATGCTTTTGCAGATAAATTTAGAACAAGAATGTATAAAACCTTATATGTTAAAATGGGCACAAGACATAGGTCAAGAAATACATTTAGAGCATTGGGAAAAACTTTGGGGAAATAATTTCTTGTTTACAAAAAATTATAATTTAAAGGAAAACCTATATAAGACAATGACAAGATGGCACTTGACACCAGTCAGACTGGCGAAAATATATAGGAACATGTCTAATCAATGCTGGAAATGCCAGAAAGCAACAGGGACTCTTTACCATATATGGTGGAGGTGTGAAAGGGCAGAAAAATTTTGGGGAAAAATAAATAAAGTAATCAGTAAAATAATTAGTATAGATTTTCCTTTAAACCCAGAGATCTATTTATTGAATATGTTTTACAAACTGGACAAACAAATTCAAAAAAAAATATTGGAGACTTCTATCATATATGACAACGGCAGCCAGATTACTGTATGCAAAGTACTGGAAATCTTCAGAGATTCCATCAATAGAGGAATGGTTATTTAAATTACAAGAGATGTGTGAAATGGATAAATTAACAATCATCCTAGATGAGAAGAAAACAGCTAAAGATTTGAAAGAATGGGAAATCGTAACTCCCTTATGGAAAGAAAAATGGGGAGAAGAATACGCAAATAAACTAGATCTGTAGAATAGAGAATATAAGAAAGATAAAGGAGAATAAACAGAAATAAATGAGTAAATATAAACTCTAAAAGGGAAAGAAATTGTGAAACTATCAAAATGGATAGAAAAAGAAAGAGAGGAAGTTAAAGTTGTGAAAGGAAAAGGTTGAAAGAGGTATAGTGAATGAAAGGAAGAAAGGGGGATGGGATACTAGAGAGTAGGTACAGTGGAGTTTGTTGAGATTATATGTATATATATATATATATATATACGTAAATGTACATGGATATATATAGGTATAAGTTGTACAGGACTTGTGTGGTGATATGAAAAATGAAATGATTATTTAAGGTGTGCATATTGGAAATGAAATTAATAAAAAAATTATATATGACAAATTTGGGGTTCCAAGCCTGGTATTATTTAATTAGAAGAAAATTCCTTCTGGTTTTCATGATATTTATATGTTTATACATAATATCATTAAAATAAGTGGATTATTTACTGAAAAGGCACGTTTCGATATTTTCACGACTGGGAGGACTTCGCTTGCCACTAAAGCTTCTTTCTATTCATACTTACCAACGAAGTGGACTTTTTGATTTTTATTCACATTCTATACGGGGACTCCTTCATCTACTATTTATGGACATATATGAAAAATAATGAGACTTCAAACATTTAATTTATGTATTTATTGTGACTTGTATTTATTGTATTTATTGCACTGATCACATATATACAGTATCTTGCACAAGAAAAATTGTAATATACAGCATTAATATTGTTAACAATACAGACATATATTGCAATTGAAAGAAGAGTGTTAGAATTCCTCTGACATTTTGTTTGGTTCTGTAGAGATAGAAACCCTCCAATCATTTTATACAAACAGCTTTTACTGTCAGGAAGTGCTTCGTTATGCTGAGGTGGAATCTTTTTTCTTGCAACTTGATTCGATTGGTTCATGTCCTAGACTCCAGAGCAGCAAAAAACAAGCTTGCCCCACCTTCTACTTCAATGGTTCTTAACCTTTCTTGACCTTCATCTCCTCTTCCCCTTCTCCAACACCCAGAAGAGTAAAAATTATTCCAGTTCATGAATTGACACCTACAGCTGTGACCAACATTCGACCAGAACCCTCCATCACATGAGTACCTAGTTTTTAAAAAATGAAATGTAGAAAAGAGAAGCAAGGAAGACTAAATAAAACTTAAATCCATTTCATGAGGAAGCTGAGAGAGTAAATAGGCAATGGATTTCAGTTTATTGGCCACTATTTCAAATCTAGGCTAAGCAACTGATGACCAGGGTTCAGGACTGCTGGACTGATTTCATACTCTATCACATGACACCTTGTGCTAGGACCAAAGCAAGTACAGGTTGACTATCTCCTGTCCAAAATGCTTGGGACCAGATGGGTTCCTTATTTCAGATGTTTTTTTGTTTTGTTTTTTGTTTTTATTTTAGAATATAGTACAGGTATAAAATGGTATAGCACAGCAGCAGAGGTGGCAGTAAGCCCAGGCTCCCAGGTGGTACATTCTTTGGGCTCCCCCACATCCAGGAAGAGGAGAGGAACAGGAGGGAGATGACATGGCTGAGTTCACAGCCAAACTTTGCACAAGCCGTGGCTGTAGTAATGGCTGTGGCAGTTGCTGCTGTTCCTCCACTGCCACCCTCCAGACAAAGTGAGGCCTAAAGTGGGACACAGCAGCAGTGGCTTCTGGCAACCATCTCCAGTCTTGGCCAGGAGAAGAGCCCCTCACCAAACATATACATACCTTTTATTTGGTCAATGACCAGCAAAATTTAAAAACGGATACAAAATATAATTGAAAATAAAATTAGTCATAAGCTACAAAATGACACATAGTAATAAAGTATTCACTCTCCTATGCCTTTGTCAATATTTTTGTTATCTTATGGAATAAACCTAATATATTTGAATTATATAATAAAATAACTATTGTCTTTCCCTTGACAATTTATTGAATTAAACATTTCTGATTTAAAATAATAATGATACTGAAACAATAATACATTTTAAGATAGGGAGATATTTTTAAATCTGGATTTGTCTTATTTTCATTGCAGCAACACAAAATTTAGCAACTATGCATGTAATATAAGGATTTAAATCCTGGAGTATTCAGATTTACACAAGAGTTTTCTGTATACCCCGGATACTTTTCTATAATAGGTGCAATATAAATTGACCTAATATCCTCATATAATTTACAGTGTAACAGTATGTGTAAAATAGTTTCTACTTCCATTTCTTCACATGGGCAAGTGTGCTCAATGACAGGGACTTTGTTGACTCTGCCTTGAAGTAGTGCAGATGGGAGGGTACTAAGTCTGGCTTTTAAAAAGGCAATTCTCAATGTAGGAAACATTAAATTTTGCAAACATCTAGCTGGTTGTTCTCATACTCCCCTACCTATCAAAGTTGTATTGTGGTAGCCTACTAAATTCATTCTGGAACTCCATATCCTTTATTCTTTGAATAATTATTTGTTTAGCTTGGTCCTTATCTAATGATAACAAGAATAAAGGAGAGAGTCCATAAGCAGCCAGTTTATATTCTACCACTTGTTTACAAGGTGAAGAGACATTATCTGCTAGGACTAATGGAGTTAAACCAACTGGAAAGAATTGAATTTTTAGCCAATCATATATCATCAGCTTTCATGCCCTCACTTGTACTAGCGGCATTCCTGTCTCAAGCCTCAACTGGGCATTTGATGTACCATTGGGTGCAGCCAAAATTGAACACAAGAATTTTGTTTGAACCATTTCCTGTATCACCTTTTCCATATAAATACCTATCTGAGCCACATAGAGAATTTGGGCCATTGCTTTGGCCTCAAAAAGTTTTAAGGCCACAGGTATTAATTGTCCTCCACTAGAATAGAAAAACCATTTAATAGCATTCATTGACCTAAGGGCTGATTGAGTTACAGAGTTCTGATGTGCGTTCCAAATGCCTTTTTCATGGAAAACCACCCCAAGGTATTTAAGTGCATTGACCTGTTCTAATTTATGCCCTATTTTCCAGGAATACTGCCTAGCTCTCTTAGCAAAAACAAGAATTTTTGATTTATCAAAGTTAAGAATCAGATGATTTTGTCAACCGTACCTTAATGTTGCAGCAATTGCTCTTTTCCATCCAATAGGAGTTTGTGATATTTAAGCATCATCATCAGCATATAGGAGAATCGGAACTTTACACTGTGCTAGATTAGGTGCATGAGTATCCATGCTATGTAAGAGCTCCAGAAATGAATTAATATAAAGATTAAAAAGAGTGGGGACAAAAATGCAACCCTGTCATACTCCTCTCTGCACATTTACTGTGCCAGAGAGGGTTCCAAGAGGGCCGCACCTCACTCTTAGTTTAGAATTTGAATATAATTTCTGGATAAGATGCAGAAGCCATCTATCAATAGTTGTATTTTTTAATTTCCCCCAAAGCATGTTTTTGGGTATTGAGTCAAACACTTGCTTAAAATTCAGAAAGGCTACAAAAAATGATGATTTCTTTTTGTACATCTCTCTCTCTCTCTGGCTTTTCTTCGCAAACGAAGATTCAGGAAGGACTCATCCCCTGCTTTCTGCAAGTGCGCTGATGACTGAAAAGTGCAATCCGAGATAAACGAGTCCAGTTTTAGAAAGCACAGCAGAAGGTCTCCTTGGGTGATGTATCCGGGTTGTGATTCTTTCTGCGTTGTCGTTTCTCTTGAAGACTTGTTCGGCATGAGTTCTCAAATAAGGCTGCAGCATTGTGTATAGTGCATCTCCATGCCTCCCGATGTGAGGCCAGGGCGGACCACTGTTGGTGATCAATTTGGCCGAGCCTGAGATGTTGTTTCAAGGAGTCCTTGTATCGCTTTTTTGGAGCACCCCTCTTATGCTGACTTGTGGTGAGTTCACCACAGAGTACTATTTTTGGGAGGCAATGGTCCTCCATCCTAGAAACGTGCCCTGTGCAGTGCAGCTGTGTTCTCAATGTCATGGCCTCAATGCTGGTGATCCCTCCTTGCTCAAGGACAGCAACATTCGTCACATAGTCAGTCCAGTGTATATTTAGGATTGTGCGTATACAGCACTGATGAAAGCGTTCGAGGAGTTGTAAGTGTTGGCGATAGGTGACCCATGTTTCAGACCCATAAAGGAGAATAGACAGTACAATGGCTCTATACACACTGATTTTTGTGCTTCGCCTCAGGTGTTTATTACTCCAGACTCTTTTGTAAAGTCTTCCAAATGCACTATATGCCTTTGATAATCTGTGATCGATCTCTTTTTGAATCTTGGCATCTGAGGAGATGATGCGTCCCAGGTAGGTGAACTGCTAAATGGACTTAAGCACAGATTTGCCAACGGCAATGTGGGGATGGTGGTGTTCATCCTGTGGTGCAGGCTGATATATTTTTGTACTAAATGATGGAGTACCAATATAAGATCTACTGATGATCTCGCTTCTCTAAAGCCTACCTGTTCATCATGAATTATACCCTCTGACTCAATCCAGTCTCCTAATTTATTATTTAGGTGTTTAGCATATTATTTACTAACCACACTCAAAAGGCTAATAGTTCTATAATTACATGGCTCATTCTTGTTCCCCTTTTTGTAAATTGGGACAATTGCTAACCTCCAGTCTCTTGGGATATGCCCAATGTGGTCTATGAATGTAAACGGAGATGCTAACAGAGGTTCCCACCTGCTAGCGTTCTTTTTGATCATTCCAGGCAATAAACAGGCAACACCTGGAGCCTTGTTAACTTTAAGAGATTCAATCAACCAAGATACCTCCTGGACAGAAACTGGTTGCCATTTCTGTACTTGCTCCAGATCTATCTGAGTCTCATTCATTATATTAGCTGGGTCTAAGTATAACTCTCTAAAAAATTCCTCTAAAGCATGAACTGGAACCTGATTAGATGGAGAAGTCATTGATCTTCCCAGCCTGCCAGTAAACTGCCGAAAAAGGGCTGAATCTCTTATAGTAACTGAGTAAATACGTTTCTGCCAGGACTCCTGCAATGCTACTGTTTTCTTTTCTTTTAAAAGAGAGTTATACTGAGTTTTGAAATTCTTTAACAAATTTACTTGGTCCTCTGAAGGAAGATTTCTACTATTTCTATAAGCCTGGTCATATACCTATTTCATCTGAGTGCACTCCTGGTCAAACCAATTTTTGTGTTTCACACACCAATTTCCAGGGTGTTATACTTTTTTTAAATGAAAAAGTGATTTGAGATTAGCCATTAATAATTCATAGCTTTCTAAGTATGGTCTTTGGATATTATTTTTTAACAAATACACTCTAATTTCCATGGATTCTGGAGCCACCATCCAATTGGTGACTATCACTGCATTATTGCTATTCCATTTGATTTGAACCACAGTGCAATTATTTTCAAACATTGGAGGAAAGATTATTGCCTCTCTAACATGTTTCCAAGGATGAGGCAAAAATAGTGTTAAAGGATGGCGATCTCTAATCGTGGCTCTATTACCAACCCCAGTAGGGTTTTTAGCAGATCGCATGATACCATCCAATAATCAACTATGGAACTCTTTCCTTTCCCCCATAAGTATATTCTGCTGGGTGATCCCCTGCTACAGAACCATTAAGTATATACAGCTCTAAGCAAGTGGCCATCTGTCTAGCACATAAACCTGCCCAATTTGATTTAAATCTTGGATTCTCTTGCGCATAACAGCTCTACTAGGATGTTTCTTCATAAAAAATCTTAAATTGGTGAAACAATTCATAATCATTTGGATCCATCCTAGCATTTAGTTCTCTACCAACTATTATTGAAACTGCAGAATATTTATCTAAACAGCTAAGGATATAATTTTATATTGGCTCCCAAATAGTGTTAATCTGAGCATGTGTTTTAAAAGGGGGGATATAAATATTAAAAAGCAAAATTTCAACTTGATTAAAAGAAAGCAAAGAAGTCACTACCCATGACTTCAACTGAGGTAATGATACACATTTAAATTGTAATGCTGTATTAACTAACGTCACAATACCACCTTTAGGTCTCCCTCCTGCCTTGCTTGGGGTAGCCAGAATTGAGTTAGTCCAATAACCATCTCCCTCCACCTCTGATGTGGCCCAGGTTTCCTGGAGAAAAAGAATATCAAACAGTGACAGATAATAATAATAAAAAAAGATTAATCTTTTGATTGTACTGCCCAACCTGCAACATTCCAAGATAAAAGGAAGATTACATCATCCTTTAAGTGCTGTCATAGGGTTTGATTCTGAAGAGCCAATGAAGTAAAATCCTTATGTTGGATTGGAGAACCAATAACAGGAGGTCAAGCCTCCAACAAAGATAGGAAAGACTCCAATAGATTCTTAGCCTGCTCCTGGGTATCTTTCTCTGAAGGGGTACTTTTAATAAGACACTGGTCAGCATCTGTCTGTAATGTAGTAGCTGCTATCTCCCCAGTATCTTGCATGGGTTGATCCTCTTTTACTTTACATGGACTAGCACAATTGTTGATTGAGTGTCGATTATCCTCTCCAGTTTTACCCACCAAAAGTTAGTAATGAATGTCCATTATTGGAGATACAAGACCAATAAGAGGTTCTGCAGTCATCATAAGATCCCATAAGGTTTTATTAAGATTTCTAATTTATAAATAATATAATCTTGATTTTTCCTTGGCAACAGGCCAAAGGTACTAAGTCCTTCTTCAGCAGAATCAGCCTTACTATCTGTTCAAGAAGGAAGTTGAATCCCCGTATCTTGCTTTATCAATGTTTTATGAAGGGGGAGAAACTTATTAGGTTCTATCATACTTTGGTGAAAGAGTAGCTTCTATATATAGCAACACCAAGTAAAGGATTAACTGTTTCCTCCAAAAGACTCTAGTGGGGAAAATGTGAAAAGATGCTAAATACGATCTGATCTTAAGTATCATAGCTGGGATAGTAGGCTTTTTAAAATATAATCTGTTTAAGGTTTTGTAGCATAGGAAGCCATTCAGTAGCTTCTAAATCTATCAATTTTTGATGACAATGCAAGAGTTGCCCTAATGAGATTTTAATTACTCTCCAAGAATTCCAACATTCCATGTTGGTCTTGTTCATGGAAACATAAAGTATGACCTTCTGCATTTGTAATATACATCTTTGTTTACAGGAAAAGTCCTCAGCGGGTCCAACAGCAGAGTTAACAAAGAGATTACCTCCTTTTGCCTTGTCAAAGGGTTGAAGCCTGTTAATGCTATCATCCTTGAGGCATTGCTTACTTTTATAATTCTGGTTTCCTCTAACAACTAAGCACATATCTGAGATCTTTTGCTTTCCCACATCTTCTGCATTTTGTTTAGTAATAGCAGTAGGTTTAAATCAAAAGCTCCAAAATCTTTGTTTTTAATGTATCCATTATGTGTTTGATATCAGACAGTTGCTCAAACAATGCAATAACAGTTTGAGCTGTAAGAAAGCACTGCTTGGCCATAAATTCTGTTGTGTTTTCCCAGGGAAGTCTCTCCAAATTCCCTTTTGTATGTTATTTTTATTTCCCTTGAAATTAGGAGAAATATCACTAAAAACCCAGCCCCCCTCTCCTCTCCCCCTGCTTCCACCACTGGAGTCCGGATGCCAATCAGTTCCTTTCCTACCTAAGTCTTCTGTAGATGGGAATCCAGTAATCACAGCCAACTCTGACAGTGGCAATGGCAGGGTGCCCGCTGCCCACTTCTGCCTTCGTTGTGGTGGCTGTGGCTCTCCTGCTCATTCATTCAGCTGGACAGAGATGTGAGGATCCATGAAATGGTGGGAGGTGTGGATTCCCACTATTTCACAGATTTTTGTCTCTTTCTCTCTCCAGACTCCTAAGTACAGTACAGGTACGGTATGTGTCATAGCTCACAAAGTTTTGGATTTTGGAGCATTTCAGATTTTGAAATTTTGGAAAAGGGATACTCAGCCTGTATAAGGAATACGGCACTTCATTTCTCAAACTGGAATAGAGGAACATCCTGTCTCCTTCTCTTCCTCCTCCTCCTATCATGATCATCATCAAACCTTTTCCCCAATAGATGGCTTACAACTTACTGAAAACAGTACAAATTAAAATCTATTCTAAAACACCAAGAAAAAGTAATAAAAATTACAGTTATATAAAAACAATTAGACAAGAGTTAAAATCATTTAAAATTCATTAGAAGACTATATTAAAAAATCAACAAAACAGCAAGCCATAAGAGTGCATCACAGTCCATTTGTAAAAGCCTGAGTGAATAGTTTTACTTGCAAGAGGAAAGAGAGCAAGGAGGGAGCCATCCTAGCCTTCCTAGGGAGGGAGTTCCAAAGTATGGGAGCTGCCATCAAGGAGGCCCTCTCCCTTGTTCCCACCAAATGAGCCTGAGATGGTAGTGGAACAAGAGCAAAGAGCCTTTCTTGAAGACCTGAGAGCTCTAACAGGCTCATATAGGGAGATACAGTGCCTACTTCATTCCAGAGCCTCAGGGCTGGCCCTACCATTAGGCAGAGTAAGGCAACTGCAATGGCACCCCCACTCTTTTTGAATCCCCTGGTCACTCTCCTCTACTGGAACGACATTGCTGTGTATGTGCCACTGCACCCCCTCGATTCGCCTACTGCCCTCAGGGACAAAGGATGACCTTGATCCATTGCCATTTTGAAGCAGGATTCCCATGCCAGTACACTTTGCTTGTGCAGATGGGATGGGGAAGTGGGAAATCTTATCCTTTGCTTCAGGTGGATTACCTACTGATTTTATTTATTACATTCCTATTCCAACCTTCCATTAAAAGAATAACACTCAGAGCAGCTAATATCACCATTGCAGGCAAATTAAATGCTGGCCTAGTGGAGCATCACAAAATGTCTTCCCTAACACACAGAACTCTTTGAAGCTCCAATAATGATGGCCACTTGAACACGGGCTATTGTACACTGGCTGCCTATCAGTTTCCGGGCCCAGTATAAGGTGTTGGTTATTACCTTTAAAGCCCTAAATGGCTTGGGTCCAACTTATCTCCGGAACCGCCTCCTCCCATACAATCCTCCCCGCGCACTCCGGTCCTCTGGGAGGAATTTGCTTCAGCCACAAAAATCTAGGCTGTCTGCAACCTCCCAGAGGGCCTTTTTGGTAATCGCCCCCAAATTGTGGAATGACCTGCCGAACGAGATCCATCAGATAACAAGCTTGAGTAGCTTTAAAAAAGCACTAAAGATGGATCTCTTTCGGCAGGCCTTTCCTAATTAGATCCCGGCCTCAGGGGATCCTGGCTTCTTTTAGTCCGCTGGCCACTTTTTGTATTTTATTGTATTTATTGTTTTAAAATGTGTTTTTAGATCAGTTGGTTTTAATTTATAATTGTTTAATATTTTTTTATGGGGGAGGGTGGGGGTGGGGGGTGTTTGGGGATTTTATCTGTATTGTATTTTAATTTTTGTAAGCCGCCCCGATTGTTTTAACAGAGGGGCGGGGTATAAATTATTATTATTATTATTATTATTATTATTATTATATACAGAATCTCACAAGGGGCTTGTCTACACACAGGAGGAAAAACTGGACTGCTCCACAATAATAGCAAACTGCAGCAGCTGTGACCTGTCTTAATGGTTTTACAGCCTCCACAAACTTCGCATCCCTGTAGCCGAGATGGCAGCCTTGAGTGGAATACTTGAGTTTTTAAATCTGCCACCACTGAACATATTTTTAATAAAACCTATTTCTATGGTGTGCGCAAGTGATATTTCACCTTTCTGGGAAAAAGATAACACAAATTCCCCATTTTATTGCCTTAGAGATCACTTGTTAAGGCGAAAATCCAACATGGCGGAAACAGGTGCTTCTCCTATAACCCAGTCCCACCCCCTGCACTCATCCAGCCAATCAGGTTTGCACTTTGTCTTGTATGGGGAAGTGATTCATGTTGAATCACTTGTCTTAATGAGCAAAAATGCGCATATCACAGGAGCTTTTTAAAAGAAGTCAAGAAAAGCTGCAAAATGCTTTTCTTGCATAGCTTTTGCTCTTTTTTGCCCCCCTCCTTCACAATATGACAAGACAATGAGGGATTCCATTAAGACAGCTTGTATTCCAGGCGAATTCTGTGAGGGGTATTTTCAATGTATAGACAACCCCATGATAAGGTGATACCACAACACCAAACAGGCTCAAGGCCAACTTCCTGGGCTTAAGAAGTACGGAGTCAGGACAAGCTATGGTGCTTGGCAGACTTACCAGAAAGTACCATGGGGTCTTTTCCCAGAGATTTTTTCACCTGGTCTGATTCCCCAAAAAGGGAGCTCTCATCATTTTTCAGATCATTGCCTTGGATCAGAATCCCATCTGCAGGTAACAACTCACCTGGAAGAAGCAGAAATCAACAGGTCATCAGAGTGCTCAGTTCTTTGCCAACAAAACCAAAATGAATGCATCTTCTGTCATTTCTGAAGATCAAACTACATATTGTGCTTTATGCATAATATCTAGCAATGTCTCCATTTTGCTTCAAATACAGGCACAGGTGATATAATCTTTACTGAGAACGAGGGCAAATCAGGAGGCTTAATTTTTCCTTACCCAGAAAAATTCTCTTTGTTGTCAACAATATTGTCTTTTAAACTCCTAGCTAAGACAGTGTCCCTTTCAATCACACTGAGAAGGGAAAAGATAAGCCTCCCCACCCTGCATGCTGACTTCATGGTAAATTTGGGAGTGGGGATCATGTTGCTCTCCAGATGTTGGGTGGCAGCTCTCTGCATTCATCACCACTGGCAATGATGGCTATGGCTGCTACGCGATATTGTTGCAGTCAAACAATATTTGGAGGAGCATATGATTCCTACCCTGGCCCACATCCAAGTGTTATTCTTAACTAGAATCTTTATTACAGTCAATAGACCAGCACAGGTATAAGCAGTATTTAAAATGACCCTTCAGACTGCATAGCTCCAGTATAAGAAGATAAGGTTGGTACTAATCTACTGCAGAGGCATTCTTAATTAGAGTAGGTCCACTGAATCAACGGGACTCCCTTAAATGTTCACTTACCATTTAGCTCCTGATTTTCTGGGTCTAGTCTAGTTGGGAACAGCAGGAGGATTCTGGTTGAGGATTGCGCCTTCCATCACTCCACTTGTAATTACAGTACAATAAAAAACAGATGCAGGCTACATGTTATTGGGCAAGCATGTACTTTAGGCCAAAGATCCATTTGGATTAAAGGGCAGAGCCTCTCCCCCGCCCCCAGGATACTTGAGGTTTTATAAATTGAACAATTATGGGTTTGATGTGACCTTGATAGGGCTGAAAGGATGTTTAAAGTACACAAGAATCATAGAATCATAGAATCATAGAATTGCAGAGTTGGAAGAGACCACGAGGGCCATCCAGTCCAACCCCCTGCCATGCAGGAAATCACAATCAAAGCATCCCCGACAGATGGCCATCCAGCCTCTGTTTAAAGACCTCCAAGGAAGGAGACCCCACCACACTCCGAGGGAGTGCGTTCCACGGCCGAACAGCTCTTACTGTCAAAAAGTTCCTCCTAATGTTGAGGTGGAATCTCTGTTCCTGGAGCTTACATCCATTGCTCCGTGTTCCAGTCTCTGGAGCAGCAGAAAACAAGCCTGCGCCATCCTCAGCGTGACATCCCTTCAAATACTTAAACAGGGCTATCATATCGCCTCTTAACCGTCTTTTTTCCAGGGTAAACATACCCAGCTCCCTAAGTCTCTCCTCATAAGGCATCATTTCCAGACCTTTCACCATTTTAGTTGCCCTTCTCTGGACACGCTCCAATTTGTCAATATCCCCTTTTAATTGTGGTGCCCAGAACTGGACACAGTATTCTAAGTGAGGTCTGACCAAGGCAGAATAGAGTGGCACTATTACTTCCCTTGATCTAGACACTATACTTCTATTGATGCAGCCCAAAATCGCATTGGCCTTTTTAGATGCCGCGTCGCACTGTTGGCTCATATTCAACTTGTGGTCTACTAGGACTCCTAGATCCCTTTCGCACGTAGTCTCATTCAGCCAGGTTTCTCCCATCCTATATTTATGCATTTCATTTTTCCGCCCTAAATGCAGTACTTTACATTTCTCCGTATTGAATTTCATTTTGTTAGCTTTGGCCCAGCTCTCCAGTCTATCCAGGTCATTCTGAATTTTGATCCTGTCCTCTAGGGTATTAACTACTCCTCCTAATTTGGTGTCATCTGCAAATTTGATAAGTATGCCCCTAATTCCCTCATCCAAGTCATTGATAAAGATGTTGAATAGCACTGGGCCCAGGACAGAAGCCTGTGGCACCCCACTGGTCACATCTTTCCAAGACCAAGAGGAGCCACTGCTGAGCACCCTTTGGGTTCGGCTGGTCAACCATTTGCAAATCCATTGAACAGTTAACTTGTCTAGCCCACATTTTACAAGCTTGTTTGCAAGAATGTCATGGGGAACCTTGTCAAAGGCCTTACTGAAATCAAGGTATGTGATGTCCACAGCATTCCCTTCATCTACCAAGCTGGTAACTTTATCAAAAAAAGAGATCAGATTAGTCTGGCATGACTTGTTTCTCTGAAACCCATGTTGACTTTTTGTGATTATGGCATTGCCTTCTAAATGTTCACAGACTCTCTGTTTAATGATCTGCTCTAGAATCTTCCCTGGTATTGATGTCAGACTAACTGGACGATAATTGTTGGGATCATCTTTTTTCCCCTTTTTGAAGATGGGAACAATGTTTGCCCTCCTCCAGTCTGCTGGGACTTCTCCTGTTCTCCAGGAGTTCTCAAATATTATTGCCAATGGCTCTGAGATTATATTTGCCAGCTCTTTTAATACTCTTGGATGTAGTTCATCTGGTCCTGGAGATTTAAATTCATTTAGATTAAGAAGGTATTCCTGTACTACCTCTTTACTTATTTTGAGCTGGATTTCCCCTATTGTGTCCTCTGTTCCATTATCCTCAGGTTGGTCCTCCTTTTCCTTTTCTGAAAACACTGAGGCAAAGAAGGTGTTGAGTAATTCTGCCTTTTCTCTGTCCCCTGTTAGCATTTTGCCATCTTCTCCACGTAGTGGCCCTATCATTTCCTTCTTCCTCCTTTTGCTGCGGACATACCCAAAAAACCCCTTTTTATTGTTCTTAACCTCCCTAGCAAGCCTGAGCTCATTCTGCACTTTAGCTTTTCTGACTTTACTCCTACACGTGTTCGCTATCTGTTTGAATTCTTCTTTGGTGATTTCCCCCCTTTTCCATTTCCTATACATGTTCCGTTTAAAACTTAGCTCCATTGAAAGTTCTTTAATCATCCATCCTGGTTTCTTGAGATACCTCCCATTTTTCTTCCTCAATGGTACTGTTTGAAATTCTGCCTTCAGTATCTCCCTTTTGAGAAAGCCCCATCTGTCTTGAGGTCTCTTCTCTTTTAGTATTCCTGACCATGGGATCACCCCCAGTATTTCCCTGAGTTTATTGAAATCAGCTCTCCTAAAGTCAAGAATGCGTGTCTGACTATGCCTGGCTTCTCCTTTCCATTGTATAACAAACTCCAGGAGAACATGATCACTCTCACCTAAGGATCCCACCCATCACTACTACATCTCTCCTTTCTGCATGTGTGTTCATCTGTTCTAGAAAGGCATCATCCAATTCCTCCGTCTGATTTGGGGGTCTGTAGTAGAGTCCCACAATAACATCCCTGTTGTTTCCCTCCCCTTTAATTGTTATCCAGATGCTCTCCACCTGGCTTCCAGTATTGATGTCATGGATCACTTCACTGATGTAAATATCCCTGACATATAATGCTGTTCCTCCTCCTTTCCTGTTTGGCCTGTTTCTCCTATAAAGGTTATACCCCTCTATTCCTACATTCCAATCATGAGACTCGTCCCCCAGGTTTCAGTAATGCCTATTATATCATATTTGTTTTGTAGTGCTAGGAGTTCGAGTTCATCTTGCTTATTTCCCATGCTCTGTGCATTAGTGTAGAGACATCTAGGACCATGTGTTCCCTTTACTTGCTGCCTGTGCAAGTTTTTTTGCCTCCCACTGTTGGGTCCTTGCGCTGTTTGCCTTGTTCCCTCTATGACAGTTTGACTATTTTCTCCAGCCCTTTTGCCTTCCAGAATACTGTCTCCCTCCCCCATTTGAACATTATGATCATTTTGAATACCGGCTAACAAAGAGGTAGTACAGGAATACCTTCTTAATTTAAATGAATTTAAATCTCCAGGACCAGATGAACTACATCCAAGGGTATTAAAAGAGCTGGCAAATGTGATCTCAGAGCCATTGGCAATTTAGTCTGACATCACTATCAGGGAAGATTCTAGAGCAGATCATTAAACAGAGAGTCTGTGAACATTTAGAAGGCAATGCCGTAATCACAAAAAGTCAACATGGGTTTCAGAGAAACAAGTCATACCAGACTAATCTGATCTCTTTTTTTGATAAAGTTACCAGCTTGGTAGATGAAGGGAACGCTGTGGATATTGCATACCTTGATTTCAGTAAGGCCTTTGACAAGGTTCTCCATGACATTCTTGCAAACAAGCTTGTAAAATGTGGGCTAGAGAAGTTAACTGTTAAATGGATTTGTAATTGGTTGACCGGTTGAACCCAAAGGGTGCTCGGCAGTGGCTCCTCTTCGTCTTGGAAAGATGTGACCAATGGTGTGCCACAGGCTGAATAAATCTATGTAACATTGTGCCCTAAGCCACACATTGGGCACATAGAAACAGGCGTGTGAGCCTGTGCCAACTACATAGGTGGAGAAGAATTCTTTCACAGAAAGGGTGTACTCTTAGGGAGAATGCTTGGTGAGAATAATGCTCCTCAGCAGCTTTAAAATGCAATTTAGATGCTGTACATTACACGAAAATGAGGTTATCAAGGGTTGCCAGGATGTCTTTATTTTACCTCCTCTGTCATAAGCAGTAGGTCTTTGAATACTAGTTACCAGGAAACTTGAGTGGAAGGGCATTACTATCTCCACATCCTGCTTGTGGACATCCCACAGACGCCTGGGGGCTTTGCACATTACACAATTAAAGCTCTATGATTCCACGATAACCACCACAGCAATATCCTGTGGCATCCTGGATTCTGCCATTTAGGGAGGAACATTTAGAATCATCTGCCAGGAAGCATTACTGACCCACCAAGCTGCAACCCCAGGGTTCCATAGGCTAAAGCAGTTAAAGTGTAGCCATAGCGCTATAACTGTGTTGTAAACAGAATGTTGGGACAGGCAGGGCTTTGACCTGATCCATCTTGGATGAGGGCAGCAGCAGTTGTAACACAGACATTGGAGGCTTTGTCGGTGTTCCAGACAGAAGGAGACGAAGTGGCAGTGGTGTCGGCAGTGTGAGGACTGACGGCCCGGTGTTGAGCAGCATCTTCTTCTCGGGGTTCGGTAAAATACCAGCGTGTGGGTGGGAAAGGTCTGGGTCCCCCCTTTTCCCCATAGGAATACGGCCTCCTTGTCTTGACAAAGTCCTTCTGAGCAAAGTCAGCCTCTTGTAGGCCCTTTGCCTCATAATTGGCCTCATGTTCATTTTCTTCTGAAGCCCCTGTCCTCTTCCTGCTTTCCCTGGGATTTGCTCTTATTTACGTCCCCACATTCTCTATAAGAGATCACTTGTCTCATCCTCAATTTGAATTCTTTACCATTTGTGCCCCTCCTCCCTCCTCTAAAGATGTTGTTTAGGCTTCCTTCCACCCCTTTTCTACCTGGTATCTATGTTGCCACTCTCCGTTTTGATTTCCCAGCTGTCCAAGGTCGACAATCACCATCCTTTTCCTCCTCGTCATGATTTGTCAAAAGAATTCATTATTTTTGACAATTTGACAATTTGAGATCCTTGCGATCATCTAATAGAAGGGTAGGATACTACTATGAGATCAGGATTAAATGGTGTAACTCAAAGATGATAAAAATGGGGATGAGGAAATAACCCAAAATATGTGACCCAAACAGTTTCCTCATCTGGGTATATAAAGCATTGCATTCACGAAAAGAGCAAAAGCTGGGATAATTCTGGTTATCTTTGTAGCTGTCCTGGATTCATATGCTATAGGTAACCAGTTAGAAAGAAAGGTTGAAATACTATGCTAAAATCAGATTGTCATCTGATACAAAATGAAGTCTTTGGTTGCATTTGTGATGCATTTTAGAGGCTGATCATACTCCATTCAAAGACCGAACAAGGCACCTAGTGTTACAACTAATAGTTTAGAATAATTCATTTGAAACCCAGTATTAAAATGTTAGGAAAATAGTTTCCCTTGGTCTGGCACAGCAGAGAGGGAGCGAGCAACCTTGTTAAAAATGATGAAAAGGAGGGGTTCATGAGTAAGACCAACTGCACCATTCAGTAGCACTTGTTTTGCTGCAGGTACTCAGGTATTTCCTGCCTCAAGTGTATTCTATCTAAAATTGGTGGGCAGCAGAACCTTCCAGATGTTGTTAAACAATTCCTAGCATTCCTTGCCATTGGCTATGCTGGCTAAGGCTGCTGGACAACATCTGGAGGGCAAAAGACAAAATTAACAATATCAGATGATGACTCTGCCCTATTTCTACCATCTTTCTGGACAGCAGAAGGCATTAGCACCTTGAAACACGTTTCCAAAATACCTATTAAGGAGAGGTGCCTGTACTGGCATTTTGTAGCAAAAAAATAGAACAATTCTGTGGAACCTTTTCCGCACTGACTTCAAATATACCTATTGAACTCAAGCATCTGTTTTTATTAAGTAGTGTTTCTAGAGACAGGTGAAGGACTTGCTTTGGTTCCCTTACATGGGTAATACCCTGCAATGCATGCATCTTTCTCACTGAGCTGTAGCCAGCAAAACTGCTAATGGCAGTGAATGGAGCAGGAGCAGGTTTTTCTTTTAGTAAAAATGCTTCAGTTATGGCAGTCTTTCTTAATATTTTTACCCTGGTGGAACCCTTGAAACAATTTTCACATCTCAGGGAACCCCTGCCTAAAAATGATGATATCTACAGCTCAAAGAAAAAGTTATTTTTTTTTTCAATCTCAATATCTTGCAGAACCCCTAGCAACCTCTTCTGAAACCCTACGGTTCCAGGGAACCCTCATTGAGGAACCCTGAATTCTAGTGTCACATTGGAGAATGTGAACATTTTAACCCCACCCCCTCAACTTTACTACCATCTCTACATGTGTGGAGAGACCCCACTGACCAGATGCAGCCGTCGCACTTTACCTCAGTGTTCATTCAGCCTGGCTTCCTCCCCACTTACGCAGCCACCATACTGTACAGTTAACTTTCCACTTATCCCTTCCTTGGATTGGGGTCTGAATTTATGTGGATATATTCTGGGACTGTGTGGATACAATTGGTGAGTGTGTCTAATAACTTTCCGTGAAGGAAATAAATCAATAGGAGTCTGATGTTTATGAACAAAACATAAAAATATTAACAGAATGATGTAACAGAAATATTTCAAGATAGTGCCTTCAACTTTGGTAACTATTAACTTTCTCTTACTATCACCCTATGGTGACTATTCCTTTCAAACCAGAATATCCAAGACTCAATTAACTATTAACTAACAAATTAACCTAGAAATTGAGTACGTCCCTTTCACTCACACTGAGAAGGGAAAAGATAAGCCTCCTGCATGCTGACTTCATGATAAATTGGGGAGTGGGGATCATGTTGCTCTCCAGATGTTGTTGGATGGCAACTCTCTACCTTCATTACCACTGGCTATGATAGCTATAGCTGCTACAAGTTGCAATCAAACAATATCTGGAGAAGCATATGATTCCTACCCTGGCCCACATCCAAGTGTTATTCTTAACCTTTCTTGAAGTTTTATAAACTGAAAAATTATGGGTTTGATGTGACCTCGATAGGGCTAAAAGGATGTTTAAATTACACTAGAACATTATGATAATTTTGAATGCAGGCTAGCAATCTGAATGTGTGTATGTTTAATAGGATATTCTTGCAGCAGAGAAATCTCATTTGTGCAAGCATTGAGAGGATATGAGAACACAGTGCAAAGTCTGGTGTGTCTGCTTCCATTCTCATCTCCCAAAACATTTATTCTACAGTACCACCACCCCAACACCATTTCTACCCAACTTGTTCCTCGTAATACATGGCATCTGCTGCTTGTCTGATGCCTACACCTCTGTCTATACCATTTGCCCATTATGTCCTCCCATCTCATCCACTTGTCTTTCAGCCCCTACATCAGCTAGAGGTAATGCTGTTACTCTCTAGATGCTATTGATCCCATCATCCCTCACCACTGGCTATGCTGGGATATTCAAGGACTAATGGAAGCTGCAGTCCAGCAACATCTGGAGGACCAGATGCTCACCATTCTTATCTTACAAGTAAATCAAAATATCTAACATCCATTAAAACAAATCATTCCTACTGCTCTCATACTTCTCTGTGCTACACCAGATACATCTGTCTTGAAAGTAAGGGTCTTTGGTGGGTACAAGACATTTCTGGATGAAGACTATTCACACAGTTTTGGGATTAAAAGGTGACCAAAAAATCAGCAAGGGATGTGTACTAATGCTGGTAAGGTCCTCCACTTTTCCAAACATAGCAATTAATACAGGGAAAGAGGAAATATTCAGATCAGTCACTATTGGTCACTCACAATATATGACCTGAGCAATGTCTCCCACCACAATCTCAGCCACAGGGATTTGGATCACCTGCCCCTTGTGGATGACTGAACCTTTGCTCTTGCTTGATGTGGCTCTGTAGGCCCTGGAACTGTTTCTCTTTGCTCCAGTCATTGAAGGCAGTGACCAGCACCACAATAATGACTGAGAAGAGGATAGCTGCCTCCTTGATTCATCCAGCCTGAGCCTCACCTTCATCCTCTGTGCTACCCTTTGCTACCCCACACACTGTTATGAGACAGGAGGAAAAAAAGAAAGAAAGAGAAATGCTTTGAAGTATACCATAATCTTAACATTTGCAGCACCTTCCATCAGTTGCTTCTGTTAAGTCTTTACACAATACAACAAAATAGCAATGTTATTTTAGACCAATGGTTCCCAGCCTTCAGTTCCCAGATGTTGGATTACAATTCCCAGAATCCCAAGGTACCATGACCAACAGCAAAGCATTCTGGGAGTTGTAATCCAAGATTTGGAGATTCAGTGTTTGGAACTACTGTTCTAGACCAGCTTTCCTGAATCTGATGCACAGATCAACTTTGCTGAACCTGATGCATTTCACCAATGCAGTGCAAAGAAGGGCTATATCTAGTGTCTACAGTAAATGATCTTGAGAACAGAACAGGATACATTGTACCCAAAAGCTTGGAGTGACAAAGAGACAAAGGACAGACCTACTCATACCCACCCAACCACATATCCTGTGGACACCCAGCTATGGATAAGCCCTACTGAATACTGTAGGACCTCAGGCTGAATAAATATATGTAACATTGTGCCCTAAGCCACCCATTGGGCACATAGAAGCAGGAGTGTCAGCCTGTGCCAACTGCATAGTTGAAGAAGAATTCTTTCACAGAAAGGGCATATCCTTAGGGAGAATGCTTGGTCAGAATAATGCTCCTCAATAGTAACAAGTTGGATGCCACTTTCTTTAACATATGGGATGCTGATGGAGGTTCCCATCAGGCATACATGCTCAGGAAAACTTGGCAAACTCTCTGACTGGTGACTTACATCTCTCCCCTCCTTCTCAGGATAAAGGGGGAAGGGAAAGAAGAATCTCCTGAAGCTATTGGAGCATGATCAGACATCCAGAGTCATGAAAGAAAGCAATATTGCTTCTTCCCCACCTTTCAAAAGTAAGCAAATCAGGATGGCTAGGAAAAGGGCCAGTGCATTTCCTATACAGAGAGAAAGAAGACTTAAAATACTCCAGTACAAGCTGCTGGGTCTTTCTAGCTCTGAAGGATAAAAGAACAGGTGGGCACCAGATCCACAGGGGGAAAAAAGTCTATGGAGATTATCAGATGCAGCAAACGTGGCGCGATAACACTGCCAGCGGAACGCAAAAGGACGCCAATATCAGACGACGACATCCTTTCGCATTCTGCTGGCATTATTCTGGCATTTCTTTTTATTGATGGGCTAGAGCCATCAATAGATCCCCCATTATGATTTGGTGCTGGCATTGCCGGTGTGTGAAACCTTGGTCCATTTAACTCTTGTGAATGCAACGTAAAAGGCCAGTCCGGCGCCAACACTTCCAGGTGAGATCAGGACATCCAGGTAAGTTTTGCTCTTTTTATGACTCTCTCCAGGTTAGTTGGGACATTTTAAGTGTGTCTAGGTGCTTGGTGTAACTTTTTAGGCTTTATTTTTGTTTTGGTTTTTGAATTTCCCATGCAATGAAGTCTCAAGGGATTTTGAACAAGGAAGTGAATGGGGAAGCCTTCTGCCAGGAAAGGAGGTAAGTGCAGTCGGGAGCATTCTTTTGCTGGCATAAAAATAGGTTTTTTATGCTGGCAAAAGAACGTTTAAAAGAGGATCATCTGATAATATCCTATGTCATTATATTAACCAAGGCTCTTCTTTCACTGCTGTGATATTTCAAAGCCAATCTTCACTGGGCTGAGAACATCTGTCTGGTCCAGAAGCAGAGATGGGAAACAGACCAACTGGTCTTTCAAGGTTTGCCAAAGGCTGGACTAAGTAGAGGCTTTAAGAAAAATCAGCTTCCTCATAAAATAACAGAAAGTACGTTACTAGGGTATAGTTATGGCTGCCACCTTCAGCAGCTTTAAAAAGCAATTTAGATACTGTACATTCCACGAAAATGAGGTTATCAAGGGTTGCCAGGATGTCTTTATTTTACCTAATCTGTCATAAGCAGTAGGTCTTTGAATACTAGTTTTCAAGAAACATGAGTGGAAGGGCATTACTCTCTCCACATCCTTCTTGTGAACATCCCACAGACATCTGGGGCCTTTTCACACTACACAATTAAAGCTCTATGATTCCACGATAACCGCCACAGCAACATGCTGTGGCATCCTGGATTCTGCCGTTTAGGGAGGGACATTTAGAATCATCTGCCAGGGAGCATTACTGACCCACCAAGCTGCAACCCCAGGGTTCCATAGGCTAAAGCAGTTAAAGTGTAGCCATAGCGCTGTAACTGTGTTGTAAACAGAATGTTGGGACAGGCAGGGCTTTGACCTGATCCATCTTGGACGAGGGCAGCAGCGGTTGTAACACAGACATTGGAGGCTTTGTCGGTGTTCCAGACAGAAGGAGACGAAGTGGCAGCGGTGTCGGCAGTGTGAGGACTGACGGCCCAGTGTTGAGCAGCGTCTTCTTCTTGGGGTTCGGTAAAATACCAGCATGCGGGTGGCGAAGGTCTGGGTCCCCCCTTTCCCCCATAGGAATAGGGCCTCCTTGTCTTGACAAAGTCCTTCTGAGCAAAGTCAGCTTCTTGTAGGCCCTTTGCCTCATAATTGGCCTCATGTTCATTTTCTTCTGAAGCCCTGGTTCTCTTCCTGCTTTCCCTGGGATTTGCTCTTATTTACGTCCCCATGGTCTCTGTAATAGACCACTTGTCTCACCCTCAATTTGAATTCTTTACCATTTATGCCCCTCCTCCCTCCTCCAAAGATGTTGTTCAGGATTCCTTCCACCCCTTTTCTACCTGGTATCTATGTTGCCACTCTCCCTTTTGATTTCCCAGCTCTCCGAGATCAACTTTCACCATCATTTTTCTTCTTGTCATGATTTGTCAAAAGAATTTGTTATTTCCCCCCACTACCGAGATCCTTACGATCATCTAAATAGAAGGGTAGGATACTACTGTAAGAGTAGGATGAAATGATGTAACACAAAAGATGATAAAAATGGGGATGAGGAAATAACCCAAAATACGTGACCCAAACAGTTTCCTCATCTGGGTGTAAAAAGTGTTGTGTTCACTCACTAGCACCCTGAAAAGAGCAAAAGCTGGAGTAATTCTGGTTATCTTTGTAGTTGTCCTGGATTCATATGCTATAGGTAACCAGTTAGAAAGAAAGGTTGAAATAGTATGCTAAAATCAGATTGCCATTTTTTAACGTACAAAATGAAGTCTTTGGTGGCATTTGTGATACACTTTAGTGGCTGATCATGCTCCATTCAAAGACTGAACAAGGCACCTAGTGTGCCAGCTAATAGTCTAGGATAATTCATTTGAACCACAGTATTGAAATGTTAGGAAAATAGTTTCCCTTGGTCTGGCACAGCAGAGAGCGAGTGAGCAAGAACACCTTGTTAAAAATGATGGAAAGGAGGGGTTCAGGAGTAAGACCAACTGCACCATTCAGTAGCACTTGTTTTGCTGCACTTTCCAGGTGTTTCCTGCCTCAAGTGTATTCTATCTAAAATTGGTGGACAGCAGAGCCTTCCAGATGTTGTTAAACAATTCCCAGCATTCCTTGCCATTGGCTATGCTGGCTAAGGCTGCTGGACAACATCTGGAGGGCAAAAGACAAAATTATCAATCTCAGATGATGACTCTGCCCTATTTCTACCATCTTCCTGGACAGCAGAAGTCATTAGCACCTTGAAACACATTTCCAAAATACCTATTAAGGAGAGGTGCCTGTACTGGTATTCTGTAGCAAAACGATAGAACAATTCTGTGGAACTTTTTTCACACTGACTTCCAATATACCTATTGAACTCAAGCATCTGTTTTTATTAAGTAGTGTTTCTAGAGACAGGTGAAGGACTTGCTTTGGTCCCCTTACATGGGTAACACCCTGCAATACATGCATCTTTCTTACTGAGCTGTAGCCAGCAAAACTGCTAATGGCAGTGAATGGAGCAGCAGCAGGTTTTTCTTTTAATAACAATGTTTCCATTAAGGCAGTCTTTCTTAACATTTTTATCCTGGTGGAACCCTTGAAACAATTTTCATGTCTCAGGGAACCCCTGGCTAAAAATGATGACCTCTTCAGCTAAAAATAAAATAAAATAAAAATTTCCCCCAATCTCAATATCTTGCAGAACCCCTAGTAACCTCTTCTGAAACCCTACGGTTCCAGGGAACCCTCGTTGAGGAACACTGAATTCTGGTGTCACATTGCAGAATATGAACATTTTAACCCTACCCCCTCAACTTTACTACCATCTCTACATGTTAAGTGTGGAGAGACCCCACTGACCAGACGCAGCTGTCGCACTTTACCTCAGCGTTCAGCTTGGCTGCCTCCCCACTTACGCAGCCACCATACTGTACAGTCAACTTTCCATTTATCCCTTTCTTGGATTGGTGTCTGAATTTACGTGAATATATTCTAAGACTGTGTGGATACAATTGGTGAGTGTGTCTAATAACTTTCCGCAAGGGAAATAAATCAATAGGAGTCTGATGTTTATGAACAAAACATAAAACTATTAACAGAATGATGTAACAGAAATATTTCAAGATAGTGCCTTCAACTTTGGTAACTATGAACTTTCTCTTACTATCACCCTATGTGATAGTAACCAGAATATCCAGAATATCCAAGACTCAATCGCTCCTTTTTTATTTTCTCAATTTCCACTCACTCTACAATCCATTCAGGCTTAACACTCTCTCACTCACAGGAGATTCTTCATGCAGTCATCACTCAACTGCTCTCAGAAGCACCCAGACTAATTAGACCATAACTGACACTCTCAACTGTCATACCAAGTTTTCAGAACTCAAGAGAACCCCTCCTACTCACAGTTTCCTGTACTGGGATTGGCTCCCTCATGCTCTCTCCCCATTCGCTCATCCAGCTGTCCATCACATTCAGCTCCATTGTCTTTCTTGTTAAGACCTCTCTAGTATCCTAGATTGAAAGAAGATTGGAGCTGAAAGAAATGGAGTGTACAACATATGCATAAAGACTTGCAAGTTTTTGGGGTCTCCCCACCCCAATGTACCCCACTTTCAAAGGTTTATGAAACTAGTAACAGGAATTGCTTGCCATATCATTTCCCCACATAATGACCCTGGCTGTTTCATACTATAAAATGGGGGGGTTGCCTCTGCAGAAACTTGTAAGCAAATGGAAGTTGACTTAGCTTTTCAGAGAATTCACTACTGAGTTGAATGAAACTTACTCCTAGGAATGTGTTTGTAGGGTTGGGACCTGAAAGTACAAGTAGGGAAGTTACCAATGAATGGTTGTTGAGCCAGTATATGGGCACATGTGCAGACTAGTTGCTATCAAGTTCCCTAAATCATAAGGCTGTTCAGAGGATTCTACTGCTTCAGATATTTTTACTGTAAATGACAGGGAATTATTGGATCCCATCAGCTGTATAAATACTCATAACATTTCAAAGAACAATTCTTAGGTGGCTTTGTTTAACAGAAACTCTTCTACATATCAATGTAGGAAGCCTGCAAATGAGCTGGCCTTCGACCAAGCAGTCAATTTCAATAAAAATGTATTGATATGTAAAGGTTTGAGGGAACTACAGTATATAATTCAGCCTATACTTTTAAAAGGTATCACAGCAATTGGTAAAATACAATTCACATAAATTAGGAATTTTTACCAATTCCTCTAATTAAATTGTTATGGATTCTTCCTCCTGAAAATTGAATTCAGCACATGCCCCAGTCACAGGCCACCTTTTAGCTAGCTCTCCTTATGTGTGTGACATGAATCAGAAATGGAAAATGTGTTACCCTCCAGATGCTGTCGGGATTGATGGTGCAGACTGAGTATCCCTTATACAAATGCTTGGGACTGGAAGTGTTGTGTGTTTTGGATTTATTTTTACTTATTTGGTTTTGGAATACAGTACAGGTACCTGTATGTAAAATGGTATAGGGCAGCAGCCAGCAGTAAGCCCCAGGCACACATTCTTTGGGTTCCCCTGCCCCTGGGGAGAGGAAAGGAGTGGGAAGGAGGGAGATGACACAGCTAAGTTTGCATCCAAATGGCTGCTGTGGTTGCTGCTGCTGCTGCTCCTCCTCCACCACCACCACCCAGCCAAAGTAAGGTCTAGAGTAGGGTGTGATAGCAGTGGCTGCTGGTGACCTTCTCCAGCCTTGGCCCAGAGAAGAGCCCCGTGTTTAAAAAACAACAGCCCTTTCTCCTCTCATCCCTGCTTCCACCACCAGATCCCAGCCAGTGGTTTTCTTACCCAAATCTTCTGTGGATGGAAACCCAGTAATTGCAGCCAACTCCCAACAGAAGTGGCGGTGGGGCTGCCAGCTGCCCATTTCCACCTTTGAGGCCGCAGTGACAGTGTTCCTGCTCATTCATTTGGCTGGAGAAAGAGGTGAGGTATGGATTCCCACCATTTCACAGATCTTTGCATCTCTCTCCAGCCGTAGCTCTCTCCAGACTCGCAAATAAAGTACAGATATGTATGTGTGTGTTGTAGCTTCAAAAGTTTTGGATTTTGAAGCATTTTGGAATTCCGGATAAGGAATGCTCAACCTGTAGTTCAATCTGATGACATCTGAAGAGAAAGACTTTCCCCATCTCTGTAGTAAAGAAATGGTGGCGTTATAGGAATTAAGCAAAACCTTTCTGGACTATTGTATTCATGTTGTCTGCTTATAACCAAATATAAGATTTCATCGTGCTCTTTATTAACATGTATTACATGTATTACAGCATCAGAGCCTTGTTAGTTATGCTAATCTAAAGATCAGGGGTAGGGAATGTGTGCCCCCCAGGCCAGTTTCTTTTTCTTTTTTTTATAATATAATTTTTATTATTGATTTCCTTTATAAGTAATTCTTGTACACATTCATATAATCATACAATTCCATAATTTTACATTCATACAATTTTAGTGTTGTACATTCATTCGATCTTTCATCTTCCAATATTTCTTATCATTTTTACAGCAATTAAAATTCTTCTCTCTCATTCTTACACCATCTTTTTAACATCTATTCTTTCTGCTTCATTCGCCACTTCCCATCAGGTCTCATCATTGATTTATTTATCTAATTGTACAGTCCAGCCCCCCCTTTGACCAACTTAATGTTAACAGTGACTCAAATCCCATTTAATCTTTTCTAACCAAACGGGGTCTTCTCCAACTTTTTATCTTTTAAATTTCTTATTTACATTATAAATCCCAAATCCATCCCATTTCCCCATAATTCAGATAAATAATTTTTTGTCTCCTTCCACTCTTCCTCAAATTCTCTCATATTGTTATTTCTCATGGCCACTGTTAATTTATCCAGATACATAAGTTCAAACACTTTAACCCCCCATTCCTCTTTGGTAGGGATGGTTTCTGATTTCCAGTGACGCGCATAAGTAATTCTGGCCACTAAAATTAAATTAAACATAATTCTCTCATCATTTCCCCCCATGGGTTCATCAAAAATGCATAACAAGTATTTTTCAGGTCTCATCTGCAAAGATCTTTTCATTATCCTCTCAACCATAGAATGAATCATTTTCCAGAAAGTTCGTGCAATGGTACATGACCACCAACAATGAAAGAATGTTCCTACTTCCTTTTTACATTTCCAGCATTTATTACTAGATAACTTATAAATTCTTGCTATTTTATCAGGGGTCATGTACCATCTATAAAACATTTTCCAACAGTTTTCCTTTAGGTCTTGACATGATGTTAATGATAATGTCTGCTTCCACAATTTCTCCCATTGGTCAAATCTAATTGTGCTCTTTACATTTTGGGCCCATTTTATCATGGGTTCCTTTACTATTTCTTCCTCACAATCCCATTTTAATAAAATTTTATAGATCTTAGCTAGCAATTTAGAATCTTCTGACAGGATCGTCTCTTCCAACTCTGATTTGTGTTGTTGTATACCATATATTCTCATGTCTTGTTTCAACCAATCTCGGACTTGCCTATATAATAGCCAATGACAGATAATTCCTTCTGTTTTTAACTCCTCTCCTGTCTTAACCTCCGGCTTATTCCCTTCCCATTTTATCAAGTGTTCGTATCTTAACCATTTAATATCTTGTAATTTTTCCCTCCTATAAAATGCTTCATGAGGTGATATCCATAGAGGAGTTTTTAACAGACATCGGCTCTTATATTTCTTCCACACTCTAAGAAGGTGTTTCCGTATATAATGGTCATTGAAATCCTTATTTGCTGTTTCTTTATCAAACCAAATAAACGCGTGCCATCCAAATCTAAGTTTGTCACTTTCCACCGCTAACATTGTTTCATCCTTTAAATCACACAATTTCTTTACCCAATATAAACAGCTGGCATGTAAATATAATTTTAAATTGGGAAGCCCTAGGCCTCCCCTTTCTTTTACATCCTGTAAATATTTTAATTTTATTCTTGGCTTTCTGCCAGCCCAAATGAATCTACTTAACTCCTTTTGCCAGTCATATAACATACCATCATTATTTATAATGGGAATCGTTTGAAAAAGAAACAATATTTTAGGCAGAATGCTCATTTTGATAGCAGCTATTCGGCCCAATAACGAAAGTTTCAATTTTGCCCATCCTTCTAACAATTTCTTTACTTCTTTCCACAATTTAATGTAATTATTTTTAATCAAGTTACTGTTGTTTTTTGTTAGTATTACTCCCAGATATCTGATCTTATTGTCCCATCTAAACTCCGTCTTATTTTCTATCTCTTCTTTCTCCTGTCTGTTTAAATTAAATGGGAGCATAGATGTTTTGTTCCTATTTATTTTCAAGCCTGACACTTCTTCAAAAGTTTTCAATGCTTTAATTATTTCCTCTACATTTTCTTGAGGGTCTTCCAAAATTAAAACTAAATCATCCGCATATGCTCTTGTCTTAATCTCCCATTTCCCAACCTTTAGCCCCTTTATCCCCCTATTATTTTTAATACTATTTATAAGTAGTTCCATCACCACTATAAAAAGAAGTGGGGAGATTGGGCAACCTTGCCTTGTTCCTCTATATATTTTTATATTTTCTGATAATTGGACTGAGGAGATGGATATAAGGATGGTATGGGATACAGGGAAGGCTGTTATGTGAGGGTTTTTTATACAACAAAGTATAATAAAGAAAAGAAAAGAACAAGCAATAGTATCGAAGTTAAACCTTTTGATTAAAAATAAGGAAGAAGAATTAAGACAAAACCCTATGAATATGAAAATTAATGATGACATAAAGATATTACAAAAACAGATATGGTTCTGGTTGAGGAGATGGCAAGGAAATTAAGAGAAAATAAACAAAAATGGTTTGAACATGCCAATAAGACTGGAAAATGGATGGCGATTCAGTTAAAGAAAAAAAGGGAGCAGAATCAAATAACAACTATTAAAGCAAATGGTAAAGAATATTATGACCATGAAAATATTAAGAAAATATTTGTAAAATTTTACTCCCAATTATTTAAATTTAAGGTAGTAAATGAAAATAAAATGGAAAAGTTCATTGAGAAAAATTTGAATATGAAATTAACAGAAGTCCAGAAAAAACAGTTAGACAATCCAATAACGATAGAAGAAATCCTAGAAACCATTAAAAATGGAAAGTTAGGTAAATCGCCAGGCCCTGATGGGTTATCAATGAAATACTATAAAACGTTGATTGATTCAATGATAGTACCCATGGCAGAAGTTTTGAATGAGATTAAAGAAACAGGAATGCCAAATACATGTAGTCAAGCCCAAATTGTTTTGTTACATAAAGAAGGAAAAGACCCAAGAGAAGTAACTAATTATAGGCCGATTTCGCTACTAAATCAAGATTATAAAATCTATACGGATATTATGGCTAGAAGATTAAGGCAAATTTTAACAGGGTTGATTGGGGAAGATCAAAAAGGATTCCTCCCAAAGGGACATATCAGAGACAATATGAGAATGGTATTAAACGCTCTCGAATATTATAGACAACATCCGGGAAAAAAGCGGCTTTGATATTCCTTGATATCGAGAAAGCATTTGATAGTGTAAGTTGGGATTTGATCCTCAGCACTCTAAAAATGATGAACTGTGGTGACAACTTTCTTAAATGGATAAGAGCGATATAAAAAGAACAACAAGCGGTTATAAACATAAACGGAGAATTACCCCCCAGGTCAGTTTCGAGGCTCCATAAATCTCTTTGGAGAAAACAACTTCCTCTTGCCTCTCTCCCTTGCTCGCTATGAGTCATGGGGGCAATTTTGCCATGTTTGCAGGAACCTACGCCACTCTGTGCCCAGAAGGGCCCTCTTGTAAGACAGGAAATAACCTGGAATTTAGACTTCTGGGTCATATCCTGTTGGAAATGGGTTTGCCTGGACCTAGAATGGCCCAAGGAAGACCAAAAATGTGGTGAAAGGTGGCTTGGGGCTAATTTGGGGACACAATTTGTTTTGGGTGGTGATGGAAGAGAATATGCAGTCCTTCAGGGCCCCTTGGAGACTGGTGCACCCACCAACCTGTATCACCCCTGTTATAGGAAGTACCAGAAGGAAACCAATTTTTAAGTGGAGCAGTAATACTAACTCTACATAGAAGCTGGATATTGCTCCCTACCTATAAGATTTTAGGAATTTTATTTGCTCATCTGAAGACTTCCTTTGATTTCTTTTGGTCTGTCTGTTTCCAAGATTATATTGTAAAGAAGATACCAGCAAATCCAGCCTGTAGAAGATTGTGCCATATTAAACCAAACTGTGGCTAGCTGCTACTGAGAAGATAATAAACACATATTTGACCATCAGTCATTCTTCTACCAGTTTCTGGTATTCAGCTCAACATGTCCAACAGAGGAGATGACTGTTACTTCTATTTCTACTCCACATGTACCAAGGTTTGTATTTCCCCCTACACCCAATCTTATCTTATAATGCTTGCATCAGTTCAACTTTAGCATGACCTGACTAACCCAGTAAATTGTATTTAAGGCACACATTCTTTAAATGATAACCTTTATTGTGCGGCTGAACAGACTACTTGTGGGAGCTACTTGGTTCCCCCTCCACCCCAAAATGCTGAAATGTACCATCTCAAGCCTGGTGTGAAAGACATACACCTGGAATTAAATAATCCTGAGCAGTCCTTATAGTGACTATGTCAGTTTCTGAATATTTTGCCCAAAATAGAACTGCTGGTAATTATATATAAGAACTTAAAGAGTGACCAGGAAGTAGAAATTGGAAGAAAGTTATGTGGATAGAAGTATAGATCTGCGCTCATGGGTTCTTGTTGGCTCCCACTGGTTCTGCACCATTCCTACTCGAAATGGTGGCTCGTATTCCAGTTCTGGATCCTGAACCATTGGGTACCAGCCCTTGCTGAGTTGCTAGGAAATAAATAAAGAATTGTAGCTAAGGGGCACATACTTCTCCTGGTGTATTAGAAAAAAATAATTGCTGATCCCCACAACAGGTAGCTTGGGAAGCACTGTTCTATACAACATGGGCTATAATTTGTGACAATTCACACCTCATCGCTAACCTTAAAACCTGCAGGAAGGGTTTGAGGAGCTTTCTGAGCATTTTATTTATTTATTTATGTATTTATTTGCAGTGGGAGGCAATGGATGGGAGCTGTGAGGGTAGAAAGGAAAATTCTGTTGTGCAAATAGAAGTCTACTTGGTTGGTGACATGGGATTTCATTCATACAGAGTTTTTAGACTGGATGTCCCTTAATTTGTTTTTGCTTTTCTCTTTTGTTTTCCATAGGGGGACAGTTGCCCCTACCGTCACTGTGAAGCTGCCTTGGGAAATGAAACTGTTTGTGTTCTGTGGCAGGAGGGCAGGTGTTTTAGAAGCTTCTGTCGGTTTAGACACATGGAGATTGAAGTAAGTGCTTATCTTAATTAAATATTCTGATAGTGTGTTTAGTATGAATTTGTCTCTCTCCAGAACATTGAACTATGTTTATAAAATGGCAGCTTCCATGATTGAAGCTTGGTTATGATACTCTTGGTATGGAGCATTTCTCTGAACAATTATGAAGCAATGAACACGATTTAGAATTAGCAACATATTCTGACTAAAGTGAAAATAGGCATGATATTTATTTTGTAGGGTGTATTTTTATTCACTTCTGTCTTGTTTTGAACACAAAGATATATTTTAAAGAAAACACTTCACAACAGTTTGATAATTACAGATATAGAATGCCAGCACAGGTTTCTGAATGGTATGTAGCCATAGATCATAGCTTCTTAGCATCTTTCTAGCTTCATTCTGATTTAAAGTAGCTAACTTCAGGTACTATTACATTATTTATCAGTTATAGGATTTATATCACGTCCCACATCATGGGCTTGCAGGACAGCTTACAAGTAAAATTGGTTTAAATGGATGGATGCAATTTAATATTTAAAACAATCAAAGATAATTTAAGACTGACTCTAAATATATTCATCTATTTTAAACAAAACAGGTTTAAGGGTTAAATCACTTGAAAACCATGACGAAATCAGTTAGGCCCAAAAGTCTTTAATATTAAGCCAGGTTTTAGCTTAGCACCAGAATGAGGCCATCATTACTGCCATTTGGGCCTCCAAGGGGAAGTCATTCACAAGTGGAGTGTCCCACAGGAAAGGAGACTGCAGATAATGGCTTGGATCCAACAGTGTTCTTCTGCCAGTGTAACTGAAACAACTGGTACAGTGGATTTCCTTTCCCCATGCAGTCCTCCTAGACTTAGCTTCTGAGGGCAGGTGATCTTTCTGGAGGATGTTTGGAGAGCATGTGGAGACCTTTAGCTGGGGGAGGGTGGGGAGGTCTCATACTATGCATGCCGTCTGTTTGCCTAATGTTGTATTTAATGAAGTGATTTGTTAGGTGGAGAGTGATGTTAATATTTAACTACTTTAGAACTTTTACATCTTACAGTAGTGGGAACTTGTGAAGTATGTCTGCATTAGGTGGTTACAATTGACAGTCTGAAATGATTACTACGGTACTAATAATCCTCACTGCCTAAATAAGATGCTATTCACACTTGAACAGGTACTTAGGAAAATAGAAGGTGACTTGCATGGACAAGAAACAAGATAGTAGAAACCACCCTTCGACTATGAAAAATGGATGTGCACAGCATTTGCTGTTTGGTTTTAAACAGCGTGTACTGAAAAGATCTATAACCCTCCAGTTTTTAATGCCAGAATAAGACAAGATTTGAAAGGATAAAATAAATAATGTAGAACAAGGGGAAGCTGAAAAATGACTACCCAGCATCCAGAATGCTCTATGAGTGAGCAGAATGCCTTTTCACTCAGGCTATGTGTACTGATTGTCCTCTGCCATGCATCTCTGTGTGCTGCAATGCAAGCCATGCTGGAGAGGTCCTAGAGAGAGGAAGTAGGAAAGTCTTTGATGCATAGGCAGACCACTATGCGCAGACCTTGGATTCTAGCTATTGCTGTGAATCGTTTCTTCATAGATGGCTGTGTGTCCATTAATTGATGAGATTGGGTTAACAAGAGAAATACATATTTTGTTATGAGTGCTTCTCCTGATCAGTTTCTTAGGCTGTAACTGGCTATGTTGCTAAGATCATGTTATTGCGTTGCTGTTGTGAACTTTCAGGTGCCCCAAGTATACACTTACATTCTATTTTGTCTTTAGAAAAAACGTAGTGAGATTCCATGCTATTGGGAAAATCAGCCAGCAGGCTGTCAGAAGTTGAACTGTGCATTCCACCATAACAAAGAACGTTTTGTGGATGGACATTTCTTACCTCCAAGCAAAAGTGAGTGGGGTGTTCATGACTGGGAAGTTCTGTCCTCTGTCTTCAAGTTTGAATATTTCTTCTAGGTTCCCTAAAAAAACCTTACCTGGCTCCCTTGGTTTGATCTTTCCCTTTCCAGCCATGCAATCCCTATCCCCCCGCCAAAAAACCCAAGCAGATGGAGGTTACAAAGGCATGAGCTGTTGTTCATAAAGTATCTAAAACAACTAGGTGCTGCACATAGATGCTGTTGTTGTTGTTAAACTAAGCCCTACCTACAGCTTGAAAATGTAGCCATGTGGAAACTGCTTCATAAAGCAAGCTATTTTTGTTACAGAGTTCTTCACAGAGTTAAAATAACTTCATCTATAGTAGTAGAACTCTTTTTGAAATGTTGTTTGGGTGCAGTCATCTGATCAGCTGTGGAACTGTTTTGCAAAATGGCTTATCATGCAGAGTTGTCTTCAGAAAACCTGCTATTAATAATGGCAGGTTTTTGTTTTTGTTTGTTTTTGTGTACCTTCAAGTTGTTTCTGACTTACAGTGACCCTAAGGTGAACTTACAATAGAGTTTTCTTGGTAAGATTTGTTCAGAGGGGACTTGCTAGTGCCTTCCTCTGAGGCTGAGAGAGTGTGACATGCCCAAGGTCACCCAGTGGGTTTCCATGGCTGGGAAGGGATTTGAACCCTGATCTCCAGAGTCATAGTCCAATGGTCAACCCACTACATTGTACTACACTCTATCTAGGAAAGGCTGTTATTAATGACAGATTATAGGTCCTTTACTCAGTTAATTGCCTAAATAGCTTAAAGGCACCAAATCCCACCTGATCTTAGAAGCTAAGCAGGCTCAGCCCTAGTTAGTACTTGGATGGAAAACCTCCAATGAATACTAGGCTATATTTCAGAAGGCAGACTGGCAAACCCACCTCTGAGTATTCCTTGCCGAAAAAAACCCAATGAAACTTTTGAGGTCATCAGAAGTAGACAGGCAACTTGAAGGCTTTCACATGCTCACACACCTTTAAAATACTTGTCTGCTTTTTACATGATGTCATGAATCAGGACTAATCTTAATCAAGCAAGTATGCAAGAAAATCCAAATGAAATATTTACTTCACAAACATCTGTATGTCTAGATATGGAGGTTTAAGTAGTCCTGTGCACATTTAGGATTCTATTCCACTGAATAAATGGGCCTTAGTTCTGAGTGAACAGATAGGATAAAACTAACGATTTTACTTCTTTCAGATCAATTGTCTGAAGAAGGTGATGAATCTAAAATGCCTATTCAGCAATCTTCTTTAGAGGTTCCTGATGGACTGCGTGTAGTTTCTACTCAAAAATCTATGATTAGCACAAAGCAAGATAAAGGTAAGAACTATTGTGCTTGACAGAAACAATCTGAGTGGTTCTTTAGGAAGATGTTAACCTTCTTCCTGTGTTCAATGCCCTTTCATCATTGGTTTTCCTCATGCTAAAATTATGTGTCTAAAGAGGAGAGCCTTTTGTTCTTATGGAGGCCATACATGTGGACCAGTATATTGAAAAAATGGGGGAGGTGGTCCTGCAGAGAGCATCTAAAGATCAAAGTTTACCACTTTAGACACGTTACTTTCACATGTGGAAAACTTACATGCTCCCCTCCTTGAACATGCGTTATACGTGCTTGTAGAACACAGGAATACAGCTAACATGTCACTTTGCGCCAAAAATATCTGTATCCCCAGCATTGGATTTTATTGCTGTATCCCCAGCACTGGATTTTGTTGCTTGTCCATCTGAGTGCAAAATTTACATTTCAACTTCTTGTGATGTAAAAATCCAATATGAGTGAAACTGAAACACCAAGAGCTATAAGGACAGGCATTGTGGGTTATCAAAGCAGAAAGCCATACAGTACGTGGTGAAAATGAGCTGTATGAAAAGTTGGGAGCTGGCAAAGGTTCAGAAGTCTATTCTCTGTCCACAAGAAGCCTTTTTGAAATCTGACATGAACGTTTTGTAATAGATATAGAAACTGAGGCCCTCTCAGCATTCTTGGAATGGCATGGAGGAGCAATTCACTTTGATTAGGTTATTTCCCACATGCCAACCGACCACACAGAGTTCCATGCTCTATGTCTGTTTTTTTTCCATGGGACTCGTGACCCTCTCTGCCAGGTTTTTCATTCCTGCTGTGCTGACCAGACAGTTTTTCATACCCCTCTGACCAAACTAGTTAAAACAATTAATTCAAGTAAGGGAGGTAGATGCTAGTTATGGCAAGCAGTGAAGAGGCAGAAATGAAAGGAATTAAAACAAGCAGAAAAAAGATTGAAGGCTGACTCAGACCTCTTGGTGACAGAACGGGTACTTATTAGGTACTTATCGTCCTGTTCTAAACCTCAGGTATCTCAACTGTTTCTTGGGATACCAGAGGTTCAAAATGGAGACTTTACAGACCATAAAAGACCATTTAAAAACAGGAGATTAGATGTTTTCCCTTGATCTACGGGAAGCCTATCTTCATGCCAAATGACAGAGCATTAGCAGCGGGGAGAGAAATGAGATATCAGCCCCATTCACAGAGCTGAAGCCTATTGGCGAAACACCAGTGATTGTATCCTGGATCCCTGTATAAACCCATCTGCTAGCTTTGGCCAAATATGGTTCTTACTTTCAAACAGAGACCCACTCAGTCAGTGTCAGGTGCAAGCAAGGAAGAACAATTTTATTTGTTGAAGCTGAGACTTTATAGATCCCACTCCTAGGTCTGTACACGTGTTAGAGAGAAAGGTTCTTATGATCTAATCCAGTTTAAGTAACAAACTTCAGTTAACACATCAGCAAGACAATGGATACATCAGGCTAGGCTAATGTTACAGAAAAAGAAACATTGCTCTGCTGAGAACTGCAACCCCTGTCAGTTTTGAGATGTTATAATTACACACACACAGAGTCAAGGTCTACCACAGTTTTAGCATTCCAAGCAAAGATGGCTTAACTTTGGTTCATTTCATTACCAACTAGCATTTGTTATTGATCAATATATCAGGACACTCTATCATTCCGTGGATATTCCCCTCCAGCTATGGTTAACCATGCATGTTTCTAATAAAGCAATGCAGAGTTATGGAAATATGAATACAGATTTGTGTTTCAGCCTTCAGGAGGAGGACAGGAGGTATCTGAGGTTTCAATACCTCAGCAAACATTACTAATCCAGAGCCATACCATTTGGCCTTTTGTCCACCCCATGGGTGTTTATGAATATCTTAATACCTATAGTGGCATCCTCCAGTAGAAAGAAATCCAACTCTTTCCATACTTACATGCATCTTAGTGAAAGCAGAGACAAAGGAGAAGTTAGGAATGGCATTACAGTTGATAATTCAGGTTTTGGAAACATATGGATTCCTGACCAACTACGAAGAGTCATTTGAATCCTTCCAAAATAATTACACATTTAAGGGCCCTAATAAACATCAATCAGGGTTACCTATATTTGTCAAATAGGAGAGTCAAATTGAGACAAGTGTTGCAAACATTACTATCTCTAAGACCAGTGGATATTATGTTTTTAGCAAAAGTATTGGGGCTGTTAATATCGGCCGTTCAGTTGGTCCTTTGGGGATGTTATCACTGCAGAAGTCTTCAGAGGCTCTTAATGAGTCACCAAGAAGCAATAGGGAAGAAGACACATTGCCATGTGAGAATACCACCAAAAGTAACACGGGATTTAAAGTGGTGGTTGAAGGACAAAAATGTAAGGAAAGGAGTTCCATTAGCAGTACATAACATAGTGAAAGTAACAACAGATGCCAGTTTGACAGGCTGGTGGAGTGCATTCTGTAAATCAGAGAGCTCAAGGTCTATGGACAATAGAAGACAAAAAGGACAACATTGCTTGGAACTAAAAGCAGTGAGGCTGGTATTGCTGCATTTTGTGGAACTTGTAAGGCATCATCATGTCCAATTGTGGACAGACGATATGATGGAAAAGGCATATGTTTCAAAATAGGGAGGCCTATGGTCGAGATCATTAGTGAAAGAGTCCAACAAACTGTTATGGTGGCCAGGGAACACCATTCACTGACTTAACAGCAGTGTATCTGAGGGGAATGTGCAATACTCAAGCGGACTATTTAAGGTGTCACACAGTTCATTCAGGAGAGTGGACTCTACATTATGCAACATTCTAAAGCATCAACAGGAGACTTGACCCATGCCAGTGGACCATCTTGCATCAGCAAAGAATGCGAGGCTCCAGAGATTTTTCTTTATGGACGGCAGTAGAGGAGCAGAGGCACAGGATGCACTGACGTCTCCTTGGCCAGCATGGTCTTTATGGTTTTGCACCTGTTCAAATTCTGCAGAGAGTATTACTCAAAATACCGAGAGAGAAAGCAAAGGTAGTCCCCATAGCACCATATTGGCCAGGGAGGCCATGGTTTCCTTTGCTGGTAAAATGTCAATTCTACTGCCATAGACTATTCCAATAAGACCAGATTTACCAAGTCAAGGTCCAATTCATCACCCAAATCCAAGGTGGTGACATTTGATGGTTTGGGTTTTGAGAAGACAGCATTAGAAAGGAGAGGCTATTGCAAAGAGGTCTACAACACTCTCTTTGCCTCCAGATGTCAGTCTACATGGGAGATACTGTATATGGTAGAACATGGACAGTTTTTGAAAAGTGGTACAAAAAGAAAAAAAATTACTGTTGACAAATATAGATATATAGCATGTTTTACAGTTTCTGCAAGACAGTTTCTTTGATGGTTTATGACCTAAGACTTTGAAACAACAAGTATTGGCTTTGAGATTTGATGGGGTTGAGTTATTGCAACATGCTCATGTGAAACGTTTTTTAAGAGAGGTGATAATAGCATCATTCCCCACAAAGCATAGATTCCCAATGTGGAATTTAAACTTCATATTAAACAGGTTAACAAGATTGCCATTTGAGCCTCCATGAGTTGCATCATTATGAATGCTTAAGTTTAAAGTAGCTTTGTTAGTGGCGCTTACATCGGGCAGACGTGTATCTGAATTGGCAGCCTTGTCCATAAATGAAAGCCTATGTAAATTTGATGAGAACAAAACTTTGACAATGAATCCTACATTTTTACCAAAGTGTATTGTTAGAAATTCATACCAGACACAATACACCTGCAGAATTTGTGTCCAAGGCCAACACACTCTGAATAAAGGAGGTGGCACACATTAGATGTAAAAAGAGGAGTTAAAATTTATATGAAGAGAACTGCAGCGATATGACAAATAGAGGTGCTGTTTCTGTCATATAATCCAAGAACTATGGACAAATGGCAGCAGCAGCAGCAATAGGCAGATGGATTAAAGCATGCATTTTCAGCTGCTATTGGCTTAGAGGACTAACCAAGACCTAGAAATGGTTCTCCGCACTCTACTAGGTCAATGGCAACATCAGTAGCCTATTCAGTGTCAGCATCATTGAGAGATATTTGTGAAGCGGCCGGGTGGACACAACAGTTTACCTTTGTGAAACATTATAAATTAGATAAATATAAATCAGCACAGGCAACCTTTGGAAGGACCGTGCTGCAGTCAGTTGTACAAAGATAAATATAGAATATGCCCGCCCTAGGGTGACTTGGGTACATCCCAATCAAAGTAGATTGCTCCTCTGTAGCATCCTGAGAATGAGGGGTTAGACTTACTGTGAATATTCATTCTGGGATGGCAGGAGGAGCAATCCACGCCTACCCTAGTTGGTTAGTTAGTGTAGTTATGATTTTATGTAGGAAGTAGTAAGTTGTTACATATTAAGTTATGGAGTTAAGTATAAGTTAGTTAGTTGGTTCATTACAGATAAATAATAAAACTGGCAGAGAGGGTCAGGAGTCCCAACGGGAAACAAAACAGACACAGAACATGGAATCCTGCCTGGTTGGTTGGCAAATGGGGAATAACCCAGTCAAAATGGATTGCTCCTTCTGCCATCCCAGAATGAATATTCATGGTAAGTCTAACCTATCATTCCTCAACATTGACTCTGCTTGCCAGGGCAGCTGGAAGTTCTGGTTCAGCAGCATCTGAAGAGCTGCACCATTCCTAGCCCTGTTTAATGAGCTCTGCTTGCAGGCTTGAAGGCCTTCTGTAGGTCCTTGAAGATTCTAAATTGGTACTGTTTAAAATGGCATTGGTAAAGAAATATGCTTAAATGTAGCTGTTGTGCACCATCTTTTAGAATGTTCTAGGAGATATTTAGAAACCAACAGTATGAATTACAGTTGTCCCTTCATATTTGCTGGGGTTTGGTTCCAGGACCCCCCATGGATACCAAAATCCGTGAATACTCTAGTCCCATTATATGCCTCTCTCTCTGGCTTTTCATCGCACACGAATATTCAGGGGTGCCGTTTACACAATGAAAATGTCCCGCTAAGAATTCATGTCGATCCCTGGCAGTTTACATGTACATTGGGTTGCGTACGTGATTTTCGGAAGGGAGCGCACCTTTTATCCCTCAGCCTGCGGGACTTCCAGTCCCGTGGGTTGTGCCGGTTTTTAATAAAGTCACTGGAGGATTCGGAAAATCGGAAATGTAAACAGCCTGGGACAAAATATCTCGGTACTAGGGGATGACCGGAAATGGTGACTGGGGGCGGGCTTAGAGATCAGCGACCAGAAAAGGAGGGGTCAGTCACCCATTCAACAGATCCAGCCTCATCAGCTGAAAACAAAGGCATCCCTTCCAGCTGCACGTAGGTTGATGTGTGTGTGCGCGCGCATGTACTCAATCACCTTTTTAAATGGATTTCTACACTGCAAAACCTTCAGCTTTAACCTCTTCCTCAACTGCATGTTATAAAGAGATCGTGGTGGGAAGAGGGTCACCCATTCATCCCCTGCCTTGATCACCTCCCTGGGTCTGAACGGGCACAGTAAAATATTCCAGCCTCTGAGCAAATGAACACCCTTTAATTCCCCCTCGCTGTGTCTGTGTCTTTCAAAATGCTTGTCTGTCGCTGGCTTGAAATCATTCAATCAGCAAGTTCAGTCTGCTGCTAAAACTCTGCTGTAAGGGTTAACATTTTAAAGAGGCAAGGGGAAACCCAAGCCTCCCCCCCACCTCACTCCGCTTGATTTCAAAAGGAAAGCACTCCCTGCGTCTGAGCGAAAGATCTCAGTCTGGGTCTTTCAAAATGCCTTCTGCCTCTGCTTAAAGCGTCAAGATTTAAGAAGAAACTCCAAGCCGCTCCTCCCCCCAATCGGCTTGATTTCAAAAGGAAAGGACATGGTTTAATTGTTCCTCCATCTGAGGTCTTCCAAAATGCCTTCTGCCTCTGCTTAAAGGGTTAACATTTTTAAGAGACAGGATAAAAACAAGCCCCTCTCCCCCCCCCAGCGAGCCAATAGCATCGCTCGTGGCATGGAACTCTAAAGGAAAAGCGTCACTGAGGTTGTGAAAACACGAGTAATCACATCCTTGATTGACAGCCAAAAAAAAAAAATCCCGGTAAGCTAAACATGTGTAAACAGCAAAAGCATGGGATATAACAGTGCGGGACCAATAAAGACTTTTGTCGTGTAAATATCAATCACGGGATCTTCCAGGATTTCCTAAAGAGTGAAAAAAAATGTATAAACAGCAAGGGACGGATACGGGATCAGGAAGTCATGGTAAGCCCCGCAACAATTTTTGTCATGTAACTGGCACCAGGAAGGACTCATCCCGTGCTTTCTGCAAGCACACTGATGACTAAAAAGCCAATCTGAGATAAACAAGTCCAGTTGCAGAAAGCACAGCAGAAGGTTTCCTGTGTGATGTTTCTGGGTTGTGATTCTTTCTGCGTTGTTGTTTCTCTTCAAGACTTGTTCAGCGTGAGTTCTCAAATAAGGCTGCAGCATTGTGAATAGTGCATCTCCATGCCTCCCGATGTGAGGCTAGGGCAGACCACTGTTGGTGATCAATTTGGCTGAGCCTGAGATGTTGTTTCAGGGAGTCCTTGTATCGCTTTTTTGGAGCGCCCCTCTTACGCTTACCCGTGGTGAGTTCACCGTGGAGTACTATTTTTGGGAAGCAATGGTCCTCCATCCTAGAAACATGCCATGCAATGGCACAGCAAAATGGTAACATGGTACCAAAATGGTACTACTAAAATGGTGTCCCTTGATGGTAAAATCAAGGTTTGCTTTTTGGATTATTCTTTTTTTAAGAATATTTTCAAGCCGTGAATACTTAAATCCATGGATACCAAATCCGTGGATATGGAGGGACAACTGTATATCACAAATTTTAGAGTATGTTTAAAAGGGTTATGATCATTGTCAGGACTAAGCAAAACCAAACTTTTCACACATTTAATGATAGACGCATGAAATAACGAGACCAGACACAGAAGATTGGGTTGAAATACGGGCCACTTTATTGATATCTTTCCTATTTATGTAGCTTTCTTGGGGTATGCCAACGTATGACAGGGGGAGATCCCTTGCGGGGGCGTCTAGGCAGTTGGTCACAACTGACCTAACCCCTAGAGTCCCTGGGCGACTCACCTGAGACCCAATGGGGATCCCGGTAACGTCCGGGGTTCCCTTTGGGTGCCATCTGCTGGAGGGCCCTGCCCCAGGATGAAATCCTTAAGCCGAGTGGCTTCTGGGAAGGATCGCAACCCGAAGCCGGCCCTAAGGGTAGCCTACCTTGCTGCACCCCATCCATTCGGATTCCGGTGCAGTTCAGTGAGGGCTATCCTTCCACTCAATTTGAGGTTGCCATAGGTGAACGCCATATCATTATCTCCCCACTCCCAGCAAGTGACCACCTATTTAAGAAACCACACCCTGAGCCAATTGTCAAAGTCCCAAGCGACAGTATGGGGTAGGCAAAACACCCCCCGGAAAAGGGTAGGTAAAAATTCCTACCCGGCCCATGACGCGACCAGAGATCTCATACTGTGGCAGAGGCGGGTGGGTGGGTTTCGATCCAGTGGAAAAAGAGGAGGAAGCCAGGGGCGGCAAGGGGTAAAATAGACCCTGCATCTGCCCCGCCCCTGACTCCTCCTGACCCGGGCGTATCCATGCCCTGGCCAACCCCTGCGCTAGTCTCCATGCCCATCATTAAAACACCTCCCCCGGATCAACCATTCTTCCAGATCCGGGGGGGTGTCTGTTAATGATAGACGCATGAAATAACGAGACCAGACACAGAAGATTGGGTTGAAATACGGGCCACTTTATTGATATCTTTCCTATTTATGTAGCTTTCTTGGGGTATGCCAACGTATGACAGGGGGAGATCCCTTGCGGGGGCGTCTAGGCAGTTGGTCACAACTGACCTAACCCCTAGAGTCCCTGGGCGACTCACCTGAGCCCCAATGGGGATCCCGGTAACGTCCGGGGTTCCCTTTGGGCGCCATCTGCTGGAGGGCCCTGCCCCAGGATGAAATCCTTAAGCCGAGTGGCTTCTGGGAAGGATCGCAACCCGAAGCCGGCCCTAAGGGTAGCCTACCTTGCTGCACCCCATCCATTCGGATTCCGGTGCAGTTCAGTGAGGGCTATCCTTCCACTCAATTTGAGGTTGCCATAGGTGAACGCCATATCATTATCTCCCCACTCCCTGCCACTGATAGGGGCAAGTGTCGACTTAGCCCCTATCCCCCACACAGGAGGCCAAGACGGCCCTCACCCCTTCCTGCATACCCTCAAGAAATAACTGGATCCCCAGGTCTGATAAGTGGACTCCGTCAACCCTATACAGCTCCGGGCGTTTATATGAAATGCCCGGGTACTGGATGAAATGGCCAAGGCCACCATCCATGGCTTTATGCACAGCTTTGTTTACTTTCCTGCGGGCGATATCCAACAACTTAGGAGGGCCCTCGCCTGGGTAAGAGAGTCGTGGAATGATATCAGACCAAATCAGAATGACCTGCGGCCACGCCGCCTTAATACGTCGCATGTCAGCAAGAGCCTGTAGTGCCAATGCCCGGCCTTTCAGTAGGCCCAGATCGTTGCCTCCGAGATGGATCACCAGGACATGCGGGGGAGGGCCACGCCGCTCCTGAAACAGCAAAGAGATTAGACCATTCCACCTCAAACCCCGTTTGCCAAGCCATTCGAAAGAGGCGGTGTCTCCGAGTCCCAGCTGCGGACCCAAATGGCTCCTCTTGGCATGACGTGCCGCCCAATACACAAAGCTGTGGCCACAAATCAGTACCCGGTATCTCATATCTGGAAGAGAAAGCACAGACAATCACAGGACAAGGCGACAGACATAGTCAATTGCAAATCGGACGGACATAGCCCTTATACGCAGCTGATTTCCAGCGCCCCAACCTCTTAATGGCCTCCGGCTGCATCCCCATCGCGGCGGCCGTAGAAGCTGCCCCAATTCTAAAGGAGTGCGAGCAGAAAGGAACACCACCCAAGCCCAGGCGTGCCAGGGCTTTGTTTGTGACAGCCCAAAATTGATACCGTGTGAGGGGAGACCCATCAGCGTGGCAAAAGAGGGGGCCTGACTTCAGAGGCCTCAATTTCAAATACTCCCTAAGAGCAACCACCGGGCAGAGAGACCTGTCGTGGCACTCACATAATAGAATGCTCGAGCCTTTGCCCATCTGGTCGGTCTTTGACCGTCTAATCGTTATGGTTACTGACTTGGGACGCATGGTGATGTCACCGACCTCGAGGGCCAGCCCAGCCGAATCCTTTTTGGACACCACCACCAGCTCGCTGATGCGTAAGGCGCCGAAAAAGGCCGTCAGTGCCGCCGCGTGGAGCAAGGCCACCTCAAACGGTGATGTACAAAGACTGGGCCACAGCTGGGAAAGGCCCTTAAGAATAGCCGGGGAGAGGGGTTGCCTATCGTCGGTTGCCTTGCCGTGCTGTCTGGCCCATCCCTCCAGTGCCTTCCTAATCCTAAAATCCGAAGTGTTGTCCCGCAAACCTTGAGCCTTGCTCCAAAAGGCCAAGGCAGCCAGCCTGGATCAGATCGATTGGGGGGCAAGGCCCTTCTCCTTAAGGGAGACACAGAAATGAAGAAGGTGAGGGACTGGTACCGGCCAGGAGTTAGGTAGACGTTCAGAGGTCCGAAACTCAAAGAATTCCTGAATGGCTCGCTTATATACCCTTCTGGTGCTGGGGGCGATGGAGAGGCTGATAGCCTTAACTATTTCTCTAGTCCAAGCTCCCACAACTCCTCCGGCATCGGGTCCGGCATCTCGGCAGCGCCTGGAGCCAATTGCCTGAAGCGATCCATCTGCGTACGGGAGAGAGCATCGGCGATGCCGTTGTCCACTCCCGCCACATGGGATGCCGTAAACAGAATGTTATACTTCAAGCATTGGAGTGTAAATGCTCTAACTACTGTCATGACCCGTTTGGACTTGGAAGTGAGGGAATTGACTACTTGAACAGTGGCCATGTTATCGCACCAAAAGCGGACTGTGGAATTTGCAAAATCATGAGGCCACAGCTTAACAGCGACTAGTATGGGAAAAAACTCCAGGAAGGTAAGGTCAGCGGTGACGCCCGTACCAATCCAGGAGCGTGGCCAGCGTTCAGCGCACCATCTGCCGGCGAAGTAAACTCCGAAGCCCATGGATCCGGCAGCATCGGAAGACACCTTAAGGGCATCCCCCAAACGTAAATCCTCCCTCCAAAAGGACACACCGTTGTACTGCTGCAGAAAACTATACCATACATCCAAATCCAGCTTAATTTCTCGGGTAATCCTAACTCTGTGGTGCGGTAAAGAAATCCCCGCTGTGGCGTCGCATAGGCGCCGTAAGAAGGCTCTACCCAGAGCAATCACTTTGCATGCAAAATTCAAGTGGCCAATCAGTTCCTGAAATTCTTTGAGAGTGGCTTTGTTACGCTGCAGAAAATTGGAAACCCTGTCCATAAGGTCATCAATCTTACCCGAGGGGAGCCTACAGAATTGATCAATCGTGTCAATTTCGATGCCCAAAAATGCCAATCGAGTACATGGGCCCTCTGTCTTTTCCTGAGCAAGGGGAACCCCAAAGTCAGCCATAAGGGCTTGGAATTGCTCCATCAGGGAGCGGCAGACCCCAGAGCCGAACCGACCAACAAAAAGAAAATCATCCAGGTAATGCACCACCCCTCGATGTCCCGTCTGATGCTTAACAGCCCATTCCAAAAAGGTACTGAACTTCTCAAAGGCTGCGCAAGATACAGAACAGCCCATAGGCATAGCCCGGTCCATGTAATATAAGCCCTCGAACGAGAAGCCCAGCAGCTCGAAATCATCGGGGTGCACTGGTAAGAGGCGAAATGCTGATTTTATATCACACTTGGCCAATTCAGCCCCAAGGCCGTGCCGTCTAACCACTCTAATGGCCTCGTCGAATGATGTGTAATGCACAGTACATAATTCCTGTGGGATGAAATCATTAATTGACTGTCCCCTCGGGTAAGAGAGATGATGTATTAATCGAAACTCGCCCGGGGTCTTCTTAGGGACTATGCCCAAAGGCGAGACACGCAAGCAAGGGGAGGGCTGGTCAACAAAGGGGCCCAAGACCCGGCCCTCCGCAACCTCCTTCTGAATTTTTTGCCTGACCACTTGTTCCATACCATGAACTGATTTAAGGTTGGGTGCCATGTAAGGCCTGCACACCCCTTGATAAGGGATGCGAAAACCCTCCTGAAAACCGTCCCATAAGTATTGAGCTGCCGACTGGTCTGGGTAATTACACAGCCAGGCAGCAAGGACGTCCAGCCTAATTGGGCTGGGCCCCTTTTCCCTGCAAGGCAGGGCTGTTTGGGCCTGGGTTGTTTGGGCCCCTCCTCCCTCCTTGCTGCTCCTTGCCAAAGTGTCCCTTCCCCTTGGGGCAATTGCGAAATGAGTGTCCTCCGCCACATATGGAGCACTCGTGATGAAAGGAGCAGGGGCGGCGAGAACACGCCCCCCTATACCCGAACTCCCAGCATAGCAGGCGGCGATTTGGCATCGCCGGCTGCGATGACAGAGAACATTGGCGTGAAATACTGCCGGGTCGGGCGTTCTGCAGCAGATGCCCACTCTGAGCTCTTTCCCCAAGTACAGGGCGGCTTGGGGACATGATCTGCAACCACAGGTGAGAGTTGATCACGTCCCATCTCAATGTGGGATAGGAAGCAGCCATTTGCCTAAATGACTCGTCATATTGCAGCCAAGCCGGGCCTGCAAAATCCACATAGGCCCTGTATATAATGTCCAGGTATCTTATGAGGGCATAAGACTTATGGGGCTGGCTGTGGGAAACCACACCTGCATATATGAGGAAGCCCGCCAACCAGTTGGACCATGTTCTATCGACCCTTCTCCTTTTTATCTTCTCCTTCTCCCTATCATCCAATTCCTCTCTCTCCTTCTTGTCCAGTTCACGGAAAAGAAGTGAGAAAATGTCAACAAATTCCCCCTTTAGAATTTTGTCTTTAGTGGCCTGGGCCAAATGTTCCCCCAGGGCGGGGGCCTGCTCCAGGAGGAGAGCGTCGGAAAGCGGCACGAGGAGGGAAAGCCGCACAGGCGCCCCCAGAGCCCCTGGAATCAGGCTAACCTGACTTCTTCCATAACAAAATATGCAGAAGCACATTATGAATTACCCAAAGCTCCTACTTTTTAAGTAAGAATAATCTGAGCAGAGGAATAATGGTCAAATAGTATGTATAGAAAGTAATGTCTTACACATATTAAGGAAGATAGATGTGTTACTGGCATTTTGCAGTTTCACCTCCTTCTCATTTATGATTTGATTTAAAAAACTGGAACATTTCCTTTATTTTCCATGAACCAGAATGGGCCGATAAAACCTTTTGATTCTTCCTTATATATTATGTGGGTTTCCTGTGCCACATGCACCTCTTCATTCAGGAGAGTGATCAGTGACAAATGGGGAGTCATGACGGGGAGTGATTGGTGGCAAATCAGTCTTCTGAGGACATTGTCCCATGCACAGATGAATGAGGTTCCTGCATGTGATACTGTAATATATGTTATCTTCATTCTGAAAATGGGGAGGGGGGAATGTATACCTCCCAAAGCTAACAAGAAAATTGTATTCAGCTCGCGTTTGTGTCAGTGATGGGAGCAAGCTAACCTATTCTAGCTTGCACTGCTAAAGTGAAGAGAGATCGATATATCACATCTAGAATTATGCTTATTTTTTCTTACTTGTCTTGTTTGAAATAAATCATGGGATCATAGAGTTGGAAGAGACCTCAAGGGCCATCCAGTCTAACCCTGTGCAGTGGAGGAATACACAATCAAATCATTCCTAACAGATGGCCATCCCGCCTCTGTTTAAAAACCTCCAAAGAAGGAGACTCCACCACACTCTTAGGCAGTGTATTCCTTCTGAACAGCTCTTACTGTCAGGACGTTCTTCCTAATGTTTAGGTGGAATAGGTTTTCTGGTTGGTCTATAGATTGTTCTATAGAACCTTCAAACAATCTATAGACCAATGAGAAAAATCCAAGAAATGCTACGCTCAGTAAAGGACAAAAGAGACCCTCTCACAGCTGCAGGAGTGTACTGCATACCATGCAGCTGTGGACAAGTTTACATAGGGACCACAAAACGCGGTGTGGAAACACGAATCAAAGAACATGAGAGACACTTCAGACTGGACCAACCAGAAAAATCAGCAGTAGCAGAACATGTTATAAACCAACCTGGACACCAAATGTTATTTAAAAACACAGAAATTCTGGACCAGGCCAACTATCATGCAGAATGCACAGAGAAGCTATTGAAATCCACAAACACCTGGACAAGTTCAACAGGAAAGAAGAAACCTTAAAAGTAAACAAAGTCTGGTTCCCAGTTTTGAAATATGATAGAATTAAAACTTAACACTTACAAAGGAATTCCACCCAGGGACAGGGGGATTCCCAGCAGATAATGGCCCATCAACCAACCATCAGCCAGACACTAATGAGTCTTGCATTTCTATACCCAGAAACTAACCATTCATTTACACAAACTTACATATACTCCCCAACAGGGGTTCACGGCATATAAACACCAGACACACTCCTACCCAACTATTCTCTGAAGATGCCAGCCACAGATGCAGGTGAAACGTCAGAAAGAAACTATTCCAGAACACGGCCTCACAGCCCGAAAAAACCCCAAGGAAAACCCTCCAGTAATTCCCTAAGTGTTCTGAAATCAGCTTTCTTAAAGTCTAGAATGCATGTCTAACTATGCTTGGCTTCCCCTTTCCTCTGTATAACAAACTCCAGGAGAACATGGTCGCTCCCCCATAAGGATCCCACCACTTCTACACCATTAACCAGGTCATCCCCATTGGTTAGGATCAGATCTAAAATAGCTGATCCCCTTGTTGTCTCTTCCACCTTCTGGATAATGAAATTGTTTGCAAGGGAAGTGAGGAATTTGTTGGACCTTATATTCTTGGCAGAGTTGGACTTCCAACAAATATCAGGATAGCTGAAATCCCCCATTACTACTACATCTCTCCTTTCTAAATGTGCGGTCATCTGTTCCAGGAAGGCATCATCCAAGTCCTCAGTTTGGCTTGGAGGTCTCTAGTAAACCCCCAGAATGGTATCCCTGCTGCTTCTCTCTCCCTTAATTTTTACTCAGATGCTCTGGCTCCCAAGATTTAAGTCATGGGTCAGTTCACAGGTGTACACATCCTTACCAGTAGTCCACCTCCCTGAAACTGCACCCCATGGTCCAAGAAGCCAAACCATTCCTGGCGGCACCATCTGCATAGCCAGTTGTTCATCTCCACTATTCTTCTCTCACTTCCTGGGCCATGTCCTTCCACTGGAAGGACAGACAGAATGACTACTTGTGCATCCAGGTTCTTCAGCTTCCTACCCAAAGCCTCAAAATCCCTTGTGATCTTCTAGAGGCTATGCCTTGCAGTATAGTTGGTTCCCACATGGACCAAAAGGAAAGGATAATGGTCAGAAGGCTTGATGAGTCTTGTCAGCCTCTCTGTTAGATCTTGAATTTTTGCCCCAGGGAGACAGCATACCTCCTGAGACATTTTGTGAGGACTACAGACTACTGTTTCTGGTCCTCGCAGCAGGGAATTCCATACCACCACCATCCTCCTCCTTTGAGTCTTGGCAGAGGCCACTTCATGTTCTGGATCTACTAAGGTTTCCTGTGTGTTCCCCAAGGCCTGGCACTGGTGTGCTTCCTCTTCTTCTCTGGAAAGAGAGAGAGCTTCAAATTGATTCTGTAGCTTCAAGCTGGCTGAATGAGCCCTGGCCTTTCTACTTCTCTGTATCACATTCCTCCAAGTGTTCATTCCCTGTGTATGGGTAATGGCCTCCTCCATTCCACTTCCAGGATGGTCTTCTCCGCGCTTTCCAAGAAAACTTTTCATTCACTAATATTCAGAAGAGTAGATACCCCAATCCTCAAGATGCTTGACCTTCTCTTCCAGCAGGGCCACCAACTTGCACTTGGTGCAGATATAGCTTCACACGTCCTCTGGCAAGAAGACAAACATCCCACAGGTACTGCACGTGACTGCAGCAGCTCCCTCACTCTGCATATTCAGTCTTCTTAAGTAGTCACTGAAATAGAACTTTAGGCTTCCCTGTCCAAACTCCTCTAATATCCCCCCTCCACCTAATGCCTGTTGGCCTTGTTTCTCAGAAGAGCGCCTATGCCCCTGTTATGTTAGAACTGTGCATGCCGCAAAGCACTTGCTGCTGGTTTTCTAAGACTAACCTTTTGTTGTCTCTTCCACCACACCCATGCCAAACACCCCTGTTGTCCTCTCACCTGTACGCTAAACTCCAGAGACTGAAGCTGCAGCTATATATATATATATATATATATAGAGAGAGAGAGAGAGAGAGAGAGAAAGCTATGTTTGTTCTCTGATCTCACATATATCAGTCCAGTTTTTGTATTTTTCAGATGGTAATTTGAATTTTGGGATCAAAACACTTGAGGAGATCAAGTCAGAGAAAATGAAAGAAAAATCAAAGCAGCAACCTGGTAAGTTCACTCTTTTCCTCTCTGTTTCCCTGTTGGTTTGTGTGATACTTAGTGAGGCCGTCTTTGAAACGCCTGGTTCTTAACGTGTCTGTGAGAGTATGCTGCTTTGTTTATCAGAAGTTCAATTTTAGTAGGGCAGTAACGAACTGTGGGTGGTCTTGTATAGTGACAGATTGGAAGACTTATGCTCAATGTGCACCTCAGACATGGATTTGCCAGGTGCCCATAGGAAACGGCTATCCTCTTCAGTAGTCCATATCTTGCAGGATGGTCATAAGGATTATTGATACATATGAAGAGCTTTCAACTCTAGGTCATGCAATATTAGACATGCTTAACTTAAAGTAATCTTCCCTTCTTTCAATACAACTTGCTTCTAATGTATCCTTAAGGATTCCAGCCTTGAAGTGCTCAATAGTTACTAAATAGTGGCAGTAGTACAGCTTGATGTATCTTTCTTTTACCTTCCTCAGACTGTCCTTCTGAAGTTGCTGCTCAAACCCAGACCCATCCAGGCCCAGAGGAAAAAAATGTTCAGACTGTGGTCAGAACTGTAACTTTATCTACAAAGCAAGGTAACTGGGATTCCACTTGTCTTCAGTTTAGCAGCTCCTGTGGCTTTCATGCTTCTGCAGATCTCCTTCCTCACTATTGATTAGTACTCAAGACTCTGTTACTGCTTTTCCCAAAACAAGAACAAAGTATATCTGGGAGCATATATGCTTTTTAACAGGTATTATGCCAGGTTACCCCTCTGATCAATAAAAATGAACTGCAGTTAGATGCAGATCACTAAACCAGTAACATCAGTAATGCCTATAAGCCAGTGCAAGGATATTAAAAGGTCAGAATTGCATTGCACTGCATTACATTCAGTGTCATAGATAAAAAAAAGAAAGTTGCAAATTGTACAAAGAGCAGATATGACAAAAAGTTTCTAACATTTACTTGCTGATGCTAAATGTATAAACTATTAGGTATAGTTTAGTTTTTTTATTACACAAGAAAATTTGAAATTATGCCAATTTCATGTGCCAAAATTTTTCATATATTCCACACATTTACGAATGGCCACCGTGATAGCATACCTTTGTTTGCTTCAGTGAAATGAGCATTAAATTTTGTTGCAGTTGTTGCATATTGAGCAACTTTAAAATAGCTGTCAGGTTATGCAAATTTATTCAGACAGTTGTACCTGCTGATGGTCTTTAATTATACTCCAAGCTTAATGTTTATGTTTTATTATATTACTTTTTAACTGTGCATCTGCTTTGTATGTGTATTAGAAAAATGTTGTATAGCTTTCAAATACCAGTACAGATAAGTAACAAAATCTTGCCGATAGCCCACTTTGAACAAACCTGATTTTATTCTTCAAATTTCACAGTGCAGACATTGTTGAGTCTCTTGCAATCCAGGCTCTTTGATATTAATCCTTTTAACCCAGCCATTGTCATCATATATGTTTGTTTGTACTCTTTTATGTCTGATAGAGTTCTCTGCATTTCAAGGGCTTTTGTACTCAATTAATCTATCTAGTCAGCTAATTTGTATCTTTTGTCCAAGCACAGTGCATTTTGTAATCCAGTGCTCTTCCACTATAGGTTGCTCCACTACAGCTTTTTTATACAGGTCACTCCCTGTACGCACAGGAGATATGTTCTCACACTTACCACAAATATTTGAAACTGAAAGTAATAGCAAACCTCATGGAATCATGCTGGAGGACCTAGGAAATGCTTAGAGAGGTCACTTCTCTAGGCATCTCCAGTGCAACTCTATGGTAATCTCTGCCAGAGGTTAGAATAGAGTTGTGCTGGAGGACCTAGGAAATGCCTGGAGGGACCACATTTTTTGGATGACAGATAATTGAATCTGCGGGTAGTAGTCCTGCACATATGGGGGCTGGGCGGTACTTTGATCAGAGTTACTGGCTTTTTTTACAAACTATCATTGTTACTGTCTTGTTGTTTTTCTTGTTTGAAAAACAAGAGATTTTTCATTTTGTGGAGAAAGTGAAATCTGACATCATTTGTATTCAAGAAATGAGAATTAAAGATGAAGATATTAGATTCTTAAGAAACCCAAAACTAAGAAATGTTTTTCATTCAGCAATAAGTAAAAAGAAAAAAGAGGAATAGCCCTATACATAAATAAAAGTTATGTGACAAAACAACTATTTAAAGATGAAGGAGAACAAGTAATCAGAGTAGAAATATTACTTCAAAATAAGAAATTTGTCATAGTAGGCATTTATGCACCAAATACTAATCAAGAGAAATTTTATAAAGACTTGCAGAAAAGATTAGAGAACTTTGATAAAGAAAGTTTAATAATCCTTGGAGATTTTAATGGGGTAATAAACCCTACCATAGATAGAACTACGAGGAAGAGTTCCACATTCCAAGGAAAATTACCAAAAAGCTTCTTCAGTTTATAAGATGAATTCAATCTGGATGACGTATAGACTTCAAAACATGGAACTCAAAAGCGCTTCACATTCTTCTTTGATCGATATAAAACCATGTCAAGGATAGACTTAAGCCTAGCCACAAAAAATCTTCTACCAAGTATCCTAGATATGGAAATACTAACAAAAATAATTTCAGACCACAATCCAATTCAGATATCCTTAGAAAGCATTAACAAACCTTTCTATTGGAGAAAATGAAGGTCTGCCGAGAGACTATTTTTTAAAAAAATAGTAAAGAAGGAGATAAAATTCTATTTCAAAGAAAATACAATGGAAGACTGCATAATGAGAACAATATGGGATGACAGTAAGGCAGTAATTCAGGGAATATTAATTAAAAGAAGAGTTGAGGTTAAAAAAGCAAAGTCAGAACAAACTCGATACTTACATAAACAACTAGAAAGGAAAGAAAAAGAACTAAGAGAGGACCCTGACAGAGAAGATATAATTAGACAGATAAAACTAATACAAAAACAAATAAACATGGAAAATTTAACAGTAATAGAAAGACAAATGAAGAGAACAAAACAGATAAATTTTGAATAAGTAAATAAATCAGGGAAATGGCTCTCATGTAAACTGAAAAAAGAACTTGAAAATAAGCTAATTGTAGAAATCAACAGTAAGGGGGAAAGAATTACAAATAAAAAAGAGAAAAAATTTATTTTATGAATATTATAAAAATCTGCTTGAAGACAAAACAATAAACAAAGAAGACAAGGAAAATATGGGAAATTATATGGAAAATCAAAACTTACCAAAATTAACATTGGAACATAGAAAGACGCTCAGGTATCCTATATCAGTTGCAGAGATTTCCACAACAATCAGGTGTTTAAAGCAAAACAAACTGCCAGAACCAAATGGATTCTCAGCTCTTTACTACAAACTTCTAGAAGATGAAATAATCATTCCACTATATAAAACCTTTAAGGAGGTAGAAGAGATTGGGATTCTGGAATCATGGTCTGCTACTAATGTATCTCTCATACTGAAAGAAGGGAAAGATAAAACGGAAATCTGAAACTATAGACCCATATTGCTACTTAACCTGGATTACAAAATTTATACTATGATACTAGCGGAAAGACTTAAAAGTGTTTTAGTGGACATAATATATGAAGATAAGAATGGATTTATTCCTGGGAGACAGATTAGAAACAACTCAAGAATTGTTCTAAATCTCATAGAATATTTTGAGATACACAACAAGAAAAAAAATGGCAATGTTGTTTGCTGACGTGGAGAAGGTGTTCGACAATGTTCAGTGGGACTTTTTGTTGGAAACATTAAAGAGAATGGATATGGGTAACAGCTTCACTAAAAGAATAGAACAGATATACTGCAAACAAAGAGCTCAACTGATTATAAACGGAGAGAAATCAAACATAATAAAAGTTAATAAGGGCACTAGGCAAGGCTGTCCCCAACTCCACTGTTGTTTACCTTAGTTCTCAAAGTTCTAAATAGAAATATAAGAACTAACCCTAACTTCCTTGGTGCAAAGATTAAAGGACAGGTATTTAAGTTCCAAGCATTTGCAGATGACTTAGTTATCTTTTCTGAAAATCTGATAGAGAACATAGAAGAAATCATGATAACAATAACTGAATTTGGATATTATTCCAGATTCAAGAACAACAGAGAGAAATCAATAATATTAACAAAAAATATGAACAATCAAGAAGATAAGCTATTATCTATGAAATACGGATGCAAAATCAAAAAGAAAGTATTATCTGGGCCTTTGGATAACTAAAAGAAATTGAGATTTATTTGAAAAAAAACTACAAAAAGTTATGGAAAGAAATTAAAGATGACATAAAGAAATGAGAAAAACTGAATTTATCTATCTTAGGTAAAATATTGGCTTGCAAAATGACAATACTTCTGAGAATGTTATCTTTCTCAGAACTTGCCAATTATAATAAACGATAAGTCATTTACGAAATGGGAGAAAGATTTAAGGAATTATATTTGGAATAATAAGAATCCAAGGATTAAATGGAAATACCTTATTGATGGAAAAACTAAAAGAGGATGGGATTTGCCTGACCTGAGCCTACAGCCATCCCTCCACATTTGTGACTTTGACGTTCACGGTTTTGAGTATTCGCTGTTTCTCCTCCTCCTCCTCCCCCTCCCTGGGAAGGAACTCCATCTACATCAGGGGCTTCACTATGTTTGGAGTGGGGAGCCAAGGCACCCCCCTCCCCGCTCTCCTGGGGCTTGCCTCCATTTGAAATGGAGAGGGAAGCCCCAAGAGAGCAAGGAGGGGGCGATTTAGACCCAATCTCCCTCCTCCCTCGGAGGTTGGCTCCCCACTCCAAACAGAGCCAAGCCCAGGGAGAGTGGGAAGATGGGGTCTAAAGCACCTCTCCCCACTTTCCTGAGGCTTCCCTCCATTTGAAATGGAGAGCTAAGCCCCGAGAGAGCAAGGAGGGGGAGATTTAGACCCAATCCCCCTGCTCACTTGTTGGTTGGCTCCCCACTCCAAACAGAGCCAAGCCCAGGAAGAGTGGGGAGATGGGGTCAAAAACACCCCTCCCCCCTCTCCTGGGGCTTCCCTCTGTTTGAAATGGAGAGCCAAGCCCTGCGAGAGCAAGGAGGGGGGTGATTTAGACCCAATCTCCTCGCTCTGCCTGGGCTTGGCTCTGTTTGGAGTGGAGAGCAGGTTTGGGAGGGTGGGGGTGGCAGCTGGGAAGTGGCTTCAAACGCCCCCTCACCACTTAGGAAGGGTGGTTGCAGGTGGGCAGGAGGAGGAGTTTTTTATTTGTGTTTTTTTCACATTCATGGGGTTCTTGCACCCCTAACCCCCGGGAATGTGGAGGGACAACTGTATATTATTATGCAGTGGCTATAGTTTGGATCCAGGATTTGAATCAGACTAGAGAATGAAAAATCTTAAGAATAGAAGGATATAATATCACGTTCAGGTGGCATGCTTATCTCTGTTATGTGATAGACAAATTAAACAAAGACTTTAATAATCATTTTGTTTGAAGAGCTTTGTTACTGGTGTGGAAAAAAATAAAGAACATATTTTACAACGAATTGCCATTGTGGACCTCACCGCAAGAAATTTCCAAAACAGATGGAAATCTACAGATCATTGGCTAAGCTACAAGGAAATAGGAATGAAAGAACGGGATGGCAAATTTGTCATGAATTCAAAAGAATGATTAGAAGAAACAGATAATAACAACTGGTTCACCTATCACCAACTAAGAGCCAGATTTACTAAAGACTCAAATAATGAAAATATAGAAGTGGAAGAGAATGAATTCTGGCGTATAAGACGACTGGGTATATAAGACGCCCCCCCCCATTTTAAATTAAAATATAGAGTTTGGGTTATACTCGCCGTATAAGACTACCCCTCCTTCTCTACCTCTCAGATCTCCTGCCCCTCCTGTCCAGCCAGCCACCCCTCCACCCTTCCCGAAGCCGTGATGGGGTGTCTGATCGCGGCTTTGTGAAGGGCAGGTGGTTTCTGGAAAACCTGCCCTCCACCAGCCAGCCAGCCAACTCAGAAGTTTGGCTAGCAAGGGTCTCCCCAGCCAGCCAGCCAGCCCGCCAGCCAAAGCACTGCATTTCATCTTGGCTTTCATAACTTTGGCTGTAGATGATGGAATAGTCTGTGAAATTAAAGGACTGAGAACAGCTAAAGAAGCATGGGATACTTTGAAAAATCTCTGTGGTGTTCAATCTTTGGAAAGTAAGGTTGCATTAATAATGAAGTTGGTTAATATGAAGCTATCAAATCCCAAATTTTTGAATGAGTACATTAATGGTTTTAGAGCCACATTGGCAGACTTGCAAACTCCTGGAGAGGAAATCCCAAAAGCTATGCAAATGGGAATCTTCCTGGCAAGTTTACCAAAATTCTACAATCCCATAATAAATACCTTGCAATTAAAGAATGATGTAACTCTACCATAAGCTTTCATTCAGATAAGAGAATTTCACCATAGACAAAATGTGATGGAAAATGATAAGCTTGAATCCAGAAATTCTAATTTTAAGCAACAGGCTAACTTGCCTGAAAAGAAACCTCATTTTAAACGGACTGTTTTTCTTCTCTCCTGAGCTAAATGGAGGGCAATTTAACACTTCAAAGGCAAGGCAGTCATTCTCACAGCAGGGGAAAGGATCTCCTGGGAAAACTGCCTGGCGTATAAGATGACCCCCAACATTTGAGGAGATTTTCAAGGGTTTAAAAGTAGTCTTATATGCCGGAACATATGGTATCTACACTTACAAAGGAATTCTACTCAGGGACAAGGGGATTTCCAGCAGATAATGGCCCATCACCCAACCGTTAGCCAAAACAGACACTAATCATTTGTGCATTTCTATACCCAGAAACTAACCATTCAATTACAGAAATTTATATATACTCCCCAACAGGGATTCACAGCATATAAACTCCACACACACCACTACCCAACCATTCTCTGAAGATGCCAGCCACAGATGCAGGCAAAAATGTCAGAAAGAAACTTCCAGAACACAGCCTCGCAGCCTGGAAAAACCCCAAGGAAAATCTTTAGATAAGATCATTTGGGAGGAGCAAAAGGGAAAAAAAGATTACTAAATTATACAAATTACTATTAAATAGAAGTTTAGAAATGGACAACATTAAAGATTTCATGATCGATTGGGCAAAGGACTCAGGATACCCTTTAGAACTTGAAGCTTGGGAAAATGCTAGGGGAAAAAACTAGCAAATATACAGTAAGAAAAAATCTGAAAGAAAATTACATGAACATAACCCACAGGTGGTGTTACACCCCTTATAGACTCAACAAAATGAATAAATTGATTAACAGCAACTGTTTGAAATGTCCAAACAATGTCGGCTTCTTGCTGCATATGTGGTGGAGCTGTAAGGGGATTAAAAAATTATGAAGTAAAATATATAGAATAATTGAAGACATATTACAGATCCAATTTAAGGCTAAACCAGAGTTATTTTTATTGAATATGACCAATGTATTGAAGAAAGAAGATGAAATTCGATATTGGAAGATTCTTCTGTACCTGATTTCAGCTGCTAGATTAATGATAGCCCCAAAATGGAAAACAGTGAATCCACCTACTATCTATGAATGGTTTTTAAAAATCCAGGAATCCTAGAATTAGATATATTTAAAGTTAAAATACATAACTTACCAAAAAAGAAATCATTAGAAAAATGGCTCCCAGTATTAAAGCTTTGGGGGAAAAAGGGGATGGGATATGATATGCAAAATTTACTATTATTATGAATATATTTATATTATAATTATTTAGAAAAGAAGGGGTAGGCGTAGAAAGAGATGTGTTATAAGACATATATTTGAATACGCAAGGTGTAACGAGATAAACTTCAAGGTTAATGGAAGTCAGTAAGCACAAAGGTATATAAGTTATATTTACTCCAATTATGTCAAACTTTTAGGAAGTCATGGGAAACTTTACTTATTTTTTTTCTTTATTTTGTTTAATATGGTCCCTAATTTAAAATTTCTAACTATTTGTTATAAAGTGATTAGATGTGAGAATGTATAAAATGAAGATTAAGGAAAAATATTGAATGTAAGAGAAAAGGTAAAAAACTATAAATTATAATCTGACAGTAATTGTAATCTGAATTTGAAATAATTAATAAAAATATTTTGAAAAAAAGAAAAGCAAAAGTTAAAGTTGCTTGCACTTCATTGTCTCAGGTGAAGAGCCTCGGATTCAATTGACTCTTGCAGAACGACTAGGAAAGCGGAAGCCTCCCATAGGTAATAACTTGTATATGGGATAAAAATATACTTCTGGAATGTTTGTTGCTTTACTCTAATATTAGATATCAGTCTTAACCAGTTCTTCCATTATAGGTTTTTCATGAGCAAAATTCTGATAATGTGTTCAGTTTAACTTTTTTTTCTGGAATTTGATTGAATTATTAAATGGAAGCATACACCATCGTGGGATCCAGCAATTCTTAGAATATGTAACAAGAAGGACTTTCACTAACCCCAGTGCCTGCACCACACTTTTCCAGCATGTTTCTATATATTTACCTTAACCTCCAAAATAGTATCTGAGGAGCCTGGTGTCCACAGGCTGTGTGCTCATGAAAGCTCATGCTATAGCAATTAGATTAGATTAGATTTGAAAGTGCTTTTCTGACATATTAGTACTGTAATTCCCATCTCTACTTGCATTGTGAAACTTTTTGGATCAAAGGGTATTGTTATAGACAGTTATACAGTATAATGAAATTTATATCGTTTTTTCTAGAAAAAATGCTTATTAGGGATTACAATATATATATAAATAGGTACTAAAATTGCTACTAGATGTAGAGGCTTATGTGTAGTATATGCTTAATATATATGTAGAAGGCATATAAAGCTAGAATTTAAAAACAAAGCAAAATCTTGAAAATCACTTCTTTTCCTTTTTACTGTAAGTTGCTGAGAGTGGCCTTCCCTTAAAACGTAGACTTGCTGAAAGACTGGGAAAGAACATAGACTCCCTGGAGAATATAGATAAAACACCAAAGAGAGGTATGTTTGCTAAGTCAGTGAAATGGATTCTACTTATTTAAACCTCAAGGTCTGTTGTGAGAATGTTTCACTTGTGAAAATGTGATGTTCCTGGTAATTTTAAAACCTACCTAATGCAATTTGGAGAAACCAGGATATGATAAACTGTATGAAAAATTATGAGTATCTTTCTAGCTTTGCTTGTAGTACAGGAGCCTGTGTTTAAAATACTAATTAAGAGCTCTTTTTTAAAAATTAAGAATGAGGAATCATAAAATGGGCAGACCACGTTGTCAGTTTTTCATACCCAGAACCATATATATACTCTTCCTGTCTACACATACAGCTATCTTGGGCCAGTAAAGATCATGAATTCTACTTTCAAATGACTTAAAATCGTGCAAATCAAACAGATTAGTACATCTCTACTGCATGTACTTGAATGCGTTGATACAGATTTTTTTGAAACTTGTTTTTGCAAGGATTAGGTAATACTGTCTCTTTGCCATTCATCTGAGGTAGCTGATTTCCAACAAAAGGGATTTTCAAGTGAAGCCATGAGAACAATTTTTTTTTAAAAAATCCAGCCCTATGCACCTTTATTATTTCTACTTTCTTTCTGCAGTACAAGTTCCCAAGTCTCTTAAAGAGAGACTAGGATTACCATTTGAGCAGAGCAACATGGAAACAGGTATCACTTGATTTTATTTGCTATACCTTGGACTCAGTAGAGAAAATGCAGAGCAATCCTGTATGTTTCTATTTCCAAGCCCCATTGGTCCAGGAATAAGTCCCATGAAATCCAATGTGTCAAAGAATGGAGCATAAGAACAGCCTATCACCATTCTATTGTCTTGTCCTGATTTTCTAACTGCTTCCTGCGCTGAAGGGGATGAGAACTCTTGCTCTCTGTAGACATCACCTGTAGACATCACATACTACTTTCTGACTGAGGGTCTTCTTAGTATATGGAGGTCTACCAACCAATGGAATGTGAGATGTATATTTCTTAGAAGTGGAAACAGTGATTTTGAATTATGTTGAACAATCAGAAACAGATCTTTAAAAACTGAGAGATCTGCATCTTTAGGGGGCGGATTTATATAGATGGTATAAACTTTTGCTTGTCTGATTTTTTAAAAAATCTTTCTAACAAGTTATTTTTTGTGCTAATGATATAGAGAATGTGGCCAAACCAGCAGTAGAAATCTGTGTGAAAACACTGGAAGAAATCCGCATGGAGAAAGCTAGCCAAAGAAAGGGAGAAATTCAGCCCAAACCCAAAGTTACAGTATCTTGTACTGCAGATGATTCCAGTCCAGGGGCAAAACCATCTCCTGCAATCAGGATCAAAACCTTTTCTGAAGTCCTTGCTGAGAAAAAACAGAGGCAAATTAATGAGGAGAGGGTTAAATCTGAAAAAGAGAGTCCTCCCAAGCCAAAGCATGAATGTGTGTCCCAGAAGCAGGGCTCTATTGTTCTTGTGCCTGTGAAAAGAAAACTGGAGGAGCCTTCTGGCAATGACAAGGACTTTGGGGAAGTGCGTAAGAAAATCAAGCAGGAGACTCTCAGAATGCAACAAAATGTGGATGACCCTGCGAAGACACAGCCACAGCCTGAGAGAACTCCAGCTGGGAGAAGACTGCTGTGCATTGCAAAGTCAACAGGTACCACATTCATAAATGTTGTGAACAGGTACCTGTTCATAACATTTTTTCACTTCTAAATAACTGGTATTTAAATGTACTGTACTCAGCTTATTTAAAACTATGTTCAAGGAGACTTCTTAGCAGAAGAGGACAGTTGCAATCCTCTGATAGTTTTGGCTCCTAGATTATGAATAGAACAATGCTATTCTTGGAAATATCAAAAACCCAGTAGGTTGAACTTGGCCTTTGTTACCTCTGTATACCTTAGATCCCTTCAGTGTGGACCAAACTAGAGATAAAAAGAAGTACAACAGAGTATTTGACCCTTTATTTCTCTGTAACCCTCTTGCTTTACCCTTTTCTTGTCAACACGTTCTTTCTTGTATGGGGTCCTTTTTAACCTAACAGTTTTTCTCACTGCTCCTTTCCCCCAGCTCAGAAAACCAGGAATGTATTCCATGGTATCTTGGAAATTGGGGTCACACATTTCCCAAAGTATTAGCTTACTTGACTTTAAATTCAGAAGATCCATAATCTTCAAGTTCATTTCAGAATTGCCTATAACGAAAGTGCTGGATGTAGACATACCACTATGGTGTGCATTTATTTATTCCAGGACACAATAGAAGGTGTCCCTCCAAATCTTTCTCTTCCTTTGCTTTGGAATCTGGAAGAATGGCTTGCTTGTAGCCTTCTGCAAGCATTTTCATGTCCCATGAACATTAGTTGCTGCAAAGACACAACCTATGAGCAATCTGACATCATGTTACATAAACCAGGGGATGGAAATATACTGTCAACTGTGGTGGAGTCTAACGATTTATTTTGAACAGTGGAAGAAATTGCTTACTGTCCCTTAGTACAGGGTAGAGAATCTGTGGCATTCTAGAGGTTGATTGCACTGGGTGTACTAGTAGTGGCTGATGGGAATTACAGACGATCAGCATCTGGACAGTCATGCTTTCCCCACCTGTCACTTTGAAGAGTTTCATGAGTGGTGGTGTCATAATGTAGCATTCCAAACAAGGTAGTAGACTATTGGGTGGGGTGACTATCCTCTTAAGTAACCTATCCTCAGAAGGTGGGAAAGACCTATTTAGAGCCCCAGGTTTCAGGAGTGGCAATTTTCATTTTGGAATAACCAATGTGGTGTTTTAACAGCCCCTGGAAAGAAGGAGAAACCCCTACTGGAGTCGACATCCTCTTCAAGAGCTTCCACAGCAGGCCCTACTGTAAAGGTGAATGTTCTTTGTGCCACATAAAAAGAGGGACTTTACAATTGTGCAGATTCACTGTCCGCAATTATTGTCTAGCATCTTTAGAAACTGCCATTCAGAATCTTTGCCAGGAGTGGTTGACATAGAAAAGACAAAGTCCTCTTCCTCATCCTGACAGGCCAGGGGTAGGAATCATTAATTTCCTCCCCTAGCAACTGTAAGCAATATAAGGGGTTGTAAGGAATGCTGGGAGTTGCAGTTCTCCAAGTGCATGATTTTGACTTCTGGACTAGGTAGTCTAATCCTCATTCATTATTGGAACCTGTGAATCTCTGCAGCCTGTTTGGACTGTTTAGCCCGCCCAAGAGCTGCCTGTGTTGTTCTCTGGCCAAACAGAGATTCAAATGCTGGTCTCCCAGAGTCCAGTCCAACACCCAAACCTCTACACCATGCTGGTTCTCACAATGTTTTATTTACATAGATAAAACACAAAGGTAGCCATACTGACTGTAAGACAAATTTCAAAGTCTATGTTGTGATTATAGCTTTATTGGGCCAACCAGAAGGGACAGCCACTTCTTTTATAGCATGTTTCAAAGCCACTGTTCCTTCATCGGACAAAAAAAGTTTTTAAAAAGCATGCAAGGGGAAAATGTGGAAGGGAACGATGGTGTTAGAGTCACATAATCAAAACACTGCATTCAGATGGTTTGAAGATGACCTGAGATTGACTGCTAACTATAATATTAGTCTTATCAGGCCACATCTGGGAACGAGAAAGGCAATAGAAGCAGAGCAGTAAAATTTGCTTTTTTATTTGAGAATACAAAAGATGCTCTCCAGTGTTGAATGCTTCATGTTGGATTTTGTTCTATGCTCTTGAGGTTTGTTAGCCCTGTTTTGCTTAATTGAGCATCTACTGTGCAGGACTAGGCAGCATTTTTATGGCAAGGGCTGCATTGCCTTGGATGTAGTCTGTTATGAACTATACACTGACTGTGGGCAGGGCTGAGGCCAGCAGCGGATGGGGCTAAAGCCACATGTAGACAAGCCACTCTCTCTGCTCTTTAGCTCTTTCTCTCCCTCTGCCCTTCGCCTCCTGCTCCAGAAGACTACTGGAGAAAAGAAAGCTCTGTCTTAATAATGACGTGAACTGATCATTTGGAGGGGGATTTTGAAATTAAGCTGTAGGCTGCATGAGCCCAGTCACAGAGTCCCATCCATGTTACTCTAGCAGTGCAGATTGCCTACACCTCTGCTCTCCTGTGTGGTCAGTAGTAGCTGAGCTATTCCCAGTTGAAGGTACACTGATATTTTGTGTGGCTTTATGCTGTCACCAGGAAGTGAATTAACTGACTCTCATGGTGGGAAATTATTCTGTCCAGGGGCTTCCACAGTACTTGGCAGACTTCTAGAGTAAAAACAAAGGAGTCTGGATCTCATTTAAAATCCACGAACCTGTATTTAGCAGGTTTTCATGAGAAACGAACATGTTGCACTCTGTGGAGAGCTTATATAGGGATTGTTTAGATGACAAATAACCAAACAAACCACAAAGAATGCAGGCAGAATACATTTTGTTTAGATGATTCACCATATTGGGAAGGATTGGGGCCCCCCCTGAAAACTCCAAATAGATCACGACAACAGCATTCACTGTTTCTCATGATCTTTTTTAAAAATTGTGCAAAAATGCACATTACAGGCTGTCTGAACAACCAATTCGAATAGGGGCACATAGAAGAACTCAAAACATGATTGGTTGGACCTCGGCAGGGGCAGGCTTGGAAGGGACAACATGGCCGGAGCTGCCATTGTTGTTTTTTGTAGGTGAACAAATGATTGTGTGCACAGAACAAGTGGCAGAGCAAAAAAGAGTGTTTTTTTTTTTTGAAGCCGAACATAGCTTTTCCACCTCTGTCATTTAAGAAAAAAAAAGAGGTGGAGAATGGAGGGAGATTTTTGGCAGGTAATTCACATGCGGCCACCATCTTTTTTCGGGGCCATGCTCCGTGTAAATTGCAAACTTGGCCAAGTTTCCATACTGGCAATCTGGCAAATGAATCGTGGGCACAAATGAACACTGCTGCAATAGGGAGGTAAGGCGCTATTTTTCACCCATAGATTTGCCTTGGAAAATACCTTGGTTTCTCACCTTCTTACTTCTCTGTGTACTACCCAGCCTTTGAATGACAATGTGAGCAATTCACATTCAAAAGTCCATGTGAAGAGCTTAGAAGAGATAAGGAAAGAGAAGCAATGCTTGAAACAGCAGCAAGAGAGGAAGCCCCAGGAGGAGAAAGGGGCTGTGGCACCTGCTGGGGAAGAAAAGGAACAAGCAAAAGCCCTCATGACAACAAATCCTGAATCCCCTGTGAGAGCAGGGAAAACCCATCCACTTAGAAAGAGATTACTGGAGAGATCCCAGGAGACAGCACCAAAGAAGTTGCGATCAGAGGAGTCAAGCATTTCACCTCAGCTTGTTGAACAGAGGATGAAAGGTAACTGACCATCTTGATAGTTTCCCAGATAACAGAGAGGCTGACATAGTTAACGCGTTGATAGAAGAGGTAGAAATGAAACCCTTAATGTTCTGACATCAATATAACTCATACTTTTTAATGCTGAAGCAAACTTCAGAACGGCTCACAGAGTATTCTTTGGTAATTAGCAGCCCCTTGTTTAAGCTGCTGATTTTTAGGTGTTCACTTTGCCCTCCTTGTACATGTCTTCGGCACAAAGATGAAAGCAGTGAAAAGGAAATGTATACCTGGCAGATGCTCATAATTGTGTTAGTTGGAACTGATCTCCATATGCATCTGAAAATCCATGAAAACTATGTTGGTATCCAAATTTCTATTATTTCTCTGAGACAGACACACTTTTTAAAAAATGAATAATAAGGTGTGGGTGTCTCCCACCCCTCCCAAAGTGTTCCCAAGTGCTTCTAAAATAATGTGAGAAGCAGTCCTAAGTATTTTAATGCTGGTAAAAAGAAAAGGTGTTCCCTACTATTAGAACTCTGGGTCAGGGTTGCCCAAGACACCACTGCTCTGCTTTGCTGCATAATTTGCCTCTTCTTAGTATGCTGGCACAGAACCTGACTTGCTTCCATTTTAGATATTGTTAAATAAATTCATCTCAGTAGGGGACAGGACGTTCCAATTTGTATTGCTGGGCTCCTGTGTTGAAGAGCCACAGTCACACTGGCTAAAAGGTTCCTTCTTGCCAGATGCTGCAGCCTGGTCATTCTACATGTAGACAAAGCTTTAATAGGTGTATACCTCTGGAAAATTTTGTATGTTAGGATTCTCTAGATGTAACTCAAGAGTAGTTTCATACTTTATCAGTATTGTTATGATTGTGTTTTGTTTTGATTTTGCAAAAGACTCCTCAAGAAGAGACGTCTTTCTAAGGATATTGTGCTTTTCTGAGTGGGGGTGGATGGGAGAGGAACAAACATTGTCAGTCAGCGTTCACTGATTGGTGGTGGGTTGCTTTCATATTCCAGGCAAACCCAAAGTGAATGTGAAACCATCTGGAGTGAAAACGTTGTCTCCAGCAAAACAGGCACTGAAGCATAAAGCATCAGAGAGCCACCCCTCTGTTGCAGCAGTGAAGCCTCTGAGCCCCATTCCATGCACAGAAGTAAAAGCGCTCTCACCTGAACACACAACTTTGGTAAGAAAATTGCCATATGGTTGAATTACTTCAAAGTGAAACACTGTGGTAGCTCAAGGTGCTAAGACTTTCTTTGGATTAGCCTGTTGTACTTTATTTTTGCATTAAAAAAATGAAGCTAGGACAAGAACAAATTTTTCAGTGCCAAGTGGCCAATTTCACTGGTGTATGTGTGTGGGGGGAATACAGTTGTATTTATTTTTTGAAATAGGCTAACTACTTGTTGTGGAAAAGAAGAAAGAAAAAGGGTTAATGTACAGAAATTAAGGGGACATGATGTTGGAGAGGAATTGGGGTCTGTGAAATAAGAGAGAGAGAGAGCCAGTGTAGTGTAATGGTTTGAGCCTTGGATTAGGTTTGAGCCCATACTCAGCCATGAAAACTCACTGTGTGACCTTAAGGGATCCCTGGTGGTGCAGTAGTTAAATACCAGTACTGCAGCCACAACATTACAAGTTTAATTAGCTAACACACATTGGAAACCATTTAATGTGGTGTAGATGTGTAAAGTGCTATTGCTTAACAATTTGTAAGCTGCTCTGAGAGCCTTTGTGGCTGAAAAGCATGGTATTAATACAAAAGAAAATAAATAAACAAACAAATTGGATGAGTCACACCCTCTCAGCCACAGAAGAAGACAGTGCCAAACTCCCTTTGAATAAATCTTGCCAAGAAAACCTCATGAAAGGTTGTCTTAGGGTCACCAAAGTTGGAAATGACTTGAAGGCACACAAGAAAAATGACAAAGTGTGTGTGTGTGTGTATGTGTGTGTGTGTGTGAGAGAGAGAGTAACTAAGCAAGCACTTATTTTTCCATTTCCTTTTTCTCAGACAAGTGCTCCAGGCCTTCCAGAGGAAAGTGTAGCTGCTGTTCATGGGACAATGTGTACTGACAGGTAATGACTTCTTTTACACTACATGACTGGGATTACCTCTTACAACCACAAGACAAATTGAATTGGGGCATTTACTAGTTATTATTGATAAGAGATGATATATAATTTATATGAAATGAATGTATTCCTCCAACTTAGAGAACAGAGTTTCAGATAATAAACAACCTTTGGGAATAGATTGAAATGAAACCTAATTCCGGAAGAACTTAAATCGTCATACATTCACAAGTTTTACCAAGAAAATCCCATGATAGGTTTACCTTAGGGTCGCTACAAGTCAGAAATGAATTGAAGGCACACAACAACAACAACAACAACAACAACAACACTTACATTGTAGTTGTCATTGCATGCTGTCCTTATCCAAGAAAGTATTTTTTTTCCTTCTGCCTCCTGACCTTGCTGTAGTATGGCCAAAGTTTCATAGCTATAGTGTATAGCCTGCTGTTAGAAGAAGCTTCAAAACAGCTTATTCATAACACCATGCCATTCTGCTTTGATCACAGATTCCCCCAAGTGTCTAGACAGGGTTTCTGTTTCTTACTTTGAGATGTATAACGAAAAGGCTTTTTTTCCTTCTTTAACAAGGTCTGAACTCCATGCATGCAGTCAGGCAACTCCCATGTTGCAGGCAGAGATAGCCAGCCCAACTTCTTCCCAGCCAGCAGTGGAGACATGCAGACTGAGCTCAACAGGAACTGGGGAGACATCCTGTGCAGCTGATGATGACTTTGAAAAACTGATTTGTGAAATCTTAGGAGATGAATTGGAAGCCGAGATTGATCTAGACCCTGGAAAAGATGAAGATGACCTCCTGCGTGAACTTTCTGAAATGATTGACAGTTGATTTTTCATTAGATTTTCTTTTTGAGACGAAAGGAAAGCTGTATATATTGTTGGATCACCAAGACCCCAAGTTTTAGTTGAAGAGTTACAAGTCTTAAAACATACTTGAACTGGTTGCAGAAGTTGGCTGCGTTAGATTGTCTTGATTTATCCTACGGGTCAGAGAAATGTCCTTATATGATTGCCCTGTTATTATCCTGTCCTCTTCAAATACTTTGAGAATGAAACCGTGAACATTTCAACTGGGAAGATCTGAAACCATTCATAATCCTTCACAGAGTTGACTTGATCCACAGACTCAATGATCTTCATGAAGATTTTTCCTGAACTGTTGTACTCATTTTCTGGCTGTGTGCAAAGCTCACTGTATGTGTTTCAGAGCTTCCTCTTGCGTTGTGACTGGGAGGATCATTTCTGTTTACTTGAGGTACTATGTCAGCTCTTTGAGGTATGCAATTACTTTAAAATTTGATTCTAGATCAGTTCTGTACGTAGAAGAGGGGAAAATGCAGAATACTTTTGGACCAAACATGCTGCTACAGCTGAGGTGGGGCTTATGCCCTTAGTAGTTATAGGTGGCAGCTCTCTCTTAGTAATTATAGGTGGCAGCTCTCTCTTAGTAGTTATAGGTGGCAGCTCTTCACAGGTGCCCTGCCTCAGAAGTCCTGCCCTTGGAGGAAATAATAGAATCATAGAATTATAGAATCATAGAGTTGGAAGAGACCACAAGGGCCATCCAATCGAATCCCCTGCCATGTCATGCCCCCTGAGCCTGATGAGGGTATGGAATCAGAGGAGGAGGAGGACATGGCAGGGAACGGCCCTAGGGACCCTGGCACAGGTTTATCTACAACAGTGCCAGCAGGGAACCCTGCCAACCTAGAGGCTTGAGCAGAGGAAGAGCCTGGCGTGGGTTGGTATCAGTCCCAGCGGAGAGTCCTGCCAATTCAGATAAGGATGAAGAAGAGAGGGACTTACCTCCGCCATTGTATATCCAGCAGCGAGCTCGAAAGGAAACTCAAAGGAGATCTCTGAGACTTTATGAGAAAAACCTGCTCATTAAGGAACACCTGACAAAGCCTTAATTGCTTTATATATGCTGTGAGAGGCAATGAAGGCTTTGTCAGAGATCAACTGATCTTGGAGAAAGTTCCTGCTGACTTCATTACCTTGATCCCTGCTGCCTTGATCCCTGCTGCCTTGACTTATGCTTTGACCTTGGACTGTTCTTTACTACTCTTCTGCCGGTTTCCTACTGACTCATGGATTTGTTTGGACTCATGCTGTCTGCCGTAAGCCCTTCACTATTCTAGACTGTGTTATTGGCTAAATCCTTGTTTGACTGTACAGTTGTCCCTCTGTATCCATGGATTTGGTATACATAGATTTAAGTACTCACAGCTTGAAAATATTCTTAAAAAATAATAATCCGAAAAGCAAACCTTGATTTTGCCATCTTATATAAGGGTCACCATTTTGCTATACCATTGCATATAATGGGACTTGAGTATTCATGGATTTTGGTATCCACGGGGGTCCTGGAACCAAACCTCAGAGCATATGAAGGGACAACTGTATTTGCATTCTGGTGTGCTCATTATCAGCTGGCTACATTCCCAGACTTTGCTGGCATATAGCTGCTTTCTTGGACATACCATGCAGGAGTACCCAATCAAAGCATGCCCGACAGATGGCCATCCAGCCTCTGCTTAAAAACCTCCAAAGAAGGAGACTCCACCACACTCCAAGAAAGTGTATTCCACTTCCAAACAGCTCTTACTGTCAGGAAGTTCCTCATAATGTTTATGTGGAATCTCTTTTCCTGTAGTTTGAACCCATTGCTCTGTGTCCTAGTCTCTGGAGCAGCAGAAAACAAGCTTGCTTCATCCTCAGTATGACATACCTTCAAATATTTAAACATGGCTATCATGTCACCTCTCAACCTTCTCTTCTCCATACTAAACATGCCCAGCTCCCTAAGCCGCTCCTCATAGGGCATGGCTTCCAGACCTTCCACCATCCTGGTTGCCCTCCTCTGGACAAGTTCCAGCTTCTCAATATCTTTCCTGAATTTTGTGGTGCCCAGAACTGGACACAGTATTCCCGCCCCCGGAAGTCCTGTCCTTGCTTTATATCCTGCCCTTGCCAGAAATCCCTCCATAGCTGGATATCTTGCACCTTGCTGGAAGTTCCACCTGGAGGTGGGGCATCCATGTGGCCAGAAATGGTTCAAAGGGCCATTTCTGTCACCTCCTGATTGGCTGAGGGTGTCAGGGGTGGGAGTGGCCCCAAAGGGGCCATTCCCATAGCCTGGCTGCCTCTCCTGATTGGTTGACGATGTCAGGGGTAGGAGTGGCCCTGAACTGTCCCCTCTAGAATCATTTAAGACCCTTTATGGTCATGTGCTGTCCTCATGGATCAAGAGGAAGGGGTTTCAGAGGCCTGTAACCCACCTGGTGGGAAATATCCATTCAGGGATATAGTTTCTAACACCTCTAATTGGTTGATGTTGTCAGGGGTGGGAGTGGCCCCGAAGGGGTCATTCCCACAGCTCTTCCCCAACTGCCCTATCTAGAACCATGTGACCCCATCAGCAGACACACTTTGGCACAAAGGGTTGGCTAGCATGGGGATTTGCTCCGCACTCGCCCTCATCCTTCAACCGAGAGCTGTTTCAGCAGAGTAGCTTTGGCACCCCACCCCACCCCAGCTCAGGAGCCTGGAAGGGACTGATGGATCTAGCCGCCAATGCCACCTCACTCTCTCAACTCTCTGGGACTGCAGTGGAGGGGCTTTGCCAGAGGTTCATTTCAGCAGGAAGTCCATAGAGGGAGTAAGCGAGGTGGCGGCAGCTGCTAGATCCTAGCGGGCTTGGTGAAGGTGCTGCCGAGGATGCCTCCTCCTCCTCACTCGCTTGCCTCTCCAGGACAGGATCCCAAGGTGTGGTGGCTGTCATAGCAGCTGCATTGGCCCCATGGCTGTACTCAGCTGAAGGATGAGAGCGAGCGCAGAGCAAACCCCTAGCCTGGCCAGCATGGGGGTTTGCTTGTCACTTGCCCTTGTCCTTCAGCTTGGCCAGCAAGCATGTTTTGCTCTGTGCTCACCCTCCTCCTTTGGCTGAGTGCTGCTTCAACAGAGTGGCTGTGGGGTGGATCCAGCTTTTGGGCCAATCCAGCCACTTTAGGAGCCACTCCCCCACCTTGGGAGCCTGGAAAGGGCCTGCCGGGATTTAGCCATCAACACCACCTTGCTCACTTGTCTCTCTGGGACTGCAGTGGAGGGGCTCTGCCAGAGGCTCATCTCGGTAGGAGGTCCATAGAGGTAGTGAGCGAGGAGCAGCGGCTGCTAGATCCCAGTGGGCCTGATGGAGGTGCAGCTGAGGACGCCTTGCTTGCTTTCTTCTCCAGGACAGGATGCCTAGGTGGGGGGGGGGCTGTTGTAGCAGTTGCATAGGCCCCCACGGCCAAATCGGCTGAAGCAGTACTAGGCCGAGGGTGGGCTCAAAGCACACCCCTAGCCTGCCCGGCAAGGGGGTTTGCTCATTGCTCGCCCTCGTCCTTCGGCTTGCACAGCAAGGGGGTTTGCTCCACACTCACCCTTCTTCTTTGGCTGAGTGCTGCTTCAGCTGAGTGGCTGTGGGGTCGATCTAGCTGCTTCAGCCATCCACACCCCACCTTGGGAGCCTGGAGGGCCTCCTAGGATCTAGGTGTTGTCCCTGCCTTGCTCTGTCATATCTCTGGGACTGTGGTGTAGGGATTCCACCTGATGCTCATCTCGGCAGGAAGTCCGCACAGGTGAGCAAGTGAGGCAGGTGAGGCAGTGGCAGCAGCTGCTAGATCCCAGTGGGCCTGGTGGAGATGCAACTGTGGATGTCTCCCTCTGGCCTGCCGGGATCTAGTCACCTCCATCTCACTCCTCTCCAGACCTTCCGCTGCCCACACCCCCACCTCAGGAGCCTGGAAGTTGGGTCTGAATTGCCCCCGTGGCCACCCTCCTCAGCTTCTGCCGAGTGGCTATGGGGCTGATCCAGCTGTGGGGCCAATCCAGCTGCTTCAGCAGCCCATCTACCCCCACCTCAGGAGGGGTGGATCAGCCGGCAGCCAGATCACCCCTGAAGACACTCGGCCGAAGCAGCAGGAGGGTGGCCATAGGGGCAAGATTTCTGGCTTTCACCTGCACTGGGGTTTCCTCGTTGAGTGGGGGGAAGTGGAAGGTTGAGCAACCCCCCCATGCTCATTAGGTTCCACAAATACATAAAACCACAAAATTGAATGCCACAAATAAGAAGGGATGACTGTATTACAATTCAAATGTTTGTTCCCTTCAATATATTCCCCGATCACACTCACACAGGGGTGGGAGTGGTCCCGAAGGGGACATTCCCACAACCGTTCCCCAACTGACCTCTCTAAAACCATGTGACCCTATCAGCAGACACACCCCAGCACAAAGGAACAATATTGATTTTGAGCAGGGAAGCCCTCCGAGGTCTGTCTATTATATAAGGAGACTGATAAATAACCCTCATTCCCGGGGGAGGGAGCCAAGGGCAGGGCAAACCCCCACAGTTGCTGCTTGTTGGGGTGGGAGCCAAAGGTTATTCACATTTTTTTTTAGTTTCATGGTGGTGCTCCATCCCTAAACCCCATGAATAAGAAGTGAGGACTGTACATATAAAGATAGGTTATTGTATCAGTCTTGTTATTTAATAGACAGACTTTGGAGAGCCCCACAAGTCAAAATCAATCATCTAAACACTCTTTCTATTGCTCCTTTGTGCTGGGGTGTGTCTTCCTGCCAGGGAGAAGGAGAGCAGCTTCTGGACAGCCACTTTGAGTGGGTGAGTTTGAATTTTTTAAAAACTGTTGGGAGAGGCTGCTTGTTGCTGAGTGGGGTGGAGCTTCTGTGAGTTTAATTTTTTAAAAAACTGTTGGGAGAGGCTGCTTGTTGCTGAGTGGGGTGGAGCTTCTGTGAGTTTAATTTTTTAAAAACTGTTTGGAGAGGCTGCTTGTTGTTGAGTGGGGTGGAGCTTCTGTGAGTCACATCTGTGAGTCACTAGGGGGTGGAGCTGGGAGCCTAGCTCTATATAAACTCCTTGCAGAGGCTTTCCAGGCCAGTTTCCTGCCAGGTAGAAGAAGGAAAGCAGCTTCTGCAGAGCCATTTTGAGTGGGTGAGTTTTGGAGTGACCAAACAAAAGTACAGCACAGAGTTCTCAGCATTAACTAAGAGTTCTTAGACTACCTAAAAGCTCTCACCATGGACACTGAGGGGACTGCTGCAGTCACCTGCAACACTTGTGGGATGTTTGTCTTCTTGTCTACAGATGTGGGGAACTTCACATGCACCAAGTGCAAGTTGGTAGCCCTCTTGGAGGAGAAAGTCCAGCAGCTGGAGACATGGGTAGCTACACTTCAAAAGATTCGTGAGCAAGAGATTTTCCTGGACAGAACAGAACAGAACAAACAGTCTTGGACAGGGACCGCACAGAGGAACTGGTTGGGGAAGAGAGGGTCACTTCACAGACACAGGAGGTAGACAGCTGGAGGAATGTCACACACAGAACAAGAAAATCCAGAGATTCTTCAAGCAGCTTGCAGCTACAGAATAGATTTGAAGCCCTCTCCCTTATCGAGAACAATGAGGAAGAACAGCATGGACAGACTTCAGGGGCAGAGCAGGGGACCCTGAGAGGACCACTGCAAGGAACAGCAGCTGCAAAGCCTTGGGGGAGGCGTGAGATGGTGGTGGGAGACTCCTAGCTGCGGGGTACAGAAGCAGTGGTTTGTGGGCCTGACAAGATGTCTCGGGAGGTGTGTTGTCTCCCTGGGGCAAAGATCCGTGATGTGACCGAGAGGCTGACAAGACTCATCAAGCCTATGGATCATTACCCCTTCCTTTTGGTCCATGTGGGAACCAATGATACTGCAAGGCACAGCTTTCCGAAGATCAAAAGAGATTATAAGGGTCTGGGGAGGAAGCTGAAAGAAATGGACACACAGGTTGTATCTCATCTCTTCCGCCAGTTGAAGGGCATGGTCCAGGAAGGGAGAGGAAAATAGCCGATGTAAACAACTGGCTCCATAGATGGTGTCGCCGAGAACGATTTGGATTCTTGGATCATGGGCTGCGCTTCCATGAGGGAGGACTTCTGGCAAGAGATGGGGTGCATCTCACGACAGTTGGCAGAAACATTTTTGCCTACAGTCTCAAGAATTTGATCAGGAGGGCTTTAAACTGAGTCATATGGGGGAGGGAGACAGTATTCTGGAAGGCAAAAGGGCTGGAGAAAATAGTCAAACTGTCATAGAGGGAACAAGGCAAACAGTGCAAGGACCCAACAGTGGGAGGCAAAAAAAACTTGCACAGGCAGCAAGTAAAGGGAACACATGGTCTTAGATGTCTCTACACTAATGCACAGAGCATGGGAAATAAGCAAGATGAACTCGAACTCCTAGCACTACAAAACAAATATGATATAATAGGCATTACTGAAACCTGGTGGGATGAGTCGCATGATTGGAATGTAGGAATAGAGGGGTATAACCTTTATAGGAGAAACAGGCCAAACAGGAAAGGAGGAGGAATAGCATTATATGTCAGGGATATTTATACCACTGAAGAGATCCATGACATCAAGACTGGAAGCCAGGTGGAGAGCATCTGGATAAAAATTAAAGGGGAGGGAAACAACAAGGATGTTATTGTGGGATTCTACTACAGACCCCCAAACCAGACGGAGGAATTGGATGATGCCTTTCTAGAACAGATGACCACACATACAGAAAGAAGAGATGTAGTAGTGATGGGTGACTTCAACTATCCTGATATTTGCTGGCAATCTAACTCAACCAAAACGTCAAGGTCTAGCAAATCCCTTACCTGCCTGGAAGACAATTTCATGGTCCAAAAGGTGGAAGAGGCAACAAGGGGGTCAGCTATTTTAGATCTGATCCTAACCAACAGGGATGACCTGGTTAATGGGGTGCAAGTGGTGGGATCCTTAGGTGAGAGTGATCATGTTCTCCTGGAGTTTATTATACAATGGAAAGGAGAAGCCAGGCATAGTCAGGCATGCATTCTTGACTTTAGGAGAGCTGATTTCAATAAACTCAGGGAAATACTGGGGGTGATCCCATGGTCAGGAATATTAAAAGTGAAGAGACCTCAAGATGGCTGGGACTTTCTCAAAAGGGAGATACTGAAAGCACAATTTCAAACAGTACCATTGATGAAGAAAAATGGGAGATGCCTCAAAAAACCAGGATGGATGACTAAAGAACTTTCAATGGAGCTACGTTTTAATTGAACATGTATAGGAAATGGAAAAAGGGGGAAATCACCAAAGAAGAATTCAAACAGATAGCGAACACGTGTAGGAGTAAAGTCAGAAAAGCTAAAGTGCAGAATGAGCTCAGGCTTCCTAGAGAGGTTAAGAACAATAAAAAGGAGTTTTTTGGGTATGTCTGCAGCAAAAGGAGGAAGAAGGAAATGGTAGGGCCACTATGTGGAGAAGATGGAAAATGCTAACAGGGGACAGAGAAAAGGCAGAATTACTCAACACCTTCTTTGCCTCAGTGTTTTCAGAAAAGGAAAAGGGTGACCAACCTGAGGATAAAGGAACAGAGGACATAATAGGGGAAATCAGCACAGAATAAGCAAAGAGGTAGTACCGGAAGACTTTCTTAATCTAAATGAATTTAAATCTCCAGGACCAGATGAACTACATCCAAGAGTATTATAAGAGCTGGCAAATGTAATCTCAGAGCCATTGGCAATAATATTTGAGAACTCTTGGAGAACAGGAGAAGTCCCAGCAGACAGGAGGAGGGCAAATGTTGTCACCATTTTCAAAAAAGGGGAAAAGGAGGATCCCAACAATTATCGTCCAGTTAGTCTGACATCAATACCAGGGAAGATTCTAGAGCAGATCATTAAACAGAGAGTCTGTGAACATTTAGAAGGCAATGCCATAATCACAAAAAGTCAACATGGGTTTCAGAGAAACAAATCATGCCAGACTAATCTGATCTCTTTTTTTGATAAAATTACCAGCTTGGTAGATGAAGGGAATGCTGTGGACATCACATACCTTGATTTCAGTAAGGCCTTTGACAAGGTTCCCCATGACATTCTTGCAAACAAGCTTGTAAAATGTGGGCTAGACAAGTTAACTGTTCAATGGATTTGCAAATGGTTGACCGGCCGAACCCAAAGGGTGCTCAGCAGTGGCTCCTCTTGGTCTTGGAAAGATGTGACCAGTGGGGTGCCACAGGGTTCTGTCCTGGGCCCAGTGCTATTCAACATCTTTATCAATGACTTGGATGAGGGAATTAGGGGCATACTTACCAAATTTGCAGATGATACCAAATTAGGAGGAGTAGCTAATACCCTAGAGGACAGGATCAAAATTCAAAATGACCTGGATAGACTGGAGAGCTGGGCCAAAGCTAACAAAATGAAATTAAATACGGAGAAATGTAAGGTACTACATTTAGGGCGAACAAATGAAATGCATAGATATAGGATGGGGGAGACCTGGCTGAAGGAGACTACATGCGAAAGGGATCTAGGAGTCCTAGTAGACCACAAGTTGAACATGAGTCAACAGTGTGATGCGGCAGCTAAAAAGGCCAATGTGATTTTGGGCTGCATCAATAGAAGTTGCTCTCTCTCTCTGGCTTTTCTTCGCAAACGAAGATTCAGGAAGGACTCATCCCACGCTTTCTGCAAGCGCGCTGATGACTAAAGAGACCAATCCGAGATAAAACAAGTCCGGTTGCAGAAAGCACAGCAGAAGGTCTCCTTAGGTGATGTTTTTGGGTTGTGATTCTTTCTGCGTTGTTGTTTCTCTTCGAGACTTGTTCGGCATGAGTTCTCGAATAAGGCTGCAGCATTGTGGATAGTGCGTCTCCATGCCTCCCGATGTCAGGACTGGGCGGACCACTGTTGGTGATCAATTTGGCCGAGCCTGAGATGTTGTTTCAGGGAGTCTTTGTATCGCTTTTTTGGAGCGCCCCTCTTACGCTGACCCATGGCGAGTTCACCGTAGAGTAGTATTTTTGGGAGGCGATCGTTCTCCATCCTAGAAACATGCCCTGCCCATCGCAGCTGTGTTCTCAATATCATGGCCTCAATGCTGGTGATCCCTGCTTGCTCAAGGACAGCAACATTCGTCACATAGTCAGTCCAGTGTATATTTAGGATTGTGCGTAGACAGCGCTGATGAAAGTGCTCAAGGAGTCATAGGTGGTGGCGATAGGTGACCCATGTTTCAGAGCCATAAAGGAGGATAGACAGTACAATGGCTCTATACACACCGATTTTTGTGCTTTGCCTCAGGTGTTTATTGCTCCGGACTCTTTTGTGAAGGCTTCCAAATGCAGTATATGCCTTTGCTAATCTGTGATCGATCTCTTTTTGAATCTTGGCATCTGAGGAGATGATGCTTCTCAGGTAGGTGAACTGCTGAACGGACTTGAGCACAGATTTGCCGATGGCAAAAAGAGTACTACAGACATGGTATTTGCCCTTAGACAACTGCAAGAAAAATGTAGGGAGCAGAACCAAGTTCTCTATGTAACATTTGTCGACGTCACCAAAGCCTTCGACACTATGAGTAGAAAAGGTCTGTGGCAGATCCTGGAAAGACTAGGATGTCCCCACAAATTCCTTAAAATGATTATCTTGCTACACGAGGGCTAGCGTGGACAAGTAGATATGGTGATGCTCTTTCAGAGCCCTTTCTAATAACCAATGGAGTGAAGCCACATTGCGTTCTCGCACCAACTTTATTTACAATCTTCTTTAGCATGATGCTCCAAAGGGCTACGGCAGAGCTTGAAGAAGACGACGGCATCTATATACGTTACCGTACTGATGCTGCTCTTCACTGATGATGCTGCCCTTGTTGCCCACACAGAAGCAGCTCTGCAGCGCTTAACATCCTGCTTTGCAACAGCTGCAGAACTGTTTGGGCTGGAAGTCAACCTGAAGAAAACAGAAGTTCTTTACCAGCCTGCACCACAGGACGAACACCACCATCAATAGAAGTATAGTGTCTAGATCAAGGGAAGTAATAGCGCCGTTCTATTCTGCCTTGGTCAGACCTCACCTGAAATACTGTGTCCAGTTCTGGGCACCACAATTCAAAAAGGATATTGACAAATTGGAGCGTGTCCAGAGAAGGGTGACTAAAATGGTGAAAGGTGTGGAAACGATGCCTTATGAGGAGAGACTTAGGGAGCTGGGTATGTTTACCCTGGAAAAAAGACGGTTAAGAGGCGATATGATAGTATTTGTTTAATTAGTTGAAGGGGTGTCACGTTGAGGATGGAGCAGACTTGTTTTCTGCTGCTCCAGAGGCTGGAACACGGAGCAATGGATGCAAGCTCCAGGAACAGAGATTCCACCTCAACATTAGGAGGAACTTTTTGACAGTAAGAGCTGTTCGGCAGTGGAACACACTCCCTTGTAGTGTGGTGGGGTCTCCTTCCTTGGAGGTCTTTAAACAGAGGCTGGATGACCATCTGTCGGCGATGCTTTGATCGTGATTTCCTGCGTGGCAGGGGGTTGGACTGGATGGCCCTTGTGGTCTCGTCCAACTCTGCAATTCTATGATTCTATGATTCTAATAGGGTCACATGGTTCTAAAAGGGGAAGTTGGGGAAGGGCTGTGGGAATGTCCCCTTCAGGGTCATTCCCACCCCTGAAACCCTCAACCAATCAGGAGAGTTGCTAGAGACTATCCCCCTGAATGGATATTTCCCACCAGGTGGGTCACAGGCCTCTGAAACTCCTTCCTCTTGGTCCACAAGGGCAGCACATGACCTTAGAGGGTGTCACATGGTTCTAGAGGGGACAGTTCAGGGCCACTCCCACCCCTGACACCCTTAACCAATCAGGAGACGCGGCAGAAATGGGCTGTAGCAATGGTGCCTTTGGTGACACTCCTACCCCGACACACTTAACCAATCAGGAGAGGTGACAGAAATGGCCCTTCCTGTCAGGATAATGGGATATGAGTCCTTCCTGAATCTTCGTTTACGAAGAAAAGCCAGATGCTTTAGTGAAGATAAGTAGTTTAGACACACATTTGTGTGTGTGTGCTTTTTTCCTCACCTGGAGAATGAAAACTTTGCTACAATACTTTTTTGCTGCCTGGACCTCTTGACATGCTCAGAGGTACCAGTGTGCTTACGTGTCACTTCAAACCCTTTCTGGTGACATGGATGGCCTGCCTACAGGTGGAACTTCTGGCAAGGGCAGGATATGTTGGGAACACTGTCACTTTAAACAAGGTTAAAATCTGTGAAGATGCCAGCCACAGGCAAAACTTCAGAAATAAACTCTTCCAGAACACGGCCTCACAGCCCAGAAAAAAAAACCATGGAAAACCTAAGATTACAATACTTTGTATAGCTGAAAAGGTGTATAACACCAGGTGTTAACCCTGTGTAATCACCACTGTATATCAGAGTGCTAGGATCCAGAGTTTGTGTGGGTTGTTGTAGTGGATTGTTGTTGGGGTGTATGAGTATAAAAATTAAAAATTTATTAAAGATTCCAGGGAGCAAGCCCTTTAGGAATATCTTCTTAAGAAAAGTTTCTTTTAAAGTAAGCAGAGTTAGCCTAGGGAAGACTGACCAAGCTCAGTTTGCATTTAAATGTGTTCTGAATCACCTAGTCATTAAAGTCAAGCAGACAAATTAAGGACAATAAAGATGTTTGCTTAAAAATGCATATCAAAATGTTTACTGAAGGTATAGCAATCTTAATCTTCATATTCAAAACAAATCTAGGTCCTTAACTAACTAAGAGGATTACAGTTCAGGGTAGTAAACTCACCCAATCTTTGGAGATTCAGATTAGGATAATCAAATCAGAAGTTTCTAAGTATTACAGCAGTAACAACCATATTTCCTCAGAAAAAAAGAGGTGATTGTAGGTAAGCGAGAGCTCATCTCTCTTCTTCATGTATGGAGGTCAGATGCATGGTAGGAAGGGAAGAAAAGGGAATGAAGGTACCTCATGTTGAGGCTGCAAAACCCCAAGAAGGGACAAAGAATCATAAAATATTTAAATTAGGAAACCATGTGATGAATGACTCAATGGTCACCCCATAGCTCCAGATGGCTAAGATAGCTTGAGAGGAGAAGAGGGGTATGAACTTAAGCATGCAAGGAATTCCCTAAACTTACTAAGTAGGGATGCAAGAAGAATGTTACAATTGTAGTAGTGGGTTGGAGTGGATTGTTACTGAGAGTAGCGAGTTAACTATATTTGCATGATATTAGACTGTTGGAGATAGTCAAAAGACTGTTTGTATCTTGTACATATTTTGCAACAAGAAGATAAAGAGCTTCCAAGGACTTTGGAAGAACCCAACTTGTCTGTGCTTCATTTCAAGGTTGGTCAGTGCCATATTGCCAAATACTGCTAGAGGGTTCTGTGCTTCTGCACTCTGCTGTTAATAGCTACTGTTGAGGACAAGCACCTCAGACAGTGCTGTTAGGTGGCTTCTCAGTGGGCCTAATAATAATAACAATAATACTGAGTTATTTATTACCTGCCTCTCCCCTCAGGATCGGGGTGGGGTACAAGATCACAATACGTCACATATAATTCAGTACAATGCAAGCAAGTTATACATTACAATACAATACAAGCAGGTTATACCATTTTTTAATACAAGTCAGAAATCAATACAGACAAACATTGCAAACAGTGTACAGTGCAGACAATATAACTGTGAGTAGATGATGCCGCTGGCACTGCAGGAGTGACATTTTTCCAGAATGCACTGTACAATGATTAATGACATGCTGCTTTTTTAGAAACTGTATTACTTGTTTCCAAAGCATATTGCCCCAGCTCTTAATATGCTGGTCCTCATTTTACTGACTTACAGAAGGCTGAGTCGACCTTGGGGGGGGGACCTGGGATCGAACCTATAGACTCAAAATCTAACATGAGAGGGTTTTTGGCTGCAGTTTTAGCTCCATTAGCTTACTGCGCCACTTGGGAGAGCGACGAGTTCAGGTCTAAAGTGCCCAGCTCCCCACTCTCCTGGGTCTTGGCTCCATTTGGGGTGGGGAACCAAGCCCCGGGAGAGTGGTGAGTTTGGGTCTAAAGCACCCAACTCCCCACTCTCCTGGGGCTTGGCTCCGTTTGGGGTGGGGAGCCAAGCCCCAGGAGAGTGGTGATTTCAGGGCAAAGGTGGCCAACTCCCTGCTCTCCTGGGGCTTGGCTCCATTTGGGGTGGGGAGCCAAGCCCCGGGAAAGCAGTGAGCTCAGGGAAAAGGCCCTGAGCTCCCCACTCTCCTGGGCTTGGTTCCATTTGGGTGGGGAGCCAAGCCCTGGGAGAGCTGCAATTTTAGGTATAAAGCGCCCAACTCCCCGCTCTCCTGGGGCTTGGGATTGAACCTATAGACTCACGATCTAACATGAGAGTTTTTTTGGCTGCAGTTTTAGCTGCATTAGCTTACTGCACCACCTGGGAGAGCGGTGAGTTCAGGTCTAAAGTGCCCAACTCCCCACTCTCCTGGGTCTTGGCTCCACTTGGGGTGGGGAACCAAACCCCGGGAGAGTGGTGAGTTTGGGTCTAAAGCACCCAACTCCCCACTCTCCTGGGGCTTGGCTCCGTTTGGGGTGGGGAGCCAAGCCCCAGGAGAGTGGTGATTTCAGGGCAAAGGTGGCCAACTCCCTGCTCTCCTGGGGCTTGGCTCCATTTGGGGTGGGGAGCCAAGCCCCGGGAAAGCAGTGAGTTCGGGGCAAAGACCCTGAGCTCCCCACTCTCCTGGGCTTGGCTCCATTTGGGGTGGGGAGCCAAGCCCCGGGAAAGCAGTGAGCTCGGGGAAAAGGCCCTGAGCTCCCCACTCTCCTGGGCTTGGTTCCATTTGGGTGGGGAGCCAAGCCCTGGGAGAGCTGCAATTTTGGGTATAAAGCGCCCAACTCCCCGCTCTCCTGGGGCTTGGGATTGAACCTATAGACTCAAGATCTAACATGAGAGCTTTTTTGGCTGCAGTTTTAGCTGCATTAGCTTACTGCGCCACCTGAGAGAGCGGCAAGTTCAGGTCTAAAGTGCCCAACTCCCCACTCTCCTGGGTCTTGGCTCCATTTGGGGTGGGGAACCAAGCCCCGGGAGAGTGGTGAGTTTGGGTCTAAAGCACCCAACTCCCCACTCTCCTGGGGCTTGGCTCTGTTTGGGGTGGGGAGCCAAGTCCCGGGAGAGTGGTGATTTCAGGGCAAAGGTGGCCAACTCCCTGCTCTCCTGGGGCTTGGCTCCGTTTGGGGTGGGGAGCCAAGCCCCGGGAGAGTGGTGATTTCAGAGCAAAGGTGGCCAACTCCCTGCTCTCCTGGGTCTTGGCTCCACTTGGGGTGGGGAACCAAACCCCGGGAGAGTGGTGAGTTCGGGTCTAAAACACCCAACTCCCCACTCTCCTGGGGCTTGGCTCCGTTTGGGGTGGGGAGCCAAGCCCCGGGAGAGTGGTGATTTCAGGGCAAAGGTGGCCAACTCCCTGCTCTCCTGGGTCTTGGCTCCACTTGGGGTGGGGAACCAAACCCCGGGAGAGTGGTGAGTTCGGGTCTAAAACACCCAACTCCCCACTCTCCTGGGGCTTGGCTCCGTTTGGGGTGGGGAGCCAAGCCCCGGGAGAGTGGTGATTTCAGGGCAAAGGTTGGCCAACTCCCTGCTCTCCTGGGGCTTGGCTCCGTTTGGGGTGGCGAGCTATACCCCAGGATTGCAGGGTCTAAAGTGCCCAACTCCTTGCTCTCCTGGGGCTTGGCTCCATTTGGGGTGGGGGCGGCTGCTGGGGCATGGTGCTTGGCAGCTGGGACACAGTGGGGGTGGCAGCAGGGTTGGCTGTATGGTGGCGGTGACAGGGCAAGCAAAGCTGTGGGTTGGCAGAGGAGGAGTTCTGGGAGGCCTATTTTTATGTGTGTTTTTTTCATTTTCTCGGGTGTCTTGAACCCCTAACCCCCGCAAATATGAAGGGACAACTGTACTGTACCAGCAAGTACAGGAAATCCACCAAGGGCAGGACTTCTGGGGAGGGGCACCTATCATGGGGTGGGGCTTAGGCGTTTGATAAGAAGTGCCACCTATAACTACCACCTATAACTACTTTCTTAATGTTGAACAACGATGCAGTATGTTCCAAAAGTATTCTGAACAACATGTTTTATCCTTTGCCTATTCATTCTGTGACACCTTGAATGATTTCTATGAACTCTTCAGGAAAAATTAAGAAACCCCCTTCTAACTCTTTTATTCATTCAGCAAATAATAATTAAAAAGCATACCTTAAAAGGGCAGGCAAAGTTATTCTCAGGTTCTCTTTTCCTTTCCTAAACTGACAATGTGATGGGCCACTCTGCTGGCATTGCATGGGTCATTTTAAGCCTAGCTTTGGAATGCTATCCTCTGGCAGAGTAAAGTAATTGGTTGACTTGCTCCTTGTGTATGCAATCTCCTCCACCGGATCCATGGAGTTCTTACCCGTACTCTTGTCAACTTTCCTTGGAACACCGACATTCAGTGCTCTGGTTCACACTTTCGAGCTGTGTTTGTGGATTTTCTACAGCATCTGCAGTGGGTTTTGGAGACTTGTTTGTATTGTGTGCTCTACCGTTCTTGTAAATTGTTACCTCATATTTTGTATAATTACTTTTTCATTATACTTACAACTGCTATTTTAATTGCCAGTCTTGCTACTTAAGCCTCTAAAAATAGGAGAATGGTGCAGGATATGTGTTTGACTGTGTTCCTAGGAAGAAACAAAAAGTTGTTTGGTACTAATGTAAATATATTCAATTTAAAGGAAGAAAAAAACCCCATAGGATTCACAATTCGGTTTGAAGTATTAACTATTGAATGTAAAGGTTGAAAAAAAGACTTATTTTAAAATGTATGTTTAAAAGACTGTCCTGAATGAACAATCATCCTATATATTGCTCATAAGAAGTTGGAAACAATGATCCTCCACTATATCGCAGGACAATAGAACTCTTAGCTGATTGTGAGCAAAACAATAATAAAAATTAGAAAGAGCTTGAGGCTGTGAAAGACTTATCCATGTTTGCAAGAGTTCCTGTCTGCTTAAATAAAATGTTCCATTTACAGTTAGATTTCTTCATATTCTCCTCTCTGTACAAAAGAAGTCCACTTTGAGTTTTTACATATTCCATTACATTTTGTATATCTTTGTCTTTTGTTTTCTATTTAAATGATTGTATCTGAATCAGACATGTTTACCATTCCTTAAACAGGTTCTACAAGACAGAAGTATTTATGTTTTAAGTAAAGCTGTTGTCAGAAATGTGCTTCAGTTTCCTTCCTTCCTTTGAGTTATGTCTCACCTTTCTTTCTGAAATGGGATCAAGGCAGAAGAAGATGGGATCAAGGAGAGGATTTTGGTTTCTTGTGATTCTTCAGCTCTTAGAGGAGCTAGATGTTTTTAAAAATCCCATATTAAAGATTATTTATTTATTTATTAGATTTATACCCCACCTTTCTCCCAAGAAGGGATTCAAGGTGGCTTACAACAATAATAACCAGAGTTACATCCAAATAGGTCCCACGTTTATGATAAGAGCATTGTTTTACAAGTGTAAAATTTTCATTGTCATGTTTTTTTAATGTGTAAATTACACTTAAATCCTAGAGCACCCATAAATACCTGTCACTCTATAGCTGTATTTCTTAAAATAGAAAAAGTGTCCTACTCTGAGGTGTTTATGAATATTTTCAATAAGCAAGGGGAGAGATAATCAGGTTGCAGACCACAGTTTTTTTTGTTACAGGGAGAGTAAGGAAGGGTGGTATCCCCTTGTTTATGTGCAACACAAAATTGGGAAGATACTGGTGATGAAGAAAGGTAGGCATCCTAGAGTGGTTAATCCCCGGACTGATTTTTGTGTGGTCATTCTGTACATGACCACTCTGTACTCTGATTTATCCAACAATTTCTCCTTAAAGGTCAAAACATCAATCTTAGCCAGAATGTACCCTTTCAGAGGATAATCTGTGTTAGTAGTCTGTGTCTTCTAAATGTCTGTGAGTCATTTTCCTGGTCTGAAACAATACTGGTGGCAGGAAGTGACAGATGGCTCTGATGTCACTATAGAAGTAAACTTGCTTCAGGTTTTAGTCTAGACATTAAAAGACCAGTCCAAGTTGCTGGAGCCCATTTCACCCAAAGGTTCAGCACCATGAATTCCCCTTTTAAAAGTTTGGTGTAAAATCCAGAATGGATTCACCATTCCACTGCTGTGGCAGCCACCAGCCATTACCGGGGGGTGGGGGGCAGAGGGAAGGAAATGAGGCACTTCCACCTTTCCCTTATCTCCACTCTACACAATGCTTTTAGGTTCTTAAAGGTGGTGATATATGTTTAATTTAAGCGACTTGGAGCTAGGATATTTTAAAAACCATCCCTGCCCATATGAGCCTGGCTGAATCCATCTCCCACCACCATGTAAAGGTAGGTACACATGGCAGGGCTTTCTCTGTAGCAGCACCAAGGAAGGTTGGGCTGGCTCCATCCCTTCTGAGTTTCTGGTGGGCAACTAAGGCAGTTATTTCACTTACCCCTCAGTCCTTAAAATTAGGAGTGGCTGATCTGGCTGTTGTAATTTTCTGTAGTTTTAAAAGTATTTTAAAAAGGAGTTTTTACTCTGTTTTAAAAAGTGTTTGTTCAAGTATTTAGCTTTTAATTCTTTTTTTATCACCTAAGGGACTCTGGTGGGTTGAGAGGTGGTAGACAAATACCAGAAAGAAAGACAAAGCAGAAATTCCACCAGTCAGTCAGTCGTCTTTGCTTTGGCAGCAGACCTTTGGTAGAGTCCTACTGCCTGAGATGCCAAAAAGGGTTTAAATGACAAGCAAAGAACACACTGTACCACTGAATTACATTTTTTTGCCTAGAAGCCAACCACTGCAAGGAGACAGGTCTTGGAGCATTTCCAAATGATTTTCAGTCTCTGGAGTGGTATAATGCTAGACTCAACTTGCTATGTGACATCATTCTGAGTGCAGGGATTGCTCTTTAACAGCCCAGGCTGCCTGCCACCCAGTTCTTCAACTGACAGGAAAATACTTTTTCATCCAGCCAAGCTTTTTGCCTTCTTAAAGGGCTTTTAGACTTCCGGTTTCAGATCGGAGCAGGCAAGGGGCAGAAGAGTGGAGCTTCGGCTCCAAAAATAAATGGTGATCGGGGGTGAACCATCTAAGGAACCCTGCTCGGAAAACCCCCTGAGAGTGAGGGGAGCCCCAGGCGCTGCTACGAGCCGCTTAACAGGGGTGTAAGCTTCACTGAGAGTGGGGAGAAAGAGAAAGCAGTGAAGTCACACCGGGTGGCATGGCAGCTGAAACGGCCATTTAAGATCAAAATGAAGGAGAGGAGGACTTTCCTCTTGCCCTGCCGACAAGCCGCTGAACCTCTCAAAAAGAAAGAGAAGCCATATGGAGATGATAGTTAATTACTGAGAAGCTTGTTTCTCTGTGTGTTTGATACATTCCCTTGGAGATAAAAAACGTATCTCTCACTGAGGCTTCAAGTTTGTTGATTGATAACAAGTTGATAACAAGATTGATAACAAGTTGACTTGATTGATAACAAGTTGGGTGGAATGTATTTTTTGTGTTATTGTTGTTTTCTCTGTTTTTGGAAATTTTTTCTTCATTACTATTACTATTATTTTTGGATTTTTTTCCATCTTGTGGAGTAATTTTGAGTTCACTAGACAGTGGGCTTATTTAGGATCTTGTTTCTGGTCTCTTTTCTTTCCTTTTTTTTCTTTCCTCCCCCCCTCCAAATTCTTTTTAAATTAGATGTGGGGAATGGGCCACAAATTATTAAAGATCAGATTGGTATTTTGGATTGGGAGCCTTTAAATCAGTCTGGGTGAACTGCTCTGAGAGTCTATATTCTATGTTTTCTCCCAATCTATTTAATTACTCTACCTATATTTATACTTATATCCTTTCTAATATATATATCAAATACATATTTCCCCCCTTTTTTTCTTTGGAGCTTTTTTTTCACCCCTTCTTTCCCCCCTTCTCTTTTTTTTTTTTTTTTTTTTGAAATATTTATTTTCAACGACGAATCGGAATTGATATACAATATGCAATAATTAATATACAAATAATTCCTATATTCAAAGTGTAAGTGCCGCATATGTATATTTTACAAAAAGATAATGGTTCGTTTTTTTGTTTTTTTACCATCCATTCCCCTTCTTCCCCTCCTACCCCCTACTCCACTAACTTCCTTAACGCATCATCTATATGAGATATTCCGATATTTTGTCTCTTCTTTTTTCCTCCCTATTCCCTTTTCTCCTTATGTTCTATATTTCGTATTGATTCTGTAGTTTATGCTTTAAAGTTAAAGTTCAGTATCATCTCCTTGAAATGTAATACTCCTAGAGTTATTACTGATGTTATTGTTTGGTGGCCTTGTCAATCCTGTTTCAATTTATCTTCCTCTTCCATCTTTTCTCCCATAGTTCCCGGATCGGTGACCATTCTTTATCTAGCTTTATCATATTTGCTTTATTTAATATGTAAGTTAATTTATCATTTTCATACATTTCCTTAAGTTTCATCAACCAGTCTTCTATTGATGGAATCCCTTTATTCTTCCAATTGGCTGCTATTATTAATCTTGCCGCTGTTACTGCATACAAAAGTGTTCTCCAATGTTTTTGTTTAAAGTGTGTTTCTAATTCAGATGTTATATTTAGTAGATATAATTTGGGGCTCATGACTAGCTGGGTACTATAGATAGTTTGAATTGTCTTATGAATTTTCAACCAAAATTTCCTGATTTTTGGGCATCCCCACCACATATGGTGCATTGTACCAACATCCTTTTCGCATCTCCAACAATAATTATTTTTTGTTTTGTAGATCCTATTGATTCTCGCCGGCGTCAAATACCATCTGTTAACCAATTTGAAATGATTTTCTTTTAGCGCTAGACATGCTGTGAAGTTACTTGTATTTTTCCACGCTGTCTCCCATTCCTCCAACGTTATTGTTTCTCCTATCTCCTGAGCCCATTTCGTCATAGCGTTTGTAATCTTTTCTCCTTCCAATTCTCTTTCCAATAGTAGCTTATAGAATTTTGATATTTTCTTAGTTTCCTTATTCCAAATTATTTTATCTATCTCCGTGTCCAATATCTCAAATCCATATTTTTGTCTGTCGCTTTGAAATCTATGTTTTATCTGTAAATATTTAAACCAGTTCATCTCCATACCTTTTCTTTCCAATTCTTCTCGTGATTGTAAATTAAATCCTTCTCCTCTTTTCCACGCGGCCAAGTCTATTAAGTCTTTATACTTCAGCCAATTTTTTGTATTCTCCCATCTTCCCATGAAGGCTTCATGCGGGGAAAGCCAGATTGGAAGTTTGAAGTAAAATTGTTTTTTAATCTTAGTCCATATCCTGTAGAGGGCTTTCCTAACTATATGATTTTCAAAGTCTCTATTTATTTGAACTTTATCGTAGCCCAGGTAAGCGTGCCATCCAAAACGTAAACCGTGTCCTTCCAAAAATAGTGTTCTGTCGTTATTCAGTTTAATCCAGGTCAGGATCCAGTTAAGGCCACAAGCTGTGTAATAGAGCTTCAAATTTGGTAGGGATGCGCCACCATTCTCTTTGTTTGCTGTTAGTGTAGACCACTTTATTCTTGCTTTTCTCCCTCTCCAAATGAATTTATTCAAGTCGAATGTCCATTGATGCAGTATCCTATCATTTTGAAGTATTGGTAAATTTTGAAAGATATACATGATTTTTGGTAGCACATTCATTTTGATTGTATTTATTCTCCCCAACAATGATAGATCCAAGTTATCCCAATTCTTCAGTTTTATTCTGATTTCTCCCCACAGTTTCTTATAGTTGTTTTCATATAAATCGATGTTTCTTTTAGTCAGCCAAATTCCCAGGTATTTCACCTTCTTTTCGATTCTGCAGCCCGAGATTTCTTTTAATCTCTCCTCCTCTTTTACTGTTAGATTTTTTGTTATCATTACTGTTTTTTCCCTGTTCAGTTTAAACCCAGCCATATTTCCAAATCTGTTAATTTGTTCTAATAACATTGTAATATTTTCTATAGGATTTTCCAATATTATTGCTAGATCATCCGCGAAAGCTTTTAATTTATATTCTTGATCCCTTATCTTTAATCCAGCAATCTGTTTCTCACTCCTCAGTTTGTTGTTTAAGCATTCTAACACCATTATAAAAAGCAATGGGGATAGTGGGCATCCCTGACGAGTTCCTTTATATATATTAAATACATCTGATTTTTCTCCATTAATTATCAATTGTGCTTTCTGCATCTCGTATGTTGCTTTTATCCCTTTAACGATGACTTCGCCCAGATCCAACTTTTCCAATACTTTTGTCAGGAATGTCCACCTAATGTTGTCGAAAGCCTTTTCGGCATCGATGAATATTAGTGCAGCTTTCTTGTCAATTGCTTTTTCATAATATTCTATGGCATCGAGCATGGTTCTTATATTGTCTTGTATATATCTTCCCTTTACAAATCCTGTTTGATCTTCATGTATTATTCCTTTTAATATTTTATTTATTCTATTCGCTAAGATTGTCGTGTAAATCTTATAGTCTGTGTTTAAGAGTGATATTGGTCGATAATTTGCTGGGTTTGCTCTGTCTTTGCCTTCTTTCGGGATCAATATAATATTCGCTGCTTGCCACGTATCTGGGATGCCTTCTATTGGGATATTGTTTATCACTTGTTGAAGCGGGGTTACCAATTCTTCCTGAAATTTCTTATAAAATTCTGCCGTATAACCATCCTGTCCTGGAGATTTCCCTGACTTGACCTGCTTAATTGCTTGTATTATTTCCTCCTTACTTATGGGCAATGATAATTCCTTCTTCATTTCTTCCGATATTTTCACATTTAGACTCCCCTGTATGTATTCATTTATTATCTTTTCCTGATCTTCAATTGTCCTTGGTCTGGCGTATAACGATTTATAATATTCAAGGAAGATTTCTTTAATCTCTTTTTGTGTATTATACTTCCTATTTCCTATCGTTATTTCTGTGATTAATTTCTTCTCTCTGTCTCTCTTCAATCGATACGCCAGCCATTTTCCTGTTTTGTTAGCATTTTGAAAATATCTTTGTCTTATCCATTTCAATTTTTTTGCTATTGTTTCAATCATGTCTGCTTTTAGTTCATCTTGTATCAATTTCACATCTCTTTGTATCTTTTTATTTTTGGGATTTTTCCTTAATTCTTCTTCTTTCTTTTTCAGCTCCTGCGTTAGTTTTTTATCTTTTTCTTCTTTAATTCTTTTAACTTCCGCTCCTCTTTGCAGGAACACACCCCTTAGCGTAGCCTTGAAGGCATCCCATCTTACTTTATGTGATGTTTCTGACTCTTTATTTATGTTGAAAAATTGCTGTATTTCTTCCTTTAACCTGTTTACAAATCCTTCATCCTTCAACATCTCCGCTTTTAATTTCCAAGAATATTCTCTTTTCCAAGTTGTCAGTTTGATTTCTATGGGGTTATGGTCTGATAATATTCTCTCACCGATTTCCATTTCCTGAATTCTTGTTAACAAGCTTGATGAAGCCCAAAACATGTCTATTCTGGACATTGATTCGTGTACTTCTGAATAAAACGTGAAGCCTTTTTTTTCCTTATATTTTGAAGTCCATACATCTTCCAAATTAAACTCTCTTAATATATTTTCACAGATTTTAGGTAAATTTCCACTAGTAGCTTTTTCAGATGGGGATGATCTATCCCGTTTCGCTTGCAGCACTCCATTAAAATCTCCGGCTATTATTATTTCATTTTCACTGCTTTCCTCTAATTTTCCCAGCTCTTGATATAGTCTTCTATAAAACTGGTCCTTTTTTTGAATCGGGGAGTAGATTGCGATCAGATTTATTTTCCTGTTAACCAAGTTTAATTCTACCCCCACATAATGGCCTTCTCTGTCATTTATAATTTCAGTAGCTTCTATTCCGTTATTTACATAAATCGCTGCGCCTCTTTTCTTTTTGTCTGCACACGTACAGAAGACTTGGCCCAATTTCCGTCTGTTTAATAATTTACTGTCCTTTTTTCTTATTCTTGTTTCTTGTAAGCAGATAATTTCTGCCTTACTCTTTTCTAGCCGTTGAAAAATTTGGTTTCTTTTTTGAGGCCCATTTAGGCCTTTAATGTTCCAAGATCTTGTCTTTATTGTCATTTTCCTGTCTTATCTGTGTTTTCAGTTCTTTCGTTCGTGTTCCTTTTATATCCCCTCCTCTTCTGATTCTCCTTCTCCTTCTTGACTTTGTTGTTCTTTATCTTCTTCTGTATTTATATCTTTTTTCTCCTCTTGATCTTCCTCTTCTTCTTGCCTTTCTTCTTCTTCTGGGTCCAGCGTCTCAATTAGGTCTTCCTCTTCTTGTCTTCCCTCTTCTAAGTCATTTAGTTGTTCATTCTGTTTATCTCTCCGCCTTCTAAATTTATCTTCTGCCTTTCTCTTTTCTTCATTTTCAAGTTTTGTTAAGAATTCCTCCATTTTCTCAATTGTGTTTATTCTGTATCTTCTTTGCAGATATGAAAAAGTCAGTCCTTCTATTCGTTCCCATCTGTATGTTATGTTCCTTTTTTTCAATTGTCTGGTCAGCTGCTGGTATTCCTGTCTCTTCTTCAATATCTCACTTGGTATATCTTTAAAGATTTGGATATCTTTCCCTTCGATTCTTAACTTATCTGTATAACTTACTTGTATTATTTTTTCTTTCAATCTTATCCGATTAAAAGCTATTACCACGTCTCTTGGGAGTTTCTTCTCTTTTGCTATTATTGAATTCACGCGAAATAACTTATCTATGGCTTGATCAATTTCCTCTTGTTTAACATTCACGAATTCTGCTAGATTTGGTACTATTTTTCCCCATAAATCTTCTCTCGTTGTTTCTGGTACCCCTCTTAGTTTAATACATTTTTCTCTGTATCTCAGTTCTTGTATCAGGGTAGCCTTTTTATCTTTATCATGTTCCTTAATTGTTACTTCCACTTGCTTCTCTAATTTCTCTGTCTTTTCCTTCACTTTTTCCAATTTCATTTTGACATCGTTTACCTCAGTCCTTAAAGAGTCCATTTTATTATCTAGTTTTTCCATATTGGTCCTCACAGATTTCAAGTCTTCCCTTATCTCCTTTTTAAAGTTTTTGAGTTCTTCAAGGATCTGAAGACCAATGTCCATTTGCTTGGCTGGTATTTCTGACGAACCTCTTCTTGATGTCAAAACTTGTATTTGGGTTTGACTGCCTGCCACTTTAGCTCTTGTGCTTGCCGCCATTTTGGTGAACTTATTGTTTCTATATATAGTCACAGATGTTTATTTCTCTATACTTATATTTTATATCCAATATGTTGTGTTCTTCTTCTCACTTCCAGGTTTTTTTTTTTGTTTTTTTGTTTTTTTGTTTTTTTTTTCCTATTAATATATGTTGTGTTATTATAAATATATCTCCTTTCAGCACTTTAACCCTCTAAAAATATTTTAGGAATATAAATATAATTTTTAACTTAGATTACTCCTCAAAGAAAACATTTAGAAAACATGGATATAATTTAGTAGCGTTTTGAAGCTAACTGAGAGGAAGAATTTTCTGACACAACGAATATATATGTCAAAATAAATCAATAACGTTTAGCCTTACTTTCTATTATTTTTAAGCAAGTTAACTATCAAATAGTAGGGTAATAAATCAATCTCAAATACTGGATTTCTAAATATAACCCCTCTTTTTAAATTAATTGTTTATGTGTCTACAATATTAACTATATCCTTGTACCTCTGATTATCAGTAACTATATCCTTGAATTAAGTCACAGTTGTACTTTAATTAATGATGTAACGTTCCTCTTTCCCAATGTCCTTCAAACAATCCAGTTACTTCAGTATCTATTCAATTGATCCCTGTCTCAAAATATGTTTCTTTTCATACAACTATCTATCTATACAGTTGTTTGTAATAGGTTAATATATTTCAGTTTCGCCAGTAGATGTCGCTACACTCTTTTTTAAATGGTTTTCCAGCTTAATCCAGCTACTGTTACTGTGCCTTTAAGCGTAGCTCCTTTTTAGTCACGCTGATACAATGTTTCCTGTCCCCAGCGCGACCTTGAAAACGCTGACTGTCTCTCTTTAGTAACGTCCCAGGTCACGTTGTCTTCCCCTCTTCTTCTTCTATCTTCGATCCTCTTGCTGGATCTAATCCAAACTGATAAATTCCACCGTTGAACTATTAAACTGTTCCCAAAGCCCCTGTTACCAATCTTCGTCCTCTTGTGGGACTAATCCTTTAGTGGACGCTATTTATACTCCACCACCTCTCGGAAATGGCGGCTTCTTCGTCCTCTTCCTGGACTAATCCCCTTTCAACTTTAAACTGTACCTCCTATACCACCGTAGCAAATTACCCCCCTAAAAAATAATGTTTGTTCAATCCATTTAATCCACGGCTTTATTATGGGGGCCCTCTATTTTCCATCATTCCAGTTCCTTTTAACACGCAAATCACTATGCCCCGTCTCCGCTTTTTATTTCGCTTCGCTTCTATTCTCACTCTCACTCTCTTCTCATTTCGCGTCTCTGTCCTTCACTCCCCCGATCCGCTCCCAGATTGACTTCCTTTCCTCTCACTTTCACTAAGTACTTGTTGTAACAAAGTTTCAAAAGTTACTGTTTCCTCCGCTCAGTCCAGCCCCCTCCATTCACTCATGCTCCCGCTTGCCGAACGATACCGATCTAAGCGAAGAGGATCTCAAAGTATACCTCCATGTAGATGCTATATTCCGCTGCTGTAAGTTCCAGTCTTTTTCACATCCGAGAGATTATGAGGGTTTGATCCGGAGATCTTCCCTTTACCTCAATGGCTGCCAGTCTTCTCCTGCCGATCAACCTTTCCCTCCGCTAAAACCTCCGTTTTAGCGGGGTTCAAGGGATCAGGCCGGGATCTGCCAGCCCCACTGGGTAGTAATCGTTACTGGATTACACCACAGTTTGGGTAGTTCCCCAAATTTGAGGTATGGGACGGACAATACTCGGACGGAGCCCCGTCTCGAGGTCCTTTTCCCCTCAGCTCTCGAACCGGAAGCCCCCCCCTTCTCTTTTTTTGGACTTTTTCATTTACATATATTGGAAAATTCCCCCCCCTCCTTTTCTGGTTGTTGTTTTGTTCTGCTGCAGTGTATGTTGAGTTTTGAATTTTGTCATCAGTATTTTTTCCTTTTTCTCTATTTTGCTTTTCATCTTTTCCGGCATTTCCTCCCCTTCTTTTGTATTTGGGTTGAAGCTGTTGCTATATATTTTTTATATATACATATATTTTTACTTTTTTTCATTTCTATTTTTGGATTTTGGATTTTTGTTTTTTTGGATTTTTAGACCTTTGGACCTTTGGATTTTTTTCCCCCTCCCTGTGATACCAACCCTCTTCTGGAAGAAGGATTTGAAGAAAGTGGAAGTGAGCTGAAGAAGATTGGTGGAAGTGTGAAGTGAGAAGGTCCTTGAAAGAAGGGAGAGAGAAGTAAGAACTGGATTGAGTATATCATCTAAACTCATTCTTTCCAAAGTAAAGGAATCTCCCCCGAGATATAATCATTCAATGTACAAGGAAAATGACAAGGGACTATATTCTGGAAGTGCATTATAATAAAGGGATTGTAAATGAAGGAAAACCTTTGATCCTTATGAAAGAAACACCAACAAGGATCCTAAGGAGAAGAAAAGAATATAATTTCCTTGTTGAAATCCTCAAAAAAGAGAGGATTATATTTAGCTGGGACAAATTTGAAGGAGTTAACTTTACATACAAAAAAGAGAGATATAAAATTGATCCAGTAGAAAAAGCAAAAGATTTCATTAAAAAGAATAAAAGAGAGTTTGGAATGGGGTGAGAAAAGGAAGAAGAAGAGAAAGACAAACAGGAAGCCCCTTTACAAAGGCCAGATGATAGTAATGATGATGAAGAAGATAGATGGAGGTAAAAAAAAAAAAGAAGGAAAGAAAAAACTGAAAAGTAAAGGAGAACAAAGCTTGCTGGACTTAAGTAACTCAGAGTAAAGAGGAGAAGAGAAAAAAAACTTAAAGGATAGTGGGGAGGGGGAAAAAGGGGGAAGGTAGGGGAGGAGGGAAAGGGAGACAGAGGAGAAGGAAATAAAGTGAATATTAATGTTTGAGAGAAGAATCCTTACCTGGAATGTAAAAGGGTTGAATTTGGAGAAAAAAAGAAAACTGGTTTTCCACTTTCTTAAAAAAAAATTAGATGTCATATGCCTACAGGAAATTTGTATGAAAAGTAGCCAAGCACATTTAATTAAACAACAAAACCTAGGAAAAGAATTTACGTCCTTAAGCCAAAAGAAGAAAAATGGGGTGGTGTTGTATATTAAAGACAATTTGAAACCAAATGTAATTCTGTCAGATGATAAAGGGTGACTTTTATTAGTGGAGATTGAACTAAACAATAGGAAAATGATAATAATAGCTATCTATGCACCAGTCAGTGAAAAATATACATTTTATAGAGAATTAAAAACCATTATAACACAATTGAACTATGGTAACTGGTGTGTACTGGGAGACTTTAATGGAGTTGTAGAGCCATGTAGTGATAGATATGCAGGTACAAAAAAAAATAATTAAGAAGAATCAGGGCAAACTAGCTAAATATTTTTTTGATATTATAGAAGAATTACAATTGATGGATACTTGGAGATACAAAGAAGAAGAAAAAAGAATATTTTATTCAGATATACATAATTCAGTGTCTTGGACTGATATGATTTGGGTTGCAAAAAATACTATAAAGAATGTTAAAAAAAAATAGAAATATTAGCAAAGCTCATATCAGACCACAATCCAGTCTTATTAACCATGGAAAATAGAAATCATGAAAGAAATTGGAGACTGAATGAATTATTATTGGATAGAGAAGAAGTAATAAAAGAGGGGGGAAGTATTACAAGAATATTTTGAAATAAACTGTAATGGTGTCATTCAAAATCATGTGAAATGGGACGCCAGCAAAGCGGTGATCGGGGGATGTTTATTAAAATGAATAAGCTGTGGAGGGAAAAAAGAACAGAAACGATAGAGAAACTTATGGATGAAATTAAACAAAAAGAAACCAAATTAATAGATTCTCCTGGATGTAATAAATTTAGGAATCAAATTATACTATTGCAAAAACAACTAGAAATGGTAATGACAGATGAGATTTAAAAAAAACCTGGATTATATGAAACAAAAAAATTTTGAGCATGCAAACAAGCCAGGAAGATGGCTAGCCTATAGATTAAGAAAGGAAAGAGCAAAAGGGATGGTATTAAAATTAAAAATGGGAAATAGAGAAGTTACAGGTGAAAAAGAAATTCAAAAAATATTTAAGAATTATTTTGAATCAATTTATCAAAAACAAAATATACCCCAAGAGTCAATGAAAGAATATATTTAAAAAATGTAAAATAGGCAAAATAACTGAAATTCAAAAAGAAAAATTGAATAAAAATATTTCAGAAGAAGAAATAATAGAGGCAATTAAAAAACTGAAAAGGGGGAAAACTCCAGGGCCTGATGGCCTAACAGCTATATATTATAAAAAAAAATTATGGAAGAATTAGTAAAACCACTGCAAAAAACTATGAATGATATTTTACAAAAGAAACAGATCCCCAATAGCTGGAAGGAAGCGAGAATAATTCTATTACCCAAAGAAAATAAGGACCCAAACCTAATGGAAAATTATAGGCTGATTTAATTATTGAATGAAGATTATAAAATATTTGCATTAATATTGTCAAATAGATTAAAATTGGTAGTACAAGATTACATACATAAAGACCAAAATGGTTTTCTCCCAAAAAGACAAAATAGAGACAACGTTAGAACAGTTATAAATGCAATTGAATATTTAAATTACCACAATGAAATAAAAGGTGCATTAATTTTTTTAGATGCCACAAAGGCTTTTGATAAATTACATTGGGAATTTTTATTAGAAATATTAAAAGAAATGGAAGTAGGAGAAAAATTTAATGATTGGATACAAGCAATATATTCAAATCAAACAGCAAAATTAATAATAAATGGTCATGGAACTGATGCAATAAAAATTTAAAAAGGCACTAGACAGGGATGCCCATTATCCCCCCTATAATTTATATTGGCATTAGAAATTCTAAACTCTGAAATAAGAAAAGAGAAAGAAATTAGAGGTATTAAAATTAGGAAAGAGGAATATAAATTAAAGGCATTTGCAGATTATTTAGTTATTATGTTAGAGAACCCCACAAAAAAATATAGATCTATTGTTGCAAAAGATAGAGGAATTTGGCAGATATGCCAGTTTTAGAATCAACAAAAATAAAACAAAAATATTGATAAAGAACATGGAAGGAAGAGGAAAAGAGGAATTAGAGAAAAAAACAGGAGTTGAAATTGTAAAAATGGTTAAGTATTTGGGTGTAAATATAACAGAAGAAATTCAAGAACTATTTAAATACAATTATGAAAAGGTATGGAAAGAAATTAGTAGTGACTTAACCAGATGGAAAAATATAAACTTATCAATAATGGGAAAAATATCAAAAATATGAATGTTTTGCCAAGGCTAATTTACCTATTCCAAACCATACAAATTAGTATCTCTAATGATATGTTCAGTAAATGGCAAAAAGAAATAACTAAATTTATTTGGAATGGGAAAAAAAACAAGGATCAAAATGAAATTGCTAATGGATATGCGAGCAAGAGGGGGTTTAGGTGTATCTGATCTAAAACTATATTATGAAGCGGCATGCCTAACACAGATGAAACAGTGGATAGAATTAAAAAATAAAAGAAACCTAGATTTGGAAGGCCACGAATTAAGAATGGGACAGCACGGGTAACTTTGGTACGGGAAGATAAAAATAAATGCGGAATTTCAGAATCATATTATTAGAAAATCGTTAATAAGAATATGGAGCAAGTACAAAAGGAGACTGAAGCCTAAGTTGCCTGGGTGGCTATCCCCACAAGAAACTTTTTGTAAATGTGAATTACGGGTAGAAAATTGGATACGATATAGAGATATTTTAGAATTAAGAGAAGGAGAGTGGAAAATTAAAGAAAGAGAGAAATTAGAAGAAGGATTTAAAATGCATTGGCTGAGCTATTATCAATTAAAGGAAAGAACAAAAGTGGATTTAAATCTGTTCAAATATGAAGGTGAAAAATCAGAATTTGAAAATCTGTTGTGCTCTGATGAACCCCATGAGATTAGTAGAATATATGGTTTATTATTAAGATTCAATTTGGAACAAGAGCAAATAAAGCAATGTATAGTTGGGTGGGCACAAAATTTGGGATATCAAATACATTTGGATCAATAGGAGGCTGTTTGGACACAAGGGTTGAAATTTACATGCTCATATAATTTGAAATATTTTTTTTTATAAAATGATGTTCAAATGGTACGCATCTCTCCTCTCAATGATTGTCTTAAAGCAGTAATGGACTGGATGAGGAAAAACAAATTGAGACTGAATCCAGACAAAATGGAGGTACTAACAGTTACAGGCCCGAAACCAGGTCTGGGAATACAACTTCCAGTCCTGGATGGAACTACACTCTCCTCCAAAGACTGTGTTCGCAGTCTGGGGGTGCTCCTGGACCTGACGCTCCAGATGTCTAATCAGGTAAATGCGACGGTCAGGAGTGCCTGTTATCAACTTCAGCTGATACGCCAGCTGCGCCCTTTCCTGGAAACTAGGGACCTCGAAACTGTGGTACATGCACTGGTAACCTCCCGTCTGGATTTCTGTAATGCGCTCTACATGGGGCTACCCTTTTGCTTGACTCAGAAACGTCAACTAGTTCAGAACATGGCAGCCAGGTTGATTTCTGGTGTTTCCAGAAGAGAGCATATAACACCTGTGCTAAAAGCTCTCCACTGGCTGCCTATTCGTTTCCGGGCACAGTACAAGGTGTTGGTTATAACCTTTAAAGCCCTGCATGGTTTGGGCCCAACTTATCTCTGGGACCGCCTCCTTCCGTACGACCCTCCCCGCGCACTTCGGTCCTCTGGGAGGAATCTGTTACAGCCTATGAAAACAAGGCTGTCGGTGACGTCCCAGAGGGCCTTCTCCGCTGCTGCTCCCAGATTATGGAATGGCCTGCCGGACGAGATCCGTCTTATTAACACCTTAGACAGCTTTAAAAAAGCTGTCAAGACGGATCTTTTCCAGCAGGCCTTTCCTGAATAACTATCCCGGCCCAAGACTCGGCTGTCTTCCCTGAGCTGTAATCAGATTTTTTAAAAAACTATTGTATGTTTTAATCTTTTTCTAATCTATATATTTTAAATTTACTGTATGTTTTTAATCTTTTATAATTTAATATTATTTTAAGGGGGGGTGGGCTAGGGTACTGGGACTATGGAGTTTTTATATTGTAAGCCGCCCTGATTGCATTGCAGAGGGGCGGGATAGAAATAAAATATTATTATTATTATTATTATTATTATTATTATCCCCATCAAGATTGGCTAAAAATAAATAAGGGTGCATCAAACTTATGTTGGAAATGCCAGAAACAAGTAGGCTCTTTTTTCCACATGTGGTGGAAGTGTAACAGAGTAAGGAGATTTTGGTTTAAAATTAATAGGTGGATAGAAAAAATATTGGGGTTTAAATTAAATAAAAGACCGGAACTATACCTATTGAATATGGTGAATATAAATGATAAAAGGGAAAGAAAATATAGGAATTTAATTTGTTATTTAATCACGGCAGCAAGGATAATTTATGCAAGAAAGTGGAAAACCAAGGAAATACCATCATTTCAAGATTGGATACAAAAAGTGATGGAATTTGCCTTATTGGACAAACTCTCAAATTTAATAAGGAACAAGACAATTGACACTTATAAAAAACATGGGAACTCTTTATAGAGTATATCAAAAAAGAAAATGGAGATATTGCTATCATGGGATTTAATAATTATCTAAGTATTTAATAACAACACAATAATTTTATATATATATATATATATATATATATATGTGTGTGTGTGTGTGTGTGTGTGTGTATAATATTAGGTGACTTGAGAGAGATGTCTGGAGAACTTGATAATATAAATATGAATAATAGGAAGCATATTGATAATCTCAATGAAAATGTATAAAGAAAGAGAAGATGTAAATAGTAAGAGTTATGGAAAGGGAGGAGATATATTACTAAGAATTAAGGAAACATACAGAGAGAAGCGGGAAGTCAATTTTAAGTGGGGTGGGTGGGTAGGGGAGGTGGTAAAGGGGTATAGGTTCAGTTTAATGTTGTTAGATTTTTATTTTGTTTTCACTTTATGTAGTAGATGTCTATATATGTTGTTTGTTCTGTCTTTTTTCTTTTGTATATTTAAAATTAATAAAGAAATATTTAATATAAATAAAGGGCTTTTAATTTGGGGGTGATACAATTTTTGTTTTGCTTTTAGTATTTTTAAATTGTTTTAAGATTGCTTTAAATGTTGTGGTTGTCTTAATGGGAGCTGTTTAATTATATTTTAAGAGAAGTCACTGTGTTCTTAGTTGTATCTGTTTTCAAAGAGGTAGCTATGTTAGTTTGTTTCTGAATAAAAAGAGAAAGAAAAAGCAGTTTAATAGCTCCTTTAAAATGTAAAATGGTGCCACAAAATTACTTTTTCCTTTCCATTTTATACACAATTTTAACCTGTGTTTTACTTGTGTTGCAAGCTGCCTTGGGACCCAGTATCAGGAGAAAGTGCATTAAATATTAAATAAATGTTAATACTAAATAAATGATATTAATTAATGTCTGTCTGTCTCCTAACATTTTAAAGGCAATGGATACAGATCTTTTAAAAAGTAAAAATGACAAGTACAGGCTTAGTATAATTAAAAGAGCACAGGGAACTAGATTACTTGTAACAAGGATTTCCTGTCTCAGAATTTTATGCCTTATTCCAGTAATGGCAGTGATGATGGCCATAGTTGTAGTAGTGATATTTCCCCCAGGCTAGGTTTGGGAATTGTTGTTGGACTGCACTTTTTGGCATCATGGTTCACCAAAAACCATGGGACATGGCACACTGTCAAGGCATAGGCCTCTTTTTTTTTTTAATAAATATGTTACATTTGTTGTTATTTGTTTGCCATGTACTCACACCATCCCTATGAAAGAAAGATATTTAAGAGCTCCAGTCATCAACTGCGCTGCTCAGGTTTTCCAAAATCAGGCTGTGGCTTCCTTGATTGAATCCATCCGCCCGTGTTGCCTTCTACCGTATCAAGCATTATTGTTTTTTTTCTTCTTCTTCTAATGAGTCATATCTTCTCGTGATATGTTCAAAATACAACAGTCTCAGTTTAGTCATCTTGGTTTCTGGGGATTGTTCAGGCTTGATTTGCTCTTGAATCCATTTATTTGTCTTTTTGGCAATAAATGGTATTAACAGAACTCTCTTCCAGGACCACATTTCACATGAGTTGATTCTCTTCCTTCCAGCTTTCTTCACTCAGCAGTTTTCACAACCATACACAGAAATTGGAACTACTATGATATGATTGCTGCTGACTTTGGCTGTAATGATATATGTACAGTCATCCCTTCACATTCACATGTTTCATATTCACGTTTTTGCGTATTCGCGGTTTGTAGCTACTGCTGGAATATGTCAACAGTACTGTTATTGCAAGACTTTCTCCTCCTTCTCCTCCTGTCTGGAAAAAACACAATCTCCACACCACCATGATTCTGCAAGATTTTCAAAGTCCCTCCACCTCCACTCTGGTGGGAAGACCAGCTCTGCCCCCACACCCACCACATCCTGGTCCTCTCACTTCTCTTCCTCTTCGCCAGCCAACAACATTGCCTGTTTCTCCCTTTCCTGTATTTGAATGACAATGGACTTTTAAGGTGGTTTAGCAATGTTTAGCTCCAGATCATGGTGCACAATTCATACCGGTTTGGAATCCAGGTGAGCAGGAGACAAAGGGTGTTGCTGTTGGCTGGGCAGAGGGAGGAGTTGAGGGTGGGAAAGTTTTCTGTGCCTGAGAACTGTTGCTGCTGCTGCAGAGGGGACTGTGCTTTTTGCTTCGGTTTGTGGGGAGATGAGGTGGAATAAAAATTTTAAGGTGGAAAAAAGGTTGGTTTTGGTGCCAGGACAGCACAAGAGGTGGAGTGGTTTTGTTGCAAGGATAGGAAAATAGAGAGAGGTGTGGTCTAGTTGGTGGTTGTCATGACATCAGCTGCTGTTACTAACATTTAATTTGGAATGAAGGGAGGCAGAGGGACTTTGAAAATCAGCTGAGGCAGGAAAAGTAGGTTCTGACAGTGCTGTTGGCAGGAGAGGAGAATACAGCATGTTTGCGGTGGGGCTTAATTTATTCACATTTTTAAAATTTCCACAGTGATGCTCCACCCCAACCCTCACAAATGTGAAGGGACGACTGTACTAATCATGCTACATTGGTTGGGACTAAAAAGTACCCCAATGGCAATAATTGATTGATAGGTATGTTGGAATAATTTTTGTCAGACATTATTTTTGTCTGTCAAAAAATATACATTTTTTAATCCTTAACAGGTAAAATTTTGGGGATGTTTGCCAGCACCATCTATGACTTAGTACAGTAGTTCCACATGTGGAACTATACTACAGGTGGTGACTCACTAACCCTTGGTTACAGTTGGTGACTCACTAACTCTTGTAGAGCTACTGCAGACCCTTCCCAGGGCCATTCTGTGCCTGGTGGAGAGTGGGTGGAGACTGGAGAAGCATCTGATTATGTCCCCATAGCTAGACATGACATGATTACATAATCCACTGAGGTGCACTAGGATCTCCCACAGGTCTCAGCAGATGATGCAATCATTTTGCAACTTGCTGCTGGAACATAGCCAGATTTTTTTTCAATCACCCTCCTCCACGAAGCACAAAACACCCATATTGGCTCTGCAATACATGGGGGGAGGGGCATGGGTTGGAGCAGAGGGTGGAAGGAAACACCAATCTCCACATCAATCAAAAAGGACACTTGCAGACATAAGGTTGACTTATGCATGCATATGCCACTAACAGCATGAAAGCCAATGTTTACAACTCTTCAGGTGACAATGTTGTAGAATTGCCTACATTGTTCAGTCTAGCCTTGTGTGGATTCTACAGCAAAATGTTTTTCTAAGGGATTAAAATGTCCCATCCTGGTTCATTATTTCTTTCTACTGAACAGTTGCAAACTCCATCAAAAGCAAGATCTCAGCCCTCAAATGTCAGATTTTTCAGTTGCTGTAGCATTGTATGGCATTATGGCTGATATCCTACATCAGTGGACAGAGCATAACATTCTGCCAGTGTACTTTCCCCCTCCCCTTTCTGTCCCAGTGCAATCCACCTTTTCCATACTGGACTTTCCTCCCATGGTCAATTAGTGGCCAGGAGAGGATGAGGCGTTGAATTTTCAGCTGAAGTTTTGCAGCCAGGAGAAGAGATGTCATCCTTCTGTACCTCCAGTTTACTGAAATGTACTCACTGGAGATCATAGAATCACAGAGTTGGAAGAGACCATGAGGGCCATCCAGTCTAACCTCCTGCCATGCAGGAACACACAATCAAAACATGCCCAACAGATGGCCATCTAACCTCTGTTTAACAACCTCCAAAAAAGGAGACTCCACCACACTCCGAGGCAGTGTATTCCAATGTTTAACAGCTCTTACCATCAGGAAGTTCTTCCCAATGTTTAGGTGGAATCTCTTTTCCTGTGGTTTGAATCCATTGCTCCGTGTCCTAGTCTCCTTTCAAGTATAGTTGGACCCCAGTATCTGTGGAACCAATATCCATGGTTTCAGTTATCCATGGGACACAAAACAGAGACATATTATAGAGTCATCCTAGAAAATGTCTAGAGAGGCATCCTCTCTAGACATCTTCTAGGTCTTCCAACACAACTCCATGGTATGTTTTTACCTGAAGTCCATTATTTTAATAGGATTCACTGTTATCCATGGTTTCCAGTGTCCACAGTAAGTCCAGGAACCAAATCTCTGCACATACAGGGGTCCAACTGTATTTAAACATGGCCATCATGTCACCTCTTAACCTTGTCTTCTCCAGCTAAACATACCCAACTCCCTAAGCCACTCCTCATAGGGCATGGCTTCCAGACCTTTCACCATTTTGTGTTCCAGCATGACTAACCTTGAATTGCAGTGCACAGAATGGGACACAGTATTCCACATGAGGTCTAACCAAAGCAGAATACAGTGTATTATTACATACCTCAGTTTAGACACTATACTCCTTTTGATGCATCCCAGAACTGCATTGGCTTTTTAAACTGCTACATCACCCTATTCACTATGTTCAGCTTGTAGTCTACTAAGAGTCCTAGATCCTTTCCACATGTACTGTTTTCAAGCCAGGTGTCACTCTTCATATATCTCTGCATTTTATTTTTTCTACCTAAATGTGGTACCTTACATTTCTCCCAGTTGAAATTCATTTGGTTACTTTTGGCCAGCTCTCCAATCTGTTAAGGTCATTTTGAATTCTGATCCTGTTCTCTGGGGTATTTGCTGTCCCTTCTAATTTGGTGTCATCTACAAATTTGATAAGCATGCCTTCTATTCCCTCATCCAAGTCATTGATAAGGATTGAATAGCACTGGGCCCAGGACAGAACCCTGTGGCACCCCACTAGTCACTTCTCTCCAGGATGAAGCAGAGCAATTGGTGAACACCCTTTGGGGGTTCGGTCAGTCAACCAAATACAAGTCCACCTAACAGTAGCATAGTCTAGCCCACATTTTACTAGCTTAATTGCAAGAATACTATGGGGGACTTTGTTGAAGGCCTTACCGAAATCAAGATATGCTACATCCACAGCATCTCCTTCATCTATCAGGCTTGTAACTCTATCAAAAAATGGAGATCAGAGTAGTCTGGCATGACTTGTTTTTGAAAAACCCATGTTGACTTTTAGTCTAAGACCTGGGAAGGTGTCTTCTCTCTTTTTCCAGTTGTAGAACTTCAGACAGAGATGGGTACCCTCGCAACATCCTCTGGGTACTAATTGGTTATGGGGACACACTCCAGCTTGGAAAAGATTGGTTAAACTTGGGAAGGGTGGTTGTTCTGCAAGGAGGTACTGAAAACTTTCTTATGCAACCTGCATATGTCATCAAGAGGATCTCTACTTGTGCCTTCAAACAGACTAGCGAGGCTGCTGTTTTGGTAGAAGAACCATACTACTCTCGTAGAACATATGCTTGATTACATCATATCCTGACTCTAGCCTGCTTGACACTTTGGAGAGCGGCTGCCTGATCAGTCAGCACAGCACTCTCGGGACATAGGAAGATACCTTCTCCTGAGTCAGCCCATTGCTCTGTTTAGTCTGATATTGTCACTATCAGATGTCAGCGGCAATCCGGGATTTCAGGCAGGAGTTTATTCAGGTACTGAAACTGCAGCCTCCTGTGTGCTAAGCAAGAGCTCTGCTGTGGATCTATAGCTTCTCCCAAATTGTGACTTGGTCTTGAAACCAGTTTTCCAAGTATTCATAATTATTATTTTCTTAAAACCAGAAGACAAACTCTTAATTACTGAGGAAGAAACACACAACCAAAAAGGAAATTTAAAAGCAGCAAAAGGATCATCAGCAACAGCAAATAATCCAGCAAATATTCCCCAAATTACAAGATTGGGAGTGGGAAGATGCTTGTTTCTTTCTGTTTATTCATTAGAGCTCAATTTATTTGGAAGAAGAAAAGAACTAGGATTTAACTGGCTTAAACAGGCTGTGTTCAGCTGAGCCACACAGTCAATGGAAATAAATTTTAAAGTAGTGCTGCAGCATGTAATACAAAGATATCCTAATGGTCATTTACAAGTACAGGTGAATGTCAAAAGAGGGCTAAACTGGTATTCTTTATGCAAACTTGTGCAAATGGTCCCCACCCTTGCTGTGCAAAGCACTCAGCACAGGCTCCCAGTTTGGAAACTTGCCTGCTGTGCTATTTCCTTTTTTTTTTTTTTTTTAACTTGGCTTACTCCTCATTCCCAGGGGGTTAGTACTTCCTGTACTCCCAAGTGGTATTACTATGGCACCCAAGGAAGAGCCGAGTGGTAACAGGAGGCCACATTTAGGATACAGAAATATCTATTGCTACATTTGCAGTGTGCAAGACATAGGAATGACGATCCAGCCTAAATTAACTTTTACACCCCCTGCTGATATCAGGATTGAAATCACAGTACAAATTTCCCACACCCACTGAACTCCAACTTACCTTTCACTTGTTTGGGCCTATAATGAAATGTGATGGTCTTCTCTTGCTTTAATTTGCTACGCAATCTGATTACATTTGTGACACCATAAAGTGGCTTGCACAACCTCTCACACACACTGAAAATATGCACGCTCCACTTCTGTATAGACTAGCCCTGTGCCATCACATGGCCACAAACCTGGCCACCAAATCCCCAAGGCAGAAATGCTTCCCCATCCTCTGTGTGGTCAGAAAAAGTGGGAGAGTGTTTTCCCCTGTGTATTGAAGTGCACGTGTAAAGTTCCTTCATGTGAGAAGAGAAACTGTTTGGGCTGGAGTCCTTCCTTGCCTGGAGTCCAATCCATTTACAACAGTACAGTAGGACCCCCATATTCGCTGATTCATTATCCACTGATTCAATTATCCCCAGGACACAAAATAGCACACCTAACATAAGAGTCTTCCTAGAAAATGTGTCCTAGCCATTTTCTAGGTCCTCCAAGGCAACTCTATGGTATTTTAAACCAGAAGCCCCATTATTTTCAATGGCATTTGCTATTATTCATGGATTTTGTTATCCACAGTGAGGTCTGAAACCAATCTCCCGCAGGTATGGGGGTCCTACTGTATGTATAGAAAGCTCTTTGCCACGTTGTCCACAAGTCTTGACAGTAGTGTTTCTGATAGTAGTGCAGCTAGGTTGTATGATCCTACAGTTATCTTAATTTGCTGAACACAAAGGGGAGGGTGTCTCATGTACAGCACTGTTTTGTATGTCATCCTGACAGTAACTTCAAGATAATTAATGCTTGCTCTACTTGAAGTTAACAGGAACATCAAAACAGGTGGTGTATCTATATTTCTGGGTTTTCAACTGAAGCTAAATGGCTGCTAGATTTCAGACTCTCTGGAATCCAATCTACTTAAAATGCAGTACTGATGCAGTATGGAAGCTACTTTATTTTATTTTTCTCTGACTTACCAATCAGAACACCATCGGTTACCAATGGGTCTGTATATGTTCCTCACATTAGCTGGCTAGCCCAATTACAGGTTTGAGGCAGGTCTGGCTTATATATCATTGAGTGAACTTGATATTTGGTGTTATCACCACCATCCTGATTAATTGGCTATCTAAGTTTTCCACAATGTCCAAAGCAATGCAACAGCAGGGACACTGTAGAAAATTTAAATTGCAGCTCCCAGATTTCTGAGGGCCATCATAATGATATTTTAAAAGGGCCCAGCGTAGACACTGCAGTCTAACAACATTGCCTCAGAATGCAGTGGATTGAAGTTAGCTTTTGGCAAGCAAGACCGATTGGAAATACAGGTCCACCCCTGTATCTGCAGGGGATATGTTCCAGGACCCCCTGTGGATAACTGAAACCATGGATAATAGCAAACCCTATTTTGAATAAGAATGCCAGAAGTTGGGGGACCTAGAAATGCCCAGAGAGAACATATATTTTCAGACATGGATAAGAGAAACTGTGGATACCAAATCCATGGATACGGGGTGTGTGTGTCAACCATTAATATGGAGGCTTCCAAAACATTTACTGTGTGCTGTATGTGGGGCCAGCTATGTTTGAAATGCATTTGCCACACGTATGGCCTGATGGCATGAAATGCTTCCACCTATTGCCATCAGTGTCATTGTGAACAACTGAAACTGGCAGAGAGCAGTCCCAGATGCCCTACACCTGGCATTTTGAAGCCTTTGTTCTTCCCACATCAATTGTGCCATTTTAACAATTCCCAATAAATGGGACACTGCTTGCTGGCCTGGTGGAAATGAATGCTTGTTTCTGAAGCACTTCCTTTTGTTTAACATGATGCCTCTTGCTATTTAGGATTGGAAAATGATTGTCCGAGACTCACAGAATCATAGAGTTGGAAGAGACCACATGGGGCATCTAATCCAACCCCCTTCCCTGCAGGAATACACCATCAAAGCACTCCTGACAGATAGCCATCCAGCCTATGTTTAAAAACCTCTAAAGAAGGAGAGTCCACCACTCACAAGGCAGTGCATTCCATGGTTGACTTTTAGAGATCACAGCATTCCTTTCTAAGTGCTTACAGACTGTCTGTTTAATGATCTGCTCTAGAATCTTTCCTAGTATTGATGTCAGGCTGACTGGGCCATAATTATTTGGGTCTTCTCCCCCCACTTTTTTAAAGATGGGGACAACATTTGCCCTCCTCCAGCCTGCTGGGACCTCTCCTGTGCTCTACGAATTCTCAAAGATTATTGACAGTGGTTCTGAGATTACTTCTGCCACTTCTTTTAATACTCTTGGATTTAGTTCCTCTGGCCCTGGAGTCTTAAATTCATTTATATTGGCCAAGTATTCCTGAACTACCTCTTCACCTATTCTGTGTGGCATTTCTCCTACTGCATCATCTGCTCCATTTCCCCCAGGTTGAGCACTGTTCTCCTTTTGGGAACAGACCGAGGCAAAGGTGTTGAGTAGCTCTGCCTTTTCTCTATTCCATTAGCATTTCAGCATCTTCTCCATGCAGCAGCCCCACCACATCCTTGTTCTTTCTTTTTCTATGGACATAACACCCCCCACTTTTATTGTTTTCAACCTCTCTAGCAAGCCTGAGCTCCATCTTTGCTTTAGCTTTGCTGACCTGGTTCTCTCAATTCTTCTTTGGTGATCCCCCTTGTACAAGTCCCTTTTAAGTCTTAACTCAGTTGAAAGTTCTTTAGACATGCATCCCAGTTTCTTTAGACACCTCCCCCTTTTCCTCCTCATTGGAACTTTTTGTAGTTGTTCCTTCAATATCTCACTTTTCAGAAACTCTCAGACTCTGAACCAGGACTGAGCTGTTGGGTTCTTTTTGCTGAACTCCATTTCCTATCCTCAGGGAAATCTAGGCAAGCTCAGTGAGTTAGTCTCCTGTGTAAAAGACACAGATGATAAACATGTGCTTATTTGGACACAGAGTATTTCCTTCTAGCATAAGTGGTAGGTGTGGTGGTATTAAAGATGGCTGTCAGGGTCTATCAGGATTCCCATGAGAAAGGAAATGCAAGAATTGAAACTAGAGTTGCAGCTACAGAGGGCTGAGCAGTGAAGTTTGCAGATATCCCAGATCCTTCTCCCAAATCAATGGTGGCTGGTAGTTTCCGTGTCAGTGGCTAGTGAGGTCGAAGGCTTTCACAGCTGGCATCCATAGATTTTCCTTGGTTCCCCCCCCCCCCGGCTGTGAGGCCATGTTCTGGAATAGTTTCTTTCTATCTTCTTTCTAATAGTTTCGTTCTAACTATTCCAGAACATGCCTGGAAAAAAACCCAGGGAAAATCTATAGTGGGTAGTGCATTTGCTTTGGGCTTCATTCTAAACTAAACCCTATCCCCAAAATAGCTTCAGCATCTTGGACAGGTCATTAAAAGTTCTGACTAAAATCCAGACCTGATTCACCACCCCACCAACATGGAAGTCATTGGTTGCCATTGCCCTGAATATCTATCTATCATCTATCTATCTATCTATCTATCTATCTATCTATCTATCTAAAGCTCTTGGGTATGCACAATGGCCTTGGGTACTGTATGTAGGTATGTTGCCTCTTGGGCATGTACAATGCATTTAGGTATGTTGCCTCTTTCAGTGTGCTGATTGGCTGCCTGTTACTCCCATAGCCAATCACCACCCACTTGCAAATCACCACCCACATGCAAATTCCCTCTCCACCTCATAATCCACTCCTGCCACTTTTGGTCAATCTGCATACTGGGAGCAAACAAACAATGTGCTACAGTGTTGGCTATAGTTACTAAAGCTGCAGGCGTTTCCAGTTCACCAACGTCTCAGGGCTGCACAAGTCCCACTTATGATTTAAGTCTACACAGTAATATCATTCATTTCCACTGTGACAGGACCCAGACAGTCAACTGGTGATGATGGCAGGATGCCGCAGCTGCTGCAATGGGACCCAGGCAGTCAATTGGTGACGGCGGCGGGCTGCTGCTTCCACCGCTGCAATGGGACTGAGGCAACTGGGCATGAGGTCTACCAGGCATTTTGGGGGGAGTTTTTTTTAATGGTGCATGGTATGCTGGGTCCAGCTAGTTCAGCTTTAGTATGCATAAGTACACTTACCTTGGATTAAGAAATGCAAGTGAGCTCTGCAGTACCTGTTGTTCAGCAGATAAGTCTAGGATTGTAGATATAACAATATCATATTCTATCAAGTCAAATAAAATATATTTAAACATAACAAGCTACCTAGACTTATCTCTCATCTGTTCCATAAAGTTTCTTCCTTCCCTACTACAAAATTTCCGGTTAAAGTCTTGCTTGCAGAAAGTCAATGGTGGAGAAGACTGATCTCTGACAATTATATATTAGAACTACTGCATGCATAAGGCAGCCTCATGTTGGTCTGAACACCCCATCTTCATGTCATGTTAGAGCAGCAGTGGGGAACTCATGGGCCTTTAGGTATTGCTGACCACCATCACTTACCTCACCTACATTGGTCATGTAGGGTTGCTATGAGTTGCAGTCGAAAAACATCCAGAGGTCCACATGTTGCTAACCTTTGAGTTAGGGACAGCAAGAAGGGCAGGTTGCATACCTGTAACTGGTTTTTCCAGTGGTCATCTGTGCCCTCACACAATTGGGATCTCACACATGCAACTGAGTGTTTCAGAGCTGAGTAGCTTTCTGGCGGTAACCCCACTCTCTCAGGGCATTCTATATATAGTGCTGGAAAGCTACTCCTCTCAGTTCCAGAGTCTGTCATGAGCTATGGTGGACCTGCTAGAAGAGGGGAGGAGGGCAGGTTTGTGTGAGGGCAGAGATGACCATTCAAAGAACCACAGTCTGTGGTCTCTGTGCCTCACACAATTGGGAAAGTAATGAGTTTACCCATGGAAGGTGGGAGCAGGTCAGCCCAATATGGAGAAGAGAACCACTCTGCCAAAACTGGTGTCCACTCTTGCTCTGCAGTCTAGGTGGTAGTGGCAGATGAAGGTTGACAGTTGGGACCAAATGGCTGCTCTGCAGACTTTGGGGAATGATATGCCTCTGTACCATGCCTGAGTGGTGGCTACTGCATTGGTGGGGCACGAGTGGATGTGGAACGGTTGAGGTTTCTTGGCCAGCTGGTAGGCAAGGTTGATGGTATCCACTACCCAGTGAGAAAGTCTCTAGGAGGAGACTGGTGAACCTGGATGTTATCCCCCATCACAGATGAACAGATGGGGATTTTCTGAAGGGAGTTGTACAGGAAGTATAGAAGGCTAACACCCTGCGGATGTCCAAGTTATGGAGAGCTTGGTCTAGTGCAGAGGAAGGATTAGGGAAGAAGGATGGTAGGATGATATCCTAACTGCTATGAAAGGAGACTACCTTAGGGAGGGAGGAAGGGTTGAAATGTAATGTCACCTTGTCTTGGTGGAAGACTAGGTAGGGACGGTCTGACCGGAGAGTGCAAAGTTCACTGGCCCATTTGGCCAAGGCGATTGTGATGAGAAAAATTGTTTTAAGGGCGAGAAGGCATAGGTTGGCTGTGGTCAATGGCTCAAATGGTTTGTGCATGAGTTGGGATAGCACTAGGGAGAGGGACCATGATGGTACCGGGTCGTAGACTGGAGGATAGAGGTTGGAGAGACCTTTAAGAAAGCACTTTATGGTGGGGTCACAGAAGAGGGAGGCAGAGGGGTGTCCCTCAGGTTGGTGAGTCACAATGGCTGAGAGAAAGTCCTTGAGGGAAGAGATTGCTAGGCCATGTTCCTTGAGGTAAAGGATGAAGGACACCACTGTGTGACTGTCCATGGGCTGGGACGGTAGGGAGGAGGCTTGGATGAAGGCACAGAAGCATCGCCACTTCACGGCGTAGGACCGGCAAGTGGATGGTTTCGTTTTAGATTTCTTTGGTGCTGGTGTTGAAGTCTCAGTACCAGTGTATTTCTTGCCCTTCTTGGAGATCTTCGATGGGACCGTCTTGGTTGATACCAATGCTGGATCCATTGAGGCAGGCATTACGGCCTGTGTCGAAGCCAGGATGCAGTTGAGAGAACTGAGGATCCTGTACACATATTGTGAAAGGCTATGTCCAAGGGCCAGTTCTGGGCTGTAATGTCAGCTGCTCAGAGAGATTGCTCCCACAAGTGTGTCCGAAGCTAGGAGACCCTGTTTTTAAGGGCCTGGTTGGTAAAACCCTTGCAGATGGCACAGAAGGAGAACAGGCAGAGGTCATGGCTGTCTGAATGGGAGACTTTTCCTCTGCAAGAAGGGCAGGTCTTGAAGAGAGCCCTGGAGGCCATACAAGACCTGGAAGTCACCACTTTGAAGAAGAAAAAACTGAAGCATTATGCAAAAAACTAGTCCAAAGTCCAAAAAGCTGAGTCAAGTCTGAGGGAGAAGTTACTCAATAAAGAAAACGTTCCAAAGTGAACTGCACGACGGATGAAAAAGGACTGAGAGGATTAGCTTTCCAGCACTGTATATAGAGTGCCCTGAGAGGGTGGGGTTACTGCCAAAAATCTACTCAAAAATCTTGAACATTCTGTTAGTGATCTGCGCATGCACAAGATCCCAACAGTTTGAGGCACAGAGACCACAAAGAGATTAACAAAAGGCCTAGAAGGGAGACACTACAAGATCGGCTCACAAGTACCCACATCTTCAGGACTGTGGTATTTATAACTGAACCACATATGCACAGGGATACTTTTGACTCTTTTACACCTCAGAGCTTGTGACATGGAACATCTAGAGACCAAAAATGTACCAGGAAGCGAGAAAAATGGGCCACATTTTTGTATCTTTTTATTTACAATTAGATTAAAAAATGCTTGCCCACAGACAATGGATGGCCTCACAAGTTTAGCCTGGCTTTTGCCAGTGACATACCATGGCAGACCATATGACAGCGACAGACACAGAGACAGAGGCAGTAAATACTCGGCACTGATATCCATTGAGGCTTTGCTTAGTCTACCATTTGTTTTTCATTTTTATTTTTGCCATAGAATGAGGCAGTGATCTGCTGGGTCTGATTTCGCTATGTCAAAAACAGCGAAATAAACATCCCAATTTGTTTTTCTAGAAATCATATCAACTGATATGAGTGTGCATGTGATACCAGTGCACTTTTTCTGAGGATGGCAAGGCCCAAAAGCAGCTAACAAGCTAGTGAAGAAAAGGCTAAAGATTGTGGTCTATCTGTTAAAAGAATGGAGGCTGATTTCCCAGGAGTAAAATTTATGAGCCAACGATAATAATTAAGAGTTTTTTCTACTTTGCTCAGTAGCTTGAGCTGGGTGAATTCTTGGGTCTTATCCCCATATAGGCCAAGATCTTATACATGGCGAACTCTGCTATGCCTCCCTTGTCACCATCTGCAGGACTCACTGTTGTGCTGCCATAGTCCACCCTCCAACAGCCATTCCATGACTGATGAGAGCAAAGGGGATCAGAGAAGCAGCCAGGTTCAGAGCAAGGACAGCATCACACCAGATCCGCCGGGGTTCTCCAGAGGTCTCAGTGGATGAAGTCATTAGTCCGGGGACATAGACAGATGCTTCTCCAATCCCCTCTGCTCTTCACCAGCATCAGAATGAGGGAAGTTGCTATTGTGCACAATGGTGAGTCAAGAGCAGGGTTAGCTGTTGTGGAGAGAAGACAATACCAACCTCCACAATGACAACAAAATACATATGCAGGCATAAGGTGGATTTAGGCCTGTGTATGCAACTAACAAGTTGCTTACCTTAGTCATAGTTCAAGTAAACCCATTTACATGAATAGAGCTTAGCTTACTCTTTTCAACTAGGGATGGGCAAAGTGCAGCCATCCAGATATTGTTTGATGGCAACTCTTAGCCTTTCACACCATTGATATGCTAAGGTGGGATTTGCAGTCACATATCTCTAGGGCCTCACTTGGCTCACCCTAGTCTAACAAAGGCTAAGACTAAGACTAAGACTAAGGTTGGCTCACAGCCCATTGATTTAGAGCTACTCCTACTCTTTGTTGCCAACTGTTTCCTGTCCTATGGTCAAGAGTTCCCATCTCCCTTACTCCTTCTCCCAATCCTATTGCTATTCTTTGTACACCAGTTCACACTTGAAATAGTAGGGGATTTCTCTCCCACTGCCCCATAAAATCTTGTGTTTGAGAGCTTCTGAAAAGGATCCAAATAAATATCTAAATGTGTCATTTTAAAAATTATCTAAAAATTATCAGAGACACATATTAAATAATTAAAATACTAAAGTATTTTAATTATTTTTTTCAGTTTAGTGATTTCAATGATTTTTCCTCTGTTCCTGCTCTCAAGAAAGGCACAACTATGCTTCATCTGAGAAAAATGTTTCCCAGAATAGGTATTTTGGGAGTTTGATTTAGGGCAAAGGACTATTGTAAACTTGTCTTATGAATTACCCAATAAACACAATATGCCTCTTAAGTGGGACTGCCATGTAACTTCCCTTGTTTCAAAGGGATCTTAGATGCCAACTCCATTTAAAGCAAATGAAATTGCATAGCACCCAGCTTGCTATCTTTGCACTTGTAACTGGGGATATGTTAACTCCTATTAGATCAACGGAGCTACCTTTATGTTACCAAGCAGAGCCTGAAAGTAACTAGTGACAAATAGTCAGCTTTATAACTGCCAAAAAGAATTACAAGACACAACTGAGCTGTCCTTGCAAAAGAATGGGGATTATTTCACTCCTTTTGCACTGTAATTTTTTTTAAAAAACTATAGCTACAGGGCATATGTGGCCTATTTGGTCGTGTTTTGTGCTACAGGCTAGTGGTTTGTAGCATCCTGGTGTATTAAAAGAGGAAATAAAAAAGATTTGGGGGGTATGCTCAACTGATGGGAATTACTTTTAAAAAATGCAACAGTAGCATAACTACCATTTGAGGCACTGGAATAACTATTCAGTTTTTTTAAAAAATTCCCCAAGCTCTAAAATCAAATTGTCTGCTTCTGAATACACCTCTAAAGGGGACTTATCAGAACTATCTATCTAAAATCTTGCTGTTCCTGGTTGGTCCATATATAAAAATGTCGGGGCGGGAGGCTCCTTAATCTTCCCCAACCAATGGAAAGACATGAAATGATGCCTCATCATCAAGAAAAGAATCTGTAACATGTACCCATTTGAAATAATATCTGAAGTAGTTCTAATCCTATTTAACTAAGTGGCATTTACTGAATTTATCTGATTTTGGTCCATGGAGTGTCAAAATGGTATGCCTAGAATTGGTTGCCACCTGGAGTCAAATGCATTTCTCTGTCACACTTAATTTAAGACAACAGTAGCTGGAAATAGCCAATGTTACCAATTCTGCAAACAACAGAAGAGCAAGCTTGGGCAGTGGTGAGCTGGCTGAAAGGCACAAAAATGGCAGCCTTTACATTTACCAAATTATGGCACAAGAAAAGACCACAGGTCACACAGTAACAAGAACCACAGAGCACATAAATCACAGAGATCAGACAATGCTCATGTGAATCGTAATTTGGCATATTTGTATGGCAGCATAGGAAAGACAACCATAATAGGGAAATGCTTGGCTACATAGCAAATTACATTAACTTTGTCTTCTTTAAAATCTGTACCTTACTTGCAACTTTTGAAAGCAAAGATGACTGTGGTGCAACTCATAACCATCCTATACTCTGGTAAGGAAATATTTGGCTTGAGGTTTGACACAAGTGGGTATGCAATATTATCCTGATGGAAGCTGTGCCAATACCAGCCTTGTAGAACCTGTTGGGTGGTTGGAGAATTTTATCAGTGACAAAAAAGCTGCAAGAAACCTTGCAGGAGTGTGTGATTTTCATATACCTGCAGCTTCACTTAAATCACACCACACAGTGATCCTTAAGAATAAGCCCAGTGGCCGGAGGACTGGCAGTTAGGAGCCAGCAGAAAGTTGGAGAAGGGTTGTAGTTTTCCACATTCAGTACAGGATCCAGTTTAATGGTTGCAGAGGAGGAGTTGCTTTCTTAGGCTAGCACTCCCAGAATCCTAGCCAGTAAGGTCAGTAGCCATGCTAGCTGGGGGAATCTGAGAATGGTAATCCAAAATAGTAACTTTCTCAAGGAAACAGAATTTGAGCAGGTGCCCCCCCTTTTCTGCCATATTGTGGCAATGGAGTACCAGCCACCTGCTAAATTACCCCCTCTAAACAGCTATTCAACAAGTACATTATTTTGGCCACTATGCATTCAAATGGAAAATTTATGATCCTAAGCCCCTTCTTCATCTAAAGAGAATCATGGCTTTTAAAGAAATGTGTTTGAAAAAAGTTGTTGGTTTACTACTAAAATTATTTTCTTAATTTAAAATTTTCATTGGAAAATCCCTATTATTTGCTGCTAATCTAGGACAATAGACCAGGCTCTAAGTGCTTGTTAGTTTCTTGAATCCAGCCCTTCCAATATGCACTTTTTCTTACAGAATGCTCTCTCAATTGCCTCCCTCTGTATGCACAGCCACATGAGTGGATTCTGGCATACTGTTTTCCCATTTGTATCCTGCTTCATTCTGGTGTTCAATACTGTAGGGGCTTGTTCTGCTGCTCTCATACATCAATTTGAACTAAAGTACACAATGGTGAAATGTATTCTATCCTTCATGCTATGCTAATGAAACAAGGTGACTTGCTAATGAAATGGTTTATACTGCACTGTGATATCAAATTGTCCTCTCTTGCACTAAATGGGTAAGAGACTGATAGACCTTGATTGTATCCTTTAGTCTAAGTAAAAATATTTGGGTAAAATATGGTACTTTTAACAGAAGACACCCCTAAACACATTTCTTTTTGCTGAAGACATAATTAATCTACTTCAATATATACACATTGTGAGGCAGTGTGAATATCAATAATGCTTTTTACTAAGTTTTATGATGTGCCAACAGAGGCCTGGCGTATGCTCCCCGGTAATTTGTGGGCCAGGGAGGGGTGGGGGTACTTGGGAGAAGAGCGTTCCCAATGTCCCTCCAGATCTGCAGTGACTCGTCATAAGTTGTGATTCACAGGAAATCTGGGAGGGAAGCAGTGGCATTCGTTCCCCAGCTCTAGAGCTGTAGCTGGAGGCTGCCCAGGCACCCCTGCCTGTTTCCTAGCCACTAAATGGCTCGAGGGAGCATTTTCAAGCACTTCAAAGTTGCCTTTTGTGGTGGCAGCGGTGGTGATGCAGAACTGCACAGGCTGGAATGTTGGCCAGAATGTGATGCACATGTCCACCTTTTATGCTATCAGATGCAGGGATATGCTCAGTTTCTGAAATCAGTGTTCATATGAGGATACATTAACTAGCCTTGAGCAATCAGTATTATACCCTGTACACTTACTGAAATCAAAGACTTAATCTGAGGTAATAACTAAACTATACAATCTTAACTACTGAACTTTTAGGGATAGAATTTAAAATGTTGGAAATAAAAACTAATCCATTTTTTATTTTCTGATGGAAAAGAATTATTGATCTTATTTTTCTAATTTTGCAGGTCGGTGATTTAAAAAACCTTTTCATTTTCACTATGCACAGTGTGCTGCCTATTCATCTATGAAAGGACATTATCTTTACCTTTGGCTAGCATTTGATAGCTCTTTTTGGGCCTTGTGCAAAGCTGGCAGAAGTGGGACAGAGGTTTTTGTGCAACTATCCACATGGAATATTGAAAACTTGTACACTTTAGAATAGATTTCATATTATGATTTGTTTCCAAGTGGGACTTTTACATTCATTTAGCGTATCCACCATCTCAGCATCAGTAGATGATCAGTGACTTCATAGGACTGGTGGGACACATATTGAAGACATCACAATTACAAGCGGGCACAGTTTATTCTCTCAACACACTCGCGCACTGTTTCTGCTTAACAGCAAAAAAAAAAAGTTTTATTAGTTCAAAACAGTATCCTTTTCCCCTATTGTTGCACCTTTAAAAAATTGGTTTGATTTCCCCCTCCTGTTTCCATTCAGAGTATTATCTATGCTTGGCGTTTCAAATGTTTTGGAAGAGGCTCATTGCCTTTCATTCCAACTCCGCTTCTCTTCTTACGCCTTCTTATGCAAAAGAAATCTTTCCAAGATCCATATAAATACATGCAAACATTGTACATAGAGATTAAATGATATCAAAATGCAATTACAGATCAGGTGCACTTTAAGCTGGACTCTAAAATATGGCAAACACACCAGGGGTACATATTGCTTTGAAACCACCATTTTCTTTAAAATGTCATGCATACCACATAATATTCATTCTTTTGTTTGTCTTTTTTTTCTTTTTTTAATACAAAAATACCAGTGCGTATTATACTAGTTACTGCAAAAAGGGAAAACTTAAAATTCTTATATGCATGCATTTTTAAAAAAGCTTTTAAATCCAAATAAATATACATACAAATATTTATTATAATACTGTATATATATTTATTTATGGGCAGGAAAAAACCAAACAAGTAGTCTTAGCCATGGGTTCTCTAAAGGGAACATTAATTTGCAAATAAGACTCCTTTGTTTTTGCTTAGTAGGGATACTGTCACCAAAAAGCACAACCCAGAGAGTGAGGATATACGTAGTTATCAGGATGACAAGCTACATGGATGGTGACTGCTAAAATGAAGTTGTCCTAAAGGCATAATGGATGAGAGAGAGATTCTCTCTTTTGTTGATGCAGATAGGATGTCCTGCTTTCATCAAGGTGCTCTCCTGAGGGAGAAGAGACCTTGAGTGGTGACCTCCTGAGCAGGTGGGAAGAGCAGAAATTTGAAAATGAAAGACTTCCATGGCACACATGGAATTAGAATCACCTTCCCCTCTTTTTTAATAAGACTTGCAGCCAATCTCACCAAACAGCAAAAAGGGCCAGAAAATAAATGCTGAACTAGGCAAACCTGGGCAGAATGCAATGGAACAGACATAGATTATCTATTTTTCTCTTAATACATAGCCCAGGGCTTCAGTGGACTGAGACTGAACCCACTGACAATGGTGACATGTATTGCTTTCCAAGAGGCAAATTAAACATGTCAAAATGTCTATGCTTATTTAAACATTTGTGACTGCTGTATACATTTTGGTTGTATTTGCCCATGGCTAAAATTACAATTAGATTTATTTTCCTTCTGGATTTTTTTAAAAAATAATAGCTCCATCAAACTTATTGCACAAAATTTTTGAAAAAAATTAAGTCAGTTCCCTGTGCAACTCAATAAAAAGAACTAATTATACAAGTCTAGCTTCTAAAAATGGATATTCTCCATTGCACACAAGAAATCATGTAATGTCTTTGGTACCAATCTGCCAAATTTTAACAAAAATAATAAATTCCTACTAAGTCCTATTAAGAACTGGATGCAAAACTATGTCCAGGGTGCTTTTCTTAAAAACAACAACAACAAAGCATTCCAAGGCAAAGTAACACACATCACAGGATATTATGTCATTTCCTGTCTGGCATGGCACAAACTTGAATTATTCCCACCCACTCCCTCCCTGTCATGTTCACTCTTATTGGCTACAAAGATTATTCCATGACTTATGGTATGTTTCACAGAAATTACAATCTATCCCCATCCAGCATGTGTTTCTTTATGTGGATTACCTTACTTGGGTGTTATCCAGATGCACACAAAAGGATGCTGCATGGGGCAACCAAACAAAACCCACCACCAAATTCCACCCTCCATCTAGTACTGGGGTGGGAGGTAAATGCTGATCTCAGCTAGCTTTGGATCTATCTTTTCCTCCAACAGATGGTGGGTATAGTCTGTTCTTTCACACTGCTGTTCAACTGTCTGGTGAGAGGAGGAGGGTTAATTGAAAGGAAGTACCCTTTCCCCTCAAGCCCCCAAACAGGTGATCAGTTCCACTGATGGAACCACAAAATGATGGCCATCTGTTTGACATGCATGCACATACAACAATCAGTGGATCAGGGTTTATGCCTTTTATAAAAAACACTCTTATTTTGGCCACACATGTGATGGTTCCTTAATAACTTAAGCAAGTCAACTGCTGCCAGTTTTATCACTGAAATTGAAATAGAAAAAAAAAAAACCCAACCCAACCTAATTTACATTAAAAATGTATGCACAATAAACACTTATACCTTAAGCAAACCAGCCATATCAACATAATTTATATAAAAAACATTTCTGTATAACACAATTGACTTTAGTACAAAGATGGCTGTTCAGAGAAAGGAAGCTGACTGGAGTCTGACCAATCACTAAGTTTCAACTGCCAGCCATGTGACTACATTCCACTGCAGTTACATAACTCACAGCTTAGTTTCCTTTAAACAAAATACATATGGCTGACTTGAAAATATTTGTTTCTGATCTAAAGAAAACTATATATTTTTTGCATAATATTTATATAATTATTCCCCCCACCCCTGCCCTCTTCAGGAAGCTAGACGCAAGAAAGTAAATGTACTAAAAAATGTAGGCCAGACCCCTCACCACAACCTGTCAGTTACAGATTTCTGGGAGTGACAGTTTTTCTTCTTCCAAAATAATTCTGAGGTAATAAAAAAAATTATCAAACATAAAAAATCAGTGCCCCCACCCCCAAATCTTTCATAAATATTTATGCAAGCACCTGGATACTTGGTGCTTGTTTAAATACTTGTAAAACAAGTATTTAAAATAGAAAAATGACCACTGAGACAATGTAATCTTTAGAACAGAACTGAATAAAAAAAAGTTTCCTCACCCCCTTATCTGATAGATCATATAGCAATAGATGGCAGTTTCCCTCCCTAAATTCCTCCCCATATGTACAGTTTGGATGAAAGAAATGAAGTGGATTTATCCGGAAGGAAAACATGGGGTCAGGTGATGGGATGGTGTCTTATCTGCAGTTAAGACAGTCAGTAATGGGTATCCCCTTCCCTGGCTATTGACAGTTATTTGGACCTAGCATTCATGTCCTTTTACACCAGTACTGGAATAGAAGACCTACAAAGAAGGAATTTTCATTAGTCTACCTTGAACTCATTATGAAATTCAGTGACCAATCCACAACATGAAGGTTTTAAAGGTGAAATCAAAACACTCCATTTCCACTTTGTTTGTTTGTTTAAGGAACACTTATCTCTTGGCAAAGTACCAAGCTCCTGTGTGGCAGGCGGTGCTTTGGGCAGTGCTTAGGGCAGTGCTTAGACAAGGCACAGGAGTTTCTGCTGTACGTTCTTCAAAAGGAAATGGGGGGGGGGGGAAAGGCCACCAACAAAGAAAAGCTGTCCACTTTTGAATGTTAGGATGGCAGTGCTGAAAAGGCGACAAAGCCTTCAATACAGCTACTAAAAACTAGCTTCTTTCTTTGCTTCCATATAGCACTTTCTAAGGAAAGCATCCTGCACTGATACAAGCACCTGTGCCAAATTTTAAGGCCTGCTCTGCCTCTGGTAATACAACTGTAGGTGCCCACACATCTCTTGCACCACAAATTGGCCCCATCTAGATATGCTCAGAACAGTTTCAGCAAGACACCCCCATATGACTATGAACTGCAAGGTTGAAACACAGTTTTTTCATCTGTCCAAAATTTTTAATACTAGCAAGCATAGGTTGAGATGAAGCTGACCCCATTTTCCTTCAGCACAGGAGGTTATTCATCCTCTCCAGCATTCTTTTTGAACAAATAACAGATGAACAGCAACAATCACTTCAAGAAAAGATGGAGGCCAGATGAGGTGCAATGAGAAGGGAAGGCGATCCCACTAAGAAATGTGGACAAAGCCATACTGCTACACCTTATTTTTAGTAACTGAAGGTGTCTTGTGCCACAGACAACACAGTGAATCCAAACTCAACAGAGGCAGCTTATTTGCCAATGTCACTTCAAAAAAATAAAATAAAAATGCACCAAGGTATATGTGTCCAAGAACCTTTCCTATTAAACATTTCCTCTTCAGCATACAAAATGAAAGAGAAACTATAGGAACAGATAGCTTATTACTAGAGGTGGTGTAGCTGTACTGTTTTACAACTTGTACTCTTCAAATAACTGGCCTTTCCCCATAGCAATCCTTTTGAAGACAGGGCAGCAACCACAACTTGGGAGTTATGCCACATGCTATAAGATTCTCTGGATCAGGGTTGGATGTTTACCTTACTGGGCCAATCAAAATAGCAAAACCCTAATCAAGAAAATCAATTTGCTGATATCTAAGACATCTCACAAACTTCACCTAATGCAGAGTTCTTTATTCATTCATTATTCGTTATTCATGTCCTACTTACTTTTCATTCCCTTGGGGAACTGTCATTTTACCTTGTTGCTTGTCTTTGTTCTGATTCTATAATTTAAAATTATGTTAAGACCTTTTGTCACCCTCATCTTCCGTGGGTGATACTATTACAAAAACAGAGATATGGACAAAGAAAAATATAGAAATCAGGTACCATTCCACCCCACACCCTATGGAAGACTGGGTTCTCTTTCACATCCAGTACCTGATTTCAGACTCTCCTCTAATTTACACCCCTTTGTGCTCACCCCCTTCTTCTCAAGGATATATGTCAAGGTCTAGGATTCAGATTCTGCAACTAAAAAAAGGAAGTTCCCAGCAATCCCCACACAACTGCATCATTAGACGCAGTACACACAGCTCTTGAAGAGAACCCTGTTTTTTTAGGCTTGCAACTTCAGTGACAGAAAAGCCACTATTGCAGACATGTGGAGCCCAATTCAAGGAGAAGGTGCATCAAAGGGATGGTTTCTCTCTTGAGGGACCACCTCTGCCAAAATAATTGTTTAAATGTAAAATTCTGTGATTTCTGCAGCTAACCAAATGATAAAGGGGGAGAAAGAAATAGGCATATACATGTGAGAACTTAACAGAAAGTGGCCACAGTACATGGTCAGATGTTGGTGCCTACGTTGTATGGGGGATGAGCAGAAGATCATAGTTCAGAGGTCAAACTGATGTTTCCAAGCTGTGTAGAGGGCTTTCTGGCTCTGGAATGGTGTCCTCAGCTATACTGCTGTCCACTGCATTGTTATTTTTGTTGAGGGGTGAGGACTCGCCTGGGCTCTCCTCACTTTGCTGTTTGAGTTCTTCAGCTTCTGGGTCTTCATCAGTGCCATCGAGGAATGGGGTCCGAGGCTCGTCTTCCTCCAGGATGAACTCTGGGTGAGTCATGAAGTTATGAATGGAGGTTTTGGATTCAGGTTTCTGGAGGCCTTCATACAAGGAGCTACGGAATGCATTCACCACTTTGATCTGTGCCAAAGAGGAAGAGAGGATTAAAAACACAACAAAACAAGCAAATAAAAATGTGAATAGTGGCCAAAGGGAGCCCTTATGGATTTTGAGGGAGAAGAAGAACATAACAAGTATATAAAAAAAATAAGAACAGTTGCAGCAGCAACAACAATAGAATTTTTGAGCAAAAAAACTAAAATCAATATAAAAAGAGGACCTATGGAGAACCAGAACAGTCACATGGGTAAGAGGCCAGGCACTATACGTGTGATGGGGCAGCCAACTACGATAAGGCTTCAGGAGCTGCAAGAAAAGGCATGTAACATTTTAAAGACAACGGCTTTGGAAGGCATGGACATTCAAAGCAGAACCATTCTTAAATGTGTCCCTGCGTGTTCAACAACAACAACATAAATACCCCAATGAACCAGCTCAGAGTGGTGAGTTAAGACATACAATTGCAAAGTGTGATTTACTTCCAAGGCAAAATTAGGATGGGAAGTGACAGTGACAGTTTTTAATTTTCAAACCTATAGAGATTAATGTGGTGACTGCGTCGCACACAAAAATGGCTGAGATTGTGTACTGCAGTAAACTGAAGCAGGTTGCCAATAATGATGAATGTACCAGTGAGCATGCAAGAGACAACAGCTGCTAAATGGGAGCCGCCCAAGCTGAGGCGCTCCAAAGCTACAGTACAGCCATTGTGTTTGGAAGCTGGACTGCATTTTCCAAGAACAGTTACTAATTTTGGAGTTTATTCTACAGGTATTCCCAGCAGTTGCAGCTATTTTGAGCAGGCTTCTCAGTGCCCCTGGCTTATGGGAGGAACAGCAACCCATGGCCTACTGCCTAGCTTTATGTGGTCCATGGTGATCACTTCTGTCAATAAGCTGGGCAATGGGGAAAAGCATATGGCTTCAGAATCCTTCCACTCCCAGGGGGCCAGTTTTCTCCTCCATTAATCAGTGAGGATAGAGTTTCGACCAGGATCCCATGGAAGAGTTGGTGTTTCCCAGAGGGAAAAGCTCCCCAAATCTCCTGGACCAATGGGGGGTTTTCAATTTTTGGTCACAAATTACACTCTCTTCCTTCACCTCACTTGCCATGTGCAGAAAAATGAGAAATTGGAGGCCTGAATTTGTAAGGACCCATAAGAAACTAGGCAACTATACATGTGGCTCTTGAGAAACAATAATGTATGCAGCTCAAAAATTGTTTGGTAGCAAAGTGCCAAAGCTCTGCCTTCTTTGGCTGTTCTGAAAAGCCAGACACAAACTTAAAAGAGTATTTCTGTTCCTTCAGCCCCTGCATCAATCACAGTTTGCTCGGTCATATAGATAAAATGCACATCAATTTCCATAACAAGGAAGGACTGTGAACACTGGAGTTGAGAAATCTTCTCTTTATAGGGTGAAGCATACTACTGCAAAAGTTACACTCAGCAAGACAAAGCAAAATAACATAAAGGGTGATGATAAGACCTTGCTGTTGCCAAGCCTATCATATATACCTTAAATACAGATGATATCAGCTTTCCATTGAGATTTCATATGCAGTGTCCAAGTCACAGAAACACATTCCAAGAGCAAATTAAAATCACAATGTAATTTGGAAAAATTCTCCCTCCTTGCTTTTATATCCAATTACTTACAACATCAAATGCATTGGCAGCAGTACTCCAATGCCCTTACAAATTATCATGTTGGTCATGCTTCCAGTCCTTATGATAGGGTCTCCAATCACAGAAATCTCCCAAAATCCGAAGCAAAAGAAAAAAATTCCACCCAGGGACATGGGGATTCCCAGCAGATAATGGCCCATCAACCAACCATCAGCCAAACAGACACTAACAAGCCTTGCATTTCTATACCCAGAAACTAACCATTCAATTACACAAATTTACATATACTCCCCTACAGGGGTTCACAGCATATAAACTCCAAACACACTCCTACCCAACCATTCTCTGAAGATGCCAGCCACAAATGCAGGCAAAACATCAGAAAGAAACTATTCCAGAACACGGCCTCACAGTCTAGAAAAAAACCAAGGAAAATCAAAAGAAAAACTGCACACCACTCACTCTTAATCACTGGCAAAAACACAGTGAACGAATGCAATTATATACATAAATACCTTGATTTCTACAAAGTGCTACACATTATTTTGGAAGTGGCTTTATCCCCATCTTAATGGGGGTTCTTGATCACCAATGGTATAATGGGCCATACACTATAAATGGAACTAAATGATATCTGGATAGCTGGAATATCAGTCACTGCTTCTACTCTGCAAACTGATGTGAGAAGGGACAGCTGCCAATGGAGAGGCAGTGAACGGAAAGACATTTACCTCTTTCTGGCTTACCGCTTTCCTTCTGCAACTCCCTTGCTTACCAGTCAATATTAGAGATCACTACACTGTGTAGAAACAAAGCACGTGGTAATATAATTCTGACCCCAGGTACAAGAAACCACCAAAAGGGCCAGAAGAACCCCGGTGTTTCCAAATCCCAGAAGCCTGGATAAATCGTTTTAACATTCCCATAGGGGGTCTGAAATAGTCTTCAAATAACTTCCAATTTTTTTAAAAAAGCAAGTGTAAAGGCAGTGAAACTCTGGGGAGATGAAAGGTGGGCTGACAGTGACCTCTGGACCTCCACACAGGGGGATGGATTAGAAAGGTGTTAATCCTTGCCATCCACTATGGTTCCAATCCAGATCATGACTCCACCCCCAATACATATAATCTGCATTTACTTTAATCATGCTCCCCATGCAAATTAAAGGCATAGAGTCCCAATTCTAAATTGGGACTACACTAGAGATCAAATAATTAAAGCCCTGGACTTCCCATTAGAAGTATGGCCACAGGAGTCCGATGGTGAAAGAGCTCTACTACACTCCAATGCTAGGGTACAAATCCAATGAGTCTTCATGCATTTACTTTTGGTTGGGAAAAATAAAGATGTAGCTGCATGCTACATTTTGAAAGTAGCATGCAATTATCTATGTCCAAAGGGATCTTGTAGCAGCACCTTTTGAGACTGAGAGAAGAAAATCTGTTGTAGTACAAGCTTTCGTAGACTGAGTCTACTTCATCAGATTCAACAGAATAGGTTTATTTAAAACTCATTTTACAAGATTATATGATAAATTATCAGGGTGGCAGATGATTATGGCCTCTGGGCAGGACAATGACTTTTGAAGACAATGGTAAATCATTTCTGGAACTGGTCCAGCCTTTGGAAACAGTAAAGAATTTTGCTGGTAAACCTCATTTCTGCAGTTCCAGTTGCACTTCTCTTATTCTGAGAAGTTATTTTAGGAATATACCATGTCTTTACAGTTGGATGAAAAAATCAGTTGAAATATCATAAAGTTAATTTTATCTGAATTGCAGCAATATAAATGAACTTCACCTAGACAAACAAAAATGTTTTATTCTGTTATACGTTACAAGTATTTTTGAATGCTATCCCCAAAACTAGTTTCAGCACCCTGGACATATCCTCTAGGACAGCCATTTTCATTTCAACTGGCCATAGCCAAGTGGTTTATTGCCACTGCAAAGGTTTAAGACCCAGCAGAAACCACTATCAGCAGGAGCAGGGAGGCTATTTTGGGCACATGTCCCATCCGTTTTATTCCTCCAACATCTGCTCTGAATATGACCCTTTGGGACAACAGAGGAGACGGCAAAGGAGAAGGAAAACTGCTCCTGGATCTGCTTTTGCTCAGTAACAGGACAGATGGAATACTGTTCAAACTGTCTTTCAGGGAAAACTTGGATTGTCTAAGTATTATTAGTTACTAGCTGAAATACACCTGATGCTGTCTTTCTTAAAAAACAAAAACTAAAAGGAGCCCATGGCCCTCCCGCTTTCTTGCTTATTCTCCCCCACTTTTTTTTTCTTTTGGCCCCAAGAATCTTTCAGCAGTACCAGAGAGAGCCCCTTTCCACTTTCCTGCCCTTTTAAATACTTAAGAATCTTAGCAGCTCTGCCTCTCCTGTCTTCCTGTTTTTTTACTTGTTTTAGAAATTACAGTGCCTCCCAGCACCTAATCCTCTTTTCTAGCTGAATTGCACCTGGTGCTGCTCAGCTCTGTATTTTTAGTACTCCCAAAGGAATCTATGGAGCCTAATGTTTTTCTACCTGTTTTGCTTAGAATTTTGACTGGAAGATGGCTGCAGCAACTTGGGCAACAACCAAAAACACTGTCAAATCTTGAACCATTTATGATGACATCTTGATGAATTGGGGCTACCACAGTCATGCATTCTCTTTCATTATTACAGAAAGATTCTGCAATTATAAGAACAGCGAGGAAGAATAAACTTTCTAAAAATAGATAGCTTGTCCCCACCATATACCTACTTTTGCAAAGCATGGTTGCAGCAAAATGTTAGATATTGGCCTCCCCCAGGAGACCTGGGTGGGCAGCACTCACCCACAAAAAATTATCATTTCCCTCCCGCCTCAAATACCCTCCAGGGAGTGTGGGGAGCATTTTTGCCATGTTCTCCCCAGGACCACTGAAGGCATTTTTTTAACAAGAAGTGATCCAGAAGTCACTTTCTGTTCACTTCTTGTTTTTAAAAATGGCCCCTTGGCCCTGAAATGACCCAAAGAAAATGCCCCTGTGGCCCCTAGAGGGTGTTTGGTGGCATTTGGGGGCAAACAGTTTTTCTTCAATTTGGTTTTCACCCTGGGGAGATCCCCCTGCTTTGGATGTTTTGGGTAGGTTCAATTTAAATAACTTTGTATAATTGTGACCATAAAATCACATTATTTCAGCCAAAGATGGGGAACCTTTGGTTCTCCAAATACTTTAGACTTTGTCTCTTACAATCCTTATTCACTGGCCATGTTGACTATGGCTTCTGAGAGCTGGAAGTCCAAAATATCTGGAGGGCAAAAAGTAGAAAACTATTGTTGTAGGGCACATCCTCAGTTCATGCAGAGTAACAATGTACATCTAGAACACATCCTAGAATCCTCCACAACATGCTGTTCTGTAGTAAATACTCCATTTCTGTCAACTGCTTCATTGTACCAATGAACCATAGGTATGACATTTATTTATTAAAATATTTATATCCACCTTTGATTAACAGCAGTCAAAGTTTCTGGAAACAAAGTCCTGTACTTTGCCACACATGTAATAATCAGATTTATGATCCACAGAAAACAAATGCGTAACCCAGGCCAAAAAATTCATCTCCAAACTCAAGGTCTGGTTTATTAATAAAAGAGGATAAAGATAAGTATTTTTGCATTTCTTCTTGATGGAATAGAATAGGGCTGAATAGGATACTGAACATCTGACAGACCTTAGTTCCTTTAGAATCTTACCTCATCCTCCACAGAACCAACCAGGAAACATTATTTAATAATGATGTCTATCATTAGCAAGTGATATGGCTATGGATGGCCAGTATCACATTACACAATCCCTCTCTGGCATGAACGTAATTTATGAGTTCTTACTTTTCTAATGAACCAGCCTTCACAAACACAGCATTTGGGGATGATGAGTTTTTAAACACTGTAGAACCTTCCGTCAAATATCAAGAGAAAGGAGATACAGAGTATCAGAGAGGTAGCTTGAAATAACAGCAGAAATTAAAGAGAAACTGCATAAGTAATTCAAAAAGGTACAAGCACAGTTTTTGATGCAGTTGTTACAGAATGCAAAATGGTGCTACCCACTGAAATAAGCTGTTTTCTTCTTCTTCCTACCTAACCAACCTCAGTTGCATAAAGACCCCAAATAATTATACAGTTGGACCTCAGTATCCACTGGAGTTTGGTTCCAGGACTCTCCTCCCCGGATACCAAAATCCATGGATGCTCAAGTCCCATTACAGACAATGGTATAGTAAAATGGCGTCCCTTATATAAAACAGCAATCAGCAAGGTTTGCTTCTTGGAATTTTTTCCTGGAATATTTTCAAGCTTTGGTTGGTTGAATCCATGGATGCAGAACCTATGGATACAGAGGGCTGACTGTACTCTTATGTGCTATGCAAAAATTCAGTTTGTGATTCCTTGACTGAATGTGATGCATAAAACTTGTATCTATCCATCTATTCATCTGTTTGGTGATTTACATTGATCGATAGACAGGGGAGTAAACATCATAGCTGTACTCTTTCAGAAACTCTGGTATATTTACATCAGAAAATGTCTGCATTGGCTAAGGCCAAAATATAGATTGTTAAGAAAATTCTCCTCCATGAAATGTTGATCATGAAGAAAAGAAATTAAAATGCTTACATACATCTATATTGCTGTACCCCATTAAGTGAATTAACTTCTTAAAAACCAATCACTGGCAAAATGCCTGATTCTAGATGCAAAGACTTTAACTAACTAACTAACTAACTAACTAACTAACTAAAGCCCCCCCCCAGTCCAATAAAACTCCTAACTGGCTGCCACAACATCATAGGCAATGCTAGCAAGTGGGTGATGCTAGTAATATTTATTTAATACAATTATTACTCTGCAGGTAATATTTTTACACCTACCACCTCTTCAACCAGGAAAAGGCAATGCCTGCATATGTAGGAACCCAGCTTCTTATCAGCTGAGCTACCAAAGTCTGTGCACACAGGTAACCTCTACTGCTTAGCAGAACAGAAAACTGAAGAGCCACTGAAGCCCTAGAATCAAGGAAGGCCTGATAATTTGAACCTACATAGAGGCCTGGAAGTAAGGTACATTAAAAATAATCCATTATGTTTCCCTAAACTAAAAAGTTGTGGATTTCACTGTACAGTGCATAAATTTTTAGCTAAAAGGTATTTTTTTTGCTAATTTGGAGTTCTCTATGGATTACAAGAACTATGTCCAGATCAAGAGTATCATTCTCAGGCATTCTGACAACTGTCATTTTATATTTGCACCTTGCTTTATTAGGACTGAGATACTTGCCTAGAAGAGGAGCTAGGTTGTAATTCTTAAAAATGCTCATAATCACTCTCATAATCACAAGCAAAACTTTTCTAGTCTAGCCTACTAACACTGGCCTTGATGGAGAACATGCAGAATCTTGAAACTAAAGGTGCTGAGGTTTTTTTCTAATATGAATCAATCAGCACTTTCCTAAATCCTTTCTAAAAACATTACTGTCACAACCTGATATGATACACATTTATTCTAAAGTAATTTTCACTGAGTTCAATCTGAGCTTACTGCCAAATAAGCAAAGGTGTACAGGATTGCATCATAAAGTCTTCTAGAGTTCTACAAATGGAAAAAAAACCCCTAACTTCCATTATACAACTATAACTAACTATAACTAACTATAACTATATCTAAATATCTATATCTAGATATATTTATAGGAACTAACCATAACTATAACTATATCTATATATCTATATCTAGATATATTTATAGGACCATGCAATTCCAGCCAAAGCAAATTATTTCTGTCAAAAATCTGGACTTTGGATGGAGACTTTTTCACATCTCTATATTAATTTGTGGTCACCAACTCTACTACGGCTCCCTTTCCCCATCTTTCCTCTTAAGAGGAGCACCCAAAACACTTAGTGCTCCTGTGAAAATATAGGAATTGTAATTCAGTCCTGCAAGAAAGAGAAAAAGTTGCAATAGAGGAGAACCAGAAAAGGAACAAGAAAGAATGTTGACACCAAGTTAAAGAAGCAAGAGCTTTTAAAACAACAACCACACACACACACAAACACGCACACATATGCACAGATATGTTTCTCCCCCCCACCCCCCGCCACACTTCCTCCCAATTCTCAAGACAAGAAACCATGAACTGAATTATGGGTTAAAAGAAAAGGGAAAAAGAACAGGTTTGGTTAGATCTGTGCGTGTGCCCTTTGGTGGGTATTAGGAAGTCATGCATTGAATAGACTATCACTCACTGCCCGCAGGAGGAGATGCAGCAGCAGCAGCAGCAGAAGTGGTGGGAGTGGAATTGACGGAGGAAAGAGCTACATGGGTTGGGCTAGAAACATTTTTTACATCGTGGTGCTGGCTCACGATGGAAGGCTGTCTCCTGAGGGCTCCCTGTAAAGAGGAGGCGCCGGTCTGGAATGTGTAAACTACGTCCATCTGCAAAGAATCAGAGAGTGAAATAGCTTTGTCCCACAATCAGGAGAGGAAAAGGAAGTAGGAGAATGGAAGGGGAGGCTGGGAAGACAAAGGATACAGGTACAAACACATAAGGAACAAGAGTGAAGGAAAAGAGAGAAAACCCAGTAATCCCCATAAACAGTTTCAGCAGTTAATCCAAAGGTAGAGCTACTGTATTAAGCAAAGAGATTACAGTCTTTCCCCCATCTCTTCTCCAATTAATTGTATGTTTGCATTTTGAAGTGTACCCACATGTTAGATGCAGACACAAGGAATAAAACCTTCTGGGCCTCTTTTTTGTTTGTTGAAAAGCAGCATCAGAATGGGGTCAGTTGATGGCAGAAAAACTGCAGGAAGGAAGAGTTGTGCTTAATTGCTACTTTTCTATCTCTATTTATGTACTGTTGTATTTTATCTTCTGTTTGTTGACTTCAATGTTATTTTTCCTCTGATTTCTGTAAGCAGTTCTAGAAAGGTTTTTTTTTTCCCTTTGAGGGTGCAGAGTGTAAATGCTCCTTGGTTTTCATCACATGTTTGCCTATAAAGTGCAGAGAGACCATAAGACTATAAAGCATGTAGGGTGAGAGATCAGATGGTGAGAATTGGATGTAAAAGCATCCTGAAAGCACAGTGGGGAACAGTACATGTAAGTGAAAGTCAAAGTGACCCAAGAGTGCAAGTTGCACATTTAGAAGCTTCATAGAGGCAAGCAGTGTGTTTGACAGTTTGTTCTTATATGAATGGCACCAAGGCACGTTGCAGGCCAAAGACAGGGAATTCTAACAGGAGTGGCATGTTTCAAGCTTATCTCCAGGGATGAGGTCATGAATAAGATTAGGTCATTTGTTTAGGCCATTAGAAAACTTGTAAAAACAACAACAACAAAGAAGGTAGAAGCAACAGCATTTGGTCAATTTATCCTGTAGCAGAAAGTGCACAGCAGCATGCAGAGGTATCACAATTGTAGACAGTTCCTGCTTACTGTCCCTGGTTTTGTAAAGGCAGGCACAGAAAAGCAGTGTTGGTACAGTTTGTGCTTCTCTAGCCATCAGCAAGTCATTGCATCTCAGTTGGAAAGACCCCTTACAAAGAAAGGAAGGACAGAAGCTATCTTATCAGGATGACAATTGCTGTACTTCAATCATGCAAGCAGGGAAAAAAGCACCTGTTTTCCTGAAGGAAAATAGATATCGGGCCCTCTAGAAAATTGCAGTTCTAGGACATTTGACTTCTAGGTTGAAGATTGGTTTGCTAAAACCTACATTACACACTGCAAATTAAAAGAATAACCACAAAGTTGTGTCATGTTTGCACAGTGTTTCCTGCAGCAGGCAGCACCCTTCATTCAGTGAGCATGCAAAAACTTCCTTCATGTAATTGTTCTTTCACAAACTGGATGTGGCCACTTCCTCCTCTTCATACTGGTTTGAAGGGGCATCTTATGAATTAGAGTAATTTTACAAACATCACAGTCTATCTACTTGTACCTACCAGTTTCTGCCATGTAAGAGGAGCACCTCAGCTTAAGAAAACAAATGCAGTCATTCCTCCAAGTGATGCACACCTATGACCATGATAATGTATGTATGTATCCCAGAACCCACAAAAACCTGCTTCAGTGGAACATCCTGGGCAGTCAGTGACATGCAACAGTGACCCTGGCTGGCTAATGCCAGACATCACCAGAGCTTAATCATACCACATTGCTGCTTTAAACTGAAGGTTGACATGCAACCTTTGGTGACCTCAGTGGGTAAGTCAGAGTCTTTGTTTGCATCCTTTGTATGAGACCTGTCCAAGTCTATAATCCCTCCCCATTTTTGTCATGCATAATAAAAGGACCTAAACTCAAAGTGGCATAGATTATAATTTCCACATGTAACATACAGCTTGTGTCCAAGTGTCATGCAAGTATTCTTCCAAGACCATTTCCTTGCTTTTAGGGCCTGTTAACACTTGAACTAAAACAAAAGCTAACGTCTGTGATGTTTCCCTGACAGTAGGGAAAAGGCACACACACACACATACACACACAAATCATGACATAGTACTACATTAGGATTTCTGTCCTAATTTAAACTCTGTGCTCCTCAAACTGCTCCCAGCTTTCAGTGTATCACTGCCATCTAACTTTCCTGGTTGCCAGGGCCACACCACATACTGGAAATTGTTTCAAAAAGTTCAAAGCTATGTAGTCTAGCCTTCCCTGACCAAATGACCTCCTGATGTGTTGGACTAGAAGTATTAACTCCAGCCCAATAGAATGGAAGGAACTGAAGTCCAGCACATCTGTAAAGCAGCAAGTTGGGGAGGCTGAAGTGGTTCCAGTATATTATCAGTAGACAAAATCAAGAAAATGATTTAACACATTTTTTAATCTAGAATCTGAGAAGATGCAAAGTAAAGCCAATACAAGTAGATAAGGAGTGCTCTGCAGCTTCAAAGAGCGATCAATATGTTTTATATATATATATATATATATATATATATATATAAAGAGATGGCTTTGCATCAGCCTTATTTGTGTGAAGACTGGCATCACAATGTACCACTGTACTCATATTCTCTGCCCCCATAGCATGGGGGTCAGTTTGGAATTAGCAAATGATTCTAATCCCAAGTAGAAATTTCTAGCTTTGTTTAAGTGAAAAACTTCTGCACAGGTTTCATACCTCAAGGGGAATAAAACTGTACAGGAAAATGGTAATAATGATAATGGAAATACCAGATTCCACCAGTGGTTAAGGAGGTCCCAGTGGTAAAGTTTAATCATTGATCTCAGATAAAAAGCAAAGATAAATAGCTTAGAACCAAGTTATCCAAAGGACAACCTACACCTCAATATATCTTCCCAGACTGTAAATTGGCCACAGAGAGTTCACATGCCTGCCAGTAACAGCTATTAGGTTGGCAGTCACAAGAGACAGGGCAAGGTAGATATCTTATAATGGGAGGTACATATGCCTTATTATCTGCCTGTTTTTAAATAGTCCTTAAAGACTTGGATGTTCCAGTCAGCTTTTAAATGAATGGATCATTTGATAATAAATTGGATTTTTCCCTATTATCTGAAGCAGGTATCTTTTTGTTTTTACTATTCTTAATAGTTTGGCAGGCACCATAAAAAGCTCAGTTTCAGGAATGGAACATCAAATCTCAGAATCACTGTGTAATGCTCTCTTTCAGCCTTAGCTATGCTGAATTCCAGTTGTATAGCCCCCAATAAGAGAATATTGCAAAGGTGAAGAACAAGTCCTGTCCCTGTCTCACTAAGCTTCTTTATATTGCTCCTAAAAGAACCAAGTTACAATCCAAACAACCTGGAGGGTTGCTTTCCCCTCTAAAACAAGGGCAGGCTCCTGGGGTTTTAGGAAGACTGCCAAGATCTGTTTGGATGTGGTTCTGATATCACCTGAATCAGAGGACCAAGAGAAAGGTACAGAGTAAGGAGACATGGTTGGAGTGGGGGACTTTGGTGGCCTTATCTCTTTCCTTACATAGCAAGCAAACCCAAGAGAGAACCATGCAGCAACCCAGGCCCAATTGCAGATTTGCTTATTATTACTTATTACTTCCTTTTGTGGAAGTAAGCCCTTATGATGAAAACATGGGATTGATTGGCAGAGTTTCCCTCCTGGGCCTGTTGCTAGCCTCACTCTCTCCTCGGCAAAAGAGTGAGCTTTACATTTACCTGGACTGCCTCAAATCCAACAAGACTACAAAGGACAGCCTGCAGGGCATCAAGAGCAGGGTGTGGTAGATGGAGGCCAACCTGGGCATTCAAGTTCCTCCCCAGGAAGATGCAAACGAGGAATGGGAAGGAGAGGGAAGCCCCTTGGGGCTTGGCTCTGGTTCCATTGGCCCAGTGCTAGGTGGAGATGCCCCAGAAGAGTGATCCCAAGGGCAGAGGGCCTCAGCTGTGGAGCAGCAGATGGGGGGGGGCAGGGGACTGGTGGTACAGACGCTGGTGTGCTGCACATATGTCAGCACAGACAATGCTTCTGAAGCACACAGTGGTTTGCTGTTGTACTCCTCCTCCCCCTCATCACAGGTGACCATACAGCGGCCCTGTGTTCTTACTTTTCAGGCCAAGCCATAGGGAGAGGTCACTGTTGAGGAGACCTTGTCATGTCCTTGTGTCATATTCAGATGAATGGTTCACAACTAGGCAGGCCCTTTCCACTACAAAAGCTGATCTGTTGCTGTTCTCACTGCAATCAATTTCAGGTCAGAGAACACCACAAACATGAGAATTTGGTGTCTAGGAATTTGACTGGTGCCTGAGGGCCAGCATAAATACTATTGCAAGCTTGCCAGATTGGCATTTGTCAAAATATATTTTACTACCTATGAAGGAAAACATTATGCAACGAGAAAAACTAGGATTTTGTGATTATTCATGTACATACATAACTGACCCTAGTACCCACACTCCTCTGTGAAAAAGGATTCATGTTCATGCTACCTTCATTTGGATTATTCAAGATCAAGTTGTTCCTGAGCAAACTGAATTTACAGTATTCGTACCATTTGAAATATTTGTTAGCAGCCTTGCCTAAATTCCATAAGAAGGAAATTGCTGTTTTGGGAAACAAGTCCCCTTTGACCATAACATACACTGCCCAACAGCTTCCCTTGATCCCCAATAGCTTGTTCTTCCCTTTTGCAATGTCCTCCACAAGGAACAGTATAATCCAGGTTCAATGTTAAAGGCCATGACAACAGCGGCTAGGATTACACAGACATTCTAGGCCAGAGCAACACGATTTATTCTTCCTAGAGTGTTCCTTTGGGTCCCATTGATCTAGAGGCAAACCAAGTGAATCTGAGCAATTCCATGCACAGATGAGAAAAAAGAGCAGTGATATTGTTTGGAAACTAGGCATTGTTTGGAAGATGCAAGGATAAAATTTTAGTATCAAATGATCTCCCTCCCACCTTTTGCTGTGCATAAGAAATGAGATTCAATTAAGAAACAAACAGGGATGTGTAGAGAAAGTCCTCAGCTGTCTGTATCTGTCCAGCTGCACCTGCACAAATGCTACTACTTCAAGCCATGTGGCTCTTCAGACTTTCTGGCAGTATGAATGTCATATCCCTCATGACAAGCAGCCCTGACTCCACTGGGATGGGATCTCATTGAACCAGGGGCTAACAATGTGAACAGCTAACATATGGCAGTTCAAACCCCTTGGAAAGAAGAAAGCAGCACTCTACCTGAGTCTGTATTCTGTTGAGGCCTCGGAACCACAGAATCTGTCCCCGTCGAAGTTCCATTTCAGCATGGTCAATTTCATCTAGACCCTCAGGCAACTCCTCATCTGCCATATCCTCTTTGGTAATGCCATGCCCTGCCTCTTTCAGGAACTTCAGTTGATTGGTTGGAACAGTGCAGATCAACTATAGAGACATGAGACATCCAAGGTTAACTCCTCTTTGCTCTGTAGCTTGTAAGATTTTGCTTCTCAGTTTGATTGTATATCTTGTCACCACCCACCATCCTAGCAGTCCTGTGCATTTAGACCATGCTGCCCTAGCAGTGCTAGACATCATGATGATACCTCTATTTATTCATTAATTGGATTCTTTTACAGTCTGCCTCCTACCATGCTTCAGGCCCTCAGTGTCAGAACAGATTTGATTTAATCTAACAAAGCAATCTGATCACAATTTAAAATCGATACATGATTTATATGGTTTCTCTGCGGGACTTTATTTTAATTATTTAAACCACAGTTTAAATCATTAGTGAGAAAGATTCTTTTTATTCATCTGTTTAGTAGAAATGCATTATTGTGTAATATAACCTTAATACATATTCAGAGACAGAGGTGTGATTATTCTTAATTGTTTTTCTGCTTTGTCTTCAACATATCACGAAGTGGGAGCCCTTGTATTCACATAGATGTTTCCTCCACATTCAGATCTATTCTGTCTCCCTAAATTCTCTATTCACTGGCCTTCTCTATCTTACAGAGAGGCAAAGCTACATGAGTATATGTGTATCTGAGGGTGTACTGGCTTTGTGTATACCACCTACAGAACAATTATCTTCCATCTCCATAAACTGCTGTTAGCATATTCAGAGAATACAATGACAAGTTGTATAATAAGTACTCATGATGATACACTATATTTGACCTTAGACCCTTTTTTTATTTCATTGCTTGTCCATGTGTCAATATATGTCTATAATAGATTTTATTTTCAAAAGAAGGGAGAAAGGAAGGACTGGAAAGAAGAGCAATTATGGCTACTTGAGAGAATGTGGTAGTAAAAATGTGAAATGTTTGAAGAGGAAAAAAAGAATAAAGTAGAATTGTCTTTCTCCTTATTATACAGTAACTTGTGAGTCCACAGAATTAGAGATCCTAATGGAGTTTCCGTGCTGGTTAGTAAACTCATTACTAGAGAGATTCTCAAAACTTTTGTTCAGGTAATATTTTTAAGTGAATTACTAACTCATAAATTCAAACACAAGCATCCAGTTTTCACTTTGCTCTGAATATTGTGAAACAATTCTTAGTTCAAAAAGTACCAAAATGCATATAGATAATGTGTATTTCATGCAGAAACACATTCAAATATTGTGGTGTGTGTGTTTTAAAGAACTGCAGATTCATTGAGAAATGGGACAAAAAAAATACTTATGAATGAACACATGCCACACTACAGACCAGAATTAGACTCATACTTGACTCAATTGCCTACTTAATTAAATAAACTGACAGCACAGAAATGGCTACCTTCTGCTATAAAGCTCAGGTTTTGACTATCCTAGTTTAGCTGCAAGGCTGTCTTCTTGGAGGTAAGCAGGGGTATTCATTTATTTTTTGACACAGCAGCTGGAATCCTGTTAGTAATATATAGCAGGAACAACCTCCTGTTACACCTGTGTATAACCTTTATAGGTTATTGTGCCTGGAGGTATCCCATACTTGATTGCACAAGTATCTCCCTGGGCTGCAACTGCCCCTTTCCATGTCAGAGGATACTCCCATGGGCAATTAATGGCTGGGGAAGAGACTGGGATATCAATGCAGTGCCCAGCTATAGTTCTATAGCAGGGAGATGAGATAAGGTCATCTGCTGGGATCTTCAGCGTACACACATTTTCTTGTTAAAAATCTGGGAGAACGGAGATATAAGTCTTCTCCCAGCTGTGACACCATAGCCAGACACTGCTCTTCCTGGCTATTAATTAATAGGCAGTGGGGGCATTCTCTTGTATGGAAAAGGTTGGTTGTGCTGTAGTAGAAAGGAAAGGAGAGCAGAAGTATCCTGTAGGATCTCAGCCAACATCTTCTATTAAAGAAGACCAGGTTAGTATGACTGGGAAAGGCTTCTGCTTAAGACCTGGGGAAGGCCATTGTCAGTTAGTCAATAATACAGTGGGCCCTCAGTATCCACAGGTGGGGTTGGTTCCAGGATCCCCCATGGATACTGAAAAATGTGAATGTTCAAGTCCCTATTAAAATGGCACAGGACAGCAGCAGAGGCAGGGATAAGCCCTGGTTGCCAGGCGTGCCGCTAGGTGCATATTCTTCAGGCTTCCCCATCTCTGGGGAGCACACCAGCCACCCACTTCTGCCTGCGAGGTGGCAGGGTTCCCTCAAAAGGCAATATATGATTAACAGTTTACAAGAATCCTCATTAATAAAGATAAAACAAATATATGTCCAATATCCAAGGGTACTAGACAAGGTTGTCCTCTCTCTCCTTTGTTATTTATACTATCATTAGTAATATTGTTAAACAAAATTAGGGAGGAAGAAAATATAAAGGGAATTAACATAAAAGAGAAACAATATAAGGTTCAGGCATAAGTGGATGACTTAGTTATAATTTTGGATAACCCAGAAGAAAATGTGGAAAAAGTAATAAAAGTGATAGAGGATTTTGGGGTAGTCTCAGGTTTAAAGATAAATAAAGAAAAAATGGTAATTCTTACTAAAAATGTGAAGGTACAAGAAGAAAAGACAGGATGCAAAATAGGTAAAAAGGTGAGATATTTGGGAATTACAATAACAAAAAAGAATTTGGAATTATTTAAGAATATTTAAGAATAATTATATGAAGATATGGAGAGATATAAAAAAGATACACAATGGTGGGATGAGCTAAATCTTTCATTAATGGGGAGAGTCTCAAGAATCAATATGATGGTATTGCCAAAAATGCTTTTTTTATTTCAATCAGTCCCAATTTTGGTTAACAATATACCTTTTAGAGATTGAAACAAAGATGTGTCTAAATTTTTATGGAAAGAAATCAAGAATTAGATTCCAATATTTACAAGACAAGAAAGATAGAGGAGGTATGGGACTGCCAAATTTAACAATTTATTATCATGTCTGTGACATATATTATGGGCCAAAGATAGGATATTTAGCTTCAGAGGGATGGAATTTACACTATGGATGGCATGCATATATTTGTTATGATAAATTAAAAATTAACAAAGAAGTTAATGAACATTATACACAAAAAGCCATTCTGAGGATTTGGTTGAAATATAAAATATAAAAAGAAGCTATACAGGAGAATTCCGATTTGGACGTCCTCACATGACACATTCTTCAGCTGGGAAGTATTGGTTAAAAAAAGGAATGGATGACCTATAAAGAATTATTAAGAAAAATGAGGGGTACACAATTAAAACTAGGGAGGAAATAGAAAGGGAAGGCTACAGATGTGACTGGTTTTTATATTGACAAATCTGAGATATATATAAGAAAGACAGTCAAGAGGGAATAGAAAATGCAGAAGGAGAATTGGAAAAAATATTAAAAGAAAGAGAAAAAAACTTAATTGGCAAATTACATACAATGTTATTAAATTTTGATATGGAAGAATAAATAGTCAAAGAAAATAATGTGGGTCATGTATTAGAAATAGACAAATGGGAATACAGTATGCTTGGAAAAATGGGGTAAAATTTACAATGTCATATGAAATTAGAGAAAATGTATACAAAACATTCTTCAGATGGTTCTTATGCTGGGAACATTTGCTAAAATATATAGAGGTTATAATTGTAAATGTTGGAAATGTGTAGATGATACATTTTTCATATGTGGTGGGGATGTAAGAAGGCAACAGAATTCTGGAGACAAATTCATGAATGTATAGAAATAGTGGTGGGAAAGAAATTCAGAATGAATCCAGAAATGTATTTGTTGAATATGTTAGAGGAAAGTGTAAGAAATGAATCAGAAAAATTAATTTTATATAAGATTACAGCAACAAGAATTGTCTACACTAGACACTGGAAAGAAAGAAATATACTTGCGCTTGATGAATGGGTTTTGAAGGTGGAAGAGTTTTAGATATGGATATTCTCACCCACTGGTTAAAAGGAAAATTGACACAAAAAGCTGAAAAAGTCTGGGAAAAGTGGAAGGATTATCTGAAGACTAATTATAATGTAAAATAAAGATTGTGCAGAATATTTTGGTGGGTAAAAGTTAGATTAAATTATCACAAATAATGTAAAGATAAGAATAAACAAGTAATTAACAGTAAAAGCCAACTATTTGAGTAGGTAGGAAGTCTTTAGTAGAATTAGATTACTGTATATATTTGAACTATATAAATAAAGATGGTATTATAGTAGAATATTAGATTATATAAGATTGTTAGATAAGATAATGTTATTTTAAGAATGTTGCTAAGTTACGATTTTTAGGATCTTAAAAGAAGGAAAACAGTAAGCAAGTGTTCATAATCATGTAAAAAATCTCCCTGGAGTCAGTGGAGCACAAAGAATACAAGCCTGGTGGTACACCTGACAGCTAGGGCTTGCCACCACTTACACTGCTGCCCTACACCGTTTCTAATAGGGACTTGTAAGGGAGATCTCCTGTTTCCCCCCCAAATACTGTGTTGGGTATAGTACAGTACAGTACAGGTACAGTATTGTGTAGTGTGGACATCTGAATTCATTGTGGGTTGCCTCTGTGGATCGTGAACCTGCAGATATGTTAGGCACACTGTACTGAATTAGAGGGAGAAGTAGCCTGACTCAGTATATTGCACCTTCATATATTCAGATGCTTCGTAGCCAGCCAATTGTGATCAGTCTCCTTCTACGTCTGGATACAAACAGAGGTGGAAGGTGACTCATCCAGACTCAGAATGAAACTCTGTGCCTGTGCCTTCAAGTTGCCTGTCAACTTGTGGTGACTCCATTAATTTCATAGGGTTTTCTTAGGCAAGGAATACTCCGGTAGTTTTGCCAGTTCCTTTCTCTGAAACATAGCCTACAGCACCTAGTATTCATTGGTGGTCTCCCATCCAAGTGCTAACTAGGTCTGACCCTGCTTAGCTTCCAAGAACAGACAGGGTCTGGTGCCTTTAGGGGATTTAAGCCAGCTAAAGAAACTCTAGAAAAGCCATAATACAAGAAGCTATATTTTTCTGCGAAAATGTTCAATAGATAAAATCAGAACCAGAGTCTTCACCACACCCTCCCATGCTAATATTGGTCACGCTTTCAATCTAAGGGCTGATTATTGCTTTATTAGTTAAAGAAACAGCCTGAGACCATGAACACTGCATCTCTTACAGTGGAGTGAAGACATTTTTCTGCTTTCGGTAGAGAAAGAAAGTTAACCATAAAGCCTCAGTTCATCTCCACCTTAACAAGGAATGGGGCAAATTGTTTGGAACACCGGAAGATTATTCAAGTGCTCACCTGGCCCCAAAGCAGCTCTCCAACACCAATGAAAATACACCAGAACCACTGACTCAAGGTGAGCCCAGAACAACTGAATGGCTTTCCACCAAATTCCACAATGATGATCTATAATATAAGGAAGAAAAAAAGAACACAGTCAGGGAGGTATCAGTAAAACTGCAGTTAGAGAAAGAATCATTACTAGGATGGTTGGATAAAAAAAAAAAAAGAGAATGGTGCTGCTGCAACTTCAATAGTGGTTTAGAAGAGTGAAATGCAGTAGGTGTATGAATTGTCATGCAACCACTACTTCTAAAACAGTATATTCTTTATGAAACTCAAGTAAGTTATTAGGCCAGTCCTTCCCAAACTGGTCCCCTCAAGATGTGACTGAATCCAATTTCCATCATCCAAGCCATACAAGCATCATGTATGGAGAGACCAGTCCGCGGCAAGGTGGACTAGGCGAATAAACAATCCAAGGCAATAACTTGCAAGTCTCATTCTAATTAACAATTATTTGTGCAGGGTTTGCTTCAGTGAAGGGATGGGAAACACTGAGTATAAATCATTAAAAAAAAATTACATAAGGGAGCCAAACAGTCTTGAATCATATATTCAGTGCCTACTGACATTACAAAAGGGCAAAGAGAAGTTTTGCCATCTGGTGACACTTCTCAAGTAAAGTGAGCACTGATAATATAAAAAATATCAATCATTTTTTCAAAAAGAAAAATATGGGTTCTGTCCATATAGTCCCTATGTGATGGATGGCTGAATGAGTGAATGGGAGAAGTGTGTTCTAGGAGCCAATCCTCTCTTAGGAAGCAGAAATGAGAAGGGCTTCTGGATGTTTTAAGTATGCATGACAGTTGGAGAGAGTCAGTTAAGCTCTGAGTTTTTTTGTTTTTAAGACTTTATTTTTATTCAGATTTCTGTAAATATTTCTGTATGACAAATTGAGAGTGATTTAAAATATCATTTTTTAACCAGGAGGTCAATGCAGGAACTGTACTTCCAGGCAAATGGCAGAGAAAATTCCATCCACTTCAGTAAGTGCTTGCAAGCATAGCTACTGGCTTTAAAGGGGGCCATGATCAGCAAGTCAGCCACAAACTCCCTTGCTGTGATCTGCAAACTCCAGACCCTTTGCTGAAGCAGCTATATTCTGGCCGTGGTCCCCTTGGGGTCCTTCTGCCTTATGGAATCCAAGGGGCTGTCCATGAGAAAGTCATGGCACTTGCGGGCATAGAAGATTTCCTCTTGGGACAATGGAAAACTCTTGGGATGCTGGTTCTGCAAATGCACTGGCCAGTTTAGGGCTTTCCAGACACATGCAATAGAGAATGCTCTCTTCATGAGAAATGCAAGGACCATCACAAGCCACAAGTGGAGGATGTTCCACTTTCAGAATCAGTCCAGTGTGTTGCTCATGGGAGATGGTGCCGCCAGTCTGCTCAAAGAATGCTCACCCCTCTGGCCACTGAGCTCTTCACCCACAAGGTTCCTTCCCACCCCCAGTGGGATGAACCTCTGCAGAACTGCTGAGTCTGCCTGTCTTGGCAAGCCAATGCACAGGAGCTGGTGTGCCCACCACATGTTGCCTGGCTTTCGGCAGCCATTCATGAGTGGTTGGTGCAGCTTCAATTACAAGGCCATTGCAAGAGGGCCCAAGACTGGTGACAGCAAGGCTGCTGCCGAGGGGCAGGTTGCAAGAGGGTCTCCTTTTGGGCTCCTCCTCTGTCCTGAGGCTACTGGACAGCTGTGGTGGTGGCAGTGGCAGCAGCTGGCTCACTATATTCCAGCCTTGCACCAGGGAAATAAGGTTCTGGATGGGAGTTAAGCTCTGCATTTTGAGTGGAAGGGAGTTGATGACAGTTGGCTGGAGCAGAAGGCTCTGTATGTGTGTGCTGTATGAGAGGCTTGGATGAGGTAAAATGTGTGCAGAGGTTGCTAATCTGGAAAAGAGTGAGTGGACAAAGAGCGAGCGAGGCTTGGAAACAAGGAACATTATAAAGATATAAGTACTGGTTAAAACAAAATATTCCACCTGAAGTATGTTTATTCCCTTTAATAAAGTTGTCCTTTGTTGTTAACACAAATACAGACGCTGGCTCATTCCTACAGAATAAAGATAATTAAAGGCCAGCCACCAAGTACACACTCCACACATTTAAGTTAAAAGTAATGTCCCTGGTTCAGAAGAAAGGAACTAGGAAACTTATAGGAATTTAGGTGGGAGGAACAGAGGGTAAAGAGGCAACCAGACTGAACACTGAGGTAAACTGGGGCTGGCGCTTTCAAATTGCCCTTGACCACCTGAGTGTTGTGAGTTGTCACAGGTTTGGTGGTGACAAAAGTGGTGGCAGTGGTGGGATTTGAAAGGCCCCTGCGTTGTACCCCCCACCCCGGCCTGAGGATCCCAGGAGTAGAAAATGAGCTTCCAAATCCCCTGAAGTTGTTCACCTGTGTTTGAAGTGATTATTACAGGCCTCTGAACTCAATGTACTTCAAAAAAATTCCCAAGATCTTTTATTTCTAGTTCTTAGAGCATGCCATACTTTGCTTTGGAAACTCTGCACGGCCACTTTCTGTTTCTGTCAGATCTATATTTGTTCTATAGTTCAGGAGTTCCCCAGGTTCTTCATTTTCATTCTATTTCTAATTTCATCGACAAACTATCTAGTTTTCAAGGAAAGAGAGAGAATGCTGCTCATTCAAAGGAAAAAAAAAAAGAATCCAGAGGAAATCATTCATGGCTCTAATGTTACCACATCTGTTTTCTTCTTGTGCCTCATTTTACCACACTTCTTGTATTAACAGGAAGGAAAGAAACTTGAGGAGCTTTACAGCCTAAAGGTCTTACCATCAGACCTTTCATCTTCATTTTTTCCTTGGTTTTCATAAGGACAGCCTCCAATGGCTGTCCAAAGAATTGTAGACCAGACAAAATGACAGTGGCCAGGTTTTCCAGGTTTATTTGGCATTTCCCACAATTCCACTTCCAACTACATAGTCACTGGGGCCATGGAATTTGGCTTCATGTTGAAGGGAATTTATGAGGTCATCAGTAGAAAGGCTATGTGGAGAGAAAAAATCTTTACCGTGTTCCTGGTTTTCTTGCTGAGACAGCTCTACACCAAGACCTAGGTGAATGCTGACCAATCTACCAATGAGGTACAGTTGAAGCTCTAAGAGTCACAGAATACCTCTGTGTAGGCCAGCTTCTGCTCCTTAGTTATACTGGTTCTCAGGGAATCTCTAACAGCATGAAGGCTGTTCCTTCCCTTTGATATAGTAAGAGCTGCAACTGAAATGCAGCTTTCTTGGAGGTAGCTAAGTCTCATATTTCATCGTCTGATAGATGGTAGAATTTGTCATAGAAATGATAAGAGAGATTTTGGTTGAGAAGAGCTGGCCCACTTCTTGCAAAGTATGTAACTGAAGCTTGATAGAAATTGAACTGCTGCAGCAGAAGGCAGAACTGCAGGAAAAGATGAGATTATAACAGATGGCTTGGTTGTCTTAGTTACTGTAGTGGACTGGTTTTCATCTGGGAAGGACAGATGGAGAGACTCCATAGCATTTGCCAGTAGGGGAAATGTCATGAGAGAAGAATCTGCCCCTCAGCTATTTTTTCCTCTACTCTGTCACCACCAGAGAACACATCACCCTTCCTGCCAGAACCTTCTGAAGTGGAAGGATACTGCAGTGTTGGGGTGAATCCCTGACAACAAATTGGGATACCCACTCACCATGTATCTTTGTTTCTTTCTGTAGTAGCCTGAAAAGATACAGATCTGCTCCTTTTGTTATTCAGAGGAGATTTATGGGCCTGAAGGAAAGTCAGTTCTGTTGGATGAGGAATGATGTTTTCCCCTCTCATCCCTGCACAGAGATTTACAGAAGAGACTGGAAGAGGACCAGCAAGGATACTGGCAGATTCTGGATCTATGGCATCCCTTCTGATTATGAGAAGTGATTGAAATTTATAAATTACTTCTTGTAAAATAGTTGTAGGCAGACTTGCCTCTAGGCATGAGAGAGGAGCTACCTTAGGAGGCCCTACTCTGCAGCCTGAGGAGCAGCAGAGCATGTTTGAGTTAGGTAGCGATAAAAGGTAGCTCTAAGCTACCTCAAAAGTCAGAATGAATGTTCTCTCTCCCTTGGCAACTGGGACTGCTAGGGAGCACTGACCCACATCTATCTGACCCAGAAGCTATTAGTGAGAGAGTAGGATGTAAGGAGCATAGGAAGCTGACTCAAAACATCCATCCATCTAGTCCAAACTTATCAACTCTGGCAACAGCAACTCTATGGGCTTCAGGCAGGATTTCTTTCCTAGCCCTACCTGGAGATCCATGGTGTTTCCTGGAGATCTCTCTTCCAAGTACTTAACAGATCTGACCTTGCTTAACTTCTTTCATCAGATGAGATCACATACATTCAGGGTGCTATTGTGGTAGAAAGCAGAAAGGCTAAGTGCTTACTCTCCCTCGGTGCCCCACAGAGAAAATAGTAGGGGTGTTTTCTCTTGAGCCTTTGGGTCTCTTAGCAGCTTTGGCTGCAAGGTCCATGTGCCAAGCACTGCATAGCCTGTTGACTGGAAGTAGACTGCAAGCCCCAAAGCCAAATAAATGTTACTGTGCATGCTTGGTAAGTTGTAACAGTGAATGCACTGAAATCCTGTTGGTGCTCACCCCAGAGGGAAAAATATAAAGCAAGAAAAATGATCCCTCTTCCCTCCAAGTTAGCCTGTCTGCCACAGTTGTGAGACCAAAGGTAGATTTGTTCTATGTACTGAAATTCCTTCTCCTACCACTTGGGGCTTTAACAAGACTGGATCCCCACCAGAGTCCATCCAGCTGCACAGAGGCAGAAAGTAATCTATGGGTTCGGGGGGGGGACAGCCCCACTTTTCCAGAAATGAATTGGAAAATGCCCTCCTTCCATGTACTAGTTATTGTCTCCAACTGAAGTGGACAGGTTGTTTACCCGCAACTATGGCTCTATGAGCCAAGGATGCAGCCTGCAGAATCTTATTCAGGAACCTTCCAAATTCAGCAATTTAGTGGTAAACCCCACCCTTCTCACTGTGTATACCTCAGTTTCCTTCAGTGGCTCTCATCAGTTCTTCAGGACCAATGCATGATCCTTGGAACTGATAAGGAGACATCGTGAGGTTAGATTGTATGAATGCACAGATGAGCACCTGAAGAGTAACTGTCCTCCTGCATCATGTCTCTGTACATCACATATATGGGTGAATACATGTTGATCTACTGGAGAAAGGTAGGTGTCTCACAGATGACACTGACAATACCACTCTGCCAAGTGAAGGACTGGCTTGGCTTCATAAGTCTAGATTATAATGTTCCACAAAGGTCAATATCTGGTGGTGATAAGAATGCCTCTTTAACTTTAACTCAACAGATGGTGGGGATAAGCATGCATCTAAGTCAGACTGCTGAGGTAGATATAGCTCTAGTAGAGTGAATGTGAACTGAGTCAGGAAGAGGCAATTTTACCAGGCAGTACAGGAATTGAATAGACTATCCAATCCATGTAGAAACATGTTGCAGAGAATTGGGAAACCCAGTTGGTTTTTGGTATGAAACAAAAAGTTGCATTGATTAGTAAAATGATTCTGTTTAATTTTTATTAGAGGCCAAGGACCTTCTGAGATCCAAAATATAAAGTGATTTCTCTGCTGGAAATGAGGACTTTGCGGGAAAGGGAAGGCAAAACAATACAGTATCTTGTTTCATAAAAGTCAGAATATTCAGGATAAAAGAAAAATCTGATCTTGGGACATCTTTGTTCTTGTGAAAAACTCCATCGATAGAACACAACACTCACTGGCATATTTTGCTGAATCACTCTCTGGCTTTTCTTTGCAAACAAAGATTCAGGAAGAACTCATCCCGCGCTTTCTGCAAGTGCACTGATGACTGAAAAAGCCAATCCGAGATAAACAAGTCTGGTTGCAGAAAGCACAGCAGAAGGTCTCCTTGGGTGATGTTTCTGAGTTGTGATTCTTTCTGCAGTCGTTTCTCTTCAAGACTTGTTCGGCGTGAGTTCTCAAATTAAGGCTGCAGCATTGTGGATAGTGTGTCTCCATGCCTCCCGATGTGAGGCCAGGGCGGACCATTGTTGGTGATCAATTTGGCCAAGCCTGAGATGTTGTTTCAGGGAGTCCTTGTATCGCTTTTCTGGAGCACCCCTCTTATGCTGACCCATGGTGAATTCACCGTAGAGTACTATTTTTGCGAGGCAATGGTCCTCCATCCCAGAAACGTGCCCTGCCCAATGCAGCTGTGTTCTCAATATCATGGCCTCAATGCTGGTGATCCCTGCTTGCTCAAGGACAGCAACATTCATCACATAGTCCAGTGTATATTTAGGATTGTGCATATACAGCGCTGATGAAAGCGTTCGAGGAGTCGTAAGTGTTGGTGATAGGTGACCCATGTTTATAGACAGTACAATGGCTCTATACACACTGATTTTTGTGCTTTGCCTCAGGTGTTTGTTACTCCAGACTCTTTTGTAAAGTCTTCCGAATGTGCTATATGCCTTTGCTAATCTGTGATCGATCTCTTTGTCAATCTTGGCATCTGAAGAGATGATGCTTCCCAGGTAGGTGAACTGCTGAATGGACTTAAGTACAGATTTGCCTATGGCAACACGAGGATGGTGGTGTTCATGCTGCAAGAAACACTACTTCCCAGGAGAATAGCTACATGGAGGCCAAAGCTAAGAGTTCTAAGGTAAGGAAGAAAACAGTTTTCAAAACCATATATAAAAAGGAGAGACAATGGCAGTGATGGACAAGCTATCTACTTTAATAAGCCACTAGGTACTTTTTTGAAAGATTGGAACCATTTGTTAGTCTTTTTGCAAGAGGGGAATGAAGATAACATTTGCGGGTTTTGAAAATTAGCAGTTGTTTTTTATTAACAAGAGGTAGAAATGTGGAGAAGTGTGGGAATATAGAGGAAGTAGGACTTTGAATTTTATATATACTATTGGTAAGAATGTTGGAAGTCAATTTTTTAAAACTATTTTTTCTGTTTCTTGTTCTATTGCTTTTTAATCTCTCTTTTTTGAAATATGCTATTTTATGTTACATTATATTGTAGTAAACATTTTGTTTTTAAAATGTTTTTTGTATTGTGTATGTGATGTGTTGCTATATGTAGATTTTATTTATTTTTTACATATTTTTTTAAAAAAGGAGAGACAGGTGCTTCAGGATATGTTAAAAAATCATTTCTTAAGACAGCCCAATGCATTTAAGCCAAACGTGTGTCCTTCTTCGTTAATGCAGAATAAAAGTTTTTACTGAACACCAATCTTGGAAGTACCAGTCCTCTATAACATTTTTTACATTGGATTCACTGGATGTTTCCAGTCCCTTCTGCTTTCTTTTAGAACTACAGAGATGTTTCAAGCTGGGATCAGTAGTAAGGACAGAAACTACTTAGCCCTTTGGATGGATGGGCTAGAAAAGAACTGTTGACTAGGTGGTGGTTAACTGAAGCATGTTCAAGGCAGACTCAGAAAGACAAGACCAATGAGCTTTCTGACTTCAATCATAACAGAAATTTAAATATTGTCCTGAAAGAGAATAAGAAACCATAGGCCCCAAATAAGACACCATGTCACTGTGTAAAACCTCCATGTTGAGCAGTGCAATTCTCCACACACTGAGGCAGAACAATTCCAAGTCTGGAGCTACAATTGAAAGAGCTCAGCTTTCGAAAATAACTTCAAGCTCAAAGAAGAACTGAGGCATGTATTGTGTTAGGGGACAAGAGTTTCCTGCCAAACTGCTCAGGCTTAAAAGATTTCCGAATGGGATTTTGCACATGTATATGATCCATATGCAGGAAAGCATTATAAGGAACCTTAATATCCAAGCATCTTATTCCTGCTGTGATATACTCTTGTGAGGTAGGCAGTGGTGTCAGCCTTATGAGAATCCATGATATTTGGTTAAGGTCATAATACAAAGATGGTGTCAGCTAAAAATGTTTGATAGGTTTCCCCCTCTTTCATGGTCTAATTTCTCCTTCAAGTTTTCTTTTTAAATATTTATTTAAAGCAGTGAGAATATACTAAACATATAACAAAAGAAAAATAGCAAAATGAAATAATAAAACATTTTTAATTTAGCTTTGTACATCTTATTTCTATTAGCCTCTGCTCTACATGACTTCCCTTGTAATGCCATCTTATAAGGTACTTTTTTTTTTGTAATTTAATTTTTATTTTTATTTTCCATTATTACATTAGCATGTTAGTACACTCATACAATTAGTGTATTCATGCGATACGTCATCTTGATTTACGGTATAAGAATCCAAATTTACACTATTTCTAGCAAGCTTTACATCTTACATCTTGCATCATTATACAATAACTAATGTTACATTTCTTGTAATTTAACTTCTCTTATGTCTTCTCTGCTTATGATAAGACTTCCTTTAACTATCTTGGAGTCAACTTCCTATTTCCTGTCTTCTTCTTGGTTCCTCGCTCCTCGTGTTTGTATTGTTCTTTAATGGTCTAAATTTGCATCTCTCTCTTCTCTCAGTTTCTTGTAAGGTACTTTCCACAGTTAAAATCAACCAACTTCATTTCATTTTTCATCTTTATATACAATCAGAGGTACTTTCTACCTGTTATAAATTTCTATATTTGCTTAGGTAATTTTATACCCGCCTTCTTCTATGGTGTTAATTTAATTAAACTTCTTGTTTAATATGGCTAATATTTATTTATCAGTTTGTCAATAAATGTTATGTCAGAATATCTTGTTTGATTCTCTAATTTTCTTCCCAGTATTTTGATACTGAAGCCATTCATCTAATTCAATGTTTTGACCAATTTCGGCTACCCATTTAATCATTACTTCAATTGTTTCCTTCTCCTTCAAATTTTATCATGTTTTTCATGTCTCTTCCCCCTGTCCCTTTCATCCATTTCATTTACCTGAGAAATAAAGGTTCCTAGCACCACTGTGCAGAAGATGGGATTCCGGAAAATGGCCTCAAATACATTCCTCTCACCATGGATTTTGCGAGCATTGATCTCATTGAAAAGCTGCATCATGACAAAAGTGTTGAAGACAATAGTGTAGTGTTCAGTCGGTGGGGAGTGGAGTGGAGCATTCCGGCCACTGTCAATATCAAAGAACTTCTCACCTATCAGAAAAAAGAGAAATTAAAAACATTCCTTCCATCTGTGGACATGATGTGATTATAAAATACCTTATAGAACACAGCCCCTGAACCAAAGCTAATTGTACAAGTGTCTTGCATTGCATTTATTAGCTCAGGCTCTGTGCTTTTAAACAGCTATGCAAACAGGCAGAAATTCCACAGACACATAGCCATGACCAAGCAGCAATGTTGGGAAAAGAGTCCCTGTGATGCCCCATTGCCACTTTTCACATTGGTGAAGCTGTTCCTCTGTGGAATTTCTGCCTTTTATGCAGAAGTATAAAGATACACACTTTCTATCAGGAAAAAGAAACACAGGAATCCAGAGGTTGTCCCTGTACATATCTTGCTCACTTCTGAGTTGGAGAGAAAGAGCTCCATTTAAATAAGTATAATTCTGGCTCCCAATTGAAAAAAAATCATTTGGATAAAACAATAAATAGTTCTTTCCTTGAAAGTATTTGTGGTTCAGCAACATTCAGCAACAATGTTGCTATCCTTGAGCAAGCAGGGATCACCAGCATTGAGGCCATGATATTGAGAACACAGCTGCGCTGGGCAGGGCATGTTTCTAGGATGGAGGACCATCGCCTCCCAAAAATAGTACTCTATGGTGAACTCACCACGGGTCAGCATAAGATGGGCGTTCCAAAAAAGCGATACAAGCACTCCCTGAAACAACATCTCAGGCTCGACCAAATTGATCACCAACAATGGTCCGCCCTGGCCTCACATCGGGAGGCATGGAGACACACTATCCACAATGCTGCAGCCTTATTTGAGAACTCACACCGAACAAGTCTTGAAGAGAAATGACAACGCAGAAAAAATCACAACCCGGCAACATCACCCCAGGAAACCTTCTGCTGTGCTTTCTGCAACCGGACTTGTCTATCTCGGATTGGCCTTTTTAGTCATCAGCGCGCTTGCAGAAAGCGCGGGACGAGTCCTTCCTGCATCTTTGTTTGCGAAGAGAAGCCAGAGAGAGAGAGAGAGAGAGAGAGAGAGAGATATTTGTGGTTCACAAGTGAAGCCTGGGTGAGTTTAAAGGTACACGGCCGTAATCAGGATCCTTCAATTATATTCAATGAGTTCTGCTGTTGAAATATTTGTTCTTGAGGTTATTTATCACGATAAATCCCACAAGCCTCCTAGATTCCAGTACATGCATGATGAAACATTGTTTTTAACCTTTTAAATCCAAGGACTCACATGCCATATAACATAGCAGGTGTACCTTCTGCAGATATTCAGCTAATTAATTGGCCAGAGTGGCATCACTTTATTGATTCCAAAGAAACCAATGGGTACCATTTTGGCTCATGCTGTGGGGGAAAAAAATAGGAAATGCCAAAGCTAAAATGCATATTTCTACAGCCTGAGCTAAAGATTAATGCATCCTGTTGACTACTGCCTACCTTGTACTTTTCACTGGTAACTGCTCAGTGCCCTTCAAGAATATGAAATCAGGCCTCCACACTTGCAGATGAAGACACAACATTTTCCTCCTCTGTTCCTCACATTCCTCATCACAGAAGATGATTGGTAAAGTGTCAGAATCAGTTTCACAAACACTCTCATTTTACTACAAGTCCTGGTAAAGGAATCTTGGTTGAATATTTGCCTATATGCTACACCACTCAATTAGCAGCTGCCATAGAGATATTAATGGATACTTTAAAATTTGTCTTTTATTATGTTGCTAGTTTAATTATATTTTAACTTTTTTTTTTTAACCTGAAGTGAATTTCTATGTATGTGTTTTAATTTTTGTAAGCTACCTTGAGTCCCAGAGCTGGGGAAGAGGTGGGATATACGCAAGATCACGATGATAATGATGATGACAGTGTATACAATAATAGTTGATTGCCTCCTTAGAGGCCTCCTTTTGAGGAGAGCAGAAAGGTTATACAGTCTGCCCTCTGTATCCACGGATTCCACCAACCATGGCATGAAAAATATTCTCCAAAAAATAAATTCCAAAAAGCAAACCTTGATTTTGCCATTTCATATAAAGGACACCATTTTAATTTGCCATTGTATATAATGGGACTTGAGCATCCATGGGCTTTGGTATCCACAGGGTGTCCTGGAACCAAACGCTACTGGATACCGAGGGCCCACTGGAAATATTTCAGCAAATAAGTAAATAAAACTACAACCAAGAATAGGACAGAGAGGACTTGGAACCTAGACTTCCAAGGCACAGATTATTAGTTTTATCAGCTCCCTGCTAAAGGCCATACCTCCCTCCCTATGACTCTCACCTGCAAAAAGTAGTGTGAAGATAATAGTTAGCTGGTACACAGCATGCCCCAGGATGTTCTTCATCATGGTGCGGGAAATGAGCGGCTTGTTGCGACCATATGGTTTGCGCAAGAGCAAGGACTCCGATGGGGGTTCTGTGGCAAGGGCTAATGAGGCAAAGGTATCCATGATCAAGTTGACCCATAACATCTGGACAGCCTTCAAAGGAGAATCCTGCAAAGGCAGAAGAATGCTTCAGAATGGATTATGTCTTGTATCTACTCCACAGATAGGAAACAATGGAAGGTCCAGAGGCCACATGCACCCCTTACTGGACCTCAGAGGGTTGTGCTCCCCCACAACTGGGCCCCCAAAGTTGTCCACCTCTGCCCTACAGGGTACAGGAACGCAGTCTGAAAAAAAATTGGAGGAAAAGCTCAGTGGGGGAGGGGAAGTAAAAACGGATCTGTGCTTTCTCCACCTCAATCTACTCCATTTACATTTTTCCCTGTTTCCCCAGCCTCCTTCATTTGGAACTGGTATGTGTTAAGTTTGAGCACAAAAAAGGACAGTTAAAATAACAGAGATGGTCACTGTGCAGCCTGATATTACTACAGGTAATGCTAAAACTGCTAACTACTAAATAGTTAGATCTAATGGGTTCCTAAGCCAGAGACCACATGTTTTCCAAAGTTCTTTTGTGCAGCCTGGATACTCCTGCTTTCAACCATTTTCAGAATGCCAACTTGAATTTAATTGCTCAAAACAACATTTTCTAAGTCATCCTATGTATTCACCAGCATGACAATAATGTGATACAAATGTAGAAAGGATCAGTCACTGCTGGTCATTAGCCAAAACCAAAATGATAAAATAGACTTTCCATTATAAGTGTCATTTGATTATTGATTACTAGATGCCGAGGACAACAATAGGGCTGCAATCTCCATCAGCTCTGATTGCTACCTGGGAGGGAAGGGATGGGGAAAGCACAGCTCATGGGGGTGGGGGAAATGTAAAGAAGTATTATTTTTTACTCAAAATGCCCTCCACATCCTCTGAGAGAATAGGGAGCAATTTTTGCTATGGCTTGATTCCCTCCACGGCTCTTTTAAGCTCACCAAAAAGCTTTTTTATGATCATGAGGTAAACTGGGAGCAATATTTTGAGTAAACATTTTAAAAATAATTTATTGTGCATAATGCAGAAAAGGTGAGGTGGCCCCCTGAAGTCCAATGAAGCTGTGTGTTGCTCCCCGGCCCAGTGCTGGACAGTTGTCCACCCAAGTGCTAGAGGCATCCAGCTGTCCACAGCTGGAAACAACAGATTAGATGGACGTATAGCAATGAATCATTTTTAATCAAATCAAATCCTCTCAATAATTCAGAATTTTTTTATAGAACAGTTTCTCAGGTAAAGGCACCCAACTTGCCAAATGCACATTGCCTTCGTTGCAAAGAATCAAATCCAGAAAGGCTGGCTTTAAGGCACTCTCATGTCTCTCAGCACTTACCCATAAAGAAAATTCCCCTCCCTTCAGTTGGTGTTACCTGCGTGATGCAAGCCCCAGTAAAAGCCACAATCACAGCTACTACATTGACCGTCAGCTGAAACTGCAGGAATTTGGAGATGCTGTCATACACATTGCGACCCCACATTACTGCCTTGACAATGCTTGTAAAATTGTCATCTGTTAGGATGATGTCCGAGGCCTCTTTAGCCACATCTGTGCCAGCAATGCCCTGAGTAAGAGGGAAAGAAAAGGAGGAGGAAAAAGTCACACTGATGGCTGATTTTTTTTTTTTTTTGCTGTTTCAGTTGGTTCTCCACAGAGATAAGATCACAACCCAAAAAGCAAACATCATTGGTTTTTTTTTTAATGAGGACCACAACACCACAGGAGGAATTACGTAGATAATCTCATATTTTTTCTGTTGGGGCTAGAAGGCCCAATTAGCCTGCAAGTACTAAACACAATGATAGCACGAAAAATAACACACCCAATCTATGCAAACAGTTTCATTATTTTGATTCCCCCCCACCCACATTCTAAACCCAAACATTATTGTTAGCCAATAATCTCTGCTCATAAATCCCCTCTTCCTTCTTAGTGAAGAACCATGGTAGCAGAAGTAATTAGGCTTATTGCAAAACTCAGTTACAGACACATGGTGGCAGCCAATGCCTACAGAATCTGCCACTGCCAGAACAATCTCAGCAAGCTTCAGAAACATTAAGCAGGTACCCTGTGGTGACCAATTTTCCCTAATGCTCTCCTGCTGTGTTGTACTGAGCCCAGGGATTGTGAGATTCTGTCCTAAACTGTAACATTTCTGATTTCTGCAAAAACTGAAACAGAAAATAGAGCAGAATAAAAATAGAGCTTAAACACACACACACACACACACACACACACACACACATCTACCCTCTGTTCTCCAGTATCTTAAGCCAATGCTTAACAGCTCCGGAGTGTGTTAAGGGACACAAAGACAAATCCTTATCCCCACCAACGGCTTTTTTCGGTTTGCAATACAGGCCTGAGTCCATACCATAGCGAATCCAACATCTGCTTTCTTCAAGGCTGGGCCATCATTAGTGCCATCTCCAGTCACGGCTACCACCTGCCTTTGTTCTCCAACAGTACTGTCAATAATTCCTGAAAGAGTGGCTAAGCATCAGGAAAGGAAAAAGCACAGATATCTGACAAACAGCCAAGCATCTAACTGAAAGGCAGCAGGTCAATTTCTGGATGTAATTCAAGTGGTGATCACCTTGAAAATCCAGAAGAACTCAGGACCTTGATACTTGAATGTTTCTTTGACCACTACAAATAGGAATCTACTCATTTATTAACATAATTTTGTGGAACCGTTCTGTGCATCCCATCACCTTTTTAGGTCCAGCTGGCAGTGATGTGCAAGAGGACCATTTCTGTTTTGGTGGCCAAACCATAGGACTCCTGGTACCTCAGAAAGTTTGCATGGCTTTCCTTTTGCCACTGCTCTATTTTTGTGATTGCAGGTCTTACTGTTTTGCCAAAGTTTTGATCTGTGTGCTCCTTAAAAAATAACCCATTTATTCAGTGGATCCTTACTGTTTTCACCCTGCTGCTTTTCAAAATTTGTGTTTTGCTTTCATTACTGATTTTGACTGTTTATTGTTTAAAACTGCAAGCTGCCTCTGGCATTTCCATTTTAAATTGGGAAGGCATGATATAATTTTCCAAAACAAATACATGCAGTCAGTGGCTTTGGCTGTGCAAACAGAAAGCCTTCCCCTTCGTTAAGGATGTATGCCAGTTGCCAAGGGATATTCTGCTCTCTCTGATTTCTCCCACATTCACTTCCTTGGAGACATTTTCTTGGGAGCAAAGTTCTCTCCATTCCATTGACCATACCTTTTACAAGCGTGTGTTTATCTGTGGGTGAGGAACGTGCCAAGACTCGTAGTTTGGGCCAGATCTTATCCAGCTGCTCTTGCTCCACCTGTAGGACAAAACCATGAAAATACAAACTAGGCTGACCCTATACCAGTAACCTCAGAACCCTCACGCCCTCCAACAAAAGTGTCAGAAGGCTCTGAGAACCCACTAGTGAAATACCTTTAATTGTTTAAGAATTGTTTAATGTAATGAACTATAAGGAGTAGCAACAAAATTTCCACACAAGGAGAAATGGTTCCCTTTATTTATTACTATATTCAATTTATATTCTGCCTTTCTCCTTGTTCAGGATCCATTAGTTACACAGACCTCATAGTGTGAGAAGATCACTGAGTGAACCAGCCAGCTTTCTGTGGCTATTACGTCTCAATGTTAATAGCCAGTGAGTGACATCACCCTGCCTCCACAATAGGAAACTATAGTAAATAAGTTCAAGTATTTAAGAAGGGCATAGGCAAGAGAAGTCCTTCTCTAGCTGTTTCTAGTTTTGAATATTTTAAACTGGAGAGTCTCTTCTGTAGCTGGCTAAGCTACTTCGGAAGTAGCTCTTTCAGACGGAACCATGTAAGGAGTATTCTTCAGTTCTAGAGATCAATAGGACCTCAATTGGCCTCAGTCATCTCACCTCTCCTTTCTCATTGCGGATGAGCCGATTGAATTCCTTTCCTTCCAGACACAAGAAGTCCTCCCCAGGCAGCAAGATCCCACACTTGGTTGCAATGGCACGTGCTGTGTTGATGTTGTCACCTGTCACCATCCGGACAGTAATACCAGCACGCTGGCACTTGAGAATGGCATCAGGCACCTATTGGAGAGCAAGGAGATATGGAGGTCAGAAAGCTAGGAAGCAAGAGTATGAGACAGCAGAAAATGATGCAAAAGCTTGAAAGAAGGGGAGGCAAGGAAAAACAAACTACGACCCAATATACTAATAGCAAACTCATTCTTGGAGCATGGACCCTTATAGAGCCAAAACAATACTGTCTGTGCATAACAGAAAGGTATGAACTGACTTGAGGAAGGCCTACTTTTGTACAAGTAACAACAACAACAAAAACTTTAGGTTTTTACTAAAATGTTAATGAGGGAGCCCGCAATTGCAAACAGTACAAAAATGACACAGCATGCTCACTGGGCATGGGATACAGGTGACTGACTGGAAGCAAGGGAGAAGACATATAACTGGGCATCCAGAAAATGTGTCTGGCTTGCTGGCACATTGAAGAGGAACACTTCACACTGCAATATTTTAATGTAGTTTTCTGAGAACTGTGATAATCAAGAGTCAACATGGTCTGCTCCATTATAATCTTGGACTACAACAGGGTAGGAATCACACTCCCCTCCAGATGTTTTCAGACTGCAAGTCCCATTAGCCCTAGCCAGCATAGCCAATGGTGAGGTTGCTGGAAATTGCAGTTTGGCAGCCTCTAGAAGCCACTCTAGAAGGTATGATAGCCACTCCCAGACTTGGAAGATCCATCTTCAAATCTTCACTTGGCCATGCAGTTCACTGGGTAATCTTGGGCTAACACTTTCTCCCCACCTAACTTACCCTCACAGGATTGATATGAAAACAAAATGAAAGGGGGAAGAACCATCCTTGGAATAAGTGGAGGTTTAGAAGTAATAAATAAGCAAAAGTAAACAATGAAAAATAATTGATCCAATGGTGATTTTTTTTTTTTAAATTCCAAATACTTATTTGTTTAAAATGCATTCTTCATTATGGTAGACCCACTGGATTCTCTATGTAGATTGATAACAACCAAAAATGATACAAACAGTTACTGTTTTGGGATATTGTTTCTAAAAAGGAGAATATTCTGAGTTGCTCCAAGAACCAAATGCAAATGTTGTTGTTCTTTGCTTATGCTAGGAAAAGCTAATTCTGCATGTCACAACTTAAATTAAATGTTGCTCATATTGTTCACAATGACATCACAAGAGATTTTTTTTAATTTTATGTATTTATACCCCACTCTTCAGCCATGAAGGCTCTCAGAGCAGCTAAAAAATTTTTAAGCAATAGCACCTACACATCTACATCACTTTTACAGCATGCTAGGCACTCTCCAAGCAGTTTCCAATGTGTGTTAGCTAATTGCCCTTTCCTTCCTTCCTTAGATAAGGCCAATGCTTTCACTGAGGAGTAGGGGAAATTGCAACAAGAGCACAAGCACAATAAGGTGCTGGATGCAGACAGTTACAGAAAGTGGCAATACAACCAAAGTGTCTATACAACATCCGGTAGATGGGATATATGTACATAATCAATGCCTGCTTCTTTTAGCATAAAGGCCCTCTTAAATATATATCCTCACTTCCCTACTGATGTTTGAATGAACTTGTAAGATCCTCATAATGAATAGAAGGAGGAGCCTTCAAGTTGCCTCTTGATTATAGTGACCCCATGGATTTCATAGGGTTTTCTCTTAGGCAATGAATACTCAGAGATGGTTTGCTACTGTTTTCCTCTGAATATAACCTATTGCATTTGGTATTCCATGATTGTCTTCCTTCCGCCTGCTAACCAGGCACGATCCTGCTTGGCTTCCGAGATCAGCCTTCAGAATGCATACTTTAACTCAGCAACAGAAAACATTTGGTCCATTGGCTATGCCTGCCTGGCCTGATGGCAGTTGCCCTCCAACAATCTCTGGAGGGCCACACTATTTAAAGGCTGGAAAACTCAAATCAAAATACAAGAGACTATCTTTCATTTCATTTTATATACAAATGAAAATATCTTAAGAGGAAATCCCTACTCTTTGTAAGTTCCATGAAACCCACAGGTAGATTACCCTTGTGTGATGATGGGATTTCATTACATGTACATGTGAGATAAGACATACGTTGGGAGATGGAGCCAACTGTGGTTTTCCAGCACATGGATTGTCCTTGTAGCCAGGCAACTACTTTGTGTTGAGCAATTCCTGGCACCACTTCAGAGAAATATGACCTAGATGGCTTCCTTAAATGATGCATTACAGCAAGGGAATCTCTGGCGCCAAGATGTTGGGTGGGTAAGGGTGATAATGGTGTTTTTCAAACCACTCTCCTGCTATGGGATGGCCACAGAGAAACAGGTCAGTCTTCTACCTTGCCCTGTATCAGTTTGGTTGCACTGGCACATCACTGCTCTAATAGGTTTATCTTGCAGAGAACAAACCTGAACAGGGAGGGAGACTTTATGAGGAAATCAGCAAACTGAATTACAGCCTCCAGAGCAAGTGCATGCAGGGCATCTGTGAAGCCATTCCCAAGCCCAGATACTCTGACATCTAATTAAGGAAAGATGTGTACAGGAGATGGGGGGGGGGTGCAATTCTGAAATGTAATAATGAGATAGGCATGGGGCTGTTTATTGTATTAGACCAGTTGTCTGCTTGTCACCCCTGTAGGAAGCAGTGAGAGAAAAAGTGTGGAGGAGGGGAGGAGGAGGGGGAGGATGTGGTGGCTGCATGGGAATAAAAATGTCCCTTCTCTCAGTAACCTCCACTATCCATCAGGATCTCCACCATTGCTTTTGGGTGTGGAATTTGTGTATTGAGGTTGCCACATTCAGAGCAAAGGATTCCCTTTAACATCCATAGAGGGGACGGAAAGCTGACATTTAATATGTTTCTGACACTGCAGAACTATGGCAGGAGAAGAAGCATTTCTGAAAGTTCTCTCCTCTAGGCAAATCTTCAATGACGTTGTCAGCCCCTCTTGACCGTTGCTAATACCATTTATGGCTGCACAGCTGGGTACAGCTTTCCCATTGTACTGCAAATCTATGAAAGAAATTCAGGAAAGAAAAAATTGTACAGTATATCTTGACCACCCCCAAGCTACCAAAAGAAATAGATGGACCAGTAAGGAACAGAGGTGGCAACCCTACTGCTAATCTCACAGGGGCCTCTCCTGCACTAGCCACTTTATTAATAACACAGCTTCACAGTGGGCACTGAGTAACTGCTGCCTGAGAGTGCAGGTACTTCTTGTAGAGAATGTCACAGTACTGACTGTAATAGTGATGCTCAGGAAATTTATGTGAGTTATGTATTCACTGGCACAACAGAAGAAGCAAGGAAAACAGAAATAATAAGCTCAGTCTGAATATCAGGAGGTCAGATTGATTTGTAACAAAGAAGTTCAAGGGAGAATAGGAAAAAGCAGAGTCATGACAAAGAAAGAAGGCAACAGGATGATGGGCAGGCAATGTAAGAGTAAAGGAATCCAATATAATAAAAATCACAATTGATAATCCAAATGCGAGGGGCAAATGACTAAAATAAAAGATGAAAAGTAGCAAGGGGGAATCAGAACACGGAAGGGTATCATCAGTAGATGTCACCAGGGACATGGTTTGGAAGAAGATCAGTTAAAGGCTGGATGAGAGTTGGGGGTGAAAAAGATGGCCAGGGAAAAGATCTTGCAAGGACAAAATGAGATTCAACATGGAGAGAGAAAGAATATGGTTTATAAACGTGTATAATGGCTGGAAGTAAATGCTAGGCATGCACAGAAGAGAGGGAGAAATCCTTGTACCTCTGGCCGAACAGGGTCTTCAATGCCAACCACACAGATGCAGGTAAGGTCAGACAGAATCTCATTTTCAGCATCCCAATCAGGCTCAACACCAGCGGGGAAATCTCGGTAGGCTAGACAAATAGTGCGGAGCCCTTGACAAGCCATCGGCTCAATCACTTTTTTCACCATTTCATCCCGATCCTTCACCTTAAAGATTCGAGGTTCCCCATTCTTGTCCAAGATCTTTGTGCATCTGCATCAAGAGAAAATGAAAACAAAAGGAATGAGCATGTACACTGGTGGCTGTGTTCCCCCAAGCAAAGGCAAACAGCTTTAGTACCGTACTTGTATATGGTTAACCACACAGGAACATTTTATTGATTACATATACATACATATTACCTAATAGAAATATTTATCCACATTTTCCTCAGAAGGATTGCATTCAGTGATTTCATAGCAAGATCCTACCCCCACTGCCATTTCCTTTTCCTTATGTGTCATGTCTTGTTTAGATTGTAAGCCTGAGGGCAGGGAACTGTTAACTTGACCATTTGTAAGCCGCTCTGATAGCCTTTGTGGCTGAAGAGCGGGGTATAAATAAATAAAAAATAAATAAATAAGATGTTGCAGGGCTCTCTTCCACTACAATGGGGTGTGCAATACCCCTGTCATTCAGGATCATCTAAAAGCTCTCCCTGATGCCATTAAAACAGGGAAAATTTTTGTTCTAAAGACCTTCAGAAAGCATGATTCCTCATTAAAAAAGGCACAAACTCCCAGCATACCTTGCTTTGTCAACACACAGTGATACAATACCAGTAGTGAACCTCTGGCTTCTTTTGGTTTAGTATGTGTAGGACTACAGCAGGCCCATGGGAGAAATAGGCCCTGAAACTTTACCCTTCCAATGTACAGATTGACCCCCGTGTCCATGGATTCAGTATCCAAAGTTTCATTTATGCACATCTGAAAAAATACATTCTCTCTAGGCATTTCTAGGTCCTCCAGTGTGATTCTATGGTCAACCTCTAGTATTCATCTCATTGTAAACAATAGGGTTCTGTATTATCCATCATTTCAGATATCCACAGGGGGTCTTGGAACATATCCCCTGTGGTTATGGGGGTCAACCTATACCGTCTTTCTTTTTTCTTCCCTATGGCCGAGAAAGGCATTCTGGGAAAAAGGAAAGAGCAGCCTCTCCAAACTGATAGCCCCTCACAAACAAACAAAATGAATGATTAACAAGAAGGAATACACTGCCCTTGTTCAATGGAGACTGTACCACTATTTGCTCTTAATTTCTCCTTCTCTCTAAGTAAGGATAAGATGGGCATTAAGTTAAAGGTTAGATGAACTGCAGCAAACATAGATATTAAAGGATTTAGATGTGCCCAATACACCTCTACACTTGGAGGTGGATAGTCTACTGCGGAAGATAGGAAACCTTGGTTGCCTTATGCATCATGTATGAAAAAGGAGAGATGCTAATTATTATTAAAAATAAATACATCTGCCTTATATTTGGAATGAAGCAGATGAAGATACCTACATCTGTTTGCAGCAAAGGCAGAATAAAAACTGACTGTAGAGAACAACTAGTAGGTACTTTCCTCCTAATAGATGGGATATCTATAATAAAAAATAATAACCCCCTCAATGTTCCCCCCTCCCAGTTTTCCCAGTTTTTTTCCGTGCCTTCACATCTCTAGATATAGCCCACAAAGGGGATTCATGGGGATGAAAATTGGCCCTTGTCAACCAGACAGTTGCCCACCCCTGTTCTATGGCTTTCTCTACCAGTGAGCTGAATGGAAAAGAGTTCGTGACAGAGTTTCTTGACTCTGAGTATGACAATCGACAGGAAATATCAGAGGAAAAAGAGTGCTTTGTGGACAGAATCAGAGTGTGAAGGGATGTCTCAAAGTAAGACAATCCGTTCTTGAACAGTATGCATCACTGACTACAAATGACAGTAGAAAGTACTATGTATCTGTAACTTCAAAACTACAGAAATCCAATGGTTATTAAAGTATACTGTTAGGCCAATGTAAACACCACAAAGCAAGAGACTTCAAAAATCACTGCATATTCCGGCGTATAAGATGACTAGGCATATAAGACGACCCCCCAATTTTCAACTAAAAATCTAGGGTTTAGCATATATTCGCCATATAAGACCACCCCCGAATTTGGCTGGCTGGCTGAGCCTTGCCAGCTGATCCTCTTTGTTTCCCAACTCATGAGGATCTCCTCGAGAGTTGGGAAAACGAACAGGATCAGCTGGCAGGGCTCTCCCAGCCAGCCAGCCACAACATTCACCCTTCTCTTCCACCTTCAGTTGCTCCCCAAAGGGGGTGAAGGCAGAGGAGGAGGCCGAATGAATCCGGTTTGCCTCGACCATTGCCCATTCCCTCCGTCTTCGTTCCCTTTGCACCCTCCTCATTGTTTTCTAATTTACTTTTGAGCACATACATGATTTTCAAACACTTTTAGCCTTTTTAAGTTGCTTTCACTTGAGTTATTTAATATGTTTTTATTGTGTTTAAGTTATTAATTGTTTTTACTCTGACATTATTTAAATTGTTTACATAGTTTTATTTATCTGTTGCCCTGAGATCTCAGGATAAAAAGTGGGATAAAAATATTTTAATACATAAATATAATTACAGGAGAAAAAAATATGCAAAAAATATGTTTCAAAATGTGTATGATTAAAGGTCCACTTTTTTTTTTTAAAAAAAATATAATCTCAAAGGAAGACAGGTTGGCTGTATCTCTGCTGAGTTTCCAGTGAGTGGTTAAAATTAGCCATAAGTTATTAAAACTGGCTTTAAAACTAGCTTTTAACCATTGTTTTTACACTGTTTTTAAAGAATGCTATAATATGTCTCTTGTTGGTCATCACTTCAGGGATCTGGGTAGTCAGAGAAGCAATTAACAAATACTTTTTAAAAAATAAATAAAGTCAGCATAATTATATGAACCATAATATGAACATAAATGAATATCGTTTAGTCAGTGCAAAAATGTGTACAATAGAGAATGCTTGCAAAATATTTTGCAGGAAAATGCACCCAAATATGCCCATTAATTTCCATGCAGAATTAAAAGAAGTCTCACAACTCAGTACAGAAATGGGACGGAATGAGAATGCCAGCAGGAAACCTAAGAAACTCAAAAAGAATGAAACTGACAGATTTTCAGATGCCTAGGTGGAGATATAAAAGTCCAAGTGACCCATCCTGGAGAAGGGTGGCTGGAGGGTGGGGGCTTCGCGGAGGGTGAAGGGTTGCTGGAGGGTTGGGGCTTCGTGGAGGGTGGAAGGGTGGCTGGAGGGAGGGGGCTTCGGGGAGGGTGAAGGGTGGCTGGAGGGAGGGGGCTTCGGGGAGGGTGAAGGGTGGCTGGAGGGAGGGGGCTTTGCGGAGGGGGAAGGGTGGCTAGAGGGAGGGGCTTTGCGGGGGGTGGAAGGGTGGCTGGAGGGAGAGGGCTTCCCAGCCAGCCACCCCCTCCCTGAAGCCAGGATCGGGAGCCCGATCGCGGCTTTGGGGACGGGGTGGCTGGAAGGGGTGGCTGGAGGGAGGGGACTTCGCGGAGGGTGGAAGGGTGGCTGGAGGGAGGGGGCTTCCCAGCCACCCAACCCCTCCCCGAAGCCAGGATCGGGAGCCCGATCGCGGCTTTGGGGAGGGGGGGTGGCTGGAAGGGGTGGCTGGAGGGTGGGGTCTTTCCAGCAACATTCACCCCCCTCCTCTGTCTTCGGTTGCTCCCCAAAGGGGGAGAAGGCAGAGGAGGGGGGGTGAATGAACCGTAAGCACTTTGCCTCACCCCCCCCCCACCTGATCTCCTGCCTCTTTGTTCCATTTGTGAAGGGAGTGAAGAGGAAGGAGTTCAGGCAGCGGTGTGAAGCAAAGTGTATCCGCCGTATAAGATGACCCCTGATTTTGGAGCCTATTTTTCAGGGCTCAAACCTCGTCTTATACGCTGGAATATATGGTAAGCAATCTGTGCCCTTGGTGGCTAAGCAGTGACATGAGTGAAATTAAGAAAGGACCCCTGCTGTGCAAAACATGGAAACAGGAAAGTAATTCACACACACTTAACTGAGCTAGAATCCAAGTCATTCATATTTTGTGCAGGAAACTGCAGAAGCAATTTTATCCTTTAAAGCATATGATTTTGTTTGATGCAATGTGTGTCTTAATTCTCATGTCCTATTAATGAAGGACTTATGGAAATAACCATAGAGACTTGTGTTCCTTTTATTATTTCAGGCTGCAGAACAGAGTTAAGCTGTAGTTTTGACAGAGATGCGCTATTTTGAATATGCTCATATGCACATATGCATGCGTACACTGGCCAATATCATATATAAGATTTATATCTCCTCAATGTGCAGACTAGTGAAGGATGAAATCTGTCCATCCCAGTTTGGAACAGGCTGGGTGTTATGCAGCTTTTCTTAAACATTTTTTAAATTGGGCAACAATTGAGCATTTCTAAAAATTCTCCACAGTTAATCAAGACTCAGACCTGGGGAGCCAAGCTCTACCATCATAGATGGCAATGTTATCATTTATCTGTTTTCATCCCCACCCCCCATCAACTTTCTCATTCTAAGCAAGTTATGTTTAGGGAATGAAGGGAAAACAGCAACCACAATAAATGGCTCCAATTCTTTAAAGGGACAAACTAGAGATGACACCCTTTACATAACTAGCAATGATATAATGGGTTCCTTTTGGTTAAAAAAACCCCCGCAAAATGCAAGAGGCTTTTTCCGACAAGATAGTTGTGGGTACTACCATGCATTTATGTGTGTGTGTGTGTGTGTGTGTGTGTGACTATACTCCCCCCAGTCTTTCATTATAGCCCAGAGCCAAATTTAGACTCTGTCACATGCTAGTTTGCACTGGAAAGAAAGCATCTATTTGTATCAATGGAAACATTCTTTCCAATGCAAATAACAAGTGCATCCCTGATCTATACTGGGACTGCAATGGGAAGAAGGCAGCAAAGAGTTAAAATCCTTGACCCTCTCCACCAGAATCCCAATCAGGATCAGACTCCCTTGACTGCTACCTAATTGCTAACTGTGCGAATGCCATTAGGTTTTGTTTGGTTTTCAGTTTTCAGGGTTTCTGCTTAGACCCTCTGCTGCCAATGGGAACTCTATAAAACATAGACCTTTATTCCTCCTGTTCAATGAGTCAGGAAGATAAAAATAAAAATGCTATACCTCCCAGAGTCCACAGTGGCAATTCAGAAACAGCTTTAGAAGCAGATCACTTGTATTAACCTTGGCTGCTGTTTTCTCTGAGATCTCCCTTCCCCTCTCCCACAACTCAGTAAATGTGGGAAAGGGCAGACAAGAGGGCTAGTGTCAAAACATTAGAAGTCCAAGTGATTTTTGTGTGATTTTGGGGTTCAGCTCATAATAAGAGACTTTTGAACAGGGAAGTTAATTTCAGACCTTGGGTGGGGGTGGGGTGGGAGTCAGAGTTGGGAATTCTTTTCATCTTTAGTGCAGAGACAACTACAAAAGGTAAGCACTGCAGTAAAGCAAATTAAGAAATGCATCTTAATGTCTTGCTATTCCAACCATTTCTCAACGTAATCCCAATGATTAGCCTATCCCTAGACATTTCCACATTTCAATATATAGGAGAGATGTTCTCCTGAGAACAGGATGAGAGGAAACCATATAAAGATGGCTAGTTGGGTTCCCATTGTTCTAGTTGTTACCAGAAGTTCTTCAAGATTCCCATTTCTATGCTATTTCCTTAGACTGACCATTTCTTAGGAGAATTTTTTCTATTTATAGAAATCACCATTGCAATGTCTGTCGTACATACACCCTAGAATGGATTCACAGGTGTCAAGTGCTTGAACAAGGAAACATGCATTAGAAAGAAATCATTAAGTGGCCTCAGGAGCCATGAGGAGACAAGTTAATTACTTGCGTAGCAGGATTTCAGAGGCTCCTTTGCTGTACATGCGGAAGCCCCCATCTGGATTCTTCAACACGGTACTCATGGACTTGCGGACTGAATTGAAAGTGTAGACCTTGTACAACTTTTCCTCAGGAACTTCATTGCGGACGGCTTGATAATCCTGTTTCAGGTCCAGCACAAAGCCCAGGAGTGCGCACTCTGTCTTGTTTCCAACTTGACGTGGGAGACCGCCTTCTTTCTCTGGTGGCTAAATTTCCCCAGATGAAGGTAACATGAGAAATTAGTGGCAAATCACATGTAAATGCCCTTAACTTATCACAGTCAGATGACTGCAAAGTTGAAAAAAAGCAGCATGGAAAACCTTCCCCATAGCTAATGTGGTGTAATGAGTAGAAGACTGGTTGAGGATTGGGAAGCCTTGGGTTCCAATCCTTACTTGGTTATGAAATTCACTGGGTGAACTAAAGCCAATAGAAATTACTCATACCTCATAGAGAAGATAAAAACATGCAAAGTATACAGCTAACTATTAACAGCTAAGAATCCTGCCAGATCTTTTTTTTTTTTAATTTATTTATTTATTTATACCCCGTTCTTCAGCCACAAGGCTATCAGAGCGGCCTACAAATTGTTTTTTAAGCAATAGCTATTTACACATCTACACTGCATTAAACAGTTTCCAATCTGTGTTAGCTAATTGCCCCCCACAAGCTGGGTACTCAATTTACCGACCTACGAAAGGATGGAAGGCTGAGTGAACCTTGGAGCCGGCTGGAATCAAACTTGCGACGTGGTGGCTTTCAGTACTGGCATTTAACCACTGCGTAGTTCAGCATTCCATTTCCCATAGTGGCCAATGAAATGCCCATGGCAAGCAGAACACAATGGCAATACTTGTTTCCTGCTATTTTACCTCAATGAGTAGTATTCAGAGACAAGCTGCCTCTGATTCAGAGGTACTATATAGCCAACTAACTGGGAATTACTATACAGTACTTAATAATATATCTACTCTTCTTTTAAAGCAGCCCTCCAGATGTTGTTGGACTGCAGCTCCTATCAGCTCTAGACAAGACAGCCTTTATTGAAGGATTATGTGAGTTGAAGCCCAAAAACATCTGGAAGGTCACATTTACCCATCCCTGTTTTAAAGCCACTTAGGCTAATAATTATGACCACACCTTGCAGTAAACTAATCCCACTGTTAGTTTCAGAATCAAACTAACTGTTAAATATGAAGTCGAAGGCTTTCACGGCCGGCATCCCTAGATTTTCCTTGGTTTTTTTTCCAGGCTGTGAGGACGTGTTCTGGAATAGTGTCTTTCAGATGTTTCACCCGCATCTGTGCCCGCATCTTCAGAGAATGGTTGGGTAGGTGTGTGTGTGGAGTTTATATGCTGTGAACCCCTGTTGGGGAGTATATGTAAATTTGTGTAATTGAACCATTGGTTTCTAGGTATAGAAATGCAAAGCTGATTAGTGTTTGTTCAGGGCTGGTTTAAGGAATTTTGGGGCCCCCTGCAATGCTTTATTTTGGGGGCCCCATATGTTTATCTCAGGTCAATGTAACCTAACCTATTCATAGTACAGGATGTTCAGATTACAGCAGGACCCCTGTATCCGGATTCATTATCCAAGGGACACAAAACAGCACACCTACTATAGAGTCCTCCTAGAAAATGTGTCCTCCCTAGCCATTTTCTAGGCCCTCCAAGGCAACTCTATGGTATTTTAAACCAGAAGTTCCATTATTTTCAATGACGTTCACTATTATCCACAGTTTTCAGAATCCATGCCTGCACAGAACCAATCCCCAGTGGATAAGGGGGGGGGGCCTACTGTATTACATAATTTGCCACCAATAATTTAGTTTAAAAACTATATTATAGGCACTAATATAATCTTTTTTGTTAATTAGCAATTAATGTAATGGTGTAGATTTCCTCAAAATAAACAAAGCATGGACTGCAAGCTAAACATGAGTTAACAGTGTGATGCAGCAGCAAAAAATGCCAATACGATTCTAGGCTGCATTAATAGGAGTATAGTGCCTAGATCAAGGGAAGTAATATTGCCACTGTAAGCTGCTCTGGTCAGACCTCACCTGGAATACTGTTTCCAGTTCTGGGCACAACAATTCAAGAAAGATACTGAGAAGGATGGTGGGAGGTCTGGAAGCCATGATGCCCTGTGAAGAGCGGCTTAGGGAGCTGGGTATGCTTAGCCTGGAGAAGAGAAGGTTGAGAGGGGACATGATAGCCATGTTTAACTATTTGAAGGGATGTCCTACTGAGGATGGCACAAGCTTGTTTTCTGCTGCTCCAGAGACTAGGACACAGAGCAATGGGTTCAAACTATAGGAAAAGAGATCCCACGTAAACATTAGGAAGAAATTCCTAGTAGTAAGAGCTGTTTGGAAGTGGAATACACTGCCTGGGAGTGTGATGGAATCTTCTTCTTTGGAGGTTTTAAAACAGAGGCTGGATGGCCATCTGTCATGAGGGCTTTGATGGTGTGTTCCTGCAGGACAGAAGCCAATTGGATGGGATGGCTGTTGGGGTCCCTTCCAGCCCTATGATTCTAGGCTGCATTCAGAGCCTGGGAAAGTTACTCTTGGATTACATCTCCCAGAATCCCCCTGCCAACACCCTTCTCAAGGTCTGGTTGCATTGTTCCTTTTCCAGCATTTTCTAGCCCAGTGGTTCTTAACCTGGGGTCCACAATGTCCTCACAGGGGGTCCACAAAGGCTGAAAGGCTGCTTGGCCCACCTCCTCCCTGCAGTGGAGCAGCCACATGGCAGGAACCAAGGCAAAGGCTGGCTGGCTTGGCCTGCACATTACCATTCAATCCACTCCAGCCACAAACTTGCAGGAAGAAGCAAGAGTGCCTCTGAGGAAAAGTTTAATGGATGGTGTAATTGTATTGTTGTTGTTATTAGCTACTATTGCTAATATTATTAGGGTTTTAAATCTTGAGTTAAGTCTTGGGACAACAAAATATATTTAAAGGGGGTCCCTGGTAAAGAAAAGGTTAAGAACCACTGCTCTACCCAAAGGCTCTCATATAACACTAATGGGATACTGGTGTGTTTTAGTGACAACAATAAAACCATTGTTCCCAGTAATATTACTCCAATTTTTTATTTATGTTCTTTATATTTTTCTGTTAAAAGAGCTAGAATGTTGTAGAATTTCAGCATTGCACTATGATTGTGAAGATCAGGGTTTGAATCCTTACTCAGTCATGAATACCCACAGGGTGACCTTGGGCAAGTCACACTCTCTCAGACTCAAAGGAAGGCAAAGGCCCTTTGAACAAACCTTGCCTAGAAAACCCCATGGCAGGTTCGCCTTAGTCAGAAATGACTTGAAGGTGCATAGGCAAACACACACAAATTCCTTTTGCAGGTTGAACTCAGTTGGCAGCAAGGGGAGGAAGCTGAAGAAGACCAAGGGGAAAAGGGAGGGGAGAGAAAACAGGCATGTTAAGAGCAGGTGGAAAGATGGATGGATGGGATCTATGTGGAAGGAAGGAAAGGAAAGGAAAAGAAAGGAAGAAAGAAAGGCGAGAGAGAGAGAAAGTCAGAAAGAAAGAAGGAAGGAAGGGAGAGACGGGGGATAAAAAGTGAGAAAGAAGGGAGAGAGAAAGAAAGAAAGAAAGAAAGAAAGAAAGAAAGAAAGAAAGAAAGAAAGACGCCCTTTCTGAAGAGAGAGGAAAGAGATGCCTCCCCCCCTCTCTCTCACTCACTCACTCACACACACACACACTCTCCGACACACGCCTGGCTGGTTGGCTGGCTGGCCTTTTGACAATGATTCTGGCAGGAGGGGCCGAGTGAGCAGCAAACAAAGAAAGCTCTGTCTTTCTCTTTCGTTTTATATTTGCGAGATCCAGCAGGGGATTTTTACAGGAGGAGATTTAGGACGGGGCCCCTTGCTGGGTGCCCCTCCCCAAATGCTGATTTGGCAGACTGGTTAAGCGGGCCTTGTATCTGTTTGGCTAATGGTTGGTTGATGGGCCATCAACCAACCATTAGCCCAACAGATACTAATGAGCCTTGCATTTCTATACCCAGAAATTAACCATTCAATTACACAAATTTACATATACTCCCCAACAGGGGTTCACAGCATATAAACTCCACACACACGCCTACCCAACCATTCTCTGAAGATGCCAGCCACAGATGCAGGCGAAACGTCAGAAAGAAACTATTCCAGAACACGGCCTCACAGCCCAGAAAAAAGCCAAAGAATAATTGTTAAATATTTTTTCCTTTTAGTGTCAGTTTCAGATAACCTTCCACTGCAAATACCAGTTTCAAAAGAGTAGTGTTCCCCAGCACCACAGCAGGGGAGGAAAGGGTTACACTCTTCCACCACACCTGCTGGAATCCTGGTAACTATCAGCATCTCTCACCAATGCTTTCTGCATTTTTAAAAAATTCTGCATGTTAAATGCATTTAAATCTCATTTAATGTGACACTAACTCTGAGCTCTGTGGAGGAAAAGCATAATAAAATAACAACCACCACCTAATGGAAAACATCTGGATTTGCCAGTGCTAAGTGCCTATTGCTAATGAGTGGGATTTTAAAGGAAGAATGACACTAAGTTTTGAAATGAAATCTAAAGCCAGTTATCTGGATGGGTGTTATTTTTATCTTTCAGAAGTCCTTAATGTCTTTAGGTTTTAGTTCCTATGTTAGCAGAATTTCTTTACCTGTCAGATTTGTCAAGTAGAGGGCTCTTCTGACATCAAACTGACTGGTGCATATACAGATCCCTCCTTGTCAATCCAGATCAGAGGAGTCACCTGTTTGGTCATTCCCGACTTCACAGGGAAGCTTTACGGTTTATATATGGACATTTTGAACAGAGCTGCACCAGAGCTTGGGAAGTTGCTTTTAAAATGTAATTAATTATCATTACAGTTCCAAGGCCAATATAGTTCCAGGGTTCAAAAAAGTATTTAGTTACCTTCATGGTTATCATTTAAAAAGTAACTTCATTTTCCTGTACCTTAAAATTTAAGTAAAATAGTTGCTTCCAAAAAATATACAAACAGGTTTGAATGCCTAAAGCTGCTTGCCTTGTTGCCGCTTCAGCACTCACAACAGGGTATAAAGCACAGCACAAGCCAGCATTTAAATCCTCACTCTTCCCTCCACCATTTAGTGAGGCCACACTCTGTAACCTTTAAACTTAAAACATAAAGTGTTGTACTGCACAAAGAATGAGGTTACCATTTATGAAGTTGCAATTATAAGGTAATGTAATCATATAATGCAATTATACATGTTGGTTACTGGAAAAGGAACGGAATAAAATATAAATAGCTGGTATTTTATAAATGGCTACTTCCACGTTTTGAGTTACATGTTATTTATTTTCTTCCTGGTACAGACATTTCTTCCACATTTGGAAGAAAAAGTCACTTTTTTAAAAAACAAATGAAGGGTACTATGTGTTTTCTACTCTGCATATATAAATTGAGTAGCCAATATATGTAAGTGGGATCCAAGTCCAAAAATACACCTATGTCATCCACCATATGCTACTTCTCCAAAAAGAGGGATTAATTTTGTTTGACGTTACCCTGAGTGAGACACATGCACATTAAAACTTAGTGACAAGTGACCTGGTCTCCTCCCACAGATTATATGGTGGCTTTTCTCATCTTCACTGAATGTGCTGCAAATCAGAGAGCTAATAAGTTCACACACACACACATTCACTTTGCTGAAAAGCACATCGTTCTGAACAGGGACTGAGTGGGAATGTGCAAGCATCCCTCCTTTAAGAGCCGCAATGAACTGTGCCCAACTCATACTGCCAGCTCAAGCACTTTCAGCCTACCGTATCCCAGGGAACAAAGGCATCACTGTGGGGTGGGGGTGGGCACAGATAGGAAGAAGACACCTCAAAAATGGGAAAGGCCTAGCAGTTCCCTCCGCCCCTTTCTGCCTGTTTGCTACCAGTTTAGTGGCTGTATTGTCATGCCAGCAGCATCCTGGCTTTTCAGACAGTCCAGAGGTGAAGGAGAGTCCTGGTGGGGCTGTCCTAACTTTGAAGAAGTTTTCTCCGTAACCTGCCCTGGCATGCCAAGGCTAATTTTGATCCTGTTGAGACAGAGCAACATGCAGCCCTGAGAACCAGAGCTCTTCAAACATTATTCTGAACACACTCAAATAGGGACAGGCAACCTGATGCCCTCTGGCTGTTTTGGACTCTCCCAGTTCAGAATTTTTGGAGTTGTTATCCAAAACATCTCAGCAGCACCATGCTGTCTACTGCTGCTTTAAAGAAATGCTTGAAGGAGACAAATTTATTTTCAGGGAAAGTGCAAAGATCACCCCAATTAAGTCCCAGACTGTGGAACTCCCTTCCACAGGAGGTCTAGTTGGCCCCTCTCTGCTCTCTTTTCACCAGTAGGTAAAGGCATTTTTATTTAGGCAGGCTTTTGAAATGTGATTTGTAATTGGTGTGTCTTCTAATGTTTGTAATTTTTATTGATATTATGCTTTTAATCTATATTGTGTTTTTAACTGTTATGTTTTAATAATGGAAATTATTTAATTCTTTTAAAACTTTTGCAATGTTTTAGTTGTATTTTTAAAATTATTGTAAGCTGCCTTGAATCCCATCTTGGGAGAAAGGCAGGATGTAAATCCAATGAAAGAAAGAATGTAGGCCTTGGCTTACACCTATGAAGGAATGTCTGGCCTTACACATAGTGACTTATACACATAGTGAAGAGGAATATGTGCATCCAATCCTTCTGCCACAGAAAGGCAATCCTCAGATGCTGAGCATGTGATTAGTCTCACTGAAATCCTGTTCCCTAGCAAATCCTGTTCCCTAGCAGTCTGGAGAAAGAATTTCAGATTCTAGGTCTTTAACAATAAAGTAACTGGGACTCACCAAAATTTTAGAGGTGTATGCAGAATTTATTGCAACACCATTGACAATGAGATCCAGGATCTTGGGCAGGATGGCTTCTGGGTCAGGGATCTGTCGATAGTGGGTATCACCCACATATGCCTGCACCACAGTCATACGGTTCATGGTCAGAGTACCTGTCTTATCTGAGCAGATAGCAGTGGCATTGCCCATTGTCTCACAAGCATCCAGGTGTCGAACCAGATTGTTATCTTTCATCATTTTCTGTGTAAGGAAAACATAACAATTACTTAGAACAGCCGCAAAGACTCAGCAGCAGAAAGGCAAATGGGTCAGTAGACTAGCATGGATTTCCCTAGAGCAAAAAAGACATAAAAGTGGGGGCCTGGTTTCCTTGCAAATCTGCCTCATTAGAAATAATTTAACTTTAAAACACAACAACGGAGTTTCAGTCTTCACTGTTGTACCCAAAAGCTCCAGTTCTATGATGTAAAGTTTTGAAAGCCAAGTGAAAGTAAGATCACTAGGGGAGGTAAACAGATAAAAATGAGGTTTATCTAAGTTTTTGGCCTTGGGGTGATGGTTCAACATGATTTTTGAACACTGAGGTTTAATGCATCAACCTCTTCTACTGAAACCAGTTTAAAACTTTTTTGCTTGTACATCTAGCCACAGAAAATACAGACACACAGGTCTCAAAACAGGGGATGTTTGATTGAGTCTGTGAATTCCGATGAGAACTGACCTGATCCACACCTGTCAGACTAATGCCTGAATATCGGAATATACTCATCAGTTAGATTTTCCACTTCTCCAAATGCTGTGACATAGTGCTTGGCTCAAAAAAGGACCAAATTAATTTTAAGACAGGTGGTTTAGGGAAAAAAAAACACATTTACAAATGGATAGTTTGAAATAAAACATGTTAAAGTATTTGAATCAACAGTTCTATTTTAAAAATTCACACATCTTTTTTTAAAAAGAGTGGTAATTGAACATTACTACAGAAACAGAATTATCCCCAATGAACATGTACACAATTGATCCAGACTGGATACCGCACTGATCTGACCAGGATTAGCTCTATTATTAGGCAGAGTGAGTCAGCTGCCTCAGGTGGCAGATCCTGGGCAGCAGGGAGTGACAGAGGAAGGTACTGTAAAGTTCAATATACAACCTGCCCTGTAGGCTCCAAGCTCATTTTCTGCCCTCAGGTGTGGTAGAAGCAACCAGTGGTGAAGGAAGATTCAGTCTGGGAAGCTTCTGCACATGCAGCTGGGGGAGCCCTAAGAACATTTTATACTTTGTCTTAGTTGGCAAAAAGCATCCCTGGTTGTCATCCATTTGACAATCCCTGAAATGTGCCTATCCATTATCAAGGCCCATTTTGCTTGGAAAAAGGCATCTACTTGTCACTGTCTCACTGTTTTTGCAAACCCAAATCTAGCCTCTTTCTTTTCTTAAAAAAAAAAAAGATTGCAGACTGAAGAAGTGAAAGCAAGCAAGCCACAAAACATCCTACCCTGAACCTGTCCCTCCCCACAGCTTATTTCAAGCCCAGAATCTCTTCTGGATCCCACCTTCTCACCTTCACAGAGTAAGCCAAAGAGATGGTTACTGCCAGGGGTAAGCCCTCAGGCACAGCGACCACAAGCACGGTGACACCAATAATGAAGAACTTGACAAAATACTGGATGTAAATGGGGGTACATTCAGCCAGCCATGGCCTTCCTTGAATTCCAAAGGTGTCAATCACAAAATACAGCACCAGGATAATCACTGTGACAGCTGACATGATCAGTCCTGAGAAAGAAGAAAAAAAGCTAAATGATGCTGGCCAGACTTACAGCAGATCATATGACTAACAGCACCATAGCCACAAAAGAAGGGACTCTACAGGTCTGGGCTAAGACTTACTAGTTAGTCTAGCTTTTCCCAAAACTGATGCTGTCCACATGTTTTGGACTGCAACTCTCATCAGTCTTAGTTAACAGGGTCAATGATGAAGGATCACAGAATGTATAGGCCACACATCACACATAAGACAAATGTGTAAACTGAACTTGGGGCTCGTTATTCAGAATTTTTAACTACCATTAAAGGTCTGTTTCTTACCCTCACAGTTGCAAATCAACTGCTGATAGTGCAAGAGGTAAGTACAAGCAGATAAAAGGCAAACACTGAATTGTATTCAAGTGAGTTGTACTCAATCATGCTTCCTGTTTTTTTAAAAAAATCTAACTCTGGATTTGACAAGACTGTTTGGATTCCTTGTTAGTTTAACTGACTCACAGCTGGAAAGAATTGCAGTCCAAAAAGTACTCCCCCCCCCCAATTCTGGATTAACTGGAGTGTGCTAGCTTGAATCTCTCTTTGTGTCTGTTTGTAAAAGACTACTTGCATGCCTTGCAGTTAAGTGTGTAAAGACCACAGGGCTGCTTCTTCCTCTGAAATTGTTCCAAGATCAGTAATATCAAAAATACATCTAAATTTGCATCACTGACCTTTCATGTGTGGCCTATAGGCCTAATTAAACATAACATGAAAAACCTTGTAATGAACCCCCCCCCAACAGCGTTTTTCTCCCCAGTTTTAAAAATTACAATGCTATTTGGGAAAGGGGAAGATCTAAAGTGGAGAACTGTTAAGAAGAGACACATTTGATGACTTTATCTCTATTATGTTGTGCCAAATCATCCATCCTGAAACAGCTTTTATTTGAGCAATTTTTGAAAAGTAGGGGGGTTTGCTGGACACATTTGTATTTATGTCAGCCGTTAAGTTAGCCTTCCCCAATCTGGCATCCTCCATCACCACAGCCAGTTAATGACCACACCAGATGGAGATTATGGAAACTGTAATCACAACACATCTGGAGAATATCAGGTTAGGAAAGACAGCTTTTAGGAAACCAATCCGACCACTAGTAGCAACAGTTCTGTTGTGGGTTAATGACTAACATGAAGAGGTCACTTCATTTTTAAAGAGCATTCTAAATTGTACCAAGAATAATACCACTGTACTGTTTTCTTTGATTAGAGTGCTGTTCTCCAGGTTCTCAGGTGAGCACATCTACATGGTATCTCTGTACTGGAGTTGATGAGATTGGACATGGACTCTTCAACCTAAGATGCATATGCTCTACCACTGAACCAGTCACACAGTACAAACTACTCATGAAAACATTCCCAGATTTAATCCCAAGCATTTCCATTAAAATGAACCTTGAAAGCTAGTCTTTAGAGAGATGCTGAATCAGAATAAACTTTAATCCAGGTGGGCAAATGGTCCAACTCAAGCCAAGGCAAGTTTCACATATAGCCAAAAGGCACTGTGAGTACAGTTGGCTGAGTTAAGTCAGATTATACACACTGTAAATATTAAGCAGAACTGCACTCAACAGTTGTAGTGTTTCATTTGGGCATGCTGTCCTTGTTTATGCACAAATCCCATTTTAAAAAAATGCAATGTCACCACCAAAGAGTTGCCCTTGCATAAATCTCACCCCTATCAACATGCTCACCTGCTTTTCCAATCTGAACCGCCAAGCGGGTGAGCTTGCCCTGCAATACAGACTTCTCCTTCTTGGGGACTTTCACTTTTTTCTTTTCCTTCTCCTCATTTTCTACCCCTTCTTGGCTTTTCAGTGGTTGGATCTCCAGGGCCACACCATCCTGAGTTTTTGCTGGATCCAGGATGAAACAAACAGCAAGTGAGTAGGGAAAATAGTGCACAATAGAGCCATATGCAACAGAAAAGAAGGAACGATGGTACAGAGAGAGGAAGAGAGAAAGAGAGAGAAAATCCCAGTGCACAGGAACCCCTACAGCACTCACCAATACTTGGTAATACAGAATCCTAGGAAGTCCAGGGAGCTCTGCTCCACATCCCTCTGGAATAAGTGACTGCTGTAGCTTGTAAAAATCTCCCCCCTCAGGAAAATACATTTCAACAATTAAGTTGACTACACTCAGAAACAAAGGCAGCCTTGCAAAGAAGGCACAGGAGTTGCAACTCTGGGTGGGGGTCTATTTCCCAGATCAGCTTGCTGACTTGCTGCTTGTCCCTGTGCAAGGCATCTCCTCCATCACCATTTCTGTTAAATGGACCTTATCAGTACTTACCATACTGAGCTGGCAAGATAGAGGGGGTGCAAAAGCTAATTTAGAAAAACCTACAATACACAAACTCCCATGGCATGACTAAAGCTAGCATCCAGTTCCTTGGCAGAGGGCAATACTGGCTATGTTAGAAGCAACAACGCAGATATTATTATTATTAATTTCACCTGCTCAGACGGATAGAGAAAGTGAAAGAGGACTTCAGTCCAGTCTTTAATACTCTTAAAGGAAGTCTATGAGTGCTCCAGACTTTGGGAAGAAGTACAGCATAAAAGATGATATCTCATTTTAAATGGTGACCTGAAGAGAACATACTGGCAAAAAATGCCCAAAATCTTGAAAGCCTTTCCTTCTATCAGATCCCTTGTATGACCCACTCTTAATGCCACGGGGAGGTATTGTTTTTCACTGTTTGCAGGCAACATATGTGGAGTTGCAGGTGGAAAGAAAGGTGGGGGAGAGGAAGGTTAATTATGAGGGGGCAAGGACTGAGTCAGCTAATGAGAAGTGAATCTGTTAGTCCATTTATTCCTCTCCTTCTCTCCTGTAATTTTGCAACCTAGTTCCAAATGTTTGGAACTTCTGCTAAATACAAGAGGCAGATCACCAACTGGTGCATATCAGCATAATTGCAGCAATTCACATAACCTAACAGAGGTAGGGATTCTGTCCCTAATGCCCTAGAAAAATAAGAGTTGTAAACAAAGCCAAATGCTGAACACTTTTATGCTCTGTCTTTCTTTTTGTCTCTTATGTGTTGCTCATCTGGACACTTGTAAATGCTGGCAAGTTTTTGTTTTTGTTTTTAAAACTTAATAGTGGAATTGCTCATCATAAGCAAACACAGACATGCCACCCATTACCAAAGTTATGCAGGTTCAAAAGAATTCTTGTGAGGCTGCTTTGCAACTGATCTGCACAGTTAGGATTTAAGGGCATGACCAGGGGTCAGGGGAGGAGAGGAGAACCCACCCCAAAATAACTCAAAAGTTTAGATCAGAAGAAGGGAAAACTCAAAACTGCTGAGAAAAGGGAGAGAAAGAGAAAGGTGAAGGTGCAGAAGGGAGAACAGACAGGTGCAGAAATGGGCTTCTTCACCATAGCCTGGAAAGAACAGGGGGTGAAACATATCAGAGAATAGACACTCACTTCGAATCAAAAGGCCATGAGAAGAACAGAGTGTAATGGCTACACATGCTGAACCCACCACAGGGATCTGATTTTTAAACGTTCAGATTGAAGGCTGGAGGCAGAGATCAGTTTCATGTAATTTGGGGGCAAGCAAGAGACTACATTAACCTAAAATAATAAAGCATCCCAAAGATAAGTCAGACTTTAGGTATGACACAATCTCATGGGTTTAGCTGAAACAAAAAGGAGCCTCCTGAAGATCCTATATGCATTTTGCTTTTGTCTTACATTCTGTGTATGTGTCTACCCATTCCTTATGAAGAAATTTACATTTATGAAACTTCAATGGGAGCAATATATGTGTGTGTGAGAACAATAAAAATCCATGGAGAATATTCTTCTGGATAAACATTCATGGATGATAGCCCACTTCATCAGATGCACTGAGTGTTACCTGAGATATTTATGCACATGCATGGGGTGAGAGAGGAATGAAGAGGAACAGCAATGCAAAACCACTGGTGATTATCTTAACAGTGGTAATTTAACAATTATTGAGAGGTGACAAGGACATCCCAGCACAGAAATAAATATGAGAGTGTGATTATCTACGCCACAGTATCCTTGTCATTCCCAATTACTACTTGTTCAATGACCACCATTAAGACTGTCATCAATGTTTGTATCTTTTGCCTTTCTGTTCCACTTCATTGCCACCCCATTCATCCACAGGTATAACTATCTGCTCACTCAAATAATATTCTATCCATCTAATCAAGTGGGCTATAGTCTACAGAAGCTTATGCAAAATCAAACTTGTTCATCTTTAAGATTAACCCACAGGGCTTGTTGTTGTGTTTGCTGCAACAGAATAACATGGTTACCTCACTAGGAATATACAAGTTGTCCCTCCGTATCCCCTGATTTGGTAGCCATGAATTTAAGTATTCACAGCTTGAAAATATTCTTAAAAAAATAATAATCCAAAAAGCAAACCTTGATTTGCCATTTTATATAAGGGACACCATTTTGCTATGCCAATGCATATAATGGGACTTGAGTATTCACGGATTTTGGTATCCACTGGGGGTCCTGGAACCAAACCCCACCAAACATGAAGGGACAACTGTATAAACTAAATTCTCCCATAGCACCAACTCTGAAGTTGCTTTCAACTAGCTGAGGGTGCTGTGGCAGCATATATGGAAAGCTGTTCAGAAAAGTTGAAGGATTCAGTGCAAAGAGGAAACAAGCATGCAAGGTGGGTGGATAGCACTGTGATAATCATTACACCCTCTTCCAGAACAACAAGGCGAGATTCCCGCCGTAGCGACAAAGAGCACAGACTCATGGGAAGAAGGAAGGAGGAATGCTTAGTAGTTAGTGTGGTGCTGGTTCAAAGGATGGAGAGGCTGGTTACCTTTGTTGCGATTTTCAGGGGCTCCGGGTTTTTTACCTGTTCAGACAAAGAGAGAAAGGGTGGAGCACTGAGCACACGGTTGTTGATATCGATGTCCCTGCTGGTGAGGACACCTGTATGCGGGGGCTCAGTGCTCTCTTGGGGGAAGCTGCTGGATGGAGGAGGAAAGCTATATAGGACATAGGCAGTGGCAGCACTTAGGGGTGCACAGAGGCCAAACCACACCAGATGACACTGTCTGGGTGTGTGTGTTAAGATGACACCAGCCTCAGTGACGCCACAGGACATAGGTGCAGCATCACAAAAGGGATGGAGAAGTTCAATGTTTTCCCCAATTTAAATGCCAGTCCCCCCTTCCTCACTCTCTTGGAAGCAGCAAGCAGATACAGAAGTAAGCATCCAATTAAATGAACAGAACAATCCTTTTGAAACTAATGGATATTTGGAGGTACTGTGATGAGTATAGTTTCAGTTCCCAACACTGCAACAAATGCCTTGTGTAGTGTTGTCAGATGCTTCTCCTTGGATGTCAGTTCCAAATGAGAGTTCTAATCTAGAGACTTCCAATCTCTCTTACATATAGCCTCCTGGAATCAAACATTTTCAAAGTGTTTTTTAGCTACTTTTAGTACAGGAGCAGACAACCTGGACTATGACTCCCACAGCATGGCTAATGGCTGAGGTTTGGGAGAGTTGTAAAAATCCTGGAGGGTCCTGGTTTGTCTACTTATTACAACTTTCCACCAGAAAAGCTAGGTTGCCAGATGAGCAGTAAGGACTTTCCTACCTCCCTTTCCTCAGGAACAAAATCCCTGTATAACAGAAGAGCAGTTCAAAACTTCTCCAAAACTGCTCTAGGAAGGCCTAAATTTTATCTGAAGAGCCTGAAGCTGAATCCAAGTCTCTAACAGAGATAAACCAGAACATTGCTGGTTCATAAACACTTCAACTGTTTGCACTTACAACTCATATATGTCATAACCATATAAGTCCATGGTCCACACTGCTATATAAACCCACAAAGATCAGAGAGAGCTGTCACTTCTGGTAAAGGAGCTCTGGATCACTTGTAGAAAAAAATCTATCCTGTTATTTAGTGCCTTATTATTATGTATGGAACAAAAGTAAAACTAAATAGCAAATAAAAGTGTGGTGGAGGCATACATCTGTGATTAATGGAATAAAGATTTACTTGCATATATTCAGTAGTTTTCCTGGTGCTGATGCTTTTATTTTACAATGTGTGGGTTTCTCTCCTTTTTCTTTGTATAAAATAAATAAAGGGTGTTGCGGGGGGACGCCTCTTCAAAATCGATGTCAACTACTTTCATTATTCAGCTAGGGCACTTATTGACTAAATTGTGCTTGGGATGAGGATGGCATTCCCTGCTTAAAGTATATCAGACTAACTGTCTCAGTTCAGCAGCTCCAATGTGCAGTGGGGGGAGGCAACCTGCCCCTGGAGGCTCTCTAGGGAATGCCTCATAGTCATCAGTGCTTGGAAATGCCACATACATAGTTATCCTCCAAAGTAAAGGAGAATGTTTCTGCAGAGGTCTGTGGACAGAGAAGCTTCACAGAACCTTGGATGGATTTTTCAGGATTTTGCATCCCTCCCCCCAAAAAAGTAAAGAGCAATTTCATTAAGCAGGCAGCTACAGACAATTTTCCATTTTCTCTGTTTTTTCATATTAAAAAATAAGCTCGGGGGGGGGGGAGGCGATTTCTGTGCATGTGGAGAGACAGGACTGGCTGGCTACTCGTCTCTCCTCTGCCTCAGCCTCCTTAATGCAGCTGACAAACACTGTCTTTTAGTACAGTTTCATTTCAGAAAATGCTGGAATTCCCATCAGGTCACTTTACTTTGCCATGATGGATTTAAATTAGAGATGCTTCCTTTGACAACCATGAGCAAATCCAACATGTGGGCAATGTTTCTGTTTTTGTAAACCACATACCAATGTTCTCCCTTTCATTGTCTTCAGTGGGAAAGTGAGAAAACATCAAAGCCATATTTGGAAACTAAAGCTACTGTGTAAAACTCAGTGTGAATTAGCACAGCTTATGTGAGTGACAGCCAGCATTGTCCAGGGCATGCTGCTGAATTGGTCCAGGTTGAGTCTGGCTGCTTTGATATAAACCTGCTAGGATCATGTTTAACATCTAAAGTTGCTGCTGCCCCATCTGAGCTTATTATTCTGCAAAATGTGAGTAAGAATGTTATACCTCACAGGGGTTTTTTTTTCCTGGGGGAAGGGTGTTAAAAAAAAGCACATTAAGCTACCAAAATGATTTCTGATCATTCACTATGTAATGTTTAATGGAACATAGAAACCTCTCTTCATTGGTCCCAAACTATGGCAGCTGGTGGCGGGAGGATGACACAGAATTTCTTTTAAAGACACATCTCCCACACAAAATATCTAAGGACAAATGCAGAACAAAGACATACTTTTATTTTCTTTTATTCCAACTTCTGTTAGGCAGAGGCGTCACCACTTTCAGATTAAAATAAACATAAATCAAAACATTTTTTTAAAAAAATATGTACTTTCTAGTCAAGCATTTGGGATAAGATGTTTGTAGTGGACATAAATCATCCTGACAATGGGTAAAATCTTCCTTTTAAAGCTTAAAGAACATAAGAAGAGTCAGGCTATGGGTCCAATAAGAAGATCCACACAGGTGCTTCTTAAAAGCCTATAAGCAGGATGTGCAAACCTCAGTTCTCCCTATTACTGTTGATCCCAACACCTGGTATTCAGAGGAATAATGCTATCATGGCTACATAACCACTAAACGACCCCTCTTCTGCAGAACTGTCTTAATCCTATATGTCCAAAACATATCAGCTTGTTCAGGGGAAACTTCTAAATTACCTCAGAAAAAAGCATGGCACCCCCCTTGAAATATCCCTCTCAAAGTGCTGGAGAACCCTTCAGGGTTAAATAGAGACTAGGATTGGGAAGGTGGATGGAATGGAGTCTTTATAAAAGGCCATAGTTGGCTGGCAGGCTTCTTATACAGGAGCATACTGTACTATTTTGCTGCAGGTCTTCTCTTTTATAAAAAAACAACATCTACACTAGCAAAAAGTGTCTCAGTAGTGTAAATCTATGTGTTGTGTCCCAAAACTAACTTACAGAAAGCAGTCCCTGAGGAAATCAATTCTTCTCCCCATCTTTGGCATCACTGAGCTACAAATGAACAGGGAGCATGAGAGCCATAAAAAACTTTGTGGCTTCTTTTCTCAGTATCTCTCTACTGGCTACATTTTGATTTTACAGCTTTAGACAGAGCTACCCCACACCCAGCATCTCCTCACAGAGCCCTTAAAGTCTGAATCTGGATATCCACACTCAGGGAAGTATATGCTCCCATCCTAGTAACCGAGTATCAATACAGCTAAAGAATTCTGAGAAGATGCTTCCCATAGAAAGCATGGCTTCTGAACATTACCTTTCTTGACCTTCTTCTCCTCTTCCCCTTCTCCAGCACCCAGAAGAGTAAAAATTATTCCAGTTTGTGAATTGACACCTACAGCTGTGACCAACATTCGACCAGAACCCTCCATCACATGAGTACCTAGTTTTAAAAGAAGATGAAATGTGGAAAAGAGAAATAAGAAAGACTAGATAAAACTTAAATCCATTTCATGAGGAAGCTGAGAGAGTAAATAGGCAATGGATTTCAGTTTATTGGCCACTGTTTCAAATCTAGGCTAAGCAACTGATGACCAGGGTTCTGGACTTCTGGACTGATTTCATACTCTAGGACATGACACCTTGTGCTCACTAGGACCAAAGCAAGTACAGGTTGACTATCTCCTGTCCAAAATGCTTGGGACCAGACGGGTTCCGTATTTCAGATTTTTTGGATTTTGGAATACAGTACAGGTATAAAATGGTATAGCGCAGCAGCAGAGGTGGCAGTAAGCCCAGGCCCCCAGGTTGTACATTCTTTGTGCTCCTCCACCTTCAGGAAGAGGAGAGGAACAGGAAGGAGATGACATGGCTGAGTTCACAGCCAAACTTTGCACAAGCGGTGGCTGTAGTAACGGCTGTGGCAGTTGCTGCTGTTCCTCCACTGCCACCCCTCCAGCTGAAGTGAGGTCTAAAATGGGACATGGCAGCAGTGGCTGCTGGCAACCATCTCCAGTCTTGGCCAAGAAAGAGCCTTATTTTTATTTGCTAGACCTTAAAGTTTTGGTTGAGTTAGATTTCCATCAAATATCAGGATAGTTGAAGTCACCCATCACTACTACAGTTGCCCCTCCACATTCGCGAACTCGACATTCACGGTTTTGATTATTCGCGGTTTTGGGAGGGCCCCCTGCCCCCCCAAAACTGCGACACGGGGCCTCCAGAGGCCCTGTGAAAACCCTGGAAGGGAGCGGGGAGGGCCGGGGAGGGCCCGTGAAGGCCCTGAGAGGGAGGGGGGAGGGCCGCGGAAGCCTTCACGGAGCCTTGGAAGCTCTGTGAAGGCCCCAGGGAGCGAGAGGGGAGGCCCGGGGAGGCATTCACAGAGCCTTGGAAGGCTCCATGAAGGCCTGGGGAGGGAGGGGGAGGGCCGCGCAGGCCTTCACGGAGCCTTGGAAGGCTCCATGAAGGCCTGGGAAGGGAGGGGGGTTTGCCACGGGGGCCTTCATGGAGCCTTGGAAGGCTCCGTGAAGGCCTGGGGAGGGAGGGGGCTGGGCCACGGGGGCCTTCACGGAGCCAGGGAGCGAAGGGGGAGGCCTGGGAAGGGCTTCACAGAGCCTTGGAAGGCTCTGTGAAGGCTTGGGGAGGGCCGCGGAGGCCTTCACGGAGCCTTGGAAGGCTCTGTGAAGGCCCCGGGGAGGGAGGGGAGAGGGCCGCGGAGGCCTCCACGGGGCCTTGGGAGGGTCTCCGGAGGCCCCGTGAAGGCCTTGGGAGGGAGTGGGGAGTCCGGGGAAAGTGATTATGGGGCCTCTGGAGGCCCCATGGTCGCTTGGGCAGGGGAAGGCGGGGCAATCAATATTCGCGTTTTTTTTACATTCGCGGGGGTCCGTGGAACCTAACCCCCGCAAATGTGAAGGGACAACTGTACATCTCTTCTTTCTGCGTGTGTGGTCATCTGTTCTAGAAAGGCATCATCCAATTCCTCCGTCTGACTTGGAGGTCTGTATTAGAGCCCCACAATAACATCCCTGTTGTTTCCCTCCCCTTTAATTTTTATCCAGATGCTCTCAACCTGGCTTCTAGTATTGATGTCATGGATCTCTTCAGTGGTATAAATATCCCTGACATATAATGCTATTCCTCCTCCTTTCCTGTTTGGCCTGTTTCTCTTATAAAGGTTATACCCCACTATTGCTACATTCCAATCATGCGACTCATCCCACCAGGTTTCAGTAATGCCTATTATATCATATTTGTTTTGTAGTGCTAGGAGTTCGAGTTCATCTTGCTTATTTTCCATGCTCTGTGCATTAGTGTAGAGACATCTAAGACCACGTGTTCCCTTTACTTGGTGCCTGTGCAATTTTTTTTGCCTCCCACTGTTGGGTCCTTGCGCTGTTTGCCTTGTTCCCTCTATGACAGTTTGACTATTTTCTCCAGCCCTTTTGCCTTCCAGAATACTGTCTCCCTCCCCCATATGACTCAGTTTAAAGCCCTCCTGATCAAATTCTTGATATTGTAGGCAAAAATGTTTCTGCCAACTGTCGTGAGATGCACCCCATCTCTTGCCAGAAGTCCCGCCTCATGGAAGCGCAGCCCATGATCCATGAATCCAAATCGATCTCGGCGACACCATCTATGGAGCCAGTTGTTTAAGTTGGCTGTTTTCCTCTCCCTTCCTGGACGATGCCCTTCAACTGGCAGGAGAGACGAGATGACAATCTGTGTGTCCATTTCTTTCAGCTTCCTCCCCAGAGCCTCATAATCTCTTCTGATCTTCGGAAAGCTGTGCCTTGCAGTATCATTGGTTCCCACATGGACCAAAAGGAAGGGGTAATGATCCGTAGGCTTGACGAGTCTTGTCAGCCTCTCGGTCACATCATGGATCTTTGCCCCAAGGTGACAACACACCTCCCGAGACATCTTGTCAGGCCCACAAACCACTGCTTCTGTACCCCGCAGCAAGGAGTCCTCCCCCCACACGCCTCCCCTGAGGCTTCGCAGCTGCTGTTCCTTGCGGTGGTACCCTCAGGGTCCCCTGCTCTGCCCCTGAAGTCTTTCCATGCTGTTCTTCCTCGTTGTCCTCGATAAGGGAGAGGGCTTCGAATCAATTCTGTAGCTGCAAGCTGCTCGAAGAATCCCTGGATCTTCTTGTTCTGTGTGTGACATTCCTCCAGCTGTCTACCTCCTGTGTCTGTGAAGTGACCCTCTCCTCCCCAACCAGTTCCTCTGTGCGGTCCCTGTCCAAGACTGTTTGTTCTGTTCTGTCCAGGAAAATCTCTTGCTCATGAATCTTTTGAAGTGTAGCTACCTGTGTCTCCAAGCTGCTGGACTTTCTCCTCCAAGAGGGCTACCAACTTGCACTTGCTGCATGTGAAGTTCCCCACGTCTGTAGACAAGAAGACAAACATCCCACAAGTGTTGCAGGTGACTGCAGCAGTCTCCTCAGTGTCCATGGTGAGAGCTTTTAGGTAATCTAAGAACTCTTAGTTAATGCTGAGAACTCTATGCTGTACTTTTGTTTGATGACCTTGATCCATTGCCATTTTGAAGGAGGATTCCCATGCCGGTCCAGTTTGCTTCTGTGGATGGGATGGCGGAGTGGGAAATCTTATCCTTTGCTTCAGGCTGAGAGGGGTTGCTTACTGATTTTATTTATTACATTCCTATTCGAACCTTCCATTAAAAGAATAACACTCAGACCAGTTAATATCACCATTACAGGCAAATTAAATGTTGGCCCAGTGGAGCCCCACAAAATTTCTTCCCTGACACATAGAACCTTTTAGAGCTCCAATAAGGAAGGCCAGTTGAAGATGGGCTATTGTATATAGAAGCTCACATTATAAGGTGATACCATAACACGAAACAGATTCAAGACCAACTTCCTGGGCCTAAGAAGTAAAGGGGTCAGGACAAGCTATAGTGCTTGGCAAACTTACCGGAAAGTAGCATGGGGTCTTTTTCCAGAGATTTCTTCACCTGGTCTGATTCCCCAGTAAGGGAGCTCTCATCAATTTTCAGATCATTGCCTTGGATCAGGATCCCATCTGCAGGTAACAAGTCACCTGGAAGAAGCAGAAATCAACAGGTCATCAGAGTACTTAGTTATTTGTCAACAAGCCCAAAATGAGTGCATCTTCTGTCATTTCTGAATATCAAACTACATATTATGCTTTATGCATAATGTGTAGCAATGTCTCCATTTTTACTTCAAATACAAGCACAGGTGATACAATCCTTACTGAGAATGAGGCCACATCAAGAGGTTTATTTATTCTATACCAAGCAAAATTCTCTTTGGTGTCAACAATGTTGTCTTTTAAACCCCTAGCTGTGTGGGCGGGGGGGGGGAGTGTCCTTTTCAATCACACTGAACACTGAGAAGGGAAAAGATAGGCCTCCCCACCCTGCATGCAGAATTCATGATAAACTGGGGAGTGGGGGATCATGTTGCTCTCCAGATGTTGTTGGATGGCAACTCTGTATTCAACATCAGTAGCTATGCTGGCTATGGCTGCTATGAGCTGCAATCAAACAATATCTGGAACAGCATGATTCCTACCCTGGCCCACATCCAAGTGCTATTCTCAATGAAAGTAGGTTCACTGAATCAATAGGACTCACTTAAATGTCCACTCACCATTTAGCACCTGATTTATGGGTCTAGACTAGTTGGGAACAGCAGGTGGACTGTGGCTGAGGATTGAACCTTCCACCACTCCACTTGTAATTACAATAAAAACATAGATGCAGGCTACATATTATTGGGCAAGCATCTAGTTTAGGCCCAAGATCCATTTGAACTGAAGGGCAGAGCCTCTCCCCCACCCCCAGTATACTTGAGGTTTTATAAACTGAAAAATTATGGGTTTGATGTGACCTCGATAGGGCTGAAAGGATGTTTAAAGCACACAAGAACATTATGTTCATTTTGAATACAGGCTAACAATATGTATGTGTGTAAGTTTAATAAGATATTCTTGCAGCAGAGAAATCTCATTTGTGCAAGCACTGAGAAGGTATGAGAGCACAGTGCTTCAATTTTCACAGTGCAAAGTCTGGTGTATCTGCTCCCATTCTCATCTCCCATAACATTTATTCTACAGCACCACCACCCCAACACCATTTCTACCCAACTTGTTCCTCATAATACATGGCATCTGCTGCTTGTCTGATGCCTACACCTCTGTCTATACCATTTGCCCATTATGTCCTCCCATCTCATCCACTTGTCTTTCAGCCCCTACATCAGCTAAAGGGAATGCTGTTACTCTCTAGATGCTGTTGAGCCACAGTTCCCATCATCCTTCACCACTGGCTATGCTGGGATATGCAAGGACTAAATGGAAGCTGCAGTCCAGCAACATCTGGAGAACCAGATGCTCGCCATTCTTATCTTACAAGTAAATCAAAACATCTAAGGTCCATTAAAACAAATCATTCCTACTACTTTCATACTTCGCTATGCTACATCAGGTACGTCTCTTGGAAATAAGGGTCTTTGGTGGATACAAGACACTTCTGGATGAAGAATGTTCACACAGTCTTGGGAAAGGAACTTTGGTCTTACCTGTGATATGTTCTTTTCCAGTGAAGAGGCAAAGAGCATCCGCATGCTTGGGTTGTCCCTCCCACTTGCTCCCGGTAGGCAGGTAACAGAGACTTTTATTTTGAAAAGCTGACCACCAGTGGTGTCCTCTAGGAGGGACGACCCCTCTGCTGGCCAGTCCATACCACAGCCTTGTGACGCCGTAGCTTGACATATTTGGCCATAGCCCACAACTTTGTAGACTTCATTTTGGTAGCCCTAATTTCAAAGTCCATGTTGAGAATTGTCCCCCTAGGTAATGTCCTTCCATATGTGCTCGCCCTGGGTGGGCCAGATGCTCTTCGCCTCTTCACTGGAAAAGAATGTATCACAGGTAAGACCAACGTTCTTTTTCCCAGTGGAGAGGGCTCCAGAGCATCCGCATGCTTGGGATCTACTAGAGCTTCAAAGGCAGGGTGGGCGAGGTGAGCTTCATGAACTCTAGACCTGCACAATCCTCTGCAAGACTTGTCTGCCGAACGCGGCCTCTGCTGATTGGAACTTATCCAACTTGTAATGTCGTACGAATGTTGAGGGGGACTTCCAAGTTGCTGCCTTGCATATTTCCTCCAGTGAAGCATCCTTCTCCCAGGCCGCTGAAGTCGCCGCACTTCTTGTGTAGTGTGTGATGATCCCCTCTGGAATTGGCTTAGTCTGTGCTTCATAACACGACACAATGCAGCATTTGATCCAGCACGCTAGAGTGGATGGCGAAACTTTCCTCCCCAGGTACTTGGAGTGAGGGGAGATAAATAAAGAATCTGAAAGTCGGATCGGAGCCATTCGCTTAATGTATATCCTTAGGGCCCTGCGCACGTCCAGTGTGTGCCAAATCCTTTCCAATTCCCTTTCTGGATTTGGGCAAAAGGAGGGGAGAACCACCTCCTGCGATCTGTGAAAAGCTGAGTTGACCTTTGGTCTGAAGTGTGGCCGCAACCTTAAGACCACCGAGCCCTGTCTGAAGATGCAGAGATCCCATCTAATCGATAATGCTGCCAGCTCTGACACTCTTCGCGCTGAAGTGATTGCCACCAGAAAAAGCACCTTCCATGTCAACAATTTTAATGAGGCTTCTTTTAACGGCTCAAAAGGATAAACTGTCAATGCCTCCAGGACTGTATGAAGGTTCCAGGATGGGAATCTATGGGCCGTTGGAGGGGTTAGGTTGGCGAGGCCTTTAATAAATCTCCGGAGGTGGAGGGGGTGTCGACACTTCCGCAGCCTTCTCAGGAGGTAAAAAGGAAGTTATTGCTGCCACCTGTCTCTTTATCGTACTAGGTCGAAGACCGGCTTCGACACCATCTTGAAGGAAATCTAGTAGAATAGGTACTGAAACCTGCTGGAAGTCTTGACCTTTTCATCTGCACCATCTCCAAAAACCCCGGAAGGTATATTCATATATACGTTAAGTGGACTCTCTTCTGGATGCCAGGATCATTCCGACCACTGGGCGTGAATACCCTCTTGAGGCTAACATCTGCTGCTCAATCTCCACGTGTGGAGCTTTAGCCAAGCAGGGTCGGGATGGCGAACTTGGCCTAGGATCAGTAGATTGTCTCACGCTGGGATCTTGGCCGAGTCTACCTGCAGGTTGAGGATGTCCGGAAACCAGGCCCTTCGGGGCCACTCTGGGGTGATCAGGATGAGCTCTGCCCTCACCTTGTTGATCACTCTGAGTATCAATGGGATTGGGGGGAAGGCGTATAGAAGACCTTTCGGCCAGGGGGACGTTAGGGCATCCATGCTCTCTGCTCCCTCTGTCAAGTATCTGGAGAAGGAGCGGGGAAGTTTGGTGTTCTCTGGAGTCGCGAAGAGGTCTATCACCAGTTGTCCCAACATCTGGGTGACATCCTCAAACACCTCCTGATGAAGACTCCACTCCCCTTGGTCGATATCCGACCTGCTGAGCCAATCAGCTTTTTGGTTGAGCACCCCCCGGAGGTGTTCTGCCGATAACGCTACGAGATTTGTCTCCGCCCAGTTGAATAGGCGTGCCGCCTCCTTCATGAGGGCTCGCGACCTGGATCCTCACAGGCGATTTATGTGCGCCTTCATTGTGATGTTGTCTGTACGGATCAGCACCGTCTTGCCCCTGACTAGATCTGCAAAGGATAAGAGACTTAGCCTGACCGCTCTGAGTTCTAGCCAGTTGATGCTGTGGGTGGCCTCTTCCACCGACCACCTGCCCTGAGCCAGATGGGGTCCGCAATGAGCTCCCCACCGCCGCAGGCTGGCATCTGTGGTGATTTTTACCCTGTCCTGATACCACAAATGTTGGCCATTGAGGATCACCGATGACAGCAACCATTGAAGGGATGCTACGACTTCTCGGGGTAGTCTCACCGCCTGATGGCGTTTGGTGGCTATCTGGTCTTGAAAGGGTAGAAGGAACCCTTGGAGGCTCCTTGCGTGGAAACGCGTCCATGAAAGGCACTCTATGGCCGCTATCATGAGACCTTGTAGATGCGCCAAGTGCACGATGTCCGTCCTCTGTGCTGTTAATGCCTTCTGAGTAGCCCTCCAGTGCGCGTTGACTCGGTCCGGGGTCAGGCGTATCCTTCCCTCTACTGAGTCCAGTAGTGCCCCCAGATGTTGGATGCACTGACTTGGTACCAGAGAACTCTTGTCGAGATTGACTTGAAAGCCATGATCCTGGAGGGATTGCATTACTATCCTGACCTCTCCTTCTGATCTGGATCTGGATGGGGATCTGATCAAGAGGTTGTCCAAGTAGGGATAAACATGTATTCCTAAGCGCCACCAACATGCTACTAAGGCCACCAGAATCTTGGTGAAGACTGTGGGTGCCCAAGAGAGCCCGAAGGGAAGGGCCTTGTACTGGAAATGCTCATCGTTGTAGCAGAAGCGCAGAAATTGGTGGTGGTCCCGATGTACTGGAATGTGGAGGTATGCATCCTGGAAATCCAGGGAGGCTAAGTAATCCCCAGGACGTATAGTTTCCAGGATGTGCTTCAGGGTTTCCATTCTGAATTTCCGCTTCCGGACGAACTCGTTTACCCCTCTCAGGTTCAGGATCACTCTCCATGTACCGTTCTTCTTTGGGACCAGGAACAGGATGGAGTAGCAGCCCTTGCCCTATTGGGGCACTGGTACCTCCTCTATGGCTCCCATACTTAGTAGACGTCAAATTTCCTCTGTCATCAATCACTGCTTCTCCCTGATCTTGTGGGTTGGAGTAGGTATGAACCAACGTGGAGGAAGTCAGGAGAACTCTATCTGGTATCCGTGTCAGATTGACTCTAAGACCCATCTGTCTGAGGTAGAGCTTTCCCAAGCCCCCACGAAGGCCTGCAGTCTGCCCCCTACTGGAGGCGAATAGTCATTGTTGTGATTTGGAGCTCTGCTTGGAAGACTGGGATTGCCCTGACTTCCCAGAGCCTCCCTGATGATTTCTACGATGATACCTGTTGTCTCCCCAGCACGGTCTTGGGGATTTGAAATCCCTGGCTCCAGCGTGACTCAGGGATGGGCCGGCCCCATGGTGGGTTCCTGATGTCCGAAAGGGCCGATACCGCCTGGAAGACTTCCTGTCCTCTCTCTCGTGCGTTGAAGCCAGCGTCGTCTTCTTCTTGTCCTTATCCTCCACCAGGACGAGTTCCAGGGATTCCCCAAACAGTTTCTCCCCAAGAAAGGGGAGGATACCAGGTTCTGTTTTGACTTGAAGTCTGCATTCCATGATTTTAGCCACACTTGTCTCCTGGCTGCTATAGTTGCTGCCTGCGCTCTGGCACAGAACTGAATTGAGTCCAGGGTGCTGTCAGCTAGGAACGCGGACACCTTGATCAGCTTTTTGAGGTCCTGATGAATCCTGGTCTGCACCTGTGGAACCTCATTTAGTGTGTCCTTGGACCACTGAATCACCGTGCGTGCCATCATGGTGGCCGTTGTGGAGGCCTGAATGGCCAAGGAGAGTGCCTCATGGGCTTGTCTTAATGCGAGGTCCATCCTTCTATCTTCCAGTACCTTCAGGGTCTCCTCCCCATCCCAACAGAGGATCACGGATGAGACCAGTTCAGAAACCGGGGTGGCGATCAATGGGACCTGTAGTTTCCCCATCACCTTCTTGGGCAGAGAGTATAGCTTCTTAGCTAGGGCAGGTTGAGGCTTCGCCACTGCCGGTGCCTTCCATTCATCACAGATTAGGTGCATTAGCGTTGCTGGAACTGACATTTCCATGGCCTGCGGGTGGGCATCCAGAAAGAATTCGTCAGATATTTCTGGAAGATCAGGATCCACCTGGGATTGCTGTACTGTGGGCAAGGTAAGGCCTAATGTCCTCACTGCCTTCTTTAAGAGGACAGTAAAATCTTCTGGGGAGAAATGGCATGCCGAGAGGCATACCAGAAAGGGGTCCTCTGCTTCCTCCTTGGATAGTTCTCCTTCCTCCCTGTCTCATAAATCAAACTCCTTCCCCATGGATGAGAGGAGAGAAACTACATTATCATCCTGGGGTTCATCCTCCCCCCCGGTGGTTCTCGCCCTTTTCTTGGGGAGTTCAGGCTGGTCACCAGACTCCTCCCATAAGCCATCCTCATCCTCGTTGGGGGGTCTGGTAGGCCAGGCAACCTGGTTGTCATTCAGGGCACCGGCGTTGCTGGGTCCAGGAACAGCCAAACTATCGTCCGCAACCCCTGCGTGCCCCCTGGGTCGCGGGCGCTTTCCCTTGCTGGGCCTGCTGCCCTTGGCTCCCTTCCTCGGAGACTGCTTGGCTTGAGTCTTGTCAGGCTGGGGGGGCGGTTGGGAACTGAGGTGCCTCCAGAGACATTGCGGGAGGGGGAGAATCCCCGCAGCTGCGATGGGTTCCCTGTTGGGGGCTGCGACCACCGCTATGCTGGTGGCGGAGATTGCGGGGTTGCTGTCTGCCCTGGGGAGAGAGGGTAAACCTTCCCCTCCCCTCCGCTCCGTGCCTCCCAAGTCCCGCAGACCTGGCTGGAACAGGCTTGCCACCAGCCAGCCTACTGCTTCCTGAGCCAACGCTTCCCGCAGTCACCCGAGGATGACTGCTGGGAAGCCCTCTCCCGGTTCCCCGGTGCGCGCAAGCCCCACTCATGATTGCCGGTGTCTGGGGAACTGTCTGGGATGGTGTGGTCCTCTTCCTTCTGGAGGGCCCGCTCAGTGGAATCCTCTTCCTCCTCCCAGCCTCTGTCGCCTCCGTCCGGAGGGATCTGGGCAGGAGTGCAGCCGGTGGCGGCCGAGGCGGGGGGCTTGTCCCCCTTCTTCGACCTCTTCTTGCCACTGCCACTCTTACCTGGGCCGTTTGTGCCTCTGCCTCCCGCAGAGGAGCCCTGCTGGAGGCTCGCCCATGTCCTGGCCAAGCCTTGAAGGACGATCGCTGGCAATAACTGCTGCGATCACCGCATCTATCTCCTCCACCGTCGACATTGTTCCCTATTCTTCCTCCTTTGGAAAGGGGAAGGTATTATTACTATTATTATTGAAAAAGTTTTTTTTTTTTAAAGATGGCCCCTGCTACGTGGAGAAGGGTTCAGTTGAGGACAAAGGAGATCACGGTCCTATCAGGAGCGTAGGCAGGAAACAGACTGGTGGTCAGCTTTTCAAAATAAAAGTCTTTGTTACCTGCCTACTGGGAGCAAGTGGGAGGGACAACCCAAGCATACGGATGCTCTGGAGCCCTCTCCACTGGGAAATAAAAAGTGACCAAAACATCAGCAAGGGATGTGTACTAATGCTGGTGAGGTCCTCCACTTTTTCAAACATAGCAGTTAATACAGAGAAAGAGGAAATATTCAGATCAGTCACTATTATTCACTCACCATATTTGATCTGAGCAATGTCTCCCACCACAATCTCTGCCACGGGGATTTGGATCACCTGCCCCTTGCGGATGACTGTGAACTTCTGCTCTTGCTCAATGCGGCTCTGTAAGCCCCGGAACTGTTTCTCTTTGCTCCAATCGTTGAAGGCTGTGACCAGCACCACAATAATGACTGAGAAGAGGATAGCTGCTCCTTCGATCCATCCAGCCTGAGCCTCACCTTCATCCTCTGCACTACCCTTTGCTTCCCCACACACTGTTATGAGACATGAGGGGGGGGAAAAGAGAGAGAAATGCTTTGAAGTACGGTATAATCTTAACTTTTTGCAGCACCTTCCATCAGTTGCTTCTGTTAAGTGTTTACACAATATAACAAAATAGCACTGTTATTCTAGACCAGTAGTTCCCAGCCTTCAGTTCCCAGATGATGTTGGACTACAATTCTCAGAATCCCAAGGCACTGTGACCAATAGCAAAGGATTCTGGGAGCTGTACTCCAAGATTTAGAGATTAAATGTTTTGAACTACTGTTCTAGATCAGCTTTCCTGAACCTGATGCATTTCACCAATGCAGTGCAAAGAAGGGGTATATCTAGTATTTACAGCAAATGATCTTGAGAACAGAACAGGATACATTGTACCCAAAAGTTTGGAATGACAAAGAGACAAAGGACAGACCCACTCATACCCACCCAACCACATGCCCTGTGGACACCTAGCTGGGAATAAGCCCTACTGAATACTGTTAGGACTTCAGGCTGAATAAATATAGGTATGTAACATTGTGCCCTAAGCCACACATTGGGCACATAGAAGCAGGAGTGTCAGTCTGTGCAAACTGCATAGTTGAAGAATTCTTTCACCCTTACGGAGAGTGCTGCACAAGGCATAAAAAATATTGATGACAGTGACAGACGACATTTAAGAAACATAAACTACTACCAAGTCCCACTTGCTCCTTTGGACCAGCAGTGGGACCTTATTAATTCTTCTTAACGCAACAACTCCAGGCCACCTTTCCTCACAGGCCCAATGGCACTGTTTTTGTGAAATACAAAATATCTAAAAACTAGTAAGGGGGAGGAGGAACCTTAGAAGAGATCCTCTGAAGATTTCCTCAGTTTGGTTTGGATTTTTATCTGCCTCCCCCCACAATTTTGGGAAAATCCCAGGAAAATACATACGACAAACCTAGTGCTCAGCGGACGTACACTGTATGCTCTACTCCATCACTATTTCCTCTTCCCAACTATTAGTTGAGGCATAAACCACTGACTCCTTGTATTCTAGACTTTACATTTTCATACACATATACAGTACATCACTTGATTGTCCTGAACTTCATTAGTGACAGCTTAATGTGCAAACTGACTCAGATGAAAAGCTTTTGCCCTTGCAATGATGTCAGAAGACATTAAAGCTCCATCTCTGCTGCAATATGGCCAATCTACATGAGCAAATCATTTGAAGTTGCCATCAACAATTGATGAATATCCACGCATGGACCGGTTCAGGGGACATTTTCATGCCCACAAGCCTGCCTGGGCCTTCACTGATGGATCCCACATAACCAGAAGTGATGTATCATTTCTGGTTTGATTTTCAGCCCATTGTTCAGGTTTTGTTTGTTTAAAATTTACCTGGCAGTCTTGAGCAGGTTCTGGGGGCAAAAATAAATAAATAATTCTGTGATTTTTTTTCATAGTTTTGGCATAAGGTCACTGTAAGTTGGGCCTAAATACCCCAAAGGCACCAAATCTGGTCTGATCCTAGAAGCTAAGCAGGGTCAGCCCTGGTTAGTACTTGGATGGGAGACTGCCAATGAATATCAGGTTCTGTATGGTACATTTCAGAGGAAGGAACTGGCAGAACCACCTGAATATTCCTTGCCTAAGAAAACCCTATGAAATTATTGGAGTCACCATAAGTTGACAGGTGATTTGAAGGCATGTGTGCACACACGCACACACCATAAATCAGAAACTACTTGAAGACACACAACAACAACAAACATTCATTACAAACCAGATAGTCCTACCCTGGGTGTTTGGCCAATAAGAGACAGCAAGGCTATGATGTTGCAGGGCCCAAGTCTAGATAAAGTGGCTGGGTTCTTAGAGCAGTTCCAAAACCTGAAGCCCCTTTGTGCACATGTGTGAGATTCCATTTCAGGCACTGGACATCTCACCTGCTTGGACCCCAGCCATTAAGACCAGGACTGGAATGATCCCTCTCAGGGCAGTGAACCCAAATATACCACCTGCCTCTTCAATTGCTCAGTAGCTGGAAAATGGGGGCAGAGTAGGTGATACACTACCAGCTCTTGTGGGTAATAGGGGGAGAAATATCCACAGCCTTTCTCTCCCTTAACAGGATTACAGTACAAGAAGCATGTGGTGGTGGTGGGGAGAGAACCAACAGTGGTATGGGACCTCTAGCTCCAGATGTACCATTAATAATCTAGGCTTGGTTACTAATAGAACAGAAAGCCAGTGTGGTTTGGCGGTCTGAGTGTTGGACTAAGACCCTGGGAGACCAGAATTCAAATGCCTGCTCGGCTATGGAAACCCACTGTGTGATTATGGGCAAGTCACTCTCTTAGAAGAACGTAATGGCAAATCCCCTCAGAGCAATTCTTACCAAGAAAATTCCATCAAAGATTTCACTCACCATAAATCAGAAATGACTTGAAGGCACACAGCAACAACAAACTTTCACTACAAACCGTTCACATGTCAAAAACAATGCTCCATAGAAAGACAACAGCTGCTTGCAAGTAAGAGACTCCAGATAATTGATGCAAGTAACCTGATGTTACAGGGTGTGGCAGGAACCACCCAAGACTATTAGCTAATCCAATCTGGGGACTCTTTCCCTAGCCTAAATATGGCATACTGTACTATAATCCATTACAGTATTTCTAGAGCTGTGTATAATTCTGTGAATTCAGTATCTAAATCAAAATTTGTATCCAAGTGTATTTAATTTATTTAAGGGGGGGCGGCATTTAAAAGTCGCAGCAGCTTATAATATTAAGAACTGTAATCTTAAAACGATGGTGACAATGATGATTTGCAGCAATGGTAATATCAGATAAGGCTAAAAGCAGAGTAAACAACTTGGATTTTTTTTTTTTGTATCTGCATAAAAGGAAAATGATTACAGTGTCAGGTGAAGGTGCCTGCAAAGACAACTTCACTACTGGAGTTTGTTGTTAACTGCCGTCAAGTCAATGTAGACTTGTGGCAACTCCATGAATGATCCCCCCCAAGTCATCCTATTATCAACAGCCCTGTTTGGGTCCTGCAGACACAGGGCCACGACCTCCTTGAGTGAGTCTATCCACCTGGAATGAGGTCTTTCTCTTTTCCTACTGCCTTCTACCTTACCAAGCATTATTGTCTTTTCTAGTGAGTCATGTCCTCCTATGATACGGTCAAAGTATGACAGTCTCAATTTAGTTATCTTGCACCCTCAGAATGCACTGAGAAGCTATTGAAATCCACAAACAGCTGGACAACTTCAACAGGAAAGAAGAAACCCTAAAAGTAAACAAAATCTGGCTTCCAGTTTTGAAAAACAATAGAATCAGAACTCAACACTTACAAAGGAATTCCACCCAGGGACAGGGGGATTTCCAGCAGATAATGGGCCATCAACCAACCATTAGCCAAACAGACACTAATCCTCCTTGCATTTCTATACCCAGAAACTAACCATTCAAAGACATAAATTTACATATACTCCCCAATAGGGGTTCACAGTATATAAACTCCACACACACTCCTACCCAATCATTCTCTGAAGATGCCAGCCACAGATGCAGATGAAATGTCAGAAGTAAACTCTTCCAGAACACGGCCTCACAGCCCGGAAAAAAACCAAGGAAAATCTATGGATGCCGGCCGTGAAAGCCTTCGACTTTACAGTTCACACTTGATTTTCTCTAGGACACATTTATTGGTTTTTTTAGCAGTCCACGGTATACACATAACTCTCCTCCAGCACCACATTTCAAATGAGTTGATTATCTTCCTATTAGCTTTCTTCACTGTCCAGCTTTCACAACCATACATAGAAATGGGGAATACGATGGCATGGGCAATCCTAACTTTAGTATTCAGTGATATAGCTTTACACTTCAGGATCTTGTCTAGTTCCTTCATAGCTGCCCATCCAAGTCCTAGCCTTCTTCTGACTTCTTGACTGCAGTCTCCATTCTGATTAATATCTGAGACAAGGTGTGGAAAAACCTGAACTATTTCAATGTCTTCATCATCTACTTTAAAGTAATGTAAATCAGCCGTGGTCGTGGTCATTATTTTTGTTTTCTTAATGTTCAACTGTAAACCTGCCTTTGCACTTTCTTCCTTGACTTTCTTCAGTAATCGTTCAAAGTCTTTGTTATTTTCTCCTAGTAATATGGTGTCATCTGCACATCTTATAGGGGAAATCCAGCTCAAAATAAGTAAAGAGGTAGTACAGGAATACCTTCTTAATCTAAATGAATTTAAATCTCCAGGACCAGATGAACTACATCCAAGAGTATTAAAAGAGCTGGCAAATATAATCTCAGAGCCATTGGCAATAATCTTTGAGAACTCCTGGAGAACAGGAGAAGTCCCAGCAGACTGGAGGAGGGCAAACATTATTCCCATCTTCAAAAAGGGAAACAAAGAGGATCCCAACAATTATCGTCCAGTTAGTCTGACATCAATACCAGGGAAGATTCTAGAGCAGATCATTAAACAGAGAGTCTGTGAACATTTAGAAGTCAATGCCATAATCACAAAAAGTCAACATGGGTTTCAGAGAAACAAGTCATGCCAGACTAATCTGATCTCTTTTTTTGATAAAGTTACCAGCTTGGTAGATGAAGGGAATGCTGTGGACATTGCATACCTTGATTTCAGTAAGGCTTTTGACAAGATTCCCCATGACATTCTTGCAAACAAGCTTGTAAAATGTGGGCTAGACAAGTTAACTGTTCAATGGATTTGTAATTGGTTGACCGGCCGAACCCAAAGGGTGCTCAGCAGTGGCTCCTCTTCATCTTGGAAAGATGTGACCAGTGGGGTGCCATAGGGTTCTGTCCTGGGCCCAGTGCTGTTCAGCATCTTTATCAATGACTTGGATGAGGGAATTAGGGGCATACTTATCAAGTTTGCAGATGACACCAAATTAGGAGGAGTGGCTAGTACCCTGGAGGACAGGATCAAAATTCGGAATGACCTGGATGGACTGGAGAGCTGGGCCAAAGCTAACAAAATGAAATTCAATACGGATAAATGTAAGGTACTGCATTTGGGGCGGAAAAATGAAATGCATAAATATAGGATGGGAGAGACCTGGCTGAATGAGACCATGTGTGAAAGGGATCTAGGAGTCCTAGTAGACCACAGGTTGAACATGAGCCAGCAGTGCGAGGCGGCAGCTAAAAGGGCCAATGCGATTTTGGGCTGTATCAATAGAAGTATAGTGTCTAGATCAAGGGAAGTAATGGTGCCACTCTATTCTGCCTTGGTCAGACCTCACTTAGAATACTGTGTCCAGTTCTGGGCACCACAATTCAAAAAGGATATTGACAAATTGGAGCGTGTCCAGAGAAGGGCAACTAAAATGGTGAAAGGTCTGGAAACCATGCCTTATGAGGAGAGACTTAGGGAGCTGGGTATGTTTAGCCTGGAAAAAAGACGGTTAAGAGGCGATATGATAGCCCTGTTTAAGTATTTGAAGGGATGTCACTCTGAGGATGGAGCAGGCTTGTTTTCTGCTGCTCCAGAGACTGGAACACGGAGCAATGGGTGCAAGCTCCAGGAACAGAGATTCCACCTCAACATGAGGAGGAACTTTTTGACAGTAAGAGCTGTTCGGCAGTGGAACGCACTCCCTCGGAGTGTGGTGGGGTCTCCTTCCTTGGAGGTCTTTAAACAGAGGCTGGATGGCCATCTGTCGGGGATGCTTTGATCGTGATTTCCTGCATGGCAGGGGGTTGGACTGGATGGCCCTCGTGGTCTCTTCCAACTCTGCAATTCTATGATTCTATGATTCTTAAATGTTTTATGTTCCTTCCTCCAATTTTCATGCCTCCTTGCTCTGAATCCAATCCTGTTTTACATGTGATATGTTCAGCATACAAGTTAAATAGCTAAGGTGATAAAATTCAGCCTTGCCTGACCCCCTTGCCAATTGGAAACCATTCCGTTGCTCACTACTGGAGTACCACCACCAAAAATTAGCCACCTACCTAACCTGTTAAAACTGGGCCAATGCTGGATATCCTCATTTAAGGACCTTAATTGATGGATGAATTCACTCCACAGAAGGCAAGACATTTCAGTTCATAGTAAGTGGTAGAACTAACTCTCTCTCTCTTTCTTTTCTCTCTCTCTCTTTTTCAAAACTATTTTCCAGCCAACGAGGAAGCAAAGACAAGACTGAAAATGTATAATGACTTGTAGCAACCTCGGACTTGCAACAGCATTTTAAGTGATTGAAGGATGAGGTACAGGGTTGTTTGCCATACCCATGAAAAACAGAAGCATGTGGAAGATTATATGTCTGTTTATTTATTTTGGTATTTGTACCCCACTCTTCGGCCACAAAGGCTCTCAGAGCAGCTTACCAATTGTTAAGCAACAGCACTTTACACATCTACACTGCATTAAGCAGTTTCCAATGCGTGTTATGCCCCCACAAGCCGAGTACTCATTTTACTGACCTATGAAAGGATAGAACACTGAGTGAACCTTGGAGCCCTTGAGATCAAACTTACAAAGTTGTGGCTGCAGTACTGACATTTAAACACTACGCCTATACACCTCCCTATATTCTATCTGCCTGTCCAAAAAGTGAAAATAATCCAAATGGCATTTGCATGGAAGGCAATCTGCCTAAACAGACATTTGCATCAATACATCTCATTCAGAAGGGGGCCAGCCAAATCCACCTTAAAGCTCCAAAGGGAAGCCTTTGGAGCTTTTCTCTGAGTTTTTAAAAAGCTCCATAGGGCATGAGCGATCATTAAGTCAGTTGCATCTGTGTTGCTATGATGAGGCAGCATAAACTGATTGGCCAGACACGCATGGGGGCAGGGCTAGCAAACAGGGAAAGCACCTGCTGCCGCCATGTTGGATTTTTGGCTAAGCGAGGATCCGGTAAGTCGATAATACAGTGAAATTTTACTTTCTCTTTTTCTTCTTCTTTTCGTAAATACAAAATATCACATGTGCACACCTTGGTAAAAAATTTTTTTTAAAAAATGGTGCTGGAAAATTTAAAAGTGCAAGTAAATCACTCGCAGCTGCCATCTTGGCTAGGGGGTATGTGAGGTTTAGGGGGCTCTTTTGACCATTAAGACAGGTAGCATGGAGAATGGCACTTCTTTAGAGGAGATTGTATTTCCTCCCCCCTCGTATAGATGGTACCTATATGTCTATATGTTCTTGGAGCCAAGGTTCACTTTGGTAACAATTTGGTATATCTTTTTAGTGTAAAGCATACACAATCCTGTTTATATCCTGCACGTGAACTAATTCTCTTCCCCGTAAGTAAGTTTACAAGCACCACATTTCTATTTGGGGCAAACTTTCAAATGACAGGAGGGCAACACAAAAGACTGTGAACTTACGATTTGCTGAGGATGCCTACTTCATTGCTAGGGAAACAGAGGGAAGAGAACTGTTTAAAAACTCCCTTTCAAAAACAGAGTTGGAATTGTCCAGCCCTCCAGATCAGGGCTGGTTTAAGGCACCAGTGGCATCAGCAGCCGCAGGGGGCCCCAGTAGTAACCCTCCTCCTGCAAAAACATTATCAGTAATAATCTGAATATCTTGTACTGTGAATAGCTTAGGTTGAGTTAGGTTACACTCACCTGAGATATGGGCCCCCCAAAATAAAGCATTGCAGCCCCCCCCCCCAATTCCTTAAACTGGTCCTGCTCCAGATAAAACAAGGGTGGGATTGTGTAGCCCTAGGCAGCACAGCCAATGGGGAAGAATGCTGGGAGTTGCAGTTCAACAAAGCAACAAGGTACTGGAAGGCTATGCAATTCCCAGCCCTATTTTAAAAGGCTATTTTCCAACAATTTTGCATTTAATGGATTTTGATAATGAAATGGAAATACTTTTAAGTTTATTCATTATGCACAGGAACCACTTAAAATGACAGTATCTGAGAAAGCTGTCTGACTATAGGTATAATTTTGTGAATTCTGATTTCCTGCTGGCTCCATGTACAAGCACAAAGCCCATTATCTGCCAGTGAATTTGGAATCTTAAGAGCTTCAAGAAGAATGGTTAGGGAAGGGTGGTCTCCAATGTATAAAGTTTCTACTACTGCAATCAAGTTGTGGTTTGAATCCTCAAAAATTTTTCTACAAAACTTCGCTGCTGACCAGGCATCTGAAGCAAAGCTTTCTCTCATCTTCATTGTTTCACAAAAGTAGTGCTTGGAAACATTGCTCCTTTTTGGATTACAACTTCCAGAATCTCCTAGCCAGTCAGCATGCATTCATGCATAAAGCTCATTCTCAGAAACCACATGACATGTAGAAAAAGAGAGAATGACTCCTATAGCCCAAATCTGCAGAGGTAATATGTTTCTAGACCATGATAAGATATCTTCTGACCAACTTGCTCTCAACTATGAGCCTGCAGAATGCTGCTGAAGGCTCTTCAGCAGAGTGCATAAAGAATGCATAAAGCTTTTTGAAATGCTTATGGGGGTTTGTCCACACAGCAGGTGGGAGTTGACACAATTATAAACATATTAGCCGGCTAAGGTAAGTAAGCTCTATAAAAGGAACAGCCTCTAAGCATCAGCAGCTACATTGGAAACTAATTTGCAGATTACATTAATGCAGAATAGGAATAACAGACCACAAGACGTTGACTCACTGTTACTGGATATGTTCTGTTGCCAGGCAAAGCTCAGCAATACAGAATAACCAGGGACATCATCATAGAATCATAAAGTTGGAAGAGACCACAAGGGCCATCCAGTCCAATCCCCTGCCATGTGGGAATACCAAATCAAAGCACTCCTGACAGACAGGCCATCCAACACCAAAGAAGGAGACTTCACCACATGATGCTAGTCCCAAGTATTGTAAGACCATTTATGATCATGTGGATTGAAGGGGAAAGATGCCATTGTGTTTTTTGGGTCCTTTCCTAATTATTGGACCCAGAATATAACTATATGTATTCTAGATCAGGGGCAGGCACAGAGCAGTCCAGGGGTTGCATGCAGCCTCACTTTTGTGGCTCCTGAACCCCACTAGTTCTTCAAACACCCATTTTTTTAAAAAAAGGTCAGGCAATGTTTGCCCCCAAACCACTCAGAAACCCTCCCCAATGCATGAAAGTATGTAGAAATACTCCATGCCTACAAGCACCCCAGAAACCCATACTCCCCCCACATGTCTCCATTTTCCTCTGCAAACCTCCACAAAATAGTGACACTTCCCATTGCCATTTTGAGGTGGACTGTGGAGGAAAACAAGTATTGGGGCTTGCTGTGGGTGGGTGAGCCTTGAAGAGGACCCTGGAGGGAAATTGCCCCATGGCCCCAATGCAGTTGCCTATCCCTGCTCTAGACCTATGCTTCCTAGCCATGGCAATGGGATGAAATTGTTGGATTACAACTTCCACCATCCCCAGCTATCATGGCCAATAGGCAGGGTGATGATAACTTCAGAGACCCAAGACTGGGAACTACTGTTCTAGACATCATGTACTATCATTCCTATAAAACCTTTAGCCCATGAATGGCAGGGTTCGAAGACTGCTAGGAGAGCATTGCTGCTGCTGAGAGCAGCCACAATGAGGGCTTTTAAAAAAAATGCACTAGTGGTGGTAGCAGTGATGAGAAGATTTCTCACCCACTTTGTAAACTGAAATAAGAAAAGCTAAACTTTCTTCCCCAGTTCTGGGGAAAATTTACCATCTCCTGGAATTCAGCTGAATACATGCAGACATGCATATACCAGTGATCCTTAAGAATATGTATGGGGAATTTTCAGCCCACCTTCATCATGTTATACAAAGTTAGGAAAGTGCTGGGGGAATCACAGGTCTATTTCCACCCCAGGAACCAATGCAGACTGCACCACTACTTTAGAATGCTAAAACTACTGAGCATCTAGAACAGGAAATGTCCAGATATCCACTTCCAGTTCTACTGTTTCAGCTTTTGGAGAACTAGGATAGGAGTACTGTAAAACAGCTATTCTTGGAGGCTTTCAGAAACAGAATTAGACTTTGGGAGGGGGAAAAAATTGGAAAATTGAACTAAACTCTCTCTCTCTCTCTCTCTCTCTCTCTCTCTCTGTGTGTGTGTGTGTGTGTGTGTTGGATGGCCCCATGGGCCCACCTCTGCAACAGAGTACATGGGCAGGCCTCATAAAGCTGCCCATATATAATGTTCTTCCACAGGGGAGATTATTTGGTCACTTCCATCTCTGAGGTAAAGTGCATGGTAACCAGAGTGTGAGCCTTCTTGTCTGGGCTCCAAGTCTTTGGAATGCCTACTCCAGGGAGCCTCAGTTGGTAACCTCTCTTATGTATTCTTTGCAGCAGATGAAGATGAACTTTTATCTTCCCAGCAATTTTTTTTACCCACCCTCTGAATTGGTTTTATTCAGCCACTATAATGTTCTCATGTTTTCATATTGCCTTTGCTGTTTTAATAACTTTGATGTGTGGTTTTGACAGTTTGCTTTATTGTCTTAAGTTATTCTTATTGAGTGTTTGCTGCCCTGAGAGTGTACTACTCAAGGAGGGCTATAAACATTAGAAAAATAAAATGAAAACAGTTAAAAAAAATCCTGTGCACAATTCTGTGCAAAGAAAAGCAAAATGCAAAATGTTTTATTTTATTTATTTATTTATACCCCGCTCTTCAGCCACAAGTCTATCAGAGCAGCTTACAAATTGTTTTAAGCAATAGCAATTTACACATATACACTGCATTAAGCAGTTTCCAATGTGTGTTAGCTAAAAATGCTGCAACCTATGTGTTTGTGTGCATATGTAAATTAAGCAAATGTGCATTTGTTTGCTTCTTTGTGTTATTTAACTTGCTCCTTGTCATTAGAGGAAAAATAACGCTTCTGAGTGAGCACTGAAGCCCCACCTCCGATCTTACAAATCTTATTCTTTTGAGATTTCACTAGTCATTGACTCCATAGTTTTCATTTAAACACATCATCATAGACATAAAAGCCTAAAGAGCTGGCTTTAAAAATGATATTGATTCTCAGATACTGGATTCTGTATCCAACTCAAATGCTATGAATACACAGAAGCATGGAATACACACAACCTATTACCTGCTTACAGTGAAATTCTATAGCTAGTTATGTGGGAGTAAGTCCCACTAAACTCAAGGGAACTGACTTCTAAGAAGACATTTACAGGACTGTACTGTAAATGTACAAGGGAAATCAACAATCTCCTGTGGTGGGCTGGTTATATCAAGTATCTGAGTGTGTAACATGCATGGCTCCTTCCTACCTGAGAATTTTAGACACACTGAAGTTAGCAGAAGCCTCATGCCTTTTAACAGCCTAAGAAAGACTAAGAGACAGAATAACAAAGAGAGAGGAGACTCATATGCCAACAAAACATTGCTGTGAAATTTCCACTTGACTACCATGTCTAACCTCTGAAATTACTGTAATTCTTGATCATATAATCTAACATTTCCTTAATTCTATTTTAATAACAGGGCACAATCAGCTACTTTATTTACCCCTAGGGCTCAAAAATCACTGGATATAAGACCTTAAATGAAGAACGTATAGTCACTGGCACATTTTAGGTAATAAATCTAAAGAGCTGTCACCAATTTATGTTTCAATAACAGACATTTAAGAGCAAAGCGATAAACTAGGCAGCTATAACTCACAAAGAACAGATGGTTTTCACTCAAAGGTGCTGAAAAATATCAAAAATGAAATTACAAAACCTACTAACTGTATAAAATCAACTCATGTGCCAGAGGTCTGCAAGACAGCTAAAGTAATGTGTCTGTGTGTATGTGTGTTTAAAGGCTGAGGAATTGTTTGTGGAATGGGAAGACAGTGAGTCACTTCAGACTGGGGGGGTCAGTGAAAATTGTAGTAGTCAGGAAAGAATTGTTACAATCCACCCACAGGATGACCTTACAGAACAGCCACACTAAAAACAGAGTTCCTGCACAGCCTAAAAAGTACATTTAAGATCAAGACTGAACTACGCCTTATGAAAGGACCAAGTCCTATAAAAACAGATAGGACAAAGTCTCAGTCTGACAGTGTAGTCAGGATAGAAATATATACAAGGCTGCTGTCAAAGGAACACAAAGCAAGAGCTGAACAAGACATAGGCCCAGAAAGGGATTAGAGCCAGAAACAGGCCTCAGCTCACAGTGGGATATATGATAGTCACCTGAGCAGAAACTGAAGTAGCATTTGACTAGATAAGAGGACTCTTGAAATGCCCAATTGATATCAGTTTTCACCACTCTTTGAAATAGCCCCAAAGTTGAAATTTATAGGCATGACAAGCAAAGGGAAGGATTCATAGAACTCGATAAAATCAACCCAGGAAGAGACAACCAGAATTTGACAAGAAGAAGGACATGGAGACAAAACTGGATGCACAGAAAACAGTATGACATCTATGAAATCTCCTTCTGAAAGCTTAATTTCATTCCAGTAGCAAATCAGGCTATAGTCTGGGACAGTCAAACATAAATGGAAGATATCCAGAAAGACTCAGGGCATGGAAACACCACAGATCATTCACAGATATTGCAATACTATCAGCCATGGTTCTCAGGGGTTTCTCCCCATTGTCTCTCCTTTACAGTTTTCCGTTCCACCTGGCCCAATAATTTTCCCAGATACCAACTGGAAACCCATATTCAGGATACAAGAAGCATAACATTTCTGCTCCTTTCCCCTACCAACTGGTATTGAGAGACACACTGTTTTGATAGTGGAAGTTAATGTATATCCATCATGAATCTGCTAGCCTCCTTGATTTTTTTCTAAAAGGGCATGCTCTAGAATTGGCAATAAGACTGAAGAACTTTTTTGATGTATAAGGATACATTTTAAGCAAATATTGTGTATCTCTAATCTAGAAATCCTTCTAGATTTTACAAGCAGATGGGTCATATCAAAAAACTTGTTATTTCTGTAAATAAATGCTTTTGACAGGGCATACTACTACATTGCTAGCCATGTCACAAACCATGACATGCCAGAGAAAGCAATAACTTTGGCCAAATCCTCATTATACAATAATCCAGTTTCAAACTGGATTATTTGCCATGGCTCCTTCCTATGGAAATTATTTATAAATAAAAATCTTATAATTTTGTGTGTTTAATTGTGAATTATTACAACAATCGTGAATGAAATATGACACGGCTTCCTCCATTCTGTCATGGAAGTGACACGGAGGGGTTCGGCAAAGGAATGGCGTCGTCCAAAACTGCTCCCCTGCCGCGCGGCAGCAACGGAGCTGTTTTGGAATATATCCTGCTGAAAATCACGTCTGAAAATCTCCTTAGTCTCTAAATACTTCTTTTAATGCTACATTATTCATCATGCAAAAAAGCCTGTTATATCTACTCATGTGAACATCAACAGTTATACAGTAACACCAAGATTTACTTTTGTTACAATGAATACATAAACAAGTAATAAATACATTATATATAGAAGTAACAATGTAACTTGATGATGGTCTTCACATTATAAAAAGATGAAAAGTATACTTGTTCAAATGTCCTTAGTAAGCTGGTTAACAATTTTAGGATGACAGTTCCAGTTATACATCAGGCGCTGGAATTTTACAACAATTACAAAAATGGTTTTTAATTTTTAAATCCACTTATGGGTACGAACAATCGCTATTCTTGATAAGAGTGTTCATATAAACCCAATCAACATTTTAATCTTTCCTTTGGACCCGGCTGATGAAACTGCAGTATTCACCAGAAACCGGAACTGTGGTTCCAAATTCCAGACAGCTACCTGCGGAGCCAATAATGTAGCCGTTTCATCAGCGCTTCCTCAGTGGAACATTTTATATAATTTTTCAAAGATGTAGAAGCTATTATAAAAAATAACCAATAAATGTACATACATAATCACCATATAATATATGAAACCATATGATTATACACTTTACCTCATACAGCTCTCAAGATCTATTGCTTTCCACAGGTATAAGTGAAAGAATTGTCTTTCCCTTTTCGCTGAGACTATATGTGACTATATGTTACTCGGTGTTATTTTATCTAGATAAGGGAACTGACCCTAAGGTAATTCTGTGTTACTAGGTGAAAGGTAACTTCAATTAACACCTAATTCTGTTGTATAATACCTGCATTCATTACATCAGCTTCTGAACAGAACAAAACCCTTTGATGGCTAGAGCTACCAATTTTAAATATCTATCTTTTTCTTTTATAAATATACGGAAAAATCTAAATCGTAATTTAATCCTGCAGGTGAATATGTTCCCAATCAATGAATCCAATATATCTCTCTCTGTAGTAATTTTTCTTCTATATTAAACTTTTTAAACAGACTTTGTATTACCTGTTCAATAATGCAAAATCGTAAAGACTCTGGAGGCTGGTTGAAGTTTATGAAATGTTTTCCTAAAGTAAATCTTGGTGTTACTGTATAACTGTTAATGTTCACATGAGTTACATGAGTAGATGTAACAGGCTTATTTGCATGATGAATAATATAGCATTAAAAGAAATATTTACAGACTAAGTAATAATTCACAATTAAACACACAAAATTATTATTATAAGATTTTTATTTACAAATAATTTATCATTATCTCCAGTCATTAGCAGTATTTAGGTAAACCCTACTGTTTTTCTTGTGCTAGTCTGCTTCCTATTGAACCCTGGGATTGGCAGTTTGATGAGGCAACATCACTCTTTAGCAAATAAGGCTAAATTCCTTGTAAACTACAAATCCCAGAATTCAATCAGAAGGAGCCATGGCAAATAATCCAATTGATTTTGTTGAGCTCTAAACTGCCACCCAGAAAACAAATTTTGGAGTCACTTTGTGTAACTGAAGTAACCAACAATGCACCACAGCTGTCAAAAAGGTGAGCAGAAAGGTTAGGAACTATTAGGGAAAAAAGAAGGGAAGGGGAAAACTACACAAGAAATAGCTAACAATGTTCATATCAAAGATCATTGCTGTGTATACAACTTGAGCTGTTCCATCAAATCACACACACAAAAAAGAAGATAGAATAGAACAGCAAATATTTTTGAGAAAAGGGACTAGAAAGTATCAAAGGCAAGGATGATTTCCATTATGAAGAAATGCCTTGAAATCTTAACAGTACTTGTCAGCTGAAGGATGGCTTCACAGACAAATGTAAAATGAGGTAAAAACCCTATCATTTTTTAAAGTGGAGAGCAAAAGTGAACATGAGTTTAATGTTGTCTTTTGAGCTAAGCATGATGATGCCTTACACTTATAGTCTGAACACTAAGTAACCAAGCAGGAAGCAATTGAGTGGTTTGGGTCACATGAGACAACAAGCCAAAGCTGAGCATAAACATTGGCTTGCCATAGATTACAGTGGGAACAGCTAAATAAAAACTACAGAGCTTTCCTCCACGGTTAATTTATCATGTTGCTCAAATGTGAGTGCAAACACTGCTCTGGTTTGTGTTCACATCCATCCAACATATCAAAGCTGTGTCTGTGTCCACCTCGGGACAACACAAGAAACAAGGATCTGGAAGCATGCACTGGCAAACAGCTAATATGTGATAAGACAGGGTTCCCAAGATTCCCTGGCCAACATAATGAAACAAACAACTATTGGGTTTCTTTAAAAGCTGATTGCACAAAACACACCATAAATAAATAAATAAATAGATAAATAAATCTCCTAGAATGTATTTGCTATGGCAGAGGTATGTATCTTTTATGGCCTGAGGGTCACATCACCCCAATGGAATCCTGCCAGGGACCAAAGCCCAAAATTGGACAGAGCCAAAACCACCCCACAACCTCTTTCTCACAACCCAATTTCAATCTCCTCTCCATATTTTTATCTCATTCCCTTCCTTCCCTAACCCTATGAAGCAATTAGGTGCTTAAAACCTTCCAGTGGAGAGAGAAGGCTATGGATTGCATGAGCAAGGGACTAGAATCTTCATCTAAGACCAAAGGTACTACTACACTATTTGAGTTTTGTGGTGTTCAAAAAACACAGCTTCCATTTTGATTAATTCTTAGACTCTTCTTACTTTCAGTTGTCAGATACTGGAATGCTCAAAATCTGTTTCCACCTCTTCTCAAAGGTAATAATGTCTTGGGTTGATGGGAAATGAAGTCATGGAACATGAGATCTAGTTTATGCAGATGGCTCCAGAAGACCTAAAACAGCACCTGGCCAGGGAAAGTATTTCTCATCTTTCTTTCTTGCTCAACACTATCACAGCCATCATGGCCTCCTTACTGTTAGATATGCGATTCAATCTGAACTGTTAATTTACAGAAGCAGGATTTAAGATGAAGACCAGGAGTACATAATATCTTCCTTCCTTTACGAAAGAGCTTGGTGGGATAGTCCATTTACTTCTGATTTCATTTCCTACCCACTGACCCCCAGGTTTGCATATTATTTGAATATCAGTAAAATAAAAATGTATTTTCAGTTGCATGATGAATAAACTACAAAAAGGATTATACCTTCTGTTGCATGATATGTTGATTAGGTAATATTTAATTCCTATTCAAGTAGAAAATCTTTTATCATCACTCAAATTCAGTCTAACGTATTTACCAGAATTCTAGAATGTTGCACAAAATCACAGATAAGAAATAAAAATCCAGAATCCATGGCAAACAGCATTGCATTATTTTTTAAATTAGCAAAGTGAAATTATCCACTTGCTGGGGCTCAGCCAGGCACAAGGAAGCAGATTTCTTTCCAGGGTGTGTTGGAGTCATCAGGAGCAACTGCCTTAATTGAAATAACTTCTTGGATTAAGCTGCTTTTTAGAGTTTCATTACACTCAGCTTTGTCACATTAAGCTGAAGAATGGGGGGCTAGTGTGCTGAGTGTGTGAGAATGACTGAGAAATTGGCAGGGAAATGCAGCCATTCTGTATGCTAGTGAATTGAACTAGTGAACTGAACTGTTTAACAAACATGTAGGAAAAGATATCTGTTTTAAACAAGGGAACAAAGAATTTTCATCTAGGAAAAATTCAGTATGCAGCAATGCTTGCTACAGATTTACTCTCACTGGGTATCTTACCAGTCAATGGTCCATTATTAAGAACACAAATACTGTCCCTATGAAATGTGAAGGATCTACCTTATGACACAAATTGAGCTTATTTATTATAAAGCAGTACCTTATTATGGCATAAAAGAGAAATCCTTTCCACCTGGAAAGGCTCCAGTTTGACACTGCATGACAGGAAGGTCGGACTTCACCCCACCTTGACAGTGCCTGCTGCCTTTCTGCTCCAGTGTGTCCGTGGTCTCAAACAGTGAAGCAGATAGGCAGACTGTTTAACTAGATAGATGGCCCTGCTGTACACTTTCATGCCTTGCAGCCCGTTTCGGGATGGAACAGGTCTGACTTGACCAGAACGTGCCTATTTTACTGCAGGATCTCTGTTTGCTCTGCTCCATTCTCCCTAACACAGACAAGGCACAGATTACTCACTTTCATTGTTGCCGCCAGGTGGGTGATAGAAAGACAGGCCCAGGGAGATTATGGCTGCTATTTCCAAGATGATTAATGTAACATCCTGCAGTGCTTCCCAGACTAACTGCAGGAAAGTTTTGGCCTTTTTGGGTGGAATGAAGTTCTGGCCAAATGCTTGCCTTCTTTTCTCCAAATCCGCAGGATTTCCTGATAGGCCTGCAAGCAAGGAAGAGACAAATAAGAGGTGTGGTCAAGGAAACACACGTGTTTGATACTTATTTCAAAACTCATTTTCCTTCATCTCCCATAGGTCTGATTATACTATTTCAGCAGTACTTCCCACTGTATCAAACCTGGAGCTCTCAGGTGGTAAATGCTGCCCTGCATTTACATGTCATGAACACAAACATAGTAGCTGAAACAAACCAAAGGCATTCTGAATGGAGGGTGACAGAGACACAAAGAAGCAAAAGCCACAGTTAACTCATGCTGTAGTTTTGAGAAGCTTTGGCATCTCTAAACAGAATGCCTTTATCTGTGTTTGAATGAACAGCATCCTGACAATCACACCCACCTATTACTAAGCTTCAATGTATCACAACTGGAAAAGCCATAAAATGTGCAATCACCATTGGTTCCGGCTAGGGAAAAATCCAGTGGTTTATGCCTGAGAAGACCTCTTGCAGCATTATTTTTGTTACATTTCTCAGATTCTTATAAGCATTTTTGTCATGTCATTGCTCCTTACCAGGCTGCAAGGTGTATCATCCTTCTGTAATGGAAATACGTATGTTGTTTCTCCCTAAAAGGTAGGTTTCCTTGCATGCATGTTTACTAACGTATGGATATTTATACATTTTCTCCTTTCATTAATGCATGTGTCAACACATTTTTCAAACATGCATTTCTAGTTGTATACAATTTTTTAGCTGTACATTTTTCTTTGCTGAAACATACAATAATCCTTGGAAATTTGTTCCACTGCCAGTCTTAACAGGTGTGAAATGAATTTCTTCATACTGAAATATGAACCCAATGATTTTCTTTTCCATCCCTATTCATATCCCTCCCTGGTTCATTTCAAACTATAATATATGCAAAACTAACCAATCCACCCCAAAGGACAGTTGCATAAATTGGTAGTGATTCCTGTGGGTGCCTTTTGGATTTTTTTTCCTTATAGCTCTTTGCCTGCCCCTCCACATCCCACCTTATCACTCCCAATTAAATCTTGGGTTAGGGCAGGGAACTATGTTTTTAGAAAACTCTGTGCACAATATATTAGGCATAGTTGAAAACTATTATGTAAAGTAAACAAATGCAACACGCTTGGCATAATTTGTTTTAATCAGGAAACTGAGATTTTTTGATATGTACACAAAGTCCCATCATAAAATACATGACTACTATAGGCTACTTTCCATTTTACAGCTTTCACACAGGAAGTTAGATCACCCTGTATATTTGCTGCCAAACATGTTATTGTAGGAAGGGATTTTATATTTTGTTTGTTTGTGAGACAAACAAGTGCATGTTCAAGAATTCAAGGAGAGGCTAAACATCCCCCCATTTGACACCTGAGCAGAAAACAGAATACATCCTTTCCCACATGAGGATTTCCACCATGGGAGTAATTTGTACTTATATTCAAGGAAAGGGACTGACTGTATATAAAAGGCATTGCTCACTTCTCTAGCATATTAATGACAAGAAGCAGATACTGTTACTTTATGGCAGGGATGGGCAAAGCGCAGCCCCCTAGAAGTTGCTGGAATGAAACTCCCATCAATCCTAGAAAACACAGCCAACGGTTAAGGAAGCTGGGAACTGCAGTTGAACAACTGAAGGGTCACAATTTGCTCACCCCATCTTATGAGGAAAACTGCACCAAAGGAAAGATAGATACCTACAAGCAATAAGGAGGGCTCTCCTATACCACCCCAATATTCTGTTAGATGCAAATAAATGAAGAAAAAAAAAACTACATCCATGTATATTTCACAGGGAGAGCATTCTTTTTGAGGACCGTACACTAGATGCATCCAAATCCCTGTCCAATTCATGATTGAAGGAACTGTTGAGGTTCCTGTTGATCGTGTCTTAGGATGTAGTTGTGGGAGAGAGCTGGTCCTTGGTGGTACCAGAGGTGGACTATTCGGTGGTGGAGGTGGTAATGGCTTGACTGGTACAGTAGATTGTTGAAGAGGCAATTGTCTTGGTGGTTGTTGAGCAGGTGAAAGTATACAATGGTGAAAGTAGGGAAGGTCGTAGATGTGGTGTAGGTATGGGTCCCTGATGGGGTAGCAGAAGTCTCCATAGGGCCTATGTGGTGAGTAGTGGTGTGAAGGTGATCTTGATTGTGTCCTATATTTGTGATTTATGGGACTGTGATATAGGGAGCGGTGAGCCCTGTGGTGTCCTGTCCCTTGGGTCATGTTCCAAGGAGTGGTCTCTGGAGGGGGGATCCCATGAGTAATGGTTCCTGGGATGGCACCTGCCATGGGAATCTCACCATGGGCATCCATGGTCAGAAGCTGAGGAGCTCTGGTCTCGTGAGTCCTGACCCCGCGGAACCTGGTCCATAGAGTGGGTGTGGTCCCTCGAATCATGGTGTCTGGGATGTGGGGATCAAGAATCCATGTTACCAGAGGGGCTCCTGTGTGGGACAGGAGAGTGTCATGGTGAATCTCCAGAGTAAAAGTGGTCTCTGTCTAAGTGGAGATCCAGGAGAGATCAAGGTGAGATGGGGAGCTGGTCATGAATCAGGGCTTGTGTTGGCTGATCATGGAGATCAGGTTGTTGTTGGCCCAAAGGGATATCCCTTTCAAGGTCCACCACCTCTCCTTCAGATAAGGATTCCATGGGGATTATGATGATCTGTGAACCCACTAGAGAAGGTATTCTGCCAGGGGTTGAGGGGGTTGCGGACGCTCAATCATAAGTTCCGCAGGGGGTGGAAAATTGGAGGTTGAAATGTTGTTGGGTTTTTTTCTTTTTCTTGTGGCATTTTTTGGGATCTTTTGAAGCCTTGGGGTTCGAAGGAGCCTCCTGTTCGACGGCCCCACTAGAATCCACTTTCAAAACTTTGTGGCTTGGACCTGATGAATTCGACAGGTTATCAAGCAGGGAGCATTTCGTCATGATTCAGATTGAAGAGCCCAAAATGTGTGGTGGAGATTTCAGGGGCACCAAGACGGTAGTCGTTCGAGGGACCGAGGGCTTTAAGGCTTGTTTGTATAGAAGTGCCTTTAGCCTGGAATCTCAGTTCTTTTGAACTTGTGGGGTAAACGTTTTACATATAGAGCAAGTTCCCACATTGTGGCCTTCCCCTAAACATAGGAGGCAGCATGAATGACCATTGTGGGCCAGCATTTTGGCACCGCAGGTCAGGCATCTTTTAAAAGATGTAGCTGAGGGGGTGAGCATGGTAGCTACCATGGGAGAGTCCTGTGCTGAAGAAAAGGTCTGTTACCATTGTAGAGAGAATAAGTTCGTTGTCCATTAGAAAAATCCGTGAAAATAGTCTGTAGTCACAAATGGAAAGTGAAACGAGCGTTTCCTTAAGTGCTGCTAGTGCAGTGGATGGAAAGGAACTGGAGCGAGAGGCGGGAACCCTGCTGGGTAGAGCTGCAAGACGGATGGGGCTACCACCAAAAATCACTGCATAATAGCTCTAGAAGGTTCCAAAGATCTACTGTGCAGGCGCAGATAACCCATATGTGTGAGTCACAGAAACCATGAAAAAAAACACAAAAACATTTTACTATGCCATTATATATAATGGGACCTGAGCACCTATGGATTTTGGTATCTACGTGGGGTCCTGGAACCAAACCCCAATGGATACCAACGGCCCACTGTACTCCATTTGAGAGGGCATCCTCATTTCTTTCCCTTCCCCAACTGAGCTGAACCCAGCTGTTTCTCTATAGTTTGAATCACTTCCTTCCTCCTCCCTTCCTCACCAGTAGCAGCATGAGCCCCTCCCGAGGCTTAACAGCTGTCAGGCAGTGGGAAGGTCTGGAACTGCACATACAGAGCTATGCACACACGTAGCCAGTGTATGTTAATTAGACTATGACTGATACGGGGAAATATTATAACATTAAAAAATGCAGAGGTGCTTAATAATTTTTATCCTGCATCCATTCTATTTATTTCAGAAAGATCAAGAGAGAGGCTGAAAGCTGGTGACATGTTTAGCAACATGCTAACCACTCTGCCATGCTAGCTTTCATTTGGCAATATCAAAATGTTTGCAGGTTGCTGGTAATGTCAAAGCCTCTGCAAAGGCCACCTATTACTTGAGTAAAGGACCTGCTCTATTAAAAAATAGAATTGACACACACACACACACACACAGAGAGAGAGAGAGAGAGAGAGAACATTTTGAGTGCTTCCCCAAATTCTAGTCACTGAGCCCTATGTGGACTAGAGCTATACACTCATTCCCTTGAATATGATCATTCCAGCTCTTTTGGCCTTCTCCCAATAATAGTTTCTAGAACTCCCATGTCCTACCTAAGTGAGAACCAGAGCTTGGCAGCTCCCACCATACTTTGCTTGGGCAGGAAAGGTCACAATAATGCTCCTCCATAGTAACAGTCTGGATGCCACTTTCTTTGGCATATGGGATGCTGCTGGAGGTTCCCAGCAGGCTTGGCAAGCTCTCTGACTGGTGACTTACATCTCTCCTCTCCTTCTCTTCAGGATAAAGGGGGAAGGGAAGGAAGAATCTCCTCAAGCTATTGGAGCATGAACACATGTCCAGAGTCATGAAAGAAAGCAATACTGTATTGCTTCTTCCCTACCTTTCAAAAGCAAGCAAAAGCAAGCTAGGAAACAGAAAAGTGTGTTTCCTATAAAGAGAGAAAGAAGACGTAAAATACTTCAATACAAGCTGCTGGGTTTCTAGCTCTGAAGGACGAAAGAACAGGTGGGCACCAGCTCCACACACACACACACACACACAAAAGGAGTCTATGTTATTATATTACCCAAGGCTCTTCTTCTCCTACTGTGATATTTTCTAAGCCAATCTTCACTAGGCTGAGTACTGCTAGCTGGTCCAGGAGCAGAGATGGGAAACAGACCCAACTGGGCTTTCACGCCAAGGACTGGACTAAAAAGAGGCTTTAAGAAAAACTTCCTCTTCAAATAGGAGAAAGTACATTACTAGGGAATAGTTATGGCTGCCAGCTTCAGCAGCTTTAAAATGCAATTTAAATATATTCCATGACAATGAGGTTAGCAAGCGCTGCCAGGATGTCTTTATTTTACCTCCTCTATCACAGGCAGTAGATCTCTGAATACTAGTTATCAGGAAACATGAGTGGAAGGGCATTACTATCTCCACATCCTGCTTGTGGATGTCCCACAGACATCTGAGGCCCTTTCACACTACACAATTATAGCTCTATGATTCCACTATAACTGCCACAGCAGCATGCTGTAGCATCTTGGATTCTGCACTTTAGGGAGGAACATTTAAAATTATCTGCCAGAGTGCTTTACTAACTCACCAAACTGCAACCCCGGGATTCCATAGGCTAAAGCAGTTAAAGTGAAATCATAGTGCGGTAATTATGTTGTGTGAAAGGGGCCCCGGTTGATGACTGTGTGAACAGAATGTTGGGACAGACAGGGCCCTGGCCTGATGCAGCAGCAGAGTTTTTCTTATGTTCTCTTCTTATGATAAAACAGTCTGCTTTGGGAGGCTTCAGTGAAAGGGAACCAAGTGCTTTGCCACCAAACTTCACCTCTATGTGCCATTAATGAGATTCTCTTCATGGTGATCTTTTGACTTGCCTTGTCTTGCCTCGCACAAAGTGAGAAAATGCTGAAGGCCAGCATGGGTGAGAAAAATGTAGAGAGGGAAAAGAAAACCAACTTGCATATAGAAAGAAAGACTTGTATACAAACATTCTGAAGCTGTATTACATAAATCTCAGTAAGACAAGCACAGCCCTGTCAATTATCTTTCAGGAAAGTGCTTCTTATAGTTGTTTTATACATTCTTTATGAACCAGAGTACTTTCTCCACATTTCTCCTGCAAGATATGACATGTTTCACAAAGGCATAGAAATGATTCCCCAAAGCACTTGTATGTTCCTCTTTCCAGAATGAAAATAGAAGCCTCCTGGAAGGAGACTGTAAGACCTGCTCTACTAAGAATAATAATAACAAATAGGTCAAAAGTAGAGAAATGTATTCAACATGACTTTAAGGAGCAGTTCCTCCTCCTTCTCTTACCTTGCTTAAACTCCTCTCTTAGCGAGAACAAAAGCACTCGAATGCACATGAAATTCAAATAGGTTTGTATAATCATGAGCCTGAAATTTCATGCTTATAACCAAGGGTGGGGAAAAGTTAACCCTCCAATTGTTACAACCTCAGCTTCTATTATCCCTTACCACTGGTCCTGTTGTCTGGAGCTTCTTGGAGCTGAAATCTATAACATCTAGAGGCCAAAGGATACCCTCACCCATACCACAGCTTTCCAAACAACTACTCCACTAAAACAGTTTCAGTGTTTTAGTTTCAGCTCTGTAGGATTTTTATTTATTTATTTATTTGTAATAGATTCCCAATGGGGAATGACATACAGTAACGAAACTTCATGTGTATTTTACTAGAAAGCCTTAGAAGCAGTTTCCACTGCCTCCCTGCCTCCCTGGGTGGACAAACTGCAGCCTTGGAGGGAGTCACATGTGGTCCTAAGGCCAGGACCGGTTTAAGGAATTTTAGGGGGCCCTGCAATGCTTTAGTTGGAGGGGGATATGTTTATCTCAGGTCAATGTAACCTAACTCAACCTAAGCTATTCACAGTACAGGATATTCAGATTATTACTAATAATGTTTTTGAAGGAGGAGGGTTACTACAGGGGCCCCACACAATGATGGGGGGCCCTGCGGAGGCTGACGTCATTGGTGCCTTAAAGTGGCCCTGCCTAAGACTGTTTTGTGACCCTCAAGCCTCCAGGAGCATCAGACATCATTTTTAAAAGTTTCCAGCCCACCCTCACTCTATTTAACATAAAAATACTTGCTTTTCAGAAACAGAAGTAGGCTTCTGACCACTTAGTGCTTTGTTTTTTCATTTCTTTTTTCACACTTTTTGGCAGAATGTTCAGCCCAATTGAAATGGCACAACTCTGTAATAACCCATTCCTAGAAAACCAGTTTTAATATTTACATCTAACACGAACTTCTCCGCTTATATTTCTTCCATGGAAATAATGCCATTAATGTTTGCATGAAAGAAAAACAATCACATTGGAAGAATGCTGCTGCTCACACAAATGGCCATTCCAGTCTCACTCTCAGGTGGTGATGAACCCTCTGGTCCCTGCTGCTGTGCAATACACCTGTACCTTGCAGCTCTCTGGTGGTTTACCTTCTCCCATGTCCATGGTGGTTTTGAGACTGTGGGCTGCAGCAGGAGGCAGTCCCCTATTCCAGTCAATTACCAAAATATAGTTTGATAAAAATCATCCATTCAGTCTGGTATCAGCTCCCTGGTCTTGATATATGGACATACCTCAATTAACACAGCCACTGACAAAGAAGCTCCTTTTTACAAAGTCTTTTTATGCGCACCCTGCTCCCCTTTTCCTTACCCCCCTCATTTTCTGTTTAGTTGAACATTCTTTAGCAGTATCAGTATTGGAGGATGGTGAAGGTGGGCTGGAGAAACACAGACTTTTACTACCGGGTTGTAGTAGTCTGCATGCAGTAAACTATGCAATAAAGTCTGAGCTGGGAAAGAGCAGGATTCTATTCTAGCTGATCCTACTGTAGCTCTGTGTGCCTTCCTACAACAGGAAAGGTAAAACAGCAGCCGACTCCAGAATCCCTTACTGACCATGTGTGAACAACTACACCCAGAGAGAAGGGGAGAGCAGATAAGGCTACCTACAACAAGAAAGGTAAACAGCAGCTGCCTCCAGAATCTCTTAGGGCTTGTGTACATAATCAAATACCCCAAATCCTCATGCTGCAATCATGCCCCTGAATCTGCTGCAATCAGACCACATATGACATGGCGTTTATCCATATCTTGGGCTATCTGGCCACATGTGTCATAGCCCAGATTTGCAGCATTTTGGGATATCTTACCAGGATGTACAGCATGTGGGATTCAGGATTTTCTGTGGAGTTTCGTCCGCTACCACAGTTGCCGCCATGGTGACCAATTTTAAAATTCTGGAGCCAGTTCCTGGAGGAAGGAAGAGGTTTTCTCCCTTCCCCTAGCTCAGCAGCACTGCCTCCACCCAATGTCTCATTTCCCTGTCACAGGAAGAGGTGCTTGAAGAAAGTGACAGAAGCACTTCAAGGAAGTGATGAGTGATAGGAGAATGGGCGGAGGCAGTGCTGACGAGCTAGGGGGAAGGAGAAAAAAACCCCCTTCTTTAAAATTGGTCATGGTGGCAGAGGTGGATGTAACTCCACAGGGACAGTGTAGACATATCCCTGTGGAGTATAACATGCAGTGGCTTCGGAGGGGGGGATGCAGGGGCATGCAGGCAAAACTTCATTATGAGTTTTTGCCCCACATGTAGACAAGCCCTTACTGACCATGTGAGAACAACTACACTGAGCAGGATGGGGATACCAGATAAGGTTGCCTACAACAGGAAAGGTAAACAGGAGCTACTCCAGAATCCCTTATGACCCTCTGTGAACAACTACACTGAGAGAGAAGGACAGAGCAGGAAAGGCTATCTCAGCAGCTATGCCCAGAATGTTTTTTAAAAAGCACACATCTATAAGTCTGGGCACCAAAATGCAAATCATATGAAAAGTGGAGGTTAGTGGAAGGCCAAGTCACCCCTGGATGCATTTTGGAAGATGCCTTCAAGTGGTCTTTAGAAGGCTCAAAATGGTTTTGTTTACACCTGGCCCAGCTGTTTTCATTTCATATGAGCATATTGCTAGTTTTGGATAAAAAGTTTGCTGAAGCATGTTGAACTGCTCTTCATTTTTTTGTGGTCTAGAAACGTATCCCTATTCTTTCCATGTTATTTCTACCTCTGGTACCAAATTTTCTCTTAAAGAAGTACGGTAATGTGCAGAACCATGTTTACTTCCTAATGTGAAGTACACTTGTATAGCAGGTATGGAGAAGCATAGTCCCTAGTTTAAAAGTAAGTTGTTTTCTACAGAGAACTCTGGCCAAAAAAACAAACAAAACAAACAAAAAACAAATCCCAAAGCAAAAACAAAACACAAACTGGCAGCTGTCCTGCAACAGAAGAATCAACCAAGTCTGGTTTTCATATTATCAACAAAAAGGTATAGGCTGAGAGGTCCATAAGGGCTGCTGGGCCACTGTATACCTCTGGAAGGGTTGAAATGGGGTTTTTAACCCCCTCCCTTTTAGTACTCTTGCAGTGTGTTTTTGCACATTTTCCTAAATTCGTTTCCTTCTTCACTACATGATCTCAACCAATCAAGACAATGACTGGATGACAACAAAAAAAGCTAACAGCACTATTCTTGCTTTCAATGGGATGGGGAGGGAACACATCTACACTGGCAAGGAAACCAAAATGTATGTTTCTGCTAACCTTCTTTTACTTCCACATCACAGGGTAGCAAAACACAAAGCATTTACTCCACTGCTTTAGCAAGAGGTACAGTGGGCCCTTGATATCCACTGGGGTTTGGTTCCAGGACCTCCCACGGATACCAAAATCCATGGATGCTCAAGTCTCATTATATACAATGGCATAGTACAATGATAAAATTAAGGTTTGCTTCTTTGAATTTATTTTTTTGGGAATGTTTTCAAGCCGTGGATGACAGAATCTGTGGATGCCAAATCTGTGGAATCACAGGGCTGACTGACTAACTTTATCCAGCTTTTAAGACTATAAAGCTTATGGTACAGTGAAATGGTACAGTGAAACTTTGAGTTTAAAAAATATGTGCCTGAAAATATCACAGGGCTTTAATTCAATCTAGAATTTGCCAATAATGTAGTACAGTACATAACACCTATGTGAATGGATTTGGTTTTATTCTAAACAAGCAGATCAAAGCCCAAATCCAATTGCTAGATTGAATGAAAGCACAGTCAGTGGATCAATGGAACTCACATAACTCTTGACTTACACAGTTCCTACTGATTCAGTGGGTTTACTCTAGTCCAGACTAACAATTGTAAATAAGAACTGAAAATGGGAAATATTAACTGGCATTCCATGTATGGGGTTTGCATACGTCTATGCTTCTCCTTTCTGTAACCTGGGGTTAAAAGAGATCTTAAATGATAGTTAAATGCTTTCCTTTGTGTTCCCTCTTGCATTAGCATTAATACTGGAAGACTGGAGAGGAGACCTTTTGAACTTTTCTCAGTGTCTTGACATAGTCAACCAAAGCAGGCAAGGGAGAATTATGTTCTTGTACATGTCTAGAAATAGGCATGTCCAGCTGAAGTATAAACTAGTACCAACTGCTGTGAAGATCTTTCCACAGCTACCTCATTCCTGAGATTAACACATTTATACTTTCCCTTGGGAATTGGGCTTGTCTCCCACCCTCCTAATGAAGGGAGATATTTTCCTTTTGTTTTCTCCTTCTGTCAACTTCTGACAGCTTCTAGAACCTAGGTGGACAAACATATAAAATCCATGGCAAGATAAAACTTCTGGCTTTCTCCTGGAAGGCATAAAAGCACCCTACCTTCCCGTGAACCTGCACCTCAGAGCAGCATCCTGTCATAATCAGGAAGCTCTTACAGAGATACTGGGGTGTGTGCATAAGCTTTCATTTCCTTGTATAGGCTGAGATCCTATTCCCTTGTTGAACAGCAGAAAACGGCACTTGCATGGTTATGCTGTAGTACTGGGCTGGGCCATTGTACAACACACAGCACAGCCATGTACTTTCCTGTTACGAAAGAGTTACTCCAACTCACTGCCTGGTGTTAAGGACTGCACTTTCCAAACCTCTCAAGCAGGCCTGCAAGACTTGCACAAGAGCATTACAGGATTTGTATCACACTAAACAGGTTGCCACCATTATCTAACTTTCAAGAAAATCCAACTGCATGAAGAGCAGTATTTTAGACTGGCAGAAGTCAACAGCAGGATTCCAGCCAAAGTTTATTATCTTCACTTATTTTCTATAACTCTAATCAATACATTTTGGGTTATGATTTCACATAAGAGATTTGTTTTTCCTGACTATCCTCAAATGTGCTTGATGAAGGCTTGAGTGGAGCACACCTCTTTACAAGGAACACTCATATTTGTAAATAATTACATAGAGATAGTGGACGGCCTGAGCGTCGTTCTGCCCTAATAGCCCTTGAACTATCACGGCTTAATATTGACATCGCTGCTCTTAGTGAAGTTCGCTTCCATGAGGAAGGCAGCCTTAAAGAACATGGCGCCGGCTACACACTTTACTGGTCTGGCAAACCCAAAACCGAAAAACATCTTTCAGGAGTAGGCTTCATGATTAAAAACTCCATTGCCTCCAAACTCGAAACCTTGCCAACAGGACACTCTGATCGCATTATTTCCTTACGCCTCCCACATGTTGTTCTCTTTAGTGTATATGCCCCAACTATGCAAGCCGACCCTGTAGAGAAAGACAAATTCTACACAGACCTACGCCAACTCATACAAAAAGTCCCTGTAGAAGATAAAATTATTATACTTGGTGACTTCAATGCCAGAGTAGGAAAGAATTCCGAAGCCTGGAAAGGTGTCTTAGGCAAGCATGGTGTTGGAAATTGCAATGATAACGGACGCCTCCTGCTAGAGTTCTGTGCAGAACAACAGCTGACTATTACAAACACAATCTTTCAGCAGAAAGATAGCTTGAAGACAACCTGGATGCATCCCCGATCCAAACATTGGCACCTCATTGACTACGTTCTAGTCCGTCAGAGAGACATTCGTGATGTCCGTCATACCCGAGTGATGCCCAGTGCAGAATGCCAAACAGATCATCGCCTCGTCAGATGTAAACTAAATCTTCATCTTAAGTTCAAACCTAAGAGGGGTGGCATCTTAAAGAAGAGGCTCCAAGTCAACAATCTTCAACAAGCTACCATGAGAGGCAACTTCCAGGCAAACCTACAAACGAAACTTGAAGACCATCCTACAGATCCTTCTCCTACAGTGCTTTGGCAACATATCAAAAACAGTATCCTCCAGTCTGCAGAAGAATCCCTCGGGTTCTCCCACAAGAAAAATCAAGACTGGTTTGATGAAAACAACCAAGAGATCCAGGAGCTGTTGGCAAGGAAGAGAGCTGCTCACCAGGCATACCTCGCCCAGCCAACCTGTCATGTAAGAAAAGCAGCTTTCCGCCTCACATGTAGCAAACTACAACAAAAACTCCGAGACATGCAGAACAAGTGGTGGATCAATTTAGCAGAAAAGACACAACGCTGTGCAGATCTGGGTGATCATAGAGGATTTTATGAAGCTCTTAAAGCAGTGTTTGGACCTACTTATCAGGTCCAAAGCTCCTTATACAGTACAGATGGTCAAACATTAATTACTGATAAAGCCTCCATCCTAAGTCGTTGGGCTGAACATTTTCAAAGTCTCTTTAGCGCCAACCGAGTAGTCCAAGCCTCAGCTATCCAATATATGATACAAAAACCAATGAAAAATGAATTGGACATAGCTCCCACTTTGGAAGAGACCCTTATGGCCATACAGCAGATGAAAAACGGCAAGGCAGCTGGGATTGATGGAATCCCACCTGAAGTTTGGAAACACGGAGGTCATGCACTCCACGAAAAATTCCACGAATTCCTTGTGAATTGCTGGGAAAAAGGGGAACTGCCATCAGACCTCCGAGATGCAGTCATCATCACCCTGTACAAGAAAAAAGGAGCAAAATCCGACTGCTCAAACTATCGAGGCATAACACTGCTCTCTATTGCTGGAAAAATCCTTGCAAGGATACTCCTGAACGGATTAGTTCCTACCATTGCAGAAGAACTTCTTCCTGAAAGCCAATGTGGCTTCAGAGCCAATAGGAGTACTACAGACATGGTATTTGCCCTTAGGCAACTGCAAGAAAAATGTAGGGAGCAGAACAAGGGTCTCTATGTAACATTTGTCGACCTCACCAAAGCCTTTGACACTGTAAGTAGAAAAGGTCTGTGGCAGATCCTGGAAAAACTAGGATGTCCCCCCAAATTCCTTAAAATGATTATCTTGCTACATGAGGGCCAGCGTGGTCAAGTCAGATATGGCGATGCTCTTTCAGAGCCCTTTCTAATAACTAATGGAGTGAAGCAAGGTTGTGTTCTTGCACCAACTTTATTTACAATCTTCTTTAGCACGATGCTCCAAAGGGCTATGGCAGAGCTTGAAGAAGACGACGGCATCTATATACGCTACCGTACTGATGGTAGCTTGTTTAACTTAAGCCGTCTGAGGGCTCACACTAAGACTCTAAACTATCTAGTCCGTGAGCTGCTCTTCGCCGATGATGCTGCCCTTGTTGCCCACACAGAAGCAGCTCTGCAGCGCCTAACGTCCTGCTTTGCAACAGCTGCAGAGCTGTTTGGGCTAGAAGTCAACCTGAAGAAAACAGAAGTTCTTTACCAGCCTGCACCACAGGACGAACACCACCATCCCCACATTGCCGTCGGCAAATCAGTGCTCAAGTCCGTTCAGCAGTTCACCTACCTGGGAAGCATCATCTCCTCAGATGCCAAGATTGACAAAGAGATCGATCACAGATTAGCAAAGGCATATAGTGCATTTGGAAGACTTCACAAAAGAGTCTGGAGCAATAAACACCTGAGGCAAAGCACAAAAATCAGTGTGTATAGAGCCATCGTACTGTCTATCCTCCTTTATGGATCTGAAACATGGGTTACCTATCGCCACCACCTACGACTCCTCGAGCGCTTTCATCAGCGCTGTCTACGCACAATCCTAAATATACACTGGACTGACTATGTGACGAATGTTGCTGTCCTTGAACAAGCAGGGATCACCAGCATTGAGGCCATGATATTGAGAACACAGCTGCGCTGGGCAGGGCACGTTTCTAGGATGGAGGACCATCGCCTCCCAAAAATACTACTCTACGGTGAACTCGCCACGGGTCAGCGTGGGAGGGGCGCTCCAAAAAAGCGATACAAGGACTCCCTGAAACAACATCTCAGGCTTGGCCAGATTGATCACCAACGGTGGTCCGCCCTGGCCTCACATCGGGAGGCATGGAGACGCACTATCCACAATGCTGCAGCCTTATTTGAGAACTCACGACGAACAAGTCTTGAAGAGAAACGACAACGCAGAAAGAATCACAACCCAAAAACATCACCCAAGGAGACCTTCTGCTGCACTTTTTGCAACCGGACTTGTTTATCTCGGATTGGCCTTTTTAGTCATCAGCGCGCTTGCAGAAGGCGCGGGATGAGTCCTTCCTGAATCTTCGTTTGCGAAGAAAAGCCAGAGAGAGAGACATAGAGATAAGAATTTTAGCCAAGGAGGCATCACTGTGTCTCTACTGTCATAGAAATTATGCTCCAGAGATCCCAAAAGTACTGTTCAAAAATTGTTACTATCTCTGATGGCTCTTCTGAACTGCAAAATAAGTCATTTTTATTACCCTATTGTTGGCCATATTGAACACAGTTCTCTTTGTCCTTCCCAGGTGCCTGTGTGTTCTGTATGCTACTATTGTTCACTATGACCACAAGATTGTTGGGTTGTTTGGTTCTAGTGTACTTTAATGACTCCTGCCTCAGTCAGGTCTTTCATTTCCTGTACGTGCAGGAGGTTGGGTTACATTAGGATAGAGACTATGAGGCTTTGCAAATGCTGAACTACAACTCTCATCAGTTGCACCCAGCACAAACAAAGGAGAATGTATTTATTTATTTAATTTATATGCCACCTTTCTCCTAGAATGGGACCCAAGGTGGTTCACAACATATAAAATACAATTAAAATACAACAATTAAAAATTAAAAACAATTAAAACGATAGTTTAAAACATAAAAGTTAAAAAAACAACAATAAAAAACACACCCCAACAAAAAGCCTCTGTGCAGCTACCAATTAAAAGCCTGCTGGAGTAAAAATGTCTTTGCCTGCAGATGAAAGGAAAGTAGGGAGGGGGCCAGCCTAGCCTCTTGTGGGAGGGTCTTCCAGAGGGTGGGAGCAGCCACGGAGAAGGCTCTGTCTTGTGTCCTCACCAAGCGAGCCTGTGATGATGGCAGGAACAAGAGAAAGCCTCCCCCTGATGATCTTAAAATTCTGGCCGGTATCGGGAGAGATAGTCTTTCAGACAGTTTGGACCCAAGCCATAAAGGGCTTTATAGGTCATGACCAGCACTTTGAATTGTGCCCAGAAATGAACTGGTAGCCAGTTAAGCTGTCTTAACAAGGGAGTTATGTGTTCTCTATAACTGGCCCTGGTCAGCCTTCTGGCCTCAGCATTCTGGACCAGCTGAAGTTTCCAAACAGTTTCCAAAGGCAGCCCCATGTAGAGAAGGATGATGCAAGCTGCCAATTTAGCAACACCTGATAGGCCACAAGTTTTCCATGAGACTCCTTAGACTATCTGTCTTGTGAGATCTCTCTCAGCTCTTTAAATATTCTATACTCATACCATCCTAGAACAGCATGAGCTATCAATCGGTTCATTTGTATCAAGAGAGGAGGGGAAATTAAGCAAACTGAATGCCATGCGGAAAAGCAGGTCTGCTAAATGCGTGTTATCATCTTTTGCACAACATACATACATTGGACAAAAACAGTACATTGCAAAATTTCTGCATAATAATTTGTTGTTTTACATTGTAAGCTGTGCTACAGGATAAGAGAACATGATGTTAAACCAGAACTGTGAACTGTTTCCTTCAGAATAACATCAGTACACACCGTTGCAATATACCAGTCTAAACCCACAAAAGTTACAGCCCCCTCCTGTGTGGAACAAATGGAAATACTGTTGGAAGTGAAGAAGCATCAATGGGAACAGAGGAAAAGTCTAGAGTTGCATGCCTATCCTTTTGATTCACTTCTGTACACTTCACTGTGTACAAAAAGCTTTTGCTTCCTACTTGCAGATAGAGGTCACTTCTCCCCTTCCTCCAAGAAGTTTTAGTCCTTTGCAACTCTTTGTCCAAGAAGCCAGAAACATGAGGCTGACCCAGCCTCAAGATGCCTTACATGCATTGATGAGAGTCAGCTTTTAGGAACTCTTCAACCCAAGTTAGATAACTCTCTTATATCTTTCTATTTTCCTATCTCAGAAGTATTCTCTGCCACAATAAATGTAAGTTTTTCTTTTTAACCTTACTAGAACATCCTGCATATTTCTATCTTGTTTTATATTGCACTGGGGCTGCGCTTCACTCTGCTTGATATAAATACCAATAATGTCCTACAAGTACAAACTACAGTTGTCCCACCACATTCTTGGGTTCAACATATGTGGATTCAATTATTTGTGAGTTTACCATTAAGCAGCCTTCTGCCATTTTATATACTGCATAAGGACTTTAGCCCACTTACTATTGTATACACCTTACAGTATAAGTACTAACCCACTTACCTCCACAACCTGGTCGAGCAATCCCAGGGCAGCAGTGGAGGCGGCAGCCAGCCCCGGCTGCCAGGTGTGCATTCTTTGTGTCCCCCCCTTTCGGGCTTTAGACACGAGTCTTCAAACACGATATACCTGTATAGCTTAGAGCAGCTGTGGCAAGGTCTGACTGCCAGGTGCACATTCTTCATGCCCCCCACCGGAGGGAGTACACCACCCACTTGCTTCTACCTTTGGAACAAAAGAGCAGAAGGTGTTTCTGCTCATTTGTTCCAAAGGTAAAAGTGGGTGGGTGGTGGACTTCCTGGAGAGCTGGGGGATAAAGAATGTGCACCTGGTGGCTGGGGCTTGCTGCCACCTCCGCTGCTGTCTGGGGACCACTTCTCATCTTGGTAAGACTTTTATCTATATATTTCCAGTTCCTCCATTTTCATGGGGTCCTGTGATCCTAACCCTTGAATGTGGAGGGCTGACTGTATTAGTCTATTAGAAGCTGGGAGGGGGGGAAGGTTGTGGCCTATCAAGGAAGCTTACAAAAAAGAAACAGAACCATGTTTCCATGCTTTGTTCACGGTTTACAGGAAATCCTGGCAGGCTGTAGAGAAGAGTTGAAGTGATCTGTTCCTCCTCTGCCAGTCCATCTGCTCACCTGTGTAGAATTTCAAGTGCTTACACAAAGGAATGGCCATAATTTCTTCCTTCTACCTCTGCCACCCCCCCAACCGCAGATAACGCATTCTTGGGCCTGAAATCCTCCCTTCCAAGCTGCCATACTATGTAGGTTGTTCACTCAGTGGGAATATTAGCAAAGCAAACATGAACAGTTAAGGACTCACACTGAGTCCATTCCAATCTGCTGAGAAGCCAACATTTTTTTTTATATATAAAAAGTGTGTGTGTGTGTGTGTGTGTGTGCGCGTGCGAATTTTAAAGAAAGAGTACAGTACTTTAGTGGTAGTTACTCTACTGCTATGTGTATATCGCAAATCCTCTTTTCATTATTATGGAAACAATAAGAAGAAAGATAACTATGAAACTGTAACAGAGGTGCTTTGGGCCATTACTTCCACCAGTCCACAACCAGCATGGTCAATGATCATAAATGATGGAAATTGTAATCCAAAATATCTGAGTGGTACTAAGTCAGGGAAGGCTGCTGCAGAATTTCTTGTACAACAGAACGGTTTCTGGACTGTACACTTTGTGTTGCAGGGCAAGGAACTTCCCAAGTGACTGACTGATCTGCCATACCAACACAAGAACAAAACTCCCTCCCCAAACATTGCTAGAGTCAAATACTTCTCTAACCTTTTCTGTGTAGAATTCCAAACTGTCCTTTCCCCTTCCTGACACAGGAAAGCAATCATGTAATCATTCACCTGCAGGGTAAGTACACAAAATAGTTCTTAGACCTGAGCCTATGGTGTTTTGTCTTGTTTTGTTTTGATCTAGAGAGATCAAACCATTTTTTACAAAAACATATACAATCAACACAGTGATGCATAACAAATAATCCTAAACAACAAATTATGCAAACTATTAATTACTTTGGGAGAGCTTACAATGTTCTTTCTTTTTTGTGATTAAAAAAAAAAAGAGGGGGCTATGACAGTGCATCTCTCCACACGTTAAAATGAGTTCATGTTATCCATGCATGTGAAGTTTTATAAAATCTGTCCATTCTATTTGGAATTATCAATTTGATTTGATCATTGGTCCGTGAGGGCTAAGTTCCAAAGAGATCCCTTCTGAAGAATTCTGAAGTACACAGATACTGAAACTACAGTATTTTATAATCCCTGTCACTTCAAGTGACTATGTAGTATATAAACAACATGCCAGACTATGTACAATGCACCACATCACTCTGAACACCATCTTGTCTGATTTTGGAAGTTGAGCAGGGGCAAGCCTAGTTAGTAGTTGGGTGGAAGACCACCAGAGAACACCACAGAACTCCAGGTAGGAATAAGAAAGAATTCTACCTGAAACTCAGGAGATTCCTTGCTAGTCAGAGTTAACATGTAGTGCTAAAATGGATGAAATAAATTAATACAAAGCAGCGTCCTTTGTTTCTGTATCTTTCAGCAAACCCAAGATCAACTTAGTGATCACTGACTGGCTGGAAAAAAGCTATTCAGCAAATTCCTTAGCTCTTCAGATGGAAGCAATTCTGAGCTGTGCTTTTCCAGTAATAATTAAAGATATTTACTACACTGTCTTAAACCAAACATGGCTTCTAGAAATAAAGTAGTTTGAGATTTCTGTACCAGCTCTGAAGCAGGAACAGAAACTGAAAGTAACACATTGATGAAAATTTGTTAATTGTTCTTCGTGAGATAAATCATAATTTCCTATCTGTGCATCAGCTGAATGTGGAGTTTATAATATTTACCTGTGCTCCTGAACTGTGTGCAGGCCTCAAATGGGCTTGTTGCTAGGTAGGGAAGGGCATAAGATGACTGGGAAACTGGGCATGAACATTCCTGGCAGGTGCTGCCTGGCTGGGATTCAGCAATGTTAGCAGCCCATGGAGGGCTCTTATACTTTAATATAGAAAGACAGAGAGTCTCAGCAGACAGTTTGAATCACCAAAATGGATTCAGTAATTTCCTCATTACTCAAAGGAAGTTTCCCATGCAACTCTGCTGAGCGGCATCCAAGTTTGGTATTCAGTGTTCATGATATTCAAACTCTTTTGTTTATACAGCAATGTTCCTCTGGTGATTTAGTGATTTAGTAACAACACTGGAAATGGAGAGGAAAGATGCCTCAGGGAAGAGGTACCAGATGGCATGCAGGTTTTATGCCAGTTTATCACTTTTCTTGAGTCTACTGTAATCTGCCCCCCACCCATTTGATGTTTGGGGAAAACAGGATGGGCATATTTCTTTGTGATTTGCAAGAATCAGGAATATGAAATCAATTAACCAAACATTCAAAAGACAAAGATTCTATTTGGAAACAGACACTGTCTTACAGTGCTATGTTATTTAAGGCAGGTGGGGTGCCTGTGGTTGGTCTGAGAGGGGTACAATTTTGTGCTCTTGGGACTTTCCAGGAACTGCAATAATTGCAAAAAAATCCCCTCCCCCATTTGAAATAGGGAAAGAAAGAAAAACCCTCTGGCTATGTTAAACTTTAGCGTGGAGAGGGTATGTGACCTATTTAAATTTGAATTGCTGCTTCTGGAGACTTTCAAGAGAAACAGTTTGCCCACTTGTGCTTTTGGCCAGCTAAAGGGTGGTCCAGGGGATCTGGGTGGTTTGAGGGGCACCAAAACAGCCTTTTTGGGGCCAAACACACTGCCATTTTGGCTTCCCCTGACTTGAGGCATACATGGCCACTGGAGTATATTAACTGACTTCAGCTCATTTCAGGTGTAACAGGAAGCCATAGGCCTAATACAGTGGCAGTAAGAAGATAAGTCTGATCAGGTACCAAACCACAGTTTCAAGTTACTTCCAAGCTAGATTTTACACTAACTGAAGGTTCATTCATGTAGCATAAGGGTGTGGAAAGTATATTCTGTGGCCCACAAGATTGTTTTTGGGCAGCCCCCCCCATTTTTGTCCCCAAATGCCCTTCCCTACCTAGCAAAGGTAAATATTGGCTGGCTGACTTCCTGTTGGCCCTCAAAAAAGCAGCCTGGGCCTAAAAATGCCCAGGGAGCTAAAACTAATGAAATTGCCCCTACAACCTCCAACGGTAAGGTGGGGAAATTTGGGCAAAAAGTAAAATAGAAGTATACCTCATTTAACAAAGTAGACATATTCCTGATAATTATTTCTTTAATAGAAAATTTGGTACCCATGGCAGAAATAACATGGAGAGAATAGGGACAGATTCCTACATGAGGAAAACAAAACAAAACAAAAGTGCAGTTCAACATGTTTCAGCAAACTTTTTAACCAAAACTAACACTATCCAAATGTGAAAGGAGACAACTAGGTCAAGTACGCCTTGCACAAGTAAACAAAAACATGTTGAGTCTTCTAAAGATCACTTAAAAGCATCTTCCAAATGCATCCAGGGATTATTTTTTTTCCTCTAACCAGCCTCTATTTTTTCTTATGATTTCCACTATGGTGGAGAAATTTATAGTTTAAGATATTGGGAGTTAAGAAGGTTTATCTGCTCTCCCCTTTTCTCTCTATTTTGCTCTTCATACATGATCAGTAAGGGAGTCTGAAGATTGCTGTTGTTTACCTTGCCTGCTGTAGGCAGGCACACACAGCTACAGTAGGATTGGCTAGAGTGGATCCCATCCATTCCCAACTAAGACTTTAATTGCAGTGTTTACCGCAGATATACTGCTACAACCTGAAACTGAATGTCTGTTTCTCCAGTCCTCCCTGACCATTTTCCCAATGCTGATGCTGCTAAAAAGCTTCCAATTAGACAGAGAGCAAGGAGGAAAAGAGGGGTTGAAGGCCATAAAGGACTTTGTAAAAGGAGCTTCTTTGTCAGAGGCTTTATTAACTAAGCCTGTAAATGTGGGTGTAGAAGCATGGCAGATTGGTTGTAGTTCTCCAAGGACCCATGGAGAGCCGATATATCCCTCCATCCTGTGGCATTGCCCACACCTGACACAGCAGGAAATCATACTTTCTGAAGCTGACTTTCATCTGGACAAGGGAAACCTTTACATATAAGATATTTACTATATATTAGAATCTAAGAATTTTAGTGTGAGAAGGGATCTTGATGGTCATCTACAGCAAATCTTAACTCTATGCAGGAATCTTGCTAGTACAATACCCTAGTCAGATGATCTTCTACCTGCTGACACCCCCCACCCACCCAACAGAGTTGCAGATCAACCAAAGATGGGTTACACCAAAATCGCTACTATCACAAATGGCTCTGATTCCTCAGCCTTTCTCATTCTTTTTACCCTGGTGAAACTCTTGAAACAATTTTCAGGTCTCAGGGAACCCCTGCTTAAAAATTATTATATCTACAGCTTAAAAAAAAAAAGTTTACTTTTTTCAATCTCTGTATCTCACGGAACCCCTAGCAACCTCTTGTGGAACCCTAGGGTTCCAGGGAACCCTGGTTGAGAAACCCTGCTCTAAGGGATATTTAAATTACAAAAATTGAGGAGGTGGGGGTCAACAGAGGGCAGAAAAGGAAACAATGAAGGGGGATTCAAAGGAAGAGTAGCAACAATTAAAAGTAAAGTACCTATTGTAGGTTATAGTTAAATGTGGCTTCCCTGTCTCAAAAGGTTAAATACTATCACTAGGTAAGAAAGCAAGTGAGGGTAGCAGACTGTTGCCATTCAGGCCAACCTAACATTTGCTTCCATTCCATAAAGAGAGACTATTCTTGTTCCCATGGCTGTCTACACATAAGCACAAATCAGGATCTCAATGAGAAAACTGACTTCATCACCATAGTTGTAATTCCCATTTGGAAGCCAGGCCCTCAGTTCAGCTTACTGCCAAACCATTGGCAGAGATTGCACCATCTTCTTCCACACAAGTAGCACCATGCTGTGATACCCACTGAGTAAATAACGGCACTTGGAATGGTGCCAGCCCACAGTTTCAAAAATATTCATATATCTTCCAACTGTGTGGGAATATATCACAGTGAAGTGGCTCCTACACTATCAGGATCTGTGCAAAAGGAGGCCTAGAGCAAAACTGTAGCAGTGTGTACCTTCCCACCCATACATAGCCTGCAGTCTCCCCTTCTCTACCAAACAACTCAGCATCATCTGGAGCCATCAAGAAAACTCTCACTTTCACAGGTTTCCAATTAGGCTCCATGCAAAACCATGCTCCTTGAAAGGTAAAAGAAAATATTCCTGGAGGCAAAAGCAAAACGCTGAAGGCCTAGAAGAAAGCTGAAGGCTGGGGGGGGGGGGGTTAAAAAGATTCTGGCCTACAGAAAACATTCACATTGGGTCTCTGAAGATGTGGAATGCCTCATTACATGCAACCACATAATCTCAGCTGGCCAAGGTCGGAAAGTGTGACAGTGAAAGAGAGGACACACAAAAGAGTAATGGCAAAGAGCAGGAGGCTCATAAAAGCCTGTGGCATGCGTGACTTTAGTCTGTTGAGTTATTTTGCTGTGCCCTCAAATGCACTGAGTATATAGCTAGCAGCAATAAAACCAAAGTGAGATCATTTCAGTGTCTGCAGGGGATTGAGGAAAATACAAGTGGAAGAGAGGAAAACAGAGTTGATGGCCAGAACACTGGTTTAAAAAAAAGGCATAGGCAGACCAATGACTAGGCAACCTTGCTAACATACTGAGGGCTCATCCCTGTCTGCTGCTGCTCAGCTAGGAGTTCCTAATATTCATCATGGGGCAAGTCAATATTGGGTCTGACTAGAGCTGGGAAGCAACAGATTACAAATCATACTGTCACTTGCAACAAGTTACTTTGTGTGTGGGGCGGTTTGCAACGAGAGTGCAACGAAGTCATCTTTCAATAGTAATATAATGGAAATGTTGTTACCTCCCCCCCCACCTTTCGGTGAATATTTATTTTAATACTTGCATATAGTTTGCTGCCTTGGCAGTACCTGATCCTGAGGGAAAGCATATAAATATTTAAATTTTAAAAAATCTCATATGGAAAAGCTGCCAAGAAGAGGCTGTTTCCAGAGAGGAAATACAAGAGCCATAATATGCCAGTTGGCCTTCAGCTACTTCTTATCCCCTACTACTCCTTGCATCATTTTTAAGCTCTCTTCTGCTCACTTGCCATTCCTTCTACCCCTGACTTTTCTCCAGTGTAAAAGTCTACTGAAATTCCATTGCCTGGGGGCCACAAATACTTGGGCCTGAATATGGATCAGTCTGGAACTGATGGGTCAGTAACTACAGTAGAAGGTGGGGAAAAAGATGGCAGGAATGTGGACAAAGTTCAATTTTCAATTCTGGCTCACATGGATCCTTACTTGTGGGGAAATAGGGAAGCCTTGAACTTGTTTTGTTACTCAGGGTGGGGGTGGCGGTGGAGAAGCTTAAGCTAAGGATCCATGATGCTCTTATTATGGCTCAGGGCCTCCATGTAAAGGGGAGGGCTCTAAAGACTCTAAATATGAGCCTGTTTGCATTTTGAGATAATCAGTGGAAGGATTTCTCTCAGTCCCACCCTTATAGGCACATCTGGTGAGAACACAAGAGAGGGCCTTGTCTGTAGCTACTACTAGTCTGTGGAACCCCTGCCCACAAGAGTCAAGGTCGTTTGTCTGTCTGCCCACCTTCTACCAGCAGGCAGAGAGCTTTTTATTCAGACCATGCATTGGCAATACAGAAGAATATTCTAATGGTGTGGTAGTGGTATTCCCTTCTCCTTTCTTGGTTTGATCATTATCATTTACTTACTGTAATTATCTTCTGATCTGCTACTTTTTAAAATGTTGGTTTTAGCTGAATTTTGTTTTAACTTGTGTTGTAATCTGCCTTGGATAATAGAAGAAAGACAGGACATAAGTAAAATAAGGAAGAGGATAGGGGAAATAGAACTCTAACCAAACTTTATGAGAGAAGATTCTCTGATAAAGACTCTCTGAGGGGTGGATTGGCAGGGAAGAAGGAAGGGGGTTAAAGGTTGTTGGAGTGGACTGTGAGGTTTTGGGGGGTTGACAGAGGGGTGGATTGGAAGGAAAGAAGGAAAGGGGTGGAAGGTTGCTGAAGCAGACAGTGGGACCTTTGAGAGGTGGTGAAAAGGCTGGACTGGAAAGGAAAAGGGGAGGGGTGGAAGGTTGTTGGAGTAAGAGGAAAGGGGGTTGAGGGTCGTGGAAGGGGAGTGAGGTAGGAAGAAGAAAAGGTAGGTGAAGAGCTCGAATTGGAGCAAAGAGCGCAAGGTGAAGGCAGGTGAGTCCAGTCTCGCCTTCTCTTCTCCCCGACTGGCTCTGGAGGCTGAGAGGACTTGGTGGGGTGCAGAACGGCTGGGCTGCCGGGATCCAGCCACCGCCTCGCTTGCTCACCTCTCCAAGACTGCTCCTGGCTGTTCTGTGTCCCACCAAGTCTGTTCAGCTTCCAGAGCCAGTTGGGGAGAAGAGAAGGCGGGACTGGACTTGCCTGCCTTTGTCTCGCACTCTTTGCTCCAATCTGAGCTCTCCGCCACCACCGAAGCACCTTGGAGGAGGAGGGAGGAAGGGGGGGCTTCAGGTTTCCACAGGTTTCCCTCCCTTATTTTTCTCTCCCCCTCCCTCCCTCAGTTGGGAAGAAGAGAGCCGTGGTCGGGCAGGGTGGCTCTCGCCTGGGTGTCCTTTTTGCTGCCGCCGCGGAGGAGTAAGAGGAAGAAAGGGGGGCTTGAGGTTTCCACTGGTTTACCTCCCTTCTCCCCCCCCCCACCATTGGGAAGAATGTTTTCAGTGGTGGTGCCAGGCAGCCTGAGGCCTGACAAGTGGCCAAGAAGGCAAGGCAAGGCGAGCCGAGCAGTGCCAGATCTGGGGCAGACAGAGAGAAGGAGGCATGGCTGGGCTGGGGGCCGGGGAGCCGAGCAGGATGTAGTGGGAATGACGGGGGCAGTGGTCACTTTGGGTGCTACAGTGCGCCTCCCAGCCGGCCCTGCCAAGGGGGAGTAGGTGTCCAGAAAGCAACTAGGTACCAGCAAAGTATAAACAGCACTGGTCTGGGAAGGCAGCCGACTGTTAATTAGCTCACAGGAATGCAAACACAGTCAAAGATTTAGTCCAGTAACACAGTTCAATAGGGCCAGAGGCTTACGGCAATCAGTCAGCATGGTCCAAAGAAGTCCATAGGTCAACAGGAGCAGGCAGCAGAATAGTCAGGGACAGTCCAAGGTCTAAACATGAGTCAGAGTAACAGAAGTCAAGATAATCAGAATCCAGGCACTGAAGTCAGTAGGAAGCTTTCACCAGAAAGATCAGTAGATCTCTGATAAAGCCTCCATCACCTCCCCCAGTATATATAAAGCAATTAAGGCTTTGTCAGGTGTTTCTTAATGAGCAGGTTCTTCTCATAAAGTCTCAGAGACTTCCTTTGAGTTTCTTTGTGAGCTCGCTATTGGGTATATGATGGTGGAGGTAAGTCCCTCTCTTCTTCTTCATCCTTATCTGAATGGGCAGGACTCTCTGCTGGGACTGATGCCAACCCACTTGGACCAGGCTCTTCCTCTGCTCGAGCCTCTAGGCTGGCACAGTTCCCTGTTGGTCAGGTGTCGATAAACCTGTGCCAGGTCCCTAGGGCCGTTCCCTGCCATGTCCTCCTCCTCCTCTGATTCCATACCCTCATCAGGCGCACAGGGCATGACACGAGGAGGAGGAGGAGGAGGAGGAGGAGGAAGCACCACCTCTTGCCACTTGTTCCCTGGGGGTGGGGAGCCGAAGGCCGCTTGTTGGGGGGGGGGCGAAGGTTTTTCGCATTTTTTTCAATTTCGCGATGGTGCTCCACCCATAACCCCCCACAAATAGGAAGGGACGACTGTACTTCATCTATTAAAGTTATCAGCCTGCAATAATGTTAATATATTTTAGTCTACATCACATAGTCCAGTCCAGGGCTTCCATACACCGCTATCTATGCACAGCTACTTAAAGGCTGCATAAAGGACTAGACAAGATGTTTGCCATGTGACTGTAGGTTTGATTTTTTTTATTTCTTTCAGAAATATCACCTAAAGGTAGAGAAGTGGGGATCTAGATGAGTTTTGCAGTCTGCAGGGAGGTGGATTCATCTTCACCCCACCCCCACTTTGTTCTTATGCAGAAAATTATTCCCCCAAGCTGTTATTTGTCTGTTAAAGGTGCAACCTTGGGGGCAAATAGTATTTTGAAGAGATTTTTAGCAAGAAAATGTTGCAGGGGAAGGGGCAAATCCCTCTTTCCATGTACTGTAAGTATGATCTAGAGCAGTGATTCCCAAAGTGGGCCCTACCGCCCGCTGGTGGGCGCTGCAGCAATCCAGGGGGGCGGTGATGGCCACAGGTGCATTTGGGGGCAATGAATAACTGTAAGGGGGTGGTAAAAGCATAAAAGAAAGAAGAGAAGATTTAGAAAAATTGATTTATGAATTCTGCTCATAATGCTTAATTTTTCTTTGAACAACGTACTGGATGCTGGCTCGGTTCCTGCATACTCCCTCACTTGCATTGAGGTATGTGCAATCGCGCACTGCTACTGTTCATGTAGTGCCACTGAATTGCCACTCCAAAACACGTGAGCATGACGAGCATTGCTGCAGGCAACTGCCACTCGTGCGATTGGTCGATCACAAGGCCAAAGCCTGGAATGGTAGTGGTAGTACTGGCTACTGGCAGTACTACCAGCAGATTTTTGGAGCACGCTATGAATCAGTGGATTTCCCATAATTATTATGGGAAAATTACAGCGTAATATAAATCTGAGGACTTTTTCAGATGGAGAAATACACCGCAAGAAGGGTTGTCCCTCTTGTGACACTGCTGTGCAGCGGGGGGGCGGGCGTTTCATAGGACACCGTCCCCCTGCTGATTCTGTTCCAGTACAGACTGCAGCTCCAGTGTCATATTTGGCTGTTTCTTAATCACAGAAGTTGACCATGATTAAGAAACGGCCAAATATGACACTGGAGCTGCGATCTGTACCAGAACAGAATCAGCAAGAGGATGGCGTCATATGAAACGCCCCCCCCTGCCACGCAGCAGCTTCACAAGTAGGACAACCCTTCTTGCGGTGCATTTCTCCGTCCAAAAAAGTCCTAAGTTAGATTGTTGTGATATTGTGACAAGTTAAAGTTAACTAACAAATAGTGCAACTATAATTGGTGAATATTATTTATTTATTTTGTAATAATTATATGCGCTTTCCAATTAATAATATCATGTTTATTTCATTAGTATTTATTTTAGTTTGTTTTTTACAAAAATATTTCAAAAAATTACAAAAAAAATAATTAAAACTACCTCCATAAAAAATTTATTTTTTCTACAGATAATAATGGCTCAACCAAAGAAAAAATGTAGACAATATAATATTGAATATTTGAAATATGGCTTTATTGAGTCGCTTGTAAACAATACATTACCAATGTGCCTGATTTGGCAGAATGTTTTCTCAAATGAAGCTATGAAGCCTTCCAGACTACAAGAACATTTGACTAAAATTCATGGTGATAAAAAAGATAAGGATTTATCTTATTTTCGAACACTAAAAGAAAAATTTATCAAACATCTGACATTGGCAAAACTCTTTTCAACCGCAACCACACAAGATGGTGATGGCTTGCTTGCTTCTTACAATATTTTGTTAATGATTGCCAAATTGGGAAAACCTCATACTATTGGTGAAGCACTAATTATACCAGCTATAAGTGAAGTAATACGTACTGTGCTACATAAGCGAGCATCTGATATTATCAAGGAAATTTCATTGAGCAATAATACAGTGCAAAGAAGAATTGATGAAATGGCTCAAGATGTTGAAGATTCATTGTGTGGCTATTTAAAAACTTCTCGGTTTCCTATTCAACTTGATGAGTCAACTTTGTTAGGAAATGAAGCTTTACTTTTAGCATACGTACGATTCACAAAGGAAGAACAAATTTGCCAAGAATTATTATTTGCTAAATATTTGCAAACTGATACTAAAGGAAAATCAATATTTCATGCATTGGATGAGTTTTTTTAAAGAAAAAGAAATACCTCTGAGACATATCTTATCAGTAGCCACAGATGGTGCTCCATTGATGGTAGGGCGCTACAGGGGTTTTCTTGCATATTTAAAAAAGGAGGTGCCGAATGCATTCACAGTACACTGTGTCATCCATCGTCAATATCTAGTTGCCAAAAATTTAAGTGCACGCCTACATTATTCATTACAATATGTAATTAAAGCTATCAACACAATCAGAAGCAAATCATTGAATGACAGATTATTTAAACAGATTTGTATTGAAAATGATGAAGCATTTAATCATTTGCTGCTTCATACAGAAGTTCGTTGGTTGTCAAAGGGTGCCTGTTTAGATAGGTTTTATAAGCTGTTTAACTCAGTGCTGGAGTTCTTGAAAGATAAAAATGATGGTTAATGATCCAATTTAATTCAATCCAAAAGTGACGTCGCTTACTTGACCGACTTGTTTCAAAAATTTAATGAAAGCAATCTTCAGCTTCAAGGTGATGAACTGAATTTAATAAAAACAAAATCTGTTATTTCTGCATTTGTGACAAAACTTCTTCTGTACAAACAAAATTTTGGATGAGGGGAATTCAGCCAGTTCCCAAATTTATCAGGAGCAGAAGAAAAAAAAAAGATGAAGACATACTTTCATTGTGAACACTTGGATGCTCTCCATTCAGATTTTAATCAACGATTTGATGATATTTTGAAAATGAGCATACCTGATTGGATTTTGGATCCTTTTTCAAGTGCAAATACAGAAGAATCTCCACAGTTACAAGAAGAACTGATGGAAGTAACTACAAATAATGAATTGAAATTTAAATTCAAAAGCGGCTACCAACAATTCTGGCTGCAAAAGGAGATCCCTACGGCTTATCCTGAAATATGGGCTGTAATTCAAAAGTTCTTAATTGCATTTCCTTCATCATATTTAGTGGAACGTGGATTCAGTGCGATAACCAATTTATTAACAACAACAACAAAAAAAAGGAACCGATTGCAAATAGTCAATCACGGTCATTTACTGCTGACGAAAATAGAGCTGAGGATTACTAAATTGGTAGCAGCATACCAAGTTCATCCTTTTCATTAAGATGATTTTGAATGTTTTAACTTTTTTGTATTACCTTTCTATTCTGAGTTCAATAAATAGTTTCATAATTTTAAACTTCAATGTTTCTAATTTACACCTTTCTTTAATGTATTTTACGAAAAAGATAGGAACATTAATACATAGATCCTTCTGTTTAATTGCTATTAAAAAATTTAAAAAATTAATTTCCAGGGGGCGCTGAATAATATTTTTTCTGTAAAGGGGCAGTAGGGCAAATAAGTTTGGGAACCACTGATCTAGAGTGAAGATCCTGTGGCTGCTAATTCTAAATTGAAACAAACTTCACATGACAAGGGCTGGTTTCAGCAGATTCCATATCAATACTCGAGGAACATGTAAAAAGGAACACCATCATCATTGCCATCCATTTCTATACTGCTTCCTAAATCTAAGAGCATCTCAAAGATGTGAATATATCTCAGACATAGGCAGCTACACAGACTCAGACCATTTATACACTGAGGTTATTATTATCTATACTTACTGTCAGTGGACTTCTCAAGGTATGACGTATTTTCTTATACTCCATCCCTATCTTGCTGGGGATTAAACCTGGGGCTGCCTGCATGTAAAAGCATAGACCATACCATTCTTCTATTTCCTCTCCCCAAATTCCTCCAGTGAGCATTTGCATTTGCCCTGCTTTTCAATCCATTCCTACATCCCGGTGGAACTATCTGAAATAATACCACATCTGTGTAGAATGGCCCTGCAACCTCCAGCCTGAAGCAGGGTCTCTCTGGAGCTGGATGGAGGGCAAACACACACTGATATTCAGTTTCAAGAAAATGGGGACGAGCCTGGCTTGCTTCCATGAAGAGCCAGTCATACTGGAACACAGCTCATCCAGTGGACTATCCTCAGCTGTATGTGCTCACCGCTTGCTTGGCACAGGAAACAACATGCTTCTGGGATCTACATTTGGCATTTCCACCAGGAAAGCCCCCTTCCCTAATTACATCTTTAGATTGCCTTTGCCTTGCCACTTCCTGTTCACAATGGCAGCTGTGAAATATGCTACTCCACTGCTTACACCACAAAACAAGACAGCTAATAATAACCTGCAAGTTTTCAAACATGCACTATGCTCTCACACCCAAACCCTGGTAGATGTCAGTGTCTCACCCTTCCTGGAGATGCTACCCCACATGGGTTCACTCCTTGTGCTGCATGACAACTTCAAGTGGGTCTTGCCTGTTTCTTTTGTATTCAATGTGTCCTCCCCTTCTGGGAATCATCACATGGCTCCACTTAAATGGAAAATGTCAATTCACCCATATCCAGAAATAGTTTAGGAAGATGTTTTTCTTTGAATTAACTATTTGTGAAACATTCCAAATGCTTTAAAGTTATGACTCTTTGTCAGGCCACTGTTCTGGAAAATCGGCAATTCAACAAAAACAACAACAAGGAAAATACTTATTCTTTGAGGTGAGTTGTATTTTTCCATCCACTGCCACATCTGCAGTTTCAGTTCCACCTTGTTGAGAAACTCAAATGTTAAATTCAAAGGCTTGCTTCCAGCATTTTCAATACTAATTGGGCCAAATGTATAATATACATATGCATTTAGACAAACATAAATGTTTATCTACTGATCTGCATTTCTTCATATGTGTGTCCAATCTGGCTACTACATTTTTAATATATACAGTGTTTTTTTAAAAGCAACTTTCTTCACTTCTATAATATCTCAAGGAAAGACTTAACATTTCCTTTTTACAACTAGCACTTCCTATCTAAAGTAGAAATTAGTTGATTTGTTCTCTGTGAATTATTTGTATCACCCCCCTGCATGTGAGTTAAGCCTCAAGCCACTCACATGGAACCTCTTCCTCTTCTAATAATTGTTTCTTTTTAAATGTTTTGTTCAGGATTTCACAGTTGCATGTTCACAGTGCAGACAGCTAGCATCTGCATGTGAATAAGAATGGAATGCGGGTTTTTTTAAAAAAATTCTCATTTTGGTAATGGTTTTGAACTTGCTCAACAGGATAATCAAGAATAGCAACTTTCTCTCTCTCTATTAAGTTCACATTTAGAACCAAAAAAAGGTATGTGTTTGTATGTATTCACAATTAGAGGTGTAAAATTCCTTAAAATTTTCAAGCCTGGAGAGGGGGAGAATAATTTTTTTTCTTGATAAAAATGCAGATTTAGGAAAAATTATTTTCACAATTATTTTCTTATAAAACACAAACTTATTTTACTGCATTAGCAACAAAAACCACCTCATTCAGTTAGCATACAAAATTGTACCACAGGTTGAATATCCCTTATCTGAAATGCTTGGGAACAGAATTGTTCTGTTTTTCAGATTTTTTTTTTAATTAGATTTTGGAATACTTGCTTACACATACTAAGATATCTTAGAAATGGGACCCAAGTCTAAACATGAAATTCATTTAGGTTTCATATTCACCTTATACAGATAGCCTGGAGGTAATTTTATACACAATATTTTTTAATAATTTTGTTCATGAAACAAAGTTTGTGTACACTAAACCATCAGGAAGCAAAGGTTTCACTATCTCAGCTACCCCATGTGGATGATTTTGGAATACTGTATTTCAGATTTTGCAATTCCAGATAAGAAATATTCAACACACTAGCTATACCCGGTGTAACATACACCTTCAAACTCCATCCCGCAGCCCCTCCTTGCTGCCAGGATCACCCCCCGCCATCAGGATCAGGCTCCCCCGCCACCAGGATTGGGCCCCCTGCTGCCAGGATTGGGCCCCTTCCCCCCAGGATCACCCTCCCACCAGGATTGCACCCCCCGCTGCCACACACACACAAACACACAATGCCACATCCCTCTCTGCCACAGCCATGTTTAGAAAGGAGTGAAATTTCCACATGGTCCCGCCCCCAGTGTGCTGATTGGCTGCCCAACAGAGCTTTGATTGGTTGGTCAGTGCCCTAGGCAGCCAATCAACACACTGGAAACGGCAACAGATCTAAGAGCAATATATACGGTAGATAATAGATATTTGGCGATTTAAAAACACAAAAGCCTTAATTATGTACAAGCAAAACTGTGAATATACCTTGTATTAAAGACAAAGTTTCAAACATGCATTAGTTTTCACCTCCAAAAAGTAGGGAAACAATGAGACTAGAAACCATAAAAATGAAAACAGAAGTGACTTCTTAAAATTTGGTAGTAAACAAAAGTAAGTTTCTCACTTTTTTCCTGAACAAGCAACCATTTGGAGAAAAACAGTCACAGTCTTAAAGATAAAGCTAGCAGGATGTTTGGATACATTGCATAACAACACTGAAAATATTGCCCTCTTTAAGAGAATATTATCACAAGAATTAAGACTTCACCCCATGTTCCCTTTGTGAAGATGGAAGCATCCATTAAGTACAGAAATGCATCTTGATTTGACTGTTTTAAGTGTCTAATGCATGTACAGCAATTATTATTCTGTAGTCTTACATATAAATCTTCACACTACACAGTTTCTGACATCCTGAGTGACCAACAGCTCATCTCAACAAGCATTTCACTAATTCCAAAAGTGAAAATATTTAATCCAATTGGGAGGATGTGTTTTTAAAATATCTCCCCCAGGTTTTCAATCTTTCCACTGGAAAAACTGAAAAAAAGTCATGGGAATAAACTGCTTTTAACCCACCCCATTTGTTTGTTTGTTTTCCAGGTCTTCACATTATCTACCCACAACAAAAACATAGATTCAACAGTTTCCTTGAAGAAGGGAGGCACAGGTTCCGATACCCCAGGTTTATTTCTGCATTCTTGGATCATGAGATGCTGAGGCAAGGATCTGTGTACCTATTCAAGCTAGTACTACTTAAAGCAATTCTGTGTTGTCAAGTCAAGGTGAAGGTGAAGACAGATGGATATCAATCAAAGGTTCAAACAAGTAAAATGGCTAGAGTGGACATGCTCTTCCATAATCTACAAGGGTAGGGAGAAAATCTTTACATCAAGGATGATCCTACAGTGTAATGTTTCAGGAATACCTTCGTCTTCCTGGGTTTCCTTGTAGGAACAATGAGGAAATCTAAATATGTCCAGGTACAGACTGCCTGTCCTCTGTGAAGTACAGCAAGGGAGCTGAAGGGAATATCTCCACAGAAGCATCAACGGCATTTCATTTCTTGGCTCTTCCCAAGTCAGATATAATAATAATAATAATAATAATAATAATAATTTATACCCCGCCCTCTGTTAAAACAATCGAGGAGGCTTACAAAAATTAAAATACAATACAGATAAAAACCCCTAAACACCCCCACCCCACCCTCCCCCATAAAAAAAATTAAACAAATATAAATTAAAAAGCAACTGATCTAAAATCACATTTAAAAACAATAAATACAATAAATAGCCAGTGGACTAAAAGAGGCCAGGATCCCCTGAGGCCAGGATCTAATTAGGAAAGGCCTGCTGAAAGAGATCCGTCTTTAGTGCTTTTTTTTTTTTTTTTAAGCTACTCAGGCTTGTCATCTGATGGATATCGTTCGGCAGATTTGGAGAATTGGCACTTATAGGAGCTTGTCTTTCACAGACAGCATATACCATAGTCCAGGACATTCAAATGTTGGCAGCTTCCCAGCCTTTGGGCTAAGATCACATGCACTATAGTGAACTCATTGTACAAAAATTGTGAGGCACCCAAAGAAAGATTAGGCTATTAAGCTGGTGGCCTATCTCCAACTCTTTTTCATTTTGCACCCACAATTATCTTTCTGTTGGCATCATAATGATTTAAAATATCAGGGACACAGTATCAAAACTAAAATGCATAACTCAGATTCAGTGGAAGAATCTCACCATTCCTCCACCCCAGCCCACCCCAGTTTCCCTGCACAACTCAAACTCTACACTGCTCATCCATCTCCCTGGAATTTCCATACAGTTTTAGTGCTTGACAGAAGAAGAAAGTGGAAGAGCAAGGAATGCAATTGTAAATCAACAACAGGCCAAAGAGATGTGCCCTACTGTCACCTGCTTTTTATATCATCAGAGTTTCATTTCCCATCTCAAACAGGTAGGTAAACCCAAGACTATAGTCCTGGTCTGTGCCAGAGATCCAATTCATACTGATTTGTGGTATCTGCTTTCTTACTTTTGTCTCTGTTTGCTCCCTGCTCAAAGTAAGGAGCATTTAAAACTGATTGTTCACAAGCAGAATGTGTTAGTTTTTCATTTTTCTGTAGACTCATGTGAAGAGATGCAAAAACAACCTGGCAGCCTATGTTCATGGCACTGAGTCACACAACATTCTAACTTCAAGCAAGGAGCTGCCATGAATTTAAGGAAGAACAGCCACTGAGAGCTTAGCAATTATGTGAAGTGCCCTCATTCTTTGTCACTGCATTTAGAGGTTCACGGTGGGGTGGGAAAGACTCCCTATCAATAAATTAAGTAACATTTTTTACCTGACAAACATCACACAATGTAAACTCAATTTACAGAGATTAGCTCAGCAGATGATTTCCCTCTCTACCAACTGTATGTCTCTTCTAAATTTGTCTAGCAAATTATCTTTGCAGCAAGGCAGAAGACAGCAAGAGATAGAGACTTTGCTGCTAAACTGTAGCATTTTTATGCAGATGATTGGTTTCTGCCAGATGATTTATAGACCCAAGCCTAAACACACAATCCAAGATTTTGAACTTGCTCCTCACTGACTGGCAGGTTCACTCAAATCCAGGAACAGTTTCAACAAGAGGCCAGTTCTCTTCAGTCCTTCAGAGCCCAGCCAGACACCTTTATTTTCTCATCAGAGTAATACATCTCCTTACCTTCTACTGGTGAGGTCTTTAATCTCTTGCAGATATTATGCACTCCCCCATAGGTGTCATTTATCCGGTTCACTGCCTCTCCACTGCGAAGTTCCATGAGATTCCGGAGGTCCATAACAGAGCAGCCAAATTCCCCCTCATGGCTGCCCTCAGCAACAGAGTTCCCGGGATGGTGATCTGCAGAGTTGTTCGTCATCTTGACAAAGCAAGGAGCAGGTTTTGTGAGCAAACAACACGCTGATGTCTGCTACTGTTTCAGCCCTGTCTCTCTTTCTTATACAAAATCAGAGCAGGCAAAGCAAACTTTGAGTTCCACATAAAAAGCAGCCCAGTTCTGTGGCCTGTAGGGCATTAGAAGCGACACCTCCAGGACCAGGAAGAAGAGGATCCTGTCTCAGACAACAGGGCTGGAGTTGTGGATGAAGAACTAGCACGTCCTTCTCTGCAGCTCCCCAGGTAAAGCTGGTGAAACTAACCAAGCCCAACTTCTTCAGATGAAGGTGTAAACAGGATGTGCATGTTACTGTGGAAGCGACCTTAGCAACAGTCAGCATGCAGCTCCCAGAGAAAGAGATGGGTTCCCTGGATACCGTCTTCAACTGAAACTGTAAGAGAAGGATTTGAAACAAAAATTATAGTTAATAAGAGGCCTAAGAGACCAGCTAATATGCATATGGGTACAGCGGATGTAGCAGCAATTCACTACAGAAAAGGAAACTCCTGGGGAAGCAGTAATGGCTGAAGAACAAGACACTGAGAAATTGTGGCTTCTAATGGAGAGTTGGGGGAAAATGTAGTGATGGAGCCAGGGTGCACAACACTCTGAAGGCCTTTGACTTTGTGATCAGCAGGGTCACTGATATCATCTGCCACTCCCTGTGCAGTCCTCTTTAGCTGCAATCTCTGCAACAACTATAGGGAATATGGGCTTGCCCAGCAGCAGTGTATTTTTTGGAGCTATCCCTGTAGTAAAGAAAAGGATAGAGGCTGGCTCTTAAGTGGGCAAGACCCATTTGCTTTACACAAGGCTTGCTCCTGGTGGACATGAAAAAATATACAAGCACCCACATTCTTTGGACTCTCATTGAGGCTGTTGTTGTTATTGGACTTGTCACAATTAGGGACTGCACTTCCAAATTTAGCACTATACCACTGGGAATGTGCAGCCCTATAGATTTATTTATTTAAAAAGTTGTTTATTGCCTCTCGGCCTGTCAGAGCCTCCAAGACAATGTACAACAGATAAAACAGATTAAAATATGATTTTAAAACAAATCAAAACACTATTTTAAAAAAGTTTTGAAAACACCCACAACTATAAAACAGTCCAAAAGCTTTCTCTGATTTTAGGGATCAAAGGCCATACAAAATGGAGGCTAACAGAGATTGGAGGTCCATTTTTTGGGAGTACTTTAGTAGTATGTTCCTGCATGCCAGGGCTTTAAATCATTAGATGGGCTTTGCAGTCCTTTCCAGCTCTATGAGTCAATGAAAATACTGCATTCTTGGCTGTCTCTGGAAACTCCCAAGGATGGAGCCAGTCTGAGTTCACCTGGGAGAGAGTTCTACAACCAAACTGCTACTACTGAAAAAGCCATGTCTGGTATACTCACTACCCTACCCCTCAGGATGGCGGGAACATGCAACAGGGCCTCCAGTGAGGATCCCAAATTCCATGAAAGCTCATATAGGAGGAAGTGGTCCATCAGATATCCTGATCCCAAGCCAATAATGACTTTGTACATCAAAGCCAGCAACTTGAATTGAGCTTGGAAGCCAGTGCAGTTGATACCAGTGATATGTGGTCTCAAAAATGCTCATAAATAAAAATATGCCCATCGTATTTTGCACTAGCTGTAGCTTCCAAATACCTTTCAAGGGAAGCTCCACATACAGCATTTGTTGTTGCTGTTGTTGTGTGCCTTCGAGTTGTTTCTGACTTATGGTGACCCTAAGGTGAACCTATCAGAGGGTTTTCTGAGGGCTGAGAGTGTGTGACTTGCCCAATGTCACCCAGTGGGCTTTCATGGCCGAGTGGGGATTCGAACCCTGGTCTTTAGAGTCATAGTCCAACACTGAAACCACTCCACCACACTGGCTCCTTTACATTACAGCATTCTAATTCCAATGTCTACATGGGACTGCAAATTGTAACAATTTCATAATATGGTATAATTGTCTAGGGATAATGGGAGCTGTAGTCCAACAACAATTTGGGAGCCATATGTTCTACATAAACCTCTTATGTGGACTTAAAGTGGCCCCATCATCAATTTACAAATTCACTGATCACAGAGAATATTCTTTAATCTTCTTGAGATCCACTTGCTTCCCTGGAATTTTCTTCTCGATTTGAAGTTGGGAAGAAGGGCAAGGGACCAATCTTTCAATCAGACTTCACATCAGATGGGCTTTGAACATTTTTAAAACACAGTGCACAAGGAGGTAGAGTGTGGGGGGAGGGAATTGCTTCTGACATTGTGCTGTTCTTCAGAAGGCTTTGAGCATCTCTGAATCCCTGTATGTGAGTTAATGGATATTTCCAGCAGAGCTCAGTATGGTTACTTTCTGGAATACAATTTCTCAAATCATATAGGAGATCTGCAGGATTCTGGGAGCTGTCGTCCAAAACAGTAATTTTCCAAAGCTCCAACATCCAGGCATAAGACCATTCAAAGCTGCCTATAATATTTAAGGAGCAACACAAGAAGAAAAAGGCACATAAAAACAACTCCTGAGTCTATTTTTCCATGCACAGGTTTTTTATCATATTAAATAGCAGCCACTCACAAGGAAAGGGTTAACTCTTTCTGCCTCTGCTAAGGTCCTAACAAAAACTCTCCTTCTAAGGGTATTTGCACTAAGAGTCTGGTGGGAGGCAAGGACAGATTATCTCGAACCATTCATTTCAATGCAAATGGCAATTTTGAAAGGAGTTATTTTTTCATCAAGGTCATGGAAGCAGAAGAAAGGGTTAAATCCCTCCCACAAGTGGCAATTATCAATTTTGCTCCACCCACAGCTGTTATTTGCAGGTTTTTAATTGTTTATTTTAAAATGCAAAGCCATATTTGTTTGGCAGAGAGACAAATATCTAGCATTACCAGCAATCAGGCTCACTTCTGGTACAGGGGCCCAGGTAGAGTAACATGGGATATCAAGAGAGAAGTTGCAGGTGGAGGCTGCGGCTAGAGGGTCATTGTTTAGCATATCACACTTGTGTGCTCTTAAAATCAAACTTTTGCTTTTAAAAAGAAAAAGGGTTCTGTTGCAGTCATGACATTTGGAGTGATAGTGAATACAGCTTTTCATTTGACCAAGCGGAATAATTTTTCTTCTATGTACCTTTCCTGAAAATGTTGTAAATGAGGACTTTGTCCTAGTAGAGCATCGTGCATATCTACTTAACTCTGGATTTCAACTGTACTAGTATGCCTGCTATCTCTCTCTACCCTACCCACACTCTCTCTTTCATACACAACTGTACTGTACTTCCAGAATGGTTCCACCTTTGATGACTGCTTTGATTTACCACCACATACAGTAGACTAGTGTCCAGCTTCAAATTCTTGTCATTAACTTAGCGCAACATTTGTCATCTGATATTTTATTCTGTTGTTGTTGTGCTTCCAACTTAAGGCAAACCTGCAGAGTTTCATTGGCAAGATTTGTTCAGAGGGGGTTTGCCATTGCCCTCCTCAAAGGCTGAGTATAACTTGTTCAAGGCCACCCAGTGGGTTTCCATGGCTGCATGGAGTCCAACACTCAAACAACTAAACCACCCCGGATTTCTGATCCATTACTATCCAAGGCTAGCTGGTGCAACTAGGGGTCTCATACTGCTGCTGGCCCTCTCCTCCCAAGCCCCATGCTTCTTATACTGTGATGCTATTAAGAAAGAAATGCTATTATCCCCAAGGGCTGGTAGTGTTTATCACCTACTCTGACCACATTCTTCAGCTGTTGAACAGCTGAAAAGGCAGATAGTATATTGTGGTCACTGTCCCAGGAGGGGCCATGCTGTCTGCTACTGATCGAACAGCCAGGTTAGGACTAACAGGCACCTAACCTACCTTCCCACAGAGCTGAGCTATACAACCCACAGTCTACAATGGCCCTCAACCATAAGTTGTATGGCATCCATTCACATTTCCCCGTAGCCCAGTTGATTGGGACAGTGATCCAAGTAACGTCACAGCAAAGACTGTGTTCACTGCTAAGGAAGGAACCCGCATTCTTATCTCAATCAGTGACTGGAGTTAAGAGCTATCTAAAGATCTATAAACCAGGTGTGCAAGGAGGACTGAACATTGGAGGCTTGTGCTTTTCAACCTCCAGTTTGCCCACTCCCCAGTTTCTACATCTGATCAATTTTGGTGGCGTACTTCTGAGTAAACATTAACAGAACTGTACAGTGCATTGCCTAGCTAAAAGCTATTGCAGTGGGACTTATTTCTGAGTAGGCATGCAGAACAAAGAGTTTTGCTTTGTACGTATGGGGTGAAATGGCCAAACTAGTGAGATGTACACATCATAGAATCATAGAATTGCAGAGTTGGAAGAGACCACGAGGGCCATCCAGTCCAACCCCCTGCCATGCAGGAAATCACGATCAAAGCATCCCTGACAGATGGCCATCCAGCCTCTGTTTAAAGGCCTCCAAGGAAGGAGACCCCACCACACTCCAAGGGAGTGCGTTCCACTGCCGAACAGCTCTTACTGTCAAAAAGTTCCTCCTCATGTTGAGGTGGAATCTCTGTTCCTGGAGCTTGCACCCACTGCTCCGTGTTCCAGTCTCTGGAGCAGCAGAAAACAAGTCTGCTCCATCCTCAGCATGACATCCCTTCAAATACTTAAACAGGGCTATCATATCGCCTCTTAACCCTCTTTTTTCCAGGCTAAACATACCCAGCTCCCTAAGTCTCTCCTCATAAGGCATGGTTTCCAGACCTTTCACCATTTTAGTTGCCCTTCTCTGGACACGCTCCAATTTGTCAATATCCTTTTTTAATTGTGGTGCCCAGAACTGGACACAGTACTCCAGGTGAGGTCTGACCAAGGCAGAATAGAGCGGCACCACTACTTCCCTTGATCTAGACACTATACTTCTATTGATACAGCCCAAAATCGCATTGGCCTTTTTAGCTGCCGCATTGCACTGTTGGCTCATGTTCAACTTGTGGTCTACTAGGACTCCTAGATCCCTTTCACACGTAGTCTCATTCAGCCAGGTCGCTCCCATCCTATATTTATGCATTTCATTTTTCCACCCTAAATACAGTACTTTACATTTCTCCGTATTGAATTTCATTTTGTTAGCTTTGGCCCAGCTCTCCAGTCTATCCAGGTCATTCTGAATTTTGATCCTGTCCTCTAGGGTATTAGCTACTCCTCCTAATTTGGTGTCACCTGCAAATTTGATAAGTATGCCCCTAATTCCCTCATCCAAGTCATTGATAAAGCTGTTGAATAGCACTGGGCCCAGGACAGAACCCTGTGGCACCCCACTGGTCACATCTTTCCAAGACGAAGAGGAGCCATTGCTGAGCACCCTTTGGGTTCGGCCGGTCAACCAATTACAAATCCATTGAACAATTAACCTGTCTAGCCCACATTTTACAAGCTTGTTTGCAAGAATGTCATGGGGAACCTTGTCAAAGGCCTTACTGAAATCAAGGTGTTTTCATACACACCTCAGTGTACACACAGAGATGTGTGCCTCCTGCTCCTCCCCCAGTATACCTCAGATGCAGCTGTGGGGCTTTAAAAGGTTGTATATCTATAGCCTATCCAATCTCATAATGTCAAAAAACTTTCCCAGGAAATATCTGATAGAAAATTAAGTAAAATTTATAGAATGGCACCCTTTGATTTTTTTAAAAGCCAACATAATGATACTAGGAAAAAAACATGAACCACATTTAAAGAGAAAACCAAAATGACAACTTCTGAAGCTGTTTAAGTTAAGGAAAGTACTGTATACTGTTATCTAGTAAGAGCCAGAATCTAGTATTCACTATTTTGAACTAGCCACAGGGACATAACATAAGCTAATAAGCAGGTTCTATCACATACCGGACCACCCAACATTGGCAAATGACAATCTGCCTAAAGGAAATCACCAGTTGCGGAAGGACAGAAAAAGGAAAACTGTAACAGATGGATGTTGGAGGAATTGAGCAGAGGGAATAAGGAAATGTTCAAAGGACAAACTGTTATGATCCCTAATCACATCCTCCTCAGACTTTATAACAACAGGGCAAATTATACTTCTGTTCTTCACCCAGAATCCCTGGCTCTGTGAAGATTCAAGAGTCATAGTCATGAGCCAGAAAATATAAGACCCTTTGGAAAGGATTCCCATTCACACTAGATCATTCTTTCACATACCACCAGAAGAGAATTTGTCTAGAAAAAAGGATGAAAATTGTGCAACCAGCCCTTCAGATGCTGTTGCACTGCAATTCCCAGCAACCTCAGCCAGCATTGCCAATTGTGAGGAATGGTGCGAGTTGCAGTTCAACCACATCTAAAGGGGCACACATTCCCATCCCTGTTGCAAAGCAGGAAAAGTTATTTTAGATTACACACTTTTACTTCCAATTATACATCTCAAGGGATTTTCTGTGTTTCCAAAAGAATGTGACATAAATCTGTGTGCAGTGTTTTTAGTGTGTGTGGTGGTGGGATCTGTGAACCTCCAGAAGATTCAGACTCCAACTTCAGCAATCTCACACCACTGCTGACACTGACTGGGGCTTCTAAATCACCTGTTTTAGCCCATTTAATTCTTCAAACCAGTATGATGTAGGGACTTAGTGTTGGATTAAGACTGGAGACAAAGTTCAACACCTCATTCAGTTAAGAAGCTGACAGAGTAACCTAGACCTGTCACAATCAGTCCAACCTCAAAGGGTTCTTGTCAAGATAAAATGCAGGAAGGGGTGAGGAGAAAGCTAGAGTTATGTAGTTGGGTTTTTTTTTTAAAAGTTCTTTGCTGGCACTGTGGAAGGAATAAATACATAAAGTAGTTTCAAATTTAAACAAGATTCAGTATACACTAAAACATGGCTTATTCCACAGGTAGATTAACTTCTCACGTATGCATTCTAGCATGTTAGCACAGCAGCCAACAAGGCATTTTTACATTTAACATGTAGAATACAACAGGACAACTGTAGCAGCTTCAGGGGCCAATTTTCTGCTCTGGGATGATCATGGGGTGTGTGTGTGCACTTCTTGTTCTGTGCCTTGAAGTCAACTTTGACTTATGACAACCTTACTGTAGGGTATTCTTGGAAAGATTTGTTTAGAGGGTGTTTGCCACTGCCTTCGTTTAAGGCTGAGTGTGTGACTTGTCCAAGGTCACCCAGTAGGCTTACATGGCTGAGCAGGGTTTTGAACCCTGGTCTCTCTGAATCCTCATCCAACCCTCAATCCACTATATCACACTGGGTCATAACTGAAAATACCAAACCAAAAACAAACACCACCCGCCCCCCAGAAGTGACCAGATGTCTACTTCTTTTTTTCAAAAGCAGGTTTTTTTTTTTAATGTTAGTGTTAATGAGTGTGTGTGAAGGGTGTGTGTGTGCTACTTATTTAAAAGGGGTATTGCTGCTTATGGAGGATTCCGTGGGATACAATTCACCCATTTTTGGCCAGAAAACGGGCAATCCAAGGAGTCTGGAGGAAATGAGGGCTACAGAAATAGCCTGGGGAGGCTGCAATTTGCCCCACTTGTGCAGAAGATAAGGACTCAAATTAAATGCAAACCTCACTGGCATCCTGTTAAATTTATGCCTCAGCTACTTGGAACAGAGACTAAACAGGATACCAGATGAGATAAGGAGAGAGAAGAGGTAGAGGCAACTTGGGTGTTGGTACCTAAAGTAAAAGATACTGAAGCTGGAGATAAAAGTTGGAGAAAAGGAACAATGTCAGTGATGACCAGTAAGAGAAGAATGATTGCTTTTTACTCTTGCATGCTCTTGTGCTGTAAAGAGCCACTTGTACAGCGTACATTCCACTGGTGCAAGTTCATGGGAATGCTGCAATGGAGAAAGCTTTGCCCACTAATTTTCTGCCTCATAGACAGCTAACAAATCCACAAGGATAAAGGAGGCAACCCTCAGACAGAATGTAACTTCACCAAGTAGAGTGCACCCCCCCATACCCACCCATTGGGAAGGACAGTGAAAGATTTCACTGTACAAGTTTGAAATGATTTTTTTAAAAAACATGATTCAATTCAATTTCTCAGTTTATCACAGCCAAAGCTCCTATTCCTGGGCCTACTCGAACTATGCCATTTTCTCTTCAAAAAAGATTCCCAATCAAGAGGCCATAGACTACAGTTGTCCCTCCATATTCATGGATTTAAGTATTCACGGCTTGAAAATATTCTTAAAAAAATAACAATCCTAAAAGCAAACCTTGATTTTGCCATCTTATATTAGGGAACACCATTTTGCTATGCCATTGTATATAATGAGACCTGAGTATTCACGGATTTGAGAATTCACGGGGGTGGGTGGGTCCTGGAACCAAACCCCAGCAAATGTGAAGGGACAACTGTACTGCCTACTCAACACTGCTAAATCAAAAGGGCAATCTTTGAGAAAAGAACTGGGACTCTTTCACACTGCACATTTAAAGTGCTATGACTTCACTTTAACTGCCACTGCTGAATCCTATGGAAGTCTAGGGTTTGCAGTTTGGTGAGGCACCTTGACCTCTCTAGCTGAGAGGTCTGAATCTGTGGCTTTTCTTCGCAAACGAAGATTCAGGAAGGACTCATCCCGCGTTTTCTGCAAGTGCACTGATGACTAAAAAGGCCAATCCGAGATAAACAAGTCTGGTTGCAGAAAGCACAGCAAAAGGTCTCCTTGGGTGATGTTTCCAGGTTGTGATTTTTTCTGCATTGTCGTTTCTCTTCAAGACTTGTTCGGCGTGAGTTCTCAAATAAGGCTGCCGCATTGTGGATAGTGCGTCTCCATGCCTCCCGATGTGAGGCCAGGGCGGACCACTGTTGGTGATCAATATACCCCTTCTGCAAATTCCAGGATTCCACATGATGCAGCCATGGCAACCAAAATGGAATCATAGCAATACAGTTGTGTAGTGTGAAAGGGCCCACGGTTCCATTTTATAGAATCCTGGGATCTGCAGTTTAAAGAAGGGCATTTAGAATTCTCAGCTAGAGAGCTCTAGTGCCCCATCAAACTACAAACTACAGATTTCCATAGAATGCAGCCAAACCATTTAAAGTGGAATCACATTGTAATACTTTTATAGCCTGAAAAGGCCCCTGGACTGGGCATATCTTTCTGTGTGCAGTTTAAGAGGAGTAGTGCATAGGAAGTACATTATAGTAATAGTGAGTTCAGGGAAGACAGAAAACACTTGGGACTGATTCTTGGTAAAGGCAGGTTCCTACATCACCTTGGCATAGGAGATGCATATTCATTTGTCCATCTGATTCACTGCTACAAATTATGTACCAAGAAGCTCAGGTAGCAATTGCTCATCTATGTTTAAAGGCATTAAAGCTTCCTATGGTACGAGACTCAGAATACAGATCCAATTAAACCAACCCCTGCTGTTTAATAACATGTTGGAGAGGGGCAGTGGGAGATTATTTTTTGCTAATTTTTCTTCTTCTTTAATAGCAAATAACATCTTCTGAAAAGAGCTTAGAGGTTAAGAAAAAGGCAGCTAATTAATATTGTGATGGTGGAGTCCATAATTACCCCTGGAGGAGCCTGCAGGGCACCTATCATTATCTTCCCATTCCAAACAGCAAGGTTCCTTTCCTTTTCAGAATTTGGGCTCCAGGGATGCCTTGCCACAGGTTGCAAGAAGGGAGATAAAAACAAAATCTTTTTAGTGGATGAAAAACTCCCCTGCTCCCTCTTTCCTTTGAAAGGAAGTCTCTTTAACCTCTCAGATGTTCAAGGTTGGTCATGAGCCAGGTAAGAGCAAGTAGGTGAAAGGGGAAGATTTCAGAACAATGTTCAGAGCCAAATCCAACCCTACTGTGAGCAGCCAGGGCTCAGAAAAGTTACTCTTTTTGACTACAACTACAACAATCCACTAGCCCACATACCTATGCTAGTTGGATGACTCTGGGATTTGTAGTCCAAAAGCATATTTTTCCAAACTGGGCACCAGACAAAAGAGGCTATTGTATAGGATACTGAAATCTGGGAAAATTCCATTGTTTTTCTATGCATAATAATTTCCACAGAATTTGGCTTATGCCCTCACAGCTTTCTGGTTCAAAGAGCCTTGCTCTGAGATACAATAATGCATCCCTAAACGGCACTTGTTCTGATCTAATTTAGGTCCCCAAAGGGCACTGAGCACTTAAGAGTCTGCTTCTTAGAATATAAGCTCATTAAAAGAGAAAAATAGTGGGACATTTTGTACATGGAGCCTGATAGATCAGTGACTCCCCTGATCGTAAGGGATTTGGGCTTAATTATTCTATAAAAGGCAGAATTTATGCAGCATTTCTAGATTTTGATAATAAGAAGTATTGGGCTATCACAGGATTCATACATTTTAAAGATCCTAAAGGCTCATTTTATATCAGAGAAAGTCACCAGCAAGTTCTGCATAAAAACCTCTCATGGAGAGTCCTCCTGTAGTGACATAAAGATTAAAAAAGGGGAGCTCAAAACTCAAATTTGGATCAACCAGTCTCCCAAAAGGAGCCATTCAGCTTTTAAGATTCCACACACAATTACATGCAGAATCTATTATCCTAGGAAGAATTTAGATCCCAAAGAATCTCAGCACGAATGTAAATTATTTATTGCATGTTTATTCGATTCTTTCTTCAAAGGTCTTAGGTATACCTGGTCGTAGTTCTCATAATTTTATCTTATCCTGTAAGGTAGACTATGATGAAGGGTAGTAAGGTCATCAGCTGTTCCACATGGAGCTCTGGGAGACGGCACATTATTGAAACTATCCTTTACATTCTCCCACCAAGTTCTCCTACACTAATCTTCTCTGACACAGTGATCTCTGAGTATTTTTGGTGAAGGCTCCAACCTTCCCTCACCACCAGACATGCTTTCTGGGAATGAGAGGTGTTGTAAACCCAAATATTTGGGAGCTACATCACTGACAAAGGGTATCTTACCCACTATTGTAAAGTATCTCCTGCACACTTAAAAATGCTGGTTATTACCTATACAGCCCTATACTGCAGAAATCCAGGCTACCTTACAGAATGCATCACCCCCATGAGCCTTCCAGGATCCTGAGGTCTGCAGGGGAGGCCCTTCTTTCAGTCCCACTACTTTCACTGATATGGATGCTAAGAACATAAAATAGGGGGCTGCTCCTAGACTTTGGATCTTCCTCTTTATGGAGGCTAGAATGGCCTGCTCCTTACTGACTTCCTCTGGACAGGTAAAGGCTCAATTATTCAGACAGGCTTTTAGAACAGAAAATGATTAAGAAAAGGGCTTGTTCAGAAGGGGTTTGCCATCCTCCTCCTCTAAGGCTCAGACTGGTGCACACAGCTACATTACACTGATAGCAGAAAAATCAGTGAGTAGTTGGGGGAACAGATGCAGCACAGCAAAAGACCAGCAAATCCAAATGATTGTTCAAATCAGGGGTGATGCCAAGTTTGAGGGAACCCTTACATATGAGGGAAGGGGAGAGAGAGAGAGAGAGAGAGAGAGAGAGAGAACGAGAGAGAACACAAGAGAAACTGTCTAGAGCCTAAAACTCAGGAGTGCTACAGCTGGCAAAAGAGTAGGCCCTGCAAAGCTTTTGAAGCCCTGTTAGTTTTGAACTGTTATTTCAGAGCTCTTTGAAAATACTTGATGAGTTCATTTCAAATGGGAAAAAAATAACAAGGGCAAGGCAAAGTATGCAATGTTGCATGGGGATAGGGACACAGAACAACAAGAACAACCCAAAATTTGCAAGGCTCCAGCTTTAAAGCCTGGAAAAATGAAATCTTGAAAGGCACCCTCCCAACATACACATACACTGCTGAAACCTCATTTCCATATATTCATCCAATACCTCTTCACTTCTTCTAAGCCCCCTCCAGTCTCATCAATATACTCAAGAGTGCAGCCAAAGCCTCTCCCCAACTAGCACGTTCACCCACTCACATCATACTCACTTCTTGCAATTTCTGAGTTTAACCAAGCGAGAAAGGAGAGGAGAGGGGAAATGGAGGGGGGGGGGAGAGAATGAGCACACACAACCAAGGGGTGTGGAGGAGGGGGAGAAGAAGAAGAGGGGGTGAGCAGCCGATGAAAAATGATGGCTGATGCAGTACTGCAGACGAACCTGCCCAGAATAATAAACGGCTGCATTACACCTCTGTCCTGCCAGGTGGAGATCATGCATTCTCTGTAAAAGGGGAAGCCCTTGCCTAGCAACAGGTGCAGAACAGCAAGAGGTAGGCAGCAGTGCCAATGAAAGAACCTCCTGGCCATCACATTTCAGTCAACAGACAGCAATAAAGGTTGATCCTGGGGATGACATTTGAGACCTATTCAATTTTGCATTTGACCAAACCAGCAAAGTAGATAATGGAAAGGAAATCAACAGCCATTCTAGGACACTGGAATCCCTGTGTCCACAAAGGCCTGTCTGAGAAGAGCATACAGCTGGGGGACACTATGTGAATGCAAATGTTGAGGCAGAGGTTTTTTGTGCTTTTTTTAAAAAGTGCACAAAATTGAATGTATTTTCTAATGGACATTTATGAAAGCAAATTGTTTTGTACAACTATCCCTGCAACTGAGTCTGCAAACTCTGAGGGAGAAAGCTCCACTGACAATAGAGGGATTTACTTCCAAGTCAATGTGCATAAGACTGGATTGCATAGATAGTTGTAGGAAACAGAAGAAAATGGACAGAGATGCCATCATGAGAAACAAACATAGCCTCACTTCACTTGCTTCTTGTCCTCTGTACATTAACTCCATTGGTTTATTTGTCAGTCACTAACTAACTCCACATTCCTGAACTGCTCATCTAAAGAAGAAAATACACTGTAAATTGTTTGGGCCAGGGACTATATCACTGCAGGGTTTTAAATGGCAACCAGCACATTAATCACACACACACACACACACACACCTACCGTAACCATCCCAAGAATGTAACTTAAGGTTCTGCATTCTAGCTCCAAAGATGTCAGGAAATAGAAGGAGGTTTTGCAAGGAAAGCAAAAGAAGTGAGCTGTAGGATGTATCCTGCATTACTCCTGTAGGGGCCCACATCTTGGGCATATAGCTGCATTAGGCTCATGTCTAACTGCCATTAAGATCTTACAGCAGCAATTGGGAGAAACTGGTCAGGGAACCAGTTTTCCACCACCTAGGACTCACTAGGGGCTACACCAAAACCCAAACACCAAGACAAAACTAGAAGTGGCCAGAAGAAAATATACAAGTAGAAACCCGGAAGATCACTTCTATTTTAGAAGGCCAGTTCCCATTTTGAGTGGAATGCTTTTTTTAAATATTAAGAATATGTGCAATTATAAGGAACTTGGTTAAAAACTGAATGACCACTTCTGGATGCTTCTACGAGTGGCAACTCATCCCTTTTCACCATGTAGTGAAAGCCCACAAAAATTGCCACAAGATTCTCATGCCTGTCCTCTCTCATTGAGTCACTGAATGAAGCAGCTGCACATAGTAATTGCCCTCAGGAAGGAGAGGTAGTTTCTTAAGCTGTTCCTAAGCATATAGATCTCAAGAGTACCAGGAGGTGCCAAATTTTACTTCAGGTCTTATAGTATAAACCTTTAGAGTGATTAGCCAGCAAAGGATGGTATTTCTCATGGACAAAAGTGATTAGAACAGACTCAAACTGTCAGAGATGAAAGAGCAGGAATCACAGGGAGATTTTATTCAATATGACATCCAAAGAGGTGTGTGCACGGAAACTTGCCTGGGCTTTTAAAGCAGCATACTTTCCTTAGGCTTGCTTGCCCAGTTCAAGAACAGTAGGAGTCCTACATCCTTCCTTCCTTCCTTCCTTCCTTCCTTCCTTCCTTCCTTCCTTCCTCAGCATTTAGATCTGATGTCTCTGTTCACAATTTGCTCCCCAAACTGCAAACCTAGTAGACACCTGTCTACAAGAAGAAGCTGAGATCTGGTAGCTGTTCTTCAAGACTGGATCTTATCTTGTTCCCACTAGCAAAAGTATATACAGTTGTCCCTTGACATTCGCGGGGGTTAGGTTCTACGGACCCCCGCGAATGTCAAAAAACCACGAATATTGATTGCCCTCCCCCCACCCTCCCCAGGCCTTCACAGAGCCTTCCAAGGCTCCGTGAAGGCCTCCCCCCATCCTCCCCCCTCCCTCCCTGGGGCCTTCACGAAGCCTTTCAAGGCTCCGTGAACGCCTCCGCGGCCTCCCCCCACCCTCCCCAGGCCTTCACGGAGCCTTCCAAGGCTCCGTGAAGGCCTCCCCCATCCTCCCCCCTCCCTCACTGGGGCCTTCACGAAGCCTTTCAAGGCTCCGTGAAGGCCTCCGCGGCCTCCCCCCACCCGCCCCAGGCCTTCAGAGAGCCTTCCAAGGCTCCGTGAAGGCCTCCCCCATCCTCCCCCCCTCCCTCCCCGGGGCCTTCACAGAGCCTTTCAAGGCTCCGTGAAGGCCTCTGCAGCCTCCCCCCACCCTCCCCAGGCCTTCACGGAGCCTTCCAAGGCTCCATGAAGGCCTCCCCCCACCCTCCCTCCCCGGGGCCTTCACGGAGCCTTCCAAGGCTCCGTGAAGGCCCCCGCGGCCTCCCCCCACCCTCCCCAGGCCTTCACAGAGCCTTCCAAGGCTCCGTGAAGGCCTCCCCCCATCCTCCCCCCTCCCTCCCTGGGGCCTTCACGAAGCCTTTCAAGGCTCCGTGAACGCCTCCGCGGCCTCCCCCCACCCTCCCCAGGCCTTCACGGAGCCTTCCAAGGCTCCGTGAAGGCCTCCCCCATCCTCCCCCCTCCCTCCCTGGGGCCTTCACGAAGCCTTTCAAGGCTCCGTGAAGGCCTCCGCGGCCTCCCCCCACCCGCCCCAGGCCTTCACAGAGCCTTCCAAGGCTCCGTGAAGGCCTCCCCCATCCTCCCCCCTCCCTCCCCGGGGCCTTCACGGAGCCTTTCAAGGCTCCGTGAAGGCCTCTGCAGCCTCCCCCCACCCTCCCCAGGCCTTCACGGAGCCTTCCAAGGCTCCATGAAGGCCTCCCCCCACCCTCCCTCCCCGGGGCCTTCACGGAGCCTTCCAAGGCTCCGTGAAGGCCCCCGCGGCCTCCCCCCACCCTCCCCAGGCCTTCACAGAGCCTTCCAAGGCTCCGTGAAGGCCTCCCCCCATCCTCCCCCCTCCCTCCCTGGGGCCTTCACGGAGCCTTTCAAGGCTCCGTGAAGGCCTCCGCGGCCTTCCCCCACCCGCCCCAGGCCTTCACGGGGCCTCTGGAGGGTCTCCAAAGGCCCCGTGAACGCCTCCCCGGCCCTCCCCGCTCCTTCCCAGGGCTTTCAAGGGGCCTCCGGAGGCCCCTTTTTGCGGTTTTGGGGGGCGGGGGGGGGCCTCCCAAAACCGCGAATAATTAAAACCGCGAATGCTGAGTTCGCAAATGTGGAGGGGCAACTGTATTTCAGAAGACTTGAAAAGAGGCCATTCTCATTCCTCAATGCACACAAGTTGAAAACCTGAACCATGGTTGCCATTTGAGAACAGAAGGGTAAACTAAAAGCCAGGTGAGACAAGGAGATCCTACATCTTCATTGGTGTTTCCCTTCCCTTTCAAATATAAAAAGACAGAATGTCACTTTAACTGCAGAACAAACATGTCAGCAAGGGATACTGAACCTTGTATCTCTGCAGCACTTTTTATCGCTTAAGTCCTTGCTCCCACTGCTCCCCTCCCCATTCCCAGCTTGGAACCTGAAGGGAGAAAAGTTGTCTGGAACTACACTGAGGGGAGAAATTTCAACAAGAGAGGTGGTTCACCATTCTCTTCAGTGTACCCCTTTTTATTGCTAAAACAAGATGTGCCTAATGCAGAGAGCCCCAGTGTTTTCTGATGAAGAGTTAATTCCCCCTGGGCATCCTGACTGCACAGATTACTGGTGCTACCTGTCCTCACTATTTCCACCTCTAATCAATCAGAGTAAAGCTGGTTCCAGATCTGAAGAGGAAACAGTTTTCTCTGGTTCTACACCAAGGGTATACCTAGAGTGGTAGCAGCAGGCAGAAGCAATCCAATCAATGCCAAGTAGCATGCTGACCTTTAAATGCCCCTTAAAGCTCCTGATGTAACACTTGTGGGGTTCCTTCCACAGGAAGTTAAACTGACTCTTGCCTCTTCTGGCCATCAATGTTGCTGCAATATTTTTAATTGGGGAGGCTGTATTTTCCCCCTCACCTTGTGTTATGTTTTTAAATAGTGAATAACCTATCTTTAGTCAGTGCTTGGTTTTAATATAATTGCTTGATTGCTTGTTTGTTTTTAATTGGTCTCTAATGTTATTCATTGTTTGGGGGTTTTAGCTGCATATTTGCTTTGATTTTCTAAGCCACTTTAGGTCCTGCACTGAGAGAACGACTGGGGTTGGATGTAGGGATAGCTAGGTGGATGGATAAACAGACAGACAAATCACTCTAGGCAGTGGTCCACATACTCAGTTCTCCAGATGCTGTTGGACTCTGAGAATCTCTGACTATTGGCCATGCTGCTTGTAGCTTCTGGGAGTGGAAAACTATCTGGGGAACCAAATTTGGGAACCACCGGTTTGGCCCATGATTCATTAAAATGGCAGTTGTTCTACCCCCACTAAAGGGCATTTTAATTTCCCACTATACCCTGGAGTTTTGCTATTTGAGGGTGCTATGGAAATTCCAGCACCAGCTCATCAGATTCAGTCACCTGGTGCTGATTGGATGGCTCATGGCAAGCATCAATGTAGTTCCAGTTTTGATCTGTTTTATTTTCAAGAAATGTTGTTCAAACTTCAAGGATTTGAAAGCTGATGGAAAAATCGTTGTTTATATTATTAATTTGCATTATCTATATGCTACCTTTCTCTGAGAGTGGGACCCAAGGTGGCTCACAAATATATATATTATATGTAAAACAAAATTTTAAAGACAATTTAAAAATCATCAAATTAAAGCAGTATAAAATTATTTAAAATTATTTCTTTGGAACATTCTTATATACATACAGAACTCCACAACCCTTGGACAGCAACTCCCAGCATGGGCTATGCTGGCTAGGGCTGGTGGGAGTTACAGCCCAATGATATCTGAAAGGCCACATCCCCGATCTACATGCAAGCCATCTAATAATTGCAGTGAGGATTGTGCTTTCAATGCTAAAAAATTTACATTATTTTATACAATGCTTCAGCAGAACTGGATAAGCATGGGGTTTGAGAGACTATTAAAAGCTCAATTTGGCTCCGGCTGCAATAGCTCCCACCAAGGCATCTGGCACATCAAGGCATACCAAACGCTGAGACAACTCTGTCACTCACTCACTCATCAAGACAGGGCTGAGAAGTTCTGTTCCAATGCCCAAACATTTCCTCACTATCACTTTCCTTCCCCAAACACACATACACACCCTTCACTTAATTGGGACTGCCACACCAGTCACTTAAAGCTTCAGATATTTCTTCTCACTATTGTTATTGCTGTTACTGTTGCTATGGAAAACTAAGTGCACAACTTTCATAAAGGGGGTACTTTTTGTGTTTCCTAAACACCTGGCTAGGACAAGGAATTATTGGGGAATGTTTTATTGGGAAACAGTAAAAAGGGCAGGGCAGGGAGCTCCTGGAAAAACTACATTATAATATGGGGCATAATATTTCTGCCTCTAGGTCATTATGAGAACCACTAAACTTCCTTCATCTTATTTACAAAATTGCAGCAGTTTTGTGAGAAACTTTCCACGTTCTGAGTTTACCCCTTGAATTGTCCTGCTTTTCCTCCTCTCAAGATGCCTTGAGGTTACTCCAGGTGAAACCTGAAATGGAACACTGGTACTCACTGTGAAGGTTCCTTTTCTGCAATAGTGGGGACGGAATCCTTATGCTGGTTTTGCTCCCCCAACACTTCCTTGAGGCATGGCTTAAAGAAATTGCCAATCAAACTTCATCACCCTAAGTGGGAGAGCTAGACCCTCCCCCTAGCTCCGAACATGAACAAAAACTGCCAATGGTGGCTCAAACAACACTAACACCCACCAACAAAGGGTGGGGAGCATTCTGTCCCCACTACTGCAGAAAAAAGAAAAGAAAAGGACATACACAGTAAATACAGTGCACCCTCTGTTATCCACAGGTTCTGCATCCATGGATTCAACTAACTACAGTTCAAATGTATTTGGGTGGGTGGGGGGATTCCAAAAAGCAAACCTTGCTGTTTGCCATTTTATATAAGGGATACCATTTTACTACACCATTCTATATAATCAAACTTGAGCATCCACGGATTTTGGTATTGACGGTTGGGGTGGAGTGTCCTGGAACTAAATCCCAGCAAATACTAAGAGCGCAATGTAACAATGTTTCATTTTCCTGCAGTGTGGGGAGGTAACCGATATGCTGCGACCTACACAAGCAGGCAACACATCAGGCAGGTAACCTTTCGTAACTACAACTACAAAGACACAGCCTGCTGCAAAACACGCCTGCTGAAGGGATGCATTTGCAGAAGCTAAGTTGTCAATTTTATAATGCCTGGTGAAAGACAAGGGAGAAGTCCAAACAGCCAGACTACAAATTTCTACCCAAAACGGCACCATACCCAATACTGCTGAAGTGGCAGAACTATGTGTGGAATGTGCCCAAATCCCGAGGAGCTGTGAACATAAGCTAACTTATGCACAACCTCAACCAATGAGATAAGGGTGAGGAAGAAACACACTGTCTTTATTTAATAGACTCCTGGAAGGAAACAAAGAAATGATCCAACCTTTGGAAATCCCTTTCCCCCTCCAAATAGAACTTGAGAGCCCTACGCACATTCAATCTGTGCAACTCCTTTCCTTGTGGTGCCCTAGGATCCAGGCAAAAGGAAGACAGAACAAGCTCTTGAGCACAATAAAAAGTTGAGTTCACCTTAGGGATAAATGAAGGACATAAGTAGAGAACAACAGAATCATTATGAAAAACACACAGCTCCTTCCACAGTCAGAGCTCTCAGCTCAGAGACCCTGCAAACTGAAGTAATAGTCACCAGAAATAATATTTTCCAGATAAGGACTTCAACTCTACCAACCTCAAAGGTTGAAGAGTCCTTTACCAAAGCTGTTAACACAATATGCAAATTCCAAGAAGGGGCACTGTCCCCAGATGGATCAAGGAAACCACTCTCAAAAAATTGCATATGAGGGTGGGAAGGAGTGACTTACTCTTTTATCCCATCAGGACAGATCCCAATGCTAATACAGGTACATACCTCTTGAATGTACTGGTACCCTGCTTGAAAAAAGGCCAAAATTGATCCTACTGATGGAGATTACGGTCTCACCACTTTACATCTACCCCATTGACAAAAAGCCCTCCAAGTAGATTCATACAGGTACTCAGTGGAAGGTCTCCTTGTCAAAAGGATAGTTTGAATAACATCTTCCTCATACCCTTCAGCCACTAAACTTTCCTGCTCAATCTCCAGGCGTTTAACTATAACCAACCTTGGTCAGGATGTAACAGACCTCTTTGATGTACCAGGTTCAGCCATCTTGGCAGAGCACAGCCTTCCTGAATCTGCATGTTGACTATCTCTGAAAACAATGGCTGATGAGGCTGACAAGGCAGTATTAGAATTACCTCCACTCTCTCCATTCTTATTTTCCTCAACACCCTGGACAATAGTGCGACCGAAGGAAAGATGTAACACAACACCCCAGCCATGTGATCATCAGAGCATCTAAAGGTAATGTTCCCCTTCATCCAAAACCTTGATATGAATCAATGGTGATTCTCTGGCAATGCAAAAAGTTCCACCCAACGGATGCCAAACTTCACTCTGCAAAATATCTGAGAGTTCAGCTCCCACTCTCCTTGATTCAGATGCTCTCTGCTCAACTAATCAGCCTGAGCATTCAACTGTCTGTTGAGATACTCCCCCCTCAATGACAAAAGGTGATCGTCCCTTCTCTGTAAGAGAAGGGTTGCTTTCCCCATCAGTTTCCTGCCAGAGAGAAGGAGAGCAGCTTCTGGACAGCAAGTTTCCTGCCAGTTTCCAGGCCAGTTTCCTGCCAGGGAGAAGAATTCTGACTGGGGAGATTGAATTTTTTTTTATAAACTGTTGGGAGAGGGTGCTTGTTGCTGAGGGGCTCGAACTTCTGACCTTGCCCTTTTACCCTCAAGAGCCCTCCTGTGAGTCACACCTGTGAGTCACTAGGGGGTGGAGCTGGGAGCCTAGCTCTATATAACTCCTTACAGAGGCTTTCCAGGCCAGTTTCCTGCCAGAGAGAAGGAGAGCAGCTTCTGGACAGCAAGTTTCCTGCCAGTTTCCAGGCCAGTTTCCTGCCAGGGAGAAGAATTCTGACTGGGGAGATTGAATTTTTTTTTAAACTGTTGGGAGAGGCTGCTTGTTGCTGAGGCGCAAGCCTAACGGCGCGCGAATTTCAGTAACCAAACTAAAATACAGCATACCTAAAAGTACAGCTTAGCATTCTCAGCATTAACTAAGAGTTCTTAGATTACCTAAAAGCTCTCACCATGGACACTGAGGGGACTGCACCAGTCACTTGCAACACTTGTGCGATGTTTGTCTTCTTGTCTACATACGTGGAGAACTTCACATGCACCAAGTGCAAGCTGGTAGCCCTCTTGGAGGAGAAAGTACAGCAGCTGGAGACATGGGTAGCTACACTTCAACAGATTCATGAGCAAGAGGTTTTCCTGGACAGAACAGAACGAACAGTCTTGGATGGGGACCGCACAGAGGAAGTGGCTGTGGAGAGGAGGGGCACTTCACAGACACAGGAAGTAGACAGCTGGAGGAATGTCACACACAGAACAAGAAAATCCAGGGATTCTTCCAGCAGCTTGCAGCTACAGAATCGATTCGAAGCCCTTTCCTTTATCAAGAACAACGAGGAAGAACAGCATGGACAGACTTCAGGGGTAGAGCAGGGGACCTTGAGAGGACCACCGCAAGGAACAGCAGCTGTGAAGCCTCAGCAGAGGCATGTGGTGGTGGTGGGGGACTCCTTGCTGCGGAGTACAGAAGCAGTGGTATGTGGGCCTGACAAGATGTCTCGGGAGGTGTGTTGTCTCCCTGGGGCAAAGATCTGTGATGTGACCGAGAGGCTGACAAGACTTGTCAAGCCTACGGATCATTACCCCTTCCATTTGGTCCATGTGGGAACCAATGATACTGCAAGGCACAGCTTTCCCAAGATCAGAAGAGATTATGAGGCCCTGGGGAGGAAGCTGAAAGAAATGGACGCACAGGTTGTCATCTCGTCTCTTCTGCCAGTTGAAGGGCATGGTCCAAGAAGGGAGAGGAAAATAGCTGACGTAAACAACTGGCTCCGTAGATGGTGTCGCCGAGAACAAATTGGATTCTTGGATCATGGACTGCGCTTCCATGAGGGGGGACTTCTGGCAAGAGATGGGGTGCATCTCACGACAGTTGGCAGAAACATTTTTGCCTACAGTCTCAGAATTTGATCAGGAGAGCTTTAAACTGAGTCATATGGGGGAGGGAGACAGTATTCTGGAAGGCAAAAGGGCTGGAGAAAATAGTCAAACTGTCATAGAGGGAACAAGGCAAACAGTGCAAGGACCCAACACTGGGAGGCAAAAAAACTTGCACAGGCAGCAAGTAAAGGGAACACATGGTCTTAGATGTCTCTACACTAATGCACAGAGCATGGGAAATAAGCAAGATGAACTCGAACTCCTAGCACTACAAAACAAATATGATATAATAGGCATTACTGAAACCTGGTGGGATGAGTCGCATTAGTGGAATGTAGGAATAGAGGGGTATAACCTTTATAAGAGAAACAGGCCAAACAGGAAAGGAGGAGGAATAGCATTATATGTCAGGGATATTTACACCAGTGAAGTGATCCATGACATCAATACTGGAAGCCAGGTGGAGAGCATCTGGATAAAAATTAAAGGGGAGGGAAACAACAGGGATGTTATTGTGGGACTCTACTACAGACCCCCAAATCAGACGGAGGAATTGGATGATGCCTTCTTTGGTGATTTCCCCCTTTTTCCATTTCCTATACATGTTCCGTTTAAAACTTAGCTCCATTGAAAGTTCTTTAGTCATCCATCCTGGTTTCTTGAGACACCTCCCATTTTTCTTCCTCAATGGTACTGCTTGAAATTGTGCCTTCAGTATCTCCCTTTTGAGAAAGTCCCATCCGTCTTGAGGTCTCTTCTCTTTTAATATTCCTGACCATGGGATCACCCCCAGTATTTCCCTGAGTTTATTGAAATCAGCTCTCCTAAAGTCAAGAATGCATGTCTGACTATGCCTGGCTTCTCCTTTCCATTGTATAACAAACTCCAGGAGAACATGATCACTCTCACCTAAGGATCCCGCCACTTGCACCCCATTAACCAGGTCATCCCTGTTGGTTAGGAACACGCTCCCTTGGAGCGTGGTGGGGTCTCCTTCCTTGGAGGTCTTTAAACAGAGGCTGGATTGCCATCTGTCGGAGATGCTTTGATCAAGATTTCCTGCGTGGCAGGGGGGTTGGACTGGATGGCCCTCGTGGTCTCTTCCAACTCTGCAATTCTATGATTCTATGATAGGGACCAAGATCAAATCCCCCATTTGCCTGTTTATGTGAGCTTCTGCTATCTGTCAAGACCAACATGTTTGCCCTGAACTTCTGCCTGCAGGTTGAATAGTGGCAGACGCATCACCCATAGCTCCAACCAGTTGATACTGTGTATCCTTTCACTGGGTGGCCACAGGCCTTGTGCCATTTGCCAACTGCAGCATGCCCCCACCCCATCAGGCTGTTATCAGTGGTGAGCATCACTCTTCCTGGTTTCTGGATGGACACTCCCACTTTGAGGACCTTGGAAAGCCATCAACCCAGGGACAACCTTACTGCTGGGGGAAGCTGAAGCCTCAGTGAACATCTCTTGGCAATTTCCTCCTGAAAGGAGAAGGAATCACTGCAGCTCCCTTACATGGACCAAGTCTTATACAGGCCACCATAAACTCCAACAGCTTGGCCAAACCCATCACCTCCAATGAGGGCTGGGCCAAAACCATGTATACCAGGGACCAAAACCTCTCCCTCCTGTCCTGCAGGAGGGATACTCTGTGTTGGTTCATGTCTATAATGGCGCCCACGTGCTGGATCCTCTGAGTCAGTTCCAGTTGACTATTTTCGCTGTTAATATCAAACCCATGAAACTCTACGCACTCCATGGTGAGCTGCACATATGCCTTGGCCTTCACCAGTGAGGATGAATGGACCAGCAGATCATCCAAATATGGGTAGACATGTACCCACCCCACATCTTTAGATGCATCACCAGTGCCACCACCATGTTTGTGAACACCTGAGGGGGAGCCAACCCCCCAAATGGTAGGGCTCTATATTGGTAATGTTCCTCCAAGTAGGTGTACCTAAGGTACTTCCTGTGCATAGGGTGTATCAGGATGTATAGAATCATAGAATCATAGAATTGTAGAGTTGGAAGAGACCACAAGGGCCATCCACTCCAACGCCCTGCCATGCAGGAAATCTTGATCAAAGCATTCCCAACAGATGGCCATCCAGCCTCTGTTTAAAGGCCTCTAAGGAAGGAGACCCCACCATGCTCCGAGGGAGTGTGTTCCACTGCCGAACAGCTCTTACTGTCAAAAAGTTCCTCCTAGTGTTGAGGTCGAATCTCTGTTCCTGGGGCTTGCATCCATTGCTCCGTGTTCCAGTCTCTGGAGCAGCAGAAAACAAGCCTGCTCCATCCTCAGAGTGACATCCCTTCAAATACTTAAACAGGGCTATCATATCACCTCTTAACCGTCTTTTTTCCAGGCTAAACATAGCCAGCTCCCTAAGTCTCTCCTCAAAAGGCATCGTTTCCAGACCTTTCACCATTTTAGTTGCCCTTCTCTGGACATGCTCCAATCTGTCAATATCCTTTTTGATTTGTGGTGCCCAGAACTGGACACAGTACTCCAGGTGAGGTCTGACCAAGGTAGAATAGAGCGGCACTATTACTTCCCTTGATCTAGATACTATACTTCTATTGATACAGCCCAAAATCACATTGGCCTATTTAGCTGCCGCATCACACTGTTGACTCATGTTCAACTTGTGGTCTACTAGGACTCCTAGATCCCTTTTGTACGTAGTCTCGTTCAGCCACGTCTCTCCCATCCTATATCTATGCATTTCATTTTTCCGCCCTAAATGCAGTACTTTACATTTCTCCGTATTGAATTTCATTTTGTTAGCTTTGGCCCAGCTCTCCAGTCTATCCAGGTCATTCTGAATTTTGATCCTGTCCTTTAGGGTATTAGCTACTCCTCCTAATTTGGTGTCATCTGCAAATTTGATAAGTATGCCCCTAATTCCCTCATCCAAGTCATTGATAAAGATGTTGAATAGCACTGGGCCCAGGACAGAACCCTGTGGCACCCCACTGGTCACATCTTTCCAAGATGAAGAGGAGCCACTGCTGAGCACACTTTGGGTTCAGCTGGTCAATCAATTACAAATCCATTGAACAGTTAACTTGTCTAGCCCACATTTTAAAGCTTGTTTGCAAGAATGTCATGGGGAACCTTGTCAAAGGCCTTACTGAAATCAAGGTATGCGATGTCCACAGCGTTCCCCTCATCTACCAAGCTGGTAACTTTATCAAAAAAAGAGATCAGATTAGTCTGGCATGACTTGTTTCTCTGAAACCCATGTTGACTTTTTGTGATTATGGCATTGACTTCTAAATGTTCACAGACTCTCTGTTTAATGATCTGCTCTAGAATCTTCCCTGGTATTGATGTCAGACTAACTGGACAATAATTGCTGGGATCCTCTTTTTTCCCCTTTTTGAAGATGGGGACGTTTGCCCTCCTCCAGTCTGCTGGGACTTCTCATGTTCTCCAGGAATTCTCAAAGGGTATTGCCAATGGCTCTGAGATCACATTTGCCAGTTCTTTTAATACTCTTTGATGTAGTTCATCTGGTCCTGGAGATTTAAATTCATTTAGATTAAGAAGGTATTCCTGTACAAACTCTTTGCTTATTCTGAGCTGGATTTCCCCTATTGTGTCCTCTGTTCCATTCTCCTCAGGTTGGTCCCCCTTTTTCTTTTCTGAAAACACTGAGGCAAAGAAGGTGTTGAGTAATTCTGCCTTCTCTCTGTCCCCTGTTAGCATTTTGCTATCTTCTCCATGTAGTGGCCCTATCATTTCCTTCTTCCTCCTTTTGCTGCGGACATACCCAAAAAAAACCCCTTTTTATTGTTCTAAACCTCCCTAGCAAGCCTGAGCTCATTCTGCGCTTTAGCTTTTCTGACTTTACTCCTACACGTGTTCGCTATCTGTTTGAATTCTTCTTTGGTGATTTCCCCCTTTTCCCATTTCCTATACATGTTCCATTTAAAACTTAGCTCTGTTGAAAGTTCTTTAGTCATCCATCCTGGTTTCTTGAGACACCTCCCATTTTTCTTCCTCAATGGTACTGTTTGAAATTGTGCCTTCAGTATCTCCCTTTTGAGAAAGTCCCATCCATCTTGAAGTCTCTTCTCTTTTAGTATTCCTGACTAAAAATAAAAGTAAACCTCCAGGATAAAAGTATAAAAGTAAACCTCCAGGAGGTAGAGAAATGCTGAAAATTCCCCCTCCTGAACCACTTCCAAGATGATTCTGAAGGTCTCCATGCAGAACTTCTGCTTCATTACAAAGCAGTTTACCTTGTGAAGGTTCAGTATGGCCTTCCAGTTCCTGTTTTTCTTTGGAGCACCAACTCTATAGCCTTTACATGAAGCAGGTGGTCTATAGCCTACAGCATCCTCTGATGTTTTTCTGGGGTCCTGGACATCTGGGATTGAACCAAAAAATCTAGAGGCTTCTGAATGCAATCTATCGTGTGTCTTTTCCTCAAGGTCCTTCATACCCAAACATCAAGAGACGTCCACTCCCGGTAATGGGCTAAGGGTTGAAGGTATGCTCCCACTGGGAACTGCCCCAAGTCAGAAAGACTGGTTTGATCTATTACCCTGTTTGATGGCGGAAGAGGCTGTGTCCTTACTGAATCCTGAGGATTGCTGTTGTCTAGCCTGGGACTTGGAAGACCAGTTTGATCTGAAAACTCTTAAGTCTTGATGTCTGAATTGAGATTGGAAAGAATAAAAGGACTGAAACCTAGACAGAAATATCTTCTTGTCCTCTTTTTTATTCCAGGATGACAACCCTTTCTTTTTATCCTTAATCTCCACCAAAACCTCCTCCAAGGCTTCACTAAACAACTTAGCACCCTTAAAGGGGCACAGAGCCAAATTTGCTTTAGACTTGGTATCAGCATTTCAATTCTTTAGCCAAAGTTGATGCCTGGAGGCAACCTCTGCCACCATGACCTTAGAAGCAAATTGTACAGAATCTAAACTGGCATCTGCCATGAAGGTGGATGCTTTGGCCAATTTATTAACTCCCTCTCTAAGTTTGGTCTCCTCCTTAGGGATCTGAGGCAGCAAATCCTTAGTCCACCTAATAGCAGCACTAGAAAATAAGGTAGTCACTGAAGCAGCTCAAACAGCCAAAGCAGCTCATGAATTCTATGCAAGAAAGCCTCCAATTTTTTTATCCTCCGGATTTTGGGGGGTGTCATCCCCATCCCTGGGGGAAAGACTTCCTAAAATCAATCCCACCACAGGTGCATCAATGAAGGGGAGCGTCAGCTTCTCCATAGCCTCCAGAGGAAGAAAATGCAGTTATTTGGCACAAGCTGGGAGTGATCTAGCAATTTCAGGGTGTGCCCATTCTGCTTCCATAACATCTGCAATCACCTCAGGGAAGGGTGCTACTGAACACTCCTGCTTAGCCTTAGATCTGATTTCAGCAACACCAGGCAACTGACTGTCAGGAGTTAAGCTCTATGTCTTCTCAACCATTTTGAGAAGGATAGGAAAATCATTCAAATCAAACAGGTGCACAGATGCTCACTCAGGGGATACATCCCCCTCATCCTAAGACAACTCCCCTTCCTCCCTGTCAGAAGGGACTATAGACACAGAGCTCACAAACTATTGAGAGTGTGAGGCAGATGATACATGCCTGCTCTTCCTTTTAGCCTTGTGAGGGAGAAGGAAACCACCATAGAACAACTCCCCTCACAATTTCCCTCCTCCTCTCTGGAAGAAGCAAAGGAATCAGAAGAATGGCATTTGCTTGTATTGTGTGCTTATGACCTCTAGAGGGCTCACGCTCATCAGAATCACTGAGCCGGCATTGCTTTTTACGTTCAACGCACTCCTTCCTACCACTGTGTGAGGCCTATGGAGTTGCCATTTCTTCACCCTACCCCCTGGGTGTCCACAGCCTGCTGCACTATGAGCATGATCCAGCAGCACAACTCTGGTGGCAAGGTTTGGCCCTCTATGACTAGAGGTGGAAGAGAAATGGGTAATCACTCACCCATGAGGCCGCAGTCACAGCCACACACACTGGCAGATGCATTTGTTTGTTCATGGTACATGCAGCCTCTCCATATGTCTCTGCCACCTCCACAGCATGGAACAAGGCAGAATCCAATCCCCCAGACAGGGTAGGTCAGTTTGCCATTTGGCTTCATCTGGAGGGCATCTCTCTGCTCATCCACCCCTTGACTCCTCATCCAAGGAGAGAATATGGCTGTGAGCTCTCTACATTCCCCAGCAAACGTGCTGACCCTGTTAGGGTAGTGAGGTTTGAAGAAAGAGAAGTATTTTTAAAAGGAAAAAACAAGGCTTAAAAGCTGACTCTGAAGTGCTGGATCAAGCAAGGCCCAGTCCTGTTTGAAAGGAGGCAGGATGGAACTGGAGCTGGGGGGGGGGAGGGTCTAACTCTTCCACTTAGGGTTGTGAAGTTTGAATGACAATTTCTTTAAGCCCTGCCTCAAGGAAGCATGGGAGTAGCAAGACCAGCATAAGGATTATGTCATTACACTGCAGAAAAACTATCAGATTTCTTGACAGAGCATCACTTGAATGTCTGCCCACCCTTTCTTCCACAAGACACTGTGCAGACAACAGGACTTTAACAGCCAGTCAGTTCCCCCATTGCACCCCAAACATACACATGCCATCCCACACCTGGTGTTGGTAACATCTTGCCTAATGAAGAGAAGTGGAGATTTTGAAAGCATTCACACATCATTATTCCCTTTGGTTAACCTAATAAAGAAATTACCCTAATACAGTATTTTCTTCATAATGAATTTACTCAATTAATACTCCATCTTTCTTCCAATATGAGACTCAAAGGTTGTTTACAACATAAGGTTTTTTTTTAAAAAAACATATAAGTAAAACTAGTAGGCTTTAAAAACATTAAACAAACAGTTCTTAAACATACCACTTCTCTCCCTTGCCACCACACATTTCTTCATGTCTTTCAGGTTCTGAAGTAGGGAAACTTCCATTCCTATCTGATTTTGCACAACAGATTATTTCTGTTCAAACAAAAAGGTCAAAAGAGAATGGAGCTGGGGCCAACCAAGTCCTCCTTGGGAGGGAGATCCTCAGATAAGGGCCACCCACTGAGAAGATGAGCCCATGAAGGAGGTGGGACTGAGAAAAAACCCTCACTCAAAGATCATAAGACTTGGGTGGGCTTATATAGGAAGATTCAGTCTGAATGTAAGTTGTACAGGGCCTTATACTTGTAAGTCCAGTATTGTTTCTGAATTGTGTCCCAAAATAAATTGGTAGCCAGTGAAGCTGTTTCACTGAGAGCCAATATGCCCACCTATGTTAGTTATGAGAAGCTTTATCTTAAATATACCACAAAATACTGCTGTCCTCAGTCCCTAAACCCCCAAGAGTAGTCTGTGAGCTATTGGAAGTAACCACTTCCAAGGACTGCATGTGAAAACTCAGTAATTTTTTTAAAGGTAGTAATTCTGCCAAAGGAGGCTGGGCAAATTGCCCATGAATTTCATATGAGTGTCATATGCTTTCAAAGCCCTTCACAGAGAAACCACTTGGGGAAATCACAAAATAAACTGAACATCTCCATTCAACAATGGAGAATTTTGTGGCACTTTGAAGGCTAATAATAAATTTATTATAGCATCCGTTTTCCTGAAAAGAGACCACTATCAGCCACATAAAGTGATGTATACCTGATCCATCCAAAGAAAGAAATCTCTAGTCCCCAAAAGGTTATGCTGTAGTGCACTCCTCAGTTTTAAGATGCCATCCACAGATTTGTTGTTTTTGTTGCAATTACAAAAGACTACATGGTTGCCTCTCTGGAATATGTAGCACTGGAAAGATCCCTCTGTAAATGATACTATATCTGTGTGCCAAAGATCCACAGTAAGTCAGAGTACCAAGAATATCAAGAGGGTGGAAAGCCAAATTTAACCCAAACAACATGGAATCCAGTTAAGCTCTAGAGTGCATGAGTAGTGTCTCTGGATAGGGACATACAATAACAAACACATAAACCAGCCAAACAGAGCACTAAAATAAAGATAGATAAGTTTTCAGGGGCATATCTATGTTAGTTATGTATTAGAAACCTGCTCCAGCAAGCAAGATACCCCTTGCCAGATTATGAATCGTCCCAACTTTCTACTCTATTTAAGAGATTCATGTTGAGTATCTGTACACATGCCACTGGTGTGTTGTAATATGGGAGACTGAATTTGCCGGCATGCAGTAGTTCTTGAATGAAATCCCTAGAAACTCAAGCCCTGCAAAACCAGTAGAACACATGGCCAATCTGCCTTTGCCTAACTCTTTCCTTACTAATAAGGTCCGGAATCTTACTAAGTGTGAACAATCAAACCCAGTACAAGTCAATAGTTAATGTGGTTTCATGAGGACGTTGTTTCAAGAAACCCTAAGCACTGAAAAATAAATTGTTGTTTTTTAAAGAGCATACCAAATGAAAACTTTCCTGACAAGTCGTGTTTTTTTTTAAGTCGTTGGTGGGTAATGATACTTTCCATTCCAGTGCAAATCATTGTGTTTTATACAGTGATTACAAGGCTCCCATCACACCTTTTAATTAGCACTCAGCACTAGGGCATATCTGAGTGCCAAGCAAGGTTGACTCACCTCTGCAGAAGTTGTTTTGTCAGAGAGAGAGAATGAGAGAGAGAGAGAGAGAGAGAGAGAGAGAATCAGAAACCAAGCAGGAAAGACACTGCAGTGGGGAGAGGGAACAGAGAGAGGAGATGTGTTAAGTGCTACCTCTGGGGTTTATTTCTGGATACAAGAACACCAAGTGGAGACAGCAGTGTTGACTCCATCGTTGCTGAAGTTGGCACCCAATTCTCACTCTCTCCTTGCCTACACCCATGCTGCAACCAGGGTTAAGGAGAGCTTCACATCTGATATCCATGCAGGCACTGCAAAGGATTCTATGACAAGTGTCTCATAGTTTGTTCAGTCCACTCCCAGGCTTAATTTTCCAAAAAACTAATCTCATAACATCAGTTAGGATGGATGAACACACTCCTGTCTCGGGAGCACAGAACAGGACAGCCATTTGTGGGAACAGATTTTTACCCACTTTGTAATCCACCTGCCCCTGAATTTTCAACAGCATTTCCTAAAATAAATAAATTAAAACTAGATGAGCATCAGGGAAACTCCTGGCTTTATTATTATTATTATTAAACCCTGGGGTTTTTAAGAACTGTGTCAGTGTTGCTTTGGCATATTGAAATGCATGTTAATTTCATGTCTATTTCACTCCAGAGACTCATTGTCCAAGCCTGTCTCAGGAACGAAACTGACATGAATAATGATGATGACATGAAATTGGCATTAATCTAATTATTTTAAAACAACACTGACAGAAGTGTTACAACCCCTGTAGGATAAAAACTAACACTGGAGGCAGACTTTCAGTTGTGAACTAAGAGCCTTGACAACTAAAGTACTACTTGATATATGGCATAATTAGCATGTGGAATTCATGGCCACAGGATGTGGTGACAGCCAATAGCATAAATGCTTTAGGGTATCCAAAGTATAGATCACGTAAGAGACACTAACCATGACAGGGAGAAGCATAATGTCCGTGTTCCAAGATAGCATAGTTCTGAGAATCAGGAACAGGGAAGAGCCATAGCTCATTGGTAAAGAGCATGCTTTGCATAGAAGATCCCAAGCTGAATTCTAGTATTTCCAGGCAGGGCTGGGAAAGACCCCTTTCTGAAACCCTGCACTATCATTGTCAATCAGTATTGACAACACTGAACTAGATGGACCAATGGGTGGGCTCAATATATGAGAGTGCCCCAGCTGTGCACTGTGACATCATTATGTGCTTATGAATTTCCCTGTGACACCTAGCTGGCCACCACTAGGAATAAAGTGCTGAGCCAAGCTGAGCACTGGTCTGAACCAGTGTAAACCTTGCAGACACAGCTTCAATCACAGTTGCATAGGCTTTGGTCATTTCCTAAAAATGATACTGCCAAAGAAAACATAAGACAAGTTTAGCCCTGACAGTCCTCCCTTCCTCTCTCCTCTTCCCCCACTTCCTTCACTATCATGAAAATAATAATGATGTTGGTGGCAATGTGTTTTCAGGTGGTGCTCCTATTGCAGCTGAGACAGAAGTCTAGATGTTCCTTACTTTAGAGATGTAAAATTTCCAGAAATGTTAAAGCTATGAGGTGGGGAGAATGATTTTTTTTTTAAATGAAATTTATAGAAAATTGAGAACATGAAATACTAGAACCTTTACAGATTTAAAGTCACTTTGCTACTTTTGGAACATAAAATGCATTTGATTTGGCATAAAATTATCGTGTTTGATATATTAAACATACAATTTATTCAGAATATACAGGTCTACCCCTGTATTCATGGGGGATAAGTTCCAAGACCCCCCCCCTATGGATACCTGAAACTGTGGATAATAGAGAACCCTATTATTTTCAATGCAATGAACGCTGGAAGTTGACTACAGAATTGCCTTGGAGGACCTGGAAATGCATATTTTTTCAGACATGGATAAGTGAAACCGTGGATACCAAATCATGGACATGGGGGTCGACCCTTAATTACATTTTGAATTTACTTTTTTACTTATTTTTGTTGTTGTTGGAAATGGAGGTACAAGTTCTGGAACTATAAGGAACACAGGAGCTATAAAGAACCTTTTTGGTTTTGCTACTTTGAGGAGTAGGTGCCAAAAAAAAAAAATGCAACAAGGAACCATTAACACTAGTAAAACAAAGAAAATTTATTTCATTTCCACTAGTTTTCCATAGTGTCAAGTAGACATAATGCACTCATTCCTGTAAAAAGAACTGAGAAAAGGAAATGAAGACCAGGAATTGTAATGATCTGATACTTAACTTAGTCTTACATAAGTGTTCCTCTTATATAGTTTTTAGAAATCCTTTTGGGACAGTAAATATGTAAATACCTTGTCTTATTCCTCGTTCTAAAAGAAAATATCTCATAATCCATTTTTTTCAATTTTCCAGTTGGGGGGGAACAGCTTTGGGGATGAAAAAGGAAAATCCCATGCTTTTCCCAAGTTTTTGTCCCCCCCCCCACCCACGTCTTTATGAACATCTTGTCTTAAATGTTATATTCATCATTGTTGAATGAATGAATCTTCCACAATCCATTATAAAGCTTTGGAAAAGGGGGACATTCCCCGCCCCCCCCAAAAAATCTTGCTTCTTTTTTTTTCAGACCCTACTAGCCTTAGTGCTATCACCTTTCACACCCCTTTAGTTCCTCACTCAGCAAGTTGTTGCTATTAGCAAGGACAGTGATAACATAGCCTCCCACACTGCTGCCTTACTGGTTGAGAATAGAATACTTAAACTACCACAGGCAACATTATGAGATATGTGCTTCCATTTCTCAGTGTGCTCTGGAAAAAGAAGGTTCCCAAAGACATCCCCAAAACGAGAGAGAGAGAGAGAGAGAGAGAGAAGAGATGCCTGTTCATCTTGCAGGTGCAGCTGAAGGATATTTCAGCATAGCTTCCTGAGCTGGGCACTTCAGTTTCTCCCCACAATTGGTATTCTGGCAAGTTGCAGCAATAGACAAAGATATACAGACAATTATCTGTATATCTTTGGGGTACACACGTCACATATGCACACACACACACAGTACAAGGTAGAAGGACAGGGAGTTACCCATTGTTTTTTTTTGCTCCACATTGCTCTTTTCCCCACAGCTTAATAAGAGGCCAGTGAAGCCCTGACATAAGCAGTTAGTTTATAAAGCTGCATATCAGAGATTACAGCTTTGGACAGAAATTTATCTTGGCAGAACAACTGAAAAGGCGGGGGGGGGGGGTGGAATAATTTGCTGAGCTCAAAAGGGATGGACAGGCCTTCCTCTCCTAATCCCTTCCCTGCACCACAGATTTTTATTGGGCAAGGGGAATTGGGAAAGCAAACCCTGATTTATTTAAGTGGCCCAGTGGCAGCGCATTAGTTGTGATAGCACCTATTCTTGCCTGCAAGCACTTCAGAATCTGTAGGCAGTGGGTAGGATATTCACGGTGCACATGTGCATACACGGTCCAACACATTTACATCAGCAACGCAAGTTAAAAGCCACCCACCTGCATGTTTGAGATAGGCAGCACTTCCTGTCCGCCCAACCATGTGTGCTTGTTTTAATAACAGGCTGTCATATTAGGTTCGCAGAGCACAAAGGCAAGGGCACTAAGGCACAGAGAAGAGGTCCAGCCTCCTCAAGAAATATCACAATGGGAAGGGGAACTAGCAGTGCCCCTCAAACAGCATGTTCTTCCTGTCCAGATGCAACCACCAGGCAGGTAAGTGGGATGGCTGCTGGAGACCTTTTGGGGAAGAGGGAGAAAAGGAAAAAGCCAGATTCATCTGGTTCCTGAAGTTTCTCTCTCCACAAAGAAAGGGATGTATGGAGTCCTAATATTTTCATAACCAGAGTCTGCCCTGTGTACAGACACAAATTAAACAGAGGAGTCTGTGTAATTTACTCATTAGTTACATTTACATTCTGCCTTTCCTTCAAGGAGCATACAACAATATAGATGGCACTCCCCCTTCCCACTTTTATCTCAAAACAACCCTATTTTATTTTATTTTTTTTTAAAAAAAAAACAGGTTTGGCCTGAGGTCAGTCAGTGAGTTTCATGGTCTGCTGGGACTTGAACCTGGATCTCTGAAAATCCCAGCCCAACCATTATACATCTCCTAGAGTCACCCAGCCAGAATGGGCCCATTGTCCATGTTGGCTGAGGGATTCTGGCACCTGTAGTCTAAAAAAGAACTTTCTTGTGCTCTCGGGGGAAATTATATTTTCACCACACCCTTTGTCCTTTGGAAAAAGAATTATCTTTTTTTTTTCTTAAGATACTTAAAGAGCCTCTCCTTCTTCAGTCAGCAGGATATTTATACAGACTTCATAGAATAGAATATTGATGGATAACCCCAAAGAACCCAAAATATGCAGACTAATTCCAGACTTCAGTAGAAGGGTTAACATAAAACAGGTAGGGGAAGAAAAACTGCTATGTAGTCAGTCCACTATTTGTACCTCTGGCCAGGTAATCTATCTAGCTAAAGAGGACTTTGATTTCCACCCCCCTCAACTTTTTTACCTGTGCTTGTCAACTCATTAAGTTCTTATAGGTCTCAGTTTGCCTTCTGTGAAATGTGAATGGCAGCTGCCTCCCAAGGAGGGCTCACCATGAGCCCACTGGAGGGAAACTGGATAGAAACACAACTGCTAAATAGGTCAATAAATAAACATTTTACTTTTTGAGCAACAAAAAGTGCCTACAGTACCTTCTTTTCCAGAGTTCTCTACCTTAAAGAGCTGCATGAAAGTCATAAATACAACAGGTGCAGTATTTCTTAGCATGAACATACATTGATAGAACAGAGTCCACATGTTGAAAATTTGGTGCTCTTAAACAGCACAGGAGCCTGCAAGAATACGCCCCCCCCACACACACACAAAGTGTCAGACAAACACTGGCAACTTGAGGAAGACCTGTTCACAATGAAACTAATGTTGACACCAGCTTTTGACCACACAGGTGGGGCCAAAGTAACTTCCAAATGTATACAGAACTAAATCTATGTATCTATTCTTGATCAGGTATGTTTATATACTATTTTTCCTTTAATTAGCTCAAAGTAGCATACATGACTTTTCCTAACCTCTTTATCTTCACAACAGCCCTGGAAGGTAGGGTTTGGTTGATAGAAAGAGAAAACGTGAGAGAGAGAGAAAAGAGAAGTCCAAGGTAATCCAATGGGTTTCATAGTTCAGTGGGGAACTGAACCACTGTCTCCCACATCCCAACCCAACAGTCTTAACTGCTTCACCACACTGGTTCCTTGGTCTTCGCCTAGGTCTCTGCATTTCCCCTTTTGGGTGCCGTGTCTAGAATCAACCTACCTTCTCAATTTATTTTGGCTTCTGCTCTCCAAAGACAATTGTTCTGCAACACAATTCAGGCAGAAAAACTGCAGGCATATGCTTTCACTAACACCCCCCCCCCATCCCATGGGAAGCATCAGCACCACTTGTGGCCTCTCTTTTTTCCTGATTCCCAGTACCTCAGACCCATCACCACCCGCCACTGCCATCAAAAGCAAAAGCATAAAGTGGGAGGAACAAAGGCAGCTAGGAAACAGATCAAATTAAAATTCCCAGCCTCTCACATGGCACTGACTCCTACACACCTCCCTGCCAGCCATAAGCTTCTCTGACGAGCTGCAACTTGAGAGTTTGTAACAGGAAGGGTGAGCTGTTACCATAGGACATGTGCTTAAATGCAACATTCACTCTCTCTAGCAACATTTATTGGTGATGGTGGAAAGCTGGAAAAAGAAACAGTGCACTGCTCCACCCTGCTCACATGAAGACTGCCACGTGAGCAAGAACTCTTATCTTCCATGCTCATGTGGCAACTCTCCCAATGCATTAGTCTACTTTACTGAAGCTTTTACAAATGCAGTGCCTTCAAATTGAGAGGAGATTGGGGGGCTGGCGGGAGAAAGACAACCAAGGAAGAAGTGGTGTTTTCCTTGGGCTCATACCAGCTTGAGAAGCACGCACGCACGCACGCGCACACACACACACACACACACACGAGCAGAAAAGAGAAATAAAATAGGCCAAGATATTTCATATTAAAAAAAAAAAACTATTTTGGGAAAAAAATTCTCAAGTAATTTCCCACCCGCCCCCCAGCCACCATCCATCAGCATGTCTTCAAGGCCCAAGGAAAGTGAGATTTTTAAAAAAGAAACTATCAAGTATCAGAATGTTTGCAGCAGAAACAAAGTATTTTCTAAGCAGAAAAATGCGCATCCACCTTGTGTTCTCTGATCATCAATTCAAGAGATCTTGCATCAAGGGGAAATTAATCGAGGTTCAACAAGCTTCTTTTGCTCACAAATTTATTCCCGTTTCAAAAAACAAATAAACAAACAGACGATATAGTCAGACTAATGCTCCCTACCTTCTTACTGGAAATGCATTCGGGTGTAGGAAAAAACCCTGATTGGCAGATAACTGTTTTACAAGAATCACGAGTATTTTTAGTGGCTAGATCAAGATACCTTTGCTTTGGACACTATTTTGTAAATTATATAGAAGAATGGTGTGTGGGGGGGGGGAGAAGTTGGGGGGAAGCCTCTTGTTAGGGGAAACTTCCATCTAAGGCATTAGTATGTCTTTCCAGTGAATCTGGAGTATCTGCAGTAAATCATCCAAAGCCTCACTCTCTCTAGCTTTTAGCATTGCTGAAACTAATAGATGAATAGAGACAGCAGGGAAATAAGACTGCAAATGAATATACAAAGCCAGGCTCAGGGGTTAACTCTGTAAACTAAAAAGTCTGGGAAGGAATAAACATTCATTCCAATCCCTAGCTTGGGAAAGCTAGGGGTTTTCTGGACTACAATTCCCAGAACCCCCAAAACAGCTGTAATCTAAAAATGCTACCTTTCCAAGATCTTCTCCATTCTCTCAAGATCTGCTGCCAGTTCTGGTTCAGTATTACTCAGAACATCCACTGGGCAGGTAATGTGAGCAGAAGGAGAAAAAAGGAATTGGGCAGATATGCGGAAGACATGGATTCAATTCCCAGACACGTTAGCCAAGAGGAAGAAAAATGCTGCACAATCTCACACCACTTCTCTCCCCTGCCACCACACATTTCTCCATGTCTTTCAGGTTCTGAAGTAGGGAAACTTCCATTCCTATCTGGTTTTGCACAACAGATTATTTCTGTGGCCTTCTGAGGGCTACTGTAGTCCAAAGAAGTGCCTCAAATTCCTGAATGATGTAACGCAGTACAAGAAATAGGCTATAGATATATACATATACTCATGCACAGGTTGATACTTGCCATTCAGCTGGGGATATTAGTAAGTACTCCTGCTGTTGTTACTTGGATTTCTCATAATTTCATCTCCCTCTTTCCTTTTCCCCAGGTCCAGCAAGCATCATTTGGTATAAAGGAAACAAAATCCTTATCTGCAGAATATATAATGTTACAAAGTATTACACGAAAGCCAACTAAAAAGATGAAGTGAGGAATATGAGCCACCTGCCAAATGTTACATGCTTTATTTCAAGGTTTAATAGTGTCGGCCTGGCACAGATTGTTAGGGAATGTAGCTTGCCAGTTCCCCTCTACAACACAGCAAAGGAAAAGTGAGTGCTACATGATGGGGAGAGAATGGCTGGACCACACTGTGAAGATTTCAGCCCACTTGCATGCATTGCTCTCAGTCTTATTCTGTTATCAGATCTCTAGAGACCAAGTGGGAAGCTTAACAGAGGGGGAAACTACATAGTGCACACATGAGTAAAGGATATTGGGTCAGCAGGTACCACCCTTGGAAGCCTACAGTGAAAGTTTTGAATCCACAGTGGATGTCTGTGTTATACGCATGCCCAGAAAGTAGATAAATATCAGAAGCTGATCATGAGCAGCTGACATACATTCTGAAGATATTATCTTTCCAGAAAAAAAAAAATTTAGGTCTTGCTCACATTTTACTCATCTGGTATTGATATTAAATTATTAAAATACTTCCACAGCAGAGAGAAAGCTGACATTTGGTTCACACAAGCAATTTTGGGGTACCACACTAACAGCCAGTTTAGGATGATGAAAACAAGAATAACAGAGCTACAAATCCAGATTTCTCCTCCTTTTCTATGGATGAAAAAAAAAAAGGTTTAGAAACATGATTTTCATTAACTACAGTTTAGTATATTTTCTATTTTTAAATTGTGGTTAATGTTGAATATGGTTTGTTTAAACAAGCCACATGCATAATCTATGGTTTGAAGTTTGTCTCAAACAAACCATGGTTCAGATTAACCACAGTCTTTTTCTCTTAATTGCAGCTGGTTGTGTTGCCTAAATCAACAGACATGAAAACCTTCAAATTTCTTTTTGCCTCTGCACTGGAGGAAGAGAGGGAACCAGAAGTTAAGTTCAAGGCCTGCCTAGGATCAGCCTCACTATGTAGCAAATGGTTTAGCAAGACAACTGTAGGAGGCCACAGAATCCAGTCTGACCTGATTTGGAGAACCAAGTGTTCCCTTCCCTTGTTAAGCTAAACAGCATTAAAAGAACATACCCTGCAAACAGAAAGCTCTTGATTAAAGGGAAAAGCTCCCTTGAACCATTCCTCCCCATGTCATCATAGAACTGCAAGAGGAGAAAAGCAGGGCCATACTTGCTGGTCATAACCTCTCTTGTTATGTTTGTCACTCAGCTCTTCCATGACCTGGAGTATGAATGATGGGAACACATCTCACTTGTGTGGGCCTTCTGAACAATTTAGAACTCTATACAATTAGAATTCTAAGTCAAGTGGAGAGCCAAGAAAGATTGAAGTTATTTCCCAATCACCAGTTGCCCCTTCAATACATGGGACTGGACAGGACCAAGCAAAAGGAACGATAAAAAGGGATGGAGCCAATAAGCATTTCCCTCCTGCAGTTCCAAACACATGGGCAGTTGGGGCTATATTAGTCCTTAATAACTTCATTAGCACTTACATTTTATTGCAAAAACAAAAAATGCAATGTAACAAATTAGGTATAAAAACACACATAGAAGATGGCAACATAGAAAACATGATTCCTCAGTGACATTAACTGCATTCCCCACAAAGAGTGAAGGAACAGAAGATGGCAATTTGAGAGAGAAAAGGGCTTGTGGGGAAGCAATCAGAGTCAGTCTCCCAGTACCAGCACCAGCTAGTGTTTCAAGAAACTGAGAAAGAAGTGGGGGGGGGGATACAGAAGGTGGGCCTGAGTGAATTCCAAACCAACCTGTTAATTGCTGCAGCTGTCCCTTGCCAGTAACTATCCTTATTACAACAGCATGATTGCTTGTCTATATAGTCACAGCATTATTGTCTATCTGAACAGCAAAAAGAAAGCAAACAGCAGAAACTTATAGGAATATGAAGCTGCCATATACTAAGTTTAATCTATACAGGATATGGGGAATTTGTGGCTGGATCTCCTGGGGCCTCTTCACACTACACTATTATGGCACTATGATTCCACTTTAACTGCCATAGCTTCATTCTATGGAATCCTCCTGGGCCTTGTAGTTTGTGTAGGCTCTAGAGGAGCTCTCTGGCTGACAATTCTAAATACTTCTCCCTAAACTACAAACCCCAGGATTCCATAGGATGTTGCCATGGCATTAAAGTGGAATCAGAGCACAACAATTGTGTAGTGTGAAAGGACCCCTGGTGTTTTGTTGTTGTTAACTGCCATCAACTCAACTTCAACTTATGGTGACCCCATGAATGAGAGATCTCCAAGTCATCCTATCATCAACAGCCCTGCTTGGGTCCTGCAGACTCAGGGCTGTGGCTTCCTTGATTGAGTCTATCTACCTCTAATGCAGACTTCCTCTTTCCTACTGCCTTCTACCTTACCAAGCATTATTGTCTTTTCCAGTGAGTCATGTTTTCTCATGAAATGTCCAAAATACCACAGTCTCAGTTTAGTCATCTTGACTTCTAGGGAGAGTTCAGGCTTGATTTACTCTAGGACCCATTTATTTGTCTTTTTAGCAATCAAAGGGTATCCATAGAAATCTTTACCGGACAGCTCTTATTCTCCAACCACCTGACTCCTGGGTCACTCGCTAACTGGAGCATAAACAATTTCTTGGCAGATTTTAGTTAGAACTAGGGTAGATTCTGTCTCTGTAGCTTGAAGCAGCTCTACTGGTATGCCATTAGTTCCTGATAGTTCTCTCAAGTGCTGAGTGCAGCTTCCACTTCACTTTCTAAAATTGTAGGTTCATCTTCAAATGGTTCTTCCTTGAACAAATCTGTCATCCTTTCATCTTTTTCATCTCTGTCATCCTTTCATCTCTTCAGTGTATTGCTTCCATCAACTTTTTATTTCTCTGCATTGATTATTATAGTAGTGATCTTTGTCCCTGCACATAAATCACTGAACAGTTGCATTCAGGATTCTGACCATATTTCTGTCACCTTTTATTTTTGCTTCTCATCTGTCCTTAACTGCTTGAAGAGTTTCAGCTGTAATACACTGAGGCTTCTCTTTCTTTTTTGCTGCAGATAGCGTCTTCTGTGCATTCGTCCCTGACAATATTACTGGCTTCAGTCCAGAGTTCTAGCTGCTGGTCAATTAGGCTTAATAGTACAAATCTGAGTTGTTGGGGTTTTTGCATTATCTTTAAAGTCTATAGGGATGTTCTTCAGGTTGTATTTTGGCACAGTGGTTGTATAGTGTTCCTCTTTAGCTCTACTCTTAACGTTTGATACCAAAAGTTCATGATCTGTGCCACAAACTGCTCCCAGTCTTGTTTTTGCAGAGGGAATAGAGCTTCTCCATCTTCTGCTTCTAATTATGCAGTCCATTTGATTTCTATATTGGCCATCAGGTGATGTCCATGTATACAGCTGCCTCTTTATTGCTTGATGAATGTGCTTGCCATGAACAAACTGTTGGCCTCACACAATTCAATCAGTTGCTCTCCTGTTTCATTTCTTGATCCTAAGACAATTTTTCCTACAATCTTTGATTCTCTTCCATTTCCTACTTTTGTGTTCCAATCACCTATGATTAACAAGAAGTTCTGTTCGATCAGTGATCAATTTCCTCCTGGACTCCAGCATAAAATTTTTCAATATTTTTCTTCTGCCTCTGTACTAGGAGTATGAACTTGGATTATAGTTATACTGATGGGTTTTCCTGCAATCTTATTGATATTACTTAGTCAGAGTTTGCATTATATCATTTGACTGCTTTTGCTTCATCTCTCATCACTATAAATGCAACCCCATTTCTTCTTAGATTTTCATTTCCTGAGTAAAACACTGTGTAATTATCTGACTCAAAATGCCCCATTCTTGTCCACTTTAGTTTGCTTACCTCAAAGTATTGCAATGTGTGTGTGTGTGTGTGTGTGTGTATATATATATATTCCATTTCTTGTTTTACTATGTCTACCTTCCCAGAGTCATGCTTCTCACGTTCCAAGTTCCTATTAATATGTATTGCACAGCTTCAGATGTTCCTTTTGCCTCTGAGTACATCAACAGGTGAGCATCTATTTGACTTGAGTCCAGTTACATCATTAGCCACAGAGCTACTTATTGTCCTCTGCTCTACCCCAGTAGCTCACTGAGTACCATCCAACCTGGGAGCATCATCTTCTGGCACTATCTCTTGTTTCATTTTGGATGGGTCTCATCATAGGATTTTTATGGTAAAAGACATTCACAAGGAGTTTACCTTGCCTCTTTCTGCTTAATACTAACAAGTGTTAACTATGGGGCCCCTCCTCTTGTCTCTGAGAGATTCTCCTCCAGTGTCAACCCCCGCTACTGCTGCTGCCCAGTAGCTGTCTGGCACATTTAGTCTGGCTCCTTAGCAAAAGCCTGGCATGAGAGACTCTACTAGTAGCACTGCTGCCATCAGCAAAGCCTCTTGTCTCACAAGAGCATGCAATCTTACCACTATGGAAAAGTAGTGCCACTGGTGGGCTCTGTTGTTTTATCTTCTCTTAAAAGCAGCTGCAGTGGGTTCTACTTTTTATTAAAGCAGAGGCACTGGATGAAGGGGGGGGGTAACCTTTTTTATTTTAAAAAAATCAGCCCTTTTTTGCAATGTGAATTATCCCCATACCAGCTGCTTTCTGCTCAACTAGGAAAAAAATATACCGTAGGTGCTTGTATTCTGCACTCAACAACAGGACTTGGTGTATTTCAGATCTCTCAAACAGCAGAGGAAAGGATCAAGCCCACTCAGCCCTACTCACCCTGTGCAGCTGATTTGATAAAGACAAAACAACTCTAAATAAAAACAAAAACACCTGGAGATACCAGACTATGGATCCCCAAATCCTACTAACTTTCACTCTTAATCATCTAGCCCAAGAATGCCTCCTCCAGTTTTTCCCAACCCAGTACTGTCTAGATTTTTTGGATTACAACTCCCATAACTTCCAACCAGCATGGATAAGGGCTAGTGAGAGTTGTAGTCCAACACACCTGGAGGGCATGAATGTGGGGGAACACTAGTCAATTCCAACTAATAGCAGCTCTTCCAGCTTCCAGACTGTGATCCCATTCCAGATCCTCTTTAACTGGTGTTGCCAGGGATTAAACCCTGTAAAACTAGGCACATGCTTCACCAAAGAGCTACTTGAGGCTCTTCCCCACAGTTTCATGCAAACAACCCTTTGCAAGAAGCCTCATGGTTCTTATCCTGATCCCAGAAGAACAGTATAATGCATTTACTATTTCCATAGTCTTGGAATAAGGCTAATAGCATGTCAAATGCCACAGACACACCCTCTCTTACACACACACACACCTCCCACTCAAGGCAGAACATAAGGAGCTCAGCAGGCTCAATAAACCTAGCAATTTTACTGACGGTGGATGGTGATTGGCTCTGACTTCTCATGCTGGTAGTCAGAGCTGAGTCCTCACCAAGTTGTGAGCCAGCAGGAATCTCAAAGTCTCCGCCCACCCCAAAAGCAAATCCAAAGGAAAGACACGCTGCTGGCTGTTTAGCTCCCCTGCCCTTGGCCCTACTCTCAGTGGACTTGTTTCCCAATCATGCAGAGTTAACTGCAACAACAACAACAAAAATAACTGCTGGTTGCATTCAAACAGTTGAGACTGCATTGAAAGGAACAATTTGGCTGCTTCTCTTCCATTCACCGTAGCATAACCATTGGTTTAGCCTGGCGTCCTGAACAAGTCCTGTGCAAATACAGCTTCCAAAGAAGTCACCAAGTGTGGCTGAGAAGGGTGGTAAGTTAGGGATGAGCTTCCAGAGAGAAAACTCTTTGTTCAAATCTTGACTCTGTAGTCAACACAATGGGAGATCCTATGCCAGGGACAGAAAACATTTGGAAACATCTGGAAAGGAGCACATTCACTTGGGAGTACTCTGTAGAGCTTTGGGAAAAAAATTCACTACAATTTCCAGAATCACCCAGGCAGCATGGACACTGGCCATACAAGGTGAGGGATTCTGGGTGTTGCAGTCCCTCCCCAAAAAGGAACATTTCTAATGTTTGGTAATCTGTCGGGGGCTGCATGTTGGCAGTGGATAAGAACACATTAGAGATATGAAGGCCCAGAAAAATATAATAGAATGTGTGTGCATTTGAGGGAGGAGAATGAGCATGGTGTAGTACCTGGCATATGGGACTGGTACTTTGGGAGACTAGGGTTCAGATCCCCATTTGGCCATGGAAACCCACTGGGTGACCTTGAGCAAGTCACAGTCTTACAGCCCCAGAGGAAGCCAAGAAAAAAACCCATCATGGGTTTGCCTTTAGGTTACTATACATCTGAAACAACTTGAAGGCACACAGCAGTGCAAGTTGGGGAGGGGGAGTGCTTTTTCCTCAGGAGAGATCTTCAGTTTTACCACTAGAGCTGTGGGGAAATTTTAAGGAATGCAGGAAAAAACCTCAGACTAAATGCTGTTACTTTTTGAATTAGTCAAATTTAAAACACACACACACACACACACACACAAGGTTTTACTCACTGAAAAAGCCAGGAACTATGTACAGTAGTATGAAAATCTTTATACAATATCTACAGGATTAGTGAGCGATAATCCCTGTGCATACAATAGACGTAAGCACTCATATCCAAGATGTAAATTCTGCACCTAGTAGATGCTGCTACATTTATGATAAGAGCATATTGGAGGAAGAAGCTTCCTTATGTGTGGTAATAAGTTTGGTACTTTCAACATTAATAAACTTTATATTCAAATACATTGCTATCTTCATCCTTAAGACTGTGACAATTTATGTCCAAATAATACCCTTTATTTTGTTTATAACAAAGTTTATTATTTCTGCTTCCTTGTTTATTTGGAGTCTAAGGCAGCTCCTCCATTTTTTAAATGGCAAAATGCCACATTGGTTACTTACCGTGAAGGTGCATTCTTGAGGGAATGGGGTGATGCGGGTCCTTTACATCTGGGTTTCGTCAGTCACCGCCCAGGTGTAGCAGGAAGTTACATCAAGCCTCTTCATATTCAAATTTCTTTGTCTTCATCTCCTCCATCCTGGAGCCACGAGGCCAGTTCACTGACTAGCAAAGCCCTGTAAGGACTAAGGAAATCGATTAAGTCAAATAGCATTAAACAGAACTAGTTAATGAGGGTACCGCCGTGTGAGGAAAAATGTACGCAGTCACTGGGCGGGGAAAGGACCCGCATCACCCCATTCCCTCAAGAATGCACCTTCACGGTAAGTAACCAATGTGGCATTCTCTGAGGGAGGGGTGATGCGGGTCCTTTACATCTGGGACGTGCCCAAGCTGACTAAATAGGGCGGGAGTGACTGCGGCATTGGCGGACTCAGTCTTTGAGCACCTCCTGGAGCACCCTCCGACCGAAGTTCGCCTCGGCGGAGCGGAACTTGTCCACCTTATAGTGTCTGATGAAGGTGGACGGTGTGCTCCAGGTCGCTGCCCTGCAGATTTCTACCAGGGGAGCGTTAGTAGAGAAAACCGCGGATGTGGCGGCTGACCTAGTCGAGTGAGCCGTGACCCCAGACGGCCTGGGGATCCTAGCTGAGTCGTAAGCTTCGAAGATACAGGCCCTGATCCAGGAAGCAATGGTCTTCTGTGACGCCCTGGTCCCTATGGCTGACTGAGAGAAGGAGACAAACAGAGCATCGCAGCGTCTGATGGGAGCAGTGCGTCTGATATATATCTTCAAGGCCCTCCTGACGTCTAGGTTATGCCAGAGTTTCTCCTTCGGGTGCGAAGGATTGGGACAGAAGGAGGGCAAAATCAAGGGCTGTGAGACATGGAACTCGGAGACGACCTTTGGTTTGAATGACGGATCTGGATGTAGGGTCACTATGTCCTTGCCAAAGGAACATAGGTGTTCCCTTACTGACAGGGAGGCCAACTCTGACACCCTCCGCGCTGAGGTGATGGCCACTAGGAACGCAACCTTGATGGTGAGAGTTCTAAGGGAAATTGTGCGCAACGGTTCGAAAGGGTGCTTCATGAGTTGACGGAGGACTAGGGAGAGATTCCACGACGGGAACCTGTGTCTCACCGGGGGTGAAACTATCGAGGCACCCCTCAGGAAACGCCTGATATGGGGATGCGATGAGAGGCGGTTCCCGTCCTGTACTGCGAGGAAGGCCGACAAGGCGGCCACCTGTCTCTTCAAGGTATTTGGTCGCAGGCCCGCCTCGAGGCCTTTCTGTAGGAACGCCAAGATGTGCTTCACCGACGCTCCTTCGGCGTCTAGGTGGTGAAGGGCACACCATCTCCTGAAAGCTCGCCATGTAGCTTCATAGATCCTCCTGGTGGAAACTCGCCTAGAGGAAAGAAGGGTGTTGATAACTGAGTCCTCATATCCGTGCTGCCTTAGGGCTTGCCTTTCAGTCTCCATGCCGTTAATTGCAACCAGCTTGGATCTGGGTGGAGGATCGGTCCCTGACTCAGTAGGTCGGGTCTCTGTGGTAGACGCCAGTGGTTCTGAACGCTCATGTTCGTCAACTCGGAGAACCAGGGACGTCTGGGCCAGTGAGGTGCTATGAGGACCACTTGTGCCTTCTCCTGGCGAATCTTCCGGCAGACTTTCCCTATGAGGGGAAGTGGGGGGAATAGGTATAGGAGGCCGGACGGCCAAGGGGATCGCAGGGCGTCCGTGCCTTCGGCGTTGTGGTGATAGAACCTGGAAAAGAACCTGTCCAGCTTGGCGTTCGATCTTGTTGCGAACATGTCCACCTCCAGTCGACCGAACTTGGCCTGGAGCTGGTGAAATACGTTGTCGTTCAGTTCCCATTCTCCAGGGAGGACTGAGTACCTGCTCAGGTAGTCCGCTTGCTGATTGCGTTCCCCTTGTAGGTACTGAGCCGTGAGAGACTGCACCGTCCTCTCGGCCCAGAGGAAGATGAGGTCCGCTTCCTGTTGTAGGGACCGGGATCTCGAACCTCCTTGTTTCGCTATGTACGACCGGGCTGTGGTGTTGTCCGTCATCACCATGACGTGTTGCCCTTCCAGGATTGGGGTGAAGTGTTGCAGGGCCAACCGAGCTGCGCGTAGTTCCAGCCAGTTGATGCTGTGTGTCTTTTCTTGTGGGCTCCAAACCCCCTGTGTCAGCTGTCCCTGACAATGTGCCCCCCAACCCCGTAGGCTCGCGTCGGAGGTAACCAGGATCGCTTGGGGTGAAGTGAAGAGAGATCCCCTGCTGATTGTTGTCGCCTGGGACCACCAGGCCAGAGAGTCCTTCACGTGCTGTGGAAGAAGGAGGAGTGGGGACTTCCTCAATGCAATCTCTTTTTGGTAGGGCATCAGGAAGTTCTGCAGGGGCCTGGAGTGGAATCGCGCCCACGGGATGACCCCAAAGGCCGAGATCATAAGGCCGAGGAGTCTGGCCAGTAGGGACAGTGGTACCCTCCTTAGGGATCGCACTGCCCGGGCTTCCCGTAAGAGGACCTCCTGTCGCTCCCTGGACAGGGTGATCTTGGTGCGAAGAGTGTCTATTTCCACTCCCAGGTGGACGATGTTGCGGGCCGGAAAGAGGTTGCTCTTCTTGAAGTTTACCAGGAAACCGTGAGCCTGCAGGTAGTGAATTGTCGTCTGCAGGTCTCTCCCTGCCTTGTCCGAGGAGGATGCACGGAGCAGAATATCGTCCAGATATGGGTATAGGTGTATTCCCTGTGCCCTTAGATTGGCGATTAGGATGATCAGAACCTTGGTGAAGACCCTTGGCGCTGAGGCCAGACCAAAAGGGAGGGCCCTGAACTGGAAGTGTTGATCCCCGAAGGCGAAGCGGAGATATTGTCGGCTGTCCTCGTGGATCATGATGTGCATATATGCATCTGAGAGGTCGAGAGAAGCTAAGAAGTCTCCTGGTTGGAGCGCCTCCCTTATGGAAGCAAGTGTCTCCATACGGAACTTTCTGTATGTAATGTGTCTGTTGGTGTATTTTAGGTCCAAGATGGACCTTAGACTGCCGTCCTTCTTGGGCACTGTGAAGAAGAAGGAGTACACCCCTGAGAAACGTTGAGAGGCTGGTACCTCCTCTACGGCGGCTATGTCCCTCAAGTGTTTTATGGCTACTTCGAGGTCTTTTGCCTTCTTTAAGTCTCTGGGAATTGGGGCTGGGATGAATCTGCCCCTTGGCCTTGAATCGAACTCGATTTTGTACCCGTGGGTGATCGTTGAGACGACCCACCTGTCCGTTGTCGAGTTCAACCAAGGCCCGAGGAACAGACTGAGACGGCCGCCCACTGGGGGCGACCCCGAGTCAGGCCTGTTGTCGTGAGCCGCCGCGCTGCGAGTTGGAGCCTCCCCTTCTGTTGCCGTTAGACTGTGATCCGGTATTCTGTCTGATGACATAGTTTGGTCTAACCCAGGGTGGGCGAAAGGAGTTGTAGTTTCGCTGTTTTCCGAATCCCCTAGAGGGACGAAAAGGACGGGGGGACTGGAAGGGGCGCCGGCCACTCTTCTTGTCAGGCTTCTTGAGCGTAGAGGGCATAGCCAGCTTCTTGTCCTTCGTCTCGACGAGGATGCCCTTCAGAGCTTCCTCCCCAAACAACTTGAGGCCCTTAAACGCGGACGATGCTAATGCAGCTCTGGTTGGGGTGTCAACTTGCCAGTGTTTTAGCCACACGGACCTCCTGGCCAGGGTGAGGGCTCCGATCGCGCGGGCGGAAAAGATCATCGCGTCCTGCGCTGCGTCTGCAATAAAGAAAAGAGTACGAAGGAACCTGAGCAGGGTCCTGTGCAGGTCACTTGGGTCGAGCTCCTGGAACTCCATGAGCTCCTGCAGCCAAACAATTGCCGCCCTAGAAAAAAGAGATATAGCCAAGGTGGATCTGACCCCGCAGGCTGCAGAATCGTGGGCCTTCTTGATGGCTGCATCGGTTCTCTTCTCGTCTGGGTCCCGGAGGGAGCCTTCCCCCTCTTTGGGAGCCAGACAATGAGAAACAAGAGACGCGACCGGATTGTCAACCACCGGGGGCTTCAGTAGATCAAGAAAGCGTTGGCTGGTGTTGTAGTATTTCTGTGCTACAGTGGTACCCCGTCTTCCCATAGACGGTTTGTCCCATTCGTTGGTTACCAGGGACCAAAAGGTCTCTGGGAAGGGAAGCTCCGGCTTCTTCGGGCGAGAGGTGCGCATAACTGCTGCCACCTTCTCGTTAGACGAGGATGTGGACGGAGACTGGTCCGTGTCCCCGGGCGTAATCTCTAGGGTTGCCATCATCTTGTTAAGGAGAGGGATGTACCACTCTCCTTGGAAGAGGCGGTCCGATTGATCTGGGTCCGCCTGCTCGGAATCAGTGATTTCGCCTTCCTCCTTGCCGGAGCCTAGCGCATCGTCGTGTGCCTTGGAACCCCTGACAACATCCAAAAGTGCGTTCTCCTCATCCGAGGGTGGCAAGGACTCCTCGGAAGAATGGGCGGAACGTGGCTCCTTCCTCTTCTTGGCCGGGGCGCCAACTTCCTGCGCGCCGGTCCTGACTTCGATGTGCTTAGTTTTAGCTTTCGCCTTACCCGGGCCCTTAGACTGGCATTGCTGCGCGCTGCTGCTCCGGTCCTTGGGAGGAGCCCCCAAGGCTGCAGTGCTAGTGCTGTGCCCGTCAGGCAGGTCATCGTCCGAAAGCAAGGCCTTCGAGAGGAGATCTAAGGCCGCCTTGATGGCGCCTTTGCGCCTCTTTCGTCCGCCCTGTTGCAAGGGCCCATTCTCCTTGACCTTGGGCACCTGAGCAGCAACCCACTCAATGTCTGATTCCTCCCCGCTCGAGGGATCAAAGAACACTGGGATCCCGTGGTGGCTCGCACTATTAAGGACCATAGGGGCCTGAAAACCCTGGGCCTGGTAGGCCGGGGCCTGGTAGGCCGGGGCCTGGTAGGCTGGGGCCTGGAACCCTGCGGGTTGGATAGGATGAGGGTGGGGAGCAGGTAGGAAATAGGCCGGGGCCTGGCTACCTGTGCCCATGGCCTGGTTGACCAGCCCTTGTTGAGGGAAGGCCTGGAGTGCCACTGGCTGCTGGGCCTGATTGGCTGGCACCTGCTGGGGCAAGACCTGTAGCAGGCCAGGCTGCTGGGCCTGATGGAGTGGGGCTTGGACTTGCAGGGTGGCGGGTTGGGAGGGCAAGATGTGGGGAGCCGCAGCCTGCGTTGTCTGGGGCTGAGGAGGGGGGGCTTGGGGGTTTACGGATTGTGTCCTCCCCTCGGCGCTTGAAACTTCTTGGGGGGTGCTCAACTGGACTGGAGTTGGGCCCCCTTCCGCAGAAGCACCTGTCTCAGGCGGGGGTTCGGCGCCACTCGGTGGATCCCCCCCTCCCGCGGCAATGGTGATAGATGGAGCAGTTTCCATGGGGGAAAGTGGGTCCCCGGATCCCCCCTTTCCCTCCTGTGCCCCGCTTGGCCTCCATGGTGGTAAGAAGCGCGCCGTCCCCAAGAGGAGGGAGGGCACGATACGTGGGGGCAAGGGCGGCTCTTCCTCGCTCCCCCCAAGGGTCCCCGTTACCTTGGTGGGGGCTCCTACCCCCGTCCATGTCTGGCAGCAGGGTCCCGGAGCATGCCAAGCACTCCAGAGGGGCGGAGGAGAGATCGCGGCCCCGGTGGAGTCTTCAGGCGCCGGCTTCTTCTTCTGGTGCGCCGGTCTCTTCCGCGGCTTGAGAGCCGCCTGGCCCTCCGAGGCCTTCCCGGCCGTGATGGCCTGGTGGGCCCTCCGGGCCGCGTCCCTCTGGGGGACGCCCGGCAGGGAGCCGGCAGCGGCAGCAATGGCGACCGCGGCTCCCGATCCGGCGATGGCCGTCGGTCCGGAGCGGCCGTGGTCGGAGGCCGCATCCCCGACCGCTCCGGAGCTGGTTCCCGCCGACGAGGGGTCTTCCTGGGCTTGCATGCTAGCCCACAGTAAATAAAAAGGCAGAGAAAGGGAGAGGAGGAAGTCCCGGACGCTAGGAGGAAGAAGGGTTTTTTTTTTTTTTTTTTTTTTGAAAAGGCGGGAAATTCAAAAGGCGCAGAAAGGCGTCTCTAGCACTGATCAGTGTCTAGAGAGTAAGGCAAGAGGTTAGAGAGAAAAAGAATTAAAGGATTAAGGTAAGAGCAGATGAAAAGGACAGAGGAGATTTCTCAGCTACCTGCTGGGCGAAGCAGGAAGTTAGAACTGGCCTCGTGGCTCCAGGATGGAGGAGATGAAGACAAAGAAATTTGAATATGAAGAGGCTTGATGTAACTTCCTGCTACACCTGGGCGGTGACTGACGAAACCCAGATGTAAAGGACCCGCATCACCCCTCCCTCAGAGAATCTGTAAGTCCTTGGGAAATATAGGATGCAGCTGACTGGAACTTTCTCTGTTATATGGCAAGGGTGAGCAAAATGTGGTCCTCTAGATGTTTTCTAGATTACCACTCCCAGGAATCCTCACCAGCATAGCCAATGCTGAAGGATGCTGGGAGGTACAGTCCTACAATATATGGAGAGCCACACTTTGCCTACCCTTGGTAGAGTATCTTTACAACTCTGCTAATACAAAATTAAGGATTTTATATACAGTATTTAAATTTCATAAGTATGCCAAATAGTACAATTTTATATGCTAAATTATGAATGAAGCATTATACATCACTAAAGCAGTAAATTAGTCTGGGTTTTATATGAAAAGAAGTACTGTAATTATTTCGATTTCCCCCTAAATTTCCATTTTTTCCTAGAAAAAACGCATCTTTTTCCTATGGCTTCAAAATTTCCAGAAATTTTACAACTCCAGCAGAGAGTCAAAAGGTTCTCTTCTCCTGCTCTCATCACCACCTCCTATCCTTCTCTCCACCAATTCCTTTCCCCTATTTCTAATCGCCTCCCACAAACTCTTCCTAGCTAGGTTGGAAGATGTTTCTTTTCTTATGAAGACATTTTGTTTCCAACTAAGAGGTTTCATTGCATAAAGTCTGAACAGATCTGAACAGATCACCTGCAAATGGTGTTTGAAATTAGCCTAAGAAACAGGCTCTGTGACTAGATGTTGTCCACCCTTGTTTTACACAATCCTCAGCTCCGACATACAATGGAGAGATAATAATATTGATTTGTCTTACAGGACCATTACAAGGCCTGCTGAAACAAAATGTGCATTCCTTGCATGAAGGAAGTGTGGAAAGTAAGAACTACACATTATTTAATTATGTTTTCTATACTGAGGAAGGATGACCACATTTTAATTTAATGCATGCAACTGGAAGCATAACATCTTAACAATTTCATAGCAGACCCAATGATTCCATAAATCTATTCAGAAGTGCAAATCATGCAGGCTGCTAATTTAACAATGCTCTGTCTCTTCTCATGTTCATGGATGTTAAAGCCATGTCATCAGACATGGTCATCTGTCATTATTCAACCAATGCAGTTAAGTGGTTCATATATGAGATTTCAAAGGGAGACAAGGATTCCTAAGGATGGAAAAGAGATGCAGAAGACACAGACAAGAGAAGAAGCAATAATTCAGACACACTTCACAGTTCATTTAACAAAAAGCTAAAGCCAATTCACTTGGCAAGATCACTTGGCAACATCGTTCAACAATATAACATTCCAGTGGGAGTGTATAAACTGCTGGTATCAACAAGAACTGTCTGCTTGAAGAGGCTTCAACATATAGTATTGCCCTTTTGATTATTATGCTATAGCCCTCTATAGAATGGGTGCAAGTATGAAATGATTCAGGTATGGAGACCCAGTTTTCATTGTTGAAAATCTGTACAAAAAGTGCAAAACCAAGAAAATGTACACAGTCCTTCCAAACCTAGCAACGCTTGCTGCCCAGACACGATTATAGACCGCATGGGTATCAGGAACACAAAAAGGCTGACTCATTTATGCAGCATTGTCTAAGACAGCAAAGATGAAGGGTGGATTAAGGCTTTTCACAATGCTGTAGGAATAAAAGACCTGTTTGTAACAACAGAAGACATACAAACAAGGCACAGTGTAATTGCCCCTCCCCCATAGGTACCTTTTTTAAAAAACTGATCTAAGGGCAAAGAAATTCAGGGAACCTCAAACTAAATGGAATTATCATCTGGGGAGCAAGTTTAGCTCTCTGGTTAAGAACACACTGGACTATTGTGTGCTAACTCATATGACTTTGGAAATGCCATCAATTAGTATCTTTTCAAAAATCTATTCCAATCTTGCTTGAAATCAAGCATGGGTTTAGGACAGACTTTTCGACAGACAGTTATCAATTGCTGTTCATGGCGTTCTCTTGGACATTTGGTCACATGGACTGTAATAACAGGAAACATTACACACAGAGCCTTTTTTAAAAAATGTTTTGCTTGTTTATAGAGGTCTACATCTAAACCAGAAGAAATGCAACCTTCCAAGACAAGGGATACACAAAAGATTTAAAGTGTGCCATAGGTGGGTGCAGGAAGATGGGACCTTTCAACTATCAATTCCTCCCAGCCCCAAAAGCTGCTTACTGTTGCAATATTTTCTTCCTGAAGGGGACTACAGTTGTCCCTTCATATTCGCTGGGGTTTGGTTCCAGGACCCCCCGTGGATACCAAAATCCGTGAATACTCAAGTCCCATTATATGCAATGGCATAGCAAAATGGTGTCCCTTATATAAGATGGCAAAATCAAGGTGTGCTTTTTGGATTATTATTTTTTAAGCATACTTTCAAGCTGTGAATACTTAAATCCATGGATACAAAATCCATGGATACGGAGGAACAACTGTACTTCCAATCATATAGCTGCATAAGGCAGCAAAGGGAAACCCATGGCCCCTCCAGAAGTTGAACTACAACTCCTGTCATGTCTCACCAAAAGCCAGGATGTTCTGGGGCTGGTGAAAGTCCAACATACAGAGGGCCACTACTTGCTAACTAAGACAGAATGAAAAGAATTGATTTTAAGAGCAGTCATTCCACCAGGCTGCTGCAGAAGGAAAATTGGGAGGGTATTGCACTGGCTGTCTTTGAAAACCATCTGCCTTTTGTTCTCTCTCAACTGTCCTGTAGCAATGGCCATTCCTTCAGGGCTATCTGAAGTGTTTCCATCCTAGATTATGTTTACAAGCATGTTGACTGAACTGCTTTTCCCCCTCTTCCTCCCTTTTTTCTTGTGTGTAGTATCTTTTAGAACACTGCTATTCAGTGTGTTGGTGCATGGACTTGTGCTGGTCCTCAAGCAATCAGCTGCTAGTCCCTGGCAAGTTTCAGGGGAAAAAATACACTTGTCCCTTCACATTCGTGGGAGTTAGGGGCCTAAGACCCCCATGAATGTGAAAAAACCATGAATAAATTGTCCCCCTTCCTCCCAGGGTTTGCTCAGCCTTTGTTCCCTGGGGGACAGGGGAGCCGAAGCCCAGGCAAGCTGCCGCTGCCACCACCCAAAAAGCTGCTTTTTAAACATTCTGTTCACTCCCCCTTCCCTGGTTTCTCACCAGCTTTGGAGGTGCCAGCACTGGCTTCCCTGGGCTTTAGATTCCCCCCACATCCCTAACAGGGAGAAGAAGCCATTTAAACAGCAGGAAGATGGTGACGCCGTCACCGCCCCAAAAGCTGCTGTTTAAATCGATTCTCTTCACACACCCTTCCCTGGTTTCTCACCAGCTTTTCGGGTGGTGGTGGTGGCGGCTCCCCACTGTTTAAATGGCTTCTTTCCCCCACCCCAGGGATGTGGGGGCAACCCAAAGCTCAGGGAAGCCACTGCCGCCGGCGCCCCAAAAGCCGCTGAGAAACCAGGGAAGGGGGGTGAACAGAATCCATTTTAAAAGCGGCTTTTTGGGTGCCGGCAGCAGTGGCTTCCCTGGGCTTTGGGTTCAGGTCAAAAACCACCGAATCCAGCCATTCTGAGGGCTTCCCTTTGCCGTCCCAATCACACTGAACCCCAGTTTGCAGGCAGTGCCCAAGTTTGCTGGGTGTTTATTCTCTGAGGAGGGGTGGAAATGCGAAGGACAAGCAAACCTTGCTGGCTGCAAAGCCTAAGGACTTACTGCTTATTTTAACTAGGTATATTACTACTGATCTTTAGATGCTACTCTGGGGGCCTTTTTAGTCAAAAAGCTGCATTAAAATTCTCTTAAAATACAGGTGTAGGTGGAAGTGTGGGCAGAACTGTTCTTAGACATCCTTGGCTTCTTCTGCTCGCCTGTGCCCCTTCTGTCAGGATTTGGCCATAAGCCTAATAGAACACAGAGGTCTGCCACCCTTGCATCTGGTTTGTTCCTGCATGAGAACGATGGATCCAAAAGAAAAACACAGCTCCAGTGTCAAGTGTCAAGCTCCTGGCTATCACTCCCTTTGCCTGATGATTACCACCAGTAAAAGCAGCCTTTACTACCCAGTTTTTGACAAAACCCCCTGAAGTTTATGAATTCTAAGTGTTCAGCATTCATTGGGTCAGTGGTGGCTGAGCACTTCTTTATTTCTTCTTAGAGCACCAAATGGAATCCTGTCAAACCCAGAGGTATCCCCCCCCCCCGCAACATTCCTCCTAGAGGGTTCATTACAACACAGACTGCAGCAGGCTCTGACTCACTAGCAGAGATTTCCCCCAGCTCAGAGGATGGGGGTGTTTTCTGCAGAACTACGCTCACAGTGGATGGGACTGTGTATTTATTAACCTCTTTGGACATTGAAATGTGATGCACCTCTCCTTCTACTTCTGCCTAGGGCACAAGAGGTGCCAAGCAGCGTACTCCTGAGGATACCTCTCAAACAAAACTAAGCATGGGTTAAAGGAGGAGGTGGACTAGTTATGACTGCGCAGTGAACCTCTAAGGGTGGCCTATTGAAACTGGGGAGGGGGCAGCAGATAAAACTGAGACTCCAACCATCTGTGACCATTGGCCATGCTGGCTGGGGCTGATGGGAGCTGGAGTCCAACAACATCCAAAGAGCAACAGGCTCTACATCCAAAGAGTAGAAGTCCCCTTGATTCTCTGATCAGCAGCAGTGTACAATCACAACTGACCATGTTGTTTTAATTCTTCCATCATCCACTCCAGCACATGCGCAACAATCCCTTGCCCTTTTAGCAATGGGACCCATCACGTTTTAGGATTGGGACGGGGAAGTCACCCCCTCACCAGTTTTGATAGGCTACAAAACAAGTTTATTGCATAATTATTTGAGCAAAACTGTAGAAGAGTGGGTTCACTGAAAAAAGCAATACCACACTGGGTATTTTAAAAAGTTTTTAGAAAAACAAGACTCCACAGTGCCTTTCTTAGAGCAGTCTTGCCAGTCTTTTGAGATTTCACATAAAACATTTCTCAGTGGTACATTTGCCTACACACAGGTGCATGGCAAAAGCCAAGCAGAAAGAGTGTTAGTATCTATCCACTGTTCCTAAACGTTGTGCAGATGGAGGTTTAGTTATTTAGTTTCATTTTAGTTGATATATACTACTCTATATTTCATATATGAGCAATTGCGAGCAATATATACGAAATACTGTATATACTACTCTGTATTTCATCATCTTCAGCATAAATACTATCAGTTATTTACAAGCAGAAAAAACTAATACAAAAAAACCCAAACTACTGAATAGTACAGAAAATAAACCCATGAACAAAAAGTTGTGCCTTCTCATGCTGCGCTAGCCAATGCACTCATGCAACTTCTTTCCCAGCAAGTAATTCTCTCTTGCATTCATGCCCTACCCCAATTCTTTCTATTTTTTGTTCTTCAACAGTGTCATGCTAACAGGTCCTATGTTCTAGTCCACCAATTTGGCAAAATGCACTTGTACTCACAAAAAGAAAAAGGAAGGATGGGGGGAGAGAAAGAGATAGGAACTTCTGGACAGAGGACCCAAAGTTTCATAGGGTTTTCTATCTGCTTTGTCATAAATGTCCCAAAGAATGTGACAAACAAAGCAACTTTCTATATTTAAAAAAATCTGCAAGCACATTTATACTTGCATTCACACTCAGGCATATACCATGTGTCTCTTTCAATACATACCTGCCTGAGCATTTAGATTGCGGTCGGGGAGGTCCAAATAAAGACATGGTAAGGGGCTTTCTCATCTGGAGCACCCCACCTGTACAACATTGCCCTGTAAAGGCCTGACATGCAGCAATATTCCCCTCATTTCAGTGCCAAGATAAACCTTGGCATTTCAACCAAATATATGGGACCTAGAGAGAGCATGGCTTGCTTTTCATGCCTTGTCAGTTAACTAGTTTTCTTCTGTTTGAGTTGTTTATTGAAATAGTTTTGATTGTCTAAATTGTTTCAGATTGTTTTGAGGTGATTTTATAGATTGGACTCTATCACAAAACTCCTTTGTTGCAACAGCTCCACTGGCTGTTAGGCCGTTTCTGGCCATAATTCAAAGTGCTGGTTTTGACCTATAATGCCCCATATGGCTTGCGTCCAGGTTATTTGAAGAAGTGTATCTCCCTTTTAAGAGCTCATTAGAGCTCTTAGATCATCTGGAGAGGCCCTTCTCTCTATCCCATCACCCTTTCAGGCTTGTTTGGTGGGAATGAGGGAGAGAATCTTCTCGGTGGCTTCTCCTAGACTTTGGAACTCCCTCAGTAGAGAGGCCAGGATGGCCCCATCTCTGCTCCCCTTTTGGCAACAAGTAAAAACATTCTTGTGCCTTCAGGCATTTTCATTCTGTTGGGGCGTGGGCTTGTACATGCTGTGCAGTTTGGTTTTTAAGGTGTATATAGTTTTATTGTATTTTAATATTTTTAAATGTGTTAATACTGTAAATTGTTTAATTTGTATTTTAAATTTCATATTTATATTTATATTTTTAATGTTTGTGTATTGTTTTAAACTCAGTTAGCTGCCTTGGGTCCCGATATTGGGAGAAAGGTGATATAAACAACAACATTCTAAGGTCTGCTGGTAAAGTGCAAGTTTGAAATATTTGTAATAAATAAACTTAATTCTGGTTCTCTTATGTGGGCAGTTGACAGGGGAGGGCCAGGAACTATGCAGAGAGCTGCAATGTTGGATTCTGCACCTAATTCCACTTTTCACACATACACAATTAGGTTATAGAAGAGCACAACATATGTGGGTCTGGCCAAACAGAAATTAATTTCCAAACAACATCTCAGGCTCGGCCAAATTGATCACCAACAGTGGTTCGCCCTGGCCTCACATCGGGAGGCATGGAGACGCACTATCCACAATGCTGCATGCAGCCTTATTTGAGAATTCACGACGAACAAGTCTTGAAGAGAAACGACAACGCAGAAAGAATCACAACCCAAAAACATCACCCAAGGAGACCTTCTGCTGTGCTTTTTGCAACCGGACTTGTCTATCTCAGATTGGCCTTTTTAGTCATCAGCGAGCTTGCAGAAAGCGCGGGATGAGTCCTTCCTGAATTTTCGTTTGCGAAGAAAAGCCAGAGAGAGAGAGAGAGAGAGAGAGAGAGAGAGAGAGAGAGACAGACAGACAGACAGACAGACATAGTTCATAGAACTGGTTCTCATGGATGTTGGTGTGTCAGCTAATCTCCCCACTCCCAATATATTTTATTTTAAGTCTCTCACCCAAGTTTATCCTTTTCTCTCAGCCAACATCCTGTAAATAAACTTGCCCTGCAGGGCATTCCTCAAAGTACAAAATTAAATTCATAGAAGGAAACAGGAACAAGAATCCCAGAGGGATGAAGGAGTGAACAGAAAAAATAATTGAATGGCATCCCATTGTTACTTGAAAACCAAAACTCCAACTTGCTCAGGAGATTATGGCTCTTAATAAATTCACTTGGCAGAAACCCTAGTTAGTTTAGCCAATGGTGAGGAATGCTGGGTGCTGCAGTTCAACATTTGGAGGGTCACATGATTCCCATGCCTGCATTAGTCTAAAGGCAATACCTTCCTATTGCAATCCAACTTGCTGCTAGGGAGTGGTTTAAATTTTGCACTTTTTTTCAAGGACTGCACAGATTCAGAGCAAAATGTTGCAAATGGGCCAAATATAAGGGGCAGGAAAGATAACGGGGAAGCACATGGATTGTTGTTGAAATTGCTGTTGCCAGCCAACAAAACACATTTCAGTTATTTTTGGCAGCGGGGTGAGGGGGATTCCTATCTTTAAATTCTCTTAGGGGCTTAAAATAGGCCATGTCATTTCCTCCCACTAACAGCTGTGACCCTGCAAAGCTGAGAGATGGTTAGACTGTGGAAGCTTTATCAAATTGCAGGGTTCTGTTCTCTGCCATGTAGGTCTGTGTCATCATTTTTTAAAGCTCTTTTTGGATGAGCATGAACCAAAGGCTCTTGATTCCTAGTTAGAACTGTCTGGACCAAAAGGAACCATGGAATAATGGAATGCTACCAGCTAGAGTTGAATCCATCTTAATTTCAAACACACACCACAACTACAGTAAGTAACTCGTATGATTTATCACTTCCTATTATTTTAGAGGAACATGTTGAGATTATACCTTTCTAGCCTTGTGCCCTCCAGATGTTTGGGATTACAACATACATAAGCTAATTACATGGCTAATGGTTAGAGATGATGGGAGTTGGGAGTCCAAAATATCTAGAGTGCCAAGTTGGGGAAGACTGAGATGCAATAACAACTGTTCTTTAATCTATATCCCCAGAGAACAAAGACAACAAAAAGCAGCAAGCACTGTTCTTCTCATTTTAAAGATGGAGATAGCTTTTTAGTGTTTGTTTGTTTTTTAAACCACCAATGCTTGAATACAACAAAACCATTCTGGACTGCACTCAAAATGAAAACAGCCCTTTTGTTCCCTTTAGATCTGTTTGCTTACAAGGGGAAAGTTCTACTTGAGAAATGCAGTTCCATAACCCTTTCTCTGAAATGCTCTAAAATGATCAAAGGTTTTCCTGGCAATGGCTCTGATAAACTTAAAATGCTTTCCTTCCATGGATTAATCAATGTCTAATTACCCTTTCAAGCATTATTTTATTGTTGTTGAACTCCACCAGCCAAACTCCCACTGGGAGAGCCCGTCTCCCAACTGTCTGTATTTTCTGCTTCCCCAACAAAACGCCTTATGAATACTGAAATGAGTCAAGATCCCACGTCCCACATGAGAAATGTGTATGTAATTCCATGACTCATTCTAAAATGAAACAAGTACACAAGACAATTCTCTCCCACCCCAACCAGGTGACTCTTTTTACTCAATAAGAGAGCTGGACCCAAGTTTTGGTTAAGAGTTCCTGGTGGCGGGAACACAATAGGTCCAAGGTTCTGCTCTTTTTTCCCTCTGTAGTCTGATTGCAGAACCATGTAGATTGGCCATGCTTTGTCCATGAGGTCATTATTTGGTTAGCCCAACTTTGAGAAAATTTGTCCTTCACTGAACAAAAGACTTCTGGTTATCTGAACAACCCTATGCCTTTCGTAGGTCGGTAAAATGAGTACCCAGATTGTGGGGGCAATTAGCTAAACACACATTGGAAACTGCTTAATGCAGTGTAGATGTGTAAATTGCTATTGCTTAAAAACAATTTGTAAGCTGCTCTGATAGCCTTGTGGCTGAAGAGTGGGGTATAAATAAATAAACAAAATAAAAAATAAATGTATGGTATTCAGAATTGTGTGGGATACCTGGCAAGTGTCCCCTCCTGAAGATGTCGGCAGGGCTGGTTTAAGGAATTTGGGGGGGGCACAACGCTTTATTTTGGGGGGCCCATATGTTTATCTCAGGTTAATGTAACCTAACCTGTTCACAGTACAGAATGTTCAGATTATTACATAATTTACCACCAATAATTTAGTTCAAAAAACCATATTAAAGACACTAACATAATATTTTTTGTTTATTCGCAATTAATATAATGGTGTAGATTTCCTCAAAGAAAAGAAAGAGTGGACCAGAAGCTGAACATGAATCAGCAGTGTGATGCAGCAGCAGCAAAAAAAAAAAAAAAAAAAAAAAAAAAAAAAAAAAAAAAAGGCCAATGCGATTCTAGGCTGCATTAATAGGAGTATAGTGTCTAGATGAAGGGAAGTAATAGTGCCACTCTATTCTGCTTTAGTCAGACCTCACCTGGAATACTGTGTCAAGTTCTGGGCACCACAATTCAGGAAGGTTATTGAGAAGCTGGAACGTGTCCAGAGGAGGGCGACCAAAATGGTGGGAGGCCTGGAAGCCATGCCCTATGAGGAGCGGCTTAGGGAGCTGGGCATTTTTAGTGTGGAGAAGAGAAGGTTAAGAGGTGACATGATAGCCATGTTTAAATATTTGAAGGGATGTCATACTGAGTATGCAGCAAGCTTGTTATCTGTTGCTGCAGAAACTGGGACATGGAGCAATGGACTCAAACTGCAGGAAAAGCGATTCCACCTAGACATTAGGAAGAACTTCCTGACAGTAAGAGCTGTTGGACAGTGGAATCCGCTGCTGCCTGGAAGTGCGGTGGAGTCTCCTTCTTTGCAGGTTTTTCAACAGAGGCTGGATGGCTATCTGTTGCGAGGGCTTTCATTGTGTGTTCCTGCAGGACAGAAGCAGATTGGATGGGATGGCCCTTGGGGTCTCTTCCAGCTCTATGATTCTATGAATCTAGGCTGCTTTCAGAGCCCGGGAAAGTTACTTTTGGATTATGCCTCCCAGAATTCCCCTGCCAGCACCCTTCTCAAGGTCTGGTTCCATTGTTCCTTTTCCAGCATTCTCTAGCCCAGTGGTTCTTAACCTGGGGTTCGCGATGTCCTCACAGGGGGCTCCCAAAGGTTTGAAGGCTGCTTAGCCCACCTTCTCCCTGCAGTGAAGCAGCCACATGACAGGAACCAAGGCAAAGGCTGGCTGTCTTGGCCTGTACATCGCCATTCAAACCGCTCCAGCCACAAATGTGCAGAAAGAAGCAGGAGAAAAGTCTTCCCTCCCCCTCCAGTGCCTCTGAGGGAAGGGTTAATGAATGGTGTAATTGTATTGTTGTTGTTGTTGTTGTTGCTGCTGTTTTAAATCTTGAACTAAGTCTTGGGGTTCAATGGCAACAAAAGGTATTTAAAGGGGGTCCCTGATAAAGAAAAAGTTCAGAGCCATGGGCTTAGTCCAAAGACCATTGCAAAAATGCAGGAAGACCCAATCCAAGCACTCCCAGCCAGCCTCTGTTTAAAAAGCTCTTACCCTCAGGAAGTTCTTCCTAATGCTTAGGTGGAATCTCTGTTCCTGTAGTTTGAACCTATTGCTCCGTGTTCTAGTCTCTGGAACAGCAGAAAACAAGCTTGCTCCATCCTCAATATGACATCTGTGTCCTCATCTCTGAAGCCGCTCCTGGTGGGCATGATTTCCACCAGACTTCACAGAATTATACAGTTGGAAGAGACCCCAAAGTCCATCCAGTTCAACTCCGTCCTGCCACACAGGAAAGGCCCAGTCCTAGCCCTCCCATCCAGCCTCTGTTTCAAAAGCTCTTACCCTCAGGAAGTTCTTCCTAATGTTTAGGTGGAATCTCTTCTCCTGGAGTTTGAGTCCTTTGCTCCAGGTACTAGTCTCTGGAGCAGCAGAAAACAAGCTTGCTCCCTCCTTAGTATGACATCCCTTCAATTATTTAAACATGGCTATCATGTCACCTATTAACCTCCTCTTCTCCAGGCTAAACATACTTAACTCCCTAAGCCACTCCTCATAGGGCATGACCACAAGCTGACTTTCCACCTTCCCTGCTCCCAAAAGCCTGGGAAATGGGAAAGGTACTTTCCCACAGTGCTAGAGAGGCAGGACTCTCTCTCCACCCCTCTCCCCTCTCCCTTGGGGGGGCCCTCTTCCTCAACACCCTGGACTCTCTAGGAAATGGTGCTCTCTTGTCCCCCCCCCACCTTCCCCCCAAAGGCCAACAACAGAAAGAGAGCGAGGAGAGGGTTGTGGGGGAGAAAGAGGCAGAGAGACATTCCTGCCATCAGTGCACAGTGGATGGGTGGGAAGGCTGGAGGGTCCAGGCAGAAACTGGCAGTGGCATGAAGGTTCCGTAGCTCCCCCAGGTAGGAGGCATCTTGCAAGCAGGTGAGGGCAAGAGAGACGGGAGAGGAGGGTCTCATTTGCCACCGAAGGAGGAAAAGTGGAGCCAGGGAAGAAATCTGCAGTGGGCTTTATAGAACCCTCCTATACCCCCTTTCCCTTCCCTCCTAGGATTTAGTGGGCTTTGGCTCCTCTCCGCCATCAGCCCGCTGCCTCCACCACCACCATGTGGAAAGGGCGCCCGTGGGCTCTGGAGGAAGGGGGTCCCTGCTTGGCCCACCCCCTCTGCCCCGGGGCCCCCTCAAAGCCGTGGTGGGATCGGGCCGTCCCAGAAAGGGAGGAGGCTCAGCGGCCCTTCCCAGTGGGAGGGGGGTCCCTGGGAGTCTCTCTGATCCCTCCTCCGAGAAGCCCTTCCGGGGTGGTCACCCCATCTCTCCCCGGGGTGGTCACTCCATCTCTCCCCCCAGGAGCTCTCTGTGGGGAGGGGAGGGGAGGAGGGAGAGACCCCTCCATGGGGCCGGCCATCTAGTCCAACCTCCTGGATTGGAGTGAGGATCAGAACAGGAGGAGGGAGTCAGCCCTGAAAAACCTTCACCTGGAGAGGAGGGAGAGAAAATACACCCCTCTCCACTTGCCCAGCAGTGGCCAGGGGCCACCTTGCGTTTCTTTCCATGCAGCTCCCTTGGGCACCTCCTCCTCCTCCTCTCCCATCTGGGGCAATTTCTCTTCCCCCCGACCCCCTCTCCTTTCTCCCCACTCACCCCGTCCCTGCACAGGTGCTGCAGCGGTTGCCCATGGCTTGGGAGGCGGCCATGCAGGGGAGCTGCATTTCCTGGTTGCCAGCCGAGGATGGGCCCCCCTGTGGCTGTGGGTGCCCCCCGCAGATGCGGATTTTGCAGTATGCTTAAACTGGCCCTGGGTGTCAGAGACATGTAAAACTAGAACTGAATCTGGGGGTTTAGGGGAAGGGGGTGGGACAGAGGAGGAAATCGTTGTTCCTCAATGACAGCAGTCTACATTCTATCTGTAAACCTGGTCAAGAAGGAGACAGGACACCAGTTAAAGATTCTACATTACGGTTTCTATTTTGGTCTGTCCCATATTTTCCTTCTGTTATTTTTATTTAAGCTCCTGGAGTGTGTTACTGTGTAAAGAAATTCTGGGGGCCACACAATCCTTCCCATTGGTGATTTTGTTGCTGTTCTGGAAATCAGAGGCTCCACTGCATGGCTATTTTTGCCCTTGCACCATGTTCAAAAGGATCCAAGTGGTTTTGAGGAGAAAAAAACAAACAAATGAAAACGGAAGTACAGCCCTCCAGGACTTGATGAACCAGAAAGTGGCCCTTGGCCTAGCTAGCCACAGTTCTTCACTTTTGATGTACAGGAAGCATTGCAGCAAAAAGGAGTGTGAAACCCCTCCACAGATCACCAGCTAAGATAATAGCACAGGTTGGCATTCTTCTCAACACATACTCATAAGAAATCTGTGACTGGTTCTGGTTTCCCAGAACATATACACACTGGGTTGAATCCAGACCTAGTCATATTCAGAGCAGACCCAAAGCCAGTCCACTGAAATCAATGAAATTTAAGTCAGTTATGACTAGCATAAATCCCATTGATTTCAATAATCAAATCTGGACCTAGCCAAGTGTGTATATGTTGACAGGCATATGGAATTACCTACATGCAGATCCTGCCCTCCTGACACCCCTTCTGCACAGAGATAAGTTAACATGCAAACCCCCCTCATTACTACTGAGAGTCATCCTGTTTACATGGAAAGCAGCAGACCACCCTTTGAGGATCTGCTAGCCCATCAATGTCTCAGACAATTGGCAACAGGGACATTTAGATATGATGTTGCTCCGAACACCTGGTGCCTCCAGTGTGCACACTCATAATATTTGTGGATCTGGGGAAGAGGGACAGGTATACTTGGTATAAACAAAGTTCCTGCTGGGGACATCTCCACAATATATGCTTAAAAGGGGGAAATCAACATCCCACTTCATGGTGATTTGAAGGTTACAGTGCACAAAAAAGCACACATACATTTGTTAAGCTAACCTAAAGTCCATGACCATGAAATCACAGAACAGCTGCATTCTTGGGATCAAATGTATCAAATACAGAGTGAGCAGTTTCAATTATACACACAAACAACAGTGGTCACCAACACCAGGAAAAGAGGAATATCCTCGAATTCTATGTGAAACTTTCAGTTTCTGTGCTGAGATTTGGTAATAAAAGAGGAGCATATTAGTGGTTTCTTCCATCTGAGCCCCACAAAGGGTTAAACAAAATTACCACCACCAAAAAAAAAAAAGTGAATGCAACAGAGGGGGAAAGTTCTCCTCCCCCAGAGAGTCAGCTTGCTGTTAGTCCCTCTTCCCAGCAAGCCCTGCTCCTGGGAAAGTGTGGGTTGTTTTCCATATATATCTGCAAACTGTTCCATGCAGTAAGAAGTCTAATTAAAGGGAGGGCGGGAGAGAAAAGATGCATGTAGAAGACCAAAAGGCAATAGTTATAAGAAGAATAGTGCCTGGGATGAGGACTAAATTAGAACCTTTACAGAGCAGAGTTTATGATAGCCCGGATGATCAGATCCAGTCAGAAAGAGAGAAACATTCATTGGTAACCATAAAAGCACACAAAAACAACAGTAAAAGTGCATGCTTTAACTAAGGGGGAGGGGGAGAAAAAGAAGAGAGAAGGAAAATTTTAATTTCAGGGCACATGCAAATGTTAGGTTTTTGTCATTTAATTCCCAGGCAGATCCAAGGTAGTTACTGGTGTTATTACACTTTTTAAGTTGGGTTTTCAAATGTCATTGCAATGGCAATACGGTTTTCAGTGGTCTGATTGAAATTGATTTCTGCTGCTGCTTTTAATTAAGTTTTTGATGGGAAGTTCTAGGCATTTGATATTTTCATGATAAACTAGCTTGAGAAAACTTGTCTTTGTTAGGTGACATTTTTTTAATATTAAAAAATAATTTGTCTCCAGTACATTAATCTCTATGTTCCTCAATGTCATCTATTTGCTACATTACAATTGGAACAACATAAAATGTGTGAAAGCCAGCATGGTGTAGTGGTTTGAGCACTGGACTATGACTCTGAAGTCCAGGGTTTGAATCCTCACTCAGCCATGGAAAACCACTGGGTAATCTTGGGCAAGTCACACTCTTTCAGCCTCAGAGGAAGGCAAAGGCAAACTCCCTCTGAACAAATCTTGCCAAGACAACCCCATAATAGGTTCACATAAGGGTTGTCATAAGTCAGAAACGATTTGAAGGCACAGAACACAAACATAAAAAGCAGCAGTTAAATGTTTACTGGGAAATCCCAGATAGGAGAGAATTAAGCTTTGCTTTTGGACATAAACACAAATTTAGATATGTGTATTATTTGCAAATAAAATTTTACCCATTGACCTTGGCCTTTTGACCTTCTCTTTTCTTTCTTCCACTCCACCTATTCTCCTCGCTTCCCCCATTCCATAATGCTTTTTCCTGGTATTGTTGGAGTGGCAGCTGTGACAGAATTGTAGGCCTCTTTCCAATGAGGACTCCCTGCAATGCCTTCTAGATATAAGTAAATAACACAGATAGGGGAAATGGTAAGCTGAGTAAGAACCATCTCTCTTTCTATCTGTCCCTCATCCAAAGAAACAGATCCTATTCTGGCAAATCCTCAGATCTGTGGTGCTGTTACTGATGGACAGTTGGTGTGCTTAGAAACAAGTGCCATGCAAGGTTTGTTCCTGGCTGTAGAAACCAACTACTGTACAAAAGTGAACATTTCACAATTTCTCTAAATGTCTCCTGCATTTTCCCCATGTTTGCTTTATATCAGAGATGAAGCAGCAATGGTTTCTGGTGATTCGCATGTCAATACAGTGGGAAATTCACTCCAGATTTTTGTCCAGATTTTGAATGAGCTATCCAAGGTGCTGAAACTATTTGAGAGGAGGGGGTTCAACACTTCATACAGTCTGAATCTTTGAAGTTCTCATTAATACCTTGAGCAGATTCACCACACTAGGTTGTCAGATTTTGTTTCCCCTTTCCTACACGGAAATCCATGTATATTTTATATGCACTTTTGCTAGCATATACATTTTATGCCTTTTTCTTAATGCATGTGTTTTTACACAGTTTCCCCACTCACTTGTTTCCCAAGACATGCATTTTTAGTTTTGCACATTTATTTGCATATTATTAAAAAAGAAAAAATACAAAAATAATCTGAGCCTTCTTGTGTCCTTCCAATGATGCAAAGCCATAAGAGATCTGTGTACCTTTATTAACTGGATAGCACACTGCACAAATTGGATGGATTCATGGCGAGAAATGTGATCTTTTCTCCCAGCACTAAAATCAATATAGCTTGTACCAGTGAGGGTTGGCTACTTTCCCTGCCTTTTATTCAGCTCTTCTTAATCACTAAATGAGTCGAAATCCCATGTTCCACATAATTTATTTGCATTGGCAAATAAATACTGCTATGAAATGGAACTTGATGAAAATCTTTCACCACCTCTAGATTGTGAAGACATCAACCCCTGATTGGTAGAAGATGAAGGTAGGATTTTTGTATTAAGGTGTAAGGATGAAATATAAATCATATCTAATTTTCAAAAAGCTTTGCATCTGAGTTTCTCACTTGCATTCTAATCAAAGTAAGTTTAGAAGTAGTCACATATTCAGGCATTGTACCTTTGGCAACACAAACACTTTTCTTAGATCCATCATGAGCTGCAAAGTCCCCACCTCTAGGATCTGCCAGAGCATGGATTGCAGGTCTGGAAATCAACTGGTTTCCTTCTTTCCTCTAGGTAAAGTAGAAGAAACTTACTATCATCAAATGACTACCCTCAGACCTACTTAACTGAGGAACATGAACAATACCTAGGATGAATGGTGCCAAGAAGCAGAAACTCCCATTGCCAATAAATAATAATAATAATAATAATAATAATAATAAAATTTATTTATATCCCGCCCCTCTGCGAACAATCGGGCCAGCTTACAACAGTAAAATAGTACATAGTATAAAACAATTCAAAATCCCTTCCAACCCTTAAAACATTATTAAATCAATACAAATTAAAATCAGCATATAATACAATTGTTATTAGAAACCCTTCCTAGCGAGCAGCATCAGTTAGGAGCTCCAGAATCAACCTCCAGAGGGGGTTCCTGACGCCGGGGTTAGCTATTCTGGAAAAGCCTGCCTGAAGAGATCCGTCTTGACAGCCTTTTTAAAGCTGTCTAACGATGTCAATAGGCGGATCTCATCCAGCAGGCCGTTCCACAATTTGGGGGCGACAGCCGAAAAAGCCCTCTGGGAGGTGGTCGCCAGCCTAGGTCTTTGTGGCTGCAACAAATTCCTCCCAGAGGACCGGAGAGCGCGGGGAGGATTATAAGGGAGAAGGCGGTCCCTGAGATAGCTTGGGCCCAAGCCATTTAGGGCTTTAAAGGTGATAACCAACACCTTGTACTGGGCCCGGAAGCTGATAGGCAGCCAGTGGAGAGACCTCAGAACCGGAGTAATGTGGTCCCTCCTAGATGTTCCAGAAACTAGCCTGGCTGCCATATTTTGTACCAGCTGTAATTTCCAAACTAAGCACAAGAGTAGCCCCATGTAGAGTGCATTACAGAAATCAAGATGTGAGGTTACCAGAGCATGCACAACGGTCTCAAAATCCCTTACTTCCAGAAAAGGCGCAGCTGGCGTATCAGCCGAAGCTGATAACAAGCGCTCCTGACTGTCGCATTTACCTGATTTGTCATCAGGGGCGACGAGTCAAGGAGCATCCCTAGACTGCGAACACAGTCACTGAAGGAGAGTGTGACCCCATCCAGGACTGGAGATTGCAACCCAATTCTTAGTTTCGGGGCCGCTACCGTGAGCACCGCTGTCTTGTCTGGATTCAGTCTCAATCTGTTTTTCCTCATCCAGCCCATTACTGCCCGAAGACATTCATTGAGAGAAGAGATGCCGTCAGAATTTGAGACCGACGAACAAGATACGGAGAAATAGATCTGAGTGTCATCAGCGTACTGATAACACCCAGCTCCATAACTCCGGATAATCTCACCCAGCGGCTTCATATAGATGTTAAATAACATCGGGGACAGAAAAGCACTCTGTGGTACTCCACAGGTAAGCTCCCTTTTACTAGAGCTACTGTCCCCGAACAGCACTCTCTGGGTCCTGCCCGAGAGGAAGGACTGGAACCACTGCAAAGCAGTAGACTGCCAAGTCCATGGCTGCTTGTGATGTTCCCCATGGCCAAGCAAAGCTACTGAGAGTCAGGGTACAGCATTTTCTTGGGACATCTTGAATGCAATTTTATGATCATAGGGGCTGCTGGATGGGTGGAAGATTTTCATCCTGCCTTAATATCCCTTCTTCAGAGGCTGAAGGTATGACTACAATGCCTTCAGAACCTCCAGGGTGGGGAAATAAAGTCAGAAGAGCATCACTCATCTTTTGGAAGTATCTCCAGGACTGACATTTATTCTTCTGGATCTCTAGTATGATTCTTTGGGTTCATTTATACATTGGGAAGGAAACCTTGATACAGATACTAACCATCATGGCCCTTATAACTAAAGGAAACCAAACAGAATCTGAGGCAGAATCTGAGGCTGCTTACTGAGCCACAAAGGCACACTGGTTACTCATTTTTAGTGCACTGTCCACAAATCTTCCAGCAAGGTGGCAATCCTGATATCACAGTTTCCAAATATTTTCTGTTTGAGGGAAAAGCAATAATTCCCCTGATGGCACATTCACTGCTAATGTGAAAGATGTAAAGTAGACAGCTGCAGCAACAAAACAGCTGTAAGGTCCAATTTGAGAGACAACGTAGTATGCCAGACAGCATACCAAACATGACTCAAGGAAAGCTAGGTTCTTATTCTGCAAGCCCTGCTGGATCAGACCAAGCCTCCTGAATCAGATCTAAGGTTTATCTAGCCCAGCCTTCTGATCTCCCAGGGACTACCAAAATGGCTATGGAAAGTCCACAAACAGGACATGGACACAACAGCTCTTTTCCACTCATGGTCCTCAGCAACTGGCACTCAGAAGTGTACTCCCACTGGTAAAGGGATAGTATAGAACCATCATGATAAATAGCCATTGATAGTCTAAGCACCCATGGATTTGTCTATTCCCCTTTTAAAATAATCCCACATAGTGGATGTCACTAAATCTATTTATTTTTACCTGTGAAGAGCTTCCCAGCATTCAGCTTGACTGGATGATCTAGATTCTAGTACGGTAGTTAAACTGCTTGGGAGACATTGATGCAGTCAGCATAATCTCTTAGTCTAACCTATCTCATAAGGTTGACATGATGATTAAGAAGTACGGTGGAGAAATCCTACACATCACCCTTGATTCCATGGACAATAGTTGAGATTAAATTGAAATACATATATATTTGCACAGGAGGTGGCTCCCTAGCTCAGCATACTTATCCCTAAGTTTTATATGTGCATGCATGCATGCATGCATAGACACATGCATGAATGAATTAAAGAGAGAGGGGGAGAGAGGGAGAGACAGAAATCTTAAACCCATTAATCATTCACCATCAAGGACAGAGAAAAATATGGTTCTGCTGACACAAGATGCAGCAGCTAAACAAATGGCCCCAAATGAATAGATTTTCCAGGTGGTCAGTAGGCAGAGAACTGGTATTCAAAAATGAATAAATAAGACAAAATTCAAAAAGAGAAAAGGTCATTTCCCTTGAACACCATATGCCAAGAAGGTGACAACACAGAAATATGAAATACTGTAGAAAGAAAAAGATCACCAGTGTTTAGTGTCACTCTCACACTGATCTCAATCAAACAGCTGCAGGGAAGTGTACTGCTCCTTTCTGACACACTCTCCCATTTCTGCTGCTAATCTAGTGGGAAGGGCAAAATAAAAGTACAGACTCTGATCCCAGCAAGAGCTCCAGCACAGTTACTGAACTGCCGGAAGAATAACTTGGAAAAAGACGGTTAAAAGCAGCCATGTGTGTACTGTGGAAGTTCTGCTCTCAGATATTCCATGGGAATCTCGAGGAATAATTTGTTCCATGCTCAACATCACTGATTTTACTTTACGATGGAAAAACACACATTGGGTGTTATGTAATGCAAAGTCTGTTTCCACAAGCCCATAAAGCTTCCTGCATATATATAAAAGATAAGAGAGTGCATGGGGTGTAGCCCTAAACTATCATATTTCACTTCCAACAAGATACAAACCCCACTGCAGGGGAGCAGGAGAACTTTACTATCTAGTAAGCCTACCATTAAAATGAGATCATGTCTTTCCCAGATGCCATGCCCAACTTCCTGAGTATGACATAAACACATCCACAAAGATTTCCACTATGTTGGGTGAGACTGCAGCTGGAAGTTGGGCTTCCCCACCTGAATCCTGATACAATTAACTCTTCATATTTTCATCTGCTATGATGAAACTTTATGACATGGTGACATGGTGCGGTTGTCATGTCTCATGGCAAGTGTAGTCCTCAGCACTTCAAAGCAGCAATTGTCCCCAGCTTGAGCGGCAGAAGCATAGCCAAAATTACTGCAATGAGTCTTCAGCTCTCCATTTCTTAAATAATCCCACCTGTGAGGCCCAGCAGTGATCTAAGTCCCCCTACCACTTCAGGTGCAAGGAAAAGACCCAAAGATGACCCCATCCTTGCAGCTGCCTTCCTGCCTATGTACCCACCGCTGCCACAACCTCCTTCTCACCTCCATTCACAGCATCTTGGCCCCTCCTCACTCTGTTAAAAAGTGCCAGCATGGTTTGCTTTGGGCAGCCAGTACTTTTCCACCCAGAGGATAGGTAGCAAAAAGAATTGGTAACAAAAAGAAGGAAGTCATGCAAGGGAGACAGCAAGAGAGAAAGACAGGGGAAGGGTGTTGTGGCAAAGTGAACTACATGGATGCTAGGAAGGGAAGGAGTCAAAGAACCAGCTGTGGGGACTTCTCCTGGCATCCTGCCACTCAAGGAAGACACCTGACTCTGCTTAATGGTAGGGTTAGCCCTAACAAGTCCTTCATTTACCTCTCACTTCTTATCCAGAGGCACTCAGAAGTTTATTATACTCCAACACAACAGGAGGCTTCACTCCTACATGCTAGTTTCATCCTTTATGGTGCAATTTCCAACATGCTGAGGCTGACTGTCAAAACCAGTCTGCAGTATACAGCCAGCAATATCCATCACGATCTATGTGCACTGCCACTACCCATCTCACCCAATGATTCCCAACCTTGTGTTCCTAGATGTTGTTGGGCTACAGCTCCCAGAATCTCTGATTACTCTCAACACTTCTTGGGCTTCTGAGAGTAGAAGTCGAACACAGCCTGGGAACTCACACTTGGGAACTACTGTCATTGCGGGAAACTTTTAAACATTGTCCCATCCTCATGGAAATCTCTGCACATTTGTTTGAAAACTGTGATCACTGGCATAATCCAATAGTTAAGCTGTGATCCAGGATGTTCCCAGTTCAAATCTTCCCTCCCACCCATGCTATAATACACAGAATATTACTTTAATAATACTTGTCTACCTTGTAGTTTGGTTGTGAGAGGGAGGAAGGAAGGAAGGGAGGGAGGGAGGGAAGGTATACTGGGTATTTTTAAAATCCCATGTGATTATGTCCATGCCATGTAATGCTTGAGGTGCACCTATAAAAAGCTGCTCATAAACCATCCAGTGGAATTTTCTTGGATAAGAATAATCCTCCATGTAATGACAATGGATGTAGTAATACTACATAACTGACAAGGGTCTTTCCAGATTAAAAACCACACCAGAACCTTTTTTGCAGATCATTTGAATAAACTCTTAGACAGCTTAAACAGTAGCATTTACTTCCACTATGTAATGAAGCGAAGGAATAAAAAATGGGGGAGGGGATGCTTCAGCACTTGCAGGCTGTGGCAACTCCAATTTGCTTGTTTCCAGTGCTGAGAAACCATCTCACTAAAACAGAAGCACTTGCTGAGGTGATGTCATCTGGCACATGCTTTGTGAATCAATTATTACTATGCCATTCTGCACACAAAACTGTCTGGAAAAACCTCCACTCTGGTCCCATAAGCAATACAAACTTGGCAAATCCCTTCTAAATCAACAGCTGGACAAACAGCACGACCTAATCCAGGGTGCTGTCACACACTACACAATAGCAACTCCTGGTCTGTCAGCAAGATGCTCCTCTTATCCCAGGTCATGACAAGGACACTTATATTTTTCAGACATGTATTTGTACTCATCCTTTTCATTTTCAGATCCCCACATAAACACCACATGTGAAGGCCTATCCTAGATGTGTAATATATAAATCTGTCATCAAGGGTAACCACTTGAACCCAAACGGTTTAGCTCAAAGAGGAAAAGAGAAAGGCTTCTGGTTTGAGGCTCAAAATTCAATATATCCATATAATCTGTCCAGTATTAACAATTTCTCATCAGTGCTCTTTTTGTTTTAGAACAAACTACAGTACAGTGAGCTCTTGGGATCCGCTGGGGTTTGGTTCCAGGCCCCCCATGGATACCAAAATCCATGGATGCTCAAGTCCCATGATATATAGTGCAATGGTAAAATGGTGTCCCTTATATAAAATGGCTAACAGCAAGATTTGCTTTTTAGGAAAAAAATGTGGAATATTTTCAAGCCATGGATGGTTGAATCCATGGATAAAGAATCCATGAAGAGTCTTTAGAAGTGAAATTTCAAAAATGAAACTGAATCAAGCACACAGAACATGAGAGAATACTGAAAGATCATTCTCCTTTGTATCCTCCTTGAACATCTTCCCCATACATTCATCCTTACATTCTGCGTTCATCCTTGTCATTTCCTAGTGTATCCTGCAAGGAAGCAAAATAACATCAGGATCTATAGTCTTTACAATAAAAGACATTGCAACTGAGCCATTCTTGGATCCCTGATGGTTTGACTCCCTGAGCAATGTCAAGAAGGATCAGAAATATACTACAGTCAACTTCCAGAGGCTGGGCGGGGGAGGCACAGGGTATTGTCTGAACTCAATGTGGGCTGCACTACAGTTGTTGCCACTGCATTTGTCAATATTCAACAGCAACATTGGTGGTTTTCTATGGTTCTGGAGGTTGAGAGTGTGCCTTCCTGCACAGTAAGGTCTTGCCAGAATACAGGGCAGAGCACATCACTCCCCTCCAGAGGAAATAATAGAGTGGGGGGGGATGCTTATTTGGGCCACCTCTAATCTTTGGTGGTGCTTTTTGCCAGCAGCAGGAAATAGGGGTGGCAGCAAAACAAAGGCTTACAGGGTGGCCGCATGACAACTGCAAAGTCATATGTTACCCAACCCTGTACTAAATGGATTCAGCTTGCAAAAAGGATTGTGACAAATGGTCTGATTGTCAGAATCAACAGCTGGTGCAGAGAGGAAGGGTGGAAAGGGGCAGCTGGTATTTTAGAACATGGATTGCCTTCACTAAAGCATATGGTAGAATCAATATCCTCCTTGTTTTCAGATCCACATACATATTTTCAGTACAACTTTTGAACCAGGGAGAGAGGTCTCAAGATGGTTATCAGAGCACTGTAGCTATTTCAATCCACCCCATTCCCACAGCTGCCATAAATCTGGAAAAGAAATGAGTGACATGAGTCACAGGTTTCCCACAAATCAAGCATCCCTCTCCAGGATGACAATGTGAAACAAGAGCAGGGTCCATGTGTTAGCAATCTGACAGCACAATATCTTTGTCAAGAAGACTCCACCCCCAGTTGGAAAACACAATCTTTCATAGGTTATCCCCTCCCTGAAATTTTGCTGCATCCCAGAGCAGAGCTCTGCTGAGAGCATGTGTGTTGCAGCTGCCCACAACATGCTCTCTATACCACAAGGCTGCGCAATGCAGCAAGTCATACATCCTGCAGGGATTTGATGCATTCCACGTCCAACTGCAGCATGCTGCAGTGATATCAGAATTGCATAGCCAGCTGCCCAGCAGAGCGGAGACAAAGCAGAAGAAAAATACTGGGGACAGGAAGAAATCACTGTGTCCCACTCCTAGCCCTCTTTGTTTAGCAGCACTCAGTGTTGCTAAATATGAGCCTTTTGTACAGCAAAACAGCCACACATATAAACAACAGGATTCAGGCTAGCACTCAAAGCAACCCTGCATCTGGAGATGATGAGCTTGATCATCTACAGATGGTAGGTCTTGATGAAGGAAGGAAATATATGATAAAACAAAGCTGAAGAAAGAAAGTGAACAGGAGATGTGTGTATGTGAACATGTGTGTGTAGAGAATAAATGTAGGGCTGGTTGATAAACCATGCCTGCTCTACATGGCAGCTTTTGACACATCATGGCCACAAAGATTAATCAAATCCACCTGGAATCCCCAGAGCCTCTTGGGGGGATATATATGGAGGCTAAGTGAAAATTCACTTCATTCAGCTGGTAAGCTAGAATCCCTGCAATATATATGCTTCTCCTAGCAACTCAGGTATATTGCTTCTAAGCATAGATGTTCTATTGAGCTGTCCTGGATCTCTCTGGCTGATGTGAGGCCAGGTGATCAATTGGTGATCAATTGTTGGTGATCAATTTGGCCGAGCCTGAGATGTTGTTTCAGGGAGTCCATGTATTGCTTTTTTGGAGCACCCCTCTTACGCTGACCCATGGCAAGTTCACCATAGAGTATTATTTTTGGGAGGCGATGGTCCTCCATTGTAGAAACGTGCCCTGCCCAGCGCAGCTGTGTTCTCAATATCATGGCCTCAATGCTGTTGATCCCTGCTTGCTTAATTGTTCAAAAGACCAAATTTTCATTATTTTTCTATTTCTTTTGAAAAGCCATCAAAACTAGTCATCATTACCCGATTTTGTAGTAGGAAATTCCATAAATTAATCATACATTTATGACGACATGATTCTCTTTGTGTATGAGCCATATACACTGAGCCAATTTGAATTCTTGCAAAATGAATTAAAGATGTTTTGCTAGGCCCGGCACACTCAAACCTCAGGCAATCATGGGAAGCTAAGTAGACTAGTGCCAGAAGAGAGGTAGCTTGGTTAATTGCCCCTCAGAGGCTGTAGATATCAGAGAGGCCATGCGCCTTTAAAAATTGACATTTCAGAGGACTGTACACTGATCCATTAGCTGGGCCAGACATCACAGCTTAAATCTTGTGCAGAAATAAACTAATTAAAAGAGGAAGTATATCTAAAGTGGGCTGTTTCAGGTGTAATATCAAAGCATGGTATAATTCTGTATGAAGCAGTCTATAGCTTTTATAATCCAATCCTCTCCCCCGTTCTCTCATCTCTCTTTCCAGTTCAAATCATAGTTTGCCATTTCCATCAAGCCAGCTAAGGTTTGTATGTGTCTCAGAAACCAGGATTAGAAAACTAATTTGATTAGAAACTTACTTTCCAATCATGAATTATGAAGCATGTATAAACCACAGTTCAGCAGTTCAGGCAGAGCACTATGAAGTAAGAGAGGATGGGAATCACAGCACAAAGTGGGGAGGGGGATGAGAAGGGAGACTACACATCCAAGGATCCTTAAGTATTCATTCACATGCCATCAAACTATGGTTTGGCTCTACCTCTGACCCAACCTACTATAATATGTTCTCATATTCAGGCTTTCCTGTGTACTGAGAGAAAGGCACATGTTTGTCAAGAATACGTTACAATGCTTCTCTGTGAGAGGAAAAACAGCATCTGTGAAGCAGATCTTCCTCATCCCTGCTAAAAGCCAGTGTTTGGCAATAATTCTGGTGGCAAGAGCACAGACTTGGGAAATGGTGCAACTGCACTACTTGCCACTTCCCACATCTGGTTTTAAGCCTTTAAACCCGCCTTACAAGTGGCTAGTAATGTAGAAAGAAGCAAGGACTGAGGAGTGCAGTAATTCTCTCTCTTCCCCCACCCTTAGGGGCCTCATGAAAACAAGAGACAAAACCCACTATGTTTCATATATAAACAGGACACATGCATGGCCCACAGAGCAGACCTTGTTTTTAAGGAGATATTACCCTTTACCCTTATAATAAGTATTCATACCTCCTAGAATACCACTCTCTTTAGAAACAAAGCCCTTTGCACTTTATTAACATGAGAAAACAAAAGTGTTCACATTAAAAACATACACACAGACAGATTTGAATATGGTAATGATGAGGATAAGGCACAAACTCCAGTGAGCTCCAGGGGTCCAACCCACCTCCAAATGCTGTTCCATCCTACACTAGCAACTGGGCTGAGAACAAGAAAGGATATAGAAAATCTGAGTTCTGTGCTGAATTCAGATATCTTACACTGAGTGGCTCTTTTTGTTTGGTGTGGGCATTTGGGGGGGGGGTGAAGGGAGCCCTGGTGGCTGAGTGGTTAAATGCCAGTACTGCAAGTCAGTACTTGCAAGTTCAATTCCAGCAGCCTTCCATCCTTTCGTAGGTCGGTAAAATGAGTACCCAGCTTGTGGGGGCAATTAGCTAACACACATTGGAAACTGTTTAATGCAGTGTAAATGTGTAAATAGCTATTGCTTAAAACAATTTGTAAGGCGCTCTGATAGCCTTGTGGCTGAAAAGCAGGGTATAAATAACTAAATAAAAAAATAAAAATAAGGTGAGGAGAAGCCCTGACACAAAGGAAAATCAACAATCCATCACCATTTTTGCTTGCCTTGCCTGAGCTGAAAATCCATCTATTTATACAAAGTGGCACACCTAACTATCTTGTGCTCAAACATCTGGACATGTACAATAAGATGGGTCTGGAAAAGAACTCATAAGATACTGGAGTAGAAATACCTAGTAATACTCGAGAATGTGGGGATTTAGTAGAAGTGCAAATTTTGACCAGAGAATCCAAAAGGCTAAGCAACAGAAAAGTGTGTGTGGGTGGGGGTATCTCAGTGGAATCACTAGGGGGGTGCGGACATCACTGGATGACACCATCAGAGGGGATGACACCAAAATGACTGTCTATAAAATTTCCATGCAAAGTTTCAGCAGAAATTATATAATATCCCTGGAACCATATCAAGGCAGGCAAGTCTTCCTTCTTGTTCCTCTCCCGTATGTAGGTTTTCAGTGACCCTCAAAGTCGCACAGATTGTGCAGATCATTGGGAAATGTAGTTTCCAGAACCTCCTCTTGGCACTGAAACTAAGGATTCTGTATGGTCTAGTATAGGAGGAGATCCATGGAAGTGAATCCATGAGTTACTGGGTGACACCAATCTTAGTGAAGCCACTGGGCTATCTCAGAACAGATGAAAAGTGTAAGTGAAGTTTGAACTTAATATTGCCAAGTTTTGGCTTCAGGTATGTTCCATTCCTATTTTGGCTCTAAAACCGGAGTGCACAACTGACAACAGGCTGGGAAGGAGGGTGCACTGGCCCTCTGACAGACTTTGCAGATTTTAAAAATATTTTAAAATTCAAAATATCCTCATACCCCCTAGTATCATGTGCACCAATTTGGCTACATAGGAGGGGGACTGAGGTATAGACAGGGATTTATTTAACAAGAAAGTAAACCATGACTCAACTTTAGGTTTACTTCCTTGTTAACCAAAGGCTTCTCCGTGGCTTAAAACAGCCCAGGAGGATACAAAATATGAAACACTTGCCCTTCATGCCTATTACAGGGTGTGGGGTGGCTTTTAAATAGAAAAATATTTTGGGAAAAAGTAATTGGGAGGAATGAGGAACACAAAGGACACAAAATGGCCTATAAGGCACCAGAGGCCTATTAAGCTGCACTCCCCCCCCTCATCCCTGCTCTACAGAACAGTTTTTGAGTTTTAGCCCTGCCCATTTATGACCAGTGACCTGTAACTATAAAGCACTAAGTCACAGCTTTAAAAGAAAGACTGGGTTCAGCCTCAAGCACTACCAAGTAATTATAAAAACCTCTTGCTAGGGTGGGAATGAATGGGTTTGTAGTAGTTGGAAATGTGATTAATCTCTCCCTGCTGGAAAACTGGGCAAACATCCCTTAGTTAATGGAACGGTTCCCACTGGCTTCATTTCCCATTACCCTTATAATAAGTATCTTAAGACCTTCCACATTTTAACATACTTCTTCTGCAGTTTGTAGAACATTTCTTATTTATAGCCATGGGTTACATTATAGCATTCGTATGTGTTTCATAACCATCATGCTGCACATACATCAGAAAAATCTTAGGAGCTTATGATCTTGAGAACAGCTGTCCAACAGTGCCTCCCCATCCCACAATGAAAAGTACATGGCTAGAAACAACAGTAAAAATAGCAGCAGTATTAGGGAATAGAGTCACCTTCAACATTGACATGACATTTTGGGGAGAAATCCTCTGTAATGAATGTAGGGTTTGGAGTAAAGGAGAAGTTCAACTTGTTAACAGTCCTTTCCCCACAACACCTCTCTCCCTCTCCCTCTCCAAATCTCTCACTCATATACATACAGTCATTCTGGAGATTCTGGGTTGAGTGCACCCCACTCCACTTAGTTTGTTTTGGACTAGAAATATGAGCCATTTTGTGCCAAGAAAGTTATGAGGATTCAGAATTATGAGACTTGATCAAGATTATGCAAACACACGTGTGCGCGCACACAAGTGTTTTACCCTGCCACAGAAGAAACTGGTATGTCACACAGTAGCTTTCAAAGTCTGATAAACTTTTCTATTTGTCAAATGGCATTTGCATTCCAAGTCTTAATTCCAGCCCAATCATCTTGTCCTTTCATAAAGCTATTTCTGTAATCTACTGAAGAAAATCTAACAAGACTCTGCATTGTTTTCCTTTTGACAAGACATCCCATGCTCTCTGTTTTGGAAATACTTGCATTCAGGAAAAAGGATCTCAGAAACATGCCACTTAAAGGGGGGGCACGTAAGTTTTGGACTGCATGTGGCTCCCACCTGTATATACCACCCTTCATGAGAGAGAAATCATCAAACAAGACAAAAAGGTTTGACTTTGAGAAGCTTCCAGGAACAGTTGGTTCTGCTTTGAACCAAGTCACAACTACCCTCCCAGGGAATTTAAAAAAAGATTGCACTGGGAGTAGACCATTTCCAGTTTCAGATGTGGTGGCAAAATGCCCTGCAATGTTTCCTGGGTGGAGACTACCACCTGGACCACCAAACATTGCCCAACCATAGTGCACTCATTGGGGCCTTGTACAGGAACTGAGATTCCTTACTGATTTCCATTACATAAGGGAGTGTCTGTTTCAGTACAAAGCTGACAACCAAAGGACAACATCCCCACCAGTGACCAATTATAAATTCTTGCTGGTGACACAGGGATGCCATTGGCCACTCATCTGTCCCCATGCATTCTGCTGGCATTCCCCACATGAGCCTACCCACTTACCCATAAGAACAGTTTCTTCCAAATCTCAAGGCCTAGAACTGTCAAGTGAAAATGCAGCACCAATCTCAAGCAGTCAGCTCTGCATGTGAGTAGATGTGTGTGAATGTGATTACTGTATAACCAGTCAAGGGAGGGGGTACAAGAGGTAACAAGCCATGTTTAAATATTTGAAAGGATGTCATACTAAAGATAGAGCAAGCTTGTTTTCTGCTGCTCTAGAGACAATGACATGGAGCAATGGATTCAAACTACAGGAAAAGAGATTCCACCTAAATATTAGGAAGAACTTCCTGACACTAAGAGCTGTTTGACAGTGGAATGTGCTGCCTCAGAGCACAGTGGAGCATCCCTATTTAGTTTTTTTTAAACAGAGGGTGGATGGTCATCTGTCAGGAGTGCTTTCTTTGTGTATTCCTGCATGGCAGTGGGTTGGAATGGATGGCCTTTGTGGTCTCTTCCAACTCTATGATTCTAAGAATGAGACGTAAGGAAGGCTAATGTCCCTTCAACCCCATCCGCAGAGCTTCACACACAGAAGGAGATACCAAGTTGAGAACAATTACGTTCATATGCCCATACAGTGAACATAACATTGATCCTTCAAAGGGTACAATAAGTACTGCTGTTCCATGGATGTTTTTAGAAGGCTTCATTTGTACCTGTACTTTCATGAAACAGCTATCCAGGAAATCATCCTCCCCAGATGAACCGTGTTGAATTATGTTCATTATCCAGCAGATGACCCACTAATTATAAAAGCCTAGGAGTACAGTAGCTTGAGGCTTTAAAATTTTGACCTTCAACAAGTGAGTCAGAATGGGTTTTTTTGGTTCTCATATATCCTATGTTCTAGAAAACCTCCCAAAACTCTGTCATTTGTACAGGGTGACTTCAGATACATGGATAGGTCACCAGGCTGCTGGCAGCAAGTGCTGGAGAAAGAGAGAAAAGTGTAAAGATATAATAGGTGCATAACTTCAAGGTCAGGTGTGGGACTGACTGGAGAGTCTAAGACACAGATAGATCCCCTATATTTTTCTTTTTTAATGAAAGCTGGAAACTTCTTCTGTAAACATGCCCACTTCAGTCTTCCATTCATTGAAAATTAACCTAAACTTAAACCATGTGGGTCAAGAGCTTATTTTTACTCTTCACATATTAAGGAATGCTGAGGATGATACTAACCATTAACACATGTGAGCTGGCCAAGGGACTAATTTGTTAGAACATCTACTTGCCCAATGCTAGAGACAAGGTCTCAAGCAATTCTTTCAAATTAAAGAATTTGACAAATTACCAGGACAAGGAAGTTTCATTTTCAAAAGCTTTAAAAACATTTGACAAAGCACGTTTTCTTCATGGAAAGTTTTCTTCTGTTCATGCTGAATCATACTTTTCCACCTTATTTTGGATACAAATAGCATGAAAGAAATGGGCAGGAATGGAACAACACTGAATATTGACAAAAGATTTCTAAGAAGTTTCACTCACGTTCATCACTGAGCTGAAATTGCCAACAAAGTGTATAGGAGCTCCAAGAGAAAGTATAACCCATCTTCCATCACTAACAATTATTGTCTTAGCCAAATGAGCATGAATAAAAAAATTGTTTAGAATCTTCCACAGTTTCTTACAACACATGGCTAAGTACTAACGAACAGATTTTAAAAAGTTCCATGTGTTATGAATCCTGACAACTGGTTAGAGGGAGGAAATGACTTGGCCACAGATGGATAACAGAACCAAAAAAACCCCAAAAAAACATTGGATTAAGCATCTGAATAAACACAGCTCTCTTGCAAACATGCATTAGAAGATCTGTTTCCAGTACACCAAAAACATAAAATAATTTGTCAGAGTCAAGAGTTAATAATGTTACCTTGTAGTACATTTTACAGTGCAACAGTTTTCCAATCCAAAAGGCAAGGTTCATGACATTAAAAGATTTTGTATAATGCAGAATTTACATACAAAAGCTTTTTCAAGAATTTTATTCACTTCCACCAAAAGCTGAGTAATAATTAGTATACAGGAATGCCTTTTGACCTCTCCAAGCTTTGCTGCAAGTACTCAGTATGGAATTTTCAATTGTTGAACCCCAAGCAATTCATTTGCATGAGTTTATAACTTAAAAGTATGACTAATTTTACCAAAGCAATACCACGTATGTTTACTTGGAAGCAAGGCACATTGTTTTTAATGGGGCTCACTTATACCCAAGTAACTGCTCATAGGAACGCAGCCTGGGCAGCGGGACCTACTTCTGAAAACAGTGGGACCAACTTCTGAGTAAACATTTTAGGGGTTGTTCTTTATGTCTCAAAGTGAAATCAGATCAAAATGGGGTCAGACCAGCCTTAATTAACCTGAAATCTTCCTGTCAAATTTTATTTCTGCTCTCCCACCAAAACCACTCCAGATGTTATAATATTCATAATAATGTTATGAATTCATAATAATGTTGGATGGAGACATTATGTTTAAAGACAGCAGATGCATTTTCCATGGTTTGCATACATATTCTTTCCCCAAGTCTTGTCAACCAGGTTTTTTTAATTTTAACAAGGGGCAGGCAACCTACAGCTCTCAATCTAATTTCAAAAAGCCCTCAGCTGAATCCTTGGGCAGAAATGGCTCATTTCTCCTCAGGGAAGCCCTCTTGACAAAGAAGAAAACAGCAAGAGAGAAGATGGCAGAAAGAGGAGTGATACCCACCTTTCTCTCTAGCCATTTCTACAACCCACATGTGGTCTCTGAGAAAAGTAAAGGAGGAGGAAGAGTTATTCACTTGTTTATTTATTTAATAACCTTTCTCCCCGTACAGAATCCAAGGTGGCTGTAACACACATTTTCCACAAAACCAGCTGGACCCGGTGTAACATACGCCATTAAAAAACTCCCCCCAAAACATCCCAAACAGTAAGAGCTGTTTGGCAGTGGAATACACTCCCTCGGAGCATGGTGGGGTCTCCTTCCTTGGAAGTCTTCAAACAGAGGCTGGATGGCCATCTGTCAGGGATGCTTTGATTGTGTATTCCTGCATGGCAGGGGGTTGGACTGGATGGCCCTCGAGGTCTCTTCCAACTCTACAATTCTATGATCCAATAGAACTCACAACAACCCTGAAAGGTAGGCCAGTGGATTTTAAAATTCCTCCTCCCCCTTCTCAGTATTCCACACATTTCCCGGAATTGCTGAGGGTGACTCACTCTGTTGCCCTGCTGCTGCCGCCAACTAACTGCCTAGGTCCCATCACAGGTGGCCTGCCACCGCTGCCGCAACTAGTTGACTGCCTGGGTCCAGTTGCAGCCCAGGGCTGGTGAGTGGCTGAAGGAGTGAGAGGAAGGAGGGGTCCTTATGAGGCTGGGGGTATAGATGCAGATTGAGTGGCACGAATGGATTGTGAAGTGGAGAGGGAATTTGCATGTGGGTGGTGATTGGTTGGGCATGTTTCCTGAGCAGCCAATCAGCATATTGAGAGTTTTATATATATACAATGGAACTCAACTAAACTGGAGCACCCAAACTGGTGGCTCAAATTACTGCACTGTACTCACAAAGAAATGTGGCCATCCATGGAAAAATGATCCCTCACTAATATATATATATATATATATATATATATATATATATTGCAAAACCTGTTTACCAGAGCCAAAGTTGAGATGAATATACAGCTAACAAGAGTAGCAAGTCATCTTTCATATTTAACTCCCGGGGGGGGGGGGGAATGGGTTGGATCCAGGTTCTGCCTTTTGCTGGAGTAAAGGTTCCACTCAAGGAAGATACCTCCACCTGGTTTTCAGGATTGCCCCTTTCCCACAGTACCATAGCTCACCCCACTGAATAGCATATTCAATGGGCTCAATCCCAATCATCCATGCAACATTAGTAGGCTGAAGGGGTGAGGAAAAATCCTCTCAACCAATTCAGCAGTGCATGCTTGGATCGGATACCCTGTTAGTCTCCAGCCTAAATTTAGGTCAGATGAAAAGGTTCCTAAAGCAAGATTAAAAACACTGATTATAAATATTGTTCCTCTCCTTGGATATTTCTGTCCAAGGAAACAAACAGGCGGGCCTATTAAACATCATACTTTCAGAAAATGTACAATAATTTATGATACTTTTTATTATGCATATGTTTACTTTAAACAGCAAACAGATTATTAGCTGTTACCTTAGTACTGCCATGAAGAGATTTCAGGCCAATTTAAAGAATGACTAACATAGCCTTCATGGCATGAGACCCTGCATGGCACTTGTGTCAACTTGTGAGAGATATGAGGAAATTGTCATTGCTGACAACTCTTTGCAAAATTTGCTGTTTGTGTAACATTAGGCTGCTCAAATCAAAGACTAAGGCTGATGTGTGCAACCATGATCCTCCAGATGTTTTTCCAGCCTACAACTCTCATCAGCCATACCAGCACAGCCAATGGTGAGGGTTCAAGGCAGGAATGAGCATAGGCAAAGGAATCAAAGGAACACTTTCATTACCCTCTGTCCATTTTCCATCACTCCTATTCTCTAAATGTATTAAAATGAAGGTGATGGTAATGACAGCAGCTTGTTCCTCCTCTTCCTCACGGAAACCATCAGAGAGGGGGGGGGACAAGTCAGCAAAAGTGGCAGCAATGGCTCAAGCATCCCTCGCTCACTGCCAGAGGAGATGGAGATGCATGGTCACCAGCTCTTTCTAAAATGCCATGATTTCTTTCAGAGGTTTTGTAAACAAAGGAAATCTAGAGGGATGACTAGAGAAACTGCCTGTTCCCCACCCCACATGCCTTTGCTTCCAGAAACTTCCAGAAACTCTGGAAGCAAGCAAGGCATTTTAGGAAGAGTCAGGAGCCATGCTTTCCTTATTCAGGGAGGAGGGGATGCAAGGCTGATCACTCTTTTTTAAAATGCCACAATTGCTTCCTGACATTTTAAAAAGAGCAGGCAGCCATGCATTCCTTCCTCCTCCAAACAGGGAATACATGGTTGCCAGCGCTTGCCAAAACAAGCAGCTGCAACAAGCAGCTACAAGAGGGAGGAGAGGTGGTTTGTCGCAGAAACATTTGATTGGTAAACCAACTACATCCCTTCCCAAGGGAAAGCACATCCAGCCACACCAGTTCATGTCTTAATTACCTCTGATTAGATTACTGTAATGCACTCTACATGGGGCTGCCCTTGAAAATGTGTAGAAGCTAAAGCTAGTGCAAAATGCAGTGGCCAGACTGTTGCCAGGTGCATGCTTTAGAGACCACGTATCACCAGTCTTGCAGAAAATGAAGAAAGCTTCCCCTCTGCTTCAAAGCTCTATTCATGGAGCTGGTTTTCCTCTACTAAGGGCTTTGGGACAGAATATCTGAAAGATCACCTTCTCCCAACTGAGCCTGCCTAGTGAGCATATGAGACACAGCTTTCTATGTAGTGGTACCCCAGCCATGGAACCTCCTTCCAAGGGACATCAGGCTGCCTCAGTCCCTCTAGAGGTTCTGGTAGGCAGCAAGACTGCACAGCCTTTCGTTCTTAGTATCAGGGTGGCTTTTCTGATAATTTTAATTCTGTGTGTTTCAAAAAAAAGTTTTATAAACTGCTTTTAAAAGTTGTTTTAGTCTGTCTTTAAAGAGTGTTTTTATTTGTTTTATGATTTTATTTGCTGTACATTATATATTGGGAGCCCTGCCAGGCTGAGAGATAATAAACAAACACAAGTGTCTAGAGGACTACAACTGCCCACTACTGAGGCTAACTTTAAATGAAAGGTATTTTGAGGCTACTGATGTTCCAGGAAGGTGAAGGGACTGCTATTCACATTAATCTGCTGATAACAATTTTACTGAATTTCTTCTTTCCTAGTATTTCTACTGTGGGACAACTGTAGAGATCATTTGTGTCTTTTTTCTACCATCCCTGATGGAATCAAATCTACTGTACTTGTTAAAGGCTTTGGGTTGGAGTAACATATAGTGCAATTACTAGCATGTTTGCTCAGAAATACACCCCAGTAAGCTCAGTGGGTTTATTTGGAACTAAGGATTTCCAGAAGTTAGGCTGAAGCCTAAAACTCTTTTGAATTGAATTAGGATACATTTTTCTTCTATAAGGACAGTGTTCTTTTCTTTTGGGGCAACAGCAATTGCAGTACAACCACCTCAGAGCTTGGGAAAGTTACATTTTGGACAATTCACAGAACACACCTGCCCAGCAGGGTCAGCTCTACTTCTGACAAAAGCCTAGTTCCATCTCCAAACTTTGTTCGGAGCCATTTCAACAAACTATCCATATGGTTACTTTTACATACCCTTGCCCTGAGTATTACTTCCCATCTCTGGCAGCGTCACATGTATATAGGTCCCATAAATAATGAGACAGGAATTTGGAGGATCATATCACAGCTTAATAAGCCAAGATATGAACAAGCCTTTTCTCCTGCATACAACTCATCATTGATATTGCACTTACTTTTGCTTTATTTTATAGCTGGCTGGTTTTTCTTTTTCAAGGTTCCATTCTATGTTCTCATACTTTATGGTTTTAGCTCTAATTTGTGAACTACCCAAAGATTATCAGCTATTAGGCAGAACAGAAATGTAATATAAAAACACAGTACAGCCCCCACATCTACGGGGGATATGTTACCAGGCTAACACAAAACTGCGGATAACAGCAAACCCTAATTAAATGAATTAATTCCGAATCAACTTCCAGCAGAAGCATACCACAGAATCATGCTGGAGGACCTAGAAAATACCTAGAAATGACACATTTTCTAGATGTGGATAAGTGAAGCCATGGATACGGGTCCCATGGATATGGGGGTCATACTGTAAGCCAATTTCCTGTTCATCTAAATTGGGATACTATGAGTTTCAGCTCTGAAGCAAGCCAAGATATTAAGCCAACTTCAAACTATGACTCAACAATCTGGCTTGTTGCAAAGGTGGTTGTCACAGTTTCACAGTCCAGGAGATTATGACTAATTAGAGAAGAGAGGAGAGGGGGCTTGGCCCTGAAGTTAGAATCCAGTCCCTAGGATCTCTCCTAATGGATTCATCCCCCTCCTCCATGATACCCCTGTTTGAGGTTTTCTGTTCCACAAGGCTTAGTTACTGAAGAGCTTTAGGTTACAAAATGATGGTTATTTTTTAGTCCCACCCTTTCACTTTTTGCCACCCACACCACTGGAATGCAGCCCACCAAAAACTCTGAAAAACTGAATTCAACTCTGAGGCTAAAAAGGGTTCCCCACTCCCAAATTAAAGGCTTCCCAGTTTGCTTGCTTGCTCTGTGAAGGAAGGAACAATGAGGCTTTATATGTGGGCAGAAGGCGCTTTAATAACCTGGTTTGTTATTATTGATAGGATTGTCTGGACCCGATCAGCAAACTTGCGTGACTCCACATGGCAGATGGGAGATCACATGATAGAATGCTCCTCCACACTTGCACCCACATTCCCTGTGCAGAAAAAAAACCCAAAAAACTAGATGTCAAAGGGAACAGTGTAGGGTAGCCCTATCCCCTTGCCTCCTCCCACAAAGACAGAGCGGGGGAGCATTTCTACTACATGAACTCTCACTTTCTGTCTGAAAGTAAAGTGATGAGCCAAAATGCGTGTGAACAGTAAAGAATCATAGAATTGTAGAATTGTAGAGTTGGAAGAGACCACGAGGGCCATCCAGTCCAACCCTCTGCCATGCAGGAAATCACAATCAAAGCATCCCCGACAGATGGCCATCCAGCCTCTGTTTAAAGGCCTCCAAGGAAGGAGACCCCACCACGCTCCGAGGGAGTGTGTTCCACTAGCTAACAGCTCTTACTGTCAAAAAGGTCCTCCTAATGTTGAGGTGGAATCTCTGTTCCTGGAGCTTGCATCCATTGCTCCGTTTTCCAGTCTCTGGAGCAGCAGAAAACAAGCCTGCTCCATCCTCAACGTGCCACCCCTTCAAATACTTAAACAGGGCTATCATATCGCCTCTTAACCGTCTTTTTTCCAGGCTAAACATACCCAGCTCCCTAAGTCTCTCCTCATAAGGCATGGTTTCCAGACCTTTCACCATTTTAGTCGCCCTTCTCTGGACATGCTCCAATTTGTCAATATCCTTTTTGAATTGTGGTGCCCAGAAATGGACACAGTATTCTAGGTGACAAATACAGACATGAAATAATTCAGGTTTCCCACATAGAAAATTTGGTCAAAATAATGATGGTAGCTAACAAGAATTTCAGTTGTGACACTGGACCAGTCTTCCACAATATGGTCCCTTCCAGATTGTAAGTCCCATCAGCTTCTATGAACATAGCCAGTTCTTTGAAAGGTAGACGTTATAATCTAAAATATCTAAAAGGAACCACAAAGGGGAAGGTTGTGTTAAACTGTTCTTAGTTCAGTTTAAGTACTTTTCCTCAGATACTCTGCTGGAACATTTCTTCAATTAGGTGTTCTTAACCTCAAGGGCCATCCCAAATCAATAGCTTCATGTCTGCAAGTTATAATACTCCATCATCCCCTGCTACTTTGTAAGGGGCTGTAGGGTCACACTCCTTGGTAATGTGCCTAATTCAATTAGTAAGAATCAGCTATATCAGTTACCAACAGCACCAAGACTGTTGGTAACTTTGTATGCAGACAGGGAATCATGCAACCCTCCAGTTGCTGGGCTGCAAATTCCCAGTGTTCCTCATCATTATAACTGTTGTCTGGAGCTGTTGGGACTTGCAGTCCGAAAGCATCTGGAGGGCTGCATGACTGAAATAAGGGAAGGCAGCACTCTGAGCAAAATGCAGAATTTATCACAGAGTTTTAAACATCCAGATACATCTTACTGAACAAGACCATCACCACATGTCTGAAAACAGAGACTAGACCTGGCTGTTTCATTTTAAGTCCTGCTTAAAGAGAGGGCTAAGGTCACCTGCAAATGGTGTCTATAGTTTTACAGAACAGCCTAAAGTCAAAGTCTAGCTCTAGGCTTTGGTGTACAGGAAAAACTCAGAATTTCTCTCTCTCCAACTCCCATCTTTTCCTTGCTATAAACAGTCACCATTTATTTCTATTTCTACTCTCTGACAAGGCAACCTCAGCTTGCCTTGGTGGTAAAAGATACTCTCTGTCCCTAAAGTCCTAAGGGCATTTAGCTTATTTTTAGATGTGGGGACTGAAGGAGCCTGTAAGCACCCCTCTCTGGGAAAGATGAAGGAGATGCCATGTATTGCCAGTGTGGGAAAGATATAGGGAGAAGCACAGTGACCCCAAGTGAAAGCCCAGAATTTAGTAATGTCACTTTTTTGGAGTTACTAATCCCCTAGCTGCTGGCCACACTCACTAGGAGAATTCAGATCAAAAAAGGAACTTTTCAAAGCTCTCTCAAGAACTGAACAACTAAGAATGGGAACCAGCCAGCAACTAGTCTGCTGCAGTGAAAACAACAGAGTCTTGTAGAACCTTAAAAAACAACAAATGCTTTATGGCATAAAGCATTTTGCCATAAATGCTCTGTGGAACAGAGTCTTGCATCAGATGAAGTGGACTCAAAAATATACGATCAAAATTTGTTAGTTTTTCAGACTAGAAAATATCTGAAAAGTGGCATACCCCCACTAGTGTATATAACCCATTTTCAGCAGATAAATTCCACCTCCAAACTCAACTAGCCTTCTGCAAAGTTTCCTGACAGGTTGGTAACAGTTGCCAAGCTACAGATGCTGGTTTAAATATTTTCTTAAAAGTAAGGTATGTGCTTACAATATATTTAAATCAGCATTTGTAGCAATGCAAATGTTGCTGGATTGCATAGCCCATCATTCCTCAGCACTGGCTTTGCTGAAAAGGGTTAATGATTGTAGCAGTCCAACAACACCTGCAGGGCCACAAATGGCCAGCCCCCAATTTAAATCCTGTGAAACTTTTATTGATCATAAGCACAGAATTCCAGGAATTGTGGTTCTGTGAAGGGTGCTGTAGGTTTCTTTAGGATTTCCAGTTTCTTGACAAAGCCAAAAACAAAGGAACCTTAAGATTTAAATTTTTTGCAGTAACGCCACAAGAGAACATGACTTCATACAAGGACCTGTTGACTGTCCTTCAACTCACTCCGGACACCAAATTACCCTTCAAACATATAAACAAAGCAAAAACTTGAATCAGTTCAGGGGATGTTGTCATCTCAGAATAAATCCAAAAGCTACAGTATCTTAATTAATATCTTTATTGGGACCAACTTAAAAGTCATAAAGGAATATGCAAGATTTAACATCCTTAAAAGGTGACAGCTGGCTTTGCTCACTTTTTTTGTGACTGTTCAGCTGGTTCTAATTAAAAAAAAATCTTTATGTCACTGCAGTTTTGTTCCCCCAATGGATTTGCAGTTTTCAATCTCGGGAAAGCTGATGAGCCAAACAGATCCCAAGGTTGCAATCGAGTAAACCTTAATAGGAGCTGTATGGTATCCATGTCTTTTGAAGGCCTTTTGCTATTTTTTTTTAATCTGAGAAGGCTGACAACAAAGTAATGCCTTCTACTGATAAGCATCATGGTGACAGAAATATTCAAGATTCATTCTTGCCTTAGCAGTGATTTTTATCAGACTATGGGAAGGTCATTTAGCCTGCCTGCCTTGCCACCACGACATCTCTCTCACAGACAACCCGAAGGACAAGAATCCTCTGTCCTATCATCTTTACCTATTTAGATCTGGTGTTATAGATAGATCCTCCACGCTTACAATTGGACACCACTAAGGCACAGTAGACCCTTTCATCTATATAACACATACACATATCAACAATAGCGAAGTGATCCAGCACTGGATTACAGAAAATGCTTCAAAGAGAATGCATATCCCATCACTAAGGAACTGGATCACAGAAAACTGACAAGGTAAAGGCTAAGGCCCATTATTTTTACATACCACCTGGAAAATAGTTCCCAATCTCTCTTTAAAAGGATGACATGCTAAAAGAGATGGGGGGGGGAAGAAATGTAAAAGCATCGTACAGATTAAGAATTCAAAAAGCTCCTTACCATTCCTGACAGCTGCTATCATTCAGTTGCCTAATAAACACTGCACTAACGTCACCATTTCCACATCCAAGCCTTACTGGCAGCCAGCAAAAGGGTAAAAACATGTAGCCACCAGAAAGATAGTTCTGATAAGACTAGTGGGGTTGGCTTGGGTTGTTTGTCCTCCATCTGGAAGGGCAGATGCGCTTTTGCTCCCTTTGGTTTTAAATAAAAGAATTCCGGGGAGGGGGGGGGGAATGAGGAAGCTTTATTTCCCAAACTTTGTGACAGCAAAATGTATTCCAACAATAATGACTAAGGCTGCTGATACACTACAGAAATAATGCAGTTTGACACTGCTATTGTTACCTGCCCATATACCCCCCACCTCTACAATAATTCATAAACTGGCAGTAATTCATTAGTTGGCATCAATTCATAGATTTGGCACTAAATGACAGTTCAGGTAGGTCATGGTTGACCAGGACCTTCACAGGAGGGTTAATGTAAAGATCGCCCAGAGATCTAATAGAAGTTGTCTCAGAAAATTCCCAAAACTCAGACACGCCCAGGACTGGTTATGTGAAAGCCCCTTTAGCCAAGTTGTTAGGGAGGAATATGCTAATCCAACCTGGGGCACACTTGGCAATGAGTCACACTCTAAAACAAACAAGTGATCAGAACACCCATCATTCTGCAACTGTCTTCCTTCACACATTTCCTAACCAATAATAGAAGGTTATCTCAGACCAATCAGCCTTAATGCTCTAATCATTAACAGCAATTAGTGAAACCAGAGCTTCCATTGTCTAAGCTCTGGAAAACTTACTCAAACATTGTTTTCCAGTCAAAACACCCCTTAAGTGTATGATATTGAGTATAAATATTACCCCAAAACACAACCAAAGTGTGCACAGCTCCATGCACCGTGTTACTTTGTCAGTCTGCTGTGTGACACTCGGCTTCAAGCCAGAGTGTTCTTTTACAGCATGAACCTCTGCTCTTTGGACAGGTAATTATAGCCCATCATCCCCTGAATTTATTTCTCTATCCCAATACTTCCTCCTAATTCTTCGCTAGCCTTGTGTGATAGCTTGTGATAGTGAGTGCATGTGTTAATGCCTCCGTGATTATTTTCAAATAAAAATTTTTATTTCATTGTTGGATTGTAGTCTCCTCAGGCAGTACTGCTACATGCAGGTATAAAGATCCCACAAGTTACCCAACCTCTCTCAGCCAGATCTTTGAGCTAATTAAAACTCCCCAATATAATATCATAATTCAAAGGTCACGAGTAGGTCCCACATACCCCCACAGTTTAACTATCATGTTTAACTAGCATAGCTCCACCCTACGGAATTCTGGGATTTGTAGCTTGTTGTTGCACCAGAGCTCTCTGGCAGAGAAGGCTAAATATCTCAGAAAACTACAGATCCCATAGCATTGAGCCATGGCAGTTAAAGCAATGTCAAGCTGGATTATTTCTGCAGTGTGTCAGCAGCCTTAGTGATCAGCGTGTTACCTACAAGACTCACAGAACAGAGGCCCTCTTCTTATGCTACATCCCCCTCCCCTAGAAGCAAAAGAGCTACTTCTCTGTGATGCAATCCTACACCACAAGTGTGGAAATGAAATGCAACAACTGTCCCATCAGAAGGAACAACAACATACATGTAGTAGATGCCTACCTGGTTTGCCTTTCCCATGGCATTTTATTCATTTCATATATTTAAACAGATTTATTTTTCTTCCATTGTACTGTAACCATCTTATCCTGGTACGGTAATCTCAATATGCAAAACAGCTGACAACCAATTACAACAAAACTACAAAGGCCTCTACAAAAATATTAATAATATAGTAAAACACACAAAAAATGAGCCAAATATAAATAATATCAAACAAACTGCACACTAATTCTTCAACCTGGCAGGCCACATCTGCTGAATAAATATATTTTAGCCAGGAGACAGAAAGTGAAGTCAGAAAGAAAAAATGCCAAACATGTCTCCAAAAGCATACAGTGTCGCCACGGTGAAGACCTTCTCCTATGTCTCAACCAGTCATGAAATGGCAACTTCATTCACACATTCCCAACCTGCATGGATCACCAGAAATGTGTAGTGATGCCATGAGGGAACCAGTTCCCACTTTGCTGCAGAACAGGAAGGTGCTTTTGGCAAAGATCAGAAAAAAATACTCTAGGTTGCTTGTCTATTCACATACAATGTCAAAATTGCGTCCCAACTTCTAAATCAGGCTTGCATGCAAGCAGAAAGTACACACCCCACAGCCTGCGTGTCTGCAACACCCTTGTGTACAGGCAGCATCAAGAGGTGGTCTAATAAGCTACTTGCCCCAAAAGAAAGTTCTCCGATAAGTGTGTGAGGCCAACTGTGAGCTTGCAAGATGCTTTATTCATCACTACCCTATTATTCATCACAATGGCAGGGATTAATCCTCAGAACAAGCAGAGCTTTGCCTCTATTCTAAAGTGCAGTGATTTGTTAAACCCAATGCGGTAGTGTACGCAGCTGCAAAATACATAATTTCTAATTAATGGCTTATTACATGGCACTGTGCATACATCAGCTGAAAAGCAGCCCTTACTCCAAAGAATTTATAATCTCAATATACACAGAGATTGGGGGAGGGCATGAAAAGGGTAGGGAGCGGAAAGGGTAAGATATTGAGATAAGTGACTTCTTCAATATGCTGGAATAACTCAGTGTCATAGCCACAAACAGCACAGAGCTCACAAGACTTCAAAGAGACCCCAGTTACTGCAGTGACAGAAGCTTTGGCAGACTATGCTTTCATGATTTAAAACATACACAGAGACTATATAAGGGCCTTACAGCTTCAACCAGAATGCACCCTGTCTTCCTATATATGGACCAAAATAGATCTGCCAACCCAATCTTCCATGTACATGTATATATTGTATGTGTATAGACAGACACTGATATTTTTGAGTATTAATAATGCATGTCCTCTCCCATTTGGACTGTGATCCTGGGATGGTGAGAACTTAATTCTTTCCCACTGCACCAATTTCCTGATTAAAATCATCCCCCTAGGTTTCTATTTATCCTGCAAGAGGAAAAGGGAATCATCTGTACTGTATTTAACATCTGTTGTTGATGTTAAATATCCTTCAAGTCAACTCCAGCTGATGACAATCTCTATTGTAGGGTTTTCTTGGTAAGATTTATTCAGAGGTTTGTAATAGCCTGACTGAGATGTGTGACTTGCCGAAGATCACTCAGTTCCCATGCCTGAGCAGAGATTTGAACCCTGGTCTCCCAAAGTCCTAGGCCAACACTCAAACCACTACACCAGGCTGGATCTCATTGCATTTAACATTTTCTCACCTATTTGAGAGAGGAGAGCAACATCAGCTTTGTAAGTCTGTTGGTGGGAGTCCACTTCTGTATCATTCTAAACACCCACTCTTGTATCATTGCTTCAGTCTAATTTGGGAGCCCATGCAGCTTTTATCTTAAAAATGAGGGCAGTCTCATTTGTATGTTACTCATTCAAAAAAGGGCTATACTACTTGGCCCACAAGCTGCTCCTTTACTGACTCTGTTTCTCCCACTGCTGAGCTATTTCTCCACTGTTCCATTCTTTAATGAATGGATTGATAGGGTAGTGGGGTGTACAAATCTACTTATATAAACACACCATTCATCCACATACAGTGTGGATTTGAGTGCATACATGTAGAGTGGATGTGGTTGTAAAAAAAATGATCAGGAAAAAAGGCTATCCCACTTTCTCTTCATCTCTTAAAGCATGTGATGGTGAAGATCTTGAGAGAAGTATAAGGTGGTGCTGACATGAAGCACCCAACAGGTTGTTTCCAAGGAAATGTGGCCCTCAACATAAATAAATTACTGGATGAATGGATGGATAGATGTCCACTTGTACATGCACCAGTCAACATGCACAGGTTTCCCTTTTGCAGCATATGAATGGTTGCAGGCTGGGAAGGCAAGCAAGTCAGAGGATAGTGCCTTATAGGCCCTAGGTAAAGGGGTGGGAATCATGGCCCTCAAGATGTTGTGGAATACAACTCCCAGTATTTCTTGCCATTAGTTAAGCTGGTTAGAGCCACTGAGAAGTGCAGCCTCACATCTGTGAAGACGCACAATTCCCATCCCTGCCACAGCATTTCTGAGATGACTTCATGCAAGTAAAACATGATGCAGCACCCAAAAAGATGTTTTAAGGAAGACTGCAAAATGGAAAAACTGTACTTAACAGCAGATTTGGGTTCAGAAGGAATAAAGGAGGATGGCTAGCTGGCCTGGCCACCCCTTCCCCAAACAGAATTGAGATTCACTATTAAGTACAGAATTTCTATACCCCCACCTCACAGTATGGTGCTAATATTGCCAGTGGTTGCAAGTGACTAAACTAATATCTATGTCAATCATTATTTTGCTCACTGCACTGTGTTGTGCTATTACTCTCCTTGCATGCTTTCTCCAGTCTTTCTCCATCTTGCTCTGTTTAATCTTATATGATGTTCCTTGTCTGTGTTTTATATTCTGCCTTGGTAGCTTTTACATTTTGATGGCAGCTGCAGGGGATGTCTCAATTTGATACATTACCTGCCCTTCTGTAATACTGACCAGGCCTTTAGCTCAGATAGAGGGGCTCAGCACTGAGAGCAATTAACCTGGTGGGCAAAAATGAAAGGGTCTTCTAAGTGATGTACTTTCAGCCTCTTTTTAAACTGTGCTTAAGTGGGCTTTAAATAGATTTCATTTTAATCTGCTTTTAATGGTCTGAAGTCTTAAAAGTCTTGTTGCTGGTCTAGAATGGGATATTTTTAAACTGTTTGCACTTCTAGATCAGCATGTTTTTATTGCTAATGTCTTCTGCTGATTGTATCTCATAATTTTTATTATACAGTACTTTAAATTATATTTAGCAGTTTCCAATTAGTTTGCCCCAGTTTTCATGCTTCAGTTTTGTTTTTATTGTGATGTTTTGCAGTTTTGTTACATTATGGCATACTTTTCTTTTAATATCAATCTGCCCACTTAGGGTTAAAAATAATTCACAACAATTGTTTCTATAACATTTACGATACTGTTTTAAGATACATCTATACTTATGTTTGTATATAAACCTCTCTGTGGAAGTTATTTGCCTGAAATGATGGTGTGTGCATGTTTATGTGTACGTGTATGTGTGTGTCTGTGTCTGTCTGTCTGTCTATATATGGCCTATCTATTAAATAATGAGACTGTGTTTCTGCCTTTCTGACAAATCAGGGAGAACTGACTGAATGCTTGAGCGGTGACCTTGAACATGTCTGATGACAAAAATCAACACTCTTGGCCATTCAGTTAATTGTCAGTCGTCATTTAAGCAGCTGTGTCGTCTGCTGTGTGGCAGAAAAATGCTCAGTTTAAAAGTCAAGCAACGTGTCAATTTGAAATTTTTAGTAAAATTGAACAAAACACCAATAGAATCTTTTCAAATGCTTACTGAGGCCTATGGGGAAGACTGCATGTCTCATCTGCGTATGTTTGAGTGGCACAAAAGATTTCAGAGAATGTGGAAGATGATGAATGCCCTGGACAACCTTCTACTTCAAAAACTGAAGAAATTGTGGAAAAAATCAGCCAGATTGTTTGAGGAGACCATCGACTCATTGTCTGAATGACAGCTGAAGCCATGAACATTGACAAAGACACCACATGGAAAATTTTGCACAAGGATCTCAACGTGAGAAATGTTTGTGTGAAGATGGTCCCTAGGGTTCTCACACCAGAGCAAAAAGCATGACACAAGGAAATTTTGCACTGACATACTGCAACAACTTGAGGTGGACCCAAACCTTTTTCAAAAAATCATCTCTTATGATGAAACCTGGAAGTTCCAGTATGATCCTGAGGCAAAATCACAGTCAATGCACTGGAGAACACCATTATCAACAAGAATGAAAAAAGCACTTCAAAGCAAGTCCACATTTAAAGCCATGCTCATGGGGTGTGTGAGCGTGACATCAAGGGCTTAATTTTGGCAGAATGGGTTCCAGAAAGCAGAACAGTGAACCAGCATTATTTTAAGGATGTTTTGACAAAGCTGAGAGAAAGAGTCATGAAAAAAAGGCCAGAACTTTAGAAAAATGGTTTCATTCTTCATCAGAACAAGGCACCTGCTGACACAGCACTTTCTGTGAAGCAGTTTTTGACCGATAAACACATTACTACATTTGAACAGCCTCCATATTCACCAGATTTGGCACCATGCAAATTTTTTATTTTCCCTAAAGTGAAACTGGTGCTTAAAGGAACACGTTTTGAGCCAACTGATGCAGTAAAGAAGAAAATGGCAGATGTGTTGAAACAGCTGACAGAAATGGTGCGTGAGTGTGAACGGGGAGTATATTGAATGGGACAAGAATTAGAATTGTAATACATATAAATAAAGATGGATTATTGTATCAGCCTCATTATTTAATAGACAGACCTCGCATATATATATATATATATATATGCACTTAAATAAATAAAAGGTTGATAGAAATGCTTTAATAAAAACAAAGAAATATCCCTAAAACAGTTTTACAATTAAATCCACAGAAGAAGCCAACAAACATTTTTACCAGTCTGGCTCCAAGCACATACCTATCACAGTCACCTATGGTTTATGAGGCCATAATGAAAAACAGATCCTTATTTGATAACAAGAAAAACAGCTACCACCATATTGCTCCAGGCATGATTTCCCCCCCCCCCAATTTTTTTTTACAAAACCTTCCATACCTCTTTACTTGATGTCTAATAGACAGATCATCTGGCATGTCTGCTCTTGTGTCTAATGTCCTTTTAGTTCAAGAAAAAAACAGTGAGGGTATCTTTGTTTCTAGCACTGAATTAATGCCTGCTGCGCACCAGCAGTACTTTGAATTTTTTAGCATCAACACAACCCTGTGTCACAGCTTTGCAATTCTTTTCCTCCCCAGAATCAGTTTAATCTCCATTAAAGTGAGGGGGAGGGAGAAACAATTATAAAATATAAGGCCTGCCCAATTAATCACAGTAATTAATTAACATTTGGAGGCTATTCAGAGGAGGTCATTCTTGTGGCTCCTTCTATCTGCCAAGGTCAATAAGGTCAGTGCTCCAGCTTTGGTTCACCCACTGATCTGCAAGATTAGCTTGCACAGTCTTTCTTGCCTCCATTTGTCTTCTTGTAAAATGGGATCACAGCACAGATTCCCATTGTCACATCAAAATGTTTTCTGCCAGCAAAGGCCCATGACATCCTAAGGCAGCATCAATATTATTAATATTTAATCTTCCATCATGCAGATCTTTCTTTTCTTTCCATTCCACATAATGAGAGGCCAGGCTGTGTCATTTCTCCCTCCCTCCTCCCTTTTTGCAGCACTGAACTGCTGCAAAAACAAAACAAAACCAAAACCCAAAATATCCAGGAGGAACAAAAAATTGGGGGGGTGGGGAAAGCAGAGTTATAAGCTTAGGAAAACTTGGTTATCCTTTGACATTAAAGCCAAAAGCAACTAATTAAAATACCATCACAGTCAGATGTTTTATTAGCTCAGTCTTGGAAAACTGTGGTGGGGTGGAGGAGTAGCAAGATCCCATGACCAGCTGGAACACAGCATCTCCCCCTGTCAATACATTACCTGTGGATGTGAGGGGGAGGGAGAGAAAAAAGGTCTGGGCAAAGATCTTATTAAAGATGATAGACTTAGCAGCCCAGCCTCATAATAGTTAATCTTGATAAATTTGTTGTAGAGGCAGGAGATATAATCTCTGGCTTTAGGGTTTAGACTAATTATTTGGCAGTATTAAGGATGAAACTATTAAGGGTGCATATTATCCCACATATGTCCTCTGCCGTCCTAGGATGTATCAGCTGCCACCAGGGACACAATGTTTATCAGGAGCCAGGCTGTTAGGCCTCCTGTTACTTGCCCTACTTGCTTTTGTCCCTAAATGTACTTTCTTCTGAAGTGCTCAACTCCAAGGAGCTACTTGCCTCCAGCATCCTGTCATTTCATCTCAAGTCTGCCATCTTATCATTCCCACCACTGTTCCCATACGCTATTACCCTCTCCATTTTCTGACAGTACAGATTCCAAAACCTTTCCTCAAGCTGTACAGTTCTCTATTTCTCAAAGTACAGTTGTCCCTCTGTATCCACAGATTTGGTATCCACGGATTGAAGTACTGTATTCACAGCTTGAAAATATTCTTTAAAAAATAATAATCCAAAAAGCACACCTTGATTTTGCCATCTTATATAAGGGACACCATTTTGCTATGCCATTGCATATAATGGGACTTGAGTAGTCACAGATTTTGGTATCCACGGGAGGTCCTGGAACCAAACCCCAGCAAATATGAAGGCACAACTGTATTCGTGTTCTGCAACCTGAACATTCAGTTGTGATAACCACATGACCACTTCCAGAAAAAGACTGGATGGAAGGGCCCATAGAGACATACAATTTTCCCTCCAGATGTAGCACCCACAAACAAAAATGAGTTGGTATGCAAAAACCCACCATCAGTGTTGCAATCATGTAATATTTTTTCAGAGATATTTCTTCAATGATGAAGATAACATTTTATTCCTCTGCTTTTAAAAAAAGGAAAAAAAGAAGCAGCAACCCAAGTACAGTCCCCCTCTCTGTATCCACGGATTCAACCAACCATGGTTCGAAAACATTTTTAAATTAATTCCAAAAAGCAAACCTTGATTTTGCCATTTTACATAAGGGACACTATTTTACTATGCGACTATATATAACAGGACTTGAGCATCCATGGATTTTGATATCCACAAGTGGTCCTGGAACCAAACTGAGAGCCAACTATATACATTACATATATAGTAATGGATAGACTAGAGAGCTGGGCCAAATCTAACAAAATGAAATTCAATACGGAGAAATGTAACATACTGCACTTAGGGCGAACAAATGAAATGCATAGATATAGGATGGGGGACACCTGGCTGAATGAGACTACGTGCGAAAGGGATCAAGGAGTCGTAGTAGACCACAAGTTGAACATGAATCAACAGTGTGATGTGGCAGCTAAAAAGGCCAATGAGATTTTGGGCTGCATCAATAGAAGTATAGTGTCTAGATCAAGGGAAGTAATAGTGCCACTCTATTCTGCCTTCGTCAGACCTCACCTGGAATACTGTGTCCAGTTCTGGACACCACAATTCAAAAAGGATGTTAACAAATTGGAGCGTGTCCAGAGAAGGGCAACTAAAATGGTGAAAGGTCTGGAAACGATGCCTTATGAGGAGAGACTTAGGGAGCTGGGTATGTTTAGCCTGGAAAAAAGACGGTTAAGAGGCAATATGATAGCCCTGTTTAAGTATTTGAAGGGATGTCACATTGAGGATGGAATAGGCTTGTTTTCTGCTGCTCCAGAGACTGGAACACGGAGCAATGGATGCAAGCTCCAGGAACAGAGATTCCACCTCAACATTAGGAGGAACTTTTGGACAGTAAGAGCTGTTTGGCAGTGGAACACACTCCCCCAGAGTGTGATGGGGTCTCCTTCCTTGGAGGTCTTTAAACAGAGGCTGGATGGCTATCTGTCAGGGATGCTTTGATTGTGATTTCCTGCATGGCAGGGGGTTGGACTGGATGGCCCTCTTGGTCTCTTCCAACTCTGCAATTCTATGATTCTATGATATCATTAACTGTGTGTGTGGCCAAAAGAAAAAAAAGAGATTTATATAAGACTCTGGGAGACCAGGGTTCAACTCCCTGCTCAGCCACAGAAACCCACTGGGTGATCTCTGCTCAGCTAATGTGCTGGAGTGCTTATTTGGGGCAGGAGGGAATAAAACTGCATAGGATTATTCCTTTTAATCTTCATTTAGAACCATACCAGGTGCCCTTTCATACTACACAATTACAGCACCGTGATTACATTTTAATTGCTGTGGTTACATCCTATAGAATCCTGGGATTTGTAGTTTAGGGAGAGGTATTTAGAATTCTCAGCCAGAGAACTCATCAAACTACAAACCATTTTAACTGCATCCATGCCAGTTAAAATGGAATCATAGTGCTATAACTGCATAGTGTGAAAGAGCCTTTTTGGTCAAAAAAAAAACCACAAAGTGCTCTCTTTTAAATGGTTCACACACACCCAGGCTTTTCTGAACTCCCTGAGCTGTTTCTGACCTTTTCAGAGTGAGATGGTAGTCCATGCAGTCCTTGGAGGATCTGAGGGGCAGAAAATTGGCCTCTGGATCCACTGCAGTTGCCCACCCCTGGTTTAAATAACAAAAAAAATTAAACAAAGGCTGAATTCACTGTGACATGGGTGCCAAACAGGGTAGGTTGGACCCAGTTGGATGCTCAGCAGAGTTCTACTCACACTGGATGAGTGTGGCAAATTGTTACCATCCCTCCACCACCACAAAAGCTGTTCTGCAAGATCAGTGAATTACACATGATAGCACAAGGAAAGGGGAAGGAATAACCAACAAAAGTAATCACTTATCCAAATTCCTCCAGCAAGAAGCTTCCACCAGGTCCTAGAGCCCTTCCATAGGTAGAGGAGCAGATCTGGGTCCAGTCCTTTGTAAGGTGACAAGGCTTGCTTCTTTCTCCATGCTGACTTCCCTTTCATACTATGCCACTGAAGTCCTAAGACCATTTACTGCCAGAAAACCAGGGGAGGTGCAATAATAGGATATGAATGTGACCCTCTGGAGATGCATCATCCATTAAAGCTCCATCATAACTAACAAAGAAGAATGATGGATAAAAGCTGGAATATCTCAGGAGGAGGCAGTGTCATCAACTGGCAAACCCTTAAGGAAATGAACTGGGGGGAAAGGGGGGGGGACTCAGAACACAAAGCTTGCAGACTAAAAGTCCAGTTATGCATTATGTGAAAGATCCAATATGGATTGGATCTGCTGACAGTTCTATTTTGCTTGCTTTCCCTTAACATAGTCATGTGGGGCTCTGAATGTTATCACAGCAGTGGAAATCTGGAGGAAATCTTTAACTCCTCCTATGCTTCTGCCCCCACACATAGACCTGAAATTGATTATTAATAGTCACAGAGGGTGAGAGGAATGGAAATGCCCTGCTTGTACTACTGCACCATCAATACCAGATGCAGTGGATGGAATAAGATGCATGTGTGTGCCTTCAAGTCGACAGTCGACTTATAGCGACCCCATGCATTTCATAGGTTTCTCTTAGGCAAAGAATACTCAAGAGGTGGTTTTACCAGTTCCTTCCTCTGAAATATAGCCTACAACAGCTGGTATTCATTGGTGATGTACTGAGTCACAAACTAACCATCTTAAAGGAACATAGCCACCTACCCCACTACAACCACATGCACCTAATAGTTAATGCTTTTATAACAGGGCTATGGTTTATTAGGAACATAGCAGTACAAATCTGCCTACTTGGTGACTACAGAATGCTGCAGTAGGTAGAGCAGACTGAGAGGTAGTGGATGAAACCAAACCAAACAATTCAAGAACTGGTGCCTTAAAAAGAAAGAAAGAAAGATACCAGACATCTCTCTGCCTCCCACTCTGACCAAGATTTTGACTGTGCCCAGGGAAGATTCCCTGGGAATAATTCAAAGATTTACTTTTTGGAAGAACAGAAGATTCATGGCTAGAAGGATTTTCACAGGGACCACAATATTAGACCTTAGAAATGCTACTTTTTTGGACTACAACTCCTCTTTGCATATAGGTATTGTTAAGGCAGGCACCTCGCCAGAGGTTCTGAGGAGGCTTTGATGCTGTGGAGGGAAGCTGAAACTGAGGACAACTGAGGCTGTGTGTGGCTCAGTCCAGCCACTGCTGTACAGCAACTGCCCTCAGCTCTCACTATTGCCTTCAATATCTGAAGGGCCACATACTCCCTAGCCCTACTCTATAAACTTGGTGACAAGCAGATACTACTTATTTATTCCATGTATATTCCAACTTTCTCCCCAAGCACTGAGCGCCTCACAAAACTACAAATCCTAAAATTATAAAGGATGGAAGAATCATGGCCATCAAAGCAGTGTTAACGTGCTATAGCTGCAGTGTGAAAGAGAGCTTATTTTCTAAACCAGCCCCCAAAGTGACTAGACTAGCCAAGGGAAAAGGACACATAAAAAGCAGATGTTAAAAATCTGTTGTCTACTAACTACACAACAAGCTGATAGGAGGTGACATGGAGCACTGCCTCCTCCATCAGCCCACATGATTCCTGTGCTTGACACACAGGAAAGAATGCTGCCTTCTGCGCCCAGCACAGGCTGGGAAAGTAGGACTGGGAAAGTAGGGGTACTATCTTTGTTTCATCTCCCCAATTTATTTCTACCTTGGCTATTGAGCTGAAGAAAACAGAAGTTCTTTACCAGCCTGCACCACAGGACAAACACCATCATCCCCACATTGCCATCGGCAATTCTGTGCTTAAGTCCATTCAGCGGTTCACCTACCTGGGAAACATCATCTCCTCAGATGCCAAGACTGACAAAGAGATCGATCACAGATTAGCAAAGGCATATAGTGCATTTGGAAGACTTTACAAAAGAGTCTGGAGTAACAAACACCCGAGGCAAAGCACAAAAATCAGTGTGTATAGAGCCATTGTACTGTCTATTCTCCTTTACGGGTCTGAAACATGGGTCACCTATCGCCACCACTTGCGACTCCTCGAACGCTTTCATCAGTGCTGTATATGCACAATCCTAAATATACACTGTACTGACTACATGACAAATGTTGCTGTCCTTGAGCAAGCAGGGATCACCAGCATTGAGGCGATGATATTGAGAACTCAGCTGCGCTGGGCAGGACACGTTTCTAGGATGGAGGACTATCGCCTCCCAAAAATAGTACTCTACAGTGAACTCGTCATAGGTCAGCGTAAGAGGGGTGCTCCAAAAAAGCGATACAAGGACTCCCTGAAACAACATCTCAGGCTCGGCCAAATTGATCACTAACAATGGTCCGCCCCGGCCTCACATCGGGAGGCATGTAGACGCACTATCCACAATGCTGCAGCCTTATTTGAGAACTCACGTCGAACAAGTCTTGAAGAGAAATGACAACGTAGAAAGAATCACAACCCGGAAACATCACCCAAGGAGACCTTCTGCTGTGCTTTCTGCAACCGGACTTGTTTATCTTGGATTGGCCTTTTTAGTCATCAGCGCACTTGCAGAAAGCGCAGGATGAGTCCTTCCTGAATCTTTGTTTGTGAAGAAAAGCCAGAGAGAGGCTATTGAGCTATCCTCTGCTGTCGGTAAACTGGAAGCTAACTGTGGAGGGCAAGCACAGACAGGCGTCCCCGATTTTGGCTTTAGAGGGAATGGCTTCAGTTCCACTAGCATAGCAAGCACAGGAACAGAAAATTCACCCACTTTGAATTCCTCATCCCTAATGGCAAGCAGGTAAGTAATGAAAAAAAAAAAAAAGAAAGAAAGAAAGAAAGAAAGAAAGAAAGAAAGACAGGTAATTAAAAATAAAATGTAGCCCAGTGAAAAATTTAATTAATCCATCTTTAATCAGCACTAAACTACTCTTATTTTTGCAGTATTTCTACTATTAAAATATTAACAAAATACCATTTGTAGAATATGACAGAATTATGGTGTTACAACAGCATTTTTTAAAGGGGGGGAACATTCAGGTTACCATGAGTTTTGCCACACGAGTCTTCCTACCTAATTAAACCTTTCCTATCTACACTTTCAATCTAAAGCAAAGTTTAAACAGGGGGTTTGGTTGGGTTTGGTGATATTTCATGGGTAGTACCTTTCATGGCGTAATATCACTACACCCAGCATGGTGGAACATAACTCTGGATACCAAGGTTTGAATCCTCACTCAGCCATGGAAACCTACTGGGTTACCTTGGGCAAGTTCCACTCTCTCAGCCTCAGAGGAGGGCAAAGGCAAACCCTCTCTCTGAACAAATCTTGCCAAGAAAACCCTGTGATAGGTTCACCTTAGGGTCACCATAAATCTTAAATGACTTGAAGGCACACAACAATAAATGAGCATTCATGTTTAAATGAATAAGCACTTACTGCTGCATATATTACCAATTATTTTAATATTTTAAGGATCACTTGGATTGTTTTCTGCCAAACATCTGTTGAAGAAAACTGAACCTTCCCCTTCCACAATGAGACAGAAAGAGCTTAGCAGGATGGGCATATAAATCTTTCTTCCATCAGGAAGATGAAGCAGCAAAGAAACCAGCATTGGTACAGCAAAGGTTCATATTCAAGGTACCTTATTAGAAATGGTGATGGGTCTGTCACATTGCAAGAATACAGGACCCTTTCACACTAGTCATAACCAATGATTCCACTTTAACTGCCATGGCTGCATCCTGTGGAATCCTGGGGCTTGTAGTCTGGCAATGCACTGGAGGTCTTTGGCTAAGAATATATATATGGATATATACATATACGCCTTCAAGCTGTCTGTGAACTTAAGGTGACCCCATGAATTTCATAGGATTGTCTTAGGCAAGGAATATTCAGAAGTGGTTTGCCATTGCCCTCCTCCTAAATATAGCCTGCAGCAGCTGGTATCCTGCAAATCCCAGAATTCCACAGAATGGAAATAGCTGTTAAAGTAGAATTATAGTTGTATAGTGTGAAAGAGTCCCAAGAAACAGCACCATTCAGCAGGATGGACAAATATCTTTCTTTCATCTTCCCAAAATAGCAAGATACTGTAATGTGTAGTTCCTGACAATTTGTTACAGCAATTGTTCAAATGCCCAAGATTCACTGACGCAGCATATGTCTATTCTATACATGTTTAGTATAGTGGGATAATATACCAAAACTAAGCTGATGTGATGCAGTTTGTAGACGGAGAAACCAACCTTATCAAGCTCCAACCCTGGCAGAGACATGATGTAAGACAGAATGGCCCTAGGAAGCATAAGCAGTTATACCGTAGTCTTGTTCCTCAGAGCACTTCCAAAATAGACATACAACTTAACAGAACTTGGCTAAAACAGACTTTGATCTCCTGCCATTCCACCGTGTCAATAGTTCTGGCCCTACAGTGCAAATGAGGACAAACAAACAGCAAGCAAGAAGGGAGGATGGTCCAATTGATCAAACCACCCATCTGCTAGTATCATTGGTGCAAACTCTCTTTGGACTTAGTGCCACTGTAAACAGCCCTGTGGTGTGATACTCATGGCTTCATCACAGCTGTGTCTGAAAACTGCAAAAAGACCACAGCAGATCACAATTAAGACCTGACAGTTCACAAAATATGATGAGGAAAGAACTAAGGCTTAAGTCTCAGCATCTTTTACAAGAAGTTGCCAACAACTAAAAACAGTTACAGATTTACAAACAATTAAGGAATGTATTCTCACAGAAGATAATCTGATTTGCCAATAACTTGAAATTTGTTTGTTATAAGAAGCAACAGATTATATCTTGTGTTTCTGCAAACTGTTACAGATTATTATATACTCTATTCTGATCTGACTTCTTTTAACTCGTGTCTTTATGTAGTGTTCTATGTATTTTAATAATAATAATAATAATAATAATAATAATTATTATTATTTATACCCCGCCCCTCTGCTAAAAACAATCGGGGCAGCTTCCAACAATTAAAACATTATAATAATGACTAAAAACACCACACACACACACCCTCCCCCATAAAAAGACATTAAACACAATAAGATTAAAACCTTCTAACTAATAAACACATTAAAAACAAATATATACATAATTTTTAAAAAGCCAGGAAAGGCCTGCCGAAAGAGATCCGTCTTTAGTGCTTTTACTTTATTTTATTTTATTTTATTTTTTTATTTTGACTTCCTTGTTATAATTTGTAGAATTACTTTAGGTTGACTCCATGTGTGTTTACCTTTTTGTTGTAAATTGTGGTGTTCCATTCAGGTCTGTATTTTTTTTTAATTCACAATAATGTTTTTATTCACACTTGCTGTAAATATTACCTCCATTGTATTTTGCAACTATATTCCATAGCATCTATTATTGTTTTGTTATCTGTTCATGTATTTGCAATGGTCTCTCTCTCTCTTTTTTTTTTTTTTCGTTTATAAGACTCAGCACCACCATTATTTTCACAGGCCACTTTGGGCTCATCAATATTGCAAGAGGCCTCATGGCTGATTCAAGCCAATTATCTGCAACAGGTAGTGCACATAGAATCACTTAGTTTCTCCTGAACCACTGAATCTCTCCTATCTCATTTATTACAAAAAAAAAAAAAGATGCTATCCATACCTAACCTCACAATGGGTATCAAGAGTGCTAGAAACTGGGAAATTGTGAAGCACTGTGATAAGGACTTTCAGATAAGATAAACATTTCATAGCACATGGTAAGGGCTGGAATCCTGTTGGAGAGTTATGAATGCATAACCTACAGTTTATACAGCCATCCCTTCACATTCGCGGGGGTTAGGGGCAGACAACTAACAAACAAAGAAGAAATGAGCCCGCGGGCCAGCGGTTTTCCACTACAGTCCCTTCCCAAGGCAGCGACAAGCTTCCTGAGAAGCCCCTTGCTGCCTTGGGAAGGGAGTGGGGTGGAGAGTGAGCGTGCCAGCTGGTTCCCACCCCTCCTTCCCAAGGCAGCGGGGTGCAGAGCAAGCGTGCCAGCTGCTTCCCACCCCGCCTTCCCAAGGCAGCGACAGGCTAAGCCCTTTGCTGCCTCTGGAAGGGAGGGGGTGTTGAGCAGGGGGGAGGCAGCCTTCCGCGAATAATCAAAACCACGAATGTGAAAGTCACGAATGTGGAGGGGCAACTGTACATCCATAACTGGGGATCATGAAAGTCTCCCAATTTCCACTTACCAGGAAGCAGATGCTGTGACTGACAGGGACCCATTCCCCTGGCACTCAGGAAGCAGCTAAATGATGTTCCTACCCATCCCCTCACAAGAGTGATCTCTGGTGTAACAGGAAATTATGATAGGGACCCCACTTCTGCCTGTCACAAACAAGAATGCTCACAAGAAGGAGGTTTGGAAATTTAAGTCAGCAGCTTCCCAAGCAACAGGGGAACAGAACCTTGGCAACTGCAGCAGCTGCTTCACAGTAAGTGGGGACTGGGTGGGGGCTCAGGCTGGGAGTCACTGCATAGTTGCATAACTACAGTGATTACACATTCATAACTCCTCAACAAGATTCTAGCCAAGAAGTCTGAAATGTTAAACACTGGCCATTGCCCCTCCATGCCACAGTAAAAATTGCTAGCAGCTGAAAGATTCTGAGAGCTAGAGTCCAAAAAAAGCAGTGTCCCTAAATTCTGGCTAAAGATATGAGCATTTAAACACCATTAGCAATCATAAGAAACCAAGAAAACGGAACTGATGCACTGAAAAAATTAAAATCCAGGTGATTGAAATGCATATTGGGGGAGACACAAAGGGTCTGTGAAAATATTACAAGGGGGAAAAGAAATTTTCAGTACTTACGCTTGCCTTCTAAAGGAGTCAAGCCAAGTAATTGGATGAAGGATATAAGCTTGGCCCTCCACATTTGCTGGGGGTAGGGGCAGGCCAGTTTAAGGAATTTTGGGCCCCCCTGGAATGCTTTATTTTGGACCCCCAATATGTTTATCTCAGGTCAATGTAACCTAACCTATTCACAGTACAGGATGTTCAGATTACAGTAGGACCCCCATATCCAGTATTCATTATCCATGGCACACCTACCATAGAGTCTTCCTAGAAAATGTGTCCTCCCTAGCCATTTTCTAGGCCCTCCAAGGCAACTCTATGGTATTTTAAACCAGAAGTCCCATTATTTTCAATGGTGTTCACTATTATTCATGGTTTTCAGAATCCACGCCCCCCCCCCGAACCAATCCCCAGTGGATAAGAGGGGCCTACTGTATTACATAATTTGCCACCAATAATTTCGTTTAAAAACTACATTATAGGCACTAACATAATATTTTTTGTTTATTAGCAATTAACATAATGGTGTAGATTTCCTCAAAGAAAAGAAAGAGTGGACTACAAGCTAAACATGAGTTAGCAGTGTGATGCAGCAGCAAAAAATGCCAATGCGATTCTAGACATTAATAGGAGTAGTGTCTAGATCAAGGGAAGTAATAGTATCATTCCATTCTGCTTTGGTCAGACCTCCCCTGGAATACTGTTTCCAGTTCTGGGCACAACAATTCAAGAAAGATACTAAGAAGGATGGTGGGAGGTCTGGAAGCCATTACGCCCTATGAGGAACGGCTTAAGAAGCTGGGTATGCTTAGCCTGCAGAAGAGAAGGTTGAGAGGTGACATGATAGCCATGTTTAAATATTTGAAGGGATGTCCTACTGAGGGCACACCCACCCACCCGCTCGATGTCAAACTCCCTCCAGCTTCTGCCACGGAGGGCTACTGTTTCTTTCTCTTTCTCTTTAGTTTGGGAGACCTGTTTTTTTTTTAAGTCAGCAGGAGGTTTTTGGAGGAGGAGGGTACGAGGCGACTACAAAGCAGCAGCTCCTCCTGGGTCAACAGGGGGCCCTCTTGACCTCGGAGGCCCTCCACCAATGCTGATTTGGCAGACTGGTTAAACCGGCCCTGGGTAGGGGTACAGGACCCCACCCATGAGAAAGTGGAAAAAACACAAATCTCTAGGCCCACCCAAACCATCTTTAACACCCCAAAAAGTATGATCCATAGATTTAACTCACAGTGGATGCCTTTGAGACAGCTGGATTCCTTCACAAGGCAAAAGCAGGTGGCTGATAGGGCTTCTACCTTTGCTGCTGCCCTATGCCAATTTTATTAGGGGCTTACAAGCCCTGCCACACACTAGCAATCTCTCTTAGTCTCGTGAGGCTTGCCCTATTTAAAATGGCATAGGGCAGCAGCAGAGGTGGCAGCAAATAATCCACAAATAATCAAATCCACAAAAGTTAAACTCCCCAGTGTGGAGGCCCAAGTGTATACACTTGTATTTAAAGGCACTAATAATACACCTTTTTGTATGAAAAATAATTTAAAAAATAATCCAAAGAACTATTAATGAAATGGGAAAGCAAATCTCTGATTTATATTATGTATGAAAATTTTGTCTACTAACAAATGTCTGAAAGCACCTGACCCAATACAGCTCACAGGGCAGACAGCCAATTTATTACAGCAACTTCTGATGAATTTAACAGCACAGTTTATTACAGGACCAAGGCAAGTTCAGTGATAAAGAGGATAAATCCTTGAACTAATGAGCTTCACAAGTCATCAACAGACCTGGTAAGACAACAGCAAGCAGAACAGCATTTCTGTAGCAAGTTTACAGCTTCTGCTACCACTTGTGGTATAAACCCATTTTCTTCAAAGGCTCTTTTAGCCCCTCTGCCCTGGGTCCTGATGTAGAGTCTGGGACAGCTGAATGAACAACGCTTTGGCAGAAAGAAAATAAATAGCTTATTAATACTTGTATTGCAAGGATGAGCAAGCATTCTGCAGTATACCCATTCTGAAAGATACTGAGACTGGATAGAGTAGCATTCTGACATACATCATTCTTTCTTATTCTTTCCCAATCATTATCTTCCTGTACTTCCCTGTCATAAATGGCTTCTTCTCATGGACCATCAAAGTTTAATATTGCTTCCAAAATACTGCCAGATTTGGGAACATGGCGAAGTGCTTTATACAGAGTCAGACTACTGGTCCATTTAGTCCAATACCATCAATACAGACTCTCAGCAGCAGCTTTCCAGAGTTTCTGGCAAGAATCTTTCCCAGCCCTAACCAATGAACTATGTATCCTTCCCACATGCACACACCATTAGTAAGTTACAAACGTTGGAATGCTGGGATCAAACGAGGAAACCAAGGTTCAAATCCCAGCCAACTATGATAATTGGGCAGTTTGGAAGTTCACGACTTATCAAAAGGGACAGTGACAGATGACAGAATATGGCTGCTCCTCTTACTAACATCATATTCTGTGAAAGAAATATTTAGAAGAAGAAAACATATTGCTATATTGTGTAAAACAAAACAAACAAAACACATCTTTCTGCAACACCAATCAAACTAACAAAATAATTACCATTTCCTTTTCATGATAAATGTACAAATGGATGCTACAGATACCCTATGATCACCTTGAAACATGAAATAAAAGGCCATTTGAAGGGCGGGTGTGGTTCCCTCACTTACAGGTGGTATCAACATTTTGCACAGCTAAGTTGATTGTGATACCAGAGACCAGGGCAAAAAGAGCACAGCCTACTCCACACTACTTCATTATATTCCTTATTCCCTTGATGGATTAAATCAGATTTCCCTCAAGGTCAAGAAATTAAAGGATGCGAACAATTCCCATGCTTGTTAGAACAAAGAGGTAAATCCCTTCTGAAGAAGTATGTCATCCTCAGGAGGAAACAGGAAGAGCACAGATAGGCCATAATCTGCATTCTAGGTTATCTTGGTCATTTTCAATGCTCAAGTGTCAATCAGAAGGCTAGTGCCACCTACCCATAACTCCACAGAAATGAAAATGCCATTTTCCATTCCATCTTCCTCTGCTTGGTTCTTCTGAAGATTTGGGACTTCCCAGCCATCTGACATACTACAAAGGGTGTCCCAGTATCCACAGATCTGCTGGTGAATTACACACCAAACTCAACCCAAGTAGTTCACATTTTCTTTTCCTTTCTTAACAATGAAACAAACAAAAATCAGCACAGCACTGCAGAGTTTCAGCTTTTACAGTGAATGAAATGGCATCATTAAATTTAGGTGTTCATCTGCAGAATGCAGGAATTCAGTCCAGATACACTCAGGATATTCACATCCTAACAGATTCATAGGTGTATAGGTAATGGACTGAAAAGATATGACTCACCCTGGTGATTGATTACTCAGGTGTTGTGTTTTTATTTGACAGGTTGATACAAACAGGGAGGTAAAGTTACTAAAGCAGATTAAAATTCTACTGAAAAGTAACATTATCCTACTTTAGGATAAAGTAGCCAATATTATCCTAAAGAGGGCTACAATTCAACCCTGAGCTGTTCCCTGCAAGCCCACAATTAAATCACAATACTGTATTGCATTATACCAACACCATTCCAAAACCCCACCAAATTCTAAATAAAACCAGCATATTAGTTTGGCTATTCAAAAGCCCCGGCTGCTCAACCTCTTCTTGGCTCTCCTCTCAGATCTGTCACTCTTGTCACTTTTATTCTGAATTTCTGCTTCTGCCGTATCACCCTACGTGGCTTAGAGTTGAACATTCCAACCCTGGCTTCCAACAAGCTTCCCATATCACCACCTTGCCCCACCCAAACTTTACCACAGACCTACTGCTCTATCTTGGGAATGGCTGTAGCTCTATGACACAGAATTCCATTTGCACAAGGTCCCTTCTGCAGTCTATGGTAGCACCAGTTAAAATATGTCAGGCCTCAATACAGCAAGGGTGATGAAGATCCCTAGTTAGCTAACCTTACAAATTTTTGGGACTGACATTGTACAAAGCCAGCTCCTTCTATTTTAATGTTTGAGTGTCACTCACAAAACTGTTGCTTTCAGCTTTCTATCCTCCCTTCACAGGGAGTGGTCTTAGGTAGGGCTGCGCTGCACCATCTGAAACAGCTATTAGCAGGTAGCCCACATTTGCACTAGGCTAAACAGAGACTACTATAAACTCATCTTGCAGCAAAGGTGGGGGGAGTGTGAAGATGGGCATGTCGTTTACTGGCAGTTCTGAATAAAATCAAGTTGTGAAGCTCCTCTCTGTTGCCAGAATTAGAGCAAACCCAGCACACAGGCCATGGAAAGTAGACAACTACATATTAGACAGAGAGAAAGAAAAAGGAAGAGGCAGAGAATGTCATGATTGCAAATGAAGGAAGACACATGCACACACAGAGACTGGATGAAATGAAGGGGAAGGGCAGCAACAGGAGGCAGGAAAGGAAGTTTGTGGACACTGTCCTTTCCTTAGCAGGCAATTCACTAACAGATGGAAGTTTCCCCCAAATAAGGTTGTGCAGTGTTTTTTTCCCACCTGTCAGGAGACTGGCAGGAAGTCAGACAGGATTGTCTTGGTGCTAATGCGGGATGGGGGAGAACAGGGGGTGCTTCCATCTGCTACAGAAAGATATACAGCCATTTGGCAGTCCTGATTATCAAACGTGTCAGACTTCAGGGGTTCAGCACATCTAGCCAGAGAAGAGTTCCTGCTGTCAGCTGCTAGAAGTGGGGAGGGAGATAAGGGAGATCTCTGTGGAATGTAATAGATACCATCCAGAGGCTCCCTCCACTCCCTGTACAAGCGAACAAGCCTGTGTACACTTTTAGCAATAAATAAATAATCCACTGAGTTCAACGGAACATACTTCTAGGTAAATGTGTATACAGGGTTCCTCCTTTGTCTTTTGGTCTGGGGAAAATGGGTTCCCAAACTGTTAGGTACAGCCATTGTTAACTGGTCAGTATAGGGAGAAGAAACGCACAACCACCACCCTTTTCAACTCCTGCTAAAAGCAGAACCGGAATCTCTGTGGCTGCAATTACAAGGTTTAGGAGCGGAGAGAAGGAGAGAGGCAGGAAGTAGTTCCTACTACTACAGTGCCATCGTCTAAGTGTGGAGCATACCAGCAAGTATAAAAGCATAGACTGGGGCGGCATGGGGTGTGGAAGAGATATTCCGCTTAATTTAAGAGCGCATTTTAGCAGCCCAACAAGTTCGACCAGGCTGCCCTTTCGCCTACCTTTCTCTCCCCTCCCCGCCGCACTCCTCCCCATCGCTTCTACTTCACCTTCCCGCTGTATGCGGGCATCGCCCCGACTTGCTCCCGCTCCCGAGCAGATCGGCCTTCATCAGATGAAGCAGACAGTCTCCAACACGACCCTTTCGCCCTTGTTCCACCCCGGGCGACCAAGGCTGAGTCTCCTTCCTCCTCCGCCACCCCGCTTCCCAGAGGAAGCCCCCCGTCCCTCCCCTCCCTCTCTCTCTGCAGTGGTACAACATTCCTCCACACACGCCCCGCTTTGCAACACATGTCGCCGCCGGACAGTAAAGCCCTCCTCCTCTCCTCTCCACACACCCCCACCGCGGGGATTGACCACGATTGGCACCTCTGTGTGGGGAGAGGGCAGGGGCGGCTGACTTGACCTCCGCCCTCCTGCCGCGCCCCTCGAAAGCCAGGGATTAGGCGGCTTTTTCAAGCGTCCCCTTCCTTCCCTCTCGCTCCCACCCCCGGCAGCCAGCAGTCCATTTGTCGGTGCGGAGACCCCGCCGCCCAAGAGGCCCTCCCCTTTCCCCATCCAACGCCCCAACGGTCCTCCGCGGTGACACACAGACCCAGCATTGTCCTCCTCGGCCGGTAAAAGAATCAGGTTACTGTGCTAAATCCCCAGGAGGAGCCGCTTTACACACCGCGGGCTACAGGGCCCAGCGCGTGGAACCTGCACCCGCCTGTTCCTTTGCCTCGCCTGGCTTTTCCTGATCGGGGGGGGGGGGAAGCGACGCCCCAAGAGGCCCCACCAGCCAGGGATCGCGTCCCGCAACGCTCAAGGCGCTGCCCTCCAAGCGCCGCAGAGCCCGGGATGCACACGCGTGGGTTTACTAGGAGGGACGCTGGCGGATTTCGACGCGTCCCCCCTCCTCCCCCACGCGCACCTCCTTCCTTCCCACCCACCCACCCACCCACCCCTCGGTCCATTTAGCCAGTTACCTCCTCCTTCCCCGGCCAGACCGCTTCTTCGCTTGCAGAATCCCCCGCGGCCACCTTGACGAAGAGAGAAGTGTTGTAAGCTGGGCGGTTGCAGCCTTGCAACGGCGATTCATGGAAGATGCCAACCTATCAGGCACGGTCACGGACTCCCAATCCCTATCAACCCCCACCCACCCACGCCCCTCCCCGGGCATGCAACGAGTAAAAGGAACGGGTTGGTTTTGTTTTGTTTTTTTAAGTTTCGACATCGCACAAGATTCGAAAAACACAAGGCTGGGAAAACAAGATATTCCACATTCTGCTCTTTGTAGGCTTTTTTTTCTCCCCTACCTCCCCCCCCCCACAAATTACGAATAAAGCCACCGAAGAACCGTGTTGTAGGCAACGTTAACCCCCCCTCAAAAAAAAAAAAAAGCCCATTCAGCTTGAAACAGAGGGTCCTGTCCCACGCGTGACTGTGCGGTTTCCTTAGTCAATGGTCCCCTCCCTCCTGTCCTCTCCTTAAACCAATACGCCCCGTGTCTTTCCTTTCTAACCGGACGCTGGGAACACCCTGAATTTTCCACCCCTCATTCAAGCCCAGGAGGAGGAGGGCAGCGGCGCTGGGGCTCCGCCAAAGAGAAAGCGGGCCGAAGGCGGGGCAGAGCTTCACGGCTTCCCACCCAAAGCCGTCCATCGGAGGAGCCCCGCTTCCTGCCCTCTCGCTCGCCTCCGACGCCCGTCTACCCCACCCAAAGCCGCCCTTCTCGGCTCCTTCCTCCCACACCCCGTCCTCAAATTAGCCGTTTGCGAACAAGCACCAGAAAGAAGCAGCAGGCGGGGGTGGGGGGAGCGCGAAATCATGTCCGCAACAGTTTTCCGCTCTCTTATTTTTCTCCCAGGGACGGCGGTGGAGTCCCGGCTCTCCTTCTCTCCGCGCCCAGAGAGAGAGAGAGAGAGAGACGAGGGCGGGGGACCCAAGAAATCCAAGAGAGGGAAAATCTCCGGCTTACTTTGACTCTTGGGAGCAGGAAGCTGAGGAGAAGCGAGGCGTTCCTCTTCTTCCACACCGGCGGCCACCCCGCCCAGCCTCAGCCGCTCCCCAACTTCGCGGCTCCGGCTCGCACGACGCCGCGGCGGCGGCTGCCTCCTCACCAGAACAGCGACGACGGCTTGGCGAGCCCGAGGCGACTCATGCGCGGCTCCCGCTGCTCTCCCTCCGCCTCCAGTCCCCCAGTCTGCCACAGGCTGGGGAAAACCCCTGGATTTCCATGAGGAGGGAGGGGGGAGTGGAGGACGGGAGGGGGAGGGAGGGGAGAGGAAGTCTGGCGATGAAGGCGTCGTGCTTTCTGTGCCTTGACTTGCCGGCCCCTTGCTCCGGCTCTTCCCGAAGTTTGGAGCCACCAGGGTGGGGAGGGGGGGAGAGGGCTCGCCCGCGATAAGGCGCGGGGTCTCTTCAAAACTCTCCGGGGCCCTTAGAGGCAACGAAGCTGCAGCAAAGTGGGTCCCCCTCCGAGGCCGCCCCCGCCCGCCCCGCCTCTTCCTCGCCTTCCCCCCGCCCCTCTTTGGGAAAGCCAGCCTTTCCCAAGGCGAGCCCCTCCCGCTCTGAGCAGCGAGCGCTTGAGGAGAAGCTCGTCATGGCAACGCCGCCGGCCTAGCCCTGCCAGGCTCAGCCCCGTCCTCCGAAAGGGGAAGGAGAGAGGCGGGCAGGGACTCTGTTAAGGTGGCTGCCGGCTGCGTCCTGGTTTCGTTTCGTTTTATTTTTTTAAGGGGGAAAATGAGGAGACGCGGCGCCCCGAGGAGAACCCGGAGAGGGGCTCGTTCTGGCGCTACCCTCCGTAGAGAGAGAAACCGGGGTGGGGTAGGGTGGGGGAATAAAACTTTCAACCGAGTGCTAGTAAGGAACAGGAATCATGAGGGAGCTCGGGAGAGCTCGGCCTGTGTGGATGCTGTGGGCTACCATTAAAAACCACAGCTTTGAAGAAAAGATAGCTTGAAGGGGAAGAAGAAGTTGCTGTCGTCTCCCCCAGCCACCCACCCACCATATGTCTTTCTACCAGACTTCAAACTTCACTCCTCAAGAAAATAATATAGGATGGGGGAATTTTATATATATATATATATATATATATATACACATCTCTTCCAACTCTGCAATTCTATGATTCTATGATATATATAAGACATGAGAATTCTTGGCCTCTTCACAAACATCTTCACAGCCATCGTTTAATCGTTTAAAAGAAAAGGCCTTGCAAAATAGCTACACAGTTTTCAAACTATGTGAGGGAAAGCCCTCTCCAGTGTCTCTATTTTGCCCCAATTTCTAGAGCAAAGCAGTGCCAAAGCTTCTGCCAACCAGAACTGTCACTCTCATTTAGAGCAGATCCATTGAATCAATGCAGTTTACATAACTGTTGATTTTACCATCACCTCCCAAAAATAGTATTCTACGGTGAACTCGCCATGGGTCAGTGTAAGAGGAGCGCTCCAAAAAAGCGATACAAGGACTCCCTGAAACAACATCTCAGGCTCTGCCAAATTGATCACCAACAATGGTCCACCATGGCCTCGCATCGGGAGGCATGGAGATGCACTATCCACAATGCTGCAGCCTTATTTGAGAACTCACGCCGAACAAGTCTTGAAGAGAAACAACAACACAGAAAAAATCACAACCCAGAAACATCACCCAAGGAGACCTTCTGCTGTGCTTTTTGCAACCAGACTTGTTTATCTCGGATTGGCCTTTTTAGTCATCAGCGCGCTTGCAGAAAGCGCGGGACAAGTCCTTCCTGAATCTTCATTTGCGAAGAAAAGCCAGAGAGAGAGAGTGATTTTACCATTCAACAGTTTATTCATTGGGTCTCCTCCAGTTGAAGCTAGCAGTTGGATTAGGCGCAGATGGGGGGCAATGAAATGTTTAGCTCCATTTCATGGGTGGGCATCTTAGTCATATGGATTGGTGTACTGTCATCAGGAGGGCTTTAAACTGAATCCTACAATAGGAGACAGCATTTCACTGGATAGGAGGGTATTAAATGTCTGGGAACAATAGTGTCAGTGATACATAGGACATTGGAATGACATCTCGCCAGAGGGCAGTAAAAGTAATAAGGCACTAGAAGGAATGGCCCTTGGTCTGAGATGCCTCTGCAGCAGGGGTAGGAATCATGTGGCCCTCTATATCTTGTTGAACTGTATCTCCCTGTATTGTTCCCCACTGGATAGGCTGGTCAGGGCTACTGGGACATTTGCCCCTCCCCAGACACAAATGCACAGGCCATGGGATGTAAACAAAATGAACTCAAACTTTTAACACAGGAAGAGAGATAGAATTTAATAGCCATTAGTGAAACTGGTGGAATAACAGTCATAAATGAAATTTAGTAACTGAGAGCTATTTCCTCTTCAAAAGGAATAGACTCAGACAGGAATGGAAGAGGCATAGCAATATATGCAAAGGATGTATACATGATTGAGGAGATCTATAACTTGGGACATGGAGGGCAGATTAGAAGAATCTGAGTAAAAATTATAGGAGAGGGAAACAAAGATATCACTATGAGGATCAAGTACTGAAGGTCTGGATGATACTCTTCTAGATCAGATTACCAAACACTAACAAAAATTATACAGTAGTGGGAGACTTCAACTACCCTGATAGCTGTTGGAAATCAAATTCTGCCTTGAATGTAAGATTCAACAAATTCCTCACTTTCTTTGCTGACAATTTCATTTTCTAGAAAGTGAAGGAGGAGTCAAAGAGATGAGCTAGTTTGGATCTGATCCTCACCAAATGAGAAAAAAAGTCAGGGAGATGGAATTAGTAGGAGCTCAGTGCAAATTTGAACACATCATCTTGGGATTGATTGATTATATAGAAGACAAGGAAAGCTGAGTATAGTTGAGGGGGGCACTTTGGATCTTATGAAAACTGATTTCAATAAGCTTAGGAAAATTATGGGTGCGGTAAAAATACAGAGAAGAGAGTGTCTTAAACATGAAACATTGAATAACTGAATTCAAGTCTCCAGGATCAGATGAACAATCCAAGCATAGTACATGCAATCTCACTATAATATTTGAGAATTCTTGGAGAAGAGGAGAGGTCACTGAAGACTGGAGATGGAAAAACATCATCCCATCTTCAAAAACATAGAACAAGAGGACCTAGGCAATCACCAAGCAGTCAGGAATTTTTCTTTAATCAATCCATCTGAGAATACTTAGAAAAGAATTCTGTGGTTACTAGTAGCTAGCATGGGTTTCTCAAAAGCAAATCATGTCAAACTAATTGTATTTCTATGTGTTTCTCTTTTTAAAAATAGAATCACAAGCATGGTAGATCATGTGAAGGTAATGTATCTTGATTTCAGTTACTTTTGACAATATGCAAAGGGACCTTGTAGTACCTTTGAGAATGACAGAAAGAAGTTGTAGCATAAGCTTTCATAGACTTCAGTCTCCTTCCCTAGCATAAGCTTTCAGACTTCAGTCCATGAAGTCTACAAAAGCTTATGCTACTATTTCTTTCTGTCAGTTCAAAGGTGCTACAATTTCAAAGGTGCTACAAGAACCTTTTGCATACTGGTATTCCAGACTATACAGCTATGTCTTTGAATTCTACTTTTGACAGTGTCTCTTTTTATATCATTGCAGACAAGCTGCTAAAATGTGGACTAGGTGATGCTACTGTTAAGTGGATTTGTAGCTAGTTAATGGACCAAATCCCAAGAGTGTTCATTAATAGCTTCCTTGTCATTCTGGAGGGAAGTGACAAGTGGGATACTGCAGGGTTCTGTCTTGGACCCAGTTTTGTTCAACATCTTTCTAAATGAAATGTGTTACCATATATATCTTCAGAACACATGAATGAATTCAAACATGTTCTGAGTAAACATGCCTATCAAGAATCTTGTGACTTTGGCAATAGCATATCATAAGCAAATTGGACTCAATAAACCGTATTCACACAGAGCTCTCTAAAAGGGGAATTTTATTGAACACACAGAAGTCAAGATATGCACAGTAGTTGCACTGGGGAATAACAAAAATTATGGTAGAGCTTCATAAATGGCAAATAGAACATGCAAAATATGAACAGACACCCAAAAGAGCACAGTTACTTTAGGATGGGCAGATACTAACTCAAAATGAGCAAACATGCAAGGCTGCAAGGATTTTGAATTAAGTACGCTGAAGTTGTAGGGGTTGCTAAGAGGAGAGAAAGAAAGAGATTCAAAGGTAAGAAAAATATAATACTTTCCCTAATACACACATGCACACCAGAGAAGGGCGGGGGGCAGATTTGGGAAGTTGCATTGAGCAGGGAAAATACTCCCCAAAAGATAGATTCTAGAGATGTCAAAAGTTACCTCTCCTTGGTCCAGTTGGACTTGTGAGAAGCTAAGGGGCAGTCCTGGCTGGAACTGTGCAAAGGCAACGAGGACAAGCTAACCAAGGTTCTCTATCAAAGCCAGGATTTTGAAAAATAGAAATGAGCTGATGAGATTATCTGGCCCAGAGCAAAGCTATGCTAGTGATTTCAGCAAGAGTCTTCCAGGAGAAGGAGGCAGAGAGAGTCTTGGTTCATCCTTCAAGTAGACCCTCAGCCCCAGAATGACTACCTTTGCATTTGGAATCCTACTTAAAAGATCCCAGGAGTGAAGAAAATCATGCCATCAGGAAGTTTTCTAAAACAAGGGCACTTCTTACAATAAAGGATGTCCCTCTGGATTTCCAATGCCATATATTACCCAGTATTTGGTTTAACAAAAGGTAGAAGAGTCTCAAACAATCATACACTTAAGAAAGACATCACAGAATTCTAAAGTTGATCACCCTTGCCCAAAGGTGACATCTCTTATCAAGGGAATTTCCTGTCTATAATGCATTGTTTGCCAATAGTGTATCCCAATAGTTTAATATGCAGTCTTGACACAGCTAGTGGAATTAATGGAATTCCATTCTTTCAGAAATGAATGCTTGCTACAAGATTTTGAATAAGAGAGACCTTTCCAGCCAATCCTTCTGTTTCTTTAGACAATCAAAAGTCATTCCATTTTTGAGCATACACACATACTGTACATCATGGAAGGGATGTTGCAGAAATATGGTGAACTTGGAGTACACTTGGATGAAGGAGCAGAGGAGCAGATGCTCACCAGATTTTCAGATGACACCAAACTGAGTGTAAATCAGCTAATAGGACAGAATCAGAATTCAGTGTCATCTCAGCAGATTGAAGAAGTGGGCCCAAAATAACAACATTAATTTCAACAGAAATAAATATAAGGCTGTACATTTTGGCAGGAAAACCAGGTGTGCAAACATAGGATGGATGATACCAAGTGTCAGATGGTTTGACAGCAGTACATGTGAAAGGCATTTAGGGTTCTTAGTAGCTCACAAACTCAGCACAAGTCAGCAGGAAAGTAATAGTACCATTCTATTCTGCTTTGGCCAGAACTTACCTAGAATATTGCGTCTAATGCTGGGTGTCTAGTGCTTTAAGAAAGATATCCTTAAGTACATTGCCACATAAGCCTGCCTTCAGACTTCCCTAACGTAGTTCCCTCCAGAGGTGCTGACTTTGTTGTTGTGTGCCTTCAAGTCATTTCCAGCTTATGGTGACCCTAAGGTAAACATGTCACAGAGTTTTCTTGTTCAGAGGGGGATTGCCTTTGGCTTCCTCTTGAGTCTGAGATAACATGATTTGCCCAAGGTCCCACAGTGGATTTCCATAGCTGAGCAGGAATTTGAACCCTGGTCTCCAGGGTTATAGTCCACCATGCAAACCATACACCTCACTGGTTCTCAGACTACTCTCCTCTTATCCCCAGCCAACATGATGAGAGTTGTAAACAATCTGGAATGTGTTCAGAGAAGAATGTCCAAATCGATAAATGGTAAACTCCTTCCTATGAGCAATAATTGAGAGAGCTGGGTATGGTTAAGCTTGGAGAAGAGAATACCATATTGAGCAGTGATATGATAGCTTTCCATAAGAGAAAAAAAATATGTCTCAAGGTGCTGAAAATATAGTCTTTTATTATCTCTGTGTGTGTATGCCTTCAAGTGGCCTGTCAACTTGAATTTCATAGGGTTTTAGGCAAGGAATACTCAGGGATAGTTCACCAGTTCTTTCCTCTGAAATATAACCTACAGCACGTGGTATTCATTGGCAGTGTCCCTCCAAATACTAACCAGGGCTGACCCACCTTAGCTTCCAAGATCAGAGGGATCTGGTGCCTTTAGGGTATCTAAAAAGACTAATAAAATATCATTTTAGATAATTTAATCTTAGCAAATTTAGTTAATAAAAGACAATCTTTTTAGCATCTTAAGACATGCCTCTTTCTTGTGGATTGCACTGAATGTTCCCCAATTTTTATTTCTTTTGTTTTACATCATAGGGAAGATGGATAAGTTTGTTTTCTACTGCTTGTGAGGTTAAGACCCAAACCAAGGGATTGAAATTACAAAAAGGGAGATTACAAGTAAACAATTTAACCATGGAAAGAGCTCTTTAATGTTGAAATGGAGTGCCTCCAAAAGTAGTGGACTCTCACCTTTTCTGGACGCTTTTAAACAGAGGCTGGACAGCCTTCTAGGATCATAAATCATAAAGTTGGAAGAGACCACAAGGGCCATCCATTCTAACCTCCTGCCATACAGTAACACACAATCAAAGCACTTCCAACAGATGGCCATCCAACCTCTATTTAAATACTTTCAGAGAGACCCCACTTCACTTCGAGGCAGTGTATTCTGTTGTTGAACAGCTCTTACCATCAGAAAGTTCTTCCTAAGTTTAGGTGGAATCTTTTCCCTTTAGTTTGAATCCATCTGGAGCAGCAGAAAACAAGCTTGCTCCTTCTTCAATATGACATCCCTTCAAATATTTAAACATGGCTATCATGTCACCTCATAACTTTCTCTTCTCCAGGCTAAACATACCTAGCTTTCTAATCTGCTCCTCAAAGGGCATGGTTTCCAAACCTTTTACCATGTTTGTTGCCCTCCTCTGGACATGTTCCAGCTTTTCAATATCCTTCTTGAACTGTGGTGCCCAGAACTGGACACAGTATTCCAGATGAGGTCTGACCAAAGCAGAATAGAATGGTACTATTACTATACTCCAATGGATGCAGCCTAGAAGCTTTCTTAGCTGCTGCATCACACTGTTGACTCATGTTCAACTTGTCTACTAAGACTCCTAGATCCCTTTTACATGTATTGTTGTCAAGCCAGGTGTCACCCATCCTATATTTGTGCATTCATTTTTTTCTGCCTAAGGATAGACCTTACATTTCTCTCTGTTGAAATTCATTTTGTTAGTTTGGCTAACAAAATTTAGCCAATACATTCTTGCACTAGTAGAAGTCTGGACTTGATGAATGCTGGGTGTCCCCCCTCTACAATTCTGTGATTCTGTGAAAGGTGAGTTGCACAAGCCCTATTACACACACATTTTTTTAAAAGAGGGGGTATCATGAAGTATATCATGGGGTTATGAGGCCTAGCCATACTATATCCGTATATAGTCATATCATATCTTACTCTGACTCCTACAGTGAAAATGTTTAGCCACTGTCTGCATTTTCAGATGGGATGAACTTTTCATGAGATGTACATAGAGTATCATACAGGAATGGTTCTTGATGGTCTTGTGTGGGTCTAAATACCAAATCAGTACACATGGAGAACTTTCCCCATGCTGTCTGAATGTATGGATGGCAAAGAAACATATTACTGTAGTTGGAGGCAGAGCCATCCTTCGTAGCCTTTTGACCCAACTAACCATTCTTCCAATCTATGGAAAAGTGGAGGGTTGTGTAAATACCTGCAAGTGTACAATAAGCATAGAGAAATGAGTGTGCATATGGAACAAGCTTCACGGTTAGTGAAAATAAGTTAAACTAAATACATTTAGGATAAGTGAATGACAGATCTGCACAAAATACTTAACTGAAGTTCACTCAGTTTAATTAAACAACCATGTGTTCTAATGTAAGCTGTGCAGGAGACCTCTTAGCACTGTTTTACATACCACTTGTTGAAAAACACATGTACACCTATCTGTAGACACAGAGAAGTGTTATAGCTATTGTTTACCCAGTGATATGTACTAATATGTTGCATGTAGTTGAAAAGCACACATTTGTCAGAGGCATAGATCACATTTTGCAACCCACATGAACAATATTGTAAACCACTTTGGTATTTATGTAAAAATGAAAAACAGTATAAATATTAAAATAAAAAGGCATAGAATTCTTAACAGGAAGCTGCATCCCAAGAATAACTCATCAAAGCAGCTTGCTGAGAGGTGTGTATACTTAGATTTTACATTATAAAGAATCAGACAGCCTTCAATCAGCCACCAGAAAGACAAAAGCAAGATTTCACAATCAAAGGTAATTCTTTGGGGAGCAGGAACTTTCCTAGAGATAGAAGGACTACACATTCATATTGTTCAATCAATAGACTGAGATTATCTGGTTCTGCATTTTCCAGATAATTTCTTTACTTGTATTATAAAAAGATAAATCAGGGGAAAGGGAAGAATGACATCATAGTTGTACCAATGTTAACTTGACTGGGTATGAATAACTGATTTCTAAATACTGGCCTTGGACCAATTGATTAGCCTCATAAATTGTTCTTGGAAGGAGATTATGTATTATGTTATGTTAGAGTATATTAGTTTTTTAATGCCTGAATGTGTTATTTGTAAAACACTAGTGTCTAGTGTCTTTTTATTAGAAAGGTGTCCAAGGCAAGTGATAATAATGATGCAGATTTGGGTACCTACAGATGTCTGTGTCTGGCATTTTATCAAGGTATGTTTTAGAAAGGAAGGGAAAGGCAATTTTCTTAAGAGTGTAATGATGGAATAGCTTCCAGTTGAGTTCTAAAATCAGCCCTTGCCTCCCGGCATTTTAACCTCTAGTAACAGAAAGTGCAAGTTGCAAGATTCTCATGGCCCTCAGGCAAAATGTCATGAATGTCCCCTTCTCTCTGTGAATTCCCTTTCCACATCACTTCTCACTTGAAAGGAGAGAGTGAGCATCTGTCTGGCAGAGATAAAATAAGTGCCAGACAGTCACATTATGCTGTTTCTTCTGCCACCAAACACCCTTTCCATTGAGACATGGGAGATAGTCCCAACATATCTTGCAGTGATGTAGAAGTCACTGAAGCAATACCCGGGTTTTATGCTTAGCATAAGCCCTAGAAGAGGGTCAGAGTTGAGGAGAAGGGGTAGCTAGTGGGCAAGTGATGACTGCCACGGTGGAGGTTGTGACCCCTCTGTTGCTGCCTTCCTTTCCATAATCAGTTGCTTCTCCTCCCTCCAGATTTTGGACTGAAACTGCTATCATCCTTCACCATTGGGTATGTTGGCCCAGTGTCATGGGAGCTGCAGATAAGTGATCTGATATATCCCACTGTGAAAGATTCCTTGCAAAATAGTGGACAGGAGCAGTCTAAGGCTCTCTGGAAAGATTTCCAGATTCTAATAGGAAAGGACACCAGACAATAGCTGAGTAAAGCCAGCCCTACCCAGAGCTTGGAAGTAACACATTACAAATAAAAAAGTTAACACTACCTAGTCAGAGGGTGGGTGGTTTTGTTTTGTTTTTTTGGTAATTAGGATGTGATATTTTACATTAATGAGTAAGAAGAGTAAAGTTACTTTACTTGTGCAACAAGTAATGACTGATAGCTACTTTGAAAAGTTACTTTTCAAAAGCATTTTAGAAGCATTTTGATAGATTTTAAAAGCTTTTATCTCTTTCTCTCATTAACCCTAAGAGGATTTTTTTTCTCTCAAAAGAGAAATGGAAAGTAATAAATAATGCAAAAAATTATTTTTCCACAATGAGTTACATTTCAAACTGTAACAAATAATAGGAACAAATTACTTTTAGAATGTAACTGCCCAAGCTTTAACGCTACTCTTAATGATTATCTAGTTGGTGGTGTTGGTGGAAGTGTTGGTGGAGCTATTGTACTGTCTATTCTCCTTTATGGGTCTGAAACATGGGTCACCTATCGCCACCACTTACGACTCCTCGAACGCTTTCATCAGTGCTGTATACGCACAATCCTAAATATACACTGGACTGACTATGTGACGAATGTTGCTGTCCTTGAGCAAGCAGAGATCACCAGCATTGAGGCCATGATATTGAGAACACAGCTGCACTGGGCAGGGCACGTTTCTAGGATGGAGGACCATCGCCTCCCAAAAATAGTACTCTATGGTGAACTCGCCATGGGTCAGTGTAAGAGGGGTGCTCCAAAAAAGCGGTACAAGGACTCCCTGACACAACATCTCAGGCTCGGCCAAATTGATCACCAACAATGGTCTGCCCTGGCCTCACATCGGGAAGCATGGAGATGCACTATCCACAATGCTGCAGCCTTATTTGAGAACTCATGCTGAACAAGTCTTGAAGAGAAACGACAACGCAGAAAGAATCACAACCTGGAAACATCACCCAAGGAGACCTTCTGCTGTGCTTTCTGCAACCAGACTTGTTTATCTCGGATTGGCCTTTTTAGTCATTAGCGCGCTTGCAGAAAGCGCGGGATGAGTACTTCCTGAATCTTCATTTGCAAAGAAAAGCCAAAGGTGTTGGTGGAAGTGGAAGAAAAGGTAGAGGGAAAGGAGTGACTGTGATGTTTGTTAATCATGTGTTGTTTTACGTATGGTGAAAGCTAAGGTGATCTCTTGTTCTCTTGCAGTAAGGCGTGCTACAAGAGTTATGAAATCACATGGATTTCTAGAACCGCCTCCAGCCACAATCCTTTGCTTGTTTGCCTTAGAGAAAGATCCATTGAACACAGTTGAATTTAGCTCTGAGTAATTGTACTCAAGACATTTTGCTGCCTGAAGGAGAGCAACAAATGACACTTCCATCCAATTCCAGGGTGTGTAGAACTCACTTTCTTTTCATGTGTGAGACAAGTACCTCGTGTCCTATCTGGCAGTACAACTCTCTCTCGTCTCTGGCTTTTATTTGGAAATGAAGATTCAAGAAGGACTCATCCCGCGCTTTCTGCAAGTGTGCTGATGACTAAAAAGGCCAATCCGAGATAAATAAGTCCGGTTACAGAAAGCACAGCAGAAGGTCTTCTTGGGTGATGTTTCCGGGTTGTGATTCTTTCTGCGTTGTCATTTCTCTTCAAAACTTGTTCAGCATGAGTTCTCAAATAAGGCTGCAGCATTGTGGATAGTGCATCTCCATACCTCCCGATGTGAGGCCAGGACGGACCATTGTTGGTGATCAATTTGGCCGAGCCTGAGATGTTGTGTCAGGGAGTCCTTGTATCACTTTTTTTGGAGTGCCCCTCTTACGCTGACCCATGGCAAATTAACTGTAGAGTACTATTTTGTGGAGGCGATGGTCCTCCATCCTAGAAACGTGTCCTGCCCAGGGCAGCTGTGTTCTCAATATCATGGCCTCAATGCTGGTGATCTCTGCTTGCTCAAGGACAGCAACATTCATCACATAGTCAGTCCAGTGTATATTTAGGATTGTGCGTATACAGTGCTGATGAAAGCATTCGAGGAGTCATAAGTGGTGGTGATAGGTGACCCATGTTTCAGACCCATAAAGGAGAATAGACTGTACAATGGCTGTATACACAATAATGACAACATTAATAACTAAAAATTTGGTGTCCTTTCGTGACCTCAGATCTTCTTCATGAGACAGCTGCTTCACTCTGCCTCATGACAGGGCTTTGCTTTGGGTTGTATCCAGTGATGTCAGTCCACTGATGGAATGCTGTTTGATCCAGTAGAAGCTCCTGTGAAAAGAAAGAGGGAGGAAAGAGGTGATTTTCACAAATTCTATCCTTTCTTCTTCAGGTTCCAGTGTTACCTCCCATGCTGTGCTTAAGTGTCCCCAACCTCTCATGCAGATTGTGTGGGGTGGGGTAACAGGAAGCTGCTGAGGAAACAAGGAACCAAGAGAAATCACCTTATACATTCTCCAGGAGTGCCATTGCCCTACCAAATAAGACTTCTGCCTCCCCTCCCACCTATGAAATTTTCCTTCACCCTCCACATTTCCACATTTCTAGCATTGCTGTTAACTGCCATCAAGTCGACTTTGACTTATGCCAGCCCCATGAATGAGAGACCTCCAAGTCACCTTATTATCAACAGCCCTGTTCAGGCCTTGCTGACTCAGGGCTGTGGCTTCCTTGATTGAGTCTGTCCACCTGGGATGCAGTTTTCCTCTTTTCCTACTGCCTTCTGCCTTACCAAGCATTATTGTCTTTTCTAGTGAGTTATGTCTTCTCTTGATATGGTCAACATATTACAGTCTCAGTTTAGTCATCTTGGCTTCCAGGGAGAGTTCAGGCTTGGTTTGTTTTAGGATCCATTTATTGGTCTTTTTAGAAGTCCATGGTATCCATAGAACTCTTCTCCAGCACCACATTTCAAAGGAATTTCTTCCTATCAGCTTTCTTCACTGTCCAGGTTTCACAACCATACATAGAAATGGGAAAAATGATGGCCTGGACTATCCAAACTTTAATATTCAATTATGTATCTTGACACTTCAGGATCTTGTATAGTTCCTTCATAGCTACCCTTCCAAGTCCTAGTCTTCTTTTGATTTCTTGACTGCAGTCTCCATTCTGATTAATGATTGAGCCAAGGTATGGAAAATCTTGAACTATTTCAACACCTTTATAACTTTAAATACATGTAAAGATATGTAAATCATCTGTGGTCATTATTTTAGTTTTCTTAATGTTCAATCGTAAACCTGCCTTTGTACTTTCTTCCTTTACTTTCTTCAGTAATCATTCCAAGTCTTCACTATTTTCTGCTAGCTGGATGGTATCATCAGCATATCTTACATTGTTGATGTTCCTTCCTCCAATTTTCACACCTCCTTTCTCTGACTCTAATCCTGCTTTAAATATGATATGTTCAGCATAGAACAGATAGGGTGATAAAATGCTGCCTTGCCTGACCTCCTTGCTCATTGGAAACCATTCTGTTTCTCAGTATTCTGTCCTAACAGTCGCCTCTTGTCCTGAGTATAGCTTATGCATCAGGACAATAAAATATTGTGGCACATCCATTTCTTTAAGAGCAATCCATAGTTTTTCATGATCTATAGAATCAAAACACAGGGTGATTTTCTTCAGAAATTCTTTTGTATCCATTTTCCAATGCATGTTTTCAATATGACCCCTGGTACATCTTCCTTTCCTGAATCTGGCTTAGACATCTGGAATTTCTCACTCCATATATGGTAAAAGTCTTTGTTGTAGAATTTTGAGCATCACTTTGCTTACATGGGAAATTAATGCAATGGTCCTGTGTTTACTGAAATCCCTGGTGTCCCTTTTGCAAACACAATTTAGGCATCCAAAGAAAAAGGGCAAGCAATGACCAAGGGAATATGAACACAGCAGTTGTCTCACTCTCTGTGATACTAGAAATTTGAGTCAGAAGGAAATCAGAAGGAAAATTTGATTGGGGAGGAAGAATTCTCATTTGAAGGATCAGTGCTTTCATTTTGTAACATCCCCCCCCCACACACACACATAGGTACACTCCTGATTCTCTCTATTTCTATTCATGGAAAGCTGCACTGAAATGAAGAACTATCAGTAGAGCAGACACAATTGGATTTGGGAACCAAAATAAACAATTTAACTTTCTGTTGAGATCAATATCAGTGACCTTTCATTCTTCAGTGGCCTTTGCCCACCAAGGATTTGAATTTCTTGCACATGACTAATTTCAAACACAGCTCACACAAAGGAATCAGGAAGGGATTGCTTAAAATCAGAGTAGGGGACAGAGTTTCCTTTTTAAATTTAATTTGTTCCTGCACGACATATTATGTATTATAGTGTTTGAGAAGTAGCCCACTGCCATTGCTGATTACAATGTTAAAGTACCTCAATACATCACTCTTTCCATTTCTGTTACTTCATTGGGGGAGGGAAACCAGAGGATTGATAAGTGGTGTAAAACCTGAAAAATTCCTGTCAAAACGCCTCTAAAAAGATCATAGAATCATAGAATCATAGAATTGCAGAGTTGGAAGAGACCACAAGGGCCATCCAGTCCAACCCCCTGCCATGCAGGAAATCACGATCAAAGCATCCCCGACAGATGGCCATCCAGCCTCTGTTTAAAGACCTCCAAGGAAGGAGACCCCACCACGCTCCGAGGGAGTGCGTTCCACTGCCGAACAGCTCTTACTGTCAAAAAGTTCCTCCTCATGTTGAGGTGGAATCTCAGTTCCTGGAGCTTGCACCCATTGCTCCGTGTTCCAGTCTCTGGAGCAGCAGAAAACAAGCCTGCGCCATCCTCAGCGTGACATCCCTTCAAATACTTAAACAGGGCTATCATATCGCCTCTTAGCCGTCTTTTTTCCAGGCTAAACATACCCAGCTCCCTAAGTCTCTCCTCATAAGGCATGGTTTCCAGACCTTTCACCATTTTAGTTGCCCTTCTCTGGACACGCTCCAATTTGTCAATATCCTTTCTGAATTGTGGTGCCCAGAACGGGACATAGTATTCTAAGTGAGGTCTGACCAAGGCAGAATAGAGTGGCACTATTACTTCCCTTGACCTATACTTCTATTGATACAGCCCAAAATCGCATTGGCCTTTTTAGCTGCCGCATCACACTGTTGGCTCATGTTCAACTTGTGGTCTACTAGGACTCCTAGATCCCTTTCGCATGTAGTCTCATTCAGCCAGGTCTCTCCCATCCTATATTTATGCATTTCATTTTTCCGCCCCAAATGCAGTACCTTACATTTATCCGTATTGAATTTCATTTTGTTAGCTTTGGCCCAGCTCTCCAGTCTATCCAGGTCATTCTGAATTTTGATCCTGTCCTCTAGGGTATTAGCTACTCCTCCCAATTTGGTGTCATCTGCAAATTTGATAAGTATGCCCCTAATTCCCTCATCCAAGTCATTGATAAAGTTGTTGAATATCACTGGGCCCAGGACAGAACCCTGTGGCACCCCACTGGTCACATCTTTCCAAGATGAAGAGGAGCCACTGCTGAGCACCCTTTGGGTTTGGCCGGTCAACCAATTACAAATCCATTGAACAGTTAACTTGTCTAGCCCACATTTTACAAGCTTGTTTGCAAGAATGTCATGGGGAACCTTGTCAAAGGCCTTACTGAAATCAAGGTATGCAATGTCCACAGCATTCCCTTCATCTACCAAGCTGGTAACTTTATCAAAAAAAGAGATCAGATTAGTCTGGCATGACTTGTTTCTCTGAAACCCATGTTGACTTTTTGTGATTATGGCATTGCCTTCTAAATGTTCACAGACTCTCTGTTTAACGATCTGCTCAAGAATCTTCCCTGGTATTGATGTCAGACTAACTGGACGATAATTGTTGGGATCCTCTTTTTTCCCCTTTTTGAAGATGGGAACAACGTTTGCCCTCCTCCAGTCTGCTGGGACTTCTCCTGTTCTCCAGGAGTTCTCAAAGATTATTGCCAATGGCTCTGAGATTATATTTGCCAGCTCTTTTAATACTCTTCAAATATAACTTTTGAAAGTAACTGTAGGGCATTATTTATTTATTTATTTTGTATACCACCTATCAGTGCCAAAGCACTCCCTAGGCAGCTTATGATGTAAAAAACAAGTAAAAAAAAAGATAATTAAAATAATTAAAAGTAACAATTAAAATTATTTTTAAATATATATACAAGTTAAAACAATAAAAATACATAAAAGCACACCCCAATAAAGCCTCTGTGTCTACAGCTACAAATTAAAAACTTGCTGAAACAAAAACATTTTTGCCTGCCAGCGAAAGGAAAGAAAGGAGGGGGCCAGCCTAGCCTCCCAAGGAATGGTGTTCCAGAGGGTGGGAGCAGCCACTGAGAAGGTTCTCTCTCGTGTCCTTACCAAGTGAGCCTGGGATGATGGTGGGGAGAGAAAGCCTTCCCCTGAGGATCTTAACATTCTGGCAGGTTTGTATCAGTAGATATGGTCTTTGAATTGTGCTTGGAAATGAACCAGTAGCCAGTGAAGCTATTTTAACACAGGGATTATATGACCCCTATAGCTAGCCCTGGTCAGCATTCTGGCTGTAGCATTCTGGACCCACTGAAGTTTCCCAGCAGTTTCCAAAGGCAGCCCCACATAGAGTGCATTACAGTAGTCCAAACAGGATATAATCAAGGCAATATGTCACCATGGCCAGATCTGACGTCTCATGGATTGGGTACAGCTGGTGCACTAGTTTTAACTGTGCAAATGCTACTGCTGAGACCTGGGCATCGACGCTCAGAGCTGAGTCCAGGAGCACACCCAAGCTGCGAGCCTGAGATTTCAGAGGGAGTGCAACCCCATCCAGCACAAGCTGAGTCCCTATTCCCTGATCTACCTTTCAACTGACCAAGAGCATCTCTGTCTTGTCTGGATTAAGTTTCAATTTATTTGCCCTCATCCAGTCCATCACTGACAACAGACATTGGTTCAGTACTGAGACAGCTTCTTTGGAATCAGATGGAAAGGAGAGATAGAGTTGGGTGTCATCAGCATACTGGTGACACCATACTCCAAAACTCTAGGGTGCCAGTTACACGACAAAAATTGTCGCGAGGCTTACCATGACTTCCTGATCCCATATCTGTCCCTCGCTGTTTATACGATTTTTGTCACTCTTTAGGAAATCCTGGAAGATCCCATGATTGATATTTACACAACAAAAGTCTTTATTGGTCCCGCACTGTTATATCCCATGCTTTTGCTGTTTACATATGTTTAGCTTACCGGGATTTTTTTTTTTTTTTGGCTGTCAATCAAGAATGCGATTACTCGTGTTTTCACAACCTCGGTGATGCACTTCCTTTAGAGTTCCGCACCACAAGCGATGCTATTGGCTCGCTGGGGGGGGGGGAAAGAGGGGCTTGTGTTTATCCTATATCTTAAAAATGTTAACCCTTTAAGCAGAGGCAGAAGGCATTTTGAAAGACCTCAGATGGAGGAACAATTAAACCATGTCCTTTCCTTTTGAAATCAAGTCGAGTGGGGGGAGGAGAGGCTTGGAGTTTCTTCTTAAATCTTGACGCTTTAAGCAGAGGCAGAAGGCATTTTGAAAGACCCAGACTGAGATCTTTCGCTCAGATGCAGGGAGTGCTTTCTTTTTGAAATCAAGCCGAGTGAGGTGGGGGGGGGAGGCTTGGGTTTCCCCTTGCCTCTTTAAAATGTTAACCCTTACAGCAGAGTTTTAGCAGCAGAGTGAACTTGCTGATTGAATGATTTCAAGCCAGTGACAGACAGGCATTTTGAAAGACACAGACACAGAGAGGGGGGATTAAAGGGTGTTCATTCGCTCAGAGGCTGGAATATTTTACTGTGCCCGTTCAGACCCAGGGAGGTGATCAAGGCAGGGGATGAATGGGCGACCCTCTGCCCACCACGATCTCTTTGTAACATGCAGTTGAGGAAGAGATTAAAGCTGAAGGGTTTGCAGTGTAGAAATCCATTTAAAAAGGTGATTGAGTACACACGCGCACACGCGCGCACACACACACACACACATCAACCTTCGTGCAGCTAGAAGGGATGCCTTTATTTTCAGCTGGTGAGGCTGGATCTGTTGAACGGGTGACTGACCTCTCCTTTTCTGGTCCCTGATCTCTAAGCCCGCCCCCAGTCACCATTTCCGGTCATCCCCTAGTACCGAGATATTTTGTCCCAGGCTGTTTACATTTCCAATTTTCCGAATCCTCCAGTGACTTTTTTAAAAACTGGCACAAACTGCGGGACTGGAAGTCCTGCAGGTTGAGGGATAAAAGGTGGCCCCCCTTCCGAAAATCATGTACCTGACCCGATGTATGTGTAAACTGCCAGGGATCGACACGAAGTTCTTCCTGAGACATTTTCATCGTGTAAACGGTACCCAGATGACCTCTCCCAGGGTTTCATGTAGATATTGAATAGCATGCGGGACAAAACAGAACCCTGAGGGACCCCACAGGCCAATGGCCAGGGCCTCTAACAGGAGTCCCCAGCACCACCTTCTGAGTTCTCCCCTCCAAGAAGGACTGGAACCACTGCATAACAGTGCCTCCAAGTCTCATCTCAGAGAGGCAGCTCAGAAGGATACTATGGTTGATGGTGTTGAAAGCTGATGAGAGGTCCAGCAGAACCAACAGGGATACACTCCCCCTGTCCAGTTCTCTGCATAAGTCATCCAGCAAGGCAACCAAAGCTGTCTCTGTCAAACCAGGCCTGAAGCCAGATTGAAATGGATCTAGATAATCTGTTTCATCCAGAAACTCCTGTAGCTGAGAGGCCACCACCCGCTCTAGAACCTTGCCCAAAAATAGAATGTTGGAGACTGGCCGATAGTTCTTCAGAGCAGTGGGGTCCAGGGAGGCCTTTTTTTAGTAACAGCCTCACCACAGCCTCTTCAAGGCAACTTCATTTATGCCAATGAAGTTCTTTAATGTATTTACTATGCCTTCATTGTCCTCAAAATAACTTGTTACAACTAACTACATTGCATGTAACTCATTGCTTCCAAGATCTGAGTGAGGAACTCCTTGTGATCCTCAACATTTCCTAGCTCACTTGACCACCCTCAGACAAATGTCATGCAGGCCATTTTGCTCTCCAAACCACTCTTGGGGAGTCACTTACTCTTCTATATTAGTTAGAGAAGGGGTGGAGTGGCACCATGATAGACAAAGGCTGCATCTGTACTGCAGAAATAATCCAGGTTGACATCGCTTTAATTGCCATGGCTCCATCCTATGGAATCCTGGAATTTGTAGTTTGGTCTGGTACCAGAGCTCTCTGACAGAGAAGGCTAAATATCTCAGAAAACTACAAATCCCAGAATTCCATTGCATTGAGCCATGGCAGTTAAAGCAGTGTCAAACTGGATTATTTCTGCAGTGCAGATGCAGCCAAAGAGTTAAATAATACTGCAGTGCTGCAGGACCTTCCCCTACCTCCATTGGCTCCAGCTTCATCATATCAGCTCTTTTTCTGCCTTACAATGGCCTTAGATAGGAAAAGGAGCCCCCACAATGGCTTTAGACAAGGAGCCACGTGGCTGATTTAAATGTATCTGTCAAGGGTGTGTCATGATAAAATTGGTTAAGTTAGCTTTGGGACAAGACCTTCTCTTTGGCCTAAGAAACACTCCACAAATAAAACAGTCTGAAACTGGATTATTTGCCATGGCTCCTTCCTATGTAATCCTGGGACTTGTAGTTTTACAAGGTCTTTAGCCTTCTCTGCCAAAGGCTGCTAGTGCCTCACCAAACTACAGATCCCAGGGTTCCATAGGAAGGAGCCATGACAAATAATCCAGTTTCAAACTGGATTATTTGTGTAGTGTGGATTTGGCTTTTGTCACCTTTTAAACATTGGTATTAGCTAAAGAAGTCGCTGGAAGGGAGAGGAAGATTGAAAGATTCATATGCTCTGGCTGGTTATGAACTCCCCCACTCTGCCATTCTTGCTGGTTGAATTAAAATGCAACCAGGATGCCAACTGTCCACAGTCTAATGTCCAGATCTTCAAAAGTTTCTGAAACAGCTTGCCTTTCCATAAAGCCTTATGAGAAGACTTGGAAGTAAACACATTACCAAACAAATGGGGTAATCTATATATATAATTCTCTTGGGTATGTTGCCATTTCCAGTGTGCTGATTGGCTGCTTAGAAACCTATCCAACCAATCACAGGTCTGTTGGGCAGCCAATCAGCACACTGGGGGGCAGGACCATGTGGATTCCAAACATGGCTGCTGGAGAGGGAAAGGAAGTAGTTTGGGGGTGGATGTGGTGTGTGCTGGAGTGCAGGAGGTGGGGGCCAAGGGGCAGAAAGAGTGGAGAAGGGGTGGCAGGGGGTAGAACAAGTGGAGAGGGTGGCAAAGGGCAGAACAAGTGGAGGGGGTGGCAGGGGGAAGATCAAGTAGAGGGGGGGCAGGGGGAAAGTACAAACAGAGGGGGTGGCAGTGGGCAGAACAAGTGGAGGGGGCAAGGGGGAAGAACAAGCAGGGGGGTGGTAGTGGGGAAGAACAAGCAAAGGGTGGCAGGGGACAAAACAAGCAGAGGTGGGTGACAGGGGGCAGAACAAGAAGAGGGGGTGGCAGGGGCTAGAACAAGTGGAGGGGTGGCAGGGGCAGAACAAGTGGAGGGGGTGGCAGGGGGCAGAACAAGTGGAGGGGATGGCAGGGGGGTACAACAAACAGAAGGGGTGGCAGTGGGCAGAACAAGCGGAGGGGGGCAAGAGGGCAGAACAAGTAGAGGGGGGTGGCAGGGGACAGAACAAGCAGCGCGGGTGGCAGGGGGCAGAACAAGTGGAGGGGGTGGCAGCGGCAGAACGAGTGGAGGGGCATGGCAGGTGGCAGAACAAGTGGAGGGGGGTGGCAGGGGGCAGAACAAGTGGAGGGGGTGGCAGGTGGCAGAACAAGTGGAGGGGAATGGCAGGGGGAAGAACAAGTGGAGGGGGTGGCATGGAGCAGAACAAGTTGAGGGGGTGGCAGGGGGGAGAACAAGCAGAGGTGGGTGGCAGGGGGCAGAACAAGTGGAGGGGGACAAGGGGGCAGAACAAGCGGAGAGGGGTGGCAGGGGGTAGAACAAGCAGAGGGGGTGGTGGGGGCTAGAAGAAGTGGAGGGGGTGGCAGGGGGCAGAAAAAGCAGAGGGGAGTGGCAGGGAGCAGAACAAGCAGAGGGGGTGGCAGGGGGCAGAACAAGTGGAGGGGGGTGGCAGGGGCAGAGTTTTTTAATGGTGTATGGTACATCGGGTCCAGCTTGTTGTAATTCATTCCTCTTTGCAACAGCAGTGGTATATGTAACTTTATCACTGTAATGTAGCAAGGGATAATGTAACTTCTTTGGCCGTGTAACTCCCAGTTCAGGAAGTCTCTCACCTTGGAGGCTGGCTGGCCACCAACGTAGGTATCAGTTTGGTGCCAAGTCAAAACTTGGCTTTTATATAAAAAACTTCCAGCTTAATTGATTTTATCAAAACTAAGCCTGTGCTACAGTTGCACTATTTTAAATTGTTTTACCTAGTTTCCAATTGGTTGCCTATTATTTGTTATAATTTATTGTTTTAAAATGATTTGATTATAAAGTGCCCCGAGATCTTTTAATATAGGGAGGGTTATAAATCACCTAATGAATAAAATAAATAATAAATAAAACTGTTGCCGTTTTGAGAGCTGGGTGGTCTTATTATGCAGGAGGTTTTTTTGTATCATAAGCCATGGGTTTATAGCATTTGAAAAGTAATAATTTAGTTACTTTCAAATAAAAAAAAATTATTTTAAAAATTGTATCCAAAAATTGCATGAGGGTCACAGAACTGTAACAAATTACTGTAAAGTATCTTTCCGAACTCTGAGTTCAGTTTATGGGGCAGGCAACCCGCCACCTTCCATATATTTTGTACTACAAATACCATAATCCCTTGTCATGGCTGGGGATTATGGAAGTTAAAAACAAAAACAAATTGAGGGCCTTATGTTGCCCATTTCAAATTCATGTTTCAGTCTGAGAAATAAACAAGGGGTCCAGCATGTTAGGGGCACAAACCTTTCACTTTTCCTTAATTTGTGGCCTACATAGTTTTAGAAAACATAAAGACTAAGTAAAGACTCATCTTCTTTCATGCATTCCTATCCAATGCTTCCTTCAGTCTGTGGGAGCTTCACACTTGTTGGAACATTCACACTATAATCCTCTCTTTCTTCCTGTGACAAAGTCACCAAAATATTCTACATTCATTGCACAAGTATGCTTGATTTGTAGTGTGTTTACAAGGCTGACTCATTTTAAGAATGATGATGAGATATTTTAAGACTAAAGTTTAATTTGTATTGCACATCTTACACATGTGCTAAATCTCACATTTTATTTGTGTACGTATGCGTATTTTCCTTTTGGGTTTAGCCAGAGAAAGGCATCCAAGATGGTAACGGGTTTGGATCCCAGTCCTATGGGGAACAGTTGAAGGAACCAGATATGTTTACTCTGCACATGAGAAGAGTTCAAGGTGTTATAATAGCCATCTTCAAATATCACTTGGACAATGGCACATACTTATTTTCTGCTGCTTGAGGAGGTAGAACTTCAACCAAAGGATTCAAATTACCAAAAAAGGAGATTCTGGCTAAGCTTTAGGAAGAATCCAGACAGTGAGAGTTGTTTGGCTGTGAAAATTGACTCTGTTAGAGTGTGGTGGACTTTTTCTTTGTTGGAGGTTTTTAAATCTTCTGTCAGGGACGTTTTAGCTATGGATCCCTGTGTTGGCAGGGAAGTGGACTAGATAAACAATGGGGATCCCCCTGCCAACTCTACAGTTCAGTGATTCTCACTTGCCCAGCTAACTCCATTTCAGCAGAAACGTTTCCATTTACCTGATGACTGCTTGAGTCAAAGTTGAATCAGAGTTGGGAAGAACATTATGGAAACACTGTAGCTGAAGCTCCCACAAGGTGAAGAAGAATTTGCAATGCAGGATTCAACTATCTGGAATGCCGGGGACATGTGAAGTCCCTCCAGAATTACCACTTCAAGCTATACTACCCACTTTCAGGAGGTGTCTGTCAGTGGAGCCAGCTGTTCTTATGCCTTACCTTTTCCTGAAGGATGGATCCATGGCTTCAGGAACAGTTAAATTATCCACTGGTTTAGACTCTAGATGCCTTTTTAATGCCATTAGTTTACTAATAGTTTTATTTCCCTTTCTTAGGTGAGGCTGCACAGGCACTGAAATGCTGCTTTGATGAGAGAGGAGATATGTGTGATTCTCAGGTCTACTAAATCAGAGTCCAGCTCATTCTGGATGGGGTTGTTCTTTCCCTGAAAGAATCTACAGGCAGTTTTGGAGTTCTCTTTTATTCTGAATTGTTATTGAAAGTCAGAGTGATCTCACTGACATGGAATCCAAAGGGTGCTCAGCAGTGGCTCCTCTTCGTCTTGGAAAGATGTGACCAGTGGGGTGCCACAGGGTTCTGCCCTGGGCCCAGTGCTATTCAACATCTTTATCAATGACTTGGATGAGGGAATTAGGGGCATACTTATCAAATTTGCAGATGACAACAAATTAGGAGGAGTAGCTAATACCCTAGATGACAGGATCAAAATTCAGAATGACCTGGATAGCATACTTATCACATTTGCAGATGACACCAAATTAGGAGGAGTAGCTAATACCCTAGAGGACAGGATCAAAATTCAGAATGACCTGGATAGACTGGAGAGCTGGGCCAATGCTAACAAAATGAAATTCAATAAGGAGAAATGTAAAGTACTGCATTTAGGGTGGAAAAATGAAATGCATAAATATAGGATGGGAGAGACCTGGCTGAATGAGACTACGTGCGAAAGGGATCTAGGAGTCCTAGTAGACCACAAGTTGAACATGAGCCAACAGTGTGATGCGGCAGCTAAAAAGGCCAATGCAATTTTGGGCTGTATCAATAGAAGTATAGTGTCTAGATCAAGGGAAGTAATAGTGCCACTCTATTCTGCCTTGGTCAGACCTCACTTAGAATACTGTGTCCAGTTCTGGGCACCACAATTCAAAAAGGATATTGACAAATTGGAGCATGTCCAGAGAAGGGCAACTAAAATGGTGAAAGGTCTGGAAACGATGCCTTATGAGGAGAGACTTAGGGAGCTGGGTATGTTTAGCCTGGAAAAAAGACGGTTAAGAGGCGATATGATAGCCCTGTTTAAGTATTTGAGGGGATGTCATGCTGAGGATGGAGCAGGCTTGTTTTCTGCTGCTCCAGAGACTGGAACACGGAGCAATGGATGCAAGCTCCAGGAACAGATTCCACCTCAACATGAGGAGAAACTTTTTGACAGTAACAGCTGTTCGGCAGTGGAACATGCTCCCCCGGAGCGTGGTGGGGTCTCCTTCCTTGGAGGTCTTTAAACAGAGGCTGGATGGTCATCTGTCAGGGATGCTTTGATCAAGATTTCCGGCGTGGCAGGGGGTTAGACTGGATGGCCCTCGTGGTCTCTTCCAACTCTGCAATTCTATGATTCTATCTGCTTAAATACTGTACTTGCAATGAAGAAGAGTACACCACTTCCTGAGACTTTCTGAAGTTTTTCGTATTGTCTAACCAAAATCTTCTACCCTGAAATTTCTATTACTTCTCTTCCTGCTTTGTGGAGCAAAAGTGAATATGTATGCTCTCTTGTCTGTGTTACAATTCCAGATATTTGAAGTAACAGTCTAGTTCAATGGCTTTTAAACCTTTTCTTTACCAGGGACCCCTTTTAAATATCTTTTGTTGCCACAGACCCCCAAGACTTAATTCAAGATATATAACAACAACAACAAAAACCACAACAACAATAGCAACAACAACAACAAAAACAAAAACAACACACCATCCATTAAACCTTCTCTCAGAGGCACTGGAGGGGAAGGAAAGACTCTTCTCCTTCTTCTTCCTACACATTTGTGGCTGGAACAGATTGAACAAAAATGTGCAGGCCAAGCCAGCCAGCCTTTGCCTTAGCTCCTATCATGTGGCTGCTGAACTGCGGGAGAGGACGTGGGCTTATCAGTCTTCAAGTTTTCATGGACTCCCTGTAAGGACATTGCAGCCCCCTGTGGGGCTGCAGACCACAGGTTAAGAACCACTGGTGTAGTTAATCTTCTATTCCCCAGGCTAAACATACCTAGCTTTTTCAACTGGATTTGGTTTCTAGGCACCTCACTATTCTGACTGCTCACCTCAGCACACACTCTAGTTTGTCAGTATAGCACTGAAGATACAGTTCCCTATTGCAGACAATACTGGAACTATAACTTTATTCAAGAATTCAGCAAAGCTCTATTTAGGTGTTTCTAATAAATATGTGAGAAGGAACATTAGTCCTGCCTTTCTGTCTTCACACTCCTGACATGGAGAATGACAGCCTGAGGAAGAGAGATTCTACTATGCATGGAGGATATATCTGTGATCCACAAGACAAATAAGCTGCGGTTTCCAATAGCAGCGCAAGCTCACTCCCACTCCTCATGCATTCATTATGAATATTCATTATGAACATTTGGATTGGACTTAATGATGTGGTTGGGGGAAGATAAGTGGACTCTGGTCCCATTTCCTGAAGGGGAAAAATGTATTGTGCTCACACAAATGCAGTTACATAGTTTGATGCAATCAGAAATGCTATCTAATCAGGTCCATGCTTTGCACAGAGCTTTCTATCCATGCTCCCCTAAATAAAATTACATTTCCCCTTTCTGGTCCAAAGAGAAAGGTTGTGGGTTGATGGGTAGGCCAGTGCCACAACTCTCCATTCTCCTCCACATTCGTAGTTTTGTAATGAATGAAGGTGTACACATTGGTGTGAGTGTTGGACTAGGACTCTGGGAGACCAAGACTAGAATCCCCACACAGCCATGGAAACCCACTGGATTACTTAGGGCAAGTCTCCCTCTCTCAGCCTAAGAGGAGGACAATGGTAAACCTCCTTTGAGTAAGAAAAACCCAATGATAGGGTTGCCATTAAGTCAGAGTCAACTCAAAGTCACATAACAAAAACAGCAAATGAATGAAGAGGACATCTTTCTACTCATGATTTAAATACTGTGCTTCTATAAATGTAGTTTTGTGGCTGGATTAGCCTGTTTACAGGCTGCATTGCTGTCTTTTGTGGAATAGAAGCTCACTGAAACGGTTCATGACTCATGACACTTCCAACCAGTTTCCACACAAATGCAAGGAGTGTCTAGTAAGCTAGAACATGGGAGGAAATATTTTTGTACAGCAGGTTCCAAAATCTCCAGCTACCATGGTCAGTGGCTATGGTATTATAGGAGTTATAGTCCAAAAAAGTAATTTCTCCAATCTCTGAGGTAAATATCATATATATAATTCTCTTGGGTATGTTGCCATTCCCAGTGTGCTGATTGGCTGCTTAGGAAACTGACCAACTAATCACAGGTCTGTTGGGCAGCCAATCAGCACACGGGGGTGGGTGGGACCATGTAGATCTCAAACATGGCAGCTGGACCTGGAGAGTGAGTAACATGGGGGTGGATGTGGTGTGTGTGTGTGTGTTCTGGAGTGTAGGGGTGGGGTGGGATGGGCAGAACGAGTGGTGGGAGGGGCAGAACAAGTGGGGAGGGGCAGAATGAGTGGGGAGAGGCAGAACAAGTGGTGGTGGAGGATGGCAAGGGGCAGAATGATCAGTGGGGGGGTTGGCAGGGGGCAGAATGAGCAGTGGGTGGGCGAGTTAAACCCACCAGCCTACCTCAAAGGGTTATCATGAGGTCTTCTGGGCATTTCAGGGAAAGTTTTTTAATGGTGTATGGTACGCCGGGTCCAGCTAGTGTATAATAATGTCAACATGAATACAGTAAGAGCAAATATTTCAGTTAGGGTTATGTATGTTCATGGGTGACACAGACAGAACTTTCTAAATAAGCTAATGTCTGGTATGATAATAAAAACCTCCACATTTTGAACTGCAGCATTTTCCTACTTTTGTTTCCCTTAGATTTACATATGGAGAGGCTCTGCCCCTTAGCAGGAGAGTTGCATACTTAATTTAGATTGTTAAACATCCCTATCTAAGATTGCTGTTCATCTATGATAGAAAAAAACACAGCAGTGTTTTCATCTTAATGTAAATCTACCTTCCATCTGGGCCCTTGGTACAATTCAAAATTAGCCTCTTGGGGCTTTTAGTCATTCAGATGTGCTGAAAAGATAGACTTTATTTCAACATTACTTATGAAAATGAGCAAACAGTAGGCCATTGACATATAAGAATGTTAACGTGCATTTCTTGCTGGAGAAGCCTGGACCATTTCTTCCTTTGGTAGTTCTGCCAACATTTTTGTTGGCCCTTGCTCCTGTACATTTAATAGAAATTTGATCTGTAGACATTAGCAGAAAGAGAAAGTTTATTTCCATGGACCATTCTGCAAAAATCATTGCTCCAGATCAAGTGGCTGTTAAAGGCACTGGAACAGGCCAGGCCTTTTTGTTTTGGCCAATTGGCACCACTATCCTTTCAGCTAGGGTGGACAGAAGAGAATAGGGTTACTGAACCTTTAACAACAGTGAAGAAGAAGGAATTTCAACTTTCATGACAACCTATTTTCTGAAACACTCTCTTTTACTCAGGGATTAAAAATACAGGAACCCTGACCTTCTTTACACCTGTCCACCCTTTTTCCAACACAAGTCACAGGAAAATGAGCGCAGTTCCAGACTATAAGATCATTTCCCCCCAGCACAGTCACTGTGCAGATCTTAACTTGCCTGTTTATTAGGCAGGATCCTGACATCTTTGTTCAAGGTAGAGCTATTCTGGAAGGCCACACACTGGAGGGATATTTGTTGTTGGGAAAATCTGGTAATTCTGGCTGACACTAGCACTGTTCCACAATCTATGGGCTAAATACACCATCTTGCCCCCATCTCAGAGCCCTGCAATCCATATGATGCAGGGCATTTGTCCTGTTCTGCCCCCAGGCAGTCCTCACCACCCCCAGGGCAGACACGGGGGGAAGGCGGTTTACGGCCCGATAGAACAAATTTTTAAAATACCCAGATTACTCCAGTGCTGCTGGCAAATAATGGATTGGTCCCCACATGTCTGCAGGAGCCCATCCGGTATGCCAACCAGTTGCTCGAGTTGCCAGTTGCCCTTACCCTTCTGGGTCCAGGAACGGGTCCTGCAGTATGTGACCAAGGCTGGTCATATGCAGGGTGCCTTGGGTCACATATTGCAGCCAGCTTCCTCAATGACAGGAGAGCAAGGAAATTGGTGGTGGTGGCTGCAGAGATGGACCAGCATTCCTGTCTGGACCCTGGCCTGTTTTGTCAAGGCAAAAGGGGAGACATGGACCTGGTCTGTAGCCATGATGCACCAGTGGGGATCTGGCATATCCTGGTTCATGTGGATGAGCCCTATGGCAAAGGCGAACAGAAACGTGGCTTTCAAGATCTACTTTCTTCTTTTTTTCCCCTAGCACTTTGAGAACCATCAGCTGGAGTCAGATATAAAAGAAATATATATATGTGATAGAGATGGCTGATTTGGATGGCACAACAAGTTGAGGAACTTCAGAACACCTGGCTTGTCATGTATGATCAGTGTGCTGCTTTACACTGCCAAGTCACTCCTCCTTGAAATTTGCATTGTAGGTTGCTTACTGCAGGAGTGCAGAAATTGTGTACATCCAACTATTGTTGGATCAGTCTTTTTTAACCTTTATTTATTTATTTTTGTTATTCCCCCACCCCCCAAAATTAACAATATAATTATAGCAATATATCAAGTACAGCAATACATTATCAAATCACCTATAAATAACATATCTGTCCATTAATCTATATACCATCCACAAATATGTAATGTCCATTGTGAATTACTCTGTTTCAATACTATAGCAATATTTGCTATGACAAAACTCCAATTGATTAGTTGGAGGGCCATCTTCACCATTCATTTCTTGAAAATACATTAAAAATGGGTACCAAATTGCTACAAACTTGTTATCCTTTATTTTTCCTCTCATCATGTGAAAATACTGGTCAATATTTTTTTTCTACAAGTGCAACTTGGATCAGTCTTGGACCAGCAGAGTCAATAGTGAGGGATAATGACAGATGTAGTCCAGCAACACCTGGAAGGCAACAAATCCCCCCATCCAAACACTGACACAGCTGACATTCTGGCTTGTTCCTCCCTCACAAAACACACAAGGCTTATGGTAGGGGATGGTGGTGAGGAAGCAGGCCCCATTGCAAGTGGGAGCAATACAGCAGCAAGACTGAGTCACACCTAAAAATTTAGGAATTCTGAGCCTCCAAATCTGTTTTGAGTATAACAGAACTTAACAGAGCTGTCAGTCCTTTCATATAAAATTCCATTCCTGGTTGTCCCCAATTCCACAGCTTTGCTTATTTCAGTAGTATAATTGTAGGGTAGGAGTGGGGTGGCATTTTGTTCTTGTCATTGCTAAACAATTGGGAACCAGAAATCTTTGTTGATTTACTGCAAATCACTCAGAGCTCTACCAGTAGATCCAAATCAGGCTCCTGTCCAATCCTGAACTATGTCTATTGTGACTGTATTGTGCACAATGTGACTGAATTTATGCTGAATTCAAGCAGGGCAAAATGATGGCATTGGTCCCAAATAAGAATTCTTCCCCCAATTTTTTCTTCAGTCCCCACATTTCTCACATTCTAGAGGGTGAAGCATTGAAAATTGTTCACACCTAGAACTCTGCCCATCCCTTTTCTTTGGATGCCTAAACTGCATTTCAAAATGCTTAACTGAAGCTGTAGGTTACTACAGTGCTAGAAGTTTGGAGTCTGATGGAAAATATCATTTGGGGAGGGGGCAAAATTCTTATTTTGGTGGGTGGCGCCCTCATGCCCCCAATAGGTACTGTGGTAATGGGCTCTTCCATTATCTAGGCAACACAGCTGAGGGGTATAATCTCTTCTCCAAATAATCAAAAGGTCAATGTTGTGATGAGTTAGGTTATACTGTACCATATTTATTGGGGTGTCAGCAGCACGACCAGCTTGGGAGAAATGTGGAAGCTTTGAGATGCTTCCAAGATGAGAAGTTATAAAAATATGATGCCAAGAGGTACTAGACAGACTTGAGAGTCTTTGGGACTGACGGAGAGGTAGGAGTGCTGCTTGCCTCATCATCCCTAAGGAAGCATGGTTGTAGATTGGACAAAGAAGTCCAGCCCCCCAGTTTCCCAAGAATACCCAAAGACCCAGAACACCATCTGTTTTGTGAACAGAATAGGAATATTCAGCTAGTTGTGTTAGAGCTTATGCCTCTTTCTAACCTTGGCTGAATATGACTAAGGAGATTTTCACATGGCCAAGGAGCGATCGAGGCAGAAATGGGGCTGTTCCTGAAGCAGCGCCCCATTTCGCATGCCCCCTGCCTTCTCTCGATCTCGCGTCATCTTCGTTCTGTGCAGCTTCCAGTTCCCTCCTGCTATCTTCCATAATTTTTAATAATGAGGAAAGCTCTACAGAGTCAGAGGTGAGATAAGTATGTGAAGGGACTTGTAGCACCTTTAAGACTAATGTAAAGAATAATGTTGTAGCATAAGCTTTTGTAGACTTAAATCTACTTCATCAGATGCATGGAGTGAAGTACCTAGCTTTTATAGCTGTGAATAAGCAGGTTATATGTGTGAAGAACAATAGAAATGCAAAACTTGTGGATATGGTGGTGAGGTGACAAGTTCAGTTTTAATTATGGTCATTAAGGGACAAAGGTGGGAAGAAAGATGTTGCCTACAGGCAAGGTGAGTAGATAACCATATGAATGGTGGAGGGAGTTACTGAAATGTAATGTGATGCTGTCTGGGAACCAAAAAAGAGATGTGATAAACTGACCAAGAGAACCATCATGAGGCTGAGGTGTTAGAAAGCACGGGATGAGTCCTTCCTGAATCTTTGTTTCTGAAGAAAAGCCAGAGAGAGTAAGTATAGTGAGCCAGGAAACCATTGTCTCTGATCAATCCACTGTCGAGTTTGTGGATAAATCCCAAATCCCAAATCCCTGCTGTTTCTATTTCCAATCTTTCTTTTTAGTTTTTGTCTTTTTGTTCAAGAACTGCTATTCTGAGGTCCAAGATGGGATGGCCAGGAAGATTGAAGTGTTCTACAACTGGTTTTTGTGTATTCACATTCCTAATGTCTGATTTATATCCATTTATCCTCTAGTACAGAGACTGGCATGTTTGCCCAATGTAGGGGGCTGAAGGGCATTGTTGACAGAGGATGGCATATATCACGTTAGAGGCTGAGGATGTGAAAATACCTCTGATATAGTGAGTGATGTGATCAGGTCCTGTCATGGCATTTCTTGAATAGATGTGTGGGCAGAATTGGAATCTGGGTTTGTGACAAGGTCTTGTAGTTGATCAATGTTGTGTGTCCTCCTGTAGGTAAGTAACTGTTTGCAACTCAGAGGTTGTCTGTAGGGAAGTAAAGGCCTGCTGCCAAGAGGCGAGAAAAGTGCAAGTTAAACCCCTCAGTAACTTCCCACTCAGGAGATTATCACACGGGTCCCTGGAAACTACCGTATATTGCTGCATACAAGACTACTTTTTAACACTTGAAAATCTCCTCAAAAGTGGGGTGGTGGTCTTATACCACAGTAATCATACTCCCCTGCTGTGAGAATGATTGAAGTGTAAAATGGCCTGGGCAGTTTTCCCAGCAGATCCTTCCTCCTGCTGTGAGAATGACTGCTTTGCCTTTGAAGAGTTAAATGCCCCCCCATTTAGCTCAGGAGAGTCAAAATAATGTTTCTTTTCAGGACAAGTTAGCCTAAAATTAGAATTTCTGGATTCAGATTTATCATTCTGCATCAAGTTTTGTCTATGGTGAAATTCTCTTGTCTACCACTATGGCTCTAAAATCATTAATGTGCTCATTCATTAATGTGCTCATTCAAAAATTTGGGATTTGATAGCCTCATATTAACCAACTTACAGTATTAATGCAACCTTACTTTCCAAAGATTGAACACCACAGAGATTTTTCAAAGTATCCCATGCTTTTTTAGCTGTTCTCAGTCCTTTAATTTCACAGACTATTCCATCATCTATAGCCACTGAGCTGGCTGGCTGGTGGGGGACAGGCTTTCCAGCCAGGTGGCTGGCTGGTGGGGGGGCAAACTCCCCACCAGCCAGCCTTAAAAATGGGGGGGTGTCGTCTTTTGCACCCAGTCTTATACGCCGGAATATACGGTATGTCTGTCCCGCTACTCTGCCATCTGCCCCACTCCTGCCCCACTCCCATCCCTGTAAACTAAAACAAAAACTTTTCAAATACCAACCTTTTATAAGGAGCGAAATGGTTCCCCTCCCCTCAGCTTCACTGCAGTAAATGAATTTGTTGTAAAGCTGCTTTTACTGCAGTGAAGCCAAATCCTGCTCGTTCTTGCGAGAGAGCAATCACGCAGGAAATTCAAAAATAAAATCCCAACCCAAAAAAGAAACAAAGCCCCAAAACAGAAAAAGAAAAGCCCGAGTAACCCAAGGAGGGGGGGGTATCACTTATCTGGCTGTCCCAATCAAACCCGGAAGTCTTCAGCACAGACCTCCCACTGACATCACATCACAATCTCATCTCGCCATCATAACGGGTCCTCTGTTCACTCGCCCGTCATTCCGTTATAATAATGAACAGGCTTCTTATTCACAGCTTAAGCCATGGATAAGAGGAAGCAGGGGAGGAACAGGGGCAGAATGTGAGCATCCCGGGACAGGGACTATGCTGTCTAAATGATAAGCCATTTAGTTATCTCCTGTCATCCATGTCCTGGGATGTTTTCAGCATGTGATAATCTCCTAAGTTACTGAGCCATGTGGAATGAACTAGTAGGTGGTGGCTAGACAGAATTCAGTGGTCCCCTTTCCTATCCAAGAGGAGGAACCAGTCTGAAGTCCATTACAGCTGCACTCCTGAATGGAGGGGGAACCACCTTGTCCTTCACCTTAGGCAGTACAACATACTGGGCCCACCCTGGGGGAAAGGCCATTCAAGGGAGAATGGCTGGGGATGGTCTCCTACTACTATTCTTACTCCCAACCCTTCATGCTGCTGAATGTTTGGTGTTAACTTTGCACAAAACCCTGAGACTTGGCCTTTTAAACTTGAAAACAGAGCCTTGGACTGTGATCCAGAAGAGGAGAAAAGCTTAAGATCTTTCGCAGACCAATTTTATACATATTTACTTGATATTAAGTCCCTTGATTGCAAAGGGTGCTTTATTTCCCCCCACTCCCCCATGTTAGCATTCCTAGGATTGCAGCCAGAACCTTCAGATTCTTTAGTACAATCTGGTCCAATGGCTCTCAGCCTTTAGCCCTCCAGGTGTTTTGGATTTTGACTCCCAGAAGTCCTGGTCCACATGACCAATGATCAGGGATTTCAGTGGTTTAAAATCCCAAACATGTGAAGAGCTAAAATGACCTATCTATTCAATGTTAAGCCCCCTTGATTTCAATGGCAAGGGAAAGCAAATGTTCAGATCTTTCACAATGAAACAAATGGGACTAGAAAAATGCTTAAGTCATTAAGTCAGAAGTACTTCTTATTTGACCAAGAAGAAGTCAGCCCCTTGTGGAAAGTCATCTGTGTAGATTTAAGTTGTCTTTTGAATCAGGATAATATCTGAAAGACTCCTCCAAAATAAGGATTCCATTGTGGTGGTGATCACTGCACACTCAGACAGTAATGATTGTGAATAACTATAATAACAGGTCCTGGTTGTGTGGAATTTAAAGGGGAAATGTCATGTGCACAAAGGAACTTTTCAAAAAGAATGGGCTGTCTGTGAACAAATCTCTCCCTTTTCATGTGGAAAAGGAATGTGAATGAGGCAGAATGCAAACCTCTCCCTTTAAAGCAGGGGTCCCCAACCCCTGGTCCCCAGACTGGTACTTATCCATGGTTTGTTAGGGACCATGGGTTTCCCCCCAACCCCTGTCCGTGGAAAAATTGTCTTCCATAAAACTGGTCCCTGGTGCCAAAAAGGTTGGGGGTCACTGCTTTAAAGTACTTGCAAGGGAACCACTGAGGCAGCAGCATTTTGAAGATTAGAGCTAAAGGATGGCAGATAACAACACATTGTCAGTCCAATAGTCCCTGCAAGGAGGGACTTACAGCAGTTCTTTGGCTGTGAGGCCTTAGCACTGTAGACTGTGTTCAGCATCCAAAACAGGACACAGAAGAAGCTGTTTGCCTCACCCACAATGTGTACCTGACTTAGATCTTTCAGTCAAAACTGTATCTTAAGGGAGAAGCTGCCCTCTGTTTTTCCACAATAGGTCAGCCACCCTCAGGTCATGAGGCCACTCCTTCTGGCTGTCTTCTCTTTGCTTTGCACAAAGTTATCACACACAAGGCCAGAGTGGAAACAGAGGTCATATGATACCATTTCTCATTTCATGTGACCTGGACCTATTCATTTGAAAAAAGGAAGCAGAGTATCTATGGAACAGACAGATGGGTGTAGCAGGACTGATGTTTGTTCATTCTTAACATCACGTGAACATGGATTAAATAAACAGGACTGTAAGGCCATGATAGACTACAAAAATGCCATGGACAGTTTAGCTGTGATGCAAAGTAAAAATGATGTGATGGAGCAGTGAGGCTGGGGATCACAAATGGAAGAGAGACTTAGAACTGGGAGGCAGAGACATGAGAATGTTGCCCTTACACCTCCCTTCCCATTGCTCCACTCGTAGCCCTGGCCACCTTCTCTCTACCACGCACTATCAGACAAAATTAGAACTTCTGTTGGCAAAAGGAGATTGAAGAGGAGCAGTAAAAAACATCCAGTTGCAGTCAGCCACAATCTCCTGAATAAACCTGGCAATTCAAGTGGCATGTGGTGGTGTCTTTTTTTTTTAACCACAAATATTATGGAGATTATCAGACTGCAACAAAAAAAGCATTACCATCCCACAATCTCCTTTCCTACCCCCTCCCATCCCTGTCCTGGCAGAAAAACAAACAAAGGGCAGCCCAGGAGTGAACAGAGCTCTAACAGAGCTAAGTTCACTTCCTGGAGTTAAGTCCTGGCCATTCGCATGAGAAGACGAGAGTGTGGGAAATTCAAACTGTAAAAGAAAAATACAACTGTAAAAATTACACCAAGCACAAAAACACACTTACAACTTTACAAATAACCTGGGGAGAGTACAAAAAAGTGTGTCATTTACCTGGATGTCCCGATCTCACCCGGAAGTGTTCTGGCATGACCTCCCATTGATGCTGGCACCGTGCCACGGAAATCGGCACCTTTTCACTTGCAGGACATTCCATTGCAGAAACAAAATGGAGGTTCCGTTCACAGCTTAACCAGTGAGAAAAAAAGCAGTGCCGGCATAACAACAGCCAAACAGGAGCATGACAACACAGGAATGACGTCATCTGAAAGGGAAGCCCTTTAGCAAACTCATGGCATCGTGATAATGCCATATTTAGCACATCTGATAAACTCCTATGTCTTGGCATGATGGACATATGGTAAAAATGCAAGAGAACTTGACTCACCTTCCTGGGAAAGGCCTCACCTTTTGGATTTTTGCCTGTTACTCCCACAGAGGATGAGAAAAATAAAGGTGGCAGACAAGAAACACATACTAATACTAGAACACAATTTTCTATTTCCTGCGGAGGGTGGGAGGATCTTCCCTTGGACTTTTAATAGTTTGTTCTCCAGAAATTGGCAAGCCGAGTTGTTGTTGTTTGAATACAGGACTAATCTTTATAACATGCTAATGCCTGTAGATCAAAGAGTTGTTAAAGAGGGACAACAGCAAGAGGCCAGTAAAAACTTGACAACCCTAATTGCTTTTTTGTAATATGCGTGATGATTAGGATTTAGGGCTGTTGTCCAGGGTCCAAAACTTTCATAGGAGGAAAATATTCCACTTGACAGTGCAGCTTTCCCCATCACTGTGACATTTTGGCAGAAAAAGCTGCATCTGGAAAAAAAATGTCTCTTTCAGACAACTCTTTATATCCAAACTGGAAGTTTCCATTTTTTATTTTTTTGCTTTAATGCATGGATATCTCTTTTATAAATATCAGTATCTTTTCTGTTCAAATTTATGTATTTTTTTCACTTGTAATGTATCTTGGACTTCAGACATTGGAACTTTCACTTCCATCAAGTCTTGCTTAATGTCAGTCATAAAGCCTCTCATTTCTTCCATAAATTTCGTATGAAAGGCTGGTGGTTTATCCACTGAATCCCTTGGGGTTCAGTAGTTCTATTTTTCCCAGATCTCATTTGGGACAATTTATTAAATTAATTGAAAGGAGTGTATGATATTTGAGGGATTTTCTATTTGATATTCTACCAAATAATATTTGCTTTTCTTGTTGAAAAAAGAAATAGCTATAACAAATTTACAAATTAGTTGTTTACTAATTTAAATACTCTGTGAACTTAATTATCTTAACTAATTAATCACTTGTTTAATTATTCAGATTTCACCTTAATAAATAAACAATGAGAATAGAGAGTATATAAGAACAACAGTTGAGGAGTATAGATAGGAATAAATATACAATCAACAGTTTCTGAGAGACAGTAAGATTTATGGCCTTTGGCTTGCTACTTATCTATCTATCTAGTCACTGTAGGATTTCTCCATAGCTTTCCTTTTGTCCTTTTGGCCTCTTTGGGTGGTAGCTGGATATTTATTTCTTTTGTTCAGGCAAGAATGAATTATAAATCTGAGTATGTGTACTAAGCAAGTGGAGTTCTGGCATATGGCTGCACCCGGAGGATCAGATTATACTGTGCATGTTGTAGTTGTTCAAAAAACAGCAGCAGCACACAAACATTGACTGTGTTTGTGTGTTGCTGCTTTTTGAACAACCACCTTGGAAGAGCACAGAGAAAATTAATCTGAGATGGAGGTAAGAAGAATCCAGTCTCCATTGCCTTGCAGATCTGACATCTCACCTGAATCAAGGTGCTGCTATGAAGGCTATGGAAACTACTGGGCAATAAAGGAATCAAGGGAATATGTGGATCTCCAGATGTTATTTGTTGACAGCTTCTACATTCATTCACCAGTGGTTATGCTGGCTAAGGCTCAGTGATGACTGGTGCTTTTCCTGTCCATGGGATGATGGATCTGGTCTGTTTTAGTCCAGATTTCAAATGAGCTACTCAAGGTGTTGAGCACTACCATCAAAACAGGTATGGATAGCCCCTTTAAAGTTTGAACTAAAACCTAGAGTAAATTTACCACCTCATTGATATGGAAATCACCAACCACCTTTGCTATGGCTGATGGGAGTTGCAGTCCAATACCATTCACCACCCCATTCAGCACCAAAGCAAAAATCAACTTGAGTTCAATGTGGCTTATTCATCCCTGACATGGACCCCTCCAGGTATTTTGGATGACAACTCCCATCACTCCTGATCATTGGCCATGATAGCCATAGCCCATGGAAGTTGTAGCTCAGAATATCCAGTGTGGCCCACTTGAAGGCTGGGTAATCCAGTAAAATTGTAATCTCTGCCTAGATTGGTGCAAATTAATGACTATCCTAAACTGCTTAATGCAGTGTCAAGAGCAAGCTAAAATCAAGCAGCAAATGACATAAATTTGCACATACACATTGACACCCATATTCATGGATTCGGTATCCACAGTTTCACTTATCCACATCTGAAAAAGTATGTTCTCTCTAGGCATTTCTAGGTCTTCCAATGTGATTCTATGATCAACTTCTGGTGTTTGTCTCATTGAAAATAATAGTGTTCCCTATTACCCATGGTTTCATGTATCCATGGGGGTCTTGGATATCCCCCACAGATACAGGGGATGACCTGTATTCAGAATTGGGGACCTGAGGCTGGCAGTTGATGCTACTTCCTCTTGGCATGTGATATGCAATCTCATGTCATATATGCAATAGCACAGTGTTCAATTTTGTAGTGTGGGTGCTCATCATGACAGCCCACATCCACAGAGGGTTAAAAATAATAGTACAGTTGTCCCTCCATATCCACATATTTGATATCCATGGATTTAAGTATTCCTGGCTTGAAAATATTCTTAAAAAAAAATAATACAGAAAAGCAAACCTTGATTTTGCCATCTTATATAAGGGACACCATTTTGCTATGCCATTGCATATAATAGGACTTGATTATTCACGGATTTTGGTATCCACGGGGGGGGAGGGTCCTGGAACCAAACCCCAGCCAATATGAAGGGATAACTGTATAGTCAGCCATGTCAGCAAACCTAGTGATTTTCATCCGCACTAGGAACAGGTGTTTTATAAAGCTAATAAGTATTTGCTTGCTCGTTTGCTTATGTTACCCTTAGGCAGTCCACTGAAAAATTTAAAAGCTACACATACAAATAGACAGAATAGATTTTAAAAAACAGGTAGAAAATACAGATACCTAAAAAAGCTTATGATGTTAAAACACAATTAAACAATCCATGATATTGAAGCATAATTGAATTAAAAGCAACCTCATGTCATACCTGAACTGGCACACAGTGCTCAGTTTTGAAATGTAGTGTTCCTGTGGTGTTACTAAGGCTGGTGTCACCCCTCCCTCTGATGGCAGCACCTGGTTTGGTTTGGCCTTTCTGCACACCCCCTCCCCAGTACAGCCACTGTAGTGCTCATCATGACATTCTCCATAGTCAAATCTTCTTTTATACAAAACTCACCCCATTTATTTAACAGCCTCCACATCTCAATTAAGGTAGTGGAAATCACAGCTATATAGTCAGGTATGGCTGTTGCTTGCTGAAGATAAATGATATGTTATCCTAATTTGTGTTTTTATCTGTATTTTGTATTCCGGCTAAAATTGTGATGGCAATAAATAATAAAGTCACAAAAGAAGAAGGTCTCCACAGTCACACAACAAGAGCTGATAGACTGATGTTCTGTTTTTTTAATACATTCAATAAACACCCCCACATGCATCAATTCATTAAAAGCTTTGTCCTCAACAACTAGTCAATTACTGAAAGTCTGCTAGAATTTTTTTTAAAAGCCCGTTGGTAGAAGACCAACAAGTAAAAGGGCAGCCTAGCCTCCCTTGGAAGGGAGTTCCACAGGTTGGGTGCATCTACCAAACAACCCCATTCTGTTGCCTATTTTAGCCCCAGACACTCCAAAATACTTTGGATTATAAAAGGAATAACAATACATTGTTCCTGGGAAAATTCACCCTTCACCCTTATTGATTCATCAGTTTCATATTTCTAGCTAACCTGCTATCTAAAGATCTCAGGGCAGCATATAATACAACCAACATGAGTAAATTAAAATAGTGTAAACAATACAAATGATTTTAAAAGGCTAAAGCATATTAAACAATTTAACAAGTTTTAAAAAGACAGATTAAAACCAATTAAAATAGTTGGAAGGTTTTGTGTAAAACCAGTTAGGTCTCAAAGGGTTTAATGAACAGCCATGTTTTCACTTGAAGGCCAAATCCACACTAAGCAAACAATTCAGTTTGAAACTGGATTATATGTCACGGCTCCTTCCTATGGAATCCTGGGTTTTGTAGTTTGGTGAGGCACCAGCACTCTTTGGCAGAGAAGGCTAAAGACCTTGTAAAGCTACAAATCCCAGGATTCAATAGGAAGGAGCCATGGTAAATAATCCAGTATCAAACTGGATTACTTGGGTAGTGTGGATTTGGTCTTGGTCCTGGAATGACAGCAGCATTGGTGTCAATCACGTCACCGTGGGGAGGATAGTCCATAACTGGAGTGCCACAGCAGAGAAGTCACTCTTCCCCATCCTTCCACAGCATATTGCTCTGACTGATGTGATACAGAGGAGGGCACTTGCAGCCAACTGAAACCTCAGGAATATATATATGAAGAAATGTTCCCTCAAGTATTGAGATCCGAAACCATTAAGGGCTTTAAATGTCATTACCAGTACCTTGAATTTACACCAGAAGTGTATTGGCAGCCAATGAAGTTTGTTAAAAATCAGTCTTATATTGATTTTTTATATGATGTCCCAGTCAGCAGCCTAGCTGCTACATTTTGCACTAGCTGCATTTTCCAAATCATCTTAAAGGGCAGCCCCACGTACAGTGCATTGCAGTAGTCTAATGGAAAGCTACCAGTGCATGGACTACTGTGAAAAACTATAATTTCCCAGGAAAGATTATGACTGGCAAACAAGTCAAAGCTGGTCCCAAGCACTCCGAGCCACAGAGTCCACCTGGGTCTCCACTGACAAAGATGGATCTAAGAATACTCCTAAGCTATATATCTGCTCCCTACTCTGAAGACTATAGCTAAGCTCACATGGAACAGGGAAGCTGGGGAGTGATGGCAGATGATGCCATCATCCCTGCAAATCAGAAAGTCCTGTCACTTGGACCCTGTAAACCCTGACTCCACTACACCACTGCATGAGATCCACACACAGATTCCATGCAGAAGTGCTTTCCTCATTTGAAGTGTGTTAAGTTCAGAGATGCCCTTTGGGCTATATTCTTTGACTCTCTGGGACTTTGCTGATGCTATATTCTTCTCAGATAAGACTTTGTGAGAAAATCAAGTGGTACCACTGCTCTGCTTCAGAAAAAAAAAGAGAAAAGAAATGTCTTCTGTTCCACCATTCCTTTGTCAGACAATAAACGTACTAGATGTCACTCCAATCAATTACTTTAACAGTGCTGTTAATTTTCAATTACAGATGCATTACTATTGGGATGCCAGTAATATTAATATGAAAAGGTGACTTAGTTTAGATTAATATTTTTGGTATGTGAAAATTGTTCTTTCTCAAAGTTAATTATTACAGCTTCAAAACTGAGCATAACTGGGCCACTTAAACTCCATTCATTTTCAGTGAGGTTTTAGAAGGGTAACTGTAGGCGGGATGGCAGCTTTTATTATTCTATCTACATAGGAGTGCATTTTTTAAAGTGAATCATTGGTGTGAATATACCTCTGCCCAGAGCTTGGAAAGGGTACTCCTTTTGGTTGACAGAATACCTCAGCCAATATGGCATGTACTCAGTGGATGATTGGAGGAGGGGCAAGATGGTGACGGACTAACAACTTCTGAATCATCCTCTCATTACTATCAGGCATTATCACTTCCAGTGTGTGATTCTGGGAGTTGTAGTTAAAAAACAACCAAACCTATCTTTACTCTTTTTTCTTTTAGTACTTGTACTGGTGGGTAAAACTGATCCTAAATTTACTAGAGTCACATTGGTAAATTTAGGATTAACTTCAACACAGCTTTTGGTTTTAGCTCCCCCGCCCCTGCCCAGCACAAGAAGCTGGAAGTTTAGTACCAAGGAAACACTTCTCTCTGATTTGCCTGGAAACATGTATTTTGTATAACCATACAATGCATTGTAGAAAGTGACAGACACAGCCTCACTGACACGTTGACTGAAGATACATTGGCAATGTCCCTGAGATAGGATGGCTCATTGGACCAAACCAGAACAGACAAAATGTATGTATTGGTGAAAGTCATTACAAAATTTGTTGATGAAAACTAGTACTTTCCAGGTGCCAGTGAACCCTGTAGCTGTGTTTTAAAAGGGGTGCTGGATGCAATTGACAATGCCTGCAGCAACACAGTTGGATCCAAAGCAGGTAGATGTACCTTCATGCATGTATCTACCTTAGGGGCATGCTACACTCCAAAGAAAAGTGGCAAGGCAGCAGGAACATCCTGACTTCCCTGCTGCCTTACCACAGGATGTCATCATTCTTCCAGCATTCTTTCATTCTGGTCCCATGGGGGACTGAGCTAAAACCATGTCTTTTTGCTAATGGGTTTTTCTGGTTAGCAAAAAGGCACATTTTTACCTCAGTCCCTCATGAGACTGGAACAAAAAAATGATGATGCCATGCAGTATTGCAGCACAGAAGATGGAATGTTCCTGCTGCCTTGCCCTTTGGAGTGCCGTAAGCCCCTTGATCAAGGATAGAGCAGTCAGGTGGTTGCTCCCAACAATATGTTATTAATATTAGGTTATAAAGATTGAAAGGTAACTGTAGTCTTTTTAAATTTTCTGTTTACTCTGAGACTTCCGGTTCCGTGGGCGGAGACGACGGTCGACCTGCGACGAGGCTCTGCAGGCTAGACCTCCTAACGGGACTGCTCGAGGGCTGCAGACTAATTAACATCAAGGTTGGCAACTCTTGAGATACCCTGGTCGGGGAAGACAGGGAACAGGGACCGGCGCGAGAACCCCGGAGAGGCTGAGAGCCAGGACGAGGGGGGTTACCCCTGGTCCGGAATACCGGCGGAAGCAGGGGTACGGTAGCCTCAGTCCCAGTTACGGGAGCATACGCTCCGAGTCTCCAGAAGCCCACGACCCATGAGTGACAGATGAAGCAGTGAGAACTTAAACTGTGAACTCAAAGAGGTCAGAAAGATCTTTACTTATTAATAGTATTTGCCAGCAAATTGACGACGCGGGGGTAAACCGCATAGTGAGTAAAAAGTCCTCCCCGGAGAGAGAGTAGAGAAAGCGGAGGGAGGCGCAGCGGCATAGAGGAGAAGTGAAGAGGCGGAGAGAAGGAGAGTGAGAAGGAGAATAGTAAAGTCGGCGAAGGTCGGAGAGTTCGGAGTTTAGAGAGTATCGAGAGTTTGGAGAAGCTGGCAAGGGCGAGAACGGGAAGGAGGGAAGGCGAAACTTGTAAGAACTGAAGTGTAACGGAGACCGAGACAGAAAAGCCGACGAGAGCGAGGGGAGGAGAAGACGAGCTACTAGAGACAATAGGAAAAAGACGCGAGCACCCGGAGGATAAGGAAAAAAAGGCAGTAGAGACAGAGGTAGCAGGAGGGAGAGACGGAAGCCCGAAGATCGAAGTTTGAGGGTTCGAGAAAGGAGGGGAAGTGGCACAACACAACGAAAGCGCCCCCCCCAAGGAGGACTGAGAACTACAATAACGATAACGAGGAGCGACGGGGTTTGGGACTGAGAATACTTAAGCTCGATGGTGGAAGTCTGTGAGGTCAGAGATACAATAAGCGACAAGTAATTGACTGAAGGCGAATCCACAGAGAAAGCTGAGAAGGGACAGTGAAAGCTGCAGTAAGATGTTTGTAAAGGTGGGAAGATGGAATCTGAAAAGTAGAACCCATTAAACTTCGGGAACGGAGGGGGCGGGGGATAGGTGGTGACCTGATTTAAGAGGGTATAACTTTAAGTCATTAACTCGACTAATAGCTAAAATTGAATTGCATAATAATATTCTTATTGAAGGAGCTGATTGAATATTCTGATTTAATTTTAAAGGGCTCCAAAGAGGTTCCAAAGAGGTTTAATTCCAAAGGGTCCCAAAAGCTCCAAAACTATAAAATTATACTTAGGTATATATTTTGTTTGTATAACAGGCCTATTTTGGAAGGATAAACATTTACACTGATAGTGTGGGGCAAAGTTACTTGTTTCTGTCATTGACATAGTTAGATTTGATGAAACTGTAATTCACAAGTGATCGAGAATTAATTTAATTAATTACAATTTGATACTGATGATGTTAATTTTGAGATTTAATAGTCAGATGGACTGCGAAAGATATATGTGAGACTGAATATATAAATACAAGGAGTTAATTGTACTAGAGACTTGATCAATAGACTGTGTGAGAGTGAATGACAGGTGGGATATCTATCTAAAGGGGGATTGATGAGAAATTAGACTGTGGAGTGACAGACTGATTAAAATCGATTAGAAATAACATATATATATATATATATATATAAGCAGAAAAGAGTTGAGATAAGGATAAGGACGAGGGAACTCAGAAGGGAAAAACAGAAATCAGAAATTTAAGAACATTTTGAAGAGATCCAGGAGAACACAGAAAAGGGGAGGGAAAATATAAGAATGGCATCAGGAATTAGATCACGGGCATACACTACATCACAAACAACGCTAACTAGAAGAGGGTCCATTGAAATGCCAGGTAAACAGGTGGATACGAACGCTCAGATTTTACAGGAGCTACGAGAATTCAATCAGGAAATGAAACAATTTAAATTGGAAATGAAAGAAGAATTTAAAAATATGAAGAAAGAACTAAAACTAGACATTGAAAGATTGGGTAAAAGACTCGATAAACTTACAGGAGAAGTGAAGGAGATAAAAACAGAGCTGGAAGAGGTAAAAAGTAAGACGCGAATGCTGGAAGAAAAATCTGAAAACTTGACGGCGGAACAGGAAAAAGAGAAAAACCTTAGCTTGTTTCATGAAATAAGATATCGAGAAAAATGTATAAAACTGAGAGGAATTCCAGAAAGAATAAGAGAAAACCTGTTAGAAAGGATAATCCCCCCAATGGCTCAGTTCATGGACATGTCAGAAGAATATCTATTACAATACACAGACAAAATATTTAGAATAAGTTCTGAAGTGGCGAAAGAAAGGAAAAAACCGAGAGATGTGGTTATTACATTCACAAAATCTTCAATAAGAGATGAAATAATTCAACAAAGTTACTTGAAGAAATTGATAATTGAAGAAAATGATATCCAGATTTTCAAAGATACACCTTCGGAAATACTTAAGCGTAGACAGGAATATCGACCCTTGACACAAGCATTACAAAGGAAAGGTATCAATTATAGATGGGAACGTATTGAAGGTGTATCTTTCAGCTACTACCAAAAAAGATACAGAATAAACACGGTGGAGAAGGTCAAAGAATTCATGGAAAGAATGAGTAGAGATGATAAGGAGTATGAAAGGAGAAAGAGAAAGAAAAAAGCTACAGGAGGGGAAGAGAAGAGGCCATCACCGGGTACAAACAAAGGGAAAGAGGAGGCTTATAAAAGGGAACAAAGTGCGAAAGAGTTAAGATCTGAGGCAAGAGATACGGAAGGTGATCGAAATAAACAAGAAATAGAGGAGATATCACAGGAAGAGAAAGTAGAATCAGGGCATGACTCGGACTTGGATGAAAGGGAAAAAGGACAGGAAACGGACGAAGAGGGGATTTATCAAGAAGATTCTGGTTAGATATCAATATGGCAATATCACTGTTAACATGGAATGTGAAAGGATTAAACACCCCAGAGAAAAGGAAACGAGTCAACTATTACTTGGAAAACCAAAAGCTGGACATTATAGCACTGCAAGAGACCAGGATAAAAGAACGGGACCACCAATATTTGGTAAATAAGAAGCTGGGACAGTTATTCTATTCTTTAGATTCACGAAAGAAAAACGGAGTAGCTCTCTACATAAAAAATAACTTTGAAGCAAAAGAAATTCTGAGAGACTCCGAAGGTCATTATGTTGGAGTAGAAATAAGGTTGATAGATTTTAAAATTACACTGGTGGTAGTGTATGCACCCCAAAAAAGAAAAAAGCAGTTCTATGCTCAGTTAAAAAAGGAGATTGTAAACTTAGAAGCTGAAAACATCATAATAACTGGAGACTTCAATGGAGTAATGGAGGCCACTAGAGATAGATCCGGAGACCAAAAGAAACGCCATGGTAATCTACCAATGATCGGCAAAGAGATCCTGACGGAGTTGAAATTGATTGATGCATGGCCATACAAGAAGGATATGGAAAAAGGCTACACATTTTATTCAGAGATGCACAAGAGTTGGTCAAGGATTGACATGTACTGGGTCGCAAAAGAAATGTGCACAAGAATCAAAGATATAGAAATTTTGCCGAAAATTTTATCGGATCACAACCCACTAAAAATGACTCTAACTGCTATAAAGAAGGAATATTCGTGGAAGATGAAAGAGACAATGTTAAGAGAGGAGAATTTCAAAGTAAAAATAAAGAGAGAAATGAAAAACTATTTTGAGATAAACAAGCGGGGAGAGACTCTAAGTAAAGTAAGATGGGACGCCTTTAAGGCGACAATAAGAGGCCTGTTTTTACAAAAAGGGGCGGAGTTGCAAAGACAGAGAAAAGAGAGAACAGGGAAAGTGTGGGGAGAGCTGAAGGCGAATGAAGAGAAATTAAGACAGAAACCTGGGAATGATAAGATTCTGAGAAGTATAAAAAACTTACAAAATGAACTAAACCAAGAAATAATAGAAAACATAGCATATAAACTAAAAAGAGTCAAGCAAAACTTCTTTGTCAATGCCAACAAAGTGGGAAGATGGCTTGCACATAGATTAAAAAAAGAATCGGATAAGAAACTTATTACTTTGATCAGAGAAGAAAGTAAAATATATACTTTACAGAAGGATATAATGAGAAAATTCAAACAATATTATGAAAATCTATACTCCGAAAAAGAAGACAAAATAAACCAAGATTTGGTGATTCGAAACGGAATAAGAAACAGCAATATAGGCAAGATAACAACAAAACAACGAGAAATACTTGGAAAACCGATAAGTAAACAGGAGATTTCCTCGGCAATTAAGAATTTGAAGTCGGGCAAATCACCGGGCCCAGACGGTTTCATAGCAGAATTTTATAAAACTTTTGAGGAAGATCTACTGGAACATATGTACGAGATGTTTAACAAAATAAAGGATGAAGGTATCCCGGAAACATGGGAAAAAGCAGAAATAATTGTTATCCCAAAGGAGGGGAAAGACAACACGGAGGTTAAGAATTATCGACCAATTTCCCTCCTGAATGTCGACTATAAAATTTACGCTATGATCCTAGCCAACAGACTGAAAGAAGTACTAAGAGAGTTTATACATTTAGATCAGAACGGCTTTCTTCCAGGTAGAACATTAGCGAACAATATAAGGCTAACCTTAAGCATTCTAGAATATTATGAGAAAAACAACGACAAGAAGGTAGCCTTAGTATTCGCAGATGCCGAAAAGGCATTTGATAGTTTGAGATGGCAATTTATGAAAGCAGTATTGGAGGAGATCGAGGTAGGATCCGAATTTTACCAATGTATTGACCAGATATATAAAAGGCAAAAGGCACAAGTTTTAGTAAATGGAGAGAGAGCAAAACCAATTAACATTCAGAGAGGAACTAGACAGGGCTGTCCCCTGTCCCCCTTATTGTTCATCTTGGCAATGGAAGTTCTGAACCGACAAATTAGGGAAGACGAAGCAATTCCTGGTTTAAGATTCAAAGGTCAAGAATATAAAGTGTTAGCCTATGCGGACGATTTATTACTAATAGTACAAGATCCAATAAAAAACCTGGAAAAAGCATTTGAAAAGATAACTGAATATGGGAAGGTATCAGGCTTCAAAATTAATAAGGAAAAAACAATCGTGTTAACTAAGAATCTATCAAAACTGGAAGAAGCCAACTTAAAAGATAAAGCAGGATGTAAGATTGAAGCCAAAGTAAGGTACCTGGGCATATGGTTGACTAAAAGAAACAGACAACTGTACGAAAATAATTATAAGAGAACCTGGAACCAGATAAAAGAAGATCTTAAGAGATGGCAAAAACTGAACCTAACTTTATTAGGGAAAATCGCAACGATTAAGATGAACATTTTGCCTAGATTGATGTTCTTGTTCCAAAATCTGGTCATATTAGTTAACGACAAACCCTTTCAAGAATGGACAAAGGATCTAAAGAATTTTATATGGAATGGGCGCAAAGCTAGAATAAAATGGTCAACATTACTCAATGATAAGAGCAAAGGAGGAACGGGTCTCCCAAACCTCAAATTATATTACATGGCTTGCGGGATAAATTGGATAAGTGACTGGATGTATTTGAGGAATGGGAGAGTAACAAATTTGGAATGTGGTAAGCAGAAATTCGGAACCCACGCGTATCTCTGGTATGACAAGATAGGAGCAGACAAAGAATTTGAGAATCATACTGTAAGAGGACCGCTATTGAAAATCTGGGGTAAGATAAAGCAGAAATTCTACAACAAAATTCCCTTATGGGTATCACCCATTGAAGCATTCCAAATTAGATGGACAAAAAGAGAAGACTGGATGACGTACAAGGATCTGATTAAATGGCCCAATGATGATTGCTGTTTAAAAACTAGGGAAGAATTGGATACCCATGGTTATAATATGCAATGGTTAACTCATGCCCAGCTGACTCAAAGATTCAGAGAAGATAAGGTCACATATGGATTCTCAAAGGAGAAAAACGAAATAGATAAGATTACTAGTGAACAGGGAAGAGGTAAAATAGCAAAAATTTATAAGGTGCTGCTTGAAAGGGAATTGGAAAAAGACTTGATTACAGACTCTATGATAAGATGGGCTAGAGACATAGGAGAAGCTATTAGCTTGGAAGAATGGGAATGCGCTTGGAAGAGAACTAGCAGCTTTACGGCAAACCAAGACTTAAAAGAAAATTTCTTAAAGATAGCGAATAGATGGTACCTGACACCCGCAAGGTTAAGCAAAATATATAAGTTAAGCAATAAGAGATGTTGGAAATGTGAAAAGGAGGTGGGGTCCCTGTATCACATGTGGTGGGGATGCTCGAAGACAAAAACATTTTGGAAAAAAGTGCATGGGGCCATAGAAAAGATATTTGGAGTTACATTCCTGTTAGATCCTAAACTATACTTGCTAAATATTACATTGATACTAGAGAAACAGATAGAGAGAAAATATTGGAGGGTGATTCTGTACTTAATAACAGCAGCTAGATTAAAGATAGCAGCGGTCTGGAAAACAAAAGAGGTGCCAAATATAGAAGAATGGTTTGATAAGTTGATAGAGATGGAGAATAGTGATAAACTGACACGGATAATAAATAATGGTAAGTCAGAGGATGTGAGAGAGGAGTGGAAACATATCACTGCCTATTTACAGAAAAGAGGAAGAATTTAAACAATGTGAGAGATACGGAATAAAGGGGAGGGTACCAGAAAACTATGACGGAATGAGTAAAAGCGGAAAATAAAAGGCAAATTACACAAACAAACAAAGAAAAAAAGGAGCTATGTTATAAAGCATACAAGAGAGATTAGTATATATTTTGGATCAAAGATAAAAGAAAGAAGAAAGGGCGAACAAAGCCTTTGGGTCCGCAGTCAGGGGAAGTCAAGGGTGGGAGAGGGAAATTAGGGAGGTTTTATGAAGAAAGAGAATGCAAAAATCACGAGGAAAATAGTTTTGACGGAATGGAAAATGTAATAGAGACGACTGTGGTTGTATAAAATGAAAAGATTATAAAAGATAAGAGAATGTGTGTTAGGTATAACAAAAATGTACGATGTATTTGGAAAAAGTACGAGGTACGATGTACTCGGAATAAGTATGTAAGTGTATATGTATATGTCATTGTTGAACATATCTGATATATTTGTACAATATATAACTTAATAAAAAATATATATAAAAAAAAATAAATTTTCTGTTTACTCTATTTATCTTTTTCTCATCTAATTGTTTTAAGAAGTAAACATGTTCCTGACTAAAGCCCATATTGTCAATTGCACAAGAACTACTGTGCATTTTATTTTCCTGCTGTGTAAAATGTGTTCAGCTGACCCATTAGAATAATGTCTGTTTCAATGTATTTTCTGTCTTGCACAAGAGCATATCAAATCTGTCTTGTACCACCAATTGCACCTGTATCCATTGTGGAGGCCTCTGGTGCTGCTTATAGTCTCTCTTTTTATTAGTTCTCTTTTTTGTGGCACATTAGGAGGTAGGGACAGTGGCTTGATTATGTACAGATGGCCAAAACTATATAATTTTTTATTGTCTAATCTAGAGTTCTGTCCACTGAAAAGGATAATTATTGTGGAACTGTTTAATGTCTTTACTTCACGTTAGTCCTGCCGAGTAGATCTTTGATGATCCCATCTTATAGATGTAGGGAAAAAGCTGGGGCTGATACTTGCAAGACTATATCCCTTTATGGTGTGTTATGTTATGACCAAGGCATTGGCAACTTTGCTTAATTTGCACTAATTTCACCAAATCTGTATGAACAAGGTCTCAGAATATCTCCGGATTAATATAGGATCAGTAAGGGAAGGAAATTAAGCAAGGCTTTTCAATTTCATGGAAACTAAATGTCATGAGCCTGTCTACACTGCAGAAATACAGCAGTTTGGCACCACTTTATCCACTATAGTTCTTTCCTATGGAATCCTGGTATTTGTAGTTTGGTGAGACACCAGAGTTCTTTGATAGAAAAGGCTAAATACCTCGCAAAATTACAAATACCAGGAATCCATAGGATAGAACTATAGTGGATAAAGTGGTGTCAAACTGCTGTATTTCTGCAGTGTAGACAGGCCTGGACCATCTATCTAATGTTTAACTTCAACAATAGTTTGCATAAGTACAGGAACATAAAGGGGTTTGAAGAATGGGTTGCTGATCATAGTATTGATGCTTATTTCAACTTTGTTGAGCAGGTTTTGCAGTTTTTTTCATTGCTTTCATAAACCAGAAAATATGTTTGATCAGAACACTAGAACAGAGAAATATGTGCAAACAGCAAGGGAAGCAAACAATTTCTCCAGTTATGTTCTTCAAATTATTGTCTGTCTTCAGCTTAATAGGTTTAGATGGCTTAAATCAGGAAGCCATAAGTGCATTTTATTCTCATAGTAGAGAGCTTTTACTGTCCCCAATACACAGATGAAATTCAAGTGTAATTGTTTGGTGAAGGTCAGTCACACAGGAAGTCTGTTGCAAGACATATCTGGACTGAAAGGAGTGGCTTTGGAGTTTCAGTACATGAGGTGGCCTAAGTAATGTCTCATTTACACATTACCAAAAAAGGAACATAGGAAGCTGTCTGACCATTAGTCCACTTAGGCAGGTATTGTCAACTCTGAATTGCAGACAGTCTCCAGGATTTGAGGTGGCATTTTTCTCTAGCTCTGCTGGAATACCCTGGTATCCCCCAAATCCTTCTGCTGAAGTCCTAGAAGCACCAATCCTGTCTGGCTGCTGAACGCAGACAAGAATTGGGGCCCATTCACACCACAATATAACAATATGATTCCACTTTAACAGCCAGGGCTGAACCCCATGGAATGCTGGGATTTGCCATTTAGGGAGGAGTACTTAGACTTCTCAGCCAGAGACCTGTAGTTCCTCACCAAACTACATACCCCAGGATTCCACAGGATGTAGCCATGACTATTAAAGTGGACTCATAGTGCTATAATTGTGAAAAAGTGTGAAAGAGCCCTGGGTGGTATGGTGGACATGCATCCACAGGAAGAGGTCAAAAGAAGACACAGCTCTGTACAAATTTATGCCAGCATGTTCACTTATATACAGATGTAAAATCAGGAATAATTACTGTCTCTTAAATAGAAACACAATATATCTCATCATAGCAGAGAAGATGATGGGTGCTTTCAGTAGAGGGCTGTAATATGCAGTCACACTACATGGTAGTTGTTCATGGAATTTTGCAAGAGGTCCAAATGTTATCTTCAGTTTATAACCCTCTCCGTTTCACCATTGTTTCTTCCATTATTTTTCTTCCCAGAAGAAAACCATTAAGGAGGGGAAAAAATAGATTAGTTGCATAGTTGTGAGTTTTAGGATACACTTCCAGACTGGAAAGACCTTGTAATCAGGTTTCCCATGTGCAGATTAGATCAACTGTCCAGCTGCTAACTCTGGATGGGCAATTATTTACTCTCCTTTCTTGTGGTTCTTTGTCTTTAAACTGGACTTACACTGGAGTGTCCTTCAAACAGAAGGAACCTTCAACTTAGAGGACTGACATCCCTTCAAACAGAGAATTGTCTTCTGTGCAGTAGGACATTGGCCCATTCTGGTGTCATCCCAACATTAAAGAACATCCTAGTTTTCACTGTCGTGATGAACCTGCTACAGATTTTTGGGTGAGGGAGGAACTAAAGTAACTGAATTATTTCCCATAAAAATATTAATTTACACACCAAATTCAATGTCAGGGAGAGTTCTGGACCACAAAGCCAGGTCACAGAAATCTAGGCCACAGACTTCTAACATGGTTTTTTTTTGTTTTTGTTTTGCTACATACAGGGATGTTTTGGCAGTGCAGGGATGGGGCAGGTGGGTAATGAAGGTACATTGAATAATAAAAGAAGTTATTTGGTCTGAAGGGATCCAGTCCAACAAAAAGTTTACCACCTTCACTAGAGCACAACTAGATGAGATGGTGGGAGAGCACAAGTCGACTGCCTGGTTTGTTTACTTTTACAGAGTCAGTGCAGTCATGGGTACAATGGGGCAATTCAGATTGTGGCATGGTGCGGAGGGATATTTTTAGCCCTTCCTTTGGTTTTGTTTCCCCATCTGAATCACACTCCTTTTTGCAGCTCAGGGTGTATGTATGTGTGTGATTCAGTCTGGGAGAAATGGCATAGTGAGAGTGCTAAAATTCTCCCACTACTCAAAATATTATAACTGCATTTACTCATTATTAAAAAAAACAAAAACAAACCACCCTCCAGGAGATCCAATGTGTGACATTTTCCACACTTCATCTAGTTTGGCCTTAAAGATTCAGCCTACATTTCTCTGGTGTCCAAACTAATTTGGTGCTCATCCTTCCTGAAATCTCCTACTGGATGCCTGCCAGTCTGTTAATTCAGCTGATGGTTTGAATAAAACAACAGCAACAATTGAGCCCAACCCAATGATCCTGCTTATTAGGAAATCTATAATAGTAATTAAAGTACCGTACAGCAGCATCACATTGTCTCCCAATTGCCCACCTATCTTGTTGCCCCTGAAGAAATGCCAAGTGCAATGTGCCTGGCAGCAAAGGAGAAATTCCTTTTGGCAAAGGCATTCATTACATGGTGCGGGACTGGCATTACACCACCCAAAGGCATCATTAAGAAATGCAGATGCTCATTTTCTCTGCCTCTCTCCCTATGAAACCTAAAGTTCCGAATTCTGCTGCTGTCCCAAGTGCTGAGATTACAGAAAGGAGTCAGCTTTCAGGCAGCTGTTAGATCACCAAAAGGTATAATTAAATCATGTCCCAGTAGCTTGCTATTACTCCTGCTTCTCAGCCAATGAAACTGATGGAGCTGAACTAGCATGTGAAAGAATACTGAAGAACAAAGGGGATTGAAAACTGTTACTTATCATACAGACCAGTATCATCTCATTGTTTCCTGGAGCTCTGCCATCTCTCATGTCCTGTCCTTGTCCTACATTCAAGCTGTTATTTCTTTGGAACAGGGAATAGTTTTATTTTATTTTCTCTCTCTCTTGGTATGTTTAGCATAGAACACAATGGGACTCCGAGTCACAACTGCATCTCCGGAGGTAAATATTACTAAGAAAATCCTTCAAGCTAAAACAGTAAAATTTAATCTATGTGAAGTTTGAAGGACTAATGTCATTTTCTAGTTTGCTCAACAAACTCATGGTCTAGGCTCACAATCATTTTAGTTCATTGCAATTGTCAACCAAAAAAAAAAAAAAAAGGAAGGAAGGAAGGAAAAGAAAAGAGAATAAAGAAAAAAACTTGGCCTGCGTAAGAATTTTCTAGATGTCCCTGAATGTATCTGCTTCCATCTTTATTAACTGTATGGTTTGACACTGTTAAGCCACAATGTTTCCTACATTCAGGTTTGCCACATTCAGTCCATTCCTGTGTATGTTTCCTTGGAAATTCTGCTGAGTTCAGCAGAACTTACCGTATTCCCAATTAATTATCCATAGGATTAAACCTCAGTACATATTCAACAGGCCTAGATACCCTAAAGGCACCAGATCTCATCTTGGAAGCTAAGCAAGGTCAGTTCTGGTTACTATTTGGATGGGAGACCACCAATGACTATCAGGTGCTAGAGGTTATATTTCAGAGGAAGGATCTGGCGCAAGCACCTCTGAATATTCCTTGCCTAATAAAACCCTATGAAGTTCATGGGGTCACAATAAGTCAACAGATGACTTGAAGGCATGAATGGACATACACACACACAAGCACACACACACCCAACAGAGACCCATGGTGGTTATTATGTTCTTCTAGAAGACAAAAATGGAGATGCAGTAGTACTCAGGTGACTTATCAGATGTGGCAAAATGGTATCATAAGGATGCCAAATTAACAGGAAAGGGTGCGCATAGTAGACGATGTTGTGCTTTCGTGATTTCATCTGGAGAAAAAGGCATTCTTTTTTATTGACAGGCCAAGCCTGTGTTGGTTTTTTGCCGGTATTATGAGCATTGAAAAGGTCCACCATTGTCCTCTCATGATTACATTGTCAATGGGCGGTCCCGCCAGAACACTTCTGGGTGAGAACATGAAAGCCAGGTAGGGGACACTCCTTTTATGAACCTCCCCGGTTTTTAAGTTTTAAAGTGTGTTTCTGTGCTAGTGTGAACATTTTATGTCTTTATTTTGCTGTATTTTTAACTTTTACCACATTCACATTTTCTCGTGAGTATCACTGAGATCATGAACGTGGAAGTAAGCAATGCTCCATTCGTGCTCCAGTAATGCTGGGGCTGCTTTTTCATGCTATTACAGGTATATGGTGGCAAAAGAACGTTTGTTGAGGCTTGTCTGATAAAGTCCATAACCTGAGTCTCTGGACCTGTCTATACAGTTAAAATAATATGAACAAGATGCAAAAGATCAGCGATCTGTTCAAATGGCCATTCACACAAATACATGTCATTCAGAAGGGGGCAGCCAAATCCACTGCAAAGTCCATGTGCGCTGTGTCTGGTGCTTTTGTACAGATTTTCTGAAAAGATCCATACGACTTCCAAATGTGTGACTATTTGAACACTCACATTCACACAGATACAAACAGGCAGTGCAATCTGATTGGCTGGACAAGCACAGGGGCAGGGCTAGCAAAAAGGGAAAGTGGCTGTGGCCACCATGTTGGATTTTTGGCTAAGTGAGGGTCTGGTAAGTCGATCAAACAATGATTTTATACTTTTTTTGGGGGGGGGGTAAATACAAAGTGTTGCTTGTGCACACCCTGGGAAACTTTTTTTTAAAAAAAAATGGCGGCAGCAGATTCAAAATTGCGAGTAAATCATTTGCAGCCTCCAGCTGGCTAGAGGGTCATGCGGAGTTTGGGGGGTGGCTGTGTAGGCAGATTGCATCATTGTGGACACCTGCCTTTTCAGATGTGTTCATATTTTTTTCGTATCCCCCCAACTTGTATAGACAAGACCCCAGTTTCTCAACAGAGTCTTTGGAGAACTGTGCTCAATTAGATTGCTACAGTGAAAAATTACATGAACAAAGGGGGGTGGGGAGAGACAAAGCAGATGTCCTTGAGTTTTGGAAGGAGCCTTCCAACCTTCAATAGCATCAGCTATTGCCTCTTCTGAATGAATGTCTGGAGGAGGTAATGGACTGGATGAGGGGGGAAAAATTGACACTGAATGAGACAAGACAGAGGTGCTTATTGTCAAGGGTCCTAACCTGAGGTTGCAGATGTGTCAACCAATCATGGATGGGGTTACACTCCCCCTGAAATAATTTGTTTTCAGCTTGGAGGTACTTCTGAATCTGTCACTCAGAATAACAGCCCCAATAGATGGGATGGCCAGGAGAGCTTACTATCAGCTGTTATACCAGTTGCACCCTTTCCTAGAGCTAGAGGATGTAAAGATGGTAATGCATGCACTGATAATCTCAGGGCTGGACTTTTGCAATGCACTGTACATTGGGCTACCTCTGTACCAATTTTGGAAACTTCCATTAGTTCAAAACATGGCAGCCAGATTGGTTACTGGTGCACCTTGGAGTGATCATATTACACCTATATTAAAATCATTCCACTGGCTGCCAATTAGTTTCTGGTCAAAGTACAAAGTGTTGGTTTGGGTCCAGGTTACCTTCCTCTGTATAATCCACCCCATACACTTAGGTTCTCTGAGGGACATTTACTTCAGTCAGCTAGGACTAGGCTGACAACTGTTGCCCAGAGGACTTTTTCTTCAGCTGTCCCCAAATTGTAGAATGACCTGCCAGAACATTTTCAACAGCTGGATACACTGAGTTTAAAACAGCACTAAAGACTAATTTCTTCTGGCAGGCCTATCCAGATTATTTTAAAAGCATGAGTTTTTAAATGATGAATGGATTATTTTAGTATGTATGCTCTTTTAACTGATGTTATGATCTTTTAACTGGTTATGGGTGTATTTTAATTGGTGTTCTGTGTTTTTAGCTGGTATCTATCTGTTGCTGTATTTTAGTCTGTTGTTCCCTGCCTCAATCCATAGGAAGAGGTGGGTAAGAAATACTATTACTACTACTACTACCACCGCTACTGCTACTGTTACTTTCTTTTGGCTTGCTAAAAGGGACTTGTCCTGGCAACACTGCCAAGCATGACTCATCCTAGCTCAAAGCCAGCCCTCCAATAGGAATGCTCACACGTTTGCAAAGGAGATCCTCTTTTGGGGGAGGGGGAATGCCCCAGGTCACGGAGGGACATGCCATGGTTACATCCTGTTTGGATTACTGTATTGTGCTCTATGTGGGGCTGCCTTTGAAAAGTGCTCAGAAACTTCAGTTGGCCCAAAGAGCAGCAGCCAGGTTGTTAACTGGGGTTGGCTACAGGGAGCACACAATCTCCTTGTTGCAACAGCTCCACTGGCTTCTGGTCCATTTCTGAGCACAAAGTGCTGGTTTTGACCAATAAAGTCTTACATGGCTTGGGTCCAGGTTCTTTGAAGGACTGTATCTCCTTTTACGAGCCCACTATAACTCTTACATCATCTAGAGAACCCCTTCTCTCTATCCCACCACCCTCTCAGGCTCATTTGGTGGGAACAAGGGCTGCTTCCAAAATGTGGAACTGCCTCCCCAGGGAGGCCAGGATGGCTGTGTCTCTCCTCTCTTTCCATAAACAGGTAAAAACATTTCTGTGTCAGTAGGCATTTGCACTCTGAGGTGGGCCAGACTGTGTCACACAAATGCTGTGTGATTTGTATTTTAAAGTGTTATATATTCCAATATTTTAATGTTTGTGGCTTTAACTGTGCAAATTGTTTGATTTGTTTTTAGATGTAATATTTATACTTTAAATAATTTGTATTCTTTTTAACTTGGAATATTTTAAACTCATTGTTAGCTGTCTTGGGTCCCTACAATGAAAGGTGGGATACAAATAAAATTGATGAAGATGATGATGATGATATGATCAAGAGCCTAAAATCCCAGGGGCAGCTTTCATTGGTAGAGGAAGATCTTCTCTGCAGGCAGCCACCCTTCACTTGGGAAGAAGGGGGACAGCTAGCAAGCTTACTCTTGCCCCTCTTCCTCATTTCCAAGTGTGGAGCTAACTGCTGAGAACAATGCCTAGATTTTCACAGCCACCTCACTGAACATGCTCAGCGCATGAACACACACTCAGTATAATATCTGCAAGATATCTTAGCTAAAAAAGAGTGTTCCTAGGTCTGGCTGAAAGGAGAGGATTGTTCCTTCTCACCTTCTTATGGATTCAAGGTAGAGAACATTTCATTTAGCTCAGTGCTTCTCAACCTATCTGACGTAGCAGAATGGCATTTCCCCTCAATATGCCTGGGACTAGTCCCATATTCATGCTATATTATTACTGTATTTGCATGGTTTCCTGGAAGCTTACCATGAACCAGCTTCTGATGTTTACAGACCACCACTTTGAGTAGCACTGATCTAAGCTGTTTGCATCTAGCAAGAAGGTTTTAGGTACCCTCAGGCAAGCCCAATCATCAGAAGGAAGAAGGGAGCCTGGAAATACTCAGGAGTAAGGATGCATACCCCAAACACCTCAATGGGCCACAAAAACCAAATGCACAGTTATAGGATGGGGAATACTTGGCTCAGCAGTGAAAATAACCTTGAGATGATAGTCAATTATAAGTTGAACATGAGCCAACAGTGATACTGCGGCAAAGAAGGTGTTACCTGAATTGCTGGAGTCCATGGGGACCCACTCAGGATATTTAAATTATGATATTAAGTTGGGGGATTTTAGTTAGCTCAAAGGTATGGCTGTGAGAGGCCAGATAACTTACAGGACCTTTGCACCCATGTATACCAGTACTCATTGATGAAACTCGAAGCCAAAATGAAATAAAAATGTTTTTTATTGGAAAATAATTACAGAAGCATTCATACATGCACACATGCTCACAAGACAACCACAGGCTAACGAAGAGTCAAGGCAGAAATATTAGGATAGAGGAATAGATCTGGGAAGAATGGGTTATATTTACCTGTCTGAAGAGCAGAGATTCAGGCAGCAAAGAAACTCAGACTTGAAGCTGAGGGTGTGACAGCAGTCCAGAAGAGTGATGGTACAAGAGGAACACATGGCTATTATTTGAGAGTAATATTTATACTCAATATTGTACTCTTAAGGAGTGTTTTGAGTGTAAAACAATGCTTAGATGGGTTTCCCATAGTTAAAACAAAGGCACCTCTGGCTTCATTGATTGCCACTAATGATTGAGACATTAAGGTTGATGGGTTTATGGCAGCTTCCATATTGTGGAGAGGAGAGGGTGTGAGGGAAGGTGTTTGCAGAGAAGAGTGGGGATAATAGGTGTTCCGATCACTGTTTGTTTTTGAAGTATAACTCATTGCCAGGTGAATCCAGGGCAAATTAGCACATTCCTCCTTAATTACTCTGAGGGGTTTCACATTAACTTTGTCCTGGGCATGTTTGTTTGGGGAATTTTCAAGACAACTCCATTAGGTCTTTGGGTGACCTTCACTTGAACCTAATTTTGGTTTGCTTTGGTCTACCTTAGACCTTGTGAACTGTCCAATATTGCCAAATTATGAATTATTGGAGGGAGGGGGCGTACAGCCAGGTAACAAAGGCAATTGCTATTCTAATCTGCACTAATAGAAGCATAGTTTCCAAGGGAAGTAAAAGTCCCACTGTATTCTGAGCTGGTCAGGGCATGTTCAGCTTGGTGAAGAGAAGACTGAGGCAGGGGACATGCTTCTTTTAAATATCTCAAGGACTGTCACAATGAAGAAGGGGCAGGCCTGTTCTCTGCTATCCCAGAGGGTAGGACCAGGTCTAATGGTTCGAAATTACAGAAGAGTAGATTTTGATTGAACATTAGAAGGAACTTCTTGACAACAAGCACAGTTTGGGAATGGAACCAATTGCCTAGACAGGTGGTGGGGCCTCCTTCTCTGGATGTTTTCAAAAAGATGCTCAACAGCTACCTCCTATGGATGCTTTAGCTGGAGATCCTGCACTGAGCAGGGAGATGGACTCGATGCCCACGAGGCCCCTTCCAGCTCTTTGATTCTATGAGTCTTCCCAGTATAGTGAGGAATGTGGTTTTGGTAAAGGCTTGGATCCTTCACAAAGGTATCCATAGATTATGGAAGTTTCTTATGCTGATTACATCTACAAAATCCAATTATCATTTGTACAAAATATTATTTATTTTATTTATATGGCACTTTTCTCTCAGCATGGGACCCAAGGCAGCTTACAGAAAGGCTGAAACAAGATAAAGCTAAAAACCAGATGATAAAGAAGTTAAAACACAATTACACAAGTTATCGTATTAAAACACTATTCAGCAAGTTATTGCATTAAAGAGTCCTTGCTTCATGCTGTATTGTCATACTGTGACACTGCCTCCAAATGTAACTGGAAGAAAACTCAGCATGACTGCCTTTGTTACTCATATATAGCAAGCACAACAGAAAATGTGGCACATTTGCCCACACATTTCATCCTAGAGGAATTTTTACATTGTTTCCACCACTTTCATAACATAGCAGTCACATGGCCAGATAGTCAAGTCCTATATAAAAGGCACACAGTCAATACCACTGGAACACAGATCTAGCTGTCTGGGGGCACATCTAGGTGGGAGGAATTACTGCATGGGGAAATGAATTACCTGCAATTCACAGCAGCTCCCTTTTGTCTCCATGAGTTTTTGTCCAAAAAAATATCTGTTGTCTGCACAGTGATGTGCATTGACGTGTACATGGACCTGCAATTCAAGATGGTGGCCATGAGTACGGGCTGCTAACATCTCCCCCCCCCATGAGAACCTCTCTTCAATTTTTTTAAACCTCTACTTTTAAACAGGTGGAAGAGACACCTTCCACTTGTTAAAACAAACAAAAAAATCTGCCTCAGCATGGTGAAAAAGTGCACTATAGCTCCTCCAGAATGCCTAAATTGTGCTCCTGACAAAAACAGGAAAGCCTGCCCCCATTTGCATGATGACCAATTGGGTTTCAACTTCCTCTTTTGCCCAGAATGCTCAGCACTGCAAATTCGTCACCCAAATGACTGGCAATGCGCATCTCCCTGCTGTATATGAAAAACTTCATGGTAAACTGCAAAGTCCCCTATCAGGCAGTAAATGGCATTTTCCCCCCTTCCTCCGAATACAGCAAATCTTCTCAACAGCTTGTTGGGACAAATGGTATTCTCCACGAATTCTGTGAGGGGCATTTTCACCATTTAGATGACCTTTGGCTTTAACTATTGTTCAGTCATTCTAGTTGTCCAGTTTAATCTGCTCCTTGATTTAACGGCTAGAAGATGGCTTTCCTTTAGAGCAGAGGTGGGCAGCCAAGTTGCGGGGGGACATGATGAGCAAGAAGAGGGGCATTTTTACCCTCTTGCTTTGATCTGCTGGTTGCACTGACACATCAGCAGTACACTGAAAGTGATGGCATGTTACTTCTGACTTCTCTTCTTAGGCAGCAGTGGCCATTTTTCAGAGCTGTCCATTGGGAGATTGGTGGGGGAAAGTAAACGGTATGACTGTGTTTGCAAGCAGCTTGAGTATGTTTTCAGTAATTTTCAGGCTGAAAAAACACCAAAAAATTATCCCCAAAATTAAAACTGGGGGGTGGGTGATAGATTGTGGGATTAGGAGAATGCCAGTGGGGTTTAGGGGGCACAAAAGGGAAAACATGAGCCTGACTGCACTTTCCTCATCTCTGCTTTAAATACATGTAGAAGAAGGCAGGGGCTATGAAAGGATGTAAATAGTCTTGTGGATGAGGAAAGAGGGAGAGATAACAGAAATAAATAGGAAACAAGATGGTTGGAGAAATGAGGTTGTAGAGGAGGAAAGGAAAAGATCTCTATAAGAGAAAGGACAGATAAATAAGCATCAAGGAGTGGTGAATTTGGGAAAAACAAAGTGAGAAATGGTGAGGAAGTAGGGGGAGTGTTGGAGTGATGAGAAGAAATCTCTCCCCCCCCCCAAAGCTCAGTAGAAGGCAAGAGAAGGAAACAAAGGACACAGTGAGAAATCAAATGTCAACGCTCCATGCACAAAAAAGCCAGCGCTTTATAAGGATAATCACTATCAATAATACATGCCTGCATCATGGCACTTGACGGCAATTAAAAAAGCATTATGCTCCTCCAGCCAAATCTAAATTATTCCTCACAGCCTCACTGCTCACCGCGTTCTATTAGAGCGTGTCTCCTTGTGTGTACATCAGCGGAGCACAGAGAGCTAGAGAGAGAGAGAGAGAGAGAGAGAGAGAGACTCTTAATGTAGGGAATCATAAATGTTTGATGTCACAGAAAGGAAGGGAAGATTTGCATCTGTTAATGTGACTGCTTAGGAGGATGGCAATATAATTATGGAAATGCAACTCCCCCTTTCCCTCCCATATTGGGATTTTTAAAAGTACAAGGGACCAATGCAGCACTTCACACAACAGCCATGTCCATCCTACCTGCATGAAGAAATCTTACAGAGCATAGGGTAAAGCCAGGGCTGCTGGCCTCACCATTAGGCACCGTGAGGCAGCTATCTCAGGCAGAAGACACTGAGGGATGAGGAGCAGACAAACCCCTGTGTGCTACATGACCAGTCCTAAATTCTCTAAGCTAGTGTTGTTACATCCACTGAGGACTGACACTGGTTCCATGGCAAGATTCATGGCACACCCTCCCCCAATTTAGCAATAAGTATTATTGCTACAAACCATCCAGTTGCCCTGATTTGGCAGGGACAGTCTCAATTAGTCCCCTGTTGTCCCATTTTTTTCAGCTGCTTTTAAAATGTCCCAGTTTCTCTCTCTTCCACTTTCTTTGTCCTAAGCTTACTTCAATCACAGCAAACAGATTTCAAAATGCAAAAGTAATTTGCTCTCAATTAATTCAGTGGGAGAAGAGGAATGAGGGACAGAATCTTGCCATTCCCAGTAGACTCAGGCCAAAGCAACTACTGCAGCCTCTCTTAGCTTGTGTGCTCTCCCTCATTAATACCTTTTGCCGTCTTGACCTCACTCTGATATTGCTTGGCCACATATATCCCAGTTTTTATCTGTGAATGTTGGAGGGCATGTGGCTACTCTCTGTGCTGTTGAAATTGCAAAATTTGTTTTGTATTGTACTGCATTTCCCCCACTAGGCTCCCAGAGGTCTGTGTCCTCCAGTTTGCCCTTCCTCTCCTCAGCCCTGCCTGTTGTCCCATTGCCTGTGCTGAAGTAAAACTGAACAACCAGCATGGTCCATGTTTGTACAGTACTCAAAATTGAGGGAGGTGTCTGTTGCATACTTAATGCTCAAGCCCAGCAAGCCTCACAGTGCTGGTAGCAGAAGTAGGAAGAACAGGAAGGGGTGCTTTCATTCCTGAGCACAAGCTAGTTAGGAGAGGTTGGGCTTGCACTCCTTCCTCTAAGAGCAGGACAAATCTCGGTATATTTGTTGCATTTTATGTTTCTTTAAAGTCAGATGTTGCTCTGTGTTCCAGGACATTCTCATAAATAATGTTAGCCCATATTCCACATGTTTGCCATGTTTCAAATTACCATTGGCTGCCTGGGCTTCACCATTTACCCCAAGCAGCACCAAGTCTTGGGTTAGCCCTGGGTAAAGCACTGATCAAAATGGTCCTGGCATGGACTTTCATTCAGTTTTGCAAGGTGGAACATAACTAAGTGGGGATGGCCTATTTTGTCTATAGTAGTGTTTATCTAAATGTAGCAACAAAGAGGAAGTCTTAACTCCTTGGAATCTGGTGGGATTGCATGAGGGGAAATCCCTCTGTGCTTTCTGTGTGCCTTCTGATGTGAGAATGGCACAGCAACAGTGCAAATGTGTTGTGAGGAAGATGTTTAAGGCCATCAAGTATTCTTGTGATTTAATCCAACATACACATTCCTGTACTTTCCTCTAACAGTTATATACAAGGGAATTCACTTTGTGCACTTTTTCTCATCGCGCTGCAGCACTGAAATTTCAATGAAATTCTATAACAACCATGAAAGGATATTGAAGCTCTGCCCTGTGGCTGAGCTGAATTTGGCAAGCCTAGTTTTCAAGTTGCTGTGTGAGTTGGTTCACTTCATTTTGCACCTGTGAAATTTAGGACAAACTTAAATGAATATCAATGTAGTCCAGTGGGCAGAAAGTTGGACGTAGACCTGGAGAACCTCTTTAGTTCCTGTTTTGCCACTGACATTGTGAAATCTTGTGTATGCTGCATGATTTTACTTCCTATTTGTAAAATATCCAGCTTGGCTGGTCATTGTGGAAATAAACAAAGGAACATGAGTGAAGTAATTTGTATGTTAGCAGTGCTACATTCATGATATTCACAATGGGGAAAAGCCATAGTTCAGTGGTATGGGCACAAGCTTTCTATGCAGAACATAGCAAGTTCACCTCCAGGACCGGAAAAGATTGCTGACAGTCAGTGAAACTGGACCAGAGATCTGACTCAGTAGAAAGCAGTGGTTCATTTCCCTATGACTGCCAGGACAAAACACAGCATTCTTTGGACTTTAGTAGACATGGCAAAAATAGACAATTACGATGTTACAGTAGTGCAAATGGTTTCCGCTATGGCACGACATTGTCATGTTCGCATGGTCAATCTTTGCTCTAGCCATGAATAAGGCATTGCTTTTAATAGACAGGACAAGCTGTCAATAGCCTTCAATATCACTCTTTTTGTGCTATTGAAGAGAGTGCGAAAACATGTCCCACTGTAATTGCTGTAATCCCCCCTCCCCGTTCCTGGCGAGAAAACCTCCAAATGAGAATGTGATAACTATCCACAGGACACTCTTTTTATGAACTGTCCCAGTTTGCTTGCACATATTTAGGTTTATTTAAGTGTTTGTGTTTATTTTGAAAATTAAGCAGTTTTTGGTGTTTTTAAGTGTGCTCACATCTTCTTGCAAGAACTGCTGAAATCTTGCCCATGCTAAATCACAGAAGTAAAGTACTGTTCTTAAAGTGTTTGTGGTGGTTGTGCAATAATTCCCTGGTGGTTGTTTCATGCGACTGCAGTGACGTGTGATAATAAGTATAATAATGTCACTATGTTTCTACTTCCCTCATTTGTGGAATTACAGCATTTTTAGATGCTAGTCTGATAAAGTCCCAAATGTCAAGTTCATATCTATGAAGGACAGCATGATAGGGCATCACAGATAAAAGCAGGTTGAAAAACAAAGATTCCTCACACTGATTATTCACTAGGGAAAAAAATGCCCAGGGTAGGCCCAATGTGTGGAATTAGGACCTGGGATAGTCTGGCACCAGTATCAAATGAAGAAGCATAGGGCTGATGTTTTGAGTAAGACAGGACATTTGGAAACAAAACAAGGTAAAAAAAAACCTAGCACTTAGGAAAGCAACAGAATGGCAAAAATTGCTAATACAAAGTACCTTTTAAAAAAATTTCACATTGCCATAGTCTACACACTAATGCCCTCATTACTTCATTCTGTCCACTTGCCACCCACAAGTGTATTAGTATACCCTTCACAATAGAATTTGGATTTTTTTTAAATAATGCATTAAAATAATTTTAATCACTATTTTTTAAAAAAACTTTCCAAAATATTTGAGATTTTTGTTACATCAAAAATGAACACAATTACCAGTCATTGCATTGTATCATGAAAGCAATACCATTAAGTTCTCATTACTCCAAAAATTAGCACATTAGAGGAAATTTATCACTTGCCATGTGTTATTTCCAAGTTTCCTGTTCTACTCCCCCCACCCACAAATGTATGGAGGGTGAAAAGTACCAGAGAATAGTCATTTAAAATATTTTTCTATCCTTCTGTCTAGGTAAGAAGAAAAAACATATTATTAGTGAGGTATCATGGATGGCATTGCGTGCCAATGATCCTCAGAGACAAATCTAGACAGTAGTAGATTTTGTTACACTACTTGTATACTTTCATTCCTGAGATTCAAAGAAGACACATGTGGCCCTCATTCTCATCCTCCTCCTTGAATTCCTAGTAGCTTATTAGAGACTTGGTTCAGACTGTCTCAAAATGGAGTTGTCCACTCTGTTTTAGAGGGACAGGGTGTGGTTTCCCCTTCATTCAATTCATAAACAAATATGGTCAAGCGGAAGGCCCAATAGATTCACATTCTCTGTTCTGGAAAGATATCTGCTTAGACAGGCTTCCCCATGCTGTCATAGTCCACTTTATAGCCATAGATTCTCTATAATGCTATACCTTTTGTTCTTTAGTTATATCTTGTTTTGTTACCTTAATTTAAAAAGAGGGACAGGGTGCACAAAAATGAGAAACCTCTCAGATGCTTTTTATGTTTAGTTTTTAAAATGACAACATAGATAAGGAAAACATTTAGATAAAACGAGTATCAACATTATCAGTTAAACAATGTACAAGGAGAAAATCCATAAAATTGCTTATAGCAGGGGAAAGTGTTTAAATCTACTGATATCCAAGTTATATATAGCTCCATAAACTCAATAAGATGGCATTGGTAAAATATGTGTCTTTCACTGTTATCTCTTAGATGAATGTACTCTGCTAGCTTAGCCCTCTCTGCAACTTTCCAGACTTTACATAACCATTCTTTTAGAGTGGGCATAACATTGCTCCTCCATTTTTTTAAGCAAACAAAACCTTAACAGCAATCAGATTCTGAACCATTTCCTTATATTTAAGTTTTACATAATCAAGCAGAACAAATTTTAGAGGCTCACAATGTACAGCTGGCCCTCTGTGTTACCGTAAGAGGTGGAGAGGTGCTTTAGAGCCCCTTCCATGGTGTAAATCGCTATTATTAATTGGGGGAATTATTAGCTCAAACAGAAACCTGGAAGAGATGGGTAACTTCAGGGATCTTTTCACCTGTGTATACCAGTACTAACTGTAGCGAGCACTCCAGTTTAAAGTGAACTAAAGTAGTTTTACTGGAAATAACATAAAGTGAGCTCACACATGCACACACGTTCCAAGAACCATAAAAGGCTAAAACTGACTAAGGCAGAAGGAGAGGGAGAGATTCGGGAATATAGGGCAATAGTTACCAGTCTTGAAGAGTTGATTTTCATGCAGCAAAGATACTAAGATAGGCGTCTGAGAGTGGCACAGGAGGTTCTGTTCCAGGGCTCACTGAGAAAGAGAGTGGCTGAGTTCATCCAACGTGCACACATTTGTATTGTCAGGGGACTAATATTTATACCCTATTTAATATCCTGAAGGGGTATTCTGGTTAGGACAAAGCCTGGATGATATTTCCTCAGGATAGACAAAGAAAACATCTGTAGCCATGGGTTCTGCATCCATGGATTCAACCAAACATGGCTTGAAAATATTTTGAAAAAAAACCTTTAAAGTAAATCTTGCTGTTTGCCATTTTATATTTTATATTTTACTATGCCATTGTATATAGTCGGCCATTCTTATCCACAGATTCTGCATCCATGGATTCAACCAACCATGGTTTGAAAATATTTTAAAAGAAATACATTCCAAAAAGCAAAATGTGATTTTACTGTTTTATATAAAGGATGGCATTTTACTATGTCATTGTATATAATGGCACTTGAGCATCCATGGATTTTGGCATCCATGGGGGCTTCTGAAACCAAATCCCAGCAGATACTGAGAGCCCGTTGTATACAAATATGCAGCATTGTTGATATTGTACATATAACTTTCCCTAAAAATAATTTAATAGGGGGATATTTCTAACTCTCTGGTGCTTTTTCCTCTGGTCATGAACTATATTTGACCTTTTAATTTCTCCCTGTAATACCAGACAATGCCCACCTGCAGAAGCAAAGATATAAATTGAGGAGATGGAGATTTGTTTCATCTCGTGGGCTCTACTTAGCTTATTCCGGATACTTATTGTTCTTTATATTTTAATATTTTTCTTGGAAATTTGGCATGAAGGTTTTTATCCTCAGATCATATGAAAGAGAAGTGGAAATGTGTCTTCACAACAGTTCTACTTCAAGTCAAGGCCTGAGATTTAGTCCCTGCTGGCAAGTCTTGCAAGAATCAGGAGATTTTTTTTTTCAATAGAAAAGAAAACATAAAATTCATATTCACACTCTTCATGCCATCACAACATTTACCCAGGTAAAACCCAGCTCATTAAAATTAAGTATGTGGGGACAGGTTGTTTTTAGCAGAAATGAAGAGGATCTCTATCCATCTTCAGAGGCACTTACTTTCACCATCACTTTATATTGTGATGGATAAAGCCGTGGTCCATGAGTGCTTGAGGTTTCCGACCCTCTTTTGGTGCCCTGGGACATGCCCCACAGCTCCTACATCCCCTCTAAAGAAATCAGGCCAAAAAATTGGCCTCCATCAAAAGTGAAAATCAGCACAGTTGCTTCTCCTAGAGATATCCTGGAGTGGCAGGTGAAGTTGCAACCTCCACTCAGTCCCCTAAATACCTGAAAATGCAACCAAAAGCCTAGAAATGGCAACCAGGAGTGACTTCTAATGGTAATTTCCAGCCATGGTCCAGCTCCACATAGGTGTGTATGCGTAGGGACTCTACCGCCTGATACAGATACACCCCCCTCGGCACACACACACACACACACACACACACATCTCCCGTGGCACAACTGCTGAGTCAAATGGAACTTAACACTTTATCAGACACATAAAATATGGCGTCATAACAATGCCACATAAACACAAAAGGGCACATGTACCACACAACATCACCCTTTCGCATTTATATCCCTACCAAAACCTGCACTTTTTAATTGACTGCTGAAGCACTGATCCCCCATAGCACTTTACTGCTGGCATTACTGGTGTGTGAAACCTTGTGCCATTGTACTCATGTCAATGCACCAAGAATGGCTGGTCTGGCGCCAACACTTCCAGGTGAGATCATGACAGCCAGGTAATTGATGCACTTTTTATGACCCTCCCTGTGTTACTTGGGACTTTTAAAGTGTGTTTTTGTGCTTTGTGTCACTTTTGCTGGCATAAAAGTGGTTTTTTTTTATGACAGCAAATTAACACCTTAAGGGACTTGTCCGATAAAGTCCTTATAGAGCTGGAGACAGTGTTTTATTAGGAAAGCAGGGTGTATTTTTGTAGAAGCTTCACTTCCCATAGTAAATATATCTTTCTTTTGTTCAGCCATTTAACTACTCCAGCATCTTTTTGCATTTTTTTTCCTGAATTTTAAAAAGACTCTCTCTAACTGTATGTGGAATTGGGATATACACCAAAAACAACTATCTCACTTTCAAACAACCTTCCATTTTTTTCTAGGTTGAGTAGAGTGTGTATCATGATGTCAGAAATATACACAATTAATAATCTGATGAGAGCCAGCATGGTGAGTGCTGGACTACAACTCTGGAGACCAGGGTTTGGATCCAAACATGGACATGAAAACTGGGTGACCTTGGGCAAGTTACATTCTCTTACCCTCAGAGGAGGACAAAGGCAAACTCCCTCTAAACAAATCTTGCCAAGAAAACCCCATGATGGGTTCACTTCAGGATCACCATAAATCAAAAATGTCTTGAAGGCACACAACAACAACAAAATAATCTGAGGGAGTTAGGTTATTCTAAATGACCATACAGGAATCCCACAGAGCCTACTGTTGCACTGATACAAGATCCCCCCCCCAGTTCTGTAATGCCCTGAGGCAGTTTTGGTTAAAACAAGATAAAAGGAAACTGATAGGCAATAACAGCTGGGTAATGTGTTTCGATGGGAATTGGAGGGAGGGCAAGAAGGCATAGGTGAGGAATGAAGATGACTCATCCTCCAGCCCCCAGACAAGGGGAGGGGACAACTGAGGTCTCTGTCTGTAGTTTTTGCAGGGAAAAGGAGGCAGAGAGCTGACGTTGCTCTCTACAGGAATCTTACTGTCCTGTGTGTTCCCTTAGAAATCTGTTGGGGGGACAGCAATCTTTGGGAGGATCTGGTTAATGTGTGTTGTTTTTATTTGCCATCAAGTCAAGTAGTTTCAGCTTATGCATGGAAGACTTCCAAGAGCCGCAGTTATTAACTGCCCTGCTCAGGTCTTGCGAAATCAGAGCTGTGGGTTTCTTGATTGAATAAATCTATCTATAGTGTGATCTTCCTCTTTTCCTATCTTGATTGAATAAATCTATCTATAGTGTGATCTTCCTCTTTTCCTATTGTCTTCTTTACTGAACATTATCATCTTTTCCAGTGAGTCATGTCAGCTCGTGATATGCCCCAGTATGGGAGCCTAGGTTTAGTCATCTTGGATCTGAGATAGCATTCAGGTCTGATTTGCTCTAGAATCTATTAATTTGCCTTTTTAGTGGTCCATGGCATTTGTAGAATGCTCCTCCAGTAACATATTTCTTTTTGTAAAATTAATCTTTATTGTTGAAACAAAAGTAGTTACACATCAACACATAAAGGGAACAAATCCAATTACTACTTATATATACTACAGTAATAAAGACAGTAATCCAGTGGCTCTTAACCTTTTCCTTACCAGGGACCCCCTTTAAATATCTTTTGTTATCATGGACCCCCAAGGTTTAACTCAAGATTTAAAATAAACAATGACAACAACAATACATGATGATGATAACACAATTACAGCATCCATGAAACCTTCCCTCAAAGGCACTGGAGTGGGAGGGAAGACTTTTCTCCTGCTTCTTCCTGCAAGCTTGTGGTTGGGGCGGATTGAATGGCAATGTTCAGGCCAAGCCAGAAAGCCAGAAAGACTTTGGCTTGGCTCCTGTTACGTGGCCACTCCACTGCAGGGAGGAGGTGGGTCAAGTAACTTTCAAGCCTTCATGGACCCCTGGATGTCCACAGCCCCCAGGTTAAGAACCACTCCACTAATGAAAAACTAACAGTAAACACAATAATAAAGACTTCCAACTTTCCTCTGCAACAGTCATTAACTTAACCCTCTACATTTCCTCTTATCATATATGGCTAAGCAAGTAAAGAAAAAAGTCTGCCTTAACTTTTTGAATTCATAAACTATAATCTTAGCTCTAAACTAACACACAGTTCTTACCTTTATCTATGTTAACATCAGTTACCAAAAACTAATACCATTGTACCCTCCCTCTATTGTATATGCTCTATAACTAATGCTTTTTATAGATTTTTCTTTAATCAGATGTGTCAGCTTCTCCATCTCTGCAATTTCAATCTTTTTGGAATTTTATGACTTTTCCAGAATTTTGCACAAACTAACCTAGCTGCCAATAGCATATACCAAACAATCTTTCCATGTTCTTTTTTGTTTTTGAGTTTTCATCAAAATTTCCTAACAAAAAAAGTTCTGGATTCTTTGACAATTTTAACTTCAGTATTTTCTACATTTGTGATTTAACACTGATCCAAAAAAGTTTCAGCAACACATTTCTAATAAGTTGCTTCCCCCACCCTCAGCTTTCACAAGCATGTGATGCTGAGGCTGTGTATACAATCTAGACTGTATACCATAGATATGATATCCAGTGACCTCCACCTTTGGGAACTAGACCAGAGGTGAATGCACCACCACCCCGAAACATCCCCTGCTTGTGGACAATAATATTAAATGGGGAAAGGATGCAGGAAGTTTGTCAGAAACAAAAAAGATGTAAGTAGAAAAATATTTGACCTAACTATATTTTGTGCAGTGGAGATGGCCCATGCCCTGACTACTGCACATGCTACATGAATTCCTTGTGATTTCAAGGATTTTCTAGTGAATAATTTTCACATGTTTTTAGTGGTTTTGCTAGAGCTGGAAATCAAGAAAATTTAAAATCACAGCCTTTCCGTAGTAGTAGTAGTAGTAGTAGTAGTAGTAGTATTGTCCTATGCCTACAGGAAGCAAGTGACTAAAGAGACAGGTTATTGTAGGGGAAGCATCTATAGGTAAGTCAAACCAATCCAGGTCATGCATGGTCAATCTATGATGTTCATGGAAGATAAAGGGTATGTGTGTAGGGGCAAGGCCTCAACCAGTCCAGAATTTGTTATACAAAGTCAGTAGCCCAGATAACCAAATCCAAAAGGGAATGACAAGGAGATATTAGATGTAGCCATTGCAAAGATCAAGAATCCCAAGAAATGTATAAACATAGAGAGTATTGCCCGTTGGAGAAACTGAGGACTTGATCAGATAAAACGTTTCTGTCCCACCATATTTTTCTGCATAATTGTCCTGGCAAAATAACGCTTTTTACCATACGTACCTGTAATAGTGTGAAAAAGCAGCCCCAGCATTACCAGAGCCCGAATGCTAGTGCTGTCTACTTCCACATTCGTGATCTTGCCGGATCTTGCAAGAAGACGCAAGTGTGGTAAAAATTAAAAAACACAGCAAAATCAAAACACAAAATGTACACTCAAGCACAGAAACACACTCACAAACACCCAAGTAAACCAGGGAGGTTCATAAAAAGAGCATCCCATTTCTGGCTTTTGCATTCTCAACTGGAAGTGTTCTTCCCATTGACACTGTAATCGTGAGAGGAAAATGGTGCATAATTTCAAACATTTGCAATACTGGCACAAAAATGTCATGGCAGATCTATTGACGGCTTTGACCCATCAATAAAAAAATAACACTTTATTTACAGTGGTTGAATGCTGAAGGATGATGTCGTGTGGTATTCATGCCCTTTCACGTTCATTAGGCATTGTTGTGATGTCATATTTGCTGCATCTGATAAACTCCTATATAGTTGTGAGCAACAAGGATTCCCAGCAGCTACTGGGAGATTTCTGGGTGGCTGGCTCTGGATGTCAGGTGCTTGATTATTCCTGTTTAACAGATATGTTGACTCCAATGATGCTTTTCCTTCTCTCTTCAAAGGATGGATACTTCAAAGGACTTCAGAGGACAGGAGTATCTCTTCTGTGTCCATAAAGACCCTCAGCTGCTTCAGCCAACAGCTTCTCATATTCAGGGAGAGAGCCATTATCTGGAGCCAGAAACCCCTTTCAGTCTAACTCATCTGCATTAGATTCCTTAGATTCCAGAGGGTGAGTTTGACAAGCATTTCCCTTTAAGTTGTATATTTATAATAATTCTATGAAGTTTGTATTGTTTCTTAGAGGCTTACTGCACACTGATGTGTGCTGGCAGTACATGCGAAAGGGATCTAGGGGTCTTAGGACTTTATCAGACATCCCCCTTATTGTCGGGCCATTGTTGGGGTAAGTCCAAGATTTAAAATGACAGAGGCTTCGCATGCTGGCAATGCCGGCAAAAAAGAAGCAGTGAGATCTATTGACAGCTTTAGTTGTCAAATTAAAAGCAACGGGTTTTGGGCTCTTCATAAGCATGAAAGGGCAACGTCGTCTGATCTGCGTGCCCTTTCGCGGTTATGTGGCATCGTGATGATGCCATATTTTCCGTGTCTGATAAAGTCCTTAGTGGACAACAAGATGAATATGAGTCAGCAGCGTGATACAGCAGCTAAAAAAAGCCAGTGCGATTCTAGGCTGCATCAATAGGAGTATAGTGTCTATATCAAGGAAAGTAATAGTGCCATTTTATTCTGCTTTGGTCAGACCTCATAGAATCATAGACTTGTAGAGTTGGAAAAGACCACAAGGGCCATCCAGTCCAACTTCCTGCCATGCAGGAAATCATAATCAAAGCATCCCCGACAGATGGCCATCCAGCCTCTGTTTAAACACCTCCAAGGAAGGAGACCTCACTACGCTCCGATGGATCTAGGATACTGTGTCCAGTTCTGGGCACCATAATTCAAGAAGGATATTGTCAAGCTGGAATTTGTCCAGAGGAGGGCAACCAAAATGGTAAAAGCTCGAGAAGCCATGCCCTATGAGGAGCGGCTTAGGGAGCTGGGTATGTTCAGCCTGGGGAAGAGAAGGTTAAGAGGTGACATAATAGCTATGTTTCAGTATTTGAAGGGATGTCATACTAAGGATGGAGCAAGCTTATTTTCTGAGGCTCCAGAGACTAGGACATGTAGCAATGGACTCAAACTACAGGAAAAGAGATTCCATCTAGACATTAGAAAGAACTTCCTGACAGTAAGAGCTGTTTGGCAATGGAATGCACTGCCTTAGAGTGTGGTGGTCTCCTTCTTTGGAAGTTTTTAAACAGAGGCAGGAGGCTGGGATTGCTTTGAGTGTGTGTTCCTGCATGGCAGGGGGTTAAACTAGATGGCCTTTATGGTCTCTTCTAACTCTATGACTCTATGAAGTAAAGTGACAGTGCAGCTGGAAGGTTCTGCCTTCCATGCTGCCTTACTGCATGACATTGTCATTTTTCCGTTCCAGTCCTGTGGAAAATTGAAGTAAAACTGCACCTTTTTGCTAAATGGAAAAAAAGTTAGCAAAAAGATGCAGTTTTATCTCAGACTCCTATGGGACAGGAATGGCAGAACACCAGAAGAATGATGACATTATGCAGTAAAGCAGCACGGAAAGCAGAACCTCTTCGTCAGTGGTTTGTTACTGCCTTTCTCTGAATACAGCCTGCAACACCTGATATTCCCTGGCAGTCCCCCCACCTCCAAGTATCAACCAGGCCTAATCCTACCCCCTCTTCAAATGAATGCCCCACACAAGTTTACTGATTCCACCAGATTCAGTGGTATACATCTTGCCTATGAATATGTTAAGCCTATAAGCTAAATGCTTGTAACAGACTCCCTGTCTCCCCCTTCCTCCTTCTCCTTGAGATCTGATGATTACAACAAGACAGAATAGACCTTTAGCCTTGTAATCATTATTGTTACTGCTGTTAGGAAGGGCCTGTGATATGACTGGGGTAGAGGTAGCTGGTTCTTACTCTTCATAATCTTTTTCCCTGAGTATGATTTTATTCATTATTAATTTCACTTGCAGTTTTCCACAACAGGGATCCACCAAGGCTAACACCCACACTCAAAACAGAGAGAACACTGCTGGCTAGATCTGTAATAGGCAGAACAGACTCATTTCTCCCCCAGAAATTACTGCTTTGTTATTAGCTATTTTTCAGTTGATAGGTGATTTATGAGAGCAATTTCAAGTCTTGAGTGTCTTTAGAAAATGGCAGAGGGGGTTGCATAGCTGCCACAAACGCAACAGGGTCAAGTCACACAAAGAATGAGCAATTTTTTGTGAGGGGAAAATATATTTGTGCATGTGTGGGTGGCTTAATTCTAGTCATACCCAGTATTTTGTCCCTTTATTGTTGCAAAAACTGAATTAGGAGAAAAAGGAAGCAGGTTCTGAAAATTACCCAGCAGGGAAGTAACACAAGACCTAAGTACTGAGAGATGCCAAGGAGGCAAGGGCATTGACAATCCATCTTTAAAAAACCAACAACTCCTGGTTCATTAGTTGATAATACATACTGCCTCCTCAACATTTCTATTTTCAAAGGTCACAATTACCACTCCATGTTCTAAGGTGTGTTTGCAAAATCCTTGACTCAGCAGGATGCCACCAAACAGAAGAAGAGGGCTATTAACTTCAAGCCCTGCTTGTAGGCTTCTAGGAGATGTCTGATTGGTTATTGTGGGAGGCAGGATGTCAGATTAGGTCACAGTAGTCTACTGGTCTTTTTAATTTAATCAGATTTTATGTTCTTAACAGAGTTTACTTATTGGAGTACAGTTTCCATGACTGTGCTGACTAGGGAATTATGGGAATTGTTTAGACCAAAAGTAACTTTTCTAAGCTCTAATTCTTAACTCTTAATACTCTTCAACCAGGGATTGTCCACATAATTGGCAGCCTAATATGTTCTGGCCTCAGTTTTCAGGGTCCAGGGACCATAGGTTGACTTCGACTTACAGTGTTATGGATTTCTGTACATTATCTTGTTGTTTAAAGGTTGTTTTCAATTGTTTTTAAAATGCTATGTTCTTGCCTGCTCCCCTGTGCTCACAGTGGGTCATGAGAGGCAATTTTGCCATATTTCTCCCTCTATCCCCAGCTGTTTGGGGCTAACTGTGTATGCATATCTGCTGTTGGTTGGTGCTGTTGTCATCAAAGCCTGTGTTTCATACTTGGGGCAGATCGAGTGAAGCTGCATGGGATTATTTCTTTTAACTTTTATTTTAGAACCATACCAGATGCCCTTTCACACTACATGATTATAGTACTGTATTACGATTCCACTTCAACTGCTATAGGAGCATCCTGTGGAATCTTGGGATTTGTAGTTTGGAAAAGAGTATTTTAAATTTTCATCCAGTTAGCTCTAGTGACTCACCAAACTACATACCCTGGGATTCCATAGGATGCAGCAATACAGTTAAAGTGGAATCAAACTGCTATAATTGTGTAGTGTGAAAGGCCCTGAGTATGTTAAGAAATAGTTTCTTAAACCCATATAACCCTAGTCCATGTTGAAACAGTGTGTGTCAACTGTATGACAGGTGAGGAACATTTGGCCCTCCAGAATTTGTGGATTTCAACTTCTAGAAGTCCCAGCCAGCATGGTTAATGGTAAGGGATTATAGGAAGTTTAGTCAAAAACATCTGATGATTCTTCATTCCTCCACTGCTCAGAAAAGGTTGTGTAAGTATGTACAGGACTGCAGTCAACACATGTTTCCAGCCCAGATGGAGGGCTCCTCATACTAACAAATGAAAGGCACTATGTAGTTATTGCATCTTTCTTTCCCTAACTGATTTTCTGTGGTAAGAAAACAATATATAGAAGAAATGGTGAGGAAAGAAAGAAGGGTTAGAAATGGAGGACAGCAATGTTTGGAACATCTGTAAAATTCACTGAATGAGACAGTAAAATGGCATGATAAAACTCTCATTTGAAACCATTCAAGGTGCTTTCCCCTGCTTCAGAAACAGGCTAAGGGGCAAATGTGCCCTCAAAAGTGCAGATTACCCTTCCTTTGGGAAAGAAAGAAATTCTCCCTTCTCTGTCTCCTGTTCTTCATCCTCAGCCTGCCTGCTGAGGGTGGCACTGGTTCCATGGGGGCATTGAACAAGGTGAGAGGTAACACAGGCCAAAATGGCAGCCAGTCTCTCGACCAAAGAACACCCATGTGAGGTATGCGTTTTGGCAGCCCCATACACTTGGGTTGGCACTGGGTTGCTTGCCCCAACTAAAGTAGACCCATTCAATCAATTGTTGAATGATGAATCAACATCTGGGTAAACCTAATGGATTCAATTAGTTTACTCTATTCAGCACTGAAAGAATTTAGGTCATTAATACATGTCTTCCTGTACACACCCTGGAAAAACCAAACCAAACCAAAAACACCAGTCAAGTCCAGCGTGAGTATTTGATTCAGATACAGATTTTAGTGCAACAGTATAAACGAATTGCAGTCAGGATACATACATTTGCATTCACATAACACAACAGATGCAGATAAATGTTGACTTCCCTATAAAAACAATAAGAGTGGTGATTTTTTCCACTCCCACAGCAACCCTCAGACATACTGGCTGAGTGTGTCCATGTGTGTGTCAAAATGGTCAAGGTCACCATTAAGCTTCCTAGACAAATGGGAATCTGAAATTAAAATACTCATTCTAGCCACCTTGGTGCTAAAACAGGAAGCAAATATAACATCCAATGTTGCATTTTATGAGTATACCATACTGCACATTTTATACTGTGTAACATTTTTAGACACACATTTCTGATCCTTGTTGACTCCTTGAAAACACCCTGGTAAAGCTGCTTGAGCCAGCGTGGTATAGTGGTTTGAGCATTGAACTATGACTCTGGAGACCAGGGTTTGAGTCCCCATACAGCTATGGAAACTGGTTGGGTGACCTTGGGCAAGTAACACTCTCTCAGCCACAAAGGAAGGCAAAGACAACCCTGCTCTGAACAAATCTTGCCAAGAAAACCCTGTGAAAGGTTTGCCTTAGGGTCACCATCTCAGAAATGACTTGAAGGCACACAGCAATGACAGCAACAACAAATGGTTCCTGTCAGTGCTCAGAAAAGGTACTCTTTTGGACTGCTAGCTTCTGGAATCCCCCAGCCAGTACTGATTGGAATGCTGGCTGGCAGACTCTGGGAGTTGTAGTCCAAACCATGCCTTTTCTAAGTACTGCGTCTCATGAGAAATGTCACTTCTGCCCACTGTAATGCATCTCCTGCTGGGTGGCAGGCAATGGAGTATAGAGAAGGTAAAGATACACTGGAACAACATTCTGGCTGTGGTAAGACCTTCTTCTTCTAAGCTTTTTGTAGTTGTCACATGGGGCTCAACCTAGTGACCCAGTCAAGTTTTCTTTGGGGATGGCAAATGACAGCCCATCTATTGTGTCCTCTGAAAGAACTGAAAGAAGTGAATTTGTAGAAGTCCCTGTCTCTGTATTGACAAATCAAAGACTGCTTATTATATCACACTGTAGGAGAATAACAACCCAGGCTATTTACACTGTGCATCTCAGTATGTGTTAAAGCCTACACAGAGAGCAAATAGCAGCTGCTAACCCCTGCTATTACAGTGTAAACACACAGCACCATTATTAAAGCAAAACCAAATAGAAGTGGAACTCCAATTCAGGCTTCCACCGCCTTTGCTCTTATTCCTGTAGGACTGTTCCAGCTTGATAGGTTTTTCTCATTGGTCATTCTCTTGAAGAAGGTGTGGCGGGCAAGGGGGGAGAACCCATCATCTTTAGCTTGTGGATTGCTGCAACCATACCTGCTAAGACAGCCATGCTTCTCACTGCTGGTTTCTGCAGCCCACCACTTAACATTCACTACTGAGCACAGCTGTAGTTTGTATCATGGTGGTAATGGGGGGCAGGGATTCCATCTAGCAGTATGGTAACAAAGGGCCTTGCTCTTAGCAGAAAAAGAAAACAGCTGCATGCATGCAAATCAAATATCAAAAGGCTTGTATGCTGCCAATGGCACTTGTGACTGGCCTGCCAGTTCAAAAAGACAAAAAAGTAACAATTCCCTCTCCTTGTTTGTGCAAAGATGAACTCTGACAGACTACTGACTACTGATATGCTTTCATAAAGAACTATGGTTCTATGGGATCCTGGCATTTGCAGTTTGGAGAGGGGTATTTTCAAATTCTCAGCCAGGGAGCTCTAGTGTCTCACCAAACTACAACCCCAGGATTCCATAGGATGCATCAATAGCAGTTAAAATAAAATCAGTGTTATATTGGTGTAGTATGAAAGGGCCCCAAACTTTACTGGATTTGTCCAAAGGACAGCAATCATCCTCCTAATCTTTCTTAACAAAACATGCCTCTTTCTGAAGCCCCACAAGTGAATTTTTGGATTTTTTTTGGGGGGGGGGGAGGGAGACAAAGAGATGCAGCCATTTTTCTGTAGAAGTTGGTACATTATCCCTTGCCCCATTCCCCAATGAAGGAAAATGCCAGTGCATGAAAAGGGAAATAAGGGGGTTATGGGGGGGGGGAATGAAGAGCAATTCCAGATGGGGAAAGTATTGTATGTTGGGAGGTAGTGGCATTTGCTGCTGTATGTCCTTTGTGAGGGATATCTGCATAAGTTCCACTGATTGAATGGATCAACTTTTATTGGAACTAACCGTTGGTGTTAGGCTAAGGTGTTTTAATTCAAACGATTGTATTTCTTCAGAACTCTGTGGTGAAGCAGATACTTTGCCTGCAGAAAGGCCAGGTTCAATCCCTAGCATCTCTGGTTAAACGGCAGGTAGTAATGAGAAAGACTTCTGCCCAAGACTTGACAGTGTTGCTGCTGGTCTAAACTGACAAATTGTCTGATCTATAAAGTATAAAGGTATAAAGTAGTTTCTTATGATTTTATGGTAGAGTCAAATACTTAGGAATACAGAAAAGCCACACTATGGAGATTTTCAGACAACACTGTTATAGTGTTATTATTCCACTTTATTTGCTATGGCTGCCTCCTGTTGAATCCTGGGATTTGCAGTTTAGGGAGGGGCATTTACAACTCCAGCCAGAGAGATCTTAGGCCTCACTAAATTACAAGCCCCAGAATTCCACAGGAGGAAGACACAGCAGTTAAAGTGGAATAGTAACACTATGAGTCAATCATTTGTCCATCTAGCTCAGTATTGTCTCCAAAGGTCAAAGTGTGGCCTGCAGGCTGCATGCAGCTCCCAGAGTTGTTTTGTGGCTTCCAGGGTTCCTTGGGATAATTTCCCCCCCATTTCTCCCAATTTTTTGCCCACAATGCCTACTAGGAGGCCAAAAATGGAACCCTGAAGCCATCAACACCTTATTGCCCCATTTTAGGTCCAGAAGAAAGTAAACAAACAACAAGAAGTGACTTGCCTACTAATCTCTTCGTGTTGTTGAAAAAAAGCCCATTCCTTGGCTTTAAAATGGCAAAAATCCCCCCACAGCCCCTAGAGGGCATTAGGGGCATTTGGGGAACAAAACATTTTTTGAACTTTTTACAGGAGAGATGTGTCATGGTGCTGTCCTGCAAATTCTCCTGAGAAAGGGATAATGCGGCCCCCTAGACTCCCACAGTTGCCCCCCCCCGGTCTACACTGACTTCTCATCATTCCTAGCGCTGCCTGGAGATGCTGGGGAGTGGAGGTGGTACTTTCTGTAAGCAAAGCCCATGCCGTGTAACTGAGAAACAGCCCTTTTCCTGTGTAGAGATGTGAAGCTACAAGAAAAGCAACATTGGACTTTATCAGATGTCCAAACAAAAGTAATTACTCTGGATGCTTTTATAAGAAAACAAAAAGAGAGAAAACCTTTGTTTATTGTCGCAGGAAATCCATCTTAGGATAGGAGAGGAAATTGATAAAGAAGTTGACCTATACTTGGTTAGAAGAGTCCTGTCAGGATATTGGGACGTGCAGTCTAATAGATTTATGCTGTAAAGTACTGAAATACAGTGGTCCCTTCACATTTTCATGTTTCACATTCGTGGTTTTGCGTATTCACGGTTTGTAGCTGCTGCTCAACTAGCTCAAACTCCAAGACCCCGTCCTCTCCTCCTGTCCTGGCAACAAAACACTCCAGCTTGCTTTCTTACCTAGCACCAAAACAGCACTGCCTGTTTAAAACACTCAGTAAGGTTGTGTTGTTGGCAGGGCAGAGGGAGGGAGAGCTGGCAGGGAGGCAAGTGTGGGTGAGGGGCATGGTTTGTGTGCCCAGGAGCAGGTGTTGCTACCACAGTGGCAGGTATCAGCAGTCCTGCTGGTGGGAGAGGAGTGTAGTATGTATATTGGGGCTGGGGTTAACTCATTCACGGTTTTTTTTTTTTTTCAATTTCATGGTGGTGCTCCACTACTAACCCCCGCAAATGTGAAGGGAAAACTGTATAACATAATGACCTACAGGGTGCAGCAGAGAGAGCTGGCAGCAGCTTGTTGCAACTAGCTAATGTATCAATATTAATCGCCTGATTGAGCGATCTTGAGCCTTGCTGTCTGCTAGAGGGACAAAGTCATTGAGAAATAGCTGTTCTGTTCAGTTCTGTTCTGGGCTTCAGAGAATGAAGGTGGGCTTTGCAGTAACATAATGTTTTTCTGCTGAATGCTGTAATGTATAGAACTCAGCGAGGAATCTCTGTAAGATTGTAAATATTGTATCTTTATTATGATGCTGCAGTAAGGATAAGTATTTTTTTTTTAGACACAAGCCTCTGTCTGTATGTTTATTCTCTTGCCTGGTGAATGGGAACTCTGCTACCAACTTTTTGCTGCCTGATCCTCTGGATACCAACAGAGGTTTAGTGTGCCAACCTGACAAGCCCAACTGACTAGCAGCCAGTATTGGGGATGGATCCCCATGGAGTCTTTGTTCCAAGCAAAGGGAACAAAAAGACTAACTAACTTCTTGAAAGAAGGTAGAAGTGACCTCAACAGATAAGAAGGAAGCAAAAGGCTTGAGTACATGGATCAAAGAAAGATACAGAGAGGTGAAACAAAAGACAGGGTTTATCTAGACTCCCCTTTTTCACTAATTACAGTTATACAAGTGTTGATGCATCCAACAAAAGATGCCCATTCAACTTCTCAGACCTCCAAAGATGGAGAATCTACCACATCTGAGGCAGTCTATTCCACTGTTGAACAGGTCTTACAGTAAAGAAATTTATCATTAGGGAAACATTTTTCCTAATGTTTATGTGGAATCTCTTTTCTTGTAATTTGAATCTATAGTTTTGTGTTCTAGTGTCTGGAGCAATTGAAAACAATCTTCCTCCATATATGACATCCCTTCATATATTTAAAGATATTTAAAGACAGCTATCAGGTCACCTCTCAGTCTTCTCTTCTCCAAGCTCAGCATACCCAGGCCCCTCAGTCATTCCTCATAAGGCTTGGTTTTCAGACCTTTGATCATCTTGGTCTTCCTTCTCTGGACACATTCCAGCTTGTCCATATTCTTCTTGAACTATGGTGCTCAGAACTGGAAACAGTATTCCAGGTGAGGTCTTACTGAAGTAGAATAGACACTGTATCAATAAGCTGGATGCAGACCTCATCATACTTTTAAAAGACTGGCTGAAGTAAATGAGGCTTAAATGAGTGATTATAATTCACTTAACTCCCATTTATTTTAATGGGTCTCCTCCAAATATGGTGATGTCTGGATCCAGCTTTATGTGTGGTATGGACCATACTACTAGCAGAAAATAGCAAAGACTTGGAATGATTACTGCAGGAAGTCAAGGAAGAAAATGCAAAGACAGGGTTTCAGTTAAGAACAGTAACATTAAGAAAACCAAAATAATGATTGCAGATGATTTACATAACTTTAAAGTAGATGATGAAGACATTGAAATAGTTCAAGATTTTCCATACCTTGCCTCAGTCTTTAATCAGAATGGAGGCTGCAGTAAAGAAATCAGAAGAAGACTAGGATTTGGAAGGGCAGCTATGAAGGAACTTGACAAGATCCTGAAGTGTAAAAGACATCTATTTATCTGTCTATCTATCTATCTATCTATCTATCTATCTATCTATCTATAATTTCTCTTGGGTATGTTGCCTACATGCAAATTCCCTCTCCATATCACAATCCGCTCCTGCCGCTCAATCTGTGACCCAGATTGAGACTCAGACAGTCAACTGGCAGCAGCAACAGGACACCTGCGATGGGACCCAGGCAGTCAACTGGCAGCGGTGGCGGCTGTGGCAAGGCAAGGCAACAGAGTGAGTCACCCTCAGCAATTCTGTGGAATGCAGACAAGGGGGAGGAGGAATTATAAAATCCACCAGTCTACCTTACAGGGCTGTTGTGAAGTCTACTGGGCATTTTGGGGGGAGTTTTTTTATAGCATACATTCTCTCTCTCTCTCTCTCTGGCTTTTCTTCGCAAACGAAGATTCAGGAAGGACTCATCCCACGCTTTCTGCAAGCGCGCTGATGACTAAAAAGGCCAATCCGAGATAAACAAGTCCGGTTGCAGAAGGCACAGCAGAAGGTCTCCTTGGGTGATGTTTTTGGGTTGTGATTCTTTCTGCGTTGTCGTTTCTCTTCAAGACTTGTTTGGCGTGAGTTCTCAAATAAGGCTGCAGCATTGTGGATAGTGCGTCTCCATGCCTCCCAATGTGAGGCCAGGGCGGACCACTGTTGGTGATCAATTTGGCTGAGCCTGAGATGTTGTTTCAGGGAGTCTTTGTATCGCTTTTTTGGAGTGCCCCTCTTACGCTGATACGCTGGGTACAACTAGTATAATTAGTATTGTCCATGCCATTGTATTCCCCATTTCTATGTATAGTCGTGAAAGCTGAACAGTGAAGTTGGTAGGAAGAAAATCAACTCCTTTGAAATGTGGTGCTGGAGAAGAGTTCTACGGATACTGTGACTTCTAAAAAGACAAATAAATGGGTCCTAAAGCAAATCAAGCCTGAACTCTCCCTAGAAGACAAGATGACTAAACTGAGACTGTCATACTTTGAGCATATCATGAGAAGACATGACTGACTAGAAATGACAATAATGTTCGGTAAAGTAGAAGGCAGTAGGAAAAGAGGAAGACCACCTTCAAGATGGATGGGCTCAATCAGGGAAGCCACGGCCCTGAGTCTGCAGGACCTGAGCAGGGCTGTTGATGATAGGGTGACTTGGAGGGCTCTCATTCATGGAGTCATAAGTCAAAGTTGACTTGATGGCAGTTAACAACAACAGCAAAGGGTACGTATGCATAAAAATACTTCCACATAAGCATAGTTATGTGACAACCGAAATTCCCACGCATAAAAATACTTCCACATAAGCATAGTTATGTGACAACCGAAATTCCCACGTCACATCACATCTCACATGTGGGAAATGGCTAATATGGATTGGCTACAGCTTGGTTATCCTATGAATGCAACCTCTGTGAAAGCAGGCAATCTAATTAAATGATAAAGCCTCAGCTACTTCATAATGACTACCCAAACAGATTATGCTATGCATTAACTAAGAGATAAATGATTATTTAGCAGTGCTGTATATTACTGTCACTTTGTGCTTTTTCTGGCAACAAAGCCTTCCACAGGCTGAATTTCTCATTCACTTACACAATTTCACATCCCAGAGATGAATTTGCAACAGAGGTGGAGGATGAAAGCAGCACTTAGAGAGGCTAGATTCTGTTTCTGGAGCTCCAGCAGCTTTGTAAGTGTGGGCTGGGCAAGGACGTGCACTCATCTTTTCAGATATATGAAGCAAGCAGTTTTCAAAGTGAAAGGAACTGAGTGCCTCCAATTGTCTGCCAAATGTGAATGTAACCTTTGGGGAGCAGAGTTTCCAATGCTCTTTGCGAAGCTAAATAGCAAGAAGCTAAATAGCAACCGTTCTGCTCTGTGGAGCTAGAAATTGGCTACAGATATCATCATCCGACCATTTGGTGTGAAGAATAGATGCTACTTTCCATCATTAAGTACTGTTGTGGGACAAAAGTAGGGGCTTGGGTGGGTGGGGGGATAAGGAAGGAGTGGGGGGAGATATGTTAGTTGAGAGGCTCAGCTCCACTACTAATGGTTTTGTGGGCTTTTGTCTGGTAAAGGGACTGCTATAAAAACAAATTGCTAGAAAAATAACTTCCTGAAAAACTTGGAGTTGATAAAAGACACTGAATTGCACATGAAAAGAAAGAGAGAGAGAGAAAAGCCACCAGGATAAATCAAACTGCAAGCAGACACCCTTTTCTGTACACCTGACTATGTGGGTGAATGCCAAAGAGGAAGACTGCAAAACAAGTACTGCTAACAAAAAGCCAATAATAATCAGATGAAAGGAACTCTAGTCCATGAAAACTCATGCCATCATTAATAATTTAGTCTGCAAAGCAGTGCTATTCAAAGCGGCTCTCTGTGAACTGATGCTGGTTCATGAGCCATCAGCTACCGGTCTGTGGCACATTTCCAGGAAACTATATGAATGCAATAATAATGCAGCACAAATGTGATACTAGTCCCTGGCACAATGGGAAATCATCCTACAGTGAGCCAGTGGCCTGTGTACCTGCTCTGTCTGCTGCCCTGGTGCTAACAGTGGATGAGCAACCTTCAGATCTCTATTCTTCCTTCTTCTGGTTTCTTAAACTGGACTTGGGATAGATGGCCATTCAGATCCAGGACACATTCAAACAGAAGACTGTCCTCTTTAAAGCAGAACATGTGGCTAGTCACAAGAGAAATGAATGTTGAATAAATATTGTAATGGAGGGAAAAGGACAAGATTAAATAAATTATTTTGGTATATATCACAGAAGGAGGGAGGACTTGGTCTTCCCAAAATAAAAGGATATTATGAAGCTAATCAATTGAGATATGTTATAGAAGGAATTGTAGGACAGGGGGATTTAGAATGGTTAGAGATAGAAACAGGGAGAATAGAAAAGAGAATATGGAACATATTTTTTGATAATTTTACAAAAAAGGAAATTAAAGGAATTGAGAACCCATTTCTGCAAAATATATGGGAAATATGGTATAAATATAAGAGAGAATTTTTGCCTATTGATTCAGTATCAACACCGGTTATAATGGGGAAAAAAATTCCAAATAATTTGAAGGAAAAAATGGGAAAGGAATTAAAGAAAAGAGGACTAGACAAAATAGAGGGATGGATAGGATGGATGAACGAAAAAGGGAGTATAAGAGAGAAATTATGTGGAATGAAAATTTCATGGTTTAATTGCATACAGTTAGAACAATGGATTAAAAATGGGGAAAAGAATCATAAAGAAACAAGGGAATTTACAAAATTTGAAAATTTGGTGAAAAAAGGTGAAAAGAGGGATGATAATGAAAGTTTGAAAGGTATTACAAGTGACTTATATAAAATATTGATAAAAAATAAAGATAAAAAAGACAAAGGGGAATATTTAAGGAGAATATGGGAGGAAGATTTGAAACAAAAAATTGGAGATTATGAATGGGATAAGATTTGGAAACAAAGACAACTAAAAAATATCTCAATATGGATAAAGAAAACTATTATAAAATAATATGGAGATGGTATTTGACACCAGCAAGATTGCATAATATAGATAAGAATAACTCTAAATATTGTTGGAGAGGTTGTCAAGAAATAGGTACATATATGCATATGTGGTGGAATTGTAAATTTGTACAGCAGTTTTGGGAAATGGTTTTTATAGAAATAGAGAATATTCTGAATAGAAATATAGAAAGGAAACCGAGCATAGCATTGATGTCAATTTATAATGGAGAGAATGAGAATCAAGCAGAAAAGGATTTAATAACAAATTTATTAACGGCAGCAAGATTAATTATAGCAAGATAATGGAAAATGCAAATAAATGTACAAGTGGAGGAGTGGTATAAAGAAGTTTGGAAAATGGCAATAAATGATAAGTTAACATGTAGAATTAAAGTAAGAAGAGGAAGTTGGAAAGAAAGTGATTTTGATAAAATTTGGAAAGTATTTGTTAAAAAAGTATTACAGACAAAAGATGGGAGGTTACCTCCACGAGAAGAAATGAGATTGTGGAAAGATTAGGTAAGGGATAATGGCTCTGGTTAAGGGGAGCACTGAGGTGGGGGGGGGTAGGGGAATTAATATTTTTGATAGTTAATAGAAAAATTGCGATGTTTATAGTAATTTTATGTTATACTAACTAAGTATTGATTGGATAATATAATGTATGATTATAAAATTAATAAAAATATAATTAAAAAAAACCAAGAGAAATGAATGCTGAGCTTTCCAAAGCCATCAGTTAAGATAGGGATTAGTACCATGGGCCTTCCAGATGTTTTTGGACTGCAGGTCCTAACAGTCTAATCCACATAGCCAAAGTTCATGAATCCTGGGAGGTGCAGTCCAGCACCATCTAGGGGGATGAATAATTTCCACCCTGTATCAGGAATTATGAAACTTTTGACTTTCAAATGATGGAGGACTGATTTATGGTCTCATGAGTCTACTAGTCTAAAGGCTTTGATGAGAGAACTTTTTTTGGATAAAAGTTTTAATGAACTTTTATCAGTATCTGTTTTAACTTTTGTAAGCCACTTTGAATCCCAGGACTGGGAAAAGGTGGAAAATAACCAAATACTGTACAGGTATACCTCAGTTAACAAACCTCTGACAAAGAACTTCCTTTTTACAAAGTCTTTTTAAGTCCACCTAATCCCCTTTCCCCTCCTTGTCCTCTATCTAGTTGGAGGTTTCTTAGCAGTATCAACACTAGATGGATGGCAAGGGAGGGCTGGGGAAAAAAAGATTTTATGTGCCAAATACTGTAGTAGTGGTGTATCTGCAAGTGAACAATGCACTAAAGCTTTAGCTGGGAAAGAATGTTATTCTGCTCTGGCTGATCCTACTGTAGCTGTGGGCCCGTCTACATGGTAAAAAAAATACGTACACCATTTGGAAGATCGATCTTCCGTACAAACAGCTGTTCGGATTCATACGTGTCATTCAGAAGGGGGGCTAGCGAATCCCCCGTAAACTACATGGATTCGGTGTTTGGAAGGATTAGCAGATCTTGGCCTAAAATCGTACAGCCATTCAAATGGTTGATCATCTGCACTCCCCATTTGCACACATACGAACAGGAAGTGCAATCTGATCGGCTGGCTGAGTAGAGGGGGCAGGGCTAACAAGGAGGGGAATTGGGAGTGGCCACCATGTTGGATTCGTGGCTAAGTGAGAGTCCGATAAGTCCGTGAATTTTATATATATTTATTTTTATTTTACATTGTAAATAGGGAAAACTGACTATCTGCAAAGCAGGCACCTTTTTAAATAAATAAAAAAAAAGTGGCAGGAGATTTAAAACCGCCGCTTGGCTTGCTCGCTCCAGCCAGCTGGGGAAGGAGGGTCATACGGAGTTTAGGGGGGGTAAAAAATCATGTAGGCGGATCGTAGGTATTCGAATGACTGCCTATTCATATTTTTTACCCCCCAAACAGATTTTTTTTAATCGTATAGATGGGTCCTGTGTCTGTCTGCCCACAACAGGCACGGTAAACAACCACTGCCTCCAAAATCCCTTACTGAACATACATAAACAGCAAAACAGAGAGAAAAGGGGAAAGCGGATAAGTCTGCCACACCAGCTACTCCCAGCATGTAAAAAAAAAAAAAAAAAGCACAGCTCTATATATTTGGCCACCAAAATGGAAATCATAAGAAAAATGGAAACAGTTGAAAGGGTGGGAGGATCCCTGGATGCATTTTGGAAGAAGCTTTCAAGTGGTATCTAGAAGATTCAAAATGTTTTTGTTCACTTCTGCAAGGCCTACCCAACCTTTTTGTTTCATTTCACATGTGCATACATATTGTTAATTCTGAATAAAAAGTTTGCTGAAACATGTTGACATGCTCTTCTTTACTGTGGTATAGGAACCTACCCCGATTCCTTCCATATTATTTCCACAAATTTTTCTGTTGCAGAAGCAATGCCCACGAACACGTCCACTTCATTAACTGCGGTATCCAGCAATGACTCCAAATTGGGAGGGGTAGCTAATACCCCAGAGGACAGGATCAGAATCCAAAATGACCTTAACACATTAGAAAGCTGGGCCAAAACTAACAAAATGAATTTCAACAGGGAGAAATGTAGGATACTACATTTGGGCAGTAAAAATGAAATGCACAGATATAGGATGGGTGACGCCTGGCTTGATGGCAATACATGGGAAAGGGATCTAGGAATCTTAGTGGACCACAAGCTGAACATGAGTCAGCAATGTGATGCAGCAGCTAAAAAAACCAATGCGATTCTAGGCTGCATCAATAGGAGTATAGTGTCTAGATCAAGGGAAGTATTAGTGCCACTCTATTCTGCTTTGATCAGACCTTACCTGGAATACTGTGTCCCGTTCTGGGCATCACAATTCAAAAAGGATATTGAGAAGCTGGAACATGTCCACAGGATGGTGACCAGGATGGTGGAAGGACTGGAACCCATGCCTTATGAGAAGCGGCTTAGGGAGCTGGGCATGTTTAGTCTGGAGAAGAGAAGGTTGAAGGTGATGTGATAGCCATGTTTAAATATTTGAAGGGATGTCACACTGAGGATGGAGCAAGCTTGTTTTCTGCTGCTCCAGAGACTAGGACATGGAGCAATGGGTTCAAACTACAGGAAAAGATATTCCACCTAAACATTTGGAAGAACTTCCTGATAGTAAGAGCTGTTTGGAAGTGGAATATGCTGCCTCGTAGTGTGGTGGAGTCTCCTTCTTTGGAGGTTTTTAAACAGAGGCTGGATGGCCATCTGTCAGGAATGATTTGATGTATTCCTGCATGGCAGGGGTTGGACTGGATGGCCCTTATGGTCTCTTTCAACTCTATCATTCTATGATTCTATGAAATAAATAAAGAAGAAGAGAGGAAGGAAATTGGGATCACTATACAGGTATTCAAGGCTTAATTGTAAAGATGTTTTGGTGTCATGATCCTGCCAAATACCAGAACAATATTTGCAGTTTTGCTACTGTAAAAAGAGAAACCACTTCAGAGGGAGTAGACTAATTAGGGCTTAGTTTTGTAAAATATAGCAGGCTGGAAAAGTTTATTCACAAGTGATGAGGAAGTGACCAACTTCTTCTTTCCGCTAAGGGTGTGGCAGGGAGTATTCTGCGGTTCTTCCTTCCCCTTATGGCAGTCTTCTCCAAGCTAACAGTCTTGAAATGCCTTGGACTACAGCTCCATTCTTTCTAGTCAGGATGGCTGTTGCTGACTGGGGATGTTGAGAATTGTAGTCTAACATATCTGGAGAGCACTAGTTTGAGAAAGCTGGGCATAAGGTCATGATTAGCAGTCTCCTATTTCAGGCCGAAGCTAAATTATGATAATCTCTTTCAAAGGATTATTTTTTTCTTCCAATGTACTGCTCTCCTCCAATACAAAGAATCATCAATATTCCTTCTACACATTTGTGTTCAACCAAATATAACATGGTAGGCAGAAGAATCCTGAAATCCCTGCTGAGACAGGCTCGAAAATGTTGCAAATAAATTCCTGCCATTATTTATCCTTCTCTTTAATTCATGAAGCAACCCTCCTAACCACTGCTGCATAAAAATATCTTAAATCTACCACAATGAAAAGATATGGAAATAAATGGATTTGTGTTGGGTGCATCAGAGTGACAGTGTAAAAGGTGCACTTAGGGATAATTTTGATGGCTCTGTACTGACACTCTGTTTGGTCTGGCTGCGGTATTAGATAGAATGCCAGCTCATCTAATATCATTGTTTCATGTCTCATTTACACTGTAGTTATTTTAGACTATGACTTTTTATTTTGAAGGATAAATAGATTGTAAACAACAGATGACAAACCATGGGGGAAAGGAGATGAGAGAGGAATGTAGTGCACCAATGTCTGATTTGTTTTATTCTGAAGATCTTTCAATTTACTGTGAGTGTGCTTAAGAAAGCAGATAAAAAATGGCAGATTAAGGGAATGGGGGTCCTATGCTAAATCTATAATCTGCAGTCTATGCATCAATGTGCTGTTGGATGGAACTCATATATATCAAGGAGAGTGCAGAGAGTGGAAGAGGCAACAAGGGGGTCAGCTATTTTAGATCTGATCCTAACCAACAGAGACAACCTGGTTAATGCGGTGCAAGTGGTGGGATCCTTAGGTGAGAGTGATCATGTTCTCCTGGAGTTTGTTATACAATGGAAAGGAGAAGCCAGGCATAGTCAGACACGCATTCTTGACTTTAGGAGAGCTGATTTCAATAATCTCAGGGAAATACTGGGGGTGATCCCATGGTCAGGAATACTAAAAAAGAAGAGACCTCAAGACGGATGGGACTTTCTCAAAAGGGAGATACTGAAGGCACAATTTCAAACAGTACCATTGAGGAAGAAAAATGGGAGGTGTCTCAAGAAACCAGGATGGATGACTAAAGAACTTACAATGGAGCTAAGTTTTAAATGGAACATGTATAGGAAATGGAAAAGGGGGGAAATCACCAAAGAAGAATTCAAACAGATAGCGAACACGTGTAGGAGTAAAGTCAGAAAAGCTAAAGCGCAGAATGAGCTCAGGCTTGCTAGGGAGGTTAAGAACAATAAAAAGGGTTTTTTTGGGTATGTCCGCAGCAAAAGGAGGAAGAAGGAAATGATAGGGCCGCTACGTGGAGAAGATGGCAAAATGCTAACAGGGGACAGAGAAAAGGCAGAATTACTCAACACCTTCTTTGCCTCAGTGTTTTCAGAAAAGGAAAAGGAGGACCAACCTGAGGAGAATGGAACAGAGGACACAATAGGGGAAATCCAGCTCAAAATAAGTAAAGAGGTAGTACAGGAATACCTTCTTAATCTAAATGAATTTAAATCTCCAGGACCAGATGAACTACATCCAAGAGTATTAAAAGAGCTGGCAAATATAATCTCAGAGCCATTGGCAATAATATTTGAGAACTCCTGGAGAACAGGAGAAGTCCCAGAAGACTGGAGGAGGGCAAACGTTGTTCCCATCTTCAAAAAGGGGAAAAAAGAGGATCCCAACAATTATCGTCCAGTTAGTCTGACATCAATACCAGGGAAGATTCTAGAACAGATCATTAAACAGAGAGTCTGTGAACATTTAGAAGGCAATGCCATAATCACAAAAAGTCAACATGGGTTTCAGAGAAACAAGTCATGCCAGACTAATCTGATCTCTTTTTTTGATAAAGTTACCAGCTTGGTAGATGAAGGGAATGCTGTAGAAATCGCATACCTTGATTTCAGTAAGGCCTTTGACAAGGTTCCCCATGACATTCTTGCAAACAAGCTTGTAGAATGTGGGCTAGACAAGTTAACTGTTCAATGGATTTGTAATTGGTTGACTGGCCGAACCCAAAGGGTGTTCAGCAGTGGCTCCTCTTCGTCTTGGAAAGATGTGACCAGTGGGGTGCCACAGGGTTCTGTCCTGGGCCCAGTGCTATTCAACATCTTCATCAATGACTTAGATGAGGGAATTAGGGGCATACTTATCAAATTTGCAGATGACACCAAATTGGGAGGAGTAGCTAATACCCTAGAGGACAGGATCAAAATTCAGAATGACCTGGATAGACTGGAGAGCTGGGCCAAAGCTAACAAAATGAAATTCAATACGGAGAAATGTAAAGTACTGCATTTAGGGCGGAAAAATGAAATGCATAAATATAGGATGGGAGAGACCTGGCTGAATGAGACTACGTGCGAAAGGGATCTAGGAGTCCTAGTAGACCACAAGTTGAACATGAGCCAACAGTGTGATGCGGCAGCTAAAAAGGCCAATGCGATTTTGGGCTGTATCAATAGAAGTATAGTGTCTAGATCAAGGGAAGTAATAGTGCCACTCTATTCTGCCTTGGTCAGACCTCACTTAGAATACTGTGTCAAGTTCTGGGCACCACAATTCAGAAAGGATATTGACAAATTGGAGCGTGTCCAGAGAAGGGCAACTAAAATGGTGAAAGGTCTGGAAACAATGCCTTATGAGGAGAGACTTAGGGAGCTGGGTATGTTTAGCCTGGAAAAAAGACGGTTAAGAGGCGATATGATAGCCCTGTTTAAGTATTTGAAGGGATGTCACATTGAGGATGGAGCAAGCTTGTTTTCTGTTGCTCCAGAGACTGGAACACGGAGCAATGGGTGCAAGCTCCAGGAACAGAGATTCCATCTCAACATTAGGAGGAACTTTTTGACAGTAAGAGCTGTTCGGCAGTGGAACACACTCACCCGGAGCGTGGTGGGGTCTCCTTCCTTGGAGGTCTTTAAACAGAGGCTGGATGGCCATCTGTCGGGGATGCTTTGATCAAGATTTCCTGCGTGGCAGGGGGGTTGGACTGGATGGCCCTCGTGGTCTCTTCCAACTCTGCAATTCTATGATTCTATGAATATTCGACTCCTCCTGTTGGTCAGATAATCCGTGGTGTTGAAAGCCATGCTGTTCTGTTATGCAAACAGCAGCAATGGCATCCTCCCTAAATTTAAAGCAGCCTTCTCCAAGCTAGTGCCATTCTGATGTGTTGGACCACAACTTCCACCATCCTACATATGAAGGGTGCCAGTCTGGAAGAAGGCTGATTTAGAGTCTCATGGCCGGTAATGGGGAACAATGGACAACTAATGGGTTGGTGCTACTCCAAGTGTCTGAAATATGAGTCACACCAATCTGCCAGAGTGAGTTGAAACTACAGTTGTCTTTTCATATGTGCTGGGGTTTGGTTCCAGGACCCCCCCCCCCCGTGGATACCAAAATCCATGAATACTCAAGTCCCATTATATGCAATGGCATAGCAAAATGGTGTCCCTTATATAAGATGGCAAAATCCATCTTTTGGGTGTGCTTTTTGGATTATTTTTTTAAAAAGAATATTTTCAAGCCATGAATGTTTAAATCCATGGATACCAAATCTGTGGATACAGAGGGAGAACTGTATTTTGCTCTGGTCAGACAGAAACACTGACTAAGTTCTGAAAAGGAGGAGAGTATTTGCCATTCCAGGCTGTGGATGCTGCATTATAATTTTTTTTTAATTTATTGTTTAATTTTAACCATACATTAATTGTAATTTTGCCCCCCCCCCCAACCCTGTTTGCAACAAAGGTCAGTGATCAGTCACCAAGTACATAGCAAAATTAGTCAGAGTTCATAGTCTGTTGTTGTTCCACAGCTTTAGATGGGATGATGGTGGACTTTGTGTAAAAAGATGATTCGTAGTGTAGTTGATGAATGGGAACCAGAGTTCCATAAAGGTGTCCTTTTATAATTTCCCCTCTGTTTAGCCAAGCATGGGAGGTTAATTTTTCTGCTAAGGCAGCTCAACAGAGTCTGGCTAACCAGCTCCAAATTGATGGATCCTCCAATGATTTCCATGCTCTCGATATCTCAGCTCAAGCAGCACCTAGCCTTATAGAGATTAATTGCTTATGTGGTAAATCTATATTGCCCACATCAAAAATCAACAGAATTAAATAAAGTACAGTATCTTGAAACTGGGTATCTTACCTTATCATTCGACTAATCCAGCAAAGCATCTCATTCTAAAATTGGAGGACCATAGGACAGTGAATCTACATGTTCTAGAGACCATTTCCCACCACAATCTCTCTAACATCTACCAGACAAAGCATTATTAATACGATATAGTTTAACAGACTAAAGATGTCACCTGTGGTTTGATTTTACTTAGACAGAGTGGAAATTAATCTATATGGAGAAGTTGACCAAATGGTGTGCCAAGCTTTATCTGAGATCTTTGTATTAATGTTTGTTTCCCAAACTATTTTTGAACCTTTGATTTGCCCAAATGATTGCTCAATTAACAGTTTATAGATAAATGAAATAAGACCATCTGACTTATAGGGGGAATAAATTTTCTGTTCAAATATTAAGTGTCCTTGAATGTCCTTCTAACCTGAACATCTGATTGGGAAAAGAAATAATCTAAACTAACTGAACCCAAGATATGCTACCATTTTCTATTCTCTCTAGGATGTACCCTTTTTGAATGGGCTTGTCCCTATAGAACAGATCTCGGAGTCTAAAGAGTCCCCTTTGTCTCCAGTACTTTCATGTGCTGAGACAACGTCCTCAAATATGTGATCGAATACAATATGGTATGATGTTGGAATATAATATTATACCCCACACAGAGGTTTGAAAATAGTGTTCCATCATACATTTGATTGTAATCCATGAAATCTCATGCTAGAATAAATTTATTAGTCTGAAAAGTGCCACAAGACTCCTTTATTTCTCTTTTTGGTACCCTATTTAGGTTACCCAAAACTGCTCAGAAAAAGAGGGCTATGAAAAAAATATTTTGAATTTGTCTAGAACTTGTAAAATAACAGCATCTTTCCTAGCTGTGATTATAGGGCAGCCAGTGCATTCTATGGCCTTCAGAATGTTTAAAATTCAAGGCAAGGAGCAAGACAGACAAAGCATTAAGAAAGTATAATTCGACCACCGAAAGGACTCTGTTTGCCTAGGGCCCTAGGGTACTTAACCTCAAGCCTAATCCAGCCCTGTGTAGAAATATTTATTAGAAAGATCATTGTGCTCTACCCACTAACACTTAACACAGAAAAGTTTGGCTTTGGGGAACACAATAATAATTCTGTGTCTATACCAAAACAAAACCTTTGTAAATTGAAAGTGTTTAGAGAACTTCTCAAGAGTATCCAGCTCAGTGCTGATCCTCACTGAAACCCAAGAAAACAAACAGGCCAGCTCATCCGTCATCACATCATGTTGCATAAAGAGATGCTCAGGCAGCCTTGTAATATGCTTTCACACAGCTATTGTCTGAAACTGAAATGACTCTCATTCAGATCTGAGCAAACAGTTATCCACTGTCCCTTGCAATATCATTGCTGCTGATGTTGCTAGAGCCTCAGGTAATGGCAGAAGTGCCCATCCAAGCTCCTCTGTTATGGTGTGCATTAATTCATTGTTAACCAGTTATACTCAATTATCCATTGAAACATACACAAAATAACCAGCAGTACATGTTCAACAGACTACAAATATCAACTGATCACTTGTTATGTCTAATAATTGTTTCCGCAATTGTGTGCCCAGTATAATCTGGCTAGGTGATGAACAATAATAGTCTTGTCATTTTGGATGAGATTTTTTATATCATATGTTTTTTTTAAAAAAATCTTTTTATTAAAATTTTTACACATCTAAAACAACATCACATCACATTACTTTTTGTCCAACCCTCCACCCTTAAACAAACATCCCTTCCCAAACCCTTCTACCACACCCTCTTTCACACTAATTGACCTCCTATCTGATCTTCACATGATTATTGCTGTTATTCCTTTATCTTATTATTAACTTTTTATTAGACTTCTATCCCTAATATATTTGCATTTTCTCCACAGTGATCTCAATTTCTGTTTCCCCTTTTGAATGAAAATGTCATGCTAATATGTATCTGTTTATTCCCCCTTCGATTAGTTTTTCATATTCAGTATATTTCCCCTTTTTAAAAGTTTTTTCTTTGTCATATATTTGAAATAAAATAATATGCATTTCACCTATGCTGACATCATGTTTTATTAACATTATTTAAACTGTATATATTTAAACTGTGTGTATATATGCATATATATACACATATACATATATATGTATACATACATACATACATATTGCTTTCTTAATTAGGGATTGTTGCAAAATTTCCCCATGTTTTCATAAGAAATTCCACAAAATTACTCCAACCTTCTCTATGTTTCTCTATTGTCTTACCTTTTAGTAGCATCATTAGTCGATCTGTTCCAACCAATTCATATGTCTTAAGCAGCCATTGGTCTATTGACGGTACTCCTTTGTCTTTCCATTTGGACGCGTATATCATTCATGCAGCTGTCACCATATAAAAAAACAATTTCTCATTTTCTTGGCTTAATTTCCCCCCATGCAATCCTAATAGATAGATTTCCGGTTGCATCCGCAAATTACAACACAGCACTTGATTGATAACCTTTTGAACTTGTTTCCAATAGCTCTGTGCTTTATCACAACTCCACCATAAGTGAAAAAAAGTGCCCGGATTGTGTTCACGTTTCCAACATTCATTTTTTATATTTTTGTACATTTTAGACAGTTTCTCCGGTGAAAGATACCACCTAAAAAACATATTGTAACACTTTTCTCGAACACTTTGACATAATGTTAGTTTCATGTTGGTTATTCAAAATTTATCCCACTCATTTAATATTATTTCGTGACCAATATTCTGCACCCATTTTACCATACATTCCTTTATGACTTCCTCTTCTGAATTCCACTCTAATAGTTGTTGGTAAAGCCTAGTTATTAAATTCTTATTTCCTGGTTGGATTATTTTTTCCCATAATGATTTTGTTAATTCTATTCCCTCCAGCTTTTGATCCATTTTGTATCTCTCTTTAATTTGTCTATATAAATATCAGTGGATTGATATCCTTCCTTTCTCCAACTCTTCCTGTGTCTTCATCAGTTGCTGACCTTCTTTTATCACAATTAGATCCCTATATGTAATCCATTTTTTGGCTGTTATTTTTTCCTTACTGAAAAAAGCTTCATGTACCAACAACCATGATGGTAGTTTGGGGCAGAATCTTGGTCTGTATTTCTTCCATACTTTTATCAAAGAGTTCCTAATAAGATGATGGTTGAAATCTTTATTAACTGTCTCTTTATTATAAAACAAATATGCATGCCAACCATAACGAATGTTTGAACCTTCTAATTTTAATAATTTGTTGTCATTTAGTGTTGTCCAATCCTTGAGCCATGATAAACAACAAGCTTCATAATATATTTTTAAATTCGGCACATCCAGCCCACCTCTTCTCCTCGAGTCTTGCATTACTTTTATTTTTACTCTAGGCTTCTTTCCTGCCTAAATAAATTTTTATAAATCTTGTTGCCATCCTTTAAAAATCCCCTCTTTTTAAACTAAACATCAGACATTTCTAGGTATTTTGTATTCATGAAGTGTGTGTTCTTTTTTATTGTAAGTAATTTTTTTTTACTTGAAATCAAATGATGTCACTTTGGTATGGATTTCTTTAGTTTCCTGTGTACCATTGTTTTTACAATCCAGAAGTACTTTCTTTCTTTACATGACAATGTTTTTAAAAACTGGCATGTCATTTGCACAGAGGTAAAGAACAGAGCAAAACAATGCAAATTGCCAGAGAAAACAAGAAGAAAATGCACTAAACCAGGTAGAAACACTCTTATTTTAAACAGTTCATGCTTTGTGGAGGAAAAATATGCATTTTGCCTTGAAAATTACACAGTGAAACTATACATACGTGCATGAAAAGATCTATTTTTTCCCTGAAACATTTTTCATTCATAGGTATTTTAGAATTTTTCATACTGTCCACATTTCTTAGACACATGATACCAGCAGCAACTGTAAATGAATGCAGAATTTGGTACGCACGTGTTATCTACCTCAAGCTAACAGCAGTATGTGGCAAAACTGCTCTGTCCTCCTGTCGTCTTGTCGCCGCTCTCTCTGCTTCTCTGTTGTCCTCTGTCGCACTTTTCTTTACTCTTATAGTCAATCAGTCCAATCTTGTATTATTACTGTATAAATATTCTGTATCAGTCCAGGAGAGCAAAGGAAAGGGATAATTTGTCTCTGTTCTAGCTCCCCCCCTTTTTTTTTTGTAATCCACGTGTTACACTACCATAGAGAAGAAATCTTTTAGCCCTCCGTCATCCACTTTCATCCACTTATATACTCCATGAGCTAAAACAATATCTTCATCTCCCGTCCAAATTCATGTGTCTTTTATGTTAATATCACCAAAAAGTTAATTAGCTCTGTTCCTTTGTAAATTTTTACTGTCCTTCAGAAGTGCCACCATCTGTGAAGAATCCCAACAACAATTTGTGCCTTAGGAACTGCACTTGTCAGAAAGCTTGTGCTCAGGTGGAAAGATCAGACCACAACAACATTAAACAGCTGTTACCTGCAGTTAAGTCTTTAAAATTGGTGGTGGCGCTTGTGCTGAAAGAACGGCTGCAAACATGTGGCGGTGGTATGCTCCAACCCCCTCTGCTCTTCTTCTCCCCCAGCCTGATCACCAGTCAAAATCAGACCCTCAGGGCGAGTTTCAGGCAGGAACTGGGTCTTTGAGAGCCCATCCCATCTCTCCTTTACCAGGAGAGAGAATTCACCTTTCAGTTGTCAAAAGCTGGCGATCTGCCTCGTGCTCCTGGAAACTTTCACTGAGAGACCCTCAGTGAAAGTCCGATCGCGACGCCATAGCCAACCAGAAGTGTATATCATATGTTTGAATATGTATATCATATGTTTGAAAAAAGAAGACACAATTCATTTTGCAATTGATTTGGTATGAGCAGAAAATATGCTAGTCAGTTTTAAGTAATTTGAGGGGGTGGTATTTATACTGTGAACGGAAAGGTGACTTTTCCCCATGATGAATCTTCCTCCTGTGTGATCTATTCTGTATTGCTTATATACTGGAAAATACAGGTGAAGCTCGGGAAAAGTATGGTCAAAAGTGCAAAGACGCCTGAGAACCTCTATAACTGAATGTAGGATACTGGGAACGGCTGGATTAGGCAGGGAGAGGATGAAAAAACAGTGTAGGAGAATAGAAGCAAAATAGACACATTTCAAAAGATCTGGTTGCACTTCCTCTGAATTTGTAAGTAAAGGCTATATCCCCTTCATTATTATTTTGCTACCTAGTCAAAACCCCTTATTTTTAAACAATCAACTTTTGTTTTCCCTGATAAATAACAAAGAAGATGATGACTTTGTGTGCCATTTTGTTTAATGTGCCACACTCTCTGGGCATCTAGATTTAGCTGTAAGTGTTTGGGGCTTACTTAGAAAATGGTAGAGGAAAAAGCAGGAAGTACAGTATTAGGGAACAACCCTATGCTCTGGCTGAGAAGCTGTAGAATGCTTCAGGCCTCCCTTTCCATAGTGAGAGGTTACCATGGGACCATCTAGATGGCGGAAAACCTCCTCATGGAATTCATAGGGAATTCCATCTGTCTTAATAAGATCCCATGTTGAATCCCAGTATTCAGAAGAAGGGGGGCCAAAAACTGACAAAAGCTACACCACAAAAGACTTTGGGTATTTTCCATAGTTTCTGAAAAACTGTGGGGGAAATGTGCATGCCCGCTTGTTAGGACAACCAAATTGCATTGCATTCCCAAAATGGATACCTGATTGGTTGGACATGCACGGTGGTGGTGGTGGAGGAGCTTGCTAACAAGGCAGCACCCAGAACCACCATGTTGGATTTTCATCGTAGTGATTGTGTGCTGAGGCAACGAAACAGCCTTTCTTTTTTTCTTTATTTAAATGGAAGATTACTGTTCTTCAACTTGGATTTAGTTAAAAAACACTGTTTGGCAGTGGCAACTTGGGAGAATAAAACCATTAGTAATGTGCTTGTGCCCACCATCTTGATTTGCTGGTATGCCCATTTGCTGTATCCACAGCAAACATGGATAATTTCACACACCAGCAATCTTGAAAAAAAATTGTGGAGACAAATGAAGGCTGCTGCAAATTGGTGTTACTGCGAACCAATCCACATTATATGCCCTCATATAGATGGGCCCCCCTCTCCATTGACGCCTCCTTGTCGTGGGAGAGAGGCTTGCGTACCCTAATGATGTTTTGAGCTATGCTGGCATTGGCTATGCCACCGGTAGGGTCTCCATGCCAGACAGGTCAAAACCGAAGGGTCTGACAAAGAGCGTCAAAGGGAAGGATGGGCTCTCTAGATTTATGACAACCATCCTAGGAGAAGGAAAACTCTAATCCCAAGCCTGAGCAGATGGTGCTCGTCCAACCCTGTAAGGTCAACCATCTAAGAGAAGGAAACTCTAATCAAACCTATGACCCGAGGACCTCGCTGCTACCGTCCATGCTTGCAAGGTCACAGCAGATGAACTTTTGGTTTAAAGGGTGAGGCCAGTTCTGTGCACGCTGTGCTCCACCAGAAAAATCCATTGCACAGGCTCGAAGGACAAATCCAGTTCTGAAAAAGCCCTGTAGCAATAGGCAAGGGATGAAACGGCAGGTGTAATGATGCACTGGAAGCTGCAGACCCAACCCTACATGCAGGCGGTTCAGGACTTTGGTCACTTGAGGCTGACCCGGGAGATGACAGTCTTGTTTGGCAGCATCCTGAACGACCAAGCAGCCTTTTTTAAGGAGAGCACTGCTTGCTCCATATGGAGAGGGACCTAGAAAAGGTGGCCTAACAAAAGCTCATCCCCATCTACCTGGTTGGCTAGCCGCAGCCAACGGGCATCTTCTGATGCGGTCAAACCAAGGCAAAGAAACAAAGGCACACACAGGCTTCCAAGGTGTAAATAAACTGATGCTTGCATACTGGAACATCAGAACCATGCGAGACTCTGCAGATAGTGGATGGCCTGAGTGTCATTCTGCTCTAATAGCCTATGAACTATCATGACTTAATATTGACATCGCTGCTCTTAGTGAAGTTCGTCTCCATGAGGAAGGCAGCCTTAAAGAATACAGCACCGGCTACACACTTTACTGGTCTGGCAAACACAAAACCGAAAAACATCTTTCAGGCTTTATGATTAAAAAATCCATTGCCTCCAGACTTGAAACCTTGCCAACAGGACACTCTGATCACATTATGCCACCTCATACAAAAAGTCCCTGTAGAAGATAAAATTATTATCCTTAGTGACTTCAATGCCAGAGTAGGAAAGAACTACGAAGCCTGGAAAGGTGTCTTAGGCAAGCATGTTGTTGGAAACTGCAATGATAACGGATGCCTCTTGCTAGAATTCTGTGCAGAACAATAGCAGACTATTACAAACACTATCTTTCAGCAGAAAGATAGCTTGAAGACAACCTGGATGCATCCCCGATCCAAACATTGGCATCTCATTGACTATGTTCTAGTCTGCCAGAGAAACATTTGCGATGTCCGTCATATTCAAATGATGCCCAGTGCAGAATGCCAAACAAATCATCGCCTCGTCAGATGCAAACTAAATCTTTATCTTAAGTTCAAACCTAAGAGTGGTGGCATCTTAAAGAGGAGACTCCAAGTCAACAATCTTCAACAAGCTACCACGAGAGACAACTTCCAGGCAAATCTGCAAACAAAACTTGAAGACCATCCTACAGATCCTTCACCTACAGTGCTTTGGCAACATATGAAAAACAGCATCCTCCAGTCTGCGGAAGAATTCCTCGGGTTCTCCCACAAGAAAAATCAAGACTGGTTTGATGAAAACAACCAAGAGATCCAGGAGCTGTTGGCAAAGAAGAGAACTGCTCACCAGGCATACCTCGCCCAGCCAACTTGCCATTTAAGAAAAGCAGCTTTCTATCTCAAATGTAGTAAACTTCAAGAAAAACTCTGAGACATGCAGAACAAGTGGTGGATCAATATAGCAGAAAAGACACAACGCTGTGCAGATCTGGGTGATCATAGAGGATTTTATGAAGCTCTTAAGGCAGTGTTTGGACCTACTTATCAGGTCCAAAGCTCCTTATACAGTACAGATGGTCAAACATGAATTACTGATAAAGCCTCCATCCTGCATCGATGGGCTGAACATTTTCAAAGTCTCTTTAGTGCCAACCAAGTAGTCCAAGGCTCAGCTATCCAAGATATGATACAAAAACTGATGAAAAATGAATTGGACATAGCTCCCACTTTGGAAGAGACCCTTAAGGCCATACAGAAGATGAAAAACAGCAAGGCAGCTGAGATTGATGGAATCCCACCTGAAGTTTGGAAACACGGAGGTAATGCACTCCACGATAAATTCCATGAACTCCTTGTGAATTGCTGGGGGAAAGGGGAACTGCCATCAGATCTCCGAGATGCAGTCATCATCACCCTGTACAAGAAAAAAGGAGCAAAATCCGATTGTTCAAACTATCAAGGCATAACACTGCTCTCTATTGCTGGAAAAATCCTTGCAAGGATACTCCTGAACGGATTAGTTCCTACCATTGCAGAAGAACTTCTTCCTGAAAGCCAATGTGGCTTCAGAGCCAACAGGAGTACTACAGATATGGTATTTGCCCTTAGACAACTGCAAGAGAAATGTAGAGAGCAGAACAAGGGTCTCTATGTAACATTTGTCAACCTCACCAAAGCCTTTGACACTGTGAGTAGGAAAGGTCTGTGGCAGATCCTGGAAAGACTAGGATGTCCCCCCAAATTCCTTAAAATGATTATCTACCTACACGAGGGCCAGCACAGTCAAGTCAGATATGGCAATGCTCTTTCAGAGCCCTTTCTAATAACTAATGGAGTGAAGCAAGGTTGTGTTCTTGCTCCAACTTTATTTACAATCTTCTTCAGCATGATGCTCTAAAGGGCTAAGGCAGAGCTCGAAGAAGAAGACGGCATCTATATACGTTACCGTACTGATGGTAGCTTGTTTAACTTAAGCCGTCTGAGGGCTCGCACTAAGACTCTAAACTATTTAGTCCGTGAGCTGCCCTTCACTGATGATGCTGCCCTTGTTGCCCACACAGAAGCAGCTCTGCAGCACCTAATATCCTGCTTCGCAACAGCTGCAGAGCTGTTTGGGCTGGAAGTCAACCTTAAGAAAATGGAAGTTCTTTACCAGCCTGCACCACAGGACGAACACCATCATCCCCACATTGCCTTTGGCAAATCTGTGCTTAAGTCCGTTCAGCAGTTCACCTACCTGGGAAGCATCATCTCCTCAGATGCCAAGACTGACAAAGAGATCGATCACAGATTAGCAAAGGCATATAGCGCATTTGGAAGACTTTACAAAAGAGTCTGGAGTAATAAACACCTGAGGCGAAGCACTATTCTTCTTTATGGGTCTGAAACATGGGTCACCTATCGCCAACACCTACGACTCCTCGAATGCTTTCATCAGCGCTGTATACGCACAATCCTAAATATACACTGGACTGACTATGTGACGAATGTTGCTGTCCTTGAGCAAGGAGGGATCACCAGCATTGAGGCCATGATACTGAGAACACAGCTGCGCTGGGCAGGGCACATTTCTACGATGGAGGACCATTGCCTCTCAAAAATAGTACTCTACGGTGAACTCACCATGGGTCAGTGTAAGAGGGGTGCTCCAAAAAAGCAATACAAGGACTCCCTGAAACAACATCTCAGGCTTCGCCAAATTGATCACCAACAATGTTCCACCCTGGCCTCAAATCGGGAGGCATGGAGACGCACTATCCACAATGCTGCAGCCTTATTTGAGAACTCACACTGAACAAGTCTTGAAGAGAAACCTCAACGCAGAAAGAATCACAACCTGGAATCATTACCGAAGGAGACCTTCTGCTGTGCTTTCTGCAACCGGACTTGTTTATCTCGGATTGGCCTTTTTAGTCATCAGTGCGCTTGCAGAAAGCACGGGATGAGTCCTTCCTGAATCTTCATTTGCAAAGAAAAGCCAGAGAGAGAGATAGAGATGGGCCCCATGTTGTCCCAGGATGAAATTCCACCAGTCTTACTGACCTGGTTGCCTCTGGTGCTCCAAGGTTGTTGGGACCAAAATGGGACACATCAAGGAATGACTTGCTGGATCATAAGCCTCCTTATGGCCCTGAAACCATAAGACTACAATAAATTCATCTGCATTCATCAATGGGAAAGAACATTGCTTTCCCCCACCCCCGATGCTAACAAAGAAACTGGCCCAAAAATCTGTCCCCATCTCCCTAGTCACTGTGAACTGGGAGGCTCTGGGTGGAGTATAACACCCGTAATACTTAGGCTTGCTCTCCAATCAACTAAATAATATCACTGGACAATAGCTGGGCTGGCCTGGGTAGGGCAGGGCAGGGCAGATGTGGAGGCTGCACTAAAGACAAATTCCCTGCCTATAATGCCTCTGGGCTGGTGCTGCCTTTGTGTTCATAATTCATAGAAAGTAGAGTCACTCAAGAGTAATGCAAAATAGCAAGGATGGAGATCTCTCTCAGACAACCAGGGGATAGCTATCAGTATACATAAATCCTTGTATTAATTTATTTTCACCGTCAGAGAAAAATGCAAGCAGGGCTTCTTGTTATTTTTTCTTCCTTAACAGAAGTCAAGGGAAACATCATAAATATGTGCCTTCATCATAGGAGACCATGAATCTGAAGATCTCAGGAGTGAAGCTGCCAATGTCAAACGTAAAAGGTTTGTGATTAGTTTTGAAGGAAGAGACAATGTTTGCATACCTGAGTATTAAATATTGCCTAAAATAAAACTGCTAAAATAAAATCAACCCCATTGTGATAGTAAACAGCAAACTAGCAAGTAGAATCTCACAAGATGATAGAACTGTGACGAATGAGATGTGAATGTATTGCTTTGAAGAGATCAGAGAGATAAGCTATCCATGCAGTGCTAATTGCAGATGCTTTCGAAGGCTGTAGGTGGGACCGACAGAACTTGATGTTGTGAATATATGTTCCATAAATAAGAGCTGTCTAGCATTACCTAAGGTGATGCTAATAATAACATGCAGTATTATTATACTGTACTCTGCCTTTCCTAAGATCATGAAGGCAGTACCCTACAGCTTTTTGCTACCTGAGGTAGAGCAGCATTTCCCACCCACCCCCTACCAAGTCAAGGTGCCTAGTGCTTAAGACCTGTCAAGGCAAAATTTCCTGCAGTAAAAATCTCTTTCTCTTCCCTGGGAGTAAAAATACAAATGGATTAGATCTAGATGGAGTAATTCTTAGAACAGACCCACTGAAAAAGGGACTTAGTTGTGGCTAAGTTCAGTCCCACTGATTTTGATAGATCCATTCTGACTTTATCAGACTAGTGTCTAAAAACACTGTATTTCTGCTATTGAGGAAAGCAGAAACATAGTGGCATGATTACAGTAGTTATTGCACATTGCCATAATTATGCAACACCACCACCATGGAATTATCACATGACCGCCACTATAGTAACTATAGTGCTATAGTAACACATGTCTTCATATTGCCTTTTAATAACAGAGTATTAACACTTTGTGATAGCCTGTGCATGTACCTTTAAGAAAAATTTTATTTTACTTCTGTGGTTTTGTATGTGTGAGATTTTGGCTGTTCTCGTGATAAGACACGACTTTGCTTAAAAACACCAAAAACACATAAATAACAAAAGACATTCATAAATAAATACTTAAACATAAATATGTACTAAGAAAAGGCAGCAGTTTCATTCAAAGAGTGTCTTTAGGTCCTCTTCATGTTCTCACCCAGAAATTTAGCTATATGTCCTCATTGGGAAAAGGGATGGGGGAAAGAGGACCACCTATTCACACTGTAATATCACAATTATAGTGGAACATGATTTTTGCTTGCTTGTCAATACCGTGAAAAGAGTGATATTGAGGGCTATTCATAGCTTTTGCCCATCAATGAAAAGTGGCACGTAATTAACTGGTGGAGTATACTGACCATGGGAGGAGGATGACGTTGTGCGACCACAGAAACCCATTTGTGGTACTATTGCATCATCATTCTGCTATTGCAGCCTCATCTGATAAAGTCCAAATCAGAGAAAATATGGACTCATGCCCGCTGGATTTAATCCCTACCCCCACTGCCATTCCCTTTTCCTTATGTGTCATGTGTTATTTACATTGTAAGCCTGAGGGCAGGGAACTGTTAAATTGACCATTTGTAAGCCGCTCTGATAGCCTTTGTGGCTGAAGAGTGGGGAATAATACAATAAATAAATAAATAATAAGAAATAAATAAGTCACATCTCGGCACTCAAACACAGTTGATTGTGGCCATTGCCTCCCACTGTCTCACTGGTCTTGCCATTGCACCAGCAACTGGTATTCAGTGCTTTACTGTCTATGAACAATAGAGTTCCATATAGCCATAATGGCAACAATCCTTTGATAGACCTACCCTCCATGCAAGTATCAAGCCCTGATCTTAAAGGTTCCTAAATCAGTGGCTGTCATGGCAGTGGCAGTTATTCAATCAGTTAATTGTGCAGTGCAAGAGGAAAGACTTTTTTTGTCTGTCATGAATCTACTGCCATTCAGTTTCATTGTATGTCTCTGAGTTTAAGTATTAGATAATAAACTTCTGTCTGCTTCCCCACCCCCATCATTCATAATTTTTGTGATTTCCTTCCTTGTCTTCCTTCCTCAATGAAGACAAAGACCCTCCTGCCCAGTCTTCCTCAACCTGGTGACCACCAGATATTTGGGCCTATAAGAATTGGCTGTGCTGACCAGGGATAGTGCAGTCCAAACCATGTGGAATGCACCAAAAGCTGCTTCAGCCTTTCTTCAAGTGGTGCAGTCCCTGGATAATTTTGGTTCACTTCCATTCACCCTTTTGATATAGTGTGGAATTATTCTTTTCCATTTGGTGCCACTGGAACTCTACATGCAATTCTAAATACAGTCATTGTATCTGTCCTTCACCTTTTCTAGTCAGAGAAGCAAAGCCAGCTCCTCCTGACAGAATTCAAAGCTCAATGCTTTGCCTGTTCCATGTCCTCCCTGATAGGGAGGGGGCAAGGTGGGCAAAAGGTAGTTATGAATGAGCTGTCTACTCTGCTCCTTGAAACTGCATGGCTCTGTGCTTTGCTATCCTTAACATCCACCACAGCAGGGAAAGACATAGGGCGAGTAATGCTGCCTCATTGGAGGTACCAGGTGGAAATGCTCCAGATGACACTTAGCAATCAATTTGATACTGTTAGGGAGTATGGCAATATCAGAGATGTAGCCCCACCACCGGAAGTAACTTGACCTACAGAGGGGCCAAGGGAAAATCCAGTTACTGGCCCCCAAACCCCACTTTTGTTTAATGTGCTCACATTAATTATTGTTCTTTGCAATTGTCATGCTGGCTGAGAGATTCTAGAAGTTTAGGCCAAAAAAGTAGATTTTCCAAGGTCTGATCTCCTCCTTGTGACTGAGGGAAAGATAAAAGGTAAGAGAGTATGGCCCATGCAATGGGAAAGTCCTTCCCAAAATGCCATGCAGGCTGGATTGGTGATCTCTGTGAGCTGCATTAGGCCCAAGGGCTGAGGATTCCCTGTCCATACCTTCCCACTGTCCTGATCTGAGAAATTAGGAGCCAGCGTGATGTAGTGGTTTGAGTGTTGGACTATGGAGATTTTCACATGGGCTATATTTCCCGTGGCAGGAACAGAACAGGGTTGGGAAAGGTTTTCCCTTTCGGATGACGTTGACCCCATTCTGTCCTGCATCCATCCTGCTCACATGACTGTTCCAGAACAATGTAATCATGATTTTTCATCATGAATAGACCTCCCATTCTGTCGCTATCACGCAATCATGGCTGTGCGAACAGGAGCCCCGTTCCTGTTCCAAAATGACAGCCGCAGAGGGGAGGTCCGTTCCAAGCACTTCCTGGTCGATCTGGACATCCAGGTAAGTGGCACCCTTTATTTTACCCTCCCTGTTTTGACTGTGTAATTTAAAGTGCATTTTTGTGCTTGGTGAACTGATTTTATGTTTGGTGGAGTTTTATTTTTTAAATTTACCGCCCGGCCATTATCACGTGATAACGTGATAACGTTTCAGACGGCCAGTCATAAAAGCAGCCTTATGATGGCTTCATTTACAGCCGGCCAGCGAGGGGAGGGGGAGCCTGTTCCTGCTGCGGAATTAAGGTAAGTTTGTGAAAGATTTACATTATTCCATGGCAGGAATGGGAGAGGAAGTGGTGGGGCCGTAAGGGGCATTTTGGCCCCATGTGAAAATATCCTATGACTCTGGAGACCAGGGTTTGAATCTCAGATTGGCCATTAAAACTGACTGGGTGACCTTGGGCAAATCACATACACTCAGCCTCAGAGAATCCCATAGGGTTACCTTAGGGACACCTTAAGTCAGAAAAAACATGAAGGCACACAACAACAACAAAGTACAGTAGTCCCCCTTTATCCACAGTTTTGCTTTCTATGGTTTCAGCCACAATCTGAAAATATTAAGTACCCCCCCCTCCCACATCTTTCAGGTTTTGCTTTCTGCTGTTTCAGTTACCTAAAATATTACTGGTATAGGGTTCGGTACTACCTGCAGTTTCAGGTATCCACTAAAGTGGGACTACTACAGATGCCCTGTTAAAGCTCCTCTCCCTCCAGCTGACTATCAAGTCCATTGTCTAATATATCCTAGCTGCACCACTGGACCTGGCTCTTGGAAGTGTGAAAGTAGCAGGATGCTCATTTTTGTGTACCGGTACATAGCATGTGGGATCTGAGCATGTAAAAACTTCTGTCAGGAATTGACAACATTAGTGGCTTATTATCATACTCTCCAACTGTCCTGGTTTGGCAGGGACAATTAATCCTCTGTTGTCACACTTTTCCAGATGCTTTTAAAAGATCCCAGTTTCTCTCTCTTCCTCCCACTTCTCCCCTTTGTACTTACCTTACTTCAATTGCTGCAAACCCATTCAATTAACTCAGCATGAAGGAGAGGAGAGAAGAGAAAGGGTGGAGTCCTGCCCTTCCTAGTAGGCTCAGGCAAAAGCAAACTGCTGCAACTTCTATCTCATGTGTTTTTCCTCATCTCAGCCATCTTGACAACACTCTGTTCTTGCTTGGCCACACATATCCAAGTTTTCATTTGTGAAATGTTTGAGGGCATGCCTATCCCTGATGTAGAGGATCCTTGCTAAGCTCAAAGGAGCAAGAATAAGTAGGGATGATGACCCAAATCCACATAACCAAGGGGATTTTGGCCTTAGCTCCAAAGCCATGTAGGCAGAGTTCCCAGATCTTGGGACCTGCACCTTCTTCTCTGGACCTCATGGCAAGAGAGAGGAATCTCAGGGTAAGTGCCCTACTTTCAAAAGTGTGAGTGAGTGAGTGTGTGTTATTATTATTTTTTTTTGTGTGCCTCACAGCTAAAGTAATACAAACCCATGGTCTAATGTGTCCTCTGTGTGTGAATGTACACACATGCGTGTGTGTTTTCCTCATTTGTTAGACCTGTTGACTTTATTTTAACGGTATACTTGATGTAACATGTGGATGTGTCATGCCAGAAACTACCCCTTGTTATATCACCTGACTCCACCGACTGAGACATCATCTGAAATCTCAGACCCTGAAATCTCAGGGTCTAGCATAGTCCTGATCTGGCAACCCTAATGTCATATAGGTGGTGCTGTGCCAGCGAGTGCAGTTTGTAAAGCAATTTGTTATAGGGTCTGGTAGAAAAACTCCAAAAAATCCCACTGGGCATGCCTGAGCTCTTGAGTACTGTATACTTAAATGAGCTCTTTGAATCCCAGCTAATGATGCCATTAAAATAAATAAATAAACTGTTTGAATGCTCTTCCCTTAAACAATTTCCAAATACATTAGGTCTCCTAGAATAAATTGTATGTCTGTGCCTTTGAGTTGCCTGTTGACTTATGATGACCCCATGAATTCCAAAAGGTTTTCTCAGGTAAGGAATACACTCATTCGTTAGTGGTCTCCCATCCAAGTACTAACCAGGGCTGACCCTGCTTAGCATCTGAGATCACAGAGGATCTGGTGCCTTCAGGGTATTTAGGCCTACCAGAGAAGTTAGTGTAGTTCTATTTTTACTTGCATATGACAGCCAGTGTGATCTAGTGGTTCAAATGTTGTATTCAGACCCTTGAGATCCAGATTCTAGTCTGCACTGAAGCTCACTAGGTAACTGTGGGCCAGTCACTGTTTCCCAGCCTGACCAACCTCACAGGGTTCTTGTGTGGATAAAGTGGGAAGGAGGGAAGCCGCATACACTTCCTTGAATTCTGTGAAAGAATAAATGTTAAATAAATAAAGAATAAATCCAATACTAATATTTATTTGTGCATTTTTTAAACGAAACACCAATGAAAGAACACCAGTTTGTTTCTTTTACTAGAAAAGAAACAAACTAGTGTTCTTTCACTGGTGATTTGTTTAAAAAAGACCACAGATAAATATTTGTATTTTATGCCACAATCAAGATCTTTTAATTTTTACATATCATAAATTGGGGTTGGAGCTTGATTATCAGTGACATTACTGTTTAATGTGATTACTCCTTTGCAGCCCAAAGAAGCTGTGAATTTTAAAGTGCTCTGAATATCTGTAGGATTAAGCAGGTATCTGAAAGTGTTATTAAAAATGCAACTCATCAATCTCTGCTGCTGTATAACCTCCTTCCATACATTTTACTGAGTCTGCTTGCACAGGAGTAGATGGAGTTCCTTGTGGGCAGGCTGCCATACTCTACAGAATAGCCTCATCCTATAATTTTCATGAATTATTGACTATGGCCTTAATTATATATTTACATCACCACAGTCCAAAACAGTTCCTGGCAGCAGAGACTGTCTTATATGGTGTCCTGAATCCCAATTGCTTGGGTTAATTCTTTAACTACAGGGCACAGTGGAGTCATCTGATAAATAGCACCCAAAGGCTGGTGGGTTTAGAACATACATGGACAAGCTGTGCCCCTCAGCCTTATTTCCTATATCCCCCTGAAAGCAATCTGTTCAGATACTGGGGGGGGGGGGATGATCTACCATCCCCCAGGCTGAGCGTGGAAAAGTTCCCTTTTTTACTATGATGCCCAGAATGTCCCAGCCAGCTTGGTAAGATTCTGGGAGATGGAGCCCAGAATGTAACTTTTCCAAGCTCTGCCATTGAGTGGAGGAGGAGCAGAAGTGGAAGAAAAAAGGGCACTGAGAGTGAAAATTTGTGAACTACCCACTTTTGGTTCTGCCCCCACCCCATTGCTTTTTTCATTCCTTGCTTCAAGTACATGGTTCCTGACAGATTTTCTCTACCTCCTCCCTATGTGAAAGTTCCCCAGCACTGGTTTAGAAATGAATTTTTCTACAGACAGAATTGCCAGTCTGAATGCTGTGTGTACATTAAAGTGGTACAGGGCCGTGGGATTTAATATTTTAAATTCTGAGCTCACTGGAATGTCTTTTCTTTCCACAGTTACCTAGTGACTGGCCCACAGTTACCTAGTTGCCACATGAGTGAAGTCCTCACTCATGTGGCAACATCACTTGGCCATGGACAGATTTACCCAATATAGTAGTTACTTATCTTGTTTACAATTAAATGCCTTCCCATTGCCTCACATCATTTACATTTGTTTCTCATCTTTTCTTTTTCTCCCAGTAATCTTATATGTCCTGAGTACATCCTCTAATCATTATGGGGTGGTAGTGGTAATTCTTTTAATATTTCTCTATAATCCTTTTAAGACTTCTGCCACCTCCTCATCCATATAGAATATCTGGTGAAAATTGTGCAACTACATATCTGTATTATCTGGCAACCCCTCTAGGCATATTCACATGTCAGCTATTAACAATTTGATGCAGGAGTAGAGAACACAGCTGTGCTGGGCAGGGCATGTTTCTAGGATGGAGGACCATCTCCTCCCAAAAATAGTATTCTATGGTGAACTCGCCATGGGTCAGCGTAAGAAGGGTGCTCCAAAAAAGCGATACAAGGACTCCCTGAAACACCATCTTAGGCTTGGCCAAATTGATTACCAACAATGGTCCACGCTGGCCTCACATCAGGAGGTATGGAAACACACTATCCACAATGCTGCAGCCTTATTTGAGAACTCACGCCAAAGAAGTCTTGAAGAGAAACGACAATGCAGAAAGAATCACAACCCGGAAACATCACCCAAGGAGACCTTCTGTTGTGCTTTCTGCAACCAGACTTGTTTATCTTGGATTGACCTTTTTAGTCATCAGTGCGCTTGCAGAAAGTGTGGGATGAGTCCTTCCTTAATCTTTGTTTGCGAAGAAAAGCCAGAGAGGGAGGGAGTGCACAACAGCATTTAATAGAGGTAGGGAGAATATAGTATGAAAAGTCCCTAGACAGATAAAAGCATTGTGCCACACTACCTCCACTGCCTCCCAACAACTACAACAGTGTCGTGTGGACTATGATGGCCACTTTGGCATTGCCAAAAAGAGGATAAATCTTGCAAAAAGGACATAAGATGGCAATAAAATTTGTCTAGGTTAATTCATATGCATAGCTACAAATTTAGAAATAATTACTGTAGTTTAAATAGAAACACAAGACATCTCACAATAGTGGGAAAGACTATGGAGATTATCAGACATCCTTAATATGGTGCTACACGAACACCAGGAGATTGCCAAAGGGCTTTCCTTTCAGACAGCATCATCCTCATCCTGTTATGCTCGTGTGCTGGTCCCGTTTTGCCCTCACTGCTTTTTATTCAGAGCTTAAGCTATGAATAGATCGCCCATTACATTTCTGTCATGGAACGACGGGCGAGTGAAAAGTCACCCCGTTTCCGTACCACAATGCAAGACACAGTGGGAGGTCTGTTCCAGAACACTTCCAGGTGCAATCAGGACATCCAGGTAAGTGACACCCTTTTTTGTACCCTGCCTGGATGACTAAGGGTTTTTAAAGTTTGTTTTTGTGCTTGCTGTCATTTTAAAACTTGTATTTCACTTTTTATTTTTGAATTTCCCATGTGATCATCCTCTCGTAAGAATGGCCCAGGATTTGAAACTGGAGAGCTGCATTCACTCCTGGGCTGCTGAGGGGGAGGGAACGTCATGCAATCAAGGTAAGTGCAAAACCTTTTGTTCTCATGCTAGGACGGAGTTGGGAGGGGGGGGCTGAGGAGATAACGAAACGGGGACAATATTTTTGTCCCTGTCTGAAAATCTCCTATGACAACATGCTCTGTGTGTCTACTTCAGTCTGCTGTTTAGGTGCTAAGTATGGATGGGCAACATAAAGATCACATGCTCTCCTGGTTTCTTCCACTTCCTTTTCTTTCAGCTAGACCTGGATTATGTAGCCCTTCAAAAAGAGGACATGTTCAGACAGAAGGCTGTTGCCTCTAAAAGAGAAACACAACCTTGGGAACCTGCACTGAGCTTGTGTATCATAAATCTCTTCATGTAGAATTACACATTGACTGTGCTACGCAATCCTTGTGTTGAATGGCAAAATTGTGCAATTGAATGCACACTTGAATGTGCAATTGAATGCACAACTGACTGTGCATGCACATTCACATGTGCATTGCATGCAGAACAGCACTCTGTTTCCACAACCTTGAACTGAATGCAGACATTCTACACCAGACAAAAATGTCCAATAGAAGAGGAACTTACACATCTATAAAATACCAACAGGATTCTGGCCATAGCCATCATGATATGGATTTGTCAGCTTTATCTACAAGAATGTTGTTCCTGTTGGTATCCCAGTTTGGTCTGGATGTAGTGAAATGGTTTTTGCAGGGGCTGAAATAGGTAAGTAACATCCATTTCCAGAAAGGAGAGTATGTATGAGTAGTTACTTGAACTCATGTCCATGTACTCTGAGCTGCTCTTTCCACATTCATTGGCTTTGCTTTACATTACTGCACCAATAGACAAACGCTGGACTTGGTTGCCCAAGACAGGGACCCACTCTCAATTGATCCATTCCACTTTTCAACCTGTTTGATTCTATGATTTCCTGGAGACTTTTCCAACCAGAAGCTCTGCTCTCCAGATGTGCTGGACTATGTTTCCCAGAATCTAGAGGGTACCAAGCTGGGGAAGACTGCTTTGCTATCTTGTTTCTCATATAGTTCATGCAGGCCCATCTTTACTTACCATTTCTACCCCCCACCCCATTGTTTCCTGCTCCAGTTTAATTGCTTCACCTGCCTCAGATCCTTCAGACAGGTTCATTGCTTGGATTTAACTCAGAGATTTGAGTATATGGTGCAGAGCTTGGAAATATAATTTTGTGGACAACTCTCAGAGTTTTCCAGCCAAGATGTGTAGTATGTGGGGAAATCATTATTGTAATGCAATACAATCTTGTGTATCCCATGTTGAGCTCAGTTTAGGCATTTACCCTGCATGCTTCAGTTCTCCCACACCCTCTTCTCTTATTTCACTAGGCAGTTTCAGCCAACTGGAGCAATGGGTCATTCATCACATGACCTAATTTAAATATTATTACACTTTATTTAAGTTCTTTTTAAGTTAAGGCTCCATGCGGCTGTGGCCATGTTGTTGTTGTTGTTGTTGTTGTTGTTGTTTTTGAGTTCCTTTCAAGTCACCATGTAGCCCACACTGCTCAAGGCTGGGTGAGTCTTATCCTACCCTAAATACTCTTAGTTAGTTAGGAACCTTTTAAGTTTGTTTTAATATGTAGATTAAGATTGATATACCTTCAGTAAACTTTTGATATGCATTTTTAAACTGACTTCTTTGTTGTTTTTAATGAGTCTAATTGATTGGGTGATCAGACCACACATTTAAATGTTAATTGAGCTGTCTCTGCCTGAATTTGAAAGAAAAGGTTTTTACTTTTAAAGAAGATATTTTTAATTTTTTAAAAAGGGCTAGATCCCTGGAATTTTTAAAATACATTTTTAATTTTAGACTCATACCTCCCAACAAGATGGTCAGTGCTGGCTTGGGGATCTTTGGAGTTGTAGGCAAGAAAGTGTATCTTTCAAGTTCTGGTCTGATGGCATCTCTGGGGATACCCTGGTTTCTTTCCTGTTGCTTCTAGTTTGACTTTGTGACATGTTTACTCAGTCACAGTATCAAGTATCAAGATAAAGGTATCAAGTATCAAGATAAATGTACAATTTTTCCCAGTGCAAGACTGTCGTTAGATTTACAGCAGGACCCCAGTACCCACTGATTCATTATCAACTGATTCAATTATCCACGGGACACAAAACAGCACACCTACCATAGAGTCTTCCTAGAAAATGTGTCCTCTCTAGCCATTTTCTAGGTCCTCCAAGGCAACTCTATGGTATTTTAAACCAGAAGTCCCATTATTTTCAATGGTGTTCACTGTTATCCAGGGTTTTGAGTATCCATGCCCCCACCCAGAACCAATCCTCAGCAGATATGGAGTTCCTACTGTATATAATGCATCATGAGTCAGAGAGAGGGAGAGGGAGCTTGTCTGAGTGTCCAGGTGATCTCTCCCACTTTTTCAGTCCCCACCAGAATTGCCACTCTGTTAGCCGTGGGTAGTGGGGAGGCAGGCAAGAGACTAACAAATCTTTACACAGGCATAGGAAGTGAGAGAGCAACCAGTAACAAGTAGAAATAAAAATGGCTTCATGGACTCCTAATGGGGCAACTGTGCAGTCCTATGTGGTGTGTGGCATTGCAGTGGAAAAGAGAAGGAAGCATTTTCCTTCAATAAAACTGGTGGCTTGCTAGATCCATTCCAGACAGGAGAATGTCTCTCTCTTGCTGGACTTTATCAGATGCAGCAAATATGGCATCATAACGACACCTAATGAACACAAAAGGGCACCTATACTATGCAACATCATGCTATAGCGATTTTAAGTTGTAAATAAGTGTTCCATTTTATTGATGGCCCAAGCCATCAATAGATATGCTGTGGTGTGGTTTTGTTTTTGTGTGGGGGTGGGTGGGTGGCGGTTTTGTTGGTGTCTGAAACCGCTGCCATTGTGCTCTCATGATTCCAGCACCAATGGGCAGTCCTGTCAGAACACATCCAGGTGAGAAAGCGAAAACCAGGTACAGGACACTCTTTTTATTAACCTCCCTGCTTTACTTGGAAGTTTTAAAGTGTGTTTCAGTGCTTGTGTGTACATTTTGTGTTTTAATTTAGTTGTTTTTAAAATCTTTTAAGGGCCCTCATGACTTTTCATAAGAACTGCCAAGATCATGTGCCCTAGTGAACATGGAAGTAGACAGTGTGAGTGTTCAGGCCCTGATAATGCTGGAGCTGCTTTTTCATGGTATTAAAGGAACATATGATTAAAAGGGTTATTGTACTGGGACAAAAACTCTGCAAAATATGGTGGGAAAGAAACATTTTTAGAGGCTGGTCTGATAAAGCCACCCCCCCCCCGCCCCCCGGTGATCTCATCTTATCCTGGCACAGCAATGCTAATATTGGAGCTAAGCAATTTAACACTTAGAGCCAAAGTTGTAGAGATGCTTTTTAAAAATTTCAAATAAACATTTTGGGGGGCAGAAGCAGTAGACTGCGGATCACAACTTCAAAACAAGGGACAAGGGAGCAGCAACCTCCACCATGACCAAGAAATCCACATGTGTCAAATAATACTAGTTTTTTTTTAAAGAAATAACTTTTTGGTTAGGAACAAGGAAAAAAACAAAATTAGTGAAACATTGTTTAGATCATAAGAAAGAAAGAGGAGGAGGAAGAGGAGGAGGAGGAAGCAGCAGTAAGTTCAATCAGTGAAAACTGACACAACATGACTTATTTGTCCAGTATGAATAACCCTCAAGTCACAGTCTACTGAATCGTGACTGCTACCCATTAACAAAGTGCCACGTTAGTTTTTGTTCTGCTCTAGCATGTATATTTTTCTGTGATGTGTAAATTCCAGCACTGGTGCAGTTTTTTCCTGAACACAAAAGACTGAATCCCAAGCTACGTGGAACTGACTTTGACAGCATTTGTCTCCATCTTATTTAACAAACACCTCCTGTTTAAGACAGATTGTAATTCTGTGTACCATGACATGCTGCCCATGCTGCATCTGTTCTATGGAAACATTATTTTCATTTTCATTCCAGCTAAAATGTCACACATACAAATATTTATCTGAGGATGCAGTATGTTTCTTTAATCCCCAGAATTTCTTATACATGTAGATGTTTTTGGTTATGTCTTTCTTTGGCTTTTTAGCTTTGAAGAGGTAACACAGAAATGAATAACATTTGAAAATTCCAGAGGCAACACTGGGGTGCAAAGTGGTTGCTGTAGGGATGGACAAATCAGCCTCCTTTCAGTTAGGGCCATCTTGTTGTTTATGTTCCGATGATTCTTCCTTGTCGTCTTCTAGTGTTGATCATCAAAGTTCATCTCAAAATGTGTGTTTTCCTGTGAGAACCAGCATACTGAATATTGCGAGTTTTGCATGCCTGGCATTTGAAATGCAGTTTCATGCATTTGTCCAACTGAACCATGGTTAGATTTGCAAGGGCAAATCAAGTCTTTTTATAGGCATAGTGGTACTGAGAATTGTCTTCCTGCATTTGGAGGACTACAAAACCCCTTGGACCACAGAATTCCAATATGCAAATTCATTTGAAGGCTGAGACATTTTGGTCTGGAGCAGGGATGCCCTGGGGGCTTCCAGACTATGCTGCCTCAAGGGACATGGGTCACACGTGTGGTCACAGCACACCCTAATGGTCCCAATACAGACAGGCTGTTTTCACAGTAAGCAGCAGCAGCAGCAGGGAAAGCGGAATCTGTATGAGATGTGCTCAGGGTGGAATTCAGTAGCCTTTCTCAGTACCGTAGTTAAAATTGGCAGCAGGAGATTCTGTAGTGGCAGAGGGAGGGTTAGGACATCCTTTGGTGGGGGGATCCATGCATTCCCTGGGCCACAAGTTCTGTACCTCTACACTAATCAGAGCATAGATAAGTTACTTTTTTGGCATTGTAACTTCCAGAACCCCCTAGCCAGCATGCTCCAAAAAGACAACCATTTACAATCTCTGGTTTTGTGTGCAAGTCCTCCAGACATGTTGTGTACCTCTGATCTAAGGAAAGCTTGGCCAAGTTAACTGGGATTTTAAAAAGCTTTTGTTGTTGTTGTTTGCCTTGGATACTAGTGGCTCCTGGTGTAAGGTAAACCCAAGCAAGCAGGAAGAAAGAAGTTAATACCTTTGGGGAAGAGTTCAAGGACAATGGTAGAGCACACTTTGCACAGGAAAGATTGCCATTTCAGTCCTTGGCAATTCTAAGCAAAGCTGGAAAAGAGCCCTTCTTGAAACTCTGGAGTTTTACTGGGAGTAGACAGTACTGAGCCAGATCGAGCAACATTGTGATTTCTTATAAAACACTTTCCTGTGTCATTCTAACTTGAAATTCACATGGATCATCTTCCCAAAGCAGCCCTAGTAGGCCTGTTGTGTGAACATGTCAGGTGTTGCCAATTTTTATGACAGATCGTGGCCAAAGTTCAGTGTGGTTGCGGTGATTTGTTGAGACTACTGTACTTTGCCAAAATCTCAGTCCTTCCTATGTCTCTCCATTTCTCTTCATGCTTTCCTTAATAGTCATTTTACTTGCTGAAGAGACATCAAGATGACAACAAAAAAGTTACAAGGAACAGTATTTATTTTATTGTTGTGATCCAGCTTGAAAATTTTATTAGCATTCCAGACAGGTCATCAGGGCTTTCCTTTGTTTTCAGTTGCCAACAGATTGTATGTGGCATCAACAAAAAAATCTCAGCCTTAATCCAGCTAAAGTTACTAAGTCTGTTGAGAAGCAATGGCAAAGAAGCTAGACATTGTTGATGTGGTGGTGTGTCTTCAGGTTGTTTCTGTCTTATGGCTATCCTATCACAGAGTTTTCTGAGGCTGAGAGTGTGTGACTTGCCCAAGGTCACCCAGTGGGTTTTTCATGGCCAAGTGGGGATTTGAACCCTGGTCACACTCAAACCACTATGCCATGCTGGCTTTACCTGTAATAATATTTTCCATTGTTTTAGGCTCAAATTCAATGAACGACAGAGCTCTGTGGGTATATCTTTGCGAATGGGCAGTATCTTGAACAGGTGGATCACAACTTTGGGGACAGGCAAAGTGGGGCCTGTGGGCTTCATACACAATCCCCCAAGTATCCCAGTGTGGCCTCAGACCTACCTGGATTCTCCCTACCCCCCAAATACAATAACATGAAGATGAATAGTCCAGTCTCCAGAAGGCTGGGAGGAGGCATATGACTGGCCAGTTGAAAGCTACCCCCTCCCCATTTTAGGTCTTAAAACGAGACCTAAAAAACTAGAAGTGGCCAGCCATTTTGGCCCATTTTCAGACTGAAATTTTTGTATCAACACAGGGTGAGTATGTCAGGGCTGTGGGGGTGTCGGGTGGTGCAGATACTCGTATGGTCCACTGAGGTCTGAGGAGGGCAAACATAATTCTCAGACTCAGAAGATATGCTAACCCCTGCTTTACATTTTGGTAAATATCTGTAAGATGGCCGGCACTGGGTGAAAAATATGTACCTGGGTTTTCCTTTCCCCACAGGAGGCTCTCTACATGGGCCAAAACATGCCAGCTCCCTGCTGGCATATTCTGTCCTTGGATCAGGCCTGTTCCTCCCCCCGCTACCAGCATGTAATGGGATGGAGTCCAGATTGCCACACTGGTCTGTCGCTGCAGCTGCTGCCCCTGCCCCCTTCATCCTACTCTCAAAAGCCAAGAAGCTGGCCTGCAGCACATAAGGAAGACCCCCTGTATGTAACCTACTGGGTCACATCCTGAGGGTCTGCTTCCTGGTTTTGGAAGAGGGATGGCAGATGGAAGCTGCTGTGACAGGCTGGTGTAGTGGTGTGGGCTCCTGCAGTCATACAGGGTCCAGTCCATTTTTTGCCAGCTGAAGCAGTTTTTTCCAGTTTTTTTTTAAAAAAGCAGTGCAATAGGCTTTACCTTGTCTTTGCCCCATCTTTGCCCCAGGGGTCGTGCAGACTGCCCTGAATCATCTGGCCTGCAGGGATTCAAGACAGGGCCAAGATGAGGTAAATAGCTGGTCTAGACAAGGCCATACTGTCTTTCCATTGAAAGTCATGCTCTGAATACGTTTTTTGCCTTCTTAAAAATCTTTACATGTACATGGGTGGTACCCATAGGTTCAGTAAGGGCAGATAGCATCTCTGTGGTAGGAGGGCTTTTCATTAGCAAAATGGCATGAGGAAACTGTCTTCCTCTAGGGTGGGTCATTCAATCCCATCTTTCCCCTTTCAGCTGGCAATTCCACTATGACACGAGACAGTATATTTGACCAAAGATCTCCACTATCCCAGATAGTTTGACCTCTAGTGTGATGGAGTCACACAGAGAATCTTATGAAATCCATGGGGTCTCTAAATTGACAGGCAACTTGAAGGCACACATTTTACTTTTTAAATTTTAGTTAGATCAGCCCAGACTAACAGCCAAAACATTCTGTTCACATCCATAGTGAAATGGATTCCTCCCACCCACCCCCAAGCTATTTCAGGACCCATAAGAAAATGTGGAATTTAAAATGTAAGGAACTGCAAAGCTCTGTGATGTGACATTTGCATTAAAATCCAGAAACTAGAAATTGTAATTCTGTTTTCTGGAGTTTAATGTAAATGCCATGCCACAGAAGCTTATATTAAAATCCAGAAACTATAACCACAAACAGAGAAGTGGAATAAGGGCCAACCTTATGTGGAGATGTGAAGTTAACTGTGTGAATACAATCAATGTGAATTCTTTAGGGGCTTGTCTAGACAAGAAGATATAATGCTGATTGCTGTGCATTAACACAAATCCACAGTAGCATTCATTTGTCTCCACTATTTTGCAAAATCACTGGTATGCAAAGCTATCCATATTTGAAGTTCACATGGAGCCATGCCTTTGAATCAAGATGGTGGCCAGGAGTGAATTACTTGTGTTATTCTTCTCTACAAGTTGCCGCTGCTGCACAGTATTAATTTTTTAAACTGTAAATCTAAGGTGCACAAGTGCAACCTTCCATTTAAAAAAGCTGTTTGGTTGCCTCAGCACAGTGAGAAAGCACATTGATACAGTGAAACTCTAATGGAAATGTGAAACTGCAGATAATCCCCTATTTAAATGAACAATTTCCAGCCCAAGCATACCATAGAGTCACACTAGAAAGAACAACTCTCCAGGAATTTTCTAAGTTCTCCAGCACAACGCTATCATCAACTTCTGGTGGGCGCATACCATAGAATTGCACTGGAAGACCTAGAAAATGCCTAGAGAGAACACTTTTTTTTTGGACACAGACAGGTTAGTGAAACTGTGGGTACTGGCCCCATGGATACAGGTGTCATACTGTACTGTATTCATTGGGAGAGTGCTCTAGAGCTGCAGAGCTAGAGTACTCTAGAACCAGAGTGCTCTAATGCTATAGCTCTAGGGTGCTCCAGAAATAATTCCTCCAGTTTTTCTAGAGGTTTCCAAAAACACTATTAGCCTTTCAACTAGTTGCACATGCCCTGTTTGACAAAGATTTGGGGAGAAGAAAAAAACTGGTTTAAAGAAAAAATGTGAAAACAGAAACAGAGGCCAGTTTGTGGATGAGAGAGTTGCAGCAGCCATTACATTTGAGGGCAGTCTTCGAGGAATAATGGATATTTGCTATTTGTTAAGCTACAAACGGAATGATTCTCCCATTAACTTTATAGCACATTCAGTGGAGTGATATTACCCTCCCCTTGCCACAAATTTTTATGCATTGTAACAGTTTTAATCATAATATATACATAACCTATGTAACATATCCAGACTCTGCTCAGGACCATGGTATGGTGTGTGTGTATTAAGTTCTCCCTCCCCAGTCCTTGGTTTCCCAAGGTTTTCAGCCTCCTCCCAGGGTGGCTATTTATAGATTTAAAAATGCATATTATTTGCATTTGCAAAATTAACCTTATGTCATCCTTGGCCCCACACATTTACAGTTTGAACAGAATCCCCTAGTAATTTCTCTTGTGCCAGACTTAATGAAACGATCCCAAAGAGTGGAACTGCCATTGCTTTCAGTAGGAACTTTCTCAATTTATGAAATTGTTTCCTCTTTTTCTATGGCCCCAGAAAAGTTTTGGAACTGAGTGGCCAAATAGGGAACTGAAGTATTCAAGCAAGAAAGCAGTATGTGTATCCAGGGAGACATCCAGCTCTAGCTAGGTGGATGAAAAGTGAGATGGATAGACACCAGTGGGAGATAGTAAAGGCCCGATATGAGAGATAAAAATGGACTCATGGGATGATGGGTACTATTTAGAAGCCAAAAGACAAACATATGACCAGACATACAGTTGCTGTGGTCTGCAAGACAAATAGATAAACATTGTGGTAAAATAGATAATAAAGACCATCAAGTTAAATGATGGACAGTCAAGCTAATAGTGGAGATGGATAGACTGGAAAGAAAGAAAGAAAGAAAGAAAGAAAGAAAGAAAGAAAGAGATATACATATACTGCCTTTGCCTGAAGCAGAAATCAAACTAGTTTCAAAAGCAGGAAATCGCCATCAGGCATGCAGCAGAAGGTTTATCAAATTGCTTTTGGGAATGATTCTGGGAAATAATATCCTTTTCTTCTAGGAACACTGTGTGCGCTCACTGGAGAAATATGAAGTTGAAAGGCAGAGAGAGGACTACTTATTTACTAGCCAACTCTGAACCTCCTCTCTGTCAGTGTCATAGACAAGGGTACAAGTAAAGGTTTGTTTCAAGGGCACTATAAAGCAATATGACTCAGTTGGGGAGGAGGAGGGGTGACTGGTGGTAGTATGACCTTAGCAAAGAATCCATACTAACAAGTACTGAAGCCTTTCTCACCAGAGTGCCCTCCAGGTGTTTTTGACCACAGCTTCCAGGATTCTTGACCATTGACTATGCTTCTGGGTCTGATGGAGACTGATGTCCAAAACATTGGAAGGGATCAGGTAGAGGAATGTTGAATTACAGAGAAAGTAGCACTAAATGTGAGCCATTGCTGTAGTCAAGGATGTGACAATCTGTGGAGAAGTGGCAAAAATACAAGACAGGAAAGATTGCAAGATACAACTGCAGGCTAGGTAAGGAATAAGGTTCTAGGGGAAGGGATTAAAATAGGCAGTTCTGAACAGGCAAGTGGTGGGGTACTCCTACTGAAAGAAGGCCACAGAATTGTTTCAACTACTTAGAGAATAAACCTCTACCATCTCAAGCAGGTTTTTATATATACAAAGGAAATTATACAAAATCAGCAGCTTGATTTGGATCAGAGTCCAAGATCTCTTTCACACTGCATGGTTATAGCACTTTGATACCACTTTCCCTTTTGTGACCAAATCCTACAGAATCCTGAGATGTGAAGTTTTGGGAGGTATATAGAATTCTCTGTTGGACAGCTATAGAGGATTGTCTTGAATGTAGTCATGACTGTGGTATCAAAGTGCTGTAATTGTGTAGTGTGAAAAAGTCCATGAGAGTAATGTCAAAAGGTGTTTCCTTGAACAGTAGCTTCCCCTGCTCGCAATTTATGGATGTCCATATGTCCTCCTTTTGCCACACTCCAACCAAGATTTTCCAGACAATTGACCACTTCTTGTGAGTAAAGGAGAAATTTGTAGTTCCCAGCTGGACCAGTGAACAGCAAATCCCTTTCCACACTACCGGGGGAGGAGCCAACTGCTTAGATCACTCATTCAGAAAGAAGCAGCAGAAAAAAAATATGATTTGAATAACATGAACTGTATGGGATTCATGTTCATTCCTGATAAACTAGCTTGATATTGCACCAACACAGTTGGTAGAACAAACAGCTTTGACATGGGAATCTGAGTTCATTTCCCTGTCTTGCCATCCAGTTCCCAATTAATGAAATGGAGATGACCTCCACAGGTTGTTATGTGCTTGGGTACACTTAACCCAGCAGTATGAAAGCTCTCAGTGCTACCTAAATAATCACACAGACTGCAGCTGTGTCATCGGAGCAGCACAATTCCATTATCACTTCACTATGGGGCCAAGCTGAGAGTGGTTTTGGAGGTGTCTCCAAGTAACAGTGCAAAACAAAAAGCAGGAGCTGACAAGGTGGCAGGAGGAAAGCAGCAACAGAAACTTGGGAAAACAGAACCAAGTCCTACAAGAGGAGCCCTTCATTTGAAACACACTTAGGGAGAGCCAGCGTGGTGTAGTGGTTTGAGTGTTGGACTAGGGAGATTTTCAGACACGGAAAAATCGTCCCTTGCCGCGCGAGCAGCCTCCCGAAACTGCTGCGCGGCAAGGGTATTTTTCGGACGACGCTGTGCCTCTTGCGAAGCCGTCCGTGTCACTTCCGTGAAGCTTGGGACGGCTCCGCGTCATATTTCAATCACGGAGGCTGCCCGTGCTTGAAATATGGCGCGGAGCCGTCCCAAGCTTCACGGAAGTGACACGGACGGCTTCGCAAGAGGCACAGCGTCGTCCGAAAAATACCCTTGCCGCGCAGCAGTTTCGGGAGGCTGCTCGCGCGGCAAGGGACGATTTTTCCGTGTCTGAAAATCTCCTAGGACTCTGGGAAACCAGCGTTTGAATCCCCGCTCGGCCATAGAAACCTACTGGGTGACCTTGGGTAAGTCATATTCTGTCAGCCTCAGAAGAGGGCAATGACAAACCTCCTCTGAAGAAATTCTGCCAAGAAAACCACATGAAAGGTTTGCCTTAGGGCCACCATAAGTCAGAAGTAACTTGAAGGCACACAACAACAAAAGGGTTACTGAGTCAATCAGAATTTATGAGTAACAGGCAAGTCAGGCTTTTTAGTATTCTGACACAAGCTATCTTTGTCTGCAGAAGGAGAAAAAGATTCTCTTCTGATCACAAGGCTTCCAATGCCTTGTTTCCAAACTACTTTGGCTATTTAAGGAGCATCTCTGGCCTCCTTCCTCCACCCAGTGAAGAGAAATGAGACTTCTGACATTCTATGCTAGGCACTTAGGAAACACTGCTATTAAGTTTTGCAAGGTAAATACTGAGCACCAAACAATTTATTTTACAGACAGAAATGTCATAGAGAAGAATGTACAAGTCTTCTATAAATCACAAAACTTCAGGACATGATTTCAGCCTTTCCTAGTGCCATCTGCCAGCTGGCTTCTTTCTTTTATAGTGAAGTGGCAATTCTGCTACACCCAAGGATCTCCTCAGTGGCTGACCTTTGGGAAGTAGGGTTTCTATATTAAATTAGCTTGCAAAAAATGAATTCATATTCTCATGATCTGTGTTTTTCTACATTTCCAGTTATGTTCACTGTTGGACAGATGGGTTTTATCAACGGAAAGTTGTAAGGGTATCAGATTTAGCAAGCTGATATTTTATATAATTCCTAAACAGGACTTAGAATGGTTGTTGTTTTTCCAAATATTCCTTACTGTAAAATTTTAAAACAACTATTTGAAAAACTGAAATGCAAAAATATGAACTATGTTTTAAAATTCTACCTGGTGTTGAAGCAAATTTAGGCAAATAATAATTTGTACCCAAGCACTGTCTGTCTCTTGAATATACTTGCAAACAGATTCTTCAGGAAAATATAAGCCCTCTGGTGTCTTCCCTGAAAATCTACATGGATTCTGAAGGCTGGTATGACATTGCTTTCCACATGAATTTCTCCAAGTGAAATAATTGGAGGATGAAACTCATTAGGATAATGATTGGAGGAAAATAATGCTAGAATAAGCTGTACTCCAGCTGTCTAGGGTTCCATCCTGGGACCCTTATTCAATGCCAACAGTGCAGAAAGATGTGAATAATCAGAGTTGGTGCAGTCTTCTTAAATCTACTATGTGAAACTCAGATTTTGAAAGCACACTACAGTGATCAGAGGTGGCCATGATGGCTGATGGATTCTGTAACTTATACTGTAGTCTAAAAGTAGTAGAAATAGTAGAAGGGTGGATTGTATACATTCTTATTTCCAAGGCATTTCTGCCTTTTATGTTGCTGGTGTAAGAAGATTGCACTGATACTTCATATTCCAGGGTAGAGTGGCAGAAAAATCAGGCATGAGTAAAAGAACTACTATATATTTCTATAGATTACTAATATATTTTATTAATATTTACCATGCCTTTTCGTCTGACCAGTTTATAAGCCCTCTTCATTTGCTTGAAATCTGTGTATCCCTTGGGCGGGCAGTCAGTCAAGGAGCAGTCCAGAAAGGTTGGCTCTACTGTTAGGCAGAGTAGGGCAATTGCTTCAGGCTACAGAGTTTTGCTGACATCGAGAAAGAAGCAATTATGAATGCATTATCGTTTTTTTTAAAACATCAGGGATGGGCAGTGGTAGGTATCAGAATAACTTGGTTTGTTTGGATACTATGGACCAAGACTTTGCAGAGAAGGCAGTCATTTGCTGCTCTTCCTCAGGAAGGAAAATGTTTTGAGTTGGCCCTGGAGCCCAGGTTGCCTATGAATTCTCAGAAGTCTATCACATGGGGTGAAAGGATTGTATTGTTCCATACATTGCACTGTTCATTTGTTTGTTTCAATATTTTAACCACCTTAGGTACCTTGGCAGAAAAGCAGTTTATAGGAAGATAGGGAACTCCTTTGTATAGAGTCAGACCATTGGTCCATTTAACCCAGTATTGTCCACACTGATGATGATGATGATGATGATTGATAACAATAATGATAATGATAATATTTATTTCTTACCTGCCTCTCCCCATAGGTTGAGGTGCTGAACAACAAATCAACATACAAACATCTCTCTCTCTCTCTCTGGCTTATCTTCGCAAACGAAGATTCAGGAAGGACTCATCCCGCGCTTTCTGCAAGCGGGCTGATGACTAAAAAGGCCAATCTGAGATAAACAAATCCGGTTGCAGAAAGCACAGCAGAAGGTCTCCTTGGGTGATGTTTCTGGGTTGTGATTATTTCTGCGTTGTCGTTTCTCTTCAAGACTTGTTCGGTGTGAGTTCTCAAATAATGCTGCAGCATTGTGGATATTGTGTCTCCATGCCTCCCGATGTGAGGCCAGGGTGGAACATTGTTGGTGATCAATTTGGCTGAGCCTGAGATGTTGTTTCAGGGAGTCCTTGTATCGCTTTTTTGGAGCACCCCTCTTATGCTGACCCATGGCGAGTTCACTGTAGAGTACTATTTGGGGTAGACGATGGTCCTCCATCCTAGAAACATGCCCTGCCCAGCGCAGCTGTGTTCTCAATATCATGGCCTCAATGCTGGTGGTTCCTGCTTGCTTGAGGACAGCAACATTCATCACATAGTCAGTCCATTGTATATTTAGGATTGTGCGTAAACAGTGCTGATGGAAGCGTTCAAGGAGTCGTAAGTGGTGGCGATAGGTGACCCATGTTTCAGATCCATAAAGGAGAATAGACAGTACAATGGCTCTATACACACTGATTTTTGTGCTTCGCCTCAGGTGTTTATTACTCCAGACTCTTTTGTAAAGTCTTCCAAATGCGCTATGTGCCTTTGCTAATCTGTGATCAATCTCTTTGTCAATCTTGGCATCTGAGGAGATGATGCTTCCCAGGTAGGTGAACTGCTGAACAGACTTGAGCACAGATTTGCCAACGGCAATGTGAGGATGGTGGTGCTCGTCCTGTGGTGCAGGCTGGTAACGAACTTCCGTTTTCTTCAGGTTGACTTCCAGCCCAAACAGCTCTGCAGCTGTCACGAAGCAGGATGTTAGGCACTGCAGAGCTGCTTCTGTGTGGGCAACAAGGGCAGCATCATCAGTGAAGAGCAGCTCACGGACTAGATAGTTTTGTGTCTCTAAGGGCCGGTTTACACAGCAGATTTATTGCGGCAACTTGCGGTTTAATTATTTTCCGCAACTGTGCCAGTCAGGTTTTTTTTCTAATTATGTCGCTTTGCAGTTCCGACTAGAATAAGTGTGGGGGGTGTGGCTCTGTGTGTGTCTGTAAATCTGCCTGTAAATTAACTCACTCCATAAAGCAGAAGGAGAGTAATCTCTCTGCTAAATGCCATGGATCCTATTTCCCCCTCCCTCCTTCCCCCAAGCAGAGAGAGAAAATAGCAGTTCGTCTTGCTACAGCCCTTTGTGAAATGGTTTCTCTCCTTCCCCCCCCCCCCCGTACACAGGATAAAAGTGAGAAACAGCTTTACATACTTTCAAAACAGCAGAGTATTAGAAGGAATGCTCCAGGAATGAAAGAAGTTGGGAATCCTTTTTTTCCCCCCCCAAACTGGCTCGCAAAATAGCAGACAGGATTTTTGCAAGTTTCCTCTCTAATGGCTACTGTCTTTGCCTCCTCCCTGCCCCTCTTTTAAGCCCACCCCTGCATCATCAACCAATCACAATGCAGCTGTGCTTTAACCCTTAGCGGAATGCTAGTTTACACTGCCAATAAAGCACTACATTGCAAATATTCCTGCATAAATAGCGACATGCCCTGCCACGCTATATTTGGGTGTTTTACCTTCCCCCCTTCTGAATGAGGCGATGCTATGCTGCGATCCGTGGGAACTATGAGCTATCTTAGCGGTATATTTAGGGGAATATTTGCCCCCTAAATGTGTGAGCCCTCAGACGGCTTAAGTTAAACAATCTACCATCAGTATGGTAACGTATATAGATGCCATCGTCTTCTTCGAGCTCTGCTGTAGCCCTTTGGAGCATCATGCTGAAGAAGATTGTAAATAAAGTTGGCGCAAGAAAACAACCTTGCTTCACTCCATTAGTTATCAGAAAGGGCTCTGAAAGAGCATCGCCATATCTGACTTGACCATGCTGGCCCTCGTGCTACACAAGGGCCTACACGATACAAACATAATATTACTTTAAAAAAACATCTGTTAAAAAGGAGAAAAAGTTGACCTTTTCCCTATTGATCTCTTTTGGTAGGAAAACATCTTTGTATCAGAGCATGGAAAAATTGCTGGTTTTGGACTACAGTTCTCAGCAAGCCTGGCCTGTGGAGTCTGGGAATTGCAGTCCAAAAAAGAGAACTTTGTCAAACACTGCTTTATATTCAGGCAGGCCTTTGGCAATCAGAGGGATCTTAACTGTGTGAGTACTGCTCTTTCCCCTTTTATTGATGCATTTTTAATTACCCTAATTTTTTTAAAAAATATTTTAATCTGTTTTATGTTTTCAATAGATAAATTTCATCTGATTTTTTTAAAAGTAATTGCATTGTGTTCCATTTCAGAGGGAGTCAGATGGGGTATAAATCTAAGAATTTTTTTTGTGACAGAAAAGGAAACAAACCCAATAAATAAATCCTGCCCAAGTCTATGTAGGTATAAGCTGTGGTAAGGCCAATGGGACTTACTCCCAGAAAACTGGATATTAGTTTACGGCCAAGGAGCATAAATGGAGTGTTCTGTGCTTCAAACTGCAGCTGTGGAGATAATGAAGAATGAAAGTAGAGTGATATCATTGATCCATTTAGTGCTGTCTATATTTGATTGGCAGCAGCCAGGGGCTACCAGTGAATCCTCTGCTGTGTGGGTGGTGAATCTACTCTTGATTTTACCAACACTCTTTCTCCAGCTGCTCCAAGTTGAATGGTAGCTGTGATGGTGCCAAGCTGCTGAAGAGACAGGACCCAGCACTGGGAACGATAATATTCTGTAGTACTTGGAAAAGCTGTGGGATGAAAAGCAGTAACTGCTGTCCACAGATTGGACTGTCCATGGATTGCCACACCCTATAGTATTCAATGGTGGCAGTGTGAAAGCGGACACACTGAAGCATGTAGATTCACACTGCCACCATTGAATAATATGGGGCTTGACCATCCATGTTTTTGGCATCTGCAGGAGGTCCTGGAATCAACCTTCTGTGGTGCTGGAGGGGGTTTGCCAATTTCTATATATGGTTAGACAGCGAAGAAAGCAAGCAGGGAATTCTTTAGGAATGTGGCACTGGAGGAGAATTCTACAGGGACCATGGGCCATAAAAAGACAAATGAATGGGTCATAGAGCAAATTAGGCCTCATTTCTCACTAGAGGCCAAGATGACTGAACTGAGGCCTTATTTACATGTGGCAATAGGCAGTCCGTACAATGCAGGGCATTTGCCCTGTTCTGCACTTGGGCAGTCCTCACCACTCCCAGGGCGGATATGGGGCTCAGATGGGAACATGCCAGGCAGGCTGGTTTAAGGCACCAGCAGTGTCAGCATCCGCAGGGGACCCCATCATTGTAGCCCCCCCCCGTAGTAACCCTCCTCCTGCAAAAACATTATTAGTAATAATCTGAACACCCTGTACTGTGAATAGCTTAGGTTGAGTTAGGTTACATTGACCTGAGATAAACATATGGGCCACCAAAATAAAGCATTACAGCCCCCCCCCCAAATTCTTTAAACCAGTCCTGATGCCAGGATAAGGCCCAATAGAACCTGGTTTACTCTGCTGCTGCCAGGAAAAAAAAATGGAGCAAGACCCATGTGCCCCCAGGAGCCTGTCCCAGCATGCTCCAGTTGCCAATTGCCCTTACCCTTTTGGGTCCAGGAAAGGGTCCTGCAGCTGTGGAGATAATGAACAATGAAAGTCACATGAAGCAGGTCTTTGGTCAAATGTTCTGGCTGGCTTCCTTGAAGCCAGGAGGGCAAAGAAAATGGTACTGGCAGCTGCAGCGATGGGTCAGCATTCCTATCTGGACTCAGGCCCATTTCGTCATGGTAATCGGGGAGACACAGGCCTGATCCATGACCAGGATATGCCAGCAGGGAGCCAGTGTATTCTGGCTCATGTAGATGACCCCAGAGTCTTTCATACTTTGGGCTTATCAACATGACTCATTAGCAAAAGCAATAAGACTCCAAACTAGCATGGTGTAGGAGTAGTTTGAGTGTTGGACTATGACTCTGGAGGCCAGGGTTCAAATCCCCGCTCAGCCACGAAAACCCACTGGGTGGCCTTGGGCAAGTAACACACTCTCAGCCTCAGAAAACTCTGTGATAGGTTTGTCTTAGGGTTACCATACATCAGAAACAACTTGAAGGCACACAACAACAACAACAACAACAACAACAACAACAAAGTTGAAAGCAGTAGGAAAAGAAAGGCGGATGGAATCAATACGGAAGCCACCATCCTGAGTTTGCAAGACCCAAGAAGGGCAGTTGATGACCAGGGCTACTGGAGGTCTCTCATTCATAGGCTTGTCATAAAGTGAAGTCAACCTGATGGCAAGTAACAACAACAAAATAAGCAACACAATAAGTTGTACAGCATGTTATAGTTTAACATAGCAACTCTGTAAACACTATAACCAGTAACAGGAACAAATTACTTTTAAAATGTTCCAGGCAGAAAAAGTTTCCACTGGTGTGTGTGTGTGTGTGTGAATCCTTTAGCTGTTGTTAGACTGCAGTTCTGATCAGTCACAGAGAATATAGTCAATGATGAAGGATGAGGGCTGTTGCAGTGCACTAATATCTGGGGGCTACATTGCTGATTTTGGTAAGAGAGATACAGCATCTTGACAGCTACAACACAATGACAGCCAGCCAGTTAACATCAAATTGACCAAGTGGGCATGGCAGTGTATTTCAGAGGCAGGAGATGGTTTATCCCTCCCTCCCAGATTAGAATTTAAATGGCTCTCCTTCAGGGATGCCATTATCAAGCTTCAGCAGCTTCTCAAGCTAGATGGAAATGGCTACTGGCACCATCCCCAGAGAATGTCTGGTTGTCTGGCCTGAAATGCTGAGGCTGTTTAATCCTGGCAGGAACATAGTAGTGTAACTCCAAGGATTCTCTTTGGGCTAATACTCTCTTATCTTTTGCAAAATGCAATAGCTCACCACCTTAGTGTGTTGAACACAGAATAATCCAAGGAGGTGGAGATGTTGGAATAATGAATTTGGGGGAGGGAAGAGATGGTTAGGACTAATTCTGGGGGAGTGGAGATATTACATAGTTCATACAAAGGGGAGAAAATGGTGTTTATTACTTTGTTTGGTGTGTGGAGGAGGGACTGGTGGGGTCCTGTCAACATAGAAGAGGGGAGAAATAGTAGGAAATGCGATTAGAAAGATGACTCACTACCTTTGCTGCCCCTTGGCATGATGATTGACACAATTTCATGCTTAGCATCAAAAAGAAGCTCTGAAAGCAAATTATTCAAACGCAAAGGTCACCGTTATTGTTAGCAGATTGTTGGAAATGCACTTATTATTATTTATGAGTTTTACAACAATTTATAGCGTAGGAAGGGACTACACATCTGTTATTCATCCACAAGCTTGTGAAGAAAGACAATCAAACTGTGAGGCTAAAAGAGATAATGGCTTGCCCAGTGTAAACCAGTGAATCTATGGTGGAGCAGAGACATAAAACTAGGCCTTCAACATTGAGTCCACAAGACCAAACCTATGGCTAATTGTCATGGGCCACAAATCAAGTGAAAAAAATATTTCCTGGAGTGTTTTACTTCTGGCATCAGGAAGGAGTGTTCAGATTTGGTTATCCTTTTCTTAAATATCTCTTGATACATGCTTCAAGTGTTTGGGTTTAAAACTTTGACCAAGATCCTGCATCATCAGATGTAGCTATAACACAGAACCCCATCATTGTAGTTATTTGTGCCTATGCCACCCCACAAAAACCTACCTCTTAAGCCATGCAGTGCCCCAGTGGAAGAGTTTCTAAGGTATTGCAGATCAGGCAGCTGGCCAATCATGACTGTAGCACTCTCCAGGTCATGGGGCACAGTGGAAGTACCCTCAAGGTCCAATTGCAATTGCCTCTCTCAATATGTCCCATGACTGGAGAGCACCCCATCTGCAGTGCCTCAAGAAACCCTTTGGCTGGGGCACTGCCTGGCTTAAGAGGTAGGTTTGGGGAGTCACATTTGGTCATTAGGAGCCATAAACATGAATCCCAAAACTTACAAGATCATAAGTCTGGGTTATAATCTTGTAAATATTGAACATGTTGCCAACCTTAATTAAAACAACAACAACAACAACCCAAATCTTCATCACTATCTGCTCTCAATATTTGCTCCTTAATTAAGACATTATGATTGTAGTGGTAAAGGTGGAAGTGGAATCTCTCTAATTTGTTGTTGTCTGTTTTGTAAAACTGTATTTGTGAAATATACAACATGCCTCCAAAGAAGAACACTATTTATAATTAGAAATCTAAGAGGTGAGTTGTAACCAGACAGGTTCCATGCTTACAATGGTGCCCAATAGCTGGTCAGTGTTTTATATTCTTGCTGTTTTAGGTTCTGGACCTCCTTTGAGATAACGCACTATATACTCTGACAAAAATCAGGTCTTTGGGCTAGTGTGTTATTAAGTTGCTGTTTCACCTGCAAGAGACTAGCAAGATGGCCAACTTTTAATTAATTGAGATGATAACTTTGGAAGCATTACTACCACCCATTATTAGCACACTTATGAAGGTGGATAAGGAGTGCAGTTTCTGTCCTATACACAACTTTAATTCCATAGCTTTTACAGCTTCGCTGTGCTAGTCTGTGCCCAGAAGACAATTCAGTATAATGCATAGGCAATGAACTCCCCAAAAGGTAGAAAAAAGTAGCTATGGACTTTATCAGATTACCCTCCCCATTAATGTTCTTTTGTTGGCATATTTTCTGGCATTTTTATGCCAGCAAAAGACACCACCCCCCACCAGACCTTGAGCAGCAGCAATGAGGCATCCCCAGCATAAATGGAGCACAAATAGAGCTTCGTTTACTTCCAGGGTTGAGATCTCACCGATTCTTGTGAGACGATACGAGCACAGCAAATTCAAAAAATAAAGCAAAATAAACACACAAAACATATACACAAGCACAGAAACACACTTTAAAAGTCCCAAATACACGGGGGGTCATAAAAAGAGTGCCCCCTACTTGGCTGTCGCAATCTCACCCAGAAGTGTTCTGTCATTGACACTGTATTCCCTGGAGCACAATGGTATGGAGTTTCAAATACCAGCAATGCTGGAAACAAAGCAGCAGGGGAGATCTATTGACAGCTTGGGCCATAAAAGAAAGAAAGAAAGAAAGAAAGAAAAGAAAAAAATGTAGTGATTGGACTTGACATGATTGTGAAAGGAGGTCGTAGTCTGGTATGCACACCCTTTCGTGTTCATTAGGCATTGTTATGATGCCATATTTGCCTGGTCTGATAAATTCCTTTGTTTTTATCTTAACATTAGGCTGGCCATGTGTTCTATTTTACAGAGAACAGGCTTCTGATTGAAGGGTTGTTAGAGAACAGTCCTCTATTTGATGGTGCCTTCCAAGTTTGATTTAGAGAAAAAGAACCATAAGAGGATGCTGACCTTGCCTGGACTGCATCCTTAGCAATGCCATAAATCACTTGGTCATAACCTTCCTCACTATAGTGCGCTGTATTGTATTTCTATTAAAATTATAGTTATTATTTCTACATTTCCCTCTATAAATTTAAATTAGGATGTGGAAATGTTATGCAGATCTGTGCCTTCTTTAGGGGTGGGTGTGATGCATTCCCTTTGGGGGCATTAAAATTGTTTTAGTGTAAAAGAAATGTAAACAAATATATGTGAAAAACAAGTATGGACTGGCATCATGTTAGAGACTTAGGATGACATTAAATCCAACTTGCACCATCATAAGTCAGGGTTTTTTTTGTTTTGTTTTGTTTTTTGGTCATTGTGGAAGTTGGCATTTTCTACCCATCTTGCACAATGAACAAAATCCTCCTGAAGCCTACATTTTAGCTGCAGGATTCCCCCCCTTCATGGCCATTTAGTGATCAGTGGAGAGCAAGGGCATCAGAGAAACATCTGGCTCTGTATGTATAGACAGATGCAGAACAAGGACATCATCTATTGTGACCTCCAGAAATCTTGGTCAATGAGATCATTCCGTGTCTGGCTATAGGGGGATAGCCAGATGCTTCTCAGATGCTCCCTGTTCTCTAGAGGTCACTAAATGGCTATGGGGGGCACTCCTACAGCTAAAAGATGTAGCTTTGGGGAGTGAGAGAGAAGATGTAGCATAGTACCATACGATGAACTTTTGTGCTATGTCTCCAAGATGCAGGATCTCAGACATGGTTGCATTTGTTTTCATTTTTCACCTTGTCCATTCTGTAAGTACGATGACACTGGGGAATAGTAGAATGCCTGAGAATGTAACACAATTTTGACAGAAGGCTACAGCAGAAGTCTGGAAGGATATCATAAGTAGTCTGAACAGTGTCTGGATAAATAGTCTGGATAGCCTCCTAAACATTCTTTCTGGGCCACAGTGCAAATTGAACTTCTGTAGATGAGGCAACTGCTTTTATGAAGTAGGCAGATGGAATGTTCAAAACTCCATGGTATGTCACTTAGTCAGGCTCTACTTTATTTTACTTTTAAACACACACACACACACAGAGAGAGAGAGAGAGAGAGAGAGAGAGAGAGAGAGAGAGTAAATGAGAAGGGAAAGGAGAAATAAGGAAGACACACACAGCTGGACTTGGGATCAGTACCCAGATGTAAAATATATGTAAGCCTGACATTCTTAAATGTAAGTATCAGATGTTCCATTGCTAATCTACACAAAAATACACAGAGCAATCTTAGGGCTTGCCTACACCGTCAGATTCCCCATGCAAATGCCCCTGAGTCTGCTGCAATCAGGCTACATGTGGAATGGCTTTCCCCTTGAATCTGGGGTTATCCAGCCACATGTGGCATGTCCCAGATTTGCAGCATTTGGGGGTATCTTACCAGGAGTCACAGTATGTGGGATTCAGGATTTTCTGCAGAGTTTCATCCACTGCTATAGCTGCCACCATTGTCATTTCCACTGCTGCCACCACCTCAGGAAGAGGCTCTTGAAGAAAGTGACGGAAGCACTTGAAGGAAGTAATGGGCGAACAGGAGAGTGGGTGGAGGCAGCACTGCTGAACCAGGGAAAGGGAGAAAACCTCTCCCTTCTACCAGGACCTGGCTCTAGAGCTTTAAAATTAGTCACGGTGGTGATGGTGGCAGTGGTGGCAGCAGACAAAACTCCACAGGGACAGTGAAGACAAGGTACCCCACGTCCCTATGGAGAATAATAATGTGCAGGGCTTCAAGGGGAAAGGGGGCATGCAGGCAAAACTCCACCAGTTTTTGCACCACATGTAGACAAACCCTTCGTGTTTAGCTAGAGATACCTAGTATTCCATCAGTGAATGGAAGATGACCAATTATACCGAAACTCGTTAAAAGAGGGCTTAATCTGTTAATTTCTGTGCTATGTAATTCAAGGACAGGTATTCCCTACAAGAACACAACCATGAAAAAACGGGGTGCTTAGGTTCTCTGAGTTTTCATTTCTTTTTTTCTCAAAGGAGCAGGTCTCCAGCCCTATTACTTGCAGAGGCAGGAAAATCCATGCAGGCAATATTCCACCTAACTGGAAGACAGTGTGATGTAGTGATTAGAATGCTGGACTAGGACTAGGGTAATCTGGATTCAAATTCCAGGTTCAAGGCAGGCATGAAGCTCAGTGGGTGACCTTGAGCTAGTCTTGCTGTCCCTCAGTCTTAGTAAAACTTACTACATCTTGCAGGGACACAATGGGAGGTGGAGCCTAGGCAAAAGGGAGAGAGACAAGAGGATAGTGTATTTGAGAGATAAGGAAGCTTACACATAGATAAGATACATGCAAGTCCAGACTTCTGTTGCTTCTCTCTTTTTGTCTGAATGATGTTACATTTTCAGGCATTCTATTACTCCCCAATGGCATCATGCTTACAGAATAGCCAAGGTGAAAAGTGAAAACAAATGCAACCATATTTGTTTTTCACATGTATATGTGTGTGTGTGTGTTTACATTTCTTTTACACTAAAACAAACTGAGGATAATACATGCCTTTCTTCTCAAAATGTATGCATACACCCACATTTTACCAAAAAATCTTGATTCACCAGTTGCTCCTAGGAAACAGGGATCTGTCTTCTGTGATTCATGCTTTGGTAACTTTTGTCCTAGACTACTGTAACATGCTCTCTACAGGACTGCCTTTGAAGTAGCAGAAGAATCATCTGAAAAATAGGTTAAGCAGTCTCATTTTGTCTAGCCTTCTCCCTCCCTGATCTGCATCTTGCCAGGACTGATTTTACATTCTTTAAGGAACACAGGATTTGGGGTGAACGGGCATAGAACTCCATGTAATGTGTCACTTATACACAAAATTAACAGCAAAATGTCTTTTTGATTGACCTTTTCCTCCATCTAGATCTCAGATCTGGGCTGTCATATGTAGACAAGTAATATTTAGGTATAATATTTTTATCCTTTGAAGTTAATGAGAAATGGCTTGATTTGTCCAGCCGGACCAAGCGGGAAAATTTCCATGTAAATATGGAACCAAGGAATGTTGGTGTAAAATCTACAAGTAAGCTTTTTAAAATAAAGGCAGAAGGAACAGGGAGATGGGGAGAGAATGGCAAAGGCTATCTTGATATGCTGGCCAGGGAGGTGCTGGTGAATGTACAATGTGCAATACATCTGCCATCCTCAATGTTCCCCCTGTGCTCTCATGCTCTGCTTCAGCTTCAGCCCCAGTCTTGCTGTTATCCATCTGAACTAGACAGTTTTAAAAAAACAAACAAACAATGCAGGAGTGATAAACTATCCTTCTGTTCTGATTCCTTTAGCTATCCCTTAGCCAACACTTGCCATATGGAGCCTACCAACCACATTCCTTTCTGTCTACTTTCTTAAAGGCGTATAGTTTTATTATGCTGTACAGTAGTATCAGAAACTATGGCACCTGAAATAAGGTGCTGGTACTGGAGCATCAAAGAATGTTGTAGTGATAATAGTTCTAGAAGGAAGTAGCAAACTAAGGACTCAGTGAGAGATGCCCTATAGGCCATCTGTTGAAAGAGCTGGAGTCAGGAACCAAGCTCTCAAAGTTGAAGGCAGTTAAGGCAGATGTGCCTCTACTTTGGCCCTGGCTTTTCCATAGTTTAGTTTTAGCTATATTTTGAGTGGAGAAATGTAGAATGCATTTCTTATACTTTTGAGTGCAAGTGGAACACTCTAACAACTGCTGAGAAACAAAAATGAGAGAGGTCCCAGCTATTGCCATCATTACCTGCTTTTGGGTTTCATGGAGCTGTTTAGTTCGCCACTATGGGAAACAGGAGAAGGGCTGTAGCTCAGTGGCAAAGCACATGCATGCAAAAGGTCCAGTTCACTCCTTAGTACCCCACACAGGGCAGAGAAAGACACTTGTCTGAAACCCTTGGAGAGCTGCTGCCAGTCAATATTAACCAGTGCTACTGAATGTAGTGGTCTGAGGGCTAGTGCTGGTTTGTGTGCCATCAGCTGCTGGTCTGCTACTGCAGGCTTCCAGGGGTCCATTCATACTACAGAATTATAGCACTATGATTCCCCTTTAACTTAACTCAAGGTTCACTTCTATGTGAGAACAATCTGGCTGAGAATTCTAAGCGCCCCTTCCTAAACTGTCAGTTCCAGGAATCCATAAGATGGAACCATAGCTGTTAAAGTGGAATAACAGCACCATAATTCTGTAGCGTGATTTGTTGTTATGTGCCTACAGTTTCACGGGGTTTCCTTGGCAAGATTTGTTTAGAGGGGGTTTTCATTCCCTTTCCCTGACGCTGAGAGAGTGCGACTTGCCCAAGGCCACCCCATGGGTTTCCACAAATGAGCAGAGATTCAAATCTTGGTCTCTTTGAGCCCAAGTCCAGCACTCAAACCACTACACCATGCTGGCTCTCACATGAATGGGTATAATGTGAATGGTCCCCAGAAATTATGCAAACCAATAATGACATGGGGGGGAAATCTGGTCTGCCACATCAGATATTTTGAGAAGCACTCATGTAGACAACCATCTTGATGGATCAATGGTCTTACTCAGGATAAGGGCCCTTTCACACTACATAATTATAGCACAATCATTCTACTTTAACTGCTATGGGAATATGTTATAGAATGGTGGGGTTTGTAATTTATTGAAGTGCTAGAGCTCTTTCACTGAGAATTCAAAATACCCCACCCTAAAATCTGATGGTACCACAGAACGAAACCATGGCAGTTAGAGTGGAATCATAGTACTGTGACTGTGTAGTGGGAATGGGCCCTAAGAAGGAGTGGGCAATGTTGGCAGGTTGATAGGGAAGGGGGATATTGTGCCTAAAATAAACCATGGGCTGCCAAAAATGAAACCAAAACCAACAAGAAAACAAAACCGGAAATGTCCAGTAAGTCCACTTCAAGATTTGAAAAACTGGGCTTTTCAAAAATGAAAAATTGAGGGGTACAACTATGACCTATTATAGGCTTAGCCTGCTGGGAGCAGAAATTCACCATTTCTTCTTCTTCCTCCCCCTCCCCCTCCCCCTCCCCTGTGTCACCGTCTCCAAGAAAGAGGGAGTCTGGGAGAGTCCGAATCCACAAAACCAACCTGAGGAATACTTGTGGCCTCAGAACTGTGCTTCACCTACCCCTGATATAAGGTTGCTTCCTGTATCCTGGGAGGATGCTGGTCTGATCCTACTGGGCTTGTCTTCTCTTCTTAATACATTTGATCAGCAAGTATGAAGGTATGCCACTGAGGAAGGGCATATTATGCCATATGCTTCTGTGGACTGGCTGGCATCCATTTCATCATATGCATGAAGGATTATTCCCAGACTGCAAGTATGTGTACACACACGGACACACATGCACACACATACACACACACACAGGTATAGAGGGGAAAATATTGATGCTGGACTGCAACTTCTATTAACCCGAGTCAGTACAGACAAAAGCTAGGGGTTTTTGAAGCCACAATTAAACAAACCTGGAGGGTCACATAATCCTCATTCTTGTTGCAAACAGTGAAGTGAAATGACAATGAAATGGAAGAGGTATCATCTATGACATTTCATTAACTTAGCATTCAAATCAGTAATTAGTGATAAGGTTTCCATCCTTCGTTGCTAAGTTAATTAACATCATTATTGGAACAGGAAACCATTGTCCTTATTCCTGGATAAACAGATAGGATCAAAGCTCCTGATCAACTCCAATGTTTCATCTGAAGTCTCCCTTTGAAATCTTGAAACTAGAAAATGGTAAAATTCAGCTCAGCTGCAGAATCTCACAGAAGATTATGGTGTTCCCCTGCTGATTTTGAAGTGTTGTTAGGAGAGCTCAGAAACATTAATATTTTGGACACAATGCCCAGAATCCCAATCCTGCATGGCCAGTTCCCATGCTGGCTAGGGAATTCTGGTTTAAAAAGTAACTTTTCAAAATTTGGGTTTTCTCTCACAGCCACCCTTTTGAAATGAAGATAAAAAATGATGTTGGGGGCAGGTAGGAACTTATTTTTAGCTAACTTTGAGAACATACCATATGTTTGGCAACAATTTAGGAGGCATACAGGTTAATATTCACTTGCAAGCTTTGCTTAGTGTGGGTGGAGAAAGAGCTATAGGCTGAAATTCTGGATCAGGCATGTGGTGCATAAAGCATCACATGTGCAGTTCTGTATCTCCCTCCACAGCTGTTAAGTTCTGTAGGGCTGCTGCTCAACAATTAAATAGCTGGGGGGTGGGAATGAAATGGCTTTGTTTCTCTTCCTGTTTCTGGAGAAGTGCAACCAGCCCCCCTAGTAACCTCTCTCCCCCCGCCAGCCATTGAACAATTGCAGCGGCAGTCCCACATGGCTTGATAACTGCTGGGGAGGACATGTTTTGGTCAGTGTGCAAGGGGCTATTCACTTCCAAAACAAGGCATACATGCATAAGTCACCAACAGGCATCTAGGCATTGAGCAAGGGCTGCATGGAGTCTCTTACCTGAAAACTATTTACTTCAGGATTGGGGAACCTGTGGTCTTCCAGGGGCTGTAGAACTATAGTCCCCAATATGCCTAACCATTGGCCATGCTAGCTGGAGCTGATGGGAACTAGGGTCCAACAACATCTGAGGTTCTTCAGACTCTGTCCCCATTGTTTACAAGAAGCAAGAATGAATGCTAGAGAGAAATATATTATCATAGGTGCAATTATGGTCCAATGTTACCTTTTTGATGAACTGCCACATGTGACCATTCAGCAGCTCACACTGTCTTGTTTCCAAATACCTGTTCCATCTTCTTTGTATTTATCTTTTCAAATTTCAGAAGACCACTTTAGCTGTACCTGTAATTCATTCGTATTTCAATTACTTAATGAACTTGTGTGTGTGTATTCAAAATGAACAGGTTGCTTATAGCCCCTGTAAGCAAGATAAAATGCAGACTTAAAAATGATAATAAAGCAAGATTTTTAAAAATGATCTGGGGGGCGGGAGGCACCCATTATTTGATCTGTTGACATTTCTAGTTCTAGGAAGGCAATGGAACCCATAACAAGTGTTTGGAGACTGTTTGGGAATGAATGAGTAGAAAGAAGGTAGAATTTAAACCAGATAAAATGAAGGGATTATGGGTGGAGAAATGAACTCTTTTGGACAGAGGTTTACAATCAGATTAGGCTGGAATTGCATTCCCTCTGAACTACCTGCTTTAAAAAAAGAAACAGATTGCTTTGTTATTGCCTGAATAATCAAGTGATTGTCTTCTTTCTCCTGGATTGTTTGTCTAGATTAGGAATTGTTTTATGTTATTTTAAAAACTGAACGTAGGTTGTTTTTTTGTTCAGTATTTTAAAGATTTTACAAAATGTTTTATGTTGATTGTAAACATCTGGAAATTGTTCAGATAATTGCCTCAAATTTCAAAAGCAGTTTGTTATGTTGCATGGCATGATGGTGGCAAGGAGATGTGATGCTTGAGATACAAAAGTCCAAAGCCCTGTTTAGCATGTGGAGCTGCTGGTATGAAAAATCTACAAAAAACACTTCCCATGTATCTTCTGTTTTAGCTTGCAACACAGACAATCTTTTCATAGAGAATGTTACAAAGCAGGGTAGACCTTTTTGTATTTCTAATGCTTTTCTCCTCTCTGCCTCTCTGCTTGCAGCATTACAGCCTCATAGGCTAAAATTCCTAAAGTTTGGCAACTAAGAGCAGATTCACCTTGCAGGGCCCTGTAGAAAGCTGCCAAGTCAGGAAGGAAGGACACATGTCTCATTTGGCAGCAGGAGGGTGCCTGGCACTTCCACCATTTTGCCACCATGTGCTGTACTGCAGATGCTCCTTTCTGTCTCTGATGTCAGACAAAATTGTGGGTGTACCATCTGAATTTTAACTATATAAGAATATTTACCAAAAATAATTTTTAAAAAGTGATAACAGAAACATTGGGAAGGTAGCCATCCATCCAATGTAAGATCAGGTAGCTGATCCTAGAAATCCCAGGTACTGTAATATTCTAGAACCTATTTCAGTCAAGAGAAAGGTTTGGAAATTCATTTGCAAATCATATTCCTCATGCATAGAAAGGGAACAGGGTTCTGCACACTCCTTCCTCTGTAGCATTTTAAAATTAATTCCACATCTCCGGAGGCCTGTAAATGTGTCTGTTTGTGCCTCTTATTAGAAACTTTCCTCAAAGGAATCTCCCACATCAATCATTCAGCAGAAAGACATGTCTTGTTACAGAGGAGGGATCATCCTTCATTTGCCATTCCTTTTGATTCACCCATCCTTGGAACAAACACATTGAGTCTCCTTGAACCCACTCCTGATATATGATCAACACTCATCTGATGCTTTCATATGGGTGTTACCATGTGGGAGGACTCCCCAGCTGAAGGTGCAGGATGACCTAATTCCAGAGCCTCTTAAAACTTCTCCAAAGCAAAGTCCTCTTTCCTTACTCCTCCAAATTTATCGACTCTGTCGCTTCGAGCCTCCCCACATCTCTGTGCTTTTGCTTTCCTTCTAACTGTAATTTTTCAATTTTTAAAAAAATCTTTCATTAAAGAATGTTTTTGATGAAGAAGTGATTTAAATATTTCTGGCTGTTGCATGATTCTTCTACTAGCTAGTGGGCAAATGCAGCCACAGAACATTCAAGGCAGCCTGTCACTCCTCGCTTTGCAAGACATCGGTTAAATTTGGAGACTGAGAAATGTTTGTTGGCAGGTGTGTAGACCTGACTGTAGGGCTATAACAATGAAAGGTACTTCAAGACCTCTCCAACAGAAGAAAATTGGAGGAGTTCATGCTGCGTTTAACCCTCTAGCACTGCCGGGAGACAAAGCACAATGAAGCCGTGGTGGGCTGGTTCAGATATTACACAAAAGTAGAAAAGAAGTGTGAGTTTTCTTTATCTGCTCCAGATGTTCTAGTTGTAGGACTTGTAGATCTCTCTCATAGGGCCCTGTAGATCAGAGAACATCCCTTCTGGTCTGAGACCCACTAGAGCTCAAAGATGCAGGCCAAAATTCTGTATCAGATACTTGGTTAACTTATAACTTAGTTAACTAGGCTAAGTATACTTAATTAAGTAACCTCTCTTGGCTCAAGTCCCCCCAAACCTGACAGAAACAGCATTCACCCATGTTTCAATTGCTGGCAGAATGGACCTCTTCTTCCCATTCAGCTGATGCCCAGTAAAGTAGGTTGGGAGGGGGGAGAGTTACAATCATAACAATAGTGTCACAATTGTGACTATGGGCTTGTCTGGACTGGCAATATATCCTGTCTTACGCCCATCATAGAACCCTGCAGTCCTGATGATGCAGGGCTTTTGCCCTTTTCTGCCACCAGGCAGTCCTTCAGATTAAAACTCAGAGTGGACTGACTCAGATGGCTGACATGGGGGCCACCAGCCATCACTTCACTAACTGTACATCTTCCGAGTACCAGGTAATAAACACACCAAACACTAGCCCATTTTTCATGTTATGCTCTAAGAAAATTGCTAACTGACACTATAAAAAGAACAATGAAAAGGCTTGGGTCAGGCATGTTTCATTACTGTGGAATTTTGCTGAGAACACCACATCTAACATTGAGCCTTTTCTACTGATTTTATTTTTATTTTTAGGTATGGAATAATTAAAGCTGCAAGAACAGCAACACAAAGTATGAGAGCAACATGGTGTCAGAAGCTTTAACAATGACATGTAACAACCGTAACAACTACAGTGGGTTGGGTGTATTCCTCAAGCATTCAAATTAAATAATGAAATCATAAAAACAGAATACATTCACCTGCAACCTTCCTCCTTGCTTGAAGATACGCATGCAACAGGATCCTAAGACGCTTAGGAGAAAAGTAGCCAGGAATGGCTCCATTGTGGCTTGGCTCCACTGGCTAGTGAGAGGCCCTCTCTCTCTGTTCCAACAGCCATTGCTCTGGCCTCTGAGGCCAGGCACACCTCCATAATGCTTCCAACAGCCAGGCACACCTCCATAATGCTTTGGTGAGAGGCTCTCCCTCCCTCTTCCAACTGCCATTGCTCTTGCATTTGAAGGAGAGAAGAGCAGCTAGCATCTGCTGGACTTAATTCCATCTCCCACTGCCATCCCCTTTTCCCTGTGTCTTATTTGACACTTATTTGATAGTGTCATTAATTTGATAGTTCCCTAGTCTCAGTCTTACAATCTAAATTTGTACCATCTAAATTTGCACAATCAAAGCCACACTGGGAGCCTTTTTGGCTGAATACCCTAAACAGCAAACATACAAACAAGCAAACAAAAGTTTACTCATAGGTAAGGCCCTCTGAATTCAAGTGCCCTACTGTGTAGTAAACTAAGAATGCATAGTTACACAGTAAAAAGAGATTGGAACCATAACACAGTGATCCTAAACTTCCAACTAATATAAATGAAACAATTTTTATTGAACTTCGGATCGACCATGCTGGGAATCCCAGTATATTCCAAGAAAAGTGACAGGGTCATTAAGAAACCAACTGGGCTATTCTCTGCCACTTTTATTTTATACTAGTTCATAAATATACTATCCAAAATCTGGATATTTGCTTGCCACATAGAGGAAAATATTCACACTCAGGGAAGTGTGCATGTCTTTTAACAGTGCCATCCACTGGGAATGTTCTCTGAGTCTGCCTGCAGTATTTGATAATGACTAAACAAATACAACAAAACACAACATGAAATCAAGTGCAAATTAAAAATGGAATCTTATAATCTATAAATATCATTTTCATCTGACCAACCCAGACCATCTTCAACTGAAGCCTAGCAGTTGAGTAAATGGATGGGTACATGGTGACTACTATATATAGACAAAGGCCATTACAATAGAACAAAATTATATCAATGAAATGCACCTTATAAAGATTCCATAATAAACCAAAAGACATAAAATAAAATAGAAGGATCCCATTTAGATCATGGACCATACAACCACAGTTAATAAAGCATACTAATAAAAAAAAGGTATAAATCCTAGATTTTTATCAATGCTGTTTTTTTAAATGAAACAGGAGCATATGATAACTTATTAATTGCCACATCAGACAGGACTACTATGCAGGTAATGTGTAATTGTTTATCTGCCAGTAGTTCTACTGCCCAGTCCTGCAATATTTATTCTGCATATTGCTGAAGAACATGAATTGTTTCTCCCCCTCGCCCTTGCTGGGGCCCAGTTACAAGAGAAAACAAACAGATAATACAGTAAGTTTTCAATATGATTGCAACCAAAGGTACTTTTTTGTTCTGCTAGTGGAATACCAAAGTATCTCCCCACGAGATACATGGGAGCATCAACTGGAATCTACATTCTGTAAAAGCTGTATAGATCTGTGGAAAGGACAATGTCTGAAGATAACTTGAATGGCTAATCTTGAGCCAAGCATACCAGACTAACAAGTCTGTGTGTTGATTTTAGTGGCTTTATGCCCTTTCTTTGGGCATCATAATTGAAAATCAAGTGTACAAGAGCATGGTGACCAAATGACAACTATTTCTCCATGGATAAATAGGACCTCAAATTATCTAGACATCACTGCACCCAGCAGTCATTGCTTCGTTGATCTAACCAATATAAAATCAGTAAGGATATTGTTCTTTGTTAATCCACACCTGCATTTGTGAGAAAGTAGGTCCATTCTGATTGAAAGTGATAGCAGCCCAAGGTCTACCCTCCAATAGTTCAGTGAACAATTTATGCAGTTGGGAGGAAGCCAGCACCCATAGAAGCTAAAATTGTGATTTGTTTCATAATCTGCTTTTCCACTTCACATTTTAATATGGGGTGGGAATCATGTGGCTCTCCAGAGGTTACTGGACTGGAGCTTCCAGAATTCTTACTATTGTCAGTGCTAGCTAAAGCTCTTGTGACTTGCAGTCTAACTTTGCTATTCACTTTAGGGCTAGTATAGCTCACAATGGGCATAATGTGAGACCATAGCCCTCAAAACTTGCTGTCTGTTTTGGAATTCTGTCTCTACAGGGGTTCTCAGTACTTTACCAGATGCAGCAAATATGGTGTCATAACGATGCCTAATTAATGCAAAAGGGTGCACATATCAGATGATGTTGTCCTTTTGCAATAACTTTCAGTCAAAAAGCCATTTTATTTTATTGACGGGCCAAGCTGTCAATAGATGTCCCGTGGCATTTTTTTGCTGGTATTGCCAGCATTTGAAACCTCACACCATTGTGCTCATGTGAATACAGTGTCAATGACAGAACACTTCCAGGTGAGATCATGACAGCCAGATAGGGGACACTCTTTTTAGGAACCTCCCCAGTTCACTTTTAAGTTGCAAAGTGTGCTTGTGTGTACGTTTAGTGTGTTTCTTTTTCTTTATTTTTAAAATTTACTATGCTTGCATCTTTTCACGAGAATCTGCGAGCTCACGAGTGCGGAAGTGAATGGAGCTCTGTTCACTCTCCATCTTTCTCTGGGGCTGCCTATTCACGGATAAAAAAGGTAGATCTGGTAGAAAGGGTTCTTTTACTGGCCAACAAACAAACAAACAAAAGGTACAAAATGTGCTGGCAAAAAAAAAAAATATATAGGCAAGTAAATGGGAAAAAAATGCTGGTAAAAGAACACTGGTGGAGGCTTGTCTGATAATGTCCTCAGTTACTAAGTGTTCCTGGGCCATACCTCCAAGATGCAACCATTTAGATTAAAATGTTGATGATCCTTTGCCAGCAAAAGAAATTAAAATTAAAACACAACAATTAATGACATGCTGGAAGTAGATACTGCTTTCCAGTAGTATGGAAAGGTCTACATACTGTATAACACAGTTTTTCTCTACAGGTAGTACACATTTTAGTCTGAACTATTACAGATGGGGTTGTGGAGATATAGTAGTCCCAGGGTGATGGTTTATCAGATGGTCTTTTTGCCTGTATAATTTTTACTATAAACATGGCATCATAGAGGATTCTTCTTTCATGTGACTGACTACTACATACACTAGGGATGTAAATCTTTGATTATTTTATGCTTGTATGCAAGGACAAATAATTACTGTCATTTTCTTCCTGCTATGAGAGAAATGAATATTTCTCAGCAGTATTCTCCCTGTATTCAAATATCCCAAAGTGATGTGGAGGAATTATTCTGTGGAGAAATGTACATTGTTTTGGGGAGGGTGCAGAAAATGTGGTTTTTGGCAAAGGAAGCAGTGTTTTCTGCACAGGAAATGGTGTTTTCTGCACAGAAAACATGTCCCCTCCCCCACAAAAAGGCACATGTATTTCTCTGCAGAGTAATTCTTCTTCAGTATGCTGAGACATTGGACTACTGAGAAAACTGCCCCAAAGTATCACTGCTCTAATATTCTTCCCTATAGATTTCCTGATTGTTGGGAAACCCATTTTCAACATGAAAATTAATACAGTAATTGTGAATATTCTTTCCAGACCAATATAAATGTTGAATTCAGATGAGAAAGGTCTCTCTTTCTGTCTCCTTGATCACTAGTACAAAGTTTCTTACTGGCTGCAGAACAGATTATATACCTAGCTTGAGGTTCCTCTGTTGTCAAGGAAATGGTGATATTTGCTAGAACTAATGTTCTCATCTGTGGTGCCAGTGACATTTTAGCTACTAATTTCCCAGGGATGGGATTCAACTGGACCAACATATTTCTTCTCTGGGAAGTAGATTTGTCAAGTAATTAGGACACAGCACTGCAAATGCAGCAGTTAATGAGGCAGAATTCCTGCATTTTATTTCAAAATTGGGTTGAATGTTGACAACTGCCTTTTCCATGCTCTCTATTGATTTTTTTACAGTCATCTGTGCAGGATGTTCAGTAAGGGATCCAATATATGATGGTCCCTGTAGAAAACATGCAGAAACATTGGTATGCCCATGGAGACTCATAATGCACGGGACTCCTTCAGGCCACCCAATTTTTCAACATGGCAAGTACAGCATAAATTAACCTGTGTTTGGGCACAACTACATGTCTGAATTCTTAATCTTTGGGTTTGTCTAGATGAGAAGATATTATATGGATTGCTGAACATTAACACAAATTCACAGAAGCGTTCATGTGTCCTTTGGCAAAATCGTTGGTATGCAAAGCTATCTGTCTTTGAAGTGCACACACAGACATGCCTGTGAATCAAGATGGTGGCTGAGAGTGAATTACGTTATTATTCTCCACAAGTTGTCGCCACTGCACAGTATGTTTTTTAAACTGTAAACCAAAGGTGCGCAAGTGTGACCTTGTGCTTAAAAAAGCTATTTGGTCACCTCAGTGCTTGCAAAAACACATCCCACTATGATTGCGAGAGTACAGTGTGAATGGGATGTCTTCTTTCTCCCTTCCCTGTTCCCGTAAGAAAACTTCTGGGTGAGTACGTATAAACTATCCACAGGGCGCTCTTTTTATGAACTATCCCAGTTTGTTTGCATGTTTTTAGTTTTGTTTAAGTATTTGTGTGTTTGTTTATTTTGCAAATTAAGGGGTATTTTTGGTGTGTTTTTAAGCACGCTCACATCTTTTTGTGAGAACTCCCAAAATCTCGCCAATGCTAAATCATGGAAGACCTGTTCTTAAAGTGTTAGTGGTGGTTGTGTGATAATTTCATGTCAGTTCTTTTGCATGATTACAGTGACATGAGATAATAAGTTTAATAATGCCACTATGTTTCCGCTCTCCTCATTTGTGGAATTACAGCGTTTTTAGATGCTAGTCTGATAAAGTCCTCAGTCTTATAACCAGAAATGAAATGAGGGGATGTGGGTCAGAAAGAAACTTCTGTGGCAAAAGTTACACCTCCATTCAAAATCTCATCACTGGGACTGCCCACAAACATAGTGGGAAGAACTGAGACAATGGATAAAGATGTGTATCAGGACAGAAAAAAACCCACTGCCCATAATGGTTATGAAAAATTGCACCTAGTACATACATTTCACAAGGGAAAAAATAGGACAGAAAGAACATCATATGGATAATTAAAAAAACAAAAAACAAAAAACAACACCCAGTAAGTATAGTTCCTGTTCCCACCAATTCCTGAGGATTTGGGATGGTCTAGAGGAGCCCAAAGCTTCACAGATTTTGTGTTCCGTTTGTGAAGAAAAAGAATCTGGAGGGAAAGAATAAGGTGATAGATGGAAACTGGAAAATGTAAGGATCATTTGACTGATCAATTGATAGCAAGTTGAGGCAATGGGGCAAGAGACAGAGAGTTGAGGAAATCAGTTAGGTCAAACTCCAGTGAGCTGAAATCCAGTGCTCACTATAGCATCCCGATTTTCATCCAATTCCCCCATTCCATAGTGCTGACAACCTGCTCTAGGAGGGTTTTTCAATCCTCTGGAGCAGAGTTAGATTTTAAAATATATATATATTTTAAAATTGATTTTCAAACATACAGTACTAATCATACCAATACTAATACTACCAATAATAAGGGAAAAAGAAAGGTTCAGTTATACATTCTATTACTATAATCACTCCACATACAACCTTCTCTTTATACATATCAATATATCTTATGCCATAACCTTCCATTCTAGTCAGTTCACTAACTTCCTCTCAACAATACTTGTCATACATTTTATTATACATGTTTTATCTCTTCCATTACAATTAATAGTTAATTCTACCTCAGTGTTACAAAGCTCGCTTAGTGAACATTACCCTATATTCTATTCTTAGAATGTCAGCTTCAATCTATAAAGCTAACAATTGCTAATTCTCCCCATATGTTACTTATATATTTTGTTACAATATACCAACCTCTTTTAAAATTTCCAGTTCTGCCTTCTCTCAACAAACATGTCAATTTGTCCATCTCAGCCATTTCGTACTATTTTAGTACCCAATCATATGTCGATGGGAGTGTATTTCCCCCCATACTTGAGCCAATAAAATTCTTGCTGCTGCTGGCATATAAAACAATTTTTTCCATATTCTTTGTCTCACTCATCCTCTGTTTATCCAAGTATATATGTTTATTTAGGGTGGTTTTTTTAAAAATTATATTTTTTATTTTTAAAAAATAGTTTTTTAAAAAAAGATGTGTATGGGACTTTAGGAGAAAAGAGGGTAATTCCCTTCTTGCTTACATCCAAGGAAGTGCTTTTGTAAGTGCTATACCCAAAATTTTATAATAGCCTTCAAATGTAACTATCAAGAACTCACAAATTAGGATAAACAGCATAAAAATGCAAACTGTTTTTCCATCTTAATATTCCTGCCCTTCCCCTGGCCAAGCCAAACATGCATGTGCATTCAGTCTGAATGCCAGTGATCCTGTAATTCCTCAGTTTGGCCTCTGTTGCTGTGTAATTAATTGACAATAAAAATCAGTGATCCACAATGATAACTGACCTGTGGACCATTTTCATGCACTTAAATTATCATGATGATTCCAATGGTCATAGAAAGAAAATTAGGCATCTCACCTTGACTTACCAACAGAGGCTCCAACAGACCTCTTATAAAATAATTTTTCAGAACCTGATACCTGCATAATTCACACTGATAGAATGGCATACTTAGGAAATTTTCAGATGCCCCTTACCGCGCAAGCAGCCTCCGGAGCAGTAATGAGGCTGCTGCGTGGCAGGCGGTCCTTTTTGGATGATACCGTCCCTCTCTCGGTGTTCTCCGTGACCGTCCGTGACTGTTCTGGCTAGCATTGAAGGCGGCCACGCTATTTTTTACTCACGGAAGTTGTAGGTATGGTTTTAGTCCTTATGGTTAATTGCTGCTCTTACAAACTATTCATATTTACAGTCAGCCCTCCATATCCACAGATTCTTTAAAATCCATGGATTCTTTTTTAAAAATATTTTATTTTAATAAAGTTTTCATCAATAAAACCAAGGTTAAGTAGTCAATAGTTTGAAAAAATCCATGGACTCTAAAATATTTTTTTTAATTCCAAAAAGCAAACTTTGCTGTTTGCCATTTTATATAAGGGACACCATTTTAATATGCCATTGTATATAACGGGACTAGAGCGTCCATGGATTTGGGTATCGGGGGAGGTGTGCTGGAACCAAACTCAAGTGGAATCCACTGTATTTTTGTTTTTCTAATCGATACAAGTTTTAAAGATTGTGCTTGGCATTCCATGATGTCATATGACCTTGTAACTGTTCCTATTCACATTTATGATAGTGGCACCATTACCATGATTATAAATGCCCTTGAAAGCCACCTTAAAATCCAGCCAGTCACACCAAGGGATGGAGTTATGCAGTGCCGGTGAGCAGGGCACCAAAGGATAACATGTCCAGCTTTTCTGTTAGTGAGTGGCAGTGTGCTGAGGAATTGTGACAGGATCCCACAGAGATCCCTGATTCTGCTCCTTGAACTGCTGCTTGTTGGTGGAAGGGGTCTGGATGCATCATCCTTCAGTGCCTGCCTCACAAGTGCCACAGAAAGCTATCCCTGGGGCCGCTGGCTGGATTTTAAGGTGGCTTTGGGGGAGGCTAGATTGAGAGATGGAGTTTAGCCATGACATAGTGGCTATGTGTTTGCTGCAGAATCTCAGCCTGTCTTAACAATTGCTGATTTTGCCTATTCACCAGCTTGACTTCCCTCTTGAGGAAATAGGTAGCTTTTATGTATTTAAAAACAACAACACACAATTCAAATCCTGCAATAATTGAATACATCAGTTTTTACACCATATTACTAATAAGCCAAAACCAAGCTTAATCCTATGATAGTATGGTGTGTAGCCTCTCTTTCCTGGCAGTAACACAAGAGTGAGAGATGGATCTAGCCAAGTTTTGCTGATTCATGTTGTCTTGGATGGGTTTCAGCTTGTACAGCCTGATGATGAGGGCAAGGTACCTGGAGCTGTGAGAAGCACCACCTGGTATTTGGATCTATGCCCTTTCTGGACATAAATTCTGCTAGGATTGGGTTTACCATTTGGATCTTTGAGCCAATCAATGCTGGAAGGGTTGTACTTCATACCACATTTTAAGAAGTGGTTAAAGCTCTTTAAAATGAACAAATCTGAACCCCATAATTCTGGATAATTATTGCTTGGTGTCTGATGTACTGTTTTTGAGTAAAATACTGGAAATGGTGGTGGTTTGGAAATTCTATTTGTAGGAATAATTGTGTATAGTGAGACTTTTAAAAAAAGGGGGGGGGTTGTGAGAAGCAAAACTACCACCTTTGCAGCTTCATCAATGGCAGCTGCACAGTGCAAAACAGCTTAGTATTTCTAGCTCTTAATGCATCCTAGATTTTTAGAGATGTAATTATTTATTTATCTTGTTTTATTTTTAGCTTCAACTGTTCTACACAGGTGTTTTCCTTCTGCACCACTAATTTCCCCAGCTCTGCTCATACATGTTTCTGCGGCATTCAACTGTGGGACTTTTGAATGTACAGTAATCACAAATAGCCTAAACTGGAAGTATGGAAGTAGATATTATGGAAACCAGCCTAAAACACCTCTGTGTGCTCTTTGGAAGAGAGCTCAAGAGAGCACCTGGTGGACAGTTCTGTGGTGCTACAATTCAAATGGAATATGCTTGTGTTTATCCCTTTTGTTTACCTCAAGAAGCAATTTGGAATCACACAGCACAGGATGTTCTTTTCTAAAGCTAGGACAGACTGAAGCAGTTGGCTTTTTCCTGAGCCTATTGGGAAGGGCAAGACTCTGCCTCCTATTCTAATCTCCTTTCCTTCCTGCTGAGTTAATTGATTACCAACTACTTCTGCACTTTGGATTCAGTTTGCAACAACTGAAGCAAGCCAAGGATGAAGGGGCAAAGGAAGTGGAGGAGAAAGAAACTGGAACATTTTAAAGCAGCAGAGAAATTGGGAGGGCAGAGGATTAACTGGGATGTCCCTGCTGAACTGGGACAACTGGAAGATACGTTTTCATTCAGGAGTGGACAAAGTGAGGCAATGGGTCCCATGTAGTCCCAAGGCAATTTTTTGCTACTCTAATTATTTTTGGCTCTAGGGGACACAATTTGCTATTTCAGGCCATTTTGGCTGCTACCTGCTCCCAATCCCCAGAGTTAACTTTCACTAAAAGAAGGCAGGAGGAGTGGAAATGGCCCAGAATGGGAATCACACACCCTGGAATGCATTTTGAGATTTTTGTAGCCATAAATTTGGTGGAGTGGTTATCACGGGATGAAAATAGCAGGGATGGCCTTCTGGGGTCTTGGAGGCAGCTCACTTGTCCTTGTATTAGTTTCTGTTGGAAAAAAGTCATATTTATTTCCAGTAAAGAAATAAGTGGGCCTCATATGATTATCAAAGACATTCTTAGAAAATGAAAATACTGGGTGGCTTTGGGTTGCCAGTTCAGGATTGTCCCAGGTCCTGAGGTTTCTGAGCCAAAACCTGAGCTGTAGGGATGGTTCTTGGTGACGTCATTAAGCATTATGCATTAAGTGCCAACCAGAGTTACCCACAGCCTGTGATTTAAACACACACACATGCACACAAAGAACATATCTTCCTGTTTGGAAATTAAGACAGAAATCTTAGCTATCGGGGGCTGTTCCCAGATCAAGATGAAATGTGGGGATTATTCCTTTTTACCTATTTAAGGAGCATTTAATCTAGGTTAATTGTTTCTAGCAGAGCAGAGTGGAGGGCAAGTCCTGGCACCACTATGACTGGGAGGGAAGGAGGAAGCTAACTAAGGAAATCCTCCCTAATGGATCTGTGTACGTTGCTGTAACAAATCAATTAATCCTTACAAATTGTAGCAAGCTGCTGCTCTACTAGCTGTACTGGATATTTGCACACATCCCTTTCCTTTTTCCTGGAGCTGAGCCCACCAAAACTGGAGAATTTGCACCCTCATGTGAGTCATAGGGAGATGACTCATAAAAACTGAAGATGCAAGGCCAGGCCCAGAGATCTGGCAGCCCTAGGGTGATTGCAGCTGAGTGCTTCCTTTAGAAGCCTGCTGAGAAATATTAGGCACAATGGATGGGAGGAATCTTCCAGGGAGTTCTGAGGGTGGTGGGTAGTCAGGGGGAGGGAGCCTTCCTTGCCTATGCTTTATGTGTATTGTTTGAGTATGATGGTTATTTTTAAAGGTATGAGATGAATATATTAATTGGATAGTTTGTTTTGCTGTGGTGTGTATGTTGCCTCTGTGTGTGTAGTTAAGAGAGGGGCGTTATATCTTGATTGTGAGTGTGTGTGTGTGTTTACAGTCAGCTATAAAAGTGGCTTTTGGGTCATGCGTGTTTCATAAGTTCTTACCAGTTTGCCTTCTCTGTCCTTTATGAGGGCAAGTATGTGATTTATTTGGGGCTCAGACCCCACCTGATATAGACTCCTTCTCTTGGCCCAGTTACCGGTACTTATCTCTGAGCATTCTCAGTTTGCCTTCTGTGGAATGGTTGTTTGAGCAGAAAACTGTAGCTGCGGACACACAGCAAAATAATGCAGTTTGACACCACTTTAACTATCATGGCTCCAGGCTATGGAATCTAAGGATTTGTAGTTTGTTGTGGTACTTAGAGTTCTCTGACAAAGAAGGCTAGATAGCTCACAAAACTACAAATCCCAGAATTCCATAGCATTGAGCCATGCCAGTTAAAGTGGTATCAAACTGCATTATTTCTGCAGTGTATTATCAGCCTAAGGTTCAAAAATGTGGTTTTATGTTTTGGAACCCGATCCCTACTTTTACTTTGTATTTATGTTCTTGGAAATGTTATTTTTATTTTAGCCTCATGTTGCCTTCTGAGAATAATAAAAGGGATTTATTGTGTGTGACTGGTCATACCTAGCACAGGTAGTCATTTCATGAACAGGCAAGCCCTACCACACATTGCAATGATTTTGTGTGATTACCTGCAGTATTCTCTCAAGGTTCCAAACATGTCTGACAGTCCAATAATCATTGGGGTTTCTGTTTTAGCCAAATGGGATTAGATTTCCAAGATAATCAGTCTCTTTATTGAAAAATGCTGCTAAATTTCCTCCTCTAACAGAATGTATTTTGCAATTCTTCTTTAGATCCCATATCATCAATGGAGCAGCAATGTACCTTCAAGTCATCTGTCAATTTATGGTGACCCCCTGAATTTCATAGGGTTTTCTGAAGTTGAATCTACACCTGCAAAATAATTCATCCTAACTCGATCACAGTCCTGTTGGAACATACAATGCTCCTCTGGTTTCAAAGTGAAAGCACTTCGTTTTGATGCCTGAAGGCTTTAATATGTTAGATTCCATAGGCAAAAGAAAACACCCTTTTTACTCTGCAGGTTTTTTTTGGGGGGGGGGACTTTTTTGCAACATGTGTCCTGTACATATTTGAATATCTGAAGGTCTGAGATCTGGTGTTACATTTTATTAAACTTAATGGAAATTTAATCCTGGGTTCGAGTAAAGATGCCTTGCCAGGTCATGCTTCTAAACCCATTTATGTTTAGCGTTTGTATTTGGATAATCACATATTCAGTATTCAAAGGCCTGAGATTCTCTGCTTGCTGGAGTGTATGATAGATTTTATTAAATATTTACTAGCTGGACCTGGTGTACCATACACCATAAAAAAACTCTGCCCCCCACCCCCTTTTTTGTTCTGCCCCCTGCCACCCCCCTCTGTTTGTTCTTCCCCCTGCCAACTCCTCTGCTTGTTCTTCCCCCTGCCACGCCCCTCTGTTTTTTCTTCCCCCTGCCACCTCCCCTCTGTTTGTTCTGCCCCTTGCCACCCCCCTCTGCTTGTTCTTCCCCCTGCCACCCCCCTCTGTTTGTTCTTCCCCCTGCCACCCCCTCTGTTTGTTCTGCCCCCTGCCACCCCCCTCTGTTTGTTCTTCCCCCTGCCACCTTCCCTCTGTTTGTTCTGCCCCTTGCCACCCCCTCTGCTTGTTCTTCCCCCTGCCACCCCCCTCTGCTTGTTCTGCCCCTGCCACCCCCCTCTGCTTGTTCTTCCCCCTGCCACCCAACTCTGTTTGTTCTTCCCCCTGCCACCCCCTCCGTTTGTTCTGCCCCGCCACCCCCTCCGTTTGTTCTGCCCCGCCACCCCCTCCGTTTGTTCTGCCCCGCCAACCCCCTCCATTTGTTCTGTCCCCTGCAACCCCCCTCCACTCTTTCTGCCCCCCAGCCACCCCCCTCTGTTTGTTCTACCCCATGCCGCCCCCTCCATTTGTTCTACCCCATGCCACCCCCTCCGTTTGTTCTGCCCCTGCCGCCCCCCTCCATTTGTTCTGCCCCCTGCAACCCCCCTCCACTCTTTCTGCCCCCCAGCCACCCCCCTCCGTTTGTTCTGCCCCCTGCCACCCCCTCTCCTGCTGGGCCAAAGCTAACAAAATGAAATTCAATATGGAGAAATGTAAGGTACTGCACTTAGGGCAGAAAAATGAAATGCATAGATATAGGATGGGGGAGACCTGGCTGAAGGAGACTATGTGCGAAAGGGATCTAGGAGTCCTAGTAGACCGCAAGTTGAACATGAGTCAACAGTGTGATGCGGCAGCTAAAAAGGCCGATGTGATTTTGGGCTGCATCAATAGAAGTATAGTGTCCAGATCAAGGGAAGTAATAGTGCCGCCCTATTCTGCCTTGGTCAGACCTCACTTAGAATACTGTGTCCAGTTCTGGGCACCACAATTCAAAAAGGATATTGACAAATTGGAGCGTGTCCAGAGGAGGGTGACTAAAATGGTGAAAGGTCTGGAAACCATGCCTTATGAGGAAAGACTTAGGGAGCTGGGTATGTTTAGCCTGGAAAAAAGATGGTTAAGAAGCGATATGATAGCCCTGTTTAAGTATTTGAAGGGGTGTCACGTTGAGGATGGAGCAAGCTTGTTTTCTGCTGCTCCAGAGACTGGAACACGGAGCAATGGATGCAAGCTCCAGGAACAGAGATTCCACCTCAACATTAGGAGGAACTTTCTGACAGTAAGAGCTGTTCGGCAGTGGAACACACTCCCTCAGAGCGTGGTGGGGTCTCCTTCCTTGGAGGTCTTTAAACAGAGGCTGGATGGCCACCTGTCAGGGATACTTTGATCATGATTTCCTGTGTGGCAGGGGGTTGGACTGGATGGCCCTCGTGGTCTCTTCCAACTCTACAATTCTATGATCCCCCCTCCACTCTTTCTGTCCCCTTGCCACCCCCCTCAGCTTGTTCTGCCCCTTGGCCCCACCCCCCTGCACTCCAGCACACACCACATTCACCCCCATGATATTCCCTCTCCCTCTCTGGTGGCCATGTTTGGAATCTACATGGTTTTGCCTCCAGTGTGCTGATTGGCTGCCCAGCAGACCTGTGATTGGTTGGTCAGGCCCCTAAGCAGCCAATCAGCACACTGGAAATGGCAACATACCCAAGAGAATTACATATATAGATTATTCTAATAAATTTTATTAAACAGAATCCTTCCTCCACATTTGAGGTGGTTAGGGGTGCAGGGGCTGTTGCCCTACACCATTTTTAATAGGGACTTTGATAACATTGGTTAAGTCAGTGGTCAAATCCTTGGTCTCTGGGAAGAAATCAAGCTGATGGGATGGCTGGGCCAGCGACATGCACATTCCCTCACTTGCTCACTCACTTGGAAAAGTGAGGGGGAAGAGAGACTGGTGGCCAAGTTAGTACAGGGACAAACTGAAAGTGGAACTTCCTCATGGACACTGCAGGCAAACACAAATTAGGCAGGGTTGGAGGGAAAATGGCCCATGGGTGAGGAAGAGGTGGCAGCAGCAGCAAAGGATTAAGACTCCCTTCAGCTAGTTAAATCTTCTGAACAGAGATGCAAAGCTAGACCCAGTTTAGGTGTCCCTGGTCCTTGGAAACTCAATCTGCAAAGCTTGTGTGTGTGTGGTGCCCTTGGCCAGAATCCTACTGTCAGTTCTAACTGAAGTGGCAACTAATCAAACACTCTGGAAGTGGTGAAGTTTTCCACCTTGAAAGCGATTGCCCAACAACTCCCTTCAGGGCTTATTTTGGACAGTGTTTGTAAGGGACGATGGGCCACAGCCCCTTCCCACTTCCTCTGCAGCATTGGCTTTGATGGATCTGGGCTTAATCGGGACTATATAAGCTGCAAGGGAAGCAGGAAGGGGCTACGGTGGCAGCTCTCTCCTCCCCCCACTGCTCCCTTCCTTTGCCCAAGACACCCACACACACCGCATACCCTCCATCCCATGGATGTATGTCCGTTTGTCTGTCTGTTGGGAGACTTAAATATCTCCTCATTCATGGGCCATGACATTTAAACTTTAAAGTTCCCTTGCTCACTCACTCACTCAGGGAGTGGGGGGAGGGGATGGAATGGAGGAGAGCCATCCAAGGGGAGTTCGGACTTTATCACACTACACTGTTAAAGTGCTATTATGCCACTTTACCTCTATGGCTGCCTCCTGTGGAATTCTGGCATTTGTAGTTTAGTGAGGCCTAAGGTATCTCAGGCTGACAATGCTAAATGCCCCTCCCTACACTGCAAATCCCAGGGTTCCACAGGAGGCAGCCATAGCAATTAAAGTGGAATAATAGCACTATAACAGTGTAGTGTGATAATATCCTTCAGGTGGGTGGTAAGTTTGGCAGGAAAACAAGAAAGGCTGTTGGTTGATATGGCTATGCGGATATACATACATCCTCACCCATGCCAGGAAGAAAACAAAAACTGCAGCCGCTGCGGTTGTATGTTCTTAAAATAATCTGATACAGTCTCTCTCTCTCTGGCTTTTCTTCACAAACGAAGATTCAGGAAGGACTCATCCCACACTTTCTGCAAGCACGCTGATGACTAAAAAGGCCAATCCGAGATAAACAAGTCTGGTTGCAGAAAGCACAGCAGAAGGTCTCCTTGGGTGATGTTTCCGGGTTGTGATTCTTTCTGTGTTTTCATTTCTCTTCAAGACTTGTTCAGCGTGAGTTCTCAAATAAGGCTGCAGCATTGTGGATAGTGCGTCTCCATGCCTCCCAATGTGAGGCCAGGGCGGACCATTGGTGGTCAACATGTGACTTATTGAAGAAAAGCCCTTTTGTACCAATGTGACTTTGGGTGGGGAAAAAGTGTGTCTTTCAAGATCAATTTGTGTTTGTATTTAAGGGTGAGTGTGGCCTTAACAGGGTCAAACCAGGACAGGATACTACACACTGGAGCTGAATTATTTTACAGGTGTGGATTCACCCTCAGGCAAGGAATACTCAGAGGTGGTTTTCCCAATTCCTTCCTCTGAAATATAACCCCTACACTTAGAATTTGTTGGCAGTCTCCCATCCAAGTACTAACCAGGGCTGACTCTGCTTAGCTTCCAAGATCAGCCAGGATTTGGTGCCTTTAGGGTATTTAGGCCCTGGAATTGCAAAAAGCCTAGCAAATGTGTATGCCTTCTCACACACACACAGAGCAACAGCCAGAAACAGACACACACACACACACACACACATGCATAGGAGGCTCACAGTGGGGGAGATGAAAGTACCTCAGAACTCTGTTTTCTTCTAGTTAGCCAGGTACTAAAACATCCCCCCAATAGTAGCAGAAAGTTTTTTCCTCTTTGAAGAAAGAACTCTGGAGGATTAGACAGGCTCTTTGATTTCCATGGCAACCCTAAAACATTTATCACTGGTAATTGCTGAGTTGCCCAAACCTATTAACAGCAAAGTATGAGTAAATGCTGCCTTTTCTTGCATCCTTTTCCAGTTGCTTTTATATAAAGCTGAGAACACACAACGTTGCATTTGACTTTGATTGTGCTGATTTCTGTTTCCATTATGACAACGGCATGGGTGGAGCATTTTAAAAAGCTAGTTTAGGAGAAATTCACATCTGTAGGAAAAGAAAAATATTTATCCCAGTGTTTTTGGTTTTTTTTAATGGACTGGGTTGATCATCATACTAAATACACTCTAGAGTTAGATCAGACTAAATTATGCTGTTCTAGAAGCCTTTCCTCCTGATTTGTTTTTTGTTTAACCCTTATCTCTATAGAATAAAATAATTTTAGAACAGCATTGTATTTTCTACCACCTGATTTTAAGAGCTGTATACTGTAGAAGATAGGGGAGGACCAGCATGTAGCGTAGTGGTTTGAGCATTGGAGTACAACTCTAGAGACCAGGGTTCAAATGCCTACTCACCCATGGAAAAACCCACTGGGTGAGCTTGGGCAAGTCACAATCTCTCAGCCTCAGAGGAAGGCAATGTCAAATCCCTCTGAACAAATCTTGCCATGAAACCCCCATGATAGGTTCTCCTTAGGGTTGCCATATGTTGGAAACCTGACTTGGAGGAACACAACAACAATAGAAGATGGAATTTTAGCAGGTGTAGCTCAAACAGCTACTACTGTTATAATTTGGTCTTCAGTTCAAATATTAAAAGTGTAGGGGTCCTGTCCTCTTTTCTAACTGGTTACCCCTACTGGACAAATTGTACATTTCTTCCATTTTGGTGAGCAGAATTGTATTTCTATTTACGGTTCTTACATTCTATTTTTAAATTTTCAGATATTCACATAAATAGACCTATGGGAATTTAATGTGCACCGGGGTCCTCTTTAATCCACTGTTCTGGAGTTCCAAATCTTTTAAAAAATTCAGTGTTCAAGTGGCCACCTTAACAGAAAACTAACTCTTTGCACATACTTTTTGGGATCCAACAAACCTATAATGCTTAACTGTAGCTGCCCTCCCTCCTATGCATCACTACAAAGCACAATGGATTAAGCCAAGGCACTGTGGAAAAGGTAGGTTGTAATTCTAATCCTCTCTACAGAGATACGTTTTGAAAGAAGATTTGAATTAACCTATAATGAAGAGTAGGCTTAAGAGATTTGTCCAAGATCAAGGTGGGGAATAGTGGCATGCCAGAGCTGTAAAATGAAACCAGGTAAGTCTTCTAACAGGAATGCAGTCCCAAGACCTATCTCTCCCTGTGGCTTTATGGCTTTTCAAAGTACAGAGAAAGAGAACTCAGATTTAAAAACAAACAGTATGTGAACTACAAGTTGCTGTGTCTTACTCCTGTCAGTCATTACTTGGAAGGTACAAAATGGAACTCTGTGTTTTATGGCCAAGATGCCAATCATGTGCCAAACTGTGAAATGAATGCCTCTTGAGTTGCTTCTCCTCGAAATGTCTGCTTCGTTCTCTCCTCTAAAAGGAATTTAAATTTGGGGGGGGGGGGGAACTGGTATGCATCATCCAGATTCCTATATTTTAAGAGTCATTTTGCACTGAAACATGACTTTTGGGGGGATGGGGGGAATCCCATTTCCATTGTCTTGATTTAAGGAATATTGAATGCTGTTGCACTCCCTTCAGTTTTTGCTGGTTTAATGTGGGTAAAATGCTTCACCAGTAGTTGCCTGATGATTCACATCACCTAATGAGGATTGGCTCCAAGTTAACCTATTTCCCAGCTGCAGCATTTCTTGGCAGGGGCAGTTGTATCTGGAAAGTTGATTACCATTTTAATTTCCCTTAATAAGACAGAGCAGTGATATGTTGGCACTGTAGGGCACTGTGGAGAATTTAAAAAGGGGAGGCTACTTCCAGGGGGTCACCATGGGCTTGTCTATATGAGGCAATAAAATGTGGATTGATGCGTACTAATGCCAATTCGCAGCAACTTTCATTTGTCTCCATGGGTATTTTTTCTTCAAGATCACAGGCATACACACTTTTGATCTTCAAATGGACATGCCTGCAAGTCAAGATGGCCGATGCAAGTGAATTACTTGTGTTTTTATTGTCACTGGTTTTTTTTTTAAAAAAAGCAAAGCAAATCTAAGGTGCGGAAGTACAATCTTCCATTTAAATAAACAGGAGGAAAAAGCCTGTTTTGTCGTCTCAGCACACAGTCACTATGGCGAAAATCCAAAGTGATGGTTCTGGGTGCTTGCCTTGCTAGCAAGCTCCACCCCCTGCATATGTCCAATCAATCAGCTTTCCACTTCTGCTCTTATTGGGAATGGGCAGCAAAGTGAATTGGTTGTCCCAACGAGTGGGAATGCACATTTCCTTCAAAGTTTTTTAAAAAAAAAATACAGGAAAAGCTGTGAAGGCTTTTCCTGCCCAGTATTTGGAGTTTTGCCCCCCCCCCTTTTCCAAATATGAAATGATGGGGGATCCCATCAAGAAAAAAGGTATTCTCCTCGAATTCTACGAGGAGTATTTTCGCCATATAGACAAGTCCTATGAGTTGACAGGTGACTTGAAGGCACATACTCTCTCACACACACTTTCAGATATAGGCAGTGTCAATAGATAAGCTTAGGGAACCAATGGGAGGCCTGACAAAAGAAATGCCTTCCTGCCATTCAGGCCAAGCCAAAGTGCTAGGGTTGGTAGGTCCTGCCAGGGTGCCATAGGAGTTTCCAAAGCGTGCTGGCTGCTGATCAGAGATAAAAACCAAGACTTTGATATTAAGTGCATTAAATTATGAGGTTTAAAAATTAAACCACTCCATAAAGTACTGCCCCCAATTATGTAGTTTTAAGAGCATTTTCATTTGCTATGTTGTCCCCCCTCCTTCTGCTGCTTCCTCTGCTGTCTTTGTCAGAGTTTTTCATTGCATGGTGGGTGGTACCAGTTGTGAATGGTGTGAAGCATGACAGATAGACGGTTGTGAATGGTGTGAAGCATGACAGATAGACAGATAGGAGCAAGGAGAGGAAGACTGTGGGTTGCTGCCTGGTGGTGCAGAGGTGTGGTGGATAAAAGGCCTACAAAGAGATAGGGAAGCAACAGACATATGAGGGGACAAGAGGAGAAATGAAGGAGGAGTCTTCCTTGCTCACTTTTCCCCACACCATCCTGTCTACCCTCAGGCATGTTTTCAGGGCTTTTCTGATCCATTTTTGGACACTGTGGGTAGCTGCACCTTGAACTCCTAGTGGGAGGAGTTAACTCTCCTGTCTTCTTCCTGCTCACCATACTTGATTTTTGCTAAAGCTATTCAGATGTAGGACTTTTTCAGATCAGCAATTTAATCCATGGGATACACGGAACAGGGTTGGGGAAAAGTCTTCTTTTCAAAAGACTTTGACACATTTCCGTGTCTCCCCCATCCTCATTCCACATTTCCCTGTGAGATTTTCATCATGGGGAAACATTGTTTTTGGGCCACCCATTTTGTTGTAGTAACGGAATCACAGATGGTCTGAAAGGTGTCCCATTCCTCTCCTGCGATGACAGCCGCAGGGGGAGGTCCGTTCTGGACACTTCCGGGCAGGAACGGGACACCCAAGTAAGTGGCACCCTTCCCCCCCCCGTTATTTGGAGTTTTTGTGATTTTTTTTGGTGCTTTGATTTTATTTTTGACAGCTGGGGGGTTGTTTTCAAATTTCCCTGCTGCCCATTCTCTTGTCAGAATGAGTGGGATTTCAGTTCTCAGTCGTAAAGGCAGCCTTACAACGGCTGCATTTATGGCTGGCCAGCTTGGGAAGAAGGAGAACATTCCTGCCGCAGAATAAAGGTAAGTGTTGAACATTTTCCCTTTATTCCATGGCAGGAATGGGATTGGGATTTGTGGGGCAGGAACGGGGCATTTGGCCCCATTTGAAAAAGCCCATAGCCACTTATTTGCCAACTTAGTCACACTGCTGCTATCTACATATTATCCAGCTATTTGCGGGTGCAGAAAATATTAAATTGATAATGATGTGGAGGTTGAAATACTGTTTTTAGGGTGCTGGTTGTTCTTTGGAGTTGTTGCCAGTGTGGGTTGACATTTCTGCGTTCTTGGGTTAATATGTATTGTTGTGGGGGTTGGAATCCTGTACTAGCATTTATCCCAACTTCTCTATCAATTGTGCTTGCTTGCTTCTTTTTTTACTGATATCATTCCACCAAAGAAACTTTGGATTTATTACATCTTTGCTTTGTCTAATAATAATAATAATAATAATAATAATAATATTTATTTATATCCCGCCCCTTTGTGAGCAATTGGGGTGGCTTACAACAATAAAATAGTACACAGTATAAAACAACTCAAAATCCCTTTCCCCCCCTTAAAACATTATTAAATTAATACAAATTAAAATCAGTATATAATACAATTTATTAAAAACCCTTCCGAGTGAGCAGCATCAGTTTGGAGGTCCAGAAGCAACCTCCAGAGGGGGTTCCTGAGGCTGGGGTTAGCTATTCTGGAAAAGCCTGCCTGAAGAGAACCGTCTTGACAGCCTTTTTAAAGCTGTCTAACGATGTCAATAGGCGGATCTCATCTGGCAGGCCGTTCCACAATTTGGGGGCGACAGCCGAAAAAGCCCTCTGGGAGGTGGTCGCCAGCCTAGGTCTTTGTGGCTGCAACAAATTCCTCCCAGAGGACCGGAGAGCGCGGGGAGGATTATAAGGGAGAAGGCGGTCCCTGAGATAGCTTAGGCCCAAGCCATTTAGGGCTTTAAAGGTGATAACCAACACCTTGTACTGGGCCCAGAAGCTTATAGGCAGCCAGTGGAGGGACCTCAGAACCGGAGTAATGTGGTCCCTCCTAGATGTTCAAGAAACTAGCCTGGCTGGTATTTTGTACCAGCTGTAATTTCTGAACTAAGCACAAGGGTAGCCCCATGTAGAGTGCATTACAGAAATCAAGACGTGAGGTTACCAGCACGTGCACAATGGTCTCAAGATCCCTTACTTCCAGAAAAGGGCGCAGCTGGCGTATCAGCTGAAGCTGATAACAAGCGCTGCTGACTGTCACATTTACCTGATTTGTCATCAGGAGCGACGAGTCAAGGAACACCCCTAGACTGCGAACACAGTCACTGGAGGAGAGTGTGACCCCATTCAGGACTGGAGATTGCAACCTAATTCTTGGTTTTGGGGCCGCTACCGTGAGCACCTCCATCTTGTCTGGATTCAGTCTCAATCTGTTTTTCCTCATCCAGCCCATTACTGCCTGAAGACATTCATTGAGAGAAGAGATGCTGTAAGAATTCAAGACCGACGAACGAGATATGGAGAAATAGATCTGAGTGTCATCAGCGTACTGATAACACCCAGCTCCATAACTCCGGATAATCTCACCCAGCGGCTTCATATAGATGTTAAATAACATCGGGGACAGAATAGCACCCTGTGGTACTCCACAGGTAAGCTCCCTTTTACTGGAGCTACTGTCCCCGAGCAGCACTCTCTGGGTCCTGCCTGAGAGGAAGGACCGGAACCACTGCAAAGCAGTGCCTCCGATGCCTAACTCCCTCAGGCGATCCAGAAGAATGCTGTGATCTATCGTATCAAAAGCCGCTGAGAGGTCTAGGAGCACCAACAGGGTCACACTACCCCTGTCGATGCTCAGACGCAGATCGTCAGTCAAAGCAACCATGGCAGTCTCAATCCCAAAGCCTGTCCTAAAGCCAGTTTGAAATGGGTCTAGGTAATCGGTTTCATCCAAGACAGCTTGGAGTTGAAGAGCAACCTCCCTCTCGATCACCTTGCTCAAAAATGGTAATAAAGAGACTGGCCTATAATTATTCATAGCCAGGGGGTCCAGGGAGGGTTTTTTCAAAATAGGCTTAACAGCCGCCTCCTTTAGACATGATGGAATATATCCTTCCCTGAAGGATGCATTGTTGATGCTCACAAGGAACTTCCGCAATGCGTCCCCTCCCTGGACGGCCAGCCAAGATGGGCAAGGGTCGAGGTGGCAGGCTGTCTTCCTCACACTAGCAAGGAGCTTGTCCACGTCCTCGGTACTCACAGATTGCAGCTGATCCAGTATAATTACATCGGCGGAATTGCTGGACACCTCGTCCATTGTTTCTGTTACAATAGTGGCATTTAGGTCAGCTCTTATCTGATTTTATCTGCAAAGTTATTAAATGCATCACAGCAGGCAGTCGTCGGGTTCAGCAGGGGATTTGGCACAGGGGACACCTGCGTCAGCTCCCTCACCACCCTAAACAGCTCTGCTGGACGGGACTCTGCAGACGCAATACGTGCAGAGGAGAAGGATCTTTGCGCTGCATGCATTGCCTCCCGATAGGACCAAAGAAAGTTCCTATGGCGAGTTCTGTCAGATAAGAGTCGAGTCTTCTGCCACCTGCACTCTAGTCGTTGTCCAAACTGCTTCATTTCCCTAAGCTCAGGCGTATACCATGGCCTACGGTTAGAAGCGGGTTGGCAAGGACGCTTGGGAGCAATCGTGTCGATAGCTCTGGTAAGGTCGGTGTTCCACGTATTAACCAGAGCATTGACAGGATCACCGGCATTTCCAACCATTAAGCCCTCTAAGGCTTTCTGGAAACCCATAGGTTCCATTAGCCTTCGAGGACGGACCATTTTAATGGGTCCACCACTCCCGGTGGGGCAGATGTAGGCTCTAAGTTCCATCTTGACCAGGAAATGATCCGTCCATGACAAAGCAGAGGTATTGATTACCTCCGCCCACGGATATGCCTGATCCGAACTAAAGACCGCATCGAGTGTATGACCTGCACAATGCGTGGGCCCATTGACCAATTGGGATAGGTCCATGTTTGTCATGGTCTCTATGAACTCCCGAGCCGCACCTGTTAAGCTGGTCTCGAGTGGGATGTTGAAGTCCCCCAAAACCAAAAGTCTGGGGGACTCCAGCAGCAGCTCTGAGACCAGCTGTGTCAGCTCGGTTAGGGAGTCTGCTAGACAATGGGGTGGCCGGTAGACTAGCAGAATCCCCAAGCTGTCCCTGGTCTTCAGGCTTAGGTACATACACTTGAAGTGGTCTGTGTTCCGAACAGGTATCCCGGTCAAGGTCAGGTGGTTCTTATGGACTAGAGCCACTCCGCCCCCCCCGCCCACTTCCTCTCACCTGCTCGCTAACAGAGTACCCATCTGGGAGGGCCTGCGCCCATGTGACAGCACTATCTTCTCCCAGCCAGGTCTCCATGAAGCAAGCCAGGTCGGCGTCCTCATCCAAGAGAAGATCCTGGATGATATGAGTCTTATTCCTCACCGACCTGGCATTGCAGAGGAGCAGAGTGAGGTTCTGTGGAATGGTTGGCCTGCTCTCCAAGCCATTCTGGGAAACAGAGGGAACTGAAGACGGAATAGCTTTCAAACAGCGATCCCGTCTTCTCTTGCAGCATTTGTTCGCTCTGTTCCAGCCATATCTCCCATTCCCCAACACCAGTCCGATGGCTGCCCCCACCTCCTTCCCGGCCTCAGGTGAGACGGAGGAGCACAATACCATCCGAGGGGAGAAGCTGAAGGCCCAGGTGCACACTCCGAGGCATACACCTCTCCACCTCAGTCTGGCCTCCGCTCCGCCGCTAGAGAAGATGGTCCCTTGGGCAAGTTTCAGCCTCCAAACTGGCCATTCCCACAGCTTCTAAATGAGGATAGTCTGATTGTCATTGCTGTGTTGGTGTTGCACTGCTAGGAGAGGTAATACTAGGGCTCTAAAGACCAAGATTAATCTTGGTCCCACAGCTGCCAAACATCACCATTGCGCCGCCACCACTGAAAGATGGAAGTTGGGGCTAGGCAGGCACATGCCCTCAAGGCTTCGCAGAGGTGCCAGGGGGAGATGGTGTCCTGGGCTGGCTAATATAGCCTTCCCCACCCTCACCATTGCCGCTGCGCCGCCGCCACTAAGAGGTGGAAATTAGGGCTGGGCAAGCACACACCCTCAAGGCTTCGCAGAGGTACCAGGGGAGATGGTGTCCTGGGCTGTCTGACTAATGCAGCCTTCCCCGCCCTCACTGTTACCATTGTGCTGCCACCGCTGAAAGGTGGAAATTAGGGCTGGGCAAGCACACGCCCTCAAGGCTTTGCAGAGGTGCCGGGGGAGATGGTGTCCTAAGCTGGTTAATGTAGCCTTCACCGCCCTCACTGCTGCTGCTGCAGATGGTCTGGCTGGAGCTGGCTTTAAAGGCTCTCAAAGGCCAGGTGTTCCTAGGGAGGAGGAGGGGGGCCAAGCACTCACTCTCCACTCCCAGTTCCAAGTCACGCTGCTGCTGCTGCTGGTCTGGCTGGGGCTGGCTTTAAAGGTGTATTTTTAAATTACTCATTCTCTTTCAGTGGCTGGATGATTGAGAAACTGGGGTTATCAAAAATCAATGCAGCTCTTCCCTTTTCTTCAAAACTGAGAAGGGGGAAGAGAAGTAAAATCATGGATGGGATTTTTCATCTTCATTCCAGCAACATTTTTAATGTAGTACAGTAATGTAATGTAAACTGAAATGCCAACTTAGAATTAACTTAAGTATAACAAACACTCTCTTTTCAATGGAAAGTTAATTAATAAAATTTACTAAAATAAAAGCTTCTTTGGGGGGGTTGTCTAAATGGCAAAAATACTCCTCAAAGATGGCGAGGAGAATACAATCTGTCCCAGTGGGATCCTGCATATATTGCCATATCGTGAAGGAGGGCAGGGGGCAAAATACCATCTACTCAGTGGGAAAAGCCTTCATGGTTTTTCCCGTAGTTTTTGAAAAACAGCAAGGGGAATGTGCATTCCAGCTCGTTGGGAAAAATGACTGAATTGATTCACTTTTCCAGTATGAGCAGATGATTGGTCAGACATGTCTTGAGGGCTGAACTTGCTAACAAGGCAAGCGTCCGGAATCGCCATGTTGGATTTTCCCCATAGCAATCATGCTCTATGGTGAAAAAACAGCCTTTTTCTTTGATTTCCCATGTTTGCTAAAGTGGGAAGGCCACTCTTCCATACCTTATATTATGTTTAAAAAATGTTCAGCAGCATCAGCCTGGGGAAAATAAAATCATGAGCGATTCACTCACGCCTGCCATTTTGATTAGCAGGCATGCCATGGGAACACCGAATGCGGTTTGCTTCACATGCCTGCAATCTTGCAAATAGACCATTAAGACAAATTGGAACTGTTGTGAGTTGGCATTACCCTGCAGCGATCCACATTTTTCCCTCCCTATAGACAAGCCTAAATGTAATGTAGTGATCCCACCCCACTAACCTTTCTCTCTTGTGGTGATGCAGGAAAGGTAATCTTAAAGTACAAGTGGGTTACTCTGTGTACCTGCCTAGTGGTGTTTTTGTGGCCACTGCCACAAGATGCCACAGACTGCCATTTTTCTGGTAAAAAAGAAGATACATTGCCTCTCCTGAAAGCCTCCAGGATCAGCCCACCCCTACCATAAAGAGATAGACCCTGACTGAAGCCTGGCGCTCTCTCCTTTCCAGGAGCTCCTGCTGGACATGCTCTTAGTGTTGGCATACCTCTACCAGCACCACTAGCTCCTCAGCTTCTGATTCAGCATCCAAGGGACTGCTGGATTCCTGGGTCATGACAGCATTGGTGAGCCAAGCTATTCCCGTTCCAGCTTTATAAAGTTTAGGAGCAGTTGGAAAGCTGTGTGTTGTTTGCTCTGTGCCTCACAAGTGAAGTAATAGAAATGTCCTTCTAAAGCTCACCTCAGGCCAGCTGACCATCAAGCCCATGATCTAGCTGCACTACTAGAGCTGGCTCTTGGAACTGTGGATGTAGCAGTACACTCATTGTGGTGTGAGAGTATGTACCATGTGGGGTCTGGGCATGTAAAAACTTCTGACAGGCAACAACATTGGCAGTGTACTATCATACCTCCAACTGTCCTGATGTTGGCAAAGACAGTCCTCGTTAACCCTCTGTCATCCCAGTTTTTCATCTGCTTTAAAAATATCCCAGATTCTCTCTCTTCCTCCCACTTTACCCCTTTGTATCCAGCTTACTCTGTTTGGTGCAAACTGAGTGCAAAGTGCAAAAGTTGTTTGTAGGTAATTAACTCAGCAGGGAGAAGAGAGGAGGTGGTGGAATCTTGCCCTTCCCAGTAGGATAAGGCAAAAGCAAACTGCTACAGCCTCTCTTAGCTTGTGTGTTCTCTTCATTAATAATAACTCTGGCCATCTTGACTACCCTCTGATGTTGCTTGGCCACATGTGTCCCTGTTTTCATCTGTGAAATGTCTCAGACAATGGACTTTTTCAGACGGGGAACCCCCCCCCCCCCCCCGGGAGGTCAGAAGAAGAATGGGGCTGTTTCGCCTACAGAGCCCCTTTTCAGATAGCCTCGTCCTCCTCCCAACCTTCCCTCGTGCTGCAGGCATCACTTTTTATTGATGGAGGCTCTCCAGCAATGCCAGCAGGAGGAGGTCGGGAGGAGGATGGGGCTGTCTGAAATGGGGCTCTGTAAGTGAAACAGCTCCGTTCTTCTCCCGACATCCTCTGGGTTTTTCCCCCCCTGTCTGAAGAAGTCAAATATCTACTATCAGTGCTTACATCCCCTTCCAGAAATTGCCACTGTCTGAGGGGTGGATCTGCAGCAGGGCATTATGCAGAGAAGTAGGTAGAACAGGTCGGGCCAAAGTTATTTTATTGTACTATTCTGTTCAGAATCCAGCGGGGGGGGGGATTCTGGGAGTTGTAGCTCAAAAAAGTCATCTTTCTAATTCTGAGGCTGAGTCAGCAGCACTGGGAAGTTGACTGCCCAGAGATCTTGCTGCATTTCTGTTGCCAGGTCTTTTTCTAAACGTGCCTTCATTTCCCATTAGATTTCTGCCTTTTCTTGAGGTAGGAGGAGGAGTGACTCTCTCATTGCGGAGTGCTGATGAGGAAATATTTAATGTGAATGCTCTAAAATAGAGCTAATTAAATAATCAAGAGGTGCTTATTAGTAATTAATGGAACTTCGCGAGTCCTCTTCACAACCTGCTAAGCTTTTTCCCTTTGGGCTGAACTGAAAATGTTTTAAAGCTCTGCACAAAGAGAGTGCGTTTTGGGCAGAACAAACTCTTAGGATTTACCTAAACAGAAACAGAGTCCAGCAGGCACCTACATACAGCCCACTGTTTATGCATGGAGTCCCATTAATTTATAATTTATTTCTGCCAAAATGAGCACTCAGGGCAAATAGATAAAATAGGAGATTATCTCATATCTCATGTCCAATAATATCATGTCATAAAGCAGAATTCTTCCAAGGCTAGTACCATATTCTCCAACTGTCCCGATTTGTTACAGATAGTCCTGACTAATCCGCTGCCATCCCAGTCTTTCAGCTGTTTTTAAAATGTCCCAGTTTCTCTCTCCTCACTTTCCCCATTTTACTCAGCTTATTTATTTTATTTATTAATTTCAGTATTTATACCCCTGCTCTTCAGCCACAAAGGCTTTCAGAGCAGCTTACAAATTGTTTTATTAACAGTACTTACACATCTACACTGTTTTATAGCATAAGGCACTATCTGAGCAGTTTACAAAGTGCTAGCTAATTGCCCCCACAAGCTGGGTACTCATTTTACTGATCTACAAAAGGATGGAAGGCTGAATCAACCTTGGAGCCGTGCAGGATCAAACTTAACAATGTTGTGGCTGCAGTACTGGCATTTAACCACTGTGCCACCAGGGCTCCCTATCTTGTTTAATTGCTGTGAGTAGTAATTTGCACTCAGTTAACTCAGCAGGGGAGAGAGGAGAAGAAGGGGCAGAATCTTGTCCTTCCCAGTATGTGCAGGCAAAAACAAACAACTGCAGCCTGTCATAGCTTGTATGTTCTTCCACACTAATAACTTTTGCCATCTTGACTACACTCTGATGTTGCTTGGCCACAGATGTCCCTATTTTCATCTGTGAAATGTTGGAGGGCATGCAGTGCACCGGTGACAAACGTAGCCTGGCATTTCCTGGGGCACAGAACACGATGACAATGTCATCATCCTGGCAACACCCTTCTTTGCATGACATGCCAGAGAGCTTGGAAACATTCCATTTTTTTGAGTACAGCTCCCAAGATTTCCCAGTCAGCTGGCTGGGAGAGTCCAGGAATTGTAGTCCAAAAAAGGAGCTTTATAGTCCAAAAAGGAACTTTCCCAAGGTCTGGTCAGGAGAAAAAACATCACATCCAACATTTCCAGGCAACCAGTAAATAGTGAGAGAAACTGAATTTAACTAAGGTGCTTTTGTGTTTTGCAGATTCTTGGAGAAGGGGAGGTCTGTTGAACTCTTACTCCATAGCACTGAATGCCTCTTGTTCTCTTGCATTCTTAATGTATCATAGGTTACCTGCCCCCCCCCCTTTTCATTTCTGGGAAAATTCAAGGTGAAGTGATAGGAAACCTTTTCCCCACTTCCTTGAGAGGCATGTTTTGAACTTGGTAAAAAGGCTGTGCTTTATTTTCAAGGAGGCGTCAAGGAAGATACGGCTTGTCAATATGAGGCAAAAAATGTGGATTGCTCTGCAGTAATGACAATTTGCAGCCGCTGCTATTTGTCTTAAGAGGTTTTTTTTTTTTTTTTTTGGCAGATTGTAGACATGCAAAGGTATCCACGTTTGCTGGGCCAATGGGCATGCCTACAAATCAAGATGGCAGTGGTGAGTGAATTGTTCTCATTTTTAATTATCTCAGTTTGCCGCCACTGGACAGTATTTTTTTTAAACAAACGCATTCAAGATGCAAAAGAGTGACCTTTCCCTTTAACAAAAACAAACAAACAAACAAAGCTTAGAGCTTGTTCACTAAGGTGAAAATCCAACATGGAAGCTCTGGGTGCTTGCCTTGTTAGTAAGCTCTGCAGCCCCCCCCCCCCCCGCACATGTCTGACCAATCATCAGTTTGGTTGCTTGTACCAATGAGCAGGAATGCTCATTCTCCTTGCTGCTTTTTCAAAAAGTATGAGAAAAGCCGCAAAGGCTTTTCCCGCAGAGTGTATGCTGTTTTGCGCCCCCCCCCCTTCACAATATGGCGAATAGATGCAGAATCCCATTGGGACAGATCACATTCTCCTTGCATTCTGTGATGAGTATTTTCACCGTTTAGACAACCCCTAAGTTCTTTTCTTCATTGTCCTCTTCACAACTCTACTTGGAAAGACAGATCCTACCACTGTGGCAGAATTCAGCCCTGCACAGGCCTGAAGTCTCTGAGGAGGAGAAAGGGGAAAGGAGCAAAATATTTGCCATCTCTCAGTTCTGTCAGTGACTCTGAGGAGACTTTTGTCCTCAACGTTCCAGATGCAGGACTGGAAGTCTCCATGCCAGTTGCCTGGATCCTTGGCCAGGTCTTAAATCCACCCAAGTGTCGCTCCCAGGACTACAGAAATTAAGATGTCACTGAGCCAGGAAGAAACATTAGGTCCAGCAGCAGTGCTTTACTAGCTGCGGGAGTCCAGGGCTTGTCTATACAAGCCCATAAAAAATGGAGTCCCTCATAGTAATGACATTTCACAGCAGCTGTGACCTGTACTAATGTTTTTTCTGCCCCTTAAGCTCTGCCTGCGAGTGATTTACTTGTGTTTACACTTACCTGAATTTGCCGACAACTACCTTTCTTTAAAAAAAAGGATGTCCAAGGTGCGATTGAGTGATTTTTCACTTTAACACAAAAGCAAAACAACAACAACAACAAAACCAACACCCTGCTTTCTCGTCTTAGTGCTTGCCCGCTAAGGTGAAAATCTAACATGGTGGTAGTGTGTGCTTGCTTTGCTAGCAAGCCCTGCCCCCTGCGCTCATCTGGCCAATCAGATTTGTGCTTCCTCTCCTTTGGGCAAGTGAATCAAATCAACTCACTTGTCCTAATGAGCAGAAATGTGCACCCTCCCTTTTAAAAAAAAAGTTGGGAAAAGCCATGAAAACTATTCTGGTGAGGTTTTTGGCCTTTTTTTGCCCCCTCCTTCACAATATGGCGAAATCGCATGGAATGCCATTAAGACAGTTAGGATTCTCCTCCGCATTTTGTGAGGAGTTTTTTCACCACTTGGACAAGCCCCTGTAGTCCAATCAGTAACCTTTCCCAAACTCTGCTTTATTGTAAATTCTGTTTGTGTTCCATTTCCTTGGGGGGGGGGAGGAGAGTGTGAGTACTATTAGCAAATATAAACAAATAATAATATTTTTTTATAAATATAGGTGGAAGTATCACAAACAAATAAACTCTTTATCCTGTGTCCCTGAACCCACAGCCTTTCCTGTGAATGATATTTTTGCAGTGGAGATACTAGGCTGTCTCCTTAGCCCCTGAAGGGTTTGGCTGAAGTAAATAATTTCTGAGTCATGGAGTGTACCTCTTCTCCCCAGCTTGCAGCTAAAAATTACCTTGGGGTGTGGGGAAGGAAAGAGGCAGACAGACCAACTGACAGGTTTGTCAAGGCACTTGGCAGCCTTTGGAGAATCTCATTTAAATCAGCACAATTAAAGCTATGTGCAAGGCTGCAGCCTCAAATCCCACCCCCATGCTGCCAAACACAGCTCTTTAATAATACAGCTGCTTCTGTGGATTTTCTTTTCTGTGTGTCCCATTTCAATCTATCAAACCAAGGTGCCTGCCATATCTAGCCCACCCTGAAGAACAGGGGAGAGGAGGACACCCTAGATGAAGTGAGAAGAACCATCAACCATTGTTTTCCCAGTCCCCAGGCTGCCTATCTGTCAATAAGAGTTAAATATACCATCTCTACAGCCATTGTCCAGGTCAGAAATGGAACTGAGCCTGAGCAGTGAGACTGAAGAAGGTAATATGGGAGAAGGAAAGCAGCTAACCACTCCTTTCTTCTGGCACAGCTTGGAGGCATTTACAATCTGCTTGACAAACCGAAATTCAAAGGTAGCACTTTTTGCAGTGGTAAGGAAAGTTTGCCTCTCATGCGGCTATTAATTCCTTTTATTTCTTCCATCTGCACTGAATGATGTTACAAAAACTTACTAAGATGCTTTCTCAGTTTACCTTTGGCTAACAAGCCAGGAGTCTGGGGTATTTTTAGAAGGGTGATAAAACCTGGACTCTTCACTGACCCACAGATGACAGGCATATAATGTTCAGCTGTAGTTACATTTCTCTATATATTTAAGTAATTGTCCACCCCTTTTCTAAAGCAAATTTTTGTCCTACCCTGAACTAGAATCCCATTGAAAATAATTACTTCGCTTGTAATTTCTATTGACTTTAAAAACTCTATTGACTGAAATAAAATTTTGGCACTCATAACTGTTAAAAGGACTGTGGCTGTTTTCTTAAAAAAATAAATGTTTATAACCCAATTTGAGTCCTTGATGGAAGAGAACAAATGAAACTTTGATTAATTAATTAATGAAAAACTGACCTGTTTCTTTTTTATGTTTGTTCACCACCATAACTATCCAGGGTATGTCTCGCTCTCTCTGTGTGTGTTAAAATGGCAACAGGATATGGGCGGGTTTGTGTTAATCTACCTATGTATGGAGTGGTACATGGGCATCTGCTAATGTTGAAGCCATTATTAAAATCTGGAATATAACTCATCCTAGAAGCTGAGAAGAGAAGAAACAATGGATGACAGAAAAAATGCTTCAAGCAGTAAAGGAAAGATGAGGAGCAAAAGAAAAGGGAGACAGAACCAAAACCAGAACCATGAATGCAAGTGTTCTATGATTAGTACACAAGGATAAAAAGAATTACTATAATAATCAATGCAGAGAAATAGAAGCTGAAAACCAAAAAGGAAGAACAAGAGACCTCTTCCACAAGATTCGTGAAATCAAAGAGAAATTTAAACCAAGAGCAGGGATGTTCTATGATCAACAGAGAAACACAATATACATCCAAGATAAAATAAAAAGATGATGGAGGCAATACACAGAAGAGCTGTATAAAAGAGTTGAAAGGATGAATGGCACACAGGAAGAAGAAACAGATGAAGATGAACCCCAGATTTTGGAAAGTGAAGTGGAACTCAAAGCAATAGGGAAGAATAAATCGGCAGGAACAGATGACATATCAATAGAACTGCTCCAATCCACAGAGACAGAATCAACTTTGGTTTAAACTAAAATCTGCCAACAAATATGGGAAACAAAGCAATGGCCCACAGACTGGAAACAATCAATATACATAGATTTTCCTTGTTGTTTTTTTTCTGGGCTGTGAGGCCGTGTTCTGGACACGTCCTCACAGCCCGGAAAAAAAAACAAGGAAAATGTATGGATGCTGGCCGTGAAAGCTTCCGACTTCACAAATCAATATACATTCCCATCCCACCCCCAAAAGGAGATATAAAAGATTAAGTAACTACAGGACCATTGCATTGACTTCTCATGCAATCAAAATCATGCTCAAAATTCTTCAGAAAAGACTCCTTCCATATATGGAGTGAGAAATTCCAGAGATGTAAGCAGGGTTTAGGAAAGGAAGGGACACTAGGGATCACATTGCAAATATATTCTGGACAATGGAGCGTACCAAAGAATTCCAGAAGAAAATCAGCATGTGCTTTATAGACTACAGCCAAGCCTTTGACTGCATAAATCACAAAAAGCAAAGGATTGCTCTTAAAGAAATGGGTGTACCATTACATTTTATTGTCCTGATGTGTAACTTCTACTCAGGGCAGGAGGCTACCATTAGAACAGAATACAGAGAAACAGAATGTTGGAAAGGAAGTCAGACAAGGTGTATTCCATCACACTACTTGTTCAACTTATATACAGAAAATATCATATGCAGAGCAGGTTTAGACTCAGAGAAAGGAAGAGTGAAGATAGGAGGAAGAATATCAACAATCTAAGATAGCCAGACGACACCATACTACTAGTAGGAAAATAACAAAGACTTAGAACAATTACTAAAGATAGTAGAAAATACTAAGGCAGGCTTACTGTTGAATATTATGAAAACAAAAATAATAAGCACAGAGGATCTACATAAATTTAATACAGACAAGGAGGAAATTGAAATAAAGTTTTCCCATACCTTGGATTAATCATTGATCAGAACAGACATTGCAGTCAAGAAATCAGAAGACTAGGAATCAGAAGGGCAGCTATGAAAGTACTAGACAAAATCCTGAAGTGCAAAGATATAAAGTGCACAATAAAGTTAGGATTGTCCAAACCACTGTATTTCCCATAACCATGTATGGAAGTGAGAGTTGGACAGTGAAGAAAGCTGATAGAAAGAAAATCAACTCATTTGAATGTGGTGCTGGAAAAGAGTCCTACAGATACCATGGATTGCCCCCACCCCCAAAGACCAATTACTGGGTCCTAGAACAAATCAAGCCTGAGTTCTCCTTGGAAACCAAGATGACTAAACTGAGGCTGTTGTACTTCGGCCACATCCTAAAAAGACAAGACTCAGTAGAAAAGAAAATAAATCTAGGAAAGGTGGAGGGTAGGAAAAAGAGAGGAAGGCCACATACTAGTTGGATAGACTCAATCAAGGAGGCCATGGCCCTGAACCTGTAGGATCTGAGCCGAGCAGTTGAGGACAGGGCATCTTGGAGGTGTCTCATTCACAGGGTCACCATGAGTTGGAGTCAACTCTAGGACAGTTAACAACAACAAGAGGCTGGCTGCCACTTTTTTTAGAGCCTGTGAGAAAGCTGTGCGAAACTATAATAAACTTTCTACACTAGTAGGAATAATCTCATAACATAAGTGTGTGGAGGAGTGGGGAGAATGAAGATATCAGTACCACTCACCCTCCATTGTGGTCCTTGCTATATTCCATGAATCAGAGGTAAATATCTGTAGCAGGAATCTTTTCTTTCTCACCCAGCTTCCCAGAGAACTATGATTTTTCAAGATGCTATGACACCAAGAACCTACACTGTTGGGACATGTGAGAGACAGTGGTGTCTCTGTCAACAAGATTAATCAAATTGGCAAGGCAGAAGCCAAATAACAACCAGTCATATGAACACACACACAAACACACACACACACACGCCTATACCATAGATGAAGACTGTCCTCATTTTTCTATGCTTGAGCCACATTTGCTTGTTGAGCTAAGACTTGACTCACATACATAATTTTCAAATGCTTCAGCAAACACATTATTTGTAGTAATTGCAAACTTTCCTTTTTTGAAAAGTATTTCAAATTCTTTTTTATCTAGAGCCGACTCACTGAGCGTATTTTAATGTATGCCAGGAATAAACAAGGCATTATCTACTATGTGTTGCACATTTTTTTCCAATTCAATTTGAACCATTCAAATTTTGAATAAGGAGAGTGGCTAATGCTCTTTGTTCCATGCTCTTGGTTAATACTCTGTGTTCCCCTTTGAGCCATGAGACAGCATCATCAGATTTCAGAGAATTTATGCTATTTAGCACAGACACAAAAGAATCAAACTGTTCTTCCAAAGTTCCAGTAAGAAATCCCACTTTCTCTTCATCAGTGAGGTTAAAGCCATTTAATCTTAATTTCTTTAAGATTGTGACTAGTATGGTTATATATGTATGCCTCACAATTTCTCTTGGAATCAAGTTTCAGTTTCACCAATTCTATAATCCAAATTGTCTTGCATTTAGAATACATATAGCCAAATAACTTTTAAAAGATTATCCATCATTTCTTTGGCTGTGTTACACTCTGTCAAGTTTAATTGATTATCCTCAAAAGAATGATAGATTACAGATCATAGCCTGTGCTATAAACTTCTTTCTATCTCAAGCAACAGCATTTTCTCCTCCTGGTATGTCTGTTTCAAGACACTTGTCAACATTTTGGGCTTTTAATGTAACTTGAATCCTGTGAGAGTGAGTGTGATAAAACAAATAGACAGGAAGCAGGTAGTATGCATAGGCCTGCAAACATTCTTAATTGCAATACTCACAGGTACAAAAGGGTCCAATTTGAGAAAATTTTCCTGCAACTTGTGGGGTGTGATGGTGAACAGTGATGGGCTGGATCAGAGCTCACATGTTCATCTTTGTCCTCTCGCTTGTATGCTGAATCTGTATTTCAGAAGAATGCTAACTAGGGGATGTGGGGTGGCCAGATAAAATGGAACTGGGTATTTTATGAGTATCAAGTACAGATGATTTCATTGTAAGTGGTAGTTATGTCCCTTTCATGCAGCACATCTCCACAAATCACTGGATAGGACACCATTTTACCAGAAGTCCTAGCCTTTCTTTTTATCAATTCCCAGCTTCTAAATAGCTCTATTGCCAGTATTTTTTAAAATAGTAATAGTTTCCAGTGATTGCTTCATAAATAAATTTTCCAGTATTTGAGCCAGAAAATCTTTGTCCGTCATTGGTTATGACTGTTTGAAAAGCTACACAAGCTGTGACCTTTCACAGTATGTTTTAATAACTCCTGCCTCGATTCACGTGGGGGATTTATTTATGACATCACTCATATTTTATAGCTCCATTTATCTCTGCTGCTCTTTTTTCCAAGCAGATCCATTCCTGTGCCCTGCCTGGGTATGCAAAAGTCAGAAAGGAGGATGTTAGTAGACATTCCAATAAATGGGGCAGGAATCAAAGGAATCTTGGAAAACACCAAATCTGGGAATAAATAGCAATTTACTGACTGAACCTCTGTTTTAATGCTTTGCCTACGTAATTATTTTTATCATGTATTCATTAATTAATTCATTAATTATATATAGTATTGTGCTTGTTTGCAATGAAGTGTCTGACATGGATTGGCTCACAAAGTAGGAGACCTCAGACTTTTCTGCTGCTCAAAAAACTTAACAGTGTGCCATCCAACATCTGTGAAGAAAGTTGTCAGCTGGTCTGGGATTCAGCCACATACAAGGGATAGCAGAGGATGGGTTGGGAATCCTAGGAGGTAGGGAAGGTAAGGGACTGGGAGCTCAGCATGTCTTTCTTACTTTGTTCTGAGACATTTTATGTGGGCAAAATACCTTTTCACCAGTATACCCAACATCAAATTGCCGCTTGTGTATTTTAAGAAAGTTCTCTGGGTGTAAAGGCAGAATAAATAAGTGCCATGTCTCTACTGGTGACAGTGAGAGCTTCCCTTGGAACACAAATGGCAGCTTCAGAGGTGATTTTTGTCAGGCCATGAAAGGAAAGAAAGATATAAACGTCTCTCTTCTCCTGTGTTCCCAGGGTTGCTCAGACTTCCCTATAGCTGCTATGTGCATTCATGTAAGGTTTCTGGAGAGACTTCTGCAAAAGACTTCAGGCTGAGAAGGAAAAATTCCTTCACCCCAGCACACTGCCTTGAGCTCTGGCTTGCCAAATAAAGACAGCAACAAGGCCAGCCTTCACTCAACTTGAGGGCTTTAATCTTTGTTTGCAGTATATTTACAATAAATATACAGAGTATAGGACAATCTCTCTTAAACCAACAAATTGCTTCGCCAACCACCATCCACAACAAACCCACACTGGAGATAATTCCCATCTCCTTTTTATAGGCAGTTAAACAATGCCTGTTACATCAGGCATCTCAGATGTGCATACTCTCAAGTGCTAACTCTCACACACACCTGCCACTGAAGCTTAACTACTTTCATTTCTAAGCTTACATTTCTTGTGGTCACATCCATGTCATTTCCTGACAGAGGGTAATGGATGGCACCTGTCTAGGACCATCCATTGACTCCAATGAAATGGTATGACTCTATGCCACCTCTTTTGGAGGAGTAAAATTATGCTATTGGAAACAGGGCAAAAACTTTTGAACAGGCACTGCACTTCTCCTAAGCTCTGCTCCTTTGTCATTCCCACACAGCTCCCCTCTACTTTTGTCCTTGCATTTGGCAGTCTTCTGCTGGCATTAGCATCATATGGACAGAAGAATGTTGATATGCCATCCTACATGTTTTTCCATTAATACAGAGCTGTGAACTCCCAATGCAGGTGGATATAGGAACAGTGTTGATGTGTCCAGCAGACATTGCGTAAGCATAAGACTTTTCTGTAATCCTAGCAAGTTTTCTAAGCAGGCATTGCAAAAACAGGGCTAACAGTTCAAAATAATAGTTGCATGGGACTGATTAGGGAAGTTAGTCCTCATACTGTGTATAATATAAATATATTTACAGATTTGTTTATTTAGATTTGTCTAACATCATTCTGTACCAAGTTTCTTCCTGAAGGAAGAAACAAGTAATTTTAGCAATTTTCTTCCCACTGCAGGACAGTCTTCAAAAACAATCCAGTTTTCAAAGCAGAGGCTGGATGGCCATCTGTTGGGAATGTTTGATTGTGTATTCCTGCATGGCAAGGGGTTGGACTGGATGGCCCTTGTGGTCTCTTCCAACTCTATGATTCTATGATTCAAAGTCTATTTGCAATCGGAGACTTATTCTGTGCAAAATTTGCTTGTGATTTTACATAGAAAAAAAAGCATTTTCTGTGTAGGAAACAGCATTTTCTGCATACAAAAAACAATATTCTGCTCTTTCCTGCACATAAAATGCTGAATTCTATGCAAATCACCGATGTGCAAATGTGCAGAATAAGCCCCCAATTATAGCTTTTTCTGCTCAGAAAACAATATTTCTGTGTAGAAATGCTTGCTGGAATCCTATATAACCTTTTACATTATATAACTTTACATATACCTATCCATGTAGCAGAGGTGCTAAGAAACACCTTTAGTAAATTGTGAAAATGCATAACAGGACACCAACAAGAGTGCCTAATGTGCATTGGTGCTAATGCACATCAGGAGCAATGCAATGTGCATCAGGACTGATACAATGTTCACTGGGATCTGTACACATCAGTCCTGTTGTGCATCAGGCACCAACATGCAACGGGCACCAATGTGCATCGAACACTTTGCTGGCTTGGCTACACAGTAATGTAACAACATCCTTCTACTGGATATGGAAGTTACACAACTGCACAATTCTAATTCCCATAGATGTCAGCCCACTTACAAAGATGTGAGGCCCCAACAGGATTCTGGCTGTTATTTCCTATGCAGAAAATGCTATTTTCTGCCTAAAACAACCATGTGTGAATTTTGTACAAAATAAGTCCAGAACTGTGAAGATTCTCATCCAGGATTCTTCTCATCCGGGTTCTCAATATGCAAAAAAAAAAAAAAAAAAAAAAAAAAAAAAAAAAAAAAAAAGGGCTGAGTTTGGGTTTTTGGGGACAATTTTTCAAATATTTTCAAATACTGTACTCTTCCTATTCCTGCTATAGTGCAATCTGCTTCCCATAAGAATTTGAAAGCAACTCTTCAATTTATTTGTGTGTTGGCGTCAACTGATGCAACATTGTTCCACCAGTATCTAAAGGCCAAGTTATTCCAAGATGTCTTCCTCTCTCTTTTCACTGCACAGCTTAATGCTACCCACCATTCATCTATTTTTGCTTAAAAGAAATATGATCCTAGGCTACCAGTCAATAAATCACGCGTGACACCTTGAAATTAAAGTCATTATTTTGATAAATTGGTTTTTATTTCTCTTTCTAACAAGGAATCTTGAGAAGGCAGCTCTGGGAGGGGACATTGGGATTACCCCCCCACAAGAAGACAGCTGGAAGGATGCATTTATTACATGATGGGGCTTTTAAATGAGGAGGGGTAGGGCATACATTTGTTGTACACTTTTTCTTAGAACAGGAGGACATTTGATGGTACAGATGTGTGTGCATGTATGTATAAAAACAGGGAAAAAAACCTTCTTCAGAGTAGAGTGGTCATGTGCCTTACTTTACATAGGCAATCCTGTATCTGAAGTGTTGTCCAGTCAGTATGATTTGAAGATAACCATAAGAAGCCAAAAGACATGATCTCTTGAAGTTACCCATGGAGGCCTGTTAGCTGGACTGCAATCTGAAAAGCAATATAGGTCACTTGGTCACATTATTCTCCACTAAGTACTATTTAAATTATAGTAATTCTTTTCTCAACTTGCAGACACTCATGCACACACACACTAGCTTTTGCAAATGTTATGCAAACCAGTGTCTTTTGTCCTCTTTCTTAATAATGCATTTATTCTTTCTTTCTTGCCAGTGCATAAATCACCACCCTCTTTTGGAGATCCTACCTCAAAGGAAGCAAAAGCACAGCCCTTCAGGGCCATTTCTCAGGCCCCAAGGGCCCTCAGGAACCTCAAATTTTGTTAAAACACGTACAAAAGGTGCCCCCAAACATACAATGATGAGGCATAGAGGTGATTTTGCCACATTATCAGTTCAGCACAGGCCGTTTTAAAAGCAGGAGGTGAACTGGAAGTTGACTTCTGGGACACTTCATGTTCTAAAAAGGTCTCTCTTGCCCCTAAAATAGCCAAAGCCCTTTCCTCAAATATGGCAAAATTGCCCTCACACACCTACTAGGGTTTTTTTGGGGGGGGGATTTGGGGCCAAAATAACCTTTTGCTTTAAAAAATGTTTGGGAATGAGGGGGACTATTGGCCCATTGTAGCCCTCAAAAGTCCACCAGGTACAGCTCTCCAAACTCCCGACAGTTCCCCTTTCCCCATCTTCTTTGGTTGGTCTTAGTTCTTATGCTGCTTTTGTTAAGGTACTAAAATTTTGTTGTTGTTAACTGCCCTCAAGTCAACTTTGACTTATGGGGATCCCATGAATGAGAGCCCTCCAGGTCACCCTATCACCAACAGCCCTGCTCAGGTCTTGCAGACTCAGGGCTGTGACTTCGTTGATTGAGGGCTTATCGCACAAAGGAAGGGAAGTGGAAGTGAAGCCCGAGAATAGCGCGTCCCACCTTGCCTTATCGCACAATGTCAGTGTGTTTTAGCTGTTCTCCATTCCAGTCCCATGGGAGACGTTGGTAAAGGCGGGTCTTTTTGCTAACAGGGCAAAAAGGTTCACATTTATCACAGTCTCCCATAGGACTGAAATGGGAGAACAGCTGAAACATGCCAACATTTTGCGATAAGGAAAGGCAGGCAGCACTATTATCAGGGTGCACTACTGCTTTCTTCCTTCGTGTGATAAGCCCCTGAGTCTACCCATCTGGGGTGTGGTCTTCCTGTTTTCCCACTTCCTTCCACCTTACCAAACATTGTCTTTTCTAGTGAGTCATGTCTTCTCATGATATGTCCAAAGTATGACAGCCTCAGTTTAATCACCTTGGCTTCTAAGGAGAGTCCAGACCTGAGTTGCTCTAGGACCCATTTATTTGTCTTTCTAGCAGCCCATGGTATCCACAGATGCCACCTCTCAAATGAGTTGATTTTCTTCCATGTATTGCTTCCAATATCTTTTTATTTCTACTTGGTCATGTAGCAGAATATATATGGAGTACTTTACTTGAGCTCCACATTATTATTATTATTTTACTTGCTTTCATGTTATATTTTAGCACAATATAAAATGAACTAATGAAGTTTATATTCCGAGTATTAAATGGGCATTAAAAGGATAATGGATAATATACTTTTTAAATATTTCTTTTCCTGGTAGAGAGAACTAGCAAAGAGCACTGAACATCAAATGAATCAGTCGATATATTAACTCAACATCGCTCCCATCCAAACATTGGGACTGGAGAGTTCTGGTAAAGCCTCTCACTGTGATTACAAAGCTAGCCACCAAAGTACTACATCTCCCCCACTGCCCACACCCTACTCCTCCACCCTGTTCTTTTTCCAATATGGAGAGCCTAGAGAAAAATATATGAAAATTTTTGGGAGATATATGGACTGTGTATCTCTCAGGGGCATAGCTTAGGGCAAGAGGAACCAATGCCCCTCCACTGAGCATGGCTGGTGCCACCATCTTGTCAGTTATTGCAGGGACTGAGGCAGGGCAGACAGTGACAAGATGCTTCCAGTGGCTAGAGGCCCAGGAACAATGCCTCTTCCAGATTGATAGTGGCTACATCCTGGTTTCTGTGTCCCTCCAGCAGAAAGGGCTGGTTTTCTTAAGTGCTTGAATTTAATTTCATTCTGTTTTGGAAGAACCCTACTTGGATTTGGATATCTTCCAATCATCCTAATAGAAGTTTGCATTCTGGAATTTGTCCAAATCCAAAGAACACCCTTACTGGGTTTATTCTCTACATGCCTCTTACTGATCTCTTGCACTGTGTAACTTAATGGACCAAATCCAGTTGTTAGTTCCAACTAGAGTTGTCCTGTTGAATAAATTGATTTTACATAGGTGTTAACTTACCAGGTTCCCACTGATGTATTGAGACTTGGATTTAGGCCTCTGCTGCCCTTTACTCCTATGGAGGTGCTGTTGTTCTCCACAGAATTGGGGCTATGATGGCTACTGCTGCAAGACCAGGACCGATTCCTGATCAGGACCACCTTCTCCTCTATATCCAGGACTTCCAGGACCTCTGCCTTCCTAGCTGGCAAGAAGATCTAAAGCAAAGTGAGCCACTGGTGGTAGATTGCCAGTGACAGATGGACCCTTGTGGGGTCAACACCAAAGGGGTGATGCCAAAGGGATTACCCTTTTGGGGAGACACGGTACAGGGGCATCACCCCGTCTTATTGAGAGGCAACATAGTGCCTTCCTCAGTGAGAATGTGGACTGGCTCTGTGCTGTCCACCTCCAGAATCCATGGGTGAGAGGCAGGGATTGTTGTGGTGGTGGTGGGGAAATGGGGAGCTGAGTATTGTGACTATTGTGACTGCTATGTCTGAGCTGCTACATTGACATTTTGCTTCAGTTTGTTTTAGGTTTGCATGTTTGTTTTGTCTGTACATGTACATGGTTGAATATCAGGGGAGGGGGGAGGAATGGGGTATCCCATGAAGGTATGGTGTTGGGGGTTGGACAGGCCAGGTAAAGGAAATACAGGATAGATATTTGAAATCTATCCCGTATTTTGGTTCAGCCCCCATCCCCCAAGATTCAGGCTGTTCTATCAGCCCACCCTCTGCTCTGCTGGTGCTGCTGCTGAATGCCAGGTCAGTCTGTAATAGAGCAAACACCATCCATGACCTGGTTGTGGATGAGCAGGCAGACCTGGTATGTATTACAGAGACCTGGGTGGATCAGCTTGGTGGTGTCAGCTTGTCTCAGCTTTGTCCTCTTGAGTACTCAGTGCAGCATCAGCCCAGACTGGGGAGTTGAGCAGGGGAAGAGTTGCTGTCATCCATAAGTATTCTATCATGCTCACAAGGAAGCCCATCCATTCTGGCCCTGACCTTGAGGGGTTTCACCTTGGACCCATCTACATGAGAGGAAAAAATCCAAAGTACCTCATAGTATTGGCATTTTGCAGCAGTAGCAACATGTCTAAATGGTTTTTCTGGCCTTGGAAACCCCCATAAGCCTCACATTCCTGATGGCAGCCATGAGTGATTTACTTGTGTTAGTTCTTCACTACCAATGTTGTTGTTGTTTTTTAAGTCATCCCAAAGAAGTACACTGGTACGATAGAGCAATTTCCCAATTTTATAGGACAGCAAAACTGAAAATATTCATCCTGTTTTATCGCCTTAGTGAGCAATCACTAAGGTGAAAATCCAATATGGCAGCAGTGGGCACTTGCCTTGCTAGCAAGCCCCAACCCTGCTCTCGCCCAGCCAATCAGCTTTGTGATTTCCCTTCAAACTTTCTGTTGTTCGATAGTCCAAATGAGCAGGAATGTGCACCCTCCTTTCAGTTTTTGAAAAAGTACGGGGAAATCTGTGAAGGTTTTTACCATATTGTTTTTGCTGTTTTGGGCCTCCCCTTCTTCCGAATAGTGTGGATTAGCGCTGGATCCCATTTAGACAGGTAAGATACCTAGCAAATTCCATGAGGGGTATTTTCACCATTTAGATGGGCCCCTTGTGTTGGGCCAAAAATACAGAATGAGGATGGTGCTGGTGTACCACCCACCTCATTGCCAAGCAGTCTCCCTGGCTGAGCTGGGTGAGGTGGTCTCAGGGGTGGTGCTGGAGAACCTCAGAACTGTGGTTCTGGGGGATGTCAACAACTATGCTGAGGCTGTTCCAACAGGGCCTGTTCAGGTCTTCATGGCTACCACGACAACCATGGGGCTCTGTCAGTACATCATTGGTCTGACACATGTGGCAGGGATACCTCAGACTTGGTTTTTGCTATTGGACCTATGAAGGATGATCTGATTTTAGGAGGGTGTACAATAACCCTGTTGTCATGTTCAGATCATTTCCTCGTGAAGTTTGGTTTGGCAGTAGCAGAACTTTCCTGCAGTGGTGGGGGATTGATTAAGTCTGCCCCCAGAGACTTATAGAATCTGAAGGATTCTTTAATGCTCTGGGGGTTCTTCCAGCTGACAAGGCTGGCAATTCTGTTGAGGCCTTGGTCTCACTATGGAGTGGCCAGATGGAAAGACCCATTTGATGCAGTCACTCCTAAGCACCCAGTTCAATGCTGTGGATCCCGTAATTCACCTTTGTTTACAGAAGATCTACAGGCAATGAAATGAAGGCTAGAGTGCAAGTGGCATAGTCACGGAGCGAATATGTCTGAACATTATTAAAGACTTTTGTTGTGCCTACTGTGTGGCCATGAATGTGGCAAAAATAACTTATTATGCTTCCTCAATTCTGTCTTCAGTACACCATCCAACAGAGCTTTTCTGAGTAGTGAAGAACCTATTGTGGTTAGGCTCAGAGTAACCAGGATTGAACCCTCAGTTGCCTGCCATGATAAATTTGCCAGGACTTTGAGCAGAAAGTCATTTGTATTTGTTCAGAACTCGACACCACAGTTATTGCAGAGCCTAGGGAGGTGTCCAGTGTGCCATCTGGTCAATTTTCTTGGAAGCAATTTCAGTTGTTGCAGATTTGGACAATACATTGAATCTGTCCATCCCACCACATGCAATCTTGACCTTTGCTCTCTTGCCTCTTAAGATCTAGAATATGTAGATTGATTGGGTTGTAAATACCTCACTGCATCACCTTTTGCTTTGAAGGAGGTTGTAGTGCACTCTCTCCTGAAGAGGATCTCCCTGGACCCACAGATATGTGATAACTAGTACCGTATCTCTAATATTCTGTATTTGAGCAAGGTGCTTGAACTCATGGTGGCTGGGCAACCTCAGCTGTTGTTAGGGGAAATAGATTATCTAGACCCATTTCAGTCTTGTTTCAGGCCAAGTATGATACTGAGGCACTGTTGGTTGCTCTGACTGACTCTGGGAGAAAGATGGGGGAGTGGTACCCTGTTGATCCTCCTAAATCTCTCAGAGGCTTTTAATACCATTGAGCATGGTATCTTACTGGACTGACTCTGGTAGATGAGAGCAGGACACTCTGTTTTACAGCGGTTCCACTCCTATCTGCCAGATCATTTCCAGAGAGTGGCATTGGGGGACTCTAGCTAAGCACCATGGACATTGTGCTATGGGGTGCTACAAGCTTTAATCTTGTCTTCCATGATAACATATATATGAAGCCACTGGGAGAGATCATTAGGAGTTTTGGGGCTAGATGCCACCAGTATGCTGATGACACTCAGTTCTACTTCTTCTTGTCATTGGAGTCAGCTGGTGTTGTGGAGGTACTGGAGCTGTAATGGGCTGGAATGAATAAACTGAAGCTGAATCCTGGTAAGATGGAGGCTCAGTGGTTCTCTAGTATGGGAATTGGGTAGGTCAGGTGCCCTGGATGAGGTTGCATTCCCCTGAAGGAGCAGGTGCATAGTCTGGGTGTACTCCTAGATCCATCCTTGTCACTGGAGGCTCAGATAGACTTGGTGGCTCAGAGTGCTTGGGACTAGCTTCAACTGGTCCATCAGCTATGGCCTTTCCTGGATAGGGATAACTTATCCACAGTAGCCCATGCAGTGGTAACTTCCTGATTAGACTACTGCACTCTATATGGGGCTGCCTTTGAAGATGACTCAGAAACTGCAGCTAGTGCAAAATGTAGCAGCTAGACAGCTAGTGGCTGGGATTCCATTCAGATATCCTATAACACCTATTCTGAAGGAATTTCACTGGCTTCCAATAAATTTCTGTTTCGATTTCAAGGTGCTGGCAATAACAATTAAAGCCCTAAACAGCTTGGGTCCTCGATACTTGAGGGATAACCTCTATATATGCCTGCCTGACAATTGAGATCTACTGGAGGGGCCCTTCTCTGTGTTCCATCAGTAGGAGAAATACATTGTGGGCCTTTGCTGTGATGGCACCCTGACTGTGGAATTCCCTCCCTCTGGAGGCCCGATTGGCCTCAACATTAGGATCATTTTGGTGACAAGTTAAAACCTGGCTTTTTATTAAAGCCTTCGGGCCATACTGATTTTAGCTAGCCTGCACATGTTTTATATTTATATTATTATTCTAGACTGTTTTAACTGGTTTTAAATGGTCTGTTTTTAAATTGAAGAACTATTTAATATATATTAAACTTTTGTAATTATTTATTGTTTTAAGCTGATTTTATTGTAAGCTGCCCTGAGATCTTCGAACAATGGGTAGGGTATTAATATTTTAATAAATGGAGAGATGGATAGATAGATAATGAAGCAGGAGAAGTCCCAAGGACAGGCATCTAGCTCAGAGGCAGAACACATACTTTAAATTCAGAAGGTTCCAGGTTCAGTGCCCAGCATCTCCTGGTAGGACTAGGGATGAATCTTGTCTGAAACCCTGGAAACTAGCTGTCAGTCAGTGTCAACAATACTGGGTTAGATGGACCAGACGTCTGACTCAGCTTCATACCTGGCTATGCCCTAATTCCTTACCCACAACCATTTAATCCTCTATGGGAGCCTTTTTCATTATCTTCAGTATTACTTGGATCATGGACTAGCATAATGACTTCAAAATTTGGCCCAACACTCTGAGTGGGGAGCTTATATTAATTAACTATCAATTATCCCAGTCACGGGGCATTTCCTGGGGATTAATGACTGACTAGGAGGACTTTAATGACTTAGATGCATCCATAGACCCCATTAACCCAAGCTAATCACCAAAATGCAACCTGTGCCAAGGTCAATGCTGCTATTTTAAGATGCATTTTTATATTTATGTGAAGTGCCTTAAATTGATTTCCCCCTGCAAAATGGATGATGCAATTCTAATTGTTATGTGCAGCACCATTCCTCAGTGAATAGATGCCTCCCTACATTAGCAAGACAAACTACTAATAATTTCACCCTTTCTATCTGGAGTATGAAGTGCCTCTGCAGGAACCCCTCCCCCAACTACCCCAGTGGACAGCTGTCCTGGCAGGTTTCCTGGAAATAAGTAACATTCTTGTAAAGAGGTTTAAGCAATGGAAATTAATGGCCTGTCAAGAGCTTTGAACATTACTTTTAAAAAGAAGGAGTAGAATGACATGCTGAAGCCAACCATCACTAAAAAGGGTTGGGCTAATGATGTTCTACATCCCATGTACACTGAGACCCCTTCAAATTCATTCACTGACCATTTCCAAAGAGTGGTTTGTAGTGGGACCTGCCTGTAGATTACAGGGATATCATTGGTGCATTGGTAGCAGTGGATTTAGTGAAGGCCAGAGGTGTAGCTATGGGGAGTGGCAAATTGAGGGCTGGAGGAGCACTGTCCTTCCAAATAAGAATTCTTCCTCACAATTAAATGGTCTTCAGTACCCAAAATGTGTAGCATTGCAAAGAGCTAGACATTGCAGAACACTTACATGTGGTGGGTTCATACTCCCTTGGTAACTTTGCCTGCCCCTTTTTCTTTGGAAGCCTAAATTATATTTCTAAATGTTCAGCTGAAGTTTAAATTACTGCAATACTAGAAATGTGAAAACTGAAGGAAAATTTCATGGGGGGGGGGAGGCAGAATGAGGCAATGCTCTCATTTTGTCCGTTCTGTAGCCATACTCCTGGTGAAGATGCAGTAAAAGAGGCTAAGGAAGGGTTGGATAATGGAATGTACCAGGGAATTCTAGAAGAAAATCAGCATGTGCTTTATAGACTACAGCCAAGCCTTTGACTGTACAGATCAACTATTACATTTGATTGTCTTAATACATAACCTCTACTTAAGGCAGGAGGCTACCATTAGAACAGAATACAGAGGAACAGAATGGTTCCCAATCAGAAAAGAAACCAGAAAAGGCTGTAATCTGTCACCCTACTTGTTCAAATTGTATGCAGAAAATATCATATGCAGAGCAGGTTTAGACTCAGAGTGAAGGAGGAGTGAAGATAGGAGGAAGGAATATCAACAATCTAAGATAAGCAGACAACACTATACTACTAGCAGAAAACAACAAAGACTTGGTACAGTTACTAAATATAGTAAAAGAAGAAAGTGCTAGGGCAGACTTACTGATGAATATTAGGAAAACAAAAATAATGACCACAGAGGATCTACATAAATTCAATCTAGACGAGGAAACTGAAATAGTTAAAGATTTCCCATACCTTGGATCAATCATTGATCAGAATGGAGATTTCAGGCAAGAAATCAGAAGACGACTAGGAATGGGAAGGGCAGCTATGAAAGAACTAGACAAAATCCTGAAGTGAAAAGATATAAAACTGAACACTAAAGTTAGGACTGTGCAAGCCATTGTATTTCCCATAATCATGTATGGAAGTGAGAGTTGGACAATGAAGAAAGCTGACAGAAAGAAAATCAACTCATTTGAGATGTAGTGCTGGATACTGTGGACTTCCAAAAAAAAAAAAAAGACCAATTTACTGGGTCCTAGAACAAATCAAGCCTGAGTTCTCCCTGGACACCAACTAAATGGAGACTGTCATACTTTGGCCATATCTTGAGAAGGCGAGACTCACTAGAAAAGACTAGGAAGGTAGTAGAAAGAGAGGAAGGCCACACACTAGACAGATAGACTCAATCAAGGAGGCCACAGCCCTGAACCTGCAGGACCTGAGTGGAACACTTGAGGACAGAGAGGCTTGGAGGTGTCTCATTAATGGGGTCACCATGAGTTGAGGTCAACTTGAGGGCTGTGAACAACAACAACAAATAATTATGTAAATGGTGGAATGTAAATACAACTACAGTTGTCCCACCACATTCACTGATTTGGCATTCACAGTTTTAAGTATTCACGGCTTGAAAATATTCTTAAAAAAATAATAATCCAAAAAGCAAACCTTGATTTTGCCATCTTATATCAGGGACACCATTTTGCTATGCCATTGCCTATAATGGGGATTGAGTATTCACAGATTTGGGTATTAACAGGGTGTCCTGGATCCAAACCCCAGCGAATGTGAAGGGACAACTGTATACATACACACACCCCTAGGTCAACTTAATAAATGTACGGGGAATAATTACTTAGCCATTAACCCCCCCCACACACAAGATGTTACACCTTTTAAATGTCTTTGTAAGCCTCCTCCATTGCCATGGACACAGCCCACACCCCAAACCGGACCTCCTTCAGGTTCTTTTCTCCTTGGTTGAGTCCTATCAGTGATGGAGACTATGACCACCTGCTCCCACTCAGCAGCTGCTTGAGAACACCAGCCTAATAGAATAGCATGAATCCCTGCATGGGCCACAGCTGGCAAACCCTTCACAGATCTTGATTATATTTCTCTTATTATTACAGCCTAAATGCCACTGGCATTTGGTGCTATAATATGACATTGTTAATTAATCCACTATTTCTAATTCACTGTAGCACATTAGTTTTTCTTGGAATGTTGTTACCTCTTATCCACCAAGTCACAGTGGAACATGCAATTTATTCCACACCTCCATGTATGGGGCTTTACTTTTTTTCTTTCTGGATGTCATTCTGTTGCTGTCTTTTCAGGTTTCCAGTTAAAAGAGATCATTTGGAAAGTCTACCCTTCCCCCACCACTCTGCAGTGCTTGCAGCCTTTCCCAGTTATATGCAGTCCTCCAATCTGATAAACGTGCCATTCATTCTGTCATCATTCTAGATCATTCATGAAAGATGCTTAACAGCACTGGGGGTTGTCTTCCCTGTGCTGATAAAGATCTTTGTTGATAATATACAGGCAGTACTTTGAAACATTTTCCCTGTCAAGTTGCTTAATCACAAAATGATGTTTCTAGTTTATGGAAATCAGCATTTCAAAAGATCTCTGTAAAAGAAATTCTTTCCTAAGCCCGTGTCCTAAGATGTTAGACTATAACTCCCATCACCCTGGTCAGTGGTCAGGGATGATGGGGTCTGTAGTCCAGCATCTGATGAGCTGAGGTTGGAAAAAGTTGTTTAGGGGATGTCGTATTGCTTTAGAGGGCATTATAACACCAGTGGGAGGTGGGGCTCCCTAGCTTTTTCTGGCGTGTCATTAATGAAGCCACACCAATTACATTTCTTCTCAGAAATTATTATTGTTTACTTACACTTACACAGGTGCAATGTAGCTTTCACCTTTGGGCCAAGCAAATCCTGCTACCCAGTTAGTAATACTAATATTGCTCCAGACCACTCTAATGCAGTGCTTATTAATCTGTCTGAGATGAGGGATTGGGAGCAGGTTTTTCTCAATGTGTCAAGAACCGCCACTATATTTGTGCCTATTGATTACAATTGTTTCTTTCTTTCCCAGGAACTCTCCAGTGCTTGACAGCACTTGGCATGTGGGCTGGCACTTGTTCAGGGATCACCACTTTGAATAGCACTGCTCTAATGCAAAAGTGTCTTGTTTTCATTAATCGTATTACCAGAAACCACTCTAGCTGGCAAGCTCTGCAAAGAAATACAGAACTGATCAATGTATAAAAACTGACTTGCTTGGCTGAGATGACTTGGAGCCTGCAAGGCAACTGATTCATTTCTGGGCACAATTCAAAATGCTGGTTGTGACCTATAAACCCATACATGGCTTGAGTCCAGATAATCTGAAAGAACATGTCTCCTAATATGAACCGGACCAAGTTTTAAGATCCTCAAGGGAGGGCTTTCTCTTGGTCGCACCTCTGTCATATACAAGTTTGGTGAGGATATAGAAGAGTCCCTCCTTGGTGGCCGCTTTCAGATTGTAGAATTCCTTCCCACAAGAAGGTAAGTTAGCTCTGCCAGCAATGAAAACCTTTTCTGTTTACTCAGATCTTTTAGTGTTAACTGTCTGTTGCAGAAGGTCTTTTAATTAGGGTATGTTATGTTTTAAATTACTATGCCTAACTACCCTAAGGGCACCAGATCCTCTCTGATTTTGGAAGCTGGGTCAGCTCTGGTTAATATTTGGATGAGAGATCACCAATGCATACCAGGTGCTGTAGGTTACATTTCAGAGCAAGGAACTGGCAAAAACTCTTCTAAGTATTCTTTGTCTAAGAAAACCCTATGAAACTCATAGGGCCTCCATAAGTTGACAGACAATTTAAAGGCACATGCATGTGTGCGCACACACACATTTTAAATTAATGCTTTAAATATGATTGACCATCTGTTTTAAAAAAACATTTTGTATTATCTGTTGTTTTAACTGTATTTTGTTTCAACTCATATTTTGAGCTGCCTTAGATCCCATATTGGAAGAAAGGTGGTAAATAAAGTAAATCAATCATAGAATCATAGAATCATAGAATTGCAGAGTTGGAAGAGACCACGAGGGCCATCCAGTCCAACCCCCTGCCACGCAGGAAATCACGATCAAAGCATCCCCGACAGATGGCCATCCAGCCTTTGTTTAAAGACCTCCAAGGAAGGAGACCCCACCAGGCTCCAAGGGAGTGTGTTCCACTGCCAAACAGCTCTTACTGTCAAAAAGTTCCTCCTAATGTTGAGGTGGAATCTCTGTTCCTGGAGCTTGCACCCATTGCTCCGTGTTCCAGTCTCTGGAGCAGCAGAAAACAAGCTTGCTCCATCCTCAGCATGACATCCCTTCAAATACTTAAACAGGGCTATCATATTGCCTCTTAACCATCTTTTTTCCAGGCTAAACATACCCAGCTCCCTAAGTCTCTCCTCATAAGGCATCGTTTCCAGACCTTTCACCATTTTAGTTGCCCTTCTCTGGACACACTCCAATTTGTCAATATCCTTTTTTGAATTGTGGTGCCCAGAACTGGACAAAGTATTCTAGGTGAGGTCTGACCAAGGCAGAATAGAGCAGCACTATTACTTCCCTTGATCTGGACACTATACTTCTATTGATGCAGCCCAAAATCGCATTGGCCTTTTTAGCTGCCGCATCACATTGTTGACTCATGTTCAACTTGTGGTCTACTAGGACTCCTAGATCCCTTTCGCACGTAGTCTCGTTCAGCCAGGTCTCCCCCATCCTATATCTATGCATTTCATTTTTTCGCCTTAAGTGCAGTACCTTACATTTCTCCATATTGAATTTCATTTTGTTAGCTTTGGCCCAGCTCTCCAGTTTATCTAGGTCATTTTGAATTTTGATCCTGTCCTCTAGGGTATTAGCTACTTCTCCTAATTTGGTGTCATCTGCAAATTTGATAAGTATGCCCCTAATTCCCTCATCCAAGTCATTGATAAAGATGTTGAATAGCATTGGGCCCAGGACAGAACCCTGTGGCACCCCACTGGTCACATCTTTCCAAGATGAAGGGGAGCCATTGCTGAGCACCCTTTGGGTTCGGCTGGTCAACCAATTACAAATCCATTGAACAGTTAACTTGTCTAGCCCAGATTTTACAAGCTTGTTTGCATTAAATAAATAAAAAAAATCAATCAGTAGGCATTAAATAAGAAGTTGGGATGTGATGCATACCCCCTCCCCAGTATAAGCTCTCCCCAGGACTTTCAACTGCTAAGCTTATTTTGTGTGTAGAGACCAGAATTGAGTATGGCTCAGGATAGCGTAATAGTTATGCATGTGGAACTATGCCACAAGCAGTCATTTACCACCCCCACAGACCTACCACGGAGTCGCTTAAGACCCCCAGTCATTCTATGCCTGCTAGAGAGCAGGGGGACCACAGAAGCATCTGGTTCTGTCCCTGCAGCCAGATGTAAAGGAATTACATCATCCACTGAGGTTCTCTAGGGTTCTCAGGAGGTTTCAGTGGATGAGGTAATCATTTTGCATCTGGCTATAGGAACCAGGGGGTGGGCTTTTGTCACTGCGGAGTGTTGAAGCAAATTTCAAGTTAACTTATGCCTGCATATGCCACTAACAGGGTGCCAACCAGAATGTGTTAACCCCCAGAGATGCCCCCAATAAAAGTTTCCCATCCATACAAATTGTAGCTGGGTTTGCTTTCAAGAAAATATTTCCAAATTATCAAGCAAACATTTGTTTGTTTGTTGGATTTATATCTTGCCTTTCTCCCAAGATGGAATTCAAGGTGGCTTACAGTAATTTTAAAAATACATGACAAAAGTTACAAAATGAATGTGTGTCTGTCTGTCTGTCTGACTGACTGACTGACTGACTCACTTATGAGATGTTAAGCTCAGTCTAATTTGGAAGACTGACACTGATAGCTACATTCAATCTAGAAGTTAGATTCGGTCATCAGTTGGGATTCAGTCTCACCTGTTCCATTATCAGGTAGAGAAAGGTGAACAAAGAAGATATCATATTCTCATCTCATATTTTATGTCTTTTTTGTCCCTTGCCATCCTGAAACTTTGTGTGATTGATATAGGTGCGTTTCCTCCTTAGGGATAGAGAGAAACAAGATACCGTATTCTTTTTCTTTTTAAAAAATGCTAGAGTTTCACCCATGTACCACCTCTCAGTAAATTGGTAGCAATGTGACAGAGAGAGGAAGCCAAACTACAGGAATTGTGAAGATAAATATATGCCTCAAATAAACAAATAAATAAATAAATAGGTTGAATTGATAGTTCAGCAGCAATAGGTAATGATAGTAAAGTAATGTCTAGGACCCCATTGCACAGTGCAATTCCAAAAATGCATTTAAAAAGCCCCCAGCAGGGATTCCTAGATCAAATCATGGATTAATATGTACCTCTTTTATGAGTTACCATATTTTGCATGAGAAATCCTAGTCTGTGCAGGACAGAGTCCACAGCCAGCATGCAGAACTTTTCAAGTTACTTTTAAGAAACAATTTAAAGACCTTCCCAGAGTATTATCCCATCACTGTTTGATTATGAATGTCTTAAGGATGTTATCGTTCATTCTTCTTTAAAGTAAATTTTCATACTCTGCCAGGATGCTGTGTGATATGAAACATACACAGAGATAAGAGCTAACTAGTCAAAATCAATCAAAGTATCAACTGGAGTGGAAACTTATTAATGAAAAGGGGCAGCTTAATTACATTTATTTTTGAATGGCAGCGGTTGACTTCAGTTGGAATTTCAACATTATCTTAATTCCAGAATGTATTACATTAATAATTAATTATATGAGTGATAATACTAAAGATGCAGCAGATTTTATGAAAGTTTAGTTAATCTAAAGATTAAAAAGATTTTAACCAATGAGTAGCAAAGGCAGCTTGGAAGGAGGTGATATCTTCTTTGAATCCAAGTTGTTTTCCTATGCTCTACACCCGATCCTGTATAGATACTCCCCATTTGTCCCAGCACACTGAATTTTGAAGCTATTAACCTGGGACTTTTGTTGGTATCCCTTGGGAATCAGTAATCTGGCCATGAGGGCATGAAGGTAAGGAGATGAGATTATAAGGGATGGATAAAGAGTATGAAAGGGGTTTTTGGTGGGGGTAGATGTGAAATGGAATTTGCCAAAAATTCATGTAGCTGTTTTCTTCTCTCCAGAGCTAATAACATGTTGTTACCTACCCTGATAGCCCCCATCTTGGAATACCTAATAATTGGCTATACTTAATAATTTGGTTTAATGTGGCCATTCACATGGTTAGCAGGGAAACCAGGGATCCCCTATTACCAAGGCTGGATTCATGTATGACCAAGGGAGGGGCCTTTGGAAATTCCCCAAAACCAAACACTCAGGCCAGAACTTAACACCTGAAATTGAGTCATTCACTAATCCACTCAATGATAGCAGAATCCTTGATGCTTGTAAAATGGGTCCTTCCTTCCCTCATCCCCTTCTAACAAAATGTAGTGTATCTTGATTTCAGTAACGCTTATGACAAGGTCCCCTATGATATCCTTGTGAAAAATTTAGTAACATGTTGGCTAGACAATGCAACTGTTAGGTGGATTTGTAATTGTTTGACTGACCGAACCCTAAGGGTAGTCACCAATGGCTCTTTTTCATAGTGGAGAAAAGTGACTAGTGGGGTGCCACAAGGTTCTGTCCTGGGCCCAGTGCTATTCAACATTTTTATCAATGACTTGGAAGATGGAATAGAGTAAGAGCTATTCAGCAAGTGGAATGCACTGTATTGGAATGTGGTGGAATCTCCTTCTTTGGAGGTTTTTAAACAGAGGCTGGATGGCCATCTGTCAGGAGTGCTTTGATTGGGTATTCCTGCATAGCAGGGGGTTGGACTAGATGGCCCTTGTGGTCTCTTCCAACTCAATGATTCTATGATTCTGTGAAAAAACCTTGCCCTCTCCTATTCAGTTCCAAATATAGCACCCATTAATGATTGTTAACTCTTCCAGAGTACCCATTGTCTAGTCCTGGGAACTTCCAAGAAACATTGAATTCTACTCAAAATTCCCCTTCAGGGGAATTATTTCATATAAATATCACCCTAAAACACCACCAAAGTGTGCATGAATCCCCTGCCTTTTGACTCCATGTCAGTTAGTGACACCATTCTACCTCGCGGACCTCCTCTCTGCTGGTATACTTCAAGATCTCAGCACTGCAGGATTGGTACAGTATAAACCACAACCCCCCTTACTCTATTCCTCTATCCAAATGCTTCCAACTATCTTTGATGGCCTTGTGTGAGTGTCTGAAGCCTGAATGTTTGTGTGAATGCTGTTGATATTAATTTCCAATAAAGATAATTCGATTGTACGTTTTGGTTTAGAGTCTCCTCTGTTACTACTGGTATACATAGGTTAAAAGATCCCGCCATTGTCCGGCCTCTTGCATGCCAAGTTGAATTAATTAAATTCCCCAAGTTAATATTAGGACATTAGAGGGTCCCCACGGACCTCACACAATTTGGGTAACAATGGATGTAGTGGATGAGGGGGCGGAAATAAAATTATGGATAACATTTTCCAACTTTACTCTGATAAGGCTTTTAGTGCAGGTATTTAATATAAATTTAAATGGCAACTTATCATAAACTTAATAGCCATATTCCCCGTCTGTGGTATAAATGCAAATACATTTGTTTTTCTCTTATTAACAATTAACTAGGCACAATAAGTCTTTTCTGACATTCCTATTTCTAAGCATACTCAACCCTTCATGTGAAAATCAGCAAGGCACTGCATGAAAAATTGGTTGCCACTCACTTTTAATACCCTTCCAGACTGAACTGAAAGTACTAGTGATGGTATTTAAAGCCCTAAATGACCTGGCATCTTGAGACTTGAAAGAGCACCTCTTCACATATACAACTCCATAAGCATTGGGTGACTGCCCCAGGAATAAAATCTCCTGGAAGGACCCTCCTCTTGGTAGCAATACACTCTGGAAGCATGCAGAAGAGGGTCTTCTTTGCTGTGATATCCTAGCTATGGAATGCTCTTGAAAGGCTGATTGGCACAGGTAGCAGTTTCATTGCAAAGTCAACATGGGTCTGGAGTCTAATGATTTCCCCCCCAAATCTTCACTGGTACATCATTTTAATCTGTTACAATTTGTTCTAGTTGTTAAACTGTTTAATATGCTTTTAGACTGTTTAAATTATTTAAATTATTCCTCACCATTTAAAATTTTTTAATTGTTCTAAATTGTTTTAAATTGATTTTATCTGTTTTCCAGCCTAAGATCTTGTGATATCTGGTGGGATATAAATATTTAACTAGCTAGCTAACTAAGTACAGTAAGAACATCCCATAGTCTATGAGCTGAGAATAAAGAGAAATAGTACTTTCTCCTTTTGTGCTCACAATACTTAGAACCAAGGACAAATAAAGGTAGTGTGGGCCCCAGAGCAGTTCCAAAACCAGGACTCCCTTTGTGTGCAAGTACGAGCTTCCATTTCAGGTTTAAGAGTGTGCAGCAGTCATGAGCATCCCACCTGTCTGGGTTCTAGCTGGCAAGACAGAAGCTGGAGTCTCAAAGGCAGCAACATCAGTGCTCCTTTTCACTTGCTCTCCAGCTGGAATGTGGGGTCAAAGTAGAGGTCATAGGGATGGCAGATCTCAGGGCCTGGGCCTGAGTCTCCAGTTTTCATGGGTTGTCTCTAGGCAGTAGACAAGGTTGCTAATTCTCCAGTTCTGGTGGACTCAGCTCTGGACAAAAGGAAACAGCTTTCTTTAGGCACATCTCCAGCTTAGCTAATAGAGCAGCAGCTTGCTGCAAGATGTAGGGCTCAACTAGAATACCTCAAAGTATTGAGGTTTCTAATTCTTTTTTTGTTTTGTTTTGATTTGGATGGGTTTGCATCCAGTTCCCTCTAGATCAGTGGTTCCCAAGCTTTAGTCCTCTAGGTTTTTGGACTTCAACTCCCAGAAGCCCCAGCCAGTGTGGCCAACAGCCAGGGATTCAGGGAACTGAAGTCCAAAAGATCTGGAGAACCAAAGTTAGGGGATCACTGCTCGAGAAACATGCCGGGTTCCCCTCCCTCCCTTGTGTCCTTTCCCTCCTCTCTCCCACCGATCACATGTCACATACAGTCTCTTGCAACATTTCAGAAATTGATTTTTTTTGGCCTGGAAACTTCAGGCCCTGGGACGATCCTGAACTGGCAACCCTAGCAAGTGATTGATACTATTAGCCTTTGGGGAGGATGGGATAGAAAGAAATACAAGCCTTTTCTTGTGAACACTTCTCTTTTGACAACATCACAGTACAGGAAGTTTAGGGAAGGGCACCAGCAGTTTGGGGTCCCTAAGAGCCCTGAAGCATTTGCTCCAATTGCAACACTGATAATCCAGCCTTTCCTAGAACTTGTCTTCTAAAAGGACTGACCAGGTGAATGTGCTGCTATCTGTGTAACTCTCATATGAAAGTGATAGCCTCTCAGTGTTTCACTATAGGCCCTAAGCAGCACTTCCCTAACCAACCTGGCTTTCCTGGTAAGTCCATGTGACTTAAGCTCAATGTTTCTATACCCTTTTCCATGATTTTTTTTTTTGACTTGGGCAATGATCTGTAGTTTCTAGTCCTCCTCCAAATATCAAGGAAGTCAATACAGCATCTGAGGGTGCATCTACACTGTAGAAATAATGCAGTTTGACACCACTTTGCTGTAGCTCCATCCCATGGAATCCTGAGGTTTGTCATTTTACAAGGCCTTTGGCCTTCTCTGCCAAAGAGTGCTGGTGACTCACAAAACTACAAATCCCAGGATTCTGTAGGTTGGAGCCATGGCAGTTAAAGTGGTGTCAAACTGCATTATTTCCAGAATATAGATGCACCCTCAGAAGGCACTGTGGCCTATAGACTTCATCCAAAGCTGCGGATCACTCATTTGCAGACAAGCTAGCCCGATACCACAGATAGGCCTCGTTTATGTGACAAAAAAAGTCTGAGAAGAATTCGTGTTGATCCCTGGTAGTTCACATGTATCACGGGCTATGCAGAAGGAGAGGTAGCAAAAAGCCCGGTTAACCCATGACTTTCCACCCCTCTATTTTTCAGGGTTTTTTGGGGGAAAGTCCGAGACAACCCGTGCTATTGGTTGTCTGAACAACCAGGAACCATCCCAGGACATGAGATGGTTTCTGATTGGTTGGACATTGGAGGGGGCAGGCTTGCAAGGGAAGGCTTGCAATCGCCATTTTGGTACCCCCCCCCAGGGTCCTCCACTGGCTCCAAAGCAGCCAGCTGAGTGCCAAGCAAGGTCTCTCCCCTCCCCTGCCCCCACCCAAGCAGCTACAGAGAAGCCCCCACCCCCACCGGGCTATTTCCCCCTGCCCTTTCCCCTGCTGTTGCCTCTCTCTCCTTTCTCCTCCTTCACAGAGAAGGGGGGCAAAACAGAGGAAGAGGCTGCAGTGGAGAACAAGCGGGCGATGGGACTGACAGTCCCATCCCCTCCCTTTCCCCTGCTGTTGGCTCTTTCTCCTTCCTGTTAGTCCCATCACCTGCTTGTCTTCCACTGCAGCCTCTTCCTCGGGGGGGGGGAATAGCCACGGGGGGGGGCTTCTCCATGACTGCCAGTCATACACCCTGCCCCATGCGGTGGCAAGGGCGGGAGGCAGCAGCCCCGTGGGGCAGGGGAGGGGGGTTCTCTTTAGAGGCAAGTGTAGCTGTGCCTGCCAGGGTGGGGGTGGTTCTCCCAGACTGACCATTCCAAAAATGGTGGATCCAGACTTGCCAGGCTTCCCTTGTAAGTCCGTCCCCTCCATAGTCCGACCAATCAAAATACTGCTCTGCTGTGTGCCCCTATCCCGGGATGGAGGCACTCAGAACAAGAAAAAAAACCCCCGAGGCTTATGCTACCGTGACAAATCATGTAAACAACAAGGGACGAACTCGGGATGAGGAAATCCCGTTTCTCCCTGTGATAAAAACTGTTGTGTAACTGAGCCTGAAGAAATAGACACTGATACTCTTAATCTTTGCTTATTTTCCTCCCATTGAAATGAAAGTGGTTTGTTTCCAAGCAACTGTTTTGAGGATCAGGATGTTAGGCACAAAGATGAGTTATCCAGATCCTTTTGTTGCACCATTATACTGAGCTACAGTTTAATTTCCCCATCATCAAAGTCTGAATGGAAAAAGACATCATTAGTTGTCCCTAAGCAGTTCAATAGATAAAGAGTTTTGAAAAGGCTGCCTGAGACTGCAGAGCTCAAGGGTGATCTCTGAAATCACATTTTCCATTATACAATAAATTTCCTGCAATTGTTGCTTTTTATAAACATTAGTACTGTTATGAAAAAGGGTACTTCTTTTTCAGTACATGGGTTGCTTTTTTATATTTGCTTACAATAATCCCAGGTTGTTTCCATGCTGGTACATAGAATTAAAAATTTGAAGTGGTATATGTCATTTCAACACAGATTGTGATCCTTATTAATTATCTCCCATCTAATAGTGCTGGGGTTGAGACTGAAATGCAGAAGCAGTTGTTTTCCTCCTATTCTGCTCTAGAGCTTCCCCTCTTGTCTTTTCCTCACCCCACTAATTCCTAAAGAAGGTTAACAGGAGGGCTAGATACTGCTGGCCTGCATTTCTTTCCTGATTGGTTTCCCTTACATTCTGTTCATACCTGCCAGACAGGATAAGAAAGAATGTTCTCATTTCTATCCAGCTTTCTGAATAAGGGAGGACTGGAGCTCAGTTTTGAGAACAACCACCATCAACCATAGCCTAAGGAGCAGGTCTTTGCTGCCATTGTTGGAGCGTGAGCCATGACAGGAGAGAGAAGAACAGAAGTGCAGAGCATCATATTGGGCTGCAAAGACCTTATCAAGCAATCCTACTGGGATAGAATCTTGCGTAGGCTCAGGCCTCTAGAACAGGGCTGGGAAACCTGTGGCTGCTCATGTATTTTGGACCACAGATCTCCTCATGACTGACCATCTGGTGGGAACTGTAGTTCAGCAGCATCTGAAGGGCCACAGATTTCACCACCCTTGTGATTTCACAACCCTTGCATTCAACATGTCACAGTGTGGCATATGTATATCTGTTAGGGGACACAAATCTTAATGCCAAATTGAATCAAGGTGATTCACATATTTGGGAAATCCCTCAATTGACGTTTAGGATTTCCTCTAGCCTTTTTTTAAAATTGATTGATTGATTTCTGAACTGAGATTCGGATTGGGACTTGAATCAATCTGAGTTGAATTGGGCTTTTCCAAATCTCTGACTTGATCCAAATCAAATCTTGTATTCAGTGTAAACAAATATTAGTTAGCTAGTTAACTAATTCTAAGATGGTCATAATCACCTCATTCCATGGCAGCTAATTCCATACATTAATTGTGCATTGTATGAAAAAGAACATTCTTTTGCCCAATCTATGTCTGCTGCTAGTCCATTTCATTTGGTAATCCTGAGTTGTTGAGAAAGGAAGCGTCTCTTTCTATCCACCTTCTGGAAACCAGCCTTCCTCAAGGTAGTTATTTCCCAGTAGCTAAAAATAATGGGGACTGTGCTCAGAACATAGGAAATTTATTACAATTCCCAGCTAGCATAGGCACTCTGGTTGGGAGATTCAGGGAGTTATAACCCAAAAAGGTAATGCTTCCAGGCTGTAATTGCACCCTAACACATCTTGTTATTACTTGGACTGCAAATGAATACCAGGTGCTGTAGGCGAATTTTCAGAGGAACGAACTGGCAAAACTATCTCTGAGTATTCCTTGCCTTAAAAACCCCCTTGAAATTCATGGGGTCACCATAAACCGACAGGCAGTTTGAAGGCTCACACACACACACACACACACACACTTTAGGATGATAGCATTGTTCATGAGTTGGAGGTTCAGATGACCAGAGGGTTCACTATAAGAAATTCCTAATAAATACAGAACAACTGACAAAATGGTAAAGAACCATTAATCCCACAGATGAAAGAAGTGGAACTACAACTGTCAGAATCCACCATCCAGACTGGGGCTGCTGGCTACTGGGAGTTGTAGTTTCAAAAAGTAATTTTTCTAAGCTCTGAACCATAGAAGCACTTCTCCCATTAATGGAAATCTTGTAATATCTTATAATAATCTGCAGGCTAGATCTCCCTAGTTTCTCCCCAGTCTCCCTGTTGGCATCATTGCCTTCAAATTACATTTTACACAAAAAAATCTAAGAAGAAAATCCAGTTCTTTGGAAAATCTCAGGTTTCAATGAAGTATTAGACTGAGTAGCAGGAAGGAAATAATATAAATTACTATGATAGGGACAAGACCTAATCTCTCTCTGGTTTTTCTTCACAAACGAAGATTCAGGAAGGACTCATCCTGCACTTTCTGCAAGCACGCTGATGACTAAAAAGGCCAACGAGATAAACAAGTCCGGTTGCAGAAAGCACAACAGAAGGTCTCCTTGGGTGATGCTTCTGGGTTGTGATTCTTTCTGTGTTGTTGTTTCTCTTCAAGACTTGTTTGGCGTGAGTTCTCAAATAAGGCTGCAGCATTGTGGATAGTGCATCTCCATGCCTTCCAGGGAGGACCATTGTTGGTGATCAACTTGGCCGAGCCTGAGATGTTGTTTCAAGGAGTCCTTGTATTGCTTTTTTGGAGCGCCCCTTTTACGCTGACCAGTGGCAAGTTCACCTTAGAGTACTATTTTTGGGAGGCGATGGTCCTCCATCCTAGAAACGTGCCCTGCGCAGCACAGCAGTGTTCTCAATATCATGGCCTCAATGCTGGTGATCCCTGCTTGCTCAAGGACAGCAACATTCATATAGGGACAAGACCTAATAATATCAACAAAAATCAGAAAAGGATCCACTTTATAACATCTGAGGCTGAATCTACATGAAGGCTGCATCCCAGCTCCACTGTGTATTATCCCTGCCCAGTTCAACCCCTTTACTGCCACACAAACCTTTTTTTTTAATCCAAACTGAAATCAGTTTGGAAAGCCACACAGATCCTCTATTCCACAGCCACAGCAGTGCAAGGGGGTGTTTCTAATGTGTGTGTGTGCTTGCTGTACCAGTTTATGTCTGGTCACATGACTGTAGCAGCTGCAGGGTTTTTTTAAATTCCTGCAATGCATGCACATATTCACTTAATCAAATCACTTTCCACCCCCTTCTGACTGCCCAAAGTGCACTTCTATAAACTGAAGCCAGTAGAGAAGGCAGATGTGAAATGCTGACCTGTGAATGTGTGCATGCAAACACCAATGCCCCCCCCCCACGCACACAAAGGGCAACACTGTATTATCTGGATGCCAATACAAACAAGGGAGCTACCTTTCTGTGGTAGGAACAATCAGGTGACCTAGGTGACCACCTGACCTAGGTGAGCTCCCCCCAAACTGCCCCCCCTTCCCCTATTCCATCCAGATGCCAATTTGGAGGTCAAACCATGTGTTTTAAAAAACTGGTTCTTTCCCAAAACAGTGGAATAAATTGCAGGTTTTAAAAAATGTTCTTAAAACCCTCAGGCATAGAAAAAAAAAGTGTTTTCTCATTGGAAGGAGAGGAATGTCATGTTTTCCAATGGGACTGGGATTGAGGTAAGGACTTATTGTTTAGCCTGTGTAGATTCAGCCTGAGATGTTACTTAGAAATGGATTTAGAAACATTCCTCTACAATAACCATAAATACAGCAGCTGTAAGATACACTGGAATCTAATGACATGAAGGCTAAGAAAGATTTACAATCTGTGCCATAATGCCTTTGCAACAATAATTAGATAGCCCAGCCTTATGCATGTTTACTTAGATACAAGTCTCAATAAATGTGGATAGGCTGCAGCCAGACTTGGAAATATTACTCTTTTTTTTTAACCTATGATTTGTTGAATCCCACAAATCAGCATGGCCAGTAACTTTTCCAAGCTCTAGTTGCAACCTGAAGTAGATTTTGTGCAGCCCTTTGGACAATTATGCACAGTAGTTCCTCTCTGTTAGACTGAGGAGAAGAGACTAGATATTCTGTTCCAAGGATCCTTCAGTAAACATTCTGGTTATGTTTGTCAATGTGTTGATAATAAAAACAGAATGAAAATAATGAGAGACACAATTGTTGATTGGACTAACAAGCAATTTTCCCTTTCTGCAGAATTATTTTTTCCCAGATATGGACTGAGAGCCTGCATTGTCAAACATAACTACGATGATGGAGCTCCATCAATGTAGTTATGTTTGTCAATTCTGCCCCCCTCAAACCCTTATTTCAGCCTGGTAACCCCACAACCAAAGAGTTTCTGATCAAGGCACAGATCAGGGTGCTGGGAACTGACTTCTGAAACACTCTCCCAGTCACTGGTGTGTGAAGAACAAACAGGTAATTGGAGAGACCCTTTGGGGACACTGTGACTGAAAGAGCGCTGCAGATGTCATTTCCCAAAGCCCTGATCTGCAGTGTCTCAGAAACTCTTCAGCTGAGGTGCTGCCAGGCTGAAATGGTAGGGCTTTGGGGTCACATTTGGTCATTAACCACAATAAACATGAATCCTCAGCAGTTATGAGATCGTAAATCCAGTTAACAGTCTTATAACTACTGAACAGGATATCAGCCATGATTTTTTTTTTTACTTTTGTTTATTGTTTCCTACAAAACAAAAAAGTAATGGAAATGCATAACATTATAGTTGGTATCCTGTTCAGTATTTATGATGTCATAAGCCATCTTATGACATGGTAAATATTGCAATTCACATTTATGATTGTGATACCATTGCCACTGCTGCAAATGCCCCCTCCCCCATCCTGGGTCTTTAGAAGCTAGGCAGCTGCACCAACCAGAGGAATTCCAAGGTGCTGGAGAACTGAATGATGATGCATCAAGCCCCCTCCTGCCAGTGAGGCACAGTGAGAAAAGCAGTTGAGACAGGACCCCATGGGGGTCCTTGCTGGTGCTTTTCACACTACTCTTCCCTGGCAGGAGGGGCTGGAGGAAGCACTCTTTAGCACCCTCCTCTCCAGTGCCACTTAACTCCTATGGTTGGTGCAACTGCCTGTCTTCTAAGTTTGGTCAAACCATTAGACATAGGTATGATGACAGAGCTTCGTCCTCATAGCTATTTCTGATGATGCAGGGTCTCAGCCATTGTAAATATAATGGCATTGTAAACAATTAGAATTATAAAATTATTTTTAAAAAATATCTGATAATGAAATATTGTTTCTTAAACAGAGGATTGTAACCCAGATCCCACTGTACCTCATTTTAAGGTGCTTTGGATTAGGGACACCACATATATTATAAATGGCTCTGAGAAGAGGGGACAGTGGCTTTGTAATTGCCATATTATCAAACCAATCATCACTGTGCATAGATTTGATCCATAAATTGGCAAATATAGTTTTGGGATACAGGGGCTAGCCCAATGATGGGCAACCTTTTGAGCTTGATATATCAAATTTCACCAAAACACTGAGCATAACTCGGGTGGTGTGTCACATTGAGGAAAAAACATTATTTCGCGATATTTATTGTTTAAATAACATAAATGTATACAGTTGCTCCTCCACATTCACAGCTTTCACTCTCGTGGTTTTGATTATTCGCTATTTGCTCAGCAAGCACCCCATTTAAATCAGCTTCTCTCCCTCCCACTCAAGGGAGGGGATCTGATTTGAACGGAGTGCTTGCTGAGCAAGCCAGGCACTCAACTCCCCGCTCTCCTGGGGCTTGGCTCCATTTGGGAGGGGAGAGCCAAGCCCCGGGAAAGCGGGGAGTTGGTGGGAATGGTGCTTTTTAGGCCCCCCTTCCCAAAGCCGCTATTGAGCTTTCTAAGCCTTGTTGCGGCTTTGGAAGGGTGGGGGTGGCTGAAAGGTCTCTACACCATGCTCCCTCAACCCCTCCCAACCTTCCCGAAGAGGCTATATGGGGCTCTTAATCCCCAGAACCCATTCAGGAAGCCTGGGGAGAAGCCGGCCAGACTCCCTCCCACCGCCTTCTCTGGCCTTCCTGAGGCGGCTCCAGGGTTTCAAAGCCCCGGAGCACCCTCAGGAAGGCTGGGGAAAGGCCAGGCAGACTCTTGCCCACCCACCCGCTACCTTTCCCAGCCTCCCCGAGGTGGCTCCGGGGCTTCAAAGCCCTGGAGCCCCCTCGGGAAGGCCGGGGAGACTCCCGCTCGCCACCTTGCCCGGCCTTTCCGAGGCAGCTCTGGGGCTTTGAAGGTTTCCCTTGAGCTCATGCTGGTGGGCTCAGTCAGCTTGCTGTAACTGCTTTAAAATAAAACAAACAGACAAACAAACAAAAGGTTCTGAGATTTGACCACAGATCTTCCATGTCATTTCTGGCTATCCTGGATCTCAGTATGGAAATGAGCTTGGTGGTAGGCTGGAAATGCAGATGTTCATCTTTGTTTGCTTCCAGTAACTAGATATATTTCCATTACCTATCATGAAAAAGAAACACCCTCAGTCTGTCTGTGTTACTGTACTATACAGAAGGCATTTTTATGACCAGGCATTTTGGAGTGAATAATGCAACAGTATGTCTCTGCAATCTGTAAAGAGAGCCATCCATTCCTCTGAATAACAAAGGGAAATTAGTAACTATCTAAATGTTATGGGCTTGCAACAGAAATGGATTGGTCTCTAAGGAATACAGTGTTTAATGCACCAGATAACCTGTTCGTTGTACGACTAGAATACAACTACTCAAGCAGTGATTATGAAATACTGTACTGGCAGGACCAGATAAAACCTTGTGGCACATTCTTGTTCTCTCCTTGATATTTACAGCTGCTTTTTCCTTATCACTTTTTAACTCTGCCTTGTTGTTACATAGAAAGCTTTCAACAACAATCCTGAATTCCCATCTTCTGCTGCTCCATTGAGCACTTCTGGTTTATGGATGATCAGCAATACTGGTTTGTAAATGGCGGGTGTGCTCTGAATCAAAAACTTTGGCAGCCCATAATGCACTCACCCTAAAAGTACTGACTCTTGTGCTGGTTGCCAGTAGGCCTCATGAGCTAACAAGATTACTGCAAATGGTGCAGCCATCTATGTGCCAAAATGTGGGTGGTATTTCTATCCCAAGGAACAGGGGCTGAGATCCCACATCATACTAGTTGAGTGCAAAGCTCTGCCAGCTGTAAGTAAGTTCCCTTCTCCCTCCCTAAGCCTTGACCTTACTTCTCTTGGTACCAACCTCCCACCCCCACACAGCAAGGGGATAATAGTTCAGGAGCCAGCCACATGATGACATCCTTCTCCTCCAGGACCTCCAGAGGATCCCTTTGGCATATAGAAAGATGCTCTTTATAGAAGGATGTTTAAGCAGCCAGCTGCATCCCTGCCCCACCAAATGGCCAGCGAGGGGGCACCCTGGCACCAGGAGAGGTAAAAAGCTTTGGATTTGTAGATACGCATGTTCTTTTAAATCACACTCCTGTGATGTGGGCTGGAATTTACTAAGGCCATTACGAATGCATAATCTAGCATTGAACATTTGTGACTGGTTCATGTTCAAGAGCCCTATGTATTCGCTGCTTCAGGGAACATGTAAAAACATGAAAGTCTCCCATCCCCACTTACTAGGCAGCTGCCTGTGTTTGCAATCAGAGTCTGCTCCCCACTGCTTGGGAAGCAGCTAACAGACATTTCCACCACCCCCTTGTATAAGTGATCTACAGCAGGAGGGGGAACTGTGACAAGGGCCCTGCTTCTGCCTGTCACAAAGGAGATAGCTCACAGGAGGGGATGGAAATGTCAGTCACTCAGCTGCTTCAAAATCAATAGGGGGACAGACCCCCATAGATCATAGAGGGTGTTGCCCAGTAAGTAGGGATTGTGGGTGGGTGGGTGGGAAATCATGCCAGGAGACACTATGTAGCTATGTGACAGTAACTATGATGGTTAGGTAGCTAAGTAGCTGACAGAGAATTCCAGCAACAGAATTTAACTGAAGCTCAACATTGCTGAATCCAGCATACTTTTACTGTTTATACTCCAAGGGCTGGAAAGATACAGATTCACCATCCATTGCTCAATGGCCAGAAGATCTTACTGCTTTAACTGCACATGAGCATACATTTTATAGATGTCATCTTCAAGAAAATGTATTTCTGGAAATATGATCAGCTTGTTATCAGTGTATATGCCTGGCCCTTGTTCATATCCTAGGTGTTTGTCTATCTGCCTGCCTGCCTTTCTGCCTCCCTCATAGAGTAGGAAGGGGCCCTATGGACCATCAGGTCCAGCTGCTGGCTCAATGCAGGATATCCAGCTAGAACATCCCCATCAGGTAACTGTCCAGCCTGTTTTTGAAGACATCCAGAGATGGAGAACCCATCAACTCTCTAGGCGAATGGTTCCATTGCCAAACTACTTTTACTGTCAAGACAGTTCTTCTAATGTTCAATCGAAATCTACCCTCCTGTAAATTAAAACCATTAGACCTGGTCATACCCTGTGGTGCAGCAAAGAACAAACCTGCACCCTCCTCCCTGTGATAGTGCCTGCTAAGCCAAGTATCCCCCATCCTATACCTGTCCATTTGTGATTTTGTGGCCTAAATGTAGACTTTTTCATTTGTCTCTGTTGCATTACATTGTATTAATTTCCGCCCAATGTTCTAGTTATTAAGGTCCGATGTGTTAGCTACCCTCCCCAGTTTTGCATCATCTGCAAACTAGATAAGGATTCCCTCCACCTCGTTGTATAAATCATGAATAAAAATGTTGAAGAGTAATGGCTCCAAGACTGCAGTGCTTCACTTGAAACCTCCTTCCATTTTGAAGTGCTGCCATTGATGACAACTCTTTGAATATGGTTTACCAGCCAATTATGGATCTGCCTGACAGTTTCCCCATCTATTCCATATTTAAGCAGTTTGCTCTCTTTTTTGCTCTCTCTTTTTTCCTTTATAATCATACTTTAAAAATATATTAAAATATATACATATATAAAATTGGGTGTGGACATGCTGCCAGTGAAGCTGAACAGAAGATGCAGAGAACAATAAGGCATTTTGCCCATGCTGTGATCTCCTATACCCTTATCCTGGAAATACTGTCAAAGCCAGGGGTGGCTAAGCTCCAATGGATAAGAGAATCTCATCCCCACATTTTGATGGTTGACACTGCTGACCTGTGTAACAAGTCCTTGGGACTGATCTTATCTCATCCAGAAGCATAACCAGAAGGTTAGCCTTCTATTTCATTATCCATTAGAGAAGCTGTTTGACCCTCAAGTGCTCTCTAGAGTTCTCTAACAAAAATGTACATTGTGTTAATTGACAGAAACACCCAAATACCTAGAATGTGTTGATTAGACTTATAAAAATGTGAACATGTTCATAGCAATAGCAATAACATTGATATTTATATACCGCTTATCAGTGCCAAAGCACTCCCTAAGTGGTTTACAATGTTTTTTAGCTAATTGCCCCCAACAAGCTGGGTACTCATTTTACCAACCTACAGACGGAAGGCTGAGTCAATCTTGGAGCCCTCTGGGATCAAACTCTTAACCTTGTGGCTTGCAGTAAAGGCATTTAACCACTGTGCCATCAGGGCTCCTTGTGGTTCATATAGTTAGAGGGTAGGCTCTATTGAATCAGCCCACCAAATGTCTCACTCTGAGGAAATCTTTGAAGTCAGGTTGTGGCTGTTCCTGTATATGCCATAAGAGAAAAATGGCTGGCAGGACTTTCTGGTGGAGAATGGCTGGTGCATACATTCGAACTGTCCGCATTTTGCTGAGACAGTCCTGATTAACCCTCTGTTGTCCCATTTTTTCAGATGCTTATAAAATGTCTCAGTTTCTCTCTCCTTCTCCCACTTTTCCCCTTTGTCCTTACCTTATGCCAATTGGTGCAAACTGAGTTCAAAGTGCAAAAGTAGTTTGCACTCGATTAACTCAGCAGGGGGACAGGAAAGGAAGGGGTGGAATGCTATCCTCCCCTGTAGGCTCAGACAAAAGCAAACTGCTGCAGCCTCTCCTACCCTGTGTGTTCTTCCTCATTAATAACCTTTGCAAACTTGACTGCACTCTGATGTTATTAAGCCATGCGGGTCCTTGTTCTCATCTGTGAAATGTTATGAGCTAGATATACATGTGTGCTAGATGTTTTAGAATATTATGAGAAACATAATGAGAAGAAATTAGTACTGATTTTTATAGATGCTGAAGATGTTTTTAATAATATCAGTTGGACTCTGAAAAGAATGGATTTCAGACAGAATTTCATTAGAGGGATTAAATTGATTTATGACAACCCAAAAATACAGGTTTAGATTAACGGCATGAAGAAAAAATCTTGTTTGATTCAACAAGGGAGAAACAGGGTTGTCCCCTGTCACCTTTACTTTTCCTATTAACATTATAAGTTCTCAATAGGTAAATATGAGAAAAGGCTGATATTCAATGTGCAACCATCAAGGGCTATACTGTAGTTTTAAACAAAGAGTATTTGTTGATGATTTGATGATCTCATTAGGAAACACATTGGAAAGTACTGAACTGATAATGGAATTGCTAAAAGAATATTTAGCTATTGCTGATTTTAGAGTTAACAAAGAGAAAACTGTTGTTAACTAAAAATAGTTCTTACCTTACCCTTTTACCCTCAAGAGCCCTCCTGTGAGTCACACCTGTGAGTCACACCTGTGAATCACTAGGGGGTGGAGCTGGGAGCCTAGCTCTATATAACTCCTTGCAGAGGCTTTCCAGGCCAGTTTCCTGTCAGAGAGAAGGAGAGCAGCTTCTGGACAGCAAGTTTCCTGCCAGTTTCCAGGCCAGTTTCCTGCCAGGGAGAAGAAGGAGAGAAGCTTCTGGACAGCCATTCTGACTGGGGAGATTGAATTTTTTAAAAAACTGTTGGGAGAGGCTGCTTGTTGCTGAGGCGCGTGCCGTTAGGCGCGCGAATTTCAGTAACCAAAAAAAATACAGCATACCTAAAAGTACAGTTTAGCATTCTCAGCATTAACTAAGAGTTCTTAGATTACCTAAAAGCTCTCACCATGGACACTGATGGGACTGCGGCAGTCACTTGCAACACTTGTGTGATGTTTGCCTTCTTGTCTTCAGACGTGGAGAACTTCACATGCACCAAGTGCAAGCTGGTAGCCCTCTTGGAGGAGAAAGTACAGCAGCTGGAGACACGGGTAGCTACACTTCAACAGATTCGGGAGCAAGAGGTTTTCCTGGACAGAACAGAACGAACAGTCTTGGACGGGGACCGCACAGAGGAAGTGGCTGTGGCGGAGAGGGTCACTTCACAGGCACAGGAAGTAGACAGCCCGAGGAATGTCACACACAGAACAAGAAAATCCAGGGATTCTTCGAGCAGCTTGCAGCTACAGAACCGATTCAAAGCCCTTTCCCTTATTAAGGACAACGAGGAAGAACAGCATGGACAGACTTCAGGGGTAGAGCAGGGGACCTTGAGAGGACCACCGCAAGAAACAGCAGCTGCGAAGCCTCGGCAGAGGCGTGTGGTGGTGGTGGGGGACTCCTTGCTGCGGGGTACAGAAGCAGTGGTTTGTGGGCCTGACAAGATGACTCGGGAGGTGTGTTGTCTCCCTGGGGCAAAGATCTGTGATGTGACCGAGAGGCTGACAAGACTCGTCAAGCCTACGGATCATTACCCCTTCCTTTTGGTCCATGTGGGAACCAATGATACTGCAAGGCACAGCTTTCCCAAGATCAGAAGAGATTATGAGGCTCTGGGGAGGAAGCTGAAAGAAATGGACGCACAGGTTGTCATCTCGTCTCTTATGCCAGTTGAAGGGCATGGTCCAGGAAGGGAGAGGAAAATAGGCGACGTAAACAACTGATGGTGTTGCCGAGAACAAATTGGATTCTTGGATCATGGACTGCGCTTCCATGCGGGGGGACTTCTGGCAAGAGATGGGGTGCATCTTACAACAGTTGGAAGAAACATTTTTGCCAACAGTCTCAAGAATTTGATCAGGAGGGCTTTAAACTGAGTCAAATGGGGGAGGGAGACAGTATTCTGGAAGGCAAAAGGGCTGGAGAAAATAGTCAAACTGTCATAGAGGGAACAAGGCAAACAGCGCAAGGACCCAACAGTGGGAGGCAAAAAAACTTGCACAGGGAGCAAGTAAAGGGAACACATGGTCTCAGATGTCTCTACAGTAATGCACAGAGCATGGGAAATAAGCAAGATGAACTTGAACTCCTAGCACTACAAAACAAATATGATATAATAGGCGTTACTGAAACCTGGTGGGATGAGTCACATGATTGGAATGTAGGAATAGAGGGGTATGACCTTTATAGGAGAAACAGGCCAAACAGGAAAGGAGGAGGAATAGCATTATATGTCAGGGATATTTACACCAGTGAAGAGATCCATGACATCAATACTGGAAGCCAGGTAGAGAGCATCTGGATAAAAATTAAAGGGGAGGGAAACAACAGGGATGTTATTGTGGGACTCTACTACAGACCCCCAAGTCAGACGGAGGAATTGGATGATGCCTTTCTAGAACAGATGAACACACATGCAGAAAGGAGAGATGTAGTAGTGATGGGTGACTTCAACTATCCTGATATTTGCTGGCAATCTAACTCAGCCAAAACTTCAAGGTCTAGCAAATTCCTTACATGCCTGGAAGACAATTTCATGGTCCAAAAGGTGGAAGAGGCAACAAGGGGGTCAGCTATTTTAGATCTGATCCTAACCAACAGGGTTGACCTGGTTAATGGGGTGCAAGTGGTGGGATCCTTAGGTGAGAGTGATCATGTTCTCCTGGAGTTTGTTATACAATGGAAAGGAGAAGCCAGGCATAGTCAGACACGCATTCTTGACTTTAGGAGAGCTGATTTCAATAAACTCAGGAAAATACTGGGGGTGATCCCATGGTCAGGAATACTAAAAGAGAAGAGACCTCAAGACGGATGGGACTTTCTCAAAAGGGAGATATTGAAGGCACAATTTCAAACAGTACCATTGAGGAAGAAAAATGGGAGGTGTCTCAAGAAACCAGGATGGATGACTAAAGAACTTTCAATGGAGCTAAGTTTTAAACGTAACATGTATAGGAAATGGAAAAGGGGGGAAATCACCAAAGAAGAATTCAAACAGATAGCGAACACGTGTAGGAGTAAAGTCAGAAAAGCTAAAGCGCAGAATGAGCTCAGGCTTGCTAGGGAGGTTAAGAACAATAAAAAGGTTTTTTTGGGGCATGTCCGCAGCAAAAGGAGGAAGAAGGAAATGATAGGGCCACTACATGGAGAAGATGGCAAAATGCTAACAGGGGACAGAGAAAAGGCAGAATTACTCAACACCTTCTTTGCCTCAGTGTTTTCAGAAAAGGAAAAGGAGGACCAACCTGAGGATAATGGAACAGAGGACACAATAGGGGAAATCCAGCTCAAAATAAGTAAAGAGGTAGTACAGGAATACCTTCTTAATCTAAATGAATTTAAATCTCCAGGACCAGATGAACTACATCCAAGAGTATTAAAAGAGCTGGCAAATATAATCTCAGAGCCATTGGCAATAATATTTGAGAACTCCTGGAGAACAGGAGAAGTCCCAGCAGACTGGAGGAGGGCAAACGTTGTCCCCATCTTCAAAAAGGGGGAAAAAGAGGATCCCAAAAATTATCGTCCAGTTAGTGTGACATCAATACCAGGGAAGATTCTAGAGCAGATCATTAAACAGAGAGTCTGTGAACATTTAGAAGGCAATGCCATAATCACAAAAAGTCAACATGGGTTTCAGAGAAACAAGTCATGCCAGACTAATGTGATCTCTTTTTTTGATAAAGTTACCAGCTTTGTAGATGAAGGGAATGCTGTGGACATCGCATACCTTGATTTCAGTAAGGCCTTTGACAAGGTTCCCCATGACATTCTTGCAAACAAGCTTGTCAAATGTGGGTTAGACAAGTTAACTGTTCAATGGATTTGTAATTGGTTGACCGGCCGAACCCAAAGGGTGCTCAGCAGTGGCTCCTCTTCGTCTTGGAAAGATGTGACCAGTGGGGTGCCACAGGGTTCTGTCCTGGGCCCAGTGCTATTCAACATCTTTATCAATGACTTGGATGAGGGAATTAGGGGCATATTTATCAAATTTGCAGATGACACCAAATTAGGAAGAGTAGCTAATACCCTAGAGGACAGGATCAAAATTCAGAATGACCTGGATAGACTGGAGAGCTGGGCCAAAGCTAACAAAATGAAATTCAATACGGAGAAATGTAAAGTACTGCATTTAGGGCGGAAAAATGAAATGCATAAATATAGGATGGGAGAGACCTGGCTGAATGAGACTACGTGCGAAAGGGATCTAGGAGTCCTAGTAGACCACAAGTTGAACATGAGTCAACAATGTGATGCGGCAGCTAAAAAGGCCAATGCGATTTTGGGCTGTATCAATAGAAGTATAGTGTCTAGATCAAGGGAAGTAATAGTGCCACTCTATTCTGCCTTGGTCAGACCTCACTTAGAATACTGTGTCCAGTTCTGGGCACCACAATTAAAAAAGGATACTGACAAATTGGAGCGTGTCCATAGAAGGGCAACTAAAATGGTGAAGGGTCTGGAAACGATGCCTTATGAGGAGAGACTTAGGGAGCTGGGTATGTTTAGCCTGGAAAAAAGATGGTTAAGAGGCGATATGATAGCCCTGTTTAAGTATTTGAAGGGATGTCACACTGAGGATGGAGCAGGCTTGTTTTCTGCTGCTCCAGAGACTGGAACACGGAGCAATGGGTGCAAGCTCCAGGAACAGAGATTCCACCTCAACATGAGGAGGAACTTTTTGACAGTAAGAGCTGTTCGGCAGTGGAACACACTCCCTCGGAGCGTGGTGGGGTCTCCTTCCTTGGAGGTCTTTAAACAGAGGCTGGATTGCCATCTGTCGGGGATGCTTTGATCAAGATTTCCTGCGTGTCAGGGGGGTTGGACTGGATGGCCCTCGTGGTCTCTTCCAACTCTGCAATTCTATGATTCTATGATGATTCTATGATAAAAGATGACGCTCTAGAACTTATGAGGAAATTAGGTTTCCGAACTGAGAAAAATGTGAAATATTTGGGGTTAATGATATCTAAAAATAATTCTGAATTCTTTCAGAACAATTATAGGAGAGTCTGGAACAAAATTAAAAATGATTTACAGAAGTGGAATAAGTTGATATTATCACTTTTGGGAAGGATCTCTGTCATAAAAATTAAACTGTTATCCAAGATGCTATTTTTATTTCAAACTATCCCTATTTTGACAAATGATTACTCCATTTAAACAATAGCAAAAATATATTTTGACATTAGTTTGGCAAGGCAAAAAAACAAGAGTCAGATTCAAGGTTTACAAGATGCAAAAGAAAGAGGCCTGCCAAGTTTGCCTAATTTTGTTGAAGGAATGGATAACACTGAAGAATAGAAGATTGCTACAATTAGAGAGTTTTGATTTAAGATTTGGATGGCATGGTTTTCTTCATTATGACAAGCTTAAAGTGAATAAGGACTTTAAGGATCATTACATTAGAAGATCTCTGTGGAGAATTTGGCCAAGATACAAATCTAGGTTTTATTCTAAAGTACCCTTATGGAATTCATCACATGAGGCCTTCTATAAACAAGAAACAATATTGAAAGATAGATGGATAACTTACAGAGACTTGTAGTATTTCATAATGGCCAATATAAAATGAAAACAAGGGAAGAATTAGAATCTGAAGGGTACAATTTTCACTGGTATCTCTATAGACAACTTAATGAGTGATTTAAGACAAATAAGTGATTAGAAGGCAGTGAGTTGTCCAAAGCAGAGTTGGAAATACAACTGTGTTCTGATGATGGTCATTTAATTACCAAGATGTATAAAATGTTGCTAAAAATAAAGATGGAAGAAGAACAAGTAAAAGAATGTATGGTCAAATGGGCACAAAATGTTGGCCATGAGATACAGTTAGAGCAGTGGGGGAAAATGTGGACTAAAGGTTTGAAATTTACTCTGAATTATGATCTTAAAAGAAAACTTTTATAAGATGATGTATACATAGTATTTAACACCTGAGAAATTGTCAAAAATGTATAAGGGGTCTAAAAATAAATGTTGGAAGTGTGAAGGTAAGATTGGATCTTTTTATCATATGTGATGTTCTTGTGAAAAGGCAAAAAAAAAAAAGGCACAGATCTATAAGATGCTGGAGGGTATTTTGAAAGTTGAGATACAATTAAAACCTGAAACTTTCCTGTTGGGAATGTTAGACAAGCATTTATTTTTTTAAAAATGGAAGAGTTTTACAGCACATGATGACTGCTGCAAGACTTTTATATACTCAGAAATGGAAGGACACTATGGATTTTATCAGACAAGCCCCTCCAAGGGTTCTTTTGCCAGCATATTTTAAAGTGTTTTTCTGCTGGCAAAAGAACCCTTTCTATCAGACCTACCTTGATCATCGTGAATAAGCAGCTATCAGAGTGAACAGAGCATGAAAAGAGCTCAGTTCACTTCTGCGCTCATGATCTCACCGATTCTCGCGAGAAGACGTGAGTGTGGTGAATTCAAAAAATAAAGAAAAATAAACATACAAAAAGTACACACAAGCACAGAAATACACTTTACAACTTACAAGTGAATCATGGAGGTTCATAAAAAGAGTGTACAGTACCTGGCTGTCATGCTCTCACCTGGAAGTGTTCTGTCATTTATGCTGTATCCACATGGGCACAATGGCATGAAGCTTCAAACACCGCAATGCTGGCACAAAGGTGGAACGAGAGATAAGTTGATGGCTTGGCCCGTCAATAAAACAGAACTGCTTTTTGACCTGACATGATTGCGAAAGGACAACATCATCTGATATGCATGCCCTTTTGCAATCGTTAGTTGTAGTTATGACACCATATTTGCTGCATCCGATAAAGTCCTATGATACGTACAGAAGAAGAATGGCTGATGAAGATGTATGACTTCACAGAAATGGACAAGCTGATGAAGTCAATTAAAGAGGGATCACTGACAAACTTCAAGAAAGATTGGGAAATAGTGATAACTCATATGAGACAATTGTGGGAGTATGTACCAGTGTTAGGCTTCAAAAACTAGTAAAAGCTCATAAACAGTAGAAGAATTCAGAAGATAACATAAATGAGAAAGTTAGATTAAATAACAAATACTGTATAACCAATAGCTGGGGGTAGGAAGTTAATTGTATGTCATATGTAGTTTTAGGTATGGTTGGAATGTTATTGTAATGTTTGCTTAGTCCCCCCTCCACTGCTTTTGTCTGTTCTTTCCTTGTAGTTTGTATTTGTGTTAATAAAATATATATATTTTAAAAAATGTTAGAGGGTATGCTGGTGTGATTCTCTAGAGCAGCCACCTTTGGACAGGCAGAAAGGTACCCCAGAAAGTCCATTTCCTGCTGAGACACTGTCACAAATTAGCTAGTTCTTTAGAGAGCTTCCAAGTCACAAAGGCCTTGGTTTGAAAGCAACAGTGGCAAGCGGGAGGTGCAGTGCCTTTCCCCCACACCTCACATAGTAAAGCTAGAGCTTGGAAAAGTTACTTTTTGAACTTTAACTCCCAGAAATCCCACCAGCATGGTCAGCAACTAGGCTGGCTGGGAGATACTGGGAGTAATATTATTATTGTTATTAACTTTATTTATACCCCACTTTACACAAAAATGGGACTCAAGGCAGTGTACAAGTTAATACAAGCACACTATAGCTAAAAACAAAAAACAAAGGCCAACATTAAAACAGAATCAAATTGTTGACAACATTAAAATATGAAGTTGAAGGCTTTCACGACCGGCATCCATAGACTCTATGATCCATACCCTAGAGGACAGGATCAAAATTCAGAATGACCTGGATAGACTGGAGAGCTGGGCCAAAGCTAACAAAATGAAATTCAATACGGAGAAATGTAAAGTACTGCATTTAGGGTGGAAAAATGAAATGCATAAATATAGGATGGGAGAGACCTGGCTGAATGAGACTACGTGCGAAAGGGATCTAGGAGTCCTAGTAGACCACAAGTTGAACATGAGCCAACAGTGTGATGCGGCAGCTAAAAAGGCCAATGCAATTTTGGGCTGTATCAATAGAAGTATAGTGTCTAGATCAAGGGAAGTAATAGTGCCACTCTATTCTGCCTTGGTCAGACCTCACTTAGAATACTGTGTCCAGTTCTGGGCACCACAATTCAGAAAGGATATTGACAAATTGGAGCGTGTCCAGAGAAGGGCAACTAAAATGGTGAAAGGTCTGGAAACAATGCCTTATGAGGAGAGACTTAGGGAGCTGGGTATGTTTAGCCTGGAAAAAAGACGGTTTAGAGGCGATATGATAGCCCTGTTTAAGTATTTGAAGGGATGTCACGCTGAGGATGGAGCAGGCTTGTTTTCTGCTGCTCCAGAGACTGGAACACGGAGCAATGGGTGCAAGCTCCAGGAACAGAGATTTCACCTCAACATGAGGAGGAACTTTTTGACAGTAAGAGCTGTTCGGCAGTGGAATGCACTCCCTCGGAGCGTGGTGGGGTCTCCTTCCTTGGAGGTCTTTAAACAGAGGCTGGATGGCCATCTGTCGGGGATGCTTTGATTGTGATTTCCTGCGTGGCAGGGGGGTTGGACTGGATGGCCCTCGTGGTCTCTTCCAACTCTGCAATTCTATGATTCTATGACTCTCCTTGGGTTTTTTTCCGGGCTGTGAGGCCATGTTCTGGAATAGTTTCTTTCTGGCATTTTGCCTGCATCTGTGGCTGGCATCCTCAGAGAAATAAGGATGCCAGCCACAGATCTCTGAGGATGCCAGCCACAGATGCAGGCGAAACATCAGAAAGAAACTATTCCAGAACACGGCCTCATAGCCTGGAAAAAAACCCAAGGAAAATCTAAACATTAAAATAATTTAAAACATGCACTGAAAAAGGGATAAACAGTTAAAAACAGTTCAATTAAACACAATACAACACCTGCTTAAAAGCCCTTTCTTTAAAAATCTTTGGTGGTAAAAGCTTCTGGAATAAAACAAATTCATATTAGCCTGTTGACAGAAGGGCAGCAAGGAGGAGTCCATTGTGGTCTCCCCAGGATGGGAGTTCCAGAGCCTAGAAGCGGCCGCTGAGAAGGTCCCACCTCACATCCCCATCAGCTGTGCCTGACAGGAAGGGCCTCTCCTAAGGATCTTAGGTTTTGTGGGAGACACAGTCTGTCAAACGTAATATTTCCAAGTTCTAGGTGGGACATCTAGCATCACTCCAGTCTGTCCCCTACCATCTCCAGCCTAGAGCAGCTTCTTCATTTGGCCAAATGAGAGTTCCAGCCCTTCAAACTGTGAGCATTTAGAATTCTGCCTTAATGGATTGTTGTCTAAGAAACACCTGGGTGTCTGGGACAATCTGCAAGAGCTGGAAGTACCTTTACAACTTAATGATACTAGTAACAATTGTAATTAGCACTATGCAATGTACCTACTAAAATATATCCTGCTATAGTATGAAGAAAATACAATGTATAAAACTCAGAACTACAGTTGTCCCTCCACTTTTGCGAACTTAACATTCGCGGTTTTGATTATTCGCGGTTTTGGGAGAGCCCCTGCGGGCCCCCCCAAAACTGCGACACGGGGCCTCCGGAGGCCCCGTGAAAGCCCTGGGAGGGGCTGGGGAGGCCTTCACGGGGCCCCGGAGGCGCTCCGGAGGCACTCCGGAGGCCCCATGAAAGCCTGGGGAGGGGTTGGGGAGGGCTGGGGAGGCGAGTGACAATGGGGCCTCCGGAGGCCTTGGGGTCGCTTGGGGAGGGCGGGGGGCGGCCGGGAAAAGCGACCGCGAGGCCTCCGAAGGCCTCGGGAGTCGCTTGGGGAGGGCGGGGGCGGCAGGGAAAAGCGACCGCGAGGCCTCCGGAGGCCTCGGGAGTCGCTTGGGGAGGGCGGGGGCGGCAGGGAAAAGCGACTGCGAGGCCTCCGGAGGCCTCGGGGGTCGCTTGGGGAGGGCGGGGGGCGGCAGGGAATAGCGACCGCGAGGCCTCCGGAGGCCTCGGGGGTCGCTTGGGGAGGGCGGGGGGCGGCAGGGAAGAGCGACCGCGAGGCCTCCGGAGGCCTCGGGGGTCGCTTGGGGAGGGCGGGGGGCGGCAGGGAAGAGCGACCGCGAGGCCTCCGGAGGCCTCGGGGGTCGCTTGGGGAGGGCGGGGGGCGGCCGGGAAGAGCGACCGCGAGGCCTCCGGAGGCCTCGGGGGTCGCTTGGGGAGGGCGGGGGGCGGCCGGGAAGAGCGACCGCGAGGCCTCCGGAGGCCTCGGGGGTCGCTTGGGGAGGGCGGGGGCGGCCGGGAAGAGCGACCGCGAGGCCTCCGGAGGCCTCGGGGGTCGCTTGGGGAGGGCGGGGGGGCGGCCGGGAAGAGCGACCGCGAGGCCTCCGGAGGCCTCGGGGGTCGCTTGGGGAGGGCGGGGGGCGGCCGGGAAGAGCGACCGCGAGGCCTCCGGAGGCCTCGGGGGTCGCTTGGGGAGGGCGGGGGGCGGCCGGGAAGAGCGACCGCGAGGCCTCCGGAGGCCTCGGGGGTCGCTTGGGGAGGGCGGGGGGCGGCCGGGAAGAGCGACCGCGAGGCCTCCGGAGGCCTCGGGGGTCGCTTGGGGAGGGCGGGGGGCGGCCGGGAAGAGTGACCGCGAGGCCTCCGGAGGCCTCGGGGGTCGCTTGGGGAGGGCGGGGGGCGGCCGGGAAGAGCGACCTGGAGGCCTCGGGGTCGCTTGGGGAGGGCGGGGGGCGGCAGGGAAAAGCGACTGCGAGGCCTCTGGAGGCCTCGGGGTCGCTTGGGGAGAGCGGGTGGAGGACTGTCATTATTCGCGGAATTTTCACATTCGCGGGGGTCTATTGAACCTAACCCCCGCGAATGTGAAGGGACAACTGTACTGTCTGTTACTTATTATTATTCACAACACATATACAGAATGTAACTTTTACATTAAAACAAAACATACACTTCCCACTTTCAAATTGGAACTTTCCTGACACCAGACATTGATCTATATATAATGACAATAGATTAATACAAGTATATAACATAAATCATTTGTTTATAACACTGTTCTGAATTAACAATATACACTTTAAGAATTAGTTCAAACACAAAACAGATGTTATGTGAGCACACAGTTGAGTATATGGTGTTGTTTTCATACCTAGCCAGTAATTTATCTAAAGACTATTATTTTCAAGCAGTGAAACAAATTTTATACATGTAACATAAATATATGTATGCAGATAAGTATGTGGTATTACTTTCACACCTAAGCAGCAAGTTACAAGCCTGAAACAAATGTCCCTTAAAACATTGAATTTTGTGGTCTTGAATGAAGAAAGGTGATAGGAGTTATGATATAACCCTATTCTACTGTTCACAGCATACGACAACCTCCAGAGCCAATGTGGTGTCGTTTTGGAATCCCTTCGTCAGTGCCAGTCTGTATTAAAAATTATTTGTTGTTAATAATTATTCAATGGTCTATTTTAGGTAACAAAATTAAATAAATAGGTGTGAGTCCAAACAAAGCTCACCTTATATTCTTATTACCATGTGGAATTAATTAAGGTCTCTCCATCAAGATGAATCCTATAGATTCTACAAAATATATGTATAGAATTAATACCCATCTCCAGCCTAGAGCAGCTTTTTCATTTGGCCAAATGAGAGTTCCAGCCCTTCAAATTGTAAGCATTTAATATTCTGTCTTGATGGATTGTTGAACATCACATTATGCCTAGGTTTAGGGCACTGAAAATGGGTTCTTGCCCTCCTCCAGAAACAGATGGAGTCAAGCAAACTACCCACTTTTTGAATTGTTTGAAAAGAAAATTCTGTCTTAAACAATTCCCTTTAAAGTAATTTTGCCATCTACACTGGGCTGGCTCAACTCTGGCTGTCCCTCTCCCCCTGCCTGGAGGAATGCTTGCATCTGCTCTTGTTTAAAAGCGTGCTAATTCAAACCGGCTATTTTGTTTAGGCAGAGAGGCGTGAGATAAAAATGTGGGCCCAGCTTCCTTAGGAGAGTTCATTACTTTGTTTCTTCATGGTATGGAAACTTTTGCTTCAGCTAGCCCTTGTGACTGGAAAAAAAAATAGGCCAGTTAATCACAGCAGAACAACCAAAGCTTTTTTAAAAGGGTTATTAAGGAAGTATTTTGCAAGGACAGCTAGAGGGAGTGTCACTAGACATGGGGCTTGGGAAATCTTTCTTCGTTTTTTGTAAAACAAGGGCTGAGACTACTGTGAAGGCTGGGCTTTTGATGGAATTTCTATTAGTCAGGGACTACATTAAAAGGATGTTTCCAGAGCACTCTCTCTCTCTCTCTCTCTCTCTCTCTCTCTCTCTCTCTCTCTCTGTGTGTGTGTGTGTGTGAGAGAGAGAGAGAGAGAGAGATGAATACAAATGAAACTCAAATCTATCCAAGACGGCTCTGCAGACATGGGTGAGCAGCAAAGGAGCAAGGCAAAGGTCTTGCTGCTTAAGGTCATCGTTGCAAAGCTCTGATTGGGGAAAAACCCTACCATTTTTTTATTTAAAAAAACCCTCAGACATGTTCTGGTAGCGGGGCTGGGGATATGTCCATGTAGTGGTCATCAGTGCATGAGAAATAATATTCTGCACTTTCATAGAAACACATAGGCCTTATCTACACAAGCCAGGATATTCTGGCTCAGTGCTGGTGTATCCTGGCTGCAGATCAGGCCTGTGTTTCCCCCGTTACCTCAATGAAATGGGCCGGAGTCCAGACATGAATACCAGCCTGTCACTGCAGCTGCCATTTACCTTGCCCTCTTGGTGTCGAGGAAGCTGGCCGCAACATGTGACCCAAGGCCCCCTGCATGTGACCAGCCTTATTCACATGGTGAAGGACCCATTCCTGGACCCAGAAGGGTAAGGGTGACCAGCAGCTGGAGCGACAGGCTGGCCTGCCTGGGACGGGCTCCTGCGGACACATGGGGCCCACTCTGTTTTTTTCCCCCAGCAGCAACAGTTATATTTTCTTATAACACTGTATTGGGCCCTACCCTGGCTTGCCCCTGTCTGAGCTCCGTTTCTGCTCCGGGGATCATAAGGACTGCCCAGGGGCAGAACAGCAAAAATGTGCTGCATTGTATGGACAGCACAGCTCTCAGACAGGTGCAAGCTAGGGTAAATTACCCATCTAGATAAGGCCATCGAGAGAGGCCATACATTTCCTCAGTAGAGCTCATGGAAGCCTATACTGATGCTTCCTGCTCACCTCCATCTCATACTAGTCTGCTGTATTTTATCCTTATAGATACGTGGTACAAGATCTGTCTATTACATAACGAGACTGTGTTTCTGCCTTTCAGACAAATAAGGGAGAATTGATTGTGAATACTTGAGTGGTGACCTTGAACATGTCTGAACCTGCATGACAAACATCAACACTCTCTGCCGTTCAGTTAATTGTTAGTCATCGTTTAAAGCGGCTGTGTTGTCTGTTGTGTGCTGGAAAAATGCTAAATTTAAAAGTCAAGCAATATGACATTCTGCAGCAACTTGAGGCAGACCCAAACCTTTTTCAAAAAATCATTACTTGTGATGAAACCTGGATCTTCCAGTATGATCCTGAGACAAAACGACAGTCAATGCACTGGAAAACATCATCATCACCAAGAATGAAACAAGCATGTCAAAGCAAGTCCATATTCAAAGCCATGCTCTTTTTTTTTTTACATCAAAGGTGTAATTTTGACAGAATGGGTTCCAGAAGCCAGAACAGTGAACCAGTATTATTATAAGGAAGTTTTGACAAAGTTGAGAGAAAGAGTCTGGGGAAAAAAAAAGGCTAGAACTGTGGGGAAATGTTTTCATTCTTCATCAAGATAATGCGCCTGCCTATACAGCACTTTGTATGAAGCAGTTTTTGGCCGATAAATGCATTACTACACTTGAACATCCTCCATATTTGCCAGATTTGGCACCATGCGACTTTTTTCTTTTCCCTAATATGAAATTGGTGCTTAAAGGAACATGTTTTGAGTCAATTGATGCAGTATGAAGAAAACGGCAGATGTGTTGACACAGCTGACAGAAACTGATTTGCTCCACACCTTCAACCAGTGGAAAACAAGATTGCATCAGTGTGTGAGTGTGAATGGGGAGTATAATGAAGGGGACAAGCATTAGAATTGTACAGTACATATGAATAAAGATGGGTTATTTTAATTAGTCTTGTTATTTAATAGACAGACCTCGTATATTAAATATGTATTGGGCAATTTAAGAGCCTTTTTGGTTTTACTGAGAGCAAGCATACAAGGCTTTGATCCGGATATCTAAACAGGAGTAGGAGAGGCATAAACTTTCACGCTCTGTTTTTCTCCTAAAAAGTCTCCCGTGTGAGCTTTTTATAAATAGTTAATTATCACTAATGGAGACCCCACCCCACCCCATTTTAACTTCTTGTTTTATTTTGTTTTTAAAATGCACATAAAAATGATGATAGAGGCTTAAACCTCTCCAAACTGCCTGCAGGTCCTAGAATCATACAGTAGAACCATAAAGTTGGAAAGCAATCTGAGGGGCAACTAGTCCAGGCCCCTTCAGGAATGTGCAGGAACTCATAGCTAAAGTATCCCTGAAAAGCAGTCATCCAACCTCTAAACCTCCAGTGAAGGAGAATCCAGAATCTACAATCTTCTGAGCCAAACAATATTATAATCAGAAAATTAGGGTTGGTTTAGATGAAGGAATAAAATGTGGATTGGTGTGTACGTGTGCCAATTCACAGCAGCTTTCATCTGTCTCAACAATTTTTTTGCAAGGTCACTGGTGTGCAAAGCTATCTGTGTTTGCTGTTCACACAGAGGCATGCCAGCAAATCAAGATGGCGGGTGCGAGCGAATTACTAGCAGTTCTATACTCCCCACCAAACAGTATTTTAAAAAACAACAACAACTAAATCCAAGGTGTGGAAGAGCAATCTTCCACTTAAATAATGACAAAAGAAGGAAAGAAAGGCTGTTTCATCGCCTCAGCACATGATCACTACGGCGACAATCTAACATGATGGTTTGGTGATCTGCCTTCTTAGCCAGCTTCACCCCCTGCACACATCCGACCAATTAGCTATCTTCACAATGCTCTGTGATACAATTTGGTTGCAAGTGAGAGGGCACATTTTCCCCACAGTTGTCAAAAACTTGGGAAAAGACCCAAAGGCTTCTGCCCCAGACTTTCCCTGAATTTTGTTCCCCCTCCCTCTGAAAATGATGAAATGCTGTGGGATCCCATGAGATTCCCAAAGAGTTGATGAGGATTTATTTCACCCCTTAATGTTAAGTGGGAGAAAAATAAGATAGGAGTCATAAACTGCACATTGCAGCATAAATCCTACTGTCAGCTCCAAGCAGAATAGAGCCATTGAATCAATGGCAACTTCACACAACAACATTTGAAAAGTTCTTTTGATTCAGCGGAGTCTCCCTAGCTGGGACTAGCCATTGGATTTGGGCAATTACGAGTATGTTTAACATAGTGCCTAGTTTCCCCTTGAGGTAAAATAGATTAAGAGCTGTTGAATGACTCATGGTCACTGTAGGGTATGAGACTAAAGCTCCCAAATAACAAAAAAAGTGCTGATTTGCATAAAATGTACATGTACTAATTTATATGCATTGATGCAAATTTAGCTAGACTTAATACTATAATTTACATTTGAAATCTAATCTCTATGGCTTTTTCTGCACAAACGAAGATTTAGGAAGGACTCATCCCATGCTTTCTGCCAGCATGCTGATGACTAAAAAGGCCAATCCAAGATAAACAAGTCCGGTTGCAGAAAGCAGAGCAGAGGGTCTCATTGGGTGATGTTTCTGGGTTGTGATTCTTTCTGCATTGTCATTTCTCTTCAAGACTTGTTCGGTGTGAGTTCTCAAATATGGCTGCAGCATTGTGGATAATGCGTCTCCATGCTGCCCGATGTGAGGCCATGGCGGACCATTGTTGGTGATCAATTTGGCCGAGCCTGAGATATTGTTTCAGGGAATCCTTGTATTGCTTTTTTTGGAGCACCCCTCTTATGCTGACCCGTGGCGAGTTCACTGTAGAGTACTATTTTTGGGAGGCAATGGTCCTCCATCCTAGAAATGCGCCCTGCCCAGCGTAGCTGTGTTCTCAATATCATGGCCTCAATGCTGGTGATCCCTGCTTGCTCAAGGACAGAAATCTAATAACTCTCATCTTAATAAGGAAGTTATGGCAAGGTCCCCTGTGTGCATCTGCTCAGTTTGCTTTACAGGTCCTAAGTTGCTACTGGGCTCATCCAAGGCTCACACTTTCTTATAGTTTTTACAAACTTTAAACCAAACCTGGCTGGAGTTGTTCTTCTAATAGAAGATGTTTTTGAATCAGGGACTGTCCTCTGACACTTCCTCAAATAGAAGGGTGTCCCCTATAATGCATATCCTCCAACTATCCCAATTTGGCAGGGACAGTCCAAGGTAATCCTCTGCCATCCCACTTTTTCAGCTGTTTCTAAAATAGATTTTCCTTGAGTTTTTTCCAGGCTGTGAGGCCGTGTTCTGGAATAGTTTCTTTCTGATGTTTCGCATCCATCTGTTTCTAAAATGTCCCAGTTTCTCTCTCTCTCCCTCTCACTTCCTCCTTTTATCTTCAGTTTTACTTCAGCAAACTGAGTTCAAAATGCAAAAGTATTTTGCACTCAATTAACTTGTTTGTGGGGGAGGAAGTCAAGTGGGGGCAGAGTTTTGCTCTTCCTCAACAGGCTCTGGCAAAAGCAAACTACCATGTCCTTGTTTGTCTCTTCTTCCTCATTAATAACTTTAGCCATCTTGATCACACTCTTATGTCATTTGGCCTCACATGTCCCAGTTTTCATCTGTGAAATGATGGAGATTATGATAATGGTCCCTATACATTAGGCAATATTCTAAACCATTGTCTTCATTGGATGCTAAGATTCCATATGATGGAACCATGCCAATTAAAGTGAAATATAGTGCCATAATTGGATAATGTGAAAGGGCCCTAGGTGTTGTTGGGATCACCACTGCTGCCCAACAGGAAAATTCCCTAGGTTCCTCCAATGGAAATAGGGCATTCGCTACGAGGCACTGTGGTGATACTCATTTAAGGGATTATTACATCTTAGAAGTAAACAGCCTCAGATGTCAATATAGTAGAGTAGGTCTGGGGCAAGAGGTAGAATCATAGAATCATAGAATTGCAGAGTTGGAAGAGACCACGAGGGCCATCCAGTCCAACCCCCTGCCACGCAGGGAATCACAATCAAAGCATCCCCGACAGATGGCCATCCAGCCTCTGTTTAAAGACCTCCAAGGAAGGAGACCCCACCACGCTCCGAGGGAGTGTGTTCCACTGCCGAACAGCTCTGACTGTCAAAAAGTTCCTCCTCATGTTGAGGTGGAATCTCTGTTCCTGGAGCTTGCACCCATTGCTCCGTGTTCCAGTCTCTGGAGCAGCAGAAAACAAGCCTGCTCCATCCTCAGCGTGACATCCCTTCAAATACTTAAACAGGGCTATCATATCGCCTCTAAACCGTCTTTTTTCCAGGCTAAACATACCCAGCTCCCTAAGTCTCTCCTCATAAGGCATTGTTTCCAGACCTTTCACCATTTTAGTTGCCCTTCTCTGGACACGCTCCAATTTGTCAATATCCTTTCTGAATTGTGGTGCCCAGAACTGGACACAGTATTCTAAGTGAGGTCTGACCAAGGCAGAATAGAGTGGCACTATTACTTCCCTTGATCTAGACACTATACTTCTATTGATACAGCCCAAAATTGCATTGGCCTTTTTAGCTGCCGCATCACACTGTTGGCTCATGTTCAACTTGTGGTCTACTAGGACTCCTAGATCCCTTTCGCACATAGTCTCATTCAGCCAGGTCTCTCCCATCCTATATTTATGCATTTCATTTTTCCGCCCTAAATGCAGTACTTTACATTTCTCCGTATTGAATTTCATTTTGTTAGCTTTGGCCCAGCTCTCCAGTCTATCCAGGTCATTCTGAATTTTGATCCTGTCCTCTAGGGTATTAGCTACTCCTCCCAATTTGGTGTCATCTGCAAATTTGATAAGTATGCCCCTAATTCCCTCATCTAAGTCATTGATAAAGATGTTGAATAGCACTGGGCCCAGGACAGAACCCTGTGGCACCCCACTGGTCACATCTTTCCAAGACGAAGAGGAGCCACTGCTGAGCACCCTTTGGGTTCGGCCGGTCAACCAATTACAAATCCATTGAACAGTTAACTTGTCTAGCCCACATTCTACAAGCTTGTTTGCAAGAATGTCATGGGGAACCTTGTCAAAGGCCTTACTGAAATCAAGGTATGCAATGTCCACAGCATTCCCTTCATCTACCAAGCTGGTAACTTTATCAAAAAAAGAGATCAGATTAGTCTGGCATGACTTGTTTCTCTGAAACCCATGCTGACTTTTTGTGATTATGGCATTGCCTTCTAAATGTTCACAGACTCTCTGTTTAATGATCTGTTCTAGAATCTTCCCTGGTATTGATGTCAGACTAACTGGACGATAGTTGTTGGGATCCTCTTTTTTCCCCTTTTTGAAGATGGGAACAACGTTTGCCCTCCTCCAGTCTGCTGGGACTTCTCCTGTTCTCCAGGAGTTCTCAAATATTATTGCCAATGGCTCTGAGATTATATTTGCCAGCTCTTTTAATACTCTTGGATGCAGTTCATCTGGTCCTGGAGATTTAAATTCATTTAGATTAAGAAGGTATTCCTGTACCACCTCTTTACTTATTTTCAGCTGGATTTCCCCTATTGTGTCCTCTGTTCCATTTTCCTCAGGTTGGTCCTCCTTTTCCTTTTCTGAAAACACTGAGGCAAAGAAGGTGTTGAGTAATTCTGCCTTTTCTCTGTCCCCTGTTAGCATTTTGCCATCTTCTCCACGTAGTGGCCCTATCATTTCCTGCTTCCTCCTTTTGCTGCGGACATACCCAAAAAAACCCTTTTTATTGTTCTTAACCTCCCTAGCAAGCCTGAGCTCATTCTGCACTTTAGCTTTTCTGACTTTACTCCTACACGTGTTCGCTATCTGTTTGAATTCTTCTTTGGTGATTTCCTCCCTTTTCCATTTCCTATACATGTTCCGTTTAAAACTTAGCTCCATTGAAAGTTCTTTAGTCATCCATCCTGGTTTCTTGAGACACCTCCCATTTTTCTTCCTCAATGGTACTGTTTGAAATTGTGCCTTCAGTATCTCCCTTTTGAGAAAGTCAAAACCGTCTTGAGGTCCCTTCTCTTTTAGTATTCTTGACCATGGGATCATCCCCAGTATTTCCCTGAGTTTATTGAAATCAGCTCTCCTAAAGTCAAGAATGCGTGTCTGACTATGCCTGGCTTCTCCTTTCCATTGTATAACAAACTCCAGGAGAACATGATCACTCTCACCTAAGGATCCCACCACTTGCACCCCATTAACAAGGTCGTCTCTGTTGGTTAGGATCAGATCTAAAATAGCTGACCCCCTTGTTGCCTCTTCCACCTTTTGGACCATGAAATTGTCTTCCAGGCATGTAAGGAATTTGCTAGACCTTGTAGTTTTGGCTGAGTTAGATTGCCAGCAAATATCAGGATAGTTGAAGTCACCCATCACTACTACATCTCTCCTTTCTGCATGTATGTTCATCTGTTCTAGAAAGGCAACATCCAATTCCTCCGTCTGATTTGGGGGTCTGTAGTAGAGTCCCACAATAACATCCCTGTTGTTTCCCTCCCCTTTAATTTTTATCCAGATGCTCTCCACCTGGCTTCCAGTATTGATGTCATGGATCACTTCACTGGTGTAAATATCCCTGACATATAATGCTATTCCTCCTCCTTTCCTGTTTGGCCTGTTTCTCCTATAAAGGTTATACCCCTCTATTCCTACATTCCAATCATGAGACTCGTCCCACCAGGTTTCAGTAACGCCTATTATATCATATTTGTTTTGTAGTGCAAGGAGTTCTAGTTCATCTTGCTTATTTCCCATGCTCTGTGCATTAGTGTAGAGACATCTGAGACCATGTGTTCCCTTTACTTGCTCCCTGTGCAAGTTTTTTTGCCTCCCACTGTTGGGTCCTTGCGCTGTTTGCCTTGTTCCCTCTATGACAGTTTGACTATTTTCTCCAGCCCTTTTGCCTTCCAGAATACTGTCTCCCTCCCCCATTTGACTCAGTTTAAAGCCCTCCTGATCAAATTCTTGAGAGTGTTGGCAAAAATGTTTCTTCCAACTGTTGTAAGATGCACCCCATCTCTTGCCAGAAGTCCCCCTGCATGGAAGCGCAGTCCATGATCCAAGAATCCAATTTGTTCTCGGCGACACCATCTACGGAGCCAGTTGTTTACGTCGGCTATTTTCCTCTCCCTTCTTGGACCATGCCCTTCAACTGGCAGAAGAGACGAGATGACCACCTGTGCGTTCATTTCTTTCAGCTTCCTCCCCAGGGCCTCATAATCTCTTCTGATCTTGGGAAAGCTGTGCCTTGCAGTATCATTGGTTCCCACATGGACCAAAAGGAAGGGGTAATGATCCGTAGGCTTGATGAGTCTTGTCAGCCTCTCGGTCACATCACAGATCTTTGCCCCAGGGAGACAACACACCTCCCGAGTCATCTTGTCAGGCCCACATACCACTGCTTCTGTACCCCTCAGCAAGGAGTCCCCCACCACCACCACACGCCTCCGCTGAGGCTTCGCAGCTGCTGTTCCTTGCGGTGGTCCTCTCAAGGTCCCCTGCTCAACCCCTGAAGTCTGTCCATGCTGTTCTTCCTCATTGTCCTTGATAAGGGAAAGGGCTTCAAATCGATTCTGTAGCTGCAAGCTGCTGGAAGAATCCCTGGATTTTCTTGTTCTGTGTGTGACATTCCTCCAGCTGTCTACTTCCTGTGTCCGTGAAGTGACCCTCTCCTCCACAGCCACTTCCTCTGTGCGGTCCCCATCCAAGAGTGTTCGTTCTGTTCTGTCCAGGAAAACCTCTTGCTCCCGAATCTGTTGAAGTGTAGCTACCCGTGTCTCCAGCTGCTGTACTTTCTCCTCCAAGAGGGCTACCAGCTTGCATTTGGTGCATGTGAAGTTCTCCACGTCTGTAGACAAGAATAGAAACATCGCACAAGTGTTGCAAGTGACTGCTGCAGTCCCCTCAGTGTCCATGATGAGAGCTTTTAGGTAATCTAAGAACTCTTAGTTAACGCTGATAATGCTAAGCTGTACTTTTAGGTCTGCTGTATTTTTGTTTGGTTACTGATATTCGCGCGCCTCTGGCTCTTGAGGGTAAAAGGGGAAGTTCAGAAGTTCAAGCCCCTCAGCAACAAGCAGCCTCTCCCAACAGTTTTTTAAAAAAGTTTTAAAAGTTGCTTCCTTCTTCTCCCTGGCAGGAAACTGGCAGGAAACTTGCTGTCCAGAAGCTGCTCTCCTTCTCTCTGGCAGGAAACTGGCCTGGAAAGCCTCTGCAAGGACTTATATAGAGCTAGGCTCCCAGCTCCACCCCCTAATGACTCACAGGTGTGACTCACAGGTGTGACTCACAGGAAGGCCTCTGGCTCTTGAGGGTAAAAGGGGAAGTTCAGAAGTTCAAGCCCCTCAGCAACAAGCAGCCTCTCCCAACAGTTTTTTAAAAAAGTTTTAAAAGTTGCTTCCTTCTTCTCCCTGGCAGGAAACTGGCAGGAAACTTGCTGTCCAGAAGCTGCTCTCCTTCTCTCTGGCAGGAAACTGGCCTGGAAAGCCTCTGCAAGGACTTATATAGAGCTAGGCTCCCAGCTCCACCCCCTAATGACTCACAGGTGTGACTCACAGGTGTGACTCACAGGAAGGCCTCTGGCTCTTGAGGGTAAAAGGGGAAGTTCAGAAGTTCAAGCCCCTCAGCAACAAGCAGCCTCTCCCAACAGTTTTTTAAAAAAGTTTTAAAAGTTGCTTCCTTCTTCTCCCTGGCAGGAAACTGGCAGGAAACTTGCTGTCCAGAAGCTGCTCTCCTTCTCTCTGGCAGGAAAGGGAGAAAGTAGCATGGGCTGGGTAAATGATAGAGATCTCTGAGATTACATTGATGTTTAAAATGCATGCAGCCCGTGAATAAATCAAACAATATGGTTCCCAATAGCTTCTGTTAAACCAGTGATTCCCAAACTTTGGTCCCCCAAGTGTTTTGGACTTCATCTCCAAGAAGCCCTAGCCATCTTGGCCAGTACACAGGAATTCTGGAAGACCAAGCCCCAAACATCTGGAGGAACAGAGTTTGGGAACCACTATGTTAAACAAAATATCACGGGCACTTTCACTAGGGATGCCTGAAACCTTCAAACAGTTGTGCTTGAACCCTGTACGGGCCCAACTCCACATTATGCTCTCTGGAGAAGAACAGGATCCATTTTTAGATTTTATGGCCAGGGCCAACAAGTGCAGTCCTACTCACTGTCCCACCTCTTCTTTGAATTTTACCTGATCAAGTCAATGAAACAGGTATATCAGTGCATTTCAGGGTCATGGGGCCATCAGCAACCCCAGGACCCATGAGTTTATCTGTATAGGAAAGAGTACACCTCATTCATTCATTCATTCATTGCAGCCTAGAATGTCAGCCTTTAAGCATCCAGCCCCTTTGTGAGCTCAGAAAGAAACTGGCCATAAATTGTATAAAACATTCAGTTTCATGTGATTTTATGTACCTCACTCCCTGTGACTCAAAGAACAACCCACACCCTAATGCACAATATAATTTATGGTCAGTCTAAAAATGTTAGTGCTGTGTTTAAGAACTTAGCCTGCAGAGAAACTTCATGAACCTGGATCTTCTTCCTCAGCAGGAAGCAGATTTCAAGCTTGCAGGATATACTTTCACTTTTTACTAGAACACTGATCCCAAGATCCCCAACTGGAGCCTGGTGCAAGTAAACCTGCACTGATGAGTAAAAAATTATCAGCTCAGGAATTTGTTTTGAGCACCACAACAGAATGCAGCTTGCAGTCCTCCCACGCAAAAACCCACTCCTGATTACTGTGAGCTTTCTTTATTTGAACAATGTGATTTAGGGTGGCGAGGACTCATTTGTTGCTGCTGTTTTTATATCATTGGGAATGAGAAATCTTTGCCAGTCTGCTGTAAATTATCCAGATATCTCTACCAGTAGATCCAGAAACAAGGAGTCCTGGGTGGCATAGAAAAGACTAACAAAATGTATTACAGCATAATCTCATGAAGATTTATGCTACAATTAATGTTTTGGGGCTTGTATAGATGGGCAATTTACCCCGGTTTCCCCCCATGTTAGAGCCCTGCAGTCCAATGCAGGGCTGTTCCCCAATTTGCCTCTGGACAGTCCTTATGATGTCTGAGGCAAAGCCAGGTAAACCCTTTTAAAAACTTTTCAAAATAACCCATGGGAAAACCCATATCATGCAGGAAAACCCACATGGGTCTGGCATAGGAATGCATTGCTGCCCACCGCCACCAATGTCACTCTGAAGCTAGGAATGAGGCCCCCAGCACATGAGCAAGGCCCCCTGCATGTGACCAGCCTTGACTACATGCTGAGAGCCTCCTTCCCAGCCTCTGAGAGTATGACCTGCAACAGTGGTGGAGGCATCCACTGATACAGTGGATTTATAGTCACAAAAGCTCATGCTAAAATAAAAACTAAAAGGTGCTGTTACATTCCTTCCTTCCTGTCCCTCCCCTTCCTCATTTTGATGTTGCAGGAGATCTTACTGATCCAACCCTGCTGGCACAGCCTTCCTCCCTGTCTTTCAAGCAAGATTTTAAAAACAAAACAAATGTGTGGGCATTAAAGGTCACTGTATTGCGGGAGGGGGCAACATGCACAGAAGATAGAGCCCCAGCTGTGCCAGTAAATGTGCATATCATTTAGAGGCCTTTAATTGCATGCAAATCAGGTAATGCTGTTCATGGAGAATGGCCTTTTGCATTCACAAATAGTGCACCCACAGGCTCTGGTTTTAACTTCATAGCTGCACTGAGGAGGTTGCATATTAGGCAGCCTAAGTGATGGGATGGGGAGGGGGGAGGAAGAAGAGATATGCAAAGAGGGTAGAATTCAGACATAGCTGCGTTAGCCTGGATCAGTATGCAGAAGGGTCTGGTAACACCTTCATCATGCTGATGAAGTAGACTTAAAGTGTACGAAAGCTTAGGCTGTCAAGTCCTTTCTCTCAGTTTAGTCTAAAAAATGCTACAAGGTCCCTTTGCATATGCAAAGAAGGTTTGCTCTAGTCTAGACCAAGAAGTAACATCTTTTGAAAAAGAGAGCTGATTTTTTCAAGCCTAAGTGCAAAAGCCTCACAATAAGGGAAGCTCTCCCGGAAGATATTCGAAGTGGTTTTAGATGGGAGTCTGGAGCATTTCTCCTTCTCAGAAGGCTTGTTTGATCTCATGCATAATGATAGCCATGATAGCAAAATTCTCTGTCTTAGCCTTGAGGTGAATTTGTAGAACCCTGTCTCCCATTTTTGGAGGCTCATGATGCTTTTTGCTGTAATATAAACTGTCATTCTATTTTTTTTCCTGCTGAAATAGAAAGAACACAACCCTCCTGAGGGCAATCCAGCAGCACTATTCTTATTTTAATATCCTGGGGGTTCTGTGCATAATCCCTTGGGGGAAAAGATGGGGGCAAAACCTGGGAGACATTTACCAATATAAGAAAACAACATGGGCTCCGTTACATGGTAGTTTTTATTGTGGTAGTTTGCAGTTATTTATCGCAGTTTCGCACCAGTGCTGCATAGTTCACATGATTTACTGCTAAATTGGTTGATCTGTTTAGTTTTCCACTTTGTAATTCACACAGACAGAGGTGGGGAGCGTGGCCTCCCAAGCACATCTGGGAGAAGATGCCAAGGAGCTGCGAGGGAGGGAGGGAAAGAGAGAGAGAGAGAGAAAGTGCTGGCATCTTTCCCTCTGATTACCAGAGGAATGCCTAATTTTTATTCCTTTAGCAGGGAGTGTCAGCCGAGGAGCAATCCCCTGTCAAGCCCCCCTTCCCTTCACCCACTCTCTCCCCCCTCTCTCTTTTCACACACAGAAATGGGATCTCAGCAGGGCAAGGGAACGAACACACACACACACACACAGATGGGAAAAGGCTAACTGGGGATTCCTCAACCCAGCAGCCAAGCAAGCCAAAAGGCAGACAGCTGGGCGATTGGGATGGGTATAGCACTGGCTGGATCTTTTCCATGGATGGAAACAACAGTGGATGGATCTTTTCATTTGAGGCTCCTCCATCTCTTGCAATTCCATCCTCTCCTTGGACAGTCCAACCAATCACAGCTCAGCTCTGCTGTGAATGTATTGGGAAGATTGTTGATGGTTCACAACATCAATGAAATGGTAGTTCACACAATCAAAAGTGTGCTAAGTCACATTACTTTTCAAAAAAGTTGGGGAAATTAGCAAAATTTCACGCTACTTTTGAGTTTTTGAGCTCCCCCACCCTTCTGAATGAGGTGATACTGTGGGAACAATTAGGAATCTTAGTGATTTATTTAAGGGAATATTTTGCCATGTAAACGGGGCCTAAGACTGGGTCTCAAGATGCCCTCCAAGCAAGACTTGATCCATTAGTATGAATCCAATATTCCTCAGCCCAGTACACAGTCTGTAGTCTTCCTCAACAAAGTAAAGCATCTGGCAAGATGGGGTACCAAAGTGTCCCATCCGGCCCCTCATCCTATTAAAGATTTACAGTTGTCCCTCCACATTCACGGATTTGGCATTCATGGTTTTAAGTATTCACGGCTTGAAAATATTCTTTTAAAAAATAATAATCCAAAAAGCAAACCTTGATTTTGCCATCTTATATAAGGGACACCATTTTGCTATGCCATTGCATATAATGGTCACATGCAGGGGGTCTGCAGTCACATGTTACTGGCCTGCTTCCTGGCTTCTAGTCAGCAAAGAAAATGGCAGCAGTGGCAGTTTCAGGAACAGGCTGGTGTTCCTGTGTGGACTCTGGCCCATTCCATGGAGATAACGGGCAGAACAGGCCACTTCTGGTTTAGATAAGCCAGAATTAAGGAGATAACTAGGTCTTGGAAGTGCAACTATGAAGGAACTAGATAAGATCCTAAAATGTAAAGATCTATCATCAAAAATACCAAAGAAAGAATCATGTATGCCATAGTACTTTTGATTTCTATGCATCAACTCATTTGAATTCTGTGGATACCATGGGTCACCAGAAAAAACAATAGAGCAAATCAAGCCTGAACTCTCCCTAGAAGCCAAAATTACCAAACTGAGGTGATTGTATTTTGGCCATAACAGGAGATGACATGATTCATTAGAAAAGATTATTATACTTGCTAAAGTGGGAAACAGTAGGAAAAGAAGACTGCATTACGGTGGATAAACTCAATCAAGGAAGCCACAGCCCTGAGTCTGAGAGACCTGAGCAGGGCTGTTGATGATAGAGTCTTGGAAGTCTTTCATTTATAGGGTTGCCATAAATCATTGATGGCAATTAATAACATACTAACAGTAAGCTGATAACCCTGATCTCTATTTCTCCTTGTCAATGGAGTCTGCTCAAGTCATGCTCAAAGTTCTATATCAGGGACTCCTACCATATATGGAGAGAGAAATGCCAGAGATGCAAGCTGGGTTCAGGAAGGGAAGAGGCGCTAGGGGCCATATTGCAAACATATGTTGCATCATGGAGCACACCATGGAATTCCGGGGGGGGGGAATCAGCATGTGCTTTATGGGCTACAGCAAAGCCTTTGACTGCACAGATCGTGAAAAGCTATGGACTGCTCTTAAAGAATTGGGTGTGGCACTACATTTGATTGTCCTGATATATAACCTATACTTAGGACAAGAGGCTACTGTTAGGGCAAACATGAAATGGAATGGTTCCCAATTTGGCAAGGGAGTTAGGCAAGGCTGCATTCTATCATCCCATTCACAGAATCATAGAATCATAGAGTTGGAAGAGACCTCAAGGACCATCCAGTCCAACTCCTGCCATGCAGGAATACACAATCAAATCATTCCCAACAGATGGCCATCCAGCCTCTGTTTAAAAACCTCCAAAGAAGGAGACTCCACCACACTCCAAGTCAGTGTATTCCACTTCTGAACAGCTCTTAGTATCAGGAAGTTCTTCCTAATGTTTGGGTGGAATCTCTTTTCCTGTAGTTTGAACCCATTGTTCCGTGTCCTAGTCTCTGGAGCAGCAGAAAACAAGCTTGCTCCATCCATTTCCACTGCAAGTATCCTAGTTTAAGTCATTCCAGCTCTACAGAGACCATAGGAATTTTAGTTCTGGAGGAGAGAGATGGATAGGGAATGCTTATCATCCTTATCTAATTGCAGACTGGGGGTAGGGGGAGTTATTAAATTAGTATAGAATCATGAAAGATTTGTAAACATACCCCATCTCTCATTCCCTTCTTCCCAGCCCCTTTATTCTACTTTGCTCTTTTACAAATAACTGTAAAAAGCCAACGTGCTGGAACTACTGAGAGTATCTAAGGTAGGCTGCAATCCACACATGGGTCCCAATCCAATAGTCTACAGTGTTTTGTTCTACAATTTTGTGTGAATAAGGCCCACTGAATTCAATGAGCCTTACTTCAAATTAAACATACATCACCAGGATGGGCAACTTAGAGCAGCCTCCATGCATTTCCATGGTTAACATGCACTCCCTTGTGCCACTCCACACTACACACACTATTAAAAACAATTTTTAAAAATTAAAACAAAGAGAAATGTGTTCTATGAAGAACGATTCTCCAGTAAAATGAAGCATACAGCTTTGCACAACTTGGTTTGACTAAAAAATCGCAAAACTTGAATGAGGGATTGAAAGCAACTACAATTCAGCTTTCAATCTCAGGGCATTTTGGTATAGACAGGCCAGTGGAGAAGGAACTGGCTCCTGGCTGTGATCTCCTTCCAGCTAAAACAGTTTATAGGGCTGGATGTAGAATACCAAAGAGATGGGGAAGAATTTCTCTTAATTGGGTTCTGGCATTTATTTGATAACTCATTGTAGTCAGTGTTCAGGTGGGAAAACAAATCATTCCTCAAGATCAACATCTACAGTTACTTGGAATGATGATGATGATGATATTCCCATGTAAAAACTAAGAAAAGAAGTGGGTGGTAAAAGTCAGTCTTCCTATAGTGCTATACAGGATATAGACGGTGAGTTTTATTACAACTACTCACATAGAATCTGTTTCTTTGTCTACACTTCTATTGTGGACTTGTCGGGAATCTATATATATATAATTCTCTTGGGTATGTTGCCTTTCCCAGTGTGCTGATTCCCAGTGTGCTCAGGAAACACACCCAAACCATATCCAACCAATCATCACCCACCTGCAAATTCCCCCTCCACATCACAATCCACTCAATCTGCATCACTGTCACACAAGGGCCCCTCCCTGCTCTCACTCACTCAGCCACTCATCAGTCATGGGCTGCGATGGGATCCAGGAAGTCAACTGGTCGTGGTGGCAGGATGCTGCTTGGACAGAACAGCTTTCCTATCAAGGACTCTTTTCTGGCCCCTTTTAAAATAGAGGGACTTTCCTCTGTGAGGTAGGAGACATTTGTGAGCTCCACACTGCAGGGGTTTCGGTGTACAAAAATGTATTCCTTGTGCAGGGGCAGCCGAGTAAGGAAAGACCTCTGAATCAATTTTAACAGCAAAGTGAAACAAACAAAAGAGAGATGTGCATTCTAATGCTGGAGGTTAGGTGGGGAGAGCATATGTTTGAAAGGAAAATCATTAAACAAAGACAAGCTTCTTTAAACAGTAGGCCACAGCTACAGAGGAAGGTATACATTTGAACTTTTAAAAGGCTTATAAAAGCACTTCATAAGCACTTGTCGGGATAAGTGGGTGAGCACTCACCCTTTACTCAATTAAGTTATGCATAAATGTACTGAGGGGAAAAAAACAGTTTCAAACCATGGAGGAATTGCATCTCATCCTCAGTGATGTCCCATGAATTTCAAGAGATTTACAGGGAACTGTCTCATACTACAATCTGTCCTACTAGCCCAGCATTATTTGTGATGACCAGTAATGGCTGTCAGTGTTGTCTCAGAGGAAGAGGTCTTTCACATCATCTGGGTGCCAGTTAGACAGTAGTTTTTGTCACGGGGCATCCCGGGACTTCTTGATCCCGTATTTGTCCTTCCCTGTTTACACAATTTTTGTCTCTGAACTGGATATCCCGGGAGATCCTGGGATCATTGTTTACACGGCATCATGTCCCGTGATATGTACCTTCTCCCAATATATACTACCCTGTTTTTGTTTTGTTTTGTTTTGTTTTGTTTTGTTTGTTTTGTTTTGTTTACACGAGTTTACAGTCCCGGGATTTTTTTTTAGCTGTCAATCAAGGATGCGATTACTCATTTTTTCACAACCTCAGTGACGTACTTCCTTTAGAGTTTCGCGCCTCGAGCGATGCTATTGGCTGGCTCAAATGTTTGTTAAAGCTTCTGCATTGGGGATAAGGGGATGATTGAGTGTTGCATTGGGGATGAGGCAATGAGAGGATGAGGGGAGGAATGAGCGACCTAACGTGGGAGGAAGGAGCAATCAGTGGCTACAGCCTTTGCTGTCCTTCCGAATTGAAAAAAACACCATTTAAAACCCACTGAAAGTGAGGAAGGAAGGAGCGAGGCTACACCCTTTGCTGTCCTTCCGAATTGAAAGAACACCATTAAAAACCCATTGAAAGTGAGGAAGGAAGGAGCAATCAGTGACTGTACCCTTTGCTGTCCTTCCGAATTGAAAGAACATCATTTAAAACCCACTGAAAGTGAGGAAGGAAGGAGCGATCAGTGGCTATACCCTTTGCTGTCCTTCCGAATTGAAAGAACACCATTTAAAACCCATTGAAAGTGGGGAAGGAAGGAGTGAGGCTACACCCTTTGCTGTCCTTCTGAATTGAAAGAACACAATTTAAAGCCCATTGAAAGTGAGGATGCAGAAGGGTGTGTGTGTGTGAGAGAGAGAGTGAATGTGCGATCATCTGTTCAGACGATGGCATTTTTTACTGTGCCTTTAAACAAATGGAGTGGATGCAGGTGGGGGGGGGTGTTAACTGGCGATCGTCTGTGATCTCTTTACAATTTACTCTCTCTTTAAAATTTAAACCAAGCATGCAGGCGGGGGGGGGGGTTAAAGTAGAAGGGTTCCCACTGTAGAAATCCATTGAACAGGGTAATTTAATGCAGACATACACAAACCTACTTGCAGCTGGAATGGAAGCCTTTGTTTTCATCTGGTGAGGCTGAATCTATTGAACGGGTGACTGACCCCTCCTCTCCTTTCTGAGCCCGCCCCTGGTCACATATATTTCCGGTCATCACCAAGTACTGAGATATCTTGTCCCGGGGTGTTTAGACGTACGATTTTCCGAATCCTCCCGTGACTTTTTTAAAAAAACCGGACAAACCGCAGGACTGAAAGTCCCGCGGGTTGTGTGATAAAAGGTGCCCCCCCTTCCCAAAATCCCATGCCTGACACGATGTACGTGTAAACAGCCAGTGCTCGACATGAATTCCTCCCACTGCTTTTTCATTGTGTAAACGGCACCCTGCTGTTTGATCTTCTTCTTCTTTTTTTAATTGGAGAGGCTGGGATGTGAACTGGAAACATTTTCCATACAAAACGTTTAGAAAAATTCCTTCTTTCTTTCTTTCTTTCTTTCTTTCTTTCTTTCTTTCTTTCTGAGTACATTTCCCAGAGGCCCCACTGGGTCATGGGAAATATACAGTTCTGGGAATTGTAGGCCAGAATCCTGTGGGAGACATACATAGGCATATGTGATATTATGCATACAGAGTGAATTTTTTGGACAATGTGTAATGGTTGTACCCAGCTGATGGTGGTAGACACAAAATTTTGCATGTGGAACACATGGTAGTCCTCAGACTAGTGTGTGGATGTGCATTCCCTCTGTGCATTGCATATATGCAACAGACTGTTTGCTATCGGTGATGGTCATTTATCCACATACTTTCTGCTGCACTGCTATTCTGGTAAGGGTTGAGTAATGCCAGCATAATGTAACTCCGCAGGTGGATATTTATGCAATTTTGCAGCAGCATAGGATCTCAGCCAATGTCTTCAAAATGAACTGTTCCAAGCATTGCACAAACCATATTTTTCTCCAGCTAACCTGTAGTCCTGTTATATAAAACAGCTCTGTTATAAGAGTCCTGGCTGCATTTCTCAGGGGAAGTTTCAGATATTTGTGCAAGTATCTTTCCTGAAGCGCCATGACACCTCCATTCCAAGAAAACCCTGGCCTATTGGTGATCAGAGTGCAACAGAAAAACAAGCTTACACATCCCAAGCAACAAGAAGAGTACACATATACCTCTGAATGTACATTGAATATACACACAGGAGCCTTGGTGGCGCAGTGGTTAAATGTGAGTATTGCAAGCTACAACATTATGAGTTTGATCCCAGAAGCCTCCAAAGTTGACTCAGCCTTCCATCCTTTTGTAGGTCAGTAAAATGAGTACCCAGCTTGTTGGGGACAATTAGCTAAACACATTGTAAATTGCTTAGTGCTTTGGCACTGATAAGCAGTCTCTCTCTCTCTCTCTCTCTCTCTCTCTCTCTCTGGCTTTTCTTCGCAAATGAAGATTCAGGAAGGACTCATCCCGCGCTTTCTGCAAGTGCGCTGATGACTAAAAAGACCAATCCAAGATAAACAAGTCCGGTTGCAGAAAGTACAGCATGTGATGTTTCTGGGTTGTGATTCTTTCTGCGTTGTCGTTTCTCTTCAAGACTTGTTCGGCGTGAGCTCTCAAATAAGGCTGCAGCATTGTGGATAGTACGTCCCCATGCCTCCTGATGTGAGGCCAGGGCGCACCATTGTTGGTGATCAATTTGGCCAAGCCTGAGATGTTGTTTCAGGGAGTCCTTGTATTGCTTTTTTGGAGCACGTGGCGAGTTCACCATAGAGTACTATTTTTGGGAGGCAATGGTCCTCCATCCTAGAAACGTGCCCTGCCCAGTGCAGCTGTGTTCTCAATATCATGGCCTCAATGTTGGTGATCAATGTTATTGCTATTGCTACTGCTATACACCCCCTGAAAATATTGCCTCTCGTGTTCTTCACAGTTGCCATTTCTCTCTGCTTCAGATTTTTGCTTTCCTCCTGCCTTGTCCTCATTGTATGTCTGCATTTATGTGTCAGCAGTTTCCTTCTGCACAGACATATGGTACTGCCCCAGGACTCAACTTGTGTAGAATGTGAAATGTTAGCGAATGGTGAACGCTGTAGGCATAAGCTGTTATACAGGGGCCCTGGAGGATGGCGGAGACTGAAGACATCTCTGCGTCATGCATGACAAGACAAAATAGGCTCAGCACCCAAGTAACAGTCCCTTTCTCTCCCATCACAGCAGAATGCCCCAGGGACTATCAGCTTTCTTGAAGTCATGTCACAGATCTGCAGCTTCCTCTCAGAGAGCAAATGAAAGGCAGAGGGTTCACTTGAAAGAACAGAGTGTGATTCCTTCTGTTTGAAATGCTGGAAAAAAGTAACTTGAGGGGGTGGGGTGGGATTTGCTGGGCTCAATTATCTGTTCATAGAGATGCTCTTGAAGGAAAGAAGAAGGCTTAGTCTGCACTCTTGCACTTTTGCTTTGCTTAAATCCTACTTAAGTAAATGGGATTAAGGCTGCCTAACTTCAGTATTTCAGCCTTGGCTATACCCAAACAACCTAGGTCTCATCATAATCTCAGTAACCACTTATGTTCATCATGAAAAGACACAGTGTGGTTGGCTGAAATGTAGCTTGTTGTGATATGTGAACCAGCCACTGCTAGCAAACAATGGATTCTTAACTAGCCATAAATGAAAACATCAACCTATAGTTTGTTGTTGGTTTGCATACATTAGCTTGTGTAAATCATGGCTTGTTATGACATCTGAATCCAGAACCATAGCTTATCCTTGGCTTCTCTCCCTGGCTACCCTGCCTAAAATAGGAGCTGATAAAGGGGGAAGGAGAGAAACAAACTAGAAATGGGGAAGACAAGCCACAGTTTGGTCAACTGCTACACAGTTTATGGCATAAGGAACATACCATGGTTAGCACAAACCACAGTATATTTTAATATGTGTGTATGCCCAATATTTAGCTAGAAAGTGGCTTCTTGGTGGTATTATCTCTGTTTGTATGAATTGTGAATGCATGTTTCTGTGGCCACTATTCCCAGGCTTCTATAGGCCCCTTTTGCCAAAATTCAGGATTAAGTGCCTGACTGATGGAGTCAGATAGGCAGAGGATAAAGCAAAGCCTGCACATTTTATATGTTGAAGCTGCATAGTAATGTGAACAAGTAGTATAGCTGCTTTTAACAAAATTGATGACATCATTGTAGTTTGACTTTCACATGTGACTTTTAGCATTTCTGAATCCCCTTATATATCTCTCTCAACTCTTTACTTGAAAAATGACCAGTTTTGTCCTGTGCTTTTGCCACAAAGGTGGTTGGTAAAGTGAAAATGTGAGGCAGCCAGATATTATGGTAGGTAGAGGACTTGCAGATTATCATAGCCCTTACATAGATCATAGTGTGAGACAATATCTCCCCCACACAACCCACTGCCCTGCCTTTATCAGTTTACCAGAGTCAGGCAATGAAATATGTTATGATGGTTGACTGGTTGATTTTTAACAGATGAATTCATTGTGTGAATTCACATACCTTGGTACATTGCGAGGGCTCAGTGTGAGTGTACTGAAAGGGAGGGGCAAGCAACCTCTCTTAACTCTGATGACTGATTTACAGAGCACTGCTACACATTTACCGATATGTACATTCACTAAATTAAGGAGGGTTTACTCATAGCTATACGGGTCTCGCATTGCAGCCTGAAGGATCTAGTTACTAGGCACACCCACCCATGCTTTTCTAACTGTGTTTCATCAAATGGCTTGGGCAGGATCAATGCAGACCAAGTGCTTGCAGGGAGCCTTTTTGAACATGTGTTTCTACCAGTGTTACCCTATGACTCCTTGAACATTTTCATCAGCGCTGTATACGTACAATCCTAAATATACACTGGACTGACTATGTGACGAATGTTGCTGGCCTTGAGCAAGCAGGGTTCACCAGCATTGAGGCCATGATACTGAGAACACAGCTGTGCTGGGCAGGGCACATTTCTAGGCTGGGCAGGGCACATTTGGGAGGACCATTGCCTCCCAAAAATATTACTCTACGGTGAACTCGCCACGGGTCAGCGTAAGAGGGGTGCTCCAAACAAGCAATACAAGGATTCCCTGAAACAACATCTCAGGCTTGGCCAAATTGATCACCAACAATGGTCTGCCCTGGCTTCACATCGGGAGGCATGGAGACACACTATGCACAATACTGCAGCTTTATTTGAGAACTCACGCTGAACAAGTCTTGAAGAGAAACGACAATGCAGAAAGAATCATAACCCGGAAACATCACCCAAGGAGACCTTCTGCTGTGCTTTCTGTAACCGGACTTGTTTATCTCAGATTGGCGTTTTCAGTCATCAGCGTGCTTGCAGAAAGCATGGAATAAGTCCTTCCTGAATCTTCATTTGTGAAGAAAAGCCAGAGAGAGAGAGACCCTATGCTATGGCATCACCCTTTCTACGGGAAAAACAATGCAAAATACAATACTGCAGCTGGCATGGGGAGGAAAGATCTCTTTGTATGCAGATCACATTCTTACTAGACAGGGAAATAAACAATGTTGTAGTGGAGCCAGAGCTTGCAAGGCTGAAGCATCAGGGACTTTTTGATTAGCTGGGACAATGTTGTCATCTCATACCCCTTCAGGCTTCCTTGTTCCTTCTGAGCTTAATGCTGTCCTCACAGTCACTTTGGGTTGGAGAGAGAATGGTTTTTCCCAGTCAGAATGTATTTTTGTGAGCTCTCTCTGAGTGTGAAATGTGTGTGTGTGTGTGGGAGGGAGGGAGGGAGGGAGGGAGGGAGGGAGGGAGGGAGAGATAGATCAATATACAGTAGCTGCTTGCATTGCTGGACTTTCCTTGGGGGTGTGGCTATGGACTGTCAGAGTGAGTACCTGCAGTTCAATATTCACTGCTACAAAACATGCAGATATATAGAATGATATGAGGTAGAACAGCATCTCTACCACAAAAATATGGCTCCTAACATCCCATCATACCGGAGCAACCAGTTTTAGTTCACCTCTCACAGGGGTTACCACACATATCTTCTAATCAGAGCTTGTCTAGATGGTCTACTGACCTTTTCTTGCCCCCATCTTGGAGCCCTTCAGTCCATACAATTCAGGGCTTTTGCCCTGTTTTGCCCCTGGGCAGTCCTGATGATGTCCAGGGCAAAGATGGGGGGAGACAGAGTAAAGCCTGTTCATCCATTTTATTAAACTACTCAGGAAAACCCGCTTCATGTCGGGAAACTCAAATTGGGCCCTGCAGGAAAGCAGGAGTCCATACCTGCACGCTGGCCCATATGTGCACCTGCCATTGCTGCTGGTGTCTCTGAATCCAGGAAAGAGGCCCCCAGCATGTGATTGAGGCCACCCTGCATGTGACCAGCCTTGATCACACACTGAGGGCTTTGTTCCTGCCTTCAGAGAGATACCAGTAGCAGTGGCAGCTGCAGATATGGGCTGGCATGCAAGTATGGACTCCATCCCATTTCATGTAGATAATGGGGGTGGGGAAAACAGATCTGATCTGAGGCCAGAATATGGCAGTGGGACTAGACAAGCCCTCAGGCCTTTAATTCATATAGATATCCTCTCTTAGAATGGTTATCTGATCCAAGTTTAGCTTAAAGATAAGGAACCTTGAGAAGGGAGAACAAAGGCCTTGGAGTTACCTGTTAACAACAGTCACCAGGGCAACCAACTAAACAGACCAAGGGTCAAACTAAATATTAAGTAAGATATGTATTCTCCACAATGAATCCCTTTCCCTTCCCACAACAGGAATTCCTCACAGATATATTCCTCAACAATCAGACTTGCAAAAATAGCCCATGTTTAGCTTCCAGTAGCAAATCACAAAGCAAAACATGCTAAATGCAAAATACACAGGTGGAGAGAAGCACATGCTTATAACAGACGTATTTCCCCTTTTGGGAGAGCAACTCTGCAAAAAATACGCTGAACAGATTATCTAATTTCACCCATACTGGTTACTATGGAAAGATGTATTGTACAGTTGTCCCTCCATATCGACGGATTTGGTATCCACATATTTAAGTATTCACTGCTTGAAAATATTCTTTAAAAAATAATAATCCAAAAAGCAAACCTTGATTTTGCCATCTTATATAAGGGACACCATTTTGCTATGCCATTGCATATAATGGGACTTGAGTATTCACGGATTAGTATCCACGGGGGTGGGTGGGTGAGTCCTAGAATCAAACCCCAGCAAATATGAAGGGACAACTGTATTTCCTTTTTAAATTACAGCAGTTGTTTCTAAATCTGCACCTACATGTATCAACCAGCACACAAATATTTTATGTGAACCTGTGCTTACTTTTGTTCACTTTTTTTGGTGATGCCTTTCGGTCAGGAGTTAGAACTCCATTTTAAAATGGCCAAGCAAACTGCAGAGTCATGCCTAGTCAAAATGGCTGACTCCATGAACTGCCTAGTCTGCCTTAGCTACAGAAGGAGGGTTCTTATTGGTGTATATGATTATGTGAGTAAGCCAATGCCCTGCTACTATGTATACGGGAAGGCTCAAAGCAGACCTCACTCTTCTTCCTGTGAGTGCTGAGGCCTGGTGAAGCAGTTTCTTCTGAAACTGTAAATATTTGTATATATTGCAACTGAGTTTGAAGATAAAAGTGCCTCCTGCTTATTTGGATGTCAAACACTCTGTGTGTGAGTATTCTTGGGAGCAGGTTGCTACTGAGTCTACTGAGACAGGCTTTTTGGGCTTCTGCTGGGGATTGAGTGGCCTATCATCCCCTGACACTTTCTTCCTTCTTTGGCTGATGTATCAGTGGCCAGTCCCACCCTACTACAGTATAGCTTCTGCCAACCCCATCAAAGGAGCACAAAGGATAATGTTGTCACAGCTGGATCTGACTGGGAAAGAGAATAACATGCAGCAGAAGGGCTCTGTGGCAGCAAAAAATGGAGGAGGCAACTTGGTCCTTTGCCAGGTCTCCTAGGAATAAAGTGATGCATTCACAATTTCCATCACATTGGTCTGGTGGGCAAAGCTAATAATATCTTCCCCACCCTACACATTTAATCCAGCTCCCCTTGAAGTCAGAACAGAAGGAACTCAACAAGCTGAGCAGACCTAGCAATTTGCTGTCAGCAAAAAAGCCAAAGCAAGCCTCTGGGAATGGCTGCCTCTGAAATCAACAAACAGACAAAGCTTCCAGTGTGTCTAAAGCATAGTTGGGTACAGGCCAAGCAGTGAGATAACACAAGCACTACCAAATTTTTGCCCACGTTGGGGAAAGAAAACAAACTGTAAACAGAAAAAGAACTGTAAACAGATTTCTGTTTTTAATTTTTTTCTTTATTATAAATTATAACAATACAATGAGTGATATAAAGAGAAAAGAAAGACAAAAGAAAGAAAAAAGATAGAGAAGAAACAAGATGGCTTCCAGTCTTCCTCTCAGCCTAATTGTTCATGTTTCCCTCTCTCTAACATCAACACAAATTCACTTCCTTCTACAACCAATCGTTTCTAATAATCAAAACCAAAAAATAAGCAAGCCCCTCTTTTTTTCCTGCAAAAAGTCTATAAGGGTTTCCCTTTCCTTAAGAAATGTCACTAACGACCTTTCTCGAATCAAGCATGACAATTTATCAATTTCCACTAAATTGGCCAATTTCACCAACCACTCCTCCGTAGTCAGTAAATCTGAATTCTTCCATATTTGTGGATACAATAATCTTGCTGCTGTCATCATATATTTCAGTAGTTTCCCATGGGTCTTCTCCAGCTGTACATCCATCAATCTCAAAAGAAACAGTTTAAATCTTTCTGATAATTGTAAATAAGAATACCATTGAAAAGTGTATCCCTCTACTTCTAGCTGCTCTCTCAGTTTAAATCTGTATTCCCTTCAGTACATCTCACTTGGTACAATTTCACAAAGTTCTGATACAATAGCCATTTGTCTTTACCTGTTGTTTCTCTTCCATGAAAAGCTTCTTGTGCTGAGACCCATAAAGGCATTTTCAGGCACAGCCTGGGTTTGTATCTGTTCCATATTCTTAATAGGGCACATCTCACAAAATGATTTTTAAAATCTATATTTACTTTGACTTTATCATGGGTCACCTATTGCCACCACTTATGACTGCTCGAACGTTTTCATCAGCGCTGTATACGCACAATCCTAAATATACACTGGACTGACTATGTGACGAGCAAGCAGGGATCACCAGCACTGAGGCCATGATATTGAGAACACAGCTGCACTGGGCAGGGCATGTTTCTAGGATGGAGGACCATCGCCTCCCCAAAATAGTACTCTATGGTGAACTCGCCATGGGTCACCGTAAGAGGGGTGCTCCAAAAAAGCGATACAAGGACTCCCTGAAACAACATCTCAGCTTGGCCAAATTGATCACCAACAATGGTCCGTCCTGGCCTCACATTGGGATGCATGGAGACGCACTATCCACAATGCTGCAGCCTTATTTGAGAACTCACGCCGAACAAGTCTTGAAGAGAAATGACAACGCAGAAAGAATCACAACCCGGAAACATCACCCAAGGAGACCTTCTGCTGTGCTTTCTGCAACTGGACTTGTTTATCTCAGATTGGCCTTTTTAGTCATCAGCACGCTTGCAGAAAGCACGGGATGAGTCCTTCCTGAATCTTCGTTTGCGAAGAAAAAACAGAGAGAGATTATACCTTAAATATCCATGCCATCCAAACCTCAGGTCATGCACTTCTGTAGACAGATTTTTAGAAAGGAGAGATTGAAACCCTGTGTCTCACTCTGTGCTCATGATTCTATGATCCTCGAGAGTTCTTTCCATCTCAGCCCCACCCTCTGTGCTTTCATTTCTCAAGCATGCAGAATTAATAAAGAATGTACTTTCTCTTCTTCTGTCCCGCCACCCTTCTGCAAAGAGTTGGCTGCATTCAAGCAGGAGACAATCTTGAAAAGGAGAAAGCAGGGATTTGACTGCTTCTGTTCTGGCTGCCTCAGCTCTGCCTATAATTTACTCTGCTGCCTTGGACAAATCATGAGCTTTCCCCCCTAAAGTAGTCACAAGGAACCAGTTTCCATTCATCGTTTCTTGAGTGCTGGTGAAAACATGTCACAGTGCCCCACTCCATGCACATACAAAGTCTTTGTCTTTTGAAAAACCGGAGGATGCCCTTTAGCTTCTTTCCTTTATCTTATTAGTGAACAGTAGTACTATTATAGAAAAGAGATTTTTTTTTTCCTCCCCTCCTCCACATCTAGGTTCTTTAAAAGCCTCAGTTAGTACAGCATGGAGGGGCATTTTGCAGTGGGGGTTGCTACTGTAGAGGGAAGAACTAATGTTGCCACTCTCCTTTGAAATAAAAACCACCCTTTCCCTGCTGCAATCACAATTTTTTTAAAAGCTCCTATCGTGTCAATGGAGCAGGACTTTAAAAGCCTATTTGCCATGTAGGGGGCATTTTTATAAATAATCAAGTATCAGATCCAGACCAGCAAAAAGAGTGGAATGTGCCAAGATAAACCGTCCCTGGTGGTTGCTTATAATTAATAGTCTCTGATGTTGCTGCCTCTGCATCCAGACAGAGACTGTTGTCTCCCACTCCTTCGTAGGGGCCAAAAGGAGTACTGCCTCTCCAAATGAGAATTCTGTCCTCCCAATTGCATATTCCTCCAGTCCCCACATTTCTAGCACTGCTGAAAGTGAAACATTGAAAATCAATTCAGCAAATATCTATCTATCTATCTATCTATCTATCTATATAATTCTCTTGGGTATGTTGCAATTTCCAGTGTGCTGATTGGCTGCTTAGGAAACTGACCAACCAATCACAGCTTGGTTGGGCAGCCAATCAGTACACTGGGGGTGGGAACATATGGACTGTTACCTCCAGTATAAACATGGCTGCAAGGAGTGAATAGCAGGGTGTGTGTGCGGGAAGGGGGCTTGGGGAGGGCGTCAGGGGGCAGTGAGGGCGCAGTGAGAGGGTGAGGTGCAGTGTGGGAATGGAGGTGGGGGGCGTGGTGGCACGGTGGGGGGTAGGTGCCACAGGGAGAGGGGAGGGAGCAGTGCATGCATGTGTGTGTGTGTGCATGTGGGGGAGAGGGAGTGGCATGTGTGCATGTTTGTGTGCATGTAGGGGGTGCTCGGGGAGGGCTGCAGTGGGGAGGCAGGTGCTGTGGGGGGAGGGAGGGAGCAGGGGCAGGGGAGGGAGTGGTGTGTGTGTGTGTGTGTGTGCGTGCGTGCGTGTGGTGGGGAGGGAGGCAGTGGAGGTGGGAAGGGAGCGGCGCACGCATGCATCTCTGTGTGTGTGCATGCAGGGGGATGCTCGGGGAGGACCGCCAGGGGAACAGTGTATGCTACACCGGGTATATAGCTAGTAGAACTCATATTTCTCATGTTCACATTTGCCTGTCCCTTTTCTTTGGTGCCCAAACTGTATTTCTAAATGCTCAACTGAAATGTTTAGTTAATGCAATGCTAGAAATTTTGAAGGCTGAAGGAAAATTTCATTTTGAAATTCCTCATTTTGCCTCCTCCTGTAGTTACACCTCAGGGGAGGGTTCCCCTGACCTGTTCTGGGACAGAGTAGGACAGGGGGGAAAAACTTGTAAGAGAGGGGAACAAAAGAGTGTGATTTCTCTCTGGACTTCCCAGGGAATGCCCCAAGATGAGGACGTCCTCTGGTTCTTCAAAACAAAACCAAGAAATACCACAACCTTCAGTAACATGTGTGCTTCTGTGAGCTTCTGCATGTAAGGCCTCATCTACACAGGCAGAATATGCCAGTACCCCACTGGCGTATTCTGTCCATGGATCTGGCTCGTTCATCCCCGCTACCTGAACTAAACAGGATGGAGTCCAGACTGCCATGCCATCCTGTCCTTGCAGCTGTTGCTGCCCACACTGCTGTCTCTGAAGACAGGAAGCCGACCTGCAGCACGTGACCAAAGCCCCCTACATGTGAGCAGCCTTGATCACATGCTGCAGGACTGCTTTTTGGCTTTGGGGAGAGCAACATGGCTGGAAGCTGCAGCGATGGGTTGGCATGCCAGTATGCGCTCCTGCAATCTCACAGGGGCCAATTTCCCCCCCAGCTGTAACAGTTTTTAATGGGTGTTATTAATACAATGGTGCAATGGGCTTTACCCTGTCTTAGCCCCATCTTTGCCCCAAGCAGGGTGGCCCAGGGGCAAAACAGGGGAGAAGCCCTGCATTGTCAGGACGGCAGGGCTCTAAGACCGGGTAAATAGCCCATCTAGACAAGGCCTAGGGGGCCCTGGGCAAACTGCTGCTGGAATGAAACCTCTGGCATGGTTGTTTGGAGCCAGTTGAGTATTTTAGCTGGAAGAATTTCCTCACAACTGGAGAGAAGTGGGATGGGTACTGTAATCTGCAAATGAATCAGGATTAAGTAACTGCCCATTTGGACTGATGAATTTTCCAGATGAGAAGATTCCACCTAGATTTGAGCCTCCTCTTCAAATATTAACTCCTGCATTCCAGCAAGAAGGACAGTGAGGAATCTACACATTTATTTATGTGGCACTAGTGAACTGGCTCATCAGCTGTGTAGCTCCCCTCCCAACTTTAGCACATTTCATTGTATCTGAATTTGGCTCAGGTCCATTCTATAATGATGTGATAGCTATTCAAGCTCTATTACATCAGCAGTCATATTCTTGCCAGGAATAATGTTACCTCCATAAGCATGTTCACTGCCGATTTTCAGAAGAAGGTGTGTGTGTGTGTGTTTACACACAACTTGACCTTGTGTCCTTCAGGAGTGGGTGTTGCAATGAATGAACTGGTTCCTGGCATGGCTGCAGATGTTTCCAGCCTCCAGAGCTCGAAGGGATAATGTTCTCTCTCAGGGATGTCATTAATCACAGGTTTTCCAGCCCTACCCTCCTGTATGGTGATTGCCAGCAGATGGTGAGGGTAATTTTGGGCAAACTTCTTTTCCTTTGCAATCATCCAGACAGAGTAAATGCAACCCTGCTGCTCATTTACAAACCTGTCTTTTCATGTACTCTTCTACGACTTTTCCTTTCTCCTGCTCTTCCTCACTGGGGGATTAGGGAACCTTCTTAGTCCTTTATCTTAAAAAAAAAAATGAAGCCAGTGGTTGGTGTCATGTGGCCTTCGGGATATTGTTAGACTGCAAGTCCCAGCATTCCTCTTCATTGATTGTGCTGGCTAGGACTGCTGAGATGTGCAGCCCAACAATATCTAGAGGACTGCATGCTTCTTACCTCTGATCTAAGCATTTCAAAGTAGCTGAAGAGTATATTAAACTGTGGCCTTTTAACGATCAAGCATTTTTTTTTAAAAAAAATAAATTTCATATACTTTTATACTTTTAAATCTTGTGTATTGTTTTAGTTTGTATTGCTTTAAATTGGAAGAAAGGCAGGAAATAAATAAATAGCAATTTCCCTCCAGGTACATGAGTCTTCATCTACACCTCCCTTTGTAAGTGTGTGTGTGTGTGTGTGTATGCCTTCAATTTACAGGACACATTTGGCTCCCTGCTTATTTTGCAAAGCCCCATGGCTCTCTCATTGTTCCTGCTGAATTTGTAGCTGCACTGCTGCATTTTAGTGGTGGTGCTGTGGCAACTCCCCTCAAATCTGAAAACAAGGCACACAGAGAGAAAGCACCTTATTTAAAGTAGTATGGTGCTCCTGGCCTCCAGAAAGCATGATTTTGCTTTAAAATAAGACACCTTTTCTTAAAAGGAAATGCAGGGGTTTTTTGTTTGTTTTTTGCCACTGTTGTGCTGCCAATATTTGGTGGTATGTATGTATTTAATTTTTATCTGGCTTTTCTCCTATATGGTGTTATCCTAAGAGGTAGATGTCCTTTAGAGCCCCATGCATGGTGCTAAAATTATATTAATATTGGGGGGAATTCTTAATCTTAGCTCAAATGGAAGGCTGTAAGAGGTGGGTAACTTTGGGATCTTTTCACCTATGTATACCAGTACTAACTGCAGAGAACATGAGGTTAAAGTAAAAGAAAATGTGAAGTTGAAGGCTTTCACGACTGGCATCCATAGATTTTCCTTGGGTTTCTTCCGGGCTGTGAGGCCGTGTTCTGGAATACTGTAGTTTCTTTCTGATGTTTTGCCTGCATCTGTGGCTGGCATCTTCAGAGATTCTCTGAAGATGCCAGCCGCAGATGCAGGTGAAACATCAGAAAGAAACTATTCCAGAACACGGCCTCACATCCGAGAAGTAACCCAAGGAAAATCTATGAAATAAAATGTTTTTATTGGAAAGAACACAAAAAGCATTCACACATAGAAGACATGCTTGCAAGGATCACACAAGGCTGTCAAAACAAGGCAGAAAGCTTGGATAGAGGGATAGATTTGGGAAATAGGGTGATCATTACCAGCCTTGAAGAGTGGAGTTTTGGAGTACTCAGGCAGAAGTGTGAGACTGGCACTGGAAGTTCCGATCCAGGGGTGCACTGAGAAAGAGAGTGGCCAGTCTCATCCACAGTGGCACACCTTTCTATTATTGAGGGACTAATATTTATACTCTGCTTCATATCCTGAAGGGGGCACTTAGAAGAAAGCTTAGATGGGTTTCTCAGCAAATAGACAGAGGAAACCAAAACTTAGCTGATTGCTGTTAATGGCTGGAAGATAGGAATTGATAGGTTTATGACAACCTTCAATTGCCTGACAGGAGGGGGTTCTGAGGGATATTTCCTGGGGATTGGGGTTGAAAAAGTAACTTGATTGTTTTGGTTGTATGACTCGTTGCTGAGGTGCCCAAAAAGGAATTAGTACATAACTCCTTCATCGTTTTGTTTACTAGGACTTCCACTCAATCCTAGCTTGTGTGTGCGTGATAAAATATTTCTAAGACATCTTCCCAGGTCGTTGTGACCACCATCTGACTTCATTTTGGATCACCCCAGTCTACTTGACCCCTTCAAAGTGTCCATTATTTCCAATTATGATATATAATAGGGAGGGGGTAGTAGGGCATGCTAACAATGGTAACCAAAGTGGCAGCAGGGTATGGCAGGGTATGGTTCTAATGGCTTGGCGGCTGGGTCCAATGCAGTGCCTATGCCTTAGGAAGTTGTCCACCCCTGATACAAAGATTCATTGAGGTCCAGACCAACTTGTTGTTATTTGCTATCAATTAAATTTCAATTTATGGCAATACAGAAGTAAAATTCCTGGCTTCCTACAGTTTAGCATCCTTCCTAATCCTAACTTGAATCCCATTTTGGGAGAAAGGCAGGATATACATCCAATAAATAAATAAATACTGTCTAGCATCTAGCCTAATCCTAAGAGCTGTCTGCTGTCTGCAGTTATAACCCACAGCTATCTGACCTACACATTATGATCTTTTGCACGAACAGTTCCAAAGGTTCTAGCCAAGAAAGAAATCATGGTCTCCCAGTATGAGACTCAATTATGCCTTTTGATTCTTCAAGAAGGAGTTCAAAAGTTTCTGCCCATGGGGAACTGTTCTTATATTTTAAACTACAGTGAGTAGATGAATAAGCAAGGATCAAAACTGTGAAGTCGAAGGCTTTCACGGCTGGCATCCATAGGTTTTCTGTGTTTTTTTTCTGGGCTGTGAGGCTGTGTTCTGGAAGAGTGATGTTTCGCCTGCATCTGTGGCTGGCATCTAAACATCACTCTTCCAGAACATGGCCTCACAGCCTGGAAAAACCCATGGAAAACCCATTAAAACTGTGATTTCAGATCCCAACTTGTTCTTAAGCCAGAGCTTAAGACCAGGAGCAGACAACTTGTGGCTCTCCAGATATTGCTGCACTACAACTCCCATCAGCTCTAACCAGCATAGACAAGGGTGAGGGATGAAGATAGCAGCCTAGAAACATTACCTGGAGGGTCACAAATTGCCTAGCCCTGGTTGAAACTGATGGCAGTTCTCTGAGTTTAAAATCAGAAATGAACATTTTAAATTTATTTGCAGGCAGAAAAGAGGAGGAACAGAGAGGTGTCAGTGGTGAGCCTGAGGCTTGTTCTCCTAGCAGGAAACCATAATTTCTCACTTCTGTCTGGCACAGGCTTCTTTTCAAGCATGTAGAGGATGCAGAGGAGGAAGCCTTTGTATCTAACACTGTAGGAAACAATCTTTTTTCTCTTGACTACTCATTGCTGTCCTTGAGAAAGCTAGGGATCCTTCTTTGGGGAAACAGACTTTCCATCAAACCAAAACAGAAGACCCTGGCCTACTGTACCCTGATGGGGCTGCTTGTAACTGGGTTTCATTGCTTTGCCCAGTGGAATTTCCTGCTGTGACAGATGATGGATAGCAACTTGGCTTCTAAAGGAAAGGTTTTTCTTTCGAGGGAATATTGCACAAAAACAGAGTGACTTTTGGACTCAGAGTAAAATGCTCTATTGAGTCTCTTAATTAAAATGTTAATGAGTTATATATTGGACGAGCTTGCCAGAGAGTCAGATAACTTGAAGACTTATGGGAACACTCTTCTGAAAGGGTAAAGAAAGGGGACTTTCTTTACCCAGTAATTTGTGCTCAGTTCTGTATCCTAATTCAGACTTCCTATCTAGGCACTCTTTTATTCACATATCCAGTACTGGTGCTTTCTCCTCATCAATTATTGTAGAGCAGGCATAGGCAACTTCTGACCCACCAGATTTTGTGGGACCCAGTGCAACTCCCATCACACCCAGCCAGCAGGACCAGTGGTTGGGGATGATAGCAATTGCAATCCAGCATCCCCTGGAGGGCCACCTCTTGCCTACAGCCTGACCATACAAATAGTACATACATCATGTGAACCAGAATGATGATCTGACTTGATTCACACACATTCACACAGAACTCATGCCCTCGTGTTTGTGCTTCTGGTGAGCACATTCATGTAGTACTTCGCACACATTCTGTTGATACAGATAAACAAAAGCATAAACCTTTCTAGTTGAAATAAATCAAATGACTTTGAGATATAGACCTTGGTCAATATTTCTAAAGGTTTACCATGGCACTACCCGTCTGTGGTGGTGGGATTGCTTGTTCCCATGAGGCAAGAAGCTATGCTGCTGGTAGGGTCTCCCCTGGCAGACAGGCTTTTACTGAGAAGCCAGACTAAATGTGCCAAACAGCCATGGGGCAGCAGTGGTAGTGGGCAGAGGATCTCTCAGACAATGGCAGTGACACCATAACTAATGCTTGTTAGCACTGAGCAAAAGAAGGCAATGGTAAGCCACTACCTTGAAAACCCTATGATGAGACAATACAAAATGAAACAAGAGAGAGTGTCAGAAGATGAGACTTACAGATCAGAAGGCACTTAATGAGCTACTAAGGAAGAGCAGAGGACAAGTAGTGCTATGACTAACAATGAAACGGGACTTAAGCCAAAAGGATGTTCAGTTGTTGACATACTCAGAGGTGAAAGGAAAATCTGAAGATGCACAACACATATAGGAATATACAATATAAGAAGCATGAGTCAGGGGAAGCTAGACATTGTAAAACAAGAGATGGAATGTATAAACATTGCAATACTTGGGGTGAGAGAGCTAAAGTGGACAGGAATGGGACATTTTGAGTCAGATAATTACACAGTGTTTTACTCAGGAAATGAAAATTAACAAGAAATGAGGTGGTATTAATAGCGATGAGAGATATAGAAAAAGCAGTCAAGGGATATGATGTAAAGTTTGACCAAATAATATCAATAAAACCTCAGAGAAAATCCATCAATATAACTATAATCCAAGTTTATGCTCCAACTGCAGAGACAGAAAAGGAAGGAACTGAAATATTCTATGCTGGAGTCCAGAAGGAAATTGATCACACACCAAAACAGGACTTGTTGGTAATCACAGGTGATCAGAACACAAAAGCTGTAAACAGAGCAAAACCAAACATTGTAGGAGAATTTGGCCTAGGATCAAGATATGAAGCAGGAGAGTGACTGATTGAATTTTGTGAAACCAACAGTTTGTTCATCACAAGCACATTATTCAGGCAACCAAAGTGGTGACTCTATACATGGACATAACTTGATGGCCAATAAAGAAATTAGATAGACTATATAACTGGAAGCAGAGGATGGAGAAGCTCCATTCTCTCTGTAAAGACAAGACTAGGAGCAGATTGTGGCATAGACTATGAACTGCTAATATTAAACATTACAGTAAAGCTAAAGAAGATCTCTAAATCAACCATTGTGCCAAAATAAAACCCTTTAGAATGTAAAGATAATATAAAAAATAGATTTGCACCATTCAATCTAACTAACGGGAGCCAGAAGAACTCTGGACTGAGGCCAGGGACATTCTGCGGGAAGAATGTAGCTGTGAGGGGTGAGTCTTCAGCTGGGAGCCATGCCCCCACCTTCCACCCAGAGGCTTTAAGAACTTCTGCCTGCTGAGTGTCTGGACCTTGGCTGTGAGGGGTGAGACTCCAACTGGGCTCCACGCCCCTCTCCCTTCATCCAGAAGCCTTACCAACTGGAAGATTATCAGAATAAGGGACAAACATATGTGTCCGGGCATGATCTGAGAGTGAGGATTGAGGTGGTGTAGGGGAATGGAAGGTATGGCAGGAACAGAGCGAAAGTTTGTTACAAAGGAAGGAGGGATAGATGTGTAAAAGCTATTCCACCTTCAGTTCACTCTGTTTCCTGGAATGGATTGGAGAGCGCACCAACCATACTGCAGAACCTTACCTTACTCCTTTGCAATGCCAGGTCAATAAAAAAGAAGACCCCCATCATTAATGATCTTCTCTTGGAAGAGGACACCGACCTGGCTTGTTTCACTGAGACCCGGCTGGGAGAGGACAGTGCCACAACTTGGGTGCAGGCCCTCCCAGCCGGGACTCTGTTAGTGAGCAGGTAAGGGGAAGTGGGGGAGCTGACACAACTGGTCTCAGAGTTGTTGTTGGAGTCACCCAGACTGTTAGTTCTGGGCAAATTCAACATCCCACTTGAGACCAGTTTGTCAAATTTATCAGGTGCGGCTCGGGAGTTCATGGAGTCCATGACAAACATGGGCCTATCCCAACTGGTTGATGGGCCCACTCATTGTGCAGGTCATACTTCAATGTGGTCTTTAATATGGAACAGGAATATCCGTGGGCGGAGGTGACTAAAACCATTGCATTGTCATGGACGGATCATTTCCTGATCAAGGTTGAACTCAGAGCCACTGTCCATCCCGTAGGGTGTGGAGGACCTACTAGAATGGTCCGCCCTCAAAGTCTAATGGAACCAGTTGGGTTCCAGAAAGCCTTAGAAGGTTCATTGGTTGGTAATGCTGGTGATTGTGTCGAAGCCTTTCTCAATACTTGGAACATCGATCTTACCAAGGCTATCAACATGATCGCTCCCAAGCATCTTCTCCAACCCGCTTCTAATCACCATCCATGGTATACTGAAGAACTTAGGAAGATGAAGTGGGTTGGACAATGACTAGAGTGCGTTGGACAAAAAACTCAGCTCTTGTCTGACAGGACTCGTCATAGGAAATTTCTTCATTCCTATAGAGAGGCAATACATGCAGCAAGGAAATCTTTCTCTTCTACACGTATTGTGTCTGCAGAGTTTTGCCCAGCAGAGCTGTTTAGGGTGGTGAGAGAACTGACACAGTTCCACCTGTGCAGAACTCATTACTAAACCCGACAATGGCCTGTTGTGATGCATTTAACAATTTCTTTACAGATAAAATCTCTTAGATAAGAGCCGACTTGGATGCCGTGGTTGTAGCAGATTCGATTTGACGAGATGTCCAGTAACTCTGTTGAAGAGGCTATACTGGATCAATTTCAATCTCTAAGTACTGATGACGTGGACAAGCTCCTTGGAAGAGTGAGGAAGACTACCTGCCCTCTTGACCCTTGCCCTTCATGGCTGGTCGTCCAGGGGGGTGATGCCTTGAGGATGTTCCTCAGGGACATCATCAATGCATCCCTTAGGGAAAGTCACGTTCCATCTTGCTTGAAGGAAGCGGTGGTTAGACCACTCCTAAAAAGACCTTCCCTTGACCCTCTGGATATGAAGAACTATAGGCCAGTCTCCTTACTACCTTTTTTGAGCAAGGTGATCAAGAGGGCGGTTGCTCTCCAACTCCAAGCTGTCTTGGAAGAAACTGATTATCTAGATCCATTTCAAACTGGCTTTAGGATGGGATTCAGAGTTGAGACTACCATGGTTGCCTTGGCTGATGACCTTCGCCTAAGCATTGACAGGGGTAGTGTGACCCTGTTGGTGCTACTGGATCTTTCAGCGGCTTTTGACACAATAGATCATGACATCCTCTTGGATCGCCTGAGAAGGATAGGAATCGGAGGCACTGCACTGCAGTGGTTCCATTCCTTCCTCTTGGGCAGATTCCAGAGGGTGATGCTCAGGGACAGTTGCTCTGCAAGGAAAGAGCTTAATTGTGGTGTCCCACAAGGCGCCATCCTGTCCCCGATGCTACTCAATATGGTACATGAAGCCGCTGGTAGAGATTATCTGGAGGCATTGGGTGGGGTGTTATCAGTACTCTGATGACACACAGATATATTTCTCCATGCCTTGGTCTTCAGCTCTGACTTCAGATGGTATCTCTTCTCTTAATGATTGTCTTAAGGCAGTAATGGACTGGATGAGGGAAAATAAATTGAAGCTGAACTCAGATAAAATGGAGGTACTCACAGTAGCAGCCCCGAACCCAGGCATTGGGATACAATCTCCAGTCCTGGATGGGGGCACATTCTCCTCCAAGGACTATGTTCGCAGTCTGGGGGTGCTCTTGGACCCATTGCTCCAGATGACGAATCAGGTAAATGCGACGGTTAGGAGTGCCTGTTATCAGCTTCGGCTGATCCGCCAGCTGCACCCTTTCCTGGATGTCGGGGATCTTGAGACCATGGTACATGCTCTAGTAACCTCTCGTCTTGATTTCTGTAATGCACTCTACATGGGGCTACCCTCGTGCTTGGTCTGGAAACTTCAACTAGTACAGAATATGGCAGCCAGACTGGTCTCGGGTACATCCAGAAGAGACCATATAACACCGATCTTAAGATCACTCCACTGGCTGCCCTTTAGTTTCCGGGCCCAGTACAAGGTGTTGTATATCACCTTTAAAGCCCTAAATGGCTTGGGTCCAACCTATCTTCAGGACCGCCTCCTCCCATACAATCCTCCCCATGCACTCAGGTCCTCTGGGAAGATTTTGTTACAGCCTTTAAAAACTAGGCTTTCTTTGACCTCCCTGAGGGCCTTTTCGGCTACCGCTCCCAGATTATGGAACGGCCTGCGGGATGAGATCCTTCATATCACTGCCCTAAATAGCTTTTTAAAAGCTCTTAAGATGGATCTCTTCTGGCAGGCCTTTCCTGAATAGATACCTGGCCATCAAAAAAGGAAATCTAGCTTGTCCCAATCTCGCCACGTCCATTGTCCATTGCTCATTTTAATTCTTTATTTTTATTTATTTATTGTATTTTTAAAGTAAATTTTAATTCCTAAATTATTTAATTGCATTTTAAGGGGTGGGTGGGATTGAGGGTTTGGATGTATATTTTAATTGTTGTAAGCCACCCTGATTGCATTTCGTAGAGGGGCGGGATATAATTTTTATTTATTTATTATTACTATTATTATTATTAGAATGCAAAAAGACAATATCTCTAGTCAAAAAGAAAGAAAAGCCCCACTGAATGGCAGATGGAACGCTTCAAGAAGTTAAGGACAGATGAGAAGCAAATGTAAAAGGGGACAGAAGTAGGGCCATAACCCTGAATGCAACTGTTCACCAACTTGAGTGCAGGGACAAGGAGAACTGCCATAACAATAACTGCAGAGAAATAGAAGATCACAACAAAAAAGGTAGAACAAGAGAGCTCTTCCCCAAGATCTGAGAATTCAAAGGGAAATTTAAACCAAGAGTGAGGATGCTCTACAATCAGCAAGGGAACACACTGTATGATTAAGAAGAAGTTTTAAAAAGATGGAAACAATACATTTAAGAAATGTGGTGCTGGAGGAGAGTAGTGCAGATACCCTGGTTTTCCAAAAAGACAAATAAATTGGTCCCAGCGCAAATCAAGTCTGAACTTTCTCTAGAAGCCAAGATGACTAAACAGAGACAGTTGTACTTTGGACATATCATGAGAAGATACAACTCACTAGAAAAGACAACGATGCTTGGCAAGGTAGAAGGCATAGCAAAAGAGGAAGACTATTTTACAGGTGGATAGACTCAATCAAGGAAGCCACAATCCTGAGTTTGCAAGACCTGAGCGGAGCTTTTGATGATAAGGTGACCTGGAGGTCTCTTATTCATAGGGTCATGTTAAGACAAAGTTAACAGTCAATTGTTTGAATGTTATTTAGATCCACAGCTTTTAAATTGTAATTAGCTTTGAGTATACTTCCACTGACCAAGTAGTTATCATATAACTATTAAAAAATAATCCTGCACTTTCCCAGTTCTCAAAAGTAAATAAAATGTTTATTCTTAGATATTTTGAAAATCCTACTCGATGCTATGAATTATTGGCTTTTGGTGTAACAAATACAATCCCAGCCCATCCACCTTGTTGTCAGTTCAACACTTACAGCAGAGCCCAAGGCACAGCATGAATCAACGTTGAACCACATAATATTTCTCCCTCTACCATTCAGGGCCCATTCACATTACAGTGTTATTACAGAACTGTAATTCCACTTTATTCTCATGGTTCAATATTGTGGAATGTTGCATTTTGCAGTTTGGGAAAGAGCACTTGGAATTCTCAGCTAGAGCACCTCAGTGCCTCACCAAATTATAAACTGCAGGATTGTATAGGATAGAACCATGGTAATTAAAGTAAAATCACAGTGCTATCGTTCTGTAGTATGAAGGGGCCCTTGGTAAATCCACAACCTTTTAACAGTGTTGGTGTTGTTCTTCTTCTTGTTGTTGTTGTTATACTATTTATTTCTATCCTGCTGTTTTCCCAGCATGGGACTCAAAGTTGCTTACAAGACATTAAAAATATATCATTAAAAATTCACAAGATACAAAAGTTAAAAGCAGTCAAAAAGTTAAAACCAGATTAAAACATACACACTATTAAAACATTAAACATGCACACATACATACACCAGAACAACAATTAACAAGATGCAGTTTAGGTGAGACCAGCCTTATACAGTCACTCATGGGCCTTGTACAGTTACCTGAAGGAACAGAAAAGTCTTTAGTTACCTGTGAAAATAAAAGGCCAGACTAACTTCTCTGGGTAGGGAGTTCCAGAGCCTGGGGGCAGCTACTTAGAAGGCCTTCTCCCCTGCAAGGAGTGAAGTTGCAATAGTTACATTAATAATGTAATCTAATCATTCCTTAGCTTTTGCAAAAAGGAATTAATCACAAGTCAATAGTTCTTTTTAATTAGGACATTATCAGACCAGGCAAATATGGCATCATAACGACACCTAATTAACACAAAAAGGTGCACATATCAAATGATATCATCCTTTCGCGATAATGTCATGTCCAAAAGCTGTTCTTTTTTATTGATGGGCCAAGCCGTCAATTGATCTCCCATGGCTATTTGTTGTCACCATTGCTGGCATTTGAAACTTTGCGCCATTGTGCTCATATGAATACAGCATCAATGACAAAACACTTCCAGATGAGATCACAACAGCCAAGTAGGGGATGTTCTTTTTATGAAACTCCCCCACCCCAGTGTACTTGGGACTTTTAAAGTATGTTTCTGTGCTTGTGTGTATGTTTTATGTCTTTGTCTTGCTTTAATTTTTGAATTTACTGCACTCATGTCTTCTTGTGAGAATTGCCGAGATTTGGAACCCAGAAGTAAACAGAGCTCTGTTCATGCTCCGTTACTGCCGGGGCTGCCTTTCTGATCCTGTTGGAGATAGGTCTGGCAAAGAGGGTTCTTTTGCTGACATAAAAACGTTTCAAAATATGCTGGCAAAAGAACATTTCTGGAGGGTGGTCTGATAAAGTCTTTAGTTGGTTCCAACCTCTGCTTAGACACAAATAATGACCCAAACTGTGTATATTGTATTCACATAGAAAGTGCAAAGGGTATTATTGGAAAGAGTGTTTATAAAATCAGGAACAAAATATCACTTGATGTTAACACTGTGTTACTTGAATCATTATATATCTGAGCTGCAAAGAGTTACTTTAGGAATGTGCATGCCCAGTACGTTTTTGAAAACTTTGAAAAGACATCCATAAAATATTGCAGGCTGTTTTTAAAAGCCATCTTGTGTATCCACATTGTTGAATTATTGCAGTTTGACATCACTTCAACTGCCATGGCTCCAGCCTACAGAATTCTAGGATTTGTAGTTTTGTGAAGCACCAGCATTCTTTGGCAGAGAAGGGTAAAGACCTTGTAAAACTACAAATCCCAGGATTCCATAGGATGGAGCTATGGCACTTAGAGTGGTGTCAAACTGCTATAATTCTTCAGTGTGGATACATCCTCAGTTTCAAAAGGGAATTTGCCATGTGATGTGAGGACATCAGGTTGCTGTTTAGGAAACAAAACACAGAGCTTCCTTGGACATTAAAACTAATGTAAATCACTTATAGATCTTGCATGTAGTCAATATTAAGAATATGGATTTCAATGCAAATCGTGACGAATATCATATATACCGGTACTGGAAATCTTCCCAGATGCCTAGCACAGATCAGAAAATATAGATGTTACAGCACATTGTGTCTTTGAAGATAACTTTTTAAAAAATGATGTAGGGGAGTAATGTAAAATACTGTTGAATGTGATGTTACATGAACTGAATCAGGAATCAGGAATTTTAAAAACATTTCTATGCTCTATAATTTATTTTCACTTCTTTAAACTTAAGATTTAAAATATTTTTTCAAGCTGTGGTTAGGGCTGGCTCTGCCCATAGTCAGGCACCTGCGACAGGCAGCAGATGCTGTCAATGGCAGCACTGTTTCAATTTTAAATTCATAGAACTAGAAAGAATCCTAAGGGCCATCCAATCTAACCCTCTGCCATACAGGAATCTGTTGCTAAAGTATCCCTGAGAGATGGCCATTTTACCTCTGTTTAAAAAATGGTGAAGAGAGAGGCCACTACCCTCAAAGGTAGTTTATTCTGTGGTTGAACAGCTTTTACTGTCAGGAAGTTTTCCCTCGTGTTTAGTTGGAATCGCCCTTCCTGCAGTTTAAATTCATTGGTTTGGGTCCTCCCTTCTGGAGCTGCAAAAGAAAAGCTGACCCCATCTTCCCCACGATAGCCCTTTGTATTTATAGAGATTACCAGACATGGGGAAACATGGCAAAAACAAAAAACACCGTGTCCCAAACCGCATCAGAAGAATGGGACGAGTACAGAAAGGGTGACATTATCAGACGCCCACGTCTTTAGCCATTCTGGGGGTTTAGCACTGGCATGGACGATGCTTCACTTTTTTATTGACAGGGCTAAGCCATCAATAAAAAGGGGCACCTTATTCACCTCTGCACTGTGCTGAAGGATGATGTCATCTGATAATGTTGCCCATTTTTGTTATCATCGCATTCTTCTGATGCGGTTTTTGCTGCATCTGATAATCTCCTATGACCTCTCTTATCACCTCTTAGGGTCTGACTACACTGCAGAAATACAGTAGTTTGATACTACTTTATCCACTATAGTTCTATCCTATGGAATCCTGGTATTTCTAATTTAGTGAGGCACCAGAGTTCTTTGATAGAAAAGGCCAAATACCTCACAAACTACAAATACCAGGATTCCATAACTAATCCTAAACATGTACAGCTGAAAACCTTGCATGCTGCTCTTGTTTACCCCTGCCCTGGTTAGAGGTAACAAACTTAGCATGCCAAGGGTTCATCTACACGAGGCAGGTAACTGCCATATCCTGGCTGCAGATCATGCCCATTATTCCTCCATTACCACCTCCAAATGGGCCAGAGTCCAGGCAGGCATGCTGGCCTGTTGCTGCAGCCACTGCCATCTTTCTCACTGTCTCAAAAGGCAGGAAGCCGGCCTGCAATGTGCGATCAAGGCCCCTGCATGTGACCAGTCTTGGGAGATTTTCAGACACGGAAAAATCGTCCCTTGCCGCGCGAGCAGCCTCCCGAAACTGCTGCGCGGCAAGGGTCTTTTTCGGACCGCGCTGTGCCTGTTGCGAAGCCGTCCGTGTCACTTCCGTGAAGCTTGGGACGGCTCCGCGTCATATTTCAAGCACGGAGGCTGCCCGTGATTGAAATATGACGCGGAGCCGTCCCAAGCTTCACGGAAGTGACACGGACGGCTTCGCAACAGGCACAGCGCGGTCCGAAAAAGACCCTTGCCGCGCAGCAGTTTCGGGAGGCTGCTCGCGCGGCAAGGGACGATTTTTCCGTGTCTGAAAATCTCCTTAGTTACATGCTGTGGGACCCCTTTCTGCCTTCCAAGGCAGTGAGGCACAATAGCAGCAGCAGTGAGGGCTGGCCTGTCGGAATGGACTCATGCAGACACACGGTGCCTGATCCATTCCTTTACAGTGGGAATTGATTAAAAGAAGTATTATATTAAACATTGTACAAGGCCCTACCCTATCTTAGCTGCGGGGGAGGTGAGGACTGCCTTGGGACAGAATGAGGCAAATGCCCTGTGTCCTCACGACTGCAGGGCTTTAAGATGGGGGCAAGACGGTGTATATTGCCTGTGTAGATAAGCCTATATATTCAGTGGTTGCTAATTTCCATCTCTCTATATAAATTTAGGCATAGCATGTATTCATGTCATTTTCCTGTTTGTTGGCCTTAGCTACACTCTCTTCCTGTTACCGGTCTGGTTTTGCTTACCCTTCATTTTGTAATCTCCAGTTCTATTTCTCTCCTCAGTGTTTGAAGAGGACATGTTACAGAGCCTATCATCTTGAGATGTTATGAAACTTTTAAGTATTTGTAAGGAAACCTACATCATTTGTTTTTACAAAGAAGATTAAACTTATTTTATTTCTCTGCTAGACCCTCGGTGTGGGTGTGGACTGGTTGTTGCTCACCTTTTGCTTGTGAATACAAATTACTCTACTCATGAGATACACTGTTATTTCTCACATTTCCCAAGATCCCTAAGTTTCTCCCCCTTCCTCGGTTCTCCTTTGTGAAATTTGAGACTGTAAGTCCTTGGAGCAAGGGTCTGTTCTTTTGTACTCTTAATATAAGGGCTCGTGCACACTGGTGGCACAGTGGTAATCGTAGTAGTAGTAGTAGCAGTAGTAATAATAATGATGATAATGATAATTTTTATTTGTAGGAATTCTACTTTACTTTCCTATAAAAATACCATTAAACAAATTACTAAATGCACTTTAGCTTTGTTTGTGTGATGACATTCCTAATCATTTTGGAGTTCTGGGTTACCTTTTAGTTTCTTGTGCTTTTTAGACATAATTTTCACGATTAAGTAATATGCACAGATAATGCACAAAATATGTTTCGCAATGATTTCCCCATCACCTGAAAAGGAAACAATTTCAAAGATCAGAGAGTGGTATGATTACAAATTCTTTCAAGAGTTCATAGTCTTATGGAAATCAAGAATGTTGTAACTTTAATGTGAACAAGGCCTTAAAATATCTTTTGCAAAGACCGCAAAGGGGCTTACCACACTCCAAAGAAAAGCGGCAAGGCAGCAGGAACTTCCCTGCTGCCTTACCGCATTACATCACTGTTCTTCCAGTGTTCTTTCATTCTGGTCCCATGGGGGACTGAGCTAAAACCGTGTCTTTTTGCTAATGGGTTTGTTTTTGGTTATCAAAAAGACACTGTTTTACCTCAGTCAATCATGGGACCAGAACAAAAAAAATGACAACGCCATGCAGTAAGGCAGCATGGAACCATTTTTCTTTGGAGTGTGGTAAGCCCTAAAGTCACTTGAATTGTAGTCTTCCAATCACTTACTCCAGATCACTTTTCCAGCCAGATATCTGATGGCAGTAATAATGGTTTTAATCCACTTGATTTCCAGTTTGGCTGAAAACATTTGCAGACTGAGCTCATTATGGTGGTTAATATGCCTGAATTCCCATTGGACTTAGGTATGGGTGCAGTCTACAACCCTTCAAAATTTCTTGGGATGATGTGAAAGGCATTCTGAGGGCATACTCATTAGACCTGATCTTAACAATGTTTGCTATTAAGGTCAGGGCATGCATGATTCAGGCCTGGGGTGGCCACTTGAAAATTTTCCCTGAGCTGCAAGGGTGTGGAACTTCTTTTAGCTTGAGGGCCTACTTCAATTTCAAATAGGTATTTGGGGCTGAATACCAAAGTTTGACAGAGCCAAAGGCAAAAGGGTGGGACAAAGACGCCCTCACTGAATATAAAGGTGTTCTCAGGAATCAAGCCTCTGGAGTGACAATTCAATTTTTTAGAACAGGGGAGAAAACTGTATAAAATCTAGGAAACCACCAAGTGGTGGTATCATAGGCAAGGTGCTTTGGCCACCTAGGGAAGCCCAGAGGGTTCGGTTAAGACCCCCAGGAAGATGAGATTCAGTCTCAGAGATTGTCAGTGCATGGGCTTTCTGATCTCTGCAGTACTGGCTGTACCGGCCCCTTGCCCTTGGCCAACTCACAGTATGCAGCTGATATCATTATCACAATAAGATCTTTAGGACATTGCTGTAGATATTGGCTGGAATCCTGTTGGTGAACTATGATGGCATACGTTGGCACTATGCCATCAGAACTCACTTTTTTGGTCATTGAGTAGGCTGAAATTTCTCTACCACTTCAGAAACAAAACAAAAAAGACAGGCTTTTGGAGATAAAATGTGAAACACACCAAAGACCATAGTGTCTGCAGAACAGAAAAAAGGATTGCACAAACAATCTACAGTATATATATAAAACTCTTGGGTATGCACAATGGCCTTAGGTTTGTAGGTATGTTACCTCCTGGGTATGTACAATGGGGTTAGGTATGTTGCCTCTTTCATGTGTACTGATTTGCTGCTCCTGTCACTCCCTCAGCCAATCACCACCCATACGCAAATTCCCTCTCTGCCTCACAATCCACTCATGCCACTCATGGCCAATCTGCATACTGGGAGAGACAAAACAATGTGCTACAGTGTTGGCTATAGTAACTAGCCACTGTGATGGGACCCAGGTAGTGAATTAGCGGTGGTGACAGGACACTGCTGCTGCCACTGTGATAAGACCCAGGCAGTCAACTGGTGGCGGCAGTGGTAGGAAGCTGCTGCTACTGCTGTGACGGGACCCAGACAACTGGGTGTGAGGTCTACTGGGTGTGTTTTGGGGAGTTTTTTAATGGCATATGGTACACTGGGTCCAGCTAGTCATGATATAATATAATATAATAATAATACAAAATAATATACATACTGCTTCTATTATATTACATCCTGATTGTTTCTGCAACTCCTCTTTTTTCTGGTTTTTGGCACTACGATATTTGGTGTGTTTTGAAATTCTTTACCAACTGTGTAATGACCCAAATCACCCCCAAATTCACCTGTCCAGCAACACAGCCCATACAACACGGCCATTTCCATGTCATTGCAGAGCAGCGGGATCAGCAGAGATGCATCCAGTTATTTTCCTGTAGCTGGACATGCTGCAAGGACATCATCTGCAAGGACCTTTCAATGACTCCTGGAGGTCCCTGTGGATGCCTACTGGAGGTGGAACAGGGTGATAGCACCAGGAGACATAGCTATGGAGACATAGCTACATGCCACATGTATATCTGCAGAGGCAGGATTCCAACCATTGTTTTAACACTTGCAGTATGAAAATAAATATGTTTAGTAGATGATGATGGTTGTTGATGATGATCTTCATTTACACCTGCCTTTTCTCCAAAACAGGGACTCAGCCTAAAAATTAAAACAAGTTCAAAATACGGAACAAAATTAAACAAATTGCAGGACTAAAACATATAATTAAATACACTAGTAATGTTTTAGTCATGCTTAGACCATAGGCTATTCACATACAAAATGAATAAGTACAATAGAAAACTACTAGATTTTAAAAGTACTACAGTAGGACCCCTGTATCAACTGATTCATTATCCACTGATTCAATTATCCACAGGAAACAAAACAACACACCTACCATAGAGTCTTCCTAGAAAATGTGTCCTCTCTAGCCATTTTTAGGTCCTCCAAGGCATCTCTGTGGTATTTTAAACCGGAAGTCCCATTATTTTCAATAGTGTTTGCTATTATCCATGGTTTTTAGCATCCATGCCCCCCTGAACCAATTCCCAACGTATACGGGGGTCCTACTGTACATAAAATAAATAGCACCTAAATATTGTGTATTAAAAAAAGATAAAATTTAGTACCGTTAAAACACACTGAATACAAACAATACTAATATTAGATAAGAGCATCCCCATTTCAATCAACTGCAATATAAGGAGTAAATCTTGCCTGAATTTTCATTGCTGCCAGGGCAAAAAGAGAAACCTTGTGAGTTATCATAGAGTCAGTAGCAGACAGGAGATAGAAAATCTTTTCAGAAGCAGTATTAGAATTTTGATGAGATAGAATAGACCCCAGAAATTTGGTTCTTGGTTCTGAATATAATGAACAGAAGAACAAACAATGAGGCAAATCCTCAATTAAACATATCAAAAAGCAGCTTGAAAAATGGTACAGCACATTCTTCAAAGCCTTTTCTTTAAAAACTTTCCATTTTCAAAAGTCAGTGGAATAAAATGTTATTTGCCTGCAAATGGAAGGACAGTGGGGGTGGGGGAGGTATTTTAGACTCCCTAGGAAGGAAGTTCCAGATTGTAGAGGCAGCCACCAAGAAGCTCCTATGCTCATCCCTATTAATCATTCCTGTGAGAATGGTGGGACTGAAAGAAGACCCTCTCCTGAGGATTTGAAAACACAGGCAGGCCCATATATGGACATACCATCTATCACATAGTCTGGACCTGAGTCATATAGGGCTTTATAGATCATAACCAGCATTTTGAATTGTGCTACATTGGAAACAGACTGGAAGCAGTAGAGCTGCTGTAGCTTTGGAGTTGTATGCTCCCAGTTAACAATCTTCCTGCAGCTTTTTGTACCAGCTGAAGTTTCCAAACATATCAAATGCATATTTGATATATTATAAATGTGATATAATATTCACATAGAGCATATGACAGTAATCTAAATGGGATGTAACTAAGGCATGTGTCACCTTAGCCATATTAGGTGTCTCCAGGAACAGGTGTAGTTGGCATACAAATTTTAGGTGTGCAATAGCATTCCTCGCCATCTCAGAAACCTCAGCTTCGAAGCTCAAGGTTGAGTCTAGGAGTATACCCAAGCTGTGAGCTTTGTGGGGAGTGTAACTCCATCAAGCACAGGAGGAAATATAACCCCATCATAGCCCCTAATCAACCTTTAGACTAAGGGCTTATCTACACCAGCCAGGATATGCTGTCTCCTCACCAGCATATCCTGGCTGTGGAGGTGGACCGTTTTGCTCCTGTTACCTGGGCGAAATGGGCCAGAGGCTACATAGGAACACTGCAGTGGAGAAGCCATGTGACAGGAGCCAAGGCAAAGGCTGCCTGGTTTGGCCTGTACATTGCCATTCAATCTGCTCCAGCCACAAACTTACAGGAAGAGGCTGGAGAAAAGTCTTTCCTTCCCCTCCAGTGCCTCTGAGGGAAGGTTTAATGGATGGCGTAATTGTATTATTATTATCAGGTATTATTATGATTATGATTATTAGGGTTTTAAATCTTGAGTTAAGTCTTGGGGGTCTGTGGCAACAAAAGATATTTAAAGGGGGTCCCTGGTAAAGAAAAGGTTAAGTGCCACTGCTTTAGAATACAATGAGAATATGGCTGCTGTGCTTCCCAAGTAGCCCTTCCCTGATCTTCCTTACCCTCCTTCCTTACCTGCTTAGCTAGTGGGACTTTACAGTCCTACTACATTGTTAAAGACAAATGTTCAGTTCTTTAGACAGCAGCACAGCACATTTGAACATAGCTATCATGGTTAATGAGTAAGGAGTGTCTGTGTTCTCATAACTCCCAGCAATTGTTTGCAATTTTCAGCTATAACTTTATAGAGTACTTTTGAGGCACACAAAGATTTTATTTCCTCTTTACTATGATACTGCTTTCTTTTAACACTTTAGTTATGATGTCACCAGTACAGAAAAAGACCTGTTTAGTGAAGATGTTTTGGAGTCAATCAGTTAAAACAAAAATGCAAGTAATCCTCAGGCTCAATGTTGTTCACAGACCAATTCTCCAGCATTTCCATTAGTGCTTCAATGTTCAGTGGTTTGGGAGATTATCAAAAACCACATCAAAAGATCGCAACAAGAACAGGAAGGGGTGACCTTACCATCATTACCAGATGATGTCATCCTCCAGCATTCCGGGGGGCATAGCGTAGAAGTCAGTAAGGCATCCCTTTTTATTAGTGTCTTCTCCTCGTCTATACAAAAGGGAAGCCTCATCCGTGGCAGTGCTACGCTCCTGTCTGGCAAGGTCACCCTTTCTGTTCATTTAGTGATCTCTTGATTTGGTTGGGAACATGATTTATTTTTTTTTGTACATTCCCCTGTGTCTGATCTCCTTGAACAGGGGCCCTTTCACACTACACAATTATAGCACTATGATTCCACTTTTGCTGCAAAGGCAGCATCCTAAGGAACTCTGGGGGTTTTGTTTCGTGGAGCACTAGAGAATATTCTGTCTAAGAATTGAAAACACCCCTCCCTAAGTTACAAATCCAAGGGTACTATAGGATGGAACCATGGTAGTTAAAGTGGAATTGTAGCACTATAGTTGTGTGGTGTGAAAGGGCACCAGGAAAGTACACTTGGAAGGAAGAGTGATGGGTAAAATGGCAATTTGTTGTTTTTCTTTACTGAGGGAATTTTTAAGGATTTCAGGAGAACCAAAACATATACCAAGGAATAAAGAGTATAGAAGTATAGTGTCTAGATCAAGGGAAGTAATAGTGCCACTCTATTCTGCCTTGGTCAGGCCTCACCTAGAATACTGTGTCCAGTTCTGGGCACCACAATTCAAAAAGGATATTGACAAGCTGGAGCGTGTCCAGAGGAGGGCGACTAAAATGGTGAAAGGTCTGGAAACCATGCCTTATGAGGAAAGACTTAGAGAGCTGGGTATGTTTAGCCTGGAAAGAAGACAGTTAAGGGGCAATATGATAGCCCTGTTTAAGTATTTGAAGAGGTGTCACATTGAGGATGGAGGAAGCTTGCTTTCTGCTGCTCCAGAGACTAAAACACGGAGCAATGGATGCAAGCTCCAGGAGCAGAAATTCCACCTCAACATTAGGAGGAACTTTTTGACAGTAAGAGCTGTTCGGCAGTGGAACACATTCCCTCGGAGCGTGGTGGGGTCTCCTTCCTTGGAGGTCTTTAAACAGAGGCTGGATGGCCATCTGTCAGGGATGCTTTGATTGTGATTTCCTGCATATCATGGGGTTGGATTGGATGGCCCTTGTGGTCTCTTCCGACTCTACAATTCTATGATTCTATGATTCTAGATAAAGGAGGAGCTACAGTTTCCCCTGAGGGTGTTTTTTCCCCATATAACCCTTTGAATTGTACCTAGAAGCAGTGCCTCTGCTCCCTCTACTGGACAGCTATAATGCTGCATTTTGGAAGGGTTACTCTTAAGAGCTGCTCATCTCACTCATCCAAGGTAGTAGCCCTCTTGATCCATCTGGGTCAGGTTAGGTGTACATCTAGTCCACTATTGTCTACTGGCAGCAGAAATCCAGTTTCTGAGGGATGAGGCTTTTCAAAATAAAATTCTATTTGACCCTTTTACCTGACTCAGGCTGGGTCTAGAATTGGGAGTCTTAGTACTTCACCATTTTTAAAATTTAGGAGGCTGGCCCCACCATTAGGCAAAGTGAGAAAGCTACTTCAAGTAGCTCATTTGGAGTGTCATAAAACTGTAGCATATTGTTAGCTTTTTAATATGGCCATGTGGTATTTTTATTGCTGGGGAGTATGGGAAAAGATTTTTTTATTGGATTTTCTCCCTCAAATACCTATTCTTGGGTATTATTCACCTTTACCTGGGTAGGAAGGTGCCATTTCTTGCTCTTCCTCAGGTAGTAGGGTGGTGTGAGGTAGAAATGGCAGATTGCATAGGAGAACTCTTTCAGCCTGCTGTATCATAGACTCATGAGTTTCACTACTAGTGGACTATAGCTTTTGTCGTGATGCTTACCACTCTTATTTTCATGTGCAAATAAAGTATTAGAATTTAAATGTGGGTGTTTAGGAATGTGCATCAACTGACAACCAGCCTGCTTTTTCTTTTCTTTTTTTTAAAGGTGAAAGAAAAAAATAAATAAAATACAAACAGATTATTTAAAAATGGCTAGATGTGACAACAATAACAGCCATGCTTCCCCATGCATATTATTAAGAAAATTTTCTTTTGAATGGTTGTTGCACTTCTGCATTTGCATTCTTGCATGATAGCCCTCCACACATCATATCAAAGCTGATGAAAGGACCTCCCTCCATCCCAACTGTCACTGCCCTGGCCTCAGAGGGAGAGAAGAAGAGGACGTTTCTGCTCCCTCACTGCCATTCCTTTTCCTTGTGTGTCTTGTCTAAGGGCAGGGAACTGTCAAATTAACCATTTATAAGCTGCTCTGAGAACCTTTGTGGTTGAAGAGTGGGGTATAAATACAACAAACAAACAAACAAACACTGTCACCATGTTGTGGATGATAATCTAGGATCAGATCGCAAAATTATCTTTCCCTGCCATTCATGTCCATGGACTACCTGCAGCTCGAGTCTTGCCTTTGCTTCTCTTTGTAATGATAAAGATTTAGGTGCTTAGCATGGCAGGAAATAGGACAGTCTCAGTGGAGACCAAATGGTGGGGAACTCAGAATAACAATGGGGGGGTGGAACCAGGTGAGAAAATAGTTGTAAATATTTGAAACATCCAATGAATGAATGACACGCCAAGTTTGTCTGCTTTGTAAATACTTTTTATATCCTGCTTTTCTCTTTGCTCTTCATTCAAAGCAACAATGTTGTGTAGGTAACTCTTTAGGAATTCTGTTTAGCAATAAAGTTTACTGTTTTAAATCTGAGGGTGCTGCTTACTGAGTTTAAAGAAGACTGCACATGACAGCTATGAATCTATCCAGTAGATAACTATCAACCTTTCCTTGAGGATTTCCATAAAGGGAAAGCCTAGTATCACTCTAAGTAATTGGTCCATTGATAAATTACTCTTACCATTGAGATATTTCTCCCAATGTTCAGCTGAAATTTACCTTGACCAGAGCTTGAAAAGTTTGTGTTAAGAAGAATTAACATACTGAAGCCATACATTTGAATAGTGGTAGAATAATGCTCTAGGACCTACACCCTTCTCTAATCAATTTCTATATTGCTTCCTAAATCTAAGAATATTTCAAAGTGGTATAGAACAGATAATAATTAAAAAAAACCGTCACCATTAAGACCATCATCTTACCACTGGTCATTTATGGGTATTTTTAGCATGTATTTTATTAAAACTAACTTTCCAAGCAATGTTTCCAATAACAAGCACATTAGGCCAAATCCTGGCTTCTGGAGCAGCATAAAACAAGTGTAGTGAACTTATAGAAATTTGATATCATTTTACTTCTTTTGGCTCTGCCCTATAGCATCCTGGGATTTGTACTTTGGCAAAATATTTACAATTCTTTCTGCCAGAGAAATTCTCTGTGCAGGAGAGTTCTCGTCCACTCTCTTGAACCACAGCACTAGAGTTCTTTCACAGAGAGTTCCAAGTATCTCAACAAACTACAAATACCAAGTCCATAGAATGGAGCCATAAAAATTAAAGTGGTATTGAATTGCTATAATTGGGTAGTGTAGATACACTAGGAGTGTTGGTCAGAAGTTTTCACAGACCTTATAGCATTTAAAAATGTTGTTTTTGTGTGCCTTCAAATTGTTTCCTACTTATGGCGACCCTAAGGTGAACCTATCATGGGGTTTTCTTGGTAAGATTTGTTTGGAGGGAGTTTGCCTTTGCCTCCATCTACAGCTGAAAGGATGTGACTTGCCCAAGGTCACCAATGGGGTTTCCATGGCCAAGCAGGGATTTGAACCCTGGTCTCCCACTGTCCTAGTCTAACATTCAAACCACTACACCATGCTGGCTATTATGGGTATACGTGTCAGTAGGATTCTAACAGCTGTAGCAAGGAAATCATTCTCCACAATTTATCTCCATGCAAGAAAAATTGAAACCATGCTAAGTAGATTTTATATTAGGAGTCCCCAAAGATGTACAAGTATGGCCTACAAAGTCAGATGGGGATCCAGTTTAGACCATAGCATCTCTGTTCAAGTGAAATACAGCCTTCCAGGATTGCATGGAGAGAATTATGGACTACAAAGAGGGAAGAAATGTACTTACACTAAAATGGACTGATGGTGCTGATACAGGTGCAGTGTAGAAGACTAATATGCTGATGAACAATCTGGTGAATTATGCATCATTCACTGAATTTTCTAATTCTTTATTAATTACAGTGCAAACCTATATGTCTACCCAGATGTAAATGCCACTCATTTCAAGCATTGCTCTTGGATAAATGTGTGTATGCGGATACACAGGATTGCACCTTAAATTCCGTGGGACTTACTTCTGAGTAAATGTGCATAGGATAGGGTTCTGTCTTACATCCCTTTGCATGGCAGCTTGTTAGTGCAGCCTTCCACATAGAAGAGCTGACAGACTGGCTTTGATACATATTTATGAAATGCCCAGATTTGCAATCTCCTGTGAATTCAAAGAGCTTTAAGTAGCTCAGACATCTCCCTTCCTTGCTCTCTTTCTCTTCCCCCCTCCTCTGTCTTAAGCATTTGGGCACATGCAAGGGCACTGAAGCATTTAATTGAAGAATTATTCAGGATTTACAACACTATAAAGAAAATTGGGTCATTTTGGCCTCCTACTAATCCTACCACCATCTTTTTACCTTAAGTGTGTCTAGTCGTCAGCATTGCTACTAAAAAAGAATCTGTCAGTTCTGACATGTTTGCAGTTTAACCTATCACTTTTAGCTTTTCCAACTGTGTTTCTTTTTAATACAGAAAAGGGGCTCAGACAGGAAGAAGTTGATTTCTATTGAGGGATATTTCCCTCCCAAATAAAATTGACTTATTTGCAATTGTACTTTTCTGACCTTGGATAAGATACAATGGTTATCAATAGCTCCTTGGACCAAGAGACTCACACATATCAAGACACACACACACACACACACACACACCTCTTCACTTGCCTCAGAATTTGAATTTGCCAGTGTGTATAATCCAAGAGCCATCAGGGTTTGAGTACTGGATTAGGATACTGGGTTCAAACCAGGGATTGAATCCCCATTCACCTATGGAAACCCACTGGGTGACCTTGGGCAAGTCATATTCTCTCAGTCTCAGAGAAGGCAATGTCAAACCTCCTTCCTTTGAATAATCTTGCTAAGAAAACCCTATGACAGGTTCACCTTGGGGCCACCATAAGTCAGAAACAACTTGAAGGCACACACAATGGCACCACAATCCACATAAGAGGCATAGTCCAAGATGTTTTGCTGCTTGAGACAAAAGGCAGGGTAGCACCTTTCACCCCATATGTGTCCAGAAGCAAATTGGACTGGCAATTGAATTTTACTTCAGCTTTGGCAGCTCCTCTTTTCTCCTTGAGTGCAGGACAAGTGGCACGGCAGACATAGCTCTGTTCTCTAACAGACAGGAATGGGCCAGGGAATAGTTGGACAACTGCCATTGCCACCCCTCCAGCATCTGCCACCTAAGGCCATGGACTCATTTTGTTTCACATAGTAGAATTGGCCCTGCCAGCTGTAATGTTATTAAGTCCCACTAATTTCAGAATTTAATCCTCCCACTGAAACCAGTGAATTAACTGTGTGTGTCTTTTGCCCATCAGTCTGCGGCTCAGCTAAAACACTTGGAGAGGGCTTGAGATCAGACAGTCCATCTAGTTCTTGGTCTGAACTTCAGTGGTTAGTGGGTATTGTTCCTGGCAAAGCTATTTCTGGGCAGCCATCACCAAACAGATTGGCTAGGGAGGCTTTCCAAATTATTTTTTTTTCTACACAAGAAGAGCTATGGGATTCCCCCACCCCAGTCAGTTTTAAGAGAACGTTAAAACATATCCTGTCTGATATGTCTCTCCTTGTGCTGTAGTCTTTTGTTCCCAGGAAGTGGTGGCTTGCAGGGGAAGCCAGAGCACTGGTGGGTTGGAGTCCGAAATGCTTAAGCTTTGCTACCATGAGCTCTTTGAAACAAGGAAACAAGACTTTTAAGACTTTCCAAGTATTGCTGTGGCAGAATAAAAAGCAGATGGGTTGCCTGGCAGTGCCCACTCTTGTCCTTAAGCTAAGGACAAAAGGATGGAAGCAAAAGAGGTGGGCTGCAGGCATGTGGACCACAGCATGCCTAAAGATTTCCATGGAAGCATCCTATGGTGTGACAGTTACAGTGCTTAACTGGGACTGAAGAGACACACAGTAAAATCCTCACTCTAGTGTGAATTTTGATGGGGCATGTGTGTGTTGAGAAGGCAAAGATGGGGACAGGGAGAATCATCTTGTGAACACCCTCAAGGAAGAGCAGATGAGAAATGTAATAAAGTAATAAAACTGAAGAGACTCAAAAGCTGCTGACACACTGCAGAAATAATGCAGTTTGACATCTCTTTAACTGCTGTGGCTCAATGCTACAGAATTCTGGGATTAGTAGTTTTGTGAGATATTTAGCCTTCTCTGTCAGAAAGCTATGGTGCCACAACAAACTACAAATCCCAGGATTCCATAGGATGGAGCCATGATCATTAAAATGGTGTCAAACTGCATTACTTCTGCAATGTGGCAGCAGCCTAAGACATAACAAAAAGCAAAAAGGCGTCCTTTCCCCCACTTTCTTTTATTAATTAATTTAGATGTTTCTAAAATGCTCTGTATAAAAATCTCTGAGGGCAGTGAACAATAAATAGGTAATAAAGGTTCCAGAGTACAATTATAAAACAGTTGAACACATTAAAAAACAAACAAACTAGAAACTGCATTGACCAATCTAAAACACCTCAGGCAAACAAAAAAGTTTTGATGTGGTGCCAAAATGGTTGCAAGACTAGCACTTGTTAAATCTTCATGGGAAGGTATTTCACAAATGAGGTGCTATTAACAGAGAAGGTAGATTCCTTCGTGGATGTATGATGAATAAAAGAGTGTAGTTGTATAGCAGTTAGAGTGTTCAATGCTCCCATTTTGCTGCACCTGATAATATTTTGGCAACCACATTATGAACTACCGGTAGTTGAAGCATCTGGGTCATCTTCAAGGGCATATAATGCACTACTGTAGTCCAATCGGGAAGTTACCAGAACATAGACCCCAGCAGGATCAGTTGCGGCACTAGGGGGTGCGGAGACACCGCACCACACCAGGTGACACCATTGGGAAGAGGGGTGACATTGGCCTTAGTAATGTCACAGAGCAGGATAGACTCTATCCAGGAATGGTTTTAGCTGGTAAATCAGCTACCACTGGTAAGAGGCATTCTGAATCTCTAATGACAATGCTGGATTCAGGTGTAACCTCAAAGTGTATTTATTTTCAAATGGAGTATGACCCTCCCTAGTAAGGGCTGCATGTTCTGTTTCTGGATAAGAGAACCGCCTGTCTCAGAAAGATGGTTTTCTTGTTGAGATTCATGTTCTGAGCATCCACACAAGAGACAAAACTGAACTTGTGATTTTTGCTTTCTTCAGGGCCAGCCTGGAAGCATCCACTTCTGGCAGTGGTTTGGGCTGTCATGAAAGGGTAGTTGATGGCTTTTCATTTATTTTGTCATTACTGTATTTTCTTCTTTACTGGCCTTGGTGCAGAGAGCTGGTTGTGGAACTTACTTCCAAGGCCTAAATAACTTGACCTCCCTTAGTACTGAGCACCATGATTTGGGTGGTTGCAGAGAATCACTGACTGCTCTCTCCGTCTGAGGCAATAAAATCTCTTGAGATAATCTTGACTCTTTTTTCCCTTCAGCTCTTTTTTCTCCATCTGCTTCCTTCTGTCTATGTCTCCCATCATTACAAGTTAGCCAGTAATCTTCTGCAGCAGGAGCCTGCCTTTTGCTTACATTACTTTGCAAAGTGCCAGGTGCTTTAATGGCGTTATAAATAATAGCCACAACAATGAATGAACATTTTCTGGAACTTAGAACTGTTCCAAGCTTGGAACTGGGATATTTCTACCATGATGCACAATGAAAGGAAAAGGATGCAAACACTTCCCCAGGGAGTCCTACCTCCCACTTTGTAAACCACTGAACTCAGGTTCAAAGATGTTTGTGGAGTTTTTTTCCCTCCACGCCTATTGCTGTGTAGCTTTCTTAAAACAGATCTGTCTACTGCTGGAAGATATAGAAATGGAGTTTATTATGAAGTAGCATGAACTGCCCTACAGGAAATGCAGAGGCAAAATGTTTTTTCTTTTCTTTTCCCTTTTTTGGTTAAAGTTCAATTTGGAGTTTCCACCCAGTGGTTTCTGTAAACAACAGAGAGCTTTTCTTTGTGAAATCATGCATCCCAAGCCAATGCCTGAATGGAAATGGATTTTGCCATTTCAGGACCCAAGCTGTCACATTTGGTTTGCTGTTTTGTGAGATGGTGTTTTCCAACTTCCATAGAACTCATTTTGGAGTCATTACTCTTGGCTCTCTGTTCATTGCAGGAAGGTGGGGAAGAAGGTGTCCATGTGATAGAATCCAGGGTAAGAAATGGCAGGAGAACAACATTCCACCTGCTTCCCCCTATAGCTGCATTTCTTGAAAGGCCCTGAATGGTAAGCATATCTACTAGCACATGAAAACCCATAATGTAGATCAAGACCCTTCTTCATTAGGATTTAGATTCCTGACACATTCTTAAATTTGGTGCAAATTTTCCAGTTTTGGTGGACTCATCTCTCAGCAAGAGGAAAAGCCTGTGTGCAAATGTCTAGCTCACCTTGTACAGCAGCAGCTTGATATAATTTGCAAGGATTCATTGATTTGTTGCTGCAACTTGCTGCAAAGACTCTCCATCAGGGTGTGTATGTTTGTGTGTATTTACTTAGGCCCCACTATACGAGGAGAGGGGACAGGGTAACTCGCAGCAATGGCATTTTGCAGCAGCAGCTACTTTTCTTAATGGTGTTTTTGGCCCCAGAAGCACCCATAAGCTTTGTATGCCAGATGGCAGCCTTGAATGATTTACTTGCATTGGTACTTTGCTGCTGCCAATCCTTTAAAAAAAAGTTGTCAAAGGTTCCCTGGAGCAATAGAGTGATTTTTTTTTAGTTAAAAGGACAGCAAAACAAAAAACCCACCCCATTTTATTGCCTTAACGATTGCTTGCTAAGGTGAAAATTCAACATGGTGGCAGTGGGCGCTTGCCCTGTTAGCAAAACGTGCCCCTGCACCCACCTAGCCAATCAACTTTGTGCTTCTTCTCTGATGGGAAAGCAATTCAAAGTGAACCATTTGTCCTAATGAGCAGGAATGCGTACCGCCTTGCTGTTTTTTTTAAAAAAACAATGGAACACACTCCCTCAGAGCATGGTGGGGTCTCCTTCCTTGGAGGTCTTTAAACAGAGGCTGGATGGCCATCTGTCGGGGATGCTTTGATCGAGATTTCTTGCGTGGCAGGGGATTGGACTGGATGGCCCTCGTGGTCTCTTCCAACTCTGCAATTCTATGATTCTATGATTCTATGAAAAGCCACAAAGGCTTTACCTGTGCTGTTTTTGCCATTTTGCACCCCCCCCTTCCAAATACTGTGGATTGATGCAGGATCCCATTTAGACAGGTCATATTCCCAGAGAATTCCATGAAGGGTATTTTTACCATTTAGACAACCCCTTAGCTTCCTCCTTCTTTCCTAGTTGTTGTGGAGTCAGGGCTCACCCTCTGCTCTGCATCCATCTTCTGGCTAGGAGCAAGTAGGGTTTATTAAATATTCCTTATCCCATCTCCCTAAGCAGGTGAGCAACTACAGTGGGTGCTTAATGCATAACCATTAATGACCTCACCAGGTGCCATCTCTACATCTTAAGGTTTGGCTCTGAAAACTCAGGACCATGGATGATCCTGAACTAGCACCCCATACTGAAGAGATTAAGAATGTTGTACAAAATACGTAGATACAAACAAATAATACCAAGTCTGCTATAAGGAACTTTCCTTTCCATTTCCTCTTAAATCCATACATTAAATTATATTAGCTAATTCAAAGTGGCAAGAGTCTAATTCTTATCCTTGGCAAATACAGCTTCTCTCCTCTCCAGCTCTCTCTTTTTCTGGACTGAACAGCCACTTATGTACAGCCACTGCTCTCGGGTTTTCCTACACATCAGGCCAAACCAATAATTCATAAGGGTTACACTACCTGAGTGATCTGGAGAGCTGTGGTCCAAAAGTAAACTTTTCCAAGCTTTGCTGCATTCCAGTAAAGCAGGGAATGTATAAACTATCAGGTTCATTCTTCACCTGAAAACATTTCAAGTAGTAGGGTTGGTGAAGACTTCGATCTGAAAACCTGGTGAACTGCTGCCTATCAAGAAGACCTGACAACTGTGGGCTAGCTAGACTTTCAATATGACTCATGAGAAGGTAGCTGGGCTTCTGTATCTATGTGGAGCTAATCAGCAATGATATTAGATAATAGACAAATGAGAACCTGCAGATGACTTATCATATGGCTCCCTCCAGGGTGGTTGCAATAAAAGTATCAATGCACCAAAATTTAATTGATCTCTCAGCAAGTTCTTCCATGATCTATAATCTGGGTATGTTCCCTCTTGATTATCCCTCTCATCCACCATATATCAGACACTGTGTTCTGCTTCAGCCCTGAAGAGAGAGCAGTTCATCATAGGTAATATTATTCCCCAGAAGAAATGTACTAATTTGTTTCCCCTGCTCAACACCATGGAGCATTTTTGTGCAAAACCAAATGAGAGGCTTGGGTTAATAAGCAGAATAAATCTATATTGTGCATATTTTATACTATTGTGACTGCTAATTAGGTTTTTAAAAATGATTGCTTTAGAAATAAGGCTGTCCCATTTGCTTTTCGCTAGAGGTTTATGCTCAGATCAGTAGATTACAGCAGCTGAATGACTGGTGTGAATTTAATGTCCAGTCTGCTGCTGCTGAGTTACCAAGCCCAATATAGTTCATATTTGGAAATTCTGAAGCAGACAAGAAATCCCAAAAATATGTTAGATATGTTTAGAAATTCTGGAGCTTAGGATTTGAAAACCTGGAGAAGTAAATCTGGAAATAATGTCCAGAGGTTGGAGAAGTTACTTTTTTTATATCCAGTTGCCAGAATCCCTCAGCCAGCATGCTCACTGTCTTCTGTCAGTCAGAACACATAGTACCTAATACTGTTGAAGTTATCTTGGCACCTGAGACAGAAACCTTCCCCCCGCCCAATTATAAAGCACCAACAATTTGTTGTCCTTTCATGATACCCAAAGTTGATTGCATACCCTTCAACATTTCACAAATGAAAACAAGGACACATGTGATGAAGGAACATCAGAGTGTGGGCAAGATGTCTAAAGTTATTAATGAGGGAAAACACAAAAGTTTTGAAAGGCTGCAGCAGTTTGCCTAAGGGCTTGTCTAAACTGGTGGGAAACCCTGCACCTACCTTGTAGCCACAGTGGATGTTTTTGATCTGCAGCAGCCCTGTAAATGCCACACTAACTGGGCTTCTCCAATTGTAGATTGGATTATCACACCACACTCTAATCCACATCAGAGTATAAAAGGGTGACCCTATCCTGATCACGTATTATATGTTGTACTATTTCTGGCCATATAGGTGGGGCTGCTCTGCTGTTGTTTTTTCTATTTGTGAATGTGAATATGCAAATATACGTTGTCTCAGAGTACTGTATTACTGGATAAGCAGAGATACACTTATCCACATATGTGCACAATTGAAAATTTGTTAAAAAACACAAAAAATATTTTAAAAGTCCAGAACAGAATCCCATCCACTGGAAGTCCTGTCTACAACTTTGCACCAAAACTGATCTGTGGCCACCACACAGCCAAAAAGCCAGGTTTACCACTCAAATGCAGATCAACCTGCAAATCTTCCAGAGCTGGAGTTCCCTGCAGAAACTCCAGTGAAGATGTGAATCACTGAAAACATTGTGTGTCAACTGTGCACAAATAGGTGGTGAATGCTTTTTTTTTTTTTTTGGCCTGTGTAGACAAGCCTTAAATCAACTGGGAAGGACAAGATTCTTCCCTTCTCTCCCCCCTGCTGAGTTGAACACAAAATGCTTTTGCATTTTCAACTCAGTTTGCAGCAATTGACAAAAACAAAGGATGAAGTGGGAAAGAGAGGAGAGAGAAAATGGGACATTTTAAAAGCAGCTGAAAAAGTGGGATGACAGAAGGTTAATCAGAACTGTCCCTGCCAAACTGAGACAGCTGGAGGGTATGTGGTTACCTGAAGCAGCTGCTTTGCTATTGCTGAATGTCAACCCCATCCCCGAGCTTGAAAAGTTACCTTTTTTGGCCTACAATGCTCATCTCCCAAGTGAGCATGGTCAGTGGCTTTACTGGCTAGAAGATTTTTGAAGCTGTAATCCAAAAGTAACTTTTCCAAGCTCTGACTCATCCTCCCCCACCCAGAAGACATACAGAATATGTGGCAGGTCTTAACCATCCCTCCCCAGCATAGAAAGAGAAAGAAAGAAAGGAGGTGTGTGAGACAGAGAAATGAGAGGTCTTGATTGGAAAGTGGAAAAATTCCTGCTTTTAAAAAGCTGTTGTTTTCAGGATTATGGAAAATAGGATGTAGAATACATTGACCTGCAGCCCAGGGGGGAAAAAATCAATATTTAATTCTGGCCACATTGATCTGTGGTTTGCACACTTCATCTATTTGCTTTGTTTTGAGTGGATTTCAGAGCCCTAGATTAGAGAGTTCTGACTCTTGGAGTACCAGGTACTGGCATTGAAACACACCAAATGTACTGAAAAAATATAACCTTTCCTTAAATAAAAATAAAATGTGGGTTTGGGAAAGGAGAATGGGCTATTATGCGGAAGTGGTTTTTTGTTGTTTTTGTTTTTGTTTTTAACCTCTGGGCTGGGATTGCTTTTAGAGAACAAAAATCTCTTTCTCTGCTTTGAAGGATCCTTGGGGCTTCTTAACTTCCAACAGTGGGAAAGGGTTCCTTGGGGTCATACAAATGGCTTCAGCCCTGCATGTGCTATTCTGCAGGGCAGTGTGATATTGGTCTAATATATTTCCAGGGTGGATGAGTAACACCTAAGGCCAAATTTCAAATCCTGGCCATACAAACAAAACCAGACATTAAGCCCCAAAGAATTGAGGTAGCCTACAAAGCCAAAGGTCAGTGGCCTCTGCTTAATTAGAACCAAGGCTCACTTCATTGGGTGAGGTGAGGGTTGGGTTCAGAACTGGACAATCAATTTGTTTGCTCACTGGAATTCTTCAACAGATCCTTTCCCAAAGAGAAAAGACAGGCAAGTAAGAACCAAAGTGAAAGTTGAGAGGCTTCTCATAAAGCCAACATAAGGTAAACCTTATAACAGAAATGGCAACATTATCAGATGTCGTCCTTCAGAGTTCTGGGGCTGTAGTGCAGGCAGGAATAAGGCATCCCTTTTTATTGAAGGCTTAGCTCCATCAATAAAAATGTGAAGCCTTATCTGCACCAGAGCTATGTCCCAGGAACGGCTGAGGACATGGGCATCTGATAACATCACCCATTCTGTTCTCATTGCATTCTTCTGACGTGGTTTGGGACATGGCTTTTTGCTGCATTTCACTGTGTTTGATAATCTTCAAAATCAAGGAGAAATCTGGAACCTGCTGAGTTATTAAGCTCTTTGGAATCTCAAGGAAAAAACAATGAAGCAATGCCAGAGCATTTTGACACTATCTTTGACTAACTGGCACTTTCTACTAATAACAGTAACAACCTGAAATATAAGGAAACGGTTCAACATTAATAGTTTTTACATGGTACTTGCTTAGTACATGTCCATTAAGGCTTAATGAGTGCTGTTTCATGACTGGCTAATATATCTGCAGCATCCTCCTTTGATCTAGTTATATGTTGTTGCATGTCATTGCTAGGTTAATTTTCCAGAACTGCTGTATATGGTAAGGTGTATGTTTGCTTCAGTGCCGGATTGTTCAGAGAAATGCTGACATCTTGACTGGCACTTTGCCATTAAATAAACTGCTGTTTTTAATTTACTATTTGGGCAGGTTTCACCTTCAGTTATGGCAACCACAAAGGGATATGGAACCCTGAGGCTGGGTACCTTGAGAAAGAGGATCACACATGGTGCCAGCTAGAGTTAAGAGATTCCAGTTGATCCCCCCCCCCCACCAATCCTATGGAAAGATGGCCTTGGAACAGTTTATAAGAGCACTCCCTATGTTCTATTTGGCAATGAATTGAGCACAGATCTGTTTGTCCACATATATTATCTAAATATGTATGTATCCTCATTTTTCCAAAGGTAAGTAAAAAATATTCCTCTTTAGCCTGGCTACAAACAACAACAACAACAAAACCCACCACCACAAACAACAACAACAACAACAAAAAAAAAAAAACAAAGCAGAAAAAAACCCAATAATAATCATCCCTACTCTAATAGTAAATGTAGGTGTTGGTGTGAAAGCCAAAGAGGGGCCCATGAAAAGCAAGAGAGGGAGAAATTAACCAGAAATTAATGTGAAAACTATAAGGGCGAGGGGAAGGAAATAGAACATTCTGAATAAGGGCATGCTTGGCTGGTTGGTCGAAACCTGATCAAGAGTATTCTTTTTATAAGGGTATAGTGCAACATTTTGCAGCAGGTGTCACATGTTCTTACTCAGTGTCTAGCAATTTGGAAATGAAATGGAGTCACCTAATCAAAGGTTGTGTTTTCTACATACAGTAGGACCCCCATATCTGCTGGGGATTGGTTCTGGGGGGCCCGTGGATACTTAAAACCGTGGATAATAGCAAATACCATTGAAAATAATGGGACTTCCGGTATAAAATACCATAGAGTTGCCTTGGAAGACCTAGAAAATGACTAGAGAGGACACATTTTCTAGGAAGTCTCTATGGTAGGTGTGCTGTTTTGTGTCCCATGGATAATTGAATCAGTGGATAATGAATCAGTGGATATGGGGGTCCTACTGTACTCTGGAAACACCATAGATATATAAAAGAATACATGTCTAAAAATTATAACAGAAGTGATTTAAAAAATAACAATGTGGCCTGATCAGGGAGAGTGACTTAATAAAATAATGACAGCAGTTAAGAAGGGGAAACACAGAAACAGAAAGGTTTAAAGAACCAGAAGGCTGCAGCCTGAAGAGGGAAGACTGAACCAGGCAAACTCTATCCCCATGCCAGGGCTTGGAAAATTTTTGGACAACAGCTCCCTGAATCCTCCATCAAGAATGCCCATGCTGTATGAGAGAATCTGACATTCTCTAGTCAATACAATAACTTATCCTAGCTTTGCTCTGCTGTGCTGTTTTGCTTATTTAAGTAGTGTGTGTATGTGAGAGAGAAAGAGGGTGTTACTTCCCTGATTAAGAAATTGACGTTTCTTTATCCACTTGAAACTTTCCTGTAGTGAGCAGGAAGGTCTGAAGGGATCTTCTATGAGTGTTTGGATGAACATGGGAAGAGTTCTCCCTGATAGAGTTCTCTATTCTATTTTGGGTGTCCCACTTTCACACTGAACCAGAGTTCAGAGCACTCAAAGTCCAGAAGCCATAGCAACAAGAGGTATCCAGTATCAAACAGTCCAGGGTCAAAAGTTGCAAATCAGAACAGAGTCTGAACAACTAGGTAACAGAGTCAGTGAATAGTCCAAGGGTCATAAATCAAGTACTCACAATAGCCAAGTCAGGTCAAGAGGTGAACTGAAAATTCGCTTCCAGTAATTTAACTTGAGGCAGCTTCCTGCTTATAAAGACAGCAAACTCACTCAACATCCACATTTCAGATAGTATTTCAAGAGTGTGTTTCACAGCTGTGTGCCCACATAGCCTTTTGCTCCATCTGCAGGGTGGTGGTGGTTGTGCCAGATGCTGATACCTTCACTTTCCTGAGGCTTGGGGGTCTTTCTTCCACCTCCTCTTCCTGATGTGAATCATGTTAACCTGGAGGAGAACTCAGTTGGCTATCAGGCTGTACTGGAGGAGGACTTGGCTAGTTATCAGGCATCTGTTCTGGCTGCAGTAGGTCTGCTTCATCTTCCAAGGAAGATGAACTCTCAAGAGAGAGTATGACAGTGGGGAGAATTTGAAGCATGTTCAGCTGAATATATGCAGAAGCCGCCCTCAAGACCTTCCTGCTCAATGTGGAAAGTACAGAGTAGAGTGGACATGGTGCAGGACCAGCATGCATGAGATTCTTTTCTTGAGCAAGAAGGGCCTTCTCGGTGGTGGTTCCTAGGCTCTAGAGCTCCTGAGCAGTTCCTTCTGTTGTTTTTGTGAACTTTATTTATTGCCCACCTTCCCACCACCAACAATACAGCTCACTAATTAAAACAAATACAGTATAGCTAAAATGGACTCTCCTTCTCCTCTTCTTCTGTTGGTAGGCTAAGACTTTTAAAAATTGATTCAGGCCTTCAAGAACTGAACATTTTTAATAGGATGCTGTACTGCTTTTAAATGTACTGCCTTCTTTATTTTTAATTGTATGTTTTAAATTGTTTCCAGCATTATTGACAATTTAATTACATTGTAATGTTAACCTTTTGTATGTTTTAGCTATACTGTATTTGCTTTAATTAGTGAGCTGTATTGTTGTAGGTGGTGGTGGGAAGGTGGGCAATAAATAAAGTTCACAAAAACAGATGCTGTAATAATGTGGCTCCTCCTATACAGTGTGTTTGCCTTTCAGTTAAGTTGATCTGTGAGAACAATTGAGATGCAGAATGTTAGCTACAGGAAGAGAGTGGAAAGTTAATACAGAGCAAAGGAACTTTATAGCAAAGCTCCTAGAGAGGCAGTTAGGTTGTGAAAATGTGTGCCATGTCTTTAACCCCACCCCATCCTGCACTTTATAGCAGTGCTTCTCAATCTCTGGCTTTCTAGAAGTTTTGGACCTCAGCTCCCAGAAATGCCAGCCAGCATGGCTAATGAGGAAGAATTCTAAGAGTTGAAGTTCCGGCATCTTGAAGACCAACATTTGAAAATGACTGCTATATAGCATACCCTCCAACTGTCCTGATTTGCTATGGGCAATCCTGATTAATCCCCTGTCATCTCACTTTTCCAGCTGTTTTTAAAATGTCCAGTTTCTCTTCCCTCCTTCCACTTTCCTTCTTCATCACCAGCTTACTTCAGTTGCTGAAAAATGAGTTCAAAGTGCAAAGGGAATTTGTACTCAAGTAACAAGTGAGAGAAAAGAGGAGTAGGGGGGGAATCTTCATTTTTCGGTTCAGCTCTGGCAAAAACAAACTGCTGCAACTTCTCCTAGCTTGTCTGTTTTTCCCCATTCATAACTTTTGCCATCTTGACCACACTCTGATGATGCTTCACTACATGTCTCCAGGTTTTCATCTGTGAAATGTGGGAAAGTATGATATAGGGATGCTTTGAAATGAGAGGAAAGGGGAAAAGCCACCTTTCCAGCTGTCCAGAGCAGCCTCCTCAACCACTGTTTGACTATAACATGCTTAGGTTGGGAGGCTGGCAGACCTCTAACACTGTATAGCACCGCAAGGGAAAGCCTTGGGATGAGGAGGGGTGAGGGTAATGCTGACCCTTATTTATCCAAAAAGACAAAGGACTTTTTCAGACAAGGGTTACCGCGCAAGAAGCTTGCGGAAGAGGTACGGCGCTGTTGTGCAGCAGGGGGTCCATTTCGGATGCCGCCGTCCCTCACAGAAGTGACACAGACGATGCCGAGAGAGGGATGTCATCATCCGAAACAGACCCCCTGCCACGCAACAGCACTGTACTTCTTCCGCAAGCTTCTTGTGCGGTAACCCTTGTCTGAAAAAGTCCAAAGACATCCAGAATTCCAACAAACCAACAGTGTACAATATCAAATAGTATCTGTTCATCAACAAAGAATAAAAAGTAACTATACGTATGTCAACATAAATCTAAATCACACCCCACCCCTCTCTCTGAACTTTATAGCACTTATTTATGGTTCACCTAACCCATATTAAGCATACACACACAGACACACACTTCATGATACTGGAGTTGGAAAGATCAATTACTCCAGATATTGTTGGACTTCAAATCCCATCAGACCTAGTGAGGAATGCTGTTACTTTTTTTGTCTTATTGGTTATTACATCTAGAGTCAGGTTGCTGCCTTTTATGGCGGAGGGCGGGCTCTTAATCCTTCTCCATCCTGAAATGTTGTTACTGGTAGAAACCTGAAGGACACTACAGTACATCTCTTCCAGCTTGTTTGGACCCCTGAACATGAATACTATAGTTAGAGAAGGGATCAACAACAAAAGATGGTCTGGGGGACACACCCACTCTAGAACTACTCAATATATATTTTGCTTTAGTTTTCTCCTAAAACAGAAACGTGTGCTTCCATGCAAGAGCAATAACCTTGGCAAGAGATCTGGATTGCAAATCAAGATTGGTAGGGAGTTAGTTAGGAATCACCTAGTAAACCTAAATGAGTTCAAATATGCAGAGTCAGACAAACTGCATCCCAGAGTACTGAAGGAACTTGCTGGAGTACTCTCTGAACCTCTTGCAGTCATTGTTGAGAAATCCTGGTGAACAGATAAAGTGCCAGAGGATTGGAGAAGGGCAAACATTGTCCTTCTCTTCAGGAAAAAAAAAGGCAGGAGAGAAGATCCAGGAAACTATAGACCAGTCAGCCTGAACTCAATACCAGGAAAAATATTAGAACAGATTATACAGGAGTTTGTCTGCAAGTATCTTGGTAGTGGTAGTGATCAGTAGGAGCCAGCGTGGGTTTGTCAAGAACAAACCCTGCCAAACTAATGTTATATCTTTTTTCAATCAGGTCACTAGTTCAGTATGGTGGGAATACTGTGGATATAATTCATCTGGATTTCAGCAAAACATTTGATAAGGTCCCCTATAATATTTTGATTAAATTAGTACTAGATGGGAACATTGTCAGATGGATCCATTATTATTTGGAAAACCATGTTCAAAGAATTGTCATCAATGGCTGCATTTCAAACTGGAAGGAGGTCCCAAGTGGAGTGCCTCAGGGTCTTATCCTAGGGCTATTACTCTTCAACGTATTGATCAGTAACTTAGAGGATGAGGTGGAGGAAATCCTTATCAAGTTTGCAGATGACACACAACTTGGAGGGGCAGCTAACACATTGGAAGATAAGAAGAGAATTCAAAAGGACCCTAGCTAAACTAGAAAATTGGGCAGAAATTAATGAAATGAAATTGAATAGAGAAACACAAAATTTTACATTTAGACCACAAAAACCTAATTCACAGCTATAGGATGGGGGATACATGGCTGAGCAGTACTACATGCACAAAGGTTCTTGGAATTATTGTTGATCATACATTGAGCATGGACCAGCAGTGTGATGCTGCAGCAAAGAAAGCAAATGCTAATTTAGCCTGCATTAGTAGAGGCATAGTTTCCAAGCTGAGGGAAGTAATAGTCTCACCATATTCTGTGCTGGTCAGGCCTGATCTGGAGTACTGCATTCAGTCATGGGCACCTCATTTTAAAGAAGGATACAGACAAGTTGGAGTACGTTCAAAGGAGCAACAATAAGACATATGAAGAAAAAAACATGAGGAAAGATTGAAGGAGCTGGGCATCTTCCGCTTGGTGAAAAGATGACTGAGGGGTGGCATCACTCTTTACCTCAAGCCCTGTTCTCTGCTGTCCCAAGTGGGAGGACTAGGTCCAATGTTTTGAAATTACAGGAGAGTAGATTTCAATTGAACATTAGAAGGAACTTCGTGATTGTAAGAGCAGTTCAGCAGTGGAACTAATTGCCTAGAGAGGTGGTGGGGTTTCCTTCTTGAAACCTCTTCAGAAAGAAGCTAGACAGCTACCTGTTGGGGATGCTCTAGCTGGAGATCCTGCATTGAGCACAGGGTTGGACTCGATGGCCCATAAAGCTTCCAACTCTATGATTCTGCAATTTTCTACCCACTGTAAACATTCATGGGCCATACCTGCTCCTTTCATCTGAATTGCACATAACCTGGTACTCACTTCTGTTTTTGGGGGGTGGGGTGGGGCACTGAAATAGTGTTAAAATAGAGAATGGCACCCCATGAAGGATTCTAGGGATGCAAATATTTTGAGGCTATTTTTTTATTCTACAGAACAGGATATTCTGGAGAATTCCCTAGGGCTGCACTGTGGCATATGGCAGGCTTTATGCAACCTATAGGGTACAGGATTCCCACTCATGAGTTAGAGAGTAAGGATATGAGGTCTGTCTATTAAATAACAAGACTGTGTTTCTACCTTGCAGACAAATCAGGGAGAACTGATTGTGAATGCTTGAGTGGTGACCTTGAACATGTCTGAACCTGCATGACAAGCATCAACACTCTCGGCCATTCAGTTGCTTGTTGGTTGTTGTTCAAAGCAGCTGTGTTGTCTGTTGTGTGCTGGAAAAATACTAAGTTTAAAAGTTGAACATTGTGACATTCTGCAGCAACTTGAGGTGGACAAAACCTTTTCCAAAAAAATCATCACTTGTGATGAAACCTGGATCTTCCAGTATGATCCTGAGACAAAGCGACAGTCAATGCACTAGAAAACACCATCATCACCAAGAATGAAAAAAGCACTTCAAAGCAAGTCCAGATTCAAAGCCATGCTCATTGGTGTTTATTTTTTTTTTTAACATCAAGGGCATAATTTTGTCAGAATGGGTTTCAGAAGGCAAAACAGTGAATCAGCATTATCTATATATAAAATTCTCTTGGGTATGTTGCTGTTTCCAGTCTGCTGATTGGCTGCTTAGGGAACTGACCAGCCAATCACAGGTCTGTTGAGCAGCCAATCAGCACACTGGGGGTGGGACCATGTAGATCTCAAACATGGCCGCTGGAGAGGGACAGTGAGTAACATGGGGGTGGCTGTAGTGTGTGTGTGTTCTGGAGTACAGGGGGTGGGGTGGAAGGGGCAGAATGAGTGGGGGGAGGGGAAGAATGAGTGGTGGAGGGGCCGAACAAGTGGTGGAGGGGCAGAAAAAGTGGTGGAGGGGCAGAAAAAGTGGGGGGAGGGGCAGAATGAGTGGTGGGGGCAGAACAAGTGGGGGAAGTGCAAAACAAGTGGTGGGAGGGGCAGAATGAGTGGTGGAGGGGGAGAACAAGTGGGGGGCAGAATGAGTGGTGGGGGAGGCAGAATGAGTGGTGGGAGGGGCAGAAAAGTGGGGGGGGCAGAATGAGTGGGGGAGTGGCAGAATGAATGGTGGGGCAAAACAAGTGGGGGAAAGGGCAGAACGAGTGGTGGGAGTGGCAGAATGAGTGCATGAGGGCAGAATGAGTGGGGAGAGAGCAAATCAAGTGGTGGGAGGGGCAGAATGAGTGGTGGGGGTGGTGGCAAGGGGAAGAATGAGCGATGGGGGGAGGCAGGGGGCAGAATGAAAGGCAGGTGGGTGAGTTAAACCCACCAGCCTACCTCGAAGGGTTGTCATGAGGTCTCCTGGGCATTTTGGGTGGAGCTTTTTAATGGCGTATGGCATGCTGGGTCCAGCTAGTTATAAGGAAGTTTTGACAAAGCTGAGAGAAAGAGTCAGAAAAAAAAGTCCAGAACTGTGGGGAAATGGTTTCACTCTTCAGCAAGACAATGTGCCTGCTCACACAGCACTTTCTGTGAAGCAGTTTTTGGCTGATAGACACATTACTACACTTGAACATCCTCCATATTCACCAGATTTGGTACCATGCAACTTTTTTCTTTTCCCTAAAGTAAAATTGGTGTTTAAAGGAACACGTTTTGAGTCAATTGATGCAGTAAAGAAGAAAACAGCAGATGTGTTGAAACAGCTGACAGAATCTGATCTGCTCCACACTTTTGACCAGCGGAAAACAAGACCGCATCAGTGTGTGAGTGTGAATGGGGAGTATATTGAAGGGGTCAAGCATTAGAGGTGTAATACATATAAATACAGATGGGTTATTTTATCAGTCTCATTATTTAATAGACAGACCTTGTACACTGCAACATTGTAAAGCTGCTCCCCCTTGCTTTTTTCCAGAGGATGCTTAGACCTCTTTTTAAAAAACTGGATGCTGAATAAAGCAATATGATGTTTGAACTGCACTATTGAGAAGCTTGCCCCTCTCTGTTTGTATCTGAATGCAAGATCTGCTTTGGGTTCCCTATCTAGTTTCTGTGAATGTGGCTATCACTTTCTTGAAACCTGTTGCTTGGCCTAACTAAAGTAGACCTATTGAATAAATGGGATTTACCTACATGCTGATGCCTCATTCAACAATTGATTGAATAGGTCTACTCTAGTTGGGACTAATCAACAGGATTTCAGTCAGTGTGTGTTACTCTGAGACAGTACCATAGCCTAGAGGTATCTTTGTATGAGATCTTAATAGCTACCTTATCCAGAATAATTTTAGGAATACCCTGAATATGAATACCAGTAATCAGACAAGGTGACAGTCAGACTATTCCCACCCCTCTTAGCAAAGGATGGGGAAAACCATCACAGTCGTCATCATCACCCCCATCATTGGTTTCCCCAGGTGTAACTAAATGGCATTTGGGACCTTCAATGATGCAGATTCTGTTCAAGAATCTAGGAATTATTGAGATGTCATTGGATAATGTGGCATGTTCCAGACAGTGTTTTGTTTGTTTGTTTGTTTGTTTTGGTAATTGTCCTGTCTATGGATATCTACGGAAATTTCATTCAGCTGTTTTCTCAGCCCATTTGAAATTGCTCCCAGAACAATAATAAAACAATAACAATTACTGCTATGGCTGCTATTGTTATTATTCACTTCTTTATGTTCCTTTCCCAGAACCAGGATACAAGGTGCCTTTTTCAGCATCTGGCCTTCCAGATGTATTCAACTCCACCTCTTAGAAGTCCCAGACACCATGGGCAATGGGCAGGAATTTATCTATATTGTATAGATAAGAACATGAAACAAATGATCAATAAAAGGTAATTAAACTATCTGTAAGATTAAAACAATTTACAGATAAACCCAGACATTACAAAACACCTGCAGTGTCTTCTTCCAGAACAAAATAAACTGTTTTGAGAAGTGTGGAATATATGACACCACTGATCCACCAGACCTTTTTATTTTACTTTATCTCTAAGCAACTCAGCTTTTCCCCACAACACTTTTGTGTTGCTATAGCTGCTGCTACGTTCATCATATGAAGGGCAGAGAACTGAAGCATTGCTCCATTGATATGTGGGCAGCTTGATGTAGAAGAAATCTGAGACACACTCCAATGTACTAATTATCAGGCTACTCTTTCTGTTCTTTATGAAATGCAGGGAAATGGTGGTGCATCTATTGGCACATTTATGCATCTAAATGGTCACAGCTGGACCCAAGACAATGTGGAAAAGTGCCAGCAGCACTTTTGTGTGAAGACATCCCAAGACTGGGCTGTAGCATCAGCTACTTAGGAACTTTGCTAAAGTTTGGGTGTACAAAACCCTGAATCAAAGGGTTCTACTTGCCAAAATCCATGAGAATGATGAAAGTCCACAGGGTAAATGAGGTTAAGTGCAGATGTGCAGAAGTATCAAAAAGAGGAAAGATTGCTATGACGGGTATGACTGAATATGCCTTCAGTATTCAGGACTGGGATAGCACCATAGGCAGCCAGACCAAGAACCAAGTATGACATATGCATTCTACAGGAAGGAGTCTGTTGCTCTGCTATCAGTCCATTTGTTGTAATCCAGTGGCAGCCTGTCAAATAGAGGATGCCTTCAAATAGGGGACCATATAAGAAGAGAAAACAGGGACCTAGCAGCTGCCTATTGACATCACCATGTAGTAGAGTTGTAATGCTTCACTAATGTTCTTCTCTAAGGAAGTAAGAAATAATTTTTAGCAATTTTCTTCTTGCTGCAAGAAAGTCTTTGAAAACTGTACAGTTTTTGAAAATGATTCATAATTCAGGACTTATTCTTTACAAAAGTCACATGTGGTTGTTTTGCAAAGAAAACAAGTATGCTCAGAAAATGTTGTTTTCTGCATGCACGCATGCACATACCCCAACCATGTGCACATTTTGTTCAGGATAAGTCCCCAAGTATAACATTTTCTGTGCAGGAAACATTTTCTGCTGAGAAAATAATGCTTCTGCACCTATGCCTCTGAGTTAGCATGAGGAAATTTTATGCAGATCAGTTTCCTGTTTTGTCCCCCCCCCACCCACTTAGGTGTTGCGTTTTTGTTGGGGGAGACGCTAAATACAAATGATCACCACACTTGGAAGATACCACAAGAATCAGCACATGCTTTCACAGCCTCTTTTAGATGTCCAACAGGCAGATATCTTACCTCTGGAAATATTACCTGCTGGGGTTTCCATGTGCATAAGCCAGCATTGGATTTTCTAAGGTGGCGTTTAGTAGGCTGGTGGTTGATAAGACATATGTTTGCTTATGCTGTCTGTGTATTTGCTTGCAAGGGTTGTGCCTTGTGTATGTATTTATTTGGCTGTGTGGGTGTAGTTTGTGTGAATGCAAAGCTTGTATAGGCAATCTAAAACATTTGCTAAGGATGCAACTACATGCAAATTGTGTATGTTTGCACACGTGGAAATGTCACTTGGCTGTGTGTGTGTGTGCATTCATGAGCCTCAGGAATTGTGTGGGCGGAAACCCTGCTATCTCCCCCTCCCCCATTTATATGTCATACTCTTTCTGTTCCATTCCTTTGCAAAGAGGGGAAGAGACAAAGCCCCTGCATGGAAGCTGATCGAAGCAGATTAATATAATTACAATATTACCAGCCTCACTCTCACTTTCCCATCTCGTTACCTAATGGTGATTATTATACTTATTATGTTCTCAGCCACCAATGCTTATTGATTCATTCTATTGCAGTGTTTTTAATCAGGCTTCTGAAACATGCTATTATTGGTTCTGGGTGGGGGGTCACCATTGAGCAATTGAGGGTGGGAATGAATGAACAATAAAATGATCAAAAATAAAACACTAGCAGGAAATTCAAGCTATGAAAGGAGCCACTTATTCTGCAGCCTGCTGTGAGATGCAATTCTTCTCCCCAGCCACGTGACTAGCAGGAACCAGACCTTGAGACCAAATCTCCTGTATAGCTGCTGGAGGTTTAACCCTCTGGAACCACTGGATTTGTAATTTATTTTGTCAGACTTTATGCCTTTTTGCTCAGGAAGCAGAACAAGTCTGAGAAGGAAAAATAAAGAATCAGCCACTCAGAACCAGCTCTGAGCAAGATCCAAATTATATCAGTTGGGCTAACAAGAACCTGCGTTCTAAAACTCCCCATCTTTCTGGGATTCTGCTATCACTCATTTCACCACAACTATAGAAAAGCAATGTTTGGATTTGGCGGATGGATGGTTCATCAAGCTCTTCCTTTCACTGATTTTATTATTTTAAAAAATCTACTGTAGTAAACACTGATAAGCTAGCATGGATTCAATAGACAGAATTTTATTGGGCCTGGCCAAAGTCTACCTACACTCAGATTTATTAGTATTGCAAAGCACCCCCTGTTTTTGATGGTTTGGGGTTTTTGCTTAAAACAAAAATCATATTGTTTAAGCGTTGTTTCACGCCTTTTATTTGCTCAGCTGCTTCTGTTTCTCAACATCAGTTTTCTTCTTTTTTGGCTGTTTTCAGTTTCATTTGTTATCACTTTTGGCTAGTCAAGGCAATCCATATGGCAACATGGACAGTGAATGTGGGTCAGAGCAGCCAATGGAAGTGATGATGAAAAATGAAGTTGAGAAGAGCAAAGGCAAAGAAGAAATTATGTTGAAAAACAACAACAAGCTGGCACAAACTGTTGGTCAACAGTATTGAAACAAGGCAAATATTCAGGGTGGTGAACATTTCTCCTCAGTATTCAATTCAATTGGTAATTTTGAAGCTAAAGTAAATGAATATTGGTGCAGCCTGCTTTCAGTAGCAAACAATAACTTCCACACATACCCTTTTGGAGAAGCAAACATCTACTTCTTTAGGCTGGTCTGGTTCATAGCTAAGTTATATAATGTTGTTGTATAATGTTTGTTTGCTTAACTTGAATCATATATATATATGTGTGTGTGTGTGTGTGTGTGTGTGTGTTAACAAAGTGAAACATATGTGGGGCTGCACTTGAAAATGACTTGAAAACAATAGTTCAGAATGGAGTTCTTTGTTGCTGGCTCTTCTGCTCCTTGCTAGTTGCACAACATGCCACATGGCTACCTATGTGACTGGTCATCATCCCTCTTCCATTGTTCAGACTGAGTCAGAACATACTCGTACCAAGTAATAGGCAGGAATCCCATCATGTTACTCTGAAAGGTAGTGAATTACAGCCCTAGCCATTATAGGAAAAAAGTAAAGCTGTTCCAGCTTGTTACCACAAAAAGATAACTAGTAACCAAAGTAATTTGTTACAAATAATTTGTTACAAGAAAGTAATAAACAAAGACTTTCTGTGGAGGTCTTTAAGCAGGGGTTGGATGACCATATTTCAGGAATATTTTAATTGTTTATTCCTGCATAGTTGGAGCTTAGATCTGTGGTACCTGGCAGCTCTCTTGTTTCTATGATTTTAAGTAACATATTCCAAGCTCTGGTAAAAAAAAAAACCCATCACCCCCATTTCTGGATCAGTACCTCCTCATATCAATTCAGATCAAGTCTTCCACACCTGCATTTTACTTTCTAAAGAGCCATGTATACAATTGCTAATTATGCGGCTAGTGCCTGCCTCTCTAGTTTTGCTTTTGATTATGGTACCATACTATGGAACACCCTCTCTCCAGGGATAGTTACCTGTGATCTACTTTAATAGCTTTTAGAAGCCAGGTGAAGATTTATCTTTCCAAGTTGCTAGTAGATACTGTTGGCCACTCCAATTCTTTTATATTTTATTGTTGCTGGCTTTGCAAATGGCTATCTTTGTATTATTTTGTTGTTGTTGTGTGTCTTCAGGTCATTTCTGATTTATGGAAACCCTAGGAGGAACCTATCATGGGAGCTTCTTGGAATAATTTGTTCAGAGGGGGTTTGCCTTTGCCTTCCTCTGAGGCTGAGAGAGTGTGACTTGCCCAAGGTCACCCAGTGGGGTTTCCATGGCTAAGTGGGGATTTGAACCCTGGTGCTCCAGTGTCCTAGTCCAGCACTCAGACCACTACACCACACTAGTTCTTTGTATATTACTAGTTTATATTTATTTCTAATCATTGTGTTTATTTTCTTGGTTTTTGACTATTAGATTAGACTAAGGGCAGCCTCTAGCCCAAGCAGAAGGAATATCTCACCCTGAATGATGGGGCAAGATGTCTTTCTTCCCTACCCCTGGCTCAGACCATGAATTGTCCATATGCCAGACTTTCATTTATATGCTGCCTTTTCACAAGGTGAGCAGCTTGCAATATACAAAGGAAGACAGGAACAGGTTAGTATCAATGTTCACAAGTATTTCAACAGTAGCATGTCAATAACAGACTGCATCAAGTCTATGGGGCTTACTGCTCTCCAAAACAGGGGAGCAAGAAGTTTCCATCTTCCATGCTGCCTTACCGCATGACACTGTAATTCTTCTGGTATTCTTTTGTTTCGGTCCCATGGGGGACTGAGGTAAAACCACGTCTTTTTGCTAACAGGTTTTTCCAGTTAGCAAAAAGATGTGCTTTTACCTCGGTCTCCAATGGGACTGGAATGAAAGAACGACAACATCATGTGGTAAGATAGCACAGAAGACAGAACGTTCATGCTACACTGCCACTTTTCTTTGGAGTGCAGTAAGCCCCTATATGAGAACTTCAGTTATATAGGAATAACAAGTTATAGAAAAATGTAATGTGATTGCTGAAAACAAATCAAGCAAAAATTATGTTTGCAAAGTTGCTACTACTCTGAGATGGTTTGGCATTTTTTATTTTTGTACTAAAGGAGGATAGGAATGTTTTAAGCGATAATACATGTATAACTATCCCAGAAATCATTATTCAAGATGAAAGGATATATTGGGGCATAGGACTCCACCCTATGGGCTTCTTCCCTCTTGGCTTTCCCAAGGTCTCTCCTGGTTTTCCAGAGTACTTTGGCTCTCCTGAAGCCCCCCTCCCAGATTAAGGACTTTATCAAATGTGGCAAATCTGGAGTCATAAGGACGCCTAATGATCACAAAAGGGTGCACATAACAGACTACATCGTCCTTTTGCGATCATGTAAAGTCTAAAACCCATTCCTTTTTATTGATGGCTCAAGCCATCAATAGATTTCCCATGGTGCTTTTTTGCCTTCATTGCCAGTGTTTGAATCCTTGTGCTATTGTACTCACATGAATGCTGTGTCAATGACAGAACATTTCCAGGTGAGATAGCGACAGCATGGTAGGGGGACTCTATTTTTATGACCCCCATGTATTTGGGACTTTTAAAGTGTGTTTTTGTGTTTTGATGTACCTTTATTTTACTTTTATTTTTGAATTTGCCATGTTAGTGTCTTGTGAGAATCGGTGAGATTTGGAACCCATAAATAAATGGAGCTCCGTTCATGCTCTGTTACTGCCAGGGAAGCCTCATTGACACTGTGAAAGGTAAGTCTGGTAGGAAGGGGGGTTCTTTTGCCAGCATAAAAACATTTTAAAATATGCTGACAAAAGAACATTAACAGGAGGTGGTCTGATAAAGTCCTAAGTGAGTGGAGTCTTTGTGATCTCCTATCACTGATCAAGGGTGTCATGTTCTGCAATTGTTATAAATACTATTGTGTATCCATTATGTGATTTACAGTAAGATATTTTGTTCCATGAGGTTGTATAAATATGCAAGTTATCATACTGCATATTATATTGTGAGTGGTCTATTGGGAGAGGAGAGGAATATTGGAAGTGTTTAATGATTGAATTAGAGTTTGAAAAAGATCATTTGAAAACTGGTGTGTGACAGCTGAGAGAGAGTTAGGAACCTGGTCAGTTAGGAATTTGTTGTCAGAAGATTGGGAGTGGGAGTGTGGAAGTTAGAGAGAGCAGGATAAGTATTGTTTACTGTTTAGGTTAGATAGTGAGGGTGGATTTTTAGATTAGAGCTGGAATCCTGTTGATTAGTCTCACTTAGAGTAGATCCAATCAGTTGTTGAATGGTGAGTCAACATGTAAGTAAATCCATCTGATTCAGTGGCCATGCTCTAGTTTGAGCTAGCAACAGAATTTAGGTCTATATACATACATCCTCTCTCCTCTCTCCCCTCTCCTCTGGCTTCTCTTCGCAAACGAAGATTCAGGAAGGACTCATCCTGCACTTTCTGCAAGCGCGCTGATGACTAAAAAGGCCAATCTGAGATAAACAAGTCCGGTTGCAGAAAGCAGAGCAGAAGGTTTCCTTGGGTGATGTTTCTGGGTTGTGATTTTTTCTGCATTGTCGTTTCTCTTCAAGACTTGTTTGGTGTGAGTTCTCAAATAAGGCTGCAGCATTGTGGATAGTGTGTCTCCATGCCTCCCGATGTGAGGCCAGGGCGGACCATTGTTGGTGATCAATTTGGCCGAGCTTGAGGTGTTGTTTCAGGGAGTCCTTGTATCACTTTTTTGGAGTGCCCATCTTACGCTGACCCATGGCAAGTTCACCGTAGAATACTGTTTTGGGGAGGCGATGGTCCTCCATCCTATAAACATGCCCTGCCCAGCGCAGCTGTGTTCTCAATATTATGGCCTCAATGCTGGTGATCCCTGCTTGCTCAAGGACAGCAACATTCGTCACATAGTCAGTCCAGTGTATAGTTAGGATTGTGCGTAAACAGTGCTGATAGAAGCGTTCGAGGAGTCGTAAGTGGTGGTGATAGGTGACCCATCTTTCAGACCCATAAAGGAGAATAGACAGTACAATGGCTCTATACACACTGATTTTTGTGTTTCACCTCAGGTGTTTATTACTCCAGACTCTTTTGTAAAGTCTTCGAAATGTGCTATGTGCCTTTGCTAGTATATATATATATCTGCAGCTGTTGCAAAGCAGGATGTTAGGTGCTGCAGAGCTGCTTCTGTGTGGGCAACAAGGGCAGCAGCATCGGCGAAGAGCAGCTCACGGACTAGATAGTTTAGAGTCTTAGTGTGAGCCCTCAGACGGCTTAAGTTAAACAAGCTACCATCAGTACGGTAGCGTATATAGATGCCGTCGTCTTCTTCAAGCTCTGCCATAGCCCTTTGGAGCATCGTGCTAAAGAAGATTGTAAATAAAGTTGGTGCAAGAACACAACCTTGCTTCACTCCATTAGTTATTAGAAAGGGCTCTGAAAGAGCATCGCCATATCTGACTTGACCACGCTGTCCCTCGTGTAGCAAGATAATTATTTTAAGGAATTTGGGGGACATCCTAGTCTTTCCAGGATCTGCCACAGACCTTTTCTACTTACAGTGTCAAAGGCTTTGGTGAGGTCGACAAATGTTACATAGAGACCCTTGTTCTGCTCCCTACATTTTTCTTGCAGTTGCCTAAGGGCAAATACCATGTCTGTAGTACTCCTATTGGCTCTGAAGCCACATTGGCTTTCAGGGAGAAGTTCTTCTGCAATAGCAGGAACTAACCTGTTCAGGAGTATCCTTGCAAGGATTTTTCCAGCAATAGAGAGCAGTGTTATGGGCTGGAAGTCAACCTGAAGAAAACAGAAGTTCTTTACCAGCCTGCACCACAGGACGAACACCACCATCCCCACATTGCCGTCGGCAAATCAGTGCTCAAGTCCGTTCAGCAGTTCACCTACCTGGGAAGCATCATCTCCTCAGATGCCAAGATTGACAAAGAGATCGATCACAGATTAGCAAAGGCATATAGTGCATTTGGAAGACTTCACAAAAGAGTCTGGAGCAATAAACACCTGAGGCAAAGCACAAAAATCAGTGTGTATAGAGCCATTGTACTGTCTATCCTCCTTTATGGATCTGAAACATGGGTCACCTATCGCCACCACCTACGACTCCTCGAGCGCTTTCATCAGCGCTGTCTACGCACAATCCTAAATATACACTGGACTGACTATGTGACGAATGTTGCTGTCCTTGAGCAAGCAGGGATCACCAGCATTGAGGCCATGATATTGAGAACACAGCTGCGCTGGGCAGGGCACGTTTCTAGGATGGAGGACCATCGCCTCCCAAAAATACTACTCTACGGTGAACTCGCCACGGGTCAGCGTAAGAGGGGCGCTCCAAAAAAGCGATACAAAGACTCCCTGAAACAACATCTCAGGCTTGGCCAAATTGATCACCAACAGTGGTCCGCCCTGGCCTCACATCGGGAGGCATGGAGCCGCACTATCCACAATGCTGCAGCCTTATTTGAGAACTCACGACGAACAAGTCTTGAAGAGAAACGACAACGCAGAAAGAATCACAACCCAAAAACATCACCCAAGGAGACCTTCTGCTGTGCTGTTTGCAACCAGACTTGTTTATCTCGGATTGGCCTTTTTAGTAATCAGCGCGCTTGCAGAAAGCGCGGGATGAGTCCTTCCTGAATCTTCGTTTGCGAAGAAAAGCCAGATATATATATATATATATATAGAGAGAGAGAGAGAGAGAGAGAGGGAGAGAGAGATGTGTAGGATATGAAAGTAGTTGTTTCTTTGAATAGTACAGGTTGAGTATCACTTATCCAAAATTCATGGGACCAGAAGTGTTTTAGGTTTTGGATTTTTTTTCCAGATTTTGGAATATTTGCACATACATAGTGAGATATTTTGGAGATGGGACCCAAGGCTAAACATGAAATCCATTTATGGTACATATATACCTTATACACATCACCTGAAGGTAATTTAATACACAATCTTTTAAATAATTTTAGGCACAAGACAAAGCTTGTGTACATTGACCCATCAGAAAGCAAAGGTGTCACTATCTTAACCACCCATGTGGATAATTTTGGATTTTGGTGTATTTCAGATTTCTGGATAAGGGATACACAACCTGTGGTAATGTCTAAGAAAGATGCTGCTGTGCACCAAGTAATCATAAGCCTTTTAATTTGCTTCTGCTTATAGGAAAGTAATTGTTTCCCTTTCATACAAACATCTCCTGACTGCATAGGCTTCTGGCTAAAAGGTTTTCAGATAGTTTGTATCTGGTTGGAAATAACCAATTATGAAGTGTGAACCCAGTTCATAGCTGTAAGCTTATAAGGACCCTTTCTCACTACACAATTATAGCATTTTAACTGCCAAAGCTGCATCCTATGTAATCCACCTGGTGCAGACAGGAGTGGGGAAACCTTATGGCAGCCCTAGAATGGAGGGCACTTGTTTGGCTCTCCTGATATTCCTTGTATCTAATTCCTTCACCTTAGTACTAACTGTCACAAAGCACTCTCAGTTGGGAGGAACACATACAGACTTTTCCATCAACCTAAATCTTCCTTTTACACATGGGAGGTATTTTCTGTTGGGAAGGGCAATTATGATTGTGGAGGCTGGATGGGGTGGCCACTGTTATACTATCAGGAAAAAAAGAGAGAGAGAGGAATGCATTACCAAAAAAGAGAGGTAACCAAAGGTGATTTGCATACTGCATGTGCTAATTTGTATACTGAGGTAACCGAAGAAGATTTGCATACTGCATGTGCTAATTTATGCATATAGATGCCTTTTTAGAAAACAACAACAACTATAATTGAGATAGAAATACCATCTCATCATGGTGGGGAAGGCTGTGACCAGGGACCCATTCACATTATACAATCATAGCACCATATTCCACTTTAATTGCCATGACAACATCCCAAGTCATCCTGGGATTTGTAGTTTGGGGAGGCACTAGAGCTCTCTGCTTGAGAATTCTAAATGCCCCTCCCTAAAGTGCCAATCCCATGATTCCATAGGCTGGGACCCTTGATGCCATCTAGCTTGCATCAGACTGTGTGTTTTGGGGTTGGTGGTGTCCGGGTCACTGCCCTGAACTGATTCCCCATCCTTTGTGTAGAATCTACATTGTAGATATTTGCTACTACATCTCTTCTCTGGAATATTATCACAACATTCTCAGTGCCTCTCAAGACATATTTCAGCAAGCCATAATGGGTGCTGGATTTTTCTCCACCATTTCTGAATTAATAGAAACCTTGCTTAGATGTTATGCTGGAATAAGATGTTGCAATTTGTGTAGTGAGTACAGGCAGTGCATGCTGGCTTTAACCCCAGAATTTCTGACACTGCCTACTTAACTCCCTAAACTTCTTGTATTGAGTGAAAAAAATCTGAAGTGATGCTTTAAAGCCGCCATAAAAATGCTTTTACAATGTTTCCAATTGCTTCTGTATGCTGTAACCATTTCTTCTTGTCCATCTCAATCACTGAGCCACGGTAGAGATGGAAGGAATAATTTAAACATATAGTTGAAAAATATGTTTCTCAAGCTTTGGGAAACAGTGACAAAGAGAATACCTGGGGTTGTCTAAACGGCGAATATACTCCGCACAGAAAGTGAGGAGAATATGATCTGTCCCAATGTGTTCCCACATCTATTCACTGTATTGTGAAGGAGGGGTCTCCAAAACACCATGTTTTGTGGCTTTCCCTGTATTTTTTGCAAAACAGCAAGGTGAATAAGTAGCCCTGCTCATTGGGACAAGCAATCAAATTGATTCGCTTTACCAATGTGAGCAGATGATTGGCTGGACATGTGCGGGGGGTGGTGGAGCTTGCTAACAAGGCAAGTGCCTGGAGCTGCCATGTTGGATTTTCACCTTAGTGAATGAGTGCTAAGGCAATAAAATGGCTTTTTTTTTTTGCACTTTTTTTGTTAAAGCAGAAGGTCACTCTTTTGCATCTTGGATATGTTTTGTTTTTTAAAAAGTACTGTCCGGCAGCAAGAAATTGAGGTAAGTAAAAATGTGAGTAATTCACTTGTAGCTGCCATCTTGATTCGCAGGCATGCCTCTGTTTGCAGAGCAAATATGGATAGCTTTGTATGCCTGCAATCTGACCAAAAAAAAAAAAAAAAAAAAAAAAACCCCACACAAAAAACTTTAAGACAAATAGCAGCTGCTGCAAATTTCCATTCCTACAAAGCAAGCCACATTTTTTATTATTTATTTATTTATTTATTTATTTGCCTTGTATAGACAAGCCCTTGGAGTGGTGAGAATCTTCACAGTTCAGGACTTTGCATAAAATTTGCACTTTTTTTGCACAGCAAGCAGCATTTTCTGCACAGGCAACAGCATTTTCTGTGCAGTATATGCTGTTTCCTGCACAGAACATGTTGTTTTCTGTGCCAAAAACAAAATAAAAAGTGCAAATTTTGTGCAGAATAGGTCTCCAACCACAGCATTTCCTGCATAGAAGGCAATATTTTCTTCACAGAAAAGCTATTTCTTGCATAGAAAATAATGTTTTCTGTACAAATAAGTCCACACACAAATTTTGCAAAGAAAACGTCCTGAATTATGACTAGTCTTCAAAAACTGTAGTTTTAAAACACTTTCTTGTTGTGGGAAGAAAATTGCTAGAATTACTTATTGGTCCCTTCAAGAATAAAATTAATGAAGAATTACATCCCTAGCCAAATTTCACAGAGCATCTCAGAGAGTCAAAGGAGACAAAGAGCAGTTACACCTACTGTTCCCTGTATCTCAGATAGAAACCAATATTCAGCAGTAGTGTCCAAGCAGCAGGGTGCTGCATTTGGTAGCAAGGCTTCAAATATTAACCAATGTACATATTATTTATACAACGAACATTTATTTATAATCCAAGGAAAGATGAAAAACTTGGAAACAAACCAAAGGAAGAAAAATATAAATAAGACACTTTTAAAATAATTAACTCTTAAAGGTTGATATCCTTTATCTGGAATTCCAAAATCTGAAATACTTTGAAATCCAAAATTGTTCACATGGGTGGCTGAGATCATGACACCTTTGCTTTCTGATGGTTCAGTGTACACAAACTTTGTTTCATGTACAAAATTATTAAAAACATTGTGCATAATTACCTTCAGACTATGGAGATTATCAGACGTGTCAAAAGTGGTGCTACAGGAATGCCAGGAAGGTTTAATGGTTGGTAACGCCGGTGACCCTGTTGAAGCTTTGGTTAATACCTGGAACACTGACCTTACCAAGGCTATCGACACGATCGCTCCCAAGCGTCCTTTCCAACCCGCTCCAAACCGTAAGCCATGGTATACAACAGAGCTTAGGAAAATGAAGCGGGTTGGACAATGACTAGAGCGCAACTGGCGGAAAACTCGACTCTTATCCAACAGGACTCATCATAGGAACTTTCTTTGGGCCTATCGAGAGGCAATACATGCAGCGCAGAGATCCTTCTCCTCTGCACGTATTGCGTCTGCAGAGTCCCGTCCAGCAGAGCTGTTTAGGGTGGTAAGGGAGATGATGCAGGTTATTCCTGTGCAGAACCCGTTGCTTAACCCAACGACAACCTGCTCTGAGCGTTTAACAATTTCTTTGCAGATAAAATCTCTGAGATAAGAGCCAACTTAGATGCCGGTAATTTGACAGAAACAATTGACGAGGTGTCCAGCAACTCCGTTGATGTAAGTTTACTGGATCAATTTCAATCCGTGAGTACCGAGGACGTGGACAAGCTACTTGGTAGGGTGAAGAAGACGACCTGCCCTCTCGATCCTTGCCCTTCATGGCTGTCCATCCAGGGGGGGACTGCCTTGATGGTGTTCCTTAAGGACATCATCAATGCATCCCTCAGAGAAGGGTGTGTTCCATCTTGTTTAAAGGAAGCAGCCATTAGGCCGCTCCTGAAAAAATCTTCCCTTGACCCCCTGGACATGAACAACTATATGTTACCATTCTTGAGCAAAGTGATTGAGAGGGCAGTTGTGCTTCAACTCCAAGTGGTCTTGGATGAAACCGATTATCTAGACCCATTTCAAACTGGCTTTAGGACAGGATTTGGAGTTGAGACTGCCATGGTTGCCTTAACTGATGACCTGCGTCTAAGCATCGACAGGGGTAGTGTGACCCTGGTGGTGCTTTTAGACATCTCAGCGGCTTTCGATACGATAGATCATAGCATCCTCTTGGATCGCCTGAGAGGGTTAGGAATCGGAGGCACTGCGCTCCAGTGGTTCCGGTCCTTCCTCTCGGGCAGGTCCCAGAGGGTGTTGCTCGGGGACAGCTGCTCCAGCAGAAAGGAGCTTACTTGTGGTGTTCCTCAGGGCGCCATCCTGTCCCCGATGCTGTTTAACATCTGTATGAAGCTGCTGGGTGAGATTATTTGGAGTTATGGGGCTGGGTGTTATCAGTATGCTGATGACACCCAGATCTATTTCTCCTTGTCCCGATCGTCGGCCTCGAATTCCGATGGCATCTCTCCTCTTAATGACTGTCTTAAAGCAGTAATGGGCTGGATGAGGAAAAACAGATTGAGATTAAATCCAGACAAAACGGAGGTGCTCACGGTAGCAGCCCCAAAACCAGGAGTTGGGTTGCAACCTCCAGTCCTGGACGGGGTCACGCTCTCCGTTAAGGACTGTGTTCGCAGTCTGGGGGTGCTCCGTGATTCATCCCTTCAGATGACTAGTCAGGTGAATGCGACAGTCAGGAGCGCCTGTTATCAGCTTTGGCTGATACGCCAGCTGCACCATTTCCTGGAAGTAATGGACCTCGAGACTGTGGTGCACATGCTGGTAACCTCTCGTCTAGATTCCTGTAATGCGCTCTACATGGGCTGCCCTCATGCTTGGTCCGGAAACTTCAGTTGGTACAAAATATGGCAGCCAGAGTGGTCTCGGGAACATCTCGGAGAGACCATATAACTCCAGTATTAAGATCTCTCCACTGGCTGCCTATCAATTTCCAGGCCCAGTATAAGGTGTTGGTTATTACCTTTAAAGCCCTAAATGGCTTGGGTCCAACTTATCTTTGGAACTGCCTCCTCCCATACAATCCTCCCCGTGCACTCCAGTCCTCTGGGAGGAATTTGCTTCAGCCACAAAAATCTAGGCTGTCTGCAACCTCCCAGAGGGCCTTTTCGGTAATCACCCCCAAATTGTGGAATGACCTGCCGAACGAGATCCGTCAGATGACAAACCTGAGTAGCTTTAAAAAAGCACTAAAGATGGATCTCTTTCAGCAGGCCTCAGGGGATCCTGGTCTCTTTTAGTCTGCTGGCTATTTATTGTATTTATTGTTTTTTAAAGGTGATTTTAGACAGTTGCTTTTATTTTATATTTGTTTAATATTTTTTTATGGGGGAGGGTGGGGGTGGGGGTGTTTAGGGATTTTTATATGTATTGTATTTTAATTTTTGTAAGCCACCCCAATTGTTTTAACAGAGGGGCGGGGTATAAATAATAATAATAATAATTATTATTATTATTATCGCAAAAGGGCTCCCTTACCACACAACATCATTCCCCCATTGTTATGCACCTGTTCTGCTGCTGTTACGCCGGTGCTGCTTTATATTGACAGGAGAAGCCATCAATAGATCTGTCGATCCGTTTCTGTAATAGATTTTCCTCTGTGCGACCAGGTGCCCCATTTCGCTGGTGAGATCCCAGCGTCAATGGACGGTCCCTGACAGAACATTTCTGGGTGAGATCGGGACATCCAGGTAAGTGACACATGTTTTAAAACTTCCCTGGTTTACTTGGAAGTTTTAAAATGTGTGTATGTGCTTTTTGTTTTTTTGAATTTTCCATGCTCATGAGAATCCATGGGATTTCACTCCAGGAAGTGAACAGAGTTCCATTAGAGCTCTGTTCACTCCTGGGTTGCCCTGTTGTCAGAAGAAAAGGTAAGTGCGGTGGGGAGGGTGATTGTGGCAGGACAGGGACGGGACAGGGGTGGGAGTGGAGACTGTTGTGTTCCTGTCTGATAATCTCCTTTGTATATTAGGTGTATATGAAACATAAATGAATTTTGTGTTTAGACTTGGGTCCCATCTCTAAGATATCTCATTATGTACATATATGCAAATACAGGTATTCCAAAAATTTTTAAAAATCCAAAGTCCAAAATACTTCTGGTCTCAAGCATTTCAGATAAGGGATACTCAACCTGTAACAAAGTATGGTACAGAGCACGATCCATGTCCCGAGCTTTCATATCCTAAAGCCATCAAAACTAAAGGGAGATTTAATTGGCCAATCAATATTCCAACAATTTAATTACCCAACCAATATTCCCATACTCTGCAGCTGCACAAGAACCCATATACTTTCCATTGTGAACTCAGATGTAAACAGTTCACTGATTAAGCAGAGCTGCTTCTCTCTGCCTTGAGAACATAAACCAGAGATAAAAACAGATAGCAAACGAGGCCTCTATATGGACTCCACTTTCACAGAATGGTGATCACTTTCCAGCATTTCCAATGAAGAGAATTTATCATTACTAGTAAGCAAAGGGCAAAATAAAGTGTATTTCTGTCTGTCTGTCTGTCTGTCTACTAGTAAGCAGGATTTCTTCACCAGAAGAAATAACAGCAACATTAAATGTTGACACTAGCCCACTGCACATCTGTAGCCTCAGACTCCTTCCTTCCTAGTATGCCAACTGCCCTAGAAAAATCCAGATTCCTGCTTGTTCATGCTGATATATTCTTGGCCAAGCCCATGCCCAGTGTACCTCTTAAGGGCACCCACCTTATGCATTCCCCAAAAGTGGAAATGAATCAGCAGAAAAATAACCATCTTTATCCTTAAAATGGACTTGGATCTTAAATTGGATATGGACCATGTAGAGGAGTGTCCTTCAAGATTCATTCCAATAGAGGGCTTTCATCTTCCAAGTAGGAATACATGGTCCCTCTAATGTTGACAAGTCCACCATCTAAGTGGAGATGCTGGTAGGGTTGCCAGTTTAGGACCTGGGTCTGAGTGATAGCCCCTGGTGATGTCATAAAGCATTATGCATTGAGTACCAACCACATTTGCTCATAGCTTGTCATTGAAATACAGGCACACAAATATACACACACAGAACATATTTTCTTGTTTGGAAACTAAGACATAAATCTTAGCTAAAGAGGCAGTTCCTCAATCAACGTTAAATGAGGGGATTATTCCTTCCTACTTACTTAGGGAGATAGGATAAGGAATATTTAATCTAACCTATTTGCTTTTTTCCAGAAGACGGATGCAGAGCTGACCAGAGGGTGAGCCCTGGCACTGCGGACTGAGAAGAAAGATGGAAACTAATAATCTGAAGGAACCAGATCCTATCTCATCTTGGAAGCTGAGCAGGGTCAGCCCTGGTTAACACTTGAATGGGAGACCACCAATGAATGCCAAGTGCTGTAGACTATATTTCAGAGGAAGGAATTGGCAAACCACCTCTGAGTATTTCTTTCCTAAGAAAGCCCTATGAAATTTATAGGGTCGCCATAAGTAGGCAGATGACTTGAAGGCACATATACACATAGCTAAATACCCCCCTGACTCCCTGAAGAGTTTTTGCAAGTTGCGGCAACAACTCAATTAAGCCTTGCAAATTGTAGCAAGCTGCTGTGATACTCACAAATCTGGAGGTTTACACATATAACTTTCCTCTTGCCCAGATCTGACTTTGTACTCTCATCTGTCAACTTTGTACCCTCATCTGTCGCTGGGAGAGGACCCACAAACACTAGAAACTCAGGGCTGGGTCCTGAGATGTGCCAACCCTAGATGCTGGAACTATTTTTCAAGGTGTGTGTGTGTGAACATGGGCAGGCAGGCTGTTTTTAATTTTGCTTACTTTTCTCAACCATTACCACTGAAACATCTTTAAATAGGAAGACTCTTATAAGCAGAAGGACCCTTCATCTATTCAGTGTAGCTTACTCCCAAGGAAGTATGCATAGGATAGATTGCAGGCAGCCTTTGTTATTCCTTGGAGGGCTCAATGACACTCACTTCCTTAATATTTCTTCATGTTTGATCATTTAGCACATTTTTGATTGATAATATATAAGGAACCTCAATTAGTTAGGCACCTTGGTTGTCCAATTCTGCCAGTTTATTTCAAGGGGTCTAGTTTACCTCTGGGGTGGGTCTTGAGCTGTTCCTGCACCCCCTTTTCTAGGGTCTGTGCATCTGAGCAATGCAGTGTTTTCCCACATATACCTCCTGCTTCCTATTTTTCTATCTCTCTCATTTACTACTGAGTCACCAAGAGCCTATTATGCAATTGTAGGAAACATTCTAATTGCAAAGATAATGCAGAGAGAAACAACAGTTCTGAAAGTGGCTGCATTCAGTTAGAATTACCCACATGCATATTTATAGCTGGCACCCCAGATTGAAAAACCTGTCTTCACCAGCAGGTTTGCAACCAGGAGGCAGAGAACAATTGGAGAGCAGAAATATACAATTCAGCTCTGGATGGAGGAGGAGGAGAAGAAGGAGGAATTGGCTTCTCTCCCTCTTTCCCCATGAAGCAGAGTAAGCTTTTTGCCACAAATTTTAAGAAAAAAAGTAGCTAGGTAACTTAAACAGGGACTTTCTTACTTACTTATTTACCCTCTCTCTCTTTTTCCAATCGAATTTGATAAACTATACAAAGTGAATAAAGAAATATGTAAATCCAAATGCAAAAAACACTATACAACCATCACAAGATACATAAAATCCTAACAAGAAGAAGATAGAAGAAGGGGTGGGGGAGAAGTGGGAACACAAACATATATGGGCACACTATTCTTATTTAGACATTTTTTTAAAAAAAATTGAGGATTAGTCCAATTAATAGAGAAGAAAAGGTCCATATGGGCTGCAATAATGTCCATAAAATGTATATACATTTAAGTTAGAACAAGCTTATACAAAATTTCTTTAATTGTTCCGGAAGTCTGTACTGTATATAGATGAGTGTTTATTAGCAAAAACAATGCACGGAGACAGTATCTTAATAAAACTGTTGTCACAATTGTCTCCTGTTTGTTTGTTTTTTCATTGTGCCAGTTAATTTTTCTCATAAGGCCAGGTTCCAAACTCTCTGGTATATGAGTTATCATATTACCAATGGTGTCATTCTAATGGTTATCTCTTCTCTCACCCAACATTCCAGATTTCCACCTTCTGCCTCTCTTTCTGTATCAGGGGTGGGAGTCATGTGACCCTCCAAATGCTACAGCTCCCAGCATTCCTCACCATTAACTATGCTGGTGCAAGCTGTTGGGGCTTATAGTCCAACAACATTTGGGGGGGGCACATTGTTAGTATGCTCTACTACCCCCTTGCCACTATATCTTATAATTGGAAATATTGGACACTTTTCAGAGTCAGGCTGGCTGGGGCAACCCAAAAAGGTCAGTTGGAGGTCACAATGACTTGGGATGTGTCTTAGAAATATTATGGCAAGAAAGCCCGTATTAGATTTGTGTGGAAGCCCCTTAATAAACACAGCTGTTAAGAAAGTATGTTCTAATCCTTTCTTCCAGCCTTGGGCATTTCAACAATGATTCAGTCAAGCAACTAAGTGACCATTCCTTAATCTATCTCTCCTGTACCCCCTACCTGACCAAACATTAAGAGGTGGCTGCAGAACCATCAATGTTTTGTCTTGCTGGAACCAAAGCAATCAGTTAAGTTTTGTTCCCTTTGTCTATTCCATGGGAAAGCCATCCAGGCTTTGTCATAACTAAAGTATCCCTTCAGGAAATTAAATAGGGTATAAACATCGCAACACAGATCCCAGCTAAGTGTGCCACAGATGGAGACTGACACTCTGCCAGATTCTCTGTCCCACCCTCAGATGCTATCTGAGTATCTTCACTGCATGGAATGCTTCTCTTCAAGACTGGTAACTATAACCCCATCTTCCTGGATCTCTCTCTATCCAGCCACCCTGCCTTTCTTTCCAGTAACCTTGTATGGTTCTTATGAGTGTATTTTTGTATGCTAGTGTATCCCCTGCGTTGCTTCCAATAAAAATATTTTATTTCACTTTAACTGGAGTGCTCTCTACAGTTAGTACTGGCATACATAGGTGAAAAGATCCCAAAGTCACTCTCCTCTCACAGGCTTCTGTTTGAGCTAATAATTCCCCCAGATAATAATAGCAATTTCATACTGAAGATGGAGCAAGCTTGTTTCTGCTGCTCCAGAGACTAGGACACAGAGGAATGGACTCAAACTACAGGAAAAGAGATTCTGTCTCAACATTAGGAAGACCTTCCTGACAGTAAGAGGATGGTGGAGCATCCCTGTTTGGAGGTTTTTAAACAGAGGGTGGGTGTTCATCTGTCAGGAGTGCTTTCTTTGTGTATTCCTGCATCACCGGTGGGATTCTAAAGCACCCCCCCACGTCTTAGGGTAACAACATGATTCCCACCCCTGTGCTACATGCAGTAGCCCTTTGGTGGGTTCTCAGCTAGATATACAGTATTTCTCTCACAAAGGTCTTTATTGGTTGCCATAGCTTGTTTCAACGCCCCATGCACAGTTTTAGCCAGCTGGGTGGCTAAAGCAAGCAGAGGGAAGGAAGCCATTAGGATGACTGCCAAGATGAGGATGGGTATGTGTTGCACAATATAGCCTCAGGTTTGTCTGCACTCCCATTGCTCATGCTCATTATAAGGACAGCATGAGCACAGTCTGGCCAGGATTGATCCTCTGAGCAATCAATAATTCATGAGCGCAATGTGTGTGTGTATTTGTGTGTGTTCACATGCACGCACATGTTCTCATGTAGTTTTATTGATGTGACCATGGAAGATTGTCTCAAGTCTACTTTTGGAGAACTGCTCTGACTAAGCATTAGGTGGGTAAAATCATTCACAAAATCTGAACTTCATTTTTCTTTTATATATTTGATTTGTGTTTGTTTTTTCCTCTTCCTCTTTTGATTGACCTGTTCTGTTCTTTTCAGTCCTCTAAGATGACCTTTTCTAAATAAGCTGCCATTCCACATAATTCAGTGACTTCTCTGGCACAAGTTCCATTTTTTCACTTACTTCCCAAATCCAAATTCTATGGCCAGAATCCAGTTGTGAGTCCTACTTAGATTAGACCCACTGAATAAATGGAACATGTATACATGCTGACTTACTAATTCCCAATGATTCAATAGGTTGTCTAGTTTGGATTAATAACTGGCTTTAGGCTTTTGAGGGCATATATTACACAAATTATGTAAAAAGGGTACCAGTTATCAGGGTGTTAATTAAAGTCTCACGGAATTGCTATGATTCCACAGGTTTCCACTTTTCAAGCAGTTTGAAGCAAACTTCAAAACAACCAGAGCAGGAAGAGGGCGGAGGAATGATTTGTGGCATTATTTATTACTGTTATTGTTATTTTATTCATTTATGCCCTGCCTTTCCCTCATAGAATCATAGAGTTGGAAGAGACCACAAGGGCCATCCAGGAATACATAACCAGACCATTCCTGACAGATGGCCACCCAGCCTCTGCTTAAAAACCTCCAAAGAAGGAGCCTCCACCACACTACCAAGCAGTGCATTCCACTTCCAAACAGCTCTTACTGTCAGGACGTTCTTCCTAATGTTTAGACAGAATCTCTTTTCCTGTAGTTTGAACCCATTGCTCTGTGTCCTCGGACTTTTTCGGACATCAAAAAAAAAACAAAAAAAACACACACACAAAAAACGCAAGCAGCCTCGCCACGTTGCGAGGCTGCAGCGCTGCAGCGCGTCCATTTCAGATGATGCCCATCCCTGCCGGTACTGTTGCGGTACCGCAGGGACATTTGAGTGTAATATTTTGGTGATTTTTACTCACGAAAGTTGATCGTGAGTAAAAATCGCCAAAATATTACACTCAAATGTCCCTGCGGTACCACAACAGTACCGGCAGGGACGGGCGTCATCCGAAAGGGACGCCCTGCAGCGCTGCAGCCTCGCAACGTGGTGAGGCTGCTTGCATTGTTTTTTTGATGTCCGAAAAAGTCCCTAGTCTCTGGAGCAGCAGAAAACAAGCTTGCTCCACCCTCAGTATAAATTGCTTCAAATATTTAAACATGGCTATCATGTCACCTCTTAACCTTCTCGTCTCCTGGCTAAACATACCCAGCTTCCTAAGTCACTCCTCATAGGGCATGGCTTCCAAAACTTCCACCATCCTGGCCACCCTCCTCTGGACATGTTCCAGCTTCTCAATATCCTTCCTGCATTGTGGTACCCAAAACTGGACACAGTATTCCAGGTGAGGTCTGACCAAAGCAGAATACAGTGGCACTATTTCTTCCCTTGATCTGGACATTATATTCCTATTGATGCAGCCTAGAATGGCATTGGTTTTTAAGCTGCCACATCACACTGCTGACTCATGTTCAGCTTGTGGTCCACTTAGATGCCTAGATCCCTTTCGCATGTACTGCCATCAAGCCAGGTGTCACCCATCCTACATGTGGGCTTTTAATTTTATTGCCAAAGTGCAGTATCCTACATTTCTCCCTGTTGAAATCCAGCTTTCTAATCCTCATACTGGGATTCAAGGTAGCTTACAAAATATAGACCCAATACAGAAGAAAATATACAAAAGCTTTAGTTAAAAATATATAAATGTTATTTTTAAAATAATTAAATGATCTGTACAGTTAAAACCTTTGAAAAATTTACTAAAAGACAGAATATAAAATCAATGTAAGCTCTCTCTAGCTGGCTTTTCTTTGCAAACGAAGATTCAGGAAGGACTCATCCCACGCTTTCTGCAAGCACGCTGATGACTAAAAAGGCCAATCCAAGATAAACAAGTCCGGTTGCAGAAAGCACAGCAGAAGGTCTCCTTGGGTGATGTTTCCGGGTTGTGATTCTTTCTGCGTTGTCGTTTCTCTTCAATACTTGTTCGGTGTGAGTTCTCAAATAAGTCTGTAGCATTGTGGATAGTGTGTCTCCATGCCTCCTGATGTGAGGCCAAGGTGAACCATTGTTGGTGATCAATTTGGCTGAGCTTGAGATGTTGTTTCAGGGAGTCCTTGTATTGCTTTTTTGGAGGGCCCCCCTTACGCTGACCCATGGCAAGTTCACCATACAGTACACACTAGAAAAAAAAAATCCACTTGCCATTCTAGCCTTGTTAAGAAGGGAGTTCTAAAGTCCAGTCAGGGGCAACCGCTGAGGGTGCCTTTTTCCTTGCTCCCACAAAATGTGCCCGGGAAGGTGGTGGGACTGAGATAAAGCCTCCCATGAAGATCTTAGAGTGTGGGTAGTTTGATACCGGAAGATATGGTTGTTTAGATAGCCTGGACCTGAGTTGTACAGGTTGCTCCACGTATCCATAGGGGATACATCCCTGGACTTACCATTTCATAAATGAAATTGTGGATAATAACAAACCTTATTAAGATAAAGGACTTTCTGTAAAAACATACTATAGAGTTGTGTTGGAGGACCTAGTGATTTCTAGAGAGGATGTCTGTCTAGGCATTTTCCAGCACAGCTCTATAGTATGTATCCCTTTTTATCCAACTGTGGATAACTGAATCTGCAGATATTGGTTCTGAGGATACGGAGGGTGACCTATATAGGACTTTATTGGTCATACCTAGTCTGCCAATGGACTGGGAGGCAGTAAAGCTGTTGCAAGAAAAAAATGGTATGCTCTTTGTAGCCAGTATCAGTTAACTATTAAATTAAAATATTTTTTATTTGATATTTCAAAAGGAACATAAACACATATACAGACAAACAGAGATATAAATATACATTAGATATCATAATTCCTCCCTTCCCCCTCCCCTTCATAAAAAAGATTTCTCATTTCTCTCTATTACTTTAGTAATTATCCTAATTCCTCCTCATTCCTTATTACTAACCCTTATTCAACCTATCTTATCTCGCTAACAATAATCAACATTTCTTTCATCAGCATAAAAAAAGAAAATAAAAAAAGAAATGTCATTCTATTTTCTAGACATCAAATCTAGCAATACTGATATCCTCACTTGATTGTTTTACATATTCTATAAAAAGTTTTTACATTAAAAAAATTATGTTGAATTCCTTTTTACTAAATCAGTTAATCTATCTAATTTTGTCACTTCCATCACTTTCTCCACCCATTCCATACTTATTGGTATTTTATTGCTTTTCCAGTATCTCGTGAAAACCAATTTCCCTGTTGTTACCAAGGGCGCATTTACACAGGCAAATATTCCCCTAAATATACTGCAAAGATTCCTCATTGTTCCCACGCATTGCACCACAGTATTGCCTCATTCAGAAGTGGGGGAAGGTAAAAAACCCAAATATAGCATGACAGGGGATGTTGCTACTTTTCCCATCTTTTTTGACAAGTAGTGCGGCTTAGCGCATTATTGATAGTGTGAACGACAAGTCCGTGTGAATAATAATAATAATAATAATAATAATAATAATATTTTATTTCTATCCCGCCCCTCTGCAACGCAATCGGGGCGGCTTACAATATAAAAACTCCATAGTCCCAGTACCCTAGCCCACCCCCCTTAAAATAATATTAAACTATAAAAGATTAAAAACATACAGTAAATTAAAAATATATAAATTAGAAAAAGATTAAAACATACAATAGTGTTTTTTGTTTTTTTAAAAAAATCTGATTACAGCTCAGGGAGGACAGCCGAGTCTTGGGCCGGGATAGTTATTCAGGAAAGGCCTGCCGGAAAAGATCCATCTTGACAGCTTTTTAAAGCTGTCTAAGGTGTTAATAAGACAGATCTCGTCCAGCAGGCCATTCCATAATCCAGCAATCTTTCCGATACAGTCACAGCAGAGCTGCGCTGTGATTCATTGAGGTGTCCAAGGAAGGGGTGGGCTTGCAAGAGATGGAGGATGGAAAAATCTCTGCAGCTTGCTTTACTGCAAGGAAATAAGTGTGTGTGTGTGTGTGTGTGTGTGTGCGTGCGTGTGTATGATCAAGTCCCTGTTGTTTTCAGCCACGGAAAAAATCCAGCAAGCTGTCTGAAGCTTGCTTGGCTGTGTGTGTGTGTGTGTGAGAGAGAGAGAGAGAGAGACAGAGACAGAGACAGAGAGGGGGGAGGGAGGAAGATCAGGAGGGAAGAGAGAGAGAGAGAAAGTGCTCTGATCTTTCCCTCCTCTGAGGATGCCTGCTATTTTTCAAGCCTCTTCTTCCAAAAGCCCTTTCAGTCACGGAGGAGCTATTCCTCTCCATCAAGCCCCCCTTCACACAAATGTGATCAAACGAACAGCTGGAGGAGCCCATCGCTACTCGATCTCCCTCCCTCCAGCTGTTCATTCCATCACATTTGTGTGAAGGGGGGCTTGATGGGGGGGAATAGCTCCTCTGTGACTGAAAGGGCTTTTGGAAGAAGAGGCTTGAAAAATAGCAGGCATTCCTCAGAGGAGGGAAAGATCAGAGCACTTTGTCTCTCTCTCTCTCTCTTTCCCTCCATCTCATCTTTGGAGGCCACGCCCCCACCTTTCCCCATCTGAACCAGAAAGCGAAAAAACAAACAGAGCAACTGATTTCCCCATAAACGGTCTAAACTACCAGACACTGGTGTGAAAAAGCACTAAAGCGCAATTTATCACAATAAAAACTGCCGTGTAACTGAGCCCCAAGTAACTTATCAAATTTAGATGTTATTTTTCTATTTTTGTATTATCATTTTAATATATCATATTTAATAGATATAGTTCAGTATCAATTAACAATTTGGTACCTGTGTTTTGGTGAAGTTTCAGTATGCTTTCCCCATGTACAGCACATTATAGTAATCTAAGACATGCACCATTGTAATTAGATCAGAAATCTCCCAGAGTGGACATAGCTGGTACACTAGCGTTAACTGTGCAAATGCATTCCTGGCCACCATTGAAACCTGGGCTTCCGTTCTTAGAGGTGAATCCAAGAGTACGAGACTGTGTTTCTATCTTTCAGACAAATCAGAGAGAACTGACTGTGAACACTTGAGTGGTGACCTTGAACATGTCTGAACCTGCATGACAAACATCAACACTCTCAGCCATTCAGTTAATTGTCAGTTGTTGTTTAAAGCAGCTGTGTTGTCTGTTGTGTGCCAGAAAAATGCTAAGTTTAAAAGTCGAGCAACGTGTCAATTTGAAATGTTTAGTAAAATTGAACAAAACACCAACGGAATCTTTTCAAATGCTTACTGATGCCTATGGGGAAGACTGCATGTGGAAAAAATCAGCCAGATCGTTTGAGGAGACCACCAACTCAGTGTCTGAATGCTAGCTGAAGCCATGAACAAAGACACCATGTGGAAAATTTTGAATGAGGATCTCAGCATAAGAAAAGTCTGTGCCAAGATGGTACCTAGGGTTCTCACACCAGAGAAAAAAGTGTGGTGGAAAGAAAGTTGCACTGACATTCTTCAGTAACTTGAGGCAGACCCAAACCTTTTTCAAAAAAAATCATCACTTGTGATGAAACCTGGATCTTCCAGTATGATCTTGAGACAAAACAATAGTCAATGCACTGGAAAACACCATCATCGCCAAGAATGAAAAAAGCATGTCAAAGTAAGTCCACATTCAAATCCATACTCATTGGTGTGTTTGTTTGTTTGTTTTACATCAAGGGTGTAATTTTGGCAGAATTGGTTCCAGAAGGCAGAAGAGTGAACCAGCATTGTTGAAAGGAAGTTTTGACAAAGCTGAGAGAAAGAGTCAAGAAAAAAAAAAAGCCAGAACTGTGAAAAAATGGTTTCATTCTTCATCAAGACAATGTGCCTGCTCACATAGCACTTTCTATGAAGCAGTTTTTGTCTGATAAACGTATTACTACACTTGAACATCCTCCATATTCACCAGATTAGGCACTATGTGACTTTTTTCTTTTCCCTAAAGTGAAATTGGTGTTTAAAGGAACACGTTTTGAGTCAATTGATGCAGTAAAGAAGAAAATGGCAGATGTGTTGAAACAGCTGACGGAAATTGATCTGTTCCACACCTTCAACCCATGGAAAACAAGGCTGAATCAGTGTGTGAGTGCAATGGGGACACACATTAGAATTGTAATACATATAAATAAATATGGGTTATTATATCAGTCTTGTGATTTAATAGACAGATCTCATATGACCAAATTGCAAACCTGCATCTTCAGAGGGAGTATAACCCCATCCAGCATGGGCTGAATCTCTATTCCCTGATCTGCTTTTTTGGTTGATCATTAGCACTCGATCTGGGCACCATTTCCATATATTCCCAGATGGCTCCAAGGCTCAGTGGTTCAGCATAAAGGTGTTTGAAAGTATATTGTCCTTCTGGAGTGTCAGCCTGCTAGATAGACAAGAGAAGGGGAGGGAACTGTAGTGAGAACCAGTGGGAGCATGTGCTTGGACCCACTGTACCATCTGAAGCAAGGCAGTGAGTAGAATGCCAGTCATATGATTCAAGACACTTCTTGCAACATGACCTGTGGCAGCAGTGGTGAAGGCCTGGCTGGGGGCGGGAAACTACAACTCCTTGTGAATAGTCAATGAGACTTTCACAAACCTCAGCAGCAGAGGGCCTGGAAAAGCTCACTATGTGTTATACTTAATGATAGCTGGGGCCATATAGGATACAGATGGCATCAAGAATGGGGGCAACCTGTAAAGCTGCTGGGCATAATTTGTTTTTCCAAATTGTTTGGATTTTCTTTGGGATTGCTGGTTTTGGACTACAGTAGCCATACTACAGACAGCTCGTATGGTGTAATAGTTTGAGTGTTGATCTAGGACTCTAGAAAGCCAGGGTTCAGCCAAGGTTCGATTCCTGCTCAGCCATGGAAACCCAGTGGGTCACCTTGGGCAAGTCACACTCTCTCAACCTCTGAGGATCACAATGGCAAACCTCCTCTGAATAAATCTTGCCAAGAAAACCCTAAGATAGGGTTGTGGCAAGTCAATATTGACTCGAAGGCACATAAACACAAAATGATTTATTGGTTAGCTGGATTTTCCTTGTATCCAAATTCTCCATCCCCATGCCTATTTCTACAACTAAATGATCTGGAAGAAGTTGTTGTCCTATCACATCCTTGTCTGCCAACTGTTCTCTGTTCCTCTTTCTTTCTATTTGAGTGTGTTTTGGAATTTGGAGGGACACTGAGGGTTTTCTCCACTTTTGCAGCCCTGGTGTTTCCATCCCCACCTTGACTTGCTACTTCATGGCTGAGAGGGAACTGGACTAGTTTTACTAGAAGGTGCTGATGGAGCAGATTACCAACATTTATCCCCCACTTTTCCTCTCCCTAGAAGCTTTTGGCTTCCATGCCAGTGAGGCAGTAAATCCATTATCTGTTTCAGTCTGAATTTTAAAGGATGTATCTAAAGTTGTTGTGTGCCTTCAAGTCATTTCTGACATATGACAACCTTAAGGAGAACCTATCACAGTTGGTGTTTTTTTTTTTTTTTTTTTGGCAAGATTTGTTCAGAGGGGGTTTGCCTTTGCCTTCCTAGACTTAGCTTTGAACCTGCAGGCCCAGGTCTGTGCGGTGGCTAGGAGTGCTTTTGCACAATTAAAGCTTGTGCACCAAGTGCACCAGTTCCTTGACACTCTGGACTTAGCCACAGTGGTACATGCCTTAGTTACATTGCACTTGGACTACTGTAACATGCTCTAGATGGGATTGCCTATGAAGTGTTTGGAAACTTCAGCTGGTCCAAAGAGCTGCAGCCAAACTGTTAACTGAGATGGGTTACAGAAATCATACTGCACCCCTGTTGAAACAACTCCACTGGCTGTCAGTCTGTTTCCAGATACAATTCAAAGTGCTAGTTATGATCTATAAAGCCCTATATGGCTCAGGTCCAGGCTATCTAGCAGACCATATCTCCCTCTATGAACCAGTCTGAGCCCTGATATTATCAGGAGAGGCCTTTCTCTCCCACCACCATCTCAAATACAGTTGGTGGGGATGGGAGAGAGGGCCTTTTCAGTGGCTGCCCCTAGACTCTGGAACTCCCTCCCCAGATTGGCCCCCTCCCTGTTGTCTTTCCAGCAGCAGACCAAACCCTTTTTATTCCGGCAGACTTTTAAAACAGGCAGTTTTTAAAGAGCAGGCTAGGGAGTGCTGTGTGGTTATTATTTGAATTGTTTTTAAAACCTTTTTATCTTTTTTTAAAAAAAGTTTCTAATACTTTAAAGTATATTTTATTCTTTTTAATTATTTTGATATTTTTAGAAATAATTTAATTAGTTTAATTTTGTTTTAATGTACACTTTTTTGTATGTTTTAATTGTGTGTTTTTTAAAAGTGTGAGCCACTTTGGGTCCCAGCCTTGGGGGGGGGGGGAAATCAGGTTATAAACAAAGAAACCCTGGAACTCCCACCCCAGATTGGCCCCCTCCCTGTTGTCCTATGAGGCTGAGAGAGTGTAACTTGGTTACCCAGTTAGATTCCACAGCAGAGTTTCCAGAGTCCTAGTCTAACACTCAAATCACTACACCATGCTGGCTCTCATGCATCTCAATAGCTGCAGCCTTTCCCCAAAATAGTGGAGGTACCCTGGATAGTTCCTTCAAAGCTTGGACTGCCTTCCTGACATCAGTCACCTCTGTCTACATGTCTGTTTGTATATGGGTACTCTTGCTTCTTTATCAACAGAATATGTTCCCCTCCAGGTTTGGCTCCAGTTTGGGGACTTTAAATTCTGTCTCTTTCAGTTCCCTTCCCTTCTCTCAGTTTCATCTGTGCATTTCAATACTGTTGTCATTTCATTTGCTGCTTGGGTCTCTTGTGCTTTCAAGACATGAATGAATAGACAGACAGACATGGCATTTAATAATAATAAGAAGAAGAATAAGAATAATAAGAATTATAAGAATTATAATTTATTTTTACCCCGCCCCTCTGTTAAAAACAATCGGGGCGGCGTACAACACTTAAAATACAACAATACTGAGTAAAATCCCTAAGCACCACCCACCCCACCCTCCCCCATAAAAAGATATTAAATTAGTATCAGATTAAAATTCACCTAAACTAAAATCACATAAATAAACAAAAAATACAATAAATAGCCAGCAGACTAAAACAGGCCAGGAGCCTCTGAGGCCGGGATCTAATTAGGAAAGGCCTGCCGAAAGAGATCCATCTTTAGTGCTTTTTTAAAGCTACTCAGGCTGGTCATCTGACAGATCTCATTCTGCAGGTCATTCCACAATTTGGGGGCGATTACCAAAAAGGCCCTCTGGGAGGTTGCAGACAGCCTAGATTTTTGTGGCTGAAGCAAATTCCTCCCAGAGGACTGGAGTGCGCAGGGAGGATTGTATGGGAGGAGGCAGTTCCAAAGATAAGTTGGACCCAAGCCATTTAGGGCTTTAAAGGTAATAACCAACACCTTATACTGGGCCCAGAAACTGATAGGCAGCCAGTGGAGAGATTTTAATACTGGAGTTATATGGTCTCTCCGAGATATTCCTGAGACCACTCTGGCTGCCATATTTTGTACCAACTGAAGTTTCTGGACCAAGCACAAGGGTAGCCCCATGTAGAGTGCATTGCAGGAATCTAGACGAGAGGTTACCAGCGCATGCACCACAGTCTCGGGGGCCCTTATTTCCAGGAAATGGCACAGCTGGCATATCAGCTGAAGCTCCTGACCATCACATTCACCTGACTAGTCATCTGAAGTGATGAATCAAGGACCATCCCCAGAGTGTGAACACAGTCCTTAACGGAGAGTGTGACCCCGTCCAGGACTGGAGGTTGCAACCCAGCTCCTGGTTACGGGGCCTATTGTGAGCACCTCTGTTTTGTCTGGATTTAATCTCAATCTGTTTTTCCATTACTGCTTGAAGACAGTCATTAAGAGGAGAGACACCATCAGAATTTGAGGCCGATGATCGGGACAAGGAGAAATAGATCTGGGTGTCATCAGTGTACTGATAACAGCCAGCCCCATAACTCCAAATACAGTTGCCCATCCACATTCGCGAACTTAGCATTCGTGGTTTTGAATATCCGTGGTTTTAGGAGGGACCCCTGCCCGCCCGCCATGAAGGCCTTGTGAGGGAAGAGGAGGGACGGGGAGGCCTAGACGGGGCCTTCGGAGCATCTCCAAAGGCCCTGTGAAGGCCTGGGGAGGGCCGGGGAGGGCTGGGGAGGCAACAACAGGGCCTCTGAAGGCCCCGTGAAGGCCTGGGGAGGAAGTGGGGAGGTGGGGAAAAGCGACTATGGGGCCTCCAGAGGCCCCATAGTCACTTTGGCGGGGGAGGGCAGTCATTATTCATGGAATTTTCACATTCGCGGGGGTCTGTGGAACCTAACCACCGCAAATGTGAAGGGATGACTGTAATCTTGCCCAGTGGCTTCATATAGATGTTAAACAGCATCAGGGACAGGATGATGCCCTGCTGAACACCACAAGTAAGTTCCTTTCTACTAGAGCAGCTGTCCCCGAACAGCACCCTCTGGTACCTGCCCGAGAGAAAGGACTGGAACCACTGGAGTGCAGTGCCTCCAATTTCTAACCCACTCAGGTGATCCAAGAGGATGCTATGATCTATCGTATCGAAAGCCGCTGAGAGGTCTAGAAGCACGAACAGGGTCACACTACCCCTGTCGATGCTTAGATGCAGGTCGTCGGTTAAGGCAACCATGGCAGTCTCAACTCCAAATCCCGTCCTAAAGCCAGTTTGAAATGGGTTTAGATAATCGGTTTCATCCAAGACCACTTGGAGTTGAAGAGCAAGTGCCCTCTCGATCACTTTGCTCAAGAATGGTAACATATAAACCGGCCTATAATTGTTCATGTCCAGGGGATCCAAGGAAGGTTTTTTCAGGAGCGTCCTAACCGCCGCTTCCTTTAAACAGGATGGAACACACCCTTCTCTGAGGGATGCATTGATGATGTCCTTAAGGAGCACCATCAAGGCAGTCCCCCCCTGGATGGACAGCCATGAAGGGCAAGGATCGAGAGGGCAGGTCATCTTCCTCACTCTACCAAGTAGCTTGTCCACATCCTCGGTACTCACGGATTGAAATTCATCCAGTAAACTTACATCAACAGAGTTGCTGGACACCTCGTCAATTGTTTCTGTCAAAATACTGGCATGGAAGTCAGCTCTTATCCGAGAGATTTTATCTGCAAAGAAGTTGTTAAACGCATCACAGCAGGCCGTTGTTGGGTTAAGCAATGGGTTGTGCAGAGGTATATCCTGCGTCATCTCCCTTACCACCCTAAACAGCTCTGCTGGATGGGACTCTGCAGATGCAATACGTGAAGAGGAGAAGGATCTCTACACTGCACATATTGCCTCTCGATAGAACCAAAGAAAGTTCCTATGACGAGTCCTGTTGGATAAGAGTCGAGTTTTCCGCCAGCTGTGCTCTAGTCGTTGTCCAACCCACTTCATTTTCCTAAGCTCTGATGTATACCATGGCTTGCGGTTTGGAGCGGGTTGGAAAGGACGCTTGGGAGAAATTGTGTCAATAGCCTTGGTAAGGTCAGTGTTTTAACCAAAGCTTTGATAGTGTCACTGGCATTACCAACCATTAAACCCTCCAAGGCTTTCTAGAATCCTGTTGGTTCCATTAGCCTTTGGGGGCAGACCATTCTAATGGGTCCCCCACCCCCGGTGGTGCAGGGAGAGACTCTTAGTTCAGTCTTGGCCAGGAAATGATCCATCCATGACAATACAGTGGTTTTTATAACCTCTGCCCATGGATATTCCTGTTCCGTACTGAAGACTGCATCGAGGGGATGACCCACACAATGTGTGGGCCCGACGAACAATTGGGATAGGCCCATGTTTGTCATGGTTTCCATAAACTCCCGAGCCGCACCAGTCAGATTAGTCAAACTGGTCTTGAGTGGAATGCTGAAGTCTCCCAAAACTAAAAGTCTGGATGACTCCAACAGCAACTCTGAGACCAGCTGTGTCAGCTCGGTTAGGGAGTCTGCTAGACAATGGGGTGGTCGCTATACTAGCAGAATCCCCAAACTGTCTGAAACAGGATACCTGTCTGAAACACAGTCCACTTTGAGTGTATGTACCTTAGTCTGAGGACCAGGGACAGTTTGGGGATTCTGCTAGTATACCGACCACCCCGTTGTCTAGCAGACTCCCTAACTGAGCTGATACAGCTGGTCTCAAAGTTGCTGTTGGAGTCACCCAGACTTTTAGTTTTGGGTGACTTCAACATTCCATGCGCTGGTAACCTCTCGTCTAGATTCCTGCAATGCACTCTACATGGGGCTACCCTCGTGCTTGGTCCAGAAACTTCAGTTGGTACAAAATATGGCAGCCAGAGTGGTCTCAGGAATATCTCGGAGAGACCATATAACTCCAGTATTAAAATCTCTCCACTGGCTGCCTATCAGTTTCTGGGCCCAGTATAAGGTGTTGGTTATTACCTTTAAAGCCCTAAATGGCTTGGGTCCAACTTATCTTTGGAACTGCCTCCTCCCATACAATCCTCCCTGCGCACTCCAGTCCTCTGGGAGGAATTTGCTTCAGCCACAAAAATCTAGGCTGTCTGCAACCTCCCAGAGGGCCTTTTTGGTAATCGCCCCCAAATTGTGGAATGACCTGCAGAATGAGATCTGTCAGATGACCAGCCTGAGTAGCTTTAAAAAAGCACTAAAGATGGATCTCTTTCGGCAGGCCTTTCCTAATTAGATCCCGGCCTCAGAGGCTCCTGGCCTGTTTTAGTCTGCTGGCTATTTATTGTATTTTTTGTTTATTTATGTGATTTTAGTTTAGGTGAATTTTAATCTGATACTAATTTAATATCTTTTTATGGGGGAGGGTGGGGTGGGTGGTGCTTTGGGATTTTTATCTGTATTGTATTTTAATTATTGTAAGCCGCCCCAATTGTTTTAACAGAGGGACAGGGTATAAATAAATTTTATTATTATTTATTATTATTATCCCTGATCTCAGGCTAAGGTAAATGCACTCGAAGTGGACTGTATTTTGGACAGGTATCCTGGTCAAGATCAGATTGTTCTTATAAACCAGAGCCACTCCGCCCACCCTCGCCCACTTCCCCTCACCCGCTCACTGACAGAATATTTGGCTGGGAGGGCCTGCGTCCACGTGACAGCGCTATCCTCTCCCAACCAGGTTTCTGTGAAGCAAGCCAGGTCAGCATCCTCATCCCAAAGAAGATTGTAAATAATGTGTGTGTTTTTTTAAACCGACCTGGCATTGCAGAGGAGCAAAGTAAGGTTCTGTGGAATGGTGGGTATGTGCTCCAATCCATTCCGGGAAACAGGGTGAACTGAAGGGGGATAGCTAACAAACAGTGATCCTGTCTTCTTTCATAACATCTGTTCACTCTGTTCTGACCATACCTCCCTTTCCCCAGCACAACTCCAATTTCCGCCCCCACTCCATTCCCGGCCTCAGCTGACTCCAATTGCAGGCTTGGGTCTTCCTGGCTGGCTGGCTGGTGTTCCTAGGGTGTGTGGGAGCGGCTTAAACACCCGTCACTCCTGGCCATGCCCCCTCTCACTGCTGCCCTGCTGCTGGAAGTCCTCAGGGCCCTCTGCAGCCTTCTTGCCCAGTAGAATGGGGGAAAAGAGGCTGCTGAAGGCTTGGGTCTTCCTGGCTGGCAAGCTGGTGAATATGAATAAATGAAAGGAAAATAACTGCCCCTTGAAGATGCAAGGTGATGAGGGGAGGTGTTAGCATGTTCCACTACCCTCTCCTGTGATATCTCAAAATTGGAAATATTGGACATTTGGGGAGGGGGTCAAATTGGCCAGGGTGAACCAAAAAGAGGTCAGGTGCAGATCACATTCACCTGGGATGTTTCTTAGAAGTATTTTGGCAAGCAAGCCCAATTTAGAATTGTGAAGAAGCCCCTGAATAAACAAAGTCATTAGGGAGGTATGTGCTAATTCCTTCTTGGGTGCCTCAGGAATGAGTCATCCAACCAAACAATTAAATGACCTTTCCCAAACCCACTCCTAAAGAAATCTCACCTCAGATCCCCTCCTGTCCTGCAAAAATTGCAAGGTTGTCGTAAACCCATACATTCCTATCTCCCAGCCATTAATACAATCAGTCAAGTTTCATTTTCCTTTGTTTACTCAGTGGGAAAAGCACCCAGGCATTGTCCTAGTCAGAGTACCCCTTCAGGATATAAAGCAGGGTATAAATATTAGTCCCCCAACAATAGAAAGGTGTGCCACTGTGGCGGAACCCAACCACTCTCTTTCTTGGCACATCTCCAGGTCGGAACCTCCAGTGCCACCCTCAGGCTTTGGTCTGAGTACTTCACTACCCAAACTCTGCTCTTCAAGACTGGTAGCTATCGTCCTATTTCCCCCAGTCTCTCCCTCTATCCAGTCTTTCTGCCTTACTCCTTGATAGCTTTGTGTGGTTCTTAAGGAATGTGTGTTGCATGTGTGAATGCTTTTTTGTATTATTTCCAATAAAAATACTTTGTTTCACTTTAACCTGGAGTTCTCTACAGTTAGTACTGGTATACATAGATGAAAAAATCCCCACAGTTACCCTCCTCTCATAGGCATACTGTTTGAGCTAATAATTCCACCAGCTAATAATAGATCATGGGTGCGCCCCTAAAAACACCCCCCACAACACCTCTTAGGGTAACAGAGGAATTGCACTAGGCCAAGTAACTACAGTTTTGCCTGGGATTCTTAGAAAGGCCTAGGAAAGAAGGATAGAGTGCATATTTGTGTGTGGATTTGGAATTTAACTTTAAAAAGGCTGGATTAATCAATATCCCAGGGTACCTGGAACACTGGATTACCTCAACACCCAAATAGTATAAATTCCTCGCAGGACCAGAGGTGGGATGTACATCAGTTGCTGAAGAACATTCCTGGGGATGATGCTACCTCCCTCTCCCCCTTGACAAATTTGAGATGGCAAGTTCCTTCAGGGCAATGATACATCATCTTATACTTTGTAAAGCATCACTCACATTGATATGTCCCCCATGACAGCCTTGCAGACAAACTGCTAAAATGTGGACTAGATGATGCCAGAGGGAGATGGATTTGCACAGAAGCTGGTTGATGGATTGAGCCGAAACAATACTCACCAATGGTTCCTTGTCATCCTGGAGAACAGTGAAGTGGGGTGCAGCAGGGTTCTGTCCTGGGTCCAGTTTTCTTCAACAGTAGATGGCACCAAACTGGGAGGGATAAGTAGCATCTCAACATGTCATGGACTGTCCTTTGTTAGAGGTTTTAAAAATCAAAGCTGTAAGGCAATTTGCCAGGGATGCATTAACTGTGGATTTCTGCATTGGTATTAAGCTGAAAGACTGTTGGGGTCCCTCCCAATTCTACAATTCTGTGATTCACTTCCATATGCTTTACTGGATGAATTTTGAATGTTGGTTGTAGTGTGTGCTTTACAGCACAAATATGTCATGGAATCTAAATAAAAAGCAAATTACAGTCAGTCTCTACTCATGCCAGAAGCTATCACTGGCATGCAAAGTTGTGATACTTCCATAGAGAAACAATTTAGAATCTCCTGTTCCAAATTTTTTCCATATCCTGAGGACTCCAACTCTCAAAGTGATTTGAAAATCTCTTCTCTGGTACCTTACTTTCTCCATCTGTTATGCAGATGAATGCCTGCTCTCATCTCTGCAATATACTTCCCACATAAATTTATCGCCCTGTAGCTATTTCACATCAAAGAAGATATCAGAAAATAGTCACATCTAGGTAGAAACCTCTAAAGTCAGTAGTAATACTCCTGTGCAGGCAGGAGTATTCTGGTACACTCCAGAAGAATTCACTTATACCTATTAGTATTACCAAGCAGGGAAGAGACTATAGCTCTGAGACAGAGTACATGCTTTGCATTTAGAAGGTGCTGAGTTGATTCTCTCTGTATCTTCCTTTAAAGGAGGAAGAGGAGGAGGAGGAGGAGTGCCTTTTTGGGACCATGTAACAAGTGATGCAACAAGACTCAACATTAGACTCTGTAGACATGGACATTGTAATACATGGGCAGAGCTTAGACAAGTTACTTTTTTAAACACCCCCCCCCCTTAGCATGGCTACTGATCAAAACTGCCCCACCTTGCATGGCTACTGACCTGCTGGCTGAGGAATTCTATCCATGCTGAGTGGCAGCTATTGGGAACTGTAGTCCAAAAAAGTATCTTGTCCAAGCTCTGAAACAGGAAACGTGGACAAATCTTTTACATAAAAGGTAGGGGGAATTGTGGCCCATGGATGCATATGGCACCAGTAACTCTCCCACAAGCCCACAAACAACTTCCCTTAGTTTGTAATGTTTTTGTTACATCTTCTTCTCTTCACTGCCCCCTACAGTGGTTGCTTTTCAGTAGGGGATAAATTGTCTCTGGCTTTTCTTCGCAAATGAAAATTCAGGAAGGACTGATCCTCTGTTTTCTAAAAGCATGCTGATGACTGAAAAGGCTAATCCGAAATAAACAAGCCCGGTTGCAGAAAGCACCGCAGAAGGTCTCCTTGGGTGATGTCTCCAGGTTGTGATTCTTTCTGCATTGCCATTTCTCTTCAAGACTTGTTTGGTGTGAGTTCTCAAATAAGGCTGCAGCATTGTGGATAGTGCATCTCCATGCCTCCCAACGTGAGGCCAGGGCGGACCATGGTTGGTGATCAATTTGGCAAAGCCTGACATGTTGTTTCAGGCAATCCTTGTATCCCATTTTTGGAGCGCCCCTCTTATGCTGACCCATGGCGAGTTCACTATAGAGTACTATTTCTGGGAGGCAATGGTCCTCCATCCTAGAAATGTGCCCTGCCCAGCGCAGCTGTGTTCTCAATATCATGGCCTCAATGCTAGTGATCCCTGCTTGCTCAAGGACAGCAACATTCGCCACATAGTCAGTCCAGTGTATATTTAGGATTGTGCATATACAGCACTGATGAAAGCGTTCGAGGAGTCGTAAGTGGTGGCGATAGGTGACCCATGTTTCAGACCCATAAAGGAGAATAGACAGTACAATGGCTCTATACACACTGATTTTTGTGTTTCGCCTCAGGTGTTTATTACTCCAGACTCTTTTGTAAAGTCTTCCAAATGCGCTATGTGCCTTTGCTAATCTGTGATCGATCTCTTTGTCAGTCTTGGCATCTGAGGAGATGATGCTTCCCAGGAAGGTGAACTGCTGAACGGACTTGAGCACAGATTTGCCGATGGCAATGTGGGGATGGTGGTGTTCGTCCTGTGGTGCAGGCTGGTAGAGAACTTCCATTTTCTTCAGGTTGACTTCCAGCCCAAACAGCTCTGCAGCTGTTGCGAAGCAGGATATTAGGCGCTGCAGAGCTGCTTCTGTGTGGGCAACAAGGGCAGCATCATCAGCGAAGAGCAGCTTACGGACTAGATAGTTTAGAGTCTTAGTGCGAGCCCTCAAATAGCTTAAGTTAAACAAGCTACCATCAATACAGTAACATATATAGATGCCGTCTTCTTTTTCGAGCTCTGCCATAGCCCTTTGGAGCATCATACTGAAGAAGATTGTAAATAAAGTTGGAGCAAGAACACAACCTTGCTTCACTCCATTAGTTATTAGAAAGGGCTCTGAAAGAGCATCACCATATCTGACTTGACTGTGCTGGCCTTCATGCAGCAAGATAATCTTTTTAAGGAATTTAGGGGGACATCTTAGTCCTTCCAGGATCTGCCACAGACCTTTTCTATTCACAGTGTCAAAGGCTTTGGTGAGGTCGACAAATGTTAGAGTCCCTTGTTCTGCTCTCTACATTTCTCTTGCAGTTGTCTAAGGGTAAATACCATGTCTGTAGTACTCCTATTGGCTCTGAAGCCACATTGGCTTTCAGGGAGAGGTTCTTCTGCAATAACAGGAACTAATATGTTCAGGAGTATCCTTGCAAGGATTTTTCCCACAAAAGAGAGCAGTGTTATGCCTCGATAGTTTGAGCAAATGGATTTTGCTCCTTTTTTCTTGTACAAGGTGATGATGATTGCATCTCAGAGATCTGATGGCAGTTCCCCCTTTTCCCAGCAATTTACAAGGAGTTTGCAGCAATTTACCAGCAATTTACAAGGAGAATTTAAAATGAAGTACATGACCTCTGTGTTTCCAAACTTCAAGTGGGATTCCATCAATCCCAGCTGCCTTGCCGTTTTTCATCTGCTGTATGGCCTTAAGGGTCTCTTTGAAAGTGGGAGCTATGTCCAGTTCATTTTTCATCAGTTTTTGTATCGTATGTTGGATAGCTGAGCCTTGGACTACTTGGTTGGCACTAAAGAGACTTTGAAAATGTTCAGCCAATCGATTCAGGATGGAGGTTTTATCAGTACAGTCTCCCCTCCACATTCGCGAACTTGACATTCGCGGTTTTGATTATTCGCAGTTTTGGGAGGGCCCCCGGACCCCCCCAAAACCGTGACAAGGGGCCTCTGGAGGCCCCGTGAAAGCCCTGGGAGGGAGCGGGGAGGGCCGGGGAGACCTCCACGGGGCCTTTGGAGACCCTCCAGAGGCCCCACGAAGGCGTTGGAAGGGAGGGCGAAGGGCTGGGGAGGCCTCTGCAGGGCCTTCGGAGACCCTCCGGAGGCCCCACGAAGGCCTTGGGAAGGAGGGGGAGGGCTGGGGAGGCCTTAACGGGGCCCCGGAGATGCTCTGGAGGCCCCACGAAGGCCCAGGGAGGGAGGGGGGAGGGCCGGGAGAGGCCTCCGCGGGGCCTTGCTAGGCCCCACGAAGGCCCGGGGAGGGAGGGGGCAGGCCAGGAGAGGCCTCCATGGGGCCTGGCTAGGCCCCAGGAAGGCCCGGGGAGGGAGGGGGAAGGCTGGGAGAGGCCTCTGCGGGGCCTGAATAGGCCCCACGAAGGCCAGGGAGGAAGGGGGAGGGCCGGGAGAGGCCGACGCGGGGCCTGGATAGGCCCGAGGAAGGCCCTGGGAGGGAGGGAGGAGGGCCGGGAGAGGCCGACGCGGGGCCTGGCTAGGGCCCAGGAAGGCCTGGGGAGGGAGGGGGAGGGCCGGGAGAGACCTCCGTGGGGCCTGGCTAGGCCCCAGGAAGGCCCGGGGAGGGAAGGGGAAGGCCGGGAGAGGCCTCCGCGGGGCCTGGCTAGGCCCCACGAAGGCCCGGGGAGGGAGGGGGAGGGCCAGGAGAGGCCTCCACGGGGCCTGGCTAGGCCCCACGAAGGCCCGGGGAGGGAGGGGGAAGGCCGGGAGAGCCCTCCACGGGGCCTGGCTAGGCCCCACAAAGGCCCAGGGAGGTAGTCAATGAGATGCCAATGTTTGGATCGGGGATGCATCCAGGTTGTCTTCAAGCTATCTTTCTGCTGAAAGATAGTGTTTGTAATAGTCAGCTGTTGTTCTGCACAGAACTCTAGGAAGAGGCGTCCATTATCATTGCAATTTCCAACACCATGCTTGCCTAAAACACCTTTCCAGGCTTTGGAGTTCTTTCCTACTCTGGCATTGAAGTCATCAAGGATAATAATTTTATCTTCTACAGGGACTTTTTGTATGAGGTGGCGTAGGTTTGTGTAGAATTTGTCTTTCTCTACTGGGTCGGCTTGCATAGTTGAGGCATATATACTAAAGAGAACAACATGTGGGAGGCGTAAGGAAATAATGCGATCAGAGTGTCCTGTTGGCAAGGTTTCGAGTTTGGAGGCAATGGAGTTTTTAAGCATAAAGCCTACTCCTGAAAGATGTTTTTCAATTTGGGGTTGCCAGACCAGTAAAGTGTGTAGCCGGCATTATGTTCTTTAAGGCTGCCTTCCTCATGGAGACGAACTTCACTAAGAGCAGCGATGTCAATATTAAGTTGTGATAGTTCATGGGCTATTAGAGCAGAACAACGCTCAGGCCATCCACTACCTGCAGTGTCTCGCATGGTTCTGATGTTCCAGCATGCAAGCGTCAGTTTATTTACACCTTTGGAGGCCAGTGTGTGCCTTTGTTTCTTTGCCTTGGTTTGACCGCATCAGAAGATGCCTGTTGGCCGCAGCTAGCCAACCAGGTAGATGGGGATGAGCTTTCATTAGGCCACCTTTTCTAGGCCCCTCTCCATATGGAGCAAGCAGTGCTCTCCTTAAAAAAGGCTGCTTGGTCATTCAGGATGCTGCCGAACAAGACTGTCATTTCCCGGATCAGCCTCAAGTGACCAAAGTCCTGAACCGCCTGCATGCAGGGTTGGATCTGTGGCTTCCAGTGCATCTTTACACCTGCTGTTTCGTCCCTCGCCTATTGCTACAGGGATTTTTCGGAATTGGATTTGTCCTTCGAGCCTGTGCAATGGATTTTTCTGGTAGAGTGCAGTGTGCACAGAACTGGCCTCACCCTTTAAACCAAAGATTCATCTGCTGTGGCCTTGCAAGCATGGACGGTAGCAGCGAGGTCCTCGGGTTGTAGGTTTGGACAGAGTTTCCTTCTCTTAGATGGTTGACTTACAGGGTTGGACGAGCACCATCTGCCCAGATTTGGGATTAGAGTTTTCCTTCTCCTAGGGTGATTGCCATAAGGCTAGAGATCCCATCCTTCCCTTTGATGTTCTTTGTCAGACTCTTCGGTTTTTACCTGTCTGCATGGGAGACCCTACCGGTGGCTATTATGTCACCGCCAGCATAGCTCAAAACATCATTAGGGTCCACAAGCCTCTCTCCCACGACAAGGGGGCATCAATGGAGAGGTAATAATACCATCTATTTGCCATCTTAAAGAAGTTTTCTTTAAGGCTTTGACACACTGTATATTTATTCATTTTCTTTCTTGCTTTCTCCCAAACTTCTAATTTTAAATTGTAGCCAACATCTACTGCCCATTTCAGCATTGAGTCTTTTATTTCTTCAGTTTCTAAATCTCTCAAAAGTAGTGTTTTATAAAGTTTGGAAATTTTGTTTTTATTTGGGGCTTCAATGATTTTATCTAACTCATTTTGATCCTCTTCAATCCCTGTTTCCTTTTTGTCTTCTTTAAATCTTTGCTTTATCTGCTCATATGTGAACCAATGTATTTTAAGTTGTTTCCTTGTCTTGATTTTGTATTCTCCTCCTTCTTCCTTATTTAATATTTCCTGGTATCTTAGCCATCGCTCAGTATTCTTCCACCTTCTCTGGAACGCTTCTTGTGGGGATATCCACTGTGGAATTTTCATGTAAAATTTCTGTTTCACTTTCTCCCACACTTTTATTAAGGGTTTTCTAATTGCATGATGTTCAAATTCTTTATTTATTTTAGCTTTATCATAACCAATGTAGGCATGCCATCCTAGTCTGATGCTGAAGCCTTCCAGATTCAACAATTTCGTATCTTCTAGTTTTATCCAGTCTGTTGTCCACATCAATGCACAAGCTTGGAAATACAGTTGGAGGTTTGGCAGTTCGGCTCCCACTCTAAGCTTTGAATCAATCATCGTCTTCCACTTTATTATAGGTTTCGTCCTCCCCACATGAACTTATTGATCTCCTTTTTCCATTCTTTGAATGGTTGTTCTTTTGTGACGGTAGAACCATTTCTTTATGGAACAATTTGGAGGCAGAGCCTCACCACTCTTGTGGGAGCCTTTCCCCCCTCTGTCTCCTTGGACTTTATACAGTAGGCAAAGATGGTGTCATAACAATGCCTAATGAATGTGAAAGCGTGTGTATATCAAATGACATTGTCCTTTCATGATCATGTCATGTCCAAAACCCATTCCTTTTTATTGACAGGCCAAGCCATCAATTGATCTCCCATGGTGCTTTGTTGCTGGCATTGCTAGCATTTGAAACCTTGCACCAATGTGCTCAAAGGAATACAGCATCAATGACAGAACACTTCCAGGTGAGATCGCAACACCCAGGTAGGGGATGCTTTTTTATGACCCCCCCCCAGGTGTACTTGGGACTTTTAAAGTGTGTTTCTGTGCTTGTGTGTACATTTTATGTGTTTATTTTGCTTTAATTTTTAAAAATTTGCTGTGCTTGTGTCTTCTCACAAGAATCAACTAGATTTGGAACCCAGAAGTAAACGGAGCTCTGTTTATGTGCTGTTACTGCTGGGGATGCCTTTCTGATGCTATTACAGGTAGGTCTGGTAAAGTGGGTTCTTTTGCTGGCATAAAAACATTTCATAATATGCTGGCAAAAGAATGTTTCAACATGGTGGTCTGATAAAGTCCCTTGTCTGGTCCATATAGGACTTTATCAGATTACCCCCCACCAATAATGTTCTTTTACCAGCATATAGATGAAGGGAATGCTGTGGATGTAGTGTAGCTTGACTTCAGTAAGGCTTTTGACAAGGTCTCCCATGGTATTCTTGCAAAAAAGTTAGTAGCCTGTGGGCTAGACAATGCAACTGTTAGGTGGATTTGTAATTGATTGACTGACCAAAACCAAAAGATAGTCACCAATGGCTCCTCTTCATCCTGGAGAGAAGTGACTAGTGGGGTGCCACAGGGTTCTGTCCTGGCCCAGTGTTATTCAACATCTTTATCAATGACTTGGATGAGGAAATAGAGGACATTTTTATCAAGTTTGTGGATGATACCAGATTAGGAGGGGTATCTAATACCACATAGGATAGGATCACAATTCAAAATGACCTTAACAGATTAGAAAGCTGGGCCAAAAGTTTTTAAAAAAGAGAATTTAAACAGGGATAAATGTAGGATACAACACTTGGCCAGTAAAAATGAAACGCACATATATAGGATGGGTGACACTTGGCCTGATGGCAGTACATGCGAAAGGGATCTAGGAGTCTAAGTGGACCACAAGCTGAACATGAGTCAGCAGTGTGATGCAGCAGCTAAAAAGGCCAATGCAATGCTAGGCTGCATTAATAGGAGTATAGTGTCTAGATCAAGGGAAGTAATAGTGCCACTGTATTCTGCTTTGGTCAGACCTCACCTGGAATACTGTGTCCAGTTCTGGGCACCACAATTCAGGAAGGATATTGTGCTGGAACATGTCCAGAGGAGGGTTACCAGGATGGTGGGTGGTCTGAAAGCCATGCCCTATGAGGAACGGCTTAGGGAGCTGGGCATGTTTAGTCTGGAAAAGAGAAGGTTGAGAGGGGACATGATAGCCATGTTTAAATATCTGAAGGGATGTCATACTGAGGATGGAGTGTGCTTGTCTTCTGCTGCTCCAAAGACAAGGACACATAGCAATGGACTCAAACTACAGGAAAAGAAATTCCACATAAACATTAGGAAGAACTTCCTGACAGTAAGAGCTGTTCAGCAGTGGAATGCACTGCCTTGGAGTGTGGTGGAATCTCCTTCTTTGGAGGTTTTTAAACAGAGGCTGGATGGCCAGATGTCAGGAATGATTTGATTGTATATTCCTGCATGGCAGGGGGTTGGACTGCATGGCCCTTGAGGTCTCTTCCAACTCTATGATTCTATGATTCTATGAGATGGGGACACTTTTTTTGTCCCCGTCTGAAAATCTCCTACATGACGTCCAGCCAGTTCAGCACCAAACCCATGCTAAACCACCCTTAAAACAGTGTAAATAAACTCACCATTTGCTCCAGATTTTACAGGGACTCTGCAGTCACACCAGGAGGATGTCTTCACATGCATCCCTGCTTTGTTGGCCAGCGCTGCCACTTCTGGCATGGGTCATGTCCTCTGAAGTCACAACAAGGTGCCCAGCCATATCATTAATTCTGGGCACCTTGTTTCTGGCCTCAGAGGATGCGAAATCTGCCTGGTGTCACCATGGAGTGCACCAGTAATGTGAGGAATCTGGGGCCAGAATACTCCAGTCTACACCCAGATTATCTTGGCCGGTGTAGATAAGACCTAGGTAATTAACAAAAGCTAATTTTTTATTTTTAAAAAATCTGGGGTATGAGATAGCCATTTGAAAGAAAAATGGAGGGATAGAGAGGGGCTGGGATGATTTTTAGAAAACCCAATTTCTCTATTTGGCCAATACACAGATCTACTTTTGTACCATGATGCAAATGTGTGAATTTGTGGCTTGTTATGAATATTCATTTCAGACCACAGAGAATGAAAGGGAGGGAAACGTGGTAGCAAGCAGAAGCCATTTGGTGTGTGCATGGATTACTAATGTGATGGGAAGCCTCGCCAGTTCTTTAAGGAAGTGTTTGCACTACGCAGAGACACTGTTAAGAAAAGCTATCTGGGGTATGCTGCATAAAATGCTTGTTTATTGCATTTGCCAAGTAAGAGGAGGTAGGAGCAGCAAAAGACAAAGGATCCTTCTGCCCTTCCTCACTGCCAACCTCACTGTGAAACCACAATCAAAGGGGAAACACATAATTCATAGTAATGTGTTAGTGTCCTTGGATATCCTTGGCAAATCTTTGAGAAGAGTTTCAGTCTGACAGCATCTCGTTCTTTGTCCAGTATACTTGAGAATCCATGGTGAGCAGTAGCAGACAGGCATAAGGAATGTGGGCTGTGCAGGGTAGAGATTTTGGCACTGGATTCCACAAACTGACAAGTTCCCCTTTAAATAAAGAAGGATTTATAGAACTATAAGAGCAATTCAGGCATGGAACAAGCCTAGACAGGTTGTTGGCTTTCCTTCTGAAGAGGGATGCCCAAGAAAGTTGGACAAGCATCTATTGGAGATGCTTTAGTTGAAGGACATCCTGTCCTGGGAACAGATTCAGAGATACATGGGCAGGGGAGAGGGAGGAGCTGGACTGCAATAGGAATGGCTAATCTTTCAACATGATGGGTGCTCTTTGTAGACTAGGGAATTTTGGCAAGAGCAGGCTGTCAAGTCACAGTTCTTCAGGGGCCTGTAAAGTGGCACCTGCTAGCATTCCCTGACAGAACCATAGCTCAGTGGTGCAGCAATGCTTTGCATACAAAACATCCCAGATTCTTGCCACTTCCAAAGATTTCTGCCTGAAACCTTTGCTGATGGTTGTATACCTGGGAGCATGGCCCTCCAGAGATGTTTCTGTACTTGGCCAATACACAGATCTTCTTTTGTATCATGATGCAAATGTGTGAATTCATTGCATTCCTCATGTTTGCCTGTGCTGATGAGGGCTGCAAGGAGGTGCAGTTCAACCACATTTGCCCACCTATGGATCAGGGCCTCATCTTGCATGCAGTGGACTGGGAGGTTTACAAAGCTTAGGCAAATCTCTAGATTTCCATTTTATCACCACTGAAGGAAGATGGCTGTCGGGGTGCTGACTGATTATGGAGAAGAGATTACAGTGCAATGTGGTGCTGTGGAAACTCGCAGTAATTAATCTGGCCAGAAACGGTGAACACATTTTCATTTCTTAGCGGTGTCAGGAAGTTGTGTCATCCCTTTTCTCATTGCTCAAAGGGGCAGAGGTCTTCCCAGCCTGCTATGTAGCTTTGGGTAGCAACTCCAGCATGGAGAGAAGATGATGGAAAAGAGTCATGAATATGGGCAACTAAGGATCTACTGTCTCTCCCAAGCCTCCCATTAGTTTTTGTACTGGGAGGCTCTCAATATTTGAAATCCAATTGTATGACATTTCATGCATTAATTGGCTGTTAAGAAAGATATGTCCCAACCCTCTTCTTATAAATTATCCATTCCTCATGGAAACACAAGCATCTCTGGGGTAGAATGTAGCCATTATTCAATGCTGATTTGATTAAATGATGAAAAGTGTGCTGTCTTCAGCTGACAGCACCTGGAGAATGGTAGGTAGGTGGAAGGTAATTACCCAAATTAGAATGTAGGATAATTATTCACACCCCACATATTGTCCTATCTTTGGGGAATCCTTCTCATAAAATTCTTATAAACTAGATCTGCCTGCTGAGAACAAGGGTCCTGTCCCTTTAATTCTAACTTAGTCAAAGCAGATACCTAGATTTTTTTAAAAAAATTGTAAGGATGTGCTCTGTCTCACACTTTCCAATAAGATGAAGAAATCTGAGTCTGTATCAAGGTAACTGTGTGCTATAAAAAAAATTGAAATGTGTGGTTCTTGCAGACTAGTGATAGAACTTCATAATTACTTGGTTGGAATACAAAGTTGTTTCGCTGGATTTGCTATGGAGAAATACTAATCAAAATTCTCCACAATGTTCATTTACGGCAGAGCTGGGCAACTTGCAGCCCTCCAGATGTTGTTGCACCTCCCATGAGCTCTACCCAGCATAGCCAAGTGGAGTTGTACTCTAAAAACATCTGGAGGGCCACAAATTGCCCACCCCTGTTCCATGGCTTGGACTTGAAAGCAAAGTCGTGTATGTGGTTTTAATTCGGTTTTAATTGTGGTTTTATGTGCTTTAATTTGAGTGGTTTAAAATTTTTTTTAGCAATGACAAGAACACTACAGTAAGGCTAAATAATCTATATAATGCTTTGAAGAATTCAAAATGCTTCACATTCATTATTTAGACTCAATCCTTACAACAACCCTACAAGTTGAATCAGAATTAATGCTCACATTACTCTAAGACCCAACACACAAAATCAAAGCTATAGTCTTGGCTTCAGAAAGGTTAAAATATAGCATTGTGCTCCTTTGACTGGTCACTTGGGCAAGCTCTTAATTAATCATCAGGGGCGGGGGGGAGAGACTGCAAGAGTACATATGACTAAGGTGTGTCACTTAATGGAGCACCAAAAATATGAGTCAGATTCCTTTAAGATTTGCATATCTGTTTAGAAAGAATTGCTACAATTGAAATAAAAAAATCAGTGCATTTCACAATGTACTGGATTGGGAAGACTGGGACCACATTGTCCTGTGTACCTTCTAAATCTGTTCAAGTGCTAATTGTTCAAAGCCTTTGCTATGCCTTCTTGGTTTAACCTAGACTTAGGACTTTATCAGACTAGCCCCTTAAAACGTTCTTTTGATGGCATAAAAAAAACGCAAAACATTTTTATCCCGGCAAAAGAACGCCCGCCCCCCCTTACCTCCCACTCCTAGCAAAGGCAGCTCCAACAATAAAATCCCACAAGATTTTGCCGCATGGGAAATTTAAAAATAAAAACAAAAATAAAACATAAAAAGTTTTTAAAAGTACACACACACACTTTAAAAGTTCCAAGTAACCCAGGGAGGGTCATAAAAAGGACAAAACTTACCTGGATGTCCCAATCTCACCTGGAAGTATTCACGCTGGACTGGCCATTCTTGCTGCAGTCACAAGAGTTAAGTGGCCCAAGGTTTCACATGCCAGCAATGCCAGAACAAAAGCAGCAGGGGGATCTATTGACAGCTTAAGCCATCAGTTGAAAGGTATAGGCTTTGGACTGTTTTTAACCGCAAAAGGACAACGTCGTCTGATCCTCACGCCCTTTCACGGTTATGTAGCGTCATCATGACACCATATTTTGAGTGTCTGATAAAGTCCTTAGACTGGACAGCCCTGCAGATATAGAGTTCAAAGGACTGTTGTCTGACAGACCTTGAAAAGGAGGACTATCCTAATACAGAGTGCCTGGCTACCTTCTATATGACCCTCCAGACTTCTTACCACTTAGGCACCAGCCATTTTCTTTTTTACTGTGGTGACAGCCAAGTAGATAAGGCAAAATCTTTTCTCCTTCATACTATCAGAGCCCAAGATCATCCACTGGAGGTGAATCATGGGAGCTTCAGGACAGACAAAAGCAATTCTCCACATAGCTCATAATTAAACTGTAGAATTCACTGCCACAAGATGTAACGATGGCTGCCATTACATCTTTTTAGAAACTTGGACAGTTTTGAAAGGAGTTTAGATAAGTTCATGGAAGTTAGGGTCAGCAATGGCTACTAGTCAGGCAGAATGCTTCATATTAGTTGCCAGGGAATATCAGATGGAGGGTACAGTTGCACTCATATCCTGCTTCTGCACCTCTCATAAATATCTGGTTTGCAGCTATGCAGACAGAATGTTTGACAACCTAAACCTCTGTCTGATCTAGCCTGATATTGCAGCTGATCAAGAAACAGAAGAGCAAAGCCTTGCTTCCCTGGGCCTCTATTTCACTCTGTGGAGATCCTCAGCTGAGAAAAGCATGATGTATGATGGTGTCACTAAACCTGTCCAGCATCACCGTCAAGCTGCTTGTGGAGAGACTGGCTCTTTAGTGACCGTGTCATCAACTGGTGGCAGCATTCCTATCAATTGTAGCTTCTGAGATGAATTACCCTGATGTTCAGGCAGCCGAAGATGTCATCATGATGAGCAGTAATGACTGAAAGCCTGTTGTGGCTTGTGTTACATCCTAATGCAGGAGCAGAGCGATCAACAATAGCTTACATTTTTAATGCTTTGCCTGCCATGTTCCTGCTACGCTGCTTATTAACTAATTAACTTATTAACATCCTCGGAGAAAGGCGGGATATAAATCAAATAAATAAATAAATTGCCACTTTTGATCCCTTCCCTCTTCTGCCCCCAGCTTCCAAGCTATGCAGAATCAAGCCAATTCAGAAAAGAAAAGCTGCCATCTAATTGTTCAGCACTTTTTGGTCCCATAGATTTGGACAGAAGAAATTGAATCCCAGGGTTGAGCAAGCCCTAAGGGGTGCCAGAATTGTACTCCAGACCTTGCCAACATTAAGGTTTTGGACTACCATTCCCCAAATCCTCCATGCTGGGTGAGAGAATCAGGGAATTGTAATCCAAACAGTGATCCCTCCCCGCCCCAAGATCTGCACTTTCCCGAAAGACAGTTTTTGCAAATAAAACATCCTTGTAAGTAAACATGCATGGCAGTTCTTTGTAAGACAACTTTTGTATGCCATACGTTATGGCCTTAATTAGCTTGCCCCAGAGCCATTATTTGGGCTATCATTGTGAAGCATTTTTTTAAAAAGCCTGTTAATAAGCACAAGTTAAGAGTGACATTAAGAGCCAGCATGGTGTAGTGGTTTGAGTGTTGGACTAGGACTCTGGGAAACCAGGGTCTGAATCCCCCCGCTCAGTCATAGAAACCCACTGGGTGACCTTTGGCAAGTCTCACTCTCTAAGCCTCAGGCAAACACCCTCTGAACAAACCTCTTGCCAAGAAAACCCTGTGATAGGTTTGCCTTAGGGTTGCCATAAGTCAGAATTGACTTGAAGGCACTCAGCAACGAAACAAGAGTGACATTGGGTGTGAATGCGTATAGGAAATTCCATCAAAAGAAAAGCAGTGGTCCACACCCAAATTGACTGGCTGGTTGATATTGTGTGTATGTGTGTGTTCAAGTTGCATGTAGACCCCATGAATTTCATAGGACTATGGAAGGGGGATTTTTTAGGTCAGACAAACCACAGCATGGGTAGAAGGGATGCTTTTTAAAAAGCTCCACGCATACTTCATCTGCGCCTATGGCTACAATGAATTTCTTTCTCTCTTTAGTTTTCTTTGCTCGTATTTTTCCATTTGGTTTTTAAGTATTGTTATTACAATATTTTATATTTACATTTATGTATATCCTGCCATTCCCCCAGTTTGGGACTTAAGGGGGCTTAGAAGAGTTAAAACAGACATAGTTAAAATTCATAGCAAATAAAAGTTATAAAGCAATTAAGCGATCAAAAAATTAAAACCACTTAAACACACAGACAGGTTTTTTTTTAAAAAATAAATAAAACTCCAGCACATTATACAAAGCCTGTTTCTCCTAAAAAGTTAATTCACAAAGGCTTGCTGGAATAAAAAGTTCTTCACCTGGTGGCAGAAATATAGTAAGGAGGGTGCTTCTCTGGGTAGGGAGTTCCAGGTCCTGGGGGTAGCCACCGAGAAGGCCCTCTCCTGTGTTCCTACCAGATGTATCTGTGAGGGTGGTGGTACAGAGAGAAGGGCTCCCTAGAAGCTCGCAAAACATGGGCATGTTCGTATGGGAGAATATGCTCCTTTGAATAGGATTGTTTGGAGATTTTCTTAAAAAGTTGCCATTAAGAAAGGCAAATATGTATTAGATATTTTGATATGTCAACTAAGTAATGTGCAGACTAAGCTCTGTCTGATGAAAAGTATGACCCCCCCCACCGTATTCATGGGGGATACTTCGTGAACTTACTGTGGATACCAGAAACCACAAGTAATAGTAAACCCTATTAAAATGATCAACTTCTGGCCCAATCATACCATAAAGTTGCACTGGAGGACCTAAAAAGATGCCTATGGTATTTTTTTGGAGGGGGGATGAGAGTAAGTAAATCTGTGCATACTGGTCCTGCAGAGATGGGGGTAGTACTGTACTATGTTAAATAAAGTATTTTGAGAAGATAATTCTTTGAATGTTAGTGTGTTTGCATCTGTCATGTCACCAAGGCTGGTATCACCCCTTTCCCTGATGGTGTCACGAGATGCAGTTCGGCTTCTCCCCGCCCCCCAGTGCTGCCAGTGGTTTGCCTCATTATTAGAGGAGCTGCAGTAAAGTAGTAAAAGTAGTAGTGGCAACTAGTTCAGTGATATATGAATATAACAGGGCTTCTAAGTCACTCTTTCAATGGTGTCATCAAATACAATAATGACTAGACTCTCTCTCTGGCTTTTCTTCACAAACAAAGATTCAGAAAGGACTGATCCACTCTTTCTGCAAGTGAGCTGATGACTGAAAAGGCCAATCTGAGATAAACCAGTCTGGTTGCAGAAAGCAGAGCAGAAGGTCTCCTTGGGTGATGTTTCCGGGTTGTGATTCTTTCTGCGTTGTCGTTTGTTTCTCTTCAAGACTTCTTTGGCATGAGTTCTCAAATAAAGCTGTAGCATTGTGAATAGTGCATCTCCATGCCTCCCGATGTGAAGCCAGGATGGACCATTGTTGGTGATCAATTTGGCCAAGCCTGAGATGTTGTTTCAGGGAATCCTTGTATCGCTTTTTTGGAGCACCCCTCTTACGCTGACCCATGGCGAGTTCACTATAGAGTACTATTTCTGGGAGGCAATGGTCTTCCATCCTAGAAATGTGCCCTCCCCAGCACAGCTGTGTTCTCAATATCATGGCCTCAATGCTGGTGATCCCTGCTTGCTCAAGGACAGCAACATTTGTCACATAGTCAGTCCAGTGTATATTTAGGATTGTGCGTATACAGCGCTAATGAAAGCATTTGAGGAGTCATAAGTGGTGGCAATAGGTGACCCATGTTTCAGACCCATAAAGGAGAATAGACAGTACAATGGCTCTATACACTGATTTTTGTGCTTCGCCTCAGGTATTTGTTACTCCAGACTCTTTTGTAAAGTCTTCCAAATGCCTTTGCTAATCTGTGATCGATCTCTTTGTCAATCTTGGCATCTGAGGAGATGAGGCTTCCCAGGTAGATGAACTGCTGAATGGACTTAAGCACAGATTTGCCTACGGCAATGTGGGGATGATGGTGTTGGTCCTGTGGTGCAGGCTGGTAAAGAACTTCTGTTTTCTTCAGGTTGACTTCCAGCCCAAACAGCTCTGCAGCTGTTGCGAAGCAGGATGTTAGGCGCTGCAGAGCTGCTTCTGTGTGGGCAACAAGGGCAGCAGCAGCAGCGAAGAGCAGTTCACAGACTAGATAGTTTAGAGTCTTAGTGCGAGCCCTCAGACAGCTTAAGTTAAACAAGCTACTATCAAACGGTAACGTATATAGATGCCATCTTCTTCTTAGAGCTCTGCCATAGCCCTTTGGAGCATCATACTGAAGAAGATTGTAAATAAAGTTGGAGCAAGAACACAACCTTGCTTCACTCCATTAGTAATTAGAACGGGCTCTGAAAGAGCATCGCTATATCTGACTTGACCGTGCTGGCCCTCGTGTAGCAGGATAATCATTTTAAGGAATTTGGGGGTCCATCCTAGTCTTTTCAGGATCTGCCACAGACCTTTTCTATTCACAGTGTCGAAAGCTTTGGTGAGGTTGACAAATGTTAGATAGAATCCCTTGTTCTGCTCTCTACATTCCTCTTGCAGTTGTCTAAGGTAATGACTAGTACTTCATCATTAAAGAGAGAAATGTTGGGGAGGTTTCAGCTTGATCTGCAGGACTACTAGTTTAACATGGAGGGGCTGCTCCAGGTTGTCCCACCTTATGAGCCAAATTGACTCATGAAAAAGGAACCAGCAGAGGTTGAAAAGTCAGTGGGAAAGAATTAACATATTAATGTAATTGTTGTTGTGCTAAACTATCTAATTTATTGGAAAGAGTACATTTTAAAACAATTAATTTCATCTTGTCTGTTATGCATGTCGAGGGTGTATGGCATTGCCACAAATGTGCCCAAAGATCAAACAGCAAGTGTTGGTTCTCCCTCTTCCTGGGCAGTGTGGGGATGTCATGGTTGCCATGTTCTCAGATTGAGGTGGGCAGTATTACCAAGACTGGAATAGTGTGGCAGGAAGTGTCAGTCTTGACAAGGGCACTGGCAGTGTGGTGGGAAGGGGCAGTACTGCCAAGGATGCTGAAAGTATGGGGGAAATTGTAATGTTTCCAAGAATGTTGGGAATGCAGCAGGAAGTGAGAGGATTGCCAAGGATGCTAGCAATACGGTGGGAAGTAGCCATTGTGCCAAAGACACCAGGAGTATGGTGGGAAGTGACCATGTGCCTAAGGGTGCTAGGAGTCTGGCAGGAATTGACAGTGTTGCCTTGGATGCTGGGAATGGGACTGGCATTTTAATATCATATTTATTTATTTATTTTTCTTTCTGTCATATTTGCCCTCCCTTTTGTTCTGGTTCTGCATGCATTTGATACAGCAGCCATTTTAAAAACATAGAAAAGGAATATTTTCAGCCCAAGTGTAATTGCTCTGGTTCATCAATCAATTAAGAACTCCTCAGTAGAAGAAGAACAAAGGCAGCCAGCAATAATATGGTAGTTCACAGACTGAGCAGCTAGAGGAGAACATTAAATGCCCACCCAAACAAATAGGCCTTTGACCAGTAACAAAAATGTATTTCAGACAAACAGTATTACTGTACTTCTTGACGCTCCATTTCAGAGAGTATTGTAATATTGGAACCAGACTACAAAGAACACTGAAAACTGATTTACACATATTGTATGGCCAAATTCCTGTGTGCCTATCTGATTAGGCTCACATTTGCTCTTGTTCATGAAAGGATGTGGTATGTGAACCCAAAACACACATAATGGTTAAACATGATGGTATGGTTAACATGATGAATATGGTGTTCTCAAAATGGGCTGCCACAATTATGGCAGTCATATCAATAGTATGCCAATAATGTCTGCCTAATTCAATTTTTAACAACCAGTCCATATGCTGCTTTGTTCGTTTGTGACCAAGATGAACCCAAAGATCCTCGTGTCTGAGATACCATACCCTCTGACACTTGACAGAGGAAAACCAGATAAAGAAAAGCAACATCAAGAGTATGGCCAAGAAGGCAAGAGTTATTAATGGGGAAGAATACATACTTACTTAGTTCTTTCTTACCTGCCTCTCTCCTCAGAATTGGGGTGGGGTACAACATCATAAAGTATACAATACAATGCATCACAGTGCATCACTATGCAGTACAATTCAGTACAGTACATTCAATGCGATACTATTCAATACAGTTTTTAGTACAATACATATCAAAGCACATTCAGTACAGACAATACAGACAATTGTACAATGCAAGTGCCAGTAGATGGCACTGCTGGCATGCAAACAATGCTGCAAGAGTGACACCGCAGAATGCATTGTACACTAATAATGACTGCTGCTTTTTGGAAACTGAATTAACAGCTTCCACACCATGTCACCCCAGCTCTTTATTATGCTGGTACTCATTTTACTGACTTACGGAAGGCTGAGTTGACCTGGGAGGCATAGCGGAGGCTGCAGCAGTTTGCTTTTGTTACTAGGTGAAGAAGGATTCTGCCCCTCCTTCCCCCTGCCCCACTGAGTTAACTGAGTGAAAACTACCTTTGCATTTTGAACCCAGTTTGTAACAATTGAAGTAAACTGAAGCCAGGGGGGGAGAAAACTGGGACATTTTAAAAGCAGCTGAAAAAGTAGGACCTCAGAGGATTAATGAAGACTGTCCCTGACAAATTGGGAAAGTTGGAGGGTATGAGATCTATGGTGGTGGCTGCTGGTTGTATGAATGAACTAGCCATGAGACTGCTGGTACAGCTATGGAATAGCCATAGGCCACTGGTTCTCCTCAGCTTCTGGTTCCAAAGAATGACAGTCTGTGTGACCATAATCATGGAAAACTGGCATATCACTCTTTGTATTACATTTGGAGCTCGAAAATCCTGAAACTGTGCAATTCAGGACAGTCTCCTCTTTTTTGCTACCTACCCTACTACTGTCCTCACCCCTTCCTCCTCTGCCTGGTACTCTCCTAATACTCCTCTTCTTCCTCTGCCACTGAAATGCCTCAGCCTACGAAGATCCTTCCAGAGGGTGAGGTATTATTGGTGAGCTGGTGATGGGGGACTATCTGTGTCATCCACAATGCCTGGCATCATTGTCCACAATGCCCCAGTATGGTAGGAAGGATCCCCTCAGACTGAGCCATTCAGGTCCAGGTGCTGGTTGGAGAGCCAGCTATGAGTCTCTTCAGAACAAAACCTTAGACATGTTCTCTGGAGTCATTCCCTATCTGAGGAAGCTCCTCAGAACAAGATATCAACTAGCTGCCCACTCCAGAAAGTGGCAGTTGCAGATCTACAGAGTAATTGACATGTTTAAATACGTGAAGGGATGTCATACTGAGAATGGAGCAAGCTTGTTTTCTGCTGCTCCAGAGACTAGGACATGGGGCAATGGATTCAAACTATAGGAAAAGAGACTCCACCTAAACATTAGGAAGAACTTCCTCACAATAAGAGCTGTTTGGAAGTGGAATACACTGCCTCATAGTGTGGTGGAGTCTCTTTGGAGGTTTTTAAACAGGCTGGATGGCCATCTGTCGGGAATGATTTGATGTATTCCTGCATGGCAGTGGGTTGGACTGGATGGCCCTTGAGGTCTCTTCCAACTCTATGTATGAAGACAAACCCAACTAATGGTGGTGGCAGGTTTGGGTGTGCAACACCAATACCCTGGTGAGACCAAACTCTTTTACCCAAAAAGGCTCTGATGCTGAATATAAAGTTCAAAAAAGGAGGAAGTTTATTTTTAAAGAACAAAAGTAAAGGGCTTTCTCCTCCCCAGCTCTAGAAGCTTGAAATAAAAGGTACTTTACAGTTGAGTTTCAGCAATCTTCAGGGTGTCATCTCTCTGGGTTTGATCCTGGTTTGATCTCCTCACTCAATGGAGCTGGTGCAGGGTCTTTCAGCTCCTGATTCCTTTGACTTATTTGTTGTTGGTAACTAATTTGGCTAAATGGTGTAAGAAATGCCCTTCCCGGCTGTCTGGGCCTGTTTGCCACCAATAAAACAGCTCCCTGCAAGCTCACAGCAAAGACTGAGCAAAAAAAAACTAAGAAGCTTCTAGCTAAACAGAGCTTGCTGGGAAGGGACAAACCAAACCTGGAAAAATGCAGGGACTTCTTCAGCTTCTCCCACAACTCTAATACAATGAAACATTCCTATGTTCAGACATGCTAAGGCCTGAAGTAAATGAATGAAAATGCAGGGGAGATTCAAACAGTGCTGGCTGGCCATCACACTCCCCACTCAAAATTTCAATGAAATTTTGCAATCTTATGACCTATCTTATCCATTTATACAGCAAACCCAAAATGTTTTATCTAACTCTGAACAGGGTAACTAAGTATGTCAAAGGTCTTTGATCCTTGATCACTTTGCCTTCGCTTATAGTTCTTACAGTAGCCTTTCAGATTTTTCCATCTGCACTTGGGTAAACTTCTTCCACAACTGCAGTAGGCCATTTATAGTGAGGGCTCTCACTTTCTTTAAGAAGGACAACATCTCCAATGTTTCTATCTATTTGGGGACTTTGCCACAGTTTCTTTTTTTGCAAGTGACAAAGGTATTCAGACTTCCATCTCTTCTGAAACTCTGATGCCAGTGACTGAACTTGTTTCCATTGAATGGTATGAATTGTTTCTGGAACTGGAAGGCTACCTTTCCAGTCAGGGATTTTAAAAGTCAGGATCATGGCTTGAGTCAGAATTTGAGCCCTTTCTGGATCTGTAGTAATGGGCACCAGTGGGCGGCTGTTGATGATAGCTACAACTTCTGCCATAAATGTAATCAAGATTTCATGTGTCAGGAACTTGCATTTTGCAAGCATTGCCTCTAGAATATGTCTACTGATGCCTATCATGTGCTCCCAAGCTCCCCCCATATGGGAAACATAAGGCACGTTGAAAAACCATTGAATTTTCTCTTTGTTAGCAAAGTCAATTACAGTCTTGTCCTCTGCTAGTTTAGTTATGCAATTAAGCTCTTTAGTGGCTCCAATGAATTTAGTGCCTCTGTCAGACCTGATAGTCTCTTTACTGGGCCCCTTATTGAAATGAATCTTTTCAGGGCATTAATAAAGGAAGAAGAGTCCATACTTTCCACAACTTCAATGTGTACTGCTCTGATCACTAGGCAAGTAAATAACACTGCCCATCTCTTGCTGTTAACTATACCTCCTCTGGTTTTACGAGCATGTACCTCTCAGTGTCCAAAAATATCAGTGTCAAAAAATGTGCATAAATGGAGGATCTATAGAGGTACAGTCTTCTGGAAGTTCAAGTTTTGGGATTCTGATCAAAAGCCTATCAGTGAAGACATTCCACAAAATACCAAGGCTACTCTGTCTACGCTTGTCTTCAAAGATTGTTGTGACATCCTTTTCAACAAGCTCTTCTTTAGGAAAAGTCTCCAAAACTTCTCTGCTGTTAGAGACTACTTTATGAAGCTTTATGTTAGCCAAGTTTAGCACAAACTGTATCTTAGCTAGCTTCCTGTGCTGAGTCAAAGAAAATCAGTAAGTCATCCATGTAAAAGTTTGAGTTGATTGCTCGATAAGCCTCTGTACTACACTGATTTTTATAAGTTTCTGCAGTCCTTTTAAGACATTAGTTAGCTACCGCTGGGCTAGGGGAATTTCCAAAAACATGTACTCTCATGCGGAACTCAGTGATATTTTTCAAGGTTTCCATGTTTTGGAACCACAGGAACTTTAGGAAGCGGTGATGTTCTGGCTTAACCAGGAAGGCATAGAACATTTTGCATATGTCTGCTGTCACCTCTATTCTCCTTTCTCTAAACTTCAGAAGTGCTCCTAGTAAGCTGTTAAGCAAGTCTGGACCTTTAAGAAGAACATCATTAAGTGAGATGTTTTGCACCTTTGCACTTGAGTCGAAAACTATTCTCACCTTTTCTGACTTTTGTGGGTGAATTACCTTATGGTATGGCAGGAACCATTGTTCTTGGGGTTCACTGCACAAAGGAACTCTTTCAGCATAGTTGCTTATAAACAGATCTTCAATGAACTGCACAATTTGTTCCTTTAAAGTGAGGTCTTTAAGCATTCCATTTCTCAAAGCAAAAAGTCTTTTCTCAGCAAGTTGGTGGTTGTTAGGCAAAATTGGTCGATCTTCTCTAAAGGGAAGGGGTACTATCCAGCTCCCTTCACTATTCTGGACTGTCTCTAGATTCATTATGTCTAGGAACTTTCTTTCCTCACAGGAAAAGGCTATGTCCTTGTCTCTTGTTGAAGTTTCAAAAATGGCACTGTTGTCTGGGATAATACCAAGGCAACAGACTTTAATATGGCTTAGGCAGCTTAGTAGTTGTGTGGGTCGTGAATTCGGAAATTGGCTATTGCCTGTAAGATTGAACACTGCTGGTGGGCTTTTGCTATGGACGCACACAGGTCCAATTACTATCCATCCTAGTGGCAATTTCTGTGATATTGGCACACCTGGAGGTCCATTTACTTGCTTCAAGACCTGGAACAGCTCTGGGCAATCTGAGCCTATCAGGAGGGAAATTTTGGCATCTTTGTCTAATGCAGGAATTTCTTTTGCTATAGCCTTCAGGTGTGCGTGGCTTTCAGCTACAGCCTTGGTTGCTATTGGTTCTTGCTTCTTGGGATAGAAGGGCACTCTATTAATGGAGGAAGTTTAATGCACCTTTTGCCATCGTACGGCAAAATCATGAACTCAGTTGCCACTCTACCCTGCATTTGTTGTTGTCCGGTGCAGGTAGATATGATGTATTCAAGCCTCTTGGCTTTGACTGCAAAAATATTGAAGAACTCTGGTGTGGCCAAGGATGCATCGCTCTGTGAATCTAGGGCAATGTAAAGTCTTTTTCTAAAGTGAGGTTTGTTCTCTGAGAAAACTTCAGCTAGACAAATCGGATGGCATATCCTAGTCTGTGTTGAGTCCTGGCATAGCTTTGTGCATGCCACAACTGACTCTGATTCTGAAGTAGATTTAATTGTCTTTTCTGCAGCTTCACTTTTAGGACTCTCTATTTTCTTCTTGAGTTTAGGTGACACTGAAGGTGATTTAAAACGGTGCATTGCTGAACAGTGCTGTGGGCTACCGCATTCTGCACATTTCACCTTTACTTTGCAGTTTTTAGCAAAGTGACATCTTGAACCGCAGCATCGGAAGCAAACCTTTGCTTTAGCTGCGATTTCCAGCCTTTCGTCATAAGGCCTTTTTGAGAACTCTTTACAATCTGAAAGGCTATGTGGTTTATTATGAATGGGACATGGAATTTCTTTAGTCTCTGGCTTCTTATCTGACTTGAACTGAGCGACCTCGGTAGATTTAACTACAACCGTGCTCTTCCCCATCTCTTTGATAGGTTTTTTTGTCCTCCTTTACAGTCTTCCCTGGATGCATACTCTGGTAAAGGGTTGGGAACCCAGTCTGTGGGTCATTTCATTCCTTTGCAGCTCGTCACAAAGGTCACAAGGTAACTAAAGGGTGGCTGGCATTGCATGTTGAGTTCCTTATAAGAAAACACCTCTCTTCCCCACATCTCCTGGAGCTGAAAGGGTAGCTTTTGGAGCACCTGCCTCTGCATGATGTGCTGATCTAAACAGGCTAGACCAGGTAACACTGGATTACATTTTGCAGATTGAAGTTCAACTAAAAGATCACTTAAGTCCCAAAGTTGATGGTAGTCCTTTGACTTGAGGATTGGGAACTTATAAAGCCGATTCAATAAGGATGCTTCTATTTCTGTTGATGCACCATATCGCTCCTATAATCTGTTCCACGCTGTCTGCAACACCTTATCTGGGTCTGACACATAGGCCGCGTAGACTCTCTGGACCTGAAGGGACAAGTTGGGACCCAACCATGCCATGAGCAAGGTGAGCTCCTCATCTGCTTGCAGATTCAAATCTCTAATGGCTCTCTGAAAAGTTACCTTCCATAAGATAAAGTCTTCAGGAAGGCCTGAGAATTTCTGGACTCCTTTGTCTCTAAGGTCCTTCCTGGGAGTTTTAAACATAAGTGGTGAACAAGATTCCATGAAGGTGAGAATCATCTCTGCAGGCTAGAAGAAGCGTGGACTCCTTTTAGTCTGCAAATCAGCTTGACTGGCAGGCAAGTCCATAGATTCCCTAGGCCTGTAAGTCTTGGGAGCTTCAGCAGCTGGGGCTTGCTGGATGGTTACGCTAGCATGGCTGGGAATTTGGCTCCCCACCATGGGTTTCTGGTCTCCAAAGGATTCATTGACTGGCATATTTAAAGGTAGACAGTCACGATGAATGACCTTCTCTTTGCAGACAAGTTCCTCTGTAGGCTGAAGCCATGGAATGGCAAGCAATTGTGTCTTGCTAGCATCTAAGTTAGGAGGTGACTTGACCACTGGGTCTTGTGGGAAGCTCTCACCCACAAAGAACAAGGTAGACATCCTGTCTCTAGGCTCTTGTGTAGGGAGCTTCCTCAAGTTTTCTTCACTCAGATCATCTTGGAAGGTCTTGACTAAAATCCTGGCCTTTGTTTACAGTTTTGAAGCCTCTTTAGCCTTGAGTAGAAGTTTCTTCTCATTCTGAATAGCAAGTTCTTGTCTTTCTTGCTCTACTTTGAGGGCAGCTTCTTGCTTTTCTAAATCAACCTCTTGATGGGAAAAGGTTAGTTCTTCACGGGCCATTGCTGCTTCTGCTTCGGCATGCAATATTTCAGACTTCAATTTCATTCTTTCCACTTCTTTGAACTGCTGGGCTGCCATAGATGAACTCCAGCTATCATGGGAAGAAGAACTGCTACTACAACCTTTACTGGAGCGGGAACCACGTCTGTGCGAAGAAGACTTGCTGGTGTGACAGGTTTTTGAGCTCTTTGCACTTTGAGGTTTCCCTGGATATACTCTTCTGCTGGACTTGGCACTGCTGGCAGGGGACTTTTCACCCTCTTTATTAAGTTCCAAACCCTGCAGCCGGAACTTGACTGTGTCCAAAACTGCACTGTACTCCTTTTCTTTATCTGCAACTTCTTCCAGGAACTGTTTTAGTCTGGATTCTGCATCGAGATTGTTAATGGTCTGAAGTGTTTGGATCCTTTTATTCACCACTTCTTTCCACTGTAGAAAACTGGATTGCTGGGCAAGCTCTCTTCTTTGCATGTCTTCCAAGCCACAGACTGCTGACAGCAAGGACATGGCATGCTGCAAACTCTTCCAGGCTTCCAGTTCTTTCACACTTAAGTCCCTTTTCTCCTCCAACAGCACTTCTAGGGCCTTCTCAGTTGGGTGCCTGTCTCTGAGGGAGCGAGTGTCATGTGTGTGTCCATATGCTGGTTCTTCAGAAAGCCTATTCATTCTGGCTAGTTCTAGTTGCCAAAGCAACAACTCAGCAAGGATGAAGAGGACTAAACGGTGTAGTGCTGATTTTTACTTACAGCCTGCTACTGCTCCGCTCTCCTGCTATCACCACTCCTATGCTACTTCAGCACAGCCAGACCTTGTGTTGGTTGAAAAGTCTTCTAGCTCCTTCCTTCAGATTTGTAATGTGAACAAACATAAAACACACATTATTCTCCTTATAGAGCTCTATCCATATACTTGAATGGAAAAAGTTATTCCAAAATGGCCGCTGACCATGTGCTCAGAACTCTGCAGGAAGAGGTAGACCCAAAATGGCTGCTGTTGCAAGACACGCTATCTTAACACAGCAACTTTTGCTTCTCCCCTTTCACAGCCACAGAAAGACCTCTTCTCCCTCTATGCAAGTCTTGGGAAACTTGCTTTAATTCAGAGCTGTGAACTGGGACTCTCTCTTGACAGATGGGAGTGGCAAAGGCTGCCAGGTATTCTTACACTGTGAAGACACACCCAACTAAAGGTGGTGGCAGGTTTGGGTATGCAACGCCAGTACCCTGGCGAGACCAAACTCTTTTACCCAAAAAGGCTCTGATGCGAATGTAAAGTTCAAAAAAGGAGGAAGTTTATTTGAAAGAACAAAAGTAAAGGGCTTTCTCCTCCCCAGCTCTAAAAGCTTGAAATAACAGGTACTTTACAGTTCGGGTTTCAACAATCTTCAGGGTGTCATCTCTCTGGGTTTGATCTTGGTTTGATCTCCTCACTCAATGGAGCTGGTGCAGGGTCTTTCAGCTCCTGATTCATTTGACTTATTTGTTGTTGGTAACTAATTTGGCTAATGGTATAAGAAATGCCCTTCCTGGCTGTCTGGGCCTGTTTGCCACCAATAAGACAGCTCCCTGCAAGCTCACAGAAAAGACTGAGGAAAAAAAAAACTAAGAAACTTCTAGCTAAACAGAGCTTGCTGGGAAGGGACAAACCAAACTTGGAAAAATGCAGGGAAATTCTTCAGCTTCTCCCACAACTTTAATACAATGAAACATTCCTATGCTCAGACATACTAATGCCTGAACTAAACAAAGGAAAATGCAGGGTAGATTGAAACAGTCCTGGCTGGACATCACACTATGATTCTATGATTCTATGACCTGGTTTTGCCCTGTGGGGGCAGGCAGCAGTGTGTGTGTGTCCTTATTTCCATTTCATATTGTTCAAAAATGTTTCAAAATCACCTCTCATCTGAATAGATAACAGTATGTTATACAAGAGGTATGAAAAATGGTATGCAGTAAACCATATTGCTATGCCTTTGCAAATGAGTAAGTTTTAACCTAGGGCCTGAATGATATGCCCTAGGTTAAAATGGAGAGAGCATCCAAAAACCTAGACCTCACTACTGAGAAAGCTAGCTGTTAAAACTACCATTTTCCCCTTGGCTTGAAGTGTAGGCTGCAGTTGTTCAACTGTGGTACGTTAGTTGTTTTGTATTCTGCACACTAAAAATAACAAGCTGATGGCAAGAAAAGTAGAATCATGTGATCCTCATGCTTTCTGCCTCTTAAGCAAATTTGCACTTATTTAGTTTACATAATTTTCCTTTCTGCCTAGCATCAAGAGCCAGCAACTATTCTGTGGACTGAAGACCTGTATATACTGTAAATGGTCAAGTCTACATTTGCATTCTCAGGGGCTAGAATCCTGCTTTGATTATTTTGGGTTTTGTTTTGTTAATATAGGTTGAGAATCTCAGGATACTGCCCTGCACATTTAACCAGCTTCTTTGCAAGCAGTGCCTGAGTGTATTGCTAGCTAAAGCTGTGTTTGAACTCAGGCAAAGGATTTTAAAGAAAGGATGATGAGAATTTAGAGAAGCCAGCAATATGACAACCATGAGATCTCATGCTACCCAGGGATTTATAAGAGAAGCTGGCCTGCCAGACTCCTGCCAATTGCTGCACGCAATAGCTGCTTGTGTTTGCCTCACCAGCCTATTTCTTTTCTTCCCAGCAGAGGCTTTATGGATTATTTGCAGGTTGCAGGTGGTATAAATTGAAACTCTGCCTGAACTGCAGGACAGCCCTCTGGGGTCCAGTTCAGAAAATTGCCCTTCACACCTGCTACCTCCATAGATAGCATTGATTACTCAGTATTCTGGATTGGAAAGCAACACAGAAAAACACAAAGTGATGAAGTAAAGGCAAGCTATGCTGTGGACACTTTCTCTGTGCTTCTTTCCCATTTAGAGACTCAAGTGCAAGTCACACTTTTGCTGCAAGAATCCCCCAGGGGGTTCTTAGGTATACACAGTTAACAAGGTGGTGCTTTTCATTGACGGGAGTTCCCGTCAATGAAAAGCACAGCCTTACTAGCTGCAGAAGCACTGGAGAAGAATGCGACGAGCACAAGGATGTCTGAAAATGAGTCCCGTTTGTAGGACAGAAATGTCATCCTCGTGTTCCTCTCAGGTACTTTTTACTGCATCTGATAATCACCTTTGTCTCCATGGTCTTTTAGCAAAAACAATATGCTGAGAAGCTATCCATGTTTGAAGTTCATATGCCCGCAAATCAAGATGGCAGCTGTAAATTAACATGTTATATGCTGCTGCTGCACAGTACTTTTTGACAGTAAAGTAAAGGTGCGCAAGTGGGACCTTCTGCTTAAAAAAATTATTTGGGTGCCTCAGTGGGGGGAAAAAGTGCACAGTTGCTAATGCAAAAATCCAACAGAGTGCTTCCAGGCACTGTCATGCCAGCAAACCCACCCCCTGCGTATGTCTAACCAATCTGATCTCTAGTTCTGCTCTCTCCAAGAATGTGCAGCAAATCAAATTTGTTGTCCTAATGAGCACTAATGTGCAATCCCTCACATTATTTAAAAAAATTCATGAAAAGCCCCGAAGGATCTTGTTGTGACAAGAGGTAGTCTCATCACATTCTATGAGGAGCTTTTCATCATCTAGATAACATTCAGGTTTTAAAAAACATGTGTTTTGACCCCCACATTGGGATCTTGGTGGAACTGGAGAGGGGAAGGGTGGGGCCAGGTTGACGGGGGTCATCTAGGTCACCTGATCATTCCCATCAGAGAAGGGTAGCTTCCTTGCTAGTACTGGCATCCAGAAAAAGCAGTGTTATCTTTTTTCTTTTGGATTTGGTGTTTGTATGCACATATTTGCAGGTCAGCATTTCACTTTCCCCTTCTCTACTGTCTTCACTTTATAGAAGTGCAGGTGGACAATCAGAATGAAAGGAAAACAAAGGCTATTTGATTAAGCGAATATATGAATATGTGAATGCATTGTGGGAATCAAAAAATAAAAACACCCCCCCCAAACAAGCCACAGCTGCTGTGTTGTGTGACCAGACATAAACCAACACAGCAAATACATGCACAGTAGAAACACCACCTGGCACCATGTGGCTCTGCAATGGGGGTCCTGTGTGGCTTTCCAAACTGATTTCAGTTGGGATTAAATAGATTTGTGTGGCAGTAAAACGGACGAACTGGGGCAGGGATACTATACAGTGGAGCTGGGATACAGCCTTCATGTCAATTCTGAGCCTTATTGCACTATTATTTCGTTTTAACTACTATGGCTGCCTCCTGTGGAATCCTGGGATTTGCAATTTAGGGAGGGGCATTAAGTATTCTCAGTTAGAGAGCTCTTAGATCTCACTAAACTACAACCCCAATAATTCCACAGGAGGCAGCCGTAGTAGTTAAAGTGGAATAATAGTGCTATAAAGGGTACAATCTGAAGAAGAGTACTGGCTGTGAGATTCTTGGAATTGTAATCCAAAAGGTAACAGATCCGGAATTGCCCTCTCTTCTTTCAAAAAATGAGAATGCATTTAAAATTCGGTTTTATTGCTTGTGCAGTGTTATCTATTAAACATTTTACTTACTTATTGATACTCTTCTGTATTCTGATTAAAGCAGGTTGAAATTTAGAAAGACCAGAAGTACAGCACAGATCCCCCCCCCAACAGTGGAAAAACTGTGAATATTGTAAGCCCTCCCCACAAACATGCATGATACAGACTCCTGCCAAAAGCACCAGCTAATCACTCTCTTTCCAACCTTGCCACCACAATGCCTCAGCTAGATTTTAAACCTTTCGCCTGCCCCACTCTTCTCTCTCTCAATCCTCCACTCAAGCTCCTTTCCTCCCAACAGCACCAGCCTGTTACTTACTCTCTTTCCCAGGGAGCATGAGGAACATGAGTGGGGCAGGGAGCTAGATGGGCTGGGAAGGAGTTTAAATTCTGGCTGATGCATCATGGTGGCAAGGTTGGAAAGGGAGTAATAGGCTGGCACTATTTCACAATAAGCCTGTGAGGTAGGTTAAGTGGAAAGATGACAACTGGCCCAAGGTCACCCAGTGGAGGACTAGTGATTTGAACTTTGGTTTCCTCAATCCTAGTATAAGAGTCCTACTATACTCCACTGTCTCTGATTGCTTAGATAATGCATGTGGATCTCCTAGGAAACTTTGGGGATTTCATTAAGCTCACAGGTTTTCTCCTGTGTGCCTTCTAGAAGCTTGGGAGGACTGGAGATTTGGATTGGACTCTGACACAGTAGGAGAGGGTCAGAGCCCATCCTCCATATCCCCGAATTTTCTTTTACAGAATGAACTCCAGACATGAAACTCCAAAATGAAATAAATAGCTGAGACCAGAGCAGTGCTGTCCGTATCATAGGGTTGCGTGGGGCAACTCCCTCAGGTGGCAGATGTGGGGGGGAGGGGTCAGAGTACCACCTGAACTTGGTTCACTTATGGTTGGCTTTAGTATGACATTATATTTATTCTTCTTAAAAGTAACTCCTCTGATTTTCCTTGGTTTTTTCCGGGCTGTGAGGCCGTATATTGGAATAGTTTCTTTCTGACGTTTCACCTGCATCTGTGGCTGGCATCTTCAGAGAATGGTTGGGTAGGAGTGTGTGTGGAGTTTATATCCTGTGAACCCCTGTTGGGGAGTATATGTAAATTTGTGTAATTGAATGGTTAGTTTCTGGGTATAGAAATGCAAGGCTCATTAATGTCTGTTTGGCTAATGGTTGGTTGATGGGCCATTATCTGCTGGAACTCCCCCTGTCCTTGGGTGGAATTCCTTTGTAAGTGTTGAGTTTTGACACTAACGAGCCTTGCATTTCTATACCCAGAAACTAACCATTCAATTACACAAATTTACATATACTCCCCAATAGGGGTTCACAGCGTATAAACTCCACATACTCTCCTGCCCAACCATTCTCTGAAGATACCAGCCACAGATGCAGATGAAATGTCAGAAAGAAACTATTCCAGAACACAGGCTCACAGCCTGGAAAAAACCCAAGGAAAATCTATGGATGCCGGCCGTGAAAGCCTTCGACTTCACATTGAATAACTCCTTTGACTCTGCCTATATCCTGAAGGATAGGTTGCTATCTTCAGAAGTGGTAGAGGACACATTCTTCCACTGTCAATGCTAAATTAAGCTGACAATCCAGTCAGCTTCCACATGTAGAAGGGAGGAAAGAGGCATTTGCTTATCGTTTGCCTCAGGCAGCACAATATCTTGACCCACCCCAGTTCACAGTGTCAAAATGACCTCTACATGATGCTCCTTACATCCCTGTGAGCTCTTCAGAGGATATAAACTATGATGTCATTCAGAGAACATTTGTGAATAAACTTGGTCTCATTCCAGTGGCTCTTTTTGTAGCTGCTGTCCTTGCAGGAATTGCTATGGAAAGCTGTGACTCTTTCAACAGATGTCTCAGGCCACATGCTATGTTGCTTGTGACTGCATCTATGAGGATATGTCAGACAGAGCTGCAATGGGCTGATTGCTGCCTGGTTTGTTCCTACCCTTAGATAAAGCACATGCATTTTTCTGTGCATACACCCAAACACCCCATTATAGAAATTATTACTGATATGGTACTGTCATTACAGGGCCTGTCATTTCATTTTCAGGGCCTAAACATCCTAAAGTCATGAGATCCCGACTGATCTTGGAAGCTAAGCAGGGACAGCCCTGGTTAGTACTTGGATGGGAGACGACCAACAAATACCAGATGCTGTAGAAACTGGCAAAACTACCTCTGAGTATTCCTTGCCTAAACAAACTCTATGAAATTTATGGGGTTGTCATAAGTCAACAGTCAACTTGAAGGTGCACGCATGTGCACACATGCTGTCATTTCAAAATGGTAAACTAACCTTGAAGATCTTTTATGATTTTCATGGGTAAGGCTCTAATTCTTCTTGAGTCCCTTGCACATTACCTATGTAAAATCTGTTGTCAGTGTAGAAGTAGGAAGGGAAGGGAGGCATTTGTAATGCAAGTAAACATTCTGGCTAAGACAGATGTTTTGCTTTTGTTTTTACATTTATATTAGAGCATGATTAAAGCAAGAGAAACCCATTTATGCCTCATGTATGAAAATACCCTGATCCTTAACGTCCTTAACAGGGTTGTAGAACATTAAAACAAACTGTATTTAGTATTTGCTGGGTGGTTCCTTGGTTGCTTGTGGAGCACACACTTCTGGTTTGCTGGAACTGCAGCTGTAATAATGCTCTGGATGTGTGTGGGGGGGGGGGGCTCAAAGTCACCTGTTGACTTATGGCACCCCTGTGCATTTCATAGTGTTTCCTTAGGCAAGGAATACTCAGAGGCAGTTTTACCACTTTCTTCCTCTGAAATATAGGGGTTGTTTATACAGCAAAAAAACTCCTCATAGAATTCAAGGAGAATACAATTTGTCTAAATGGCATCCCACATCAATCTGCTGTGTTCAGAAGGCGGGGGCCAAAACCACCAAAAACTCTGCAGGAAAAGCATTCACAGCTTTTGCTGTATTTTTTTTTACAAGCTTCATGGAGAATGCATATTCCTGCTTGTTGGGACAACCAATTCACTTTGATGCACATTCCTGATAACAATGGAAATGGAATGCTGACTGGTCGGCCATGTGCAGGGGGTGGGTCTTGCTAACAAAACAAGCACCGGGAACCACTATGTTGGATTTTTGCCACAGTGATTGTATGTTGAACCAATGAAACAGCCTTTCCCCCTTTTTTCTATTTATTTAGGTGAAATACCACACTTTTGCACTTTCACACCTTACATATACTTTTTTTTAAATTGTTTGGCAGTGGCAACTGATGAAAATAAAAGCATGAATAATTCACTCACACCACCATCTTGATTTGCAGGCATGCCTGTTGGAACACTGAAAGCAGATAGCTTCGCATGCTTGAAATCTTACCAAAAAACCATTAAGACAAATAGAAGCTGCTGTGAATTGGCATTTGCGTGCATCAATCCACATTTCATTCCATCATGTGGACAAGCCCATAGTCTACAGCACCTGGTATTTGTTGGTGATCTCCCATCCAAGTACTAATCCAAGTACTAGGCAGGCTGACCCTACTTAGCTTCCAAGATCAGCCAAGAGCTGGTATCTTTATACTGCCACATAAATTCAGACTGCCTGACATGAGCCATTGTCAGCTCAGTGCTATAAGTACTTATTACCAGTTCTTCATCCTAGCCACCATGAGGCAAGGAGGTGGGCAGCCCTGGACTTTGATGGCCACAGTGTCTCATTGAAAGACAATCTTTAGCCTGTGAATTTTTAGCTAGGTCACCACCGAGTCTATCCACAGAGGCTATTCATCCATGCTTTTTCCATCCACTCATTGATTTTCATTTGGCCAGGATTTCCAGCTTGTTTCATTTAGGCTCATTGGGCATGCAGTTCGAAATCTTGCAGGACCTGAGTGGAAAAGGAGTGGCTGATGGCCACTGACTGCTATGCTTGCTGTCTCAATTTGGCTGTGGGTGTAGGTGTGACTGTGTATCCACCCCCTCCCCCCCAGCTCATTGTCTCTCTGCTCTGTCTTTGCTAGCTTAGGGCTGAGAGTGGGGTATGCAAGTGCCCAGATGCTTAAATGGTAGGAGGAGTAAGGTATCTCTGTATGTGAAATTATCTTGTGTAATAGAAGATGAAATTGCACTGCCCCTTTTGGCTATACCATCCAAATGTTGATGCAGGGTCTATTGGTTAACCAATTAACCCATGCCTATTTCTCCCCTCCCTGTTACAAATGCTGCTGCTAATTATTCCTCCACCAATTTAAAAATATGTCTGGCCAGCTGTACATCAGTTATGCTAAATAAACAAATAACAACAGCAACAAAAGCAGAGCATTTATTTATCTCAATTTTCATTGGGGTAGAGCATTAGGAAAACTGATTTCAGAAAACTTAGGGAATTACTAGGAGTGATCCTATGGTCAGGAATACTAAAAGAGAAGATCCCACCTCAACATTAGGAGGAACTTTTTGACAGTAAGGGCTGTTCGGCAGTGGAACGCACTCCCTCAGAGCGTGGTGGGGTCTCCTTCCTTGGAGGTCTTTAAACAGAGGCTGGATGGCCATCTGTCAGGGATGCTTTGATTGTGTATTCCTGCATGGCAGAGGGTTGGACTGGATGGCCCTCATGGTCTCTTCCAACTCGACAGTTCTATGATTCTATGAAGGGAGTACATGATGGATGGAATTTCTAAAAAGTGAGATATTGAAGGCACAACTTCAAACAGTTCCAGTGAGGAGAAAAAATGGCAGGTGTCTAAACAAGCCAGTATGGATGTCTAAAGAACTTTAAACAGAGCTAAGATTTAAAAGGAACATGTACAAGAAATGGAAAAAGGGAGAAATCACCAAAGAAGAATTCAAACAAACTAGCTGGATCTGGCGTACCATACGCTGTTAAAAAACTCCTCCCCCCAATACCCATTAGACCTCATGACAACCTTGTAAAGTAGGCTGGCCACCAAACTCCCCCCCCCACTGCCACTCGCCCCCTGCCTCGAAACTTTCCCCTCCCACTTCCAAACTTGGCTCTTCCTGCTGCCCCTCGCCCTTCCCCCCTGCTGCTTGCCCTCCTCCCCGGAACTTGCCCCCCCACATCCAAACTTGCCCCGCCACCGAACTCGCCGCCGCTCGCTCCTGACTCCAAACTCTCTCCCACCTCCAAACCCCCCCACTTCCGCTCACCCCCCTCCAAACTCACCCCTCCCACTTCCAAACTCGCCCACCACCACCACCACTCGCCCCAACTCCAAACTCACTTCTTCCAGCTCCAAACTCACCCCCCACTGCCACTTGCCCCCCCACCCCCAAACTCCCTCACCCTTTGCCTCTCACCCTCCAGCCTCCAAACTCGCCTCCCCTGCTGCTGAACTCCCCCTGCCACCAAATTCGTTCCCCCGCTTCCAAATTTGCCACCGCCCCCTGCACTCCAGCACATGCCATGCTACTCACACTCCCTCTGCAGTCACCATGTTTACAAAGGAGTTCAACTTCCACATGGTCCCTCCCCCAGTGTGCTGATTGGCTGCCCAGCAGAGCTTTGATTGGTTGGTCAGTTCCCTAAGCAGCCAATCAGCACACTGGAAATGGCAACATACCTAAGAGAATTTTATATAGATAGATAGCCAGCTCGTGTAGGGGGGAAATCAGAAAACCAAAAGCACAGATGGAGCTGTGACCTTGCTAGAGAGGTTAAAAACAATAAAAAGGGCTTTTTTAGATGTGTCCGTAGCAAAAGAAAGAACAAGGAAGTGGTAGGACCACTGCAGGGAAAAGGTGGCAAAATGCTAAAAGGGGAAAGAAAAAAGGCAGAGCTACTCAACACCTTCTTTGCCTTGGTCATCTCCCAAAAGGAGAACAGCGCTCAACCTGTAGAAAATGCATCATAGAATAGGTAGAGGTTGTTCAGGAATACCTGGCCAGTATAAACGAACTCAAGTCTCCAGGTCCATATGAACTACATCCAAGCACACTAAAAGAACTGGCAGAAGTAATCTCAGAACCACTGGCAATAATCTTTGAGCAATCTTGGAGAACAGGAGAGGTTCCAGCAGACTGGAGGAGGGCAAATGTTGTCTCCATCTTTAAAAAGGGGGGGAAAGAAGACCCAATAATTACCACCCAGTCAGCCTGACATCAATAGTTGGAAAGATTTTAGAGCAGATCATTAAACAGATAGTCCATAAGCACATAGAAAGAATGCCGTGATCACTAAAAGTCAACATGGGTTTTTGAAAAACAAATCACGCCAGACTAATCTTATCTCTTTTTTTGATAGCGTTACATCGTCACATCGGGAGGCATGGAGACGCACTATCCACAATGCTGCAGCCTTATTTGAGAACTCACGACGAACAAGTCTTGAAGAGAAACGACAACGCAGAAAGAATCACAACCCAAAAACATCACCCAAGGAGACCTTCTGCTGTGCTTTCTGCAACCAGACTTGTTTATCTCGGATTGGCCTTTTTAGTCATCAGCGCGCTTGCAGAAAGCGTGGGATGAGTCCTTCCTGAATCTTCGTTTGCGAAGAAAAGCCAGAGAACATACTTAGTAGATGAAGGGAATGCTGTGGATGTAGTGTATCTTGAATTCAGTAAGGTCTTTGACAAAGTCTCCCATGATATTCTTGCAAAAAAGTTAGTAACCTGTGGGCTAGACAATGCAGCTGTTAGGTGGATTTTTAATTGGTTGATGGGCTGAATCCAAAGGGTAGTCATGAATGGCTCCTGTTCATCCTGTAGAGAAGTGTTCAGTGGGGTGCCACAGGGTTCTGTCCTGGGCCCAATGCTATTCCACATCTTTATCAATGACCTGGATGAGGGAATAGAGGACATTCTTATCAAGTTTGCAGATGACACAAGATTAGGAGGGGTAGCTAATACCCCACAGGATAGGATCACAATTCAAAATGACTTTAACAGATTAGAAAGCTGGGCCAAAAGTTAAAAAAAATAAATTTGAACAGGGACAAATGTAGGATACTACACTTGGGCATTAAAATGAAAAGCACAGATACAGGATGGGTGACACCTGGCTTGATGGCAGTACATGTGAAAGGGATCTAGGAGTCTTAGTGGACCACAAACTGAACATGAGTCAGCAGTGTGATATGGAAACTAAAAAAGACGATGCAATTCTAGGCTGCATCAGTAGGAGTATAGTGTTTAGATCAAGGGAAGTAATAGTGCAGTTCTATTCTGCTTTAGTCAGACCTCAGCTGGAATACTGTGTCCAGTTCTGGGCACCACAATTCAGGAAGGATATTGAGAAGCTGGAACATGTCCAGAGGAGGGTGGCCAGGATGGTGGGAGGTCTGGAAGCCATGCCCTATGAGGAGTGACTTAGGGAGCTGGGTAAGTTTAGCCAGGAGAAGAGAAGGTTAAGAGGTGACATGATAGCCATGTTTAAATATTTTAAGAGATGTCATATTGAGGATGGAGCAACCTTGTTTTCTGAAGCTCCAGAGACAAAGACACGGAGCAATGGACTCAAACTACAGGAAAAGAGATTCTATCTAAACATTAGGAAGAACTTCCTGAGAGTAAGAGCTGTTCAGAAGTGGAATGTAATGCCTTGAAGTGTGGTAGAATCTCCTTCTTTGGAAGTTTTTAAATAGGCTGGATGGCCATCTGTCGGGAATGCTTTGATTGTTTATTCTTGCATGGCAGGGGGGTTGGACTGGATGGCCCTTGTGGTCCCTTCCAACTCTACGATTCTATGATTCTATGGTTCTAAGAGAAGCTGATTGGACTGGGTTTCTTTTATCTGCCTAGGTTTGGGGAGTGGGGAAGGGTAGAAAGGAACCACAGTCTTGGCATTGTTGGAAGAAAGCAGTTTCTTTTGCCTGTTTAGATGGGGGAACATGAGGAGGAGGAAGAAACTAGAATCTTAGAATTTTTCCTGAAAAGGGTTTCGTTTGCATACTTAGGTGAGAGCTGAGTGGCTGGAGTCTTTCCCATCCCCCCTCCCTTTATGCCAGTGAGTCCAGGAATGCTGCCCTGATGTAAAATGAGATTCATTTGTACTTCTTTCCTCCAGTGCCTCACTACCAACAGTCCAATAGGCATTTGCTGATTTCTAACTTTGAGCAGGGCTGATAACGGGGAGTGGGAGCCAGTACAAATTATTGCAGCCTGGTGGTCCAAAAGGGGGAAGGCTGGAGGGCTTATATTGCATATGTTTTTGTTCTGAGAGCAGAGCAACCCCAAATCCCATATTTTTTGATCTGATGAGAGCAGGATAAATAGGCAGCTGTGCCACAACAGACCAACCATCCAAGCATTTTGTATGCAGAAATATGGCCTCCAATGACATTCCAAATGCTGTGGGAGGGACTTACAAGAATTGAGGTAGGCTTTCTTTAGATCTGCCTCACATGTAATGGCCAGTCTTGAGCTGGTTCAGCAACAGAGAGGGCTGCCCCATATTGCTGTTTGGGGGCAGAGGGAGAGAATTGCCAACCTTAGCCAGTGGAACAACAACAAAAAAATCATTACTAGAGCCTGAACCAGCTCTCAGCAGCCCTGACTCAGCTAAATGGCTACAATGCAGCAGCAATGGTGTCAGCATGAGTTACATGAGCAAGACAATATATGCTCATATAATGGGAGTACTGCCAGAGTTACTGTGCACTCTCTCTCTCTCTCTCTCTCTCTGTGTGTGTGTGTGTCACTAGTTTGCTTGATCAGGGGAAGATTCCTCTTTGATATATATTGAGATAAGGAGATTTGATGAAATGGACAGATGACCTGAACAACAAGGAACAAACATTGATGCCCTGAGGGTCAGCTCAGAAGGTGTGGGAACAGAAAGGGTGGATGCCGCACAGCTTGAGAAAGTTACTGTTTGAACTACAAATCCCAGAATTCCCAGCCAGCATAACCAGTAGCCATGCTTTTTTTGCCCAAGCATCAAGCTTCCCAAGCTCTGGTCTTACTCTTGTTTCTACCTTGCACCGGGGGCAGCTGTTTCACAGTGTGTCATAGTAGGGCCAGCCCTAAGATTTACTAGTAGAATTCAAAGACACAGCCATGTTAGTCTGGAATATCAGTTGCAGAGAGATCTTGTTGCACCTTTGAGACTAAGAGAAATAAGTTGTAGCATAAAGATTTGTAGACCTGGGGCTCATCTACACAGGCAGAATACACTGGCTCTCCCATCAGTGTGTTCTGTCCATAGATCTGGCCTGTTGCTCCCCCATTACCTGGACAGAACAGGATGGAGTCCAGACTGGTCTCTGCAGCCACCACCGCTGCCCGCGTCACTCTCTCTGAAGCCAGTCCTCAGCGTGTGAGCAAGGCCCCCACTCCATGTAACTAGCCTTGGTCACATGCTGCAGGACTCCTTCACGACTAGGGAAGAGCAAGGCAGACGGCAGCAGCAGTGATAGGCCAGCATGCCAGAATGGGCTCCTGTGTCCATGCGAGGCCTGTGTCCATCCGTTTTTTTGCCCTCTGAAGCAGATTTTACCAGGTAATTTTGAAAAATGGTTTAATGGGCCTTGACTCTTCTTTACCCCTTCTTTTCCCTGTCTTGGCCCCATCTTTGCCCCGGGGGTTGCTAGGACTGCCTGGGGGCAAAACAGGGCAAAAGCCCTGCGTCATTTGGACTGCAGGACTCTAAGACAGGACCAAGATGGGGAAAATTGCCCATCTAGACAAGGTTTTGGTCTGTTTCCTCAGTTAATCTCAAAGGTGCTGCAAGATCTCTTTGCTACTGATTTACTAGTAGAGTATCTCTGTGAGACAGAGGATGAGTTTAATTTTCTGACTGCTGAATCAGAATGTATAAAGCTGCCTTATACACTGTTAGAACAATAGAGCCCAGTCCCATCAATTCTGATTTGTAGTGACCTTCTAAGGCAAAAATGTTTCATAGTCCTTTTACTTTAGCTTCTTTATACAGGGACTTACTCCAGGGACTAAGCCTAGGACACGACAGATGTAACCCACATTCTCCCATATGGCTCCTCTGAAAGGAGCATGTGCCCACTTCCCCCTCAGCAGGATTCAAACCCTGAACCTCACAGCCACAAGCCTACTGAGGCATAAATCTAGACCACTGAGGCACATTTTTTGAGATAGCAGAAAATTTAACTTCCTGGGATCACACAGTCAACAACAGATAAAAGCACTGAGACCAGAATCATTTCACACACAATAGCAAAGAGTGTCTTTGAGTCTTTCCCATGAAAGATGCCGTGGGTTTGATGTGAATGTTATTATACGGAACAGAAAAAGGGGGGATTTCTCAATTGGAATTTTCCTATCTATCCCATGTGCTAATTACTGATTTAAGCTGCATGTGCAAAAGCACCCTATGGCCTGAATTCTATTGTTAGTCTTGAATTGGAATAGGCTAATTCAATAAAAGGGCCTTACTTGTCTTTTCACCAACATTTGATTCAATGGATACTTAGGATTAATCTATAGGATTCAGAGCTGAGTCACCTGAGCTCAAATAGGAACAAATGGTTCAACCTTTGACAGGAGTGCCTAGTGTTCCTTGGAGCATGCTAGTGTGAGGGAGAGTGAACAGTGCAATGTTTGGTGTGAAGTTAATTTGGTAAGAATACACCCAAATGCTGTTATGCAAATTGCTAGTGTCCGTGGAAATTCCACACGTGTCAAGGTCTTACTTTAGGGAATTTAAATTAGCTCAATTGGCATGTGAGAGGTTGCATAACAGCAGGATCTTTTTGCCAGTTTATATAGTACTAACTGGGAGACAACAAGCCAATGAAAACAAATAACCTTAAAATCTTTATCAAAAATGATTTGAAACTGTATTCACACTGCTTTCATTCATCCAGCACACATACAAGATTGTCAAAGACAGTAGGAAGCATCTAGATAGAGGGTTAGACTGAGGCTTCAGTAGGCAATACTGTACCACTCTGAAACAAAGAACTCCTTGTGAGTAGTGAAGCAAAGGTAAATTACTCTTGAGTAGCTTATGAAGTCAAGCAGCAAACAGTTGCAGAGAAGTGGGGGTTAGAAGCAGAGAGTGAATGTTACAGAAGCAGGAAGAAGAAGCCTTGGTTCAGCAGAGAGAGGTTTGGAAGGAAAGAAAGAAAGAGAGAGTAGAGAAGGGGGGAAGGAGTACTGGCAGATGTGGAGACATGAGGAAAGTGGGGTCCGAGTGGCAGAAATTTTGAGGGGGGGGGAGTAGACTGGTGTGGAGACAGAAAGAAATGAGGTCTGAGCACACTGAGATGAGATTTTGGGGCATATTTATAGTCAAAATCTCTTTTGAAGGGGCAATTTAGAGTGGAAGACAATTGTTTACTGAAAGATTCACAACATTACAGCAAATGGTCTCCAGATGAGTTAGTGCTGTGGGAAAAGGATAGTTTTCAAAACTGATGAATGACAGACAACCCTCTTTGAGATGTAGATATGTAGATAAGGAAAACAGGCCTCCCATGACAATGAAAGTTCCAGCTAATGTTTTGAAGTGACGTGTCCTCTTGGAGACGCTCAGGAAAGACATGGCACACAAGCTTCAAAAGAATTCTGTTTCACTTTCACCTTAGATGTGAAGCTTGTTGAGTGTAATGAGATGGCCTCTCTTGCAGGCGTGTATATGCCGTGAGCTTGAAATCTCCTGTCAGCCTCATAGAGGGTCTGATATTAAATACATATCAATTAAATGTGTATCAACAAGGTGAGAAGTGGGGGTTCTTGTTACAATGCCCTTGCTGCAAACCATGGCCATCATTTTAAGTTTACCGCACTGCTGTCAGTGTCATGCAGTGACAGGGAACAGGGGTGAGGAAACTTGAAAGGTGATGTCCTTAATCCATTTTGAGAATGTTCTACATGAGGGTTGCATAGTGCACATGCATATATCTGTGTGCGTATATTTATGCTGTGCTGAGGAGATGTCAGATTGCAGCCTGGGACTGGAAAGACTCCTTTTTCTTTTGTGGAACTCAAGTTACAGTAGCTGGTTTCACATCAAAATTCCAAATGGGGGCTTCCTAGAAGAAAAACAAGGAACTTATAACTAATTGGGATAAAAAAAATAATGACTAGAAAAGAAGGGAGGGCAGTCTGAGGCTCTCGTAAGATTCCTGAGGAAAAAAGTGTGGTAGGAAAACAGGTAGACCTGTTTAGTCCTTTGGCGATATTGGGTAAAGACCTGGATGGTACTGACTACAATTCACCTACAAAATACAAGAAGGCTCTCTGAGGCTCCTGACACACTGCAGAAATAGTGCAATTTGATACCACTTTAACTGCCATGGCTCAATGCTATGGAATTCTGGGATTTCTTGTTTTGTGAGCCTTTTCCATCAGAAAGTTATGGTGCCACAACAAACTACAAATCCCATGATTCCATAGGCTGGAACCATGATCATTAAAGCGGTGACAAACTGGATTATTTCTGCAATATGTCAGCAGCCTGAGACACTGTTACTAAGATTCCTGAGGATGGAGAATAGGAGAAGGAGAAGGCACTGCTGCTAGGATTTCTGAGTTTTAAAAAAAGAGTAGGAAAATAGGAGAGGACTGTCTAAGGTACTGCTGGTATGATTCCTCAGGTTTAAAAAGAGGGAGGGAGTGGGGGTGGGGAGACCCCATGGATCCCTCTAGGGGACTACAACTCCCAGAATCTCTCCAGCAATAAACTTTTCCAGGCTCAGTGGTGGAAAGGTGGAATATAAATATAACTAATAAATACTGTACATATTCTTAAAAGTGCTTTCTTGTTGAATTAACACTGAACATATCCGAGGGAAGACCTCCCAACCCTGTGAACCCAGTCATCCTGACATTTCTTTGCCCCAGATAAGAACAAAACCTAACATGTCCACCCTGATCACATCCTTCCTTGGGCCCAGTTGTACCCCTATGTGTTGTGTCTATGGGAAAGAGGCCAATACAGTCTCAGCTTGCAGGGGCAGAGCAAGCTGGTGGAATTGATGGTTGGGTATCAAATGCACTGAAAATAGCACCATCTCTTCTTGTAAGAAGAGCCCGTGTAGAAGCATCTTGTCACATCATAGTCCCCCTTACATAATGCAAAAACACAGCTCCTCTTCAAATGCCAAACAGAAAATGGCCTCTAGCATTCTCATACACCAGCACCACAGTCTGCCTTTTGCTCTGCCCAGTACTGTTGCACTTCCTCCTTCCTATACAACCTTGTGGTTCCACTTGGCCATGGCATTCCCCCTCCCTTTGCACTGCTGTGTATGCTGCAAGCACAGAGGCAGATGTGTAGAGGACATGGGTTCTGCCTCATTCTTTTTTTCCCTCCCAGGTGCATTCTCTCTCTATCCATAAACAGTCTCTCCTTTCACATTTCATATGACTCTCCTCTCCCTCATTTTCTCTCAAGGTCACCTTCCATGCCTGGGCTGGATTTTTATGTATTGATTACTTTATCTCTAACAGACTGCTTCTCCGTGAGCTTCCAGGGTCATGCTAGCTTGTCATACTGCAGCTGTAACAGAAAACAGCATGCCCAGTCCAGGTGTCCCCACATTTCCCAGGCCAATGTCTTTTTTCCATCTTTGTTTATTGGAAAATGTGCCATATTGAAAGCTGTGAGGAACATCTTGAATTCCTAGGAGTGAAGCTAGTCTTTATCCTGCATTATATGTCAGAACATGAATGGAGAATCTGGGTTATTGTTGCCATTTTTATAGAAAAGCATAAGGGAGGCATTTTCCCAGGTCAAGGAAGCCATTCATTCATCATTTGAGTAAAAGAGCATGTATGTATGCACACATGTATTTACTAGCACAGGTATCCAAATTTATGAGGCTTAGAAACCATTTGATCACTCACCCCAGTACTTGTCATCTTTCCCTCTGCTCTTTCCTGTCTTCTCTGTCCCCATCTTTTTCTTGAGTCTTTCTCTCCCTCCATACTCCCTCTATCCAGTCTTCCTTTTTGCTCTTTCATTCCCCTTTACCAGGCATTAGGACCCTTTTTTCAACTGCTGGAAAAGTTTGTAGGAGCCCTACAAAGGGAAGCATGTGGAGCTGCCTAAAGACCCTCTGGAAAAAATGCCATTTAGTGCCTAGGGAAGGTTAGAGAAGTCTACCACTCGGTTACTGAAGATGGTACTGCAGGCTACAGGCAGATTTTAATTAACTGGAATTCTCTTTCCATCCTAGAATAACTGAACTTTTCAACACAACAGCACATCTTTGTGGCCAGTTTGTGCTTGGGGACGACAGGTTGTGCTCTTGCAGCTAAAAGAAGAGAGAAGATTTCATAGAATCATAGAGCTGGAAGAGACCACAAGGGCCACCTGATTCAACCCCCTGCTATGTAGGAATAAACAATCAAAGCATTCCTGACAGATGGCCATCCAGCCTCTGCTTAAAAAACTCCAAAGAAGGAGAGTCCACCACATATTGGATTTCTAGCATACTCACTTGTACTTGCTGGAGATTCAGGTGAATGCTGCCTTCTCCCTTCTGCCAGCTGTGAAACTTCAGTTGGCTGCTGCCTGGGCACTCCCCCACACTTTGCCATCCATGGGAGGGAGCAAACATCAGTGCTGTTGTTTGCACTGAGGGGTTGTTGCACAACGAGGTACTGAATACCTCATTGCACAAGAAATCACATGCCCTGACATAATGGAAGTTACACCAGCATACACTATGTCACCAACAGGGTTCCAGACAGACACATGGGCACACAATTTCTTTTATTATAATACAGTAGCTGAAGTGTGCCCTGATTCTGTATCTAGAGCAGTGGTTCCCAAACTTTGGCCCTCCAGCTGTTTTTGACTTCAGCTCCCAGAATTCCTGACAGTTGGTCAAGCTGACTGAGGCTTCTGGGAGATGAAGTCCGAAACACCTGGAAGACCTAAGTTTGGGAACTACTGATCTAGAGCCACACTCAGTGGGACTGAATTATGCCTAGCAAGTATATATTCAATTCTTAAGATACAGTCAATAGATCACAATGTACATATGTGAGTTTTTATTGTGAAGATTTCCAGTTCTTACCATGGCCTTCTCTCTCATCTCTCCCCCCCTCCGCTCGCCCAGGTGTGCCTCTTGGATAAGTGTTGAAGCCCAAATGTCTTGGCCTCATCCATCCATCCCTTTCTGAGATTCTATTGCTCTCTTGAGTCTCTTTACCCGAGCTCTGTCCAGTTTAATTTGAACTCTCTCAAATGAGTCAGCTTCCCCCACTTCCCCTGGGAAAGGCTGTTCTATAGACTAATAGCTTTCATGGCAAGTCAGCAAATGGTTGCTGAAGCCTTCGTTTTCTGAGGCCAGTCCCTTTGCTTCTCATCATGTGCTACTTGTTTGTTCCTGGATGCTTTCCCTTGCATACCCAAGCATCTATCTGTGCCAAGTCAGCTGAACCACACACTCCCCAGAAAGTAGGCCAGCCTCTGGAGTTTCAGTTCTTCTAATCCTTCTTCATACATAGAGCCCTTGGCTCTAATGGCCCTCTCTGCAAAGTGCTGAGCATCCTTGGGTTTCTATACATTACTGGTTTCCTCTGTGATGTGCCCTTGAAATTGAACTGCAGTGATGCATGGCTGCCACTGTAATCAAGCCTCTGAAACATGCTATATAATATGGCAGCCATGAGAGCATATCTTCCACTGCAACTTTAGTGCTGCTCAGAGCAATCTGTTGGGAGTTCAGAAAAGTTACCCTTTGGTACTACAGCCCCAGCCAGCATGGCTAGAATTTTCTGCTAGAGAGCTATAGTCCATTGTCCTGAATGACAGTTCCGAAAGCACTATAAGGAGATTTTCAAACTACGCTGTTATAGTGTTACTATTCCACTTTAACTGCTCTGGCTTCCTCCTGTGGAATTCTGGAGTTTGTAGTTTAGCGAGGCCTAAGAGCCCTCTGACTGAGTGTTGTAAATGCCCCCCCCCTAAACTGCAAATCCCAGGATTCCACAGGAGGCAGCCATAGCAAATAGAGTGGAATAGTAACACTATAACAGTGTAGTGTGAAAATCTTGTAAGTACCTGTCTGCACTACAAAATTAAACTGATTTAATTCTCCGCTCCTCTCTTCTTGAGGTACCTGGTGCCTTCAAAGTATCTCACCAGACTACATGCCCCAGGATCCCTTCAGATGGAGCCATGGCAGTGTAAGTGGGTATGAAACTGATATAATTGTGTAGTGCAAACAGATCTCTAGCTGTCACTGAAGCCACAAAGCTACATCTAGTAGGATGACCAGCTGGTCTAATTGGCTGAGGATAGTTCTCTATTTGTTTGAAGGTTTTCCTCAGACAGGAGAATAAAGGCCAATGAACTGGGACAGGAGGGTCCTTGAAGTGTCCGTCCTATTCAGTAAACTGCCTTTTGTATTATGGCCCTGCATAACAACAACAAATAGCTTGAGGGGCAAATAGAAAAATGGACATAATAGTGGCCTTAATAGCCTGTGTCCAGAGCTCAGGAAAATTCATTTTTTGGATTACAACTACAACAATTTTCCATCTGGAATGGCCAGTAGCCATGCTGGCTTGAGAATTCTGTGATTTGTAATCCAAAAAAGAACATTTTCCCATTTTGGGCCCCCGCTTGTAATGATGAAACCAACCACCACTCTACTAATTGATTGGCAGGCTGTATGCCTGTCTGGCCAAGGCAGCAACACTGAAAGGAGCTCTAGGCAAATGGAGAGAAAATTGTCTAATTAAGATGGTGGTGCCATTTCAGCTGCATTGGCCTAGTGCTCCATTCAGTGGTGCTACAGAACAACAGTGAGTTCAGGCATGTCAGAAACAATAGCAATAATAATAATAAAAAAATCCCTGCCACAAAGACCTTAAAGTACTTCATGAATAAAAATCATAGTGGGCTATTCTGTCTATGGAAATACAAGCCACTTTTCCCTGGTGGGAATCATTTGACTTACTATCCACCCCAAATAATTTTCTGCCAGTGCAAGAAATGGCACCCACCCAAGGTGTATAGCACTTAGTACTAACCAAGTTAGTACTACTGGTATCAGAGGCAGAAAATCCCACAAGCATCTCTACCCACCTCTAACAATAAAAAAGCAAAAATAACAGGATAAGCATTTGATGTTATCTCATGACAACGCAAAATTTGCTGCCTTAGACAGTCCACCTCAATCTACCTAATAGTAGGACTGACCCTTTGTCTACAGCAGAGCAGAGGTTTGCTTCATCTCATGTCTTAATGCTCAGTCTATCTAACCACCTTTACCCCATTAAATACTATTTGACCCATGAGACAGGGAAAAGACATTGTTCAGAAATCCTTCTTTGCCCCAGGTTTCTTTTGGCTCCAGTTCTCTCCTCCCCTGTTTTGTCAGTCCTGTGGCACAAGCTCCATTCAAACTGTGGGTTTCCCAGCAACGAGCAAGCAGGATATCGAGGATGCTGTTAACTCAAGGGCACGGGCTCACGAATCTCATTGATTTAGATAATCAGTATTAAATGTTAAAACAGCAGCAGAAGGGAGATAAAACTCTAACAGCAGAGATTAAGAAAGCCAGTTATGCAGAAGTGGAAGAGTATTTTCATAACATTCTTTTGCTCCACCTCGTGGCTCAAGGAAGGAAAGCAAATCTTGATTCTCTCAAGGAACTCATCAATTCAAGGGGTTGTTTTATTTTATTTTATTTTGGTACCAGGATGCAATTATTTTCATTTCTTTATAGAGCCTCAATACTGAGGGGGGAGGGGGAAAATCCCATCATTCTATTTAATAAATGAAGACATATGCTATTCAAATAATATGCTTTTAACATTGTTTATCTGGAACTTTAAAATAGGGAAAAGCTTGAGTGGATTTGCTGCTGCTATGTGTTTCTTTCATAGGAATAAAAACCAAGGATTTAAGGCATGATCTGACCCAGGAAATCCGTACCCATTACCAAAGGAATAACAGTTCTTCCATAATCCCCACCTTAATGTTTCTCCCCAGCCTAGCCTTTAACTCTCCTTTCTCTACAGCCAGAACAATGGGGCAGTTAAATGGAAGTTTCAGTAAGGAGATTTGGTTGTTGTAGATTAGGAACCCACTCAAAGTGGATTTATGTAGTCGCTGTTGCCCCCACATTCTTGGGGGGGACATGGTAGTTCAAGGTCATATAGGAAATGGCTGCGTTACTGGTCTAGGCCATCCAGCTGCTTGTGCTTCTTGTCTACTACTCAGCAGTGGTGTGTGTGTGTGTGTGTGTTTGCAGGAGTCTCCTGACTGGATCTGGATTTTCAGAGACAGGTAAGGGTTGTTGAGCAGAATCCCTCCAGCAGGGGGGAAAAACAGCAGAAAATGCTCTCCCTTTCCCTTTCCTCCATGGCTTCCTGGAGGCTACAGTGTTCAAGCAAAGGAGCTATATTTTCTTCTGCATAATTTCCATCTCACTGAATTCAGCAGAAGGTTGGAGTTGATACAGATTTGGGCTTGTTGTTTCCTTAGGCACCGGTCTAACCAAAATACATTAATTTTTAAAGAAGTATTTACAACAAAGAAAAATAAAGATCTGATTGCATGTCATCTTGGACTTCAGTTTTCAATGAGAGACTAATTCTTCACAAATCTATCAGGACTGTTCTTAAAGTAGCTTCGGCAGGAGAAGAATTAGGTCAACTTGGTTATTAATGCCCAGAACCTGGACAAATTACTTTTTGGACTACATCTCCCAGGTTTAAATCCAATGATTAGTCCCAACTACAGTTGACCCTCAAAGGGAGCTTGGTAAGTGAACACTTGTGTATATTTGATTGATTGGGTGAGTTAGTCTAGTTGGGACTAGCAACTGGATTTAGGTCTCAGAACTCCCCATCCACCAAAGTCCAAAAACTTTCCCTAGCTCTGTTAATGCTACATGCTTATCTTAAACAGTCACACACAAATATATGTGTGTGACCCAGCTTGTGGGGGGCAATTAGCTAACACACATTGGAAATTGTTTAATGCAGTGTAGATGTGTAAATAGCTGTTGCATAAAAAACAATTTGTAAGCCACTCTGATAGCCTTGTGGCTGAAGAGCGGAGTATAAATAAATAAATAAATAAATGTGTACACGCACACTCATACACACACTGGTGGACATCCTGCATCTATGTGGTAACACAGTTGCACTTGGCTGTGGTTTCCACCCATGTGGAGGGTAGCTTCCTAGTGTGGATCATGCCCCCGTGGTGATTTAAGAGCTGGAGCAGAGCATGGGGCATTTAAGCAGCATTTGGCTGCACATCTGCTGCCCAGACAAAACAGTAACTGTTGCCTTCCCAGATCTCTGGCTGCTGTTTCTTCCTGGCCGTAGTTGGATATTGCCCAGATATCCTGTAGTCTCCCCTGGATGTTAAATGGGCGCCCCAACTTTTCTCCAGCCATTAAATGGCCAAGGGAGTATATGCCTACTCAATGAAGTAAACTTGGGGCAAGGGTACCAGACATTCCCTATGCAAAATTCTTAAAAAGATATACACATTCATGACTTTTTAAGAAAAGGAAATTTAAAGAATTACTTTTTTAAAAAGTGCTTATAATAATGGTTCCTAATTTTGGTCAGCAAAAAGGTTCAGAACTGTAATGGTAACTAATTACTTGTTAAAAGTATCTTTCCTAGTACCAGTTTTTTGTGAGGGCTTGGAAAAGCTTGAGCTGCCCCTACATGAGAAACCTTGATGTGCACTGTTATTATTGCACAACAGAATTAGTAGGCTGGAATAAAGAGGGCAAAAGATCACGGGACCCAGAGAGGGCATCTACAAGGCCATTATGAAAAGGGTTAGAAAAAGCAGCATTAGCTGATATGTGGCTTGTGGTATCGTAGAGTGAGGTACACAAACATCTGGATGTGGAAACTGCAGTGATGTGAAGCTGCAGTGAACCATTGTTGTGTAGAATGAAATAGAATCATAGAGTTGGAAGAGACCTCAAGGGCCATCCAGTCCAACCCCCTGCCATGCAGCAATACATAATCAAATCATTCCTGACAGATGGCTATCCAGCCTCTGTTTAAAAACCTCCAAATAAGGAGACTCCACCACACTATGAGGCAGTGCATTCCACTGCTGAACAGCTCTAGTAAGGATAGATCTATTGCTAGGAACCTTTACTGGTTTGTAGCAAGTATCTTGATGGTCATGTATTAGGATAAAAAAAAAAAGATGCATAGAGTGAATGCTTCAATCTGACATGATGTTTAATTAGCACTACTTTTACATTTGTCAGTTCTCCTCTCCAAGAAGGACTGATGAAGTTTATGAAGCCTAGTCCTAGATACTCCTACATATGTAAAGTTGGGAAAGGGAGGAAAGAGAGAGAGGCCAAAAGATCAGTTCAACAGCATCAACATCTACTTGGCAGGGAAATGAATGTCAATGCCTCTTTCCCTGACTTTGATTGCAATCATCCCCCTAGGCTTCCTGCACTGGCTTTACTTTAGTAGAAGCGGCCTGTGGGCAGGCGAGGCAGACAGAAATAAGCATTGGGAAAGAGGCTCAGGTTGATAGAGTTGCCGTCCAAGCGGATGTCCTCCAGGGCCCTGCGGATGTGGCTTTGGTCTCTGCTGTCACAGAATGTGTCTCCATGAAGGGTCTGGATATTATTGTTCTAGGCAGGGAAAGAAAAGAGGAGAAGACAATCTCAAAGGGTCAAAGCAGGCATGACAGTTCTCAGATCTATGCATTCAACGCTGAACCTGCCACAAGTATGTACAAACCAATGGGTGGAGGTGACTGAATGACCCAAGGGAACTGGATATTAGGATTGTAGAAGCTGCTCCTACCTGGACCCTCTTTCCTCAAAAGGACTCATTTCCTCTCTTGGTGATGAAGCATTTGGGGTTGGGAGCGGGGCTTATGGTGAGGATCAGGCAAAGTGCTCCCAGTGAGCCACATGCAGCACCAAGCCTGGGGCAGGGGGCTCAGTGGTTTTTTCAATTCTTGATGCACTCTCCAGGCAGATTTTTAATGTGTAAAATTACCACACACACATTACTGGATGTCTCCAGTTGTTTTTTTGTTTTTTGTTTTTTTTTGCATTGGGAATGCAAGGCTTTGCAGGAAATTCCTTGGGCCTCAAATTCCTGCAGGTCTAATTAAATGCAGCTCAGAGGCAGCTGGTGGCTCTGTTGCTTCAGGGAGGTGAATCCACATTGGGCTTCCCAGGAGCATTTTATGGGAGATATCCAAGGTACTGAACGTATTCCCCAAATAGGTTCAGCACCTTGGATAGCTTTTTTGCAATGCTCCCATAAAACCTATAGTAGCTCCCGAAAGACTCAGCATGGATTCACCACCTGCCCTGAACCAACTAAACCACTTCTGATGCAACCCAGTCTTTTACACTGCAAGAAGTGGGAAATACTCCCCATTTGTAACTCAGTCCCCATCAGCAGAGTCAGCTTGTATCAAGACCAGGCTCTACCCAAGTGACTTTTTTTGGATTACAATTCCCCACATCAAATAGTCATGCTGGCTAGGGAATTCTGGGAGTTGCAATCGAAATAAGTAATTTTGCTAAGCTCTAGTCTGAGGCCTCGTCTATATGAGGCAAAATTTTAAAAAAGTGGATTGCTCCACAGTAATGGCAATTCTCAGCAGCTGCTTTTTGTCTAAATAGCTTTTGGGGCAGATTGCAGGCATGTGAAGGCATCTGCATTTGCTGTGCAAATGGACATGCCTGAGAATCAAGATGGAGGCCGCATTTTTACTTACCAATTTGCTGCCACTGAACAGTATTAAAAAAAAACACCTATACCCAAGGTGCAATAGAGCAATATTTTGCCTTAACAGAAACAAACAAACAAACAAAACCCAGACCCCACCTCCATTTTATCACTCACTAGCTAAGGTGAAACTCCAACATAGTGGTTCTGGGTGCTTGCCTTGTTAGCAAGTTCTGCTCCTGCACTCATCTGGTCAATCAGCTTTCAGCTTCTGCTCATATGGGAAAGCAAATCAATTCACATTGCTTGTCCCAATGAGCAGGAATGCGCATTTCCCCCACCGTTTTGGAAAAACTCCAGGAAAAGCCTCAAAGGCTTTTCCTGCAGAGTATATGGCATTTTTAGCCCCCCTCCTTCCAAATATGGTGAAACAATGCGGGCTCCCATTTAGACACATTGTTCTCTTCGCATTCCGTGAGGAGTATTTTTGCCATTTAGACAATGCCTAAGCCTGGTGGCAGATAGAAGGAACCTTGCACACACAGGAGAAGAAATGAAAAGGAGCAAATCCCAACTAAGTGCAAATATAGCAACTGACATCATGTCCACCATTACACATCAGCCTGTCTAACAGCTCCATTCCTTTCCTTTAATAATACTCCCCCCACCAAATGGCTGAAAAGGGCTGATTCTTTTTTAAAAATCCATCTTTTGGCTATGGGCAAACCATTTCTGTCTTTTAAGGGTCACTGTCACCATCTCACTCACCTGTAGATGCAAAGACCTCAGTCCCTCAGGCAGGGGCACTGGAATATAGTCCAATTTGTTATCAGACAGATGAAGGAACTGCAGCTTTTTCAGATCCTGAAAAGAGGAAGAAAAACAAACAGCACTTTGCTCCCTTTCACTTCCAAATCAGGCTTCCTTAAATCTTTAATGCAACCATTAATGTTTCAAAGGAATTCAGCTTGATTTTGCTTAGCATAATGAAATCTAGTCAAAACAGGTACTACAAGAGAAGCTGCTGGGTTGGGGTGGGAGTGTTTATCATCACCAGTGGGCAGTTTCATTCCCAGTTAATTTCAGATGGCTAATTTCATCTTTAATGGTTAATTTTCCTATAGAAAAGGGAAAACAAAGAAAGAGCAAACAATGCTTGCCTAGAAATGATGGCTATCACACAAATGAAGCTGTGGGCTGTAGTGAATCAACAGCATGGCATGTAAAGTATCCATAGCAGCCAGAGCAGTTAGGCTTGTAAAGGGATCCACTGAACAACAATGGCACTATCTTTAGAACCCAGATCCTAGAATCATAGAACCATAGAATCATAGAGTTGGAGGAAACCACAAGGGCAATGCAGTCCAACACCCTGCTGTGCGGGAATACTCAATCAAAACACTCCCGACAGAAGATCATAGGAGTGCTTCCTACATACTGTTTCTCCCTACATGGAATGCTTGACAATGGTGTTAGAAATGCCCAGCTGACATGGAACATTGTATTTATGCATTAATTAATTATCATGGAATCACAGAGTTAGGGCCATCTAGTCCAATCCCCTGCCATGCAGGAATACATTTTCCTCCAATGATCCCACAGGTTTTCTTTCCTCCTTACTCATTAAAACCTTACAATGTGAATTAGGCTGACATAGGAGATTTTCAGACGTGATTTTTGGCAGGATATATAGCAAAACAGCTCCGTTGCTGCCGTGTGGCAGGGGAGCTGTTTCAGATGATGTCGCCCCTCTGGCGAAACCCTCCGTGTCACTTCCATGACAGAATGGAGGAAACCGTGTCGTATTTCACTCACGGGCAACAATCGTAAATGAAATACAATGCGGTTTCCTCCATTCTGTCACGGAAGTGACACGGAGGGTTTCGCCAGAGGGACGGCATCGTCCGAAACAGCTCCCCTGCCACACAGTAACACTTGGATTTCCTGAGTCCCAGTCTTAGAGCCCTTTCATACTACACGATTATAGCACTATCATTCCACCTTAATTGCTGTGGCTCCATCCTAGGGAATCCTGGGATAAGTGGTTTGGTGGGGCACTAGAGCTCTCTGGCCAAGAATTTTAAATACCCCTCTCTAAACTGCAAATCTCAGGATTCTACAGGATGCTGCCATGGACTGGAATTATAACACTATAACTATGTTGTGTATATAATTGATGAATGCCAGGTCAGTCAATGGGAAAACAGCTGTCATTCATAACTTGATCTTGGGTACATGTGTTGACCTGGTGTATATCACAGATATCTGACTGGATGAGCCTGGAGGGTGGGGGAGGGGAGGGTTTAATCTCTCTCAGCTTTGTCCACCAGGGTTCTCTGTGCAGCAGCAGGCAAGGCCTGGGGAGGAGGAAAGTGAGGTTGCAGTGGTCTATGAAGATTCCACCCCCCTGCCCTATCCCACAGTTCTCTGGGTTTGAATGTGTCTAACTGAAGCTGGGTGACTGGGACAGATTAGACATGACTGGGAGGAATCTGCTTCAGCCACAAATATCTAGGCTGTCTGCAACCTCCCAGAGGGCCTTTTCAGTAATTGCCCCCAAATTGTGGAATGGCCTGCCGAATGAGATCCGTCAGCTGACGAGCTTGAGTAGCTTTAAAAAAGCACTAAAGATGGATCTCTTTCAGCAGGCCTTTCCTGATTAGATCCCGGCCTCAGGAACTCAGTCTCCTGGCTTTTTAAAAATTATGTATATATTTGTTTTTAATGTGTTTTTTAGTTAGAAGGTTTTAATCTTATTGTGTTTAATGTCTTTTTATGGGGGAGGGTGGGGGTGGGTGGTGTTTTTAGTCATTATTATAATGTTTTAATTGTTGGAAGCCGCCCCGATTGTTTTTAGCAGAGGGGCGGGGTATAAATAAATTTTATATTATTATTATTATTATTATTATTATTATTATTAGGGATTCTCTTGGTGTACTACCCACCCTGGTGCTCAACAGTCTCCCTTCCTAAGCTAGCCAGGGTGGTCTCAGGGATGGTGTTTGAGTCCCCTGGTTTATAGAGTTGGGGGATTTCAACATCCTTGCTGAAACTTCCCTTTTGGGAGTAGCTCAGGACTTCATGTCTGCCATGAAAACTAAGGCTCTGTCCCAAGTGGTATCTGGCCCTACTCATACTGCTGGACCTCATTTTCTGTAGTGAGTGGAGTGAATGTGCTCTGAGAGTAGAGAAACTGTCTATAGTTTCATTTTCATGGACAGATCACCACCTGGTGATGTTTAGACTTGCCGAGATTTAGAATTCCGCAGGGATGGGGGACTCATTAAAATGGTCAACCCTAGGAGCCTTATGGATCTGGGCAGTTTCCTGCTGCCTTGGCAGGTGATTTCTTTCAAAGCCTTGGCCAACCTTTGGAGTGGGAAAATTACAGGAAAGTGGACAGAAATGCTCCTGGGCACCTCCTTCATGAAGTAGAGCCAAAATGTCCCCTTATTTTCCAGGGAGCTGGTGGCAATGAAACAAATGAGAAGGTAACTAGAGTGATGTTGGCAAAAAACTTGGAGCAAGTCTAATCGAACACAGGCTACACTAGAGTTTTACCTAAGGGCCCACTCAGTGGCAATACAGGCAGTGAAGTCAAATTTATTCTCTGCCTCTATTGTGTCAGCAAAGAACCAACCAGTGGAGATATTTCAAGTGGTCTGGGGGGTCTTTTACACACATGCCCAAGAGGGGGAAATCCAGACCACTTGAAAGACTACTGTGTACAACTTACCCAGCACTTTGCAGACAAAAATTGCTCTCATCTGCCCTGACTTGGATGCTATAATTGAAACAGATCCAGTGGATGTGACTTTGGTCCCTGGTTGTCCAGTGATAATGGATACTCTTCAATTTGTGCAACCTGAAGATGTGGACAGGATTCTTGGAGGGATGAGAGCCAACACAAGTGTGTTAGATCCTTGCCATTCCTGGCTTATAAAAGGCCAGAGGGGGACTGGCTGAGTGGGTAGAGGGAGTGCTTAATACCATCCAGCTTGCCTGAAGGAGCTCTAGAGACCCAGAGTGGTGTAGTGGTTTGAGCACTGGACTAGAACAGAAGGCAAGGGCAAACCCCCTCTGAACAAATTTTGCCAAGAAAACCCTGGGATAGGTTTGCCTTAGGGTCATCATAAATCAGTAACTACTTGAAGGCACACATTAACACAAAAGCCCCCCCCTGGATTCCACCATTCTGGATAATTATTTGGACACTCTCTAACATTCCATTTTTGGTCAGTGCTTTGGAGCACATAATAGCATCCCAGCTCCAAGGATTTCTTGATCAGATAGATTATCTAGATCCATTTCAGTCTGGCTTTAGGCCTGGATGTGGGACAGAGATGGCCTTGGTCACCTTGATAGATGACCTATGCCAGGAACTGTACCCTTGTTGGTTCTGCTGGACCTCTCAGCAGCTTTCTATATCACTGGCCAGTGGTGTATCCTTCTGGGCTGCCTGGGTGGGATGGGACCTGGGGACATTGTTCTACATTCCTTCCTGGAGGGAAGAACCCAGAAGGTGGGGCTGGGTGACTTCTGTCCCACTCCTTGGTCATTGGCCTAAGGGTTTGGTTCTGTCCCCCATGCTATTTAACATATACATGAAACCACTGGGAGAGGTTGTCCAGAATTTTAGAATTTGGTGTATCAGTATGCAGATGACACCCAACTCTACTACTCCTTTCCACCACAACCCAAGGAAGCTGTATTGATCCTAAACTGGTGCCTATAATCAGTAATGGACTGGATGAGGGTGAACAAATTGAAACTTCATCCAGAGAAGATGGAGGTGCTCCTGGCCAGTCAAAAGACAGAGCAGGGAATAGGGATTCAGTCTGTGCTGCATTCTCTCTTAAGATCGTGCCTTTGCTTTGCAGAATAGGAAGCAGAATGATGGGTCTTACCCTCTAGGTGTTTACAAAAGGAAAGACATTCACCTTGAAGGCTTCAGGTTGAATGCCTGCACTCTGGATCATGTTAAACTGGGCATCCAGTTGTACAAGGCCTTTGGGCAACTCAGGTAGGGAAGTCAATCTGTTTTCTGGGAGGACAAGCTCTTGTAAGGAGGGCAGCAACCGGAAAGAGTCTTCATCCACAGAGGAAATAAAGTTGCTTGTCAGGTCAATTCGCTTCAGTTTTTCTGGGAAAAGAATTTTGAGATGAAATCACACATATATTTTCAGGAATAACATGGACATTAGTTAATGTGCATTATTTCTGTTCATAAGTCATGCATTAATTATTTTAAACGAGATCACAGAACCCTTGAAAAAGAGCAGAAGACACTGCCCAACTTGTCCACTTACATGACTCAACACTATTGCCCTGGGAGCATAACGGGGTTCAATCCCATCTTTATGGGGTCAGTTTTCTGCCTGTAATGAATCAAGTGTCCTCATTTTCCTTTTGCCCCTTCTGTTGATCTTTGGTGAAACAGACAGCTTTATGGGAAAACCTTATTGGTTTAACAATGCCTCACTAATGTATTGTTTTAAAATACTGCTATGCACTAGGGATAGAAAAATGTTCAAAAATATTCAATTAGTGATCAAAAAGGGGGTTTCCCAACTGTCAGAAAACCATGATGAGAATTCTATGGTGTTTAGAATCTTCAGATTGGGACTTTTTGTGTGTGAGAAACCTGACATGGTGAGTGTGTGTGTGTGCAGAAATCTTGGTTTGTGGACAGAAAAGTTGAAAACATGATTTTCTGCTGAGAAAACAGGAATTCTATGCAGATAATGCATTTTCTTCAGAAGCAGGAAGCCCTACACTGCGAATAGTTTTTGAAAGACTGTAAAGTTTTCAGAAACTTTCTCACAGCAGAGAGAAAATTGCTAAAATTACTTGTTGCATCATTGGAGAACAAAATTAGCAAAGACATCCCTAAAACATTCACACATCTATACTGGTGTTAGGGATAGATGAGAGTTTTACTCAATTCATTTTCTGATAAGCATTTCCCCAAATTTACCAATTTCAAATTTCCTCATGATTACAACAGAACAAATTTGAAGTTTCAAGTTTCAATTTATTCATACAGTCCATAGACCTATCAAACAACAGATATAATGTACATTAATAGATAAAACCATAATACAAAACCAATAAAATTAGGATTCTTATTGATAGACTTTTTGGGAGCTCATCCAACTAACTTCCCTCCCACTGGTCTTAATGACCACAAATAAGAACTTAGCAACTGATAAGGTAATATTAGGACATTTATCCTCTAATAAGAATTTGACATAGAACCTTTCAGAATGGCCAGGTAGATGGCATAGCAAGGGGGAAATCAGTTGTTTACTACTCTGAGAATGAAGGACGCAGGATAGTAGGATATGAGACATGGTTTCCACCTCCTACGACCCACATGGACAGAGCCTTGATGCAAATGGCAGCCCTGCATTAATGAAGGAAAAACATTACATCTGGCCATTTGAAGTTTAAGAAAAAATAAAAACGCTAGTTTAAAAAAAAGGAAAAACAGGTCCATCCCTTGCACTCGCTTCCAACTCTATGATTTTATTATTCTGTGATCCACCCTGGCTTTGAAAGTGTAGCTCTTAAAATCTGGAGTCTGAATTCGAGTGTACTCTGACAAGTTTATATTGTTGAATTAGGATCCCTGCCTCTTTTTGTCTGACAACCTTCTCAGCATCTGCATGACAGGGAGGTGGGACATTGACCTCTCTATATTGGGAATACTTGTACCTATTGAATATGACTAGTTAAGTTGAATGAAAATTTTGTTAATTTTGATGTGTGTGGGTTTTGTTATAAGAATGTACCAAAAGCAGAAAATTTCTACAAAAATGAACTTGAGATTTAAAAAAAAAACATGAATGTGGAAGAAACTGAAATGGGCAGATTAATCCATCCTTAACTGGAGAACATAGATGCTCTTTTGAAGAAGAAGACAAATAGTTAAAAACATATGCCAGTGAAACAGTGCATGCTAATCAAAATAAATACATTCAGCTTTGCAGGACATAATGGTATCATAATATTTGGGAGCTATAGCTAGAAGCAGGGGTCTAGTTGGTGCAGAACTCTAGAGAAAATTCACCCCAAATAGGATTATCTCCACCTTTTGATGCATTTTAGTTACCGTTACATTAGCTATTCTGACTGATGTTTCAGAGCAGCTCTAGGTTTAACTCACTGCCTGAAATTTCTACAGCCTAATGGCAAGCTTTGTGCAAAGAAAATGTTTCTTCCACCAGTTTCACCTAGTATTAAACCACATTAGATCCCAATCAAACAGCAGCCTCTTATTTTGGTATGGGTGCAAATCCTTCAAAGATGATAATCATACTGCTTTTGAGCTTTCCAGCTGGTTGAGAAGGGTACATTATGAGCTTTCAACTGTGAATGTATTTGGCAGAAACAGGTCAGACTTGATCTTCAAATCCAAAAACATTCATGTGGGCTTTTTCAAGAAAAGGTTTTGGTCAGACACACAGAGGGTTATTCATATGACATCCTGAATATATGGCAAACTTGATGTGACATGTAAGGGTCCTCTGGAGGTCTGGGAGGATGGAGGATTTTTTTGTGTATCTGGAGGCAGAAATGCAAGTAGATGTTGCCTGGCTGCTCTTGCCTTCCCCATGACACTAAGTAACTCTGTGTGTATGTGTATGGGTATAGGAGAGGGGTGCACACTGGCATCAGAAAGGTCAGTTGCATATTCATGGGTTGTTGTGTGAAGAAGGAACTGAATACCTCTTTCTTCAATACCTCTCAAAGGACATACACAGGCATAATGCCTGCATATGTCATCCACAAAATTCTGGTCTCTTTTCTTTTGTACAGGGGTACGATCAATACAGTAAACAGAGCCTGAGAAAAATTCTTTTTGTATTACTGGTCCCACAATCTGGTCGCTGTAGTTCAAAAAGGTAAATTTTCCAAGATCAGGCTGCAATAAAGATCAACACAGCATAGGCATCAAATCAATATCATGATGCATGAGAGAGAAAGAGAGAGTGAAAGAATAAGAGAGAGAGTGGGGTTTAGTGATCATATAGAACCTACCTCAGATCCATTATTGTGCTATACATGGCCTGAACACAAAATGGCTACACAAGTGCTAAGGTACATATGGAATCCAGGGGTCTATTCACAGAATCAAATTAGCCTTTGCCTATATATATATATATTGGATGCATCCAGGTTGAGTTCAGATTAACAGTGAAAACATCTATGTAACTATTTCACCATATGACCAGCTTTATAGTGCAACCCAGAGTTATCACACTGAACAACTTACTTTTATAAGCTTTGTGGTGCTATGCAGTAATTTAAGTTTCAAGTAAAGTAAATAGGTTAAAATATTACTATAGCTCCTAGAATCCTCTAGCCAGCTGACTAGGCAACTCTAGTAAAAAAAGTAACAGCCAGAATTCAATAACAGACTTACATCTATAGGAAATAGAATTCTGCAGTTTTATAATGTCCATATTCAGCAAGGAGCTGCTGTGACATTACTACATAGGGGAACCAGTGAAGGGACCGATGTGCAACGAGACTGATGCACAATGGGACCAATGTACATTGGAACACCAGCTAGGGAGTGCCAATGTGCATTGGGCTCTACTAATGCACATCAGGACACTCCTGATACTATTTGCAATTCACTAACAAGGTTTCTTAGTGCCTCTACTACTAGCTAGGTTATCTAATGTTATCTAATGTAGACCACGGTAGAGAGGTCCAGGCAACTTTCCCAGGCTCTGATTGGGAAGCAATTATACCCTGCTCTCCACGTGCCAAATTCTTCATAGATCCATTCCATTTACATTGTCTAGCACACTGAGAAGCTATTCACACATAGTTATTTGGTATTTGATAGTCATAGAAGTAAACAGTTGGATTCCTGCCTATGGTATGCCAGCTGTTTTTGCATCCATCACCATGTGCTGGATTCAGTTTTTGACCTGCCACTGAACTTGTTGCAGAATTTGCTGTGGCATGCCAAAAGCTGGATCTTTTCCCCACTGCCCTGATATTCCTAGTGGTCATGACAACAGTGCCTAATTTGGTCATGCACTTGGTCCAAATTCAGACACAGAGTGGATGTACTGTAATACCTAATGTGCTTCCAGTCTAAATAAAAATCAAATTATGACATGCAAGATCTAGTGTGAAAACAAACTTGAGGGTGAGACAAATGTATGGCTAATGGCCAGTGATTTCCCATTGCCTGGAGGAGAGTTGAAGGGTGGTGGTGGGGAATGGTGTGCAAGTGGCTTTCAGTATAGCAGAGAGGATGACTGAATGGGGAGAGAAGCAAGCTGCAAGCTTCTAAGAATTGTATCTTGAAGTCCTATGGAGGAAAGCATACCAAGTCCAGTGAAGTCAGCAGCTTCAATCCTGCTGATGCGATTGAAGCGAGCATAGAAATATCTTGTCTCCAAGGGCAGAGGTGGGATGTGTTCTAGATCGGTGTCATCACAGTACACTGAGGTGCTGATGCACACACAGATCAAGCAGGTGGGAAGACCTGGTAGCAAGAAAGACAGAGTCACATAATGCAAACTGGACATAATGGAAAAATTAGGAATAACCCTATACAAATTGCCTAAATTACAAGTCACTGGGAGTGCACGTTAACCTAACTAGAACAGTCTCACACAACAGTTCTTTTTTCAAATTGTATGCATTTTGGAAAAAATCCCTATCGTCATCCTCATCCTCATTTTGTTTAGCTAAACCTGCACTATGAATGTCTCAGTTGACCATTAAGGATGGATGCACTATGTTAAATTATCCATTCCCGCTACCTGACATCTTTGAAAAATATACAATTTTCAACAAGATATTATTAGGAGGGTGCAGGGGAAGACAGTTGAGGATCTGGAAGGCTGTAGCCTTCCAGGATCCTTTCCTGGCTTTTCCATGCTCGCTCATCATGCTACATGGGGAGATGAATCTATCTGAGTACAGGGATGGAATGGGGGTGGGATGCAAGAAAGGGGCTTGAGGAGGATTCTATTCATTAGGTATTTGGGGCACTTGAAAGGCCTTTCTTTCTTTCTTTCTTTCTTTCTTTCTTTCTTTCTTTCTTTCTTTCTGTTTTTGTTTGTTTCAGCATTTTAATATTCTTCCCATTCCTGGCTAGCACATGCATGATTTGGGTCTCCATAATCTGGAGCCCTTTCATACTACACAGTTATAGCACTATGATTCCACTTTAATTGGCATGCTTCCATCCTTGAGAACCCTAGGGTTTGCAGTTTAGAAAAGAATATTTAGAATTCTCAGCCAGAGAATTTAAGTACCTTACCAAACTTCATAACCCAGGATTCCATAAGATATTGCTGTGAAAGTTTAAGTGGAATCATACTGTAGTGTGAAAGTGCCCCTGGAAAGATCTGGGAAACCATGACTGGTTAGTTGCTGTCAGGGCTCTAGAGATGGGAGCCAATGGGGAACAACATTCCTGGGGCCTGGATCCCTGGAGGATCTAGACTATTGGACAATGAAAAATGAACAAAGCATTTTAAAATAAGTGTTGGTATTTCAGTCCACAGAGGACCTATAAGTTCTGTTGCTAAATCTCACCACATGCAAGTCTTCCATTAACACTGGTGTTTATTAATATGATTCAGAGGTGGCAAATCACAGCACAACACTTGAGACCCAAACAACTGGGACCTAGTAATAGTAAAGCCATTAGGTTTATAGGAAGATTTACAGATGAGGGACCAAAAATACATCTTGCCTCAAGCCCAGTGCCATCTCTTAGCATCCCTGGTTGTGATGGTAAAACGTCAAAACACAACAAGGACAAAGAACCTCTGGCCTTCCCACTGTTCTGGACTTCAGCACTCATACTCCAGGTGTTATGGCCAATGGCAAGAAATTCTGAGAGATGTAGTCCAAAATATCTCCCAGCCCTGTTTTACATGGACAGAGGTGCTTAGTATCACTGTTGCTCCAAACAGTTCCGTCTTGCTGTTGCCAGTGTACTTTGGAAGAGAGATGATGAAGGAGCCAGCTGTCAATCTGTTGAAAAGAACCCCCTATCCAAGAAAGATCCAGAATTGTATTTAGTCCAGGCTCCATGGCCCTATGGGCTACTGCAAGACAAGGAGCTCAGTCAGACAGGAGAATTAATTGCAGAAAATAGTGCATTAACTCACTATCACAGCAGTGTTCATGTGTCTCCACGATACATTCACAAGATTGCTGGCATGGGAAGCTGCCCAAATTTGAAGTTCACACAGAGCATGCCCACAAGAAAAGATGGTGGCTACAAGTGAATTGTATGCATTATTATTCCCCAGAAGTTCCCTCATTCCTCCCCTTTTTTTGCTTTGTTAAATGAGAGATGTGGAAGAGTGATTTTATGCTTTTTTTAAAAATGCTTTTTTTTTGCTCTGCCACTCAAAAAAAAAGTGCACAATCGCTTCTGTGAAAATCAACAGTTGACTCTGGTCACTTCATCACTGGCAAGCCCACTGCCACACACATCCAACCAATCAGGTTTTGACTTCCAGGATGTGCTTCAATTTGAATTGGCTGTTCAAACGGTCTAGAATGCGCATTTTCGTATATTTTTTAAAAAACTTTGTGAGAAACAGCAGAGGCCTGTTATCATGAACTACCTGGAGTTTTCAACCCCCCTCCTTACAAATATGGTGAATCCTGGTTGGAGCTCATCTAGACAAAGGGTATTCTCCTCGAACTCTTTGAGGATTTTTTTCCTACCATCTAGACAACACCAAGGATTAGCATTGCAGGTCGGATTAACTGTTTTTGCATTAACTTTGCTAATGTTGGCTCTTATTTAAACTGAGATTGTTTCAGAATATTTAACCAATTTCAGAGCCTTGACCCCATGGCTTGATCCTTTTTTGATGCTGAAAAAATTATCCACCACTGCAAGATTAGCAGTGATTTGTGAGAACATGTGAGAGCAAAATAAGCAAAGATCTTCATCCCTATATTGTAACATTCAATGAATGCTCTTATTCTTAATAATTCTTTTACTGATTTTGTCTTACCTTTGAATTTGTGCTTATGCTTCGTAACTTTTTTGGGGTAATTTTAACAATAATTTGATATTTCTCATGAAATGCTTGGAGTGTAGTTTATTGTGGCAAAGCAGCTTTAAATAAATCAAACCAGAAGCAAGTAACTTCAGTGGGTCTGGTGTTTGCCTCCTCCAGATGTTGTGGTGGATTGCAGTCCCTCTTGGCACTACATACATCACTGAAATCTAGTGGGGTGGAAGCAACCAAAAAGGGATTGAACCCCCTTTTCAATAGGAAAAGATATGTGGGAACATTTTTAAAGAGAAGAATCCTACTTCCCTGAGGATTCCACTAATGCAATTCCTTGCTTTTAAAAATCTTGAAAAATTCAAGGTATTTTGACACTGTGATAATGCTGATATTTGATGTGTGTGCATGTTTGTGTGGTGCTTTGTAAAAACTCCCAGGATTGCCATGTGGCATTCTAGTTATATACTACCCACCCCTGAACAATACCTTATGAGAGGAAGACTCCACAACAGGCTGTGAGTGTTGGTTTGTGTTCTGAGATGGAAAAGGGTGTAGAAACAATGTAGTGTCAGACTAGCCATAATCACAAGTGTAGCACAATTATGGTGCAATCTTACATTTGCTCACAATTATGCATCTACTCACAATTATGCTCCATTGAATTCTATGGGATTTCTTCCAAGGTAAGTATGTTAGTGTGTTTAACAGCCGTCCTTAACACAGTGAGCTCCTGATATTTGGTACTACCATTCCTAGCATTCCTGACCATGGGCCATACAACCTTGGGGTGGATGGTAATTAAGTCCAGAGCATATTGCTGGGAAAAGTTTGTGTGTAGGATTCTAGCCCAAAATGATAGAAAGAGAAATGAGTCATTTCCAATTAAGAGATGGATCGCAAGGTGCTGGTCCAAAGAGCTGTTTAAAAATGAATCCGCATAAGCAAAGTCCAATCCAGAGGGATGTGATGCCAATATGAACTGAGGTTTGTCATTGTTGCATTGTTTGCCTTCAGCTCATTTCCAATTTATGGTGACCCTAAGATGAACCTATTACAGTGTTTTCTTGGCAAGATTTGTTCAGAGAGGGTTTGCCTTTGCATTCCTCTGAGGACAAGAGAGTGAGACTTCCCCTAGGTCACCCAGTAGGTTTCCATGGCCAAGCAAAGATTTGAACCCTAGTTTCCAGAGTTGTAGTCCAATGCTCAAATTACCACACTATGTTGGCTCTCTCAGGGGTTTGCTTGGTCTCACATATTTTAGAGAGACAAAACCAATGGAAATAGATGTATCTTTGCACTGAGAAGCCATTGCTGCTATGTCTGGAGCCAACCTTAATGTGATGGTGGCAACATGACAAGATTCCAGGCATCAATTAAAAATGCTTCAGTTGTTTGTTTGTTTTTTAAAGCACACGCTCTGTTCAAAGGACTAACAAGAATCCAAATGTATTTGCGGAGGAGTTCAAAGCAGAAAGGCAACAATTTTGCTCACCCAGCTACTTAATTTGTCCCAGTTTGGAGTGACAGAAAATGAATAAAGATATTTATCCCTCGCTATAGGATTTTAATTGTCACTAATCTAATTGCTACTCTGTCTGATTGTTTCTGCATCTCTGCTCATTAAAATGTTGTTGCTTTGCTGGAGTTTTTGTTATTCCCAAGTGGCTCCTCTCAAAAGTTCCTCTCACATCTCAAAGGAGAAGCCGAGAAATATTTTTACACAAAGGCTGAGATCCATTAACTCTACTGGAGGAGCGTAAGTCTCTGCCAGCATACTTACAACATTGTCTGGGGCAGAGGCTGTTCCCTTTCCCCTGTTTTCTCCCTCAGTGGACAACAGCAGCAGGGAATGATGCTGCAGGGGTGTACATGGGTGGATTCTGACTGTACTTGTATCTCTTCATATGAGCCTGCCCGAGTATGACAATCTTTTGGGGGAGGGCTTTCTTTTTGTCCCATCACCCTTCCAGGCTAGTCTGATGGGGCACATGTTGTCTGCTCCTAGGCTGTTGTTGTTATTATATCATGGTTTATTTATACAGAACTATGGAACTCCCTTCTGAGGAATGTTCAGTTTGCCCCCTCTGCTGTCTTTTTGCTGGCAGGCAAAGCCTTCACTAATCAGGGTAGGGGGCCATATAATTAGGTTGCAAAAGCTCTATTTTAATTGGATTGATGGTTTAATATCTTTTAAACTTGGGTACTCCATACTGTTTTACCTGTTTGTTTTAACTTATATTGTAAGCTGCTTTGAGTCCCACTTGGGAGAAAGTGAAGATACAAATCAAATCAATAAATTAATTGTGCACCAAAGAAAGAAGGAGAAGCTTACACACACAGAGAGAGAGAGAGAAAGAGAGAGAGAGAGAGAGAGAGAGAGAGAGAGAGTCTATCAGTCATGTGACATTAGGTTGGTGGTTACATGTAACAGGGCTTTCTCTGTAGCATCCCCCCTACTGTGGAACTCCCTGGCTGCATCTGCACTGCAGAAAAAATCAAGTTTGATACTTAGATTTTCCTTGGATTTTTTTCTGGGCTGTGAGGCCGTGTTCTGGAAGAGTTTATTTCTGACATTTCACCTGCATCTGTGGCTGGCATCTTCAGAGAATGGTTGGGTAGGAGTGTGTGTGGGGTTTATATACTGTAAACCCCTGTTGGAGAGGATATGTAGATTTGTGTATTTGAATGGCTAGTTTCTGGGTGGAGATATGCAAGAAGGATTAGTGTCTGTTTGGCTAATGGTTGGCTAATGGTCCATTGTCCAATTTTGATACTGCTTTAATGGCCATGGCTCAATGCTATGGAATCCTGGGACTTGTAGTTGTCATGGCACCAGAGCTCTCTGACATAGAAGGCTAAATATCTCACAAAACTATGAATCCCAAAATTCCATAGCACTGAGCCATGGCAGTTAAAGTGGTGTCAAACTGGATTATTTCTGCAGTGTAGATGCAGCCCCTCTCAAAGGAGGCCAGACTGGCTCAATTCCGAGTTTCCTGCAGGCAGTGAAGACTGTTATTTTGCTTAGGCTTTGGATCTTAAAATTAGGTCTGCTTTGACTGCTTTTGAAATTGTTTGTCTGGTTTTAGAGCAATTTTTGAAGAGAAGTCTAGAGTATGTCAATTGGTTTTAGTTATTTATTCAATGTTTTAAAAATGCTTTTATTGATTGTGCATCACCCTGGTGGCCCCCATGGGTCAGGAGGAGATAAATAAATACCTTAAATAAAATCAATCAATCAATCAATTAATCAATCAATTTATTTTACTGCCCACCTTTTCTCTAAGAGCGGTGTGTCACACGTGCACACACACACACACGTGGGCTTGCCAAAGCAGCAATGGCAGCTCTGTAGAGGGCTAGTATAACAACTTCCATTCCATTATGGGGTTGCTGCTGGTAAGCCTGTGAGCTGGAGAGTGAAAGCCACAAGTTTCTCCCTCATGTGTTTCAACCAGAGTCTAGGGACGTCACTTTTGAACTACAGTTCCCCTGATCTTGTGCTTGTTTACACTGGTGAAACCCCCCAAATCCCTCTTGAATCTGGCCTGATAATGCCATATGATGTATGGTCCTATCTACACCAGACTTGGGAATACCAGCTTAATTTAGAAAACTCGCAGTTTTCTCCGGAGTTTGCTTGAAACTCAGATGAAAACTGTATTCTGAACAATCCATCTGCATTAGATGGAGGGAGGTGATGAGAGGAAGGACAAGCATTGCCTGAGGCACTGCCATCCCCCACCCTATTGACACCACTTCCTCATTTCAAAGGCAGAGCCCCTGTGCTAGTCGTTCTCTCTGAGGTCAGAGCGACCAGCCAGCCCCGTCGTCATGAGGCTGGCTGCCCATTCCAACTTCAGAGAGAATGACTAATGGCAGGGCTCTGCTTTCATGGAGCATAATCACTCTTACTGAGCTCTGTGAAAGCAGAGCCCCAGCACTAGTTGCTCTCTCTGAAGTCAGAACGGGCAGCCAACCTCATGATGGCAGGACTGGCTGCTCCTTCTAACCTCAGAGTGGGTGATTGTGCACCAGAAAAACGGAGTCTCAGTGCTAGTTGCTCTCTCTGAGATCAGAAGAGGCAGCCAGCCTCACAATGGCAGGGCTAGCTGGTCATTCTGGCTTCAGAGCAGGCAATTATGCACCGGAATGGCAGAGTTCTGTCCCTCGTCTGGACCATACCAGCAGCAGCACCACCATGGAGGTGGCTGGCTAGCAGTGGCAGTGGACCCACAGCTTCACTTGAGGTAAAAATCTGAATGCAGGTAAGGTATGGCACTTAAATGTGGGCCAGAGTAGTCTGAATTTCATTCACCACAGCTCTGGGCCAAAGTAGTCCAAATTCCATCGGGATTTTTACCTCTAGTGTAGACAAACCCTTACTTCTATCTAGAATTGCCCAGATGAAGCTAGATAGTAGAAGCAGCCAAAACAATGCATCAGCCCCAGCAGATCCTGGTGGGGACTGCGGGGCTACATGGACTATACACATGCCTCCATGTACTGGGTGCTGGCCTGGTCTTCTCACACCATATGCCCCACTGTTTAGGGCAGAGGCAGACAAACTCCAGGCATCCAGGGCCCTCCAGGACCCACCATGGGCTGCATTAGCCCCCATAATCCCTAAACAAAAGTGGTCAGAAATACAATTCCATGTTGGTACAGTACAGTCTTCTTCTGCTTATGTCATGCACAAGGTCACTTAGAAGACCGCTTGGAAGGTGGTAGACTCTCCTTCCCTGGAGGTTTTTAAGTAAAGGCTGGATGGCTACCTGATCGCCCCACTTATGCATCACCAAGAAACAAGAACTGTATCCCTGAAAAACTATGTATCAGTGTCTGAATAATGGAGCCCCCAGCTCCATAATTACCCTGCACTGACAGGGAGCAGTGGGTTTCTGGGAAAGCTGAGCCCAACATGAAAGAAGCAGCATGGCTCAGTGGAAAGGTGAGTAGAAAGAGTAGGTGACTGGGGAGACAAAGAAGCAGTGGCAGGGAAAGAGCAGCCTGCAGGCATGATGTAAAACAAACTCTGCAGTGGTCACCCATTGATCAGTGTGGGAGGCCAATGATTAGTGCAGAGAACCCGGCCCTGAGACACCATCCATTCTCGTTCTACCACCTGAGACAGTAGCCTGCATCCGCCAGGTGCAGAATGGATCAGGTGCACAAATACTCCTTGCTTTTGAGAATGAAATGTTGTAGGAGATATTTTAGGCCACTGATGAATCTGTCCTACATGGATATGGAGAAAGAAGGAAACCAATGGAAGAAGCATACACATTTTGAACATTGGTCAGGAGATTAAACACCACCTTTACCATTTGGCTTCTTTGTTGCTGTTTTTTTCATAGCTGAAAAAGAGTCTTTTGCTTTACCTACCCTGATCTGTTATGGACCCAAACACACCTGGTCCCTTTGGCCTGTCTTCTGTGGAAGTGGGTGAGCTCCTCTGTGGAGTGTCTGTTAGCACAGCTGTTGTGCTCAGAGGTTCTGCTATGCTCTTGATGGGTGGAGCCAAGGTGCCAACCTCAATCTGTAAATAAACCAAGGGCTATGAATCTTCTTAGTTGTGAGGCTCAGAGCCAATGCCAACATTTTCAGTTCCCAGACAGGTGAACTCTTTCCAAAGTTTATATTCTCTAAGATTAAAGGGTGCTTTTTTCTATCTTTCTTGAGCTGCAATCTCGCCTTTTGATGGCTGAGTCATACTTCTTCTGTGCAGAAGTATTTCAAATATCCCTAGGTGGATAATGTAACATATAGGCCAACTAATCACCAAGAAACAGTTGTTAGACATTCTAATGATCCCAGTGGGTGAAGAGGGTGGGGGGAAATCACCTTCAGCCTGAACATTGCTCCTGGCTGTATTAGCAATGAGTTGATTCTCACAAAATACTGTTCCATGTGAATACAATAGATGCCCAACCATGAGAGTAGAATTGCTTAAATGTACATGGAAAGGATTGTGTCAAGTAGCATTGGATTTGCAGAAACATATTTTTTTTAACACAGTAATTTGTCTAGAGAGGGCAGGTCTCCACAGTATTCCATCTTGTTGACATTAATATATAAAACTGTGATGGGCAACAGGACTGATCCCAAGACCACTCTGGAGAGACAGATGCTAGCAGGAGGTAGTGCTTTGGGTATGTGATAGGGCTTTGGAGGAGGTGACATCAGGGGCAAATCTCATCCCCAAAATTCTGGTCCTTTGCATCATCTGCTACCCTTTCACACAAGACAGCTATAGAACCATGATTCCAATTTAACTGCCATTGCTACATCTTATGGAATCCCAGGGTCTTGAGCTTGGTGAGGCACTAGAGATCTCTGGCTCAGAATTCTAAATGCCCCTCCAAAAACTGCAAACCCCAGAATTCCATAGGAGGGAACCATAGCAATTAAATTGGAATCATAATGCTGTAATTATTTAGAGTGAAAGGGTCCTTGATCCCTTTTGACTTTCTGTATACAGAAAGAAGGACACTTTGCCAGTGCTTGGAGGAGAACACCTGCACACCTCGGCTGGCATCTCCCACTAGTTGTCAGCTTTGATTAGGACAATGAGAGACAGGTAGAAGGTCTCAGCCAACACTTGAAGGAGCTTCTATGCCCACATCTTGTTATTCCAAGAGGATTCATCTGGCACCTGGAGGATATGCTCTTTTGAGTACCAAACCAGTTGCCCCTTCATGGGGTTTCCCTGAAGTGGGGGAGGAGTGAGAAAGGACCTAAGTGGACTCCTACCCCTAAGCTATGGGACAGAGGTTCCTTTCCCTTGCTCTAAGGGTTTAGCAGTCTAGCACTCTTTGAAGACAGGGTTCTTCAGGAGTGATTCCTCATAGATGAAACCACATATTTTATGAGCATCATATAAGATGATAAGAGGAACAAAGTTAAATAAAGGCATTATAACACTTCATGTAAATCTAGTTTTCAACAGAAAATGTCACCATGCTTACCTGTATCTGATCTGGATTGGAGCTATACAGAGAGTGACTCCCCCTCCCCCCACCCTCATACACCCTTCTCAGCTACAGTTTGTGTTGGGAGAGAATCTCTCACTGGTCCATTCATACTGGCATCATGGAAGGTAAGGAGTTCATTCCCAAAGGCCATGGTCTCAACTTGAATCCCACCCCCTACCATGGCTCTTGTCGTTTTAAAGTTCAGCCTCTCCTATGGCTGATTTGCAGCCTATCACTAACTTGCTACTTAATACTGTACTAACCTAGTGAGAGACTTAAAGCAAGAGACCTGTGGTGGGGTATGGACCTGTGGCCCTCCTGATGTTGTTGGACTGCAATTCCCATCAATTGTCTCCAGGATGCCCAATGGTCCTGGAGTTGTAGATGGGAGTTGTAGTTTAACATCTGGGGGCACAGAATATATGAGTCACAGCAAGCTACAAAACAAATGCAGGGGCAAGGAAAAGATCTCTGACTGCGGGCATGGTGAATGAGATACACACATTTGTCAAAGATGACTGAAGCTGCTGTTTTAACATACCTGATGGTCAGGCTCCTGGGAGAAAACAGCCAAATCGCAATGCTTCTGTCACAGAGGGGCTTTGTCTACACATGACTGTGTGTGCACTCTGTACCCCCAGAGCCTAATTCTATACCAAGATAATCCAAATTCTATAAGCAGAATACATTATATGATTTTGCATAAATTTGTATATCATTATCCCCTCCCTCAGATTCTAGCTTTCAAACTTTTGGGAATCATTTTGAAGGGGAAAAAAGTGAAACGTAAGAAGAGAATAGTATGAATATACATAAGGGATAGAAGCCAGCAGCTGGTGTTCATGCAGGGAATGAGTGGCATATGAAATGTTAAAGGGTACTTTACTGTGAAACTGTAAAGCAGGACAAATTATAACCAGAGTTAGGAAAAAATACTTTTCTGGGACTGTCAGCAGAATCTGTTGTGCATAAAAGTTTTATTTTCCAAGGTCTATGAATAACAATTCCCCCTCTTTGGGGAACTGTTTCGGTCACAACAAATGTGTGTTTGTGTGTGTGTGTGTGTGTGTGTGTGCCTTCAAATATACATAGCACTAATAGCATACCTTTGATGCCAGATCCCCATAATCATAGATCTCTTCATAATTACTAAGATCAATGACCTCTCCATAATTGTCCAGGTTGAGATCATAATTGTCGAGATCCAGGTTGTCATAAACTGTGACGTCCATTGTTTTGTGTTTCTCCTTCTCCTCCTTTTCATCTTCCTTAGGCAAAGCAGGTCGAGCCAGTGATAAAGTCAAAGTGGTGATTATTATACCTAATAAGGCTGCAGTCTGCATGCTGTGCCTGAAGAGATGGTGAGGAACAACAACAGATCATTTGTAACATCATATTATAACATCATGTAGCATGAGTTCTGAGTACAGTATTTTGGACAACAACTCTGCATCCATAAAGTGAAAACAAGAACACTCTTTGGCTTCCTTTCCTGATTAAATTGTAATTGACTTTAGTAGGAAAGAGCCTTATAAAACCTAACATAATAGATGAGTTTTGTATGGATCTGAATGGGGTGAGGAAAATGTGGACCTTTGGCCACACACAGCTCCCAAACTCCAGTTTTGTGACCCCCCCCCCAAGTCCCCAGACAGTCCCTCAAAGTACTCCCAACACCACCACCATTTAAAATGGTGATTTGGGGGTGATTTTTCATGTGGAAACTACAAAACTGCATAACAACCATGTAAATATATGGCAGTTTGGTTTCCCCATATGCCAGAAACCCCAGCCTCTCCAGCCTGTTTCTTAGGCTGCAAACCCACTGAAAATGGCAACTGAAAGTGATATGAGCTCACTTCTAGAGCACCACAGTGCACTGGTACAGCCCAGGAAAGGGGGCACAGGTCAAATATTGGTCCCTGCCCCCTGTGCATTTGCAAAAGGGGTGGCCCTTTTGAATGTTTTGAATGCTTTATCATCACTATTCAGTTTTCATTGTATGCTCATTTCCCCCATATGCTCAAAATGGCTCCCAAAAAGAGGGAGGGAAACAATCAATTTACACACACATGAACTAAAAGCTCCCTGTTAGGGTCGCCATGTATACATTGCCAAAAAAGGAGGGGGGAGAAAGAAAGGAACGGAAAGGGGGGGAAAGAAAAAGGAATTGATTTATCCAAAAAAGATGCCAAAAGAGGACATAGATTTGCTTAAAATGTTTAATTGCTAGTTCATGGGTACACATGTAGAAGCAATTACAGGTTGAGTCTCCCTTATCTGGAATTCCAAAATCTGAAATATTCTGAAATCCAAAATTGTCCACATGAGTGGCTGAAATAGTGATAAATTTGCTTTCTGATGGTTCAAGAGTACACAAACTTTGTTTCATAAACAAAACTATTAAAAATATTGTGTGTAAAATTACCTTCAGCCTGTGCGCACAAGATTTGTATAAAACATACATGAATTTTGTGTTTAGACTTAGGTCCCATCTCCATTATATAATAATAATAATAATAATAATAATAATAATTTATACCCTGCCCCTCTGCTAAAAACAATCGGGGCGGCTTCCAACAATTAATGACTAAAAACACCACCCACCCCCACCCTCCCCCATAAAAAGACATTAAACACTATAAAATTAAAACCTTATAACTAAAAACACATTAAAAACAAATATATACATAATTTTAAAAAGCCAGGAGACTGAGCTCTTGAGGTTGGGATCTAATCAGAAAAGGCCTGGCGAAAGAGATCCGTCTTTAGTGCTTTTTAAAAGCTACTCAAGCTTGGCAACTGACGGATCTCATTCGGCAGGCCATTCCATAAATTGGGGGCGATTACCAAAAAGGCCCTCTGGGAGGTTGTAGACAGCCTAGATTTTTGTGGCTGAAGCAAATTCCTCCCAGAGGACAGGAGTGCGCAGGGAGGTTTGTATGGGAGGAGGCAGTTCCAAAGATAAGTTGGAGCCAAGCCATTTAGGGCTTTAAAGGTAATAACCAACAACTGATAGGCAGCCAGTGGAGAGATTTTAATATTGGAGTTATATGGTCTCTCCAAGATATTCCTGAGACCACTCTGGCTGCCATATTTTGTACCAACTGAAGTTTCCGGGCCAAGCACGAGGGTAGCCCCATGTAGAGCGCATTGCAGAAATCTAGACGAGAGGTTACCAGCGCGTGCACCACAGTCTCGAGGTCCCTTACTTCTAGGAAAGGGTGCAGCTGGCATATCAGCCGAAGCTGATAACAAGTGCTCCTGACCGTCGCATTCACTTGACTCGTCATCTGAAGCGATGAATCAAGGAGCATCCCCCAGACTGTGAACACAGTCCTTAACGAAGAGCATGACCCTGTCCAGGACTGGCGGTTGCAAACCAACTCCTGGTTTCAGGGCCGCTACCTTGAGCACCTCCGTTTTGTCCGGATTTAATCTCAATCTGATTTTCCTCATCCAGCCCATTACTGCTTTAAGACAGTCATTAAGAGGAGAGATGCCATTGGAATTCGAGGCCGATGATTGGGACAAGGAGAAATAGATCTGGGTGTCATCAGCCTACTGATAACACCCAGCCCCATAACTCTGAATAATCTCACCCAGCGGCTTCATATAGATGTTAAACAGCATCGGGGACAGGATGGTGCCCTGCGGAACACCACAAGTAAGCTCCTTCCTGCTGGAGCAGCTGTCCCCAAGCCGCACCCTCTGGGACCTGCCCGAGAGGAAGGACCGGAACCACTGGAGCGCAGTGCCTCCGATTCCTAACCCACTCAGGCGATCCAGGAGAATGCCATGTTCTATCGTATCGAAAGCCGCTGAGAGGTCCAGAAGCACCAACAGGGACACATTACCCCTGTCGATGCTTAGACGCAGATCATCGGTCAAGGCAACCATGGCAGTCTCAACTCCAAATCCCGTCCTGAAGCCAGTTTGAAATGGGTCTAGATAATCAGTTTCATCCAAGACCACTTGGAGTTGAAGAGCAACTGCCCTCTCGATCACTTTGCTCAAGAATGGTAACATAGAAACCGGCCTATAGTTGTTCATGTCCAGGGGGTCTAGGGAAGGTTTTTTCAGGAGTGGCCTAAACGCCACTTCCTTTAAACAGGATGGAACACACCCTTCCCTGAGGGATGCATTGATGATGTCCTTAAGGAACACCATCAAGGTACCCCCCCCCAGATGGCCAGCCATGAAGGGCAAGGATCATCTCCCTTACTTTAACAAGTAGCTTGTCCACATCCTCAGTACTCACAGATTGAAATTGATTCAGTAAACTTACATCAACGGAGTTGCTGGACACTTCGTCAATTGTTTCTGTCAAAAATGCTGGCATCTAAGTCGGCTCTTATCCGAGAGATTTTATCTGCAAAGTAGTTGTTAAATGCGTCACAGCAGGCCGTTGTTGGGTTAAGCAATGGGTTCTGCGCAGGTATAACCTGCGTCATCTCCCTTACCACCCTGAACAGCTCTGCTGGGCGGGACTCTGCAGACGCAATACATGCAGAGGAGAAGGATCTCTGCGCTGCACGTATTGCCTCTCGATAGGACCGAAGAAAATTCCTATGTCGAGTCCTGTCGGATAAGAGTAGAGTTTTCCGCCAGTTGCGCTCTAGTCGTCCAACCCGCTTCATTTTCCTAAGCTCTGAAGTATAGCATGGCTTATGGTTAGAAGCGGGTTGGAAAGGACGCTTGGGAGCGATCGTGTCAATAGCCTTGGTAAGATCGATGTTCCAAGTATTAACCAAAGCTTCGACAGGGTCACTGGCATTACCAACCATTAAACCCTCCAAGGCTTTCTGGAATCCTATTGGTTCCATTAGCCTTTGGGAGTGGACCATTCTAATGGGTCCACCACCCCTGGTGGGGCGGGAAGAGACTTAGTTCAGTTTTGACCAGGAAATGATCCATCCATGACAATGCGGTGGTTTTTATAACCTCTGCCCATGGATATTCCTGTTCCGTACTGAAGACTGCATTGAGCGGATGACCCACACAATGTGTGGGCCCAACGACCAATTGGGATAGGTCCATGTTTGTCATGGTTTCCATGAACTCCCGAGCCACACCAGTCAGATTTGTCAAGCTGGTCTCAAGTGGAATGTTGAAGTCGCCCAAAACTAAAAGCCTGGGCGACTCCAACAGCAACTCTGAGACCAGCTGTGTCAGCTCGGTTAGGGAGTCTGCTAGACAACAGGGTGGTCGGTATACTAGCAGAATCCCCAAACTATCCCTGGTCCTCAGGCTAAGGTACATACCCTCAAAGTGGACTGTATTTTGGACAGGTATCCTGGTCAAGGTCAGATTGTTCTTATAAACCAGAGCCACTCCGCCCCCCCCCGCCCACTTCTCTTCACCCGCTCACTGACAGAATACCCGGCTGGGAGGGCCTGCATCCACATGACAGCGCTATCCTCTCCCAGCCAGGTTTCTGTGAAGCAAGCCAGGTCGGCACCCTCATCCAAGAGAAGACCGTAAATAATATTTTTATTCTTAACCGACCTGGGATTGCAGAGGAGCAAAGTAAGGTTCTGTGGAATGGTTGGTACACTCTCCAATCCATTCTGGGAAACAGGGTGAACTGAAGGTGGGATAGCTAACAAACAGCGATCCTGCCTTCTTTTGTACCATCTGTTCACTCTGTTCCAACCATACCTCCCTTTCCCCAGCACAACTCCAATTTCCGCCCCCAGTCCATTCCTGGCCTCAGCTGACTCCAATTGCTGGCTTCGAGTCCTTCTGGCTGCTGGCTGGTGTTCCTGAGGGGGTGGGAGTGGCTTAAAACGCCAGCCACTCCTGGCCACGCCCCCTCCCGCTGCTGCCTCGCTGCCCAGAAGTCCTCAGGGCCCCACTACAGCCTCCTGGCCCGGTGGAATGGGGTGAAAGGCTGCTGCAGGCTGGAGAACCTCTGGCTTGCTGGCTGGTGTTCCTGAGGGGGTGGGAGTGGCTTAAAATGCCAGCCACTCCTGGCCATGCCCCCTCCTGCTGCTGCCTTGCTTCCCAGAAGTCCTCAGGGCCCCACTACAGCCTCCTGGTCCGGTGGAATGGGGTAAAAGGCTGCTGCAGGCTGGAGAACCTCTGGCTTGCTGGCTGGTGTTCCTGAGGGGGTGGGAGTGGCTTAAAATGCCAGCCACTTACATATGTGCAAGTATTCCAAAATACCTCTGGTAATATCAAGCATTTTAAATAAGGGAGACTCAACCTGTACTGTAATTTAAGGACAAATTTATCAGTCCATCAATCACTTTATTTATATCCTGTCTTTCACCCAAGACTGGGAACTTTTTCAAATGGGGGACCCCCCCCCCCGGAGGAGGTCGGGAGAAGAGCGGGGCTGTCGTGCTTACAGCATCCTGTTTCAGACAGCCCCACCATCCTCTGTCCTCCTCCTGACTTTCCCCTGTGCATCCTCCATGCTGTGTGTGCCACTTTTTATTGATGGAAAACCTCCATCAATAAAAAGTGGTGCCTGCAGCACGAGGGAAGGTCGGGAGGAGGACGGAGGAGGATGGGGCTGTCTGAAATGGACCTCTGTAAGTGCAACAGCCCCTTTCTTCTCCCGACCTTGAGGTTTTTTTAACCCTGTTTGAAAAAGTCCTGGGACTCAAGGCTGCTTACATATTGAAAGAAATAAACATAAAACCATGTGTAGCAAAAAATGTACACAAATCTAGATGAAAATAGTATTAACCCATAAACTGTAAACAGAGAAATAGAGAAAAGCATAGGAGAAGTGCAATACATCTTGCTGTAGTGGGGGAGATTGAGGTCAGGTAGCCTGTTTGCCTCCTCAGTTTGCTGCTTGGGTGCAAAGTATGAATGTGCCACTTTAAGGCTCCCTTCACATAGTTCTTTGTTTTTAAACTGGACTCGGATTGGCCAGTCCTTCAAATTGAGAGCACCTTCACAAAGGACTGTTTTCTGACCATCCTTCAAGAAGAGGATGAACTCTGTCAAAAGGTCATATGACCTCCCTGCTCACTGTGCAAAAGGGAGTGTTATAGAAGACCACAACTAGTAAATGGTTAGGAATAAGAAGGAAAGGAGTTTCCTTTTGAGCATGAGCAGAGCAGTTTTCTCTCACCATGAGAAAACATCACTGCGTTACCGTATATTCCGGCGTATAAGACAACTGGGTGCATAAGACGACCCCCCAATTTTTAAGTTAAAATATAGAGTCCCCCCCCCCCGCCAGCCAGCCACCTGGCTGGAAAGCCTGTCCCCTACCAGCCAGCCAGCTCGGTGGCTGTAGATGATGGAATAGTCTGTGAAATTAAAGGATTGAGAACAGCTAAAAAAGCATGGGATACTTTGAAAAATCTCTGTGGTGTTCAATCTTTGGAAAGTAAGGTTGCATTAATAAGTTGGTTAATATGAAGCTATCAAATCCCAAATTTTTGAATGAGCACATTAATGAATGAGCACATTAATGATTTTAGAGCCACATTGGCAGACAAGAGAATTTCACCATAGACAAAACTTGATGCAAAATGATAAGTCTGAATCCAGAAATTCTAATTTTAGGCTAACTTGTCCTGAAAAGAAACATCATTTTGACTCTCCTGAGCTAAATGGATGGCCATTTAACACTTCAAAGTTCATTTAACACTGCAAAGCAGTCATTCTCACAGCAGGAGGAAGGATCTGCTGGGAAAACTGCCCAGGCCATTTACACTTCAATCATTCTCACAGCAGGGGAAAAGATCTACTGGGGTATAAGACCACCACCCCCCACTTTTGAGGAGATTTTCAAGTGTTAAAAAGCAGTCTTATATGCAGGAATATATGGTACTTCTCTCAAATCATCTAGCCTCTTTCACACTGCCCCAAGCTCCAGCAACTTGTATTTTAGAACAATGGTGGACAATCTGTGTCCTTCTAGAAGTTGCTGGATTATAACTCCCACCATCCCTCACCACTGGTTATGTTGGCTGGGACCTATGAGAGCAGTAGTCCAACAATATCTGGAGGACAGTCTATTCCTTACCTCTGATGTAGAGCTTAAGCTTAAGCATTACTTTTTGCTGGGGATTTGACTACACAATGGGGGGGGTGGTTAAAAAATCTAATTGAAAATTTGACTTCTTTGGCCTGGGGCTGTCCCACACAATATTCAGACCACTCTGGTCCAGATTTAATTACCATATGTACCTGGCCAAAAAGTCCACCTCCCCATTGGATTTTTATCCCTTACTGTAGGTCCGTCACTGCTGTCTAGCCAGGCACTCTTCCCAAAGAGCTTCATGCATACTCTTTAACAAGGCAGACCCCTGCTGTATGGCCACTTGTTGTGAGGTCAGAGCAAGTGGCTGCACCCAGAGCAATAAACCTATTTATGGCATGATGAATTACAGATGATAAAGGAATGCTTATTGCTTAGGTCTTATCTCCACATTTTCAGACACACCCAGCATACTGGCGATCATTCTGAGGGTCAGAGTGAGTGACTCTGCCCAGCACTGAACAACGGGCACCACCATTTCCCCCCTCCTTGGTGCTGCTGCCACTGGCTTTGCCTTCCCAGTGCATAGTGAATGAGTGACTGTGTACTGGGAAGGCAGGTGTGGAGAAGGGGGAAAATGGTGGTGCCTGTGAGGCAGTGTTTGTCCTGACTCCCCACCTTCCAAATCCAGTGTGGATCTTTTGTCCACACTACCGTTTTCTCAGGAGTTTCCAGCAAACTCCAGAGAAAACAGTGAGTCTTCCAAAACCAGGTTTCAGCTGATATACCCCAAGTCTGGTTCAGATAGGGCTGTAGGTCATGTGGCACTTTGGCACCAGATTCAGGGATAATGCTTCCCCTCTCGTGTGGCATTATTAGGCTGGATTCAGTGGTGGGATTCAGATTTTATCACTAGTGTAGATAAGGCAGAGAGGGACTAAAAAAGTTTCTTTTTCAAGGTTAAACACAGTGTGCAGCAAGGCCAGCTCATAAGGAATCCCAGTATGCTTTTTTTCCCCCCATTAAGCCATCTTTCCTGCTGCCACATCTCCATCTATGAGTCCTTGACAATCTGACAGCTGGCCTTATTACTGCAGCTTCTATGAGCTCCTTATGATTATTACACCTTCCCTTGCCTTCAGAGATGTCCTGACCTTGCCCTGCAGTAGTTTCAAAAGAAGCTCCACCACAAGATTCATGAAAAGACTTGGGGGGCTTTACTTCAGAGCAGCAGAGAACAAATAGCTGAAGCTTCTAGCCCTGAGGGGTTTATTACTCCCTTTCCCCTTTCAGTCATTTTCATGCGTGAATGCTTGCCTGTGATGGAGAGGCCCAGAGCAGCTTCACCTTTTGCTCACCAAGGCAGCTTGGGCTGTACTATAAAAGACATTCAGGTTCAGGGGTAGCGAAGCAAAAAGCACTTTCAGAACTAGGGAACTGAAGTTTGCACCACCAGTAGGAATACCAATACACCTATTCATAACTTGATGAATTACAGATGATAAGGAAATGCTTATTGCTTAGGTCTTACCTCCACATTTTCATACACACCCAGATTGTCATGTAACAGAAATCCTGGGGAAAACAATTCTAACTCAAAGTGTAAGGTTATTTTTTTTCCACTGACAATTGAACAAAGAAGATTTGAGCAGGAGAAGCAATCATATCATAGAATTGCCTCCTCCCACCCTCCAACAGGGCTCCTGTGTGAAGTCGAAGGCTTTCACAGCTGGCATCCATAGATTTTCCTTGGGTTTTTCCCCGGCTGTGAGGCCATGTTCTGGAAGAGTTTACTTCTGATGTTTCACCTGCATATGTGGCTGGCATCTTCAGAGAATGGTTGGGTAGGAGTGTGTGTGGAGTTTATATCCTCTGAACCCCTGCTGGGGAGTATATGTATTTTTTTGTAATTGAATGGTTAGCTTCTGGGTATAGAAATGCAAGGATGATTAGTTTCTGTTTGGCTAATGGTTGGTTGATGGCCCATTATCTGCTGGAAATCCCCTTGTCCCTGGGTGGAATTCCTTTGTAAGTGTTGAGTTTTGATTCTACTGTTTTTCAATACTGGAAGCCAGATTTTGTTTATTTTTTACTTTTTCCTGTTGCAGTTGTCCAGGTGTTTGTGGATTTCAATATCTTCTCTGTGCATTCTGACATGATAGTTGTTAGCCTGGTCCAGAATTTCTGTGTTTTCAAATAACGTTTTGTGTCCAGGTTCGTTAATAACATGTTTAACATGTTCTGCTACTGCTGATTTTTCTGGCTGGCCCAGTCTGCAGTGTCTCTCATGTTCCTTTATTCGTGTTTGCACACTGCATTTAGTGGTCCCTATGTAAACTTGTCCACAGCTGTCAACACTTACAAATGAATTCCACCCAGAGACAAGGGGATTTCCAGCAGATAATGGCCCATCACCCAACCATTAGCTGAACAGACACTAATCATCCTTGTATTTCTATACCCAGAAACTAACCATTCAATTACACAAATTTACATATACTCCCCAACAGGGGTTCCTAATATATAAACTCCACACACACTCCTACCCAACCATTCTCTGAGATGCCAGCCACAGATGCAGGCAAAACATCAGAAAGGAACTATTCCAGAACATGGCCTCACAGCCTGGGGGAAAAAAACCCAAGGAAAATCTATGGATGCCGGCTGTGAAAGCCTTTGACTTCACAGTGATGTCAGTGCTTGGACAGCAGCCATGTTAGCATTGCAATGTGTTTGCCCAAGTGTTGACTCCATCTGTTCATATATTTGTAATTAATAATAGTTATTATTTTGTACCTAATACCACTGGTGTACATGATGTTTACACAAAAGCAGACTGAGAGACATTTGCAAATGTTAATACAAAGATGCAGTGCATATGTCCAATGCCACAAACAGATACACCCACATGAGCATACAAAGATATAGATTACATAAGCCTTCCAGTTTATTTTAGGCACAACTTAAAATGTTGATTTTAACTTTTAAAGCTACAAATGGTCTTGGGACTGAGGTATCTGAACCTGCCTAGTCCTTGAGATCTATGAGAGACCCTTGTTCAAGTGACCCTGCTGGGAAGTAGTAACAAGGGGAGAGGGCCTTCTAAGCGGTGGAATCCCACTAGTGGAATTCCTTTCCTGATGCAGCTAAAGAAAGCATCAACCTGTATGTTTATACAAGGTGATTTGACAAATTGTTAGTGCAGTTGGTTGGCAGCTCTCATGTAAATGGGGCAGTAAATCCACTGTGAGTTGAAGTCTGACCTTCAAAGAAACTATTTTGGGAATGCAGGTCAACATCTTGGATAGCTCCTTTAATGTTCAGACTAAAACCCAACTCAAATCCCCCCCCCGACATGGGAGCCACCAGCTGCCAGTGACTGTTGGAGGATGAGGTTGTCAGTAGCTGTTTGTAACCTCCAGTATCAGAGGCACTCTACCTCTAAATATCAGAGGCTAAGAGACACATGTAAGGGTACAGTTGCACTCCTGTCCTGCTTGTGTGCTTCTCATGAGCATCAGGCTGGACACCACGAGAGCAGAATACTGGGCTAGATAGACCTGTATTCTGATTTACTTTGTATGTCATTTTAATGCAATTCAGTTACCAGCTGAAAACTGTGTTTTCTACCACAGCTTTTAACATCTTTAAGGGCTCTGTTTGCCCTAATATGGCTATAGGTTTTAAAACTAGATTGGATGCTATGTTGTTTTGTTGATGCTGTCTGTATGTAAATAAAGATCAAAATAAGTACACACTGATGTGCTTATATATCTCTTCCCATAGCCATGCAGAGGTGTTTTCACACATGTGTGCACACTTATACAATTCCTGCAGAAGGAAACTCACAAGCATGTGAAAAGCACATGATCACATACAGAGGTCAGCACGCATGCTCTTTTATTTATGTACATATTCATAAATGCACGTGACATCCTTTTGTGTTTTGTTCTCTTAAAAAAACAACACCTTGAACTGAGAATTATAGATCTTCATCCCACCCCCACCCCTTCAATCTTCCACAGATCAAATCAAGCAGTAGGTGCATAATGATACGCTTTTGAGGACCACATGGCAGGATGAGCTCAGGCATTGTGTATTAGCCCTAGCAGCCGGATAGCTTTCATGCTCACACAAGTTCTCTGAAGTGAGTATGAAAGTGCCAGAGCTCCGCTAGTTAAGGACAAAAAAGAAGAGGGAAAAGTGGAGCAAATTACAGATGTACCTACCACTTTGTTGCTTGTCTGCCTTCAGTCGAGAGGACAACCTTTCTGTACCATGCAATAGGACTGCCAATTTTATAGTGAGAATGATGGTCGTAGAAAAGGCACAATGGTGCAGAAGTGATGAGTGGGCAGAGGCAGGACAGAAAGGGTAGCCAATCAGGGTGATGGTTGGTCATTCCATCTGTCACCATGCTACCCCCTCCTCTTTGACCCCCTATGGTGTCCCTTAGAAAAGTCCACCAGAAGTAAACAAGCTCAGTTAACCCTTTGCTCTGAGAGGCTGGTCTTCTTGTTGGGATGAGAGAGAGTCCCAGCTAGAGAATAGCCTTGTCGTCTTACACAGACTTTGGAGTGGTTCTATTCAACTGGACGGATGTACACAGAGAGGCAGAACAAAGCACAAAAGAATGTCACATGCATTTTTGAATATGTACATAAATAAAAGAGCATGCATGCTGACCTCTGTATATGATCATGTGGTTTTCACATGCTTGTGAGTTTACTTCTGTAGGAATTGTATAAGTGTGCAATGCCACATGTGGGTATGTATGCACACACATGAAAACACCTATGCATGCCATGGGAAGAGATACATAAGCATATTAGCAAGTACATATTTTGATCTTTATTTACAGACAGCAACAACAAAAGAACACAGTTTTAAAACCTATAGCCATAGTAGGCCAAACTGAGCCCTTTAAGGTGCTTCAGTGGTGGAAAATAAATGAGCTGTGGGCAGTCATTCCAATTCAGTTCACACTGAACCTCCTGCTTCTTTCCAACCAGTTTAAATGAAACCAGCTCCTGAAAAGTTTATAGGGGAGTGGTTACCATAGCTTTTATTATTCCAACTCCTATGCTTTTAAACTACAGCCTCTCAGACTGCTATGGAGATCAAGCCTTCCTTCCTCACCACTAACAGGTGTGGAGGGGTTGTGGGGATTTTGACTGTTTTATTTGCGCATCACCTATTAAAGGCAGGCCTTGGGAACCTGTGCCCCTTCAGATGTGCTGGACTCAAATTCCCATCACTCCCAGTCAGCTTGGCCAGTTATGGGGCATGATGGGAGTCTTAGTTCATCAGCCTCTGGAGAGATTCTCCAGCCTTGTCTAAAAAATGCAAATGTAGGGTGAGTATAAATGTTGGTAACTGTAGTCCCGATAGCTGTGCCACTAGGTTACCAGGCACAGCAGCTTCTTTAAACGTTAGAAACTAGCTTAGATATGCCATAAAATATGCACATGCTTCTTTACTTTTTGTCCATTCTTCAAGCCCAAAGGGTTCTCAGCACGATGAATCATTTGTAATAAATAAGAACAAAATGGATCTTCATAAAATAATAATCACAGAATAACAGAATAAATATTAAAAGCTGCATAAAATTAACATGCTTATTAAAGAGCATCTATAAGAGATCTAAATGTGCATGCCATCGGTCCTGATGAGCCTTGGGCACCAGCACACATCAGGCACTCTTGCTGATATTGTGTTACTCACCTCATGTAAGTAGGTGTACATAAGGTTATGTAATGTAATAGGACATAAAAGATTCTATCAAAAAGTTATACGACATTAAATATAGCTCACCTGTGAAGCTGTGAAGACAGTGGCCCAGTAGCCAGTATTCCTGCTTTACTTCAGGTGATAAGTCTTGATGGGCATCTGCAGAGGCCTCTGCCCTCCCTATCCAGGTATGATTTTTTTTCTTTAAAGTGAAAATGCCTTGGACAGCTGTAAAGTAGGACACATGGCCACCCTACTTGTGATTAAAATTAAATCCCCCAAGTTGTCAGTGAAATAAAGATTTATCTCAAGCTTTAGTGAAAAACTGACAAACTCTGTCTTTCTCTCACATCCTTGTGCTTGTCCCAGATAGATTTCTTTCACTGAAGCAGCAGCTGCAGCACACACAGAGAACAGGGTCATCCCATTTCATCAAGATCCATTAAAGGGTCAAGCTTCGCTGTGACATTTAAGAATAGGAAAAAAAATAGGGGGGAAATGAGGGGGAAAATATTTCTTTTAATCCAATGCATTTGGAATAGCCTTTCATCAGGAAAACAGAACAGTGATGTTTTCATGTTTCAATGTGATGTTGATATTAGGATTCAAAAGCAGAGTTTGAAAAATTACTTTTAAAAAGAATGAATATGAGCTTCAGTGGGAGTATCCAGCCAGCCAGCTAGCTATCCCATCTTTCAATTTTAAAAAATTAGCCTGGTTTATTTGTAACCTAATTCGAGGCTCAACTGAACCCTATTGTTATGTGACAATGTCTTTGGAAGTACAATCTTTTCTAATTTCTTGGAGAAGTTGGATCTGGCCATGGGGATACATACCTTGGTTGCATCCCATTTGATTTATTGTAAAATACTCTACATGGGGCTGCCTTTGAAAAGTGTCCAGAAACATCAATTAGCCCAAAGAGCTGCAGCCAGGTTGTTAACTGGGGCTGGCTAAAGGGAGCACACAACTCCCTTGTTGCAAAAGCTCCACTGGCTGCCTATCCATTTGTGGACCCAGACCGTACGACCCCTCTGCCCTTCTGAATAAAACACTTACACACTTGGTTACATAATATTGATTATTTTTGGTTACATCTTCAGAAAACATAGGTTAGATACAGGTTAGTATATACATGGTTTCGCAATAAAATGGCTGCAATTTTAGCTAGATGGTTGGCGGCAATGTATGTGTCGTGATCCCTTCTTGAGCCCACCCATGTGGGCCAAGACCACCCGTCGGTCCATACCGACACCCTGGAGGAGAGGGCTGCTGGCCGAGCCATCCGCTCGACATCCTCTCCTCCCCTGAAAACAAACGGTTAATCACTAGAGGCGCGGTCTCCCTTGAACTTGAACTAGTGCTTGAACTTGCACTTGAGGGAGACCCCTGACCTCATGCCCTATCATAACCCATGACATCCGCCGCCCTGCAAATTGCGACAAGGAAAGAAGTCCCCCGAGGGAGGGTGGGTGGGCCTTCAGCTCCTTGGAGCCAAAAGAGGCAGAGTGCTGACGGAGCTGCTATTTAACAGCTCCGTTGCCTCCCTTCTGACATCATCCGGCTGCGCCAGAGCTGGCCGGATGACCTGCCTACCTGGGAGGGCTCCAGCCAACCGGAGGCGAGCAGGCCCGCTCTGATTGGCTGGCTGCCCTCCCCTGCCCCTTCTGGCTGCAAAACGGCCTGGGAAGAAGAAGGTGGCATGGCGGCCACCATGGAGGACCATGCGGTCCTCCGCTCCTTCCCTCCTGCTCCTTGGCGGTGGGGGGTGCAAAGAGGCATCCGGGGGCGCCGGTCGGGCCACAAAAAGGCCCGCCGGTGAATGGCCAAGCCCCCTTCCAGGCACAATTCAAAGTGCTGGTTTTGACCTATAAAGCCCTATACAGCTTAGGTCCAGGTTATTTGAAGGACCATATCTCCTTGTATGAGCCCATTAGAGCTTTAAGATAATCTGGAGAGGCCTTTCTCACTGTCCCTCCACCTTCTCAGGCTTGTTTTGTGGGAACAAGGGAGAGGGACTTCTTGGTGGCTGCTCCCAGACTTTGGAACTTCCTCCTTAGAGAGGCCAGGATGGCTTTGTCCTTGCTCTCCCTCTGTTAGCAGGTCAAAATATTTTTGTGCCATCAGGCTTTTACAAAATGTCTAGATTGGGTTTTTAATTATGTGCAGGTCTGTTTCAAGATTTTCTAGGGTCTTTCACCTCTCCATTGATGCCCCCTTATTGTGGGAGAGAGGCTTGCGTACCCTAATGATGTTTTGAGCTATGCTGGCGGTGGCACAAGAGCCACCGGTAGGGTCTCCCATGCCAGACAGGTCAAAACTGAAGGGTTTGACAAAGAGCGTCAAAGGGCAGGATGGGCTCTCTAGTCTTATGGCAACCATCCTAGGAGAAGGAAAAATCTAATCCCAAACCCAGGCAGATGGTGCTCGTCCAACCCTGTAAGGTCAACCATCTAAGAGAAGGAAACTCTAATCAAACCTACGGCCTGAGGACCTCACTGCTACTGTCCATGCTTGCAAGGCCAGCAGATGAACCTTTGGTTTAAAGGGTGAGGCCAGTTCTGTGCACGCTGCGCTCCACCAGAAAAATCCATTGCACAGGCTTGACGGACCAATCCAATTTAAAAAAAAAAGCCCTGTAGCGATAGGTGAGGGACAAAACGGCAGGTGTAAAGATGCACTGGAAGCTGCAGACCCAACCCTGCATGCAGGCAGTTCAGGACTTTGGTCGCTCGAGGCTGACCCGGGAGATGACAGTCTTGTTCAGTAGCATCCTGAACTACCAAGCAGCCTTTTTAAAGGAGAGCACTGCTTGCTCCATATGGGGAGGGGCCTAGAAAAGGTGGCCTAACAAAAGCACATCCCCAACTACCTGGTTGGCTAGCCACGGCCAACGGGAATCTTCTGATGCAGTCAAACCAAGGCAAAAAAACAAAGGCGCACACCGGCCTCCAAAGATGTAAATAAACTGACGCTTGCATGCTGGAACATCAGAACCATGCGAGACTCTGAAGATAGTGGACGGCCTGAGCGTTGTTCTGCTCTAATAGCCCATGAACTATCACAACTTAATATTGACCTCACTGCTCTTAGTGAAGTTCATCTCCATGAGGAAGGCAGCCTTAAAGAGCACAGCGCTGGCTACACACTTTACTGGTCTGGCAAACCCAAAACCGAAAAACATCTTTCAGGAGTAGGCTTCATGATTAAAAACTCCATTGCCTCCAAACTCGAAACCTTGCCAACAGGACACTCTGATTGCATTATTTCCTTACGCCTCCCACATGTTGTTCTCTTTAGTATATATGCCCCAAGCCAAACCTGTAGAGAAAGAAAAATTCTACACAGACCTACGCCACCTCATACAAAAAGTCCCTGTAGAAGATAAAATTATTATCCTTAGTGACTTCAGTGCCAGAGTAGGAAAGAACTCTGAAGCCTGGAAAGGTGTTTTAGGCAAGCATGGTGTTGGAAATTGCAATGATCACGGACGCCTCTTGCTAGAGTTCTGTGCAGAACAACAGCTGACTATTACAAACACTATCTTTCAGCAGAAAGACAGCTTGAAGACAACCTGGATGCATCCCCGATCCAAACATTGGCATCTCATTGACTATGTTCTAGTCCACCAGAGAAACATTCGTTATGTCCACCATACTCGAGTGATGCCCAGTGCAGAATGCCAGACAGATCATCTCCTTGTCAGATGTAAACTAAATCTTCATCTTAAGTTGAAACCTAAGAGGGGTGGCATGTTAAAGAAGAGACTCCAAGTCAATAATCTTCAACAAGCTACCATGAGAGACAACATCCAGGCAAACCTGCAAACAAAACTTGAAGACCATCCTATAGATCCTTCTCCTACAGTGCTTTGGCAACATATCAAAAACAGTATCCTCCAGTCTGCAGAAGAATCCCTCGGGTTCTCCCACAAGAAAAATCAAGACTGGTTTGATGAAAACAACCAAGAGATCCAGGAGCTGTTGGCAAAGAAGATAACTGCTCACCAGGCATACCTCGCCCAGCCAACTTGCCATGTAAGAAAAGCAGCTTTCTGTCTCACATGTAGTAAACTTCAACAAAAACTCCGAGACATGCAGAACAAGTGGTGGATCAATATAGCAGAAAAGACACAACGCTGTGCAGATCTGGGGGATTCTAGAGGATTTTATGAAGCTCTTAAGGCAGTGTTTGGACCTACTTATCAGGTCCAAAGCTCCTTATACAGTACAGATGGTCAAACATGAATTACTGATAAAGCCTCCATCCTGAATCGATGGGCTGAAAACTTTCAAAGTCTCTTTAGTGCCAACCGAATAGTTCAAGGCTCAGCTATCCAACATATCATACAAAAACCAATTAAAAATGAATTGGACATAGCTCCCACTTTGGAAGAGACCCTTAAGGCCATACAGAAGATGAAAAATGGCAAGGCAGCTGGGATTGATGGAATCCCACCTGAAGTTTGGAAACATGGAGGTCATGTACTCCATGATAAATTCCACGAACTCCTTTTGAATTGCTGGGAAAAGAGGGACCTGCCATCAGATCTCCGAGATGCAGTCATCATCACCCTGTACAAGAAAAAAGGAACAAAATCCAATTGCTCAAACTATCGAGGCATAACACTGATCTCTATTGCTGGAAAAATCCTTGCAAAGATACTCCTGAACAGATTAGTTCCTGCCATTGCAGAACTTCTTCCTGAAAGCCAATGTGGCTTCAGAGCCAATAGAAGTACTACAGATATGGTATTTGCCCTTAGACAACTGCAAGAGAGAGCAGAACAAGGGTCTCTATGAAACATTTGTTGACCTCACCAAAGCCTTTGACACCATGAGTAGGAAAGGTCTGTGGCAGATCCTGGAAAGACTAGCATGTCCCCCCAAATTCCTTAAAATGATTATCTTACTACACGAGGGCCAGTGTGGTCAAGTCAGATATGGCGATGCTCTTTCAGAGCCCTTTCTAATAAGTAATGGAGTGAAGCAAGGTTGTGTTCTTTCTCCAACTTTATTTACAATCTTCTTCAGCATTATGATCCAAAGGGCTACAGCAGAGCTTGAAGAAGAAGACGGCATCTATATATGTTACCGTACTGACGGTAGCTTGTTTAACTTAAGCCGTATGAGGGCTCGCACTAAGACTCTAAACTATCTAGTCCATGAGCTGCTCTTCGCTGATGATGCTGCCCTTGTCGCCCAAACAGAAGCAGCTCTGCAGCGCCTAACATCCTGCTTCGCAACAGCTGCAGAGCTGTTTGGGCTGGAAGTCAACCTGAAGAAAATGGAAGTTCTTTACCAGCCTGCACCACAGGACGAACACCACCATCGCCACATTGCTGTTGACAACTCTGTGCTTAAGTCCTTTCAGCAGTTCACCTACCTGGGAAGCATCATCTCCTCAGATGCCAAGATTGACAAAGAGATTGATCACAGATTAGCAAAGGCACATAGCGCATTTGGAAGACTTTACAAAAGAGTCTGGAGTAATAAACACCTGAGGTGAAACACAAAAATCAGTGTGTATAGAGCCATTGTACTGTCTATTCTCCTTTATGGGTCTGAAACATGGGTCACCTATCGCCACCACTTACGACTCCTTGAATGTTTCCATCAGCGCTGTTTATGCACAATCCTAAATATACACTGGACTGACTATGTGACAAATGTTGCTGTTCTTGAGCAAGCAGGGATCACCAGCATTGAGACCATGATATTGAGAACACAGCTGTGCTGGGCAGGGCACGTTTCTAGGATGGAGGACCATCGCCTCTCAAAAATAGTACTCTACGGTGAACTCGCCACGGGTCAGCATAAGAGGGGCGCTCCAAAAAAGCGATACAAGGACTCCCTGAAATGAAACAACATCTCAGGCTCAGGCAAATTGATCACCAACAATGGTCCGCCCTGGCCTCACATCCGGAGGCATGGAGATGCACTATCCACAGTACTGCAGCCTTATTTGAGAACTCATGCTGAACAAGTCTTGAAGAGAAACGACAACGCAGAAAAAATCACAACCCAGAAACATCACCTAAGGAAACCTTCTGCTGTGCATTCTGCAACCGCACTTGTCTATATCGGATTGGCCTTTTTAGTTATCAGCGCGCTTGCAGAAAGTGCGGGATGACTCCTTCCTTAATCTTCGTTTGTGAAGAGAAGCCAGAGAGAGAGAGAGAGAGAGAGAGAGAGAGAGAGAGAGTCTTTCAATACATTTAAATAGTTTTAATGTTTAATGGTTTTTTTTTTTACACATCAAACTCAAAAACACATCACACTAAATTACATTACAAACACAAAACAACACAAAATAACACAAAACAATATACAGTTCTCCCTCCACATTCGCGAACTTGACATTCGCGGTTTTGGTTATTCACGGTTTTAGGAGGGCCCCCCCGGGCCCCCCCAAAATCGCGACACGGGGCCTCCAGAGGCCCCGTGAAAAGACCTGGAGGGAGCGGGGAGGCCCGGGGAGGCCTCCACGGGGCCCCCGGAGGCGCTCCGGAGGCCCCATGAAGGCCTGGGGAGGGGTGGGGAGGCCTTTGCGGGTCCCCCGGAGGCCCTCCGGAGGCCCTGCGAAGGCTTGGGGAGGGGTGGGGAGGCCTTCGCGGGATGCCCGGAGGCCCTCCGGAGGCCCCGCGAAGGCCTGGGGAAGGGGGAGAGGGAGGGCCGGGGAGACCTCCGCGGGGCCTAGCAAGGCCCCGCGAAGGCCTGGAGAGGGAGGAAGGGAGGTCCGGGGAGACGTCCGCGGGGCCTAGCAAGGCCCCGCGAAGGCCTGGGGAGGGAGGGAGGGAGGTCCGGGGAGACGTCCGCGGGGCCTAGCAAGGCCCTGCGAAGGCCTGGGGAGGGAGGGAGGGAGGGCCGGGGAGACATCCGCGGGGCCTAGCAAGGCCCCGCGAAGGCCTGGGGAGGGGGGAGGGAGGGCCGGGGAGACCTCCGCGGGGCCTAGGAAGGCCCCGCGAAGGCCTGGAGAGGGAGGGAGGAGGGCCAGGGAGACCTCCGCGGGGCCTAGGAAGGCCCCGCGAAGGCCTGGGGAGGGGGGGAGGGAGGGCCGGGGAGACCTCCGCGGGGCCTAGCAAGGCCCTGCGAAGGCCTGGAGAGGGAGGGAGGGAGGGAGGGCCAGGGAGACCTCCACGGGGCCTAGGAAGGCCCCGCGAAGGCCTGGAGAGGGAGGGAGGGAGGGCCGGGGAGACCTCCGTGGGGCCTAGGAAGGCCCCGCGAAGGCCTGGGGAGGGGGGGAGGGAGGTCTGGGGAGACCTCCGTGGGGCCTAGCAAGGCCCCACGAAGGCCTGGAGAGGGAGGGAGGGAGGTCCGGGGAGACGTCCGCGGGGCCTAGCAAGGCCCCGCGAAGGCCTGGGGAGGGAGGGAGGTCCGGGGAGACCTCCATGGGGCCTAGCAAGGCCCCGCGAAGGCCTGGGGAGGGAGGGAGGGAGGTCCGGGGAGACCTCCGCGGGGCCTAGCAAGGCCCCGCGAAGGCCTGGGGAGGGGGGGAGGGAGGGCCGGGGAGACCTCCGCGGGGCCTAGGAAGGCCCCGCGAAGGCCTGGAGAGGGAGGGAGGAGGGCCAGGGAGACCTCCGCGGGGCCTAGGAAGGCCCCGCGAAGGCCTGGGGAGGGAGGGGGGAGGGGAGTCGTTATTCGCGGATTTTTCACATTCGCGGGGGTCCGCGGAATGGAACCCTCGCGAATGTGAAGGGACGACTGTAATCATAACATTTTGACTTCCCGCCCTCCATGTCAAGGACACAAATATAAAGTAACGTTCCCTTCCACATTTCTACTTAATATAATTTAACAGTTAAGCTATTAAACATATACTAAAAGTTTAGAATTCAAATCCCACAAACAGTGTCAGTAATTGGGGGGTGGAGAGAGGCTGAACCGCACCAGGTGACACCATTGGGGTGAAGGGTGACTCCAGCCTTAGGACTCCAGCCTTTATCAGACGTACTAAATATGGCATCATAATGATTCCACATAAATGTGAAAGGGTGTGCGTATCAGATGACATCACCCTCTTGAATTTATGTCTTGTCCTTAAGCTGATCTATTTTATCTGTTGTTTGTTTTGCTAGCATAGCTGGTGTCTGTAGCCTCGCATCTCTCCCCCCCTCCCTGCCCCAATACTTACCTTGTGAATGCCTGGACTAGCCAGAACACTTCTGGGTGAGATCGCAGCTTCCAGGTAGGTGATGCATTTTTTTAACCTTCCCTGGTTTACTTGGAAGTTTTTAAGTGTGTTTTTGTGCTTTGTGTAACTTTTTGTATTTTATTTTTTATTCACAGGATTTCAAACAAATAAATGAACGGGGTTTCATTCACTTCCTCCTTCATTACCGGAGAAGGCTTTGCTGGGAGAGAAGGTAAGTGGTGGGGGTCATTCTTTTGCTGGCATAAAAATGGATTTTTTTATGTCAGCAAAAGAACGTTTTAAGGGGCTCGTCTGATAAAGTCCTTAGAAAAGCCACAACCCACAACTGATACTTCCCTTCTTTTTTCTTTATAAAATTTAAAAACAGTTCCCAATAATTTAAGAATTTATCTGAAGACCTCTCTCTAATCATTGTTGATAGTTTATCCATCTCAGCCATTTCAAATACCTTCAATATCCAGTCCTCTTTGCTGTGTATCTCTACATTTTTCCACTGCTGGGCATATAACACTCTGGCAATCAGAATCAAACAATGTAGCACCTTGTAATTCTAAGTCTTAAAATGTTCATCAAACAGTCCCAATAAAAATTACTCTTGTTTCATTTGTTCTTTAATCGTAAATAAATATTTTCTGCAAAAACCTTTATATCTGTTTCCAATATTTCTGGGCCTTATTGCACATCCATCACAAGTGGTAGAAAGTTCCTTCATGTGTTTTGCATTTCCAACATATTTTTTTCAGATCCTTTATACATTTTAGCTAATTTTGCAGGAGTTAGGTACCGTCTATACATCATTTTGTAGAAATTTTCTGTAAGATTGTAATGTTGTATTTCTTTTAATCCTCTGGTCCAGATGTTTTAACTAATAAATTGTTTAATTGTTTTGTTTTGTTTTTACTCTTATATTTATACAGTACAGTTGCCCCTTCACATTCACGGCTTTCACACTCACGGTTTTGATTATTCGCGGTTTAGCCCCAGCCACTTAGGGAAGGCTGGCGAAAGGCAGGGCAACCTCCTGCCTGAGCCTTCTCTGGCCTTCCAGAGGTGGCTTTGGGGCTTCAAAGTCCCGGAGTCCGCTGAGGAAGGCAGGGTGGGGTGGGGCGGGAAGCCTCTCTCCCTCCCTCCCTCCGCCTTCCCCAGCTTTCCTGAGGGGACTACGAGGCTTCTAAGACCCGGAGTCCCCTCAGGAAGGCCGGGGAGTGGCAAGGCACCTTCCCTCCCTGCCCACATGCTGCCTTCCCTGGCCTTTCTCAGAGGATTCCAGGGCTTTGGAGCCCTGGACCCCGCTGAGAAAGGCTGGGGAAGGCGGCGTGTGGGTGGGGAGGAGGCTGTGCTGCCTCTCCCTGGCCTTTCTCAGCGGGCTCTGGGGCTCCAAAGCCCCAGACCCCCTGAGAAAGGCCGGGGAAGGCAGCGTGTGGGGCAGGAAGCCTCTCTCCCTCCCTCCCTCCGCCTTCCCCAGCCTTCCTGAGTGGACTATGAGGCTTCTAAGACCCAGAGTCCCTTCAGGAAGGCCAGGGAGAGGTAAGGCACCTTCCCTCCCTGCCCACACGCTGCCTTCCCCAGCCTTTCTCAGCGGAGTCCAGGGCTCCAAAGCCCCGGAATCCACTGAGAAAGGCCAGGGAGAGGCAGTGCAGCCTCCTCCCCACCCACACGCTGCTTTCCCCGGCCTTTCTCAGCGGGGTCCGGGGCTCCAAAGCCCCGGAGTCCACTGAGAAAGGCTGGGGAGAGGCAGCGCAGCCTCCTCCCCACCCACACGCTGCCTTCCCCGGCCTTTCGCAGTGGGGTCCAGGGCTCCAAAGCCCCGGAGTCCACTGAGAAAGGCCGGGGAGAGGCAGTGCAGCCTCCTCCCCGCCCACACGCTGCCTTCCCCGGCGGGCTCCGGGGCTTCTAAGGCCTGGAGTCCCCTCAGAAAGGCCACGGAGAGGCCAGCCAGGCTGGCCAGACACCCTCCCGCTGCCTGCCTCCCTCTGGGGGCCCCGCGGGAGCAGCATCTGTTATTCATGGTTTTTTCACATTCGTGGGGGTCTCAAGAACCTAACCCCCATGAATGTGGAGGGACAACTGTACTTTTATTTTAGCTAACACACATTGGAAACTGTTTAATGCAGTGTAGATGTGTAAATAGCTATTGCTTAAAATAATTTGTAAGCCGCTCTGATAGCCTTGTGGCTGAAGAGCGGGGTATAAATAAATAAATAAATAAATAAAAATTTTATTTTGGCTTTTTAATTATTTTTAATTTGTATTGTTTTAAATATGATTTTAGCCACCTTGAGCCCCATTATCAGGAAAAAGGCGGGATATAAATGTAAGGAACAGTCCCTGAAGATGCCTATTCCTGCCATTCTGTAACCTTGCTGTTAATTGTGTTTTTATTTCTCTGTACTGGCTAACTAGGGGGTTGGCTACATGGCAAAAAAAATCCTCAAATAATTCAAGGAGAATGCTAGTGGTCCTCACAGATGCTGACCCACATTCACAATATTCAGAAGGAGGCGGCTCAAAACTCCACATAGTCCGCGATAACAGCTTTCGCTGTTTCTCATGATCTTTTTTTAAAAGTGCGCGAAAATGTGCACAATAGATCATCTGTACAATCGATTCGCAAAGGGGATGCAGCAGAGCTAAAAGCTGATTGGTTGGACCTCAGAGGGGTGGGCTTGCAAGGGAGACTTGGAATGACAGAGCTGCCATGGTTTTGTTTTCACAGGCATGATCGCTCACCCCTGGTAAAGTGACAGAGCAAAAGTATGACTTTTTTAAAAAATGGGAAACAGCTCTTCCATATATGTCTCTTTAAGAGAAAGAAAGAGAAGGATGCGAGGGAGATTTTCCGGACTCAACTCACTCATGGCAACCATTTCTGTTTGGGTGTGTGTGAAAACTGCTAATTATTCTGCTCCAAGTTTGCTAATCAGCTGTGGGCACAAATGGGCACAGTGAAAGGGAGATAAGTCGCTATTTTTTGTTTTAAATTCTCCCGTGTAGCTGAGCCCAAGGGCTTTGTGGTGGGAAGTATACAGTCACTATGGAATGGGAGATAAGTTGGTAGGCAGCTGCAGAAGTTGTCTGAGGGGAAAAGAAGGTACAATCGTCTAGGGAAAAAGGATCAGATGATGATAGGCAACCAATAACTTTGTAGTCCACCAGATTTCATAGACTGCAAACTGCTTTTAGTGTACTGCCTGCTCTCTGAGTTTCAGTTCTGAGCAACAACCTTGTATGATATGCTTTCTGGATTCTCTCTCTCTCTCTCTGGCTTTTCTTCACAAACGAAGATTCAGGAAGGACTCATCCGGCGCTGTGCCAAAAAAAATCTGTTTAACTTGGTCATACATGACAATATTATTATTATTATTATTTCTTCTAACCCCCCAACACAAAATTTATGCCTTCTAATCATCTCCTTCCAACCTATTAACCCATTTACCTGGGTGGGTGGCTGTCCTGATGGTAGCAGTAAAATGTCCCCAGTTGTTCCAGCTGTGAACCAAACACAAGTATGGAAATTCTGTGTGGAAATCTGATTTGAGTATAATGAGTTGCTGAAAATAATAATGTACAAATCAGGAAATATGAAATTTTGCAACATCACTGGGGAACATATGGAAGCAAGCCTCAAATGAGGAACAGTAGCCCTTGTTGTCCACAGTAGGGATGGGGAAGTCAGATTCATTTTCTGCCATATCTGAATTTCTTAGAATTCAAGTCTATATGGTGTTCCAGATTTGGGTAAATTCTTCAAAAATGAGTTGAAACAATATTCTCCTTCTTTTGAGGTGACTATATTCAATAGGTATATTTATTTCCAGTACGGAGAGGATCGTATTGAACCTGTTTGCCTTAGAGATGTTAGATGAGGGAGAAAGAGGTGATAGTTGTAACAGAGCACTATTATGATTGAAAACACAGTATTTTAAGCACTGAAAGCCAGAGTTTTTAAGCACTCAAGAAGTCTTGGGCTTTGATGCACCAATTTATCAGTTTCAGTTTCTCTCCCATTTTCCTCCCAACCATGAAGAAATTTGTGAATTTTGGTAAATTCTCATCAAAATGAACAGAAACAAATTTTCACCTAGCCTGAAATCCTATAATTGATATGAGTGCATTGTAAAAATACCCCTCATGGAATTTGCTGGGAATCCTACCTGTCTAAAAAGGATCCAGTGCCAATCCACACTGTTTAGAAGGAGAGGGGCCCAAAACAGCAAAAACAACACACTAAAAGCCTTTGCAGATTTTCATGTACTCTTTCAAAAACTGTGAGGGGGGTGCACATTCCTGCTCATTTGGACTATCAAATGGCAGGAAATCCAAAGGGAAGCACAAAGCTGATTGGCCAGGTGAGAACAGGGGCAGGGCTTGCTTGCAGGGCAAGTGCCCACTGTCACCATGTTGGATTTTCACCTTAGCGATCACTCACTAAGGCAATAAAACAGGATCAATATTTTCTGTTTTGCTTTCTTATAACAGTGGAAAATCACTCTATCACAGAAGCACACCTTGGGATGACTTTAAAAAAACAGTGGCGGTAAAGAACTAACATAAGTAAATCACTTGCAGCCACCATCAGGAATGCAAGGCTTATGGGGGCTTCCAAGGCCAGAAAAAAACATTTAGCCATGTCCCTGCTGCTGCAAGATGCCAATACTAAGAGTTACTTTGTATTTTCCCCTCATGTAGATGGGCCATGTCGTTTCATTTGATTTAATTTTTTTACCACCTCATTCTGTTTATCTCCTTTTTCTGTATAAGGTCATGAAATGCATTAGTCCATTCACAGTGGAGCCTGAATGAATTGAATCCATTGTAATTGAGTTTGCCAACTGTGAATCTTTATCCTTTTTTAAAATGTTCTACTTTCACTCATGGGAGAGTAAATAGGGAGGTAACACAAATCTCAATCAATAATTACAGTCAGAGCTCAGGAAATTGTTGTGTGCAGTTTTGCTTTAAGTTGGTCATTACGGCTAAACATTTCAGGCCTCCCTTTGCTTTTCCTGCTTAAGTAAATCAAGTGTTAACCTTCCTTAAAAAAATAGTTTCTGCCTTCAGTGAAAGATTGTAGAGTTCCTTTAGCAAAGTCCTGCTCTCTTTTGCATTTGGCCACCTCTGTTGGCATGGAGATCAAGTTATAGGGAGAATGTCACTGGATAAATATCTGCATTAGGGATGGGATGAATATGTGACTTTATTCATTTCCTGTCTGGAAAAAATGGGAAGCAGGGAAAAATAAGACAGTGACAAGAATTTTCTTCAGTTTTTCCCCATATTTGCACCCCCCTGAGTTCCCTGGGAAATTATTCTGTACAGAAATTTGGATGTGTTATTTTTGTGACATAGTTTATTGCACCAAAAAACTCACCCTTTTTTTGTGTAAAAACCACTGTTTCCAGATAGCAAAAAATCCTTCCACACGCGCGCACATACACACACACACACACATAATAATAATAATAATAATAATAATAATAATAATAATACAGCATTCCTGCCCCTGCTGCAAACCATGTGGCTCTTTTTAGAGCAAAATTGCTGGGTCAGCAAAATCCCCCAGCAATTTTGCACCAAAATATACTGGAACAGGAGAAGGTATGAGATTCAAGCTAAGGGGTGAAAAGTTTCAGTACTGTATTTTTTGATGGGAATTGCCAGGAAATAACCAGGAGAAGAGAAACATTATTTGGATCTGGTAAATAAAAGCAGTAAGTACAACAATGAAACCAAGCATGTCCTAATACATTTTAACCAATCTGGATGAGCTTTTGGTTTAGTTTTGTGCTCTAACAGTAGCCTGAGCTGTGGAAAAACAATTTAAAGATTTTGCTGTGAAGCTATCTTTGGGATACAAAGTAATATTTTTGTAAGCTAATGGCTTTGTAAGAAAGCAAGGTAGAATGAGGCATATATTTGTTGGTATTGGTGTGTGTTTGTATGTTTTAAGCAAATTAAACTGAAAAGTACACAACAGATTTATTTGGATATAAACAGAAATCAGCAGACCACATTCCAAGTGTTACAAGCATAAATCCAGAGTAACTCAACAAATATCAATGGCATTATGCTAGTTTACACTGATGTAACACAAGGCCAAATGAGGCTTGTCAGATAGACAGATTAAATTAAAAGCAAGTTTCATGCCTGCATTACTGTTAAACTAAGTGATCCCAAGCATGCCCAACCCCAACATGGGCACCAGTGGGATATGCTGAGTTTTCTCAGGAAGTATGTCCTGCGGACTGAGGTTGTTTAGTCATAAGGGGCAAAATCCAGCATCCCCTGTTGACTAGCTGGGGTTTTAGTTCAAGGCTTCACCCAAGCAATGGTTTGAAAAGGGATAGAAATTGGGAGTGCAAGCTGAAAAAGGGTGTACTGAATATGTTGTTTACTACAGAGCTCCAAAAGTAAAATCCATTTACATTTAAAACAGTAAGCTTCCATACTGGTTTAGTGGAACCTGAAGCAGGAGAAAAAAAGAGGAAGGGGAGGGAAGGAATATCATGGAAGCTTTTCTGAAGGATACTTCTGAATTTTCAAGTCAAAAGAATGAAGAAACAGTGAAGCAGGAAGAGTAAGGGCAAGTGGCATAGAGAGCATGAGGGAGAAACAGGAAAAATCTTTCAATGAAAACCACTGCTAACATACATTCACTTGTTTGCTTTTTTCAAGAGAAGAAGAATGGGTAAGACCAAAGCCATTTTAATTGATATATTGCCCTTCACGTGGAAGAGAAAGTGTATTGATATGCGTTTGGTCATCTTGATTTTTATTAACATTCTTAAGTGGCCAGGGACTTGAGGTAAGTATCTGTAGTGACTGTTGTTCATCCAGGAGATTCTGTAGCCTTTGGAAGGTGATGTTCATCAAAGTTTGGGAAGGTGACAACATCCATGAGATGAACATGTCAGTGAAATAACTTGGAGATAGTTTTGCCATTTGAATTTTCAGAGAGAGGAGCCAGAAGACAGAAGAAGACTTTGAAGCTGTGAACTGGTTGAAATGAAACTCTTCAGGGCACAGGGGCTTGCTCCCTGGGAATCAAATGCATGGTTAAGTAAATTTGTTCCTTGAATTAGGAAATCTCTACTTGCTTTTACTATGATCTGCTTGTATATTCACAATTCAAATATTATAATGACCACATATGTCTCTGCCATCCAAAGGAAACTAAATGCTTACTGTTGCCCCACAGCTCAGGGGAATGGGAAACAAAAAAAACAATGTACACAAATCCATATTGAAAAGCCAATGAGTGGAATCCTCAGCTTTTCTCAGTCAGTGGAGGTTCATTAAAGTTCTTGAAATCATGGATTGAAATGTGAAAATGAATGTAAAGAGTAGACAAACAAAATATAAAAACTGCATAGAGATCCACAGCCCAGTTTCTTTCAAGAGATCCAGCATAAACATAGTTTTATTCAGCTGCAAAATGATGAAGGAAAACTAAGGTGGCTTTAAAAAGCATTTTATGACATGCAGCAAGGACCCAGGTTCTTGGGGCAGAGCAAATCTTGATGTTTGAATCATGGAAGTGAGTTGTGAACATTTGGCTAAATATGTGTCCAATGATTAGATTGCAGGAGAAGGGAACTAGGCCATATTTTGAAGGTGATTTATACAGATCAGAATAATAGGAATGGCTTTGATTCTGCTACCTTACTGGGGTCCTCATCTGATGTAACATTTTGGCAGACATTTTATAGTAATTATGCAACCACATCCATGTGGAAAAGCTATCTGGGGACTGTAATATTTACTGAATGGCTTTCAAAATCCCCAATGATGATCATGAGGATGGTTTTAAAGTCATGTTCTCTTCATGGGCAGGGGTCTAAAAAACTTAGATAAATGACGTTGTTGTGATGTGCCTGTAAATCAACTCTGGCTTACAACAACATTATCAGAGGATTTTCTTAATCCTCTTATAACATTTCCACATGGAAAATGGTTGAAAAATCACTTGAAAAGGTCCACCTATGAAGACTGTCAGGTCAGCTGTCCTGCACTGTATGAGCATAAAAAGGACAGCATTTAACTTTCAGTATATCAGTGGAGCCTGCTGCGTAGGATGCTAGACCTGAGCAGCCTAAATTCAAATGTCTGTTCTGTTGCCTTGGATATGCCCTTATTTCTTTGACCTTAGTTCTTCCACCATAAAATAGGAAGAATATTAATTTATCTCACAGGCTTGATGCAAGGTGGAATGAGGACTAAACTAGACTTATTTAGCATTAGCATATATGCCAGAATCTTAGTGACATAAATCCTGATCATACTACACTGTTATAATGCTATATTTTACTTTAACTGCCATGGAATTCTGGGATTTGTAGTTTAGTGAGGCCTAAGAATTCTCTGACTGAGAATTCTAAATGCCCCTCTCTAAATTGCAAATCCCAGGATTCCCTAAGAGGTTGTCATAACAGTTAATGTGGAATATAGTGCTATAACAATACAGTGTGTTATGCTTGATAGATGTTCCTTGTGCATGCATATGTCTTGTTGTGAATAGAGTGCAAGAGCCTATTCTCTAGCCTATGAACTCTGTCCAAAGCCACACACATATCCCCAGGCAGCTGCTAAGCCCCTTTGGGCTGCTATGAAGGTGGAAGGGAAAGGGGATGTAATATTTTCTCTGCCTTCCTCTGCAAGTGAATTGCAGAGGGACAAGAAGCAGTACTGACTGCCTAGTTCTCTCCTTCCATGGTATTTTAATGGCTACAGGAGTAGCTTCATGGAGCTTGACAGTTGGTGGAACAGGGAGGCATGGGCCATCTTCTGTATGCACTGTCTAGGATCTTGGCTATTGTTTGGTTTTGAGAGAGGGGTTTAAAGCACTATGGAGATTTTCACACGGGGCCAAAATGCCCCGTTACTGCCCTGCCACCTCCTCTCCCATTCCTGCCACAGAATAACGTAAATATTTCACACACTTACCTTAATTCCACGGCAGGAACGGGCTCCCCCTCCCCTCGCTGGCCGGCCATAAATACAGCTGTCATAAGGCTGCTTTTATGACTGGCCATCTGAAACGTTATCACATTATCGCGTGATAATGTCCAGGCAGTAAATTTAAAAAATAAAACTCCCCCAAACATAAAATCAGTTCACCAAGCACAAAAACACACTTTAAATCACACAATCAAAACAAGGAGGGTAAAATAAAATATGATTGGATGTCCAATCATACCAGGAAGTGCTTGGAACGGACCTCCCCTCCATGGCTGTCATTTCGGAACAGGAACAGGACTCTTGTTCGCACACCCGTGATTACATGATAGCGATGGAATGGGAGGTGTATTCATGATGAAAAATTGTGATTACATTGTTCCAGAACAGTCATGGGAGCAGGATGGATGCAGGACAGAATGATGTCAACGTCGTCTGAAAGGGAAAACCTTTCCCGACCCTGTTTTGTTCCTGCCACGGGATATATAGCCCATGTGAAAATCTCCTCTGTGTTTTTAAAGTGCTATAGTACAAATAAATGATAATAATACAAATTATAAGGCCCGTTTAAGCTGCAGTGCCTAGTGCTAAACATACAGTCTCAGGAATGGATGAATAGTGGAAAGGCAGAAGTGGCCAGAATACTTTTTTCAAAAAACATACATATATGTGTGCTTGCATATCACAGGCAAAAAAGAAGGCAGTAAGGCAAGCTTGCAAATGGCAAACCAGCTTTAGGAAGAACTGGCCAAATTAGCCATTAGTGAAGCAGAGGATTAGAATTTGGTTGTGGTGTGAGTTTTAGGCCATGATATTGAGAACACAGCTACCCTGGGCAGGGCATGTTTCTAGGATGGAGGACCATTGCCTCCCAAAAATACTACTCTACGGTGAACTTGCCATGGGTCAGCGTAAGAGGGACGCTCCAAAAAAGCAATACAAGGACTCCCTGAAACAACATCTCAGGCTCGGCCAAATTGATCACCAACAGTGGTCCGCCCTGGCCTCACATCGGGAGGCTTGGAGACACACTATCCACAATGCTGCAGTCTTGAAGAGAAACGACAACGCAGAAAGAATCACAACCCGGAAACATCACCCAAGAAGACCTTCTGCTGTGCTTTCTGCAACTGGACTTGTTTATCTCGGATTGGCCTTTTTAGTCATCAGCGCACTTGCAGAAAATGCGGGATGAGTCCTTCCTGAATCTTCGTTTGCGAAGAAAGCCAGAGAGAGAGAGAGAGATGTATGTATGTATATCAAGGAATTTGCTGATGCTGTAAAAAGAAATGCATTGTTTAAAAGGGGGAGGGAAGAGTGGTATCCTGCTCCTCCTCAGAAAGAGCTCCACCCTTAGAACAGTTTACATGAAGTAATGGATTATTTGCTACCTGAGGCAAAGAGCAAAAGGGTAATTCACATCACTTTAATTGTTATTGCTCCATCCTCAGGAATTTTAGGATTTATAGTTTGGTGGGGTACTTAGAAGGTACCAAGATAACCCTGAGAGACAGATTGAGGATTAAATCAATTTAATTCTGTAGTGTACACAAAGGCATTCGTGGTACCTTGGGTAATGTAACTCAGGGGGGCAGATTATACCTGTTTAGCAAAGAATTATAACTACCTCATCAAACTACAAATCCCAGTATTCCTTAGGATGGAAGCATGCAAATGAAAGTGATATGAAAGCAATACAATGGTGTAGTGCAGACATGCCTTTAGTCAGGGTAGAGGACTGGAAAAGAAGCAGCTGTTTTTGTGTCTTTAAAACTGGAGAATCAGGAACACCCCCTCCCCACAACAATCCAGTTTGGTTGGCAGTTTTGCTTCTAATGAAACACCCTTCTGTGCTGCTTATTGTGTGTTTGAAGTATAAAGCACACAAAGCAGGGAGAAACAAAAGAATGCATTCCATGGATTCAAGTGCATGCTGCCCCACCATGGAGTGGTTTGCAGTCTTAAGCCATATGGAGATTCTGCTAACACCTACCTACTCATTAACTCACTTGTACATTTCAATAGCTCTCCTCAGATAATATTTTGGTATTTATTTGCTCCTTTATTTTGAGTAACTTTATCAGGGAGGGAGGAGAACAGCACTTCCCTTGAGAAGTTTTATCAGCAAAGGGGGAATGTCCTAAAGAAAGGGGGAGGACTTCCATTGTGATATCTGGACAGATATCACTAAGGACAATGTGTTAAGGTTATTATCTTTTTTGTAGCACATGAATCTTCATACAAAGAAGTGTGGCACAGGCTAGGAAGCACCAAGACCTCCAATGGGATATAGATTGCACCAGAAAATTCATGATGCAAAAAAACCAAACAGCAGGTGTGGACATATTTTTGAAGTCATCAAGACAACACAACTATATTTTATGGGCTCTGTCAAGTCTGTGGCACTTTCTCTCTGTTAGCTTGAATTACACTAACAAAATGAAACCAGAGGCCAAGATCTTCCTTCAGATTATCATAAAATTCTGCTTATGCAGAAGTAGAATACTTTTCCTCTTTCCCCAGGACTCACTTTCCTCCCATGGGCCCCTACCCATGGCCATTAAGTGACTGGCAGTGAGCAGGGTGCATCAGAGAAGTGTCTGACTATGTGTCCAGAACCAGACACACAACAATGATATCATCCTCCAGTACCTGCGGAGGGCCAGCAGGAGGTCACAAAGGATGCCTTTGTCACTCTGCATCTATCTATAGCCAGAAGCTTCTTCAACAGCCCCCTCCTCGCCACCCACTAAAAGGCCATGGAGGGGAGCCAACAGGAGGAAGGTGAATCACTGTGTGAGGGAGGTAGTGAATTCCTTTCTTCACAATGATCAAAGAAGTTCAATAGTGAGGCATAACTTTGAGCTATGCTTGTGCATGTCACTAATAGGATGTCCATCAGAGTTAAATTGTTAGGGATGGAATCAGCAATGATTCTCTTTTGAAACAGTGCTACTAAAGTGCCTTAGACCAAGTGCTGGTGGTCACACTTCTGTTGCTTATTAGCACTTTCCCACAGTATGTTGTCTCATCTCCACCACCTCAAAGAACAGAAACAGAAGGATGATCAATTCTCTGTCACTATTCTTTACATCCATAACGCACCTTACATGGCTCCACAGTTTGCAATCTGCTGGGCAATTTGTCTACCCATTGCCACCTGCTACAGAACAGAATTCTTACTGACTGTATTTATCTGCCACACATTTGTTTCCTTCTTTCCTCTTAGCTCAGCATCATGTTTAGACAAACAGCACTTAACAAAGAAATAATTTAAATGCATATGGTCATCTTCCTTTTCTTGAACAGTCACGACAGATGTACCTCCTTTTATAAGGCTGATATTGTTGTGAAGCCAATAACTATTGGAAGCTTCAGGTAGCAAGAGAGGAACACACATGCTACATGCTAGCTGCATCTACATATGTTCCCTTCTATCTCTTTTTGATAAAATTAAGGGACAGTATAGAACAGGAGTGGAATTGGTTGGCTCTCCAGATGCTGTTGAATTGCAGCTCCTACCATTCTTCACCATTGGCTATATTGGTTAGGGCTGCCAGAGTTGTTGTTCAACAATATCTGGAATGTCATGCAATTCCCAGTCTGGTTTACAAGATAGCAGTATTGCTGTTTTGTGAATGGTATGGATATCAGAGAAGAACCTGTGCAACACTCCTAGCAGAGCAGACTCTCCATAAGATGCTGCATAAAACAAGAGCTGCACTGAGAACACAGCTTCCTGCAGCCAGAAAAAGAGGCAGCAGAATGGAATAGCAAAGAGAAGGCATTGGGGAGGCAAGGTCAGGGTAGAGATGAGAAGCTATATTTCCCCATGTCTAACATAGACTGGAATAAAGTCACTGCACAAAGCCAAGGTCCCAAAGAGTGGCAATTGCTGCAAGGCTTAGAATATGACAGACTGCAAGAGTCGGAAACACATCATCAGGTCCAAGGGGATTGGTGGCTTCAAATGATTGCCATCTAGGCGCAGATAACGAAGACGAGGCACGTTTTCAAGATCAGATGATGGTTCTTGAAAAGTCACCAGAGACATGGGGCATATCTGGGTCCCGTTGATTTCTAAAGGGAGAAAAGAAACATGACACTAGGTTAAGAGAAAGAAGATGGCCAGAGATAAAGGCTGTTCTTTTTCCTTTTTCCACCTGGTAAGCATTCCCCATTCATCCATTGTCAGTCACTAGAATTGTTCAGTCTACTAGAGAACAAAGAAACATGGAGCAGTGACCATTAGACAAACATCTTCTCAATGCCACTTATCACTGCCACTGCTAATTCTGTATTCACAGTTGCTGGACATATAGCCGAAACCCCAAGATTGTATTCCTGCCATCTGAGGAGGTGGCAGTGATTGAACCTGTCCCAGTTGTTTGTCTAAATTCTAAACACACTATCCAAGGTGCTGAATCTATGGGAAGGCTCAGGCTCCACATCTTGGATAACTTCTTTAAGTTTGGACTAAAACCCAGAGTTGATTCACTGCTCTGATGACATTGGAGCCACCATCTACCACTGCTTGCCTGCCCACAGAAACTAATGCTATAAAAAATCTGTTCATCCATAGCGTGACACTTGAATCTTTGCTATTTACTGCAACAAAGACATAGCTTCCTCTTTGAAAATGGCATCAAAATATAAGGTTATATTACCGCAGTGGTCCTTTTTGGCTTCCAGATATTTATTGCTATATCTCATTTTGAAATGACAGAACAATCTCCATTGTGAACAAACCTTCCCTGAAAATTTCTCAGTTTCTGTGCTTTTCCCCTTTTCATGGTACACAATAATCTCACAATCTGTCTACATAGATGGCATCCTTCTGAGGTTAGCACCATTACTGCTGTGCACCCACACCATCAAAATGAAACTAGGATTAAATGCAGACAAAAACCTAATGCTGAGAGGGGTAGAAATCTAACATTCCAGGGCTGCTTAGAAAAGTGATTAATATATCCCAACCTGGTATCCAGCTAACAATAGCACAAGTGTTTTGTGCTTATTAGCTGCATATTCTAATCCTCTTTTTTTTTGTAATATCCATGTCATCCCTCAACTATTAAGACTAGTATAGAATGCTGCAAGCTGTAGGTTGCATTCCAATCTGCCTTAGGGTATGAGGAACATGTGATTTGAAGAGGAGAGCAAGACTGAAATGATAATTCGGCCCACCTGCCCCCCACATTGCCATCTTTATTGCCATTTCTATCCATGTAGCTCCCCGCCCCCACTGCAGAATCTGTCTTTAGCACATGGAGGGTGGGTGACAAAGATCATGGGGTGAGAAGCAGAGTGAATATGCTTATCCTAACTCCCACTTCACATGTCCATTATGCCTTGAAGCAGAATGCCTGAATAGTTTGGTCATTTCTTCCTTACCATAACAACAATACCGAACACAAGACATGTTTTCCCCCCTTCACTCTAGCTCATTGTGGGAAATCATTCTGATAAAAAAAAAAAATACTCGAGTTTATTATTAAAAATATTCAAAAGTCAGTGGAACAATAGAATTCCAGACCTATTCCTGGAAGTTCTAAGCCTCAGATGGCTTTGGGCATATCAAGAATGATCAAGTTTCACTTCAGTCAAACCTGGACATTCAAATAGCCCCCTTACAGAGGATGCTGAGCAGATGAATAAAACATAGGGCTTATGATAGGTAAAGACTAATCCATATTGTGTTGAAGATGAATAAAATATATTGGCTGTGGTTCATAAAGGCTCAGACAGCCTTGAGAAATTCATAAATGTTCTAGAACAGGGTTGGGAATCAGATGACACACCAATGTTGTTTGACTGCAACTCCTAACAGCCCTAGCCAGTATAGCCAATAGTGAGAAATGCTAGGAGTTGTAGTCCAGCAACATGTGGAGGGCTACACAGTTCCTCACTTTGATCTTGGGAATATTTATTTCATTTCATTTCTGTGTCACCTTTCTCCTGGATAGGGAACCGAGGCAGCTCATAAAAAGAATCAATTAAAACATAACAATAAAAATTTAAAAACAATTACAAATCATCACATTAAAACAGTATAAAATCATTTAAAAGGCATACAAAAGTTTTAAAAAGCACGCGCGTGCACACACACACACATATGAAACCTTCCTCTAAGCAATTATCCATTAAAAGCCTGCTTAAACAGAAAGGCCTAAACATCCTCTTACTAACTCACAAGCCATATGTGACTTAAGTCTCAGTGCAAACATACGTACTATGTGTCATGGCACCAGATAAAGGAATCAGAATCACTTGCTGTTCTATAGACTCAGAATGTTCTACCCTTAGCTTATAAATCAGGGGCAAGCAAAATGCAGTCTTGGAAATGCATGTGCCCCCGCATGGTTGGTTGTGCAGCCGTAAGCACCTCTGTAGTGTCTGGGCTGCCCTTTTTCTGACCCCCTCCCAACTAATGCCTCTGGAAGCATGAGTTTACCCTCTAGATAGGTTGGAGGGTAACCTGCATTTTCAAACATTTTTTCTATATCAGTTTTTAAATCCAACAGGGAATTCAGGCCACTTTTGGATTTGTTTTGTTGCCATAATTGGCACCCTCCCCCATTTTTTTCCAGTATCAGTTCAGAAAATTTGCCCCTAGACCTGCTAGAGGTGCCCACCTGTGTTTTAGATATTTTCTGTCCAAGAACAGTGGGAATTCATTACCTGCTATTGCAACAAGAAACTAGTGTTTTCCCTGATTATTACTGTTTCCAAATTCAATATACCAAGAAAGGAATCGTTTTCCTGAGTGTTGTTGATCAGGCAACCTGCCTGACTCATTCCTTTATGTTATTTTAAACTTCAGATTTCCTCTTGAACAAAATGACCACTTTCTGAAGACCTAATTGCTTGAAAACCGAAAGCCATGGATGCAATTGACTTTGCAAAGCCATCAATGACATTTCTGGATTGGCTAGCCAGTTCCTTATTAGCTCAATGCAAACTTTGATTTGTTTATAGCTTCTTTTTCTAATATCATAGAACCTTAACACAGGAGATCAAGCATAATAATACCTATACCAGATAATACATTGATAAACTCTCCCTGCCCCCATCCCCAGCTCAAACTAGCAACCAGAGAGGCTGCAAATGGGCAAATGTTAAGTATTAGACAGCATTATGAAGCTTTCCAATGATGATTATATAATCATAGCATTGGAAGAGGCCACAAGGGCCATCTAGTCCAACCCCCCTGCCATGCAGGAATACACAATCAAAGCATTCCTGACAGATAGCCATCTAGCCTCTGCTTAAAAACCTTCAAAGAAGGAGACTCCACCACACCACGAGGCAATTTATTCCAGTTCCATACAGCTCTTACTGTCAAGAAGTTCCTTGTAATGTTTAGGTGGAATCTCTTTTCCTGTAGTTTGAATCCATTGCTTTGTGTCCTAGTCCCTGGAGCAGCAGAAAACAAGCTCCCTTCAAATATTTAAACATGGCTATCATGTCCCCCTTATCCTTCTCTTCTCCAGGCTAAACATACCCAGCTCCCCAAGCTACTTCTCACAGGGCATGGTTTCCAGACCTCCCACCATTTTGGTAGCCCTCCTCTGAACAAGTTCCAGCTTCTCAATATCTTTCTTGAATTGTGATGCCCAGAATTGGACAAAGTATTCCAGGTGAGGTCTGACCAAAGTAGAATAGAGTGGCACTATTACTTCCTTTGATCTAGACACTATACTCCTATTGATCAGTGCCATCCTCATGACACCCAACAGGATTTTTTCAGTTTGATAATTTTATTATTTCCCCAATTTACAGATACTTTTAAATACACAAATATATCACCACTGCTACTGTGATGAGAACTCAGAAAAAGTTACTTTTAAAGATAACTCTTTCAGTCCCTTCATTAACATGCTGACTTAGTGATTATGTGTTTATGTAGTTTAAAAGGTGACTTTTCCAAGCTCTGGACACAACACTGTGGTGATCTCTTGGCTTGAATGCCTCTCACACTGAAAGTTACTAATGAAGTGATTATCACCTCTCTGACTGAAGTACTAATGAGATCCCATTGCCAATTAGTAAAATATCTGTACCCACACGTATCATGTCCCTGTTATGAAAAAAATGCTTTCATCTTTACTGCACAAATGGAATAACTGATGCTCAGAAGCACATGTGTAATTTTCAAAAGAAAATCTTCAGTCCTTTAGTCTGAACTCTGACAAAAAAAACCCAGAGAGAGTTAGAATTTTGAAGCTGCCTGCTGAAATATTACCATCAGGAACATGGGGCGAGTGCCATTGTATTACTCTGGTTATGTAGAAGCTGATGATCACACTGACTACTGAAACATTTGAAGAAAAGTCCCCATATAAATCTCAGTTCACTTCTCCCACCTTCTACAACTAGGTCTCTAGCCTTTGTGCTTGCAAACAAAATATTTAAAATGTAACCTTATGATAACCATAGCCTAGAAGCCTAAACCCAGTTCTTTGTCCCAACTGGTGTAGATCTGAATCAATGGTGTCTTGGTAAGTTAACACTTACATAAGTTTCAATGTTTAAACAATTCTACTGTAGTTGGGCTTAACAATTGGATTTAGGTCAAAGACTTGAACACAAGTGTGAGCCTGGCTTGTGAAGTTAACAACAACAACAAAGATGCTCATAATTTAGAAGCAGGATTCATTCATCTGTGATCCTGCCTGTGTGCTGTTTGCAGGAGTGATCAATGTTGCATCAATGAACTAGTCTGGTTCAAAAGGAATGTTTTTGCCTTGAGCTACCAGATGTGAATAAAGCTACTCAAAATTTAACTAGAATTTCTGTCTTTGGGGCCCATCTTATAAGCAGACTTGATTGGCCTAATACTGTTGCCTTCCACAGTGCCAGAAGTTTAAACCATAGTGCGTGTGGCGGGGAGGGGTGGGGGAAACAAGATGCCTGGGCTAGTTTAAGTGTCATGGCTTGTTATTTCCTCTGCTTGTTAAGAATTTTTGGAAGGAATTCTGCATTCCTGCACCCCTGCAGATATTTTCCATCAAGGCAGCAGGTGGTGGGAGCTCTAGCAGTACAAACATCTGGGGTAGGAAGGGGAAGTGGCTTTGTTATTCCCACAACTGTGCTTGTGCATTCCGCAGAATGACACCTATTGTATGAAATGACCTGAGTTTTGCCTGAAAGCCTAATGGAATAAACATTGCTAAACTCACAGAAGGGATCTAACTCCTGCAAGTCCATACTCTGCTCCATGCAACTGCAGATAAGGATATGCTTGTACTGTATTCCCTTCTAAATGCATGCTACTTGGTGTATTAATCTACATCTACATCTATATCTATATAATACATACATGCACAACCTCTTCATCATTTTAAATGGGCATCTTTAAATAAAACTTTAGATAAAACATTTTAAATAAACCTCTGTGCATCTTTAGATTTTTCTCTTTATTCTATATGTAATAGTCCATCATTTGGTTTTAAAATACATATTAAAATTGATTTGCAGTGCTCTCTCTCAGCAGAATAAAGGGGCTTTTGCAGAACATGGGACTTTATCAGACATGGGAGAACATGGCACAATAAAAAGGGACACATTATTCATGCCTGTGCTACACCCCCTGAACGGCTGAAGGATGGCACAGTCTGGTAATGTTGCCTGTTTTTGTTCTCGTAGCATTCTTCTGTTGTAGTTTTTGCCATGTCTGATAAAGTCCATGGTTACATCAGTCTGATATTACTTTAAATATCATGGCTCCATCTTATGTAGCCCTGGGTTTTGTAGTTCTAATGAGGTATTTAGATGTCTTTGCTAGAGAACATAAGTGTACTTCCTTGTACTACAGTTCCAAAATAACTTAATTATCAATCCTACCTCTTTGGAACTGTTGTTCAGTGGTGTGCACTAGACTTTCAAGTACTTCACTGCACTAAAAATCCCAGGATTTCTTAGGATGAAGCCATGAGTGTTAAAATGGTATCAAACTGATGAAATTTGGTACTGTTGAGGCACCTTTAACCTCTCTACAGTTTCAAAGAAATAAACTAATCCAACACAGAAGCTCCAAAACCAGCCAAAGAGTTTGAGTCAAAAGTAGGGTATGAGAGTAAGATTTCTTTTAAATTACATTCCTGTCCATTTGAAGCTACAACGTGAATGAATTATTTTGGATTCGAATGCAGATATTGGACCATTCATAATATGGCTATTCTTATATGGCTTGGTCTTGGCACCCCCTCCCAACAAACAGTGTTCTCCTGCAGGCCTAACCAACTACTGAAACTGTGCTGCTGACTCACTTTCAATTGAATTGTCGTTCAAGTAGAGATGCTCCAGCTTGTGGTTGATATAGGGGATGCTGGTGAGATTATTGTGTGCCAGGTGCAAGACCAACAAGTTAGTGAGGTTGAAAGAATTCTTGGGTAGGCCTTTGTCAGAGAGCTTGTTATAGCTAAGCCTGAGGAAGGCCAAGTTGGAGAAATCTTTAAAGTAGTTGTTGGGGATGTTATCGATTTGGTTCTCATCTAGGAAAAGCTGGTGAACTGCTTTGGGAACCCCAGGTGGCATCTTATGTAGCCTGTTGTGAGCTAAGTTCAGCTGCATGAGGTTCTTGAGTCCTCTGAAAGTATTCTTTTTGAAGTCTCCATCATTCAGCTCATTGTGATGGAGGTCTAAGAGGATGAGATGATCCAGCTTGTTGAATGCATTATCAGGGATTCGGTTGATCCGGTTCCTGCTCAAACGAAGCTGCTCCAGATTGGGAGGCAGATTGTTGGGTACTTCCTTAAGGTGATTCTTCTCCATGTATAGAAAGACCAGGCTCTCTAGCTTCTCCAGCACTCGTGAATCCACTGTCCCAATGCGGTTGTTGTCCAGATTGATCCACCTCAGTTCTGTGGCATTCTTGAAGGATTCCTCAGAAAGCTTATCAATGAAGTTGTTCTGTAGATAGACATAGTGGACCCTGGATGGGATTAAGGGCACTTTTCTCAGGTTGCGGCTGTCACAGTAAAGGGCTGAGGGGAAATCTGGAGGGCAGTAGCATTCTCTAGGGCAATCTGGAAAAACTGAGGGGGGTCCTGGTGGCAGAGGTGGAGGCAACTCTGTCGGTTCAACTGGTTCAATGGGTGCTGGAGTAGGACGCTTCTTTGGAGGCCTGGGGCGCCTCTGTCCATTCACTTCGCAAATCAGCACAAGGATAAGTGGGAAAATCAATCTGGCAACACCCTTCATGGTCTAGATGATTACCTGCTAGAAAAAAAAAAGAAAAGAAATGTTAAGAATAGATCCATATATATATATATATATATATATATATATATATTCTAGAGAATATATATTGAATATTGAATAAAATTGAATTCAATATATTCATATTCAATATTCAATTTTATTGAATATATTGAATAAAATGAACTGGACATAGCTCCCACTTTGGAAGAGATCCTTAACAGCAGATGAAAAATGGCAAGGCAGCTGGGATTGATGGAATCCCACCTGAAGTTTGGAAACACGGAGGTCATGTACTCCGTGATAAATTCCACAAACTCCTTGTGAATTTCTGGAGGAAAGGGGAACTGCTATCAGATCTCTGAGATGCAGTCATCATCACCTTGTACAAGAAAAAAGGAGCAAAATCCGATTGCTCAATCTATCGAGGTATAACACTGCTCTCTATTGCTGGAAAAATCCTTGCAAGGATACTCCTGAACAGATTAGTTCCTACTATTGCAGAAGAACTTCTTCCTGAAAGCCAATGTGGCTTCAGAGCCAATAGGAGTACTACAGATATGGTATTTGCCCTTAGACAACTGCAAGAGAAATGTAGAGAGCAGAACAAGGGTCTCTATGTAACATTTGTCAACCTCACCAAAGCCTTTGACACTGTGAGTAGAAAAGGTCTGTGGCAGATCCTGGAAAGACTAGGATGTCCCCCCAAATTCCTTAAAATGATTATCTTGCTACATGAGGGCCAGCACGGTCAAGTCAAGATATGGCGATGCTCTTTCAGAGCCCTTTCTAATAACTAATGGAATGAAGCAAGGATGTGTTCTTGCTCCAACTTTATTTACAATCTTCTTCAGCATGATGTTCTAAAGGGCTATGGCAGAGCTCGAAGAAGAAGACGGCATCTATATACATTACCGTATTGATGGTAGCTTGTTTAACTTAAGCTGTCTGGGGGCTCGCACTAAGACTCTAAACTATCTAGTCCGTGAGCTGCTCTTCTCTGATGATGATGCCCTTGTTGCCCACACAGAAGTAGCTCTGCAGCACCTAACATCCTGCTTCGCAACAGCTGCAGAGCTGTTTGGGCTGGAAATCAACCTGAAGAAAATGGAAGTTCTCTACCAGCCGCTTGCAGAAAGCGTGGGATGAGTCCTTCCTGAATCTTCATTTGCAAAGAAAAGCCAGAGAGTATATGTATTCAATCTAACTGAATATTCTCCATCATACACTGTTGCTGTATTCCTCTCTGACACTATGTTTGTCTGACCAAAGTATCTCTAGGAGTTACATCAAGGATGTTTAAAAAAAAAAAACACACACAACTACAGCAGTAACAACTAACCAGATTATTTGGTGCTCAATTTAATCACATTTTAGGTGGCCTTACTTAGTTATTTCATCTTCATTAGTTAGTTTATGGAATTTTAGCTGGTCCTAATATAAATGTATTGTCCTCTTGTGTATTTTGTATTTTGTTCTGTTTTAAGTATTACGCTGACAAGTCTGGGCAATTCCACTGGCTAGCAGTGTATCTCAAGACACTCTAGTCTAATGGGATTTATGCTAGACTCTCAGCTAGCAGAGCATAAATATAGGATTGTAGCTTGAAACCCTCACAATCATATATGTAAACTGCTGTGAGCTCCATTGTACCTGGACCCCAGCAGCTGGTGAGAGACCCTCCCTGTATTCCAGTTGCCATTGCTGTGGCTTCTGAGGGACAGAAGAATGACCAGGCCCAGCTCTATCATGACTGGGTCCTAACAAATAATGTGAAGGCCACCCTCCATGTTCCAACAGCCACTGCTGTGGCTTCTGAGGGGAAAGGAGCCCTCATGTTTTTCTTGTACAAAGGTTCTGTGGAGACCAGCAGAGTCTCCTATACTATCATATTGTCCTTAGCTTTTAGAGGCTGCTTCCATTCTTAAAGCAAAACCCTACAGTGATTCATTTTCAGGTGGGGTGGGAAGAAGGTATGTCTCTACACCAGGAACAGGTAGCCCTGGCCCTCCAGATGCTGGACTGCAGCACCTATTTGTCATCAACAATATTTTTTCTGCCTGGGGTTGATGGGAGTCTAGCAACAGCTAGAACACTACAAGTTACCCTGTCCAATTTTACAGTGTTAGCTACCTTATTCAAGGAAAAGGTCAGGGTTGTACTCACTTGTCTTCTGCTACTTAAAATTATCAAACTTAGATTCCTCCATATTTTTGGTTTGCAAAATTCAGCTTTCAGTTTTTTTTTTTTAAATCCACCATTTAGGTTTTACATTAAAATGTGGGAATAATTAGTTTTGATAGGTGGAATAAGGTACACCAATATACAATATATTAAAAGGTACTGTTAGAAATCATCTATCAGATGTTTCCTAATGTTAACAGTCAGATACTGTCTAATATTACAAGTTGCATATCAAAAACTGACGTATTGCATATTAACAGCATATATATAGCTGTTAAAAGCTCACATACATCTGCTACCAGAGAACTATCAAACACTTCAAAAACTCGGTACATCAGTTGTCACCTTAAGACATTTGTTCAATATCCAGGGAGCATGCATTCAGATAGTGAATAAATAAATGGGAAACATTTGCTACCCAAATTAGTAAAGTGAATTTTAAGGAGGGGGGTTGTACTGTTGTTGTTCTGCATTTGTTTGTAGGTTTTTTTGTTTTTAGTTTTGCAAACGTGCTTAGCTCTATTTCCTGCTGCTCCTTGGCTCTTACTCAGGGCATAATAGTATTTCAGTACTTGCCTAAAAAAAACCCTACAAAATTCATGGGGTCACCATAAGTTAACAGGTGACTTGAAGGCACACACACACACACATATTTACTCTTCATCATTCATAAATCCACAGGATACTTCTCAAGTCCATCCTGATGCCTGTCTTTCAGCATCCTAAGGTCACACAGTTCACAGATTGCCAGTGCCTCTAACTGATCCACAGCCATGAGAAAGGGTAAAGTTATAGTCTCCAACCTGCTGCTCTTCCCCTTCTTTCCCACCCTCATCTCCTGCTTGCTGCAGTAGGGCAGAGGCAGGGAGGAATAAGTGAAATGAAACCAAAGGTGCACACTCTTTCACAGCTGTGGATCAGTAGAAGAGGCAGATGTGACTTCCAAATTGTAACCCAACAATCCTGCCTGTCCTGCTTTGGATGACTGCATGATCTCAGTCCCAGTCAGAGCTTGGTAAAGCTACTTTTTGGGACTACCACCCCTGAACTTCCCAACAACTGCCCATGATGGCTAAGGCCTTTGGGCAGCTGTAGGATAAAGAATGGGTTTGCCAAGGTCTGCAGTTCCAGCCCTCAGTAAAGGGTTATTTCTTGAAATAGGGCATTGATTGAAAACATGACCTCTCAAGTTCATGCCTGTGTGCCAAACTACATTCATTTGTTTCTTCATCTTTCCTTTCCAGTTTGACATTTCTTCTCCTTTTTTACACAATACAAAATGACAAAGAGATTTGCATAACAAGCACTGCATTTGAAAATCCTTTCTGCCTGTTTAACTTGCTATTGTGTTTATATTTCTCTTTGTGAAAATTCTATGCATGGCTATGCTACCCAGTGCTGGAAATTGTTCTGGATTCTTTTACTGTGTCCTATCAGTCAAATTCTCCTTTGTGAGAAATGTTGTCTTATCCCTACAGGCAAGAAGTGTTCCCTTTCCCTACCCACATCACTCCCTTTCTCTGCCCACATCTCTTGCCATACTATATCTTGCTATTGCAAGATATATAAATATGCACATTTTTAATGATTTATGGATTGCTTTTAGTAGAACCAATTGCATTGTTATGGGCAGCTGATGCAAGAACTGAAACATTGAAACTGCATTATTTCCCTCCAAATAAATATTGGAATTAGATGTTTTCCACCAAAAGCAGGCTCAACAGGCAAAAATGTTTCAACAATTGTAGGACAAACAGAGACATCCATGATTCTTTTTAAAGTGACCATCCTTTGTATAGTAAGTTTCATACAAAGATTTCTTACTAATGGACAGTGATAATTAGCAGCTGTTTCCTCAGTTTGTGCTTAATAGCTAAAGGACATTTCTTCAGTTACCTGCAATATTGAGTCGCTCCTTTCCAGTCAGAGCACATCTACCCTGTAAGTGACTGAGGCCAGTGTTCTGTAAAATGTGTGTGTGGAGGGGAAGTGCCTGGCAAAAAGATATATTTGACCTGCATACTACCCTTTTCTCAAAGGAGCTTCACCATACATGGTTCTCTTCTTCCCATTTTAGCCATACAAAGATCTTGTCAAATAGGCTATCCTTAGTGACTTTCTTAATACAACATAGTATATTTTCAAGCTATGCAAAGATTTTGAATTTGGGCTTTCCAATCAGACACTGTTGTTCATTAGAGTACACTGGCTCTTGTTCACAGAGAAGGAAACAAGGAGGCAGAAAGCCAGAATCTGGTTGGTGTCTTACACTGGTGTAAATACTATTGTGCTTTTTAGGATGTTTCACAAGGGCAGTATCCTAATCAGGGTTGTGACAGTGCAGTTACACTGGTTTTTAACCAATGCACTAGGGGTTATGCTGTTTAGGACACTGCACAAACATGGCCTATAGCAGAGATTAACAGTACAGCCCAGCAAGTATCTACCCATTTTTGTGCACAGTGGTGGGATCCAGCATAGCTCCTCTGCTGTAATTTTATGCTATGTAACTGATGAGTAATATCTTGACCAAAGGTATGCCTGATTACTAGAGCTGGTAAAAGGAGCCATGTGGAGGGGACTCCAAATGCATATTACTTCACTTCTGGAAAATTTGCACTGTTTTCACTGCTTTTGGTTATGTTGCTCTTATTTTCAATCAAGATGACTTATGGCAACCCTATGAATGAGAGACCTCCACGAGCCCTGTTTCTCAGGTTGCCAGTGTCTCTAGCGGATCACAGATATAGCCATGGCCTCCAACCATGGTCATCAACTGTCCTGCTCAGATCTTGTAAACTCAGGGTTGTGATTTTCTTGATTGAGGAGATTATCAGACGTGGCAAAAACCACATCAGAAGAATGCAATGAAAACAGAAACAGGCAACATTACCAGACAATGCCATCCTTCAGTGTTCCGGGGGTGGAGCTTGGGCGTGAATAAGGCATCCCTTTTTATTGGTGGCTTAGCCCTGTCAATAAAAAAGTGAAGCCTCATCTGTGCCAGTGCTATGCCCCAGGAACAGCTGAAGATACAGGCCTCTGATAATGTCTCTCTTTCTGTTCTCATCACATTCTTCTGATGCAATTTGGGATATGGTTTTTTGCCCTGTTTCCCCACATCTGATAATCTCCTGAATCATCTCAGCTTAATATGGTCTTCCTCTTTTCCTATTGCCTTCCATTTACCAAGCATTATTCTTTTTTTCCCAATGAGTCAAGTCGTCTCATACCCAAAGTATACCAACCTCAGTTTAGTCATATTTGCTATGCTTCCACATTTTTATCACTAGTTTCTTTCCTCATATTTTTTTCCAGACCTGTGTGCTTCCCATGCCTTGAGAACTGTGTGCACACAGACATACTTTGACTGCATGCCTGAATATGCAGTTAACTCCTGCATCAAGGCTGCCTTCCTTTCTGTTCTTTGGCGATGGAATATTTCATTGTGGTTGCTAGATCAGGGGTAACAGGGCAGAAAACTCACACTTGAAACTCTCTTTTTAAAAAATGATCTGGAAAGGCCCTTATTCTCAAGTGTGTCAAACTTCATACAGAAGAATAAGTGAGCCTTTCATGGCCACAGCTGTGAAGGAAATGTGAGCCAATTGTAACCCATACAGCAATGTCCTTGAAAGATACAAAGAACATGCAGGTGTAGAAGCATCAGAGAGAATAGAAATGAATGGTTGACTTCATCTCACTGAAAGGTTAATGTCTCCTATTTTTCATGTAAGAGGGAAAAGTAAGGATCACACAGATGTGCCTGTGTACTGGAGATAGAGAGGTGTTCTGTTTTGTTTTAAGATATATTTTCAGCATCTGATGGCAGATACAGCCCTTCCCCCATCCTGCCTGAATCCTGTTCGAAAGGAAGGGGCTACTTCCTATCGATCTGTACATGAGTACAAAGTGGCTGCAGTTGGTGGCTTCCATGTCTGTGGGGCTCTGGACTTTAGTTGGAACTTTAAGAGTCCCCCTAACTGGCAAACTCTACCTCAAAACAGGTCCAGCATCTTGGATTGCTCCTTTAAAGTGCTTCCATGTTCCACTAAGATGGAAGCAAAAGGGCAAAGGTGTAAAATGTGGGAAGTAAGCAGGAAGGAACACAGAAGGATGAGTGGGGAGCAGGATGAACAAATAGCTACCCTAAACCAAAGGGAACCAACATAGTTGGTATCACTTAATTCACAAGGGAAACTTGAATTAAAGAGAGTTGAAAAAACAAGCCACACACAGAAAATCACTATGACGCTGAAATGGGGCACCTTGTCACACAGAGGAAAATTCATCACAGAAACAGAACAACAGAGCTATTGACAGCTTCTCCCATCAATCAAAAGCAGCGCTGGCATAATGGCAGCAGAATGGGTGCACAAGGATGGGGGAATGGCGTCGTGTGGTAGGGGAGCCCTTTTGCGATCACCTGGCAGTCCTGAAACACCACTTTAAACACATCTGATAATCTCCTTTGTTTAAATATGTTAATACAGAATTATAATATAATAAAAATATTTTAAAAAGAAAATAACTTTTCCTCTGTCCTAAGCCTTTGGAGAAAGAAGAGAGGGCTATCCAAACAGGAGCTCCCCACTCCCACCCCACTACTCAAGTGCTGCCCATAGATATCTTCTCCACCTTTCCTAGTGGAAGGCAGAGATATGAGTAAACTTTCTGTATCCTATTACTTTCTATCCTATACCCACAACTGTATAAACATGCATAAGTTTTTTATATCACTCTGTACTGTATATGAAGAAGTAGATTGAGATCTACAAGGTGCTGCTAGATTCCCTTTTTCCTTCCCCCTCCTTTTCTCCTTTTTGTGCTGCAACAATCTCAGCATGGCTACTTCTTTGCAAACTACAGTATTGTTATTCGGACATCAAAACAAGTGACAATGTTTAACCATGTTGAAACACACAGCACCATTTATGACCAGATTTTTTTTTTTAAAAAAAAAGAATGTTAGAGCCTAACAAAACCAAGCAGAGAAAATGGTTGAGTCTCTCCTATGTCCCACTGCTTTTGAAAAATTGATCTTTTACATTTTCAGCAAGAGAAACAATGCCTGAGGTCCCAAGGTTGAGAATACTCCAACACAATCTATCTGGCAAACAATAATGCAAATCATAGGAACATATGGAGATGAAAAAGAAAGTTTATTGCCTAGCTAGGGTGTGATGAGGTGGGCGAGGTACCTTTCTTGGCTTTTCAGCATCCTCCTACAGAGTATATGGAAAAATCCTGATGTCTTTGAATCTCAGCTTCTTTTCCTTCAGCACAAACAGATATTTTAACAGCACTGCCCCCAAGTGTTTGCAGGAAAATCTGCACCACACTTTTTAATTTAAAAATGTTTTTAAAATGTAAAAATGCACAAGCAGGACCTAATTAATTTAGGAGGTTTAAATGGTGCCAAGGGGCTTTGAAGCAATTCAAAGTTCTGCCAAAATGGTTTATTGGCAGCAGCTCAGGAACATCTTCAGTGGAAATATTGCCTTGGTTGATCTATGTTGAGCATGCAGGCTGACTCACAGCACAATGCATTGCTAGCAAACAGCATAACGTTTATTCTTGAAAGGTTCTTGTCAAGCTCTCAGTTGCAGCAACTAGCCAAACAGAAACAGGTTTTCCTTAGGGCAGAGAAGATATGGGTTCAGATCAGTCCTCTGTCACAGACTCTATTTGTACCCATGCCCATGTCGCTTTCCGTGAAAGGCCATCAGGCATCCCTCTGTAGAGTCACAGTGAAAGCAATTTGATGCTGCTTTAACTGTCATGGCTCCATCCTCTGGATCTGTAATTTTGTAAAGTACTAAGACTTCTCTACTAGAGAGTTCTAAGCCACTCCGCTGAACTACAACTCCTTAGATACTTTGATAAAGATAAATCAATCCCTCTCTTTTTTTGTTATTTTGAGAACTTTAGTACAGGGGAGCTCACTAGAGCTCTCTGGTACACCATAATACATCTCACCATACTACAAATCCCATAACTCCATAGGATGCAGGCATGACTGTTAAAGTGGGCACCGGTCCAACAAATACTGGGGGGGGGGGGCTGTATCTGAAAATCTGAACACACATATGGCCTACTGCATTTACCTTGCTACCAAAAGATTAATCTTGCACAAGTAGAAGATCAGAGACACACCAACAAATGAAGTTTTCACTCAAGAAATGACCAAAGATGTTTTTGTTTTTAAAAAGCACTTGCATATAAGCACAATTATAAACTTATAATTTATCAATCATGTTTTCTTGAAATCTACATGAATCAACAAGTCTTCTGAACTTGATATATTTTGTAATTTTAGTAGAATTAGATGACCACATAAATTTATTATTTGCTAAGTGGCAAGTTATTTGTTCATAGGAAGTTAAATTGCTGCAAAATTGAAGCCAGAATCAATGAAAAGGTCACAAAAGTTCTGGAATAGCTGGTATCTTATTTAATGGATTTGTAGCAATCTATTCCAGTATACCTATTTATGATAAAATTAGTAGAATACAGTAAGGGCCATGGGCAACACTATAATTTATTTAGTCAAAAAGTTGATCTGGGATGGATCCAAATATATAAAAATATAAACAGATGCTGGATGGCCATCTGTCATGGATGCTTTGATCATGATTTCCTGCATGGCAGGGGGTTGGACTGGATGACCTTTGTGGTCTCTTCCAACTACAATTCTATGATTCTATGATTCTATGATTCTATGATATTAGAGTTTTATTGAAGAGGATGTGAAGGATGGGTGTCAGAATGCAAATAGCTTTCCAGAGAACCCTCTCTCCCAACAACCCATAATATCAGAAAAGGCATAGGCTCCAGAGCTACCAACTGGTGGTTAAAACTGCTTAGTTAGTGTGGATAATAGGTCTCCAATTGCAAACTCTATTCATGCTAATAGTTTGGCCCAGTACTGTAGCAATGGCATTTATGGAATTCAACAGGAAATGACCTCCTTTTAATGAGGTCCTGCTATTAAGTCAGCAGACAGGCTTCTATAGCTAGGGAGATTAAGTTATAGCCATGCTTTAGGGCTTGTCTAGATGAGAAGATATAATGCAGATTAATGTGCATGATGGCAAATTCACAGCAGTGCTGATTTGTCTCCATAGTCTTTTGGCAAAATCTATTGCATGCAAAGCCACCTGTGTTTGAAGTGCACATGCAGCCATACCTGCGAATCAAGATGGTGACCAAGATGGTACAGCATGTTATTATTCTCCACATGTGTTGTTGCCACTGCACAGTATTTTTTTTTTTTGCACTTGTAAGTCAAAGGTGTGCAATTAGACAGACTAGATAAACAGAGACAAAACTTATTGATGAATAATATTGTACATGGTAACTACAGCAAGGTTGATATATGCGAAGTACTGGAAGAAACCTGAGATTCCAACGGTGGAAGAATGGTTAGTTAAGCTAAATGAAATGGTGTGTCAGACAAATTAACTATCTTATTAAATGATAAGACTGAAGATAAATTTAGAGACAAGTGGAAATGTTTGTTGCCTGTTTGGGAAGAGAGATGGGGAAAGGGAGTAACAGTAAGCTTTTGAAGGCAAAATAAAAAAAATATATAGATGCAAAAAGTTAAGATAGATAAAGCAGTAGAAATAAGGAATAAATCCCAGCTTGCAAGGAATAGCAAGATAACAAATTAGACAGTAGATTTTCTGTAGAAGTAATTCGGATAAAAATATTATTTTTTTTAGAAGGTTGAAATGGGGTAAAAATTTATTATAGATTTAGAGTAGATAGAGGCCAGATATGAGATAAAACTTGAAGAGTAAGATAGAGGAACCAGATTCAGGTTGAAGAGATAAAGGAACTATGTGTGTGTTTATAAGTAAAATAAGGTTTTCGTAATGTTCTTGTAATTACAGTAGAAAATTGATCGGGGTTGTAATAGATGGATTAAGCAGAGATTTATTTGTATGTATTGGTTTTGATGCAAAAAACCGATGATTTTAAGGAACATGGTGGATTATTTTGGGGTTAAAAAGATTTTTTTTTGCAAGCTATAAAGAAACAATAAGCATATAAGTTTATATTTTGTATGTTTTATGTTATGTAAACTAAAACAATAATAAAAATATAATTTTGAAAAGTGTGCAAGTACAGCATTATTCTTATAAAAAGCTCTTTGGTCATCTCAGCGCAGCAAAAAGTACACACTTGATAACGCAAAAATTGAAAATGGTTCTTCTGACCTCTTCCTTGCCAACAAGCCAAGTGCACATCTGAGTAATCCACTCTCCACTTCTGCCCGCACTGGGAATGTGCAGCCTCCTAAATTGGATGTCCAGATGTACAATAATGCGCAAACTTCGACACTATTTGAAAAACCTCGGGGAAAACCATGAAGACTTTTCTCATGCAGTAGAGTTTTTGCCCCCCTCTTTCCAAATACCGCAAATCTCATTTGCAGTGTGTTGGGACAAAAGGTATTTTCCTCAACTTCTATGAGGAGTATTTGATCATCTAGACAACACCTTAAATGCTGGAGTCAATTCAGCAGTGTTCTTAACAGACAATTCCATGAGAGTACAGGATATGGAAGTGTGTACAATGGCTCACCCCCTCCCACATTGTCCTCACAGCCATCCTGTAAGGTAAGTCAAGCTGAGCAAGGGTGACAAGATCATCTGTTGAGTGTCATCACTCGTTGCACTAGAAACTGGATCTCCCAAGTCTCAGACCAACAATCTAAGCATTATACTACACTGCATCTCTCACAATGGGGGGGGGGACCATGACCCATTCACTTGCATACCCGCTCCATCTGCTGTCCAGATGCTAACTGCTGATGGACAACTTTAAGGCCTCCTTGTGGTTTCTTCCTCTTAGACCTGTCTTGGATCATACAGCCCTTCAAACAGAGGGCTGTTATCAGTAGATGACAAGCAAGCCATTTGATTGCCACACAGACTTGTTCCATGATTTTACAGTCCTGGCTTTTAAAAAGGTGAGTAACTTTGAGAAAGGAACTGGCAAAACCACCTCTGAGTGTTCCTTGCCCAAGAAAACCCTGGGCTCAGTTACACGGCAGTTTTTATTGCGATAGTTTGCGCTTTAGCACTTTTTCGCATCAGTCCCGGATAGTTTACACGATTTAGTGCGAAATTGGTTGATCTGTTTAGTTTTCCTTTGCAGTTTACACAGGCAAAGGTGGGGGCATGACCGCCCAAGCACATCTGGGGGAAGATGCCAGGAAACTGAGAGGGAGGGAGGGAAAGAAAAAGAGAGAGAGAGAAAGTGCTGGCACCTTTCCCTCCTCTGATTACCAGAGGAATGCCTGCTAGTTTTAATCCCTTAGCAGGGAGTGCTCCCTCTTCAGCCTTTCAGCCACCGAGGAGCCATCCCCGCCCCTGTCAAGCCCTCCTTCCCCTCACCCCTTCTCCCCCCCCTCTCTCTCACACACACACGGGATCACAGGAGTGAGGGAGTGAACAGACAGAGAAGCAGATCGCTACTCAGTCTTGCTTGGCAGACAAGCTGGGAGGCAGACAGCTGGGCGATTGGGATCTTTCCCATGGCTGGAAACAACAGTGGCTGTATCTTTTCATTTCAGGCTCTTTGATCCCCTCCCTGGCTAGTCCAACCCCCTTCCTGGTCACTCCAACCAATCACGGCTTAGCTCTGCTGTTGTTTTTTCAGGAAGATTGCTGGTAATTCATACAAACTTTTCTGAAATGGTAGTTCACACAATCAATAGTGCACTAAGTCGCACTACTTTTCAAAAAAGTCGGGGAAAGTAGCGAAAGTCCTTATTATGCTAACGTTTGAGTTTTTGAGCTCCCCCCCTTCTAAATGAGGCGATTTTGTGGCACCAAGTGTGTGAACTATTAGAAATCTTAGCAAATTCTTCACGGACTTATTTTGCCTTGTAAACGGGGCCCCTATGTAATTCATGGAGTTGCCATAAGTCAACAGATTACTTGAAGGTGCACGTGTACACACACACACTACTGTGTTCAGCGCTTTCTTACTTCTTGCAGTGACCTGGGTGGGGAGAATGACTTACTGAGCAATCTGGCCCTGTTGGCTGGAAGCCACACACTTTTTACAAGTCTTTGGTGTCTTCCTGCAGCTGTCATGTATAAACATTGTGCATTGGGGTGGAAAGTTCAGAACAATACAGAAAATGTAAGAAACAGTGTTGGGAAATATTCAGTGCAATGCAGGGAAATCCTTCCTAGAGGTTATTTATCATGAGTTTAGTATCCATGTGGGACAAACTAAAGATAAAGCTATGCATAAGACAGCCCTTTCAGCTCCTTCTCCTTTCCAAAATATCCCTGGGATTAAGTAATAAAAGAAAGTGGGAATGCTTAACCTTTATCCTTCAAGTTGCTCTCTCTTCCCCAAAACCTCCTTCTCCCTTACACAGCTGCTTATATCCCCACTGGGTTCTAAACCCAGGCCCAAACAATGCTAGGGATGAAAACAACTAAGGACTGGCAAGAGAAATATTAATTACTTCCTTTCCTCCCCTCCCTTCTCAAGTGAACAACACCCCCCCCCCACAGCTTTGCACGCTTTGTGGCCTCTTGGAACCTGTAGGATTGTCTCATCCCACATGATCTTGGCTATTCACTCAGATATTCAGCAGCAAAGCTTTCACTCCATGTCACACGATCACCAGGGGTACAGTTCTAAGAGTCTCTCTCTCTGGCTTTTCTTCGCAAACGAAGATTCAGGAAGGACTCATCCCGCGCCTTCTGCAAGCGCGCTGATGACTAAAAAGGCCAATCCGAGATAAACAAGTCCGGTTGCAAAAAGTGCAGCAGAAGGTCTCCTTGGGTGATGTTTTTGGGTTGTGATTCTTTCTGCGTTGTCGTTTCTCCATGGTTCCATCCCATGTAACCCTGGGATATACTGTTTGGTGAGGTACTTAGGCCTTGCCTAGATGGGCTGTGTACTTCGTCTTGGCCCTGTCTTTGAACCCTGCAGTCCTAATGATGCAAGGCTATCCTCCTGTTTTAGACCTGGGCAGTTCTCACGACATCCAGGGCTAAGACGAGGTAAAGCCCAATAAACCATTATATCAAAAATACCTGGAAACCCCAGTTTCTCTTCAAAAGAAATGGATTGGGCTCTGCAGGACTGCAGAAGGACCTACCAACACATAGGCCCATCACTGTGGCTGCTGTCTGTATGACACTTTCTGGATCCAGGAAGCAGGCCTGCAGCATGTGAACAGGCTGGCCACGTGGAGTCACATGCTGCAGGCTGGCTTCCCAGCTTTGGAGAGTGGGGTCCTGTCTATACAAAAAAAAAAAAAAAACAAGAAAAACGAACGGCGTGTGAAAGATCAGCGATCTGTACACACAGCTGTTTGCACACATAGAAGTCATTCAGGGGGAGGGCAGCAAAACTCACCCTAAAGCCCGTCAGCGGCTCATCCAGGGGGTTCTTTGGATAAATCAGTGAGCCTTTCGATTGTGCAACCATGTGTACAGCTATGGTCGCACATATTCGAACAGGTAGCCTTCTGATTGGCTAATTGAGCAGAGGGAGTGGGGCTTGCAAAAAGGGGAATCAGCAGCAGCTGCCATTTTTCTTTAAAGTTATGTGAGAGCCCCACCACCACTGCTGCTGTCCTCTCCCCAGGTAATTCTAGGTCCTCCTTCCTCCTCCTTCAGTTGGGTCACACTGGGCCATGCCACCTCCCTCTGCATCACCTGGGAGGGAGGAGGAGGAGGACAGCAGCAGCGGGGTGGAGGCTGGAGCCAGGGCCGGGGTCGTCATCTGGAGGGAAGCAGAAAGAAGGTGTTGGGGGGGGGGGAGATAGGTACTTTGCAAAGAACTGGGAAGGTGGAGGAGGTGGGAAATTTGGGGGTGAAGGAGGGCAGAAGAGAGGGGGTGGGTGGGTTGAGTGGCTGTGTCCATGTGTGTGGTGTGTGTGAAAGAGGGGGACAGAGAGAGAGCATCTTGCCTGCAGGCTGGGGCAGAGATGAGGAAGAGGCGGAGGAAGAGGTGATCGTCTCCCTACACACACACACAGGTTTAGCTTCTCCTTCGTGGCACTCTCAAAGCTGCAGCCCTGGACTCTCTCTGGTATGAGATCAGACTCTGGGGGAGGGGTTGATGAGGACACTCCACAGAATCCCCAGCCAGCGCAGCGGCACACTCGCCAGCTGGGCTAGGGGTCATGCCAACTTTATGGGAGACTAAAAAACCATGTAGACAGTTCGTATGCTTGTGAATGCCTGGCTGTTGGGATTTTTTTTACCCACTGTACAGATTGTTTACCCCTCATGTAGACGGGACCTGGGATGCAGATGGTGGCAGCTGCAGGGATGGGCTGGCATGGCAGTCTGGACTCCATCCTGTTTTGTGTTGGTAATGGGAGAGGAATGGGCCAGATCCATGGCCAGAAGATGCTGGCCCGTGTCATGAGGCCTTAGAATTCTCTTCCAAATAGCTCTAATGCTGTGATTCAGGGGACTGCGACAAGGGAGCAGACTAGAACTCTCTAGCGGAAACTTCGAAGCATCTCACCAAATGCCAAATACCAGAATTCCATAGGATGGGACCATGATAGTTAAAGGGATATCAAAGTAATATAGCTGTGGAGTGTATATGTACTTCTTGTGATGACACAGGAAAGCACCTACTCTTACCATGAGCCCCAGACTGTGGAATTCTTTGCTTCAGGAGATCAGATTGTCCCCTTCTTTCATGGTCTTCAGATGTCAGGCCAAAACATTTTTTCCCAGCAAAGTTATGGCTTGGTTGCCTTGGTGTTGAATGTTATGCTGCAAGTTGTGCTATTTTTGTTATTCTTAAGCTCATTATATGATTATTCTTAATCGTGCTGTGAGTTGGGAAAGTAGGGTACAGAAATACTTTAATTAGTTTACAAAATAATAAGACACGAAATATATCCTTGTTAAATTTCCATAGCTCAAAGTACAGTTTTTGTGGCATATTGTTCTCTGCAGCATAAGAAGTGGATAAGGTTATACCCATTTTCTCAAGGGCCCTTTCACACTACATAATTAAATCATTATTATTCTACTTTAACTGTCAGGACACCATCCTATGAACTCTTAGGATCTACAGTCTGGTGAGGTGTATTTAGAATTTTTTGCCAGAGCTGTCTAGTGTCTCCCCAAACGACAAACCCCAAAATTCCATAGGACGTTTCCATGTCAGTTAAAGTGGAATGTAGTGCTGCAATGGTGTAGTCTGAAAGGGCCATCAGTCTTGAAAGGAACTTTGTAAACTGCCTGAGTCATTGTGGGTTTTCTTTGGGGCTGTTTATGTTTCTGCTGAAACTGAAGGTATGTTTATTGTCATTTCAATGTGGCTAATTATATGTTTTATTTTTAACTGGATTTTCCTTTCCTTGTAGGTTATTGATTTGTAAGCCACCTTACAAATTTAGATACACAATGTTCAGAATCCTATTAGTGACAGCACATATTCAGGGACATTACAGATGGAAATGTTCAATATTTCCATACACAACAACACCACCACAACATGAGGAAGGCAGCATCCACAAGTGTGAGGATGTAGCCAACACAGCCATTTATTGGTTGAGGGAGACTGGTGTGTAAATGCCTAGTGTCCAGCTGCTATTTTGCAGAAAGACAATGACTGAAGTCACTCTTCTGGATCTCTGCCATGTACACACATACTCAGTGAAGATCTGGGAGATTGACTTTACCTCATCTGGCTGCAAAACTGTAGCTGGACTCTATTTGGGTAACTCCCAGCCCTCCCATAACCACTAAATGGTTGTGGACATGCATTCTCATGCTGTGGATGCTGCCTTTCTTAGAACCAGAAGGTAGCTCAGCAGAATTGCACTGGAGGAATCAGTAGCCCTGAAGGATCTCAACCCATGTCTAATGTAGTGTGTATGAGTGTTCTGTAGTGTTGGGGTCTGCTGCACTATAACATTGAGAGCTTCAGAGCATGAGAAGGTCAGGTGCATGGTAAAGCCAGAACTAGTGGACACAGTCTCCTCCCCGACATATAATACATGTACAGCTGAAGATGCTTTTCAAATAGGTCCTGTAAGTTGGAGGGTTTGCACAGAGAACAGAAAAGGGAGAGGAAAGCTGTGCCTACTATTTATGCACAACTGCTGAAGGTTCAGGAGCCTTCCTTCTGTTTACAACTGGTGGCTACTCTAATCCTCTGCTGTTTATGGTTCTGCTTTGTGTGGAAGCTGGCTGCTTGGAATCAGAATCAAAGATAATCCTCAGAGAACTGAAAGTATTTATTAAGGAAATTACATGTCTCTCACACACATACACATATGTGCATGCATGCATATGCACACACTCATGCATATGCATGCACACACGCGCGCACACACACACACACACACACACACTGTGAGTACTGCCACATGACTAAGGCAATGGCCAAAATCCAGTTTGTAGGCAGGTGGCATTTAAATCTCTATCCCTTATGCAGTGGGATAGAGGCTACTCCTTGCTTCTCCCCCATCCCCCATCCACCTTCACCCCCCCCCATCCACTGGTAAGCTGCAGGGATGCACCAGGATACAGTCCAGCTGCCCTTGTGTCCCAGGAAAGTAAAAGCAGTCTCTGTCCATTCTGTTCCATTGCACTAGGGCATCCTGAATGTGCCTGGGTGCACCCACAGTCAGTCAGTGGCTGGGGGTATGGAGGTGTGCCAGGTGAGCCTCCCCCACAGCTGATGTTACACACCCAGGTCAAGGGTGTTGCAGAATGAGGTACTGGATAGCTCCTTCCAGAATGCCCTCAGAAGTACATATACTGGCATATGTCACCCACAAGATTATAGCCAATGACTGCAGGAAGAGGAGAGAGAGGAAGGAAATATCAGCTTGTATTCAAGGAAGCAACAGAACACAAAAGGTAAAAAGTGAATACTCCAAGAAGCCCTGTGTAACTACCTGTGTCTACCTCTGCTGCTTCCTGTGTAGGCATATAGTTGCTTCTGCAAGCAGGGTTGCATTCTCCACTTCCAACAGTGTTAGCATGATACTTTGATGGGGCCACCATCAATACTTTGTGGATTGATTGTAAGTCTTTAAACCATTTGGAGGCTTCCAGAAATGAGACTCTTCATGTTCAAAGATGGCTTGTTCTTCTAGAGAACATTTTGCACTTCTGGATGATTCCTACCAGAGTTTTTGAACTTGAGTATACTTAATTTCATCAACTGTCCAGCAAACAGCTAGGAGTACAGCTGCTCATGATATCATGTATGCAGCCAACCAGCTAGCTAGCCAACAGGCCTCCATCAGACATCTTTTCTATTAACAAACAGGGCCGTCAGGTTTCCGTTTGGTCTGTGGAAAGGAAATGTCAACAGGATTAAACTAACAAGCAAACACTGCAGACTAACAGTAGACAGACAGAAGTAAAAAAAAAAAAATCTGTCTGAAAATCTTCTGGGAAATTGTGAGATCTACCAGTCAGCAATCCTACCAGAGTATACTTTCTCCCATGGAGTTGCAGATCATGGCAGGGAAAGTTAATTTCTTTCACTACAATTCATAGAATCCTGGTCGTGCCAAGTTAGAGGAGTCTGGAAGTTGTAGTTATTCCCCCAACTTGCCCTAATATCTGAGGAAGATACTGCTGTGGGGACATTTGTATAAGGGCCTGGGTAGTTCCTGGATCCCTTTTACGTGACACAGTTGTAGAGCTATGATTCCATTTGAACTGCTGTAGCAACAGCCTATGAAATCCTGGGATCTGCAGTTTAAGGAAAGGTATTCATAATTCTCAGTCAGAAGTGTCTCACCAAATGACAAGCCTCAGGATTTTATAGGACGCAGCCACAGAGTTAAAGTAGATTCATAATCCTATAATTGTATCATGTGAAAGGGCTCCTTATTGTTGTTGCAGGACATAACATTTAGAATTCTCCATCAGAGAGTTCTAGTGTCTTAAAGCCCCCAAATCCCCTCCTCTCTGTCTGTCTGTCTGTCTGTCTGTCTGTCTCTCTCTCTCTCTCTCTCTCACACACACACACACACACACAGAAATATTCTAGCTGTGGCTGATGAAAGTGAGGTGTGGTGTGGTGGGTATACCACAGAGCTGTTGGCATATTGCATTCGAAGAAAGCTTGGCTCCCTTTGACATATTCCAACTCAACCAATCCCAATACATTCCAGCACATCTAAGTAACAGACTCTCTTCATAAAGAGATTCTGTGCCTTCATTATTTATTTTTCTGTATTTGCTTGCATCTGTTTCATCTGAATCATAGAACTCTTTGCTCTCTGCTGCTTCCAGTAAAAGTCATGGCATTTAGGGCAGTTCTGAGGGAACAAAATGGCTGAGGGAGCATTAAACTCACCAAGGATGCTGTAAAGCATGTACCCTGTGAGAGGACAAGGAAAATCAGTTAACACTTCAGGGATCTGTTTGCTCAGAACCTTTTCTGCAGGCTGTTGGTCCAGTGATGTTGTGGATTGAGGGCTAACAGGATGAAAGAACCAGGACTTTTTGATGAGTAGGCCACCACTCTTCTGGGTTCTCTATTCCCTCTGAGTTCACCTGCAATTCTCCCAACAGCTTGATGAAGAATGGTTTTTGAGCTGTGCTTGTTGTAGTGGAAAGTATTTTGGGGTGGTTTGAACAAGCACATAATACCCATTGATTTTACAAAAGACCTGCTTCTGTTGGAGAGAACAACTGCTAGAACTGGTTTTATTGATATATATTGATATGGGATGTTGATATGATTGATTTTCCATGGTGGCATGGCAGTGGGGACTCCTATCAAGAGCAAAATCAAAATATCAAAATTTAATCACTACATTGCTGCTTGAGTTATCTATCTTCTCCTGTTAGGATCACCACCTTTTCATTCTAACTCCTCTCTGTGTCCCTCTGTATTTTAACACAAAAGGTGAAAAAAAACGAAACAGCACTTAAAGAAATCCTCTTATAAGAGAGAATGAATTCAGATCCCAAACTACAGTTCACCCTAGATGTGAACTAAACAGTTGCATATAAACATGTGCATTTCTTCCAGGGCTTTCCTTAGAGGCAGAAGTAATAAACACTGCCAGTCTGTTTCAAATTAGTTTAGAACTTTATAGTTGCTGATGATGTAACTTGTGAGTATGTCATTTGTTCTATTTTTATGTAGTTTTGCTTTCAACAATATAATTCACATTTGTCTACTAGTTTAAGATAGAAATAACATATTGGGAGTTGAGCTCAGAAATTGTAAAGGCCAAATGATAAAAATAAAAGTGAGAAGACTGCAAATAAATAAACTATCTATATCTATAATTATATATACAGGTGTGAGTGCATGCATATGGGTACACACGCGCGCACGCACACACACACACACACAGAGAGAGAGAGAGAGAGAGAGAGAGAGAGAGTTTTCAAGTAAAATCCAGGGAAAGCACTCTAACCACAGTGCTTATTCGCAATTAAAAACATTGAAAGCCTAACACACAAATCACTCTTGGCTTTGTCAGAGTTTTGGCTAGTGCTCCGATTATGGGAGAAGGTAGTAAGGCCCTTAATGACATCCACACATTTCATACCCTCTCCATTTTCGTCAAATAATGGACCCCATGTGGGTTTCCGAAAAAAGCAGCTAAGGAGATTTTCAGACCGCGTTTCAGCATGCCTAGCGCAGGAGGAACTTTCAGGAGAGGGACGGCAGTCTTGCGCGGCAGGGGGGGCGTTTTCGGATGCCATTGTCCCTCTCCCAAAACCATCCGTGTCACTTCCGTGAAGCTTCGGAAGCCTCAGCGCCATATTTTAATCATGGGCAACCTCCGTGATTAAAATATGGCTCTGCGGCTTCTGAAGCTTCACGGAAGTGACACGGATGGTTTCGGGAGAGGGACAACGGCGTCCGAAAATGCCCCCCTGCTGCGCAAGATCACCGTCCCTCTCCCGAAAGCTCCTCCCACGCTAGGCACGCTGAAATGCGGTCTGAAAATCTCATCAGTAGGCTTGTCAGTTCAGGATCATCCCAGACCCTGAGGTTTATAAGCCAAAATCTGAGGCCTAGGGCTGGCCCCTAGTGATGTCATTAAGTGTTATGCTGCTCCAGAGACAAGGACATGAAGCAATGGACTCAAACTACAGGAAAAGAGATTCCATTTAACCATTAGGAAGAACTTCCTGACAGTAAGAGCTGTTTTTCAGTGGAATGCACTGCCTTAGAGTTTGGTGGAGTCTCCTTCTTTGGAAGCTTTTAAACAAAGGCTGGATGGCCATCTGTCAAGAGTTCTTTGATTGTGTGATTCCTGCAGCACCGTTGGACTGGATGGCCCCTGTGGTCTCCTTCTACTCTATGATTCTATGAGTACCAGCCACAGTTGCTCACAGCTTGTTATCCAAACTTTCTCTCTCTCTCTCTCTCTCTCACTCACATACACACAGAGGGGAGGGATTATGGCTGCCTCAGTGCAGCAAAAAAATGCACAACTGGCAATGCAAAACTCCGAAATGGTGCTTCTGGCAACTTCATTGCTGGCAAGCCCACCCCTTGCACATGTCTGACCAATCAGCTTTCCACTTCAAGCCTTGCCAAGAATATGCTGCATTGTGATTCAATTGTCCAAAGAAGCAGTGATCCATATTTCTATGCATGATTTAAAAAACCTTGGGGAAGCCATGAAGGCTTTCCTCCCATAGTTTTTGGGGGACCCTCTTTCTGAATAATAACTATGGGAAGTCTTTCCTCCCATAGTTTTTTGGGGACCCTCCTTCTGAATAAGTCAAATCACTGCAGGATCTCATTAGGACAAAAGATATCCCCTGTGAATTCCATTAGAATTATTTTCACCGTCTAGATAACCCCTTAGTTAAAATGAAAATATGGTGGGTGGATTGGTGACTCCACTAGACCCTACTGGCAAAAGGCAATTTTGCCCAGAAGAAAATTTGCTCATGCTCTTTTTATTTCATTGAATGGACAAAGCTGGTAAGATCTGCAGGTAGTGGGAAAGACTCTGCAGCATGCCCAGTCAAAAAAAGTGCAGCATTTTTATTTGAAAAGGATGTGTATAGAATGGGTGAATGTTGGATTGAGCCAGTGCATCACAACAAAAAAGAAAGCAAAAGAATTCTCTTGCCATACATATAACAATCTGGCAGGGACATTCAAAACATTAAATGGGAGGGAAAACACCTTCCAGTCTTAAAAGCCAATGCTTTTGTAAGCAGAGATGATCTCAGTTTGAACAGCTTGCTGGCCTTGCAGAGGGAGATAGGACCTTATTCAGCCCAGCACTGTTGATGAGACTGAGACAGAGATTTTGCCTTCATCTAATAGGAAGAGACTTTCCCATGATCATGCAGGGATAGAGACTCTCTCAGAGGAACAGTGTGAGCTTAATAGGAACTAACATGTTTTGCATGTCTACTTTTGCCGCCTTTGATAAGAGCAACTGACAGATCCTTAAAGAAAAATGAGCAGGGAGAGAAAAGGAAGACTAGGGACTTTATCAGATGCAGCAATATGGCAGCATAACTATGCCTAATGATTGCAAAAGGGTGCACATACCATATGACATCATCCTTTCGCGATCATGTACTGTTAAAAAGCCATTCTATTTTATTGCTGGCCCAAGCTGTCAATAGATCTGCCATGACACTTTGTTGATGGCATTGCTGGCGTTTGAATCCTTGCGCCATTGTGCTCACATGAATACAGCATCAATGGGCAAGCACTTCTGGTAGAGGTCATAAAAAGGTAGGGGATGCTCTTTTTATGACAACCCTCCCCTGTGTATTTGGGACTTTTAAAGTGTGTTTCTGTGCCTGTGTGTACATTTTATGTGGGGGTTTTGGCTTTAACCTTAAAATTTGCCACACTTGCATCTTCTCACAAGAATCGGCAAGATTTGGAAACTGTAAGTAAACAGAGCTCCATTCATGCTCCGTTACTGCTGGGGCTACCTTTTGACGTGACGCAAGGTAAGGTCTGGTGGGGGTGTGTGTGTTATTTTTCTGGCATAAAAACATTTCAAAATATGTTGGCAAAATAATGTTTATGAAGGGTGGTTTGATAAAGTCCTGGAAGAAACTTGTTTCCTTCCTGCCAAATAAGACATTCATGCAGATTTAGGATGTTATGTGCAGGATGCTCGAGATGTGCCAAGGAAGCAGTTGTGTGATTGTTCCAAAAAAGGAAAATCAAAAGTAGATTGGAGTGATGAGAACAGAGCTTTTCTCCACAGGGCTATCATAAAAGCAGAGAGCTCTGGACTCCCCCTGCCACTCTTTGCAATGAGAGCCTTATTGGGCTTTTGTAGAATGTGATGGTCCCTTTCTTTTGATCTGGCCACACCCATGCCTATGACAGTGAAAAGAGCTTGAAAAGGTTACTCTTTGAAATACAGCTCTTTGAATCCTCCAGTCAGCATGGCCAGTGGAGAATTCTGAGAACTGAAGTACCAAAAGTAAGCTTTCCAGGCTCTAGGAGTGAGCTGTCAGCCAAGCTATCCTTGGGCAAGCCTACTTCCAAAGCTGGACCAAGATCCTGCTGTTTGCAAAAGACAAAATAACACCCCAACTCCCACCCCATATACTGGGAATATGGACCAAAATACTTGTTGGGGGGGGGGTTGCAAGCCACACTTCCCTTCCCTAAATCCATTCTATGTTATATTTTTATTGGGCTAATGAAAAGGGTACAACCATTTTCATCCTATGGTTCCTGTGCTTAGCTGGAAGCTAACAAGGTGAGAATTACTGAGTCACATGTGTAGGATGACTCTTCTTGTTTATATCCTTTTGGATAGTGGGAAGCTATCCAAACCACATCTTCATGTCCTCCAGTCTACTCTAGACTAGACAGAGTGGCTGGTGCTAGACCCCATTTTCTTTCCTTACTTTGTCATGGTGGCAGCTATCTCCGCCATTTTGTATTCAGAATAGGGATGGTATATAATGTGCACCTTCATTACTAGAAAGTCGATGTAATGCATTAAGAAACAAATGTAAGAAAACTGAGTGGCCAAAAGGGAAAATAAGAAAACAAGACTTGAGTGGAATAGCTACAGTTCTCCTATAAGTCATGCTCTTGACTGGCTAATATCTTGATTCAAAATCCCAGTGGGATTTACTTGCATGTAATGTGTTTGAATTAAACAGTGCTGGTGTAGTATGTTGGATTAAAATGAGAGAGACCTTGGTTTGAATCCCAAATCATCCATGAAGCTGTCTGAGTGCCTACAGACAAACATCCCACACAGGATTCCATGGCTCTGCAGGACTCCAACATGGTAAGTCCCAGGCCAGCACCATCACACCATATTGGTTCCCAGTGCCTCAGATTGAAGGAAACCATCATCAATATATAGCCCAATAAAGTTTCCCCTGACTGGCAGCAGATCTCTTGGGTTTCATATAGGAGTGTTCTCCCAGCCATACCTGGAGATGCTGGCAAATGAACCCAGAACCTGTACAGAGCATGTGCTCTGCCACTGATTTACATCCCCTCACACCCTAGACTGCAACCCCAGGCCACTCTTTACATGTGATTTGGAAATGTCCACAAACTAAAATACAGAGATGATGCTGTTGCTTGTAAAGAGCTTGGAAAAGTCACCCCTTTTTCACTACACCTGCCAAATTTCTCCAGGCAACTTTTCCAATGACCAGAGGAGTCTTGGACTTGTCCAACAAGGGTAACATTTCCAAGTTCTGGACTATCGTCAGGCTAGTGCTATAAGGACTGGGGCGTCTTATTCAGCACTGATTCGAGAGTCTTGCCATACCATTTAGGCTTTCACTATTTATCTGTCTACATTCATACCTCTTTTTGCCTTCCATTGTTTATATGAGTCATAATCCTCTAGTCTATGACAAAAACATTCAAATTCTGGAGGGAGACAGACTGAGAGAGAGAGAGACCCAACAGCAACCACAAAGCAAACATACTATGAAGCCAAAGTAAAGACTGCAAATTCCATGTGCTTGTCTAGGCTTGTCTATGTATAATCCCTAATTGAAGAATGTTATGCATTTGAGTGAATGGTTTTTAAAGCTACCTCCTGTCAGAAGAATTACTACCTTATCATCCTTCCCATCCCCGGGTAACATTCTGCATAGGGTGTAACTGGAAGGAATGGCAGCGGGGAGAATTTTATCCTTGGTAGAAAAGTCTGACAAAGGCACTTCCCCTACTTTTGTCAAAAGATGCTGAAAGGTGGAAAAGTACTGTACTGCTAAAAACTACCTTCTCCATGAACTCTGAAAGGAGTGAAAAGTCGAGCAGGAGAATATTGTTTGCACTAGGCTGGAGCCATCACACCATTAATTGATCCAAATCCTTTCTGGGGTGTGTCAAGGAGCAGAGTTTGATTGCCATTTTTTTTCCTGCAAGAAAGGCTCATGCATACAAATAGGATATGCTCTGAACAGAAAGCATCTGGAACCAACTGGCTAACTAATCCCTGTGATATTGTAACACTGAGGGATTTTTTTTTAATGGTTAATAACTTGTGCTCTTCATCATTCCTTAAGGCTCAGTCTAGATTGCAAAAGCAGTACAAAAATGCAAACATTGTGCCTTCATTTGGTGCATGTATGATTTCCAGACAGGGTGTATCATTATGGTAAAAAGGCTGTCATTTGTATTTTCCCCATTAAGTTTCATGGTATAAAATGAGATGAAGTGATGATTCAAAACAAGGATTCCTTCACTGTTTCTTGGCACAGCATTGCATGTATTTCTAGGTGGGAATTTTCTGTTTTGTTGAGCTGAAGTTGTTGCAGACATAACCTAGGAGTACAGGAAACATCCTGGGCAAAGGCAAATATGTTTTACCTGCGAGACATCCCCTCACACAGACAGTTCAGTGCCAAAAGCCCATTATACCGCTTCCTCCAATTGGCTGAACCTATGAAAGTTCAAGCAGCTTCTATTTCAAGCATCTGCAATGCCAAAACAGTTTCTTAAATCCTGAACTTGGAAATGTTACTTTTTTTGGATTACATCTCCTGGAACCTGCTGTCCAGCTTGGTCAAAAAAAGGTAATGCTGCCTATATCAGCCTTCCTCAACTTGGTATACCTGCTGACATGCTGGACTATGAAACCCATTATTCCTAGTCAATAGAACCAGCTGGAAATAATAGATGTGGTAGTCCAACACATCTGGAGGACATCACTGGACCAGGTAAGGCTGGACCTAAATCAAAACTGTCTAATGTGCTCTGGGTACCACAAACAGGACTTTGAACACCTACAATAAATAAGTACAATAAATCACAGTAAACATTCATGTAGCTTAGGTCAAGTGTACAATGTCTGATATCAGTAACCTTCACAATAGCCTGACAAGGAGGATCAGTGTTCCAGGCTAAGGGATATTGATTTCTTTGTGATTGAGATGAGATCTGAAACATGGCTTCCTGATCCACATCACACAACATTAGCCAGTATTGTATGTCACCTATTTTTGACAAATGTGCCATCCTTGCATGTGTCTTATTCTTGCTACCAGGGCAGGTTTAAGGTACCACTGGCGTAAGCATCTGCAGGGGGGCCCATCATTTTGGGGGCCCCCGTAGTAACCCTCCTCCTGCAAAAACATTATTAGTAATAATCTGAATATCCTGTACTGTGAATAGTTTAGGTTGAGTTAGGTTACATTGACCTGAGATAAACATATGGGGCCCCCAAAATAAAGCATTGCAGCCCCCCCCCCCAAAAAAATCCCTTAAACCGGTCCTGCTCCCACTGACTTGCCTTTCAAACTTACTTGGTCCCAGTTCTCGGGTTGTTCTCAGTCACAAAGAGCAGGTAAGGCTTTCCAAAACACTTACAGCCCAGCTCCTATATATCTAATTTATTTGCACTATATGTAGTTCTACCCTCTGCTTGAACTCTCCCTCTTCCTCTTAAAATTGCTTATGTGCTCCTCATATATCACTCCCAACTATTTCTGCTCTCTCTTTTTGGTTAGTGGAGGCAACATTTCCCAACCCCCTTCTGTATATTTAATCTCTGTCAAAATCACATGAGTTGGATTTTATTCCAGTGGGAAAGTCAATGCAAAATGTACACATGCTGTTTGAAAGCAATTATTTTCCTGGTACGCACATGACTTTCTAACCCACCCACCCACCCACCCCCCAGAACAGAGTTACTGTTGACTGGAAGGGGGTGTTGCAAAGAATACCTTATAAGCCAACTTCTGAGGGAGATATCTTTCATTGCAATGGATGAATGTCAGATAATAGTGGACTGCTTGCTTGGGTCACAAGGGTAACTTAGAACTTCAGTGAAACACATCTCAGTCACATGTACACCCAATCTATTTGTTCAGGGAAAGCTTCTACAGAAGTATATTCTTAAAACAGAGCTTGTAAATATTTTTGTTTTGGATTACAGCTCCCAGTGGCCAGCTGGCTGGGAGTTGTAGTCCAAAGGGGTTACCTTTCCAAGCTCTGACTTAAAGTATACATGCTTTTACCACCAAAGATTCAAAATGAGTTTTGTAGTCATTGCTTTTTCTTTCAGCTCTCAAATCCACAAGAGCAGAAAATTTGGAAATGACAGAAAAAGTAGCTGACACAACTTTCACCAAAGGAAGCACTAATCCATTTCTGTCTGTTTTTTGCATCCCAGGTGTATTCTCTAAAAAGCTTTAAATTCAGTCCATATTATGTCTGAAATCAAACCACTGTATATAGAGGCTGTACCTGCTAACCTGGGAGTAAGCCCCTTGGAACTCAAGTAGTCACTGTAGGATTGCACTGCATGTAACTTTGCTTTAATCAAACTTTCATTGGAGAGTTAGTAGTGAAACAGTAAAAGGTTTAAGGGCACATCTGAGTGTTGGACTATGACTCTGGAGAACAGGGTTTGAATCCCTGCTTGGCCATGAAAACCCACTGGGCAGGGCTGGTTTAAGGGCCCTGCAGCACCTGCAGCCGCAGGGGGGCCCATCACTGTAAGGGGACGCATCATAACCCTCCTCCTGCATAAACATTATTAGCAATAATCTGAATATCCTGTACTGTGAATAGGTTAGGTTAGGTTACATTGACCTGAGATAAACATATGCCCTCCAAATAAAGTGTTGCAGGCCCCCCCTAAATTCCTTAAACTGTCCCTGCCACTGGGTGACCTTGGGCAAGTTACATACTTTCAGCCCCAGTAAACCCTGTGATAGGCTCTCCTTAGGGTCACCATACATTGAAAATGACTTGAAAGCACACAACAACAAACTCTCTGGAATAAAACTTGATTCAAATCACTAAGACTCATTTCCAAATAAATATGTTGATATTGGCATGTAGCAGTGAAATCCTGTATGTGGTATAAGCCCTGCAGAGTTCAGTGAGACTTTTGCCTGGGTAATGCATACAGAACCGCAACACAAACATTATCCCTTTTAGATGTATAAAATATTTGGATATTGCAACTGGGGTTGTCTCTGAGTACCGTATACGGATGTTAGATTTTTCCCTTCTAGAATATCAGTTAGTTTAGACAGCAGACACACCAGTGCACTACTTTGTTGTATCTTTAAATTCCCCACCTCCCAGAAATAAAAGAATTTGAATCCGTTCCCAGTGAGAGGAAATAAACATCACAAGATCTTTCTCTGATGTAAGGAAATCTTCATCATTTATTATTCAGCAACTTTGAAACTCTTTCTTACCCTGTTTTACAACTGCAAAGTGCTTTGCAGTCCTGATATGAAATAGCAAACAAATGCTTTATACACACTGCATGCAGAATAAACAGATGCCGCTCAGATTTTCTTAATTAGAAACTCATATCCTTGGAATCTGTGTCCTCCGCCCTTCCAAAGTCCCGACTGTGCCTCTTTAATGAATCAATATTACCTATTGTAAAACCTCTGAAATGCTCACTTCACTTTTTCATGTTTAGACCCCATGTGGATGAGAGATGTATGTGGGTGTGTGCAACACATGGGGGGAGGGGGGTTCCCTAAATTCTGCCGCCGTGGAAGCAGTTTCAACATCTTAACCCCTACTGTCACATGCAATGTTTCACCCCTTTGTTTACTTGACAAAACTCTTGCAACCAAGTGAAATAAAAGCAACCTCTGAAGACCTAGTCCTGAAATACCTGCTGAATGACAGGAAGAAAGGCAAACAGTAAACAGTCCCAGCTGACCACTGGTTAAGGAAAAGGTCCCTGTTAGGTGAGGCCATCCCCAAACAGGACACCTGTGCAGAGCTTACCTGTTGCCCCTTGCCCTTCCTCCTCCTCTTCCTCCCTGTCTGTATTTTAACTTCCAGGGCTCTTCCTCCCCTTCTTCTTCCTCCTCTTCTTCTTCCTCGTCCTTCTCCTCTTTACTCCAGTCAGGTTCTGATACAAATGAGCCGCTTCCAAGCCCTCTGTGTTTTCTCTGGTTCTGTTCCGCAGAGATTCTCTCAGAGAGGGTGGGTAGGTTGGGTGGGTGGGAGCAAGGGAAGGAGGAGAAGTAACAACAATAACGTCTTTCTCTGGCAGCCAAACTCTTCAGGATTTAATCCACACACATGTCCTCTTGCTTGCCTGCTGAAAGACTCATGTGAAGTAACGTTTCCTTCTGCTGGGACAAGAGAGCTCCCCACCAGTGTTGTTAAACAAATCACAGTTAAAAAACAACAACACAAGAAACCCCTCCTGGAACTTTTAACTCCCTTTCAGTACGATGCCTTCTCCTAACTTTACAGTAAATCCATGTGTGTAAGATTTTCAAGCACTGAGAAGGAAATGTCAGCCTGGCTAAACGGGCAATTAATGGGATTCTTATGTTTTACAGTGAGTGGCAGTGGTGCATATATGCCATAACTTTTCTAAATATACATAGTTATTTTGCTGTCCCTTTTTTTGCAGTTATTCGTACTGACAAATGTCAGAATTTGCCTGCTTGACTGTTTAAAGCCCCTCCTTCTGCTTGAGGGGATTTTGTCAGCTTAAATGGTGAAAGGCTGCCCTGGGAGCTAGCTTGGTGATTGATAAGGCTGGAAGACAAAAGGCATAGTGACCCAGGGCTGGAGTTCATTGGCTCTGCCTTGTCACATCTACTTTGGGGTTGTTGTTGTTTTTTTCTGTTTTTTTACTAGAACCCCAAGATTCAGAGTCAGGTGTGAAAGACATGCACACTAGAATTAAAAAAGAGTATGTCTAAGCATGTTGTCAGACCAAGAATTTATTGAGTATCAGAACTGAGCTGAGTTCCCAGTCCTTCCATACAATAATTCACTCCTAGTTGCCCCAAGATTTTTCCATTTCAGCAGCCTGTTGTTATGTGCCTTTAAGTCAGTTCTGACTTATGGGGAACTTATCACAGGGTTTTCTTGGCAAGATTTATTCAGGGAGGGTTTGACTTTGCCTTCCTCTGTGGCTGAGACAGTGTGACTTGCCCAAGGTCACCAAGTAGGTTTCCATGCCCAATTAGGGATTTGAACCCTGATTTCCAATGTTGTGCAATGTTCAAACTACTACACCACACTGGCTCTCAGCAGCCTGATACTTTTTATAAAAACTGGTAGTCCAAAATCCTTGCTGTTCTCTGGCAAATCATAGAATCATAGAGTTGGAAGAGGCCACAAGGGCTATCCAGTCCAACCCCCTGCCCTGCAGGAACACCCAATCAAAGCATTCCTGACAGATGGCCATCCAGCCTTTGTTTAAAAACCTCCAAAGAAGATGACTCCATCACACTCAGAGGCAGTGCATTCCACTGATAGCTCTTACTGTCAGGAAGTTCTTCCTAATGTTTAGGTGGAATCTCTTTTCCTGTAGTTTGAACCCAGTGTTCCATGTCTTAGGACTTTATCAGACTAACCTCTAAAAATGTTCTTTTGCCGGCATAATTAAAGCCATTTTTATGCTGGCAAAAGAACACCTCCCGCCAGACTTGCCTTTGTCTCCCAGCAAAGGCTTCCCCAGCAATGAAGAGGAAGTGAACGGAGCTCTGTTCATTCCTCATTCAAAATCCCACAGATTCTCGCAAGAAGATGCTCGTGTGGGAAATTTTAAAAAGAAACAAAAACAATACACACAAAGTTTAAAAAGCACATACACACACTTAAAAACTTCCAAATAACCGGGGGGGGGGGGTCATAAAAAGTGTGTCACTTACCTGGATGTCATGATCTTACTCAGAAGTGTTCTGGTCAGACCGGCCATGTGAGTTAAATGGAGCCAGGTTTCATACGCCGGCAATGCTGGCAATAAAGCACCATGGGGTATCTAACAATGGCTTCAGCCATCAGTAAAATAGGATTGGTTTTGGCCAGGACATAAATGCGAAAGGGTGACATTGTCTGATATGCATGCCCTTTTGTATTTATGTGGTACTGTTATGATGTCGTATTTAGTACATCTGATAAAGTCCCTAGTTTCTGGAGCAACAGAAAACAAGCTTGCTCAATCCTCAGTATAACATCCCTTCAAATATTTAAACATGGCTATCATGTCACCTCTTCACCTTCTCCTGGCTAAACATACCCAGCTCCCTAAGCCACTCTGCATAGGGCATGGCTTCCAGATCTCCCACCATTTTGGTCACCCTCCTCTGGACATGTTCTAGCTTGTCAATATCCTTCTTGAACGGTGGTGCCCAAAACTGGACACAGTATTCCAGGTGAGGTCTGACCAAAGCAGAACAGAGTGATACTATTACTTCCCTTGATCTAGACACCGTACCCCTATTGATGCAGCCTAGAATTGCATTTTTTTTTTTTAGCTGCCACATCATACTGCTGACTCATGTTCAGCTTGGGGTCCATTAAGACTCCTAAATCACTTTCACATGTACTGCCATCAAGCCAGGTGTCACCCATCCTGTATCTGTGCATTTCATTTTTTGAAATTAATTTTGTTAGTTTGCGCCCAGCTTTTTAATCTGTTATGGTCATTTTGAATTCTGATCCTGTCCTCTGGGGTATTAGCTACCCCTCCTAATTTGGTGTCATCTGCAAACTTGATAAGAATGCTCTCTGTTCCATCACCTAGAGAGGTACTAATAGATTCCATTCTACCTTCTGGCTACCCCAGCCACATAAATTGCAGTGCAATATGGCACTAAAAACAGAGCTTGGAAACATTACTTTGGGGGCTACAGTGTTCAGAATCCCCCCTGGATTCTGGAAATCTGGAAAAACATTTCCAAGCTGTGTTAAATAAGTTCTAGTGGGAATTGAGTCAGAACCTGGAAAGTTACCTTTAAAACTAATATCACATCAGGCTAAAACCATTCATAATAGAGTAGTGGTAGAATGAGGATGCTCTGATCCTAGAGCATCATCCTACCATTGCTCAGTTTTAGATGACTTCAGCATGTTATCCTATTCCTTCTTTAAATTCTGCTCTTTTTGTTCATGCTTTCCTCTTTTTGTTCATGATATTCAGTTCAGTCAACAAATCTACTGTATGCAAAGTAAAATCTAAGCTAGAAAAAGGAAAGGTGGTCACATGCATAGCATTAGTTGGAAACTGTTAGAAACAGCTTAAACTTATACATACATTTATATGTACTTGTACATTTTCTTAGCAGTTCTGTTGAATTCAGGCCTTTTGGATTTATATGTGAATACAGTAGCATCCACTGATTCACCATCTGCTGATTCAATTATCCACAGATGGTGACGGGGTGGGGGGAGGTGGATGGGGAAGGAGGGGAACAATAGTAGATCTTGCCTCCCTTCTCCCTTTGCTCCAGGGATTGCCACTCGGGATCACTCCCGTGGCAGGAATGGTGATGCAGGGGAAAAGGGGGGGGGAGGAGTAGATCTCGCCTCCCTTCTCCCTTAACCCTGGGATCACCCCCTGGGATCACTCCCATGGTGGGAATGGCAACAGGGAAGTTCGCCATTAACCATGGATTTCATTATCCATGGGGGGCCCTGGAACCAATGCCCCACAGATATGGGGATCCTACTGTAAGTTGAAATGGAAGGGCCTTGTTGAAATGAAGGGGCCTTACTTCTTTGTGAAGATGATTACAATTGCACTGTAAATCACCAAGTGCTAGCAAGAGACAAATTTTAAACCTGTGTTAAAGGCTGTCATATCCCATATTGATGGCCTTTGAAAATGTGTCCCTTTTTCCCTGCTGCAGCCATAGAAGCAATGCTTACTTGTTACTTGTTTATTGAAGTGGATTCAACCCTGGTATTTCCTATGAGCTGTTATTGCTCTATTATAGTTAATTTATCCATTTGTTCATATCCTGTACCAGGCTCACAAAGTGGTTCACAACACGGAATAATCATTGACTCAAAACAAAAACAAAGCCCAGATCAGGTTAAAAATGAGCAATGAACTGATAATTCAGAAAATACTAATACTAATACTAATAGGCAAAGTGGATGTGACAGCCTTTTCTACTTTTTGTTTTAATAAAAAAAATGCAGGAATAACAGGTGAGGGGCTGCTTAGCTGTCTCCTTCCTGCCACTTGTCACTAAAAATTACTCTATCCCAGCTGATCTGATCTTTCTGATCTGAAGGAAAAGAGAGACAATCATATAGTTTCCCCAGAAGAAGACTTCTATAAAGTCCGAAGAAAGGAGATATACTGTAGAACCATTGATGCTCCACAGTCTGAGCAGCAGGGAGGTGCCTCTTTCTACTGTTGTGGGATGAGGTGTTCCCTACTGCTCGGACAGTGGGCCATCAGCACACATACTCCTGTATCCCATATGAATGGGTCCTGAAATCTACATCTGTTCTAGTTCCCAGTATATAATAGATCTAAATGAGGAAGCCAGAGTAGCTGTAGAAGTTTCTAATCCCAGTGATGTAACGATCCTTTTTTGGAGGTAAGAGGGATGGAATAGTTGAAGGAACCTTGCTGGAAATGTCTGAAACATAGACAAGGACAAATTTTGCCAAATGCAAGCAAGTTAAAATAAACAGGAAATTTAAGACCCTATTTTCAAGACAATTTTTTAAATTGAGTTGACTATTTAAATCTCAAAAGAGCAAAATGTAAATAGGGTAAATTTATCAAAATGCTCATTGCTTCTCTGTCCATGATCCTGTCCAGAGGAAAAATAAAGTAAAGTGAAACAATCAAGCAAAATTGATTAAGAAAGATATCTACTAGCTGGAATGTATCCAGAGAAGGGTGACCAAGATGATCAAAGGTCTAGAAACCAAGAGTTATGAAGAATGGCTTAGGGAGCTGGAGAAGAGAAGACTGTGGGGTATATGACAGCTGTCTTTAACTATCTGAAGGGATGTCATGTAGAAGATGGAACCAGCTTGTTTTCTGCTGCTCCAGAGACTAGAACACAAACCAATGGATTCAATTTATAAGAAAAGAGATTCCACCTTTTTTACTGTAAGAGATATTTGACAGTGGAATAGGTTGTGTTGGAGGATGGTGGATTCCATCTTTGGATGTCTTTAAACAGAGACTGGACAGCCATCTTTCAGGAGTGCTTTAGTTGTGTATTCTTGAAAGGCATGGGGTTGGACTAGTAGCCTTTGTGGTCATTTCCAACTCTAAGATTGTATGATTCTATGAATTCTACATGTTATTACTAAGCAAGTGATATGATAGCACTGAGGCCCACATCAGTTTTCAATATGGTCTCTTTCACATGACACAGTTATAACGTTGATACCACTTTAGTTGCCATAGCTTCATCCTATGGAATCCTAGGATATGTCGTTCTGTAACTTATTTAGAATTCTCTGCCATAGAGCTCCAGTGCCTCACAAAACTATAGATTCCAGGATTCCATAGGATGGAGCTGTGGGAATTAAAGTGGTATCAAAGTGCTATAATTGTGTAGTGTGAGAGACCTAGATGTTCCTGATATGAGAGTCCCCTTAATTTAGAAATTATTGCAATAAGATTGATTTAAAATTAATTGTAGAGATTCCTTCTCCTTCTCTCTTTTTCTTTACCCTCCACTCCTCTCTCTCATAGGCAAACATACACATATGCATACACACAGACTAGAGTACCATAACACTCCATGAAATTAATAGATGTTATGGAATCTAAATATAGCTTTGATTGAAATTTTGATGTCATGTCCAAGAGTGTGATGCACTTACACTTTCACCATATATATTTAAGAAACATAGGGAAAAGTAATTAATCTAACTAAAATTAGGCTAATGCAAGACTTTGCCCGATTCTACTGGCTCAAATTTCAGTTTTCACAAAGTGTTAAGTACATTGCTTGCAAAGGACTTAAAGCGGCTGCTTTCTATTTCTCCCCACCACCACCACCTTGATTACAATGAATATTTATTGCCATGTCTTGCAGTGTAAATCTTGGAGCATGTCTCAAGGAGATTCCATATTTTTAGGTCCCATTTCTTTCAGTGTGAGAGCAGAGCACCGTTTAGAAGGCAAGAAACTATACTAATAACTGCAGCTGTGATGTACATGGGCTGTCTCTGTGTTACACTGAAGACATCCATTTTGTACACATGGAGCGCTCCGCTGCCAGAGGCGAATCATTTTCTGGACTCAGCCTGTACTAGAAGGAACAGTCTCTGGGACACTCTGAACTCAGAGGAAACTATGTATTGGCCCTTTTGCTGTTTGTACACAGTTCAGAATATTTCATGATAGGGCTCATAAACAGCAAGGGATGAGAAGCAAGTCTGATAATAAGACAGGAAAGCTGGAGAGCTTGTATCACTTATTCCCTTCTGCTCATACACGGTGGTTCTTTTCTTCAGCCTTCCCATAGCAAGTATCCCTTCTTTGTACTGCAAATAGTACAAACTTTTTAACTGGACTGGGGGAACATGGGCTGACTGGTAGTGCTGAGCAGCAGCTGGCTCACTGTAAGAAGTGATTGCTATGTTAATCAGCTTGCTCTCATGTTTTTTGTATGCATCATCTTCAAACTTAGCTTCTCCCCTCCCCTAATGAGCTTTCTGGCGCATTCTCTTCTAGGAATCTGAAAGACATTCCTGTGGGATTGTCCTGCAGCATTATATAACTTGTACCCCATTGACTTTGATGATTTTCCCAAAGTACTGGCATGATCTCCTTCAGTCTGCTTGTTCTCCCTCCTCCTCTTTGGGGCAGATTTCCTTACTAGGCATGTGGATAAAGGAGGCAGCACATGCCATCCACCACAGATATTTCTTCTTCTGAGCTTATGGCAGAAAAATGAGCTATTAGAGACATAAATTGGTCCATGTAAAGTCCAGCTCAGAAGAGATATTAGTGCAATAAATAAATAAATAAATAAAAGTAAGTGATCACGTGGTTCATGATTAAAAACAAAAATCAGGGTTGGACAATATATTATGAACAAACAAAATGTCACAAACACGTGTAAGCTTGGGAACACAGGTAAAATTCCACCATTCAGAGGATTCAGACCTCTGGGGTATTTTTGGGCCCAGAAGAGGCCTATTTTCTAACAGGAAGTCAACTGAGAGTTTATTTCCTTGTCTCTTACTGTTGGTAAAAAATACATTTCATGGGTCTAAAGTGGCCCCAAAGGAGCAAATATGTGGAAAAAATACCCCCCCCCAAGTGCTCTGGAAGGCATTTGGGTGCAAAAAAAAATGATTTATTTGTAAGGAAGTGCAGCGACAGTGCAGCCCTCCAAGGTCTCCTGTGGGAGCCATTGCAGTCCTCTCATCCTGACAGCTGCTGGATCCTATGCTACACTAAGATGGATATTTTAGCCATTGACCATTGCCTCCTAGCAAACACAACTAGGTGGAAAGTGATACCTTATAACTTGGGGATGGGTAAACTGCAGCACACAGGCTGCATTTGAATCCCTGGGCATTCTGGTGGTCATTCAACAGTCCTCATAATTGCCCTTCCATCCAAATTTGGGGAAGCCACAAATGTCTTCAAATGGCCAATAGCACCCCCCAATCCAAATGGTGTTGGCTGTTTTAACATTCTTCACCTTTTTATGGCATGTAGAGCACGCCCTCTTTTTTAAACCAAGAAGTCGTCAGAACAGGTTGCTTTATAACTTGCTTTTGGTGGGGGTTGCAGTGAAGACCCCCACCCCTGGCATTTGCCCATTCTTGCCCTAACTCTGCTTCACTCTCTCTGCAATCACCATGTTTGGGGTTCAACTCACAGCAGACCAAATGGCCACTACAGGTCCCCCCTTATCTGCAGGGGTTCAGTTCATGGACACACCGTGGATATTGGAAACCATGGATAATAACAAACCTTATTAAAATAAATTTCCAGTATAAACATACCATAGAGTTGCATTGGAGGACCTAGAATTTCCTAGAAGGACACCTCTCTAGGCATTTTCCAGCATGAATCTATGGTATGTGTTCCTGTTTTATTTGTTTATTTTTGTTTCTTCTCCCATCTGCAGGTTTTTTTTTTTTTTGTGCCACCCTGTCTGATGAGGGTGGCACAAAATCTGGCAAACTTGAAAGCTTGCATAGTTCTGTGGCATTTTAGCTGATATTAATACAAGTATTATTACCTAGTTTCTGGTGTAGGGCTGTCCAACTCACAGATGCCATTAAGGTGTCTCAAAATCTCATCAAAATCTGTTTGATCACCTTCACTGACAGCTGAAATGGTACAGGCCAGGAAGCAATAAAAATGTTACAGTTATGGAACAAATGTCTCCAAGATCTTTCCTTTAGAATCTTCCATGTGAGCCAGAATAGACTGGCATTACTTAAATAACCAACCCTCCCCCCAACAAGTTACAAAATTACAAATGCCTTCTTTCTTTCACATAGCTTTTTAAACAAAAGCAGTTTTAAAACTTGGTTGGGGTGGGGAAAGCTCTGATATACCTTCTTTATAGGCCCAATTCAAATTCTGGAATACCAATGGGCTGTTGCAAGCTGAGTGGGTCTGCTGGCCTTAAAATTACCACTAGTGAAATTCCTAGAAGAACAAGAGGTGTCCATTCATTTACATTTAAGTCCAAATGATAACACCAGACATGATAACAATGCTTGGAAAAATCATTATTCTTTTGGGGCCTGTCTACACCAGTGAAAAACCCTGAATCTGGCCAGATAATGCCACTCAACATGTGGCCTTTCCCCTGAATCTGGTGTGATAGCGCCACACGATATACAGCCCTATTTGCATGAGACTTGGGGAATGCCCTTTAGGACTTTATCAAACATACACAAAAAGGCATCATAACGATGCCACATAACCACAAAAGGACACACAGATCAGATGATATTGCCCTTTTGCAGTTAAAATCAGCCCCAAACCCATAGTTTTTAATTGATGGCTTAAGCCATCAATTGAGCCCCCTGCTGCTTTTGTGCCGGCATTGCTGGCGTGTGAAACCTCGGGCCATTTGACTCCCATGACTGCAGCAAGAATGGCCAGTCTGGCATGAACACTTCCGGGTAAAATCTGGACATCCAGGTAAGTTTTGCTCTTTTTATGACCCTCCCTGGGTTACTTGGGGCTTTTAAAGTGTGTATGTGTGCTTTTAAAAAACTTTTAATGCTTTATCTGTGTTTTTATTTTTAAATTTCCTGCATGATGAAGTCTTGCAGGATTTTGAACAAGGAAGTGAATGGGGCTCCGTTCACTTCCTCTTTATTGCCAGAGCTGCCTTTGCAGGGAGAGGAAGATACGTTTTTTTGGGGGGGGAGCATTCTTTTGCCGGCATAAAAATTGGGTTTTTTATGCTGGCAAAAAAACGTTTTCAGGGGCAATTCTGATAAAGTCCCTAATCTGGATTTTAGAAAAGTCTCAGGAGATTTTCAGACCTGCAAAAATTCATGTCTGCCGCACGAGCAGCCTCCCGAAACTGCTGCGCAGCAAGGGTCTTCTTCGGACGACGCTGTGCCTCTTGCGAAGGCTGCCCGTGATTGAAAAATGGCGCGGAGCCGTCCCAAGCTTCACGGAAGTGACACGGACGGTTTCGCAAGAGGCACAGCATCGTCCGAAGAAGACCCTTGCCGCGCAGCAGTTTCGGGAGGCTGCTCGCGCGGCAAGCAGCGATTTTGCAGGTCTGAAAATCTCCTCAGTTTGCTCCAGTTTGCTTGACAATCCGGAAAAAACTGCTGTGTGAACAAACCATTCACACTGGATTTGGGGAGCTGGGAGTGGGGAGGAGAGGAAGGACAAGTGTCACCTGAGGCACCACCATTTCCCCCCTCTTTGGTGCCACTTCTCATTCCAAAGGCAGAGCCCCAGTGCTACTTGCTCTCTGAGGTCAAAACACCTGGCAAGCCCCACCATTGTGAGGCGAGCTGCTTGTTCTGGTTTCAGAGAGAGTGGCTACCACTGAAGTTTTGCTTTCACCAGAGCTCAGAGAGGTGATTGTCCACCAGAAAACCAACTCCCCTGTGGTAGCCACTCTCTCTGAAGCCAGAACAGGTGACTTACCTCACAATGGCAGGGCAGGCAGCCCATTCTGTGTTCAGAGAGAGCAGCTAGCTGGGGCTTTGCTTTTCCTGGAGCTCAGCGGCAAGCAAGAGTATCAGTTTTGAATGGAAGCCACATAAAAATCCAAATGCAGATTGGGGTTTTGGAAGGTGTGGCGCTTAAATCTGGGCCAGAGTAGTCCAATTTCATGTGCCACAGCTCCAGGCCAAAGTAGTCTAAATTTAATCTGGATTTCCCCCCCCCCCATGTAGTCAAGGCCTTGGATACAACTCCCAGAATTTCACAGCCAGCATTGACTGTACCATTTGCTTGGAACTTATGAAGAGAGGAAAAGGACTATATACATTAGCCCTGTCCCCCAATGTATACACCAGCTTCAGCCTCAGGCCTCCATATACCTGGTGGCTAGATCTGAATGGGGAGCTCTCATGCACTTAGAAACCTTAGGGTTTCAGAATGTTCTGCTTGTGTGGAGAATTTTATACATGTTCCTGCAAATGTGAACACTCTCGCTTCAGTCCTTCTGTTCAATGAGCACAGATCTCAGGCTGCAGCTGGCAAGAATGAGAATGTCAGTGATGGGAACAGAGCAGAGATTTAGAAAGTTATTTTTGGACTGCAGCTCCCAGAATCCTCCATCCAGCATGGCCTGTTGCTGTGCTGGCTGGGAGATTCTGGGCATTCTAGTCCAAACCAAACAAATTTTCCCAAGCTATGAGCAGCTAGAGTGTGTGGCTCTGATCCTTCTTCCATGTGTTATGAGAATGTTGATGGGATTTCTTGTGTATGTCCATTTCAATCAATGTTTACCAATCCATTGCTTCTCACATGATTGCAACTGTGAGTTTCAAGCTCAGCATGAATTAAACAGCTACCTTCAATTTTTTTCTCTGGATGCTCCATACAGTCCAAATTCACAGCAATTTCAGGGCCCAGCATAAAATCTCGTTCACTTACAGTATCTCAGAATATGGCCGGCAACCTCTTTGTGAAATATATATGATTTATGCGGGCAGATATTCACCTCATCCAAAATTGTTCACCCCCATGGAGCAGCCACATGGGCCCATTACTATGGGGAAGCGAGGGGAAGGGAGGGAGCAAAGAAGGCAACTGAGCTGCAGGGGCAGTTTGTGAAGGTGGACAGAGGTATGACAACATCAATATTACTTTGCCCCCACAAAAAACTGCAGGGGAATTAGAGGCAGTCACAGCTGTCCAGTTCCCTCTCCTCTCCCATGACTCTTTAATGTCTAGAGTAGCAGCCCCATGGAGCTTGACTGCTGGCTTTAAAGGCAGGAACAGAGGGCTGATGGTAGCCTAAATAACTTAGGAATCCTGGATTCCTGTATGGTACAACATTCAGAAGCAGAGGCAAAAAGGTGGTGGGGACAAAGAAGCAGTGTCTCTCCTGGAATCCTAACTAACCAAAAGTACATGCCACATATGGGGAAGGGGTGGGCAGACAGGGAAGAAGTGGAAAATGAGATATGTTGGCTAAAAGGAAAGCAAAGAAAATGGACTTAACTTGTGTGGACCATTCTAATCAGGTGGCAAGCTGAACAAACCATAGATGGCTTGTAAATGGGACAGACAGGATACCAACACTAAAGTTTGAGAGTGAGGCACAAACACGTCTGCACACAAACTCAGTCATGCAACAAGCTACCACTGGAAAAACCGAAAATGGTGTCCAGGGAAAGAACTTTTAAAGGTTCAGATTCCTAAGATGTGAGGGTCATAGAATCATCAAATCTTAGGCCATATCCAAACTACACAAATAATCCAGTTTGAAACTGGATTATTTGCCATGGCTCTTTCCTATTGAGCCCTGGGATTTGTAGTTTTACAAGGTCTTTATCCTTCTCTGCCCAAGAGTGCTGATGCCTCACCAACTACAAATCCCAGGATTCCATAGGAAGGAGCCATGGCAAATAATCCAGCTTGAAACTGGGTTATTTCTGTAGTGTGGATTTGGCCTTAGAGCTGGAAGAGGCAAGGGCCATTTCATCCAACCTCCTGGCATGCAGGAATACACAACTAAAGCACACCTAAAAGATGCCCATCCTACCTCTGTTTAAAGACCTCCAAAGATGGAGAGCCCATCATTCTCTAAGGCAATCTATTCCAGTGTTCCTGAATCAAAGGGTCACAAGTATTCTGGAATTATCGTTTTCAGGGGGAGCGGGTTCATTTGTCAAGGATGGGAAAGAATTTTTCATTTCCCAGGATTTTAAATTTTTCTCATGAAGAAATGAAATCAAATGGGCTAGAAGCCACTTCTAGTTTGAGTTCTTTGTGGGTTTGAATTTTTGAGTCTAGAATAGCCTACAGAACTTCCCAAGTAGAGTGGGGAGGCTGCCAGATCTTCTGAAGTTGCTCACCCCTGTGCTAAGGGAATGTCTAAAAACTGCATGTAGGAGCCAGTATAACTAGGCTTTATTATTGAGAAGCTTAGGCCATGCTGGTTTCCACAAGATGTCATGCACCATGTGTTTCTGATTTTTCTATTTTGTATGCCACTTGTGGCCTTTCTATTATGTATACCACTGGAAAGACTAGGATGTCCCCCCAAATTCCTTAAAATGATTATCTTGCTACACGAGGGCCAGCGTGGTCAAGTCAGATATAGCGATGCTCTTTCAGAGCCCTTTCTAATAACTAACGGAGTGAAGCAAGGTTGTGTTCTTGTTCCAACTTTATTTACAATCTTCTTCAGCATGATGCTCCAAAGGGCTACGGCAGAGCTTAAAGAAGATGACAGCATCTATATACATTACCGTAATGATGGTAACTTGTTTAACTTAAGCCGTCTAATTCTGAACTATCTAGTCCGTGAGCTGCTCTTTGCTGCTGCTGCCCTTGTTGCCCACACAGAAGCAGCTCTGCAGCACCTAACATCCTGCTTCGCAACAGCTGCAGAGCTGTTTGGGCTGGAAGTCAACCTTAAGAAAACAAAAGTTCTTTACCAGCCTGCACCACAGGACGAACACCACCATCGCCACATTGCCATGGGCAAATCTGTGCTCAAGTCCGTTCAGCAGTTCACCTACCTGGGAAGCATCATCTCCTCAGATGCCAAGATTGACAAAGAGATCGATCACATATTAGCAAAGGCATATAGTGCATTTGAAGACTTTACAAAAGAGTCTGGAATAATAAACATCTGAGGCGAAGCACAAAAATCAGTGTGTATAGAGCCATTGTACCGTCTATTCTCCTTTATGGATCTGAAACATGGGTCACCTATCGCCACCACCTACGACTCCTCAAATGCTTTCATCAGTGCTGTTTATGCACAATCCTAAATATACACTGGACTGACTATGTGACAAATGTTGCTGTCCTTGAGCAAGCAGGGATCACCAGCATTGAGGCCATGATATTGAGAACACAGCTGTGCTGGGCAGGGCACGTTTCTAGGATGGAGGACCATCACTTCCCCAAAAATAGTACTCTACAGTGAACTCGCCACAGGTCAGCGTAAGAGGGGCTCTCCAAAAAAGCGATACAAGGACTCCCTGAAACAACATCTCAGGCTTGGCCAAATTGATCACCAACAATGGTCCGCCCTGGCCTCATGTCGGGAGGCATGAAGACACACTATCCACAATGCTGCGGCCTTATTTGAGAACTCATGCCGAACAAGTCTTGAAGAGAAACGACAATGCAGAAAGAATCACAACCCGGAAATATCACCCAACCAGGTGCTTTCTGCAACTGGACTTGTTTATCTTGGATTGGCCTTTTTAGTCATCAGCGTGCTTGCAGAAAGCACAGGATGAGTCCTTCCTGAATTTTCGTTTCCAAAGAAAAGCCAGAGAGAGAGACCACTAATGAATATTAGAAATTGTTTTCCCCCCAAAATACTCCACACTGACAAGCTTCTCTATCTGCTCTTGTGACAATTATTTCAGTAACTGGCATTTTGCTTGCAAATAGTCTAGTAGAGGGAGTAAAAGATTAAGTAAAACTTTAAAAGTTGTTATTGTGTGCCTTCAAGTCATTTCTGACTTAGGGGACCCTAAGGTGAACCTATCATGATGTTCTTTTGGCAAGATTTGCTGAGAGGCAGTTTGCCTTCGCATTATCTGAGGCTGAGAGAATGTGACTTGTTCAAGGTTACCCAGTGCATTTCTATGGCCAAGAGGAGATTTCAACCCTGGTCTCCAGAGTTGTAGTCCAAGGAGATTTTCAGATGCCTCTTGCCACCTCTTGCCGTGCAAGCAGCCTCCAGAGCAGTAATGAGGCTGCTGTGCGGCAAGGGGTCCATTTTGGATGATGCCGTTTCTCTCTCGGCGTCGTCCGTGACTGTTGCGGCTAGCATTGAAGGCAGCCGTGCTGTTTTTTACTCACGGACAACTTCCATTGTTGGTGATCAATTTGGCCAAGCCTGAGATGTTGTTTCAGGGAGTCCTTGTATCGCTTTTTTGGAGCGCCCCTCTTATGCTGACCCTTGGCGAGTTCACCGTAGAGTACTATTTTGGGGAGGCGATGGTCCTCCATCCTATACACATGCCCTGCCCAGCGCAGCTGTGTTCTCAATATCATGGCCGCAATGCTGGTGATCCCTGCTTGCTCAAGGACAGCAACATTTGTCACATAGTCAGTCCAGTGTATATTTAGGATTGTGCGTAAACAGCGCTGGTGGAAGCGTTCGAGGAGTTGTAAGTGGTGGCGATAGGTGACCCATGTTTCAGATCCATAAAGGAGAATAGACAGTACAATGGCTCTATACACACTGATTTTTGTGTTTCGCCTCAGGTGTTTATTACTCCAGACTCTTTTGTAAAGTCTTCCAAATGCGCTATGTGCCTTTGCTAATCTGTGATCAATCTCTTTGTCAGTCTTGACATCTGAGGAGATGTAGTAAGAAGACTACAGTTGGCCCTCCACATTTGCTGGGATTAGGGGCACAGACCCCCTGCAACAGTGGAAAGATATGAATATCTCTAAGACCCCCAAATTTAACACATATGCACAAAAATATGACCTGCAGATTGAACCCACTGCAGATGCCTTCAAGGTGGCGGGGTTCCTTTGCAAGGCAGAAGTGGCTGGCGGGTGGGCCTTGCCACCACTTCTGCTGCTGCCCTAAGTGGTTTTTATTAGGCACTTACAAGCCTTTCCACACATTTACAGTCTCAGTCTTGTGAGGCTTGTAGTCTTTATTAAAAATGGCATAAGGCAGTATTGAAGATGGCAGCAAATAATCCACAAATAATCAAATCTGCAAAAGTTAAACCTGCAAATGAATTTGATAAATATTGTGCAGAACCTAAAGATAGCCAGTGAAGGGGGCAGGGATGATGAGGAAAGGAAGTGTGGAGGCCAGGGGGCCCAGCCTAGAATTTAAGGTTGTACTATGTCTTGGAGATCTGAATTTCCATCTTAAACTAACGAGCAATCTTGGGCTGCAAGTCTGTGGTGTAATAAACATTCATTAAAAGTACTAAAGCAGCCCAATTTATCAGCACTAGTACCTAAATAAATACCCAATAATCCCAATATAAGAGTGCTGAAGCTTTGGGCCCTTCCACAATTTCCGTCAAATCGTGTGAGAACTCAAAACATCTGTTGATTGTACAATCTGCACGAAACATCTGAATTGGTATTTGTATTCTGAAAATAAGCCTTTTGAAAGGAGAAAGAGAAGAATGCAATTTTAATACATTTTTTTTGTGTGCCTATCCAGGATTGGTTAGGAAAAATAATAAATCTCCCACTGATGATGATTGGGGGAAGGAGGAGTAAAGAAGTGGCAGCGATTATGAAACCATCTAATTATAGCAGAATTAGGAAAGGTTTGCAACAAACAGATTTGTGGGGAAATTGACAACATTTTGTTCTTGTTATATAACTTTTGCTTTCTTTAGGATTTTGAGCAATGTCTAAATAAATAAATAAATAATCTTAGATATGCATCAATGCAGTTGGACCCCTGTGTCCACAGAACCAATATCTGCTGTTTCAGTTATCTGTGGCTGAAAAGACCATAGTGTCATGCTGGAAAATGCCTAGAGAAGTATCCTCTCTAGGCATCTTCTAGGTCCTCCAACGTGACTCTATAGTATGTTTGTATTGGAAGTTCTTTATTTTAAAAGGGTTCACTATTATCCATAGTTTCCAGTATCTGCAGTAAGTCTGGAAACCAAACCCCACGGGAGTCCAACTGTATAGTATATCAGTGATATCCTTGATAAATTCTCTCTGAAATAAAAATACATAATCTTGGGGACTTGTCTAGATGAGAAGAAATAATGCACATACCTGTGCATTATAGCCAATTTGCAGCAGCATCGTTTTGTTTCCACTGTGTTTTCTTTGAAAACAATAGGCTGTGAAGCTCTCCACTCTGTCCAATAATCCCACTGTGTTTTCTTTAAAAACAATAGGCTGTGAAGCTCTCTACTCTGCTGTTCACATGGTCGCAAATCACGGTGGTAGACATGCCATTTTTTGGTGTGGTGGGGGGCGAGGAATGTGAAGGGAAGCCGGCAGCAGCTGGGGACAATGAGGAGGACAGACACCACAAGGAAGAGGAGAGCTGCTCACTCTTCACTCATCCCAGCAGCAGTGGCTCCTGATTCCAGCTGCAAAGGGATGGGAGGAGCCACTGGCCAGCGACTGGTTGTGGAGTAGGAAGAAGAGGGTGGCTTTTCACCAGTCTGGCTTCATCTCGCCATCCCAGGATGGGCTGCTCTTTCTCTCATGCCTGTCCGCTGAGCGTGATGTCAGCAGCAGGGCATTATAGTCCCCTGGGCAAAGCAGGTAATGGAAATGCACACTGTCAGTAATTGTTGTCCCCAGCCATTAATTGTCTCCCATGAATCCGTTATAATATTCTGCTTTCATAACATTGCAAGGGATAAAAAATGGCAAAAATTTCTCTTGCAAATGCAGACATGCCTATTCTCTGCTATTACAAGTCCTGATTTTTTTTTCTTCTACCAAGTTAGCAGGAGATTTCAATGTTGAGGCAGGTGATTGGGAAAATAGTGTTAAATTCTGGTCTGTGCATAGATTATGCTCATGGGGCCCCTGGGCAACTGCCCAGAATGCCCATGTGTTAAGATGGCACTGGTCAGCAGGCTTTGGAGGGTGCAGGACAGGCATGAGAGAAGGAGCAGCCCAGCCCAGGAGGAAGACAAGAGGAAGCCACCTTCCCCTTCCTTCTTCACAACCAGCTGCTGGACAGGCAGCTTGTCCCATCCCTTTAATTTTAGTCAGAATCGGAGGCCACCACCACTGGGATGGGTGAAGGGCTGGCATCTCTCACCTGCTCTTCCTCATGGGGGCTGCCCTCATCATCATCTCTGGATGCTGCTGGGTTCTCTTTTGACAGTTTTGAAAGATAAAAATTTTTAAAAGTGCATGATCGCTAGCAATTCCAGACGCTTGTTGGCAAGCCCGCCCCAGCACAGTCCAACCAATCAGGTGGACTGTGCAACAAATCATATCGGTTGTCCCAATGAGCAGGAATGTGCATTTCTTTTGGAGCATTTTTAAAAATTCAGGAAAAGCCACAGAGGCTTTTCCCATGGAGTATTTGGAGTTTTTGGCCCCACTCCTGCCGTGGGATCCCATTGGGACAAAAAGTATTCTCCTTGAATTCTATGAGGAGTATTTTCATCATTTAGACAAGCCCTGGGTCCTGAACTGGAAGATAGGCAGGATATAAATTAAATAAATACAGTAAATAAATGAAATAAAAACAAAATAAAAAAGCATGCATTGCATCTACTAAATCTCTTGATTTCACAGAAGATTGAACCTTTCTCCTTGTGATGGGGTGGGGGTGGGGAATCTCAAACCCTGGGACCAAATCAGAGCTTCCTGGGATCTCAATCAGGCTCTCTGAGTGGCATGCCCCATGGTATGATGAGGGTATGGAACCAGAGGAGGAGGAGGACATAGCAGGGAATGGCCCTATGGACCCTGGAACACGTTTATCTACACCTGTGCCAGCAGCAACCCTGCCAACCTGAGGCTCAAGCAGAAGAAGAGCCTGGTCCTAGTGGGTTGGCACCAGTCCAGCAGAGAGCCCTGCCAATTCAGATAAGGATGAGGAAGAGGAGACGGACTTACCTCCACCATCATTCAGCCAGCAGTGATCCCAAAAGGAAGCTCGAAGAAGATCACGGAGGCTTTATCAGAAACATCTGCTCGTCAAGGAGCACCTGACAAAGCCTTCATTACTACCGTATATTCCAACGCATAAGACCACTGGGCATATAAGACGCCCCCCCCCCGAAGTTTTAAGTTAAAACATAGAGTTTTTATATAGAGTTTTTAAATATAGAGTTTTTAAAGCAGGGGGAACTCAGAGGTTTTGCTGGCTGGCTGGGGAGAGCGTTCCCAGCCAAACCTCTGTGCTTTCATAAGGGCTCCTCGTGAGGAGCCCTTGTAAAAGCGCAGAAGTTTGGCTGGTTTAAAATACCATAGAGTTGCCTTGGATGAGCTAGAAAATGGCTAGGGAGGATGCATTTTCTAGGAAGACTCTATGGTAGGTGTGCTGTTTTGTGTCCTGTGGATAACTTAATCAGTGGATAATGTATCAGTGGATACAGGGCCCTACTGTAATCAGATACAGAAAACAGTATCTTAAACTGGCAGCTAAACCCAGTTTACTCACAGAGGTCTGAAAAGTTCCTTTTTTTGGCCGGGGGGGATTGTGGGCATTGTTTGAAGGGGGGGGATTTTGGGCTCTCTAGCTCCCCAAAGTAAAAATTGCCAAAGGGCAAGGGGGGGAGGGTTCAAAGAAAAAAGCATCAAAAATAGTGAAGCGAGGTAAAACGCACAGCGGTGCTGGCCACCCAGCAGGTGAAGGAGGGCACGGGTGGGCCTTGTTTTCTGCCGAAACCAGAGGTGAGGTGGGCTAGCTCTACTCACTGGCATGTCTCTGCACCAGCCTTGGGTGCGGGAGAGGAAGCCGAGGGAGAGCAGGGAGCGAGCGAGGGGAGGGTTTGCTTTTTTCCCCTTCTCTTCCACTCGTTGTGGAGAAGAGCTGAGGCACAGCTTGGTGGCACCAGACACTGCCTCCCTTTCTTCCCCCCCCCCACCAGCTCGCCGTGCTCGGTGACTCCCATCCCAGCCCTCCCTCCTCTCTCTGCCTTAGCTCTGCAGTTTGCTACTCTGTCCAGCTGCCGCGGTCTGCAGCCTGGCCAGCTGAGTTCCCCAGTCTCCCTGGAGCCGGAGCGCGAGAGGCAAGTTTGCCTCGCCCGCCTCACCTGGAAGCTCTGTGGGCACCTCGGCTCAGCTGGGCTGCCTGGAGCCAGAGAAGCTCCACGGCCAGCTTGGGCCACCTCTGCCTAGGGGGGAGTTGGCCGCTGGTCTCCGGATCCCCTCGCCTTAACCGCCTCCGCCCCTTCATTTCTTTCTTTCTTTCTTTCTTTCTTTCTTTCTTTCTTTCTTTCCTTCCTCCTCCTCCCCCTCACACCAAAGTTTTGGAGGCGCTCGGGAAAGTTTGTCCAGTGTGTTCTGCCACTCGGAGGAGGCCCCAAAAGTCTCCCTCACAGCAGCATCATGGCAAGCAGGCTGGCAGCACTCGAGGAGGCCACCCAGCCCGGGGGACTTGGCTGCTCCTCTGGCTGCCCAGCTCTCCCTTGGAAAAGGGGCGGCAGGGAAGGCCACCCCTGTGGGTCGTCTTCATGGCGCTGCTGTGGAGGCTTGGTGCTGAATGCTCTCCCCACCCAGCCAGCCAAACCAGAGATGGGGCTGCCAGCCTCATCTCAGACTCAGGAATGACGGGAGCTGGCTAGGAAGCTTCCTAGCCACCTCGCGTCCTTCCCAAGTCCAAGATGCGGCTGGCAGCCCCATCTCAGTCTGTATATCTGGTGTATAAGATGTCCCCCCCGATTTTCAGGGGTTAAAAAGTAATTTTATATGCCGGTATATATGGTTTATATACACTTTGGGGCGGTATGGATGCTTTGTCAGAGATCAACTGATCTTCCTGGAGAAAGCTTTGTGTCTGCTATCTCTGATTCAATGTTCCTATTACCTTGATTCCTGTTGCCTTGACTCGTGTTTAGACCTTGGACTATTCCTGACTGTGGACATTTTCAGACACGTCTTACCACGCATGAAGACTCCGGGAGAGGTATGCGGCTATCCCACAGCAGGGGGTCCTTTTCAGATGCTGCTGTCCCTCTCGCAGCATCATCCATTATAGTTCTGGGTCCCATCTACAGCAACCGTGCCATCTTTTACTCACGGAAGTTGTCTGTGATTAAAAAAATGGTGTGGTTGCTGTAGATGGGACCCGGAACTGTCATGGACGATGCCGTGAGAGGGACAGCAGCAACCGAAAAGGATCCCCTGCTGTGGGATAGCTGCTAACTCTCCTGGAGTCTTCTTGTGCAGTAAGACGTGTCTGAAAATGTCCTATGTTACTGCCTGATCCTATTGACCCACCGACTTGTTTGGACCCACACTGAATTCTGTAAGGGCCAACTCTTTGGACTGTTTTGCTGGACTAATCTTTGCAAGTCTGTGTTTCCATTCCTTTGTGCTAATTATCAGTTGGCTACCTTCCCAGATGCTTGCTGTTTGTATATACTTGACCAGCAACTAGCTGCTTTCTTGGACACTGAGGTTCCCTCGATGGCTACACCCTTTTGCCACAACACCATTGCTTAATGACTTGCCAAATATTATATATTATTCCCATTCTAAAAGGCTCAAAATGCCTCTCCAGATTTGAAACTGGTATTTTTAGCCCCATTCTTATGTCTTTGATGTTGCCCACCAAAGAAATTCAGCACCCCAGAGCTCCTCTGAAACTAAATTTGGACCTCATGTTAAAATCCATTCTCTATCATAGCCTTATGGATTTCAGGAGTGCCAGAATGGCACATAATAAAAAGATTCCAAGGACTTTACCACGTGAGGCTGAAATTGCATGATTACAACAGGATGGTAGCACAAATGGGTTCCTGTTATAGCACAATGTCATCCTTCTCCTGTGGTCCATGTGTGCTCCAGCCATTAATTATGTGTAACTTTTCATTGACAAGCAAAAGCCATGAATAGCCCTCAATATCGCTCTTTTTGCAGCATTGACAAGTGTGCAAAAATCATCTCCTGCTGTAATATGTGATTACAGTGTGAATGGGTGGTTCTCTTTTCCTCCTCCCCTTTCCTAATGAGGGGGGGGAGTCTTGTGGTCTCGGTGTGGGGCCCCTTGAAATAGCATTGTCTTGAAATTCCACTTGCAGGAGGAAAAACTATTGGGAATATACATGCTCTTTAATATCTAGTTTGACATACAGTGGAGAAAAGCAGAAGGCTGTTTATGTTAACTGGACCCTAGGCAGCCTATGAAATAATTTAGAGAGTAGAGTTCCAACTCAGCTTCTGAAAGTATTGTGGTACAAGGTCACACACGGTTAATAAGCCTGGTAGGATTAATTTGCATTTCACATCATACTATATCAGAGACTCCACACACATATGTCTTGGGATTTAGAGAGAGTTGCGGAGCACCTAGTGTACTCCTTAGTGGCAATTATGGATGCATCACATATAATGAGCAAATTTTATAGTCTGCCATCTAATTTCTCTGACATTTGGATAGCTTTGTACCCTTCACACATGAGATCTTTCACATCACTGCCATAGAGTGTCTACTTAAACACTGTCCAGTGTGTGCTTAAAAACTTCTGTTCCACTGTCTTACTATCAGGAATGTCTTCTTAATAGTTAGATGAATTCTCCATTTCTTGGATTTTAAACCCATTGGTTCAGATCTTATCCTCTTGAGCAACAGAAAACAAATTACTATAGTCTCATCATTAGTGTGACAGTCCTTCAAATATCTGAAGATGGATATCACCACTTAATGGTCTCTTCCAGAAGCTTAACATACCCAAGTCCTTTTGTTCATGGGATGTGATCTCCAAGAACCCAGTTTGCAAGTAGCAGACAGCCAATATCTTTATCAGAGAATGAATATGTGAGAGGCTGCATTGTCACAAAGTGGATATTAAAAAGTGGATAGTACAGAGAAGCCAATGTGGAAACATTTCATCTCCTGAGGGCATTCCACTTCTGGCATCCAGGTATCTGTGTGTAACCAAAAGATGTTTGTGGCTGGATTGGACATGGGTCTGCAGATTGGACTTCATTAACATATATGACACAGTTATAATGGGCAGAGCCTTGCATAAGGGGATTTTTTGTGCTACACATCCCAAAATCTCACTCCAGCCTCTGGGATCTGCAGCCTATAAAGTAACATTTCCAATCTCTGTAAGAGTCTGGAGTAATAAACCCCTGAGGCGAAGCATAAAAATCAGTGTGTATAGAGCCATTGTACTATCTATTCTCCTTTATGGGTCTGAAATGTGGGTCACCTATCGCCACCACCTGCGACTCCTTGAACGCTTTCATCAGCACTGTATACGCACAATCCTAAATATACACTGGACTGACTATGTGATGAATGTTGCTGTCCTTGAGCAAGCAGGGATCGCCAGCATTGAGGCTATGATATTGAAAACACAGCTGCGCTGGGCAGGGCATGTTTCTAGGATGGAGGACCATCGCCTCTCAAAAATAGTATTCTATGGTGAACTTGCCACAGGTCACTGTAAGAGGAGCACTCCAAAAAAGTGATACAAGGATTCCCCGAAACAACATCTCAGGCTTGGCCAAATTGATCACCAACAATGGTCTGCCCTGGCTTCACATCGGGAGGCATGGAGACGCACTATCCATAATGCTGCAGCTTTATTTGAGAACTTACGCCGAACAAGTCTTGAAGAGAAACGACAATGCAGAAAGAATCACAACCCAGAAACATCACCCAAGGAGACCCTCTGCTGTGCTTTCTCCAACCAGACTTGTTTATCTAGGATTGGCCTTTTCAGTCATCAGCGCACTTGCAGAAAGCGTGGGATGAGTCCTTCCTGAATCTTCATTTGCAAAGAAAAGCCAGAGAGAGTAATAGGGGTGGACAAACATTTTGGTATGAATGATCAGGGCTGCCTAAAGGCAGTTGGTGGGACCAAAAGTAAAAGTAAGTGGGGATACTTCCCGTTGTCCCTTCACTGTCTTTCCCACTCTCTGCCATCATTTATCCCCCCTTTTTTTCCCTCTGGAAGCTTCTGCCTCCACCTGCCCCTAGCCAGTATACCTTTGGCCTGCCATGCTGCTCTGCTTCTGTTGTTGTTGTGTGCCTTTAAGTTGTTCCTAACTTATGGTGACCCTAAAGTGAACCTATCTTGGAGTTTTCTGAGGCTGAGAGTGGGTTTTCATGGCTGAGCGGGGATTCAAACCCTGGTCTGCAGAGTTGTGGTCCAGTGATCAAACAACTATGCCACTCTAGCTCCACTCTGCTCTACCTGCCTGAGTTTCCCCTCTCTGTGCTCCCACCAGCATCCATTGCTCATCAAAGGTGGAGAAAAAGCATGGCCACTTGAGAAAAGGAACAGGCAGAGATGAGCCTGTGTGGTAGCAAAGCCCAGACCTCCTGCCACTGAGCCAGCTGTCCTCATACACCTAAGGGAGAAGAATGAGCCATTGCTTCCTGGACAAGGGCCAGGGCCGGTTTAAGGCACCAGCATCCACGGGAGGGCATCATTGTGGGGGAGGGGGCGTAGTAACCTTCCTCCTGCAAAAACATTATTAGTAATATTCTGAATATCCTGTTCTGTGAATAGCTTAGGTTGAGTTAGCTTACATTGACCTGAGATAAACATATGGGGCCCCCAAAATTCCTTAAACCGATCCTGACAAGGGTAGAAGCTGCTCCTGGATTCCTGGGGTGCAAAAACAGCCAGCTGGTTCTTGAGTGCTCCCCCATAGTAAGTCAGTGGCTGGGGGGAAAGAGGAGCCCAGGAGCCTCCAGCTGCTCTTGCATACCTGAGACCATAGATATTGTGTAAGAAGGTATGGGATACCTCCTTCTGCAGCACCTTTAAAAGTACTTACATTGGCACAAGTCACCAATAGTTTTCTGGAATGGATCCATAGCTACAGGGCATTGTCTGACAACATTGCCTAAAAGTTATAGTCAGACATTGTCCAGATAGTCTGCATACAAACAGGAGCAAGAGAATCATTCAAGAGAATTGGGCCATCTAGTCCCTGCCCATAGAGGAACACATATTAGTATAGCAGATCAGTTCAATACAGTATGGGACTGAGCACTGGGAGGGTTCTGGCCTTCCAGGAGTCTCTCCCTGGATCTTATGAAGATCGAGTCACCCAACCTCTATGTCAGGAGTCCTTCTCCTGGGTGAATCCTTTCCGTGACCCTCCAATACAGACCCTGATGTGATCTCCTTTGTGTTCTGTCTCATCCCTTATGGCCTCTAAACAGCTGTCTTCTTGGCCCTTGAGCAATTTTATGACTCATACAGTTTTTGTTTAATTCACTCATCTGTTCAGTTCCTGGCTGTCTTGTCTCCTTGAGACATGGATTGTCACCACATGCACGTGTACAGAATCATATGCACTAATACTAAACCATCAGTCTCCCCTCCCGCCCGCATTTCTGATGACTCGTTACAATTCATGTAAACAAGAATGAGGCTTTGAGAAAGCTGTTCTGATCCATTCACTGGTATAGTTTCTGCCTCAAATTCTCAAGGAGTCCTTTGAAGTACTACATTGCCTTTTCTGCAAAATAAATCTAAATAGATTGTTGCACATTTTATTCTGCTTCCCTGTTCATCTTCCTAGATATTGATTCTCCCAGGTACACTACAAAGTCATGACTACATTTTATTTATTTACTTTATATAGCACCTTTCTCCTGACATAGGATCCATAACTGTATCAATCCAGCAGCGTTGTCCAAGTAAACTGTAAGTCATTCTGTTAGAGGAGCAAATCCCTGTTTGACAACAAGGACCATAATGAGTGTATCCACACTACGGACTTTATCAGATTAGTGCCTAAAAATGCTGTAATTCCACGACTGAGGAAAGCAGAAACATAGTGGCATGATTACAGTGATTATCAAACATCACTGTAATCATGCAATACTACTGTCATTGAAGTATTGCACAACCTCCACTAGCAGTTTAAGAATAGGATTTCAGCTCACGCTACAGTAATATTTCTGTTCATATTGCCTTCTAATGACAGAGTATTAACACTTTGTGCTGGCCGGCATATGCACGTTTAAGAAAAATTTCTCTTGCTTTTGTGATTTTGCTTGGGTGAGATTTCGACTGTTCTCGTGAGAAGACGCGGCTTTGCTCTAAAACTCTAAAAACAAATAAATAACCAAAGAAATTCACAAATAAACACTTAAACAAACATAAAAAGGTACCAAGAAAAGGTGAGAGTTGATTAGAATAGCATCCTATAGGTCCCCTTCACGTTCTCCCCCAGAAGTTTAATTATGTGTTCTTGTTGGGAAAGGGAAAGGGGAGAAGAGGACCACCCATTCACAATGTAATTGTGCAATTACATCAGGACATGGTTATGTCAGGATAATATCCCTTTAAGAGCAAAAGGGAAATGTTGAAGCAACAGACCACTCTGCTAGCACAGCTGAAGAGGGCATGTGTCACAGCTGTGGCTAGACAGAAGGTGACTAGCTAAACACTCCTATAAAGATACACTCTGTATGAGTTACTGTTGTGGGTTGGCTTTGAGGAGTGTTGGATGCTTGGAGTTTGCTGTATATATTGTTTATTTTGTACTGGAACTGAAGATAAAGCCTCCAGATTTTTTGGAAGTACTTTGCTGCTTGTAAGTCTTCTTATTGTGGGTGAAAGTGAGTCAGAGCAGTGATAAAGCCTGTTAGCTCCTTAGCAGAGAATTCCAAGTCCATCATCGAAATATGGGTGCATCTACATTTTAGAAATAATGAAGTTTGACACCACTTTAAGTGCTGTGGCTCCATCCTATGGAATCCTGGGATTTGTAGTTTTACATGATCTTTAGCCTTCCCTGCCAAAGAGTGCTGGTGCCTCACAAAACTACAAATCCCATTTGTAGGGGGGTACATGAGAGTTAAAAGTATCCAATCTTTCCTGATCTGATAAACTGAGCTAGAATGCATCAGAAACTATAATTTCAATGCATTCCAGCTTTAACAGACACACGGTGGTGACTGATGGCTCCCACATTAGTGAGGTGGTGATACTGCTTTAGATTTTAGTCCAAATTTTAAAGGAGATAGCCAAGGTGCTGAACCCTATCCCCTATTTTGGTCCAGTACCTTTGCCTTGAACCTTTAAAGTTTGGACTAAAACAGAGCAGATTCACTGAGCCACTGATGTGAAATCACCAACATTCAGGTTATAATATCCATCACCAGGTAGTCCTCCATTACATCAGTACCTCCTCCTTTACTAGAGCAGCAGCCACATTGCATTAAAGATGTAATTAACAATTATGTATCCCCCTTTTTTTTCTAGTTGTAGAAGGAGCAGCTGATTTTTATTGTGATCTTAATCCTTTCCTCTCCAGCTCCAAATTTACCAGTGATCACCTACCTGGGGAAGTGTCTATTGAGGTCAATCATAAATACACAAAAGTTTATTTCGCTCCTCTGTTCTTACTGTAAGTAATGTTCCTCCATCTGAATCAGTTTTGGCAGCCTACGTATGTGGCTTCCAGTGTATGAAACAGCAGCAATTTATTATTGTGAGACCCTCTTGCTGATGGGAGCAACATCCACCAACATCAATGTTACATTTACTCCATTCACTGGCAATGACTGACAGATGCTTTCATGCTGGTTTCTGTTTGTTTACACTGGCAACAGATCCCATCATCTAAGAATTGCAGCCAAAAGGAGAGTATTACCAAACCGGGGTGGGTGGGTAGGCAATGTGTTTTGAGAATCAGTAAAGTTGCTTGCAGTCTCTTGTTTCCCCTGATTGGCCTTGCATTCACTGTCCATCACAAAACACCTTGGGCTAGGACAGCCTGGGCTTATAAAAAGTTGTCTTTTTTTCCTTCTTCACATGGTCTGTGATGCTCTGTTTTCCCTATTTTTGATGGGATGAAATAGGGAGTGGTGTTGCTCTGAGGAACTGGAAAGAGTGAGGTCACACTTTGAGAATTCAGCTTCTCCTTCATACTCTAGCCAGGTGCTTAAAATAACAAAGGGGAGCACATGTCTTGAACATTCCTTGGATGACTTGGTTGTTAAATCCATGAGCAAATTTGCCCCAGGAGAACAAGGAAACTAAATGCACCCTGTCCCATACTGGGGGAAATTAAATAATGGAAAAAATTGGGTAAGTCCATTAAGGCTTATAAAGATTGCACTCAATATACAGCTCAGTTTCCTTGTTTGGGTTATTACCTTCTCCTGGCACCCAGTTAGAGCCCTTTGGATCTGGCAGTCCCAAAATAAAAGAGGAAAAACAAGCAGTTCAAAAGAATTCACTGCAGAAGAGCTGCTACTTCTTCCTTTTTTATTTTTATTTTATTTTTCCTTAGGAGACACATTCACCATTCATACTGGCTCCTGAAGAGATGGAGGGCACACCCAGAAGCCACAGAATGCTAGAAGGCTTAGGGTTTATCTACACTAGCCAGGATATGCTAGCTCCCTGCCAGCGTATCCTGAGTTTGGAGTTGGCGTACCCTACCCTCCCGTTACCTGGAGAAAATGAGCTAGAGTCCAAACAAGACACCAGCCCATCGCTGAAGCAACTACCACCATCATTTTCTCCACTGACACAGAAGCCAGGCAGGGGTCACAGAACATGTGACTGCAGGCCCTGCATGGGACCAGCTTCAGTCACATGCTGAGGGACCCCTACCTGGCTTTCAGGAGAGCCAGGGAGATGGCGGTGACAGTGAGAAGCGGTGTGGTGGATGGGCTCCTATGAACACATGGGGCCAGATTCATTCTTTCCTATGTAAACCGGATATTTTTTCAAAATGCTTTGTCAGGCCCTATCCTGCTTTGCTCCTGTTCCAGCCTCATATCTGCCCCGGGAATCATTTAGACTGCCTGGGGGCAGATCATGGTAAATGTCCTGTGTCATTTGGATTATACGGCTCTGGAATTGGGGCAATCTGGGATATTTGGCCCATGCAGACAATCCCTTGGATCCTTGAACCTGAAAGGCTCAGCTCCTTGGTCCTTTGCAGAGGGGACCTGGAATGATTGTATATCTGTTTACATGAGCTAAAACTGCTTCCCCTGGATCCTTTCATTTTATAACATCTATGACCAGAGTTTTGCAGGGTACAACATGAGGAAATGTACCAAGAAAACCACTTGTTTACTTTTGATTTGATTGAAATTCAAGCCACAAGGTGTAATGATGGCTGCCAACTTGGATAATTTTAAACAGGAGTGGACTTGAACAACTTCGTTTATTACAGATTGTTAATTTCTGTCCACCAGGCCTCCCAACATGATACAAAATAGATGAAAACATTACTGAAGAACAAATTGAATAGGTTTATATAAACAGTTTTAAAACCACTTTTAAAGACCAATACCATATAGAATACAACAATTTTGGCCAACCAGTGGTTCAGCAAGGATGAAACCAGCCTGACTGGGGAAGTTCCACCATAGAGGTGCCACTATAGAGTAAACCCTGTCTCATTTACTCACCATTCAATGACTCTCAGGGTGGTGGAGCAACCAACAGGGCCTCTGTTGTGCTGGAAATGCAACAATGCTCAGCACTGAAATTAAGAATACCTCAGAGAGGGCAGCAACTTTAGGGTTAGAAAATTTGAGGTACCCACAGTTCTTCCTGCTTGTGTACCTATCCTGCTCCCTCTGTGATGTAAACTGATACTCTTAGGGATGTTTTTACCTCTTCTGTTCCCAGAACTCTCTCAGCCCTCCATAAAGATGTAGCTAGCTTAGGATAGCATCCTGAGTAACTTTACTATCTTGGGTAAAATGTGGCAAAAAAAATGCATCCCAAACTGCATCAGAAGAATGTGGCAGGAACAGAAAGGGCGACATTATCAGAAGCCTGTGCCCTCAGCCGTTCTGGGGGCATAGCGCTGGCACAGACAAGGCTTCCCTTTTTCATTGACGGGGACAAGCCACCAATAAAAAGGGATACCTTATTCACACCCGCACTATGCCACCAGAACACTGAAGAATGACGTCATCTGATAATGTTGCCCTTTTGTGTTCTTGTAGCAATCTTCTGATGTGGTTTTTGCTGCACCTGATAATCTTCTTAGAATGGAGTTCCTACAATAAAAGCCTTTAAAAGTCATTGGTGTCTTTGCTCCTTAAGATAGAAGCTCTTACTGGCAGTGTGTGCATGCATTTATTCATCATGTTGAAGATCTGAAATTCAGCACAGGCTCATAAGGAAGGCAGTCTTTCAGATCCTCTAAAAGTATCAGTGCTACTAGTCATGGTGGCTTTGTATCATCTCCAATATCATAGGCAAGAGATCTCTGTATATCATTTGCTGGAGAGCATGATGGGAGGCTGCTGCTCCATTCTAGGGATGTAATACTTCACTAATTTTCTTATTAAAGGAAGCAATGAGTAATTTTAGCAATTTTCTTCCTGCTGCAAGAAATTCTTTGAAAACCAGTTTTTGAAACAAGGAGATTATCAGACACAGGCAAAAAAAAAAAAAAAATCCCTGAGAGGATGATGTCATTGTACTGTGTGGTTTTGCACATGTCGTCATCCTTCTGTGCTGCCTCTGTGCAGACTCTGTGCAGCAGCAGAAAACAAGATGTCGCTTTTCATTGGTGGAAACTTCCATCAATTAAAAGTGATGGCTTATTCTCCACTGCAGCACAGAGTCTGCATGGAGGCAGCACAGAAGGATGATGACATTGTGCAACACCGGGACCCGTTCCCAGTACAGTGATGTCATCCTCACATGCTCCTGTTGGGCTTTTTGAAGTGTCTGATAATCTCCCAAGTAAGGGACTTATTCTGTGCAAAATTTGCACTTTTTTTTGTGTGTGTGTGCATAGAAATCAGTATTTACTGCACAGAAAATATTTCTGTGCAGAGATACTATTCTGTATGTAGAAAAAACTGTTTCATGTGCAGAAAAGGCTGGTTTCTATGAAAAACAAACCTGTGAAAATTTTGTGCAGAATAAGCCCCAAATTGCAAAGCTTCTCGACAGTCCAGGGGGCCGGTTACACAGGAGGATAAAGTGCAGGAAATTCCGGATTACCATTCTTTCGCATCAGCAGTGCCCAGTTCGCATGAGTTTCTGCTAAGTTGGAAGATGCAGTGTGTTGTGAGTTTCATAGTTTACACGGCATGGCATCAAGATCATAAAAGCCAGGCAGGAGGCGGGGAGGAAGCAAGGAGGGAAGCAAACACACACAAAAGAAGGATCTGCTGAGATTCCTTTTTCTCTGGAATGCAGCTGAAGCCTGTCTCTCTCCCTCTCGTGGGAGGGGGGAGTTCCCTGCCAGCACACGCGCACACACACAGAAAAGAAGCAGCTGGAGGGAAAGAAAGCAGCCGAAAGGAGATCCCTGTTGGAGCGTGCACGTGCGCACGCGCAAACAAACTAACAAAAGGACGATTTGTCGATCAGCCAGTGGATCTCTCTCTCATACACGCACACAGAGGGAGGGAGGGACAGTAGTTAGAAAGCAAGCCAGCTAGCTCAATCTTTTTATTTCAGACTCACCTCTTGCAAGTCAAGCCCCCTCCCTCCTTGGTCAATTGAAGCAATCAGGATTAAGTTCTGCTGCCCTGAAAGCCTTGAATAAAGACAAAGGACTGAAGGGAAGCACAAACAAAAGAAAAGCACGATGGTGCGATCGGCCAGTTGCTGCACGCACGAACACACACACACACACACTACCCAAGCAAGGGCTAGCCCCATTACCGATCATCTTCCCTGTCCCCAAAGCCTTCCTTTGAAACAGACTGGAAGGGCTCAGAGCAGATTTCTGAAAATGGGCTGCTAGCAGAAGAAGGGGCAAATGGCAGGCATGGTGGATTTCTCTCTCCAACCCCTCCATCTATTCGGAGAAGGCACAATGGTCACTCCAACCAATCAGGATTCAGCTCTGCTCACACTAGTTCGAAAAGGTCTCTAAGTTCACACAGACATTTGTGAATGGTAAGTTCACATGGCCAGTTGTGCGCATTTTCGCGAACTTTATCAAAAAAAGTCAGGAAAACTAGCGAAAGCTGATACTGCGTGACTTATGGGTTCTTCGCACCCCCTCCTTCTGAAAAGGGTGTTGTGGCTTCGAAATGCGTGGGAACTATCAGGCTTCTTGTCACATTCTTTGAAGATTTACTTTGCCATGTAAATGGCCCCCAGGATTCTTCTCATTCGGGCTTCTCAAAACTTGAAAAAAACACATTTTTGACCACTTCTTGAATAGTTTTTAATATTCTTTCCATCCCTATTCCACTCACACCCTGTTTGTGGGCTTCACAGATGCTTCTGTTTAGCCATGATGTGAACAGGATGCTGCATCAGCTGGGCCTTTAGTCTTATTCAGCTTCACTCTCATATTCTTATGTTCTTATGGAACTGTATAGATTAGTCATCACAAAAGAAAAACATGCAGTAAACTGAGGTACCATCATGGGAATTTTAATGGGTGATAGTAGAAGTATAACATTCAGTCCTTCATTGCCACAAACATCCAGTTTCAGGCCTTTGGAATCAGTGTTATAAATGGAGTCCCTCTACACTTTTCCTCTCTCCACAGCATGTAAGCCAGATTCCTTACTAGAAGGCCTTTCTTCTTGTTCTTCTTTTCTTTTCTTTTTCTTTTTGTCTTTGTGGCATTGCTGAGAGAGCTTGGGAGGTCTGCACTACAAGGAAATAATCTCATTTGCTATGTGGGCAGGAACCCTCCCTTCCACCCACTCAAACATGCACACAGTGTTTTTGCGGTGGGTTTAAAGTACAAGGAGAAAATAAAAGAAAATCATTCAGTTTCATATTTCCCCAGCACGAACTCATCCAAATATTCATCTGGCATTAAAACCAACTTTCTCATCACCATCAGTTGTTGTTGTGGATGTGTGCCTCCAAGTCATTTCTGATTTCTGCTGACCCTAAGGTGAACCTACCATGGGGTTTTCTTGGCAAGATTTGTTCAGAGGGGGTTTGCATTTGCCTTTCTCTGAGGACAAGAAAGTGTAACTTGCCCAAGGATATCCATGGCTGAGCAGGAATTCCAACCCTGGTCTCCAAAACTATAGTTCAATGTTCAAACCACGCCACCAGTACACACCTAAATTCTACATCCATGGGCTAGCTTTTGGCACACTGTGCAACCCCCTTTCCAATGATGTCTGGGGACTTCCATATCAGTGCTGTGGTGAATCTGTTCCAGGATTTAGTCCAAACTTTAGAGGAACTGAAATGCTAACTCTATTCCTAAAATAGGTTCAGCATCTTGAATAGGTCAATTGAAGTTCAGACTAAATCCTGGAATGGATTCACTACCCCACTGATATGGAAGTCACTGCCTCTGTCATTTTCAGTTCCTCAGTCTATGTGAATGAACACACATGGATGGGGACAGCAGCATCAGATGCACCCATGTTTAGGCATCTGCAGGTCTGAATAGAGCCCTATGCATGCATATGTGTAGGCTGTACTCTAACTTGCAAATGGACATTAATAGTTCTGAGTTCTGCTATTGATAGGGAAGTCATACATCTTATTTCACAGAAGGAAGTTCTCTGTTTGAAGGAACCTTGTCTGGAGTTCTAGTCTAAGAGTCTGGTTTAAATATAAAGAACTGTAAGAAGCTAGGAGAGATGTGCCCTTGACATTCTTTCCAATGAAGCTCAACATTTGAACAGTAGACTGAAGAAGCATGCAGGTCACCTAACCCCAGTCTTCCCTGCTATGGTGGCATGGATGGCATTTCCATTTAAATTATTATTTCTCAATTCATTTCTATGCATAAATATTAGTATGTGAAAATGTAGTGCAAGCTGATACTCTCTTCTCAAAGAGATTATTATTTTCCTTTTAAAAATGACACTTAAGCCCCCCCTCAGCCACTGAAATCTTACTTTTCCTCCACATGTGTAGTCATTCACCACACATTGAAGGTGTGAAACTGTTATATGGCTCTCCAAGCCAAGAGGCTTATGCAGATGTTCACAGCATTCCTGGCAGCATCCCAGAACCTTGCAGCTTGAAGGAAAACCCCATTTAGAGCACCATAACTATGTTCAGTTCAATGTAGTTACAGAGCTCCCCTGATTAGGAACTTTGATACAGCCAGGTTCTCACTCATGGAAGATCTGTAACCATGTTCAACTGAATATTTGATATGTGAAGGTCTTGGGATGCTTCTGGGTGTGACAAAGTTCAGAGGTAGGGCTTAGATGCATGCCCAAGTCCCATCTCCAGTTTAGATCTATATGCATGCAGGCAACACCTCCATAGAGCTAAGAACTTCAGAATGGAGCCATTCTGTGTTATTTATCCAGACTGGCAAGCAAATCCCACTCAAACCAAAGAATAGGAAGACCCTTCAAGAAAGTAGACCATTATACATGCTCTAATAAAGTGGAGAAAATGATGTGGCTCTCCAAATGTTAAAGCGAAGTTACCATCGTCCCTCACCATGGACTATACTGTTTAGGACTGTTGGGAGTTGCAATCTACCAACATCTGAACTGCACAATTTCCAGTCCTGCTCTAATATTTGCTTGTGAATGTCCCGTTACCTCTTCTATAGTGATACGGAGGCTTCTTTCTACATATGGCCTCTTGGTGCAAAAAGCTCTTCCTTTTCTGAAGTTCATGGCACTGAGAATGAAAGAGCTGAGGAAAAACTCTTCAGTTACATATAGTTTAAAACTAAAAGTGCCCTGGCACTGGCAGTTTAAGGCATGAGGACAACTACATTGCAATGCATCGTTTGCCACATTGAAAGGGGAAAGAGGCATTCCAGATTGGAAGAGAACAGGGATAAAGAAATGCACATGTCAAAAGCTCTTTGAAGGTTTCTGATGACTGTGGAGTTTTATGGAATAGGGGGGGCAGGGGATGCTGAAGCTGTGTAACTATGACTCCAGCATAGATTAGATCTTTCATTCAGTCTTGATGTAAAGAGATTCCTTTTCATTTACACTGAAAAGATATGGTGAGAACACTGGTTATCTTGTTGTTCATGTTCATGATTATTTTGAAAATATTCAGTGTTGTGTAGGATACATTTTATTGGATTAAAGTCCAGATTAGTTTCTGGGTTTTGAGGGCTCTTCTCAGCCATAAGCATCTCCCAATAGGTGCCAGTGATGTTGGCACAATTGGCCTGCTGAGAATACATAAGAAGAGCCTTGCTGGCCATCCAAGTCCACCTTCCTGGTTTTATTATGAATGCCAGCAAGAGGCTGCTGGGATATAGCTTTCTCCCAGAGTGTAGAAAAGGGGCTTTTTTGGATTACAACTCCCCAAACACCAGAGGCAGCATGGTCACTAGCCATACTGGCTGAGAGGGGCTTAGGGAACTGTAATCCAAAAATCCAGTCATTCCCATTTACTATGTCAGAGGCTTCTGGCACACTGCAGAAATAATTCAGTTTGATATCACTTTAACTGCCACAGCTCAATGCTATGGAATTCTGGGATTTGTAGTTTTGTGAGATATTTGGCCTTCTCTGTCAAAGAGCTCTGGTGCCACAACAAACTACAAACCCCAGGATTCCATAGGATGGAGCCATGATCATTAAAGTGGTGTCAAACTGCACTATTTTTGCAGTGTGTCAGCAGCTATAGACTCACCAGTTGTAAAGCCAGTAAGGAGTAGCCCAGGCCTCTCAATGACAAGGAGCTGACTGCTGAGCTGAGGATGACAAGGAGCTGACTGCTCCTGCAGACCCCAGACATTTGTGGGGTACAAGAAACTGCCCTCCTACATAGAGGTAGTATGATCCCCTTGTGGCTGAAGAGCGGGATATAAATAAATAAATAAATAAAATCCCAGAGTCAGAAGAGGCTGTGAAAACCTAACTGCTGGGCCTGCCCTGCCTGGGCACAAGGTAAACTAGCGGGATCCTGATCACTCTGCTCATTTCAACCCTGCTCAAACAACAGTCCCTATTGGAGTGTTTGACAAGGACTCAGTACACATTTATAACACTATGTGCTGTTATAACTGCAAAATACTTTTTCACTTTAGCTGCCATAACTGCATCCTATGGAATCCTGAGGTTTGTAGTTTGGTGAGGAACTAGAATCGTCTAACTGAGAATTCTAAACATCCCTCCCTAAACTGCAAATCCTAGAATACTATAGGATGTACTATAGCCCTAGTGGCGAAGTGGTTAAATACTTTACTGCAAGTCACCACGTTGCAAGTTAGATTCCAGAAGGCTCCAAGGTTCACTCAGCTTCCATCCTTTCGTAGGTGGGTAAAATGAGTACCCAGCTTGTGGGGGCAATAACCTAACACACATTGGAAACTGCTTAATGCAGTGTAGATGTGTAAATTGCTATTGCTTAAAACAATTTGTAAGCCGCTCTGATAGCCTTGTGGCTGAAGAGTGGGGTATAAATAAATAAATAAATAAATAAATGTTGCTACAGCAGTTAAAACAGACTTAGAGTGCTGTAATTGCGTAGTGTGAAAGGGCCCTGAATCTCAGAAGCAGAGGCATAGTCTCCTGAACCTGATTCTACAAAGTCATCACAACTTGGGTTAGCTTTTTGCTAAGTCAACTTTTCCCGCATGTCCAATCCCACCTTAAAGCCATCTAAGATAGCAGCTATCAATGTACTGCACAGAAGTCAATTCCATAACCATGCTATGTGCTTGTGAAGAAGCATCTTTGACAAAGAGCAAACTGAATGTACCAAAGAAGGATGCCAGCTCTTTTTTTGTTGGAGTATTTTCCCAGACTTTACACTGAGTACGGTCGGGAAATAATAACTCGCTGACAAGAGAAGCATTTGCTGAGGCAACGTTGTCAGCTGGATTAGTTACAATGGCTGAGAGCCTTCAACAAAACCCAGTTTTGTTAGTTAGCACTCCTCTCTCCATCAGCTCTGCAGATATGGCTAATCTTTGGAACTAGTTCTTCCCTGACTGGTTTCCCCCACAGAAGAGCATGCTTCATAATTACCTGGTGAATATGCAGGCACCTGTGGTGGTCTGGATGAACGAGTCTAAAAGAATCTAGGCTCTTTATTCATCCCTTTACTTTGCTTGCTTATTTTCCCGAGGGTGCTGCCTACAAATAATAATGACAGCGGTTTCCCCTCCCACCCCCGGCTTTTCCACTTCTTCCAACTGTGCCATCTCCAAGTATAGTTTGTCATTGCTGCACTATAAATTTTTATAGTAATTAATAACTGTTGGAATGACGTGTTAACTGTAGCAATACAGTAAAGCAATACCAAATTATAGTTCCCACAAACAAAGATAATTTAACTGAGCTCTGGTACTTACTTAAATAGAATTGGATATACAGCCTTCTGTAAAAGCAATAATAATAATAATAAACTGTCCCTCAGTTCCCCTACTATTTAGTCCATTTTAAGGATGAGGATATTAGAGTAAATCAAAGAAGAACAACTTAATGCCAGATTAGAATTCAAGTCATCTTGCTACTTGGAAAACAAAAGTTTTCAAGATTCAATTGTACCATCATCAGAGCGTGACTTATTTTGAGATAAGAATAGAGATACTTCATAGTTTGTGGATATAAGTGAGGTATGAATGGCATTTTTTGCAGGAATCTTCCTGGCCAATGAATGTGTTCCTCATTCTTAACATGTACTGTAATTTCAGCTGTTCTTGAATTAGTTGGTATCTTCCAAGGGTTTAGCAATATACTTTATAAATCAAATTGGATGGGACTTTCTCAAAAGGGAGATACTGAAGACACAATTTCAAACAGTACCATTGAGGAAGAAAAATGGGAGGTGTCTCAAGAAACCAGGATGGATGACTAAAGAACTCTCAGTGGAGCTAAGTTTTAAATGGAACATGGATAGGAAATGGAAAAAGGGGGAAATCACCAAAGAAGAATTCAAACAAATAGCGAACATGTGTAGGAGTAAAGTCAGAAAAGCTAAAGTGCAGAATGAGCTCAGGCTTGCTAGGGAGGTTAAGAACAATAAAAAGGGTTTTTTTGGGTATGTCCACAGCAAAAGGAGGAAGAAGGAAATGGTAGGGCCACTACGCAGAGAAGATAGCAAAATGCTAACAGGGGGCAGAGAAAAGGCAGAATTACTCAACACATTCTTTGCCTCAGTGTTTTCAGAAAAGGAAAAGGGGGACCAACCTGAGGATAATGGAACAGAGGACACAATAGGGGAAATCCAGCACAGAATAAGCAAAGAGGCAGTACAGGAATACCTTCTTAATGTAAATGAATTTAAATCTCCAGGACCAGATGAACAACATCCAAGAGTATTAGAAGAGCTGGTAAATGTAATCTCAGAGCCATTGGCAATAATTTTTGAGAACTCCTGGAGAATAGGAGAAGTTCCAGCAGACTGGAGGAGGGCAAACATTGTCCCCATCTTCAAAAAGGGGGAAAAAAGAGGATCCCAACAATTATCGTCCAGTTAGTCTGACATCAATACCAGGGAAGATTCTAGAGCAGATCATTAAACAGAGAGTCTGTGAACATTTAGAAGGCAATGCCATAACCACAAAAAGTGCGAAAGGGATCTAGGAATCCTAATAGACCACAAGTTGAACATGAGTCAACAGTGTGATGCAGCAGCTAAAAAAGCCAATGTGATTTTGGGCTGCATCAATAGAACACACTCCCTCGGAGTGTGGTGGGGTCTCCTTCCTTGGAGGTCTTTAAACAGAGGCTGGATGGCCATCTGTTGGGGATGCTTTAATCAAGGTTTCCTGCGTGGCAGGGGGTTGGACTGGATGGCCCTCGTGGTCTCTTCCAACTCTACAATTCTATGATTCTGTGATTCTAAGTATAGTGTCTAGATCAAGGGAAGTAATAGTGCCGCTCTATTCTGCCTTGGTCAGACCTCACCTAGAATACTGTGTCCAATTCTGGGCACCACAATTCAAAAAGGATATTGACAAATTGGAGCATGTCCAGAGAAGGGCAACTAAAATGGTGAAAGGTCTGGAAACCATGCCTTATGAGGAGAGACTTAGGGAGCTGGGTATGTTTACCCTGGAAAAAAGACAGTTAAGAGGCGATATGATAGTCCTGTTTAAGTATTTGAAGGGGTGTCACGTTGAGGATGGAGCAGGCTTGTTTTCTCCTGCTCCGGAGACTAGAACACGGAGCAATGGATGCAAGCTCCAGGAACAGAGATTCCACCTCAACATGAGGAGGAACTTTTTGAGAGTAAGAGCTGTTCGGCTATGGAACACACTCCCTCGGAACGTGGTGGGTCTCCTTCCTTGGAGGTCTTTAAACAGAGGCTGGATGGCCATCTGTCGGGGATGCTTTGATTGTGATTTCCTGCATGGCAGGGGGTTGGACTGGATGTCCCTCGTGGTCTCTTTCAACTCTACAATTCTATGATTCTATGATTCTATGAAATGTCTGAAGGTTTTTGGATGATTTCATAGAAGGGATTGCCATGTCTTGTTTGGATAGCCTTAGTTGTAAGAGGTCTTCCTCTCTAGAACATGTGAGAATAATGATGATGTTGGAAACAGCTCTTTGAATGAATGGAAAGTAAAGACCTGAACATTTTCCAATGATAGGTAAAAAGATACTACTCTATATAACATAACTCAAGTCCTTCAACTGTGGGGAAATACTACAGATGATAATGTGACCATGAGCAGTTTCCTGGATCAAATTCTACTATAGTATAAATTCTATTTATTTTATTTATCTTGCCTTTCTTCCAAAATGGGACTAAACGCAGCTGGAATGAGCCAAGCCAGGATTGCTTTAAGCCTGTAGAATTTTTATTACCCCAGAGGTATCTTCCGAGTAAACCATTAGTAAAATAGAATTCTTATTATAGACCTCTCATTCTTGTTCTCATTGTCCATTCCAAAAAGTATATGAACGATGCAGGGCCCTTTATGTATTCATATTCTATATAGACACTTGGATTGCTCCAAATTTTCTATCTCATGTCGTGCCTTCAATTTGCCTGTCAACTTACAGTGATCCCAAGAATTTTGGAGGGTTTTCTTAGGCAAGGAATATTCAGATGTGGTTTTGCCAGTTCCTGCCTCTGAAACATAGCCTACAGCAACTGGTATTGGAGGTCTCTCATCCAAGCACTAACCAGGATTGATCCTGCTTAGCTTTCAAGATCAGTCAAGATCTGGTGCCTTTAGGGTATTTAGACTGTGCCAAATATTATCCAGTGGCAATGGTAGAGTATAAATATTTCTCAGTTTTAGTAAAGGATATTGTACTTAATACAACATACCTAATTCTGCCTAGCAATTAGATATTGCAGGTAGACATTGAAGATTTTCAGACAGGAACGCAAAAAGCATTCCTGTTCCACAATCTCCAGTCTTGCCCCTGTCCTGGCACAATAACCCTCTCCACCGCACTTACCCTGTCTCACATCATAAGACAGCCCAGGAATGGAGGGAGCTCTAATGGAACGCTGTTCACTTCTTGGGCTGAAATCCCACCCATTCTCGCAAGAAGATGCAAGCATGGGAAATTCAAAATAAAAACTTAAATAACACAAAAAAGTTACACCAACCACAAAAACACACTTTAAAACTTACAAGTAACCCAGGGAGGGTCATAAAAAGTACATCACTTACCTGGATGTCACAATCTCACCCAGAAGTATTCTGGCAGGACTGCCCATTGATGCTGCATTCATGAGAGTTAAATGGCTTGAGGTTTCACATGCCAGCAATGCTGGCACCAAATCACAACTGGGGAACTGTTGACAGCTCAGCCCATCAATAAAAAGATTGATAATTAATTGATTAATAATAATTAATAAAAAGATTGATAATTAATTGATTAATTAATTAATTAATTAATGCCAATGGGACGCAAAATGACTTTATCTGGTATTGGCATCATTTAGCGTCCCCCTGGTGTCATCATCATCATCATCATCATATTTATTTATACCCCGCCCCTCTGTTAAAAACAATTGGGGCGGCTTACAAAATTTAAAATACAAATACAGATAAAAATCCCTACGCACCACCCACACCACCCTCCCCCATAAAAAGATATTAAACAAATATAAATTAAAAAAACAATTAGTCTAAAAGCACATTTAAAAAATAATAAATGCCCAGCAGATTAAAAGAGGCCAGGAGCTCCTGAGGCCGGGATCTAATTAGGAAAGACCTGCCGAAAGAGATCCATCTTTAGTGCTTTTTTAAAGCTACTCAGGCTTGTCATCTGATGGATCTCATTTGGCAGGTCATTCCACAATTTGGGGGCGATTACCGAAAGGCCCTCTGGGAGGTTGCAAACAGCCTAGATTTTTGTGGCTGAAGCAAATTCCTCCCAGAGGACCGGAGTGCACGGGGAGGATTGTATGGGAGGAGGCGGTTCCAAAGATAAGTTGGCCCCAAGCCATTTAGGGCTTTAAAGGTTATAACCAACACCTTATACTGGGCCCAGAAACTGATAGGCAGCCACATTATGGCACCACATTAGCGCATTTCAAAGTTTGAAAAACATACAGGGGATACAATGCAGATTTTTTTTTTCAAATTTTAGCTTTCAATGTGGAATTTTCAGTGGCATTTTTTACAAGTTTAATTTCATAGTACACTATAAACTAAAAAAATATATCCCTCCCCTTAACCCCAGTCCCTCCCCTTTCAATCAGACTAAACTGATGCATATCTCATTATAGCTAACATACATAAATGCAATAATCCAATGTCATATGATGTGGTATAGATAAATAAGTGAAGAGATTCCAATTAATAGATAGATTTAATTCTGCAGTGAACAAGTATTTTGCAATTATAACAGTATAGTAATGTCAAGTCACAGCTGGCCCAAGATACTTTGCTACTTGAGATGAAAGATAAAGTGGTTTCTCCCTTATACCCAGGTCCCTTCCCTTCACTGGACTAGTAGCTGAATCATTCTTCAACATTCTGTCAGTGGGGTGGTTTCTTCCACTCCCCAGTGTTCCATCATGCGGCTGACTGGATAGGCTGTGTGGCTTGATTAGCTCTGTCTTTCAGCGGAGGGGAATGGCCAGGGGTCTAGCAGGAGTACTTGAAGGACTACCACAGCTGCCTCTCAGCATTTGTCTGATGAGGTAACTTCATCACACTGCCTAATCGTAGGGCTAGCCCTGCTTCGGGTGAAGAATATAGAACCCTTGTCTCCTGAAATGTGCTAATATTCCAATGTAGTCTTTTGTGCATCCATATAATTCACATGAGCAATGTGCATGTTGATATTCATGAATATAACTGAAATAAATAAGCAATTGTGTTAGAAATTGGGGGTAGTATTCAGTATTGCAGTTATGAATTCATGACCTAGAGTTATGGATCTGTCTCTCTCTGGCTTTTCTTCGCAAACAAGGATTCAGGAAGGACTCATCCTACGCTTTAAAAAGGCCAGTCCGAGATAATGATCTGTATTCACTAATGTAGTCAATCTCAAGGATAAGGAGATTGAAATAGTTAAAGATTTCCCATATCTGGGATCAATTATTGATCAGAATGGAAACTGCAGTTAAGAAATCAGAAAAAAACTAAGACTGGGAAGGGCAACTATGGAAGAACTAGAAAAGATCCTAAAGTGCAGAAACATAAAATTGAACACTAAAGTTAAGATTGTCCATAGAATCATAGAATTGGAAGAGACCAGAAAGTCCAATTTCCTGCCCTGCAGGAATACATTATTAAAGCATTCCCAGCATATGGCCATCCGGCCTCTGTTTAAAAACCTCCAAAGAATGAGACTCCATCACACTCTGAGGCAGTGCATTCCAGTGCCGAACAGCTTTTACTGTTAGGAAGTCCTTCTTAATGTTTAGATAGAATCTATTTTCCTGTAGTTTGAATAGCTAACCCCGGCCTCAGGAAACCCCTCTGGAGGTTGCTTCTGGAGCTCCAAACTGATGCTGCTTGCTCGGAAGGGTTTTTAATAAATTGTATTATATGCTGATTTTAATTTGTATTAATTTAATAATGTTTCAAGGAGGGAAAGGATTTTGAGTTGTTTTATACTGTGTACTATTTTATTGTTGTAAGCCACCCTGATTGTTCGCAGAGGGCCGGGATATAAATAAATTGTATTATTATTGTTGTTGTTGTTGTTGTTCTGGGTCCTAGTCTCTGGAGCAGCAGAAAACAAGCTTGCTCCATCCTCAGTATGACATCCCTTCAAATATTTAAACATGGCTATGTCACCTCTTAACCTTCTCTTCTCTAGGTTAAACATACCCAGCTGCCTAAGCTGCTCTTCATAGGACATTGCTTCCAGACCTCCCACCATTTTGGTTGCACTCCTCTGGACATGTTGTTTTGGGATTACAACTTCCATAATCCTTTGTTATTGGTATGAGTGGGGCTGATGGGAAATTAAAACATCCAGAGAGCCAAATGTTTGCCTCTCCTAGTACAGATGAATTTCCACTTATTCCCCTAGTATAGGTGGCATTCCACTTATATGCCAAATTGTCATTTGGCATATAATGACATACAAATTGGCATACAAGAATCCAATAAGCATTTTTTTTAAAAAATCTATGTAAGGGACCACTTTTGGAAACTGAACTTTTAAAAAAAGTACAGAATTCAAAATTCATACAGAATATAGCAATTTAAGCCCAGAATACTGTTGGAGACTTCTGCTTGTATAACAGGTGTAATCCAAGCATTTTTGTGATGTTGCACAAGGAAATACCCAGTACCTCCTTGTGCAATGCTTTCCCTCAGCTATGCAAGGGCTGGCAAACAGTGATCAGGTGGTCTGCCCTTGACCCAAATGGCCACTGATTGGCAGTGGGGGCACTGGGAGAACTCCCTTGGCTGCCTTCATCTTCTCCCAACATAAGGATGCCATCCCTGGGCTCCCGGAGCTATACGTTTGCTGATGGACCTTTCTGATCTCTCAGGGTCAAATATGATCTTGGCCTAAATATATAGTACAGTGAAGTGATAGCAAGAAATTGCTCGGTAGAGCAGCTTTTAACTTCTGTGGCCTTCTGAGGGAATTAATTCTGCACTTGCATTCCTGAGACTCTATGGAAAATGTCTCTTACACTTCATCTGGCACGCATCATTTGAGAAAATATTTCCCAGGTGATTTCCTCTCTTCCATATGTAAGTAATTTTCATATGTATGCAATATGTACCTAGTAGCCAGAAATTCAATATTTTAGTTATACCTCACATTAACCCTCTACACCAAAACACTGTGTGCAGATATTAACCTTAAAAATAAAGAAAAAAGAGTTCTTTTCATAGGCAGTGTTTCTCTTCAATCTGTGCCTGCCTTAGCACAGTGTTTTTTTCATTCTTGGTTACTGCTTTCTTCTTTTTTTCAGGAGTCACTAGGATGTTATGTCATGTTTATAAGCCAAGCTGAAAAAAGAGGTGCTTTTGATAGGGTTGAAAAAAAAAATCATTGAGAAGCAGGGAATAGATTTTGCTCAGTTCCTAGCATACATTCCATAATTCCTAGGGATCTATCTGGCATGAAAGAATCTTAGGAAGAACCAGTAATCTCTATAATTGTTCTGTTATGTGCATTTAGGCACACCCTTCTGATATCACAGAATTATCAATGCAATCTTTTTCTGTTCACAAATATGAAATCAAAGAAAATTCAGAGGATTAACTCAGGTTAATTAATATACTGTTCACAAATATGAAATCAAGGAAAATTCAGAGGATTAACTCAGGTTGATTAACTCAGGTTAGTTAATATAATCTGCACTGGAAAATTCATGCAAGTGAAGTGATTTTTTAGGGGGAGGTGGGAGCAGATCCCAAGCATGGCATGAGGGAGGCTACACTTTGTCAGGGACCTAAAGGTCTAGGCTGAACAGGGTACAAACTCCATTGCTACAAATTTAAAAAATGAAGCTAAATTGTAAACTGTGATGTTACGGTTTGAGTGTTGGCTCTGGGAAACCAGAGTTCAAATCCCCACTTGACCATGGGGCCCCAAAGTGCAACCCCTGGACAAGTCCCATTCTCTCAGCCTCAGAGGAAAGCAATAGCAAACTACCTCTGAACAAATTTTGCCAAGAAAACCCATGATAGGTTTGCCTTAGGGTTGCCATAATTCAGAAATGATTTCAAGGCATACAGCAATGACATTTGAAAACATTTATGGAAAATTATCTCCTTTTGTGCAGATCTTGAGAGATTTGCTACAGCAGTGTTACAACAGAAAAAGTAAAACACTATACCTGTGATTCCCAATTTTTTTAACCTCTGTAGCCCCCTTTATGTCTACATGTGGATGTTGCCCCCGCTCCGGTGGTGGTGGTGGTAGCAAGGCCTTGGCACCAGGCATGCATTCTTCCTGCTCTGCCACATTTAGGGAGCATGCTAGCCATCACTTCCCCCTTTGGAATGGAAAGAGCAAAGCTGAAGCAAAAAGAATGCATGCCTGGCATACAGGCCTTGGCACTGCTGTGGCCCTATGGCATAGGGACTTGTGTCTCTCTCCTCTCTCCTCTGGAGAGCCTGCCAGCCACCCACTTCACAATGCACCTGGTGCTCAGTGCTTGCTGCTGTCTCCACTGCTGCCCTGGGACCAAAGGCTGTTAATAATGTAGTGTCCAAAAAAATTCTTGCACTCCACCTTAAGCAACTATCATGCCCCTCCTGAGGGTTGCACTCTACAGTTTGAGAACCACTGAGCTACACAATGCCTTTCCTAGAGCTGTTTGTGCAACTCAATTAGGATTTATATCTGAGAGGAAGAGGTACAGTATCTGAACTTCACTATGTGATATCTGATTTCAAGAGATACTAGTCCCATAAGTTTTCTGTGCATGGGTCAGGGCAGAAGAGGAGGGGAGGCAGGGAGGGAGAGACAGTTGACGAGAAGAATAACCAGTCATAATAATCAGAAACATTAGTCCTAGGCCCAGGGACACAGGGAGCCAATGTTGCAGCCTACCTACATTAAAACCAGCTAGAATCCTACTACTGGATGAGATTGATTAAGTCACCTTGTCTATTGAAGGGATGGGCAAAGTGAGGGCTGTGGGCTGCCTGAGGTCCTTCGGGCTCTAAAGTACAGCCCTTGAAGCCCTCTAAAAAAACCCCAAAGCCACCAGATCCCCCAAATGTAAATTTTGGGAACAGTTATTCCTTCTACCTTCCAAACAGCTCAAAATCACTGGGGTTGTTTAGGCGATTAAAAGAAATCTACAAAGAACGTGGGTAGAATACCTTTTGTTTAGATGAGCTCTTGCTGAGATTCACCATATTGGGAAGAAGGGGGGCTGAAAACTCCAAACAGTTCACTGTTTCTTGCAATCATTTTTTAAAAAAATTATGCAAAAATGTGCATACCTACATGTCTGAACAACCAGTTCAAATAGAGGCACATCAAATAACTCAAACGTGATTGGTTGGACCTCAGTGGGGGTGGGCTTGCAAGGGATGAAGTGGCCAGAGCTGCCATTTCCCCCCCCCCAGGTGAACAATCGTGTGCATGATTGTTCAAGCAGCAGAGCAAAAAAAAAAAAAAAAGTTTTTTTAAAGTAGAAAATCACTCTTATGCTTCTGTCATTTAAGGACTGAAAAGGGGGGGATGGAGGGAGGTTTTCAGCAGGCAATTCACTTGCAGCCACCATCTTTTCTCAGGGGCATGCTCCATGTGAACTGCGAACTCGGCAAATTTTCTATGCCAGTGATCTCGAGAATGAACCATGGGCACAAATAAATACCGCAATGATAGGGAGGTAAGGCACTACTTTTCACTATTAATTCTCCCATCTAGCTGAGCCTACTATCTCTACCCCCAGAGTCCAGCCTTACTTGTAAAAGCAAAAAAAAAAAAAAAAAAAAAAAAGCTGAACATTGGTTAATACCAAAAGAATGTCATTTCTGGATACATCATGCATGGGGGTGGGGGCACAGAGGTGTGTTACAGGACAGAGGATATTCTGTTGCCAACTTCTCAGCCTCTTATAACTTTAAAAGACAGAATTAAATCTAATTAAAGCTAATACTGGCAGCTGTGTGTGTGTGTGTGAGAGAGAGAGAGAGAGAGAGAGAGAGAGAGATGGCTACTGTACAGGTCAGTCTGGAAAGAATGCCAGATGCTCTGTAAGATAAGAAATGTCTCTACAAGTGTACACTAGACATCAGATGACACTAGAGAGCAACACTAACACTAGGTGCGGTTACTAGACTAGGCGTCACTAGATGGTGAGATAAGGTATGAGTCATAAGATAAAGAGCTTTGTTGATTGGTCAATGGACAAGCTGAGTAGGGGTAAGGACAGGATAAAAGGAAGCCTAGATAAGAGCTCTTATCAGGCTGTTTCATAGCCTCCAATGCAGAAATAAACGATAGCTTGATATACTGCACTAAAATGCTAATTAATTGTAAGGCTAATAGGAACAGATACAATTAAGTAATTATGGATGCTGTTAAGATATAACAGGGAGAATAACTCTTGCAGACCTGTGTAGTTACAGAAGTCTGTAGCTCCTTAAGCAGATGAGAAAGAGTACCTAGATGGGTTGCATGTTTAAGATGATTATGAATATGGTAGGGACAGAATTCTGCAGAAGTAAGGATTTATGAAATGTCTGTATAATGCCTTAGCAGATGTTATGGGAAACTATGAAATTATGAAGACACATTATGATAATGGTGATGATGTTTATGATGGATAAAAGACTATGGCTGCTGCCACACTACAGAAATAATGCAGTTTGACACCGCTTTAACTGCCATGGCTCAATGCTACAGAATCCCAGGATTTGCAGTTTTGTGAGATATTTAGCCTTCTCTGTCAAAGCGCTCTGGTACCACAACAAACTACAAATCCCAGGATTTCAGAGGTTGGAGCCATGCTAGTTAAAGTGGTGTCAAACTGTGTTATTTCTGCAGTGTAGATGCACCCATAGTTTGATGATGGACTTGAAATTCTCTGCTACAGAGCTCTAATGCTGTAGTCCAGCTTATGTTAAGTAGTTTAGAAGGATGATGTTCTTACATGTGTTAATTATTACTAAGCCTATTAAAGAGATGCAAAAAGACCAAGGTTCAATCCTTAGGAAAGCCCCTATGAAAGAATAACATCTTGATGGCCATATAATATGATGTAATGATGCCTTACATACAATGTAATATTTTGTAAGGAACCTTAAGCACCTAGACATTGCAATGTCTATATTTCTCCCTAAGTGGAATGTCTCGTGTATGTATATCTATGAATACTTATAATAAATAGCCTTTAAAAAATACCAGAAGAGCCTGATCATTTCCCATCCTGAAATTCCAAAACTTAAAAATGCTTAAGTGGAGTACTGATGTTAACTTGGCCTGTCTTGTTCAACCACTATCCTGAGTTGTGCACTCTGGTGATCAGACGTTGATGGAGGTGATCCCAGAAAGAATCCAGAATTAGTTGACACGTGGCAAGACCCTTAATCCCCCAGTCTAAAAAATAGGGATGGGAAACCAAGCCTGTTTTAGGTGAAAAATGGTCCCTGTGCCCTCTGCAGCTGACCACCCCTAATCTGTTGGGTCTGAACTTGAATGATTCTGCCTGTAATGGAGAATTGACTAAATTGATTATAGGGAGATAATTAATGAGTTTTCAAAGAATAAGGTTGGAAAAATAAAGGTTCAAACTGAATTTCTCTATTTATAAAATCTTTGCAAGCATGACTTTCATAGAAGTGAAGTATTGACAGGATGATACCTTTACTAGAACTGATCCAAACTTTATAAAGTAGGCAGCAACCTTTGTAGGACTCATCCTCAGGCTGTATACATCAAACAGAAATAACAAAAAATGTGGTTAAGGGTTTATTTCTCTATTAAAATATTGATATCTTGTTTAATATCCAAATATCTCAAAGATCTTACAATAAAAATCAGTTTGAAATAATAAAAAGACTAAAATATATTAAATAATTTATCTATTACAGGTTGTGTATCCCTTATCTGAGAGCCTTACTGTACTCCAAAGAAAAGTGCCAAAGCAGCAGTAACGTTCCCTCTTTCCTGCTGCCTTATCACATGACACTGGTGTTCTTTTGTTCCGATCCCATAGAGGACTGAGGTAAAACGATGTCTTTGTGCTTACCAGAAAAACCCGTTTGCAAAAAGACATGCTTTTACCTCACTCCCCCCATGGAATTTGGAAAAAAAAATGCTGGAAGAACTCCAGCACCATGCAGTAAGGCAACAGGAAAGACAAAACATTCATGCTGGTTTGCTGCTTTTCTTCTGAGTGTAGTAAGGCTCTGAAAATCCAAAATCCAAAATTGTCCACATGAGTGGCTGAGACAGTGACACCTTTGCTTTCTGATGGTTCAGTGCCCACAAACTCTTTTTCATGCACAAAATTATTTAAAATATTGTGTATAAAATTACCTTCAAGCTATGTGTATAAGGTATATATGAAACATAAATGAATGTTGTGTTTAAACTTGGGTTCCATCTCCAAGATATCTCATTATGAATATGAAAATGTTCCGATATTCTAATAATAAAAATATCCAAAACATTTCTGGTCCCAAGCATTTTGGCTAAGGGATACTCAACCTGCAATAACTAGACAATTTAAAAGAGGTTTAAACAATTTAAAATAGTGTCATTTCAAAATTAAAATGGAAAGTTTTCCTTTGCAATTCATGAGATTTTTATTATGGGACAGGATTTTAGCATGCATTAAAGCTGGCCTGTGTTAGAAGTTTGTGCTTACTTTCCCAACCAAAATATTCTTGGATGAGGACCAATTTCTGTTCTTCTACCACATGTATATAAAGCAACTGTTATACTACAAGATACAACTGTAGTGATCTCACATTAAAGCAATTAATCTGGAGACAGCCTAAGACAAGCACATTACATCACTTCCACAAGAATCACACAGAGGGAAAAAGAAGCACCATTGTATCCAAAAATGTTGCCATACAGCAAGGTAGCTTTATACCTTGTTTTGGGGGTGCTGGCCCTTTGTAGTCAGTTCATTTGTCCTTGCTGTGTGCCTTCAAGTCATTTCTGACTTATGATGATCCTAAGGAGAACTTATCATGAGGTTTTCTGTGGCTAAGAGTGGCTGACTTGGCCAAGGTCATGCAGTGGGTTTTCATGGCCAAATGGGGATTCAGACCCAGGTCTCCAGTGACATTGCCCAACATTCAAACCACTCACCATGCTGGCTCTATACACAGACCATACCCCTGCTTTAATATGGATGGGAATAGTAAATAAAGTGAAGACACCCTATCCACATTGTGGCTGGGGCAGTTCTGCCATAGGATTCCATGCCTAACTGAAAGAAGCAGCAAGCAACATTTGTAAGACAGAAGCTTTTTTCATCCAGATATTTTTTTTCAAGGTGATGATTACTATTACTTGGCAGGTCCATCACTTCATAAAGCACACAGAGCTCTTTGATGAGGGCCATTCCTGTGTGGAGCATTCAGTTGAGTTCTGGAAACCATAGCTCAGTAGTGATACATCTGGCATTCATCAGCTTTGTAGGGCTGAAAGGGTCCCAGAAAACTCCAGGCTAATCAGTATCTAAGCCACTTCCTAGCATTTTTTGAGTTTTCCAAAGCCAACAGAATGGAAAAGGATGATAAATTTCCCATAGGTGGAAGGTAGAGATTACAGAGACACTGGCAACCCAGAGAGACTCAGACTGAATTGCTCTCTTTGCTGAACCTCCCACTGCTGCCATCGATAGCATCTTGGGAACAATGTACATGATTATTTTAGCCAATGTTCCTTGAAATTTCCTGCAAGCTAGGGCTACCGTCCCTCTTCAGGAGCTGGGGGAGGGCTTTCTGCTGCTAGAGGAGGAAAGAGAGACCTCATTGGATTCATATGTTGTCTGTACAATATTCAGTGGTAGGAAAGAGGGCAGAGAATGCTATTAATTAGGTCTGTTTCATGCAGAACCAGAGTCAGTGCTGGAACGTACCCAGACTTTCTGAGTCTACTATGGAATAAGGAGACAATGCCTTATTAAAAGGCCTTGTGTTTGCTCCTTTCACTCCTTAGTTGGTGAAAAAAAAATGTATTGCCTGGCTGATACACCTAGTATCCAGACCTATGACTTTTATGACCTACGACCTTAATCTCCTATGCTTCTAAACCACAAGGAAGCTGTCTAAACTAACAGGCAGCATCCTGTTACTGAGTTAAAATAGAGTATCTCCAACTTAGAACTCCATCAGACAAGCCTCTAAAATCGTTCTTTTGCCGGCATATTTTAAAGCATTTTTCTGCTGGCAAAAGACCCACCACCACTACCAGTCCTACCTTGATCAGTGTTCAAAGGCAGCGAGATCAAGATCTCACCAATTCTCATGAGAAGAGACAAGAGCAGTAAATTTTTAAAAAATAAACAAAAATATACACAAAATGTAAACACAAGCACAGACACACACTTTAAAACTAAAAAGTGAACTAGGGAGGTTCATAAAAAGAGCGCCCCCTACCAGGCTGTTGCGATCTCACCCAGAAGTGTTCTGCCCATTGACACTATAGTCACGTGAGCATAATGGTGCAAGGTTTCAAACGCCGGTAATGCTGGCAAAAAAGCACCACGGGAGATCAATTGATGGCTTGGCCCATCAATAAAAAAGTACATCTTATTGACAAGACATTAACATGAAAGGATGACATCATCTGATATATGCACCCTTTCACATTAATTAAGCATTGTTATGATGCCATATTTCCTGTATCTGATAAAGTCTGACTCACATTTTTGGTCATTGCCGAGGTTGAATTCTTTACTGACTGCACAATGACCAAAATCCCACCCCTTTTCACACACACACACTTTTAAGCAACACAGCACACTCCCTCAACACAGTCATTTCAGTGTCTTTGGAAAGTGGGAGATCAGCGGAGATACGTCCAGCTGTTTCCTAACTATTTTCACATAGCTCGATGCACTGCAAGGATATCATATGGAGGGATTCCCAAGGACCCCCACAAGTCCCAGCAGATGCTTGTTGCAGTGCATCCAGCTACAGGAAAATAGCTGGATCCCCTTCCCACTGTCCAGTGACACAGACATGACCATGGGAGACTGTATTGCATAAAAGGTAGGTTGGGGAATTTGCACCAGGAGATGTAGCTACGTGCCACACATACCTCTCCTGCTGCAGGATTCCAGCTGATACGTCTTTTCTACATATTGACTCATTTATTTTTTCATGTCATGCTCTGATCTCAGGTCAGTCTGGCTTTATAATTTTACAACCTAAACTCCAAGATGCATTAGAACATGTCCCACTACAAATGTCCAGCACTGGTGCAAGATATGTGTACATTTGGATGTGACAATTTAATAATGCCTGTGACAAATAATATATTCATCACCTAGCCCCTCCAAACTCTTTGGAACCCTTTTTATTTAAACTCATTTTTTTAAAAAAGGAAAGGATGGCTAAATGTCCACATAGGTACACATTTAGCCTTTACACATCAAAATAAGGACTGCGGGGCTTTGCTTTCAGAGACAATGGACTAGACTAAAAGCTGTTTCTGTTCCAATGTAGTCAATTTCATGCCTCTTGACTTCGAGGGTATAGGAAGAACAGCTGCAATTAGGAGTAGAAAAATAAAAGCAGATGGAATCCTAGTAATGCTACCCTTTCCCCATTACATTCACCCATTTAACAATTTTTCTAGTGCTGGATCATGGCTGAGGAATAAATTGTTCCTGTTGCTCCAGAAGAATTAAAAAAAAAATCTGTATGTAGCCAAATCCACAGCTGTGTTTATCTCCCACACATTCTTCAGATGCTATTTGTTCACAAGCAACATTTAGGCAAGCTGGAAAAGCAAAGTAGTTTCCTTCTTCTTCCTTCTAGTTTCATTCATATATAATCAGACTACATCCCATGGCACTAATCCTAACAACAATAATTCTCCATTACAGGCAGAATACTGTGCCAGAAACAACAGCTGATGCCACTTGCTGGAAATCTGTCTCATAGCCATGCCAGCAGTTTCTGCAATGGATGGGAAAGTGACAGCAAATTCCATGTAGCATGATGGACATAGCTCTTCTTCCTCTGGCAAGAGCCCTTCTAGCCAAGGAATCCTCCAAGGCCACTGTGCAGAGTTTATCACTCAACGCACCACTTTTCAACTTGGTGTGAGGGTCTGGCTAAACCTCCACTGCCACCAAATGTGAAGACTTCCATAAATTTCACAGTTACCATTGAGAGGAAGGAACTGGCAAATGCTCCTCTAAGTATTCCTTGCCTTAAAAAACCCTATTAAATTGATGGGGTCACCATAAGTTGACAAGTGACTTGAAGGTGCGCACACACACACACTTCCGCTGTTCCTATGCCTCTTCATTGCTGATCAAGGGCAGAACCTGGAATTGATTGTGTAGCTACAGACTCACAACATGGCTCCTGATACTTCTGTTCCTGTGTGTCAATTATACACAGAGGGCTATATATATATAAGACATGTTATCTGGGGGATTCTGGGAAATGGTGTCCAGAACAGTAACATCTCCAGGCTTTGCATTTTCATTAATCTATGCACCACGATCTCTTTCTTGCTTATTTGCTACCAGTTCAGATATAAAATTAGGATATTCTCCTATTTTGCTATGTTAGCTTACCATGTGAAACCTGAAGCAAAAACTGTGGGTTGCTTAACATAAATGTCTTAGTTACCTGTTAACATCCCTTTATCAGCCGTTATACTCACAATCCAATTAAGCAGTGGAGAGTAATGGAGAGTAATTTCCCCCCACATTCTTTCTGTGCATATATATACATACATAATAGATACACACAGACATACCCACAGTGCCTGGCTACGTTTGCCACCACCACACACAGTTTTGAGCATACACTGGCGAAAGTCAGCACTATGTCATTTGTGCTGGCTAGCATTCAGAAACCTCAATTCTATGCATGATGGCAGGTGCACACAACCAGATGGCTGTAGACAAGAAGTCAGTATACTGAGGGTTTTTACATTTTCCCCACTACTGTATGAGACCCATCAGTCATGTGCAAATCAACAATGAATTTAAACGGAGCGGCTGCTACCTTGGAGCTCCTTCAAAATCTGAGGCATGGAAACTGGACAAGCTAGCTCCATAGGAAAAAGATATGCTTAATTCATGTGTCAAATGCTGAAATGTAATATGTAATATGTGGGGCATTAGCTACCCCTCCTAAGGGGACAAAAAAAAATTGTCCAGGTGGGCTCCTCAAAGCAGCAGATCCTGGATTCCTCCAGCTCTGGAAGGAAGAGAGCCTCTCTTTCCTCCAGAGCTGGAAGAAACTGGGATCTGTCTGCTGCTTTGAGCAACCCAGCCCAACAGGCTGCATAGCAATGGTGGGAGGGAGTGGAGGGCAGGGGGTGGAATTCCCCGGCTGCAGGTTTTTTTTGGGGGGGTGGCACTCCCTCCTGCCTCACTCCCCAACCCACCCACTTCCTTCCCCGTGTGCCTGAATCCTCCTGCCTGCTCATTTGCTTCCCCGTGGAGTTGAGGTGAGTCTTTTGGTGCCCTCCCCCTCATGGGTGCTCTGGGTGCCCGCTTCATGGGAAGGAGGCAGAGAAGAGGGCTCTCTCCTCCTTCCCCCTCCCCCATGGGTGCTCTGTCATAGTTTTGTGGCAGAGAATTATAGCAACCCTACTGGTGGGGGGATAGGAGCTAAGCAGATGCTTTCCCCTTATCTGTGGCAGGTAGTGGGGGAGAAAGTAGGAGTTTGGTGAACCCCTATGGCACCCATTTGGAGAAGGAGGGATCTCTGGAATTGCCTCTTTAGGTCATGGTGGTGGGGAATATTAGAGAATATTTATATTTGGTGCCAAAAACAGTTGGCTGATATTCTCATCAGTAGCAAGCAAAGTAGCACAGCATTTCTTTAAATATGTATAGCAAGTGGTTCCAAACAGACAGATAATAGCCAGCCAGCCAGTCCTTTCGCACCCCTCTTCTCACAGTCTAGCAAACAAAGAAAAGTGCTCAGGCTCCTTAAAAAGGTATAAAATATAGTTTACTCACGAACATCATGTGTAATACTTGATATACAGGCTGAAGACTTGAAGAATACATGCAGACAAACAGGAATAACAAAAATCTACATTGATTGCTACATCTCTAAAGACAAAATTTAACAAGCTCCCTTGGAAGCATCCTGTACAAACAGAAAATTACCTAAGGACCTGTTACCTGCAACCTAACTCTACTCAGTAAACAATCCAGCATGCTAGGTTGCTATATGAATTCCAATAGGGAAGGGGGCTGGCCTGGGGGTTTAGCCCTCACTTTAAGTCATGCAACTTGGGGTCAGATTCTCAGGTTAGCCTTCTATTAGCAGCCTGGATGCAGAGCAACCCAGTATTTGGGGCTCAGGTGTTTTGCCAGGGGGAATTGGGATGGAAATCTGAGTGGAGGTCTGGGAAAACAATATCTGCATCAGCTGCTCCCACTTTGCACATTTCAAGGGCTTAAACTTAAATAGGTTGATCATTAAATAAGGTGGCCCATATTTCAACCCAAATTGTGTGTGCAGTCTCATTATTCCATAGTGGATCTGCAAATGCCATCCCATTTCTTCTTATACTGGCATTTTCAGAGTAAGACACTGTTTAACAATCTGATTGAAATTATACTATCCCTGCTCACTTTATCTCACTTACCCCAAGTATGGCAATGTTTACACAATCTTCCTTTACAACTGAATGTGACTGATGCTTCTCACATTCCATGCTCCAGTTATATGCATTGCAAAGCTTTGTAATTTCTCTTCACATCTTAGCATGTCAGCAGGCACCATTTTATACTACATAATCATAACATTATAATTCCATTTTAACCCCAGGCAACATCCTATGGAGTCCTGGAATATGCAGTTTCAGGAGGGGGTATTTAGAATTTTCTGCCAGAGTGTTCCAATGCCTCTTCAAACTACAAATTCCAGGATTCCATAGGATGCCCTCATAGCTCTATAATTGTGTAGCATGAAAAGCAGCTGGACAACCTTTTGGTTTGAGTCCAGTTGCATCAAAAGGGGCAGCGTGGTACAGTCGGTTCAGCATTAGACTAGGACTCTGGAGAACAGGGTTCAAATCTCTGCTCAGCCAAGGAAAATCATAGGGTGACCTTGGGTAAGTCCCAGTCTCTCAGCCTCAGAGAAAGGCAAAGGCAACCCCACCCCCGAACAAATCTTGCCAAGAAAACCCTGTAATAAGTTTGCCTTAGGGTTACCATAACTTGGAAACAATTTGAAGGCACACAGCAACAATCAGCTACATCATTAGGCACTACGCTATTCTTACTTATCTTTTGCTTAATAGGGGTTTTAAGGTAAAAGATGCTGAGAAATAGTTTACTATTGCATCCTGCACAGTACTAACAAGAGGCCACTTTTATCTCTGACAGAAACTCTGCCAGTCCTTCTGTTTGCTGCCCAGTAGCTTCCCCTTGGAAAAGAGGAAGACAGCATGACATTGGTATTGATTTGATAAAGGAAGCCACAGCTCTGAGGCCGCAAGATGTGAGTCAGGCAGTTCATGACTGGGGCTCTTGGACTGGAGGGCAAAGCTGACTTGATGGCAAATAACAAAGTAAACCCAAAAGACAGTGACTGCCCCAAGTCTGAATGTCTCAAGTGGGAGACTGGAACCTTGATCTCTTCAAGTACCAGTAACATTCAAATCACTAGACTACACAAGTATTTGGGGGGGGGGGGATGCCTGTTCCTTTACTTGTAAGTTTCTTACTCTGAAAGTGACTTTTATTCTAACATCATCGGCCCTTCCATCTGAAATCCCTACTCAGCATTTTTTTCTGCACATACCTTTTTATTGCTTATACATATTTCATTCATTCTGTACCAATGATCTGAAAGCTTCCTTCACAAAGGTTTCACACACAGTCTCTAGCAATGTTTGGATCTCTTGCCTTTTTCCTTAAGAATTTTCAGCTCTAGAAGACTGAAAATAAAGTAGATTTTCTATCTCTGTATGCATTGGAGAATAGTAACAGTAGGTAGCTGAAGATGTCATTGGCACAGATTACCTCTTCTGATGCATTCTTTATGAAGACTGCATTCAAAACACACATTCTTTGGGTGTGGAGTCTCTGTAGAAGTGTATGAGGGCACTCACAATCTTGAATGGTGACTTCACCATTCTGGCTAAGTGAACAATTTTCTCTCCAGAATTGAGCCCAGGGGAAATGGTTCTGCAAGACTGCAACTGAAGCAAGCCAACTATATATAGCACTGATTGTTTGGCTTTAACAATCAGTGGCGTAACGCAACCAGAACTTGCTTGGTTGGACCAGTGGGACATTTTGATTAGTAGGGATGGTGACTTCACATGACACCTCTAAGGCTTCCCCTTGAGCTTTGCTGCATTACTCAGAATAGATTTTCCCATTTGCTGTTCCAATTATTTGGGGGAGGGGTATTATCTTGAAGCAATAAAATGTGGATTTGTGCATAGTAATTCCAATTCACAGCCACTTCTATTTGTCTCAATTGGTTTTTTAATGATTGCAGGCATGAGAAGCTATCCGCTTTCACTGTTCCAATGGGCATGCTTGCTTATCAAAGTGGTGGGTGTGAGTGAATTACTAAATCCAAGGTATGGAAGTGTGATCTTCTGGTTTTAAAAAAAGCAAACAAAAAAGGATGTATTTTCTTGCTGTAGTTCATGGCTACAACAGCGAAAATCCAAATGGTGGCTCCAGGTGCTTCCCTTGCCGTCAAGCTCCACTCCCATACACATCCAACCAATCATCTTCCCACTTCTGCTTGTATCAGGAAAGTGCATCAATTCACATCGCTTGTCCCAATGAGCAGGAATGTGCATTTCACACACTGTTTAAAAAAAAAAAAAACTTTGGAGAAAGCCACAAAGGCTTTCCCCATGGAGTATATGGAGTATTTGCCCCCCCTCCGTTCAAATATGGCAAAATGATGCTGGATTCCATTGGGACAAAACATATTTTCCTTGAATTCTACAAGGAGTATTTTCACCGTTTAGACAACCCCTTGGTCTTGAATTGGCAATTAAGAGCCATTCACTTTTTAGATGATCTGCTTCTTGCAAAATTGGATTGCAGATCTGCTAGAATTGGATTCTTGATATGGATCAAATGAGCTGTCTGCATGTTTGCATTCTCCATGGAAGCATGGCTATGTGGACTATCATGAAGACCACCTGCATTTTCAAATTTGCCACTGCCTATTATATTGTAAGCCAGCCACCCTCAGCTCTAAAGGCATTTTGTTTCTTTTCAATGTGTGCATTTTTTTAATCTTTGAAAAATTAAACCATGAATTAATGTACAGGTTGAATAAATGGTGCATTTCCAGTATTTTCTTAAAAATCACTTCACTCACCTAATGTATGTAGAGCTAGGGAAAACTATTTACTGGAGCACATTATTTTTAGATCCTGGAAATATGGAAGAAGAGGCAATGGTTGATAATTTAAGCATTTAACCTTTTGGTGCATACAACTAATAATGACACTGCAAAGCAAAAGGAGCCTGCATCACCTGATGGGAGAAAAATCCCCCCAGACTCTGACTTTCAATCTTTTGTTTGTATACCATTAGTTTTGGTCTTGTTTAGCATTTTCAGAAACATAGCATTTTTGAGAACACATTTTATGCAACAAAAGCAATCCAGAGACACAGTAAACTTCAAGCTGGTTCTAATTACTAAGGGTACAGCCTAAAAAAACAAAATAAAACAACTGCTTGCTCATAAAGAAAAGCTGTAGCCATTCCAAAATCTGCAGGCCAAGGAAAATAAAAGAAATGATTAATTCTCAGAGGAATCAACAGAGTCAGCTGGTAAGTCATCCCAACTACTTGAGGCCCTTATTGATAATGCCAAGCACAGATAATCAGTCCATTGATGAAGGGAATGGCACCTCACTATGACTAATATACATAACTGTGAACTCTGTGATTGTAGCTATCTTTACATTGCAACTTCTCCATACCAAAACATGTTCCCTGGGTGAAAATTCAGTGTTCAGCCATATGCGAATGGATGGTGAGATAGCACTAGTACTATTTGCTACATTAGTGGTATATTACTTTCCATATATTCCTACACTGGGATGTACTTGGGTGTAGAGAAATTGTAAGGTAAGAAGTGATTGCCATATTCCGCTTCTTTCTTGCACATCAGCATCGGCATCACTCACTCTCCCTTCCCTCCTACTTCCCCTGCTTCATCTCATATGCTTGCAAAGCATCCTTCCACCACCTGCATGGTTTACTCGCCCCTCCTTCCCTTCTGCCTGAAAGGCAGGGGCAGACTTGTTTCTAGCAGCACAATTTCACAGATGAGTGCTTCACATATCTTGGCCCCTACAAGGCCTAGAGGCTTACTGCACACCAAACTAAAGCAGCAGGGCAGGTGGACCATTCTGCTTTCCATGCTGCCTAATGGCATGATGTTGCTGCGGTGTGCGGTAAGCCTCCTAGAGAAAGCCAATGCCACTGTAATGGTTTGAGTATGGAACTACGACTCTGGAGATCAGGGTTTGAATCCCTACTTGGCCAGGGAAATCCACTGGGTGATCTTGGGCAAGTAACATTCTCTTAGCCTAAAAGGAAGGCAAAAGCTACCCCCTTCTGAACAAATCATGCCAAGAAAGAAACTTTGATAGGTTCACCTTAGGGTCACCATAAGATGGAAACAACTTGAAGACACACAACAACAAGGGCTAGAGACTTTTTTTTTTAAAAGAAAGCTTTCTGTCCAGGCTAGATTATCATGGCCCCCACAAGGGGGGGCGACAGGGCTCTAGCCTGGGGGCCTGGGTTTAGGAGGGGCCCCCAGCATGATATTATTTTAAGTTTTTATTATGTAAATCCACTTTTTAAAACAATTTACCATAACCTTTTCTGTTTAGCTCCTATATGGGCTTAAAGGCACTTGATTCTCAACCTATGACCCTCAATTTCAACTCAGTGATTTCTAGCATTGTGAATTATTCATTACCAAAAAGCAGAGGAAATACTTCACAAAAAAGAGAACGCAAAGGAGCAAACATCTGCACAATATTTCTATATATTTATAATATAATATAATTTGTTATATAATATCTATGTTATTATACTGCTCTTCAGTTGCTAACTGCTGATAGGTAATTCACCTCTGTAACAGTTGTGAGTTTTAATGAACAGATGTGCTTTTGTATATTGGCTTCCTTTACATGACACTTAATAGCCTTCCCAATAACCATAGTTTGCTTTACTTTAGTGTCTGGCATGACTCCTGCAACTTCTGTGCAGGAGTTGTGTTTTACAGCTTGGTAATTCTCCTCCTTCCAATCTGCCTGGAAACAGCATGATATTAACAAAAATAAATACAAGACTAAGAAAGATAACTAGATGGAGATTGAAATAGCAATCATAAACTGAACTGATGAGAAACTAAATCTTTTCTTGAACAGGACAGAGGCAGAGAATTCATTGACAGCCATGCACAAGCCAAAATGAGAGAGGAATATTGATAAAATGTGTAACTGCCACTGGCCCCCCATGACAAACTTACTCCTCATTCAGAGATCTTTTCAGGAATACATGAACATGGGCAAAAACAACAACAACAGTATATAACACAATCTCTCCTCTCCCCTTTATTTTTGAAATAGCACGGAAGGGAGTCTCTGCATTGCATGGCAGATCACTAAAAGTAGCAGTAAGGGATGAGAACTTCTTTTACAGAAAGTTATATGGTGCCACAACCAAAACAGCCCCATCTCTAATAATTACAGAGAAATCTGACAATTTTAATTCCTCTTCTATTCAGCTTTTTAAAAATAAATCTCAAGTTTTAAAATCTCTACGTTCTTTTTAAATCTCAAGTTTTCTCTGTTTAATTTGTAAAGAATGTTCAAATTTAAAGAAAATTCTCAGCTGTATGTTCTGGACAAATCCAATTGGCATACCTATTCCCAGTATGGAGAAAATTGTGTACTTGTACCTGACTGGCATGTAGCTGTTAAGGATCAGTAGTCTGTCTGAAAACAGAAGTGGCAATCATAAATCAGCACCAAAAACAATTGAATGCAGACGGGTTTAAAGCCAGACTTCCACATGTTCAAAACCCAGGACCTGGATGGGAGAGTCTGACAATTTTGCTTCCTTCTATGTATAATGTAGTTAAAACTCAAATTCTTTCTATTAAATCTATGAAATTTGTGAATTTTAGAAAGTTGTAATGAAAAAATGGACCAAATGAAATTCTCACCCATCCTGAGACTGGTGGGATGGATGATGGTGATTCACACTGACCCATGCACAATTGAGATCTTTGCTTGCTTGCTTGTTTTCCTGCCTTTATCCCACAGAATAGGCTTACCAGATAGGCAGAAACATGTTCCCTAAGACTTCAGGACTACACCTGAAAACTGGAACAGGTCCTTCTAATGTTGTGCAAGCAGGGCAGAGAAGGTATGGGAAAGAGTCCAATACTGCTTCTCGATCGAGTGACTGTGGAATAGGGTTGCCAGGTCAGGATTATGCCATGCCCTGACATTTTACAGTCAGAATTTGAGACCTAAGGATGCTTGTGATGCAAACCTAAGGATGAGACCTGAGGATACTTGTGATGTTACGAGAGATGACCTCTGGTGATATCACTAAACATGAAACATTAAGCACCAACCACAGTTGCACAAAGCATATTCAAATAAAAAACCACACACATCACATGTCAAACAAATGAGAAAAATATACTGGCACACACTTTTCAAAGTAGCACTCTCACCCTGAGATTATTCTCTCTCACCCTGAAGACTGGAGAAAAGTGTCCAGGTCCTGAAACATGGCAATCCTACCACTGAATGACACACATATTTGCCTTCCAGTGGAAGAACAACAGAACAGATGCAGAGTCAGCTTAACCTCTCATGGGCATGAAATCCACAGCCTAGAAGAAGCCACCCCCAAGACCCTCTCCCATGTCATCATCCAAACATCCCTGTCAAGTTGATAGAACTGAGAGAAAGCCTTCCCTTAGAGATTTCAAAACCTGAATAGCATAACCCCCACCTGTCCCAATTTGGTAGTTCACAGTCCCAGGCAAAATCCTCACTACATGGTTCCTTCCTATGGAATCCTGGGATTTGTAGTTTGATGAGGCACCAGCACTCTTTGGCAGAGAAGGCTAAAGACCTTGTAAAAATTCCAAATCCCAGGATTCCATACGAAGGAGCCATGGCAAATAATCCATTTTCAAACTGGATTATTTGTGTAGTGTGGATTCGGCCCCAATTAATCATCTGTCATCTCACTTTTCCAGCTACTTTTAAAATGTCCCAGTTTCCCTTTCCTCCTCCCACTTTTTTCCTTTGTCATCAGTTGCAAATGCTGCAAACAGAGTTCAAAGTTCAAAAGTAGTTTGTACTCAATTAACTCAGCAGGTAGGACAGGAGGGGCAGAAATTTGTCCTTCCATGTAGGCTCAAACAAAAGCAAACTGCTGCAGCCTCTCCTAGCTTGTGAGATTTTCCCAATTAACAACCTTTGCCATCTTGGCCTCACTCTAATGTTGCTTGGCCACCTATGTTCCTCTTTTCATCTGTGAAATGTTGGTGGGCTCAGTTGAAATGAATGGGAATTGGCTAGGAACTGTACATAAAGTTTCTCTTGAGAATCTCTTAGTTGTTTCCATCATTTTGATAGGGTTTCAAATGATGAAGGGACTGCAGAGTTGCAAACCCTATACTGCAATTTGCAACTCTGCCTGGATTATCTCTTCACCTGTTTTAATATGTGTTCTGGCTATTGATGCAGCTATAACTAGGGTAAAAAAGGAGAAAAGAAGGGGAAGGGAAGAAAAAAGGAAAAAATGTGGCATCACCTTTAAGACAAAGAAACTTATTTCCACAAACATTATTTCTTTCATTTTCATTATTAACATGTTATGCTTTCATTCTCGTAACTGATTTGGAATTCTTTCATATCTCCATTCAGTGCAGGAGGCAACCAATTTTCTGCTGCCTCCAAGTTCCATCCAAATGGCATATTTTCAGATGCTGTACCCTGAGGGATTACTAAGGACTTTATCAGACTACTGTCTAAAGATGCTGTAATTCCTCTATTGATGAAAGCAGAAACATAGCAGCATGATTACAGTAATTATTACACATCACTGTAAACACAGGATACTACTGCTACAGAATCATTACACAAGCATGGCTAGCAGTTTAAGAATGGGATTTTACTTCTTGTGACTTTGTATGGGTGAGATTTCAGTTGTTCTTGTGAGAAGACACAACTTTGTTTAAAAACACCAAAACCACACAAACAACAAAAGAAATTAACAAATAAACACTTAAACAAATATAAAAATGTACCAAGGAACGGTGACAGTTCATTAAAAGAGCATCCTGTGTGTCCTTTTTCTTGTTTGGAAAGGGGAGAAGGGGAAAAGGACCACCCATTCATGCTGTAATCACACAATTACAGCAGGCTATGATTTCATACCCTCATCAATACCACAAAAAGAGAAATATTGAGGGATATTCACAGATTTTCCTGTCAACTGAAAGTGACAAGCAATTAACAGGTGGAGCACACATTGACCTTGGGGGGACAACAATATCATGCAATAACAGGGACCCATTTGAAGTATTGTCACACTGTAATTCTACAATTACAGTCCCATCTGATAAAGTCCTAAGGCTGGTGTCACCACTCCCTCTGACAGTGTCACTGTCAAGGATTATGAAATGCAAGCCTCCAGTGCTTGTGCAGAATTCAAGCACACACACTGTGGTGCAAGGCACCTACTGTCTTCCAGCTGTAAGAAGGATTCAGCAGAATAACAAGCTTCTTGATTAAAAGAAGTTTACTAAGTACAGCAGCATACAGGAACAGTATTAGCAAGCAACTAACTCCATAGACTGAATAACCCACATTGTGTATGCAAAGTCTCATGGTTTATATAGACCCAAATTGGCTGATCCAAGCCTCTAAAATTGCCTAGTCATTGCAACAGGTGCATCAGATCTAGTCATGAGCTCATCTCATCCAGGTGTTCCTAATTAACTGCTGCCTTGAGATTTGGCCTTGGACAAATTGGCTTGGATGTTTCAACGCTGCCTCAGCTGAACACACTTTGTCTCTGAGACTTTCTGTTCAGCTTCAGAAAAATCCATTTCTCGTATATTTGGGAACTGTACAAACCCTGACAGTCACCTGGTGTGGTTCAACCTCTCTACACCCTAGTGCTGCCACTGGCTGCACCCTCCCTGTTTACTCTGCTGGTGGCAGTTTTAGGAAAAGGCTATTGGTTTTCGGTTTGGCAGTTAGGGCTTGGGTACTGTGTTAACAATGAGAGTTTTAAGTTCAAACTGTATTTGGTGAATGAATTGTCATTTTGTGAATACGTTGGCTAATGCAATTTTTTTTAAGCCAGAATAACTCCTGCATGTGCATGCACATCTGTACAGGCAGGTCATTTCTCCTATAGATTGTACAAAGTGTTCTTATTTTACAGACAATTTTTAAGAGGCGCACAGCCTGTAATCTTACCATTAATTTCAGCAGGAGACTCAGATTCTCTTCCCTTGCAGATATTCAACTTTCCCTTTCAATTTAGCTGTCAGTTTCTCTCTTCCTCCTTCCTATAAGCTTTTTATGACCTGTACAGACCTTTCCAGAGTGACTCAGATTTTCATCTCAATAAAAACTAATGAAAAACAGCTCAAACAAATAAAATAGTAAATGGATTTTTTTGCTTGGAAATCATTTGCTTGAAATCCCCACTTATTTTTATTCTTAGAACAAAACGAAGCAGAGAGGCTCATGTGTTTAATTTCCATGAGTTTCGGAAGCACATACACACACCTAAAAGCTGAAATACAAATGGCATAATGCAGGGTACAAGCCTCTGTGAGGATAAGGGCTCATCCAGATGGGGGGAATATAACTGGAAGTGGTGGTATTTGTTGCTGTACATCCCCCTCTTTTTAAAGGGTTCCAGTGATATTTTGCTAGTTGCACAAGAGTTGTAGCTATTTACCTTCCTTTTCTGTAGTCTTCTGAAATATTTTGCTCTTATCTGAAAGACAAGGTTGTTTTTGTTTTGTTTTTTGAAAAATGATAAATCTGATCATCCTGTGGATTATGACAATTAAAGCAAGTATGTCCAGTCTCTCTCCCCTTCCCTATTTTCAGGATTTTCCCACCCTCTTCCCTATTTCTCTGCCCCACCATGCCTCCTTTTAAAAGATTTATTGTTTTTCTTTTAGAATCTCTCTAGAGTCTTAGTGATAAAGCAATACATCTCTGTGCTGAGAAACTGTGCCCTCTTTCACACCAGTCAAATTCAACTTGGGATGAAGCTGCAGGTTAGAGAAGGCAGGGGGCTTGCTCCACTTAAGTTCTCAAGTTGATCAGTATGTGTATATAGGTCTCTATCTATTCAAGCACAAAAGCCTACCACTCTTGCACTAAGGGCATTATCACACCAGCCTCCTTTCTTGCAGCAATCGCTTTTGTAAAGCAAATGGGAACACACTGGTACTGAAGCCAAAACTATTGAACCTCTGCTTTCCTTGTGCAAGTGTTCTGAAATTTCCATCCTATCACACCAGCTCCATAACCCCACATTCTGCACATGCATGCCTTTTTTTCTTTTTCTTTTTCTTTTTTTTTCTTTTTCTTTTTCTTTTTCTTTTTCTTTTTTTTTTTTTTTTTGCAGTGATGGCATAAATACAGAGGAACAATAAAAATTTATTTTGTAGTTTCCCCATAAGTAAGCATGGCAAGAAAGAAAGAGAAGAGAAAGAGAAAGAGAAAGGAAAGCATGGAGAAAAAGCAATTTTTGCAGGAATGGGGCCCCTTTCATACTATATAATTCTGGCATGAATATTATAGCTCAACTGCCTTGATTCCATGATTTCAGTTGAGAAAGGGGTATTGCCATGATTGCTGAAATGGAATCATAGTGCTTTAACTGTGTAGTGTGAATGGGCCCCAGATCTCAAGGGAAGAGACTTCAGGGCTACAATGGAGAACTGAAATGTTATGGCCATATTTTAGAGTCCCTGTTATTTCTTAAACTCTCTTCTTTTTTTTCCTTCAGGGGGGGAGGTGAGAATTTAGCCCCTCTTCTGCTATGTGACCTCCTTCATACTGCTGCTGCCATGGAATTTCAGTTCTCCATTGTAGCCATAAAGTCTCTTCCCTTGAGATCTGGGGCCCATTCACATTACACAGTTAAAGCACTATGATTCCATTTCAGCTATCATGGCAAAATCTGATGGAATTCTGAAGATTTTAGTGAGATACTAGAGCTTTCTAACTGAGAATTTTAAATACCCCTTTCTCAACTGAAATCATGGAATCAAGGCAGTTGAGCTATAATATTCATGCCAGAATTATATAGTATGAAAGGGGCCCCATTCTGATCCTGTCCAGTGAAACCAAAAAGGCCCTATTTGGGCAGAGTTCAGTGATCTTCCAGGAAGATGATGTGTTGCCAAGTCTGGAGACAAATTTAGGCATGACAGGCAAGTATGCCAATAGAAACCAATTTAGATCACCTTACCTTATTCTTGAAAATCAGATCCTTGTATAGATAACAAACATCCCACTCTCATTAGATGAGGATTTCCCTCATTACTGCTGATTTAGATCATTTTTGAGTCATGCATTTGAGGAGACTGTTTATAGATGGATCACATGTGTCTCCTCAGAGCTTGCTCTGATAAAACAAGCACAGCAATAGCACCGTTACTCTTCCATATGGGACACGATACCTCTATAGAAAATGTTTAAACTTAAAAAAAAAAATAAGGAGGCACTGGAGGCGAAACAGAAGAATCTGGAAACTCATCTAGTGGACCTGAGGGTGTTGAACATTCTCACAGCTAAGACTCCAACCCATATCACAAGCAACACACTCACAAATGAATCAAAATTTGCTGGATTTCTATTGATTTTTTTGTAAAGTCAGGAGAGCATTTGGATGAGGAAGCAACAAGAAAAATCAAGAAGCAACTTTAAATGGTGTAATATAAATTGGCACAAATCACCAGTCTGGGTGAGCCATACATTCCATTCATAGGTCAAATATCAACTATCTTAGCCAGTGTTTTCACTTTTGATTAATACTAATGACTACATGCACATTTTAAAAAAAAATCAGTAATGTTTAGTAAGCATGTATCTTGTTCAGGCTTGTTACCTTTCAGATAAATGTTTGTAATAATCTTCCCCTGGCTAAAGCAATCTATTAAGGATGGCAGCCCAATTATTCCTGCCTCCATTTTTAATCCCCCCCTATTTTATCAAGTTATTTAATGAAATGCCAATTATTAAAACCACATGGGTTTTTATGATACCCTCTGAGCAAACATTTACAAAGAAAATTATAAGCAATCCAGTCAGTCTCAGTTACTACTCAGACTTTAAGTGACCTAGATCAATAGCAGCTTTCTTCCATTTGAAATTATTTTGTCATTATTTGTTTTGGGAGTGCACAATATTTCTTTTGGACCATTTAGAGAAATGTACAACTCATATTTCTGCTAGGGCTGTTCTGTATCCTGAGTGAATGTTTATAAAGTTAAAAGACCTTCCTAGGTATGCTCATGATTAAAAAATGTCAAGTATAACTAGCCTCAGTGTCCATACTATAAAGATTAGCATTTATTTTGCCAAGAGGACATGGGAGCTAAGGCCAGATTATGGTGATTGTGGCCCTGGAGCAGTTCCAATAAACATGGCCCCATCTTGTGTGATGTTTTCTAGAAACAGTGGCATCAAAAATAATTATATGAATAAACAATAAATAGAATACAACGTTCAGTAGATAGATGCACAAAAATCTTCAAGCGTGAATCCATTTTCAGCCCAGCAACTTCACCCTAAAGGCACCATATCTGGTCTGATCTTAGAAGCTAAGCAAGTTCAGGGTCAGCCCTGGTGAGTACTTGGATGGAAGATCACCAAAAATGCCAGGTGCTGTAAGCTATATTTCAGAGGAAGGAACTGGCAAGCCATCTCTGAGTATTCTGTGACCCAAATTGCTGAGGTCCGTGGAATTTCCACATGTGTCCGAATCTTAATTTGAGGAATTTAATTAGCTCAAACTGGCATGCGAGAGGTCGGGTAACTATGGGGATCTTTCAACCTGTGTATACTGGTAATCACTGAACAGACTCAAGCCAGAACATACAATTAAATGGTTTTTATTGAATTTAGTCTTAACAACATTCATGCTGAACCCAAGTTTCATGCAACCATGCAAGGCTATCAAAGAAAGGAGAAAGTATTTGGATAGAGGAATAGAGTGAGGAGATTGTGCATTTTACTATACCGATCAAAGGAGCAGAGATTTGTGCAGCAGAGGAAACTCAGAATTGCATTCTGAGGGTCTCACAGCAGAGCGGCAGAGTGGATGGATGCAGGGAGGCTGTGCACCAGCTACACAGACTGTCATGGAGACAAGAAGAAGGGGATCTGTGCATGTTTGGTGGTGTTTTAAGGTGATATTTATGTTCAATATTTCCCTTGGAGAGATGGGGTTTAGAGTGGAATACAAAGGACTTCATTAGACCAGCCTTTGAAAATGTTTCTTTTTTCACCCTATTTTGAAGTATTTTTTCCCTGGCACAATAACCCTTTTCATCATACCTGCCTGTAATATCATGAAAAAGCAGCCCCAGCATTATCAGAGCATGAATGCTTGCACCACCTACTTCCACGTTTGCCAGGGTGCGTGATCTTGATGGTTCTCACAAGAAGACACGAGCACCCTTAAAAGTAAAGAAAAAAGCTAAATTAAAACAAAAAAATGTACACACAAGCACAGAAACACACTAAACAAGTTCAAAGTAAAATGGGGAGGTTCATAAAAAGAGCATCCCCTGCCTGTCTTTCTTGGCCTCAACTGAAAGTATTCTGACCATTGACGATATAATCATGAGAGGAAAATCATGCACGGTTTCAGACACAGGCATTACTGGCACAAAAACACCATGGAAGATCTATTGACAGCTTGGCCCATCAATAAAAAAGAGCACCTACACATAATTGCAAGAGCACAATGTCATCTGGTATGTGTGCCCTTTTGCATTCATTAGGAGTCATTATGATGCAATATTTGCTGCATCTGATAAAGTCCAATGTCTCTCAGAGATTCACAGGACTGGACAAAGGATTCTCTTTATGTGTTGACAATCAATTGTTGATGGGTGAGACATTTGGGATTAAATGGGCAACTTTCCATTAGAGAAGAAAAACATGTTTTGCAATCACTGAATGCTCGACTGTCCTTGATGGCATTAATGGATGACTCATCTCCAAATGTTCTTTAGGAAGAACTCTGATCTGGGCATTACCTGTTTAAGGAATTTTGAAGGCCACTCCCTAGGTTGTGCATGACTCCAGCCTTGGTATCTGTTGAGTCCCTGGTTTACTTGCCAACCACGTGGTGGACCATAGCCAGCCAAATTATTAAATATTGCCAATTAAGCATTATTGGAATGTGGGAGCTGTCAGAGCAGGCAACAATTCCTTGCCTAAGAAAACCCTATGGAATTCATGGGGTTGCTATGACAGATGACTTGAAAGTGTGCACGTGCACAAACACACACACACAACTTCACCAGGACTAACAGCCTGATTCCATGAATTTTTCATATCCTCCAACATTTCACAGGTGAAAACAGGGATCTACATGTAAATTTGTATGGGATGTGGCCAAGTAATAGGGGGTGCAGCCAGTCAGAGCCTTTTGGTTTTGATTTTTATTCGCAGGGGCCCTCAGTTCTTCCAGGGCAACCTGTTTTGAGCCATAGCATAGATACCTCCATTTGCAGAGAGTTGGATGCGATGAGTCTTAAAATTATAGGATTCTATAGATTCACATTCAGAATCTCGGGGTCAGAGGACACCCTTGAAAAGTGTGTGCTTCATTTCTTAGACTGTGTTTTTCATTTGAATGACACATTCTGTGGGAACTATGATTGATGCTTAATGTATCTTGCTTAATGACATCAACAGGGACCTCCCCTTGTGACATCATAAGGGCAAGTCTAGGTCTCAAGTTTGGGCCCAGAAATCTCAGGGCCTGAGAAGTTCTGACTTGCACACCTAACCAGCATAGCTGATGCCAGTACCCCTTCATTTCATTTGGGCATGGTGTTGGGAAGAGAAGTTCTGGGCCAGCCAGAGACAGTTGCCTCCATCGCACACACCACACACAATGCCAAAGGGCTCCACCCTGATGTAACATTCTACTAAGCCCAAAAGCAAAATGAAGGCAATAGCAGCTTCGGTCATCTAGCCTGGAAATGACTGGCGAGCTTTACAAATTTAATACAATTACATTTGCATTAGAAGGGTCATATTAACTGTTAGCGTTATGTTAAATTGCCATTTAAATTTCAGCTAAAATTTATTCTTGTAAGGCACTAAAAGCTTTACCAGAATTTAACTGAAAAATTGCATCCATGATTTTAAATACATCCCCATCCCTAGTTTTGTTTGTTTGCTTGCTTGGGAGACAGGGAAACAGCTGCATTGTTGAATTGGAACTACTTGAGTTAGTGGTTTTGCTCTTATGACCTAAACGTTGTATTCATCATCATCTTTATTACTATACCAATTCCCCCCGATTTGGGACATTAATCCTGATGGACTACCAAAAAGCAAATGGTTTTTCAAAAGTCCAAGGAAACTAGGATTTGCATAAAGAACCAGCTAGAAAATTCCAAGTTTGTTGGATCTATAGCATTGGCTCTTGTTTAATTAATTCATTAATTCATTATGGCATTATGTTAATGGTGAAATTTCAACTTAAGCTGATCTTAACTCAATCCCTTTAGTTAAATGAAATTTAATTATGTTGCACCTTTTTTTAGAAAATTTTAAACTTAATTGAAATTGCGTCTCCATTCCTCCTGATGTGAGGCCAGGGCATACCATTGTTGGTGATCAATTTGGCTGAGCCTGAGATGTTGTTTCAGGGAGTCTTTGTATCGCTTTTTTGGAGCGCCACTCTTACACTGACCCGTGGCGAGTTCACTGTAGAGTAGTATTTTTAGGAGGCAATGGTCCTCCATCCTAGAAATGTGCCCTGCCCAGCGCAGCTGTGTTCTCAATATCATGACCTCAATGCTGGTGATCCCTGCTTGCTCAAGGACAGCAACATTCATCATATAGTCAGTCCAGTGTATATTTAGGATTGTGCGTAGACAGCGCTGATGAAAGTGTTCGAGGAGTCGTAAATGTTGGCGATAGGTGACCCATGTTTCAGACCCATAAAGGAGAATAGACAGTACAATGGCTCTATACACACTGATTTTTGTGCTTTGCCTCAGGTTTTTATTGCTCCAGACTCTTTTGTAAAGTCTTCCAAATGCGCTATATGCCTTTGCTAATCTGTGATCGATCTCTTTGTCAATCTTGGCATCTGAGGAGATTATGCTTCCCAGGTAGGTGAACTGCTGAATGGACTTGAGCCGACGGCAATGTGGGGATGGTGGTATTGGTCCTTTGGTGCAGGCTGGTAAAGAACTTCTGTTTTCTTCAGGTTGACTTCCCAAAGCATCTGCTCCTCCACTTAGTTGTATGGGTGTTTTGTTCTAGTTTTTGTTGGCTATGCCCATTTTAGAATAGGATTCTCAGGCCAAGACTACCCCGGGCCTTGAGATTTCAGTGTCAAAACCTGAGACTTAGGGACAACCTCTTTTGCGGTCAAGGGAGGGGCAGCCCCCAGTGATTTTATAAGAACAATGTTACAATAGGGAGCCCCTGCTGATGCCATTAAGCATAGTATCCTAAATGTTGATTATACTTGCATAGAGTATAACATTTAAATAAAAAACACAAAGGATTTTTTGGGGGGGGGTCTGTTTAACAAATGAGTAAAATATATATACATACACTATTCAAGGCAGCATTCTCACCCTAAGATTCCTCTCTCTTACTTTGAGAATCAGAAAAGAGGATCTAGACCCTGCGATCTGGGAACCCTACAAGAGAGCTCCAGTTAACATGAGACATATGAACCATTAACCAGGTATCCTGGCCAACTAAGCAATAATTAACCTAAGAAAGGGAATGGTGGCTGTAACAGTATAAATATCGAAAGTAGAAACCTAGCCAAAACACATTATATAAGTATAGCTTTAGAACAAATAAGCAACATCCTAATACAAGAATTGACTTAGTCCCAACAATGTACTATAGGCACTGTACAGATTAAAAAAAAAAAAAACAGAAAGGAGAGCTGTGAATACAGTGGAGCAGAGAGTGATGTTAGCAACTGATATTGAATAGTGGAAAGAGACACATGATAATAAAAATAAAAACCAAGTGAGGGTATTAGTGCTGGTGATAGTGACCACTTCTCCCTCACAGCCCACTTTGAAATTTCCCTTCTGGGTGTGGCAAGGGCAATTACAGTGCATCAGAAGTAGCAAATGCTGCATCAGGAGTGAAGAGGAAGCAGCGGGCTTCAATGCCATGACAATCCCACATCAAGGTTGTGAGCTTTCTCACCGGCTAAATGTGACTTCTCATGTAAGGTCTTGCATGCAGCTACCTCAGTTCATAGAATCAGCCTGCAAGGCTGCAACCAACAGATGACTCATTTTGGGGAGGTCTCATGAACACCAAGAAGATCCTGAGCTTGGAAATGGACCTTTTCTGGATTGTAGTTCCCAGAATTCCTCTGACAGCATGGCTACTCCTATGCTGACTGGGGGGTTCTGGGAGTTGTAGTAAAAAAATGTACTTTTTCCAAATTCTTGGTGGAGGGTTCACTTAAGGAATGATGGCAACATCTTGCCTGAGGGTCACCCTGAGACCTGAAGCCATTTGCCTCTGCTTGCATCTTTGTAAATAAAACACACACACACACACACACAACCTATAAATGTTTACTGCTCAGTCATCCAAAGCATGAATGGCATGAGCCCTCCAATTTCTTACTGCCCAGGGAAATGGGAACATCATCCAACAGTATGCTTTCAACAGTGTCCATGCTAGTTCTGCCTTTCCCCCAAATAACAAACACATCCACAATCCTGTTATTCACATTGGCTCTAATTTGTTGCAGATTGTTATCTGCTAGTATTCAACAACTCCAGATTAGCTTTATCTGCAAAAAGAAATAATGCAAAGTTCTAAAACCATTCATGAAAATGTTAATTGACACCATGTCTAAATCTCCTTCCTCCTCTCTATCCTGTTAGACTTGGTTCTCATCAGTTTGCCTCATTGCTTCCTGCTGCTCCTTCAGCCTATTTTCAATCCACAGGATAACATTAATTTCCAGGACAACAGGAATTCATCTTTTAAAAAGACTGCCTGGTTTCCCTCCTTACAGCCCAAAAAAGTCAAAAGTTTACATGCCCATTTTAAAGCCAATAACTGATTAAAAAAACACAAGGTATTCATTTAAAGGATCACTTTTCTCCTATTCCTTTTTTTTTAGTAATGGATGCTATAACAGTCAGCCAGGGCCTGCTTCTGTTCATGTGATGTACTGGAGAGAAGAACATCATGGAATGGCATGAAGTTGGTACACCTCCTATTCAGCTGCTTTAATCACTTTCTGTATTCCTGCTGGAAGGTGGGGTCGGGTGGGGGTGGGGGGTAGGTTAGGTTAGGGAGGGCCTCTCTGTTTGAATTAACATGTCAGTAGTGATTTAGCAACAGCTTTTCTAAGGAGATATTGGCTGAGCCAAGGACTAAATACAATGCTCAGAGTGCCTTTGTATAGCACAGGCTTTGGAGGCCCTCTTTACTTTTATTGCCATTTCTTTGAATTTAGTAAAGCTGAGGTTAGTAATGACTAAAGGGAATAGTTTAGATGCAGGCTTGCATTTCACTCCTTCTTTTGCTTTCCTTTGGATTTTCTTCAGTTTTCATGGGCAGGAAAGATTAGAAGATCCATCTTGCTTTATCTTTCTTCCCTGTGCTTACTGATGCTTTGATTAAGAACCTCCTTTTCTTTAAGGGTCTGCTGCTGGGATTCACACAAACAACAGCTATGCAGTGAGAAGGTTCAAAAGTTCCAGAAATTACCCAGGATTCAGTTTCTTCGGAAGGAGGCCAATGGAGACTTACGGTGCTTCTGTGATAAATGTACACATATTATATACAGGATGGATATGAACAAAGTCTTGAAAATCTACCTTGACCCTGAATTGTGTTCTTTGTGTTCAACTAGGTTCTATAAATACACTGCAGATAACCATCCCTCCAAGGTAGTCTCAAATAGAATGCAAATTAAGAAATAAAATAAATAAATGTTCATGTGGTGACATGGGATTTTGCTGTGGAGAAGAAGAATGCTTTCTTGGCAGCTTTAGCATGTGCCTACATTATTCAAGGATTGAATTTGTTTTCAATTCACATCAAGTCCAGACAGCCTCATGCCTATTTGAATTGCAGACATTGTCAATAATGGACCTCATGTGAATAGTATAATGCCGTCAAGGGTATCTTTCACACAGCATCATACCACTCTTTTCCAATTAAAATTGCCTAAGGAAGAAAGCCTTGCAGGGTGGTTTTGGTGTTGGCTTAAACTGATAGATAAATGCATATGTGCAACGGTTAGGAATAGGTACTATCTTAAGAAGCAAAGACACCAATGGCTTTAGAGAAATAAGCTAAGGCTTTATTGTAAGAACTCCATTCTAGGATAGGAAAGTTACTCAGGGTGCTATCCTAAACTACCTACATCTCTATGGTGGGCTGAGAGAGATCTGGGTAAAAGAAGAGATGGAAACTTCCCTGAGAGTATCAGTTTACATCAAAGAGAAAGGATCACAGGATAGGTAGACAATGGAGAACTGTGGGACACATTAAGCTATCACACTACACTGTCATAGTGCTATTATTCCATTTTAACTGCTATGGCTACCTCCTATGGAATTCTGGGGTTTATAGTTTAGTGAGGTCTAATTGTTCACTGGCTGAGAGTTCTAAATGCCCCTCCCTCAACTGCAAATCCCAGGATTCCACAGGAAGCAGCCAGAGCAGTTAAAGTGGAATAATAGTGCTATAACAGCATAGTGTGATAATCTCCTCAGACTTTCTAACCTAAAGCTACTACCCACTCTGAGGCATGCTTAATCCTTTCAGACTTGTTGCAGTTCCAGCATAAATCTTGGTGAATGTCCAAATGAAGGGGCTTCCACAGTAGTGATGCAGTCACTGAGAATGCCATAGTTAATATACACTTTTGTAGCTTGAATATGATACATAGACAGGGGAGTCAGAACAATGCTCTCGGTAACGGTGGAACACATGGAAGGAGGTGCACTCCTAGGCTTGTGGGAGCCAAGGTGTTTAGGACTTCAAAAGCATCACCTGAAGGGACAAACTGGATGTGACCATGGTAGACCAATGTGTCATGATTAACTGGTATCACCAGAATCCTATAAAGTGAAAGGCAAAGAACTTTGAACATGGGAAAATGAGGGACCTCAACATTTGCTCCAACCATTTCTACCCCCTCCAAATGACTCCCCGCTCCAGTCTCCTGGCTGGGGGTGCTGTGACTAGAAGAAAATTCTGCTGGAGAAAAAGAAATGGGTTTAAATCTTGGGCTTTCTCCCTCTCCCAGTTTATAGGCAATTTGCTTGGTCATGCCATTCTCACATCCAGCTGTACCCTAAATTGCTTATCCAGATAGTGATGGAAAGCCAATGCAAGAGACAGAGCACAGCGCTTAGAAAAGTAAATTCTTTGGACTTCAAAACCCAGAATCCCTCAGCAAGCATGGTCAGTAGTAGGATTCTAAATTTTACATTTTATGTGAGATTCTAAATTCTATGGCCCCCAAGGTAATGTTTCCAAATTCTGATACAGCAAATGTGCAAATGTGCAATTGATAGAGTATCAATGCAAGGAGGAATGACTGCTACATCCTATCCTGCTTCGGGAATGGGAATTAATATTTTTAAAAAAACATTCAAAAATAGTCAAATTACATGTTTCTCAAGTGTCAAGAAATCCTAACAAGAAGTATCCTGAATTGATAAGAATCCTCACAGTTCTGGAATTGTTCTATGCAAAATCAACACCTTTTTGTGCAGAAAATAATACTTCTGTATAGAAATGCTGTTTCCTGTGCAAAAAAAGTGGTTGTTTTCTGTAGAAAAATACTGCATGTGAATTTTTTGCATAGGTTAAGTCTTGAACTGTGAATAGCCTTTGAAAACTGTGAAGCTATAAAAACATTTTAAAATTTATTTGGTGCTTTCTTTGAGAAGAAAATTAGAGAATAATTAAAGCCTACTTAAGCCTTCTGAACACGTTAACTCCAACAGATGAAATGCACTCTTTTAAAGGCTACCCCAAACTTCCCAAGTGTCAGAGAAGGTGGAGCCTGGGAGAAAAGCTATATTGGCAGCCTCCAGACTATGTGACCATAGGGAAGCCTGCCTCATGGTTTGGGAATGAGGTGGATTGCAGTTCATAACTCTGCCTAGCCTTTCACCTTCTCAAGCTCCAACATTCAATAACAAATCTATTTGGTATTATACAGATGGAAAATAAATGTCTCTCCAAGCTTAAAGAGTTCAGACATTTTAATTTTGAGATTTTATTTTTGCTTTCAGCAAAAACAGATTGGAAGAGGAGAAAGAGGCAAGCGGGATTAGCTGCCAAGGCAGTAAAACCAGCTGTCAAGAGTATTCCCAGAACATAACATAGGAGCACCAATCACTGTTGACTGGGCCCATTGTGATGTGTTTGCTGTGAACAGTTTTTATTTTACAGGAGAATTGGAGGGGGGCAGTGCAGGCAACTGGATGACACGAAGCTCAGGCTCAGTCAAAACCCTCATGGAAAAGGTAATATGAAACCCCAGCAATTCTGACTGCTAAAACAGCTGCTAGCTCAAAGCTTACTTCCCTTATTAACAGGGGCATCATATATTTTTTTTAAAAGAAGTAAAACTGAACAGCTGTAGTGAAGGAAAGGACTTGCCTCTTCTGATGGAAAGAAGCTGCTTCTGCCTCTGGATTTATAAATGGGGAGAAGATCTGGTAAAGTCACTTCCTTTGCCAGCAGGGTCAGTTCACCAGCTTTTGCTGCCTGAAGCAGAGCAACAAATGGCATCCCCGCAACCATTCATTCAGGTCAAGATTCACAGCACCCAAACACAACCAAATTATTTTTCTGCATGAGGCCAAAAATCTTGCAGGTACTTCTCCTTATTCCTGGAAGGTAAAATAAAACACCAAATTAAATTAAACAAAATAAATAAACAAAACATTTGATGCCTTTTCATAACAGCCCAAATCAGCTGCCCGTGGCAGTTATCTCCCTCTGCCTAACATAGGACAAGCTTTGTTTGATAATTCCCTTCAAATTGGAGACAAAGCACTTGTGGGAAATTTCATTTATTTTGTGGTAAAATCAATGTGCTTGCCTTGACATTCCTTCAATTGTTCTTTTGAGTTGGAACTTTGGGCTTGTCCACACTATCAAAAACCCTGAATCCCCATGTGAATGCCCCTGAATCTCCTGTGATTGGGCCACACGTGGCATGGCCTTTTCCCTGAATCTGGGGCTATCCGGCCATACATCACATGCCCCAAGTTTGCAGCATTTGGGAGTATCTTAACAAGATACACTGTATGTGGGATTCAGGATTTCCCCATATATTTGTCCATTGCTACCACCGTGACCAATTTTAAACCCCCAGAGGCAGTTTTGGCCAAAGGAAAAGGTTTTCTTCCTTCCCCTGTCTCAGCAGCACTGCCTCCACCTGCTCTCTGTTCCCTTCACCCAGGAACTCCCTTTGGAGTTTTAAAATTGTTGGCAGCAGTGGTAGTAGATGAAACTCCACAGGGACAGTGAAGATTAAGTATCCCACATCCTTGCAGATAACAATTATGCACAGGGTTTTTGCAGGGGGGGGGATGCAGGGACGTGTGGGCAAAACGCCATTCAGAGTTTTTGCCCCACATGTGGACAGGCCCTCTGATTCATATTTTTATTTGCTTTAGGGAAATAAAACTTAAGAAAACTCCTAAAACACTTTGCTTATTTTATCAACCCCTCCTTCCCTTTCCCTCAGAATTCTTCAAATGTTTCCCCCCCCCCCGGCAGGAACAATCTAGATATTTCACTTTAGTTGAAATTATGGCATTTTGACTTCATCTGTTAGCTTCCCACAGGTAGCTTCCAGAATTGTGCATTTTAAGATATGTAAGTGTGCATAACCTGCTTCCATTTTCCTTCCAATAATTTTTACTAACAAAAGTTCTTTGTTAGTAAAAAGTAGCGGAAAATATCGGGAGAAAAATGGAAGCAGGATAGAGGGAGAATGACGGGAGATGGGGAGAAGGAAGAGGGCATGCGAAATGGAGCGCTGGCAGCGGAACAGCCCCATTTCTCTCCTGATCTCCGTGGGGGTTATTTCCCCCCATGTGAAATATCTCCTTTGTCCCTCCATATCTCTGAAAGTAGACCCAAATTTTCAGGGAGCACACAGTTTGGTTTGGGCTGCTCTCTAGCATGCACACTTCACCTCAGACAAACCCCAGGTCTCTCTGAAGTGCCCTGCTGCTTCAGCATAGATTTGTCCAGGCCAAATACATAGATGCCTAAGAGGGATCAGTAAAAGTGTGGATTGAGCCTGAACACATTGCATGATAAATGTAGACAGCCATCTGTAAAAGGAAGAAATATTCTGAAGGAAGGGAGCTTCCCCAGACCAACTCCATTGGTCCAGATGAATACAACCACTGTGATTTTTCTGTAAAAGAAAATGTCTGCTTCATGTGACTGTTGTTATCTGTATCATTATTTTATAGCAGTGTTAAAAGGATTTCAAAGATCTCAGTATGAGTCATGCGTGCTAAAAACAGAGCTAGATAGATAGCTCACAGCTATTGTGAAAGCTTTTCTGTCATAGTCTGCAAGAAAACATTTTTATTGGAATGGTGAATGAATGAACAGACAAAAGAATAGGACAAAATAATGATAGACAATAGCTATCAAAGTGTGGGAGAACTGAACTGTGGAGAGGATTTGTGGCCTTTGGGGAGCCATGAAACCTAAACAAAACCCCCATGGATTGAGGTATTATATCTTTGAACTCCAGTTGTTGGGGGCAAACCAGATCTAACGTACCATTAAGCAAAGTGAGGTGGTCACCTCAGGAAGCAGAGTTTCAACATCACAAAAAAAATGCAAAAAGTTAGTTACCTTGTTACTTTGTTACTTTGTTGTATTTTTTACTGGCAGGGACAGAGAAGAACTTGGATTTTCCTGCACCATGTGCCTATATAATATTCTTTGTTTGGGTATTATTTACCTTGATGTGAGTGGTCAGGCACCATTTGTTGTTCTGCTTCAGCCAGAAAACTGTTTTGGAAAAGGCATTGGAAAATATAAGAAAATGTTGCCTTCATGTCTTGCTTGTGGCCTTCCCATAATCATCTGGTCAGCCAGTGTGAGAAACAATTTGCTTGGCCATATGAGCTAAGAGCCTGCATGGTGTAGTGGTTTGAGCATTGGACTACAACTCTGGAGACCAGGGTCTGAATCCCTGCTTGGCCATGGAAACCCACTTGGTGACATTGGGCAAGTCACACTCTCTCAGCCTCAGAGGAAAGCTTCTGAACAAATCTTGCCAAGAAAACCCTATGATATGCTCATCTTAGAGGTACCATAAGCTGGAAATGACTTGAATGCATACAACAACAACAACAACAACAACATATGGGCCACCTTGGTCTAATCCAACAGGGTTCTTCCCACATTCTTAAGTGGAATGTATGGTTCTCCCAGTGCAAGCTTCTGAGTGTGAGAAACAGCACTATGCAGAGATCACTTCAACTAACATTATTTATAAAACACTCTTGAAACAAGCAGCAACATCTGGCTTTAAAGAAGTATCACTCATGGATTGTCCTGGCCTCTAAAGAAGTGAGACTGAGGAGATTTTCACACGCCTCTTTCAGCCTCTTGCCGCGCAAGCAGCCTCCGGTGCAGTAATGAGGCTGCCGTGCGGCAAGGGGTCCATTTCGGACGATGCCGTTTCTCTCTTGGCATCGTCCGTGACTGTTGCGGCTAGCATTGGAGGCGGCCATGCTGTTTTTCCCTCACGGAAGTTGTCTGTGAGTAAAAAACAGCGAAGCCGCCTCCAATGCTAGCCGCAACAGTCACGGACGCCGCCGAAAGAGAAACAGCGTCATCCGAAATGGACCCCTTGCCGCACGGCAGCCTCATTACTGCACCGGAGGCTGCTTGCACAGCAAGAGGCTGAAAGAGGCGTCTGAAAATCTCCCTACTCTAACTATTCCTCTTAGCTTTTCCTGCAAACTGAAACTCTTCACTTCTATCCCTCCCATAAGGCCTGGTAGCATTGAGGGTTTCTGTGCCTGCTGCTTAATTAACCAGAGCACAACAGAGGCATCTGTTATTTCTGAGGGAGGAAAAATCTTCCAATGCCTTTATTTTAACTGATATATTTTCATAGATTCTTTTAAAATAAGATCTTTTTCATATTGTAAGCCATTGTGCAAACTTCTGGGGAGAAAAGTACCCTAGCCATTTAAACATAAAATACAAAATTATTTAAACCCATGCATTCCAAGCCTTCTGGAGCTCAGATATTTCCATGTGGGGAAATGGGAAATCTCACTTCCCATATTATACCAGAAATGAGGACAGTCACTTGACCTTCCTTTTTTCCCTCACTCTAAGAGTACCTTGAGAAAAGAAGGCCTGCCAAGGAAAATGTTTTTATTATTATTGGAACCACTCATGTTGCCCCTAAAATTTCACATGAAGTGGATTTGAGGATTCCTTGTCACGTGACATGTGGAAGCATTTTTGAGGCACCTCAGAAGAATACTGATAAAAATTGAGACACTGCATGGTCTACTTTTATTTATTTATTTACTGGAACCCTGTGGTCCTTAAGTAAGTTTTAAATAGACAGCAGCACATATTCAGGATCACTTAACTTTTAAGTAATCTGTGTGATGATCCTTAGTTTACACTCTTGCATATGGATGCAGGAAAGAGTATGATTCCATCAAGCCAAAGTTCATCTTGTCCTGTTTTATTTGCAAGACTCCCAGAAACATCAGACACTGAGCAGTGGTCCATCTCAGCTGTACATGATCTATGTGTCTAGGAAATAAGATGCAAATGTCATGCAGAAGTGTAGGCAACATGATGCCCTCTAGATGTTTTTAATGATAACTCTCATATGTAGCATTTAAAACATAATGAAAATCCTTCTCCAACAAGTAGCTAATGGCCAAGAGTCTACTCGATTCTGCTTTGGTCAGACCTCACCTGGAATACTGTATCCAGTTCTGGGCACCACAGTTCAAGAAGAATATTGACAAGCTGGAATGTGTCCAGTGGAGGGTGATCAAAATGGTAAACAGTCTGGAAGCCATGCCTTATGAGGAGTGGCTTAGGAAGCTGGGTATGTTTAGCCTGGAGAAGAGAAGGTTAAGAGATTACATAGTAGCCATGTTTAAGTATTTGAAAGGATGTCATACTGAAGCTGGAGCAATCTTGTTTTCTGCTGCTGCAGAGTCTAGGACATAGAGAAATGGACTCAAACTACAGGAAAAGAGATTCCACCTAAACATTAGGACACACTTCCTGATAGTAAGAGCTGTTCAACAGTGTAGTATGCTGCCTCGGAGTGTTGTGGAATCTCCTTTGGAGGTTTTTAAACAGAGGCTGGATGGCCATCTGTTCAGAGTGCTTTGATTGTTTATTCCTGCATGGCAGGTGGTTGGACTGGATGGCCCCTGTGGTCTCTTCCAATTTTATGATTTTATGACTCTATGTCCCAGCAAGGCTGGCCAGTGGTTATGACCTAATGAATGAGTTGTCCAAAACATTTGGACGGTGCCAGGTTGCCTGTCTCTGGTGTACTCAATCAGTTGTCAAAGAGGTGAAAAGAACAGGCAGACATGATGGAAACCCTCAAGACAATATACCATATTCCTTGCAGGCAGTTGAAATTGATCTTAGAAGTTAATGTTCTACAGGCTTTCTTCAGTTAGTAATCAGAGGTATGACCTCTGACCAAACTGTAAACACTGTGCCCTAAAAAGGAAGACAATGTGCATATAAATAACACAGGGAAAAAATGATGTCAGGAGCCAAGAAAACTTTGCCTTTAATCATAGCTGCATGATTCAGCATCTCTGAAGCCCATAACTCACTGTATATGTGGACAACCCCCAGCTTGGCATGAGAGAGATGAGGGCAGTGTGAGTGCGAAAAAAAGGGCCAGATAAATACCCACACACAAATCTATACAGGCCATTTGTTTTGTGATGCAGGCTGGGCGTGGAGGAATTTATCTTCCCCAAAGAGCTTTGTTTTTCATAGAGGAAATGAGACAGTGAGAATTTAGTAGGAAATCAAAACACATAAAAGAAATAGACACTGAAGAAGCAGGCCTGGAAAAACATTGCCAAACCTGCTGTCCAGCCAGCTATCCCAGATACTGGTAATCGTTCCTGCAGCTGCTTTGCCTTCATAGATATCTAAGCTCTCCCTTCCCATGTTACAAGGAGAAGATAAAGAAGTTTTGTATCACCCTTCATAACTGCCTGCTTGTTTCTGCCTTCTTTTTTTCTTTTCAAGAGGTGGTGTGTCTCCTTCCTTGTTAATCTAATGTAGACAGAAAATAGCTGGTCTGAGTCACACAAGAAAAAGTGTGAAACAAATCCATCTCTCAAAACCCTCCCTCCCTCTCTTTCTTTCTAATAAGAAAACCTCATCTAAGATGCATGGGGGCCAAATCTAAGCAGAGTGGGACCCATGCAGCTGTTAGCATGGATTTACACTAATGGTAGGTTATTATGTACAAATAGTTTAGCTTCACAATAATCTGCTACTGGTAAAACCTGAGAACCAGCATGGTGTAGTGGTTTAAGCATTTGACTGTGGACTTTATCAGATGCAACAAAAATTGAACATCACAAACGGGTCCCACTATCGCACAACATTGTTATCCTCACATAGTCAATCTGTGCTCCAACTGTGAATAAGGCATTGCTTTTCGCTGATGGAACGAGCCATCAATAGCTCTCAATATCACTTTTTTCATGGTATTGAAGAGCATGTGAAACCACAGCCCGCTGTAATTGCAAGATTACAACATGAATAGGTGGTCCTCTTTTCCCCCTCCCTGTTCCTGGCAAGAAAACTTCCAGGTGAGAACATGAAACTATCCACAGGATGGTCTTTTTATGAACTGTCCCAGTTTGTTTGCACATTTTTAGGTTTGTTAAAGTGTTTGTGTGTTTATTGACTTTTTTTTTTTAATCAAGGTTTTTTGAAGTTTTTAAGCATTAAAAGTGCTTGCGTCTTCTCGCGAGAACTGCCAAAATCTTGCCCATGCTAAATCACGGAAGTAAAATCCTGTTCTTAAAGTGCTAGTGGTGGTTGTGTGATAATTCCATCCTGGCAGTATCACGCAATTACAGTGATGTGCAATAATAAGTGTAATGATGCTATTATGTTTCAACTTTCCTCAATCATGAGATTACAGGATTTAAGCCGCTAGTCTGATAAAGTCCTATGACTCTGGAGACCAGGGTTCAAATCCCCCTCTGAACAAATCTTGCCAAGAAAACTCCATGATAGGGTTGCCCTAAGCCGAAAATGACTTGAAGACATGCAACAACAAAGTAAATCCTAGCCCATGATTTGTCATTCTTCTGCATACTGCTCTAAGGAGAGCCTAAGAATTCATTCAGGAATCTCAGTGGGGATGGCTGATGGCTTCAGTAGAGAGGCTAATCTATTCCAGGTTTTAGTCTGAAGTTGAAAGGAGTTATCTAAGGTTCTGAACTTATTGGGGGGATAGGTTTCAGCACCTTAGATAGTGCCTTCAGGGTTCAGACTAAACTCCAGAGCAGAGTCACCAGCTGTCATTGAAACTGGATTTACCAACAAGACCCGGGCATGAATGGAGAAATCACCTCAGAGAGAAATGTCAACTTAAGGCATATTTACTTTCAACAAAAGCAGCTGCATGTGAATTGTTTCCCATCACATTATTTACATGCAAGGGGAAGCTTCCTGTACTGAAGTCAACATTTGAATCTAGGGCTTCCTAGAACTGGCAGCCCATGAAAATATTTCCTATTTTGAATTACAGAAAGAAAACAGATTTCGGACAATTTGGTGGTGTATTCTTGACCTCTAGGGACTTTATCAGACCACCCCCCTTAAACCCGTTCTTTTGCTGGCATAACTTTTCCGTGTTTGTACTAGCAAAAGAACTCCCCATGCTGCACTTACCTTCCCTCCTGTGAAAAGGCTTCCCTGGCAAAGCGGGGGGAAAACGAGAGGTTTCACACACTAGCAATGCCGACAAAAAAATGCCATGGGGGATCAATTGACGGCTTCAGCCATCAATTAAAAAGGACGGGTTTTGGCAGAGACATAACTGCAAAAGGCTGACATCGTCTGATATGTGCACCCTTTCGTGGTTATGTGGCATCGTTATGACACCGTAATTTGTGCATCTGATAAAGTCCAAAGTGAAGTTAAAAAAAGACATCGTAGGCCAAAAACAGATGGAACACACTACATCCCAAGCCAATGAACAGCTACCTCACCTTACTAAGTTCTTATTTCTCCCCCTTTACCCTTCAGTCTCCTTGCCTACCTACCTGTTAGCTCTCTCTCCAGCACCCACTGTCCTCCTCTTTCTTTTCACCTTCCATTAAAAATGGACAGTAACAAGCAATGTGCACTAAGTGGAAACACTATGCATAACATTAAACAAACATCTAGGTTGAGAGGGCAGTGGCTATGAGAGTGGGTGAGGGGAGAAAGTCTATAGTTAAACCTACAATTAGAAATAAATGAACTATTAGCAGCAACAACAAAAATTCTTGGGAAGAAACAAGATACTGGTGATCTGGCAGGAAAAAAGTTGTTAGCCCTAATTAAAATAAAATGCCACATGAAAGTAATTACGGTGTGAATTGTCTCTCTGTGAAATTAGGCTAAGAACTGAAGCACATCACAAAATCATTGAACTCAAGCCATATGAACTGATTTTGCTTCAGCCAGTGGAACAGTCTTATATGCAACCTGACAAGATGATTTAAAGTATTACTTGGTGCAACAGAGTACAGTTTTCTCTTGCTATTTTGTTGTAATCATAAAGATAGATCACTAGGCATTCAAACCATTTATGGGTCAGTATCTCTCTAAGGAATTTAATGAACCTCCATAACACAATCCTTAGCTTTCTGTCCACCAATCACTCTTGTTGATTTTTATAGAAAACATTAATATACTTGATGACTTCCTAAATCTCTTTTTAGAAGGAATGAGCCATGTAGACAGTCTTACCATTGAATCCAAGAGATGTGGCAGATGGGGAAATCTGACAGTTTGATTCTCTCTTTAAAGCCCAAGTTCTTTTTGTCCTAATTATAATGACATTTGCAAATGTTAGTAAATCTTTCAAAAATGAATTGAAATGAAGTCGTTGCCCCTTTTTGGATCAGCCAAACTCAACACCTGTTCCTAATATGGGGAGAACTATGTTGCACTTGACTGCCATGTATGTGTTACAGAAAAGGTGCCACTTAGAAAAAAAATAGGTGGCAATGCTAACCTAGCAACAGCATAGTTGAATACACAGGATCCCAATCTGGCTGTTTATCAGTAAAGTACTCAAAGCTCTAGGCCTGTCACTTGCTATCACAGTTGATTTTTTAAAATCTCAAGTTCTTTCGATCCCAAATATGGAAAAAAGATGCAAAGTTCTCATCAAATATAAATTTTGGTCAGCATTTATCAAAAATGAACTGAAATCAAAACTAAATTTCTACCAGTCCCTAAGGGATGTACCCTAAGAGAGGGCCTTCTCTGCTGTGGTAATCTGGTTTGGAATACCTTCCCCTTGGAGACCCAATTGGCACCAACATTGCTATTCAGATGCCCAGCAAAAACATGGCTGTTCATGAAACCTTTGTTTTTTTAAAAGAACCTTCCCATGTACATGGTTTTAATTCATTTTAAACTATTATAATTATTTTAATCTGCCTTTTTAATTTCAAGCTTGTTTTAAATTTGTCAAATTGGTTCTATTGTACGCTGCCCTGATAACCCTGGATAAGAATATAAATATTTCAATTAATAAAATAAAAATATTTTCTGCTCAAATCGGATCAAGAGCACTTGCACTAGATTAATTGTCCTTCCCAGCCTCTCTGTTTCTCTCTGTCACATATTTTGATGCCTTACCTAACCATTCTGTTCAACATGCCTCCCTCTCTAAATGAATCCAGCTCATCTTTCCCAGTGTTGGGTGCAGCTGGCATTGGAAGTCTGGGGAGGCTTGACCTCTATGCTTTTGAAATATTTGGAAATCTCAACTGTTCCAAAATTTTAATTTCTGCTTAAAATAGCACTTTTGTATATTCTTCCTCATTGGTAATTTTTAACTTCTTGTTGCCTGGCCCCACCTATTCAACCACACTCTGATGTTGCTCAGCCACCTGTATCCTGCTTTTAATTTGTGAAATGTTGCAGGGTATGACCAATAAACACAGAAATAAACATGATCAGCTGCTAATTGAAGGCCAAGTGTTACCATGTAGTATCCATATATACCAGAAGGAACATGTATCAAGAGGGACTTTAGGCTAGAATCATGGCATAGAGTGGGAGGAACTGGAGTGCTCAAGTGGGGAAAGAATCAATTTAAAACATTGTAATGAGTTCAGTGCCTGATTAAAATAATCCAATCTATAGTTTATTCAAAAAATAAAATAAAAGGAGAGTGCAAATGAGTGGCATTCAGATGGAAACAGCTGCTATTTAATTAAGTCTAAGGCGTTCACCTTAAGGTTGCCATAGGTCAGAATTGACTTGGAGGCATGCAAGAAGAAGGAGGAGGAGGAGGAGGAGAGGCTGTAAGAATTAATGCCAAGAAGAAGTGGGGAAGGCAAGAGACACTGGATGGACATTTGCAAATACCATTCAGGGAAGAGGAAAGAATCAGGGTAAAACTAGATATTTATGGGAAGGCATATTTCCTGCAATTATCTTGTGTTCCTTCCCACAACTGAATTTCCTCAGATATGTGCCTCTGCAGTCAGACTTGTAAATTAAGCCCATGTTTACTTTTCAATGACCAGTCACAAAACAAAGCATGCTAAATGCAAGATACATATGTGAGGGAAATCACATGCTATGACAGACAGATGTCTTTCACTACATGAGGGAATACGTCTTCTAAACATGCTAAACCTATCAACTACCGTAGTTTGGCAATCAGAGTATGTACAGTGGATTGCTGAAGACAACATGACTAACTTTCTGGGCTGAACATTGAAGTGGTAGTGAGAGAGTAGAACAAGGAGGAGGAAGTCAGAGTGTAAATGTTATTTATTCCAGAGAAATAAATAAAAAGCTGAGTGCTGTTGGCTGGGAAACCACCCTCTCATGCTATACCACAAGGGTGATCCTTTTGTGAATCTGCAGGAAAGGACCAGAGGACCAATGAGTCTGGAGGTCTCATTAAGCATCCTACATTATGAGATGTTTCGGTGGAAAACTTTGGAGGGGAAACATGAGGATATGCATAACCGCTGGAACATAATTAGGAATAGGATGAAATAAAGAAACATAGAAGCAGATAGGGTAGGAGCAGGGAACAATGTGAGCTACAAGTAGAAGACTGAGCAAAAACTGAACATTTACTGGAAATATCTTTTTAAAAACCTCGATGTGTAGTTATATGGAAGGAAGTTCACCATGAACAAGAGACATGTGTGAGCAGATATTGAGGATATGTGTAGGCTTGCCAAGAATGTGCAAGAATGCAGATTTCAAAGGGGGTGTAGGTCCCGAAACTTACAAAAATGCTAGTAAGTATTAAGGTATTTATTGGTAGTGGCAGTGCTTTGATATGGAGTTTGCCCTTTATGGGGCTCTGAACAGCAGTTAATACCAATTAGCTTTACAAAACACCTATTCCTAATGGAGATAAAAACTAGTAGAAATGCTTCATTAATGACTTTGAGAGAACGTTGTTCTTTGTGGTGCTGTGGCTGGGGGGAACTCTAGAAAATCTGGAACTGATAATGGCCCCATGCTGTTTGAAGACATGTGGTGTCCGTCTCTTTCCCTTCTTTCCCATGCAATCTCAGATCTTTCCAGGCAAAAGTACATATTCTAAACACTATACTGTCAGCTGACCCAAATAATTTGACTATTTGACTGTGTACAGCTTCTCTTTCAAGTACACATACAGACATGTCAAAACTTCTGTTTGCATTTTTGGACTCTCATTCATGCCATCCAACATTTCACAGATGAAAACCAGGATGCATGTGACCAAACAATATCAGAGTGTGGTCAAGATGACATAAGTTATTAATGAGGAAGAACACGCAAGCTAGGAGAGGCTAGAGCAGCTTGTTTTTACCAAAGTATACTGTGAAGGGCAAGACTCTGCCCCTCCTCTTCTCTCTTCTCCACTGAGTTAACTAAGTGCAAGCTATGTTCACACTTAACTCAGTTTGCAGCAATTGAAGTAAGCCAAGAACAAAGAAGGAAGGTGGGAAGAGAAAGAAACTATGTAGGATATTTTAAAAACAGCCCAAAAAGTGGGATGACAGAGGTTTAATCAGGATTGTCCCTGACAAATCAGGACAGCTAGAGGCTATTCTGTTCGATGGTGTGCCTGTGCAGACTATCATTCCAATGTGTACTCCATGGTTCTTAAAATTTAAGTTTTATTTGACCATCATGCCTGATTGCCATTGATAGACCTGTTTACAAAACTAACTCTGCTTTAATGTTTTGAGCTTGAGAAATTCCAGTCCTTTGCATCAAAATCTCAACTCTCCCCTTTAAAGAAATCTAGCATAATTGATTCCAGTCATGATGGAGCTGCTTCAAATCATGCCGCTTCAAATTATTATTTGCCCCTTCAAATTATTATTTATTCATTTAATTTATATGCTGCCTTTCTCCCAGAATGGGACCCAAGGTGTCTCACAAAAACATAAAATATGACATACAATTAAAATCATCACAATTTAAAATTATACAGTTGTCCCTCTGTATTCACAGATTTGGTATCCATGGATTTAAGTGTTAACAGCTTGAAAATATTCTTTAAAAAATAATAATCCCAAAAGCAAACCTTGATTTTGCCATCTTATATAAGGGACACCATTTTGCTATGCCACTGCATATAATGTGACTTGAGTATTCACGGATTTTGGTATCCACAGGAGGTCTTGGAACCAAACCCCAGCAAACATGAAGGGACAACTGTATAAAACATATAAAAGTTTAAAAAACAAAAACACACCCTAATAAAAAGCCTCTGCACATGCAGCTACATATTAAAAGCTTTATCCTTTGAAATGCACATCATAGGATCAGAGCAGGCCCTTTCACGTTCATTTCCAAGGGACGAACTGTGAAATAGCCATGCTTTTCTCCAACTAGTCTACCATGGTGCTGCAGAGCCTTATGGAAAAAGCCAAAAGACTGCACATTTTGCTAAAGGTATGGGGACAGGGAATAGAATCATAGAATCATAGAATCATAGAATTGCAGAGTTGGAAGAGACCACGAGGGCCATCCAGTCCAACCCCCTGCCACGCAGGAAATCTTGATCAAAGCATCCCCGACAGATGGCCATCCAGCCTCTGTTTAAAGACCTCCAAGGAAGGAGACCCCACCACGCTCCGAGGGAGTGTGTTCCACTGTCGAACAGCTCTTACTGTCAAAAAGTTCCTCCTCATGTTGAGGTGGAATCTCTGTTCCTGGAGCTTGCACCCATTGCTCCGTGTTCCAGTCCAGTGGATGGAAGGCTAAACATAGCAGGCAAGATTTCTAGATGTTACAAAAACAATTCCTAAATCTAAAGCCAGTAAGTCCTACAGAGCAAACTCCGCTCTCCATCCTGCAGTTGGGAGCCCTGGAAACCAACAGCAAAGACACCCTCAGCCAATTGTGTTGCACCTTGCTAGCCCTCCTGGTCTGCACCAAATTCACTCAGGGTGAATCTGCAGGGATTTTTTAAAAGGATAAAAACCCCTAGTCTGTGTGTATCACACTTGTGCTGTGTTGGGTGCATGCCTTCAGTTACTTACACCTGGTTTTACTTGTTAAATTCAAATGATCTAATTGACAATTGTTCTAATCAATAAGAACTTTATCAGATGCCGGGAACATGGCACAAAACTGCATCCCAAACCATGTCAGAAGAATGGGAGGATAAGAGAAAGGGCGACATTATCAGATGCCCACGTCCTCAGCCGTTCCAGGGGTGTAGCGCAGGTGTGAATAAGGCATCCCTTTTTATTGATGGGATAAGCCATCAATAAAAAAGGACACCTTATTCACTGCCGCACTACACCCCTAGAACGGCTGAAAGATGACAACGTCTGATAATGATGCCAGTCTGTTCTCATCGCATTTTTCTGAAACTTTTTTTAACCCATCTGATAAAGTCCTATTAACTGGGTAAGACTGAATCTCAGCAAATAATTGGTACTGATACCTCTCTTCTTTCCAAGGCTGAACCAGCCTTACATTAAAGATGAGCATAAGTAAGAACCAAAATTACATAAACCAACTATTAGCCAAAGTCAATACTGCATAAGCTTCTGAGACAAAAAAGCCAAAGTGGTCAGCATGATGGGACAATTGCCACCTGCCATCCTAATCTTGCTTGTACAAAGTTCTTCAGGTGTATTTCCCCTATATTGCATCTCCCAAGAAGATCCAGTCTGTTTACTGAGCTGCAGAGCATCAATGCAATCTCCTTTGGGGAGGGGGAATTGCGAGAAAACAAAAACAGAGTCAAAAAATAAGAATCCCAGAGCCATTTAAGAAATGGAATTCCAAAGGTTGTTTAAGAACACTATTTTTTAAATTGGTTTGGGTTGCTTCCCCCCACCTTAAATCTGTGCTTTTAAATGCAGTTGTCCCTCCGTATTCACGGATTTGGTATCCACAGATTTAAGTATTCACGGCTTGAAAATATTCTTTAAAAAATATTAATCCAAAAAGCAAACCTTGATTTTGCCACCTTTTGTAAGGGACACCATTTTGCTGTGCCGTTGCATATAATGGGACTTGAGTATTCATGGATTTTGGTATTCATGGGGGGTCCTGGAACCAAACCCCAGCAAATATGAAGGGACAACTGTATTGCCTTGTCCTGAATATTTCTCTTACAGTGATGAAGCAATTCTCTAAAAATGATGCAACACTAGAGAATATACTTCCCCTAAGAAAAACATCCAGTGACTTAAAATTGACTCAGAATTTCTGGCTTCTAAACACGTACTTGGCACATGTCAGTGGATCTGCTATAGCGATTTTCCATTTGCATCTGTGAGAAAAATGTTGTGTTCTTCATTATGCTCCACATTTCAAGGTGTTACTTTTCCTATTGGATGGAAGAGGAGGGTCACTGCTCCTCATTTCAGGTTCAGGCACTGCAATGTGTCTTGCTGTGTAAAAACTGAGTGGTAGAAAACAACCTACCGGTATGAAAAATGGCCTTGGGAGTCTGAGAGTTAGTTGGACTGGAATTGAAGAAACTAACAAATTTGGTCACAGCACATTTTTTTTTTAATATTCTCTGCTGTAGTCTGTTTTTGTTCCCAGTAGAAAATCACAACACATCACAACATCAACAACAATTAGTAAAGATATTATAAACTCATAAAAATTGTATTAAGGTGTCATATGATTCCAATCTGGCAATAGTTTGTAATCTTTAATAGCTACGAATAAGACTCAGTGCCAAGCAAATGCTAGCAGAATACACACTAGTACTGAAACTGAATATGCCTTATATTGCATTGGTCCATCTAGCCCAGTACTTTCTATATCTATCCTAATTTCAGGGGCTATATTAGAGGTCTTTGCCAGCCCTTCTACCACAGATTGTTTAGCATACCCTCCAACACATCACAGATGAAAACTGGGATGCATGTGGCTAAGCAACATCAGTGTGGTCAAGATGGCAAAAGTTATGAATGTGGAAGAACTCAAAAGCTAGGAGAAGCTGCAGCAGTTTGTTTTGTGTGAGCCTACTGGGAAAGGCAAGAGTCTGTCCTCACTTAATTGAGTGCAAACTCCTTTTGCACTTTGAATCTAGTTTGCAGAAATTGAAATAAGATGAGGACAACAAGGGGGACATGGGAGGAGAAGAGAGAAACTGGGGCATAGTAAAAGCAGCTGAAAAGGTAGAAAGGCAAGGATTAATTGAGACTGTGGACTTTATCAGACCACTCACCATAAACGTTCTTTTGCCAACATACTTTGTGGCATTTTTCTGCCAGCAAAAGAACTCACTTTATCAAACCCACCTTGAGTAGCATCAGAAAGGCAGCCCCAGCATAAACAGCACGAATGGGGCTCTATTTACTTCCTGGTTTGAGATCTCGCCGATTCTCACAAGCACAGAAACATACTCTAAAACTTAAAAGTGAACCAGGGAGATTCATAAAAAGAGCATCCCCTGCTTGGTTTTTATTATTTCACCTGGAAGTGTTATGCCCACTGATGCCGTATTCACATGAGCACAATGGTGAGAGGTTTCAAAAGTCAGCACAAAAACACAATGGGAGATTTAGGGGAAGGAATGTAAGGAGTGACAGGTGATATAAGAAAAATTGCAAGGTCCAAGAAGGAGAAGGAGAAGGGGAAAGGATGAGAAGCAAGACAAAGAGAAAGAAGAGAGGATGGGTGAATTAAAGAAGGGAGAGATAAAAGAAGGAATGATTTATTTATGTTACACTATAAAAACACAATATTCTGTGCTTTTGATATCAATCTGCTCATAAAAATCAAGAGAAGAATGAATTATGTATGTATGTGTATAAGTATAACCCCCAAAATATTTTATTTTATTTCAATAAAAAGTGTATTAAAAAATATAATGGGAGAGTGATTGACGGCTTGGCCTATCAATAAAATAGAACGCCTTTTGGACAATACATAATCATAAAAGGACAACACCATCTGATATGTGTGCCCTTTCTCATTAATTTGGCATTGTTATGATGCCATATTTGCTGTGTCTGATACAGCGGAGGCGTGTGGTGGTGGTGGGAGACTCCTTGCTGCGGGGTACAGAAGCAGTGGTATGTGGGCCTGACAAGATGACTCGGGAGGTGTGTTGTCTCCCTGGGGCAAAGATCTGTGATGTGACCGAGAGGCTGACAAGACTCGTCAAGCCTACGGATCATTACCCCTTCCTTTTGGTCCATGTGGGAACCAATGATACTGCAAGGCACAGCTTTCCCAAGATCAGAAGAGATTATGAGGCCCTGGGGAGGAAGCTGAAAGAAATGAACGCACAGGTGGTCATCTCATCTCTTCTGCCAGTTGAAGGGCATGGTCCAAGAAGGGAGAGGAAAATAGCCGACATAAACAACTGGCTCCGTAGATGGTGTCGCCGAGAACAAATTGGATTCTTGGATCATGGACTGCGCTTCCATGCGGGGGACTTCTGGCAAGAGATGGGGTGCATCTTACAACAGTTGGAAGAAACATTTTTGCCAACAGTCTCAAGAATTTGATCAGGAGGGCTTTAAACTGAGTCAAATGGGGGAGGGAGACAGTATTCTGGAAGGCAAAAGGGCTGGAGAAAATAGTCAAACTGTCATAGAGGGAACAAGGCAAACAGCGCAAGGACCCAACAGTGGGAGGCAAAAAAACTTGCACAGGAAGCAAGTAAAGGGAACACATGGTCTCAGATGTCTCTACAGTAATGCACAGAGCATGGGAAATAAGCAAGATGAACTTGAACTCCTTGCACTACAAAACAAATACGATATAATAGGCATTACTGAAACCTGGTGGGACGAGTCTCATGATTGGAATGTAGGAATAGAGGGGTATAACCTTTATAGGAGAAACAGGCCAAACAGGAAAGGAGGAGGAATAGCATTATATGTCAGGGATATTTACACCAGTGAAGTGATCCACGACATCAATACTGGAAGCCAGGTGGAGAGCATCTGGATAAAAATTAAAGGGGAGGGTAACAACAGGGATGTTATTGTGGGACTCTACTACAGACCCCCAAATCAGACGGAGGAATTGGATGTTGCTTTTCTAGAACAGATGAACATACATGCAGAAAGGAGAGATGTAGTAGTGATGGGTGACTTCAACTATCCTGATATTTGCTGGCAATCTAACTCAGCCAAAACTACAAGGTCTAGCAAATTCCTTACATGCCTGGAAGACAATTTCATGGTCCAAAAGGTGGAAGAGGCAACAAGGGGGTCAGATGTTTTACATCTGATCCTAACCAACATGGATGACCTGGTTAATGGGGTGCAAGTGGTGGGATCCGTAGGTGAGAGTGATCATGTTCTCCTGGAGTTTGTTATACAATGGAAAGGAGAAGCCAGGCATAGTCAGACACGCATTCTTGACTTTAGGAGAGCTGATTTCAATAAACTCAGGGAAATACTGGGGATGATCCCATGGTCAGGAATACTAAAAGAGAAGAGAACTCAAGACGGATGGGACTTTCTCAAAAGGGAGATACTGAAGGCACAATTTCAAACAGTACCATTGAGGAAGAAAAATGGGAGGTGTCTCAAGAAACCAGGATGGATGACTAAAGAACTTTCAATGGAGCTAAGTTTTAAACGGAACATGTATAGGAAATGGAAAAGGGGGGAAATCACCAAAGAAGAATTCAAACAGATAGCGAACACGTGTAGGAGTAAAGTCAGAAAAGCTAAAGCGCAGAATGAGCTCAGGCTTGCTAGGGAGGTTAAGAACAATAAAAAGGGTTTTTTTGGGTATGTCCGCAGCAAAAGGAGGAAGAAGGAAATGATAGGGCCGCTACGTGGAGAAGATGGCAAAATGCTAACAGGGGACAGAGAAAAGGCAGAATTACTCAACACCTTCTTTGCCTCAGTGTTTTCAGAAAAGGAAAAGGAGGACCAACCTGAGGAGAATGGAACAGAGGACACAATAGGGGAAATCCAGCTCAAAATAAGTAAAGAGGTAGTACAGGAATACCTTCTTAATCTAAATGAATTTAAATCTCCAGGACCAGATGAACTACATCCAAGAGTATTAAAAGAGCTGGCAAATATAATCTCAGAGCCATTGGCAATAATATTTGAGAACTCCTGGAGAACAGGAGAAGTCCCAGCAGACTGGAGGAGGGCAAACATTGTTCCCATCTTCAAAAAGGGGAAAAAAGAGGATCCCAACAATTATCGTCCAGTTAGTCTGACATCAATACCAGGGAAGATTCTAGAACAGATCATTAAACAGAGAGTCTGTGAACATTTAGAAGGCAATGCCATAATCACAAAAAGTCAACATGGGTTTCAGAGAAACAAGTCATGCCAGACTAATCTGATCTCTTTTTTTGATAAAGTTACCAGCTTGGTAGATGAAGGGAATGCTGTGGACATCGCATACCTTGATTTCAGTAAGGCCTTTGACAAGGTTCCCCATGACATTCTTGCAAACAAGCTTGTAGAATGTGGGCTAGACAAGTTAACTGTTCAATGGATTTGTAATTGGTTGACCGGCCGAACCCAAAGGGTGCTCAGCAGTGGCTCCTCTTCGTCTTGGAAAGATGTGACCAGTGGGGTGCCACAGGGTTCTGTCCTGGGCCCAGTGCTATTCAACATCTTCATCAATGACTTAGATGAGGGAATTAGGGGCATACTTATCAAATTTGCAGATGACACCAAATTGGGAGGAGTAGCTAATACCCTAGAGGACAGGATCAAAATTCAGAATGACCTGGATAGACTGGAGAGCTGGGCCAAAGCTAACAAAATGAAATTCAATACGGAGAAATGTAAAGTACTGCATTTAGGGCGGAAAAATGAAATGCATAAATATAGGATGGGAGAGACCTGGCTGAATGAGACTACGTGTGAAAGGGATCTAGGAGTCCTAGTAGACCATAAGTTGAACATGAGCCAACAGTGTGATGCGGCAGCTAAAAAGGCCAATGCGATTTTGGGCTGTATCAATAGAAGTATAGTGTCTAGATCAAGGGAAGTAATAGTGCCACTCTATTCTGCCTTGGTCAGACCTCACTTAGAATACTGTGTCCAGTTCTGGGCACCACAATTCAGAAAGGATATTGACAAATTGGAGCGTGTCCAGAGAAGGGCAACTAAAATGGTGAAAGGTCTGGAAACGATGCCTTATGAGGAGAGACTTAGGGAGCTGGGTATGTTTAGCCTGGAAAAAAGACGGTTAAGACGCGATATAATAGCCCTGTTTAAGTATTTGAAGGGATGTCACGCTGAGGATGGAGCGGGCTTGTTTTCTGCTGCTCCAGAGACTGGAACACGGAGCAATGGGTGCAAGCTCCAGGAACAGAGATTCCACCTCAACATGAGGAAGAACTTTTTGACAGTAAGAGCTGTTCGGCAGTGGAACACACTCCCTCGGAGCGTGGTGGGGTCTCCTTCCTTGGAGGTCTTTAAACAGAGGCTGGATGGCCATCTGTCGGGGATGCTTTGATCAAGATTTCCTGCGTGGCAGGGGGGTTGGACTGGATGGCCCTCATGCTCTCTTCCAACTCTGCAATTCTATGATTCTATGATTCTATGATTCTAAGTCTTGTCTCTGCCAGACTGGAACAGTTGGAGGTTATGTTTTAACCTGGGGTGGGAAACTGTGGTGGATCTGGGAATCAATTTTCTGTCCAGGGGACCCTCTCGGGAGGTAAAGGGTGCCAAAAAAAAAACCCTCACATGCAAATTCACTTCTGGTTTTGAAAAATGGGCATTTTTTTTTTTTTTGATGTGCAAAGTAGGGTGGGGAGCTTGCAACCTGTTTAAAAAGTAAATTGCTGCTCCTGGAATCTACTAGCACAGGTAACTTCCCTGGTTTTGGAGGCAGAATAAAGAGGAAAGTTTGGAGAGATTGGGGGTCACAACAACAGCCTTCTGGTCCACATGTGGACCCAGAGCCACAGTTTCCCACCACTGGTTTAGCTGGATCTGAGTTGGCATCAATGGCCTTCTGCATGTAGCACCACCTCCTATTGCTATGGTATAGGACACACATTCATGCAGAGAGCATACAATATTATAAAATCCATCAGTCTTGTTTGGAGGTGCATATCCCTCAATAAATCATGGTATTTTTGCTTGTTGGGGATCACTTGTTGAATATTCAAAATATTTGAAAGACGGTTGAATAACAGGTTTCTTGAGTGTGAGGAAACCCTGACGAGGAGAACTGTTATTGCTTGAAAAATGCACATGGATCTGTTTTGTGCAGAAAATGGCACTTTCTGGGCAAAAATAATAATATTTCTGTGCAGAAAACATGATTCCTACACAGAAAATGTTTTCTGAGCAAAAAACGGCTGTATGTACATTGGGGGAGGGGATCAGAATATCTCCCAGCATGTGAATAGTATTAGTAAACTGCACAATTTTCAATGACTTTCACCCAGGAAGGAGAAAAATAATAGAAGTATGAGAATGAAATTTACAAAGATTGAGATCCCTAACCCTGAGTGAGTCCTCCTCCTGCCAAAAATACTCCGTGCAGATTCCACCATTATTATCCTTAATGGGATGTTTTTATCCATTTTTCACATATGAAAGAAATCCTTATAAAAAAATTATAAACTACTTTTGGAATGGGACTGTGAGGATGAGCTAATCAAAGATTCAATGGTTAAATGGGCCCAAAAATGTAAAACATCCAATATTACTAGAAAAATGGGAAAAACTTTGGAACAAAACTATGAAATTAACAGCATGCCAGGATTTAAAAGAAAATTGTTGCAATATGTTTTACAGGTGGTACTTAACACTGGATAAACAATCACAAAATATAAAAATCTTAATAACCATTGTTGGAAGTGTAAAACAGAGGTTGAGACCTTTTACCACATGTGGTGGTCCTGTAAATACACTCATAAGTATTGTATTATGATTCATACTAATATAGAAAAGATCTTAAAGATAAATCTTCACATGTCCCCAGAAATGTTTCTTCCATGCTTACTTGACAATGACATTAAAAAAAGAACAAGAAAGAATTTTATTCTATATGATATTAGCAGCAAGAATAGTCTATGCTCACTATTGGAAAATGGATAGCTCTTCTACAAAAGAGGAGTGGTCAATAAAGTTGGTAGAAATGATATACCTAGATAAATTAACACAAATAGTTAAAGAAAACAGCTTAGAAACCTTTGAAGAGAATTGGTTGAGTGTGAAAGAATTTCTTGGTGAAATCTGGGGTAATTGAATAAATCAAGGATTTCTTATATAAAAATCAGTAAAATGTGGAAATGTATCTGTTCCATAAGAGTGCCACATTAGCTATTGCAATAGTAAAAGAAATCAAATTCAGTCAGGACACCTAGATGTCAAGATTAAATACAAGCGAAGAGTACTTAATGGGAAGTTTGTCTAAATGTATGAATGAAGTGGATAGAAGATAGAGAAGAAGGTGACTGGAAGGAAAATGAGGATCTGAGAAGGTGAAGTTGTCTTTATGTGTTTTGTTTTATTAAAGGAAAAGAATGATGCTTGATGTATGTTTGTATGTAACGAAATATTTGGCCTATAATTAATAAAAAATATTGTGCAATATATATATGTATATATATATATATATATGAAAGAAATCATTCTAGAGCCAAAGTGGGCAAATTTGGTAGGTCCAGGTACTGCCCAGGCTGCCAAAAATGCCACTACCACCACCCTGAAAAAAATGGAGGTGGCTACCATTATTAAGCCTATTATTGATAGGTTCTCAAGGCAGCTTACAAAAGTTAAAAGAGATGAGAGCTATTAAAAAAATTACATCATACAAAAAAAGAGAATATAATTAAACTATCAATAAAAATAAAAGCAGTTTGAAATAAAGGTTTAAAAAGAATAACAAATATAAATAATGTAGCACATGAAATGCCCTTTACACCTGAGTGGTCAGCCTTTATAGCCTGCTGAAAACAAAAACGGTTTTCACCTGCCTATGAAAAGATAACAAAGAGGACATCAGTCTGACCTCCAGAGTCTGGGAGCAGTCACTGAGAAGGCCCTCTCGCATGTGACCACTGCATGTACCGGTGGTACCTGTGAGGCTAGTGGGATATGGAGAAGGGCCTCCACAAAAGATGTCAAGACATAGGCAGCTGATACGGGAGAATACAGTTCTAGAGCTAATCTAGACCTGAGCAGTATAGAGCTTTGTAGATTATAACCAGCACTTTGAACTGGAGGCCACTTCTAGCCATCATTTCGTTTAGCCCTCTAGCCATCATATACAGTCAGCCCTCCTCATTTGCCTGTTTCCCTTTAGCAGATTTGCTTATTTGCAGATTTTATTAGTAAGTCCATTCTAGGAATAGCTAGGTTTTCCTGTGCAATTCTATGGTCAACTTCTACAGGAAGAAAGACCTAACAATTCCTAGAGAGGTTCTCTCAGGTTAAAAAAATAGTGTTTACATTTTTTTTAATATTCAAGTTTTTTCCACTTTCGCAGGGAGGCCTGCACCTCTAACCCCCATAAAAATGAAAGGCCAACTGTATATATTTATGTTCAACAGTGCTCCAGTGATCTATATAAAAGATACAGGGGCTTCCAGAAGATGCAATTCACCCTCTTTTGTCCTCAAAAGTGTGTTCCAGGGGAGCTGGGAGATCAGAAGTTACAAAAATGGCTGAGGGAGGGTGCACTTTGCCTACCCTTATTCTAGAACAGGGGGATACTTTCCTAACATGTTATGCAAAGTTGTCAGTATTATGATATGGAAAGTGATCCCAGAAAATATCCATTATGATATTGTCAATTCTCTTGGGGCAAAGCTACATGAAACATTGGTGCTGGAACACATTGTCATAGTACAGAAGGCAATGAAAAAGGGATCCTTGAAGCTACTTAAGTGACTACCAAATCCTTCGTCCTTCGAGCCTGTGCAATGGATTTTTCTGGTGGAGCACAGCCTGCACAGAACTGGCCTCACCCTTTAAACCAAAGGTTCATCTGCCGTGGCCTTGCAAGCATGGACGTAGCAGCGAGGTCCTCGGATCGTAGGTTTGATTAGAGTTTCCTTCTCTTAGATGGTTGACCTTACAGGGTTGGACGAGCACCATCTGCCCGGGTTTGGGATTAGAGTTTTCCTTCTCCTAGGATGGTTGCCACAAGGCTAGAGAACCCATCCTGCCCTTTGACGCTCTTTGTCAGACCCTTCAGTTTTGACCTGTCTGGCATGGGAGACCCTACCAGTGGCTTTATGCCACCGCCAGCATAGCTCAAAACATCATTAGGGTACGCAAGCCTCTCTCCCACGACAAGGGGGCGTCAACGGAGAGGGACTACCAAATACAACAAGGAAAAGCTCAAAGAGCTGGAACCTTTTAGGTGTTTGCTATTATTCATTCTAGGAGCTTTACTGTTATACTTACGTACAGGAAGAAATGGTTTTATTATGAGTTGGACTCATCCACCATCAGTACTTTCCATTTGGATCTAAGCTACTATTTGGCTTTGTTTAGCTTCCAATATTACTTCATGGCCACTTAACTCCTCTTACTCATTCTTCTTTGTTACATAAGGGATCTTTGTTGTTGCTGTTGTTGCCGCTTCTGCTGAATCATTTTATCATATTTACAAATGTCTATCTTTCTCATTAATCCATAATCTCATGTAACATACCCGTGCCCATGATATGACAGTGGAGAGAGAAGAAATTATACTACAATGGCCAAAGTCAGCAAAAACAGAACAGGAAATAGCTTTTAGTAAAATGAAAATATGGAAGTAAAAGGAAGCTGGGAACTACTAAGATGATCATGAGACTGGCATAAAATCAAAGGCAAAGTTGCAGAAATCTAGGCTGTGATCAAATCCCAGTGTAATCCATTTTATAAATTGATAAGCTGTGACCCAGTCCTGTCTTTCGATTTATTGCCTTGGTTTCTGTGGGAAAAAATGTCAAGTGCTACACATCCAAAATCAGAGTCAGATGTTTTTAAAGAATGTAGATTCTGTTTAAGCATCAAGGTATTGAGGGGCCAGTCTTTCCACAGATTTGCTAGCAGGGTGGGGTTTCAGGATAGCTCAGAAGATTTGAGAACAGAATTTAAGTTATTTGAAAAACATAGAATAATGCAGCCATAGTTCTACCACAGTGGAAAGATATTATTTTTATGATGCCAGGAATCCTTGCTAGCCCACAGAATAATTATCTGCTGATAGAGCCAGTTTTGATCAATCATACTGGTGTTGTGCTCATCTGAAATTGGGATATCCTTGGAAAGCAAAGATCTTGAAAGGAACGTAGAATATTGCCTGTCCTTACTAGCATTTGCTAATTGTGTCACTGTCACAGGATCCCCATGTTCTCCCTGTCAATAGAATAAAATAAGCAGGAAAGCACAGTTGGGAAGTGATACTCCTTGGTTTATCTACTCATGCTCCATAACTCAGAATGTCCAAATTGTGGAGAGATTTTACTAAAGACCTTGCTTCAATTACCCAGTATGTTGAACCAGCCAAACAGCCAAACAACATGAATTTAGAATATTTCAAGAATAGGTTTTCTGTTTCTTATTCTTTACTCTCTGTGTGTAAATTGGCTCAGATGTAGAGCCTTACCACACTCTGAAGAAAAGCAGCAAGGCAGCAGGAACATTCCATCATCCCTGCTGCCTTACCGCATGGTGTTGTTTTTTCATTCCAGTCCTGTAAGCAACCAAAGTAAAACTGTGCCTTTTTGCTAACCAGAAAAACCCGTTTGCAAAAGGTGTGGTTTTAGCTCAGTCCCCCACAGGACCAGAATGAAAGAAAGCCAGAAGAACGACAACATTATGCAGTAAGGCAGCAAGAAAGACAGAATGTTCCTGCTGCCTTGCCACTTTTCTTCAGAGTGTGGTAAGGCGTGGGAGGAAGAAAAATCACATGGGTGGCTTCCTCACACTGCAGCTGGAAAGAATTGCTTTGCAGTGTTTTTAGCATTTTTCTCAGAATGCCTTTTGCTTTTATTCTCAGGTGTGATATCTGAATTAGCCACTTGGGGGACCTCAGAACAAATTTCCTGTATTTTCCAATGGCATAATAGTAACAATAATGGCAAATCAGCAGTGACAAATAACTCAGTGAGCTACCTTCTGTACCACAGTAACAGTAACAAATAACAACATGTTGGGTGAGCAAAACAAATAAAGTAACTAGTATGTATTTATTAATAATTTATTTATTTGATTTATATCCCATTTTTCTCTTAAACTGGACTCAGAGCAGCTAGTATCCTATACAAATTAACAATCCAAGCTCTGGCCTTTGAAAGCAATCCCATATGCAATTTATTCTAATCAGTTCTAGATGTTATCACCAGCATCTAGATAACTATGGCAGCTAGCTCTGTCAAGAGCTGGTCATTGCTAATGCACAGCCTAGATGATTAAATGCACTTCTTAATAGAAAGGCTATTTGGGCCACCAGAGACAAACCTGAATTAAGAAAAATCTCCAAATCAGAGCTTGGATAACTTACATTTTTTTAAATACAAGTGCCTGAATATCTCATTCACCATGGTCAATTGCCATGATTTCAGCCATCCATCTGGGTGGCCAAGCAGAACCAGACCTGAATCCAGGTGGAAATGGGTATCATCTGAAATTGCATATTTAGGGCTGGCCCAAAGACATTTTGCTTGATGATGAAAGGACAAAAGCCCCCAGCCACATTCCATATACAGGAGACAACAAGACCTCCATTTGAATTGACCAAGCCAACACTTGCAGCAAACTAGCATTCCTCACTTTACCTCATAGCAGCATGCCATCTTAGCAGTTATGAGGCACACTGTGTGGGCTTAACATAACTTATTCCATCACCTCATCACTGGTCACTCCCCTGCTGTTTTTGCCTGCTTGCCCAAATAAATGGAAGTAAGCTATAGTGGTAGCATGCATTACATGAGCAGAATAATGCATGTACATCCATTATTCCTGCTGAAGCATGCAGCATGGGTTGCCTGTCTCTTTGCTTTCTCACTAAGTCAGAGAACAATTGTGTTCTCTGTGATGTGTTAAGAAAACGAGGCTCAGTAAGACAGCCAGGAGCCTTGGGTCAGTTGTAAGTAAGCATTGCTGCTATCAAATAAGTGCTTGGGAAGACTGGAATTGCCATGAGATTCAGGGGTAAAGCTACTTAAGGTGACTGACTAATAGTAAGGTCAACTCTGTGCACTTCTACCATCCAATATGCATTACAGCTCTTTAGAGATAAAGGATAATATCAAGTATTGAGGAAAATAGACCTCTGATAGGTGACAGACTGAATCTCTCTAAATTTGGGGGACTTATGAAGTAAGGGGATCACAGTGGAGAAATTGGTTGCCCATTGAAAGGAGAAAGCAGTGGCCAGTCTATATGCAATGTAAAGGAGGTTTTCATGACTGTACGGGACTGGGCACAACTTCTGTTTTTCCAATAAGACATGTGTTGACACTTCCTCAGCAAGTATGGGATTCCTTGAAGGGTGAGAAGAAGAGGTGACTTATCTCCCCTACAAGACAGAATAGTTATTGTGACTTTTCTAGCAAGGATGCCAGTGAGATAGTTTGTATATGAAGTGTAGTAGGACCCTATGAAATGAGTAAACTAAATGCCTTACTGCACTCTGAAGAAAAATGGCAAAGCATCTGGAATGTTCTGTCTTTCCTGCTGCCTTCCTGCATGGTGTTATTTTTTCATTCCGGTCCCGTAAAGGACCGCGGTAAAACTGTGCCTTTTTGCTAAGCAGAAAAACCTGTTTGTAAAAAAGGCACGGTTTTAGCTTGGTCCCCACAGGACCAGAACGAAAGGACACTGGAAGGACTCCCATGTCAAGTGGGAAGGCATGAGGCAAGACAGAATATTCCTGCTGCCTTGCTGCTTTTTCTCAGAGTATGGTAAGGCTGTTTGACATGCTAGCTGAGATCCTACATTGTGCTTATGTAGTGCAAATGCATACATGCATAAGCAATGCTGCCGCCGCCCTTTTTTAAAAACCTATTTCTATGGTACGCACAAGTGATATTTCACCATTTCCCAAAAAGAAAAGAAAAAGATAGCACAAACCTCCTTTTTATCGCCTTAGCAATCACTCACTAAAGTGAAAATCCAACATGGCAGCAGCGGGCACTTGCCCTGTAACCCACCCCCGCCCCCTGTGCACATCCAGCCAATCAGGTTTGCACTGTGTCCTACATGGTGAAGCAATTCATGTTGAATCACCTGTCTTAACAAACAAAAATGTGCATATCTCTGAAGGTTTTTTTAAAAGTCAGGAAAAGCTGCAAAGGCTTTTCTCACACATTATTTTCTCTTCCTCCCCCCTCCTCCTTCACAATACAATGAGACAATGTGGGATCCCATTAAGACAAAGCAAAGGCTTTTCTCACACATTATTTTCTCTTCCTCCCCCCTCCTTCTTCACAATACAATGAGACAATGTGGGATCCCATTAAGACAGCTTGTTTTCTGAGTGAATTCTGTGAGGGGTATGTTTACCGTGTGGACAACCCAGTAGTTAAGTGGTGGTTGTACTACACCACGTATGTACAGAATACAGTAACAATATTGTACAACTGATGGTGGAGGTGCAAATGTGCCTACTGTTTCCCCAATCCCTGTGAATCAAGTGGTACATTGAAGGTAGTGATGATGAGTCATTACTCACCATCCTAGAATGGGCAACTGAATGTGCAATAGTTATACTTGTGGAATTCTGCTTAAGCAACTGTGAACTGAATATGAACATTAGGCCATGACCAAGAAATTACAACCGTATGCATTTTGCAGGATGCCAGCCACTGATGGGGGAGAGAAAGGTATCTAAAAGGAAATCAGCTTATGTAGCTGAACATCCTCCAGCCAAACAATAATATGACCCAGTCTGCAAACTGCATCCAGGGCAGGTAATGCATGGAAGTCTAAGGACATTTTCAGATGCGTAAAAAGTGCTGCAGAGGGCTCGGGAGAGGTACACACCTGTTTCCCAGCAGGGGGCCAGTTTCTGACGACGACGTCCCTCTCGTGTTACCCTCTGTGTTCCTTCTGTGTCACATGGAAGGAAAAGGTGCCACTTTTTACTCACAGAAGTTCTTCGAGAATAAAAAGTGGTGCCTTTTCCTTCCATGTGACATGGAAGGAACATGGAGGGGAACATGAGAGGGACGTCATCATCAGAAACTGCCCCCCTGCTGCAAAACAGGTGTGTACCTCTCCTGAGCCCTCCACAGCACTTTTTACGTGTCTGAAAATGTCCTAAAAGCTAAAACTCAAAATGTTAAACCACAGACTGTCATGAACAATTAGCACTTGCTGTTATGGCTAACGAGTTGCAAAGCTGCTTCTAAGTCCGGCCCTGAAACTCTGAGGGGTTGTTTTGTGTCACTGGTATTTTAGGTTTCAAGCTGGATTTTTGTGTTTTATGTATACTGTATCCTAATGTCTAGACTTGGAAAATTCGGCTGAAATAATTGCCCAAACAGTTTTCTACAGTAGTTGTTTAGCAAGTATGCTGTTAAATCCACAAATGATTTGGATTCTCTGCAGATTTATTATCTAAATGTTGCCAAACAGCTATTTGATGATGAGGCTGCTAGTGATCTTGGATGGATTTGAACTAGTAGCATAAAGTATTATTTAGCATTGCTGGAGCCCTTTTGAGAGATTGTTTTGATACACTGCAAGGTTTTTATGTGGCTTAGACGTTAAGCCTGCCACACACCCAGCTCTATAAATCAACATCATTATATGCTTGTAATGTATTCCAGCTAGCCAATTTCCTTCTACAACCACTCATCCATTTCTGTTCCATGGCTTTGTCTTAGAACTTTTACCGTGTGCCCCATCAAACTGAAACAAGATCCAGCAAATAGGCAGGGTTCCACTTTCTGTGTTTTTTCTTGAGACTAGCTTAAACCCAAGGTTCTTTCTGCTTATCAAACTAGTAAACTGGTTTGACACACTCTTTTCTGGAGCTGCAAATAGATGTTCAGTATCACACACACATACACATATGGATTATGCTTGAACTGACCAAAGTGTTTCCTACCACACCCTAGTGCTGGCAGTGTTTAGGCCATTCTTAGCAAACCACAAGAGTCTGTATGTAAAATGATTTAATATTACTATTTCATGCATGGAAAATATGCCATAGACATTGGCCCCAGATCCCAATCCATGCTTTATGCACACACACCCCACAAGCCTCTGGAGAATTACATGAGCCTTTTAAGTAGAGCAGATGTGATATGTTGTTTAAGCTTTAACAGTAGAGGTGTAATGAATTTGGTCCCCCCAATTTTTTCCAATATTCTTGTTTTGTGTATGCTTATGTTAGCTCCTCTCCAGGTATTCTCTTTATTTTTGGAGATTATCAGATGTGTAAAATATTCCAGACAGGGATGACAGGAGATCGCTAAAAGGCTTACCTTTTAGACAGCGTTGTCCCTGTCCTGGGATGCTCCCATTATGCTCCTGTTCCTCTCCCGTTTCCTCTTATTCATGGGAAAATCCATGAATAAGAGACCTGTTCCATTATTATAACGGAACAATGGGCAAGTGAACAGGAGCCCTGTTGTGCTCCCGGGACGAGAACTAGATGTGACATCACCAGGAGGTCCCTGCTGGACACTTCTGGGTGCAATCGGGACAGAAAGGTAAGTAAAAAAGAACTTTTTCACTCCCTGGGTGGCTTTTTCTTCTTTAAATGTGTTTTAGTGCTTGCTTTTTTTTTTTTCAGCTGGGGAGGTCTTTTTAAATTTCCCTCCCAGCCGTTCCCTCATGAGAACAGCCAGGATTTGAGTTCCTGGTTGTAAAAGCAGCCTTGCGATGGCTGCATTTATAGCCGGGCAGTGAAGAGAGGGGGAGCCTGTTCCTGTCACAGAATAAAGATAGTTGTGTGAAACTTTTTTCTTTAGTCTGTAGCAGGAATGGAAGAGGGGTGGGGGGGTAGAGGGACAGAAACGGACCCTAACGGTCCATCTGATAATCTCCTTTGACTTTTTTTGCTAGTTGTTTTCTGTCTGTATTTGATGCCCAATGTATTGCAGATCTCACCATTGGTATGTTGTAGTATTTGACAACTGACATGAATTTGCATATTTTTTAGCATATGGTACTATGGATATGTACCAAGCAAATGTTACAAACATCTGCTTTTGCAATCTGATCTTGCCTGTGATCATTTAATCAATATTGTCTTTTTGTAACATCATTGTTATGATTCTGCTCTCTTATGGACTCATTGTTTGCTAATTAGTTATCGGAACACCTTCTAACTAACTCTATCGCACTACTCTGTTGTAGCAGTGTATTCTACTTTAACTGCCATGGCAACATCCTATGGAATCCTGGGATCTGAATGTTAGGGATAAGCAGTTCAAATTCTCAGTCAGAGAGCTTTTGGTCCTCACTAAACTATAAACCACAGGATTCCATAGCATGTTGCCATGGCATTTAAAGTGAGATATAGGACTTTATCAGATGCTCTAAAAAAATTCCCGTGGAGGTTGGGAGGAGGACGCTGCTGTCCCGCTTCCAGCTCTTGCTATTGCATGCCCGGTCCTCCTTCCGTCCTTCTTCTGTGCTTCCTCTGTGCTGGAGGAATGAAAAAGGTGCCGCTTTTTATTGACAGAAAAGTCCGTCAATATAAAGCAGTGCCTTTTCCATCGCTCCAGCACAGAGGGAAAAGGAACAAAGGACTGGAGGAGGATGGGGCATGCAGTAGCGACAGCTAGAAGTGGGACAGCGGTGTCCTCCTCCCAACCTCTGCGGAAGTTTTTTTTAGAGCATCTGATAAAGTCCATAGTGTTATCACAGTGTAGTGTCTGAGGTCACTTCTACCTTTTTCATAAGAAACCAACTTAGGCCTGGGAGCAGTCCTGTGAGAAATGGTGCATACAATTGTGCTGGAAGGCTCAATGCTTTGGGCTTCTGAATTAGTCATTTTCCTCATATGGTTACTCCAGGCTACAGAAGAGAAAAGGTCTCCCCTTGATCCATACCTTTGCCACATAGCCAACTGCACAAGTGGGCACATGTGTGCGGTACAGGTTGTGTTAGCCATTTGTACTTGGATGAGTGTGAGCTGTGATATCAGTGGGATGACGTATCCACTCCAAGTTATAGTCTGGATTTTAAGGAGCATGCTAAGATGTTGAACCTATTTTGGTAATAAGGTCCACTGTAACAGGCTGGGCTGGTGTTTTGTTATTTTTGTTTGTTTTTTTAAATTTCTGTTTGCCTCATTTAAGCTTCTGGAGCTGTAGAGATGTATCACAGAGTAGCATGTTGTGAAAATTAATATATGTTTGCTCTGAGAAGGGAGCAAGTCTAAGTATAAACAAAGATAAGATGAAAGTAATAGCCAGCTTATAATAATAATAATCCTGACAGTACTGTACAAGGTTACTGGCCTGATGCCAGCAAAGCACTTTCACACCTATACACAAGAAAAGGAGACACCAGTAGGTTGGTAGAGAAAATAAACCTCAATATGTAGACTGGCTGAAACAGGTAAATAATAATGATGGCAACCTCAGATCCCTCTTTTGATTGGATGAGAGAGCAGAGAAGGAGTGGTTAAATGAAGGCTGAAGGAGGTATAAAATAGAAGCCTTTTGAGCAGCAAAGCTCCATATTTTGCTGTTGGCAAAGCTGGTCCACCTCTACTGCTGCGGACAAATAACTTCAGGTAACCCAAACTCCTCCATGTGGTAAGATATTTCTTCCTTGTAGAAGCTTGCTATGTAATACCGAACCAAATGCTGGTGTATATAAAAGTTTGAATGGACACACTAGGAGACAGGGTGTAATGCTTTACTATTTAATTCTAATAAAGGTGTAAGTTGTGCCTAGACTGATTCAAGATCAATGTAAGCTGCACCTCTGAAGACAGAGTATCTGTGCTATTTGTGTTACTAGAATAAAACTTAGTATAAAAGCTGCCACTTGCTCTCCTGTTAATTTCCTGATAGACCAAAGCTTAAGAATATTTAAGGGGAATACTGATGTTAATCTGACTACTGGATAAGACTGGGTTTTGCAACAGTGGGAGCTTAGGTGACCAATGTGGCAACTCCAAGAAAATCCAAACAGTTTCAGGCTGACAGGTATAAGGCAAAGAATTTTCAATCTTCTACAAGATACGGGGTGGAGGAATCATGCCTATGTCACCAATATCCTGGAGAGCTCCTTTAGAGTTTGGACTCACAAATAGAGCAGGTTCACCACCCTACCAGCACTGGAGCTATCAGTCTCTCCTGGGTATAATATGAATCCTGTGGTCTGAACATTTTTGCTGTTATCTATACTCGTAAGTATAGAAAGCTGGCAACCTGATCAGCAGTTACTATATCATAAGTCTAACAACGTTGTAAGACACTTTTATGGTCATTGCAACATCACAACAACCAAGTCTTCCCCAACCTCCCCCCCCCATCTTTTCTATTGCAAAGTCCCCCACCTACATGCACATGGCCATTTCTGAGTTGCTGCAGCATCATTGCTCACCCCCCTGCTTTTCAGAAACTCAGAAATGTCTGTGTTGATGGGACTGTGCAGCTTAAAAGGTAGGCTTTGGGGTGGGGGACAGAATTGGGACATGTATCTGCAAGATATAGATACAACTCCATAGCTATGTCTCCTAATACAGGATCTTGAACATTGCTTTCTTGTTTTTTCCCATCTTTTTGTAATATAATCCCTCAATTGTTTGTGTGTAAATATCTATCCATTCCCACTCATCCCCTGGCAAATAAATCAGTCTTCTTTGATATGATGTTGTCTCTTCTTATTGAGTGATTGCTAAATTACTACATCCAGTACTTGGTCATATGGCACTACTCTGATATTGTAGCCAAGGCTTTGAATTCAGTGGATAAAGTTTGGACCATGAACCATAGAATCTTGGAACTGTCCCAAATAAGTTTGGGGTTCCCCTGAGTGAACATTTAGAGGTGGTGACCAACTACTAGTTGTGGGCTAGTTTAGTCCAGGCAGGAAGAAGCAGGAAGAAGTAGCAGGTGTCTTAGTTGGGTCTGGCTAACCTGTCATTGGATTGATTGGTTGCCATAAGCATGAGTAATCATATAGCACAATGGTTATCAAGAAATGTCCTTGAGCCTTCACTGCCCAAAAGAGCTGCAATGGATGGCAGTGAGCAGCCACAATGGTGATAGAGAAGTAAACATTTCTTTGCCACCATAGACTAAATCTACAAGTGGGTTCCCATCTCTGCTAAGTCATACTTGTCACTAAACCATTTACATTCTATTTATCAGCTCTGTCACTTCCATCACCTGCAAGCTCCTCAGAATACCAAGACATTGACAACATTCTATAAATTGGGCTGAAGACACCTCAGAGTGATCATACTGGTAGCCCAGGCCACCACTCATTGTAAGCAGAAACTGGAGACACAGCAGGACTGTTAGCTAAACTTGCCACAAAATATCCAAGGGGTTTCAGAAGATTACCCATGCCCCTCATTTTGAGAGTGAACCATCATATTTGGTCTTCTAAAACATTGGGAGATGAAATAAGTGCCATGACTTATCAGAGCCTAGGTGCTGAATATTTTTATCAGATCCAATGATAACTACAGATCAGGGCTGTTGCCTAGCCCCTTGAGCTCAGGTTGGCACTCTATGTGAAATCTGGTGAATCATTTAGGTGGTAAGGTAGCACCATCCCTTTGTACACTCAGAATTCAGTGATATAAGATGAGTCTCTGAATCAGTGCTCATATCAGAGGTAATAAAGCCTTTTCCCTCAGAGGACCTGTCATTTAACAGCAGCATCTGCAGACCTATGAATATAGTGAGTTAGGGCCAAATCCACACTACACAAATAATTCAGTTTTAAACTGGATTATTTGCCATGGCTCCTTTCTATGGAACCCTGGGATCTGTCGTTTGGTGAGGCACCAGTGCTCTTTGGCAGAGAAGGCACAGACCTTGTAAAACTACAAATCCCAAGATTCCATAGGAAGGAGCCATGGCAAATAATCCAGTTTCAAACTGGATTACTTGTGTAGTGTGGATTTGGCCTTAAATCACAGAGGCAAATAAGACTAGGGGAGAAGATACAAAGGTGACCAAATGGATTTCCTCTTCCAGTGCCATTATCTCCCACTGTTTTAACACCTTCTATCATATACAATGTGTAGAGTGGACTCAACCTCCACTCTTACATACCTCTTTCTCCTAAACAGACCACAAATCCCAGGCTACAAATGCAGCAGTAAAGCAATAGTAACCTCAGTCTTCCATTTCACAGGAAAATCCACTTCACCCTGTCAATTAACTTAGCCCTGAAAAAGCATAGCAGATGAAGTGGAATCAACATAAGTAACATGCTAGGAACATAAAAAAGAAGTGGAAGGGGAGAAATGTGACAGCACCTTTAAGACTACCTGTTTTTATTTTATTTTTTATTTCACCAACTTTTGCCATGAACTAAAAGAGGGTATCAGCTGTTCCTGTTTTAAAAATAACAAAAATGTAAAACTATGTAACACACACACACACGCACACGCGCACACACACGCACGCACGCACACACACACACACACACACTGTATCTGAAATCTGTCTGAAATTTGATAGGCATATATAATCCCCTCTGCAGGAGTTACTATTGTCCTTATTCGAATCTGACAAACAGGGGGGAAAGTAATAGCTGTTCATTGATTTCTAATTATAGTCCGATGAGAAAGACAAAGACTTGAGTTTTTGTAATGTGGATGTTGAATTCAGATTTGGATATCCAAAGTGAGATTTGGATTCAGAGATGAGTCTCTCTATCAGTCAAGTTAAACAAGTCTGCTGCCAAATTGCTGAATTGGGATCTGAGTTGAATCTTGTGGTTGGTGCACTCTCTTAGTATACACTGCTGTAATGCATTTAATTCAAAACCTCTCTGAAAAATCACCACCTTGAAGAATACTTATGTTAATCAATAACAAAACCTCTACACTCTAGATTGGACAAACAGGGTAGTCTCTATGTAAGAGGATTAATGGACACAAATCAGACATTAGAAATGGCAGTTCTCAAAAACCAGTTGCATAACATTTCAACCTTCCTGGACATACCATAAGTGATTTAGAGGTTGCAGTCTTTGAGCAAGGAAATTATAAAGGAGGACTAGAAAGAGAACTGTTGAATTGATTGTATTCACAAATTCCAATCCATTAGCAGATCTATGAACAAAGGCAATGGCTTCGTAGCACACTATGTTACATGCCCTGACACCCCCACACTTCCAATAAATCATCAATTGGCTATATTTCATACACTGTCTTATTTATTGATGCTTCACAAAGTTAGTAGTAGACCTGGACTTCCTCAGAAATAAGGACTGAGCGAAGGTTTGCTCAAAACCTAACAAAGACGTCTTTCCAAATTCCCAAAATACATACCTGGGTAGTAATTATGCAGAAACCCCCCCTCCCTTGGACAGTGAGTTAGGGTGGAAATGTGCTAATTCTCCTGGATGTACCTGGAAGTGAGCCATTCATTAATTCAATCAAGTGGCTAGAAAACTCATTACTCTGCAAACTGGTTTTCCTTCACACCTCTCTCCTCAACAATAGAGGGTTGCCTGACACCCAGCAGTCTTAATGTCTCAGCCATTAGTGATTGTTAATGTGGCCAGAGCCCCCATTGTCCAACTGTGGGAAACTACAGCAAACATTATTATTCTACTCAAAACACTGCCTCAGGGAGAATATCGAATATAAATATCCCTCCAAATATCACCAAAGTGTACTCAGTTTTCCAGAGGCTGTCACTCTTTTTGCTTTGTGACCTTACGTGCATAGCAGCACTTCTTCTCTGCATGAATCTCTGCTCTTCGGACAGATATAGTATAGCCCATCATCCTGAACTCTATTCCTCTATCCCAATACTTCCTCCTGTTCTTTGCTAGCCTTGTGCAACTGATTGAAGCTTGAGTTGATGTGTGTTTGCATTCCTGTGATTATTTTTTTAATAAAAACTATTTTTATTTTATTTCCTGGCTGTGAGTCTCTTCAGTTAGTATCAGTATCCAAAGGTCAAAAGATCCCGTAGTGACCTGGCCTCTCTCTGCCATATTGAGCTAATTAAAATTTGCCATATTGATATCTGGACACGAGTGAGTTCTTCACAGACCCCACACAATTTCGGTAACAAGTACATATGTTAATACAAGAGTCCTCACTATTACACATATAAGAAAAGGAATCTTCTCTGAGAGAGAGTTTTGAACTCTGGGAAACTGACTTTTGGTAAGTAGATTTATTGCTTTCACACATCAACACTAACTGACCATTGTGAAGATCTGAAAGCTCTTTGAAAATTTAGGGCAAGAGTCACGATTTGCATCTTTTACATTCTATTTCTCTGTATTCTGTTCTTATGGTGGCCTACTGTTCTAAAATACAAGTTACACATCAGGACAATCAAGTGTGTTGATACACTTTTTTCTTTAAGAGTGACCCACAGTTTCTTGTGATCTATGCAGTCAAATGCTTTGTTGTAGCCTGTAAAGCACATGCTGATTTTCTTCTGAAATTCACTGCTGCACTCCATTATCCAACTAATGTTTGCTATGTGATCTCCAGTGCCTCTACCATTTCTGAACCTAGCTTGCACTTTTGGAATTTCTCTCTCTATGTATGGTAAGAGTCTTTGCTGCAATATTTTGAGCATGATATTGCTTGTGGGGAAAATTAATGTGATGGTCCTCTAGTTGCGGCAATCTTTTGTATCTCTCTCTCTCTTTTTTTTTCTTTTTCTTTTTTTGAGAATGAGGATTATACTGATGATTTCCAGCCAGTGGGTCACTGTTTTGTTTTCCATATTTGTTGACATATTACTGTTAGGACTGCAGTTGATTCCTCTTCTATAGATTGTAGCATCTATATTGGAATGCCACCTGTTTCTGGTGATTTATTCTTTCCAATTGATTTGAGTGCTGTCTTCACTTCGCTTGCTATAGTTTGGAGTTCTTCTTCCCAACTGTCTTCCATCCTTTCATTTCTTTTGTAAAGCTCTTCTGTGTATTGCTTCCATCATCTTTTTATTTCAGTTTGGTTATGCATTATGTTCCTCTGCTGATCAAACAGCATCCCTATAGATCCGCCTATTGACATCGTTAGACAGCTTTAAAAAGGCTGTCAAGACGGATCTCTTCAGGCAGGCTTTTCCAGAATAGCTAATCCTGGCCTCAGGAACCCCCTTTGGAAGTTGATTCTGGAGCTCCTAACTGTTGCTGCTAGCTAGGAAGTGTTTTTAATACAATTGTATTATATGTTGATTTTAATTTGTATTGATTTACTAATGTTTTAAGGGGGGGGAAGGGATTTTGAGTTGTTTTATATTATGTATTATTTTACTGTTGTAAGCCGCCCTGATTGTTCGCAGAGGGGCGGGATATAAATAAATTTTATTATTATTTTTTTTAAAAAAAAGATGTCTTATCCATGGGGTCACTATGAGTTGAAGCTGACTCAACAGCAGTTAACAACAATTACATTCTATCCCACTTTCATAACTGTATAAATATGCTTTAGGCATGAGGCCTTAATACGGAGCCCTGGTGGCGCAGTGGTTAAATGCCAGTACTGCAAGCCACCACATTGTAAGTTCGATTCCAGCAGGCTCCAAGGTTCACTCAGCCTTCCATCCTTTCGTAGGTCGGTAAAATGAGTACCCAGCTTGTGGGGGCAGTTAGCTAACACACACTGGGAACTGCTTAATGCAGTGTAGATGTGTAAATAGCTATTGCTTAAAACAATTTGTAAACCACTCTGATAGCCTTGTGGCTGACGAGCGGGGTATAAATAACTAAATAAAATAAAAAATATATATAAATACTACTTGGTACTGCATACAAAGAAGTGGGTTTATGATTATGTATATCCATAAAAGCTCCTGTGAAAATAAAAACCAGTTAGTCTTAAAGGAGCCACATTTATTTATTCATTCCTCCCCCTTACTTCCTCCTTTTTATGCTGCAAGAGACTAACATGGCTAATTCTTTGAAAATTACCATGATAAGAACAGTAAGACAGATCTTATCTTTGTGTGGTACATAATTTACTCATTATGGCTGGAATCTTGTTGTTTAGTCCTAAGTAGAGTAAACCCATTGAATTCTGAGTCAACACATAGGTAAACATAATTGATTCAATGTGCCTATTCTAGTCAAGACTAAATGGGATTTAGAGGTTTGCGTGTTAACATATTTGAGGCTGGTTAGGGAAATAACCTGATAGTTTAGCTTGAAAAGCCAGGATGAAAAGGAATGAATGGAGTGGGGGAAGGAAGGGGGGAATTACTCAGAAATTAACTTTGCAGCCATCTTCCCCAACAAAAAGCCCTTTAGTCCTTGTGCTCCAGGTTCTGCAGATGAAGCCAATCGTAACATTTGGGGATGAGAGCTAGAAGGGAGAGTGTTTATTTTTTAGTTCAACTTCTGAAACAGTACTCACATGCAAGGAAAGTTGGGAGGCAACAGAGCCAGAAGTACAGCTGGCATGAAAAAATGTTTTTTAAAAAGGAGAAGAAGAAGCCAAAAAAAAAAAAAAAGGAGAGAGAAAAAGAAAGAAAGAAATGAGCTGGAATAGAAGATCTCTATTGATTTACATCAGGCTAAGGATCTAACCCAAGGAAACCTATGCAAACTCACTTTCTTTCCCAAATTCCTGAAGCCTTCTCTAAGCAAACCAGCAGTACATTTTGTAACATATTCATCTTTTTCTATGCATAGTTCTTTTCTCCTGTTTTGAAGAGCAAGGTGGAAAACAAAACTTTGGAATTTCCATCCCTGCTTGAGTCATTAATTCACTTTAGATCCTGGGGCATGTAATTTATGGTGCATAAAAACAGCCCTGTGCATTATAGAATTGTAGAACTGTGGGATTGGAAAGACTCCAAGGATCACCTAGTCAAGCCTTCTGCTGATGTGGGGAATTTGCAACTAAATCATCCCCGACAGATTTGCTCCAGAATAGGATCATACTCAGAATTAGGGAGGGGGGATTTCTAGACTACAAATTCTGAAATCCCCAAGCAATCATCATCATCATCATCATCATCATCATCCTGCTTTTCCCCAAAAATTGGGACTCAAAGCAACTCGCAATTTAAAATAACAATATAATTAAAAACACACAAAAAGTAAACATTGAAATAGAATTAAATTATTTACAGAATTAAAATAATTCAACACGTCAATAGAAGAATAAAATACAATTTAAAAGATTAAAAAGCTCTAAAACAGGGTTGGTTCCCATGCTGGTTAGGGAGTCTGTGAATGGTAGTCAAAAAGTTACTTGTCCTAGTTTTGAACAGACTAGCAGTCTATCAAGCACACCATCTTCTTTCCTAGGGCTTTGTCTAGATGAGGCAGTATAATGTGGATTGGTGTGCAGTAACACCAATTCGCAGCAGCATTCATTCGCCTCCACGGGTTTTTGGCAAGATTGCTGGCATGCAAAACTATCCGTCTTTGATGTTCACACAGGCATACCTGAGAATCAAGATGGTGGCCATGAGTGAATTACTCGCATTTTTATCCTCCACAAGTTGCCATCACTGAACAGTATTTTTTACAGCAAATCTAAGATGCAGAAGTGTGACCTGCTTAAATAAGCTTTTTTAAAAAGCTGTTTTGTCGCCTTATCACACAATCGCTACCATGAAAAACCGCTTTCACTTGTTGCAATGGTGCAATGACTGTAAAGTGAATTACTGTAATTACAATTTTATAGGTCAGGTTTATGACATCATAATTACTGGGACAAAGAACCTGGAAACCAGGAAAAAGGAAGACCACATTTCAAATACCGGTAGATAGATTCAGTCAAGGAAGCCACAGCCTTGAGTTTGCAGGACTGTTGATGACGGGAGACTCGGAGGTCCCTCATTCATAGGGTTGCCATAAGTCAAAGTCAGCTTGATGGCAATTAACAACAACAACAAATTACTGAACAAGAGACCAGCCACAGATTATAGCAGCTTTAGGAAGAAATAGTCATGGTAATGGGATTGTAACCTGGGTCACACTGCTCCATGCTCTCTGATAAAATATATTGTCCTCCCCACTCATGTTTGGATCTGGTGCCAGCACAAAAGTTTGCAATTACTGTACAGTGTTTCAACTACATTCCCTTAGGAGTACAGTAGCACATCCATATCCGCTGATTCGCTAACCACTGATTCAATTATCTGTGGTTGGCAACAGCAGGGAGATGGATGGGGGAGGGAGGGGAGGAAGGGAGGGGGCTCCCAGGTGGCTTCTGTGATGAAAATGGCAATGGGAGGGTGAAGGGAGTGGAGGAGAGGTCTCACCTCCCTTCCCCTTTCTCCCTTCTCCCCCACCCCCATGGCTCTGGTGGCTTCAATGGCAATGAGAGGGCGAAGGGAGGGGAGGAGAGGTCTCACTTCCCTTCTCCCTTCACCCCTGGGATGGCTTCTGTAGTGGCAATGGTGACCAGAAGGGGGCATTCACTATTATCCATGGAATTCATTATCTGTGGGGTGCTCTGGAACCAATCCCCCATGGATACAGGGGTCCTACTGTAATATATGAAATGACACGTCCAAAACATTGGAGGTCTAGTCAGGCAGATGCTAGTATGATATGTGTTTGATATAATTATGAGTATGTGAACATTTTCTGGTGGAAAAGTACAGTATAAACAGTAAAAAGGGTGTTACTGGGTACAAAACTTCCATTAGATTCTATTATACTCCTTCTGGGATATTTAAAAATGCAACTAGAGTACACACAAAAATCCTTGTTAATTACTACCTCTGCCAAATAGAAAACTGGGCAAGGAGAAGTTGAGATATGAATGTAGAGTACTGATTAATAACCTCACACATTACATAAGAGTAAGACTTAAGGGAGGCTCAAGAAAAATTTTGCTGCTTTTGGAACCGTAGCAACCTTTTAACTCTGTTCCTGTAAGACATTGCATTTGATTACTGGTTCAGTTCTGTTGCATGAAGCTTTATAAAAAGGTTCTTAGATTTTTAGACGTTGTTAATGACCACTAAGTTTAAAGGCTGTTAGATACATTCATAAAAGGCCAGGTCTATCAACAGCTGTGGGGGGGGGCTAAATTGAATATCTGTGTGAGAATATCTGTCATATGGGTGGGAAACATGTGGCCCTCAATAATCATCATCATCATCATAGAATCATAGAATTGTAGAGTTGGAAGAGACCACGAGGGCCATCCAGTCCAACCCCCTGCCACGCAGGAATACACAATCAAAGCATCCCTGACAGATGGCCATCCAGCTTCTGTTTAAAGACATCCAAGGAAGGAGACCCCACCATGCTCCGAGGGAGTGTGTTCCACTGCCGAACAGCTCTTACTATCAAAAAGTTCCTCCTAATGTTGAGGTGGAATCTCTGTTCCTGGAGCTTGCATCCATTGTTCCGTGTTCCAGTCTCTGGAGCAACAGAAAACAAGCTTGCTCCATCCTCAACGTGACACCCCTTCAAATACTTAAACAGGGCTATCATATCGCCCCTTAACCGTCTTTTTCCCAGGCTAAACATACCCAGCTCCCTAAGTCTCTCCTTATAAGGCATGTTTTCCAGACCTTTCACCATTTTAGTCGTTCTTCTCTGGACACGCTCCAATTTGTCAATATCCTTTTTGAATTGTGGTGCCCAGAACTGGACACAGTATTCCAGGTAAGGCTTGAGCAAGGCAAAATAGAGTGGCACTATTACTTCACTTGATCTAGACACTATACTTCTCTTGATGCAGCCCAAAATCGCATTGGCCTTTTTAGCTGCCGCATCACACTGCCGCATTCAATACTTCGTTATTTATTACCTGCCTCTCTCCTCAGAATCGGGGCGGAATACAACATCACAGAGTATACAATACAGTGCATCACAATACATAACTATACAGTACAATTCAATACAGTACATTTAATGCAATACTATTCAATATAATTTTTAGTACAATACATTTCAAAGCACATTTAGTACAGACAATATAGACAATTGTACAATGCAAGCGCCAGTAGATGGCACTGCTGGCCTGCAAACGATGCTGCAAGAGTGACACTGCAGAATGCACTGTACACTAATAATGACTGCTGCTTTTGGAAACTGAATTAACAGCTTCCACAGCATGTCCCCCCCAGCTCTTTATTATGCTGGCACTCATTTTACTGACTTATGGAAGGCTGAGTTGACCTGGAGGGCCCTGGAATTGAACTTACAAATTCAAGATCTACATGAGTTTTGGCTGCAGTTTTGGCTGCATTAGCTTACTGTGCCACCAGGGCCCCTATTTTGTCAGACTTGAGTTTCTACCAGCCCCAGCCAGCCTGCCCAATAGTCAGTGGGTGGTTATGTATTTATTTATTTACAATATTTATAGCCCACCCTTTATCCAAAGATTTCAGGGTAGCTTACAATAAAATCAGTTTAAAACAAGGAATAATTACAAGAATTTTTAAAAATTGCAATATATTAACTAGCTTCTCAGTTAAAAATAGACAATTTAAAACTAGTTAAACCAGTTAAAAAGTTGTTGTAGTTCAACATCTGGAGGGCCACAAGTTCCCCAGCCTTCACATATATAATGCCTTTTGCTGTGCAGGAGGGGAGCAAACAGTAAACAGAAAAGAGCTGTTGGACTTTATCAGAAGAACTTCCATTAACATTACTTTCCCACCATATTTTGTGGCATATTTCTGCCAAAAGAACCCTTTCTATCAGACCTTATCTTCAGTAGTGTTAAAAGGCAGCCACAGCATTAACAGAACACAAACGGAGCTCTGTTTACTTCCATGTTCATGATCTTGGCGATTCTCACGAACTGACATGAGCATGGTAAAATTAAAAAATACACCAAATCAATGCACCAAATGTACACAAAAGCACAGAAACACACTTTAAAACTTCCAACTAAACCAGGGAGGTTCATAAAAAGAGTGTCCCATACCTGGTTTTGTGATCTCACTCAGAAGTGTTCTGCCCATTGACGCTATATTCACATGAGCACAATGGCAGGTGATTTCAAATGTGGGCAAAACCATGGGGGAGGGGAATGCCATGGCAGATTTATTGATGGCTTGGCCTGTCAATAAAAAGAAATGCCTTATTCACCTCTTAAAATCACTATAGCACCATGTCATGCAGTATAGGCGCCCTTTCACATTAATTAGGCATCGTTACGATGCCATATTTGCCTCATCTAATAAAGTACGTTGTCTCCCAGCAACTACTGGAAACTACTGGAAACAGCACTCTTGGTCTAATCCAGCAGGCTTATGCTGATGCATGATATGTGTCACATTTGTACTCAGATTCAATTCCCAGCTGTAACTCTTTGGTAGCTATGCAAAAATGTTAGGCATGCATGGTAAGCCTAACATTGGCCTATAAAGCTAAAGTAGAACTTTCACATTCAGAGACAGGAGATCCCACAGTCTCCAGACCCGTCCTTGTCCTGGCACAATAACCCTCCCCATCAGACTTACCTTCTCTTGCACAAAGGCAGCCCAGGCATGAACAGAGCTCTAATGGATTTCTGTTCGCTTCCTGGATTGAAATCCTGCCCATTCTCATGAGAAAACAGAAGCGTGGGAAATTCAAAAATAAAAAGTACACACAAAGAAGTTCACAAAAGCACATACAAACACTAAAAAAAATAACAAGTAACCCAGGGAGGGTACAAACAAGAGGGTAGACTACCAGGTTCTCGCAATCGCACCCAGAAGTGTTCTGGCAGGACTGCCCATTGACACTGTGACATTCATGAGTAAAAAATGGCACAAGGTTTCAGATGGTGGCAATGCCAGCACCCAAAATGGGATGGGCGATCCATTGATAGCTCCAGCCCATCAATAAAAAGAAACACCACAAGAATGACAGCAGAATGCAAAAGGACAACATGTGATATTGGCGTCCTTTTGCGTTCTGCTGGTGTTGTTTTGGCACCATGTTAGCTGCATCTGATAATCTCCACAGTATACTTTGGACTCTGGTGACAAGCAACAGAAGATGGCATCACACCCATTTACTGAGCTTGCCACCCGTATTGTAAGCATCCCAGGGAATATCTGGTTGGGCATTGATAGACTTATATTTTATCTGGTCTTGTAAAGTTTTCCTTAAGTTGATTCCCTATTTGCATAATTTTGGGTTGCCCAATTTGAAACACTGTACCTCTTCATTGTCTTTCTATCTTACATGTGTGTGTGTGTGTGTGTATTGCTAGCAGTGAATGCGTTCATCCTTCCTCACAGTGGGATCTTCATAATTATTTGCTGTAGCCACTAGAGGTCAAACTTCCACATCTGTTATTAATTGTCACCAGCTTTGGACAGAACAAGTTCTTTGCTTATATTTTCTCCTTTTGTGCTAGTAAATTCTTTAACCCAAAGTAGGGTCACTTACAACTTCCACATCCAAAAGCTGGGAAATGTGCTGAAAAGGGCAATAAAATGATCAGGGGCTGGAGCAACACCCCTATGAAGAAAGATTATGTTGTGGAATGTTTAGCTTAGGGGAGGAAAAAAGGAGAACAGGAAGAAGCATGATAGAGGCTTTTGAGTTTTTGTATGAGTGTTGGGACAGAAAATAAGGAGAAACCTTTCCTCCTGTCTCATAATGCAAGAACCTGTGGACATCCACCAACGCTGAATGGTGGAAGATATGGCACATCTAAAAATAAGTACTTCTTTGCCCAGTGTCCAGTTAAATAGAGGAATTCAACACCCAAAGATGTAGTTATGGCTGCCAACTTGGACGGCTTTAAAGGGGGACTACCAGTAGAAAAAATCCATGGAAGATGGGGTCATTGATCAAAATAGCTATATATAACCCCTAGTTTTGTGTGTGTGTGCGTGTTTGTGTGTGCTTGCATCTTAAAGTCGCCTGCCAACTTATGGTGACCCCAGTACCAGTGGCTATATATAATACCCAATACCAGTGGCAGTACATCAGTTGCTGGGGAACATGAGATGCAACAACAGTCATAGCCTACTGGCAATTCGTTAGGTCGCTGTCTAAACAGGATGTTGGTCAGATCCAACATGGGTCTTCTTATGTTCTTGGCCAAGATCCTGCTTTGCATATGCAGGCTATCATGCTCTACACATGCAGCTTCACACCCTTTTCTGCCCTGGCAGCTATCAAGCCCAGGAGAGGGTGTATTGTTGCTGCCGTATAATGGCCTGGCAGGGAAGGATGTGGGGGAGGAGATAACTCAGAATGAAGAAACAGAAGTTATCAGGTGTGATGGAAAGAGAAACAAAGACAGCAACCTCATTTTTCTTCCCCTCACAGCTGAGAGAGGCCACTTTTTTGTTGCCTCCCTTGCTTCCTGGCCAAGCCAATAAACAGAAGCAGGAGTGCCCCTCCCTTGGGCTTACGTGGGGGACTAGCAGGGTTTTTCCCTCCCAAGGATCAACACCATATTTGTGCCCACTGACTTCAACTGTTTCTTTCTTTCCTGGAAAAATGCTGCAGATTGGCAGCCAATAGTTTGCCCAAATGAGGAAAATCCTGGTGTAGATGAAAGGTGAAGCCTGCCCCACCCCTGTAGCCATAAACTGATTGGTTACAAAGGACATAAAGCTTTCCTTTTGAGATTCCTCTGAGAATTGTATTTACCTCTTTCCAGTATGAAGCCTCTGGTCATTATGACAGAAAAGTGTTACTAGTTTCTTGAGAAAAATTTTGTATTCATAGTTGTGGAGACAGGTTTAAGCACTGGGACAGGTAAAGGATATCAACTGAAGCTAAATCAGGTTGTTCTAACTGGTGTAGGAGCAGTGATAGAATGCAGTCTTGCCTGAATCCCTTGCCAATTGGAAATCCATCTGATTGTATAAATCTTGAAAAACTATAGACTGCTCTACAAGAAATGGGTGTGCCACAACATTTGATTGTCCTGATGTGTCATCTATACTCAGGACAAGAGTATAGGGAGCCCTGGTGGCGCAGTGGTTAAATGCCAGTACTGCAGCCACAATATTTTAAAGTTCCATCCTACAGGGCTCCAGGGTTGACTCAGCCTGCCTGCCTGCCTGCCTGCCTTCCATAGGCCAGTAAAATGAATACCCAGGTTGTGGGGCAATTAGCTAACATGTTGTAAACCACTTAGGGAGTGCTTTGCACTGATAAGCAGTATAGAAATAGAAATGCTATTGCTATTGCTAAGAGGCCACTGGCAGGACAAAATATGCAGAATAGGTTGTTTGAAGAGTTTTATCTGTCGGGGATGCTTTGATCATGATTTCCTGCGTGGCAGGGAGTTGGACTGGATGGCCCTCGTGGTCTCTTCCAACTCTGCAATTCTATGATTCTATGATCTACTGGGGCTTTTCTTTCTTCTTGGCTGCAGATAGTGCCTTTTTGCATTCTTCCATGACAATGTCCCTGGTTTAGTCTGAAGTTCTTCAGGTTCACAGTCAATTAGGCTTAATCGTGCAAATCTGTTCTTTACACGGTCTTTAAATTCTTTAAATAGAACTACATTAGATTGTATTTTGGCACTGGGGCTAATGTCATCTACTTCTTTAGCTTTACTCTTCTTTTTGATATTAGGAATTCATGGTCTATGCTATGGTGTGCTTTTTTTGCAGAGACAATCCATCTTCTACCACTTATTAATGCCTATAATGAAGATAATGATCAGTATTTGTACTTTTTTACAGTTCAGTTCCCTCGCACTCCTCTGATTACATCCACCCATGTGGAATTTGCTACCATAAGATGTAATAATATCCACATGTTTGAAATGGCTTTAAAAGGGAACTAGATAAATTCATGATAAGGCTATCAATGGCTACTAGATAGTGATGAATTGCCTCTAGTATCAGAGGCAGTGTGCCTCTGTATACCAGTCGCTGGGAAATGGAGCAGGGGGGTGCTGTTGCATTAATATCCTGCTTGTAGTCTTCCCTTAGGACTCTGGTTAGCTACCGTTAAGAAGACTAGATAGGCTTTTGGCTGTGGGTGCACTAGACAGGTCTTTGATCTGACCCAGCAGAGCTCTCTTCTTATGTTCATAGCAGTCTCTTTTTACTGAGAGGATTCAGATTAACTCCAGTCCTGTTACAGTAGAATATGGGCCCATCTACATGAGGGGGGGAAATCCAAAATACTGTACCTCATAGTATTGGCATCTTGCAGCAGCAGCGACGTATCCAAATACAGTAGTTTTTCTGTCCTTGGAAGCCCCCATAAGCCTTGCATTCCTGATGGCAGCCGCAAGTGATTTACTCGCATTAGTTCTTCACCAACGCTGGGTTCTTTTAAAAAAAAAAAGGCATTCCAAGGTGTGCTGGTGTGATAGAGCAATTTTACAAGGAAGCAAAACAGAAAATATTGATCCTTTTTATCACCTTAGCGAGTGATCGTTAAGGCAAAAATCCAATATGGCGGCAGTGGGCCCTTGCTCTCCTAGCAAGCTCCACCCCTGCTCTCACCTAGCCAATCAGCTTTGTGCTTCCCTTTGAGTTTTTTATTGTTCAATAGTTCAAATGAGCGAAAATGCACACACCCCTCACAGTTTTTGAAAAAACACAGGGAAATCTGCAAAGGATTTTACCCCATTGTTTTTGCGATTTTGGGTGCCCCTCCTTCCGAATAGTATGGATTGGCACTGGATCCTGTTTAGACAGGTAGGATTCCCAGTGAAAATACATGAGGAGTATTTTCACCATTTAGACAGGCCCTAACTCTTGTTCGGTTTCTGAGAGTGGAGTTAAAAAGAAATGAAGCAGGACAGGCTTCTCATTCCACAGCAAAGCATACCTACATTCCCAGGCTTTGGACGTGTAAATGCTACCAAAACCAGTGCTTCTCAGCCACTTCTCTTGATGCCCTTCTCCAGCATGGGAAAGTTGTTTTATTTCAGTTCTGAAAATAAGACATCAGGGATAACTTCACATGACTTTACTGAACACTATACAAGGAATCATAAGTAGCCCACATGTTAATCGTTCAGAGGTTAAGGCATGATGCCTCCAGGAAACAGTTCTGTGTAGTAGGTCATGCACCTAACAGCTTCAATTACTTTTTACGTTAAATATGCTTGAGGTTGTTATTGTTTTTAATCAGGCTTGCCATTCATTTCAGGATCTCTCTGTAGTATGGGATGAATTAGAAGAAGGAAAAAAGCAAAGGCTAAGTGATTTTGACCAGGATAATATGTTAAGGTTCTTTGAAGCACAGGGAAGAGAAGACAGATCTACAGGAAATACTGGTTTCTTAAACACAGCCAAAATAACCTAAAAGATTCAGAATGCAGAATGAGGTTGCCACTGAAAGCAGGTGAGCAAGAAAAGGAAAACTGTTTTTGAAATGGAGGAGCTGAAATGCTCTTGGAAATGCATCTTTTTCTAAAAATAGAGGAAACGGAACACTGCAAACACCCAACTCTTTTCTTTCAGACATTGAGCATGCCTCCTCCATGCTGTATTTGGTTATGCACAGTGGCAGCAGTCTGGACTGGAAGTCTGTAAGAAGAACTAAATAGGGACATAGCCAAATTCTTCTCAGAGAGTTACACAAATAAATAACCAAGAAGGCAGAAAGCTTAAAGGAACAGTTGAAAAATGACTTTGTACTGTCTAATGTAATTTCTACCTATATCAACTATTAAAAACTATTATTTTCATAGCCTGGGGGTGCCTTGTTTCACGAGAGCTGGTTGAAGCAGTGGTATGCATGATAAGTCACAGTGGAAAACTGCTGAACATATGTTCAGTCAAAGTTCTAAGCCTATAGTCCTACACTCCCCTCCTTGGCTATTTGAATCCTGGTCTCTACTTGCCTCTGCAATCTTGATGCAATTGGCTAATCTGCTTTGATGTCACACTGAGACTTAAAAAACAGGAAGGCTAAGGACACTCTTCTTTCTTATGCATTTAAATGTTCTGGACAAACAGCTGAATACTAAGCCAGTCAGGCCTCAACAGGTGAATACTGGGTGTCTTTAGAACATGAAGTATGAGCAAGTTATGGTAAATTAAATGGCTAAATACCCTTGGCTTTCAGATAGTAACTTTCCAATGCATACCTGAAACATATGAAAAGACAGATAATGCTTCCAGCTTATTGTATGTGATGTTCATGCACCTCACTTTCGTGAATGGAAAACCTTTTTTTCCCTTGTGATAAGTGAAATTTAATCTATGTCTGTAAGGTTTCCCTCATAACTGTCCTTTTGTGATATTGAGATACAATAGTGTTGTTGTTGTTAACTGCCCTTGATCTGACTTCGACTCATGGGGACCCCATGAATGAGACACCTCCAAGAACCCCTGTCCTCAACCACTCTGCTCAGGTCAGAGCCATGGCCTTCTTGATTGAGTCTATCTGTCTAGTGTATGGCCTTCCTCTCTTTCTACTACCTTCCACCTTTCCCAGCATTATTGTCTTTTCTAGTTAGTCATGCCTTCTCATAATATGGCCAAAGTATGACAGTCCCAGTTTAGTCATCTTGGCTTCCAGGGAGAACTCAGGGTTGATTTGTTCTAAGACCTATTTATTGGTCTTTTTGGCAGTCCAAGGTATCCGTAGAATTCTTCTCAAGCACCACATAATAATAATAATAATAATAATAATAATAATAATATTTATTTATACCCCGCCCCTCTGTTAAAACAATCGGGGCGGCTTACAAAATTTAAAATACCATACAAATAAAATCCCTAAACACCCCCACTCCCACCCTCCCCCATAAAAAAACATTAAACAAATATAAATTAAAACAACTAATCTAAAATCACTTTTAAAACTATAAATACAATAAATATAATAAATGGCCAGCAGCCTAGAAGAGGCCAGGATCCCCTGAGGCCGGGATCTAATTAGGAAAGGCCTGCCGAAAGAGATCCGTCTTTAGTGCTTTTTTAAAGCCACTCAGGCTTGTTATCTGACGGATCTCATTCGGCAGGTCATTCCACAATTTGGGGGCAATTACCGAAAAGGCCCTCTGGGAGGTTGCAGACAGCCTAGATTTTTGTGGCTGAAGCAAATTCCTCCCAGAGGACCGGAGTGCGCGGGGAGGATTGTATGGGAGGAGGCGGTTCCGGAGATAAGTTGGACCCAAGCCATTTAGGGCTTTAAAGGTAATAACCAACACCTTATACTGGGCCCGGAAACTGATTGGCAGCCAGTGGAGAGATTTTAATACTGGAGTTATATGGTCTCTCCGAGATGTTCCCGAGACCACTCTGGCTGCCATATTTTGTACCAACTGAAGTTTCCGGACCAAGCATGAGGGCAGCCCCATGTAGAGCGCATTGCAGAAATCTAGACGGGAGGTTACCAGCGTGTGCACCACAGTCTCAAGGTCCCTTACTTCCAGGAAATGGCGCAGCTGGCGTATCAGCCGAAGCTGATAACAGGCGCTCCTGACTGTCGCATTCACCTGACTCATCATCTGAAGCGATGAATCAAGGAGCACCCCCAGACTGCGAACACAGTCCTTAACGGAGAGCGTGACCCCGTCCAGGACTGGAGGTTGCAACCCAACTCCTGGTTTGGGGGCCGCTACCGTGAGCACCTCCGTTTTATCTGGATTTAATCTCAATCTGTTTTTCCTCATCCAGCCCATTACTGCTTTGTCAAATGAGTAGATTTTCTTTCTATCAGATTTCTTCACTGTCCCCTCTCATTTTGTACATGGTTATGGAAATACCATGGCTTGGACAATCCTAACTTTAGTGTTTAGTTTTATATCTTTGCACTTTAGGATTTTGTCTACTTTTTCATATCTGTCCTTCCCATTCCTAGTCTTCTTCTGAGTTCTTGACTGCATTCGCCGTTCTGATCAATGATTGATCCAAAGTATGGGAAAACTTTAACTATTTCAATTTCCTCATTGTCTAGATTGAATTTATGTAGATCTGCTGCAGTCATTATTTTTGCTTTCTTAATGTTCAACAGTAAGCCTGCCTTAGCACTTTTGTCTTTGACTATCTTTAGTAATTTTTCCAAGCTTTTGTTGTTTTCTGTTAGTAGTATGGTGTCGTCTGTATATCTGAGACTGTTGATATTTCTTCCTCTGATCTTCACTCCTCCTTCCTCCAAGTCTAAACCTGCTCTCAGTATATTTTCTGCATAAAAGTTGAACAAGTAAGTGATAGAATACAACCATGTCTAACTCCTTTTCCCATTCTGTTTGTCCATATTCTATTCTAACAGTAGACTCCTGTCCTGAGTAGAGGTTACACATCAGGGCAATCAAATGGAATGGTACACCCAATTCTTTAAGAGCAATCCATAGCTTATCATGATCTATGAAGTCAAATGTTTTGCTGTAGTCTATAAAGCACATGCTGATTTTCTTCTGGAATTCCCTGGTGCACTCCATTATCTAGTGTGTATTTGCAATGTGACCCCTAGTGCCTCTTCCTTTTCTGAACCTGCTTGCATCTTTGGAATTTCTTGCTCCATATATGGAAGGAGTCTTTTCTGCAGAATTTTGAGCATGACATTGCTTGCAATGCAATTAATGCAATGGTCCTGTAATTACTGCACTCTTTTGTGTCTCCTTGTTGGGGGATAGGAATGTATATTGATTGTTTCTAATCTGTGGGCCATTGCTTTGTTTTCCATATTTGTTGGTAGATTTTTAGTTAGAACTAAAGTTGATTCTGTCTCTGTAGATTGTAGCAGTTCTATTGGTATGTCATCTGTTCCTGGTGATTTATTCTTTTCTATTGCTTTAAGTGCAGCTTCCACTTCACTTTCCAAAATCTGGGGTTTGTCTTTGTTTGTTTCTTCTTCCCATGTGTCATTCATCCTTTCATCTCTTTTTTTATAGCCCCTCTGTGTCTTGCCTCCATCATCTTTTTATTTCATCTCAGTATATTGTGTTTCTTTGTTGATTGTAGAACATCCCTGCCTTTGTTTTAAATTTCCCTTTGATTTCATGAATCTTGTAGAAGAGGTCTCTTGTTCTTCCTTTTTTGTCATCAGCTACTATTTCTCTGCATTGATTAGTATAGTAATTCTCTTTATCCTTGCTCATTAATCATTGAACAGTTGCATTCATGGTGCTGGTTCTGTTCCTGTCTCCCTTTTATTTTGCTTCTCATCTTTCTTTTACTGCTTGAAGCATTTCTTCTGTCATCCATTGTTTCTTCTCTTCCTTTTTGGCCACAGATAGCATCTTTCTACATTCCTCCTTGACCATGTTCCTGGCTTCTGCCTATAGTTCTTCTGGTTCCATGTTTATTAGGCTTAATAGTGCAAATCTATTTTTCACCTTGTCTTCGAGTTCTGCTGGAATCATCTTCAGATCATATTTTGGCATGGTGATTTTGGCATTGTGTTCTTCTTCAGCTTTATTCTAATAGGCTTATAGACAAAGATTAGTCTGATGGCTAATCTTCAAGGCTATCAACACTCATCCTTTCATCCTGATACTCTCAGCAGCTGCCCCATCCCTCCTATAAAGAAATCACCTGTTCCTGCTAATGGCTATTATTTATTTATTTATAGCCCCACTCTTCAGCCACAAGGCTATCAGAGTGGCTTACAAACTGTTTTTAAGCAATAGCAATTTACACATCTACACTGCAATAAGCAGCTTCCAATGTGTGTTAGCTAATTGCCCCCACAAGCTGGGACCTCATTTTACCGACCTATGAAAGGATAGAAGGCTGAGTGAACCTTGGAGTCCTCTGGAATCGAACTTGCAACGTGGTGGCTTGCAGTACTGGCATTTAACCACTGTGCCACCAAGGCTCCCTTATTTCCATTAGCTAGTAGGTTATTTCCATTAGCTAGTAGGCTGCCTTGAATTTAATGCAGTTTCACAGTAGTCCTTTGTTCTGCTAAAGAAACAGGTTTTATACCATTGCAATGACTCCTGCAGTTTGGCCCAAGACTGTAGCATTATTCTGTCTCGAGCTTTTTCACACTGAGGTTTGTTTGGATGACTGTCTAGCACCTCCCCAGTATCTCCCTCCTGCATTTCCTGCCCCACTTCCTTATTTGCCTATTTCCTTGCCGGATGTAATCAAATCCCACACCATATTTCTTGTATTACACTAGTGCTTCATTCCTTCTTTCCTGCTTTTTTGCTTTTTGGTATTGTCATGGTTGGGCTAGTGCAAAATCCCAATTCACCTGCTCTCACCATTCCTGAAGCAAGCAATCAGTTCTTAGCTGGTACTAATGCCAGTGTGAAGCAGTATTATCTCACTAGTTTAGGATCACGTTTGCAGAAGAATGGACTTCCAACAGACTATTTGGCCATCATTCCTTGTTTTTGGCAAAGAAAAGTTTGCAACCTTTTACAGTCTTTTAAAACTTTTAAGGCTGCCATGAGTTCTGGGTTGCCACTGCATCAAGTGAGGGTGGTAAAGCAATCTTGCCCTCTTACTCCTCCTTTAGATCTCTTTTCCAGCAATTGTCTGCTCTCTGCAGCTTGCAGTATCTCCTTGCAATACAGCCAGAGTTGGTTGTTTTATTAATACAAGCTCACATCCAGCTATTTTTGCTTGTTTTGAAGCTCATGGGTCAGTAGTGCAGGGCTTTCTGGAGGAAGCACATAACTGCAGACAGATCCAGCAGGTTCTCATTTTGTGCTCTTTAAAACATTTCACGTGTCATAGAGCACTTATTAGGGCTACAGTATGTCACTTCAGGATTGTGGTGCTGGACTGTTACCCTAAGAGGTGGGGGGATGACAGAGTCCCCCCCCCTGCAATGTCAGCATCTCCTTAAGATTTGGGAGAATTATAAGAGGAGGCCTATGAGAGAGGATCTTTTCAACTATGTAGAGAGCATTCCACTTGAAGTCAAATGAAGTATTTTATTTGAATTAACACAGGGTATGTGCTAACATACAACAACATACACTCTTAAGAACCATGCAGAGCTATTGAAGAGTAAGAAGGAAAGGGTTGGATAGAGAGAAGTCAATGGTGGAAGGGTGATAGTTACCAGTATTGGAGAAAGAGGTCTGCACAGCAGAGGGACTCAGACAGCAACTGAGGAGGGCACAGGGAATTTGGTCCATCAAGAAAGAGAATGGAAGGGCCTGTTTGTGACACACCAGCTGTGACACACAGAATTGTGGGTCCGGTCTGTGGTACACATGCTTACGGTCAGAGCTAGGGTATTTATACCCTATTTTGTACCCTGGAGTGTGCTAGTTATGACAAAGCCTAAATGGTTTTCTCACAGAATGGACAAAAAGGGCAAGAATGAGCTGATTGCCTTAGCTTCGAAGTGACAAAATGTTGATGGGATTTGTAACAACCTCTTAATGTTCAGACAAGTAGGGTGTATGCAAAAGATTTCCATAGGGTATGGGTGAGGGATGGCCACTTATTGCATGTTTGAAAGGATTAGCATAGACCCATCAATGACTGCATAATCCTATCTGGGTTTTCATGATCCTGGACACATCTCAGGCCATCATGACCTTGAATGTCCTCCAGTCAGCTTGACCCCAAACATCTTCAGTCACTGTGACCCTGAAAGGTGTCCAATATGTGCAGTTATGAAATCCCATGGGACGGGTAACAGGGTATGCTAACAGGACATTACCTCCAATCCAAGCCTGGCTCTATAGCCAGGGCCGGTTTAAGGCACTGGCGGTGTCAGCATCCGCAGGGGGGCCCATTATTGTGGGGGCCCCATAGTAACCCTCCTCCTCCTGCAAAAACATTATTAGCAATATCATCTGAATATCCTGTACTGTGAATCATTTAGGTTGGGTTAAGTTACATTGACCTGAGAAAAACATATGGGCCCCCCAAAATAAAAGCGTTGCAGGGGGCTCCAAAATCCCTTAAACTATACCCATCCTCTTCCATGGTGTCGGTGGATCATGCCTTCACCTCCAGAGCTCCTAGTGGAATGAGGGACTGACCCTTGGAATGAAAACATGTGGTGGTACAATTTACATATGACCAACACTACCCTTTTTGAGATCACAGATATCCTCAGACCACACCCAGAGCATAGAAGAACAATAACCAGGGAAGCCATCTCCATAGAAGAAGATGTAGCCATAGATCTCTGGTGGCTTTCTAGCCCTTTCCTCTGTTGTAAGCTCGCTACTCAGTTTGAACTAGAAATGTTCACCATGTTGTAAATTTGCATAGAGATGTGCCTTCCTATAGAGCATGCACTCCTGAAAAGTTCAGTTCTGTGAAATTAGATGAACACCACAGGGTGAGATAATATGGATGGGCAACCACTTGTGGGATGGGGTTTTGTGCAAGGGAACTCTGTTTGCAAGGTGTGGCTGGTGCTTGAGCTACCGAGGAAGGTGCTCTGTAGCCTCTACATTGTGTCAGCCACAGCTACTCTTCATGGCAAAAAGCTGGGAAGGGGGATTAGATGAGAGAAAAACAGAATAGCACAAATGTCATGCAAAAAGCCCCTGTTTACTGCCAATGATATCCAGCCTCTATTCTACTATAAAAACCTTGAGTGAAAATGCCCCTAGAAAGAGAAGGCAAACTCCACTTTCCCAGCACAAAAGAATAATATTGCACCAGAAATTTCCAAGAGCTTCCAAATAATGAGGAAAGGTTGCTAAAAGGAGTGGAAATGAAATGTAGAATTACATTCTGCAAGGTGTGAGCTATTTTTCATTGATGAACTGTACAAGGATATATACAGAAAGCAAGGCAGTTATCAGAATTTTCAGAGTAAAGTATAGATTCCAGATATGATAATTCAATATTGTCTGTGCAATTAACCCGTGGGTCCCTGCATTGGGTTCCTGGCAAAGGACATTATCAGACTAGTGTCTAAACATGCTGTAATTCTGTGAATGAGGATAGTGGAAATATTGTGGAATTATCACACTTATTATCGCATGTCACTGTAATTGTGTGAAAGAAATGCCACAGAATTGTCACATGATGACTACTAGCGCTTTAAGAATGGGAGTTTATGTCTATGATTTAGCATGGGTGAGCTTACAGCGGTTCTCACAAGAAGATGCAAGCACACTTAAAACTTAATTAACAAAGTAAATGAATACACAAGCACTAAAACAAACCTAAAAACATGCAAACTAAATGGGACATTTAATAAAAAGAGTGTTCTGTGCTTTGTTTTCATGTTTTCACCCAGATGTTTTCTTGCTGAGGACCACCCATTCATGCTGTAATCTTGTGATTACAATGGGACGTGGTTAGATCTATTCATGGCTTATCCCATGAATTAGAAGAAACACCTTTTTCGTGGCTGAAGCACATTGTAACAATGCAAAGATGTGTGATAGCGGAACCTGGCTGTGCTACTGTGGTGTAGTAATCCCACAATTTTTGCTTTGTCTGATAATGTCTAAACTCTGTCTCTGGACCCTCCAGACTTCTTTTGTACCCTAATAGGGAATTTGCCTAGCATGGCCTGAGCTGACCTTGATGTTCTCATTTACAATAGCTGCATAAAATGAATGTTTGAATAGTAGCATTTACAGCCCTTAAAAATTGGTTTACATCATGTTCCTTGCAAAACAGACCATAAAGGAAGAATTTTTCAAGAAAGAAAGAAAACTAAAGTTTGTCAATTAGTCCGAAGTTACAGAAAAATGTTTGGGATTTCAGCCTAAGGACTTTTTCGGACAAGTAAAACGATTGTGAGTAAAAATCGCCAAAATATTCCACTTAAATGTCCCTGCGGTACTGCAACAGTACCGGTAGGGACAGGCGTCATCCAAAAGGGATGCCCTGCAGCGCTGCAGCCTCGCAACATGGCGAGGCTGCTTGCGCTGCATTTTACTTGTCAGAAAAGGTCCTAAGTCTTAATGTCACATTTTGTCAAAATCAGTTGATAAATATGCATTCTAGAGCAAAATATTCAGAAACCTGAAGTATTAATTTGGGAGATGCCCAGACAAAGTCTGGGTCTAAAATCTTACTACTGTCTTCACTTTGGGCCCATTAAATAAAATGAAGGTAGAGACTCTGTGATGAAACACGGATTTGTATAACATAACAGAAAAACAGATAGACTGGGGGGCCGGGGTCTTTATATTACAGTACAGATTAATCTTAAAGTAATTATTATTTACCTAACAGGGATGGCTGGCATTCTGTATTGCAGTTAAAGATTCATAACCTTGACTTATGAATGTGTAACTGCTCCATATTCAGTAAGACTATGTGCCTTATCACATGAGGGAAGGAAGCGGCCTCACACTCCAATAATAATGCCCTCCACCTTGCTTTATTGCACAATATCAGCATGTTTCAGCTATTCTCCCATTCCGGTCCTGTGGGAGATGGTGGCAAACACAAGTCTTTTTGTTAACTGGAAAAATCTATTAGCAAAAAGACCTGCCTTTATCACTATCTCCCATGGGACTGGAATGGGAAAACAGCTGAAACACACCAGTGTCCTGCAATAAGGCAAGGTGGGATGCTCTACTCTTGGGCTTTACTTCCCCTTTACTTCCTTCATGTGATAAGCCCCTTAGTATTCATGACTGTGGCATTTTTGCCACGTGACATGATCATAAATTCCCCCTCCCCTCAACCTGCCTTAACAACCAGCAGTCGCATTGAGTTATGGGGGTCACAGGAATGAAGAAGAAAAGCAGTCACCCAAAGGGAAGGTATTTTTACCATACATCAAGGGAGTCACAGACAGAATAGGGAAACTGATGAGGAAACACAATCTCCAAACAATCTATAGACTAACCAAAAAAATCCAAGAAATGCTATGCTCAGCGAAGGACAAAAGAGACCCCCCTCACAGCTGCAGGAGTTTACCACATACCATGCAGTTGTGGACAAGTTTACATAGGGACCACTGAATGCAGCGTGCAAACACGAATCAAAGAACATGAGAGACACTGCAGACTGGGCCAGCCACAAAAATTAACTGTAGCAGACCTGTTATAAACCAACCTGGACACAAAATGCTATTTGAAAACACAGAAATTCCAGACCAGGCCAACAACTATCATGTCAGAATGCACAGAGAAGCTATTAAAATCCACAAACACCTGGACAACTTCAACAGGAAAGAAGAAACCCTAAAAGTAAACAAAATCTGGCTCCCAGTTTTGAAATACAATAGAATCAAAACTCAACACTTACAAAAGAATTCCACCCAGGGACAGGGGTATTCCTAGCAGATAATGGCCCATCAACCAACCATCAGCCAAACAGACACTAACAAGCCTTGCATTTCTATACCTAGAAACTAACCATTCAATTACACAAATTTACATATACTCCCCTACAGGGGTTCACAGCATATAAACTCCACATACACACACCTATACAACCATTCTCTGAGGATGCCAGCCACGGATGCTGCCGAAACGTCAGAAAGAAACTATTCCAGAACACGGCCTCACAGCCCAGAAAAAAAACCCAAGGAAAATCTATGGATGCCGGCCGTGAAAGCCTTCAACTTCACATTATGGGGGTCTGTTCAACTGGTGACTGGGGCATAGGAAGATGACATTTCCAGCCCCCTCCCAGCAGTAAGTGTGGCTGCAACAATCATCAGCAGGAGTCCTGTCACAATTCCTTGTTGCAGCTTCACTTGCTGGTGGGAGGGGACTGGAGATATTCCCCTCCTGCACCCCAATTGCCAGTTGAACCAATCTCTATCACTTGATATGGCTGCTGGCTGTTAAGGCAGGTTTGGGGATTAAGCCAGGAGATGTTACTTAGTTACTAATGCGTAACTACATAGGTGAGAGAGAATATCGGCAAACATACTATTTAATACATCTCCAGTGAGGGACTGGAGGTTGTACTCCATGCAAAAATTAGCAAAGCAGCTCTAAGTACATTGGTGGGGCCTTTCACTCTGGTAGTGTTATTTTTGATCTTATCCAGAGAGAAATGCACTTTTTTCCCCCAGTTCACCCTGATCCATTGTCTAAGAAGCACTCAATGTATTCTTGATTTGGCACCTTGGAGAATTATCTCTACAGCCAAGACTTTTGGGATCCAAAAATAAGGATGAACGTTTTTGCAACTTTGGATCTTGTGAATCAGGTTGCAGCAAGTGCAAAATTAATGGCTGCGGCTAAGCTCAGCCCAAATCATAAGCTGCCAAGTTTCCAGAATTAATGGCATTAATGCAACATTTTCCCTCATATAGTGAAATGTATATAGTTGAATGATGCCAGAATCAGACACACACGGAAGGCTATAGGAATAGTGCCAAGAATAGATGCAGTCACTGAAGATTTGCATTTTCCTTTGTATTTGTTTGTTTTCCCCCACCTCATCAGGTAAATTCTCCTGCTCTGATTAGCTTGATTTCCTGGAAATCTGGAGACTATTCAATTGGGAATGGACACAAAGAACCAAGGCAACTGCCCTCCCTCCTCAAAACCTACCTCCCCCAGTGACCCAAGAACTGTACTTTGATGAAGCCATACCTCTTACTCTTTTAGGCCATTTATTTGGTCAAGGCCTCTGTAGTGTTCCCTCTCATTCTCTCCCCCCCCCTTTCCCCTCTCTTGCTCACGTAAGCCAACAATGAGCATAACAGAAATGTAGCTACTTGGGCTAGATTCTATAGGAAATGCTAAAATTCTTTGCAGGCTGATTGGAATATTTCTTTCCAGCTGTAGCGAACCTGGGGAGCCAAAGAGACCCAGAGTTTACACATCAGCACAGTGCTGTCCTTTTTTTCTTTTCTTTTCTTTTCTTTTCTTTTCTTTTTTTTTTTTTCATTCTTTCGGTAGTGAGTGGGGAAGAGCCTCCAACCACATGCTTCCTTTTCCAGCAACAACCCCACCCACCCCATCCCACCACCAGAAAACAGTGGTGGATATTGCTGGTGGGAGCTGGGTTTCATTAGCAGTGAAGGGAGTTGGAGGAAGGGGGTGGAAGGAAAGAGAAGCAATGCATTTGTAGGGATAAGTAAACTCTTCCATGCATTTTCAGAGGCAGAGTGAGCAGCACTAAGTAAAGAAAGCTGGGAACTCAGGATAGAACGCAATCATCTTTTTGAGCAGGCTGCAGAGGGATGCATGTATCTGATTTACTTGGCTATCCTAGATGGCAAAACAGCTCACTGCATAGGTAAGCGAGAAACTGGCAAAGCTCCATAGTTTGTTATGTTAAGCAAACCACTTTAAGCATAAACCTCAGTGGTCAAAATGAGTCCCTCTCTCTTCCCAATTTCTGCAGACAATAATCTAGTAAATTCTATGCACAATACGCCAGCTCACTTATGCTTGGCTGTGTTTAGGGTTTTTTTTTTTAATGCAAGGACATGATGGCTTGTAGAGAGTTTGTTCACAGGAGTGTCAAAGACAATCCATGTTTAATTGCACAAGAAAGAAGATAGCGAACACATGTAGGAGTAAAGTCAGAAAAGCTAAAGTACAGAATGAGCTCAGGCTTGCTAGAGAGGTTAAGAACAATAAAAAGGGTTTTTTTGGGTTTGTCCGCAGCAAAAGGAGGAAGAAGGAAATGATAGGGCCACTACGTGGAGAAGATGGCAAAATGCTAACAGGGGACAGAGAAAAGGCAGAATTACTCAACACCTTCTTTGCCTCAGTGTTTTCAGAAAAGGTTAAGGGGGACCAACCTGAGGATAAAGGTACAGAAGACACAACAGGGGAAATCCAGCACAGAATAAGCAAAGAGGTAGTACAGGAATACCTTCTTAATCTAAATGAATTTAAATCTCCAGGACCAGATGAACTACATCCAAAAGTATTAAAAGAGCTGGCAAATATAATCTCAGAGCCATTGGCAATAATCTTTGAGAACTCCTGGAGAACAGGGGAAGTCCCAGCAGACTGGAGGAGGGCAAACGTTGTCCCCATCTTCAAAAAAGGGAAAAAAAGAGGATCCCAACAATTATTGTCCAGTTAGTCTGACATCAATACCAGGGAAGATTCTAGAGCAGATCATTAAATAGAGAGTCTGTGAACATTTAGAAGGCAATGCCATAATTACAAAAAGTCAACATGGGTTTCAGAGAAACAAGTCATGCCAGACTAATCTGATCTCTTTTTTTGATAAAATTACCAGCTTGGTAGATGAAGGGAACGCTGTGGACATCACATACCTTGATTTCAGTAAGGCCTTTGACAAGGTTCCCCATGACATTCTTGCAAACAAGCTTGTAAAATGTGGGCTAGACAAGTTAACAGTTCAATGGATTTGTAATTGGTTGACCGGCCGAACCCAAAGGGTGCTCAACAATGGCTCCTCTTCATCTTGGAAAGATGTGACCAGTGGGGTGCCACAGGGTTCTGTCCTGGGCCCAGTGCTATTCAACATCTTTATCAATGACTTGGATGAGGGAATTAGGGGCATACTTACCAAATTTGCAGATGACACCAAATTAGGAGGAGTAGCTAATACTCTGGAGGACAGGATCAAAATTCAAGATGACCTGGATAAACTGGAGAGCTGGGCCAAAGCTAACAAAATGAAATTCAATACGGAGAAATGTAAGGTACTGCACTTAGGGCGAAAAAATGAAATGCATAGATATAGGATGGGGGAGACCTGGCTGAATGAGACTACGTGCGAAAGGGATCTAGGAGTCTTAGTAGACCACAAGTTGAACATGAGTCAACAGTGTGATGCGGCAGCTAAAAAGGCCAATGCGGTTTTGGGCTGCATCAATAGAAGTATAGTGTCCAGATCAAGGGAAGTAATAGTGCCGCTCTATCCTGCCTTGGTCAGACCTCACCTAGAATACTGTGTCCAGTTCTGGGCACCACAATTCAAAAAGGATATTGACAAATTGGAGCGTGTCCAGAGGAGGGCGACTAAAATGGTGAAAGGTCTGGAAACCATGCCTTATGAGGAGAGACTTAGGGAGCTGGGTATGTTCAGCCTGGAAAAAAGACGTTTAAGAGGCGATATGATAGCCCTGTTTAAGTATTTGAAGGGGTGTCACATTGATGATGGAGCAAGCTTGTTTTCTGCTGCTCCAGAGATTGGAACACGGAGCAATGGATGCAAGCTCCAGGAACAGAGATTCCACCTCAACATTAGGAGGAACTTTTTGACAGTAAGAGCTGTTCGGCAGTGGAATGCACTCCCTCGGAGCGTGGTGGGGTCTCCTTCCTTGGATGTCTTTAAAGAGAAGCTGGATGGCCATCTGTCAGGGATGCTTTGATCATGATTTCCTGCATGGCAGGGGGTTGGACTGGATGGCCCTCGTGGTTTCTTCCAACTCTGCAATTCTATGATTCTATGATATGTAGCAGTTGAAGAAAAGTGGGCCTGGATTTCAGTGACATCTGCAATGTTGTATCAGATTTCTAATTCATATGGAATGGTGTTAGAGGTAAATACACACCCAGGATAGCTTGCAAATATACCGGTAGTTCTTAGTTAGGGCTGCCACTTGTTATAGATGGGCCACTGTACCACTGATGAGTATAAATAGACAGGAATCAGCTGGTGAAGCGTGCTCAACACAGATATTCAGGGATGGGAGTACTGCACCAGTAGAGGTTTGGCTTTGCCACACATTTGTTGAAGATACATGTTCTAGAACAGGAGTGAGGAGCCTGTTTCAGCCTGAAGTCTGTACTCAATTTCAGAAACTTTCTCTGGGGCCACATTCCAGAGGTGGGCACGGCAAAAGGCAAAATGGTAACACCCAAAATGCCAGCATATTTTAGCTTAAAGCTCTTACTGCCAGAAACTAAAGCTTAGGAGAGGAATTCACTCTTTCAGAAAGGAAAAACAAAAACATAAAATTGCTTTTTAAAAAACACATACACAACAACAACAACCAAATGATGGTGTCATGGGGAGAGGAATGCTAGCCACCTGAGGACTTGCACAGGGTTAGATTCAGCCTCAAGTCCTGAGGTTCCCCATCCCTGATCTAGAAGGTATATGCAGTATACAATCAATACTAAAAGTTATGTCTCCCAGAATGTATCATATAAAAACAAAAGAATGTGAAGACTAGTGTTTTTGATTTCTATGAACAGTTGTGAAAGACTGAGAGTGAAGAAAGCTGATAGGAGGAGAATGCTGTAATTCCACAAATAAGGAAAGCAGAAACATAGTGGCATTACCACAGTAATTTTCGCTCGTTGCTGTAATCACAGGATTAAAGGTCATGCCATAGTAACACTTAGGACTTTTTCGGATGGAAGAAAAGTAACGCAAGCAGCGTCGCCAGGTTGCGACGCTGCTGCGCAAGAGGGCGCCAGTTTCGAACGACGCTCTTCCCAGCGGTACTGTTGCAGCGATCAGCGATTGCGAGTAAAATATGATGCTGGGAAGGAAAAATATCACGCTCAAATGCCCCAGCGGTACTGCAACAGTACCGCTGGGAAGAGCGTCATTCGAAACTGGCGCCCTCTTGCGCAGCAGCGTCGCAACCTGGCGACGCTGCTTGCGTTACTTTTCTTCCATCCAAAAAAGTCCTTAATTACCTTCTAATAACACAGTATTAACACTTTGTACTGGCCCGTGCATGCTCCTTTAAGGAAAATGTTCACTTACTTCCGTGATTTAGCATGGCCGCAATTTCAACAGTTCTCTTGAGAAGACACAACTTTGCTTCAAAAACACTGAAAACATGTAAATAATGAAAGAAGTTCATATACAAACATTTAAACAAACACAAAAACATTATAAGAACAGGTCGCAATTCATTAAAACAGTGTCCTGTATATCCTTTGCATGTTCTCACCCAGATGTTTTCTCATTGGGAAAAGGAAGGGAGGAAAGAGACTGCCTATTTTTGCTGTAATCTCACAATTATAGCTGAACTTGATTTCGTATACTCTTCAGTAGCGTGAAAACAGCAATATTGAGAGGAATTCACAGCTTAACCTGTGAATTAAAAGTGACACCTGATTGGCTGCTGGACCACACAATGTGTATGGGATGACAACTATGTTGTGTGATAATGTCATGCCCCATGAGCCTGATGAGGCTATAGAGTCAGAGGAGGAGGAGGACATGGCAGGGGATGGCCCTAGGGACCCTGGCACAGGTTTATCTACACCTTGCCAGCAGGGAACCCTGCCAACCTAGAGGCTCGAGCAGAGGAAGAGCCTGGTCCAAGTGCGTTGGCATCAGTCCCAGCAGAGAGTCCTGACCACTAAGATAAGGACAAAGAAGAGAGGGACTTGCCTTCACTATCGTATACCCAGCAGTGAGCTCAAAAGGAGGCTCAAAGGAGGTCTCTGAGAATTTATGAGAAGAACTTGCTCATTCAGAAACACCTGGCAAAGCCTTAATTGCTTTATATAGGCTGGAAGAGGCAATGGAGGCTTTGTCAGAGATCAACTGATTTCCTTGAAGAAATCTTCCTGCTGACTTTGGTGCCTGAATCCTTGCTGCCTTGACCTTGGACTGTTCCTGACCACCCTGTTGCCTGGTACTGCTGACCCACAGACCGACTGTATTCTGGACTTTTCTCTGTGTGCCTTCTTGCCTGTATTGCTGCTTCTCCAAGAAATGGGACCTTTCTTGTTCTGACCTTTATCTGGCTCTCCCTAATTAGCTATCACTGGGGCTTGTCTGCTTTCCCAGCCCTTGTTTATCCTGCTGGCATTTTGAGCTGCTTTTCTGGACAGATAGAGGGATCCTGTTCACACTACTGTGACATCATAATTGTGCAATTTTACCTCATATGACAAAGTCCTAGGAAAACAAGACTGCATTACAAGTGGATAGACTTAGGACATTATCAGATGCAGCAAAAATCATGGGATTATGACATCATGCTAGCAAGAACAGGCCCCACTATCACACTACATCATTATCCTTGTGTGGTTACTCCATGCTCCAGCCGCGAAAAAGGCATTATTTCTAATTCACAGGATAAGCCATCAATAGATTGGCAATAGCGTTTTTTGCACTGTTAAGGGTGTGCATAAACACATCCTGTTGTAATCATGAGATTACAGTGTAAATGGGCAGTCTGGGTGAGAATGCAAAAATGAAGCACAGGACATTATTTTTATGAACTGTCCCATTTAGTTTCAATGCTTTTATGTTTGTTTCAGTGCTTGTGTATCCATTTGCTTTGTCAATTAAGGTGTTTTTTTGAATGTTAAGCATGCTCATGTTTTCTCATGAGAACCGTCGAAATCTCACCCATGTCAAATCATGGAAGTAAGCTCCTGTTCTTAAAGTACTAGTGGTTGTTGTGCAATAATTCTGTGGTGTTTCTTTCCTGTGGTTACAGCTACCCATGATAATAAGTGTTATACTGCCACAATGTCCCCACTACCTTCATTTGCAAGGTTGTTGATAACAGGGTGACTTGGACGTCTCTCATTCACAGTGTCACCATATGTCACCATATGTCAAAGTCAACTTGATGACAATTAACAACAATAACAAGCTCTTAACACAGAGCAGTAGAAAACAAGGGATGTGAGCAGGCTCTTGCCATCCCTAGCAGGAGGCAAGGTGAGCATTTAGGGTAACATTGAAGTTGACTGGGGGAGGACACAATGTTGCTGTTGGTTGCTCTGTCTGTTCCTATAGTTTAAGGGGTGGGGGTTAAACAAACACACAGACCATTTAGAGGTAATTCCCAGATGAGCAGCGTCATTTTATTACTACCAAGAGGCTGGGATTTTACATGGGGGGGGGGACCATGTGGTTGCATAGTTCCATCTAAAGGACATTCCTCTTCATCCTTTCTGAATGGGAGGAGGAGCTCATGGCCTTTATACTAGAACAGTAAGATTTTTGTACATTTAAAAAAAATACGGCATGCCCATCCAGGTCTCTAGAGCCAATAGTGAGCAGAGACACAGAACAGATCTGATGATTGGGCAATTGTCTATAGTGTTTAAAAATCTGAATATTTCTTGGCAACATTACCTATGCAGCTTCCTTCATCATTCTTCCTCTCCCTGCTTTCCAGAGAGGGTGGATTTAAAAACAGCATCAAGAAGTCCTCAACTGATAATAAACAAGAGTTTCTGTTGTGAGAATTCTCACTTCTTTGCAATACAGTAGTTTGTTTCCCCCCATGGTGGCTTGTAAAGATATCTAACTCAGATGGTGCATGCCATCTTATGAATAAATTAATCAATTTGTTTCAGTCACAGACCAGAAATACAAAACATATACAAACAACAAAATCAATATCATATTTACAATGCATCCACAACATGTCTAAAACATGGTAGATTGAATTAAACTATATAAGCTAAAACATTATTCACTAAGATCTTTCACAACTTGTCTCCTTAGTTTTATAGCAGCAGCACAGAACTTAGACACTTTTAAAGTGATCTGTGATTTCCTATCCTCTATTATATATTTTAAATGGTAATCATCACATCTGCCTGGAATTCATTGCACAATAGGAGTAATGAGTGTAGAAAGAGTGTCCCTGTAGAAATGGCAATATAATAGGACATAACTGACAATTTCCACCTCATTCAGATCAGATGGGCATATCCTCTCTGAGTAGAGTATGGTTCCAAATCTGCCCTGCAGTAATACTGATGGCAGAATATTAAACCTAGCTAAGGTAAAGGTTTTTCTAAATTTAAGAATATCCAGCTTGGATTGATATTTCACTGGTATAAACAACCTCCCACTAGCTTTAATTTTTTGAGTACCTAGCCATTTCACTCAGATGGCATTGCAACTCAACATCCCAAATACGTTACTTAATTGTGGATTTAGCTTTCTCATATCCAAGGGTTATTAAAGCCTGAGGCATGAACCCTAAGCTTCTCAGCTTCTCCTGCAGCACACATTTCCATTTTATCTGACACATGCCTATAAAAGTTAGAAGAGACAGACCCACTGGAATAAAAATCAGTTTTAACCAGTAATGGATCTTAAGGATCCATGCCCAGGCCTCACTTGTAATTCATCCCATTTCCAGTTGGACTGCTGCATTTGGTACACAGGAGGGCCCCCCCCAGCAAGTGCAAAAAGAATTTGGTTCAGAAAATTTCAGAAGAAATAACATTTTTGTAACTGCACACCTGGGAGCCATATAAAAGTTGAGAAATAATATTTGCTACAAATAACTGGGTAGCTGCAGGGATGGATTGTCCTCTTTTCCCATAGAAGAACCTTGTGATTGCTTTGATATTCCTCTGGGCATTTCTGTGGAGTTTTTAATATGAGTGCCCCATGTATCTCTTGCATGAAAAGTTATGCCCAAATATTTGAAAAACGTTACCTGTTCAACAGGCTGGTTATCAATCCTCCATTTATGCTTCACTTTTCCCCTAGAAAACACCATCCTCTTAGCCTTGAAATAATTAACTATCAGTTGTTCAGTTTTACAGTAAGACTCTAGAGTTGTTAGAAGGTGCCTTAATCCCACACAGGACAGAGTAGAACTGCACCATCAGTGTACAGGAGAAGAGGGGAGGCATACTTGCAATTTGAGTGTATGAGCACACTCTTCCTCCATGCTTTCAACTAAGAAAATATTAAAAATTAAATAAAACATGTGCAACTACACAGCCTTCCATTATAGGTCTAGATTTGTTCTGTTAAATGTCCTTCCTGTAGATGACCCTTTTGAACCTCCAGGATGCTCTGAGGGAGTTGCTCACTGACACATTTCTTTACTGCACTATTGATCTATGCAAGGGAAAATACATCCTGTCATGTTATGCTTTTAATGTTTTGATGTTGATATAAAACTCCATAAAGACAAAATTGAAAAAAAATGTCCCTGATAGCCACATCTAATCTGAAGCCACATGTTTTCATACAGACTATGGATGAGAATCAAAAGGCATCTGTCTGTGTTCATGACACTTAATTTTTCCCATAACCTATCTCACATAATGAGATTGAAATCAGACTTGCACTCTATAAAAACAACATAGAAAGATTCCCCCTTTTATTGAAGCATATTTTTCCATAAGATGTTGGAGCTCTTGCTCAGTGTTTGACTGCTCCACCCTAAATCCTGCTTGTGCTTCAGCTAGTATGTTCCTGATTCAACCAATCCACTAATTTGTTACAACGAAGGGCAGCAGATAATTTACTAATAATACTAAAGAGACTGATAGGTCCATAGTTTGATGGCTCAGATCTTTTCTGTTTCTTATATAATGTATGATGATTGCTAATCCCCAGTCATCTGAAATAATCACAGAGCAATCTAAACTAGTGAACAAGTTGGTTAGCACTGGGACCCACCAGTCCATGTTGGCCTTAAGTAACTCTCATGGAATGCTAGCTGCACCTGGAGCTTTGCCCTGTTTAAGATTTGAAATAAGCTTATGGGCTTCCTCTGTTGCAACTGGGGGCCAATCTGGGCCAGCACTGATCAAGATCAGAGGGAGCAATGTGTTTCCCATGCCTTGGATGGAATAGCATATTCCACTTCTAATGGAGCATTTTGCCACCCTTTTGTGATAACTCTCCGAAAGGTGGCAGAATCTCTCCTCAAAGAGGTGTCTATTAAATGTTGCCATGCTTCCTTGTAAGCTTAGTTCTTTTTCAGTTTAATCAAAGTTTTATATGTTCTCTTAAATTCAAACCATTATGTTGGGAGTATAGCTGACCTGTATGACCTATATTAGGAGCCAGTGTGGTTTGAGTGTTGGACAAGATCTCTAGACACCAAGGTTTGAATCCCTGCTCAGCCATGAAATGCACTGGGTGACCTTGGGCAAGTCAAACTCTCTCAGCCTCAGAGGAAAGCAAGTGCAAACCTTTGAACAAATCTTGCCAAGAAAACCCCATGACAGTGTCATCTTAGGGTTGCCCTAAGTCAGAAATGACTTGAAAGCACACAACAACAACAACAACAACAACAACGACGACAACAACAACAACAACCTATATTCATCCAGCTGTGTGCTTTATGTCAATACTTTCCTGGTCAAACCACCATTTAGACTGATTAGATATCAAGAGATGTTGTGAACCCTTTTTATGACTCAGACAAATCTGGAGAGAAAATCATATCTTGAATAGCACTATTGTTATTTCTGGAGAAGCTGCACCATCTTAGCCAATGAATGCCTATGAAATGTTTTCTGTACAATGGCTGCTGGTGGCTTCTGTCAGTGAAGCAGTGAATCTACTCTGGATATTAATCTGAACTTTAAAGGATCTATCCACAGTGCCAGACCTATTTTGGGGGGACAGAACAGCAGCTTAAATAACTCCCTTAAAGGTCAAACTAAAATGCAGAACAGATTTATCACCCATCTGTCATGGAAGCCGCCACAGTTTGCTGTAACAAGGATTTTCCTGGAGCTTTCCCAGTGAGGCAATTTCAGTCTACTTTCACCACTGATTAAAGCACATTCTTATGACTGAGAATCCCTGTTCCTTTCCTTCCAGCTTTTTGGTATTTCCATTCAAACTTTGCTCTGTAAACTAGAAAGGAGGAAAATGATGTTACTGTGTAAAACACTGTTTCTTTTGAAGTCTGGAACTGCCTCATAATGATCTATCTAGCTCAGTACTGTCTACACACCGACAAACGGTCCAAGGTTTCAAACAGAAATCTTTCACATCTCTATTAGAAAACTGCAGGGATTAAAACTAGGAGAGCATGTGCTCTGCCACAGAGGCATGGGCTCTGCCCTGTGACATGTTCCCATGAAGACTACTCATCTCTTCCATGTGACATGATCCCATGAAGGCTACTCATCCCTTGGTTCCTTACTGGGTGTGGCTTTAGTTACTCACTTTGATCTTTCTCTGACAGGCCTGTTCAGTGCTAATGATATCTATGTGTAGTGTATATTCTGTCCCACTTGCCTTTGAAATATGAGATGTGAGGTGATTTTTTCCCCTGCTGTTTCTTCAAGTATCCAGAATAAAGAGTGGAAAGCTTGTTATGCAATGAAAGTTTTTCTCTATTAGTTGTCATGATCATTGCTCACAAGAAGCTTTGATCACCAGGATTAGCAGATGTGTGGGTATATGTTGGCAGCACCTGTGAAGCTGTCAACATACACAGGGAGACAATCTAGGCTTTTGTGCCTCTTTACAGTAAGAATTTCAAAAATTACAGACTATTTGGTGGATGTCAAAACAGCCAGAAGTTTTGGTGTCTATAATCAAAGGAACAACTATCCACTCATAGAAAACCTTGCAATTCTGTGACTATGTTGGGGACACATAAGCTTCAGGCTCTTTGTAACCCTATGATTACATTCGCTTGGGTTCTGAATGCCCTCAGCCTGAGCTGCATTGTGTACCACCACAAGTATGCATTGTTCTGGGCAGAGGGGAGGTTGGGTTAATCTTCCAGTTAACTCAACTCTACTGGTTCAATGGAAGTAAGGAATTTCTCAAATATATGTGTGATTCTGTCAAGTTTGATCTTGCTGAAGTATTCTTTTTTTTCATCACCAAACTTGTTCTGACTCAGGTCCAGATCACATTCATGAGCATGCATTGGAGGGGGGAAGTGTCCCTCATACAGAAGTTTGTATATATTGCCATGGTTTTTTAAGAAAAATGTGGACACATTTTTGTGCAAATTTTGTGCACAAAAGTGAAATCCTAATTCACTAGTGGGCAATTTGTTTGTTAGGACAAGTAAAATTCTATTGTGTGTGCAAGCTTTTGAGTTCCCCAGAAGGCTTCATAAGACTAGATGGTTCAACAAAAAACAAGCAAACAAACAAACAAAAAAAGGTGGAGGAAGAAGTGCTAAAATTTGAAAATTGACCAGATTTTTCAAGCCATGAGTGTTGTACTCAAATTTAGGATCATCCCAGGCTGGTGTTTTGTGCCATCAATAGTATGATAAATAATGTTGCCTCTTGGCAGTTCTTATCACTTCCCTGTCCAAACTGTTATCTGAATTGCTTGGGGTCTATGGGGACCCTCTAATGTTCTGTATTTACTTTGGGGAACTTAATTAGCTCAACTTGGCATGTGAGAAAAGGTACAATTAAATGAACTTTATTGGAAATTAATATCAACAGCATTCATGTAAACACTCAGGCTTCAGACACTCACACAAGGATATTGAAAATAGTAGGAAGTATTTGGATAGAGGAATAGAGTAAGAGGATGGCAGGTTTTACTGTACCAAGCCTGCAGAGAAGAGATTGCAAAGTACACCGACAGCAAAGAGGTCCAGATGATAGAATGGTGACACAGATTGACATAGAGTCAGAAGGAATAGGGTCTGTGCATGCTTTGGTGGTGTTTTAGGGTGATATCTGTATGAAATAATTCCCCCAAAGGGATGGGATTTTGAGTGAAATACAATGTTTCTTGCAGTTTCACATGACTAAACAAAGGGTGCTCTGGAAGAGTTAATGATTGTTAATGGATGCTGTATTAGGGATTAGGAACAGAATAGGAGCAGGCAAGGTTTTTTGTTGGAAGGGGACAAGGGAAGGAAGGACTTGTTTTACTAGCATTAATGACTCTGCTATTGTTGAGTGGATTAGTGAATGCCTCACCTCCAGGTTTTAAGTTCTGACCTGAGTATTTGGTTTTCGGGGATTTCTAAAGGTCCTTCCCTTGGTCATACATGAATCCTGCCTTGGTATTTGGGGGTTTCTGGTTTACCTGCAACCATGTGGATGGCCACAGTGAGCCAAATTATTAAATATAGCCAACTATTAAATATTCGATGATGGGGGCTACCAGGGAAGCTAACAAAACACTCCTGGCTTTTATGATGCTATCTATGATTGTGATGCTATCTATGACATATATTTCCAGACTCTTGCAATCCTCTCCTCCTCCTCTGTTTTTATTTTGTAACATTTTCTCTAGAGTGGTAAACTCACAACAGGGCCATTCCTATGTTTATTTCCTCAGAACAAGATGGGCACCCCCTCACAGGCTTCAGTAGACTGTCTCTTCCAGTGCCTCATAGGGAGTGAGTACATGTGGATTAGGGGGTGATGTTGTTCCAGGAAACAAACATAGGAACCTCACCTTTACAGTTAATCCTTTAGCATTATAAATAAGTTTTTTTTTAAAAAAAATCCATAGAACCTTATCACAAAAGGAGTAAGTTCCTGTATTCAGAAGGATCAACCCCCATACAGACATACTAGTCAGCCTGAGGATAGCTTCCACTCCCTCCCTCCCCCTTCCCAATATTACAACTTCAACCTAAGTTAAAAACTAAACCAAGTCTCCCTCCCTTCCCCCCTCCCTCCCTCTCTCTGAGCAAAATTTATAGCAACAAATACCACTACTCTGAACAACAACTATCTGTCCATCCTCATCTTTTAGAAAGATTCAAAATACTTTGGAATGCTGTGGGAAAGGAGGAGAAATATGTTCAAACACTTTGTGAGTGACAAAACATTTTTGGTGTTGTGGTGTTTTTTTTTAAAAATGGATGTGTCATGATGCCTAGGGATTGGGTAACTTAGCCCCAATCAGCAAAAATTCTTTGGGATCTGTTTATTAAGTCCATTTAGGACTATCACAAGATAATTTGTATTCCTAGTCTTGTCAGCCCCATATAGCATGAAATATAGTAGAAATTATGGAAGCTGTAGTCCAAAAACATCTGGAAAACACTGAATTGCCTACTGTTGGGTTGTCAGATTTCCTCTGGGTTTAGTGCTGGGTTTCACTGGATTAATTTTCATCACAGTGTTTCTATAGCAAACAGGAAATAATGACCTGGGGATGGACCTCAGTTATTCTGTGTGCTCAAGAACAAAACTTTGAACCAGAGAAGAAGTTTTTCCATCCAGATGCCTTTCAGGACATCACACAACCCTGTCTGGGAGGGGAAAGGTCTGTTAAGTCTAATATTTGAAAGTCTAAAATCTACACCAGTCACTGAGGACACTGCAGTGAATTAATGGAATCTCTGAGACATAACATTGGCTTAAAGTTCAACAGGACTGTCAGCTATCAACACATGGCACATTGCATAAACAGCAATAAAACAAATAGTGGATTCATGAATTGCACATGCACAAATTTTGCAAGGAAAATACTCAAGAACTAGTTCACAAATTATTCACATTGACAGGGGCAGCAGCACTACCACCTTTGATTTCCTTTGGCTGAGAGACCATCAGAGACTTGAAGTTTATCTATGCTACACATATAACAGTTTGATACCATAACACTCGAACTGTCATGACTCGGTTCTGTAGAATCCTGGGTCTGTATACATTGGTGAGGTAATTAGAATTCTCTGCTAGAAAGCTCTAGTCCACTCTCCTGAATGACAGCACTAGAAGTCTCTAGCAGAGACTCCTAATGCCTCTCTAAGGTATGACCCAAAGTTCTATAGAGGGAGCCATGCCAGTTAAAGCTGGCATCAAGCTGTTTTAATTGTGCAGTCTAGATACAAATCTTGACAAGAAAACCCCATGATAAGATCACTATAAGTCAGAAATGACTTGAAGGCACCAAACAACAAATAGATACACTCTTGATGTTGGTAGTTGCTGGCCATGCTGGCTGAAAGTTCTGGGAGTTGTAATCCTCAAAATTAATTTTTCCATCCTCTGATATTCACACATATACATCTAGGAATTTAGAAGGAAACAAACTCCTGAACAAGGAAGCACTTCCATGGTTATGCACATCAGATACCCAGAGAGGGCCCCTGTGTGCATGGGTTGCATTTTTCCTCTTCAGCCAATTCATAGCTCTCTCCCTTCCACCTTCATAAGCCAGCTGTAAAGAGTTTTCATTGCCCTGCCCTCTTGCTCTAACTTTGAGACTTGTCATATTTCAAATCTGATGGCCATCAAAGAATGTGGCCCTCAGGCAGCTGCCCTGTGGTAAGCTGACCTCTTAAGCAAGCCCTAGTGAGGAGTCTATCCCCCTTTGCCAATGGTCAAGGCAGCCCAAACTCACATCAGTCCAAGAAATCTTAGATTGTGGGTGTTCTCAAGTACTGAAGAGGAGATTAAACATTTTTTCAAACCATATTTACGTCAGGCTGTGGTACTTCCACAGCTCTTTCTTTGTGAATTACCAGTTTTCTTCTTTAGTCAAAATGGTGTAGATTGTGGAAGAGAATGGGCTTGTCTACAGCAGCCAAATACCCTGGCTTGCCCCTGTTCCAGAGCCCTGTAGTCCAAATGATGCAGGGCATTTACCCCTATCTGCCCCCAGGCAGTCCAAGCGACCCCCTTGGGCAGATACAAGGTTGGAACAGGGGGAAACCAGGATAGGGCACTTTACCACATTTTAAGAAAATACCCAGTTTAATCTGGTACCTCTGGATCAGGCCCCATGTGTCTGTGGGAGCCCATCTCAGAATGCTGTTCCTTGAAGCCACCACCAGCTCCCTAGGTCTCCCAGAGGAAAGGCAGGAGTCCTACAGTGTGTGACTAAGGCGGTCACAGACAGGGGGCATCAGTCACATGTTGTAGGACCCCTGTCTGGCTTTCCTGTTAGCAGAGAAAATGGCAGTGGCAGAGGCTTCACCAATAGGCCAACATCCTATTTGGACTCTAACACATTTTCTCCAGGTAACTGGGGGCGGTGATGGAAATGGGCCAGCTCTGCAGTCAGGATATGCTGGTGGGGAACTGGTGTATCCTGGCTAGTGTAGATGAGCCCAATGTCTAAACCATGGGGCTGAAATTTAGTAAGAGCCAAAGGAGTTGGCCATATAAATAAGTTCAGAGATTGTGCTGGCTGTTTAATAACTGAGGGAACCAAAATGAGAAATTAGGTGATTGACGCCATAGGACAGAAAAACACTTCAAAGACATTTCATTTGGATATTTTGTTTAACTATTAAACAGGTGCTGGTCAGGCACGGTGGAATTCTAATAGCTTTTGCAGAGACCTGATGTTTTTCTTCATGTCATCTCAGACACTTTTAAGATGAGAGACATCCACCCTCCCTTTGCCCCATTTAAAAGCCAGTTTCTGTCCAGTCCATGCTTTGTGCTGTGTTTTTTTCCCAAGGCTGCCAAGTAATTTTATTCCAAAGCAGTGGAAAATGGAAAAGATATTTGGCTCTGACAGACAGCAAGACATTCCATAAGTTCTGTGGCCTGAGGTGCCCGTCAACCTGAGCTATGGTCTGCCAGCTGCTAGTGAAGTTAGAAGAATAAGCATAAGGACATGTTTGCCTCAAGAAGCCAAAAGGACATCCTTAGTAAAATATTGTTGGAAGAAAGAGGTTTGGAGAGGACTAATGGCACCAGAAATCCTCTGGTTCATTTAGAGGGTTGTGCCTCCACTCTTGCTCTACCTATCTATTTTGTAAATAAACCTGTTCTGTAAAATACTGCAAACCTCCAGTGACATCCTTCCACAGAAAACCAAGGTAAGCACTGCACCCTGACATGTTTCATATTGCTTCCTGAAGTGGAATGAGTGCAGCAATATTTAGGGAGCAGAGTGGCTTATTCAGAAGAAAACATGGACTAGAATCCTGTTGATTCATGATGCTAGCAGTTGAACTTTTCTCTAGGGTCATGTGTCCATTGCAAGGGATGGCAAATAAAATTTACCAACTCCAAACAACCTATTTTTACAGTGCCCTACTTCCTTTACAGCTACTGTGGATTTTTTCTTACCGCCACCACCACCTACACTGGCACAATTATGCTGACATAAGTCCACAAACAGGATTCTATCCATGGTCTGAGAGAGAGCAGAAGACAACCAGAAGTGCTTTCATATATGGTTTTAAAGGTTCTTTGTAAAAATCCATTATGTTCCCTGATCAGAATAAATTCTATCACATACCCTCCACCATTTCACAGTTGAAAACTGAGACACATGTGGGCAAGCAACATCAAAGTATGGTCAAAATGGCAAAAGTTATTAATGAGGAAGAACAGACAGGCTAGGAGAGGCTGCAGCAGTTTGCAGCAATTGAAGTAAGCTGAGGACAAAGCGGGAAGTGGGCGGAGGAGAGAAAATCTGGGACATTTTAAAGGCAGCTAAGAAAGTAGGATGACAGAGAATTAACCCAACTAAACCAGGTCAGTTGGAGAGTATACAATCGATTCTGTACATTTCTTTTCTAAGCTTTAGGCCTAATGACGAGCTACAGTATTTTCTAAAAGCAATGAGTTAACAATTCCCATGGTACATTCATGAAAACATTATAGGTCTTTAATGGGCCGAACACAGTCCAGGACTCATTCTAGAAACCATATATGCATGCATTCATAACTTTGCTTGCTTACATTTGTGTGTAAGAGAAAATGCCCTAAAAATAATCATTCACTCATGCAAGAATAGATAGTGCTAGTGGCAAATTACAGTGTAGGTTCTGCTAGTCATTCATGACTCTCCAACTTCCCATTCTGTTCCAAAGTACAGAGTATAGCATTATATAGCTTCTGCATTCTATTCTATAAGTGGCTACCATTAAGGATCAGTTAGTCTGATTTCCTCCTCCTGATCAAAGAGCCTTTTAAAGAAAGGGAATAGTCTCCATCTAATAAGGTAGTGCAGCTGTTTTCTTAAGTTTGCTCACTATAGAAAAAGCTACTCACATGCTCCAGAAAAATGCATAAAGCATCAGGGACTTAGTGGGTTTTCAAGCTGTCATGGCTAGAATCTTATACACAATGTGAAACACCAAGGCTAGTTGTGCATCCCCACCCAGTTTAACTATGTGAAATGAATGCATGTGCCTATTCTCTTGGGTTTTCTTTCACTTTACTTGAGGAGCAAAATCACAGACATTGAACATGTACATTGGAGCCCTGGTGGCGCAGTGGTTAAATGCCAGTACTGCAAGTCACCACGTTGCAAGTTCGATTCCAGCGGGCTCCAAGGTTCACTCAGCCTTCCATCCTTTCATAGTTCGGTAAAATGAGTACCCAGCTCGTGGGGCAATTAGCTAACACACATTGGAAACTGTTTAATGCAGTGTAGATGTGTAAATAGCTATTGCTTAAAAAACAATTTGTAAGCCACTCTGATAGCCTTGTGGCTGAAGAGCGGGGTATAAATAACTAAAATAAAAAAAAAATAAAAAAAATTGTGAACCATGTGGGGCATATTGTCTCAAAGCTACACTGCATGTTTAGTGAATGGCCAGCAATTGTCGTTGTGTGCCTTCACACTGTTTATGAGTTATGGCGAACCTAAGGCAAACCTATCACAGGGTTTTCTTGCCAAGATTTATTCAGAGGAGGTTTGCCATAGCTGCCTTCTTAGGCTGAGAAAGTGTGACCTACCCAAGATCACCCAGCGGGCTTCCATGGCCAAGCAGGGATTTGAACCCTGGTGTCCCAAAGTCCTAGTCCAACACTCAAACCACTATACCATGTTGGCTCTCGGTATAATAGTCATGTATAAATAAGCCTAATATCTTCATTTTATTGAAGATGTAATCCTTCTTAGGAGTCAGCATGATATAATGGTTTGAGTGTTGGACTATGACTCTAGAGAGCAGAGTTCGAATCGCCTCAGCCATAAAAGCCCATTGGGTGACCTTGGGTAAGTCATACACTTTCAGCCTCAGAAAAAAGCAATGGCAAACCTCCTCTAAACAAATCTTGCTAAGAAAACCCTGTGATAGAGTTGCCTTAGCATCACCATAAGTTGGAAATGAATTGAGAGCTAGTCAGACAACACAAATTGCACATCATGACAATTTGGAGTGGAATGGAAGGACGATACTGATAGTAACATTTTGATGGGGTCACCTCATGGGATTGTTCACACCCCGAACCACTCCCACTTTGAGAGAACCATAACAATTTAAAGATGTGTACAATTGATGTTGTGGGAACAAGAGGACTTTCTCCAAGAAGTAGTGTATATGGCTACAATAGTTTAAAATAAAACAATGCAATACAGGTTGTTGGGTTTTTTAAATGGGAGAATTCATAATCAAGAGAGGTGCATATGTATGTCACACATACAATTCACACTGTATGTGTGAATTTGGCCAGTATCAGAAAACTTAAAGAATTTACACAAAATCAAAGTCAGTGGGAAATAAAGCATGTCTCAGACAGATGCCTAAATGCTTACAGAACATTCTGTTTGGTTTGCTTTCCAAAATTTTCTGGGAACTGGCTGTCAATAGGGTGGAAAAGGAACTTGCTTTCCCTGCATGTTTATTTAGGACAATAAGCTGATTTTTTTTTTTAGCAGTGTGAGATATTCAAAGTTTCTTTGGAAACACAAGTGCAAAATGGTAAGGAATTACAACACTTTCCCTTCTTGGACAACGGTTGGTAGCTCTGAGCAACCTTGTGCCATGGAAAGAAAAAGCAAGAGATGTGTGTGGCTGCCTATTCTATGTATGGAAACCACACACACACACACACACCAAAGACTGTTCATAAATATGAGGCTATGCCCAATGACAGAATCTGAAAATCTTGTCATTCAGTGCTTTCTCCTAACTGCAGCAGGTGGTGGTGGTGGTGGTGGTGATGATGTAGCTAACCTCAAATTCACCAAAGGTATGCAACCATGATTCTTCTTGAATGCACTATAACATTGATATACATGTGGTTCTCACCTGAAATCATCAACAGATAGACAAGATGTTTATTTAGGACAATAAGCTGATTTTTTTTAGAATCCTAGACATCTGTGGTGAACACAACCTGCTTCCAGGTATGTTGCCACTGGCCATGTTGACTGAAACCGATTGTGCTGTTGCCTAACAAATCGCAGTGGGGGTGGGGGAACAGATTGGGGAAAATCTCTGCTTCCTGATTAATCAGTTATATTAATAAATTACACAGTGCAATCCTAATTATATTACAGCGAAAGCCACCTTGAATGTAAGAGGAATGCAGCTGAATGGATAATCCACCTGAATACCATCTGATCAGAGGCTAGATGAGTTAATTTTGGACAATAGTGCCCCCAATCCCCCCAGATAGCAAGGCTGGAGGATTTGGGAAGTTGTAGTCCAAAAAGTAATATTCTCAAACTATTGTCTGGTCAGACAAAGAGCCTGGAAAAAAACATACTTTCTGGGCAGTAGCTCCCTGAATCCCCCAGGTAGGACATTGTGGTGAACCAGTAACACATGCTGACAACAATATCCTTTAAGCAGTTTATTGTTCAGGATCTGTTCGGTAGCATAGCAAAGCCAGTTCTGGTGACCCAAAGGCCAGGAGAAATTGATAATGCTAAATTAAGTTTTGTTAAGGCGTCTCAGGAAAATTCCCGAGAGAGCCAAACTCATGTCGGGGCCTGGCCTGGGCCTATGGTCACTGCAGCACCCAATATCCAGGGCAGGGCACGACAGACATTCTGTTATAGTAAGATAACTTAGTGAAAAATTTGGAGTTCCAATATAAATGGATATGCCCATAATTACCACTCTCATCCAGCTTGTTTTTTCCATTGTTATTAGTGTCACTAGTTCCCCTTATGTCCATATTTGCTAATTTCTATATAGTCGGAACAATATGAAATTGAGCTAATTAATCTGAAATAGCTGTCTGTATGACTGCTTCCTTCTATTCACTTTCACTCTGTGCTGACATGTATATATACAAAATTAGCTAACACACATTGGAAACTGCTTAATGCAGTGTAGCTGTGTAAATTTTTATTGCTTAAAACAAATTGTAAGCTGCTGTGATAGCCTTTGTGGCTGAAGAGTAGGGTATAAATACCTAATTAAAAATAAAATAAAATTCAACTTCAAGATAAAATTATCTGTGGCTGGAACTACCAATATTCCTAAGCGTCTGTATCATACCTAGTACTTCACAGGAGGCTCATAACCAATATCTAGTTTTATCAATCTCTGCTTTCTGCAACATCTTCATGATTAAGACCAGATTAGACATATTGTTAAGAACATCCTTAAAACTCAGACCAACATGATCCCTGTATTACTATAACTTAGGACTTTATCAGATGCACTAAATATGGTGTCATAACACTGCCACATAAACACAAAAGGGTGCACAGATCAGACAACATCACCCTTTTACATTTATGTATAGTAAAAACTGTACTTTTTAATTGATGGCTTAAGCCTTCAATAGATTCCCCTTGCCGCTTTTTTGCCAGCATTGCCAGTGTGCAAAACCTTGGGCCATTTAACTCTTATCAATGCAGTCAATGGCCTGACTGGGCAGAACACTTCTGGGTGAGACTGCAACATCCAAGTAAGTGACAAACTTTTTCTGACCCTCCCCAGGTTACTTGGTGTGACTTTTAGATGTTTCTTTTATTTTTGAATTTCCCACACAATTTCATTTTGCTGGCATAAAAATTTATTTTTTTATGCCGGCAAAAGAACGTTTTAAAGGGAACATCTGGTAAAGTTCTCAATTTACTTAAATATTTATTTAATGCATTTAACCTCACATTTCAAGGCATGTTGACCTCACAAGGTACATATTGTTCCAGAACATCACAACAATTCTATAATTCAATTCAGAGTAAAATGCAGCAGCAGCAGCAGTTAACATTTCCCACCAAAGAACTATGGACCAGAATAGGATATAAAGTACACATTAATTCAAAATGAACAACCTGCAGTAGTTAGTCCCCTTCCCTCCCACCACAGCAAATTAGTTAGATGCACATTAGAATAAAAATGTTTTCAACATTCCTTTAAAAGCATGCAGTGATGATGCCATAATGTACCTTCCTGGGAAGAGCTTTCCAAAGATGTGGGGCTAAAACTGAAGATCTGTGGTTTACTGGAAAGGTGTAGCTTAGAATCCCCCAGTCATCAGAGCTATGGTGGTTGAGCATTCTGGAAGCTGCAGTACAAAAAATGTCACTTTTCTAAGTTGTTCTTGTTGTTGTTTCTTACCTGTCTCTCCCTATGGATCGAGGCAGGGAACAACAGATTAAAATACAGCAACGAATAGACACATAAGACAGTTAAAAACATGAACACCAATTAAAAATACATAATAAATTGAATTTCTCCGTATTGAATTTCATTTTGTTAGCTTTGGCCCAGCTCTCCAGTCTATCCAGGTCATTCTGAATTTTGATCCTGTTCTCTAGGGTATTAGCTACTCCTCCTAATTTCATGTCATCAGCAAATTTGATAAGTATGCCCCTAATTCCCTCATCCAAGTCATTGATAAAGATTTTGGATGAGGGAATTAGGGGCATACTTATCAAATTTGCAGATGACACCAAATTAGGAGGAGTAGCTACCCTAGAGGACAGGATCAAAATTAGTTAAAAGAGCATAGTATCAGTTTTTACAAACATACATATTAAAAACAAAGCAATTTATAATTTAAAAACCACCTGCAAAGCCCTGCTGAGAGAGATTGGTCTTTAATGCTCTTTTAAACTCAGATAGTGTATCCAGCTATTGAATCTCTTCTGACAGGTCATTCCACAATTGGGGGGCGGCTAAAGAGAAAGTTCTCTGGTTAACAGTTAACCTGTTATGAGCAAGATCCAGCAGGACACTCATGATGAATGGTAACTTGCCTTGCCCTATGGCTTGAAGAGAGCTTATGGTTAAAAAGTGGGGGAAATTCCAAATTTTGCTTTCCACTTTGGTCCCCAACCCAAGGGAGTAACTTGTCATTTCTGGAGGCTATGAACAAGGACAATTTCATTCACTCCCCATATCTTAGTGGTTCCTTCTAAGAGGCTATAGGGCAGAAATTGACAAAGTGTAACCCACAGGCTGCATGGGGCCCACGAGGGCTGTTTTTCTGGGGCCCCAGGATCATATTTTTTAAAAAAAAATGTGAGATTTCGTAACTGCACATATTGGACACATATTAGACACATTGGTCACAGTGACCAGGGACATTTGGGGTCAAGCTGACCAGAGGACAGCTGACTTCATGATGACTTGAGACATGTCCAGGACCATGAAAATCTAGGTAGGATTATGCAGAAAACCCACTCATTAATGGGTCTATGCTAATCCTTTCAAACATGCAACCAGTGACCATCCCTTGACCCATACCCTATGGAAATCTTTCCTATACACCTTACTTGTCTGAACATTAAGAGGGTGTCATAAATCCCATCATTGTTTTGTCACTCTGAAGATAAGGCAATCAGCTGATTCCAGACCCTTTTGTACTTTCCATGAGAAAACCACCCAGGCTTTGTTGTAACTAACACACCCCTCCAGAACATGAAATAGGGTAGAAATATTCTAGATCTGACCCTAACCACATGTGCTGCAAACCAGACCCACCATTCTGTGTGTCACAGCCGTACATTACAGACTGGCACCACCATCCTCTGTGCCACCCTCAGATGCTGTCTGAAACCCTCCGCTGCACAGACCTCTTTCTACAAGACTGATAACTATAATCCCTCTACCCCTGATTTCTCTCTATCCAATCCTTCCCACCTTACTTTTCTATAGCCTTGTATGATTCTTAAGCATGTATGTTTGCATATGATAGTGCATCCCCTGTGTTAATTCAAATAACATCCATTGTTTAACTTCAGCTGGAGTGCTCTTCACTTTTAGTAGTTGTATACATAAGTGAAAAAATCCCCAAAGTTACCCTCCTCTTGCAGGCCTCCTTTATAATTTCCCCAAATTCCAAGGAGACATTGACATTGCAGGTGGGACTCCAACATCCCCCCACTTCTTCAGGTAAAACAATGTCCCTAAACTGCCTCTAGGAGTTGTAGGGAGGCTTTTCATCATATTTTGGGACCCTGAGTCATCATAGACCCAGGTGAGGCCTTTTTTAAAATAGGAAGTGAACAGGAAATCACTTCTTGTTATTTTTAAAAAAGGCTTCTCCTGGGCCATAGGGGTCAAAACAAAAACATGGCAAAATTGCTCCCATATCCCCTAAAGGGCATTTGGGTGCAAAAAAATTAATTTTTTAAAAACAGTTGAAGCAGAGGTGTAGCCCTCCTGTTGGACTAATGTGACCCCCTAGTCTCCAACAGTTGCCCACCCCTTCTATATGAGCAGAGACCATCTAGTATTTTTACAATACAAGAAGTAGGGCAACCTCCAAATAGAATACAGTACTGCATTCTAGCCAAGGTGTGCTCTCACTTTAAGAAGCTGCAGAAAGCACAATTAATGGAGCAGCAATGTCTGTGAGTTTTTCAGTGAGTTTCAAGAGAAAGCCAACACCAACAACACATAAAGCCCAGTTGTGAAATTTTTAGTAATATTCAGTATCTGTATAGTAAGCCAAATGCAGTAAGAATACAGTAGCACCACTGTATCCATGGGGGATTGGTTCTGGGACCTCCCGCAGATGGTGAATTCTGTGGATAATAGTGAATGCCACCCTGGGGGGGGCATCTTGGGGGAAAGGAGGGAGGCAAGTTCGCTCCTCCCCCTTCCTTCCCCCTTTGCCCCCTCGCCATGGCCCTGCTATGGCAGCAATCATGGGGGCAAAGGGGTAAAGGGGGGTGAGATTGCTTTGTCCCTTTCCCTGGGAAGTTGACCTATACTTGATTACAAGAGCCTTGAAAGGCTGGCTCTCTTGTGGGAAGAAAATTAGCCATTTGTATTGAAGGTTGGAAGCCCATGGCTGCTCCCTTCTCAGACAAAAGGAACAATGAGATTAAAATTAAGTACATAGATCAAATAGAGATACCAAGAGAAATAAACTGCAAGCATTATCTGGCTCCCTTTCCCCACTAATCACTTTATACATATGTTAATGCTTCTTTGATTCCATATGAATCACTTTAGGTTCTCAGATTTGCAGGTGATTCATTTGTAGAAACAGTTCTCTTCAATGGCTGAAGAAGAAGGAATAGCCAAGAGTGATGTTGTCAGAACATGAGACATACTTCCAACTGCATAGGCTTCATGCTTGTATTAGATATAGTGTCAACCATCAAGTCTACGGGCTTATCTACACAAGCCTAATAAAACATTTTGGAGCCTTCCTAGAGGGCGATCTGTCCAGACAACACTGGGCCAAACCCCTGAATCTGGACCAAACTGTCCTCATGATATTCAGCCAGTTCAGTCCCCAACATGGTTTAACCCCCTCTCCTTTAAAATGCTTTTTAAAAACTCCCAATTTACTCTGGATCTTACAGGAAAGTCTGGAGCACTCCATGCTAAGAACGGGCAGCTGCATTCACACTCATCCCGCTGTATTGTCCGGTGTCACCATCGATGCACATTGCATCATCTGATGTCACAACAAGGCCTCCAGCATGTGATCAATGCTAGGCACCTTGTTTCTGGCCTCAGAGAATGTGACATGCACCAGCAGCAGTGATGGTTTCCTATAAAGAGCCTGCAGTTGCCTGTTCTTAGTACGAAGTGCTCTGTTAATTGGGGGGAATCCAGGGCAGCTGCAGGGCCAGAATATTCTGGGCTCTCCTCCAGTTATCTTGGCCAATGTAGATGAGCCTTAGGTCTGCCTGTTAGGTATTTCCTTATTACTGTTGCCTGCAATCTAGAAGCTTCAATAGATAAGAAGAAAGAATTCTGGTATTTCCTGCATAATGTCGAAGAAGAAGGAAGAAGATAATGGAATCTTGGATGGTTTCTTTTGTTACTCATTGTGAAGTTCCTTGAGTCTATGCATTCTCAGTGGCTCAAGTCATCACCATCCTCAATGAGGGCTGTTATTACAGAACTGAGATCCTAGTTTCTTCAACATCTAATCAGCCTATGAGGAGACAGTGTTAATTACCCTTGTCTCCATAGATTATGGTTTGAGCTATAATTAAGATGGGACAGTTTAGAGCTTCTGTGAGTCCAAATAGTTTCCCAGCATTTGGAAAGTTGCTTCTTGTGGGTATGGCTTGAGTGTTATTCCCATCCCCAGTGGAAGTCCTCGGCCCAACAAGAAACTCTTTATGATTCCAACTGTTACCTACCTACTTTTATAATGTGTTTGGCTTTCAGGGAATTTGCTTTTTCCCCTTCTGTTCTCTCCTTTCAACATATGACATGTGCTCAGACATTTTCATTCTCTTTCCTCTGTCATTCCAAGCAATGGGAGACCATCAGTTTGATCCCACACAGTGCTAAGCACTGAAGTCCTGAGAAATGAAAGCTTGCTCAGGTGGTTAAATTTAATCAGATCTTCCAAGAAACCTGATTGGAGTGAAGGATAAGAAGGCCATGCAAGAGTACAGTACAAGTAGACTGACCAACAATACCTTATATTCCTTATTCTAGCTAAAAAAAAATTATTCTCCCAGCTCTCTTATTGACCTTCTATTTCTCCCTTATATTTATGAAGGTCTCCCATTCAGATGTCAAGGGCAAGCAAATCAGTGCACAGAGGGAACCGGTGAAGGCAATGTGGGTGGTGGGATAATCAAAAAGCAAGCCAGGAAACTCCTGTCAGCTTGAGGTGTCTGTTTGCATTTATGTCAGTGTGTGTGTGTGTGTGTGTGTGTGTGTGGGAGGGAGGGAGGGGAAAGGAGAGAGAGGTATGTGTGTGTTTTTGCATCTGTGTGCACCTGAGAAAGGGAAGTGTATGTCTGCATGTCCCTGTAAGAGGGTATGTGTGTGATTTTGCATCTCTGTATTTAAAGGAAAGTTTTTTTTATTTGTGTGGGGGTGAGTATGTGTCTTTGTGTGTCTGTTTTGATAAGATATCTGTAACAGTTCTTTCAGTTTTCTTTAAAGTTAGCAGCGGTGCATGGGATCTTTTTAGAATAGTTTTGTTGTTCTTGTTGTAACTGTTTAAGTTCCCTGGATAATGCATACATACACAAACATACAAAGACAATCAAAATAGTAAACAATATGGCCTGGCCATTAAAGATGTAATCCTATACCAATGAACCAATGCTGGAGTGATGCCACACTGCTAAAAATGCACAAAATTTGTCTTGACTAAATCTCCCTTAATTCATGGCTGAATGTTGGTCACCCTAAGTCCAAGAAAGTAGGATTTTAAAAGGTAGGCATATACTAGTTCAGTAAAGCTTTCCAACAACTTGATAAGGCAGGCCAGTACAATAATGCCCATATTATAGGCATGGGCAAAGGATGCTAAGACTGAGAGACAGTGACACATATTTAACATTGCACTAAGACATGCTTTATGCTAGCCATGGTTTATTACTGTTTCCATGATCTGTCCCCTAGATAACCAAATAAACAAAAGTTTGTTTCTTCTCTTTCTGGTCTGTTCTTTTTCCTCTCTGTCTATTTTGGCAGCTTGTTTCAGGGAAGGCAGATTACACAAATCATATTTTGTTTGTTGGGATAAATTCAGACATTAGAACAAGCCAGAGTTAAATCACATATTGGTTTATTGCTGTGCACAGACTCAGACAATGAGTTGCTGAAAGTGTTCATGAAGCTTGAAAGATGAACTAGGGGAGTGGGACTAGATACCTGCCTAACTCATATTCAACCATTACAAAGCAAACATCAATTTGAAAGAAGAGAGGTAAGATGAACAAACCGAAGGTACAGCTTCCCATATACACTGTTATCTGAGGCATAAAGCGAACATGTTAAATAAAAGGAAGGAAACTTGGTGATATAGGTAAGCCCTTTAGGAGTTTAGAGCAAAGAGCTTTGGGCAGGGAAAAATCAAAGTACAGCAGACAATCTACAGAAGGGATAGTACTTTGATTTCTGGCTTATTTATAGTAAAAGTGGGTGGGACAGTATTGGAAATCATAAAAGGTGTTTCCCTGCTGAACTCTAGCTCATATTTAGCAATCTACTGTGTGGCCAGTAAGGGTAACTACTGGCCTGCAGGGATAATTTGAATGCAAGTCATAACTGCTGTGCTGGGTAATATGACAAACTAATATGTGTACATTATAAGCCTGGTTAGTGACATTCCTCTCTTACCATCCCATGGGATCCCTGCTGTTCTCAGACGTGTTTCTAAGAGCTTGTCTACATGGGCAAAATACCCTGTTTGCCCCCATCCCAGAGTCCTGCAGTCCATACAAAGCAGGGCATCTGCCCCGTTCTACCCCTGTGCAGTCATCATCACCCCCTGGGCAGATATGGGGCTGAATGGGGGAAAGGTGGTATAGGCCCTGATACAACATTTCCCCCCCCCCCCCAAAAAAAAACGCTTTAATCTGCTGCCACTGGGGAAAAAACAGATCAGGCCCCACATTTCTGCAGAAGCCCATCCCTGCAGGCTGGCCCTCACTGTTGCTGCTGTCCCTCTGGCTCTTCAGGAATGTAAGAAATCCCACAGCATGTGACCAAGGCTGGTCACATGTTGCAGGCCCCCTTTCCTGCCTTCTGAGACAGTAAGGAAAATGAAGGTTGTGGTGACTACAGCAATGGACTGGCATTCCTCTCTGGACTCTGACCTTTTTCAGTGAGGAGCTGGGGAGCTGGTGTATCCTGGCTTGTGTAGATGAGCTCTAGGTAGATGAGGACTTGTCTGCACTTGCCACTTGGCTTGCACCTGTTCCAGAGCCCTATAGTCCAAAAGACATGGGGCATTTACCCTGATCTTACACCCGAGCAGTCCAAATGACCCCTGGGGCAGATGCAGGGCTGGAACAGGGGCAAGCTGGGATAGGGCCCTTTTACCACATTTTAAGAAAATACCTGGTTTACTCTGTTTTTAGTGGATCAGGCCACACATGTCCGTGGGAGCCTGTCCCAGAGCTTCACTCTCCACTGCCACTGCCAGCTCCCTGTCTTTCCTGGAAGCCAGGCAGGAGTCCAGTAGCATATGACCAAAGCTGGACATATGCAGGGGACCTACAATCACATGTTGTGGGACCCCTAACTGTCTTCCATGGTAGCAAGAAAATGGTGGCAGCTCCAGCAACGGACCAGTGTCCTGTTTGGACTTTGGCCTGTTTTCTGAAGTTAAAAGGGGCGGGGGACTGGCCAGCTCCGGAGGCATGTACACCAGCAGAGAGCCAGCATATCCTGCTTGGTGCAGATGAGCCCTGAGGCAAGCCTCTACCATTTATCTTGCCTGGCTCGTGATAGCTACTGTAGCACTTGGAACACCCCTGATCTCTTCTTTGGAAGATAAACAGAATCAGTCCTGGTTAGTACATATATGGGTAACCAAGGCCAAATCCACACTACACAAATAATCCAGTTTGAAACTGGATTATTTGCCATGGCTCCTTCCTATGGAATCCTGGGATTTGTAGTTGTACAAGGTCTTTAGCCTTTTCTGCCAAAGAGAGCTGGTTTTTCACCAAACTACAAATTCCAGGATTCCATAGGAAGAAGCCATGGCAAATAATTCAGTTTCAAACTAGATTATTTGTGTAGTGTGGATTTGGCCCAATAGGCAATACCAGGGATAGCTGGGAAACTCGGAAACCCTGGAGAATAAAGCCATTGCTGCTATTCAGAGTTAACCATACGGGGCTAGATGGACCAGAGGTCTGATCTGATGTAAACTTTCCATGTTCCTATGATTTGTTGGGCTCTGAAGATCCAGACAACAAATGTAGCAAAACTCTCTTATTAATACACAAGGAGTGGTTGTTGAAAGGAAGAAATGGAAAGCCTTTTTAGATTCCCAATTTCAGTTTCCAGCATGATGGTGAAGCTGATGTCTGTAGCCACATTGTCTCAGAGAATTTGTCAATTTTTTGAACTGAAATCTTCTTTCAAGAATGTTGTTTGGGTTTCCTTTTTAAAAACGTTATTGGGAAAAGTGAGGTCATGGGTGAATACAATCCAAAAAGGAAGCTATCCAACTGCAGCCCTGACCTTTGAATTTACTGAGACAGACAACTAGCCACTGTCTACAGACAGTTTACCCAAATCAGGATGGTATTTCTTTTACCCAGAATCCAAAATGCCACACATATATCACCACAGTGAGTTTTACAGCTGTTACACTAGATTGGGGCAGGGGGAAGAAAGGAAGGAGGACAATGTCACAATTATCAGTTTCTGAGATTGAGATTTAAACCTGGGATTTACATATATAGTTCTTCTTAACCACGATGCTACCAAGTGGCTCTTAACTTTTTCTTTACCAGGGACCGCCTTTAATATATCTTTTGTTGCCATGGACTCCCCAAGACTTAGCTCAAGAACCCCAAAAACAACAACAACAACAACAAAACTACAACAACAAATAATAATAATAATAATAATAATAATAATAATACAATTACACCATCCATTAACCCTTCCCTGGAAGGGGGGAGATGTTTCTCCTGCTTCTTCCTGCAGGTTTGTAACTGGAGCAGATTGAAAAGCAATGCATAGACCACACCAGCCAGCCTTTGCCCCTGTCAAATGGGCTGAGTAGCCTTCAATCCTTCACAGACCCCCTGTGAAGACAATGTGGAGCCCTGGGGGTCCACAAACTACAGGTTAAGAACCACTGTGCTATACCATATACTTCTGTCTCAACCATTCTACTACATGTGTTTAAACAAAAGAACAGTAAGAAATGTAGACCATTGTGTATCTTCAGCCCTCAGTTCTTGAATCTTCCACTTCCTATGTTACCACTGTGGTACCTCAAATACCTTTACCGCTATTTTCTCCAATTTAATCAATTTCATTCAATCTTGGGGTCTCTTCATGTGTCATCACTGTCTTATTCTCCTGTTCATTGGTCCTCTGACTGGCTGCAGATATATCTCTGTCTTATCTAGTAATGTGTCAGAGCGGTGTAAGATTTGTAGTCCACCAATGCTTAAACATAAAGTATACATTTATATCTTCTGTCTATACTACCCAGTAATCAAGGTTAAGGGTTTAAAACCATAAAACAAAGTAAAATATAATCACATGTTCTAATGCAAAGTGAATATCAACATAAAAGCAAAATAAGACCAATAATAGGAGATAATATTAATGCAAAGGATGTAAAATACACAAAACAGATCTTATGATTTAAAAGCCTAGTAAAATTAAAAAGTTTTCAACTGCCATTTCAAAGATCATAAAGTACTGTAGGTGCTAGAAAGAGAAGGATTTCAACAACTGGGGTCCCACCACTGAAAAGGCCTTTTCTCTTGTACCCACTCATTTTTCCTCATTGGAGTGTGGGTCTCACTGGATTGCCCAAACTCCCTGTTTTCTGCCTCACGAGGGTGAATTGCCATTCTTAGAATCTTCCAGGAATGGGGAGTCACCTGTTAAATAGGTTGCAGCTCCCCAGCACTAAATATCAACAAACTGAAATTTCAACCATTGTCAAAAGCAGCCCAACAGAGAAGATATCACCATCACCCCACAGGAGTTTACCACTCCAAAGTGTTTGGATAACGGTAACAAGTCTCTCTTTCCAAGGAGAAATTGATAAAAGGCACTCCAAGCCAGTAAGTCTACTTGTGTTTCCAACAACCAATGGTGGACCCCTCAAACTTTGTGCCTGACCCTGTGCATATTTCTTCGGAATAAGTGACCCTGAATTCAATGGGACTCACATCCAAGTAAGTGACTGCATAGGACATAGGACTGCAGCCTTACCTTTGGATATAATCTTTATGTTTGCCATACCCTTTACATTTCTACACACACATTTCAACAGCCCCCGACTGTCTGTAGCGGAGAACTGTCATTCCACCCTAACCTAACTTATTCGGTAAACCAGAGAGAGAGAGAAAAAATATTTGGAAAAGGGCATTCACTGCCAGTGTCAATATGAGAATATTTTCTGTATTTCCAAGACAGCAGAAAGAAGCAGAACTGGCAGGAAGGAGTCTGCACGGATGAAAACTTTCAGACAAGCCAGCCAAGAAACACGAGGCCTGTTATCCACAGTCCTGCAGGGAACTATCTGCAGAATCTGAAGTCAATTAGCGTTGCTTCTCTTCTTCCTGCTGAAATCCTCCAGATCTGAAGCTCTGTTTATTCCGGCTGCTTCTTGGCTTCATCCAGTAATTCTATTATATCTGCAAGTTTATTGTGCATTGTTTATACATCATACTCAAATAAACAGGAATCTCATTGTAGAAATGATGAGATCTTTCTGATCTTCCAAAGGAAAACAGTTCCAGTGGATATCTGTGAATAATGACTCACGTAAAGATGTGCAGATATATGTAACCTTGCTTTCCCTACCAGAAACCCCTTGGAGTGGTGTGGGGGGGGAATGGGATAGGGGTTCAAAACCTCACAAGATGGGTGCATGATGAGGGGCACCATTATCCAGTTATATTTGCAATATCATCCTTTGTGCCTCTTCCTCTTCAGAACCGAGCTCAGACATCTGGGTGCCAGTTACATGACAGAAATTGTCGTGGTGCTTACCGTGACTTTGTGATCACGAATCCGCCCCTCGCTGTTTATACGATTTATGTCACTGATCTGGATATCCCGTGTGGTCCCGTGACTGATATTTACACATCCAAAGTTCCAGTTTTGTTTGTTTTTCCTGTCAATCAAAGATGCGATTACTCGTGTTTTCACAACCCCGGTGACGCACTTCCTTTAGAGTTCCGTTCCAGGAGCGATGCTATTGGCTGGCGGGGGGGGGAGAGGGGGGGCAGAGGTTTGTTATTCCCCCTTGCTTCTTTAAAATTTTAACCCTTTCAGAAGAGGCAGAAAGCATTTTGAAAGATCCAGACAAATCTTTCGCTCAGACGCAGGGCTTTCCTTTTGAAATCAAGCTGAGTGCTTTCCTTTTGAAATCAAGCCGCTTGGGTTTCCCGTTGCCTCTTTAAAATATTAACCCTAACAGCACGCTGCAGAGATTTCAAGCTGGCTATAGGCAGGCGTTTTGAAAGACACAAACACAGAGAGGGGGAATTAAAGGGTGCTAATTCACTCAGAGGCTTGAATATTTTAATGTGTCCTTCTGACCAAGGGAGGTGACCAAGGCAGGGGATGAATGGGTGACAACGATCTCTCTGTAACATGCAGTTGAGGAAAAGGTAAAGCTGAAGGTTTGCAGTGTAGAAATCCATTTTAAAAGGTGATTGAGTACACACGCATGCGCACACACACATCAACCTTCGTGCAGCTGGAAGGGATGCCTTTGTTTTCGGCTGGTTAGGCTGGATCTGTTGAACGGGTGACTGACCCCTCCTTTTCTGGTCGCTGATCTCTAAGCCCACCCCCAGTCAGCATTTCCAGTCATCCCAGTACCGAAACATTTTGTCCCAGGCTGTTTACATTTCCGATTTTCCAAATCCTCCAGTGACTTTTTTAAAAAACGGCACAAACCGCGGGACTGGAAGTCCCGCAGGTTGAGGGATAAAAGGTGGCCCCCCTTCTGAAAATCATGTACCCAACCCGATGTACGTGTAAACTGCCAGGGATCAACACGAATTCTTCCCAGGACATTTTCATCGTGTAAACGGCCCCCTGGCATTTCTTGCTCCATATGGTAAAAATCTTTGTCATAGAATATTGAGCATCACTTTCCTTGCATGGGAGATTAATGCAATGGTCCTGTGATTGTCACAATCCCTGGTATCCCCTTTCTTAGGGATTGGAATGTATATTGAGTGTTTCCAATCTGTAGGCCGTTCTTTTGTTTTTCATATTTGTTGACAGATTTTAGTTAGAATTTGAGTGCATTCTGTCTTTGTTGCTGTAAGCAGCTCTAGTAGTATGCCATCTGTTCCTGGTGATCTGTTTCTCCTAAGTGCCTTGAGTACAGCTTCCACTTAACTTTCTAAAACTGTAGGCTCGTTTTAAATGTTTTTTTCCTTGAATGAACCTGTCAACCTTTTGTCTTTTTTCTAGTAGTACTTCAGTGTATTGTTTCCATTTAAAAAAAAAAATCTTCTTGATCATGCAGTTTGTTCCCCTGATAGTTGTAGGGCATCCCCACTCTTGGTTTACATTTCCCTTTGAATTCTCAGATCTTGAGAAAGAGCTCTCTTTTTCTACCATTTTTGTTGTGTTCTTCTGTTTCTCAGCAGTGAATGTTATAGTAGTTCTCTTTGGAGATTATCAGACACTTGAAAAAAACCCCAAAGGAGCTCACAAGAACATTGTCACCATATGGGGAGCAGGTCCCAGTTCCACACATGTCATCACCCTGGCATGCTTGCTCTGACCTCCCTTGGTGCTGACATGATGAAAAAGGCATTGCTTTTCATTAGTGGGTGTTTCTGCTAATGAAAAGCCGCGCCTTTTTCATCACATCAGCATGGAGGGAGAATGGAGAAAGCACACTAGGAGGATGACGTCATGTGATATCGGGACCTGTTCCTGGTATAGTGATGTCATTTTCTTGAACTCCTTTGGGCTTTTTCAAGTGTCTGATAATCTCCTTTCTCCCTACACATCAGTTGTTAAACAGTTACATTCAGGGTTATGACCCTATTGCTGTCCGCTTTTACTTTTGCTTCTCATCTGTCACCCTAACCCTTAACTGCTTGAAGAGTTTTGTCTTTCATCCAGTGTGGCTTTTCTTTCTTTTTGACTAGACATGCTGTCTTTTCGCATTTTTCCCTCACAATGTCTCTGGCTTCAATCCAGAGTTCTTCTGGCTCCCAGTCAGTTAGGTCATTAAAGAACCTCTTGCAGTTTATTTACAACTTATATAGAAAATTCTCAGTTTCTTTTGGTTGTTCAATGATGGTTCCACTTCATCCTGGAGAGAAGCAACTATTGAGGTGCCATAGAGTTCTGTCTCAGACCAAGTGTTGTTCAGTCCTTTTGTAAATAACCTGGATGCTGGAATAGAGGGCATGTTTATTCAATGTTCAGATGACACCATATTAAGAGGGATACCCCAGAGGACAGGATCATGATGCAAAATGACCTTCACAGGTCATGTAACAATTGGACTACAACTAATTTGAATTTCTGCAAAGAAAAATGAAATGCACAAATTTAGGATGGGTCACACCTCGTCTGATAGCAGTACATGTGAAAAGGCTCTAGGGATCTTAGTAGACCACATGCTAAACATGAGCCAACAGTGTGAAGCGTTGCATTTCAACAGGAAAAATGAAATACACAAATATAGGATGGATCATGCCTCATCTGATAGCAGTATATGTGAAAAGGATCTAGTAGGATCTTAGCAGACCACACACTAAACATGAGCCAACAGTGTAATGTGGCAACCAAAAGCCAATCCAATTCTAAGGTACATCAACAGGAGTATAGTGTCCATATTGAAGGAAGCAGTATTACCACTCTATTCTGCTTTGGTCAGATCTCACCTGATTGCTGTGTCCAGTTCTGACCAACACAATTCAAGAAGGATAATGACAAGCTGGAATGTGTGAAGATGGAGGGCAACCAAGATGGTCTGGCAACCATGACCTATGAGGAACAGCTTAGGGAACTGGGTATGTTTAGTTGGGAATGGGAGGTGATATGATACTCGTCATTAAATATTTGAAGGGATGCCATGTAGAAGATGGAGCAAGCTGAATTTCTGCTGCTCCAAAAAAATAAGGCATGAAACAATGGAGACATGTTATAAGAAAAACGAGACTATGTAAAGATTAGTAAGAACTTCCTGGCAGTAAAAACTGTTCAAGAGTGGAGTAGACTGTTTTAGAAGGTGGTGGATTCTTCTTCTTCTGAGGTCTTCAACAGAGATTGGATGGCTATCTTTCAGGAGTTCTTCAGTTATGTATTCTGCATAGCAAGGGTTAGGACTAGATGGCCCTTGTCCCTTCCAACTGCATGATTCTATGAGGTGACCAAGTTACGCTATATAGAGAGAGCAGGGAGATGAGCAGGAGGTTTTAAAGCTTTCAACCCCAGGAAACACTTCTCACATATTGACATTCCTCATGCATGGAGCTATGCTGGACTTAGGAGGGTTGTGCCTCTGGGCTGCTGACCAGTAGGAGCTGTCTGGTGTCCCATTCCCCAGTCCCTACATACCTCTGCCAGAGCACAGTTGATCTGGTTCCACACTTTTTTTCCAGGGAAGAACTCAGAGCATGTGTATGGACTCATGCAAATTCTGAGTTGACATGCCCACAAAGGATCTTTCGACCTTGGCAGTAACATGTCTTAGACAGGCTGGACTCCATAATCCACATCCACACATTTTTCTAGGGAAATTTTACTGAATAAGAGTCAAAATATACACAATCATTTCACTGGGGAATAGCAAATATTATGGTAGACTTTTATGAATGGCAAACATTAAATGCATAATAGAATACAGTTGCTTCAGGAAAGAGAAATATTAACTGAAATCGAAAGCCCCGCAAGGTTGAAAGAGTCTGGGGTGATCTGATCTGAAGTTCAGAGGTTGCTAGGAGAAGGGGGTAAGAGAAAGAAACAGAGAGGTTCAAAAGTGGGAACAATACAGAACTTTCCCTGAGCCATACACACACCAAAGTGGGAATAGGCAGGACAGTTGCCAATGCAAAGAGAAAATGCTCTCCAAAATATAGATTTTAGGGATGACAGAAATTAACTCTCTTAAGTCCTATTAGAGTTCCCTAGGGAGAAGCTGAAGATGTGTTGTACATCTGGTTGGAGCACTGCAAAGAAAAGGAAGGCAGACTAATAACGTTATCACACTACACTGTTATAGCGCTATTATTCATTCCACTTTAACTGCTATGGCTGCCTCCTGTGGAATCCTGGGATTTGTAGTTTGGTGAGGCACCAGCGCTCTTTGACAGAGAAGGCTAAAGACCTTGCAAAACTACAAATCCCAGGTTTCAACAGAAAGGCGCCATGGCAAATAATCCAACTTCAAGTTGGATTATTTGTGTGGTGTGGATTTGGTCACTTATTATTCTGGGGTTTGTAGTTTAGCGAGGCCTAAGAGGTCTCTGAGTGAGAGTTTTAAATGCCCCTCCCTAAACTCCAAATCCCAGGATTCCACAGGAGACAGCTAGAGCAGTTAAAATGGAACAGTAGTGCTATAACAGTGTAGTGTGATAATGTTCCAAATGAAGTCCTCTAAGCCTGAGCCAGGAATTTAAGAAAGAGAATAAGCTAATGAGAATGTCTGGCTAAAATACTAGATTCTGGGGGGATCTGCAAAAGAGGAATTTCAGACTGGCTCCAGTAATTTCAGCTTGAAAGGGATAAGGAAATGTCCTAGGCAGTGCTTCAGCAGAAACAGGAGGCCGGGAACTACTATTTGAGAATCAGAGCTCTTTTTAAGGAAGAGGCTTCACTTTAATGGAGGTCCTCTTTTTTCTGTCTTTGTTATTAAAGCCCTGCCTAAATAAAAAGGTCTTTGCCTGCTGGCAGACAGAAAATCAAAAGGTAGCCAGTTTAATCTGCCTGGGAAGGACATTCTATACTCTACGAACAGCCACCAAGATAGCTCTCTCTTGTGCACCCACCAAGCATAGCTCTGAAAGTGGTAGGGTGGAGAGAAGCTTATCTCCTGCAAATCTCAAAACCAGGGCAAGGTTGTATGGGGACAGCACACTGGGGGTGGGAACATGTTGACCTTTACAGCAGAGGAGATGTGAGTAGCATGTGTGTGCGCGCACACAGGGAGAAGGGAGGCATGGGGCACAGGGGTCGGCGCGGGGAGGGCAGTGTGTGGGGAGGGCAGCAGGGGTGTGGGGTGGTGGTGATGCAGGCTCGGGGGTGTGGGAATTCGGGGAGGGCGGCACAGGTGTGAGGGTAGAGCGAGGGTGGTGCGGGTTTGGGGAGGGTGTGGGGGAACGTGGGGATGGTGGCTCAGGGAGGGTGCTGTGGGTGTGGGGAGTGGGCGGCACGAGGGCAGCGTGGGAGCAGAGAGGCCACGGGGGGACACAGGGAGGGCGGCATGGGGAGGATGGCACAGGCACGGGGGTAGCGTAGGCATGGGGATGGTGTGGGGAACACAGGGAGGGCTGCAGGGGAATGCAGGGAGAGCAGTGCAGGGCGTGAGGGGGCTGTGTGGGTGCGGGTGAACGCGGGGAGGGAGGTGCAGGGAGGGCAGCATGAGGGTGGTGTGGGCATGGGGAGGGCATGGGGGAATGTGGGGAGGGAGGCACGGGGAGGGAGGTGCAGGCACGGGGCAATGCGGGTTTGGGGGAACACGGGAGGGTGGCACGGGCATGGGGGTGGTGCAAGGGTGGTGCGGGAGCAGGGAGAGCACAGGAAAACACAGGGAGGGCAGCACGGGTGTGGGGAGTGGCACAGGGAGGGGCATTGGAGCGGTGTGGGGGAGCAGCATGTATACTGCTGGGAGGGGGTATAGCGTTTGGGGGAACAGTGTATGTTACACCAGGTATAGCTAGTATGAAGGAAGCTTTCTACTTAATTGTCCAAATGGCTATAATTTGTCTCGGTACCTGAATGTGAACAGTAATAAATACACCAAAGCATCCAGCTGTCCCAAGTAGGCAGGGACAGTGCCAATCAACCCTTTGTCATCCTATGTTTTCAGCTGCCTTTAAAATTCCCCAGTTTCTCTCTCCTCCTCCAACTTTCCCTTTTCACCCTCAGCTTACTTCAATGGCTGTATTTGCCTTGTTTTGACCCAGGCAGTCCTGACAACACCTAGGGCAAAAACAGGGGGGGAAGATGGGATAAAGCCCATTGCACCATTCTATTTTAAGACCTGGGAAAAGCCACCTCATTGTGGGGGTAATGGATTGGGTCCCATGGGAATACAGGATGCCATACCTGCAAGCTGGCCCTACTGGCAGCTGCCTCCACCACTGTCCACCTTGCTCTCTCTGAAGCCAGGATGGAGGCCCAAAGCACGTGATCAAGGCCCCCTGCATGTGCCAGCCTTGATCACACACTGTGGGCCCCCGTCCTGGCTTCAGAGAGAGCAAAGTGAATGGCCGGGGAGGTGGCTGCCAGTATGGGCAGGTGTGTCCATACGGACTTCCACCCATTTTGTTCAGGGGGGAGGGGAGGGGCCTGAACTGGGGCCAGAATATGCCTGCAGGAAATAAAGACAAGCCCTTACACAACCTCCAGAAAGATTCTAGCAACCTCCATACAAGCTAATAGGCAAGGGGACAACAACCTTTGAGGCCTAAAGGGCTTGACATTCTCAGGGCCTTGACTTCTTGTTAAGCAAAAAAAATAATTCCTCTACCCCTCCATTCCATTCTTCTGTTCAAGACGAGGGCTCACTTTTTCTTCATACTCATTCTTCTCCAGTTCTTTTCTGACTCTTCTTCTCATCCTGAGGGCCAGTTACATGCCATTTTTTATTCCAGGAAGAAGCGAGAAATAGAGAACTCAAATCTGTCACCCACTGTACTCATGATTTGTCGCAGGTAGCAAAAGTCTCGGGGTTTTGGATTTGTTGTTTACACGTACCTCCATCCTGGAAAAGGGGCACACATCAGAGCTGAATTTTGATTGTTTGGACTTTGGAGGGGGAGGGCTTGCAAGTGAAGCTTTGCAATTCTTGATCTGCCATTTTTGTATGGCCCTGCACAGAGTCCTCCGCTACCTCCAAAGCCCAGCTGGCAGAAGCTGCAGCCAGCTGAGAGCCAGGTGAGGGCCAAGCAGCCTAGACCTTTCTCCCCTCCCCTAGCTGGCCCTTTCTCCTGGGTCACCACCAGCTGTGGAGACCTCTTCCACTCATTCCCTCAGTGACAGAAGCCATCGTAGTCAGCTGTGGGGTGGGTGAGAGCTGAGCGGGCCAGATGTCCCTCCTCCCCTAGCCCATTTTGCCTGGTGTCCCCGCTGCTCCCATGACAAGGATGCTTCCTCCGTGACTGGCAGTGAAAGAGGAAATGCCCTCAGCTGCGGGAGCTCCTTCTGCCCGGTGTCCCCACTGCTCCCCTGGCCGAGGGCATTTCCTTCATGACTGACAATCATAGAGGAAGCGCCCTCAGCCACAGAGGAAGCGCCCTCAGCCACAGGAGCAGTGGGGGCATCGGGCGGAAGGAGCTTCCGCAGCTGAGGGCACTTCTTCCATGACTGTCAGTCAGGGAGAAAGCATCCTCAGCCATGGGAGCAGTGGGGGCACTGGGCAAAACAGTCTAGGGGAGGAGGGATGTTTGATCCGCTCAGCCCTCGCCCACCTCATTGCTGACTATAACCAGCTTCTGTCACTGAGGGAACAGTCCCCTTGGTGGAAGAAGTCTCCGCAGCCGGTGAGCCAGGAGAAAAAGCCAGCTAGGGGAGGGGAGAGAGGTCTGGTCTGCGCTCGGCCCTCGCCTGGCTCTCAGCTGGCTGCAGCTTCTGCCAGCTAGGCTTTGGAGGCAGAAGAGGACCCTGCACAGGGCCATACAAAAATAGCAGATCAAGAATTGCAAGGCTTCACTTGCAAGCCCCCCCCCCTCCAAAGTCCAACCAATCAAAATTCTTCCCCTCTCCTGGGATGGTTGCTGATTGTTCAAACAACCAATAGTGTGGGATTTCCTGGACTTTCCAAAAAAGTCCCTGGAAAATAGAGGGATGGGAAATTACGGGTTTACTGGGTTTTTTGCTACCCCTCCTTCCGAATAGCACATGTCTGCCCCAATGACTATGTGAACCAAAAGGGTTGGACCCGAATTCTTCTTGGTTATTTTTTGCCGTGTAAACAGACCCCAGATCTCCAGAAATCAATCTCTCTCCTCCCCTCCTTCTCCTTTCTTCCAACAAAGTTGTGATACAACAGACCTAGCCATGTAATGCATTTTCTCATCCTAATACTTCTGACGTTTTCCTGTCTTACTTTCTAACTGGGTCTGGTAGAGGGTGAGCCACCCCATCATAATGAATTCTGGTGGCTTAAAATTAATTAACTCATTAAAGCATAGGATTTAAGTCAGTGTTGATCATGGAATCTACTGAATCATGCCATGGTAGGGGAAAATCTAAAGAACTAATAATTCAGCATGTTAATTAACTGGTTATTTCCAAACTCTACTTAAGGTGCCTGAGATGGATGTTACATAGTAAGGTTCCATCCCACTGGGTGTGGATCTCTTGTGTTCCATCTCTGAGCACATATATTTTTGAGTATGTGCATGTCTGTGAAATGAATAATTTTACTCTCAGATGGTTATGTTTCAGTGTGTTGTTCTTAATTTTTATTTTAAAGGAATCTATCTGGGTCTGCTGAATGTAGACCTGAGAGCAAAACCTACCTAAGGCAGGGGAGAGAATAATGAAGCACTCTTTTGTCTCAATTCCACATGGTCAGGAAGCAGGCATGGCCTCTGCTTGCATGAGATCCCTCACCTGAACAACAACGGAAGTAACAGCTGAAACTGCGGGGTTGTCTAAATGTTGAAAAAAAATCCTCGTGGAATTCACAGGGAATATGAGCTGTCCTAATAGGAACCTGTGTTAATGTGCCATATTCAGAAGGGGGGGCGGACTACAAAAACTATGCTGGGAAAGCCTTCATGGCTTTTCCTGAAGCTTTTAAAAAGCTCCGCAGGGAATGTGCATTCCTGCTCGTTGGGACAAGCAATTCAATATGAATCGCTTTCCCATACAAGAGGAAGTGCAAACCTGACTGGCCAGATGAGCATGGGGTGGGGCTTGCTAACAGGGCAAGCACCCACTGCCGCCATGTTAGGTTTTTGCCTTAGCAAGCAATCACTAAGGCGATAAAATGGCGATTTGTGTTATCTTTTCTCTCTCTCTTATTTTGTAAAAGTGAAATATCCCTTGTGTGTACTGTGGAAATAGGTTTAAAAAAAAAGTCTGGCTGCAGCAGGTTTAGAAAGTCAAGTAATTCATTCGCGGCCACCATCTTGGCTAGAGGGCATGTGAAGTTTATGGGGGCCGTAAAACCGTTAAGACAAGTTGCAGCTGCTGCAACTTGCTATTACTGTGGAGCAATCAGATTCCTTTGGCCTCATATAGACAACCCCATAATGTAGGCCTGTGACTCCAACATTGTCACTTTTCTTTATTTTTTAACATCCTTTGCCTGGTGAAGACACCAGTAAAGCTTCAAAAGCTTGCCTCATGTGTTTTGCATTTGGTTGGCCAATAAAAGGTATTGCTTTTATTTTTTTTTTATTTTGGATTTTGTTTTGCTGTGTGGCCAACATGGCTACCTCTCAATATGTCAATACAGGTATTGTTGAACTGGAAGCCTCATCATCATTGACCATTTGTATGTTGGCAAAGGCTGCTGGGCCTTGTAGTCCAACAACATCTGTGGGGATGGATGATACCCATCTATGTATTACAACACTGAAGACTGAATAAATATTCTACCCCTGGAAAATATACATACAGCCTGGAGTTAATAGATTTATTTTAGGGTGGGGAGGACTTTACAGTTGGTTCTACATCCCTAAGGTATAACACCATAACAAACAAAACCTTTAGCCAGCCCTGATAATGAAAGAAGCAACAGCTTTAAATCAAATGTGCAATTTCACATTCTAAATCCACTTAAATCATAGCACTTTCTAATTACAGGAGACCTGTACAACTTGGCAGTAGGTAGGGGCTTAAATTAAAATAGGCTAAACTTCTAAGGGCCACACATAGGTTTTTAGTGGCTCACTTTCCAAGTAAAGGTAAGAATAAGATAGTGGTGTTAATGTTTCTTTAGAGGCATGGTTGCCAGCTTTTCAATAGGCTCTGCAACTGTGTCTACGAACTTTTTCAAACAGGGGAGAAAAACCTCCCAAGATCAGGAGGAGGATGGCGCTGTCTCACAGCGCTCCATTGCGGACGACTCTGTCCTCCTCCTGACCTTCCTCCATGCTTCCTCCATGCCCAGGAGTGAGAAACATGCTGATTTTTATTGATGGGGTTCTCCATTAATAAAAGCAGTGCATTTCCCATGCCTGCAGCACGGAGGAAGCACGGGGGAAGGTTGGGAGGAGGACGACGTCATCCGAAATGGAGGCCTGTAAGTGAGACAGTGCCATCCTTCTCCCAACCTCGGCGGGGGGGGGGGGGTTTCCACGTTTGAAAAAGTCCTATAATGCTGGCTGGCTTTATGTACAGAAGAGCAGCAAGAGAGAATGATTCCCTGCTCCCTACCAGAAAAAGCTGTACCTCATGTGCCAGCCAGCCCATGGAGAGTCTTAAAGGCAAACATGAAGGTAGCCCAGCAGTTATTTTTTCCCCGGTCAGTTGGAAACCCCATAAAGTGGCAACCCAAGAGTCTGTGTGGAGGAGCCACCACAGGAACATCTTACTTTGGTTCAAAGCTATACTTGAAACTAGAGCAGGAGCCAGAAATACAAGCAACAGCAAATGCCAGGGAAAGTCAAGCAAATGAGACCCATTTCACATAGCAGTCTGTGATAATAGCCTCAGCACTCAGGACATGCCCAGAGAAAAATTCACCACAGAGACTCCCCTCTTCCCAGGCCTTTGAATCTCAACCTCAACATCACAGCCTCCAGCAGCAAAGCAACACCCGCCCCCCACCGGATAGAGAGTAAGAGAAAGCAGATGGATTTCTTTCCCCCACCCGCCAGGAAAATCTTTTTGAAAGACCCCCCCCCGCGCCAGAGTAACTAGAGACCAGCCACCTGCTACAAATTGATCAGGCTCCTACAGGAGAGAAGAGGAGTGTGCATGGCAGCAAGTGAAGGGGTGTGGAGAGGAAATCTTTTCCCCGGGTCCCTTTCCCGGCCATCGTGTGACAAATTGATCAGGCTGCTGCAGGAGGGAAATAGAGCACATGCGACAGTGGGTGGAGGGGCATGCAGAGGAAACCCAGGCCTTTTCCCCAGGACCCACTGTCAGGTTACAAATTGATCAGGCCACTGCAGGAGGGAAGAGGAGTTGGCTGAGCAGCTTCCTACCACCTTGAGGGAAGAGGTTCTTTCCCAGTAGGCTCATATGTAGAGAAAACAGTACGAAGACACAAAGCCAACACTTCTAACATCTCAACCCGGCCACACCTTCTCACTGACTAGTGTGGGGCACGAGCAGGTGCATCTAGGCCAGCCGCTCCAAGTTTGGGCCAGCACTGCTTTCTCTTTTTAAAAATTGGTTGTTTTGGGGTTGTTTCTTTCAATAGTAAGATTAGCAGCCACCATCAACCAATCAGAACCTAACTGGTGGCACCAGAAGAGGTGGGAAAGTTCTCCCCCTGCCCACCCTCAGCTCATGAACCAGGGGGAAGGGCAGAGAAGAGTGATTAGTTGTGGAGGGAGAAAATTTGAAATGTGCCTATTTATATCTTCTCTTCACGGGCCGCACATAATCCTTTGGTGGGTTGCATGAGGCCCACGGGCCATATGTTGTGCAGGCCTGAGTTACAGGGATGTAACGATATGGGATTTTGCTTCTGCTGTCCTGAAGCTAAACACATTTACTTAGGATTCCAAAAGATGGTTGCATTAGTCTGTGTGTTTTTTTTCCTCATAAAAATACATAAAGGAAACTTGTAGAATCTTTGAGACTAAGGGCCTTATTGCACTCTGAAGAAAAGCAGCAGGAATGTTCTGTCTTTCCTGCTGACTTAATGCATGGTGTCAGCATTCTTCCAGTGGTCTTTTGTGATGGTCCCATGGGAGATCGAGGTAAAACAGCATCTTTTTGCAAATGGATTTGTCTAGTTAGCAAAAAGACATGGTTTTACCTCGGACCCTCATGGGACAGGAACAAAGGAATGCTGACGCCGTGTGATAAGGCAGCAGGAAAGACTGCTTTGCTGCTTTGCTACTTTTCTTTGGAGTGCGGTAAGGCCTTAACTGGGAAATAGAAATGTCTACCATAAGCTTTCATGGACTTCAGTCCACTTCATCAGATGCAGTAGGCTAGAAATTTCTTCTTCTTTTTTTCAGTTAGTGTTTACTGAATACATTTACCCAGGAAGAAATACCATTTCACTGTACCGACGGATAACATGTTTAAAAGTAAGAACAATGAAATTAGCATCCATAACCATATACATACCCAGCTGGTCTCCCTTTGATTATAAAATAATTTTTGAAAAAGAAGGAAAGGGTGTTGGAGTGACTACCCTTGGTCCCAGTGTTCCCTGGCATATCCAGGCTAGCCTAGGAGCTGGTATCAGCCCTGCTTGCCACTGTCCCCATCACTGGCTGCTCCCTGGATAGTGCATTGCTGGCTCACTGGACTATGGAAGTTGGATTTTGCTCCCAAGACCAAGCCCTAGCTGCACCAATGCCCATAAGCAAAATGGAAATATTATGGGATATAAGCTTCCAAAAAAACAACAGGAAGAGCTTAGGAATAGAGGCTCACTCTGCTCGTTCTTGTATTTCATGGCTTTTTGAAGAGGCAGGAAAAACAGTATTAGTTTTACCATTTCTGGGAAGTTCAAACGTTCCTAATTCCCATAGCATTTCAAAGGGATTTGGGTGGTCAAACTCTTTGAAAAAAGCCTTAGAGCAAAGAGTTCAGTTATCACTGGGATTTACTGGCATTTGGGCCATTCTATTTTCAGAAGCAGAGGTTTTAAAAAATCGCAATAACAACAGTTTTGTCTTGAAGCTTTACAAATATTACATGCATTTGGATGCCGACAGAAGGCAGTGGCCTTGGACTCTGACGTTTCCTGCTTATCCTGAGACAAGCTGACTGGGAATGGAATGGAATTTGGGAGAGGCTTGGACCAATCCAGCCTGTTCTGAACTCCAGGAAATTGCTCTCAAGTAAAAGTTCTCAAATTTTGACATTCCAAAGCAGTAGTAATTATCATTATTATTATTATTATTATTATTATTATTATTGTGGTGGTGGTGGAGGGGATGATGATGATGATGATGTGCTTTCAAGAAGCAAAATCAGTGTTGACAAAAACAACAAGGAATCTTATGGCACATTAAACACTGGAAAACTTTAACTTGCAATCAACTGCAGGCTGCTGTCCACAAAAGCTTATGCCAAATAAAACATATTGATCTTCAAGGGGCCACAAAACTCTTTCTTGTTTTTGCTGCAGCAGACTAATATGGCTACCCCTTTCTACAAAAAGCATTACAAAAGAGATATTGGGCTGAGCCACATGATTAGTCTTTGGACTTTATCACACCAGCCTGTTCTCTCACAGTAATCACATTGTTTAAGGAAATGGAAACATACTGGTATGGAAACAATCACTATCATTATCACACTTCTCTGCAATTGCACTATGGTGCTGCTTTGGCGGTGCATGGTCCCTCTGTCTCTTTTGCACTATCTTCTGCACTGCCGTGCTGACATGGCTGATGTCTCCATCACAGGTTAGCCCTTCCCATGCCCCTAGGAGGGGGGTTGGTTTCTTTCCCCCTGTGTAGCTGTGTGGGTTGGCAAAGAGATGAGCCCACATGCCAAGGCTGATGGAAGAAGTTCTTTGGTGGAAGAAGTTGATCACTTAAGGGTCTTTCCCCCTCCCCTCCATGACCCAGAGGGTGTTGGGGCAACTGTCTGGAGGGAGATCCATAAAAAGCTCATGCAGATGGTCCCTGGACTTGGCACAAACTGGTTAAGAGTAGAAGGGGAAATGAGAGCTGACTGAGGAAATATTATGTGAGCAGCAGTGCAGTTTTGTGCACATTTACTCAAAGGTGAGCTGCACTTTTGATGATTCATGTGCTCTTATGCATGAATACCTCTTGATGATGGGTTTACTCTCAAGTAAGTTTACATTTGCCACCTCAAGAAAGACTACAGTTTTACAAGTTTCTGATCTAAGTGGGATCAAAAAACCCGGTGGAAGCCCAATAACTAACCCTCAGGTTTCCTTGGAACCAAATCCCATAGGGGGAGAAGCAAACTATGTTCACTCACACTGTATGGCTGCCATAATAGCACAACTGCAGCAGAATGGATTAACACACCAGAAACTAATAGTCCAAGAGCAATGATATTACAACCATTGATGGGTTTTTCCCATCAATGAAAAGTTGTGAACCAATAACAATTCAAATACAATGCATCAATGGGATAGACATGATGTCATGTGATAAGTCCCAGCCAAAGACAAAGTTATACTGAAGCAATGGTGCTTTGAAAGCTTTGTGTGATAAAATTCTTTGTTATATTCCTTCTCATGGTGATAGAAGCCCATTCCATATTATATACAGTTGTCCCTTAATATCTGCTGGGGATGGGGCACAGCACCACTGCAAAAATGAAAAAAAATGCAAATAAGTCCTGCCCCCAACATGCATACTACACTACAGTATTGTAGACTCCTCTCCTACCAACAGGACTGCAATACCCCACCGCGGTAGCAACATCTGCCCCCAGGCAAACAAACTATGCCCCTCACCCACACTCGCCTCCCCGCCAGCTCTCTCTCCCTCTGCCCTGCCAGCAACACAACTCCAGCTTGCTTTCTTACCTTGCACCAAAACAGCGCTGCACATTTAAAACAGTAAAGTTTAAAGTAACGGGCAGTGATATTTTGGTACAAGGTAAGAAAACAAGTTGTAGTGTTTTGTTGCCAGGCAGGAGGAGAGGGGAGGAGGGTGGGGTCTTGGAGTTTGAGCTAGTTGAGCAGCAGCTACAAACTGCAAATATGCAAAACTGCAAATATGAAATATACAAATATGAAGGGACAACTGTACCTACAGCCTTGTTGGCCTTTGCTACTTAGTGGCTGGTGAAGAGCCTTTCCCTTTATATGTAGGGTTCCAACTACTTTTTGTTTGCCTCATCCATATAGCCCCAGTTTTTTCATCTACCCAGTTATTATATATTTAATGTGCCCTCTTGGGGTATGGTTAGGACTGCTAGACCAGTAGCACTCCAGAAGCCCAGAAATCTCAGGGCCAAAACCTGTGATCTAGTAATGGGCCTTGGTGATGTTGCAGAAGGTGAACCTGTTGAGGTTATAGAATCGTAGAGCTGGAAGAGACCACAAGGGCCATCCAATCTAACTCCCTGCCCTGCAAGAATATACAATGAAAGCATCCCCGACAGATGGCCATCCAGCCTCTGTTAAACACCTCCAAAAAGAAGACTCCACCACACTCCAATCAGGAAGTTCTTCCTAATGTTTAGGTGGAATCACTTTACCTTAGTTTGAATCCATTGCTCCATGTCCTAGGAAATTATCAGATGCACTAAATATGGCATTATCATGATGCCAGGACATCGCTAAAGGGCTTCCTTCTCAGACGATGTCGTTCCATCTCATGCACCCATGTTGCTGCCATTCCACTGGCGCTGTTTTTTATTGATGGGCTAAACCATCAATAGATCCCCCTGTTCCATTTCTGTAGTAGAATGTCCTGCATCTGAAAAGGTGCCCCATTATGCTGGCGCGATGCCAGCTTCAATGGGAGGTCCATGACAGAACACTTCCAGGTGAGATTGGGACATCAAGGTAAATGACACACTTTTTTGTACCCTCCCCGGGTTACTTGTTATGTTTTAAGTATGTTTTGGTGCTTGGTGTAACTTTTTGTCTTTTAATTTACTTTTTATGTTTGAATTTCCCTCATCTTCTCAAGAGAACGGCCAGGATTTGAAACCAGGAAGTGAAAGGTGAAAGATTTATACAATCTGAAGAGAAACTAGAGTAATGGATATATTTACACATAAAATATGTAATAAATATACAAAAGTGAAAGAAGAATGGAAGAATGTAATTGACTATCAGGGAAAAGGGGGGGAGATATAAGATACCGAGACCTTATAGGATATAGAAGAACCCAGGGAGAAAGGATAAAATAGTAAATACTTGGAAAAATAAACTTGGAACCATTAGGTGTAATATATTAAACAAATGTGAGCTAAAGTCACTTAAGGTTGAGATATATATGATATCTTCAGACACCTAAACAATGTAATAGGAAGTCACAGATTATGTTTGTATGTATAATTTTGTGGAAGATACTATAAGATAAGCAAAAATGTAAATCTACTAGATTGTTAAAGAAAATGTGAAAAATTCTTTCTCAATGTTGTTAAAGATCTTGTGGAAAATAAAAAAGTAATAATGGGGCGGGGGAGAAAGCAGGAAGTGAAAGGAATTCATTCCAGCTCCATTCACTCCTGGGCTGCCCTGCTGAGGGAACAACATGTGATTAAGGTAGGTCTGAAAACTTTTTTTTTCCCATTACAGGCAGGGAGGGGGAGGAGATTGCAAGACAGGAATGCTTTTTTTGTTCCCATCTGATAACCTCCCTAGTCTCTGGAACAGCAGAAAACAGGCTTGCTCTCTCTTCAATATAACATCCTTTCAAATATTTAAACATGGCTATCATATCACCTCTTAACCTTCTCTTCTCCAGGCTAAACATACCCAGCTCCCTAAGCTGCTTCTCAAAGGGCATGGTTCCCAGGCCTCCCACCATTTTGGTTACCCTCCTCTAGACATGTTCCAGCTTGTCAATATCCTTCTTAAATTGTGGTGCCCAGAACTGGACACAGTATTCTAGGTGACATTTGACCAAAGCAAAGTAATTATTAAGCATGATACATTGTGCATCACCTACAACTACTCAGAATATGTCATTCAAATGAAAAACACAAAGTCGTGTTGCTCCCATTAATCAGTGTCTCTCACTGACCTCCTTTCCTTTCCTTTCCTTTCCTTTCCTTTCCTTTCCTTTCCCAGTCAGGTTGTAGAATCCTCTAGCATTATCCCAGCCCAAGTAATAATCATAATAATGCTATTAATAATCATCAGGTATTTGGAGGAGGAGGAGGAGGAGATTATAATAATGACAATAATCTAACAGGGAAATCCTACCTATGCCTTCAGAAGCAAAGCCCTATTGAGTTTAATGGGACTTGCAACTTTAAGGTGTTGATAATGTAACATATCATAGCTATAATTTCAAGGTTTTCTTGGTGGAAGGAGGAGAAAGACTTGGAAAGGGAGGGAAGGAGAAGATGAGTGTACCCTGAAGAACTGGAGTAAAAGGGGAAAGAGGATGAAAAAGAGGGATGAGGAAGGAAGGAAGAAGACAAATGTAGCCAGAACTGGGAGTGGGAAGAGGATAAAGGCCTTTTTCAGATTTGGTTTTTAAGTGGAATAGCATTTGGATGCTGTTGAGCTTGTAGGGTGATTTCTTTTGATGATGTACTTCCATTTGTCTCCAAGTTCAAGTCTTTATTTTTCTCCTCCCAGAATAACTCTGTGTTCTGGGTTGTTGGGGGGGTTCTTAAAGTGTAGATGTATACAGTCCATTCCATATTTATCCCATTTTTGTGATCAGGTGACTACTGATAGTTGTGGTCTGGGTGTGTTAGGCTATGGCCAAGTGGAAATGCCTCCAGAACCCTTCTTAGTTGATTCCTTTTGGAGAGTTTCCTGTTGCCTTGGCAGGTGATCCTGTCAAAACTCTGGCTGATATCTGAAATAGGGAAATGACTAGGGTGATGGACACAATTTCTCCTAAGCATACCCCCCACAGAGTGGAGCCAAGCAACATCCCTGGTTCACTAGGGAGCTGGTGGCAATGAAACAAGTAAAATGGAGACTAGAGCATCAGTGGTGGAAAACTCAGAGCGAGTATGATCGAACACAGGCTAGAGCCCATTGGAAAGCTTAATTCATGGCAGTGGCAGCGGCAAAGAAATTATTCTTCTCTGCTACCATTGCATCTGTACAGTGTTGTTGAGTGCAGCTGTCTTGAGTGATCAGGGGCCTCTTACGTTCTGCCCTACAGGAGCATCATGTAGACCACTCAGCAATCTGTTGTGAAGACTTTGCATGACACTTTTCAGATAAAATCACTTGGATCTGCTCCAGCTTGGATGCTGTAGTTGTTCCATGTCCAGAGGATGTAATCTTGGCTCCTGCTTATCCCAGGTTAATGAATACATTTCAGTAGTATACCTGTGTAGCTCATGTCAAAATGATTGACAGCTGTCAAAATGGCTTAGCCCCTCCCCCGGAAGTGCTTAGAGGTGGGACTTCCTGTTTAGGTGGGACTTCCTGTCATGGGCTGAACTTCCTTTTGGGACGTAACTTCCTGTGGGGCCGAACTTCCTGTTTGGGTGGAACATGTGGTACGGGTCACGTGATCCCCTGTAGGAAGTAACTCCTCCTGCCTGACCAATAGGAGCTGTTTTTATACCCCACGTGGTCCTAACCGTGCAATGTCCAACCAGTGGCCTGATTGGTTGCAGCGGGGGTCCCGTGACCCCTTCTGGAACTCCCCCCCACTACTCCCGGCCAATAGAGATGAATATCAGATGCCTCATATGCACGTGGGCCAAAATGGCCAATAGGAGAACAGACAGTGAGATATATTGCAGAGGGAGAAGTGGGCATTTTTTTGCATGCCCAGACACGTTCTGCTGAGGCAAGATGCAGGGATCAAGCACTCCTCAGAAGTTTCCCCGGAGAATAAAACCAACTACCATCTCATCCTGGCCTTTACATGATGGTCCTATGGGCTTTTCTGATCCACCTGCACCTTTGGGACAATTTTATCAAGTCCCTAAAAATGCACACCCAGAAACCCAGAGTATATCTCCCATTGATGAGGACTCCGGTCTTGAGTGTGATTGCCATTGTAATTTAAAAATGCTTTTCAAGGCTGCTTGAACACCATTATAGTTTGTTCCACATTCCTAAAATATAAGAACACGGATTATTGGTTTTTGTCTACAACAAAGTATCCCCAAAACCTTCCACAGAGGGCTTTTCATTTTATTTTTACCTTAATTGTAGTATGCTCTGCTGAAAGAGAATCAAGCATGGACTGCCACATCTGAGAATCTTCCTCTCGTAGAACTTCTGGTGCACGATTCTGTTTATCAGAATGTGTGTCCCCATGACATTTTGGGATATTAGGTATCAAGTCTCCTTGAGGGGTACTGACTTCTGTATGTTTCTGAGGAATCTCCATCTTGCCTCAGCAGAACGTGTCTGGGCATGCAAAAAATGCCCACTTCTCCCTCTGCAATATATGTCGCAGTCTGTTCTCCTATTAGCTGTTTTGGCTCACGTGCATATGAGGCGTCCGATATTCATCCCTATTGGCCGGGAGTAGTAGGGGGAGTTCCAGAAGGGGTCATGGGACCCCCGATGCAACCAATCAGTCCACCAGTTGGAATTGCATGGTTAGGACCACATGGGAAGTCCTGCCTAAACAGGAAGTCCCGCCTCTAAGCACTTCTGGGGGAGGGGCTAAGCCATTTTGACAGCTGTCAAGCATTTTGACATGAGCTACACAGGTATACTACTCATTTCATTTTGTGCAGCCTGAGAATGTGAACAGGATCTTTAGAGAAGTGAGAGCCACCACATGTGCACTGGATCCTTGCTCTTCCTGGTTAACAAAAGCAGCCAGAGGAGGACTAGCTGAATGGGTAACAAAAGTAGTGAACTCAGTAGGGCAGAATTCCATCCTGCCTAAAAGACACTATGGTTTCTTTTCCCTACTAAGAAAAACACAAAGAAAAACCCTTCAATATTCCTTTTCTGGGCAAGGTCTAGGAGCCTGTGATGGTCTCCCAGCTCCAAGGGTTCCTGGATGAAATGGATTATCTAGATCCATTTCAATCTGGTTTCAGGCCTTGCTATAGGACAAAGACACCTTTGGTCATCTTGGTGGATGACCTACACTCAGAACTGGACACTAGGAGTGTGATCATGTTGGTTCTGCTGGACCTTTCAGGGGCTTTTAATACCATTGGCCATGTATCCTTCTGAGCCATCTCTGGGATGAGACTTGGGGGCACTGTTCTGCAATGGTTCCAGTTCAACTTGGAGGGGCAAACTCAGAAAGTGGTGCTGGGGAATTCCTGTGCAACCCCATGACCCTCAGGGCTCAGTTTTGACCCTTATGCTATTTACATGAAACTGCTGGGACAGGTTATCCAGAGTTTTGGAGGTGGGTGTCACCAGTATGCTAATGATACCCAACTCTATCTCTCCTTTCCATCCAGTACCAAAGAAACTGTCTTTGTTCTAAATCAATGCCTGCTGTTGGTAATGGACTCAATGAGGGCAAACAAATTGAAACCTAATCCAGACAAGACAGAGGTGCTCCTGGTCAGTAGAAAGACAGATCAAGGAATGGGAATTCAGCCTGTGTTGAATGGGGTTACACTCCCCCTGAAATCTCAGGTTCACAGTTTGGGCATGCTCCTGGACTCAGATCTGAGCCTGGATACCCACGTTTCAGCAGTGGCCAAGAGTGCATTTACATGGCTAAAACTGATGCACCAGCTGCCCCTGTTCTTTGAGACATCAGATCTGGCTACACATGCCTTTGATTATATCTCATTTTCTGTAACACACTCTATGTGGGGCTTCTTTTGGAAACTGTTCAGAAACTCCAGAGTGGGTCCAAAATGCTGAAGCCTAGTTGCTGACTGGAGCTGGTTATAAGGATCATATAACCCCCTTGCTAAAACAACTCTGCCAATCCGTTCCTGGTTAGAATTCAAAGTGTTGGCTATAACCTTTAAAGCCCTATACATGGCTTGGGTCCAGACTATTTGAAAAATTGTATATTTTCATATGAGCTTGCCTGTGCTCTAGGATATGCAGAGAAGGGCTTTCTTTTGGTCCCACCATCATCCCAGAGAGAGCCTCCTCAGTTGCTGCTCACAAATTATGGAACTCCCTTCCCTGGGAGCACCAATTGGGCGTCTCCCTACTGTCTTTTCACCAACAAGTAAAGACCTTTTTACTTAAGGAAGCTTTGGGGTTTTAGTGTATGCCACAGATAGAGCAAATAGGAAGTGTAGCATTTTTATTTTAATATGTTTTAATTATATTTTAATGCTGTTTTAAACTTGTTTTTAATAATGATTTAAGTGGTTTTAATGTCTGTTTTTTTAAACAGAAATTTAGTTGAATTGTATTTTAACTTTTGTGCTAACAGTTTTTAATTGTATCATACTTTTAAAATGTATGCTGCCTTGGAACTCACATTGGGAGAAAGGTGGGATCTAAATTAAATTAATGAATAATAAATAAGTAAAATTGCTTGCTGTGGAGATAAACAGAAGTTTGCAGTGGATGCTATGATAGCAAAGGAAAATCTCTGCAGCGAGATTTAATGGCATAGATCAGCATTGGTGGCAGAAGAGCAAAACTGCAATGGAACATTAAGAATGCCTCTTAAACAGGGCAGCTGTCCACAAAAGTGCAATCCAAACACTACCCCCCCTTGGTTGAAAAAAGGGGGCTTCACTGTCAGAGGTTTGGTTAACTGGGCTATGACTGTAGCATGATTGACTTGTGGCTTCCTGAAATTACAGTGAAAAAGGAGGTGTGAAAAATAGCAAAAGTGCACTTCTACCAACAGTATCAAAGAAACCAGATTGCAAGTTCACATGCACCTGAATTTTGTAGGCTTTGGTTCTATTTGTATGATAGGGATACTGGTGCAAATGCATACTACTGGAATTATCTGTTTAAAAAATGAACATGAGCACTGAGAACCCGAGAAGGGTGACTCAGTCCTGACATTCAAGCTCAGGTCCCGAGACCTCAAAACCCTATTAATGGTCTCCTGCTCTTTGGGACAACCCCAAAGCAGAGCCAAGTTGTAGAGCAGGGGTAGGCAAATGTGTGGGGGCTAGAGGCCAATCCTCCCCAGATCCCCTCCCACAGCAAGCCCTAATATCTCTGCTGCCCCTCTCAAAATGCTGAGAGGAAGTGGCATTGCATAACTTCCTGTTGACATTTTGAGAAGGACTGCAGAGGAAAATGGAGGTATTTGGGGACAGGATGGGTTTCTGGGGTGCTTATGGGGACAGGGGTGTTTTTGCATGTTTTCACACTTTTGTGAGACTTTCTGCATGGTTAAAAATTGGGAGGACTGGGGGATTCCAGTGGCCACAAAAGCGGGAGGGGGCAGTCCTGGGGTTGAACATAGCCTATGATCCACAATTGCCTGTTGTAGAAGAAAGGTTAAAGGTAAAAGGACCAAAATGGCTTGAAAGATATTGAACAATTAAGGGGTCTTTGAATAGTGCTAGAAAATGTGGCCTGGAAAATGTGACCTGTTTGTGAATTGTACAAGTGGTTGAACTGTTTGCTGTCCACTCCTCTGCTTTTCCTTCTGATAGAATAAATGGGCTAAGAATTCACAGAGCTGTGATTGCCATACATGGGAAGAGCTGAGACTGATATATAGACTTCCCCTGCTTTCTGATGACTCACTCTTTAATGCTTGCAAATTACAGACAAGTTTCATTAATTTGACGGGTTCCACTCTTTCATCAGTTCTTCTTGGGACTGCTTGCATGCACTTCTGTGTGTATATATGTGTGTTGGTGGGTGGGTGTGGGTGTTCATTTCTATGTATGTAGTGTGTTAATTCAGCTTTTGCATGCTTTCAAAAGTGACATATAGTTATAGTATGTCATTTATGTGTTTCGGTGACCAAAATGCATTTGCAAGCTAAAAAAATCTTGGTTCCACTTTTCAACTGATTCCACTTTCTGACAGTCCTCCAGACCCTAAGCTGTCAGATAAGCAACAAGGGCTTCCCATACATTGTTAACCCCCTTTTGTCCAAAGCAGCTAAGAATGTAGCAAATTTCTGTGCTGATTTCCCTAGAAGTGGGGTTTGGGTCAGGTGTGGCCTGGCAGCTCAGCTGAGTGTCAGTGATTAAGTGCTGCCTCTCTGCAGATGAATACCAAAGACAGCACAGACCCCTAGCAGTATTCCATAGGCCAGCTGTTCTTCTTCCATACCTCCAAAGTGAGGACTTGACATTTATTTATTTATGTATGTATGTATTTATTTATTTAGGATTGTTAGTAATCTTGGAGGATATGTCATTGCCCATACTTGGGAAATTGACTCCCACACACACACACTACTGCTCCAAGTGTTCATGCTGTCTGGGAGTTTTTGAAGTTGGAATCCAAAATAGATAGATAGATAGACAGACAGATAAGCTTTTCTTGAGCTTGGTTGTTTTTAACTGGTTTACCTCTTTCTACATCCATAAGCAATAATTTGTTATATGTGTATGAAACTGTGTAATCTTGTTAGTAGGTGTTTTGGGTTTTTTTAGTCTGCATTTATTCTTCCTCCTTCCTCTACTCCAGAAGAAATATATAGTCTTTTTCATTTAGCTTGTTGGAGATGGGGGAAAATTCCTTCCAAGGCACTTGCTATTTTCCATCAAGTCAGCTTTGATTTATGGTGACTCTATGCATGAGAGACCTTCAAGTGTCCCTCTCCCAAGGCACTAGGTTAGTATTTTCTGAATGCTGAGATTTGGGGGTATGCTTACATCAAATTATTGTAATGGCCTTTATTGCCGTTAATGGCAGAAGGGCTACTTATATGCATACATGGCTTGAAAAGAGAGCCAGTGTGATGTAGTGGTTTGAGTGCTGGGCTACACAGCTCTGGGAGACCAGGGTATGAATCCCTGCTTGGCCATGGAAACTCACTGGGTAACCTTGGGCAAGTCAGACAAGTGCCTAAAAACGTGATTATGGCACTATATTTTACAGCATTTGTGTTCTGGCACAATGATACACATTTTGTATGCTGCCATTATAATGATACAGAATTGCCCCAAGAATCTGGCAATACGAGCACTCGTGCTGCTTACTTCCATGTTTCTCCATGAATGAGATATCAGTGCATCTTGCAAGAAGATGCGAGCTTGCTAAAAAGCCCCAAAACACAAAAATTAAAAAAGAAAACGTTCAGAAAAACACAGATACACATTAAGAAACTTGCAAACAAGACAGGGAGGTTCATAAAAAGAACGTACGGTATGTAGTTTTCCCATTTGCACCTGGAAGTGTTCTGGCTGGACCGCCCATTGACACTGGAATCATGACAGCAGCAGAATGGAGCACCTTCTTGCACACATGAAAATCTAGAATACAAATGCTACAGGAGATCAATTTTCAACTTCTCCCCGACAATTAAAAAAAAAAGAACTCCCTTGTAACGGCTGCAGAATGCTTGCATAACACTGGGACACAATCATGTCTGATAAGGAAGCCCTTTTGCAATCTCATGGCATCGTTATAATGTTGTTTTTGACATGTCTGGTAATCTCCATAGTTTCTCAGCCTCAGAGGAAGGCAAAGGCAAACTCCCTCTGAACAAATCTTGCAAAGAAAACCCTGTGGCAGGTTTGCCTTAGAGTTGCCATAAGTCCGAAATGACTTGAAGCAACACAACAGCAACAGCAGCAGCAGAAGCTTGAGATGCAATGAAAGGTAAAAACAAGTTAACATTTCAAGAATGGAAGATACTGAATAAGGATTCAAATCAGAAAGTTGAGATGAAGCACAACACATAGTTTACAGGAGCATGAAAACAATTCCTGGGACACTTAATCATGGATTAAATTAAGTAACCCACAGAGAGAAAGTTCCTTAAAAATAAATGAAGGAATTGTTTGAACTTCCTTAACAAAGACAAAACAAATAATGGTTGAATTGATGTTGGTCAATCCCACCTCTGTGGAGTGCAAGGAGATCAAAGAAGATACACATTGTGTGTGTGTGTGTGTACTTTTATGTTCTGCAAGGGAAGATGTTCAGAAAAGCAATATCCCCTCAAAAGTTAGTATCTAGTGCTGCCAGGGACTATCAAGGGAAGAGAATATACAGTGGCCAGGAGCAAACTGACTAGAGAGACAGTTGATCAGTCTAAAGGTACAATGAAACTGGACTTGAGAGAGCTGTGTGTGTGACTGGTGGTGGGACTGAAATTCACATCTGTTGGGAGGCCTGCCTCACACTTTGAAGGCCTGGCTGTCACGGATCATCACAGATAAGGAACATTTAGTACAAAGAAAGATCATTCAGCCTGTGTTGTACAGCCAGCTGTAAATAGAACATAACACAGGTGTCTTGTCTTCTGCTTTTAAAAATACACCCATGAAAGGCTGCTTTTGTAAAAGGGAGTTTACAGCTCTTGTTGTGGGGCATGAATGGGAACTGAGCTGTTTTAAAAATCAGTAGTGAAGAAGCTCATCATTCAGCTCTCAAAACTTCAGTGCTACAAAGCATAATTACTGTCTTTCTTACTGTCCTTGTTAATACAACAGTGGAGTATGTTAAACATGCACCTTGGATGCTGATGTATTTGAATGTTTCTAACTGTGCTGCAAGCTTTGTCTACTGTTGGGATGCTATTGTGCACCAAGTGAAAAGAGGGCAATGCCTCTGGGCTTTTGTGTGGGTTGCTAGCTAAAGATGCTCGGTGAATGGACACTGATGGCAGGGTTGATGTGCTTACAGCTAAGAATTACAGGTCACACACCCATGTGCAAGAATGGAGTCTGAATTAAGGTAGTTGGAAATGTAGCTTGCAAAAGAGAAAAGATCTGTTTATGCAGCTGGTTGACAAGTAACCTTGGCCAGCTGCAAGGGCATACTGTTGCTTTTCAGGACTTGATGCTGCTTTACAAAACAGTACTATCTTAAGCATCTCCTTGAAAATCCCTCTCCTTTCTGGATTAGCCAGCGTATTTGTAAATATACAAAAAAACAACACAACAACACAAGGCTCCTCATTCTTCCAAAGGAACAGCAAGGTCACAGGCTGCTACTAAAGTTCCACTCAGAGAAGTGTGGAGAACAAAATGCTGTTAAGCAGTACAATTAATCAACTAGAGTTTTAATTGCAGCTTAAAATTCACATGCATTTGGTTCTTTGAGATGCACCAGCTCCATCACATGATGTGTACCAAATCTGATGAGAAATTATCATTCATTTTTCTTTTCTGCTCCATATCTGTGTCTGCTGTAAAGGAGCAGACAGTACAGATATGGAAGCTGTTCCATACTTCAGAGGAATTGTCTTCTTCCTTCAAGAGCTCCCAAAACATATATTTCATAAGAAATTGCAACATGGAAATTAATTTCAGTATAGTCAATGTAAATTAAATGAGAAGGGTTCTGCGAAGGTGTATATGTACCCACAGATTGAGATACTGTGGTAGGCAAACCTAGATAACAAACTAAACTTGAAAGATTTTAGAAGTGAAAATGAAATCTTCAGGAACCCACTATGGGAGATTATCTACGATATGTCTGTATGTCCTTAAACATCATGAAAACTAAATAAAAGCTGCACCACCAGGCAGGGGATTTTTTTTTTATTATTGAACATAAGGTAAGCACTCAGGACTTTATCATACGAGGCTGGAAAAGGCAATTGCCCCAGGATAATTTTGTCTTTGGCTGGGACTTATCACATGATGCTGTGTCTATCCCATTGTTGCATTGTATTTTGATTGTTATTGGTTCACATCTTTTCATTGACAAGAAAAATCCATCAATGATTTCCATATTGCTGCTATTGGACTGTTGTTTCTGGTGTGGTTGTCCATTCTGCTGCAGCTGTGATATTGTCATCCGAAACGGGCCCCCTATCACGCAGCAGCCCCACAACAGGAACGAGCCTGCTTGCGTTACAAATCGACATCTGAAAAAGTCCTAAATAGGGCAGACATGGGTAAGAAGGCGGTATCAGTGAGGCAGTGCACAAAACTGATAGCAGGACTGTGCATCACCAAAGTAGCACCGTAATGCAATGACAGAGATGTGTTATAGTGCTTGTTTCCATACTGGTTTTTTTCTGTTTCTTTAAACAACATGATTGCTGTGAGACAACAGACTGGTGTGATAAAGTCCTTAGAGAAAACTAACAATGCCACACTTGTTTATGAATGCTAATTCTTTCTTAATTTCTTATTCTAACTATCTCCTAATACTGTATTTACTTATTTAATTCTGGAGGGCAGGAGGAAGGAAAAGCACACAATATGCAGGAGCACTGAAATGTTTCACACTGGTTTGTGTATTCCTGAGATCCGATTCCTGTCCAGCCTCTGCTAAGCAGAAATTATCCACCTTTGGCTGGGGAAATGGCAGAAATGTGTTGTTGGCACAGGTGGCATGTATGACTGTGGAGGGTGTTCACATGATCCTTTGACAGTATGAATGGTATTATTAGGCTCAGGAACACTATTGTGTGATGGAAAACTGAGTTGGTACTGCAATATAGTTATGGTTTGATTCTTCGAGTGTGTTCTTCTGGGAGATAAAACACTGCTGTTTTTGAGGAACTGCTTCCATTTAGGAGTGGTCTGTAAGCAAAGATGACTGCTTTTGCTGCTCTGAAGAATGATTTATTTTCTATGAAGCATTTACTATGGAACATCTGGATGGAGACTGGAATAGTCATAGCCACCATAAGGAAAAAACATGGCAGTAAGGTGCCATGAATCCAAAAGAGTAGAAAGAATTTAGAATCAGAAATACCAATAAAAGAGAGATTACATGCAACTAATGCACCCTTGGACATTGCAACCTACAGCAACAGGCATTTTCTCGAGGAATGTTGTCATAAGTACAAAATTCTGCTGCAAAATTTGACAAATCTTTTTGCACCTGCAGATTTAATCACTTCTCTCTCTGTAGAGGTAAAAAGAGCCCTCATATTTAAACAACACAATTATTTTCAACATTTCAGCTTGAGTCCCAGATTCTAGATTTCTTTCATTCCAGCTTCATTGCTGCTTCCTGATGGGAAATGCAGGCAGCTTTAGCAGGAGTCTGTTAAAAACAACAACCAGGGTTCCACTAACTTGTTAAACAGAAAGAGTCTGAAAAAACTGCCAAGCCCTCTGCAAGGAGAGAGAGAGAGAGAGAGAGAGAGAGAGAAATCTCTAGTTATTTATAACGCCAAGCAGCTTTAAGGTCTCTTCACTCTAGTTTGCAAACTGCCTACTGCTTGGAGGTCACTCCAAAAAAAAAAAGAAAGAAAGAAAATCCCAGCAAACCCCATGGCCTTCCAGCACAATATTTGATCAGGAGTCTGGGCGGGCACCAACCTTGGCAAATTGAAACTTGCACACACATGCTCTTTAGTACATTGGAGGATCACACAGGCGAACACTGAAGCTCTGGAAAAAGGTGTCTCTTCTGAGTCTGGGTGAGTTGATTTCTGAATTGCCTATTTTGTAAAAGGATGTTTCAGTTGTCCTTGGCATATGCATGCCAAAAGGTTGTTGCCTCCTTGGTTTGCACATGCCAAAGACGACATGGGCTAATGTAGGGTCTCAATATATGAATGACACAGTGTGGCATGGGTTGCAAGGATGCAGACCTGTTTTGGTTACTGGGGGAGGAAAACATTTTGACCTCATTATTAATGGCTTCTCCAATATCATAATTTGTGAAACTCTTGGCAATAGGAGGCGAGATGAGACACACACCCAATCTTGCCAGACCTCTTTGCTCAACCTCTTTCCATTTCATGCCAGGACATTGTGTACCTAGCTGCTTCATTACTGTATCCTGATCTGCATCAGGTTATTGACAAGGAATAGTGCTTAAAACAAGGGAGGAGTTAACAGTTGAAAACTGGTGGATTATGAGAAGCTCATGAAGGCAATAATTGGGACCCCAAGATTGCAGAGTCCTATCTAAGGGGTCAAGAATCTCAAAGGAGATGAATGAATAAAATAAGTTCCTTTAATGAGTTCGATAAGACTCCTATAGCCAGTATGTTTAAAATTGCAGAAGGACATGTAGCAAGTGCAGAGCAGATGGTAAGGAATCTTCCATAAAGAAAAGTGGCTAAAGTAAGCTACCAGGCAATGAAATGTTTCAAGAACAGAATAGTGGAACACAGCTGTCATAATCAGGACAGACATTCACAAGTGGAACTGTAGAGGGATATCCCTACAAATGATGGTTCATGGAGATGGTAAATTTTTTAAAATTGCAAAATCCTTATCAAGGCAGTGCCTTTATTAGGCCAACCAAAGTATCACAACATAGTGTGCAAATGTTTGATTTCATCAGGTTAAATGGTAAACAAAGTGTGTGGGGGGGGCTGATGGAAATCAGCTGATCTCCCCTTTTTAATAAACCTTTATTAATTATTCAAATAAACCATGAACTCAGCTGATGCTGAAGTCACCGAATATGCATTTAGTCATACACAGTCTTTCCATAAAATGTCAGAGAAGGTTTGTGAAGCAGACTTTCACATTAGACTCTACCAACCAAGCACTGTGGTCTTTTTAGGTTTCAACCTAGGACTGTTTCAGTGGCCCTTGGTTGAAGAACAAACAATAGTTGATCCTCCATTTTTGAAACTGTCAGATCCATCCATTATCCAGATCTGTCTCCATCAACAGCACAAACACAGATGCTCATTGGTTCAGAAGCAGAGGGAAACTAAGCAGTTGTATGTTAACAAATCTGGAAATAATTTTGGGTGATGTACTAGTTTGTGTGTGTGTGTGTGTGTTTTAAAACCAACAGAAACCCAATTGGACAGCTTAACCGAGAACCTTGAAATGACATAACAGAGAAATAACTTCCATCTTCTGATAATATAATATCTTCTTTCTCCAGTCTAGAGTACTATTGCTGAATGGTTAATCATGGTGTTCTCCAAGTCAAATGACTATGACTATGTTGACCAAAAGAAAATTTCTCAAATGCATATTAGGGATTGCCTATTGTGTTTATGTGCCTTCAAGTCATCTGTTGACTTATGGCAACCCCATGAATTTCAAAGGGTTTTCTTATGTAATGAATACTCATAGTTGGTTTTGACAGTTCCCTCCTCTGAAATTAGTCTGTAGAACCTGGTATTCATTGGCAATCTCCCATCCAAGTATTAATCAGGGCTGACTCTACTTAGCAACCAAGATCAAGTAGGATTTGATGCCTACTACTAAAACGTCACAAGATCATGTGCAAACTTCCAGTTTCTCCAGAATGCTTCCGCAGGCTAAATCAATGGTTCTCAAGCTTTGGTCCTCCAAATACTTTGGATATTTTAGACTTCAGCTCCCAGAAGTCTCAACCAACCTGGCCAGTGCACAAAGATTCTGGAATTTGTAATACAAAACATCTGGAGGGCCAAAGGTTGGGAACCAGTGAAGTAAGAGCAGGGTGAGGTAAGATGCTGAAACCATGGAGTTTGCATTTAGTCACAATCTTAAGACGGAATGTGGGAGGAGGTGTGATTTGGAGAAAACCCAATGTAGCTGTTCAGCAACAAGATCGTACAGTCAAAGAAAGGGATTTTATACTACTTAAGATGAGGCTTCATTCTTTGAATATACAGTACCTCAACTCCAGCTGCTACATAAAGTTCATGGTTTATTTGAATAATTAATAAAGGTTTATTAAAAATGGGAGATCAGTCATTGTTTGCTAGTTTGTTTCATCCCAAGAGTCCTGGGGATAGCACTTAACAGAGGTTAATCTGAATGCCTGTTACCTTTTCCCACATTCCAGTCTGATGCAACTAAATGTATTATTTATTAATAAGAAACCACCACTAGAAGTTTAAAAAGGATGGAGCCTTCCTGCATTTCCTTGGGAGGGAGTTCCACAGTCAAACTACTGCCCCCCAGAAAAAGATCTATCCCATGAACTCATCAATCTTGCATCTTGGGGTTGTGCAAGGCACACCACAGTACTTCTTTTCGATGAAGACACCAGGGCTCAAATGTCTGCCAAGTCCCCAACATTGCCACTTTATTTGGCATAGAGCTCAGGGTTTTGATATATAGCCCAGGGATTGCCATGGCAGTTGGATTCTCCACCCTTTGGTCCTGTGCAGGCCAGAAGACATCAGGAAACATGGCCATGCTCTTGTTATCAGTGGCATAGTTGCACCCCTGATGTCACTACTACATGCCTCAGTTGGGAGATGGTCACTTCTCCCCCAATCCACATACCTTCCTATCAAAAAAGGTGAAGGGGATGTGAAGGGGGCTGGAGAATCCTGGCTGTTGTTTCCAATAATATATCTTCAAACTGTTCCAGTTGGGCAGGAGCAATCCTGATTAATCTTCTGCCATCTCACTCTTTCAGCTGCTTTTAAAACGTCCTAGTTTTGCCCCTTCTTCCCCATTTCCCCCTTTGTCCCATGCTTCCTTTGCTTGCTTCAAACTGAGTTCAAGGGGCAAAAGCAGTTTGCACTCAAGAAGTGCCCTTCCCAGTAGGATCAGGCAAAAGCAAAGTGCTGCAGCCTCTCACAGCTTGTGGTTTTTTTGCTCACTAATAACTTTTTCCATCTTGACCACACTCTGTTGTTGCTTGAATCACAGAATCATAGAATTGTAGAGTTGGAAGAGACCACAAGGGCCATCCAGTCCAACCCCATGCCATGCAGGAAATCACAATCAAACCATCCCCGACAGATGGCCATCCAGCCTCTGTTTAAAGACCTCCAAGGAAGGAGACCCCACCACGCTCCGAGGGAGTGTGTTCCACTGCCGAACAGCTCTTACTGTCAGAAAGTTCCTCCTAATGTTGAGGTGGAATCTCTGTTCCTGGAGCTTGCATCCATTGCTATGTGTTCTAGTTTCTGGAGCAGCAGAAAACAAGCTTGCTCCATCCTCAATGTGACACCCCTTCAAATACTTAAAAAGGGCTATCATGCCGCCCCTTAACTGTCTTTTTTCCAGGCTAAACATACCCAGCTCCCTAAGTCTTTCCTCATAAGGCATGGTTTCAGGACCTTTCACCATTTTAGTCACCCTTCTCTGGACACGCTCAAATTTGTCAATATCCTTTGTGAATTGTGGCGCCCAGAACTGGACACAGTATTCTAGGTGAGGTCTGACCAAGGCAGAATTAGAGTGGCACTATTACTTCCCTTGATCTAGACACTATACTTCTATTGATGTAGCCCAAAATCGCAGTGGCCTTTTTAGCTGCTGCATCACACTGTTGACTCATGTTCAACTTGTGGTCTACTAGGACTCCTAGATCCCTTTCGCACATAGTCTCATTCAGCCAAGTCTCCCCCATCCTATATCTATGCATTTTGTTCTTCTGCCCTAAGTGCAATACCTTACATTTCTCCGTATTGAATTTCATTTTGTTAGCTTTGGCCCAGCTCTCCAGTCTCTCCACAAGTGTCCCACAAGTATCTTGTCTATCCACAAGTGTCTATCACAGTCTATCCACAAGGGTCCCACAAGTATCTTGGCCACAAGTGTCCCAGTTTCTGTCTGTGAAATATTGAAGAGTATCAATCACTGATTCAAAATGAAACTTGGGATACCTCTCTTTAGTTCTGAAAAGGTACTTGGTCTTGGGAATGGAGGGGCCTGCTGACTAAATGCACTAGAATAGGCTCAAGGTGCAGGAGTGTAGCTTTCCTCATGTAGCCCAATTAAGAGTTCTGGAGAACATGAAAGTTTGGACATGGATTTTAGAATTTTTCTTATGGCTAACAAAGGTACCTTTGCTTTTTTTTTTACTTTTTGATGTGGACAGAAGTGGCAGAAGTCCATTTTCCATGCAGAAGAAGGGGTGTTTTCTTTTTCTTTTAGGTACAGTAACATTGGAAGTGCATTAGGGATAGCATTTTCTCCATGCCAAGCATCTTCAGTGCATCCCATCTAAACACCCTATGCAATCTTTCAAATAGAGTTTCAAGGCCCTCTTGGACTACTCTTTATAGAATCCTCCCAGGGGATTCTGGGAACTGTAGTCCAAAAGTCACTTTTTCAAGCTTTGACCTTTTCATTGTGTATGTGCATAGAAGAACTACGTGGCTTTCACTGAAAAATGTAATAAGATTCAGACTTCATGTGTTTCAGTAACACTTATTTTGTGGCTATATAGTTCTTCAGTACTACTTACCCCTTCCTTTTAAAAAAACTTGGTAAATATTCTAATTTTCCTTCAGTAAGTGCATCAACTGTAATTTCAAGCTGTTTGTTTGCAACAATGTTGTGGAAGTGCTTGTGATACTACAGTGATAAACAACACAACTTTACTCCACTTCCATTTTGTGGCTCTTGTACCTATATTTTGTATATCTTGTACCTCTTGAAAAGAAACCCCCATCAGTTTCTTTTAAAATCAAGTAAGCTGGGTGTGAGCCTTCCCTATGCGAGTAGAAGGAATTTCCATATGGCAGTGGTTCCCATTTGAGTCTCTAGATCTTTTTGGATTTAGTACCCAGAATCCCCAATCAGCATGGCTAAGTGTCAAGGATTCTGCAAGCTGCAGCCCAAAAGCTTCTGTATGGAGCCTTGCTTTGGAAGCTGAATGTAGCTCAGAAAAGTGGCCATGCTGACTGTGGTGTTCTGGGAGTTCTGTTACAAGAAAGTAAAATTCCAGAGTTCTGCATCTAAGGACTCAAGACTGAGACCCATTGCCATAGGTCATAACATAGTTTTTTCCCCACCTCTCCCCTGCTCCCATGTACTAGCATAAATTTGCATTGCGTCACCAAGCAGAAACGGGAAAGGATGGAGATACAGAAGGGGTGGGAAAACCTCCCATTCCCTTTAATATCCTGAGGCCCTTTCACACTAAAATAGTTATAGTGCTATAACTGGCATATCTAGCAGCTAGAGCTGAGGCATGTTCAACGGGCACTTTAACTAGCATGGCAACATGCTATGGGATCCTGGGATTTGCAGGAAAGGGAGGGCTATTCAGAATTCTCAGCCAGAGAAGCCTAGTGCCTCACAAACCTCAGGATTCTGTAGGATGCAGCCACAGAAGTTAAAGTGGAATCACAGCACTATGTCTGCTTAGTGTGAAAGGGCCCCTGGTATGATGCCACTACATGGATTGTGTAGAGGCAAGGAGAGTGAAAAGCAAGGTTCTCTTATACTTAATTGGAAATTTTCCACATCTAGGGGCCGGTTTACACAGCAGATTTATTGCGGCAACTTGTGGTTTAATTATTTTCCGCAACTGTGCCAGTCAGGTTTTTTTTCTAATTATGTCGCTTTGAAGTTCAGACTTGAATAAGTGTGGGGGGTGTGGCTCTGTGTGTCTCTGTAAATCTGCCTGTAAATGAACTCACTCCATAAAGCAGAGGGAGAGTAATCTCTCTGCTAAAAGACCTTGTGCCATGCCGTGGATCGCAAGTTTTTCCAGCAGCTCTCTCTCTCTGTCTCTCTCTCTCCCCCTCCCTCCCTCCCCCAAGCAGAGAGAGAGAGAGAAAGAGAGAGGGGGAAAATAGCAGTTCAGCTTGCTACAGCCCTTTGTGAAATGGTTTCTCTCCCTCCCCCGTGCACAGGATAAAAGTCACGAACAAGCTTTTACATACTTTCAAACAGCAGAGAAGGAATGCTCCCTGAATGAAAGTTGTTGGGAATCGTGTTTTTTTTTTTTTTTTTTTTTTTTTTTTGCAAACTGGCTCGCAAAATAGTAGACAGGATTTTTGCAAGTTTCTTCTCTAATGGCTACTGTCTTTGCCTCCTCCCTGCCCCTCTTGTAAGCCCACCCTTGCATCATCAACCAATCACAATGCAGCTGTGCTTTAACCCTTAGCGGAATGCTAGTTTACACTGCCAATAAAGCACTACATTGCAAATATTCGTGCAAAAATAGCGACATCCCCTGTCACGCTATATTTGGGTGTTTTCCTTCCCCCCTTCTGAATGAGGCGATGCTGTGCTGCAATCCGTGGGAACTATGAGCTATCTTAGCGGTATATTTAGGGGAATATTTGCCCGTGTAAACGACCCCTAGGTGTTCTGGCCATGTGGAGAATGTTTCATCCTTTATGTTTTACTTTTGTTTCTTGTCAGCTTAGTGTTACCAGATATATACCACTCAGGTCTCCTCCAGACAGCTAATGGTCGCAAGTAGTTGTTGGGCTATTCTTTTTCTCCTTGTAGTGGTTGTTCTCACCCCTGCATCCAATCAAGGCTCATTGATTCCTGGGGCTTTGTTCTTATTTGCCTTTCACTTAAGTGTGGTGTGGGTGGGGTTTCATCCCTTCTCAGAACTGTAATGAGGGAAGGAAGTTCTCTTTGGTGATGGAAATTCCTGGGAAATAGACCAGAGAAGGAAATGCATCATTTTTTTTTCATTTAAAAAAAAATCCCAATACATGGAGGCGCAACTCTCAAGGATTTTCAGCAGCCTGGATGAGCCCTCATGCACAGTGTTATACAGATTTAGAACCCCAGAGAGGAGGCAGTGGAATCTGTCACTGAAATGTAAAACCAGAACTTGGGAGAGTTACTTTTGGGATGACAAGTCCCAGAATCTGTCTGAGTGGGGATTCTGGGAGATGTAGTCCTAAAAAGTGTTGTTTTTCAAGGTCTGCATAAAAGTGGTCATGTTTGGCTGAGTTCTTTTCTTCTGAAAAAGCCCTTCTAGCCCAGCCACTGGGGCTTCCATCTCTCTTTCTTCCAGTAGGAGTGCTGTGTCAGAGAACCAGCACACTGGCTGAAGTAAGGACCACAGACGCTGGAGGACTGTGTCTTCTTTGTCTCCTGTGCCAGGATTTAACAGCAAAGCAACTATAAACACACACCTTCCTAGCAGGCAGACCACAGGAGCATCTGCCAAAACAAGGAGCATTAAGGACGTGTGGAATTTGTAAAGTTCTGTAGAATATTCTTGGATTATGCAAAGTTAGCAACTCCAGACGTGGAACATTTTTTCCACCTAGGAACTAAACACAGCTCAAATGTAAGTCTGAACTTTAAAGGAGCTATCTAGGATGCCAAACTTACAGTATTTTGGAGAGAGGGTTGAGCACTGTGCCCTTTCACATTAATTAGGTGTTGTTACGATGCCATATTTGCCATATCTAATAAAGTCCTGATAGTTGTGTGGATAAACTGGAAAAGAAGAGAAACATGTATACCACCATGAGCTCACAGGAGGAAAGACAGAAACTGAATGTACTAAATAAATAAATATGCTTTGCCCCTTAACCCTGTTGATCACATCTACGGCCCTATAGAGAAATCAATGCAAATCATGCACACTTGACATATGTGGTAAACCTCAAGCCCTTTAAATGTTTGCAATTGCTGCTTATTTGTGTATTCTCAAGTTTAATCTTTTTGGATGTTGTTTCCCCCTCTTCCTTGTTCTCCCCCTCCTTTATAGGTTGGTGTGAAGTCTGTGGTGCAATGCACTGGGTTTCTGTTCTTATTGTGGCCGGTCTTTGTGGAGTGGGCTTCAGCCAGTATGATGATCAGTATGATGACATCTTCTGGCTGCAACAGTATTTACGCAGCCAGTCTTCATCCTACAGCTACTCACCATATTATGAAGATGAGATTCCCCCATACTCTTCCTACTCCTATGCACCAGCTGAATCCTCTGTCGGTGAGCCTGTCCCTGAACCACCTGTATCTAGGGAATGCCCCCAAGAATGCGAATGCCCTCCCAACTTCTCTTCTGCCTTGTACTGCGACACCCGCAATCTCAGGTATCTTCCTTTCGTGCCTTCCAGGATGAAATATGCTTACTTCCAGAACAATCAAATTACGGCTATCCAAGAGGGAGCTTTTGACAATGCTACCAGCCTGGAGTGGCTTGCATTGCATGGCAACCAAATCACCAGTGAGAAGATGGGCAAGAGGGTCTTTGCTAAGCTCAAGAATCTAGAGAGGTTATACCTTGACCATAACAACCTGACGAAGATGCCTACCCCACTACCAAGGTCACTGCGAGAACTTCACCTGGCATACAATCAGATCTCCAAGGTCCCATCCAATGCTCTTGAAGGCTTAGAGAACCTCACTGCACTGTATCTCAGCCACAATCAGATCCATGAAATTGGATCAAACCTCAAGGGGTTAAAGTCTCTGATTCTTGCAGATCTAAGCTATAACCAGCTCAGGAGAGTCCCCGATGGCCTTCCAAGCTCCTTGGAACAGCTCTATCTAGAGCATAACCACATACATACTATTCCTGATGATTACTTCAAGGTATCTCCCAAATTGCTCTATGTACGGATGTCTCATAATAGCCTGACAAGTGACGGACTCTCCCCCAATGCTTTCAATGCCAGCAGCCTCCTGGAATTGGATCTCTCTTACAACAGGCTTCAGAAGATACCGCGGGTCAGTACAAGCCTTGAGAATCTCTACCTCCAGGGGAACAAAATAAATGGTAAGCAACAGCATTCTGGTTGATAAGCTCTTATGGGATGGCACTGAGCAGAATATCATGTGTGTGTGTGTACCATTTTGTAATAGTAAAATGAGACTTCCAGGAGATGCAATTAATCCTTCTTCTTTTTTACCAGAATAGGAGCAGTTCTGGGAGTCTGAAGGGGCCAAAGGGTGTACAAACAACCTGTAGGAATTGCATTCAGCCCCAGAACCACACTTTCCTTACTGCTATGCTTGTCTCTTTTAGCTATTTGAGAAGCCAATGCTATGGTTTAAAAGCTTAGAAGTAACTTGTTACTAGTCATGACTACACTGCAAATAACTTGCCATTGATTCTATTTTCAGCAAGGAAGGTGCAATTAAGTTACACTCTCTAACTTAAAGATAGCTTCACTCCTTTGGTAGTATGACTATTGAAACTGAGTAACTTTATAGTTATACTAGCTGAACTCAGCGTACCATGTGCTATTAAAAAACTCCCCCCAAAACTCCCAGTAGATCTCATGCCTGGTTGGCTGGGTTTTGTCGCAGCAGCAGCAGTGGCAGCAGCATCCCACCTCCAGCAGTTGACTGCCTGGGTCCTGTTGTGGTGGCAGCAGTGGCATCCCGCCACCTCCACCACCACCAGTTGACTGCCTGGGTCCCATTGCAGCATCCCAGTACCACCGCCCTTGCCAGTTGACTGCCTGAATTTTGTTGCAGTGGCAGCAGCAGCATCCTGCCACCCACCACCACAAGTTGACTGCCTGGGTCCCATCACAATGGCAGAAGCAGCATCCCACTGCCACTGCCACTTGAATGCCTGGATCCCATCACAGTGGGAATAGAAATTATATTACTGTTGATTTAAATCATAAATAGGAATAGTGCAGCCTTGAGACACTGGTGAACTGGAAAGGCCTCCAGCCTTAGTAACTATAGCCAACACTGTAGTACATTGTTTGGTTGCTCCCAGTATGCAGATTGGCCATGAGTGGCAGGACTGGATTGTGAGATGGAGAGGGAATTTGCATGTGGGTAGTGATTGGTTGAGGGAGTGACAGGAGTGGCCAATCAGCATATTGGAAGAGGCAACATACCTAAACCCATTGTACATACCCAAGAGGCAACATACCTACATACCTAAGGCCATTCTGCATACCCAAGAGTTATACACAGAGAGAGAGGGAGGGAGGGAGGGAGAAAGAAAGAGAGAGAGAGAGAGAGATTTATGGACCAGGGATGCGCTCATGATGTTAGGCATTTGATTTACCCTCCTTTTTTGTCCAGTAAGTTTTGTTGCTAGGCAAAGCAAAAGGATGCAGAATAGTAGGTTTGGGATGTTCTCAGAATTTGCTGCCCATACTTACTCCTGGATAAACCAGTCCATATACTTCTGAATAGATGTGCATAAACTGGATTTGTATACTGTGCTACTTTTCATTGTTCCTTCTAAGTGGAGTAAAGATATAAAGAGGCTATTTTGGGAATGTGTTGGTGCTGTCCATTTTCTGTGCAATTAATTACTTTTGAGTAAAATGTACAGGGTTTGCGGGGGGAAAATCTATTTTTTTAAAAAAAATATTCCATACATTTTACTTAGCTACAAGCACTTTTTGTGTCATTTTTCAAGTTTTAAAGGTATATCTGTGCTATTTGCTTATTAATCCTCATGGTAGTGGTGGTGATGATGGTTTCCTCTCTGTGCACATTGCTATTTTTCATGTTGTCTTGTGTGTGTTTTGTACCATACGCCAATGTCTTGCAGCGCTCAGATTCAATGAAAAAAACAACTAAAAGCATTCATTTACTTTTGAAAAATGGGCTAGTAAAGAGCTACTTTCCAAATTTGTAACTATAACAGCAACTAATGATTTTGGGGTATAACTGTAACTAATTACATTTTTAAAGTAACATACAAAAGTTAAAGCAAAAAAAAAGAAATGAAGGAATTGCCATCAGAAGGACAGTGAGTTTGTCCTTCTCTGTCTTTGAGTTCCTGTGGCACATACAGAAGGACTCTCCCCTTTTGCAAGCTCACATGCTCCAGCAGAGTCCATGGAAGGGGGAAGAAAAGAAGGGGAAAGGTAGGCAAGAGGGGTGAATGGAGAGGTGTTGTGGGGGTAGCAGTACTTCTGCTGTGAAGGAGTCATGCTGGTGCCCTCATTTCATCACTCAAGTCAGTGTTTTGTTTCTTTTTGTTATTAAATATCTTTATTAAATTTTAGTTGAATAAGAAAGAAAATGGATTAAAAAAGAAAAAAAGAAGAATAAATACAGTTGACACAACATAGAAAAGAATTAACAAACAGAAAAAGAGATAAAAGAAAAGTTATATAACAAGGTAACAACAAAAAGAAACAATTGATTAACACATTAAAAAAGACTTCCAAGTTATCTCTAGCTGTACAGTGTTGAACACATTTCAAATCACTCAAGTCAGTTCTAACCGATGCTTAGAGAGGATTGTTCTTGAGTAGTGCTCTGGCAAGGAAGCCAAGGAATAGGTGTGGCTGAAAAGAAAAGAAATAGACAAAAAGCCAAGAAAAGCCCAGGGCACAGCTAGATAGGAGAATTAACTGCGAAAAACAGCACATTACCTCACTATCACAGCAGTGTTCATTTGTCCCCACGAATCATTCACAAGATCACTGGCATGGAAAGCTATCTGAGTTTGCAGTTCACACGGAGCATGCCCACAAGAAAAGATGGTGGCCACGAGTGAATTACCTGCCTTATTATCTCCCGAAAATCCCCCCCCAACCCCTACCTTTTTTGCCATTAAATGACAGATGCGGAAGAGCAATCTTCCTTCTGCTTACAAACTTTTTTTTTTGCTCTATCACTTAAAAACAGTGCTCAATCATGTGCTCGATCGTGTCTCTAGCAAAACTGCCCCTGCGCACATCCCACCAATCACATTTCAACTTCCTGGATATGCCCCAATTCGAATTGGTTGTTCAGACAGTCTGTTATGCACATTTTCACATAATTTTTTTAAAAAGTTCATGAGAAACAACAAAAGCTGTTATTGTGAATTACTTGGAGTTTTCTGCCCCCCTCCTTCCCAATATGATGAATCCCGGCAGGAGCTCATCTGGACAAAAGGTATTCTGCCCACATTCTTTGAGGATTTTTTTTATTGTCTAAATAACCATTTCTGCTTCACACTTGGGGGTTATGTGACTTTTTCTAGGCACAGGAATATTAGTGGATGAGATCAAGAGGGAGGTGTGTGAGAGACAGAAAGTGTGCACATTTGGAAATGCTACTTTTTTGACGCTAAGAATCTCAGAATTCCCCCCACCCAGCTGTGTTGCCAGTAGCAATGCTGACTGGGATTCCAGGAGATGTAACCCAAGTAACTTCCAAATTTGGTAGGGACAGAATCGAAATGGGAGTATAGGAGGATGGCCATAACTTCCTCTGTTCCAGCTGTGGTCAAGGAGCCCCAAAGTTTGGCTTGCCTTGCCCACTGCTTCCTCACACATGGCCTGGATTTGTCTCAGTATTTCCTTTCTCTCTATTTATGTTGCATAATATGTTTGAAGAAAGAACATCTGATGTTTTTATTGCTGAACGGCAGTTTTGTTTTAGGTGGAGCTTACTGCTACTTCTTAATACTTATATTATTGTACGACCTGGTGCCAACCATCATGGGAACATTATGTTTCAAGGAGAAATGAGTATCTGAGCAGGGAGGGGAGCCACACAAAAAGTGAAGCACAGAGAACAGCAATATTCTGTCATGATTGTGTTCAGTAACTCAGGTGGTAATCGCATGGAGAGAAGAAAAAAAACAAAACATGAAGTCATTTCTTATTTTTAGTTTAAAATGCAGATTATTCTGTCATGTAGAATTCATTCAGTTTGTTTGGTCAGTATTACACAGCCCACCCTTACCTGGTGCCCAGCAGATATGTTGGACTACAGTTCCCATCAGCCCCAGATGGCATATTCCCAGTGTCTATAGAGGGATCCAGGCTGGAGAAAGCTGACCTAGCAGTTGGCAGACTATGGCATAGAACCTTCATAATCAATTACCTTTCTTGCATAGTTCTCCAGTGGCTGAGAAATACTGTTGTGCATGTACTGATACAAGGTACTGGTCTGATACAAGGAGTGCAAAGAAACTTATTGGTCTGATACAAGGAGTGCAAAGAAACTTATTCCCAAATAAGAGTGCATAGGACTGCAGCATTAGGCAGTAATTCTACCTGAAAGTAAGGGTGTCTACTTCTGAGTAAACATGTATAGCTTTGTGCCATCAGTTGTCTTTTAATCTTTTATCTGCACTGAATTTTCCTTTTGAATAGTAACATATATCTTTCAGGCAATAGGCTTCTTGTAGAAGAAGTATTGGACCCACAGAATGAGAACTGGCAAAAAAGAAACCAACCCACACACATTAATTTTGTACTGGAGAAATACTTTTTTAGACACGGTCCAAGTCTACAATAATTACTACAAGTCCACTATTAGATTTAGGCTTCTTGAGGCATTTTGAGAAGAGAAATTTGTCTTGGCTGTTTTACTAGTTACTTTAAATAATCCCTACTTTAAGATAATGTGAGGTCATTTGCAGTCTTGCTTTATAGATGTATGCCAGGACACATTTCATTTACCTGAGTCCTGATGTAGGCAAGTTTTGACAGGAGATTTAACCAAACACTTCTGACTTTTAATTCCATGTGCATGTATGAGCTTTGTCAACTTCTGGTGACCTTCATGAATTTCATAGGGGTTTTTTAAGGCAAGGAATACCCAGCCAAAATACTAACTCTCCTATGCAGCTGAATTTGCATTCAAACTTACTACATTCAGGGCTTGGAAGGAAGTATTCATCACAAGCAATGATGTTACCTGTAGGAAACATGACAATCATTTCCATAATTCCCACTGGGCACTGGAGAAGAATGTGAGGCATAGTTCTGCAGAAAATCTACTGGCAGACACTTCCTATAATGGACTGCCTGCATAGTATTGCCTGGATGATAATTTTTTTCTGTAGTGTTGAATGGAAACTATAGATCCTTCTTTCAAGCAGGAGACAGGGTCTCTGAAGTAAAAAAAAAAAAAAACACAGATCAAACTACACCTTCACCCTGCCATTTTGTTGATAAGGAGTAACATTTCCCCTTCCCAGCTTAATAACTAATATAGGAAGCAACACAGTCAGTAACGTAACATGTAACATTACTCCAAGGGTTTCCAGTATGCAAAGAGATCTTGTAGCACCTTTGAGACTAAGGACTGTATCAGACAAGCCTCTAAAATTGTTCTTTTGCATATTTTAAAATGTTTTTCTGCCAGCAAAAGAACCCTTCCTACCAGACCTACCTTTACTTGCATCAATAGGCAGCCCCTCAGCAGGAATGGCACACAAACAGAGCTCACTTCCAGGATTGAGATCTCACTGATTCTCACAAGAAGATGTGAGCATGGTTAATTCAAAAAATAAGCAAAAATACAGACACAAAACGTAAACACAAGCACAGACACACACTTTAAAACTAAAAAGTGAACTGGGGAGGTTCATAAAAAGAGCATACCCTAACTGGCTGTCATGATCTCACCCAGACATGTTCTGCCCATTGACACTGTATTTATGTGAGCACAATGACGCGATGTTTCAAACACCACAATGCTGGCAAGTCTGTTCGTGCAGTTCACCTACCTGGGAAGCATCATCTCCTCAGATGCCAAGATTGACAAAGAGATTGATCACAGATTAGAAAAGGCATACAGTATAACGCACTTGGAAGACTTTACAAAAGGGTCTGGAGTAATAAACACCTGAGCCGAAGCAGAAAAATCAGTGTGTATAGAGCCATTGTACTGTCTATTCTCCTATATGGATCTGAAACATGGGTTACCTATTGCCAACACTTAGAACTCCTCGAACGCTTTCATCAGCGCTGTATACGCACAATCCTAAATATACACTGGACTGATTATGTGATGAATGTTGCTGTCCTTTAGCAAGCAGGGATCACCAGCACTGAGGCCATGCTACTGAGAACACAGCTGCACTGGGCAGGGCATGTTTCTAGGATGGAGGACCATTGCCTCCCAAAAATAATACTCTATGGTGAACTCGCCACGGGTCAGCGTAAGGGGGGCGCTCCAAAAAAGCAATACAAGGACTTTCTGAAACAACATCTCAGGCTCAGCCAAATTGATCACCAACAATGGTGCGCCCTGGCCTCACATCGGGAGGCATGGAGACGCACTATCCACAATGCTGCAGCCTTATTTGAGAACTCACGCTGAACAAGTCTTGAAGAGAAACGACAACGCAGAAAGAATCACAACCCGGAATCATCACCCAAGGAGACCTTCTGCTGTGCTTTCTGCAACTGGACTTGTTTATCTCGGATTGGCCTTTTTAGTCATCAGTGTGCTTGCAGAAAGCGCAGGATGAGTCCTTGCTGAATCTTCGTTTGCGAAGAAAAGCCAGAGAGAGATGATGCCATATTTGCTGCATCTGATAAAGTCCAAACTGAAAGAAAGAAATTGGTAACAAACTTTTGTTGACTTATGCATCTTAAGGTCCCGTCTACACGATTTAAATAATACATACGGCGTGCGAAAGTTCGCACTTCGGTACAAATGGCCATTCGGATGCACATGAATGCAAAAGAGGGGGGGCCTGGTTTTCCACCCTGAAATACGCACATGTGGCGTTCGGGAGGGAAAGCGGATCACGAAGAGAAATCCGTACGCCATTCGGATGGCTGACGGGTCTGTATGGTCCGTTCGCACACATAAGAACAGGCTATATAATCTGATTGGCTGGCCGAGTAGAGGGGGCAGGGCTAGCACGGAGGGAAATTGGGACCGGCCGCCATGTTGGTTTCCCGGCTAGCGAGTGTCCGGTAAGTCCGTGAATTTATATGTTTATTTATTTTTATTTTATATTGTAAATACGGAAAACCGACTGTCCGCAAACCAGGAACCTTAAAAAAAAAAAAAAAAAGCAGCGGGAGATTTAAAACTGCCGCTTGGCTTGCTTGCTCCAGCCAGCTTCGGGAAGAGGGAGTCATACGGAGTTTAGGGGGTTTAAAAAATCGTATAGCCAGTTTGTATGCATACGAATGACAGGCTGTTCGTATTTTTTGCCCCCCATACGGATTTTTTTTATGATCGTATAGCCGCACCCTAAGTCAAGATCCCTTTGCAATATCTCTTTGCATACTGATATTGCAGACTAACACGGCTATGTCTTTGAATTCCAAGGATTCCCAGTAACAGTAATGCTAATAAGATGTTTTCCTTCCCTGGCAGTGAATAATGGACTGAATTTGAAGTGGAAGGCTTTCATGGCTGGCATACATTGGTTTTCTGTAGGTTTTTTTCCGGGCTGTGAGGCTGTGTTCTGGAAGAGTTTATTCCTGATGTTTTGCCTGCATCTGTGGCTGGCATCTTCAGAGAATGGTTGGGTAGGGGTGTGTGGGGTTTATATACTGTGAGTCCCTGTTGTAGAGGATATGTAAATTTGTGTATTTTTTTATTATATATATATTTTATTCAAGTTACAGTCATGTACATTCACGTAATTTATATAGTTACCAAACTTGTTGCTTCCCATTGTAACTTCATTTATACAATCAAATAAAAAAGAATAAAAACAAAACAAAACAAAACAAACCAGTCAACTTCCTTGTTGGCTTTTCTTATTGCTATGCCATTGTCTTACTCCTTTCTGCCCGAGTGAATACCCTTAAATTGTTATTTTTGGAGATTTTTTTTCCCTTTTCTTTTTCTCCCCCCTTCCTCTTCCCCCTTTTCCCCCTTACTTTTCCCTTTTCTTTCTTTTTTTTTTTCCGGAATTTTTATTTTTTATTCTGAACCATGTAAAAAAAAAAGGAAAGAGAAAGAAAATTGTGTAAATTTGTGTATTGGAATGGCTAGTTCTTCAATGGCTAGTTCTTGAATGACTATCTTCTGGGGGGAGATATGCAAGGAGGATTAGTGTCTGTTTGGCTAATGGTTTGGCTAATTTCCAGTAGACAATGGACCATTAACCAAACAGACACTAATCCTCCTTGCATATCTCCCCCAGGAGATAGCCATTCAAGAAAATAGCCATTCAGGAACTATGCATTCAAATACACAAATTTACATATCCTCTCCAACAGGGACTCACAATATATAAACCCCACACACCCCTACCCAACCATTCTCTGAAGATGCCACCCACATATGCAGGCGAAACATTAGGAATAAACTCTTCCAGAACATGGCCTCCAAGCCTGGGAAAAAAAACCACAGAAGACCAATGGACTGAATTATTTTAGGTTATATTCCAAGTTCAGGTAAACCATGGTTTAGTGTACAGGTGGGCAGTCTGTGGTTCATTGTCCTTTGGCTTTAGCTACTGAAACAAGTTATAAGCGTAAGGAAAAGTTCAATACTATACTTATGGTGGCAACAATATTGGAATGGGGCATTTTAAAAATAAGGTGCAAGAGGCTGAGGCTCATTGTCATGGTATTGTTTCATAACAATAAAACATGGATTAGAATTGGTTCTGAATATGACCTCCATGAACAAATATCCTTAGTTTGTCACAGCCCAATTGCAATGTTTGTGAGCTGGTTTAAGGGGACCTACTGATACAATTGGTTGAGATGGCAACTGTCACATATTTATAGCACAATATCCCTATTTCCACTAATAGTTGCAATTTACAGATACAGTAACAGATTTTATCTGTAGTTCAAGAGTTCCTGTGTGGGTGAGGTGGAACAGTGCACAAGAGAAGCTTGTACTTACATTTTGAGCTGGGTGCCAGTTCTGAAATTAATTCCCTTTCACCTCAAGTTACTTTATTTTATTTTGACAGTTATACCACAGATCTACATGGAATTCAAACCACAAACAAATCTACTGAGTTGGTTTATTCAGGAACCAAACATTTGGTGGGAAATTTGTTCCTGCATGGCTTCCACTCGTTGAGCTTGTCAAGATTTGGACCAGGATGAAGAATGTGAGGTCCATGAGTCCCCAAGTTGCATGATCCATCCCCATACCTATTTGTGGGGAAGGATTTGTCAGGGGATGTTAGGACATTCAATCCACAGCGGAAGCCAAAAACTGTCTCAGCGGACTAGGTAGCAACCCTTTCCCAAGAATACTCACACACACAGAGTGTTTGGCCTCCAGAAAACAGGAGGTGCTTTTAATCTTCAGTTGTTTTAGTATGTACAGAGACAAAGTGCTATGCCGGGCCTCAGAGGATCATAAGAAGAGAATGAACACTGATCTGGCTTTCTTATATACATCTCAGCACAGCATTGGCTTACCCAAACACATGGTTACATTGCATCAGATTTCACCTTTACATGGCTTTGTACTCCAGTAGCCCTTCTTCTGATGCAATCCTTCTCATGCATCTGTAGCATGATTAGGCATGACTGGCAGTTCATGGAGTCAGTCATCATGACTCAGCATGATTTCTGCAGTTGTTTGGCCATTTTAAAACTTAGGGTTCAGTAACCAGTTCCTGACAAGATTTTAAAACTCAAAATGTCTTCACACCTCAGGAGGCTGTGCGGGTGCAATTTCTCACATTTGGGAGATTATTTGTGCTATTCCAGGCCAATGGGAGGCCTTTAAAAAAAAAAAACAGAAAGAGTTTTTTAAAAGCTTCTCCTGAATCTAAAACAGCTCAGGGGCATAATTTCCCCCCTTTGACCCGTGAAGATCAGGAGGGCATTTTGAGTTCTTTTTAAAAAGCATATAATTTAAAAACATTTTAAAAGTTCAGGTGCTGCTGATGTAGTGGGGAGGTGTGCAACTAGGTTTGCCTCACCAGGGCTATCCTAGTCCCTGAGATTTCAGAGCCAAAACCAGATGCTCAGGGACTACCCTGTGTGATGCTGTCATTAAATATGGTATATGAATCATCAACCACCTTGCACAGACTATGCCATTCCAATAAGCAACATAATAAAGGAAGATACATACAATCACACTTATTTTTCAAAGCAGTGCTCTCTCTCATTCTGAGATCCCTCCCCTTGGCCTTGGGGACCAGAGAAGTGGGTTCAGACCCTGAGATCTAGCAAAGCTACATGCAACCTTCCAGGATCTCATGAGAGGCATGTGTGGACCTTGAGGTGTTGCCCAACCTTGGTTTAAATTGCATGCAGCTGTATCAAGCAGCAAATCAAATTTCTCTGTACCACTGTCAATTCATTGATAGTGATGCCACTTTTTTTCCTGTGGAGGAGAGAGGCACAATTTTGCACTTAGGGCATCTTGACAAGTATTACAAGAATTTCAACATTTTGATCCAAATCTGTGTCTGGCTCTTTAGGGCAGTGAAGCCATTAAACCATCTCTCTGGATTTCTCTGCATTTGTTTTTCAAGCAGCTTTGCAGCTGACCTTTAAAAGTTTTTTTTAATGAGTTTTTCAGAATACCTTTGCTTTTTTTCCCCCATAGTAAATGAAGAATGCTGCAGAGCAACAAGACTCAGTAGCTGAGTTAGTTTTATATACAGAATTGGTGGCTGCTGGGCTTTTAAGATAATGCTGACTTCATCTGTGGAGCAGAATGCTGTTTTTCAGAGGCGTAAGATGAATAACCATTTGTCTTTCTCCAGGTCTTTTTCATCTGAAGATCTGAAATACATTCTCTAATCAGTTCTGTGTAGGCAGAAGGAGACAGCGATTAAGAGAGGAGACAAGAATTTAGGAGGCTAGAGACAAATTGTTGTTGTGTGCCTTCAAGGGGCCGTTTACACGATGAAAATGTCCTGGGAAGAATTCGTGTCGATCCCTGGCAGTTTACACGTACATCGGGTCGGGTACGTGATTTTCGGAAGGGGGGCCACCTTTTATCCCTCAACCTGCGGGACTTCCAGTCCCGTGGGTTGTGCCAGTTTTTTAAAAAGTCACGGGAGGATTCGGAAAATCGGAAATATAAACAGTGTGGGACAAAAAGTCTCGGTACTGGGATGACCGGAAATGGTGACTGGGGGCGGGCTTAGAGCTCAGGGACCAGAAAAGGAGGGGTCAGTCACCCGTTCAACAGATCCAGCCTCACCAGCCAAAAACAAAGGCATCCCTTCCAGCTGCACGAAGGTTGATGTGTGTGCGCGTGCGCGCGTGTACTCAATCACCTTTTTAAATGGATTTCTAAACTGCAAACCCTTCAGCTTTACCTTTTCCTCAACAAACCTCTGCCCCCCTCTCTCCCCCCTCCAGCCAGCCAATAGCATCGCTCGTGGCGCGGAACTCTAAAGGAAGTGCGTCACCGAGGTTGTGAAAACATGAGTAATTGCATCTTTGATTAACAGCCAAAAAAAAAAAATTAAAACCTAAACAAAACCGGAACTATGGACGTGTAAATATCAGTCACGGGACCACCCGGGATATCCAGATCAGAGACATAAATCGTATAAACAGCGAGGGGCGGATTTGTGATCACTATGTCACGGTAGGCAACGCGACAATTTCTGTCGTGTAACTGGCACCCTTGTCATTTCTGACTTAGGATGATCCCAAGACAAACCTATCATGGGTTTTTCTTGGCAAGATTTGTTCAGAGGGGGTTTGCCTTTCCCCTTCTCTGAGACTGAGAAATTGTGACATGCCCAAAGTCACCCAGTGGGTTTCCATGGCTCAATGGGGATTCAAACCCCTGTATCCAGAGCCATAGTCCAGTGTTCAAACTGCTACACTACACTGGCTCTCCTAGAGAGACTAATAGTAGTTTTCTTTCTGAAGGGTTAAAGTGGTGTGAAAGAGGGATCACTACTTATGTTGGGCACATTTGTGCCATTTCTGGCTTTTCAAAATAGCTGTGGTATAATGGTAAATTTTGAAGTATGGGTGCTCATAATGGAAGTCCCCATAGTCAAGATGAACCTAAAAATGTAGGCCATTGTATTGATCAGTACCAACAAACAACTTTAGCACCATTCACCTTCACCATGAGTAGATCCTGATTGCCATTTTAAGATGAAACCACCCCAAATACTTAGTGTTAACCAGTAGCATAGATCACCACAATATATTGTGAATTTACCATTTAGGCTATCAGCTTAACAGGTTACAGCATCAGTTAATCTCTTCCTTCCACCTCTGTAACAGCATGCAGATATTAAAATGATGTGTCTACCCTTGCTAAATGTATGTCTGATTTATCGTAAGTGATCCTTTAACAAGCATCCTTTGGACTCTGAGAGAAGTAATCCTAGGACTTGTCTAGATGTGATGGCATACTGCAAGTGGGTGTGCATTTTCACCCATTCACAGCAACGCTGTTTTTTCTCCACCATTTTTTTCATTTATTCATATCCATTTGAACTGTGTGGCCACACGCTCTGATAAAGGACAATAGAGCAAAAATGCATAGCAATGTGAATTTGGATGGCTACACATCCAAAAATGTGTATCTACATACATTTTCCAGGAAACTTTGTGGGAAACTGCCAATTCTTTTACTGCATGGTTTGTGGAGTTTTTAGCCTGCCTTCTTCCAAATATTGCAAATCACATTCAGATTGCATTGGGACACATCGTATTCTCTGTGAATTCTATGAAGAGTATTTTTATCATCTGGACAACCCCCTAAATTCATTCATACACTTACTTTGTTGTTGTGTACCTTCAGGTTGTTTCCAATTTATGGTGACTGATCAAACCCGAAGAACACAGCCTCACAGCCCAAAAAAACCTAGGGAAAAACCCAAAGGGTGTTCACCAGTGGCTCCTCTTCATCCTGGAGAGAAGTGACTAGTGGGGTGCCACAGGATTCTGTGCTGGTCCCAGTGTTATTCAACATCTTTATCAATGACTTCTTTATCAATGATGATGAGAGAATAGAGGGCATGCTTCTCTCTATTCAAATTTGCAGATGACACCAAATTAGGAGGGGTAGAGAATACCCCAGGTACAAAATTCAAACTGACAGGGGCCAAAACTGACAAAATGAATTTCAACAGGGAGAAATTTAGAGTATTGCACTTAGGCAGAAAAAAATGAAATGCACACATATAGGATGGGGGACACCTGGCTTGATAGCAATGCATGTGAAAGGGATCTAGGAGTCTTAGTAGACCACAAGCTGAACATGAGTCAGCAGTGTGATGCAGCAGCCAGAAAAGCCAATGCAATTCTAGGCTGTATAAATAGGAGTATAGTGTCTAGACTGAGGGAAGTAATAGAGCCATTCTGTTCTGCTGGAATACTGTATCCATTTCAGGGCACCAGAGTTCAAGAAGGGTATTGACAAGCTGGACTGTGTCCAGAGAGGACAACCAAAGAGCTAGGAGGTCTGGAAACCATGCTCTATGAGGAGCAGCTTAGGGAGCTGGGTATGTTTAGCCTGGGGAAGAGAAAGATTTATTTATTTATTTATTTATTTATTTATACCCCGCTCTTCAGCCACAAAGGTTCTCAAAGCAGCTTACAAATTGTTTAATCAATAGCAGTTTACACATCTATACCACATTAAGCAGTTTCCAGTGTGTGTTAGCTAATTGCCCCCACAAGCTGGGTACTAATTTTACTGACCTACGAAAGGATGGAAGGCTGAGTCAACCTTGGAGCTCTTGGGATTGAACTTGCAATGTGGTGGCTTGCAGTACTGGCATTTAACCACTGCACCACCAGGGCTCCCTACTTGGAGGTGACATGATAGCCATGTTTAAATATATGAAGGGATATCGTGGATGGAACAAGCTTGTTTTCTGCTGCTCCAGAGACTAGGACATGGTGCAATGGATTCAAACTACAGGAAAGGAGATTTAGCTACCCAATTATGTCTTGAAGGGAGCATGAAGTTTACAGGCAGTGCAGTCTCTCCAAGTAACTTTTGTTTTCCCACTGCAATTGCATAATTTATTCATTTTTTGTATATTGTATATTGCCATGAGATCCAATTCTGGGGAAAAGGTAGAATATAAATTCATCATCATCATCATCATCTCAAATCTCATGATTTTCATTATGATTGCATTATTTCTAGAAAGATTTAGAAAGGATGACCTCTTGCCCTAATCCCCTGTTTCCTACATCAAAGCTGAACCCAAATGAAGAAGATCTGACAAATTAACCTATGGAATGTATTGTCACATATACTGGCTATGGCCAATTTTTTTTCAAAGGATTATATAAATGCATGGATGATAGATGAGGTCTAGGGTAGCTACATGAGAAAGAAGATAGGATTTCTGTATTTTTCAACAGTTGTGTGGAATTTCAGCAGGTGGTACATGATAAGTTACCCCTGGTGAAATTCCCTCTTCTACACAACTATGAAAGGCACAGCAGCCCTGTCTTCTTTTTCATATGGCTGTTCTTTGTTGCTGTGTGCCTTCAAGTTGTTTGAGACTTATAGTGACTCTAAGAGTTTTCTTGGAAATATTTGTTCAGAGGGGGTTGCCTTTCATTCCTCTCAGGCTGAGAGAGTGTGATTTGCCTAAGGTTACCCAGTAGATTTCCATGGCTGAGCAGGATTCAAACTCTAGTCGCCAGAGTCCAACACCCAAACCACTACACCACTCTGGCTCTGTTGTTGTTGTGTGCCTTCAAGTCATTTCTTACGTATAGTGACCCTAAGGTAGACCTATCATAGGGTTTTCTGAGGCTGTGAGTGCATGACTAGCCCAAGGTCACCCAGTGGGTTTTCATGGCCAAATGGGGATTCAGGCCCTGGTCTCCAAAGTCCTTGTCCAACACTCAAATCACTACACCATGCTGGCTCTAGTCAGGAATATTTCTAAATGTTACCCAGAAGACAGTCACTGTGTTCTGAGAAGGGATGCCTTTAACAACCAAACAGTAACAGATTGCTTAGGCTTGGTGTTCTCTCTGTGAAACATCAGGCTGGATGCACATGGAAGCAAGAATGCTTCCATGAGAACCATAATTTGACTTAGCATGGTGATTTTCCTTATCACTCTTGTTTCCTCACGTACCAGCCTTTCCTCTGCATTCCACTTTCAATAGAAAAGATTTTCTATCAACACCAAGAATGTGAGGGATCCCTGACCCATTCAGCTGCCTGCCTCCTTCCTTGGCAGTGCATGAAAGACTATAGTAGTCCTGAATCTTTCCCACCACAATATTGCCATTGTAGCCCATATGATCTCTTTCCTAGCTTTTAAACCAGGAGCAGCTGTTCAAGAGCAGCTGTTCTTAGAAAAAAATCTCAATGTGCTGCTAAATTCTAGATCTTGGTTGCCCTCTGGTGGCTCAAAGGATAACTGCAGCAACACAACACCCCTCCCCATCCTAGTTGCAGGCCTATAAGGAGATTTTCAGACTACACTGTTATAGTGTTACTATTCCACATTAACTGCTCTGGCTTCCTCCTGTGGAATTCTGGGATTTGTAGTTTAGTGAGGCCTAAGAGCTCTCTGGCTGAGAGTTGTAAATGCCCCTCCCTAAACTACAAATCCCAGGATTCAAGAGGAGGCAGCCATAGCAAATAAAGTGGAATAGTAACACTATAACAGTGTTGTCTGAAAATCTCCTAACAATCTTTGAGGTTTTTCAGAGTTCACTGGACATTTAGGAACAGTTGTGGGGGGGGGGGGCACAAGCCCAGGGATACAGCTGAGGGGACAAAATGAAGGCATTGTCCTCCCCAAATAAGAATTCTGCTGCCCCAATTAAATTTTTCTGCAGTCCCCAAATTTCTAGCATTGCAGTAACTTAAAGCTTCAGTCGAACAATTAAAAATACAGAGAAAAGGGGCAGAGCAAGTTACCAAGAGTATGTGAACACAGCAAACGTAAGAGTTCTAGGTGTGGATGATTTTTAGTATCTCACTCTCTGCAATGCTAGAAGCTTGGGGCTGAAGAATGATTTCATGGAGGGGCAGAATTCTTATTTGGAGTGCCCTCATTTTGCTGACCTCCTTACATAGCTACTTCACTGCCCAAGTCAGTTCTGGCATCTTCCTTCTCTGAAGGGTCTCCCTGCATTCTTTTATCAGGTGACAGTACATTTTCCAATGACCTTCAGCTTCCATAAAGTACAATTTCCAAAGAGTTAGGTGTGTTAGCCTGTCACTGCACCTTGAAAATATACATATTTATTATAGAGTGAGCTTTTGTAGAACAAAGCCCCCTTCATCATATGCATGGAATGTTCTTCAGAAATTCAAGTACATGCACAGTGCATATAGCTGGCGGTAGGGTCACTGTCAGCATTTTCTGTATTTAATTCTTCTCTGACCTCACTGTCTACTTGTTCATCTCCAACCTGTGTAATATATTCTAGATATTCAAGCATTCTAGATATTCCAAAATTCTAGATAACACTTAATGTATCTAAAGTCCACAAAATCTCAGGCCGTAATAAATGTGTTAGTGTAGCCTTTAAGTGCCCACATACTCTTTGTTTTATTTTTTATTTAGTTATTTATACCCCGCTCTTCAGCCACAAGGCTATCAGAGCGGCTTACAAATTGTTTTAAGCAACAGCTATTTACACATCTAACTGCATTAAACAGCTTCCAATGTGTGTTAGCTAATTGCCCCCACAAGCTGGGTACTCATTTTACCGACCTACGAAAGGATGGAAGGCTGAGTGAACCTTGGAGCCCGCTGGAATCGAACTTGCAACTTGCAATGTGGTGATTTGCAGTACTGGCATTTAACCACTGCGCCACCAGGGCTCCTATTGTTGAAAAAAGCATTGTTGTTGTTTATATAACACCTTCCAGTATGTACAGCATATTCACAGGATCTCACAAATTAAAATTTGATTCAAAGAAGGCAATAACAGGAAGGCAGAAGGACAGAAGAGAAACAGGAAAAGAATATATATTGTATTTGCTTAACATACAACATTGTAAGTAATAGTATCAATGCTTTTTAACCTCTATAGGAGATTTAGTATGCACATGTACATGTGGCATGTCACATGTAAGAGTTTTCTATTAGATTTAATTCTAGGCCTAGCATGAAGGAAGATTTAAATGAAGAAGTAGTGCTTTAGATGCTGTTCCAGTCATCTGTGAATGGAAATTTGTCTGAATCACTGCATTGCTTCCATTTGTTGTTGTGAGCCTTCAACTCGTTTCCAACTTATGGCAACCCTAAGGAAAACCTATCACTGGGTTTTCTTGGCAATATTTATTCAGAGAGGGTATGCCTCTGCGTTCCTTTGAGGCTGAGAGTGTATGACTTGCCCAAGGTCACCCAGTGGATTTCCATGTCCAAGTGGAAATTTGAACCCTCATCTCCAGAGTCCCAGTTGAGCATTCAAACCACTACACCTTGATGGCTCTCTACTATTGGGACATTAAGGAGCTTTCATGTTATACAGTCGGCCCTCTGAATCCATGACTTGGCACCCACAGATTCTTCCATCCATGGCTTGAAAATAATCCCCCCAAGAAAAATAAATTCCAAGAAGCAAAGCTTGATTTTGACATTTTATATAGGGGACACCATTTTACTATGCCTACTATGTATATAAATGGGACTTGAGCATCCACGGATTTTGGTATCCACAAGAAGTCCTGGAAACAAATCCCAGCAGATACCAAGGGCCAACTGTAGAGTTGTAGTACTATGATTCCAGTTTAACTGCCATGGTTCTTGGCCAGAGAGCTTTGGTGCTTACCAAACTACAAAGCCCTGGATTTCATAGGATGTTGCCATGGTAGTTGAAGTGAAATCATAGTACTATAATTGTGTGCTATGAAAAGTTTCTGGACCCCAAGTTTTCCAGGGATGGGGACAATGCTTCACCCGTTTCTTTATCTAAAAGAGAGCAGAGAGTGGGTTTCAGGGTGGGGAACTACTGTAGCACAAAATGCTCCTAATGTTGGTTGTTTGTGATTCCTCATGGGAGGAATATGCAATATAAATAATGATTTCTGTATTATTTCTGAAAATGGCCTCAACACCAGCCTATCAAAGATGTTAAACTTACATCATTTCCTACTGTGCTAGCTTTATAGCTAGAGCTCAGCAGCTTAGTAAAAGAAAATCCAGGCCATACTCAATTTTCATCTCCAAGATGACGATGTCAAAGGCTAATCTGCTGACTTCCCAGCAAATTGCTGTTCAATTGTACATCCGTTGCCTCTTCTGCTATAGGATGATGGTGAGAATACCACCTTTGTGCTAATGCTGGAGAGTCTACAGTTTTGGGAAAACTGCATGAACTGGCTAATTCCTGGAGTTCCACTGGGAATTAGATGCTCATGTCATTTCCCTACATTGATTCTGTTTGGAACGGGGCCTAGCAAGAGGATAAATAACCCAGCATTCTTCCTTTCTCTTTTTCCAGAATTCACCATCAGCAGTTTCTGCACCATCGTAGACATCATGAACTTTTCTAGGTTACAAGTCTTGAGGCTGGATGGGAATGAGATCCATCGGAGTAACGTGCCCTCAGATGCCCCGCTCTGCCTGCGATGGGCCAGCGTCATAGAGATTTAGTCATTGCCCTTCTTCATTTTCTTAAACATTCAGAACCAGGCCAAATCCTTCCTGCAATCACACAGGGGCCAAGGCCTACATTCTCACATTAGCGCTGCTTCATTTGACTCGGCTTCTGCAATTGTATAATGAAGGAAAGACTGATAACTTGATCCAATAGATACTGCCCATAGTGATGATACATATATGCAAGCAAAATCTTTGACCACTTTTACCGCACCTTCTCTCTGTACCCCCTCTCTCTCAACCATGACTTGGGGCCCATCTACATGAGGGGGGAAAAAATCTAAAATACCTCGTAGTATTGGCATCTCACAGCAGCAGTGACATGTCTAAATGGTTTTTCTGGCATCGGAAGCCCCCATAAGCCTTGCATTCTTGATGGAGGCTGTGAGTGACTTACTCGTGTTATTTCGTCACCACTGCCAGTTTTGTTTTGCTTTTCCAATGTACACTGGTGCGATAAAGCAATTCTCCAATTTTATAAGGAAGGAAAACAGAAAATATTGATCCTTTTTATTGCCTTAGCAAGCAATCGCTAAGGTGAAAATCCAACATGGCGGCAGAGGACGCATGCCCTCCTAGCAAGCCCTGCCCACACTCTCCCCCAGCCAATAAGCTTTGTGCTTCCCTTCAAGTTTTTTATTATTCTATAGTCCAAACAAGCAAAAATGCACACCCGCCTCGCGGTTTGTGAAAAGTACAGGGAAATCTGCGAAGGCTTTTACCCCATTGTTTTTGCTGTTTTGCCCCCCCCCCTCCTTCCAAATAGTGTGGATTTCCAAATAGTGTGGATCCTATTTAGACAGGTAGGATTCCCAATGAATTCCATGAAGGGTGTTTTCACCATTTAGACAGGCCCTTGCCCTTATTAAGATGCTGTCAGGCAGTGCTTGTCTCTCCTTTCAGGTGGGTGGTGGATAAGATTTTTGTTGCTGTTGTTTCATTTCACATTAGTAGTTTTAGAGGTTTGGTGCCTTTGGGCTTTGTTCTCCCACACAGGAGGGTTGCAAGGGGAAAGGATCATGTGTGGGGGAGGTGGGGAAAGACACAGAAGACTGAAGCCAAACAAAATGAAAGCAGATTAAACAGCTGGCCACGCAGCAAGGATTAGTTAAATAGAAAGGGTGGGGAAACAGCAAAAGAAAGAGAGAGAGAGAGAGAGAGAGAGAGAGAGAGAAAATTACTGACAGGATAGGAAGGAGTCAGTTCTTCAGATGGTTTTCAAACATGAATATGGCTCCTTTGGTATCAAGCTGCTGATTAAGTAGCATCCTCTTTCTCTATTTTTCATTTGTTTTCTTCCATATTGATTATAACAGCACACAAATAAATAAGTGAGAAATCAAAAACCCCACAATCATTCAAATACACGTAATAACATAATGATATAATTGTGATGCTGTATGTCAAATTCCACCATGAAGTTACCAAATCATATCACTCATAAAAATGGTCATCATTCTTGCTTTGGAAAGATACAAGATAAATGTATCTCAAATACTTTCACAACCCTGGAAAGAACCATTTCCCTGTTACTTCACTGCTCTTACACTTTTCTAAATGTTCAACAGCCATGTTTTAATGTCAGCATTATATTTTATTTCTTCCAGTTTTGTGCAGTCAGTAACTTTGTGGCAGAAATATTTTTCAAAATGCTTCCATCTGGGATTTTGAAGCTATTGGTTTTAGATAGATTAAAAAGAGCATTGCTGGATCAGTTACTAAAGTCCCTCAAATCGTTTTTAATTTCTCACAACTAGGCAGGCCCATTATATGTGTAGAAAACCCCTATTCACACCACATCTGTATGGGCAGGGGGAAAAAATCAGAGGACAAAAGGGAATTTTAATGGATGTGTACGTTTATGATGGTATTGAGCCATGCTTGGGGCTTTGGATACATTGCATAATATTAACCTCTTTTAGCCATGACTGGAAAGATTTTTTTTTATTTCAATCCCTTATTATAGTGCAATTCAGTTTATTAATCAGTGCTTGCAAAATACAGAATTTCTTTCCATATGCTGCTTCAGTGCATATAAAAAACACTCCTGTTATTGAAATAACATTCCCAGTCAGTTATAAAATGTAATGTGAGCCAAGTCAGCATTAAAGTATCTGGCAAGAACTCACCATTATTCATCAAGGTATTATCTCACCAGCATACCATGAAAAACTGAGAGCTTTATGGTTATACCATTCTGTAAGTGTCCCTTTGGGTGTATCAATCCAATTCAAATCAAATCCATTCTTGCAACAGAATCCCATTCTAGCTTCCCTTGTTTTAATTGCATTAGTTGTGAGTTGTTTGCTTGGCTGTAGAAGCATCTGAGCTGCATTTTGTGCACTTGATAGCACCAAAGCCTGCCCCAAGAATGTAAATTACCTTTCGTCTTGGAGTTCTCATCCCTTAGCCTTTGCATTCTTTTGTTTCTTTATGATTCATGAGTGAGTAGGAGACATAGAATGAGGAGTGAATATTATAGAAATTCTGAGACATTCAAAATGCCATCAAATTCTTCTGTATTTAAAGTGCATGCTGATGATATAAAAGAAACATGTAGATGCATGAACTGTAGATATCATTATTGATCAATAAAATTGTTTTTATAATTGCATGGAATGCCTTGAAAACTGACAATTACACAGACTAGGTTTGAAGCATGTGACATTACTAAGGAAAGTGCCAGAAACTTACTACACCACATGGGACTTTGGAAGAGCTTATGGCTGTACATCTAAGGGTGTTTCAGCACTGCACATATACATTGAATTACTGTGCTCCTTCTCTGTAAGCCACAGGAGACCCTACACACAGCATATTTCACAGTCACAGTCCTAGAGGAAAGGACTAATAATTGTTTCTTGTGCTTTTGTTTTAATGCTTAAATTGGAAATGCAATCATGGGGGGACACACCTCAGAAAGGAACTAGTCATAATCCTTAGGGTCATACAAATCTGATTTTTAGGAAAGGCTTTACAAAGACACCACCTTCCTTCCAGTTAAACCCTCTCTAATCATTATGCATGCTAGAACCTTAAAACAGTGCCTAAACCCCTAAAAACAGAGGCAAGGCTCAGAGCCACCATTTTATGTGGATTGCCTGCAGGGATCAAAGGGAAGCACAAGATCTAGTGAAATACAGTTCCAGTCTCTGGATTCCACTGAAAAGCCCTAGCCAGTGGTTCCAGCTTCACCATAAATCTCCGGTATAGCCTTCCAGATATTTTAAGAAATCAGCCCTTCTCATTGTCACATCCTCCCTTGAGTTTGTTAATCTGTCTGGGCAAGGGATTTCATATAATATTATAGAGGTATTTTTAATTCAGAAAACAGCAGCTTCAGATGTTGTTCTGGGATATGCAGAAAAGGGGTACATCCCTTCCCCTGCATAATAATTCCAATTGGATCAGAGGGTTCACAGTCAGATACTACTTTCTGAAGAAGGGAAGCCATGCTGAGTCTTAAGGGACCGATTTTAAAATATACTTACAGTGTACTGTTCTATGTATTTCTGTTCATGAATACATTCCATTAAGTTTGGTTGGGCTTACACACAGGTATGTATAGAATTACACCCTTAAAATCACATCAAGTTTGACCCTTACAACACAGAGAAGAAAAGTCATCAGTGTGGATCTTCAGTTCATTTGAGGAATTTAACAAATACAGAGAGTGAGAAAGTTATTTCCTGTCAAGGTCTACATTACCTCAGTTGAAACTAGAGTTCAGAAGAAAGGTTTCCTTTTTGGCCAACTACTGGCTGTGCTGGCTGCCCAGTTCAGGGAGTCACAGTGCAAAAAAGTAATCTTTCTGAGCAGTGGTTGAAACCTGTTGTGATCCTCATTGCAGCAATGGATGGGACCAGGGGCAGAAATCCATCCATAGATGTGATATTTAGCCTTGCAATAGTTACAAGGAATGATTTTCACCTGTCTTCAATATGCAACCAATGTAAAATTTGCATCCAGGCATTCTCTTGCCTTGTACATGTGCAAAGTTATCTCTATCCATTTTATAGTTAGAAGACAGAACAGGAAAGAATAAGCAATACCAGCAACCCAGAGCATGGCCAGTTAGGGTAGAGGGTCTCAGAGGAATCCAGAATAGGAGTGGGAAATGTATGGGCCTCTAGATTAGAGTTTACCTTTCGAACTATGACTGCCAGTAATGGTGGACTGGCCAGGGTGTCAGCTTACCCAATGGCAAGTGGCCCCCCTTAAACATTAGACAATACGTTTAAAATGTTAATGACTTTTTAGAAGCTTGAAAATATAATAGAACTTCCAATAGTATTACTGTACGCAACTAAAAATTATGTTATATTATGGACCATCAGGTGGGAGGCATCCTCCGCAAAAAGAGCATCTGGGTGTCCGTCCTCTCTATGCTGTCCCCCCACCATTCCTCCCCTGGGAATCCAGGGGTCATGATTGCTGGCACTGGTGGGCCCCCAAAAGGGGGGCAGCAGCCCCTCCCTTTCCAGAGGGGTTGGGAAGGTCCAGTAGACTGGGCTCCCCCCAGTGGGCCCCCTTTGTCTCCTGGTAACCAATATTTTAAGATCCAGTCTGCCACTCACTTCCAGAATCCTCTAGCTAGCATGGCTAGGATTTTGGGATTCTTAAAAGTAATCTTTCAAAGGTCTCCTCCAGATGCTGTTGGATTTAAAAAAAAACTCTCAGCCTTTGCCAGCATAACCTGTGATGAGCATTCATAGGAATTCATCTAATAACATCTGAAAGGTTACATGTTCACCTCTGCTCTAAAGGTCTGAATTGAGAACTCTGAAGATCCACAGGCTGAACAAGGTATGTTTATGTGGCAATTTCTCATACAGCTAAGGCCTATCCAGGGCTAAAGTAAATGGGGAGAGGGGAGTAATGACCACCCCCTTCCATCACCATTTCCATTACTTTCTACCTGTAGTTGGTGACCTTCTGAACAGAAGAAGAAGCCCCTTCTAGCCATGGAGGCTTTCCTTGAGATCTGGAAATTTCAAACGAACCTAGAAACAACATCCTCTAACTGGGAAGTCCTGACAACTAGGAATTCTTTCTACTAACTCAACTAGTACTGCAGGGCACAGGGGACAACAAGATTGATTCTGAATCTGTTCAGAGGAAGATATTCCTGGTTTGAGCACTAGCATTGCATCAAGATGCATGCCAGAACTGAGTTCTAATGAGCCTTAACCCAGATTCAGATCTCTCCAGCAGTTGTCCTTGCTGTGGGAATAGGAGGGATGCAACATGAAAGTATTCTTATTTTACTGGTAAACTTATTTTGTAATAGAAATTGTGTGATCTAGCTTTGCCCTCTAGTGGCCAAAGCTTAGCATATGTGTCTATATGTACCTTGTCACCTGTCAGTTTATTGCAAGCCCATGAATTTCGTAGGGTTTTCTTAGGCAAGGAATCATCAAGAGGTGGTTTTGTCAGTTTCTTCCTCTGAAATATAGCTTACAACACCTGGTATTCATTGGTGGTCTCCCATCTAAGTACTAATCAGGGCTGACCATGTTTAGCTTAGAAAATCAAACAGGATCTGATGCCTTTAGGGTATTTAGGCCTTGGTACTTGCGGCAAAATGCTCATGGGGTTGCTGTCTTTCCTACCAAATCAGTTAATTTCTTACACACTTCAGCACTTCTGATAAATGCTACTACAGTGGGACCCCCGTATCCACTGATTCATTATCCACTGATTCAGTTAACCACAGGACACAAAACATGTCCAGAGGAAGGCAGAATGGTGAAAGGTCTGAGAACCATGCCCCATGAGGAGTGGCATAGGGAGGTGGTCATTTTTAGCCTGTAGAAGAGAAGGTTAAGAGGTGACATGACAGCCATGTTTAAATATTTGAAGGGATTTCATATTGAGGATGGAGCAAGCTTGTTTTCTGCTGCTCCAGAGACTAGGACATGAAGCATTGGATTCAAACTACAGGAAAAAAGATTCCACCCTAAACATTAGGAAAAACTTCCTGACAGTAAGAGCTGTGCGACAGCGGAACGTGCTGCCTCAGAGTGTAGTGTAGTCTCCTTCTTTTGAGTTTTTTAAACAGAGGCTGGATCTGTTGGAAGTGCTTTGATTGTGTGTTCCTGCATTGCAGGGGGTTGGACTAGATGGCCCTTATGGTCTCTTCCAACTCTATGATTCTATGGGTGACTCTACCCTGTTTCCCAGCCCCAAATCAGGCAACATCCATGCTTTTGTGCCTCATCATCCTAAAACATGGGATGATACTTGTGGCCTTCCAGATGTTGCTGGACTGCAACTCTCATCAGCTGGAAACAGAACAGCCAATGGTAGGGCCATGGGACTTTTGGTCCAGCAACATCTGGAGAATCATAATTGTCCACTCCTGTCTTAAAGGTATGCCAAAGAAGCAGTGAACTGCTGCACCTCAGCTTAGGTGCAATGATGCTGCCAGGACTCTCTTCCCATATCTGCTCCAGTGGATCAGCCATGAGAAGTATAAAAGAAGAGTAGTCCTTCACTCAGTATGCTAACTGGGGCAGCCTAGTTTACACTACCTCCCTGCCCTCACTATACCTGCTATTGTGAATGACATCTATTTAAGCTTAACCTCCCTCACACATCATCTGCCCACCCCCAAAAAAATCTCATGCATCCCCCATTGCAGTGCCTTAACAACAGGCTACATCCTTGAACAGACCAATGCACTCGTTATTATCCATATTAAATTGAGAAATCAAATCCTTAAACCCCTTGTGTGGAATATATGTCCTGGTACCAGCCAATAGCAGCTTCCATGAAAGATGCTGCCAGGTAATTTTGTTTCGTTGTCTTTTTTTTTTTTTAATGTAAGATTATCAAATTTCCATTTCCAAATTAACATGCAGATTGGGCCACGTTTATCCTTTGGATATCTTGGTTCTCTGAATATTCTGAGGAAGTTCTCCACTTAAATGTTGCATATAAAAATCCATATACTATATTTAGGAAAGCTGTGTACAAAAATGCATGCTTTAGGGGAATCTGTGTACAAAATGTGCATGCTTGGAGAAGTACTAAACACTTAATAAAAGTGAGGATGTTTTTAACATTTCAGAAGTATGGACACAATGCACTTAGAACTGTATACCAGTGAAACTGATGTGGTCTGAATATGCAATAGATTGATTTTAACTTGCCTAGCTACATTTAATCCGATTCTGCAGCTAACCCTCTCAAGGTTTTTAGGGTGCTCATCAGGGGTGTTGCATAGCCCCTAGCAACCCAGGTCCCCCCTCCCCAAAAAAGAAAACCTCTGGCCAAGCCACCAGCCATAGGTCCTACTTGAGAAAAATATATACCCAGGAGAATATTTGGGTATGGCATCAGCCATTCACTGAATTACTTATGAGGAGGACAAAGGTGGGTGCTGCTGTTCCTCTCTTATTTTTAATAAAACAGGATAAAATGCTTCACTTTGGTTCACTCACAGAAGAGAAGGGTAAACTCTTCAGCCATGGTGGTGGCCACTCTGTGCCATCATCCACCATGTGGGTAATCAAGCAGCAGCTCTTTTCTTGCCTGCCTCAAAAAAAGTCAATCAAATAAACCTACCTGGACAAGCAGGCAAAAGTAGAAGTCCTGGGCATCTGACTGACAGAATCACAAGAGGAAGAAGGAAGAGTCAGGCAGGAAGGCAGAGCCAGCCAAGTGGAATAGAGAGGAAATGTGACAAGAATCACAGATCACAGGAGGAAGAGCATGGCTGCCCACATAAATATGCTGCCCACACATTTCCAGTTCGAGGTGCTGACAATAACATTTAAAGCCCAAAGAGGTTTGGGAGTTAGGATTTTGATACTTGAAGCAGTGTCTCTCCCTATATAGATACGTCTGTTTGAGGACTGAGGTATGCTGAGCAGGTCCTCCTTCATTTCCTACTCATGGGAGTCACAAACTGTGTGAGGACATGGAAAGGAACTTCTCTGTCGTGGTTGTGGAATTCCCTCTGTTTAGGGGCCTGACTGATACTGACATCAGCTTTACTTTGGCACCAAATTAAAACATGGCTTTTTATTAAAACCTTTGAGATGCCATGATTTTATCCAGTTTGAACATGTTCATGGTTTTAAGTGTTCTATCTGGCTTTAAACGTTTATATAGGATAATATATTTTAGAATATAAATTATGGAGATTATCAGCTAAGGGGAAACATGGCAAAAAAAGTGTCCCAATCCACATCAGAAGATTGCAATGATAACAGAAAGGGTGACATTATCAGACGCCCACATCTTCAGCCGTTTCTGGGGCCTAGTGCTGGCGCACATGAGGCTTCACTTTTTTATTGGTGGGGCTAAGCCATCAATAAAAGCGGACTCCTTATTCAAGCCCATGCTACGCCCCTGGAAAGCTGATAAAGTTGCCCATTTCTGTTATGGTCGTGTTCTTCTGACATGATTTTTGACACGTCTGATAATCTCCTATGTCTTACTTTTGCAAATTTTAAACTGTTTTAAATTGAATTTATTTTATGTTGCCCTGAGGCCTTTGGCTATAGGGCAGCTATATATATATATATATATAGGACAGCCATGACTAGGCACAAGAGGCTTGTCTACTCAGGCAAAAAAACAAACAAAAAAGAACCACCTAGTACTCACCCCATAGTCACGGTGCAGTTGCCACACAATGTTTGCAATGATTTGCATCTTCATCAGGATTTTTCTAAAGGAAAATCCTGGTCTGAAAGATTCACAGTTTGCTCTGCATCTGAGATTATTGGCCATGTGGTGGTCGCAGATTGGCTTCCAAGTGAAGCCGGCAGCAGGGCTTCTGGTGGACAGGACTCCATTCTGGTGCTCTTTTTTTTATGTTTTGATTGTTATTATTATTATCTTTTATTTCTATAGTGCCATCAATGTACATGGCGCTTTACAAGAAAAAGAACAACAAAACAGTTCCCTGCCCTTGAGCTTACAATCTAATGAAGACATGATACAAAAGGAAAGGGGATGGCAGTAGGGGCAGGGATTAAGTCTTGCATTCTCTTCTCTCCCTCCTTGGCCAGGGCAATGGCAGTTAGGATGAAGGGAGAACCATTCTGTTTCTGGGCCCAGGCAAGGTGGAGCTCTGCCTGATTTTCCTTCTCTCCCTCCTTGGCCAGGGCAAAGGCAGTTGGGATGGAGGAAGGACCATTCTGCTTCTGGGCCGATGCAAGATGGAACTCTGCCTGACTTTCCTTCTCTCCCTCCTTTACCAGGTCAAAGGCAGTTGGGATGGAGGAAGGGCCATTCTGCTTCTGGGCTGAGGCAAAATGATGCTCTGCCTGCCTTTCCTTCTCTCCCTCTGCAGCCAGGGCAATGGCAGTTGGGATGGAGGGAGGACCATTCTGCTTCTGGGCTGAGGCAATATCTGTATAAGCATATACTTGCTTATAATACAGTACTCTGGGACACTGTATATTCGCATGCACAAAGAGGGGGAAAACACTGGAACAGCCTCAGCCATGTGGCCAAAAATAATATAGGACATGTGATCAGTGTGAGACCACCCTTTTATGCTAATGTGAGTTACAGTGTGGCAGGAAATTCCAGAGAAGCCCCAGTGAGTGTGGCATTTATGTGGCTGCTGCAGATCAAAAACATTTGCAAGGGCTACAAGGTGGGTTTGGGGTTTACCATCAGTGCAGACAAGTCCAAAGTAAGTGCTGTCTAATTGAGCCTGAGATATCACTAAGCCAGTGAAAAGAAGGCTCTCCTCTCTCTCAGGAAGTCCCCACTGGGTAGTAGTCCAGGGCCAATGCTCCTTCCACCACCACCCCCCTTGCTAGTTACACAAGTATTGCTAAGACTCTTTTGAAAACCTCTGCACAGAAACTGTTATCATTTTACCTCCAGGCTCAGAAAAAGAATGGGACAATGCTGCCTCTGCCATAACTGAAGAGGGACAGAACACTAGGTCCTCCTGCCACACCTGTTCCCTCAAGGGCAATCCTGTCCTCTCCCCCAGATTCTTTTCATCTAAATGTCACAGAAGCAGTATCTGAAGAAGATTGGGGGACATCAGCTAGTACAAAGTGGGTTTGTAGTCAATTTCAAAATACTCCTTGCTTTCCACATACTCCAACTGTCCTAATTTGGCAAGGACAGTTCTGAATAATACTCTGTTGTCCCACTTTTTTATATGATTTAAAAATGTCCCTCTTTCTCTCTCTTCCTTTTATTTTCCCCCTTTGTCTTCAGCTTACTTCAATTGCTGTAAACAGAGTTCACACAACTCAGCATGAGGTAAACAGAATTTTGCCCCCTCTGTAGATTCAGACAAATACATTCGCAACTGCGTCAAAAGATCACTAGAGAACAGAAAGGGAGACATTATCAGACACAGTGTCCTTCAGCCATTCCCAGGGCATGGCGCTGTCATGGACAAGGCTTCCCTTTTTCATTGATGGGGACAAACCACCAATAAAAAGGGATGCCTTACTCACAACCATGCTATGCCCCCGGAACACTTGAGGACATCATCATCTGATAATGTCGCCCCTTCCTGTTCTTTAGCAATCTTCTTACACATCTGATAATCTCCAAAACAAACTGATGCAGTCACTCTTTGCTTGTCTGCTCTTCTACATCAATAATATTTGTCCTCTTGATCACATTTCGATGTTGTTTGGCCACACACATCCCATTTTTCATCTGTGAAATGTTGGAGGGTATGCCTTGTTTGACACTGTCCCATTTGCCAAAATCCATTCATTTTCTAGTGCTAGAGCTGTTTGCCCTCCTGTGTCCCCAGAAGACAGTGGAATGGCCACAGATGAACACCCTTGTGGGAAATGTGAAACAACCTCATGGGAAAATCAACTGCTATAGAAAATACAACATGAACTAGAGCAAATAATGGACAGAGCAAGTTGTACCATGTTAAGGAAATTATCAGACAGGAATGCAAAAAACGTTCCTGTCCCACAATCTCCACTCCTGCCCCTGTCTTGTCCCTGTCCCACCACAATCACCCTCCCCACCACACTTACCTTCTCTTCCAATAACAGGGCAGCCCAGGAGCTCTGACGGAGTGAAATCCTGGAGTGAAATCCCACAGATTCTCGCAAGAAGATGTGAGCGTGGGAAATTCAGAAATAAAAATAACACCAAAAAAGTTACATGAAGCACAAAAACACACTTTAAAATGTACAAGTAACCTGGGGAGGGTCATAAAAAGTGTCACTTACCTGGATGTCCTGATCTCACCCAGAAGTGTTCTGGCGGGGACCACCCATTGATGCTGGGATCTTGCCAACGAAACGGGCCAAATCCAGAACAGAAACGGAAAAGGGGATCTATTAACGGCTTCTCCCATCAATCAAAAAGAAGCACCCCCAGAACAGCAGCATAATTATGGGGGATGACGTTGTCTGGTAAGAAAGCCCTTTTGCAGTCTCCTGGTGTTGCTGTAACTCCACTTTTGACATGTCTAATAATCTCCTATATGACTGAGGACCTGGCTATATGCCTTGCCTGGTCATGTCTTACATCAGCACCATAATGGACAATTTTGCTTAATTCTGATTTGGAGAGCTGCAGACTTCCATCTTTTCCAGTGAACATCCTATTTTTCTCTTTTTGTTTGTTGCTCTTAAAAATGTATATCCTCTCCCCTTCAGAAATGCACCCTGGACTCTTCTTCTTTAGTATTAACCTTTTATTATCCTAAAGCCCACATGGACTGCTTTTATGAATACATTCTTCTCTTCTCTCAAGTCCCATGACATTGCATCTGTTGTTGTTATTATTGATGATGATGATGCTGTTATTGTCTGCTAATGTAGACTTCAACCTATGGTAACCTTATAAATAAGAGACCTGTGTGAGCTCTGCTCATTAACAGCCCTGCTCAGGTCTTGCAAACCTAGGGCCATGGCTTCCTTGATTGAATCCATCCACTTGTTCTACTGCCTTCCACTTTACCAAGTATTATCATATTTTCCAGTAAGTCATCTCATCTCATGATATGGCCAAAGCACAACAGCCTCAATTTAGTCATTTTGGCTTCTAATGAGAGTTCAGGCCTGATTCATTGTCTTTTTAGCATTCCATGGTATCTATAAAACTCTCCTCAAGCACCCTTTTTTTCCCCAAATGACTCCATTTTCTTTCTGTCTGCTTTCTTCACTGTCCAGTTTTCATCCCCATACAAAAAATCCTATTACATAATACCTCAAGCTGGATTTTTTATACTGAGCACACTAGTATGCTCAAATGCTCACATCAATAATTTCTAAACATTTTAAGTCTCTTTACACCATTCAGTAAAGCATGAAATCACCAGTGAGTCCAGGAAGATATATATTTAAACCTTAAGTTGAAGTGCCAACTTCAACTTTACAGGTTCTTCAGGGCATAATTAAAAAGGGCCTTCTCGGCAGAGTGAAATTGTTGTGTGCTTTTTTTTCCCCTGCCATTAGGTGTCAGTGGTGCATTTTTCATGCATGAGGTTGCCTCAGTCTAGGAGCATAGCCCAGTCCATCTTTTGCAACAAAAACAACTTCATTACCATAAAAGACTATGAAATCTATTACATGAACAAAACCTTATCCTATTTCTACATACGATGATGATGATGATGATGATGATGGCACTCCTATATTAGGGAAGGTGATTGCAGAACCTCTCCCTCTCTCTCTGGCTTTTCTTCGCAAACAAAGATTCAGGAAGGACTCATCCCGCGCTTTCTGCAAGCGCGCTGATGACTAAAAAGGCCAATCCGACATAAACAAGTCTGGTTGCAGAAAGCACAGCAGAAGGTCTCCTTCGGTGATGTTTTTGGGTTGTGATTCTTTCTGCGTTGTCGTTTCTCTTCAAGACTTGTTCGGCATGAGTACTCAAATAAGGCTGCAGCATTGTGGATTGTGCGTCTCCATGCCTACCAATGTGAGGCCAGGGCGGACCACTGTTGGTGATCAATTTGGCCGAGCCTGAGATGTTGTTTCAGGGAGTCTTTGTATCACTTTTTTGGAGCGCCCCTCTTACGCTGACCCATGGCGAGTTCACCGTAGAGTAGTAGTTTTGGGAGGCGATGGTCCTCCATCCTAGAAACATGCCCTGCCCAGCGCAGCTGTGTTCTCAATATCATGGCCTCAATGCTGGTGATCCCTGCTTGCTCAAGGACAGCAACATTCGTCACATAGTCAGTCCAGTGTGTATTTAGGATTGTGCGTAGACAGCGCTGATGAACCTCTGGAGAGAGAAATGAGATGCTCATAACAGTGAGTGATTAACAATACTATTTGCAGGTAACACAGAGATCTGTAATATACCTCTCAATGGTGTCACTGACACTGTCCTGTACACGCTGTGATGCTACCTCAGCAACCAGCTTAGTGCCTTCCATCAAAGTTTGCACTTGAAGGTTTGTGCCATTTGCTCTCAAAACTGAACTCCTTCACAGCTTTATATATTTGGATCAGGTCTATGTTCAAATGCACAGAGTGCCATTGTAATGTTTACTATGGCCAACAAATGAGTCAAGAACTGGTATTTGTTTTCCTTAAACCAGTTTGCAAATCTGAATGTACAACTATAATGGTCAGAATATTCATGCAAACTACAAGTGTGTCTTCTATGCCTCCCCCACTACCCTCTGTTAGTTCCCAGCCATCTTAATAGAAGATTGCTTGCCTTCATTTTACCACACAACTCTTACAGATATAATGTCTTTCTTCTTCACAGAGGATCAGTTCTCCAAGGTCTAATAATTTTCCATCTATGTGCATGAAGGGCCCTCAAGACATTTTCTGTCACCCTTGATATCACCAAACTACCCAGATCACCCTTTTTCGTGTCACTCCAGTTCCAGGAGTGGCAATTAACCTCTAAATAGGATGCTCTCCCCACTACACACACACACACACACACACACACACACACTGTTTAACAACAAATGTCTGTTTTTCAAAAATGTAAAAGGAATTCTGACCACTTCCTTTTTTTTTCTTTTTTCTTTTTTTGAGGGGTAGGGAAGATTTTTTGTTTTTGCCATTTTTGGCACTGTGTGTGATGGCTAGAAATGCCATGGGACATAAAACTGGCCCTCAGACACACCCTATTTTTCCATCCTGATCTAAACCTCATGTTGCCCATTTGGACAATCAGCAGTTCCCCAGGATCCCTAGCAGGTTCTTTCTTATCACCTCCTGTTACCTGATTATTATTTTTTATGGCCACGGAAGGGATTGAAATTGGAACCTCCTACATGCATACCCTCCAACATTTCACAGATGAAAACCAGGACTAGTGTGGTCAAACAACATCACAATGTAGTCTAGACAGCAAAAGTTATTAATGAGAAAGAATACATGAGCTAGGAGAGGCTGCAGCAGTTTGATTTTGCCTGTGAAGAACAAGCTTCTGCCCCATCCTCTCACTCCTGCTGAGTTACCGTAATTGAATGCAGAGTATAGTGGCCCTTGGTATCTACTGGGGTTTGGTTCCCAGAACTCCTGTGGATAGCAAAATCTGTGGATGTTCCAGTCCCATTATATACAGTGGGGTAGTAAAATGGTGTCCCTTATGGAAAATGGCAAAATCAAGGTTTGCTTTTTGGATTTTTATTTATTTATTTATTTATTTGAATATTTGACTCTGTGGACGCAAAATCCATTGATACAGATGGCCAACTGTACTTATGACTTTGAACTCAGTTTGCATCCATTGAAGTATGCTGAGGACAAAGGGGAAAGTAAAAGTAGGAGAAAGAAGCTGGGATATTTTAAAAGAAGCTGAAAAAGTGGGAAGGCAGAGGATTAATCAGAGTGCCTCTGCCGAATTGGGACAGTTGGAGGATATTTACATCCAAAGCACATGCTTCTTGCCACTGAGCTATTCCCCACACCTCTCCTGCCCAGGAAATTCAGCTTTCATAGTATGTTTTCATACTCTCTTCATAAAGCTCCTAAAGACAAATTCTAAAATGGTAACTATCACATTATTCTCTTGCAGGAAAAACAATAAAGAATCCTTGAGTACCTTAAAGCCAGAACTTAAAGATCTGTAGACAACTGTGACACTTGTCCCCTTATGGAAAAGGATAGAAGAGGAAGTCAAGTCAAGCCTTTGCATTCTAGGATGCTTTCAGACTAGTGTTTAAAAATGCTGTAATTCCACGAATGAGGAAAGTGGAAACATAGTGGCATCATTATATTTATTATCGCGCATTGCTGTAATCGCACAAAAGAACCACTGCAGAATTATCACTTGACCACCACTAATACTTTGAGAATAGGACTTTACTTCTGTGATTTAGCATGGGTGAAATTTTGGCGGTTCTTGTGAGAAGACACGAGTGCACTTAAAAACACCAAAGACCCCTTAATTTGCAAAGTAAATGAACATACAAACACTTACACAAGCCTAAAAATGTGCAAAGTGTGACAGTTCATAAAAGAGCATCTTGTGGGTAGTTTTCACATTCTCACCCAGAAGTTTTCTTGCCAGGAATGAGGAGGGGGGAAGAGGACCACCCATTCACTCTGTAATCTCATGATTACAGCAGGATGTGGTTTTGCACACTCTTCAATACCTCAAAAAGGGTGATATTGGGGGCTATTGATGGCTTGTTCCTTCAATGAAAAGCGATACCTTACTTGTGGCTGGAGTACAGATTGACCACGCAAACATGACAACATCATATGATAGCAGAAAGCATTCATGCTACCGTAACTTCATAATCATGCAATTTCTGCCACATCTGATAAAGTCCCTAGTAACAAATTGAAACCCTTGGAAATGATTGGTGAGGCTTGTGTTCCATAAAAATGGTCACACTATCAAATAAATCAAGGACAAAGCCCCAGGATATACTAGAAATGAAAGCACTGAGCTATTTTAGTTGGGATAAACTGGTCAGAGAGGTAGGAGAGTGTCTGGCAGGAAAACTGGGGCAGTGCAACAAACAAAAGAATAGTGTGATATAACCCAAACCTGACCCACTTCCCTTGCTACAGGTGTTAGGAATCAAGGTGCTTATCAAAAGAAAGGAGATGTTGTTGTGTGGTTTGTCTCTTTTGATCTTCAGTCAGTCAGGCCTACTGAGAGGATTTTAAAGAGATCAGCTTTCAGCATGACCCACATTGCAAGAGACCTTTAAACAAGTAAGAAGCACCCAGATATGTGAGATGAAAATATATATATATATACATACCTCTTGGGTTACAAGCAAGGCAAGATGTAAGTCCAAGAAGGAAACACACACAAAAATCAAGAACTGGGCAATGGAAAGGGGGGGGGGAGCCAAAATTTGCTTAATCCATGAGTCCTGTTCATACTTCTATTGTCCAATATAGATTTCTCTGAATGCTGCCCTCGTTACATAAATACATTGCATACTTGTCCTTCCTCCCCTTTTAGGCTATTGGCTGGAGCTAATATGCATCTGGTTAATATGCATCTTCACTGCAGTACCCCAGAATCAGTGGTTCTATGTACTGCAACCAAAATTATACTTCCAGTGTACATGAATCCATGGTCCATTCTGACTTCTTGAAACATCACCTGCAGCAATTGCTGAGATCCAGTTCACGCAGTCTTAGTAGCTTGCATACAACTGTGATTTGTTTGTGGACAGAGAAACATTTAATCATTTAGGTCTTCAGAGAAAGTCAGAAAATAGGCAGCTGTCAAAGGCCAGATCATACACCAGCCTCGTGTTGCAGCAGCTGCACGTTTTACTCAGCATGCTATACTGCTTTCAGCCAGGCTACCCTGAATTAAAGCTGTGATGTGACCACTGTCTGGCACATGCAGACCTCTACATTTAGTTTTAGCATTTTTGCATCTAGCTCTGTGAGTCAGGTCCTATACAGTATTTTCTTTTTCTTATCTTGTCTTGTTTTAGCATGTGCAAACAGCAGTTGAAATCAAGGACAAAATCTGATGCACACAGAATTCCATATATGTTTGTTGACACTCACAGAACAGCTCCAGCATGTGCATTGTGGCTTTAAAACTGCACTGCAGTGGGCAGAAGGGTTGTAGACTTTGGAATATTCATGTAAATGCAGATCTCAGGAAAGTTATTTTTCTGGACTACAACCCTCCCACCATATATTTCTTCCAAACTCTAAACAAATGGACCTTTAGTCTGAATGGGCAAAGAGATGAAATAATAACTTCAAAATTTATATTTGTTCTATTTATGCCTATATGGGAGACATTTGCTTCAACCAGCTAGGACAAGACTGGCAACTGTCACCCAGAGGACGTTTTCGTCAGCTACTTCCAGACTGTGGAATGACCTGCCAGAAGAGAATCGGCAGCTAAATATGCTGTCAGAATTTAAAACAGTACTAAAGACCTATCTCTTCCAGCAGTCCTACCCAGTTTATTTTAATCTATGAATGTTAAATATGTATGTATGATTTTAATGTAATGTTTGTTTCAATCCTATGTGCTTTTACCTGTGTGTTTTAATGACTTTATGTTATGTAGAGTATTTTAATTCATATCATATCCCACCTTGAGCCTTGGAGAGAGGCAGGTAAGAAATAAATTATTATTATTATTATTATTATTATTATTCAACATTCATCCTATTCAAAAGTTGTTATTATACCCTCTTCATAGATAGGAAATTTAATTCTAAAGCCCACACACAGAGCTGATCTTTATTTAGGCTTTCTAATCAAAGTCTATTTGATCATGGTCCAAAACTTATTTGAAAGGATTGGATTTGTTATTTCAAAAGTTGGTCAGTTACAAATCCTACCACAGAAGTAGTGATGTGCTTTAAAAAAAAAAAAAAGTCTCACAGTGGTGCAATACTGAAACAGACAATTGTTAAACAGAAAATAAAAAAATATTTATTTATATAGATGCAAATTTAGAAAAACTGGTATAATTTAAATAAACACATGGAACAGCTCTTCGTGACTGGACACACTGCACCCAGGAGCCTGCTCAATTTGCTGTCTGGGTGTTAAATGGGAAGAAAAGAGATTCCATCTAAACATTAGGAAGAACATCCTGATGGTTAGAGCTGCTCAACACTGGAATACTCATAGGACTTTATCAGACCAGGCAAATATGGCATCGTAACAACACCTAATGAACGTGAAAAGGGGCACATATCATATGACGTCATCCTTTCACAATCTTGTCCTGTCAAAAAGCCGTTCCTTTTTACTGACAGGCCAAACCATCAAGTGATCTCCCCTGGCGCTTTGTTGCTGTCATCATCAGTGTTTGAAACCTCGCACTGTTTTTTTTCCTCGTAATTACACTTTCAATGACAGAACACTTCTGAGTGAGATTGTGACACTCCTTTTATGAACCTCCCCAGTGTATTTGGGACTTTTAAAGTGTAGATTTTCCTTGGGTTTTCTTCCGGGTTGTGAGGCCGTGTTCTGGAATAGTTTCTTTCTGATGTTTCGCCTGCATCTGTGGTTGGCATCTTCAGAGAACGGTTGGGTAGGTGTGTGTGTGGAGGGCCGGTTTAACCTGTCTGCCAGATCCGCATTGGCGGGGGGCCTCGGGGGTGAAGGGGGCCCCCTGGTGAGTGTTGCCCTTATCTGATGAAGGAGACAGCCAGGAGACAGCAGCCGGCTCCTCCGCTCCTTTGGAGCCCCTTCCCCCTCCCTCCTCAGGCAGGGCATGGCAATAGCACTGAGCTACTGCGGGAGATAGAGAAAGGGTTTGCTCTTGGGAAGTTGTAATTTGGAGACAGTCCCTGGCTGCATTAGCGAAAGAAACAGCAGCCCTCTGTGGCAGAAGCTGGAGGGAGTTTGCTGCTACCGCTGAGACGGTGAGTGTGTGTTTATGAGAGAGACAGGGAATTTGAGGGTTGTCTCGGAAAGGGCTCCTTTCTTTCTTTCTTTCTTTCTTTCCCTTCCCTTCCCTTCCCTGCCCTGCCCTGCCCTGCCCTGCCCTGCCCTGCCCTGCCCTGCCCTGCCCTGCCCTTGCCAACTGAGTTCAGCCTGCATTTGTGTGTGTTTGCCTATGTGCCTTCAAGTCATTTCTGACTAAGGCAAACCTACCATGGGGTTTTCTAGGCAAGGTTTGTTCAAAGGGTGTGTGCCTTTGCCTTCCTTTGAGGCTGAGAGTGTGTGACTTGCCCAAGGTCAGCCAGTGGGGTATTCATGGCTGAGTAAGGATTCAAACCCTGGTCTCCATAGTCATAGTGCAATGCTGAAACTTTTACAACACTCTTAACTCTTTTAACAGAAGAATACTGTATAAAGAATATAAATTAAAATTTGGAGTAATATTACTGGGAACAATGGTTTTATTGTTGTCACTAAAACACCAGTATCCCATTAGTGTTATGTGAGAGGCATTGGCCTAGAGCAGTGGATCTTAACCTTTTCTTTACCAGGGACCCCCTTTAAATTTGTTGCCCCAAGACTTAACTCAAGATTTAAAACCCTAATAATAATAGCTAACAACAACAACAATACAATTACACCATCCATTAAACTTTCCCTCAGAGACACTCTTGCTTCTTCCTGCAAGTTTGTGGCTGGAGTGGATTGAATGGCAATGTGCAGGCCAAGCCAGCCAGCCTTTGCCTTGGTTCCTGTCACATGGCTACTCCACTACAGGGAGGAGGTGGGCCAAGCAGTCTTCAAGCCTTTGTGGACCCCCCTGTGAGGACATTGCGGACCCCAAGTTAAGAACCACTGGGCTAGAGAATGCTGGAAAAGGAACAATGCAACCAGACCTTGAGAAGGGTGCTGGCAGGGGGATTCTGGGAGGTGTAATCCAAGAGTAACTTTCCCAGGCTCTGAATGCAGCCTAGAATCATAGGGCTGGAAGGGACCCCAACAGCCATCCCATCCGATCGGCTTCTGCCCTGCAGGAACACACAATCCAAGCATTCCTGACAAATGCCCATCCAGCCTCTCCTTAAAAACCTCCAAAGAAGGTGAGTGCACCACACTCCCAGGCAGCAGAGTATTCCACTGCCTTACAGCTCTTACTGTCAGGAACTTCTTCCTAATGTTTAGGTAGAATCTCTTTTCCTATAGTTTGAGTCCATTGCTCCGTGTCCTAGTCTCTGGAGCAGCAGAAAACAAGCTTGCTCCTTCCTCAGTATGACACCCCTTCAAATATTTAAACATGGCTATCATGTCCCCTCCTAACTTTCTCTTCTCTGGGCTAAACATGCCCAGCTCCCTAAGCCATTCCTCATAGGGCATAATGGCTTCCAGACCTCCCAACATCCTTCTCGATATCTTTCTTGAATTGTTGTGCCCAGAACTGGAAACAATATTCCAGGTGAGGTCTGACCAAAGCAGAATGGAGTGATACTATTACTTCCCTTGATCTAGACACTATTAATGCAGCCTAACGCATTGGCATTTTTTGCTGCTGCATCACACTGCTAACTCATGTTTAGCTTGTAGTCCACTCTTTCTTTTCTTTGAGGAAATCTACATCATTACATTAATTGCTAATAAACTAAAAATATTATGTTAGTGCCTATAATATAGTTTTTAAACTAAATTATTGGTGTCAAATTATGTAATACAGTAGGCCCCTCTTATCCACTGGGGATTGGTTCGGGGGGGTGGATTCTGAAACCCATGAATAATAGTGAACACCATTGAAAAAATGGTACTTCTGGTTTAAAATACCATAGAGTTGCCTTGGAGGGCCTAGAAAACCACTAGGGAGGACACATTTACTAGGAAGACTCTAGGGTAGGTGTGCTGTTCTGTGTCCCATGGATAATGAATCCATGGATACGGGGGCCCTACTGTGATCTGAACATCCTGTACGGTGAATAGGTTAGGTTACATTGACCTGAGATAAACATATGGGGGCCCCAAAATAAAGCACTGCAGGGGGCCCCAAAATTCCTTAAACCGGCCCTGTGTGGAGTTTATATGCTGTGAACCCCTGTTGGGGAGTATATGTAAATTTGTGTAATTGAATGGTTAGTTTCTGGGTATAGAAATGCAAAGCTCATTAGTGTCTGTTTAGCTAATGGTTGGTTGATTGCCATTATCTGCTGGAACTCCCCCTCGGAATTCCTTTGTAAGTCTTGAGTTTTGATTCTATTGTTCTTCAAAACTGGGAGCCAGATTTTGTTTACCTTTAAGGTTTCTTCTTTCCTGTTGAAGTTGTCCAGGTGTTTGTGGATTTCAATAGCTTCTCTGTGCATTCTGACATGATAGTTGTTGGCCTGGTCCAGAATTTCTGTGTTTTTAAATAAGGGAACTCTTGGACCCTGCAACATTCAGAAAACTCAAGCAAGACCCAACCAGAAAATCACCAGAAAAACAAAATCACCAGCAGGGCCGGTTTAAGGAATTTTGGGGCCCCCTGCAGTGCTTTATTTTGGGGCCCCCATATGTTTATCTCAGGTCAATGTAACCTAACCTATTCACCGTACAGGATGTTCAGATCACAGTAGGGCCCCCGTATCCATGGATTCATTATCCATGGGACACAGAACAGCACACCTACCCTAGAGTCTTCCTAGTAAATGTGTCCTCCCTAGTGGTTTTCTAGGCCCTCCAAGGCAACTCTATGGTATTTTAAACCAGAAGTACCATTTTTTCAATGGTGTTCACTATTATTCATGGGTTTCAGAATCCACCCCCCCGAACCAATCCCCAGTGGATAAGAGGGGCCTACTGTATTACATAATTTGACACCAATAATTTAGTTTAAAAACTATATTATAGGCACTAACATAATATTTTTAGTTTATTAGCAATTAATGTAATGATGTAGATTTCCTCAAAGAAAAGAAAGAGTGGACTACAAGCTAAACATGAGTTAGCAGTGTGATGCAGCAGCAAAAAATGCCAATGCGTTAGGCTGCATTAATAGTGTCTAGATCAAGGGAAGTAATAGTATCACTCCATTCTGCTTTGGTCAGACCTCACCTGGAATATTGTTTCCAGTTCTGGGCACAACAATTCAAGAAAGATATCGAGAAGGATGTTGGGAGGTCTGGAAGCCATTATGCCCTATGAGGAATGGCTTAGGGAGCTGGGCATGTTTAGCCCAGAGAAGAGAAAGTTAGGAGGGGACATGATAGCCATGTTTAAATATTTGAAGGGGTGTCATACTGAGGAAGGAGCAAGCTTGTTTTCTGCTGCTCCAGAGACTAGGACACGGAGCAATGGACTCAAACTATAGGAAAAGAGATTCTACCTAAACATTAGGAAGAAGTTCCTGACAGTAAGAGCTGTAAGGCAGTGGAATACTCTGCTGCCTGGGAGTGTGGTGCACTCACCTTCTTTGGAGGTTTTTAAGGAGAGGCTGGATGGGCATTTGTCAGGAATGCTTGGATTGTGTGTTCCTGCAGGGCAGAAGCCGATCGGATGGGATGGCTGTTGGGGTCCCTTCCAGCCCTATGATTCTAGGCTGCATTCAGAGCCTGGGAAAGTTACTCTTGGATTACACCTCCCAGAATCCCCCTGCCAGCACCCTTCTCAAGGTCTGGTTGCATTGTTCCTTTTCCAGCATTCTCTAGCCCAGTGGTTCTTAACTTGGGGTCCGCAATGTCCTCACAGGGGGGTCCACAAAGGCTTGAAGACTGCTTGGCCCACCTCCTCCCTGTAGTGGAGTAGCCATGTGACAGGAACCAAGGCAAAGGCTGGCTGGCTTGGCCTGCACATTGCCATTCAATCCACTCCAGCCACAAACTTGCAGGAAGAAGCAAGAGTGTCTCTGAGGGAAAGTTTAATGGATGGTGTAATTGTATTGTTGTTGTTGTTAGCTATTATTATTAGGGTTTTAAATCTTGAGTTAAGTCTTGGGGCAACAAATTTAAAGGGGGTCCCTGGTAAAGAAAAGGTTAAGATCCACTGCTCTAGGCCAATGCCTCTCACATAACACTAATGGGATACTGGTGTTTTAGTGACAACAATAAAACCATTGTTCCCAGTAATATTACTCCAAATTTTAATTTATATTCTTTATACAGTATTCTTCTGTTAAAAGAGTTAAGAGTGTTGTAAAAGTTTCAGCATTGCACTATGACTATGGAGACCAGGGTTTGAATCCTTACTCAGCCATGAATACCCCACTGGCTGACCTTGGGCAAGTCACACACTCTCAGCCTCAAAGGAAGGCAAAGGCACACACCCTTTGAACAAACCTTGCCTAGAAAACCCCATGGTAGGTTTGCCTTAGTCAGAAATGACTTGAAGGCACATAGGCAAACACACACAAATGCAGGCTGAACTCAGTTGGCAAGGGCAGGGCAGGGCAGGGCAGGGCAGGGCAGGGCAGGGCAGGGCAGGGAAGGGAAGGGAAGGGAAGGGAAGGGAAGGGAAAGAAAGAAAGAAAGAAAGAAAGAAAGAAAGAAAGAAAGAAAGAAAGAAAGGAGCCCTTTCCGAGACAACCCTCAAATTCCCTGTCTCTCTCATAAACACACACTCACCGTTTCAGCGGTAGCAGCAAACTCCCTCCAGCTTCTGCCACAGAGGGCTGCTGTTTCTTTCGCTAATGCAGCCAGGGACTGTCTCCAAATTACAACTTCCCAAGAGCAAACCCTTTCTCTATCTCCCGCAGTAGCTCAGTGCTATTGCCATGCCCTGCCTGAGGAGGGAGGGGGAAGGGGCTCCAAAGGAGCGGAGGAGCCGGCTGCTGTCTCCTGGCTGTCTCCTTCATCAGATAAGGGCAACACTCACCAGGGGGCCCCCTTCACCCCCGAGGCCCCCCGCCAATGCGGATCTGGCAGACAGGTTAAACCGGCCCTGATCACCAGAAAAACAAATGCCTTGATCAAGAACTCATCAATTCAGCCAATCATACACCAGAATCTATGCAGATCAGAGGCTCTCCCACCAAGACTATATGGACTTCCCAAGATCCACAAGGATTCCATTCCATTCCAACCCATAGTGAGCACCATTGGATCCCCCACATATGACTTGGCAAGTTTCTGTCCACACAATTACAAACCCACATAGGACAACCCCCCCCCCCACTACAACAAAGACTCAGCTCACTTCATAGAAAAAATCAACAGCATCGAACTGAAACCTGGAGACAGACTGATCAGTTTTGATATTGTCTCCTTGTTCACCAAATTCCCCATAATGGACACCATGGTACTCATAAAACAATTCTTTCCTGAGGACATCACAGCCTTGTTCAAATACTGCCTCACCACAAGCTACTTCCAGTGGGATAATGAATGCTACAAACAGATAGATGGGGTAGCCATGGGCAGCCCCCTGAGCCTTGTAATAGCAAACTTTTACATGGAACATTTTGAAAAATATTCCAAGCCCTGGAAACGGCACCAAAAAAAATCCCACAACATGGTTCCAATATGTGGATGACACTTTCACCATTTGGAACCACAGAGAAGAAGATTTGGTCTCATTCCTGAACCACCTGAATAGCATCCACCCAAATATCCAATTCACGATGGAAAAAGAGAAGGACCAAACACTACCATTCTTGGATGTCCTAGTCATCTGCAAACCAAACCAATGGTTAGACCACAAGGTATACAGAAAACCCCACACACACACAGACAAATACCTACACAAGAACTCCAATCATCACCCAGGACAAAAAAAGAAGCACAATAAAAACATTGGTGGACTGTGCAAAAAGGATCTGTGAACCCCACTACCTGGAGGACGAACTGAGGCACCTAAACTGGGCCCTACAGGCTAATGGTTACTCCAGATCAGACATCACAAGAGCAACCAGACCCAGAAAAAAACACAGGAAAGAAGAAGAAAAACAGCCACACAAAGGGAAGGTATTTTTTCCATACATCAAAGGAGTCACAGACAGAATAGGGAAAATGATGAGGAAACACAACCTCCAAACAATCTATAGACCAACCAAGAAAATCCAAGAAATGCTACACTCAGCGAAGGACAAAAGAGACCTTCTCATAGCTGCAGGAGTTTACTGCACACCATGCAGCTGTGGACAAGTTTACATAGGGACCACTAAATGCAGTGTGCAAACACGAATCAAGGAACATGAGAGACACTGCAGACTGGGCCAACCAGAAAAATCAACAGTAGCAGAACATGTTATAAACCAACCTGGACACAAAATGCTATTTGAAAACACAGAAATTCTAGACCAGGTCAACAACTATCATGTCAGAATGCACAGAGAAGCTATTGAAATCAATAAACACCTGGACAACTTCAACAGGAAAGAAGAAACCTTAAAAGTAAACAAAATCTGGCTCCCAGTTTTGAAGAACAATAGAATCAAAATTCAAGACTTACAAAGGAATTCCAAGGGGGAGTTCTAGCAGATAATGGCCCATCAACCAACCATTAGCCAAACAGACACTAACGAACCTTACATTTCTATGCCCAGAAACTAACCATTCAAACACACAAATTTACATATACTCCCCTACAGGGGTTCACAGCATTTAAACCCCAGACACACTCCTACCCAACCATTCTCTGAAGATGCCAGCCACAGATGCAGGCGAAACATCAGAAAGAAACTATTCCAGAACACAGCCTCACGGCCCGGGAAAAAAACCCAAGGAAAATCTATGGATGCCAGCCGTGAAAGCCTTCAACTTCACTTTTAAAGTGTGTTTCTGTGCTTGTGTGAATGTTTTATGTGTTTATTTTGCTTTATTTTTTGAATTTGACATGCCCGCATCTTCTTGTGAGAATTGGCAAGATTGCCAATCAAGAAGAAGACAACGCTTCATTCGTGCTCTGTTTCTGCTGGGGCTGCCTCTTTAACACTGCTCAAGGTAGATCTAGTAAAGGGGGTTCTTTTGCCGGCATAAAAACATGCTGTCAAAAGAACGTTTCTGGAGGGTGGTCTGATACAGCCCATAGGCTGCTTTAAAGGGTGATGGAGTCTCATTCTTTCAACATTTTTTAAAGTAAGCTGGATGACCATCTTTCAGGAGTGCTTTAGTTGGATACTCCTACTGGGCAGGGGTTGGACTGGCCCTTTAAGTCACTTCCAGCTCTTTGATTCTAGAACTCACCATTTTAGGCATATCTACATCAAAATGCAACATAACATCTAAGTTTCATTCAAGAAGCATAGCTTCTTGAATCTATCAATGGATACATTGACATGCAGAAATACAAACATACATATGATCAGCTTTGACTAACTTCTTCTGTGCTTTTTGCAGCCGGACTTGTTTATCTCGGATTGGCCTTTTTAGTCATCAGCGCGCTTGCAGAAAGCGTAGGATGTGTCCTTCCTGAATCTTCGTTTGCGAAGAAAAGCCAGAGAGAGAGAGAGAGAGAGATACAAAAATGTCTGCTAAGGGCATTGTCTTCCACATTCAATGTCATATTAATAACATTCATCTATGGTACAAAAAAAACAAGAGGGTGTCAAAGGAGTGTTTAAGTCTCATGTGTAAAAGCAAGTTTTGGCTTCGACATTAATAGTGGTTAAGATAGGTGGTTAGAGAACCAGTGCAGTGTAGTGGTTTGAGCACTGGACTATGACTCTGGAGATCAGGGTTCAAATCCCCACTCACCCATGGAAACCCACTGTTCTCTCAGCCTCAAAGGAAGGCAAAGGCAAACCCCCTTTGAACAAATCTTGCCAAGAAAATCCCATGATAGGGTTGTTTTAGAGTCACCATAAGTCAGAAATGACTTGAAGGCACACAACAACAACAACAGCAACTACTACTACTACTACTACTAAGTGGTTGCAACAGCTCCCATTCAGGCATAGGGATCGTGTATCCAAAAGCCACATGAAACCCTTTGGAGCCCCCTGCCAGACCCCAGCATCTTCAAATAATTCTGCTGACAACACCCCTCCTGCCCTTAAATATTGTCTGCCCCAAAACAACAAAAACAGAAAATTGCCTGAAAAGCAACCAGGAATGATGCAGCATCATTTGCAGTCACCTAAAATGTTGGTTGTAACAGCTCGCTGCAGCCTACCTGAGGAGCCAAAAATAGGACAGGGCAGTCCATCAAGTTCCAGAGCATGCCCAGTTCTGATTTAAGTTAATGGAAAAGGAGGTCTGTAGAAGCAGTCCATCCTACTAGATTCCAGAAATCTCTGGTCATTTTACTTTGGAAAGTTAATATGGGTAGAATTCATACCAGGTGTCACACCAAGCCACCAGGCAGTGGAACTTCTCAAGCTGGGCAGTGCAGAAGGAATTAATTATCACATGACTTCCCATAAGCTGAATAAAATTTGGAAGTAATGGTTGCCTTCTGACTTGTGGCAAGACTTTCCAGCATGTACTGGCATTTTAAAAAAAGTTGCCTAAAGCATATCTCTCAAAAGCACCTAGGTTTTTCATTACCAATAACAGCAACATATCCAGTTCCAAGGCTGCCAAGTGAGATCTGGAAGGCTGGCTGCTGTTGTGGTGGAGCAAGCATTCATGCCATAAACTATTTGTGTTTCAAGGAAGATTGTAAATTCCTGCTCATTCAGCTGCTCAGCACCACCCTCCCTTTTCCTGTGTTCAGAAGCCCAGTACACACTAGTCTTTGTTCCCTGGGCAGAACCTCACTCAGAGTGCCAAGATCACTTACAAAACTAACACAGTTTTTAGAGCAGCAAAGGAAAGTGAGACAGCCCTGCATATTTCTAGTGGAAGGCCATTCATATTCTGACCTGCCCTCCAGTCTCAATGTCTTCGAGTTTGCCCCACATATAAGAACACAAGCAAGCAGAGGGGTTACACGCTCTTGAAAGAGTTGGTTATTTTGGCACAGACCTGTGTTTCAAGGAGGTTTCAATCAAAGGAGGAAGCAGAAGGTTTTGTGGGAAGAAATGTGGCTCAGATGTGGGTCCAAGTAAAATGAACTACAGGGATACTGCCATGCTGTCATACCCCCGTTTTTCCAGTGGTGAAAACTCCAGAGTTGCAACCATTACCCCAAAGGTTTACGTCTTTATGTTACCCAAAGAGCTCTCAGAAAATCCATGAAAATATCAAGTTTCTAATATGTTGGGGAAATTAACAGCAATTCACCCTTAGCAATGCAAAAGGGGTCAAGAGAGAGAGGGATCTTTATACACCTTTGTATACCCGGACTCCCTCTGAACATACTCACACAAACACAGAATGAAGAATTAAGAATGATATTTATTAAAGACAAAAATAATAACACCAAGCACACACACATTCACATAAAAAGCATTCACACAAGACCACTAGGAATGGAAAAAAAGAGGGATTGCCAGAGGGATAGATAAGGAGGTTTCTGGGGATATACGACATCTGTCTTGTAGTCCTGAAGTCGTTGAACAATCCAGCAGCATGGATGGATGAATCTGGAGTGGCTAACACAGAGTGATGTGGAGTCTACAGGAATATGCTCTGTGCACCCTTGGTACACAGAGGGGCAGAGTGTCCCCTGGAAATGGAATCTGTGTGCAATGAAGCAGACTTTGGGGGCAATATTTATACCAACAATATGCCCTGAGGTGAGCAAGTTTCCTGGGTTGAAACAATAGATTCCAGGTGCCTTCAAGGATTGCACAGTGAGTTTCCTGGTCTCGACAATAGGTGTCTGAATATGCTAATGTGTTGCAAACTGTCCTTAATGTTGATGATTGGATTTACAAAGCTTGAGCTACCTCTGTTAATGGCTGGGTGATCAGGGAAGGGAAATTCTATACCTGCAAACAAAGGATTACTCCACCCATCTATTGTCTATCACTTAAGCATGTAGTGGAGACTGTGTCCCTTTGACCTCTTGATGTTTCCTCACAGTTTTGGAATTTTGCCAGTAGCTCTTCCTGGCAGATGCTTATGTGTCTCTTTAGGATACATACCTGTGCCTTTAGCAAGGCCCTGACACTTCACTGTTCTTCCCCATGGAAAGCCACATTAATAAGCCAAATTATTAATAAGCCAATTTTGGGGGTTTCTGGGGTGAGGCTCTGTTAGGGTCACTAACACTTATAATAATGTTGCTGGAGACTTATGGGGATTTTGTGATGTGTTTTATGTATGCACACATGTAAGCTGAATGTAAGGGGAGATTCACAGCATTAATGAGAACAGATGCCACATCATCATTAGGTTTCTATGAAGCTTCATCAGCACCACAGGATTCTTGCAAAGAGCAACTCAGTTCTGTGTGTGTCTCTTACAGTCATACTCCAGTCCTTTAGTCGTCTGCTTATCATACCAAAGCATTGATTCTGGGTAACCCACACTAATAGCTCTTCTCATGGAAATCTTAGAGCCAAAAATTACAGAAGGAATTCTGAGGTAGCACACTGACCAACTTACCATGGATCCTGGAATGGGGTAGTAAGAGGACTAAACCCTTGCAAGGCTAGGCTAAGGGGCCGATCCCCTCTCCCAAATGATCTAGCAAAATTAGACCACCAAGACCCCTGTGTAGTAGAGCCTCCTTAGGCATTATCAATCAGAGGTGTACTAAATAATCAAGCACCAAGAAATATTAAGACAGCATTTGTCACAGAGCCCTCCTAGGAATAATAGAGGCTGCTTGCAATATATCATATGCACATTCATTTGGGAATAATCTACAGTACAATAAACACATGGTGGGCACTTCTACATACTCATGGTGCTTGTAAGAATCTTCATATTTAAGGATGTTTAAATGATAATGGATGGAAGAAGCAATTTGCCTTCTCTCTGCAAGTACCTCCAATTAGGCAAAATTAATAACAATGTGCCTGCCAGTGTTGAACCCTCCCACCTTAAAAACAGTTTCAGGGTCCCTGCAATTTACAGCAATATGCAAGTCACAGTGCAAAGGGCTTCTGTCAGGCTAGTCTGGAGGTTCTCGGCTTGGAGCCCCAAGAGTTAGCTTCCCTGAGTGGCCTCACGCAAGGGCACCTCCTACAGGCCAAAACGGTGCCACCACTCACTGAGTTGCCCCCCTTTTCTCACACAGAGCAGGAAGAAGCTGTGCGCAGTCTATGATTAACCAGTGGAACTACTCACCACTGTAGAACTAATGAATTCCTCCTTCCTACCCCAGAGAGAGAGAGAGAGAGAGAGAGAGAACTGTAGCAATGACCAAGAAATAAGGCGTGTGCAGCATCAGCATATATGAAAATTAGAAAAAGCTTATTTTATTTAAGCAAGTTCAAGAATCTTCAATACCAGGGAAGATTCTAGAGCAGATCATTAAACAGAGAGTCTGTGAACATTTAGAAGGCAATGCCATAATCACAAAAACTCAACATGGATTTCAGAGAAACAAGTCATGCCAGATTAATCTGATCTCTTTTTTTCATAAAGTTACTAGCTTGGTAGATGAAGGGAATGCTGTGGACATCGCATACCTTGATTTCAGTAAGGCCTTTGACAAGGTTCCCCATGACATTCTTGCAAACAAGCTTGTAAAATGTGGGCTAGACAAGTTAACTGTTCAATGGATTTGTAATTGGTTGACCGGCCGAACCCAAAGGTTGCTCAGCAGTGGCTCCTCTTCGTCTTGGAAAGATTTGACCAGTGGGGTGCCACAGGGTTCTGTCCTGGGCCCAGTGCTATTCAACATCTTTATCAATGACTTGGATGAGGGAATTAGGGGCATACTTATCAAATTTGCAGATGACACCAAATTAGGAGGAGTAGCTAATACCCTAGAGGACAGGATAAAATTCAGAATGACCTGGATAGACTGGAGAGCTGGGCCAAAGCTAACAAAATGAAATTCAATACAGAGAAATGTAAAGTACTGCACTTAGGGCAGAAAAATGAAATGCATAGATATAGGATGGGAGAGACCTGGCTGAACGAGACTATGTTTGAAAGGGATCTAGGAGTCCTAGTAGACCACAAGTTGAACATGAGTCAACAGTGGGATGTGGCAGCTAAAAAGGCCAATGCGATTTTGGGCTGTATCAATAGAAGTATAGTGTCTAGATCAAGGGAAGTAATAGTGCCACTCTATTCTGCCTTGGTCAGACCTCACCTAGAATACTGTGTCCAGTTCTGGGCACCACAATTCAAAAAGGATATTGACAAATTGGAGCATGTCCAGAGAAGGGCAACTAAAATGGTGAAAGGTCTGGAAACGATGCCTTATGAGGAGAGACTTAAGGAGCTGGGTATGTTTAGCCTGGAAAAAAGACAGTTAAGAGGTGATATGATAGCCCTGTTTAAGTATTTGAAGGGATGTCACGCTGAGGATGGAGCAGGCTTGTTTTCTGCTGCTCCAGAGACTGGAACACGGAGCAATGGATGCAAGCTCCAGGAACAGAGATTCCACCTCAACATTAGGAGGAACTTTTTGACAGTAAGAGCTGTTCAGCAGTGGAACGCACTCCCTCAGAGCGTGGTGGGGTCTCCTTCCTTGGGGGTCTTTAAACAGAGGCTGGATGGCCATCTGTCGGGGATGCTTTGATCAAGATTTCCTGCAGGGCAGGGGGTTGGACTGGATGGCCCTCATGGTCTCTTCCGACTCTACAATTCTATGATTCTATGATTCTAAGTCATGCAAATCTCTCATGAGGGCAGGCACCTTCCGTGCCGCCAGGTACACTTTAGAGTTACAGAAATAGCAAAAGTATGGAATTCCATTAAGCTACATTCAGCTACATTCAGTCAAAGTTTAAGAAATCAAATACAAATGCCCTGACGCAACATCTAAACAGTCCCTAAAGATTCTACTCGCAATCTCAAGCAGTCATACATAGGATGCAGTTCATATCTGTCAGGAATCAGGGAAGCTGTGAGCTAGACCAGCCTGCCCTGCTCTAAAAGCTATCCTCGGCTTCTCTTTTCTCTAAAACATGGTGTTCATTTCAGAACCTCCTTTGGCTGCCTCAAACCTCATGGTCTGACCCTAGCCATGTGCTCACACAAAGCAGTTATACCTTACTTGGAATTCCCACTCTGCCATTCTTGATTGGTCAAGCCTGCCTCAGGTGATCTGATGTCATTGATGATGCCATCTGAGGAGATTCTGCGGAGGTGGTGTTTTAGACCCTCACCTCCAGTTAACCCTTTACTTACTTAATGCCATGCTGACAAGACAATCACTGTTTGCAGATAATGGGAAATGTAGTTTTTGCAGAATAATGGGAGTGTATCACCCTGCAGGCAGGATGATGGGAACGCCATCATGACAGCTTCCTTTTTCATCTTATTTATAATTCTGATACAACAGTCCAGTAGAATAGTTTAGCAACCAACTCTAGTCTAGCATCTGTTAAACTAGATACTGATTCATTTCTGGATGCAATTCAGGCTATTGGTTATTGCCTTGGGACCAATTTTCTTCACTTACAACTCCATCATTGTGAATGTGCCCATGTATGGGCAACTAGTACCACTGTGGCAAGCTGTGAGAGGACCTTTCGACAGACAGTACCCCTTATGTGAAGCTCGCTGCTTCAAGAATTTATTTTCTTTATGAGGATCGGATGACATTTAAAATCTTTCTTGTTTCTTTTCTTTCCCATTACCATGTCCACCAACTTGTAACTCTTTTGGTTATCTATCAAGTTGGCTCCTTGATTCCTTTATTTTATGCTGTTTTTGCTTAGCATTCAAAGACATAGCTATGTTAGTCTGGAATATCAGTATGCAAAGGGATCTTGTAGCACCTTTGAGACTGAGAGAAAGAAGTTGGAGCATAAGCTTTCATAGATTTAAGTCTACGTCCTCAGATGCTTGGAGCGAATTAGTACCTATGAACAGATTTTTCAAGCAGGTTGTATGAACAGCCACAGAAATGCAAAAGTTGTGAGTATAGTGATGAAGTGATACGTTCAGTTTTAATAATGATCATTGAGGAACAAAAGTAGGAGAAAAGATATTGCCTAAGGCCAAGGTGGGTGCATGAACAGTGGAGGGAGTTATGGAATGGAGTGTGATGCTGGCTGGGAACCAGAAAGGAGATGTGATAAACTGGCCAAAAGCAACGTCATGAGGCTGAGATATTAACTGATGCTATAATATGTGCAATGTACCCAGGAAACTATTGTCTTTGTTCAACCCACTGTTGATGGACTAGAATGTGTAAATACAGTATATTCAAATTAAGCTGTTTCTCTTTCCAGCCTCCCTTGATATAGTTTGTTGTTGTTGTTGTTGTTCAAGGACAACTGTCCTGTTTACCATTTCAAGAAAATCACACACAGTTGTTGCTTTATTATTTTGTAATTTTATTTTTGGTTGTATTTGATGTCTTGTTTGATATCTTGTCTTCACAATGGCCTGTGTCTAGAGCAAACTATAAAATTAGTATTAAACTTCTTTCCTTCTTTATTGGAGAATATTTATATGTGGAGCCAAAAACAGTTGGCTGATATTCTCATCAGTAGCAAAGTAGCAGACTAAGCAGAGTACAGTTGTCCCTCCGTATCCACGGATTTGGTATCCACGGATTTAAGTATTCACAGTTTGAAAATATTCTTTAAAAAATAATAATCCAAAAAGCAAACCTTGATTTTGCCATCTAATATAAGGGATACCATTTTGCTATGCCATTGCATATAATGGGACTTGAATATTCACAGATTTTGGTATCCACGGGGGGTGGGGGGGTCCTGGAACCAAACCCCAGCAAATATGAAGGGACAACTGTATTTCTTTAAACATGCACAGTGAAGTGGTTCCAAACAGACAGATAATTAACAGTCACCCAGCTCTTTCACACACACACCTTCTCAGTCTAGCAAACAAAGAACAGTTCACAGCCTTCTTAAAAGTATGAAAAAATATAGTTTACTCATGAACATCAAGTGTAATACTTGATACACAGGCTGAAGACTTGAAGATACATATAGATAAGCAGGCATAACAAAAATCTATGCTGATTGCTACATCTCTAAAAACAAAATGTATGAGAGCTCCCTTGGAAGCATCCTGCCTCCAGGGAATCTCAATCAGGAGTGGATACAAAGTGTCTCCCAGACAAAGGCCTCAGAGGAAAAATTCCTCATGGGAAGACACATTGTAAACTTCTCTTGTTACAAACAAGAAATTACCTATGGACCTGTTACATTCTGACCTAACCCTCTCTACTCAGTAAACAATTCAGCATGCTAGGTTGCTACATGAATTCCAATATTCTTCTGTCCTTCACCAGATGCCAGCTCAATTTAAAGTGTGGGCTCAATTTGGCAGGTGCCTCTTTTTCTGTTTATCTTACTCTGTTAAAAAAAAGGGGGGGGAAAAGACACTGGTGGTACTTATGGATGTATACATGAATGTACACGGTGTTTCCCACACACACACACCCAAAAATGTATACAGCATACCCTTTAACAGCTAATAGTAGCTATGGTGATTATTTGAAGGCTAAGTAAATACATTTATATTGAAGAATAATGATTTCATCAGAGTTAAATTCCATCTTAAATTGCAATTTTATGTAAAGTGTTCAAATTGTCATCCCTGCACAGCAATGTACTGCTCACATTGTTGAAGCATGGAGTTTCAAACCTCACTTAAAGTTTCTCTTATAATTTTGTGACACTTCTATGCTATTGTAATCTTTAATCCTGTTAAGGGTGTATATACGGTATTTTTTCTGAGGGGGGGACTGCAAAAAATAATAATCCCAAATTATAAACTGTTAAGGATATATACATTTGGGGGGGACATCCCATATGTATCTATAAATGTACTTAACAGTACAGTATCATGTTAATCTATTGCCATTGTGTCGATGGGACATCATTACCTATATTGTTGTTAGCTCTTTAGGTAGCTGGCTTTAAAAGGAAATACTAAGTTAGGTTACCATCTATAAACTAGTCTTATAAATTAAGGCTATGTTTATTAGAAAGATAATGTACAGTCAGCCCACCATATCCATGGTGACTACATCCATAGATTCAATCAACCACAGCTCAAAAATATTTGGGAAAAAAATTCAAAAAGCAAACCTTGCTGTTTGCCATTTTCGGACACCATTTTACTACAGAGGTTATCAGATGGGAAGAAAAAAAGTATTCCCGTCCCACAATCTCCTCTCCCACCCCTCTCTCATCCCTGTCACATCACTGTAACAAAAAGTTTTAAACCTATCTTGTTCATGTTTCCACAGCAGCCCAGGAGTGAATGGAGCTTGAACGGAGCTCCCTTCACTTCCTGGTTTGAAATCCCGGCTGTTCTTGCAAGAAGACAAGAGCACGGGAAATTCAAAAATAAAAAGTAAAAAGTGACAGCAAGCACAAAAACACACTTTAAACTTTACAAGTAACCCAGGAAGGGTACAAAAAAAGTGTGTCACTTACCTGGATGCCCCAACCTCACCCTGAAGTGTTCTGGCATGGACCTCCCATTGACACTGGGATTGCTCCAGCGAAATGGGCACCTTTTCACTCACTGTCAATTCCGTCACAGAAATAGAATGGGGGATCCATTCATGGCTTAGCCCATGAATAAAAACCAGCACCGGCATAACAACAGCCAAACAGGAGAATAACAAGAAGGGAATGACATCATGTGAAAGGGAAGCCCTTTAGTGATCTCCTGGCATTGTGGTAACACCATATTTAGAATGTCTGGTAATCTCCAATTTCATTGGGACTTGAGCATCCATGGATTTTGTTATCCATGGGTGTCCTGGAGCCAAACCCAAGAAGATACTGACTGCCCGTTGAAATCGAATTTTGCCATATTTAAGTGGATAAATTCATTCCCATAATTTTCCAAATTCATTACAGTAGCAAAATTTGTTTGATCCTTATTCTGCCATCATGACTGTCTGAAAGGCTGTGTGAAATCTGGTAGATATTTGGTAGGCCTCCATATTCAGCCCATCTATTCAGCAAAGTGAAGCAGCTGCCTCAGACAGCAGATTTGAGGTGACAGAAAAGAGCAGTAAATGCTATTTATTCACTACACACACATATATATTTTACCCACCTTTCTGTGGTACAGGGATTACATGCTCCTGTGAAGCAAGAGGCTATGTGGATGACAGCCCTACAGCTGGTAGGCTTTCCTGTATTAGACAGGCTTTTGCTGAGGATTCAGACTAAATGTGCCAAACAGCAACTGGGCGGCAGCAATAGTGTGGGGTGACACTGGTGGAGGAGTGGCACCATAGCTAATGCTTGTTAGTACTGTGCAAAGGGAGGCACAGTAAACCTCCTATTGAAGATCATTTACCACAAAAATACTATGATGAGACAATCTGAAATGATACCAGAAGATGAAACTCCCAAGTCAGATGGCACTCAACAAGCTACTGTGATATGGCAGAGGACAACTACAAGTAGTGCTGTGGCTAATATCACAACTAGACTCCAGCAGAAAGGACATTCAGCTGTTAATGTGCTCAGAGGTAAAAGAAATGTACAAAGCTGCACAGCACATATTATAAGAACATAGAATCTGAGAAGGACAAATCAGGGGAGCTAGACATAGTAAAATGAGAAATGGAACATATAAATATTGTAATACGTGGGGTGAGTGAACTGAAATTGACAGGAATGGGATATTTTGAGTCAGATAATTACACAGTGTTTTACTCAGGAAATGAAAATCTAAGAAGAAAACAGGTGGCATTAATAGTGAGGAGAAATGCAGCAAAACCATTCAAAAGGTAAAATGTAATAATATCAAACACATCACTATAACGTTAACTACAAAGGCAGAAAAGGAAGAAACTGAAAGATTCTATGCTGGAGTCAAGGAGGGAACTGATCACATACCAAAACAACTCTTTTTCTTATTAATCATAGGTGATTGGATTGCACGAATAGGAAACAGAGCAGAATCAAAGACTGTAGAAAAATTTGGCCTAGGATCAATAAATGAAGCAGGAGACCAACTGACCAGAATTTGCAGTGCCAACAGTTTCTTCATGACAAACACATTCTTCAAGCAACCAAAGAGGTGACTGTATACATGGACATCACCAGATGACCAATATAGAAATCAAGTAGACTACACAATTGGAAGCAGAAGATGGAGAAGCTTCATTCGCTCTGCAAAAACAAGACCAGGAGCAGATTTTGGCACAGACCATGAACTGCTAATATCAAAAATAAGAGTAAAGCTAAAGTAAAATACAAACCAACCATCATGCCCAAGTACAACCTGAAGAACATCCCCACAGAATTTAAACATAGTGTGAAAAATAGATTTGCACTATCAAGCCTAATTGACCAGGAGCCAGAAGAACTCTGGCCTGAAGCCAGGGCCATTGTGAGGGAAGAATGCAAAAAGACACTACCCGTAAACAAAAAGAAAGAAGCCTCAATGGATGACGGACAAAACTCTTCAACCAGTTAAGGACAGACAAGAGGCAAAAGTAAAAGATGACAGAAATAGTCGGAATTGTGAATGCAACTGATCAAGGACTTGTGCACAGGGACAAGGAGAAGACATGATTCACTAGAAAAAAACAATAATGCTTGGTAAGGTAGAAGGCAGTAGGAAAAGAGGAAGCCCACATTGTAGATGGAGAGACTCAGTCAAAGAAGCCATAGCACTTGGCTGGTGATGTAGGGTGACTTGGAGGTCTCTCATTCATGGGGTCACCATAAGTCAAAGTCAACTTGAAGACAATTAACATACATACATACAACAACATACATTACAACCAGGGATGGGGGGTTGTTTATGGTATTTTCTATCTCATGTGCCATAGTAACTTTAAAGTGTTTTGCATTTTAATTTACATTCATGCTCCCCCCTTTTTGTTCTACTTCAGGCAAACACAATAGCCAGGGCCAGTTTAAGGCACTGATAGGGTCAGCATCTGCAGGGGGCCCCATCATTGTGGGGGCCCCCATAGTAACCCTTCTCCTGCAAAAACATTATCAGTAATAATCTGACTATCCTGTACCATGAATAGCTTAGGTTGAGTTAGGTTACATTGACCTGAGATAAACACATGGAGCCCCCAAAATAAAGCATTGCGGGGGGGGGCAAATTCTTTAAACTGGTCCTGACAAGAGCTTGGGACCAAGTTTCTCAGCTGAATTTGGATCTGTTATTTACCCCCTATAGCCTGTCCCCAGGCTGAGCAAAAACTCAAAAATATCCCACTCCAGATGGGAAACAAAATCTGGTTGGAAACAGAGGGAAGAGACAAGGATCAGAGCTGAGCTAATGCTACTGTTCTGCCTAATCCAGCTGCCTCAGCAAAGTTTACAGGGGACAGGGAGGGCGAGCGTCGTTTTTTCCTGCACCACTCAATGAAATGGGATCAGGCCTTAGAAAAGCAGGTCAGAGATGGGAAAATATGCTGCAGCAATAACAAGCAGCTGCGAAGGCCCCTCTCCCTAACCTCCCCACCAGGCTTTTCTAAGGCAAGCTTTTCTCCCCCTTCCTTCCACCTTCGCCCACAAACCCTTCAACAACCCTCAGTAGAAAGAACCACGCCTTGCCTTTTATCTCTCCAGAGTGGAGACGCACCAATTGGCCCCCTGTCTCTCCCAGCCAGCCAATCAGATCACTGTTGTCAGGGTGCGGTAAGTAAGCTTTGTCTCTGGTACATGCTGGAAGCGGGGCCTGTGTGAAAGAGGCTTTTTTATTCTGTTGCCAGGAGAAACAGGCAGAGAGGAGGCGCCTGGTATAACAGGCAGCCCTGGAGGGCTGGGAGTGGGCACAGCTCCATCCATCAACTGCTTGTCAGCTGGCCAGGCTGTTCCCACCCTACAGGGATGGAGTAACTGTGGCTTCTTGGGCAAAAGAAACTGCATCAGCTCAGTCCCCCATTCTTCTACCGCCCGCTACTTCTAGGAAAATTGCACCTTTTGTCCTTAGAGGGCTGCACGTCCTATTCTAACATGTCTCTCTGCCTCTTAGGCACAAAGACACATAGGCACAACCTTTCTCCCAGTTCAGTTGGTGGGTCATGGCCTGAGGTTAGGTTAAAAAAACTGAGTGTAAGGGCAGCCTGGACACCAGACAGTCTTGGCTACAGACAGATTAGAGTGCTTTTGTATTCACTTTGGTCCCCCCACCCCACAAACCAGTTAATGGTGGTGTGTGATCTCACATGGCATTATTGCTCATGATGTGCACACACACTCCTCCGGCTGCTGCCTCTGTCCACAAGCTTTGCAAGGTGCTTTCATTATATAGTTGCATTTTCTTGCAAATCCTTATTGTGTAGCAGCTAGGGTCTGTTGTTATTGTGTGACTTCCAAGTTATTTCCCACTTAAGGAAACCCTATTACAGGGTTTATGATACAAAAAACGATGAAAAATGAATTGGACACCATGGAAAGACTAGGATGTCCCCCCAAATTCCTTAAAATGATTATCTTGCTACACGAGGGCCAGCGTGGTCAATTCAGATACGGCGATGCTCTTTCAGAGCCCTTTCTAATAACTAATGGAGTGAAGCAAGGTTGTGTTCTTGCGCCAACTTTATTTACAATCTTCTTCAGCATGATGCTCCAAAGGGCTACGGCAGAGCTTGAAGAAGACGACGGCATCTATATACGTTACCGTACTGATGGTAGCTTGTTTAACTTAAGCCGTCTGAGGGCTCACACTAAGACTCTAAACTATCTAGTCCGTGAGCTGCTCTTCGCTGATGATGGTGCCCTTGTTGTCCACACAGAAGCAGCTCTGCAGCGCCTAACATCCTGCTTTGCAACAGCTGCAGAGCTGTTTGGGCTGGAAGTCAACCTGAAGAAAACGGAAGTTCTCTACTAGCCTGCACCACAGGACAAACACCACCATCCCCACATTGCTGTCGGCAATTCTGTGCTTAAGTCTGTTCAGCAGTTCACCTACCTGGGAAGCATCATCTCCTCAGATGCCAAGACTGACAAAAAGATTGATCACAGATTAGCAAAGGCATATAGTGCATTTGGAAGACTTCACAAAAGAGTCTGGAGTAATAAACACCTGAAGCGAAGCACAAAAATCAGTGTGTATAAAGCAATTGTACTGTCTATCCTCCTTTATGGATCTGAAACATGGGTCACCTATCGCCATCACTTACGACTCCTCGAACACTTCCATCAGCGCTGTTTACGCACAATCCTAAATATACACTGGACTGACTATGTGATGAATGTTGCTGTCCTTGAGCAGGCAGGGATCACCAGCATTGAGGCCATGATGTTGAGAGCCCAGCTGCGCTGGGCAGTGCATGTTTCTAGGATGGAGGACCATCGCCTCCCAAAATAGTACTCTACAGTGAACTCCCATGTGTCAGCGTAAGAGGGGCGCTCCAAAAAAGTGATACAAGGACTCCCTGAAACAACATCCCAGGCTCGGCCAAATTTATCACCAACAGTGGTCCGCCCTGGCCTCACATCGGGAGGCATAGAGACACACTATCCACAATGCTGCAGCCTTATTTGAGAACTCACGACGAACAAGTCTTGAAGAGAAACAACAACGCAGAAAGAATCACAACCCAGTAACATCACCCAAGGAAACCTTCTGCTGTGCTTTCTGCAACCGGACTTGTTTATCTTGGATTGGCCTTTTTAGTCATCAGTGCGCTTGCAGAAAGCGCAGGATGAATCCTTCCTGAATCTTCATTTGTGAAGAAAAGCCAGAGAGAGAGAGATTACAGGGTTTGTTTTGGCAGGATTGCTTCAGATGGTGGGGTTGCTTTTGCCTCCCTTTGAGGCTGAGAGATTGTGGCTTGTCTAAGGTCTCCCAGTGGGTTTCCAGGGCCAAGTGGGGAATTGAACCCTGGTATCCAGCGTTGTAGTCCAATGCTCAAACCACTATATCATGTTGGGTCTACATCAACTAGGGCTGGCTGAGTGAAAACTGAAGATTGTTCCTATCGCCTTAATGGTTGTGTAGAAGAGGAAATTTCAGCAGGAGTTGCTTATTACCTGGTTGTGTGACAAGAAACACCTGCTGAAATTGCCACCTCTTAAAGGGAAAAGAACCATCTCCAGTTTTCATTCTGACAACCCTAGTACCAGCTCAGAATATATGTGTATGAAGAATGGCTTACAAATACTTTTAAACACAATACATAAAATACTACCCTGTAAAACTCATTTGAACAGAAATACCAAGCTGAGCCAAAATGACATTTTTCTGATAAAGCTGTTGAGACTCCCCCACCTATTCAGTTATAAAAAGGAAGCTAGTTGACAGAACTTTCTTTGAATATTTTCCACCATTTGAGGGTGGCATGGCCACCACACCCTGTATAATGCTGCATACAGTGTACTGTGAATGATGCCAAAAGAAGGCTGAGTTGCAAACATAGTATCCAATTACAGGGGCAGAATGCAGGGGAAAGTTCTTAGGGTAAAAGAAAGAAAGTTGTGCTACTGCCACTGTTACTGATGGGCGTCATTCCAAAGACACTGCTGGAGATCTTCTCCTTTTAATACAACTATCCCCTTTTCTGCCATAGACTCACTAGGCAGTCTTGGAGAAGTCATTATTATTTCGCAATATAAATATTCCAATTATCACTATTTAACAGGGATGCGGTTTACATATGAGTGTAAAATGTCCAAAATAGACAGAAAGCACCAATTCCTTAGTTTCCTTTATCCTCTCTCCATCCTGTCTCCATTTTTTTTCTTATTTTTTTTTTATTCACAGTAGATTCCGTATACAACAATTCTTTAGTTTGGTCATAGTCTCTCTCTCTCTCTCTCTCTCTCTCTCTCTCTGGCTTTTCTTCGCAAACAAAGATTCAGGAAGGACTCATCCCCTGCTTTCTGCAAGCGCACTGATGACTAAAAAGGCCAATCCGAGATAGACAAGTCCGGTTGCAAAAAGCATAGCAGAAGGTATCCTTGGGTGGTGTTTTTGGGTTGTGATTCTTTCTGCGTTGTCGTTTCTCTTCAAGACTTATTCGTCGTGAGTTCTCAAATAAGGCTGCAGCATTGTGGATAGTGCGTCTCCATGCCTCCCGATGTGAGGCCAGGGCGGACCACTGTTGGTGATCAATTTGGCCGAGCCTGGGATGTTGTTTCAGGGAGTCCTTGTATCGCTTTTTTGGAGCGCCCCTCTTACGCTGACCCGTGGTGAGTTCACCGTAGAGTAGTATTTTTGGGAGGCGATGGTCCTCCATCCTAGAAACGTGCCCTGCCCAGTGCAACTTTGTTCTCAATATCACGGCCTCAATGCTGGTGATCCCTGCTTGCTCAAGGACAGCAACATTCGTCACATAGTCAGTCCACTGTATATTTAGGATTGTGCGTAGACAGCGCTGATGAAAGCGCTCGAGGAGTCGTAAGTGGTGGCGATAGGTGACCCATGTTTCAGATCCATAAAGGAGAATAGACAGTACAATGGCTCTATACACACTGATTTTTGTGCTTTGCCTCAGGTGTTTATTGCTCCAGACTCTTTTGTGAAGTCTTCCAAATGCACTATATGCCTTTGCTAATCTGTGATCGATCTCTTTGTCAATCTTGGCATCTGAGGAGATTATGCTTCCCAGGTAGGTGAACTGCTGAATGGACTTGAGCACAGATCTGCCGACGGCAATGTGGGGATGGTGGTGTTCGTCCTGTGGTGCAGGCTGGTAAAGAACTTCTGTTTTCTTCAGGTTGACTTCTAGCCCAAACAGCTCTGCAGCTGTTGCAAAGCAGGACGTTAAGCGCTGCAGAGCTGCTTCTGTGTGGGCAACAAGGCTCATAGTATTTGCATGTAATATCATTCCCCTTGTATCACTATTGCTTGCGCTCCATTATTCCTGTATCGTATATATTGATTTTTTTTCCCTTCTTTGTCTTGGTTTAATTTCTCATACATCTGTATTGTACGTAATAAAAATCTGTGTTGTATACCAATAGTTACCTACATTTATATGCCTTTATGTAAACTGTCTCCATTTTTAAAAAAAGGAACAGAAAAGAAACTTCTGCCTGCCTAGACAGTACATGTTGTGAGATATGTCAGAACTCTAACTGTAGCAGTTAGTTCTCAGTAACTGTTGTAAGAACCAGAGTTTTGCACAAGAAGAATATAACATGTTAGATGATTTGCAGACTCATTTCTTCACCTGTAAAAAAGTGGGAATGAGGGTGAAAGTCTGAGTGAATCCTCACACATTAGTGGGAGTGAATAAAGCAAGTACTGTTATTGAAAAACACTTTGAAGTAAGAAGTACCATGAAAAAATAATTACTTCTGCTACTCATTCAGAAAGCAGATGACAATTAACAAACTAGTAGTCACTTGCACTGCACTTTCCCATATCAATGTCTGTTTCAATGCTCCTTCTACACAAATCTAAATCAGCCAGACCTTTAGTGTCTTACTTATATGACTACATATCACTTCTTGGTACTATATGAGCCCCTGGCACAGCTCACAAAAATTATATAACAATTGCAGATTCATTTGCAAACAAGTAATAACATAATAAACAAAAATCTGAGCAGGGCTGTCTTGCAAATCTTCCTGAAGTCTAGGAAGGAAGGGTCTAAACCAGCCTCCAGAAAGAGAGCTCCGGAGCCTGGGAACCACCACAGAGAAGGTCCTATCCTATATGCCCACCTAGTCCACCTCAGATAACAGTAGCATGGGATATGGATTTACAAAAGTAGCTTTTAAAAAGTGCCCTGGGCACCAAACAGCTGTGTTTGAAACATGAGGCTTAAAACAAAATCCTGCTTTAATGGGAACAAGGATAATGGTGACTAGTTCCCCCTATACATAATGCTTGGTGTTGGGTAAGAGATGAGACAGAACATTCAGTACATAAAATAAATTCATAAATCCCATTGTACTTTTCATTTACAGAACTAAAAAGTTTTTAAAATAAATAGTATATCCACTTTCTAATCATCAGGGAACTGCTAAATTCACACAGGTCTTATTTCATGGTGAGAGAGATTAAAGCAGTTCATGGATGCTGCTGCCCATGTGCTATGAAGTCTTATTTTAGCATTTTTATCTTCATTTAAAATGAAGATTGGCACAGCCTCTGCTCTTGGGTGCTGGGTGTGCTGATTCAGTGTGCTTTTGCCTCATTTTCTAAAAAAAAAATTGCTGAAGGAAGAACAATAATATTCACAACTATGCATGATGAGGGAAATCCATGAACAATGGATTTTCCCCCCCTTAGGAGTAGCTGTGGAACTGAGCAAGATTTAGATCAGGGTCATGGTATTGAGGGAGACTGGGATTAACTTTCAGCCTGTGTCATTTATGAGTCCTCCCCCCATAAATGTGGCATCAAACATGGGAGGAGAAATGTTCATATGACCATAGTATATCTTAGGGACGTCAGTGTAAGCCAAGGCTCAAAAGCTATCCCCAGTAACTTCAGACCTCAAGCAGACTGAACCATGCTGTTGGCACCTTTTCCCACAAGTGAATGTGATATTACAAGCACTTTTGGTCACTTCTGTAGGGCAATTTTTGTTACTTAGGGCATGGAAACCCTAAAACAGAATTTCATGGAAAAGTATAGAATGAAAGCACTGTGACGTCACCCCTTTGCCTACTCTTTGCTTTCAGCAGAAGACAACTCTGGGAGATCAAATATCTAGTTTGGCTTATAGTAAGTAGATGCATAGGCAGAAAGTGGGAAGCTTTATAATTTGTCCTGTATTCAAACCTCTAGATGTTGTATTTCCCAGGTGCAGCTGCCAGAACACTCCTTGTCATGATAAAAAGAAGAGCATACTTCTAGTTTCTAATAAACAGCAATACAGAGAAGAGCTTAATTGTAGTCCTCTTGTTTTCTTATTCACCTGGCACACTAAAACCAACCTACTTCACTATTCTCTTAAACCCCACACTATTCCTCATATGAAAACTAGGGACTTTATCAGACACAGAAAAAAATAGCAGAATAACAACATCACGGTAGTGCGAATGGGCCCTGTTACTATATGACATTGTGGTTATCCCATTACCCAGCCATGAAAAACCCATCAATTTAAACTGATGGGTTAACCCGTCAATAGATCATCAATAGTGCTGTTTTCACGGTATTGAAAGCATGCAAAACCACATCCCATAGTAATCACAAGATTACAATGTGAACAGGCAGTCATCGGTGAGGGAAACTTCCGGGTAAGAACATGAAAATGAATCACAGGATGCTCTTTTTATGCACTGCCCCATTTTGCTGGCAAGTTGTTAGGTTTATTTCAGTGCTTGTGTGTTTATTTACTTTTTAAATTGAAGGGTTTTTTTTTACTTTTAAGCATGCTTGCATCTTCTCGTGAGAACCGCCAAAATCTTGCCCATACCAAATCGTGGAAGTAAACTCCTGTTCTTAAAGTGCAATATTTTCTGGTGGTTCTTTTGTGTGATTACAGTGATGTGCAAATGTGTTATAACGCCATGATGTTTCCGTTATCCACATTTGCGGAATTACAGTATTTTTGGACACTCGTCTGATACAGTCCTAGAACTGAAATCCAGTTCTTCCCAGCATTTGCTTCTCAGTCTAGTTTCTTTCACAGAGAGTTAGGAATCTCATCTGGTCATCAAGCATATTCTGACAATGCCATAATATTCCCCTTATGTCCACCAAAACAATTATCATCAAGATCTATATTTAGGTTTTAGGCTGGCTAAGAATTTCCCAGTCTGTGTAGCTTTCATTCATGCCTTCTCCTCTTTGTTTAACTGACCATCTGTCTCGCTGTACTGTACACCACGCATCATTACGCGCTAGCAGCGCGTGTGCCATAAATATCAAGTCGTGCTTTGTTTTGCATTCAAAAAGACATGTTGATGATCTGTGCTGTGGTTCCAAAAGCGGTCTGCAAAGGACAAAGGCCCAGGACTGGCATTGCCTGTGGAGATTTCTGTGCTGTTTTGGCTTTCTTCTGTGATTATGCTTGACAAGGTCAGGATTCTGGCAGGCAGGGCTCATTTGTGCTCTTACCTCCCTTAAACCTGGCAGTTTTTCACACTGACACCAAAGAAAAGGGGATAGCCACTCCGGGTCCTAGTTCTGCTTGGATTTGTCCTCCCCTTAATACACAAGACACCCTGCATGGGAACTGTAGAGAGTGAAAAGACACCAACCCAATCCCGCTGGCTAGAAGCGTGTGTATATGCACTCCAGGGTTACCCTTGGAAACAGTGCTTCAGCTAACATCTGCCTCCCTGTCCTTTCAGGGGTCTGAGGGAAAGAAAGGCAAGCAGACATTCTTCCTGCCCTTTTGTCTATGCTTCAAGCAGAGGTGTAAAAAAATACAAACAAAAAACACCACAGTATTTCTGGCTCTCATCATGAATGATTCTCCCTATTCTACTTAACTATGCATAGGGAGCTGATCCAGTGATGTGGAGAAAGTGACAAACTAGAAACACATACTGTTTGCCCAAAGCATTCAGAGTACTTTTAATCCTTAAAAGCAGACTGTGTATACATCCCCCCACTAATTCATACCTAAAATATGAACTGGCTAGAATAGTGGGTTTGTAAATGACTGTCTTGTGCATTATGTCCCACATCAATACACATGTGCACACAAAAGTACAATAGGCTCAAATGCACTTCTAATACTGTGTGAAAAACCCCCTCAAACTTTAATTTTTCTCTCATCAGCCTCTGTTATGCCAACGCCTCAAAATGCTCTGTCAGCTACTTCAAACAATCTGTCCTTAAACCAACAGAAGAAGTGGGGGAAAATTTTATATTTTCAACCATCTCCAGCCTTTTCATTTAAGCTGTGATTACAACTGTGATTGTAATATCCCTATTTAATCTGTGCTACATCTCTCTCTCTCTCTCTCTCTCTCTCTCTCTCTCACACACACACACACACACACACACACTGAAATCAAAGTCAGAAAATGACATGGAGATGGGAGAAAGGAATGTGTATCACCTGTCAACAGCATACTCATGTGTACTGATCAGAAAGCTTTTGTGAGGTTACTGCATTTATAAAACACATACCAAAAATGGGTGTTTTCACTGAGGGAAATATACCACATCATCCTATCCTATGTAGCTCTTGCTGCTGCTGCTGCTGCATGGAAGCTGCTAGAACAATATTTCCCCACCCTTGAATTACTTCCCTTTAAAAACCTCACCCCAGTCCTCTCCAACAATTGAGCAACACTGTGCATTTCCTGAGTCACAAAACAATTGTGCCTTCTAAGCACAGGGGCTGCCATTTGAGGAAGGGCAGTTTAGGCCTTGGCTTTTCTTCAACTCATTGGGCCCCATTCCAGTCTGGTGAAAAGAGTTTCCCTTCTATAGTATTTCTCCCTTCTAGGATTTATATTCCTCTCTTCTCCTCAAAATGGGATTCGAAGCAAATATATATATATATATTAAAAAACAAATTCACATATTAACACACAATTAATTTTTAAAAAATTAAACATGGCAATAAAAAAATTAAAAATGAAGCGCTCACCCACACAGTAAAAAGCAGTCAGTTCCAAAAACCTGCTTCTTAGGAGATTATCAGATGCTTCAAAAAGCCCGCAAAAAGCCCATGAGGCGGAAACTTCCATCAATGAAAAGTGAGGGTTTATTCTCTACTGCAGCACAGAGTCTGCATGGAGGCAGCACACGAGGATGACAACACATGAAAAACCTTGCAGTACGGTGATGTAATCCTCATGGGCTTTTTGCGGGCTTTTTGCCTGCGTCTGATAATCTCCTTAGTTTCACACATGAAAACTGGGATACGTGTGGCCACTAGCAACATCAAAATGCACTCCAGATGGCAAAAGTTATCAAAGAGGAGGAACGTACAAGCTAGGAGATGCTGCAGCAGTCCGCTGTTGCCTGAGCCTACAAGAAAAGGCAAGATTCTTCTGTTCCTTTTCTTGTAGGAGTGAGGTGAAGGCCCCTTCCCCGATGTTCTCAAAGTCCAAACAGGCTCATAGGAGAGAAGACTTGTTCCAAGCTTTGGATACTTTCAACCTAGGGTGTCATTTACCAGATGAAAATGTTGTGAGATGAATTCGTGTTGATCTCTAGTTGTTTACACGTACAGCGTGACAGTCTCGAGCTTTTTGGAGGGGAGGCACCTTTTATCCCTCAACTAGCGGGACTTTCTGTCCCGCAGTTTGTCCCATTTTTTTTGCAAACGAAGATGGTTTAATGGGATAAAAAAATGGTTTGTCCCATTTTTTAAAAAAGTCATGGGAGGATTCAGAAAATCAGAAATGTAAACAGCCCAGGACAAGATATCTCGGTACTAGGTGATGGCTGGAAATTGAGGTGGGCAGGGGCGGGCACAGAGTTCAGAGAAGGAGGGCTCAGTCACCCGTTCAGTAGATTCCATCTCACCAGCTGAAAGCAAAGGCTTTCCTTCCAGCTGCACGTAGGTTTGTGTGTGTGTGTGTGTGTGTGTCATAAGTCACCCTGTTCAATGGATTTTTTCACTGCAAACCCCTCAGCTTTAGCCTGTCCCTCCCCTGCATGGTGAGTTTAATTTTTAAAGAGACAGTCACACTGCAAGCCTCTGGGCTCACGATCGCTTCAATCATTCACTCCTCAGCAGCCACTGCTTAGAGGGTTTAATTTTTAAAGAGACAATCACACTGCAAGTCTCTGGGCTCCTGATCGACTCATTTAATTCCTCCCCACCCCATCTCCTGCACTTGGCTTCCCGGCTGAAGGCAAAGCAGGTGTGGGGCGTGTGTGTGCGCGTGCACACCTGGGGCTTCAGTAGGTTCTGCTTTTGACTTCTCTCACCATCCCCAGAACTAATTGAGGTTTGTCTTTTAAAATGTCTTGTATGTCTATACCGGCATTCTCCTTTTAAATGGATTTTAACATTTTTGGGGCATTTACCCATCAGGGTTTTTTTTAATCAAATTGTGCAGAGGGGGTTGCCTTCACCCTCCTTCTCTGACCAATGCAGAAGCTTGAACAAACATTTGTGCCAGCCAATAGCATCGCTCATGGTGGGAAACTCTAAAGGAAGTACATCACTGAAGTTGTGAAAAATCGAGTAATTGCATACTTGATTGACAGCCCCCAAAAAACCCCGGGATCTTAAAGGCGTATAAAAAAAAAAAAACAGGATACTTTACATGGGAGACAAAACATATACCACAACATGATGCAGTGTAAACAATGATTCCAGGATATCCAAGTAAGAATTAAAAATCATTTAAACAACAAGGGATGAATTCGGGATCAAGAAATCCCGGGACGCCCCGTGATAATAAACAGCGTCTAGCTAGCACCTAGGTCAAATAGGAGTTTACACACCATGAGCTCTTCGGTGTCAAATATACTCAAAAATCTAGTCTGGAGCAACCAAAGTGCTATTGCTGTCACTTCCCATATGTTAAAATTCTCCTTGAGTATATGAGATGGGAAATAGACTCTTCATTATTGCTGAGTAGGAGAATTCCTGGAAAAATAACAGCTGAGAGTTCACTGAGGGTGTCTGGCAGCGCCTTCCCTAAAAGAGTGCTTTGATCCTGTCTCCTCTGCCAGCTAGTACCAGGGTCACACCAAGCTGCCTTTAGAGATCAGGGTGATGCCATTTCAGTGCATGAGTAATGCAGGCAGGACCAAAACAGGAGACAGGAAAGAAAGCCAACACAGAGATTAGTGTAAAAATTACAGGGGTGTCTCCTGAGCCAAGATTCTAAGCCCTGAGATATTAAGTAGCATTTAGAGGAAAGAGGAAAAATGGGTGTGTGCAGGGTCAGGTGATGGTGGTGGTTCACAGCAAGGCTCCACAGCTAAAAAAACCCTATGCCTGCCTCTTGTACCCCTCTTTTCTATGTATTTTTATTACCTCTTCTGCCTCCTAAGACTTGCCATCTCCCACCAGGGTGCCTCAAGCTGTTGGGCCAGGAGGGGAGGGAGGTGCCACAAATCACAAGTTATTATTTTCCAGTCTGGCCTTGTCTGGGCTGAGTGTGTGTGTGTGTGTGTGTGTCCGTGTGCATGAAACGTGTGTGTGTGTGGGGGCAGTCAATTAGTCTCCGATTACAAGATTGGTGAATCAGGAGGAGGAGGTTGAAGCAAGGCCCTTGAATCAAGCAACTTTGGCAAGTAGGTTGACCACAGCAGCTATTTTCCTACTGCAAAATCAATCAAGCTCTAATGTGCAGGGTTTTGTCCATTTACAAAATAACAAAAAAAAGTTTTTTAAAAACTTGAAAGTATATTGCTACATTATGAATTGACAGGAATGGTTTTCTTTCTTATGCAGCCTTAATGTACAGCTTTCAATGCAATGTACAGCTTTCAGTACAATCACATAAAAACATAAAAATAGGAAACCAGATTGCTACATTCTGAGTCAACAGGAAGGATTTTAGTGACTGAGCAATCTTAATTTTAAAGCTTTTACCAGTTTACAGAACAATCACAAATCGCAAGGTAATGTGCTTTGGCACACTACACTAGCATATAGAGGCTTGTGAGCAACATGCCAACTAGAAAACGGAGGATTAAAAAAAGGGAATGAAGACATGCACTAGGCCCTTCATTATATCTGAATGTTCTTTTGGTCATATTGGATACATTTCTTGTGGTTTGGCATTGTGTGCCTTTTGTTGTTTTTAACAAATAGCTGGTGTGGGAGTGCCAAATTGGATGAGGACCAAGATGTACTGGAGGGGGAGATTTACCCATTACCCTTAATAATGCAGCCCCAACCAAAATCACACATTCCCTGCCTGCTCTTCACAATGGGATGGAATTTCCCCCTGATGCTAGTGAGAGTTCTCCCATTGCAAATAGCAGATGCTGGATAGAAGATTAATTTTATCAAGACCACAGGAGCAGAAGGGTTAAAGCCCTCTACCATAGCATGCTTTTATTGTAGCTCAGCCCCTCATCCCACCCATTGCACTGACTATGTCTTTTTAAAAAAAAATCCATGAAAAACCAAACCATGTGAAAGATTTGTCATCAGGTTTGTCCTGTGGACCCATGGGATATACATCTTCCTGAGGAAGATTTTTACAGCAAGATAGTAAGGTCACAGTATTATATTCCTATTTGTTTCAGTATCAGCAAAATCCATATCTTAACAAACCATGCATGCACCCCTAAGTTCCCTTTGTTTCAAAAATATGAGGGATTTAACAACAATATTTGCTGGTGTTTATGTATTTGTCTTATTATTTTTGTCAATTATCGGGCTTCCTTAAAAAATACCCACCAGATAAACCTAAGTTAGTTATTCACATGGCATCACAGCCCAACACAGCAGATTTAGGGATGTTAAGACTGTTTTGGCAGTGAAACAAATGGGCTGACTTACATAAAATTTCATAGTTCTAAAAGGAATATATTTCAGGATAGATTAGCTTGGTGTAGACTCTTTACAGAATATTATTGGTAAATAGAGAAGTTATTTTTGTTTCTTCACTGATTTCATAACAGTTTAAGACCACAATCTCAAACCAATTTATCAAGGAATAAGTCCCACTGAACTCAGTAAATGGGTTTTACTTCTCAGTATGTATGTATAAGATTGTACTGTAAATAGTATAAGGGAGAAATACATAGCCAAAGAGGAGGACACAGATTTGCCACAAAAAAGCCAATTTGCATATATTGCACATTAGATGGAGTTGTCCTTTCATTTTGGGTGTGAAAGGGCAACTGGAATGTACCCAGATGAATCCAACATCTGATCCGTTGCTGGAGGGAAAGGATCTGTACCTGGAAATCTCACTGCTAGCTGCTGTTGTGGATCTGGGGCAAGGGGTTGTGCAAGGAGGTTCTCAATACCTTCTTGTGCTATACACCAGAAGTACATCTAGTGGCATAATCAAGGGTTATATCGACATATGTCACTTAGAGGAACCTGGCCATAAAGTGGTAATGGCAATTTCAAGGCCCTTGCTCTCTCTTTCTGATTCTTCATATTTAAAATACTTAATGCAGTCCAATATATTTCACATACCAATGGTCCTTTATCAGGGAAATTCACAGCAAAGAAGTATTCTTTTTTAATATGCTGTCTCTTAAACCACCTGTGCTATTTTTTCTCATCTATGGGATTTACTGCACTCTGAATTAAAGTGGCAGCACTGCAGGAAGGTCCCATCTCCTGTGCTGCCTTACTTCATGATGCCGTCATTCTTTTGTTCCGGTCCTGTGGGAGACCAAAGTAAAACTGCATCTTTTTGCTAACAGGAAAAACCCATTAGCAAAAAGATGCAGTTTTACCTTGCTCTCCTATGGGATCAGAATGGAAGAAGACCAGAAGAATGACAATGGAGATTATCAGACGTGGCTAATGTGGTGTCAAAATGACACCAGTAGAACACAAAAGGATGCCAATATCACACGATGTCGTCCTTTTGTGTTCCACTGTTGTTATTCTGTTGTTTCTTTTTATTGATGGGCTAGAGCTGTCAATGGATCGCCCATCCTGTTTTGGTGCCAGCATTTCCGGCATCTGAAACCTTGCACCATTTTTTACTTGTGATTCCAGCGTCAATGGGCAGTCCTGCCAGAACATGTCCAGGTGGGGTCGTGATAACCTCTTTTTTCATACCCTTCCCAGGTTACTTGTTATATTTTTAGTGTATGTATATGCTTTTGTGAACTTTTTTGTGTGTATTTTTCTATTTTTGAATTTCTCTCGTCTTCTCACAAGAACAGGCGAGATTTTAGTCCAGGAAGTGAACAGAGCTCCGTTACGAGTTCTGTTCATTCCTGGGCTGCCTTTGGATGGAAGATAAGGTAAGTCTGATGGGGAGGGTTATTGTGTCAGGACAGGGACAGGTCTGGAGATTGTGGGAAAGGAACACTTTTTATGTTCCTGTCCAAAAATCTCCAATGTCATGTGGTAAGGCAGCATGAAAGATAGAACTTTCCTGTTGCACTGCCGCTTTTCTTTGTAGTGCAGTAAGCCCCTATATCTCATTGTCTTCCTGGGCTTGAGGGTATGTTTGTGCAGGTTCCCATTGTGTGGGATATTCTTTATATTTAAAGCAGGCTTGAATTGGACAGCACTTCACATAAAGAAGATGTTCAACAAAGGACTGTCCTCTGTAAAGTAGGACAGATAGCCAGGCTGGCATAAGAACCTTTTTTGCAAACAGCACTAAACATTTGTTTAGTGGGAATGTTGTTAGCTATGGATGCAGAAAGCAAAAAATAATATTTTTTTAAAACTGAATGTGCATTCAGGCAATATAGTTTTTACATTCCCTTTACAAATGGGAGAAAAATGCAAAATAATTTTATTTTTATATATGAAACCCCTTAAGTTGTATGATTTTATTTTAAAGGCAGAAATTTCATGGGCACATGGTGAAAATGTTATCATTTGGTTTAGTTTTAAAAAAACTAGGATAAATGATCAGGTAAAGAGCAGCAGAGTCATGTCTCTGGTGGGTGAAGCTCATAGTTCCAAAGAGAAACAAAAGTTTACTGAAAATGTTTGTGGGGGCAGCATGGAGAAGTATGATAGCACCTGCCATTCTTTGAACAATTTTGAACCATTCATAGGTAAAGGACTATAGGGGTAAATAAAGCTCAATTGCTGTATTTTGATATGCATTTGCAGTGGATTGGGTGATGGGGGGGGATGATTTTTCACATACAGACCCCAACAGATTGAAAATTATGTGGGTCCAGGGATATCCTTGGTGGCTTGGGGACAGCAAGAAAGGGGTTGATGACTGCATGCAGCCTGCGCTTCACCACCTCTGGCTTAGAGCTACAATGATCTCTGATTCAAGACAGAAAGAGTTTGGAACAAGCAAACAGTGCAATCCTATACAATCCTATCCTGAAAAATAAGTCACAAGGAGTTCTAGCTACTCTTACATACAGATTCATTCTCACTTGGCAGTAAAACCCATTGAACTCTGCTGGATACCATAGTATGATACCTAGGGATGGTTGTGAAAGCTGGGCAATGAAAAAAGTTGGCAGGAAGAGAATCATCTCATTGGAAATGTGGTGATGGAGGAAAGTTATATGGATACCATGGATTGTGAAAAGGATAAACAGATCTGAAAGTAGATCAAACCTGAACTGTCACTAGAAGAAAAGATAACTAACCTGAGCTTATCATAATTGGGACACATTATGAGATGACATGACTCATTAACAAAGACAATAATGCTGGTTGAAGGCAATGAGGCAGGGGAGCCCTGGTGGCACAGTGGTTAAATGCCAGTACTGCAAGTCACCACATTGTAAGTTTGATTCCAGAGGGCTCAAAGGTTCACTCAGCCTTCCATCCTTTTGTAGGTCGGTAAAATGAGTACCCGGCTTGTGGGAGCAATTAGCTAATACACATTTTGATAGCTTTTGTAGCTGAAGAGCAGGGTATAAATACCTAATTAAATTAAAATTAAATTTTTAAGAGTGATGGAGGAAGTCACAGACCTGAACCTGCAAGGCTTGTTAATGCAGAGCTGTTAATAACAGGGTGTTTGGTAGGAGTCTCATTCATGGCATTTAACAACAAACATGCATAAAAGGGCAACTCCAGAGAGTGATGAAGTTGCCAGCTGGGTATGTGCCAGAGTTCCAAGTCCAGTAAGGGCCCACCATTTTAAAAATCTTCACTGCTCTAACCAGAAAATGCAAAGGCACATGAGAAGAATCTTGCTTGGCACAGCCTGCTCTTTTTTAAGGGGGTGGACTAGACAGTGAAAAACTCCTCATAGAATGTGAGGAGAATACCTTTTGCCCAATGGGATCCTGTGGCGATTCAATATATTGTGAAGGAGGGGGCCAAAAACTCCAAATACCCTGCTAGAAAAGCCTTCACAGGAGATTTTCACACTACACTGTTATAGTGTTACTATTCCACTTTATTTGCTATGGCTGCCTCCTGTGGAATTCTGTGATTTGCAGTTTAGGGAGGAGCATTTACAACTCTCAGCCAGAGACCTCTTAGGCCTCACTAAACTACAAACCCCAGAATTCCACAGGAGGAAGCCAGAGCAGTTAAAGTGGAATAGTAACACTATAACAGTGTAGTGTGAAAATCTCCACAGCTTTCCTGTATTCTTTTTTAAGAGCTCCACAGGAAATGCACATTCCTGCTTGTTCAAACACTGATGCACAATACCAAGGGGGGCACACTCTTCATCTGATTGGTTGAACATGCACAGGCACAGGCTTTCTTTCAAGTGCCCAGAAGTGCTAGCAATCATGCACTTTTGTAATTTTTAAAACTGTACTGTCAAAAATGAACATGGCTCCAATTCAAGATAGCGGCTGTGTTGTTTTGCATGTGGGGGAGTGAAGGAGGCAAAGGTGACCTGGTAGTGCAATACCTGGAGAAATGAGGAAGCAGCCACCATGAGGAAGAGGAGGAGAGCCACCCATCCTTCACCCATCCTGGTGGCGGCGGTGGTGGCAGTGGTGGCGGCAGCCTCAGATTCTGGCTGCAAAGGTATGGTAGGAGCCTCCTGGCCAGGCGCCCCCCTCTTCCTTCTCAAAGTGGCTGGCCAGGAGGCTCCTACTATCCCTTTGCAACCAGAATCTGAGTCCCCCGCTGTCGCTGCTGCCAGCAGGATGGGTGAAGGATGGGCAGCTCTCCTCTTCTTCCTTGCAGTGGCCGCCCTCCTCGTTTTCTCCATGTGCTGCTCTGCTACTCAAAGGAGAGCTTTGCACACTATCATTTCTGCCAAAACACTGTGGAGACAAAGGAACACGACTGTGAATTGCTTATAATGTGCATTATTTCTTCCCATATAGACAAGGTTAAGGGGACTGAGCAGGTCCTGTCCTAGAAGAAACACTTCGAGCTCAGGATGCATTATCCTTGTGTGCATAAAAAAAGCCTGTTATCAGGGTTAGAATCCTAAGCTAACAAATACCAATATCAATAGCACTGATATTTATATACTGCTTATCAATGCCAAAGCACTCCCTAAGTGGTGTTACAATGTTTTTGGCTAATTGCCCCTCCAACAAGCTGGGTACTCATTTTACTGACCTATGGAAGGATGGAAGACTGAGTCAACCTTGGAGTCCTCTGGGATGGAATTCATAACCTTGTGGCTTACAGTACCAGCATTTAACCACTGCACCACCAGGGCTCCTTTACAAGTCTTCGTTGTAAAATGTTGGGTTAGGAACAATTTCTTTTAAAAAAGTATTGTGTCCATAATATTGTACTCAGTCAGTGCATCTGAGGAAATGGAGTGAAATCCATGAAAGCTCATGATAAAACAAATCATATAAGACATAAAGGAATCCAATAGCACCTTTGGGACTAACTGGTTTATTATAGCATATGCTTTCATGCACAACAGACCATTTCATCATCACTGGAGTCCACAAAAGCTTATTATGCTAGAATAAACTAGTTTTTCTCAAAGGTGCTGCCAGATTCTTTTAAGTCCATTGAAACCTTGCACTTTTTTCCCTCATGAATACAGCATGAATGCCCAGTCTGGGTGAGATCACGACGTCCAGGTAGGTGAAGCTCTTTTTATGAGCCTCCCTGGTTTACCTGTACTTTTTAAAGAGTGTTTATGTGCTTTCTGTAACTTTTTGTGTATTGTTTTTGTTTTTGTTTTTTATTTTCTCACACTCTCATCTTCCCGTGAGAATTCACAAGATTTCATTCGAACTGCATTTGGATGGGATGGAAGGTAAGTGTGGTAAAGGGGGTTCTTTTGCCGGCATGAAAACATCATAAATTGTGCCGGCAAAAGAAAGGAAAAGGAGGGTGGTCTGATAAAGTCCTTTATGTGTGGATTCAATTATCCATGGCTTGAAAATATATTTTGTTTAGTTCCGAAAGGTAAACCTTGCTGTTTGCCATCTTATATAAGGGACACCATTTTACTATGCCATTGTATATAATGGGACTTGAGCATGCATGGATTTTGGTATCCACAGGGGATCTTGGAACCAAACCCCAGCAGATGTCAAGGACCCACTGTAATAGAAGTAAGTTCAAGTAAAAACGATAGACATGAATATTTATACACATAGACCTAAATCCTATTGGTTAGTCCCAACTAAAACAGACCCATTGAATGGTAAAAGTCAACACATAGGTAAATCCTATTGATTCAATGGGTCTACTTTTATTGGGACTTTCAGTGAAATTTAGGAAAGAGGCCTAGGTTTCTCTCTCCATGTGATCCAGAAATCTGAATTATAGAGTCTGTACACACAGCCTCTGTTCTCCCAACCTTTCAACAAACACCTAGAGCAGTACCAGAGAACCTGTGGCCCTCCAGATATTGTTGGACTCCAGGTCCAATCAGCCTGGTCAGTGGTGGAGAATGCTAAGAGTGGTAATTTAATAATATCCCGACAGCCTTCAGTTCTCTAGCCCTGGTACAGTTGCTGGAAGCAGGACTGGATGATAGTCTCCTTCCCCCTCCACATATTCAGATTCACCAAAATAAGTGTGTAAGCAGAGCACCTCTTTGGAGGGGGTACTTGATTTCTGCAAGGTCATTATCTCAAACCTAACAAAGTTGAAGCACTGCTATGGCCCCTTTTCTAGGATTCTATAGTGGCAACATGGTCCAAGCCAAGGAAGTTCATTATTTAGTAAGGAGCTACGAGAACCAACCCTCAAGGTAAAAAGATATCTGTAAGGTGTCAGTCAGGCACCTTAAAACAAAATGACTTCTGACGCTATAAATAAGCCATTCTGAGTAATTGTAATGGAATGGAATATAAATGACAATTGCAGACACACACCACTGGTGTGTGGCAATCCTTGCTGATGATCAGGCCCCTCATGGCAGATGTTCCTGCTACAAGTTTCTGAACACCACCATTGTGAAAGAGCAGCTCAGATTTCAAGAGGCTGGCACAATAAATCAACACTCACCATCAGAAGCAGCCAAGAAGAGGTTTGCAATCATATACTATGAACAAACAGAGCCAGGAGGAACTTTAAACCTTCCACACCTCTTCTGAACACAAGCCCACTGCCCAGCCGCCACCCCCCCACACACAACCCTCAGATCCCCTTCCCCTAATAAAAAGCTGCCTGAAAGCACAAATCATGTATTTTATTTGGCTGTCTGCACTGGACAAAGAAAGGCCAGGCTGTTTTTTTCAATAAGCTGTGAAACTTTACAGGTAGTTTTCATCCTCTCCGTCTGCAGCGCCTGGCTTTTCTTGCTTTTGGAGTTTAGAGGGCAGCTGGGAATAGTGTTGGTAACTATTTCCTTCTTGAGTCATCCTCACCTTTCTAGAATAGCACACACAGCTTCACTCACTGCAGCATTTTATATATGTATGTACGTGAGTATGTATTTAACTTATATCCTACCTTTCTTCTAGGACTGAGACCCAAGGCAGATCACAGCAAGACTGCAACAGGTACAGATGAAAACAGATAAAAGAAGATAGAAGTTTGAAAACGAACAAAAATATATTTGTTGCATACAATCAAACAAATTATAGTATGTAGTGAAACACCACTGAGTTTTTAAAAATAGACTGTGTAACAATAGAAAAATAAAGGTACAGCACCAATCTATTAATATGTCCTTTATTGACACCTGGTCAATTGCAAAAAGCCTGTCTGGAGAAAAAAGGTTGTCTGCAAAAAGCAGGTAAGACCATTTAAACTGCAACCTCTGTACAAATTTAAGAGTAAAGTCTACTGAATACATCTGACAAAGTACAGTTGTCCCTTCATGTTCACTGGGGTTTGGTTCCAGGACCCTCTGTGGATACCAAAATCCTGTGAATACTCAAGTCCCATTATATGTAATGGCATAGCAAAATGGTGTCCCTTATATAAGATGGCAAAATCAAGGTTTGCTTTTTGGACTATTAATTTTTTAAGAATATTTTCAAGCCGTGAATACTTAAATCTGTGAATAGCAAATCCATGGATACGGAGGGACAACTGTAGACTAGTCCAGAGAGCCAGTGTGGGGTAGTGATATGAGTGTTGGACTACCCTGGAGACCAGGGTTCAAATCCTCGCTTGGCAATGGAAACTCATTGGGTGACCTTGGGCAAATCACATCTCTCAGTCTCAGAAGAAGGCAAAGGCAAACCCCCTCTGAACAAATCTTGCCACATGGTCTCCATAAGTTGGAAATGACTTCAAGGCCAACAACAACAATAACAACATCACGACTAAGGGCTTATGTAAATGGGCCGCAATATGCTGGCTTCCCACCAGTGTATTCTGCCCATGCATCAAACCCATTCCTTCCCCCTTACTGGCATGAAGCAGGATGGTCTAGATTGCCACGCCAGCCCATCCCTGCAGCCGCTGCCACCACCTGCATCCCACTCTCCGAAGCCAGGAAGCCTGCAGCATGTTAGCAAGACTCCCTGCATGTGACCAGTCTGGTCACATGCTGCGGGCCTGCTTTCTGGCTGTGGAAGTGATTGCAGATGGTAGCTGCAATGATGGGCTGGCAAGGTAGCGTGGGCTCCTGCAGTCACCTTTGGCCTTATCCATTTTTTTGCCAGACTAAACAGTTATTCCCTGGTGAAAAAGCAGTATAATGGGCTTTACCCTGTCTTGGCCCTGTCTTTGCCCTGAGGGTCATGGAGACTGCTTGGAGGTAAAACAGGGCAAATGCCCCTGCATCGTCTGGACTGCGGGGCTACAAGATGGGGCCAAGATTGTAGCCTATCTAGACAAAGCCCACATCCATGAAAGCTTATGCTACAAACATCTTTCTCTCATGTGAAGTTGAAGGCTTTCACAGCTGGCATCCATAGGTTTTTTGTGGGGTTTTTCCAGGCTGTGAGGCCTTGTTCTAGAAGAGTTTATTCCTGATGTTTCACCTGCATCTGTGGCTGGCAAAATGTCAGGAATAAACTCTTCTAGAACACAGCCTCACAGAGCAGAAAACCCCCCCACAAAAAACCTATCTTTCTGTTAGTCTCAAAGGTGCTAGGGGATCCCATTCCCCCCTGAATACACTAGGTCTTATTTTTCCATGTCAGCATATACAGGATTTCATTTTTCTTTCTTTAGAAGCCTAATTACTTTTTAAGATCCACATTTAATAAATAAAAACAAACAATTTAATAAAAAGACAAAATGTGTGATGTTTCATTCCCTTTCCCATATTATTAATCAACTTTATTTATACCCCACCTTTTTGCCAAAACTGGGATTCAACGCAGCTTACATATTAACATGAGCATAATTGACCGAAAAACTTAGCAAAAAGATCAACATTAAAATAGATTTAGACTATTTACATTATTAAAACAATTTAAAACATGGAATTAGAAATAATAAAAAGCAGTTTTAAACACTACAGTTAAAACAATGCACTCTCTTAAAAGCCCTTTCTTTAAAAACCTTCAGTTCTAAAAGTCAGAATAAAAAATCTTTACTTGTTGATGGAAGAACAGCAAGGAGGGGGCTGTTCTGCCCCACTGGGAAGGATGCTCCAAAGCCTAGGGACAACCACCAAGAAGGTCCAATCATGCATCGTTGTCAGCCATGCCTGTGAAGGTGATGGGATTGAGGTGTTCTCTATACAAGGGGAGGGGGGCGTGGATTGCTCTGAAGCAATGGCAAATTGTAGCAGCTGTGATTTGTCTTAACGGTGTCTTAAAACCTTTGCATGCCCGCTGGTCAAGATGGCAGCCATGAGTGATTTACTCGCGTGTTTAATTTGCTGCTGAACTTTTTTTTAAAGCTATTTTCCATTGTGTGCTTCAGCAATATTTTGCTTGTTTAAAAAAAGAGAAAAAGAACACCCCATTTTCTCACCTTAGTGTTCATTTGCGAAGGCAAAAATCCAACATGGCTGTTAGCAAGCCCCATCTCCCCTTGTCCAGCCAATCAGCTTTGCTCTTCTTCACCTATGGGAAAGCAATTCATATTTAATCGCTTGTCCCAACAAGGGAGAATGCACATTCCCCATGTAGTATTTAAAAAATGTTGCAGAAAACCATGATGTCTCCTAGTGCACAGTATATGGTAGTTTTTGCTCCCCTCATTCGGAATATGGTGAATCGCTGCAGGTTGCTATTAAGACAACGTGTATTCTCCTCGAATTCTATGAGGATTATTTTCACCATTTAGACAACCCCTGAGAGAAAGGCCTCTTCTGAGGATCTCAGGGCCTAGGAAGGCTCATATGGAGATATACAGTCTGTTACATAGCCTTGACCTAAGTCATATAGGGCATTATACTGAAGGTCATAACCAGAATTCTGAACTGTGCCCACAAACTGACCGGCAGCCAGTGGAGCTGTTGTAGCAGGGGAGTTGTATGGTCCCTGTAACCTGTTCCTGTTAACACTCGACACACCAGAATGGTCAACTGTGGCAGGCCTGGGGCCAATTTCATGCCCCTGAGACTTTCAGGGGTCATATAGACTGTAAAAAAAAAAAAAAGCAAAAGCAAATATTGAAGTGGCTGGAAGTCCACTTCTGTTTTTGAAAAGTGGACCTAAAGAGTGTGGGGGAAGTGGGCTGCAATCTATTTAAACTTCCTCTCTACTGGAGCTACCAGGAAGGGTATTTCAACATTGTTGTTTGCCCAGAAAAAGGGTGACCCAGGGAATCTGTTTGGATAAAAGGTTGCAAAAATGGGCTCAAGGCCACATGCAGCCTCAGGGCTTCACTTTGCCCTTCCTTGTTGTACATTATGATTAAACTGCTGCAACAGAAACAACCGTTTCCAACGTGACACCTACAGTGTAGTCCTGTGTGTGGCAGTTTGGGCAGAGCCAGAATCTCCGTCTATACTCGGTACTAACAGCAAATCCTATATACAGAAATGTATGCACAGTGATACAGTTCCACAGTGATACAGTTCCACAGGGGCTCTACTCTTAGGCAAAGTAGGGTATTTGACTCTTGTGGCTGATGCTGGGATGTGGCAGCAAACTGTTGGAAGGGAGAGCTGTGTCCCACATGACCTGCTCTTACCTTCCCAAACTGGCCTGTCACTTTAAGGTACACTTTAAGGTGGCATCACTAGGGTTGGTATAACCCGGTGCGGTAACTCATGGTGAGACCCCCATTTGGCTTCCTCCTGTACTAAACCATACAGAATCCTTAGTAATGTTTTTGTACTAATGTTATTCGTAAGCCATAATTTCCATATATCACTTAATGTAATGATGTGACATCAACAACTAGCAAAACTAGAGACTGATAGCATTTTTTTTTTATGTACCCTGGCCATCATCCACCCTTTTGACATATTCCAACATGGTCCTAGCTAGTGTTTTGGGTTATTCATTGCTTGGTTTTTTGCTTTCCTTTTTGGCATGCGCTTTCCACTGTTATAAATTATACCAAGAACCCATTAATTTTACACATGGTCAAAAGAGTGGACCACGCATTGAATATATGGGTTCTGGCACCTTAATTGAACTGTGGTGTCTAGAACTGGATACAGGATTCCAGGTGAAGTCTGACCACATCAGAACAGAGTGGTACTGCTACATCCCTCAGTCTGGATGCTATACTCCTGTTGATGCAGCCCAGAACTGCATTGGCTTTTTTTGGCTGTTGCTTCACACTCTTGACCCATGTTTAACTTGTGGTCTCCTTGATCCTTTTCACATGTCTTGCTTTCAAGCCAGGTGTCCAACACATCAGGTTGGGAAACTTTTAATATCAGTCTAGGACTACAGTTGCAGTGATTAAAGTGTTGGAGTAAGGCATGGGAGATCCAGGGTCCTCAATGAGCCATGCAAACTCACTGGGCAACAGTGTGGAACAGCATTTAGGGCATTTGGGGACCAGATTCAGTCCCTAACTCCACTACCATTCCCCTTGCCTTATGTGTCATGTCTTATTTAGATTATAAGCCTGAGAGCAGGGAACTATTAAATTAACCATTTGTAAGCCACTCTGAAAGCCTTTGTGTCTGAAGAGTGGGGTGTAAATATTCAAAATAAATAAATTCCCAATTGAGTCATCTTAGGTCAGTCACACACTCTTTCTCAGTCTCACATGCTTCACAGGGTTGTTGTGAGGATAAAAACATTTATATTACATGTAATATAAATGTAAAATACCACTACTGTCACATAAGCCAGCACGATGTATAGAGCCTGTCTGGTGTAGTGGTTTGAGTGTTGTACTAGGACACTGGAGGCCAGGGTTCAAATTCCCGCTTGACCATGGAAACCCACTGGGTAACCTGAGCAAGCCACATTCTTTCAGATTCCAAGGAAGGCAAAGGCAAACCCCTCTGAACAAATCTTTCCAAGAAAACCTGTGGTAGGGCCACCTTAGGATCATAGGAACAACCACCACCACCACTTCACTTTAGGAGGTGCCTTTTCTGAACAAAGGAGATGAAGCATTATTGTTCTTTTTAGTGACTCCTGCCTTCTCATGATATGGCCAAAATAGGATAGCTTCAGATTAGTCATCTTGGCTTCTAGGAAAAGTTTGGGCTTGATTAGCTTTAGGACCCGTTTCTTTGGGGGGGGGTTGGTAGTCCATGGTATTCATAGATATGTCCCCAAGCACCACATTCTAAATGACTTTATATTATAACTGTGCATTCTGTTTTAAATACAAATAATTATATCTCCCTTCCTTAATAATAATGGGATCATAGCCTAGGAGGAAGGCAAAGGCAAACCCCCTTTGACCAAAGCATGCTAAGAAAACTCCATGATAGGTTCCCCTTAGTGTCTCCGTAAGTCAGAAATGACTTCAAGGTAGATAACATAGAATCTTAGTGTTGGGAGGGACCCCAAGGATCATCTAGTCCCTTGCCATGCAGGAAGACAGAACTACAGCACTCCCAAAAGATGCTATTTCAACAAAGACCTCTGAAAAGTACATCACCCTTCAATGTAATGCATGCAAAACCACCTCTGGATTCTTGCTGCCCCCACTCCTGAAGGTAGAACAGGCTCTTGCTTTGGAAGTGGAGTAGGCAAACAAGAAAGGAGAAACTGCAAGTGCAATGGCAAAGGAAATTACAGTAGGACCCCCATATCCACAGTGGATTGGTTCCAGCCCCCCCCCCCCGCAAATACCAAAAACCATGGATAACACCATTGAAAATAATGGGACTTCCGATTTAAAATACCATAGAGTTGCCTTGGAAGACCTAGAAAATGTCTAGATAGGATGCCTCTCTAGGTATTTTCTAGTAAGACTCTATGATAATTGTGCTGTTTTGTGTCCCATGGATAACTGAAACCACAGATATTGGTTCTGTGGATACGGGGGTCCGACTGTAAAAGGAATGTGCTGTGCCATGGAGTATGCTGGGAAGTGTAGTCAAGTGACCTTAAATCCCCACCATTTTCAAAAACAACTGGTATACTCTGAAACTACCACTCCCAGCCATCCAGTGAAAGGCACCTAAGTCTCTGTAGGGGGAAAAAAAGGAAAATCTTTGTGCTAGTCTAGATGAGAGTATCTAGCACTCATTCCTGTGCATTATTGCAAGTTTGCAGCAGCATCCTTTTGTCTCCATGGTCTTTCGGCAAAAACAATACACTGAGAAGCTATCTGTGTTTGAAGTACACATGCCCATGAATCAAAATGGTGGCCATAAATTAGCATGTTATATGCTGCCACCACTGCACAATATTTTTTTTAACATTAAAGCAAAGCTACTCAAGTGTAACCTTCTGCTTAAAAAAATTATTTGAGTGCCTCAGCAGAGGAAAAAAGTGTATGATTGCTAACATGCAAATCCAACAGAGCAATTCCAGGCTCTGTCTTGCTGGCAAGTCCTCTCCCCTGCACGCACACGTCCAACCAATCCAATCTGTAGTACCGCCCTCTTGAAGAATGTGCAGCAAATCGAATTGGTTGTCCTAACAAGCACTAATGCACATTTCCTCACATTTTAAACAATTCAGGAAAAGCTGCAAATGTGTTGTGGTTAATGAAGTCCAAGTATTATTTCCCTTTAAAATGTCAAAGAAGTCACCAGGCTTTCAGATAATGTCCATGAATGCCTGGCTGAGTGTACTGGCTATTTTGGGGGATTCTAGTCTGGCATTCTGAGAGACATAATCTGCACAGGGCATGGGCTTCCAGGATCCTCACACACAACTCCTACTATCCAGAAGCAAAGATGCAATTAGGCACTGATTCCGAAATGTAACCCAACCCTAATAAAACTTTCTGTAAACTTTCTATAAATGTATTTTCCTATTGTCTTCCTTCTGTAACTACATTAGTTTGATTATATAGCCCACAAGCACTCATCAAGCAACAAAGGATTACATGTTTTTCAATTACAGGCAATAGTAATGGCTGCTGTTAATATATACATCACAGTTTCAACATCCTCATTCATCCTTATGGCTGCCCCATGTGAGTGAGTGAGGCAGCTGGTCCACGCAGATGGAGAGCGAGTGAACAAGGTGGAGGATGGGCAGGTGTGTGAATGAGGTGGCTGGCCCATGCAGCAGGCAGGAGGGGAGTGAATGAGGTGGTCGGCTCGTGCAGTGGGTGGGAGTCAGTTAACAAGGTAGCCAGCCCACATGGCGGGCAGACAGATGAGTGAATCAGGCAACTGAGCTGTGCAGCCAGTGGGTGAGTGAGCCCTGATTAATGCTGTTATATATATTTTTAATTTGTATTCTTTTAAATATGTTAGATGCCTTAAGCCCCATTATTGGGAGAAAGGCAGGACATAAATGACTAAAACTATAACAATAACAAAAACAACAACAACAATAATATTTTTTTCTTACCCACCTCTCCCTGTGGATCGAGGTGGTATCAGTGAAAACTTATCAATTTAAATATTGATTAAATATTATTCCAAATTATCTTCTTCTGGGCCTTAGTTGAAAGTTGTAATGAATTCACATGTATTGTTGTTCTTTTGTGCCTTCAAGTCACTTATGGTGACCCTAAAACAGAATTTCCCTGCCAACATTTGTTTAGAGAGAATTTTCTATTGCCTTTTTATGAGGCTAAGCGGCTTACCACACTCCAGAGTAAAGTGGCAGTGCAGTAAGAAGGCTCCATCTTCTGTGCTGCCTTACTACACAATGTTGTTCTTTCATTCCAGTCCCATGGAAGACCGAGGTAAAACTGCTTCTTTTTGCTAACCAGAAAAACCTGTTAGCAAAAAGATGCAGTTTTACGTTGGTCTTCCATGGAACTGGAACAGCAGAACACTGGAAGAATGACAACGAAATGTGGTAAGACGGCATGGAAGATGGAGCCTTCCTGCTGCACTGCCACTTTACTGTGGAGTGCAGTAAGCCCCTAAGATAGTATAACTTTCCCAAGGTCTCCCAGGGGGAGGGCGGGGGTTCCATGGTCAAGTGGGGATTTCAATCTTGGATTCCCAAAGTCCTAGTCCAGCATTCAGACCATTAAACCACCCTGGCTCTCACATGTAGCCCATAGATTTAACCTGAGCTACTGTGCCAGAGCAGCAACTCATAGGACTGGAATATAAAATGTCCTAGCAAGTTCCAGCTTGAGTAAACCTGTTCAACTCTGACTTGGCATGATTCAACATGCCCTAATTTGATGAAATTCCTAACAAATAAACAAATATGTGCCTTGGGTATTCCTTTAGCAGAAATACTATGCCACATAAGGCATGATCAGACATGCCCTATATGCCCCAACTAGTCCAACATGTCCTCCACTTGTATTTTGTCAGGAATACATGACTTTGCCTGGGGCCCTGAAATAACAGGATTAAACATGTTCTGGCATGTCCTAGGAATGTACCAGATGAGATCCAGCTTCTCTTCCTGTTTCCATGTGTTCAGCACTATCTGTGAATAGAGCTATAGGTCATGCTTCCTAGACAAAGCTAGTTTCATAATATGATTTATCACTTATGTGTGTTCTTCCTTCCACATTACATTCCTTCTGTGGGTATTAACATATGCATATGAATGATGGCTAGTCCTTTCTAGGTCAATTTTGCACCTAGCTTTGATGACTTGATTGAAAGGCCAAGAAAAATGGCTCATTCAATGAAAATTGGTCAAGAGGGATGAAATAAAATACACAGAAAAGTGCATTATCACTCGATTGGACAACTGATTGACATCACTGTGCAGGGTAGAAGTGGAAAGCTGATTGGTTGAACATGTGCGGAGGTGGGCTTGCTGGAAATGAAGTGGCCGGAAATGCCATTTTGGAATTTCCCAGTGTCAGTCATGCACTTTTTCATTGAGCTGAAGTGGTCAAACAGCTTGTGCACCTTAGATTTACAGTGGCAACAACTTGTGGAGAGTAATAGCGCAAGTGATTCACTGCCAGCCACCATTTTGATTTGCAGGTATGGCTGTGTGTGAACTTCAAACACGGATAGCTTCGCACACCAGCAATTTTGCCAAAGGAGACAAAAGAACACGGCTACGATTTTGCATTAATGCACAGCAATCAACATTATATCATCTCATCTAGACAAGCCCACATGGGAGTGGTGGGATCAAGAGAAAAATTTCCCCTGAAGATCTTAAAATTTGGACAAGCTCATAAAGGGAGATATGCTTTCAGATAGTCTGGACCCAAGCCATAACATCAAAAAGCAGCATCAAAACAAGACATGTCCTTACGAGGAAGTATCTACTGCCTGTCACCAGGTTTCTAGCATTTCATTACCATGCTTCTTCATAAGGATGAGTGATAATCAGCACAAGAACCAACACAGTTTCCATGAGGGTCAGGTGTGCTGATTCAGCACACCTAAGCCCTGCCTGTCTCTCCATCAGAAAGCAAGATCTGTCCTCCCTCACCTCCTCCACACAGACACATTTTAATCAGCTCATCTAATAGAGATACACTCCCCAAAGCATTCCCAAGCTTAAATGAAAACATCTCCACTTTTATCTGGCAGTTGTGAGTGTCTGGGGATATAACAAAGTTTTGTTGACATTGTTTTATACTAGGCAGATTTTTCTGGAAGTCTGGAACTTCTGGAACTGTAGTTGGAATGTACAATAGGAAAGTCACAGCACCTCCAGCAGTAAGTTATTAAAATGCTGGATGACAAAGAAGGGGCAAGAGACTGTGCCACCCACAGTTATTATGTAGGTTTCTTGGGATTAAAATGCTTCTGGCAGGTTTTGTTTTTTTAAAAAATTAGAGCTGTTTTTGGACTACAGCTCTCAGAGTGCCCTACCTAACATTAACCACTATGCTGATTGGGAGATTGTTGGCATTTTCTTCCAAAAACTAATTTCCCCAAATTCAGGGGGCAGGGATAGGTCAGGAAGAGGATAAAGTTGGGAATGAGCAGTTTGAGGTAGAAATTGCACCCAGAAAGTTAAATCTGGGAGGACTAGAGAGGCTTTGGGAGATGGTGGAAGCTTTGGGGACAGCACAAAAGTGGCCAACACTTTCCCCACTCCTGCTTTACAGAGTTCAAGAAAATAGATCCCTGCCCTGAGGAGTTTGCAATCTAAAATTCAATAAAGGGGGGCAATAAATGAAATGGAAGAAGGGGAATATGGAAAAGAATAAGCAACTGTCTCAATTGCACATAGTCAGGGCCATAGTTACACAGCCTGAATTATAGGAAATTGGTCCCATACTGGGAGACAGGTGGGATAACAAACAAACAAACAAACAAACATTTCATTAGCTTCTCCTCTTACCTTTCCAAGACCTCAGGACCTTCCTCTCTGTGTTCTATTTCTGCTTCTAGATTTTGGATGCAGAAATTAGCAATTATTGCTTTCCTGTAACAAAATGCTGATAAAAAAATAAGGGAAAGCTGTTTTACAGGCTCTCTGTACTGTCCTCTGTACTGTCCTGACAGTTACTTCTTTGCTGAGTGTATGTTTCAGTCCCTTTCTACACGGGAGAAATGTCATCAAGCCTTCTGCATTGTGCTTTGTATAGATACTGGCACCTTCATACCATGGTCCACACATGTTCAGTTCTGGTCACCACACTTTTAAACTAGAGATGTTAGAACACTTTGCTGCAGTCTGTACATAGAAAATGTTACTGGGTAGAGAACTGTAATGGATTTTTTCCCCATTATTTTTATTTTCATTGAGGTAGGAAACAACTTGCCAAGGGATGTGGTAGCATAAAGCGATGGGTCAGACATGAACTACACTGTCTAGGGCAGTCTTGGTGCAGTAATGTTCTATGGGCCTCAGTTCCACATCTATAAACTGGGAATAAATTACCTTGACTCTCAAAAGGATGAGAAGGATGACTGGTGTCAAGCAGTTCACCATCATCCAAATAATAAAAACCTTCCAGCATGCTTTCTGTGCAGACTAATTATTTTGTCTGTTTCATACCCAGAGAGAGAGAGGGAGAATGTAAACTCAATGAACCACTGTCCTCAGGGCCAAAGAATAAGGAAGTTAAAAGCCTTTCCCAGGATTCTTTTGCAACCATCCCAAGTCATTTCAGCAGAGAAACTCCACGACACCTCTTAATTGAACAGGATGTGAGAGTAAGAGTGGGAGAAGGGGAGACCTGGCTATGGTGGGGGGTGAAGAGAGAAAGGAGGGTTGAATGTTGTCTTTCGGTTGCTGCAAGGGCCTTGAAGCATCTCTGCAAACAGAAATCAACATGCAAATCCCAAAGAAGAGAGGGAGAGCTCTGCTGCTCTGACCTGTATAATGAACAAATAAAAGGAGGCCACTTTGCTCCCAAGCTCCCTCGTTCCCCCAAAAGACAAAAGGTGCAGCTTAGTGGTGCGTGAAAGAAGAAACAAAACAAAAAGGCCACCTCCCTTCCCCTCCCCTCTCTACCCCTCTAAGCTCCCCCACTAGACAGATGGCAACAGTTGCCCCCACACCAGTTGCGTGTCACAGGGAACAAGCCTCTTTTATCCCCCAACAGGTCATAAATGAGAATGGTGCAGACAGCAGCCAAACACTTCACTGAGGGCTGGCATGGGGGGGGGGGCAGGAAGGCAAGCCTGCTCCTGTCACAAAGCCCCAAGGAAGATAATTGGCAAGTCGAGGGTGGGGTGCATTTGCTCCCATGTGAGCCCATCTGTCTGCTTATGGGAGCTCCTTCGCCTGTGTACTTTTCTTGATGGACAACTGCCAGCACCGCACAGAGCCACATATTAGTGACCTTGGAAAGTTTACTTTTTATACTACAACTCCTAAAACCTCTCAACCAGCATGACTGTGCTGGTCAAGAAATTTCTGGGAGCTGTAGTCCAAAAAAGTAATTTTTCCAAGCTCTGATTGGGATTATTTAAGTACATTTCTACAATGAATGTATTCCAGCAGGCAATTTTATTCAGATCATATGAAGATGGTACATTTTTTATTTTCCATCTTCTGATATGGTGAGTGAGTGCGTGTTATCCATTAGTTTTAGTGTTGAGGTTCTTTTAAATTTGTTGTGATAAGTAATTTTTACTTTTTAAAAAAGTAATATTAAGTAATATTTGTAACTCCTTAAGTATAACTGATTATGCTGAAGCAGAGAGATAATATAATCTATCTGGAACCTTACCTGTGTTTTCTGAAAATGACTCACCCAGAAAAGCAACAGGGTAGAAAAACTCCTTTTACCAGTCTCAATGTGATTAACAAAGGTTAACTTACGGTGACTAGCAAAACAATCCTTAGGCATGATTACTCAGAAGTAAGTCCCCCTGAGTAAGAGGACTGTAGCCTAAAATGCACAGTGTGATCCTGAGCATCCACCCAGAATGTGTGTTCCTGTGTATGTTAGCATACATGTATGTATGCATGCAATACTGCAGCAGTACCTAGAAGATCTCTGCATGAACGGTGGCGATCGAGCACCAGACCTCGTACAAGCACAAAGCAGGAAGCTGAACCCAGTTACCCAAGCATTTTGATGTTAAATATGAGACAACTGCTGAGTGCAACAAACCAGATTAAAAAAAACCAGAGGAAACAATGAGATAATACAGGTCAACACAATGAGTGGCAGCAGCCTTTGCATACCAGCTGTCTAATCTACAAGGTTATTTATACTGCACAGAGCAGTCAGCTCTCATGTGTTCATCACAAGGCTCACAATTTCATTGAGTTTTTTTAAAGTGCTGGACTAAAAGGCCCATAATACAACAATGAGACCTACAGGTTCCTGTGTTTCTGCAGACAGATTGGGCCTGTCTAAACAATGAAAATACCCTTCATGGAATTTGTTGGGAATCCTCCTGTCTGAGCAGGATCCAGTGCCAATCCATACTCTTCAGAAGGAGGGGACCCAAAACGGCAAAAACAATGGGATAAAAGCCTTCGCAGATTTTCCCGTACTTTTTCAAAACCCACGAGGCAGGTGCACATTTTTGCTCATTTGGACTATTGAACAATAAAAAAAAAAATGAAGGGAAGCACAAATCTGATTGTTCAGGTGAGAGCGGGGCCAGGGCTTGCTAGGAAGGCAAGCACCCACTGCCACCATGTTGGATTTTCACCTTAGCGATCGCTCGCTAAGGTGATATAAAGAATCAATATTTTCTGTTTTGCTTTCTTATAAAATTGGAGAATCGCCCTATCGCACCAGCGCACCTTGGGATGACTTTAAAAAAAATGGCAGCAGTGAAGAACTAACACAAGTAAATCACTCACGGCTGCCATCAGGAATACAAGGCTTATGGTGGTTTCCAAGGCCAGAAAAACCATTTAGACATGTCACTGCTGCTGCAAGATGCCAATACTATGACATATTTTAGATTTTTTTCCCCTTGTGTAGATGGGCCCATTGTTTAAGGTGTGTCAAGCACTGAGTATTAATTTCTCAGAAAGCCATAGCAGGGGTCCATCGTTGTTTTTGCCATTTTGGGCCCCCCTCCTTCCAAATAGTGTAGATTGGTGCTGGATCCTATTTAGACAGGTAGGATTCCCAGCAAATTCCATGAGGGATATTTTCACCATTTAGACACCCTGATTTCTCTAAAATCCTGGTGACAAATAAGTTCCTTGTATAGTCGAATGATGCAAAAGTTGGTTACTAATCCCCAGTTCCCTTTCTGTGCAAAATGTGAAAATGGTGTTTCATCAGCAAACTTAATAAGGACCTAAAGCAGGGCTGGGAAATGATCATGCAACCTGTGAGTCATACACAGTCCTTGAGGGAGCGCCATGCAGCTGTTACTCTCTGAACCTTCTGGACCTTCCACTTTGACCAAAAACTAGCTCCAGATGGGCAATTTGCAGATGGGCCAGAAAATGCTGTTTTGCTCCAATCCCACCTCCAAACAAAATAAATAGTTTTTTAAAAAGCCCACAAAAAAATAACCAAAAGTGGCTTCCAATTAGCCAAAACATCACTTTCAGGGCTTGTCTACATAGGCAAATAATAATAATAATAATAATAATAATAAAATAAATACCCTGTAGTTGCCACACGTTTCTGACTAGTTGCATCTTCATCAAGATTTCTGAAGGAAAATCTGGGTCTGAAAGATTTGCGGTTTGCTCCATGTTTGAGGGGAAAACCTATCGTGGGAATGTGCAGAGTGCAGTCACTCCCTGTTCATCCGAACAGGAACACATGCAGCAAAGAAACGTGTGCCTGTGAGCAAACAAGTACTCCTTTGGTGCAAAAGATAAGTCCATGCCAAAGTCCTTTAAGGCTTTTTATTAGTAACAAATGAATAAAAGGAAAACAGTAACAGAAAACATTTAGCCATGTTTTCTATGTGCCCCAAAGCTTCTCAGGAGCTAAAAGGTTCTCTCAAAGCAAGAGAGACACACACAGTCTTGAAGCTCAAAACTAGCTCCAATTACCCCTCCCAGTTATATAGCCTCTGAACATCCAGTCTTTTCGAGAAATGAAAGAAAAAACAATTTCAAGTTTCGATTTCTTATTTGCAACCCCCAAAGAACAGAATAACAAAACCAGACAGATTTATGAGCTTCTGATAGACGAGCTGGCGCCTTGTACTCTGGTGAAAAATTACTCAGGGAGGGAGAAACAAACTTCTAATCACAATATCTATTTTCCCTGACAAAACCCCGGTTATTGTCGGTGCGGTGCCCACAGATTGGCTTTTGAGTAAAGCTTGGGGCAAGGCTTCCAGTGGACTGGACTCTGTTCTGGCACTTTAAAAAAATATATTGTGCACATATCTGGGTAAGCGTATCTCCACTTATCCACTAATACAGTATTCGGATAATGTACTATATATTTGCATGCAGGAATGAATAGGGAAAAAAACCTAGAGCAGTCCAAGCTGTGTGGCTACAAATAATGCAATGTATAGGACATATGATCAGCACTGGACCAGGCTTTTGTGCCGTCGCAAGTTTGACTATTGTTACAGTGTGGCAGGATACTCCAGAGAAGCCCTGTGAATGTGGCATTTATGGGGCTTCTGTGGATCAAAAACACCTGCAGGGGCTATGAGGTATGCTCAGGGTTTCCCTCCAGTGTAAACAAAGCCTTTGGTCACTCTGCAGTACTGTATACTGGTGCAGCACACAAAAGGTCAATAGCCATACATGGCCCACTAAGCCTTGCACCATGCCCATCCCTGACCTCATGTTTAGATGATCGGTTTAAATTGACTTGAATCTTTGATCCAGATTCTAGGCTTGCCACATAGTGCTTGTTTGGACTATTATCTGACTTGGATTCTACTCAGAAGTAAGTTCTATCTAGTTAAATGGAGTCAGGAAAGTAAAGGATTGTAGGCTAAATCAGTTAGCAATCTGTATTTACTTCGGCTCTCTCAAGCAATTCTCATTGAATGAGCCATTCTTCTTGGCCATTCAATCAGGTCACCAAAACTAAGTGCAAAATTGACCTAGAAAGGACTGGCCATCATTGATATGCATATATTAATCAACACAGAAGGAATGTAATCTAGAAGGAAGAACACATGTAAGTGATAAATCACATTGTAAACCTAGTTTTGTAGGAAGCATGACCTATAGCTCTATTCACAGACAGTGCTGAACACATGGAACCAAGAAAAGAAGCTGGATTTCATCTGGTACATTCCTAGGACATACCCAAACATGTTTAACCCTGTTATTTCAGGGCCCCAGGCAAAGTCATGTATTCCTGACAAAACACAAGTGGAGGGCATATTGGACTAGTTAGGGCATATAGGGCATGTCTGATCATACCTTATGGGGCATAGTATTTCTGCTAAAGGAATACCCAAGGCACATATTTGTTTATTTGTTAGGAACTCCATTAAATTAGGGCATGCTGAATCATGCCAAGTCAGAGTTGAACAATAGGATCTAGGAGTCCTAGTAGACTACAAGTTGAACATGAGTCAACAATGTGATGCGGCAGCTAAAAAGGCCAATGCGATTTTGGGCTGTATCAATAGAAGTATAGTGTCTAGATCAAGGGAAGTAATAGTGCCACTCTATTCTGCCTTGGCCAGACCTCACTTAGAATACTGTGTCCAGTTCTGGGCACCACAATTAAAAAAGGATATTGACAAATTGGAGCGTGTACAGAGAAGGGCAACTAAAATGGTGAAGGGTCTGGAAATGATGCCTTATGAGGAGAGACTTAGGGAGCTGGGTATGTTTAGCCTGGAAAAAAGACAGTTAAGAGGTGATATGATAGCCCTGTTTAAGTATTTGAAGGGATGTCACGCTGAGGATGGAGCAGGCTTGTTTTCTGCTGCTCCAGAGACTGGAACACGGAGTAATGGATGCAAGCTCCAGGAACAGAGATTCCACCTCAACATTAGGGGGAACTTTTTGACAGTAAGAGCTGTTCGGCAGTGGAACACACTCCCTCGGAGCATGATGGAGTCTCCTTCCTTGGAGGTCTTTAAACAGAGGCTGGATTGCCATCTGTCGGGGATGCTTTGATCAAGATTTCCTGCATGGCAGGGGGGTTGGACTGGATGGCCCTCGTGGTCTCTTCCAACTCTGCAATTCTATGATTCTATGTTTACTCAAGCTGGATCCTGCTAGGACTTTTTATATTCCAGTCCTATGAGCTGTTGCACTGGCAGAGTATTTCAGGATAGACCTATGGGTTACCCATGAATTCATCAAAACAAACCTTGATAGCTACTTCTTGTAAGGAAAAACAGGTCAGAAGAAGATAACTTGGAATGTGGCAGCTGGGGTGGAGGGATACTGAACACAGGTTGTCATACACCTGCTTTGGCTGGGGGGTTTTCCCTGCCTTTTAGGCATGCTGCCTGGTGCCTATTTGAGCCATCACCTGGCCTGGATTCCAGGCTTTATTTAAAAAAAAAAAAGTAAGCCTCTAGCATCTGTAGAAGCTTGGGAAAACATGGAGGCATTCTGTGATAAAATTGTTCTGAAAGAAGCAAGTTCACCTGTGAATTTCAAGCATGAGGGAAGGGAGAGCAAGTGCCAGTAGTAGAGTGCAAGTAGTAAAGGAAGAGTGCACTGTGCGGGCCAGAGGTGAGGGAAGGGAGGGAATAGGAGAGATGGGAGAGCAAAGAGTGAGGGCAGAGCAGAACAAGTGGCAGAGTGCAAGAAGCAAGGAAGGGGTGCACTGTGAGGGTGTGAAGTGAGGTGGGGGAATGAGTAGAAGGGAAGGGAGAGTGAGACAAGGGACGGAGGGAATGGGAAAGAAGGGAAAGGAGGGTGAGAGTTGCAGTGGCAGGGTGCAGAGAGTAAGGGGTTGTCTACATGTTTAAAATACTCCTCATTCAATTTGAATAGACTGTGATCTGGTCACATGTGAGTCACAGACTATTTGGGGTATTCAGAAGGAGGGGGGCTTAAAACACCACAAACCGTGCAGTAAAAGGATTTGCAGTTTCCCAAAAAAATTCCTGGGAAATGCAAATAGATGCACATTTTTGCATGTGTGGCTGTCCAAATTCTCATCACTGCACGTTTTCATTCTATTGCCCTTTATTGGAGTGTGTGGCCACTCCATTTGAATAGACATGAACGGATGTGAATAGGCGAAAACAAGGTGTGTAGACAAAATGATGTTGCTGCGAATGGGCAAAAATGCCCACCCACTCTCAGCTTCTAGACAAACCTTAAGAGAGATTCTGATGATGGGCAAGGTGCAAGAGAGGTAGATGTGAAATCACGAGGTGAGGGAAGGAGGGAAGGGGTAAGAGATGCAGCAGCAAAGGGCAAAGTACAAGGGGGGGGCATGATGGAATCCAAGGAGGGGAAATAATGGGGATGGGACAAGTTAGGATTATAGCAATGGAGAAAAGCAGCAGCAGCAGAGGTTCTCCAGGAGGGGGACTGTGCTAGTCACTGATCCCAGGCTCTGATCCCTAAGGTAGCCATTTCATGATGCTACTCTGAGGAAAGAAAGACCTGGGAACAAACAACAACAACAACAGCAACAATTCTTAACTGCCTCTATGCATGGATCAAGATTGGGAACAATAGGTTTATACAAAACAACTGATATAAATTAAAATACATATTGGTTAAAAATACACAAACTGATTAAAATACAGAATATCAGTTTAGAAGAACAAATAAAACCAATACAGTAGGAATCCCCCTAACCCACGGCGGAATTGGTTCTGGGCCCCACAGTGGATAACAAAATCTGCGGATAGTAGCGAATGCCGTTGAAAATAATGGGACTGCCAGTTTAAAATACCATAGAGTTGCCTTGGAGGACCTAGAAAATGGCTAGAGAGGACACATTTTCTAGGAAGACTCTATGGTAGCTGTGCTGAAACTGAAACCATGGATAATTGAATCAGTGGATGCAGGGGTCCTACTGTACATATTAACACAGTTTAAAATCCACAGTTTAAATATAATCTAGATAGGCCTGCCAGAAGAGAGTGGTCTTTAATGCTCTTTTAAATTCAGACAGTGTATTCAGCTGTTGAATCTCTGCCGGCTGGTTGTTCCAGAGTCTAAGAGCAGCTGAAGAAGAAGTCCTTTGGGTGACAGTTGCCAACCTAGTCCTGGCTGACTGAAGTAAATTTCCCCCAGATGACCTAAGTGTACAGGGCAGATTATAGGCAGGAAGAGAGCTTGTTAAGATAGATGCCTAATGTGGATATTTGGATTTGGGGATGGGTGGAAATGGATCCAAACAATGGTAAAGAAAAGATAACTGACTCCATGTTTATTTGCTTTGGGAATTTATTTGAACTGTCTACTCACAAATGTGTCCTATAAAGTTAAATGTCCATAAGAGAGGAATGCTGTTTACCTCAATAATGTAAACTCTATCAGAGAACAAAGCAGTAAGAAGTACAAGGAAGGTGTTAAGGGGGAAAACACATCTGCCACATTGCATTAGCACTTGCTTTGAATTTTTTTCTCCTTACACCATTGAATACCTTTCAAAGTTTTTTTTAAGGGGGTAGCTGTGTTAGTCTTTTGTAGGGAAAACAACAAGATCTATTATCTTTGCAGACTCCATCCCACTTTATCTGCTGCATGGGGAGTTGCCTCGGTTAGCAAATATTTGTACACATGGTTTGGGTGGGAAGATGTAATTAGTGAGGTGAGAGGGAATGGAAATTTAAAAAGTACAGACATTTCTCATTACCTTAATTAGCATTAATAAAAAAACAATTGAATGGGAGAATAGACATCCTATCATAGATAATCTGCTTAGCAAACACATTTTGAAATAAAGTAGCAGTAGACAGTATCCTACTTATAATAAAATAGTTATTCTGTACCTCTGAAAGAAATCAGTCTATGCTTCCCCAACACACACACTTTATAATTACTGCCCTTTGTCCTTTCCTCTGTATCTTGCCCTGGGAATCAGATGGTAGTCACTCTCAAGGGCCTCCTGCAGTATTTTCATGGATTGGTAGCTTTTGGGTATTAGTGAAAAACTGGGGGGGAAATACAGTAGTGATATGATGAGAATACCACTGGAAGTTTCTATGCATGACAATGTGTTAACACTGTTGTTATTTTATTTTATGTGTACGTTGTATATTGTGCAGAGTCAAAAACTCAAACCACTTCCCCATGTTTGTTCCCTTTTATTTTATTTTATTTTATTTTATTTTATTTTATTTGTACTGCACTACACTACAAATCTACATGTCCAGGGCCTAAATATCCTAAAGGCAGCAGATCTTGTTTGATCTTAGAAGCTAAGCAGAGTCAGCCCTTGCTAGTACTTGGATGGGAAACCACCAATTAATACCAGGTGCTGTAGGCTGTATTTCAGAGGAAGGAACTGGCAAAGCCACCTCTGAGTATTCCTTGCCTAAGTAAGCCTTATGGAATTCATGGAGTCGCCATAAATCGACAGGCAACTTGAAAACACATACACACTTCATATAGTTTTCCTTTTCCTTTTAATCTCAATGGCAACCCTGCAAAATAGGTTTGCTGAGAGTAGTGTTGGCCCATGATCACATGGTAAATTGCATGACGAAGCAGTGATTTGAACTTGGGTCTCTATTTCACATCCAGCACTTTAAACATTATCTATACTGCTTCTTTCCAATCAGTTGTACATAACTTTTAAAAATGCTATGAAGGTTGAAACTTAATGAGGGAAAATGTAACAATTTATATGCCTAATTTGCATAAATAGAATGCAAATTGGAATAGTTTGCATAATTAGAATAATTTGCATAATAAGCTAATTAGTTGCCCAGATTTGGGGGAGTGGAATATGGCATCCCTCCTCTTTGGGGACTGCGAGTGTATTATCTGGGATGGTCCAAAGTTTATTGTGTGGTGCCTGCCCCCAGTTTTTTTAATATAATCATAATCTGGGATCCTCATGCATTAAGAAACGTGCAAAAAAGAGAACTGTGATTGGAAAGAATTACTGTTTATCTCTAAGTAGAATTTTAAGTCTTTTGTTTGAGGGAACAGTTCACCACTCATGGTGATAAATGAGACGAGCTAGTCCAAAAGCTTGTTTCCGGTGCAGGGGCATGTGAACTTTAGTTCCTTACAAAATTAATAACTGAGCACAGTTTTGAAATTTTCTTCAAATAAGGAACTAATCACAAATTATCAACTTCAGCATTGTCCTAGCAAATATATAAACATGGCAAATGAGTAACTAAAACAAGGTTTCAAAGAATCTGGTAACACCTTTGAGATTAGCTGTTGTTGCTGTGTGCCTTCAATCTGTTTCAGACTGATGGCAACCCTAAACTGAACCTATTGCAGGGTTTTCTTGGCAAGATTTGTTCGGAGAGGGTTGGCCATTGCCTTCCTCAGAGGTTGTGAGCGTGTGACCTGCCCAAGGTCACCTAGTGGGATTCTGTGGCTTAGTGGAGATTCAAGCCCTGTTCTCACAGAGTCCTAGTCCAACACTCAAACCACTACACCACACTATCTCTCCATGAAATTAACTGGAGAAAAGAAATTTCTAGCAGAAGCTTTCATGGACTACAGTTGACTTCAACAGATGCAGTGCAGATGTTGCCTCTGATGAACTGGACAGAAGTTCATAAATGTTTACGTTAGGAATTTCTTTTTCTCAGAACGTTATCACACTAGCAGCTAATAACACTGTAATTCTGCAAACGAGGAAAGCAGATACATAGTGGCATCATTACACTTATTATCGCACGTCACTGTAATTGCATGAAAGAACCACCACAGGATTATTGCACAACAACCATTAGCACTGTAAGAATGGGAGTTTACTTCTGTGATTTAGCATGAGCAAGATTTTAGCGGTTATTACGAGAAGATGAGAGTTTGCTTAAAAACACCAAAAAAACTTTATTAACAAAGTAAATCAACACATAAATACTTAAACACACCTAAAAATGTGCAAAGAAATGGGGCAGTTCATACAAAGAGCATTCTGTGGATAGTTTTCACGTTCTTACCCAGAAGTTTTCTCACCAAGAACAGGGGAAAGGGGACTGCCCATTCATGCTGTAATCTCGCAATTTTTGCACCGTTTCAGTACCGCAAAAAGAGTGATATTGATGGCTATTGACGGCTTGTTGCATTAATGAAAAACGGCACTTTATTCGCGGCAGGAGCACACAGTAAGCATGGGAGGACTACGATGTCATGTGATAGCAAGACCCATTCGCACTATCATGGCATTGTAATCATGCAATTTTTGTTGTGTCTGATAAAGTCCTCAGTCTCAATGGTGACAATGGATTCCTTTATCCCTTGTTATGCTAAAACAGACTGACACACCTATTTCTTTGAATTCTAGCAAAATTATTATAGGGGTCCAAGCTGAATCACACGAGCTTTTCAATGCCTTTATCACCTGAAACTTTGAAAAATTTTAGTGTACAGTATGATCTAATTTTATAAATTTGTCCAGAGAGCCGGTTCAATATAGTGGTGTGAGTTCTACACGAAGCCTCCAGGAGACCAGAATTTGAGTCCTGACTGAGCCATAGAAACCTGCTGAGTGGCCTTGGGTAAGTCACATTCTCTCACCCTTAGAAGAAAGCAATAGCAAGCCTCCTCTTAACAAATCTTGTCAAGAAAACCCTAGGAGTTGGCTTGAAGGTACATAATAACAACTATCTTCATTTTCATATGGTTGTTTATTTTTATATCTTCAGATAAATAAACCTCCAAGTATATTTGGACACTTTAATAAAATAGAGGGCAGCCTCAAATAGAGGCCAGCCCTCTGGCAACCCTTCAAACACACAACCATCCTCTGAAAAGTATACCTGTGCCCCACAATCCCACAAAATGTTTTAAGGGAAAATGGCAAGAAAACCTAAGATATGTACATACATCTGCATTCATACATGATCCTTGCAGGCTGAGCCAGAAATCTGTCAACATCTAGTTGTATTCCTTGGCTACATCTCATACCTCCCTCAGCCTTCTTAGGGTGGCCTTGTTCACCTTTTAAGAACCATAAGTATCTCTAACTCCACGGAGATTCCTGCCAGACAACCCGTGGTACCTGGTGGCTTCCATATCAGTAAGGCAGCATATTTGCTCTGGGTTTTAGTCCAGACTTTAGAGGGCTGATCTGATTTTGTGGATAGGATTCAGCACCTAGGATAGCTCCTTCAAAGTCAGACTGAAAGCAAAAGGAAATTCATGATCTCAGAGACATGGAAACCATCAGACTGCCCCTACAGATAAACCAAGATTTTCTCATAAACCTTTGAGTTCATGTTCATTTGGGTTCATCAGAGGATTCAAACACACTTCTTAGAGAGTAAACATCTCATTCTTTTTTGTGAACAAGTGGAGTTCAGACAGGGTGTTATTACTGAGAGGCATTCTGCTTCTCGGGTCCAGATGGCTTTCCCCCCTCCCATTGTTTTTTTTTACTGGGAAATATAGTGTCAGGAAGTGTTGCAGAAACAGTTGCTTATATTTTTGTATTATAATTTTTAGAACCAGGAGCACATGGCTATTGAAGGGCTCCCACCCAAAGTTTTAGATGTGGACTCTCTGTTGCTGCAGTTGTGTGTGAAAGGAAATGGGTTGTACAGTGAAAGGAAGAAGGCACTGGATTTTTCCTCCAAATTCAGAGTTTGTGGGAGTATGTTACACAACTCCTTAATGTCAGCATTAAGGAGCACATTTTTCTGCGTTAGCATCATCTTAAATAGCCTCTGTAAAGACCTAATCCAAATAGAAAACACAAATAGAAAGCATTTTCTTTTTCTTGGGAAGATGAATGTCTGTGTATACATGGTGGGGATGAGGATAGAGGTAGTGTCTGGGATTTTGTACCTAGTTATGCTTAGGCACACCAAGGCATACTGCTCCCATAAGTTGGGGGGGGGGTGTTGGAGTCCCACCCACAATGCCAGTCTCTCCTTGATTTGGGGAAATTATAGCTCAAAAAGGAGGCCTGCAAGAGGAGAGTAACTTCAAGGATCTTTCCACCTATGTATAGCAGGACTAACTGTAGAGAGCATTCCAGTTGAAGTTAACAAAAATATTTTATTAAAACTAACACAAGAAATAAATTATCATACAAGAGTGCAAACTCTTAAGAACCATACAAGGCTATTGGAAACAAAGGCTGAAGGATTGGAGAGAGAGAAGTCCAGGATGGAAAGGTGATAGTTGCCAGTCTCAGAGAAAGAAGTCTGAGTAGCAAGGAGACTCAGTTGGCATCTGAGGGTGGCACAGGGGGATCCGATCCATTGAGGAAGAGTGACAAGATGACATACAGAATAGTAGGTATGGTATATGGCATACATGATTGGGGTCTGGGCTAGGATATTTATACCCTATTTCATACCCTGAAAGGGTGTTCTGTTTATGACAAAGCCTAGATGACTTTCTCACAGGATTGACAAATGGATCTGGAATGGGCTAATTGCCTTACCTCCAGAGTAACAAAACATTGAAGGATTGGCAACAACTTCTTAATGTTTGGTCAGGTCAGGGGTATAGGAGAGATTTCCATAGGGTATGGGTTGGGAAGGTCATTGATTGCATGTTTGAGAGGATTAGCACAAACCCATTAATGGCTGGGTTTTCTGCATAATCCTATCTGGGCTTTCTCACCATTATTATTCCAGGCATGTCTCAGGCCATCGTGACCTTACAGTCCTCCAGACAACTTAACCCCAAACAGTGTCCAGCCAGCATGACTCCAAAAAGTGTCCACTATGTGCAGTTATGAAATGGTGGGTGGTAGGGTACGGTAACAATACTATTGGGAGCCACTTTCCTAGAGAGCGTCCCCATAATACTGAGGACGGTGTGCAAATATGAGAGCTATATAGTAAGGGCCAATCACAGAGATGTTATCTACCCACCCAGTCATTGCATATATAAGATTGAATGGGAATGAGCCACAAGATTCATTACAATCTCATGTTTGAGATGCTCACATACACTCCCTGTTTCACACTACACAATTCTAGCACTATAATTCCACTTTAACTGCCATGGCTGCAACCTATGGAATCCTGGGGTTTGTAGTTTGGGACAGCACTAGCATTCTCTGGCTGAGAATTCTAAATGCCCCTTGCTAAACTGTAGATCCCAGGTTTCCACAGGATGGAACCATGGCAGTTAAAGTGGGACCATAGTGCTGTATTTGTGTAGTGGAGATCAGTCTCAAATCAAAATGAGATCACAGCAGAAAGAGATGGAAGATGTTATACATCTGTATAGCTGAAACTTATTTTAAAAAAAACAATTCAGCTTTTTCTATGATACAGCTTTTGAATTATCCAGGAATATTGAATTTAACTGGACATTTTATATCACTTTAATACTAAAATACGAAAGCAATGTGGTGGTGGTTCATGTTATTCCACAAAACAGCTTTCTTAACCAATATTTGACTTATATTACAATCCATTGCCATAGTGTGACAATACAGTCAAGAAAGTAACAGTATAGAAACAGAAATTAGACAATGATATATATGCAGAATAATTAGTTAAATGGCTATTCCACCTTCCCCCTTTCTCTCGGTTTTGCTCAGTAAGGGATTCTGGAGGCAGCTGCTTTTTACCTTGCCTGTTCTGGACACGCACACACAGCTACAGTAGGATTGACTAGAGTTAGAATCTGCTCTTTCCCATTTTAAGCATTGTTTATTGCATTGTTTACTGCAGACATGATATTGCATTCCAACACCAAAAGTCTATGTTTCTTCAGCCCTTCTTCACTGTCCCCCCCCCAATGCTGATCATTCTTAAAAAAAAAAAAACACCTCCTACTAGCAATAGCAATAGCATGGATATTTATATACCTTCTTATCAGTGCAAAGCACTCCCTAAGCAGTTTACAAAGTGTTAGCTAATTGCCCCCAACAAGCTGGGTACAGTAGGACCCCCTTATCTGCTGGTGATTGGTTCGGGGGGGGGGCGTGGATATCGAAAACCATGGATAATAGTGAACACCATTGAAAATAATGGGACTTCTGGTTTTAAATACCACAGAGTTACCTTGGAGGACCTAGAAAATGGCTAGAGAGGACACATTTTCTAGGAAGACTCTATGGTAGGTGTGCTGTTTTGTGTCCCATGGGTAACTGAATCAGTGAATAATGAATCAGGGGATACGGGGGTCCTACTGTACTCATTTTAATGACCTACAGAAGGATGGAAGGCCGAGTTAACCTTGGAGCCCTCTAGGATCAAACCCATACCATTGTGGCTTGCAGTACCAGGGGTTCTGTCTACTAGACAGAAGGCAAGTAGGAAAAAGGCGTTGGGAGCATAAAAAGACAGTACAAAGCAGCTTCATGTCAGAGGATGCATCTACACTGTAGAAATAATACCGTTTGACACCACTTTAAGTGCTATACAACCATCCTATGGAATTCTGGTATTTCTAGTTTTACAAGGTCTTCAGCTTTCTCTGCCAAGAGTCCTGGTGCCTCACAAAACTAGAATTCCCAGGATTCTTAAGATGTAGAAATGACAGTTAAAGTGGATTCAAACTGCATTATTTCTATAGTGCACAGTAAATGCATCCAGCGGCTTTGTTAATTTAAGTACACCATCATTTTGTGTCAACCTTGGAAGCTAAATACTTTCTACTCCAGCCTCTGAACACTGCAAACAGACCCTTGGAATGTGCCACATCTAAATCTATTGGGTTACATTAAGTCCTTGGGTCTAGGGGTCTACTGCAAAGCCCTGATTCTTAACCTAAATCAGGGATCACTTTACTGGTTCACTTGTTTTTGTGAAGAATACATTTTCTTAAATTACATCCACCATGAAGGAGAAGATTTGCAAGGTTTACAGGCTAAAACTGAGCTAATGTTTATATCCCAGTTCATGGCTCAGTGATGAAGATGCATACATACAGGTGGGAAAACCACACAAACAACTGGGAGTTTGCAGCGCTAAAGATGTGAATTGAGTCTTTGTGTTTTGGTGATAAAACATAAAATGTGAACTTCCACTTTTCTTCAGCCAATGGTGGACACTTCAAAGAAACCACCCACTCTTCAGTATTTCCATCTGGTGTTGCTCTTTCAATTCTGGGGAACACTAGTATTCCCCAGAATCACACCTCAACCACTAAGGCTGTAAGCCTCCTTTAGAAAATGTGCACACTATACTTGGCTCAAGTGGATCTCTTATTTGATTTGACATGTTAACAATTCTGTATTTTTGAGAAATTAAAAGTTGGTGTCCCTGGGAGCTGAAATGAATGAGCACTGAAGCCATGACTTGAATTAATTCTTTCTTTCCCGCACCTCCTTCTCGTTGGTTTCGGGCAGGCAGCTGTTGAAACTGTGCTCTAGGCCAGAGACTGATTTCCCCAGATACAAGTGCTTGGCGTTTCTGCTCATATTGCTGCCTGACTGGTCTTAATGGAACCCAGCTCAGCAGCTCCTCCCCCAGATCAGAAAACAAAAGAGAACTCAGGAAGCACCTGGAGCCCAAGGCCTGACACATGGGAACACATAGATAGAGAGGAAGCTCTTCAGCTATTTTCACTCTGCACCAGCTGGTTAAAAATAAAAGCTGAATCACTCATCATAGTCCCACCCAGAGGCCATGAAATGTTTACCTTCTGACAGGACTGCAAGCTCAAACGTGCCTTCCAGCTCAGAGGGCTCCCCTGCCACAGATAATGCCATAGTCAGTGTGTATACTTGAACCAATGTTACAAGGATGTCCTTGCATTCTGAAGCAACCAATCTGAAATTCCACTCTGCTCTCTGAATTTGCACACTTACAATAGTTTGATTCTATGATGATGATGATGATGATGAATCTTGCCTTTTTCCAATAGTGGGACTCAAGACATTTTACAAATTATTAAAACCAGTATAGATTAAAACCAGTACTAAAACTTCAGTAAATATGTGTGTGTGATATGGTTAAAAGCAATCAAACAAGTTAAAGGCATTTAAAATCCATTAAAAGGCAGATTATTTTTCAAAAACAGCCACCCTAGTTATAGCAATTTGATAGCACCAATGCCTCACTCATACAGAGCAAGGTATAACCATGGCAATAATCCCTTTCCCCCACCCCTGTTTTGAAGTACTTGTGTGTACACTACACAGTAATAGAAGTTTAGTGAGTTTAGTTTTATGTTTAAACCAAAAGCTCTATTCATGTATTTTACACAGATTAGCCATGTCTCTCATGTCACATATGTTGACTAACCACAGGTCTTACAGCACAAGCATCTGCAGTGGTGGAAGTTTTGAACATATATATGAAGACTCCATCTCTGCAGATAATTGCATTGGATATGTGATGCCAAGGCACAATTTGTTGGCATATGCAGTACTGTGGGCTTATCTGCTCAACAGGTAGGCTAAACTGAGTTTAGGATTCTTAAGTAAAGCCATGCTGGAAGCATTTGTAAAAGAATCCATTTCAAGCAGCATATCATCCATTGACAAGAATGGCCCCTACCTGAAGTTTTCAGCTAAGCATACAATTAAATTTCAAAACAGGGATTGAGACTGCTTTGGTTGCCTTGGTGGATGCCCTGTGATGGGAACTGAATAGAGAAAGTACTGTATTAATTCTCTTTGACTTATGTTGGCTTATGACATCTTTGACCATGGCATCCACCTTTGCCATGGTATTCCAGCAAGCCAGGGTCTTGGGGACATTGTATAACTCTTCCTGTCAGGTTTGTTCAGTAGGTCATATCAGGGAAACTTCTGTCTGGTACCATAGTCATTGACCTTTGATGTCCTATGTACATTAATTCTCTCCTGTGTTACTTAACACCATTGAGTTGCTATCAATATGCTGATGGCACTCAACTGTGTTGCCCCTTGTTATCTGACTACAGAGGAGCAATTAACACCCTTGAACATTATCTGAGTTTGACAATGGCTTGGATGACGGTGAACAAAATGCAACTAAATCCAGACAAGATAAAGATGATGTTGATCAGTAGAGAGCTTGGCTGAGAGACTGGGACTCAATCTACATGAATCTTCACTTGAATACTAGCAGTTGCTATAAACTGTGTGGCAGACAGGCTGCTATTTGGTGTATAGACAGTGTTATGATCACACTACCCCACTACTGAAAGATCTGCACTGACTGCCATTTATTTTCTGTAGTCAGTTCAAGAGACTGCTTTTAATGTATGTACCCCCCGGTTGGTGCTTTTTGAGGTTCTCACAGCTTCCATTCACTGAAAGAACAGTTCTGCTGGATTTCACTTGCTCCTTAAAAAAAAAAACACACAATTTCCTCCATTTTTAAAGGACAAGAGATACTTTAGGGTGGGAAGGAGGCACTCTACTGTTTAGGAGGACCTTCTGGCAATCTTCTTCACCTTAGAGTGCTTCCAAAGTTGCCACTGAATTTTGGCAGCAATAGGCAGGCATAGTGGTGGCATCTACTAAATATTAGCAGCAGTAATGCATCCCTCCTCCTCTCTAGCATCTTAATGCTCATGCTCATCTTCTGGTCAGCTGAAATACCTACAAGTATACCTCAGTTAATGAAGTACATGTGCTCCTGGGCATTACTTCTTTAACAGAAAATTTGGTACCAGAGGCAAGAAACAACATGGCAAGGATAGGATTAATTTCCTACACCACAAAAAGGAGTTCAACTTGTTTCAGCAAATTTTTATTCAAAACTACCAATATGCACATCTGAAATTAAACAACCAGGCCAGGTAAGTCCTGCATGCATAAACAAAAACATTTTAACTTTCTACAGACTGCTTGAATGCTTCTTCCAAAGTGTATCCAGGGATGTTTTTTCTTTCTTTCACTAGACTACACCTTTCTTAAACATTTTGGAGGCTGTGATGTCCAGCCAGGACTGTTTGAATCTCCCCTGCATTTTCCTTCATTTTAGTTCAGGCCTTAGTATGTCTGAGCATAGGAATGTTTCTTTGTATTAGAGTTGTGGGAGGAGCTGAAGAATTTCCCTGCATTTTTCCAGGTTTGGTTTGTCCCTTCCCAGCAAGCTCTGTTTTAGCTAGAAGTTCTTTAGTTTTTTGCTCAGTCTTTGCTATGAGCTTGCAGGGAGCTGTTTTATTGGTGGCAAACAGGCTCAGACAGCCGGGAAGGGCATTTCTTACACCATTTAGCCAAATTAGTTGTCAACAACCAATAAGTCAAAGGAATCAGGAGCTGAAAGACCCTGCACCAGCTGCATTGAATGAGGAGATCAAACCCAGAGAGATGACACCCTGAAGATTGCTGAAACTCAAACTGTAAAGTACCTTTTATTTCAAGCTTTTAGAGCTGGTGAGGAGAAAGCCCTTTTGTTCTTTAAAATAAACTTCCTCCTTTTTTGAATTTTATATTCAGCATCAGAGCCTTTTTGGGTAAAAGAGTTTGATCTCACCAGGGTACTGGCATTGCACACCCAAACCTGCCACCACCTTTAGTTGGGTGTGTCTTCACAGAGGCCAAACTTATAGGTCTACGCATTTTAAAACACAGTGAGGGTAGCTGGTAATGTAGGCTTAGCTGTTTTCCCTCTTCTTTCTGTTTTACTCTTCATGCATGCTCAGGAAGTGGTGTATACTAATTGCTTGTCATAGGCAGGCACACACAGCTACAATAGGATTAGCCTGGAGTAGAATCTCACTGTTTTACTGCAAGGTTTACTGCAGACATGCTACTGCAATCTGACACTGGACATTTGTGTTTTTCCAGCTCTCCTTCATCATCTTTCCAATGCTGATGCTTGTTTTAAAACAAACAAACAAAAAAACCTTCCAGCTAGACAGAATATAAGGAGGAAAAGGAGGGCTGTGTGGATGTAAAAATACTTTGTAACAATGAGTTTATTTGTCAGAGGCTTTGTTAACTAGTTATACCTGTGTATCTTTTCACATGTGCTGCCGCCAATCCAAATCTCCACCATCTGATTCTTGTGCCTTTTATTGTTTGTTGTTGTTGTTCTGCGATGAAGTATAACAATGCTTGTATCTCAATGCAGGACTTCACTTTTATATCTATGGAATATCATATGTTCTTTTCACAGCACATTCTCCCTGCCCATCCAGCTCCTTTGGATTGTTGGTTCCACCTTCTATGGGATTCAATGTGCAAATTGGTGCCTCCATGGGAGTTCTCTGTTTCTCAGTGTGTGATCAACTCTAACTTCTTGTTTTTGATAGCATCTTGAAGAGTGCTGCTGTAAACTGGTAGACACTCTCCATGGGCAGGTGCCAGTTCATATGCATTCTCTTCCATTACAACCTAGGCCTAACTTTGCACACTTTTAAAAAACATTTTGCTATGGGACAAGAGTAGCCATATGTTTTGCTTTATAAGGACAATCCTCTTTCTGAAGAGCTGTGAGAGGTCAGCCCCCTCTGGAGGGATCCTTTATCTGAAGGGCTCTCCAATACAAATCAGGTAAGATAGGAAAGCAAGGTCCTTGAGCAGTCTGTCCACAATTAAAATTGGGCATTAGACTGAACAGGCACATAAATAATCTCCTCAGGCTCTTCCATACAAAGGGGAGGAATATTGTACAGTGGGCCCTTGGTATTCACTGGTGTTTGCTTCCAGGACTCCGCCACCACCATGGAGACCAAATCCACAGATACTCAAGTCCCATTATATACAATGGCATAGTAGAATGGCTTCCCTTATATAAAATGATAAACAGCTATATTTGCTTTTTGGATTCTCTCCCCACCCCCAAATATTTTCAAGCCATGGTTGGTTGAATCTGTGGATGCAGAACCCATGGATACAGAGGGCCAACTGTATTTCTGTTTAAATTATAGCAAATATATTTCTATGTGTGTGTGTGTGTGTGTGTATGCATTAAGATATGAACACTGCATGTAAAACTTCTCACTTTTTAGTGTTATGTGGCCACCCAAGTATAGAAAAAGCCTTAATTTTAGCATGACTTCCAAATGCACAGTATAGAGTTTTCCGCATGGTGATGGACTGAATAAAACGCCTCAATGATGTTCAGCTCCTTGGTGACAGATTGTCAATGTGTCCAACTGGCCCAGTAACATGAAATGTATTTCCTCGCTGTTTATATCCAGCCAAACAGCACCAAGAGTCTCCCCCCTGTGTGTGACAAGATATTTAGTTATTCAGCTACAACAACAATAAAAACACTAGAAGAAATAATATATGTTTTTAATCTGGATTTTTTACATTGATGCTAAAATAACAAGTGGAAATGAATCTGAGAGAAAAGTCAGCTCCTTTTAACTGGGGCATTATTATTTACATAAGGTCTTTTGTGTGCAGTCTGTTTCACTGTCTGCCTAGAGGCAGCTGTGAATAAGGAACCAGTTGGTGCCACTGTAAAATATGCAAAGAGAAGGTTATCAGCTGGGATCTGTTCCATATAGCTCCTCCCCACCCCCTTTTTTTTTACTCACCTGGGATTTTTTACTGCCTGGAGACAATGTAGGTGTCTTTGTGACAGACACTCACTGTCTCCAGTTATCAGGAACCAGGGGTTTTCCCTTCTCCCCAGGAGCTTTGTCTGTCACACATCAATTGCAGTGACAGATGAGCAAAACATATAAACAAACATCCTGTTATCAGATCTCTGCCTATACAATACAAATCTCAGAAGAGTATTCTTCTAAGAGCCACTGCACATGTCTCTAATGCTTCTGTACATGGGTGTAGGTACACTGATATAGAATACAATGATATGGGGAAGTGTGTGTTGTCATGTTTGAAGATGACACACATCTGTATGAGTATGTATACATTCAAGAAGCTGTTTTGTACACTCACTAAAATAGATCCAGTCATGATCTTCACCCATAACTATAAGAGTGTTCACTAGATTGGAACCTACACTTTGATATTAATTACGTAGTGGGGTGGTTGTTCTTGTTGTTATGTGCCTTCAAGTTGACTCTGATTTATGGAGACCCTAATAGGACTTTCTTGGCAAGATTTATTCAAAAGAGGTTTGCCATTGTGTTCCTCTGAAGACTGGAATATGTAACTTCCTCAAGGTCACCCAGTGGGTTTCTATGGCTGAGTGGAGATTCAGACCAGAATCCTAGTCCAACACTCAAACCACTACACCACACAGACTCTTATCAGAACATAAAGTGTCTTTCCCCACATGAAATTCCATGCAATTTTAGGGCATATTTCTAGGGAAATTTTGGAGAATAGTGTTTTGGTTTCCTATTTTGCCTCCCCCAGCCTCAGTGTGCCAACTCATGGGTGAGATGAATGAGAGACCAAAGAGAAGAAGTTGACAACACATAGAGAAGTAAAACAAATGAAAAAAGACAGGTAATGAGGGCAGAGCAAAGAGGACAGTGGTGATGGATAGTAACATAGCCATTGGCAACAATATTAAAGAACACATTGAAAGAGTTGAGTGGACAAGAGAAAAAGAGAGAGCAAGAGTAAGAGAGAGACTGAAAAGTCAAGGAGTCATTTCTACAAAATATTTCTAGGAAAGAATAAGAAAAATGTTCTTTAAGAGTGTTTCTTAAAAATAATTAATATTTCACATCATTGTGATTTTTATTTTTGGGAACTATTGTTGATGGGGGTGGGTCTGGCTTAGGGTTTATTTATAGTTGAAATTTTTGTTTCCTGCATCCCACCTGTGTGTATTTATTTTTAACCTCATTCATCCCCATTCAGCGGATGGGTGGGTGAAAAGTGGAACTTTCAAAAATCTGTGCAGCTACTTCCTTCTCTCCCAAGATCATACAGGGAGGGGGGAGAAGAAAAGTAATGTCATGGATGAGGGTTTTTTCACCCTCATTCCAGGAAAGCTTTTTAGTGTAATAATGTAATGTACATTTAAAGCCAATTTCAAAATTATAGTCAATGTAGTCCTATGGAATCTTGGGGTTTGTAGTTTAGTGAAGCATTTGTTACATCCAGAAAAAGTCTAGGTGCTTAAAAGTACCGTAAAACTTATACACTGTAGTCCAATGAAAGAGTTTTACCTTTGTTGGAGGTAAAAACCTCAAGAATTAATTCCCAGTTCATTGCTCCCTCTTGTTAAAGCTTCCCCTATTGCAGCAAAATTAGGTATCTTCAAATCCAGGCTACCCCATAACATGTTTCATTGTTGAATTTGTCGTTGAATTGCTGTTTAAATTCAGAAGCAATAGCAGCAGCTCTCTATGACTCAGGAGGGGAGTAGTACTAGTATGTGGTCTTCCAGTACCATAAAGCCCTGAAAGATTGCAGAACAGAAATTCAGCTTTTCTCCTGAAGTGACAAGGGGAGGGAGAATCGAGATAACGCTACCATGATTTGGTGATGTGAATGGTGGTAGCAGCTACTCCCAACTCTGCTAGAACAGAGGAACACTGCACTAGGACCAGGAAAAAAAAGTACAGAGTCTGTATGTGGCCCTTGAGACACGTTATTCATCTTCACAGTAAAAGTATCTGCTGTGTTCAAATGAACATGGAAAAGCCCTGAGCTTAGTAGTTGATTTGGAACAGGCTTGCATTTGGGTTCATATTTGTGACCTATCCCCTTTCCAGGGTGGCCCTGCAGTTCCAATCCTTGGAATCCTGTCACTCACCCTGCCTTTGCTCCCCACTTAATCCCTTCCTGGATTGAGTACTTGGGCCTCAAGGTGACCCTCTTATATGTGGACCTGTGGCTGTGTTATGGTAGTGGGTTTGCTGTGGGTAGCATGGCCAGCCCTCCACCAAACTTAATATGAACATTCAGAGACAGTGATAAAAACAAACAAGTGGAAATTTATTAAGACACATGTAATTAATATATTAACCTTTGAATTCTGCAATCATTCATAGCTCCCTCGAACCCCAATCAGTTCTGTCTCTCTGACTGACCTATCTCTACACCATCTGTTCCTTATCTCACTCAAACCCAAACCCTATCTCTGTCTCAGCTTTGTCCTATCTGCCTTCTGACAGAGTCAAACCTCTATTTTGTAACATATCTTCCTGGCCGCCCCCCTTCACAGCATTTCCTGAGCTGTGATTGGCTGCTTTCAGCCAGACTTGCCCATCTCCTCCTTCCCAATGTCCCATCTCCACTTTTAGCCCTCAGGCAAACAAGGCAAATGCTTGCAAACTGAGGCCCTGTCTATACTAGTGAAAAAAACAAAAACAAAAACCCACCAAATTTGGCCCGATAAGGCCATGCTACATGTGGCCTTAGCCCCGATTATCTCCAGATAAGGTCACATGATGAACAGCCCTATCCGCACCAAACTCAGGGTATACCACCTTAATCTAGGTTTTTAAAACTCACAATTTTCTCTGGAGTTTATGCCAGACTACAGAGAAAACTGTAGTGTGAACAATGCATCTGCCCTGGATTCGGGAGGTCGGGAGACAGGACAAACACTGCCTGACTGGCACCACCATTTCTTCCCCTCCTCAGCACCATTTTCTCATTCCAATATTGGCCAGGAATGCAGAGCCCAGGTGCATAGTTGCTCACTCTGAGGACAGAAGGAACAGCCAACCATGCTTGTGTGGCTGGCTGCTTTGTTCTGACCTCAGAGTGAGCAACTGCACTCCAGCAGCAGTGACACCAAGAAGGGGGGGGGATGGCAACATCCTGGGGTAAAAATCTGGATGATTCATTGTGTAGACAAGCCCAACAATGAGCAGCATAGATTTGGGCTCTGGCCAGGTAGGGTGTGGTGCTTAAATCTAGAGTAGTCCAAATTTTTTTTTTTTTAAAAAAATATTTTTATTAACATTTTCTCATTAAAACAATTAAAAACAAACATCGTACATTCACAATCTCCTTATTTATGTGTATAATCAAATATCCAAAAGTCTTTTATCTTCTTTCATTCTACTTTTGCATACGCCCAATCATACTACACTTCCGTCTTCACATGATATATAGCTCTTGTATATATTCTTATTAATTAATCATTCACATTGATAATTGTTTTATTTCACTATTTCAATGCTTTATTCGCTGTTATTTGTCCAAATGCTTTACTTATATTTTATACTCACTGTCAGTTTATTGAAGGTTTTTTATTTTATTGTTGATTGATTAATTTCTTTTCTATTTTTTATTTTTAATTATTATTGTTTATTTGTTATTTTTATGTAATTTGATTTCTTATAATGACAATTTACTTAAATTGCAGCAAAATTTCCCCACCTTTGTTCTAAATATTCAGACAGTTTACTCCAAGTTTGTTGATTTTTATCAATATACTTACCCTTTAATAGTAAAGTCAGGCGATCTGCTCCTACCATTTCACATGTTTTTATCAACCACTGGTCTATTGTCGGTATATTTGGGTTCTTCCACATTGATGCATATATCATTCTTGCTGCAGCCAGCATGTAGAATAGGAATCTTTCATTTCCTAGGTCTAATTTCTCTTCTTGTATGCCCAATAAAAAGGTTTCAGGTCTGAGTGGAATGTTGCATTTTAATATTTCATTAACTGTTTTTTGAATTTGTACCTTTTTTTTTTTTTTTGCTTTTTCACAGCTCCACCACATGTGATAAAATGTTCCTGTGCTTTGTTCGCATTTCCAGCAATTACTTCTCATATTTGTATACATTTTTGATAATCTGTATGGGGAGAGGGGCCATCTAAAGTACATTTTGTAATAGTTTTCACGAATGTTTTGACTTAAACTAATTTTCATTTTAGCTGTCCATAATGTTTCCCATTTTTTCAATTCTATTGGGTGACCAACGTTTTGTGCCCATCTTGTCATATTCTCTTTGATCACCTCTTCTTCTATTTCCAATTTTAATAAAATTTGATAAAATCTGGTGATCATCTTCTTATTTCCCTGTTTAACTATATTATCCTATATAGATTCTGTGTTTTCAATACCTAGAGTAGTCCAAATTTCATGCGGTGCAGCTCCGGGCCAAAGTAGCCTGAATCTTAATCTGGTTATTACCCCCAGTGTAGACTGGCCTAAGGCAAACACTTGTGAGTCATGTTAGGCTGGGAAGTGATGTTTGGGTCAAGGTTACCCAATGAGCTTTACCAGTCAATAAAGATTGGAACTGAGGCCTCCCCAATTCTCCTCTGACAGTCTAACTGCTGTGCCTCTTATTTTGCAACCCCTTCTCTGTCGCTGGGATTAATAAGACTAGTGGCATGTATGTTTACTGCAAAGTTGTCATGTATGTTTACTGCAAAGTTTGGGAAAGTTACTTTTTGGATTACAACTTTCATCAGGGAAAGCCCAAGACATTTTGATGCCTGAGGCAAAGCAGCACAGGATGCTACCTTATCCCAGTTCAAGGTACATAAAATCAGACTCTGGAAAAACTTACTTTTTTATACTACAGCTCCCAGAATCCTAAACTAACATAGTCAGTGGTCATGCTGACCAGGAGATTCTAGTAGCTGTAGTCCAAAACAGCAATCTTTCCAAGCTCTGGTTTACCTATTGACAGGCAAATGTTTTTTGGTGATATAAGTGCTTGCCCACATAATGCAGTAATTATTTTATTATCAGTATCAACTGTCATGACACTTGCCGTATGAACATACCTGAAAAAGAATCAGAGACACTGTCAGGGATATTAATGGTGTGATGATTACTATTGTAGGTGGATACAGCCCACAGGAAGTCTGCAAGAGCAGGAAACTCCTGCTACAGCTTGTCAATAAAAAACACCCAACTCATGTCACACTAGCTACTCTACTTTTCTGAAACAATAGTGAAATACTTATCTGAGCTTCAAGGTACTGTGAAAGAGCTGGTCAAGCAAAGAATGAAGGTTTTGGGGAGGGGCTCACTGGCCATCAAAATGACTAGGCAGATTCCTAGTACTTGTGGAGATTGAAGTCTCATGTCTAGAGTGTAACTAAATCAGGAACTGTTTGCCAGGCTTCATGAAAATAGGTCATGTAACTGTAGGGAGGAGCTCTAGAAGACAGCTCAGTCTCAAATTAAGCCATTGACCTGAGCTTCAGGGTGGAGGGGAAAGAAACACAGGATACAGTTCACTCCTCACTGAAGTCAACTGGAAGCTTCCATTGCATTAATAGTTCTGGGCTGCATTTACACAAGCTAACTAAAAATATCCAGGTCATTCATAACTTATACTGATGGACTATTGATGGACCATAGAGCTTAAGAAACTGGTGCAGACTTTGTATGTGGAGCCATGCAAGGAAAAGGAGGTAGGACTGAAGCTCTCACTGGCTTGGGCATTGCCTAGGGTACTATTTCTGGTTCCCACTTATGCCAGCACTAACATTTCCAGGTGACTATTTGGGTTGGACCAACATAGGGAAATAGTTTGGACAGCAATAACAAAGCAGGAGTATTCCTGCAAACACAAAGTCCCAAAATTCCATTTAGTGAAGAAGAATCTTACACCAGATGAAACTATTGGTGGATTTTAACTTATGAATTTATTAATATGGCATCATAGCAGGAGCTTTATGTTTATTTATTTACTTGTACCCCACTCTTCAGCCACAAGGCTATCAAAGCAGCTTACAAATTGTTTTAAGCAATAGCAATTTACACATCTACACTGCATTAAGCAGTTTCCAGTGTGTGTTAGCTAATTGCCCCCACAAGCTGGGTCCTCATTTTACCGACCTACGAAAGGATGGAAGGCTGAGTGAACCTTGGAGCCCGCTGGAATCGAACAATACTTAGCTATGTACCAACACTACAAATAATAAACCTGCACCTTTTAAAAAACTGCCTTGATCATCAGCAGTGACTCAAGGTCAATAATGGTGAATCATTCGGTCACCTGGAAGCATTCAGCCAAACACAGCTTTTCTCTCAGGCACTGAGGTCACATGGAGGGTGTGCATCTCCTTCCAAATAGATCTGGAGCATCTACATGACTGTTAGGTAATCAGTGACTATCTTAAAAGATTTCTTTCACATGTTTCAAATGTCTACAGAGGCACTAGTGAAGAGCCATTTAAAAGCATGTGTAGCATTGCATTCTGTTGATCTAAGTTTGATGCACTGCTTGGAAAAGTTGATGACCATGCTAGCAATGGGGTTCTGAGAGCTGAAGGGCAAAAAAAAAGAGGGGGGGGTAACTATTCCCAACTTTGGACACTTTGACCATGTAACACAGATTATTTTGCAGCACTGAAAAGATGCTGATGGAATAAACCTATGCTAGCATTACTAATGTGTGCTTATATTGCTAAGAGGGCCCACATTTATTTATCTTTTTCATTTATTTGATTTATATCCCACTTTCCTCCTGGGACCTCAAGGCAGCTCACAGAAAGACTAAAATATGTGTAGGTTAAAAACAGATTAAATAAACCTTCCTGATACTATTAAATTATAATGTTGACACCATGTTGAGATAAAGAACAATGTAAATGCATGTTTAAAAGGAGGGTGAGAAAAGGATGGAATATGTGAGGTGCTCTCCAGTTTGAGGACTCCTTTACAGTCCTTATGGTAAAATATGCTTTCATTTTCTAGTGGCAGAGGTACTACATACTGAACCCAATCAAAAGCACACAGTAGTACGATCCCAAATGCCACATAAAAATGCATTGTTGTGCAATACCAAAATATGGCAATGAATGAACAATGGATCAAGGAAAAATAGGTCCGCAACAGGCTCTCAAGAGATACTCTGGCGGAATGTTAGTGCTGATGGCAACTTTGTTGCATACATGTTGTTCTATTGTAAAGAGAAATCAGCATGACCTCTTCCACTCAGAGTGGTTTGGACACCAACACTTTCCACAGATGCTTTTCGTTGGAAACTGCACTTAAACCACATTAAGTAGAACCATTGGTGCTATTGCTGCACCATCTCAAAGATAAATGATATGGGTGTTGTGAACTCTATGTATAACTGCAAGAAGAGAATTAGCACATATATATATATATATATATATATATATATATATATATATATGAAAAGACTCAGCACCACCAGTGGCTCAAGACTGATTATAAGGACTACAGGATATCATCTGTAGGGTTAAATTGCCTTTTCCAAGAGGCTGTCTATATTAAACATAGATGTTTATTTCTAATACTTCACAGTCAGTTGCATGATAAAGGTATAAATTAGGAGGAGTAGCTAATACCCTAGAGGACATGATCAAAATTCAAAATGACCTGGGTAGACTGGAGAGCTGGGCCAAAGCTAACAAAATGAAATTCAATACGGAGAAATGTAAGGTACTGCACTTAGGGCGGAAAAATAAAATGCATAGATATAGGATGGGAGAGACCTGGCTGAACGAGACTACGTGCAAAAGGGATCTAGGAGTCCTAGTATACTACAAGTTGAACATGAGTCAACACTGTGATGCGGCAGCTAAAAAGGCCAATGCAATTTTGGGCTGTATCAGTAGAAGTATAGTGTCTAGATCAAGGGAAGTAATAGTGCCGCTCTATTCTGCCTTGGTCAGACCTCACCTAGAATACTGTGTCCAGTTCTGGGCACCACAATTCAAAAAGGATATTGACAAATTGGAGCATGTCCAGAGAAGGGCAACTAAAATGGTGAAAGGCCTGGAAACCATGCCATATGAGGAGAGACTTAGGGAGCTGGGTATGTTTAGCCTGGAAAAAAGACGGTTAAGAGGTGATATGATACCCCTGTTTAAGTATTTGAAGGGGTGTCACATTGAGGATGGAGCAAGCTTGTTTTCTGCTGCTCCAGAGACTGGAACACAGAGCAATGGATGCAAGCTCCAGGAACAGAGATTCCACCTCAACATTAGGAGGAACTTTTTGACAGTAACAGCTGTTAGGCAGTGGAACACACTCCCTCAGAGTGTGGTGGGGTCTCCTTCCTTGGAGGTCTTTAAACAGAGGCTGGATGGCCATCTGTCAGGGATGCTTTGATCAAGATTTCCTGCGTGGCAGGGGGTTGGACTGGATGGCCCTCGTGGTCTCTTCCAACTCTACAATTCTATGATTCTATGAAATATTGACACAAGCAGCTCTTTGCTATTTTTTCAGGCTTCCTTGCCTCTTCCTGCTTTAATCTTGTGTGCATGTATTTGTTGTTTACAGTCACATACTTTTGCCATTATTCAAGGCCATGTACCTTTTTTTTTAAAGTATACAGGATGCATTATGGTTCTCCAGAAACTGAAGTTTAGTTTTGCTTTCATTCCATTGCCACAAAACACATCCAGCTAGATCCAGACTCTGCCAAACTTAATAGTATATCCATTGAAATCAAGTACATTTTAATCATTAACTGAAGTCACATTGATTTCAGCCCACTGAAATGTGCCAGTGTACATACACTTAAACCAATACAGAAAAGTAGCATGAAAGGGTGGAATCCTCATTCAAGTGGGCCAAAGGCTTTCTATTTATCTATCTATTGACACTAGAAAGACTAAGCATCTAGGATGCCTGAGGCACTTTTGGTACTCCTAATGCTACCAATTAAAAGACGTTTTGTGGGAATCCATCTTTTAGCAGTTTTTCTTGCAGGAGGAGACAGAACTGGTATGGAAACAAAGAAGGGTTACAAATGTAAAATATCAAGCTTGTTCCCCACCCTCAGTAACATTCTATGAAGAAGGGAGAGTAACTGTACACTGAAAGCCTTATCTGGAAACACCTTTGAACTCCAGACTGATAGTGAAGCAGGAAATCCTTGCCTGGTCAGATAAAATTCTAGGGGGAAAAAAATGAGTGTAAGTGGCCTCTTCTAATGGAAACAGCATATTTTAGCTCTGGGAAGTAACAGCACTTATTTCTCCTCTGTTTTGCATTTGGGTAATACAGTACAAGCCTCGAGCATCACCACATCCTAACTAACAGCTTCTTGGGAAATGCAGAGCCTTCTGCAACCCCAAGAGCCACTCTGTATATGCTCAGTGTAGGGTCCACCAGCTTTACCTACAGCTGAAGTGGTCTTTCATAACTGAATGTAACCCAACTGCATTTTTTTCCAGCTAGCCCATCTAGGGTTGCTAAGTCAGGATTGTCCCGGGCCCTAAGGTTTCCAGGCCAAAATCTGACCCTTAGGGACAGCCCCTGGTGATGTTAATAAGCATTATGCATTAAGTATCAGCCACAGTTGCTCGCCGCTTGTCATTCAAACATACACACATACATAAACAATGAACATAATTTTCCTGTTTGGAAATTAAGACAGACATCTTAGCTAAAGGGGCTGTTACAGATCAAGAAGAAATAAGGACATTATTCATTCTCACTTACTTAGGGAGATTTGGGATAAGGAACATTTATTCTAGCATACTTGCTTCCATCCAGAAAGTGGATGCAGAGCAGAGTGGAGAGTAACCCCTGCACCACAATGACTCAGAGGGAAGGAGAAACCTAACTAAATACATATATAGACCCCATGGAGAGTGGACAACTGTGTAAGTAGCCTCAACAAATAAGTTGAGCCTTGAAAATTATAGGAGGCTGCTGCTCTCCTAACTGAGATGGTGATTTGCACACAGTTCTTTCCTCTTGCCCAGAGCTGAGCCTAGCACAACTGGAAAATTTGTGCCTCTGTCCTCCCTCCTGGCCCCAGTATAGCCCCCAAATACTGAACCCAATCAACTCCCCCAAATCCAGGGGGATATCTGCCACAAAGCCTACCCCAAATGGGTCAAAACCACTGCAAAACACTGCACATGCTCCCACATACTCCTAAGCAATTTAAACCCCCCCCCACACACACACACACAAAAACCAGCTGAAAAGGAAACCTGAAGAGACATCAGGTCATTTGCACTGGTGCAGCCCACCAGAAGGGTGGAGGGCTGAAAAATGGCTCCCACACTCTCTGAAATCACCAACCCCTACCCTTCTTAAAGGAACAAAGTATTAGCCTTCCCTTTCTATGGGCAGAAAGGCAAGTGGATAGGCAGCAACTTCTACAAGAACAGTGGAGGAGAGCTCAGCCGCTGCTGCTGTACTGATAATGGTGCAAAGCATTCTGAGGAGTAACCATTATTCCTGATGCATCCAAAACAGGAACCAGGGCTACATACAGTGCTGCCAAGAGCAGGTATGGACCCTGGTGGCAGGGGGAAGGGCTCCCAGTTAGGTTTTTTCTAGATTTTTCAAACAGCAGTACAGTACTCTTTTGATAGACCAACTCAAGACTGGCCAGCTTTATATAAAGCCCAACTCAGGTCTCACAAGATGTCCCTCTTCCCATGAAATTAGAGATCTCACAGGAGCATAACTCTCATGAGGATCCCCTCTCAAATAAGACTTGAAGTGGCCTTTTATAGGCCTGCCTCACATACTAATCACCTTGGTAGGAGAGTCACATTCATTGTGGGCAGGCACACACACCCCTGAATTTAGTATACAGTTTGAGGTCAGTGTCCTGCATATCTAATGCTCACTCCAAATGCTGGTGCCTGCTCTTTCTACTCTCACCAATCAAAATGTGGGGGCTGTTCACAAAAACAGCAGCATACATATCATAGTCAGATCCCAGACCTCTTTCCAGACACTCTTTCCAGAAATTTGCCCTCACTCCATTGGCCTTGACTACATCAGCTCTGGGGCTGGCACAGTTCATTTCCATCCTACTATTGTCAACAAGAATAAAAACAAAGCTTCTTTGCAGGTGTCAGATTGGTGGGTTCCCTCCTCAGAGGGTATGGTTTCACAGTTAGTGTCTCTTCTGTTATGGAGCCCCACAGACACACACACAATACAACTGCTCATTGTTGTGTGCCTCCAAGTTGGCTCCAACTTACAGCAACCCTAAGATGAACCTATGATGGGGTTTTCTTGACAAGATTTGTTCAGAGTAGGTTTGCCATTGTTTTTCTGAGAGTGAAAGAGTATGACTTGCCCAAAGTAATCTAGTGGGTTTCCACGGATGACCAAGGATTCAAACCCTGGTCTCCTGCAACCCTAGTCTAACACTCATAAAACTACAACATATTGGATCTCAGGACTGAGTCTCTGCCTGCCACAAAATACCCTTTATTTAGGAGAAGATGTTGGGACCCTTTTTACAAAGAACGAGCCAATGTTTCAGATCTTTCCAGCAACATACTTAAATTGCTACATTTTTATTAAAGTAACAAAAGTGTACATTTCCCAATATATCTGTACATTTTGCATATAAAAACACTATTATACAATAATCATCCCTCCCCGACACAAAATAGCTTACAAACTTTGTTATTTGTTATGAAACCAGGTCCCGCTCAACAGTCCAGCTCAAGTTTTGCAAACGTTTTTGAAAAGAGGGGGAGAAGGAGGACACACACTCACACACTCTCATAGGCTGTTCCTAAGACACAGTTCTTCAGCACTGGTTGGGTCAGGCTTGTAGTTCAAAGGCAACAAAGAGCAGACATCAATTCACAGCTTTCATGTGCACAATTTACAAAACATTCTGCCCAAATTTGGTTGTCTGGATGCTAACAACAAAAACAATCATAATACTAGTTTCCATGCCAGGTAAAATAGCATGGTATTTGGTGTTTCCTCATCACCCCCCTCATGTCATGGATGTTGAAGAGGAAAAATAAAGAGGTGGATTAAAAATTTGGTTTTTTCAAAGCACCCTTCATTGGTAAGGAAGGAGTAAGATTATCAAAATAACTTTAAATAGCGCTGCATTGGATCATGCCAACCTGGCAAGCCAAGCAAGTCATGGGCATTTGGAGAACAAGTAGATGCAGGGAGTGTAGCAAAGCAAACAGTTTTTTCCTGGGTATGTTACAATTCCTATTCATATCAGGTTTTTAATGTGTCAGATAAGAAACAAAGCTTCCAGGCAGTCTTTGAACAGAAGCATTCTGTGGAGGGGGAAGCTACAGTGCAGAAAGTGTTCCCCTTGTTATGCTGCCAAATATTGCACAATTATGCTAACGGAGTGGCAACACTTTTTCAACGTAAAGGGGACACCTGAGTGCTTTGAAATCACTGTATTTGCTCAATGGAGGTTTTGTGCCTTAAAACAAGAGCTTCACATATTGAGCTGGAAGAAATTAAATGATTCACAGATGGGCTGATGCAGTTGCAAATGTTTCAAGTTAGGAATCTGGGAGTACAATTCAGTTTGCCTGTGCAAGCCCCACTAAAATGAATCGGAACTTTGTAAGAGTATATAGTTAATCCTCTTGTTCAGCAGCCCATTCATTTCAGTGTGGAGCAACTTTCTGGCAGGTTATGCCTTTTAAAAAATATAAGGTGTTTCATCTATCCTGTACAAAAGGCCATCATACCCCTTAAATGCAGGGCTTGGAAAAGTTATTTTTGGGGATTATCTTTCCCAAATCCCCAAGGCCATGCTGGCTGACAGATTCTGGGAGTTATAGCACAAACTACATTACCCAGTTCTACTTCAATGGTATGCCATTGTGGCTGCCATTTTCCAGTTTAGACATTCATGCACTTAAGCACATTCTAGAAGTCATATGAGCTGTGCTTAAGAAAAAGGATTTGTTGCTGCAAGAACAGGAAATGGTCCAACAAAAACTGCTCCTCCTCCAGAGTGCCCAAATTTTAAGAAACATATTGCACAGTGTCTGAGAACTCAATTCACAAAAAGCAGAGGAGCAGCAGCTCTGGGGATGGGTAAAAAGCAGGAAAAAAGGCAGCCAAACCATGTTACCCAAAGCAGAGCCAAGAAGATAAGGGGTTTTTTTCCAAAAAAAGAAAGCAGTTAAGTGCCCTAGGTTTTATAATCACCTCTCAGCAGTTATTGGCAGCACTGTCAGGAATTTTAAAAGGCCAAGATAAAGGCAGTAACACAGACAAAAGCCTGGTAAAGGCATTTTCCCAGCAGGTAGATTTAGTTCATATTAGCCTGGCCATTGCACTTTCTTTATGGGAGCTGATTGCTAAAGTAACAAGCTACATAGCTATGTAGCCCAGATCCTGAATCTTTTTACCAAGGGAATGTTCCTCCTACCGTAATTTGAGAAACTACACATTCAAATGCAAACTGGGGGTTTCTATGAGCAAGAAAGGCAGGATGAAGTGCAGAAAGAAGCCATGGTTTGTGCAAAAAATGTCAGGCTGGCACTTAGAAACCCACCACCCAATGGACCAAGGAGTGGCTATAATTGTGGCTGGGTGCTTTAGCAAAATCCTTATGTCATAAAAAAGTGGAAGAAGTTGCTCAGATTGGGACAGAAACTGAACTTGGTTATGAAGCAACTCCCCAGTGTAATAAAGAGGAAAGAGCATTTGAGAAAAGAGAAGCACCATGGCTAGAATGAGATCATGACATCCCAATCCGATCTGTGATTGATCACTGAAGTACTACCATCCTGGCATTATGGCCTGTAATTTCAGAGTTGTTGTCATGTTTACCCCATAGTGAGTCATTGCTGAAAAGTGCTGTGCCCTGCCCCACCTCCAACTTATTTCCAACCCTGCATTTCCCAAATAAGCAGATCAACCTTCCAGAATTGTCATCCAACACTAATTAGGTAGATATTGGCATTCATTTTTAATAAACTTAGAAGCTTGCAACAGCTTTTAAAAGGCACCTCAACACCACTCCACAGAAAAGTGGTGCCTGCTATTGGATTTCATTTTGGATTTTTCTCTTTTTTAAAAAAATATAAATAGCTCTTCATTTTTTAAAAAATACATCCTCAGGTGAGGTATTCAGTAGCCCAGGTCTTGGCAGTGTAAGGACAACTGGCAGTGCTTAGCTGGAGACTGTCATCATGTAGCTTTTGGAAGGGCTGGTGCGCCCCAGCATCATCTGATTTTTGCAGGTGAGCATCCCATAGGAGCTCACAGGTGCCACAGATGCTTCATAGAGAACACAGATGGATCCATCCTCACCAATGCGGTAGGATACCTCATAAGGGTCCACCCACAGTGTGAGTTCACTGGGCAGGAGTTGATATAGCTGCTGGAGGCTGAGTCCAATCTGGCTAGCTGCCTTGCTGATGATAGGGTCCATTTTATGGTTGATACGGATGCAGCGGTAGCCAGAGCCTTTGAAGGGTTTTTCAGGGAACCAGTGATGTTTGTAATGTTCTGCAAGGAACAAAGAGAAATACCAAAATGGATAAGTAAATATCATAGATTGCCAAATACATTAGATTTCCTGCTTTAGCAATAAAGGCATGCACTGGCTCAAATGCTTGTGGGGTTTTTTTTCTTTAGGTTTCTCACTCAGTCTTTGATATTGGCTTCTATCTCCCTACCAGTGACAGAAAGTTCTACTACCCACTCCACTCTCTCTTATATGGATAGACTAGGAGTAGACTAAATCATAGCGCAATAAAAGATTTGTTCCAATAAATGGCTCAGCTCAGGAGACTTTTCATCAACAATTCAGCTACCTTTGCCCAAGGAGAATATTACAGTGGGCTATAGAGATAGTAGGAAACTGTGTGCTGGCAATTTCCTTTTGTTAGAAGCACTCCGAAACTTGTAATGGAGCCACACTATATAGTTACAGCAATTTGATGCTGCTGTTAACTTGTCATGATGAGACACTTCAGAATTCTCTGCTAGAGACCTCTAGTACTCTTAAGTCAGAGGACTGCAGTAGCACTCTCTAGCAGAGGTTAAATGCCTTACTAAACTTCAAATCCCAAGCTTCCAGACAATGAAGCCATAACAGTTAAAAGTAGTGCCAAACTTCTGTTAACTGTGTAGTACAGATATATTCTTACAAGCCTGGGCTTGAGGAACCCAGAAGGTTTAACTGAACGCTTGAATCAGAGCATTTCACTGATTACTAAAAGCTCCTTAGCAGACAATGCCATTAAGCCTACAGCCCTGGCAATCCACTCTTCTGTATCTCAAACCAACATACCATTCTACTGTGTAGTCAGTTTGCTTAGAAAACATATTGAACTGTATTAAATACTGAGTGAAATACTGTACTAGTGGGGACAGAGATTCAGAGAGCCCCATCAACTGAGACTACTCACAGTGGCAACAAAAAGACCTGGCTGCAACTCTATACCCAGTTGCCTGGTGATAAACGCCTAGTGAATTAAACCAAGCTTACTTCTGAGTAGACAAAGAATGGTGCTGGCCAGAGGAAACATCTGTTTTCAACAAAGCAGAACCACACACCTCAGCACTGAATAATACACTTCGAGGAAGCTGCAAGACCAGACTTGACTGTAACATAAGACACTTAAGCAAATTCGAAAAAGAGCTTTGTGGCACCTTTAAGGCTAACAGATTTATTTCAGGATGCACTTGTGAGCCACAAAAATCCATGCTAAAATAAAACTCCGAGCTTTAAAGGTGCCACAAGACTATTTGTTGATATCCTGGAACAGAAGGACCTAGGTCCCCCTTCAAAAATTGCTGCAAGGTCCTTTGCTGCTCTTGACACAGATGATTCAAACAAAGCCACCGCTGTTCCCAGACCTTGTTATAAGGCTCAAGGTCCAGGGGTGGTTCTCCTGCTTAAGACCCATTGATCATTATACTCTCAACTACTCCCATGCGTGTTTGCCCAGGGCTTGTGAAAAAGGCCCGTGGATTATGCTTGCCATTGCTCTCCTCTTTGACAAGAACAAAGAATCCTCGCTCTCTCCTCCCCTCCCCGTAACTGCTTTGTGCCCCAACTCATTCTCGATGGCAATAAATACAGTAGTATGTTTTTCTCCAGTCGGGGGAGAGAGCGATTCGGCCCTGAGTATTTAAGGAATGATATTGATGCTTTCGAATCTGAGAACGAATTATTCCAAATAGGCTTTTTAAAAAAAAAAAAAAAAAAACTTTGCTAAATAAGATGCCCAACCACACAGGTCCAGGAGAGTCATGACCCAGATGGTTTTAAAAACTTGATCAAACTATTTTAACTAAAAAAAACCACACTGGCGTGTGGGAAAACGGGTCACAATCCGCCCTATAAGAAGGAGGGCGTTCTCTAGAGACACTATTTAGGGGAGCAGACAGGAGAGGGGTGGAAAAAGGCAGGGCAGCCCACGGGACGTTCCCCATTTGCCCGGGGGTGGGGTAGGAGTTAAGCCAATAAAAAAAAATTCCCGATCCCTAAAATTCCAGGTTTCCCACACCTGGCCAGGGAAAGGGAGAGCGGGGAAAAGACAGCCTCGGGATCCAGACCCCCGTCCTCACCTGTGAGCGCCTCCTCAAGAGCCCCGCTGAAAACCTGAAGCTGCTGCTCGCTAACGCAGCCGCGGGTCCGGAGCAGGCTGGACACAAAGCCGACGGCGGCGGCGATCTCCGGCACCATGTCCGCTCGGCTGCAGTTGCTAACGCAGCTCCCATTCCAACGCTGGACTTGGCTCATGGCTGGCGGCTTAGGAGGAGGACTGAGGTTATTATTTTTAATTATTATTAGTTTTTTAAGGGCGACCCCCTTTAAGGCTCAGGCGTGATCGGGGGGAAAAAGGGGGAGTTGCAAACAAATACAATACTGGCAAAACGGATGGTTTAGCGGCGGGAGGAAAGAGAAGCAGTAGCCAGGAGCGCGCCTGCTTCGCGATGGTCTCGGAGGAGGCGCCCTTCGCGTCCGCCGCTCTCCTCCTTCGCGACTAGCCCGGCTCGGGCTGCAAAGCGGACTCTTAATACACTTGGAAACCCAGGCGTCACCGGCCCGCACGCTCTGGATTGGCTGAGCGCCGCCCCGGGTATGCAAATGAAGTTGTGACCTCAGCAGGGTGGAAGTTGTGACGTGAGTGCTCGGAAAGGCAGGCTCCGGGAGGAGGGTCGGAGCAGCTGGGCTTAGGCTGGACGGGGGAGGAGGGGGAGGATTTTTCTTGTCTTGTCTTTTTTTTGCAACCGGGCTATTTATAGGGCTTTGCCTAGTAGGGGAGTTGGAGGATGAAGGGGGAGTGAGGATTGTGGCTTGCTGGTGGTTGCAGAGCTGTATGTTTGTCTACTGAAATGAAACCAGGGGGAGAGGGAGCAGCTCATTTTTCTAGCAAAATAACCCGGCCCTTTGAATCAGCTCTGCCTTCCAACTAGCAACCTGTTATATGGACACTGTAGCCTGATTATGCCAGAGATCTGAGAAATTAGCTTTTGTTTTTTTTTAAGAGTACAATTCCCAGATATTCTCAGCCAGTATGGCTAGTGAGATTTATGAGCTGGAGTTTAAAAAAAAAAACAAAAAACAAAAAAAAACCCCAACTTTTCTCAGCTCTTCTCTATTCTGAAGCCCCCATTCTGGCCATTGAAACAAAAGTATTCCCAAAATAACATGTTTACAGATTACAGCCTTGAGACTCCCTGTGGAATGGCCTGGCCTGTTTATTGTTTGTGAAATTGCAAGCTCAAATTGCAAAATACAGTATTCCCAATTGTTTGTCCATCCAGACTTTTATTTGCAGGCTAAACACCTTGTAGGGAAAGTGAAACCAATCCAGGGATGCACCCAAACAAATGGTACAGTCAGTTCAAGGTTGTGCTAGTTTACTCTGAAAGTTTATTTAACATTTCTCAATAAAAACATTCCCTGTATGTGACCAGCTGAGAGCCAGCATGATGTTGTGATTTGAGCAAAAGACTACAACTCTGGGACCTGGGTTCAAACCCCTGCTTCTTCCATGGAAACACACTGGGTGACCTCAGGCAAGTCACACTCTCTCAGCCTCAGAGGAAGGGAAAGGCGAAGCCCTTCTGAACAATTCTTAGCAAGAACACGCTGTGGTAGGTTCACCTTAGGGTTGCCATAAGTCAGAAATGACTTGAAGGCACACAACAACAACAATGTGACTAGCTTGCCTATGAAGCTGAGTACAGGGACAGTGGAAAATCAAGTTAATTCAAGACAAAGAGTACAATGGAGTATTTCACCAATCCTTAATATTAATGAAATTGATTACCTTTTTGTTTTGTGCATTGATTGTTTTAAAATGTCTTAGTCATTTTTAATGTTATGTTTATGTGCTAATGTGTTGTTCCCCACCTCGATAGAATTATTATTATTATTTACAGTTATATGCCATGTTGGTTGTCCTCTCTCCCCCATTTTATCCTCATAGCAACCCTATCAGGTACCTTAGGGTGGGAGAGACTGGCTGACCTTCAGAGCTGAGTGGGAGATTCCCCCAGTCCAAATCCACCATGCTAACTTCTGCACCAGGGTGGGATACATGCAATACTCCACATGTTGTGCAATTGCAATTCCCAGCGTTTTCCACCATTTGCTCTGTTGACATTTATAGGACTTTGGTACCACTTTAACTGCCATGGCTCTATCTTATGGAATGTTGGCATTTGTAGTTTCGTGAGGTATTTACAATTCTCTGCTGGAAAGTTCTAGTACCTCACCAAACTGCAAATCCCAGGATTCTGTAGGATGCAATCATGGTTGTTAACGTAGCATAAAAGTGAGTACCCGGTTTGAGGGGCAATTAGCTAACACACATTGGAAATTGCTTAGTGCCAACTATCTATACTGCTATCTATACCACTATCTAAACTGCTATCTATAAATCAGTGTAGATGTATAAAATGCTGTTCCGTAACAATTTGTAAGCCACTTTAAGGGCCTTTGTGGCTGAAGAGCAGGATATAAATACCTAAATAAATAAATAAAACTAGTATAATAGAGACTAGGGACACTGGGAGTTGCAGTTAGAAGGGGCCACACAATTCCCACCTCTGCCCAGCACTAACACTGTCTCTTACTAAACCTAAGAGCATTACAAATTTTCCATCCATTGAATAGCCATGCCACCATTCAAAATTATGTAACCCTTGAATGTTTATCTATTTAGCTGTGCAAAGATGTTTTCTTGTCAGTGCTTCACATATGTTTATATTCTGCCTTTTACCCAAGTGGTACCTTAGGGTCTCCCTCATACAATTTTTGGAATTTGAGTAGCTTTTGCCATCTCACACATACACTTTTACTGTCTTAAACATTGCAATCCAGCTTCTCTGCTATACTATGTAAGAGTGAGTTGCAATACATGCTACATCCCTCCCCCGACTCTGTGCAAGAGGCCATGTTTCTTATTCAATGATGTCTTTGCAGGATGCATGCTTTTGTACATGTCTCCAGTTTGTCAGACCCTCATCTACTTGCTATAAATAGGCATAATCAACTGAACAGCCATGTATTGTGAAACCTTGAATGATTTCCTCCAGGTGACAGAGAGAAATAAGAGGCAAAACCAAGAGCAGAGAACACAATACAAGCCTATCTATGTTCTCCTCAGAAGTAATCCTGTTGGGTTCAATGAGGTTTACTCCTAACTAGATAGCTCTAGGACTGCAGCCTTGTCAGACTCCTGACTCAAATTTCACCACTTTTAACTCTAATGAGAACACAGTTGTTTTGCTCAACAGGCCTTCATAGAGATTTTAGGTAATGGTTAGAACCAGATTTTAGAAGAAAGCGTTTGTATTTTTAGACATTCAATAACAGTTTGAATCCACCATGTGTGGGATCTGTAGGGTTGCTGTGTTAACAAAGAGAATGTCTGGTTTCAGTAAATTTTACTACAGCTGCTTTGAGTGAGGATGAAGAAGAGGCAGGATACTTCTGTGAATTGTCTTCACTGATGCTCTGACCCAGATGCTATGTTGAACAATCTGAATGCTGAGACACATAGAAAATGAAGTTTGGAGCACTTACTTTGTTGGACTACAACTCCCAGGATACTCCAACCATCTTGGCCACTGGTCATGCTGGCTGGAAAATTCTTAGAACTGTCCTCCAAAAGAAAAAAAGCAATTTTTCCAAGCTCTAATTAGAAAGCAAACATACCCTTGCATTCATGAGCACCCACTTGTAGCAGTTCTGTTTGGGGGGGAAATCAGTGGCTCTGTAAGAAATACTACATTTTGCTTTCACACTGTGCAGCCCAAACATTTTTGTAGAAAATTCCAGTGCTATTCCCATTTTCTTTTGGAGATTAAAACACAAGCAAACTCTCAGCTGACAGTAAAGAATAAGGCTGGCCCTGTTTCCAGCATATCCTAAGTTTTCAATGGGCTTGTTGGGTTTTTTCCCTCACAATGAGATCATAAAAAATCCCAGAGGATTATAGTGATTAATATTTAAGTGCTTAAATTCATCTGGAGTGGAACACACTGGCAGTCAGCTAATAGTATGCAGCCACACCTATAAGCAGTAACGCAGGGCAGGTTCAGATTTTCAGAACTTTTTGGAAGAAGTTGAAAGTCTCTGATTTTATGTATATTCAAAGCTACTATAGATGGGGTAATGCATTTTTGTTAGTAAACTGCAGGTCAAGCTCACCAAAAGACAGGGCAAAGTGGTAGTACTCTTCCCTTCCCCCATCCATCTGCCATGGCAAAGTACCGGCATCATTGGATTGAAGGAATCAAGTAAATCTCTCACTATAACCGGCTTTGTCTCTGTAGGCTTTGCAATAAACCAATGGATTAAAGTCATTTAAGAGCTTTTTTTATTTTTAAAACACTGGCACACATGGAGAGACATACATGGAAACAATTGGAGTAAGACAATTGACTGTCATCAGTTGAGGGTTACTTCTATTTAGGGTACCTCTCTACCACCAACATGCTCACACTGGACTTTGGAGTTGGTTGTAAGATATCCTCATCCAAATCTTCTTCTCTAGAATATGTTTACTTGGAAGTCCCATTGTATTCAACACAGTTTATTCCAAAATAAGTGTACAGTGTACATAAAGGGGGGAGGGGAAAGCAATTCCTCTAATTCCCAGAATTGTCATCTGCAATTTAATTGTGAGGATATCATTTCGGGGCACGTTATTTAATATCTAAGGTACAGTATTTATTATCCTTTCTGGGAGGCAAATTACAGGTGACACTAAATGCAGCTTTGCATCTAACGGCAGGGTGGGTTTTCCCCCCAAATATAAATTGTACTAGATTGGGAGATAAGAGTTGATAATTAATCAGATCATAGCAAGCATGGAGGGGGGAGTAACACACTTCTATCATGCTACAGTCCCTAGGAAAATGTCCTGTTATGGAACTTGAATTTGCTTTGAAAGGAAATCCTTTACTAATACTGGTGTTAGATGCCAAGATAGATTTAATGTCACATGTAGTTTGACATGCAAATCCAGGTTGGTTGCAGTTCAATAGCTTCTAATCCACCTATTAGTTTTTCAGATTTGTACTGCCCTCTGTCAAATCAGATTGTTTGACTCTTCATCAGACTTCCTTATTTACCACCAGAATCCTGTCCTATGTGCATTCTTGAGTTGATCTAACTTATTTTCTATATTGGGGTGGGCAAAGTATAGGCTTCCAGATGTTGTTGGACTACAGTGTCCAGCACCCTTAATCAACATAGTCAATGGTGAGGAATGCTGGGTTTGCTGTTCGACATCTGGAGAACCACCCAGCCCTCTTCCATAGGATGGAAAGTATGTGGCCCTCCAGATGTTTTTGGACTGCAGCTCCTATTAGCCTTAACTAACATAGTAAATAGTGAAGATCATGGGAGTTGCAATCTGACTACATTGGGAGGCCAAATATTATCACAGCATATAAACCCCAGACACACTCCTACCCAACCATTCTCTGAAGATGCCAGCCACAGATGCAGGCGCAACGTCAGAAAGAAACTATTCCAGAACACGGACTCAGCCTGGAAAAAACCCAAGGAAAATCATAGGAGATTATCAGATGCTCTAAATACGGTGCTATCACGATGTCTGGAGATTGCTAAAGGGCTTCCTTTTCAGACAATGTTGTTCCCCTCTCATAATGCTCCCATTCTGCTGCCATTCTGCCAGTGCTGCTTTTTATTGATGAGAGAACCCATCAATACATCCCCCATTCCATTCCTGTCACAGATTTGGCAGCATCTAAAAAGGTGCCCCGTTTTGCTGCCGAGATCCCAGCATCAATGTGAGGTCCCTGCCAAACACTTCCTGGTGAGATCGAGACATCAAGGTAAGTGACACACTTTTTTAAAATTTCCATGGTTTACTTGGAAGTTTTAAAGTGTGTTTTTGTGCTTGCTGTCACTTTTAGTGTTGTATTTTGCTTTGAAAGTTTGAATTTCCCATGCTCTCATCTTATTGCAAGAATGGCCAGGATTTCACTCCTGGGTGCCAGTTACACGACAGAAATTGTCGCGTTGCCTACTGGGACAAAGTGATCACGAATCCGCCCCTCGCTGTTTATACGATTTATGTCTCTGATATGGATATCCCGTGTGGTCCCGTGACTGATATTTACACGTCCATAGTTCCGGTTTTGTTTAGGTTTTAATTTTTTTTTTTTTTGGCTGTCAATCAAAGATGTGATTACTCGTGTTTTCACAACCTCAGTGACGCACTTCCCTTAGAGTTCCGTGCCACGAGCGATGCTATTGGCTGGCTGGGGGGGGGTGGAGAGAGGGGGGCAGAGGTTTGTTATTCCCCCTTTGCTTCTTGAACATTTTAACCCCTTCAGAAGAGACAGAAAGCATTTTGAAAGATCCTGATAGATCTTTCGCTCAGGGCTTTCCTTTTGAAATCAAGCAGAGTGCTTTTAAAGCCAGCTGAGTGCTTTCCTTTTGAAATCAAGCGCTTGGTTTTCCTCTTGCCTTTTTAAAATATTAACCCCTACAGCAGGCTGCAGAGATTTCAAGAGGCTATAGGCAGGCGTTTTGAAAGACACAAACACAGAGATGGGGAATTAAAGAGTGTTAATTCGCTCAGAGGCTTGAATATTTTAATGTGCCAGGGAGGTGACCAAGCTACTACGATCTCTCTGTAACAGGCAGTTGAGGAAAAGGTAAAGCTGAAGGGTTTGCAGTGTAGAAATCCATTTAAAAAGGTGATTGAGTACACGCACGCGCACACACACACATCAACCTTCGTGCAGCTGGAAGGGATGCCTTTGTTTTCGGCTGGTGAGGCTGGATCTGTTGAACGGGTGACTGACCCCTCCTTTTCTGGTCCCTGGGCTCTAAGCCCGCCCCCAGTCACCATTTCCGGCCATCCCCTAGTACCGAGATATTTTGTCCCAGGCTGTTTACATTTCCGATTTTCCGAATCCTCCAGTGACTTTTTTAAAAACCGGCACAAACCAGGGGACTGGAAGTCCCGCAGGTTGAGGGATAAAAGGTGGCCCCCCTTCCGAAAATCACGTACCCGACCCGATGTACGTGTAAACTGCCAGGGATCGACACGAATTCTTCCCAGGACATTTTCATCGTGTAAACGGCCCCCAGGAAGTGAAAGGAGCTCTGTTAGAGCTCCATTCACTCCTGGGCTGCCCTAAAGATGCGAATAAGATAGGTCTGAAAACTTTTCTTTTTCTGCTGGGACAGCGATGGGACAGGGGTGGGAGAGGAGATTGTGGGACAGGAATGCGTTTTTCGTTCCTGTCTGATAATCTTCATAGTCCAACACTCAAACCACTGCATAATTATCTGACTCAAAATGTCCCATTCCTGTCCACTATAGCTTACTCACACCAAGTATTGCAATGTTTATACATTCCATTTCTTGTATAGCTTCTCCTGATTCATGCTTCTCACATGTTCCTATAATATGTGTTGTGCAGCTTCAGACTTTGCCTTCTCCTCTGAGCATGTCAACAGCTGAACACCCTTTTGGCGTGAATCCAGTTGCATCATTAGCCACAGTGCAACTCGTACTTGTCCTCTGGTCTTCCCCAGTAGCTCATTGAGTGCCTTCCGACCTGGGAGTCTCATCTTCTGGCACTATCATTTTTTGGATTGTCTCATCATAGGGGTTTCATGGTAAAAGACTTTCAAAAGGGATTTAACATGCCTCCTTCTGCACAGTATTAACAAGTGTTAGCTATGGTGCCACTGCTGTTGTTTTTGAGACATCCTCTGTTAGTGTCACCCACTACTACTACTGCTGCCCAGTAGCTGTTTGGCACATTTAGTCTGGTTCCTCAGGAAAAACCTGTCTGACACTGGAGACCGTATTGCTCTCTGGCTTTTCTTCGCAAACGAAGATTCAGGAAGGACTCATCCCGCGCTTTCTGCAAGCGCGCTGATGACTAAAAAGGCCAATCTGAGATAAACAAGTCCGGTTGCAAAAAGCACAGCAGAAGGTCTCCTTGGGTGATGTTTTTGGGTTGTGATTCTTTCTGCGTTGTCGTTTCTCTTCAAGACTTGTTCGTCGTGAGTTCTCAAATAAGGCTGCAGCATTGTGGATAGTGCGTCTCCATGCCTCCCGATGTGAGGCCAGGGCGGACCACTGTTGGTGATCAATTTGGCCAAGCCTGAGATGTTGTTTCAGGGAGTCTTTGTATTGCTTTTTTGGAGCGCCCCTCTTACGCTGACCCGTGGCGAGTTCACCGTAGAGTAGTATTTTTGGGAGGCGATGGTCCTCCATCCTAGAAACGTGCCCTGCCCTGCGCAGCTGTGTTCTCAATATCATGGCCTCAATGCTGGTGATCCCTGCTTGCTCAAGGACAGCAATATTCGTCACATAGTCAGTCCAGTGTATATTTAGGATTGTGCGTAGCACTGCTATCATCAGCATAGCCTCTTACCTCACAAAAGCATGCAATCCACCACCATAGAAAGATAGTGGAATGGTGGTGGGCTCTTGGACTACAACTCCCCAAATCCCTCACCACTAGCTATTCTGGCCAGGCCTGCTGGGAGCTGCAGTCCTACTCCACCTGGAATGCCACACAGTTCCTATCCCACATATACATAGTTGTGTGAGCATGAGTCTAATTGAGGTTAATGAAAATCACTTCTGAGTTGGAATGTACTGTTATGCTTTATTTTTGTAGGAGATATATTGAAGTGTTTTACTAAACAGTATACATGCATGTGATTTTAAAATAATAACTACAAAGAAAAAAAGAAAGCCAGCTTCTGTTCAAGAGACTGTTAGACATTCTTTCTTTATCTTTCTTTCTCTCCCTACCAAATCTGTTGAGTATTTGTGTGCACTTGCAGATCAAACCAGCTCCAAAACCTGTTCTCCTGGAGGGTGGAAACAAATAATTGTAGTTGACTTCAGGCTTCGGTTTCAGGAAGACCGTGTAATTTTGCTTCTGCTTACCAGATGAACCAGGTTTAAAGCTGGCTTAGCTGCAATCATGAATAAATATTAAGGATAATATTTGGTTTTCAAACTGGGGTTAGAACACAATGACAAAAGGTCAGAGTATCAGATTTTATTGTGTGCCCATCTGTCTTACTTAACAGAGATCTGTATGTAGGCATCCTCTCTCTGAAAGCCTATTTTGTTTAAAGAATATACAGATGAGCCCCTGAATCCCTGGATTCACTTACCTGAGTCTGAAAAAAATATGGTCTCTCTAGGCATCTTCTATGTCCTCCAGCATGACTCTATGGTATGGAGGACCTAGAAGATGCCTGGAGAGGTGTCTTTTCTAGGCATCTTCTAAGTCCTCCAGCATGACTCTATGGTATGCTTGGGCCAGAAGTCATTCATTTTAATAGGGTTCAATATTATCCATGATTTCTGGTATCAATGGTAAGTGTGGGAATGTATGCACATGTGTGTGCATGCACACACACACACTTATTGCTCTGATATATATTCTATTTAAAAACCTATATAAATGCAACTATCCACAATGCTGCAGCCTTATTTGAGAGCTCACGCCGAACAAGTCTTGAAAAGAAACGACAACGCAGAAAGAATCACAACCCAGAATCATCACCCAAAGAGACCTTCTGCTGTGCTTTCTGCAACCGGATATGTTTATCTCAGATTGGCCTTTTTAGTCATCAGCACTTGCAGAAAGCGCAGGATGAGTCCTTCCTGAATCTTCGTTTGCAAAGAAAAGCCAGAGAGAGGGAGAAGAGAGAGAGAGAGATCTCCAAAATTGCAAGACAGTTCACAAGAAGACAATGCTATGTTTAGAGGGATTTGCCCTTAGGGAAGCATATATACAACTGCAGCCTTAAAATAGCAAATAGAAGAATCAATAAATGTGCTCAAAATAATCAGCAGATGAAGATAATAGAAGTTGTAAGCTCTTTTCTTTAAATGGAGGTATGAACAAGTTTTTGCCTGATATTTGAAAGACAGCAAACTTGGTGCCACGACCTAGTAATCCTGACTTAATGATACGGATGTTTAAACTACCCATATAACTAGGCATAGGATTGCCATCTTTATATTGCTCCTGCAGACTCCTCTTCTGCTTTTGAAAGCAGCATGATATGCAGAAATTAAACAAGTCAAGCATTTCACCATTTTTATTTCCATGCCAAGAAAAGTTTCACTGGGCTTATTTCCCTGTGTCATGCTGCAGCCAGAGACACATAAATGGGGCCCATCAAAAGGGTGACAACTCTTGACTATAGCTTTGTGTCATTTACTTTGTCTGTATGGTGGTAGAGAAAGAATCCATTTGATGTTGGGTTTAGTTTTTTTGTTTTTTTAAGAGCAACTTTGCTTGACCTTTGCTACCAGGAAAAGACTTCTCATTTTTCTCCCATAAAAATGAGACAAATAAGGGCAATGGATGATAATGACAGCATTGTCTCTGCCCAGGATGAATGTCTTAGCAGCCCTAATAAAAGCTTGTCATCTGTACAGACCTTCATAATTTATGTTTTCTGCTTGTGCAACTTGCTCATTGATTCAACATTCAGAGACACTTAATAGTATTGGAAGCATTAAAGCAATCTACATTAAGTTCTTTGGAGAAAACACCCCTTTATTGCCTAGTGCAATACACCCATGATAAGATATTCTTTACAGCAGAAAGAGTTGTACTGCTCACACCCTAGTTTTTGCATCTCATCTTCCTCCTCCTCTGTAAAAACCTCGCACAAAATTTAAAGAGGAAGGCTCTTTTCCCACTGTGGAGTAACCAAGATAAAGTATTCTCCCTACTCTGACTACTTGTGTTTGCCAGGCTTCTCTGCAGTCTATTTTACAGATGTGTGTACATCACTTGATTACTCAGACCTTGGTCGACTTGAAATTGAATGTATTCACTGGGCTTATTAAAAAGCACTGTGCTACAGAGCATGGTTAGGGGATAAGCAAATTCTGTCCATGATTATTTCTTAACTCATTAACAGTATGTAAACTAGCACTTGATACTGCTGTCATCAAGGGGTAAGCATATTTAAGTTATTTTTAAAAAAGGCTGCTTGGTCATTCAGGATGCTGCCGAACAAGACTGTCATTTCCCAGGTCAGCCTCCAGTGACCAATGTCCTGAACTGCCTGCATGCAAGGTTGGGTCTGTGGCTTCCACTGCATCTTTACACCTGCCGTTTCGTCCCTCACCTATCACTACAGGGCTTTTTTGGAATTGGATTTGTTATTCAAGCCTGTGCAATGGATTTTTCTGGTGGAGCGCAGCGTGCACAGAACTGGCCTCACCCTTTAAACCAAAGGTTCATCTGCCGTGGCCTTGCAAGCATGGACGTAGCAGCGAGGTCCTCGGGTTGTAGGTTTGATTAGAGTTTCCTTCTCTTAGATGGTTGACCTTACAGGGTTGGATGAGCACCATCTGCCCGGGTTTGGGATTAGAGTTTTCCTTCTACTAGGACAGTTGCCATAAGGCTAGAGAGCCCATCCTGCCCTTTAACGCTCTTTGTCAGACCCTTCGGTTTTGACCTGTCTGGCATGGGAGACCCTACCGGTGGCTTTATGCCACCGCCAGCATAGCTCAAAACATCATTAGGGTACGCAAGCCTCTCTCCCACGACAAGGGGGCGTCAATGGAGAGGTTAAGTTATTTATTACATTTATATCCCACCTTCCTTTCAAGAAACTCAAGGCAGCATATATGGCCCTCTCCCTATTTTTAGCATATTTTTTAACATCATGTGAGATAAGTTAGGTGGAGAGTCAGTGACATGTGCAAGGTCATCCAGTAAGCTCTGTATGTATCCATTAGTAGTCCACATCTTTACAGCATTGTATCCTCAGCAACAACCATTGATTTGCATGTTTGAATGGGTCATTGCAGGTCCAACGTAACAAGAATAACTTTCATACACTTTTACATTGCTTTCACACAAAGTCAGTTCACATATTTCTGGGCAAGTATCAGGTGCTGTAGACTATGTTTCAGAGGAAGGAAGTAGCAAAACCATCTCTGAGCATTCTTTGCCTAAGAAAACTATATTAGCCTACTCTAATTCTATCTAGATATAGGAAGGTATCCATTAGGCTGGAGAGCCAGGGTGGTCTAGTTGTTGAGCATTGGACTATGACTCTGGAGACCAGGATTCAAATCCCCACCCAGCCATGGAAACCCATTGGGTGACCTTAGGCAAGTCACACTGTCTCAGTCTCAGAGGAAGGCAAAGGCAAACCCCCTCTGAACAAATCATGCCAAGAAAACCCCATGATAAGGTCACCATAAATCCGAAATGACTTGAAGGCACACAGCAACAATCTATTAGGCCAAGGTTTCTTTAACCTGAGATCTATGGACCCCTAAAGGGTTTTGGGGTGCGCTTCAGGGAGTGAACTGGGTGCAATTTTAAGGCAAAAATGTACTTTCTAAGTGTCCATGATAAAGTTTTCATTTCGTGTGTATGTAATCTATGTGAAGGCAATCCATTTACAAACCAGTAAAATAAATTGTTTGCAAAATTTGGGGTGTATGTATTCATTTGTATTTTTTTTTCTGAGGAAGGGGTCTTCAGCTTTTGTCAGATTCTTAAAGAAGTCTGTGGATCAAAAAAGAGTCAAGAACCACTAATTTAGCCTAATGTTTTCCCCTCCAATTGGAAGCAGCTCTCAGACTGAGACCTTTCCCACATCTTTTTAACTGGAAATCAATCTCTCTCTCTCTCTCTCTCTCTCTCTCTCTCTCTCTCTCTCTGGCTTTTCTTCACAAACGAAGATTCAGGAAGGACTCATCCTGCGCTTTCTGCAAGCGTGCTGATGACTAAAAAGGCCAATCCAAGATAAACAAGTCCAGTTGCAGAAAGCACAGCAGAAGGTCTCCTTGGGTGATGTTTTTGGGTTGTGATTCTTTCTGTGTTGTCATTTCTCTTCAAGACTTGTTCGGTGTGAGTTCTCAAATAAGGCTGCAGCCTTATTGGATTGAGCGTCTCCATGCCTCCCGATGTGAGGCCAGGGCGGACCACTGTTGGTGATCAATTTGGCCGAGCCTGAGATGTTGCTTCAGGGAGTCTTTGTATCGCATTTTTGGAGCGCCCCTCTTACGCTGACCCGTGGCGAGTTCACCGTAGAGTACTATTTTGGGGAGGCGATGGTCCTCCATCCTAGAAACGTGCCCTGCCCAGCGCAGCTGTGTTCTCAATATCATGGCCTCAATGCTGGTGATCCCTGCTTGCTCAAGGACAGCAACATTTGTCACATACTCAGTCCAGTGTATATTTAGGATTGTGCATAGACAGTGCTGATGAAAGCGTTCAAGGAGTCGTAGATGGTGGCGATAGGTGACCCATGTTTCAGATCCATAAAGGAGGATAGACAGTACAATGGCTCTATACACACTGATTTTTGTGCTTTGCCTCAGGTGTTTATTGCTCCAGACTCTTTTGTGAAGTCTTCCAAATGCACTATATGCCTTTGCTAATCTATGATCGATCTCTTTGTCAGTCTTGGCATCTGAGGAGATGATTAACTGGAAATAACAAGCACTAAAAGTGGTGTCATCTGTGTTCAAAGCATATGCTCTATCTATGTCCAATGTCAGCACTTGGAACCCTCAGGCAGCTCCCAAGGGAAGACCTCAACAGTGTTTTTTGCAGGGGAGGGCATGTGCTGGACAGTTTGGAGCCCTGATTTCAACCCTCCAAAGACCCAGACAACATTGCCAATGGTAAATGTAATAAGAATTGTACTCCAGGAGATTATCACACCAGCCTCATGTCTCACTTCAATTATGTTAGTAAAGGAAATGGGAACATACCAGTCCTACAACGTTCATTATCACACCTCTCTTCCATTCGGACAACTGTGTCCATTCGGCAACCCCTGCTGCTGCCCATGGTGCGATGATTTGGGACATTATCACACAAGGGTTGTGTAACATGAGTGCAGCTGTATAACAAATTCTCCTCTCTCCCCTCTCCCAATCACTGTCAGCCTGCTTTGGAATAGCCAGCAGTAGGGGGAGAAGTGAAAACTCAGGCCCTCTCATGCCACATGACACCACTCATCCCGGAATTGAACTGGAAGAGACCTAGGTGCCAGTTAGATGACAGAAATTGTCGCGGTGCTTACCGTGACTTTGTGATCACGAATCCGTCCCTCGCTGTTTATACGATTTATGTCACTGATCTGGATATCCTGGGTGGTCCCGTGACTGATATTTACATGTCCAAAGTTCTGGGTTTGTTTGTTTGTTTTTTAGGTTTTAGTGGGGTTTTTTGGCTGTCAATCAAGGATGAGATTATTCGTGTTTTCACAACCTCGGTGATGCACTTCCTTTAGAGTTCCACGCCACGAGCAATGCTATTGGCTGGCTGGTGGGGGGGAGAGGGGGCAGACGCTTGTGTTTCTCCTGTCTCTTTAAAATGTTAACCTTTAAGCAGAGGCAGAAAGCATTTTGAAAGACCCAGGCTGAGATCTTTCGCTCAGACGCAGGGCTTTCCTTTTGAAATCAAGCCGAGTGAGGTTGGGGGGGAGGCTTGGGTTTCCCCTTGCTTCTTTAAAATGTTAACCCTTACAGCAGAGATTTAGCAGCAGAGTTTAGGTTTCAAGCCAGTTACAGACAGGCGTTTTGAAAGACACAGACACAGAGAGGGGGAATTAAAGGGTGTTAATTCACTCAGAGGCTGGAATATTTTACTGTGCCGGTTCAGACCCAGGGAGGGGATCAAGGCAGGGGATGAATGGGCAACCCTCTGCCCACCATGATCTCTCTGTAACATGCAGTAGAGGAAAAGGTAAAGCTGAAGGGTTTGCAGTGTAGAAATCCATTTTAAAAGGTGCTTGAGTACACGCGCGTGCACACACACACATCAACCTTTGTGCAGCTGGAAGGGATGCCTTTGTTTTCGGCTGGTGAGGCTGGATCTGTTGGACGGATGACTGACCCCTCCTTTTCTGGTCGCTGATCTCTAAGCCCAACGCCAGTCACCATTTCCGGCCATCCCCTAGTACCGAGATATTTTGTCCCAGGCTGTTTACATTTCTGATTTTCCGAATCCTCCAATGACTTTTTTAAAAACCGGCACAAACCGCGGGACTGGAAGTCCTGCAGGTTGAGAGATAAAAGGTGGCCCCCCTTCCGAAAATCACGTACCCAACCCGATGTACGTGTAAACTGCCAGGGATCGACACGAATTCTTCCCGGGACATTTTCATCGTGTAAACGGCACCCTAGAGCACTGGAGCAGCAGCAGATCAATAGTAACATTGGCTGTCAATGAAAACCTATGGCCCAATGACAAGTTGAATACAAGCTGGCAGTGGGACAGAGATAGCATCATGCAAGAAGGTACAGCCATAGCCATTGTTATACAGCTGCAGTCACACTGCACAACCCTCATGTGATAGTATCCGAAATCATCTAGTGTTCCTAAGGTCTGGACATAGATTTGAGGGGTCAGGTGCTCTAGGGTTTGAAGGAGATTTAAAATGGTGGCTTGTAGTTGCCTGCCTCTGTGGCCAAGGGGAGGCCTCTGTGGCCTGCTTCCAGTTTGCTTGGGGCCTCCTCAAACTTGGCTTTGTCACTGGATTACATCTTCTGTCCTTCTAACATACTTGTAGGTTTTCCTCCTCAACACTCCTGTTCTGCAGCCATTTCATGACAGGATTGACTTGCAAGAGCACTTCCATCACTCCTGTTGACAGATGACCTGAATTGGGAAGTGACTATAAAGTGTGTCCAGCCATCTGTGAAAGATAATCTATTAAGGGCCCAAGAAGAACACCTCTTAGTATTTTAGGCATACAGCTCTGTTTGGGAGTCTTTGTAGATAGAAGCATGGTGAGGGACAATGTTGTGGAGACATCCTTTTAAATTTAGATCCCATAGAAATTTCAACTTCATTTCATTTCTGTGAGAGACAGTACAAGTGTTGGGTCTCTCTGAGGATCCCAAAACATTTTTGCAGGTTATGTGCATTCCTCACCCTTGCCCGCAATACGACTGATCTTTATAATATCATTCCTCAACATTTAGCTGAAGTAGGTGTGGAGGATGTTGGAGGAAGCAGCCACAGATGAAGAAGATGAGCACATCCGTAAGATACAGGTCCCACATGTTCCTACCACCTGTAGGTGGTTTCCTTTTGCATCTGATGCTTTTAAGTTTTAGTTTGGTTTTCTCCACATTTGCTTTTTCAGTAACATTTGCGGGTGTGTCTTTTTTTTATTTTTGGCAAGTATTCTCACAGCAGCAAGTAACTAGTAAAAGAGAGATAAGGAACCTTGTCTCTAGCTACAGGACTGAGATGAACCTTAGTATCCATGAAGTTCCTCAAACAGTAGCAGCTATAGATTTTTTTTTCTTTTTTAATTCCCATTGGAGGCAACATGGGGAGAAAACAGGTGTGGGTGAGAGAGAATTTAAACAGGGGGAAACTAGGGGGCAGGTATGTGGGAGAGAGAATTTAAACTGGGGGAAAACTGGGGGGGCAGGGGCCAATTTCTCCCACCTAGACTGTCTCTGCAGGCTGCTACCTCCACTCATACAGCATGCCCAAATGCTCTCTCAAAATGACAATTGAAAGATACCTTGTGTAGCTTCCTGTCACCATTTTGAGAGAGACTGCAGAGGGAAATGGAGGTTTGGGGGTAGTACAGGATTCTGAGGTGCTGGTCATAGAATCATAGAATTGTAGAGTTGGAAGAGACCACAAGGGACATCCAGTCCAACCTCCCACCATGCAGGAAATCTTTGTTTTAATTTCTTTAAAAACAACTGTTCTTTGATTATTGTGTTATACAATATTCAGCTCATTTGGAAGCTGTTAACTGAACTGAGAAAAGGTAAGCCTTATAACACTTCTTGTAGTATGCCAATGACTTGGATGATGGAATTAGGGGCATACTTATCAAATTTGCAGGTGACACCAAATTAGGAGGAGTAGCTAATACCCTAGAGGACAGGATCAAAATTCAAAATGACCTGGATAGACTGGAGAGCTGGGCCAAAGCTAGCAAAATGAAATTCAATACGGAGAAATGTAAGGTACAGCATTTAGGGCGGAAAAACAAAATGCATAGATACAGGATGGGGGAGACCTGGCTGAACGAGACTACATGTGAAAGGGATCTAGTAGTCCTAGCAGACCACAAGTTGAACATGAGTCAACAGTGTGATGCGGCAGCTAAAAAAGCCAATGTGATTTTGGGCTGCATCAATAGAAGTATAGTGTCTAGATCAAGGGAAGTAATAGTGCCACTCTATTCTGCCTTGGTCAGGCCTCACACCTAGAATACTGTGTCCAGTTCTGGGCACCACAATTCAAAAAGGATATTGACAAATTGGAGTGTGTCCAGAGAAGGGTGACTAAAATGGTGAAAGGTCTGGAAACCATGCCTTATGAGGAAAGACTTATGGAGCTGGGTATGTTTAACCTGGAAAAAAGACAATTAAGGGGTGATATGATAGCACTGTTTAAGTATTTGAAGGGGTGTCACATTGAGGATGGAGCAAGCTTGTTTTCTGCTGCTCTAGAGACTAGAACCCGGAACAATGGATGCAAGCTCCAGGAACAGAAATCCCACCTCAACATTAGGAGGAACTTTTTGACAGTAAGAGCTGTTCAGCAGTGAAACACACTCCCTCGGAGCGTGGTGGGGTCTCTTTCCTTGGAGGTCTTTAAACAGAGGCTGGATGGCCATCTGTCAGGGATGCTATGGCAGGGGGTTGGACTGGATGGCCCTTGTGGTCTTTTCCAACTCTACAATTCTATGATTCTATGGTGGGGATGGTATATTTTGCATGTTTTCACATACTTGGGGGGCTTTCTGTGTGATTTGGGGGGGGAAATGTCCATAAATCCTGCCAATTATTTTAAATGGGGGTTGGGGGGACTTTTGGGGACTGGAGAAGGGTTTCATGAGCTTGAAAATGGGGCTTCATCAGCCATATGTGGCATTTGGCCCATGCTATGTTCACCCCTGGTTTAAACACATAGCTGTGTGTGCATACTGATCTGGACTGATTTCTCACATGCTTACTTGTAAGTAAAAGGTGAGGGGAAAGGCTCTGCCATATGCCACACCCTGAATGAAGTGCATAGTTTAGCCCTCCAGTATATAAGGGCTTTTCCTGATCAGAACAACAGGTATAGAGATGGAGGGACACACCTCAATAATTTCTTCTTGCCATCTGGCTATTAAGGCTATTAAGGGCCTAACAAGAGCACGTTTCAAAGCTCCCTGTTGACTATTGCAAAGACTGATACAGTAACGCAGAGGTGGAAATCATGCAGCCCTCCAGATGTTTTTGGACTGCAACTCCCAGCATTTCTCACAATTGGCTACGCTGCATAGCTTCCAACATTTCAAGAATGACAACCAGGACACTTGTGACCAAGCAACATCAGAGTGTGGTCAAGATGGCAAAAGTTATTAATGAGGAAGAACAGACAAGTAAGGAGAGACTGTTGCAGTTTGTTTTTGCCTCAACCTACTGGGAAAGGCAAGATGCAGTTCCCTTCCCCTCCTCTCCTCATGGATGAGTTAAGTGAGTTCTGCATTTTGAACTCAGCTTGCAGCAACTGAAATAAGCTGAACCCGAAAGGGGAAAGTTGGAGGCAGAGACATTTTGGAAGCAGCTGGAAAAGTGGGAAGACAGAGGATTAACTGGGACTGTCCCTGCCAGATTGAGACAGTTGGAGGATATGATGCTGGTTAAGGCTGCTAGGACCTCCATTACAACATCTAGAGGGCTACATGATTCCCTCCCCTGTGATAGTAAGTTAAGTGCCAGCCAATGCATGTTTCTGCAATACACCTCTGCAAAGCTGTCTGCCAGAAGCTTAACCCAATGTGATTCCAGCCTCCTAAACAGCACATTTTGCAGCTTGGCTATAAGCTAGAGACAAACACTTCTCAAAATAAAATTACTCATTGTGGTTGGTGAGGTGGAGTGCTCTCCTGTGCATGCACGCAAGCCAAGCAATGCTGCTGGGTTGCATCTGCTTTCTTTACAGAGGAGCCAGCACTGTCAGCTCAGTGGCTGAGGTGGACTCTGAACCTGAAAACATTACACGATGGATCGCAAGTGAGGAAATTATCACTTCTTCCAGTCTTAAGTATACTAAACAGCTAGAGGTGTGACTTTAGGGGAATTCTGAGCTAGTCCATCCTTACTTAAGTCAGCATACAAATGGCCTTTGCAGGGGGGTGGATGTTAACTCCTGGAACATGCCATCTGCTTATGCTGCAGAGAAAACGTTTGGCAGTTGAAATTAAGCCAGTGGAAGAGACAGAAGCTTATGATTTTGCAACAGTTGGTTGGGGACAAGGAGCACAGGAAGGGCATGTTGTTTGGTTTGGGAGAAGGATGCTTGTTTAAAAGCTATTGCCTGTTTGCCTTGGTGCTCAGCTTGCATGTTTCCTAACACAGAAAGATAATTCATAACATTATGTTTCCATTCTCCTTTCTTCACAAGGAATTTAACCCTACATAAAGCATCCCTTAAACTTCCTATGGCTTTCAGAAGCAGGGAGCACTTTTCATTGGCTTTCTTTCCCCTCACTACCATTCTGAAAACACATTTGGTCATATAATGTGACCTTGGCTCTATGGTGGTTCTAGCTATACTTTTGCCTGACTGATCAGAGATGAAAGCAATCAGGAAAAGTGGAATATTTCAACCATGAGAAAAAGCCAGATATTCAAGGCCAGCCCTACCATTAACTAGAATGAGACAGCCACTTCAGGTGGCAGATGGGGGGAAGCAGTGTGGCAGGGTTCCCCACCCACACTTGGAGGACAATCATCTGTATTCCACACAGACTGTCCTATGCCCCCTAAACGAGCCTCCTGCCCTCAGGTGCAAAGCTTGGAAGTAATAAGTACCTATAAGTAACAAAAATACAACAAAATTCACAAAACAGTGATACCTTTATTGAGACAAGTAAAAAGCACAAAATACATCATGCAACCTTGCAAAGCTTTGCTGGCTTCTTCATCAAGCAGAGATGTTAAAAAGCATACAGGAGAAGAGAACTGATGACGTTACAAACACAGGCTTACAGTTTGGACTTTTTCAGACAAGTAAAATGCAATGGAAGCAGCCTCGCCACGTTCCCAGGCTGCTGCGCTGCAGGGCGTCCCTTTCGGATGACGCCCATCCCTGCCGGTACTGTTGCAGTACCGCAGGGACATTTGAGTGTAATATTTTGGCGATTTTTACTCACGAAAGTTGATTGTGAGTAAAAATCACCAAAATATTACACTCAAATGTCCCTGCGGTACCGCAACAGTACTGGCAGGGACGGGCATCATCCGAAAGGGACGCCCTGCAGTGCAGCAGTCTCGCAATGTGGCGAGGCTGCTTCCGTTGCATTTTACTTCTCTGAAAAAGTCCTTTGTCTCAGCTATTACTTCTGTTGTCAGTAAGATGGTCTGGAAGGATGTCGATTAAGGCAGAGGTTGCTCCCTTTCTTAGCCATGTAGGTTGCTGTCCTTGAGCAAGCAGGGATCACCGCATTGAGGCCATGATATTGAGAACACTGCTGCGCTGGGCAGGGCACATTTCTAGGATGGAGGACCATCGCCTCCCAAAAATAGTACTCTACGATGAACTCGCCATGGGTTAGCATAAGAGGGGTGCTCAAAAAAAGTGATACAAGGACTCCCTGAAGCAACATCTCAGGCTCGGCCAAATTGATCACCAACAATGGTCCGCCCTGGCCTCACATCGAGAGGCATGGAGACGCACTATCCACAATGCTGCAGCCTTATTTGAGAACTCACACCGAACAAGTCTTGAAGAGAAATGACAATGCAGAAAGAATCACAACCTGGAATCATCATCCAAGGAGACCTTCTGCTGTGCTTTCTGCAACCAGACTTGTTTATCTCAGATTGGCCTTTTTAGTCATCAGTGCGCTTGCAGAAAGCACGGGATCTTCGTTTGCGAAGAAAAGCCAGAGGGAGAGTGAGAGAGAGAGAGGTACCGGGGACAAGGGGACTTACTACACTCTGAACTAAAGCAGCAGTGCAGCAAGAAGCTTCTGGGCTGCCTTACTGCATGACATCATCATTCTTCCACTGCTCTGCCATTCCAGTCTCATGGGAGACTGAGGTAATATCACATCTTTTTGTGAATGGATTTTTCCAGTTAGCAAAAAGATGCAGTTTTACCTTGGTCTCCCACGGGACTGGAATGGAAGAATAACCATGTTGTGCAGTAAGGCAGAATGGAAGACAGAACCTTCCCGCTGCACTGCCACTTTACTTCAGCATGCAGTAAGCCCCACAGGCAATAACATTTCAAGTCCATTAGCAGCAGCAAAGTAACTCCCATTGAGATCAAGGCAAACTCGGTCTTGTGCTTACTGCCCCTTTCTTAGGCGGAGAACACTGAATTTCTCAAGAAGTCTCTGTACTGTTACATCTCGAAAAACCTTTAGGTGCTGTATAGGTAAAACTTGCCAATTGTAGTCCAAATGAAAGAGTTTTACCTTTTTTGGAGGTAGAACCTCAAAGAGTTAAGTCCCAGTCCATTAGCTCCCTCTAACAAGTTAACTTTTGGGGTAACAAGGATGTCACAAGGTTACATTTCAAAAGTAACACAATGGAGGTGATAAAGTCAATTTATTTGTGTAACAAGTGACACTTTCAATTTTTTGGATTTATTAAAAAAAAAAAAGCAGGATTGGGTGAAGTGCAGACCTAGGAAATTTTTTAAAAAATAAAAAATAAAAATGGCCTTCCAAAAAGAATGGATTTCTCTCTCCTGCAAGCACCTGGAAGTGGCAGTTCACTTTCCAAAGAGGTTGCAGAGGCCTCTGCACTGACATCAAAAAATACTTTAAATAAATAAATAAAACCAAGAGTTACTTTCCAGCCATTGGGAGAGGAGTTTGGGGGCAGTTCATGCTGCCCTCAGAGGGTCCTAAGGCAGAAAATTGTTCCCCCAGTCCCACCACAATTATGCACCCTGTTTTCAAGTTACTTTTAAAGGACATTTTAGAGGCATTTTGATCAGAATTTTATGCCACAGTTTTTCAGTCTTAAGGAGCTCCTTTTAGTTAAAAGAAACAACAACAAAAAGTAAGGAGGAACACAGTAAGGAATGCAACATAGTTTTCACCATTATAATAAGTAACAATTAACCACTTTCCCAACCATTATAATGAGCAGTGGGAACATGTTCTTTTTCAAAATGTAACCTTAAAAGCTCTGGTCACTTTATGGTGGCAGAGCCTAGCCCATCTGCATTGTTGAACTAAGATTTGGCTGCCAATGAAGTCATTTTTTTGTGCATGGAAAGAGGAGCTGTTATATCCTTATCCTCAAGCATCAAAGTATCCTGGGCTGGCTTGTGCCTTTTCAGTTCTGTTTGTGAGATGTAGAGTTAAGGAACGGGCACCAGCATGCATCTGTCCCAAATGTCTTTGCTGTGTCCTTACACTGGGTTTTGTCCATGAAGATCCCTTCTCCCACCTTTGCTTTGAGACCCATGCCTTCAGTGCTATGAGCTACCAGGTTCAGGTTATAAGGCTGAAAATTATGGTCTGATCTAAACCTGTTCTTCAGCAATGCCATATTCTCATTTGATTCAGGCTCTTTAGACATTTGTCTCTGGAAAATAGGGTGCCAACTTTTTTTTTTTTTTACAATGCTTTTTAATAGTTCAGGCTTTTAACAGCTGCTCAGTAGGGAGAAAACAGGAGGTGCAAATCATTGTATCTCCACTGCGCATGCTTCATGTACTGATTTCTGCCTATTATGCAGTTGTTAGAAATGCAAAAATCTTGCCACACACACACACACACACACACACAAGTTGTCAGGAAATGGACTATGTAACCAAAAGGCAGAAGGGAACATCAAACTATGGGGAAATATTTTTTTTTAATTCTCATCCATACCTGTTGCTATTTGCCATCAAGTTGAATTCAACTTATGATGACCCTATGAATGAGAAACCTCCAGCAGCCCCACCGAGGACTGTGGCTTCTTTGAATGAATCAATCCACCTGTAATGCTGGGTTCCTCTTTTCTTACTACCTTGCACTTTACTGAGCACTATCATCTTTTCCAACAAGTCACATTATCTCCTGGTGTGTCCAAAGCCTTGGTTTTGTCATCTTGGGTTTTAGGAAGAGTACAGTCCTGAATTCTATATTGCTTTACAGCAGCGTAGGAATTCTAAATTGTGATACAGACTGCTCTGGTTAGCAAACATGGAATAAAATAAAATATATCTGGTTTTGATGGGTATCCCACAACTGTATATGCTCTGTGAGAGATATTAGCAAGTAGGACTTGACAAAAATTGCTTGTTGAGAAATTTTGGGTTCAAACCAGCTACTGCAAAGCTGAGAGAGGTTTTAAAACAATAGAAAATGCAGTATTAATTTGTAAGCTAGGGTAAATTACATAAGGAACCTGACAACTTGTCCAGGATATATTGGCCAGAATCCTCTTGATGACTTATGTTGGCATAACAAACCATTAGGCCAGCATAAGGCTCTTTTTGGATCATGGCACGGCAGCAGCAGCAGGGGTACAGAAGAGAAAGCCATCTCCATGACCAGAGAAAAGTGCCTAGAAGCCAGGAGAGCAGCTTTGTCTCTTAATAGAGACATGTCCTATGACATACCACCACTACCCCCATCACTGCAGCGCTTGCAGCCATTCTGCCCTGCCACCATGCTGCTGCTTATGACACTTCCACCACCTATCCTCCACTGACATAGTTATGCTGGCCAACAGTATCGCAGGCATTCTCCTAAAGATGCAGCAAGTAAAATGTTCACTACAGTTGTCCCTCCATATCCATGGGTTTAAGTATTCACGGCTTGAAAATATTCTTTAAAAAATAATAATCCAAAAGGAAACCTTGATTTTGCCATCTTATGTAAGGGACACCATTTTGCTATGTACTAACACACATTGTACTAACACACTATGTACTAACACCATTGGAAACTGCTTAATGCAGTGTAGATGTGTAAATTGCTATTGCTTAAAACAATTTGTAAGCCACTCTGATAGTCTTGTGCTGAAGAGCAGGGTATACATAAATAAATAAATAAATACAAACATTAACAGTGACCCAAAGAGCCAAGAAAGAGAAAATGTCTTCTTTTGCATTGGCTTGATCAGTGCAGTTCACTAAAACAATGTGTACCCTAGAATCCTGTTCTGTTTTGTTCTGAAGAGTTCACCCCAAACATCCCAAATGAAGTGATGCTATCTTCTTAACTGTGGGGTGGAAGCACTAAAAGATCCAAATTAGTTCTGAGAGCGCCTGACCCTTCCTAACACCACCCTGGATTTGTTTAGGCAGTGATGGAGGTGCCACCCCTGGGCGGAGGTTGCCAGGTTGTCAGGTGAGTCTCTGAATGTTTCCATTGTCTGCAAATGACCCTTTGTTAAACATTATGGGAACACCTGGCAGGGAGCTGGCTTAAGTTAAGTAGCCTCCATTAGAGGAGGCAGCATTTGAAAGTTATATGGAGGAAGGGGGATGTCATGCTCTTTTAGAGCTCAAGAAGTGGTGGAATATTAGAAGGAAAGTATTGAACAAAACAGCTAGTTCCCATGGACAGAATTGTCACAGTATTCCACAACAGCCATTGTTCCATTATCACTCATCTGCATCCCATCCTGATTTTTATCAATCTGAAGTGGCAGAGAACATTTACTGAAAGCAAGAGATACTCATTCCATTTAAAGCTCATTTTATTATTGAGCAATCCACATATCATGTAATGAGTAAGTCGCATCCACTTTACAAACCCAAATGTCTAATAATTCACAGCATGCTGGCATTACAGAGGTGGTAAGTACTAGTACATGAAGATCATCTAGGCCACCTCTCTGCAGCAAGGAAGAATGCCTTATAGCCTTGTTAGCCCTTCTTGATCCTCTCCATTGACGCCCCCTTGTCGTGGGAGAGAGGCTTGCGTACCCTAATGATGTTTTGAGCTATGCTGGCGGTGGCATAATAGCCACTGGTAGGGTCTCCCATGCCAGACAGGTCAAAACCGAAGGGTCTGACAAAGAGCGTCAAAGGGCAGGATGGGCTCTCCAGCCTTGTGGCAACCGTCCTAGGAGAAGGAAAACTCCAATCCCAAACCCGGGCAGATGGTGCTCGTCCAACCCTGTAAGGTCAACCATCTTGTTTATCTCGGATTGGCCTTTTTAGTCATCAGCGCGCTTGCAGAAAGCGCGGGATGAGTCCTTCCTGAATCTTCGTTTGCGAAGAAAAGCCAGAGAGAGAGAGCCTTCTTGATACAGTGCTGCTATTTGCTATTACTTGAATACCTTCATGTTACACCTTTAAGAGTGACATATGGGATTCCCAAGTCATCATCTACCCAGCCACAGAAATCAGGCCAAAATGTACTTAACTTTAACAATGAAACAGAACATGTACCCTCTGACCATTTCCAGGATATAGCTGTTGGCTGTTTGACGTTTGCAGTCAAGGTAGTATCTGGGTTTTGGTTATAAACATCCAGCCTGCTCAAAATTCACTTTCCTGTTCAATTACGGAGACATCCATGATAAGATGGACACTCTAGGACAGGAATGGACTCTCCTGCAATTCATGCAGGGCCACACGACAGTCACATTAAATTTGGCTGCCACCACCAAGGTTTCTGCCCATGCTGCAGTTGCCAACAAAAGCCAGCAGGAATGCTCTCCATGACACAGGAGTATGTCAGAGCACCCTCATACACTGTAAGTCCTGCTGGTCTGCAAGACAAGAATGTTTCCTTTTCTTCTTAGTACAGTGTGGGGTTTTTGACAGTGTGGTTGTCTCAGCAAGGGCAGTCATGTTTCTGTGGCAGCAGCAAATGGGGGCAGTGGGGGCTACAAAAATGGCCTCGAGAGGCCACTTCTGACCCAAGGCCATATGTTGTCCCATCACTGCTCTAGGACAACTTTCCCCATAAAGTGCATATTACTTTATCTCATATGTATCTCACATTTTTTTCTGCAGCAGTATGACAAGACGTTTCTATACCAGTCAAATGATCTTGACTATGATAACTGAAGTTAAACAAGCCAGAACTAAAGTATAGAATTATGTGACATTCTGCACCCATAACAGTAACACGCTGCTGCTATGCTAGACACCACGAGTAGTATCCACCAAGAAAGGAGATCCAGAGTTTTACCAGAAGAGATCCCCAGTTGCTAGCTGAAGCATTGGAGCTGTTATTTAAGCACTGCACAGAGCCTCATTGCAGGGCAGTGCCTGGTGCAAACCATTGATATCCTCTTCACTTGTGTCAGCAGATGCTGTGCTATCTTCTCAGCTGCTCTGGGCCTACATGTTACTGAACTAGCAGCAACCTCAGAGTTTCTGCTTCTGCTTCTGCTTCTGATAAAGACATTGGAGACTCCTTTCCCATTCAGCAGTATTCAACAGCTCACAAATGTACCACTGCATGAATTGGTGTCACCAGCACTGGCAAAACAGCTTCCCCCCTCCACCTGTCTCTTCCACCACCCTCCAATAGAACCTTTCTACTTTTTAACGAGCTGCAAGAGGTACACCTTTCCATAGCATAACAGGGCTATAAGGCAATAGTTAAAGGAGGAGACATCTGCTCTCTTGTGTGTGTATATGAGCAGTAGAAGCACACACACAAAAACAGTTTCCTTTCTCATAACTAAGTGTTCCCTCCCAGTCCAAAGTTCAAATAAGCACAATGTTTTTGTCAATGTTTACAAGTGGAACCCATTGTTTCAAGACTGTAGGATAGCTTTCTACAAGCAGACTTTGCATTCCAAAGCAGTGTGAACTTTTATTAAAGAAAAGTTTGACAAAGAGGCTGCTCAGTCTGTGAGCCCCACCTAGGGAACTGGATGCCACTCTTAGGCTGCTGACACACTGAAGAAAGAATGCAGTTTGACACTGCTTTAACTATCATAGCTCCATCCTATGGAATTCTGGAATTTGTAGTTTGTTGTGGCACCAGAGCTCTCTAACAAAGAAGCCTAAATATGTCACAAAAACTACAAATCCCTGAATTTCATAGCATTGAGCCATGGCAGTTAAAGCGGTGTCAAACTGCATTATTTCTGCAGTGTGGCAGCAGCCTTAATTAATCCCCAGTCCCTCCCCCCATGAAAGTACAACACATTCCAATAGCATCTCTACTGTGGCAACTCTTGATGTACCACAACTGCCTGCCCACACAACAAAATTTTCATGAGTGTATGCCTTCAAATTGCCTGTTGACTTATGGTGACCCCATTAATTTCATGGGGTTTCTTAGGCAAGGAATACTCAGGTGGTTTGACAGTTCTTTCCTCTGAAATATAGCCCACAGCACCTGGTATTAATTGGTTGTCTCCCATCCAAGTACTAACCAGGGCTGACCCTGATTAGCTTCCCAGATCAGATGGGATCTGGTGTCTATTTAGGCCCTCATACAACAACATATCAGTTTCGATATCAGCTAGTGCTCCTTGGTATCAACATTGTGCCTACATTATTGCCTTTTCTGGCTATTGCTGCTGCTGACACTAAACGAATGCTTCTGTCAGAAAAAATGTACACTTTGATGTTGCAACATTTCGCTTGTTGTTGACAACATGCAGTAATTTGACCTTGATTTCTAAGAGGGGAGAAAAAGTTTGTTTCTTATCATCCTGCAGGCCTGAGCAATTCTAGGGTGGTAAATCTTTCCTTTTCTATTCTTGATGAAAGAATAAGCATTCTCCATACATGAGATATTGCTCCTGTACAGAAGAACAAATTTCAAAAGTTTTCTCTCCACAGGTGAGGTACGAGGTTTTGTGCATTTTTCAATGACTATTTGCATTTCAGGACTTTGAGGGGAGGGATATATACATTTACAAACAAACCCTTTGGGGTTTGACCAAAAAAAAGCATTGATTTTGATTTGATTTGATTTTGATTTGTAATATCGTATTTTGCACACATAAAAATTGTGCATTTTGTCAAGACACCTTTTCTCAATGAGAACAATTGCAAGTGTTCTTTATTTCCTTAGGGGGTCGTTTACACGGGCAAATATTCCTCTAAATATACCGCTAAGATAGCTCATAGTTCCCACGGATCACAGCACAGCATCGCCTCATTCAGAAGGGGGGAAGGTAAAACACCCAAATATAGCGTGCCAGGGGATGTTGCTACTTTTGCCAGCATATTTGCAATGTAGCATTTTATTGGCAGTGTATACTAAGGGCTGCATCAGATCTGCATTGTGATTGGTTTCTGTGGTGTAAGGGGAAGGCTTAAAAGAGAGGGACTGCATTCAGTAGCGATCAGGAAACTTTGAAAAATCCTCTCTGCTATTTTCCAGAAGGTCTGCCAAGAAAAAGGATTCCCAAGACCTTTCAGTCATAAAGTTCCCATCTGTCAGCTCTGCTTGGGGGAGGGAGAGAGAGAGAGAGAGAGAGCACGAGTGAGAGAGAGGGGGGAGGGAGGGGGAGGCTGGAAGAACTTGTGATAGGTTCACCTTAGGATCCACGGCATGGCAGCAAGGTCTTTTAGCAGAGAGATTACTGTCCCTCCGCTTCACAGAGTGAGTTCATTTACAGGCAGATTTACAGAGACACAGAGACAGAGCCACTACTTTGATCTTCCCCCCTGCTATTTTGGCAGTCTGTGAGTCTTGGTCTATGCCCTTCCCCATACAGCCTTTGTCTGCTTGGGAGGCCACGCCCCCCACACTTTTTCAAGTCTGAACGTAAAAGCGGCATAATTAGAAAAAAAAACCTGACTGGCACAGATGCGGAAAAGAATTAAAACACAAGTTGCCGCAATAAATCTGCTGTGTAAACCAGCCCTTAGGCCGTTCTGGAAAATAGTGAAGAAATAATACAATGGCAGTTGGCTGAATACTCAGTACCATGGAAAGATCTTCACTCTCTGGTTTAGGAAAGCTGACAAATGACATATAGGAAAAGCTGGTTCCCAATTAGATGGAAGAGCTGTGACCAGGAGATGACACTTGCTCAGGGAGAATGTAAATATGCAATCTGTATGGGATAATACATTTTCTGAATGTGAAAGAACCACTAGGCTAAGCTGGCCCAGGATAATACCATTTCTGTAGAAACTTTGGGACCAGGGAGAAACCTTTTCAAGCCAAAGGATAATTCTGAAGCTGGAAGCAAGAACAGACTGGACAGCTGGGCTTTTTTATTGCACTTGCAAGAGCTTGGTTACACCAGGATTCCTTTCCTCTCTACATTTGTGTTTAATGGCTTTAATGACCATTTCAGAGAGCTCTTTGGGGTTCTATGGCTCATACTTCTCTTCTTGCTTTTGTTCTCACTCCAGCCTCCCTATTATAACCCAGACAAATGTGTTGCTCACTCAAGAATTCTGAAATAGGCCTCATCCCTCTTGGCAGCTACCACCATGCAATTGGGCTACATTTTCACTTTAAAAACAAACACAAAGGATACTTTGGGATGAGGAGAAGAGAGTATGCAAATTACCTGTGGCAGATCTTTCAGTAAGGCTTCACAGAAAAGCTCAGTCAAATTGGAAGACCAGAGCCAAGATTATTGCTAGCTGGGCAGTGTCCCTGAAAAAAACCTGGAAAAGCAAGTACTGTACTGATAGCATTAGCCCTTGGGCTTTCAAATGTTTAAAATGTCAAGCAGCTGCATCCAGCTTGAATCCCTACACAACTGACAAAGCACAGCAATATTATTTATTATTATGATTATTATTGTTGTTGCTGTTGTTGCTACTATTATTTCCCCCATATTTGAGACTGGAGAACTTCAGCTGAGAGAGTGAATTGCCTATGGTCAGCTTAGTACCCTCATAGTAGGGGTGAGATTAAAAAAAGGACCACTCTGATTCATATGTAACATGCCCCCCTTTTTTACTTCCAAGTAAATATGTGTGGGTCAGGTTGGATCAGGATCCCTGTACATGGGTAAAGGAGACTGAATCTTACCCTCAGCTAAGTCCCCTCTGAATTGCATTGACATATAGTGACTAAACATAAAGAAGAAGAAAAATCTATGTATTCCAGTAGAGGGAAGGGGTGAATTTAGATGGGGAAGTGGCATTGGGGATAACATACCAGCATTTCACAGATGAAAACTGGAAACATAACAGTGTGCTCAAGATGGCAAAAGTGATTAGTGAGGGAAAAGGCAAAAGCCAGGAGAGGTTGCAGCAGTTTACTTTTGCCTGAGTCGACAGAGAAGAGCAACATTCTTCCCCCTCCTGTCCTGTCCCGCTTCTGAGTTAACTGAGTACAAACTACTTTTGCACTTCCAAACTCCGTTTGCAGCAACTGAAATAAGCCCTGGACAAAAGAGGGAAGTGGGAGGAAGAGAGAAAAATGGAGACATTTTAAAAGCAGTTGAAAAAGTGGTATGACAGATGATTAACTGGGACTGTCCCTTACAAATTGGAACATTTGGGAAAGTACCATAATGGTTATTCCTCTTCTACTGCATGCAGTGGTTCCAGCCTGAATTGTTGGTTCTGATTTGTTAGTAACAAAGAAAGCGAGGCGTGGCTATATGCTGCATATTTAAGAGCATGTAGTTTAGGATTCACCTCCTATCCAGTGTCTGGCACCAGCAAGCCCTCCTCCATAATCAGAATAGAGTTTACAATGCATCCCTCTGTTCATCACCATTCTGATATAGAAAATATGGCATGGGTTTTGGAATATGGATAATTTGCAAAAGTCTGATTAAAAGAGGGTCTTAAATACCAGTCTAAGACATGTTGGTGGTTGAAGTGAAACACATTCATAACAGCTTGCTGAATCGCTGAAAGATCAGTCCCTGTTGCCTTCAACTCTTCCCTTAGGTTTCACAAAGTTAAGCAGCCTGCTTCAGCTTAATGGATAGAACCACACACAAAATGAACACCTGGTTGAAAAAACTGTCAGCCACTGCATTTTTTTTATCTTCGGTAAAACCAAAAAAAGACCAGTGCCTTTTAAAATCTTGTTTGTTTGTTTCAATGGTGTTAACATATGGGGGAAATGGTTTTGTGCAAAAAAAAAAAAACCCTCCCCCCCACAAACACACAATATTTTTCACAAAACTCATATTTCTGCAAATGAAATTTTTGCCAACAAGTCCTAAAATGAGGCGGGGGTGAGGTGCAACCTTCCCTGTATTCTCTTCCAGAAAAATGAAATTTTTTTGGCGGCGGGGGGAATAAACTTGGTGAGAGGAATAGCAAGGAATGTGTCATTTCTTCTTCAGCCAGGAAAATTCTAGGCCTATTTTATGTTTTGTGTTTCTTTAAAGTTTTATGTTTCTTTAATGCCAGATGTTGTTCTGTATTCCAGGGAGTTTTAATAAATAATGTCAGCTGAAGACATCTCTGTTTAGTGCTGTATCCCATATTCCAAAAATCTATTAACAACATAAGAGCCAATCTGGATAAGACCAAAAGCCTATCCTACTTGCATACCCCCAACTCTCCCAATGTGGGAGGGACACTCCTGATTAGTCATTCCCGCACTTTTTCAGTTGCTTTCAAAATGTCCCAGTGTCTCTCTCCTCCTTTCACTTTCCCCCTTCGTCCTTGGCTTACTTCAACTGCTGCAAGCTGAGTTCAAGATGCAAAAGTAGTTTGCACTCAATTAATTTGTGGGGCAGGGAGGCAAAAGCAAAGTGCCGCAGCCTCTCCAGCCTTGCGTGTCCTTCCCCACACCATCTTGACCATAGTCTGATGTTGCTTGGTCAAATATGTCCCAGTTTTCAGTCCAATGTGAAACATTGTCCCAGTCCAATGTGAAACACTGGAGGGTCTGTACTCATCATTTCCATACCCATAGTGGCCAACCACATATCTATGGGAAGCCCACAAGCCTGATACAAGGATAATAGCACCATCTGGTCCATGTTTCCTAGCAACTGGTATGGTGAGGTAGGCTAATTGCCTTTGATACTAGGATGTGATATATAACCTTCAAGACTACTAGCTATTGATAACTATCTCCTTTATTAATTTGTTCAATCTACTTTTAAAGACATATGGCATCAGGTTATGCTGGTCCCCCTGCTTTTTGTTTTGCCAAGGTTTGGCCACTAACAATGGATGGCACTGAAAACCAGTTTGGACTTTGAAGTAAAGAAAGGTAGCCAGAAAGACTAACCACAGAAATGTTGGCACTGACTGATGCAAAGCAGCCTTGGGAACAGGGAAGTTTGTGCTGTTCAGATGACTGTACTGTTTTAGGACTAGCACTGCCTGCTTATCTGTCTCTTTACTTTCTACCTGGTTTAACTTTCTATTTATAAACAAATGTGTTTCTGAAATGTTGCAAAGCTCTCAAAGTGCTGTTCTCAAGGAATCTGACTGAGCCTGTCATGCTGTCCTGAGAGTTCCTACTACTTTGGGGAAGTAGCAAGCAGGAAACATCTGATGGAATTACCACAGTTGTGGCCAACCATAACTCCTATGGGTGTCTCTACAAAAACATGCCTATTAGCTGAATGGGAAAGATTGAATTGCCCAGCCCATTTCTAACTAGCTGGGTGAGTTACACTTTAGAATTAAAACTGGGCAGACACTGTTGCTAACTGGTGCTCCCTGTAATAGTTTTGCCCTTCCTGTAATGTTTTAACGAAAGTAGAAATATACTGTGATTTATTTATTTTTTAAAGTGCATTGACCCAACTACCGTGAACCCAAGAACAGGCAAGAAAATACTATTGACCCTAATGTCAGTGTTCACATGACAGAACCAGGTGACACAAATCCAAGTGATACAACTCTCATCACACCTGTACTATCTTCCAAAAGGGAGCTGTGGATACTGTCAACAATTCATAGCAACATCATACTAAAATGTTAATTGTTAGGATCAAAATCATGGCCTCAGGTGGTTCTTATTTAGTGATATCTCAAGCACTATTGCTTTCATTCTCCAAGTCAGAACTAGCAAAGCAGTTACTGCATTGTTGCCTAACCCAATTCAAGCTCAGCTTTAAAAATAAAAATAAATAAATCCCTATACATGCATCCTACACCGAGGAGATTTTCACACAGCCACTTTGTCCCATTACAGGCACAGAACAGGGTCTCTGAAAGATTTTTCTCTCAGATGACGTTCACCCTGTTCCGTGGCCTAAGTGTTACTGTTCTGTTTTCTCCCTGTCATATAGTATTCAGGGGGAGAAGTCGTTATTAAACACCCGGTTCCATTTCTGTAATGGATCCCTGTTCTGGAATGACAGGGACAGGGGAGGAGTTCCGTGGTGAGCACTTCCTGCCATGATTGGGACATCAAGGTAATTGGGACCCCCCCAGGTTACTTTTTTAAAATGCTTTTTATTTCTTGATTTGACAGCTGGGGGGGGGTATTTTGAATTTCCCTCCTGCTTGCTTTCTCGCAAGAATGAGTGGGATTTCAGCTGGCTGGTCATAAAGGCAGCCTTATGATGACTGCATTTATGGCTGGCCAGCAAGGAGGATGGGAGCCCATTCCTGCAGCAGAATGGAGTAAGTGTGCAAACATTTACCTCCATTCCATTGCAGGAATGGGAAAGGGGCTTGCGGGACAGAAATGGGGCTTTTGGCCCCAGTGTGAAAATCTCCAGAAAGGCTGGATACCACAGTATATGAGTAATGTATAGTGCTAGCCAGAAGCCTCTCTCATCATCTGGAAGGACCTTCAGTGTGCTATGGGTCTGCCATACTGAGTCCAGAATCCCAGGTCTTGCTGGTGAGTACAGTTGTCCCTTCATATTCCCTGAGGTTTGGTTCCAGGACCCCTGTGGATACCAAAATCTATGAATACTCAAGTCCCATTGTATGCAATGACATAGCAAAATGGTGTCCCTTATATAAGGTGGCAAAATCAATGTTTGCTTTATTTATTTATTTATTTATTTATATCCCACTCTTCAGCCACAAAGGCTATCAGAGTGTTTTTTGGATTATTATTTTTTAAAGAATATTTTCAAGCCGTAAATACTTACATCTGTGGATACCAAATCCATGGATACAGAGGGACAACTGTAGTTCTGAGGTCCAGGAAATTGATCAGCAGCCTCTTCTGGACAGAACTGCACTCCCTTTGAAAGTACAGCTCAGTTGAGGCCCAAGTAACCTTGATGACTTGGAGTGCCAGCTGCAACCATTCCTAATTAGAGATAATCTTGCCATGGTGGCTGATGCACTGGTAAATTTAAGGTTGGCTTATTGCAACGTATATCTATGTGGAACTGCTGTTGAGTTGGTCTAGAAGCTGTAGCTAGTACAAAATGCCTGTTGCCAATATATGTAATCAGTGGGGGAGGGAGTACTTGCTGCCTATATAATACTAGGCCACATTTAAGGTAGTGATACTACTATACAAGACACTATACAACTTAGACTCAGGTTATGCAGACACCTCCTCATCCCTTACACTCTTGTTTGATCTCTTTCATCTTTAGTGAAGGTCCCTATAGCAATGTTGTTGCCCCTGCCTCATGGAACATCCTGCTCCTTGAATTAAGGCATATAACAATGAATGTGGTTTTGGGACACATGTTTTAAAATTTTCCTTTTTTATTTAGGCTTTTCCAGATTTGCTTCTATTGATCAAATATTCTGCTGGTTAGTCTTCAGAGGAAATCCTATTTTTAATATCTTTATACTACATTTTAGTTTTATGTTTATATTTTCTTTAGTTTTTCTGATTGTACACTGCTATGGTAAATTCCTTACTTAAGCAGTATATAAATTTATTAAAATAAACAAAGAGATAAACAAACAGATAAATAAACATGTAGTGCACATCTTTACAATCCTGTGAGGGCATTAGTCTGCAGTGTTACTCTGCAGAGGCTGTGTTAAAAGTTGTGAATTAGATTCAGGGATGGCTGCTGTTACTGCCACAACTCCTGTATGCCAATAAGTACAGGTGATGGTAATCCACTCCCATAAATGAACTACTGTTTTCCTTCACCATATTTAACATGTGGAAATAGAAGTCATTAGACCAATGGTACAAACTAATTACATGTCATTTGGGAGTGTTTTGCCTAATGTTGAAATCATATATGGAACAAGAAATATACAGTACTATAAAGGGACACACCTCATGCTGACAGGTCCATAACAAAGCAGTTGCTTACCATTCTCAGGCGTTTGGGATTTTACAGACCATAAGGGCACAATTAAATTAGCTACAGTCTGGATAACCTCCACATCTATACTATTTGGACACCCTGCAACCTTTAATCTTCACAACTACTTTGGAAGCCCAAGGTCACATGGAAAATATGTTGAGAAGAAGACACCTGAACCTACCTTCCCACATCTAATATTATGTTGAGCTTTGTTTCTATAAAAACTACCCATTTCCTCTTTATTTTCCATTGACAAAGAGCCTTTGTGCTTTGCCCAGGTTGGAAAGTTCCAGGTTTAGAGCTGGATCTTATATTTAAAAAATTTAGGTATCTTTCTTGTTTTCAGAATTCTTAGAGATTCTCCTAAGTGAAACCTAAAACCTTTGCATAACCTGCATGTTTCCAGACCAGTCCATATTACACCTCACAAAAACATTATACAGATACTTTAACTTCAAAATCTTTTTTCCTAATCCACCACCCCCTGCAAACAAAACATAGTTTGTTTGTTTAACATCTTGCCTGATTAAGAGATTCAGAGATCCTGAAAGCATGCATATATTTTTGTGCCCTTTTGGTTGGCCTAATAAAATATTACACTAATACAGATTTGGGTTGTTTTTTTCCCTTATGGTCAGCACAACTACTTTTTGTAGTAGTTTAATGCTTTCTTGGCACATGCACCCAGAAACCTGTCCTCTACCTATAATATCTTGATGACATTTTTGTTATCTGGACATGTGGAAAGCAATCACTTGAGAAGTTTCATGAGGATTTCGAGAACTTCCACTCTATCATCAACCTGGGCCTAGAACAATCCACACAACAAATACACTTTCTTCATTTTAAGCACCATACTCTGTCAAAAACCCACACTTCACTAACATATATACATACCTCCAGTGTCCACCAGAGTATACTACAAAATCTGTTGTTTACAGCCAAGCCCTCTGATACAACCACATCTGCTCAAACCCTCAAGACAGAGATTCAAAACTCTTGGATTTACAATAGGCATTTCTCAAGCTACAATACCCACCTAAGGAAGTGAAGAAACAAATCAAGTACCCATGAACAATCTAATACAGGACACACCAAAAACACAAAATGGCAGAACACTCTTAGTGATCATCTATGGTCCCAGCTGAGACCACTCAGACAAATCATCAACAAATGACAACAAATTCTGGAGAATAATACAGCCCTCTCGCAAGCTCTGGGAGGCAGGTTTTTATTGGCCTACAAACAACCTCCAAATCTTAAACAGCTACTCACTTATAGCAGGACACATAACAGGGAAAAGACCCTGCCACAAACCCAGATGCCAACTCTGTCCCCACATCTATTCTGGGAGCAATATTACAGGGACCAATATAACCCAAAACATTGGAGGTACATTTACATGTTTTCCCGCCAATGTGATATATGCTATCCTATGCAAGCAATGCCCCTCTGCACTTACATTGGACAAACAGGACAGTCATCTGATATTATCTGACATTAAAAATTGAAGTACCCAAAAACCAGTTGCAGAACATTTCACCCTTCCTGGACATACAGTAGAATTTAAAGGATCCTTGAAAAGGGAAATTACAGCAGAAGAGTAGAAAGAGAAATAGATGAAGTGAATTATATTTACAAATTCCAATTTATTTAAAGAGATATGAACAAAGACAATGTCTTCATGACACTCTGTATATACTACAACAAGAGTCCTCACTACTGTAACAAAAGGAATCTTCTCAGAGAAAGTTTTGAACCGAAGGAAACTGATTGTCGGTAAGCAGATATATTGCTTTCACACAGCGATAGTAACTGATCACTGTAAATATCTGAAAGACCTGTATCACCTTATGCAGCCCTTTGAAAATGTAGGGCAAGGGTAATGATTTGCATCCTTCTCAATCCTATTACATTCCATCTGACTCCCACAACTGTCTAAATATGCTTTATACCTGAGAATTTATTATCACTCTGTACTGCATCCAAAGAAGTGGGTTTATATCCACAAAAGCTCATGAAAAAATAAAAACCAGTTAGTCTTAAATCTGCCACTACATTCCTTTTTTCCCCTTCCCCCTTTCTTCTTATTTTTATTCTACTTTTTGTATCACTTCTTTTTTGTATGTGAGCTGCCTACAGTGAATGCATAAAAGCATGAACACAGACTCCACTATGGCTTTACTGCCTCCTCATACATTTATCTGTACTCACTACTCATGTTTGGACATATTTTTCTTTCCTTGGAAGCCAGCTATAGGAAGGATTGCTATGGCTGATATACTTATGTCACTTTCTTCAAGTATTTTGAGAAGAATGAGCTGAGTGGTTGTCTGCTGACCGGCTTTGGTTCATGGGGCACCTGTTGGCTTGGCTGCTGTTCATTTAACATTTGTCAGGTATAGCAGGTGACCAATATAACCAAAACAATGAACAAATGTATGTATACAGTATACATTAGAATTTGTTCCTGCCTGCTGTGGCAAGTGTTCATCACATTTTGTCTATTGTGTCTGAGCACCAGAAATGCATAACCATTTATGTTCTCACTTTTATTTGATTCAAGGAAGAAACAGCTGGTTTTCTAACCCACATTAGATTCTATCAGTGTGAAATTTGCTTATGTACATGTGCACAGTACATGCACATGTATGCATACAAGCTGTTTAAAATAACTGATAAGGAAACATAAACAATGCAGGTCAGCCCAGTAGTGACCTGGTCAATAAGTGCTTGGAGTGTGCCTTGACCCCTTGGTTCTGCAGTGTGGCTTGTGCAGAATTGTAAAGCCTAGCAAAGTAAAGCTGTGTCCTGCTGATTTTTATTTAGACCAAACAAGTTCAAACTAGAAATCAGAAAAGAAATATATTTCAAACCTAAATTCTTTTTCATAGTTAGCAGAAACAACCTGTAAACCTTGGGGAATGGAAGGTCAAAGACACATACTCCTCCCACTCACCCACCCCCAGTTCATTGCAGGCAGGATGATTTTATTTTATTTATTTATTTATTTATACCCCGCTCTTCAGCCACAAGGCTATCAGAGCGGCTTACAAATTGTTTTAAGCAATAGCTATTTACACATCACATCTACACTGCATTAAACAGTTTCCAATGTGTGTTAGCTAATTGCTCCCACAAGCTGGGTACTCATTTTACCGACCTACGAAAGGATGGAAGGCTGAGTGAACCTTGGAGCCCGCTGGAATCGAACTTGTAACGTGGTGACTTGCAGTACTGGCATTTAACCACTGGACCACCAGGGCTGATGAAACATTGAGCCTCTGAACTTAGTTCAGTAAGCTGGGTTTGGCTCCAGGACAACCCCTAGATATGTGAAGTCAAAGGCTTTCACAGCTGGCATCTTTAGATTTTCCTTGGGTTTGTTCCAGGCTGTAAGGCCGTGTTCTGGAAGAGTTTACTTCTGATGTTTCGCCTGCATCTGTGGCTGGCATCTTCAGAGAATGGTTGGGTAGGAGTGTGTGTGTGGTTTATATGCTGTGAACCCCTGTTGGGGAGTACAGTAATCCCTCCACATTCACAGGGGTTAGGGGCAGACAACCCCCGCAAATGTGAAAAAGCCACAAATAAGAAATGAGCATGTGGGAGGGAGGGTTTCCACCCCCTTGGGAAGGGATGGGGTGGAGAGTGGGTGGGCAAGAGAATTTCCACCACCCCCCTTTCCAAGGCAGCGCCGGGCTTTGTGAGAAGCCCTTCGCTGCCATGGGAAGGAATGGGGGTGGAAAGCAGATGGGCAGGAGGCTTTCCGCAAATAATTGAAACTGTGAATGTGAAAGTCACGAATGTGGAGGGGCCACTGTATATGTAAATTTGTGTATTTGAATGATTAGTTTCTTGGTATAGAAATGCAAGGTGGATTAGTGTCTGTTTGGCTAATGGTTGGTTGATGGGTCATTATCCGCTGGAAATCCCCCTGTCCCTCGGTGGAATTCCTTTGTAAGTGTTGAGTTTTGATTCTATTGTTTTTCAAAACTGGAAGCCAGATTTTGTTTACTTTTAGGGTTTCTTCTTTCCTGTTGAAGTTGTCCAGATATTTGTGGATTTGAATAGCTTCTTGGTGCATTCTGACATGATAGTTGTTGGCCTGGTCCAGAATTTCTGTGTTTTTAAATAACATTTTGTGTCCAGGTTGGTTTATAACATGTTCTGCTACTGCTGGCCCATCAACCAATCATTAGCCAAACAGACACTAATCCATCTTGCATTTCTATGCCCAGAAACTAACCATTCAAATACACAAATTTACATATACTCCCGAACAGTGGTCCACAGAATATAAACTCCACACACTCTCCTACCCAATCATTCTCTGAAGATGCCAGCCACAGATGCAGGTGAAACGTCAGAAGTAATTTTTTCCAGAACACGGCCTCACAGTCCAGAAAAAAACCAAGGAAAATTTATGGATGCCAGCCATGAAAGCCTTTGACTTCACATCTTTCTCTACTCTTTTTCTGTTAGGAGGTGTTTTATGCAAGCAGGCTTTGGGGTATTCTTGTTGCTGAAATAAATTTTAACTGGCATGTATGTAAGAGACAGAGTCGCCTGCAAAGTTATAGCAACCCATGAATTTCACAGGGTTTTCTTAGACAAGGAATACTCAGAGGTGGTTTTGCCAACTCCCTCCTCTGAAATATAGCCTATAGCACCTGGTATTCATTAGGAATTTTTGGGGGGGATTAGGATTTTTTTTTATTGGAATAAGACCATTCTACTGAAAAATACACCTGAACACAAAAGTCCGTAACAATAACGCAAAAATAATAATAATTGTTTTCTTACTAATACAAAAATAAAACTATCTATCCTAACACTAATACATTTTTCCTCTTAATCTAAACACACTATAATCACATTATATTTACATGTTTCAATTATACCTATTTAGAAAAGAAAAAATCAATAAAAGATTAATAAAAAATACAAAATAATACAAAAATACAACAACAACAACAAAACAACAATAATAAAATATTTATTTAAAATATCCCTGGTATTCATTAGGGGTCTCCCAATCAAGTACTGAACTTGATCCTGCTTAGCTTCCAAGATCAGGCAGGATCTACTGCCTTGTGCTGAACCGCCTGCATGCAGGGTTGGGGCTGCGGCTTCCAGTGCATCTTTACACCTGCCGGTTTCGTCCCTCGCCAGTCGCTACAGGGCTTTTTTGGAAATGGATTTGTCCTTCGAGCCTGTGCAATGGATTTTTCTGGTGGAGCGCAGCGTGCACAGAACTGGCCTCACCCTTTAAACCAGAGATTCATCTGCCGTGGCCTTGCAAGCATGGACGTGGCAGCGAGGTCCTCGGGCCGTAGGTTTGATTAGAGTTTCCTTCTCTTAGATGGTTGACCTTACAGGGTTGGACGAGCACCATCTGCCCGGGTTTGGGATTAGAGTTTTCCTTCTCCTAGGACGGTTGCCATAAGGCTAGAGAGCCCATCCTGCCCTTTGACGCTCTTTGTCAGACCCTTCGGTTTTGACCTGTCTGGCATGGGAGACCCTACCGGTGGCTATTATGCCTCCGCCAGCATAGCTCAAGACGTCATTAGGGTACGCAAGCCTCTCTCCCACGACAAGGGGGCGTCAATGGAGAGGTAAACTGCCTTGTACAGTTTATTATTTAACTACAGTGTTTTAATGCATTTAACTGAGGTGTTTTATTGATCTTTAATGTTTTAATTATATTATAGGCTTTTCATTACTGTTTTTAACTCATCTTTGTAGTTATCTGCCTTTACCACTATTTTAGTGGAACCAGGGGAATATAAATTAATCATATAAGTAAATAAACATCAATGGATCAATTGGTGGTGATTTGTAAGCTTTTTTTTTATACAGCCCACAACACACAGTACAACAAAAGATCAATGACAGTAAAACAACCATAATAGTTAAAAGAAAAGAAATGATGATCGGATTGCTTGAGCAGCCAGATAAAAGAGGCAGACAAAGATCCACACTGGAATTTATCAATAGTATCAAAGATGCTGTAGCAGAAAATTTTCTGAAGAGTCAGGCCATTTGACTAGATGATAATTTGGGTTTCATCCAGTTCTGTGATTCTGTGGATGGCTAGAGGGATTAATTAAACTTGAAAGCCCACTTCTTAAACCTCTAGAAGGGGAGAGGAGAGGCAGGCCTCCTGAGAGAAAGATTTCTGAGTCTGGCCACAACAATTAATTTTTTTTAAAAAAAAAACTCCCTCATGTAACAATCAACTTTTCTTCAGAGATTGGTGGAACATAGAGTAATGCCACCTTAGCTGCTCTCAGTGGGCAAGCAGGATCATACACAGCAGCTGCCATACAAAATCTAAAATTCAGAAAAAATGTGATACCTTTATTGGCCAACCAAATGCAAAACACATGATGCAATCTTTTGAAGCTGTACTGGCTGTACAGTTTCCACATTGCTCTATGCATATCAGCCAATAGTAATCAGAGCTTCTTTAAAGTGAGACAAGCTATTTGGGTGGCAGAAAAAAAGTCTGCCCAGCAATTAAGAAGAGGACAGAAAGCATCTACCCAGAATAGGAAAAGAGGCAGATGACCTACTACAAGATTAGAAAGGCTTGTTCTGTCCTGGAGAAGAGGTATACATGTGCCGTACAAGATTTTTAACCTGGATGGGTTCCAAGGAAGTATTGAAAGCAGGGAAGCAGGGAATCCCAGTAGCAATTGCCCATGCTATGTCACAAGCTGCTTTGAAAATACAAGTCCAAAGCAACCTTGGCTGCAAGGAAGTAGCCATATGGTTCTTCAGATTTTTCTTGGTGACCAAATGCTCCAAACTGTGGGCATTCTTCAGAATGGACTTTTGGCTCCATCTGACTGTGACTGCTTACATTCAGTGGCAGGAGAGTGTCTTTATTTGCTGCTAGGACATGTTTGGCAGATTTATCTAGAAGCCTCTGGGGCATTGTGTAAATCTGGCAGAGATTCAGAAGAATGACCAAATACTGAATGAGGACAAACCACAGAGAGCATGATCTAAAATGGGTCTAGAATGAATACTGAATAGGAGCCAAGGTTTAAAGGGACATGACATCACCATCATTAATTACCAGTACTGTTCAGTTGCTGCTCAGAAATAAATCAAGCATTTTCATTGTCCTCCAAGCAGATGGAAAGAGCAATTGTTTTCCTAACAGACTCTCCTTGACTTTGCAATTTCTTTTATCAATCTTGATCATTAATGGGTAGAAAGGACAGTATTATGCCATGCTTATCTGTAAACCTTTTCATTTTGCAGAGTGCTTTATAATTCTTGTTTCATTTGCATCTTCACAAGAATCTGGTGGGTTAGACTGCCATTCCCAATATGTTTACCTGGAAGTGAGCCTTATTGGATCCAAATGGGGTCTATCTCTTAGTAGACATGTGCAGGATTATCCTGTTAATTGACAATTTCATCACAAAAGGAGCCAGGTACAGCACTGATTTGAACCTAGGTCAATGTTTTTTGTTCCCAAATGCCCTTAAATGCCCTCTGGGGTTGGGGGCATTTTGACACATTTTGCTCCCCTGCCTGGGCCATTATGGGATCAGTAGAGGCCTTTTTTTACTAACAAGAAGTCAACCAGAACTGACTACTTATCAGTTTTTAAAAAGGCCCTTCCCAGGAATAAAATCATCAGGGGGGCTTAAAAAGTGTCAAAATGTCCCCACACCCCTAGAATGTCTATGGGGGTATTGGGGGACAAAAATAATTGTGTGTGTGTGTGTGTGTGTGTGTGTGTAGGGGGTATGGCCCTCCAGGATCTCCTACCCTACCCACAGTTGCGCCCCCCCCTGCTATAATGCCACATTCTGTTGTTTGTTCATTTCTCAAATAATTTCTCCCATCCATCATTATGCACTAAGGCACTAATTTTAGTGCTACCACTATAGCGAAAACATTAACTATTTACACCACCCACTTTTGACTTAATTGTGGTGCTTGTGGTAATCCAATCACCCTTCAAGGGTTTTCTTGCAGCACTAGTAATGTATGTAATATTACCAGGATCGCACCTCTCAATGTCTACCCTCTGTCATTGCCATGTAATTATATAGGGATTCATAGTGACACTTGATGTGAAGATATTAGTTCTGTAAGGGCATAGAGCATAATTCCTGCCTGAAATTCCCAACAATGGGGAGGATCCTCTACCATAGCCTCATTGGCCTTTGCCACATGACATAGTTGAAAAGGTTCTGACTAGTGGCTCCCATGAGATTAGAAACCTGGGTGTGACTCTAATTTATGGCAGAACATTCATTATGAGGAAAGCAGATAGTATTGCAGACTAGCCTCAAGGTTGTCATGACAGAAAGGAGAGATACTTTCTGTCCACCCTGTTCTAGACTAGCCTGGCTGTCTCTCAGAAAAGTTGCAACAAAGCTTCAGCTACACAGAATTGCTACTACTCATACAAACAGATACAAATAAACTGTCAAATGAATTGATTTACTTTAGATTATAATTCATGTACTCCAGTTGAGTAAAACCTCATTCGTAATCTAAGTATATAATAAGAATGATCAGCCAGAGACCTGGAGATAAAATAAAGAGGGCTTTTGATTTTGTGAACTCCCATTTTGGAAATCTCAGACACATCTTTGCATTTCTGTTCATCCACCCTGAGAATGTCTCTTCACTCACTTTAAAGTCATCTGCCTTTAATTACCTTCCTGGCTCACAATAAAGTATATAGTATCTAGCTATATTTGCGTACACACCACTGAAATCATTAAGATTTACTCATGCATAATCTCACTGCAAGATTGTGCTCTTTGTAAACTGTGTATAGAGCTATCAATTTTCATGTATTCTGCTGGAAACTCTTAAAACATGTCTTTTTGTTCCTCACAAAATTAGGACTCTATTGGGCTATCTGTACTATGCAGTGGAGGTTAATTTTAACAAAAACAGACTTTCAGCTCCTGCCATATGATCCATGTTAATAAATCCTATGTGAGGTCGAAGGCTTTCACGGCCAGCATCCATAGATTTTCCTTGGGTTTTTTCTCGGCTGTGAGACTGTGTTCTGGAATAGTTTCTTTCTGACATTTCGCCTGCATCTGTGGCTGGCATCTTCAGAGAATGAACATGCCAGCCACAGATGCAGGTGAAACGTCAGAAAGAAACTATTCCAGAACACGGTCTCACAGCCCTGAAAAAAAACAAGGAAAATCTATAATCCTATGTGAATTTAGCTAAACCAATATGGTTAAGATAGTAACTCATTTCTCCAGTCCTCCATATAAAATTGAAGCCTTTAAGAACATGAAAAGCACTACGCTGAGTCAGATCAAACACCTATCTAGACCAACATGCTGGTTTTATTCCCACAGTGGCCAACAAGTAGTCTGTGGAAAACAAGCAGGATGTGAATATAATTTTTGTTCATCAGCAGCTGGTACTGAGAGGCATACAACCCGTGACATGAGATATAACATATGAATATTGTCTCCAGTAGCCATTGGTAGCCTTCACCTCCATGTCTTTGAAGTCACCGGAGAAAATGGTGGAGCTTATGTTGTAAATATTGCTGACAGAGAGATCCAGAAAGTGACAGAAATCACTGGGCATATATATACTCTTGCTGTTTTTTTGTTTTGTTTTGTTTTGTTTGTTTTTAATGAATATTGAGGATGATAATATCTTGACCAAAGATTAATTCTGGCATAACCTGTAGTGGTCAGTTGGTCATTCTGTTCCATTCATCCAAAGGAGAACATTTCATCAGATATATCCACTCAACTATATTAGAGGTGATTCTGTGAAGCAGAACCACTCATGGACCCACTTCAATTTGTGATATTATCCATAAATAATTTATAATGATAATCTATGTAAAACAACATTTATGTGTATGTTCAGCCAGTGTGGCATATTGGTTAAGAGTGAGAGTTTGAGACTTGAGAGACACTGCTCCATGAACCTATTATAAATTGCTACTGCCCCATGGCTGCAATTAGCACTTTTTCAAAAAAAAAAAAAGAAGAAGAAGAAGAAGAAAAACAGATAAGCCTTTTCATGGATCTCATCATCAGTCACCTCTAATTTAGATAACATTCACTCTGGAAACACTGGTCCTATCCTTTCTTGGATAGAACTAGCTATGTTTCCCAGTGTTGCTCTGATACAGTTTTTAAAATGAATGGCTGGACTGTGTCAACTTGCCATTCAGTTGCTTCATACCCTTTATGACTGAAGCCTGAAACACTGGGTAGTATGAAAAACACAGAACTGTAATTAGTTCAGTTAATTATGCTTCAAGACAGGTGGCCTCTTATATGAAATGACTACTGTACCCAGATTAGATATTCTTTCAAACTTTAGAATGTGTTCGATAAGGGATCATCAGAACCAGAATCCTCTATGAATCAATCAGATATATATGCTCCAAAAGGGTCCTTTTCTTTACCCTTCTGCCCTTTTAAAATCCTAAAACCTTGTCCTATCACATTTTAAAGCCACTGCATCAGGAAATGGTAAAGGCCATCTCTCTCTCTGGCTCAGGTGTTCCTCAAGACAGCAGTAGCAGAAGGTAGATCTGAGTCTATCAAACTCCTGGGTGGTTTGCTGTAGGACAGGAAGGTTTTTAAAAACTCCCTCTTGTCTTAACAGTCACAACGTTTGAGGAGTGGGGATTTTCTTCTATAAATTAGCTTGCTGAAAAAGAAAACTTTGGGAAAACCAGTACTGGATTTTGAGATGAAAAGTCTTGGGTGAGCATTCTTCTGGCACCAATAATAAATTCCTGGGCACACACTCAGAAGCACCTTGTTCCTTAGCTCTTAGTACATGTTTGTTTATCTGACCCATTACTCTGTACCTGGGCTCCAGTTGTGGGAATTCCAGAGTTTTAATTAAACACAAAGCAGATTCTGCAGTCATGGAATCTGCCCGTTTAAGAGATTTTTCTATATTTGCCCTTCTATGTGCCAAGGTAGCCAAATAAAGAAGCATGGCATTTATTGAACAGAAATAATTTGCCAAGCTAAGAAGAGATATGAGCTACCATGTGTGTGTGTGCACATACGCGCATACACACACAACAAAGGGCTAAAACATTTTGTTGACTGAGGCAAAGGACAAGCTGACACCCCACCCCTATCCACATACAAAAGCAAACTGGATCGTCAGCTGAAGTTTACTTCAGTCATGGTTACGGAAGAGTGTCCTCTGTTGTCCCTAAGGGTACCAGACTAGTTTAAGGAGTAACTCTGCCCTACAAACAAAGGGCTTGTCTGCATGGAGGGGAAAAATGGACTGCTCCACAGTAATAGCAAGTGGCAGCAGCTGAGACCTGTCTTAATGGTTTTACAGCCCCCATAAACTTTGCATGCCTGTAGCTGAGACAGTGGCCATGAGTGGATTACTTGTGTTTTTAAATTTGCCACTGCCACTTTTTTTTTTTAAACTATTTCTATGGTGCACACAAGCGATATTCCATCTTTCTGAGAGAGAGAGAGAGAGAGAGAGAGAGAGAGAGAGCGCACAAATCCCCATTTTATCACCTTAGCAATAACTCACTAAGGTGAAAATCCAACATGGTGGCAGCAGGTGCTTGTCCTATAACCCAGCCCTGCCCTTTGCGCTCATCCAGCCAATCAAGTTTGCACTTTGTCGTGTACGGGGAAGTGATTCATGTACGGGGAAGCTACACTAGAACTCCAATCATCACCCAGGACAAAAAAAAGAAGCACAATAAAAACATTGGTAGACCGTGCAAAAAGGATCAGTGAATCCCACTACCTGGAGGATGAACTGAGGCACCTAAACTCAGCCCTACAGGCTAATGGTTACTCCAGATCAGACATCACAAGAGCAGCCAGACCCAGAAAAAAAACCCCACAAGAATGAAGAATGAAGAAGAAAAACAGCCACCCAAAGGGAAGGTATTTTTACCATACATCAAAGGAGTCACAGACAGAATAGGGAAACTGATGAGGAAACACAACCTCCAAACAATCTATAGACCAACCAAAAAAAATCCAAGAAATGCTACACTCAGCAAAGGACAAAAAAGACCCTCTCACAGCTGCAGGAGTTTACCGCGTACCATGCAGATGTGGACAAGTTTATATAGGGACCACTGAACGCAGTGTGTAAACACGAATCAAGGAACATGAGAGACACTGCAGACTGGGCCAGCCAGAAAAATCAACAGTAGCAGAACATGTGATAAACCAACCTGGACACAAAGTGCTATTTGAAAACACAGAAATTCTAGACCAGACCAACAACTATCATGTCAGAATGCACAGAGAAGCTATTGAAATCCACAAACACCTGGACAACTTCAACAGGAAAGAAGAAACCTTAAAAGTAAACAAAATCTGGCTCCCAGTTTTGAAATACAATAGAATCAAAACTCAACACTTGCAAAGGAATTCCACCCAGGGACAGGAGGATTTCCAGCAGATAATGGCCCATCAACCAACCATCAGCCAAACAGACACTAATGAACCTTGCATTTCTATACTCAGAAACTAACCATTCAATTACACAAATGTATATATACTCCCCAACAGGGGTTCACAGCATATAAACTCCACACACACTCCTACCCAACTATTCTCTGAGGATGCCAGCCACAGATGCAGGTGAAATGTCAGAAAGAAACTATTCCAATGTCTCGATGTATTGTGAAGGAGGGGGGCCAAAAAGAGAAAAAACTATGTGAGAAAATCCTTCACAGCCTTCCCTCAGAAAAGGAGCTGTGAGGGGTATTTTCACCATAAAGACAACCTCCCCAAAAGGAGGGAGAGAGGAATGTCCAAAAGACTCAGCATTTAGAGGGCAGGGGGCTACAACCTAGCATCTGCTGCCTTAGGCGTTTGCCTCAGTGTATTTCATAGGAGGGCTGCCTATGTTTGTGTATACAAACACAGAGCTTAAAACACAAATATTTCAGCAGCTGTGTGTGTGTGTGTGTAATCTGACTGGAAACTCTTCAGAACTGTAACAAAGCAACCGCACATTTCCCTCCTTTTGCCTGAGGAAAAATAAATATTTCTCCCCATTTGAAAGTTAGGGACACGGTGGTGTGGGGAGGGGAGAAGAGGGGAGTCAAATCAGAAATTAAAAAAAGAAAAGAGGGCTCCAGGAAGCACAGCGAGCGAGCGTTTATCAGCCACCCTCTTGCCAAAGGCTCAAATTCTGCTGAGCTCAGGCAAGGGATTTTCCAGTCCTGGGAAGCGTTTAGGCTGCCCATTGTTTCAGGGATTAGCATTCAGTGTGACAGAGAACAGCTGTTGCCTCCCTCGCCCCTCCTCTCGCTCTCAGCCAATCAGCGTCGCGGCACTCTGAGCCCAAATTAGGAAGGCATTTCCCTTCCTGCTTAGGCGGCTTCTGACGTGGCCGAGCAGGGCGCGCGTCAGCAAGAGCGGCAGGCGCAGCAGCAGCTCCCCGGGTGGTGGTTGGGAAGCGCTTGTGGAAAACATGTGACGTAGGAGAGGAGCCGGGCTGTCGAGGGCAACAGGTCGTTGGTTCTCGCAAGGGGGTGGGGACTGTGGGGACTGTGGGGAGGGGAAGGAAGGGTCGACGATAGTTCATCAGTCAGAAACAAGGTGGATATAAATTAGTTTTAAAGGAATACCTGTACAACAATGTAAATTTGACCTGTTGTTGCATACAACATGCTAGTGCATCTACGCTACACAAATAATCCACTTTGAAACTGGATTATTCGCCATGGCTCCTTCCTATGGAATCGTGGGATCTGTAGTTTGATGAGATGCCCCCCTCTTTGGCAGAGAAATCATTGTGAAACTACAAATCCCAGGATTCCATAGGAAGGAGCCATGGGAAATAATCCAGTTTCAGGCTGGATTATTTGTATACTGTAGATGCACCCAGTTTGGAAAGGATTTTTTTTTTTTTAAAGTGTGGAGACTGTGAGCAAACTTTAGAGCTCAGCTTTCCTTGGTGGGGTTTATGGATGGCTTGGGGTATGTGTGTGTTCATTTAATACAGTGGCTGTTAGAGTTAGCACAAACTGATGAATTTGAGGACACGGTGCATCTGTATACAAACCTGGTGAATACTGTGACTATGTTCATAGCAACTTTTTCCCTCTGCAAAGCAGGCTAAATGGAGTGAGGGACAGGAGTTTGCATCTGCTCAAATCAAATCTCCAAAGACACAAAAACTTCTGATCTGAGTATTTGTATCAAATCAGTTCAAGCTCCAGAACCAATGATGCTTCAAACTAGGCTTGGAGTTAGTAGTCCTTCAAATAGAGTAAGGTTGGGTAGAAATGTGCCTTTTGGGATGTTCCTGTTCCCATCAGCCTCAGGCCAAAGGTAAGAGTTAATGCAAATAGTAGCATAGCAACATCAGGAGTGATGCCCTCAAGTGGAATCTGAGGTTGAATCTGAGATCTGTCTCTGGGCACCAGCCATAACTGCTGCTGTTTTAAAAAGAGTAGGCCCTCCTGGCTTGGCAGAAGGATATGGGGGAGGGGGGTCATTTCTAATTCTGATACCTAAAGCTACACCACTGAGCTACTCTCTGTAAAGCAGACCATAGCCACGCTTAGACCTATTCACTTACTACTGCTATGAAACAGCTTTCTACAGTAAGTCTCCGCTTTGCATTATCAATACAATATATTAAAGTATGGATAATTTAGATCCCACAGATTCTTCTTACACCATAGGCTGTGACTCTGTGGGGAGAAAGGAAGTGCAAATAAGATCCAAATCTATCACCAATGCAACATAGCTTGCATGAAGCGTTTTGTGCATTTTATTGGCCAACACAGGTATTGCTCTTTTGTGGGTTTTGTATTTTGTTTTATTTTGCTAATATGAGGGTCATTGAGTTCAACCTTGCCTTGATTTGAACTGTCAAATAGGAAGAATAAACTCCTCTGCAATAAACAACCCATCCCTCTGCTGAACTGGTTGGGGAAGGCACTTTCTACAGTAAATATTTTCATTTACTAGCCTTCAGTCTTCAGTTCCACTGCTGTTAAAGGTGCAGATGTAGTTGCTGAAAGAAATGTTGATTTGGGTTGCAATCCTCTCTCCAGTTACTTGGGAGTAAGTTCTAAACTCTGTAGGAATTAGTACCGAATAAGAATGTTGTGTTAGTTAACTTTCAACTTGGCATGGCATCCCTCAGCTTTGGTTAATCCTCAGTCTTCCCCAATTTGGGTGCTACTAGATATAGAATCATAGAATCATAGAATTGCAGAGTTGGAAGAGACCACGAGGGCCATCCAGTCCAACCCCCTGCCATGCAGGAAATCATGATCAAAGCATCCCCGACAGATGGCCATCCAGCCTCTGTTTAAAGACCTCCAAGGAAGGAGACCCCACCACGCTCCGAGGGAGTGTGTTCCACTGCCGAACAGCTCTTACTGTCAAAAAGTTCCTCCTAATGTTGAGGAACTTTTTCAGAATATTTTATGAAAAGATTTGGAAATATTTTCTTTCAGAACGATGCATAAAATGTTTAAGACAGGGTGGCAATATATTTACTTCCCCAAAATGTCTAAAAAGCATGTTAGAGGAAGACATTTTCATAAGCCATTGTACAGTTTCTGATCACTGCAATTCTTGTCCTTGGTTGCCCCTTCTCAGTTCTCTGTATAAGAATGAGCATTTTATCTGTGCTTGACACTATGGAGAACTAGAGGAGAAAAAATATTTTTTCTTTTTTTGTAATGATGATTGTTTCTTCTGTTTTTATTGTGCTTTACTTGCTCTTAATAAGCTCAAAACCAAAGAGTTGCTTTATAGTTCAAGATCCTATAGTTCAATTTGTAACAAAAAAATAAAAATTTTAAAAAGGAAATTCAATTTGTAATTATTGTTTGAATAAACTGTTCTTTTAACACACTAAACATGGTACTTTTATGCCAAACAAAATTATACATAATATATTTTATGTTACTAAGGTAATAAAGTGACTTTCAATCTGTAAAGGGTGCTAACATAATTTATTTTTCCCCCTGAAAATTACCATCACTCCCCCATAAAACACTAGGGAAAAAAAATCTTCCCTGTGGCTTCAAAGTTTCCAGAAATTTTACATCTTTAGTTTTACCAGCAAGAAAAGAAAAGAAAAGAATGGATGAAAAAAAACCAAATAAAGCTTCAAGAGGACAAGAAACATATCTAGAGCTGAAAGAGGTTCCAAATGTGCTACTGTTAATGGCAATCTCAATTAATTTAGTGTTAACCTCATAAAATAAAAAATAAATTAAAAAAAATCAGCCATCCAACCAACCTTTGTGCTGGGACATTGAGGAGTAGGTAGGGCTCCTACCAAAACTCTTGAAAGGGGTGGGTAAGGTGTGGCCTACAGGACTTCTAAGTGCAGCCTCTGGAGTTCCTTAGAGACAGATTCCCCCTCCCAATTTTTTTTTATTTTGTTGGCTAATTTCCAATATTTTTTTTTGCCAAAAGCCCCCTCCAACTTGCAAATGCAGTGATTTGCTCCCATTATCCCCAGCTAGCATGGACCATGATATTTGGGGATAATGAGAGTTCTGCTCCAAAGTGCACTATGGCTCCAATTAAGGCCTGCTCCTCCACTTGCAATTGCACTCGTGTATACCAGGGATTAGCTCAGAGGACAAAGGAATGATGAATTGATGAATGATAGATAGGTGGCGAAGTGTCTGCAATCTTTAATCATGGAAACAAAATTGAAGACAGAAACAGTGTTTCAAATAACATTGATCATGTAACCATCCAGTCTCTCCTGATTACTGATTACTAATAAGAGTTAACATTTCTGGCAGAGAAAGACAAAAAAAAAAAAAAAGTATTAATAAGCAGTCCAGTGCAGCTCAGAACAATTTAGATGGACAAATTCTCTTTGTACAGAGCTGGCCTAGCATATTAAACTGATAGTGATTTCTTTTGAGTTAGAAACCATTCTTGTTCTGAGAAACTGTACAGCAATATAAAAGCATTTGAATTTGTGGAGAACTGCAAATCCTCACAATATTTTGTCTCTTGCATACAAAAAAGGAATTCCATGGGGAGCCAGTGTGGTGTAATGGTTTGATGTTGGACTAAGGACTTTTTCGGATGCTGAAAAATAACGCAAGCAGCCTCGTCAGCTTGCAAGGCTGCTGCACTGCAAAGCATCAGTTTCGGATGACGCTCGCCCCTGCCAGTACTGTTGCGGTACCGCGGGGAGAGTTGAGCATCATATTTCCTTGATTTTTACTCACGAAAATCGTGAGTAAAAATCAAGGAAATATGACACTCAACTCTCCCCGCGGTACCGCAACAGTAACGGCAGGGGCGAGCGTCATCCGAAACTGACGCTTTGCAGCGCAGCAGCCTCGCAAGCTGAGGCTGCTTGCGTTACTTTTTAAACATCCTAAAAAGTCCTATGACTCTGGAGACCAGGGTTCAAATCAAGTCACACACAATCAGCTCTCAGAAAACCCTGTGATAGGGTCACCATAAGCTGGAAGCAACTTGAAGGCACACAACAACAACAACAACAACAACAACACAGTATTTCCATAGATGGCCATTTCCTATGACTAAGGAGCTCATAATGGGAAGAGGGAGCAGACTAATACCAGACTCAGTGACAGAAAGAGAACTGAATCTGGGCTTGGGGGGTTGGGAATTACAAATATTGTCAGTTTCACAAAACCACACAACTGCTATCCTTGCAATTTCACTGTTGCAAATGGGTTAAATACAACTCTTCAGCTAGTACTTCTCAGAATCATTCATTTGCTTTTACACTCCAGTAACTAAAGCAACATTTTACACTAGACCAGTGATGGGCAGATATCCTGCTCTGTCCTTCATATCACAAGTTCCCGTACAACAGAGATGGGGCCATGCTGCTCCTTACTTCCGGGCCAATAAATAGCAAATAGGATGTTACATAAGGGATTATTTCTACTACTGTTTCTTATACTCCCTTCTTACAATAGCTGTCCTGGGGCCTGTCTGCATGGTAAAAAAAAACTGTACTCACCCTGTATTCATGGCACAGTTGATACACATTTTCAATGATGTGCATTTTCACTGGGATTTCTGCAGGAAACTCTGGATCTGTAAGGTTTGTGGTTTGTTCCACATTTGAGTTGAAAGCCCAGATTTCTGGCCATATGTGGTGGCTGAGGATTGGCTTTGGAGCAAAGCTGGGACTGGACTTCTGATGGATGGGGCTCTGTTCAATCACTTTTTAATTTTTAATTTTATTTTTTGATTGTGTGCATATCTGGGTAAGCGTATCTCTGCTTATCCAGTAAAACAGTACTCTGGGACCATGTATATTTGCTTATTTGCATGCACAAGCAAACAGGGGAGAAAAAACAGAGCAGCCTCAGCTGCGTGGCTGGAAATAGCATGACATATAGGACATGTAATTAGTGTAGGACTGCCCTTTTACTCTGACATGGATTACAGTGTGAAGGGATACTCCAATCTACTCTTGTACAAGTCCAGTGTTTGTGGCATTTATGGGGCTGCTGTGGATCAAAGAGAGCTTTGAGGTAGCTGTGGGATTTCCTGCCAGTGTAGACAAGCCCTTGGTTTAACTCTTTGTCTGAGTCATTTTCTGACTTCACACATCCATGAAATTGGTGGATTTGCAGATGGGTTTATAGATATATTCCAGCATGAAGTTGAAGTCAAGGGCTGAGATCCACAAGATTATGCTAGCAGAACAAGGCATGCAGTGTGATTGTTTCTCTCCCACCTCTTCCCTTCTAGCAGTCCATCTAGACTAGTTGTAGGAATCATGTGGCCCTCCAGATGTTGCTGGATTGTAGCTTCCATCATTCCTGCTTATTGCCTAGGCTGGCTAGAGCTGATGAGACTTTACAGTTCAGTGGCATCAAAAACATTGCGTGGTTCCTATCCTTGATTTAAACTGTCTGCATAATCGGCCAAGGAAAATGACTTTTGAAAACAATGAATATAGTGATGTGCTGAAGCTATTAATAACTGGGCAGTGGTAGGATGTTGATCTGGGACCCAGAGCAACATCCTACTGGAGCCTGGTTATCAGTGGTTTCAGGATGTCATAGTATTCATTCTTCTTAAAAGTTACTCTCTCAGGCTCTGACCCATTGTGTCTAAATGCTACATTACTGTTTGAAAAATGTTTTCTAGGTAGTGGGGTGGGGCCTGTAATCTGGGCAGCAAGGTAGGAGCAGCATCAGCTACATCTCCCAGGGACCCTGAACAGTGTGCCTGCTGGTGGGCCCTTCCTCTCTTAGTGGGTTATTCGGCTTGTGAGTCACAGAGAGCAGAAGCTCTCAGGGTCATATGCTGCATACATATTCCAAACACACCACAAAAGCCATAACAGAACAAAAACTGAAAGCAGCAGCTATATAAACACTTTAAAAGCAAGACACAAATATGTAGGCAATTAGGAAAATCTTAAAATACATAAACATTGAGCTGGACCATTTTAAAACATTGCTTCAGACCTATCATTAAGAGTAAAACAGAGACCAAGTTACCAATGAAAAGGCCTGTCGGAATAAAAAAGTCTTTTCTTGGTGCTCAAACATTCACAAAGTAAAAGAAATCAGGTATTTCATCACTTAGAAAAAATGAAAGCAGATATAATTTGCATTCAGGAAACACATATAAAGGAAAAAGATCAAAAATTGTTGAGAAATAGGAAATTAGGACAGGAATTTATAAATTTAAGTAAAAAAAATAAAAAAGGAATCATTATGTATATAAACAGAAGATGGCCAGTGAAAGAAATCATAAAAGATCTGAAGGGAAGGTATATTGGAGTAGAGGTAAACCTGGTAGGAAAAAGAACTTTGATCCTAGGAGTATACGCCCCATCTGAGAATAAAGACAGATTTTATAAAAATCTAATGAAGACAGTACTAAATATAGATCATGATAGCCTAATATGTTTAGGGGACTGGAAATGGATTATTGGATCCATTAGAACAGTGATGGGCAACCTTTTGAGCCTAGTGTGTCAAACTTCGCCAAAAAACTGAGCATAACTCGGGTGGTGTGTCACTTTGAGGAAAAAACATTATTTCACAATATTTGTTGTTTAAATAACATAAATGTATAATTTTATATATAATTGTATTTAATAAACCAAAAACTAATTATTTAACTTACCTGCTTAGTGACTTCTTTGTTCATCCGTCAGTCAGTTTCTTTTGTTGGTCTTAATATTATTTAGCTTGTGTGGGGTGTGTGTTCCTTATGTGAATAACTGTTCCTTATGTGAATAACAACGGCTGCCACTAATGGCAGAAAACTGCACCCATACCATGCCACAGGCCCTCTCCTCTCCCAGACTTCCCTCACTTATCTCAGCAATGATCTCACTTTTCCCACTTAGCTTAGCAATGCGCAGGGAGGGCAGGGGTGGTGGTGTCCAAGGTAGTGTCCGAAGTGCTGCTGGGGCCAAACTGGAGGCTTTGCACCAGGGCCGGCCTATTTATACCGACCCCGTCGCCAGCCACCGCATCATCCAGCTGCGCCGGAAATGCAGCCGGATGGCCCTCCCCTCTGTTCCAGGCAGCCAATTGGGGCACAGCTGACCAGCCCCAATTGGCTCCCTTTTTCCCACTTTCCCTCCAGCAGCCAAGGCTGCCGGGAAGAAGAAGGCCAAAATGGTGGCCTCCTTGGAAGGGAGGGTGTTTCTGGTTAGCCTCCTCCCTCCAGCCCCTCCCATCCAGGCTATCAGGCACCCTCCAGCCCCTCCGCTCCAACCACTCCCCTCCATCCCCTCCCCTACAGCCTCCAGCCACCCTCCGTGACTGAGCCATGGAGAAGACCCCTCCCATTCAGCCAAGCTGCACGGGGGGGGGTGAGAGCATCGCTGGCTGGGAAAGGTCCCAGCCAGCGAGCTTTTACCCCCCTCCCCCGTCCAACCTCACTGAATGGGAGGGGTGTTCTCCATGACTGAGTCACCCCTCCCATTCAGCCAAGCTGCACGGGGGGGGGGGGAGAGCATCGCTGGCTGGGAAAGGTCCCAGCCAGTGAGCTTGTATCCCCCTCTCCAGCCTTGCTGAAAGGGAGGGGTGTTCTCCGTGACTGAGTCACGGAGAACACCCCTCCCATTCGCAAGGCTGCACGGGGGGGGGGAGAGCATCGCTGGCTGGGACCTTTCCCAACCAGTGAGTTTTTACCCCCCCCCCGTGCAGCCTCACTGAATGGGAGTGGTGTTCTCCATGACTGAGTCACGGAGAACACCCCTCCCTTTCAGCGAGGCTGCACAGGGGGGGAGCATCGCTGGCTAGATGGGAGGGCTGGATGGGAGGGGTTTTCTGAATGGGAGGGCTTTTCCCTCTTCCAGCCCCTCCTCTTCAGTGACCAGCCACCCTCCTTTCCCAAAGCCGCAATCGCAGCTTTTGGAAGGGAGGGTGCTGGCTGGAAAGCCTCCTCCCAGTGGTGACTGGGGCTTCGTAGCCCCGCCCGCCACTTTCATTCTTTCCTCCGCCTCCCTAAAATGGCGACCAGGGCTTTGAAACCCTGATCGCCACTTTAGGGAGGGTGGTGAGGGGGAGGGGGAGGGGGGAGCGACCTAGCCGCATGTCACCACTGACGGCTACACGTGTCAGTGGTGACATGCGTGTCATAGGTTCGCCATCACCGCATTAGAAGATAGAACCTTGGGGAGAAAGATAAGAATAAATGAGAAGCAAGGAAAATTACCAAAATCTTTTACAAACTTTATGGACAACCTCTCACTTCTTGAGGTATAGAGGTATTTATACGAAGACATGAAAGATTACACATATTACTCAGAGTGTCATAAATTTTTCTCTAGTATAGATATGTTCTTGTTATCTAAAAACATAGTGAGAAATCTCAAGAGTATGAAAATACTACCAAGAATACTATCAGACCATAGTTTGATAAAATTTAGTATAAAAGATATTAAAAGAGAATATAGCTGGAGGCTTAATGAAAAATTACTGCAAGATGAGAAGGTGCAAGATAGAGTAAGGGAATCGTTAAAGAATTATTTTAAAGAAAATAGAGGAGATGAGACATCAATTCATAATATATTGGACACAAGTAAAGTAGTTATAAGAGGGATTCTAATGCAAATAAACTGGGAAAGAAATAAAAAGAAAAGAGAGAAAATGCAAATGTTACAGGAGGCTTTATTTAAAAAGGAGAAGGAACACAAAAAAGATCCATCAAATGGAGAATTGACAAAAGAATTAAAGATAATACAAGGTCAAATTAAAATAGTAATGGCTGAAGAAATAGAAAAAAAGATGAGATATGTAAAACAAAGGTATTTTGAGAGTAGAAACAAAGATGGAAAATGGCTTGCGTATAAACTGAGAAAAGAACAAGAGAAAAACAAATTCTGAAAATAAAAGAAAATGGTGATATAATAACTAATCAAGAAAAAATTAGAAATGGTTTCCAAAAATATTATAAGAATTTATTCAAAGAACATCCTCTAAACGAATCAAAAAAAATTTAAAATAATAGAATACTTAAATGAACAAAACATGCCAAAGATAAGCAATACACACAAAGAAGATCTAAATAAACAAATAACAATAAGTGAAGTAAAGAGAGCAATTAAATCTTTGAAAAATGGGAAGACTCTAGGCCCGGACAGATTCCCAGCTGGTTACTATAAGAGCTTCAAAAAAGAATTGAAGGAACTGTTACTAAAGACCTTTAATAGCATAATATTGGAGGGGAATATCCCATTATCCTGGAAGAGTGCCAATGTTTCATTAATATTAAAAGAAAACAAGGACCCTGAAGAAATGAAGAGCTACAGACCCATTTGTCTGTTCAACACTGACTACAAGATTTTTGCGACTATTATGGCGGAAAGATTGAAGAAAATATTAAATGAGTGGATTGAGAAAGATCAAATAGGCTTTTTACCAAAGAGGTACTTAAGAAATACAATTGTCCCTCCACATTCATGGATTTGACATTCACGGATTTGGGTATTCACGGCTTGAAAATATTCTTAAAAACATAATAATCCTAATAGCAAACCTTGATTTTGCCATCTTATATAAGGGACACCATTTTGCTATGCCATTGCATATAATGGGGCTTGAGTATTCACGGATTTGGGTATTCACGGGGTGTCCTGGAACCAAACCCCAGTGAATGTGGAGGGACAACTGTAATACTAGAAAAATATTAAGTCTGATTGAGTACTTTGATAAACACCCAGAAAAGAAATTAGCATTAATATGTTTAGATGCAGAAAAGGTGTTTGACAGTGTAAATTGGTATTTCATGGTTGAACTATTGAATAAATTAGATATAGGAGAGAATTACATAAAAGGGATTAAGGCCATATATAATAACCAGATGTCACAAATTATAATAAATGGCCAAAAAAAAACAAATATAATAAAATTGGAGAAAGGAGTAAGGCAAAGATGCCCCCTTTCCCCGTTACTTTTCATAATAGTCTTGGAAGTCTTATGTAGAAAATAAGATTTAAAAAGAAGTTTGAGGAGTTTGAATTAAAAACCAAGTATACACAATCTGTGTGTTTGCTGATGACTTGACGGTTTCTTTAGAGGATCCACTAAATTCAATCAATAATTTACAGAAAATATTAGAAGAATACAGCACCCTTACAGGGATTGAGATTAATAAAGAAAAAACAGTAATGTTAATGAAGAATTTGGATAGAAAGAAGGAAAAAAAGCTTAAAGATCTATCGGGTTATAGGGTGGAGAAGAAGATCAAATACTTAGGAATAATTATTTCAAAAAACAATATGGATCTGGTTGATAACAACTATAAGAAGAAATGGGTCAAAATTAAAAGTGATTTAGAAAAGTAGAAACAATTGAATTTATCCCTATTGGGTAGGATACTGACAGTAAAGATGATAATATTACCTAATATCTGTTTCAAAATCTACCTATATTATGTAATGATAAATTACTTAAAACATGGAATAAAGACCTGTCCTCCTTTATATGGCAAAATAAAAAACCTAGAATAAAATGGAAAATTTTGCAGGGGGAAAAGCATAGAGGAGGCTTAGGCCTACCAAATCTGAAATTATATCATCTATCATGTGCTTTCGTTTGGCTATATGACTGGATCACCTTGGGAGATGACAAGATTATAACTTTGGAAGGCTCTGATTTAAGCTACAGTCTACACGTGTACCTGTGGTATGAAAAGGAAAGGATAGATAGAAACTTCAACAACCATTTTGTTAGGAAATCTTTGATAAAGGCATGGAAGGGAGTCTAAAAGAACATTTACACCAAGCTGCCATTATGGGTCTCCCCCCAAGAAGCATTCAGACCAATGGAAATGATTCACTCAGAGAAATGGTGGACCTATAAAGATTTATTAAAATTTCAGAAAGGATCTATTAATTTTAAAACAAAGGAAGAATTACAACAGGAACAGATAAAATGTAATTGGTTTCAATATCGGCAACATCTAGAAAGATATAACATGGACAAGAAATTATGGGGAATTGAAAATTTAAAGACAGAACTTGACATATTAATCATGGATGTTAAAGAGTTTAAAGTGTTGAAGGTTTATAAACTACTGCTGAAATTGGAGTTAGGGTCAAACTATCAAAGAGTATATGATAAAATGGTTACGTAATGTTGGGAACAATATCGTATTAGAGGAATGGGAGATGTTATGGAGGAAAAATATGAAATTCTCACCAAGTAGTGAATTAAGAGAGAATTACTATAAAATGCAGTTTTGCTGGTATATGACTCCATTAAAATTGGCAAAAATGTACAAAGAAAAAGTAAGCAATTGCTGGAAGTGTGGAGATACAAATGGCTCATTTTATCATTTGTGGTCATGTAAAGCTGCAAAAGAATTCTGGATCAATATACATAACTTGATAAGAAAAATATTTAAAAAGGATTTCAGATTAAAACCAGAATTATATTTATTGAATATAGTTGATGGAGAGTTTCCAAATGAATTTTAGAACATTATGCTATACATGACCACCACAGCAAGAATTGTTTACGCCAGATACTGGAGACAAAAAAGATTCCAAGTTGTGAAGAATGGATGTTTAAATTATGGGAAGTAGCTCAAATGGAACAACTTACTTGTTGGGTTAAACAACAATCGATAATGAGTTTAGAAAGGAATGGTAAAACTTAATTGAATATTGGAAAATGAAATGGAATGGATATATAGCAACAGGGTTTAGAGATTAGATTATGAGGTCAAATATAAATCGGGGACCATAATAAGGTGGTTTAACCAGTTAAACCTTCTGTTGAGGAATACAGAAAATAATTATAAGTTATACTATTGTATAAAGACTATAGATACTGTATTGACAAGTCCATTGTATGGCGTGGGATAAGCAGTATCAAGTAACAAAAGTCAAAAACAGAGATGAAAGCAAGTTAACTACAGTTGAGAAGGAAGTGGAATTTATTTATTTATTTATTTTATTGTGTAATGAAAATATTCTTTAAAGATAATAAATAAAATATATATATATAAAATTCACAAATTCACAAAGCAGAAGACCTCTCTAGACATGTTATTCCACAATTGGGGGGCCAACATGGGGGAGACCTGCTCAGGATGAGTAGACATCTGCCAAATCTCACTACATGGCAGCATTCAAATCTGGGATGATTGTGCAGGAAGTGTGCAGGAAGGTGTGGGTAGACTGATACTGTGACCCCAAGCCATGAAGTACTGTATCAGTTAAAATTAGACAGTGTCCACTAGTATTCTTGCTCCCATATTCTGTCTTCAAAGGCAGCCTCATATGCTAGGCACCAGGGCCAGCTCAAGACATTCTGATACCTGAGGCAGAGCAGTGAATGGTGCTACCTCACCCCTGATTCAAGGTGCTTAAGGATCCGGCTTTAGAAAACATCATTTTTTAGACCAAAACTTGCAGAATCCCTCAGCTAGCATAGACAGTAGTCCTGCTGGATAGGGAATTCTGGAAGTCCAAAACAGTAAGATTTCCAGGATCTGCGTAGGACCTGAAGCCTTCCAAGTTTGGACATCTGGGACAGAAAATCCCACAAGCACTTCTGCTCCCTCTCTGGAAGTAAAAATACAAGAATGACAGCTAAATGAGTAAATTATTTGCTGCCTGTTCATGAGACCAAAAATGTGGTACCTCAGATAGCTTTCTCACCCTGCATAATGTTTCTCTCACCCTGCTGGATGCTTGCTACATGTTGATCCTTGATGGTCAGCAACAGCTCTGAAGAGCCCCAGCAGACTACAGAGTTTTTCGGATGGCAATTTGTAATGCAAGCAGCCTCGTCCCTGTTGCGAGGCTGCTGCGCAGCAGGGAAGCTGTTTCGGATGACGCTGTCTCCCTGACGATACTGTTCCGGAAGAGCTGGGAGGCTACAGCGCCATATTTGGCAATTTCCTAATCATGGTCAATTTCGGGGACGAGGCTGCTTGCATTACAAATCGCTGTCCGAAAAAGTCCTACATCTAGCTACTGTTTTAATTCTGTTCAGTACACTGGAATGATGCCACATTGAAGGCCCTATAGGAAATAGAAATCTCTCTGGTGTTGCTTGGAAAAATGTGCTTCTCAGGAGGCCAAGTATCATTTGTGGCCTGTTTGAGAATACTGAGAGCCAATGTGGTATAGTGGGTTGGGTGTTGGACTAGGACACTGGGAGACCAGGGTCTGCATCTCTGCTCATCCATGGAAATCCACTGAGTGACCTTGGCCAAGTTATACTCTCTCAGCCTCAGAAGAAGGCAAAGGCAACCCCACTCTAAACAAATTCTGTCAAGAAAACCCTATGATAGGTTTGCCTGAGAGTTGCCATAAGTCTGAAATGACTTGAAGGGAAACAACAACAATGAGGGTAGATGACCAAGGATAGCATAGAGTTGGAAGGAACCACAAGAGTCATCTAGTCCAACCCCTTGCCATGCAGAAATACACAGTTGCAGCACTCCTAAAAGATGTCCATCCAACCTCTGCTTAAAGCCCTTCAGAGATGGCGAGTCCACCATACTCCAAGGCAGTTTGTTCCACTGCTGAATTGCTCTCATAGTAAACAACAACAAGAAGAACAAAAAACCTCTTCCTGATATGTAATCGCTTTTCTTGATACTTGGATTTAATATTGGATATAAGAGAGGAAAGAAGAAAGCAGTACGAAAGGTGCCTTAACATGGGGTTGCTGTCATCCGACTAGTATATCTAAATATAAAGAAACTTGGAGGAGGTCTGTATTGTTCTATAGTGTGATAGGTTTAAGAATAATACTGTACTCCCTCCCTCCTTCCCTCCAGTTTCTCTCACAGAGTAAATCTGTGTTTGCCACTCTGAACAACAGTCACAGAGTTCAGCTATCTGTTGCTCTGGGAAGAAATGCATTGCTGAGGGTAGATGTGGTTATCAGATGTGCTAAAATTAAATCCGCTCTGCAAATGAATCAGTCCATAACTATTTTCCCAGCACATCAGCAGTTTTCTGCATTGGCTAACTCATGAGAATGTCTCTCTATTCTTATTCCAGGTTTGTTTCTCCCCCTTTGTGGGGGCTAACTTCAGGTACACACTCATATATATATATATGTATGTTTATATTAACAGAGGTCAGAACTTGGAAAACCATTTTTGTATTACAGTTCCCAAGATCCCCAGGACCAGACAGTGGAAAGTTCACCCTAGTATCTGTTGTTGAATAGATGCTCCACATAGGCCACCGCTGGTATATAATTTCATTCAATAGCATCTGGGGAACATTGCATTAGTAAAAATCTCATTTTAAACTGCCATGAAATAAATGGAGTCATATGATATTTATAGGCTCTTACAGGTATTTAAAAGTAAAAGCAGTTTCTGTCAGGAAGCCTGGGAGGGGTGGTGTTCTTTTTGGGAGCAGGGCCCAAAGAACTGTTAATCCATCCTTGCCCACACATGTCACCTTTAATTCCCATGTTAGTATGCCACCTCTTCTAGAATATTTTGTTTTCAGCACTGGGTAAAATGAGCCTGCTTGTGTGGAGTGTTGCAGGTAAACAACTTGTGTCATTCCAGCACCGCCAGTCCACACAGCTTTTCAACAACTGCAGTAAGGCCCAAAAACATTGTGCTGAAATTGTGGACCATGTGTGTAGCATTTTAATTTGAAGGAATTTGGGGCCAGATCACACTAAGAAGTGAATTTAACAAATCTTTTGTTTTTTTGATCTTTTGCTGTGTTTCCAGAATGGACAGAATCATCCTATGAAATGGGTGCCAGGGATGCTACTCTAGGGATGCTCACATGAACAAAAACTTCCATGACTCAGGATATTCTTTCAGAGGAAAGGCCAGGTTCTTGTTTACTCCCCCATCCTTAAAGAGGGGGGTTAAAAGGGCCTTCACTTCTCCTCCAGATAATATGGATTTTACAACCACTATTGCAGGAGTCAAGGAGAACAGGGTTGGATGAACATAGGTGAAATAAGGGACAGGGTTTCAATCCCAATGAGGGCAAGGGAATTTCAGCAGGTGTTGCTAGTCACACAACCAGGTAGCAAGCAACACCTGATGAAATTCCCTCCTACACAATCTTGCTACCTGGGACAAGATCGATGTCATTTACTTCACCTGGCAACACTAGATGAACTGGCTCAGTGCCTTTGATTCTCCACAAAAAGTGAGGGTTAAAAATCAGCAGATTGTACAAGGCAAATGATTGTCTGAACTCAAATAGTGGGAATCTCTGTATTATGAGAGCCAGTATGGTATAATGGTTTGTGTTGGACTAGGACTCAAGGTTCCAATCTCTGCTCAGTCATGGTCCTACTAGGTGACCTTGGGCAAGTCATACTTTCTCCTCCTTAGAGGAAAGCAATGGCAAACCTCCTCTGAGTAATGCCACAAATCAGAGCAACATAACAATAACAACAGCAACCACTCCTCCTATTAAAAGTGAGAAGTGGATGTACAGATTTCTTTACTCCTGAAGTTTTTATCTCACTGTTAACAGGATCCTTCTTCTGTTTCCCAGGACATTTCTCCACCTTGACAGCAGAAGAGAATGCTAGGGTATTTCATTACTGCACTGGAGAGACTCCTCCTTGTTGAACAGACATTAAGCATTGTGATAATGTCTGCATATAAAGCATTGGGCCAATACAGAAGATACACAGGTAACTCCTACAGGGCTGCTTAACACTGAATGTTTGTAGTCTACATTTTAAAAACAAACATAAAACAAATGGTTCTTAATACAAAGGTAAGATAATTCTGACACTTACTGTAATATTGTTAAGTATTATTTAACCAATGAGGTAAAATATTCAGAAATAAATCATTTTCATTTCAATATTCCATACAAACAGTAAGAAACTGAATAGCGGAGGGAGAAGAGAAGCAGATTTTTTTAAAAAATTGAGAAGACCATACTGTACTCCCATCATCATTCTGACACAGCAAAATGAAACTGTTCTCACAAATATGGAAGATTCAGAACCAAACATCAGTAAGGACTTATAGATGCATAAATGGAAGATACAGTTACAGGATAATTAAGATGCAATGTAGACATACTGGATCTGGACATGTTGGATAAAAGTCGAAAAAGCATATTATTATGAAGCACACACAGGGTAATCTTTCACAAATTATTGCCTTTAAAGGTCATTGCCATGATAGATGCAGGTTGTGACCAATGTTTGCTCACTGGTAAGAGCTGTAGAAACTTGGTAACCAAAAGCTCACAAATCTCAATTCTGGGTGAACAATACAGTTGTCCCTCCATATTCATGGATTTGACATTCACGGATTTAAGCATTCACGGCTTGAATATATTCTTTAAAAAAATATTCATCCAAAAAGCAAACCTTGATTTTGCCATCTTATGTAAGGGACACCATTTTGCTATGCCATTGCATATAATAGGACTTGAGTATTCACGGATTTGGGTATTCATGGGGAGGGGGGGTCCTGGAACCAAACCCCAGCGAATGTGAAGGGACAACTGTAGTTTTAAAAGTAGGTTAAAGTGCAATAATATTAGCTTCTAGCACCACCTTGTGGATTATCATTGAAGCACCCTGGAGGTGGAAGTCCATTATAGCAATAGCAGAAACTGGTTTTACTGCTACAACATGTCCATTGAACTGCTGCTGCTGTTTTTTTGTTTTTAAAAAGTATATCCTGTTTATAGCGAAGACTCTCAATTTTGGTGGAAAAAAAACAGGCTAAAACAATACAATGAAACCAATAGTGTTATAAAACAGTAACAACAAATTATTTTATAAAACAGTGGTGAACAGGTTGTGGCCCTTCAGATGTTGTTGGGCTGCAACTCCCACCAGTCTTACTCAACACAGACAATTATTAGGGTTGATGGTAGTCCAGCAACATTTGGAGGGGCATAAGCTGGCCATCCTTGGTATCAAACCGTAAAGTACTATATATCTTATAAAGAGTCAGGTCTTAATCATTCCCTTGTGGGGGGGGGGGAGAGGAAGACTGAATGGTGTCTTTTATAATCAACAAGCCAATTCTTGATATAAAATGGTAGCAGCAATATCTCTGTGTCTCTATGGACTCTGTTGGTGAGACTAGAAGTAGAGCCCTGTATTTTCAAAGAAGTCTGGACACAGACCTCACAAAGTTTTAGAAAAACCCAAGAATGGAAGCCAGAGCAGAAAGGAAAGAATAAGGAACCTGTGGATCTCCAGATTTTCTTAAAGTCTCTTTTGCATGAGCCCTACCCACCATGGCCAATGGTGAGGATCATAGTTCAGCTACAGCCAGAAGGCTACAGGTTCCCAATTTCTGGCCTATGGCACGGGTGGAATACTGTGGCCTCCAGATGTTGTTGAACTGCACTTCCTAGCACTCACAATTTAGCTGTGCTACTCAGGGGTGCTGGAATTTGCAGTCCAACAACAACTGGAAGGCCACAATTTGCATACCTCAGTCTACAGCTTTAAATGGGGGTAGAATGTGGAAGAGATGGGGGGCAAATTTGCTTCTTTGCCTTTGGGGCAGTTGCCTTTCCCCGCAAAGACCACATTATTTTATTTTTATTTATTTATTTGCTTCTGATTGATTTCTGGACCTAAAGTCCTTAGGAAATAGCTTCCACAACAGGCAGGCAAATATCAAGAAGTCTCTCTTTTCTTGTGGCGACTTTCTTCATTGATTGATTGAGGAATTGATTGGCTGCGTATCATTCCCTAATGCAAGATGTTATATTTTAAACTTTTGTATATAGAATTCATGAACTTCATCTGTTTTCCCATGGTATGCAATTTAGATGATGGCAGAATGGAATATTCTGCATATGTTCCAATTTTACACACACACACAGAATTGATACATGCCCAAAACTTGCATAATTTCATCCCGCAGCATGAAAGCTTTTGAAATGTATTGTTCTTGCATGCTAGAATGAAGTAACTAAAGATTTACACCCCTAGCTTGCACACATGTATACTGAAGCCTCTTTTGTTGATCTTTTGGGGAAGCTTGCCTTGTTACGATAAGGCTAGGGAAGCTATTTTCCTTTAAATCCTTACTGTAATGATTGAACAGATCTGTGGCTTAATGAGGCCCCCAGGCATCAAAGTTCCTTCTTTTTTTTTCTTTTTTTTTACAAAGCCTTCTTACCTCCACCCAGCCTCCAGCCCTTTTTTTCATGTCCTCTGTCTAGCTGGAAGCATTTTGTTTTTTTAGCAGCATCAGCACTGGGAGGATGCTGAAGGAGGGCTGGAAAAACATAGACTTTTAGTGTCAGATTGCAGTAAACAATGCAATAAATAAAACCTTTCACATGTGCATATGGAACATGTCCAGAGGAGGGCAACCAAAATGATGAAAAGTATGGAAGCTGTGCCCTATGAGGAGCGGCTTAGGAAGCTGGGTATGTTTAGACTGGAGAAGAGAAGGTTTAAGAGGTGACAAGATAGCCATGTTTAAATACTTGAAAGGATGCCATCTTGTTTTCTGCTGCTCCAGAGACCAGGACATGGAACAATGGATTCAAACTACAGGAAAAGATTCCACCTAAGCATTAGGAAGAACTTTCTAATGGTAAGAGCTATTCAACAGTGAAATACGCTGCCTTGGAGTGTGTTGGAGTCTTCTTCTTTGGAGGTTTTTAAACAGGCTGGATGGCCATCTGTTAGGAGTGCTTTGATTGGGTATTCCTACAGGGCAGGGGGTTGGACTGGATGGCCCTCATGGTCTCTTCCAACTCTATGATTCATATTGTTTAGTTCTGAATAAAACATTCGCTGAAACATGTTGGACTGTTCTTCTTTTTCACAATGTAGGAACCTGTTCCTATTCCTTCCATGTTATTTCTGACTTTGGTACCAACTTTTCCATTAAAGAACTAATGCTCAGGAACATATCTACTTTGTTAACTGAGGTATACCTGTATAATAAAACTGAGCTGAAGATTCTCTTACTCGGGAGGAATGCCTACTGGGCACATGCAGAGGGGTTCCAGCTATTTCTCTTTGAATGGGGGAAGAATTAACTATCCAAATAATAAACCCACTGAGGGATTCAACATGTTCTGGTTTTTAATACAGACTTTGAAGGAAGTATTCAAGGTGGGGAACCCTACTTGGGGAACCCTCGTCCCCAATACAATACTTGGGGAACCCTAGTCCCCAAACAGCTTAAGCACCTTGGATAAACAGAGCCAGCATGCTACAGTGGTTTGAGTGTTGGACTATGGAGATTATCAGACAGGAACAATCACCCTCCCCATCAGACTTACCTTCTCTCCTGTCCTTCCAGCAGCCCAGGAGTGAAAGGAGCTCTAACAGAGCTCCCTTTACTTCCTGGATCAAAATCCTGCAGATTCTTGTGAGAAGAGCATGAGAAATTCAAAGTAAAAACAAGAATACACACGATAAAGTAACCCACCAAGCACCTAAACACACTAAATACATTACAAGTAACCCAGGGAGGGTACAAAAAAGAGGGTAGCTTACCTGGATGTCCTGATCTCACCCGGAAGTGTTCTGGCAGGGACCTCCCATTGAAGCTGGGATCTTACCTGCATAACAGGGCACTTTTTCTATCACAGGAATATCCATGACAGAAACACAATGAGGGATTTATTGATGGCTTATCCTGTCAATAAAAAGCAGCACTGGTGGAATGGCAGCAGAACGGTTGCATACGAGGGGGAACAAAGTTGTGTGAAAAGAGAGCCCTTTTGCGATCTCCTGGTGTTTGTGTAACACCACTTTTAATGCATCGGATAATCTCCTATGACTATGGAGACCAGGGTTCAAATCCCCACTCAGCAATGGAAATCCACTGAGTGCATAGTCAGAGGAAAGCAAAAGCAACCCCCCTCTGAACAAATCTTGCCAAGAAAACCTTGTGATAGGTTCATCTTAGGGTCACCATAAGTCAGAAGCAGCTTGAAGGCACACAACCACCACCACCTTGGATAGCTCCTTTGGATTTCAAGCTAAAACCTAGGATAGATTCACTGTTCCATTGACATGGGAACTAGCAGTTGTCACAGAATAAACCTTGTTGAATTTATCAGAATTACTGATGTTCAGCCACAGTAAGATTAAATAATGAAAAGTTTTGTCAAAAGGAAAAAAAGGGGAGAAGAAAGATCTTCTGACCAGTTTTCAAACACAGTTACAGCAGAAAAGAGTTATACAGTTGTCCCTCTGTATCCATGGATTTGGTATCCATGGATTTAACTTTCACAGCTTGAAAATATTCTTAAAAAAATAGTGATCCAAAAAGCAAACCTTGATTTTGCCATCTTATATAAGGGACACCATTTTGCTATGCCATTGCATATAATAGGACTTGAATATTCACAGATTTTGGTATCCACAGGGGGTCCTGGAACCAAACCCCAGTGAATATGAAGGGACAACTGTAGTAGTGTTTGTGAGTGCATGGTTGCCAGTGCTGAAGTAGCGATCACTGGCATATGAACAGTGTCCTATTTCATCTGGAAATGCAGAGGCATATGCTATTTATGGTTAGCCAACTGCTGTAGGAGGTTAGCCAGCTAGATTGCCGGTGGATGTGTGGGTGCATGCAGTCATGTCCAGGAAGGTCTGCTTCTCTTTGCTTAACAAAAGTTTGGCACAGAGAAATCAGTAGTTCATTTTTTTTTCATAGCATGGACTAAACACAGTATAGAGAGGCTGCATGGTGTGGACTAGTACTGGGAAGACCAGAGATCATTGTTCCTTTACTCAGCTAACTGGTCAATCAACTTTGTTATGATCACAGATCAGTCATAAAAAGGACAAAGGTGAAACAGCAGAAAACCAAAGGTTTTTTTTTTTTACGTTTCCCAAGTAAAACAAATTCCTCTATATATACATAAATGTCAATTCAAATCCTACTTTTCAATCAATAACAAACAGCATTCATTAAGATTAGGGTCAGCCAGGATGGGATTTGGCCAACTTGCTCCTAGTGGAACATTCTAATGTACAAAATGTTGCAAACTTCAACACAAATTCTTTAGAGGAATCTAAAAGAAGAATAAAAGTCATTAGATCTGCCAGAGGCCTTTCCCAAAACTGGATCTATAAACTGGGAACAAAAATCCTTATAATACAGGCAATATAGTAGAACATGATCACATCAACCCTTTCGTGCGTGCCTGACTGTGTCTAAGGAATTTGTAAGTAACTCCCTTCCAGTAGGGCTGATGGCAAAACAATGAAATGGGCCAAGGTAAAAGCTCTGCAATATTTGGAAATTTCTAGAGCATAAAAATAATCAGCCAAAGCAAAGTTTGTACTATAGTTGCTGCTGTGGGGAGCCAGCTAAAAGGTTAAGGGCTTACAGAGGTCATTTTTTTTTAATTTCAAAAAAGAAACATGAAAGGAGCAAAAGTGTAAAGAAGAAAACAGAAATTCAGTATGTAAAGAGAAAGACAGGCAGAGAGAGAGAGAGACAGAGAGTACAGCAGTGATGGAAATGGTATTCAAAAATATTCAAAAAATAGTTAAAAAAACACCATGTTTTTCAAGTGTTGAGAAACCTTGACAAAAAGAATCATGGACTGATGTGAATCTTTGCAGTTTGGGGACTTATTCCGCACAAAATTCACATGTGGTTGTTTTTGCATTGAAATATTTTTTCTACACAGAAAATGCTGTTTTCTGCACAAAAGAACCATGTGCAAATTTTTCACAGAAGTCCCAACTGTAAATAGCCTTTGAAAACTGTATGGTTTTAGAAGATGTTCTCTCAGTGGGAAGGAAATTGCTGAGGTTACTGTTTATTACCTTTGAGAAGAGACTTATTGAAGAATTATATCCCTCTAAGAAAAATTCTGAATTGTTATCAATTTGCTGTGGTACAAACACATAGCCCATAATCTGTGCTGTGCTAGATGTTTGAAATTAAGTGAGAAGGATTAAAAATGAAGCAATGAATGCACAATGCAAAATCTAGTCATGTGGAAGTTCTACTTTGATAGTCAAAAGATGTTCATAAAAAAAAAATAAGCTAAAGATTCTATCTGTTTGCTTAATAGACATTCTGCTGTTTTTATGTGGATGTTTGTCCTACCATTTAGCTTCTGTATTCCAGATTGACAACCCCTTTTTTACTATCACACTGTCCATTTGACATGACTTGTAGATGATATAATGGTATGTCTGAGAGTGCTGAATATGTTGGTAATCATTCTGTCTGTATATAAGGGCTTCCAAATGACTAGACTGTTTGTTAAATAGTCACTGCTCTATTTTTGTATGGATCTTTGCCTCAGCCTTGGCTCTAGTATTTGAGATCATAGGGTAGGGTTGTTGTTGTTGTTTTTGACAAATGCCTCTTCTCTCTTAGCCTCTCTGTTTCATAGTCTAGGTTTTGTGTTGAACAATTTATTCTTTAATTCATTTCATTTATTTGCTGCCTTTCTCCTGGCATAGGATCCAACAAGGCTCACAAAGCTAAACAAGATAAGATAAAATACCTAATCAAAATTTAAAACACATTAAAACCATTACATTTTTTTAAAGTATAACATCATTCAAAAGAATAACAAAGTTTAAAAAAAACAGATGTTCCTCAAAAAGGCTCCCTGCAGGCAGTTACTCATTAAAAGCCCAATTATTCAACTCTACAATTCTATGATTCTATGATTGTTTTCCTTTGTATCCTGACAGTCAGTATCCTAAATGCTGATCAAATTGCATTGCAAGGAGAGTCCCAACTTCCTTGAGATTTTGTTGGGTTTACTTCTCAGTTTTTAAACAACAACAATTATATGATCTTGCTGCAGTTCATGCAGCAAGACCATGCAGACTGAATATAAGAACCACCATGATAAAGTGGCTGCAATGATACATTGAAATCTGTGTGTGTGTGTGTGTGATTTTCCATCTGCTAACAATGGGTGGGAACAGAAAAAAATATCAAAATGGTGACATAAAAAGCCTATTGGACTTCAAAATTCAAATTGACAAACAATTAGAACATAATTGTTCTGGACATAATTGTGGCTGAGAAGAAGAAAACTTGGATGGACAATCTTGGGGGACAGCAGAATTGAAGACAGAAGGAGAATATTATAAAATATCAAGATGTACAAAGTGAGATTCAGTGGCTCTGGGAAAAGACAACAACTGTGGTTCAAACAATGATAGGTGCTCTGGCAGCAATCCTAAATAGACAGATATGAATGAAATCACCTAGGTAGGTTCATAATAGTGCAATTACAGAAAACAGCACTGCTCTGAACATGCCACATTATCCAGTGTTACCTCACCAATCCCTAGATTCTTAGATAGAATCTGATTGGTCCCCAACTCCAGTAGGTAACAGCTGGTAGACTGTGAAAATGGCAGCAAAAGCAACAACAACAACAACAAACAACATGAAATCCTTGAGTGCAGAAATAATATCCCAGTTATTAAGTCAATGTTAAGGGATACTCAGGCTGCCCCTGTTCACCTGAAGCTTGACATATAATATGGCAGAGTTCCCTTAATACCTCAGAATGCCAGTTGCATGTCATGGTGATCAGAAAGAAGCCTAACCAGATGCCAGGGAAGTCATATGAATCATACCATGTTAAAATAAGAGCAGGTTTCAGGCAATTGTGTGTTCTCTTATATTGCATTTCTTGAATCTCTGAGATTTCTGAGGAGATCCCCAAATAATGCATGCTGTTGTGGTCAGCAGTTTATTTTCAGTGAGAAGAGACAAGTTAGTACAGCCAAGAATATCAAGAGACAAGAGTGCCTGAAAATGTTTGAAAGACATTTTTTATCATGACTCAGAAAGGAATTGGATGATATCTAATCTTTTCATAAGTTTTTTTTTAAAGAAGTTAATCAGGAAATTATGAAGAATCAGGAAAAAGCCGGTCTAGAAAAGTTAGTTTGGACTGCAGCTCTCAGAATCCTGTGTGCTAAGTGGGGGGAATTGGCTATGCTGACTGGGGGATTCTGGGAGTTGGCCAAAACAATGACTTTCCAAAGCTTAGGGGGGAAAGGATTTCTGATGGCTGTATACAATTGTGCTGAGATTTCCCCCACCAATATCCTGCTATGAGTGAATGTTTTTAACTGTCTCCTGGGTAAACCCATCCCCCCATTGTGTTCCAGTTCAGGCATATTTTCTCCCTCTGCCCTGCCTGTGCCTTCAACCAGCCACTGTGGCTTCAGTCCATTTTTATGGGTCATAAATGTTTGATGGGAGGCAGCTGTTATCTGTTATCTCTAGAGGCGGTTTAGGTTTCCAAGCTTGTCTGCAAGAATTAATTAGAAGCTGGCAGATGTTGGCCGTCTGCATCATGGTGCCATGCGGGACAAGAGCTTAATAAGTCAGTAATTAGATACGGGGAGATAATGGAAGGATCAGAATGCTGTTATTCCAGTTCAGAAAGGGAGGGCCATAAAATGATTAACAAGAGGCTTCAGAGGAGCCTCAATTCTTAGACACTGTATGCAGAGCTGTATGAAGTTTGCCCTAAGTCAAAAAGTCTCTCTCTCTCTGAGATTCAAGGTCAACATAGAAAACCATTGTTTGTCACCTGCTCTCTCATTCCCTCTTGCTGTTGTGTTTGGATGTGTTTGCAAGTGATAGAGCATGCATGCATGCAGTGGTTAGTTACAGATCCTGATTTAAGGAGCAAAGACATCAGTATCTTTAGAGAAACCAACTAAAGCTTTATTATAGGAACTCCATTCTATGACAGGAAAGTTAATCGGGGTGCTAATCTAAGCTAGCTACATCTCTAGTGAGAGCTGAGAGAGTTCTGGGTAGGAGAAGAGATGGAAACATCCCTAAGAATATCATTTTCCATCACAGAGGGAGCAGGATAGGTAGAACAAGCAAGGAAGAGTGTGGGTCACTCAACCTATCTAAGCCTAATACTACTGCCCACTCTGAGGCATTCTTGACTCTACAGTGTTAAGTACTGCTACACTTCCAACAGCAAGGACCAAATGCCAAGTTTGGAAAAGGTGCTGGTTATGCTGCCTGTGGGAATCTGGGAACTGAATTCCAAAGAAGGTCCAAGCTAAGACCAAAGTGTGTCTTCCTAGAACATGGAAGTTGTACATGGCTGAATTACTGCACAAGCATTTCTTCTTTTTAGAAGCCCTCCACCCGCACCCCCTGCTGATACTCGTATATTAATCGATCAGCCACTTTATTTATATCCCACTCTTTCCCAGGACTGCTTGGAAAAGAAATATAAGCAAAACCTCGTGTTGATAAAAACATGTCAAAAGTTCAAGATTAAAATAGCATTAAACTGCATGAAGAATTTAAACCCTTTTAAAAGCAGAACACAAGTAGCTATAAAAATATATCAGCTTTCCATTTGCACAGGGATTTTGACTCACCAGATTGGGCACTATCAAGCAAAGAGTAGCATGCCCATTTTGAGAGGGTGACATCCCAGGAGAGGACTTAATTGCCATGTCCCCTCTACCAACAGACGTTTGAATTGAATCTCAGAGACTGGGGACTGTCTCACATAGTCCCTTGTCAAATTGGTATCTCATATTTTTGTAACACTTCAAGCAGAACCTGGAAACAATCCAAACTCTCTGATAGAGCTAAAACAAGACATATGGAGATATTTGATCATAGCTGGACAGAGATACTTACTAGACAGTGCCAATGGCTGTTAACCCAATAACCCCTGGGCTCAAAACAGTTTGGGAGTTAAAAGGTTTTCAAGTAGATACAGACTGCTAAAAATTAAAAGAAATATAGTGCCAAATGTATTCTTCCCTCCTCCCCTGCACATACACACACAGAGCAAAGCCTTCCACTTAAGGAAAAATTGTGTTGAAGGTTAGTTCAGCAGCCACTTAGATCCTGATTTAGCCAACAAAGAGGGGTGTATCATTCCTTCTGGGGCCCTTTCATGCTACGGAATTATAACACTATGATTCCACTTTAACTACCATGGAATCCTGGAGGTTGTAATCTGGCTGAGAATTTGAAATGTTCTTCCCTAAACTGCAACTCTTAGGATCCCATAGGATGTTGCCATGGCAGTTAAAGTGTAATCATAGTGCCATAGCTATGTAATGTGAAAAGTCCCCAGGAAAGGCAATTCACCTTTTAAATATGTTGCACTGACTCTAACCCTAACCTTAATATGAGCCCAGTAGAGCTCTAAGATCATCTTGAGAAGCCCTTCTCCCACTCCCACCAGCTTCTCAGGCTCATTTGGTGGGAACAAGGCTTCCTCAGTGGCTGTGCCCAGACTTTGGAACTCCCTCTCCAGAGAAATTAGGATGTTCCCATCATTGCTCTCCTTCCAGCAACAGATTAAAACATTTTTGTGCTGTCAAGGTTTTACAAAACTGTGCAGTGGTGTTTTAAAGATTTTTAAGGAGCTGTATAGATTTTTTAAAAGGCATTTTAATATTTTTTAATATTTAATGTTTTAACTTATAAATTGTTTAATTGTTTTTAAATTTTATATTTATACTGTTAGTCTTACTTTTGTATTGTTTTTAATATGGTGTTAGCTGCCTTGAGTCCCATTATCAGGAGAAAGCCAGGATATACTGTAAATGAATATAACAACAATAACATCATCATCATCATCAACAACAACAACAACAACAACAACAACACTCCCCCCCCCCCCCCCGACTAGAAGTGGATTTCCAACCATTTCCAATGATGTCATTTGATTTGATTTGGGGATTTGGGGCAGTCTATATGGCCCTGAGAGAATCCAAGGGATAGAAAATTGACTCCAGATCTTGTGCACTTGCCCATCCCAGGTGTATATGAAATTTAGTGGGAAGAGCTGGCTGCTCTTAGGAAAATTGAAGGAGTGTGCTCATTCTTCTGCAATGAGCCCCTTCATCACCTTCTACCACCACCCCATCTGTCCATAATTATAACTAGCAATCCTCAGACAGCTCCAGCCATAACACTGGCAAAAGTGGAAAGAATTTCTTTCAACTGTTTCAAAATGATTGTCTAGAAACAACATAAAACAGAATGATGGAATTCTGACAATGAAGTCATGGTGTGCATTGTGGGCTTGCCATCCCTTAGGTTGAGTGGACAAGTGCAGCAGTGACCATGGTCCCTGAGTTGCTTGGCCCTTTCTCACTTGTGGGAGGACAAAATTACATGGTGTGTTACATGTCCTGTCCTGCAAAAATGGAGGAAACTACCCATTGCCAGCACTTAAGTAAGATTCCACTCTCAGTCCAAGATAGTTAATTTATTCAAGTAGAACCAGGGGTCAGGACCTGGGGTGGGAGAGAGAGATGTATCTTTTCCCCCTTAGCCACAGGCAGCAAAATGTCTTTGGCCAGCCCTGTTTGAATTACTGCAGCAGTGGAAAAATAATAATTCCCAAGGTGCAGACAAGTGAGAACCCTGCTTAGGAGAGGGCACAGAGTTCATGACACCCATGACATTAGGATCACTGTGGTCATAGACAGGGAGAGGGGTACACATATGTCAGTTGTGATCCCTGTGGAATGCCCTTGCTGATGCCCGAAATACAGAGGGCAGGCCAAGCATGTTGCAAAAACTACAGGTGGTGTTGCTGGACTCTAGCTGTTCCCCATGGTAGGGAAGCAGACAAACATGCCTCTGAGTTTATGAGTAAGGATGTGATTATATACCTCATTGAACATTGCATCAAATTACCTTCCCTGCTGAGTTTGCTATGGTGCACATGGATCTGCCCCTGGGAAGCTCTCCTAAGTCACCTCCTAAAGCTTGTGGTATTTGATATTCTTCAGAAGCTATCCCATTCAACCAAGCAGAAGGAATTATGTGGTGAATTTATGAGAGTACAAGTTTTCAAAGTCGAGAGTCCTTGGGGGCAAGTGGCGGAAACATCTGGCAAAAACATTGTTTGTTAGCTCTGGTCTTTTCAGCCATATTAAAGGGGACCCAAATGCCAAGAACAGAATGAGCCATCCCTTCTCTCCAAAGGCTGGTTTGTGGGCTTAACTGCAGAATCAGTCTCAAAGGCAGTATTTGCATTTGCACACCATCATATGAGCTGAAGAATGATGGAACCAAAAAACCAGGGCTGTGGCTGGCAGTGACTATTCTGTGAAACTTGCAGCATGACAGCTGAAATTTGGTGAGAAACGTGGCTTCCTGTTTCTCAGGACTTTATCACACAAGGCTGGAATTTTACAATTACAGCAAGATATTACTGTATTTAGCAAGTACTTACCACATGATGTCATGTCTATCCTATTGGTTGCTTTGCATTTCATTCATTTCTGTAGCACAGCTTTTCACTGATGCGTAAAACCTGCCAATAGCTCCCAATATTGCTGCTGTTTCATTAGGCTGCCTGGTGCAGTAGGCGCCTTCCATTGCAGTAATGATATGATGGCAGTCATGTGGCATGAGAGGGCATGATTCTCCTCCTCTCCCCACTTTCCCTCACTATTCCCCCTTAGGGAGCCCTGGTGGCGCAGTGGTTAAATGCCAATACTGCAAGTCACCATGTTGCAAGTTCAATACCAGAGGGATCCAAGGTTCACTCAGCCTTCCATCCTTTCGTAGGTTGGTAAAATGAGTACCCAGCTTGTGGGGGCAATTAGCTAACACAAATTGGAAGCTGCTTCTTGCAGTGTACGCTCTGATAGCCTTGTGGCTGAAGAGCGAGGTATAAATAACTAAATTTAAAAAAATTCCCAAACAGGCCAAGGTTATTTTTACTCTGTGCCTTTCAGGGTTTTTTTTTAATTTTTATTTTTGCTATTTTGCTAATTATTTCCCCATAATTATGGAATTGTGGGGAAAATACAAATAATTAAATTGACAGGCATGCATGCACTGAGTAAGGCATATATAAGTAGGAAAGTGGGGTTGTAGAGCTGGTGCAGAAGGAACCATGATTTGCCAAAGTAGCACACTTGCAGAACACTCACACAATTGCAGAGGAGTGTGATACTGAATGTTTTCATAGACTCATAGAATCATAGAATTATAGAGATGGAAGAGACCTCAAGGTCCATCCAGTCCAACTCCCTGCCATGCAGGAATACACAATGAAATCATTCCTGACAGATGGCCATCCAGCCTCTGTTTAAAAACCTCCAAAGAAGGAGACTCCACCACACTCCCAGGCAGTGTATTCCACTTCTGAACAGCTCTTACTGTCAGAAAGTTCTTAATGTTTAGGTGGAATCTCTTTTCCTGTAGTTTGAATCCATTGCTCCATGTCCTAGTCTCTAGAGCAGCAGAAAACAAGCTTGCTCCATCCTCAGTATGACATCCCTTCAAATATTTAAACATGGCTATCATGTCCCCTCTCAACCTTCTCTTCTCCAGATTAAACATGCCCAGCTCCCTAAGCTGCTCCTCATAGGGCACAGCCTCCAGACTTCCCACCATCCTGGTCACCCTCCTCTGGACATGTTCCAGCTTCTCAGTGTCCTTCCTGATTTGTGGTACCCAGAACTGGACACAGTATTCCAGGTGAGGTCTGACCAAACAGAATACAGTGGCACTATTACTTCTCTTGATCTAGACACTATACTCCTATTAATGCAGCCTAGAATCGCATTGGCTTTTTTAGCTCCTGCATCACACTGCTGACTCATGTTCAGCTTGTGGTCCACTAAGACTCCTAGATCCTTTATGTATGTATTGCCCTAAAGCCATGTGTCACCCATACTATATCTGTGCATTTCATTTTTACTGCCCAAGTGTAGTATCCTACATTTCTCCCTATTGAAATTCATTTTGTTAATATTGGCCCAGCTTTCAAATGTTGAGGTCATTTTGGATTCCGATCCTGTTCTTTGGGGTATTAGCTACCCCTCCTAATTTGGTGTCATCTGCAAACTTGAAACGCATACCCTCTATTCCCTCATCCAAATCATTGATAAAGATGTTGAATACCACTGGGCCCAGGACAGAACCCTGTGGCACCCCACTGGTTACTTCTCTCCAGGATGAAGAGGAGCCATTGATGACTACCCTTTGGGTTCGGTCAGTCAACCAGTTACAAATCCACCTAACAGTTGCATTGTCTAGCCTGCACGTTACTAACTTTTTTGCAAGATTATCATGGGGGACCTTGTCAAAAGTCTTACTGAAATCAAGATACACTACATCCACTGTGTTCCCTTGATCTATCAAGTTTGTAACTCTGTCAAAAAAAGAGATGAGATTAATCTGGTATGACTTGTTTTTGATAAATCCATGTTGACTTTTAGTGATCACAGCATTCCTTTCTAAGTGGTTACAGACTGTCTGTTTAATGATCTGCTCTAGAATCTTTCCTAGTATTGATGTCAGGCTGACTGGGTGATAATTATTTGGGTCTCCTTCCCCCCCCCCCTTTTAAAGATGGGAACAACATCTACCTTCTTCCAGTTTGCTGGGACCTCTCCTGTTCTGGAATTCTCAAAGATTATTGACAGTGGTTTTGAGATTACTTCTGCCAGTTCTTTTAATACCCTTGGATGAAGTTCAACTGGCCCTGGAGACTTGAACTCATTTATTCTGGCCAGGTATTCCTGAACTTCTTCTTTACCAATTCTGTGTTGTATTTGCCCTACTGCATCATCTGCTCCATCTTCCCCAGGTTGGAAGAAGACTGAAGCAAAGATGGTGTTAAGAAGTTCTGCCTTTTCTCTGTCCCCTGTTAGCCTTTTGCCATCTTCTCTCCGCAATAGCCCCACCATTTCCTTGTTCTTCCTTTTGCTACGGACATACCCCAAAGAGCCCTTTTTATTGTTTTTAACCTCTCTAGCAAGCCTGAGCTCCAGCTGAGCTTTGGCTTTTCTGACTTTCCCCCTACATGAGCTGGCTATATGTTTGAATTCTTCTTTTGATTTCTCCCTTTTTCCATTTCTTGTACATGTCCTTTTTACATGTATATGCACAACCCTAAATATACACTGGACTGACTATGTGACAAATGTTGCTGTCCTTGAGCAAGCAGGGATCACCAGCATTGAGGCCATGATATTGAGAACACTGCTGTGCTAGGCAGGGCCCGTTTCTAGGATGGAGGACCATCACCTCTCAAAAATAGTACTCTACGGTGAACTCACCACAGGTCAGCGTAAGAGGGGTGCTCCAAAAAAGTGATACAAGGACTCCCTGAAACAACATCTGAGGCTCAGCCAAATTGATCACCAACAGTGGTCCGCCCTGGCCTCACATTGGGAGGCATGGAGACACACTATCCACAATGCTGCAGCCTTATTTGAGAATTCATGCCAAACCAGTCTTGAAGATAAACGACAATGCAGAAAGAATCACAACCCAGAAACATCACCCAAGGAGACCTTCTGCTGTGCTTTCTGCAACTGGACTTGTTTATCTTGGATTGGCCTTTTTAGTCATCAGCGCGCTTGCAGAAAGCGTGGGATGAGTCCTTCCTGAATCTTCGTTTGCGAAGAAAAGCCAGAGAGAAAGAGAGAGTGTAACAAAAGTGTACCAGTGTACACATGCCAAAGCATAGAATCATAGAATCATAGAATTGTAGATGACTATAGGTATTCTTTTTTTCCTCTTTACTTTTTACAAAAGCAACTGGAAGGCATATAACAACAACAACAACAACAAATAACCATGCTACATATATATTTGTAAAAATTAGAATATCCATTGAATATTGCTATGGTTTACATCAGAAAGTAAAATTGCTGGATTAAGCTAGACCTGCTTTCACTAGTCTGGTGTTTTCTACCTGTTTTGGACTGAAGTTCCCATCAGCCCCCACCTAACATGGTTAATGGAGCTAGTTCATGGAAGCTGAACTCCAAACTATCTATAGAGCACCATATAGGAGAAGGCTCTTCTAGAGTGATAAGTAACATCTGTTAACAGTTGGACAATCATGTTTCTATGGACTCAGATTTTACTATGCCAGCAGCCTAAAACAGAAAACAATTAGATATGGAGGCACTGCTAATTCTCCATGTGTTGTCCTCAGAGCTGAGGAGATGGCATGAGGAGAATGCTTCTTTGTCCACTGCTAGCAGACTCCTCTTCTGGATGATCCCAGCTCCAGAATTCTGAGTTGTCATGTAGTATTAGCTGCCATGGGTGCTTTTCAATTTTTGCATTGTTTCTTGATCCCATTTGGAAAGCAAAAGAAGGCAACTGTCTCTCAACTAGTGCCTCTGTTAGAAGGTTGTTGGATGGTTGAATTGGAATTTCAGCTGTCACCTTCCCACGCAGCATATAATGTTACAGTGTCAGAAATTGTTGTTATCCTGGGGAGGAGACAGGAGATGATCTTGGCAGGAGGGGATATTTTGCTCTCCTGGCTGCCTCCTCCACTTATGCACCTGCAGGCATGGCAAAGTCCTCACCTCAGTTCTGGGCTGAGGGGGCCAGAAAAATACATATGTGAATGGTCTGTGGGAGAGTTGCCAGCTTCCTCTTTACAAAAAGTCAGGCAGTGGCTGAGACAAAGAGGAGGAAACAGGAGATGACCTTTGTAGGCAAACGGGGAACTTTGTTCAGTCCAAGAGCTGTTCAGTTCCAGGGGAATTTTTGAGGGCTGCATTCCAGTGACAGGTGGGTCCAAAGGCAAAAGTGTCAGACCAAAAATGACAGCATATTTCATTGTTAAGCTCTTATTGCTAGTAAACATGCCTCAGGAGAGGCATTTTGAGCCTTTCAGAAAGGAGAAAATGCATTCAAAAGCAAGGAAGAAAGTACTCAATGGAACTTGGAAAACTCAAGATGGGTTTGTTTTGTTCTTCTCCCCTGAAAGCAATGGGGAAATGGGCAGCAAGATGGAACCCAGCTCTGTCTCTCATGTCCCTGCCTCATACCAACCATATGGTCCACTGCTGAGCCCAGATGCCCCCTCACTAATCCAAGTGCATAATACTTGGGGCCAATCAAGGTATTTTAGCCTCTGTGGCAGAAAAATCTGGAAGCACATTGGCTCCATCCTTGGCAATAAATATCCAGTCGGTTAGGTCCAGGATTGGCGATACTTAATTTAGACCTATTGAAATCCCATAGGACTCAGGATACTTTGGATCTCATGCAATAATAATACATAACCATATAATTTATGATTTATTATAAAGAATAAGTTTGCTATTTTTTCACAGCACCAGAAATCTGCTGTTCAGGGCAGCTAATACTCTGCCATAATGATAGAATCAGCCCTAATATGGTCTATTTTAACAACCATTCCTTTTGCACTATCTTCTGTAGCAAACAGGATCCTAATTCTACTCCACTGCAACTCAGCAAATGACTGGATCACTGGAACAAGAGTGTGCAACTATTATCCTATCTTGATGCCCAGGAGCTTGCAAAGCTACAGGTGAAATCAGCACACCTGGAGATGACAAACTGATGAAGGCATGGCAGTCCTGTCATTCATTTTATATGACAATCAGTTGCTATATGCAATAATCACCATAAAGACTAGTTCAGTTCAAAGCTCTAACATTACTTTTCTTCCTTTCTTTCTTTCTTTCTTTCTTTCTTTCTTTCTTTCTTTTTTTTTTTTACTATAACTCCTCAAATCCCCCAGTCAGCATGATCACTGACCATGATTTTTGGGAGGTGCTGGAAGTTGTAGTTCTAAAAGTCAGCTTTCCAAGCTATGGTTCAGACCCTGTGTAGTTCTGCACACTTACCAGTCACAAAAGCCTCTACCTAATTTAAATCAGGCATGAATCAAGAGTGGGCTTTCTAGCTAAGATCAGGGATGAACAAAGTGTGAGCTTCTAGATGTTGTTGGACTGTAACTCCCAGCATTCTTTGCCATTGGCTATGGTGGCTAGAGCTGGTAGGACTTGAAGCTTAAGAATATCTGGTAGGCCACACTTTGCCCAGGCTTCAAGGAGGAGGAGGAGGAAAATCAGTTCTGCATTCTCCATATGGCAACATTGCCAATAATTGTGCCCTTTATCTCCTTCAAACAGGTCACTGACTTTGAAGCACCAACACCCTGATCTCAGCAAACTCAAGGTCACTTACTCTCACAGGATGGGTCAACAAAGAAGTTTATGTTCTCAGTAACTACAGCAACATGGCTTGAATGGATGACAAACACTGGAAAGTTATCTGAGGGCTACTCCCTTTCTAGTTAACTTTTCACCTGGGCTGTTATGCTCAAAATTAATTAAATCAAGAGCACAGAGTGCATTTTTCACCTACATGGCTCTTTCTGTCTGCCCAGTTAAACACCCATACACTGCCAGCTTTCAGATGGGTTGTTAATTTTAAACTCCAAAGTTCATGCTGATGAAAAAGGCATTCGTGGTGGGCGATTCTACATTTTCTGTCCAGGTTTGCAGTAAGAAGGTCGATGGATTCAGTTTCCAAGAAGCACTTAACTGAAAAGTACCCTCATTTTTATAGATTTTCCTTGGGTTTTTTCTGGGCTGTGAGGCTGTGTTCTGGAATAGTTTCTATTCCAGAACTATTCCAGAACACAGCTTCACAGCCCGGAAAAAAACCCAAGGAAAATCTATGGATGCTGGCTGTGAAAGCCTTCGACTTCACATACCCTCATTTTTGTTCCTGTTTAACCAATAAGGAACACCCTGCTTGTGACAAGAAAGTTTTTCCTCCAAATAATGAAAGAAAAGGTCCTCTGTGATGCACTCATTTAGACAACAGATGGCCCTACTGCTGTTGTTAGAGAAAAAGAATAGGCCGGAATCATGTTGGGAACTTATGTCTGCATGAATTATAATTGAGCAGTTCCATAATGTCCGTATCCAGTAAGGGACTGCTGTTACGTTGCTATGTAAGGGAGCTATCAAAGTGACCAACAACACATCAGGACCAATGTGCACTGGTCTTATTGTGCATTGCAACACTAACTAGATAGTGCCAGTATGTATTAATAAAGCCAACAAGAACCAGGACATGCTTGCTGGTGTCCTGCTACGCATCTTCACAATCAACTAACAGAGTTTCGTAGCTATGTAGCTAAGTGTATGTAACATTATGTAATGTAGATCATGATAGAGGATCCAAGCCATTGTTTTTAAGAGAGCTCAAAGAGCAATGGAAAGCAGCATATTTACCTTGGGAATGCATGCTTCTTTCTTTTGTCCCATGGTCACTTCAGGTCAAATAGGCTTTGTAGAGAGTAACAAAACCTTCAAAACCTCTTTACTCAAGGAAAAAGTATAATAAGTACACATAACAAGCAAAGGTACTTCTTCCATATCAATGTCAAGCTGTTCTCTGAAATAACAAAAATCAGTCTCAGGTGCTAATCTATCCACTACTAGTGCTGTTGGACCTGTTCAACTTCAAAGCTCATATACTGTTCTGTGAATACTGATTGTGAACACTGACTGTTAAGGTATTGTTTAATGGACTCTGTAAAGTAATGAAAGGTCACCCTTCCCTTCAGGCTACATACTCAAGGTTTTTTTTTTCCTTTTTCTTCTGCTTAGCTTTCTCATTGCTGAGCTAAACAAAATAATTCTCATTCTTGATACCAAAATACAACTAAAGGAATGGATTGTACAAACTTGTCCAATTCCTCAATACTGAGATGCACAAACTGTTCCTACATTTCTATAACCTGAAGACTATGAATCTCATAGGGGAGGAAGCTGCATATATCCTTCATGTGAATGCTGCTCTGGAAGTGAAGAAGAGATGAGGTCCTAACAGAATGGATGCTGATGGTTCTCAGTGAGTTTCTCACTATAAACACTGCCAGCTCTGCCAAAAAGCCCCAGGTGATCTCAAGAAGCAGGGGATTGGCCCAAGCAGTTGACACAACTGATCCTACATCCTGTGAGATGTAACAGTGGACTTTATCAGACTGAGCTGTAATTGCACAATTATGATGAGATGTTAGTGGGAACGGGTTCCCACTAGCGCACAATGTCCTCCTGAACCCATGCGCAGTCCGTGCTCCAACCGCTAATAATGCATTGTTTATCATTGATGGGTTAATCACTTTTTTCATGGTGCTGAAGGCATGCAAAACTATGTTCCACTGTAATCGTGAGATTACAGCATGAATTGGCAGTCCTCTTTTCCCTGTCCCCATTCCCCGCAAGAAAACATCCAGGTGAGAATGTGAAGAGGATCGACAGGATGCTCTTTTTATGAACTGTCCCATTTTGCTGGGAAGTTTTTATGTTTGTTTCAGTGCTTGTCTGTGGATTTATCAGACTAGCCCGTTTAAACGTTCTTTTGCCAGCATTTTTTTTAAAAAAAACATTTTTATTCTGACAAAAAAATGCTCCCCCCACACTTACCTTCCTCTCCCAGCAAAGGCTGCCCCGGCAATAAAGAGGAAGTGAACGGAGCCCCATTCACTTCCTTGTTTGAAATCCCATGAGACTTTGTCACATGGGAAATTCAAAAATAAAAACAAAACTAGCACATAAAAAGTTGCACAAAGCACATAGGCTAATTTTAAAAGCCCCAAGTAACCCCAGGTAACTTGGGGACAGTCATAAAAAAAATGAAACTTACCTGTTGTCCCAATCTCACCTGGAAATGCTCCCGCCATACCAGCCATTCTCACTGCAGTGATGAGATTTAAATGGCCTGAGGTTTCACACACCGGCAATGCCAGCACTAAAGCACCACTGGGGATCAATTGATGGCTTCAGCCATCAATAAAAAAGTTATGGGATTTTGAGAAGACTTAAACATGAAAGGTTGGCATCTGATCTGTGCACCCTTTCACCTTTATGTGGCCTCGTTATGATGCTGCATTTAGTATGTCTGATAGTCCTGTATATTTTTGTTTTGTTTTGATTTTAAAATTGTTTTTGGTGTTTTTATGCGGACTCGCGTCTTCTCATGAGAACTGCCAAGATTACGTGCCCCGGCTAACATGGAAGTAAGTGGACATTTCCCCTTAAACGAGCATGCATGGGCCAGTGCAAAGTGTTAATACAGTGTAATTAGAAGGCAATGTGAAGACAAGTGCTACTGTAGCAGGGCCTTTAATCCTGTTCTTAAAACACTTGTGGTGGGCATTTGATAATTTCAGTTCTAATGCCACGATGTTTCCCCTTTCCTTATTCAAGGAATTATAACATTTTAAGATGGTAGTCTGATAAAGTCCAATGACTGGGACTGGGAAAAAATAGGCTTGGGGGGTTGATTTTCATTGGGACCACACTGTACAGGCAGGAGAGGTTTTCTCTTTCTTGTATCAACTGCAATCCCAGTGAATCCCACCAACACCAATAGCATGAAGGGGGAAAACATTCCCACTAGCACTAGGGGCATTTTTAAAAAAATGCCACACCATAGGCATGCCATCTTTGTCAGGATCAAAGGAAGAAAGAGAAAACGCTGTGGAATACACTGGCTCGTAGTGTATTACACATGCAATTTTTGTCAGGATCATGGCTGGAAAGGAAGAGAAAACACAAAAGGAAGTGGAATACACTGCCTCATAGTATGGTGGAGTCTCCTTCTTTGGAGGTTTTTAAACAGAGGCTGGATGGCCATCTGTCGGGAATGATTTGATTGTGTATTCTTGCATGGCAGGCAGTTGGACTAGATGGCCTTGTGGTCTCTTCCAACTCTATGATTCTATGATTCTATGAACATGCTGGCCCTAATGAACATCAGCCTCATGGATTCCCCTTTTTTTAAAAAAAAGGAAGAAACACAGTTACCTACACAGCTTTCCAGTAACTTAAAACTTGAGCATTTAGAAATTCAATTTGGTCATCCAAAGAAAAGGGGCAGAGAAAGTGACCCAAGGAATGCGAACACAGCAAATATAAAAATTCTAGGTGTGAGTGCCCGGCTTGTGGGGGCAATTAGCTAATGCACATTGGAAACTGCTTAATGCAGTGTAGATGTGAAAATTGCTATTGCTTAACAATTTGTAAGCTGCTCTGATAGCCTTTGTGGCTGAAGAGTGGGGTATAAATACATAATTAAAAATTAAATTAAAATTAAAAAGTCTCACTCTCTGCAATGCTAGAAGCTTGGGGACTGAAGGAAAATCTCATGGGGGGGGCAGAATTCTGCTTCCCCCTTCTATTTGGTGTTTTCTCATAGCAGGTGAATGAAGACTTCAAAGAAACCCTCAAAAGCTATATATTTGTGTTAGCCTCTATGGCTCTTCCATCAGACCACTGTGCTGGTTCTTTGTAGTCATGGTGGCATGCTGCCTTAAGGCAAAAACTTTACTTCGCTTGCTGTGAAACATCCAAAGTATCAGTAGATGGCATCATTGTGTTATGAAAGAAAGAAAAAGAAAGCCCTTTCCCAATGCTTTTCTCTGATCTTTTTCTTGTCAGTTTCATTTGTCAATTGTCTAGGTTTTCATTTACACTGTATTTCTCTTCATCTTCATCATCCATGGTATTATGTCATGGGATTTTCCTATCACTTTTTAACAGTGGCAGCTGGTGGCTCCGATATCAGTAAAACTGAAAATCTGTTTCAGGTCTTAGTCTGAAATTTAAAGGAGATTTCCAAGGGATTTTGGGGGAATATGGTGAAGCACCTTGCATAATATTTTAAATGAATATTAAAACCAGAAGGTGATTCATTGCCCATTTAATATTAGAGCCACCACTATTTTTTTGAACCTGAATGATTCATATAACTAAAGCACAGGAAGCTACTTTGTGGCAGTCACAGCACTGATCCATATAGTCCTCTGTTGTCTACACCAACTATACTGGTTCCCTGGGATTTCTGTCAAGTGTCCTTTCTTAGTTCTATCTAGAGGTGCCAGGGACTGAACCTTTTGCCAGCAAAGCAGGTGCTCTCTTGTTGCCTCTTTGTGGGCACAATTAAAAGTGCTGGCTATTACCTATAAAGCCTTTTATGGTTTAGTTCCTGCCTATCTGACAGATTGTGTGAACCTGCCCAGCCCCTGAAATCCTCAGGAGAGGCCCTGAGAGAAGGTGGCATCCTATCTTGAGATGGACATCAAACTCTCCCATGGGTATGGAGGCATGAGCTGAAAGAGAAGAAGGGTGCACAGTGATACAACATCTGATGCCAATCTGGCAGAAATGAATAATAGAATCATAGACATGGACGATACCACAAGGGCAATCTAGTCCAACCCCTTGCCCTGCAGGAATATGCAATGGAAGCATTCCCGACAGATGGCCATCCAGCTCTGTTTAGAAACCTCCACCACACTCCAAGGCAGTACATTCCACTGTCGAACAGATCTTACTGTCATGAGGTTCTTCCTAATGTTTAGGTGGAATCTCTTTCCTGTAGTTTGAGTCCATTGTTCCATGTCCTAGTCTCTGAGCAGCACAGAACTAGACACAGTATTCCAAGTAAGGTCTGACCAAAGCAAAATAGAGTAGCACTATTGCTTCCCTCAATATAGACACTATACTCCTATTGATTCAGCTTACAATCACATTTGCTTTTTTAGCTGCCACATCACACTGCTAATTCATGTTCAGCTTGTGGTCCATAGAATCATAGACTCATAGAGTTGGAAGGGACCACAAGGGCCATCCAGTCTAACCCCCTGCAATGCAGGAATGAACAATCAAAGCATTCCCGACAGACGATCATTCACTAAGACTCCTAGATCCCTTTCACATGTACTGCCATCAAGCCAGGTGTCATACATCCTATATCTGTACATTTCATTTTTATTCCCCAAGTGTAGTATCCTACATTTCTCCCTATTGAAATTCATTTTGTTAATTTTGGCCCAGCTTTCTAATCTGTTAAGGTCATTTTGAATTCTGATCCTGTCCTCTGGGGTATTAGCTACCCTTCCTAATTTGGTATTATCTGCAAAGTTGCTAAAAATGCCCTCTATTCCCTCATCCAAGTCATTGATAAAGATGTTGTATAGCACTGGGCCCAGGACAGAACTCTGTGGCACCCTGCTAGTCACTTCTCTCCAGGATGAAGAGGAGTCATTGGTGAATGCTCTTTAGGTTTGGTCAGTCAACCAATTACAAATTTACCTAACAGTTGCATTGTCTAGGCTACATGTTACTAACTTTTTTTTTGTAAGAATATCATAGAATCATAGACTTAATTGAAGATTTAAGATCTATTTGGTCCAATTTTGAAAGCCCCCCCCCCCGGGAGCAAAAGCAGTCTTGTTTCACCTTGCAAAATTTCTCTCAGGGGCCCCGTATATGTGCAAATGTCTTACATTACACCCAAGTCCTATTTCAGTCAAGCCATCATGAACACACCCCTTTCATATGACCAGTCTAGAGCCCCAGCAAGAAAAAGCAAGGGTGGCCCTACTATGAGGCATGTTGATGTGGCTTCTTCAAATGGCTTATTTAGTGTCAGATGAAAGGACAGCCAACTGTTGTTTAACTTATTATTATGGTAGTCTTCTTCTTCTTCTAGGGAAGAAACATGTGTGGGGAAACCCTGGTTATTATAGCTTCATTGGCTATCAGTCCATTTCCTGGCACAATTCGTAGAATCATAGAACCACAGAGTTGAGAGGGGCTCTGTGGACCATCAGGTCCAACACCCAGCTCAATACAAATTCTCCAGCTAGAGCATCCCTAGCTGCCCAGCCTCTTTTTTTTTTAAGACATAGCATATTTTCAGACGCGATTTTCAGCAGCAAATATCCCAAAACAGCTCTGTTGTTGCCGCACGGCAGGAGAGCGGTTTAGGATGATGCCGTCCCTCTGCCGAAACCCTCTGTGTCACTTCCATGACAGAATGGAGGAAACCACATCATATTTCACTCACGGGCAACATTTGTGAATGAAATATGACACGGCTTCCTCCATTCTGTCACGGAAGTGACACGGAAAGTTTCGGCAGAGGGACAGCATCATCCGAAACTGCTCCCCTGTCGCGCGGCAGCAATGGAGCTCTTTTGGAATATTTGCTGCCGAAAATCGCGTCTGAAAATGTCCACAGAGAGGAGACCCTACCACCTTTCTACGTAATTGGTTGTATTGCCAAACCACGCTTACTGTTTAGAAGTTCCTTCTAATGTTCAACTGAAGTACACTCTCCTGTAACTTAAAATCATTAGACCTGGTTCTACCTTCTGAGCCAGCAGAGAATAAGCCTGCACCCTCTTCTCTTTGGCACCCCTTGAGGTATTTAAAGAGTGCAATCATGGAGACTTCTCTTCACCAAGTTGAACATGCCCATCTCCTTCAACCTTTCTTCATATATATTGTGCTCCATACCTTGTGTCTTCATCATTGCCCTTCTCTGAACCTGTTCCAACTTGTCTATATCCTTCTTATTGTGAGGTGCCCAGAGCTCCTGACACACTGCAGAAATAATGCAGCCTGACACCATTTTAACTCTCATGGCTCCATCCTATGGAATCCTGGGATTTGTAGTTTATTGTGGCACCAGAGCTCTTTGACAGAGAAGGCTAAATATCTCATAAAACTACAAATCCCAGAATTCTATAGCATTGAGACATGGCAGTTAAAATGGTGCCAGCAGCCCAGAACTGAATGCAGCACTCTGGTTGAAGTTTGACCAGTGCAGAATTACTTCTCTTGACTAGGAAACTGCAGTTCTATTAATGCAGGCTAAAATAGCATTTGCCTTCTTTGCCGCAGCATTACACTGCTGGCTAATGTTACACTTATGATCAGCAATAATCCCAAGGTCCTTCTTGCATGCAGTACTGCTGAGCCATGTATTCCCCATCCTACACATGTGCATTTGGTTTTTGTGGCATAAATGTAAATTTTTGTATTTGTCTCTGATGAATTTCATTCTATTAATTTCTGCCCAACTTTTTAGTCTATCAAGGTCCTTTTGAATTCTGTTCCTATCTTCCAACGTGTTGAATTTTCTCTTCCTATCATCCAAAATGCCTCCCAGCTTTGTATCATTTGCAAATTTGATAAGGCTTCCCTCCACCATAGAATTCAAAGTTTATATAATCTATAATGCGTATCTGGATCTCCCTATATACACCTGCCTGAATTTTGAGAGATCTTTCCTACAGTTTTCAAATCATTGTCAGTTTTTCTAAGGAATCAGTTCTGGATGTATTTTTTTTTCTCTGAGGACTTTATCAAATGAGCCTTTTAAAGCAGAATTAAAGCTGGATAATAACACCAGTGGTGATACTTATCACATGACATCATCTCCAAATCGTTGCTGCTGTGCCTCCAAAGCATGGTTAGGATGTCCTCCTCCACTGATGGTGAACATCTGTCAATAAGCTCCCAATTGTGCTGCTGTGCCATGAATCCTCAGGTACGATAAATTTCTCCAGTTGCAGTCCCGAGATTGGACAGTCATGTGGGACTTTATCAGATGCATCAAATACAGTGCAATAACGATGCCACATAACTGCGAAAGGGCGCACATGATGTCGCCCTTTCATGATTATGCCCCTGCCAAGCCCCATACTTTTTAATTGACGGCTTAAGCTGTCAGTTGATCTCCCTGCCATTTTTTGGGGGGGGGTGTTGCCGGCATAGCTTTTGTGTGAAACCTCATGTCTCCTCCCACCCCATACTTACTCTGTCACTGGCCAGTCCAGCGTGAACATTTCCAGGTGAGATCGTAACATCCAGGTAAGTGACATACTTTTTATGACCTTCCCTGGGTTACTTGTAAGTTTTAAAGTGTGTTTTTGTGCTTTTAAAAACGTTTAAAGTGTTTTGTTTTTTTTAATTTCCTATGTGATGATGTTTCACAATATTTCGCAGGAATTCAAAGGAGGAAGTGAACGGAGCTCTGTTCACTTCCTCTTTCATTGTCAGACCTGCCTTTGCCAGGATTAGAGGCAAGTGTGGGGGGCAGCATCCTTTTCCTGGCATAATAATGGATTTTTATGCCAGCAAAAGAACACTTTATGGGGCTTATTTGATAAAATCTATGGTCTCCTACTCTCCCCCCCTCCTCTTCCCTCCTGCTATTCCCAAACAGGTTGGTTTTCTTCTCCACCCACCCCCACTTTCTTTCCTTTTCTTTGTTTCACTAAATTGCATTGCCATAATTGGCAAATTGCATTACAACTAAAAATGAAAATTTAAAAGAATCACAAAAGACATTCTGGGTAGGGCAATAGGGCAGGGAAGAGGGTTTAAGGGAGAATCCAGAAGATAGCTGAGGGATCATGGCTGAAACAGCCCCAGGCATGCTGTTGAAGAGACATGCAATACTGAGGACTGCCAAACCGGTAATGCAGTGACAACTGGACTCATGTGATAATGTTCTAAGGCTCAGACTTCTCTTCTGTCTAATCAGGTTGGAGTGTGTGTGTATTTGCTTGCAACTTTTCATCAAGAAAAGTTTCATCAAGGTTTTTTCCCCCTGTCTGAAAAAGTCCTATATCTCAATGAGGCCCTAGCAGATTCTTTGATGTTTGTCTCTTGTGAGACTTCTTGATGAAAAGTTGCAAGTTGCTTTTTATTGACAACTGCAGCATGGGGGAAGGTCTAGAGGAGGACAGAGGAGGACGGGGCTGTCTGAAAGGGGGTTCTGTAAGTGAAATAGCCCCATTCGTCTCCCAACCTCCTTGGGGTCCCCGTCCCCACCGTTTGAAAAAGTCCTTAATTCCAGATTCAGGAAAAGGTAATACATGTGGCCTGGAATGAAAAATTTGCCCTGCAAATTTCTGCTTTCTGGTTTTTCTTTCTCCTCAGCTTACCACCTCATATCATGTCTTCTTTCTTTAGCCTCTCCTATTCTCAGTCATTTCTACTCATGCCAAACCAAGCCCCAACCTTTTTTTGAGTGTCACTTGTCACAAGTGTCACTTATCTTGAGTACCACTTATCTTGACTTTAGTGCATTGCAATGAGGCCTTCACTGGACAACACTCATTTTTTCTGGCTGCAAAGACATGGAAAGAAATTATCTCTGCCCAGTCTTTACTTGCTATTTTGTGTTTGATATACATTGTTCTGTTGGTGAGTCCCAGCTAGAGTAGATCCATTGAATTAATTGTTGAATGTGAGTCAACACATAAGTAAATCCAACTGATTTAATAACTCTAGGCTTGTAGAGGATTATAATAGGATTTAGGCTCATATTCTTTGTTCATATATCATAGTGGGTCACATTTGTTATTTTTAATAGTCATATTTTAAGTTATTATGCTTTACATTTTATGTTATTGTGTTGCATATCCTATCTTTTTATATTTTCACTTATATACATTTTGTCCACTCAGTAGAAGCCATAATGACTAAACTGAGGCTATTGTACTTTGGACTTAACATGAGATCCTATTACTCACTGGGAAAGGCATTAATGCTTAGCAAAGTGGAAGCACTAGAAAAAGAGGAAGATTATGCTACAGGTGGATTGGTTCAATCCAGGCAGCCATGACTGCCCTGAGTTTGCACAACCTCAACAGGGCAGCTCTTGGAGGTCTCTCAAGCCATCGGTGTCCCCAAGAACACTTTTAAGTTTTTTTTAATATCAAATGTCACTTGCATATCAATATCATAACAAAATATTCTAACTGTAAAACTCAGAATAAATACTTCTAATATTTGAGAGACCATATTCTTCCTTGTAAATTAGCACATGCTTTGAGGGCTGCTTGGGTTCAGGGAGGCTTTCTCTCTTTTCCACCACCATCTCAGGAACACAGGAGAGGGCATTCTCTGTGGCTTTCTTTTTGCAAACAGTTTCTGTTTAGGCATTTGAGGAGTGGCTCTAAAAGGCCCATCTCATCAAAACACTGTGCTGGATCTTACTAAATGTTATACTGGTGTGTGTGTATGAGAGAGAGTATGTGCATGTGTGTTTAATGATTTGTGTTCTAACCTGGCTCTATTTATTTATTTTTATTGTTTAATTTCATTTTAACTTTTATATATTGTCAATTTTTAACAATGTATTTTTAATTTGTTGTAAGCCACTTTATAGAATCATACAATCATAGAATCATAGAATTGTAGAGTTGGAAGAGACCACAAGGGCCATCCAGTCCAATCCCCTGCCACGCAGGAAATCTTGATCAAAGCATCCCCGACAGATGGCCATCCAGCCTCTGTTTAAAGACCTCCAAGGAAGGAGACCTACCACGCTCCGAGGGAGTGTGTTCCACTGCTGAACAGCTGTTACTGTCAAAAAGTTCCTCCTCATGTTGAGGTTCCTGGAGCTTGCATCCATTGCTCTGTGTTCCAGTCTCTGGAGCAGCAGAAAACAAGCCTGCTCCATCCTCAACATGACATCGCTTCAAATACTTAAACAGGGCTATCATATTGCCTCTTAACCATCTTTTTTCCAGGCTAAACATACCCAGCTCCCTAAGTCTCTCCTCATAAGGCATGGTTTCCAGACCTTTCACCATTTTAGTTGCCCTTCTCTGGACATACTCCAATTTGTCAATATCCTTTTTGAATTGTGGTCCCCAGAACTGGACACAGTATTCTAGGTGAGGTCTGACCAAGGCAGAATAGAGTGGCACTATTACTTCCCTTGATCTAGACACTATACTTCTATTCATGAAGCCCAAAGTCGCATTGGCCTTTTTAGCTGCCGCATCACACTGTTGACTCATGTTCAACTTGTGGTCTACTAGGACTCCTAGATCCCTTTCGAACGTCGTCTTGTTCAGCCAGGTCTCTCCCATCCTATATCTATGCATTTCATTTTTCCACCCTAAGTGCAGTACTTTGCATTTCTCCGTATTGAATTTCATTTTGTTAGCTTTGGCCCAGCTCTCCAGTCTATCCAGGTCATTCTGAATTTTGATCCTGTCCTCTAGGGTATTAGCTACTCCTCCTAATTTGATGTCATCTGCAAATTTGATAAGTATGCCCCTAATTCCCTCATCCAAGTCATTGATAAAGATGTTGAATAGCACTGGGCCCAGGACAGAACCTTGTGGCACCCCACTGGTCACATCTTTCCAAGAGGAAGAGGAGCCACTGCTGAGCATCCTTTGGGTTCAGCCGGCCAACCAATTGCAAATCCCTTTAACAGTTAACTTGTCTAGCCCACATTTTACAAGCTTGTTTGCAAAAATGTCATGGGGAACCTTATCAAAGGCCTTACTGAAATCAAGGTATGCGATATCCACAGCATTCCCTTCATCTACCAAGCTGGTAATTTCAAAAAAAAAAAAGAGAGAGAGAGAGAGAGATCAGATTAGTCTGGCATGACTTGTTTCTCTTAAAGCTGTGTTGACTTTTTGTGATTATGGCATTGCCTTCTAAATGTTCATAGACTCTCTGTTTAATGATCTGATCTAGAATCTTCCCGGGTATTGATGTCAGACTAACTGGACGATAATTGTTGGGATCCTATTTTCCCCCTTTTTGAAGATGGGGACGTTTGCCCTCCTCCAGTCTTCTGGGACTTCTCCTGTTCTCCAAGAGTTCTCAAAGATTATTGCCAATGGCTCTGAGATCACATTTGCTAGCTCTTTTAATACTCTTGGATGTAGTTCATCTGGTCCTGGAGATTTAAATTCATTTAGATTAAGAAGGTATTCCTGTACTACCTCTTTGCTTATTCTGAGCTGGATTTCCCCTATTGTGTCCTCTGTTCCATTCACCTTAGGTTGATCACCCTTTTAGTCTTCTGAAAACACTGAGGCAAAGAAGGTGTTGAGTAATTCCACCTTTTCTCTGTCCCCTGTTAGCATTTTGCCATCTTCTCCACGTAGTGGTCCTATCATTTCCTTCTTCCTCCTTTTGCTGCGGACATACCCAAAAAATCCCTTTTTATTGTTCTTAACCTCCCTAGCAAGCCTGAGCTCATTCTGCGCTTTAGCTTTTCTGACTTTACTCCTACACGTGTTTGCTATCTGTTTGAATTCTTCTTTGTGATTTCCCACTTTTTCCATTTCCTATACATGTTCCATTTAAAACTAAGCTCCATTGAAATTTCTTTAGTCATCCATCCTGGTTTCTTGAGACACCTCCCAGTTTTCTTCCTCAATGGTACTGTCTGAAATTGTGCCTTCAGTATCTCTCTTTTGAGAAAGTCCCATCCGTCTTGAGGTCTCTTCTCTTTTAGTATTCCTGACCATGGGATCACCCCCAGTATTTCCTTGAGTTTATTGAAATCAGCTCTCCTAAAGTCAAGAATGTGTGTCTGAGTATGCCTGGCTTCTCCTTTCCATTGTATAACAAACTCCAGGAGAACATGATCACTCTCACCCAAGGATCCCCCCACCTGCACCCCATTAACCAGGTCATCTCTGTTGGTTAGGATCAGATCTAAAATAGCTGACCCTCCTGTTGCCTCTTCTACCGTTTGGACCATGAAATTGTCCTCCAGGCAAGTAAGGAATTTTCTAGACCTTGAAGTTTTATTATTATTATTCATCTCCATTTTGCCAGAAGTCAAAGTCTGACTTGGTGGCAAATAACAAAAACAAATGTTATTTAAAGTTTATGTTCTGGTGCTTATTTTGGAATGCTTGTTCTGTTTTTAACTTTTCTTTGGGTATATGGCCATATAATAAAGGATTGAACAATTGACTAACCCTCCTGGCTGTCCATCCACTTCCATCCATTACTCCCACCCATCCTATTCACTTCTTTCTTACTCCATTTCACATGGCTTCTTCTGTCTTGTCCCTATAGTCACAGTCTGCCACCAGTCCTGCTCAAATACTGATTGTGCACTGACCATACAGTATTTGAATACTGCAGACACACAGCTTTGTTTTTATTTTCCCCTTTTTTCATAACTTTGTATGCTTGATTATTCTAAAACTATAGTATGTGTTCTTTTTGTTAATACCCCTCCTTGGACACCCTAGTTTCTGCCAAAATGCACTTGACTCTGGGCTAAAAAACTACTGTAGACATATTGGTTGGAATCCTCCATCAGCTACTTGGTTAAGTATATTTAACTAAGTAACCTCTCCTGGCCTGACTCCCCTCTCCCCACACACACAACCTGATGGAAATGTCATCCATTCACACTCCAGTCACTGGCAGAATGGACCTCCTTCTCCCCATAAAGCTGGTGCCCAGTAAAGTAGATTTGGGGGCGGGGGGAGTTATGATTGTGGCAATAGTGTTAAAATCACAAGTAAGCAACAATCATAAATACAAAACAGCTATGGATCAGTAAATCTAGGTACCTGTTTTGTATTCATGATCACTACCTATGGCTCATCTACATGGGCCAGAATACACAGGCTTCCCACTGGTGTATCTCACCTGCGGATCTGGCCTGTTGCTCTCCCGTTACCAGCATGAAACAGGCTGGAGTCCAGATGAGCACACCAGCCCATCCCTGCACCCATCACCATTGCCCTCCGCATCACTCACTCTCTCTGACATCAGGAAGCAGGCCCACAGCACATGAGGAAGGGCCCCTACATATGACCAGCCTTTGTCACAGGCTGCAGGCTCCCTTCCTGGCTATGGAGGAGTGAGGCAGAAGGCAGCTGCAGCCATGGGCTAGCATGCCAGAACAGGCTCCTGTGGTCATGAGGGGCACAATCCATTTTTTGCTGGTGGGAATGGATTTAAACAGGTATTACTTTAAAATGTTTTATAGGGCCTTACCCTGTTTAGGCCCCATCTTTGCTCTGGGGATCATGAGGACTGCCCGGGGGCCAAATGGGGTAAATGCCCTGCATCATCTGGACTACACGGAAGGGGAAGGGGCTAAGACAGCGTAAATTGCCCATATAGACAAGCCCTTAGTCATGATTTTGACACTATTGCCACAATCATAACTTCACACATACACCCAAACCTACTTTACCAGGCACCAGCTGCATGGGGAGACATTTCCATCAGGTTTGGGGGGATGGGTGGGCCAGGAGAAGTTGCTTAGTTCAGAATACTTAACCAAGAAGCTGATACAGGATTCTGGCCATCATGTGATACATTGTAATTTATGTACTAGGGCTGCAGCTCATCTGAAATCCAAATTCCAGAGTGGATTCACCTGATTAGGTCTAATTGGGAAGGGATTCAGACTGGTTAATGTCAGATCAAATGAGTTACAGAGTGGGTTACACCACCCTGAAGTGCTCTGCTGCTTTCCAGATCACTCTGGAATAACAGAAGTTTCAGAGTGAGAGAAATAAAAACCAGGGGAAATGCTTCCCCTGATACCTTCCAATGCAGCATGCTTTGTGGTGTTATGGGACAAGGAAGGGGCTGGAGTGTAACTGGAATGATAACTGTAGCTTCCAATCCATGGCAAGAGCTTCATTGGTGTTTTCTGGCAGTTGCAATTATGGCATTTCAAACGAAGGCTTTGTGTGATGTCACTGAAGATATATATATTGAGGCTATGGAGAGAGAGAGAGAGGCTAGAGAGAGTTCAGCTTCAGAAGACTTGTTGAGAGCTCTATGCATGTTGTTGTTGTTGTGTGACTTCAAGGTTTCTGACTTATGGGGACCCTATCAAGGGGGTTTCTGAGGCTGAGGCTTGCCCAAGGTTACCCAGTGCGTTTTCATAGCCAAGTGGGGATTCAGACTCTGGCCTTACATGTGTTGTTTTTTTGATAGTGGAGAAAGGTGAGGGATCTCTCTCTCTCTCTCTCTCTCTCTCTCTCTCTCTCTCTCTCTCTCTCTCTGATTTTTCTCATTTTTAAAGGAGCTATGTATCTTCATGGGCATATGTTATTTTCCTCCCCATGCCATTAGTCTGTGTTTTCAAGTCTCCTGTCAACTTATGGCAACCCCATGAATTAGGCAAGGCGGTGGTTTTACCAGTTCCTTCCTCTGAAATACAGCCTACATTAATTAAAAAATGTAATGAAAAATTGTGAGACAAAATATTTATGCTGCGATTTATGACATGGACCATGAATCACGAATCCAGCAGCCCCTCAGCCCATTGTCCTGTTTTATGACTCTAAGTACATACCTCGCCCAGCCAACCTGCCATGTAAGAAAAGCAGCTTTCCGCCTCACATGTAGTAAACTACAACAAAAACTCAGAGACATGCAGAACAAGTGGTGGATCAATATAGCAGAAAAGACACAATGCTGTGCAGATCTGGGTGATCATAGAGGATTTTATGAAGCTCTTAAAGCAGTGTTTGGACCTACTTATCAGGTCCAAAGCTCCTTATACAGTACAGGTGGTCAAACATGAATTACTGATAAAGCCTCCATCCTGAATCGTTGGGCTGAACATTTTCAAAGTCTCTTTAGCGCCAACTGAGTAGTCCAAGCCTCAGCTATCCAACATATGATACAAAAACCAATGAAAAATGAATTGGACATAGCTCCCACTTTGGAAGAGACCCTTAAGGCCATACAGCAGATGAAAAATGGCAAGGCAGCTGGGATTGATGGAATCCCACCTGAAGTTTGGAAACACGGAGGTTATGTACTCCATGATAAATTCCACGAATTCATTGTGAATTGCTGGGAAAAAGGGGAACTGCCATCAGACCTCCGAGATGCAGTCATCATCACCCTGTACAAGAAAAAAGGAGCAAAATCCGATTGCTCAAACTATTGAGGCATAACACTGCTCTCTATTGCTGGAAAAATCCTTGCAAGGATACTCCTGAACAGATTAGTTCCTGCTATTGCAGAAGAACTTCTCCCTGAAAGCCAATGTGGCTTCAGAGCCAATAGGAGTACTACAGACATGGTATTTGCCCTTAGACAACTGCAAGAAAAATGTAGGGAGCAGAACAAGGGTCTCTATGTGACATTTGTCGACCTCACCAAAGCCTTCGACACTGTAAGTAGAAAAGGTCTGTGGCAGATCCTGGAAAGACTAGGATGTCCCCCCAAATTCCTTAAAATGATTATCTTGCTACATGAGGGCCAGCGTGGTCAAGTCAGATATGGCGATGCTCTTTCAGAGCCCTTTCTAATAACTAATGGAGTGAAGCAAGGTTGTGTTCTTGCACCAACTTTATTTACAATCTTCTTTAGCACGATGCTCCAAAGGGCTATGGCAGAGCTTGAAGAAGAAGAAGACGGCATCTATATACATTACCGTACTGATGGTAGCTTGTTTAACTTAAGCCGTCTGAGGGCTCACACTAAGACTCTAAACTATCTAGTCCGTGAGCTGCTCTTCGCCGATGATGCTGCCCATGTTGCCCACACAGAAGCAGCTCTGCAGCAAAGGCATATAGTGCATTTGGAAGACTTCACAAAAGAGTCTGGAGCAATAAACACCTGAGGCAAAGCACAAAAATCAGTGTGTATAGAGCCATCGTACTGTCTATCCTCCTTTATGGATCTGAAACATGGGTCACCTATCACCATCACCTACGACTCCTCGAGCGCTTTCATCAGCGCTGTCTACAGACAATCCTAAATATACACTGGACTGACTATGTGACGAATATTGCTGTCCTTGAGCAAGCAGGGATCACCAGCATTGAGGCCATGATATTGAGAACACAGCTGTGCTGAGCAGGGCACGTTTCTAGGATGGAGAACCATCGCTTCCCAAAAAATACTACTCTACAGTGAACTCGCCACGGGTCAGCGTAAGAGGGGTGCTCCAAAAAAGCGATACAAAGACTCCCTGAAACAACATCTCAGGCTCGGCCAAATTGATCACCAACAGTGGTCCGCCCTGGCCTCACATCAGGAGGCATGGAGACGCACTATCCACAATGCTGCAGCCTTATTTGAGAACTCACGACGAACAAGTCTTGAAGAGAAGCGACAACGCAGAAAGAATCACAACCCAAAAACATCACCCAAGGAGACCTTCTGCTGTGCTTTTTGCAACCGGACTTGTTTATCTCGGATTGGCCTTTTTAGTCATCAGCGCACTTGCAGAAAGCGCTGGATGAGTCCTTCCTGAATCTTCGTTTGCGAAGAAAAGCCAGAGAGAAACCCAGCCAACAGAAGGAGTCCCTGCAATAAACAGCAGTGACAAGGGAGTATGCTGAGAGAGTTAGTCAGAGTCATCTGGGACTAACAACTGAATTTAGGCCACTGCTTCCTTATTTATTCCATAACAGTGATCTCCTGATGGTGATTCCATTTTCTAATTTGCAGAAGGGGAACTGGAATTATGTGACATAACAAAGAGGCTTTGAAAAATCTGTGGTTGGCTTTGCATTTGGATCCAGATCCCGAAGACCTGGCTTTGTCTGTTGATATCCCTGTCTCCTTCTTTAAGACACTTCCTTATCATTGCACCACCATAATGGATCTTCCTGTCGTTCATTTGTTTACATGGCAGATGTTTAATATGAATGTGGACAATCTGTCTGTTACATATGTTGCAATCACTGTTAGCAACTTTTTGTTCTTTGTGGAGGCAGGCAGAGCAACCTGCTCCCATGTGGTCAGATGGGACTGAAAAAGTGACTTCTTATTCAATTCAAATAGAAACCAAACATTGGCTTGGCTCAGTGGCTCTTTTATTCAGTTGGTTCGTATCCTGAAACTTGTAAGTTTTGAAGTTGCTTTCCTTCTGACAGGTGTGCTAAGCAAGTGTGGAAAAGTCTTTTTATCTAAATCTGATTATATGTAGAGAATAGTTTTCATATTGACAGTTATCACATTTTGGCCTAAATCCTGTTGTTAGTCCTGACCAGAGTAGAGGCATCAAATCAATGGGATTTATCTACAGTATGTGTTGACTCACCATTCAACAATTGATTATGGTTCTACTCTAGTTGGCAGTAACCAACAGGATGCCAGCCTTTGTTACCTGAAGGATTTCCTAAGCCCCAGAGCATCTTTGGAGATGTGCACATTTGAGTGCAGTAAAAAGGTGAATATGGGTCTGCATGTTCCACTACAGGGAGGGAGGGAGGGAGGGAGGGAGAGGGAGAGAAATATACAGTACTTTTAGAACATGGAAACTGTGTCTGGTTTAATAAGCCCATTCTAAAGGATGTAGACAAAGAAGAGAGTGCTACAGAGTTTGTATCACTTCTAGCCCTTCTTTATCTCTAGCTTGGTTCACTGTGACGACATGCTTTATGATGCCTTGCCCCAGCCTACTACTCTGTTCTTGGCCAGCATGACCAGCCATTCTGATTGAAGATGATGCAAGTTGCGTCCAACATATTTAGATGCCTCAAGCTTGAGGAAGGCTGCTTTATGCTAACAGTCTCGATTTTCCCTTTGATCAGGTGTGGGGAAAGGGCCACATGAGTCCCCCCAAGCCACCACAACCACCAATTAATTAACGAAAAATCATCTGTAAAATATCCCAAAATGCAGCCTGTGATAGCAGTATATCTTAAAGCAGCCTGCAACTCTTAGGGCTCATCTACACAAGCCAGGATACAGTCCCTGCAGCTGCTGCCAGTGTTTCCCTCACTCTCTCTGAAGGCAGCCTTGGTCACATGCTGCAGACTTGCTTCCTGTTGCAGAAGAGCAAGGCAAACCAGCAGCTGAAGAATGGACCAGACTAATAGAATGGGCTCCTGCAGTCACGCAGTGCTCAATCCATTTTTAAATACCTGGATTAAACCAGGTATTATTTTAGAATGTTGTAACGGGCCCTACACCATCTTTCCCCCATTGTAGCCCCATCTTTGCCCTGGGGCCATAAAGACTGCCTGGGGGAAGAACGGGAGGGGGGGGGGAGGCCTACAAGTGACTTCTGGTCACTTCTTTTTAAAAAAATACTTTTTATTCCATTACAGTGCTTAAATTCAAATGCCAACAAAGAGTAATTCCTTCATTATCAATTGTAACTCTTTTATCCTTATTCCCTTAAAATAAAAAAATGCATACATACAAAAGAGAAATAATTACTGAATATATATGTGTGTGTGTGTGTGTGTTTGGATTTGTCATATATATATATATATATATATATATATATATATATATATATATGACAAATCCAAACATCCCGATCTTCCCTGCTTAACTATTTCTCCTTACATGTTTCTTCTCCTTCCGCTTCCCTCCTGATTTACTCGGGATTAGCTAACTTACTTGTTATTAGTTTTTCTGTTCATATCTGTTCAGAGCTGCAGCCCACCACAAGACACAAGGCGAACATTGGTCCCTGGCTCAATACAGTTGCCCACTTCTGCCTTAGATTTTGCTTATGTTTGAAACTTCCAATGGACAGGAATGCCATTTGTGTTTTGGTTCACTATTTCACTATTTGTTTTGTGTACTGGACACTGCTCACAGTACCTGAGTTATTTGGTGGTCTAAACATACATAGCACATATTCACAAAACCATCACAAAATAGCAATAGGTTTGGTTGCAAATCGAAAATAATGCACTACTCATGAGACAAGCCCCAAGGTCTTGATATGTAATTTGTTTTTCACAAATGCAAATAACTGCCTTAGATAATGGTCATATAAGCCAAAGCACAGAGTGGTCCTGGAGAGCCATTCTCATTGAAAACAATATAGAAGAATTCCTACAGAACTCCCCAGTGTCAGGTTGCATGGAACGGTGATGCATGTGATCTTAGGTTCCCTTAAAAGCAAGACATAGTGCTACGTGCAATGAAAGCATCTTTCCCCCAGATCAAGTGACATTTTGTTTTTATATCTTCTGATAATGTATCTCTTTGTGTGTTGGAGTGCATCTGTACAGAGTCTTTGGATTTTCACAATAGAATTATATATTTCTTTTTCCTGTGTCACTACCTTCATTATTGTAAGAATCATAACCTTATTTCATATATCTGCTTCCTCTATGTCTCAAGAGTCAGACATTTGACATTTAAGTCCACCACTACCATTTCCAAATTGGAGACTTGAGAAACCAAGGAACGTAATTCTCATGACTGTTTTTTAAAATCCACTGAACCAAAATCACCATGAGTTGACATCTCTGTGTGAATCTGGCCAGATGAAGCCAACTTGGGAATGCTCCAGCATGTTGACATCTCAGCCCACATTTCCATGTCTTGGAAATGTTTCACAGACTAGATTGAGCTGGGACATGGCAAGATGGAAACATATTGTCAGTCAAAGCAATTGCAAAGACTGCTTCTCCATGCTGAAGCTAGCGAAAAAAGAGTTAAGTCATTGTGACTGCACGGCATTAAATATATTTGTGAAAATTGACCTCAGTGTTTGGAACAGGTACCTCTCTGTTACACAACAGGCTCTTGGAAATTCTAGTCTAATGCAGCTGCCATCTCTTCCACATCACCACTATCTTAAGCATACTGAACACATGAAGCCACACAATTCCTTCTTCCCCTGCAGGGACCATTGAAAACATGCAATCTGTATGCCCATCTGTAATATAGAGGAATCTGTACAAATATTATAGCACACTCTAGGGCATTGTTCATATATTGAACATTGTACCTTAATGGAGGGGGGGGAGCCAAGTGATGCACATGTTTTCCCAGATTATTTTCCTTTATTACCCATGTTCTTTTCTGAGTTCTTTTATTCCTGGGGGGAAAACCTAGACTTCCCTCCTGCTATGTTGCATTGGGGGTTGGATTATCAGTGGTTCAGTTGGTGTAAATGAACCAGACCTCTCATAAGAGAAGGGAGGAAATGTACTTTTTCCCCAGTCACTTTCTGAACCTCCCAGTGTTTCTGCTGTTGTCAATATTTTGTGTTTTATTTAAGCACACACACACACACACACACACACACACAAAGTTTTGTTTATTTTCTATGCCACCACTCTTGGAAATGTTTATGGGTGGTGGTGTCTGGTTTTGGAACCGCTGCAAGGCCCCAACCAACTTAATCCAGCCTCAGCTCTGCTAGGTGTGTCTACTGATATACATGAGGATGACAAGCCTATGGGCATCTTCCCCTTCTCTTCCCCCCTTTATTTGTACCAATCCCATTCTGATTCCCAATAGTCATTCTGATGTGAACTCTGATGAATAATGTCTATGGTCTGTCATGGTTAAATTCTCCTTTCCTCACTATTCTTTTGGAAGGTTTAGTGCCAAAATTTTTGGTGCCATTTTCTTCATCTTCCAGCCACAGGTACAGAAAGATCCAAAATGATGATATCCAATATGAGATTATGGATATGATTAATCAGCTGATGGTTCCCTTTGCTTCTTTGTTCTTTTAATTTTCCAAGGTGGGGAAAGTGGAAACAGATGTCATGAAGGCATAAAACAAAACAGAACAGGGAATGGGTGGAGTGTGTAAGAGGGAAAGTATAGTACTTCACCTGGTATGGATAAGGTGGTTTTTGAAGTTACAGAAAAAGGGAAACAATTGGGACTATCTCTTTGGACATCATAAGCATCAGGAAGTACAATGGAGTCTGATGAATTGAATGTACTGCTCCAGAGACCAGAAAACCAATGGATTCAAACTACAAGAAAACACTAAACACTAAGAAGAACTTATTTACTGTAAGAGCTGTCTAACAGTGGAAGGAACTGCCTTAGAGTTGGTGGACTTTCCATCTTTGGAGGTCTTTAAACAGAAGTTGGATAGGCGTCTTTCAGGAGTGCTTTAGTTGCATATTCTCACAGGACAGGGTGTTGAGCTAGATGATCCTTGTGGTCCCTTCTTCTCAGGGGATGATAGGACACACAATCCCCAGCAGAAGCCCAAAAACTGTCTCAGTAGACTCAGTAGCAACCGATTCCCAAGAATACTCACACACAGTTTGACGTCCAAATAAGCAGAAGGCACTTTTATCTTCAAAGTCAAAACATTTACAATATGTACAAATATTTACAATGGAAGGAGAAACTGCTTCACCAGGCCTCAGCATTCACAGGAAGAAGGGTGAGCTCTGTTCTGAGCCCTCCCATATACACAGTTACAGGACATTGGCTTACTCAATCACATGATCTTACACACCAATAAGGACCCTCCTTCTGTAGCTAAGGGAGACTAGGCAGTTAATGGAGTCAGCCATTATGACTCAGCATGACTCTGTAGTTTGTTTGGCCATTTTATAATGGAGTTCAGTCTCTAACTCCTGACACTTCTAACTCTAAGATTCTATGACTGTGTGAAACTCATTGTGGGTACAAGTAGAACAAAGAGTAGAAATGTCATCTTTCTGGATTCCTTCTGCCCGCCCCCCAACAAACACAGTATAAATGAGGAATAAGATATAGCTAAAGGATAGTGCCTAATGTAAAGATAGGGAAACTCATGCAAGGACCTGATGTTATGAAAACTAAAAAGAAAGAGTAGGCAGACATTTTCAAACTGAGGGATCATCAAAGAATTTCTCAAGGGGCACATTATAGTGGTTGGCATTCTCAAAGGCAAAACGAGAGACCACAGATACCAGGATATTTTAGTTTAACACATCTTACTGGTAGTAAATAAGCCTTAGGAGAAACATTTAATACTTTTAGAATGGGGGGGGGTATATGTAAGTTGGGTAACCAACAAACAATGGTGTCATGAGTAAGGAGGCATGACCCCACCTCTTGCTAGTCACAGATAACTGAATCACTAAGCTGTGCACCGAGGCAAAGATGAGAACCAGAATCTGAGGAGCATACGGCTCCACCACCATCTGAACCCAAGCCAGACTGCCAATACTCAGTAAGACAAGGGATTTGGAGGTTAAGATGTGAAGGTTCTCCTTTGATCACAGCTTTTTAAAATCCTTTTTGAATCCCTGCTTTTCTACAATTGTTCAAGGTTCTTACCTTTTTTCCCCCTCACCTGTCATTGGGCATATTCCACCTCCCCTGAATTTTGCGTTTGGGGAGCATCCAAGCCTTGAAGGTAACTTAAGTAAACCCAAGAAATATGAAATATACTATAGCCATCCAGTATGTTATGCTTTTCATTGTGATCATTATTACAACATATCTTAACCACAGACAATGGGAAATGTTTCAACATCACAGTTCTTTGTGGGTGTGATTCTGTATAAAAGCAACAGACAAGGTGAGCTGAGGGAGAAACTCTGGGCACAGAGATCTGCTTTCTTCAAAGTAAGAGAGCTGAGCAGCATCTGCATTCAGCATGGGACGAACATTTCTTTGGGGAGGTAAGTTTGGATTCAGCAGCATGTTGGGTGTTGTTGAATTGCTTTGCTAGACTTCATTCATTTAGATATACTACTGGGTAAAGTTGCATCTAAACAAGATTGCATTGCCAAGTGTGCTTAGTCTGACAGATATGGAATACTGGTGATCAGATGCAAAGGAAAACTGGGCTCCTGTACTTGTAATAAGGGTGTCGACTGGAACTGTGCACAAATGAGCCTTTAAAATTCTCCACTGTATTTGTAGTCAGAGAAATTAAAGGATGGGGATACGTTACTGAATTTCTCCAGAAAGAAGAATGTCATTAATAACACTAATAGATCAGCATCTTTCTTCCTGACAAAGGATGCATGCATTAATGTAGGCCACTGCTAAAACTGTGTTGGCAGCCTGGTCACCATCTTGCATTATTATTATTATTATTATTATTATTTTCATTTCTATCACACCTTTCTCCCACCAATGAGACTCAAGGCATCTAACATCATTATAAAAACAATATATGATAAAAAACAGTACAAAGTTAAAATCATATTAAAATATAAAATTTAAAAAAAGAAGTAAACAACTTACAAGTTAAAAACATTACAGTAAAAATTAAGATACCTTTTTTAAAAACCCTTAAAAATTTGTAAAACCACACTACACAGCCTCACTAGCCCAGCCCTTGTTGGTTCATAAAAACCTGGCACCATAAAAATGTCTTAACCTGCCGGTGGAAGGAGATCAAAGATGGGGCTATCCTAGCCTCTCTGGGGAGGGAGTTCCACAGTCTGAGAGCAGCCACTGAGAAAGCCCCCTCCCTTGTTCCCAAGAAATGTGCCTGAGAAGGTGGTGGGGCAGAGAGAAGGACTTCTCCAGATGATTTTAAAGCTCTACTGGGCTCATACAGGGAGATTCAAGTGCCCTGGACCAGAGGTGTGGAATTCTAATGCTATATTTTTCTGTCGGATATTTTCTATACAATATAGTTATGTTTTTCCACAATTGTCTGGCTATTGCAATCAGTCATGTTAGATAAGGAAAATATAAGATATGGAATTCTAGTTATTCTAGGAGACAAGTGTTGACAAACCTTAGTACTCAGAGAAACAGACTAACAAATGAATGCACTGCTAAGTTTATTTCTATTTTCATCAACTCTTTTGCTTTTCAATCAGTCACAAGTACACTGTCAAAAAAAAATGTGATAAGCTGCCTGTGCCTACAGACTCATGTCCATCCTTTAGTGAAGCAGAATGGTCAACTAGTTGTACTGAATCAGATTTTTCTCATCTTGAAATGGAACTGATAAGTAGTGCACAGAGTGAGTAAGTGAAGCTGCAGGTACTATAGTTATTCCTTAACAAAAGAAAGTTAAACTCTTGATATAAGATATATCAGATACAGCTCTATTTAGATATGTGTCCAAAAAAGAACAATGTTCTTTTAGGTGTACTATTGTTGTTATTGTTGTTAAATATAAGGGAAGTACAAAGGCACCAGATCCCATTGGATCTTGGAACTAAGCAGGATCAGTCATGGTTACTACTTCAGTGGGAGACCGCCAATGAATACCAGGTGCTGTAGGCTAGATTTCAAAGGAACGAACTGGCAAAACCCTGTGGAATTCATGGGGTCACCACGCCAGTGACTTGAAAGCACATACTACACATGCACACACACATGCACGCGCACATGCGCGCACACACACACATGCTATCTTCTTTACAGTATTACAAATATTGCAGTAAAATAATTTGCACATAAATCTTGGAATGTGTTTGAATATAATGCATAACCAAAATGTGCTAACTCAGACTACATTATTTAGAGCAGTGCTTTTTACTTTTTTTTTTTTTTAACAAAAACACCTTCTACCTTTTCCAGAAGAACATCACAGAAATGTTCCCAGAAAAATGTAGTGGTGGTTCCCATATCAATTTTAGTCTGAACTTTACAAGAAATATCCAAAGTGCTGAACCTAATTCGGAGTTTGGGTTTGACACCTTGGAAGTACCTTTAAAGTTTGAACACCTGTGGTAGATTCACCACCCCACTGATGTGGAAATCACCACTAGAAAAAATATCTCCTTAGGGCCTAATACCTGAAGGCACAAGATCCTATCTGATCTTGGAAGATAAACAAGGTCAATCCTGGTTAGTATTTCGATGGGAGACTGCCAACAAATACCAGGTGCTGTAGGCTTCATTTCAGAGGAAGGAACTGAAAAAACACCTCTGAGTATTTTTTGCCTAAGAAAACCCCGTGCAATTAATGTGGTCACCAGATAATTTGAAGGTGTGTTCTCTCTCTCTCTCACACACACACACACACAGAGAGAGAGAGGTTTGGTGTCAAGAAGAGAGAAGAGCGCATCAAGAAGAGAGCATTTTGCTATTCAGGGATAAGAACAGTGGGAGTTACGGTAGATAATCCTGGAATAGCTGAGTGAGGCACCTCTTGTTGAAGAAACACATTGGCTGAAATCCCTTCTTCAGCAGGTGTTAGAGACATGGATCAAAAGCAGTGCCTCCCCTTTGCATATCCTCACAGGAGAAAAAGCAAAAATGCCTGATATTTCTTTTACTCTTAGAAACAGCTGCCTGTCACACAGTGTCCTTGATCTGACTGGCTTTCAAATACATTCAGAACACGTACAAGCTATTCATTGTTGATTAAAAGCATGTGTGGGGAAACACTTTTAAACTGAGATCTGATTTGCATTTCCGAGAAGTTCTCAGGGCTGGCTTAGGGCACCAGAAGGGCCTGATTCAGCCCCAGGCCTGACGTTCCCCACCCTAGATTTAAAGATTAGCTGTACAGTTGAGGAATGGTTCTAGTTCTGTCTCATACAAGGAAAGTACTGTTGGAATGCTGTAGTGCTTTTTCTGAGACTAAGGGCTTGTCTAGACAGACAATTAGCCCCAGCTTCTGCCCCAGACACCCCCAGCTTGGAGCCCTGCAGTCCAAACAATGCAGGGCTCTCATCCTGATTTGCTTCCAGACAGTCCTGATGACACCCAAGGCAAAGCCAGGGGGAAGCCGGGATAAACCCATTTAAAATTAAAAAAAAAAAAAAACAGGGAAAAAACTCAGTGCTAGAAATGTGGTAAAGATCCGGGCTCACTTTTCCCATGTGGTAGGCATGTCCAATCATCAAAAACTTCTGGACAAAAATACATAAAAAAATACAAGAGATCTACAGCATCCAATGTGAAATAAATCCTAAATTATATTTATTAAACATAACAACATCAATTGACAAAATAACTTTTAAGCAACATTGGAGAACAATTTTATATCTAATAACTGCAGCCAGACTGATAATCGCTGCAAAATAGAGAAGCAAAGAAATCCCCCACATTAAGAACTGGGTGCTCAAAATTAGAGAAATGCAAGAGAATGATAGTCTGACTTGCATCTTAAATAAAACAAGGTGGGGAAAATTCAAGGAGGAATGGGCACCAATTAAAATTTTTTTGAAGAAGAGTTGGAATATTGATGAGCCAATATAATGGAATACAGTTAAGAGGACAAACTATCTCAGATCAAAGAGAGCTAAGAGAAAAGGACTTATGGGGGAGGGCAAAAAGCTGAAAAATGACTCAGATGAGTTAGATGATACTGGGAAAATGAAGCGAAACCATGAGTTTAATCTTATAGATTAACAATTAAAACTGGAATAAAATAAGGAAATTAGATCATTGACATTGTAATGTACAGTATAACATAATATATATGTATAGAGTTGCATTGTATAACACAGCATATATATATGGATATGTATATACGCAAATAAAAGGGATAAAGGAAAACACAAGAATATATTTATATACAGTTAGAGATGTACATAAAGGTAAATTGAAGGAGGTATTGAGAGAAAATTGAATATAAAAGAAGATCCAATTGAGATGCAAACAATAGGAATTTATGTTGAATGGGACAAGGGAGAATAGGGATTGAAGTATGTAAGATTTAGAAGAATAGATGGAAGTTGTATGTGGGAGAAGGTATGGGTAAGTCGAAGAGGGATGGGAAGAAGATGGTGTGTATAAGGAAGAAAGAAAGAAAAGAAAGGGTGGACCAGTATGTAGTAGGTAATATGAAAGGAAAATGAGTATGGATAGGGGTAAAAAGGAACGGGAGAGAAGAAATTATAAGAGAAGAGGAAAAGAAAGATAAACAATAACTACATAAATGAGAACAAAATTAATTTTGGTTGTACTGTAATGTATGTATGTATGTTTGTGGTTTGAAATGTATGTATATATGTTTGTGGAATAAAAGTGGTTAAATAAATGTTAAAAAAACAACAACCAGGAAAACTCACATTATCCAGGAAAACCCAGATGGTTTCAAAGCAGGAACTCAGGGTCCATACCTGCACACTGGGCTGCATCATTGGATGCTGACACTGGCACTGCTGGTGTTGCTCTGAAGCCAGGAAGGAGGCCCCCTGCACATGATCAAGGTCCCCTGCATTGGACCAGCCATGATCACATGCTGAGGGCCTCCTTCCCAGCTTCAGACAGTGTGACCCATGACAGCGGGAGAGGTACCCACCAATACTGGCTGGCATGTGCATGTGGCGGCTGGCATGTGCAAGCGGACTTCTGCCCATTTCATCATGGTAACAAGGGGAATCCAGGCCATCTCTAGGGCCAGAATACACAGGCTGGAAGACAGTGCTTTCTGGTCAATGTAGACAAGCCATGAGCGTCACTGAACTCAGTGGTCCTACCTTTGAATAGACATGTATAAAGCTGCATTGTAAAGGTTCTTGAAAGGACATTCTGTTTGGTGCATGGCAATAACTATAGCTGGAACTGAACTGCAACTTTTCTTCTGTTCTCATTTTAGGTTTAGTCGTCTTGATGTTCCTTCACAACAGTAAGTAAAATTCCATGTGTCCTCATTTCCTAATCAAAAGTAGAGACCAAACACCAGAGTAAGGTTTGGATTTGTTGAGCTCCACTAGTACGTACGTCTTCCTGCTTAGAGCCATCTACTGTTGAAAGGGTATGAGGACAGCCAGGCAGTGGTGGCACTAGAGTGGTGCAGAGGCCGAGCCGCAACATATGACACCATCAGGGACGGGGTGGCACCAGCCTTAGTAATGCCACAGGAGCCAAGCATCAGCCCTTGATAGCCTTGGGCAGCTGCCTGAATTCCAGCAATCCATCTGAGACTAGGACACGGAGCAATGGGTTCAAACTACAGGAAAAGAAACGATCTAAACATTAGGAAGAACTTCCTGACAGGAAGAGCTGTTTGGAAGTGGAAGAACTGCCTCGTAGTGTGGTGGTGTCTCCTTCTTTGGAGGTTTTTAAACAGAGGCTGGATGGCCATCTGTCGGGAATGATTTGATTGTGTATTCCTGCATGGCAATGGGTTGGACTGGATGGCCCCTGTGGTCTCTTCCAACTCTATGATTCTATGATTCCATGAATGTTCCTTAAAAACACTGACACTCTGAGCAGTGCCTGACACCAAGGGGGATGGATCTAATCATCTCTTTGAACTTCCCACACTGCCCCCAACCTAATATTACTCTGGTGCATTCTGGGTGAATTTAAAGGATAGCTAAACCAGGGTGCCCTGTGGTCCTGCAAGCACTGCCGACACATCTGAGTAAAATGACACAACCCACTGACAGAGGAAGGGAATGACCAAAAAAGGTCTTTGCCTTAGGAGATTATCAGATGTCTCCCTTGAACCTGTTTCTGTACCGCTACCCCCTCCCACCCATACCACTCCCACCCCACTCCCATCCCTGTAACAAAATGAACAAAAAATTTCCATACACTTGCCGTATTCCATTATAGGAACTGCTCCCCCTCCTCTAGGCTCCACTGCAGTAAAGGCAGCTGTCGTAAAGCTTCTTTTACTGCAGTGAAGCCAAATCCTGCTCGTTCTTGCAAGAGAACAATTGCATAGGAAATTTGAAAATAAAAACAAAACAAAATGTCAAAACAGAAAACAAGCCCCTTTCTGTTCTCCTATAAAGATGGGTAGGGGACAGTGGTGTAGTGGAGCCGTGTCCTGCAGGACTGAAGCCTTTGGATATTTTGTTTAGCAAGGGCTGTTGTACCATCTGGTGCCACCATACCTTTGGACTGCCCTTTTTAAAAATCTTAGCTACAATCCACACAGTGGCTACAGGGGAAATGAATTTTCCCACCAACAAAAGAGAGAGAGAGAGAGAGAAACAGAGACATAGACAGAAACAGACCAGATCCAACACAGCTGCCAGCATTTTTGGACTTTCCTTGGGAATGTTGCTATAGGCATATAACAGCCACTTCAGAATTTACCAGCATACCACTGGTAAAGAAAAACAGCTCTAGAATGGGTTCCAACCATATTATTGATCCAACAATTACATAACATAAGCTGAAAACAAGAACATGAGGGTTTCTTGGTTGGAATTCACATTGGCCAAGATCTTGCCTTACAGAGATATAGCACTATGGTTTGCAGGTAGAATTATGCCACATCTCTTGACTCCTGTCTCCTCTCTTGTTTATTGAGGGTTTGGTCACTGCATGAGGGATGTAGAGGATTCCAGCCTCCACAATGACCAAAAAAACTGAGTTATGCAGAATAAGTGGAACTTACTTCTGTGTAGCTCATTAATAGGATGCTAGCCTTTAGTTCCAATTCATCTCTTATTAAACATGTCCATTCACAAAGCCAAAGCCGATGAGAATTAAGGAGCCAATATCTCAGGAACAGTGATGATACTACCAGTGCTGACATGTCTTTCACATACAGTTTCATTTCCACAGGTTTTGCTTTCAAACTGGTTTGCTATTTCACCAACTGGTCTCAGTTCAGACCAGACAAAGGACGGTTCCTTCCCAACAACATTGACCCCAGTGTATGCACTCATCTCATTTATGCATTTGCGGGAATGAACGAAAACAAGATCGCAACTCTGGAATGGAATGATGAGGAGTTCTACCAGGATTTCAATAATCTCAAAAAAAAGTACGGAGACTGCTTGGGTGAAAAGAGGACTTTCTGGAAATCCCTAAGATTGGGATGTCACGTCGCATGATTTCTCCATTTTTCTGATAATTGGGGAATGGACATAAGAATAGTAGCTAGCTTAATGGGATCTGAAGGAAGAAATGTGGTCCAGCCAACCCTTACACGTAATGCCATGGGATCATGCTGTCGAGGCCAGCTCTACTGTTAGTCATAGTGAAGCAGCTGCTTATGGCCACTGATTCTAGTTGTTAAGAGGGAGCAGCAAAGTGTTAGTTACAGGGTCAGCTGGTGATTCCAGTGTCAGCAGGGCAGTAAATCCTCTCTGGGTTTTAGTCTGAACCTTAAAGGAGCTATCCAGTGTGCTGAATCCTAGATCCAAAATAGTTTCAGTACTTTGGATAGTTCCTTTGAAGTTTGGACTAAAGGCCAAAGAGGATTCATCACCCCTACTGATGTTAGAGCAACCAGCCAACATTGGTGAATTATTGGAAAGATCCTGGTGGGGTTTCCTGTCTCAGATAGGAAAATAACTCAACCAGCTTTGGATACAATGCTGCTCTATGTAGGGGTGATTACCAGTTGCTGGTCTACAGTCAGGCAGCCAGATGTCTTAGGTCAGTCTTGATAATTATCTTTTATTCATTCTAGGTCTAAAGCCTGGGACTAAAGTTTCCTCACTTGTTCACTGAATATGTGAAGGGAAGGTGGTGATGGCCCTGCTAGGCCTACCCTCCTATACTTGTAGGCCAGCCCCTTCCAGTTATTGAAAAAGTGCCTTGGGCATATACAGCCCTTTATGATCAGGAACCATGGGAGAGTTAGGGTTCCTGTTCATGAGAAGAAGCTCTCCTAGATCACACCTGCACATGTCTTGGACCCATACTAATTAAGGGCAGTCCACCAGGTTATATGGTGGGCTGGAGGTCTGGGAGCATGGCCCACTTCTCCATTCAGTGTGTACATGTGGGGAAGCTAAGCACACCCCTAACATTCTGTCTGGTGGCTTCCATATCAGCAGGGCAATGAATCCACTATGAGGTTTTCTATGCTAAAGGAGCTATCCAAGGTACTGAACCATATCCCCAAAACAGGTTCAGTACTTTGGATAGCTTTTAAAATTTCAGACTGAACTCCAGAGCAGATTCAGGGTCTCCCCCACCCCACCACCAGCATGAAAGCCACCAGCTGCCACTCCCCTAATATTAGTATTCGTTCATTCAAGTTCTTCAGTTTTTTATATGCGAAGTGTTTTCTTTTTAGTGACTCGTCTTGATGTTGCCTAGATGTTGACATAAAAAAACCCTGTTTTTTTTTTCATTCTAGCAATTCTTACTACACAGCAAGTTAAATATACAACAGGAAGCTAAAAATGGCATTGTTGTTGCTCCTCTCAGGTTATCACATGTTGTGTCCTACTGTATTTCTGGGTTCTTTGAGTCTCTGAAATTTCTGTGGGGAATTCAGAAATAATAGATTGTTATCATAGCCAGCAATGACTTCACAGTGACAAAGGATGATTCAGCGCCAGGAATGATTTAGCACATATTGAGGGACAAAAGGCCCTTTCATGCTACACAGCTATATTGACATGATTACACTTTACTTGCCACAGCTACTTTCTAAGGAATTGTGGGATTTGGAGTCTGGTGAGGGATTAGAGCTCTCTGGCTGAGAATGTTATATACCTTTCCCTAAACTACAAACCCTAGGATTCCATAGGATGGAACCATGGTAGGTAAAGTGGAATCATAGTGCTATAATTGTGTAATGTGAAAGGGCCCAAGATTGCCGGTTGGTGACAACTGAGTCCCCGTTCCAATTTTTAATGGCTGTGCAGGGGTGTGAGCCTTTATGGGGAGGAAACAGATGGGGGAAGTTTTAACATACACAGCTTGCCAATACATGCTGGTCACAATCCAAATCAGGGCTACATGCTTACTTTAAAGTAAAGAGGAAGTGATCTTTAACTGCATACTGTGCACTTAATGCAGAGTGTAGTTTGAGCCTGTACCATTTCACATGAAATGACCCTAGATAATAAGCAAAGGAATGCAGCTTGAGGCAGTGCAGAGATCTTGTTTTTTATGTAGGTAGGAGTGTGATTTCAGGATAAAAGCTCCAAGGTGATGACCACTTATCCTAAATTTATGAACTTCATTCTTGATGGTCCATTATGTATGCTTGCTCTCTAAAGAAACAGAGAGTTCCCTTTGGTTCAGAGTTATTTCATAATCCAAACACTCACCCCAGACCTAAAGTCTTGCACAAGAATCACTTCAAAAACTTAAGATCCCACAAGTCAGCTTTTGGGCTGGGATGATAAAGCAAGAGAAAGTGAATGCAGATCTGCTCCCTCTACTCTTTGTGACCACATGAAAGGGAGGGAATTTTAAGATTTTGAAAGTGCTCCCTATTCTCAGCTACAGAGGTTGGACTGCAAAGGGGAGAGATGAAGTGTCATTTTGGCACACTTTTTGTAGCCCAACTGCACATAGAGACCTGTTTGCACATGCATAACAGTGCTCCATGGTGGCCCAGGGAAAATAAGCCTATGGAGTACAGAAAGACATATTTGCAAGACAAGAAAACTGAACTCTAATCTTTCCCCCTTCCTGTCTAGGAATCCACAACTGAAGACACTGTTAGCTATCGGTGGATGGACATTTGGTAGTGCAAAGTAAGTTGGTGTGTGCAGTGTGGGGGGGGGGGTAGAGAGTATCTCAGCTAGAAGCTTTATCATGACTAGGCAACATATTGCTTTCCTCTCACAATAATGCCTGGATAACTTGCAAACCTCTGGTGCAATTCTAGAATCCTAGCTCTACCTATTATTTGAAGTTAAGTTTCTAATTTTCACAAATGTGAATAATTCCTCCTGGTGCCTTACTCCAGCAGAGTGGAGGAGAGGGAAGACCAAAGAAAGCCATCTCTATCCATTTCTAGAGAAATCTGCCCTGCCAGTTCCCAATCAGCTCAGAAGCTAGCCATACAACTTTCTCTCCACACACAGATAGCATATTCTGCAACCACCACCATCCCTGTGGCCATTTTATCTCTGCTACCACTTACAGTGGCATAGTTACACTATTCAACAGGTACATGGTCATATTTTTAACAAAAGGACATATATTGTATATTCCTGTTGCCACCCCTCCAGCAAGAAGGAGTATTTTTTTAATTAAAAAAAAATCCCAATATCCTGAGTCCAATTGTTAGATCCAACAAGAGAAGCTCAGTTGAATCAATGGAATGTATGTAAGTTCTGACTTAGTAAATCCCCAATGAGTGAATGGGTCTACTCTAGTTGGGAGTAACAATGAAATGTAGGCCAATGTATTTTAGAATTATCAATATTCAGTGATGCTATTCCCTGCCCCCTCCCACCCCTGCAATACTGAGCCTGACAGTTTCAGACCATGAAATTGAAATAGTAATGAGAAATATGCACATTAGCTTCAATCATCCATCTCATGATATATTTTCAATGTTAATTTCAAGGCTGAAAATGTTATCCACTGGTGTCAATCCTTCTAATCCATCTAGCAAATGCAAGAAATGTTGGAACATTAACTCTGAAAAAAAAGAGAATATGTTCTCAGAATATTCACACACTCCAGATTACTTCATTTCCCACCCCATACCTCCCCAAAGCCCAATTCACTAGAGACCCTGCGTTTTATGGAAGCAAAGCACCAGAAAGGAAAGACAGATTGAGTTGCTATGTTTCTCCTATGATCTGACAGAAGGTAATGGAAAGCTGTTCTTCCATCACATACACCACTGTTCACTGCTTGATTTGTCCCCCAGCTCCAATTAGAGATCTGTTCTTCAGAAAGTGACATTGCTGGTTGGCAACAGCTACTGTTTTTGACATTAAGAACTCCCGCTGAATGCCCTTAGGTATATAATTATGCAACTGTTATACAAAAAGGCATTTTCTCCATGCCACACCCTCTATTTCTTTATTCATAGTATTTATAGGCATACGAATACAATTTCTTCTTAGACTATGTGTCCATATGGATGACATAGGTTCAGTCACAGTTTATAATTGTTCCACTCAACAATTGGTTCTAGAGCAACAGTTGGTTCTAAATCAAGTGTGGCTCTTAGCTCTTTCTGGCTAAGTGCCACATTCACTTTCAAAGAAGTTATCAGGGGCTGCTTTCCAGGGGTGGGGAGGGACAAAGACAACAAGATGGGAGCAAAAATACCAGCACAATTTAGTTTAATGTTCTTACTGCCAGTAACTGAGCTTTAAGAGAAGACATTTCAACCTTTGAGAATGGTGAGGGGGTAAAAATCACTCCAAGCTGGGGAACCACATCACAATAGTGTTGTTGTGGGTGAAGGGTATGTGGCTTTTTGAGGAATCCCAGAAGGCCCGACTAGGAGCTCTTTCACACTAAACAATTGCAGCACTAGGATTCCAGTTTAACTGCCATAGCAACTTCCTATGGAATCTTGGAATTTGTAGTTTTGGGAAGTATTTAGAATTCTCAACCATAGCACTCCAGTCCCTCCCCAAATGACACACCCCAGAATTCCATAGGATGCAGCTATGTCACGTAAAGTGGAATCACAGTGGTATAATTATGCAGTGTGAAAGGGTACTAAGATTTGGTGCCAGCCTCTAGGGTTCTCCACTCTGTTCTAGATGTTGTAGTGAATAAGGAGCTCACATGAGGTTAATTGACAAGGAATGCATTTTGGATGTTCCTGTAACCTTCTCTAAATATACTGAATAAATAAAAAAATCAAAAAATTAGGAATAGAACATGGAAAGAAGAGAGATTTGCCTAAATTTAATTTACATACTCAATTTCATGGTAACATTTGGGTTTAAAAATTAGAACTAGGGCAAAGAAAAATAAGGGTTAAAAATAGGCAGGGGATAAGTTATACAAGGCAAAGAGACCTTCCAGTGAAGCAAGGAACCACAAATTGAGTGCCTGTTTCTGTTAGGAGGGAGAGGAGATGCTCTCAGCAACAGCTTGAAGACTCCTGTGGATCTCTTGCTGCCATCACTGAAAAGGACCTGTCATATATACTAATCAAAGCAATTGTTATCTTTGTAACTTCCATGTTAGGTTTTCAGCTATGGTGGCCACTCCTGCCAATCGTAAGACATTTATTCTCTCAGTGGTTTCTTTCCTAAGAAAGTATGATTTTAATGGCCTAGACCTAGATTGGGAATATCCTGGTGCCAGAGGCAGCCCTGCAGAGGATAAAAGTCGCTTCACTTCCTTGGTTCAGGTATGATAAAACCTAGCATATGGCCACAAAAGGTAAGCCAAATTTCTGGCTGCAGAGTTTTATTCTAGTGACAAATGATGTGCTTGATAGTAGATGGAATTCAAAAGAGTATCATGGGTAGGAGGGGGGCTGAAGAAGATGGATGTTGTTTTCTCAGTGAAAGGCTGCTGGGATGTCAGAAAAGATGCGTGGGCGGGGGACAAAAGTGAAGCAGGGGTAAGAAACAACATATAGACATTGGCAGTGCTGCAGTCTATTGGTCAGTACCAAAGGAAACTGATAACAGGAAAGTGCCAACCAGAATGAGGGCTGGTCCTAGCATGAGATAGAGTGAGGCATCTGTGTCAGGCAGCAGATTCTGGGGGGTAGCAATGGAAGTCCCCTGGTTGTCCCTCCAGAGACACACACAGAGAGCTTGTATTGATCCCCTGAACTAACTTGCTACCCTCAGGTGTGGTGGAAGTTCCTAACCCATCATCAGTACTGAAGTAAGATTTAACTGGCAGCCCTGTCAATGTTAGTATATAAAATGAGGAAAGGGATCGTCTTGCCCTTTAATAGAGACAGCTAAATTTTTGGAGAACTGAAGTGAGCCTCTGCTTCAGGCCCAAAATGAAGTAAATCTCAATTAAAGAAGAGCAAAGCAGAGTTCCTCCCTACCTGACAGAGTGTAATGAACAGGCGGTTAAAAATCTCTTTAATAAAAAGTATAAGGAACCAGCATCCTAGATTTTCAATAACTTCAGGGACAATGATGCCATGTTGTTGCCCCATCTGCATATAGAGTCCAATCTTTGAAGTACCTCTTCTGCATAGTTTCCATTTGCATTGTTGAATTGCTTTAATAACCAAGTTGATATTGTTGTTAACTCAACTATTTGACTTAGGAAATGGAGAAAGAATTCCAAGCAGAAGCCCAACGGACTAGAAAGGAAAAGCTGTTGTTGACTGCTGCTGTAGCAGCTGGGAAGAAAACCATTGACAGTGGCTATGAAGTCAACAAAATCTCACGGTGAGTATTCTCAAAGACACAAAGACCAAGGGGAGATACTGTTGAAGACATGGTTCACAAGCAAGCATTCCTGCCTTTAGACTAGTTTAGTCCATGAATTCCACCTTCAGTGGCTGACAAATCATGCCTGTGATCCCATCATTCCATACAATGCAGCCAACTCAGGATTCTTATATCTATTTGCTCTCTTTCTTCTTATAGGTCTCTGGACTTCATTAACCTCATGACATATGATTTCCATGGATCTTGGGAACAGTCCACAGGCCATGTCAGCCCCCTGTTCCCTGACACTGTATGTGGTAACCAATAGCAGCATTTCACCATGTGTGTCCATGTGGGTTCAGCTCCCTGTGAATACCAGTCTGGTTAAAGAGTTTGCCTATTTCTCTGGAATGCAATCACACCAAATCTGCTTTCTTGTTTGAATAAGAAATCTGGTCTTTATTAAGAGAAATAAATTGAAATAGAAAGTTAGAATCAATCTATTCCTTATTAGTAACTAAGGGCTTCCTGCTGGCATATCCCATCCACAGATCAGGCCCATTCTGCCCCCATTACCAGGATAAAACAGGCCAGAGTCTAGACAGAATGCTAGCTGTTGCTGCTGCTGCCATTTTCCTTGCTCTGCCAGGTCCAGGAAGTTGGCCCACACCATGTGACAAGGCTCCCTGCATGTGACCAGCCATGGTCACATGCTGCAGGCCTGCTGCCTGGACCCAGAAGAGTAAAGGAGACTGGCAGCTAGAGCAGTGGGTCAGCCTGCAGGGACAGGTGCCCATGGACAATCAGGGCCTGATCCATTTCCTCCCAGCAAAACCAGAGTAAACTGGGTATTTTTTAAAAAACACTGTATTGGGCCCTACACCAGCATGCCCCCATCCGAGTCCTATTTCTGTCCTGGGGGATGTAAGACCTACCTGGGGGCAGAATGGGGCTAATGCCCTGCATCATTTGGACTGCAGTGCTCTCAGAAGGTGGCAGAATGGAATAAATAGCCAGTGTAGATAATGTCCAACTAAACTGAATAATCAGGGAGCCAGGCTTACCTCCTGGTCTTGGAACAAATCCAATGTTTCTTCTTCTGAGAAAATCAAGAAAAACTTGATAAGAATTAGTAAAAAAGTAACATCCGTAAAGCCCGGGAGTCTAATTCAGAAGGAAAGTCAGCATAGGTTGAACAGACAAAGCATACTCTAGCAACATGTGGAGGTCTAACTCTCTCTGTTCCTTCTCTTGCAAATATATACCTCTTGAGTGTAAAGTTGTGTCTCTGTCATCTCCAGCAGTAACTACATCTTAAGTCATTCTATTCTCTCAGATAGAGAGCTGGGGAAATGATATGCACAGCCAATTTGAAACTGGCAATCTAGATTTTTCATTTTTAATACTCTTGAATGTTTACCTTACATCCACAAAACAATTCAGTAAATATAGGAAGGAAGGAAGGAAGGAAGGAAGGAAGGAAGGAAGGAAGGAAGGAAGGAAGGAAGGAAGGAAAGAAAGAAAGAAAGAAAGAAAGAAAGAAAGAAAGAAAGAAAGAAAGAAAGAAAGAAAGAAAGAAAGAAAGAAAGAAAGAAAGATTCAGTGTCTTGGGCTGGTCCTGTCACTGAGCAAAATGAGGCAATTGTGTCAGGTGGCAGATGCAGTGGAGAGGGCAGTCATGCTATTACCATATGTTGGAGGACTGAGCTATGTATTTCAGACAAGCATTTATAATCCCTGAGATGGTCATTACTAATTTGGACATTGTAGTATCAATGCAGTGCAAAATCCATTGTGTAAAACCAGTGATGGTCAATTCAAACTCTCCTGATAGGAAGTACCAGTATTTCTTCTATGAGGCAGTATGCACTTTAGGTCATAGCCTACAGGTATCTTTTTTCTTTTTCTTTTTCTTTTTCTTTCTTTCTTTTTTTTTTTTTTTTTTTTTTTTTTTGCTGGGGGGTGTTACCTAATCTTTCTATATAGTATGTTCCATAGAGCTTTATCCTACATCAACATGCTATAGATGATTAGATTCAAGGTGCAGACTAATGCATCATAGATGCATTAGACTGTTGTGTAATCTATACACTGAATGCAGTATAGCTTGCAAAACATTGTATCACAAAACTGCCAGAACTGGCAGATGTCTGAGCTATGCAGAGTTACTCATCAGGTAAAATCTTTGCTTCAGTAAAATGAAAGGAGGTACCACTTTAACTCCCATTTACTGCTGGGATGTAAGAGGATTATTTATAGGATACAAACAAGTTTAAAATGGAAAAATAGTATGCTTCTGAGAGAAAGGTAGTAGTTCTGAACCATGTAAAATGTATTACAATATTCAGGTTTCTGTTTTTCTTTTTTCTTTTTAAAAAACAGACTTAACTCTACAGCCAACCTCTTTTACACTGTATGTTTTAGAATACACACACATTTTTTTAAAAAAAATGCAAAGCCACCTTGATCCTTGATGAAGAATGTATGCTGTACATGAAGCTCAGTGATGAATGTGGCAAACTATTATTCCAGAATGACATGATGTTTTCCTAATACTCCATACCTTTAGTATCCATGACCCAAGAAATATTATTTTGACTTCTGGAGGCACATTACAAAGATGCCTATTCTTTCCTGCACATTACAAAGGTGCCTATTCTTTCCTGCCCTTTAGTACTGCAGAAGGAGGTGAAAGTGACTGTAATAGAATGGCTTGGGTGTGGAGCTCTGTGTGCACAATAGTGTTTCTCTTCTCCTCATTGAAGTTCCTTGTGTTGTTGTTCCTGAAGGCTATGGGATCCTGTATAGGGGGAGCAAAATACTCTAAGGTATAGGCTGAAGGAGCACCCCTCAAGTGGGCAACTCATTCAGTCTGGAGCCAGCTTCATCCCCCACTTGCCTTTCCCAAATACCCCTTGAAGCTTTGGCTTAGGAAACTACAAGTCTGTGGTATAAAAGGAGTGACAAAAGAAAATGCTTTTACTGGACAAATGACATTTAAATGCATGCTTTCTCCTTTACATGCTCCATCAAGGATGATGCTGTGAAATACTGGAAGAGCAAGGGGGCACCAGCTGAAAAGATTATTCTGGGAATCCCACTTTACGGACGAAGCTTCACTCTTTCTTCCTCACAAACTGGAGTTAATGCACCTGCCTCAGGGCCTGGGACAGCTGGGACTTACACAAGAGAGGCTGGATTCTTGGCTTATTATGAGGTAGGCAGATTACCCATCAATCAGTCAATCAATACATCTGTCTGTCTATTCATGCTTGCCTTATTTCTCCAAGAAATGGGAAATTCAAAGCTGCAGTGCTTCCCCAAATCTGGTTTCCTTTGCTAGGAAATTACTAGAGGCTTTTTGGATTTCTGTATTGTTTACACTTGTTCAAAAATTTACAGGCTTGAGTAGAGATACAAGCACAGCTCAAATATACTAATGTCTCAAAGTTCAATGCTCATACAACAAATCCCCAGAGAGGCTCTGTTAGCTTACAACGTCCTCTAAAAATTACTCAGCTATGTCCCTCTCCCCAAAACACTCTGTGTGTGTGTGTGCACGCATGTGCTTTCAAGTTGCCTTTCAAGCTGTATTCAGTCCATTTTGATCCTACAGCAGACCCACACAGGGGATGGATTACATCACTCTTGGCTGTGGAGGAAGCTAAATTGTTTTTTCTCAACCAAGGATTAAATGCTCAGCAATTACAGTGGGCCCTTGGTATCAGTTGGGGTTTGGTTCCAGGACCCTCCATGGATACCCAAATCAGTGGATACTCAAGTCCCATTATATACAATGATGTAGTAAAATTGTGTACCTTATATAAAATGCTAAACAGCAAGGTTTCCTTTTTGGAAACACCCCCCCTTGAATATTTTCAAGATGTGTTTTGTTGAATCTGTGAGGCAGAATCTGTGGATACAGAGGGCCAACTGTATCTCTCACAGTGACACCTCTAGTGTTGTGGCTCTCTCTCACACACACCATTCACATTTGTGGGGTCATCTGTAGGTCATGAATGTGTGAGGTGCATTTCCAGTAACTTTCTCAAGTATGTATGAAATCAATTAATATAGGGGTGAGAGTTTACAATTTCCAAGAGGAGATGGCAAAGAGATTCTGTCACCTTCTTTAACTGAACAATACTGCCATCACCTAAGCTGCAAGTATCAACATTCCCAAGGGAAATGATAGCAGTGCTGCCTAGAAGTAGTGGTCAAACTTTTTTGTCAAAGAAGAGAAAGCAAAAAAAAAAAAAAATATTGCAGTGCTGCATTCTCTTTTCACTTTAAGGACATTTTCAGATGCCCCTTACCACGCAAGCAGCCTCTGGAGCAGTAACGAGGCTGCTGTGCAGCAGGGGGTCCATTTCGGACGATGCCATCCCTCTTCCAGGACCATTCGTGGCACGTACGTGAAGCTTTGGAAGCAGCCGCACCATATTTCAATCACAGAAGTTGCCCGTGATTGAAATATGGTGCGGCCGCTTCCAAAGCTTCACAGACATGCCACGAATGGTCCCGAAACAGGGACGGCGTCGTCCGAAAAGGACCCCCTGCTGCGCAGCAACCTTGTTACTGCTCCGGAGGCTGCTTGTGTGGTAAGGGGTGTCTGAAAATGTCCTAAGTCTGCCAGCCATAGAAAGTTAATCACTTGCAACAATCTCCAAACACACTCCCTTTTTTCAGATCTCCTTTTTGTGCCACTCACCCACATCAAATTTGTCTGAAAAGCCTCCAGTGAAAACATTGTTCCAAACTTGAGGGGGGAAATCCATATTAACATTCCTTTGTCAAATTCTTTACTCTGTATTTCTTTCAGGCCACCCAAGGCATTAGTCCAAGTCAATAGTGAATGCAAAACTTTATTTTTAAAAAATCAAAATACATATTCAAAGGGAAACAGATACAGTCTTTTTCCTGCATCTAAGCTTGTCACACACCACTGGAGTTTCTGGTTTCTAAAACTCCACAAGTCTTACAGAGGGGCATGTTGTGCTGAGTTCACAGGGGCTGGCACCATATTTCCCAGGGTTTGTTAAGTGGTTGCTCCGCATTGGCATGGGGTTAAGTCTTGCAAGGGCTATGCCATTTCAAGACTTCAGCATTAGAATGAAGTAATGCAGGACTTCAAATCTCACGAGGTTTCATGAGATCTCAAGCAGGCCTATATCTAGGCCTGCATGCCAGACAATTGGCCATTTTCAACTGGACCTTCAATGTGACCCTCCCTCCCTCCCTTTGTATTTGCATGTTTCTTTGCCTATCCCCAGGCTGTGGCTGGTTGCCTTCAGGGGTCAGGAAGGAATTTTTACATGTTATTCTGGCATGGGTTTTTTTTTTGCCTTCCCTGCAGGGCCGGTTTAAGGAATTTTGGGGTCCCTGCAATGCTTTATTTTGGGGGCCCCATATGTTTATCTCAGGTCAATGTAACCTAACCTATTCACCGTACAGGATATTCAGATTACAGTAGGCTGCATTCAGAGCCTGGGAAAGTTACTCTTGGATTACACCTCCCAGAATCCTCCTGCCAGCACCCTTCTCAAGGTCTGGTTGCATTGTTCCTTTTCCAGCATTCTCTAGCCCAGTGGTTCTTAACTTGGAGTCCACAATGTCCTCACATGGGGTCCACAAAGGCTTGAAAGCTGCTTGGCCCAGCCCCTCCCTGTAGTGGAGTAGCCACATGACAGGAACCAAGGCAGAGGCTGGCTGGCTTGGCCTGCACATTGCCATTCAATCCACTCCAGCCACAAACTTGCAGGAAGAAGCAAGAGTGTCTCTGAGGGAAAGTTTAATGGATGGTGTAATTATATTTTCTTGTTGTTGTTAGCCATTATTATTAGCTCTTATTATTAGGGTTTTAAATCTTGAGTTAAGTCTTGGGGCAACAAAAGATATTTAAAGGTTGTCCCTGATAAAGAAAAGATTAAGAACCACTGCTCTGGGCCAATGCCTCTCACTTAACACTAATGGGATACTGGTGTTTTAGTGACAACAATAAAACTATTGTTCCCAGTAATATTACTCCAAATTTTAATTTACATTCTTTATATTCTTCTGTTAAAAGAACCAGAGTGTTGTAGAAGTTTCAGCATTGCACTATGACTATGGAGACCAGGGTTTGAATCCTTACTCAGCCATGAATGCCCACTGGGTGACCTTGGGCAAGTCACACTCTCTCAGCCTCAAAGGGAGGCAAAGTCACACCCCCTTTTAACAAACCTTGCCCAGAAAACCCCATGGTAGGTTCACCTTAGTCAGAAATGACTTGAAGGCACATAGGCAAACACACACAAATTCCTTTTCAGGTTGAACTCAGTTGGCAGCAAGGGGAGGAAGCTGAAGAAGACCAAGGGGGAAAGGGACGGGAGAGGAACCAAGACAGGTTAAAAGCAACTGGAAAGATGGGCTGGAGGGGATCTATGTGGAAGGAAGGAAAGGGAAGGAAGGAAGACATAAAGAAAAAGAAAGAAAGAAAGAAAGAAAGAAAGAAGCCCTTTCTGAGGGAGACAACCCTCAAATTCCCCCCCTCTCTCTCACACGCACACACACTCACCCTCTCCAAGGTGCCTGGCTGGTTTGCATTTTGCAATAGCAAACTCCTTCCAGCTTCTGCCACAGAGAGCTGCTGCTTCTTTCAGTTTGGGAGATGCTGTTTTGTTTGTTTTTTTTAAAAAAAGCCAGCAGGAGGTTTTTGGAGGAGGAGGGTAGGAGGGGGCTACAAAGCAGCAGCTCCTCCCAGCTGTCTCCTGGCTGTCTCCTTTATCATATTAAGGAGGCCAGCACGGGGCCCTCTCTTGACTTTGGGGCCCCCTGCCAATGCTGATTTGGCAGACGGGTTAAACCAGCCCTGCTTCCCTGGGGGGGGGGTTCCTTCTTGCTTCTTCTAGGGCCTTGGGGAAATTGCTCATTTTTCCCTTTGTTACTCTGCAATGAAATTTTTATGCTGCTTTGTCACAACTGGTGGGTATCAAAGGGGAAAGCAGACATTACACATAGTTAAATTGAGAGGAGGGATGTCCCAGGGGTGTGGGACGGTTGGAAAATGGGGGGAGGTAACATGTGATTGGGCATCTGCAGGGTCCTTCTCCTCAGGAGGACCATTTTCCACACCCCACAGATTGGAAATGGCACCAAGCTTTGTCAGATGCTTGCCAGACACCTGCTGCTTAATGCCCTGTTTGAGCATGTGTCAGTTTGGAAACCATGGAGCCAGGAGTGCCTACACCCTTTATCTATATATTGTATCCAGAAGGGGAATTGTATGTGAGTGTATCAAACTACCATTTGATAGCATATCTAGCATTAAAGCTGTGGCCATCCCACTTAACCCACAACATGGCGTCTGGGCCCTCAGTCTCAGTACAATGGTTAAATTGTCAAACCGCATCTGTCCTAGCTCAAGCATCTCTCAATATCACCCTAGCCCAATCTGTTTTGTTTCAGATCTGTACCTTTAAAAATGGTGCCACCACAAAAGTGATTGACCAACAGAAGGTTCCATACTCTTTCAAAGGAAACCAGTGGATAGGGTATGATGATGTGAACAGCATTAAAACTAAGGTAAATGTTTAAGAATCTTATTGTACAGCACAATAAATGTTACATCTAGAAATTCCTACAGATGGTAGACATACTATCGATAAAGGGTATTTATGGGACACTTGATCTGTTGTAAAATCCTGTATGGAAGCCAATCCCCTATAGGATTTACAGTGATTTTAAAGGTAGGATTTTCACTGCATGTTTAACGTACATGGGGTTACAACTCACCATTAGGGAGCCCTGGTGGCACAGTGGTTAAATGGCAGTACTGCAAGCCACAGCATTGCAAGTTTGATCCCAAGGGCTCCAAGGTTCACTCAGCCTTCCATCCTTTCACAGGTTGGTAAAATGAATACCCAGCTTGTGGGGCAATTAGCTAACACACATTGGAAACCACTCAGTGCCTAACACACTATAAAGTAGTGTAGATGTCTAAAATGCTGTTGCTTAACAATTTGCAAGCTGCTCTGAGAGCCTTTGTGGCCAAAGAGTGGGATATAAATACCTAAATAAATAAATAAAATTTGCCATGCTTTCCTAGTGAATGCACACATTTGCAAATACTGAATGCTGAAGCCCTCTGGCTTCATATTTTTGTATCTCTTGGGCTTTACTGTAAAAGAAAACATACTGTGAAACAATGGAGACTTTCATACTTCAGACTATAGATTTGAGATTTCAGTGGGAAAATGGTTTTTGCAGAGCTGCCATCGAGATTCATTCAGGCTGCAGATGAAAAGGAAAGTGCTATTAATTGTATTCATTAATCATAGCATTTTAAATTGCCAATCCAACTTGTGGAAGCACTCAAAGTATTGCCATATCTATCAATAAACAATTAAACACAGAATTTTAAAAAAAATATAACCCGCCCAATCCCCTTTGTAGACTGACAGATGCTTTGCAAAGTCATTTGTAGCTTTAATACTGTGTAGCTGCTGAGTCAGTTTGAACCATATTTATTACTCTAGACACAAACCTTAGAAATAATTCATGATTTCTCTTTAATTCAGGTTGCCTATTTGAAGCAAAACAAACTGGGAGGAGGCATGGTTTGGGCCATGGACCTTGATGACTTCAATGGCTCCTTCTGCAATCAGGGAACATATCCACTTCTTCAGACTCTAAGGAGAGAGTTGGGCCTCAAAGGTGAATGAATCTGATGATATTACACTTGTTTTGCTTGAAGTCATCACTCAGGGCTTGTCCACACTGAACACTTAGTCTGGGGACAGTCCAGAGCATTTTGCTCCAGACTGGCCCAGAATCAACCACAATGGTAGCCACACACAGTAGGCCCAATCCAGCATGGCAGTGTAATGTTGTCCATATGGGTCAGCCGGGCCAACACCCCACTGGCCCATCCCCTGTTGTGGAGCCACCACACCCACTTCTGTGCCTGTTGAGGAGCTTCATGGAAACCCTGCCCAGCACCCATGCAATTAAGCGGGGGCCCTTGTTGATCATGTGTCCAGGCACCCTGTTCTGGCCTCAGCAAAAGTAATGGTGCGCCAGGCAGGCTTTTCATGGAGCTCCTCAGCTGCTGGGGCAGCAGCTGCAGTAGCTCCAACAAGGGTCCATCCCCTTCCCTGGGCTTCTAAACACAGGGTAAGAGAGATGGTGCTGCCCTCGCTGTGCGAACAACTGGATTGGCCAAATTGGAAGCAATCCAGCTGTCCAGATGCCAAACTCCAGGGTTTCCGGAAAACATCAGACTTTCTCCCAACTTTGCATAATGTGGGACAAAGTTGGTTAAGGGCTAAAAACTCCCCAGAAGTAGCCATGTATCGTGAGGAGTGCCAGCACTGGATTCAGGGTGAGTACAGCAGTTTTGGCCCATGTGGACACAGCCTCAGTCACAAGGTCTGTGTGGAAATGAATATTTATTCAGCCTTCTTACATTCCGCTGATATTCCCTGGTATGTTGCAAGGTCAGGATGAATAGTTGGTTGTATCAATAAGGTGAGAAGAAAACAAAACTTAGCATCAATGGAAAGGTGAAGTATCTCCCTTGAAGCAGTTTCCAAGTTTCCATTTGCACTGCTGGCTGTGATTTCATAAACTTGTTTGCTTAAAGTGCCACTCAAGTGCTGCACATTTCTTATTCTCTTCCTGGCACAGTAAGGAATGACTCATGAAAGCTAAATAAGAAGGATGGAGGATTTGTGCTGCTGGACTACAAATTTCACCATCCTTGGTCATTAGCCATACTGGCAGGGCCTCACAAGATTCCCTCCAAATGTATAAGAAAGAAGAGTATGAAGAACCCAGTGGGCCAAACCACACACTTCCCTAGTTCAGCATCCTGTTTCCTACAGTAACCAATCAGATCCTTCAGACCCCACAAACAGCACATGAAGGCATATGTCCTATCTCACTGTTGTTCCCTACCAAGTTAGGCCTGCTGCCTCTAATCTGGGGTGTAATACAAAGCCACCACGACCAGTTCCCACTGATAATCACTGAATTTGTCTACAAATCCCCTTTTAAATGTTCTAAATTACTGGTATCAAATTCCATAGATTAACTATATGCTCTCTGGAGGAGCACTTCTGCTTTGTCTGATCTGACATCTTTCCCACCATTTATTTTTATGAACAGAAAGTACATTCTGAGCTCATTATCCAGAAAAGGCTGTGGCAGAAAGCTTATGTTTGGAGGATCCTGCCTCACTACAAGGGATTGGCTGGGATGAATATCATGTTATGGGTGTAAAATTGTTCAGTTAAGCACAGTGCAATGGGGTAGTGCAAATGAGCTTATGGTAGGAATAGGAGTAATTATTCTGGATTCTTTGGTAACTTAAATTTATTGTCTCAGGAAATCCATCCAAGAATAGGATAGAAGATAAACCAAAGGAGTTAAGCTATATTTCAACATATGTGTTCCTAATACTGGCTGCTATACATAGAAGTAAGCTATCAAATATTATTGAATTTGGAACAAGGCACTTCTTAAAGAAGACAAAGATAATTTGCTGTCTTCCTTGAAAGGGGAGGTGACCTTACCAGGTAGAAGGAAGTGATGAGAAGCTCTTAGTGCATAGATCTAAGAAAATATGGGGAGAGGGTGAATCTAGGGACTATTTAGTTCTCCATTGCTCCCTCCTACTCATCACTTGGTGTATGTGTCATAGGTTTCACCACATATTTTCATGTGTTCTCTTTGAGATGAAGTAATATTTTGGAGAAGCAGAAATAGTTCCAGAATTTCCCCTTAAATCTTAAAGTTTTTCAGTCAGCTGCTTTTCACGTTCGTTAATGTTTCACTACTAATTGGGGGTGGTGAGGGGTCATTGGCTTCCTTCTCCTTCTTAAAGAGTTCTCAGTCACCAGAGTCACATAGCAAACATGGTGACATCATGACACCAGCCAGCCAGTCAGATTTTGCTACGTGCAGAGGCCACTGAAACCAAATAAAGTCCATTTAGAGTGAGGGCAATTATTCCTGCACAGGCAAAGAGTCCCCTCCCTCCAGTATGCTAGTCAAAAGAGGAGACTTTTTGATGCTAAGTAAAGTGCTAAAAAATCTCCTCCATTCAGTTCGCCTCTAATTCATATCTATCTAGCTCCATGATTGTGAGATGATTGGTCACACTTCATCCTTATGTGTAAAGCCAAGTTTTAGGACAGCTAGCAAATATACTATTTTTCACTCACAGCACTGCCATGATGACATGAGACATAGTGATTGGGTTGAACTATAGGTCATAGCATTATTATATAACACATCTGATTTACAATGAAATGACTAGGGAAAGCAAATTTCTGCCTCCTGAGTACTTTTGCTACCAAAGTAACAGCCAGGAATATGTTTGTCTTGTGCAGGAGCTTCCCACACATCAGTTCCTGATGCCAAAATCCCCCTATCCTGCCAGACCATGCATGAAGTCTCACGGGATTTGTAGTCCTGCAAGACTTCCCCTGAGATCTGGCTTGAGAATCACACCAGATCTCATTCTAAGTTTCATGATAGTGATTCCATTGCAAGACTAAGCGCACTTTCTCAGACTAGCATCTAAAAACACTGTAATTCCACTATTGAGGAAAGCGAAAACATAGTGGCATGATTACAGTAATTATCACGTTACCATAATCGTACAGGGTGATGATGACTGCATCTCGGAGGTCTGATGGCAGTTCCCCTTTTTCCCAGCAATTCACAAGGAATTTGTGGAATTTTTCGTGGAGTGCATGATCTCCGTGTTTCCAAACTTCAGGTGGGATTCCATCAATCCCAGCTGCCTTGCCGTTTTTCATCTGCTATATGGCCTTAAGGGTCTCTTCCAAAGTGGGAGCTATGTCCAATTCCTTTTTCATTGGTTTTTGTATCATATGTTGGATAGCTGAGCCTTGGACTACGCAGTTGGCGCTAAAGAGACTTTGAAAATGTTCAGCCCAACGATTCAGGATGGAGGCTTTATCAGTAATTAATGTTTGACCATCTGTACTGTATAAGGAGCTTTGGACCTGATAAGTAGGTCCAAACACTGCTTTAAGAGCTTCATAAAATCCTCTAAGATCACCCAGATCTGCACAGCGTTATGTCTTTTCTGCTATATTGATCCACCACTTGTTCTGCATGTCTCGGAGTTTTTGTTGTAGTTTACTACATGTGAGGCGGAAAACTGCTTTTCTTACATGGCAGGTTGGCTGGGTGAGGTATGCCTGGTGAGCAGTTCTCTTCTTTGCCAACAGCTCCTGGATCTCTTGGTTGTTTTCATCAAACCAGTCTTGATTTTTCTTGTAGGAGAACCCGAGGGATTCTTCTGCAGACAGGAGGATACTGTTTTTGATATGTTGCCAAAGCACTGTAGGAGAAGGATCTATAGGATGGTCTTCAAGTTTCGTTTGGAGATTTGCCTGGAAGTTGTCTCTCATGGTAGCTTGTTGAAGATTGCTGACTTGGAGTCTCTTCTTTAAGATGCCACCCCTCTTAGGTTTGAACTTAAGATGAAGATTTAGTTTACATCTGATGAGGCGATGATCTGTTTGGCATTCTACACTGGGCATCACTCGGGTATGACGGACATCACGAATGTCTCTCTGACGGACTAGAACATAGTCAATGAGGTGCCAATGTTTGGATAGGGGATGCATCCAGGTTGTCTTCAAGCTATCTTTCTGCTGAAAGATTGTGTTTGTAATAGTCAGCTGTTGTTCTGCACAGAACTCTAGCAGGAGGCGTCCGTTATCATTGCAATTTCCAACACCATGCTTGCCTAAGACACCTTTCCAGGCTTCGGAGTTCTTTCCTACTCTGGCATTGAAGTCACCAAGGATAATAATTTTATCTTCTACAGGGACTTTTTGTATGAGTTGGCGTAGGTCTGTGTAGAATTAGTCTTTCTCTACAGGGTCGGCTTGCATAGTTGGGGCATATATACTAAAGAGAACAACATGTGGGAGGTGTAAGGAAAAAATGCGATCAGAGTGGCCTGTTGGCAAGGTTTCGAGTTTGGAGGCAATGGAGTTTTTGGCAGATCCTGGAAAGACTAGGATGTCCCCCCAAATTCCTTAAAATGATTATCTTGCTACACGAGGGCCAGCGTGGTCAAGTCAGATATGGCGATGCTCTTTCAGAGCCCTTTCTAATAACTAATGGAGTGAAGCAAGGTTGTGTTCTTGCACCAACTTTATTTACAATCTTCTTTAGCACGATGCTCCAAAGGGCTATGGCAGAGCTTGAAGAAGATGACGGCATCTATATACGTTACCGTACTGATGGTAGCTTGTTTAACTTAAGCCCTTTGAGGGCTCACACTAAGACTCTAAACTATCTAGTCCGTGAGCTGCTCTTCGCCGATGATGCTGCCCTTGTTGCCCACACAGAAGCAGCTCTGCAGCACCTAACGTCCTGCTTTACAACAGCTGCAGAGCTGTTTGGGCTAGAAGTCAACCTGAAGAAAACAGAAGTTCTTTACCAGCCTGCACCACAGGACAAACACCTCCATCCCCACATTGCCATCGGCAAATCTGTGCTCAAGTCCGTTCAGCAGTTCACCTACCTGGGAAGCATCATCTCCTCAGATGCCAAGATTGACAAAGAGATCGATCACAGATTAGCAAAGGCATATAGTGCATTTGGAAGACTTCACAAAAGAGTCTGGAGCAATAAACACCTGAGGCAAAGCACAAAAATCAGTGTGTATAGAGCCATCGTACTGTCTATCCTCCTTTATGGATCTGAAACATGGGTCACCTATCGCCACCACCTACGACTCCTTGAGCGCTTTCATCAGCGCTGTCTACGCACAATCCTAAATATACACTGGACTGACTATGTGACGAATGTTGCTGTCCTTGAGCAAGCAGGGATCACCAGCATTGAGGCCATTATATTGAGAACACAGCTGCGCTGGGCAGGGCACGTTTCTAGGATGGAGGACCATCGCCTCCGAAAAATACTACTCTATGGTGAACTCGCCACGGGTCAGCATAAGAGGGGCTCTCCAAAACAGCGATACAAAGACTCCCTGAAACAACATCTCAGGCTCGGCCAAATTGATCACCAACAGTGGTCCGCCCTGGCCTCACATTGGGAGGCATGGAGACGCACTATCCACAATGCTGCAGCCTTATTTGAGAACTCACGACGAACAAGTCTTGAAGAGAAACGACAACGCAGAAAGAATCACAACCCAAAAACATCACCCAAGGAGACCTTCTGCTGTGCTTTTTGCAACCGGACTTGTCTATCTCGGATTGGCCTTTTTAGTCATCAGCGCGCTTGCAGAAAGCGCGGGATGAGTCCTTCCCGAATCTTCGTTTGCGAAGAAAAGCCAGAGAGACCATAATCGTATGATACTACAGCATAATTGCATGATATTACTGGCACAGAATCATCACGCAACCATAACTAGTGGTTTAAGAATGGGATTTTACTTCCATGATTTTGTATGGGCGATATTTCAGCTACTCTCCCAAGAAGACGTGACTTTATTTAAACACACCAGAAACACATAAATAATGAAAGAAATTAACAAATAAACACTTAAAGATAAAAACATACCAAGAAAAGGTGACAGTTCATTAAAACAGCATCCTATACATCCTGTGTTCTTGTTGGGAAAGGGGGGGGGAAGGACGGCCCATTCATGGTATAATCATGTGATTACAGTGGGACATGATTTCGCACACTCACGAATACTGCAAAAAGAGCAATACTGAGGGCTATTCATGGATTTTCTCATCAATAAAAAATGATGAGCCATTAATGGGTGAAGTACACATTGGAGATTTTCACACGCCGAAAATATCGCTGCCACAAACCGGGACAGAAATATTTCTGTCCCAGAAGCAGCGCCGCGGTTCGCACGCTCACCTCCCTCTCCCGTTGTTCCGTCGTCCTCGCTTTGGGTTTTTTCCTCCCTCTTCCGGAATATTTTACTAACGGGAGTTTGCCGTTAATAAAATATTCCGGAAGAGAGAGGAAAAAACCCAAAGTGAGGACGACGGAACAACGGGAGAGGGAGGTGAGCGTGCGAACCGCGGCGCTGCTTCCGGGACAGAAATATTTCTGTCCCGGTTTCTGGCAGCAATATTTTCGGTGTGTGAAAATCTCCATTGACTATGGGAGGACAACGACGTCATATAAAAATGGGAACACATTGGTGGCACTGTCACACTGTAATTCTGCAATTACAGCCCCGTCTGATAAAGTCATTAGTTCCAGGCCTGCTGCAAACTGCAGTTCAGAGTGGCCTAGAGCATTGGTGTCAGCCTGAAAAAGGCTCAGTGTAACACTGTCCACTCTGCAATGGTATCGGGGGTAAACCTTCCATTGAAACATAGGGGACAAAATGTTTGTATGGATGTGTGACCAATTTAAAGCCACTATTTCAATTAATTTTTTCCCCATATTTTAAACATTTGTACCCCACCTTTCTTGAGCTGAAAAACTGAGGATATAACTCACACTACAGACTAGAATTTTCAGTAGCATTCTAAAAGTAAAGATGCACATAATTTTGAATGTATCAATCATAGACATCTATGGGACAATTTCTACCTGTTGTGCCAGAGGCTAAAAGTGAGTGTGAGCTGCAGATGTCACACTAGAAATTATTGTGTGCCAGATGTTTACATTTTTAAAAAATGACCTGAATTATAGCTAAAAAGTTCATGTTATTCTTCTAGCAGACCTGGCTCCAAATCCCAGACCTCCAACTCCAGATGAAAATTCAAGACCAGAAACATCAAAACCCGTTCCACCAACGGCAGACAGCTTTTGTCTTGACAAGGCTGATGGAATCTATGCTGACCTACAAGATAACACAAAGTACTATATGTGTGCCAATAAGAAAGCTTTCAACATGCCTTGTCCACCAGGGCTAACTTTTGACAGTCAATGCAAATGTTGCAATCATCCTCAGGGAAATGCATCTCATAAAGAGTAACTCCAAATTTTAATCGAACTAGCATTTTTATATATACATATAATCAGAGCTAACACGGATTATGTAATCTCTGTATGATACTATCCATCTCTTCAGTGGGTTCACCCATATGTTTCTCCACTTCTTATCTAATGAAGTGGCATTATCCATTCATAATTGACACTAAGGGTGAGAATGAGGCAGCCCTCAGATGTTATTGAATTGCATTTTCCATCAGGCAAAACCAGCAACACCAATCTTGAGAAAGGCTAAGAGCTGCCATCAAGAACATCTGGAGGATCTCATGATTCCCACCCAAACTTACATCAAACCACAAGGTACAGTTGGCCCTCTGTATCCACAGATTATCCACCCACGGATTCAACCAACCATGATTTGTAAATATCCCACCCAAGATAATTCAAAAACCAAACCTTGATTTTGCCATTTTATACAAGGGACACCATTTTACTACACCATTGTATATAATGGTCCTTGAGCATTCATGGATTTTGGCATCCAGGTATGTAGGGTTCTGGAGCCAAACCCCAGTGGATACCAAGGGCCCACTTTACAAGCAACCTAGATATTAGCATTTCATTGTAGCTTCCTTAAGAACAATATGTATTGTTACATATTCTTTATTCTTGCTTTCTGTTTTGCTTTGTTGAAAAGTATCAGAAATAAACTTGTCTCAAATCATAGTAAGTATCAACCTCTTTTATTACAATAGGCCATGTGAATTCACTGAAACACCAAATGGGAATGGCTGGCATTTTAAAAAAGAACCAAGTTGCAAAATTGTATTTCTGTTTTGTCAGCTAACACTTGTGTTGATCAATCAAACATTTACAAGTCAAACCTAAAATCTAAAACACTAACATTTCCTCAGTGGCAGTTGGTAGTTCCCATGTCAGTGAATCAGTGAATCTGCTCCACGTTTTAGTCCAAACTTTAAATGAGCTATCCGGTTTACTGAACCTAATTTGAAGATTAGGTTCATCACGTTGGATAAGTCCATTAAAGTTCAGACAAAAACACAGAGTGGATTCACCACCCCTTGAGATGGGAACCACCAGACATCACTACATTTTCTCAGTGACTTTGGACTTTATCAGACCACCCCCCAAACCCTGTTCTTTTGCCAGCATAACTTTGCCGTTTTTATGCCGGCAAAAGAACTCCCCATGCCACACTTACCTTCCCTCCAGTGAAAAGGCTTTCCGGCAATGAACAAGGAGTGAATGGAACTCCTTTCACTTTCTCATTCAAAATCCCGTGGATTCTCATGAGAATACCTAGCACAGAAAATTCAAAAATAAAAGCAAAAAGAGCACACAAAAAGTTAAACTAAGCACATAAACACACTCAAAAACTTCCAAGTAAACTGGGGAGGGTAAAAAAAAAAAATGTGTCACCTACCTGGATGTCACAATCTCACCCAGAAGAGTTCTCACCGAACCGGCCATTCACACTGCATTCATAGGAGTGCAATAGCACAAAGTTTCAAACGTCAGCAGTGCCAGCACAAAAGTACCATGGGGATTCCATGGGGAATTGATGGCTTAAGCTGTCAATAAAATACAACAGGTTTTGGACAAGACATAAACATGAAAGGGTGATATCATCTGGTATGTGCGCCCTTTTGTGTTTATGTGGCATTGTTATGATGACGTATTTTATATTTCTGATAACGTCCTTTGATTCATAACCTGCTCTATTGAAAGTGAAGTCAAAGGCTTTCACGGCTGGCATCCATAGGTTTTCTATGTTTTTTTCTGGGCTGTGAGGCCATGTTCTGGAAGAGTTTATTCCTGATGTTTCACCTGCATCTGTGGCTGGCATCTTCAGAGAATGGTTGGGTAGGAGTGGTGGGGGGTTAATATACTGTGAGCTCCTGTTGGAGAGGATATGTAAATTTGTGTACTGTATTTGAATGGGTAGTTCCTGGGGGGAGATAGGAAAGAAGAAACCCTTGCAGAAAATGAAGTTTGGCTACAAGTCTTGAAGAACACCAAAATCAAAACTCAATACGTGCAAATGAACTCCACCCAAGGACAGGGGGATTTCCAGCAGATAATGGGCTATTAGCCAAACAGAAACTAATCCTCCTTGCATATCTCCCCCCAGGAACTACCCATTCAAATACACAAATTTACATATCCTCTCCAACAGGAGCTCACAGTATATAACCCCACACACACACTCCTACCCAACCATTCTCTGAAGATGCCAGCCACAAATGCAGGCGAAACATCAGGAATAAACTCTTCCAGAACACAGCCTCATAGCTCAGAAAAAAAACATAGGAAACCTATGCTTTATTGAAAGTTTCTTTCTGGTATTATATAATTATCCAGTTCATCTCATCTTTTAACAATAGATGGTGCTGTATACCTCCCTTCCTAATACTATTCAATGGGCTCTTTCAGCCTGGTCTAAAGAAGTGATCTGTTTCCTTGGGATTTATCCATTTTTGCTGGTGAATGTCACTACTGCCTCAACTTGCTTTATTTGTTTCGGTGGTGGGGCAATTTGTAGCAATTTCTTGAATCTGCATTAGGTTTTTCTTCAAAGGTTTTTCTCACATGATGAAAAAGTAAGTAGGATATGGGTTGCTAACATGATCTATGTTTTGAAAGATTAATTTTCTCCCTTTGAATTAAAAAATAATTCTTAGAGTTATAGTGTTATAGTGCAAAAGTGTTATTTCACTGAGGCACTATAGTACTATTATTGCTGTTGTTGTTGTTTGGATTTATATGCCACCTTTCTCTCAGAATAAGACCCAAGGTGGCTCCCAAACACAATCAGAAAAGAGTTACTATTCAGTAATTCTGACATTTCTTTCTTTCTTTCTTTTTTAAGTGGTATCTTACCATGTCTCAGAATTAAAAAGAATCCCACTTGAGGCTGAGAATAAAATGTTGCAGCTGGTGCCAAGAATTGCCAGAAAATAGTCGGGGACACCAGAAACATTGTTTGGATATGCAAAACAACAACAATAACCATGACAAAACAGAGTTACATACAGCCCTGTATTTGATATCAAGTTGTTAGCCTTTCATTCTGAGCATCTCAGCCATTTTCTTCAACTATTGTTTGTGTGGCTTGAGTGATTTCATAAATAATATCTCCTATAGGGCCAAACTACTGATGACACTGAAGACCTGTGATGAGCCTTGCAGAGGCTGGTTAGTTTTGTTTTGTTTTTAACAAGAGTTGGGCATTTATGAATTTCACTACAGTAGTGCTGCAGGGTGGGGTCATCAGCTGTGCAACCCTTCTATGCAGGTCAGCCCCCCTCATCCATGTTGATTCCTACCTGCAAGGAAGAAAATGGAGGCACATTTCGGGGGGGTTGTTATTTTTTTTATATCAAGAAACAAATAGTGGGTCTTCTGTGTAGCTTGGCCCTTAGCAAGTGTTTATTATTATTTGTATCCCGCCTCTCCCATCAGGATCAGGGGCAGCAAACATCATACAACATCGTACAACATTCCAATACAAATATTAAAACAATACCATTAAAACAATATCTATCATTATAAATTATAAATTATATATTACATTATAAACTTCACACTTCAAGGTTAAAACTTAAAATAGAAAAGATCTTAGAATTAGAATTATGATACGTAAAATGTAAATATAAAATGGCAGCTGAGCATTTAAACTACGGTAATCTGGGAAGGCCGGCTGGAAGAGATCCGTCTTAATAGCCTTCTTAAAAAAATCTAGATCTTCAAGATGTCGGATCTTCTCCAGCAGGCCTTTTCTGCTTTTCATTTACTGTTTTGGAACTATATAGACTGTTCTTCACTCAGAACATACCATTATGGCATGAGCCCTTTCCTGTTCATCCAAACACTGAAATAGCTAGATTTCAACACTATAGGGCATCATAACCTACACTGATCTTCACATGACCAGGAGCTATCCCATTTATTTCAACAGCAGAGAACACTCACAGCATGTTTCAAACTGTGTTGGCAGAATGCTTTCTAGCCAAGATGCAAGTGGAGCAACTGCCAATTGCAAACTGTGTATGTTTACTGAAACGTAGTATGCACCCAAGAAGAAAAGGATTGGATTGCCTCTCCCATTCTGGCTTTCCTGAAAAAGAAGCTGTACCCTGTGTGCTAATACTACATATTGTGACCTTCGTGGGCCCTGATGACATTTTGTTGTGTGCCTTCAAGTAATTACTGACCTATGGCAACCCTATCATGGGATTTTCTTGGCAAGATTTGTTCAGAGGGAGTTTACCTTTGCTTTCCTCTGAGGCTGAGAGAGTGTGACTTGCCCTAATCTCTTTGACAGAAAGGTTCACTCCTAGGTTCACCCTGATGAAAAAGATATTCACAGGAATAAACAGCCCTGCCCGATAATTTGCCTATCTAGCATAATATTGGCTAGCAGCTCTCTGAGGGGGCAGTTAGCAATTTTACTATATCTCCAACCTAGATCTCCTTGACTTGGAATTCCTGGCAGGAATAAACCTGCATGCAAAGCACATGATTCGTGTTTGCACCATGGCCTCTCTTAGCAACATAGAGGAAGCTACCTTATGCTCAGCTTGACCACTGGTCTGTATAGCCCAGTACTGTGAACTCTGACTGGCCATGGCTCTTCAGGGTTTCAGGTAGGATTCTTTCCCAGACCAGCCTGGTCCTACCTGGAGATCCCTTGTGGTCTCCCATCCAAGTACTTACCAGGTGTGACCCTGCTTTGATTCCAGACTATGGACTTTATCAGACAAGGCAAAAATCATGTCATTACGATGCAATAATAACATAACAGGCTGAAATTATCAGACAACGTCCTCCTGCTCCATGGCCAGCGTATGTGCCAGCCATGACTAAGCTGTCACTTTTAATTGACGGGTTTAAGTCGTCAATAGATTTTCAATATCGCTGTTTTCATGATATTAAGGAGTGTGTGAAACAAAGTCCAGCTGTAATCACAAGAATACAGCATTTTGGTTTTCTTATATGCAAAGAAAAAAGATGGAAGCAATGGCAAGAAAACTCCAAAGGGTTATGTGAAACAAAGTGAACATGGTAAAATTATGTGAATGAGGCAAGAAGATTGCACAATAAAAGCCTTGTCTGGAAGCAAGCACCCAGGTTTCGGAGACTTAATAAGAAACAAGTGTTTTTCGACGCTAGTCTGATAATGCCCTTGGAATGGTTCAAGATCAGGCTTTTGCAATGCCATCATGTTGCCTCATTCACCGAACCTTATGAGGCCTTCACATGGTGCCGTCCTGCACTTCTAACCCTTGCCTGCTTTTCTATTACTTCTTCTTTTTCCTTACTCCAGGAAACTCTATCAGCGAGAAAAAAGAGCACAGCAGCACCATACCTTCTAATTGCGAGCTAGAGGAGCTCTGCAGCCTGGAAATGTTCATATGAAGCAGAAATGAAAAGAGTACGGTAATAGGAGCATTTTAAGCAAATAAATAAATCAATGATACAGATGGGGGATAGAGAGAGAAGGAACAGAAGCAGCTGAAAAAGAGGGGGTTGGGTAGGAAGAAGAGCCTTTACTATAAGTAGTCACTGTTGTGTTCATTTCCCTCCCCTTCTGTTCTTAAACAACTGTGATAAACAGTGAAAGAGGAAGGTACTGCCAGGGTTGCATGTCAAGGGGTTGTTTCTTATTATGTCTCCCAGACCTGGGTGCTTGCTTCCACACAAGGCTTTTGTTGTGCAATCTTCTTGCCTCATTCACATAATTTTAGTGTTCACTGTGTTTCACACAAGCCTTTGGTGTTGTCTTGCCATTTCTTCCAGGAATGTTAAGGACTTTTTTCAGACTTTTTTCTTTGCATATATGAAAACCAAAAGGCTAGAATTTTTCATAAATGGAGAATTAATAAAAGCCTGCCAAATACAATGTGTAAGAAGACAGGGATGCCCTCTGTCACCTTTGTTCTTTCTTATAACTTTAGAATTTCTCAATAGGTTAGATCGGATTCCAAAATTCAAGGGGTAGAGATTAAATACTACAACTACAAATTAAGAGCATTTGCTGACCCTTTAACAATTTTATTAGAAAATTCATTGGGATGTATTGAATAGTTGTTAGATCAATTGAAAGCAACAACAACATTCACTAAGGAAGGAAAGACAAACTGGCTGCTCAGTATCTTTCACATGATCATGCTAGCAGATTTCTGCCTGCAAATACCCACCGAACTCAGAGGTGGTTTCCCCAGCTCCTTCCTCTGAAATGATACAATGATGCTTAAACCAGTTGTGGAGTGGGGGGTAGCCACTCACATAGGCAGCCCTTAGAATGAGGAAGGTTTCTCACAGAAATGTAGAGGAAAGAACACTGAGCCTGGAGATGAGGGGACAAAGCAAACAGACAAGGTGGAGGTGCTGTCAGTGGCCCAAATCCAGTAAACATGCTGATGGGATGTCAGTCTTTGCCTGTGCAGTTGTGGTGGGCAGTACCAGGCAGAGTCTGTTCCATTGTCTCCCCTTCCTCCCAACTGCGCATAGCACTGCCAGGTTTTCGAAAGAGCAAAAGCAGACAATCAAAATTCATGACATGCAAGGTTGACAATTGGGAAGCAGTTTTAAGGAGCTTGTGTTCTACCTACTTACCAAATGGAAGTATTGCTTTCCATTAACATAGCCTTGCATTTTTGGTAAAATTAACATATTGTCTACATTCATCAGTTACATGATACACATATTTCTGTCTTTCTGAAAGGCTCACACTCCAAAATATGGAACTGTTTATTTATTTATTTATTCGTTTCTTGTTCTGGTTGCTGACACACTGCAGTATTAATGCAGTTTGACACTACTTTAACTATCATGAATCCATCCTATGGAATCCTGGGATTGTAGTTTGTTGTGGCACCAGAGCTCTCTGACAGAGACAGCTAAAAGCTACAAACTACATATCCCAGAATTCCAGTGGTATCAAACTGGAATATTTTTATCAAATTTGGGTCCTGGTTTTCTTTATGTATTAAAACTATATTTGTTTCTTTCCAGGTATTTGGAATCTATTTCTTTTGCATTATGACATTCATAAATTTCCTTAAAGGTTTTATTAATTCTGCCTTCGTATTCTTATAATAGACTGCTGTTAGCCCATCCAACCCAGGGGTTTTTCCCTGTTTTAATTTTTTAATTACCTGTATTATATCTTCCTCTGATATAGCTTTATTAATTTTTTTCTTTTTGAATCTCTGTTAGTTTCCTAATTGTACACTTTTGTATATATTCTTTCATTAGTTCCTGGGGTATATTTTGCTTTTGGTATATTGTTTCAAAGTAGTTTCTAAATACTTTTTGAATTTCAATTTCATTTGTTGTCTCTCTGTCTCCCAGTTTCAGCTTCAGAATCCTCCTTTTTGTTCTTTCTTTTCTTAATCTATAGGCCAGCCACCTACCTGGTTTATTGGAATTTCCAAAATTTCTTTGTTTCATATAGTCTAATTTTCTTTTAATTCTGTCCATCATTAACATTTCTAATTGTTTCTGCAACAAATTTCTTTGATTTCTGGTGTGATTTTTTGTTATTGTTGTTGGGGAACCTACTGATTTTTGTTCTTTTTTTTATTCCGTCCGTAAGTCCTTCCATTGTTTCCTTTTTTTCTCCAGATTTTATTCATTTTAATAAATATGTGTCTAACAACTGCCTTACTGGCATCCCAAACCATCTTACTTTCCACTTCCCCATTTAAATTAATCTCAAAATATTCCTTTAGTACTTTTTTTACTTACTGTTATTACCTCTTCTCTCTCCAATAATAATTCATTTAATCTCCATTTTCTTTCATGCCAAAATTTCACATCACCCAGTTGGTTCTTTACCAAAAGCCTAGTTCTCTTAGGGCTCATCTACACTAGCCATGATATGCTGGCCCCCCTCTGGTATATCCTAGCTGTGGAGGTGGCCTGCCCCACCCCCGCCCATTACCTGGAGAAAATGAGCTGGAGTCCACACAGGACACCAGCCCACCACTGAAACCTCCACCGCTGCCATCATTTTCTCCACTAACAAAGACACCAGGCAGGGTTCCTGCAACATGTGACTGAGCCCCCCTGAATGTGACCAGCCCCAGTCACATGCTGCCGGACCTCTGCCTGGCTTCCAGGAGAGCCAAGGAGCTGGTGGCAGCAGCAAGAAATTGTGTTTTGGGATGGTCTCCCATGGACACATGGGACCCAATCTGGCAGTACTGGATTAAACTGTCCATCCTCTCTATGCTTGAGGTATGGGCTTCCAATAATGATAGGGACTTTATCACACAGAGATGCAATTGTGGAATTACACAATAAAAGTAGCAGCAATGGTCTCACACTATCTCATGAAGTTGTCACTATCCTGTAGCTAGTCTGCTCTCTAACTATTATTGTAGTGCACCTCTTCATTGATTTAGAAAACCTGTCAGTCTCTCAGTATTGCTACGCCTTGGAGGTCTTTAAACAGAGGCTGGATTGCCATCTGTCGGGGATGCTTTGATCAAGATTTCCTACGTGGCAGGGGGGTTGGACTGGATGGCCCTCGTGGTCTCTTCCAACTCTGCAATTCTATGATTCTATGATTCTATGATTCTAAGTCCCTTCTGCAGCAATAGCAATATGACAGAAGTCGTGTGGTATGAGGTGATGTGATCTTCCTCCTCTCCTCCTCTCTCCCCCCTACCCCTCACTATTCCTAAGCTGGCCAAGATTGTTTTTTCTCTATGCCTTTTTTTTGTTCTTTTTCTTTCTGCTATGATTGCATAAGTATGGGGAAATGGTAACATAAAAATGATTTTAATTGTTTCCCCATAATTACATAATCTCAGCTTTAAAAAAATTAAAAAGAAAGGCACTCATGCACTGAAGGTGGGGTTACGGAGCTGTTGTGGAGGGACAAAAGATTGCCAAACCAGCAGAAATCACAGCACATTTGTGTGATTGAAGGGACAGCATAATACTGGATGTTTTCAAACAGGTATGTTCCTATTTCCTTCACTAACACAATTGCTGCGAGAAAAGAAGCTGGTGTGGTAAAGTCCTAAACCCAAACATATCTCATTGGGTTGAATCCAGTGATGTTAGACCACTGAGAAAATAGCTTCCATTATCAGAACAGGAAGAGGGGAAATCTGCTGCTCTTCCTGCATCTCCCTACACCCTCAAACTTTGCTCTGTGGGCTTGGAAATACTCCAGAACATATTTCCTGGCGATGTGAAAGGTTGTAGGTGTCATGCCTTGCCTCTCAGAGGACAGTGAAGATGAATTTGAGCTAGAGATATAGGGACAGAGTGACCAGCAGGCCGAGGAACAAAGTGTTCAACAGACACAAGCTGCTGTGGAACAGAGCACCCAGCAGGCTCACTCAACTGAGCAACAGGATATTCCAAAGCCGCAAACACTAGAGGAACAGAATACAAACTTAGCTAGTTTCATGCAGCATCAACAAGAAAAGGAAAGACATAGGAAGCCAGAGAGAATAAATAGGAAGCAGGAAGTAATCAGGCAACACCTGAGGGACACTGCTGGCTCATAAATTAGGCAGCACCTCCTCCAGAACAGAATGGCTAACAACCAACCTGCTTGGGTGTAAGCCATGCCAGACTCTGACTCTTGACTGCCTGCCTGTGGTCTTGAACCTTCATGACCTCGTCTTTGGATTTCCCTGTTGGACTGTTGATTTGGCTTGTTGTCTCTCCATATTCAGTTCTTAAGACTGGACTGTGTTTACTCTTTGTATCTAGTTCCTAGACTAATTTTGCATACTGGTAAGCTGACTAAAATCCAGCTACTCCGTTTGAGCTGCAGAACCTGATTTATTGTTTCTCGGCAGCCTGCTCTGAGCAGTATAGGACAGTAGGGAACATAGGAGGAAAGAGAGAGCAAGGGCTGGTTTACACAGCAGATTTATTGCAGCAACTTGCGTTTTAGTTCTTTTCCGCAGCTGTGCCAGTCAGGTTTTTTTTTTCTAATTATGCCCTTTTACGTTCAGACTTGAAAAAGTGTGGGGCGTGGCCTCCCAAGCAGACAAAGGCTGTATGGGGAAGGGCATAGACCAAGACTCACAGACTGCCAAAATAGCAGGGGGGAAGATCAAAGTAGTGTCTCTGTCTCTGTAAATCTGCCTGTAAATGAACTCACTCCGTAAAGCAGAGGGACAGTAATCTCTCTGCTAAAAGACCTTGCTGCCATGCCGTGGATCCTAAGGTGAACCTATCACAAGTTTTTCCAGCCTCCCCCTCCCTCCCCCTCCCCCTCTCTCTCGCTCGTGCTCGCTCTCTCTCTCTCTCTCTCTCTCTCTCTCTCTCTCCCTCCCTCCCTCCCTCCCCCAAGCAGAGCTGACAGATGGGAACTTTATGACTGAAAGGTCTTCGGAATCCTTTTTCTTGGCAGACCTTCTGCAAAATAGCAGAGAGGATTTTTCAAAGTTTCCTGATGCTACTGAACACAGTCCCTCTCTTGTAAGCCCGCCCCTTACATCATAGCAACCAATCACAATGCAGATCTGATGCAGCCCTTAGTTTACACTGCCAATAAAGCGCTACATTGCAAATATGCCGGCAAAAGTAGCGACATCCCTTGGCACGCTATATTTGGGTGTTTTACCTTCCCCCCTTCTGAATGAGGCGATGCTGTGCTGCAATCCGTGGGAACTATGAGCTTTCTTAGCGGTATATTTAGAGGAATATTTGCCCGTGTAAATGACCCCTAAGTTTCACAATGCTACTGGACTTCAACTAGCATCATGTTGGATTTAACTCAATGCCATGTCTTGAAAGGAACTGATAATTATGTAACATTTATCTATGCTGGCTGGGACATCTACAAGTTCTAGTCCAAACAGTGACTTTTCCAAACTTGTGTGGATTTATAAACTTGTCTGGATTAGGCAGGATCATAATTTTTTGTCCTCATACATTTGTAGGGAAGAGAGCACAAAAGGATTCCTCACTCACCATATATACCTGTCCCCAAAGATCCATGTTATTCGTACAATAACATTTCATGCTCAACTTGAGTAATTTTGCTGGCTGATGTGAAGAAGACAAGATTACATACCCAGACCTGCATGGTGAACAACACTATGTGATTTGGTGGCCTCCAGGAATAGAGGCCGGAATTCATTATAATTGGCACTGTGTGCCAAGTTGCTGCATGTGAAGGGGTGGGGATGACGGTTATTTAAGATCGGTCTGCTCCCTCATGAGCTCTCTTGGATCATTGCTTCACACCCCACCCTCCTGCCTTCAGTGCATCTTGAGCTTTGCTGGTTGCTTTGAAGCTGGGTAAGAATTTTCTCCCCGTGTGTGTGTGTGTGTGTGTGTGTGTACTCCATACTGTATCTGTGGGTCTTAGATGATGACTGGCTATGGATGGGGTCTGTAAATAGGTTGTAACTAGCAGGTAAAGGGGTGGGGGGAATAGAGTCCAGTGTACACTTGGCACCCCCTTGTGGTAAATGGTAATATTATTATAATATTATTTATTTATATCTTGCCTTTCTCCCTATAGCAGGATCGAAGGTGGCTCACAACAGGTAGGGCTCTGGAATGACCTCTTTAGGTCCTGGGACCCAGAGGATGGTAAAGAAGTCTGCTCTTGGGGCTGACCTGGAGGTTTACTCTCTCTTATAAAGTCCTAGGACTTGTGGGGGACTACCCTGGGTTTGTCTTCCAGAAAATGGACGGCTGGGGTGATCAACCCATAGCATTGGATTGCCTGCGGGGTCAGGCATTTTGCCCAAGGGAAGGCTGTGGTCATGGGTTGATACCTGCCCTCAGCTGGACCTGCATCAGGTTGGTCCCCTCCTTTTGCTCATCCCCAGGTTCAACTCATTATAGGTCAAATAAAGTGGCCCTTAGATAACCTCATTTTTCTGCGTATGGTCTCATTATTTCATGATTGGTCATCAAAGCCTCCTTTCATTCTATGTATAGAATCTAACAGAATTAGCAGTGGAATCTGAGTACAACTCTGATAAACGGGACAGTGAGTTGCACTGCACTTGAGAGCAACAAGCAACCTTGGAAGTTTTGGGGCATGCTCTGCCCTCCATTACCCTGCTGCTGCTGCTGCTGCTGCTTCTCCACCACCATCATTTGTTGTCAAGCAAAGCCTTCAACTGAAGCAACACCCCTTTCCTCTATTCCCAAGACAAAGGCTGAAACAGGTTTATTGAGTGTCTGATAGGCTACCAAACCTACTATAGCTCCTGAGCTGTGTTCAGCTTGGGGCATGGAGTGGTCACAAATTGAGCAAGCATAGCTTCAAAATGGATAATCTTACTACAATCATCTACAAGAGTCTTTCAGAGTAGATTCTTCCTAAGCTGTTCATACCAAAGAAGCAATTAGAGCAGACAAAGATAATATCTGTTCATCAGAATTGAAAAACCAAGGTAGCGTCTAAACAGCATCAAAATCAAAAAAGAAAAACTGTCATGGCAAAAGTCTCCCTAGTGGACATGTTGCTGCAAAGCTTATCAGTTCTATCTTTTACCTGTAGGCTGTTGAAGAAAGCTTGGTTTGAAAGGCCTGTAAGGGCAGCTCTAGGTGTTTGTACAGTCCTGTTCCCTCATTACTAGGGCTAAAATCTGCATTCATCACATAACTGAGGAGAGAACAATGCTGGAAAAGTTACTTGTGGGACTAAAAGTCCAACAACCCCCCAGCAAACATAGCCACTGTGGTCATCATGGTTGGGGGGATTCTGGGACTTGTAGCCCCCATAAGCAACATTTCCCAGCTCTGAACAGAACTGGGAAGAGAAGAAGCTGCAAGATTCACCATTAATGTGAAGTCAAAGGCTTTCACGGCCAGCATCAATAGGTTTTCAGTGGTTTTTTTCCAGGCTGTGAGGCCGTGTTCTGGAAGAGTTTATTCCTGACGTTTTGCCTGCATCTGTGGCTAGCATCTTCAGAGACTATTAGCCAAACAGACACTAATCCTCCTTGCATATCCTCCCACCCTAGGAACTAGCCATTCAAATACACACATTTACATATCCTCTCCAACAGGGACTCACAGCGTATAAACCCCACACACCCCTATCCCACCATTCTCTGAAGATGCCAGCCACAGATGCAGGCGAAACGTCAAGAATAAACTCTTCCAGAACATGGCTCACAGCCCAAAAAACCCCACAGAAAACCTATTCACCATTAGGTTTAATGAATTCCTTTTGCCAAGACTTCTGGGATGCTTGCCAGCTAGGCTTTTAGTCCATTCTCATTAAGAGATTCTGAGAGCTAGGGTTAAAAAATAATAATAACACTTTTCAAGCTCTGAGAGAGGGAGCCAGCGTAGGGCAGTATCTAGAGAACTAGATTGCAAAGATCCACATTCTAGTCCACACTGAGTCACTCATCCACTGGGCAAGTCACTTCCGCTAGCCTGACCAACCTCCCAGTGTTCTTATGAAAATAAAATAGGGAGAAACATGGATGCTGCTTTCTGGTCATTTATGTAAAGGCAGTTTTTAAATATAAAATATTTAAGTATACCTAAAATTAAATTGAAATAAATGTTTAAAATGAGGAGTGAATTTGCACTTTGTGCACCCTGCCACATCTGCCTTTCCCAGCAGCTCCACAAGAGAAGCTGTATGCATGAAAAGTTACAGTACTGATCATGATCCTGCCCAGTTGGAGTAGCTAACCCACATGGAAGCTTTCATGCACACAGCGGCTGACACAAAGTTTTCCCCTTTCCAGATGATCCTGTGAACCCACGAGTATTGGAGGCAGGGCTAATGCAGTGAATGGAGGGGGGGGCAGGAGTAACCAGCCCCACCTGGCTTCCCAGTCCTGTGTTGATTGAAGATGTGAACCCTGATCAGCAAATGGGGCTTATGTATTTGGGCTCACCTAGGATTAGTATCCAAGTCAAAATCAAGTGATCAAGAAGGGACTCAAAGAGAAAGGCAGACACATGAATCTTGTTTTGGTGGGTATTTCATCACCCCCACGCCTCCCTCACTTTTGGCACTGGTCATCTTCAAACACCTAGATGCAATAAATAAATAAATAAGTAAGTAAATCACACATACACAAAACCCATTACAACATTTTTTCCCTAGACAATTGCACAATCGTCATTCCAGGAAGAAATGCAATCACCACAGAAAAACAGCTGTACAGTTGACTATATCCTGTCACTTTCACCCTGCTGAGTTCCTATAAAAGCTGACTCAGAGCAACAGTATAGGCATAGCACAGGAAAGGAAGCAGGGGTCTTGTTGTGGTACAGCAGACTGGAGCACATCAGGATGAACCAAGCCCTCATATGGACCGGTAAGCCTTTTGAAAAAGTGCAGCTTGGGAACTCTTTTGCAGGCAGAGTTCCCAGGATTTAAACAACTTATGAGGAGAAGGATAGATAAAACCTATTTTGCATGTTTGTGGTTAGAAGCCTTTAACATTCCGTGGAGCCCTCCAGAAAATCCAACATCTGTGTGTGGGAAAATCTCATAAAACTGACCAGCTAAGCAGGTATGCTTTCTGCCACATCTAAGAATAGGCAGTGCATTCATTTGGATTCCTTTATTAACCAAAAGAAAAATTTTGAAGGCAAAACAAATAATATTCTGATTAGGTTTTCCATGGGTTTTTTTCCGGGCTGTGAGGCCATGTTCTAGAAGAGTTTCTTTCTGACATTTTGCCTGCATCTGTGGCTGGCATCTTCAGAGAATGGTTGGGTAGGAGTGTGTGTGTGGGGGCGTTATATACTGCAAGCCCCTGTTGGAGACGGTATGTTTGGCATTTATAGCAGGACTAGATTTGTCATGGCATAATTTCTCTCTCTCTCTCTCTTTTTTCCCCATTAGGTGTAGTTGCACTGGTATTTCTACAGCATGGTACGTCACTGTTTTCCTCTTTCTTGGTTTTCAGAGCTCTTAGTTTAGAACTTCCTTGTTTGAGAAGTCAAATATTTCAAAACTACCCCTAATTCTCTTCCCACCAATGTTCTGTACCAATAGTATGTATTTATGGAAATAATGTTGTTGTAACAGTGTTTTGTTTCTGTTCCAAAAACACCTCTATCATGTTCTGCATTACTTGTGTTTTTCTATGCTAAAAAGCCAAGCTATTGCAACCTTTCCTCTTGTGAAAGTTGCTACCATTTCTTGATTATTTTGGCTGCTCTTTTTGGCACCTTTTGCAGTTGTACAATATCCTGCAATGACCAGAGCTATGCACAATATTCCAGATGTCTACAAGCTCTTACATCCTTTTCTTCGTCATTCTCTGCCAGCTCAGTTGTATTGTGTAAAGTTTGATCCCCCCTTACCACCCAAACATACTTCACTTTACATTTGCTTACACGGAACTGAATTTGCTGCTTTGATGTTCATCCAGTCTGAAGATATCTTTCTGAACAATTGTGGCTGGGGACTCCCATGTCAGTAGGCCTTTGAATCCTCTCCAGTTTTTATTACTGGAGCTATCCAATGTGCTGAATGCTAACCCCAAATAGATTCAGCATCATTGACAGCTGCTTCAAAGCTATCCAAGGTTGTGTCCACGATACACAACTGTAGTAGTTTGATACCACTTTAACTGCCATGGTCCCATCCTTTAAAAACCTTGGGATATGTAATTTCATGAAGTCTTAGAATTGTCTCCCAGAGGGAATGCATTAGAGAATTCTAAGTACTTCACCAAACTACAAATCCCACAATTCCATATGATGATGGACAAGTAAGTGGTATCAGACTGCTATCGTTGTGTAGTGTGGATGCATCCCAAGTACCAGAGTGGATTCATTGATTTCCTGACATGGGAGTCAACAGCCACCACTGCTTCTGGATCTCTTTGCTGTCCAGTTTTACTGTGACTCCCCTAAAGTGCTTACCTATGTTGCCATCAGTGAAATTGGTTGCCTCCCTCCTAAGTCCATTTTGTTGCATGTTCATTGACTAACTCCCTTTTCATTTTATCTTTCTGAATCACCATAACAGTTTCTACCTTTAAGCTGGTTTGCTACTTCACCAACTGGTCTCAGTACCGGGAAACTCCAGGGCGCTTTACCCCTGATGACATCGATCCACATCTCTGCACCCACATCATTTATGCTTTTGCCAGCATAAAAGACAATCAGATTGTCACCACTGAGTGGAATGACATAAGCACGTACGAGAGCATCAACAGTCTTAAAAGCAGGTAGGTATGGTAGTGAGGCACCTACAGACTTTGGAACACAAAGGAGATGAAGTTTCCATAGCAGCCTCTAATACTGATATAGGATGGCTCATACTGAGGTGGGAAACATTACTTTTTGGTTACCAGAATCCCTCAGACAGCATATCCAGTGCCTGTGCTGGCTGAGAATTCTTAAGAGCTGTAGAATTCAAAGGCTTGTCTAAACAAGGTGATCTAATCCTGATTTCTGCAGATTATTGTGCAGCAGCATACATTTGTCTCCATGGTTTTTTTGGCAAGATCTATGGTATGTGAAGCTATCCGTGTTTGTTCACATGGACATGCCTGCAAATCAAGATGGTAGTGATAAGTTTTTATTCTCCACAACTTCCCACTGCCAAACAGTTGCATTTTTTTTTACATTAAGGAGATTATCAGATGGACCCTTAGGGTCCATTTCTGTCCTGCCAGCCCCCCCACCGGCCCCACTGCCATTCCTGCCATGGAATAAAGAAAAAAGTTTCACACACCTTCCTTTGTTCCACGACAGGAATGGACTCCCCTTCCCTTCGCTGCCCAGTCGTAAATACAGCCGTCTTTACAACCAGGAACTCAAATCCTGGCCATTCTTGTGAGAGAATGGCCGGGCAACAAATTTAAAAAGAAACACCCCCTCCCCAGCTGTCCAAAAAAAAAAAAAAAGCAAGCACCAAAACACATTTAAAAAAGAAAAAGCTACAAGGGAAAGGGAATTTTTTAAAAAACTTACCTTGTCGTCCTGATCACACCCGGAAGTGTCCAACAGGGAACTCACAGTGACGTTACATCCAGTTGCCATCCCGGGAGCGGAACGGGCCTCCTGTTCATTCGCCCCTCATTCCGTTATAATAATGGGATGGGCCTCTTATTCACAGATTTTTCCATGAATAAGAGAAAACGGGGGAGGAACAGGAGCAGAACGGGAACATCCCAGGACAGGGATGACAACGCCTAAAAGGTAAGCCTTTTAGCAATCTCCTGTCATCCCTGTCCTGGGATATTTTACCCATCTGATAATCTCCTAAATCTAAGGTGCAGAGATGCAACCTTCTGCTTAAACAAGCTTTTTAAAAAGCTACTTCTTCACCTCAGCACACAATTGCTACTGTGAAAATCCAATAAGGCTGTTCCAGCCACTTTGTTGCTGGCAAGCTCCACCCCCACCATGCATGTCCAACCAATCAGGTTTCCACTTCCGCTCTTATCAGGAATGTGCTGCAATCTGAATTGGTTGTTCCAATGAGCATGAATGCACAGTTCCCTCACATTATAAACTTTGGGGAAAGTCGCAAATGCTTTTCCTGTGCAGTATATGGCATTTTTGCCCCCCTTCCAAATATGGTGAATCACCGCAGGATCCCATGTGGACAAATTGTATTCTCCTTGAATTCTATGAGGAGTATTTTCACCACTGAGACAAGCGCCTAGATCTGTCTGAAGCAGTAGCATAGCCGTAATGTGCAAGTCCACTGAAATTGAGCTCAGAGCCATTTTTAACTGGACGATGTTCCGTTTTCATAAAATCAGTGGTACAGTTGGGTAATTTCAGACTCTGGTGTTAATAATCTTTCAGGATGGGTCTCTGTAGATGGGAATGTGTACTTCACTTACTTGAAGTTACTTTTAAAGGTGGTAAGCCATCCCCCTTGCTTTTTTGCGGAGGGGGGACTACTTGTGAGTTCTGCCCCAAGGCACTACTGTTTACTTTAATCAGCCTTTGATTACTTCTGGGTAATCTTATTGTGTTCACAACTACAGAATATTGATTGCTCTTATTGACTGATTTATTTAGAAATCCCAGACTGAAGACCCTACTCTCTGTTGGTGGATATGGAACAGGATCTATACCGTAAGTCCAGAACTATCAATTTATCCAATTTAAGCTTTTGCTAGCCAGATTCAAAGGTGACAAAAGCCTTCCCCACACACAAATGCACATTTTCCAGGCTAGTTACAGCTTCATAATATGACATGGAAAGGGAGGGAAATGAAGGAATCAAACAGTACCTTTGAGACTAGCTGATTTATTTAAGCATGAGCTTTTGTGGCTATCAATCCACTTCTTCAGATGCACTGTTGTAGCTGGAGGTACAGTCACAGGTATATTGGAATTGCAAGATTGTGGGTGTGAGATTGTAATGTAATAGGATACACAAAGATACAAATTGTGACCAGGGTCATAAATCTTCAATGAGTTGTGTGATACAGGTCTGTGAAACAGCTGCTCTGTAGTCCTGAGGTATAAAACCAATATTTAGAACAGTGGTAAGGAAATCAATATCTAGCTTCATAGGAATAATTGTCATCAAGATCACTGTACAAGAAGAAAGGATTAAGCCCTCCCCCTCAATACTCCCTAGTCTTAGCATTGATCAGGTCCACTATGGCTGCCATTTCAACTGAAAAATATACACATGCAGTGATAAAGCACAGATTTAACATATGTTCATGTATCATGAAGTTTCCCTTTACCAAGGTTATTTTGTACTGATTCGACCCTCAGATTTTAATAATCCAGAGGCAGAAAGAACTTTAAAAATGCAAGTTCCTCCTCCTGATACAGGATGGCTCCCTTTCTCTCCCCTAGCTGAGTAGCATTTTTCCTCCACTGAGTGAATAACTGCTTATGTAATCCAAGGCCCCTCTTTGTTTGTACAATTTAACTTCCTCAGAAAATTATGTGAATTTTAGAGAAATTATATGAACTAGCTGGACTCAGTGTACCATACACCATTTAAAAACTCCCCAAAAAAGGCCTGGTAGACCTCACAACAACTCTGTAAGGTAGGCCGGTGGATTTAATTCCTCCTCCCCCTTCTCAGCATTCCACATTTTCCCAGAATTGCTGAGAGTGACTCACTCCGTTGCTCTGCTGCCATCACCACCACTGGTTGACGGCCTTGGTGCTGTTGAAGGTAGCCCATCACCACCACCATTGACTGTCTGGGTCCCAATCTGGGTCACAGATTGAGTGACAGGAGTGCATTGTGAGGTGGAGAGGGAATTTGCATGTGGGTGGTGATTGGCTGGGTGTGGGTTGAGTGTGTTTCCTTAGCAGCCAATCAGCACACTGGGAGAGGCAACATACCCAAGAAAATTATATATATAGATTGAACATTCACATGGAGACCCGTAGGTGTTGGGTATTAGGTTTCTCTCCTAAATGTTGGAGAGAAAAGCCTCATGGCAATCTTTTGCCACACTTCATCAGCATTGTCCCCTCGTAGCAAACATATATATATATATATATATATATATATATATATATGAGAACATCTTGGTAGAGCCATCAGGAAGTCTCCCATTATAACTTTCTGCTAAATGTCTAATCTATGGATATTGCAGATAAAAACTCTAGATTTGAAGCATTGCAATCCAAGCATTGTATCACCATGCTCTCTAACATTTCATGGATGAAAATTAGGATATTTGTGGCCAAGCTACATCAGAATGTGGTCAAGATGGCAAAAGTTATTAATGAGGAATAATATACAAGCTAAGAGAAACAGCAGCAGTTTGCTTTTTATTAAGCGTATTGGGAAGGGAAAGATTCCACTCCCTCCTCCCTTCTGCTGAGTTAATTGACTGCAAACTACTTTTGCGCTTTGAAGTTGCTTGGCAGCAACTGAAATAAACTGAGGGCAAAGAAGAAAAGTGGGAGAAGGGGAGAAAGAAACTGGGACATTTTAAAAGCAGTTGAAAAAGTAGCATAACGGGATTAATTGGGACTGTCCCTGCCAAATTGGGATAGTTTCAGGGTATGCATCACATGTATGTATCTTAAGAAGACAGTCACTTTTAGGAACACAGTGACTTGCAGGATTTAGAATCATAGAATCATAGGGCTCAGTTAAACTGCAGTTTTTATTGTGATAGTTTGCGCTTTATCGCAGTTTCGCACCAGTGCTGCATAGTTTACATGATTTACTGCTAAATCGGTTTATCTGTTTAGTTTTCCGCTTTGTAATTCACACAGACAGAGGTGGGGGTGTGGCCTCCCAAGCACATCTGGGGGAAGATGCCAAGGAGCTGCGAGGGAGGGAGGGAAAGAGAGAGAGAGAGAAAGTGCTGGCACTTACCAGAGGAATGCCTGCTAATTTTTATTCCTTTAGCAGGGAGTGTCAGCCAAGGAGCAATCTCCCATCAAGCCCCCCTTCCCCTCATCCACTCTCCCCCCCTCTCTCTCTTCTCACACACAGAAACGGGATCTCAGCAAAGCAAGGGAAAGAACACACACACACACAGATAGGAAAAAGCTAACTGGGGATTCCTCAACCTCAGCAGCCAAGCAAGCCAGGAGGCAGAAAGCGATTGGGATGGGTATAGCACTGGCTCTGTCTTTTCTGCAGCTGGAAACAACAGTGGATGGATCTTTTCATTTGAGGCTCCTCCATCTCTTGCAAGTCCACCCCCTCCTTGGACAGCTCAACCAATCATAGCTCAACTCTGCTGTGACTGTATCAGGAAGATTGCTGGTAGTTCACATAGCTCTTAGCAAAATGGTAGTTCACACAATCAAAAGTGCGCTAAGTCACGCTACTTTTCAAAAAAGTCAGGAAAAGTAGCTAAATCCCCTATCATGCTACTTTTGAGTTTTTGAACTCCCCCCTTCTGAATGAGGCAATACTGTGGTGTGATGTGTGGGAACAATTAGGAATCTTAGCAATTTATTTAAGGGAATATTTTGCCGTGTAAACGGGGCCATAGAGTTGGAAGAGTCCACAAGGGCTATCCAGTCCAACTCCCTGCCATATTTGCTCCCTGCCATATAGTTGGCCAGACAGGAACAACTTGTAGCCCCCAAAATGTTGCTGGGCTACAGTTTCCATCAACCTTAGCCAGGTTAGCTAAAGGTAAGGAATGATGGGAGCTGTATGCTGCTACTTTAGAGGATTGACACTCATGGGCAGAGTGGTTCACATTACATGGGTACAAACAGACAGCTCTTCTGAGTACAAAAACCCTGAGCAAAAAATCTCAGAGGTTTTCAACAAATATGCTTTTGTAGAATTGTCATTTCCAAGGCCTTTCTCATCTCTTACTTTATTTCTTTCCTGTTGTGCAACATTATAACCCACACATGCCCTGCCTAACAATTGAAAATACAGTGGGCCCTTGGTATTCAGTGGGGTTTGGTTCCAGGACCCCCCATGGATACCAAAATCCATGGATGCTCAAGTCCTAGTATATACAATGGCATAGTAAAATGGTGTTCCATATATAAAATGACAAAATCTTCATCTGTTTTTTGGAATCTATGTATATAATTCTCTTAGGTATGTTGTCATTTTGAGTGTGCTGATTGGCTGCTTAGGTGTCAGGATCTGCCTCTCCTCACAGAAATAGGCCCCTGGCTGCAGCAGCCAACACAGCTTCTTTGCAGACTTAGGCCCTGGATGTGGGAGTTTTGGAAGAACCAGGGCCAAGCTATCAGACACAGCCAGATGCAATCATGCAGCACACCTGAAGCAGCCAGTGGAACTGCTATTTAAGAGTGGCATTCAGCCCTCAGTCTTGGCTACCACAATATGACCTTTTGTGCTGTCTGTACCTAAGTCTGGGGGGCCCTTTGTGCTGTTTTTAGTTGGGCCTGAGGGATGGGGACCTTCTGTGCTGTCTGTAGCTGCTCCTTGCTCTTGGGCCTTTGGGTGGAAACATGTGGAAAGCTTCAAGTCATTCCTAAACATGGTGGTGGAGGGGCTCTCATGTCCTGGCATGTATGGGCTGTTTGTGTGTAGTGTGGGGGGTATATGTGTGTAGCATGGGGGATTGTAGCTTGTGGGGGGAGGGTGTAGTGTGGGGGGTGTTGTAGTGTGTGGTGTGGGTGTATGTGTAGCGAGGGAATGTGTACTTGTGTTTGTGGATGGCAGTGGTGGCTGAGAGGCTTGCATGTCCTGGTGCTCATTGTGTGTGTGTGTGTAGTGTAGTGTAGTGTGTGTAGGATGGGGGGTTGTGTGATTGCATGGTGGCAGTGGAGTAGCTCTTGCATCCCGGCACATGTGAAGTGTGTGTGTGTGTAGCTTGGTGTGTGTGTATGCACAGTTGCATGATGGTGGTGGTGGAAGGTCCCTTGCATCCTGGTGTATGTGTGTATGTGTGGTTGCATGGTGGTTGCAAACTAGCCATTATAGTTGATTTGAAAGGTTATATATTAATGCATCAAATAATCATACTCTTAACATGTTTCCTAAGTGGCCAAGGAGCAGAGCAGGAATGGAAACACACTGAAGCATTTTATATAAGTAGATAATGGTGTATGTTACGTCGGGTATAGCTAGTATATATATATATATATATATATATATATATGGGGAATATTTTCAAGCTGTGGATGGTGGAATCTGTGGCTACAGAGTCCATGGATATGGAGGGCTGACTGTATCTTTACAACTATGTTACAAGTCATATCTATTGCTAATGAAGACAGTGATTGGTCCTGTCATTATTTAATCTCCAAAATACTTGCTAAGGCTGTTGCCACACTAATTAATTAATCCCCTCAGGACTGAGCAGAAATTTGACACAACCTGTAACTTCTCCGTGGGCTTTGGGATTCCAAAATCTTCCACTTATTTTACAATTAAGTGTTCTTTCTATACTTTTTTACACACAAAGCAAACACAAAGGGCTAATTATTCTTGGGGACCATTAGTAGTAGTCCAGCTGTATATAGGGAGTTTTGAACCATTCTAGAGATAGATAATTGCTCACACCTTGCGCACAACTGTAGCATTATACTAGGGCTTGTGCTTTGTCTATAAACACAAATGTTATATAAGAGTGTGTGACCTTTCAGACTACAGTTGTCCCTTCACATTTGCTGGGGTTTGGTTCCAGGACCCCCCGTGGATATCCAAATCCGTGAATACTCAAGTTCCATTATATGCAATGGTATAGCAAAGTGATGTCCCTTATATAAGATGGCAAAATAAAGGTTAGCTTTTTGGATTATTTTTTTAAAGAATATTTTCAAGCTGTGAATACTTAAAACTGTGAATGCCAAATCTGTGAATGTGGAGGGACAACTGTACTCTCCCTTTAGTTACAATGTTATGAAATGGTGAGTAGCATTTAATCATATTATAAACACACAGAATACAGTGTTCTTCAAAATGTGTGCCCACAGAACAGCAGCTACATTTCAGGTAGGGTAAGGGAGGACTAGAATAGCAAGTGCCACTGTAGCTTTTACCCTGGTACAAAAAAAGAGAGCTAAATGATATTTCTATGAAAAATTCAAAACAAAAAACAAATCAAACACTCCTCTATTTCTATGTTTTCTATCTGTTACAGCTTTAGAAATGTAACAAAATCTCCTGCCACACGCTCACAATTTGTGACATCAGTGATGCAGTTTCTTCGGGAAAACAATTTTGATGGCTTGGATCTTTCTTGGCATGGCCCTGAACAGAATGATCAAAGACGTTTGGCTAACCTGGTTCAGGTACATTAAAACATAAATAATTTCTGTGTAAGCAGGATTTAACCAAGATATGGACTCGAGACAATTGGACAAATTTAAAAAGCATATCTCAAGGTTTCTACTCAATGTCTCAGTTTTGGGGCCTTTAGTTTCACAAAGAATTGTTCCCCTTCTTTAGAAACATCAAGGACCTTTAAGACCTGACATTTCAAAGCTTGGAAAAGTTATTTTGTGTAGCGTTTTCCAGAATTTACGAGCCAACATGGCCACATGGGAATTATAGTCCAACAAAGTAACTTTCCCAAGCTCTGTAACTAACTAAAGCAGTCACACTGTTAGGGAACACACTATGGTACAAATTGTTACTGCTATTCTGCACAGCCTAACCATATGAAAACAAAAGCAATCTCTTCCTTAAATCATAATAATACCTGCCCACTAATGTCCTTTAGGACCTGTTTTTCGCATTTGGGTGGGAGGCTCAGAAGAATCCAGGTGTGGAAAAACTCATACTGAGTGTTGCAGTACCAGCTGGAAAGGAAGCCATTGATAAAGGCTATGATATCAAGAAAATCTCAAGGTAAATCCTTTCAGCTGTATCTGTTACATAAAAAGAAAAAGCAAATGTACACTAGCAAGAGGTACATACCTAGAATAGAAAGCATGCTGTCTGGAAAACTGCAGTGTACAAGGGCATTCCATATCAACTGTAGTTTAACTGTTTCAGATGATCAAATAAATGCTATGAGGATTTCAGGCTCATTAGTGAAATTTTGATCCTCAAAGGAGAATGAACCTCTGGTTTTAAATGAGAGTTCAACCTTGAAATTGCACAGCATCCCATTCCCATCCTCTTATGCAAAAAAGGTTGAGGCTGGAATCCTCTTGGTTAGTCCCAACTAAAGTAGACCCATCCAGTCATGTATTCTAGTTGGGATTAAGAGTAGGGTTTAGCCTAAGTGTCATGTCCTCTGATATCCCAGGGGAAAATATGGTGCGGGTTGCTAAATGGGGACTTATTTTTAACCTCACAGACTCGGAATGTAAGCATAGCCAAGCTTATATAATGTGGCTTGATTTACTATTTGTTTTCCTCCTATAGTTCTGCAGATTTCCTTAATTTCATGACCCTTGATTTCCATGGTTACTGGCCAAGTCACACGTACACGGGGCATATAAGTCCCCTTCAGAAGGGCAAAGCTGACAGTGGCACTACATCATCTTATAATGTGGTAAGTTGTCAGTCCAAGGACTAATGTACATTTTCTGAGGACTTTTCCAAATATTATCTTGGATGATATGTTCTCCCTTGAGTGTGAGGAAAATCAAGCAAGCCTGGCCATGAGTTGGATTTAGATATCTGAAACGGTACCTTTGACTGTGATGTCTCCCCAGCCCTTCCCTTCATTAAAGAGCAGCACAAAACTGATTTACCACACTAGTCCTCCTTTCACCCTCTAGACAATACGTTGATTGTCATCATATGGCTAGATAGGAAGATATTTCAAAAAAACAACACTGCATAAGATTCAAAAGTCATGAGTTGTTCCACCTGCCTCTTTTAGCAAACATCTCTTTCACTCTCATCTTTGAACCAGAGCACCACACTCATGCTCAGAACCAAATACAGACATTAATGGGAATGTGTGTTTCATCCAGTTAATCTGTTTCCCTTCTACAATTGGATTTCCAGAGAGCTATGGGCCTTGGCAATCAGACTTTTAAATTAAAAATGAGTCAAACAACCAATGGCAAAACAAAGCATGCTTAATGCAAATTATGCAGTTGAGGAAAATCATGTGGTATGGCAAACAGACATTCTCACATGAGGGATCACCTCTTAAAAGTATGCTAAGCATAATGCAATAAGCATATAATCTAGTTTGACCCTCAGTTTCCAAAGGTCCTCTTGCACCCACCCCCTTATAAGTTCTAGATGAGAATTTACATGGAGCCCTGTCTTATATATCAGCCTTCCTCAACTGAGGGCCCTCCAGATGTGTTGGCTGTAACTCTCAACATCTCCAGCCAGCATAGCTCTTGTACACTAGTTGGGAATCATGGGACTGTAGTCCAAACGATCTGGACAGCATAATATTGTCAAAATAGGGATGTTGCCTTGAAAGCAAACACGGTGCAGCAAATTAGAAACAAGGGGCTCATCTACACAAGCCAGGATATGTTGGCTCTCCACTGGCCTGGCCTGGCTGCAGATCTGGTCCATTGTTCCACTGTTCCCTGCATGGAATGGGATGAAGTCCTGACGGGCATGCCAGCCCATTGCTGCAGCTGCCACCACCATTTTCTTCACTGACTCTGAAGGCAGGAAGGGGGGCTGCAACTTTTGGCTGAGGCTCCTTGCATATGAACAGCCTTAGTCACATGCTTCGGGGCTCCTTCCTGCCCCCTGGAAGAGCCAGGGAGACTGCAGCAGCAGTAAGGACCAACCTACATGGACAGGCTCCTGCAGACATGTGGGGCCTGATCCATTGTTTGCCATCTATAATGGAGTAAATTGAGTATTATTATAAAACGGTCTATCAGGCCTCACCGTGCCTTCCCCCTGACTCAGCCCCATATCTGCCCGAGGGGTGGTGAGGACAACCCAGGGGCAGAATGGGGAAGAGCCCTGTGTCATATGGACTGATGGGTTCTGAGAGGGGGGCAAGATGGGGTATTTAGCCTGTGTAGATATGCCGCAGGACAACAATATTGTACCAAGTTTTATATTTACAGAGAATAGAAGCTTACAGTACTTTTGACTATTTATGTTATGAACAGACTTGATTTGTTGCTCTTTAGAAACAGAAATCAGAAGAGAGGCATTGGCAATGTGAAAGTGCATCCTGGCAAGAGTCACTTTACACTTTGTGTGTCAAAAAGCACTTTTTGTATGTCATACAATTGTTCTGTCCTGTCCCATAGTGCAGCATAGTAGAACTGGAATACACATGGTGACTAATCTAACCCTCCTTCTTTTTGTAGGATTATGCAGTAAAATACTTAATAAGGAAGGGTGCTCCAGCTGAGAAGATCATCATGGGAATCCCCACATATGGGCAGACTTTCACTCTGTCTTCCTCACAGACTGTGGTTGGGGCTGTGGCTTCTGGTCCAGGAACACCTGGTGCTTACACAAAAAAAGAAGGAATTCAGGCCTATTATGAGGTAGAGAAGATTCCATGCATGTTTGTCTTCCCATTTAGCCCATGGAAATCATAATATCTCTCTGTCTTCTGAACCATAGTCAAGGAAATGGATCCACAATTCAGATGTGACACCCCAGCATGAATTTTTACAATTTCAGAGAGAGATGGAGAGACAGACAGACAGACAGCATGGTGTAGTGGCTTGAGTGTTGGACTTGGACTCTGGGAACCAGTAGGGTTTGAATCCCTACCCTACCATGAAAACTTATTAGATGACTAAGTCATATCCTCTCAGCCTTAGAGGAAGGCAGTGGCAAAGCTTCTCTGAATACATCTTGCCAGAAAAAAACTACTATAGGTTTGCCATAAGTTGGAGTTGGCTTGAAGGCACATAACAGCAACAACCATAACAAATGGTACATAATTAGGTATCTATTAGTATTGATACACACACATACATAATTGCATGGAAATGCTGTCTCCCCCCCCCTTTTTTTTTAATGGCCACTCTTAGCAGTCCAAACCCCAGCCAACATGACCATCCCCCAGCCACAGGCCATGCTGGCTAGGAGATTCTGGGCTTGCCTAGACCTGCCAAAATATACTGGTTTCCCGCCAGCATATTCTGGCCCCAGATCAGCCTCCCCCACCATTACCTACACAAAATGTAATGGAGACCATACATGCATGCTGGCCCATGTTTGTAGCTGCTGCCTCTGGTATCTCTCTGAAGCCAGGAAGGAAGCCTTTAGCATATGATCAAGGACCCCTGCATGTGACCAGCCCTATCCTTTGAATGGAGGTGGCCCATGATCAGGGGGTGTGTGCCTCATCTTGCCACTGTGCAATGGGCCACAGGAGACTGCTTTATGTACATACATACCACATTTCACATAACAATGAAACACCCAGCAGCAGATATTTGGGGCACAAATCATTTAGAGCTTTAAAGGTAAACTCCAGAACCTTGAATTAAATTCTGGAAGTGTTGTTTATTTATCTAATTATTTAATATTTATATCATCTAATTCATTCTTGACAGATCTGCAGTTTTAATCATGGTGCCAGGAAAGTATGGATTGATGAACAAGCAGTTCCTTATTCTTACAAAGGAAACCAGTGGGTAGGGTATGAAGATGTAGCAAGCGTTCAGATTAAGGCAAGTATTGCCAGAACTTCAATTCCCTGTTTTCATTAAATAATTGTCACTTATGAATGCTAGTGAGCAGTTTACAAAGGTTTTGCTAGCTGAGATTAGCCAGCACAAAAGGGATTTCTCAGTAGAAGGGGCTTTTCAGCTGACAGAAGAGGCTTCTGCCTATTCCTACTGCATTCCCCAACACACATACAAATCTTTCAGTTAGGAATGTATGATAAGTTTGTTATCCTATACCCACTTATACCTTGCTATACCCACATGGTAAGAGCTGTCCAGCAGTGGAATGTGCTGCCTCAGATTGTGGTGGAGTCTCCTTGTTTGGAGGTTTTTAAACAGAGCCTGGGTGGCCATCCGCTGGGGGTGCTTTGATTGTGTGTTCCTGCAAGGAAGCTGGTTGGACTGGATCACCCTCTTGGTCTCTTCCAATTCTATGATGTGAGTAAGTAGCATTGAACTCAGTGCTGCTTGCTTCTGAGTAGGGATGTATAGGATTGCAATGTAAGACATTTGCAAATTTGTTCATAGTTCTATTTGGCAAGTTGCCTCTTGACAGTTGCCAGAAAAAGGCATTTGTTAGCATCCCAGCAGAACTGTGTTTATAGCTGCAAATGCATGAATTGTCATAGGATACAAATGGACACCATGAAATTATTATTCATAGAATATTTTTTGTGTGTTTGCTGTTAATTCTACTTGGAAAGTAAATACATGAGTACTGCACCATTATGTAAAAAGCACCACTAGCCACTAATCTTGTGTGCCAGTTTGCAGTCATGAGGGAAGGTATAGGCTAGAGAAGGGCCCTGTCCTATAGCATCATCAGTGGTGGGTAGAACATTGCCTGGATGAGCTGATTGGTCCCCACTGCCCCAGCCGGCCAGCAGTGGTGGCAGGGCTTAACAGGAGAAGAACTTGGCACTGAAGTCTCTTGTCTGGTCTGTTCCTAGTACATTATTTATACATACCTTAAAGATCTGTGTTTTCATCAGCACAAGTAGTCCATCCATTCGTGCAAAACACACAGTCATTCTGGTCACAACTGCTGTGACCAGTTTGTTACCTTCTGGTTGCAAGCCTCTCTGTACTTAGCTAAGCTGGTACGCAGATGGCAGCCATGTAGTCTGCCGCCAAGACCATACTTGAAACCCTATTTGCCAGAACTTGGGCTCTGCAGTCAAAGCTTCCAAACAGCCAGGGCAATCTAATCTCCACACCACAGTTAGGTGGCAGAGTAGGACTTTGTGGAGGATTGCTAATGTAAGAGATATTATCACACCAGGCTTCTAATGTGCAGCAATTGCATTCATGAAGCAAACGGAAACATACCAGTATTGAATCAATCCTTATCTCACATCAGCTTCAATGCTGGTATGTTCCCCTTTGATGCACTAACTCGATTGCTGAGCAATACTGGTGTGGGGGGAGGAGAAGAGACAGATGGGGTGGGAGGAATAGATTGGGCAAGGAAGGGGGTGAGAGAAATAGTCAGATTGGGTGGGAGGGCAGAGAAACAAGGAGAAGAGAGAGAAAGAGAAGAGGAAAAGCACACCTACTTTTCCTCCGTGACTGCTGCTCTGGGAACTGAAGCCAAAGGGATCACTCATTTACAAAGCACATTCAGTCACTGAAGGGAGCACACTTGCCCTTCCTGACACCACCTTCCATTACATTGTTTGCCTTATGTGGGGAGTAAAAAGTCTGAGCATGCAGATGTTTTCCAAGCAACATCCATGCAAAAGGGAAGCTGTCCTCTTCAGGCTCATTGCTTTGCATATGAAAAGAGTGACAGAAATAGAGAGAGGAAAATGAGGCTAGTAAACTCTCCTCATGTCTTTGGCTTGTCATCCATCATGTTTTGCAAATGAGTGAATGGATTATAAATATGGATAGAGATATGGCTATAGTATATCCAGTATGTTCAGGAGTATAGAGCCATCGTACTGTCTATCCTCCTTTATGGATCTGAAACATGGGTCACCTATCGCCACCACCTACGACTCCTCGAGCGTTTTCATCAGCGCTGCCTACGCACAATCCTAAATATACACTGGACTGACTATGTGACGAATGTTGCTGTCCTTGAGCAAGCAGGGATCACCAGCATTGAGGCCATGATATTGAGAACACAGCTGCGCTGGGCAGGGCACGTTTCTAGGATGGAGGACCATCGCCTCCCAAAAATACTACTCTACGGTGAACTCGCCACGGGTCAGCGTAAGAGGGGCGCTCCAAAAAAGCGATACAAGGACTCCCTGAAACAACATCTCAGGCTTGGCCAAATTGATCACCAACAGTGGTCCGCCCTGGCCTCACATCGGGAGGCATGGAGACGCACTATCCACAATGCTGCAGCCTTATTTGAGAACTCACGACGAACAAGTCTTGAAGAGAAACGACAACGCAGAAAGAATCACAACCCAAAAACATCACCCAAGGAGACCTTCTGCTGTGCTTTTTGCAACCGGACTTGTTTATCTCGGATTGGCCTTTTTAGTCATCAGCGCGCTTGCAGAAAGTGTGGGATAAGTCCTTCCTGAATCTTCGTTTGCGAAGAAAAGCCAGACAGACAGACAGACATATCCAGTATATTTAAAATCGTCTAGTATCATGTTGGAGCTAAATAATTTATTTGCCAAGATTACATTTGTGTATATTGGTTTTCCATGGGCCATATCAGGACAAATGCAAACATATTAGGCTCAAAGTGCAGAAAGGAACACTGCTTGTGTACATGATGTGAAAATCTTGGAAAATATACTTTTTAGATGACATCTCCCAGTATCCCCTAGCCACCATGAACAGTTTTCCAAGCTCTGGTAGTGAGAAAGCAAGCTTTGTGCAATATCTTCTCTGTTATGGACTGTTGTGCTTCTGGGTTTGCTTAATTCCTTTCTCTCTCCTTTAGGTTCAGTATATGAAAAATAACCATTTGGGAGGCATTATGATTTGGACACTCGACCTGGATGATTTTTCAGGTTCTTTCTGCAATGAGGGAAAATACCCTCTCCTTGGAGCTGTAAAAAAAGAGCTGGATAAAGAATAGCCCATTTTTGTGAAAGAATATTGAATATCAAGAGGACCATGAAGACACAAGGAAGATTTATGCTTTTATTCTAGGGATGAAAACAAATAACCACATTTCCACATGAGAAACATGGTGAAGTTTACATGTTTCTTAAATGCTATAATATAGACAACTATGGTTAGTTTTGTGTGATTAATGTGATTCTATCCTTACTCATTCTATTTAATGGATTGAAGACATTATTCAACATACCCCTTCCTGCGCTGCTGCATTCTTTTGTCTTTGTTCTGGGGATGGGGGTATTATACAAGAAGCTGTTTCATTCTGGTCTCAGTGTCTGAAAAAAGTACCGGTAACTCACCCTAGAGATTGGGCTGCATGTATTGGTTTTTAAATCTATGCCTAAAGGTTTCAATAAAACATTTTCCTGCCTTTTAAAGGTGGCTTTTGTTATCTTGACTGGGAGCTGGTATTTTTAATCTCCAAAATTACATTTGTGCATGTATATTTTGTGATTTGGGACTGAATAGGTAACAGGGTATATGCCATTAATCTTGTTTTAAACTTAATTGTTCGAGAGAGAAAAAGCTTCTTTCCATTCAGTGTTGATCATTCATATCCCAAAGAATCATTTACAGCAAAATATGAAATCTACATTAATTCAGTAACCTTCAGCAGTGGGAGGCATGAGAGAAAGACATGAAACTTACAAGGCATATGTTCTTTATTCAAGTGCCACTGACCTCAGTATAGGTACAGATAAGGAAACAACAAAGCATGGGATTCGCAGGAAAGAATATGTCGATATGAATGCTGTCCCAGAAGGAGGTGACTTCTGGTGGAGAACAGTGCAGGCAGCTTTTGCCTGAAAGAGAACAGGAGATAATTCTTAAAGGATTCCTGAAAGCATATGCCGACATGTCCATTTTTGATACACTAACTAGACTTCCTAAAACCAGTGGAGACAGAACATGAGTATAGTAGGCTGACTAGCAATTCAGGATGAAAAATAAATATTCCAAAGAGATTAAGCTTTACCTTGCTATGACTCCCATCATTCCCAGTGAGGCCATTCATTTGACATGCTGGCTGGAAATGCGGGGAGTTCTAATCCAGTGCATGTGTGAAGCAATCAAGTTAGGCAACATTGCTACACGTAGCCTGATACAGCAATCACACTAAAATTGGTGTTAGTACACACAGTGACAACTGCTCTTAATCCCTGAGAGTTCACATATGTCCTGTTTTAGAGTCATGCCAAACTATTCCTAATTAATCATATTGCAACAAGCCAGCGCTGGCTGAAAGTCATACTAAGTGCATATTTACACATTTGGGTAGAACTACTGTAGTTTTAAGGCTTAAACCTTATTCAGGCATTGGAAGAATGCTTGTAGGAATAAAGTTTAAAGAGATCATACAGGAGCATGTGCCAACCTTGCCCTTAAATGTCTGCATACTATCTGCTTCTACCCCTGAATTTCCCAAAACTGAGCAAGAAGGTCTCAGGGAGAATTAAAGAGGCTCCCACAATTTGGAAACCTTAAAACCTAAAATTTCTAATTGTCAGTGGGGACTACTTTGAGGATAAGATTCAGCAGCTCAGAAAGCTCCTTTAAAATTCAGACTGAAACCTAGAAAAGATTCACTACTCCACTGATATGGATATCATCAGTGGTCAGGACCAATTTTGTGGAGGATTCCATGCATGTTCACTAGAATACACACAGAATTGTCCCTCGGACCTTTCCACACAGCACAGGAAAGCTGGGGCTAGATCCAACAGGGATGTAGAAATTGTAGCCTGGTTGGTGCATGGCTCCATGTCCTCCTTCATAATTTATTCCCAAACCTGTTCTTTGAAGTCTTGAAGAGGACTTCAGTCTCTAAACTAGAATCTCTGGCTTTTCTTCACAAATGAAGATTCAGGAAGGTCTCATCCCGCACTTTCTGCAAGCGCGCTGATGACTAAAAAGGCCAATCAATACTAAAATAACAAACCATCTTGTGACACCTAAAAATGTAAGAAATGTATTATGGGATAAGCTTTTTTGAACCACAACTTATTTTATCAGATGTACCATCCTGAATTGGCACAAGTGTAAGGAGAAGGTGTGGGGGGATGTTAGCAGCTACTGTGGAATTCTGCTACAATGGATTAACATGGCTACTCCATCTGGAATCTACAGTGGGCCCTGCTATCTGCTGGGGTTTGGTTCCAGGACCCCACATGGATACCAAAATCCATGGATGCTAAAGTTCCATTATATACATTGGCATAGTAAAATGGTTTCCCTTATATAAAATGGTGAACAGCAAGATCTGCTTTTTGGATTATTATTTTTTGAATATTTTCAAGTTGTGGATGGTTGAATCCAGGGATGCAGAATCCATGATTACAGAGGGCTGACTGTATAAGATTAGAAAGCTGCTCACCTTAAGTTTTCCTCTCTGTAAATCATAGCAAATTGGGAGGATGATTTGGACTGTGGGTTCAGTTCTGGAGCAAATAGTTAGATTGCCCACAAGCCATGATCCTGACCCAGATTGGGTCCCCTTGCAACTATTATTTTTCAGAAAGAAAAAAGACCTAAGAGGCTTCAAACTCAGAGCAGGCTTAGGGCTCATCTATATGAGGAGGAGAGGGAAATGGATTGCTCAGGAGTAGTAGCAATTCGCAGCAGCTGTGACCTGTCTTAATGGTTTTACAGCCCCCATAAACTTCTCATGCCCCCTAGCCAAGATGGTGGCCATGAGTAAATTATTTGTGCTTTTAAATCTGCCACTGCCTAAATTTTTTAAAAAGGTTTGCCATGGTGCACACAAGCAATATTTCACATTTACAAAAGAAAAAAGAGAGGAAAAGATCACCGTTTTATCGCCTTACCAATCTCTCACTTAGCCAAAAATCCAACATGGTGGCAGTGGGCCCTTGTCCCATTTGCAAGCCCTGCCCCTCATGTTTATCCAGCCAATCAGCTTCTGCTGCCTCTCCTATGGAAAAGCGCAGTGATGCGAATGTGACTGTCTTAATGAGTGGACATTCACACCAACTACAGAGCTTTTTAAAAACTCCAAGAAAAGTCACGAAGGCTTCACCGACAGAGTTTATGGTGGATTTGTCTGCCCCCTTCTGAATATGACCCATCAATGCGAATGTCCATTTAGACAGATCACCTTCCAAGTGAATTCCATGAGGATTATTTTCACCGTTTTGACAACTCCAAAGTTTTATGTTAGTAAAAGACTTGGTGCTATGCAAAGGCGGCACCAGCATGTTCCTCTGAAAGATTAGATGTTCTTCTGGCCTCTTTTTCTTTCCTCTGAGCACAAGAAGACTTACTAGTCCAATTTTCTGTTTACCCTACCTCTTCTGGCTACCTCTTTGAAGAAGAGGAAATGTAGTGCACTCCCCATGTTCCAGGAGTTAGAGTTAACTTTCAAATGTAGTGGGGACCAGTTATGTTAAAGGAATATGTGTCCATTAATACTTCCTAAGTAGTGTTGATAATACTGACTGTGATTATGGAAGTCTTAAATGTCAGGAGTTAGAGACTGAACATGGCTGAACAGCTGCCTAAGTCCCTTAACTTGAACCAGCTTTCTAACTCCACCTGCACTTTCTTGACATCACTGGCACTCTTTGCTGCCACACAAAGGTCGTCCACATAGCTAACTAGCATGGCACCACTATCACCTGCCTCCTTGGTGTACACACAGGCATCTAAGTAACAAGTACACCTTGCTCTCACCTGCACTGTCATACCCTGGGGCCTGTTCCATGAACACTGTCTCTTCAAGATCAGCATTCAGGTATGCTGTTTCAAAGTCAAAGTGTTGCACAACCATCTGCCTCTTGGCTGCTACAGCTAACACTAACCTAAGACTTTCTGGCTTTGCTGTAGGCGAGCTCAGGGAGTACAGAAACCTCCCGCAGAACAGAAGGGCAAAAGCTCGCTTGATCTTGATTTTCAGTATGAATACAGACCGTGAAAGTGGGGCCTCACGATCCTTCTGACATTAAAAACTACTTGGGAGATCTCATGTAGCAATTACCTCTTAACTCAGTAATATTTTTGTTCATTAGAGAAAGGATGCCCATTAGACAGAGATGTTGATTAGGTAAGGATAAAGGATGGAAAGAGATAGTCAAAAACTAATTACAGCAGCTAGGAACTTTATCAGACATGGCAAAAATTGCATGATTACGACACCACGGTAGCACAAATGGGTCCCACTGTTGCATGACATTGTCATGTTCACGTCGTCAAACTATGCTGCAGCTGCAAATAAGGCATCACTTTTAATTGATGGGACAAGCCATCAATAGCTCTCAATATTGCTTTTCTTGCTGTATTGAAGAGCATGCAAAAACATGTCCCACTGTAATCGTGAGATTACCAATCTTATAATCGTGAGATTACAGTGTGAATGGGAGGTCCTCTTTCCCCTCTCCCTGTTCCTGGTGAGAAAACATCCAGGTGAGAACACAAAAACTCTCCACAGATCACTCTTTTTATGAACTGCCCCAGTTTGTTTGCACATTTTTAGGTTTGTTTAAGTGTTTGGGTACTCATTTACTTTGCAAATTAAGTGGTTTGGGGTGTTTTTAAGCATGCTCACGTCTTCTCACAAGAAATGTCAAAATCTCACCCATCTTAAATCACGGAAGTAAAGTCCCATTCCTAAAGTGCTAGTGGTGGCCATGCTATAATTCCATGGTTATTCTTTCATGGAATTACAGCATTTTTAGATGCTAGTCTCATAAAGTCCTGGAACTGTGGTGACAGATAACTGGGAGGCATCAGATAGTCCTTGCTATCCTATATGTATCTATTCAGAAGTAAACCTCATTGAGTTAAATGAGACTGACTTCCGGGTATGTGATTATAGGCTAATAGCCTTAATTTAAAAATTGATTAAGAGAATTTACCATCAAGCTAGATGTAATGAGGAATCTGCATTCCCAAGGATTAACCCATTTCCCCTCCAACAGGACTTCCTCAGAGATGTATGTCTTGAAAATTAACCTTCCAATGACCTATCACAAAGCACTAAATTCAAACTATGCATTTGAAGGGGGAAAATGTCGCATGCTATTCTAGTCATATTGTCAGTGTTTGTCACATATTTCCCATTGGTGGGAAAACCAGTGAAAGATTTCCAAATTGCCTCTTTCCAACGAATATTTTTATATATAAGAACTCAGCTGAAAATGCTTGATGATTCATAGTTAAGAAGCGAGACAGATCAATACCAAAATGACTATAATATTAAAGAGATATTATGAATGATTTAGTAACTAACTTTGTAATTAAAAGGTGAGGTAGCTAAAACTTCTCTAACAAACACCTAAAAAAAAAAAGTTTTGCAGTGGGAATTTACATTTAACGCCAAGAAAAATAAAACAAAACTGACAAACAGTGCCAAGGATCAGCAGAATCATCACATAATGCCAACTAATTAGGCACCTTCCATATTGAGACATAAACCCAAGATCCTAATAACCATGGTTCAAAGAAACATCTGGACTGTACATATCTAAACCTTGCCTTGTGTAATACAAAATCAGAGTTTTCTTAACTGGAAAGCTTCATAGAGCTAGTGCTATTTGATCTGGTAAGAAAGCTACTGTGTTTATTTAAAAATGTATTTATTTTTATGAATTCATATTTCTAACTTTCCTTATTCTTGTTGTGCTGTGATTAAATCTCTGATTGCCATCCAGCATCCCCCCAGCCTAATGTAAATGTTTGCATGCAGAAATATGCTATGCTAGCACAATGCAATCACCATGCAGAATAGCAACTTTGTGCAACACATACTACTGACTGGGTGCCATTGTGCAATGCACAATGCACAGTTACAATGCACTATCTGCAACTACAATGAGCAACTGCTGTATTGCAATTCCTTTTCCACCACTGTCACCAGAATATGTTCATTGCAGGATGGTAAATAATTCACCCCACACACATAGCACAACTGACACATGTGTATGTCACTAGAAGGATGTCACTAACAACCATTGACTTTTAAACGTTGTCTTATAATTTGTTTCATATAGCAAGGGCCAGAACCTTGTTGATGTCTTAGGAATGTATAAGTTCCAATGCAGACGTAGCTGGATATTTTTGTCAATTGTGAAATGGTCATATTCAGTTGAAGAAGCAAAGCCACATATGGTTATGTGTAGCTGTGCATGCACCTTGCACATCAATGTGCATTCTTGGTACATGCATGTTGTGCATGGATACATGTAGCACATGTCCATTTGCTTGCATATTCAGTTGTGCAGCACTGCCATTTATTAAAGAGACTCAAACAATTGCTGCATAACTCTGTGAGCATAAAGTTACGCTTCATCTCCTCAGTGCAGGATCTCAGCCATTATATTTTAAACTAAAGAATATAAGAGTGTGATATTAAAACAGCTCTCAATTTAAAAAACATATTGTATGTCTATATTCTGGATGATCATAGCATCAGTTAAGGAGTGGCATAAAGATGATGGGAGATTCCAACACAGAAGGGGGCTTGCAGGCGGGCTTTTTTGTGGCCCAGCCGGCAACCCCCTTTAGACCCCCCCCAAAGGGTGCCCCCCTTCTTGGGGCTGGCGACCTCATGGCCAGTTGCCGTGGGGGCCACCATCTTCCCCTGTACCTTTCCTGTTGTGCCCAGTGGCTGGGAAGGGCAGAGGAACCGGGAGCCAATCGGGGCGGGCCTGCCCAGCCCTGATTGGCTCTCGCTTGCCTGGGGGAGGGACATCCAGCCGCACTTCCAGTGCAGCTGGATGATGCAGGAGCAGCTGCGATGAAGCCAATATAAGGAAGCTCCGTTGTAGCCCCTGCGCATTTGGGCTCAAGAGAGCTGAAGCCCCATCCACCCTCCCTTGGGTTCATATATATTACCATGTTGCAATTTGTAGGTGGATGGCATGGGTCATGATCATGGCGTAAGGGAAGGGGGGCTCTGTCAAGTTCAAGTACAAGTTCAAGCTCAAGGAGACCCCTCCCAATTTGTTAACAGTTACTGTTTGCAGGGGAGGAGAGAGCATCAGGTGGGATGGCTTGGCCACAGCCTCTCTCCTCTGGGTAAGTCGGAAGTGTCAAACGTTCGGCCATTAATCCACATTGGTTGGGCCAATGATGAGATCACAACCCATGCATAATTGCCAACCATTTAGCATCTGCAAGTTGCAGCCATTTTATTGCCAACAATGTTTATCTACTAACCTGTATTTAACCAATGTTTCCAAATATGTAATCAATACATTTGTTACTACATTTTCAGTGTATGTGTCTTCTTTGAGGAGGGAGGAGGGGTTGTATGGTCTGGGTATGCAAGGCATATTTAGAAGAGAACCTGCAGTAACCTGCAATAAAACCTACCAAAAAACACAATTTGACCTTCAGAATCCTGTGTACATGCTGAAATGTATCACTCTTTTCTTTAGGAGAGAAGAGAAAACAGGATTAAGCTAAAGAATATGAAGAGTTCTGATCATTTTTAAGCTTTCACCATCCAATGCGCCATTTGGAATAATATTGTTTGGCATTGTTTTTAGGGGGGGGGGGGTTAAATAGAAAAATGGTTTTAAAATCTTTTCATTAGAAGTTCTATGTATTTCTCCTGAAACAGTGAGAAATTGTATCTAAATTTTCCTTTATTTGCACTTTACCTAAATTCTATTTAAAGTTCTACTCACATTTTTTTTTAAATTTAAATTCTACTTAGGATCTTGAAAAATTCTACCAAGATGTAGATTCACTCACAGTCATTACAATTAGTTTACCTGTAACTATGGGAGTTCACATTTAATTCCCAGTGGCAGTTCAGCACCCATCATTGCCTCAAACTCATTCTATTAATTCCTTAAATTGATTGCCACAAAAATAGCTCAGGTTAAATAACATATCAAGAAGGAGAACGAAAAAGCAAATTGACTTGAGCAGATTACTAATATCTTTTCCAAATAGCTGTTATCTGTCATTCCCATTTTGGCTCATGCATGCATTTGCTTCCAATGTCATTTTTCTCTGGCATTATAAGATACATTTCTACCTCTGTAATTACATAAGTAAACACATAATGTTTGTCTTCCTTATCTAATGCCCAGTATCTTTGGTAAATTTCAAGTGGGAGGCTATAACACAGATTTGGGGCTGGGGTGCCTAAATCATGGGGGGTGCGTGCTATATGTGCCTGCTAGTCCCAAACTTCAGAAAACTGGGAATTAAGATAATATTTCAAGGTGAAGATGGCTGCCAGAGGAGATGCCTATTATAATTTTGTTTGCATATTAACTTTTTGTTTAACTTTTGGGGTGAGGGCATTTGAAGTCATACTTGGGCATAGAAGGAGGTGGGCACAGAATGAAACTTATAAAAGGAAAGGAAGGAGTGAACTAAAGTAGTACACAGGTATCAAAATGGGCAAACTACTCCTTCTGACTGGTGAGTATGAAGGATTCATCCATGCAGTGACAAGAAAAAAACAAGCTCTTGGATTTCCATCTCTCTATTTGTTGTCCTCTGTCTTCTGTTATGAGCTAGCTGAATCCTTTCTTTAAAAAGATATATACTTCTATATGTTACTTGACTATAATATTTGATGCCTTGAATGAGACTGTCTCTAAAGTCTGTGGGTGCTTCCAGACAAGGTTTGTATCATGTTGTCCTACTTTCTTCAAGGGCTAAAGATTATATAATTGACTGTTTATAACCCTCCCATGCTTTCTTACTCCTTCTTCCATCTTTTCTTCTTACCACATCAAGTGCATTTGGGATGAAATATGGAATCACTGCAAAATGCCTCTTAATTGATAGCCTTTCAAGAAATGGAATAGCTACACATTGACATTACATAAACAAAGATAATAGTTTGTGCTCATTACAGTATAGACATTTTAGTTTAGGCCAATGAAAGAAATTAGATGATAGATTCTACCAGGCAACTTCATGAAAGCCATCATTTATAAGCAATCTGTTCATTGCAGCTGTAACTATATGATACATGGCAGAGGGTTGGACTGGATGGCTCTTGTGGTCTCTTCCAAGTCTATGATTCTATGATGATACATTAGGGCAATCCATAGATAGTTTGAAACACTGAAGGGACCTATAGCAAAACACCATAGATTTAAAACTGGGTTTCTAATAATTATTTTCCCCAAAGGAACAGTGTACATCTGAGACAAAGTCAATCCATCTTTTGCAGTTTGGGTGAATGATGAATTAAGCCTTAATTAATTTTATGTTTGACTCATAATGGAACTTTTCTTTCACAGGTCTGGTTTTCCTGCTGCACCTGCAGCTGGGTAAGTTCTAGTTTATTCCCCCTTTTTATTATATTCCATAAAAATTCCATAAAAATAATAACCAAAAGCTTCTTTTCTCAGCCTTAATGACAAGCTTGTGTTGATTGATTTTATACCTTTTCTTATGCAGGTGCATCTACCAATATTGTCTGTTACTTCACCAACTGGTGCCAGTACAGACCTGGGATTGCACGTTACATGCCTGAAGATCTTGACCCATGCCTATGTACTCATGTCATCTATGCATTTGCTGGCATGGCTAACAATCAGATCCAGACCATTGAGTGGAATGATGTTGCTCTCTATGGTGGCATCAATGGACTCAAAAGCTAGTAAGAATATTTTGTGTACTTACATAGCATAATGAAAACAATGGCAAAAGTCCAGAGAACATTGGGCATCTCTTAACTTGCCCTGAAAACCAATGTGTGTTGTTTTAAATGTATGTTCAAATCAACTTAGGTCCATCTCATTTTCCTATGGATTTTCCATCATGTTTAAATATGTCTTTTGGTTTCCACATTAAGAGCATTTAAATATATGTGATGTAAGAAGTACAGTGGGCCCTTGGCTGGGGTTTGGTTCCAGGATCACCTGTGGATACCAAAATTCATGGATGCTCAAGTCCCATTATATACAATGGCACAGTAAAATGGTGTCCATTATATAAAATTGCAAAATCAAGGTTTGCTTCTTGGAACTTATTTATTTGTTTATTTTTAATATTTTCAAGCCATGGATGGTGGAATCCATGGATGCCAAATCTGTGGATACAGAAGGCCAACCGTATAGGAGATTAAAGTCACTTTTAAGCAGGGTTTTAAGCAGGGTTACTTGAGTAGTTTCATTTCTGAGGGGACAATTTTAAAAAATTCTAAAGAATTTGCAACAGGTATGGTTGCTCCTCATTTCTGCCCTATCTGTGTACTCTGAAATGACGTGGGAGCTCTTTTAGGATCTGTCAACTCTACTTTTAGGGCTAACATTTTCATTATTATTATTTTTTAAAGATATATAACAGTGTGTGAATGATTCAGAGAATTTTTTAAATGGCTTTTCACATTTTCTTTTCGCCCTGCAGCAATCCTGATCTGAAAACCTTGCTCTCTGTTGGAGGCTGGAACTTTGGTACCCAAAAGTAAGGTCTTCTTTTGCAAGCATTCTTTTACAAGCTTCTCATTTAGCATACCCTCTAAACTTGTCATTGTTCCATGGCCTATAATTTTGTACATCAGCTGAAGCCTATTTCGATTTCTTTTATACCCTTAATCAAGTGGAACATACTTCAGAATATATCTGTATATTTATATAGATATAGAAACAGTATTTCATAGACAAGATGTCATATATATGGTCCTCCAGATGTTGTCAGACTTTGTCTTTCACCAGCCCTAGCCAACATGGCCAAAGATGAGGAATTTTGGGAGATGCAGTCCAACAACATATGGAGGGCTGCCCCCAAGTATGGATCACCAACTAGTAGAAAATCTGTAAACCACTCATTTAATCATTTACAAGTCTCTATTTTGCATTATCTCATAGGTTTTCTGACATGGTTTCCACTGCTCAGAATCGCCAGACCTTTATTCAGTCCGCTATTTCCTTCTTGCGCAAGTATGGCTTTGATGGGTTGGACATTGACTGGGAGTACCCTGGCAACCGAGGCAGCCCTGCTGATACCCAACAACTTTTCACTGTCTTGCTCCAGGTTGGCTTTGACAATATGTTCTTTAGATGACTGTTACACTCTCCAATCAATGGAGCAGGTTGTGCTCAAAATTATTTCCAGGGTTTAGAAAAGTTCCATTTGAGGAACAACAGTTTGCAAAATTCCCAGCCAGCATTGGCCGGTGGCCATGCTGATTTGAGGACTGTAGGAATTATAGAACAAGATGTAATTTTTCTAACCTCTAATTATTTCCCAGAGTCTGATCAGGCAACAGGATCAACAGCACAGGTAAAATAAATGCCCTGTGTCTTTAAGGATACTTCTTTCTTCAGTCCTCCTCCATTCCCAATAACCTTAATCTCTCCTGCTAGAAATGCTATAAAAATGGTGAGGTTCATGGTTTTGGAGAAATGGTAGTGAAAGCTGCAGAAATAGGTTATTGAGAGGCAATAGGTTATTAACAGGATTCTATCCACCCATTGTTTAGAATGCACTGTTTTTTCTTCTTAAAAGAGTATCTTGTGACAATTCACTGCTTCCAATTACAGGAGATGTATGAAGCTTTTGAACAGGAAGCTTCTCAAACCAACAAGCCCAGACTGTTGATCTCCGCAGCTGTGTCTGCTGGTGTGGGCACTATTGAAACTGCATACCAGATCCCACAGATGTCTAAGTAAGTTGTACATCAATACTTCAGACCTTGGTGAGCAATAAGATGTTATACAAGTGCAGAAAAGACACTAGTGTTAGGACAAGATTGCTTATTATGGCAATTGCACTTTATAGCATGGGACTTTTGCCACAACTCCCCCAATTCTGATATGAAATTAACTGAGAGCTCCTTGGTTTTTGACAGTGTGAGTTACCTACTCTCTTTCCCAGTCTCCTATAAGGGGGCTTACCTGCTCGGTGGGGAGCCTTCTTTGCGGCCCGTTCAGCGCTCCCAATGGCCTCTGATGCAGCCCCCGTGACCACGTGGCGGCTGGCATTGCGGCCCCATGTCTTCCTCCCTCTTCCCAGCCTGCGAAGGGACAGCCAAATGGAGAGGGCCTCCACCGCTCTGATTGGCCAACTTTGGGCGGGGGTGGTACTTCCGGCCACAACTTCCAGCGCGGCTGGATGATGTGAGCCTCTGCATCCGGGGCTGCTATATAAGGTGGCCCCTGATGTCAGAGGGCTTAGTTGGCTCTCAGGAGCCGAAGGCCCACCCTCCCTCCCTTTTAGGGGACATCTTTAGTTTGCTATTGTATGCTTGTTTTTTAAGTCACAGCTTGCTAGGCGGATAGCATGAGCCTGATCCAGGGTAAGTGGGGGGTAGGGGTCTCTGTCAAGTTCAAGTTCACAGAGACCACCACCACCCCTTTTGGTTACCTTGTTTCAGGGGACGGGAGAGTGTCAAGCAGGTAGGCTTGGCCAGGAGCTCTCCCCTCCAGGCATGTGGTCGGGAAAACCAACAGTGGACCATTGGCCCACACTGGGTTGGTCAATGAAGGGATCAGGACCCATGCAATTGGTAGCAACCATTTATAGCCACTAACAAGTTGTGGCCTTAATTGCCAATATTCCATGTACTAATCTATACCTAACCTTTATCTTTTCATTTGTACTCAATACAATTGTTGAAGTTATATTGGTGCTGTGTATCATTTCTTGGGAGAGATAGCAGGGGCGTACGGACTGGGTCTGCAAAAACTGCATCCCGCTGAGGACGTGATGACTGGTTTCCTCAGTTGAGCAATGGCAATTTACTGTTTAAGTGAAATACAAAATAACAACAGATGCAGATATCACAGGGAGAGAATTTCTGACTCTTATATCTGAATATGTAGCCTGGCAAAGCATACTGTTCTGTATGTGTCAGGTCAGAAAAGAACCCAAGTATATGTGTCTGTTGATATACACAGACCCAAAAACTTGTTCTGCATACTCATATGCAGGTCGACCCCATATCCATGGGGGATATGTTCCAAGACCCTATGTGCATACCTGAAACCATGGGTAATAGGGAGCCCTATTATTTTCAATGAGACAAACACCAGAAGTAGAATCACATTGGAGGAACTAGAAATGTCTAGAGAAAACATTTTTTCCAGACATGGATAAGTGAAACCGTGGGTACTGAACCCTTGGATATGGGGGTCGACCAGTACTCTAATATGCTCTTCTTAAAATGTGCACACACAGAGTGTTCCATTCACCACTCCATTCACCAAAGTGAGCTAATGCTGAAGTAATTAATGAAGGCGTATATGAAGATTCTTTGGGTGTTGCATGCATCAGTTTCAAATCTCAGAAAGTTGGTCCCATGCTCAGTTACTAGGATCTTGCCAAAACTTACCTTTGCATACTAAATAAATGAATGCCACTGCAGGAAGTTTAGTTTGTCTTATTAAATATCACTATTTTGATATTTTAGAGATGTTGAAAAACTTGATTGATTGATTTAATATCCTGTCTTTCACCTATCATAGGATTCAAAAAATATCACATGTCCTGCCTAATGATCTCAATTGGCTTTTGACAAGTCTGTTTTTGTAAAATTCAGCACCTACGCCATAAATAGCTAAAGTGCAATTTGCATAAATTTAAGTTAATTGCTATATACAAATGAAGAAAAGGGGAAAAAACTGATTCTCCTCTGAGAGACGTAGCAATGCTAAGTCAAAGTAAATATTAGAATGAAACCCAAAGTTCTTCTACTGAATAAGAGGTAGAAAAGAATTTGCCAGGATAATATATTTGATTGTTTTCTTTCATGACCTCCCCAGGTACATGGACCTGATTAATGTGATGACCTATGATCTCAGAGGATCCTGGGAAGGTTTCACTGGTGAAAACAGCCCTCTGTATAGAGGGCCTCAAGACCAGGGCTCTTATATTTATTTCAATGTGGTGAGTGACTGTACAGAAGCTAAAGGTTTGGAATTCTGTAGATCTTTAGTCATATACTTTTGGTCAATTGGTGAATAGGTGGTTCAGAACTTCTTTCTGATCATTCCACCAATGTTCCTTCCACCAGGACTATGCTATGAACTACTGGAGGAAAAATGGTGCACCAGCTGAAAAGCTGATGGTGGGATTTGGAGCCTATGCCCGCACTTTCACCCTCACCAATCCCTCTAACCATGGCCTGGATGCCCCAACTTCTGGGCCAGGTAAAGCTGGCGCCTACACTCAGGCGGCTGGAACACTGGCATATTTTGAGGTAAAATACTGGCTTCCTTGTCAATGAGATTGTAAACCTGTGCCTGTTCATACTGAGATCCTGTCCACATAGACATATAGTTGTTGTAATATACTGAACTTCTAGTATTTTCTAATCAGCTTTTCTATATACTTTTTGTATTTTTCACCTAGAAATTATACTTTTTAAAGTTCCAGATTCTTTTCTATATTTTGGGGCTGGTTCTTTTTTGAAGGTGTGGGTATTTATTATTCATTTGAAAACATATTCATTTGCTTTCTTTGCTAAGAATAAAAAAATTGCCATTTCTCATATACTTATATAAAATGCTGCTTTTAGCTGGTGGTTGGATAGGGTGTGTGTGTGTGTGTCAATGTCTTCTTTTTCTAATGTACTTCTCAGATTCTCTGTGCTTTGATGGTTCTTTGCCACCCACAGTAGGGACATCTTACCATTTTTAACGTGGGAGGAAAGATTGAGCCAATAATCCAGCAATGTTTATGAAGCTTTATGTAACCAGATCTTATATCTTCATTGGCTTAGCAAGACATATTTTCCCCACAGGTCTGTACCTTCCTGAAGGATGGTGCCACGGTTGTATGGAATGCTCCCCAGGAAGTACCTTATGCCTATAAAGGAAATCAGTGGATTGGCTATGACAACCCTAAGAGTTTTGCCATCAAGGTAAACTTTCTTGCCTCTCTTTGGTGCCCTTACTCATGGCTTGTTGAAACACTCTCCAAAAGGACAAGAGCCAAAATCCAAGGTTGTGCTGGGACTGCAGCACCAGCATAACAGAACTGCCTCCCCTTCCCTCTTTCATGTAGTCCTTGGAGCTGTCCAAAAACCAGTGCTGGGCTATTTCCCAGCCTTCCTGAGCAGATTTTTAGTGTGCATGGAAGAAGGGAAAGAACAAATCTCCTACTTCTCACTTCCATTTAAACATGCTGTCCTACTAGGAGACATCCAGTGTGGCATTTTGCCCATGAAAGTGGGGTTCTTTTAGGACTAAGCTAACAGTGTGTGTGTGTGTGCCTTCAAGTTGCCTGTCAACTTATGGAAACACTATGAATTTCATAGGGTTTTCTTAGACAAGGAATACTCAGAGCTAGTTTTGCCAGTACCTTCCTCTGAAATATAGCCTACAGCACTTGGGATTTGTATTTATGGGGGGGGGTATTTACAGCAGGGTCAACGAGGGACAAACGGGGGGGGGGCTCCCATGATTTATTTATTTATTTATTGTTTATTACGTCTTTTGTCCACCTTTCCACTAACAAATAGTACTCAAGTAGTGGACAGAATCTTCATTTATTGTGTCTTTATGTGCAAGAAGGAAGAATTTCAATTTTCAAATGCCTCTCCCCATGGGTGAGATCGCATGAGGTTTTTACATGTTTTCAGCAGCTTCCCACACTTCTGAATTTATTTGCAAAAAAAAAAAATGTTGTGGGTTCTGTGGTGAAAAAAAATTGTGAAAAAACTCACATACATTTAACAAAAAACACACAACATTTTCTGTGCAAAAAAACTTGTTTTTTTTCTTTAAATGAATTTTTAGCACAAAAAATGTCTAGAGATGAGAAAAATCTCATGAAGGTTGACCTCTTCCCCCCCCCCCCAATTGGGAGTCCCAGTGTGTTAAGACAGTCTTTTGTCTTGAGGACAAGAACATTTGTTAGTGTTCTTTACAGTCTATGCCCAATGCAGCTAACAAACATCTCTACACAGTTTTAAAAACAAAGCCATTAACTTTAAATCTTTATAATAATCAAAACAATTTAAAAATTCAAATGCAAAATATATATATGCGCACCCTCCTCTACATCTACATGTGTGTATGTGTGTATTAACTGATCACAACAGCAACTAGTGTTTGTAGTTTTTGAACAATTATTCTAAAACATTCACCTGTTCTCTGAACAGATTTTGTTTGACCTCAATAGCGTCAACATATAGTAAACATCAATTGGCTACTTAGCATCATTGATCTATCCCATTAATGTCTGGATAGGATTCCTGATTGGGTGGAATCAGTATGGAAGAAGTCATGACTAGATAATGGGAAACACATTATCGTAGCAATGTAAGGAGAAGAACAGCTCTGCCTTTTTGGAACTTTTTTCAACATTCTACTTACTCTACTCCATTATTTAACTTTCAGGCTAAGTGGCTGTTGGAGAACAACTTTGGTGGAGCCATGGTATGGGCTATTGATCTGGATGATTTCACTGGCACATTCTGTGGGGAAGGCAAATATCCTCTAATGAATTCCTTGAAATCTGCACTGGGAGTTACCACACCAAGTAAGTAAAATATTGCAGATGGCCACCAAAGCATCTGACATACCTGGAATCCCTGACCCTTCATAACATAAGTGAAATACATCCACTGTTTCTTTGCTTGTGCCCATTTTAACTCTTTCAAATGTGTTTCTATTGAGATAATTTTGCATCAAGGATAAGTTGTCCCAATACAAAGACTAGTTAAAGATGGGAAACTTTTCTCAGGATTGTAGTGCAGAAGGAAAAAATTCATTTCCTCACCACTACCTGCTACAAGCCTAATAATTTTTTCACATACCCCTACTGGTAGTACAGTATTTGGATTTTTAGAAACCTACATGTTAAATGTGCACTTGGTGTTCCACTCAGCTTGGCCCTAAGTGTCACTATGAGAAATCCAACTAATTTTAAATTCAACTCAGGCATAATAAATATAGTTGATGTTTTTCCCTCTCAATTTAATCCTTTGCTACCATTCCACTAATCATCATCATCATCTTTTATTTCTATAGCACCATCAATGTACATGGTGCTTTACAAGAAAAAGAACAACAAAACAGTTCCCTACCCTCGAGCTTACAATCTAATGAAGACATGATACAAAAGGAAAGGGGATGGCAGTAGGGGCAGGGATTAAGTCTAGCATTCTCTTCTCTCCCTCCTTGGCACTTGGGATGGAGGGAGGGCTGTTCTGCTTCTGGGCTTTCCCCCCCCCCCTGGGTTTGCAACTTCTGCTTTGCCAAGAATGAGAACCTGCACTATCCAATTTCTCATTTCCTACATTCTCATTAGTGTGAGCCTCCTTACACAACAGTCCAACAAATTACTACTCCAATCCCTGATTTCTAGGTCTTATATCAGGTGGTGAGCCTTGGGTCCTCTCAGGAAAGCATAACACTTGTGAAAAAAGAAACTGTTAACTATATTTTCCTCTTTCTTCCAGATTGCAAGGTGCCAACAACAACCCTTGGGACCAATGCTAATGGTCAGCCTGCCCAGGCTCCAACAGCAGCCCCATCTTCTGGTGGCAGTGGCAGCTCTGGTGGCAGTGGAAGCTCTGGTGGTAGCGGTGGTAGCAGTGGTGGCACCTTTTGCAATGGGAAATCCAGTGGCCTTTACCCAGATCCAACCAACAAGAATGCCTTCTACCACTGTGTGAATGGAAAGACCTACCTCCAGTATTGTCAGAGTGGCCTTGTATTCGACTCTAGCTGTTCCTGCTGCAATTGGGCGTGAAGAGAATGAGCTACTGCCATTACGTATGCATATGCTCCACTGGAGTAAAGGAGAAAGAAAGTTTTCAGCATCATAAATAAAATTGGGCTGCATTCAACCAGAGTTTCTGTGTGTGTGTTTTTTCCCAAGAACAATATATGCAAATTCCATTCAGTATTATTTATATTAAATTGAATATCTCAGTTACCTTTTCTGGCTACAGTATAAAAACCACACAGGATTATATTTCTGCTTTATTTGATTTCCTCATTTGTTCTGAGAATGGCTAGATCAGAAAATGGCAACAATTTAAAACAGATGCAAAAGAGTGTTGTCTTTTAATCTAATCGTAACACTGATTACAATTCTACAGTATTATGAAAAGCTCACCTATATAGTTAGCTAAATACATGAAAAGAAATCTAGTAGGAGCATTTTAATTTAGTTGACGATGGCTCTGAAGATCACTTTAATCCAGCCCTTACCTTCAGTGAGGAAGAATTCTGTATTCACAAACTCTTACATTTTTAGGTGCTTCCTAATACCTAGAAGCCAGAAATAAAAGTATTAGTTTAGTTAATCTTTGGAGTGATGAAGGCAATTTTACTGAAACTTTTATTTAAATTTAAATAGGGACAAGTCTAGGAGGCTAGTTAAAAAAGAACACAATAAACATGGAATAATTCACAGAAATTACAAAGAACTCTATAAAACAGAAAGGAGGGAGAAATTGATATAAAATATTTGGGAATACAGATTCATCCTGATTTTAAAAGAAAGTAGTCTATTAACATCATGAATGGAGACAATCTTACTAATTGGGAATGATATCCAGTATCTTGGTTAGGAAGAATGATTGTTGTGTGCCTTCAAGTGGTTTCCAACTTTTAGTGACCCTAAAGCAAACCCATTATCTAAAGCAAACTTATTATGCCATTTTCTTGGCAAGATTTTCTCAAAGGTTATTTGCATTTACCTTTCTCTGAGACCAAGGGCTTGTCTAGATGGCCAATATACCCCTGTCTTAGAGCCCTGCAGTACTGATGACACAGGGCTTTTGCCCCATTCTCCCCCCGGGCAGACATCACCACCCCCACAGCAGATATGGGCTCAGATGAGGAAGAAATGGGGTAGGGGCCTTTAGTGCATTTAAAAAAAATACCTGCTTTAATCTGGGACAGATTGGACCTTGCATGTCTGTAGGAGCCCATCCTGGCAGGCCAACCAGTTGCTGCAGCTGCTGGTCTGCCTTATTCTTCTGGATTCAGGAAGGGGTCCCATAGCATGTGACCGAGGCTATTAGGGGCCAGCTTCCTCATTCCAGGAGAGCAAGGGAGGTGGCAGCGGCTGCAGCAATGGGCCAGCATTCCTCTCTGGACTCCAGCCAGTTCCATAGAAGGAACAGGTGAGTAATGGGCGTGATCTGCTGCCAGGCTACACCAGTGGGGAGCCAGCATACCCTGGCTCATGTAGATGAGTCCTATAACATGCCACTTTTAAAATGTAAGAGGTATTTCCATATGAACTTTTATTTGTGTCATAGATGTCTAACTAATATGCTGAATTACTAGTTTTTAATTCAAAACTAAATGAAAAGGAACAAATATGGATTGTATTGTTCCAAACACCTGCACAAGTTAAGAGTATTCTTGAATTTTCACAGCATATTTGGTACATACACACACAACAGCCATGCAGCAAATAAAGGCTGGAACAGGAGGTTCCAATCCAGAAGCGCGCCAAGAAAGAGAGTGGCTGGGTTCGTCCACTGTGAAGTAAATTTTTTTCTTAAAAGCACATGAGCCAGCAAGCAGGCGGCGTTAATACTGTGTCATTAGAAGGCAATGCAAAGACAAATGTTACTATAGCGTGAGCTTCGATCCCATTCTTGAAGCACTATTGGTAGTTGTGTAATGATTCTGTGGCAGTAGTATTGTGTGATTATGGTGATGTGCAATAATTGCTGTAGTCATGCCACTAGGTTTCTGCTCTCCTCAATCACAGAATTATAGCATTTTTAGATACTGGTCTGATAATGCCCTTGGAGTGGTTCAAGATCAGGCTTTTCCAATGCCATCATGTTGCCTCATTCACTGAACCTTATGAGGCCTTCACATGGTGCCATCCTGCACTTGCAACCCTTGCTTGCTTTTCTATTACTTCTTTTTCCTTGCTCCAGGAAACTCTATCAATGAGAAAAAAGACAGCACAGCAGCACCATACCTTCTAATTGCGAGCTAGAGGAGCTCTACAGCTTGGAAATGTTCATATGAAGCAGAAACGAAAAGAGTACAGTAATAGGAGTGTTTTAAGCAAATAAACAAATAAACAAGGACAGGCATCAATGATACAGATGGAAGATAGAGAGAGAAGGAACAGAAGCAGCTGAAAAAGAGGGGGCTGGGTAGGAAGAAGAGCCTTTACTATAAGTAGTCACTGTTGTGTTCATTTCCCTCCCCTTCTGTTCTTAAACAACTGTGGTAAACAGTGAAAGAGGAAGGTGCTGCCAGGATTGCATGTCAAGGGGTTGTTTCTTATTATGGCTCCCAAACCTGGGTGCTTGCTACCAGACAAGGCTTTTATTGTGCAATCTTCTTGCCTCATTCACATAATTTCACAGTGTTCACGTTCGCTGTGTTTCACATAAGCCTTTGGCGTTATCTTGCCATTGCTTCCATCTTTTTTCTATGCATATATGAAAACCAAAAGGCTAGAATTTTCCTAAATGGAGAATTAACAAAAGCCTGCCAAATACAATGTGGAACAGGACAGGGCTAATAGGCCAGTTTCCAAAACTGAAGGGGTGGAGATTAAAGACTACAACTTCAAATTAAGAGCATTTGCTGATGATTTAATTTTTTTATTAGAAAATCTATTGGGAAATATTGAAAGGTTGATAGATCAATTGGGAAAAAAACCAACATTCACTAAGGAAGGAAAGACAAACTGGCTGCTCAATATCTTTCAACTGATCACGCTCACAGATTTCTGCCTGCAAACACCCACCAAACTCAGAGCTGGTTTCCCCAGCTCCTTCCTCTGAAATGATACAATGATGCTTAAACCAGTTGTGGAGTGGGGGTAGCCACTCACATAAGCAGCCCTTAGAATGAGGAAAGTTTCTCACAGAAATGTAGAGGAAAGAACGCTGAGCCTGGAGTTGAGGAGATAAAGCAAACAGACAAGGTGGAGATGCTGTCAGTGGCCCAAATCCAGTAAACATTCTGATGGGATGTCAGTCTTTCCCTGTGTAGCTATGCAGTTGGGGAGGGGGACAGTACCTGGCAGAATCTGTTCCTTTGTCTCCCCTTGCACATAGCGCTGCCAGGTTTTCAAAAGAGCAATAGTGGACAGTCAATATTCATTACATGCAAGGTTGACAATTGGGAAGCAGCCTTTAACAAGCTTGTGTTCTATCTACTTACCAAATGAAAGTACAGTATTGTTTTCCATTAACATAGCCTTGCATTCTCTGTAAAATCCCTCCAGATATAGTTGGACTGCAATTTTCAGCAGCCCTTGAGAGCATAGCCAATGGTGAGGGACCTGGGAGTTAAATGTCAACAACATCTGGGGGCCTGCCCTTTGCCCACCGCAGATTAAAATTTGGTTTGAAAAATCTTATTACCCAGTTTTTTGTCCTTTTGTCATAATATTGCCAAGATGGTATAAAGGGAATCCAAAACGAGCCATGTCATTGCATGCATTAAAAATCCCTTATCTTTCTTTGGGCCTTATATTTTTCACGCTATCAATCCAGCTTTGAGGTTCTAGCCAACATTTTGCAATATCTCTGTTCAGAGATCCCCAGCTTGTTGGGCCCTTGCTCTTGAGTCCTGCTACGTGTTGTGGAATATTAATTGTTCACTACCAATGTTTGTGTTCATAAAAGACTCTGGCCAGGGCAAACAGAAACTGACTAGTTTAAATCAATTGAGTTATCAATTAAGTTGGAAATCTTTTAACAAATTAGATTTGGGTTCTGTTTTTGTTTTTAACTAAAATGGTAAGGTAGGAATTTCAGCTTAAACATTTCTCTAGAATTAGGTTATTAGTTAATATGTTGAATCAAATGATCCACAAGATTTTAAAAAATCCATCAATTTTACATCACCCCATTAGTTCTTTACCAAAAGCTTAGTTCTCTTAGGGTTTATCTACACAGCCAGGATATGCTGGTTCCCCTCTGGCATATCCTAGCTGCAGAGGTAGTCCATCCACCACCACCCCGCCCCCTGGTTACCTGGAGAAAACAGGTCAGAGTCCACACAGGAGACTAAGAGCTTGTCTATACTGATGGCACAGGGCTTTTGCCCTGTTCTGCCCCCAGGCAGCCCTCACTATCCCTGAGGCAGATATGGGGCTCAGAAGGGAGGAAGGTAGTGTAGAGCCCGATATAATGTTTTAAAATAAGCCTCTTTTAATTCATTAATGCCAGAAAAAAAAAAGGCCCCATGTGTCTGCAGATGCCCATCCCAGCAGGCCAGCCCTTGCTGCTGCTGCTGCTGCTGCTGCTGCTGCTGCTGCTGCTGCTGCTGCTGTCAATATCCCTGGCTCTCCTGGAAGGCAGGAAGGAGCCCTGCAGCATTTGACCAACACTGGTCGCATGGAGGGGGCATTGTTCACATGTTGTAAGCTTGTTTCCTCGCTGCCAGCAGAGCAAGGAAGATGGCAGCGCCAATGACGGACCGGCATGCCTGCCTGGACTCCAGCCCATTTGATGGTGGTAATGGGGGAGGAACAGGCCTGATCCACAGGCAGGATACAAGACTTTATCAGAAGTTCCCTTTAAAGTGTTTTTTTGCTGGCATAAAAAAAATTCATTTTTATGCAAGCAAAAGAATGCTCCTCCCCACACTTACCTCTAATCCCAGCAAAGGCAGCTCCATCAATGAGAGAGGAAGTGAACAGAGCTCTGTTCACCTCCTCCTTTGAAATCCCACGAAATATTGTGAGACTTCATTGCACGGGGGGTGGGAGTAACACTTAAAAAGTTTTTTAAAGCACAAAAACAGCCCTTAAAAACTTACAAGTAACCCAGGGAGGGTCATAAAAAGTGTGCCACTTACCTAGATGACACAATCTCACCCAGAAGTGTTTGCACCGGACTGGACACTGATGGGGTAAGTATGAGGGTGGGATGTGAGGTTTCATACACTGGCTATGCTAGCAAAACAAACAAACAAACAGCAGGAGGGATCAATTGACAGCTTAAGCTGTCAATTAAAAAGTACAGGTTTGGGCAGGGACATTACTGTGAAAAGGTGACATTGTCTGACATGCGCGCCCTTTCGCAGTTATGTGGCATCGTTATGACACCGTATTTGATGCACCTGATAAAGTCCACACAGGCAGGTAACTGGTGTATCCTGGCTCATGTAGATGAGCCCTGAGAGACCATGGCTTACTGAAAGTCACCCAGTGGGCTTCCATGCATGAGTGGGGATTCAAACCTTGGTCTCCCAGAGTTGTAGTTGAACGTTCAAGCCACTACATAATGTTAATATGATGGTCCCTGTTATTAACAGCCATACATTGACTTCGACTTATGGCAACCCTATGAATGAGAGACCTCCAAGTCACCCTGTCATCAACAGCCCTGCTCAGGTCTTGCAGATTCAGGGACATGGCTTCCTTAATCGAGTCTATCCATCTGTAAAGCAGTCTTCCTCCTTCCCTACTGTCTTCATCTTGCCAAGCATTATCATTTTTTTCCAGTGAATCATGTCTTCTCATGATATGGCCAAAGTCCGACAGCCTCAGTTTAGTCATCTTGGCTTCTAGGGAGAATTCAGGCTTGATTTGTTTTAATACCCACATATTTGTCTTTTTAGCAGTTCATGGTACCTGTAGAATTCATCTCTAATATCACATTTCAAATGAGGTGATTTTCTTCCTGTCAGCTTTCTTCACTGTCCAACTGTCAGCTCTCCCATCCATACATAGAAATTGGAAATATAGATCACTCTCCCTACTGCCAGTTACTCAGAATCAATACTCGCAGTTTGACTTACCCGTGATTGGGGAAAGATATCTCTAAGCATCTAGAGGACCATAGAGTTGCACTGGAGGTGGTTTCTCTAGGCATCGAGGCACCTTGGAGGAAGGAGGTGAGAAAATTGGAGGATGGAGCATCAACAATTTAAGATATGTAGATGGCACCATACTCCTAGAAGAGAACAGGAAAAACTTGGAACGATTACTGAAGAAAGTCAAGGAAGAAAGTGAAAAAGCAGGTTTACAGTTGAACATGAAGAAAACAAAAATAATGACCACAGATGATTTGCATAACTTTAAAGCAGATGGTGAAAACATTGAAATAGTTCAAGATCTTCTAGGCACCTCCGTCCTCCAAGTCTAATCTTGCTTTATGTATGATATGTTCAGCATACACGTTAAACAAGTTAAAATGCAGCCTTGCCTGACTTCCTTGCCAGTTGGGAACCATTTCATTTCTCTGTATTCTGTCATAACAGCAGCTTCTTGTCTTGAGTTCAGGTACTCATCAGAACAAACAAATGTTGCAGCACACCCATTTCTTTAAGAGTGATCCATAGTTTTTCATGAGCTACACAATCAAAGGCTTTGCTATAATCTATAAAGCAAAAGCTGATTTTCTTCTCAAATTCTTTGGTGCACTCCATTATCCATTGTATGTTTGCAATATGATCTCTAGTGCCGCCTTCCTTTCCTGAATACAACTTGGACATCTGGCAATTCTTGTTCCATATATGGTAAAAGTCTTTGTTGTAGAATTTTAAGCTTCTTGCATGGGAAATTAATGCAGTGCTCCTGTGCTTACTGCAGTCCCTAGTGTCCCCTTTCCTGGGGATTGGAATGTATATTGAGCATTTCCAGTCTGTGGGCCACTGCTTTGTTTTCCATATTTGTGGACAGGTTTTAGTTAGAGCTAGAGTAGATTCTGTCTCTAAAGCTTGAAGCAGCTCTATAGGTATGCCATCTGTTCCTGGTGATTTCTCCCAATTGCTCTGAATGCAGCTTCCACTTCACTTTCTAAAACTGGAGGTTCATCTTCAAATGATTTTTTCCTTGAAGGAATCTGTCATCCTTTCCTCTCTTTTATATAGTTCTTCAGTGTATTTTTTCCATTGGCTTTTTATTTGTACTTGGCCATGTAATGTGCTCCCCTGCCTATTGTAGAGCATTTAAACCACTCTTGGTTTAAATTTCCTTTTGATTTCTCGGATCTTGTGGAAGAGGTCTCTTTTTCTTCCTTTTTTGTTGCCATCTTCTATTTCTCTGCATTACTTATTACGGTAGTACTCTTTGTCTTTGTACACAAGTCACTGAACAGTTGCATCCAGGGTTCTTACACTTTTTCTGGACCCTTTTATTTTTGCTTCTCATCTGTCCTTAACTTCTTGAAGAGTTTTATCTGTCATCCATTGAGGCTTCTCATTCTTTTTGGCTGCAAATAGTGTCTTTTTTGCATTCCTCCCTGACAATGTCCTTGGCTTCAGTCCAGAGTTCTTCTGGCTCCGAGTCAATTAGGTTTATCAGTGCAAATCTATTTTTTACATCACCTTTAAATTTTATGGAGATGTTCTTTGGGTTGTATTTTGGTATGTTTAGTGTTCTTTTTTAGCTTTACGCTAATTTTTGATATTAGCAGTTCATGGCCTGTGCCACAATCTCCTCTTGGTCTCATTCCTGACCCTAGAGCAAATTTCCCCACAAGCTTTGAGTCTGCTCTGTTTCCTACTTTTGCATTCAATCACCCATGATTAAGAACAAGACCTGTTTTGGTGTGTGGTCAATTTCCTCCTGAAGTCTAGCATTGGATCTTTCAATTTCTTCTTCTTCTGCCTTTGTAGTTGGGACATAAGCTTGGATTATGGTTATATTGATGGGTTTTCCCTAAAGTTTTATTGATATTATTCAGTTAGACTTTATATCTTTTGACTGCATCTCTCTTCCTCCCAAAAATAGTACTCTATGGTGAACTCGCCATGGGTCAGCGTAAGAGGGGCGCTCCAAAAAAGTGATACAAGGACTCCCTGAAACAACATCTCAGGCTCGGCCAAATTGATCATCAACAATGGTCCACCCTGGCCTCACATCGGGAGGCATGGAGATGCACTATCCACAATGCTGCAGCCTTATTTGAGAACTCACGCCGAACAAGTCTTGAAGAGAAACTTCAATGCAGAAAGAATCACAACCGGAAACATCACCCAAGGAGACCTTCTGCTGTGTTTTCTGCAACCGGACTTGTTTATCTCGGATTGGCCTTTTTAGTCATCAGCGCACTTGCAGAAAGCGCGGGATGAGTCCTTCCTGAATCTTCGTTTGCGAAGAAAAGCCAGAGAGAGAGAGATATCTTTTGACTGCATCTCTCTTCAATATTAACACCACCCCATTTTTTTCTTACATTTTCATTTCTTGAGTAAAACACTGTGTAACTATGTCACTCAAAATGTCCCATTCCTGTCCACTTTAGTTCAGTTACCCCAAGTATTGCAATGTTTATGTGTTCCATTCATCCTTCTCACATTCCATGTTCCTATAATTGTTGTGCAGCTTTGGACTTTCCTTTCACCTCTTAGCACATTAGCAGCTTAGCATCCTTTCATCATGAGTACAGTTGCATCATTAGCCACCATGCTACTCATACATGCCCTCTGCTGTACCCCAGTAGGTCATTGAGTGCCTTCTGACTGGAGAGTCTCATCTTCTGGCACTATCTCTTGTTTCATTTTGGATGGTCTCATCATAGGGGTCTTTTTTTTTTTTTTTTTGGTAAAATATATTCAAAAGGTTTTTATCATGCTTCTTTCTGCACAGTACTATGAAGTGTTAACTCAGAGATCCTCTGCCAGTGTCACTCCACACTACTGCTGCTGCCCAGTACCTGTTTGGTACATGATGATCCTACTAAGAGGAATTTTGCTGCTCATGATGTACCCTCTTGCAATTCAGAATAACAGCTCAAAATTTATCAAAAGGAAATTATGAAATTTATATCAGGTAATAAGCCTCATAGAACAGCTGATAAAAACTTTTATCAGAAAACCTCAAATAGTGGGCTGACCTGGGGGTTCCAAGTATATTCCATTATTATCAAGCAATAATAATATAAACCAGGAATACTAGAACAACATAAATATGGAAAACACTTGTGGGAATTGATTTGATAATACCAAAACCATATATCACCAGTCCAAAGATATTATCTTCTATAAAATCTGTTCTCAAAGTCTGGAGTCAGTTTGCTGTGATCTTAACCCCTGGTTTTTCTCCATTGACATCTATTACTACTAATAAGTTTGCAAGAGTAGAATTAGGTAGTGATCTTGTTGTAGGAAAAGATGCTAGAGGCAGATATCCTGATTAAAGAAAACCAAGGTGGCTTCCAACAACAACAATAAAAACAGTAAGAAAACCCTGTCTTAAGGTGCCATAAATAGGAAACTACTTGGAGGCACACAACAATTGCTTTGCACTCAGTAATATCACATATTCATGACCATGGCACTATTGCAATGATTGCAAATGCCCCCCCCCTGCAAAAAAAAAACTTGCTGCAGCCTCACTCACTGGCAAGAGGGGATGGAAAAATCATCCACCCGCACCCTAATCACCAGCACAACAGACCTTCTTCTTGCAATGCAGCTGATGCCTGGGAAAGTAGCCTGAAGGCGGCTGCTCAGTCTCCTCCCTCTCCTCCATCACTCTATGGCTGCTATGAGGGGAGGGGGAAAGTAGGCCAGGAACCAAATGCAGGGTTTCTTGTTGTGTGCCTTCAAGTAGTTTCCAACATATAGCGACCCTAAGATAAGCCTATGATGGGGTTTTCTGAGGCTGAGGGTGTGTGACTTGCCCAAGGTCATCCAATGGGTTTCCATGGCTGAGTGTGGATTTGAACCCTGGTCTCCAGAGTCATAGTCCAACATTCAAATCACTACACCATGCTGGCTTCTTGGAGCTAGAGTTACCAGAATGAAAATTGGACAGGTCTAGTTGGATGGAAGACGGAATTTCAACAGGTGTTGCTTGTTGCTACCTGGTTTTGTCACAAGCAAATACCTGCTGAAATTCCTTCTTCTATACAGCCATTGAAGGTACAGGAGTCCTCTCTCATTTTCATTTTGACAACCCTACATGAAGGGGTTATGCTTCACATGTCCCATGTGGGATCTCAGTCAGCATTTAGTATTGAAATACAATTGTACTGACAAAACATATTAGTGAACTTATTTATTCATTATTCACTTATGTATTTCAGCACTTCCATACTTCCCTGCCAAAATAGACTTCTTGAAAATTTACAAAATCAGGGGCTCTTAACCTTCTCCTTACCAGGGACCTCCTTTAAATATCTTTTGTTGCCGCAGACCCCCAAGACTTAACTCAAGATTTAAAACAACAACAACAACAACAACAACAACAACAATACCTGATAATAATAATACAATTAGACCATCCATTACACCTTCCCCCAGAGGGAAGAGAGAGGGAAGACTTTTCTCCTGTTTCCCTCTGCTAGTTTGTGGTTGGATTGAATTGAATGGCAATGTGCAGGCCAAGCCAGCCAGTCTTTGCCTTGGCTCCTGTCATATGTCTCCTCCATTGCAGGGAGGAGGTGGGCTGAGCAGCCTTCAAGCCTTCATAGATTCCCTGCGAGGCCATCACAGCTCCCTGGGGGCCCATCAACCCCAGGTTAAGAACTATTGTTCTATGCAGTAGTACTAGTTATGTGCCTTCAAGCTGACTCCAATGCAACTTTTTCCTAGGGGTTTCTTAGCAAGATTTCTTCAGAGGAGGTTTGCCATTGTGATGACATTGCAGACATCTGGGGGTCCCTGGACCACAGGTTAAGAACCACTGAACTAAATAAATACAGAACATACAAAATAAAACTAGCAACCATAACAAAACAAAACAAAAATACCCACAGAAGGAACTCTCACATTCATGCTCTTATAAGATCTTAAAAGTAATCTTTAAATGATCTTTAGAAAATCATTTAAATGACTGAGAGAACAAAAAGGTGGACTCAAAGGGCCATAGTAGGTGTGAGGCAAGCCTCCATGGGAAGGACACTCCACAACTGAAACAACACCACTGAGCAAGCTCTTTCTCTTGCTGCCACCTGCCAAATGCCATTTCACAGGGGCACCTTGAGAAGATCTTCAGAAGGTGACTGCAGCATACAGATAGATCACTGTGGGCATGCTGCAGGAGTCAGAGCCATTTTCTACTCTGCCAATCCCCTGGCAGGCTGAAGTGATTCACAAGTGGCATTCAGGCAAACCAAAGTCACTTTCAGGTCCCAGGATAGTGCTGGGGGATTCCCCCAAACAATTTTTAGGGGACAAAATGGGCCCCTTGAAGTCAATTTTTCGAACATTTTTTTAAAACCCTTTTGGGCTTTAGGGGCTCTACAGCAGTCTGATGGACACTTGGGTGATACAGGATTCTTCAGAAGGTCACATGAGACCCATAACTCATATTCAGGAAGTCCCCATTCCTGAATATGAAAAAAGACAATCCTTCAGAAAATCTGGTTCCAAATTATTTAGGCCTTTATTGGTTAAAAACATCATACTGAACTAGACCTAGAAATGGACTTGCAGATGAAAAAGCATCGATGTAAACTGACTGAAACACCTCATCCCAGTCAGCAATCTTGCTGCCCTATTTTGGATCAGCCGAGGTTTCTGGATTAATGTCACAGACAATGCACTACAATACACAGAACAGGAAGTGCCAAAGCATGAATAACTGTGGCAAGCTATTTCTGTCCAGACAGTACTGTGGTTTGTTTATCATGCTAAAGCCACTTGTTATTTTTGTAGTAGTGATAAAAGCACATTTAAGCGGTGACCCTTGTCCTTCCAAGGGAGTACAGCCCTTCCAGAATGAGATGAGACCTACTGAAATGGATAGAAGAACCACCTGCCAAAAATATTCCATTCTTCAATTTATTGGCCTGCATTACTACCCCTGGGCACTGATTCAGAACACTGACTACCTCACCTGGATAAGATGAAAAAGAGAGGTAGAGATGGGTGCTATTAACATAACTCTGATAGCACAGTCCAAATCTACGCATAGCCTTAACCAGCCATTTAATATTGCCCCTCATCTAAATGTTAAAACAGCACAGTGAATAATACAGAACCCTGAGCATAACTGGCAAGGGCCCAGTGGCGGCACTAGGGGGCTGCGAAGAGGCTGAACCACATCAGGTGACACCAGCCTTAGTGACGCCGCGGCAGAGGCCTGAGCAATAAGCCCCCGTTACCATCTTCTGCAACCAGCTATCTAGGTAGGTGGCAAGGCTGCTTGCGCTGCATTTTACTTGTCCGAAAAAGTCCTTCAAGTCATTTCTGACTTATGGTGACCCTATAGTGAACCTATTACAGGGTTTTCTTTTGCCTTCTGAGTCTGAGAGAGTGTGACTAGCCCAAGGTCACCCAATGGGTTTTCATGTCTGAGCAGGGATATGAAAGGAGAAATGATAACAGATGGAGGAGGGGGAAAAGGAGGAAGAAGTACAGTCGTCCCTTCACATTCGCGGGGGTTCCGTTCCGCGGACCCCCACGAATGTGAAAAATCCGCGAAAAAGACTCCCCTCCCCCCTCCCTCCCCAGGCCTTCGCGGGGCCTCCGGAGGGCCTCCGGGGGTCCCGCGAAGGCCTCTCCACCCCTCCCCAGACCTTCGCGGGGCCTCCGGAGGGCCTCCGGGGGTCCCGTGAAGGCCTCTCCACCCCTCCCCAGACCTTCGCGGGGCCTCCGGAGGGCCTCCGGGGGTCCCATGAAGGCCTCTCCACCACTCCCCAGACCTTCGCGGGGCCTCCGGGGGTCCCGCGAAGGCCTCTCCACCCCTCCCCAGGCCTTTGCGGGGCCTCCGAAGGGCCTCCGGGGGTCCCGCAAAGGCCTCTCCACCCCTCCCCAGACCTTCACGGGGCCTCCGGGGGTCCCGCGAAGGCCTCCCCACCCCTCCCCAGGCCTTCGTGGGGCCTCCGGGGGTCCCGCGAAGGCCTCTCCACCCCTCCCCAGACCTTCGCGGGGCCTCTGGAGGGCCTCTGGGGGTCCCGTGAAGGCCTCTCCACCCCTCCCCAGACCTTCGCGGGGCCTCCGGAGGGCCTCCGGGGGTCCCGCGAAGGCCTCTCCACCCCTCCCCAGACCTTCGCGAGGCCTCCGGAGGGCCTCCGGGGGTCCCGCGAAGGCCTCCCCACCCCTCCCCAGGCCTTCGCGGGGCCTCCAGAGGGCCTCCGGGGGTCCCGCGAAGGCCTCTCCACCCCTCCCCAGACCTTCGCGGGGGCTCCGGAGGGCCTCCGGGGGTCCCGCGAAGGCCTCCCCACCCCTCCCCAGGCCTTCGTGGGGGCTCCGGAGGGCCTCCGGGGGTCCCGTGAAGGCCTCCCCACCCCCTCCCCAGGCCTTCCATGGGGCCTCCGGAGCACCTCCGGGGCCCCCGTGGAGGCCTCCCCTCTCCCTCCAGGTCTTTCACGGGGCCTCTGGAGGCCCCGTGTTGCGGTTTTGGGGGGGGCGGGGGGCCCTCCCAAAACCACGAATAACCAAAACCGCGAATGTCAAGTTCGCGAATGTGGAGGGGCAACTGTATAAAAAAAAAACCTTTAAAAGCCTTGAAAATACAACATAAAAACATTGTTTTCAAGCAAATTAACACCTTTCTTGTGGAAACTGCTAATTAAAATGCTTATCTGAACAAATATGAACACATTTGTCTGAATCTTTTAATTATTTTATTTATTAATTTTAAAATTAAACAACCTACAATTTATACATACAACTTAACAAACATATATAACAGTGATTCCCTCCACTGAGGGACTTCCCTTTACTTTCATCCCTCTTTCCAGAAAATCATTGTTTCCAACTCAGGTTTGCTTCCTCTCCCCTTTATTAATACAAATTCTAAAAATTTACTCCATTTTTCACCAAAAACATTCTTATTTAGCCCTCCTTTTTTTTCTTTAATCATATTTGTTAATTTCTCTTTTATAGCTATATTCCATACTTCATTATGCCATTCTTTTATTTGGTATTCACCTTGTATTTTCCATTTCTTTGCTATTATTAACCTTGCTGCTGTCAGCAGATTTGTTAATAAATCCTTAACAATTTGAGATTCTTGTATTTTTTCACAATATGATAATAATGCTATTTCAGGGCATAAAGGTATATTTATCTCCAGTATCTCACTTATTTCCTTCATTACTATTTTCCAAAATTTCTGCACATATTTGCAATTCCACCACATATAAATATACATTCCCAATTCTTGGCATCCCCTCCAACACTGTGCTGAATACTTTTTATCTATTTGACTCAATCTTACTGGGGTTAAATACCATCTCCATATAATCTTATAGTAATTTTCTTTTATTCTTACTGATAATGTTTTCAAATGCTGCGTTTTCCATATTTTTTCCCACTTGGATTTGTCTATTACAGTTGCTACATCTGTTTCCCAAACATCTTTTAGATAATCTTGTACTTCTTCATTATCCGTTAACATTTTATATATTTTACTTGTATTACCTTTTATATTAATTTTCTCTTGAGTAGCTTTTATAATCAATTCCTCAAATTTTGTATTTTTTCTACAACTTCCCTCCTTTTTAACCATTTTTTTGTCCATCATTCTAACTGTATCAATTTAAACCATGTGAATCCTTGCTCTTTTAATATTTTTTCCATATACAGGTAATTCTTATTTTTCATTTTCCCCATCCATTCCTTCAACCTTATTATTTCTTGTCCTCCTAATTTTGCTTCCACTTCATTTCTTAAATTTGCTGGGAAACCCTCTAACAATATTATTGGCGTTAATGGAGATATTCCTGGAACTGATACTTTTTTGTATTTAATCCATATATCTAGTATATTTTTTAAGGAGACAGACTGTATTATTTCCCTAAATTTCTTTTTTGGTTTACAAAAAATTATATTTCTTAATTTTAACTCTATCTCTTGTTTATTTATTTCCATCCATTCCATTTCTTTTACTTCCGCAACACTATCAATAATATATCTCAATTGATTCGCTACATAATATAGCTTCAAATTAGGTAGGCCTAGACCTCCTTTTTGGGGGGATTTATACCATCTATTTTTATTAATTCTTGATCTTTTGCCTCCATTACAATTATTATTTATCATATTTTGCCACTTTTTAAATTCCATCTCTGATACTTTAATAGGCAGCATTCTAAATAAAAAAATTATTTTTGGTAATATTTTCACTTTAACAAGCGCTATTCTCCCAAACCATGAAAATTTAATTTTTGCATATTTCTCTATTTTTTTCTCCATATCTTTCCTTAATATAGTAAAAAAAAAAAAATCCTCTAGTTTTTCCAATTCTGCCACAATATTTATTCCTAAATATTTTATTTGCTCCTTTATTTTAATATATTTCTTTTTACTCTTCATATTTTTTGCTCTGCCTCTGTATAATTAAATATCATCATTTCTGATTTATAATTTACTTGTAAACCTGTCATCTTCCCAAACATTTCCAAATGTTTCTCTATCTCTTGCATTTTTTTCAATGGGTCTTTTATTGTTATTAAAGTATCATCTGTGAACATATTCAGCTTAATCTCTCAATATTTCCTATCCCTTTAATACCTTCATCTTTTCTAATTACATTAGCTAATATTTCTATTACCGTAGCAAATATTATTGGGGAAAGTGAGCAACCTTGTCTTGTTCCCCTAGTTAAATTTATTTGTTCTGTCTTACCATCATTTACTATTACTGTAGCTTTATTTTTTTATATACAGTTGGTCAATCACACCCCTAAATTTTTCTCCAAATCCAAAAGTTTTTATTATATTTTTTAATGCCGGCCATTCCACACAATCAAAGGCTTTAAATATATCCCTGCTTTAATTTTCTTTCTTCTAATTATATCTATTATATTTATTACTTTTCCTGCTATAAATCCACATGGGTCTTTTTGTATATATTTGTGCATAAATTTATTCATCCTTTTCGCCAATATTGCTGTTAATATTTTTTGCATCTTGATTTATTAATGATATTGGTCTATATGATTCTGGATCCGTCAGATCTTTATCTGGTTTTGGAATTAATATAATCAAAGATTGTTTCCACGATGGTGGGATCTCATCTCCTTTTAAAATGTTATTATATAATTCCTTCATTCTAGATATTAATATACTTTTAAATGTTTTGTAATATTCAGCTCCCAAACCATCTTCTCCTGGGACCTTCCCTAGTTTCAATTTGTTTATAATATCTTCTGTTTCCTCTTCTGTTATAGGTTGTTCCATTAATTCCTTCTCCTCCTCACTAATTATATCCTTACAATTTTCCTGTATATATTTCTCTAAATCTTTCGGTGGATCACCTGCTGAATATAATTTTTGATAATATTCTTGAAATATCTTTAATTTATCTTTCATCAAATTACTTTTTTCCCCTTTTTCATTTTTCATAATTCCAATCAAACTTTTAGATTTCTTTGCTTGTGTGGCCCTTGCTAGCATTCTAGAATTTTTATTACTATATTCAAAAAAATCTCTTTTCATAAATAGCAGATTTCTTTTTACTATTTCTATATCTTCCTTTTCTAACTCTTTTCTCTTTGCTTGTATTAATGCGTGGATCTGTTTATCTCTGTTTCTAAAATATTCTTTTTCTAAACCTTTAATTTCCTCTTCTAGTTTCCTCTTACTTTTTTCCTGTTTTTTCCATAATGTATGTGCTTCCCTAATAAATATTCCCCTTGCTACAGCTTTCATTGAATCCCACAATAATGCTTGACTGCTTTGTCCTACTCTATTTATTTCCCATATTTCTTTTAATTCTACCTGTATTTTTTCCACTATGTTTTTATAACCTAAGATTTTTGTATCCAATCTCCATCTTTTTGCTTGTTTATAATCTTTTGTAATCTTTATATCTGCTGTAACTGCTGCATGATCTGTAATTTTTATGATTCCTATATCTGTGTTTACAATTTGTGGGACCAGATTTTTTGATATAAAAATGTAATCTATTCTAGAATAGATTTTATGTGTTACTAGAATAGATTTTATGTGTTAGTGAATAATAAGTGTATATCTTTTCTTCTCCTTTCCATTCTCTCCACACATCTCACAATCCATTTCTATTTATAATTTTGTTCAAACCAGTTTCATACATTTTCTTGTCCTCTTTAGTAGGATTAGATTTATCTTTCTGCTTATCCATTACCATATTAAAATCTCCCACCATTATTATAGATCCCTCACTTATTTCATTTGTTGCTTTAATAACGTCTTCATAAAATTCTATTTGACCTTCATTTGGTGCATACAGATTAACCAAAGTGAATTGTTCCTTACCCATAATTCCTTGTATAATTATATATCTTCCTTTTACATCTTTTTTAAATTTTCTTAACAATAAAACCACATCCTTTTGACAAAATAATTGCTACTCCTCTTGATTTTGATGTTCCGAAAGCTTTTTCATATGTAGTTGCCCATTTCAACTTCAATTCATTCACTCCATCTTTATTTTGGTGTGTTTCTTGGAGGAATATTATATCTGCTTTAGATTTATTTAATAAAGATTCTATTCTTTTTCTTTTGATTACGTTTCCTAACCCTTTGACATTTAAGGTCAACATTCTCATTCTGCCTTCCATATTATGTATAATAAATTTCTACTTCTATTAGTCCCCCATAGTGCACAAATATTACAATACTCAAATAAACAACAACAATCCCCCCTGCACCACCCTCCACCTTCCCCTCTCCTTTCTACCCCTCCCACATACACATTTCCTCACCCCCTCCTAATCCCAGGGATTACTATCCCTGCCATAGCTACAAACTTTGAGGGGGTGTCACCCATCACTGATGTCACCTTTCATCTCATCTCTCTCAGTTTTTTTTCAGTCCCTTTTCTTTATATCTTCAGTTCTCCTTTCCTCCTGTTGCTCCTTTCAGCTCCGCTTGATCTTTTGCTGCTTCTTGCTCTTTCTCTCTCAATCCCAGCATTATCAGCAGGTGTAATCCTTCTTCCAGTGTTTTTATTTTGTAGAATTTTCCAGCATACTTGAACTTCAAAAATATTGGGTATCCCCAATTGTAATTAATATTGTTTATTTTTTTTCCAGTATAGCTATAATGGGTTTGATACCTCTCCTCCATTCCAATGTTTTCACACAGAAATCATTGAAGATCATCACTGGTGTTGATTCCAAGAGTATTTAGTCACCCAGTTTCCTGATTTCTTTCATAAATGTCTCTTTTTTGTAATAATTGGCCACTTTCACCAATACATCACTGGGAGTTGTTTTCCTGAATCCAGTTCTATGAATTCTCTCAAAATCTTCTTGCACCCACTGTAACTGGGATGTCAGTTGCTGGAACCAGTTTATCATTTTAATTCTCAGCTGGGATGCAGTTTCTCTTTCAAAGTGTGGAACACTTCGAATTCTTATATTTGTTCTTCTATCCCTGTCCTCCTGGGCAATAATCTGTGTTTGCATCTCAAAAATTGCTGCTTCATGCCTCTGAAGCCCATCTTTGTTCTTATTTGCAAGTTTTCTCACTTTTTTAATTTCTTTACACATTCCTGCCATTTCCTGATTAATTTGCTGCAAGGCACTTTGTACTTGTTTAGAAACTTCCTGTATTGTTTCTTGTTTCAAAGTCTGAATTTCATTTCATAGCTCAAGTGTATGAGCTTTAAAACTTTGAAGTAATTTTTCATTATTCTGTGCCAGCAAAGATTGTAAATCCTCTTGCCCTGACAGGTTTTCTTTACTTTTTGTAACATCTCTTGGAGCTTTCTGCCCATTCTTTCCTCCCCCTGCTCCAGTCGCCATTTTTTAAAAAAAATGCTTCGGTCTGTTCTTCTCCCTTCACCTCTTTTAAGCTTTTAATCTTTTCAGTTGCTGTTAAACTCTCAGCTGAAACAGCTCTTTCAAGTCTTGAGATTGTTTTATCAGAGGGTTTATTTTTAGACCTTGTCCCTAAGGGAGTTTTCAAGAATTTTTTCTTTTCTTTATCTCCCCTTCCTCCTTTCGACATCGGCTTCCCTCATAAATTCCCAAACTCTGGGCTATCAGTTTTTAGATAAGGCAGAATTTACTCACAGCATTCTGACACAGGAGAACGGTTTCTTTTACTTTAATTAACTGCTTCAACAAGGTATTTTCTTTGTTTCAAAGATATCACATCGGAGAGAGCTGGATTCTACGGCCACATCCGGTGGTGCGTGACTCCACCCCCCCCATTTTTCTGAATCTTGTTGGTGAGTCCCAACTAAAGTAGACTCATTCAATTGTTGAATGGTGAATTCATGACACATAGGTAAATCCCATTGATTAAATGGATTTACTCTAGTCAGGACTAATGGTAGGATTCAGGCAACTGGAAGGAATGCTGCTATGCTTAGTATCATTTTTGATTATCATCCTTTCCACCTGTGTTTTTAGATGAGGAAGAGCAAGTGGGAAAAGTACCCATTCACCATGGTAACAGTAGGTGTCACCCACCCACATGACTCTGGATTGTAAGAGGTATGTTCCACTATCTTATCCAACCTCACTGTCCCTCTTGCTCCAGCTGGCACAACAACGGCTATACAAAAACACATATTTGAGAACTGATAGAAAGGTAGTTGGCACTTGCAAGCTACCAGCTTATGAGATTTCAAAGTTGATACCTAAGACATTTGAATTTCAGCAGCTGAGGCAAAATTGAATGGGGATTTCAATGGGAAGTAAAATGTATATATAGGTTATAATTTAGAAATTTTGAATTGTCGGCACATTTCAGATTGATGCAAATATCATTACTGTACAGGTATGGCATTTCTTCTCCCTTAAGTCATGTAAGTCACCTGGGCTAAGTAACAATGACCACTACCTTCCATTTGTGTGCTTGATGGCTGGGCCACACTGTTGCTTTTTCCATGATCTTAATGGATGAATCAGGGATAGGAATCGGAGACAAAACAGCAGCCAACTTGGATGTCCTGAAGAACTGGCTAACAGCCAGTCAATGTGTTTCACTACTGCTCTCCTGCACTGCTGAAAGTGATCAAGTTCCAGAAAGGTGAGCTTTACATGTTCCAGTTTCAGAGAACAAACCAGTCTGGCATAAACACACCCTTATCCAATCCAAAATATTTTATTGTCGGAAAGAACAGCAAATGCCCCACCACCACCACCCTCAATTCAAAGAACAGTGGCCCCTTGGAATCAGCTGGGGTTTAGTTCCAGGACCCCTTGTGGATACCAAAATCTATGGATGCTCACGTCCCATTATATACAATGGTATAGTAAAAAATGGTGCCCCTTACATAAAATGACAAAATCAAGGTTTGCTTTTGGGCTTTTTAAAAAAATGTTTTCAAGCTGTGGATGGTGGAATCCATTGATGCACAACCTATGGATACAAAAGGCTAACTGTACATACACTCAAGGCCATGCTAGCTAAAGTTATTTTGGCATGTGACACAGAAAATCTCGCAGGTGCCTCACCCTGGCAACAAAAGTAAAATAAGAATACACATTTCCTCACCCCCTCCTAATAGTTTGCTATCCTGTCTTCACACTGACAATTTTCTACCAGAAGTGGTAGCTTAATTGCCTTATTGTTACATCTGGCCCCAGGTAATTCTGCCAACTGGAAATTTGACTTGATTCCTTGATATGACTGTTTGGTATATCCACTGTGAAACACATGGATGGATAATATGCAATGAGTCCTCTTTTAAGAAAAAAAAGAAAAAAGGAGTGGGTCTTAATCCTTTCTTCAGGCTTGGAGAACCTTAATCTCAACCATTTTCAATCAGCAGTCAGTACATTTTGTCATGCCAAATAAGTGTTCTAAATAGAACAGTTATTGGGGCAAATTACTGACCCCCTAGGTAAATAGGTTATATAACAAATTATTTATTCTCCATCTATAAGCATGATAAAAAATATCAGTTGATATGGCAAATATACTGCCATGGTTTCTATATATAATCATTGAATTAAAAGAACGATAGCATTATAATCTGTACTCACAATCTATCCTGCCAGGAGTCTAACTGCACTGGTAAAACAAAAGTATTGATAACCATGTTTTCTTAAGTTCACGTTTTCTATGGTCCTGTACCTGTACTGGAATTTATTGTGTGCTGCTAATTTTAGATGAATGTCACAACTATCAGATGTCTTTGGTCACAAAGCAGCAAAGCAGCAAAAGGGCAAATGTGGGGTATAAAAGGATGTGAGAAACAGTGTAAAATCAGTACAGAGACAAAGATGGCCAAGTTGATCTTGCTTACTGGTAAGTACAATATGTCTCTCATATAATTGACTATATTTCTTCTGTTGGTTCATTCTGCAATGTAGAGTTACTACTATTTCATTAATACTTTAGTATTTAAAAGACAATTCATCTTAATTAACTCAATGGAGTAACTCCCACTCCTGTCCTCCTCAAAAAAGAATGTGAAATCTGGTTGACCATACAATCAACCACATTTGCTGGCATTTTACTGAAAAGTATTACAATGAAATTTATCCTTGCTCTTTTATAGAAAGGATCTTTCCCACTGTCTAATCTTACAAAACTAATAACCTTGCTTCTTTCCTCTTGTTTTGTGTTGTGTTAAGAAAATGTTTGTTCTTTGAGTACTTTCAAAGGAAATATTACTTCCATTATTTGAAAACTTTACATCTTGGACCTCATTGTACTAAACCTTTTCTGTCCAGCCCTTCCCCACAAGGAATTTCAGGGTTTTATTTTTTAATCCATTAATCATTCTTAGCAAAATAGCAATGTCTATCGCTATCCTTGGCCATAGTCTTCCCCCCCCCCCCTCTGGCTTTTCTTTGCAAACGAAGATTCAGGAAGGACTCATCCCGCGCTTTCTGCAAGTGTGCTGATGACTAAAAAGGCCAATCCAAGATAAACAAATCCAGTTACAGAAAGCACAGCAGAGGGTCTCCTTGGGTGATGTTTCCGGGTTGTGATTCTTTCTGCATTGTCATTTCTCTTCAAGACTTGTTCGGCGTGAGTTCTCAAATAAGGCTGCAGCATTGTGGATAGTGCGTCTCCATACCTCCCAGTGTGAAGCCAGAGCAGACCATTGTTGGTGATCAATTCGGCCAAGCCTGAGATGTTGTTTCAGGGAATCCTTGTATCGCTTGTTTGGAGCGCCCCTCTTACGCTGACGTAGAATCAAATAATTACTCCTATTGCAAGTAGAATCCAATGAGTAACTACTTCCCATTTTTTTAAAAAAAAATCCTATTGAAACTGTTCATACGCTTTCATTCAAAATTATGGTCAGTACACCATTGTACTCTTTTGCCAGTGGCAGTGGCAGGGGGCAACACCTGTTCCTCCTGCAGCCACTGAAAAACCTGCTCCAGCAGACTGGGAAATCCTCCAGAGCAGGTTGTCAGTACCATGGAGAACCACAGGGGAAATGCTACTGTTAGTAGTGTCATATTGAATTTAGACTCATATCTGAAATGAACTGCATAATTTAATAGGCCATTTTAGGTGTACTTTTTTATACTGTCATTCCATTCTAACTTAGAGAGCCTAAAATCATAGACTGTGGCAGGCAATCCTGCTGGCTAGTTCCCAAGTAAAGTAGACCTTTTTAATCAATTGTTGGATGGTGAATAAACACAGGTAAATTCCATTGGTTGAATAGGTCTACTCTAGTCAGAACTAACAACCAGATATAGGTCTGTGTTATTATTAACGTGCATACATAGATTAACGTATACATATAAACTACAGATTACATTCAGTTGGCCTTCTTTCAGCAAGAGTGGACACACTGACTCAATTGCTGAATGTTTAAAATCAGCACTTACATAAACTCTGTTAAGGAAATGGAACTACTTTAGTTGGGACTAGCAATTGGATTTAGACCTATGTCATGCTGTCAGGGGAGAGGGATGTTGTCAGCCCAATATACTAATGATATCCTTTTTCTTTATAGGTCTGGTGCTCCTGCTGAATGCACAAATAGGTATGATGTGATAAGAATATGTGTCTCTTGGCCATGCTTTTGAGGGGGGGGGGAGATACCAAACAGATATACTTCATGTTATTGCCTTCCCTTTGTAAGATGCGGTTGAAGTCAAGTTCAGTGGTAGAGCAGATATTTTATATGTAGAAGGTCTCCATCTAGCTTAATCCCTAGCTTTAAAGGTTTAGATAGCAGCCACTGATGGAATGGTGCCTGCTTGAAGCCTGTCTGCACTGCAGAAATACAGAAATTTGACACCGCTTTATTCACCATAGTTCTATCCTATGGAATCCTGGTATTTGTAGGTTGGTGAGACACAAGAGTTCTCTCATAGAAAGAACTAAATACCCCACAAAACTACAAATACCAGGATTCCATAGGATAGAACTAGGGTGTATAAAGTGGTGCCAAACTGCTGTATTTCTGCAGTGTAGGCAGGCCGATAGAGAGTCACTGCCAGTCAGTAGAGTAGATAATAGTGGGCTAAAAAGTTAACAATAACTTTCTGTGGACCCAATAATAAACTGTAAAGTTGTGATTATAATAGCCATGACTATGGTTGCTTTTCCTCTCTGTGCAATTCAGAATGTCTGAATATCCTGGATAAAAGACAATCCATAAATTTATTTCTAATGTTAACAGGAGGCTGTTACAGAAAACCAACAAAATAATTAAATTGGTATAAATATATTGGGAATATTAGCAAACAATTTTATTATTATTATTATTATTATTATTGTTGATTAAAATAAGTAAAATAAAATACATATTACATCCATAGCTATCCTTTCATTAAATTTCAAAAATATTGTAACCAATACAGCAATATCTCCTTGTATTTACAAAAATGAAATAAATAAAAATTGACTTCCCAAAAAATTATCCAAAATAGATTAAAAATATCACCAAAAAGATTGAGACTTCTGTTATAACTAGCTCTTCATAAATGTTCACTCCAGTTAGTACATGTATTGTCTGAATCTGATTTTTAAAGTGGCTATCTCTTCATATATTTATAGCAAAATTCCCTGTATGTCCTGAATATCCCCTGTTGTTTTCAAAAAAAATTATCACAGGTAACCAATCTGTCATAATTTGGTTTTGAGGTTTGTTATGCAATCTAGAAGTTGAATTGTCTAATTCAATCATGTCTATTAGTTTAAGTAACCAGTCATTTATAGAGGGAGCCAACATATTCATAAAATGAAGTGTGGTCATTGTTTCAGTATTGTTGCACAGCCTCACTCAAAACAGAAAGAATTATGTGTATAGAAATGGCAGCTACAATCCATGGTGCTTCTTTCCCCAAACACAATAAGCAGAACTGGCCCAAAGTACATTGCTGCCTGAGATAAAGCAACAAAGATCTTTTTATTCAGGCAGGCCTTTTATAACGTTTGTTATTGTTGTGTGCCTTCAAATCATTTCTGACTTGTGATGATCTTAAAGAAAACCTATCATGGGATTTTTCTTGGCCAGATTTATTCAGAGGGGGTTTGCCATTGCCTTCCTCTTAGTGTGACTTGCCCAAGGTCACCCAGTGGGTTTCTATGGTTTAAATGGACATACTAAACTTTTAATGTGTCAATTATACATCAATTAATACTTGTTATAAAAGCATTTAAAACATCTCCTTAATAAATAACTTTATATTTTTTGTATTCTTCTACATATTTTAATACACTATCAGGCACCTTACATCCCAGCCATGGAAGAAAGACAGGATACAAATAAAATAATATAGTAAAATAAAGGTTTACCTCACCCCAAATTATTCAGGTAGCTAAGGCAGAAAATCCTGCAAGCAAATTTTTTTTTCTCTCTGGAAGTCAAAAACACAATCTCATTATCTAAAACTTTGCTGACTTTTCTTTATACGCCAAATCAATTGCCTGAGGGAGGCACTTCCATCCCTCTGTCTGATGACAGGGCTGGACCAATCAGTAAGCATTTCTAAAGAGCACAGAAGGATATATAAACAGTGATATCTTAAAGCATTACGTTGCCCATGGGCCAGAGCTACCACCAACATCATTTTTGCAGCCTCTGCCCCCACCCTACCAAATGTGCCCCAATTTTATTTTAAAAAAATACCAGAAACACTTTTTTCCTGCTTCTTGGCAGCTTCCAGGAATGGTGCTTTTGTAATGCAAAGTACCATCTCTAGCTTCCCAAACCTTTTTTAAAACCGGGACTAAATTTCCAAATGTTTCAAGATTTTATTTTTAATCATTTTGGTACATTTCAGGGGCTAGTGCCATTCACAGTGGTCCTGTAGGCAAAAAAAAAAAAGGAAAAAAGGAAAAAAAAGGAAGAAAAAGAAAGAAAAGAAAGAAAGAAAAGAAAGAAAGAAAGAAAGAAAGAAAGAAAGAAAGAAAGAAAGAGCCCCCTGGACCTTCTGAAGTTATCTCCCCCTGATCTGAAATGGTTGCTTTTCCTTCCAAACATCTCAGAGATAGTTTTGCTTCTCTACCTACTGTAATGACTTGCAAAATCCGCAGTGTATATTAAGACTTGGTGCATTCACACTGTTAATATAGCTGAATAAAATACATGTCAAGCTTTCATCTATGTACCATCCATCCTGGCCCAATTCATTATCAGGTGTCCCTTTTCTTTTCTTTTTCTTTCCTTTTCTTTTTTAAAAATAGGTTCTGCCTATGTGCTATCATGCTATTTCACCAACTGGGGCCAATACAGACCAGGCCTTGGACGCTACAAGCCTGACAATATTGACCCTTGCCTGTGTACTCACCTGATCTACGCCTTTGCTGGAATGCGCAACAATGAGATTGCAACCATTGAATGGAATGATGTCACCCTTTACAAATCTTTCAATGGCTTGAAAAACCAGTAAGTGTCCATGAATAATGTATACGCCTTTCCCCTTTCTCTTTTTTCTAACATGCTGCTAAGTCACTTATCAAAGCAAACATTCAACCAAAACTATGCTCAGCTAAGTTAATGGGAACAATTTTATTCCTTGGACAAAAATTCAAGATTGATTCCCATGATGACTATTCCAGTGGTTTATAGCATGGGCTCTTGTGTTACTTTAATCCATAGTTTTGATTAGCAAAATCATAATCATGAGATTGTTTTGCTAGGAAAACAGATTTCTGGCCAGAACTGGTATATGATCATGATGGTGATGAAGATGATAATTTTTTGCACATCACTGGTTCACTGGTAATCTGTCTGGTAGTGAGGCATTCACACAACCATTTCACTGTGTTCTTGCTACTCCTTACCCTGTCCAGCATGAACCATGCATTTTCCTGGACTTTAATACTAATCAGAACTTGAAAGTTTGGGACTGGAAGTGCTCCTACAAAGTGAAGAGTAAGCAAACAGTCAGAAATGAGCTATGGGTAGCCATCTGTGGTGAGCCAGAAGTTGTTAATAAAGCCTGTAGTCAGAACTGAAGACTAAGTCAGGACTGAAGGACAATCCAGGGGCAGAACTGAGGAGCAAGCCAGAAGTCAGGATACAAGTAGATGAAGTCAGCACAAGATGCCTCAAAGCATGTCTCTTGAATCAGGACATTTGCCAGCTTAGGTTCCAGGCATTATCCACAAGATATATAGCACCATCCTGTTTTTTCTCTGTTCCTTTTTCTGCAAGATGGGTACCTTACTTTCTAAACATAATACAATGCAAGCCAGGGTTATCCACTATGGACTATCTGCTCCACAGAAGTGAAAAAATAAATAAAACAATTGATTATCTTTTTACTGTACCAGCCAGTCTTTAAAGTACTAGAAGCAAACTCTGAAACCACATGTGTGAGGTGTTCTCAGAATATATGTCATTTTAAAAAAGAAAATCACAAAGGCATATTACAAGCTCATATCTGTCTGTTGAAACCTAGCCAAATCTGATGGTATTTTGACCAATGGAACAAGAAACTTTTTAGTACCCGTATATTCCAGCGTACAAGACGACTGGGTGTATAAGACGACCCCCCAATTTTTAAGTTAAAATATAGAGTTTGCCCCCCACCCCAGCCAGCCAGCCACCTGGCTGGAAAGCCTGTCCCCCACCAGCCAGCCAGCTCAGTGGCTGTAGATGATGGAATAGTCTGTGAAATTAAAGGACTGAGAACAGCTAAAAAAGCATGGGATACTTTGAAAAATCTCTGTGGTGTTCAATCTTTGGAAAGTAAGGTTGCATTAATACTGTAAGTTGGTTAATATGAAGCTATCAAATCCCAAATTTTTGAATGAGCACATTAATGAATGAGCACATTAATGATTTTAGAGCCACATTGGCAGACAAGAGAATTTCACCATAGACAAAACTTGATGCAAAATGATAAGTTTAAATCCAGAAATTCTAATTTTAGGCTAACTTGTCCTGAAACGAAACATCATTTTGACTCTCCTGAGCTAAATGGAGGGCCATTTAACACTTCAAAGGCAAAGCAGTCATTCTCACAGCAGGAGGAAGGATCTGCTGGGGAAACTGCCCAGGCCATTTAACACTTCAATCATTCTCACAGCAGGGGAAAAGATCTACTGGGGTATAAGACCCCCCACACACTTTTGAGGAGATTTTCAAGTGTTAAAAAGTAGTCTTGTATGCAGGAATATACGGTATCTGTGCAACTAGAACACTAGTTACACAAGGTGTGTTATCAGTTGGCCTTGAAAACCAAGAAGAAGCAGCAATTCATTCTTGAATACTTAATAAATTGCGATAGGAATATGGTTCAAGATTATGAAAGCAGCCATAATCTGTGGAGAGCCAGATGTCCATAGTCACTTTTTTGATTCCTTGTGCCACAGAATCTAGAATTCATCTCTGTAATCTTTCCCATTACAGGAATGGAGACCTGAAAACTCTCCTGGCAATTGGAGGCTGGAACTTCGGAACAGCACCGTAAGTTTGAAGCATTCCCCTAGTCCTCCATCCAATCAGTACTAGCAAGAACACATGCAAGAAGTAGACAGCTCTCTTAAATCAGCCCTTTATAACCACCTTTCAGGTTCACCGCAATGGTTTCCACTCCTGAGAACCGCCAGACCTTCATCAATTCTGTCATCACATTCTTGCGCCAATATGGTTTTGATGGGCTGGACTTTGACTGGGAGTACCCTGGCTCTAGAGGCAGCACTCCTCAAGATAAGTCCCTCTTTACCGTCCTGGTTAAGGTAAAGTCACTGTCTATGTATTTCTTATTTCCCTCAGGGCTTGGGCTCCAGGGCCCCTGAGAGTGGGATCACAAACCAGTAATGCCCCGCCACCTACAACCAGCAGCCTCCCCCAGACTCCTACCTGATGTCATTCTTTGACCCACAAACAGAGGCTGCCCCTTCCCACGCCATGTGCCCCTCAGCAGACTGATTTGGGCCAGGCAGAAGATGTTCAGGAATTTCTCTCAGAGGCACAGGAGTTAGCAAAGAACTGGGAGAGCTGCTTACACAGGCTGTGGAGATAGAGAAGCTGCATACATCTACATTTGTATATTTACTCTTTGTACAGCCCCTTGAGCAAGGCCTTAAAATATCCATAAGCTGAATCTCATCAGGGTTTTAATCATTAAACCTGATTCTTCAGTATCTTCAGATATGTCCCTCCCCTACACACCCACCAAGGTTTGAATGGGATGCACTCCAGTTTTTGTTTTTTCCAAGATTTCTATGAACAGGTAACAGCCTAAACATTATTTTGGAACCTCTAGTTTAGGTTAGAGTTCTGCTCTTACAAGAACCATGCTTGTTTCCTTGTTCTTTGAAAGCCAGGAAAACAAAAGCCAGGATCCAATAGGGTGGTGCCACTGAGAGAACTACTTCCAGCAATGGAACTGTGGAAGTAATAATCCCCCTTTCCCTGCAGTCCTTAATGCACTCTCAAACCTTGCTCTTCAGGCGGCACTATCTTAACTTTAAATTTGGGGCAATGAAAACAGCACATGAGTAAAACCTTTGTGCATAATCAGTACAGAACCACAGAAATAATAGAAAATAGGTTTTATTGTTTTACCATACAGTAATCCAAAGATGCTTCTAAGAAAAATGTGAAAGTTTTTCAAACAAGCAGGAATATTCTGAGCATGACGGCACTTTTCTTTTGGCTACAACTGATAGGGAGATCATCAATAAAGGATGCTGGGCCAGTGGAACCAGCTTGCTCAGAATGTCAACCATAACAAGAGCTCTGAGTTCTGCCTTATTATCTTGTAGGAAATGTTGGAAGCTTTTGAGCAGGAGGCCCAGAAAACAAACAGGCCCAGGCTGATGGTCACTGCTGCTGTTGCTGCTGGACTTTCCAATATTGAGTCAGGCTACCAGATTCCTGAGCTTGGCCAGTAAGTACAGCAATTTCACAACTTCAGATTTTAACTGCTCTCTCTTTTTAAATGTCTACCTTTTGTTATCTGCATGGATGAAGATCCCATGACACTGGGGATTAATATACTACCACATAATGTATATCATAATGGTTGTCAGTTGTATAGTGTCTGAGCAGCAGTGTGAAAAACATTTCTCATTGATGAAATACTAAATCAGCATTTGCATGGAGCCAGAAACAGTATTAGCACTGAGCTGTTCTAAAGATAATTATTAAGGTTACAGTGGGCTTTGCAACCCATGCTAGTGGTCAGAGACGCTGGAGGAGAGGATACTGGCACAAATGCTATTTCCCATAATCACTAGCTTTAAAACACAGAGAAATGTCTATAGTGTTATGGACCATCACTCTAAAAAAGATGACCTGAATATGTAGAGTAAAAAACTGCAGTGATCCAGTGTTCAATCCCTAACCAAACATATTCACAATGATCATGTCTATTTTGATGAGCAATTTGAGCCTGTGAAAGGCTTGCAGCATGCAGCTTGAATTTATAGGTCTAACTGCAGAGTAAAACCAGAATCCAAGCCATGCCAGCATATGTTTTGGGGGGACCCAGCAGAAGAGGGAATTCTGTACCTGCACATGCAATGTCCTCACCTTGACTCCACAACAGCAGCCAGAGAGTTGAAAGGATGCCTCTCTACCCCCATAGCCACTGATTGGTTGAAGGGTGTACCAAGGCATATCCCGGTTGCTATTCTGCACATGGAGAAGAAGGAACAGCTTTATACTTGCGGCAAAGGTTATTCCTCCCTCATCAGTGTGCAAGAGCAGCCAGAAAATGCCCACACACACTCCACTCTTGCACCTATCAGCCTGGGAGACAGTGCTTCACGCTTTCAGCCCATCAGCTGCTATTGCACACTTGGGGAGGACTTGGAGAAAAGGGAGGCGCTTCCTTACCCCAGACAACAGCATAAATACATTGGCAGAGACTTATGCTTCGCCAACATGCTTAGTGAATATCACCCTAATTAATAACATGTATTGCCAGAATCAAAAGGTATTGTACAGTGATTCTGTTTTAACAGATTTGGGGGGGGGGTAGGAAATAATGGGAAAACCCAGGAGAACTACCCACTGAAGTTTGCTTGTTTGCTTGCTTGTTTGTTTGTGATACCTGGACCCCCTATACAATTCCGTGGCTGAAACAGCACGATTACAAAATATTTATTGTATAATCAGGCCTCATCAGGAACCACCTTTAGTAATATGGGGCCTAAGTAACTAAGTCCTCTTACTAGCTATCAAATGGTATGTTGGACACTGATGTAATTATCCCACAGGTATCTGGACTATTTCCATGTGATGACTTATGACTTCCATGGATCCTGGGAAGGTTACACTGGAGAGAACAGCCCTCTGTACAGAGGTCCTGCTGATACTGGCAGCAACATCTATTTCAACATTGTAAGTATAAGGTGAAAGCACGCACCAAGATTCCTCAAGCCTGCAATGAAGTAATGCTTAAAAAACTGCAGGCATGCAAAACTCACTATTCCATATAGGAAACAGCATATAACACAAGTATTGCTTTTATAGGACTATGCCATGAACTACTGGAAAAGCCATGGTGCCCCAGCTGAGAAACTCATTGTTGGATTCCCAACTTATGGACATACCTTTATCCTCAGCGATCCATCCAATACTGCCATTGGTGCCCCCACATCTGGACCTGGGCCTGCTGGACCTTACACAAGACAATCTGGCTTCTGGGCTTACTATGAGGTTTGTACATTTTTATTGATAATACAGAACCAAATTAAATCTATTCAGACACATAGCAGTCAAATTATTTTATTGACAATCTTTCAGAAACATTGTGTTTATTTTTTCTAAACATAAATCATTAATGAACTCCTCTGTACTGCCATTCTGTCATGAAACAAAACAAATAAAGCTGTGTTGCCACAGAAGATACGACTTTGGTGGCAAAGAATCTTCTAATGAAAATGGACCATCCGCGTCATCTGAGCATCATACATGCATTGATGGAAATAACATCCATCAGTTTGTTGTACATATAAAAACAGGAAGGCAGTCTTTTGTTGGGTTCAGAAAAGATTCTGTACAAATGAACACATTTCTAATCTGTGACTCCTTATTCAGAAAAGTCTTTTCCCACTAGAATAATCTGAAACTTGTATTGATGTTATTTAACCTGAAATAAAAAGGTTACAAATAGGATTCCAGACATCATCAAATCATTTGTGAAATCATGCAGAGAGAAAATCAACACAATCAAATTGAGGCATATGGGTTGGATGAGGTCATCAATATTCAGGTTTTTTAGGAATGCTGTTTAGTCAAGTGGTGCAAAAATGTTTGTGAAATACAGCAGCTAGTGAGATTTTTCTTGGAGTCAGATGAAGAGTGGAGAAGTCTTCTTCTTGACTGCCATAGACAAACAGCTGCTACTCTACATCCCTGTTTCAAATTATATTACCATAGAGTAATATGGCTAATGCATGGTGGTTTGTAGCAATGAAGAATTGTAGATAACTGAAGATCTCTACACAATTAGCAAGGACTTGTTTGATTATAAAGCCCAACAGTTTAGCCACAAGCCATATAGATCTGTGCACTGATATTTTCAATTCACTCCCCTGTGTTATGCAAATTGCATTCTGAGATACTAACCATGACAGAAGACCTTAGATGACTTACAAGATGGCTTTTTGTTTTGTTTTTCCTCTTTCAGATCTGCACCTTCCTGAAAAATGGAGCTACTCAAGCCTGGGATGCTCCTCAGGATGTGCCCTATGCCTACAAAGGGAATGAGTGGCTTGGATTTGACAACATCAAGAGTTTCAACATCAAGGTATGAAAGAAATGGTTGATAATCCAACAACTTAAAGCATTATTCCCATTCTTCAGTGCAACAGGGACTGATGTTAGTTTCCTTCTTTGCCTCTAACAGGCTGAGTGGCTGAAGAAGAACAACTTTGCAGGTGCCATGGTTTGGTCCCTTGACTTGGATGACTTCACTGGCACTTTCTGCAACCAGGGCAAATATCCCTTGATCACCACCTTGAAGAATGCTCTTGGGCTGCAGAGTGCAAGTAAGTAGTAGCAGCAGCAGTAAGAGGAGGAGGAGCCCACAAAATGAGTGTGAACCAACATTTTAGGGAAAAGTTTGTGGCTGGATAGACCTCAACATCAGCTTGAGCCACCTCTGTGGCTTATTTTAGAATACATCTTTCAAATCAAGTTACCAAGATCAGTTAATGTTTAACCTATTTAGAATATATACATGCCAATGTAAGACGTAGAATGGACAGTAAGATGTAGGGTGGACAGGATACTATCAACACATGTTGATAGAGTAGTAGCATCAAGTGGGCAAAAATCAGGGAATGGCAGAAGCTAGTTCTGGATGCTTCTCAACCATCAAAATCTTTTAAGGGCCAAAAAAATATATTTTGATGTGCATTATGAAAGTGGAGTGAGCACCAAAGAACCAACCAGGTTTCACCACTGCTATAGAGACAATAACACAGAACCTGAAAAGAAAGAGTTACTACAGGTCAGAATTAAGTTCATGAATGACTATAAGCTTCACAATCAGAGAGTCCTTAAATTCTTGAAGGATTAATGCAGATCTAGAGAATGTGCGACCCATCAATTTAAATGAATCCATCAATCATGTATGGCAGGTCACCAGAGGCTGAATTAAATTTCTGTTCATGCTACCTGTGTGAAAATTTAAGAGGTGCATTCTCAAGTAACAGTGGCAGCTGGTGGCTCCCATGTCAGTATGTTTTGGTCTGAACTTTAAAATAACTATTGCCGGTGTTGAACCTATTTTAGAGGTAGGGTTCAGCACCTTGGACAGGTCCTTTAATGTTCAAATTTAAAGTTTACCACCCCCCTGATACAGTGACCACTAGCCAACACTGAATTGTTATGGCTGTTGATGAGATATGTTTGGCTTGATGGGTCAAGACAGTGCAAAGATGGACTAGAATGACAGATTATGAGCCTTTGCAGTGTACAAAGTTAGAAATTGTCTATTCTCTCTCTCTCTCTCTGTGTGTGTGTGTGTGTATGTCGTCAAACTGATTAGCAGCTGAGACCTTTCTCTTCTGACATGGAGGTGGATTAAGGTGCATTAGACTTTATGAAAAAGAGGAAAGCAAAGTTAAGAGAATAGTGGTTGACCTCTATAGCATGGACTAAACACAAGCACTCATAATTGTCTGTGTCAAGTCCAAAATGGTGTAAAATCCACATTTAGAAAAAAAAAAGTCAAATACAGCAGTGATTATCTGAGAGAGGAATAATAATTTTCTGCTTCTCCTTCAGGTTGCAAAGCTCCTTCCAAGCCTTTTTCTCCACCATCCTCTGGTAGTGGCAGCGGAAGCTCAGGTGGCAGCCCCAGCAGTAGCTCTGGAGGCAGCCCCAGCAGTAGCTCTGGAGGCAGCCCCAGCAGCTCCGGTGGCAGCCCCAGTAGCTCTGGTGGTAGCGGGTTCTGTGCTGGGAGAGCTGGAGGCCTTTATCCAGACCCAACCAACAAGAACAGCTTCTACCACTGTGTGAACGGAAGAACCTTCCTGCAGCATTGCCAGACTGGTCTTGTCTTTGACTCCAGCTGTGACTGTTGTAACTGGGCATGAAGAGATCAGGGTTAAATTCACTAAATTAGATTAAATAAAATCCAGCAAAAAAAAAAAAAAACCACATTTGTCTCCTCCATGTCAATTTATTTGCACAGACTGCAGGCTTTCCTTCTGCCTTCCTCACCTATTGCTCCTACAAGTTTATGATGTGGCTCAACTTACATCTGATGCTAAGGAGGCTGTCCTACAGTATTGGCCTACATCTATACCATTGGCCTACACTTACACCAGAGCTTCCAGAAGCAGTATGCAAAAGAGAATTACACTATCCTGTGCAGGGTTTTAGTTAGGGTTTATTTGCTTTTATGGTCATTTACTTGTTTGCTTGGCAACAGTGCCCTGTGTGAGTTGTGGTGCCACCTACATTGCCACCATGTTTCTCCATGTCTGCCAGGTCTCTGGTTATGTGGCTTACAGAAACTGGATACCACCAATCCCTGACGTAGCCCCAGTGTGGCCAGGCCCATGGACAGTGACCCTACAGGAATACAAAGCAACAAAGACTCTGATTGGATTGTTAAAAAAATAACAAATTTATTGTGGCACAAGCTTTTATGACAAGAGTCCAATTGATATGATACATTAAATCAGTCCAGTAGTAATTTTAATTTTTCTAAAGAACCAGAAACATAATGTGCTCTTGACCTTTAGGACCTCAATGCAATCTGCATTATACTTTATATCAGCTAGATTTAATGTGACACCATATAATTATTGCCATCTTGATTCCAGTACTGCCACATCTTTATTCACACACTTATATAAACTCAAATATACACAGATGTAGGCCTAAATATCCAAAAGGCACCAGATCCCATCTGATCTTGGAAGCTAATCAAGGTCAACACTGGTCAGTAATTGGATGGGACACCACCAATGTATACCAGGTGCTGTAGGCTATATTTCAGAGGAAGGAAGTGGCAAAACCATCTCTGTGTATTCCTTGCCTAAGAAAACCCTATGAAATTCATGGAGTCACCATAAGTAACAGATGACTTGAAGGCACAGACATACACACACAAATGTAACACATACCCTCCAACTGTCCCAATTTGGCATGGACAGTCCCCATTTAATTCTCTGCCATCCTATTTTTTAGCTGATTTTAAAATTCCCCCATTTCTCTCTTCTCCTCCAACTTTCCCCCTGTGGCCTCAGCTTACTTCAGTTGCAGCAAACTGAATTCAAAAGTAGTTTGAAATCAATTAACTCAGCAGGAGGGACAGGAGAGGAGGAAGCAGACTTGATCTTCTCAGTAGGGTCAGACAGAAGCAAACTGCTACAGCCTCTCCTAGCTTGTGAGTTCTTCCTCATAAATAATATTTGCTATCTTAACCACACTCTGATGTTGCTTGGCCACACATATGCTGGTTTTCATCTGTGAAATGTTGGAGGATATGGTAACATGCAGGACAAAAGGACTTTTATCAAATGTGCTATTACTGTACTTCAAGTAGGGAAACTACTTTAAACACTCATCAAAAACTATAGGCTTTATTTTTACTGACTTTGTTCCTGACACACAGAGAAACACACACATGCACAGGTATTACATAAGAGAAAAACAATTTGGCTAGTATGTCAGACTGCTGCTGCTGCTATTATTGTTATTGTTATTGTTATTGTTATCATTTATTTATATAGCTCCATTGATGTAAATAGCACTTTACAAAAGGTTACAGAATAAAACTATTATCACTATTCCAATAATATAAGATACTAAAATACAATAAGAAAAGAAAAAAGACATACAGATAATTCAGAATACAACAAAATAATTAGTACAGTTGCCCCTCCACATTTGTGGCTTTAAGATTTGCGGTTTTGACTATTCGCGGTTTTGGGAGCGGCTCTCCCACCATCCAAAAAACTGGAATGGGTTCGCTGCTCCTGGGGGGGGCGGGAGAGGGTGGTAGGAAGCAGCAACGAGGCTTGGGTAGCCCCATCGCTGCTTCGGGGGGGGGCGGGAGGGGTGGGAGGAAGCAGCGACGAGGCTTGGGTAGCCCCGTCGCTGCTCCGGGGGGGTGGGAGAGAGTGGGAGGAAGTAGCGATGAGGCTTGGGTAGCTCTGTCGCTGCTCCTGGGGGGGTGGGAAGGGGGGGAGAAACAGCGGGGGTTGCAGGAGGGTGGAGGCGTGACCTAGTTTTTATTTGCTTTTTTTTCACATTCACAGGGGTTTCACACCACTAACCCCCACAAATGTGGAGGGACAACTGTACAGGTAATCAAATACAATAAAAATATAATATATTTTATTGTCCAAATTAATCCAAAATTCCAAAAGTTTGAGAGAACAAAAAGTTTTAAATTTGGATTTAAAAACAGTAAGGGAAGAAATAGTCTGCAAAAAAGTGGCAGAGGGATCTATTGACAGCTTAAGCCATCAGTTTAAAATGATGGGATTTGGTCTGTTTTTAACCGCGAAAGGGTGACATCGTCTGCGCACCCTTTTCACGTTTATGTGGCTTCGTGACGACACTGTATTTTCCATGTCTGATAAAGTCCTAACTCAAGTAACATATAATCTGCAGAAACAGAAAATGACTGGAAAGAAGAGAAAGCAAGCTACACCTTTTCCCTCCAACAACTAGCAAGTGAGCAACCTGGAGCAATTGCATCCACTGAGCCATTGATAATGTGCTCCTGGTTGGCCCTTGTATCTCCGCTTAGGGCTCATCTACACAGGCCAGAATACGCTGGCTCCCCACTAGCATATTCTGGCAACGGATCTGGCCTGTTCCTTTCCATTACCTGAACGAAAAAGGATGGAGTCCATACCAGCATGCCGACACATCTCTGCAGTTACCGCCACTGTCGTCCATGTCACTCTCTCCAAAGCCAGGAAGCCGGCCCACAGCATATGATCAAGTCTTCCTACATGTGAACAGTCTTAGTCACATGCTGCAGGACTCCTTCCTGGCTTTGGAGAGAGTGACACAGATGGAAGCTGCAGCGACAAGCTGGCATTCCAGTACGGCTCCTGCAGTCACAAAGGGCCCGGTCTGGTTTTTTTCTATGAGGCAGTTTTTCATGGGTATTTTCATATAACAATTTACCTCACATTCCCCTTGTCTTTGCCCTGGGGGTTGTGAGGACTGCCTTAGGGCAAAATGGAGCAACAGCCCTGTCTTCTTAGGACTTCAGGGCTCTAAGACGAGGGCAAGATGAGGTAAATAGCCTGTCTAGACAAGCCCTCACTAAAATTTCCATTTTTTTTATTCTGCATATATAAATGTATAAGACACTGTGATTAAAAGAACTGCTATGAACTGTCTGTGCAGGTCATGTTATACGTAGCTGAGGCAGTAACGGAACCATATTCTTGCATTTAGCATAGGTTTTGAAAATAGGGACCAGGCCATGCTGAACTTTTTACCTCACTCCCCATCCCCAAGACAAGAGAACTCACAGGTGTCTACCTAGGAAAATAAGTGGGTTTTTTCCCCATCTCTGCCACCAATCCAACTGCTGGACAACTCCCCAGCCCCAATTTTCTGGCACTTTCTAAAAGTATTAAGGGAAACACATAAAGTATACCGCTAGGCAGCCCTTCATTGGCATTCACTCCAAGACCAAGAGCACACACGTCAGGGGGACTATTGTCCCATTGGAGTACATTTGTCATAGCTTGGGAGCCCCTACAAAAGAAGAGATGTTGTAAGCTTGCGGTCACTAATTCTTTTTGTTTATTCAGTGCACCATAATCTGTCATCGTATTGAATGAATGGTGTGTTATTCTTGCACACAAATGGCTTAGTTATGTCTTCTTGAACCCAAATTTGGGTGGCAAGGCTCTGAGCAGACCAAGCCACGGATTTAAAAAACATATTACTCTTGTAATTTTAATTTTTGAGCAAAAGCTTGCTGGATTCCTATACACTGGAAAAGCCCTTAGACAAAATTTGTATTTCTTCCAGCCCTTACAACCCTAAATGTTGTTTGGTGAAAGAAAGAGGAAAAGGATAAATTATATATTTTTAACTATTCCTTCAGTGTCACTGAAAAAAACATTCAGCACTCAAACAATCAGTAGCTACTCAGTTCACAGGAAACTACTGCAGCTCATTGCTGAACTCTGTCAATGTTTGACAGGTTGCACAGCATCAATGGTTGTAGCAGGTTTTGCTTTTATTACCCAGGGCAAGCCCTGCCTTTAGAGCAAGTGAGGTAACTATCTCAGGCTAGAGGATAACAATGGAAGCTGCACAGTCTCCCCTTATCCCCTCAACCAGTAGTAACTCATGCAGCAAGTCAAGGCAAGGATTCACCATGAAATGGTGGGAGGGAGGTGAGTTCCATTACTTAGTACACAATAAGGTAGGCGATAAATCCAGTTGCCAGTGTGGAATTAAGCAACCTAAATATTAAATGGTTTTATGTGTTTAGTTATACAGTCAGTCTTCCACATTTGCAGGTTTAACTTTTGCAGATCTGATTATTCACTGATTATTTGCTACTGCCTCTGCTGCTGCCTTATGCCATTTTTAACAGAGACTGCAAGCCTTGTGAGACTGAGAGAGACTCCAAATATGTAGTGAGGCTTATAAGTCCCTCTGACATTGGCCTCACCTCACCCTCTGAAGTTGGCCTCACTGCAGTTCACAATTCTGGCTGGCTGTCACTGCCTACTCTAGGTCACCCTCTAGTATCCTTTTTTGGATTCGGGCCTGAGTCTCCAGGTGATTCTCTCAGTGGCTAATAATGTGTGTTCTTTTGGTTAGCGTGACCTCCCCTTTATTATAAGGGAGATAATTCAAGATGAGTCGGTGAAAAAACTAACAAAATAAATTATTTGGTTTATTATATCAAGGTAGTAACAAATCCCAAAACTGTATAATACCGAATAACAACACTAGTTCTTTCATTTAGTGACAGACATGTTACTCTCAGACATCTACTTTGTCTCTAGTTTCTCTCAACTGATTCACACCTTTCTCTCATAACAGTTCACTCCCAATTCTCTTACACACCTAACTCATCCAACTGCTTTCTCTCAACTGACATTCTCTCAGGCTCACTCTCACAGAGGCCCCTCCCATCACAGCTTCCTGTGCCAGGCAGAGTCCAGAAGTTGCCACTGTGCACGGACAAAAATACCAGTGCTATCCAGAAGTAAAAGGCCAATAGCTGGATACAAAGAGGAAAAGGACCGAGGACCAATATCTGTTTGAATTAACACACTATTAAAATGTTGGCATTTCACCCTTACCTTATCTTAATGGGTGTTTATACAGGTCCTGATCTTGAAAACTGCAAGCACAGCAGAAGTTCATGTGCGAGGGTGTGATACATCCCCACTCCAGGCTGGCCAGTCCTTGGAATCCTGTCACACACCTTGCATCTTTTTCTCTCTTAAGCCTTTCCTGGATTGGGTACTTGGGCCTCAAGGTGTGGACCTGTGGCTGTATTGTTTTATGGGCTCCTTGTGGTAAGTGTGATCTGGCTGTTTATCAGGCTTCATAGAGGCAGCCAGAGACAGTTTAAACAAAGAATAACAAGTGGACATTTATTAGACACAGAAAGTTAACACATGAACTCTTGAATTTCTCAGTCATTCAAAGCTCCCCAAACCACAGTCAGTTCTCCCCTCTTACTGACTTTCCTGTCTCTATTACAGCTCTTCCCTGTCTCTCTGCAATCTGTTCCCTATCTCTCTGAAATCAAAGTCCTATCTCTGTGTCAGCTTTCCCCTATCTGCCTTCTGACAGAGACAAGCCTCAGTTTTGTAACATTTCTTCCCCGCAGGCCACCTTCACAGTATTCCCTGAGCTGTGGTTGGCTGCTTTCAGTCAGGCTTGCCCCTCTTCTTGCTTCACAGACCCTCATTTCCAGCAGAGAAGAGATTAACATCCTTATGCAGGTTGCTCCTCCCAATTCACTCCAATAGGCAGGAACGCATGAGCCTTATCTGACAGTGCCCACTAGGAGGAGCAGACTTCTGTACAAGCCAGTCAATGTTTCAGCTTCTGATGCTTCTAGGTAAGACTTTGGACTTTATCAGATGCTCTAACAAAAACAACCGTGGAGGTCAGGAGGAGGACGCCACTGTCCCACTTCCGTCCATCGATACTACACGCCCTGTCCTCCTCCCATCCTTCCTCCATGCTTCCTCTGTGCTGGAAGACTGAAAAAGGCACCACTTTTCATCAACGGAAGTTTCCATCAATAAAACGTGACACGTTTTCCATCACTCCAGCATGGAGGGAAAACGAATGAAGGACGGGAGGAGGACGGGGCATGTGGTATCAACCGCCAGAACAGCGGTTGATAGCGGCACCCTCCTCCCAACCTCCGCAGGGTTGTTGTTTTTTAAAGCATCTAATAAAGTCCTATATCACACTACACTGTTATAGTGCTATTATTCCACTTTAACTGCTATGGCTGCCTCCTGCAGAATTCTGGGGGTTTGTAGTTTAGTGAGGCCTAAGAGCTCTCTGGCTGAAAATGCTAAATGCCCCTCGCTAAACTACAAATCCCAGGATTCCACAGGAGGCAGCCATAGCAGTTAAAGTGGAATAACAACGCTGTAACAATGTAGTGTGATATTCTGCTTATAGGCTGCTGACACACTGCAGAAATAATGCAATTTGACACCGCTTTAACTATCATGGCTCCATCCTATGGAATCCTGGGATTTGTAGTTTGTTGTGGCACCAGAGCTCTCTGACAGAGAAGGCTAAATATCTCACAAAACTACAAAGCCCAGAATTCCATAGCATTGAGCCATGGCAGTTGAAGCAGTGTCAAACTGCATTATTTCTATACAGTTGATTGGAGTGTATGTTACACGAGACTACCCTTTCCTGGCTAACTAAGTACAGGAGACTACCCGGTACACCAACCACACGTGAAGGGGGTGGGGTGCAGCCGGGGAGAGAGTTAGAGGACCAAATAGCAAGACAGAGAAGGTTTGGGACAGGGAACAAAGGTAAGGAAGGAATAGCATTTTTTAAGGTGAAAAGAAGGTGAAGGAAGGGAGAGACAAAGCGGAGCAAAGCTGAGTTGCATCCTTTCTGAGCTGAAGGCAGGAACTAGACTAGGTTGTATGGAGAGCTGCTTCCCCTAGTGGGCACACTCAGAAAAGACTTAAACATTCCTGCCTATCTGAATGAATGGGAGGAACAACTCACATAAGTACGTTCCTCCCTTCACTGCTGCAAAAGTAACACACTGTGGTAATGTTGGCATTTCACTCTTCCCTTATCTTAATGGGTGTACATAAATAAAGGTCCTGATCTTGAAAACTGCAAGCACAGCAGAAGTCCACACATCTGTGCTTGAAAAATATTGAGCTTTGCAAAGCAGAAGCTTCTTGTTCACAAATAATTACTTGATAAGGAGAGATAGGGAAAGATAGCATCAGCATAGTGCCCATACTTTTCACCAGCTTTCCAGTAGAAATCAACATTCATAGGCAGGGGAGTCCAGAAATCCCCTGTCCCTGCACCATCTCTAAACTGATCAAAAGGAGGCCTTCACGTCAAAGAACTTTACAGTTGATTGAAGTGTGCAGAAAGATAAGAACATATAGCAGTGTCTTTTTGGACTTTAAGATTTTTTGTCATCTTGACCAATTTCTGATTTTGCTTGGCCACATGTGCCCTGGTTTTCACCTGTGAAATGTTAAAGGGTATTGAAAAAATGCTTGCTTTCTGTGTGTGAAGAGTCTCTTTAACAAGTAAAAGTTCCCTAGGCTATGCTGGACCTCCCTCCTACTCCATGAGTTTGAGATACATAACTCTCATAGCTGCCTCACATAGAAGTTTCCCCATCACATGTAATCATAGTAAAATAGGTGACTGCCCTGTATACAAAGTTCTACACAATTTTGTACAGGTTTCATCTTCCTACACAATAATGACAAGAAAAAATTTAGGGGGAACTATTTGAAAGTTAATCAGTCCAGTGGAGACAGGGAGACCTTAATATAAGTCTGTCTTCCTCCTCTTAATTGTATTGGCATTCTGAAAGTAGTTTCAATAAGTAGCAGCACAATTAAGAGTGCATCTACACTGTAAAATTATGCAGTTTGACACCACTTTAAGTGCTGTAGCTCCATCCTATGAAACCCTGGGTTTTGCAGTTTCACAAGATCTTTAGCTTTCTCTGTCAAAGAGTGCTGGTGCCTCAAAAAACTACAAATCCCAGGATTCTGTAGGCTGGAGCCATAGCAGTTAAAGTGGTGTCAAACTGCATTAATTCTACAGTGCAGATGTACCCTAATAGCTTTATTCTGCAGCAGTAGCACCTCATGACATTAAAAGAAAACAGAACAAAAGGTTCTCTCTTTTTAAAAAACTTTTAAAATATGAAGTTGCTTGATTGATTTTGGTAACCCAAAAGTTTAATACAGAGGTTAATGTATCTGCTTTAAATTAGTCCACTTGGTTTAATAAATCTGAATTACAAAAAGAGACAAAATTGTATTACCAGGTTAAGAAATCATTATAACAACTTGGGGTACATACAGATCTGGTTCAGATATTTCCCTTCTCTGCTCTTTTGCTAGGAATATATTTTTATTTGATTAATTTCCTTGGTAGATTTCAAAGCCAAAAAGAACAGCTGTTATGTAAAGGAGACAGGAAAAGGATTTCAGAGGAATCTCATCATTTCAATACTGTATGTTTATATGCCCAAGAGTGTGGCACAGAGCTTAATCAGCAAACTTAATAAGACACTAAGGTTTATATTGCCATATACCTGAAAATAAGATTTTGCCCAGATATCTCATATGCCTCCAGGCTTGGGGAACTGTCTTCTTTACTCTCCAGTTAAAACTCACATTTTTGCAGAGTACCCATTGATGTCTGATTATCCCAAATTATAACATATAAAGAACAATGAGTTGTGCATCACACAAGCTTCATACACATACATAAACAAACATGCACACACACCCAATTATCCACCTGCACATCCATAAGAGTATCTCTTATGAAATGGCATCAGTGGTGGATGATGGTTTTCATGTCAGTGCAGCAGGGAATTTGCTATGGAATTCAGTCTGTGTTACCAGATGAATAAAGTCATACATGTTCTGAACACGCATGCCCACAAGGGACCTTGTGACCTTGGCCAATGGTGAGTCTTGGGCAAATTGGAATCAATACCCACATTCACTCAGAACTCAGGGGGGAATTGGATTGAACACACAGCAATCAAGATATATACAGCAATTGCACTGGGGAAACAGCAAATACAGTACTATGATACAGCTTCATAAATGGCAAACCATACATGCGAAATACAGACAGGTACCTAACAGAGCACCCTTGCTTTAGGATGGGGAAATGCTAACTCAAAATAAGCAAACTTGCAAGGCTGCAAGGGTGTGGAATTAAGCAATGTGAAGCTGTAGGGGTTGCTAAGATGAGAGAGAAATGGGGAAAAGAAAGAGGTTCAGAAACAAGGACAATATGATACTTTCCCTAACACACACACACCAGACAAAGAGGGAGCTGTTTTGGGAAGCTGCAATGTGTAGGAAAAGTACTCTCCAAAAGATAGATTTTAGAGATAACAAAAATTACCTCTCCTTGGTCCCATTGGGCCTTCCTTGGGGAAAAGTGAGGAAGTGTTGGCACTTCAGGATGGAAAAGTATAAAGAAAAGAAAGACAGGCTATCCAAGGTCCTCTAAGCCAGAGCCAGGACTTGGAAAAAGAGAATAAGCTGATGAGATTCTTTGGCCAAAATCATAGATTCTGGGGATCTGAAAGAGGGATTTCAGCTTAAAGGGAGTGAGGCCTATGCCAGGCAGTGATTTCAGTAAGAGGTCTCCAGAAGGAGGTAGACAGAGGAGGTTATCAGATGGGTAAAATGTCCCAGGACAGGGACGAGATTGCTATCTGTCTCCCTTTTCAGATGACGTCGTCCCTGTCCTGGGACGCTCCCGTCCTGCTCCTGTTCCCCCTCTCGCTTGTTCTTATTCATGACTTAAGCCATGATTAAGAAGCCCGTTCCGTTATCATAATGGAATCACGGGTGATTGAAAAGGTGCCCTGTTGTGCTGGCGCAATGCCAGAGGCACGTGACATCATCAGGAGGTCCGTGCCGAAGACTTCCTGGTTTGATCGGACAGCCAGGTAAGTGTCACCCTTTCTCCCCGTTCCCAGGTTACTTGGGGTTTATACTGTGTGTTTGGGGGCTTGCTTTTCTGTTTTGACATTTTGTTTTGTTTTTATTTTCAAATTTCCCACGCAATCGTTCTCTCACAAGAATGAGCAGGATTTGGCTTCACTGCAGTAAAAGCAGCTTTACAGCAGCTGCCTTTACTGTAGTGAAGCGGGGAGGAGGGGGAGCAGTTCCTATAATGGAATAAGGTAAGTGTCTGGGGGAAAAAATCATTATGTTACAGGGACGGGAGTGGGGTGGGAGTGGGGGGGAGTAGCGGGACAGAAACAGTTTCCAGGGACATGTGTGATAATCTCCAGAGTCCTCATTGATACTTCAAGTAGACCTCATCCCCAGAAACCACTACTTTTGAATTTAGAATAATTTTAAAAGCATTTCAGATGAGAAGCTAAGCATTACATTCTCTAAAACAGAGGAATGTTTTACAAACCAAGGGTGTCTGTCTGGACTTCCTGAGAGTGTTACCTGGTTAAGAAATGGCAATGTCTCAGACAAGCACCCACTTAAGGAAGGTATCACAGAAGCCTTAAACTGACCATCCTTGCCTCAAAGGTGATATTTCTCATCAATTGCATTTCCTGTCTTTAATGAATTGTGTACCACCTGCAGGGCTTCATTATGGGAGAGACAGAACCTTGTTTGGTGGGGTATTGCATTGTTTAATCAGGAATGTGGTGATGGTAGATAGTAGAGTTCAGCAGACTGTAGCTTATTTAATTATGCTCTTATGGTCTGTGAAATCCCAAACGCCTGAGAATGGTAAGCAACTGCTTTGTTATGAACCCATCAGCACGAGGTGTGTCCATTTATAGTACTGTATATTTCTTGTTCCATATATGATTTCAACATTAGGCAAAACACTCCCAAATGACATGTAATTAGTTTGTACCATTGGTCCAATGACTTCTATTTCCACATGTTAAATATGGTGAAGGAAAACATTTATGGGAGTGGATTACCATCACCTGATACTTATTGGCATACAGGAGATGTGTATGCTTATTGGCATACAGGAGTAACAGCAGCCATCCCTGAATCTAATTCACAACTTTTAACACAGCCTCTGCAGAGTAACACTGCAGACTAATGCCCTCACAGGATTGTACAGATGTGTACTGCAAGTTTATTTATCTGTTTGTTTATCTCTTTGTTTATTTTAATAAATTTATATACTGCTTAAGTAAGGAATTTACCACAGCAGTGTACAATCAGAAAAACTAAAGAAAATATAAACATAAAACTAAAATGCAGTATAAAGATATTAAAAATAGGATTTCCTCTGAAGACTAACCAGCAGAATATTTGATCAATAGAAGCAAACCTGGAAAAGCCTAAATAAAAAAGGAAATTTTAAAACATGTACTCCAAACCCAGATTCATTGGTATATGCCTTAATTCAAGGAGCAGGATGTTCCATGAGGCAGGGGCAACAACATTGCTATAGGGACCTTCACTAAAGATGAAACAGATCAAACAAGAGTGTAAGGGATGAGGAGGTGTCTGCATAACCTGAGTCTAAGTTGTATAGTGTGTTGTATAGTAGTATCACTACCTTAAATGTGGCCTAGTATTATATAGGCAGCGAGTACTCCCTCCCCCACTGATTATATGTATTGGCAACAGGCATTTTATACTAGCTACAGCTTCTACACCAACTCAACGGCAGTTCCACATAGATATACATTGCAATAAGCCAACCTTAAGTTTACCAGTACATCGGCCACCGTGGCAAGGTTATCTCTAATTAGGAATGGTTGCAGCTGGCACTCAAAGTCATCAAGGTTACCTGGACCTCAACTGAGCTGTACCTTCAAAGGGAGTGCAGCTCTGTCCAGAAGAGGCTGCTGATCAATTTCCTGGACCTCAGAACTACTGACCAGCAAGACCTGGGATTCTGAACTCAGTATGGCAGACCCATGGCACAGTGAAGATCCTTCCAGATGATGAGAGAGGCTTCTGGCTAGCACTATACATTACTCATACACTATGGTATCCAGCCTTTCTATGCAGAATACATGTGCAGGCATTTACAGTATTTATTTATTTATTTATTTATTTATTTTTAAAGTTGAGCTTGAATTGGGTTAGGCAACAATGCAATGACTGCTTTGCTTAGTTCAGACTTGGAGAATGCAAGCAATAGTGCTCGAGATAACACTAAATAAGAACCACCAGAGGCCATGATTTTGATCCTAGCAATTAACATTTTGGTATGATCTTGATCTGGTTTTGTCATGTGAACACTGGCATTAGTGTCAATAGTATTTTCTTGCCTGTTCTTGGGTTCATGGTAGTTGGATCAATGCACAAAACTTTTTTTTAAAAAAAATCACAATATATTTCTGATTTTCATTAAAAATTTTAAAAGGGCAAAACTGTTACAGGGAGCACCAGTTAGCAACAGTGTCTGCTCAGTTTTAATTCTAAAGTATAACTCACCCAGCTAGTTAGAAATGGGCTGGGCAATCCAATCTTTCCCATTCAGCTAATAGGCATGTTTTTGTAGAGACACCCATAGGAGTTATGGTTGGCCACAATTGTGGTAATTCCATCAGATGTTTCCTGCTTGCTACTTCCCCAAAGTAGTAGGAACTCTCAGGACTTCATGACAGGCTCAGTCAGTTTCCTTGAGAACAGCACTTTGAGAGCTTTGCAACATTTCAGAAACACATTTGTTTATAAATAGAAAGTTAAACCAGGTAGAAAGTAAAGAGACAGATAAGCAGGCAGTGCTAGTCCTAAAACAGTACAGTCATCTGAACAGCACAAACTTCCCTGTTCCCAAGGCTGCTTTGCATCAGTCAGTGCCAACATTTCTGTGGTTAGTCTTTCTGGCTACCTTTCTTTACTTCAAAGTCCAAACTGGTTTTCAGTGCCATCCGTTGTTAGTGGCCAAACCTTGGCAAAACAAAAAGCAGGGGGACCAGCATAACCTGATGCCATATGTCTTTAAAAGTAGATTGAACAAATTAATAAAGGAGATAGTTATCAATAGCTAGTAGTCTTGAAGGTTATATATCACATTCTAGTATCAAAGGCAATTAGCCTGCCTCACCATACCAGTTGCTAGGAAACATGGACCAGATGGTGCTATTATCCTTGTATCAGGCTTGTGGGCTTCCCATAGATATGTGGTTGGCCACTACGGGTATGGAAATGATGAGTACAGACCCTCCAGTGTTTCACATTGGACTGGGACAATGTTTCACATTGGACTGAAAACTGGGACATATTTGACCAAGCAACATCAGACTATGGTCAAGATGGTGTGGGGAAGGACACGCAAGGCTGGAGAGGCTGTGGCACTTTGCTTTTGCCTCCCTGCCCCACAAATTAATTGAGTGCAAACTACTTTTGCATCTTGAACTCAGCTTGCAGCAGTTGAAGTAAGCCAAGGATGAAGGGGGAAGGTGAAAGGAGGAGAGAGACACTGGGACATTTTGAAAGCAACTGAAAAAGTGCAGGAATGACTAATCAGGAGTGTCCCTCCCACATTGGGAGAGTTGGGGGTATGCAAGTAGGATAGGCTTTTGATCTTATCCAGATTGGCTCTTATGTTGTTAATAGATTTTTGGAATATGGGACACAGCACTAAACAGAGATGTCTTCAGCTGACACTATTTATTAAAACTCCCTGGAATACAGAACAACATCTGGCTTTAAAGAAACATAAAGCTTTAAAGAAACACAAAACATAAAATAGGCCTAGAATTTTCCTGGCTGAAGAAATGACACCTTCCTTGCTATTCCTCTCACAAAGTCTGTTTTTCCCCCTGCAAAAAAAATCATTTTTCTGGAAGAGAATACAGGGAAGGTTGCACCCCTACCCCATTTTAGGACTTGTTGGCAAAAATTTCATTTGCAGAAATATGGGTTTTGTGCAAAATATTGTGTGTGAGTGGGGGGAGCCTGAAAGTCCCAGCTGTCTGGCACACGAGACACCTGTAAATTTGTGTTTTTGAATGGTTAGTTTCTGGGTATAGAAATGCAAGGAGGGTTAGTGTCTGTTTGGCTAATGGTTGAACCATTCAAATACACCAATTTACATATACTCCCCAACAGGGGTTCACAGCATATAAAATCCACACACACTCCTACCCAACCATTCTCTGACGATGCCAACCACAGATGCAGGCGAAACGTCCGAAGTAAACTCTTCCAGAACACGGCTCCACAGCCTGGAAAAAAACCAAGGAATATCTGTGGATGCTGGCCATGAAAGCCTTCGACTTCACATGCCATATTTTCCATATCAGAATGGTGATGAACAGAGGGATGCATTGTAAACTCTATTTTGATTATGGAGGAGCGCTTGCTGCTGCCAGACACTGGATAGGACATGAATCCTAAACTACATGCTCTTAAATATGCAGCATATAGCCAAGCCTCACTTTCTTTGTTACTAACAATTCATGCCGGAACCAATGCATGCAGGTAGAAGAGGAATAACCATATGCCACATTCCCAAATGTCCCGATTTGTAAGGGACAGTCCCAGTTAATCATCTGTCATCCCACTTTTTCAGCTGCTTTTAAAATGTCTCTATGGATTTTTTCGGACACTGAAAAATAACGCAAGCAGCCTCATCACATTGTGAGGCTGCTGCGCTGCAAAGTGTCAGTTTTGGATGACACTCTCCCCTTCCGGTACTGTTGCGGTACCACGGGGAGAGTTGAGCGTCATATTTCGTTGATTTTTAATCACGATCAACTTTCGTGAGTAAAAGTCAACGAAATATGATGCTCAACTCTCCCCACGGTACCGCAACAGTACCGGCAGGGGCGAGCATCATCTGAAACTGACGCTTTGCAGCGCAGCAGCCTTGCAATGTGACGAGGCTGCTTGCATTATTTTTCAGCATCCGAAAAAGTCCTGAGTGCTAGCTACAGGATCTGACCAGAGGACTGGTCAGCTAATACTTGCTCTCTTAAACCAGAGAGTCAAAAAGGTTCCATTTCAGAACGTACACGTGTACTTCTTGTCTGGGGCATTGTAAAAAATATGTCTATCTCAGAATATCTGAATTTAAAGGAACTTTCCAAAGTGCTGAAATCTATTCCTAAAAATGGTTCAGAGCCCTAACAACTAAAAATTGGATTAAAAACCAGAGCAGATTCACTGTCCCACTGGTAAGAAAACCACCAGCCACCACTGGATGGCACTGGATCACACTTTATGTGGGCACAGGACGCTTTATAGTATACCATAGTGCCAATATGCCAATGGTAACCAAAGTACCATTGCCTTAAGCTTTCCACCACCTAAAATCATGTGACTATACCTTCAGAAGAATGTCCTCTAGCGGATGAGAGTGAGCCATGGGGTTATATTGTTTACAGTCCAAGCTGTGGTTAACACAGAGACAATAACCAGGTAATAAAATGTTATTCCTTAAACATCTGGCTTCTGTGTCTCTCTTGGAAGGTTCCTCAGATTTACAAACGCAGAAATCTCATAATTGATCATGTATGCTCCATTGTTTATGCTTCTCTCCTTCCTTTCTCATTACTATTCAAATACCAGCATCCTTGACTATGTTTTGATTTTGTTAAGTACCTGAGACCCCCCACACACACACACAAACACACATAATTCAGCTATTGATTGTTTCTCTCAAGTTCCTCTACAGCCAACAAACAAAAATAGGATGCCTCAGTTCAAGTACCACCTCAGACACATATCTGCTGGGCATTTGGCTGAGACATGAACTTAGAAACAGTGATTCTTAGTTTCAGCATAATCAGATTAGTCAAGACAACTGGATTTCCCCAAATTAACCCCCCAAAAAGTCTCTTGCGTCATTTTCAAGAACATTCCTAGGAAACATTATTGTATTTAAAATTCACATTAATTTTATGCATTTCATTTATTTGCAATAGGAAGTGGGCAAAAGTGGGGAGGGGACACCTGCAGGAACACTGTCAGCTTAGTGTGCTTGCAAAATCCTTTGCAGATCTTCATGCTAAAGCTATGAAGTTTTCTAGGACACCTGGGGACACAGGGGAGACAAAGATGGGGCTTGCATTACATACCCATGACTAGTCCCAATACACCAGACTTGTACTATTTAGGATTGTTTAAATAGCTTTATCTAAAGCACTTTTCTCCACTAACATATTATATTTATATTCTTTGAAAAACTATTTATATAGCAATACAAATACTGTTAAAATAATTAGAAGCACAATAACCACTATCAGCTCCATAGAAAACATGCCCATTCCTGAATCAGGTCTTATCTTTCTGAAGATATCACTTGAGCTCTGGCATTTCCATCGTGGCAGACTTATATGGAATGAGAAAGAAAGAAAATGGTACATTACAAAAGCAAGGTGGAAATATCTACCTATTAATCCATTAACTACATTTGCTTTTCTTTTAATGGTTTATCTGCTTATCTTTTGTGATATGGAATCATGTTATAAAAGAAGGACACCTACGCTATAAAAGGCAGTAGAAGACTGGGGGACAACGGTACACAGATTAACCATGGCCAAATTGATTCTCCTTGCAGGTAAGTCTGTAGTAGTTATTATTATTTGTTAATAATATTTTTAGGTTCTAAACCATATGGCTTCATTCCTAAGTACTGCACTGAATTTGCAAGTCTGAATAGTGTCTGAGTCTGAGGCCATTAATACATAACCTTTGAATAAGTCCCATTTAAATGTGCACAGGATTGTTCTGTAAGCACAAAAGGCTATCCTAGAATCCCAAGAAATAGATGATTGGTATAGTCTTCCCCAGTCTGGTGACCTCTAAAGGTGGCAGAATACAACTCCATTCACTTCCAGTTAGCACTGACATTGATCATGCTAGCTGGAGATGTTCTGATCTTTTGTACAACATATCTGAAAGGCACCACCGGGTCTCAGAAGACTGGTTTACAGAATGCAACTTGGCAGAAGGACTATCAGCATATGGTCTAGAACTGGATTATAGACGGTTTGTCATGGAAAGTAGAAGTCATATTGCTAGATCAAAATTCCAGAAGTAGGGGGATGAGGTCTGCTATCTAAAATAGGAAAAGTCCACTGTGTACTATTATGTTCCCAGGTAACAATCAGTAAGTTTAAAATATGGAGCACCAGCAACCACAGTAGAGACTTACTGCTGAGTAAATATACAGATTGGGCTGGGAACAAGTACTAACCTAATCTAATTAATTAATATGACACCTTTCTCCCAGAGTGGGACCCAAGGTGGCTCACAAAAGACAATCTAATCTAGGGACCCCCAGTACATCAGAAACATGCATCATCCAGATCTGCAGGCTCTAGATCCACAAATTCAACCGACTCCAGATCATCATGTTCTATATTATTAAACTGTGGTGATTTGAAGCAGACATGCTGAAGCAACCACATTCACATTGCTGCCATTAAATAATATGGGATGTGATCATCTGTATTTTTTTTGTATCCCTACGGGGTCCCAGAACCAAACCTCAGCAGATCCAAAGGGCCTGCTGTACTTGCTAAAGGGGATGTAAATTAGACTTTTCAACATGGGAAGAAACTTCAAATACCAGAAACTTTTATACCTGCATTCAAAACAAAGGAATCTTTCCTAAATTCTAATACATTAGATCCAATATATGAGGTTTATGAATAGTAGCGCATAAGGACTGTCTCTTACCATACACACCTGTCCTATACGAGATGGTCTTAAAAGATCAATTAAATTGCACTGTGTTTACAGGAAGGAGTTTAATGAATGACTAATTATATTTTATTTAATATTTTAGATTTATACATTTTCAATATATTTTATGCACCTATATTTTATTCCCAGTTGGCTCATTTTCTTATGTATAATATTGTACAATCCTGGTGTTTGATATGTCGGGTCTATGGACCGTAAAATAAAGTATGATTTGATTTGATAGTCTAACAGTCTGAATTCCCCCTCCACATGAGATTAAGGAGGTGGCTACTAAGGGGGAAATCTTTTCAGGGTGGCATCCCAACAGAGGAATGCTTTCCCCAGTGATGCTTGCCTTGTGCCTCTATTGTGGTTATATGCTGCCAAATGAAGACCTTTTTCCACTGATGTTTTTAAAAAGTGTGTGTGTTTCAATATGTGCTTATTAATGCTTCTTAGATACTGTGCTTCTGCTGGTTTACTTTGTTTATTTTGATTTTATTTTCTTGCTCTTTGTAACTTTTAAAGTGTTTATATTATGTTTTATTAAATTTATATAATAATGCATTATTTTGTTTTGTGAGCAACCCAGAGAGCTTCAGCTTTTGGGTGGCCAAAAAAGCAATAAAGCAAACAAACAAAATGAATATAAAATTAAGAAGCTTCTGCTACAAGTAATACTTAAAAGTTGCTCCTTCTGAAATCTGCTTACATATTTTTACTTAGCTCAGGTCCAAAAAATATCTGACATGAAACTCCAACAATATTTTTGGTATGTATTTGGAATGTATCATTTTTCTTGTCTAAAAATCTCAGAAAGGCATTATTACATAGGTGATGCATTTGAGCATCATGATAATTCAAGAGGATGCTGGCTTATTAAGGGCAAGCATTGTGCATGTGGGCCAGTTCCTATCAGTTACACCACTAGTCGCATAGAAACAATCTACAGTTTCTTCTATGGTAGAGGTAAGCAAAGTGTAGCCTTCCAGATGCTATTGGACTGCAACTCCTAGCGGCTCGAGCCCATGGTGAAGAATGCTGAGAGTTGCAGTCTAATCATATCTAGAGAGCTGTAATTTGCAAATTCTTGTTCTCGGGTTATTTCTCTGAGATGTCACAGACAAGCAAGCCAAAGAGCTTGCTCTTCCCAGATTTTCATGTCATAATAGGTCAAATACCAAAGATCCATAGTTTCCTTAGCCATTCCCATTGCAGATGGGAGCGATCAGGTAGCATGTACCAGCACACTGCTTGCATTCATGGTGGAGCCATGGCTTTCTGTGGTGTCTGGAGTTCTCTGAACTGTGTTAGCATAAATCATTCTTGGTTTTCAAATGTGCTTGTATGCCTTTACCTCTTAAGCCAATGGAACATATACACTCATTTCCATTTTTTCCCCAAAGGGTTGTATCTTTAATTTTTTTTCCCCTTCATTTCATAGGTCTGGTGCTTTTGCTGAATGCTCAGCTGGGTAAGTAAAGATTAGATAGATTATAAACAAAGCTATTAACTGATAGGGGAGAGCTGGGCAACTTCTATACAACTTTAATGCTGCTTCAGGAGCTTTGTTGCTGGGAAGTAGGGCAGAGCCCTCTCCCAGACAGACAGACAGATAGATAGATAGATAGATAGATAGATAGACAGACAGATAGGTGATTTGTAAAATAGCTTTATACTGATCACTAGGAAGATACTACATAGTATTATCTTAGCATTGTTAACATCCTGGAATTATCTTCTACCTTATGAGACTGCAGACTAATTCTCAAGCAGCAATATTTATATTGTCAACTTGATTCATTTAGCTCTTTCTGTCTGAAGAACAGCTTCATAAAAATGTTTTGTTTCATTAACAGAGCTTGGTCTTCTATATCTAGATTATATTCTTAGAGAATTCAGTCATCTAATCATGAGATCACTAGTCTGAGGATAATTCATGACAACTTGGTGATTTCATAGATAATGCTAAAGTAGTCATCATGCAGCCATGATGTACCCAAATTACTGGGCATGGCCATGTGCATTTTATTTGAAGACATTTTGCTCTTTCATGAATCGCTCTGGTTCATTATGGAAACTAGGATCTACTACCATTTCCTCTTTTTTGTTGATCATAGGCTCTGCCTATCAGCTGACATGCTACTTTACCAACTGGGCCCAGTACAGACCAGGTCTTGGACGCTTCAAGCCTGACAATATTGACCCATGCCTGTGTACCCAACTAATCTATGCATTTGCTGGCATGAAGAACAATGAGATTGCCACCATTGAATGGAATGATGTGACCCTTTACAAATCTTTCAATGGACTGAAGAACCAGTAAGTAGTTTGATGACAAGTTATTTCTGGTTTAGCATTCTTATAGAGCCATCTGAAGGTCAGCTAACCAGGCTGCCTCTTTGAAAACCTCTGTATACTTAGTAACTAAGGCCTGTAGATTATATATAGGACAGGCAAGTATAAAAGACTTTGTTCACATACAGCAAGACTGAGGAGGCTTTGGCCCTTGAAACATTTTGGAGTCCAACTCCTACAATCCCTTAGCATTGGGCATGCTAGAGGGTTCATAAGAGCTGTTGGCCAAAAGATCAGGAGGAACAGCAGTTCCCCAACCCTTATGTACAATTTCCTAAAATGCATTAATGTACCAACATTCCAACAACAATAGTTGTATTCTTTTTTTTAAATGGATATGCAACATGAACATCTGATTTGCCCAAGTCATAGCAACTATGTTTAAAAACTTCTCCATGGCTTTGATCACAATGATTACTATTGCAATCCATCATCGCCTATAACAAGCAATGCTCAAGTCAGGTGTGTAATTCTGGGCTTTATCTTTAGAAGCTTGGCCAGATGTCACTCTGCTGACCCACAGAAACCCAAGATCATTAAAATGGGCATTCTTGTCTGAAGTAGAGCCCTTCAACCTGTTCTGATGGCCAGTCAATCATGCATACACCATTAATGAAAATATTAGGCCATATTTTGGTTTGGCTATGCTTTGAAAACAAAACAGACTGGCCATAAAATATTCTGAGCTTAATATTGACTAACCTTGCTGTTTCACCTATGTTCAAACTGCCCCTGAAGGGGGGGAGGGGACAGAACACATTGTAAATTGCCACTGCTTGAAATGGAAATGTTTTGAATTTCATACTAGGAAATTCTAGGAAAGGCAAGCAAAATGGCGATGGGGGCCATGTCACTGAAGTTAACCTCACTGAAGTTATCCATGTGGAATTTATATGCTAGAATTCTCTTGGTGACTTAAGTGTGCATGATCAGTAGCAGTATAAGGGGTGACATATTCTTGTATCACCAGGGGTAACACACATACTGGTAGATAATTTTTGTACCATTGCACAAGAAGGTACCCAGTACCTCCTTGCAATAGTGGGCTGTTTCCAGCTGCACAGATTGAAGCCTGACGGCTTTTGGGTGCAGCTCACCTTCCTGCCTCAAACAGGAACTGGTTGTCTATGGGGGCACTGGAAAAACTCCCTCCATGCTTGTCACTCTCCTAATAGCTTTTGCCCTCCCAGATCTTTTCTGTCCCCAAACAGACTATCAGCATAAGTATCTGCCAACATCAAAAAGACTCTTGGCCATTGTGTGAGAAATAGCATCACTGACATTTAAGAACACAACTGCTTCCCATCCAACTCAGGAAGATAATCAGTATGAGGATGCTGAATCAAGAATCAAAACTGAACTTTATAATTCTCTCAATTATATATTCACAGGAATGGACAACTAAGGACTCTTCTGGCTATTGGAGGATGGAATTTTGGAACAGCACCGTAAGCCCACAGCATTTTTCTTGGGAAGCCATCATAGTGGGCTTCGACTAAAACACTGCATCTGAAAAATCATCACTTGATTTTGGGATTTGAAAGGAATGTTCTCAAAAGCCAAATCAGTCATGGCACAGGATGATGTTCAGGTTCTGAACATATGGTTTGCCTCACTTCCTTGAGACTTGGAGAGCTGTTTGCTCTTTGACAAATGCATGCAGAAACCTGGATGTATGATTGCTGTGTACCATTTTTAAGATTGTGAGGCTTTACCTTGGGACAGGGGGTTGGATTTGATGGTCCTTTACAGATTATTATGAGTAATACATTATCTTTTCTTGCTATTATATTTTATTGTTGCAGAGCAGAGTGGAATGAATGCTGGTTATAGCTGTTTCTTCTGATGTACCAATTTCCTCTGTTGTTTTGCCTAGATTCAATGCAATGGTTGCCACTTCTGCAACCCGCCAGACTTTTATCACCTCAGTCATCAAATTCCTTCGCGAGTATGAATTTGATGGTCTGGATTTTGACTGGGAGTATCCTGGTTCTCGAGGCAGCACTGCTCAGGATAAGGATCTCTTTACTGTTCTGGTTAAGGTAACAGTATTTCCATATTCTGTTCTGGTTCACCATAATTTTATACGGCATTGCCATAGATGCTAAACATACAAGCAGAAAAGTTTCAAAGTAACCAAGTGCAAATATATGTGTGTTACTTGCACCATATTAATTACTGCCAGCCACATTAAGTACAATGCAGGCAGATGATAAACAGCATCTATGGCTATTTAGATCAATGGATCCCTGGTTTTTCTCCAAGAACTCAGTTCTTCTCAGGCAGCATAGAAAGGATGAAGAACATGTGGCCCTCCAGAAGTTGTACTGCAATTCCTATGTCCCCAGTTTCAGGATATTCAAAATGTAAGATAATAAAATGTAAAGTCCATTCACTACAGAGTATGCATTCAGGTAATTCCCATTTTTCACCTGTTCTGCTGTTGAATACTGGGCATATATCATACATAAACAAGGGTTTCCTCTCTCTAAACTGAGAGCAGGAAGACAGTACCGGTATATGGTGGTATTGAAAGATTTTATCTGCACTACTTCTTTTTCATAGGAAATGCGGGAAGCCTTTGAACAGGAGGCCCAGCAAACTAACAAACCCAGACTGATGGTCACTGCTGCTGTGGCTGCTGGACTGTCTAACATTGAATCAGGCTATCAGATCCCACAGCTTGGCCAGTAAGTACTGTGATTTCAGATAGACTAAGCAGCTGATGTAGAGCAATGTGTCATAGGGGGAAGTGGTTTTGCTGCAACACAAATGGAGCGGGACTTTCCTTGTTGTCTGTACTTCTGCTGGCCAGGAAAGAAACACAGCCCTTTGAAGGGGATATGAAAACCGTGTTTGCTGAGAGGGAGGAGGGGAAGGAGGGAGATGCTACAGTGTCAGACCCTATCTCTGCCCTTTCCCCCAAAAGCCTACATATATTTTTGTGGTTTCCTAACTTTGTAGGTCTCCATGATGATGATGATGCTATTGCTAAAACACCCAGAAACCACAGCCAGCATGACTACTTGTGAAAGTTGTAATCCAAAAAAGTAATGTTCCAAGCTCTGTGTAGGAGAGATGACTGTTATCAAGCTATTCTGACAACAGCTTCTGAGACAGCACTGAACAAAAGGCAGGGTGACAGCCCTAGAACAGCCATAGTCAACATATCCACAGAACTGAGATGAAAAGGAGGTCTAGGAGGTGCTATTATGCTCATCCTTCCTATTACAAAGCTTTCTCCTGATAAGCTATATTGCACAACACAGAATTTTACAATGGGCCCTGACATCACTTTTTTAAAAATATAATCTTCCTCTAATGTTCTCCCCTGCACTACTTTGTGTTGTTGTTTTTCTTGCTACAAAAATCCATTAAGGAAGGAAAGATGGGATATATGTATACAGTTGGCCCTCAACTTTCACAAGGGTTAGGTGCACAGTAGCCTCGCAAAAGTGAGAAAACCATGAATAACGGCCCTCTATTTTTATTTTTATTTTTTACCTGACCTGAGAGAACACTTCTCCAGGAGTTTGTAGGTCCTCCAGCATGATTCTATGATCAACTTCCACCAGAATGCTTAACTTGCAAATGTGGAGAGACAACTGTATATCGTATTCTGAATGGTAGTAGCTGTCCATCTTGAAATATTCCTCCAATCAGCTAGACCAGCCTTCTCGAGACTGATGTTCTCTATATGAGTTGGACTGTAACAACCATCCAAACAGTGTGGTCATGGGACGATGTCAGCTGTCGTCCAACACATCTGAAGGTTGCTACATTGGGGGAATGCTATACTCGACCCTCAATGTTGCAGGCATTTCAGGGAGAGCAAAGTGCTCAGATGTGTGAGCTGAGGGGAGAAGAGGCATCTTAAAATTATTCCTGGTAGAAGCAGAAAAACTGCCAAGCAGCTGTGCTCAGGAGCACTGAAACGTTCTACATAATCTATGGCTAGGGGACATGGCACCAACAGAAGGCCAATATATCTGCCTTCTGATTTGCACAGATATACTAACAAAATAAAAAAGGAAGCTCCACCAGGGCTTGATAAGCTATTTTAAAAGTTCATCAGGGCAGCAAACATCAGCCATGCAATGGATCATCCCTTCTTTAAAGCTAGTACAGATGTCTTTATTGGACAATTCTTTATATATGGTTGGAACACACATGCCAATAACAGCACCATTTATAGTAGAGGCTGCACAGTTTCTTTACAGTGTAAAACTACTTTGAATACCTGGCTAAATATATTATTTCATTCTCAGCTATTTGTCAAAAAAAATGAAGAAAGCCTGTATTATATGTATATAACGAGTGAGCAAAGAACAGGGGGGAAATTGCTATTCCCCATTGTGTTTATAAGAACTGCTGCAGAGATTACCACAACAGATACTCCTGTTCAAAACTCTGAGCTTGTCAGATTAGCAAACTGGACAGATATGAAGCAAACACTAAATCTGACTGTATCCTCACATCCCCTACAGGTATCTGGACTATTTCCATGTGATGACCTATGATTTCCATGGCTCCTGGGAAGGATACACAGGAGAGAACAGCCCTCTCTACAGCGGTCCTGCTGACACTGGTAGCAACATCTACTTCAATGTTGTAAGTATATTATGGATACTTGGTAACTAATAGCTGGATGAACTTGCCTCAGCAAAGTGTAAGAATATAACAGCCTTCTAGATTAGACCATAGATCTCTCCTCCATCCTGTTTCCTAGGTGGCCAACCAGATGTCTTCCATCCATAGGTCCTTAGAGAAGCTCTTGTCATATTTGTTAATTTTCCTTATAGGACTATGCCATGAACTACTGGAAAAATCATGGTGCTCCAGCTGAAAAACTCATTGTTGGATTCCCAACATATGGACACACCTTCATCCTCAGCAACCCATCCAATACGGCTGTTGGTGCTCCAACATCTGGCCCTGGGCCTGCTGGACCTTACACAAGACAGTCTGGGTTCTGGGCTTATTATGAGGTATGTGTGCCATAGATGTTGTCATAACATGTACTAAATTACAAAAATTATCAATAATATATAACTGACATGATTGCAGCAAATGTCTGGTCTTATTATTAGCTGTCTCTGGCTTATACTGTACATCATTATAAGTTATTAATGTAAACTGTGCCTGGTATATTATTAGGTGCAAGAACTGTGCACAGTATAAATCTTTGGACAGTCCATAATTTTTCTATTTAGAGACAGCATATGAAATCAAAATTCATAGTGAAAGGCTTTAAATTCATCCCTATAAGATAAAGCCTGTCTAACTATATGCTTCTGGTGCACTCATTTCTATATAACAGATTACTGGTTCAAGCAATAAATCATAGAACATCACTGAATTCTTTTGATAAACATGAGCAGTTTAAGAATTACAATTAAAAGTTAAGCTCAATATATAAATTCCAAGGAATGCAATTTCCTCCTATGTTTGCTATTGAAAAACACTTTAAAATGTTTTTGTTTGTTTTTTTTGCCCTGTGTCTCTGCTGGCTCATCTAGCCACCGGATGCTAATTATAACTGCATGCCCTTCCCATTCTAGATCTGCACCTTCTTGAAGAATGGAGCCACCCAGGCTTGGGATGCTCCTCAGGATGTCCCTTATGCTTACCAAGGGGATGAGTGGGTTGGTTATGACAACATCAAGAGCTTCAAGATCAAGGTATGCTGAACGTAGACCCAATCTCATATATATATGTGTGTGTGTGTGTGTGTGTGTTGATTAATTTTGGTGCACCAGAATCTTTTTTCCTGTTGATTGATATTTTGTTTCCCCCTTCAAAGGCTGAATGGCTAAAACAGAACAACTTTGGAGGTGCCATGGTTTGGGCCCTTGACTTGGATGACTTCACTGGAACATTCTGTAACCAAGGAAAATACCCCTTGATTACCACCCTGAAGAACGCTCTTGGACTAGAAAGCGCCAGTAAGTAGCAACAGCAAAGAACCTTCATAAACGAACTGCCATCACCAGTTGTAGTTTAGCATGTGCAGATTCTATGACAATACAGTGTGAACCTTTAGAGACTTGACCATGTACCAAAGACTCAAGAATGCAAACAATGTCACACACATTGTAGGCTGCATACTTCGCATGGCATTTTCTCATTTATCAGTACATTGCTGACACCCTCTGTACCACAGTAGCTTGAATGTTGAGACTGGATGTAGAGGCACAACATTTACTTTTTGGACTTAAACTCCTTAAATCCCACAGACCTGGGGGAGGGTGTGTTCTAGGACCTCTGATGCAAACAAGTAACTTTTCCAAGCTCTGTACAGAAATTGTAGTTTGAATCTATGCTTAGTGATTCAAGTTACTGATTGACTTTGAAAAAGCAACTCTTTTTCTACATAACTTCTTATACCTAATTAATGCAGAGAGAAAAGTAACTAGAAGTATAAAATACTGTGGCTGGAAGCCTGCATCAGGAGATGTACTTGCATCACACAGTTATGTCTCCATAGCTACATCTCCTGATGCTATCACACACACACACACACACACACACACACACCTTGTAAGCAGTTCAGCTCCACCCACCCAATAGCCACTTGTGTTGTTGGAGGGTAGAGGGATCAATGTACAGGCTATTTTCCTGTAGCTGGACACACTGTAACAGGCATCCCACAGGGACTTCTGGGGGTCCTTGTGAGGTCCCTGCAAATCATGTCTTTGCAGTGCATCCAGCTACCAGAAAACAGCTGGATGCATCCTTGTTGATCCCCCTGCTCTTTGACAGCACAGAAAGGGCCAGGTTGAGGGAGGGTTATAGTTTCAAGGGGATTTTGATCACTGCAGTTAGAACAGAATTCTGACCTCCACAGCCACAACAAAAATGAGTTCAGACGGTATAAGTCTGACTTAACACCTTTATACTTCCCCAACAGGATTTCAGCTTCTGTATTATTCCTTCAGCATACATACAGTTAGGCTACTGTTTCATACTCATGATTATTATTTAGTCATGATTGTGACACTATTGCTATGATTGTAACTCACCCCACCAACCTACATTACCGGGTATCTGCTGAATGGGGAGAAGGAGGGCCATTCTGCAAACAATCAGAGCACAGTTGAACGAAGTTTGGGGTGGGGGGTCAGGCCAGGAGAAGTTACTTAGTTAAGTACTTAGTTAAGTATTCCAGCCTATAGTTTTTGGTTTTGAGAATTTTGTGAGAATTTTATATTTGAGCATTTAGTGATGGGCAGGTTTTTATGGTTTCACAAGGTTTGGGCCTAAATAAGGAACAGGTAATTGGGCACAAAGAATGAACACATACTGATCATGCTGGGACACATACTGATCTAAGTGTGTGATGCTCCTTTCTGTTTCAGGCTGCACTGCTCCTGCCCAGCCCAACCCTCCAATCACAGCTGCTCCCAGTAGTGGAGGAAGTGGCAGTGGAAGTTCTGGCAGCGGTGGCAGTCCTGGCAGCGGTGGCAGTGGTTTCTGTGCTGGCAAAGCCAATGGTCTCTACCCTGTGGCCAACAACAAGAATGCTTTCTGGCACTGTCTGGATGGAACCACATATGAGCAGCATTGCCAGACCGGCCTAGTCTTTGACACAAGCTGCAGCTGTTGCAACTGGGCATAAAATCAGATTCTCTGGCTCTTACTTGTGTACAATCCCAATGGAAATTATTTTTTCAGCTTAAACTCATGACAACAAATTAAAAAAAAGTATTCAAAATAACTCCTAATGTGTTGGTCTACTTCATTACAATGGTTCATCATTACATAGGCTAAGACCCTGTTTTGGAGGGAAGCAATGATGACAACAGCAGTGAGTGGGGAGACAGTGTGGCCAGTTGCTTCCCACCCATTCTGGTGGATATTCCAGAGATGTTTTGTTAGATATTCTATTTGTGGAGGGGTGGAGCTGTGCCCATACACTGCTACACTGCAGGTGAAGAGGGAATAACTTGCATAAGACAGTACTGGATATCACAAAGGTCTAAACAGTATAACCATTGGTTGAACTAGGAGTTATGTCAATGTAACACATACTGCCAACTGGATTCTGGCCACTGTTATGTATTTCAATTCATTTTAAACAAACCAATGTATTGTATATGTTACCTCAGGAACACTGGAGGTACACACAGATGTCATCTACTCACACTCTCAATTTGATGTGTACGTAGAATTCTAGGTAGTCAATAGCAGCATGGTAGGTATCATAGTATATCCCTTCCAAATGGTCATAAAGTTGTTATCTGTGGATGTTGTACTGTACATCCATCCCCCTTTAAATCCACTCAGGCCCAGAACATTTCATTGTCTGAAGCAAAGGACATGATGGCACCTCTATCCCCTCCGTGTATATAGAGAATTAAAATGGCAGCTGAATTATATTTCAGCTCTGGTGACAGGTAAGCATACTAGTTGAAGGGGAACAACCTAATTGGCACACAAGACTCTATACTCCAACACTTTACCAGAGCTCTGCATTCCCTGGGCATCAGCCACCTGAGGCACCTAGCTGTAGGGCCAGCCTAAACGTGCCATCATGATCCTACAACAATGGCTCTCAAAGTGTGAGGTGAGCCCCATGGGTGGCACAGGGCATCTGGAGAGAGAGCTTGGAAGTGCCAGGGAAGGATAAGATTCTGGGGCTGGTAAACCTCACGACAAAAGGATCAAAGGGAACTCAGATGGAGCTGCTGCTTTGATTTTGCAATTATAATTTTGGTTCCAATGTTTTCTCTTATGAGGTGTCACACACACCTCCCCTCCTCATTTCATTCTCATAATAGTTCTTGAAAAAAATCTGGGAAATAGAAAAATGAGTGAGCCAAGGTTACCCAATGAATTTCTTTGCTCACTACACAGTTGACTCTAGAACTCCTAAATCACTGTGCAACATTGTACAAAAGGTTGTATCTAAGGAAAGCATCCACCAAAAAAGAAGATAGGAAGTTCATATCTCATACTAGTTTTGTCTGTTTTTTGAACCAAAATTATTCTCCTCAGAAGGAGGTGCACCATTCCTGGAACACTGCAATACCAGGTTGATGCATGGAGTGGAGAGCAAGCTCCTGTTCCATCTCCTAGTCCCAAAAATCCATTTAATATATAGTTCTCAATTAGAGACTATATCAGATATTAAACTGATAAGAATAGATTAATCATTTTATTAGAGAATATTTATAAATACAATTTAACATGACAATATAACATAATACATAATAAACCAAAGAATGCAATTGCAAAAAAAAGTACAGTAGAATAATAAACATAATAAATATATATAAAGCAAATCTCATTCCTAGGATAAGTTAAATTCTTAAAACATATTTTAAGAGAACAAAACATACTAAAGGAGACCAATAATATATTTTACCTTCAGATCACTATGTGATCACTAATATATCCAACAGATGCATACCGTACATAGACTATAAATAATTTCTAATATAGAAAAGCTATTCCAATTTTTTTCACCTCTTCTCTGCAAGTGCAAAAACTGACTCCTCATACTGACAGTGGCCTGAAATATGCTTGATATAAATGTTTCGGGACCATCTAATGGTATCTGATACTATTAGCCTGCACATGAGTTTAGTATAGCATCTTCCTACCCCACAAACTCTCATTACGGGCTCATTTGCTGGGTCCCAGCCACCCAGGGCTACTACAAATAATGCATGAACAGCGACCTCATATCGCCTTCATCACAGTACATCAGCCAGAGGGGTATACTTCTGGTGTATATGTTCTCTAGCCTCCTTCATGGTCGGTTTCTTGTTTTCAAAGGGGATTGTGATGTCCATGATGATTATCTTTTTCTGGTATTTGTCCATAGTAACGATGTCCAGTCTCAAATGGCTACCTGCTTCAGGCACAGTTCGATTTAGGTAGATGGTGTTCATTGAGGCTGGGATGGCTTTAGCCAGTCGGTTCGTTATTGTGTCATGCCAATGTTTCCAGGCTGTTGAGTGTGGGAGATAGTTACAGAGCATGTGTGGTAGTATCTCATTCGTGTGACCACAGTGACAGCAATGTTTATCATGGTTGTGAGATTTCATGGCACCATTGAGAGGCACAATGTTCAGGAGAGCTCGGTGGATAAATCGCAATTTGGTAAAATGGGTATAATCACCACATGGTATAAAATGATTGCTTGAGTCCCATTGCAAGGTTATCTCAAAAATTTTGCCCTGATCAGGTTTGCTCAGAAGAGCAGTGGTATATTTCCCCCTTAAGAGTTCTTCCAGTGAACTTTCTAGCAGGTGCCTTGTTTTATGGGAGAAAACTAGTACCACTGGTAGGTTCCCTTTCATGGTGGTGAGCTGCGGACCCTCTTCTGGAACCCAAACTCATTGGCACCCAATTAGTTTGCTAAGGCAGTGGGTTGTTTTCTGGGTACAAGTGAAGAGGGAAGAGAAGGCACCACCATCACATCCAAATTCATTTTCCAGTGACCCAAAGAGATTATGTGGCCAGGTCACCGTCAGCTGGAGTTCTATCTATATGCTTTTGGACAACTTCCTTAAGGGAGCCTAGAGCAACAGATTTCATAGTCTTCTCAGGGCAAGTGAGGAGGCAGAACACATGAATGATGGTTGCAGCATCCCCTGAGTCCCCCAGCTTAGGAATCCCTGTTCCTCCATGTCGCTAAGCAACATGCAAGATGTCATTAGTGGCTCATTTGGGAAGACAGCCACTTTTTAAGTAAGCAATGATTGCTCGCTCAACTCTGCTAAGTGCTGTTTTCTGGACCAACGATCCCCGGAGAGCAAAGTCGATCCTTGGAATGTCCTAAGCACGTCGATCTTTTGCCATGGGGCTAAGAGAGACTCATATAATTTCTGTTATGTAAATACGAAGTCCACTCTGCCTAGCAAGGCAGTAAAACTGTTGCAGAGTTTCAACAAAAGATGTGAGCTTTGAGCAAAGAATTGCATATCTCTGGTAAGAATTCAATAAAGTCTGAAAAGTCTTCCATAGCTTTATTGTAAGATTAACAAGTTAAACAAAAATACAGAGAGCATTCATTTATGCTTCTGTGTCTCGCCAAGGTTTCTTCAAAACTAGCAGGGAAAAGGAGCTTGCATTGCATGGCACCAAAAACTCCCTTGCTTTTATAATAAAATACTTACAATACATTCAGTCTGCTCTGAGAAAGGAAAGTAACTATTCCCATCTATGCTTTGTTTACCTAGCCTTGAAAAGAAAGGCTCAAAACACAAACCAGGGCACCAATCCTGACAGATTTGCAACCTCCAGCAAAACTAGCTGGCTGTTTCTGCCTGGTGATTAAAATTATCCAAAGGAACTCATGAATTCCAATTACAATATCCATTTTCCCTGACAATTTCTTGGCATCCGTTATCCACGCAATGGCATGGAGAGTAGCCTCAGGGGTCTGGCAGCTTCAGAAACCTGTTGGAGTGCCTAGATGTTGGTAGATATCTCCTTCTTTAAGATGGATCATATGTTTCCTTTGGATGGTAACGGGAATTGGTAAAACCTGATCTTTCAAGCTCCCATTAACATGAAGTGTTGCACACTTTTAAGCACTGAAGCTGAGGCCCATCTCATCTGCAGCATGTGCAGCTGCATTTAACATGTGTTGGAGCTCTCTGGGCTTCTCAGCTACCAGGACTAAATCATCGACATCGGCTAGGATGCTCACTTTATTTCCATATAGGTTAAAGCCTCCAAGGCCGTTGATGATATAATGAAGGAAGGGCTCCATAGCGAGGTTGAAAATAATTGGGCTAAGTGGGCAGCCCTGTTTTACCCCACAGCGGACCCGAATTTCTGCAATCTCACCTTCCACAGCCCACACTATACTACTACAGTTGTTATAAAGTTCATGAAGAAGGTCAAGAAATGCTGAAGGCATGCCCAGTTCAGCCAAGGTGTCAAGGATGTGACAGTGAGGAACAGAACCAAAAGCATTGCTAATGTCAAGCCAAGTGTAGTATGTGGGGAAATCATTATTGTAATGCAATACAATCTTGTGTATCCCATGTTATGTTCAGTTTAGGAATTTTCCCTGCATGCATCAGTTCTTCCACTCCCCCCTTCTCCTTTCACTAGGCAATTTCAGCCAACTGGAGCAATGGGTCATTCATCACATGAGATAATTTAAATATTATTACACTTTGTCTAAGTTCCTTTTAAGTTAAGGCTCCATGCGGCTGTCGCCATGTTGGCAGTCTGTTAGCAGTCTTTGAGTCCTTTTTAATAGAGTCATCATGTAGCCCACACTGCTTAAGGCTGGGTGAGTCTTTTCCTACCCTAAATCCTCTTAGTTAGCTAGGGACCTTTTAAAGTTTGTTTTAATATGTAGATTAAGATTGATATACCTTCAGTAAACTTTTGATATGCTTTTTAAACTGACTTCTTTGTTGTTTTAATGAGTCTAATTGATTGGGTGATCGGACTACACATTTAAATGTTAATTGAGCTGTGTTTGCATTCCGATGCCTTTTACTCTGCTTGCTTTGAAAGAAAAGTGTTTTTACTTTTAAAGAGGATATTTTTATTTTTAACAGGGCTAGATCCCTGGAATTTTTAATACATTTTTAAATTTTAGACTCATACCTCCAACACCAAGCCACAGTGGGATCACAGGGGGCTGTTGTGTCAGTTGGTTTCCTTTGGTGGACTGGGGTTTCGATGCCCTCACTTCCAGTGGAGGCTTCCAAATCCATAGCGGTTGAGACAAATTAAACTGATATCCTTTTATTAGAGAATATTTAGAAATACAATTTAACATGACAATATAATATAATACATAATAAGACCAAAGAATGCAATTGAAAAAAGTACAGTAGAAATATAAACAGTATAAACAATATACAGTATATAAAGCAAATCTCATTCCTAGGATACTACACTTGATCTTAGCCAAAAGGCTGAGAAGCAATACCAATGCACTTTGAAGACACAGTAGAAAGATTCTCCAGTGACATCTGAGGTGACCAAGAGTAAATGAATGCTTCAAAGAGCTCAGTGCTGTATCAGACTCAGTAGAGATTGTAATTCCACATGATGTACTCTGAGAAGTGTACATCATGTTTCCATCATGTGAGAAAACAGACTCTGACAGAAAATTTAATCTGAAAAAAATCTGTGAATTCCTTCAACCTCATCATCACTTTGGTTGCTCCGATGGCTATTAATGTGATATTTGCATAAACTTATGCCCCCATCATGTGCTATGTACTTGTTAATCCACTGCCCGCCAGCAGAGGTCTCTGAAATTTCATTTCAGCAGAGGTCATGAGGAAACACTTGCAAGAAAGCAATTGTCTAAAATAAAATGTAATGTCATATAGAAATTTTCTGTACATAATGAGTGCAGAAAACTTATCTATTGTTATCTTCCTTTCAGAACTATTTACTAGCAAATCCTGAGTCTGAGAAGCTGCCTTCTCAGACTTCTCAGACTCCTGCCTTTCAGACTATTTGATCTGGGCATAAAACATACCCCTGCATATGACAGGCTACATCACTTTTCATTTCTATTGGTTTAAATACAGCCCTTCCTCAGATTAACTCTGTACAATTCCAATCCCGCACAATAAATCAGCAAAGTAATGTTTCTATGTTCATACTTTTAGTAGAAAGTCAGAGTCCAAGGTCTCTTTTGCATTTTTACATATTAAATACCCCCTGGTCCAAGTTTCTTTGTCAGATTTCATCCCAAAACGTGGATCCAAAGCAAATCTCTCAGCTCCAACTAAGTCTTGGAGCTTAGTTGGACTTTAGCTAAACTTTAAAGCTACATGACATTCAACTTTCTAATAAAATCTTCATGATTAGGGAACTGTAGTGAAAAGGTCTGAAGCTACAGAAGGGAAAACTCTAGTTTTTTTTTCCAACAGTAGCACTGATATCTGGAATGCCACATGGCAATGCAAATATTAATCAGGTCTACATCAGCACTGGTTCTCAACATGTAAGTAGCGCATGTACCACCAATGGGATGTAGAAGTAGTCTCGGTGGGATGCAAGATACTCATAATAATTACTGTACTAAGAATGTGCTCTCTTTCAATATCCACGTCCTCTTCCAGGTGTGATGTGCTATCTCCTATTAACCCAGAGTGCCATAGATTACCCATTTGTGATCTTTTTGCATCCTAGTATTCAGTTTCATCATTTGTTGATTCTCCTGATTCCACCATCACCCCCGCTAAGCATACTATTTGAGAATAAGCATTAATTAATTCAGTGGGATTTACCTCTGAGTAAACATATATAGGACTTCAGTACAAACTCATACTTTGGATAAATAGGATTCTTCCTAGAAAACGAAATGTGTCCACCAACAAAAACAACTTTTTGAAAGCAAAAGTGCAAGGCCAGCCCAGACATTAGACATGGGCAGCCATGAGAGGATGTTGATTTGGCTTGTCCTGGAAAGGTAGCAAAATGTTACTTCTTTACATCCTTATCACTGTATTTTTACTGACAGTGAGTGAGGAGACAAATTTCTGAGATTTTTCTGCCTCAGGTGGCAAAAGAACTTGACTGGCTTTGGGTGCTCTGTGCCTTGACAAAGGAAGGGTTATTTGCTGCTCTACATCAAACAGCATAAAGTCTTTGGACAGCTCACCATAAGCATGATGTAAATTAGATAAGTGGGTTTTGAAAACTGGTAAGAGTTTATCCAAAGGCTGTGCTGTTTTATAAATATGATGTCAATTGTGTGTCACAATCAGACCAAAGCAATCCCAGGATTACAGTTCTATGACCTCTATGATGTCAGGAGGCTGAAGATCATCTTGTTCTGGAGAACCACTATTTGAGGGAGGGAGGTGATCAGAGGTTCACTATTCTGGGTCTGTCTTTAAATAGTGTCCAGCCACAAATACACTGAAATGCAGTTCAATGCTGCTCAACTGCAGATAATCTGAAACACATTTTGAACCATGACAAGTCAGTATAGTCCAGGTAAGCATGTAAACATTGTTAGGCTACTGCTTATCCAGCTGCAAGTCCCATTTAACACATTAGTTCTTATTTATGAATAGTCATACATAGGCTTGTACTGCTCATCAATAGTATCTGGTCAGTGTGAAGTCTCTCATTTGACTGACTTCATGCCTCTCAATAATTCACAAGCCTCAACCAGACCTACCTACCAGGATATCCTATTCATGAGAAATTAAGTAGACTGAGGCAGTTGCCTCAGGCAGCAGATGCTGAAGCAACAGCAGCAACAGGTCCTTCTCCCACTTGTCCCCCTGAATCCCCTAAGCCAGTGGTCCCCAAACTTTTTAGCTCCAGGGACCAATTTCATGGAAGACCATTTTTCCAGGGACCAGGGGGATCCAAAAATGTGGGCCCTTCAAAAGGATCCAAGAGCTCCTTTTTATGAAAAACCCTTCTATCCCATTTTTTCTCTTGGACCCCATTTCAAGTTTAGCCACCATATACTGAATAGACTCTAGAACTATTTATTTATTTGTTTATTGCATTTATATGCCACCCTTCTCCTGGTGTGGGATCCAAGGTGGCTCACAAACAATAAAACATTTCTTTAAAGCATACCAATAAAATTAAAATGCAAGCAAAATGTTGCCATTTTTAGAAATAATACATTAAACAATATAAAATAATTTAAAAACACAGAAAAGTTAAAGCTAGAATACCCACCGCCATAAGAAGGCTTCCTGCAAGGAAACCTCTTTCAGCCCAAAGGCAAAATTCAATTTCAAGGAATTTCACGTGGGCCACGCTTCACTGGTGGGCAAAGGGGGGGAATCTCACCTCCTCTCCCTTTTTGAAACAGCTTTCCATCTGCTTGCTTCTTAAAATCCATCGCTGGTGGCAAAGGGAAGGCAGTGACCATCAGGGGGCCACTTGGAAAAGGGGGGGGGGATCCTAGTCAGCTCCTGCCTTCCCTTTGCAGCTAGCATCCGAACCAGAGACCCCTGGCAGGAAGGATAAAGGTTTTTCACACCTAATATCCAAATGAGTCCTTCTCAGATAAAAACAGTGTGGGTGTCTTTACACACAAAAAGATCACTGTGACTTACTGGAGGGAGGCTGGAGTGAACAGCTACTGCCTGGCATAGACGAGAAGGTTGATTTCTGTGTCTTCTCTTCTCTGCCCCTTCAAGCAGCAGCCAGACAGCCAGGCTGAGAGAGAGGCTGCTGTAGCTTCCCACCAAGACAGCCTCATGGTGCATGTGTGATAATCTTTTTGCAAGGTTTTTGCAAGCTCTGCAAGGCTTTTTGCAAACCTTTTGAAAGCTGTTAGCTCCCCTTCAAGCATTGCTGCTTGAAGGGGAACGAACAGAGCTTGTGAAAAGCAGCAACCAGGCAGCTAGGCTCAGGCTGACTGCCAACTGGACACCTCACACGCGGCCCGGTCCCTAACAGACCATGGACCACTACCGGTCCAGGGACTGGTGGTTGGGACCCCTGTCCTAAGCAACTTTCCTCTGTCTCCATAGGCTAGTAGCTGGTTCCCTTAAGGTACAAGTAGGGGGCTGTGTTCCACCTCTAGTATTGTGATAAGATTCAACTATCAGTATGATTGGGTGTTGTATATGGAAGGGGGTTCCATCTTGTTCTTGGTCTAAGGTGTCAAAATGCCCTGGACTAGCCCTGCTACCTAACTCATCTTAATTTATCTACTGCCAGCATCAGTGCTGTACATGTTGTTGTTGTGTGCCTTCAAGTTGTTTCTGACTTATGCCAATCGTAAGGCAAACCTATCACAGAGTTTCTTGGCAAGATTTGTTCAGAGGGGGGTTGTCTTTGCCTTCTTCTGAGGCTGAGAGAGTGTGACTTGCTCAAGGTCACCCAGTGGGTTTCCATGGCTAAGTGGGGATTCGAACTCTGGCCTCAAGTCCAATGCGCAACCCACCACACCAGTCTGGCTCTCACTATAACAAACAGGTTAATCAGTGCTACTCCCTGATCAAAGAGTTTGTGAGGCAACTAGAAGAAAAATCTGGGACTGAGCAATAAATAAATAAATAAATAAATGTCACATACTAGTGGGACTGTAGAAAACCAAGAGGTCACTGAGTAAAGTTACCATACTTTAAAAATGCTAAGCTGACCTGATAGTCTGGTTCTTCCACTCTATGTTGGTTTCCAAAGAACTTTAGTGACAAGAACCTAAATCTAATTGCTAACCCTAGGAAGAACCACTGATTCAACTGCTGAATGGTAAGCCAGCATGTTGCAGAAGAGCCAGTATAGTTTGAATATTGGGCTAGGAGGCTTATCACACAAGGAAGTAAAACAACAGTGCAGCCAGTATGTTTTACCTTCCATTCTGCCTTACTGCATGGCATTGGTAGTCAGCTGTTCTTCCATTCTGATCCCATGGGAGACAGTGATAAATACAAATCTTTTTTCTAATAGATTTTTCCAGTTAGAAAAAAAGACTTGCTTTTACCACCATCTTCCACGGGACCAGAATGGGAGAACAGCTGGGGAATGCCAACATCGTATGATAAGGCAAAATGTTCCAGCTGCACTGCTACTTTACTTGCTCATGTGATAAGATGCTAGGACACCAGACAGCCAGGGTTCAAATCCCATTTACCCTTGGAAACTCACTGGGTGATCTTTGGTAAGTTTTAGTCTCTGAGCCTCAGAAGAAAGCAGTAGCAAACCACTTCAAAATAAATCTTGCCAAGAAAACCCTAGGTTCCCATAAGTCATGTTGAAGGCACATAAGAACAAGAAGTCCACACATCCTATTGACTCTCTAGGTCTGCTCTAGATAGGGCTTGTGATCAGATTGTAGCCAAAGTGCAGTTCTCCAGATTTCTTGGAATACAGCTCTTAACATTCCTCGCCATTTGGCTATACTGGCTGGGTAGGCTGGGAGTTGTAGTTTAGTAGCTTAACAACATCTGATCAGTACAAGCCTAACAACAACACATGGTTTATCACTCCAATTTAAATGTGTGTTTGATTCTCAAGCACTAGGGCTGCAGAGATAGGGAAACAGCAAGCAATAGCAAAGTAGCTAAGTCATAGCAAAAGCCATTAAAAAGCACAATCCTAGGGCTTGTCTACACAAAATAGCAAGTCGCAGCAGCTGCAACCTGTCTTAATGGTTTTACGGCCCCCATAAACTTTGCGCCTGTAGCCGAGACAGCAGCCGCAAGTGGATTACTTGCATTTTTAAATCTGCCGCCAAACTTTTTTTAAAAACTACTTCTATGGTGCACATAAGCGATATTCCACCTTTCCAAAAAGAGAGAGAGAGAGAGAAAGATAACACAAATCCCCATTTTATCACCTTAGCAATCACTTAGCAATCACTTAGCAATCACTTGCTAAGGCAAAAATCCAACATGGTGGCAGCGGGTGCTTGTCCTGTAACCAAGGCCTGCCTCCTGTGTTCATCCAGCTGATCAGGTTTGTACTTTGTCTTGTATGGGGAAGCGATTCATGTCAAATTGCTTATCTTAACCAGCGATAATGCACATATCACTGGAGCTTTTTTAAAAAGTCGGGGAAAGCTACAAATGCTTTCCTTGTGTACTTTTTTGCTCTTTTTGGCACTCCTCCTTCACAATACAATGAGACAATGTGGGAGTCCATTAAGATAGCTCATTTTCTGAGCGAATTCTGTGAGGAGTATTTTCACCGTGTAGACAACCCCCTGTTCATCTCTACTTAGAAGTAAATTTCATTGAGGTCAAAGGTTCCAGGTAGCAATGCATAGGATTGCAACTGTGTGTTTATATTATATGTTATGTTTATATGTTAATTTTGTTGTTCCCCATCTAGATTCACAGGGAGAGTCGGGTAAGTATTATTATTATTATTATTATTACATAAACTCCTTAGGAGTAATGATCTACACATAGGAATGTTGCTGAAAAAATAAAATCACCATCAAGGTTCTTTTCCCCATTACAGTATTAACATTGCTAGACTAGAACTGCAGACCTCTGTTGCAGCACATCCTTAGTAATGGGTTGAAACCAGCACTGAGTGGTTACTTTTTGAACTACAGTACAACTACAGACAGACCTTAGCAGTATAAAATAAGCAAAAATAAATCATGTTTTAAATGTATTTTAAACTGTTTTTAACTATCTGTCTTTAATAGTACAGTACTGTACTGCTATTCAATTGTGGGTTGTTGTTTTTTTAAAAAAATTGCAATACTGTATAACATTTAACACAACATGTATTTTAAATTCTTGTAAGGCACTTTGGGTGGGGGCGAGGAGGAGGTTGGGTCTACATTAAAGAAATAAGCAAAACACACCAGTGTGTGAAGTTGAAGGCTTTTACAGCCGGCATCCATAGGTTTTCCATGTTTTTTTTCTGGGCTGTGAGGCCGTGTTCTGGAAGAATTTATTCCTGACGTTTTGCCTGCATCTGTGACTGCCATCTTCAGAGAATGGTGGTGTGTGGGTGTGTGGGGTTTATATACTGTGAGTTCCTGTTGGAGAGGATATGCAAATGTGTGTATTTGAATGACTAATTCCTGGGGGGGAGATATATGAGGAGGATTAGTGTCTGTTTGGCTAATGGTCCATTGTCTGCTGGAAATCCCCCTGTCCCTGGGTGAAGTTCATTTGCATGTGTTAACTCACAGTATATAAACCCTACACACCCCTACGTCATCATTCTCTGAAGATGCCAGACACGGATGCAGGTGAAGCATCAGGAATAAACTCTTCTGGAACATGACCTCACAGCCCGGGGGAAAAAACCCACAGAAAACCTATAAAAACACACCAGCTTTGCTTTCTTCCCTCGCCAGAGAGAAAACTCTGCTGTATCCAGGGTAGTGGTTTATAACAGTTTATGAAAAGTCAACGGGAACTTTTTCTATGATTCCTTTTTTTTTTTCCTTTCCCTGGAATGGAAATGTATACCTAAAGAAAATCTTAGTCATTGGTGGGTGGGTAGTCAAATAAAAAAGGGAAAAATAATACAATATAATATGTTTTTTATCCTTTCTAATTTAATACTGTTTTAAGGGGTGTGTGGGTTAGGGTACTGTTGTAATCATGGAGCTTTTATGCTCCATGTCATGAAACAAGCCATGCCAGACCAATCTGATCTCTTTTTTTGATAAAATTACCAGCTTGGTAGATGAAGGGAACGTGGTGGATATTGCATACCTTGATTTCAGTAAGGTCTTTGACAAGGTTCCCCATGACATTCTTGCAAACAAGCTTGTAAAGTGTGGGCTAGACAAGTTAACTGTTAAATGGATTTGTAATTGGTTGACCAGCCGAACCCAAAGGATGCTCTGCAGTGGCTCCTCTTCGTCTTGGAAAGATGTGACCAGTGGGGTGCCACAGGGTTCTGTCCTGAGCCCAGTGCTATTCAACATCTTTATCAATGACTTGGATGAGGGAATTAGGGACATACTTATCAAATTTACAGATGACACCAAATTAGGAGGAGTAGCTAATACCCTAGAGGACAGGATCAAAATGACCTGGATAGACTGGAGAGCTGGGCCAAAGCTAACAAAATGAAAGTCAATACGGAGCAATGAAAGGTACTGCACTTAGGGCGGAAAAATGAAATGCATAGATATAGGATGGGGGAGACTTGGCTGAATGAGACTACATGCGAAAGGGATCTAGGAGTCCTGGGCTGCATCAATAGAAGTACTGTATAGTGTCCAGATCAAGGGAAGTAATAGTGCCGCTCTATTCTGCCTTGGTGAGGCCTCACCTACAATACTGCGTCTAGTTCTGGACACCACAATTCAAAAAGGATATTTACAAATTGGAGCGTGTTCAGTGAAGGGCGACTAAAATGGTGGAAAATGGTGGAAACCATGCCTTATGAGGAAAGACTTAGGGAGCTGGGTATGTTTAGCCTGGAAAAAAGACAGTTAAGGGGCGATATGATTGCCCTGTTTAAGTATTTGAAGGGGTATCATGTTGAGGATGGAGCAAGCTTGTTTTCTGCTGCTCCAGAGACTAGAACACGGAGCAATGGATGCAAGCTCCAGGAGCAGAAATTCCACCTCAACATTAGGAGGAACTTTCTGACAGTAAGAGTTGTTTGGCTCGGAGCATGGTGGGGTCTCCTTCCTTGGAGGTCTTTAAACAGAGGCTGGATGGCCATCTGTCAGGGATGCTTTGATCAAGATTTCCTGCGTGGCAGGGGGTTGGACTGGATGGCCCTCGTGGTCTCTTCCAAGTCTACAATTCTATGATTCTATGATTCTATGCTGTAAGCCGCCCCGATTGCGTTGCAGAGGGGCGGGATGAAACTAAAATGTATTATTATTATTATTATTATTATTACAGTTGTCCCTCAGTATGCACGGATTTGGTATCCATGGATTTAAGTATTCATGGTTTGAAAATATTCTTTAAAAAATAATAATCCAAAAAGCAAACCTTGATTTTGCCATCTTATCTAAGGGACACCATTTTGTTATGCCATTGCATATAATGGGACTTGAGTATTCACGGATTTTGGTATCCACGGATGGTCCTGGAACCCAAACTCCAGCAAATTTGAAGGGACAACTGTAATATATGTTGGATTAAGTAGAAATAATCATATCTCTGGGTTCTCTTTTATATATATATATATGTATGTATATGTATGTGTATGTATGTGTATGTATGTGTATATATATATATATATATATATATTTGAACCAGATAGAAGTATCGTTGTATAAACACACAAAGAAAATCACAACAAAGAAGATAAGATGATATTATGTTTATTAATATTTACAGTTCTCAGTCTATCTCTTTGTGTACAACAAAAGAACAAGTTTTTATTTTATTGTAATAATATTGTTACATCTTATTGTTTATTGTTTTTATAAAAACATTTTTTAAAAAAGTATATGGAATGATTTGATTGTGTATTCCTGCATGGCAGGGGGTTGGACTGGATGGCCCTTGTGGTCTACCACACTACTTTTATAGCACTATTATTCCACTTTAACTGCTCTGGCTGCCTCCTATGGAATCCTGGGATTTGCAGTTTAGGGAGGGACACTTAGCCCTCTCAGCCACAGAGCTCTTAGGCCTCACTAAACTACAAACCCCCAGAATTCCACAGGTGAATTCATAGCAGTTAAAGTGGAATAATAGTGCTGTAGCAGTGTAGTGTGATAAAGTCCTAGCTAAGGGGCCCCCATTTCCTCTCTGGCTCAGGGCAGGTTGGCGTTACTGAGGAGGGACCCCCTTGGTTCTTGTGGTGTGTTGACGTTGTTCTTTCTGCCTTCCTCCCCGGCCTTGGCCACTCCTCGCCCCTCCTCTCAGCGGCTACCCCGCGCCGCTCCATCGTTTGGGCCGACAGCCAGAAGGGCGGCCCCCCTCTGTTTCCATGGCAACTGCTGGGTTCCACCCACATGAGGAGCGTCCTCGGGATGATTTCGCAGCAGCGGCAGCTGGTGTGGGACCTCACGGGTAAGCGGCGCGGCAGCGGTTGGCCAGAAGGGGCGGAGGGAGGGAGGGAGAGGGAGCGGAAGGGGGCGACTCTGGCGGCGAGGGTCCTTCCGTCAGCCCGCCTGTTTCCTCACCAGAGCCACCTGTTTGGCCAATGCCCACTGCGAAGGAAGGATGCCGTGGCCTGGGGGTGACCCGGTCAATGAGGGGGAAGCCTCCTGTCCCTTTAATGGCGGGGGGTGCAAGAGGGAATTTCAACAGGCGTTGCTTGTCAAGCGAGCAACAACTGCTGAACTTTCCTCTTCTACACAACCTTTAAAAGTGCAGGAGCCTTCTCCTATATTTCACCTGGCCACCCTACCTAGCTGGGTTAAAATGGGATATAGCAGTGGCTCTTAACCTTTGCTTAACCCTTTAAATATTTTTTGTTGCTGTGGACCCCCAAGCAGGAACGGTTTAAGGAATTGGGGGGGGCTGCAATGCTTTATTTTTGGGGGCCCATATGTTTATCTCAGGTCAGTGTAACCTAACTCAACCTAAGCTATTCACAGTACAGGTTATTCAGATTACTACTAACAATGTTTTTGCAGGAGGAGGGTTACAACGGGGCCCCCACAATAATGGGGGCCCCTGCGGATGCTGACGCCGCTGATGCCTTACACCGGCCCTGCCCCCAAGACTTAAGATTTAAAACCTTAACAACAACAATAATACCTAATCCTAATAATAATAATACAATTACACCATCCATGAAACCTTCCCTTAGAGGCTCTGGAGGGGGAGGGAAGTCTTTTCTCCTGCTTCTTCTTGCAAATTTGAGGCTGGAGTGAATTGAATGGCAATGCACAATCTAAGCCAGCCAGCCAGCCTTTGCCTTGGTTCCTGAAGGGGAGGGAAGACTTTTTCTTCTTCTTCTTGCAGATTCGTGACTGCAGTGGATTGAATGGCAATGCTTAAGCCAAGCCAGCCAGCCTTTGCCTTGGCTGCTGTCACATGGGCTGAGCAGCCTTCAAGCCTTCATGGACTCCCTGTGAGAACAATGCGCCCCCCTGGGTGTCCGCAGACCACAGGTTAAGAACCATTGGGATATAGTTCTTCTCTGACTCTGAGGCACTTTACGCCTTTCCTAGGGGTCCTTTCATGCTATGCCATTATAGTGCTAGGATTCTAGATTAACTGCCATAGCCTCATCCTATGGAATCCTGGGATTTGTAGTGTGGGAAAGCACTAAGGCTCTCTGGCTGAGAATTCTAAATATCCTTCCCAATGAGAACTAATGTGGTCTGATGGCTTGAGTGTTGGATTTGGCTCAGCAGGATTTAAATCCCAACTTGGTCATGGAAGCCCATGGAGTGATCTTGGGCAAGTCATATTCTCTCAGCCTCAGAAGAGGGTAATGGAAAACATTCTCTGAATAAAATCCCAAATCCACAAGACAGTGATACTGTTATTGGGCCAACTAAAAAGCACAAAATAAATCTGGCCAAGAAAACCCTTGGACCTCTATGGAGTTTTGTATACAGGTTGACCCCCGTATCTGCAGGGGTCGCTTTCTAAGTCCCCCCATGGATACTTGAAACCTTGGATAATAGGGAACCCTGTTATTTTCAACGCTCTCTGGCTGAGAATTGTGCAAATCCCAGACTTCCATAGGATGTTGCCATGGCAATTAAAATGGAATCACAGTGCTATAATCAAGTCCGAGGATGTGGTTAACACACTTGCGTCACTGTGCCTAGAGTCAAAGAATCTTCTGGTTTCTCTGTTCTATATGGGAATGAAAATTCTGTGGATTGGAAGATGTTTTGAAATGGTGAAAGGAAAATCTCCATGAGGTATCTCTTCCCACTCTACTAATACCTGACTGACACTCATTAGTATTCTTGATCTTTCCAGACGCACAGAAACGAAATTCCTTTGGATTATGTCAGGAGAGGAGACTTTTTCCTGTTTCTTATGCTCCAGACCGGTTAGGCAATCAGCATGTACCTATTAAAGGTCATCCCAGTCGTGGACCTGGAACTTATAACAATTCAGAGGTAAGTTATACTTTCTGTAATCTAGCTGTATTTTTTCTCTGTGGAGCTTTCTTTTTGAAATAAAGGGGGGAAAGCTCTTTACCCATCCCTAATTGCATTCCATGCACTATAATTAAAAGCAACCATCCCTGCCTTGGAAATTTTGTTTTAAAATACCTGGTGTGCTATTGTTCTAGGGAATTCTAGACTAGAACCAGAGAGAACAGGGTTCAAATTGCCACTCATCCATGAAGTGTACTAAATCAGCTTGGACCAACCATGCTCTTTCAGTTTCATCTACCTGACAGGGTTTTTGTGAGCATAAAACGGGGTACAACATTGTATGCTGCTCTGAGCACATTGGAGAAAGGGTGGCATCTCCATAATAAAGAATAGTAAAGAAATAGTAAAATAAATAACCTGTAGTCTGAGTATCTGGGACTGCTGTCCCCAAATAAATTAAGATGTTTAAGTTCATATGTCCATTCATTTTAATGGGGCTAAATGTAAGTATCAAAACCTAACTGGTTCAGGCAGTGGCTAAAGACATGTATGCAGAGGGGACAGAAAGTGCCACCCTGTACATTTTAATCCTGCCAAACTCAGAACCAAAAGGAACAATATAGATCACTAAGATTTACTCGAGAGTTAAGATGGAAAAGTTAGCTGTTTGAATTCAGTCACAACCTCAGACAATGGATCTTACTTATGTCAGTAACAATTGTTGAAAAGTTATCTCGTATTAAAACCATGGGGTGTTCGTTTTTCTGGAGAAAAATGTTCTCCGACCATAAACTGTTTCTCAATCTCTCTGGCTTTTCTTTGCAAACGAAGATTTAGGAAGGACTCATCCCATGTTTTCTGCAAGCGTGCTGATGACTAAAAAGTCCAATCCGAGATAGACAAGTCCGGTTGCAGAAAGCACAGCAGAAGGTATCCTTGGGTGATGTTACCGGGTTGTGATTCTTTCTGCGTTGCCGTTTCTCTTCAAGACTTGTTCGGCGTGAGCTCTCAAATAAGGCTGCAACATTGTGGATAGTGTGTCTCCATGCCTCCCGATGTGAGGCCAGGGCAGACCATTGTTGGTGATCAATTTGGCCAAGCCTGAGATGTTGTTTCAGGGAGTCCTTGTATTGCTTTTTTGGAGCGCCCCTCTTACGCTGACCCGTGGCGAGTTCACCGTAGAGTACTATTTTGGGGAGGCGATGGTCCTCCATCCTAGACACATGCCCTGCCCAGCGCAGCTGTGTTCTCAATATCATGGCCTCAATGCTGGTGATCCCTGCTTGCTCAAGGACAGCAACATTCATTAAACTGTTTCACAGATGAGAGAAATATCTATTATTTCTTAATTCCTCCATTTTCACAAAGGTACATTTGAGCTTGGAATGTTATTTTTTAGATATTTCTCTTTACAAGAAGGTAAATTGTTGCATGTTTTGCAAGTAATCGACTAGTGAAATGTTATTAACATATTACTTTCCCCTTTTCTGTTATTATTGTAAGAAAAATGCAACAAATTAGAAGTTCTTTTCAAAAGCAACAAATTACTGGAAAAGATTACTCATTGCAATCACCCGCTTCCAGAAAAGGCCTACAGGCGAATGATCTATGCATGGTCTGGTTGCCTTTTGCCTATCTGTGAACCTGCAATGAGACCACGCTCTTCTTGCTTTAGCAATGGGGCATACATGCCAGAGGGTGTGCCATCTAGGCTGACTTGAATCTTAGAACCTTTAGGGGTTTTTTTAATCTATTACTGTAGGTTGAAATAACCTGTGTGGTATTTTTAACACAGAGAAACACCTTTCTATATGATCTGGTTAACAGACCAGAGAGTACTAAAGGTTATACCATGGGAGCAAGAACAGCCCCACGTTTTGGACTCGTTACCAAGGTAAAAGCAGTTTCCCCCTCTTCTGCATATACTTATCTCATGGATTGTAAAAATATACTGTAATACAGACAATTGAATATATAGACTGTAAAACTATAAAACCCTATGAAATTCATGGGGTTGCCATCAGTCAGCAAGTGGCTTGACATACACACACACAGTACATATATGCATCAGAGACAAAACTATCATGAATGAACACTTTGTCATTGTTTGGTAAGATGATGCCCCCAGCAAAACCTACATTCATCGTCTTATATTGGTAGTACAGTATGAGATGAAACACAGGAGTGCAACATTTCAGAATTTATAAAGGAGGTATTTATATAGTGGAGCACTAGAACACGTGCTTTACATGCCAAAGAAGGGGTGGGAACAAAAGATCTCTGGCTCAGGCCTATGAGAATTACTGACAATTAGTGGAGAGAGTATCTTGCCTGTCTCAAGATAAGGCAGTTTCATGTATTCATTATATGCTTTGCTTTTAGTTCTAGCATTTTGTATTTAATATTGTCTTAATATGATTCCTGGGTTCCTTACTCAGCAAAGGAGAATGAGGGTGCTAAACATACTTACTAGGAGAGGGATGAGGAATTTATGGTCTTTCAAAGATGGCTGGAATGTAGTTGCCACCATCTCTGACCAGTGACTTCAACTGATAGTTCAGCAAGATCTAGAGGCAGGGATGGAGAACCTTTGGTCTTCTAGATGTTTTGAACGTCAACTCCCACAAGTCATAGCTAGCATGGCCAGTGGTGTGGAGTTATGGGAACTGTAATCCAAAACATCTAGAAGGCCAAAGGTTCCCCATCCTTGATCTAGAGCAATGCTTCTCAGGTTATTTGATGTGAGGGACTAGCATTTTTTTTAATGTACCAGAGACCGGTACCATATTTGTGCCTATTGACTACAAGTTACAACTTTTTGTTTCTTTTCTGGAAACTTGTTGTGGATTAGCAGCCCATGGCATGTGGATCAGTGCTAGGCCACAGACCACCACTTTGACTGGCATTGATCTAGAGAGCCACAAGTTCCCTACCCCTGTATTGAGAAGTAAGCCTCACTGAATACAGTGGAACTTCTAACTAAATGTGCATAGGATTACACACACACCAAAAACAACAACAACCCTCATCATGAATTAGAAATGACTGTAATACCATCTTCTAGCCATGTCTGGCAGTGAAAATGGAAATGAACCTGTTGTGTGTGATATACCATTTTGCTGTCAAAATATTCATGAAAAAGGTTAAAGGGAATTGTCAGCATCATTTCTGATTTATCCACAAATCAGGACTATCAATATCTGATAAGTTTTAGCAAGAGACAGGGTTTTGCTTGCTTATCTTTAAATTAGAGGCTTATTGTGGCATTTAATGATTTCAGTGAATGATTTTGTCTTATCACTTCATTTTATATGCTCAATTTGTAGGATGTGGCTCCTGACCCTACAGTGTACCAGACAATATGGACCAAAGAGCACAAGTGCAGGCCTGCATTTGCTCCATTCAGCAGCCGCTCACCACGATTTTCAGACCACCTTCGGCGCAAAGAATGTTTACCCGGGTATCATTTTTCAGTCCTTGAATTAGAAAGCTGCCCATTATGACTAAACATTACAGAGAGGTCTTTACACAAATCCACTATTACTCGGCATGAAGGGCAGAGTTATGGAGTGGGTGGGAGATGTGTTGACAGAGCAACAGTCAAATTTAAGGCCTTGCTGGCTCTCTGTGATCAAGATGGAGATGGAGAAGTTTATGTTCCTTTCTTCTTTCCCATGGAAGTCAGTGAAGGAGAAAGTACAGCACCAGGTCCAGCAATGACATAATTCAAAAGGAACAAGAGGGCTTAAGTCCTGTGGAGCCACACTCATCTCTGGCATGCCCAAGTAACCTCTTCTGGCTTCCACACTGCTAACAAAACACTGACTGGGATGGGGGTCAGTGCAATGGAAGGAGAAGTCCATCATGCTGGCAGTTAGACACTAATCAGCGTTTATAAACAGATTTATCTTAAGGGAGTGTTTGTTCTTGTTATGTACCTTCAAGTCATCTCACTCTCACTCTCTCTCTTTGTAGACCTGGAACTTATACTCCAAACAAGATGCAACACAGGCATGTCACTTGGCCAGGGAGATTTGGGTCCCCAGATTGGGCTTTAGTACCAATGCCAGAAAAAAGAACTTTCAAAGCTGAGGTATGAAATTCAAATATAGTTACCTAAATGGTAATGACTATACTTGGGTTAAGAATGTCAAACCTAGCACTGAAATGTTTGTTTCCTTAATATGCAGTAGGTTTTGAACACAAGTTAATACATTTATGTTTATATTTCTTTTAGCTGCTTACAGACAAAGAATTCAAGAGGCATAGAAACCTGGTGGCATACTTGAGCATATACTACAGTGACTGATTCTTCTGATTGGAGTCTTTCCTGTTCTGTATATTTATTTAAACTACTAATTTGCTCTTTTGTTGTTAGACAAAATTGGTGCATTTGCTACTTTTTTTCTTAATCTTATTTTATAACCAGGCTGCTTCATAAACAGCTGGCTTGTTAGTTTTCTAAATGTTTCATCTGTTCCTAGTTTGTTTATCTGGTCAAAATAATTAATTGATTTTATACAAAATATTCACAGCCATGAAGCTTATTGGGTAGCTTCAGAAGTCAGGATGTTGGTGATTTGCAGCAGACATACCAGCTCTTCAGTTTCTCTTCCACAGGCCAAAGGAGTCAGTCCTCCTGTTTGTAGTCAGGTTAGGCAAACAGTAATCAATGCTGAGATATCCACTTTCTCATTCTTATTTTGTGTGTCAGTTTTAAAAAACCTTGCCAACACTTTGTAGCTAGAAGTTGAGGTCACAGTGCCCATAAAACACATGCCAGAGTTATTACTAGAACAACATGACCTGGCGAAGTAACAGGATCCAGAATCTCTTGCACTATTCACCTGCTGCTCCTCCCAATGGTACTTGGAACATAGCGAAGCAGTCTGCCTTTTCTGTCTCTAGATGTGGTTGAGGGCAGAAGACTGAGGCTTAATTCCACTTGTGCTCAATTCTTTTTCTGTCACAATTCCCTTTTTCCCCCACAATGCAGTTGCTCCAATTGTACTGTAATTTGAAGTGGAATTCCAGAAAGAGGACATCCTTAGCCATCTCCCCTCATACTGTTTTACCATGGAAAATTACATTTCTCTATCTCAATGAAACACAGACATGTTATTTTTCCCATTGCTGGGAAAATGACACATAATTGGTTCATATTTAACAAAAACAAAAAAACAAACCATGATTTCCCACAGTAAGAGGGCTTCTGCTGTTTTCTCCTCTTCCTTTTGCACCTGTGAAAAGTTTCTGGTGATGTCCAAAGTTAAATTACAAACAAGCCAGGAAACCATTGTTTGATCCTATCTTGCTTGTAATTAGCCACAGTTCAAACAAATCATAGTTATCCAAATCCTGACATCACAATTCATTTAAAATCAAAAGCAGAGCTTTCAGTCTTCTTGTAGCACAACAATGGAAAAGTGGGAGATGGAGAGTACAGTACATGAATTGAGCATACAAAGCCAAGATTCTCCATGGCTTAGTTTCTTATGGGGAACCCATGGTTTTCTGTTAACTCTGACCTGAGCCAGAAGTACTGTACTAGGAGCATAGATTTGCAATCTCCTCCCACACACACACACAAAATATACAGCATAAGAAGATTCTAATGTGAATACCTGAAGACTTATCATCACAATATGTTCCTTGCTATACTCTTCAGTGTGGGAGGAAACACATAGGAAGTGTGCTGCCATCATTCTCATACTAAGCTTGATGCTTAGAACTAGTCTACCTCAATCTGTTAGCTACTGCTGCTTCTTTCACTGTAGGCATACTTACACATTTGGATTGGCCTAATAAAAGTATTGTCCTAATATGGATTTCCTTTATCCCCCTTCTGGCCAACACAGCTGGTTTTGCTATTTATGTTCTGTCACCTTTTTGTTCAAGTCAAAAATATTAGCTACAGAAAAGAAATAACTAGCAATATTATTGTGCTACAATATGAAAATTATTTACAACAGAAATAAATCCAGTACTCATAAATCCAATCTATTAAAATAGGTTCCTTTATATTTTTCAGAGTGAAATACATAATCAATTCAGTTACATAAAGCCATGTATTTGTCATATTCTACAGTCATAATCACAGGGTTGATAATCTGACTAGAAGTAAAGGGATAAAATCAGAATATGCAGCTAACTCAAGCAAAAGAACATCATATGTAGAGGGCATATGCTGGAGACCTCAAACCTAAATAACCATATTTTCATAGACCATGTTAGTGTCCCTATCTATCCATTTCCTTGCTAGCTACAGGTAATGGGTGGTGCAACAGAGATGAATATGTCTTGATTTATCTTATTTAAAATGCATGCAAAATCCCAAGAAGCTAGATGCTTGGTATCAGTTCACAATACACTGCATTCTTCAGGCTGCTTGGCAGGATTTTTCATGAACTGTAAGTGGAGAACAAACAGAGATCAAGTGTGTGTCAAATATATGCTGACCTAGGCCTCCTGTTTATATATTATACAGCAAGAAACAGAAATGAAAGCTACTAAACAATCATTTAGCCCATGAAAGAGTCCTGTAACACCTTAAAAGATTACTAAATGTATTTTAAGTTTTTATGGACTAGTGACTACTCCAACAAAACAACACCTCTTTGGAAATTCATTTAGCCATGTATTACACTTCCTCAAATAATAGAGACAATCCCAATAGGACTTGATTAATGTTATTGGCCCATGAATGCCTCAATCTCCCACCCACCTCACACCATATAAACAAGAATGTGATCTGGATTTGGGATCATAGCATGGGGGAAAGGATGGGATTTAATCTTTTGTCTTCATCACAGTCCAGATCCATTTCCCCTTATACTTGGTCTTTGTCCCATCATCCCCAGCCAGCACGGCTGAGCTACATCACTCTTGTTCTCTCTTTCTCCCTTCTCCACCTTTTTTGTCTTTTCCTTTAAGATTTTAGAGTTCTGTTTTTTAATCCTGGGAGCCTGGCCATTTGTCAGTAAAAATAAATAAATAAATAAATTATGACCTAAACCCAATTGCTACTCCAACTAGATTAATCCTATTTAAACATTTTCTGAATAGCTAATAAATATTTGTGTAAATCACATTAATTCAGTAAGCCTATTTTAGTTGGAACTAGCAATTAGTTTTTTGCTTACATTGATTTCTTAAATAAATTGGGGAGGAAGCATGCTTTTTTCAGGAGCAAAATATTAAAAACAATTCTATTCATTTAAAGTTACCTAAGGAGGACCCACAGTGACTGGAAGGAGGCCATACTGAGATCAGTCCTGATTAAACATCTGCTGGATGCCAATCCCAACAAATAAGATGGTGTTTTTGATTTATTTTCTTGTTGTTATTTTAAACCAGAATTTCTGCTGGAATCTTACTTCAGTTTCAAATTTAATTCAGCATTATTCATTGTATTGTTTCTTTGAATTCATGTTGAGAGCCAATTTTGCAAACCATAGCTAAGAGACAGGATAAAAAATTTCTTAAGAAATACTTTAAATGTGTTTGTATTACATGGTTTATTAAATAAATCTACCTGATACTAATCCCAGAGATTAAGTGAGATTTTCTTCTTCTTCTTTGAGTGCATCCAAACTGATTAAGAAGGCCCAAAATCTCAGATTTTGTACCTGTGCTTTCTGCTTTTATTTTGGAGATCTATATGCATTTTATTTATCATAGAATCTTGTTGTCAGCACCCAGTACAATCAGATACTTTTTATACAAGCCCCTCCAGGTTTGTTTATTTTAATCCAGTATAAAATTGGAAAGAACAAAATCAGGGACTTCTCAATCAGTCTGGATGTGCCCTTTGTTACATTTATATCCCATCTTTCTTCCAATGAGTTCAAAGCAGCATCCATAGCTCTCTTCCTCCCTGCTTTCTCCTCACAACAGCCCTGTTGGGTAAGTCAGCTAGGAGAGCAAGGAAGACTAGCCCAGGGTCACCTTGGCTCAGTGGGGACTTGAACTCAGGTTACAAGATCTTGTTCAACACTCTTAACTACTGCAGGAGATTAAACTTTAATGCAGTTAGCCTTTCACTAGACATTGGATTGATGACTTCATGATGCACATGACTTATCCACAACCCTAATTTGTTAGTACCTCAGTTTCCCAGGACTGACTTTAGTTTATTAACAAGGACATTGGCTCCATGACCACAGAAAGTGCCTGGGAAATCATCCATGCCAAGAGTCCAAACCATAGCACCTCCATAATGTTCCCGCTTCAAGAATTCAGCCTGTGAGGAGAAAGTTGGGTTTTTTTTAAAAAAAAAAAAAGGAAAGAAAAAGCTTCAAACTGTCAATGGGCCAACATTTACCTAATGGTTCTTGTATAACATGCCTCTTATTTGGGGGGAGGTCTTATTTGTTTTCTTTTGCTTATGAAAAGAAGCTACAAATTGGTTGCAGAAACTGACTGCAAAGCAGCACATTCATAATAACTGTATAGTTTACACTTGGGACCTGCAATGGCTGATCAATGATCATTCAGAATTGCCAACTGGATAATGCTACATTGTACTTCATGCTGTTGGATCAATTGCTTTTGCCTAAGGAAAGAAAAAAAAAACTTTATATCTCTTTCCTCTCTGTCCCACTCCAGGTAAAATAAGGATAAAATAAGCAATTCTCTTCTAATCTTTTGTCCTGTATGATGAACACTCTTAATATTATTGAATTCAGCTGGTGACTGCCAACAAGCCTCAACTCAAAAACAAGGCCAATGAGAAACAGGCAGGAGGTAGAGTAGGGCCCCTGTATCTGGGGGGGATTGGTTCCGGGGGGGCACAGATAATGAAATCCACAGATAATAGCGAACACCCCCATCGCCATTCCCACCACAGGAGTGATCATGGGGGGCAATCCCAGGGAGAAAGGAGGTGAGAACTACTCCTCCCCTCCCTTCGCTCTCGCATCACCATTCCCACCATGGGAGTGATCCAGCGGGGGGGGGGCAATCCCAGGGGCAAAGGGACACGGGAAGCAAGAACTACTACTGCTCCCCTCCCTCCCCACCCACCCTCGCTGTCACCATCCGAACAATTGAATCAGAGGATGGCAAATCAGCAGATGTGGAGGTGCTACTGTACTGACATACTCCAGGGAGCTCCCAGCTTTTGCAGAAGTCCAGAAAAAGCCCAAAAGTACAGACTTTACAGAAATTACAGCTACGCCCTTACAATGGGCATAGAAAGTTGTTGAATATCTGTTGTGGGGTGAGATGGAAAAGGAGATAGAAAATCCTGGAAGAGAGCAGTTCTATCGCACTACACAATTATAGCGCTTTAACTGCCATGGCTGTATCCTATGGGACCCTTAAGGTTTGCAGGTTGGGAAGGCACGAGAGGAGCTCTCTGGCTGAAACTTCTAAATTGTTGTTGTGTTCCATCAAGTCATTTCTGACTTATGGCAACCCTAAGGAGACCCTATCACAGGGTTTTCTTGGTAAGATTTGTTCAGAGGGGGGTTGTCTTTGCCGTCCTCTGAGGCTGAGAGTGTGTGACTTGCCCAAGGTCACCCAGTTAGTTTCCATGGCCAAGCAGGAATTTGAACCCTGGTCTCCAGAGTTGTAGTCCAGTGCTCAAACCACTGTACCATGCTGGCTCTCTACTAAATACTTCATAAATTCTAAAAACTCTTCCCTAAACTGCAAATCCCAGAATTCCATAGGATGGAAACATGGCATTAATAGTGATATAATCCTGTACTGTTAAAAGATACCAGAATTCAAGCAGAGGTATTCCTTATTGCAACATTTTGTTGCAGATCCCATTACTTTTATTTCTGAAGAGGCAGTTTGCAAAGGTAAGTGTTTTGAGCCACAGGTGATGCATCCAGCTTGCTGCATCTACATATGCCTCTGACAGGCATGATTCAGTACTGTGGTTCTCAGCGGTTGGTCCTCCAGATGCTTTACCTTTGGCTATGTAGGATGAAGCAATCTTGAAGATGAAGTCTAAAACATCTGCAGGACCAAGGGTAAAGAATCACTGATTCAATAGAGCTGGTTAGTAACCAGAAATGTCCCAAGTACTAAAGCAGGGGTGGGCAACTGTGGGTGTCCAAATATATATTTTTGGGGCCACAGCTCCCATCAGCCCTAAGCCAATATGCCCATCCCTTCTTCTAAGACTTTGAATCTAAGTGATCTTCGTACTCACAGAATATTGGATCCAGACTTAGTCACATTTAGACATGTGTAACATAATTCCCACTGATTTTAATGAATTTGCTCTAAGTATGTCTAAGTGTAGACCCCACCCAAATACCATAACATGAAAATGGCAAGAACATACTTTTAATTGAAAACTCTTTTCGTCGTCATATCCAACCCATTCTCCGTTTTTGAAAGCATAAGGAACTTTCTGTTCTTCAATCCATCCTTTGGTGGCTCCTTGTAAAAATGCACACACCTGTCAAAATGATAGGGGTTTCAAAACAGAGAACAGAAATGGGAGAATAAAACAAATAATTAGTTCCAGGTTTCCCTACTGGAATCAATGGCTACTTGATGGCTATTAAAGAATACTGCATTTTGTGGACTGTAGCCAGAAAAGACTTTCTATGAAATGTTCTACTTCAGACAGGGAATTTTACAAGGGGTCCAAAATGTCTTCAAGCTTGTAAATCTATAGTGTTTTCCCCATGCTGCTTCCATCTTTTTTTATCACCACAAAAATCCATCAAGAGTGGAAATGGAGAGTACACATTGCTTTTTGACAGGTAGCACTAGTAACCTTTCAATTGGGAGCACACCAAAGCCATATTATGCAGGTTTTTTTAAAAAATAAAAAAGGTTAGAGTATTCTGACAGGCAAAGGTTTGGGTGACCAGTGTGAGCTAAAGCATGTTTACTCAGAAGTAAATCCCACTGAGTTCAATCTGCAAAGTGATAGTGCTCAGGACTGTAACTATATTATCTGGTCCCAGATTATAATTTGGTTGAGTGAAGATGATTTATCCAAGCTCCATGGCTGTTGGAATATGAACAGGTGTCTCTCCCAACCCACAGCTATCCATTATATTGCACTAGCTCTTTGACTCCAATGTTTTACTAAATATTGATCATAAACTACCACAGAAACATTTACCTCATAATATGCCAAGATACCAGATTCTTTGGTGTAGACTCCAGGAGAACCTCCACCAGAGGCTGCAGCACCAACTCCAGTATTTGAACTAGAAAGCCTGAAAGTTCGACCATATGTTGGAAATCCCATCAAGAGTTTCTCAGGTGGGGCTCCATTGTCCTTCCAGTATTTCATGGCATATTCCTGCAGCACAGAAAAAACAGACATTGTTATTATACATCTTTCTTCTATGAGTGCAAGTGTGGTGGGGAAGGTGTTAAATTTAAAACAGCCTGGACAAGCTTCAAGGGAGAGCAGAGGAAGGTCAGGTAAGAAGGAGGTTTGCTGCTTAAACCTTTTCTGATCAGTAGGGAGATATGGGATCTCTATATCTTTCACAACTCTTTGGTCTTGTGGGTGAAGAAAAGCAGATTGGTAAATTTTTCTGCTGAAAAGGGCCTGGTGTGTGTGTGGGGCGGGGAAATAAAGCAGCCCCTCGTTACCCTCTCTTCCTCCACAGGGAAGACAGGGAACCTTTGGCATTCCATAGGACTACAACTCCCACAATCCCTTACCACTGGCCATAATGAGTGGGGCAAATTGTGGCCAAAACATCTTGGAGGAGGGGGTAAGGCTTCCTTGCCCCTAATTTGGGCCCTGCCGGTCCAGGCTGCTTTCATTATTAAAAATATGGAAGACAGATTTATGAAAGTCTACAAGAAGACATGTATTTTGTGTCTTCCGTATGGTTGGGCTTAATCTAGTTTACACTGCAACCTGTGGAAAAGTTAACACTATAATTTACATATAACTTTAGGATCTGATTCTATTTTGTTGTTTTCTTACACAGTTGTAGAAAGGAACTGGGTCATAGTTTTGCAAGCCCTTGTGGAGGGGGCTGTTGTGTCCTGTTACAGGTGCCCAGCTTCCATGGAAATCATAGGTCATCACATTGATAAAGTCAAGACTCCTGGATGGGGAAGAAAAGGGAATGACATGAGCAAGGAACAATTTCCTCTAGCATTATGAAGCCTATAATCTAGCAGCCACACTGTTGTTGGTGATAACAAGAACTATGTTGGTTCATAGACACATTTGTTATAGGCGAGGTTGCATAGATGAGATTCATTTTCACTGGAACTGCTGCTCCACTATAAAATATTCTACAATTTAGTTTAAATAGAATTATCTAACCAACTCTTTCAGTATAATTCAGGTCCATAGGCATAATGGAAAACAAATACTATCATAAAGCGATAGGTCTGGGAGGAGCTACCAAAACAAAGTATCAAAGACCCACTGAATTCCCCTTCAAAATTAGCGAAGCAGTTTAGGATCTCAGGCTACCTTAGCACAGTGTCCTGCAGATAACTGAATCAGTGGCTAATGAATCAGCGGATATGAGGTCCTACTGTACTGTAATGTTGTTTTATATTTTTGTAGGCCACCCTGGATCTCATTTTAGGGGAAAGGCAGGCTATACATTCAAGAAATAAATAAAAATAAATATAAGAATGTCTGAATGGGGTTAAGTCAGGGGGCTAAAATGAACATTCTGCACACACACATCCACACCTTATGAAGGGTCTGCATTAGCAAATGTCATTTAAAATCATTGAATCCTTCAGAGCTGGTATACTACAGAGAAATTAATGGGTCACAGCCAGAAATCATGTGACTTACTTCCCCAGGGCTGCAACTTCATATCCAGCATCCATGGTGTGTTTGCTGGAAGATACTGCTGCAGAAAGCAGCAGCCGTGGACGACTGGTTCTTTCCCCCTCTTCCTCAAAAGCAGCTGATAGTTCCTTCAGGGGTAAAGAGCAGAAATAGTCAGTGTTGTATTAATCTGCAGTCAAGGTGGGCAGGACTTCTACACCTTTATCATTATCACTGCAATTATCAAGTGTGCAGAGATTTGCCTGGCTACCCCTATGAGGAGTAATGTAAAAAAGCACATTTGAAAGGAAAGCCAGCTTTTTTCAGACTGAAAATTTACAACCAAAAGTATAAGAATGACAAACATCTACCCACAGAGTTATGTACATACATATTTTTAAAATTTATTTGGATGCAGTATCACATATGGCATAATTATTGCTGTTGATATTTGATAGTTCTACCTCTGTCTCTGATTCTCTTTCTCTCTCTCTCTCTCTCTCTCTCTCTCTCTCTCTCTCTCTTACTCTCTTACATACTGTATTTCCCAGAGAAAGGCCATAGTGTCCACTCTGAAGAGGAAATAAGTCTCATATTTAGTAGGACTTACTCTTAGTTAAATATAGATCTTCAGGCATGGATAACCCTATTGCCGTTGGTTTTGAGGTACATACATAGGATCACAGTGTTTGTTGCTAATGTTTGCAAAATATAAAGTGCTGGGATCTTAACGCTACTTAAAGCTTATCTTGCTATACTAAAAGTATGGAGGCTGTTTGTTACAACAATAGTCCACTATACATGCTTAAAGGTATGCTCTTCTCTGTTCATAAAGTCTGTCTATTTCTGGACACATTGCAAGGCTGTGTCCAAAAAATGGCCACAGACCTAAGCCCTGGATTGTATTAACTCTGCACAGGGCACAGAGGGGAGAAAGTGGCTGCTTCAGGTAGCAGAATATGAATGCCATACAAGGGCAGCAAATAGTGAGTTACCGCCTCCTCCCATACAATCCTCCCCACGCACTCTGGTCCTCTGGGAGGAATTTGCTTCAGCCACAAAAATCTAGGCTGTCTGCAACCTCCCAGAGGGCCTTTTCGGTAATCACCCCCAATTTATGGAATGGCCTGCCGAATGAGATCCGTCAGATGACGAGCTTTAGTAGTTTCAAAAAAGCACTAAAGACGGATCTCTTTTGGCAGGCCTTTCCTGATTAGATCCCGGCCTCAGGAGCTGCGTCTCCTGGCCTTTTTTAGTCTTGTTTATATTTGTTTTTAATGTGATTTTAGCTAGGTGGTTTTAATTTTATATTGTTTAATGTCTTTTTATGGGGGGGGGTGCTTTTAGTTGGCATTGTAGAGTTTTAATTGTTGGAAGCCGCCCCAATGTTTTTAGCAGAGGGGCTGGGTATAAATAATTTATTATTATTACTTGGTTTATTATTACTGAATTTTTACTGGCAGGAAGACAAGGAGAGGTGCTTGTGAGATTTCCTGCCTGAAGTGTCAAAATAAACATTAGCAGTGGGGAGAACAGAGGGGTTGTCTCGACAGTGAAAAAACTCCTCATGGAATACAAGGAGAATACCTTTTGTCTTAAAGAGATCCTGCTGTTATTTGCCATATTTGAATCATAGAATCATAGACTCATAGAGTTGGAAGAGACCTCAAGGGCCATCCAGTCCAATCCCCTGCCATGCAGGAATACACAATCAAATCATTCCCGACAGATGGCCACCCAGCCTCTGTTTAAAAACTTCCAAAGAAGAAGACTCAACCACACTACGAGGCAGTGCATTCCACTTCCGAACAGCTCCCACTGTCAGAAAGTTCCTCCCAATGTTCAGGAAGGAGGGGGGCCAAAAACCACAAAAACTATGTGAGAAAAGACTGCGACTTCTCCTGAAGTTTTTTTTTTTTTAATGCATAGGAAATGTGCATTCCTGCTTGTTGGGACAACCAATTTCGATCACAGTGCGTTCCCAGGAAAGAGTGGAAGTGGAAAGCTGATTGGTTGGACATGTGCAGGGGCAGGCTTGCTGGTAATTAAGTGCTCAGAACCGCCATGTTGCATTTTCATGGTATTGATCATATGCTTTTTTCACAGCACTGAAGCAACAAAATAGCTTTTTAAAGCAGAAGGTCACTCTTGCACACCTTAGATTTACTATTTTTTAAAAAAGGTACTGTTCAGCAGTGGCAACTTATGGAGAATAAAAAGACGAGTAATTCACTCACAGCCACCATCTTGATTTGCAGGCATGCTTCTGTGTGAACATCAAACATGGATAGCTTTGCATATCAGCGATCTTGCAAAAAAAATGTGAGACAAATGAACGCTGCTGCAAATTTATGTTAATGCGCAGCAATCCACATTATACCTTCTCATCTAGACAAGCCCCAAAAATGCCATTTGCTGTCAGCAGGACATTAGCAGATCATTTTTCAATAAAGTAATTCTGCTACAATAACAATTTATTATTATTTTAAAAGAATGGCTTTCATAGTTTTCTGTCAAAACATGCACAGTCTGTGAAATCTCCAAAGGATTCCAACACCCACTGCTGAAGCTTTGATGAAAACTGGCCAGCTGTCAGTTGCTCACCTGAGTCAAGACAGTGAAACGATGCTTATCCTCTGCAGGGCTACCTTTGGAACCTGGATATTCCCAATCAAGATCTAAACCATCAAAACTATGCTTGCGGAGAAAGCTTATTGTTGATGTGATGAATGCCTGGCGAGTTGTTGGAGATGACACCATGGTGGTAAACCTGAAAGAAATACATTCTTCAGGGGAGAATGAACTGAGATTTTTATTTAAAAATGTGGGGGGATTCATCAGCACACATTTTGCTCTTAGTTTTACAGATCATCAGAAACAGTTGGTATAAGGAAAGCTCTGATATCACTGGGGTGATGCCAGCTAGCATCACAATGCTCTCCGTCTTTCTGCCTGTTAAGAATTCTTTCCTGTTTCATTTGATGGGGGGGGGGCGGCGGCGCTGGAATGAAAAGAAAGGCATGGAATGGTTGAGGGGATGGGAAGACTTACATTTGCTTTGGGGCTTACCCCTGCTTTTCTTTCTTTAATTTGCTTAGTTCCCTCCTCCCATTTTAATAACTCTTGTTAAAGCCACCACAACTTTTCAAAAGGTTTCAGCACTTGCAGCAACAGTGGTTGAGCATTGGTTGGTGCCCACACCATGCTTCCTGTCCAGAGTGCTTCTGGAAAGAACAGAAGCTAGCACTGAGAAATAGTACTGTATATTCCTGCGTATAAGACTAATTTTTAACACTTGAAAATCTCCTCAAAAGTAGAGGGTCGTCTTATATGCCCAGCAGATCTTTTCCCTTGCTGTGAGAATGACTGCCTTGTCTTTGAAGTGGTAAATTCCCTGGGCAGTTTACCCAGTAGATCCTTCCCCCTGCTGTGAGAATGACTGCTTTGCCTTTGAAGTATTAATTGCCCTCTATTTAGGGATTGTATTTTGGTAAATTTGCCAGGAAGATTTCCATTTGCATAGTTTTGAGGATTTCCTCTCCAGGAGTTTGCAAGTCTGCCAATGTGGCTCTAAAATCATTAATGTGCTCATTCAAAAATTTGGTATTTTTTAGCTTCATATTAACCAACTTCATGATTAATGAAACCTTACTTTCCAAAGATTGAACACCACAGAGATTTTTCAAAGTATCCCATGCTTTTTTAGCTGTTCTCAGTCCTTTAATTTCACAGACTATTCCATCATCTACAGCCACTGAGCTGGCTGGCTGGTGAGGGGCAGGATTTCCAGCCAGGTGGTTGGTTGGAGGGGGGGGCAAAGTCTATATTTTAACTTAAAAATTGGGGGGGTCGTCTTATGCGCCCAGTCGTCTTATACGCCGGAATATACTGTAAAACAGCATAAATGCTTCTTAATCTTTGTAGCACTTTGTAGCACTGCATTCTAAAAATAAGACATATCCTCCACACCAAATTTACACTTTTCCCAAATGCCTTAGCTGGGTCTTGAAACTTCTAACAAAGCAATTGTGATGGGCATCTGTGGGGAGTGAAGCAGCAGATCCTGCAATATCTGTGAAACCCTGTTGGCTTTTGCCAGAGAGGGGATATGATGAAGGGGAAGTTTTGCCAGGCATTTCAGCTGGACAGACTTTTCTTTCTATCTCCCACGCTGCCAAAGGTAGGGAAATTAATTATGACAGCTCTAAACTGGCATAGCTGAGCAGCCCAGATGGGCTTCTCTTAGGAGCATCATGGAGCGAATAAGCTCTGCTCCACTCCCAGAACACCCCATTCTGGGGCCTTCTCCTGCCAAAGCACAAAATTAATACCAGCAAATGTTTTTGGTGTGTCTAAATAGGCCTCTTAAATGAGCTCCTGTCCACTGGCAATATAATAGGCTCAGGATCAAGCTTATCCAAGACATTGTGCTATGTTGCTGTCAGAAGCAGAGCAATATAAGGCAGCAACCTACCCATCCCATTCATTCATCAAGGCACATAGTAACCAGAACCAGGGAGTTTAAGATCACACTACATAAGGCAGTCAGTTCTGGTTTTAGAAGCTATGTCTGTCTGTCCTAGCACAAGCTTTCTTCTCCCCATTTTGCAATTTAGCTTGCTTCATTTGGTGATCATTGAGACATGAACATAGGTTTCATTTGAAAGTCTAATTGCTCAGGCATAAAGCTCTGAAAAAATCACATTGCCAAAGAGAAATTGTCAGTTTCCCTTATAGTTTGTCACTTATTTTGACATATGAGGCAAGAAATACCAAATGTGTCTCTCCTGATCTTTGCCAGTGAAGAAATAATAACCACTAATCACTAACTGTCCATGATACCACAATTTTGTTGGCTCAGGTGCTCTCCTCACTCATCCTAATGGCAGAGCCAGCCTCAGTCTGTAACTGCTTAAAAAAATATAGCCCTTACACAGACTCTTTCTAGTCATAAAATAGTGATAAAGTTCTCACTTCTGATTTTCAAATGTTCCCCCTCCAATAGCCAGCAATGTGAGCAACTTGCTGTTTCTAGAAAATGGGAAAAGAGAAAAAAAATATTAGAGTATATATACACACACATATATTGTGAATATTAAAACTTAATTAAATTGTCTTGGTGCATCTAGCTGGGAGGAAATACTGTGTGGGGACATGCATTACCTATAACTTGCTGCAGTTCCCCTTTGTCTCCAAAAAAAGTTATCCACACAGCGATGTGCATTGATGTGCACACAGAACCATGATTCAAGATGGTGGCCACAAGTATGAGCTGCTAATATTCCCCTCCCCCGCGAAAACCTCTCTTCATTTTTTTTAACCTTTACTTTTAAATGGGCCTTTTTAACAAGCAGAAAGGAGATCTGCTTGTTAAAAAAAAAAGCCTCAGCATGGCGAAAAAGTGCACTATTATTCCTCAGGAAGGCCAAAATGGCACTTCCAGACAGAAACAGAAAAGCCTGCCCCTGCTTGCATGACGGACCAATTGGGTTTCCAACTTTCCTCTTTTGCCCAAAATGCACAGTGCTGCAAATAAGTTGTCCAAACAACTGTCAATACACATCTCCCCACAGTATATGCAAATCTTAGCGGGAAACTGCTAAGTCCCCTACCACACGGTAAAGTCCCCTATCACATGGTGGTCCCTCTGAATATGGTGAATCTCCTGCATGGCTTTTTTTGGGAGAAACAGTATTCTCCGCAAATTCTGTGAGGGGTCTTTTCACCGTTTAGATAACCCTGAAGCCTTAAAAACTTTAAAACTCCCCTCACCCACATCCCAAGACCACTTTCTTTTTGTAAATGTTCATCACAGCTACCACAACCAAACAGACTTTGGCAAATACTCAAGCAGTGCACATTTAGCCTGGAATCACAACATTCTGGGGAGAAAAGGTGTTTCCCTGTTCTCGCTGTTCCACACTAGAACAAAGAAGGATCCTTCCCTTTCTCATTATTCACAATTTATTCTGTGCAACTATTTTCCTCCTAGACACCTAAAAGCCCACGTCTTAAGTCAGTGCTTCTTTATATGAAGGTTTATATAACTTTTTTTATTTTTACTGTTATGGATGATTTTAGCTATATTCTGCATTAATCTATGTTATAAACCATCTTGGGTCCCACATTGGGAGAACTGCTGAATATAGATTAAAAAAAGGAATAAAGCTTTCCTCCATCTGGTTCCCTCTGGATATGTGAGATAGGTTAGACTAGATATATTAGACTATCTAATGTGGTGAACTGGCAACTATTTTTTTCTGCAGTATGCCAGGGATCAATACTATATTTGTACCTATTGGCTACAATTGTTTCTTTCTTTCCTGGAAACCCACCAGGGACCAGTACTAGTCCAGGAACCACCTCTATGAGTAGTGCAGTATTAGAATACAGCTCCCATCATCTCCAGCTACCATAGTCAATAGCTGTGGTGGCTGGGAATACTGTAGAGGCATGATCCAACATATCTGGAGAGTTCCAGGTTGGAAAAATGTTTCACTGCAAAGAGTCACCTACACAGGATGGCCATACAGATATCTTTAGAGGAGAACAAACACACACATGGTTCCAATAGAACTGCATTTTCTATTCATTTTATGGCTCAATGAAACCTGATCCTTTACTTCAAGCTAAGGACAACACTGTACAAGGTATAGGCAGGCAATGGACATGTCCACGGAACACATTCAGTTCTAGGAGGCATATATGCCTTGAACATATTATGGTCATATTAAGCAGCTAAGTGTATAAGAATGGCATGACATTCTCTAAGAAAGTGGTGTCCAACCTGTAGCCCTCCAGGTGTTTTGTACTCCAACTCCCAGAAGCCTGAGCCAGCTGGTCCAATGGTCAGGAATTCTGGGAGCTGTAGTCCAAAAGACCCGGATGGCCATAGGTTGGACACCACCGCTCTAACATCACACAACAGCTTTTTTTTAATCAGAGGATTTCCTTCCAGGAGCAAGCCAAATACACAAGGAGCTGTAATTTAAGAAATCCTCTCTAAAATCACTTGCATTGTCACTGACCATGATGACCAGCGGTTCTGGATGCAGTACAGTAGTTCTTAAAAGTTAAGATATCCAAGTTTGGATGTTGCAGCACATTTCTTGTATTATTCAGAGGTCTACATAGTGCTTTAAACTCCTACAAGAAGCTGTAGGGCTAGAAACTGTAATAGTAAAGCGGACAGGGGGAATATGTGAAGCATGCTACTTTCAAGTCACTGGAAAACCACAATCCATACATGGCCTTCAGTATTGTTGGACTGCAACACCCAGCATTCCTTACCACTGGCCATTGTGGCTGTGGCAGATAAGAACTGGAATCTGACAACATCGAAAGGCCCATAGGTTGAAGAACCTGCCGTAGCTTGTGTGAATGTGCCTTCAGGATACCTGTTGTTCTATGGTGACCCCATAAATGTCATAGTGCTTTTTTGGGCAAGGAATACTCTGCGATGGATTGCTATTGCCTTCCTCTGAAATATTCCTTGGTATATTTTGGCATTCCCTCTCTCAAATCCTAAGAGAACTTAATGCTGCTTAGCTTCCAAGATCAGGTGGGATCTGGTGTCCTCAGAGTATTTAGACCTCTTCCATAGCTCATACATACTGCCAATGCACTAGCAGTGATCAGCACATTGGTGCAGCAACCATTACTCCAAACCAGCCATGGTTGGTTTCAGTGGTTCTTAACCTGTGGTCTGGGGACCCCCAGGGGTCCACGATGTTCTCATAGGGGGTCTGGAAAGGCTTAGAATCATAGAATCATAGAATTGCAGAGTTGGAAGAGACCACGAGGGCCATCCAGTCCAACTCCCTGCCACGCAGGAAATCACGATCAAAGCATCCCCGACAGATGGCCATCCAGCCTCTGTTTAAAGACCTCCAAGGAAGGAGACCCCACCACACTCTGAGGGAGTGTGTTCCACTGCCAAACAGCTCTTACTGTCAAAAAGTTCCTCCTAATGTTGAGGTGGAATCTCTGTTCCTGGAGCTTGCATCCATTGCTCCATGTTCCAGTCTCTGGAGCAGCAGAAAACAAGCTTGCTCCATCCTCAACGTGACACCCCTTCAAATACTTAAACAGGGCTATCACATTGCCTCTTAACCGTCTTTTTTCCAGGCTAAACATACCCAGCTCACTCAGTCTCTCCTCATAAGGCATGGTTTCCAGACCTTTCACCATTTTAGTCGCCCTTCTCTGGACACGCTCCAATTTGTCAATATCCTTTTTTAATTGTGGTGCCCAGAACTGGACACAGTATTCTAGGTGAGGTCTGACCAAGGCAGAATAGAACGGCACTATTACTTCCCTTGATCTGGACACTATACTTCTATTGATGCACCCCAAAATCGCATTGGCCTTTTTAGCTGCCGCATCATACTGTTGACTCATGTTCAACTTGTGGTCTACTAGGACTCCTAGATCCCTTTCTTGAAGGCTGCCTGGCCCATCTCCTCCCTGCAGTGGAGTGGCCACATGACATGAGCCAAGGCAAAGGCTGGCAGGCTTGGCTTGCACATTGCCGTTCATTCCACTCCAGCCACAAACTTGCAGGAAGAAGCAGGAGAAAAGACTTCCCTGCTCCTCCAGTGCTTCTGAGGGGAGGTTTACTGGATGGTGTGATTGTATTATCAGGTATTATCATCATCATCATCATTATCATCATCATTTTGAGTTGAGTTAAGTCTTGGGGGTCCACAGCAACAAAAAGGTTAAGAGCCTCCGGTTGGTTTAATCAAGCCCCTCCCCATATAAAAGGTACTTCCAAATGGTTGTTTCTCATCTTGGACAGCAACAAACACATACTTGCCACCAGTTTACAAAAGTTTACAATGGAAAAACATGGGCAACAAATGGGAGATGTCATCAACTGGGGGTCCCTCTTAAAAGTCCATAAATAAGGCAGGGCTACTGTATAATCAAAATCCCCTTTTTTTCTAACCATAAAAATCCATTAAAGAGGAGAAAGCAGAATAGTTGTACAGTCTCTCTTGACTGGTAGTACTACCGTATTAGGAGCTTTATGTCTGAAGCATCTAGGAGTAAGCCACTGCCAAACCCAACACTTTGATGGGCATCTGCCAACCATGTGTCTTCAAACTTCTGATGGCCACATTCACAATTAATCATTTGTGGATGTACCTTCTGGAATCTAAAACACATAATGCTTCTGTGTTTGATGCTATTCTCACTCAAGTAGGCAGTGCCACCATTATAAGAATATACTCATTAGTGGTTACTTGCCTGTGCTTTAAGGCATTAAGCTGTTTGTAGAGTGTTTCGTCATTGTGTTCTTTAGTAGTAATTTGGTTGTTGTTCATCCCAGCAAAAGCAAAAATCACATGGGTACACAGGAATGGGTCTATATTTTCTGGTGTGAACTTGGCTGGTCCTGCCCTGTACTGGGCCCAGTTAGTGACATAACACACAAGTTTGTAGGCAGAACCTGGAAAGAAAACAAGCAGAAAATGATGATGGGAAAGGATAAAACTGGTATCCTTTCAGCTCTACTCATTAGATTTACTGCCTTCCATAGCAGAACTGTCATCTCCATACAAAGTAATGGGTACACAGCCAGCAAATAGCACTGCTATGTTTTGAGAACTGGGAAAATGCATGATAGAAACAACATAAAACACATTGTCTCAAACCTTCTGAAGGCTATTTAAAAAGAAGAAGAAGCCCTATGAACATGATGAACATGATTTTGCTCTTCCTGGCTCTATTGTATATGGTGATGCAAAATTAAAGGGTCTGCAATGTTATAACATTTGGAAATAAGGCTTTTATGGAGCTATGATGTCATTGTATAATACATTTTCTTTAAAAAACATAAGGCACATGTAATACTTTAACTATAAACTAGGAAAAATCAGGATACCTTGGGGGCGGGGGCGGGGATGGGGATCTGGAAATTACAAAAGACAATGCTCATAGGCCACTATCATATACCTGTGCATTCATTCCACATGTTCACAGCAGTTTTTCTGTAGTTCTCTACCACTCAGTGCCTCATAAAACTACATATTCATCATTGCTTCATATAGCTGCTCATCAAAGATACACAAGCCCCAATCTTTTTCACTTTTCTATTACTATTCTCACTACTGGGCAAAGTTACTGTTCAGGACTCTAACCCAGACTCCTCCAGCCATCATGGACATACAAAAAAGCAAATTTTCCAAGCTCTGCTTATTCTCCTCAGCATTCTCTGCCAGCAATTACAGAAAAAGAGGTCAACCATTGCTATGAATGGCAGACTCCTCCTGAGACAGGGATACACTTGGCCATTTGGTATGAGTGGACTCTGGAAATCCTTCTTGCATCTTCTGCCTTCTCTACAAATAAAACATTTGAAAACAATGGAATTACAGTTGTTTAACAGCAGAGTTGAGCCAGAGAGCCAGCATGGTGTAGTGATTTGAGTATTGGATGAAGACTCTGGGAGACAAGGGTTCAAATCCCTGCTCGGCCATGGAAACCTACTGGGTGGGTTTGGACAAGTTACACTCATTCAGCCTCAGAGGAAGGTAATAGCAAACACCCTATGGACAAATCTTGCCAAGAAACCCCATGTTACGGTTGCCATAAGTTAGAAATGAGTTGTGTCTTCAGTTTTACCCAGTTCAGAATGGACATGGGTTTTGCCCGGGCTGGATCAAAAACCAAGCTGTGAACTGAGCTGATAATTCCTGTCTTGGCAATAGAAACAAAAATGTTCATACCAAACTGCAGACTCAGCAAAATGGTGAGCCCTGGAAAGCAAAAGAAATAGAAATATTCAATACAGGCAATGAGTTTTACCATTTTCTATTCTACCTAAAACACTGAGAGATGACACCCAACTGGGTTGACCATGATGCTACAAAAAGTACTTGTGAGTTATGGAGGAGGAATTTAATGCTTTCCTCCTGTTATCTATTCAGCTGTTATCCTCTGAAAGGGAAATCCTCCATTGTCATGAAGAAGGATTTTCCTCAGGAATGCAACTGGAGAGGAAATCATTAGATTATGTCTGCTCTGATCCTGGCAATTATCTGCCACCCAGCTTATGTAATTTTCTTTTTAATAATAAATTTATTATCAGTTTTTATTTGCTTATTAATCATACTGAAATGCAAATAATATTTCAGATTACTCACCTGCCCACAGTATCTTCCTCATACTGACACCTAGACAGAAGAGGGTGGAGCAAGGATGAGAAAACATATAAGTGGATGCAAAACTTATGCAAACCTCTTAATTTAATAATACACTCCCAAACTCTGGAGGAATTGGGTAAATATCCCTGTTAAATTCTCCTTGCAGCATAGAAACATTTTTTTTTTCACCTGGATCAGGAGACAACATCCTAGTAAATTAAAATAAGGATTCTTGTGTAATGAGTCATATATATGGGTGTCTCTATATGAATCTGCAGGGATCTTTCTCTGAGTAGCTGGTTTATTCCCATTCTGGTTTTACACTGTGGCACAAAAGAAGTTCTTCCTTATGAATCCCACCTTATGTGTGTGTGTCTCCCTCTGTGTTGTTTTTATGAAGAACACTTAATGCCTACCTCTGGCATCATTAGGAATAATACTGTAATGAATTACATCCCCATTCAGAACAGGAGATTCTACTTCTAGCTACTTTCAACATAATCTGTATGCTCTCATCAGTTTCACTTCCACCCATTCAGGATTATTTTCAACAAATAAAACAAAGGCTAAATGCTCAAAACTATTTTGCCATGATTCTATGTCACCACAGACCTGCCAAAATCTTACAGTTCAAACAGCAAGGCTCTCTCTGAAGTGTTGTTCCTCTGTCACAGGAGGCAGAATGCCTTTATCCGTTCTCACCTCTGTATAAATTATGCTTCCTCACAGTCCACGCCCTGCATTTTCCTCTTTCAGGAAGGAACTGTTCATATCCTGATGCAATGCCTGTGACAAAGAAAGAAAGAAAGAAAGAAAATCAAGACAGGAAACATGGGGTGAAACTTGTTATGAAAGGCCTGTCAGCAGACACATTGATATGCTAGGGCTGTCAGGTCAGGACTGTCTCATACCCTGATATTTCAAGACACAAATCTGAAACCTAGGGATGACCTTTTGCCACATCACAGGAGGCAAGCCCTAATAATGATGCTACAAGAGTGATGTTGCAAGAAGCAGCCCCGAGTGAGGTCCTTAAGCATGCTACATTAATTTATTTATTTATTTATTTATTTATACCCCACTCTTCAGCCACAAGGCTATCAGAGCGGCTTACAAATTATTTTAAGCAATAGCTATTTACACATCTAACTGCATTAAACAGTTTCCAATGTGTGTTAGCTAACATTAAGCGGAAACCACAGCTAAACAGAGTACTCCATTCAAATTAAAAAAACCTGCTGTGTCTAATGAATGAAGAAATATATATTCACACATATTTTTCCTAACAATGATCTCACACTAAGTTTCCTCTGCCTCACCCTGAGGACCAGAGGAGAGGAGAGACCCTGATATCTGCCGCAACCATCCTTTCCTTTCAGTCTAGAAGAAACTATTGGTCTCATAGAGATTTGTCCATTTCCCCACAATTTTTAAGTAAAATATACTAAGGATTTTATCAGACACACTAAATACGTCGTTATAACAATGCCACATAAATGCGAAAGGGCACACATACCAGATGATATCACCCTTTCGCATTTATGTCTTGTCCTTAAGCTGAGCTATTTTATTGATGGCCCAAGCTATCAATAGATTGGCTGTTTGTTTGTTTGTTTGTTTGTTTGCCAGCATAGCCAGCGTATGTAACCTCACATTTTTTTTTTCATGTACTTATCTTGTGAGTGGCCGGACCGGCCAGAACACTTCCAGGTGAGATTGTGACATCCAGGTAGTTGACGCACTTTTTATTACCCTCCGTGGTTTACTCGGAAGTTTTAAAGTGTGTGTATGTGCTTGATGTAACTTTTTATGTTTTATTTTTACATTTCCTACATGATAAAATGTAAAAGTTACATTCCTCGCAGGATTTCAAAGGAAGAAGTGGACAGGGATTCGTTCACTTCCTCTTCATTGCCAGGGAAGCCTTCTGCTGGGAGAGAAGGTACATATGGTGGTGCATTCTTTTGCTGACATAAAAATTGATTTTTAATGCCAACAAAAGAACGCTTAAAGGGGCTTATCTGATAAAGTCCTAAGCTTCAGAGGTTTGCACCCATAGGCATGACATTGTTCTGTGTGATAATACTATTCAAATATTCCAGCATTATACACTGAACAAGTCTTGAAGAGAAACAACAACGCAGAAAGAATCACAACCCGGAAACATCACCCAAGGAGACTTTCTGCTGCACTTTCTGCAACTGGACTTGTTTATCTCGGATTGGCCTTTTTAGTCATCAGCACACTTGCAGAAAGCGCAGGATGAGTCCTTCCTGAATCTTCGTTTGTGAAGAAAAGCCAGAAAGAGAGAGAGACATAGTAGTCTTCAATTGTCATGGACCTTAGGCTCATCCTTAACCTTAATCTTCTGCAAGATGGGATTCACTTTTAATTTGGAAACCCTACATGTTCCTGGACAGAAGAGGAAATTTTGATCAATACAGTTTGTCATGCAGTCATAAGTAAAGCCACACATGCTGGAAATTGCATCTTTTGTGTGGATATTAATAGTATAAGACATCGTTCCTCCTTGCATCTGCTAATCCTCTGTTTGTCTTTTCAACCTAAACAAATACAGTACTGGTGGACTCCACTGTAGCAACCTTGACTTTACAACACACCCCCAAGCTAAAGCCTACTCTAGGCCTCAACTAATATGGATTGTTTTCCTGTAAGTCAAGGATTCTCTATGTATTTTTTTACAAAAAGCAAAATCTATGGTTTAAAACCTAATTCAGTATATGTGGGAAGAAACATGTGCCCCAAGGCCTAATTTGATAACAAAAAATTGTGCCTATTTTGATGGATACAGCTATTCAGAAACTGTTGCACACACCAACTTCTAAACATATCCCTCCATGAATATGCTATCTGTGCAATTTTCAAACATAGAGGCCAAAACTCTACACTGTGCAGGCAGACTGTAATGCATTTCTGCATCTATCCCACTCCCAGAAGGCAGCTTCCAAGCACCAGAGCATTCTCATTCTGACCAAGTGGGCAGTTGGGTGGGGTTAGGTACCCATGCAAGACCCAGAAGCATTTCTGCAGCTAGGAAAAGAAAGCTGATGTCACTCTCACAAATTTCCAGGAACCCATTGGAGATCCAAGAAGGTAGCATTGGCACTCTTTTCCTAACTACATAATTGCAGCTGGGTGCTTCCTGGCTGCATCTCCCACCCTCAGCCATATGGGTATGGCAATATGCTCCAGCATTTGGTAGTTGCCTGGGGGACATTTGCACAATCCAAAAAAAAAAAAAAAAAAAAAAGGATGTACCTAAACATAACCCCAGACTGTGCATATGTGTATCACCAACAGAATTCTGGCCAGTGTGTGAAGTGAAGTGAACATAGATTATTTAAATAAGGATTATGGCTGATATTCAGTATTGCACTTAGGTAAACTACATTTATAACCTAAGGCCCATCTACATGAGGGGGGGGACTAAAATACCTCATAGTATTGGCATCTCGCAGCAGCAGTGACATGTCCAAATGGTTTATCTGGCATCAGAAGTCCCCATAAGCCTCACATTCCTGATGGCGGCCAGAAGTGATTTACCGTTCTTTACCATTGCTGAGTTTTTTTTTAAGTCATCCCAAGGTGTGCTGGTGCAATAGAGCAATTCTCCAGTTTCATATGAAAGCAAAACAGAAAATAATTATCCTTTTTATCGCCTTAGTGAACGATCGCTAAGGTGAAAATCCAGCATGGCAGCAGCGGGCACTTGCCCTTCTAGTAAGCCCCACCCCCACTCTCACCCAGCCAATCAGCTTTGTGCTTCCCTTTGAGTTTCGTATTGTTCTATAGTCCAAACGTGCAAAAATGCGCACCTGCCTCACGGTTTGTGAAAAAATACGGGGAAATCTGCGAAGACTTTTACCGCATTGTTTTTGCCATTTTGGGCCCCTCCCCTTCCAAATAGTGTGGATTGGCATTGGATCCTGTCTAGACTGGTAGGATTCCCAGAAAATTCCATGAGAGGCATTTTCACTGTTTAGACAAGCCCCTACAGTCATGGATCAGTAACTGATCTGTATTCAGTAAGACTACGTAATCTTACTGCTAACCTATGTAAATGCCATCCAGACTCACCTTAAGAGCTTTAACCTATATAAATGCCATCCAAACTCACCTTAAGAGCTAGCTGTCCAAATCAGGTGAAGGAGGTCTGTTCAGCTAGTAATTAGGGAGCAAAGAGGATGATGATTGCATTCCCCCTCCTGCCAGTGAGCAAGACTGAGTATCAGAAGCAGAAACTCTGTCTCAAATCCTTGTTGCAGCCTTGCTCACTGGCAGGAGGAGAGTGGAAACATTTGTCCTTCTTGCACCTTGATCAGAAGCTGAACAGACCTCATTCACCTGATCTGGCAGCTGTCTATTAAGGTAGGCTGTGCGTTGTAGTCAGCCAATCTAGGATTCCAATGAAGAATTGTTGCTGCTGCTGCTGCTGCTGCTGCTGTTGTTGTTGTTATTTCTTGCTGAATCATGACTATATTTCATGTACTTTTTGCTTCATGCATTTTCTTCCTTTCCATCCTTTCTTTTTCTTGTTTTTTCCTGTGTCCATATTACTACCAATTTCCCATTTGTTGCAATGTCCAGTATTTTTTGTTGATGGATTACTGTAAAGAATACCTCTTTAGGGAGGGGCTTCAACACTACAGGCATTTTCAGCCTATTATGCATTTCATCAGTGGCAGCCAGCTAATTCATAAAGCAGATTCCATATGGATCCCCACTGCAATGAGTGCCCAAAAAGTCACCCTTGGTGGTAAATTAGTCCTATCACATGTATCTGAAAGTTCAAGCCTCAGTGCCTCAGTCAAGTTGACCTTTCAGATTCCTGACTTCCTAACTGAAAGGTGGCAGGTAAAACAACTTCTTTCCCCATCTTCATTTTGTTTGACTTACAGTAAAGGCCCTATTGTATTCAAAACTGGATGCTTGATCTCTGGGAACTGATATGCTCTAGTATTTATTGTCTTCTGTGTTGCGAAACACCAAAGGAAGATGTCATTCCCAATATGTTATTCCTAGACTGAAGACAATCTTCACACGATTTAAGCCAATTTAGGTAAACATGTTACACAATAACAGAAATGACCTAGGTACTGTGAAAGGGCATAGTCCTGTAGTTAAGCATGGGAGTTTGTACACCTATAGGTTGGAATTCCAGTTTAAAGAAGGATAAGGTACCAAGAAATGGGAACATTTCTGCCAGAGGGCTAAACGACATGGTACATTAAACACACGTGACCCAGTGTGATGTAGTGGTTTGAGTGCTGGACTAAGAGTCCAGGACACCAGGAGCCACTCAGCCATAAAACCCACTGGGTGGCCTTGGGCAAGTCACACACTCTCACTCTAAGAAGAAGACAATGGCAAATCTCCTTGGAATGAATCTTGCCTAGAAAACCCTATTATAGGTTTACTAAGTCAGAGTCAACTTGAAGGGATTCAACCTGTGTTGGTTGGGATTATACTCCCTCTGAAGATGCAGGTCAACTCTGCAGTTTGGGTGTACTCCTGGATTCAGCCCTGACCCTAGATGCCCAGGTTTCTGTAGTGTCCAGTAGTGCATTTAACAGTTAAAGCTTCGCCCAGCTGTTCCCATTCCTTGGGATGTCTGACTTGGCTGGAGTGATACATGCCTTAGTTACATCCCAACTGGATTACTGTAATGCACTCTAAAGAGATTTTCAGACGGGGGGGGGGGGCGGACATCAGGAGAGAAACAGGGCTCTTCTGCTTCCAGCGCTCCATTTCACACGCCCCCGTCCTCCTCCCGACCTCCCTTCATTCTCCCTCTGTCCTGCTTTCATTTCCTTCTGCTATTTTTTACTAACGGAAACTTAGCGGAAGCAGAACAGCCCTGTTTCTCTCCCAATCTCCGTGGGGTTTTTTCTCCCCATCTGAAAATCTACTAAGTGGGGCTGCCGTTGAAGAGTGTTCAGAAACTTGAACTGGTCCAAAGAGCTGCAGCCAGATTACTAATGAGTGCTGGTTACAGGGAGCACACAACACACTTGTTGCAACAGCTCCACCAGTTGCCGGTGTGTTTCCAAGCACAATTAAAAATGCTGCTTTTGACCTATAAAGCCCCATATGGTTATTTGAAGTACCGTATCTGCCCATATAAGCCCGCCCAAGTTCTAACATCTGCAGGGGAGGCAGTTCTCTTTATCTCACCATCTTCATAGGCATGGCTGGTGGGAACAGTGGAAAAGGTCTTCTCTGTGGCTGCTCCCACACTTTGGAGTTCCCTAGGGAAGATAGGATGACTCTTCCTTGTTTTCCTTTGGGTGACAGGCTAAAACCTTTCTTTTCCAGTAAAGTTTTGGATACTGATTTTAATGAATATGACTTTTATGGTGCTGTACTGTTTTTAATCTGTTTTAAAGTAAGATTTTAATTAGTCTTAATTCTGTTGATATTTAATACTGTTTTAATGTTGGGTTTTATATGTTTTTAATTATTTTTGTTTTATTGTATTCTGTCTTTTTGTTAGCGACCTTGAGTCCCAGACTGGGAGAAAGGTGGATATAAATAAAGGGAGGGAGGGATGGCACAACAACAAACATTAAATATAAAGCATGTGCTGTTGTCCCTTCATATTTGCTGGGATTTGGTTCCAGGACCCCCCGTGGATACCAAAATCCGTAAATATTCAAGTCCCATTATATGCAATGGCATAGCAAAATGGTGTCCCTTATATAAGATGGCAAACTCAAGGTTTGTGTTTTGGATTATTATTTTTTAAAGAATATTTTCAAGCTGTGAATACTTAAATCCATGGATAGCAAATCTGTGAATAAAGAGGGGCAACTGTACATAGTTTAAGATCATTTTCTGTTTTACTTTCCTGTGACCACTTAGGCCTTTATCAAGGTCAAGACCAGTGTGCATGTGGGTGGAAGATGCTTTAACAATTCACCAATGGGCAGTTCGTTTCAAAAATAAGAAGGAAAACTCAAATTGTAACAATGGGGCTTTTGTTTTCTTTTTTAGCCCCCTCCTGCCTGGGATTCGTGAATATTAAAGCACAAGCCAGTTGGGGGAAAGAGGGGATTTAAGACTGCCACCTACAGTATATGCACTGGTCCTGATATGGATAAGGCAGCATATGGTTGCTAAAAAGCAAATTAGGAAAAGTTCATAAACAACACACGATGCATTTGCTGTAGTAGTTTAGCCTGAACAACCTAGTGCAGGGGGCTAAGCTGCAAATGGCCCTTGGCCTAATTTCAAAAGCCTTCCCAACAGCCACAAGATGGAGGGAAAATGCAAAGCGGTGATAGAATTGGTGTTTGCCTCTTTGGGCACTGACTGCATCATAATATTCCATGATCCAATCCACTTCTGCTGTGCAAGACCCAACATATTACCTCTCAAAGTACTCACCCTCCCAGAGAACCAGAACTAATCAGAGGATACCAATCTTGTGCACCTTGCTGCCCTCTGGATGTGTGGGAATGCATCTACCAACTGGCTGGGGATGGTGGGAGCTCTGCTTGCACTAAGGTGATCAAGGCTAGAGCAGGCTATAATGAGCTAAGTCTGACCCAAAATTAGGACGTTTCCTACATTTCCAATTGTCTTGCTACATTTGTTTCAGGGCAAGCCCCAACCAAATCAGAACCTGTGGTATGCTATCACAAAACCACAACTACCTGGGAAAATTGGCTTATCCTGATCCCTGTACCATGCTTGTTTACAATCTTAGAACATTTGATAGGTAATATAATGAAATATCATTATTATAATATAGTAGTGGTAGGTATTTTTTTAGTTGTGGAAAATTTAAAATACTGTATGGCACCCTCTCCGAATAAAAAATCTTCATCCTCTGTACAGCAATAAATTCCATGCATTTGTATACAGTATATCCTTTGTCTGCATGTTTCTTAATAGCTGCATTTTGCTGAGGGGGGAGTGTTGTCTTTAATAAAGACAACACAAGTTATTGCTTGTTATTTCTTGTGCCCCTGTGTGCACAAGGAAATGGAATATATAGGATTAAGAAAAAGGAAGCAATAACTGCCAGCTTGGTCAATAACTGCCAGGCTTTGCTTGGCTGCGGGATAAACACCAGTCTAGTGATTAAATACAGACAAGCTTTTTTTGTTCTTCTTGGCAATTGACCTGAATTAATTATGTAGCACTGTTTAAATATCCAAAAGTGTGCTAAGATGGGAAGGGCAGGGCAAGACTCATTCAGTGCCACTGGACCTGCTCCCTATGCACATTTGGTGAAATATCAGAAATCCCAAAGATGTGTCCACACAAGCAGAGGAAACTTAGAATAAAGAGAGTTTCCAGTCTTGTAGACAGAGCCTAGACGTATGTTTGCATGCACAAAGGCTCATTCTGGCAGTATACTCAATGTGCATGAGGAACAGACAGCAGGTGCCTCCTCTGTGCCTACCTAGTGCCTCTTTTGAGGCAGAGACAAATATCTGAACTGTTTGTGTGAGTTATGCATATGCAGTACCCCCTGCTTTTCAAAAGCTACAAAACAATCCTACATCTGTGTGCGCCATTTTGTGAAATCTTCCATGAAACATATTCAGCTTAGAGACACATTGCACATTTATAATAATATTCCATGATTTTTATTGTTTCTAAAGCATTTCAAAAGTTAGCCTCTGTACAATGGCTGCGTGCTGACCAATAATTTATTAGTTTTTTCTTTCTAAACTCAAGAGCACATCTGCTTTATTGAGGAGAACAAGAGAATTCCACAGCGAATGAGCCTGGTCATTCTTGCTTAATTTTAAATGGTCTGTGGGTAGTCACAGCACTTGCAGCTGTCATTGAAGACTAAGCCAGCTCCACAGCTCAATTGAAAAGTGCGGTCTCCTACACAAATATAGAATTTTGTACTGTCTTTGGGGTCTGCATGGATTCCGTCAACCTTTCCAACACAAAATGTTGGATCTCCTGAATCCACAGGAGGGGTAACTGGAGGATCAGTTGGAGGTTCAGTTGGAGGTTCAGTTGGAGGATCTGTTGGAGGTTCAGTTGGAGGAACCGTTGGAGGATCCGTTGGAGGTTCAGTCGGAGGATCCGTTGGAGGATCCGTTGGGGGATCCGTTGGGGGATCCGTTGGAGGATCAACAGAATCAGGGCAGTTTGGCACAATGGTATCTGAAACAAAAGCAGCACTTTAAAATGCAAACGAGTGCTAACATCTGTGCAATTGTCATTCTTCTCTGTTTACTTACGGTAAGACAAGAGTGAGCAAATGCAGTGGGAACAGGAGACATGCATGAACACAGAGAGGGACATAGCAGGCTGAAAATTGGCTGAAAAAGTCACTTCTGGTTTTTACTTCCACATTTTTTTTGGCAGTTTTCATCCAGTTTTTACCAATTAAAGTAATTTGGGAGGTACTCGGGTATGCTTAAATGCATAATGCTTCTCCAAGTATTGTTATAGGGAGTTTTGCCAGCAAACCTTTGCCCAGTTTTCTAATTTGGGGAGTCTGGTGCCTTGGGGACTGCAAACATGGGCTAGTAAGCCATATGTAGTACATGGGCTTCATTTTCTCTGCTCCTGACTAAGCCCAAACAATACATTTTTTCAGGAGCTAGGCATCAGTACTCTCACATTCAAAGCTGTCACATGCAGAATTTTAGCACAAACTTTATGGTTTTGAACTTCCACCAAAATGTTGTGACCTCAAACTGATAATGTTAGAAAATGCTCCTATCAAGTACAGGCCCAAAGAATCTTTAGCATTGGCTACAAGAACCATGAAACATAACCTCGGAAACTAGAGCGTCTAAAATAAGGTTAATTTATAGTACTAACTTCCCATAATGAAATAACAGTTCTGCCAAACAACAACCAGAAAAGGTAACCATCAAATAATTTTCAAAAAGATGAAATACATCATATTACAATGGTTGGGCCCTATTGCTTTTAACTCTGCACCAGCTTATTGTGTATACCTTCACCAGTCTAGGGACACAGGAGGCATAGTGGAGCAGAGAGGTCAAACACCTTTGACTTCATTCTCTTCACACCCCCATCCCACTATGTTTTCTTGTTTCTCTTAGAACACCTACCAAAACAAAGATAAAGATGGAGTAATAAGAGTGCATGTATCACATTCCATCATGTGGAGGCTGAGCTATAGCAGGTGCACCTCTCTGGCAATAAGACTACAATGAGTAACTTTAGTCATTTTGGTTCCAATGATTCTGCCCCAAGTATGACCCAATAACAGAACAAACCCAAATAATAACTAACAATTTGCTGACTTTTCATAGCACCAAAATTCTGCTAACTTGAAACAGCATCAGTCTGCCTAATGGTCGGATCAGTCCAGCTGTCCATTCAGAAGGAAGCACCGCTGAGTTCAGCTGAAGATAGTCCCAGGAAAATATTGGATTACTGCATGGTTTTTCCAAATTATTTAAAATATAGCTTTTTGTTGCACTTTCTTACCATTTGTTTCAAGCAATCTCTTCAATTCATTTATCAAAGGGTATTTTCCCTGGTTACAAAATGTACCAAGGAAGTCATCCAAATCAATGGTCCAAACCATGGCACCTCCAAACTTGTTCTCTTTCAGGTATTTTACCTTTAAAAGACAATTTAAAAGGCTTTTTAGTTGACATCTTCCACTAATTTGTCAAATGTGAATACATACAATACAGCAGACAGTTTCTGGAATACATGGCGAGCATAAGGAAAACTTTTATACAGCTCTCCAGTAGCATGGAAAAGGCTATTTTGTACTTGCTATAGACCTCATGGTATCCCAACTTGGCATTCCATGTGGTAAGAGCAAAAGATCATTTGATTTCTTTGAGAATATCACAGCCAACATGGACCCACCTTCAGCCTACCTGAAAGTGATGTGGAAGAGTGAATCTTTTGTTAGTTATTCATTTTGTGGAGGGGGGTTTTGTTTGTTTGTTTGTTTGCTTGCTGTTCCCAAAGCTTCTAGAATATACGGAGGCTATGCCTGCACAAAAATTGCTTATTGATGTTTAGAATTCCACTACTTAAAAATCTTGATGTTGAAATAACTTTTTTATCTCACTCTGGAGGAGCAAGCAGTGAACCTGTGGTAATCTGGGTGGGATCTGTTGTTAGGAGACCTTCCTCACACTCACCACACTGCACACACTCCCGCAAAATAATAATAATAATAATAATAATAATTAAATTGCATATTCTTCATGCGAATCTTGGCAAAAATAACCCCTGAAGGCTATGGAGATCTAGCAAACTAGGGCCTCATCTACACAGGCAGAAGGGAGCTGCAGATGTGGCCCATTCCTCCCCATTACCAGAATGAAACGGGACTGAGTCCTCACAAATATGCTGGCCTATCTCTGCAGCTGTCGCTGCTTCTGTCTGTGTCACAATCTTCAATGCTGGGAAGTGGGCCCGCAGCATGTGGTCAAGGCCTACTGCATGTGACTGGCCTTGGTCACATGCTGCAGGCCTGCTTACTGGCTGCAGAGAGAGAGATGCTGATGGCAGCGGCAGTGACAGACGGGCATGCCAGTATGGGCTCTTGCGGACCTGCAGAGCCCGATCCATTTCTTCCTAAAAGAAATAGTTTTTCCCAGGTATTTTGCTGTAACAGTTTATTGGGCTTTACCCCAGCCCAAGGATACTTAAAGTGCCCAATAAAATGCTCTACTGACAGAGTTGCTCAGCTTTCAAGAGACTCCTTGTCTCCTTTCACCCCACATTATGCATGTTGTGGGGAGGGGAGCAAAAAACAAAAGAGAGTGAAGCCATTCCTGTCCATGTGAATGGAAACCCCTTTCTTGCATGCAAGCTTGCACAACACAGGGCAAAAGGAGGTAAGGAGGGAGATCATTGCCTTTTTGGCTCCATAGGGTGGGGGAGCTTTCCAAAGGACAAGCAGTGAAAGTGGTCTCTCCCACCCTGTAGCAGCAACAACAGAGCTGGTTTTGTAAATGGGAGCAACATGCCCCCTTTCTCTATCCCCATCCTATGAGAAAATGGTGGCTAGAAGAGAGAGCAAAGGGCCTTTCTTTCCTTAATCTCTAAATCAGGTTAGAGCTTTACTTCTAAGAATATTAAAAAATTTAAAACGTAAGGGGTCATTGCAGGAAGGTTGGCTGGGAAAGCAAAGGGGAGGGGTGAGGGATTAGGCATATCTGCTTCCACTGTCACAACTCATATCACAAGCATGCCCACAAAAGACCCTAGAATGTGACATTAACATTTGGACAGGGAAGCAGCAAAAGTGACAAAAAGCATCAAGAACTGTCAAGAAGCAGCATTAAATGGTCCAACACAAATTGACACAAATCACCTGTCTGGCAAAGTCTTTTGTCTCTCTTGGACAGCCCTCAACAGTTACTGTAACTGTTTGCTTTCCATTCTGCTGTTAACAAAACTCTGTTTTGGATCTTGTCTCTATTGATCATGAATATTACAAGAATACTTCTGCCATTCAGACATCAATCCAAAGTTACTCATACTATGTTCTTGTATCTTCAGAACAATGCTAGTTTCTGACCATCTCTACCAAGCGGACCATAGTCTGTTCTGAAGTGTAACACAGCTAGAGTTGGCTTCTTTGGCACTTTTAAGTAGATTCTTTGCAATCAGTTCATGCTCCAGTAGGACTTATTTCCTAAAAATGGAAAAGCAGTTTGCAAATGTGCATAGAGACATGTGCCCCAAGCAAGCCCATGTCAGATATAAAGGTAAGCTTTAAAACCACAAGAGTCTTACCTTGTGTCTGAAACTGCAAATGTTGTCATAAGTAACCCATACTTTATCCTTAAAAGCATATGGGACTTTTTGGTCATCCAGCCATCGCACTTCAGCATCCTTTATGAAAGTGCAAACCTTTCAAAAGAGTAAAATATTATTGCTAGAGTCAAGATTTACCTTGAAACAAATGAGCACTAATGTTATGTGAAGCCGAAGGCTTTCACGGCCGGCATCCATAGATTTTCCTTGTTTTGTTTTGTTTTTTTTTTCTAGGCTGTGAGGCCATTTTCTGGAATAGTTTAATTCTAACATTTCACTTGCATCTGTGGCTGGCATCTTCAGAGAACGGTTGGGTAGGAGTGTATGTGGAGTTTATATGCTGTGAACCCCTGTTGGGGAGTATATATAAATTTGTGTAATTGAATGGTTAGTTTCTGTGTATAGAAATGCAAGGTTGATTAGTGTCTATTTGGCTAATGGCTAGTTGATGGGTCATTATCTGCTGGAAATCCCCCTGTCCCTGGGTGGAATTCCTTTGTAAGGAGGTTTTCAGACACCTCTTTCAGCGTCTTGCCATCCAAGCAGCCTCCGGAGCAGTAACGAGGCTGCTGCATGGCAAGGGGTCCATTTTGGACGACGCTGTTTCTCTCTCGGTGGCGTCCGTGACTCTTGCAGCTAGCATTGGAGGCGGCCACGCTGTTTTTTACTCACGGACAACTTCCGTGAGTGGAAAACAGCACGGCCGCCTCCAATGCTAGCCGCAAGAGTCATGGACGACGCCGAGAGAGAAACGGCGGCCAAAATGGACCCCTTGCCGCACAGCAGCCTCGTTACTGCTCCGGAGGCTGCTTGCATGGCAAGACGCTGAAAGAGGCGTCTGAAAATCTCCCAAGTGTTGAGTTTTGATTCTATTGTTTTTCAAAACAGCCTTGCATTTCTATACACAGAAACTAACCATTCAATTACACAAATTTACATATACTCCCCAACAGGGGTTCACAGCATATAAACTCCACACATACTCCTACCCTTTCTACCCTTTCTAATTTATATATTTTTAATTTACTGTATGTTTTTAATCTTTTATAGTTTAATATTGTTTTAAGGGGGGGTGGGCTAGGGTACTGGGACTATGGAGTTTTTATATTGTAAGCCGCCCCGATTGCGTTGCAGAGGGGCGGGATAGAAATAAAATTTTATTATTATTATTATTATTATTATTATTATTATTACCCAACCATTCTTTGAAGATGTCAGCCACAGATGCAGGCGAAATGTCAGAAAGAAACTATTCCAGAGCACAGCCTCACAGCCTGGAAAAAAACCCAAGGAAAATCCACTAATGTTATGTTTCTCAGTTTATGCGTTTATTGTACTAACCAAAGACCATGGCAACGAACCTTATCCCCTAATTTTTGTGCTATCTAACCTGATAAAAAAATCTGCAAAACTCAAAAGCTCACACTCTTTTGTGACACTTTAGTGGTCCTAATAAAGGTATTACACAATTCTGTATTTTGTTGTAATGTTTTAGTGATTCTAATAGTTATTGGGGATATGGTGTTACTAAATGGCAGAGAAGGAATATGACATGGTTCAAATACTGGTTCATCACCATAAGATGCACAGAAGAGTGTGTTTTCTATCTCAAACCAGCACTTGGTAGCATTCTGTTGTGTGGAGGGGAAGGTGGGGGCTCAAGAATTTTAGTGTCAGAAACAGGACAATGGTTACTTTTGAAACATGGTATAACAATAGTAACTAGCTACCAGGGGACTTTGATTAATAACTAATTACAGTACTTTAAAAAATAAGTTTCAAAGCTCTGTCAAGGACATATGATATTTCCAATTTAAGAGATCATGTTCTCAGCTTTCATGTGCTTGAAGTCAACTCCAGCTTATGGCAACTCCAACCTAGGGTTTTCTTGGCAATTGTTTTTTCAGAGGTGGTTTGCCATTGCCTCTCTATTAGGCTGAGAGAGTATGACTTGCCCAAGGCCACTCAGTGGGTTTTCATGGCTGAGCAGGGACTTGAACCATGGTCTGCTGGAGTCCTAATTCAACACTCCAACTGCTATACCACACTGGTTGATATACACCCCATACATTCATACCTCAAAGTAAGCCCAATATCCAGCCTCTTCTGTATATGGCCCCGCAGGACCAGCCCCAGAGATCGAAGTACAGAGATCTGCATTGCCACTGCTCCAAAGCCCTAAGGAGCGTCCATAGGTGGGGAACCCCATGAGCAGTTTCTCAGCTGGAGCGCCTTGGTCCCTCCAGTACTCCATAGCATATTTCTGTCAAAACACAGTGAAAAATGTTTGAAATATATCTTCAGCCTTTAAAAAAGATTAAAAAAATGGGGAGGGTATCAATGGACTCTACTCACACAGTTGAAAATGTCAACATCACACCACTCAGAACCTGCATATAGAGGGCTATTGCACCCGGTGGTAGAGTCCCAGTCACCGTGGAAGTCATATGTCATCACACTGATGAAATCCAACGATCTGATGCAAATCAAGAAAAAATCAGTTAGGAAGCAATGGCTCATCAGATACTGAATTCAACTACCTTGTCTACTATAGTATTACTTGCTCTTGTAGAAAAGTGACCTAAAATGCTACCAGTGAGATGTGGTATCACTTTACACTTACTCCATCTGAATCTTACACCTGCTGACTTGCCTCTGTTCTTGTAGGTTTTAGAATGAGGATAGAAAAACACATGGCTCTCCTCACATTGTCAAACTACAATTTGTATCAGTCCCAACCAAGCAGTGTTGGAAGATCATGAGAGCTGAAGTCCAAAAACATATGGAGAACCACATGTTTCCCAAACTTGGTTTAAAAAAGAGGTGCAGTTCAACTCTAGCATCAGATGCCAATGTGCATTGGACTGTAGAGTGACAACCTATTCTCATGTCTATTTTTATTATTATTTTTTTAAAGCATTTACAGTAGGCTCCCCATATCCACTGAGGATTGGTTCGGGGTGGCATGGATACTGAAAACCATGGATAATAGCGAACGCCATTGAAAATAATGGGACTCTCAGTTTAAAATAACATAGAGTTGCCTTGGAGGACTTAGAAAATGGCTAGAGAGGACACATTTTCTAGGAAGATGCTACAGTAGGTGAGCTGTTTTGTGTCCTGTGGATAATCGAATCAGTGGATAATGAATCAGTGGATATGGGGGTCCTACTGTATTTCTAGTTAATGTTCTTACAGTTTATTGAATAAAAGGTGTCCATTTCCCCCTAAATTAGATCAAAGCAAACATTCAATTTATTTGATGCCCTTTATCCATCAAAATATCCATCTCAGAAAGAAATATTTAGGACTTTAAGGAGGTATTTGATTCTGAGCACCACAGTCATAAAAATATATACTTGGAAATCCCAAATAAATCTCGAATATATTCCCAAATACAGTTGTCCCTCCACATTCACGGATTTGACATTCACGGATTTGAGTATTCACGGCTTGAAAAATATTCTTAAAAAAATAACAATCCTAATAGCAAACCTTGATTTTGCCATCTTATATAAGGGACACCATTTTGCTCTGCCATTGCAAATAATGGGACTTGAGTATTCACGGATTTGGGTATTCACGGGGGGTCCTGGAACCAAACCCCAGCGAATGTGAAGGGACAACTGTATATCTTTTTAGAGTCAAAAGGCATTTTAAAATACTTTTACAAATAATTAAATAATATGCTTTCCATGTTTAGCAAAATTATTATTTTAAGGCCTTTCTGTAATCATAAGGGTATAAATGTCTCAGAATTTTGTCAAACTAGACAGGGCACACATACTGTATACAATTATTGTTGGAGGTCACAGTAAATTTTACCCATAGTGATTTGACATTTGTACTTACTCTCCTATCTTATCAATTTCATATCCAGCATTAATAGTTTCTACACCAGCAGACACTGCAGCTGTAACCAGTAGTCGGGGCTGCCCACCTTCTTTTATAAAGGCATCTCTCATTTCCTACAAAATAAAATAAGAATGGTGAGTAACACTCTTTCAAAGATTAAATGAGTCAATCTCTCTCTCTCTTAATCTCTCTGTTTCTCTCTCTTTCTGGCTTTTCTTCGCAAATGAAGATTCAGGAAGGACTCATCCCACGCTTTCTGCACATGCGCTGATAACTAAAAAGGCCAATCCGAGATAAACAAGTCCGGTTGCAGAAAGCACAGCAGAAGGTCTCCTTGGGTGATGTTTCCAGGTTGTGATTCTTTCTGCGTTGTCATTTCTCTTCAAGACTTGTTTGGCATGAGTCAATCAATATACTGATTAATCACTTAATTGTCAATTTAATATATTTTATTTATTATTTAATAAATATACCCACCTTTGTTTAAAAAATGAATTCAAGGTGTGTTACATGATCTGAGTAAGCTATAAATATATACAAAGATGTAAACCCACAATGTTGAACAGTGTTTTCTGAAACAATAACTGTGAAAAAAACAGTATTAACATACTTGGGCTGCAGCCACACTGCAGAAATAATGCAGTTTGACATGACTTTAACTGCCATGGCTCAATGTTATGGAATTCTGTGACTTTTAGTTTTGTGAGATATTTGGCCTTCTCTCTCAGAGAGCTCTGATGCCACAAAAAGCTACAAATGCCAGGCTTCCATAGGATGGAGCCCCGATAGTTAAAACTGTGTAAAACAGCATTACCGTATATTCCGGCATATAAGACAACTTTTGAGCACTCAAAAATACCCTCCAAAATTGAGGGTCGTCTTATACGCTTTGCTTCGCTCGCCTACCGATCTCCTGCCTCTTCGCAACCTCCGCAAACGGAGAGAAGAGGCAGGAGATGGGGCAGGGAAGGTGAGGCAAAGTGTTTAGCAGTTCATTCTCCCCCCTTCTCTGCCTTCCCCCCCCCCTTTGGGGAGCTACCGAAGACAGAGGAGGGGGGCGAACATTGCAGTTTGCTGCGGCTGCCACTCGATCACCTGTGTGTTCAGCGACCAAGGCAAAACGGGGTTTGCCGCAGCCGCCCCCGCTTTCCCCGCCTTGGTCCCCTTTGGAAGAGAGCCAAGGCAGAGGGAAGGGGGCCGTCGAGGCAAACCGGGCATTTTCGCCCCTTTCCTCCACCTTCAAGTCAAGTTTGACTGGAAGGTTGAAGAGAGGGGCTAATACCATGGTTTGCCTTGGTGGCTGCCTATTCCCTCTGTCTTCCTTCCCTTCGCAAAGGGAAGGAAGATGGAGGGAATGGGCAGCCGCCAAGGCAAACTGGGTATATTCGCCCCTTTCTTCCACCTTCGAGTCAAGGGTGACTGGAAGGTGGAAGAGAGGGGCGAATGCCGCGGTTTGCCATGGACACCGCCCATACCCTCCGTCTTCATTCCCTTTGCAAAGGGAATGAAGACAGAGGGAATGGGTAATGGCCGAGGCAAAACGGGTTCATTCGGCCCCCTCCTCTGCCTTCACCCCCTTTGGGGAGCAACCAAAGGTGGAAGAGGGAGGCGAATGTTGTGGCTGGCAGGCTGGCTGGGAGAGCCCTGCCAGCTAATCCTGTTCACTTTCCCAACTCACGAGGAGATCTCATGAGTTGGGAAACAAAGAGAATCAGCTGGCAAGGCTCCCCCAGCCAGTCAGCCAGCCAGCCAAATTGGGGGGTGGTCTTATATGGAGAATATATGCCAAACTCTAGATTTTTAGTTGAAAATTGGGGGGTCGTCTTATATGCCCAATCGTGTGTCAGCAGCCGAAGCCAAAGAAAAACTAGCCAACAAATGTGAAGTCGAAGGCTAAAATAGCAACAATTAATAAGACAGGAATGACTGTCAATTATACAGTTCTGCAAAGGGGACAGGTTTCAGTGATGCTGGGACTATAGTAAACCATCTTTTTAAATCTTTTCATCCCAGTCTTATTATAGGAATGAAAAGCATTACCAGGGACTGGAAATGAGGCAATTATTCAAAGCCAAAGCGCTCATATATACAAATATCCCTACCTGAATATAAGCTGTGCCAACACAAGGTGGGCACAGCCTCCTCACCTTGGGTAGGCCTTTCCTCAGACTGGGACTTCTGTCCTACATCTGCTGTCCCCTAGCTAGGTTTCCCAGACCATAGGGCCTGGGCCTCTTCTTTCATGTCCAGTACAAGGGGAAGGAATTTCAGGGTGAGACCACTGCCTTGAAACATGCGTGCATACTCTCCAACATTTTGCAGGTGAAAACCAAGACACATGAGGCCAAGTAACATCAGACTGGGGTCGAGGTGGCAAAAATTATTAATGACAAAGAACACACAAGCTAAGAGAGGCTGAAGCAGTTTGCTAAATAAGCTGAGCCTGCCAGGGAGGGCAAGATTCTGCCCCCTTCTGCTCCTCTTTTGCCTGCTGAGTTGACTGCAAACTATTTTTGTCCTTTGAAGTCAGTTTACAGAAACTGAAGTAAGCTGAGGACAAAGGGGGAACATGGAAGAAGGAGACAAAAACTGGGACAATTTAAAAGTAGCTGAAAACATGGAACAACAGGGACTTAATCAGGACTGTCCCTGCTGGATCAGGGTAGTTGGAGGGGTATGTGCGTATATGTCTTTTCTTCTTTGGACTTTATCAGGCATGTGAAAAAATGCATCATAAGGACGCAGCAAGAACACAAATGGGCAAAATTATCAGATGAAGTCATTGTTCAGCCATTCCAGGGGCATAGCATGGGCATAAATAAGGCGTCACTTTTTATTGATAGCTTAGCCCATCAATAAACAAGTGATGCCTCATCCGCACCAATGCTACGTCCCGGGAACAGTTGAGGATACAGGGGTTCTGTCATTTTGCCTTTTGTGTTTTCCTCGCGTCTTATGACATAATTTGGGACATGGTTTTGTCCCTCATTTTCCTGCATCTGATAAAGTCCTTAGATGAGATCTGTTTTTTATCTGAGCAGCATGCTCTGTGTAACTATGGCTGATGCTTAGTGTATCAAGCTTAATTACATCACCAAGGATTATCCTTTGTAACATCACTGTTGTAACATGACCAGGGACTGCTTCCTGTGATGTCACAATGTCTTACTAGTGCTCAGGTTTTGGCTCTGAAAATCTCAAAACTGCCTTATCACACTCTGAAGAAAAGTGTCAAAGCAGCAGAAATGTTTCTTTCCTGCTGCCTTATCACATGCCATCCGCATCCTTTAGTTCTGATCCCATGGGGGACCAAGGTAAAATCGCATCTTTTTGCTAACCAGAAAAATCCCTTCACAAAAAGACATGGTTTTATCTCGGTCCCCCATGGAACCGGAACAAAAGCACACTTGGAAGAACACTGATGCCATGCAGTGAGGCAGCAGGAAAAACAGAACGTTCCTGCTGCTTTGCCACTTTTCTTTGGAGTGGGGTAAGGCTCTAAGATAGTCCTGACCAGGCAACCTTACTCTCTGACATTCTCACCTATGATCACAAAAGCCTTTGCTTGAGTGAAATCCTGCAGAACACCTTTTCCTACCAGGATTATGGGCCTTAACTACAAGAAGCTCTGGGAGTCTTGGCAAGAAATTATGCTTCATCTTGCTGCAGAAAAGAAGGCCTCAGAGGATCTCTGCTATACTGAGCGAGCTTTCTGCCATACCCTCATCCCTTCTTTAAAGTACTGCATTTTTGCTTAGGAAGTGTAGAGAGCTAAGGGGAGGAAATGTGAGCCAGTGTGGTGTAGTGGTTTGAGTGTTGGACTACAATTCTGGACACCAGGATTTGAATCCCTCCTCAGCCATGGAAGACCACTGAGTGACCTTGGGCAAGCGACACTTTCTCAGGACTTTATCAGACCACCCTCCATAAACGTTCCTTTGCTGGCATATTTTGAAGCATTTTTATGCCAGCAAAAGAACCCCCCAACAGACCTACCTTTAGCAGCATCAAAAAGGCAGCCCCAGCATAAACGGAGTATGAATAGATCTCCGTTTATTTCCAGGGTTGAGATCTCGATGATTCTCATGAGAAGACATGAGTGTGGCAAATTTTAAAAGTTAAGCAAAATAAACACACAAAACCTAGACACAAGCATGGTAAAAATTACAAGTAAACTGGGAAGGTTCATAAAAAGAACATCCCCTACCTGGCTGTCACAATCTCACCTAGAAGTGTTCTGTCATTGACACTATATTCCCATGAGCACAATGGTGCGAAGTTTCAAATGCTGGCAATGCCAGCAACAAAGCGGAATGGGAGATCTATTGAAAGCTTGGGCTGTCAGTAAAATAGAACAGCTTTTTCACAATACATGATCATGAAAGGATGACCATCATCTGATATGTGTGCCCTTTTGCATTCATTCGGTGTCATTATGACGCCATATTTGCCTGGTCTGATAAAGTCGTCAGTCTCAGGGAAAGGCAATGGCTAAAACCTCTGTGAACAAATCTGGCCAGGAAAACCCTGTTAAAACACCTTAAGGTTGCCATAAGCCAGAAACAACTTGAAGGAACACAACAACAACAAATGGGGGTATTGGTGGCTTTTTTAAGTGTATTTTTTAAAGTTTTATGAGAGTTTGTCAGTGGTCTTTGGAAATACTGCAAAATGCCAGGTTATCTGTTAACAACACTAACTTTTTAATATTCATAAGAACCTAAAGATCTTAAGATCTTTAAAATACTCTTAAAAATAGATCTTTATTTTAAATTTTCAAAATATATTTTAATGAAACACATTTGTGTGAATAAAGCTTCACCGTTCTTTACAGTTCCCAATAGGAGATGGACAGAAAAATGGATATGTGTTCAGACTTTTAACATAACAGTGTACCTGGACAGAAACACATTTTCCTGCTTCTCTGCATTCATGTAAAACGTTTTTTAGAAACTTAAGCAAATACACATCCACAACAATATATGCAGATTATATGAGTGGCTGAGGTACTAGGTGACATAAAGTAAATTGTGTATTCAATTATTACCTGAACCAAGGTGGTAAATCGAGCCTTGTCCTCAGGAGGACTTCCCCTAGAGCCTGGATACTCAAAGTCTAGGTCAATCCCATCAAACCCAAATTTACGGAGGTACGCAATCACTGAATTGATGAAGATCTGACGGTTTTGTGGTGTGGAGACCATAATGGTAAACCTATGAAGAAATCCACTCTTAAATATGTTTCTTCTGTCAGTATACACAGTTGCACACTCCAGCCACAGTTAATCTCATTTTTCAGTGGGAGAATGGAACACTTTTAAATAATAGAAAGTGGATCACTTTGGCTGGATCATATCTTTTGAGGTTTTCTGCTTCAAAAGCATAATAATATTGTATGTTCTCATTCTAAGTAAGTGATACCAATCATTTCAAAACAACAACCACCCTCTTTTGTGACATTACCCCTGTGTGTTGATGTAGATTGCATTAGTCAAGCTTTACTGCATTTAGCCAAAGGTAATTACACTTTAGGATGGGCTGTAAGAAAAATAATCCATAATAACCCAAAAAGAATTAAAAATTAACCACTGAGAATTTTTAAAATCACCAAAAAGATATGCACACCAGTTCTTGGTGGCTACAACAAATAATTTTACCATATAAATTCTGTAAGGTTGATTACCTCCCAGTAATTGTACCACTGTATTATTTACACTAATGCATTAGCCACTGTCAGTTGTAAGAAGCCTTCAATCATCAAAGCTCTTATACTATAATTAGTTACAAATATGCATACAGGTTGAGTCTGCCTTATCCAAAATGCTTGGGACCAGAGGTATTTTGGATTTTGGAATACTTGCATATACATAATGAGATATCTTGGATATGGGACCCAAGTCTAAACACAAAATTCATTTATGTTTCATATACACCTTATACACATAGCCTGAAGGTAATTTTTATACATAATTTTTAAATAATTTTGTTCATGAAACAAAGTTTGTGTGCATTGAACCATCAGAAAGCAAGGGTATCACTATCTCAGCCATTTATGTGGACAATTCTGGAGTTTGGCATATTTCAGATTTTGAAATTCCATATAATGGAGACTCAAGCTGTACTACTTTAGTGCTTTAATGCTCAGAAGTGCTTTAGTTATATATATTCCTGCATGGCAGGGGATTGGACTAGATAGCCCTTGTTGTCCCTTCCAATTCTATGATTCTATGTTTCACAATTACCAAATCCAATTACTCTGAATCCAAACCCAATCCAGTTACCAAAATATTCTCACCATCAATGACATTAGCATAAAATGAATAGGGGACTCACAATTCAGTGCCAAAGTTCCATCCACCAATTGACAGCAATGTAACCAGTTTGGGATTGCTGTGAGAAAATAGGGAGATACAGGACAAACAGCACAATTACAATTCTGCCTGTAACCTATACTTTAAAACATGAATGTTTTTGCATCCTATTTTTGAACCATACGATCTGACTGTATAGCCCACATTCATACTAATAGACTTCAATGGCTGGGATGCAAAAGAACATTGTACCATGCATGGTGTAGTGCCAAAGGTTTGACACTGAGAGAAATCCAATAGCATTATACTGTCCCCATGAATGCAGGTGCAAGAGGAGCTTCCCTTTCTGCCAAACCAGTTATACATGACTAGGAAACTACAGAATGATAAAGTACACTGCTGGGAAAAAATCTGGAATGCTGCTCTACTATGCATACATACTAGTGGAAGCAACAGATGCCAAATTCTGCTATGTCACAAGTGTAGGTATGAGAAGGAGGTATGCAGAGTTGTCTATACCACCAGTAAGCACAGGTTAACTATTTCAGGGAGCTGGATGAAGAGTAGAGAGATACCCTGAAACTGTTTGTTTGTTTGTTTGTTTGTCTGTCTGTTTGTTTGTTTTTCGGTATTTATACCCTGCTCTTCAGCCACAAAGGTTCTCAGAGCAGCTTACAAATTGTTAAGCAACAGCATTTTTACACATCTACACCATTTTATAGCATGCTAGGCACTAAGCGGTTTCCAATGTGTGCTAGAGCAAGGGATAGTGTGGCCCTGAAAGTAGGGATATGCACCAACCACAAGATTTGGACTAGACCCAGGAGATTATCAGATGCAGTGGAATGCAGGGGAAAAAAAAACTGCATCCCAAACCATGTCAGAAGAGCAGGAGTAGAACAGAAAGGGTGACATTATCAGACGCCTGCATCCTCAGCCATTCCTGGGGCATAGCACTGCCATGGACGATGCTTTCCTTTTTCATTGAGGGAGACAAGCCACCAATAAAAAGGCATGCCTTACTCACACTCATGCTACGCCCTGGGGATGCTAAAGGATAACATTGTTTGATAATATCCCCCATTCCTGTTCTTGTTGCGATCTTCTGACGCAGTTTTTGCCGCATCTGATAATCTCCTCAATCTGACATTTCAAAAAACAAATTCTACTCAGACTGATTTGAGGACTTTTCAGTTTGATGTAGGTCCTCAACTTGAGCAGAGATTCAGAAATCTGAGGGTTTCTATCCCCCATTGAATATCACTAGAACACAAAACAACTTTTCAAAACTCCTTGGGCCCTTTCATTCTCCATTATTATAGTGCTATGATTCCACTCAAACTGCCATTGCTATTTCCTATGGAATCCTGGGACATGAAGTTGAGGGAGAGGCATTCAGAATTCTCAGCCAGAGAGTTCTAGTACCTCACCAAACTACAAACCCCAGGATTCCATAAGATGACAAGACATAGCAGTCTGACAAGAGCCTTTTCATTGTCAGAAATGAATGAAATTTGGAGATATTACAGCCCCTTAAGAGAGATTTGTACCTATCAAATATTAGACTAGTGTATAACCCCTTAAATTAATAAAAAGGGAATTACCAATCACTTTTGGATTTATTTTGGGTTTGTTTGTTTGTTTTGTTTTGTCAAAATTGGAAGAAGTATGCAAATATAGCATAGTTGCCTCTTCTAAGAGACACCAGATTTTGGACAAGTAGATTCATGTGGGGGGGTTGTTTTTTGTTTTTGTTTTTTGGAAGACAGCTTTTTACATTTGGAGGATATTTTTTTTAAAAAAGAATGTGCTTATTCTTCCCAACACCACTCCAGGTTCCTTGTGGATTATGGTTCCAGAAAATGGTAAATCTACCGTATGTAATAAACCTGCAGAGGTTTAGAATGATAGCTGTAGCGGTTCATATGGAAGTGAAGTCCTCAAATTGAGATGCGTATGATTTGCTTCCACTTCCCTCCTTCCACAAAGATAAAGTAGATAAAGGAAGATGGAAAAGAAAGATGCAAACAACTGTTGTTTGTCTGAGTCACGATCTGTCTCCCAAAGAACAGTGATGACTTTGCCTACCTAACTGTAGTTAAATGTTCCCTACAATTAGAAAATGGACTAGCCAGGTCTTTGGTGCCTGATCCAGATGGACTTTTCTTACATTCTAATGTTGACAGACAGACAGACAGACAGACAGACAGACAGACAGACAGACAGATATAGAAAGTTCCTTCAGTGACTAACAGAAGCAAAATGCTACCAATCATGCAGAAAAGTGTAGAAAACTTTTTATAAGTAGAGTTTGGACAAGTTCCACTTACACAGTTCAATCACTCTCACCTCTTTTTCAGTTCTTGGAATGGAACGAAGAGTTCTTCATCATTCCATTCATAAGGGGATATCTCATTATTTTTCATAGTAACAAAGGCATAAGCCAAATGGGTGCAAAGGTGTGGATCAATATTCTCTGGGAAATACTGTGTAGGAGGTGGCCTGTATTGAGACCAGTTTGTGAAATAGCACAGAAGTTTATAAGCAGAGCCTGGATGAAAGAAAGAAAATCATTGTTAATTTGACTTAAGGAATCTACAGTAATACTGCTGGATCTTTTTGTCCCTTTCTCCAAAAAGACTAATTTAATTTACACAGTACTGTATATTCTCACGTTCTGCCTTGAGCAAGAATGCACCTAGCAACACATACACATTTACTCAGCAGTAATTTGATTCTTACTGTAAGTTGATTGTGATCAAGACATTGAAATTAAACATTTTCCATACCTTGGCTCAGTTGTCAGTCAAAATGGAGACTGTCATCAAGAAATCAGAAGATGACTAAGGGCTTGTCTACAAGGGCAATTTACCCCATCTTGCCCCCCATCTTGGAGTCCTGATGTCCAGATGACGGGCAAACCTCACAATCCCTGGGACAAAATATGGGGCTAAGATGGGGGGAAGACAGGGTAGGGCCCAATAACACATTTTTTAAATAATACCCAGGAAAAACTGCTCCCACCAGCAAAAAATGGATCAGGCCCCATGTGACTGCAGGTGGCCATTTCAGCATGCCAGCCCATCACTACAACTGTCCTCTGCCATTGCTCTTTTGGATTCAGGAAGGAGTCCCGCAGCATGTGACCAAGGGTGGCTTGGTTGTGGGGTGGCTTCCTGGCTTCAGAGAGAGGGAGGGAGGTGGCAGTGGTAGCGGCTGCAGTGATGGGGCAATGGGCCTGTCTGGATTTCCTCCTGTTCTGTGCAGGTAACAGAGAAGGCATGGGCCTGATCCACAAGCAGGATACTCCAGCAGAGAGCTGGGGTATCCTGGCCCATATCGATGAGGCCCAATACTTTGAAGGGCAGTTACAAAGTCACTGGACAAGATTCCCCAAGTGTAAACATGCTTCATTGAACACGAACATGATATAGTGGATCAGGATTATCCACTATAGTTCTGCAATTTCTATGTATGGATGTGAAAGCTGGATAATGAAGAAAGCTGACAAGGAAAAAAAATCATCTTCTTTGAAATTTGATACTGAAGAATAGTTTTATGGATACTATTTACAGCAAAAAAGACAAATAAATGGATCCTAGAACAAATCAAACTTGGAGGCTCACTCGAAGCAAAGATAAGGCTATCATACTTTGTATTTCTTCTTCGTAGAAGTAAAAAATAACTAAATTGAGGCTACTGTATTTTGGAACTACCATGAGAAGCATAAGTCATTGGAAAAGACAAAAATCTTGGGAAAAGTTGATGATAGTATGGAAAAACAAAAACAAAAAATTACAGATGGAATGACTGAATGAAGGAAGCCACAACCCTGAGTATGCAAGACCTGAGCAGAGCTGTAGCATTCCTGAATATGAATCAGTTACCTAACCAGAATGTTTTCATAATCTCAAATGCTACCTCGTCATGATTGTGACACTATTGCCACAATTCTAACTCCCCCCCCCCAAATTACTTTATCAGACATCAGATACATTGGAGGGTCATTCAACCAACAATCAGAGCATGGTTGAATGATTTTTCCATCAGGTTTGGGTGTGGGGTGAGCCAGGAAAAGTTACTTAGGAGATTATCAGATGCATCAAAAGTGGCGTTATAGCAATGCCAGGATATCACAAAAGGGCTCACTTATCAGACAACGTCGTTCCCCCCTCGTTATGCACCCATTATGCTGCCATTCCACCAGCGCTGCTTTTTATTGACACAAGAAGCCATCAATAGATCCTCCGTTCCGTTTGTGTTCCAGATTTGCCTGTGTGTAACAAGGTGCCCTGTTATGCTGGTGTGATCCCAGTGTCAATTGGGGCTCCCTGCCAGAACACTTCCAGGTGAGATTGGGACATCCAGGTAAGTGACACACTTTTTATGACACTCCCCAAGTTACTTGAACATTTTAATGTGTGTTTTTGTGCTTGCTGTCACTTTTTAAATGTTACTTTTATTTTTATTTTTGAATTTCCTGCGCTTGCTTCTTCTTATGAGAATCTGCAGGATTTCAATCCAGGAAGTGAACAGAGCTCCATTAGAGCTCCTTTCACTCCTGGGCTGCCCTGTTGATGGGAGAGGAGGTAAGTGTGGTGAGGTGGGTGATTGTGGCGGGACTGGGATGGGACAGGGGTGGGAGTGGAGATTGTGGGGCAGGAACGCTCTTTTCATTCCTGTCTGATAATCTCCTCAGTTAAGTACTGAGTTAAGTATAAGTTGATACAGGATTCCAGCCACCTAATTCAGCCATATAGGAGCAGAATTCTACAATTGAAAGAAGATGAATACTGTATTTACCATGTCAAGACAAAACTATATTTTTTTAGAGTTTCCTTCCCTCCGACCACTAGGTGACGACAACCCTAGAAGCTGAACTTCTGTTGACTTTTTTTTATCTTATCCACCCACACAAAAATTAATCTCCAGCTTTGATAATATAAAAACTGCTATATTTCACTTTTCTTTCATTCTCTGCCTACCAAGGAACTTGGGTGTTTGATTATGGCTGGAGGCAGATTTGAGTAACTAATAGACTTTATATTTTAAAAACCAGGGGAACTAGCCATTACATGCAAGTTGCAGAAGTACAGGTAACCTGAAACCTGCATGATACCTTGTAGAGATTATGCATTTGCATTTATGCCTCTTCTTCCACTCCATCTTAACACTGGCCATTCAGGCTTCACAAATTCAGCATGAAGTCAGCCCTTTTCTTCCAAATGTCTCCTCTTTCTCCATATCTCTTTTTTGTAATTGCTTATCTAATGAAGAGATCTCACAAGAGCTTGCCCACAATGTTATGCATATTGGTTGATGCAAAGGCACTGCCTGGATTTTGAAACTTAAATTAAGGACTCCTGAACTAGTGCTTTGTTTGATTTTTCATATCAGTAGTCTGTGTGCATGTGTGTGTATCCTTCTTCCTGTTTGATTCCTGTTCCATCAACTGCATTGTAATCTTGGTCTAAGTTATTTTCCCTACCTTGTACCTGTTTTTAGAAAGATATAGAGAATGACTTTTAAACAGGTTGTTCATATGATACTGTGGACTTTATCAAACACAGCAAAAACCGTGTCAGAAGAACTCAATGATAACAGAAGTGGACAAAATTATCACACGTTCTCCTTCAGCCATTCTGGAGGCGTAGCACAGGTATGAATAAGGCATCTCTTTTTATTGATGGCTTAGGCCGTCGATAAAAAAGTGATGCCTCATCCGCACCAGTGCGACACACTCGGAACAGCTGAGGATGCGGGCATCTGATAATGTTGCCCTTTCTGTTCTAGTCACATTCTTCTGATGTGGTTTGGGATGCAGTTTTTTGCCATGTTTCCCTGCATCTGATAAAGTCCTGTGTCAATAGTTAATTTTACATTTTTACTAATACAGACAAAGTGTTGGCTGCTTGTCAATCCCAGTTTTTAAAAAAATGCAAGCCAGACTTCAAAACACATGTTCTCTCTTCTGCCCCAAATTCCTCACTTAACTAGAGTTTAGCAATTTTAAATCACCAGTGTTAACCCTCACTAACATTATTCAGAATTCACCTTTACCTAGAATCTAAGACTATAGTTTAAAGTGAGCTTCATGTTCTGCTCTAAGAGAAGTATAATGTATTTTTGCACTACAGGCAGAAAATCCAGATGAATAAAAGTGATTGAGAAATAATTAACCAGCTAATAAAATGTTGGCATCTGTCATGAGAGAAGAGAATGTCTGTGTGTTTCTGCTAATCATAACTTGCTGGGACATCATGTTAGAAGCCTCAAACTTTTGGTTTATTATCAAAGTTGCAGTGCCAGCTTTCAAGTTAAGGTTCCAAATAGGAGAGCTCCCTAAAAGTGAAGGCGGCAACCCATTACCCATCAGGAAATTGTGATATACAATTCATTATTTGACAAAGCGTTTTTGGTTGTTGCCCAAAATTCAGTGGCCACCTTCAAGATGAATTTCCAAATCGGGGTCTTCTTGGAAGCAAAAGAGGAGCCTACCATAACTAATTTGGAAACAATTCTTTGCAAAGGCTAGAAAGCAAGAGTGGGGTGTATGAGGCACTACTGTTAAGATTCCTGAGGCAAGAAAAATGTGGGATGACAAGAAAGGATAAAGATTCTTGTGGTTTTAAAAAGTGGGGAATAGGAGACGCCTCTGAGGTACTCCTGGTTAGATTCCCAAAGTAAATGTGGAGTGAAAAAACAAGTGCTCCCATTGACCCCTTTGGGGGGTATTAGGTATGGAACCAAAGAGCACCAGGTACCATTAGTGGCTGCTGGCTTCCATATCAATGGAGCAGTGAATCGACTCTGGGGTTTGGTCTAAACTTTGAAGGAGATAAGGTTCTTAACCTATTTTGTGGTTAGGGTTCAACACCTTGGATAGCTTCTTTAAAGTTCAGACTAAAAACCAGAATAGATTTACCACCACCTTGATATGGAAACCACCAGCCATCACTGCTGAGTACCCTTGAACCAGTACTTGAATACCATATAACCTGTTACACTTAGCTGTGATGCTTCTATAGAGCAGAATTTTTTTTTAAAAAAAATAACTTTTTCTTTCTCTATTCTCCTAAGCACAAAGAAAATAAACAAGATGCTTACCCATCTGCATATGCAGCAAAATGGCCAGACCTAGCAAAGAAGACAATAGAATAAGAATAATTGACAAGGCATATCTCGGAATCATAGCAAACAGCTTTTGAATAGTTAGTGCTTTCTTCAGAGTCCATTAAAGTTACACCATAATAATGGACAACAAGCACAAAAGAAACCGGGCATCTTGTCTAAGCTGCTACCTCTGGATAAATTGTTCCACTTACTTGCTCTCTTAATGGTTAATGCAAATCATCCCAACCACAGGATTATGCCATAAGAAGAAAACAGAGAATGAAGGACACCATCCAAAGATGCTCACTTAAGAAAGTAAATCAAGACAGATGGTAGACACCAGGGGGCCGTTTACACGATGAAAATGTCCTGGGAAGAATTTGTGTTGATCCCTGGCAGTTTACACGTACATCGGGTCGGGTACGTGAGTTTTGGAAGGGGGGCCACCTTTTATCCCTCAACCTGCGGGACTTCCAGTCCCGCGGTTTGTGCCGTTTTTTAAAAAAGTCACGGGAGGATTCAGAAAATCGGAAATGTAAACAGCCTGGGACAAAATGTCTCGGTACTGGGATGACCGGAAATGGTGAGCGGGGGCGGGCTTAGAGATCAGCGACCAGAAAAGGAGGGGTCAGTCACCCGTTCAACAGATCCAGCCTCACCAGCCGAAAACAAAGGCATCCCTTCCAGCTGCACGAAGGTTGATGTGTGTGTGCACGCGTGCGCGCGTGTGTACTCAATCACCTTTTTAAATGGATTTCTACACTGCAAACCCTTCAGCTTTACCTTTTCCTCAACTGCATGTTACAGAGAGATCGTCGTCGCCCATTCATCCCCTGCCTTGGTCACCTCCCTGGTTCAGAACGGGCACATTAAAATATTCAAGCCTCTGAGCGAATTAGCACCCTTTAATTCCCCCTCTCTGTGTTTGTGTCTTTCAAAACGCCTGCCTATAGCCGGCTTGAAATCTCTGCAGCGTGCTGTTAGGGTTAATATTTAAAAGAGGCAAGGGGAAACCCAAGTGGCTTGATTTCAAAAGGAAAGCACTCAGCTTGATTTCAAAGCACTCAGCTTGATTTCAAAAGGAAAGCCCTGCGTCTGAGCGAAAGTTCTGTCTGGATCTTTCAAAATGCTTTCTGCCTCTTCTGAAAGGGTTAAAAATTTAAAGAAGCAAGGGGGAATAACAAACCTCTGCCCCCCCTCTCCCCCCCCAGCCAGCCAATAGCATCGCTCCTGGCGCGGAACTCTAAAGGAAGTGCGTCACCGAGGTTGTGAAAACACGAGTAATCGCATCTTTGATTGACAGCCAAAATTTTTTTAAAAAAAAACCTAAACAAAACCAGAACTTTGGACGTGTAAATATCAGTCACGGGACCACCCGGGATATCCAGATCAGTGACATAAATCGTATAAACAGCGAGGGGCGGATTCGTGATCACAAAGTGAGATAGAGGCTAGAGATAGAGGGAAACAAGAGGTCTGGAGAAAGTCTGGCCATTTGAACCCAGTGGCAGAGATAGCTGTGAGATTGCTGGAAGCACCTCTGGGGTGTGGTGGTCTTCCTGGATTTTTGATGCAGCATTAGTTGCTGTACTGTCTGGTAAAAATGTCAGTTCACATCCATTCTATAAACAAACAAATATTATAAAAACACCAATGTTTCCTCATCCAGAGCAAATGAAAACCTTTTCCCCTTGACTTCTCACCACTTGGAAAATGAGTAACCAGTAACAATACAGTCAGCCCTCTGTGTCTATGGTTTCTGCATCCACAGATTCAACAAAGCACAGCTCAAAAACATTCAGAAGGGGGGTGTTCCAAAAAGCAAACCTTGATTTTGCCATTTTATATAAGGAATGTCATTTTACTATGCCATTGTATATAATGGGACTTGAACATCCACAGATTTAGGTATCCATGGGGGAGGGGCAGTGTCCTGAGGGCCCACTGTACTTTTCTCAAGCCAAAGGTAGCTATCAAATGTGGCCTGATCGTGAAGGAAATGACTATCCACGTGAGCTGCCCGTAACATTAATATTTAGTATATTAGCTTAATATATTAGTACATTTATTACTTCAAAATCAACTGTGGAAAATGCAATCCATGTTTCATTTTTGAGGGACATTTGAGTCTGCCTTCAGTAAATAAAGAAATGGTCATGAAGTTTAAAGATGCAAGAATTGCTTACCAATCCATAGTAGCACCTTCCCCATCTTCCCTTTGTCTCTGAATGATCATCCAGAGCAGAACATGGGTGTCGCTTTATACTGAGGGGGAAATACCTCTTATCACTGTGGAACCCACACACCTGCAAAATAAGTAACACAGTACCTACCAGATGATATAATACCCAGCCAAATAGTACAAAAATCCCATCCAGTCAAGGACAACAGCAGCATGGGCCCCTGACTATTGCTTCAAAAATCTCTATCCAAAGCTGAAAGAGTGTGTGGTAGTGTAGTTAGAGCAATAAACTAGAAATGGCAAAATCCATGTTCTGATCCATGGTAACTATAAAGGGTGAGCATGGGACAATCAAGGTATTTCAATTTATCTTAGAAAACAGAATTTTTGTGAGTTGAAACTGAAGGGGAAAGCCATCTATGCTGTCCTGGCCTCCTTGGAGAAGGATTGAAGATACAGTGGGCCCATGGTATCTACTGGGGTTTGGTTTCAGGAGCCCCCGTGGATACCAAAATCCATGGATGCTCATGTCCCATTATATACAATGGCATATTAAAATGGTGCCCTTTATATAAAGTGGCAAAATCAAGGTTTGTTTCTTGGAATTTATTTATTCTTGAATATTTTCAAGCCAATGGAGGGCTGACTGTATAAATGAAAAATAAGAAACAACAAATGAAACTGCAGGTGCCTTCACCTCTCACTAAATAGAAGAAATTATGGACTCTGTAGGGGGGAATGTGTCACTATTTCAGCCAAGTGCAAACTTTCTTATTGTTTGCAATTACTTTTATGTAACAAACCTGCATTACAAAGTCAGTAAAGGTCAATGGCCAAGATTCTGCCTTGTCGGATATAGCCATGATGGTTGAGTTCCTTCATCATAGCTACTTCTGCTGATGCCACCCCTCACAAACCTACCTCTTAAGCCAGGCAACACCCTAACCAAAGTGTTTCTGAGGCTCTGCATATCAGGGACCTAGGGAATGATGACTGCAAAACTCTCCCAGTAGCAGGACATGTTGAGACATCCCCAGGTCCTGCCACTGCTGCTTGTCTCAGTGTGCCTCACAATCAAAATTATAATTTCAGCTTCCAGAAGCCCCAACCCACTCAGCCAAAAATCAGGAATTCTGGGAGCTGAATTATGGGAGACCATGGCTCTAGTGTGATATACAGTCGTCCCTTCACATTCGCGGGGGTTCCGTTCCGCGGACCCCCGCAAATGTGAAAAAACCGCGAATAGCGACACCCCTCCCCCCTCCCTCCCCAGGCCTTCGCGGGGCCTTCCTAGGCCCCTGAAGGTCTCCAAGGCCCTCCCTCCCTCCCCAGGCCTTCGCGGGGCCTTCCGAGGCCCCGCAGAGGCCTCCCCGGCCCTCCCTCCCGCCCTCCCCAGGCCTTCGCGGGGCCTTCCTAGGCCCCGCGGAGGTCTCCAATGCCCTCCCTCCCTCCCCAGGCCTTCGCGGGGCCTTCCTAGGCCCCGCGGAGGTCTCCCCGGCCCTTCCTCCCGCCCTCCCCAGGCCTTCCTGGGGCCTCCGGAGCGTCTCCGGAGGCCCCAGGATCGCCTCCCCAGCCCTCCCCACCCCGTCCCCAGGCCTTTCTGGGGCCTCCGGAGACGCTCCGGAGGCCCCAGGATCGCCTCCCCAGCCCTCCCCACCCCATCCCCAGGCCTTCCTGGGGCCTCCGGAGCGTCTCCGGAGGCCCCAGGATCGCCTCCCCAGCCCTCCCCACCCCGTCCCCAAGCCTTCCTGGGGCCTCCGGAGACGCTCCGGAGGCCCCAGGATCGCCTCCCCACCCCGTCCCCAGGCCTTCCTGGGGCCTCCGGAGCGTCTCCGGAGGCCCCAGGATCGCCTCCCCAGCCCTCCCCACCCCGTCCCCAAGCCTTCCTGGGGCCTCCGGAGACGCTCCGGAGGCCCCAGGATCGCCTCCCCAGCCCTCCCCAGGCCTTCCTGGGGCCTCCGGAGACGCTCCGGAGGCTCCAGGATCGCCTCCGCAGCCCTCCCCACCCCGTCCCCAAGCCTTCCTGGGGCCTCCAGAGCGTCTCCGGAGGCCCCAGGATCGCCTCCCCAGCCCTCCCCACCCCGTCCCCAGGCCTTCATGGGGCCTCCGGAGCGCCTCCGGGGGCCCCGTGGACGCCTCCCTGGGCCTCCCCGCTCCCTCTATGTCTTTCACGGGGCCTCTGGAGGCCCCGTGTCGTGGTTTTGGGGGGGGCCGGGGGGGCCCTCCCAAAACCGCGAATAACCGAAACCGCGAATGTCAAGTTCGCGAATGTGGAGGGACAACTGTATATGCCATCCTATACCCGCAATGTTCCTCTGCACTCTACATTGGACAAACAGGGCAGTCTCCATTTCAGAGAATAAATGGATACAAATCTGACATTAGAAATGGGAATACCCAAAAACCAGTTGCAGAGCACTTCCTGGACATTCCTGAACTTTCTTCCTCAGACCTCCAAGTAGTAGTTCTTGAACAAAAAAGTTAAAAAAAAAACTGGAAAGAGAAACAGCTGAATTTGGATATACAGTGGGCCCTCAGTATCCTCTGGGATTTGGTTCCAAGACCTCCCATGGATACCAAACTCTGTGGATACTCAAGTCCCATTATATACAATGGCATAGTAAAATGGTGTCCCTTATATAAAATGGTGAACAGCAAGGTTTGCACTTGGGTAAAAAAAATTTTTTGAATATTTTCAAGCTATGGTTAGTTGAATCCATGCATAAAGAATCCATGGATATCGAGGGCCAACAGTATCCACAAATTCCAATTCATCAGCAGTAGTTTGAACATAGACGAGGTTTCCTTGCACAATACATGTAGTAATATATTAGTCTTAATACACAGAAAAGGATTCTCTCCAGGTCTGCTTTATAACAATGTTTTATTGGTCCTGCACCCACACCAAATCACTATGCAAAGACTTTTTTTCCACTATACATGTTTATTTGCTTATCTACGTTTGTATACAAAACCTGTCTCCCAGATTTGTTCTCATAACTACTCTTTATGACCATTATTAGACTGATACTTATCACCACTCCAACATGTTTTGCATTTCCGTTACTCTTCACACTCCCCATTCTCAACCTCATATGTATATATGTCTGTCCACAGAAGCCTCATTCCATGTATTTGATGAAGTGGACTGAAATGTCTTTTGCTTGAAATGTCTTCTTCCCAGTTAGTCTCAAAGGTGCTATTGGATTCCTTTATATCTTTTCAGGCACACTAAAAGGTCTTACAGCACATTAAAGACTAACAAGATTTATTTTGTGCAAGATTACATGGACCCCAGTTCACTTTGACATATATTGTAACATATGTTAGTAATTCAGATAATGACTACATGGCATTTTTGCATATGAGTTTCTCAGACTGGCTAACTTGAGTGTAGTGTAGTAAGAGAAGTGTAATGAATCAGCCCTTCTCCAATAAACTTGTTCACCTTGGCATCTGTTTGCTGAATTAGCCTTGAACAAAGAGAAAACATTGATAAAAGGGGAATAAACATTTGATCAATCTGAGAAAACTCTTAGAACATGCTACCTGGGCATTGTTATGTCATCCGTCAAAGTAACCTTCAGAATGTGACAAATAGCCTGATCAATTGATCTTGATTGCCCTTCATTTGACAACTAAAATAACTCAAGGTTATTTATTCTCAGCCCCTCAGCAATTTTACGCTATTTGCTGCCTGCCAGACACACCCACAATTTGACTTTTATTTAAAAGTGTAATCAGTCCACATTCACATAAGCAAGCAAAACCAAATATTCAATCCTTCAGTAGTAGTCATTCAGAGGGAAATGTTTTTATACTGTCATTATCTAGATGGATACATCGTTCACTTTTATTGGTGAAATGAAGGGATCAACACAGAAGCCATAGCATAGATTGGATAATTTTTTAATGAGTCTTCCAGAAACCAATGTTAACCATGATTTTTATCTACTGGTTTTTTAAAACAGCACATTTACTGGAATGTAGGTTGCAAACAAGTCTGCTTATATACCCTTAAGGCACCAGATCCTGTCTGATCTTGTAAGCTAAACAGGGTCATCCCTGGTTACTACTTGGATGGGAGACTATCAATGAATACTCGGTGCTGTAGGCTATACTTCTAAAGGAAAGAACTGGCAAAACGACTTCTGAATATTCCTTGCCTAAGAAAACCCTATGAAATTCATGGGTTTGCCATAAGTTAACAGGCAACCTGAAGGTACATACCCTCTCTCTCTCTCTCTCTCTCTCTCTCTCTCTCTCTCTCTGGCTTTTCTTTGCAAACGAAGATTCAGGAAGGACTCATCCTGCACTTTCTGCAAGCACGCTGATGACTGAAAAGGCCAATCTGAGATAAACATGTCCGGTTGCAGAAAGCACAGCAGAAGGTCTCCTTGGGTGATGTTTCCAGGTTGTGATTCCTTCTGTGTTGTTGTTTCTCTTCAAGGCTTATTCGGCATAAGTTCTCAAATAAGGCTCATACACAGGTTGCAGACAAGATAGAAACACCCTAATGCACAGAATAGATTCAGGAGTATAATGCCACTTAACAGCATTGAAAGTTTTCTTCCTCAGAGATTATCATAGACATCTTTACTGGGGAGCATTAGGGGAAAGGATTGGACTGAATGATCCAGTTCCACAAGTATTATTCACACTTACAGATGCAAAATGCACAGAGCAATCTTAAATATGTTTTCTAGGGTGGCCATTTATACATCACCCAAATGTGGACCAAACAAGACACAGATCTACATTAAAATTTGCATGTGGTTATTTATATATACAGATTCATGCTTAGAAGTACCGGTAATTGCTTTAGCGTCCGTGTGTTGAATACATCTCACCACAACAGTGAAGTCTATAACCAGGAGACCCACGTGCCACCTCAATGTGCTGTCCAGGTGCTGACTTTTAATAGAGAAAATACAGAGTATCTGTTCTCCCATCCGATAGTTCTTTATTATTAAGTCCAGCTTGGACTGGACAATCCTTCAGACTGAGACCAATCTCAACTAGGGGACAGACCTTCAAATAGGAGAGTGCTCACCATCAAGTAAGTCACATGTCCACGTTACAGTTTACTGTTTAAGTAAGTCCAAGATTGACAAAGAGATTGATCACAGATTAGCAAAGGCATATAGCGCATTTGGAAGACTTTACAAAAGAGTCTGGAGTAATAAACACCTGAGGCGAAGCACAAAAATCAGTGTGTATAGAGCCATTGTATTGTCTATTCTCCTTTATAGGTCTGAAACATGGGTCACCTATCGCCAACACTTACGACTCCTCGAATGCTCTCATCAGTGCTGTATATGCACAATCCTAAATATACACTGGACTGACTATGCGACGAATGTTGCTGTCCTTGAACAAGCAGGGATCACCAGCATTGAGGCCATGATATTGAGAACACAGCTGCGCTGGGCAGGGCACATTTCTAGGATGGAGGACCATCGCCTACCAAAAATGGTACTCTACGGCGAACTCGCCATGGGTCAGTGTGGCGATACAAGGACTCCCTGAAACAACATCTCAGGCTCGGCCAAATTGATCACCAACAATGGTGCGCCCTGGCCTCACATCGGGAGGCATGGAGATGCACTATCCACAATGCTGCAGCCTTATTTAAGAACTCACACCGAAAAAGTCTTGAAGAGAAACGACAACGCAGAAAGAATCACAACCCGGAAACCTCACCCAAGGAGACCTTCTGCTGTGCTTTCTGCAATCGGACTTGTTTATCTCGGATTGGCCTTTTTAGTCATCAGTGCGCTTGCATTGTGGGATGAGTCCTTCCTGAATCTTCGTTTGCGATTAAAAGCCAGAGAGAGAAAGTTTCACTATGTTCAATGGAGCTTACCCAAAATTAAATGTTAATAGCCTAAAGCAGATATTTGTTGATGTATCTAAAGCTATCACATGAATTAACAGAAACTAATGGCTGCGTTTAAATTTAGGACTACCGTTGTGATTCTAGTACTATCCATTTGATCATACCCATAGTCCCTCTCTGTGTGGCTCCATCTAGAGAGGAGTTTATGATGAATAGAGTTCTTAGTCATGCTGATGCTTCTACTCACGACCAAGTGAATGTGAAGATAAGCTTATACACACACACACACACACACACACACCTTTCTGCTCAGTACAGAATGTCTTGGGGCATTGGGATGAGGGACTTTGAGGGTTTCTTTCTCAGCTTTCATCTGGCATTTTGTATTTCTATTTGTCAATATTTTTCATATGTACTTTAAACGATTTACAAGTAGGTTTAAAAATGGACTTTTTATTTTGCTCAAGCACTTTTCTATATTATTATGACAACAATCTTTAATGCAGTTGGAGGCTGGTTCTGAGAGGGCAAGGTGAGGAGGTTGCAGGTTCAGAGAAATAAGGCATTTTGGTGGGGAGAAGGTTTTTCCCTTCCCATCTCATAACTCTCCTCCAATATGGGAGATCTTCCTCCCATATCATTTCCCATGGGGATTGCTCAACTGGAACTTGGTCATCTTTGATGGTACTGCAGCCACAACGTTGTGAGTTCGATCCTACAGGGCTCCAACATTGACTCAGGCTTCCATCCTTCCATAGGTCGGTAAAATGAGTACCCAGCTACAAAATGCTATTGCTATTTGCCAGTTAGGAATAGTCTCTTAGAGCCATCTGATGTCTGAGATCAACTCCAGGCTTGCACCTATTCCTTACCTCCTAGATAAGATTGCCATATTACAGTCCCTCAAAACAGGGTATTTGATTTGACTGGGACTGCTTTTCAGTTCAATCTTTTTTTTTAAAAAAAAAAATCTCTTTTGCATAAATTAATTAGCCTCCAAATTTTATTCCAGCTGTTGGGACTTGGGAGCACTTTGGCTGAGATTCCTGCTACAATCAGGGCCAGTTTAACCAGTCTGCCAAATCAGCATTGGCAGGGGGCCCCAAGCTCAAGGGGGCCCCCTGCTGACCTCCTTATATGACAAAGGAGACAGACAGGAGGAGCTGCTGCTTTGTAGCCCCCTCCTACCCTCCTCCTCCAAAAACCTCCTGCTGGCTTTTTAAAAAAAAAAAAACACCAGCATCTCCCAAACTAGAAAGAGCAAGAGAAAGAAGCAGCAGCCCTCCATGGCAGAAGCTGGAGGGAGTTTGCTGCTGCAAAATGCAAGCCAGCCAAGCATGTCGGAGAGGGGTGAGTGTGTGTGTGAGAGAGAGAGAGAGGTGGGGAATTTGAGGCTTGTCTCTTTACCTCAGAAAGGGCTTCTTTCTTTCTTTCTTTCTTTCTTTCTTTCTTTCTTTCTTTTGTTCTTCCTTCCCTTTCCTTCCTTCCACATAGATCCCTTCCAGCCTGTCTTTCCAGCTGCTCTTAACATGGTTTCCTGGGGTCTCTGCCCTCCCTCCCTTCCCCACTTGGTCTTCAGCTTCCTCCCCTTGCTGCCAACTGAGTTCAGCTTGCAAAAGAAATTTGTGTGTGTTTGCCCATGTGCCTTCAAGTCATTTCTGACTAAGGCGAACCTACCATGGGGTTTTATAGGCAAGGTTTTTCAAAGGGGGTGTGCCTTTGTCTTCCTTTGAGGCTGAGAAAGTGTGACTTGCCCAAGGTCACCCAGTGGGTATTCATGGCTGAGTAAGGATTCAAACCCTGGTCTCCATAGTCATAGTGCAATGCTGAAACTTCTACAACACTCTAGCTCTTTTAACAGAAGAATATAAAGAATATGCATTAAAATTTGGAGTAATATTACTGGGAACAATGGTTTTATTGTTGTCACTAAAACACCAGTATCCCATTAGTGTTATGTGAGAGGCATTGGCCTAGAGCAGTGGTTCTTAACCTTTTCTTTACCAGGGACCCCCTTTAAATATCTTTTGTTGCCTCAAGATTTAACTCAAGATTTAAAACCCTAATAATAATAGCTAATAATAATAGTTAACAACAACAACAATACAATTACACCATCCATTAAACATTCCCTCAGAGGCACTCTTACTTCTTCCTGCAAGTTTGTGGTTGGAGTGGATTGAATGGCAATGTGCAGGCCAAGCCAGCCAGACTTTGCCTTGGTTCCTGTCACGTAGCTACTCCACTACAGGAAGGAGGTGGGCCAAGCAAGCCTTTGTGGACCCCCTGTGAGGACATTGTGGACCCCAAGTTAAGAACCACTGGGCTAGAGAATGCTGGAAAAGGAACAATGCAACCAGACCTTGAGAAGGGTGCTGGCAGGGGGATTCTGGAAGGTGTAATCCAAGAGTAACTTTCCCAGGCTCTGAATGCAGCCTGAAATCATAGGGCTGGAAGGGACCCCAATAGCCATCCCATCCGATCGGCTTCTGCCCTGCAGGAACACACAATCCAAGCATTCCTGACAGATGGCCATCCAACCTATGTTTTTTTAAAAAACCAAGAAGGAGACTCCACCACACTCCAAGGCAACAGTATATTCCACTTCCGAACAGCTCTTTCTGTCAGGAGGTTCTTCCTAATATTCAGGTGGAATCTCTTTTCCTGTAGTTTGAACCCATGGCTTCGTGTCCTAGTCTCTGGAGCAGCAGAAAACTAGCTTGCTCCTTCCTCAGCATGACATCCCTTCAAATATTTAAACATGGCTATCATGTCACCTCTCAACTTTCTCTTCTCCGGGCTAAGCATATCAAGCTCCCTAAGCCGTTCCTCATAGGGCATAATGGCTTTCAGACCTCGCACCATCCTTCTCAGTATCTTTCTTGAATTGTTTTGCCCAGAACTGGAAACAGTATTCCATGTGAGGTCTGACCAAAGCAGAATGGAGTGATACTATTACTTCCCTTGATCTAGACACTACTCCTATTAATGCAGCCTAGAATCGCATTGGCATTTTTTGCTGCTGCATCACACTGCTAATTCATGTTCAGCTTGTAGTTCACTATTTCTTTTCTTTGAGGAAATCTACACCATTTTGTTAATTGCTAATAAACAAAAAATATTATGTTAGTGCCTATAATATAGTTTTTAAACTAAATTATTGGTCGCAAAATTATGTAATACAGTAGGCCCCTCTTATCCACTGGGGATTGGTTCGGGGGGGGGCGTGGATTCTGAAAACCATGGATAATAGTGAACGCCATTGAAAATAATGGGACTTCTGGTTTAAAATACCATAGAGTTGCCTTGGAGGGCCTAGAAAATGGCTAGGGAGGACATATTTTCTAGGAAGACTCTCTGGTAGGTGTGCTGCTTTGTGTCCCATGGATAATGAATCCATGGATATGGGGGTCCTACTGTAATCTGAACATCCTGTACGGTGAATAGGTTAGGTTACAATGACCTGAGATAAACATATGGGGGCCCCAAAATAAAGCATTGCAGGGTGCCCCAAAATTCCTCAAACTGGCCCTGGCTACAACTGCAATGATTACAGTACATAAACTTGGGTGAATGTTTGCAGCTGATTAGAAATCATGTAGCAAATAGAATTATGTTACATACCATAGTTATATCTGATGGTTTTGCAACCTACAAAACAAAATCATACTCAGCCGGTGTCACCCGTGTCAGTGGGTTGAGTAATCTGTTTTGGATTCTGATCTGAACTTGAAAGGAGCTGTTCAAGAGACCACACCCATTTTTGGAATAGGGTTTAACACCATGGACAGTTTCATTAAAGTTTGGACTAAAACCCCAAGCACAGTCACAGCCCCACTCACATGGAATCCACCAGCTGCCACTGGTAGACAGTAGCACTTCTTTGGCACATGGAATGATGTTTCATTATGCAGTACAACATCACCATAGAATCACTAGCTGAAAACTCTAAGCACCTTGCCACACTCCAAAGAAAAGTGACAACAGAGCAGGAACGTTCTGTCTTCTGTGCTGCCTTACCACATGATGTTATCCTTCTTCCAGCATTCTTTCATTCCGGTCCCATGGGGGACCAGTGTAAAACCACATATTTTTGCTAACAGGTTTTTCTAGTTAGCAAAAAGCTGCAGTTTTACCTCGGTCTCTCCTGGGACCAGAACGAAAGAACGTTGACATCATGTGGTAAGGCAGTGCACTAGTTCCTGCTCCCCTCTGCTTTTCTTTGGAGTGTGGTAAGGCCCTTTGGGTTTGGTTTAACTGGTGTTATTATTTGGTTTTAGTTCATGGGAACAAAAAAAAAAGAGAGAGAGAGAGAAAAACACTACTTTGAAATAATGGATTATTACAGTCTAACATTACCATCAACTCACATTATTTAACCCTGCAAATGTAATTAAAAGAAAAGGAATTTAACAGTCAAACAAATGCACATTCCATGTTAGGCTAGACTCTTTCCATGACGCCCTATTTGTCTGAACGTCACCTTTGAAGGAGCCAGCATGATCTAGCAGTTTGGGTGCTGGACCAGGATTTGAATCCTTGCTCAACCATGGAAACTCACTTGGTAACCTTGGGTAAGTCACACTCTCTTAACCCTAGAGGATGGCAATGGCAAACTTCTCAATAAATCTTGTCAACACCCCACCACCAATAATGGGGTTGCCATAAGTTGGAGTTAACTTGAAGACACATAGCAACAGCAGCAACAGCTCTGGAGATGTTTGCCTGGAGTGAATCCTGTCAAGTTTTAGGAGGCTGTGAAACTCCCTCCCTCATGGTGCCAGTTCACCACCTCCCCCTGCTCTCTTTTTTGCAGCAAGTGAAGACCTTTTTGTTTACCCAGGCCTTTGATTGTTAACTGTATGTTGCAGGAGGTAATACATTTTAATTTTAATTGTATTTTCAAATTGTCATTATTATATTTTAACTGCTTTTTAATTATTTATCAGTGTGTTATACCTTGTTTTAAATGAATTCTGTTTTCACTTCTATTGTAAGTTGCCTTGGGTTTCATATTGGGAGATAGGAAGGATATAAAGGAAATAAAATAAATAGGAGAGAGGTTTAAAACATCTTATTTGCCTGTCCTTCTGATTGAGAGGAGGGCATGTGTGGTGGTTCTATAGGCCATTTTCTGCTTTGGGAACCCTCCAGGGGCAAAGAGCAGAAACAAAAATGTGGAATTGGCCAGAAGTCCCCTTAGTTTCGCAAAAATTGGGGGGAGGTTTAAAAAATGTTATACAGGGCAGTGAGCCCTAACAATTTATTTCAATGGTGAATGATGCTCCTGGGGATTTCCAAGAGATACATTTCTCCTTTTAAAAACCAGAAAAGGGGCCCTCTGTCAGAAGCCTGCAAAAACAGACTTGGTGGGCTACATGTGGTCCCAGGGCCACACTTTGCTCACCCCAATTCTGATTGAATTATGATTTGATCTTTTAAGTGCTGCTTTTGACTTGCAATGTAACTTTCCATTTGACTGGTTTCATGTTGCTCTTCTGCTATTTATGTTAATGTATGCTCTTTATGTCATTTCTACTATTTGCATTATATTCAGTTTTGTAAATACACTATTTACTTTTTGCATGGTGATAATATTTTATTTATATGTTATATTTTTATTGTTTATAGAAAAGTCACCTAGGGAATATAGAGAAATTCAAAAGTGGGTTATTTTTACATTTATTAGGCTGGATCCCACCAAAATAAGGCACTTATTTGTTTCCTTGATTTCCCAACTTTCGTTTGTGATGGCAGTATATGTGGGGTCCCAGACAATTTCCAACCATTTATCTCCAAATCCAGCTTGAAGAAGGGAGAGCTGGCCCTAAGAGAAATAACAGGCTAAGTGAGGAGACCTTTGGCCATTCCAAGTCCCCAATTAGTTTTGTAGTGTTGCCAAGTCATACTTAACAGTGTTAATTGTATTTGTACAGTTGTCCCTCCATATCTACGGATTTGGTATCTATGGATTTAAGTATTCACAGCTTGAAAATGTTCTTTAAAAATTAATAATCCAAAAAGCAAACCTTGATTTTGCCATCTTATATAAGGGACACCATTTCGCTATGCCATTGCATATAATGGGACTTGAGTATTCACGGATTTTGGTATCCACGGCGGGTCCTGGACCCAAACCCCAGCGAATATGAAGGGACAACTACAGTGCTTAAAGTTGAGGTTGCCAGGTAAAAAAACAGAACAGGACTCCAGTGCCTTTATTAGTCATGCAGTAGAAGGCATTTCAGAAGGAGTTGTTTGCCATGCATTAAATGCACAGGAGCCTTGTCCCATTTTTCATCTGGCAACCTTATTCACAGTGCTTGGTACTGCTGGGCTCATCTACACAGGCCAGAATGCACTGGCTTCCTGATGGTGTATTCTACCCATGAATCAGGCACGTTCCTCCTCCATTATCAGCACAAAACAGGATGGAGTCCAGACCACCATGCCAGCCATCGCTGCAGCTGCTGCTGCCACCCACATTCCAAAACCAGGAATCCAGCCCACAGCACATGAGCAAGGCCCCCTGCATGTCACCAGCCTGGTCACATGCTGCGAGCCTGCTTCCTGGCTGCAGAAGAGTGATAGCAGCTGCAGCAACTGCCAGCATGACTCCTGTAGTCACATGGGGCCTGATATGTTTTTTGCCAGCTGAAGCAGTTTTCCCCAGGTATTTTTTTAAAAGTGGTGTAATGGGCTTTACCCCATCTTTGCCCTGGGGGTTGTTCCTACTGCCTGGGGGCAAAACATGGCAAATGCCCTGCATCGTCTGGACTGCAAGGTGTCAAGACAGGGCCAAGATAGGGTAAATAGCTATCTAGACAAGGATGTTATCTCAGTGTAAAGTCCCATTGCTCTCACATTCTAGTATGAATGTGTGAAACAAGTGATTGGGCAAACCCTTTATTAATTCCCGCAGGATCTGCTATGAGCAAGTCTAATAGTGTGGGCCTCCTAACAGTTGGAGACACACTGTCTCCTAAGAGGGCAATACCACCTCTGCTCAAAGCATGACCCAGAAGGACATGTCAGCCAGATTTATCATAGCCTACTTGCTAATAGGCAAACTGAAATGGGGCCCAACCTACTTTTTCATCCCCCATTAGAGTTTGGGATGGAGAATTGTGCATGGTCCCCAAGGTCTGCTCCCATTTCCAGCCCTTCAAAGCAGACACCCTTAAAAGGATGCTGACTGATGGCAAATCTTCACTATGTGTGGTGTTCCAGGGTGCTTATCAGTTCCTAAACTACATGCCCTTCCAGCTGGATGTAAGAAAAGGCAAAAAAAAAAAACCTTAAGTCAAAAGCCAAAAGAAGTAACAGTAGGCAGAAAAGAGGCAATCCAAAAGGCCAATTGGGGAATTATTTTTTTTAAAAAAATCCTACTCAGGCCTCTGAAAGGTGATTAGATAAACCCATACTATTGTTGACAAGTAGATCGATTGCCAAATGAGCCAAAAATGGCCAAAAGAAGCTGGGAGGATGTTGCTGTGTTCTAAAATAGGCCCCGCAATGCCATCTTCTTGTAAGATAAGAAGTCCTATGACTTTTTATGGACAAATGACTTCAAACTGGAAACTGACAAAAAGAAGTATACTTTACAGCTAATTGACAAATATTGATGGAAACAGGGAGCAGGTGACCCATTTACCTGGAAACTTGGAGATTCGCAGCCAGTTGGAGTAGAATAGACTAGGGTACATGGGTTAATATGGATATATCTTAGCTTCAACAAGATTGCTACCTAATGTATCTATAAAGTATGGACTTTCCTGTTGGTTTTACCACATTCTGTTCTTCCACAGGTTGTCAGGGAATATGGAAGATAGTACCAATTATTTTTAATTGATTAGGAATGAAAATAATAGCACCCAGCCAATATATTTCACAAAAGATATCAGCACAAATATACTTCAGTTATGCCTACTGGATTTTAATTGTGTGTTTTTTTTCTTTTTCATAATATTTTTGCCCGTGTTATCCAAAAAGGATCTTGGAGGTGCTTACAAATATCAATAGTAAGACTGTTCTTGCCCTCAGGCTTACAATCTAAAAGACATGGCATACAAGGAAAAAAAGGATGAGTGGAGAAGAGGAAAAATGTATGCTCAAGCGCCAGGTTGTAGAGTTTGTGAGGAAAGGGGGTTACTGTGGGACATACTGCTACCTGGTTTAAACCACCTCTTTCTGCTGGAAACCATCTGTCAATATTTAAGGGTAGTTGCAGCACTTGCAGCTGTCATCGAAAACCAACCCAGCTGCACAGCTAAAGCTGTAACTCTGGTGGTTAACACATATATAGAATTTGGTGTTGTCTTTTGGGTCAGCATGGATGCCATCTGGTTGGTTTGAACAAAAGTTATAAGGATCTTGAGTTCCTGCAGTAGTAGGAGTAGTAGGAGTAGTAGGAGTAGTAGGGTCTGAAGGAGTAGATGGCTTATCTGTAGGTCCAATGGTTGTTGTAGTAGTATGTGGCGGAGTAGTTGAAGGAACTATTCCATCACATTCAATGGGATCTGAAAGGAATATTCACCAGTACAGTGAGAAAGTCATGCTGAATTATGCTAGCTGACATTTTACATTTCCAAACTCAACATTTTAACATGCCTGTTCAGAAGCATTTCAAGTTTCAGATCATATCATTGCATCCATTATGTCCTCTCATATTTGGCCCATCAGGTTTAAATCAACACAGACTTTGTAGGAGAACTCAGAAAGCAGAGCTCAGGTACCTTATTCTCTAATGGGACAGCCTTTATTCTCAGAACCCAGTCTTGGTTACATTGCAGCATAACCCATATGAGAATTAAGGGTACATTGCCCCTCTTTGCTCTAAGGAAGACTACAGGTACCTGACTGAAACTAATTCTTTCTACAAGGTGAAGTCGAAGGCTTTCTACAAGGTGCATTCCTCAATGTGAGCAACTTTTTTGATGAGGTAACGGCACAGACTACATTGTTTTATCTGCTAATTAAGTTTCAGCATGTCTTTATAATGTTACTGCCGCTAACTTCTTTTGGTTTTCATCTTCCCTTCCACCACCACGTCTTTCAGCTGCATCTCATCATCACCTTTCTTGTCTTATCCCACAGCTGACTTCCAGACAGTTCATGACCATGTCTTTTTCTTCTGTCCATATAAGTTTCAGCTGCAATTGGTCACATGCTTGACAAACATTTAGCAAGCCAGTGAGAGTCTTTGTGTGGTAGACAACAAGATGTATCCCTCTCCTCCGCCACACTGATACGTTTTGCACTGACTGTGGTAACAGTCTGTGTAGGTTTCTCTCTATTTCTGAGAGGGGATTTGTGCTCCTTCAGGATTAAATGGGACATAAAGATTCTTACAGCCCTAAATGTTTGAATCAGACCAAAGTTTAGGTGCTAATTGTATGCATTCTTCAAAATACGTTCATTTATTTTATACCACCAATATTCTGAGGCATAAAGAAGAAGGAAGTGATCACAGGATATGGCCGTTCTCATTATGAGAAACCCACCAAATGCAACATAAAATAATCAAAAGTAATCTTGCCAATTTTTATCCTGCCAGTGTTGAACAAACATCCTTACTGAGGCAATTTCAGAAATGGCCAAGTAATGGCATGGCACTGTAAAGGTTGGCAGTGGTGTTTGAGAGTATGTTGTTGCTGCCATGCAAGGACAATCAGATATGGCGATCTGCCAGAAATAAAATCCATACATCATGTGTACCTCATAGTGGTTATTTACAAGCAGTACACAAACATCACTTGTTCTTAAGACAGAGTTGAGAAATTAAATAATAAATTCCATTGCCTGTTAGGCTAGTACAGTACAGTGCTTCAGCATTTTGACATTCCGGCAAATGTCATCATAACTGAGCAAGGAGATCTTACTAATTCTTACCATTTGATTCAAGAAGTCTCTTCAGCTCAGATATAAGAGGATATGCTCCTTCATTACAGAAAGTGCCCTGAAAATCATCCAGATCAATGGCCCAAACCATGGCACCTCCAAAATTCTGCTTCTTCAGGTACTGAACCTAACAACAACAAAAGAAGAAGAAGAAGAAGAAGAAGAATCTGAACAGTGATGCCTTACAGCTCTGGAAAATAATATTTCAGCTCCAGTATCCACTATGCACAGAAAAAAAGATTCGTTTTGCTGTCACAATTTTATAAAGCAAAATAGGCAAGAGTGGATACCTGGCAGAGGTTGCGGTTTGAGGGGATCACACCTGCATACACACTATAGCCCCTAATTCTCTTTTTTTTCCTAAAAATGCCCCACAGACCCACTAGGTGGAGGGGGACAATTCTGCCATGTGTTTGCCTCTCCCATATTTGGTTTAAGCTCAGGAGAGGTCTTTTTTAACCAAAAAATAAACTGTAAGTTAATGTCAGGTTTATGTCGTAGCTTTAAAAAGAGCTGTCCTTGGCTATAACAGAATGGAGGAGGGGAGACACGGTCCAATTCCTCACCATGCCCCTTAGTTGGCATGGGGGCTGTTTTTAGTAGGAAAAGGGTTTTTAAAAATTAAAGCCTGGGGGTGCAGGGAGGCTTAAAAGACAACCTTATGGGCTGCATGTGGAGCATGGGCTGCACTTTGCCCACCTTTAATATAAAGTGTTAGTTGAACATCATATGAAATGTACATCTCTGTGTTTGGAGGATTAGGTCCATATTTTCATATCTGGAAAATGGTAAAGTTGAAGATATAATAGGCTTACTTTGCACCGGAAACTGGCAATGTTGTCATATCCAATCCATTCATTGTCCTTGTAGGCGTATGGAACTTTCTGTTCATCAATCCATTTTACAGTGGCTGTCTTCAAAAATGTACAAATCTGTGAAAGCGTGAAAAAAAAAAGATTTCATATTGCCGTTCTTACTATGAAAGGAAAGTAAAAAAAAAAGTTACCTCCAGCAAGTCTGCTTTATAACAGAACATAGCTAGAGAGAGCGCATAGAGCTGGAAACAGAGGACCATACAAGGAAGGAAACAATGGTTAAAAAGATGTTCAACAATCATGCACATCACAGCAGTCAGTAGGCCAAGTAACTGGTATTGTTTAAAACTTCCATCTTTATATGCATCATACCACACTTCTAAAGTCTCTTACTTCAAGAAAACTAACATTTGGGTAAGCAGATTGTATAGCCTTGTCACATCAATTTTAAGAGACCAACTGCTTGACAGACCAACTGCTTGACATCACCTTACAGAACCTTTTGAAGGGTTATGGCCAGTGTCACAACTTGCATCATTCTCTATTCCATTACACCCTGATCTCATCCCAATAACTATCTAACTATGCTTATATGCATGTGGCTTGAATATTATATTCCATCTATGCATCTATGCTATGGTTGAAATCCATGAAAGCTCATGATAAAATAAATCCATTCATCCCACAGGTGACAGTAGACTCCCATATACACACACTTCTTTTTATAGTGGTTCTCTTTGTAACCTTTATCTCTAGTATTAATCTCCTCTATCCATTCTATTTCTATGGAACACACAGATTATATTTTCAAATCACTGACTTGCAAACTTTTCTATGTTCTCCTTCCTGGGGTTTTCTTCCAACATCCACCTGTTTTGTAATTGATGTTGTTATTGTTACTAATAAAAATCCAACTAGCTCCTTGTGGTTCCCCCCCCCTTTTTTTTTAACTCCTTATTTCCTCTCTTTAAAAAACCAGCACTGTATGCTTGTGCTATTTTGGAAAGAAAGAAAGAAAGAAAGAAAGAAAGAAAGAAAGAAAGAAAGAAAGAAAGAAAGAGAGAAAGAAAGAGAGAAAGAAAGAGAGAGAGAGAGAGAGAGAGAGAGAGAAACTACCAAATAAAGACATAGCCTGAAGGGGGGGAAATAATCAGCAGCAATCTGCAAATGCTATTCAAAAATAATTTGTCACAAATCCAACCTTCCACCCCCTCCCCAGTTGGCGTCAATAGGAACTAACAGCCAAATACTTTTATTTGAAGTTGGCAGGGATTGATTATTTCTGTATTTATTTCTGCTGAATGAACATTACTAGTGAGGATGGATATATTAGGGTCCAAAACTTACAACCATAAGCCTGTGATGAAATTCAGAGAAAGTAAGTCAAGCAGGGGTTCAGAATAGAACACTGACAAGCAAAAAGCATTTATCCATTAAAATCAATCAGGTCCTTAAGTATCCTGGGCAGATACAGGAAAAGAGAGGACTTTTTCTGATAAATGTTGATTTCTAGCTGGACTCTTGGCAAATCTCATCCTTGCTACCTGTAACCTGGATCTGTTGGAAAAAAAGATACCCTTAGAGCAGAGATGGACAACTGTAGAAGGGTAAGGGGGCACATTGATCCCCCAGGAGACCTTGGAAGGTTGCACACCCTCAGTGCACGCACCTCCTCAAAAACAAGATGGGAGAAACAATAAGAAAATGTAGGAGAGTTACCATTTGAAGATGATGTCATGTAGGTGTCCTGTAGTCTTCTGTGAATGAGGCAGGGTGATTAAAACAATAAATGCCTCATCTAAAAGCACTCTCTGTTCCATGCAGCATGGACCCTTTACCTTTAGATTAACCCTGCTTCCAACTGTTTACAGAAAAGACTCAGGAAGGCAAAAAAAAAAAGTTCTACAGTGGAAGCATGTGAAATGGAACAAGAAACAGCATTTTACCTGTTTGCCTCTTCACTATTCTGTTTTGCTTCATTAGTTTGTTACTATTGTATTATTATTGTTATTATTGTAATATGCTTTATCACTACAGCATGGTTAGGATGATCATATCCCTTTGTTCACTGCCCTGGTATCCACAAGGATGAAGAGTATTTAAAATATGTTTTTAAAATGATAAATAAAATAAGCAAAGAGAGATACAAAATCCAGTATCCTTTTACCTCATAATAGGCCCAGAAGCCTGCCTCACGGGTGTACGTTCCTGCTGAGCCAGCTCCAGAGACAGGTGCACAGACACCAGTGTCTGAAGTAGTCAGCCTGAAAGTGCGTCCATAGGTTGGGAATCCCATTAGGAGCTTATCAAGTGGGACACCATTGTCTCTCCAGTAAGTCATGGCAAAGTCCTGTGAAGGTACAGTTGATGGGCAGGAGTGGGAATTAGTAGGCAGCTCATTCATCAACCTCTTGCAAAAAAAAAAAAAAAAGCAAACAGGCACATACAAACACATGCACTCACACGCACACGCACACTAATGGCCTTTATGAGATAATAAGTTTTCCTTACACAGTTGAAATACTTCATATCACCTTCGTCTTTGGGTCCCACATACAACGGACTATTGTGTCCTGTGCAGGTATCCCAGCCTCCATGGAAATCATATGTCATTACGCTGATGAAATCTAAAAGTCTGGTATACACAAAAGAGAACATGGTTTCTTATACACCAATGACAACAGAAATTGTGGGGAAACCAACAGCAATTTCTGGTATGCCCCACCTTCTTAGGTTTGCATCAGTGTCACTCAAGCTGAATCATGCAAAACTGGGATGTTACTACTGATCTGGTAGCAGTGTTATTTATTATTTACTATTTATTAATTTTATTTCTATCCTGGATTTTACCCAGTGTGGAACCCAAAGTGGCCATAGCTAGGTGGCATGATAACTTTAAGGCTGATGGCACATGAGAAACAAATTCAAATTCCTTTAAAAAAAAAATAATAATAACTCAATTGTCCTACTACTACTTACTGTCCTATCTTAGCAATTTCATATCCTGCATCAATGGTTGGTTTGCCAGCAGACACTGCCGCAGTAATCAGAAGTCTTTTCCCATCAACTTTATTGTTTTCAAAAGCAGCCAGCATTTCCTGTAGAGAAACAGGGAAGAGCTGTTCATACCTGCATCTGATTAATCCTGAGCACTTGTTACCCATACATTCCCATAACAGACATTGCCAGAAGATACGATTGGGGCCACGTGCATTGTCAGCTGGGCGGGGTGGCAGGGACCACACACACCATGCACACACACATTTACTATGTGTATGCATGTGCCTTCAAGTCGCCTGTCAGTTTAAGGCAACCCCATGAACGTCATATGGTTTTCTTTGACAAGGAGTACTAAAAGATGGCTTCCTTCCTCTGAAGTTTAGCCTATAGCACCTGGTATTCCTTGATAGTCTCCCATCCAAGTACAAACCAGGACTGTCCCTACTTAGCTTCCAAGCTCAGATGGGATCTGGTGCCTTTAGGGTATTTAGGCCCTACACATATACCATACTGGTGCACATACATACATTCACACAGAGACACATCTCAATGTACAGGGATTGGGAGGTTGAAAGCTTCCCTCCCTTAATGCTAAGACCTAGGATGGGGTGGAACTGAAATAAGTTGCTACCAGGAGTCCTGTTTTTCCCTGTTATTACCATGCCCCACTATTCCCTCCCTATAATATCTCCTAATTGGCAATATTGGGCACTTCGAGGGGTCTAGTAGACCAGGGTGATCCAAAGTGAGGTCAGATGGAGGTCACAAGGACCTGGGAAGATGTCTTGGAATTATTCTAGCAAACACATCCAAGTCAGGATTAAGTAGAGCTCCTAGTAAACAACGCCATTAAGGAGGTATGTGCTAATTCCGTCTTGGGCCCCTCAGCAATGAGTCACACATCCTGAACAATCAAGTGACCTAAACAACTCTCATTCCCAGGAAATATCTCTCTGCACCCCTTTGGTTCTACAATGAGAGGTTGTCATAAACGCACCAGTTCCTATCACACAGCCTTCTAAGACAATCAGTGGATTTCATTCTCGTTTTTTCTTCCTGTGAGAGAGTTTAGCCACTGTAGTAGCAAAGTGGGTGACACCTGGCCACTCTCTCTGTTGTTGTCCCACCCCTGGACTGGGACTTTCAGTGGCACACTCAGATTTCTGTCTAAGTACTTCACTACTTCTCAAGACTGGTAACTATCTCCTAATTTCCCAAATCTATTCCTCTATCCAACCTTTCTGCCTTAACTCTTCAAAACCCTTGTGTGGTTCTTGTGAGCGTGTGTTACATGTGTGAATTATTCTGTGTTATTTTCCAATAAAAACCATTTTATTTCACTTTAAACTGGAGTTCTCTGCAGTTAGTACTGGTATACATAGGTGAAAAGATCCCAAAGTTACCTACATCTCGCAGCATTCCATTTCAGCTAATCATAATCCCCCCAAATATTAATATCATGAGTGGGGCTCTAAAGCACCCACACCTCTTTGAGTAACACTGCTACCAGCACAAGGAAGACAGTAATGTCTAAAGTAGGGTTATAAGAAGTTGGAAGAGGCTTTTGGTTTTGACTCCCCATCCCCTAGTAAGCAGAACTGTTTCACCACCACTGCTACAGATAGGGGAAACAATGCAGCAGGGTTTTAATTCTCCCCAGAGATGCCCAGTGGAAAAGTGCATGAGGCCCCCATGAGCTTCAAGGGCCAGAGTGGCACTCCAACACTTTATGGTGGTGCTTCTCCATCTACAGCCCTCCGGATCTTATGGGCTTCAGCATCCAAAAGTCTCAGCCAACTCTAGCCAACACTCAAAGATTCTGGGAATCCCAGTCCAAAGAACTGTTTCTTTATAATCTGTTGAACTTCACAGCTATTTACATGGAAGTGCTTTTCAGGGGCTTTTAAATCATGGCTTCAAAGATCTTTGGGAAATCAATGATCTTTGTACTAAATGTCCACAGCACTATTTCTCAACAACCCCTACCCTCATCTTGGACTAGTGTATTGGCTTCTCACCTCAATGAGGATGGTGAAGCGCTGCTTGTCTTCAGGAGGACTGCCCCTGGATCCTGGATATTCAAAGTCCAGGTCAATGCCATCAAAACCAAACTTATGGAGATATGCTATCACCGAATCAATGAAGATTTTCCGGTTAGCAGCCGAAGCAACCATTTCAGTGAACCTGAGATGAAGAAATCCTTAGACATTCTCGGCCACATGCTTTACAGGCATATCATTGCAGTTTAAATATTATTCTCTATAAAGCTAAAGATGTTATCTGGTGGTTAGTATATTCATGCACCCCACTGTCACTAGAACATGCACCCCTCTAATCAGAGATGTCATCCACATCTGTATTCTACTCACACAGTAAGAATTACAGCAAGCCTCTCTCCTTGCTTCATACTTCAAGGTGCCCTTTAAATCTGAAACCATGTTGGAACCACATTTCCACAACCATATCTCATACAACTGAAGATGTGTTCAAATGACCCAACCATGCAACAAAGGGTTGATCATGTAGGTCTGTCCCATGGGAAAACCCTGCCTCATGGCAAAGTGTCCATTCCTGCCTGGGACCTGTGTGAGCTCTGTGCTCATACAACTGGTTCAATTAAAAGTTATTTCAGCCCTGCAGAAAATGCTCATGAGTAACATGTTAAGCAAAGGTGGGCAAAGTGCACTTTATACAGATTGTATTAAGTGTGAAGGGCCCCAGTGTGTCCCCTTCAAACCCCACCAACAGAAGAAGACCCCTCACAGCTATTTACTATGGAGAACGTGGTCTTTTGTTTGTTTGAAAGGCTGTATGAGAACATACTCATACAGTAATTTAAAATATCAACTATATGAAAGACACCTGTTTAAGTAGAAAACAGCATTAGAAGAGAGAGTAGGGGGCTTAAAGTTGTCCATCAAGGGTTAGCACCTGGTGGACAGACTCAAAAGCATACAGATCACCTGAACACAGTATTTTCCACTTTATTAAGATGTGTCACATTTCTATTAAATTATAGTAGTTATTGGACGTGAGGGTGCTCTGGCTGTGATATCTGTCACCTCATTGATCACTGGGGTTGATAGTAGTTATTTCTAAGTTTATAACACAACATATAGATTTGCTTATGTAAAATTTATGCAGATCAACCCCGCCTCTTTTGCAGGGGCAGTGATGCATAATTGACCACCCTAAAGTCTTAGGGTGACTTGGGTCTTTATCACACTAGGCAATTACATCAGGATACTAGTGCCTTCGGTTGGGACTTATCAAATAATGTCATTTCTCTTTTCTTGTTCTCTTGTGGGAGACCATTTGGAAAATGTTTCTTTTTATTAACACACACACACAATCCATTAATGACCTCCTTTCCGACTTCTGTTGAGCTATGCTTTCCAGTGCGAAAGTTCAATTGCACTTTATGCCAATTTTGGGTGGTCAGGAGATGGTCAGTGGGCATGCTTTGGGTGCGGCTTAGGTGGGAAACATCAGTCTACCTCCTGGTGAGAAGGAGAAGGGGTGGACATTTCAATTTGATTTCCTTTCAATTGGTAAAGTAACTAAGAAACTTTCAATATAGAAAAACTTCTATAGCAAAAAAAAAAAAAAACCACTCCCAAGTGCACCCTCCAACTGGAGCAACAGAGAAGCAAAACTTTGCTCACTTCCCGCCCACCCTTCCTCCCTTTCCAGCCCTATTCCAGAGTGTCTCTCTCTCTCTCTCTCAATCTCAGTCTCTCATTCTCTCACACACACTCTCTCATACACATGCCTGGAAATGTAAGTGGGAAAGAGTCTTACAGTCTAATCAGGTAAATGCGACGGTCAGGAGTGCCTATTATCAACTTCGACTGATACGCCAGCTGCACCCTTTCCTGAAAATCAGGGACCTCGAAACTGTGGTACATGTGCTGGTAACCTCCCATCTCGACTTCTGTAATGCGCTCTACATGGGGCTACCCTTGTGCTTGACTCGGAAACTTAAACTAGTTCAGAACATGGCAGCCAGGTTGATTTCTGATGTTTCCAGAAGAGAGCACATAACCACCTGTGATAAAAGCTCTCCACTGGCTGCCTATTAGTTTCCAGGCACAGTACAAGGTGTTGGTTATGACCTTTAAAGCCCTACATGGCTTGGGGCCAACTTACCTCCGGGACCGCCTCCTCCCGTATGACCCTCCCTGCGCGCTTCAGTCCTCTGGGAGGAATCTGTTACAACCTATGAAAACAAGGCTGTCGGTGACCTCCCAGAGGGCCTTCTCTGCTGCCACTCCCAGATTATGGAATGGCCTGCCGGACGAGATCTGTCTTATTACCACTTTAGACAGCTTTTAAAAAACTGTCAAGATGGATCTTTTCTGGCAGGCCTTTCCTGAATAACTATCCCAGCCCGAAGAATCGGCTGCCTTTTCCCCTTTGAGCTGCCACTGAATTTTTTTTCTCTTCTATTTTAATTATTGTATTTTTTAAAATCTTTTCTAATTCAATATTATTTTAAGGGGTGGGTGCGTTAGGGTATTGATGTAATTATGGAGTTTTATACTGTAAGCCGCCCCGATTGCGTTGCAGAGGGGCAGGATAGAAATAAATTTTATTATTATTATTATTGTTATTATTAGTTTTTAAAAAACATTTATTTCATTAACCCTTGGCCTTGTTCTTGCTGTTTTTAGCTTCAGACTTAACTAATCCCTGGCAGCTGAAAGCCAGCATCAGGACAGATCTTAACTTTATCACACTACACTATTATAGTGCTATTATTCCACTTTTACTACTCTGGCTGCCTCCTGTGGAATTCTGGGGTTTGTAGTTTACTGAGGCCTAAGAGCTCTCTAGCTGAGAGTTCTAAATGCCCGTCCCTAAACTGCAAACTCCAGAACTCCACAGGAGGCAGCCAGAGCAGTTAAAGTGGAATAATAGTGCTATAAAATGTAGTGTGATAATCTCCTAAATTAGCTGCTGGCTTTCAGCTGCCAGCAATTAGTTAAGTCTGAAGCTAGAAGTCTGATCTATCCCAATCAGGAAGAAAAAGAAAGCATAGGGAAGGGGGGAGCCTTTTCTAAACATAAGATTGTTTTTGTTTGTATTTCAGTGGCGGGGGGGGGGGTGCCAAACTAGGAAAAGAGGTGGGAACAATTCTTGGAGGAGATAGTTGGTGGTATTGGGTGGGCAGTCCCAAGTGTGGTGTTTGATAAGCTTTTAGTGCAAAGGAAGTAGACAATACTGTTTGCAAATAAAGAGAAATGTAGTTCTCTGGTAGAATGAGAGTTGCAATCAACCTCAAGGCAGCATGATGGGAACTCCATCCTGACAGGAAGGTTGTAGTTGTGGAAAAGTTCCCAAGGTATGAAAGGAAAGAGAGCAATCTTGATTAAATAGCGTTTTTAGAAACAATGCTATTGTAGCAGGAGAAGAGTGTGATAAAGCCTTTGGTTAAGTGCAGGAAACAAAGAATACTCACTTCTGAGTGCCAAAATTCCAGCCTCCAATTGCTAGCAGTGTGACAAGATTGGGGTTGCTGAAAAACATGGGGAAAAAGATCAGTGCAGAAATTTGCATTGCAATTGCAGAGTTAAAAGTGACATTATAAAAGACTTCTCAGTCACTGAGCACAAAAATAAATTCTTTCAGTAAAGCACAACAATATTCTGTGCCCATATACATGAAAAGTTTCCATAGATCTATTGAATGGAACACTATTGAAATCAAATAATATGGTTGTCTATAAAAGGAAGGAAGGAAGGAAGGAAGGAAGGAAGGAAGGAAGGAAGGAAGGAAGGAAGGAAGTCATGTTATAGGTAATGGAAGGAGCTTTTCAAAGTAGGTATGTGTATACATATGCCTACTGAACATATTTATGTAAGTGTGTAGAGTGACAGATTCAGCTATAAGTATAGACACAGATATAGTCAAAACATTCATGAACAGGATGAACGTACCTTTGCTTAAGTGCTTGGAACTGTGGGAACAGTTTGTCCTCATCATTCCATTCATAAGGTGAAATCTTATGTTCGACCATGGTGGCAAAGGCATATGTCAGATGAGTACAGAGATGTGGATCAATGTTGTTTGGCCAGTATTTGGCTGGCTCTGGCCTGTACTGGGACCAGTTAGTGAAATAACACACAAGTTTATAGGCAGAGCCTGTTAAGAGGGGGGAGGAAAGGAAGCCAAGGTGAACCACATTTGTAGGGTTTACTTCTGCTTCTCAATTTTATTCTGCCTCATTCAAACACATTTTACAAAAATGAGCCCTGGCTGGATTCTGTTACATTCAGACATTCCCAGTATTTGATTGTAACTACATACTGGGGGGAAACATGTCCATTGGCCCTATAGCTGCTTTCCCATCCTCCACCAGCCCCATCATCTGCAAGCTGCACCTTCTCATTGCCAAGTCTCTGAGGGAAACATGTGAAGAGAGGAGCCTGCAGTACAGCCATATATTCCTCCCCTAATTAAGAACCCTGTAATGTCAGGGTTCAGAACCAAAGAGACAGGCTAGGTGCATACAGCAGGGTCCTACAACTAGGGGCTAATCTACACAAGCCAGGATATATCAGTTCCCACAACAATGCAACAACCAACATATTTCAAGGTGCTTTTTAAAATTAGCATTCCAAGACCTGCCCCTGTCCCATGGATGACTAGAGTGAGGACAAAAAGGGGTACTGTACAAAGGTGTTGTGGCAAATGTTGACGTACCAGATGCTCATTTAGACAGTCCCCACAGGCATGCTCCCCCCAAAAAATGTAAATGTACCATAACACAAGCAGCAGTCTTGAGCCATATCAACAAATCACTTCTATCAATTTTCAACTGTGCCAGGATTGAAAGGATATTCATTGCCCATTAAAGAACAAACTATCCCATCCTAGTTTGCATTATAACAAGCAAAGGTCATAATAATATTTGTTTCTGGGAAAATCAATTCTCCCACAACCCCCACCCCTTGCAAATATTGTGATGACTGCACCTGAGGACAAATGGCACAGAAAAGTTTGAGTGGAGTAGGAGAGGATGTAACTGTCCCTGATTATCAAAGAAATGCCGGTGCTTTGAACCTAAAAGCTCTGGCACCACTTCTATTATTCTGTGCCTTCAAGTCATTTCCAACTTATGGCAACCCTAAGGCAAACCTATCATGGGGTTTTCTTGGCAAGGGGGATAGAGGGGATTTGCTGCCATTGCCTTCCTCTGAGGCTGAGAGTGATCTGCCCAAGCTCACCCAATGGCTTTCAAAGGCCAAGCAGGGATTCAAACCCTGGTCTCTCACAGTCCTAGTCCAACACTCAAACCACTACACCTTGCTGGCTATCACCACTGCTACTATGTTGCATTAAATTAGAAAGAAGCATGCTGTTGGGACCCTCATCTCCCTTCCCCAATGAACAGGAAAGCAGCTGGGCAGGGCAGTCCTGAGGGACTACCAGTCAGAAAGCAAACAATCCCTTTACCTCCCCACCCATTCTCCCTAGTCATTTTTGCTTTAAAAAAATACAGTTGGGGAAAGGCTCACACAATCAATGTTTAAAATGTCTTCTGGTGAGTGCATCTTCCTTTCAGAAAGTCTATTTTTTCTTTTACTGAAGTTTTAGTTTTACAGCTTTGTAACCCCATTACTTTACTGCATCAAAAGATCAAGAAATTATACTTTTTGAGAGCCTTGTTCTTTCCTAATTTCCATCACAATCATGATCATGATTTCTACTTATCTCCACTACATCTAGTGTATGACCCCTTCTGGTCTCCAGACACATGATGAAATAGGCTTCTTGTCTGTAAAGCTCTTCTTACTTTGCTTAATTATATGCTTAAGTTTTATATTATAAGAAGAGGTCCTCACCATGCTGCAACTGCAGCAATACAGCCAAACCTGCAAGAAAAAGGTGCATATGTTAGAAACACATTTTAGACTTGTTCTTGTCGGTCTTTGAATGTAGAGTTGAGCCAAAATGGAGAGGCCTTATTTGACACACAGACAAATTTCCCTGAAAAGTACCACTAGGACTTAATAGTGTGGCTGCCAAGACAGAGCAAAAGTGTTAACTGGAAGTATTGCCCTCAATGTGACTCAGCTCCATAATAATCCAAACTGTTTACTCGGCAACATCAGGAAACCTGTTCTGAGTAAAGGCAATGCATCCTGTCCTAACTCTGATTTTGCATCATCAGATAACCATTTCTCATTGGCTGCGTGAGGATGTAATGCCAGCATGTTGTCCAAATAAAATCTGATTGCCTCAGAATGCTGTGTTGGAGCTGTAGACCCTGGAATGAAGTAACTGTGAACAGGCAGTAAGCTATATATTAAAGGGGTAAATGAGTGTGTTTTGAGAATACTCGCCTCGTTCCCACATAACTCCCCATTTTGCCCCCAAGGCTTCCATGGACAAAAGACAGGCAGAGCTCTATTTGAAAGACTTCCAAAGGATGTGACACCATTTTGAACAATATTGTCCTTCTTCATAAGAAACACTATAATTCCTCCCCAAAATACACTCATCCTGTGGCTTCAAAAGCCAAATCTGCAGCAATTTTCTATCTCCTCCCCCATGCTCTTGTAGAAAGGGGATTAAGGCATGCTCACCGAACCACAGCAGACTCTTCCACATCTTTGTTTCCTACTGTGACTGCACAGTCCACAAGGCAAAGGTTGCCTTATAAAGAGGGGAAATTCCCCCTTATCAATGTGAGACCCAGGCACCTGAATACATACAGGGTGGCAGAGTTCCAAAATAGTTCAGATGCAATCCAAACATCAGGAGCAGAAAATCTGATTTAGACAAGTCAAGGACAAGAACTACTCAGAAGTCTTCATGACACCTGGCCACTCTCTCTGTGGGCCCACCTCTGGATTGTCCTTTACTTGAGACCAATGGGTGGTTTTTTGGTTTTCTGAGGAGCTCAGGGCAGTAAAGCACTTGGGTAGACAAGTAGAACAATGGTGGAGAAAGATTTGATCAAGCACGAGTTAAGGCCCGTTTTAGAACCTACTTTGCAGCAGTAAGGAAACCATTTTTCCTGCCTCTGTTACATCAGCTCAGTCTTGTCCAACACAGCTGTTATGTGTAGTTCAAGGGCTATTTCATCCTAGACCTCACAATGCAGAGGAGGAGATCTCAGAAAAGTGCTGTGATGAATTTGTTAAATACTTTGTGGAAAAAGTTCCTTGGATTCATTCTGACTTGGACTCCACATTGAAAGTAGAGTATGAGGAGGTAACTGAGGCATGAGTTTTGACAGGTGAATTTCAGATTGTTCAACATGTGGACACATTGCTTGGAGAGGTGAGGCCAACCACTTGTCTGTTAGACCCATGTCCATCCTAGCTAATGAAAGACGTCAGAGGAGGATTGGCCAATTGGGTGGTGGAGGTTGTAAATATTTCTTTGAAAGAGGGCTATGTTCCAACCTCTCTAAAATAAGCATTTGTAAGATCTTTGTTGCAGAAACCTTAACTGGACCCCACCTCCCTAGGTGACTATCAGCCAGTTTCTAATCTCCCCTTTCTAAGTAAGGTCCTGGAGCAAACGGTGGCAACACAACTCCAGGCTTTCTTGAATGAAACAGATTACCTGGACCCATTGCAGTTAGGGCTCAGGCCTGGTTATGGAACAGAAACAGCCTTGGTCTCCTTGGTGGATGACCCACACTGGGAATTGGACAGGAGAAGCGAGCCCCTATTGGTCCTCCTGGATCTTTCTGTAGCATTTGATACCGTCAACCATAGTATGCTTCCAGGTTGTCTAGCTGATATGGGGCCATTGCTTTGCAGTGGTTGTGGTCTTCCTTTGCTGAATGTTCCCAGAGGGTAATACCCAGCTCTGTTTCTCCTTTCATAGAATCATAGAATCATAGAGTTGGAAGAGACCACAAGGGGCATCTAATCCAACCTCCTGCCCTGCAGGAATACCCAATCAAAGCATTCCCAACAGATGGCTTAGTTTTAACATTTGTTTAAAAATCTCCAAAAAGGAGATTCCACCACACTCTGAGGCAGTGCATTCCACTGTCAAACAGCCCTTACTGTCAGGAAGTTCTTCCTAATGTTTAGGTGGAATCTCTTTTCCTGTCTGCTACTCTGTGTCCTAGTCTTTGGAGCAGCAGAAAACAAGCTTGCTCCATCCTCAGTATGGCATCCTTTCAAATATTTAATGCAGTCTATTGATGCAGCCTAGAATCGCATTGGCTTTTTTAGCTGCCTTTACAGCTGATGCCAAGGAGGCTGTGGTGGTAATACTGAATCATTGTCTGGATGCAGTAAAGGACTGGATGCAGGTGAAAAGAGGCTTAATCCAGACAAGACTGAAGTGCTGCTGGTCAGAGGAAAACCAATCTGAGATTGAGATCACAGTCTGTTTTGGATGGGGTTGCTTTCCCTCTGAAAGATCACGTTTGTAGCTTGGGGGTGCTCTTGGACCCAGTTGTTCCTGGAAAGGCATATTCAGATGAGGCCCCATTGCATGTTCCAACACCTTGTGAAGTTCGGTTGATGGATACATGTTACAGGGCCTTCTCTGTAGGAGTGCCTCAACTGTGGAATTCCCTACCCAGGGAAGTTAGGCTGGCCCCATCCCTTTTCAGCTTCCAGCAGGCAGCCCAAACAATGCTGTTTTGCATGCCATTCAGTTTTTGAAATTGCTGTGTTAATTGTTTCAAAATTGGATTTGAGGATGATTTTTAGACTGCTTTTACGAGTTTTTAAAAGAGTATTTTAATGTGTTTTTTAAATGTTTATCTTTGTATTGTTTTAATTGGCTTTTATTTGTTCATAACCTCAGGAGCCAATACTGAAATACAATAAATAAATAAATACGGTGAGGACACAGGAGAAAACTTTTTCAAGGGCTGCTCCCAAACTGTGCAATTACCTGTCAGGAAAACTAAGCTCGCTCCCTCTCTGCTTTCTTTCTGCTGCTAGCAATTTAAGTCCTTTCTGTTTATTCAGGCCATTATCCAGTGGAGATAATCCATTAATTAATGTGTATTGTATTTTTATCATTTCGATGGCCTTTTAAAACTGTTATAAATTAATGGTTTAATATGGTTACTTATTTGTTTTAAAACTTCTGTATTATTTGTTGTTTTAACTGTATTTTGTTGCATTCATATTGTGAGCCACCTTGGTTTTGGGGGAAAATGGGATAGAAATCAAATCAGATCAATCAATTGATAGATGGGCTTGCATATCAGAGTATTTGTGGACAAACCTGAGCTCTGAAATTGCTCTCTTTCACACAAAATAGTCAGCACAACAGTGAGGAACAAAGAGAGTACAGTTGTCACTGTATATTCACTGGGATTTGGTTCCAGGACCCCTCATGGATATCAAAATCTGTGAAACCCATTATATGCAATGGCATAGCAAAATGGTGTCCCTTATATTAGATGGCAAAAACCAAGGTTTGCTTTTTGGATTATTGTTTTTTTAAGAATATTTTCAAGCCATGAATACATAAATCTGTGGATACCAAATCCGTGGATATGGAGGGACAACTGTACTAAGATTTTCTGTGTAATCTATATAAAGGTGAGGTAAGGAAGGAGCTTGGATTGAAGTTTACAACACAGAGGGAGCTGTGACATGTTATACTACACTCTAGGCTCGTAGCAAACACCAGCACAACAAATCCAACAGACTTGTTCACAACAGTTTCAACAGATTTGAAAAGAGGGTGTTGCACAAATCACTGGTGTCCATGGAAAGTCCATGCAAGATCCTCGCTTCAATGGGGAATTAGAAGCATCTCAAATGGCTAGCAAGAGGTCACACAACTTTGCAGGATCTTTAAACCCTGTGTATACGGGTGTAGTGTAGGAAATGCGTGAGAGTCGGGTGTACAAACAATGGATGGAACTTTATTGAACTGAACTGAAGCACTCATGTATCACATACATTTGTTTTAACAAACAAGACTATCAGAGTAAGACAGGAAATAGTTGGAAGGGAACACAGTAGCACCCCATATCCGTGGGATTTGGTTCCAGGGGCCCCCATGGATAATGAAATCTGCGTATAATAACAAAGACCCCCCGTTGCCACTGCCACCACTGGAGCCATCCTGGGGGGTGAAGGGAGGTGAGATCTCTCCTCCTCCTCCTCCTCTCCTCCCTTTCCCCCGCATCACCACTGCCACCACCAGAGCCATCCTGGGGGGCAAAGGGAGAAGGGAGGCAAGATCTCTCCTCCTCCTCCCCTCCCTTCACTCCCCCATCGCCAATGCCGCCACCGGAGACATCTTGGGGGGTGAAGGGAGAAGGCAGACGAAATCTCTCCTCCTCCCCTCCCTTCACCCCCCTCATTGCCAATGCCACCACCAGAGCTATCCTGAGGGGAGAAGGGAGGCGAGATCTCTCCTCCTCCCCTCTCTCCCCTGTCCACCACCATCCTGCTGTCACCAACCATGGATAACTGAAATAGCGGCTGGTGAATCAACAGATATGGATGTGCTATCATAGTTAAGGCTATAGGGTATACTGTCTTTGATTCCTGAAGCAAGGTTCTCCTCGTGAGAAGCAGTGCTACTTTCAAACAACAGCAACGAAGGCACTAGAAAGTGGCAGGGGATGGAATTTAAGGAAGTGATGTTTGGATTAGGAAGCTGGGAATGGAGCACTTAGCTTGGCAGGGAAGACAGATAAGAGTCTGGGGAATGTTAGCAAGGGCAGAAAGAGGAAGAAGGGGGGTGTCATGGATTCAGTTAGAAGGGGGTACTGAACCAAAGAACGTAAGTTTTCCCAGCGTTTTTATAACAAACTACCCCTTTGAAGATGTGCTTTGAAAAAAAGAAACATTTGATTTCAGATAGTTCTCAAGTGTTTACAGAGGGACTTTGGACACCCAGGATCTGGAGATGGAGTGATCTGATATCTTAGGAGATTTTCAGACGGGGACAAAAATAGCATCCCCGTCTTGCTGTCTTCTCTCCTGATCCCATCCCGGCACAGTAATGAACAGTTTCACTCCTACCGTGTTGGTGTGTCTTCCCTCACCCTCGACAGCCCAGGAGTGAATGCAGCTTGCACTGAACTGCATTCACTTCCTGGTTTGAAATCCTGGGCCATTCTCATGAGAGGATGAGCGCATAGGAAATTTAAAGTTTAAAAGAAAAATATACACACACACAGTTATACCAAGCACCTAAACACACTTTAAAAAATACAAGTAACCCAGGGAGGTTGCAAAAAAGTGTGCCACTTACCTGGATGTCCTGATCGCACCCGGAGGTGTTCTGGCACAGACCTCCCACTGACACTGGCATTGCGCCAGCATAATCGGGCACCTTTTCACTTGCCATTGTTCTATTACAGAAACAGAACAGGCGATCTATTCACGGCTTAGACCGTGAATTAAAAGGAGTGAAGGCAGAACGGAAGGAGCACGGGAGCATGACAACTCGGGAACAATGTTATCTGAAAAGAAAGCCCTTTCGCAATCTCCTGGCATCGTTGTTACACCATATTTAGCCTGTCCGATAATCTCCTTAGTGATTGACAGGTAACCCTCTTTAGTCTCTCGGATGCAGGGGTGTCAGCTTCATCAACATAGAATAAAGTTCCCTTTGTATCTTTAAAGTCCGTAGGATGTCTCCTTGGGTGACACAAGGTTTCCATTTCAGAGAAAATGCAGTGTTTTTATTCAGATGTGAATGTGTGGGGAATTTATGAGAGCCTCTCCCAAGCATATTCCATGCTTGCCCTCAGCTTAACTCCTGACTTGTCCAGGAGTGCATTTTATTTCCTGGTAGCCCTTGGAGGGTCCTTAAAGCCAAATTTGACCAAAACTCTGTTTCCAATTGAAGTGAACTGAAGTGGAGGCTTATGGCCTTTACAGTAGGGATGATGGGATGTCTTGTTACAAGGGCACTATCCTATCTGAATAAATAGGTCAAGGATGGGAACTTCAGATCTTCAGATGTTGTTGAACTGTAACTCCCAACATTCCTCACCATTGGCTATGCTGCTTAGGGCTGCTGGGAGTTGTTGGTCAACAATAACTCGAGGGGCTTCTTAATTCCCACTACTACTATGGCAGACTCAGGGACTGTGTATGCAAGAAGTCAGATTTTGAGATCTTTTGGGGAGGCCTTTCTTTCCATACCCTGTTCTCCTACTGGTGGACATATTGTGGTTCAACTCTCAGATTCTGGCATCCCTGCCAAGGGTGGCTAACCTCCCCTGTTGTCCTTCCACCAGTAGGCAAGTAAATTATTTTCAGACAGGCCTTTAAACCTGGTAGCTATTGAAAGTCTTTTTTAGCTGGTTGGGTTCTATTCCTTTTATTTATATCCTTTGTGTTTTCAGTCTCTTTAGGTATTATCAGCATCATCACCCATGACGGATAAAAACCTATTTAAACCTGTTAGGGTTCCCAAGGAAGCTGGGAAAAGGTTCATTTAAAACTCCTTTCCATTCCTGAAACTGCCCTCAGAAGGAAGATGGAGCAACAGGAGTGGATGGGCTGGTGGATACAATCAAACCCACTTTTCCAGAGCAGCTCCACACACTTAAGAGGGAGTGGGGGAACATGCATAGGGCAGTGGCTATAAGAGCAAGAGACAACACCTTTTACAGAAAATTATGTGTTAGAAGGGTGTTTGAACAGCTGGTTAGCCCCCTCTATACATACTGTCTACCAGTCTGGAGTAGTTTTATATCTTTTAAAGAGGATTCTTCATTCAGCTTATAGTGCAGTCTCAAATGTGTTTTGTTTAATCAAAAATAAGGCTTAACATAATTGGGGCTTTCTCTACTCAAGCAAAGGTGCCTGGGTATTGCGATGTGTTACATAAGTTTTATGGCTTATCTAGTTATGAAAGCCCTACTCCCCTTAGCTCCCATTGACTGAATTAGCATTGCAACCATATTGATAGGAAGCATAAACAAACCCACAGGGGACTGATAGCAGCAAATTAAAAATGATTGGCTGTCCTGGTTTCTGGTTCTGAGAGGTTCTAACCCTTCAAAGCCTCAGTTCAAGCAGTGTGTCCTCCAGATATTGATCCATGGTCTATATATTACCCCTGCTAATCACTACACTCAGTCAAGGCTGTTCACCCTGTTCTGTATCTGCCAATTATGTAATGAGATAGATCAACTGTTTGGAAAACATATGGGGCTTGGCATTTCTCTGATGGTGCACACCAGCACTGGTAAACTGGCTGGGCAGTCTTTAAACTGTAATAATTTTGTCACTGTTGCATATGTTCCAACTGCTCCCCTGCTTCTCCAGAACCATGCCCTATTTTTGGTACCTCTGTGCAGACAGAGCAGTGGTGGACAACTGTGGTGGAGAATTTTTGCACTTCATTTAGGCTACACCTCCTGATCTTGGGGTGAAAATCAGCCTCAGAAGGGTTTGGGGGCTTATTTGCAGCCAAAGAACGCCTGACGGAAGGTTAGAAGGCAAGCGCTTCTAGATGGCTTTTAAAGGCAAATTGAGAAGGGGAAATTGCCCAATAAAAACCTTTAAAAATTGGAGAGATCTAGGGGGTTGGGAAGCTCAGGGTAACTTGGTGGGCTGAAAGAGGCACTGAAGTCCATTTTTCTCAACAAGTTAAAATGGATGTGTAGGAGGGAATGGAGGTGGGTGATATCTGAGGAGGAAGGAGGGCTTGAGGCAGGCCAGAGTACTTGTAACATTAACTGGGCCATAAGCTAGGAGAGGGAATCTGACCAACAGAACCAATAGACCTTCCCACTGCTGCAAATCAGATCAGTTCAGTACTTTACTTTGAACCAGGAACTACACAAGCAGCAACTGCTCCCAGTTCCAAAGCCACTACTCTAGTCTTTGAGTAAAATGAGCTACCAGGCAATGTAGGCTCTTCTTCCCTTCCCCCAAATCAAATGGAAACTGTCCTTTTTGGCCTGAAAGTGAGGTAAGCAACAAAATGGTTACATAAATATACAGGGAGGTTTTATCAGTTTTGATGTGGCTGGTACTCTCTATCTTAGTTGGCCAAGGCCTCAAATATCTCCGTGCAATTAATCTTTTCATGGAGAAATGAATACCTCCAATGGACATGGAAGCAGTGAGCTCCACCCCCTCACACTCTGGGATCACTCCTCCTGTTACCAAGGCAGAAGGACATACAGGTACATATAGGTGAAAATGATGAGGTCACTATTTCTAAAGCACTTTCCATTATGGCCTTTCAAGCAACCTCGCTTTTGCTCCACCAGTCATCTGTCTTAGCCTGGTTTCCATGTCAGAATAAGCAAGGTTCCTGCTAAACTGCAGCAGTTGTATCTATTGGTGACCTTGGTGATGTCCAAATTTGTCACTTGCTTGTCTCTCCTTCAACAGTCCAGTCTCGCCCATGCTAAATCAGGGAAACAGAATCCTGTTCTTAAAGTGCTAGTGGTGGTCATGAAATAATTCTGTGGCGGTTGTATCACATGATTACAGTGAGGTACATAATAAGTATAAAAATGCCACTATGTTTCCACTTTCCTCAATAGTGGAATTACAGCTTTTAGCCACTAGTCTAATAAAGTCCTATGTATTTTTCACCAACATGTATTTTAATTGATATTAGTTGTTTTGTATAAATTTGCTGTTCCTCACCTCAATCCATGGGGAGATGCAGTTAAGAAATAAATAAATAATTTAATAAATAAATAAGTTGTTGTTATGAAAGTAAACTCACAAGTGGCTTCCATGCCAAAAAAAAAAAAAATAGTATTAAAGATTTGTTTTGAGTTCATGAAAGTCATTCCAAACAGCAAGGCTCTGGAAATAACTCCACAGTTCACAGGTTAAGATTCAAAAGATACATATTTGGTATCTGTTGTAATCATAATTGTAATACTTGAATGATAACTATCTGAAAACTTAAAATGTATAGCTTGGCTTATCCTAACGGCTTGGCCACAGAATTTCAAACATTTCAAACATCTTAATGTCCCACTGAAGAAGAATAAAATTCCAATATCACAAGCCAACACTTGTCAGATTCCACTATTAAATGCAAATAAACCCAAATAACCTGGGGGTAGACCATGGTAAGATTTAAGTAGAAAGGTAGGGGAGGCTTTTTGCAAAATACAATATAAGTAAAATATATTTATATCAGAGATACTTGCTTTCAGGTGCTCTGTATAAGATAGAAATGAAGAAAAAAATAACTTAATGTCCTGGGAGTGTATGCCTCATCTCAAAGAAGCAGCAAAGAAAAAGAAATTAAATGCATCTGGATGAATTAAAATTGCACGTAGCTTGTGAACAAGGAATCAGCAGTGCTCAAATACAGGTGCCCCTATGTAGGAAAAAGGTTTAAAATATGTGAAAGGAATAGATTATCAATTCCAAAGCAAGATTACATTCATATAAAATGAAAAAACTCAATTTGGCTTGTGCAAGCACCCTTTTATTTTGAACTGAAAAAATAAACTATTTCAACTATTTCTGTGTATTTGGCTACCCTTTTAAAAAATTGCTAGAAAGCCTAACCAGTGACCCAAAATATATAAATGTATAAATATACAACTGTCTGTATTTACATTGTATATACAAGTACACCTGCATGTTATGATTGAATCATTTAGCTTGGCCACAGCTGGTACTTCCAACATCTGCAACAATATTTTTCTTCTTTTCTTTTACTGAATAGGTGTTTACCCCCAAGCAGTTTTGTGACCCCACCTCCCTTCATTTGTCAATACCACAGACCCCTCATTTTCCCCATCCTCCCCTTTCAGTAGGGAACCCTCTATAGTGCCATTCTATAGGGTGGGAGGGCATTCTGGGACTTCCTGAATTAGAAAGCAGTTGTCACAAGGCTTGCCTACACATGGGGTAAAAATTCTCAGGAAGCGAGGGGCAAGAGCAGGCAAAGGAGGCGGCGCTGCTGAGCTAGGGAAGAGAGGAAACCACACCACACCCTTCTGCCAGGAAATGCCTCTGGAGCCTTAAAATTGGTCACAGTGAGTCAGTGGTGGCGGCAGATGGGCAGCGGACAAAAGTCCATGAAACCCCCTGAATCTCACATGCTGCAAATTGTGGTAATATACCCCAAATTGCTACAAATATGAGCCATGCCACATGTGGCCAGATAGCCACAGATTTGGAGAAAAGGCCATGCCACATGTGGCCTGATCGCAGCAGATTGGGGGGCATTCGCATGGGGATTCAGGTTATTTGATGGTGTAGACAGGCCCACAGAATTTCAACAATCCTGGAAACTCTAGAAACTTTGGTAGAGGCTGCTAAAAATCAATGACAGCTGCTAAGTTTCTGGAGTGGTGCAGCCCCTGATACAGTGATGGCCCAAAAGCAACCTCTACTCCTGCAAAGTTGGCCATCCCAAAACCAAAGTTACCCAAGCAGGAAATTACATCATGACAGTTCCACTTTAGCCTAAAATTTATCCCTATAGACTATGAGAAGGCCACAGGAGTGAATATTTCCTTCCCTTTAGAAATAGACACATGCCCAAACGTGACCAGGCCAAATCAGCTCCTTTTCACATTGGTTAAGATGATCTGCCAAACAATGGATAGTGCTAAGGACCCACTGGGGCAAATCAGCACATTTAAAGGGTACTTTTTACTTTATAATATGAGATTTTTGATGAACTGAAAAAACAATAAATTATCCAGGGGAATTGGTAAAGGAATAGGTACAAAAGGAAGAGTACTGAATCCATTGGGATTCTGCTACCAAGTTAGTGATCTTGGATAAATCCAAAAGATGAAAGAACAATACGGTGGACCCTTAGTATTCGCTGGGGGTTGGTTCCAGAGGGCCCACGGATACCAAAATCTGTGGATGTTCAAGTCCAATTATATACAATGGCATAGTAAAATGGTGCCCCTTATATAAAATAGCAAAATCAAGGTTTGCTTTTTGGATTATTATTTTTTAAAAAAACTGGAATATTTTCAAGTAGCAGATGATGGAATCCGTGGATGCGCAATCCATGGATATGGAGGGCTGACTACTACTGAACCAGCTTTTCCTATGTTTTGATCAAGGCTGACATTAGTATTATGTAGCATTATGCAGAAAATTACAGAGCTTATCATTATAGTTAGCACTTTTACTAGAGGGGTATTGCAGTCTTAGCATGATAGGACACTAAGCGGGATGTGACTATTTCCCAAATAGCTTCCAATTGTGAAGCTAGAAGCTCATGGCACAACTCAGTTTACATGACACAACTGCAGTTAATGTTCAGCTTCACCTTTTGGAGACTAGCAACTAACTATATTAGCATTGCTGTGGTTAAACTGGCTCAATGTTAACTTGAGTTTTCACAGCAAGACCACGATCTAACACTTACCAGAAAAGAGTCAAGCAACCACTAGAGCCAATCTAGCACAAGCCAGCTGCTTTTCTAAGCAGTTAAGACATTCTTAAGATTGCCACCAAATAATATTTTCAAATCACTGTTTGCCCAGTTCAAATGTCATCACAAACTGTGGTTAAAAAAATACACAGAAATGGCAAAGGAGATGGGAAAAGGAACTGTGAACTTTTGGAAGATCAACACATGACATCTGAACTAGTTTTCTTTAAGCAATCATGCTACTTTGGCTTTCTTCCAGATCCAGCCGATCTACAATTTTATTCCAAAAGACAATCAGAATACTTGAAGAAAAAATATGTTACCCTTTCGTTCTCTATCAATATTTCAGGAGATTGTAGCAACAGGCATGTAACATACACCCTTGTGGTACATCTTAAAACCAACAGCTTCTCTGAGCGAAACAGAATATTTTGTTTATCTGGAGGAGACCGGGGAGATCAGCCGCTCTGGGCTTGAATTTAACTTTTTCACAACCATTTGATTTCTCCTTCTAGAAAGCTTTCAGAGTAACTCTTCATAGCTTAAACATTTTACAGAAAGTGATTTTCTTTGCCTATATGTATAGAAATGCACTTATGCAACAAAACCTAAATTTTAATCAGGGTTTATACCAAACACATAAGCTTTAAAAACTGAATAATGAGTGAACTTTAAGTGGGAAAACAGTAAGAGAAGGATAGAAATAACAGATTTTCCCTAGCTGAATGTATATCTCATGTTTGAACTGGCTGGATAACAAGGCCTACCAGTCAATAACTCAGAAACTGGAAAACAGAGCTTTTTTCAAACACTTGTTTTCATCTAAGTGTTCTGCAATGGCCTGACACTGAAGGACCACTTTTCAAACTGCAGGAATGGGGTAATAATCGCACTTAAAGCTTTTCAATTAAATTGCAGATGCTGTTATTTTAAGTAGTGAAACAGTGCTTTCCACAACTCTTGCCCTTCTGACCCTCACTGAGGCAGTTGCAGCTTTTCAGTAACATCTTTTTCACTTCCAATAAAAACAATTTATGCTTTGAACAGATGATATACCAACCAGGAGACACACTTGAAGTTTTGCTTGACAGGATTATTTTCTGCCTCATACCACTGAAAGGACTGGAGCCTTTGAAAAACAAGACTTTAGGGCTAGAGGGAGATAGAAATACTACTGCTACAGAATTATGGAAAACATAAGACTTTGAGCCATAAAGTGCAGTAGTAAGATTCAAAAGAAATATCTCTTAGATAGGTAAAGATGGAAGAGCCACAATCAACACAATGAACAATAAATACACTTTAAGAACTGGACATCTTGTGGAATTAGCTGTCAAGACCTGCAGCTGGCAGACCTGTTGCAACTTTATCTTCGGACTTTGATGTTATTACTGAATTTTCCCTCAGCTCTCCTATCACAGCTGAGATCTGACCAAAACTAAGCTCCAAGTACACACAGACTTTGAGAATTTGTGAACTGTGTAGTTCTGAACAGTTTCAGTTTTGAAAAGGCATCACAGAAGATAACAGATGGCAATGTTGATCACTTCTCATCCAAATAAGTCATGTGTCTGTATCTCAACACTAAAGACAGGAAAGGATAGGTGATTCCTCTGACGTTCCAGAAGACCTGGCAAAATATAAGTGAGAATTTTGTAATGTGTACAGTCTTCAAAAAGACGGTTCACCTGAAAATGAAGAGATGCTGCCAGTACTGCAAGCTGCCACACAACCTTCTCTGGAGCAGAGAGATGAAGAGTTCACTCTGCATGATCATCAGTGCTTTCAGGTCACTGTTTTAGCCTTCACCTCAAGTCCTCACAAACTGCTGGGGAGAAGAAGACTAAATTGGAGACCACTTTTCCATCAGGCCCTCAACCAGCAGAATCTTTCCCCCTTTCCTATGCCACATTTCAACAGCACAGGGACCACTGGAGGGCCAAAGGCTTCCTCTGACTGCACCCCATCAATTTGCTACAATTCACTTCTTCCTACGGATCTTGGGTTTCTTCACTGGACGGAGGTAGGGATTGTCTATCAAGTTCTCCTCTCCATTTCGGCTTCCAGAAAGGGAGGTGTTGTGCTGTAAGACTGATGCATTCTCTTTCTCAGCTCCTGAGTCATCCTGGCAGGTAAGACAAGAGATGAAGTACATTAGACTCACACAAGACCCACCATATACAAGAAAATTCAAGACACAAGACAACTGGGACACGCAGGAGCTAGAGCAACAAGCAACACTGGCAACTCTCAGAGTGAGGATGCCCTCTGCTGGCTAACAATATATACATTCTGAAATTCTAGTACTGGACCTAATTTTCATGAAGTTTGATTTTCAATGTGGTTAAGAGACTTGAAGTGACAGTTGTTCATGGGGAGGCAAGAAAGAACACAGTCCACAAAAGATAACCCACCTTGCACTTTTTCATATATTCGGGTTTTCTTTGCTACCACTGTTCCCTTGATTCTATTGATTTCATGTCTATTTTGATCCTATTGATTTCCCATCTATTCAGAACTTTGAAAGGGTTCTGAGATCTTTAGGCATAGCAAGAGTTGTGTGGCCCTCCAGATGTTGTTGAACTGCAACTTCCAGCAGCCCAAGCCAACACAGTCAAATCTGGAGGGCTAAATAATTCCCATCCTTGATGCAGAGAATATGGTAATATCACTGTACCATTCAGCCAAGCATATTCAGCTATAGGATAATGTTGCTGATGGTAAACAAAACCTCCCATTGCTCTTACACTACCAGGAGTGGGGGAAGAGAATTGCATTCCTGTTGTCAAAACAACTAGAACCATGCTTCCTCTATTGGGTGTTTTATTGCCCACCAGTGCTGTACTGCAGGCTTTATACCCCAATCCAGCTCTCAGCCTATTTCATAGAATCATAGAATTACAGAGTTGGAAGAGACCACGAGGGCCATCCAGTCCAACCCCCTGCCATGCAGGAAATCACAATCAACGCATCCCCGACAGATGGCCATCTAGCCTCTGTTTAAAGACCTCCAAGGAAGGAGACCCCACCACGCTCCGAGGGAGTGCGTTCCACTGCCGAACAGCTCTTACTGTCAAAAAGTTCCTCCTAATGTTGAGGTGGAATCTCTGTTCCTGGAGCTTGCATCCATTGCTCCGTGTTCCAATCTCTGGAGCAGCAGAAAACAAGCTTGCTCCATCCTCAACGTGACACCCCTTCAAATACTTAAACAGGACTATCATATTGCCTCTTAACCGTCTTTTTTTCCAGGCTAAACATACCCAGCTCCCTAAGTCTCTCCTCATAAAGCATGGTTTCCAGACCTTTCACCATTTTAGTCGTCCTCCTCTGGACACGCTCCAATTTGTCAATATCCTTTTTGAATTGTGGTGCCCAGAACTGGACACAGTATTCTAGGTAAGGTCTAGGTGAGGTCATTTGTGACAAGTCAGTGCAGAACATGCATGGGGTTCACACCCCATCCACATTCTACACCAAACAACAATCATGAATCACTGGATCAAAGTGAGAGGCTTGTTAACTCAGTAATGAAGGACATGGTCCCTCTTCCCCTGCCTCCTCACACACTCCCCCAGCTTGGAAAACTTTTGCACCCTTGTGGAGTGGAAACACTTTGCAAAAGTGGGGCAGGCATATTTTTGCAGGGAGAAACCAGCTTGTTTTCTGGCAGTCCTGTCCAAAATTTCTTGAAAATACCCTACATCTTCTGCCAGGATTCTGTAAATAAAACATCTGCCCAACACTTTCCAGTCACAAAGCTTCATTTAATACTTCTGGTGGCTGTTTATTAAGGAATTCCCAGAACACTGGATCCAACATCACACCAAATCAGACAGAGTCCCTATGGCTCTACCGTGCTCACGTGCAATGGGAGGTTCTCTGTGTCAGTCTGATCATCTTGCTCAGATGAATCTGTCTCCTCCATCTGCTGCATTTCCAACTCAGAAGGAAGCAAAGCTGTCAGGTAAGGTATTGCAAAAGGCCTGGCGGCGATCACTGGAGACAAAGAAGAAAGAAGTCATCAGATGCAAAGATTCATCCTTATTGGAATGAGTGAAACACAGGAGGAAACCAACTATTAACGAAAGTCCCAGACTATTTAAGATTATTTCCTACGATGCTGTCTACAAGACCCAGATTTTTTTTTTACCATAACTGTTACCATAATCAACTGGTTCCAGCAGGTCACATTTAAAGATGTCACTGCTTGTCAGTATGTATATTAAAGTTCATGGTACAATGGGAGCTAGACTATATCGCACAACACACTAACCTTATTGCTCATGTAACTAATTTGAAGAGAGTTCTTCAAATATGGAAACAAAGAGTTTGGTGAGGGCACAAAAGCTGGAAATATACAGTTCCATGGTCCTGGTAGTTCAGGGATGACTGAGATGATGTAGAGCTTGAAGAAACAGACAATCCCCCGAGAACCAGAGGAAGTGGGATAGGCAAAGTACTGATGAAAACTAGCATATCACAGTGACCTATGTTCAAAACACCACTCAACTATAAAGTTAACAGAATTCATGGAGGCTAGTCACCTCACTTAGCCTCATCTAAGAATTGTTGTGCATCTGAAATGAAGTGACGGGAAGCTTTTTGGAGTAAGGGTAGGGCAAAAATTATCATTTAAACAAATAAATAAATCATATGTATAAATTAATCCCACTGACAGAAGGTGGATTAGTATTATTGTATTCATATTGTGAGCTAAGACTGAGAGACGACGGCTTACTTAAAGCTACTTAGTTCATGCCAAAAGCAACATCTACACAGGCAACATCCTGGTTTGCAGCTGAGTGCTTTATCAGTGTGTTACACCATTTTTACTTCAGCACCTATTCAATAAAATAGCAAGCTTAAGCTGTTTCCTAAATGTCAAGCTTTTTGGAGTTCACTGCTTTTGGAACATCCTCCATGGCCATTCTTATCAATCTGATGTACCACTCAAACATGTTGGTAAGTCACCTATACAGGTCTAGGCTGTGCGAGACTATATCTCCCTGTATGAGCCTGCCCAGACCCCAAGATCATCAGTAAAGGTGCTTCTTTTAGTCCCATCACCTTCATAAGTACAGTTGGTGGGGACACATGATAGGACCTTCTCAGTGGTTGCCCCTGGGCTCTGGAACTCCCTTCCCTAGGGAGGCTAGAATGGCTTCCTCCTTGATATCCTTCCCTCAGCAGGTGAAGAATTTTTAATTTCAACGGGCTTTTAGAACTGAAGGTTTTTTAAGAGGGTGCTGTAGTGTGTTTAAAATTGTATTGTTTTTAACTGTTTTAATAGTTTACTTCTATTTTAATTAGCTTTTTGTATGCTTTAACTATATGGTAATCATTTTAATTTGTAAACCACATTGAGTCCCAATCTTGGGGGAAAGGGGGATATAAATTAAGTTAATAATAATAATGCTGATGATGATGTCATGGTTAAATGGCAAGTCTGTGGCAGACCTATGTTTGTGATCTAGGCACATCACATCCATCTTGAACCAACAGGCTTTGCCACCTGATTAACTGCAGCTTAGACAACTCTTACAAGGGAAGGTGCTGACATCATCCTTGAAAAGGCTCTGTGTCTCCCCTGTCTTTGCCATGAAGCGGGTCAAAGCCCTTTCAACATCACGTCTTTGGGAAGCAGCTTTTTCTCGAAGGATCTGGTAATCCAATACAGGCTCCCGGTATGTCTGTAAGGCAAGGAGAGGAAAGCAACAATGGCTGTACATGGATTTCAAACTTATATTATTCAGACTCAGTGCAGCAACCTAACAAGTCATTCAGGTGCAGTTAAGCTCACATCCATCCAATGGTCAACCAAACCCTTTTATTCTAGACATAGAATCATAGTGTTGGAAGAGACCATGAGGGTCGTACAGTCCAACCTGCTGCCTTGCAGTAATACACAATCAAAGCAGTCCCAACAGATGGCTATCCAGATTCTGTTTAAAAACCTCTGTGTTTCAGAAATAACTGAAAAGAAATCCCTCAGTGGGATCCAACCATTAGGGTCATCCTAAAAGTTTGAAAATAACTCAGCTGATAATTTTATCTTTCAAGTGCCAGCCAATTTTTGTTCCACAGGGAGAGGACATGATCATTTTGACACAAGGCAGGCCTACTTACTGGTGTTTTGATATAGGTATGAGGGTCTGGGAATTCTGGGAAGTGGCCAGGTATGTGGGATGGATGAGGCTTGTTCTGGCCAGCCGTCAGGGCTTTGGGAGTCACCGGCTGATTTGTCACAGGTGCTGCAATTAGAAACAGAAATTTAATCATGGTGCTCTCTGCCATTCAGGTATCAGTCCAATTTAACAGAAGAACAATCCAGTGGCTCTGGTCAATCTAGTGGCTCTGGTCAAATACAGTGAATTCGTTTAGGCAAACAGAATGAAGACAGGCTGCCCTGAAGCCAGCATAATGTAAAAGAAACAATTACAGGAAGATGTTAACACTGACAAGTGCTGGAATATCAAGGCAAAATCACAGGAAACATAATGAGATATAGAGTTACACACACACACACACACACACACACAAATCTCCATGTTGAATTCTCTCCCTCATTTCTATAATGCCTAGGATCACCATTCCCAGTCATCATGTACCTCTTCTTCAGGCTCAACCAATAATAAGAAACCAGGATGATTAACTAAAGAATATGATGAATTTAGTGTATTAAATGAAGCTACAGTTTCCAAAGGAAAAAGGTAGAGTAGAACTTGACACCAAGATACTGTTTTGGGAAGCAGTCTTGCATCCCATGTTATATATACTTCTGCCCTCCCTGGTCGCAAAAAAAATGATAATACACTCTGCAATTCTTTGGTTGCTAAATGATACCACAGTACAGTATAAATTAAAATATGAATCATTCAATTTTTCATATATTTACAAATATTTGTTTACTGAGATACAGTAAATTAAGTCTGGCTCACTATATAATGGACTACTGCAGTGTTAACCTGTGGTCCACGAACCCCCCAGGAGGCCCCAATGTCCTCACAGCTCAGCCCACGTGACAGCAGCCAAAGCAAAGGCCAGCTGGCTTGGCCTGTGCATTGCTCTTCAATCTACTCCAGCCACAAATTTGCAGAAAGCATGAGGAAACTCTTCCCTCCCCTCCAGTGCCTCTAAGGGAAGGGTTAAAGGATGGCATAATTGTATTATTACTATTATCAGGTGTTGTTGTTGTTGTTGTTGTTAGGGTTTTAAATTTTGAATTAAGTCTTGGGGACCCATGGCAACAAAAGATATTTAAAGGGGGTCCCTGGCAAAGAAAGAGATAAGAGACACCGGATTACATCCTATCTAGACTACATCTGAATGCATCTTACAGAATTTTCAAGCCTTTAACTGGAGTCTCCCGAAATACTTTCTCCCTTGGTCAAATCTGTGATACTTTAGGAAAGATGCCAAAACTACAAATTATACTGGGCTGACCAAAGCATGGCCCTAGGGCTGCATGCAATCAATCAAGGCTGTTCTTGAGGGCCTCAGCCCTTTCAGACTTGCCAACCTACCTTCTCCAGGGCCCCTCAGAAAGGATAAAATGCTTCCAGGAGAGGGAGTTCACCTTTTAAATTAAGTTGCAGGGGGGGTCTACATTGCATAATACTCAAAACTGGTTCTTCTGGGGGGAAGTTGCTTTTGGGCAGTCCATGCAGCCCCCAAGAGTCCTGGGGCAGAAAACTGGCCCCCAAACTCACCACAGTTGCCCCCACTTCACTAGACCAAAGCTCACATACGTGCAGTGATCACCATCCGCTGGGACCGTTTGGCATATGCAGGGAGTGTTTCTACATTGAAGCCTGGAATACACAAAAAGATGAAGAGTTCTAGCAAGCCAGCACACAAAATATTTGTAATACATTCAGTGGTGAAACCCTATTATGCTGGCTACTCAGCTACTTGAGGAGTGCGGGGGGAGGAATGTCCCCTAGAACATGCCCTTCCTTTATTGCTTCTAAAGAAATCTGGGCAGGAATCTAGAATAGAGCGGTGAGGTTCACTGAAATAAATATACATGTATATATGCTGATAAGAATGTGTGTGAAAGGGAGATGGTGCATGTGCTTTATACTGCCATAACTCCAAAGTGGGCCAAATTAAGGCATCTTATCTAGAGCATGGAAGAAAAGTGAGTGAAGAGGACTTCCTTCTACATGGTTTCAAAGATATAGCCATGCTAGTCTATTTCAGCATAAAAAGATATAGTGGAAACCTGTAGCACCTGTGAGACTAACCAAGACTAATTTCCAGCAAAAACTTTCACGGACTCCAGTCTTCCTCATCCAAGTTAAGTGAAGAGGATTGGAGTCCACAACAGCTTGTGCTAGGAATTTCTTTTTCTCGCTTAGTTTCAAAGATGTTACAGGATTCCTTTATATCTTTCCTTCTAGAGGAGCTGGGAGAGATGAGAGGGCAGGGAATCTTCACCTTCTTGAAGATCCCATAGTCACCTATCCTCATGCTCCAAACCAACAGATCTAGCATCCAATTTGAAAAGCTCAATTATACACCCTCTGCAGGAATAACAATATCCACTTTGTTGCCATGGTTATATCATCCCCTTTCTGCCCCTCCCCCAGCAATACAACCAGATAAGAGTAAAGCACTTCTCCAGGCACTCACCCATTTCAACTAAGGTGACGACAATATCTGAAAGGGTTGGCTGAGTCCTTGCAGTATGTTCACAGAACGACTTGGCACTCCTCCCTATTTCTGAAATATCTGGCAAAACAAAGATCACTACAGAACTGAGATCTGAAATATATATCCTTCATTCTCTCTGCCAAAAAAGCCTTCTTTCCAAAGTCTTCCCTGAATACAAGGCAGACATGGAGGGTTGGCACCAAATGCCAAACCATATATTTAAATCCACAAAACACAACAAGATACCCATTTCACGGAAGGGAAACTAGTGATACTTGGGGCAGGGGGAGGGACACACAAGCTATACATCCTGCACAAAATCTCTCTCACACACATGCATTGTAACAAACCATAAACACACAGGCAAAACATATTTTACTAAAAACCCTCACATGCACCCAACAAACAGGCAAATCACAGACATATTCAAGAAGGAAATTCAAAAGCACAGACAGCACAGAAAAATACCAAATCACTAACAAAATACGCACACACTTTAAAAAATCTCAAAGACACAAGAAATCCCCCATCCTCCCCCCACAAAAAATCCCAAACCAACACATTCATTTTATTTATTTATTGAATTTATATCCCACCTTTCTCCCAAAAATGGGATTCAAGACAGTTTACAACAATTTAAAAAGATGTTGCTAAAACATTTACAAGTTAAAATGAAAATAATTATCAGTATTACTAAAAACATGCTTAAAAACCGTTAAGAACACTTAACACACATTTTTAAAACATAGTTTTAATAAAAGATAAAAAGATTAAAACAGCACCCACTTACACACACTGCAACTCCATAATTAAAAGCTGCCTAAATAAAATGTAAAAGCTGCCTAAATAAAAAACGTCTTCACCTGCTGGCAGAAAGAGAGCAGAAAGGGGGCCATCTGGACCTCCCGTAGAAGGGAGTTCCACAGTCTGGGAGCTGTCACTGAGAAAGCTCTCTCCTGAGTCCTCACCAACCACACCTGCAAAGGTGGCAGGAATGAGATAAACCCCTCCCCTGCAGATCTTAATGCTCGTGCTGGCTTATATAAGGTCTTTCAGATAGTCTAGAACCAAGCCATTTAGGGCTTTAAAGGTCAGAACCAGCACTTTGAATTCTGCCCAGAAATGGATGGGTAATTAATGCAGCTGTTTCAACAGGGGAGTCATATGATCCCTGTAACCAGCCTCAGTCAATAGCCTGGCCACAGCATTTTGGACCCACTGTAGTCTCCAAACAGTTTCCAAAGGCAGCCCCACATGCAGTGCATTACAGTAGTCCAAACAGGATGTAATCAAGGTATGTGTCACCACAGCCAGATTTAATTTCTCAAGGAATAAATATACATGCAACTCAACCTTTACTACTGCCAACTCATTTGGGATACCATTGAAGTACTGGCAAAAGAAATGGAGGAAAGACAAACTAGGAACTGGATAAGAAGTCATGATTACTTTACCTGGCTCTAAGACTGGCTTTGGCTTGCTCAAGAAACCATGGTTGAAACAAATCTTGGTTTAGCATTAGGTGAACACAGCCAAAGAATCTCCATTCTGTATCAAATAAGTCTGTTTGTGTCTTCAAGTCACCTGTAGACTTATGGTGACGCCATGAATTTCATACAGTTCTCTTAGGCAAGGAATACTCAGGAGTTTTGCCAGTTCCTTCCTCTAAAATATGGCCTGTACAACACCTGGTATTTGTTGGTGGTCTCGCATCCAAGTACTAACAAGAGCTGACCCTGCTTAGCTTGCACAATCAGACAGAATTTGGTGCTTTTAGGGTATTTAGGACAGCTCTGCATATTAATTTAGTAGCTATTCTTTGCCTACCATACTATTTAGGGTTCTGTGTTCTGCACAGCAAGGTGGTCCCAAAGTAGAGTAAAAATAGCCACTGCTGAAATATCTCCTAAAGAAGCAGAGGTTCCAATAGGGTCTGTTCTTAGTACAGAATTGGAAATGTCTGTTATTGACTTTGAGGTTGCTGATATTTAAAAGACTGATGTATTTAAACTGGGTAAATTGCACTCTTTCTAATGTAAGCCATCATTACCCATTTGGGGGGTACTCACAGCTCTGGAGCATCTCTGTCATGGTTTCCACAGCAGCCTTCTCAGCACTCTCAAACCCAGCCTCTGTCAGTAGTGAGCTGACCACAACCTGGAGGGTCCTTCTTCGAGCCAAATAATAATTATCTGCAGGGGTTGTAGAGTGTTTGCTACCTGACCGCTGTTGAAAAAGAACCCAACTAAGAAAAAACAGGTAATGGATGAGGGAAGGACAGAAACCAGGGATGGTGATAGCCCTTCAGGTGCCCTCCCCAACCCATCTTTCAGCTGTTATAATCGAAACAAAACAGCCAGCATGGTTGTTGACAAAAGGGAAGGCACAGGATACCAGCTGTCAAAATTCACAACTGTTCTCCTAGTTGTAAACACAGTACAGTGCAAAAGGGGCAATGCATACAGCTTTCTGTTCTCTTCTAGCTGTTTTGTAGAGCAACCTTCCCCAACTTGGTGTACTCCAGCTATTTTGGACTTCAGCTACTATCAGCCTGAGGACCCTTTTACACTGCACAATTATAGCATTACGAATCCACTTTCTAATGCAAGCCATCATTATCCATTTGGTTTATTCACAGCTCTGAAGCATCTGTCACAGTTTCCACCATAACCTTCATGGTTTCATCCTATGGAATTCTGGGATTTGCAGTTTAGGGAAGGGTATTTAGAATTCTCAGCCAGAAAGCTTTAGTACATCAACAAACTACAAACCCCAGAATTCCAATGGATGTTGCCAGGGCACTTAAAATGGAATCACAGGGCTATAATTGTGTGGTGTGAAAGGGTCCCTTTGGCCAATGGTAAGCGAGTGGGAGTCCAAAGCATCTAGAGCAGTGGTTCTTAACCTGTGGTCCACCGACCCTCCAGGGGGCCGCAATGTTCTCACAGGGGGTTAGACTTGAAGGCTGTTCAGCCCACATGACAGGAGTCAAGGTGAAGGCTGGCTGGCTGGCTTGGCCTGTGCATTGCCATTCAATCCACTCTAGCCACAAATTTGCAGGAAGAAGCAGGAGAAATGTCTTCTTTTCCCCTCTAGTGCCTCTGAGGGAAAGTTTAATGGACAGTGTAATAGTGTTGTTGTTGTTGTTAGGGTTTTAAATCTTAAGTCTTTTGGGTCTGGGGCAACAAAAGATATTTAAAGGGGGTCCTTGGTAAAGAAAAAATTAAGAGACACTGATCTAGAGGGCAAGACATTCTCCACACCTAAGGCAAGTTAAATACTGTACACCGATGTATAAATATAAGTGCATCAGGTTTGGGAAAGGGGTTACGGTCACTGTTGCGGGTGAACCCTCAAGTTCTTGGGGGGGGGGATGAAACTCCTACCAGCCATAGGTAGCATAAATAATGGTGAAGGATGGAAGCAGCTGCAATCCAATGATATCTAGAGTGCCACAAGTTGCTCATCCCTGTCTTAGAATGTGAAAAATAAAAGGGGGGAATGGAATGCGTATATGTGCACTTTCAGGTGTGGCCTTCTCCACGTTTGTGCACAGATTTTAGAAAGTGATGGCTTTGTGTGCATGCTTTGGGTAGTTTTCCCATGACGGGTAACTGGTGGTCTTCCAGATCCGGTCAAACTTCAATTCCTGTCAGCCCAGGGTAGCACAGCCACTGGTGAAGGATGATGGGAGTTAAGAGTCCCTCCCTCGATCCATGGGGAGAGGCAGGTAAGAAATAGTTGTCCCTTCATATTCGCTGGGGTTTTTGTTCCAGGACGGACACATACCCCATAGATATCCAAATCCGTGAATACTCAAGTCCCATTATATGTAGTGGCATAGCAAAATGGTGTCCCTTATATAAGATGGCAAAATCAAGGTTTGCTTTTTGGATTATTAGAATATTTTCAAGCTGTGAATACTTAAATCCGTGGATACGAAATCTGTGGATACGGAGGGACAACTGTATATCTCATTATGTTTTAGAATCGTTTAGAATTGTAAAAAGTTATACAGTTGTCCCTTCATATTCACTGGGGTTTTTGTTCCAGGACGGACACACACACCATGCGATACCCAAATCTGTGAATACTTAAGTCCCATTATATGCAGTGGCATAGCAAAATGGTGTCCCTTATATAAGATGGCAAAATCAAGGTTTGCTTTTTGGATTATTAGAATATTTTCAAGCCGTGGATACCAAATCTGTGGATACAGAGGGACAATTGTATATCTCATTATGTTTTAGAATTGTTTAGAATTTTAAAATATTACAGAGTTGTCCCTTCACATTCGCTGCAGTTTGGTTCCAGGACCCTCCGTGGATACCCAAATCCGTGAATACTGAAGTCCCATTCTATGCAATGGCATAGCAAAATGGTGTCCCTTAGATAAGATGGCAAAATCCAGGTTTGCATTTTGGATGATTAGAATACTTTCAAGCCGTGAATACTTAAATCAGTGGATACCAAATCCGTGGATACGGAGGGACAACTTGTATTATGCTGCTGCTGTTACTGAGCCCAACATCCGGCGACCCACAAGCTGCCCACCCAGCCCAAGCAAAGCGCCCCGAGGCGAGTCCGCCTCCCGAGGCCACCCAAAGGGATTCCGAGGGCCCGGAGGTGATGGGCACCCGCCCCAGCCATTCAGGACCCGCGGACCTCCGCAAACCAAGAGCCGCCCGCCTCCCCCGGTTCTCCAATCCCAAGCAGACCCTTCTTTACTCGCAGCCTCGCCTCGCTCCGAGCTGACCCTGCTGTGAGGGCCCGGAATGGCGACCCGGCCACACGAATACTTGAGAGCTGGACGACTCAGCGGGGGGGGGGGGGAGAGAAAATCGCTCTCTCGGAGCCCACCCTTACCGTGCCTGAGCTGCTAGATCCGCCGGTCCCTGTGTCTGCCATCTTGGAGCCATGGGAGGATGCGCGCATGCGCCCTGGAGAAAAGGGTTGTGGGGATTGTAGTTCTCTGCCCAGCAAAGTGGGCACTATTATGCCGCTTTAACTGCTACAGCTGTCTCCTGTGGAATTCTGGGGGTTGTAGTTTAGTGAAGCCTAAGGGCTCTCCGGCTGAAAGTACTAAATGCACCTCCCTAAACTGCAAATCACAGGATGCCACAGAAGGCAGCCATAGTAGTTAAAGTGGAATAATAGCGCTATAACAATGTAGTGTGATAAGGCAATCAGGAGTCATGGGCTGTTTCTTTTCCAGAGGGAGAAGAGTGCAGAGGGTGACTTGACAGATACAAATAAATAAATAGATTTTATTTATTTATTGGATTTATAATAATAATAATAATTTAAAAATTATTTTTACCCCGCCCCTCTGTTAAAAACAATTGGGGCGGCTTATAACAATTAAAATACAAATGCATATTAAAATCCCTAAACACCACCCACCCTTTCCCATAAAAAGATATTAAACCAGTATAAAATTTAAAAATGAGCTAATCTAAAATGATGTTTTAAAAAAGAACGATAGCCAGCACAACTAAAAGAGACCAGGAGCCCCTGAGGCCGGGATCTAATCAGGAAAGGCCTGCTGAAAGAGATACATATCACACCTTTCTCCCAAGATAGGATTTAAGGCAAGGATTCAAAAAAATCATGGGATTCAAATCATGGGATTAAAAAAAAAAATAAAACAAATACCTTGAGGAGTAACCAGATTTCTGTGAAGCCAAAATAAAATTAGGGTCTGGGGTACTAACTTTAAGGTTTTACAGATTTTGTGTGCACATGACAGAAACTTTTGTAGTAGAATTATTTTTAGTGTTAACGTCAGGAGTGTGTGTGAGAGAGAAAGAGAAATTGTAAAGAAGGGTGCCAGCAGATATAACAATGCAAAAGAGAACGATTTGTCAACTATAAAGCTCAAAAATCAGTTTAGGGCAACATGACACACTTCATACACATAATGAAATGGGATGTTGCCTTCAGAAGCTAAGGCCACAATGAAATCTTTTCATCTTTAAGGTGCTGCAAATATTTGTTATAACAGCTAACAACACCAACACCACTGTATTTTTGTAGGTCCAGATTAAGACTCTAAATAAATACCTTACTCGTCTACACAGCTGCTTATAGTTATTCCCCCAGAAAATGTGGGGATTTTTATTGACCTTCACCCAGTATTTAAGTGGACTGGTGGAGAATGTCACACAGTTCACTTGGCAGTAGAAACAGGAGAGACAAAAGACTGTACTCTGTACATTGTGTGATTAATTTACAGAGTTTCCTTCCACAATGTGAGGACAATTAGAAGTGCTTAGATGGCTTTAAAAATGTTTTGACCAATTCATGGAGGGCATGTCTATCACCATACACGTAATTTCATACTATGTGTGTTATTAATTTGACAGAACCATTCATTGACACAGAAATGTATGAATCCCACCTTTGTAGAAACATCTGTCATTTATATGAACAGCAAACATGAGGCTTTAGATACCACTTCTCCACAAATAGTGCCTTGATAAAAAGCATGCTAGAGGAGTCATCCATGGCTTTCATAAAGACCATCAAAATCATTCATTTTCCTTTAGTTATATACAATAATCTTGAGAAAGATCTCATTAAAAAATTGTTGTATGCCTTCAAGATGACCTATGATAAGGTTTTCTTGGCAAGATTTATTCAGAGGAGGTTGCCATTGCCTTCCTTTAAAAAAGAGAGAGTACTGTATGGTGGAACAGGGATGCAGAGATGGGAACACTGGTCTCCTGAAGCTCCAGGCCAACACTCAAATTGCTACACCATGCTGGCACACCAATTAAAAAAAAATTCTAGAAGGCAGGGTATGTGTGAAAACATGAAAACTATGTGTTTTAACTGTAAACCTCAGGCTTGTTCTCTTCAGCTGCATCCAAGGTTTCATAAACAAAATTACATTTTGGGGCTTATTCATTCTCGGAGATTCCTGTTTAGAGCCAGTGTGGTCCAATGATTAGAATATTGCATTGGGACTTGGGAAATCTAAGTTCTAGTCCCCACTGCACCATGAAATTTACTAAGTGAATTTTGTCCAGTCCACGACTCTCAGTTAGACATGGTGGTTATGAGGTTAAATTGGGGGTGGGGGGGGGAGTGATGTGTACCACTTGGAGTTCATTTGAAGAAAAATTAGGTACACATAAAGCAAATAACATTTTTCTAAGTCATTAAAAGCCCATTTGAAAGGTCATCATAGTATATATGACATACTTGGTTTTGTGTTTTTAAATCAGTTATTGCAGCTATCCTATGGGTGCAGATTCATCTACAAATATCCGTTAGAGATGAGTGTATACAAATCCTCTTTCAGCCACATCTGCTGTAATACATTTTCAATTGCCAATTATACTTTTAATAGATTTTAATGTTTGTTTAATGAGAGGCATGGCACTGTGAAATTATTTCTTCAGCAGCATGAATGTGGAAGGGACCTAGGAGGACTGTGCTCTTATATTCAAGACCTTTGAGAAATTTGAGCTCCCCAATGCATGGAAAAGAACCAGGTTGTTGAATGGGTGGCAAAAGCACTTCCTACATAGGGCTGCCAGATTGGAACTAGGATGGGGTTCCTCTCTTCTTAATTCTTAAGAGATTTGGAGCAGAACAAGGTACTGTAAACTTCCAACAAGCCGAATGAAGGTATCTGCCCTCCCTCACCTTCCAAACTCCAACTTTCAGGTGCAGCCATCCCTATCCATAAGGGCTATTGCCTCACTGGTGGAAAGTAAGTGGCAGGGAGGGGGCACAGAAGAGTGCATGGGCACCCAGTGACAAGAAGAGAGCTAGGCACTCATCCACACCCCCTTCTCCTTTTCATAGAATCATAGAATTGGAAGAGACCTCAAGGGCCATCCAGTCCAACCCCCTGCCATGGAGGAAGACACAATCAAAGCACTCCTGACAGATGGCCATCCAGCCTCTGTTTAAAAACCTCCAAAGAAGGAGACTCCACTGCACTCTAAAGCAGCCCTTTTCAGTTAAAAAAAACAACACTTGAATGCAGGAGGAAGCCAAACTAACAGATTTCCCCACCCTTAGTTTCTAATAGTGTTGGGCCCTCATATCCATATTGGAGCAACATCTACCATGCTGCTATACCTTAGACTCTTCCACAGCTTATCTCCTGGCTTCTTTGTCATGAGGCTGTGCCATGCAAACTAAAATGCCGACCAAGAGGGCAACAGAGCTTGGAAAATTAACTTTTCGACTACAACTCCCAGACTACCACCACCCCCAGCCAGCATGGCCATGGCTTTGGATAGTGATAGCCACATGTATGTAAATACATGGGACACACCAACAGTGAAGACATCTACATTAGTGCCTTAGAATAATACCCCTAAGTATTTCTGAACCATCTGCCTATATGGCTGATGCAGCTTCAGTTGTGATAATACAAGTCACTATTTTGCTTAGTGAAAAGTCTGTGAAAAGTTTTTAAATGCTTCTTTAGATTTGGTCCCTGCCTACACAATTCAGCATCAATAAATACTACAGATACTGTTTTCTCTTTCTGTGTTTCTCATCCTTTCATCCCTTGTGCCATTATCTCTAAGATCCATTGCTGAAAATCTGATAACATATCTACAGTGCTTCAGCCCACAGTGCTTGGATGACAGTCTCATCCTTTGGGAATCTCTACAGCAGATTTGTTTTTTGTTTTTTTTTTAAAGAAATATTTCTAAATAAATAGCCTCAGCTATTGGGCTGGGTGCTTTCAGCACTTGGGAAATTGCAGTGTTTCCTTTGTTTTTCAGAGCTACTTGATAACTTGTGTTTTTTTCCATTTCACTTTCCTTTTTAGGGTGGTGATTCTGCTGAGGATCAGAACATTTGGTGTGTGTGTGTGTGTGTGTGTGTGTGTGTGTTTTACAGGCTGTAGAACAGGAAACCCACCTCTTACAGCCCCTCTGCTCTCCATTTCCTGTTCAAGTACAATACATGTGACAGAAGGTATTGTTCCAGCCAATAACAATGCTGAAGTACAGAAATGTAAACAACCATCAGAAGGTTGGAAATTAAAGGACTTCTGCTGCTGTGTTGATTTAAATTGCAGCGTCCATTTCAGCAACACTGGCAGTGTTTTCTGGCAGTGATGCTTGGGGAAAGGGCAAATTAAGTAATATAAATGAGAAATTAGGAAATATTTCATTGTTGTTTTTTTTAAAAAAATATGTACCCTCAGAGAACTGAGATTCTTGATCGTCGGCAATGAGGTAGGAAGCTACTTTGTTTTTGTTTTTTACATGGTAAATAGCAAAAATGAGGTTTTGTTCTAAGAGAACAGCCCTAGCAAGCAAAGATTCTTGAAATCCACGTATGGGTATCTTTTCTGTAGAAATTCCATAGGATTCATACAGTCATATGAGTAATGCACAGGAAAAAGTAAACACGTATTTGACCACAAATTGGTCCTGGATTAAATATTATTTTTATGTGGTTGGATCCAGACTTATTTGTATTTAGGGGACCCACAGAAATCATTAACTTAAGTTCCATTGCAAAACATTTCCAGAGGGGTACTAGAAGTTTGTTGTAACAAAATCAACAGCAAGGGCTCTTCTGGCACCTTAAAGACTAACAGGTTTTGTTTGGCATAAGCTTTTGTGGACTACATGCTACTTGATCAGATACATGGATTGTTGTCTCAGACAGCAAGTATTTGTGTATATATGTTTGGTACTGATTTATTCATATACAGTATATGACCCTAACCCATCATTAACTGGATTTAGATGTTAAAGAAAAGCAATATTTTTAATACACGTTTCACATGCACCTGTTAGATTTACCTCAGAGTTCTTCTTCCTCACTTAATATTGCTCTTCCAGTTTTTGTGAAATATGATTTTACCAACCTTGAAGTGACTTCTGTTGTTCAAAGCATGCATATGTGCATAACAAAAGAGGGTAGGGCTCCTTCTCCTTTAATAGTTGTATAGAGGCAATGTCAAGTGTAGCTTGTGTTTTTAAATACACATACGCACACACACACACAATTCTGCCCAGAAATCTGAGATCTTGAATGTAGGTCCTTTACTCCTATTGCATGTCCTGCCACTGTGACAGGTTAGGTTGGTAGGTATATGTAGCAGGGCTTTCTTTGTAGTGACACCCCAACTGTGAATTTCCTTCCCCCAGGACGTCAGGCTGGCTCCATGCCTCTTGAGCTACCAGCAAGAAGCCAAGGCTATACTGTTTCATACAGCCTTCATCCTTAAAAACAGCATGGCTTTTCTGATTGTTTTAGGTACATGGGTGGGTGTGGGTGTGTTCAAAATTGTTTGGAAAAAACTGTTTTAACATTTGTTTAAAGAGTATTTTTACTTGTATTTGTTGTTATTGACTGCTGTCAATTTGATTTCAACTTATGGTGACCCTATGAATGAGTGACCTCCAAATCTCCCTGTTATCAACAGTCCTGTCCAGTTCCTGCATGCTCAGGGCCATGGCTTCCTTGATTGAGTCTATCAACCTGTAACGCATTTTTCCTCTTTCCCTACTGCCTTCTACCTTATCAAGCATTATTGTCTCCTCTAATGAGTCCTGTCTTCTCATGATAATTGAATTGTGTTGCACTGTATTGTATATTGTGATGTTGTACCCCACCCTGATCCTGAGGGGAGAGGCAGGTAATAAATTATTATTGTTGTTGTTGTTTGTTTGTTTTATTAGTAGTACAATGTTTCAAGAACCCTGGCAGACTGAAAAATGATAAGCAAAGATGATATAGATAGAAAAATAGATAGATATAGATCGACAGACAGACAGATAGATAGATACTGCAGGACAGAGACGTGATTTTTATATATGAGCACCATTTTCAGAGTGACAATATATATGCATTTACCATTTTGTATTGTACAATCAGTTCCTGTGAAAATGTGATATGAAACTTTTAGCTTCCTGCCTATAACATACTATTGCAGGAATCAGATCTGGTCACTTGGTTAGCAGCTTCATACTTGGTAAAATATGTATTTTATTTTTATTTTTTAGATTTCTGGAATTGAATTGAATAGCAAATGATGGCTAAGATGTTATTCCAAAGTGTTTTTTAATCAATTTTATTCTTAAAGAGCAGATGTTGTATAGCTTTGAGATGGATCTTGGCAATAGCGGCTGGTGGCTTTTATGTCAGTGGGAGAGGAAATACACTCTAGGCTTTGGCCAGCTTTACAGGAGCTATCAAGGGTTATCAACTCTCTGTCTCCAAAACAGGTCCAATGCCCCGAATAACCTCTTGAAAGCTAAGACTAAAACCAAGAGCAGATTCATTGCTCTACTACCATGGAAGCTACCAGGCATTGTGGGATTTTGGCAGAGTTGTTTTGGACTGTTGAGTAATGTGACAAAGAGAGGTTACAGTACCCTGTTCTGTGATGATACAAGAATAACTTTTTTAAAAAACTCTTAATGGCCCACTAACCTTTCTGTCCCAAGTAGATTGTTGTGATTTTCATTTTGAACATGTGGAAGAGCTTCCAGAAGAATCCTGAATCTCTAAACCAGACATGCATTTGCTTCCTTTCTTTCTTATACTGGTATTACCTTACAGTTGGAGGTCACTACCTTCTCATCCTACTATCGAGCTGCTACACTATCGTCCTTTCCTAGTCTACTCCAAAAGTTTACACTGCCTTTTAACTTTGATTATGCCCTCCTGACTACAGCCTCTGCTCCTAGCAGTTGACAGCAGCTTCCTTGTATGTTATACATCAGTTTTAAAAATGGCTTTGTTTTCATTATTTGATTCCACTCCAGTCTCCTGTTCTTTTGTATTTTGATTGGTAGACTGTTAGCTACAAGCGGTGACCTGATGCTTTCTTTTCCTCCACTGTAAAATAGTTGCTTCATTATTTTATTTTATTTCATTGCTGTCATCATCACTGTCATGCTGAGCCCTAGGTGTTAGATAAAAGGTGCATCCATACAGTATAATTATATCAGTTTCATGGAGCCAACATGGTGTAGTGGTTTGAGCATCAGACTACAACTCTGGAGACCAGGGTTCAAATCTCTGCTCAGTCATGGAAACCCACTGGTGACCTTGGGCAAGTCACTCTCTCTCAGCTTCAGAGGAAGGCAAAGGCAAAGCCCCTTTGAACAAATTCTGCCAAGAAAACCCTATAATAGGTTTGCCTTTGGGTTGCCATAAGTCAGAAACACCTTAAAAGGCACACAAGAACAAGAACAAACTATTTTAATTGCCATGGTCCCATCCTAGGGACTCCTGGGATTCACAGTTTGTAATCACTAGTTCAATATCCTTAGCCACTAGAGTTCTCTGACACAGAATTCTAAGCAACTTGTGACATGTTTATATGATAATTATTACATATGATAATGGGACCAATTTACTTTTACTCATGCACATGATTTTAATTATTTTAACCTTTTTAAAAACTCTTTAAACTTGTTTGAATAGTTTAATATGGTTTTATCTTGTTTAAATTATTGGTTTTAATTTGGAATTGTTTAAATTGTTTATATTATTTTATCTGTTTATCTCATGATAAAAGCGCAGGATAAGAATATTTTAATTAATTAATACAGTCTTATTTCACATATCATTTCATGTATAGCGCACCCTGGAGAAAGATATACTGTATACAAAAAACTGCAGCTGTGCTAAATTTCTGGTCTAGGTGTCTGAATCTACAGCCTTGGCCTATATAGATAGGACTGTTGTTGTTGTTGTTGTTTTGTGTAGTAGTTACATTATGTCAAGAAAGCTAGTGGTTAATGCATAATGTTCTATTATTCACAGCATTATTAATGCTTGCAGGTGGTTCCCTCTTTGCTATGGGTACCAGTGGAAGGTGGTGGCTTCCATGCACTGGGGAAGTGAATGTGTTCTGGGTTTTAGTGTGAACTTTGAAGGACCTAGCCAAGCTTAACATATTTTGGAGATAGGAGTCAGCACCTTGGATAGCTCCTTCATGGATCTGGTTTAAAAAAAGGCTGGAAGAGACAGTGGGAAATATCTAAAAGGTTACAAATGGAAGATCACATCATCTGGACCTTCTGCCCCCGATATAATTCTGTGGTTGAGGCAAAGCACTTGCAGAATAAAAACCTTGCCATGAATAAGCCCTGGGTTTTCTATAAAAGGGAGCAAAGGATCATAATTCCAGATTACTCGTGCAAAAGCTGTTTTGAGACTTTACTAGATGGTTCTAAAGAAGCATGAGCTCTCACAATATAACTCCTTGGGTTTTGCTGGATTTTGCCAATTATTGTCACCTCTACATCCACTTATTTCATTTTTTGGGAGGCGGTTTGTAGTGATTTCTTGGATCTGCCCTAAGTCTCTTCCAAAGATTTTTTTTTTTTAATGGATGTGTGGTCAGCCAAAACGGTTCAATGGTGTGATGTGCAGCGTTTTCTGAAAGAAAGAGTTATAGTGCAAAACTGCCATTTCACTGATGCACTATAGCACCATGACCCTAAAAAAAAAAAATAGCAATAAGAAAGGAGGAAAAGATAATGGAACATATTGTTCCAATATGTCCCAGAATGAAAAAGAAAACAACTTGGGAGGGGGAATAAAAGTTGCAGCTGGTGCTAGGAATTGCCAAAAATACTTCAGGACAACAGATATGTCATTTGACTATTTAAAAAAAACAAAAACAAAAAAACAAAACCTAAAGCAATAAATACCATAGCTTCCCAACACCTTTGCCCCATCTGAAGGAGCCCTTGCTTGCTCATACACATAGGTAATTTTCTTTCTTGGGCTCTAAATATTTCTTTGCCATTAGGGGGCAAACTTTAACCAGTAAAGTATTTCTCTAGTACTATTTTGACTAATATATTGGGTTGATGGTTTAAATACCCTAAAGATACTAGATCCCATCTGACTCTGGAAGCTAAGCAGAAGCAGCCATGGTTAGTACTTGGATGGAAGACAGGCAATGAATACCAGGTGCTGTAGGCTATATTTCAGATGAAGGTATTGGCAAAACCACCTCTGAGTATTCTCTGCCCAAGAAAATGATGAGATTCATGGGGTCATCGTAAGTGGGCAGGTGACTTGAAGACACACACACATATCAGGTTGGCTTTGAATTCCCCATCAGGAGATCTGTTTTTGTCACTTGCAAGTGAAACAAAAATGTGTGCAAATACAGTTGGCCTTCCATGTTTGCTGGGATTAGGGGCACAGGACCCCTGTGAAAATGGAAAAACCATGAATATCTCTACACACACACACACACACACACACCATATTTAATATACACAAAAAGTACAATCCATGGATTCAACCCACCATAGATGCCTTCAAGGTGGTGGGGTTCCTTCACAAGGACTTGCTGCCATCTCTGCTGCTGCCCTATGCCATTTTTATTATGGATTTACAAGCCTCACCACACATTCATAGTCTCCCTCAAGTCTCGTGAGGCTTGTCTCTCTCTGGCTTTTCTTCGCAAACAAAGATTCAGGAAGGACTCATCCCGCGCTTTCTGCAAGCATGCTGATGACTAAAGAGGCCAATCCAAGACAAACAAGTCCGGCTGCAGAAAGCACAGCAGAAGGTCTCCTTGGGTGATGTTTCCAGGTTGTGATTCTTTCTGTATTGTCGTTTCTCTTCGAGACTTGTTTGGCGTGAGTTCTCAAATAAGGCTGCAGCATTGTGGATAGTGCGTCTCCATGCCTCCCGATGTCAGGCCAGGGCAGACCACTGGCTTGTAGTCATTATTAAAATGGCATACAGCAGCAGTGGGGGTGGCAGCAAATAATCTGCATATAATCAAATCCGCTAAAGTTAAACTCGACTGTATATTTATTACTTAGCACAATCAAGCTAGTCTATAATATATGCATGCACAGACATAGCAATGTGCTGTAGGTAAACTGATGCAAGCCAGTGTAGTACAGTACCAAACACTTAACAAACGTCACCATTAAGCACTCAATGAGTGCCTCCATCAGCAGAGCAAAGCTGACCCAGAAGCACCCCTGATTTATGTTTGCAGTACTGAGAGAAGATGACAGCTTTACGTTTTACCGATTTATGGTATTTTAATTCCATAAAGCTTCCTGGGTCAGATTAATTTCTTTGTAGTCTGCAGTCAGATAGCCCCTGGCTCACTGCTATTCCTTCAACATTTCTGCCTTTTGACGCCTGCCTTATCTGTGCCCCTGCAGCCCATCACCACCTCTACCCCTATCAGTTTAGTACATGTGCTGAATTCTCAGTATATGCATGGCGCAGTGCTTTGAGTGTTGGACTCTCCAGGCTTCGAATCCCCACTTGGCCATGAAAACCTCCTCGGTGATCTTGGGTAAATCATAGTCTTAGACAACCCTGTGATAAGTTCACCTTAGGGTCGCCTTAAGTCGGAAACAACTTGAAGGCACACAACAGCAACAAAGTATAGTACCTAGCATACAGTTTCATCAGACCAGATACTTCTATGGAGTGTTTTCCTGATTCTGTTGACTTCTAGGATCTTAAGGCCCTCAGCACTATAGCCACAGACTAATATTTGATCTCGCTCAGAACCTGGTGGAAGCAATCCATTGCAGCCTGCATTGCAATGCATTACAAACAGGAAGTAATGCAGTATGACATTATATTACAACCTGTAACATGTTATTGTTGGGGTAAGGAGGATGATGGTCATTTTGCATATAATGCAACAATCGGTAGCACCATAACTTTATCACATGAGAAGCATCATTTACTCTTTACTTGTTGTCATTACTTTCAGGAAGCTACAAATGTTCTCTTGGGGGCATTTTGAGTAGTTTATTTTTTCATTTGGGGGGCTATTTAGATTATTGCTTTTTTTAAAAAATGAACTAAAAGTAATGAATAAAGTAACAAGCTTTCTGGAAAAATTCAGCTGTGTTGACAGTTATTGGGGAGAATATGTAATGAATTGCTTTTTTAAAGTAACTATCCCCACTCTGACCTCACTCATCTATTGGCTTTGGAGTTCCAAAATAATTACACTGTGATGTGTTTCATCATTTGGGGAGAAAAATCAACTTCCTCCAACCTGTTGGTCCCAGACATGTTGGGCCGTAACTCTCATCAGGTCTAGCCATCATAAGAGTTGCTGTACATTCTGTCTAAAGGCACTAGATTGAGGAAAGCCGATACCTTCAGTTGAATGATGGATAGGTGAGATGTACTGGAGGTAAAAGTGTATAGCAATAAGCCTGGTAAATTAGAAAAAGACAGCTCAGGTTCTGAGTCACAGCTCCATGTCTCATCAAACAAGTATGTAGACCCACAGCTTCTCGAGAAAGCCCCAAGTCTCCATTGACGAGAAGTATTAAAGATCTTTGGTAATTATATCATGTTGGATGAATGAATCAGATTTTGCTGCCCTGTCTTCTTTTGCCAAGGTGCTTGGGATTTGGAGGTTACAATGAGTGACATCATGTACTTGTGAAGTAAAGTTCTCATCTGCTCTCTATCATTTTTAAGGAAGAAGCAAAATAATTGCTGAGAAAGGGAAATAAGTGTTACTTGTGGAATATATTTAAAAGGCAATGGAGTGATATGGTAGCAAATGGTGGCCTCCATATGTCAATAGTAAAAAAAATATTATTGGCCATTAAATCGTCTGTCTCTTGATGTCATATTAAGATGAATACAGCCAAAACATATCTAGCTGCTTGGGAAAATTTAGTTAAGCTATACAGGCTGTACCACAAATGCATCTATTCAGCACTGGAAAATGTGGGAAAGATTAATAATAATAATAACAACAACAACAACAACAACTTTATTTTTGTACCCCGCCTTTTGCCTATCAGGCAATCAAGACGGCTCGCAACAATTGGATATCAAATAAACAAATCCATAACAACAGTAATAGCTTAAAACAGTTTACCCCCCTTAAAACTAGATATAATAATACATATATTTAAAAATAGTTGGTGAATTCACCAATAATATAAAAATACTACCCTAAAACTTTAAACTATAACATAAAAACATAAGCACAAAACATACAAACATAAAAAGAGGGAGAAGCATCCATTAAAATGGTCTATTCTATTCAAGGAAGGCCTGCCAGAAGAGATCCGTTTTGATGGCTTTTTTGAAATTCTCCAAGCTGGTTGCTTGATGGATCTCTTCCGGCAAGGCATTCCATAGTCTGGGATCAGTGACAGAAAAATATCTCTGGGAGGTTATTGTTAATCTAGATCTCATTGGTTGCAATAAACCCCTCCCATAACATCTAAGATTACCCAGAAAAGAGAGAGGAGGGAGAGACATCTGGGTAAGAATTTTGCCATTGTCCAACTGTTATTGAACTGCAATTCCCAGCAGCCCTAGCCAGCATAGCCAACCAACCAACATCTGGAGGATAGCATTTTGCCCCCCTGATGTAGATTCTTGAATACATATGGCCTGTTTCTGCTTAGTAATATGATTTTTATGGTTTGCAGTGCATCAGCCTTAAATATGATATTGGACACTTCATTATCTTTAAAATCTTTGAATTTGTTTCATGGCTGTATACCAAAAATACAGGGTCTGAGCACAATTTGGACCCAGAATTTGGCACATGATAGATCAGAGGAGCCAGCGTGATGAGCAGTGGTTTGAGTGTTGGACTATGACGAGGGTTCAAATCCCAGTTTGGCCACAAAAAGCCACTAACGGGCTGTCTACAAGGTAAAAAAAAAATACATACGGTGTTTGGAAGATCGATCATGTGTACACATGGCCGTTCGGATGCATAAGTGTCTTGCGGAAGGGGGGCTAGCGAATCCCCCGTAAACTACATGGATTCGGTGTTTGGGAGGATTAGCAAATCTGGAACTAAAATCCGTACAGCCGTTTGTATTGTCAACAGTCTGTACACCTCGTTTGTACACATACAAACAGACAGTGTAATCTGATTGGCTGGCTGAGCACAGGGATGGGGCTAGCAAAGAGGGGAATTGGGAGCAGCCGCCATGTTGAATTCCTGGCTAAGCGAGAGTCCAGTAAGTCCATGAAATGGAGATTTTTACATATATTCATTTTTATTTTACATTGTAAATAGGGAAAGGCACCTTTTAAAATAAAATAAAAACCTCCACTTAGATTGCTCGCTCAAGTAAGCTGGGAAAAGGGGGGTGTCATAAGGAGTTTAGGGGGTAAAAAATCATGTAGGCAGATCATACCCATACAAACGGCTGCCTTTTCAGCTATTTTACCCCCAAACGGTTTTTTTTTCCATCATGTAGATGGACCCTAAGTGACCTTGGCCAAGTCACACACTCTCAGCCTCAGAAAACCCCATGATAGGGTCACCTTATGGTCACCATAAGTCAGAAACAACTTGAAGGCACACAGCAACAACAAAGGCAGCTGGCAGCCCTTGAGCTGGGTGCAGCTATCAGCCTAATTCCATGTGGCCCTGGACCTCATTTTAAAAGCCCCATAAAAGCAATAACTTCAGATCTCTTTCTCTGAGCTCCCTGCCTGGCCAGGAGAAGAAAGAGAGGGGAGCTCCAGAAAGAATAAGAAACAAAGTTGATAGCAGAAAAAGAGAAGGGGTTGCTAATGCTCTGGCCACTTTTGGTTCTGGCTGAGCCCACTGCTGGCATGTGGGCCCCATATTACCTGCAAGGAAATGTAGCCTCTAACAGGTGAACATTTCCCCATTCCTAAGACAGAAAGCCTGTTTGAAATAATTTCTTGAATCTACACCTGGAAACCACAGAACAGATAGACACCCCCATCCCTTGTCCCAGCTGTCCATGCTCCCTACCATCCTTTTGCCCAATGGACTCAATTTCCTTCTTATTTCACAATGTGTATGTGGGGATGGTCTGTGTTGTAAAAATTAAGTAACACTAGTAATGATATAACCTTGTTTTTTAAAAAAATTAAAGAGTAGTGGGATTTAGGGATTAATTCTATTACAGTCAGACCCCTGTATCTGTGGAACCTACCCACGGTTTCAGTTATCCACAGCTGAAAAAACAGGCACCCGTACCATACAGTCATGCTGGAAAATGCCTAGAGAGGCATCCTCTCTAGGCATCTTCTAGGACCTCCAACACAACTCTATGGTATTTTCATACCAGAAGTCCTTTATTTTGATAGGTTCTCTGTTAGCCATGGTTTCCAGTATCCACAGTAAGTTCAGGAACCAAACACCTGCAAATATGGGGTCCAACTAGGCCAACTAATCTAGGCAGGAAAAGCATTACAGCAAACCCTCCAACATTTAACAGAAGAAACCCAGGACACCTATGGCTAAGAATCAGAGTGTAGTCATAGAATCATAGAATCATAGAATTGTAGAGTTGGAAGAGACCACAAGGGCCATCCAGTCCAACCTCCTGCCATGCAGGAAATCATGATCAAAGCATCCCTGACAGATGGCCATCCAGCCTCTGTTTAAAGACCACTGGGCTAGAGAATGCTGGAAAAGGAACAATGCAACCAGACCTTGAGAAGGATGCTGGCAGGGAGATTCTGAAAGGTGTAATCCAAAAGTAACTTTATCAGGCTCTGAATGCAGCCTAGAATCATAGAATCATAGGGCTGGAAGGGACCCCAACAGCCATCCCATCCAATTGGTTTCTGCCCTGCAGGAACACACAATCCAAGCATTCCTGACAGATGGCCATCCAACCTATGTTTAAAAAAAACCAAAGAAGGAGACTCCACCACACTCCAAGGCAGTATATTCCACTTCTGAACAGCTCTTACTGTCAGGAGGTTCTTCCTAGTATTCAGGTGGAATCTCTTTTCCTGTAGTTTGAACCCATGGCTCCATGTCCTAGTCTCTGAAACAGCAGAAAACAAGCTTGCTCCATCCTCAGTATGACATCCCTTCAAATATTTAAACATGGCTCTCATGCACCTCTCAACCTTCTCTTCTATAGACTAAACATACCCAGTTTCCTAAGTCGCTCCTCATAGGGCATAAGGGCTTCCAGGCCTCCCACCATTTTGGTTGCCCTCCTCTGGACACATTCCAGATTCTCAATACCCTTCCTGAATTGTGGTGCCCAGAACTGGACACAGTCTTCCAGGTGAGGTCTGACCAAAGCAGAATACAGTGGCACTATTACTTCCCTTGATCTAGACACTATACTCCTATTAATGCAACCTAGAATCGCATTGGCATTTTTTGCTGCTGCATCACACTACTAACTCATGTTTAGCTTGTAGTCTACTTCCTTTTTTTTTTTTTTTTTTGAGGAAATCTTCCCCATTACGTTAATTGTTAATTAACAAAAAATATTTTGTTTAGTGCCTATAATATAGATTTTAAACTAAATTATTGGGGGCAAATTATGTAATATATTAGCCCCCCCCCTTATCCACTAGGGATTGGTTCTGTGCGGGCATGGATTCTGAAAACTGTGGATAATAGTGAACACCATTGAAAATAATGGGACTTCTGGTTTAAAATACCATAGAGTTGCCTTGGAGGGCCTAGAAAATGGCTAGGGAGAACACATTTTCTAGGAAGACTATGGTAGATATGCTGTTTTGTGTCCCATGGATAATGAATCCGTGGATACGGGGGACCTACTGTAATCTGAACATTCTGTACTGTGAATCGGTTAGGTTACATTGACCTGAGGACAGCAAAAGTTATTAATGCGGAAGAACGGGCAAACTAGGAGAGGCTGCATTAGTTTTCCTTTTGCCTGATTCCACAGGGAAGAGCAAGATTCTGCTGCCTCCACTCCTCTCCACCATGCTGAGTTAACTGAATGCAAACTACTTTTGCACTTTGATTTTGGTTGGCAGCAGTTGAAGCAAGCCCTGGACAAAGGGGGAAAGTGTAAGGAGAGAGAAACTGAAACATTTTAAAAGCCACTGAAATAGTGGGATGACAGAAGATTCATTGGGATTGTCCCTGTCAAATCAGGACAATTGGAGGTTATGATTGCAGAACTGGTACTGCTTTTCAATGACACCTAATTTTAAATGGGGGTAAATTACAGAACTTCAAAAAGTGATACCAGAAATATACCCTTCAAACGTGTGCATGCATGTGTGCGGGGGAGCACCACACACTTTATGAACCACAGACCTGAGCAGTGCAAAGTGCAAATCTGAAGCTACCATACCACAAGAGCACAAACACTGCAATCTTTGCAACAGATAATTAATGGGTACAGTTGTCCCTCCATATTTGCTGGGATTTGGTTCCAGGACGCCCCATGGATACCAAAATCCGTGAATACTCAAGTCCCATTATATGCAGTGGCATAGCAAAATGGTGTCCCTTATATGATGGCAAAATCAAGGTTTGTTTTTTTGGATTATTATTTTTTTAAGAATATTTTCAACCTGTAAATACTTAAATCCATGGATAAGGAGGGACAATGGTACTTACAAAGATAAGCAAGCTCCATGCTTATGCAATCTGTTAGATACAGATCCAAAACTGTGTCCTAAATTAAATGTGATGCTGTGGACTATAGTTCTTTCCCTTGCCACACTATAGACTCTGGAGTGTCTGAGAAACCAGCCCTGTAAGATTTCCAAGTCCCAGTGCCCTGGAGGGCAGTTTGTGAGAGAAAATAACTCCCTCTTTCCACTTTTTGGTGTTGTTAAACTCTGGCCCACTGTTTCCTGGGGATACATAGACTGCTCTCTTTTTCTCTTTGGTATACAGCCTGGGTTAATACTTGGGTGGGAGCTTGCCAACAAATGCCAGGTACTGTAGGCTATATTTCAGAGGAAGGAACTGGCAAAACCACCTCTGAGTAATTTTTGCCTAAGAAAACCCTATGAAATTCACAGGGTCTCCCTAAGTCTACTTGAAGGCACCCACGTGCACAAAGAGAGAGAGAGAGAGAGAGAGAGAGAGTTACAGTGGGTGGATGGGTGGGGGAACCATGCCCTCCAACTTCCACTGGATTCCATTAATCTCTCTGGTGTGGGACCCAGCCCTGTGATTGCAGTAAAGATATCAGGGTATGGAAGAGGTAAGCTACACACACACACACACACACACACACACCCCTTTGCTTTAGCCCTTCATGGAAGGCTGTGCTTGCAGAATAAATTAGTCATCCTTTTTAAAGGATGCTGCAAGGGAGGGAAGTGCAGCATCCTCTGTGACAGTCACAAACAAAGGGGATGCACAAGCGAGCAGCTAATCCTGCAGTGCTCTTGTGGCATGGGTTTCTGAAAGCTCTGCAAAAAAAGAGGGTGCTGCAAGGTGACAGCTCCTCTGTCAGCAACCTTTTTTGACATCTCTGCCTTTTCCCCCAAAAGGGGCCACTTATCTTCGCACTTTACCACATCTGGGTTTCTCACAACAATCTTTAGCAAAGCTACTTCAAAGCCTTCAGGAAACCACAGAGAGGGTGGTGCATTTTCAGGGGGGGTGCTCTAAGTTGGAGGCAGTGGGGTGGGGGGACCTTCTTCCCAAGTTTGGCACAGCATGGAGCTGAATTTCCTCTGCTTATACAATTCCTTCCACTTGAGCCACTTCATCTGAAATGGGCATCCTTTGTTCACTTGGTGAATAAAACATCTCCGTAGTGGCAGAGTGTTGTTGAGGCTTTAAAGAACTACTGTCACCTTAAACTGGGGGTCAAGTGTTTATTTTTTAAAATTATTTGGCAATTTGGTTTAAAGTTTTATAGTATCTTCTACTTTCTTCTCTTTCTTTAAAAATGGCTTACTGGTGGCTTATTGTTTACTCATCTATGTCTGACATATTTCTGAAATTTCCTTAATGTGTGTTTCTACAGTGTGGGTGGGTGGGGATGTTTAATCAATCTCATTTCTGATCCACCCCACCCTAAATCACTCTTGCTTTTTCTTTGTTCCTCTCTTAAAATCCAATCTCCTTAGCTCCTGTTTCTTTTAGCATACTGGGCTCCCACATGGATCCCAGCAAAATTCCCAAGGTGTAAAAATTCACAAGCTGTTAAGCTTCAAAATTCAATTTCCTGGGACAGATGAGGAGCATCTATATAGTGTATTTGTTGAACTGAATGTTAGTAGCTGAGGATGTTTTGATAGATATGTCTTGAGACAAAAAGTATTTTATAAAATAGAGGATAATGTTATCTAAAATTATGCTCTTAACGGTATTTGTTTTTTCAGACATGTAATAACTTTACATGGCTTTCAGGTGTTTCAACCACTTTCTGAAGTCCCCCAGATTTTATAGATAAAAAGAAATTTCTGATTCAGTAATATGGATCCTTTCCCAATAAATCCCATTGGAATTACTTTTGAAAGTGGTTTGAATTCTGTGATCTAAACCTTGTTATTCTCCAACCCTGAGGGACTAACAAAAAGCAAGAAGCAGTTTTGCAAACATACAGGAGAATTTTAAGTGATTTTAATGTGTTTGTTCCTATCAGTGACAACCTCAAATAGCTATAACAATGTTGAGTAGTTACAGTCAGAGACTGAAAGAAACAGGGGGACAGAATTGGGTGCTGTCCTGTTCTGCTGCAACTTCATTTGTTTGGGTTGTTTAACATGCTGCTAGCTCCCATTAAATAAGATGAAAAAATCCTGTTTGGTGCAGGTAGATGGTAAAACTCCACTCCAGTGATGTTCCAAGCACTGGTCTGTGGCCATTCCAGTTCTTATTCTAGGTGGGGGGGGGGGTAGCCCACTGCCTTGTGGGTTAATGGGTAATTGCTTGCACAAGTGATTACTAGATACCTCTTTACACAAGTATGTAAAGGAGACAGCTAGGTGGCATAATCCTGAGCTATGCCAGAGTAATTCCTGAACAAGATTCTGTCCAATAGTGAATTATCTAATACAGTTTTAAGTGGTTTTGAGCATAGCCTCAAGATTTGATCACCCACATGTTAAGGCAAAACATTTAGATAGCATGTGCTATTTTAAATGTCATCACATTTGGGCCAAGAAACTGTAAGAAGCTATTCTCTACTGAGTCAGAGCAATGGTCTGTCTACTCTAGTTAGCAACATCTCTCTAGGGTATTACTATTAAGCCAATGCACCTTACTTATAGCAAAAGCCTGTAACGGCTTCAACATATTGAACATATTCAATATGTTCAATTCAACATATTCAAGACATATTCAACTTATTCAACATATTCAAAAAAATTCAGCATATTCAAGACAGAGGCTGGATTGCCATCTGTCGGGGATGCTTTGATCAAGATTTCCTGTGTGGCAGGGGGTTGGACGGGATGGCCCTTGTGGTCTCTTCCAACTCTACAATTCTATGATTCTATGATTCTATAAGATACTCCTGCTAAGCAAGGCTGTATGTCCTTTTTTCTGTGATGTATCCAGTCTAAAGAAGACGTTTTCAGTCTTACTTTGAACTTAAAAATAAGAAGGCATCATTTCTAGTGGTGACTAGTAGGGCCTTGTGGTTCTTTGGACCTTCAGTGACTTGATTTCAAAAGGTTATTTCACTCTGTACCAAAGGGAGTGAAAAGAAGGAGGACCACCATCAGCCTTGCTAAGAAACCCCACTTTTGTGATGTTGCCAGGTTACAGTCTAGTGGTTGGGACCAAACAATGTGATCCCTGTTGAAGATCTCAGAGGCTGACTGGGTATATATAGGGAAGGCATTTCTGCTGGATATCCTTACGGAACTTTGTATATCACCAATAAGATTCTGAACATGGTTTGGGAGCTCACTGAGAGCTGGCGCAATTCTTTCAACACAGATGTAACAGAAGCATAGCTTGGTGCTCCAAAGAAACCCTAGCTGATACATTCTGCATTTGTTGTATCTTCTGAACCAAGACAAGGGCAGTCCTACATGCAGCACATTTTTTAAAAAAAAGCCTAATCAGGAGGAGCTAGTGTGATGTAGTGGTTTGATGTTGGACTACGACTCTGGGAGACCAGGGTTCAAATCCCTGCTCAGCCATGGAAACCCACTAGGTGACCTTGGCCAAGGCACACTTTCCCAGCCTAAGAGAAAGGCAATGGCAAACCTCCTCTGAATAAATCCCACCAAGAGAACCTTACAATAGGGTTGCCGCAAGTCTGAGTCAACTTCAAGCACATAACAACGCTAATCAGGAACTTATCAGGGCATGGAACTAGAGTGACGATGCTGTCCCTGTCTGGGAAATAAGGTATTATTGATAACACCAATCAATGCTAGTAGTGAGTACTTCAGAACACTGAAATTATCTAGGTCTCCAGTGAGATAAAAACAGATCCAAGAGCAACCCTTAACTACATACCTGGTGGTCTTTAGAGGGGATGCAGTCCTGTCCAGAATATACAAGTCATTCCCTGGACCTGAGGACTCTCTAGTCACAAATGTCTTGCCAGTAGTCAGTTTCAACTTACTCACCCTTATCCAGCTCACTACTGCAACTAGGTTCAGAACATGCACAGCCTCTCTTGATTGGGATCTTGCAGAGAACTAGACCTTGGTGTCATCTGTATAACAATACTTCAGCTGTTTTGTATAGACAGAGGAAGGGACCTGTCTCATTTTCACACTATTAAATGAGGTCAAGAACTGTTTTAGTTTCTCAGAATGGATTTTAGTGGGCAAAACACATAACATTACTAGCTACAGAGAATGATCTGATCAGGGCATGGGGAGTTATGAATAAATGCAACCCAAAGATAATCTGCTTGCTTGCTGGGCAACAAGTGCTGTCATTCACAGGCAGCAGTAGAAGGATGGCGGGACACCAAAACATGAAGATAGAGTCTGTCAGCTGCATCTGTTGAGAACACACCACAGCAGCCAAAACTCCCGCCCTTTCTTTGGAGCTACACGGTTAGTTGAGAGAGTGAAAAATAGCTGCTGATAAAGCCTCACAAAGCCCAGCTGTCAAGAGACCAGCCCACCAACCATCCCTGGGGAGCAGCACCAGCTGGGAAACAATGATAGGCTTCATTGCCTGCCGTCTGTTCACCCTCTCTCCTCTGGGGACAGAGACTGGCGTATATCATCTCCCTTCCTTCCTCCATGCATTCTCTTATATGCTGCCTTCTCTTCCTCTCTGGGTCTATATTTGTCTCCATAGATCCTGCCAACTAGTCCCTGCAAACCGGCTGGTTCTCTTCTCTCTGCTCTGTTAAATTCTGTCTCTGCTCAATTGCCTGCTTTTTAATTGATCCCCTTTGGTACAGGTCCCACAGAGCCATAGCAGCTTATGCAGGGAAGCATTTGTGAAAGTTCCATATTGTTAGTAGTGGTGGATTATCTGATAACAACTGGAGAATTGGAGTGAGGCTCTTTGGCACCCAGTGAAAGCAGAAAAAAAAGGGGAGGGGGAATCAAAGTAGCCATGTGGTCCATATGTTTTTAAAAAACTAAAAAAATACAGACAAGTAATACCTTTTCTTTTGACTATAAAAGTTTTTACAACAGTGGCACATGAGGGGATGCTTTCCAAATGGTAAACCATTCTGAAGTACCTTCAAGTTAACTGAAGAAGATTATATAAACAGTCTTAATTTCTCATCACCATTTTAATTCTGACTGTAAGCTCTGACTAGGCCTACACTTCCCTGAAATAACTTGAAGTGGTAGCGTTCAGGCAGAAGGTTTCCATGTGTCATCTTCCTTTCTCTAACTTTCACATATGTGTGTATGTGTTTATAAGTTGATAAGTAAATGAGTTCCAGTCCAACTGAGGAAAGGCAGAGAGGTAGAAGCGTTTGTTTGATAACTTGTTTCTGACACAGAAATGACTATGGCTAGCTTTGAACTTGGAAGTTGGAGCCCAGCCTGCTTCAATCTGGAGCCCTTCAAATGTGTTTGACTTACAACTCCCAACATTCACAGCCGGCATGACCATTGGCTGTCTGTTCTGGGTTGGTAAAAACTGTATCTTGACCCATCTAGAGGTCACCAAGTTGGGGAAGCCTGTTCCAGATTATTGTTTGTAGCAAAGTATATGCATCTGATATCATCATATGCAATGATCCGATGCACTTTGCCTTGAGGCTAGGGACTGTTTTGATCATTTTATGACTGCAACATTGCATAATAATTTGCATGTATGGATGAGACATTACTTAGTTAATAACTTAGTTTTCATATCACTGGGTGATTTGAAGTACCAACTCCGCCCATATGAACCCAGCTAGATCTTAACATTGGTTCTTGGCAATCCCACTCATGGGCCTACCATCAAGATCTAGTAAATTGGCAGGCATGAGAGGACAGTGGTGACCACTTATTCAGACCACTGTGAACATTTCAATGGTGACCACTTATTCAGAGACCCTGTACTCTAGAGAAGTACATAATAAGCCCAGATTTGCTGGTTTTCAAATGGACTTAGAACTATTTTATTTTATTTTACTTTATTTCAGGCTGCTTTTGTCTATTTTGTCTGGTGCTATGTTTTAAACTGCTGTTGTTTTAATCCTTGAGATTGGAATTCTGTACTCACTTACCCAAGAATATGTTTCATTGAACTCAATAGGACTTATTTCTGAATGAGCACATGGAGAATTGCTCTTCGAATTTTGTAATGGTTTTTAGTTTGAATTTTTATAGGCATATAAGGAATTTTGCATAGTATAGAATCATAAAATTGTAGAGTTGGAAGAGACCACGAGGGCCATCCAGTCCAACCTCCTGCCACGCAGGAAATCACGATCAAAGCATCCCTGACAGATGGCCATCCAGCCTCTGTTTAAAGACCTCTAAGGAAGGAGACCCCACCACACTCCGAGGAAGTGTGTTCCACTGCCAAACAGCTCTTACTGTCAGAAAGTTCCTCCTAATGTTGAGGTGGAATCTCTGTTCCTGGAGCTTGCATCCATTGCTCCAGGTTCTAGTCTCTGGAGCAGCAGAAAACAAGCTTGCTCCATCCTCAATGTGAAACCCCTTCAAATACTTAAACAGGGCTATCATATCGCCCCTTAACTGTCTTTTTTCCAGGCTAAACATACCCAGTTCCCTAAGTCTTTCCTCATAAGGCATGGTTTCCACCATTTTTCACTATTTTAGTCGCCCTTCTCTGGACACGCTTCAATTTGTAAATATCCTTTTTTAATTGTGGTGTCCAGAACTGGACACAGTATTCTATAGGTGAGGCCTGACCAAGGCAGAATAGAGTGGCACTATTACTTCCCTTGATCTAGACACTATACTTCTATTGACGTAGCCCAAAATTGCAGTGGCCTTTTTAGCTGCCGCATCACACTGTTGACTCATGTTCAACTTGTGGTCTACTAGGACTCCTAGATCCCTTTCGTATGTAGTCTCGTTCAGCCAGGTCTCCCCCATCCTGTATCTATGCATTTTGTTTTTCTGCCCTAAGTGCAGTACCGTACATTTCTCCGTATTGAATTTCATTTTGTTAGCTTTGGCCCAGCATTCCAGTCTATCCAGGTCATTTTGAATTTTGATCGTGTCCTCTAGGATATTAGCTACTCCTCCTAATTTGGTGTCATCTGCAAATTTGATAAGTATGCCCCTAATTCCCTCATCCAAGTCATTGATAAAGATGTTGAATAGCACTGGACCCAGGACAGAACCCTGTGACACCCCACTGGTCACATCTTTCCAAGATGAAGAGGAGCCACTGAGGAGCACCCTTTAGGTTTGGCCGATCAACCAATTACAAATCCATTTAACAGTTAACTTGTCTAGCTCACATTTTACAAGCTTGTTTGCAAGAATATCATGGGGAACCTTGTCAAAGGCCTTACTGAAATCAAGGTATGCAATATTCACAGTGTTCCCTTCATCTACAAAGCTGGTAATTATATATATATATATATATATATATATATATATATGAGATCAGATTAGTCAGGCATGACTTGTTTCTCTGAAACCCATGTTGATTTTTTGTGATTATGGCATTGCCTTCTAAATGTTCACAGACTCTCTGTTTAATGATCTGCTCTAAAGTCTTCCCTGGTTTTGATATCAGACTAAGGACATTTTCAGACAGGCAAAAATCGCTCTTTGCCGCGCGAGCAGCCTCCCGAAACTGCTGGGTGGCAAGGGTCTTCTTCGGACAACGCTGTGCCTCTGGCGAAACCGTCCGTGTCACTTCCGTGAAGCTTGGGACGGCTCCGCGTCATATTTCAATCACGGGCAGCCTCCGTGCTTGAAATATGACGCGGAGCCGTCCCAAGCTTCACGGAAGTGACACGGACGGTTTCGCCAGAGGCACAGCGTCGTCCGAAGAAGACCCTTGCCGCGCAGCAGTTTCGGGAGGCTGCTCGCGCGGCAAAGAGCGATTTTTGCCTGTCTGAAAATCTCCTAACTGGACAATAATTGTTGAGATCCTCTTTTTCCCCCTTTTTTAAAAAGGGGACGTTTGCCCTCCTCAAGTCTGCTGGAACTTCTCCTGTTCTGCAGGAGTTCTCAAAGATTAATGCCAATGGCTTTGAGATTACATTTGCCAGCTCTTTCAATACCCTTGGATGTTGTTCATCTGGTTCTGGAGATTTAAATTCATTTAGATTAAGAAGGTATGCCTGTACTACCTCTTTGCTTATCCTGTGCTGGATTTCCCCTATTGTGTCCTCTGTTTCCTTATCCTCAGGTTGATCACCCTTTTCCTTTTCTGAAAACACTGAGGCAAAGAAGGTATTGAGTAATTCTGCCTTTTCTCTGTCCCCTGTTAGCATTTTGCCATCTTCTCCACATAGTGGCCCTACCATTTCCTTCTTCTTTCTTTTGCTGTGGACGTACCCCCCAAAACAACCTTTTATTGTTCTTAACCTCTCTAGCAAGCCTGAGCTCATTCTGCGCTTTAGCTTTTCTGACTTTACTCCTACACGTGTTCGCTATCTGTTTGAATTCTTCTTTGGTGGTTCCCCCCTTTTTCCATTTCCTATACATGTTCCATTTAAAACTTAGCTCTGTTGAAAGTTCTTTAGTCATCCATCTTGGTTTCTTGAGGCACCTCCCATTTTTCTTCCTCATTGGTACTGTTTGAAATTGTGCCTTCAGTATCTCCCTTTTGAAAAAGTCCCATCCATCTTGAAGTCCCTTCTCTTTTAGTATTCCTGACCATGGGATCACCCCCAGTATTTCCCTGAGTTTATTGAAATCAGCTTTCCTAAAGTCAAGAATGCATGTCTGACTATGCCTGGCCTCTCCTTTCCATTGTATAACAAATGCCAGGAGAACATGATCACTCCCACCTAAGGATCCCACCACTTGCACCCCATTAACCAGGTCATCCCTGTTGGTTAGGATCAGATCTAAAATATCTGATCCCCTTGTTGCCTCTTCCACCTTTTGGAAAATGAAATTGTCTTCCAGGCAAATAAAGAATTTGCTAGACCTTGAAGTTTTGGTTGAGTTAGATTGCCAGCAAATATCAGGATAGTTGAAGTCACCCATCACTACTACATCTCTCCTTTCTGCGTGTGTGTTCATCTGTTCTAGAAAGGCATCATCCAATTCCTCCATCTGACTTGGGGGTCTGTAGTAGAGTCCCACAATAACATCCCTATTGTTTCCCTCCCCTTTAATTTTTATCCAGATGCTCTCCACCTGGCTTCCAGTATTGATGTCATGGATCTCTTCACTGGTGTAAATATCCCTGACATATAATGCTATTCCTCCCCCTTTCCTGTTTGGCCTGTTTCTCTTATAAAGGTTATACCCCTCTATCCCTACATTCCAATCATGTGACTCATCCCACCAGGTTTCAGTAACGCCTATTATATCATATTTGCTTTATTGTGCTAGGAGTTCAAGTTCATCTTGCTTATTTCCAATGCTCTGCGCATTAGTATAGAGACATCTAAGACCATGTGTTCCCTTTAATTGCTGCCTGTGCAAGTTTTTTGGCCTCCCACTGTTGGGTCCTTGCACTGTTTGCCTTGTTCCCTCAATGACCGTTTAATTATTTTCTCCAGCCCTTTTGCCTTCCAGAATACTGCCTTTCTCCCCCATATGACTCAGTTTAAAGCCCTCCTGATCAAATTCTTGAGACTGTTGGCAAAAACGTTTCTGCCAACTGTCGTGAGATTCACCGCATCCCTTGCCAGAAGTCCCCCCTCATGGAACCGCAGCTCATGATCCAAGAATCCAAATTGTTCTCGGTGACACCATCTACAGAGCCAGTTGTTTACATCGGCTATTTTCCTGGACCATGCCCTTCAACTGGCAGAAGAGACAAGATGACAACCTGTGCATCCATTTCTTTCATCTTCCTCCCCAGAGACTTATAATCTCTTTTGAACTTTGGAAAGCTGTGCCTTGCAGTATCATTAGTTCCCACGTGGACCAAAAGGAAGGAGTAATGATCAGTTGGCTTGACCAGTCTTGTCAGCCTCTCCGTCACATCATGGATCTTTGTCCCAGGGAGACAACACACCTCCCGAGACATCTTGTCAGGCCCACAAATGACTGCATCTGTACCCCTCAGCAAGGAGTCCCCCACCACCACCACACGCCTGAATGTTTTTCCACCATGGCCTGCCTTAAAACCAGTTAGGCAATATACCAAATGAATAGAATAGAATAGAATGCCATAGAATAAAATGCAGTAGAAGAGAATGGAGCCAAATGTGTAGCTGCTAAAATAAACTAAAACACACATAAATCAAGTAATACACGTGCCTAAGTGAACCAGCCATGTGAGTCACCTTTCTACATGATACCTGCTGGTGCAGAAATGATCATAGGCATGGTTAGGAGTTGAGATGTTTGGCATCTGTAACGTCATAGACTCTGTCCTAGAGGTGCTAGAATGCTAACAATATAACAAACAATGTAATATTGTTTGAGACAGTACAGGTACTCCAAATCACAATGCCATGCTATCTGGAATTTTTAAAAAAAATTCTCAACAACTTAGCATCTTTTTAAGCGCTGAAAAAACAGAATATCTTGAAGCATAACTCTTTTCCTTGAGCAAAAACATCTGGATCCTGAGGGACCAGTTCAACCACATCTGCTCATTTTTTCAAACTTGTAAATGTATGATTTGGAGCCTTTGAGCTAAAACCTTTGAGCTAAAATGAAGAGTTTGTCTTCTAATACTAAAATTAAAGTAAAACAAATATAGAACAAAGAAGCTCTCTTGTTATATGCTAAGGAACAATCATGATTTGAGGCAAGTTCCTATGTCAAAGTCCAGGGTTAGTAGCATGTGATGCGGATAGAATGCAGCTATCTAGCCAGCATAACCCAAGGTGAGGAATGACAGGAGCTATAGTCATAGAATCATAGAGTTGGAAGAGGCCACAAGGACCATCCTGTCCAACCCCCTGCCATGCAGGAAGACATAATCAAATCATTCTCAACAGATGGCTGTCCAGCCTCTGTTTAAAAACCTCCAAAGAAGGAGACTCCACCACACTCCTAGACAGTGCATTCCACTGTTGAATAGGTCTTATTCACAGGAAGTTCTTCCTAAAGTTTGGGTGGAATCTCTTTTCCTGTAGTTTGAACCCATTGCTCTGTGTCCTAGTCTCTGGAGCAGCAGAAAACAAGTTTGCTGCAGCCTCAGTATGACAGCCCTTCAAATATTTAAACATGGCTATCATGTCACCTCTTAACCTTCTCTTCTCCAGACTAAACATACCCAGCTCCCTAAGACACTTCTCAAAGGGCATGACTTCTAGACCTCACACCGTCCTGGTCACCCTCCTCTGGACACATTCCAACTTCTCAATATCCTTCCTGAATTGTGGTGCCCAGAACTGGACACAGTATTCCAGGTAAGGTCTAACCAAAGCAGAATAGAGTGGCACTATTATTTCCCTTGATGTAGATACTATACTCCTATTAATGCAGCCTAGAATCACATTGGCTTTTTTTAGCTGCTGCAACAATATTGGGAGAAACAGACATCCATCAGTCCCAACAAAATCTATCTTTCATTGGAATTGGCAATTTTGTACACGCTCCATAGTCTCTGTTTTGACAACAGATACCTAATATTGTTTCTAATTGTAGAAGCCCAAGCCCATAGGGTCGGGAGGTGTTATAAGAAGATTCAGTTCATGCTTCACCTGTGAACAACTGTCACTGCTCACAACCTCGGTTTCTTTTCCCCTTTGAATGAGCAGGGTCTTCTCATCTGGCACTGGCAGTTGTATAACTCTGGTGATACAATCACAAGAACAATGCATGCTGGGAGAGAGGACCAAACACCTGTTTTGCTTGAGAACATGGGCTCATTTCTGGTGAAACAAGTGCCTGTGAAGACCCAAGAAAAGCCACAGCTGGCACAGAAGGCATGGGCTGGAAATTAGCTACCTCTGAAGTGGAAAGAAGGTGGGAGATTCTGAAGATCAGATTATATGGCAGGTGGAGACTTGGCCCAGTGTGACTATGCTAAGGGTGCTGATTGACCCATCAGAAGCAAGACAAAGGGTCATACTATAAATTTGTTACATGAACTTTCCTGTAAACATTCCCTGTATTAAATTGATGGGGTGGTGTAGGTTGTGGGTTGAAACATAAGGATAGTATATATATCTCTAGTTATGCCATCATCAGTCTGCGGAAGTGTCATAGCTAAGACTTCAGCCCATTGAATCTGGGATGTTTTGAGTGGAAATAATCTGAACATCTCCAGATAGGGCTGGAAAGAAGATCTCTTTCTGAAACCCAGGAGAGGCCCTGCCAGTCAGCATAGAAGATATTGGGCTATGTTGAATAACTGACTATGGGAAACTTCCTTTGTTCCTATTAGCAAATGGTAGGGATGTTGTCAAGTTTCTCTACCATTGTTAATGTATGAGGTTCTCTGTTTCAGCAGGAAAAATGAGATTTAACAGTATAAGATTGGTGACCGTACTATGTGTAAAATAGACCAAGGGGCTTTGTAGACCCCAAACTAAACAAGAAGAGTCAGCAGTTTGATTCTGGGACAAAAATATTAATGCAGTTCTAGGCTGCATCAACAGAAATACTGTGTTCACATCAGTGGAAGCAATACTGCCACACTGTTATGCTTGATCCTACCTGGAGGACTGTGTCTCCTCCATATTGTCAAACTGGAATGTGTCCAAAAGGGGTGACCAAGATGGTAAAGGATTGAGAAACCAAGACCTATGAGGAAGAGCCGAGGGAGTTGGGTATGTTTAGCCTAGAAAAGATTGAGAGATGATACCATTACCATCTTTAAATATCTGAAGGGCTATCAGATGGAACATGGAAGAAGTTTGTTTTCTGCTGCTCCAGAGGTCAGGGCACAAACTAATGAATCCATAGTACAAGAAAGGAGATTCCAGTGACACACTTGGAAGAACTTCCTGACAGTAAGAGCTAGTCAGCAGTGGAACGGACTACCTCAGAAAAAATAGAAACCTGCATTAGAGGTTTTAAATAGTGATCAGGGAGCTGTCAGGTTTGCTTTAGTTGTAGATTCCCTCACCAGCAGGGAGTTATATTAAATAACCATTGGGATCCTTTCCACTGCTACAATTCTAGAAGTCAAATGTAAAATATAGTAAGATAAGAAAATACATAAAACTAAAGCAACAGGTAAAACTGCAAGAGTAATCAAAATAGAATATAATAAATCTCCCAACATTAAAGTGACAAGTATTGGCAATCTTTAAAGATTTGGGGAAACAGGACTGTTTTGACTTGGCACCTAAAAAATAGTAATGCAGGTGCCAAGTGGAAGACATCTAAAGACAATGTACCACCACTAAAAAGGTGTTCACTCTGCTCAGCACACACTATACTGTAATTTAGATCAGAGGAGAGAAATCTCCACCTTGTAACCTGGTCCACAGAAATGCTCCATCTGGCCTATGAAAGCTGCCGCTGTCCTCATCTCTCATCAGTTATGAGAGATAAGAAGCTATTTAATGTCTGAGAAGGTCTTTGCATGTAAATGAGGTCTGGGTTGGAGGCTGAGAAGCCTTTGCACGAAGCAGGAGTAGATGGAAAACATTTATAAGACTGGGGTACCCAAAGCAAGGCCTTCAGATAGTGGGCTCTGTGAACATCAGTACAAAAGCTCTATATGGCTTGGGTCCAGGCTATTTGAAGGACCATATCTCTCTTTATGAGCCCATTAGTGCTTTAAGATCATCTGCAGAGGCCCTTCTCTCTGTCCCATCTTCTCAGGCTCATTTGGTGGAAACAAGGAAGAGGTCCTTAGTGGCTGCTCCTAGTATTTGAAACTCCCTCCCTAAGGAGGCCAGGTTGGCTCCCTCCTTGCTCTCCTTCTGCTGGCAACTGAAAATATTTTTGTGCCACCCTGAATCCCACTATTGGAAGAAAGGTGGGATATAAAGGAATAAAATAAATAAATGAGTGAATGAAAAGGAGGTGGTCCAGCAGCCATGTACAGCCTTAAAGGTCAATGTCAGAATTTTGAATAGAAAATATGGGGAATCAATTGAACCGTTCTAATACGGACAGTTCAATTGATTATGGAAGAAATGGGCTGACACTGGTTGCTCTTCAATGCCTGCGTTCATTGTAGCTGTGGATACTATATGGGCTGAGTCTGCTTGGACTGGACTCCTATTAGCTGATATGGGCCAGAGTCATGCTGATGTCTTATGCTTGCATAAGTGCCTCTATGGCTGTGGCATCACTAAGGCTGGTGCCACCCCTCCCCCGATGATGTCACCTGGTGCAGTTCGGCTTCCCTGCACCTCTCCTCCAGTGCCGCCACTGCTCTATGGAAGCTGTAAGACTTTTTTTTAATCCATCTGCTATACCCACATTCAGTTCAAGTTTGCAAATGCAGAATAGTCCATAGGGTGCTGCTACATGTGCAGATGCACATTCTCTCCTGCTGCATCTCTGTCTGTCCTTGCTGAGATTAGCAAGAGTACCCCTTTAGTTATGCATTCAGTTGTTCAATATTACCATTCAACAGAAGGGTCATTTAGCCCAATCAATGCATAACTCCATACGTGGAGATACAGGTTGGGTTTTTTCAGATTTTGGAATCCCTGTATTTGCATATACATATACACATATGCCTTCTGTCATTTCACAAATCCTTGTATCTCTCTCCAACCTCACGTCTCATTTGTTTGCTACTTGTGTTGTATATGAGACACAAGGCTGGAGAGAGACTGAGGATATTATCAGGCACAGCATGATAACAATGACAGGATACTGTCATGCTCCGTGAGTCTGATGAGGGTATGGAATCAGAGGAGGAGGAGGACATGGCAAGGAATGGCCCTATGGACCCTTGCACAGGTTCATCTACACCTGTGCCAGCAGTGAACCCTGCCAGCCTGGAGGCTCAAGCAGAAGAAGAGCCTGGTCCTAATGGGTTGGCACCAGTCCCAGCAGAGAGCGCTGCCAATTCAGATAAGGATGAGGAAGAGGAGACGGACTTACCTCCACCATCATTCAGCCAGCAGAGAACCCAAGGAAACTCAAAGAAGATCACTGAGGCTTTATCAGAAACACAAGCTTGTCACAGAGCACCTGGCAAAGCCTTGATTGCTATATATATGCCTTGGGAGCTATGGAGGCTTTGTCAGAGATCAACTGATCTTCCTGGAGAAGCTTCATGTCTGATATCTCTGGCTCTGTATTCTTGTTGCCTTGATCCCTGCTTAGATCTTGGACTGACTCTGACTACGCTGTTGCCTGCTCCTGCTGACCTACGGACTTGTTTTCAGGCCCACACTGACTTCTGCAAGCCTATGATTCTTGGGCTATTATTGGACTATTCTTTGCATATTCCCTGCCTGCTGCTGTCTAATCTTATCTGGGTTTTACTTAAACTGCCTTTTTTTTAAGATTTGCCACTTTCCCAGATATTGGTTATACTGTTGCCATCATTTTGGCTGCTTTTTTGAATAGATACTACAAAAGGGCTCCCCATCACATGACATTGACTCCTCATGTTCTCCAAGCATCCTGCTGCCATAAATAAGGCATTCTTTTTTATTAACAGGCCAACCCATCAGTTAATTGCTGATGGCATTTTTCACAGTATTGCCAGCATCTGAAACTATGCCCCATTCTGCTGGCATGATTACAGCATTAATGGGCAGTCCCCGCCAGAACACTTCTGGGTGCGAATGCAAAAACTAGGCACAGGACGCACTTTTTATGAATCTCCCCGTTTTGCTGGCAAATTGTAAAATGTGTTTCAGTGCTTGTGTGTTCATCTTCTTTGTTAGTTTCAGTGTGTTTTTTTTACTTCAAAGCATGCTCGTGTTTTCTTGCAAGAACCACCAAGATCACCTGCCCCCATGAACGTGGAAATAAATAGCACTAGCAGTTGTGCTTTGATAATTTCAGGGCTGCTTTTTCTTGCTACTACAACGACATGTGATAAAAAGGGTTATGATGCTGGGACACTTATGCTTTTAAATATAGTGGGACAAGAACGTTTTTAGAGGCTTATCTGATAATCTCCTGAGGATCTATGAAATGGCAGGAAACCAAAACTTTTTGCTGCCAGCCAAATGCTTCCACCTTTGAAGTGGTGGCTGCAGCACTCCTGTTTGTTCAGCTCTCCGATCCTTAGTCACGCTCTAGCCTCATGTCTACACAAACTAGAATGTGTCCAGAGGAGGGCAACCAAAATCATGGGAGTTTTGGAAGCCATGCCCTATGAGGAGCGGCTTAGGGAGTTGGGTATGTTTAGACTGGGGAAGAGAAGTTTAAGAGGGGATGTACTAGCCACGCTTAAATATCTGATGGGACATCATACTGAGGATGGAGTAAGCTTGTTTTCTGCTGCCCCAGAGACTAGGACACAGAGCAATGGAACTACAGGAAAAGAGATTCCACCTAAACATTAGGAAGAACTTCATGACAGTAAGAGCTGTTCGGCAGTGGAATATGCTGCCTCAGAGTGTGGTGGAATCTCCTTCTTTGGAGGTTTTTAAACAGAGGCTGGATGGCCATCTGTCAGGAATGTTTGATTGGGCATTCCTCCAGGGCAGGGGGTTGGACTAGATGGTCCTTGTGGTCTCTTCCAATTCTATGATTCCATGGTTCTATGGTTCTAAGTAGAAGGAGACATGAGGCTGGAGAGAGACTAAGGATCGAAGAGACAAACAAGCAGGAGCACCACAGTCACCACCCTGAGGGAAAAAGCAAGCGGCTGGTAGCAAAAAGTTTTGGTTTTGGGAGGTTTTTAGATTTCCAGACTAGGAATGGTCAACCTGTACATACAACATAGCCTTAATATAAGATCTCAGCCATGGCATCCAGTGGTGTCTCATATCACAGTATGGGCATGCATGCAAACACACACATATGCACACATATGCACACACATGCCCATTGTACCATTTTAAACCTTTTTATTTTTCCGCATTTTTAAAAAATAATTTTCAATTATGAATATTATGATTATTTCCTACCACTCCACTAAAAGCATTCATCTAGTAGTCCTTTCAAAATTAAGAAAGCAAACGAACCTTGCAAATGCAAGTATTTCCTCCTATGCCACAGCATTGTTTTATCATTTGATACAGTTTTCCTATGCATGCATTTTTAAAAATTCTTTTATTTCCTTTCAATTCTAAACTGTCTACTTCCCTACTGCAATGTTAGTGTGCATGCAGATCTTTTGAATGGGAAGACAACTAGCAGGTGATCCCCTTAATCCTTGCCCCTGTAGCCAGGTGTCTCTGTATTGGAACGTTTCCACAGTCCTGCTAGCTTGCATGGGCCTAGAGTACTACCTTTAGAACAGTGCTTTTTTTTTTTTACTTGAAAGGCTCACAAGTGGCTTTTGGGTGGAACACAGAGGAGAAAGAGCAGCTAGTTTAAAGAGTTAACAAGGTTTTGAGGCTCAGAGAATGTTCAGCGAGGTTTTGAAATCTGATTTTCTTTCTGCAATAAAGATTAATCAACTTCCTATCTGAGAGCAGAAGTAGAAGATGGTGCAGGAGGTTAATGGCTACGATTCTTTGCAGGCTATAGTTATAATGAATAACCCAAATCAACTCTCATGTAAATCACTGCTGACACTAAGCTAAGTGGGAACATGATTGGGACCCTTTACTATGCTCCTTCATGGTCCATGGTGCAGGAATGCAGTATTTTCTCTAGAATTGCTTCCCCCGCTGTCTGTCTATCCAATAAGCTTCTGCTATCCCTTAGTCATTTGTGTTGTCATTCTTGATGAGAACATTACTTCAGTCTTCCTGCTCTAAAGTAGATTTTCTTAAATATCTACAGCTACTTTCATAACCCTGTGGTTTTCTGGTATTCAAGATACATTTGGGATATGTTTTAAATCCCTTCTGCTATGATAGAAATTTCTTTCTTGTTTTTTTTCTTTTTTTAATGAAAAGCTGACATTTTCATGTCAGGCTCCATGATCACAGGATAAATTGTTTGTAATGCATAAACTGATTTCTTGGCATAAAACATTACAAACAAAGCAAATATAGCTTCATGCATCTTCTCAAACTAAGGTGGTATCTGGGTTCAAGAGTCAAACATCCTGCAGATATAAATACAGTAGGACCCCTGTATCTACTGGGGATTGGTTCCAGCAAGAGGGGGGCATGGATACTGAAAACCATGGATAATAGTGAGTACCATTGAAAATAATGGGACTTCTGGTTTAAAATACCATAGAGTTGCCTTGGAGGACCTAGAAAATGGCTAGAGGGGATGGATTTTCTAGGAAGACTCTACGGTAGGGGTGTTGTTTTGTGTCCCATGGATAACTGAATTGGTGGATAATGAATCAGTGGATACAGGGGTCCTACTGTACTCTTTAAATTATCATACCCAAAATAGGGATTATCTTGAGCAATATACAGGCATACCTGAGACTCCAACAAACAAGCTCCTTTTAATAAAATCTTTTTATGCCCACCCAGCCCTTCCTATTTCTCCTTGTATTCTGTCTACCTGGAAGTGTTTTAGCAGCATGAGCATTGGCAAGATAGTGTAGGAGGGATGGCGATACAGACTCTCAGGGCCAGTTTGCAGGAATGTTTCCATAGTAAACAATGCAATAAAGCTTCAGCTGGGAAAGAATGGGGTTCTATTCTGGCTGATCTTACTGCAGCCATGTGTGCCTTCCTATTACAGGCAAGGTATACAGCAGCTGCCTCCAGTATACTTTTCTGAGCATGTGTGAACAGTAAAAGAAAGAGAAAAGAGGAACACAGACTAGCCTGCCTTAGCAGCTACTCCTAGTATGTTAAAAAGCATACATCTGTAAGTACTGTATGCTTTAAAAAAAAAAAAAAGCACACATCAAGAAGTGTAAGCACCAAAAATGGAAATCATAAGAAAAGAGAGGCTGATGAAAGAAAAAGCCTGGCTGTATTTTGGAAAAATCCTTCAAGTGGTCTTTAGCAGGTTCAAAATGCTCTTGTTTACTTATGCAAGGCTTGGTTGCTCCATTTCACAAGTGCATATTGTTAGTTTTGGATAAAAGTTTGTTGAAAGATGTTGAACTGCTTTTTCTTTCTTGTGCTGTAGGAACCTGTCCCTATTCTTTCCATATTGTTTCTGCTTCTGGTTTCTGCCTTTTATTAAAGAAGTAATGCCAAGGAACACACCTACTTCATTAACCAGGGCTTTTATTACATTTGTACGTGTGAAACAAAATACGAAATCCACAAAAAAGCGCTACCTTTATTTGCCAACCAAATGCAAAACTCATGACAAGCTTTCTAAGCTCTACTAGCTTCTTCATCAGGCAAAAGATGTTTAAAAAAGAAAGAAAAGTGAGGATGTTGGAGTCACAGGCCTACATTTTGTTTCAGGTGTTTCTTGTGTAGTTGTTCAGGTGAGGAATCTCATGCAGGCAGAGGCCACTCCTGCTTCTTGGCCATGTGGTGCTGAACAGTAAAATTTAACTCCTTCTGCAGCAGCAAGGCAACCTCTTTTGGTATTCAGCATGACTCTTGACACTTTGTGAAGCCAGGACTCCTTTGCTGGGCAGACAAAGCATAGTTGCTACTTGTACTTCTTTGACAGTTATTTAGGATAACATGCCTTATGTCTATACAGCTTGCTTTATCCAGAAATTTGTAACATCGTTTCTTCATTTAACTGTTGTTGTAAGAGTTTAATTTCTTTATTAATAGTAACTGATGAAGGATTTTTCTGTTGTTCTTCTCTAATTTTAATTTCCTTTATTACTCTTTCTCTTTTCTCACACCTCTTCTTTTTAACGTCTGTTCCCTTCTGTATAAAGATTCCCCTAATATATGCCTTCGATGTATCCCAGATGTTTCTCAGTGATGATCCTTCCATCATGTTAGGAGATTATCAGATGGGCCCTTAGGGTCTGTTTCTGTCCCGCTGCCCCCCCCCTCTGCTCCAATCCCATTCCTGCCACAGAATAAAGAGAAAAATTTCACACACCTGCCTTAATTCCACAGCAGGAATGGGCTCCCCCTCCCTTTGCTGCCCGGTCGTAAATGCAGCCATCATAAGGCTGCTTTTACGACCAGGAACTGAAATCCTGGCCATTTTCATGAGAGAACGGCCGGGCGGCAAATTTAAAAATGCACACACACCGTGCAGCTATCAAAACAGCAAACCAACCAGGAAAATACATTTAAAAAAAAAAAAAAAAGCTACCCGGAGAGGGGAAAAAAGGGGTTAACTTATCTTGTCGTCCAGATTGCACCCAGAAGTGTCTGGTACAGACCTCCCAGTGATGTTACAGCCCGTTTTCATCCCAGGAGCACAATGGGACTCCTGTTCACTTGCCCCTTGTTCCGTTATAATAACAGATTGGGCCTCTTATTCATGGATTTTTCCGTGAATAAGAGGAAGTGCGGGAGGAACAGGAGCAGAATGGAATCATCCCAGGACGGGGACAACATCATCTAAAAGGTAAGCCTTTTAGCAATACCCTGTCGTCCCTGTCCTGGGATATTTTTACTGTCTGATAATCTCCTTAGCCTGGGATTTTAAACCAGGAAGTGAATGCAGCTTCATGAGAGCTCCATTTACTGCTGGGCTGCAGAGGGGGAGGGAGTGTCGTATGAACAAGGTAGAAGTAAAAAGTTGGATTATCATGCTGGGATGGGGGCAGGAGAGGAGATTGCGAGACAGGGACGCTTTTTTTTTTTTTTTTTTTTTTTTTTTTTTTTGTCTCCATCTGATAATCTCCAGTAGTTTGAGTGTTGGACTAGGACTCTGGGAAGAGCAGGGTTTGAATCCCCACTCAGCTAGGGAAGCCTACTGAGTGACCTTCAGCAAGTCATAATCTCTTAGCCTTCGAAGAAGAGAATGGGAAACCTCCTCTAAATAAATATTTCCAGGAAAATCATATACGTGGGTGGCAGTCCAGAAAAGCTTATGACAAATAAAAGCTCTTAGTCCTTAAGATAACCCAAGACCCATTATTGTTTTTACTCAGTTTCTGTCTTTAGTAATTGTTATGTTATGTTATGTTATGTTATTGTATTTATTTCTTACCCATCTCTCCCCAAGGCTCAAGGCAGAATACAACATAAATTAAAATACTGTACAATATATGACATAAAATCATTTAAACACACAAATAAAAACAGATACAATTAAAACAAACATTAAAATCATTCATAAATTTAAAATACCAATTTAAAATTCATAGATTAAAATCAACTGGCTAGGCCTGCTGGAAGAGATAGATCTTTAATGCTGTTTTAAATTCCAACAGTGTGTTTAGCTGTCGTATCTCTTCTGTCATATCTCTTTTAGGATACAGATCAGGGTCTTTTTACTGATGGCACAATACTGTTGCTTTGGAATGCCCTCATAAGAAGTTGTCTAACAAAATTGTTGCTTTGTTTTCATCCACAACTAAGACTCTTTATTTTTTTAGAATAGTAATGGAAATCAGGTGCCACTCCAGATTGTATTGGACTGTAACTTTTGCCATCTCTGCTAATGGTGAAAGGTAATGGAGTTGTCATCTGATAACATTTGGGGGGCCATACATTCACCATTCCTAGCTTAGAAGGAGATTTCCCAGGCTGTTAAGCATTTCTTTTTTACTGGGGAGTTTGTCCCTCGAGGGGGGTGCCTTGTTTCAATTTCTTCTGGAAATTTAATTTTAATATTTATTGCCTTAAATGGAAAAGTTGTCTTTCAAAGACTTAAAACCACTCAGAGCTGTTCTTACTATTGGGTAGAGTGAGATGGTTGCCTCAGCAAGCTGGTTTGATATATTAATTATTGTATTTTTAGCGGAAAGAAGAAAGAGTGGTGATTATGGGATTGTGGGCCAGAATAACTTGACTGGATTGGGAATTACATCTGTTGGGCTTAGCAAGTTACAATGGTACCATTTGCTGCTCAACATCAAACAGCAAAAGGTCTTGGCCCAGTTATTCATTTTGTTTACTACCATGCAATTTACTTTTACTTTTATAACTTTCTGTGACATACAATTTCAGGAAGGGTTAGTCCCAAGACTTTTTGTTGCCTTAGGCAAAAGACAAGATGGCACACCCACCTATGGAAGGTAACTGGACTGGCAACTGAATTTTACTTCAGTTGGTGATAGGACTGCATCCTCCAGCTCCACTGCTAACATCCGGTTGATTTAAGTGATGCAGGGCAAACAGAATGGAACACATCCAACTCTACCTTCAACAGCTAGGGAGCTGCCATCATTACCTTTTCCACACCACCTCTTATTTGTTATTTGAGGCACCTCTGCCTAATTGTAGAGCTGGTCAGACCTTGGGAAATTGACTTTTATGAACTACAGCTCCCATAACCCTGCAGCCAACATGGACAGATTCTAAGCACTGTGGACCAAAAGTTTCTAAGCTCTGGCGCTGGCCTTGATTTCAATCTTAGTTTAGAATTAGATGGTTCAAAATATACCTCTCAAATAGAGACAAATCCTAATTTAGTGTCAACTTTATATATGACCAGTTGACACTGACTAGCCCAAAGACATCCAGTGAGTTTAAGGGCTGAATGAGATTTATTCCCAGATCCTTGCCATTCACATCCTACTCTGTCAATGATACAGTGCTAATCCCTTTAGATCCCATTGCTTGGATCATGTTAAATTGTTCTTCTGGGGAACAACCTACACATGTCAAAGATTCATGATATGATCTCCCAAGTGCCACAGGAAGCTGCCAGTTTGAACAGAGAAGCAGTGCTGCTAGAAGAGGGTTTTTAAAAAAATATTCTTTCATCTCACCTCATTTGCCCAATCTTGCCAGCTGCAACTAGCCTCTCCCAGCTGCTATAAGCCATATTGGTAATGGGTGTGGTAGTGTTTTTCCCTCAGGAGGTTGTATAGCTGTGGTGGAGGAGTTAGATCATGGAAACAGCAAGAGTTAAACCTCTATTCCTCATCTATTAGGAGTATCCCAGGCCCTTAGATTCCACAGTCAAAACCTGAGACCTTAGGACAACCCCTTGTGATATCACAGGAGGTGGGAAGTGATGATGTTATGGAGTGACATCACAAGAGGCATCCACTGGTGATGCCGTTATGCACAATATATTAAACATCATCTACAGTTGCACCTAAAGGTACCAAATTCCATCTGATCTTGGAAGCTAAGCAAGGTCAGCCCTGGTTAGTATTTGGATGGGAGACATCCAGCAAATACCAGGTGCTTCAGGCTACATTTAAGAGGAAGAAGCAGGCAAAACCACCTCTGAATATTCCTTGCCTAAGAAAACAGTATGAAATTTATGGGGTCACCATAAGTTGACAGGTGACTTGAAAGCACATACATACACCATTGCACAAACCATGCCATTAAAAAAAAGTTTAACAAGTGGGGAAAACACATATACTCACCCTTTTCAAGGCAGCACTCTTGCCCTGAAATGCTTCCTTCTCACCCTGAAAACCGGAGAAGATAGTCAAGACCCTGAGACTCAAGGTCAGGACCTGAGATCTGAGGCCCCTACTCATCACTGATTTCCCCATCAAAATAGCAGCAGTAAAAGGGGGAAAGCCATTAGGATATCCAGTCAAGGATCACCTCATGGATCCTTTGTCCCTTAGAAGACAGGTGATGGCTTGAAATGATTCTGAATCTGAATCTAATTTAATGCCACATTCACATTAAATAAAAACTCTTTAGAGAGGATGACTTCATGGCCTGGAAATTCCCAAGAACTCTTTCCAGTGAGAGATTACTTATTTTACAGTTGTTGGTTTACTCAGATTATAAAAATTACAAAATTTGATATGAACAACAGTATTAAGATGGTTAAAAGGAGAGTCTGGTGGTTTGTTTAATCACTCCTATTCTCACACAGTTATCAGCCAGATGATAAAAATGTTGTGTTGATCAAAGATGGTATTTCAACTGTTTTGGATTACAGTTTCCAGCATCTCCTAGTCAGCGATGGTGAATATAATTTAGCATCATTGGCCATGATAGCTGAAGAATTCTGGGATTTGTAGTCCAACACATTTGGAGATCGCCAGCTTGAAGTGCTATGATTTATCATATCTCTTTTACTGACCACAGATGAAAAGGGTCTCACTCAACACACATAGACTACATAGGACTGTTACTAAAACAGTCTGGTTTTACTGTGGTTCATAACTAATTTTGCATAAATTGTCTGTCTTGCAGAAGCATCTCAATTATGGAATTCCCTTCGGTTAGAGATTTAGTCATCCTCCACACTTTTGTCTTTCAGGCACCCTTTAAAAATATATTTATTTGTAGAAGCTTCCAGGAAATAAGTGAGCATTTGATTTGGCTTTTAATACTTCTGCTGCTTTTATTGTATTCCAGCAGAAATGTGTAAGTTTGCAATTGTATTTGTTAACTGAGGACATATACCTTCCATGCTGAAATAGATTCACAGGCTGACAGTTCATTTTAGGGCACAATTCAAAGTACTGGTTATGACCTATAAAATCCTATATGGCTTGGGTCCAGATTAACTTGTAAACCACCTTGGGTCCTATGCTGAGAGAAAGGCAGGAAATAAATCAAATAAAGAAATAAAATATCTGAAAGAAAGTATCTCCCAATACGAGTGTCCCTACTCTTTAAGATCCTCAAGGGAGGGCTTTTCTCTGTTTCCCATCATCATCCCAGGCACATTTGGTGAGGACACAGGAGAGAGCCTTTTGAATGGCTGCCCCAGACTGTGGAATTCCATCCGCAGGAGGATGCATTGGCTCCTTCTCGGCTCTCTTTCCATAGGCAGACAAGCAACGTTTTTATTTACTCAGGCCTGTGACAGTTAATTGTCCATTGCAGAAGATCTTTTATTTGGGGTGTGCTGCACTTTTAGCATTACTGTTATATTTATTGCTCTTTTAACTGTTTTAATTGATGGACACAATTCTATAGGGGAGTTAAGAAAGTGTAACCTAGAGTTACGCATTCATAACTGTGTGGTATTCACAATCTGCACATAGCCCCTAGTTTAGGGCACATGTAGGAACTGTGAAAGTCCCCCAATTCCCACTTGCCAGGAAACAGCCACTGGGATCAATGGGGATCTGTTCCCATGTTGCTCAGGAAAGTGCTGACTGATGTTCCCACCCACCCCCCTCACATGAGCCATCTCCAGTGCAAGAGGAAATTCTGACAGGGACCTAGATTCTGCCTGTCTCACTGGAGGTCACTCACATGACGGGGTGGGAATATCAGTTAGCTGCTTCCTGAGCAACAGGGGAACAGATTACCATCGATCGCATTAGCTGCTTCCTAGTAAGTGGGGATAGGGAGTCAGGCCGGGATTCACAGTGTAGCACTCTAATTACAGTGCTTATGCATGTATAAATTTCCCCACAGGATTCTGGCCAATGTTTTTAACATGATTGTTTGTTTGTTGTTACTATTCTTTATCCATTGTTTTAACTGTATTTTGTTTAAATTTATATTGTGAGCTGTCTTGGTTCCCATATTGGGAGAAAGACGGGATATAAATTAAGTAAATAACTAAATATTTGTAATTTGTGGTTTTCAATATATGGATTTTGTGTTTCTAGCTGTATGTTTTTCAGCAGTAAATGGAAATATTGGCAAAATGTTTTAATTGTGTATGTTTTTGTGAATGCGGTATTCTGAAGGGTGATCTGTTTGACAATATGGGACACACGTATTGCCAACCTGCTGGTAATGACAAAAACCTAGATAATGCATAGCATTCTACCGCCCTTCCCCTGTCTATGGGGCATGGGATCTGTTCAGGTTTTTACTCAGAACTGTAAAGGAGCTATCCCAGGTGTTGGAGTTATTTGGGGGACAGAGTTCAGTATTCTAGATACCCCCTTTAAAATCTGGACTAAATCCCAGCAGATTTGCTATGTCATTGACATGGGAGCCAGCAGCCACCATAGTCTAGACTCTAGACAATTGTCTAGACTCTAGACAATGTGCTGTTCCAGAGGGGACTGTGAATTTTCTTCTGTGAGAATTATCATCAGTTATTTACATAGCACCATCACTGTACATGGCACTTTACAAGTAAAAGAAAAACAAAACAGTTCCCTGCCCTTAGGCTTACATTATAACTTAAGCTGTCAATACTCATTATATACAGGAGGATACTACTGTATGTTGAAATGCAATTGACTGTCAATTGCTCACTAGGACACAGTCAACTTGCTGTGTGATACAGTGAAAAGCAGAACTAAGTTCAGTTCACTGGGCATCCCATTATTGTCAGTTTACTTCCTCCAGGGGTGCAAATGAAGAGGCAGAAAATAGATGCTCAATATGGTTGGATGCAATGGGGTGTTTCATACACAAATAATTTTTGTCTGTTTTTTACCTGCTTATTTTCTGCCTGTGCATGTGTTACTCTTTGAGTGGACAGGTGTTTGAGGAAGTCATTTCTAGCATCAAAACAGATTTGCAAAACCCTTATTTAGAAATGCAGGGGGAAAGGAAGCAGTTTTAAAAATCAGCTGGTCATTAAATCAAATTTAGCTAAGATTAGTCTTTTCTGAGCTAATCAGGATCTTAAAAGATCATTCATTAATAGCAAGTCCAAAGAGATGGCCATTTTACTTCTAGGTCTGATGTATGCTAAAATTCCTCTGACCACTTAGCACAAGGATGGGAAATGTGTGACCACTGAGAAGTTATTAGACTGTAATTCTGATAATTCCTCTTCATTAGTGATGCTGTCTAGAGCTGATGGCAGTTGTAATCCAAAAACTTATGGCGGTCCATATATTTCTCTATTCCATTTAGCAGATGGTGCAGATGGCAAAATTGCTCTGAGGTAAAGCACTTCAGATTTGGTGAAAAGGGTTCTCCTGATAGCTAAGCATACAACATTAGTGAATGCTGAATGAAATGAGACAAACAATGGAGACATGGGAATAAATCAGGAGTTTTCAATCTTTTTAGTAAGCAGTCAACCTGGTAATGCTTTGCATCCATGTGTGCAATCCAGGTCCTTCCAGACTTGGCAGTCTGTCTGCTCCTTCCACTCTGAAAAGAGAGAATAGCAGTCGGAAGCCAGAACTGCATTTATATGGGGACATCTAATACTACTATGAGACTATGAATGAACAATTCATAGGGGTGCCACAGGGTTCTGTCCTGGGCCCAGTGCTATTCAACATCTTTATCAATGACTTAGATGAGGGAATTAGGGGCATACTTATCAAATTTGCAGATGACACCAAATTGGGAGGAGTAGCTAATACCCTAGAGGACAGGATCAAAATTCAGAATGACCTGGATAGACTGGAGAGCTGGGCCAAAGCTAACAAAATGAAATTCAATACGGAGAAATGTAAAGTACTGCATTTAGGGCGGAAAAATGAAATGCATAAATATAGGATGGGAGAGACCTGGCTGAATGAGACTACGTGCGAAAGGGATCTAGGAGTCCTAGTAGACCACAAGTTGAACATGAGCCAACAGTGTGATGCGGCAGCTAAAAAGGCCAATGCAATTTTGGGCTGTATCAATAGAAGTATAGTGTCTAGATCAAGGGAAGTAATAGTGCCACTCTATTCTGCCTTGGTCAGACCTCACTTAGAATACTGTGTCCAGTTCTGGGCACCACAATTCAGAAAGGATATTGACAAATTGGAGCGTGTCCAGAGAAGGGCAACTAAAATGGTGAAAGGTCTGGAAACAATGCCTTATGAGGAGAGACTTAGGGAGCTGGGTATGTTTAGCCTGGAAAAAAGACGGTTTAGAGGCGATATGATAGCCCTGTTTAAGTATTTGAAGGGATGTCACGCTGAGGATGGAGCAGGCTTGTTTTCTGCTGCTCCAGAGACTGGAACACGGAGCAATGGGTGCAAGCTCCAGGAACAGAGATTCCACCTCAACATTAGGAGGAACTTTTTGACAGTAAGAGCTGTTCGGCAGTGGAACGCACTCCCTCGGAGCGTGGTGGGGTCTCCTTCCTTGGAGGTCTTTAAACAGAGGCTGGATGGCCATCTGTCGGGGATGCTTTGATTGTGATTTCCTGCGTGGCAGGGGGGTTGGACTGGATGGCCCTCGTGGTCTCTTCCAACTCTGCAATTCTATGATTCTATGATTCTATGATTCTATGAATGGCACTAGTAAGTGCACCTAATACACAGTCAGGATCCTTGGCTTCCTTTGAACATTGTTGTACAGGGATCCTGGCTAGAAAAGGTGACAAGTTCCCCACCACCAGGGATCATTGGGAGCTGGGAGGGGGCAGGGGGAGGGGAGGGAGGGAGAGAGAGAGAGAGACTACTTTGCAACCAAGGCTAAGTGGTAAAGAACAAGAGCCCATTGGTACTACAGAATTATAGCATATTATTCCACTAGATCCGTCCTATGGAATCCTGGGAATGGTACTCTGTTGAGGCACTGGGGTGCTCTGTCTGGGAATTCTAATGTCCTTCCCTAAACTGCAAATCCTAGGATTCCATAGGATGGAACCATGGCAGTTAAAGTAGAATAATAGCACTATCACTCTGTAATGTGAATTGACCCAGTATCACAATCCAATTTTCTACAATCTCACAAGCAGTTGTGTTGTATTGCTTGCAATGCTATACCATGATCAGAGCTTTGCCATGCAATAACTGTGACCCTTCAGATATATTTGTATGCAGGTCCCATAATCCGTCACCTGACTAGGGCTGATGGGAGAAAAACTTTTGTGAGGGGGACTCCATAGAGGGAGGATATGAGCTAAGAACTAATGTGTCAAGAGAGAAACAAATCAACAGAGAGAAGGGGATGGTGACAGAGTTAGGGCTGAGATTCAGAATGAAGAGGTTGAACCTGGAAAAAAAATGAATTTTATTAATTTTGTTTTTACAATATTTCTCCCCCACCCCATATTGCAAGATATCTAGACAGTTTACAATAATATGAAATGTCATTTTTTTTCTACTATTCTAGAGTACAGTATTTACAAACTACTATATATCTTTTCAGTACAGATGGGATCCCTTTTGATTCTAAACACAAACAAACACAAGACCCCCTCTTAAAAACACAGTTGTGATTCCTTTTGGAGCATAGCTATGGATAAGTGACCAATGCTGAGGAGCAACACACCATGCACAGATTGTACATCAATCTACAGGATCATCTTCTCCGATATCATCTGCCCTGTACACTTGGGTCTTCTGGGGACATTTACTTCCAGCAAAAAAGCAAACACAGACACTGTGGGTTAAGGTTCAACTAAAGATATTGTTGTATAATATGTAAACACACACAGCAATAGAAGTAACCTGAAATGAACAATGAGAAAGAAATTATAATATAATTTCACTCAGAGACTTTTTCCTTCTCCAGATAAGAACTACATGATAGCTTTATAACATTGGCAATGTACTGTTGCTTTAAATTTATGGAATTCTCTTTTCCTTGTTGTTGTTGTATGCCTTCAAGTCATTTCTGACTTATGGCAGCCCTAAGGCAATCCTATCACTGGGTTTTCTGAGTCTGAGATTGTATGATTTGCCCAAGGTCACCCAGTAGGTTTTCATGGCCAAGCAGGGATTCAAATCCCAGTCTCCAAAATGGTAGTCCAACACTCAAACCATGCTGGCTTTTTCTCTTTCCCTAGCCAAACACAATTCAGAATGAAACATCAGGTCTGTGTCTGGAAATGGCACTTAATTGAGTAGGTTTCTTTTAATTTAATATGCATTTTATTTATTATTTATTTTTATATCATTTCCCAACAAATAATAATAAAAACAAATATAGGACTTTATCAGACATGGCAAAAACCATGGCATTAGAGCGCAACGATAGCAGAAAGGGCAGAAATTATCAGACAATGGCATCACTTACCCATTCCCACTGCATCTCACTGGCGTGAATGAGGCATCACTTTTTATTGACAGCTTATTTTTATATACTTTTTACTCAATCATCCAGGAGAAACAAGGCACTATAAAATAAAAGGGAAGGAGAGGAACAAGATAAGGAGTTGAGCATATTCTATCTCTTAATTTAAAATTATATAAACATCCCCAGTGCGAAAAGTACTTCCCGTAATTTTCTTCTCTACTTCTATCTATCTGTTCTAGCACAGAAGAAACATTCTTACCTATTGTATAGATCTATACAGGAAGGAACATGAGTTGCCAGGTTTAGCCTACAATATAAATACTCTTAGAGCTGAAACAAAGGTGAAGTGGAAGATCTGCAGTTGGATCTCCCAACGTAAATGGCTGCTGCAGCAGACCCCCCACAAACACATGTGACCTTCCCCGCACCCCCATAGCAGGCCCAACAGCAGCTTTGGTGTCATTTCAGTAAAAGAAACAATCAGGCAGAAAGGGTTAGACACCCCTTTTCCAGACATCTATAATCTCTGTCTGGTCAAAATGAATGAAATGCCCAAATGCTACCCTTACGTTCAAAACAAATTCTCCTGCATCAGTTCATGTAAATCCCGTGGATTAAAGTCTATATACCACTATGGCATAATTGTCCTAGGCCTTTTCCACAACACTTATTTAAGAATGCTAGTCCTATGGTTTTTTGTTTTTTTTTTAGTAGAATTAGGGTGTGTAATTTGTTAGGGTGTGCATTTGATTCTAAAATAACTTCTCTGCTTTCTATACTGTATGAGCAACTTTTAAAAGAGCTGCATTCAGGACTCTTACATTGATCTCCTCTTTGAGTGCAGTAACAGTTAACGGTGAGCAGGTGGGTACAGTTCACACACTTATATTGAGCTGAGATGGCAGATGATGTTCAGCACAAACCACAAGTATGATCATAAGCTCTGAAGTGTCTCTTCTGTTTGAGTTTCCTCCAATTAAAAAACAAACAAAAAGGAAACAGCCCAAATCAGCACAGAGAAACCAAAGAAGTTACTTGAGATTTCTGGCGCACAGGACACTATATAATCTATCATGGGTAGGAGAATAACAGAAATCACTTTTAGCCTTAGTTCTGCTGGAAATAAAATATTTGAAGGAGGGGCTTTCGTTGCATGCAGAGATACATAAATCCATAGTCATGTGCATGCTATATATAGGCAGCTGTACACACACATATCATACTGTGTCAGACATTGTGGGTCTCAGACTCTGGGGATCAATTCCTTACTTCCTCCACATCTATGACAGCTGTCAGGAAAAGGAACTGCAAGTATTGGCATCTCACCCTTGCTTAATGTGTCCTGCAGGAAAATGACTCAGCAGATCAAGGATGTCATGTGACCATAACCGTGTAAATATGCTTTATACCTGAGCATTTATTATCATTCTGTACTGCACCCAAAGAAGTGGGTTTATATCCACAAAAGCCCATGCAAAAAAAGGAGAGGGGGAAAAAAAGTACAGTGCTTCCCACCAAGATAATACTCTCTGAAAATGCTTAACCTAAGTAATTAGAGGTCAATGTTGCACTGGGACACACTTGAAATACAATACGACCCCTGGTTCTGTGAGGAAAATATTCCCAGAATTACTGAGGAAATGCAAAACCATGGATAACAGCAAACCTTATTGAAATGAACAACTTCCGGCCCAAGCATACCATAAAACTGCACTGGAAGATCTAGAAATGCCTTGAGATAACACTTCTCTAGGCATTTCTAAGTCCTCCAGTGCAATTCTATGGTGTGCTTGGGCTGGAAATTGACCATAGAATCATGCTGGAGGACCTAGAAATGCCTAGAAATAGCATACAGTAGGACCCCCTTATTCACGGGGAATTGGTTCTGGGCCCCACCATGGATAACAAAATCCGTGGATAATACCTAACACCATTGAAAATAATAGGATTTCTGGTTCAAAATACCATAGAGCTGTACGACCCCTGGTTCTGTAAAGAAAATGGTCCCAGAATTACTGAGGAAACGCAAAACCATGGATAACAGCAAACCTTATTGAAATGAACAATTTCTGGCCCAAGCATACCATAAAACTGCACTGGAAGACCTAGAAATGCCTAGAGAGAACACTTCTCTAGGCATTTCTAAATCCTCCAGTGCAAAAGCTGTACAAGACAAATGGCCTTGGAGGACCTAGAAAATGGCTAGAGAAGACACATTTTCTAGGAAGACTATGGTAGCTGTGCTGAAACTGAAACCACGAATAATTGAATCAGTGGATAATGAATCAGCGGATACGGGGGTCCTACTGTATTTTTTGGACATGGGTAAATGAAACTGTGTATATAAATTCCATGGATAAGGGGGTCATACTGTACAACCCATCTTCTCCCTCCCCACAACCCCCTACCAAAAAGCCATTCCCTTCTCATCTGTCATGGCATGGGTAGGAAAATACAGCCGATCTGGGGCCCAATTTTCTGCCCAGGGGACCTTCCAGGAGTAACACGGACTGCTGAAAACGGCAAGGACAACACAACAAAGTCAGAAGTCATCAGGACTCCACTTCTGATTTTGAAAAACAGCCAGAATCCTGTTGGGCTGTTGCATGCTTGTAAGTGGACTTGCATCTGTGGAAAATAGGATTACAAAGATGTGCAATGTCCATATCCAGTAGAGGGCTGCTGTTACATAACTAGGTAGCAAAGCTGGCAAAGGAACTGATGTGCTATGGTCCTGAATATGCATCAGGCAAACCATACACATTGGCACCCCCCAATGCACATCAGCCACTCATGCCCGTGTCTTGTTACACATCTTTGCAATTCAGTAGTTTAGCACCTCTATTACTTAGTTAAACACATTCATATTTATGTTGAGTGAAAGGTCATACAGGATTCCAGCCAACATTTTTTAGAATGTGAAACAGCACAGAGTGCTTGCTATCTGTTTTAGCACTGAATTGATGCTCTGGGAAAGTTTCAAAAGAGGCCATTCACAGCAATTTTTTGGCCAGAAAAAAGGGTGATCTGGAAAATCTAGAGGAGTCAGGGGCCACAAAAACAAGCTTCAGAGGCCACAAAAACAAGCCTCAGGGGCCACATACAGCCTTATCCCTGCCTTATGTACTCTGGTTCTGGCAATGTCATGCTGTTGAAATATAGCTGGATTGACTGGGGTTGATTAGGCCTTGCTGGATTGTAGTGGGATTAGGCTGTGCAAGAATATAAAGCAAAGGATATAAATGTCATAGACTCATAGAGTTCGAAGAGATCACAAGGGCCATCCAGTCCAACCCCCTGCCATGCAGAAATACACAATCAAATCATTCCCAACAGATGGCCATCCAGCCTCTGTTTAAAAACTTCTTTGAGGCATTTGCTTTTATAAGGGAAAAACAGTGTTTCCGAACACAAATATAATGCAAGGAATGAATTTGCATGTCTGTAGTATTTATAATGCCATTTATCTGTTCTTGGGTTGTCAGTTCCTTTCCCATACAAGACAATAATCCTTAAATATGTAAAATAAGGTAGCATTATTATCAGCCATACTACAGGCTTGGGGGTGAGAGATCTAAGGCTACTTACATAGTTTGAGTCTCTCAAAGATTTGCAATTCATAACATAAATTCTTAACCACTTATTATAGAGCTCTAGGACTATTGCGAACATAGGAACTTTAGGGACATTCCTACCTTGCTTTTTACCAAAAGAATACATTCTTGCTTTCAGTATTATTTTATTTTTATGCTAATTTCTATGCTGTCTTTTAGATCATAGTTCTCACAAGGCAGGTCACATAAAAAATAAAACAATATAAAAACACAAAACCCTGCCAATAAAAAAACCAACAATATTATCATGTGTGTGAACCTTACCATACAGATTGCTATTATTCAGTCAGCTTGGTGCTAGCACTTGATCCTCTCTGATCGTGGAAGCCCCCAAAGCAAATGCATTTTAAAAACACACAACAGCAAAATATGGTCCAAGTAAGTATTTTACAACAGTATTATCGGCTTTAAACATTTGTTTTGGTTTGTTCCTGACTGCTGCCTTTTTGTGTTATTTTGCTCTTGGAAGCTAAGATGACAGAGGATTAATTGTTATAGCTATGGCTATAGATAGTTGGAGGGTATGCCCAGTGCCAGTTCATGAGCCATCAACTGCCATACCTTGGAGAGTTTTCAGAAAAGAAACAATTGTAGCTACTGGACACAAATGTGGTGCCAGTCCCTACCACACTGGAGGGTAGGGATGGGAATTGCCAGACCCCCACATCAGATAGCCAGAGAAGCACTGTTGTAGGAAGGCAATGGCAAAACACCTCTGAATAACTCTAGCCAAGAAAACCCAGTGTTGGGGGTCACCATTAGTAGAGGGTGACCTGAAGACATATAACAACAACAACAAGAGTAACAAGAGCCCTGGTGGTGCAATGGTTAAATGCCAGTACTGCAAGTCACCACGTTGTAAGTTCGATTCCAGCGGCCTCCAAGGTTGACTCAGCCTTCCATCCTTTCGTAGGTTGGTAAAATGAGTACCCAGCTTGTGGGGGCAATTAGCTAACACACATTGGAAACTGTTTAATGCAGTGTAGATGTGTAAATAGCTATTGCTTAAAAACAATTTGTAAGCCGCTCTGATAGCCTTGTGGCTGAAGAGTGGGGAATAATTAATTAAATAAATAAAATAAACAACAACTAGTTCACAGACAAAACTTGTTGTGAGAGTACATTGTGAGGTACAGTAAGAATAAAACCATCTCTGTTGGTCCTCTTCTCCTCAGAGGCCTCTGAGGCATTACAAAGTAGAAAACCAGCTGCTGATTGAAGCATTATCAGTCGCTGTCAACATGGTGCTGTTTGTTTTACTTTCTTCTTTTGAATGCAGATGGATTCTAAGAAACTGAGACAGCAAATGGCAGGGGAAATAAGAACATTAAAAACGCTCTTGCTTATCTCCAAAATGTCTGTGGCAGAAGGGTGTCATCACACTGTAGGGTGGGCATCCTCAGGGAACTCAGATAATACAAAAGCTGGGCTGCCTTGATTACCATGAATTGAACATATCTTCTCCAAAGATGTAAATGCCCACAAAGAAGTCCAAAGAAAGGAAAATCCATATTAAATGGACTTAGTGTGTGGGTTAATTCTGAGGACTAGCCATTCCTTTATTTTTATTTATTTATTTTTGTGGGGGAAGTGTCTTTCTTATCCTTTCCAGTAAGCTGATCTGGAAACACTGGAGCCCACAGAGTCGTCTTTTGTCCTGGTGCTGACTTCTGTGGCTTAGCATTATATTTAAGGGAAATGCTCTGAGCGTTCACACTACACAATTATAGCACGATGGTTCCACTTCAGCTGAAGCCCTTCTCTCTGCCAAAAGCAATTCTCTAGAATGGCCAAATCTTTAACTGCCATAGATATATTTTATGGGATCCTGGGGTTTGTAGTTCAGTAAGGCACTAGAGCTCTCTAGCGCATAATTCTAAATACTTTATCCTCAGTGCAGTTCCCAGGATTCCATAGGAAGGGGCCATAACAGTTAAAGTGGAATTGTAGTGTTATCAATGTGTAGTGCAAGATTTGCCCCTCCAAACTGAAGGGCAAATTACTATGGCTGCTGATACACTGCAGAAATAATGCAGTTTGACATAACTTTAACTGACATGGCTCAATGCTATGGAATTCTGGGATTTGTAGTTTGTGAGTTATTTAGCCTTCTCTGTCAGAGAGCTCTACAAATGCCAGGACTCCATAGGATGAAGCCATGATAGTTAAAACAGTGTAAAAAAAATGATAGTTAAAACAGTGTAAAACTACATTATTTCTTTAGTGTGTCAGCATCCTATGTTATATTATACTATCACAAAAGCTGTCAATTTCTGTAAGTGGTCTTTTAGTACATTAAATGACATACATTAATTTTAAAATTAAATTTCCTTGGCAGCTGAATAAGTTAATCCTTAATGAGCATGACTTGCTGTAGCTAAGAATCTGCATCAGCTTCCTGGTCCATTCACAAACTCTATTTAGGTAAAAAAAAAATTAATCTTTTCTTATACAACATTAAGGCAGAGTTTGAAAAATATACTTTTGGGGTTATAGAATCCCAGACAGTATCACCAGTAGCCATGCTGGCTGGAGGATTTGGGAAGTTGTAACCCCAAAATGTAACTTTTCCAAACTCTGCCTTGAAGTAGTTGCTTATACTGCATATCATTCCCTGTCTGCTAAAGCATGGCCAGGTCTTATAAAAGGCCAGAAGTACAATAATGCCAGTGCAGGGTAGTGGGCTGAGTGTTGTTCTCGAACCCCAGGAGACCAGGATTCAAATCCCCACTCAGCCATAGAAACCCACTGGGTGACCTTAGACAGGTCATACTCTCTTGGCCTCAGAGGAAGACAGTAGCAAACTTCCTCTGAAGAAATTCTCCCAAGAAAACCCTATGAAAGAAAGGGTCACCATAAGTTGGAGTCAACTTGAAGGCATATACAACAACAGAATATACATTTACCTGGTAGTAAGTTCCATTGGGGCTTATTTCTGAGTAAACATGCACATTATAGAACTACTCATTGTCTTTTGGAGCAGGAGGAAAATGTTCCCTACAGAAAAGCAAGAAAATCTGCTCTGAAGTTTTGTTTTTGCATATGTCATTTCCAATTGTTATTTTCTACGGCAGCCACCAAAATTCACATATGTGAGAAACAGCTACACCCTGTCAGTTTGTCAGGTTGCGGTTTCAGTAGCCATGTGGGAGAGGTCAACAAAGGTGACCTACAACCACTGATTGCTATCTTGAAGGCCTGGAGGATTCCTTTCTAGCTAGGCTTGCCTATTCAGCAATGAAAATGGGAACTGAGCTCTTCCGTTTAAAATAAGTGACTACATCATTAGACCCTCCAAAACTTCACTACGCAAGACTGGGATACATGTAGCCAAGCAGCATGAAAGTATAGGCAAGACTGCAAAAAGTTATAGATGAGGAAGAACACAGAAACAAGGCAAGGCTGCAGCAGTTGTTAAAAATGTATTGCATATACCCTTTAACAGCTAATAGTACCTATAATAATGATTTAATTAGAGTTACAAATTCCATCTGAAAGTACCATTTTATGTAATGTGTTCAAATTGTCATCCCTGTGCAGCAATGTACTGCTCACACTGTTGAAGCACAAAGTTGCAAGCCTCACTTAAAGTTTCTCTTGTAATTTTGTGATACTTCTCTGCTGTATTGTCATCTTTAACCCTGTTAAGGGTGTACAGTTGCCCCTCCACATTCGCGACTTCCACATTCGTGGTTTCGATTATTCGCGGAAAGCCGCCTGCCCCCCCGCTCTCCACCCCATCCCTTCCCAAGGCAGCAAAGGGCTTCTCACGAAGCCTGTCGCTGCCTTGGGAAGGGGGGGGGTGGAAAGCTTCCCGCCCGCCCGCTCTCCATCCCAATCCCTTCTCAAGGCAGTGAAGGGCTTCTCATGAAGCCTGTCGCTGCCTTGGGAAGGGACTGGGGTGGAAAGCCGCTTGCCCACAGACTCATTTCTTATTTGCGGTTTTTTCATATTCACGGAGGTTGTCTGCCCCTAACCCCCGTGAATGTGAAGGGATGACTGTATACATTTTTAATTTAACTTTCAGGCCATGAGAATGGGAACTGTTCACATCTAGCCTTCCTGTTAATTACACTGTCTATACAAGGCAAAATGTGGATTGCTCCGCAGTCCTGACAGTTTGCAACAGCTGCTATTTGTCTTAACAGTTTTTTTGGGCAGATGACAGGCATGTGAAGCTATCCACATTTGCTATGCAAACAGGCATGCCTGAGAATCAAGATTGCAGGCACGAGTGAATTACTCATGTTTTTACTTACCTTGAAATGCTGCTGTCAGACAGTATTTTTTAAAACCCTATCCAAGGTGTGAAAGGGTGACCTTTCATTTTAACAAAAAAACAAAAAAGCAAAACCATTTTATCACCTTAGTGCTTGCTCGCTATGGCAAAAATCCAACATGGCGGCTCCAGGTGCTTGCCTTGTTAGCAAGCTCCACTCCCGCATAAATCTGACCAATCAGCTTTCAACTTCCACTTATATGGGGAAAGTGAATCAATTTGGATGCTTGTCCTAATGAGCAGGAATTTGCATTCCCTCTGATGTTTTTTAAAAACTTCGGGGAAAGACTTTGTGGCTTTTCCAGTGTATTTTTTGGCCTCCCGCCCCCGCTCCTTCCGAATATGGCAGAGTGATGCAGAATCCCATTAAGATAGATGGTATTCTCCTCACATTCTGTGAGGAATAATTTTGCCGTTTAGACAACCCCACTGTTCAGTTTAGTCCTTCCTAGCATTCAGCACCCTGCAGAAATCTTGTGAACTGTCATTTAATTAATTAATTAAAAGATATCTGTCTTGCCTTATATCCAAAGATCTCGGGTTATAACATAATCAATTTAAACAATTTCAAGCAATTTAAAATAGGAAGCAGTTAAAATGATTTGTAGTCAAAAAGCATGTTAAAGTATCTTACAAATTAAAACAGTTAAAACCATGTACTGTGCAGTACAAGTATTAGGACTGTAATCATTTGTAACTGCATATTTGAACTGAAGCATTGTAACCACTTGGAACACATCTGAGAAGGAGACATACAAGTTGGAAACTCTTTTGATAACTACAAACAGTAAAGTCTGGCATGATCAATATACAGTAGGACTCCCCGTATCTGCTGGGGATCAGTTGGGGGGGGGCGTGGATACTGAAAACTGTGGATAATAGTGAACACCATTGAAAATAATGGGACTTCCAATTTAAAATACCATAGAGTTGCCATGGAGGACCTAGAAAATAGCTAGAGATGACACATTTTCTAGGAAGACTCTATGGTAGGTGTGCTGTTTTGCATCCCATGGATAATTGAATCAGTGGGTAATGAATCAGTGGATAAGGGGGTCCTACTGTATTATACATTAATCAACATTTCACTAGCATCCTGGAGTTGGCCTTTAAATATTCATATCTGTGATCCTTGAGTGATTATGAATGATAGATGCTTTGTCTTATATTTTGGGCATGTAGGTCCATCCCTAGAGTGAGAGAAGGTTGTGAGCAATAAAGCTGCTCCCCCATTCTAGCTGGTCCCAATGAACTCAGCTCCAACTGTTTTCTTCCTTTGGAGGACAGAACCCCTACCCTAATCTAGCCTGCTGCTATCCAACACCCTCCAACATTTCACAAATGAAAACTAGTACACGTGTTGTTGTACTTTTCACAAATGAAAAGTGAAAACTACATTTCACAACTGAAGTTTTCACAAATGAAAACTAGTACACGTGATGTTGCTGTGGTCAAGCAACATCAGAGTGTGGTCAAGATAACAAAAGATATTAATGAGGAAGAACACACAACTAGGAGAGGCTACAGCAGTTTGCTTTTGCCTGAGTCTACAGGGAAGGGTGAGATTCCTCCTCCTCTCCTCTCCCCATTCCTGAGTCAACTGAGTGCAAACTAGTTTTGCACATTGAACTCCATTTGCAGCAACTGAAGTAAGCTGATGACAAAAGGGGGAAGTGGGAGGAAGAGAGAGAGAAACTGGGACATTTTAAAAGTAGCTGAAAAACTGGAATCACAGAGGATTAATTGAGACTATCCCTGCCAAATCAGGAAGGACAGTTGGAGTGTGTGCTATCGTCACATTGAATGTAGTTAACTTTTCTACATGGAACAGGGAGGGAGTGCCGTCCTCTCCTTTGCCACGGGCAGCAAAAGGTCTTGGGCTTGCTCAGTTGGCATAAGCATTTCTGGTGAGTTGTCATATGATCACCAGTTGTCATACTGGGAGGTTGTCATACCACACTACTTCTGAGTTTTAACTACTGGCTAATACTTGTGGTATGCCTAATGATGAGTAATACACGTGATTCCTCTGCATATCACATCAAATGGTGACTTCTTCTGTTACTATTAGTGTTCCCGCATGGCTACTGCTATTTGTTGTTAACTGTCTTCAAATCAGCTTCGACTTATGGTGACCTCATGAATGAGAGACCTCCAAGTCACCCTATCATCAACAGCCCTGCTCAGGTCTTGCAGGCTCGGGGCTGCAGCTTCACTGATTGAGTCTATCCACATGGAATGCGATCTTCCACTTTCCCTACTGCCTTTTACCTCACCAAGTGTTAGGAATGGTCCCAGACGTGATCTTTTCCTGCCAAGTTTACTTCTGTTGTACAGTTGTCCCTCCGTACCATGGATTTGGTATCCATGGATTTAAGTATTCGCGGCTTAAAAATATTTTTTTAAAAATAATAATCCAAAAGGCAAACCTTGATTTTGCCATCTTATATAAGGGACACCGTTTTGCTATGCCACTGCATATAATGGACTTGAGTATTCATGGATTTTGGTATCCACAGGGGGTCCTGGAACCAAACCCCAGTGAATATGAAGGGACAATTGTATAACCTCATGGCTAATTGTACTTGCATTCCTCTGTACTTGCTAACAAGTATGTAGTCTAACTGCAGAAAGGGAGTATGTGCTCTGTGTCTGTAACTGTCTGATAAGACCTGCACCTGGACTCAGCTCTGAGAAAAGTAGGCTGAGCCCTGGTACCATGGGAACTGGGTGTAGGGATGATGGATAGCCAATGACTGTATAGCCTGCCAGATTTCGTAGGTTGTAGAATGCTTTTAGTATGCTGCTTGTTAATTAGGTTTCATTCTGAGCAACGAACTTGTACAGTTAGCTCTTTGGATTACAGTACTGTGACAATAAAGTTTTCTGTTTTTCACTCTGAAACTGCTGGTCACTGAATCTGGAGAAACCAATACATGACACCAAGCATTATTGTCTTTTCTAGCGAGTCATAGATTCTCATGATATGTCCAAAGTTCGACAGTCTCAGTTTAGTCATCTTGACTTCCAGGGAGAGTTCAGGTTTGATTTGCTCTAGGACACATTGATTTGTCTTTTTAGCAGTCCATGTATCTGTAGAACTCTTCTCCATCACCACAATTCAAATGAGTTTATTTTCTTCCTATCAGCTTTCTTTACTGTCCAGCTTTCACAACCAAACATAGAAATGGGAAATAAGATGGCATGGACAATCATAATGTTAATATTCAATGAAATATCTTGACACTTCAAGGATCTTGTCTGGTTCCTTCATAGCTGCTCATCCAAGTCCTAGTCTTCTTCTGAATTCTTGACTGCAGTCTCCATCTGATTAATGAACAAGCCAAGGTATGGAAAATCTTGAATTATTTCCTTCATCGTCTACTTTAAGGTTATGTAAATCATTTGTGATCATTATTTTTGTTTGCTTAATGTTCAACTGTAAACCTGTTTTTTCACTTTCTTCCTTGACTTTCTTCAGTAATCGTTCCAAGTCTTTGCTATTTTCTACTAGTAGTATGGTGTCATCTGCATATCTTAAATTGTTGGTGATCCTTCCTCTAATTTTCATGCCCCCTTCTTAATCCTGCTTTAGGACTGATATGTTCAGCATACAAGTTAAACAGTTAGGGTGATAAAATGCAGCCTTGCCTACCCCCCCCCTTGCCAATTGGAAACCATTCCATTTCTCCATATTCTGTTCTAACAGTAGCCTCTTGTCCTGAGTACAGGTTATGCATCAGGACAATCGAATGTTGATTTCACCCATTTCTTTAAGAGCAGTCCATAGTTTTTCATGTTCTATACCAGTGATTCTTAACCTTTGCTTTATCAGGACCCCAAGACTTAACTCAAGAGTTAAAACAACATCAACAACAATAATAATACCTGATAATAATACCTGATTGATGATGATGATGATAACAATAATACAATTACACCATCCATGAAGCCTTCCCTTGGAGGCAGTAGAGGGGGAAGAAAGATTTTCCTCCTGCTTCTTCCTGCAAGTTTGTGGCTGGAGTGAATTGAATGGCAACATGTAGACCAAGCCAGCCAGCCAGCCTTTGCTTTGGCTCCTGTTGTGTGGCCACTCCACTGCAGAGAGGAGGGGGGCCAAGCAACTTTCAAGCCTTCTCAGACCCCCTGTGAGGATATCACGGACCCTAGGGGTCCCTGGACCCCAAGTTAAGAACCACTGATCTATAAAATCAAAGGCTTTGCTACATTCTATAACTCACAAGCTGATTTTCTTTTTAAATTCTTTGGTGTGCTCCATTATCCAACTTATGTTTGCAATATGATCCCTAGTGCCTCTTCCTTTCTTGAACCCAGCTTGGGCATCCAGTATTTCTTGCTCCATATTGATAAAAGTCTTTGTTGTTGAATTTTGAGCATCACTTTGCTTGCATGGGAAATTAATGCAATGGTCCTGTGATTATTGCAAAATGTGTCCCATTTCTTGAGTATTGGAATGTATATTGAGGATTTCCAATCTGTGGGCCATTCTTTTGTTTTCCACATTTATTGACAGATTTTCATTAGGAACTGCTTTTGCTATATCTCTCCTCACTATAAATGCCACCGCATTTCTTCTTAGATTTTTCTTTCCTGAGTAAAACACTGTAAATATCTGGCTCAAAATGTCCCATTCCTCTCCATTTTAGTTCACTCACCCCAAGTAGTGCAATGTTTCTATGTTCCATTTCTTGTTTTACTATGCCTAGCTTCCCCTGATTCATGCTTCTCACATTCCATCTTCCTATAATATGTGTCGTTCAGCTTCGGACTTTCCTTTTGCCTCTGAGATAGGGTTAAATTTTAATTTGTTACTAATTCATTGGAGCTGAAGACTCCCCCTTTGGGTGTTTTAATTCAGCTTTCCTCTTCAGTTCTGTCAGCTTGTTCTTCAATGAACAGTATATGATTTGGTGCCTACAGAAAGTGAATACATTCTGCCTTGTATAAAAGTGAGGAACTGAACAGCCACTGTGGTAGTGTACTTCCTCTTTCTCCTACCAATCTTCATCCCAAAATTAGTTTTTGTTTTGTTTTGAATGCCTAAAGCCAGCAAGGCTAACTGCTTTAAGTATTTGGTGCAGAAATGCCAAATGGTAGGCCCTCCCATCAGGCACTAATAATATAACAATACTACCTAATCAACTATTTACTGTCCTATACTGCTGCTACCTGAAAAACTGTCCTTCAGAATGACCTGGCTTGCCCTGTTAAACAGTGGGGTCTACCATGACACTAACCCCCTCCTTGTTGCATTGCTCTATCATTTCAGGACACTCTATTTCAAATTAAGGGAAAAAACAGTAGTTTCTAATTTGCAGTGCCTCTGCAGCCTGTTTTTTTTTAAAGTTGCAAATAGCAGTCTTACTACTTTTCCGCATGTACATGACCCAACAACAAGGTTACCTGTCAACCCATTTCATGCCAGGGACCCAGTGCACATTTGCCAGGTCAAGATCATTCCAGGTGCTGAGAGTTCAAAACCAAAAGCTGAAGTGTAGGGATGGCCCCTTGCTGCTGCTGCTGTTGGTGGTGGTGGTGGTGGTGATATAATTAAGCATGAAATAGAGACAAAGAGAGGGAGGGAAGCAGGAAGATGATGAGTGTAGCTAGAAGAAATGAGGGAGAGGGAGAAAGGAAGAGAGAGGGAGAGGCACAGGGAGGAAAGGAGAAGGCAAATGTACCATAGTCAGGATAATAGGAGGCAGAGAAGATAGGATGTGGGACTGAGGAAGAACTTGGAGCTGTGTGGAGAGGAAAGAAGAGAGAGAGATAGAAGACATTTAGTCAGGAGTGGTGGGTAGAAGAGAGGAAAAGGAGAAAGAAAATGAGAGTGGGGGAATGAGAATATGATTAGCTAGGAATTGTGAGGTGAAGGAAAGAGAGGATAAGAAAGACAGCGACCAAGGAATGAGGGAGAAGCTGAGTGGAGTCAGAAGTTCAGGGAGGAGAAAGAAAAAGAGGATGAGAAAGAAAAGCCAGAATCCTCTTGGATTCTGAGTGGACCCATTGAATCAGCTATTGAATGGTGAATTGTTATGTAGACAAATCTAAATGATTCAGTGGGTCTGCTCTAGTTGGGACTAACAATAGGATTTAGGCCAGAGAGATGAAATCAGGTCCATCCAGGTGTTGTGGGGAAGATGCAGAGAAAGAGAAACACAATCAAAAGAAAGAGAAGTGAAATAAAGAATTAAAAGAGAAAAGAAAAGCAGAACTGAAGAAGGACCACAAATCACCTCAGACTGTTACATGCCCTCACACCCCCTCCCATTTAATATTTCATAAATTGGCAATAATCATCAATTGGCAAAAACTGACAGTTTACGGAGGCCCACAGTTGACCAGGCCATCCCCAGAAGGGTTCAGGCAAAGGTAACAAGAGACCTAATGAAGTTGTCTTAGAAATTCTCTGAAAACAGACATGCCCAGGATAAGATTAAGTGAAGCCCCTCAGACAGTAGTTAGGGTGGAATGTGCTCATTTCCCCTGGACACACCTGGCAGTGAGTCATACTACAAAACAAACAAGTGACTGAAACACCCATTATTCTGCAAAGCTCTTCCTTCACACCTCTGCCTACCCACAATGTGAAGGTTGCCTCAAACCCATCAGTCTTAATGTTCTAACCAGTAATAGCAATCAACGAAGCTGGAGCTTCCATTGTTTAACTGTGGGAAACTCACTCAAGCATTGTTCTTCCCTCAAAACACCCCTTAAGGGTACGATATTGAGTATAAATATTACCCCAAAACATGACCAAAGTGCACACAGTTTTCTACATGCTGTCACTCTGCCTGTTTTCTGTGCGACCTCAGCATCAAAGTTGAATATTCTTTGCGGCATGAATCTCTGCTCTCCAGACCGGTAAAGTATAGCCCATCATCCCCAAAATCTATTCCGCTATACCAATACTTCCTCCTAATTCTTCATTAGCCTTGTGTGATTGCTTGAAGCATGAGTGCATGTGAGTGGTTCAGTGATTATTTTCCAATAAAAAACATTTTTATTTTACTTTTTGGCTTGGAGTCTCCTCAATTAATATTGGTATACATAGGTATAAAGATCCCATCAGTTACCTGACCTCTCACTGCCATATTGTGAGCTAATTAAAATCCCCCAATTTAATATCATAATTTGAGTGTCATGAGTGGGTCCCACAGACCCCAAGCAATTTGGGTAACAAGACCAAGAAAGGAAATTGTACCATGCCATTTAGGTGAGGGTGAGGAAGGTAGGAATAGAACTGGAGAAGTTTAAAATAAGATAGGAAAAGCCACAAAGCAATAATCCTATGTTTATCAATGCCAGAGACAGTCAATACTCACGCAGCTTATCAGTTCATCTTCCTGACCACTTATTCCAGCTAAGCTCTGGTGCTAGCCATGGTTTGAGAAATGTTGAGATGAGGGAGGATGGTAAGAGATGGCCAGGCAGATCCCCTGGAGAGGCTATGGCAACCATCCATAAGAAGCTTGGGGGGGGGGAAGATATGTATTTCCTTTTAAGTACAGCATTGTTCCCCTAATGAGACTACGTGCGAAAGGGATCTAGGAGTCCTAGTAGACCACAAGTTGAACATGAGCCAACAGTGTGATGCGGCAGCTAAAAAGGCCAATGCAATTTTGGGCTGTATCAATAGAAGTATAGTGTCTAGATCAAGGGAAGTAATAGTGCCACTCTATTCTGCCTTGGTCAGACCTCACTTAGAATACTGTGTCCAGTTCTGGGCACCACAATTCAGAAAGGATATTGACAAATTGGAGCGTGTCCAGAGAAGGGCAACTAAAATGGTGAAAGGTCTGGAAACAATGCCTTATGAGGAGAGACTTAGGGAGCTGGGTATGTTTAGCCTGGAAAAAAGACGGTTTAGAGGCGATATGATAGCCCTGTTTAAGTATTTGAAGGGATGTCACGCTGAGGATGGAGCAGGCTTGTTTTCTGCTGCTCCAGAGACTGGAACACGGAGCAATGGGTGCAAGCTCCAGGAACAGAGATTCCACCTCAACATTAGGAGGAACTTTTTGACAGTAAGAGCTGTTCGGCAGTGGAACGCACTCCCTCAGAGCGTGGTGGGGTCTCCTTCCTTGGAGGTCTTTAAACAGAGGCTGGATGGCCATCTGTCGGGGATGCTTTGATTGTGATTTCCTGCGTGGCAGGGGGGTTGGACTGGATGGCCCTCGTGGTCTCTTCCAACTCTGCAATTCTATGATTCTATGATTCTATGATTCTATGATTCCTCCTCTTGCCCTGGGGTGGAGAGAAGAGCAGCCAGGTCCAGAAATCTGAGAACCCTACATGTTACTGCTGTTAGAAAATGGGAGAAAGGGTTGACCAGTATTCTGTATCAGCTGCTTAGTTAAATATACTTAACTTGCTGACGCTGTTCCACAGGTGACTGTCTATTTCTTTTTCCAGAATATACCAGTGTGAGTGTACAATTTTCTTCTCTTTTTAAAGGAAAAGTCACTCTGAGGACAAAAGGAGTTCTCTTTGGCACATGGTAATGAAAAAGAGCAAGGCAGAGTGGACTTTAGAACACCCTTTCATCATCTTGAACATGTTTGGGGTCCTTCAATGAAGGCAAAGACCCAAGCAAATGAGAAAGAAACATGAATCAGAATCCCTATCCTGATAATACACTGGAGACAGTGAGTCTGCACATGGTTACCTTGTACAAACACTCTTCAACACTGTTATGACTGAAAGTGCAAGGACTCATGTGCAGGGTTTGTGTTTCCTGTCCTTATGCTTAATGAATGTCGCACAAAATCAAGGTGTATTGGAGGAGATCCAACATTTTTCTGCTTATTGTGCTACTAGCTGCATATACACTAGGGCCAGTAGGAATAATGCTGTTATTTAATGTGTTTATTTGTGTTTGTGTGTGCATATGTGTGTTTAATTACCATCATCCTCAGAAAGGGGCATGTGATGTTAGCTACTTAGTCGCCACTCAACAGGAATCTGCATTAAGATGGGATGGCTGTAATCTTTGAAAGGCAAGGTACTGAATTTGTGATTGCTTCAGTCACCTGTACTATCAAAGTCAAAGCCAGTGAGAAAAAGGAAGACCTAGCTGAGACTAAGCATTAAGGGGACTGAAAACAAATATGTGTAACAATAGATCATCCTGAACAAAGCCTTAGGACTAATAGTTATTTGTAGACTACATTAGAAATTTCTATAGATATCTACAGAAAAGTCAAGCTAGGTGGGTTTTTTAAAAATCAGAAATAAGTAACCTGAGTCTGTAGCGTAGCTCATGTTTTCAATGTGCATCTTCCTCCACCACCCCTCTCTCCCCCTTCTCCCTGTTCCTGTAGTTCCTCTGTTCATCACTAACTGCTGGCCCACACCCCACAGAGAGGCAGCACAAGGTAGCCATCCATGTGACCCTTTCTCCATCCCCCTTTCATTGCTCAGACTGGGTCAGAACACATCCTGCAACTGTTACATTATAATGAAAAATAGTGAATTACAGCCCTGGTTGTTATAGGCGGGGAGGGGGTAACATTGATTTGTTGATTTGTTCAGTTGGATTTGTTCAGTTTGCATTTTGAGGGTGCAGGTTTTGGTGCATCTGTTTTAACAATGCTTGTTTCATCTATTGCATAAATGTCGCAAGCCAAGTTAAAAACTCTGATCAGTAAGTTGCCAATAAATTACTGTAATTAGTTGGCTTCAATTAACCGTAAGGCCCTGATGTGTTACACCCATCCATCTGTAGGACATTTTAAATGGCAGGCAGTTTCCCATGGCAAATGCCTGTGAAAACTATGTTCAGACACACTGGTCCTGTACCCAACTCCCTCTGCAACACAGCTGTGGCTGCTGCAAGGACAGGAGGCAGCTGCCAGTACCAGAATGACAAGGCACATAGGGTCAAGTGGTGAGGAAATGGAATCAAATGTGACAGAAAGGTGGGTATATTCTGCTGTGACTTTGAGTAACTATTGGCAAAGAAGCCAGGACATAGATGTGTGAACAGACGTATTCAGATATAGACCTGGGAGTTGGATACAGTCCAACCCAGAGCCTTTATGTCTGTGGCTGGAAAATGGGACTTGATTGGGAGCTGAAGTCAGGAGCTGGATTCATGGCCAGAGTTAAGAGTCTGAAATGTGCATTTTAGATGCTCAGAGAGGCTCAGACGTTATCCATGATCTAACCAGTCCAGAGGCTCACTACTAGTGTTGGCACCAGTAGGGACATCCTTGATATTATGTGTCTTCAAGTCAACTCCAACTTTTGGCAACTTTATTCTATGGTGAATTTAATGGTCCTCTGAATAAGTAGAAATTCAAACCCTGGTCTTCTGGAGTCTTAGTCCAACACTCAAACCATTACACTACACTGACTCTTGGGGAGGACATTCTTCTCTCCCCATAATTCCCCCTGAACAATATTACACTAAAACTGTTTGGTTTGCAAGGCAGCAAGATTTCAAGGCTACACTTATTCATTTATAAGGGAGACTTATTGAAACCTATAGCACTTACTCCTGAGAATATAGACACAATTGGGGTGGGGGGGTGGGCTGCAAGTATAGATATACCTCAGTTAACAAAGCTGATGTGTTCCTGGGCATTAATTCTTTAACAGAAAATTTGTTACCAGAGGTAGAAATAACACTGAAAGAATAGGGGTAGGTTCATACGCCACATAAAGGAAGAGCAGTTCAGCATGTTTCAGCATGCTTTTTATCCATAACTAATGCATGTGAAATTAACAACCAGTGGCTTATCTACACTGTCCACTTAATCCAGGTAAGTGCAGAGTAAGTGGGATGGCACTGTTCTTGCCATGTGGACAACTGGATTGGCTGGATCGGACCCGATCCAGCTGTCTAGACACCAACAGAACCCAAAGCCACTCTAGGGTTTCTAGAAAACATCATACTTTTCCCTAGACTTTGCTTAGTACAGGGCAAAGTCAGGTTAAGGGCTAAAAAACGCACGCCCTGGATGTAGCCGTACATCATGAGACATGCCAGCACCTGGTTCAGGGTGAGTATGGAGTTTTTGGCCTGTATAGCCAAGGCTCAGAGCAGATAAACCTTGCACAAGGGGAAAAAACACATGTCGAACCTTCTGGCGACCACTTGAAAGCTTCTGCCAAAATACCTCCAGGCATGATTTTTTCTTTCTTTCCCCAAACTATACTTTCCTTATTATTTCCATTTTGGTGGTCAAACTTATAGATCTTCCTGTTGCCTGCAGGAATACGCAACTACAGTAGGATCAACTAGACAACAATCCTTTCCCAGCTAAAGCTTTATAGCATTGTTTACTTCAGATACACTACTGCAACCTCATACCAAAAGCCTGTGTTTCCCCAGCCTTCCTTTGTCATCCTCCCAATGCCAATGCTGTTGTGTTTTTTTAAAGCCATCTTCTAGACAGAGGACAAGAAGGAAAAGGTGGGGCTGGGTGGACATAAAAAGACTTTGTAAAAAAAGTGATCTTCCTTCTGCAATTGCAATTAAAGAATGGTAAACACATCTCAGTTCCTTCTGTTTCTTTCCCTTCCTTCCTTCCATTAAAAAAAAAGTAGGTAGAAGCTAAACAGTCTCGTGGCTGGGAAAGAACAAGGTGTATTGACAGGAATGTACTTTGAAAATACATCTTTATTTCTCTATTTGCATAAACTCTTGCCACAGAAAGCTTCCTAGGTTTAACTAAAAATAAACTCAAGGGGGTTTCCAGTGCTAATTTAGCATGTACAGTTTCTAGCTTAATTTATCTGTTATTGCAAATGGGCAGCTGGTAAGCCATGGAGCACTGACCACTTTTTGATGGTGTGCCCAGTGCCTGGCTGCTGGAATTCCTGCAAAGAATATGGGGTGAGGTGAATCCCCATTGTGATCCTGCATGGCACATCTGATGGTCTTTAAGGAAAAGTGTGGACTCAGGATGCCCTAGCACAGATTAGTCACACCCTTAACTGAAAAGAAACACTGAGTGGAGCACTAGGATTAGGCCCTGTGAAAGACTGGAGTCAGCCTACTCCTGCTGCAGCAAGAGAGAGAAAATGTCCTACAGTTAACTCCTTGTAATTAAAAAAATTGTCACATTTTCAAATTGCATATTCTAGTTTTAAATGTTGCTAGACCCACAAATAAAATACTGAGCATGAGGCATACTGATTGCTACATCAATACAACACCCCAACTGAGATGTCACAACAGCAGTGTAGGGATGTTACATCATACCTCGCCAACATTAGCCATGCACTGTAGAGGAGGAATGATCAACCTTTGTTTCTTCTTTTTTTATGAGAAGCAAAATGTTCAAGGCTCGATCAGCCTTTTCCAACCTGATGTCAAACAGGTGTCCGACACATCTGGAGAGTGCCAGGTTGGGAAACGTTGAGCCTTCTTCCTTTGGAGAGTTATGTACTAGGGACTACAGTGGGACCCCCAGATCCGCTGGAGATTTGTTCGGGGTGGGGGCATGGATACCGAAAACCATAGATAATAGCAAACGCCATTGAAAATAATGGGACTTCTGGTCAGGGCTGGTTTAAGGAATTTTGGGGCCCCGTGCAATCCTTTATTTTGGGCCCCCCATATGTTTATCTCAGGTCAATGTAACCTAACCTATTCACAGTACAGGATGTTCAGATTACAGTAGGACCCCCCGTATCCATGCATTCATTATCCATGGGACACAAAACAGCACACCTATCATAGAGTCTTCCTAGAAAATGTGTCCTCCCTAGCCATTTTCTAGGCCCTCCAAGGCAACTCTATGGTAATTTAAACCAGAAGTCCCATTATTTTCAATGGTGTTCACTATTATCCACAGTTTTCAGAATCCATGCCTGCACAGAACCAATCCCCAGTGGATAAGAGGGGCCTACTGTATTACATAATTTGCTACCAATAATTTAATTTAAAAACTATGTTATAGGCACTAACAAAATATTTTTTGTTAATTAGCAATTAATGTAATGGTGTAGATTTCCTCAAAAAAAAAAAAAGTAGACTATAAGCTAAACATGAGTTAGCAGTGTGATGCAGCAGCAAAAAATGCCAATGCAATTCTAGGCTGCATTAATAGGAGTATAGTGTCTAGATCAAGGGAAGTAATAGTGCCAGTGTATTCTGCTTTGGTCAGACCTCACCTGGAAGACTGTGTCCAGTTCTGGGCACCACAATTCAGGAAGGGTATTGAGAAGCTGGAATGTGTCCAGAGGAGGGCAACCAAAATGGTGGGAGGTCTGCAAGCCATTATGCCCTATGAGGAGCAACTTAGGGAACTGGGTATGTTTAGTCTGGAGAAGAGAAGGTTGGGAGGTGACATGAGAGCCATGTTTAAATATTTGAAGGGATGTCATACTGAGGATGGAGCAAGCTTGTTTTCTGCTGCTTCAGAGACTAGGACATGGAGCCATGGGTTCAAACTCCAGGAAAAGAGATTCCACCTAAACATTAGGAAGAAGTTCCTGATGGTAAGAGCTGTTTCTATAGTGGGATACGCTGCCTGGGAGTGTGGTGGAGTCTCCTTCTTCGGAGGTTTTTAAGAGAGGCTGGATGGCCATTTGTCGTGAGGGCTTTGATTGTGTGTTCTGCAGGGCAGAAGCTGATTGGATGGGATGGCTGTTGGAATCCCTTCCAGCCCTATGATTCTAGGCTGCATTCAGAGCCTGATAAAGTTACTTTTGGATTACACCTCTCAGAATCCCCCTGCCAGCACCCTTCTCAAGGTCTGGTTGCATTGTTCCTTTTCCAGCATTCTCTAGCCCAGTGGTCTTTAAACAGAGGCTGGATGGCCATCTGTCAGGGATGCTTTGATTGTGATTTCCTGCATGGCAGGAGGTTGAACTGGATGGTCCTTGTGGTCTCTTACAACTCTACAATTCTATGATTCTGTGATATCCTCACAGGGAGTCCACAAAGGCTTGAAGGTTGTTTGGCCCACCTCCTCCCTGTAGTGGAACAGTCATGTGACAGGAACCAAGGCAAAGGCTGGCTGGCTTGGGCTGTACATTGCCATTCAATCCACTCCAGCCACAAACATTCAGGAAGAAGCAAAAGTGCCTCTGAGGGAAAGGTTAATGGATGGTGTAATTGTATGGTTTTAGTTATTAGCTATTATTATTAGGGTTTTAAATCTTGAGTTAAGTCTTAGGGCAACAAAAGATATTTAAAGGGGGTCCCTGGTAAAGAAAAAGTTAAGAACCACTGCTTAGCCCAATGGCTCTCACATAGCACTAATGGGATACTGGTGTTTTAGTGACAACAATAAAGCCATTGTTCCCAGTAATATTACTCCAACATTTTATTTATATTCTTTATATTCTTCTGTTAAAAGAGCTAGAGTGTTGTAGAAGTTTCAGCATTGCCCTATGACTGTGGAGATCAGGGTTTGAATCCTTACTCAGCCATGAATACCCACTGGCTCACTTTCAGCAAGTCACACTCTCTCAGCCTCAAAGGAAGTCAAAGGCAGACCCCCTTTGAACAAACCTTGCCTAGAAAATCCCATGATAAATTTTCCTTAGTCAGAAATGACTTCAAGGCACAAATTCCTTTTGCAGGTTGAACTCAGTTGGCAGCAAGGGGAGGAAGCTGAAGAAGACCAAGGGGGAAAGTGGGGGAGGAAGGGAGAGAAGGACAGGTTAAAAGCAGCTGGAAAGATGGGCTGGAGGGGATCTATGTGGAAGTTAGGAAAGGGAAGAAAGAAAGAAAGAGAGAGAGAGAGTGACAAAAAGTCAGAAAGAAGGGAGGCAAAGAAAGAAAGAAGGAAGGGAGAGAGGGGGGGATAAAAAGGAAGGAAGGAAGGAAGGAAGGAAGGAAGGAAGGAAGGAAGGAGCCTTTTCTGAAGATAGAGCAGGGGAGAACAAGAGATGACCCCCCCTTCCCTCCCCCCCTCTCTCTCACACACAGACACTCACCCCTCTCCAACACGCATTTGATGATGATCCTGGAAGGAGGGGGGAGGGAACAACAAACTCCCTCCAGAATCAGCCACCCAAAGAAAGCTCTGTCTTTCTCTTTTGCTTTCTTTCTAGTTTGGGAGATGCTGGTTGTTTTTTTAAAGCCAGCAGGAGGTTTTTCCAGGAGGAGGGTTAGGTCCAGATGGGGGCCCCTGCCTGTGTGGCTGCCCCCCGCACCCCGCAGATGCTGATTTGACGGTATGGTTAAGCCAGCCCTGCTTCTGGTTTAAAATACCATAGAGTTGCCTTGGAGGACCTAGAAAATGGCTAGAGGGGACACATTTTCTAGGAAGACTCTATCCTAGGTGTACTGTTTTATGTCCCGTGGATAATTGAATCAGTGGATAATGAATCAGTGGATATGGGGGTCCTACTGTACTCACCTTTCCAAACAATTTTAATAAACACCCACCATTTTAAAAATTATTGACATAGCTGATACAGGCAATGGAATTCTGTTGATTCATTACACTGGTGTAATTACACTAGTGTAGGAAATGGCATCAGGAGAGGAAAGGTTGCAGGTGCAGTGGCTGAGAAGTAAGTGTGTGTGGATGTGCCTTCAAGTTGCCTGTTGACTTAGAGCAGTGGTTCTTAATCTTTCCTTTACCTGAGGATCCCTTTAAATACCGTATCTTTTGTTGCCATGGACCCACAAGACTTAACTCAAGATTTAAAACAACAACAACATAATTACACCACCCATTATACCTTTCCTCAGGGGCCCTGGAGCAGGAGGGAAGACTTTTCTCCTGCTTCTTCCTGCAAGTTTGTGGCTGGAGCAGATTGAATGGCAATGTGCAGGCCAAGCCAGCCAGCCTTTGCCTTGGCTCCTGTCATGTGGACACTCCACTGCAGGCTGGAGGTGGGCCAAGCAGCCTTCAAGCCTTTGTGGACCTCCTGCAGACCTCAGGTTAAGAACCACTGACTTAGGGCAACCCTGTGAATTTCAGAGGTTTTTTTTTCAAGACAACTCAGAGATGATGTGCTATTGCTTTCATCTGAAATATAGCCTACAGCACCTGGAATTCCTTACCAGTGCCCCCCCCCCCAGTATCTGGTATTCCTTACCAGCACACACACACACACACACACACACCAGCTTAGCTACCAAGATCAGACACAATTTTGTGTCCTGGGGATATTTAGGCCATAGAGGAAATAAGGCACTGGAGAAATAGACTGCTTGGAAGGAAATGGTAGATTTGGTGTATCTTCCCTTGCCACCTCTGTGTGACTCTGGAAAAAGTGCATCCTTTAGCATATTGCGCTGATAGGATTTTGGCTTCTGCACACAACTCCTTTGTTGCAACAGCACCATTGCCTCCCGGTCTGGTTCTGGGCACAATTCAAAGTGCTGGTTTTGATCTAGAGAGACCTATATTGCTCTGGCCCAGGTTATATGAAGGATTGTATTCTCCCTTACAAAACTGCTGGTGTTCAAATATCTGCTGGGGAGGCCCTTTTCTCTGTCCCGCCACCCTCATAGGTACATCTGGTGGGAACATGGGAGAGGGCCTTCTCAGTGGCTGCCCCTAGGCTCTGAAACACCCTACCCAGTAGAGTGGGACTGACACCCTCCCTATTTTCTTTCCACAAACTGGTGAAGACCTTCCTGTTTTAATAATTCCTTTGAGGAATTATTCTTTAGGTGAATATGCTATTTGTTGCACTGTTGTGTTTTTTATCATTTATATTTTTAACTGGTTTTAATTTAGTTTAATCACTTCTTAATTTTTGGTATTTTGTGAATGTATAAATGTTTTTTAATCTGTTGTAAGCTGTTTTGAGGTCCCAAACTGAGTTTAAAAAAAAGGTTAGGAATCGGAGGCACTGCATTGCAGTGGTTCTGCTCCTCCCTCTCGGGTAGATTCCAGAGGGTGATGCTTGGGGACAGTTGGTCTGCAAGGAAAGAACTTAATTCTGGCATCCCACAAGGCATCATCTTGTCCCCGATGCTATCCAACATATGAAGCCGCTGGGAGAGCTCATCCAGAGGCATGTGGCGGGGTGTTATCAGTATGCTGATGACACCCAGATATATTTCTCCATGACTCAGTCTTCGGCTCTGACTTCAGATGGTGTCTCTTCTCTCAGTGATTGTCTTAGGGCAGCAGTGGACTGGATGAGGAAAAACAAATTGAAGCTGAATCCAGACAAAGAGGAGGTTCTCACGGTAGCAGCCCGAACCCAGGTACTAGGATACAACCTCCAGTCCTGGGTGGAGTCACACTCTCCTCCAGGGACTGTGTTCGCAGTTTGGGAGTACCCCTGGACTCGTCGCTCTGGATGAGAAATCAGGTAAATGCAACAATCAGGAGCACCTGTTTTCAGCTTCGGCTGATCCACCAGCTGTGCCCTTTCCTGGAAATCGGGGACCATGAGACCGTGGTACATGCTCTGGTAACCTCCCGTCTTGATTTCTGTAATGTACTCTATGTGGGGCTACCCTTGTGCTTGGTCCGGAAATTTCAACTAGTACAGAATATGACAGCCAGACTGGTCTCAGGTACATCTAGAAGAGACCATATAACACCAATCTTAAGATCACTTCACTGGCTGCCCATTAGTTTCCAGGCCCAGTACAAGGTGTTGGTTATCACCTTTAAAGCCCTAAATGGTTTGGGTCCAACCTATCTTCAGGACTGCCTCCTTCCATATGATCCTCCCCGTGCACTCAGGTCCTCTGGGAGGAATCTGCTGCAACCTTTAAAAACTAGGCTCTCATCGACCTCCCAGAGGACCTTTTTGGCTATTGCTCCCAGATTATGGAACGACCTGCCGGATGGGATCCGTCACATAAAAAGCTCTTAAGATGGATCTCTTCCAGCTGGCCTTTCCTGAATAGATACCCGGCCATCAGAAGGGGAAAAAATCTTATTAGTTCAATCCCATCCAGCTTTTTATTGTGTTGTTTTTAGTATTTTTAGTAATTATTAAGTATGTTTTAAATGTTTAATTATTTAATTGTATTTTAAGGGGTGGGTGGGATGGAGGGGTTTGTATGTATGTATAATTTAATGCTGTAAGCCCCCCCCCCCCGATTGCATTTTGTAGAGGGGTGGGATACAAATAAAATAATAATAATAATAATAATAATAATGCATTTTTTTTCCTCCCAGAAAAGGAATACAGATTTGCTTGTTAGTTTTAATTAATATTACAGGTACAGCTTACTTAGGACTTTATCAGATGGGGCTGTAATCATAGAATTACAGTACCACAAATAGGTTCCCATTATCACACGATGTTGTTGTTCTCCCATGGTCAATGTGTTCTCCACCCGTTAATTGCTCATCACTTTTCATTGATGGGAAAATCCATGAATAGTCCTCAACATTGTTCTTTTGACAATGTTGATGAGTGTGCAAAATCATGTCGCGCTGTAATCACATCCTTTTCCACACTCCCCTTTCCGAACGAGAACACAGGATGCACAGGGCACTCTTTTAATGAACTGTCACCTTTCCTTGGTATGTTTTTATGTTTGTTTAAGTGTTTATTTGTTAATTTCTTTTGCTATTTATGTGGTTTTGGTGTGTTTAAACAAAGTTGTGTCTTCTCGCGAGAACAGCTGAAATCTCACCCATACACAATCACGGAAGTACAATCCCGTTCTTAAACTGCTAATGGTTGTGCAATGATTCTGTGGTAGTAGTATCATGCAATTACAGTGATGTGCAATAATTACTGTGATCATGCCACTATGTTTCCACTTTCCTCAATAGTGGAATTACAGCATTTTTAGACCACAGGAGATTATCAGACGTGGCAAATACTGTATTATAATATCAAAACTAACTTCCCTATCACACAGCTTCATGCCCCAGCATTCTGCAAGTGTTCTGCTGCTGTCAAGAGGGCATTTTTTTTTAATTAGTGGTCAGAAGCCGCAATTGATCTCCCATGGCATTTGTGGGTTTTTTTGTGGCACTGCTTGTCTGCAAAACTATGCTCCATTCCGCTGGCATGATCAATGGGCAGTCAGTCCCCACCAGAACACTTGGTGAGAACAGGAAAACTAGGTACCGTATGCTCTTTTTGTGAACTTCCCCATCTTGTTTGCAAGTATCCAAGTGCATTTTGGGACTTTTTCAGATGGGGCCAAATGCCCTGTTCCTGCCCTGCAAGCCCCAGTCCCATTCCTGCTGTGGAATAAAGGAAAAATGTTCAAACACTTACCTTCATTCTGCGGCAGGAATGTCCTCCCTCTCCCCTTGCTGGCTGGTAGTAAATGCAGCCGTCGTAAGGCTGCCTTTAAACTGGCAACTGAAATCCTGCTCATTCTCGCTAGAAATTTAAAAATAACCCCCCCAAACGTCAAAATAGTACACCAAGCACAAAAACACATTAAAAAAACAAGTAATCTGGGGAGGGGGGCACTTACCTGGGTGTCCCGTTCATGCCCAGAAGTGTCCAGAACAGATCTCCCCCCCCCCCCGCAGTTGTCATTGCAGGAGAGGAATGGAACACCTTTCAGACCACCGTGATTCCGTGACAGAAATGGAACGGGCGGTCCAAAAAAAATGTTTCCCCATGATGAAAATATCACAGGGAAATCCAGAATAGGAATGGGGCAGATACGGAAAAGGGTCAATGTATTCTGAAAGGAAGATTTTTTTCCCACCCCTGTTCCATGTCTCCCATGGAATAAATAGCCCATCTGAAAATGTCCTTGGTGCTTGTGTTTTTATTTTTGGTAACTTAGGTGTTTTTGGACGTTTAAGCACAGTCGCATCTTCTCACGAGAACCACTGAAATCTCGCCCATACAAAAATGTGTAAGGAAGCAGTGTGAGCAATCATATCTCTAGAATTCAGGGATGTCTATGTCTCATGATTACAGCAGTGTGCGAAAAGAAGTGTTATTATGCCAGGATACTTATGCTGTAAAATATAGTTCCAAAAAAATGTTTTAGATGCTCACCTGATAATTTCCTTAGTCTGATAAAGTCCCTAGACTGCATGTAGAGGACGCTAATAGGGCACAATGGAGCTTTACTTTCCCTGCCCAGCCAACCAATTGTGTGTGCATGTAGATTAGGCTGGAGAGAGAAAACTAAGCCACCTGTTGGGGTCCTCTGTGAGTGGTGTGTATATGTGTGGGCCTTCAAATCACCTGTGGACTTATAGTGACCTCTTATAGGGTTTTCTGAGGCAAGGAATACTCAGAGATGGTTTTGCCCATTCATTCCTCTGAAATACAGCCTACAGCAACTGGTATTCATTGGTAGTCTCCCATCCAAGTACTAAACAGGGCTGACCCTGACTAGCTTCAAAGATCAGACAGGATCTGGTGCTTTGTACAGCGGGATGGTGTCTCTTCTTTTACTGTGTCTCTCTGTTTTGGCAAAGGCTGTGCATAAACAAGTGTAATTTTAGAAGCCCCAAATGGCAGTGGGGATATTTGGGCTGGAAGGGTTGTGCACGTGTAATGGGCACTATTTGGCTATTGCCTTAGAAGGGTTTGTTGCTAATGACATCTCAAATCTGATGCCATTAATGTCTGTGATAAGGTATTTGACCATATTTCATGTTGCAATTGCATTGAAGTTGCTAAGTTATCTAAATGCAGAATCTCATATTCCCTGAAATCAAATATTCTGCTTTTCATGCTGGTAAAGTACAATATCTCTACAACAGAAACATTCTCTTGCAACAAGAGATATGCAGTCTGCCTGGCTATGTAGGTATCTCAGACATTTAACAAACTAGCAATGACTTAAAATATTCTGCATTTTAGAGCTTAATCATATTTGCCAAAATCTGACTTTCTTCCTGCCCCCCTGCAGTTCTCTGCACTACCACAAAGCCAGCCCCAGACAGCAATTTTCAGTGGCCTAGAACTGGATTTGTGGATGCACATGGTGGGGGAGTTGCTGCAATGGGGAGGAGGATTGCTTTCCCTCCCATTCCTGCTGGATTCAGATAATAAATTGGTCACCAAAAGTGATTAGAAAAAGTACCCAAGGTCAAGTATAGATACATTTCTTTTACATGGGCAATATCCTAGCAGTTTTTAAAAAGACAGCCGTGTTACTCAGTTACAGTTTAAAAAGGAAAGGAAGGAGACATCTAGCAGCACATTTAAGACTAATGCTGCTACACTCCCATACCTTCCAACTGTCCCAATTTTTCAGTCACAATTAATCTTCTGTTGTCCTACTTTTTCAGCTACTTTTTAAAATGTCCCACTTTGTGCTCAGCTTACTTCAGTTGCTGCAAACTAGGTTCAAAGTAGAGCCAGTGTGGTGTAGCGGTTGGAACACTGGACTATGACCAGGGTTTGAATCCCCGCTCAGCCATGGAAACCCACTGGATGACCTTGGGCAAGTTACACTCAGCCTCAGAAAAAGGCAAAGGCAAACCGCCTCTGAACAAATCTTGCCAAGAAAAGATTCATCTTAGTGTTGCCACAAGTCAGCAATGCACACATGAAGGCACACAACAACAACAACAACAACAACAACAACAACAACAATATTCAAAGTGTAAACGTGGTTTGCCCTCAGTTAACTCAACAGTGAGGAAAAAAGAGGAAAGGGCAGAATTTTACCCTTCTCTGTACATAGGAAAAAGCAAAGTGCTACAGCCTCTGTTTTTCCTCATTAATAACTTTTGCCATCTTGAGCATACTCTGATGTTGCTTGACCATATGTTCATTATGTATTTATTTAAGACTCTGCCTTTCTCCTTATGCACAACCCAAGGTGCCCTCGGATCCTACTTTTCATCTGTGAAATATTGGAGGGTTTGCATTCCTTCCTTGCTCCTTTTTCTTTTTATACAGTTTTTTTTCTTTTTGTACAGTTGTCCCTCCGTACCATGGATTTGGTATCCACGTATTTAAGTATTCAGAGCTTGAAAATATTCTTTACAAAATAATAATCCAAAAAGCAAAGCTTGATTTTGCCATCTTATATAAGGGACACCATTTTGCTATGCCATTGCATATAAAGGGACTTGAGTATTCACGGATTTTGGTATCCACGGAGGGTCCTGGAACCAAACCTCAGCGAATATGAAGCGACAACTGTATTTTATTTCACTTTGGGTTTTAAAAAATAGGCTAAACACAGTCGTTCAGTTCTTGACTAAAGTAGACCCATTGGATCAAAGCAACTTACATAGGGTGTCTAGTAAGTTCTTTCAACATTTTGAGTGCTTTACATTTCTTTTGGAGACCATTAAAGGACTTCCACTGGAGGTATGTAGGAATGAATAGGAGTGTCTTGGAACAGGATTAATAATCCATGATTTTCTTGTGAATATTAAGACTATCAAATGTCCAAAAGACATGTACTGTATGTTTATTTTTCCTATACAGTTTGACTCACCTTTCTATGGCAAATACAATTGGGGTAGTTTACAATTTCAGAACTTCACACACAAAGCATTTAAATAATAATTGAAATAATTCTAACAGTATACACATACCAGTGCAAGGTTAGAAATTAAAAGCAGTAGTGGAGACAAGCATGCAAAAAGAGGAACAACTTTTAGAAGTACTTGCTGAAATAAGATTGTTTTCAGACCCTGCCTTAAAATGGGCAAGGGAGAGGAATATTTCTCTTGGAATATGCTTTCACAATTTTATTCTCTATGTTTATATTGTGCAGTCGACAGAAGATAAATGATTTATTTCTTTATTCATTCTGGGTATTAAAATGTTTCCTTCAGTTTCTAATCCTTTGATAAAGTAATACATCAGTCATTTTCGAGCTTTCTTCCAATAAAATCATGAGGACTAGAAGCAAAGGGAAAGGATTCAGAAACTGAATACCTAAAGGGGAAATGAGATTCAAAGCAAAGCACTAAAAGGTAACACAAGATAAATGTTTATTAGGAAGGCTGGTAAAAATGAGCTTCATTTTGTTGCAAGGGAAATACAGTTGTCCCTCCATATCCATGGATTTGGTATCCACAGATTTAAGTATTCACGGCTTGAAAATATTCTTTAAAAAATAATAATCCAAAAAGCAAACCTTGATTTTGCCATCTTATGTAAGGTTCACCATATGCCATTGCATAGGTATATACCAGGGAGCCCTGGTGGCGCAGTGGTTAAATACCAGTACTGCAAGTCACCACGTTGCAAGTTCAATTCCAGCGGCCTCCAAGGTTCACTCAGCCTTCCATCCTTTCGTAGGTCGGTAAAATGAGTACCCGGCTTGTGGGGGCAATTAGCTAACACACATTGGAAGCTGCTTCTTGCAGTGTAGATGTGTAAATTGCTGTTGCTTAAAACAATTTGTAAGCCGCTCTGATAGCCTTGTGGCTGAAGAGCAGGGTATAAATAAATAAATAAATAAATAAATAAATAAAATTAAATAAAAAATAATGGGGCTTGAGTATTCATGGATTTTGGTATCCACAGGGGGTCCTGGAACCAAACCCCAGTGAATATGAAGGGACAACTGTACATGTGGCAGTTATGTCCTCTTCTTTGCCCATATTTGGCTCAACTTCTTAGTGTTTCACTCATGACTACACAACATTATTTAGGGTGGATGGTAAGGGCAGGGAAGATCCAATTCTCATGATTGCTCAGTTGATGTTTAGGGCCTTGACTACTTTCTGCATGTTCAGCTAAGCAGATCATCAATAATTCCTTATGTTGGTACCAGAGTTTACTATTTTTATTATGTTACCTGTTTAGCGCTCCTTTCCACAGACATGTACCCAAGGCAAAAATCTTCAGTTCACAGCAGGTATGGCATAGTGACTAAGAGATTGATCAGGATGTCCCCATTGATGGATCAGTACAATCTGGAGAGTGCCCTTCAGTAAGTCACTGTTTCACAGGGTCCTATTTCACTACACAATTACAGCCCTGTGATTCCACTTTAACTGCCGTGGCTGCATCCTATGGAATCCCAGAGTTTATAATTTGGTGAGGTACTAGAGTTTTCGGGCTGAGAATTCTAAATACTCCTCCCTAAATTGCTGATCCCAGGATTCCATAGGATCCTAACATAGCAGTTAAAGTGGAGTCATAGCACTATAAGAAGCCCTGGTGGCACAGTAGTTAAATGTCAGTGCTGTAGCCACAACGTTGTGAATTCCATCCCATAGGGCTCCAAGGTTGACTCAGCCTTCCATCCTTCCACAGGTCAGTAAAATGAGTACCCAGCTTGTTGGGGGCAATTAGCTAACACACTGTAAACCGCTTAGGGAGTGCTTTGCATTGATAAGTGGTATAGAAGTATAAATGCTATGCTATTGCTATAACTGTGTAGTGTGGAAGGGCTCTCTCTCAGACCTCCCATCTGCAACATGTAGGCTAATAGTACTGACTCCCCATTAAGGATTGTTGAGCATTAAACTAGATAATCACGTGGAGTGGAGGAGGTTCACAAAAGTTTATGCCATAGTAAGTTTGCTAGAAAGGGCTGTATAAATATTAAGTAGTATTGCTGTTGGTCTTAGACAAAGCTTAGAGCAGTTGCTAAACCAGCTTTGCTTTGCCCAGCCCCAGCTGACTTGACAACATCACTATCCAAGTAAAGAGGGATTCCTATAATGGTACAGGCCAATGTTGGTTCAACAAGAGTGAAGCTCCAAACATATTTGGCTTTTGAATTCTACTGAGTTCCAGCTACCTGGGCATGAGCCAGCTGCCCAATTGTTCCTAATCACAGTAGGAGCTGCTAAACCAAGGCTCCTTGTTGCTCCCTACTTCACCAGGAGTGATTAAACCAGATGTGGGCAACATTTGGCCCATGGGCCACACATACCACCTAGGACATTGTTGTGGCCCCCAGAGCTCCTGCTACTTTTATGGGGCCACAAAAATGTCCTAGGTGGCATATGTGACCCATGGGCTATATGCTGGCCACCTCTACTCGAACACCTCCTACTGCAGTACTGCTGCTCCTAGTGTTGCTCCTAATGTTTTAATAGCTGCAATTTCAGTGGCATTTGTTGTTAATTGCTGTCCAAACAAGACACTTTGTTTTTGTGTGAAAATGAGTTTTTCAGCAATCACAAGCTGCGGGGGGGGGGCTTCTGGTTGCCACCATGTGCCAAATTTCAACTGGCAAGGGGATTGCAGCACATGGCAGAATCCAGGTGGATGACACTGGTCACCATATCTGTCAGAGCTGCCAAACATTGTGCTAAGGCAACAGGAGGCCGCCAGAACAAATAAAGTGGAATCTCTCTCTCTGGCTTTTCTTCGCAAACGAAGATTCAGGAAGGACTCATCCCGCGCTTTCTGCAAGCGCGCTGATGACTAAAAAGGCCAATCCAAGATAAACAAGTCCGGTTGCAGAAAGCACAGCAGAAGGTCTCCTTGGGTGATGTTTTTGGGTTGTGATTCTTTCTGTGTTGTCGTTTCTCTTCAATACTTGTTTGGCGTGAGTTCTCAAATAAGGCTGCAGCATTGTGGATAGTGCGTCTCCATACCTCCCGATGTGAGGCCAGGGCAGACCACTGTTGGTGATCAATTTGGCCGAGTCTGAGATGTTGTTTCAGGGAGTCCTTGTATCGCTTTTTTGGAGCGCCCCTCTTACGCTGACCTGTGGCGAGTTCACTGTAGAGTACTATTTTTGGAAGGCGATGGTCCTCCATCCTAGAAACGTGCCCTGCCCAGCGCAGCTGCGTTCTCAATATCATGGCCTCAATACTGGTGATCCCTGCTTGCTCAAAGACAGCAACGTTCATCACATAGTCAGTCCAGTGTATATTTAGGATTGTGCGTAGACAGCGCTGATGAAAGCGCTTGAGGAGTCATAGGTGGTGGCAATAGGTGACCCATGTTTCAGATCCATAAAGGAGGATAGACAGTACAATGGCTCTATACACACTGATTTTTGTGCTTTGCCTCAGGTGTTTGTTGCTCCAGACTCTTTTGTGAAGTCTTCCAAATGCACTATATGCCTTTGCTAATCTGTGATCAATCTCTTTGTCAATCTTGGCATCTGAGGAGATGATGCTTCCCAGGTAGGTGAACTGCTGGACAGACTTGAGCACAGATTTGCTGACGGCAATGTGGGGATGGTGGTGTTCGTCCTGTGGTGCAGGCTGGTAAAGAACTTCTGTTTTCTTCAGGTTGACTTCCAGCCCAAACAGCTCTGCAGCTGTTGCGAAGCAGGATCTTAGGCGCTGCAGAGCTGCTTCTGTGTGGGCAACAAGGGCAGCATCATCAGCGAAGAGCAGCTCACGGACTAGATAGTTTAGAGTCTTAGTGTGAGCCCTCAGACGGCTTAAGTTAAACAAGCTACCATCAATACGGTAACGTATATAGATGCCGTCATCTTCTTCAAGCTCTGCCATAGCCCTTTGGAGCATCATGCTAAAGAAGATTGTAAATAAAGTTGGTGTAAGAACCCAACCTTGCTTCACTCAATTAGTTATTAGAAAGGGCTCTGAAAGAGCATCACCATATCTGACTTGACCACGCTGGCCCTCGTGTAGCAAGATAATCATTTAAAGGAATTTGGGGGGACATCCTAGTCTTTCCAGGATCTGCCACAGACCTTCTCTACTTACAGTGTCGAAGGCTTTGGTGAGGTCAACAAATGTTACACAGAGACCCTTGTTCTGCTCCCTACATTTTTCTTGCAGTTGTCCAAGGGCAAATACCATGTCTGTAGTACTCCTATTGGCTCTGAAGCCACATTGGCTTTCAGGGAGAAGTTCTTCTGCAATAGCAGGAACTAATCTGTTCAGGAGTATCCTTGCAAGGATTTTTCCAGCAATAGAGAGCAGTGTTATGCCTTGATAGTTTGAGTAGTCGGATTTTGCTCCTTTTTTCTTGTACAGGGTGATGATGACTGCATCTCGGAGGTCTGATGGCAGTTCCCCTTTTCCCCAGCAATTCACAAGGAATTCGTGGAATTTTTCGTGGAGTGCATGACCTCCGTGGTTCCAAACTTCAGGTGGGATTCCATCAATCCCAGCTGCCTTGCCGTTTTTCATCTGCTGTATGGCCTTAAGGGTCTCTTCCAAAGTGGGAGCTATGTCCAATTCATTTTTCATCGGTTTTTGTATCATATGTTGGATAGCTGAGCCTTGGACTACTCGGTTAGCGCTAAAGAGACTTTGAAAATGTTCAGCCCATCGATTCAGGATGGAGGCTTTATCAGTAATTAATGTTTGACCATCTGTACTGTATAAGGAGCTTTGGACCTGATAAGTAGGTCCAAACACTGCTTTAAGAGCTTCATAAAATCCTCTATGATCACCCAGATCTGCACAGTGTTGTGTCTTTTCTGCTATATTGATCCACCACTTGTTCTGCATGTCTCGGATTTTTTGTTGTAGTTTACTACATGTGAGGCGGAAAGCTGCTTTTCTTACATGGCAGGTTGGCTGGGTGAGGTATGCCTGGTGAGCAGTTCTCTTCTTTGCCAACAGCTCCTGGATCTCTTGGTTGTTTTCATCAAACCAGTCTTGATTTTTCTTGTGGGAGAACCCGAGGGATTCTTCTGCAGACTGGAGGATACTGTTTTTAATATGTTGCCAAAGCACTGTAGTAACACCATAACAGTGTTGTCTGAAAATCTCCAGAGTCAGAGGAGGACATAGCAGGGAATGGCCCTAGGGACCCTGGCACAGGTTTATTTACACCGGTGCCAGCAGGGAACCCTGCCAACCTAGAGGCTCAAGCAGAGGGGGAAAAGAAAGAAAAAAGAAAGAAAGGAAACAACCATTTGCTTCCAAGCTGTCATGGGGTGGGGGCAGGCAGACTTGTGCACTGCTCTCTGCTCAGCCCATAATTTGAGATGAGGAGGGGGACACAGGAAGTGGTTCAACCTCCGAAACCATCTCAATACCTAGTAGAGCCTTGTTTAAATGGCTGGGATGCTTACACTTGTGATTACACTTTTTCTAGCAAAGAAAAGCCAAGTTGCCAGGGTCGACAGAGGGGGTGTCATAATTCACCCTCCAGAGTCCAATGATTCAAATGGAGAGGAAGAGACAGATTCCTAGAAATCTGCAGGTCCTGATAACAATGGTCTCACTGAGTCTGAAGAGCTGGGGGTTGAAGCAGAGGGAGGCCCTGCTCCCTAGCAGGGGGTGGCAGACACTGAGGATGCTGAAGACATGCCACCATCCTTTTCTGAATGACGAAGAGGTAAAGAGAGATTACACCAATCCCAGTGGCTGTTGAATAGGAGACACTGATTAATTAGGCCCCTGGTGTTTTGGAGACAGCTGCCCATAAATTTCCCAGCAGCTCCCCAACATCTCTGCTGTTCACAACCATCTTATCTGGGTGATTAAGAGTGTTCTTGATGCCTGGACTGAATGAAGTACTCGACAGTTCTTGCATTCTAACCACTTGCTGACTGGAGCATAGGACAAGGGGAAAGCTGCTGACTTAGAGCAGTCAGCTTCTCCATTGACTGCCTTCAATGTGCTTGGAATTGAGAGCCTTCCCCTCTTGACATTCATGTCAATGACTTCTTACTTCCTTCATAGCTACTACACCTACAGACTTTTCCCACATGCTGCTGATGCACCACTGTCTGTGCCATTGTGTTTACATTGGCATAGTGCACCCATAGGATTCCAGCCATTCTCTGCAACCACCTCCCATTTTAAGTCTGTAACCAAATTCATACTCTATGGCTTGAATATCAGCCACTCCCCAGTATCCACCCACTTCTCTCCCCCGCCCCGCCCCCATCTTGCCTAACAAAGGTTTTTGGAGAACTTGAAAGCTAGCACAGTGATAAAAGAGACCCACTTCTAGCCTGCCGTCTTCCCTGATTTACTCATATACTTAATAAGAACACTGGAAAAACAGACCTAGAATCCTGGGTGGAGTTAACGAGACTGGGAGAGGCAGAATTACAGAGGAAAATGGAAAATGAGGGGAGAGTTAAGTATTCTTTCTCTTGCCAGCTGCTTCTACCCTGCAAATTGTCTTTTACTGATCTGTGCTGACCCAAGATGCTTTATTGCCTAAGGTAAAGATAAGATGGTACCCTCTCCTCCGTTTCCACATAGAAAAAATTAACTGAAAACTTACTACAAGGATTGTAGCAGGAGAGAATGCCCCAATGCACCTAATGACAACAGGCCAGCTTAGAGGGTGCTGGACAGGTTGTGTGACACATCAAACTTTGTCCTTTAGTGCCTTGTCATTCCACATTTTCTTGCAGCATCTGCTGCCCGAGGCAGCCTCCTCACATTACCTGGTCCTGCTGCTTTACAGTGGAGGAGATGCACACAGGGTTTAGAAAGTTGATTTTGAAAAGTAATTAATTTTTCTTGCTTGTTATAAAATGTTTGAAAATCATTTCATTGTTGTTAGGCAGTCCAGTGTTGAGACAGTAACTTTTTGTATTGCTTTTTACTTTTTTTGCTGCTTTTTGTTGCTTAAAAAACCCCATAATATAGCTAAGTGAGAGTATGGCTTAATATTAATGGGGAGGGGTTAAGTACCTCCAAAAGTGCCCTTAAAGTGTCCTTAAAAGGCAAGTTTAACAAGTACCTAGAAGATGTTGCTTATTTATATTAATAAAGTAGCTTCATTGCCATTAATTACATATGTTTGGATGTAACTCAGTTACACTACTGTTCACCCTATTTCCAGTAACTGATCACAAGTAACTAATATACTTGTAACATGTTACCTTCAAGTTCTGAAACAGTGGAACTGAAACTCAGATGTGTCCTTGTGTCCCACCCCAATAATGTATTACTTTCAAGCTCTGAAGCAGTGAAAGGGTTGCATGACACAAGAGAGCCGTGGAATGTGTAGTTCCATCCTTTGGATGCAGCCCCAAGTGTACTTGCTAGGAAGTGAGTCACGTCCAAGCAAACATGTTTTAGGATCCATCCATTAGGGGAGAGTAAACACTTGGTAAAAGCGACAGGAGCCCTGCCTAAGAAAAGTATGAAGAATTGCCTCACAGTTGAGGTATTTTTTAATATAACGATGGAAGAGTCTTCTGCTTTAAATCATCAGCTGAGAGTAAATATTCCTGGCCTCACTTTTCAATTTAATGGGTGTAATATGTTTCTGTTTCCCTTCCCTTTGTAAAAATAACATGAAGTTCAGAATTGCAGAATTACTTTCTTCTGGAAGAGAAGAAAGCAAAGGAAGTGTTCACTTATAGTCCCTTTATGAAAAATGTGTTTATTTTCAACCGGGGTGGCAGTCCTGTGGTCCTCCCGATGTTGTTGGATTGCAACTCCCAACATTCCTCACTTTTGCCTATGCTGGCCAGGGTTGATGGGATTTGTAATTCAACCACATCTGGAAGACTGAATAATTCCCACCCTTGATTTACACATATCCAGACTGCAGAGGAAGGGAAATGAAGCAAATTTTATGGTAAGTGCAGATTTCAGTGTTGTTGTTGTTGTTATTATTATTATTTCTTACCCACCTCTCCCTATGGATCAAGGTGGGGAGCAACAAATTAATATATAAACATAACATTGGTTAACACATATCAGTTAAAAACATATATCAATTTAAAAGAACAAGTAAGACCAAGACATTTTAAAACAATCAATACACACTTTAAAAACATGTAGGAGATTATCGGACACAGTGAAAATCGCATCAGAAGATTGCAATGAGAACAGGAACGGGGGATATTATCAGACGACGCCATCCTTCAGCATCCCAGGGTTAAGTAAGGTGTCCCTTTTTATTGGAGGCTTGTCCCCATCAATGAAAAAGTGAAGCCTTGTCTGTGGCAGTGCTACACCCCGGTAACGGCTGAGGAGGTGGTCATCTGATAATGTTGCCCTTTCTGTTCTCATCACGATCTTCTGACATGGTTGGGGACACATTTTTGCCACATTTCTCTGTGTCTCCCTGGATAGGCCTGCCAGAGGAGACTGGTCTTTAATGCTGTTTTAAATTCAGACAGCATATTCAGGTGTCGTATCTTTCCCAGCAGGCCATTCCATAGCCTAGGGGCGGCTAAAGAAAAAGCCCTCTGGGTGACTGTTGCCAACCTAATCCTGGCTGACTGGAGCAAATGTCCCCCAGAGGACTTAAGTGTACGGAGAGGATTATATGGGAGAAAACGATCCCGTTGATAACCTGGACCCAAACCATGTAGGGCTTTAAAGGTAATAACCAACCCTTGTACCTTGCCTGGAAACTAATTGGGAGCCAGTGGAGTGGTTTTAATATTGGTGTAATATTGTCATTCCTGGGTGTACCAGTGACTAATCTGGCTGCTGCGTTTTGAACCAACTGAAGTTTCCAAACTTGGTACAGAGGTAGACCAATGTACAGCACATTGCGAAACTACCGCCGTGAGGCTACCAGTATGTGCACTACCATCTTTAGGTCCTCCAATATGTGTCAAACACGCTCAGTTGCCTCATACAAAATAAATATTCAGCAGGGTCATGAGATGCAGCTCTTGCAAGGGTGTGCAGCTGCAAGAGAGCCCAAGAAAAGGGCTCCTCCATATTTAGATGTAGTGTAAAAGAGGGAATTTCAGCAGGCACAGTTTGCACGATGAACTACATTTGATGACATTCGCTAGTTTGCATGACTGTGAAAAAGTAGGAATTCAGTCTTCTTTGCGGTTGTCTATACGAGGCCAAAAGAAATGGAGTGCTCTGCAGTAATAGCAAGTTGCAGTAGCTGCAACTTGTCTTAATGGTTTTAAGCCCCCATAAACTTCACATGCCCTCCAGCCAAGGTGGTAGCCATGAGTGAATTATGTTTTTTTTTAATCTGCTGCCATCAAACTTAAAAAAACACAACAACTATTTCCACAGTGCGCATAAGCGATATTTCACCTTTAGGAAAAAAAAAAAAGAGGGGAAAAAGAGATAAAACAAAACCCCATTTTATCACCTTAGGAATCGCTCCCTAAGGCAAAAATCCAACATGGTGGCAGTGGGTGCCGTTAGCAAGCCCGGCCACCCCCATGCTTGTCTGTGAGAGGTTTGTGCTTCCTCTCACATGGGAAAACAATCCATATTGAATTGCTTGTCCCAACAAGCGGGAATGCACATTCCCCTCGCTGTTTTTTAAAAACTCCAGGGGAAGCCGCAAAGGCTTTTCCTGAGGAGTTTTTGCTGGTTGGGGTGGGGGTGGGGGCTTCATAATATGGCAATACACAGGCATTCTGCGAGGAGTATTTTTGATGTTTAGACAACCCCTATATTGCCTGCCCACCCTAGCTCTTGCCTAGGTACTACTTCAAATTGCAAATGGGAGACTGCATGTTTAAATTAATTAATAAATAATTATCTTCACACAGAAACCTAGAATGTCAAGGAGAAGGTTCCAGTCTAGCACTGCCACACATAGCCATCTGATCTCTGCTCTTCTAGCCCACACTTGCCTGAAGCTCTAACTGTTACTTAAGAGAAAGCTGTGTATGCATTCCATTCCATTCCATTCCATTCCACGCTGCTGGACAGCCCAAATTCCAGGCAGTAAATGTTTCTTAATGAACTGGAACTGACCCTGCTAAACTGGTGGGTCTCACTCTGCTTTGGTTGTACTTTGAGGACAAGGTCATACCACAGTATTATTTCTTGCCCATCAAAATGTTTATCTAGCTGGAAGGAGTGGGTTTGGGACCAGTTGATCTCTTATCAACATTTTGTGATCCAAAGTAGAAAATGATTAAGCATAGTATGAAATTGCCTGTCTCTGAAAGTCATCTAGGGTATTTCCTAGCCAGCACTTCATACATGATCACAATTTGTGTAGGTTCAGTTTTCTTGTCCCTTTGCTGTCTTAAGAAGTTTCATTATGATATCACTCATAATGTTTTAGTCAGGCATTGACAGGAAAAGAAAAATGTAGTGTGCATTATGATAACTTCACAAAGAGTCATAATGAGGCAGATTTTCTAAGAAACACATTGCTGCTATATAAACTCCAAGTTAAGGGTCAGAAAATCATGTTTAAGGCAGCTTCATTTCTTTTGCTTGATTTTGTAAATAGGCTTCTGTCTACCTTTATTTCAGAACACACCACAGATGTCCTTCTTTTTGCCCATGGATTTGTACTGAGAGCTGAGGCTGAGCTAATTACTTCTGTGAAAGATTTCTTCTCAGTTCTCAACATCCTCCAGCAGGAAACAAAAACCCACCTTCCCAGCCAAAGAGATTTCCAGCTGCATCATTCACTATTTATTGGGTCTCTAGCATCACCAACAAAACATTGTCAGGACAGTTCTTAGGGAGGAAGGAACGGAGGGAATCAGTTTCATAAACCTAATCTCACAACAAGAATGGCCACTGGTCATACTGGATGAGCAATTCTGGTAGCTGTAGCTCAAAAGTAGATTTTTCCCAACCTAGCATAGTTCAAAACATCTATACTGAATGTAACCCTATAGAACAAAAAAGAAAAACATCCTCCACACAAGAGTGTTTTAATCTAGAGTATTAGTGGGTGCTACAGCTGTACATATGGTCACTCTACTGTGTTCCCTAATGCTTAGTTGGAAATCCATTTTATTTTGGCATCTATATCTATTAAAACAGTCTTACATAGTTAAGAGTCACCATCAGTCACCACATTTGGAAACGTGAAGGAATTTCTTCCTAAACTAAAATTAGTTACAATAAGATTCATATGTGTATGTGTGATTTCTTTCCTCTGCCAAGTAGAATTCCACTGTGCAATGTCTTGCAGAGTTACCTGCAGGCATAATGATCTCTGACAATGATGCTTCATAGGTCTTCTTTCTTGCGATACTCCCTAATTTGGATTTATTCTATGTGGAATTACTTGTTTCTCTTTACAGCTGGGATTGCAATTGCTGTAGCTGGATTCAGTACAATGAATCTTGTTAGCATTATATTACCTCTTGGAAGTTTATTCTAACTGTAATAACACACACACACACACACACACTTTTCGTGTTTGAGGCCTCAGCTCTGTGTAGCATTTAGACTGCAAGAGAATGAAGTAGTCAATTTCATTTAAAAACTCTTCATGTCACATCTCCAATTATTATAAATAACATAGCTGTACACAAAAGCAGATTGATTTGCATTGATGGGACCAGAGCATCCCTTCTGTTTGATGGATAGCTAGCATTCTCTTCCCATACTTTCTTGTCTGTGTGCCAAAATGTTAAGATGAGGCCTTTCTCGGTACCAACAATCAATAAAGTGTGAAATCAAAGGCTTTCATGGCCAGCATCCATAGGTTTTGTGTGGGGTTTTTTTCCGGGCTGTGAAGCCGTGTTCTAGAAGAGTTTATTCCTGACATTTTGCCTGCATCAGAGAATGGTGGTATGTGGGCTTTATACACTGTGAGTCCCTGTTGAAGAGGATTAATATGTAAATCTGTGTATTCAGTTGTTGGATGTTGAGTTCTTAGGGTGGGAGGATATGCGAGGGGGATTAGTGTCTATTTAGCTAATGGTTCATTGTCTGCTGGGAAGCCCCCTGTCCCTGGGGGAAGTTCAATAAAGTGCACTATGCTTGTAAAAAAAGGAAAGGGCCTTTTTCCTGTGGTAGCACCATGAAAGTTTGGAAATATCCACCTTAAGAAATGTGACTAGTACCAATTTGCCACACATTTGGCATCAGCTCAAAATATTTTTATTTTCCCAGGCTTTTAAATTGTTTTTGTTGTTTGTTTCTGCATTATAGTTCTATAATAATAATAATAATAATAATAATAATATTTTATTTCTATCCCGCCCCTCTGCAATGCAATCGCAAACGCAAGCTTTGTTGCATTAGTTTATTATTAGAAGAACATCTGTTCTCTTGTTTTGATTATATTATGTGCATTTTATGCAGTACCCTGGATTCTCTCAGGATGCAAAGTACTGTAGGAATTCTTAAAATAAATGAGCTTTCTTAATCGTTTGATGTCAGTCACTCTATAGGTATAACTCAGTTATCAAAGCCTCTGACAAAGATGCTCCTTTTTAGAAAGGGGTCATCTACACAATGAAAAAACTCCTTGTGGAATGTGAGGGGAATACCTTTTGTCTTGATGAGATCCTGTGGGGATTCACCATATTCAAAAAGGGGGGGGGAGTTCCATGTACTCTGCAATAACAGCCTTCTCTGTTTCTTGCACATTCCTACCCGTTTGAACAACCAATTCAATTCGGGGCACATTCCGGAAGTCAAAACGTGATTGGTCAGAAGTGTGCAGGGGCAGGCTTCCCGGTGATGAAGTGGCCAAAGCTGCTATTGTAGATTTTAACGGAAGGGATTGTGTGTGATTTTCAAATGGTAAAGCAATATATATATATATATATATATATATATATATATATATATCAGAAGATCACACTTTCACATCTTGGATTTAATGAGGTGAAAAATGTGCAATGGCAGGAACTTTTGGAGAATAATAACGTGAGTAATTCACTCATAGCCACCATCTTTATTCATGAACATGTGTGTCCACACATGTGGACTCTGAATGTCTGTGTGAATGTCAAACACAGATAGCTTCCCATACCAGCAATCTTGAGAAAAAAACATGAAGACAAATGAATGCTGCTGCGATGGTGAGTTAATGCGCAAATATCTGCTGTTAATTTTCTCAGCTAGCTGACCTCACAGTCTCTCTTTGCCTGCCCAACCCCCCATTTCCTCCTTGATCTCTGTCTAGCTGCAAGGTTTCTTTTTAATCAGCATTGGGAGGGTGGTGAAGAAGAGCTGGAGAAACACAGACTTTTGGTGTTGCATTGTAGCAGTGTGCTTGCAAGACACAATGCAATAAAGCCTTTTGCTTGGGAAATGGAGGATTCTACTTTTGCTGATCCTACTGTAGCCATGTGTGTCTGCTTACAGCAGAAAAGGGGCCCATCTACATGGAGGGCGGGGAATCCAAAGTACCTTGTAGTATTGGCATCTCGCAGCAGCAGCGACATATCTAAATAGTTTTTCTGGCCTTGGAAGCCCCCACAAGCCTCGCATTCCTGATGCGGCCACGACTGATTTCCTCACGTTAGTTCTTCACCGCCACTGTGTGGTTTTTTAAGTCACCCCAAGGTGTGCTGACACAATAGAGCGATTTTCTAATTTTATAGGATAGCAAAACAGAAAATATTCATCTTGTTTTTTTGCCTTAGTGAGCAATCACTAAGGCAAAAATCCAACATGGCGGCAGTGAGCAAGCCCCACCCCCACTCTCACCTGGCCAATCAGCTTTGTGCTTCCCTTCTAATTGTTTGTTGTTCTATAGTCCAAACAAGCAGGAATGAGAAAGAACAGGGGGCCGTTTACACGATGAAAATGTCCTGGGAAGAATTCGTGTTGATCCCTGGCAGTTTCCACGTACATCGGGTCGGGTACGTTATTTTCGGAAGGGAGGCCACCTTTTATCCCTCAACCTGCGGGACTTCCAGTCCCGCAGTTTGTGCCGGTTTTTTAAAAAGTCACGGGAGGATTCGGAAAATCGGAAATGTAAACAGCGTGGGACAAAATGTCTCAGTACTGGGATGACCGGAAATGGTGACTGGGGTCAGGCTTAGAGATCAGCGACCAGAAAAGGAGGGGTCAGTCACCCATTCAAGTGATCCAGCCTCACCAGCCGAAAACAAAGACATCCCTTCCTGCTGCACGAAGGTTGATGTGTGTGTGCATGTGAGCTTGTACTCAATCACCTTTTTAAATGGATTTCTACACTGCAAACCCTTCAGCTTTACCTTTTCCTCAACTTCATGTTACAGAGAGATCGTCGTAGCCCATTCATCCCCTGCCTTAGTCACCTCCCTGGTATTCCAGCCTCTGAGCGAATGAACACCCTTTAATTCCCCCTCTGTGCCTGTGCCTTTTAAATTGTCTGCCTGTAGTTGGTTTGCTGTAAGGGTTAACATTTTAAAGGGGAAACCCAACCCCCCCACCTCACTCGGCTTGATCTCCCTGCGTCTGAGCGAAAGATCTCAGTCTGGTCTTTCAAAGAAATTGCAAGCCTCTACTCGGCTTGCTTTCACAAGGAAAGGAGATGGTTTAATTGTTCCTCCGTCTAAGGTCTTTGAGAAGTGCCTTCTGCCTCTGTTTCAAGGGTTAACTTTTTTTAAAGAAGCGAGGGGAATACCAAACTTCTGCCCCCCTGTTTCCCCACCCCCCCAGCCAGCCAATAGCAGCGCTCCTGGCACGGAACTTTGAAGGAAGTGCGTCACCGAGGTTGTGAAAACACGAGTAATCACATACTTGATTGACAGCCAAAAACAAAAACAAAAAAACCAAAAAAACTACAACCTAAAAAAAAATGGAACTTTGGACGTGTAAATATCAGTCATGGGACCACCTGGGATATCCAGATCAGTGACATAAATTGAATAAACAGCGAGGGGTGGATTCATGATCAGAAAATCACGGTAAGCACTGTGACAATTTCTGTCGTGTAACTGGCACCCAGGAAAATCTGTGAAGGCTTTTACCCCCTTGTTTTGGCCGTTTTGGGGCCCCCTCCTTCTGAATAGTATGGATTGGTGTTGGATTCCATTTAGACAGGTAGGATTCCCAGCAAATTCCATGAGGAGTATTTTCACCATTTAGATGGGCGCAAGGTAAACAGCAGCAGCTGCCAATGAGCATTTATGAACAGAAAAACAGAGAGAAAAGGGGGAAAGCAGATTAGCCTACTTCATCTACTACCTGCAAATTTAGTCACCAAAATGGGAATTCTAAAACTAGAGGCTGGTGAAAGAAGAAGTTATACCTAGATGCATGTTGGAAGAAGCTTTCAAGTAGTCTCTAGAAGGTTCAAAATGTCTCTGTTTACTTATGCAAGACTTATCAGACCTGGTTATTTCATATCACATGTGTATATTGTTAGTTTTGAATAAAAAGTTTGCTCAAACACGTTGAAGTGTTCTTCTCTTTTGTCTAGTAGGATCCCTGTTATTTCTATGTTATTTCTACCTCTGGTAGAATCTCCTTCCTAGAGGATGTCCTTTTTGGCATATCAGTTTTCAAAGGATTTTCTCTCAGCCACATAGCATTTTCTTTCCAGGAGGATCAGCTCACTAGTTTCCCAGTTGCAGGGAAAAAAACATGAAGAGGAAAGACAAGTTACTCAACTGGCCAAACTTCCATGCTAAACATATTGTATAAACAGGGTTTGTAGTGGTTAAAAAGGAACTGAGCAGGAAAGTGGCATAGGGTCAATGCCAATTTCCTTGTTAAAACTGTAGAACAGTCTGAATCTAGATCTCTGAAGACACAGATCCCAATTCCTATGGCTGTACAAATGGCCACTTGAAGGACTACAGTTGCTGATAATACTCAGTCGTCCTCAAATGCATATGTCCTAAGGTGTCTTAATTTTATGCCAGTCTGGTACTGGAAAGGAGCAATCAACACTACTAAAAACAAGTATTGAAAGTAAGATAATTTTTTTCTTTAAAAAAATTTGTGGAAAGCAGCTGAAGTCAGAAAGAAACATAAGCCCTAACATGACTAGCTGAACATTCCCACTCTACTCACAATACATATGATGTTGATGTTCTGGGTCTTTGGATGTTCTTGAGAATGTGGCAGTCTGGACCTCGTTGTTCAGCCTGCGACCAAGCTTTCAGAGTGATGGATGGTGAGGCAAGCAGCACACCTACCTCTCCACCAGCCCCAAAGTATCTCAAGTCTCTCTGTTCTGGGCACCTCTTTTTAAGAAGGATATAGACAAGTTGGGGCAGGCAGAGAAGGGCAACAAGAGGTATGGAGAACGAAACATATCAGGAAAGGGTGAAGGAGCTGGGCACATTCAGCTTGGTGAAGAGAAGACTGAGAGTTGACATTATTGCACTCTTTAAATGCCTCAAGGAATGTCACAGAAAGGGGGCAGTCATGTTCTTTGCTGCCCCAGATGGTAAGGGCCAGGTATAATAGTCTGAGGTTTTAAGCAGGTAGATTTTGATTGAACACTAGAATGAACTTCCTGACAGTAAAAGTGGTTTAGTAATAGAACCAATTGCCTAGTGAGGTGGTGTGGTCTCCCTTTCTGGATGTCTTCAAAAAGAGGTTGGAGAACTATTTGCTGGGGATGCTTTAGCTAGAGCAGGGGGGTTGGTCTTGATGGCCCACAAGGCCTCTTTCAGCTCTGTGATTCTATGCTTTTATAGTACCAACGTTTCTGTTAAAGAAATAATGCCCAGGAACACATCTACTTCATGAACTGAGGTATACTTGCATTTGGTCAAGATCTATCATCTTCATTGCTGCTGTGGCCACTCCATCTCCAACATCCACATCTTTTTTTTTTCCCAAGAAAAGAAAAATCATTGTGATTCATCAAAGAAAAATTTAGTTGGTATCTTGGAAACTGAGAAACCTCTGTGCTAGATTTGTTTGTTTTTTCAAATTTTCAACAAGAATTTCCTTTCCTAATTGCCAGGTTCTGTGCCAGAAAAGCCTGGAAGTTATCCATCCTTAGTCAGCAATGAACAAGCTATTGTTTTCTCTTTATCCTCTCCCTTGTTTCCAAAGTGCCATTGAGTAGGTTTTTCAGGGCTGCTGGACTCTGTCATTTGCCATCACTGATAATGTGGTTTTGGATACCCTGGTTTTGCCAAGTCATCCTCTGGAGAGAAGAACACTGTTTTGCAACAACCTTATTTTCTCCCCCCACCCCTGCTCCCGCACCCCTGGCCTTTCTGTTCTTCTAAGTTGCTTCAGAATATTCCAGGCTGAATTGGAGCCAACCTTGGATAAAGCAGAATACTGTTTTTAGTGTATCATGTAGATCTTCAGTTTCAAAATACTTGATCCAGAAAACCTTCAGGAACGAGAATCCAGCACTCTGGTTTCCCAATGTTTGGCTAAGAAAACAACCTCTGCCTATTTTCACTGAAAGCACAGAACTTGATGCCTAGATGTTGGCCACAAATCATGGAATGGAAGGTAGCCATAGTTTAAATTCAGCTGACTGGTCTGCATTGGTGAACACAGATATTTTGCTCATGGATTCTTCAAATATTTCATGGCCACAGGGATTGGAAAATTTCTGAAACTCAAGTAAAAGCTGTTTAGGATGGATTTTTAACGTGATGTCACTTACTGAAATTTTCCTATTGACATAGGACTTTAATTAATTAAGTATTAATGTGCTTGTGTGTTGAACTTAGGCTGTACTATTATTATTTTTTTACAATCATTCCATACTTCTATTTTTGCCCTACCATTATTTCTACATATCCAGGTTAAATACTAAGTTTTGCATAGAAATGATCACCATCAAAGTGGTCTTATCTAAACTAGGACTTGGATTACTCATCAGTCTGATACCTGATTACTAAACTTCCTATCAAGAACTGCAATTTATGGTTAATGAATTACAGTTGTGAAGGTTTGAGTCCTACTTGTAATTCACATACTTCTGATCTAGGCCAGGGATACATGTTGTAGCTGCCATAGGAATACTACAGAAAAGTTCCACATGGTGTTATCCCATATCTACCTATGTATATCCCCAGTCTCTCAGTAATAAACTCTGTTTCCCTATTCAGTGGCTAAGAGGACCCTTGAGAAGAGGAATGGAGGATGGTGATGTGACCGATGGTGGTAAATGTTTCTGTGTATTACGGCAAGGATAAGGATCCTTTGGCAGAGAGACACCATGTTTCTGTGTTTTTAAATAACATTTTGTGTCCAGGTTGGTTTATAACATGTTCTGCTACTGCTGATTTTTCTGGCTGGCCCAGTCTGCAGTGTCTCTCATGTTTCTTGATTCGTGTTTGCACACTGCGTTTAGTGGTCCCTATGTAAACTTGTCCACAGCTGCATGGTATGTGGTAAACATGTTATAAACCAACCTGGACACAAAATGTTATTTAAAAACACAGAAATTCTGGACCAGGCCAACAACTATCATGTCAGAATGCACAGAGAAGCTATTGAAATCCACAAACACCTGGACAACTTCAACAGGAGAGAAGAAACCCTAACAGTAAACAAAATCTGGCTTCCAATTCTGAAAAACAATAGAATCAAAACTCAGCACTTACAAAGGAATTCCACCCAGGGACAAGAGGATTTCCAGCAGATAATGGCCCACCAAACAACCATTAGCCAAACATACATACACTAATCATCCTTGCATTTCTATACCCAGAAACTAACCATTCAATTACATAAATTTACATATACTCCCCAACAGGGGTTCACAACATATAAACTCCACATACACTCCTACCCAACCATTCTCTGCAGATGCCAGCCACAGATGCAGGTGAAATGTCACAGCCTCACAGCCTGGAAAAAACCCAAGGAAAATCTATGGATGTCGGCTGAGAAAGCCTTTGACTTCACAAAATGTATTAGGCTTAATAAAATGCTAGCAGGTTTCATTTTATTTGCTGAAATGTTTTATACTCTGCTGCCAGTTCTGTCTTGGTTTTATATTCTGCTTCTTTAGTCATTGTTTTATTTTTGTAAATTTTTTTGTATTATATATTTGAGCAGAATGTATATTGCCCAGAGATTTTTGCTTTATGAGCTGTTTAGATTGCAATAAAATAAAGCTGTTTTGTAATTAGAAGAAAATGCTTCCTTAGTTCTCTAGCAATGGTTAGTGCTCTAGTAATTTGTTCAATCATCTAAATCTGCAAGTATTGATTTTAAAACATGAGAGTTGTCACCTAACCAAAGAAACTTTTCCAAGTAAGCAGAAGGAAAGTTTTCAATGCATTTAATGGGTTGCTCCCATACTTCAGTGCCCCACACTGGCCATATTTCCTTATTTCCTTCCTTCCCTCCTTTTTTTCTTTCCTTCCTTTTTACAGTCAAGTTACAGAATTGGCTCACCTTCAAAAGCATCATCACAAAAATGATCCTAGTGATCACTGCATATTTTGGGGAGGAGGAAATGGAGATGATAATGATGATTGCTAATAATCTAATCTATTCCAGTCATGGTTTCAAGATTTTCTTGATGGGCTAGGAGCAAAGGAGAAGGAGTAAGGAAGACACTGAGGGAGGAAAGAAGAGGACGAATATAGCTAGAAAGAGGGGGAAGGAAAATAAGAGAATTCAAAGACATAGCCATGTTAGTCTGGATCAATATGTGAAGGGATTTTGCAGCACCTTTGAGACTGAGAGAAATATGCTACCAACATCTTTCTCTCAGTCTCAAAGGTGTTGCAAGAGCCCTTTGCAAAGAGGATGAGAGTGAGAAATAAGGTTGGGGAAGAAAAGAGATGACAAGTGTAGAAGAGAAAAAAAAGAGAAGAGAGTTGCCAGAAATGGGAGGGGGGGTTGCGTGCAAAGAAAGAGAACATCATAGCATAGCATCATAGAATTGGAAGAGACCACAAGGGCCATCTAGTCCAACCCCCTGCCATGCAGAAAGACACAATCAAAGCACTCCCAACAGATGGCCATCCAGTCTCTGTTTAAAAACCTCCAAAGAAGGAGACTCCACCACACCCCCAGGCAGTGTGTTCCACTGCCGAACAGCTCTTACCATCAGGAAGTTCTTCCTAATGTTTAGGTGGAATATCTTTTCCTGTAGTTTGAACCCATTGCTCCATGTCCTGGTCTCTGGAGCAGCAGAAGACAAGCTTGCTCCATCCTCAGTATGACATCCCTTCAAATATTTAGACATGGCTATCATGTCCTCTCTCAGCCTTCTCTTTTCCAGGCTGAACATATCCTTGATGTGCATGTGTGTATGTCTTCAAGTTGCTGTTGACTTATGGTGACCCTATGAATTTCATAGGGTTTTCTTCGGTAAGGAATACTCAGAGATAATTTTGCCAGTCCCTTTGTCTGAAATTCAGCCTACAGCACCTGTTATTAATTAGCAGTCTCCCATCCAAGGACTGACCAGGGCTGACCCTGCTTAGCTTAAAAGATCAGATTGGACCTGGTGCCTTTAGGGTATTTGGGCCACAAATACCTTGAAACCTCCATTACATTTTGGACTAGAAGGCAGATTTGCTGCTCCAGTGACGTAGGAGTGGTGCCATTCCAGCCATGATTGATTTCCACATAATTTGGCTCTGACCAAGCCCAGGTATTCCCCCACCCACTTGCTTAAACTGGAGATACCAGGGGTTGAACTGAAGACTTTCCGTATGCAAAACAGGCACTCTACCCTGAGCAATGGATCATTTTCCTTAAGCGGGTACCCTGCTTTCTACAGACATCACCTCTAACTTTCAAACTCTGATGGAAGGAGCCATTTCCTTGTTGCGGGCTCCAACCCTTCCCAGAATCCTTTCCCTTTACTGCTACAAGAAGCAGGATGGGACCTTTCCAACCCATCCTTGCCCTCCTTTCCAGCTGAGGGGTTCCCATTTCAGTGGGGTGGCAAATCTGTTCTGGGTTTTAGTCCAAACTTTGAAGAACTTCCCAAGGTACTGAACTGTCTTTTATGGGCTGAGCTCCAGGACCTCAGAGAACTCCTTGAAAATTTGGATAAAAAAATGGAAACAGATTCACCACACTGACCTAGAAATGACTTGCTGGCATTGTAGCTGCACGGCTGTCATGTGGGTAGGACCCACACAATTGTCCCTGACTACGTGGCTAATGGAGAAGATGAGTGGAAGGGAGTTGTATGGAAGAGGTATAGAAGAAAGGGAGAAAAAAGGTGACATTTAGATAGAACAGTGGTTCTTAACCCATGGTCTAGGGACCCCCAAGGGGCTGTAATGTCATCAAAGGGGGTCGGAAAAGGCTTGAAGGCTGTTCGGCCCACCTCCTCCCTGCAGTGGAGTGGCCACGTAACAGGAGCCAAACCAAAGGCTGGCTGACTGGCTTGGCCTGCGCATTGCTGTTCAATCAACTCTGGCCACAAACTTGCAGGAAGAAGCACAAGAAAAATGTTCCCTCCTCCTCCAGTGCCTCTGAGGGAAGGTTTAATGGATGGTGTAATTGTATTACGAACACAGCTCGCTGGGCAGGGTACCTAGGATGGAGGACCATAGCCTCCCAAAAATAGTACTCTACAGTGAACTCACCACGGGTCAGCGTAAGAGGGGCACTCCAAAATAGCGATGCAAGTACTCCCTGAAACAACATCTCAGGCTCAGCCAAATTGATCACCAACAATGGTCTGCCATGGCCTCACATCGGGAGGCATGGAGACGTACTATCCACAATGCTGCAGCCTTATTTGAGAGCTCATGCTGAACAAGTCTTGAAGAGAAATGACAACGCAGAAAGAATCACAACCCAGAAACATCACCTGAGACCTTCTGCTGTGCTTTCTGCAACCGGACATGTTTATCTCGGATTGGCCTTTTCAGTCATCAGCGCGCTTGCAGAAAGCGCGGGATGAGCCCTTCCTGAATCTTCGTTTGCGAAGAAAAGCCAGAGATTATCAGGTATTACTATTAGGGTTTTAAAACTTGAGTTAAGTCTTGGGGGTCCACAGCAACAAAGTATATTTAAAGGGGGGCCCTGGTAAAGAAAAGGTTAAGAGCCACTGAGCAAGAAGTTGTGTATGGAGAAGAGGAGAAGAGGATGAGAAGCAAAGGAGATACTTAGCCAAGGAGTTTGGTGTGTGTGTGTGGAGGGGAAGAAACTGTACTGAATGTCTCTTGAGACACTGAATAGTGAGGCAGTTCAGTTTTGAATAGTGAGACAGTTCAGTATTTCCCACACGAATCCCTCCCACCTGTTGAGAAAGTTTGAGAGAGAAAGAGAGAAGGATGAGAAGATGGCCATGTGGACTCTCTGAAAAGTCTACAGCAGCCAGTCTGAAAGTGGCTTGCAGCTGTACTCTTGTTCTGAGATATTTGTTCTTGCCCTGAGCCCAGACTTAGAGGTTCTTCTTATCCTGAGGCCAGGACACCCTGTCTTTTCAGTGGGGCATTTTAAAAGATATTTTCACTGCTATAATGGTCAATATTTTGGAATTTGTCCCATTAATCAGTGGACGCTGTGTTGAAGAATGCTTTTGACTTCGATTGCCAAAGGAAGGTGGCATTTACAGTCTATTCATCACAGAACAAGCCTGGCTATGGTAATCCAATTAACTGTCTGCTTTCATTCATTCTTGCCCACAAAACAGTTGTCTTATCAGATAACCACATTCTAAAAAGTGCCCCTTTAGAAAAGTCACACTGATAGAAACAATTAGCTTTTATATTGTACTCAGAATGTCCCAAAGGGCTTCCACCTATATTCTCTTGGTTATCTTGGGAAAATTTTGTAAATTTGTTCAGAGCTGTGATTTCCATTTTGTGAAAAGGAGATGGATGTGTGATGAAGGGGAGGCTGAGAGAGCAAAGCTGTGCAAAGATCCTTTAGGCAGTTAAGTGTGTCCACATTTGTTGTTACCTGCCATCAAGTCAACTTCAACTTATGGCAACCCTATAAATGAGACACCTCCAAGTCACCTTATCATCAACAACCTTGCTCAGGTCCCACATACTCAGGGCTGAATCCATCCATCTGTAATTGCACTGTAACAATACTTTACTGTATTGGTGAAATACTGGCTACTTCAACTGATGTACCTCTTATTGAATTCTGGGATTTATAGTTTTGTAAGTAACTGACCAAACTACAGATTCCAGGATTACATGGCATGGAACCAAGGGAAGTAAGGTAGTATCAAGCTGCTTCAATTGTGTAGTGTGGCTATCCTATGAGGCAAAGTTCGAGTCGGGGACTTCCTGCCTGGTAGCTTAAACTATTATCCACTACAGGATTTCAGCTCTTTTCAAGCAACAAGGCCACAGATGTCACTAGGCTACTTGTGCATGAACATCTTGGTTAAATCATTTGTGATATGTATTGGGAGAGGCAGGAAAGAAACTACAAAGACCTCCAAAATATTCTTTCCCAGCAGAGGTAACTGGATGCACAGCCAGGTATAAGTCCCACCTTGAGCTTTCCTTATCCAATTGGGCCCCAGTATCCACGGGGATTTGCTTCCGGGACTTACAGTGGATACTGGAAACTGCAGATAACAGAGAACCCTGTTAAAATAAAGGCACTCCAGTAAAAATATACTATAGAGTTGCCTTGGATGACCTAGAACTCCAGGCATTTTCTAGCACAGCTCTATGGTATGTGCCCTTATTTTGTGTCCTGCCAATAACTGAAATCATGGATGTTGGTTCTGCGGATACCGGGGTCCAACTGTACTCTCTGAAAGAACTCCAAAAGGATTTCTTTGAACTGGATAATGATTTCTCTGAACAGGATTGTGCCGCAAATAAGAAAATGCAAAATGACATTTGGGAAAAAGAGCCCCCACTTCAAATACACACTGCTGAGATTTATACTGGCTATGACTACCTTGGTGAAAAGATCTTGGCTCATGGAGGACAACTCAATGAAAGTAGCAGTTTCCGTTTCAAGTTTCAGTTTGCAGTAGAAAAAAAGGCAACTTTAGTTTTAAAACTGTTTAGGAAATTGATTGAGAACAACACAGGTTGTATCATAATAGAATAATTGTGTAAAAACCTATAGTATGACTCTATTTAGAATACTATATAGAATACTGCTCCGAATCCAGGTCTGGTCACTCCATCACATAATGAATATTGAAGTTTTGGAAAAGTTGCACAGTAAAAAGTATGGTATGCAGCCATGTGTAACCCAGGCATTAACAGTAACTCAGACCTACATTTGTTTCTTGTGGGTAGATCCTGTGTTGATTTCTACAAAAGCTGATTTAAAAATAAAATGTTAAAGAATCTAGCCCTCTGCCATACTCCTTAGCCTACTTACTTGGACAAAATATATGATTGAAAACAAGCTTCCTCATCCTCCAACATGGCAGTCTCAATAAACAAATCTTCATTTTATTTTTCTCTAAACTAACCCAAACAAATTGGCAACTTGCTCATATATGGACACTAACTGGAGGTGATCATGGACTCCTCTGTCGGCTTCATCTTTTTGCTGCAGCAAAGACCTAGTTATGGCAATGCTATCAAAACACATTTATTATTATGCAGCAATCTTATTTTAAAAAGAGTAAGTGAAAATAATTAAATAAAAAGGATGAAGTGCCTCATCATAAACTGAAAATACAGCAGTGAGAAAACATCTATATACTTAACATTCAAGAAGAGTGCACCAAATATCCATGTGAAGTTTATACTTATATGCATCAGGTACAAATGTTGAAAGGGTCATGATGTCCTTGGTCTATTTGATAGATGGTGGGAATATGTCTTCCCAGTGAACACAGAGAATCCATTTCTACTGTCCTTAAGTTAATTTCCAAGATACAGGCAGATAGTTTAATGGAATAAGAGTACTGTAGTAAAGAGACAGCTAATGTGGCAAAGTGACTTCAGTGTTGGACTAGGACTCTGGGAGGCCAGGGTCTGAATCCTTACTTGGAGATGGAAACCCACTGGGTGACCTTGGGCAAGTCACATTCTTTCATTCTCAGAGGAAGGTAATGGCAAACCTCCTCTGAACAAATATTGCAAAAAAACCCAACAACCCTAAGCCAGGTTTGGCTTAGGGTCGCCATTAAGTTGGAAACAAGGTGAAGGCACAACACCACAACAAATGATGGCTAAGAGTTATAAGTGTGTGGAACAGTGGTTCTTAACCTGCGATCTGGGAACCCCAGGGGACTGCAATATCCTCCCAGGGGGTCCACGAAAGCTTGACTATTTGGCCCACCTCCTCCCCACAGTGGAGTGGCCACATGACAGGAGCCAAGGCAAAGCCTGGCAGGCTGGCTTGGTCTGCGCATTGCCATTCAATCCACTCCAGCCACAAACTGGTAGGAAGAAGCAGAAAAGTCTTCCCTCCCCCTCCAGTGCCTCTAAGTCTAAGGGAAGGTTTCATGGATGGAGTAATTGTATTATTGTCGTTGTTATTGTTAGGGATTTTAATCTTGAGTTAAGTCTGGAGGGGTCCGTGGCAACAAAAGATATTTAAAGGGGGGTCCCTAGTAAAGGAAAGGTTAAGAACCACTGGTCTGGAGCAGTGACTGAGGCAACTCTTGCCCTGTAACATTTTGTTGCAGATTCTACCTGTAATTGTATTATTGTTTGTGCACCACCCTCCTGCTGAGGGGGGGGGGCAATCTGAGGCCCTTTGGCGTGGATGGGGTGCTTCCTGGCATCTCTGCCAGATCGCTTGCGTCCCCCACCCCACCCCTTCATACCCCCAAGCCAGGCATCAACACTGAGGCGCTTCCCCCCCTCTCTCTGCCCCCCTCCCATTCTTCTCTCTGCCACTGCATGCTCTCTGGGGCCTCTGGCTTCTTATTTGCAAGTCGTCATGCAAGGATTTTTTTGGGAGAGGGGTGTGGAGGGGAGAAAGAGAGAGAGAAGGCCTGGCTCTTACTCCACTCCTGGCTTTGCTGCAAAAGAACATTCTGGTAAGAAAAGTTTTATTTTATTTTTTTTAAAAAAGCAAAGCCCCACCAGAGGGGTGGAGTAGTAAGGAATTCTCCTCCCCATGATGGCAGCTGCCTCGCGTGGCCTGGAGCTCCAGGGGAGAGGGGGGGTCAGCGGAGGCGAGGCTCTCCCTCCTGCTTCCACCTTCCCACCGAGGAGGAGGAGGAGGAGATACCGGCTCCTCCTCGTGTCTCCTCCTCCTCTGAGGTCCCGTCGCCGCACATTCATGAGCGTCGCGGCTGCCGGGCGCTCCTTTACGCGCAGGGGGCGGGGAGGCTGCTTGGACGGGATCTGCTGGATCCAGCCTGCCCGCTTGCTTGCTTGCTCGCTCGCTCCCGGATTGCTCCGTTGCAGGCGATCCCTCCGTCTTTCTCTTCCTCTGCCTCCCCGCCAGCAAATCCCAACTTTGCCCACCACCAGCACCATCGTGCTTTTGCGCCCTGGTGGCTGCTCGTTGTTTCCAAGCCATTCCTCTCCTCTCTTTTTCTCTCGCCACCCTTCCCACCGCTCCCATCATCCCCGGCTCCTGCGGACACATGGAACTGCTGTGCGTGGAAGGGGTGGTCCGGGCCAAGCGGGACCCGCAGTTGTTGAACGACCGGCGGGTGCTGCGGAATCTGCTCAGCCAGGAGGAGCGCTACAGCCCCCGGGTCTCCTATTTCCAGTGCGTCCAGAAGGAGATACAGCCTTACATGCGGAAGATGTTGGCCTTCTGGATGTTGGAGGTCTGTGCTTTTGGGGGGTTGGGTTGGGGGGGAATGGTTCCGCTCCCCCATCTTCCCGCCCGGCTAGCAAACCCTTTACTCCCCATCATAAAAGCTGTGGGGTATTTTTCTTCAACCCCCCACCCACACACTCACATACAAATCCTGGGGAGTAAACCTCGTGGATTGTTTTTCTCCATGGGACTTGCTTCCAGGTAAGTATGCTTGGAAGAGTGCGGCCCGATCCAAGGCGCGTTTACTCTGAAGTAAATCCCATTGAGTTCAATGGGGTTTACTCCCAAGTAAGGGTGTGCATAGGATTGAGGCCTGGAGAAAGGTTTGATCGTGGTGGGGAGAACCGAGATTGAGATCATGTTTGGGGAGGGTGCCCGGAGTGGCGGTGGGGGCCGGGGAGAAGGTGAAATCTAGCCTCTCTTGGTGGGAAAGGGTTTTTTTGGATCAATTAGGGGAGGGGGTTTAATAATGGGATCGATCTCTAGGGAGGCGGGGAGCCATGATGCAGGGAGGGAATGAAATGTCTGAGAATGTGCAAGGCCCCCACGCCGTTTGGTTTTTTCGGTGCAAGGGGGCTGTTGGAAAAGCACCCTGTTGGTGCGGTGCCAAGAAAAGGGTCCTGGTCGAGGAGGCAGCATGAAGCACCTTTTCCTTGGCGATGTGTCCTGCGGCCTCTAGGGGTCCCTCGCCCTCTCCCTGGACAAGATCAAGGGGCTGATTATAGTCATCTCGTCGCCCTCAAAGCTGCCAGTTTTCAGAACCAGAGAGCCAGGCTGAAGAGGTGGCAGAAATGGAGAAAATGAGCAACCAACTGCAAACAGACTTTGATCTCTGCCTGAAAAGGAAGGAATGATGATTTTGGGGGGGATGCATTGGGTCAATCATAAAAAATAATAATCAGATAAACCATTTTATTGTTATGTCAAACAAATAATGTGAACTTTCATCAAGTATGTTCACTGCTTCTGTTCAGGCTGGGTTGTAGTTGAACCACAGGCAGAAGCTCAACAGGCAAGACTTTTTCTAACTCAGGAAATGAAGTGATGGGGAGAGCTTCATTTGTTGGATTATGGTCTGTGCAAAACAGGGAAGGTCAGCCTTTCTCCACCTCTTTATCCTGGAGGAACCCTTGAAACAATTTTCAGGTCTCAGGAAACCCCTGCATAAAAATTATTCTATATACTTCTGTTGCTCCCCCCCCCCCCACAGTTACAATCTCTTGAGGAACCCCTAGCAACCTCTTGGGGAACCCTACGGTTCCAGGGAACCCTGGTTGAGAAACACTGATTCAGAGGGTCACCTTAAGACTGTCAGAACTTGAAAGACAAATGCCCTATGAAATTGACCATTTCTTTCCATCCCCCTGTGCAAGAGGTTGTTTGTATTTTGAAAAATATTCAGTATACATTGCCACTTTCCTCAAAAAAATTATGTCATGCCAGCCATTTGTTTTAACTCATAGACTGGGGCTTGTAAAGAGCCACTAGCCTTGGCCTGATCACCTGGCTGGAGGTAAGAATGGCGTCCAGGAATGCAGGCTTGGAAACTCAGAAACTAGATGGAAGAGAATTCTTCCTTTTTTTCCCCCTGCTACGTTGTCAGTGTCACAAATTATAGCAGTCATGTAGGAAAACAGACCATTAAGGGTTCTTTTTTGGTGATTTACTCAGTTTTTGTATTCAGTTGAAAGTCTGCTGGACTATTTTCTTTGAAATCAATTTAAGTGTAAAAGTGGTAATTGAGAGTAATCTTAAAAACTTTAAAACAGGAAATCCCCATGATGACAAATCCATACAAAAATTGTCTTGTTACTAACCCATAGGAAAGTTGTGCAAGAAAGAATAATGAACTTTTGCAGAAAGAGAAAGGTCAGTATTAATTGTTAACTCCAGTTTCATGGATTCAGTGTGGGCAGTGTTTTGGTAACTCAGTCTAGTCAGTGGTCAGGATGAGGGAGTACAATTTGGGGCTCTTTTTTCTTGTTTTTTGAATCCACAAATGATTCTTGGTTAATATTGTCATCGTTTGATAGCTTCCTGTGTGCACATACCATTCATTTCAGTGGAATTTGCATTGGCATAAGATTCAGTGGATCAGGGTTATAATGTTCTGTAGAGGAATAGAAATTGATTCTTACTCACTACACATGACACACAGGGCCAAAATTTACCAAACCCAACTGCTGATTCTGTATTCAAAATCTGGTTGCAGTGGATGCTGACTAAAGCTAACTTCTGCCCCAAGTACATGAATGACTTGGAATAATCGAGACCTTGAAACTGCTCAGTGCCCCCATATTTAAATATGTCCGTTTAAATCCCTAGTCACTTATGGCCATTGATGGGTGCACATCTGGAGAGCAACAACTTGAGAGAGGGTGAATTAAAGGGTTGAGACCATAAAAAAATACCATATGTGTTTTAACATGGAGATTACCTGACAGAACATGTTGTGTCTGATTCTTTCACTAATACCTGATTATTATAATATTTGAGTACCTGTGTGGGTTGATTTCTATATCTTTTCACAGCATCCTATGAAGAAGGGAAATATTTCTATCTTGCAAGTGGAACATATAGCTCAGTGACGTAACCAAGTTTGCAGAACAAGCCTACAGCAGAGCAGGGAACTGCCACTTGATCCCTACATGCCCCATTTAAGCAGCTTAGTATCCTTTCACACTACATAATTATAGCACTATGATTTCCCATTAACCGCCATGGCAGCACCCTAAGAAAACCTGGGTTTTGTGGTTTGGTGAGGCACTGGAGTAGTCTGGGTGAAAATTTTAAATACCCGTCCCTAAACTGCAAAGCCCAGGATTCCATAGGATTAAAACATGGCTATTAAAGTGCAATTATAGCACTATAATTGTGTAGTGTGAAAAGACCCTGAACCTCCCTGACTTTCTTCAGAGTTACAAACATACAGAGTACTATGATCATTATTATTTTTGTAAGCTTCTGTACAGGTAAGAATGGGTGCCTGCCTGTTCATGAACGTTCTCTCCTTAGTTTTATTTGGTTGGTTGGTTTTGGCAGGTTTGTGAGGAACAGAAGTGTGAAGAGGAGGTGTTCCCCTTGGCCATGAATTATGTTGATCGCTACCTGTCCTGTGTCCCCACCCGTAAAAACCACTTGCAGCTTCTAGGCGCTGTCTGTATGCTTCTGGCCTCCAAACTTCGAGATACCACACCTCTCAGCGTGGAGAAACTCTGCATCTATACAGACAATTCCATCACACCATGTGAAGTTTTGGTAAGCTGTTTTCCTTTCTCCAATTTTAACATTCCTTCTCCATATTTCTATGGGTCAGTTTGTGCTGCCACTTATTAGCAATGGATTAGCACTGTGGTTATTTTTTCCTGTATAGCATAGGTCTTTCCCTTTTCCGTCTCTTTTCCAAGTAGACATGACACCTTTTCTGTGGCTCTGGCAGCATGTGCTTTTCATACTCTTTGGTTGTGCTCCTGATGGTAATAACTGTTCATAAGTGATCTGGAGTTGCAGAGGTTGACAGCCCCAAATTATTATCCAAAAGAAACCTGTTCTTATATTCCCATAGTGTGAAAAGGGGAGTCCTACAGGTTGCAGTGTGTGAAGAGGACTCATTAGCATACCAGTTCTGTTTGGGACAGAATAACTTATCCTGAATGCAAGAACTGTTTGCAGTCTCCCTTTGATGCTGACTGCCCTGGAATGTTTGAGATAAACGTTGCATTTTGCAAATATAGCAAAACATCATTTAGAACAGAAGTGCAGACCTTGCAGCAGCATGGCCATTTCCAATAGTAGTCCCAGTTGTACAATCAGCAGAACCCAGTGCAAGCAGAAACACATTCAGCAGGTAAGGCAACTTCTCACTTAGAGTCATCAAGCTATGAACTTGATGCTGCTCTCATTTTCTCTTAGGGTATGGCCATATGTTAGAGCTGGTAACCAGTAGTTTCTCTACCGAGAGACCAGTTAAACTAAGTTAACTGATTTAAAATTTGCAGCTAGTTAGGGATGCTTTCTTAAGAAGGCAGCACTTATTGTAGCTAGTGCTGTCCTGTACTAAACTTTACATGAACAGTCTGGTCATTTTGAGTGGAGGATTTCTTTTTAACCACAAACATTATATGAACATATTAAGTATTTTGAGAGTATATAAAGGTTGGGTTTTCATTGGAGTCCTGTGGGTAAAGTTTTTGATTGAACATGGAATTATATTTCTGGAGAACAAAAGTCTTTAAGGCATCACCCCCAAGATGTTTTTGGCCTAGAACTTCCATCACCCCTAGTCAGCATCAACAGTGGTCAGGGATTATGGAAACGGGAGTCCAGTCCTCTATAAGCTGAGGACATGGCAAGTCTTTTGAAGGAGAAGGCATAGCAAAGAGTAAGCAGGACACATGCTGTTACTTACAATGAGATCCTGGGTGTGCTCTTGCCATTGCTGTGTGCTGTCCAGTTGTTTCTGACTGATGGTGACCCTAGGGTGAACCTTGGGTTTTATTGGCAAGATTTGTTCAGAGGGGGTTTGACATTACCTGCCTCTGAGGCTGAGAGAGTATGACTTTCCCCTGGTCACTCAGTGGGCTTCCATAGCTGAGCAGAGATTTGAACCCTGGTCTCCAGAGTCGTAGTCCCAACACTCAAACCAATACACATGCTAGCTGTCCACACTGCCTCTCGAGTGTGCATACTCAAAAGTATCTAAATAAGGGATCTTTTCTTTCAGAAAAGGAAGAAAGAAATGAACTTACCTTTTAACCTTTCTGCTGCGCTTTAACAAAGAAGAGGGCTCCTTAGCATAGCTGCCCTCTTAGTTTAGCTCCAGAGACCTTGCTGAGGACAGGCTTCTTGAGGTGGCACTAGGATCATGAGCAGAGATGATGGCGTAATATGATCAGGGAGGCCAGGACAGGCTGCCATCCCACTCTTACACCATCCTCACATCAAAATTGAAAAAGGAACTTTGGGTACACCAAAGTATTTGCACCTGCAGAAGGATTCAAGCAGCTTGTGTCAGCAGTATGGTGTGCGTTAAAGCAAAGGACTTTTTAAGCTGCCAAAGCAAAAGGGGCAATTTAAATAACTGAATGAAATCACATTTCCAACTTCCATATCCTTTTCCTGAATAAATATGCACTCAGGTTGGTGTAAGATGTAAAACATATTCTGCTTGCAAGAGGGTAGGATCCTGTATTATACATAATTGCACATTTTCGGTCATTTTTTTAAAAAAAAATAGAATTTATATATTTTTAGCAGCACAATCGCGAAATCAAGGATTTCTGGTCGGCTTTTCCTATATACATGTAAGGACACCAATTAAGATAGTTTACTTGTAGGTTAAGTGGCCAGAATATTCCAAAAGCAAAGGCCAGTAGCACTTGAGCAGGGTTACTACATTGTATTGGTAACAAATGTGCATCAGCATAATCTTAAGCGGGGTAGTGATGAAAAAAAAACCCAGCAGATATTTCACCATTTCTGAAGACCAACCTGCTCCCCCTCCACATACACACATTTTGGCAGAACTCCTCTCTACTAGTGGAGGACCACCCCATCCTAATACCCTCCCTCACTAGTTGATGGATCTGCAGGTCAAGATTACTGTGCATGGTATTTTAATGACCAGAACTGAATGTTCAAAATTTGCACAACAATAAATACATGATTTGTCATACCTAATTTTGCTTGGTCTCCAAAGTCATGTGTTAATAATGGAACTAAGGATGGAGGCTATGCTTGTTTATATTACTTTCAGATACCATTTTAAACAAGTTTTAGGAGATACTTTCTGTAAAAGAGACTAAAAATTGATTTAAATAAAAACAGCTCATTTGATTTTGTTTTAAAATACTTTATTCACTCTGCGTGTTATCAAACGTGATTTCCAAGAGGTTCTTCTTGATCAGTGTTAGGGAAGCTGTGTTGGATTGTGTTGGAATTTCCATCGGCCCTGCCAGCCTGACCAGTGATGAAGCCACTAATGGCAATAGTCTTTCACCAGCATCTGGAATGCTGCAAGTTCTCTATCTCTGTTCTAGACCAAAACCAGGTTAATCAACATGTAGTTATAATGTTTTGAAGGAAGTGAGTGAGATAATCTCTGAAAGAGCCTTTCTCAGAGGATGGGAGATGAAGCAAAATATGTGGCTTGAGAGAAGAGAAAGAATCTTGATTTTTTTTAATGCAAATATAAATGGGAAAACCCCTTTACTTCCATGCAACTACCTTTTTGGCAATGCAGGGTGGTTGCTGCTTTGCGTGAATGAAAAGTATTGCTCAGTTTTACTGTATGTCCCTAAGGACCCTCCCATCTGACCAGAGTGCAGCATTAATAGAGTAGTAAGCTTTACTTGCAAAGTGTCGTTGCCATGAAATGAAATTTGTCCTTATCTGTACTTCCGCTCCTAATCATTTAGGGCGTGCCTTGCAACAAGCCATTCCTGTTCACTCGTGTAAGTCCCTGGAATTCATCTTGAGCACAGACTGGTTACTAGTCCTGCTGCCATTCTGGACCTGTAAAATGGGGTATATTTCAGAGGCAACTGAATACAGCTGCTACAAATAGACAGACCTTTCTGCTCATTGAGAAATGCAAACCAGGAAAATAGTATGAGAAGAATGAGATTCCACCTGAGCTATGTGTCCACAGTGGCCAACATACTCAGGCCTCGTGCTGGAATCAGGTATTGAAATATGGCAACTGGCCATCTCTCCCTGTTGAAACAGTGGATGCAGTGGATATGTTTCTAGTTTTAAGCTCCAGCTGCCTATCTCTATGACTAAGAAAAAAGAGGTGGGTTTCTTTGTTTGAACATGTTAAGGAGTTGAATCTTCCAGCCAAGAAGATTCCAGAGTCCCTGTGTGATGTCTTGAATGGAAGAAGCTGAAGACTTTAATATTGGAAGCCAGGAAGTGGTCAGGAAACACAGCTGAGAATGTGAATTTGTCCCTTGATCTGTGATCTGGTTTTGAGATACCCTCTAGATTTTGGGCTGTAGGACCGTAGGATGATTTTCATCCTACTTTTGGAATATCACTGGTATTAAGATGTGATTCCCCTGGGGTACTGCTGGATGGCATCTGGCTCTGGAATTGAGAGTGTTAATATCTCACTTACACAACTGCAGAGAGCTGCTACTTCCCTCCTGTGTGCTAATAATGTCCCATGCTTTCTTTTCTTTCACAACTGGGCAGTGAGAGTGATCCAGGGAGAGGAAGGAGAAAGCCTCTTCATCAAGGTTTGGACAATAGCTACATCCTGGCAACTTATCAGGATATAGCAACAAGCCAGCTCCTCCGCAGCTCCTGGAAGGAAAGCTGCCTCACTTTCCCAGCAGGTCAATTTCCTCTTGCAGAAAAGGATGCCTGCTTGACACCAGCTCAGCACTCAAAATCATGATGAAGTTATTCTTAGTAGAAGGAAATGATGCAACAAGGAATTTATCCACTTGAAGGAAGCAGGGTTTCCGTCCACGGGTATTATCTAAGCTGCCTTGCATTTTATTCATTCAGCCAATCTGCTGCATGCAGACTTAACTGCAGAGATGGCTAGAAAGAGCATTTAATGTCAGCAGGTCACAAGGTCTTTGCTTTGATGGGATCTGCTTTCAAAGTTCATTCATTTACCATCTGGTCTGCCCAGTCCTTGGCCCTGTTGTTCTTTTCAGATGCTCAGCACTGCCCCATAGATATTGGAGGCTATTTCTTAGCAAAGATAGTTGTGCATCACCAAACACGACCTGGGGAGCAACAGAACTTTCCTTTCACTCCATGCTCTTTTAGGGAGTTATCACACACTTGCTCTATAGAGTATATACTGCTCTGAACATGAGGTTGTAGAATGGATTGTTCTTAAGCATGTAAAATGGATAGTGTGTGTATGACCTTTGTGAATGCTTCCCTATGTGAAATACTCCATCCAAACAGAATACTAGCATAGCTGTGAGAGGGGGCTGGCTTACAATCGTTGTTTTGGATACACTAAGTTTTAATTGTACATGTGGGGAATATTTTATGTGGGAAGGGGACATTAAAAAACGGCACCTCCCACCAGGAGCCTGAAGTGATGCAGTCTTCTAGTCTACCACTTCTGATTCTGTCCTGCATAAACCAGGCCTCAGTTTCATAAGGATATCCAAAACACATACACATTTCTTCCAGTTAATTGACTGTTGCTATCTCCTAAGCGTAGGAGGGCACTGCTTGAAGTGGTTTTCGTTTTCATCAAGAGACTATAATGTCTTGAACTGTCATTCCTCACCAGGGAGACAAAAGTACACATTTAACTGAAGTTTCCTTTCTGCAAAATGGACCTTTTTCCCCTCCTCATTTTATTATGTACATCTGTTGCTGAGTGGCTTGAGTGGCTAACTGCATCTGTGACACTTGTCCTTCTGCCTTTGATTCTGATATCAGTTTGATGGGTAGAGATGCTGTTTTCTATGAAGGCTCAGTTGTTCCCATAATGATGGGAGGTCTTGAAGCCATGCCCTATGAGGAGCAGCTTAGGGAGCTGGGCATGTTTAGTCTGGAAAAGAGAAGGTTGAGAGGTGACATGATAGCCATGTTTAAATATTTGAAGGGATGGAGGAAGCTTATTTTCTGCTGCTCCAAAGGCTAAGACACAGAGCAATGGGTTCAAACTACAGGAAAAGAGATTCCATCTAAACATTAGGAAGAATTTCCTGACAGTAAGAGCTGTTTGGAAGTGGAATACACTGCCTCGTAGTGTGGTGGAGTCTCCTTCTTTGGAGGTTTTTAAATAGAGGCTTGATGGCCATCTGTCAGGAATGATTTGATTGTGTATTCCTGCATAGCAGAGGGTTGGACTGGATGGCCCTTGTGGTCTCTTCCAACTCTATGATTCTGTAAGGAGGTGTGCTCGAGATCACTTTCTTTTTTTGTCAATTCCTCCTTGTCTTTTCTGTATCTATACACCTCCATCCCCACATTGCCGTCGGCAAATCTGTGCTCAAGTCCGTTCAGCAGTTCACCTACCTGGGAAGCATTATCTCCTCAGATGCCAAGATTGACAAAGAGATCTATCACAGATTAGCAAAGGCATATAGCGCATTTGGAAGACTTCACAAAAGAGTCTGGAGCAATAAACACCTGAGGCAAAGCACAAAAATCAGTGTGTATAGAGCCGTTGTACTGTCTATCCTCCTTTATGGATCTGAAACATGGGTCACCTATCGCCACCACCTACGACTCCTCGAGCGCTTTCATCAGCGCTGTCTACGCACAATCCTAAATATACACTGGACTGACTATGTGACAAATCTTGCTGTCCTTGAGCAAGCAGGGATCACCAGTATTGAGGCCATGATATTGAGAACGCAGCTGCGCTGGGCAGGGCATGTTTCTAGGATGGAGGACCATCGCCTCCCAAAAATACTACTCTACGGTGAACTCGCCGTGGGTCAGCGTAAGAGGGGCGCTCCAAAAAAGTGATACAAAGACTCCCTGAAACAACATCTCAGGCTCGGCCAAATTGATCACCAACAGTGGTCCGCCCTGGCCTCACATCGGGAGGCATGGAGACGCACTATCCACAATGCTGCAGCCTTATTTGAGAACTCACGCCAAACAGGTCTTGAAGAGAAACGACAACGCAGAAAGAATCACAACCAAAAACATCACCCAAGGAGACCTGCTGTGCTTTTTGCAACCGGACTTGTTTATGTCGGATTGGCCTTTTTAGTCATCAGCGTGCTTGCAGAAAGCGCGGGATGTGTCCTTCCTGAATCTTCGTTTGCGAAGAAAAGCCAGAGAGATATATCTGCCTGTATAGGAACCAGTCACATCTATAGCCTTCTAAGATTAAACCCTCTCTGGTTTTAAGTGTATAACCCTCTTTGTTTTTAATAAGTAGATCCTCCCATAAGGAGGTGTGCTGCAAAGTGTTGCTAACAGAGCTTTTGGGGGCATATTCAGAATGAGCACTTGAAGCCATAATGAACCTAAGAGGCTTCTCTCTGACCCAAGGCTACCAGAGCTACTATACAAACTACCCCTAATTTCATCTTGGGCATTAGTCACAAACCAGCATGCTAAATTTGGGCTGCAGAATCTCCAAGCTCTGGGGGGAAAGTGCTGGGGACTCAAGAGCAGCATGTACTTCTTTGCATGTGCTTGATCTCCTTTATCTTCCCCCTGCTCATCTCACCAGTTACACATGTACTTAGGCTTTCCACTTCCCATCTCAGTGCACAGATATGGAGAGGGTCACCTTCCTAGCTGCTCTCTGCAAGCTGTCTTCCCCCGACAGCATCAGTCTCTGAAGCTCTGGTTGAGGAAAGAGGGAAAAGTCTCCTGGTAACCTCAGCAGCAAGAGCACTGCAAACTCCCCTCCCCCCGCCCACCAGCTATCCTGCCTGAGATTGCTGCTTGCAGACTGCTGATAGAAGTACCAAGATGGTGGTTTGCCCTTGCTGCCTTGCTGTCTAATTGAGTGGACTGTAGGTAAAACAGGGTGGGGATTTATTGGAAATGGCTGAGAGCCACATATAGCCTGCAAGCTGCAGGTTGTGCACCCCTGCTGGAAACAGGTTAATATGAATGTTATAGGAAATACATTTGGGCCAGTAGTCTCTATCTTACTGTGCCTGGTTCTCAGTCAAGGACAGGCTACCTTGACTCTTGGGTCACAACAGAAGTGGAAGCTACTTTATACTGAGCCAGGTGATTGGCCCATTTAGATCCACATTGTTTCCAATTACAGCAGCTGCTCTCCCAAGGTTTCAGGGAGGGGTGTTTCTTGGGACATTTTGCAAAAAGTGCTATTTTGGGCAGACTGTGGTAGCACCTCTCCTGCATTCATACTTGCCAGGAGTTCAAGTGATCCTCCTTCCAAATATAAGGGAATTAAGAATTTCTGCCATATTCTGTAGTTGCTGGAAAAGAAAGAGGGGTGACATTTTTAAGCAAAATAAGAAGACAGCTGGCCTGCTGTTGTCCCTAGAAGCATCTGGATTTCTGAAAGTTTGAACTAGATAAGCCTTCCCCAATCTGGGGCTTTCCAGATGTTTTAGACTACATTTCACATTATTTCTGACTTGACCATGCTGGCTAGGGCTGATGGGTCTTCTAATACAAATCATCTGAAAGACATTGCATAGAGGAAAGCCTGGGTTAGACTCTTAATTGGGGGAAAAACATGCATCATAAGAATCTCTGGGAATATAGGGCTTTGACTGCAACTATCACACAAGGACTCCGCTGTGGGCTTAGATAATGAAAATGCCATGGTCTACTGACATGTCTAGTTGTAACCTTAACTGTGTGGCTAGTTGAGGACTTCAGTGACTGGCTTTGGATCTTGGATAATTCTGCTTCCTAGCCTTAAACTGATATATTTTACAGTGTACATTTTGCCTGGGAGGCAGAGAGGCAGAATGTTCAAGGGTTGCTTACATCTTGCATTTATCAGGAGCAGTAGCAAGCTTGTCTGTGGTCCTAGCTGTGGCAGGAAATAGAGGCAACAATTGTGGAACCTCTGTGCATCCTACGGAAAGCTGCTATGATTTTTATGAATTCTAGAGCCAGTATGGGATAGTGGTTTGAGTGTTGGACTACAGCTTTGGAGGCCAGTGTTTGACTCGCTGCTCAGCCACAGAAAACCATTGGGTGACCTTGAGCAAGTCACACTCTCTCAGCCTCAGAGGAAGGCAATGGCAATCTCCCCACCCACCCCTGAACAAATCTTGCCAAGAAAACCTTGTGATAGGTTTGCCTTAGGGTCACTATAAGTCAAGAAATGACTTGAAGGCATACAACAACAACAAAGCTGCTTCCTCGTGATACTTTATTTTATCCCTTATTTGTCAGTTCATGGTAAGATTCTAGCCAAGCATATACAGGTACCAGTCAAACTGTGACTGGCCATGCTTGCTGGGGAATTCTGGATTAGCCTTTCCAAGTTCTGAAGCAGATGCCTGCTCATTGAGTATTTTAATGTTTGCTGGGATATCATATGAAGTAAGCTGTATGTTTTTTGTAGTTCTTGGATCCTGTTCACTTACTCTGAGATACCTAATAGAAAAGACTGTTTTTGTATAATACTATTTCCTCCTTCTTCTTCTTTTTCTTTTTCTTTTTACATTCAGGACTGGGAGTGTTTAGTTCTAGAGAAGTTAAAATGGGACCTAGTGTCAGTAATAGCAAATGACTTCCTGGACCATATTCTCCAGCGACTGCTGCTTCCCCAGCATAAAGTGGACTTGGTGAAGAAACACGCACAGACGTTCATTGCATTGTGTGCTACAGGTATAGTTTGGGTTATGAATGGTAGACTTCTCTGGAAGTGTGCAAGGCTAAAATGAGGCAGACCTTGATTTTGATTCCTAGCTATGCTAAACAAATTCTCAGTCTTACCTAAGGTTCTCATTTTTCAAAGAAACTGAACATTCTGTTTGATACCAAATCCCTTTACCTCTGAAGTTTGGTTTCTAAATTCTTTCTGCCTGAACGTCAGGAATGATGTATGTGTAATTAATATATTAGGGGAAGCCAGTGTGGTGTAGTGGTTTAAGCATTGGACTATGACTCTGGAGAACAGGGTTTGAATCCCTGCTCAGCCATGAAAACACACTGGGTGACCTTGGGCAAGTCACACTCTCTCAGCCTCAGCGGCTATGACAAACCCCCCTCTGAACAAATCTTGCCAAGAAAAGCCTGTGACAGGTTTGCCTTGGGGGGTTCCATAAGTCAGAAATGATTTGAAAGCACACAACAACAACAACATATTAGGCTAAATGAGCTATCATTCATAAAGGTCCTCAGTTGATCAGTGACATACAATAGGTGCACACAGAAAAACTAATTTGCGTAACAAGGACAAGCCCAGGCACTCTCTTATCAGAGGCCTTAATCCAACTGCCAGTCCCTGCTAGGGTAGACATATTGAATGTATTGCTGGATGGTAAGCCAGTTTCATAAATGCTATAGCTTCAGTGGGTCTACATTAGTTGGAGCTAGCAAATATGTCAGAAGCTTTAAGCACCTGGCTGAAACTAAAAAGCATCTAGCACTTGCTTAGCTTACTTTATATAATCACCTGAACTCTCTCTTTCTTGTGGTTCCACTGAGGTAAGAGAACTTTCACAATACCATTGTAGAGTTCTGTCTTCTGTCAGTGTTCTATCTAATTGGGATGGAATGCCTGGCTCACCACTCACATTCCAGTGGTCATCCAAAATGGGCATCAGATCAGTCCTGAGCCTTTTTTTCTGTGCAGTCAGGGATCAGATTTGAACTTTGCCATGTCTGCAGCTGCATTTTTCTGTTACACGTGAAAGGACAAAGGTGCACAGTCACATGCATCTTTAATGGTAACTGGCTTACCATAACATGCCATCAAAAAGAAGCTGCTGTTAGGTAATGAAGCATCTTGGACAGGCTCCATGTATCATTTGTTTCATTTGTGCTTCGTTCCAGCTATTTTTCTAATTTAAGGTATGAGGAAGGGGAAGCACTTTGTTATTGCTTTGCAGCTGTAGGATGTGCTCTCCAGTCACTTCTGAGTGACCTGGAAATGATTGGAGAATGCATCATATGGTAATGTTTTTCTTTCTTCCTTCCCCTATAGCTACCAGAACACTCAGTTTACTAAAGGCTAGTGTATTATGATGTTGACAGTACTTCCACAGGAAGCAGTACATAACTATTACCCTTAGATGCATTTGATGCCCAGTGTTTTCATCATACCCTTCTCCTGTCCATTTGTGCATACCACTCCTAGAAAACAGGTGTATAACATTTTATTGCAAGATTATTTCTGTAAGCTTCTGAATTGTGTGAAGATCTTATGCACCTTTTTCAAATTCCTAATGTAACTAGCTACCTTTCTGAGCTAAATTTGAAAAGTTGTTCTTAACATTTAAAGCCTTTCACAGCCTAGTAGCAATGGGTGTCTTCCTCACTTCACACATTTTCTCCTGCAAATTACATTCTTGCAAACAAGCTTGTAAAATGTGGGCTAGACAAGTTAACTGTTCAGTGGATTTGTAATTGGCTGACCGGCCGAACCCAAAGGGTGCTCAGCAATGGCTCCTCTTCATCTTGGAAAGATGTGACCAGTGGGGTGCCACAGGGTTCTGTCCTGGGCCCAATGCTATTCAACATCTTTATCAGTGACTTGGATGAGGGAATTAGGGGCATACTTATCAGATTTGCAGATGACACCAACTTAGGAGGAGTAGCTAATACCCTGGAGGACAGGATCAAAATTCAAAATGACCTGGATAAACTGGAGAGCTGGGCCAAAGCTAACAAAATGAAATTCAATACGGAGAAGTGTAAGGTACTGCACTTAGGGGGGGAAATGAAATGCATAGATATAGGATGGGGGAGACCTGGCTGAATGAGACTACGTGCGAAAGGGATCTAGGAGTCCTAGTAGACCACAAGTTGAACATGAGTCAACAGTGTGATGCGGCAGGTAAAAGGGCCAATGCGATTTTGGGCTGCATCAATAGAAGTATAGTGTCCAGATCAAGGGAAGTAATAGTGCCGCTCTATTCTGCCTTGGTGAGACCTCACCTAGAATACTGTGTCCAGTTCTGGGCACCGCAATTCAAAAAGGATATTGACAAATTGGAGCGTGTCCAGAGAAGGGCAACTAAAATGGTGAAAGGTCTGGAAACAATGCCTTATGAGGAGAGACTTAGAGAGCTGGGTATGTTTAGCCTGGAAAAAAGACGGTTAAGAGGCGATATGATAGCCCTGTTTAAGTATTTGAAGGGGTGTCACGTTGAGGATGGAGCAAGCTTGTTTTCTGCTGCTCCCGAGACTGGAACACGGAGCAATGGATGCAAGCTCCAGGAACAGAGATTCCACCTCAACATTAGGAGGAACTTTTTGACAGTAAGAGCTGTTCGGCAGTGGAACACACTCCCTCGGAGTGTGGTGGGGTCTCCTTCCTTGGAGGTCTTTAAACAGAGGCTGGATTGCCATCTCTCGGGGATGCTTTGATCGTGATTTCCTGCGTGGCAGGGGGTTGGACTGGATGGCCCTCGTGGTCTCTTCCAACTCTGCAATTCTATGATTCTACTATCATCACTAGGTGTTCTTTTATTATGCGAGGTGAAGATGACCTTCATAAAAAGGAGGAAGGTTTTTTTTATCATGGCCCCTCTGAATGTTGAGTCCTCTCTTAGAGGAGATCTGCTGACATATTCTTGATAGAATATAGAAGAGGCTGCAACCCCAATCCTTAAGAAGGATGAGTGAATTCTGATCAGTTTTGGGAAGTCACTGCAGTCTATGCATTTCTATTCAAAAGTAGGTCCTTCTGGATTTAATGTGACTTCCTTCTAGAAAAGTGGGTGTAGGGTTGCAGAGTTACCTAGGAGCAAGTTCTGTTGAATTCTGAGCAAAGATAAAAGAAAATTCTATTTCATGTCTTTCTAAAACACAGAAAGTCTGTATCTGGTTGATGTTTAATGTTGCTGTCAATGTTGCCTCCCTAAGTTGGAAAATACTGTTCATTCTGCTTAAATGTGCTTAGTTTTGGTTTTTAATTTATATAGTGCATGGACTTTGCCTTAAGCTTTTCTTCCCCTTCTAGTTTCAATGGCATATTGTACTATATGCAGTAGCAATCAGGTGGATTTGTTTGTCTTCCCTTCTCCTCATGTGCTTTCTTTCCTCTGGAATTTGTAGATTACACATTTGCTATGTACCCACCGTCCATGATTGCTACCGGTAGCATTGGAGCAGCAGTCCATGGCCTCTCTACCTCATCCAATGATTTTTCTGGCGAGGTGCTTATGGAGTTGCTTGCTAGCATTACAGGCACAGAGGTGGTGAGTATGCACTTAGGGGGTACAGGAGAGAGATGTGGGAAACTGTAATGCTGTTTTCTTTTTGCTTGACTCCAGGACAGCTACTGTCAATTAAACACCCGCATTCAGAACAAAAGGATGCTAAATGAACTTATAAAGAGGCCAGATATTCTGATGACACAAGGTGTCATTTAGCATCCTTCTGCAGAAACCACTGGACAGGCAAATTTTAGTTCAGTACTTGATAGCATGTTGTGTTTGGAGCAGAGTGGACAACTTCTGTCAGTCCCAGCCAAAGTGAAAACAATGCTGGGAGTTGGAGATCTGGAGGCGCCCCAGTTGTTCATTTGTATTTTAAAAACACATGTCAACTATGAAATGTTTCTGCCAACAAAGCTGTTGTATCTGAGCAAGGCTGATGACCTACCATGGCTGTAATTAGGGTGTTTTTTTTATGATGATGATGATTACAAGTGTTTTGGCCTCATCTTTCTTTCCATTAGATAATCCAGGCAGTTAACAAAAAAGACAACCCCATAACAGTTTTTCATTCTTCATATGTAGCCCTCCAGAAGTCACTAAATGCAGCTCCCTTCATTCCACACCATTGGCTGTACTAGTTAGGACTAATCGTTGCAGTCCAACACCACCACTAATTATGGTGTATCACATTAAGGAAAGTTGCCTAAAATTAGGAGCATTAAACCAAGGAATTTCTTGGGCTGCTGCTATCTTTTTGGAGCATTTGGAGATGTATATGTTTGGGGAAGAATTCTCATTGGTGGTTCTAGACAGAGCAGCTGCTGCTCTGAAAACTGGTCAAAGAGTTCAGGTTCTAGGATTGAAAGTTGTCCTTTTTAAAAATCCAAGCCATTTATTGTGCATAGTAGGGCATGTATCTAAGTGCCTCATTGTGAGACAGGATGAGGCCATTGTAACAGAGGAGAAAGAAACTAAGAATTGAACTAGACATGATTGGAATGAAGGAAGAGGGATGGGTGACAAAGTACAGTTGTCCCTCCATATCCACAGATTTAAGTATTCATGATTTGAAAATAGTCTTTAAAAAATAATAATTTAAAAAGCAAGCCTTGATTTTGCCATCTTATATAAGGGACACCATTTTGCTATGCCATTGCATATAATGGGACCAAACCCCAGCGAATATGAAGGGACAACTGTAAATAAATAAATAGCCTTCTCCTTGATGTGGTACATGTCAGTGATTTACAGTGTAGTTCTATGCATGTTTACTCAGAAGTGAGTCTCTGAGTTTAGTTGGAGCTTTCTTCATAATAAAGTATGCTCAGGATTGCAGGCTTAACTAGCTGTGAATTAAAAATCCTTCATTCTATTTGAGAAGTATGTTTAAGATAAGGTACTTCATTTTTTACATCTCCCATCCCACGTCTTGAGTAAACATAGGGATGTGGGGGAGTCTGAGGAGCAATTTTTCACTCGGAAATTGTTCAAAATGGTCCAAAGCTGACCCAAACCATGGCAATTTGGCTTTTCCCACTCCCAAAAAACCTTTCTCCTCTTCTAAAAGGGCTAAAAACCAGTCCAAAGGAAAACCAGAAATAATATGATGTCACTTCTGGTTTTCTGAAAATGCAGGGGTGTATCTGCATGGGAGACTCGGGAGTGAAAGTTGGCCCCTGTCCCTGGCACAAATGCCCACTCCTGGTTTAGTCCAAAGAATTCTTCTAGAAGGAGTTCAGATGGAGCATGAGAAGCTCCAGATTGAAGGGTAAACCTGAGGGGATTCTTGTGGCATTCAGAAACATGTGTGTGACTCTTAGGATCTGGATTGGGGGGGGGGGGAGATGCTGATGGCATTACAAGAAGCCACAACAGCTTCTGATGTCAAGAACATAGAAACTTTCCATGCATCTTAAAGAGTAACTACTTGATGTGGCATGCAACAGTTTATTTTCTTCAGTGCATATATCCACACAGTTGAGAGTAGGAGAGACTTCTTTAAATTCCAGTCCAGCACGGAAGTGTTGGAGCCTCCGGAAACTGAGGATGTAATTGGCTTTCTTTGCCTGCTTGGTGCAAAGGCTGCATGGCAGGCACAGGAAAATACTGAGCCCTCTACTAGCTGAGCCTTCTGGCTGGCAGTCTTCCTCTCTGTCCTTTGCTTCTATCCTGATTCCCAAGCCATTGCTCCTTTTTTTGATACAAAGCCAGCCCAGTGAGTGGCTGTGACTCTTCTCTTGTCAGTGGGGGTTGCCATGAATTTGGCTGTTTTTCCAAAGTCCAACTGCATTTTCCCAGTGTGCCTTGCCAGCTTCCTGGCCTGTGGTGAATGGATGATTGCCACACACTGCAGATGGCGCCTCCACTGATTGCTTGCATGATGTCCCACATCAGTTGCTCTTTTTTTTTCTTTTTCTTTTTCTTTTTATACACAGTAGGCCTTTGAAAAGCATCCATGCACTGATTGGACAGGTGTTAGAGATTGCCTTGGCCAATGAGGGAAGGCTGGAACCAGCTTAGCTGGTCATGTGGACTGGTGTCAGATTCCTGTCAGGGTCAAGTATGGAGTTTAGAGAAGTTCACTTCAAGTGGCATTCCAGAGCTTTACCTTGGCATCAGCAAGGCATCAAAGGGCAAAACTAATTTTTTTTTTTAAAGGAGGGTGGATTATTCTGTTACCTGGTGAAAACTAGAAGATACAGTGGGGGCTGAGGAATTGTACCTGTCTTGCAGATCCCTGCCTGACAGTCAGGAAGCAGAAGGCAGTCTCTGAATTTATTTGGCTTCTTGCCCCAGGCTTTCTCAATTGCCCATAGCCAGCTGCTTGCAAGCTGCTTCTGTGATTAAGGCCAAGGCTGAATGCTGAGCCTGTAAGCACTGTTGATTGAAGGCAGTGGAGAACAGGTGGGAGGTGGAGAGAGGATTATAAAAGAGCGAAAATTTTGAAAGAGAAGATTAGATGCACTTAAGTCACCGAGGCCTGATGCCATTAGGAAAGTTCAGCCTATACAGAGTTGGGAGTACTCACTTGGTCTTGTCAGTTCAGGTCTCTACCCCTGCCCAATTCCTTTTGGCTTCTTTTCCACTTTTTGTTTATTTTGAATGTCTTGTCTCCTGAACTGACGTTTGAAGGACAAGCAAGCATCTTTTTCATGATGTCTCATGCCTTGCCTTCTGCCATGTTTAGTAGGCATCTGCTATGGTCAGTGAGTAGGGGCTTCAAGCAGTGACATGGATTGTTTATTCTCACTAGTGTTGGTCCCCTGCAAGGTGGAAAAGCTGTTCTTTCTTTTGAGAGGAATGAGAAGGCCACAATGTTCCTTCCCTGTGCAATGAAAAAAGCGTTTCTGCCATTCATTACAGTCTGCCTCCTCTGATCTTGTCTTCATTTGTAATGATCTTCTTTCTTTCCACAAAATCCAAGCAATGTGTCCTACACAGATTTTCCTTGGTTATTTTTCCAGGCTGTGAGGCCATGTTCTGGAATAGAACACGGTCTCACAGCCCGGAAAAAAACCAAGGAAAATCTATGGATGCCAGCCGTGAAAGCCTTCGACTTCACATTGTCCTACACAGCTTCTTTATAAATCTAACATTATTCTTTGAGAGGCCTCTTGGAAGCATTAATTTATTTCCCCTAGGGCTGGAGTTCAAGAGTGCTATTGTTAAGTCAAATGTTAGAGCACTCTTATACTGTAGCGCTAAGGGAAACTATAATGCTTCTTGCAGAGCTAGTGCTCCAACAATGGCATTAGGAGACAGTAATGTACCTTGTTACTCCTGTGCATCTGAAAGTGGCTCCTGGTCAATGAGACAAGGCACTCCTTTTTGAAAGTAATATTCCATACTCTTAATTTTGAGGGCTGGGTTAGAGGGCTGATGACTTGCATGAGACACCAAGATACAGACTTCAGGGGGGTAGCCTGTGTATATCCTGCTCCTGTGACATACATGTGCATCTTTTCCCTCCACACTATGTTGTTCTGGTAGCTTAATGCTATCAAGCTGGTTAAACTACTGTACATGAAATCTGACAAGAGGTTTGAATATTATCAAAGGGTTTGCTTTTTTCCTGGTTATCTTTGGCTTGTTGGTTATTGTGCAGGTCCCAAGAAGATGGTTAGTACCTGCCTTCTTCTCAGCCAGTTTACCCTGTAAACTGGGAAAGCTGTCAGTTGTACTGATCTTTCTTGCTTGCCTCATTTTGCTTGGGAGTCCAGGGACTATGCCCTGTGCTGCTTCAATTATGAATGTGTGAAGGATAACAACAGTTTAGGGTGCTAGTCTGGGACTACAAAGAGCTATGGATGGTTTACTTCAGTGCATGCAATAATTCTCTTGAAGGGGGTGCAGTACCATTTTTGTGAGCAGCATTTTCTAAGCTTCCCCACAACTGTATTCCTTCTTTCCTGTTGGTACCATATGTCACTTGCATCAATTTCCTTATAGGCTTGTCAAGATTAGCAGCTGTGCATTTTTCCACCAAGGGTAAACATGTTTCACTCTCAATGGTTTTGCCATGACTATGGGTGTTGCATTATATAAGCATCCATGTGACCATAGAGTTCCCCACATCCTTTGCTGTTCATCTCTCTTGTGTGCAGCTCACCTGACACTTCCAACAGCTCAGGATCCTCAGAAGGCAAATTTGCCAAATACTTGTGATTGCCAAAGGCAATGCTGTCTCTGTGTGTACATGGCACTGGTTCACTGTAGCTATTTTACAAGGTTGTGGAAGATGTTGGAAGCTGATTTGAACTGACCAGGACATAGGTCCATATCTCTTGGTACTTAGACACTGACCAGCAGCAACTCTCCAGGGCTTCAGACAGGGGTCCTTCCCAGGGCCCAAAACAAGTTACTTTTTTTTAGTAACTCCCAGAATCCCCCAGCCAGCATGGCCACTGGTTGGATGAATTCTTGAGAGTTGTCATAAAAAAAAGTAACTTATCCCAGGTGCTGGTCTTTCCAAGCTCCATTTGGAGATGCTGGATCTGCAGCTCCATCTAGTGAACAAAGCATGCACTCATCCACTTGGCTGTGGCCCTTCCTTAGTTTTCGAAGCACTTCTGGAGACACTGGAGAGTAGAATTGGGAAGTCCAGTTCTCTCTCTCTCTCACACACACACACTCACTCACACACACACACACACACAGTATTTGAATTCTTGTTCAAAGCCATAATTATACTGCTTCTGAATTTCTTCAGTCAGCCCTCTTCTTTCTGTAGCTTTTACTTCCATTTCCTTTTTATATGCTTGCAAGCTGGACCAAAATTACAGAATGGCCCTTAGTGGGCCCTTGTTGCTCTAGAGAAGAGGTTTTAGAGGCTACAGTTACTGGAACTGTCTTGGGGAAGGAGTGTTGGGTGTTGCTATTTTTACTTGCCACATCCTTTGTCATTTCTAAGAACCACATGTGGATTCTTTGTAAGATTATGTGTGCACGCATGACAGGATCTCTGCAAACAGGGAGTCTGTTGAGGGTCCATCTGAAGCTCTGCAACATGAAATGTCATTTCATGATAAGCTGGGACAAGAGGGTGACGCTTGGCCTTTAGAGAAAAGGCATGCAACCATCTATGGCTTCTGCCGGGTCTCACCACTGTGACTCACTGCAGAACTACAGGGGTTTCATCATCTCCCTGAAGCAAGTCATTGCTGCTTGCAATTCCTCCCAAGTTTAAGGTCAAGATTTTTCCTTGCATTAAGATTACATTGACAGTACTGTTTTCTAAAGAGCTTGGCTGTGAGGAATCTACCCAGTTCAAATACTTATAAACTGGGGGCAGGGAGGAAAGAGGACTCCAGTTACTGAAGAATCATAGAGTTGGAAGAGACCACAAGGGCCATCTAGTCTAACTTCCTGCCCTGCTGGAATCCACAATCAAACACTCCCAACAGATGGCCATCCAACCCCTGTTTAAAAACTTCCAAAGAAGGAGACTCCACCACACTCCAAGGCAGTGCATTCCACTGTCAAATAGCTCGTACCGCCAAGAAGTTCTTCCAAATGTTTAGGTGGAAACTCTTTTCCTGTAGTTTGAGTCCATTTGCTCTGTGTCCTAGTCCTTGGAGCAACAGAAAATAAGCTTCCTCCATCCTCCATATGGCATCCCTTCAAATATTTAAACATGGCTATCATGTCACCTCTTATCCTTCTCTTCTCCAGGCTAAACATACCCACCTCCCTAAGCCGCTCCTCATAGGGCATGGCTTCCAGACTTCCCACCATTTTGGTCCCTCCTCTGGACACCTTCCAACTTGTCAAAGACTTTCTAGTGTTATGGTGATATTTTGCACATTGTCTCATTGGAAGAACGGACAACAGAGTATATGTTTGTGGCATTCCTGCCCCTCCATGTGCTAAGTGGAGCAAGACATAGGAAAGCTTGTGGTAGCTGCTTCTTCCTTGCAGAGAAGAAGAGAGAGATGTGGTCTTGCCTCCTTTTCTACTGCCATGGTTCCTTCATTCACTGCTGCCCCTTCCTGCCACAGCCAGTAGGATTAGATATTACCTCATAGGAGGCTGAAGGAGATGGAGGGGTACTGGTTGTATCCACTCCTGCAGGTTTCGGTGTTACTTCTAAAGATACAGCCCAGGATTTTGGCCTTTAAAACATGGTGATCATTTATGGCCCTCCAGATGTAGTTGGACTACATTTCCCATCAGTTCAAACTACCATAGCTAGTGGTAAGGGATTGTGGGAGCTGTAGTCTAACAACATCTATAGGGCCTAAAGTTCCTTGCTTCAGTTTAAAAACCTGGCTAGCCTAAAAGGATGAACTGCTGTGGTGTGGACTGGGGAGTTAATATGAGCTCAGCAGTGAATGAACATGAGTTTGGGAATCTCAGGTGTGGAGCGCCTTGTGTAAAGAGGATGGAAACCTACATCTTTCAAGGGTTTAATGTAGCAAATAACAGTGACTTGCAGAAGTATTCACCTTTTACTTAACAATAAACCAGAAATGGGTTCTGGTTCACTGCCTTATTAAATAAAGTAATCTCATGGGCCTATAAGAGCCCAAGGGGGCCCAGATAATAGACAAATTGTCCTGCTCCATTTTGAGTCCATTTTAAAAGATGCTTTTAAATAAAACAGAGGACGGGGATTCAATGCGATGCCAGCTCCCCACCCCACCTCCAGCAGTTGCCCACCTCTGTGTTAGTGGAACAGAATGCTGAGAATACAAAAGACCACTGGTTTAGTAATTAATGCTTCTGTAATGACTGAATTCCAATTTCTTTCTGTCTTTCAAAGCATTTCTTACACTGCACTCTTTTCAGTAGTTTAACCAAACAGTAGTGGCACAATTGTAAGGTAATAGAGGCTGTTAGAAACCACATCTATCTTTTTTTTTTAATTAATATTTTTTACAAAAGTGTTTTCACATTCAATAAAATGGTTGATAAGATAACTTAGGATAAAGATATGGAAAATGAAGCAAACTTTAAAAGAAAAAAAGAAAGAAAAGAACATTGATAGTAAAAAACAAAAAAAATAAAAAAAGGAAAAAGTAGAAAGAAAAATATATATATTTATATACATATATATATAACAGCCAAATTCAAAAAACAAAGCAAAACTAAATAATATATATTTCTACTTCCTTTTTCAACAGTAGTTCAAATTTGATTAAGTATTACAATTTTTGGCTTTCTGTACTAAAAAAAAAAGAAAAAAAAAAGAAGCCACATCTATCAGTTAGAATATGCAAGCAGACAGACTTAATTAAAATATTTAAAACTACATTAATGCCTCTGTTGTTACTCTGTCTACTTGGGCAGATTACCTTGATATTTTTTTTAAATTCAGAAACTATATCAACTGTACCTCTGTCAATCTCCGGGTGCAGTGAAATGCAGGCACATGGAATGTTGGAATCTTGTATTAGACTCTAGAGACAGAACAGGGATTATGTTGTTGTACCAACCAGTCTGCTACAAGCCAGCTCAGTAGGCTAATGGATACAGGTGGTTATCAACATAGTATTGAGGCCTTCTAACTGCAGAGACTTCAAGATCAATGCTGATCCATTCTTAATTGGTGTGGCTTAGAGCTTTATTGCTCCCATATCAACTGCAAGACTGTCTCAGCAACCAACAACAGCGACATGTTTAGAATAGAGGTACAACATTCTCAGAAGCCATGGAAAACAGTTTCCTTTTTTCCAGGAAAAAAATGAAATATTTCAGAAAGTTTGAAAATGCATTTTTAGTATCCTTTATAGATGAAAGTTGCTTTTTTACTTTAGGAACATAAAATGCATTATACACACCTTAGTTTAGCATAAAATTATGAGGTTTCATATACTGAACACTTTATTCAGTTTTCTAATATCACATTCTTTTTAAAAAACCAACAACACTCTTCCATATCCTTCCTATTTGCAGTGGGACGGGGAACCTTAAACCACTTCAGTTCATTTAAGGCAATGCAGTAGAAAAGAAAAAAATAATAGCCACAACAGAACTTACTTTTACTTTATTACTTCAACTCTCTTCTCTGCCCCCCACCTCCTTCCATCTCACACTGAACAGTCAGAACAGAAACTAAAGTACCTCTTTCTGCTTGTGGCTTTTTATTGTTACTGAGCATGCACAAGATGCTAAATTGGAAAAGAAATAATAAGTTGATTGGTTTAGGGACATTTCTGGAATAGTCATCCTGTCCATTTTTAAAACTGTTTTTTACTCTGTGGATTTTACTCTGGGGGTGGGGTTAAAACTTACTTTATAAGGAAGTGATTGCAGAGAGTCGGCTTCTCTTCCTGGGGTGGGGGGCGGTGCAAGTTTTAGCTATATATGGAGCCTTTGGACATGGGCAATCCTTTTATTTTCCACTGGCCTGGCACTTGCCCAGAGGGCAGTTTTGCTCTGTCTAGAGCCCCTTTTCAGCTGTATTTTGGTTTGGTGATGTAATGAGCATGCCTGTTCTGTGCACATGCTCAGAACCCATTATGGAGGCAGTTTTGCCAGTAACATTGCCAGCAGTGCGTTCTGAGCATGTGCAAAATGATAGGCATGTTCAGAATGGCTCCAAAGCCCAAGAGCAGATGGAGACAGGTGAGATTTGAGATGTTGTCTGGTGGAGGGAGGGAGGATCCTTTTTGGCCAAGACTTTGAAGCATTATCAGTGGGGCTAGGGGTTGGGGTGGGGGTTGGAGATGGAGACCCACACCTTAGAAGGGAAAACTTCCTCTGCCTCGCTCACTGCCGCTAAGCAGCCTGCATTTCTTCAGCAGCACAAATAATTCAAATATCTATGCTTTGAAATGTTACTTTTCTAGACTGTAACTCTCAGAATCCCCCAGCCACTGGCATGTTGACTGAGGATTCTGGGAGCTGTAGGCCAACATAGTAACGTCTCCAACTTTTGTCAAATGTTTGAGGATGCTCAGTTAATATTGTGCTGAAAATCGGCAAATCCCTTAGGTGAAAAATAAAATTTTTTAAAAAACTGGAAATGAACCCATTATTTTCCTTTGGTGCTCTCACCTCTTTTCCAGGACTGCCTGAAAGCTTGTCAGGAACAGATTGAGGCTGCCTTGGCAGAGAACTTGAAGCAGACCTCCCAGCCACGGCAAGACTATAGTTCCTCCAAGAATGCCGCTTACCCGGACAGCCAGGAAGTCAGCCTCACCAGCACTCCTACAGACGTCACTGACATCAACCTGTGACCAAGCCATCCCTGTGACCCCCCAGCTCCCAGCAAGTAGAACCTGACACAGAAAGAAAGAGAACTCCCAAAACGTTCTGTCTGTTTTCTGCAGTTGTCACTGAAGAGCAAAGGAAGTGAGAGAAAATTGCCCTGGTGAACATCTTTGTAATAACGCTGTGATGAAATTGAGTCTTAGAGGAACTGGGTGGGGCTCAGACAGGAAAAGGCATCTTGCAGTAGAGCTGTTTCTGTCTTGCTAACCTGATTTTCTTCAGAATGGTTGGAACATAATTGGGCTTGGGAGGGAAGGGCAAGTCCAGAGTCTTTGTTCCAAACATTCTTCAGTTTGGGTTTGCTTTGTTGGTGGGGCACTGTTGATCATTGTGTTGTCCTGTTTCCGTATGCCTGTTGCATGCGTGTCAAAGAGATGTAACGCACTTTTGTTACCTAAACAACTCACCTTCACCTTCTGTGAAGACATTTTAAGCATTCACCTGCGACCTCCTTGGCTGTATCTGCTTTGCTCTTGTTGCCACATATAGGCAACTGGTAAAAAAAAAGTCTAAGTGAAGCACTTGCTTCCTTTTCCAGTTTCGCTTAATACTAAGGAAGTCTTAGTTCTCCTTTTGAAGGTTAATAGTAGCACAATTCCTTTAGACTTTCAGTGGAAATGAGTGGGTTTTGGCTAGCTTTTTATAGGTGCTTATAAAGTGCTGCTTGCCATAGTGAAAGTTTGGGGGGAAGAGACATCCCCTCATCACAGTGGGCTGAAGGGATAAATTATATTTGCACCCAGTTGCCTTTTCTTTCTCCCCCAGAACCCCTGAGCAACGTTATTTATTGTGTGGACTGAGTATTACAAAACTGCAGAGTGAGGGGAGAGGCTTGGTTTGTTATCCTGGTTTATCTCTTCTTGCCGTCTAAAACTAGTGCCTTAATGTTCTTCCTCATTCTCCTCCATACCTCTGGGTTGCTTAGTTTGAGAGATTAGTCAGTGTCAAGGTCATTCCACATTCAGAGTACACCCAAAAAGTGCTGCTATACTTGTATGTACAAATCCCTCTTTGTCTTCACTGCCAAAAAAGAGAGAGAAAAGAGGCAGGAGAGTTACATGCAAAGGATGGATGGATGAAGTAAGAGGAAATCAAAGCTATTGGATTGCCTGCATTTATAACGGGGGAAAAGAATGATCTCTTTCCCCGAAAGAGTTTACAATATGATGAGCTGCAGACTGCACTGGAGTCGAGAGTTATATTCTCCTTTGTTGAGGAAAAAAAGGGTTTGTTTTCTAAATGCTGCTTTTATAAGAAATCACTTTTGAGAATTATCAGGTATGAGCAAACAATAGTGATGGGAATAAACCGTCCATTTTGAATGCTAGTGGTATTACATTCTTCAGTGCTCTAGCTGGAAAAGAACATGAACTGATGCTACCTAGAAGACCACTGAAGACCACATTTGCCAACAAGAAAAAGGTGCTTTTTTGGCCTTTTCTTTCTTTCCCCTCATTGTGCTTAATGTGTTTAGTCATAATTGAAGTGCTGCCAGCACATCTGATAAATGGGAAGTCAGTATCGTTTAGAACTTCATGGAAGTTTGGAAATGAGGGGAATGCATTTTATAGATCAACTTACATTTATATCTATATCTATATGTATTAGAGCTTTAAAAAAAGTTTGTCCATATTATTCATCATCACTTGAAATTGGATGGTTCTGAAAACTCTTGATATTTTATAATATTGCAATAAAGGATTTTTAAAAACTGGCAGATTCTTTCCTTCCTTCACTAGAGGTGGAAATGTGACGTAAAAGGACCAAATGAGTCTACAGTCTTAATTTTTCTGTCAAATACATGGTTTCTCAACCAGGGTTCTCTGGAATCCTAGGGTTCCTCAAGAAGTTGCTTGGAGTTCCACAAGAGATTGTGATTGGGGAGGGGGGGTTGAGCTGTAGCTATAATAACTATTATGCAGGGGTTCCCTGAGCTCTGAAAATTGTTTCAAGGGTTCCTCCATCGTAAAAGGGTTGAGAGATTGCTGGTTAATCCTGCTTTTTATTTCAGAATACAAAACAGTAGCTCTTCCTGATTTCTGCCTTCCATGGACTAAACATATAAATTCACTTACAGCAATTTCAGGCCAACCAGTTCTTTCAGAGCCTTCTCAGCTATGACAGCTTTGTTTAGTGGGTAGTTCTGAATAGCAGCTTGTCCACACTGCCATATCAAAACCAGCGCTGTGTATATAAATGCAGACAGAAAGGAGCAGTGCTGAAGGACCTGTCAATATGATGATAAACTATGGATTGCTCTAGAAGAGAAGGGATTGTCACAACATTTGATTGTCCTGATGCATAACCTATATTCTGGACAAGAGTCCAGTGTCAGGACAAAATAGAGAGAAGCAGAATGGTTCTCAGTTGGCAAAGAAGTCAGATAAGGCTGCATTTTATCACCCTATCAGTTTAATTTAGAACATACCATAAATAAAGCAAGATTAGATTCAGTGGAAGAAGGTGTGGAAGACAAGGAAAAACATCAACAATTTAAGATATGCAGATGACATATTACTAGCACAAAATAGCAAAAAAGACTTTGAGATGGCTACTAATGAAAGCTAAGGAAGTATGAAAGCAGAGTTACTGAATATTAATAAGCAAAAAATAGAAAAAATAAATTTATAGAACTTTAAAGTGGGTGATGACAACATTAAAATAAGTTTTCTATACTTTGGTTCAGCCATGAAAATGGAAACTAAAATGGAGTGAAGAAATCAGAAGGCTTGGAAGGGCACCTGTAAAGGAACTAGGTAAGATTCTCAAGTATAAAGACACATCACTGTACACCAAAATCAGGATCATGTTATACAGTTATACAGTTTCAATGTATAGATGTGAAAGACCCCACTTGAAATGGGTGCTGGAGGAGAGTTCTAGGGATTCCACGGGCTGTCAAATAGGTGTAAGAGCAAATCAGCCTGGGTGTGCCTTCAAGTTGTTTCTGACTTATGGTGACCCTAGGAAACCTATCATGGGGATTTTCTTGGCAAATTTCTTCAGAGAAAGTTTGCCCTTGCCTTCCTCTGAGGCTGAGAGAGTGTGATTTGCCCAAGGTCACTCAGTGGGTTTCCATGGCCAAATGGGGATTTGAACACTGATCTTGAGAGTCATAGTCCCAAGCCATTAATGCTATGCTGGCAATCAAATCAAGCTTGAACTGAGGCTATTGTACTTTGGCTGTACCAAGAGACAACATGACTCACTGGAAAAATACATTGCTTGGTAAATTGGCATTAGGAAAAGAGGCAGACTACATTACAAGTGGACTAAATCTAGGCAGGGCTGTTAATAACAGGGTCTCTTAGAGGTCTCTCATTTATAGGGTCACTATAAGTCAAAGCCTACATGATGGCACCTAACAAGTCTAAATTATTAACTAGGACAGGTTATGCAAAACAAGCCACTAGCTCTTAAACCAGGGTGGAAAGAAACTGTTGGGCTGCAATGTCCATCTGCCCTGGTCATTGTAGCCAGTAGTGAAGAATAATTCTATAGCTTTATCACCTAAAGAAGTACTTTAATTCTTAAAACTGAATGTGGTTTGATGCTCCAGGTCTGACTGGTCATCTTTGGCACTTAACAAACTCCCAGTGACAGGTGGGTGGTAATAGACCTGCAGAACACCAAATTGTACTGGGGAAAACTCCCATGTTTCATGTTCATATAAGCAAGTCCTGCCTATCGTATTTGGACAGTAACAGCAATGGAACTGGAGCTAGGCAGAGAGCTACAATTGGCATTTTGCATGGTAAGAGCCTATCAAACGATCCACAATTGAAATCTGTTGCTCACTGCCTTAAAACACTCAGATTTTTCATTCTAACAGAATCAATGTGCACAGCCCAGACGTATGGAAGACTGCTATCACCACACTGCTTCTAAAACCTGGGTTGGGCAAAAAAATCCACCCAACTGGCTTTTCTCTACAAACTTCCAGAACACAGGAGTACTTGTACCTGTGGCTGCCTTGATTGTAATAGACTCAGGACAAATAATTCAGCATCAATGTTTGTAAACTGGTTTACTGCTGATCAGCAATTGAAAGAGTTTGGTTTTTGGCCTCCATGTTCCAAGAATCTCCCAGCCAGCATAACAGTGGTCATGCTGGCTGGGAGATTTTGGGAGGTGTAGGCCAAAAATGTATCCCCTCTCTAGCTTTACTCTTCATCACCTATCTCAGATGAAAAGTCCAAAACCTTTCTGAGTGTGTGCCCTTTCAGTTTTTAATTTAACTGTCAGGATATAGTCCTTCAAATCTGGCATCAGCACATTTGAAACAAGTGTACAAGTAAGACTGAGGTAGAACAGAAGGGCAGTATAAAGCTCTAGAGTTGGGGAGGTAGTTCATTTCCTGTCTTAAATTCTGGCTGCCATCCTGTTCAGTATTTTCAAATTTATAAGATAGACTTACAAACCCATAATTTTTTTTTTGATTTACATTTATGGTCTTACTCCACTCCAATGACCAAAAGTATTCCCCAAAATCTACAATATAAATCTACCACCTGCGGGCTTTCTGAAGTGCTAGGGTGCAGGCAGCAAGTGAAGAAGCTTCCAGGAACAAGGTGCCTTGTGATAGCAATTGTGACAGACCCAAAATGCCTTGCTGCTGGAAGAGTGCTGCAGAAAACCCACCACTGAAAGAGGAGTCAGGCTTATATGGTAGGTTGGGGGGGTCAGATCCAGAGATGTTATAATGGCAGCTCTGTCATTGTAACTATGTCTGATGATGCTGGCTTCCTGCTGCCTCCTTTTAACCAGTCTCTACAGACTGAAAATTTGCTGAAGTAAGGCTTGAATGTAATCTTTCTAAACTACAGGTCGACCCCCGTATCCATGGGGGATATGTTCCAAGACCAACCATGGATAATAGAGAACCCTATTATTTTCAATGAGACAAACCCCAGAAGCTGACCATAGAATTACATTGGAGGACCTAGAAATGCATAGAGGTAACTTTTTTTCCCCCAGACGTGGCTAAGTGCAACTGTAAATACTGAATCAGTGGAGACAGGGATTGGCCTGTAGTCTGTTTTCAGAAAAATCCTTGCTTTCACCCCCTTCTGCTTCTGAACACCCACGAGAATGTTAGGAGCACATTTAAAAATGCACACGAAAACACATAAAAAGCAGGGTAAATTTCAGGTGTCAGAGCCAGCATGATGTAGTGGTTGGAGCATTGGACTGCAACTCTAGGAGACCAGGGTTTGAATCCTCACTCAGTCATAGAAACCCACCTTGTGCAAGTCACACTCTTCAGCCTCAGAGGAAGGCAACAGCAAACCCCCTTTGAACAAATCTGACCAAAAGTCGGAAATGACTTGAAGGCACACAATAACAACTTCAGACTCTAGACTTTTAATAGTCACACCAGAAGTGTATCTTATTTGGCCATATCCATTACTTAAGATCATAAGATGAAAGGTGCACTTGTGTCCTGCTGGTCACTTCCCATGGGCAACTAGGTTGGCAACTGTGTGAACAGAGTGCTGAACCAGACAGGCCTTCAGTCTGATTTAGCAGGGCTCTTATGTTCTTATCATATTCACAAGAATGGTTCAACTATACACCTGCTTCTTTCTAATAGGATTACGATGGAAGCAATACAGATGGAAGGCCAAGATCACAAGAGGCTCTCAGCCTGTGTCCCAACATATTGCATCACAATCTATTCAAAGCCACCCCATCAGGCATACTGGCCTGCTGTTGGCTTGACTTTATTCCTCTCTGCTTTGAGCTTCAATTTTAGCAGCTTGCTCTTAGAAACCAGCAAGCCAGATCTCCATCTACTTTAGCACTCTAGGCTGTTTCAGCAGGCTAATTTACCAGCTCAGCATGGCACTAACAGCTTCTGCCTGTGACCAGTTCAGCTAAATGCTTCCAAGTAGATAGATGGGAGACGTGCAAATTGTTCAGTAATCTGTGCTCTAGCAAGTGGCTGTCCTAGGGGACATCTTTCAGCACAAACAAACCTGGCACTCTTGGGAAGCGCTCAACCAAATCTCTCCTACAGCTAAAACCTGTTCAGACCAATTACTCATTTCCCAGCTGCTGCAGGCACACCACTGAGGTGGCCTGCAGTTCACATGAGAAAAATGAATTCTGGGTGGTGAACGTGGAGACCAGGAGGACCCCAAAGTGCAAAGCATATTAATGCTGTCCTAGGGCTGCACCAGGACATGGGAAATACTGTCTTGTTGATTCCAAGCCAATAATCAAGGATTCCCCTTTGACAGCCTCACATTCTTGCTGATCAAGGTTAACAGACTGCAGGTTTCTAGGAGGAAAATATGCCATGGGGAGAAGCAAGTACAAGAACCAGAATATTAGAACAACACATGTTGTCACCACCAGCTATTTCTAGAAAACAGGGAAAGCCCTGCCTTCTGTAATACAAAATCCTCAACATTCTTGTGGCTTGAATTGTAGCTTGATTTACACAGACCACTGTGCCAAAGAGAGAGGAGAGGAAGAGGCAAAGAGGGAAAAGCAGTTTGCATTTGTTGTGACAGCAACATAGGCTCAGCAATGTTACAGGGGTGAGGGGTAGAGGACTTGCCTGAGCACACCAGAAGATCAAATATAAAGGGACTGAAGGGAAAATAAACACGCCAACTCCCAGGCTGGCCTAGTTTCTCTTATTCCAAAGGCATGTTGGGGAAAAGGAAGGCTTTGCACCCAGTGGATTTGGACATTATGGGAATTTTTAGATCTTAAGCTGTCATGGACCTTTACTTCTAGAGCTACTCTGGTTGATAATAACCTTGGAAATCTAGACTACCAAATGTTAACCCTCAAATGTGCAGCTTATGTAGCTGGCAGATTTTGCTACAGAACCAAATATCTACCTATATAGACTAGGAGATGGTACAGAGAAATAAATAAAAGAAATGGATGCCCAGTTCAAGCATCTCAATAATACTATGGATTGCGGGAAAGGGATAATGTACAGTAGTTTAAAAAAAAAAACACCATGAAATTTATCAAGACTGGAGAAATAGGTTGTGTGTGCCTCAGTCAGGGATGGCTACCTTTAAAATCACACATACAAATCTTCTGCAGCTCAACTGCTGCAGGGGCTGCCTAAAGTGCCCACCTCTGTTCCACTACAGTACTAGAGACAACCTGACTATGAAATATGAGCTTCATTCAAAGTGTGTTGAGTTAGGGGCAAGTCACTTTCAGAAAAGCAGCTTCAGTTTAGCTCAGTGCAGCCATGTACTCCCAAGTAGAGCTGTCCTCGGACGGCAGCACTGAAGCAGACCACACTCTGGTCCCTGCCATTGGCCTCTTACAAAGAAGGAAGACTTGCTTGGCCCCATTCTCTTCAGCCAAAGAAGAGAAGCTGGAGAAAACTTGCTTCCTGCCAGAAAAAGAACCCTCTGTTTCCAGAGCTCAGAAAACCACCTTTTCTGAATGATAACATCCAGAAGCCCCTGGCAGCAACTGGGAGCTACTGTTCACAAAAGCAACTTTTCTAAGCTCTGTCTGTTGGGACTACAGAATGAAGAGCATTGCTGCCTCAGAGGAGTGCTGGCTGGCATGGATGCATGTGTGAGTTTGGGGGATTTATTTTCATTGTTGCAGCTGCACGCTGATTTGAGCATCATTTGGTTGAAAGGTGAGGGTGTGTATCTTCAAGAAAAATACAAGTAAAACAACATGAAGTTTCAGTGGCCCCAGTGATACCAGACAAGAAAGGCAAGTGATGGCTGGACAATTCAGAAGCAGTCCATGAGTCATGTGCACTCAATGTGCGGTGCCCTCATGCGTGGTGCCCTCTGGAAAGCAAAAGTGACCTGAGCCAGTCACAGCACCCATGCATTGCACAACCCTTCTGGCCTGACCGCCTCCCTCTAGCACTGTAAGGAGTTAGGGATAACCCAAGGGCCTCCGCAAGAACAGCTGCAGGACTGATGTGCCCTTCAGTCAAAAGGTGTTGAGAAGGATGGATTCCACCAGAGCAAAGAATAAGACTTTAGCCTGGAGTATTATTCCTAGTAAGTTACTGTCTGGATTGCTAGCCTTACCATTACTCCTTATTGAAATGCATTTTACACAAATTGTTACTTGATTTTCGGAATGTATTTTTTAAAATACAGTATATACATATAAAAAGTAATTAAAAAGCAAAACTTTGGATAATGCATTACTTTCTAAAGGTTAACACACTATCCAATGTGTTATTTTACCTTCTGTTGATTGGTTTTTAAATATCCTTTAACAATCCCCCCCAAATTTCCAAAAATCCCCCAAATGACACCTCCAGAAATGTTACAGGAGCAGTAAGCAAAATGCTACCAGTCAATGTTAGTAGTTATAATTTTCAAAAAATAACCATGTTATGCCATCATTATCCCTCAAAGTAATGGATTGTAGATAATGCCCTTCATTTTTATTCTATCACTTCCAAGCTCTGAGTAAAATTACCAAGATCTACCTTAGAGGTCAACTTCTACAAAGTGATTACTGCCTTCCGTATATTTCCAAACTCTCTGCCTCTCATATTGATTCAGTTTCTTCACCCCATCAATATGCAGCACAACAACTTATTTCACTGCTGTTTATTAACAATATGTTTTCTCCAGTACTTTCAAGAGACAACTAGTGATTGCAGAAAACTTTCTAGCAGTACAGGTCTCTGAGAACTATACCCCTCCACTATGAAGTGGTTTCACCATCATGGGAAGGATCCCATGTTCTAAAACAGACTTATCTCACCATGAATGCATGTCTAAGTAAAGGAAACAATTACGGACACTTTTACCCCTTGAAAACTTGCCTGCCTTGAACTGAAGAGGACACAAATCCCATTGATTTTACTTTGTGATGGAGACCAAAGCAGCTGCTGCGTTTTACTTAACAAGTTCCATCCCAAAACAAAATCACAGTATCTATAGTGTCCAATACATGGAGTCCACATTCCCATCATTTATTCACTCCATTGCCACTGGCTGTGTTACTTCCACGTCCCGACACTTGGAGTTTACTAGCTCCCTGCGGATCTCCGGAGAGATCTGGGTATGGCTGTGGAACTTGAGCAACTCCAAAAGGGCTTCCTTCTGCTCTGAAGACAAATCCTCTTTGTAACGCTGAGCAAAAGTCAAGAGACACTGGTGCCACAGGACAGGCAAGGTGCGCTTGTCTGTCCGGAAGGATAAGAAGTGAAAGACCAGGGCATCCACCACTCGGAAAGGTAAGGCATACTTCTTGTCAATGAGCAGACGGAGGAAGATACTGTTGGCACCACTGTACTCCATCTCAGCAATCTTTAGCATTGCAGCCCTGTGGGAGTAAGAGCAAGGAGAGGCAAATGAGGTTCTCCTACACATCAGCATCATGAACGGCCCTCCAATTACCAAAATGAAGAGTTACAACATGCTCAAGATGGCAGAGTTGGGAGAGAAAGAATCACTCAGGAGAACTCCTGCAGGATTCAAGGTTCCATTGAAAGAAAAACCCTTCCTTTATAACAACGAGAAATTATTGGGTGGACTTAGGCATGGAGATAGCAAGCACAACAGGCACAGACCAAAAGGCAGTGCACTGCAGTGGCTGATGCCCAGAGTATACAAATAGAAAGTCAGACTTGCCAAATTCTTTTGCTGACTGTGCTCCTATGCTTTTGGCAGGAAGAGTGTTCAAAATTGGTTTCTTTGGGGTAGGATCCCTATTTATTATTTATTTATTTATTTATTTCCTGCTTTCTCCCAGTATGGGACCCAAGGCAGCTCACAATATGTCAAAACCACATCCAGTTAAAACAAAATTACAAAAGCAATTAAACAGCCATATTTAAAACATTAATTTAAAACAGTTACAAGAGTAGTAAAAATTAACAATAATGATAAAAATATAGCACTCTCCAATTAAAAGTCTTTTTGCAACAGCAGGTAAACAGTCAAATGCCTGGGTAAATAAGGAGGGAGCCAACCCAGCCTCTTGTGGAGGGCTTTCCAGAGTGTGAGGGCAGCCATTGAGAAGGCTCTCTCCCACATCCCTACCCACCATACCTCTGATGGTGGTGGCATTAAGATAGCCCTCCCCTGCGTATCTTCAAACTTGGGAATGCTCATATTGGGAGATACAGTCTTTAAAGTAGGCTTGACCTAAGCCGAGCCTATGTGTAGGAAGTTATGTGTGGACACTGGTGTCTTTGCAAACATTCATGCTGAACACATGGACAGGAGGAAGAAAATACAGTGGAGGCCATGATATGGGAGAATGCCAGAGACGAAGTCCCTCTCCCTGTTCTCTTCATCATTGCCCTACACATGGATAACCTACGAAAAGCACTATATTGTGAAATGCAGGGATGGGCAAACAGTGGACCTCTAGACGTTTTTTGACTGAGACTCTCATAAGTTATAGTCCACATCTGGAGGGTCACAAGTATCACTTATTTTTTTCTGGGTTTTTTTCTCCTTTCTTGTCCTAAGGTGTTGGCTATGGTCTGATTCTTATCAGTTAATCCCAACTAGAGTAAACCCTGAAGTCAACTGTTGAGTAGTGAGTGAACACATATGTAAATTCAACTGATTCAATTAGTCTACTCTGGTTAGGACCAATAACAGAATTTGGACCTAACTTTTCTGCAGCTAGAATTCTGGGAGAGACAATGTGCTCTGAAATTATCTCCCTAGCAATCTTTCCCAATGTGCAGAAACATAGTAGTTCTGAGGCCAAAAGAGAAGAGCCCATGAAATGACTGAAAACCCTAGCTATAAAAGTGTGGAATGCTAAAACTGGAAAGCTGGCTTTACGCCAAACTCAAACCCATTCAGATAACTGTATCACTATGGGGAAAGGAATCTTGGGTTTTAGGCAAAGTATCTGCTATACAGAATTCTTGAGCTCTAAGGAACAAGTACATAAACCAAGGGTGGGGAAACTGGGGTGGCAAGCCACCTCTTCACTTTAGGCCAGATGATGTTGGGGGACACATCTATGCTTCCTGACACCAGTGATTCCTTGGGTGAAGCCCCTCTAGGGCAACATGAAAGTTCCTCAGCTACAGACCTAACGTTGCTTCTCCTTTGCTTTCTCTATATGGGAGAATGAAGTACAGAACATTCAGGCAGTTCCTGAAGTGTTGGCAGAATGTCCTGAACTCTCCACTCAAATTCCCAGCACACGGAAGATAAGCAGGAAGAAGTCCAGCTCCCAGCTACTAACAACCCACATCTATCTCTTCAGGGTGGAACTGGGGGAACCTCTGTGAGCTGGATTAGGGGCCCCAGCAAGGTTTATCAGGCTCTCCCCTGACACAGACAAATTAAGAAAATTTAGCAGGTGCTCTTGAGATGGCCACTTTTGTATTCACAATGCAGGCCCTCAGCCCAGCTACTAGCATGTCTTTAGAGAACATTCTGTCAGGAATAATCATATACAAGGATAGGAAGTTTTCCCTCCAAGACATCACAGAAAAATTTTAAAGCATGGTATCTGATCTCCAAGGGGATAAGACTGCATGGGAGAATAGTACAAACACATACCCACTTTTATCATTCAAAAATGATTGTCCTTCCATTAACAAATTAGCCCAGCTCTCCTTACCCAGAATGAAGGACAGGGATAGAACACTTGGCAAGGATGCTGCCCACTATGATGGCTTCCCGTAGTGTGCATGTTCCTGACTCACACAAGGGGAGGAGGATACCTGCACAGAGAGGAAGGAGAGAGAATTACAGTTGCCCCTCCACATTCGCGAACTTAGCATTCGCGGTTATGCATATTCACGGTTTTGGGAGCCTCCCCACCCTTCCAAAAGCAGTGACACGGGGCCTCTGGAGGCCCCGCAAAGGCCTTGGGGGGGAGGGGGGAGGGCCGGGGAGGCCTCCGTGGGGCCTCTGGTGACCCTCCGAAGGCCCTGCGAAGGCCTTGGGGGGAGGGGAGAGGGCCAGGGAGGCCTCTGCAGGGCCTCGGGAGGGTCTCTGGAGGCCCCATGAAGGGCTTGGAAGGCAGGGGGAGGCAGGGGGAAGCGACTATGGGGCCTCTGGAGGCCCCGTAGTCACTTTGGCGGGGGAGGGCGAGGGTAATAATTATTCGTGGAATTTTCACAATTGCGAGGGTCTGTGGAACCTAACCCCCACGAATGTGAAGGGACGACTGTACAGAAGCTTCTCTAATATAATACATAAAAGCATACATAACATCAGAAGTACAAACTGTTTTTTTAAAACCCAGAGCAGCAAAATAATTCAGCCTTCAGCATCTCAAAAAATGACCAACTGGCAGTCTTGAGCATGATGCAGTGCAGGCAATGCAGGCAGGTACATTAGCAGTGCTGCAGCATGTACACACACCACAGCACCTCAGCATGGTTAAAATTACTCATCAAGAAAGCCCTGGCCCTAAATCTGCAAGACCTAAATAGAGCTGTTAATAATAGGGTCTCTCTGACAACTCTCATTCGTAGGAACACATAAGTTGAAGCAGACTTGGCAGCACATAATAACAGCCAATTTAAGAATATCATCATCAGACCTACCTGTAGACCTTCCTATGAGGACCTGTCTACACTCAAGATCAAGCTAGAGCCACTGTTTTAAATGCAAAAGTATCTCTCAAAATGTTTAGAGCAAGATGGGGTGGGGTTTGCTTAAAAACAAAAGGGTGGTATGGGCTGAAGGTCACTGACTTTGCCCTGTATCTGTTAATCTCCTCCACATAGTGCCTCCCCTGGTGCTTTCCATCCAGCCAGGGTCATTTCCAGTACTAGAGTTTGGCTGACAGAAAACTCCTCAGATGACAGAGTACCAGAAAGTAAGTGGCACAACACAAGAAGGTCCATTTCCAGCTCAGGTCCCTTCCTCTTTTTTTTTTTTTAAATGTTCCACAGTATTCTACAATTTAAAACAAATCCTCTCAAAATATGATAGATTTCAATAAGTATTTTGCCAACTTTAAACTGCAAAGTTAATTTGTACTGCAACATTTGGAGACATACAAAAGCTGGTGGACAATTAAGTTCTAACCAGAGCTTAGAAAGGTTTTGTTTGTTTTTGAACTACAATTCCAGAATCCCCCAGTTCCATACATTAGTCTGAAAGGAATGGATCACGTTTCTTTGAACAGATAGAGGCTGGAATCCTGACGAGCCCATGTTCCGCAAACATCTAGGTGAGTTCAACCTAGAGACTGAGGTAGAGTTATCATATTTAGAAAGACAGGGCTTCTACCATCACATCCGATTTGCCTATTGTACACAATCAGTTTGCAGAGAGGATTAATAACTAGGGGTCCTTAAAACCAATCTGGCTCACTGAGCACCTCCACCTAGCCCTGCAGTGTCTGGCTCAAAGACAAGAACTGGATGGTGAGAAGGCTGCCTGCTACCCAAAAACCAGGATGGCAGTCCACTTAGTCCATTATCCTTTATCCACTCCTCAAAGTGGTCTTTTTTTTAAAGTTGAAGATGTTAAATTCAATAAATTCTATAGTCTTTGGATTCCACTTGTTACAGTAATGGAACACAAAGCCCATTTCAACCTGCCCTTCTCCCAAATTTTCTCCAGTTTCTCTGCAAGGATGTTGTTACCCGGAGTCCAGTCTCCAGCTGCTGTTAGTCTCTGATCCACTGGTGTTCACTCCTTGGTGCTGATCTTAGGACATGGTTTAGAGCCAGGTCAGCTGGTCACAATTAGTTCTTCTGTCATTCTCTATCCCTATCTTCAGCTTTTTCACCAACATATGTTTACCACCTGAGGATGATGACAATGATGATGATGCCATCAGTGGGCATAGAGCTCTACAAAGAGAAGAGGACAAGCCCTGCCCCAAGAAGCTTAGAGGCTGCAATACTTATATATCCAATTGCCACCAGCCACAGTTGCTCCTAAATATCAGGAGTCATTCCTGCCATCTTACTTAGTCAGTGGATATTCACTTATCTGTATTCACTTACAGTTTTAGTCCCTTATAACAGAACACCTTCAAAACTGAAATCACCATACAGTCTGGTGGAAAGGCTTAATTTAGTTCTTAAAATGGAACCAGTGCTGATACTTTGCAATGTAAGCAGGTAGTGATGTAACTACAAATGAAATAAAAGAACCCCAGATTATTTTACATTCTGATCTGTTGTCGTTGGAAGTTCAGTGTCTCTTGTACCTTTGAACCATGCTCCAGGTTTGAACAACGCCTTCTTCAATGCCATGTAGAGATGGAAGTTGAGGCGTTTATATTCAGCAATGTCGTCCCTGATTCGTGGGAGAAGGACCAGATTGTAGAACCTCTGGGCCATCCTCTCTTTGAGATTTGAAGAAAAGATTCTGAGATGAATAACAAAAGCATGGGGGTGAAAGGGAGAAGAGTGGAAAGGGGAGGTGAGAACACTTAAATAAAAAATCTGAGGAGCAAACACATCATATTTCCTTGTCCTCACACTATACAGTACAAAGGCTAACAAGGCTACATCTATGCTATGGTTCCCCTCTTGACTTTCAACACTAGAGTTCTCTGGCTTTGGGGGGATTTCATTCATTTGCAAAATTTCTATCCTGCCTTCTTAGTACCCATATCCAGGACATTTACAAATAAAATGCAAATCCTAACAGTATAAAATAAAAATAAAATACAAAACAATGAGAAAATAAAGCCAGATCCTAAACTTCTTTGGTTATCATAAAAGTCTTTATGAAAATTCTTTATTACTTTCTAACTCTTTAAAAATCTTTATGATATGGAACAACAGTCATGAAATGGCGCTTATACCTATCCCTAAAGGCATCTCTATAAGAGGATATTCATCTTTGTAATGACTTATGTTTTCAGCCAGCTGTACTCTGCACTGTGTCAACAGCAAAAAAGAAGAGGAACCAGAGTTCTGTATGTGAAAGAACAAGAAATGGGCCACAGATGCATTAACACTTGTGGCTTCCCACAACTATAGACAGATCTGAGCACTGTACTCTGTTTGGGCCTTTCTAGTTTAAAGCAGTAGAACTAGAAAGGCCATTTTAATCTGACTCTGAATATACTCTTTGACAAGTGTATATAAGCAGAAAAATACCACACAAAGTAGAAAAAAAACTTGTTTGGTTTTTGAACCGAAGGAAATCTTCATGCCCTGCAGTAATAGTGGGGAGTCCTTTCACGCGACACAATTTTTCACACTACACAATTATAGAACTATGATTCTACTTTAACTGTCATTGCTGCCTCCCTTCGAATCCTGGGATCTGTAGTCTGGTGAGGCACCAGAGCTCTCTGGTTGAGAATTCTAAACACCACTCCTTTAATTACAAACCACAGGATTCCATAGAATGTTGCAATGTGTTTGGGCAAGTGTGCATACACAGGCACAGTAATGCTAAAATCCCAAGCTAAAAGAAGTGAACTGTTGGCAATATAAACATGAATTGGCCTATACAGTCAGACCCCTGTACCATGGAACCAATATCTGTGGTTTCAGTTATCTGCAGGACACAAAACAGGGAAACTTACCATAGAGGTGTGTTGGAAAAGGACTAGAGAGGCATCCTGTCTAGGCATCTTCTAGTTCCTCCAATGTAACTCTACGGTTTGTTTTTACAGGAAGTCCTTTATTTTAATGGGTTTCCGGTATCCCCAGTAAGTCTGGGAACCAAACCCCTGCAAATACAGGGGTCTGACTGTAATTAAGTTACATATTACATTTTCCAGGGAGGCACAGGATTAAAAAGAAATTAATAATTGACACTGAAACCAAGACCCCTATTGCATTATATTTCACTTCTATATAAGCATGTTGATATTGCAGTACTGGGTTTTAGCTAAACAACCTAATGCTGGAGAAATAATCACAGAGCAGAAAAACTATAAGGATGGAGGAAATGAAGGCTCAAGACATTGTTGCAAACTGGGGCGAGCAACTTTGAAGGGCCTGGGGACCAGTTTTGTGGATTGTAAAAACAGACTTGGGAGACCCAACACGTAGTTCCAATTTACCCCTACTGTAAATAATGTAGTGCCCCACCTTGTTGCCTGGTACATGGCAGCTGCAGTCCACGTTTCTGGCTCTGTGATATAGAGGATCTGCTCCCAGTTGGACAATGCTGGGATGATCTTGAAGGCTTTGGGCAGTTTTCCACTCCTGTACTTGGACAGAACCTTTAGAACAAGTTTAGAATAATAAAAGGTTATATAAGAAAGATAAACAGGCACTACAGCTTTAGTCTAACATTTATATCTACCACTAGAAAAATTTTCAATTATTTATTAATTTTAACATGAACAATCTAATTATACATATAAAGAACACACACACACACAAGTTGGCCTGCAACTTTCACAAGGCTTAGGGACAGTGGACCTCCATGAAAATGGAAAAACTGCAAATATAGGCCCACTTTTTGTTACCTTAGAGAACACTTCTCTAGGCATTTTCTAGGTCCTCCAACATGATTCTACAGTATGCCTGTGGAAGCTGACCACAGAGTTGCACTGGAAAACCTACAAATGCCTAGAGAAGTACTCTCTCTAGGAATCTCTAGGTCCTCCAGCGCAACTCTATGGTCAATTTCCAGCTGAAGCACACCATAGAACACTGATGGCGAACCTATGACACGCGTGTCAGCACTGACATGCGTAGCCATTTCTGATGACACGCGGCTGCTGAGGCAGCCACATGCCTAGAAGGATGTTTCATCCTCGGCTCCTGCACAGCAGGATGCTGCTCCTGAGGATGAAACGTTTGCAACAAGAGTCTTGGAGTTAGAGTCTAACTCTAAGGAGATTTTCAGATACAAAAAAGTCATCCTGAGGGATTGGGAGAGGTACGCAGCTGTTAGTTTTTGGTTTATTAAATACAATGATATATAACAATTATACATTTATGTTATTTAAACTATAAATATCATGAAATAATGTTTTTTCCTGAAAGTGACACACCGCCTGAGTTATTCTGTTTTTTTGAGAAGTTTGACACACCAAGCTCAAAAGGTTGCCCATCACTGCCATAGAATCATGCTGGAAGACCTAGAAAATGCCTAGGGGCAACATATTTAGTAATCCACGAATAATCAAATCCGTAAATATTTAACCTGCAAATGTGGAGGGACAACTGTGTGTGTGTATACACACACACAGTTGTCCCTTCACATTTGTGGGTGTACACACATGCACACATAACTAGGACTAAACTAAAACAAATACACAATACCAAAACACTAAAGCAGAACACTAAACACTGACTAACTGAGATACTGAACACTAACTAAAACACAAGGGCTCTGACCCTAGTCAAAACTGTAATGAAAGAAAAAAAATCTGAAAAAGATAAACATTATTTTAGGATTCCAGAGCCAACTAAATAATCCTACTTGAGTTACTAGTAACCATACCCACAAATTATTGCATCATTAATTTCTTTTTGCTCAAGAAATCCATAAATGGTTTCCAGTCTTTCAGAAACTCTTTGATTGGCTTTTCCTTTAAAACCCACATTAGTTTGGACATTTGGGCTAATTCAGCAACCTTAACAGTTCATTCTTCTGTCACCAGTGCGTCAGTCCATTTCCAAATTTAAGCAAACAGTGATCTTGCTGCTGTTATCATGTATCGAAGAAGTAGTCGGTATTTACTATCCAATTCTATTATCCATAATACCCAGCAAAAACATTTCTGGCAATATTGTGACATCTAGCTTTAAAAAAAATTGGATTAATATGTAAATCTTAGACCAATAACTTTTCACTTTCTTACAAGTCCACCACATATGGAAAAAGGAGCCCTCCTTCTCTTGACAACCACAACACTAATTTGAAACATTCCTAAGACATTTTTGACAACATATTTCGGGTTAGATACCATCTATATATCATCTTATACATGTTTTTTTTAAAACTAGCTCTACCCAGCATTAACATACACTGTTATAGTTTTACATGTGGGTGGTGATTGGCTGAGGGAGTGTGAGGGAGGGGATATTTCCTAAGTGGCGAATCAGCATACTGAGAAAGCAAACATACCCAAGCAGTTTATATATATAGATTGCTGCACAAAGTGAATCCTTCCAGACTTTTTCATAACTATTTTGAAATAAAGAATCTGTTGTTCTTTGTAATTATAACTCCCAAATATTTAATCTCTTTTTTCCACTTTAAAAATGGGAAAAGCAGTCAGTTCATTTTCTTCTTCTAAAGTAATATTTTTAGTCAGCATTTTTGTTTTATTATAGTTCACTTTAAACCCAGAACATGCCCCAAACACCCTATTTTCCCACAAAAGAGCCTTCACTGAGTCCAATGGATTTTGTATCTTTATCACAAGATCATTTGCATAGGCCCTAAACTTAAATACTGCTCCAGATTTTGTCATCATGTCTAATATCGCTCAATATAGTCTCTAGTGCTTAAAAAAAAAAAGTAAAGTCGAAAGGCGACATCCCTGTCTCGTTCCTTTTTGTATCTAGTACTAGCGAAGTTTTCCATTAAAATATTTTAATAACCATTCAGAGACAACTTTTAGAATTCCTCACATATAAGCAAAAATTACTCTAATCCACAAACAGCAACGAACAGATCTGTAGCTATAATAAATTATCTTAAAATGTAGTGTTAGGCATACACAAAGGAACAGTTATGTTTCTCCCAACTGCCATAACAGTGTATCACCTTCAGACAAGGATAGATTGACCTTACATGCATATGGATGTGTACACATACTTATGCCTACATATATGCATGCATATCCCAATTTGCACAAAATTAAGTGTTATTCTTACTTCTTTGACACCCCTGTAGACCTCTAGGACACGAGGGTTAAGTTGTGGCATTGGGCGACCAGATATTTCTGACATCACAGTCTCGACTTCTGTCTGTTTCTCTGTAATCTTTTCCATTATAATGTCTGCCAAGGTGCGCCTAATGGGTAGTGAAAAGAAACAAAATAAAGCAAAGGACTTTGCAGCCCCCTCATTAGGAAACTAAGCAGCAATATGGTAGGATTCCTGTTCTTCTAACTGGGGAAGATGAAGCTTCTTTCTGTGAAAGCCTTCCATTGCCACTTTCCTTCTCCAGTTCAAAATGCTGATGTTCAAATAAGCAAGCTTGAAAGGGGCAACATCTTTACTTTTTTTCTGCCCTGTTTTGTTCCAGCAAACTTACAGTTCTTGGATATTTTACACTCCTTTTGGGATGCCAACACACAACTACATGTGTTAAGGACCAGGATCATTATCTTAAAATGTTAGTTCACAAAACCATAATACTGAAGAAAGATATTAGCTTAAGTCTATGTTGCATAATGTTATAGGTTTTTGCATGCTATGAGGGCTAGAAACTTAAATTATAAAATAACCAAGGACTATAAACAGGATGCATGCCTGTTATTTTTGCTCTGTGCTCCAAACTCACAGAGAGAATGCCACATTGGTTACTTACCGTGAATGTGCATACAATGCTAAACAAAAAGGATTCAGATTTGGCCCTCCAGCTACCAATGCAATATTCAAAGTTAGCATCTCTTATAATAACTAAAGTACCATGTGCTGGCTAAAGAAAAACCAAAATTGAATCACAGGATAACAGATGTTAACTGTAGTAGACTATTCTTCCCCACTGCCTCATAGGATCTAAAGAAACAATGCTAACACTCTGCATCAGTTTCCCCAAACATAGCAGTGACATCACTCTTGAATTAAGTGTTTACAGGCCAGTTGATGGATACAGCAGTAATAACTAAATTTTTTCTACATGCTCTCTCCCTGCCCAACATGCACCTGCTAATATTTGTGGACATTCTTACATACAAGGAGTCACTGTTGTTTCAGTGATATTAGTGCCTTCAGAAGGCATCATCAAGAATATAGGAATAGCTGCTATCCCAGATCACATGCACAAGTATCACCATCTTATGTGGAGCTCCCTCCTCATACTGCAGGCACACAAAAGGCCACAGATTTCCATGGAGGAAGAATCTGATGACACCACAAGACCTGCAAACTGAGTGAAACACTTGTATAATGAAGCTTCCCTTGAGTGCAAGAAAAATTATGTGAACCCTCTGAAGTATAACCAATACTGGACAGCTCTCTATTTAGGAGGGATCACTATAACTTGGCAGCTGATAAATGGGGCAGGGAGTTAAACACATAATAAGAAAACTCTAGAAAAACTTGAGGTACCTGGGCACTTGGAAGTCTTGAAAATTTAACTTACTTTTGCATAACCCCAAATAAGTATTAACTATCCCAACAAAATGACTCACATTAACCATTCCTCAGAGCATAAGCAAGTGTTTCATTTGTTCTGCTGCCTGCATGTGATTTGTTATTTCAGATATGTGTTTTTATTAGAGTTATTAGCTGCTATGTTGTGCTGTGATGAAAAGTGGGATATATATCAGATAAAAACATAAATTTGAGAGCTGTTCCAAGAGAAAGGGGGTATTATGCATTCTTATAAAGGACAATACACACCAGAGGCAACTAGGGGATATTTCTCATTTTCTGTACCGGTAGTCTGTTCCTTTCCATAGATCACTTAATCCCAGCAGCAAAACAAAACAAAGATTCACTAGAAAAGCGCTTCTACTAAAATGGCAACATTTCAAGCACAAACCAATACAGTATTTGATCCTCCGAGGCTCACCTCAGTGGTGGGTTCTTGTTCATGAACATTTCAATGGCTTTTTCATCCTCTAGATTTACAGTCATCTCCTCACAATACTCTCCCTTCTCCATGGCTGCAGCTTTCTCCAGTGATGGCCACTCATCATCATCTGTATCTGAATCTCCATCCTTTGAGGAAGATCCTAGAAGAAGCAGGACAAAATTTGCTTCACATATTTAACGAAGCAAGCAATTTTCTCTATGCTAAGAAAAACACTGGTTTTCTTTGTATCATATTACAGCAAGTTGGAAATTAGTCATCCAATATAACAATGCTTGCCCAAATTTTCACCCTCAATTGTCTGACAAAAAGAGGTCACCATCCTTGATTCAGAGGTCAACAACTGCAGGTAATGCAATGGTCTGATTCCCCAGCCATTGGTAATTCAGGAAAGCAACTGTTCATTAAGTCCACTCAAAATGGAACCTACCCTAGGGTTCATATTAGCCTCTGAGACCTTGCTCCAAGTCCCACTACCTCAGGAATGTGAAAACAAGAGTCAAAGCCTCTGAAATCCTCCTTGCAAGAGTCACCTGGTGTACTCTTTGTTTTTCTTTTGGCATCAAGAATTTTTTTTTTTAAAGTTCAGACCTTTACAACACTGATGTAGCATTTTGGTTTCGTGCTGATATTTTATTATTATACAGTAGGTCCCTTGTATTCTCTGGGGATTGGTTCGGGGGCGGGGGGTGGATACTGACAACCATGGATAATAGCAAACACCACTGAAAATAATGGGACTTCTGGTTTAAAATACCATAGAGTTGCCTTGGAGGGCCTAGAAAATGGCTAGAGTACACATTTTCTAGGAAGACTCTATGGCAGATGTGCTGTTTTGTGTCCCATGGATAACTGAATCAGTGGATATAGGGGTCCAACTGTATTGCTTTAGTTTGTTGTGCTTTGTTTCCCTGTGAATTTTATTTTGTGAACCACTCCAAAAACATTTGTATTAAAAGTCCTAAAATAAATAAAACAACAGGTACCTTTAAATATCAGGTTAATTATAAAGATGTCATAGGAGGGGCAGATTTGCTTTTCTACCAGGGCAAGGCAGGACCTACTATTCAACACAGCGATATGGCTATCACAGACAGTTACTCTGAGGTGCCATGAAATGGCAGCGAATTCCCTATTATTAAGTATATTGGGTATTTTTACTTGTTGTGTGCCTTCAAGTTGTTTCTGGCTTATTGTGACTCTACAGCCTATCATGGGTTTTCTTGGCAAGACTGTCATCACCTTCTTCTGAGGCTGAGAGTATGGTCTGTCCAAGGTCACCCAATGGATTTCCATCGCCAAGTGCAGGTTTGAACCCTGGTCTCCCAGCATCCCAGTCCAATGCTCAAATATGTATGCCACATTGGCTCTATTTTTATTACTGGCACAGAGAGAGATGAATATGGGATCTTCTGTGTCAGATGCCAAAATAACCTGAACAGTCTTGGCTATTTTGCACCCTGATGGAGGAGGGAGCACACTATTTACTACTATGCATTATACAAAGGGTGCATTTAAGAAGTGTTTTCTGGCTATGAGGAATTCCTGATACTAGCAAAGAACGTGAAGCTGCCTGGAAGCGAGTCAGAACACAGGACCATCCAGCTCAATATTGCCAGTGTGTCCTAGTGGTCTGAGTGTTGGACTATGACTCTGGAACCCAGGGTTCGATTCCCCACTCGGCCATGAAAACCCACTTGGGCAAATCACATCCTCTTATTAAAAAAGAGTTACCATCAGTCCAAAACGACTTGAAGGCACACAACAACAACAACAACAACATAAGGGAAGCAGCTTTCCAGGATTTCAGAGGCAACATTTTCCAGAGGTTGCTGGATACTCAAAGTGGCCAGTTTTTACAACTAAAACAGCTATTCTCCCACTGAAGGCCCACAGCCTTGCCTAGCTAGAAGAATTGGTCACAATAAAACTTTAATTGTCCTAGCCTTTCTCAACCTTTTTATCCTGGCGGAACCCTTGATGTATTTTTCAGGTCTCAAGGAACCCCTGCATAAACATCTCTCTCTCTCTCTCTCTCTCTCTCTCTCTCTCTCTCTCTCTTATTCTTTTGGGCATGTTGTCGTTCCCAATGTGCTCAGGAAACACACCCACCCAATCACCACCCACATGCAAATTCCCTCTCCACTTCACAATCCACTCCTGTCACTCAATCTGTGGCTCAGATTGGGACCCAAGCAATCAACTGGTGGTGGTGATGGGCCGCCTGCAACGGCACCCAGGCAGTCAACTGGTGGTGGCGGCAGCAGCAGGGCAACCGAGCGAGTCGCCCTCAGCAATTCCAGGAAAAATGTGGAATGCTGAGAAGGGGGAGGAGGAATTGTAAAAAGCACCAGCATACCTTACAGGGCTGTCATGAGGTCATCTGGGCGTTTTGGGGGAGTTTTTAAATGGCCTGTGGTAGGCCGAATCCAGCTAATTAGTCTATATACTGCTATTGCTCCCCATAATCTCAATACCTCGGGGAACCCCAAGCAAACTCTTGGGGACCTCTACCGTTGTAGGGAAGTTGAGAAACACTGTTTTATCCTATATTTTGGCAAAAAACAAACAAACCCCAAAGCCCTCCCGGTATCCTCCAGATGCGTTGGACTACTGAGCCCATAATTCCCTTCCGGGGATGATGGTTATTGTAGTCCAACACATCTGGAGGATACCAGGGGTTGGCCTTTGGGGGGGGGGTGTCTCAGCTGCTTCATTCCAGCTGCAGCCCTGCCTGCACTCTCACCCAGGACGGTGGTCTTCTCCTTCTTGGGTCGGTCTCCTCCGGCAACGCCGTGCTCGGCCTCGAGCTCTTCTTGCTGGATCCGCGCCTGTTCCAGGATCTTCCGAGAGAGCTTCTCGTCCACGTATTCGGCCGCTTCCCCAGCCGTCTCGCCGCCGCCATGCTGCCCGGCTTTACCCCGTCGCTTCACCCTCGTGACGGGCTTCACAGACTCGCCCTGCAGGATCTGCTCGGCCAACGGAACCTTCCCCGCCGCGGGGCCCGAACCGCCGGAACCTCTCGGCCGACGTACCTTCGGCATGACCGCCACCCAAGGAGCCACGCACACGAGGCAGGGAGGGAGGGCGAAGGCGCATGCGCCCGACGGGAGCTTACCAACCACAGAGATAAAAAGTGTTAGAGAGATGCATCCTATTGAACGGATGAGTGATTTGTGAGTTCTCAAGCCACGTTTAAATCCGGGAAAGTGACACTGACAGCTAACCAGGGTAATCAATGCCAAGTAGTCACCCCACTACTACACTGTTATAGTGCTATTATTCCACTTTAACTGCTATGGCTGCTTCTTGTGGAATCCTGGGATTTGTAGTTTAGTGAGGCCTAAGAGCTCTCTAAACTGCAAATCCCAGGATGTCACAGGAGGCAGCCAGAGCGCTTGAAGTGGAATAATAGCGCTATAACAGTGTAGTGTGATCATCTCTGCGTGTTTTCCCCAAAACAACAGGCAGCACCAAAGAATAGGCTTTTTGCTGTTTCTGATAACACATTTCCCTCCCATAAACGTTTTGAAAACTGCCCCACCCATACAAATTCCAGGGCAAATATTGCCCATTATTCTCAAATAGTTTGGATGGGAGGGGTCAATTAAGATATGGAAGGCAACCTGGTAAGATTCCTGATGTTTACTATTACTGTATAGTCGCTTTTAATGACAAACATAATCTTATGGAACAGGTTAACAATGCATATGCAGTATATCCACAACAACTATGAGTAACAAATACAATCTTACAAACAAGTTGTTTGTAAGATACAAACTAAAAAAAAAATGGATAAATCATGACTAATCGTACTATTAAACATTATTGAAACATGATGTTTAATATTATGGTTAGACATGATTTAACCAATTATTTAAACAGAAGCAACATAGATTTTAATTATAAGCTGAAGAAGTCCTTCCTGAGGCGAATCAGTTTTACATTACTGGTGAAAAATTGTCCTTCTTGATCTTGAATCAATCTGTTTCTACAGTAAACTATTGTGCTTCACATTGCATTATTGTTCAGCTATAACTTGACTTGCCCACCACTTTTTTTTGATGAAATTGTTTTGATATGTCTTGGAACCGTATGATTGGTTTCTGAAACATTATTATGTATTTTGCATTGGCCACTTGTTTATATGATTGTCACTTTAAAGCTACTTTACCATCATATTAAACATCAGGAATTGTACCAGGTTGCCTTCCATATCCTATAGTGTGTTATTCTGGGCCATCCTGAACTATTTGGGGGGAATGGGTAAATTAAGCCTTATGACACCTCTTCAATAAAAACTAATGTTAATACTGCTGGGTGGTATAGGAAAGGAGCATTTTAGGTTGAAGCTGTGGTTTACAACCCTGAAGTGTGCTCTAGTTATTATACTCTTACTACAGGTTATTATAGCTAGCTTATTTTTAGAAGTATTTGTTTATCACCTCTTAGACAGCCAGGGCTCCCTTGGCAACACACAGCAGATGGTGTTCTTTAAAAACAGGTTGATAAGATTTTGAAAAACCAAAATTATTTATACAGGTAACTCCGCACAGTTTAAATATTTCCCAAAGCTAACTCTATTTTTTACATCTGCCTTGAGTCTCATTATTGAGAGAAAGGCAGGATATAAATCAATAAAACAACAACAACAAAAAGCAGCACCACCAATTGAGCTCAGTTGCAGACTAGAAGCCAGTGCTGTTGCTACAAAGACTGATAACACATGATCTCCAAAATGCACACCAGACAAAAATCTGCATGCCACATTTTGTACTAGCTATAGCTTCCAAATCCTTTTCAAGGGCATAAAAGTCCCACACAAGAGTACATTTTAGTAGTTTAAGTTCAGGTGGAAGCTTTAATGTCAGTATTTAACAACTCTGGATTACAGCCAAGTCCACATGTCCCCTGCCTAAAGGCACCAGGTCCTATATGATTCTGGAAGCTAAGCAGGACCACCCCTGGTTAGTACTTGAATGGGAGACTGCCAACAAATACCAGGCGCTGTAGGCTCTGTTTCAGAGAAAGAAGCTGGCAAAACCACCTCTGCGTATTCCTTGCTTAAGAAAACCCTATGAAATTCATGGGTGTCGCCATAAGTTGACAGGTGACTTGAAGGCACATAAACACACGCTACACTTAGTATGATAATAATTGAACTGGAAAATAATTTGAAAATAAACAAAAATGAAAATGTATGACCCAGAACAATACTTCCCCTCTATTGCTTAATAATTAGCTAACACACATTGGAAACTGCTTAATGAAGAGTAGATGTGTAAATTGCTATTGCTTAAAACAATTTGTAAGCTGCTCTGATAGCCTTGTGGCTGAAGAGTGTGGGGGGTAATAAATAAATAAATAAAATAGATAAATATAAAAATAATACAGTGCAAAGTGCAAATCTGAAGCTACCATCCTACAAGAGCACAAACACTGCAATTTTTGCAACAGATAATTAATGGGTACAGTTGTCCCTTCATATTCGCTGGGGTTCGGTTCCAGGACCCCCCAACCAGGGATACTTAGGAGATTTTCACACTACACTGTTATAGCGTTACTATTCCACTTTATTTGCTATGTCTGCCTCCTGTGGAATCCTGAGATTTGCAGTTTAGGGAGGGGCATTTACAACTCTCAGCCACAGAGCTCTTAGGCTTCACTAAACTACAAACCCCAGAATGCCACAGGAGGAAGCCAGAGGAGTTAAAGTGGAATAGTAACACTATAACAGTGTAGTGTGAAAATCTCCCAAAATCCGTGAATACTCAAGTCCCATTATATGCAATGGCATTGTTGCAGAAATCATGGAACAGCAGATCCATGGATTGGAAAGTGAGTTTTATTACACCAGTGGGCCTGACTGGAATACCTTCCAAAGAGTCAGAGCCAAGAGCTATGGCGACAGAATACTTTTATACAGTAATGACAGTATGCAAAAAACAATTCCCTCCTCCCTTTCTTTGGTGTCAGCAGTTTCCCTTGAGACAATTGTTGATAGTTCAAAGCAAGATAGCTTAGGAACATTTGGGTACAGTTTGACCGTTATTAGAGAAAGAATAATCAACATAAGAGTTGATTAGTAAGGAACATTGACTAGGCCTGAGAGTTAAAGGAAAAAGACTTTGCAGAGTCCCAGAGTCTCATGGGCTATCTAGTCTGCCCCCAGAGTCTCATGGGCTATCTAGGTGACAGTATTCAGGAAATAGACATTAGAGTGCAAATGTCTATTTCATAGCAAAATGGTGTCCCTTGTATAAGATGGCAAAAATCAAGGTTTGTTTTTTGGATTATTATTTTTTAAAGAATATTTTTTAAGCCGTGAAGACTCAGATCTGTGGATATCAAAGCCTTGGATACAGAGGGACAACGGTATTTTTAAAAACATCTGCTTTAAAATTACAAGTGGTGCTTCTGAGCACTTTGGGGGTGGGGGCGGAGTTCCCTCAGAGCTCTGCTTCTGAGGTGGTTCTGCATTCCCAACTCAGAACACCAGGGGGCGGGTGGCGGGAGGAGATCTTCTCGCGCGATGACGTCACTTCCTCTTTGTTCCCTTCTGTCCGAGAGGGCAGCTCGGAGGAGGCGGTCCTGTCTGTCTCTCTCTCTCTCTCTGGTCATCCTTCAGCGGATTCGCTGCCTGCCTAAAGGAGGCTCGCGAGGGGAGCTGGAAACCGCCGCCGCGCTCGATCTTTCTCCCTCATCCTCACGTGGAGACCGTTGGAAACCATGGGTGTTACCTGGTACGACGTTGCGAGATTTCTTGAGAACATATAATATTTTCTTTTAAATACAATAATAAAATAAATTCGCAAAGGTGGATGGATGCCTGCTAGGAAGCCTTCGACCTCTTGTGTTCGAGCTTCGATGGGCACCGATTTTCAAGGGTAGGGAGGAGAGAGGCGGGAGACGACTTTTGAGCTGTGTAACGTGTGAACGAGCCAATGAGCGTGTCGGTAGTGGTTAAATGAGTGGTGGTGCCTCGGTAGACAACACGGGCTGTGGAGAGAGAAGGAGGAAGGCGAACGAGGTGGTATTGCTACAGTACATCCACTGCAACGCCTTTTCATGTGAGAAGGTGGATATTGTACCTTGAAAAGGATGCGCGTCCTAAAAAGGGGAGGCGGCTCATAAATGCAATACAGTTGTCCCTTCGTATTCGCTGGGGTTTGGTTCCAGGACCCCCCGTGGATACCAAAATCCATGAATACTCAAGTCCCATTATATGCAATGGCGTAACGAAATGGTGTCCCATTTCGATATAAGATGGCAAAATCAAGGTTTGCTTTTCGAATTATTATTTTTCTAAGAATATTTTCAAGCCGTGAATACTTAAATCCGTGGATACCAAATCCGTGGATACGGAGGGACAACTGTAATACTCAACGGAGAGCAGCATTAGGGTGAGGATTATGGAGACTGAGGCAGAGACCAGTTGAGGTGGGATTGGATACTGACAGCCGGACTAGGTCCCGACTGACTGCACCCTGCTTTGCTCACTGTGCCTTTGGGGGGGGGACTTTTTCCTTTGCTGGTGGGCTGCTGTAGCAGGAGATCTCTCCCTGTGGCTTATTCTTTTTTCTTTTTTTAAGTCCTTGGTGCTGCAGCAGCTTCTTTACGTTTGTCCTGGACTGTTTAGTAGGAAAGGCTGAAATGCAAGAGGAAATACAAGGGGGCAGCATTGTGGTCTAGTAGCACAAAGCTTCTTAAACTGTGGGTTTCAACCCCATATAGAGATGAGTGACTGAATGTGGGGGTTGCAAAAAAAATTGGCAACAGTAAAAGGTTTCTTTATGATTTATTGTCGGTAAACGTTTGGTTTGTATACCTATTTTATATACCTATATATACCCCGGGGTCGTGTAAATATTTCTCAGGTAGGAGAAATTTAAGAAGCCCTGTCTAGCAAAAGGAGGAAAGCTTGTCAGTGCTGCAGGTGACTTATATTGCAGTGCCTATGTAGAATTTTATTTACTGTATATTGCTTTTTTCTTGTTTTATCTCCACTCTGTTTTATCCTTACAACAGCCTTGTAAGGCCGTAAGGGAGCCTTGTAAGGAAGATTAGGCAAAGAAATGGTGGCTAGCTCAAGAATAACCAATGAGTTTGTAGCTGGGATTTGAAATCTGCTGGGGCCCATTCACACTATACATTTATTTATTTATTGTATTTCTGTATTATCTCCAAGTACATAAGGGCTCCCAGGCCAATGAACAATTAAAAACCAATTAAAACAATACAAAGATAAAGACATTTTAAAATGCATTAAAATACTCTTTTAAAACTTGTAAAAGTGGTCTAAAAACAATCCTAGAATCCCGTTTTGAAACAGTTTAAAACAGCAGTTTCAAACACTGAATGCCATGCGGAACAGCACTGTTTTGTCTGCCTGCTGGAAGCTTCAAAAAGATGGGACCAACCTAACTTCCTTGGGGAGGGAGTTCCACAGTCGAGGCACTGCTACAGAGAAGACCTGTTATTTGTACCCACCCACCTAACATCACAAGGTGTTGGGACAGGCAAGAGCACTTCCTCTAAAGATCTCAAATTTCTAGCAGGCTCATATGAGAGGAGGTGGTCTTTTGAATATCTTGGCCCTAAGTTGTTTAGGGCTTTGTAAGTCAACACCAGTACCTTGAATTGAGCTTGCAAGCAGATTGAAAGCCAGCATAAATATATATGACACATTAAAGAAGACAGAAGGAAATTCAAGGCACCTGTTATTAAAAGTTCTTTATAATATAATGGGTTCAACTAGCTATTATAAGGAATGGATGCTAAACACCCACTCAGGAGGAGTGGTGCCAGTGAGAAGATCCTGAACAGAATTTTGGATGATAATCTTGGTAAATAGGTACACATGTACACAAGAAGGGACATTGTATGCCGTATTTCTCTTCTGATAATCTGTATTGGCATACTGTATTTTGCCAACCTGGTGCCTTCCAGATGTTTTGGACAACAGCTTCCATGGGTGCTAGACAGCATGGCCAATATTCAAAGACTATGGGGCATCTTGAGGCAACCAGTTGGCAGCATTGTATAAATAATCTATGTTACTTAATTTGCACTAGGACAAATGTGTATGCTTCCACCAATACAGCATCATTTCTGTGATTATATACCAACCTGGATACCAGTTAACACGCCAAGTAAATTCAGTTAACAGTAAGAGTTTAGTTTTCTGCCTGACTGCTAACAGTGCATTTCAAAGATTGGGGGTGAGGGGGAAGCATCAGAAGCAAACACAGTTTTTATGATCTACCCTTGTTGGTTTCATCCAAATGCTTTATAAAGCCTTTCAAATAAAGTCATAAAAGTTGGCTTGTCATATGTTCTTTGCGATTTATTTAATTTTTTACACTTGGCTTGGTGGGTTATGTGTGGCACCTCAGCAGCCTGAGGGGAAAGGAAAAGCTCCCATTTCCTAGTCTGTTTTCTTGTTCATAATAGATAACTGCCTAGGTGGCTATTCATGAGACTCTCTTTATAAGTACAGTAGTAACATAATGGTTGTGGCTATGAAGTACTGTATTAGGATTTATTTTCCTATTTCAAATCATCACCCAGGATGATGATTTTTGTTGACTGGGTCAGTAGGATATGTTCCCTCTTCATTTATTTTTCTATACACATGTTGGTGTACTCAATGTACATCAGTTCCTATTTGTTCCCTATTTATATTTTAAGGCTTAACTCAAGTTTGAACAAGTTTTTAGTATGTGTGTTTTTTTTGTTCGTGTTGTTCATGCCTACTGATGTACAAGGATATAGAAGAACTTTGTAGCATCTTAATTACAAGTCCTACAGTGTGAGAATGCTTGGAACCTATGCCATTTTAGGGACGGATCTTTAGAATTCTTAATCAGAGAGCTCTAATGCCTCATCAGACTGCTAATTCCAGGATTCCACAGCATGTATTTTATTTATTTATTTATACCCCGCTCTTCAGCCACAAAGGCTATCAGAGCAGCTTACAAATGGTCAATTTAGCATGCCATGTAGCCATGGCAGTTAAAGTAGAACCATAATACTATAGTTATGTAGTGCAAAAGTGCCCCTGGGAAGCCTTGGATTTATGCATTCCATCCTCCCTGTAGGAACAACAGTTCTCTCCCTGGTTTGAGGCAACAATAGTCTTCCCTTTGGTTTAAATGAACAATTTGCTTATCCTGCAAATAGGATTGGAAGCTAGGATCAAACCCTGGTTTCTAATTGTGCTTTGCAGGGTAAGCACAAACTGTAGTTTGCCATTTGGATGAAACATCAAACCATAGTTGTCTTAAACTAATAAAGGAGGACTTGGATCTTTGCATGTGAGACTGAAGTTTCTTGACTGCTTGTGACTTAATAGCACATCATGGTTTGGCTTTACATGTGAACAGCTCTTAAGTTATGTCAGTCACAAAGACATTACATCCTATGTATTACATCTTTGTTTAATTTTTTTTTCTACTACACAGTCCAAAACTAAAGTGGTGGTAGCAAAAATTTACATTTGTATATAGCAGTACCTTGAAAAGTCTATTCTGTGTGTAATGGCAGTATTTGAAATGGCAGGGCTTGTGTGCAACTATTTTCCAAGAGTTTTTATAAAATGAAGCATTTTGGTATAGAATGTTGAAAAAAATGAACTCCAGCAATGTGGAAACAGGTCTTTTAGATCTTGCTCATGATGGTTGGGGAAGGGGGAACAGAGACAACCTGAAGTAATAGGAGAGACTTGTTCTGTGCAGGCCATCTTGATCACCATTTGTTGGAAAGATGGGAGACAAGTTTAACAAATACTGTAGATAAATAAGTTTTGTCTTTCACTATCCTTTATTCACCAATTTGAAGTAAGAGAGAGGGTTAGCTGAGAAGAGACAGAATATTAAAGAAGTCCTTTTCTTATATCTAACAGCAGACATACACAGTACAGTACATCATCAGAAGGAAGTTTGAATATGAGTCTTGAAATTTGCTCACATTTCTCTCCCTGTATCTCCTCCCTTTGTTTTGTTGAATTTTACTTTGTAAGATTTTTAGGCAGGAACCTATCTCTCTGTTTCGCCCCCCTCCAGCCTTAGGTTACTATATAAAGTGTTGTGTATGTTAATATGTAATATGTAGTGGTATGTTAATATGTAATGCAAACTTGTGTTTCCTTTGGTAGCACATTAAATGGAAAGTGGCTGTGATTCTTACTGTGTAGATTTGAAATTTATTTTCATTAAAGATCTTTCTCCTTTGTTAGTGTGTCTCAGATGCCCATAGCAGAGGGGAAGAGTGTCCAGCAAACAGTTGAAATCTTAACAAGAAAACTGGAACTACTTGGAGCAGAGAAACAAGGAACATTCTGTGTAGACTGTGAAACATACCACACTGCAGCCTCCACAATGGGCAATCAAGGTAGACATTCAATTTTCTACCATAATTGATGCATTCAGATCCTTCAAGCAAATGTAATGGGTGATTTACGAGAGAAACTGCATTCATGTGCCTCAAGGAAAAAGCTTTGTCTATACGTTTTCTAGAAATTGGATTTTTATCAAATCTCTTACTGAGGCTGCTGTTATTGTATCTAGTATGTAATTTGAATTTGCTCTGTTGGATAGGGTTATGTGGAGGAATGTCAGGATATACAAATCTGCAACCAGCCCCTTCACTGTCAACAAAATTGTCATCATGCAGATTTGAACATTTGACAAAGAGTACATCCTCCATTGTATGACTTTGGATTAACTTCATTTTCAGCTATTGAACATGATGTAATAAGATGAAGAAAACGTGAGATTTAAAATAGGTTATAGGCCTTTAACGTGCATATTACAGTTGTCCCTTCATATTCGCTGGGGTTGGGTTCCAGGACCCTCGTGGATATCAAAATCCACGAATACTCAAGTCCCATTATATGCAATGGCATAGCAAAATGGTGTCCCTTATATAAGATGGCAAAATCAAGGTTTGCTTTTTGGATTATTATTTTTTAAGAATATTTTCAAGCCGTGAATACTTAAATCCGTGGATACAGAGGGACAACTGTATACTGTATCATGGTAACAATGTACTTTTGACATAACACAAAATAGTTCTGTCAGTAATATTATAAGTGCTAGCCCATAAAAACTTGCTTCCTGACCCGCATCACTTGCAGGCATCCCCCACTTTTTGACAACTTGTTTTTCAACCTTTGGCTGTTTCAACCTTTGGCTGTCTGCTCTTTCGACCTCAGTCAACTTGGCACATTGTTTTTCAGTCTACTCCACCTGCTGTTTTTTTCCCCTCTCAGTTGACTTGATGCCATCTTGTGTTCAATCTTGCATTTGTAAGCTAAAACAAACTTGGTTCCACTTTTTAACCAATTCTACTTTCTGACAGGGCTGCAGTCCCTAACCTGTCAGATAAGCAGGGGCTTCCTGTACCTATAGTCCAAAGCGGATAAAAAAGGAACTACAGTCATTCCTCCACATTCACGGATTTGGCATTCACGGATTTAAGTATTCACGGCTTGAAAATAATCTAAAAAGTAAACCTTGATTTTGCCATCTTATATAAGGGACACCATTTTGCTATGTCATTGCATATAATGGGACTTGAGTATTCATGGATTTGGGTATTCACGGGGCGGGGTGTGTGTGTCCTGGAACCAAACCCCAGTGAATGTGAAGGGACAACTGTAGTTTCTATAAAGTTTACTTGATTGGTTATCTGAAACTGATTATTACTTTATATAGGGAATGTATTTAGATGTCAGCTCTTACGCTTGTTTACTCAGAAGTAAGACCAAATGAGCTTAGTGGTATTTGCTTCCGAGTAAATGTGGATAGGACTAGATTTGGTAGTGGGAACCTCCTTTTTGCATTAATATACCTCTTTACTAAGGTATAAATCCTTGTAAAGTGAAAAAATTATCAGGAGGACTAGAACGTGTAGATGATCCATTAGATCAATTGAACTGAAAATCTTTTCCAACTAAAAGGCTATCCAAATTAATCAAGAAACTCAATTTAAATGATCGTAATATAAATATATGTAAAAACTGCAGGAGGCAGATGCAGTCTTAGAAGGGTCGTTACCCCTAGTTGTACTCGTAGGAACAAAATCTTTTCTCAAATGAGATATGCTGCAATACTTATGTGTACATCATCTAAGAGCAGCGTGGACATCTGTTAAAGATGGAGTAGGGACATATTGATGTCTCTGCAAGCCAGAACTTATAGGAGAGAATGAGACATCATACTAAAACCTCAGGCTAAGAAAGAGATTGGTTTATAATATACATCTAGTATAAGAACGTGTAAAGTTCTATATTAAACTTCTCGCCCATTAATACACATTCCATGAATGAGTGGGAGCAAATAATCATATTTGTGCTGTTCTCCAGTAATTTGTTGTTAATTGCCATCAAGTTGGCTTGACATATGGCAGCCCTATCAGTGAGAGACCTCTGAGACATCCTGTCATCAACAGCCCTGCTTGAGTCTTGCAGACTCAGGACTTTGGTTTCTTGGATTGAATCTGTCCTCCTGTAATGCAGTTTTCCTTTTTTCCTACTGCCTCCAGCTTTACCAAGCATTATTGACTTTTCTAATAAGTCATGATGTAGCTTGATGTGTCCAATGTATGATAGTCTCAGCTTAGTCATTTTGGCTTCTAGGGAGAGTTCAGGCTTGATTCATACCAAGACCCATTTATTTGTCTTCTAGCAGTCTATAGTTTCCGTAGAACTTTGCACCAGCACCACATTTCAAATGAGTTAATTCCCTTCCTATCAGCTTTCTTTGTGGTTCAAATTTCACAGCCATACATAGAAATCAGAAATTCTGTGACATGCCCAATCTTGACTTTGATATTCCATGATACATCTTTACACTTCAGGGTCTTATCTAGTTCCTTCATAGCAGTATTTCTAAGTCCTAGTCTTCTGATTTTTTTTAAAATTACAGTATCCATTTTGATTGATGGCTGAGCCAAGGTATAGAAAATCTTTTAACTGTTTCAATGTCTTCATTGTCCATTTTAAAGTTGAGTAAATACAGTTGTCCCTTCACATTCGCTGGGGTTTGGTTCCCGGACCCCCCGTGAATACACAAATCCGTGAATACCCAAGTCCCATTATATGCAATGGCAGAGCAAAATGGTGTCCCTTATATAAGATGGCAAAATCATGGTTTGCTATTAGGATTGTTATTTTTTTAAGAATATTTTTCAAGCCGTGAATACTCAAATCCGTGAATGTCAAATCCGTGAATGTGGAGGGACAACTGTAATCTGTGGTCATTATTTTTGTTAATGTTCCAGCTGTAAACTTGCTTTTGCACCTTCTTCCTTTCCCCAGTTGTTCCAAGTTGGCTATTTTTTGCTAGTAGGATTGTAGACTACTATGAGTTGAAAATTTACGGAGGTAGTTGAAATCTCATTGAGAAAATTGCATTAGAGAATTAATTGCTGTTCTGAAGTGAATTCACATCTTTCAGTATCTTTAGTGTAAATGGCTCAGGGAGCTTGTCATTCTGGATTACCAATACTGTACATGTTTTTTGCAGCTTTCTCATTACAGTATTTAATTATTCTAACCTCTAGAGGTCAGCAATGAGTCTGGGCAGTTTTAAAAACTTATCTGTGACTCTCTCTGGTTTCTTAGCTATTTGTATGGGGAAATGTTAATATGATATATCTCATATCTGTTTCTGCATCTCAGAAATACTTATTGAATCATTTCCCTGCTCTTGAATTTTCCTAAGCAAGTTTAAAATGTGGGCAGAAAGCAGCAAAACACCACTAGAGTTAAAGATATTCAGGAGTAAGCTGAAGTGAAGCCAGTGAGAGTTCACTTCACCAGAGGTTGAAAAATTACATTTTTGAACGGAAACTCCCAGAATCCCCCAGACAGCATGGCTATACTGATGGGGTGGCAGCTGCAATCCAAAAATAACTTTTCAAAGTTTTGGAGTTTCCATTTTAGTAAACAGACAGTATTATGTTGTACATATGCAAGAGACATCTTTCTTCTGAAGCGCTATATCTAAATCCTAAAGCTCAGTTATAAAGACACGCCTTACTTGGAACCCCCCAAACTGTTCTAGCACAAGAGGCTGTTGCATTGACTGAATTAATGCATCAGTGCTGAAATAATGCAGATTTTCTTTTCTCATAACAATTGGGAAAGACAACTTCTTTGAGAAAAAGACAGGGGAACAGTTAATGTTTGTTTCATGTAGCTGTAGCCCCAGTCCCTGGAGCTCAGTGAACAGGCGCTCAGCTAACAAGCAGCAAGGCCAATAGACATTTTGTGTGGATGTGTTGGAAGAGACAGCATAAAGTGAGCTTATGGCTGCTGAGTTAAACCTGCCCAGCCCTGGAGAATCTTGTGGGAGAGTTTGTTGGTTTAAGGCTGTTTCTTTGTGTCAGCTGGGAGAAGGCTTGCTTGTGTGCTTGTTAGTTTTCTATTATTTTATTGTGTGTATGTGCAGGTCCTTTCAGTGTGCTTGTTAGTGTTCTGTTATTCTATTGTGTGTACATGCAGGTCTTCTTGGGGGACAGGACATCTGCTGAGAGGAAGTGAGTGAGAGACTTGGTTGGAGGAGGAGCTAGGAACCACTAGCTCTCTATATGACTGCAGCCCCAGTCGCTGCAGCTTGGCTAACAGGCAGGAGGGCCAACATGCATTTTACGTGGGCGTTTTGGGGCGGGGAGGCCCTCAAGACTACTCAAGACTACTGAATATGGATGATGAGGGAGCTGCTGCAGTCTCCTGCAATAGCAGTGGTATGTTTGTGTTCTTGCCTGAGGATGTGCAACAAGTTCAAGTTGGTTGCTGTATTGGAAGAGATGGTCCAGCAACTTGAGGCCCGTGTATCTATGCTTCAGCTATCTGTTTAAACATTAAAGGATGCCCATCTTCTTCTTAGATCTTTTGTATCAGTGTTTTTCAAAGTTTACTTTGGAGTACCTTTCTTACTTCAGGTAGTCTGCTGAGGAAGTCTTGCAGAAGATTCTGGGTTATTTTGCTCAACCTCATGCCTCACAGATTTTTTAGACTACAGCTACCACTATCACTGGCTGGGACTGATGCACAAAGTAGTCTAAAATGTCTGTAATGCACCATGTTGGGTACATGTATACAACAATGCGCACCAGGGGGGTTAAGAACAATGAAAAAGGGTTTTGGGGGGTATGTCCGCAGCAAAAGGAGGAAGAAGGAAATGGTAGGGCCACTATCCAGAGAAGATGGCAAAACGCTAACAGGGGACAGAGAAAAGGCAGAATTACTCAACACCCTCTTTGCCTCAGTGTTTTCAGAAAAGGAAAAGGGTGACCCACCTGAGGATAATGGAACAGAGGACACAATAGGGGAAATCCAGCACAGAATAAGCAAAGAGGTAGTACAGGAATACCTTCTTAATCTAAATGAATTTAAATCTCCAGGACCAGATGAACTACATCCAAGAGTAATAAAAGAGCTGGCAAATGTAATCTCAGAGCCATTGGCAATAATCTTTGAGAATTCCTGGAAAAAAGGAGAAGTCCCAGCAGACTGGAGGAGGGCAAACGTTGTCCCCATCTTCAAAAAGGGAAAGAAATATGATCCCAACAATTATCATCCAGTTAGTCTGACATCAGTGCCAGGGAAGATTCTAGAGCAGATCATTAAACAGAGAATCTGTGAACATTTAGAAGACAATGCCATAATCACAAAAAGTCAACACGGGTTTCAGAAAAACAAGTCATGCCAGACTAATCTGATCTCTTTTTTTGATAAAATCACCAGCTTGGTAGACGAAGGGAACGCTGTGGATATCGCATACCTTGATTTCAGTAAGGCCTGTGACAAGATTCCCCATGACATTCTTGCAAACAAGCTTGTAAAATGTGGGCTAGACAAGTTAACTGTTCAATGGATTTGTAATTGGTTGACTGGCCGAACCCAAAGGGTGCTCAGCAGTGGCTCCTCTTCGTCTTGGAAAGATGTGACCAGTGGGGTGCCACAGGGTTCTGTCCTGGGCCCAGTGCTATTCAACATCTTTATCAATGACTTGGATGAGGGAATTAGTGGCATACTTATCACATTTGCAGATGACACCAAATTAGGAGGAGTAGCTAATACCCTAGAGGACAGGATCAAAATTCAAAATGACCTGGATAGACTGGAGAGCTGGGCCAAAGCTAGCACAATGAAATTCAATATGGAGAAATGTAAGGTACTGTACTTAGGGCAGAAAAATGAAACGCACAGATATAGGATGGGAGAGACCTGGCTGAACGTGACTACGTGCGAAAGGGATCTAGGAGTCAAAGTAGACCACAAGTTGAACATGAGTCAACAGTGTGATGCGGTAGCTAAACAGGCCAATGCGATTTTGGGCTGCATCAATAGAAGTATAGTGTCTAGATCAAGGGATGTAATAGTGCCGCTCTATTCTGCCTTGGTGAGACCTCACCTAGAATACTGTGTCCAGTTCTGGGCACCACAATTCAAAAAGGATATGGACAAATTGGATCGTGTCCAGAGGAGGGCAACTAAAATGGTGAAAAGTCTGCAAACCATGCCTTATGAGGAAAGGCTTAGGGAGCTGGATATGTTTCACCTGGAAAAAAGACGGTTAAGGGTCGATATGATAGCCCTGTTTAAGTATTTGAAGGAGTGTCACATTGAGGATGGAGCAAGCTTGTTTTCTGCTGCTCCAGAGACTAGAACACGGAATAATGCATGCAAGCTCCAGGAACGGAGATTCCACCTCAACATTAGGAGGAACTTTTTGACAGTAAGAGTTGTTCAGCAGTGGAACACACTCCCTCGGAACATGGTGGGGTCTCCTTCCTTGGAGGTCTTTAAACAGAGGCTGGATGGCCATCTGTCAGGGATGCTTTGATTGTGTATTCCTGCATGGCAGGGAGTTGGACTGGATGGCCCTCGTGGTCTCCTCCAATTCTACAATTCTATGATTCTATGATATTTATATCAGTGGTTCTCAGCCTTGAATCCTCCAGATGTTTTGGACTTTCCAGAAGCCAGGAGCCCTACCCAGTATAACTAGTGTCCAGGTGTTGTGTAGACTGGAAGTCAAAAACATCAGTGGGACCAAGGGTTTAGAACCACTGCTTTACTTAACAGCAAAATTCTGATGAATATTAAGTTGCAGTTATTTCTCATTAGAGGGCCAAAATCTTCAAAGGTCATTCTGTGTTTCATCTTGCATGGAACTGAGTCAGTTCTTGGAGCCAGTAGTGTTTGTTGATCCTTACTTAGTTCAAAATATTTTTTTTGTTAAGATTCTTAGTGTTGCTCGAGCTAATAGACAATTTGAAATAGGCACCCCCCCCTACAAATATAGTTGATTATAAAATTAAGCCCTTCTTTAAAAATGAGTTGCTGATCAAGGTTGTACAGATGTGGACTATCCAAATGCCTGTATTTTAGCCAGGATGAATTAGGGTGGGAGGAACACGACTGCATGACATTATAGGTCTCCATCTCTGAGTGAGACAAAGGACTCACTATGGCATCTAATTCAATTTAGAAGGGAGCTGAAGGCCAAAAAGGAACAGGTAATCAGAGTGTGAATATAAGAATTGTTTCAGCGTTTGTCAGGGCCGGTTTAAGGAATTTTGGGGGGCCCTGCAATGCTTTATTTTGGGGGCCCCATATGTTTATCTCAGGTCAATGTAACCTAACTTCTTATTCACCATACAGGATGTTCAGATTACAGTAGGACCCCTGTATCCATGGATTCATTATCCATGGGACACAAAACAGCACACCTACCATAGAATCTTCCTAGAAAATGTGTTCTCCCTAGCCGTTTTCTAGGCCCTCCAAGGCAACTCTATGGTATTTTAAACCAGAAGTCCCATTATTTTCAATGGCATTCTCTATTATTCATGGTTTTCAGAATCCACGCCCCCCCCCGACCCAATCCCCAGTGGATAAGAGGGGCCTACTGTATTACATAATTTGCCACCAATAATTTAGTTTAAAAACTATATTATAGGCACTAACATAATATTATATTTTTTGTTTATTAGCAATTAACATAATGGTGTAGATTTCCTCCAAGAAAAGAAAGAGTGGACTATAAGCTGAACATGAGATAGCAGTGTGATGCAGCAGCAAAAAATGCCAATGCGATTCTAGGCTGCATTAATAGGAGTAGTGTCTAGATCAAGGGAAGTAATAGTATCACTACATTCTGCTTTGGTCAGATCTCACCTGGAATACTGTTTCCAGTTCTGGGTGCAACAATTCAAGAAAGATACTGAGAAGGATGGTGGGAGGTCTGGAAGCCATTACGCCCTATGAGGAACGGCTTAGGGAGCTGGGTATGCTTAGCCTTGAGAAGAGAAGGTTGAGAGGTGACATGAAAGCCATGTTTAAATACTTGAAGGGATGTCATACTGAGGAAGGAACAAGCTTGTTTTCTGCTGCTCCAGAGACTAGGGCACGGAGCCATGGGTTCAAACTACTGTACAGGAAAAGAGATACAACCTGAATTTTAGGAAGAACTTCCTGACAGTAAGAGCGGTTCGGAAGTGGAACATACTGCTACCTTGGAGTGTGGTGGAGTCTCCTTCTTTGGAGGTTTTTAAACATAGGTTGGATGGCCATCTGTCAGGAATGCTTGGATTGTGTGTTCCTGCAGGGCAGAAGCCGATTGGATGGGATGGCTGTTGGGGTCCCTTCCAGCCCTATGATTCTATGATTCTAGGCTACATTCAGAGCCTGGGAAAGTTACTCTTGGATTACACCTCCCAGAATCCGGCACCCTTCTCAAGGTCTGGTTGCATTGTTCCTTTTCCAGCATTCTCTAGCCCAGTGGTTCTTAACTTGGGGTCCGCAATGTCCTCACAGGGGGTCCACAAAGGCTTGAAGGCTGCTTGGCCCACCTCCTCCCTGTAGTGGAGTAGCCACATGACAGGAACCAAGGCAAAGGCTGGCTGGCTTGGCCTTCACATTGCCATTCAATCCACTCCAGCCACAAACTTGCAGGAAGAAGCAAGAGTGCCTCTGAGGGAAAGTTTAATGGATGGTGTAATTATATTTTTGTTGTTGTTAGCTATTGTTATTAGCTATTATTATTAGGGTTCTAAATCTTGAGTTAAATCTTGGGGCAACAAAAGATATTTAAAGGGGGTCCCTGGTAAAGAAAAGGTTAAGAACCACTGCTCTAGGCCAGTGCCTCTCACATAACACTAATGGAATACTGGTGTTTTAGTGACAACAATAAAACCATTGTTCCCAGTAATATTACTCCAAATTTTAATTTATATTCTTTATATTCTTCTGTTAAAAGAGCTAGAGTGTTGTAGAAGTTTCAGCATTGCACTATGACTATGGAGACCAGGGTTTGAATCCTTACTCAGCTATGAATACCCACTGGGTGACCTTGGGCAAGTCACACTCTCTCAGCCTCAAAGGAAGGCAAGGGCACACCCCTTTTGAACAAACCTTGCCTAGAAAACCCCATGGTAGGTTCGCCTTAGTCAGAAATGACTTGAAGGCACATAGGCAAACACACACACATTTCTTTTGCAGGCTGAACTGAGTTGGCAGCAAGGGGAGGAAGCTGAAGACTAAGGGGGAAAGGAAGGGGAGAGAAACCAAGACAGGTTAAAAGCAGCTGGAGAGATGGATGGAGGGGATCTATGTGGAAGGAAGGAAGGAAGGAAGGAAGGAAGGAAGGAAGCCCTTTCTGAGGGAGACAACCCTCAAATTCCTCCTCTCTTTCACACACACACACTTACCCTCTCCAATGTGCCTGGCTGGTTTGCATTTTGCAGCAGTAAACCCCCTCCAGCTTCTGCCACTGAGGGCTGCTACTACTTTCTCTTTCTCTTTGGGAGACCCTGTTTTGTTTGTTTTTTTAAAAAAAAGCCATCAAGAGGTTTTTGGAGGAGGAGGGTAGGAAGGGGCTCCTACCGGCTGTCTCCTGGCTGTCTCCTTCACCAGATTAAGGAGGTCAGCACGGGGCCCTCTCTTGACCTCGGGGCCCCCTGCCAATGCTGATTTGGCAAACAGGTTAAACTGGCCCTGGCATTTGGTTAGGGTTATGAGCTTGACTTTGCACAGTCATAACTTTGCCAACATAAAGATCCATATATAGTTGTAGCTCTCTCTCTGCTGTCATATCACTACAGTAGATTCAAATATAAAATGTAGGTTTCTTTCTACTGAAATTCAGCCTTATTGTTAAAAAAAGAAAATCCAGAATGTAAGTCATAGCTGACAATAGAGAAAATGGCTATTGTATTTCCCCCCCCAATCTACTTTTGGCCAGAATCCTCTTGGCACAGTATTCTAGTGGTTGCACTGTTTTCAAAGTTGTGCAGCAGTGGCAAGGAGAGGTAGACAGATCTGCTGGTTGCAAGCAGCCTGTTTCCTTGACATGTTTCTTCCTTGATAGTTACTCCAGCTACTACCTTTTTCCTCCTTCTACCACACTGGCATAATTACAGTAGTGTAATGCACCAGCAAAATTCTGGCCTTTATCTCCAGCAGTGGGGCAGTTTCCTAGGTAAGGCTATTCCATTACCTTATTACCTTATTAATTTTTATTGGTAATATGAAAGCTACAGTGTGAGCAATTAGGGAATGGCACAGGAAAAGAGTGTCAGGGCAGGAAGACCCGTAATGGGCTAGCAGGAGAAGAGAATCTCAGTGGTTACAGTCAAGGAGAAAAATAAGAGAGGAACGTGGCCAGTGGACAGAGGAGTTATAAAAGGAAATGTGTGGCCTATGAAGCAGGAGAATATTTGGTGGATGTGGGGAAGCAGAGTATTTGAAGAAGCAGAGTGGGACCTTAGGCATAGGCTGATCTCAAAACACAAGGATGCAAAGGTAGAGATTAGCCAAACCTGTAGTGCCAACCAGAGTTGGAAAGTAGCTCAACAGAATGTTTTAAGGCCAAGAGTCTGAGGTGAAAGGAGTCCACTTCTCAGGAAAAATAATATGGAAACTAGTCTAGAAACTGGGGCAGGACGAGGCACTGCAAATTGTAAAGGCCACAGTCTTGCTGATTAATAAGGCTGAAGTAACTACCACATTTGATTCTGTAGCCTAGTGAAATAAAGATGCATTCCTCTCTTTCCATCAGTTATTTGTGGATGAGGTCCTAGAACTCCACAATATAGCATCCCACATGCTTGTGCTGAAATGTGGGACCAGCATTCTAATGGTAGATTTTCAGAACTGTGTTCTAGTTGAGGCAAAATATGTAGAAAAAAAATCAACCCAATTTTAAAAACTACATAACCCCCGCCCTCTAATATACAGTCTACCTTGGCAACTATTTTGTTTTCTTTTCCATGTAAAGTGAAGGGACTTTTAATCCTCTCAGGGCTTTTAGTATTCTGTGTATTTCTGCTTATATGGTATGTGTCTAAAAAGTGTTTACATCTTCTTGTGATGTCTGTTTCAGCCTTAGGTGCTTTTAATGAATTGCTTTATTATACTGTTTCTGTTTTTATGTATGTTTTAAAATTTAATTTGTCTTTTTATTATATATTGCTCTGTGAGCTGTTATACGTTAGGTGATTGATAAAGCTTAGCAATAAAGAAATACAACCTTAAGAAATGTATGGTAGGATTATTCAACTGCTATCCCAGTACTGCTTGATACCTCTTTAGGTTACAACTGACATGTCCTAAACTGAGGGTTGCAATGTACTTCCCATTCCTGTCAAGATTCAGCCAACAAGTGAATCTTGACAGGAATGGGAAGCAGGTTGCAACCTAAAGAGGTTTAACCTCCATCGCCCCTAGATTTCATAGAGAGCCCTCCTGCTATGCTCCCACCTTCTTTGTCTCTCAATTCCCCCACATTGTGGGAGATAACGGATGGCCCACATCTTGTGGCTTCTCACTTAGACTGAGCTACTCTTCACCCTCTCTGCTGCTGCCTGCCTTTGCTTTCTGCCTGTAAGCCTCCAAGGATCCCTAGACATGAGGATAAGGAAAAAGAGAATTTCTCAATACCCAGAGTCCCTTTCCCACCAAGTCATAGAATCATAGAATTGGAAGAGACCACAAGCGCCATCCAACCCATATAGGACTGCACCTCCCAAAAAGGCAATTTTGGCAACTAATTGGTTGTGGCAATTAATTGACTGGTTGCTGAAAGTGGAGCTTATCAATCGGGCCCTGTACTTTGGGGGGGGGGTTGTCTTTAGATTCTATTATTTATCTAAAGCTTTTGAATGGTTTTTTAAATTCTCTTTTAATGTTCAGAGAGATAGCTGTATTAGTCTGTTTCAATATAGAAAGAATAAGAGGAAGGGGGAGAAAAAGTCTTGTGGCACCCTTAAGACAAACTGATCTTACCATGAGCTTTCATGAATTAAATGAAATAGTTAAATCTTTTGGTTTTTAACTGTGTTTTTAAAATGTGATGGTCTGTCTTTTAATATTTCTATGAGCTACCTCAAGTCTCATTTTTGGGAGAAAGGCAGGATATAAATGCAATGAGTTAATAAAATAGACAGGTTTTTGTGGCCTGTAGAAATTATGTCAATCAGGAAAGATAGTAAAACTCTGGCATGCAGATTGCAGAGCCCTTGTCTTCATCCCTTTTTATCAGCTTCATCATGCTTGGCTGATAGGGTTTGGGTGCTTTTCAGGGGGGAGTGAGAAAGACCCAACCATATACATCTGGAGTTTCTGGGAAATCAGAATACTCATCATCAGCCAGCTAGCCAGGTGGGAGTAGAAATTCAGTCTCTGCTGTTCCCTGCCTTTGCTTTTTATGCACAGACCTCTGAAGGTCCCTAGAGATGAGGAATAAGCACTATACTTATCTTGGTAGGCTGCATCGAAGTACATTTTCTTGAAAACTGTTACAGCAACATTTCTTATTCCTCTACTTAATTGGTATGCAACTGCACATAGTTAGGAACAGTTTCTCAGAGAAATTCCCATTGCTTGTCTTTTTGGGGAGAGGATTAATACAAGAGAATGTACAGTAGACTGCTACATGTGTGTGCATAATCAAAATAATTTACCGGTACTTCCCTAAATCAAAAGGTTCTCTGGGTGGTTTATGAATCATATGCACTTTGAAGAATCGTTCCCTCCCCACTTTCCTGTTTGCCCACTTCCCTCCATCTTGCGCAATAATAATAATAATAATAATAATATTTATTTATACCCCGCCCCTCTGCTAAAAACAATCGGGGCGGCTTCCAACAATTAAAACTCCACAATGCCAACTAAAAGCATCCCCCACCCCCACCCACCCCCATAAAAAGACATTAAACAATATAAAATTAAAACCACCTAGCTAAAATCACATTAAAAACAAATATAAACAAGACTAAAAAAGGCCAGGAGACGCAGCTCCAGAGGCCGGGATCTAATTAGGAAAGGCCTGCCGAAAGAGATCCGTCTTTAGTGCTTTTTTGAAACTACTTAAGCTCATCATCTGACGGATCTTGTTCAGCAGGCCATTCCATAAATTGGGGGTGATTACCGAAAAGGCTCTCTGGGAGGTTGCAGACAGCCTAGATTTTTGTGGCTGAAGCAAATTCCTCCCAGAGGACCGGAGTGCGCGGGGAGGATTGTATAGGAGGAGACAGTTCCAAAGATAAGTTGGACCCAAGCCATTTAGGGCTTTAAAGGTAATAACCAACACTTTATACTGGGCCCAGAAACTGATAGGCAACCAGTGGAGAGATTTTAATACTAGAGTTATATGGTCTCTCCTAGATGTTCCCGACACCACTCTGGCTGCCATATTGAAGTTTCCGGACCAAGCACGAGGGTAGCCCCATGTAGAGCGCATTGCAGAAATCTAGATGAGAGGTTACCAGCGCGTGCACCACAGTCTTGAGATCCCTTACTTCCAGGAAAGGGCGCAGCTGGCATATCAGCCGAAGCTGATAACAGGAGCTCCTGACCGTCACATTCACCTGACTCGTCACCTGAAGCGATGAATCAAGGAGCACCCCCAGACTGTGAACACAGTCCTTAACGGAGAGTGTGACCCCGTCCAGGACTGGAGGTTGCAACCCAACTCCTGGTTTTGGGTCCGCTACAGTGAGCACCTCCGTTTTGTCCAGATTTAATCTCAATCTGGTTTTCCTCATCCAGCCCATTACTGCAATAAGGTTGTTCAGTCTGCTTCCATGTATTAGTTAAGTCAGTGATTTGCTATTTGAAGGATATAATACTCCAGAATGGGCAAATGTTAATTTATCTTAGAACTGTGGTTCCTTTAGTGAAATAAAGTTACTTATGTTTTGCGTACTCAGAAAGGCATTCAGCAATCAGTGCAGCGTCAATCTTTAATGAATAACATAAGAGATTCTGTCATGGAATCAGTGGTTTGAAACAAAAACGACAAAAGAAAGATGTAACAGATGTTTCATTTTAAAGCATGTAAGAGGGAAGGAATATCCTTCTTGAAGCGGTAATAATGCTGCTCTTGTTTCAGGGCAGACTGCCAAGCTGATGTACGTGATGCACAATTCTGAATATCCCCTCAGCTGTTTTGCTCTCTTTGAAAATGGCCCCTGCCTCATAGCAGATGCCAACTTTGACGTCCTTATGGTGAAACTGAAAGGCTTCTTTCAAAATGCCAAAGGGAACAAGATAGAGAGCCGGGGCACCCGGTACCAGTACTGTGATTTCTTGGTAAAGGTTGGCACTGTTACCATGGGACCCAGCGCTCGTGGAATATCCGTGGAGGTAAGGATGCCTGTAAAATATGAAAATGTCAGAGAGGTTACTGGCAAAGTGTGCGCTGATGTATTGTGGCCCAGCTTGGTAGATGAAGGGAACGCTGTGGGTATCGTATACCTTGATTTCAGTAAGGCCTGTGACAAGGTTCCCCATGACATTCTTGCAAACAAGCTTATAAAATGTGGGCTAGACAAGTTAACTGTTCAATGGATTTGTAATTGGTTGACCGGCCGAACCCAAAGGGTGCTCAGCAGTGGCTCCTCTTCGTCTTGGAAAGATGTGACCAGTGGGGTGCCACAAGGTTCTGTCCTGGGCCCAGTGCTATTCAACATCTTTATCAATGACTTGGATGAGGGAATTAGGGGCATACTTATCAAATTTGCAGGTGACACCAAATTGGGAGGAGTAGCTAACACCCTAGAGGACAGGATCAAAATTCAAAATGACCTGGATAGACTGGAGAGCTAGGCCAAAGCTAACAAAATGAAATTCAATTCAGAGAAGTGTAAGGTACTGCACTTAGGGCGAAAAAATGAAATGCATCGATATAGGATGGGAGAGACCTGGCTGAATGAGACTACATGCGAAAGGGATCTAGGAGTCCTAGTAGACCACAAGTTGAACATGAGTCAACAGTGTGATGCGGCAGCTAAAAACGCCAATGCGATTTTGGGCTGCATCAATAGAAGTATAGTGTCTAGATCAAGGGAAGTAATAGTGCCGCTCTATTCTGCCTTGGTGAGACCTCACCTAGAATACTGTGTCCAGTTCTGGGCACCACAATTTAAAAAGGATATGGACAAATTGGAGCGTGTGCAAAGAAGGGCAACTAAAATGGTGAAAGGTCTGGAAACGATGCCTTATGAGGAGAGACTTAGGGAGCTGGGCATGTTTAGCCTGGAAAAAAGACGATTAAGAGGTGATATGATAGCCCTGTTTAAGTATTTGAAGGGGTGTCACGTTGAGGATGGAGCAAGCTTGTTTTCTGCTGCTCCAGAGACTAGAACACAGAGCAATGGATGCAAGCTCCAGGAACAGAGATTCCACCTCAACATTAGGAGGAACTTTTTGACAGTCAGAGCTGTTTGGCAGTGGAACACACTCCTTCGGAGCGTGGTGGGGTCTCCTTCCTTGGAGGTCTTTAAACAGAGGCTGGATGGCCATCTGTCGGGGATGCTTTGATCGTGATTTCCTGCGTGGCAGGGGGTTGGACTGGATGGCCCTCGTGGTCTCTTCCAACTCTGCAGTTCTATGATTCTATGATAAGTTAAGATCAGAGCTTGAAATGATGCTTCAATTTAAAAATAATTTGTTCCTTATTACTGTACTTTTAAAAAGTAACTTGCCAGTGTTGCTTGATGTTAAAAGAGTAACTTGTGTTGCCCATTACTAATTAGTTATTTTGATTAACTTAAAGAAATACAAACATGGCCCCAAATCCCTCAGGGTGACCTCCCAAAGCAACATTTTAGAAGTTATGTGTAAACATTATAAGTAACGTTTACACATTACTTATAATGTGTAAGTAATGTATTTGCTGCCGTATTACTAAAAAGTAAAGAAGTTGCCAGTTATTATAGTGCCTTCTAAAAGTAACATGTTGATGATGTCATTACCCCAAAATAATGTTTTGCAGTAACATTTGTGCTTCTAACATATTGCTGCCACACTCTAGTCCAGACGCAGCAAGCATTTTACTGAATCAGGAAGCAACCACCAATATATATAGGTTTGAGCCTCTGTCTTGAGGCCAAGCCTCTTTGTGTGGAGAGATTGCCATAGGGCTCAACAGAATCTGTTTTTAACCCTCTCCAAGTTAGAGTGGTCATATTGCTGTGGTTGTATGCCTTCCAAGTCATTTCCAACTTATGGCAACCCTAAGGTGCGCCTATCACAGGGTTTCTTGGCAAAATTTGCTTAGAGGAGGTTTGCCTTTGCCTTCCTCTTCCTCTGAGGCTGAGAGAATGTGACTCGCCCAAGGTCATCCAGTAGGTTTCCATGCCCAAATGGGAATTTGAATCCTGGTTTCCAGAGTTATAGTCCAGCATTCAAACCAGTCACCACATATATATGCCCAGGTAAAAGAGGATAAACTTCATTAAAAATGAAGATTAAAAGAGACCCATATTTGCACATAGGAATTTAAATTTACTTAAAATATTTAGATCTTGTCCTTAAGACAAAAAGCTCCAAGGGCACCTTACAAACTATTAATATGACAGTGCTCTGACCTAAGGTTAACCATCTAAATAAGACATGACACATAAGGAAATGGGGATGACAGTGGGGAGAGGGATTGAGTCCATCAGATGCTGGCTGCTTTTCTTTCCCTCAGAGGCCAGAGTAATGGCGGCTGGGATGGAGGGAAGGGCTTTCATCAGCCACTGGGCCAAGGCAGAAATGGATCTGTACCCAGATGATCTTCTCACCCCCACAGACCAGAATAATGGCAGTAGTATAGATGTGAATTTAGAAATAATTCTTACAAATATATTGTCCTCTGGCAGCCCTAAGAACAGAAGAATGTCCTTTGTTAAGTAGCCAGGACAGCTTACTCAGAGCTAACAGATGGATCTGCACACACAGGTCTTGCACCCGGGTGGTCAAGGTTTTGGGAAGCAAGGACGTGCACTTCCCCTATTGTTGTTCAGATTCCACCCCGGTGAAGAAATGCCATCTGGAAAGGCTCACTTTCCCCTCAAGGTCTTTATCTCTGTGTATAATTAGGCTTCAGTTCATCCAGAAACCACAGGTAGATGGATTTGCTGGACAGACTGGCTTAGAGAAAAATGATCCTTTCTTAAGCAGCAGTTCCTGCACATTAATGATGTAGACCAGCCTTTCTCAATCTTTTTATCCTGGTGGAACCCTTGAAACAATTTTCAGGTCTCAGGGAACCCCTGCCTAAAAATTACTATATCTACAGCTCAAAAAAATGTTTATTTTTTTCCCCCTCTCAATATCTCATGGAACCCCTAGCAACCTCTTGTGGAACCCTAGGGTTCTAGGGAACTGTGGTTGAGAAACTCTGGTGTAGACCTATTTTGTAAGCATTGTATGCGGTACGTTTTTAAAGAGGAAGTTGAAGTTCTTTTTTTAGTATATGTCTTGTGTTTGCGGAAAGTGAAAACTTGGTGGATAAGCAATTCCATCCAGTATTCTTGGTGGGGCAGAGACAGCCAACAGCTTGTTTTCACTGACATGCTGCAATTGCTTAAAGCAATGAAGGGTCTCAATATTTGTGGTTGACATGTGACAGGCAGGCTCGATGTCAGTGAGTGGCATCCTCAGACAGCTGCTGCTATCAGCCTTCAGTCCTTAAAACAACAACAACAACAAAAATGTCTGTACTTGTGTCATGTGGCCTGTGGCCACCCCCTTTGTTTCCAACACTGCCCCAGAAGTGGAATCCCCAGGACTTAGAAGGGGGTAGGGTGGGAATGTCCATCATCACATAAATATGGCTGGCCTACTGAAGAAAGCCGCTGGGAGCCCTTCAGCTCTGGCGTTGGTCTTGAGGGAAAAGCCATTGCTTTTAACAACTTATAAAACAATTTAAACTGTTCCTATAGTGTTTGGCAATTGAACACAAAAAATGTGCATTGCAGTCTTTCTTGCTTGTAAAACAGCTGGATTTGCACTATTATATTTGGATGCTACCATATAAAGTTGGCCCACCATATCCACGGATTCAACTGTCCACAGCATGAAAATATTTTTGAAAAAATCCAATAAGCGAATCTAGATTTTGCCATTTTATATAAGGGATACCATTTTATTATGCCATTGTATATAATGTGACTTGAGCATCCATGGATTTTGGTATTCACGGGAGGTCCTGAAACCAAACCCCAGCGGATAACAAGAGCTCACTGTAGTGCAGTGATGGGCAACCTTTTGAGCTTGGTGTGTCAAATTTTGCCAAAAAACTGAGCATAACTCGGGTGGTGTGTCACTTTGAGGAAAAAACATGATCTCTGCTGGCGGAAGTGAGGGCAAAGATCCCAGCCTAACCGGAAGTCCCAGAACAAGATGCTCTGTGCCGGACTTCTGTTGTTTTGGCCTACAGACCTCTGGCACAGAATGTCTAATAGGGGAGGATGAAACATTTGCGACTACAGTTGTCCCTCCACACTCGCGGGTTTCACATTCGCGATTCCGCATATTCGCAGATTCCCACTTTGGGGAGGGGGGGAAGGGGGAGGAAAGTGGGACCGGGGTTTCGAAGCCCTGATTGCCACTTTAGGGAGTGTGGTATGGTTGCAGGCAGGGGGGAGGAGGCCTCTGGCCACGTGTCATCAGAAATGGCTACGCGTGTCAGTGCTGACACGCGTGTCATAGGTTCGCCATCACTGCTGTAGTGTATGAAAATAAGGGGCCGCTCATAATGTTTTCATTATGAAAAAACTCATTTGATATAATGTTTTAATGGATCTTTGGCTTGGCAATCTAGTAACTTATTAAACATTCTCGCAAAGGCCTAATTCTGCTCACTTATAAGATTTCCTAATGAACAAGATTGACTCTGAATCATAACCCATCAAAATGCACTTAGAATCATAGAGCTGGAAGAGACCACAAGGGTCATCCAGTCCAACCCCCTGCCATGCAGGAATAAACAATCAAAGCATTCCTGACAGATGGTTATACAGCCTCTGCTTAAAAACCTCCAAAGAAGGAGACTCCACCACACTCTGAGGCAGTGCATTCCACTGCCAAACAGCTCTTACATTCAGGAAGTTCTTCCTAATGTTTAGGGGGGATCTCTTTTCCTGTAGTTTGAGTCCATTGCTCCGTGTCCTAGTCTCTGGAGCTGCAGAAAACAAGCTTGCTCCATCCTCAGTATGACATCCCTTCAGATATTTAAACATGACTATCATGTCCCCTCTTAACCTTCTCTTCCCTAGGCGAAACATATCCAGCTCCCTAAACTGCTCCTCATAGGGCATAGCTTCCAGACCTCCTACCAATTTGTTTGCCCTCCTCTGGATGCATTCCAGCGTGTCCATATCCTTCTTGAATTGTGGTGCCCAGAACTGGACACAGTATTCCAGGTGAGGTCTGACTAAACCAGAATAGAGTGGCACTATTACTTCCCATGATTTAGACACTATACTCCTATTGATGCAGCCTAGAATCGCATTGGCTTTTTTAGCTGCCACGTCACATTGCTTAGGGTGGTCCACTAAGACTCCTAGATCCCTTTTCCATGTACTGCCATCAAGCTAGGTGTCACCCATCCTATATCTGTGCTTTTCATTTTTACTGCCCAAGTGTAGTGTCCTACATTTCTCCCTGTTGACATTCATTTTGTTAGTTTTGGCCCAGCTTTCTAATCTGTTAAGGTCATTTTGAATTCTGATCCTGCCCTCGGGGGTATTAGCTACCCCTCCTAATCTGGTGTCATTTCCAAACTTGATAAGTATGCCCTCTGTTCCCTCATCCAAGTCATTGATAAAGATGTTGAATAACACTGGGCCCAGGACAGCACCTTGTGGCAACCTACTGGTCACTCCTCTCCAGGATGAAGAGGAGATGTTGGTGACTACCCTTTGGATTCAGCCCATCAGCCAATTACAAATCCACCTAACAGTTGCATTGTCTAGCCTGCATATTACTAACATTTTTTGCAAGAATATCATGGGGGACTTTGTCAAGGCCTTACTGAAATCAATATACACTACATCCACAGCATTCCCTTCATCTACCAAGTATGTAACTTTATTGAAAAAAGAGATAAAATTAGTCTGGCATGGCTTGTTTTTTCAGAAACCCATGTAGACTTTTAGTGATCACAGCATTCCTTTCTAAGTGCTTACAGACTGTCTGTTTAATGATCTGCTCAAGAATCTTCCCTAGTATTGACATTAAGCTGACTGGGCAATAATTATTTGTGTCTTCTTTCCCCTGCTTTTTAAAGATGGGGACAACATTTGCCCTACTCCAGTCTGCTGGGACCGCTCCTGTTCTCCAAGATTTCTCAAAGATTTGCCAGTGGTTCTAAGATCAGCTCTGCCAGTTCTTTTAGTACCCTTGGATGTACAGTAGTTCATCTGGCCCTGGAGACTTGAATTCGTTTATACTGGCCAGGTATTCCTGAACTACCTCTTTACCTATTCTATGCTGCATTTCCCCTACTGCATCATCTGCTCCATTTTTTCCAGGTTGAGCACCGTTCTCCTTTTGGGAGAAGACCAAGGCAAAGAAGGTGTTGAGTAGCAATGCCTTTTCTCTGTCCCATTAGCATTTCACCATCTTCTCCTCGCAGCAGTCCTACCACTTCCTTGTTCTTTCTTTTGCTACAGACATATCCAAAAAAGCCCTTTCTATTGTTTTTAACCTCTCTAGCAAACCTGAGCTCCATCTGTGCTTTTACTTTTCTGATTTTCCTCCTGCACGAGTTGGCTGTTTGTTTGAATTCTTCTTTGGTGATTCCTCCCTTTTTCCATTTTTTGTACATGTTCCTTTTAAGTCTCAGCTCAGTTGAAAGTTCTTTATACATCCATTCTGATTTCTTTAGACACCTGCCATTTTTCTTCCTCATTGGAACTGCTTGAAGTTGTGCCTTCAATATCTCACTTTTTACAAACTCCCATCCATCATGTACTCCCTTCTCTTTTAGTATTCCTGACCATGAGATCACCACCAGTAATTCCCTCAGTTTTCTGAAATGAGCTTTCTTAAAGTCTAGAAGGCATGTCTGACTACTCTTGGCTTCCCCTTTCCTCTGTATAAAGAACATGGTCACTCCCCGCAAGGATCCTGCCACTTCCACCCCATTAACTAGATCATCTCTGTTAGTTAGGATCAGATCTAAAATAGCTGTTCCCCTTGTTGCCTCTTCCACCTTCTGGACAATAAAGTCTGCAAGGCAAGTGAGGAATTTGCTGGACCTTACATTTTTGGCAGAGCTGGATTTCCAACAAATATCAGGATAGTTAAAATCTCCCATTATTACTACATCTCTCCTGTCTGAATGTGCAGTCATCTCTTCTAGGAAGGGATCATCCAAGTCTTCAGTTTGGCTTGGAGGTCTGTAGTAGACCCCCACAATGACATCCCTGCTGTTTCTCTCCCCCTTGATTTTTACCTGGATGCTCTCAACCTGGCTCTCAGGATTTCAGTCATGGATTTGTTCACAGGTGTACGCATCCTTAAGGTATAATGCTTCTCCACCACCTTTCCTGTTTGGTCTATTTTTCTGAAATAGGTTAATACCCCTCTATTACTACATACCAATCATGAGACTCATCTCACTAGATTTCAGTGATGCCTATTAAATCATATTTGCTTTGCTGTGCTAAGAGTTCAAGTTCATCCTGTTTATTTCCCATGCTCTGTGCATTAGTGTAGAGATTTCTAAGACCATGGGCATTCCCCCTATCTGTCTTTTAAAAGTTTTATTCCTCCCACTTGAGAAAATGTAATTCTCAAATGGCTATCTAAAAGTTGTTTATGCCCATTTCTGAGTATGGTTTTTACTTTTATGTAGGCCTAATTCATTGCCTACAGAAAGTTGAATGTAGAGTGGTAAGCACATTTTGAGCTGAAATCCATTCATAACATAAACCCACCACAACCTTCTTTTCTAAATGACTGTCAACACCCCCAACCAGTGATCTGGGCAAAGTTGGTCTTGTGGGCTTTGAAGTAGCAGCTCAACCAAAGCCTCTACAGCTAAAAGAGTAACACATGCATATTGCTATCTCATATTAACATGCTGGGTTATTTTGTTAGTAATGAGAACACTATATAATGTAGACTGGGGTGAGTAATAGCCCAACATCTGGAGATCACAAAGACTCCTTGTTGGACCTGAGAGGGCCACACTTCCCACCAAATCTGTTTTAAAAAACTTTTTTAAACTGAAAAAGCCCCCACACATATTTAAGCCCAGGAGAGGTCATTTTTTTTCCAGATAGAAAGTAAGTGGGCCTACTATAGCTTTAACAGTAAAATTACCTGCTCATTATCCCTAGAGGGCATGGGGGCTTTTCCAAGTAATTTTTAAAAGGGCACACTGTTGCCTGCTTCTGTCAGCACTACTTCCATTCCCATATTCTGTAGTTCTCTTTAATCAGCTGACAGCTGTCTCTCCGTCTGCTAAGTGTGACCAGTGAACTCTTAAAAAGGGGCATCTTTACTAGCAAATCCTCAGCTTTGGAACCATTCCCCTCCCCTTTCAGCACTTGTCAAAGTCTGGACTTGATCAGCATCCAAAAATAATAAGTTTAGTTTTTTATTTAATCAAGCATTTTGTGCCTGCAGTTATTTTTTGTCTTATGCTTATATATGAAAATGTGAAAGATTTGCTGTACATCAGAAAGGGAAGACTTTTATCATATTCACACTTTCAGTATTTTGAACCCTATCCTGCAAAAAATTCTCTGTTTCTTCTTGCTTTTGTAACATACTCTTATATTCCAGTGATAAGTTTTACTCTAAAATTGAAACATAGCTAGAGTGCAGGGTTGGCTGGTTTACAACCAGGTTGGTTTGAACCAAATGACTTAAATAAAAACAAGTTTGGCTATTATTACTGTTTTCCAACCCTCTTACTGGAACAATAATGACTGTTTGAATTTAAACATTTTAACTTTAACAGTTTATTGGCAGTTGTTCATTGTTAGACCAGTATCCAGTGTCAGTTGTTTCTTTTTCATCACTTTATCTTATAGTGCAAGAAATGCCATTCAGAAACAAATCCTTCAATTAACATAAGTTCAACTAAAACAACTTGCTTTAAAGGAGCATTTTTAAAAGAACGATTATTATTTAAGCTAGTGGCCATAACATCTGAACTGCATTTTGCTGCTTATGATTTAGTCCCATATGAGTTTTAATTTTTTTTTTAAAAAAAGGGGGGGAGGGACAAAAAAACCACACACCATGGTTTAAACCTGTTTGGTTTTTTTTTTTAAACTATTTTTTCCCAACCTTGCTAGAATGTGAGAGCAACTGCTTGAATATTCTCAGTATCTCCAGTTTCACCATCTCTATTTTCCCCCAAGCTGTCTTTTCAATTTGTTTAGCTGGCAAGTATCTCCTTCTACCCTGTCTTCTAATAATGGGTGAGCTCTTCAGTGCTACTAAATACTATGCTGTTAAAGTAGATAGGATGAAAATATTAACTGCTTCCTGTGGAATTATTGTTGGCTCTGTGCTTTGAAGCTTCTGTATCTGTTTGCCAGGTGGAATACTGTCCATGTGTGGTGGCCAATGACTGTTGGAACCTGCTGATGGAGTTCATGCAAAGCTTCATGGGAAGTCATGCCCCTGGAATCCCTTCTGTGTTTGGCAATAAGCATGATAGCATCTACAGCCCAGCTGACACAATGGTACAGTACATGGAACTCTTCAACAAGATCCGCAAGCAGCAGCAGGTGCCTATTGCAGGGATCAGATGAGGAATCTTAATAAGGCCTTTCTTCATGTGAGGAACCACATTGTTAACTACCTGTCAAAGCCTGTCAAAGTAGCAGTTCCATTCTGGCACTCCAGATTGCAGTTGTTTCCCATTACAACAATGCAGCCTGTCTCCCTTGTAGATAGAATTAATTCTGTCTCATCTCTGACTCTCAGAGGTTGCAGGCCTCAGTGATAATGGTATATGTGGCTTGCTGTCTCAGTGGTTTGCCTTAGATTCTTCAAGCAACACTTCTGGAACAAAGTGGAAACTGAAGAAACATGATCAACTTGCAGAATAGAATAGGTGGGAATTGTGTACAAATGGCAGGATAAGCTTTGGATTTCCTCAGTTGGCTATGAATGAATTTGAGAGTTCTGTCTAATAATATGAAATTATTTTAATATACCATTTATTAAAAGAGATTTATTTTCATGTATCATGAATTCTGTAGGAGATAACTATTCGCAAAATATATCCTCAGATTATGAACGTTTTATATTTTGGGTTGGAAACGTACTGTAGTATATGCTGTTGAAGCAAATGCACAGCAACAGAGAATTCTGTTATCAGTGTTTAAGTTCCTGGCCTTCCACTATCTTCATAAAGCTGTTGAGCAGATTAACATGTTTGAGCTTTAGGATAATATCATTGGACTCTTGGAGTTTAAATCCTCTGCTTTCTAGTCTAATGTTGTAACTCTATCTGATGGAGCAGAGAAAATCCCTCACCATGCAAAACCTGTACAAGACTTCAATCAAATTGCAACAACATCAGCATTTTTCTAAGATGATGCCTAAAAGTACGTACAGATGCAATTTTCCAAGTTCTCAAAAATATTAAATATGGCATTGGTGGAGAAATCTAACCCTAACTGTATGTTTCTGTGGTGTAAAAGTTATTTATTGCATGCTTCTTTTCTTTACCTTTTGCTCATGCAGCTGTACTGGTACTAGTTTGTACTAGTAGCCATTGTACTAGTTCTTCCATGAATATCCTTCCATTAAAACTTCCCAAATTAAAAAGGAAATAACTTAGGGTCTTCCCTGCTTAATTTTGGAGTCTAAAACTGATAAGAGTTTATTCTTGGGCAGTTTATGTTACTCCACGTCATGGTAACTTCTCCCTTCCCTCTGATCTGCTTGCGTAAATCTGATTTTGGCAACAGCCTGTGAACATCAGCCCCAAAGTTCCAACAGTAGTTAGGGGAGATGTTAAGCTCTGAGAACTGGATCCAACCCTCTGTATAAGTTTAGTAATAGTCATTGGTGCTTCCAACCCATGCTTTTGGAAATCACTGTACAGGTTTGGGACATAGAATCATAGAATCATAGAGTTGGAAGAGACCACTAGGGCCATCCAGTCCATAGTACAGGCAACTTCAGGGTAAGGCTAAGGTGCATTAGCAGGGGTGCCTGTCATCCATGGCACATCTTAATATTGGTTGGAGCATGCCTGTTCCCTAACATTGACATGCTTGTGACAAAATTTGTAGTAAAAGAAGCAGTGGTTTGGGATGTTCTATGGTGGAGGATGGTATGGTATCAGATACATCTATACAATAGGGTGCCAAGCACATTCTTGATCAAAGACATCATGATGGAAAAGTGTGTGTTTCTGTGACTGTGGATAGAGAAGAGAATATGGCTTATATAGAACGTAGAGAAGTAAAGCTCCAGAATGTAGTTTATCATAGGGATCCTTTCCTCTTTAAATCAGCATGTGTGTATGTGCCGGTCGGCTTATGGCAACATCATAAATTTTACAGGGTTTTCTTAGGCAAGGAATACTCAGAGGTGGTTTTGTCAGTTCCTTCCACTGAAATGTAGCCCATAGCACTTGCTATTTGTTGACAGTCTCTCATCCAAGTACTAACCAGGGCTGACCCTGTTTAGCTTCTAAGATCAGATGAGATCTGGTGCCTTTAGAGTGTTTAGGCTTTAGAAAATATTAAACCCAGTACATGGTAGTAATTGCTTCTGATTCATGCCCATACATGGATCCTGGCTTTAATTTAAAATGTAAATTCTGAAAATTCAATAACTGTGTTGCATATAAGGCAGCAGGCCCTGTTTGATTTATAAGACTGTAGGGAAAATACTTTGGAGATACACAGGGTAAGACTTTGCTCAAGATGCAGCATGAAAACTAGGCTTCTTTTTTGGATCCTACTGTATCAGATTCCATGTGGATAACATTGTTCCCTAATTTATTTGCAAATGAATTAAAAAGAAATATGTTGTTAATCAAAATCTGCATATAAACAGTGTGGGGAATGCTACATAAAACTAGGTCTAGCATGCAAAAAGAGACTGGGCAGTAAAGTTTGATCTGAGAATATTCCCTATAAATTTGGGATTTGTGCAAAAAAAATTTCAGTGTGTTTCTGGTCTAAACTTTTACCATCACTGATTATGTTTGATTCATTAATGTTCAACCACAAATGAACATTAAAGCTATACACATGTTCATGGTAAGTAGATAACAATTAGGATCAGCATTATTCCTTGGTTCTTAAAAAAAAATTGCCAGAGCTATTACAGTACTTACATATGATTTGTATTAGTAGACAGTCTTTTCTTAAGACTGGATATCTAAACATTTAAGGCACTTAGAAAAGCATCTCAGTGTTTTCAACCCTGTCCATTGGCCATGAGCCCAGAAAGATCTGACAAGTTGATTCATAACATGTGTAGAAAAATGTTTGTACTGTACATAAATAAATAATTTTAACATGCTAATAACTAAATTGAATCTGATCCATGAAGTACATTTGACTTTAATACATTTTGACTTCTCTGCTTGCTGATTAACTGCCTTGAGTAAAGGCTAAAGGCTCAGGCCTTTGGTTCATTGATACTGTGCCTTTAAAGGAGTTAACACAAGCCACTGCTGTAATGTGTTTATGTGGAAATAGACATAAGGCTTCAGTGGGAGCTATGAATGAGTAACAGTATGTACATAAGGGGCCCTGCTTGTAAAAAGAACTTGGTTTTTGTCTTTTCCACGATGCTGGTATTTATAACTAAGAGTCAACAGATTTTGCATTCTGAGATGTCAGAATCTAAGTCACATATCTTAGAAGTTCAAATATGGGCTTGCTGGAAACTCAGTGGCATTCTTTAATTTTTCTCACGTCAGAGCTTGGGCCCTAGGGCTAACTTCTGATTTCAGTTATATTCATACAATTCCACTGATACCAGAGTGCTACTAGTAGAGTGAATGGTTGATTCTTTAAAAGATCCCTAGTATGAAATGCATGCTTGTTACCAGATATCAACTGTGTGTGCAAAACATGACAGTGTGAGAGAGATGCTCTTCTCTTAAATACTTACATTATGAAATGATCAGGTTCTTGCTCTTGTGCCTTGCGCTTTGTAGGCCAGCAGACCTGCATGTGTGTGTGGTGTGATATCTGTTCCAGAATACAAAACATTCTTAAGAAGTAGTCTTTAAAGGGTGTATTTTCATTTCTGTATAATGAAATTTCCCTATTTTTCTCCCTCATCCTCTCACTCTTCCAGATGAAACTTAACCTAATCCATGAATGTACCTTACTGTGTGGGTAGACTCTCTTATCAGTTGCTGCCAACTTTAGCTGCAAATAGATTCCTTTTCTTAGAATTCAAGGCTATAGTTTTCCCCCCAAGGCTAGTGACATAGTCAGGAATGTACTATATAGGATATAAGTGTGTTTCCATTTGCTATTGAACTTATGGCAGAATAGTATATTCTTTGGACAAGATTTTACTCAGAGAACTATACAGCTGGCTTCTGGCTTCAATTCTCACAGTACTGAGATTCTGCCATATTGTACATTCTTGCTACAACCAAGTTCTTACACAGCATTGTGGAACAAGCTTGGCAGTGTTTTGTTACTGTGTGCCTTGGACTCATTTTCAATTTATGGCAACCCTAAGGTGACCCTATCACAGGGTTTTCTTGGCAAGATTTTTTCAGCGCGGGTGTGTGTGCAGTTGCCTTCCTCTGAGGCTGAGAGAGTGTGAGCTGCTCAAGGCCACCCAATTGATTTTCATGGCTGAGCAGGGGTTCGTACCATGGTTTACAGAGTCATAATCCAATGCTCAAATCACTATAGCAAGAGAAATATTGACCATATAAACTATTTAAAATGTTCATTAGCTCATTATTAAATTTAGTACCTCACATTTCCTGTTGCCTTTATATGGTGAGAAATGTCTGTCTTTCTCATTTTATCATTCCCATCAACAGAATGGGCTCTTTTCACTCACAACATTTCTGTATTCAGCCTTCAAATTTCTCCTTCAGTCCCACATCCCCTGTGAAACGCTTGGCTTAACCTCCTGTTCCTCAGCCCAGATGGGAAAAGAGTCTTAATACTACAATCATATACATGGGTTCAATATTCCTACTGATTTTACAAGTTTTTATACTGCCTTTCAAGGCAAAGCTTGAAGTGGTTTACAAGATTAAAAATTAAAACAAATATACAATATAAATAAAACAGCAGCAAACATTCAAGTAACAGTAAATACCAATTTAAAAATTTTTAAAAAGGCATCCATTCATTTAAAAGTAGATTGGAACATTGTGGCCTTTAAAAGCCATTTCAGAAACAGGATTGAGATATAACAAAAAAGCCTTTATTTCTTATGCCCAGCAATCAAACAGATGTTCCTATTGGGCCTGGGAGCAGGGCCACCATGATAGAACTAAGGGCCTAGGAAGGTTCATTTAGTTCAGAAGCAGGTATGGGCCAAAGGTTGGAGAACCTTTTCTAGGTTCTTCCAACTCTTGGCAGACCACAGAATCATGGAGTTGGAAGAGACCACAAGGGCCCCCAGTCCAACCCCTTGCCTTGCAGGAATACACAAAGCACCCTGCCATCTAGCCTCTGTTTAAAAACCTTCAAAGAAGGAGACTCCACCACACCCTGAGGCAATGTATTCAATCCACTCTTGAACAGCTTTTACCAAAAGTAAGTTTCATAATGTCTATATTTTTGTTGAGATGGAAACAATGTACTGGAAATCAGAAGTCACTTCTGGGCAATTGGGGGGTGGTATTTTTGTTGGTTTAGGGTAAATGTGGGGCAAAATAGCTTTCACCTCCAGAAAAAAAATACATCCTGAATAATTTTTTTGCCTGAAAAATGAGATTTTTAGCTGAAAAAAAGGGGGATTCAGGGTTGATGGGGCCCAGGGGTGTGCATGCTGCACATGACCAATCGGCTCATAAGTCTCATGATTTCCACGTCTGATATCAGTGCTGGTAATCCTTTGTATAGTCTTCATACTTGCCTTAAGTTGCGTGAGGTAAGAGATAAGGAATATAGCCCAAGATGGATTAGACATTGGTCAGAAAACGTATAGCTACCTAAAGTTTGTTTTCACAGTTGGATACATTACATTTAAGATTTGTTGGTGCATCTTCAGAACCTCTCCAGTCTGAAAAATCCTGAGAACAGGTGAGATACCACAGACCTGGAAACTACCAAATGTTATCCTAGTCTTTAAAAAGGGGGCAAAGAAACTAAGAAACTACAGGTTGGTGTTCACCCTGAGTTTCCTCAAATAACTTTTGATGAGAGATCCAACAAATCTAGCAGATGATACAGCATTTTTCACAAGGATTTTTGAGTGAATTTTTAATTCAGATATACTTAACAAGTGCACATTTAAGGCTGATACAAAAAGCCTGTTCTATTAACCCCCCTCCCCCAACCTAGAGGAGGTAAGATGCATTTACTATCAAAATGATTTGGGTTCAAAGTGGGGATTAAGAAGTGCCTCAAGCCTTCAAATTGGAAGTGTTCTGAGGTTGGTGGGTTTGGGGGGGGGTGTTTTGTTTTTTGTGAAAAAAGGACGATGCTACTTACTGAATAAGTCCAAGGTGAAAGGGAGGAATAACTGAAAGCCTTTGTATCCCAGAATTTGAAGAAACAGAAGGTCAGCTATTCTAACTCTTAATTACAGGCCAGAATCCTCAGTTATTTCACTTTCTAATTAGAGTCCTATACCAATGCCATTATCATACTTTAAAAGAATAATGGTCCCTTGAGAAGGAACTAGAGCTAGCTGTGGCATCACATAGGTCCTCTCAGAGCTGACACAGGCAAGATGTGTTATCTGCCTCTCAAACTCTTCCTTCATGCTTTCAAAGTGAATTAGAGCTAGGCACAACCGGGGCCTACCACTAGGGGCTTAGTAGCTAGTCTCGGGGTATGTATGTTTTGCCACATCTGCATCATATTAATAATACATGTTGCTTCTTACAAAAGATTTGGGAATGCTGGGATTTCCTAATACATATGATACTCACTTTCTCCCATCAGTTGAGATACCAATTTTTGTTTTGCAATGTATTCTTTCCCCACTTCACCCTCTTCAGCCCTGACAGAATTCAGATGGAAGTTGGCAAGTCAGTGGTGGAAATGGGTGGATTGTGGACCCTTGAGATGTGCAGGAGCCTGGCAGGGATACATAGGTATTATCTATAACAATAATCCTTTGTTGGGGCAGAGCAGTATAATAGGGGCAGAACAGTGTGCACAAGTGTGCAAAAACAACATCCAGCAGGCAAGTAAAATAGTGGGCTACAGCTATCCTAGGTTAGGCAAATCTTGCAATACGGGAAGGCAATGTACAAATGTTCCTGGAGAAAACACTTTTGTGTAGTTGCTACAGTGTAGTGTTTCACTCATCTGATTATGAGTACGAATCCGTGTTGCTGCTAAAATGTTCATATCCCAGCTTATATGTCGTAACTTGTAAAATGCAAGTTATGAAGGAGTTCTAACATGAAATATAAAATTAAAATGTTTTGACAATATTAAAATTATTTGTTTTAATAGTACAGTAATACCATATATATATATATATATATATATATATATATAATTTAATCATTATTTTAATAATTTAATGTTATTATTACAATACTTATATTCCTCTCTGTATGTTGTGAAATGCAAGGTATGATGAGCTCTTAGATTAACTATATTGTTAAAAAATTAATTAGACTGTGCTACCAAAATGCAAAAAAAGATGCTAGCTCTCCTCCTCCCATTATTGCTATTAACTCTTTGAGTAAGAAGGAATGCCTGATCTTCATCTCCTGCTACTGAAACCTGAACTAAATTGTAGCACCTCATGTGGTGAATGAATAAAACAAATCCCTAAATCCCACAAAGGACTTCTGCTGCTTTGAAATCTCAAAGTCATCCTCCCATCCACCGCCCTCCCCGCCTTCCTGTCCATCATTTTAGGTGTTGCTGTGGTAACCGAGAGCATGGGCGGGGGCAAGTCTACAGCAGCTGGCGTCACCCCACCCACCCACCCACCCACTTGATCTCCCAGCTCAAAGTCTTCCTTTATGGATAGGAAGATGAGATTCTAGGGCAATCTTTTCCTCTCTATGCCAATCTCTTTGGTAGTGACAGCAAAAATCCCTGCCTCTTGTTCTTTCTCCCTGTGGGCAGATAGAAATGAAAAATAGGTGTAGTCTGAAGTTCATCATCACCATCTTTAAGGTCACTGCACTCTAGAACTGAACTGGTTTTCCATTCTCAACTTCTGACACAAAGAATTATGGGGTTTCTCCTTAGAAAAGACCGGCATAATTCAAAAGTCATTTGTGATGAATCCATAAAAACTACTGGCAGTTTTCTTGTTAGAATGTGCGTTGCTGAGCACTCTTCTATCTCTATGCTCTTCACTTTTTAAAAAGTTTGTTTTAATTGCTTTTCGTATACTTTAGAAAGCCATGAAATTAACCTGAAGTTCATTTAGAGATTGTCTTTTACTTGTATAAATAAATAAAAAGATGTAGCACACACATACTTTTTCCAACTGGGTTTTAACTTCTGGTGATCTTTTCTACCACCTTTCCTACCACTTTGTGTGTGGAATCTATTTATTTATTGGATTTATATCCTGCCTTTCTCCCAAGATGTACTAGTTGTTCAGTGCTTTTGTGACTCATTGATTTAGGAATTTGGTTGGGGTGGCAGGATAGGTTGAGTTGATATGCTTCCTTCCTTGAAGTGGCAGTGGACTCTCCTTCACTGGAGGTGTTCAAATAGAGGTTGGATGGCCAACTATTTGGAACACTTTAATATGAATTCCTGCATTAGCAAAATGAATTCCTGCATTCCTGGGGTTCCTTCTTACTCTATGATTCTGAATGTTGTTTGGGCCCATTTGTTTTTTTGTCATTAAGCTCTGTCTCTTCTCTGCTTTTCTAAAACAACTCAAGAATTACAGCCAGCATTTAAAAACCTGCCCAAGCTAATTCAGAGCATTGAATACGTTTTAAAAAGAGAATCCTGAGAATACATCTTAAACCTCAGCAACAGCTGTTTTTCTTGCAAAAAAGCTTGGAAAAAACAATCTTGCAGTCTTTGGGCTTTAAAAATCTGCTGTAAGCTGCCCTGAGTCCTGAATTGGAACAAAGGCAGGGTGTAAATATAATAATAATAATAATAAGAAGAAGAAGAAGAAGAAGAAGTTGGGAGGAGTAGGGTATGGTTCTCAAACAACTACTGACCCCTGCACCTGCAAACATTCAGTAAAGTCCATCGCCTGATTCTATCTCTCTCTCACACACACACACAAATCCTCAAAAACAAATGGAGTGGTAACTAAGGGTTTTTCCCCCCCACACAGGGAGCTCTTACCACTATTTAAAAGACAATGTACAGCCATTCCATCTTTCTCTCTTTAATAGATTTTTTTGGTAAGAAGTTGGAAGAAAGTGTGGCAAACTATAGGAGTGTCTTCCCCAAGGATAAAGTAAAGGGGTCTTTCTCCATTTCAGGATCAGTAGTACTGAGCTGTATGCTTTTTACTGTAGCCTGTGTGTCTAATTGATGGTGTGGGCAATCTAGGCTGTATGTGCACAGCTCATAGAATCATAGAATTGTAGAGTTGGAAGAGACTACAAGGGCCATCCAGTCCAACCCTCTGCCACGCAGGAATACACAATCAAAGCATCCCCGAGAGATGGCCATTCAGCCTCTGTTTAAAGACCTCCAAGGAAGGAGACCCCACCACGCTCCGAGGGAGTGTGTTCCACTGCTGAACAGCCCTTACTGTCAAAAAGTTCCTCCTAATGTTGAGGTGGAATCTCTGTTCCTGGAGCTTGCATCCATTGCTCCGTGTTCTAGTCTCTGGAGCAGCAGAAAACAAGCTTGCTCCATCCTCAATGTGACACCCCTTCACATTCTTAAACAGGGCTATCATATCGCCCTTTAACCGTCTTTTTTCCAGGCTAAACATACCCAGCTCCCTAAGTCTTTCCTTAGGTGCTCATGTGGCACCTTTCTTTCCTGAGCTGTTGTTTTAAATGGCAAAGTGGTCCCCCACTGTTTTTAAGTATTTCCTCCAATGTACTCTCTCTGGCTTTTCTTCGCAAATTAAGATTCAGGAAGGACTCATCCTGCGCTTTCTGCAAGTGTGCTGATGACTAAAAAGGGCAATCCGAGATAAACAAGTCCGGTTGCAGAAAGCACAGCAGAAGGTCTCCTTGGGTGATGTTTCCAGATTGTGATCCTTTCTGCGTTGTCGTTTCTCTTCAAGACTTGTTCGGCGTGAGTTCTCAAATAAGGCTGCAGTATTTTGGATAGTGCGTCTCCATGCCTCCCGATGTAAAGCCAGGGCGGACCATTGTTAGTGATCAATTTGGCCAAGCCTGAGATGTTGTTTCAGGGAATCCTTGTATCACCTTTTTGGAGTGTCCCTCGTACACTGACCCGTGGTGAATTCACCGTAGAGTACTATTTTTGGGAGGCGATGGTCCTCCATCCTAGAAATGTGCCCTGCCCTGCGCAGCTGTGTTCTCAATATCATGGCCTCAATGCGGTTGATCCCTGCTTGCTCAAGGACAGCAGCATTCGTCACATAGTCAGTCCAGTGTATATTTAGGATTGTACGTATACAGGGCTGATGAAAACGTTCGATAGGTGACCCATGTTTCAGACCCATAAAGGAGAATAGACAGTCCAATGGCTCTATACACACTGATTTTTGTGCTTTGCCTCAGGTGTTTGTTACTCCAGACACTTTTGTAAAGTCTTCCAAATGTGTTATATGCCTTTGCTAATCCGTGATCGATCTCTTTGTCAATCTTGGCATCTGAGGAGATGATGCTTCCCAGGTAGGTGAACTGCTGAACGGACTTAAGCACAGATTTGCCTACGGCAGTGTGGGAACGGTGATGTTCATCCTGTGGTGCAGGCTGGTAAAGAATTTCCGTTTTCTTCAGGTTGATTTCCAGCCCAAACAGCTCTGCAGCTGTTGCAAAGCAGGAAGAGCAGCTCATGGACTAGATAGTTTAGAGTTTTAGTGTGAGCCCTCAGACAGCTTAAGTTAAACAAGCTACGATCAATAGATCAATACATTAACTATAGATGCTGTCTTGTTCCTTTTAAATCATTCACCTCTGGATGGAGCTGCAGCATGTTAAGCCAGTGTCTAAAGCAGTTACATTCCTCAATTGTATAAGGTCACTCTGGACTTTCTGCCTGTGATTTTTTAATTTTTATTTTATTTTATTTTTGCTGTTGCTTGATTGGCTTCTTTCCATTTGGAGAGCACCAAACTTAAATCCAAAGTGGATATTACAATAAAAGTTCAAAAAGTCTACTTTAACTCATCACTTTTATCTGAAGAAAAAGCAGCTGCATGGCCGATCCACAATGTACTGTACTCATGCTCTTGATTGGGTCTTCTGCTGGTTTCCTGTCAAACCACACAGCCTTCCCCGTTACTGGTTCCGGAATTACTGTTTACATCGCTTGTCTGCCATGGAGAAGGTGTATCAAAATGACTTCTTTTCTACAAGGCCCTTCCCTGTTTCTAACATCCTACTTGTTAAGAAAGTTTTTGTCTTCTGAGAACTAGACCTTACGTTTGTTTCATTATTAAGTGCCATTATGTTAAAATGCTGAAACTGTTATAAACTCAGCTGATTTTTTTTAATGCTCAGTATCTGAGAAAACCTTTTAAAAGCAGAATGAAGGTTGAGGTTTGCAATAGATCTCGGACTGGAGTACAGTTTCGACTGAATCAATGGAGAGATGCCAGATTTCTTAACTGTCTGGATTGATTTTATTGGCTAACTGAAAAGGATCAAAACAGGTGGACAAATTATGATTTTGATTCAAGGTGGTCTGTGCTCCTGGATGCTTTCAAATTATGCTTAGATTTATTTCAGGGATAAGAAACTGGAATTTTGGCAAACAAGTAGGGGTGCAAAAAGGTATAAAGGAATCATGTAGCACCTTTGATAGACTAAATGAAAAAATAAATTTCTAACATAAGTTTTGATGCACTCCAGTCCATTTCATAAGATGCATCCAGAAGTAGTTTTGTGTGGTCTGTATACAATAGTGTAAATTCAGCAAGATCATTTCAGTTCCACTAGATAACAGCAGTGGCAGCACTAGGGGGGTGGGGAGAGGCCAAACCACACCAGGTGACACTGTTGGAGGGAGGGGTGACACTGGCCTTAGGAAACACCATGGGAACAACACACCTAATTAATAATAGATCACACACACATTTTATCTAGGCAACATACAACTACACTTCTGCATGAAATGGACTGAAGTCCACAAAAGCTTAGGCTAGAAATTTTTTCTCAGTCACAAAGGTACTACACAATTAATTTACATCTTTTTATGTTGATAACAGACTAATATGGCGCTGTCTCTTATTACACTAAACTGTTATAGCACTGTTATTCCATTTTAACTGCTCTGGCTGCCTCCTATTAAATCCTGGGTTTTGTAGTTTAGTGAAGTCTAAGAGCCCTCTGGCTGAGAGTTATAAATGCCCCTCCCTAATGCAAATCCCAGGATTCCACAGGAGGCTGCCAGAGCCATTAAAGTGGAATAGTAGCGCTATAACAGTGTAGTGTGATATTGTCCTGTGTCTTTGAATACTATTAAGTAGGGATACGTAGTATCCTAAATCAGTTGGAAGACTCAAAACTTGTCATTTCCAAATTATTTTAAAACATTGCTTTCATATACAGAAAGAAAGCGCCAGGTAACTTGATTACTGTTCAAACTGTTGGGTTCAGCTGGGAAGCACCTTACAAGGTGCTGGTTTGAGCTGACAACCTTCCCTTCAGATGGTACCTTGACAGCTAGCTGCTGGACTCTGGAATTCCTTTTCCATAGGCTAAGACCTCTCATGACTTTTACACAATGGTTTCTCAGGTTTCAGGAAAATACCTAAAAAGCTAGCAGTTACTCCTCCTCTTCTGTCTTTTTGTTGTCTCCCCCCAGCCTCAAGTTGGCCTCTCTCTTTATGTTCTCAAATTCCCATAGCAACCAGAACAATTGCCAGCCTGCCTTTTACCCTGGGTTAACTTTCAGTTAGCCAATCTTCACACAAGGTTTTTTACCACTTTTCATATTCTTAGAACTGGGAATGGGAAGTCAACATATCTAGCAGAATTAAAATGAATCTTGCTGAATTTGCACTACCGTATGCAGATCACATGAAACTACCAACAATCACAGTTTACATGCTTGCTCATAAAAAAAAATGTGGGTCCACTATGTTACAGTGCTGCTATGTTTAAAAAAGAACATGGATAGAGGACTCATATTTTTACATGGAATCATTCCAAATCCATAATCATCATTCACATCTGTATTGACAGAATGAAGTGTAAAAACCACAGAAATATCAGTTTATGTCTCCACTGTAATATAAGATCAGTGAACTGGGACCATCTAATTACCACTCATTTTCACATCTAGGGAAAATGCAACATACCATGTTTTTATATGAAGTTTTTTATATATGTTTTCTATATAAAGATATCCCAATTCTACCATTACTGCGTAACTCAATCTATTGCTGCATAACTCACTACGTGGGAGATACAGTAGAAATAATAGATCTAGCACTTCATGGCATAAATGCAGCATAATATCTTGGATCTGGGGCGCAGAACCAGTGGGGTTTATTTTGTTTGTTATATTGCAGTGGTCTACAATCTAATAATAGATCACACAGTTCTGTCTGCACAGACTGCACAGCAAATATCACAGCTCAGCACATGGCACAAGTGGTACAAAAATATATATGAGACCTGAATTTTCACAGATGATTTTAACAGAAAGTCACCTTAAACCCACCGCCTTCTACTATCTACATTGATTACACAGTAAATATTATAGAGCCAGCACTTCACGGCACTGTTACGGTCTACAAACCTTGATTCAAGGCATCAAAAACTCTGTCTGTGGCCTTGTTGGTGCAACAAAAAAACAGCATCCATTTCTACTCGCATATTTGTCTACAAAATGATTTTTTAGGTCCATCCAGCAAAATAGTGGTAGTGAAAAACTACACATCCCAGACAGATGGATCCTTGTGATTTTTCCACAAAGACATACCAACTCCACCATCTGATTACCACTTGCATCTATGGCCAGGCACAATTGATTGCAGTGCAGAAATGCAAGATGACATGGCAATCAAACAACATTTGGAGGGCCATACATCTACCACCTTTCATTATATAAATATATAATCCAGCATGTTATAGCATCATCACGCAAAAATCTACTGCAAATATGAAATACAGTTGTTTAAACATGCTTCAGAAAATCCCATTGTTCATGAACAGATCACATTTGTGCTACAGATGAAATCATAAATATAATTTAGTATTTTCTGTTTGTGGGCTCGCTATGTGTAAATGTTCCAAATCCACAGTACATAGTGTACGTGCTCTAGTATTTTAGTGACAAAAATACAGTAGTCATAATACAGACTCTAATACATTCTCTGAATTATAATGCAGGCTTCTCAAACATTTATGATATCTGGATACCATGTTTTACGGTGTTAATCTCTGCTCCAGTGCACTGAGTCTCTGCAAAACTGAGAAAAAACACATCAAATGATCATCCGATGCTACTGTGCTTTCACTGTTTTTCCATTCAAATCTAATACAGCTTGAGTATCTCTTATCCAGAAATCTGAAATCCAAAATACTATGAAATCTTATCTATTAAACTATTTAAATAAAAAAGATTAATTTTTTAAAAATATTGTATAATATTAGCTTCAGGTGATGTGCATAAGGTGTATATGAAACATAAATGAATTTTGTGTTTAGACTTGGGTCCCATCTCCAAGATATCTCATTATGTATATGCAAATACTCCAAAATCTAAAACACTTCTCGTCCCAAGCATTTCGGATAACGGATACTCAACCTGTAATAATTTGTTTATTTCAACAATGATAATGCCCTTTTAAATTTATATCCTCTAAATTTATCCCATATATTTTAAAATTGTGAGAATTTATGCCTCAGATCGAGGTTTTAGCACCATAGTATCTTCATGAAACAACAGGTCCATAATGTTATAACATAGACTGGATCATGGATTTTAGCTGTAGCTTAGCTGTAGGTTTCTATGTTCATGGCAGGGCCACAAAACTGCCTGTATTTACTTACAACCCCCCCCCATGTGTCCATCAATATGGATGTCAGCAGTGATCACATGATGGATTTGGTGGAAACCAATGTAAAACTTGAGAAGATCTATGAATTGTATACACAGTTATGCAAAATAGCCTCTAATTCTGCACTATTGTGTGCTAGATTTGTGGCTTTTACATTGGAGTCCATGCAGCCTCAAAAGAGAAACTGATTGTGAAATTGGAAGAATTCCACATAGAAATCTTGAGAATCCATTGTCATCAGTTTTATCATTATGGAATGTGGAACAAGTGCTGAGGTATAGAAGTCCCAGCCATTAGCCCTAGGTTGCTGCCACCACTACGCTAGCACAACTCTTGCTGTTGGCCGCATGCCTGGCCAGAGTGATGCTGGGAAGGGGGCCTGGCAATTGTACTAAAAATAGCTCCAAACCAGAGCTCCTGACCACACTAGTCTGAAGAGGAGTGTGGCATAAACAGGGCAGCACAAGTAAGGGCTTCGATGAACATCACTGCTGCCATTGCCAAAAAGCAGACCAGATTGCTTGCTTTTCCACAGTGCAGCAAGGGCACAATGGTGCAGGTTAGTAGCCTAGTAGTCCCAGTGTTGAATAAAGCTCTAGGCCTACGAGCCCCAACTTGCTAGCTCTGATTACTCAACTGTGCCAATTTCACATTTGGCATGCTAAGTCAGCAGTGGGACCAGCATAATGAAGATGGCAGTAGCAAAATTCAGGTATGCTGGCCGGAGCTCTGCTCAGTACAGATGCCATGGGAAGGCAGGAAGAGTAGTCTGCCAGCAAACAAGAAAGTGGTAAGGAGTGCCACCTGGCCTGGGATGCAGAAAACCAAAAGTAACATCTGACGACGGCCCATGACTAAACCATTGCAAAACCATGAACTACTGTATCTATGATGTTTATGATAAATTCAATTGACAGTGTCATCTGTGCAAATTGGGGTTGTGTGTTATAACCATGAGGATCCATAGGGTTACCTATCCTGGATTTATGTTTTGTATAACGATTCTGCATCTATTTTTTAAAAAGGGACCACGTTGGTCCATTAGAAAAAAATTATTCAGGTCACACTTTTGTTAGGACCAACCAAAGTGTCCCCCAAATAAGGAGCAAATAATGAGTGTGAAATCAAAGGCTTTTATGGCTGGCATCCATAGATTTTCCTTGGTTTTTTTCCGGGCTGTGAGGCTGTGTTCTGGAGTGAGTGCTCCAGAAATCTTCACCAGGTTGGATTTTTTTAAACAAAGCCTAGTTCTGTGATTTTTACATGAGAGTATGATTTCCAAGCTGTGAATACTTAAACCCGTGGATACCAAATCCGTGGATACGGAGGGACAAATGTACTACATGGATCATGAAAATCATAGAATCATAGAATTGTAGAGTTGGAAGAGGCCTGCAGGCACAACTGTAGTCTCAAGAGCTCTTTGGCTTTAGGGCTACTCATACACTGAATGAATCCATGAACGTTTTGGATGTGTACTCCCTACTTTCCTGGAAAATGATCATGTGGTGACTTCTAAGTACTGCTTGTTGGGTTGGTTTGTTTTTTATGTGAATTTACATGGATCTCCACACTGAAATTTCCCAAATTTCCCATCAGTTTATAGAACACACCCACATAAAAACGGCAAAACCATAACATAACCAACCTTGCCTGAAACAAAAAAATAAAAAATTAAAAGCCCCCAAATCATCTTAAAACATGGGCACAAGGATGCATTCCCTTGCCTCATTCATAAAGGCAGTGGGTCCAGACAACAAAAGTCTTCCCAGTGTAATTTGTGGATCTCCTACCAATACTTCGAGCTTTTCCTCCTAACCAAAATAAAAAACATAATTTTGATTGTCTTTCCCTGGGCGATTTTGTCTTAAGAAAGTAGTGGTCTCCTCAACAGGGCAAGAATTTTATTTATTTATTGGATTCTCCGCCCCGTGAAGTAAAATGCAAACACTCCCGCCGCCCCGAGAACCGAGATAATCATCATCATCATCATCCCTTGGCGGCCCTGGGTGGCTTCCAGCAGGCAAGCGCCGCCTATTGTGTGTGTGTGTGTACACGCGTGCTAAGAAGCCGTGTGAACTCGCCGACACGCGACACATGCCCCCTTTTCCCCTCAGCCACGACTTTCTCTGGCGAGGCGGGAGGGAGGGAGCGGGGCGGATGGTCGAAATGGGGCGCTGCCACTTTAAGAGTCCCTTTGTCTCTGAAACATCCTTATTTACCCTCCTGTGATTCAACCAAACTTAACCCCCTCCCTCCCCCCGCGATTCACAAAGCCTTCGGATGTCACAAACTCCGGGGGGCGGAGCTTAACGTATTCCCCAGCTCCTCAGAAACGCTTCTGGTTTGGAGATAGAAACTGGGATTTACCAGGCTACGCAAATGCCGTAAACTAGCCGCCAGTTAAACAGAGCGCGCGCGCGCACGCGTCTATGTATGTGTTCACCGTAGTTACGCAACTAGAGCAAACAGACTTTTTAAGAAGAAACCACATCGCCCGACGCGTCACTTGCGTAAATCTGTGAAGAGGTCTCCGTTCCCGCTCTTTCCCCTTTACACAAATAGCGTTAGAGGAAGAAAAGAACCTCCCCCACCCCTCCACTCCTCACACACACACACAAAACAAACTCTTGGGAGCCCTCATTGCGCTGATGGCGTAAACGGCAACGTTGAATAGCGAGTAGCCGTCGGGTGGTGGGAAGGCAGGTGGGTGGGAAGGAGAGAATATGTGGCGTGCGGTTCAGCCAATGGAAACCCATGGAGGCGAGAGGTCGTTAACCAATGGCGGGCGAAGGGGGCGTGTCGGGCACCGGTTGGGGTGTCTCGCGCTTGGTGACAGCTCGCGCGTGCTGATGATGGCGGTAAATAAAGGGCCAGGGGGGAGGGGGGGCTTTACCCCCTTGGGGCTTAGACACTAAATGGGGCGGGGGGTGAGTAAGAAACCTCTTCCTGGGGTGGGCAGGGGCGCCTCTCGTGCGGCCCCCCAGGGGGCTGAGAGGCGGGGGAGGGGGGCTTGACCCCCGAGTTGGTGTGGGAGGCTTGAGGGGGCTCCACCCCTTAGGGGCTCAAATGGTGGGGTGGTGGTGGTGGTGGAGAGGGGTCGCGCTCCTCTGAGTCCGATTCTGAGGGGATTCCATCTCGCCCGTTGGGCCAGGCCGACTCAGGGGGTGAGGAGGTCTTGACCCCTGAATAGTCAGGGGCTGAGGGACAATCTTCCTCCAGCCCCTCCATAGGAGAAATGGGAAGAAGCCCCCCTCGTCTCCTGTTGGGGGGAAAGAGGGCTCGGGGTGGGGTGGGGGACCTGGTGGTGATGGTGGTGAGGAGACCTGAGAAGGGCACCATCATCCTTCCTTCCCAAGTGGAAAGGAGCCTCGATAGTTGTGGCAGCAGGAGGATTGTTGTGCCGCCTGTGGCTGAACAAGCAAAGACCTCGGCCAACAACTGCTGGGTTTTAAAAGGCTGGAGAGAGACACTCTTCACTTCAGTTGGGAGAAAAGGAAAAGCCATGGCACCAACCACTGTCTTAAGAGCTGGGAATGCTGTGTATCATTCAAACCAGTACTGTATGGAGGGGAGAGTCTGAGGGCTCAGGCAGATAAACAAAAAAAAGTATGTGGAGGAGGGGGGAGAAGTAGTGGCACTGAGCTGGGAACAATGTGGGAATTAAAGTTGTGGGACACTGGTGGAGGAAAAGCTCTGTTAAGGTGAGAGGGAAGAAATGGGATGTATAGGATAGTTGGTGAAAGCCCAAGACAAGGGCTGTGAGTATTAATAGCCATGAGAGGAGTAGGGCCCTTAATGCCTGGAAAACAGCAAGAGAGTTAGCAGAAGTGGCACTAAGGTAGTCAGACAAGGTATGGCTGTTACAGAGGAATACTGCATTGTTTGGGGTATTTGTATGGGCTGCATGTGCAAGAGTTAGGATAGTGATGGGCAGCAGGGTGGTGCACATTGGTTGCTAAGCTGCCTGCTTTTCTTTGTGAGGAGAAAGATGCTTAGGTGATTGGTTTCAGTTATTGTGGGTTCCCAACTTCTTTTTTCAAGCATCATGCTTTGAACCTTGATCTGTTAATTTCATAGCATTTCTTCCCCTTCTGCTTCAATTTATGCACATTTAGTATGAAATTGGTTTGAGAAAAGGTGTTGTATTAAAGTACTTTTTAACTCATTAATATGGTTACATGCCTAGTATCGCTGGGCAAATTATTCCAAAGATGAAACCATGCAGATGAGAACACTCTGCCTTACAGGATGGATCAAGCTTTTGCAACAACTAGTTTGCAAATACTTTTTGTCATACTGCAATTGGGCTGCTGAAGTCACTGTTACACAGCTCTTATGTGAAAAATTAATAAGATAACAAAGATATTGATTTTGTTGTGGTGCAACTCATGTCTCTTTATTTTTATAAGTAAGTTGCATATATTACTGTGTGAAAATTCTTACGTGCTTTAAAACATTTTTTTATTGAAGTATTTACCAATTATTAAATAAAATTAAGCACTGGATGAGTATGATCTGATAGTGATAACACGTCACATAGGCAGTCGCAACAAACTAAAAATCTAACTGTTGAGGTTCTTGTTTTAGAATGTGTTGATTCTTTGATCTTTTAGAGATGGAAGCAAGACTCTTTGGTTTAATTCATTTGAAGTTTTCTTCTTTTCTTTCCACCAACACATTGTTAGTGGGAAAAGGGGTGGAGCTATGTCTTAACTTTAAACTGATTTCTTGTTTAAATGATGTAGAAAGTAAAGGCAGAAGTTAACAGCCCAGTCATCTCTAGTTTGGTTTCATTTCTAAGCCTCTTGGGAAACCCATTGCTTTTTTTTTTGGTCCCCTTAAACTGAACTTTAGTGAGTTTCGCCCTCCCGCCCCACAAACAAATTTGAAGTTCATGCTAAGGTACCAGAAGCCTAGAGAAAAACCTCCACCATGTACCTTGTATATGTAATTAACAGGAACTAATTAGTGATATTTATCAACTAGACAGAGTCTTAAATCCATTTTGACCCTCCCCCCAGTTCATTTAGAAGTAAAGGGTAAGATGCAGAAAGGAAAATACTTTCTCTCTCCCGTTAAGTTCTTAAAGTGGAAGCACCATGACTGGAAATTTCAAAATGGTGCTAGATATTTGTCAGCCTTTACCAAAGATTGCTTAGTGCGGGGGCAAGGGGGCAGCAGACAGAATTTCATGTCATTTGTTGGTAACCATTGGAAACACATAGGCAACAAATCTGAAATCATGAATACTTTAGCTAATAGGTGATATAATTAATGATTTTTCACAGGTTCATTTATATTTAAAGTTTAAAGAGAGAGCAGCATGGATTTTTATTTACAATTTCAGTTAATCACATTTCAGTTTTGTTTTGCAACTTTATCAATAGAAACCCTCAGGTGTGTTGTTTTCAATTATTCATGTAAAGTAGTTGGCATTACCTGTTGTTATCACTAGTTAAGCTTCTTTGATATTGAAGAATCCTGGAGGGTAGATTAAATGTTGGATGCTGGAAGATATTGGGAGCTTGTGGAACAGGGATGAAAACATGGACAAGTTTTATATGTTATAAGGAGGCTTGTGGGATTTGGCAGAAGCAATAGGTATCTGGCAACCACACAGTGACTAGAAAATAAAAAATGAACACAGTATCAAGGGAGTTGAGGTGGAGATACCACCCCTTCACCTGACTGAAGATCTTACTTATTTTCAAAGTAAAATAACAGTCTGATTATATATCCATCCTGACATAGTTTGAGCGGTTATATCCCAGAATGTTTTGGAAGGGAAGCTTCATACAGTAAAAGGGAACAGGAGGAACTAAGTGCTCTTTATGGGAATAAGCAATAAAGGCTACCTTTCTGATATGCTCTTGAGGTTCCTCAAAAAGTTTTGTCATGTTTTGGTAAGTAGTATTGTTGTGGGACAACTGATTAACATTCTTCCACATTTGCACATGTGGAGAAGACTGAATTTGGGGAGGGGGGGAGAAAAAGAACAAACATCTCTTTCATGATTGTTTGTCATCCGTTTTTAGTATATTAAATTGTATAGAAATCAGTTTATTATCTAGAACTGACATATTTCACCTATTTTGAGGTGCTAGAGTGACCAGGAATCTGGGATTATTTGAGCCTTATGTTGATAATTAAAATTGCTTAATGTGTTTCATTGCTTCCTGAATGATTAGACTGGGACACTGGCAAAAATCCATAAAGACTGTGTTTCAGAGCTGGACTAATGCCACTGAAGGGCTCATCCCCCATCTTCCCCTTTTTAAAAAGTGGTAGTGAGAAAATAAATGAGGATTGCAATACAGTACTGAAATTTGTATCACCTTCCACCCAATGCCATTTTCTTGAGCCATATTGTCCCTTCCCCGCATCCACATGCTATTTGAATCAGTGGGGAAAACAGACATGTTTTTACTTGCCAAAAGGACAGTTATTTGGCAAAGGGGTAATTTCAGCACCAGGTATGCATTGGCACTCATAGCAACGTATCTCAAGCAAATTGGATGCTGCTTTAAGGTATTTGCCAGGTTTTGGCAATCTGGAGATTTGAAAGCTCAGAGTACAGAAAAGAGGGTGGGATATGTAGGGCTAAAACTGCCACACATTCTGTAAGAAAATAGCCCTAAATATTCTCCAATCTGACAGTTATTACTCCATACAGGAGAAAGCATGATTGTAAGCACCACTGACAAGAGGAAAGGTTTTCAGTACAGGATTAATATACAATCTAATGCTATAAGCCAAGTATTTATCATAACCCTTGCTTACCAGAGACAGCTGACATACTGTTGCACACTCTGATCACTCCCACTTGCAGCAGGAGTGTCTAAATAAACTACAGTTAAGGCACAGGCCCCCCATGAAAATGGAAAAACTGGAAATATCTCTAGGTCCCCCAAACCATATTTAACAACACAAAAAGTACGATCCCACTGCAGGTGCCTTCAGGGCAGTGGGGTTCCTTCATAAGGCAGAAGTGGGGGGCTGGTAGGGCTTGACACCGCCTCTGGTGCTGCCCTATGCTATTTTTAATAGGAATTTACAAGTTTCACCACACATTCACAGTCCGGATTAAAAATGACATAGGGCAGCAGTGGAGGCAGTAGGAAATAATCCTTACATAATCAGATCCATAAAAGTTAAGCCCGCAAATGTGGAGGGCCAACCGTATAGACATTTCAACAATAATTTTGTTTATTGTGACGTCCAAACCTGTCATAAGCTGGCATTCTGGCTTCTTTTCCCCATGATATAAGCCAGTCAAATAATTCCTGGTTTGTTGTGGGAGTCTGGTGGGATTGGATGTCATGACAAACAAAACATATACTGTACTGATGGTGCATAGTTTGTTTAGTTTGGGGAATTCAGCTACATGACACATGTGGCCCCAAACCCCTTTTCTTGGCGTCCTTGGCCCCCCTGGAACCACTTCTTCAAACTCTCACATCTACTTTTGGCCAGGGTTGGAAAAATATGAGTTTTTTAAAACAAGCCCCCCCCCCAAAAAAACCCAGTCTTTTTGCTGTTGTTGTTTAAAATGTGTGTGTGTGTGTGTGTGTGTGTTTTAGTTTAAACCAGATTTTTGTTTTGCATTAACAGCAATATAGGACTAAATCAGAAAATTAGGTAGCAAAATGCAGTTCAGATGTTATGGCCACAAGCTTAAGTAATAATTGTTCTTTTAAAAGTGCTCTTTTAAAGCAAGTTGTTTTGCTTGACTTATGTTGATTGAAGGATTTGTTTCTGAATAGCATTTCTTTCACTATAAAAATCAAAGTGATTAAAAAGAAGCACTGGACACTGAATACTGGTCTAACAATGAACAATTGCCAATAAACTGATAAAGTTAAAATGTTTAAATTCAAACAGTCATTGTTGTTCTGGTAAGAGAGTTGGAAAATAGTAATAATAACCAGGCTTAAAAAACTAGTATGAATAATCGGTTTTAAAAAACAGGGTTGTTGTTTTTAAAGGCATTTGGTTAAAATCAACCTGGTTTAAACCAGTCAACCCTGCTTTTGGGGCAGCTTTTTGGCCTTACAGATTATAAAACCACCAGAAAACATGATGGAAATAACTACAAAACATAATCCATGATAAAATGCTGCTTTGACAATATAGGTAATTGGAAGAATAGAGTGACAGACCTATATATTCCCAGACTGAGAAAAAGCTGTAAAGGTGCAGCAGTTGATGCCAGACTTCCCATAAAGAAAAACCCAGAGGCCTGTTAGAGACAGACACCTATCAGTAGGTTTTTCGTGTTTTTTTTTCCCGGGCTGTGATGCTGTGTTCTGGAAGAGTTTATTCCTGATGTTTTGCCTGCATCTGTGGCTGGCATCTTCAGAGAATGCCACAGATGCAGGCAAAACATCAGGAATAAACTCTTCCAGAACACGGCCTCACAGCCCAGAAAAAAATCATGAAAAACCTATGGATGCTGGCTGTGAAAGCCTTTGACTTTACACACCTGTCAGTGTTTCATAGGTTTCAACTAAGAATTCTTGTGAAACAGATTTTAAAACTTAAGTAGGTAGGTGATTATACATCGTAGTGTTAATTACTAGGTTTCTAGTGGTTGATGGAAGTTATATTTGCCACAGGATGCCTGACTTTTGTGAGATGTTAGTTGGATGTACGTAAGATTTGCTAAAATATGAAGGAATTATATTTCATCTGACTTATTCCTGTTTCCAGAACTAATAGCTTGGTTTGGATATAATTTGAATTTGATGTGGCTGTTTTAAAGACTGTGTGGCAGAAAAGGGGGACATATACTTATATATAAATAACAATAACAGAACAAAATTTTCAGCAAATGTTTGCCTCTTACACTAAATTGTTAACCATATAAGTGTTGCTACACTAAAAGAGTAAGCAGTTATTTTAATTCAGTCTTCTGCTTCTGTGTGTGATAGATTGTGGTTGAATTTGTTGTTGCTATGGATTATTTGCAGGTAAAGACATTCATTTGATGTTTTTTTACTTGAATTTCTTCAGTGTTTCCTTCTTGGCTATTCCAGGTTTTGTAGGGCCTTTTCTTTTTAATTGGCTGTGTGGTGCACACTTCTTCTCATGAACATCTGGGCACATTATAGCTACTTGAAAAGCTGGTGAATGATAGCCCTTAGTCCTCTGCAAGCCAGTTGTGTTCGCCAGCTGCCATACATTGGATTTAATGTTTAATATGTATTCTCATGCACTAAAGAAACCACGCATTTGAGCATTTGTTCAAAGAAGAATATAGAGCATGGTGGTGGTCGTCGTTGTGGTGGTGGTGATGACTGATGTACAGGACTTTTTGACTGAGAACCTGGGGTGTAGAGAGCCCACAGTAGCTTTTTCAACCACCATGATGTACTGGGATGGTTTTATGGAAAGAGTGGTACTTATCTGTAGAGTACATTAACTAGTTATGTTACCATAATTTGAAAAGCAAAAGGGAACATACTGTATTTACTGACTGACTACTTCAAACTATCAATCGTTAAGATGGCTGTAACTTCAAATACTGCTGCTATATAAGCTGTGATAATTGCTACTAGAAATATTTCTAATCTTCATTGTATTTAAATAGCAACAATTTTAACTGATTATTTAATTATACCAACAATTGATCTAGTTAGCTTGACAATATCACATCACGACCTGGGATTAGAGGTATGCTTATCCATCCATCACTTCAGGCTCCCATAATACTGTGAGGGGAAACTACCAAGCGAATCAAAAAGAAGAGCCATGGATAGCAAAAGGGACAATGGATGGATGGGCTTGTGAAGGAGAAAACTGAAGGGAAGCAGCTGGGTATTCCAGAGGAAAAAGAAATAGCCCACAACCATGCTATATCACGCACTAGGGTCTTTCTCATCAGAGCCCCTATGGCTGCCATTCTCCTTTCTCATTCCTGCCTCTCTGTGTGAGTTCCATCAGTGTGATTAAATTCACAATCTTGGCCATACCTAATAATAGGATGTTCTCTATATGCGATTAATTGTGTTCATAGATTCACATTAATTAGACTTACAGAGGAAGCTTGCTTCCGAGTTCCAAAGGGAGCGGGACATTGTAAGAAAACCTGGGCCAAATCCACACAACACAAATAATCCACTTTGAAACTGGATTATTTGCCATGGCTCCTTCCTATGGAATCCTGGGATTCATGGTTTGATGAGGCACCAGCACTCTTTGGCAGACTGCTAAAGATCTTGTAAAATTACAAAGCCCCAGGATTCCATAGGAAGGAGCCATGACAAATAATCCAGTTTCAAACTGGATTATTTGAGTAGTGTAGATTTGTGCCTGGACATTTTTAAAAGCCTCCTCGACAGATATTTTTGCTCTGAAAAAGGGGAACATCTAGGAGAAGGAGGATGTATGGTAACCCTAAGTTATATTCGAGGAAAATTATTAAGAATTTTGTAATAAATGCCTAAACATAATTTAAATTGGTCTTCCTCAGGCTAGCTTTATTCATACAGAGGTGTGCACACATTGGCAAGGATTTCAGCAAACACAGTTGGACAGTGGAAGGTATTATTGCTACTCCAGATAAAATCAGAGGGTTGGCTTGGCAGTAGAGATTCTCCAAATGGTATCTAGCCTTCATCCAGCAGCCACACTTACCCAAAGTACTTCATGTTTGTATTGAAACCAAACACAAATGGAGACCAGAAATCACACTAGTGCAGAAACTGATTGATTCTGCTCAATAATACACAAGTCTGGGAACACTGCTGAGGCAAACATGCCCTTAAATTGTGCAGTTAACTTGAACTATTTCTATCCATTTGAAACAGATAATGTTTCAAATAATTCCATATGCAACCGTATTGTTCAGCTGTACCATTTACTAGCAGAATTCATCTAAATCACTGTTTTAATAATCCGTACAGATTGCAGGGCTTTACTTTTTCGGAATGATTTTTTAAAGTACTGTACAGTTTCACATATGATGTTTTCGTTGTATAAGCATCCTATGGACTGTGTAATTAGGTTTTCATGGCAGTAGATTCTGTTGCTTTCCCTCACTTTTCCACACTTCTGAGGCAGGAAAAACCTTGAATGCAACAGAGTTGCAAATCAGAGTTTAAATTACAGTAAGTCTAACATCCACCGTTCTGTTTGAAATGTAAACATGAAGGGTTAAGATTGCTGTTCTGGTTTTTGCTCTCTGGAGACAAGAAACTGGATATTATATATTTTTAATGTTCTAGTAGCTAGTATTTTGAACTAAGTATAATGTAAAATCTAAAATAGGTATTGACTACAGAATAATTTCTAATAATCTGACATTTCTCCAGATTTAATGAATGGCAATGTAAAGTTTTTAAACTGTAATTCAGGTTTTGTAAATAGAGATACTGCTTATGGGGTTAACCTACATAGAACTTTTTATTTGCATGAATGAACAGCAAAATGAGTACCTGTGTACATCTCTGTTACATGCTACACTCTTTCTGAAAGTCTATATCCATGGTTCATTAGTTGTGGGGGTAGAGTGGGGAAAGAATATAAGAAACGTATTTCATTGCCAGGCTATTAGTAGGTGCCTTTAAACTGGTTTGTTAGCCAGATTTCCTATATGGTATTTTGTTATGCTTTCTGGTGCAGAAGGGGTGAAAAGGAGCAAATTAAGTAAGGTGTTTTTCCCCTTCAAGAGCTGACATACAATGAAATTAAAAGTCCAGGCCTCCAAACACTTGTTCTTGATTTTGTTGTTAACTGTGATGATTCAGGCATGCTTTGCAGACCTCTCTTCTCCACCTCCCACTTTTGCCTAGCCTTATTTCCATGAATTTAAAGTTGTGGATGATAGGGGACTTTTGACAAAGAACAATTATGTTACATAAGGAAGTGTTATATATAAAACATGTTTGAAATTGATGATTACTTAAGAAGTTTAGCTGTTGTTTGAATACTCACTATATCAATGTATACTGAATAATGCTCGTACCCTGCTTTTTAAAATGAAGAACTGTGTCTTGAGGTAGGCTAAATGTGATAAGAAATGGAAACTAATGTATAATATCCTTGCATACTGATATTTAATCTCCATTATTTAATATTGCACCTGATGATGTTAGCTTTAAAGTACAGAAATGAAGGCTGGCAGCTGCTGTTGTTGTGAGTTAATCAATTCATTAACTAAATGTTAAAATCTGGATTTTAAATCTGCTTTTAATTTGCACTGTCTTCCTTAAAAGGATTGTAAAGCTGATAGTATTTTTAGAGTCAGGCAATGGGCTAAATCCTATGCTACTTGAAGAGAGTTCCACTTTTTCAACTAGACCTTCCCTTTTCTTCCTACAGTCCCCTGCACAAATTTGTTCTGGTAGACCTGCCAAGTGTCCAGAGCAGATTTGGGGAACACAAGGAGATTTGGGTATGGGGATTTTGGCATTCCAGCAGTATCTGTTCTGCTGTGGGAAGAATGCCTTTGAATATAATCTAATGTGTTTGTGAACTTGTACAACAATAACTAGAAAAGTAAATTGTGTTACTTCGCCAGTCCTGTGCACTTCCCTCCTAATGTAGCTTCATCTTTCTACACTAAATACCTGGGTGATAATGTTTGACAAGGTTTTCCATGACATTCTTGCAAACAAGCTTATAAAATGTGGGCTAGACAAGTTAACTGTTAAATGGATTTGTAATTGGTTGACTGGCCGAACCCAAAGGGTGCTCAGCAGTGGCTCCTCTTCGTCTTGGAAAGATGTGACCAGTGGGGTGCCACAGGGTTCTGTCCTGGGCCCAGTGCTATTTAACATCTTTATCAATGACTTGGATGACGGAATTAGGGGCATACTTATCAAATTTGCAGATGACACCAAATTAGGAGGAGTAGCTAATACCCTAGAGGACAGGATCAAAATTCAGAATGACCTGGATAGACTGGAGAGCTGGGCCAAAGCTAACAAAATGAAATTCAAAACGGAGAAATGTAAAGTACTGCACTTAGGGCAGAAAAATGAAATGCATAGATATAAGATGGGAGAGACCTGGCTGAACGAGACTCCATGCGAAAGGGATCTAGGAGTCCTAGTAGACCACAAGTTGAACATGAGTCAACAGTGTGATGCGGCAGCCAAAAAGGCCAATGCGATTTTGGGCTGCATCAATAGAAGTATAATGTCTAGATCAAGGGAAGTAATAGTGCCGCTCTATTCTGCCTTGGTGAGACCTCACCTAGAATATTGTGTCCAGTTCTGGGCACCACAATTCAAAAAGGATATGGACAAATTGGAGCATGTCCAGAGAAGGGCAACTAAAATGGTGAAAGGTCTGGAAACCATGCCTTATAAGGAAAGACTTAGGGAGCTGGGTATGTTTAGCCTGGAAAAAAGACGGTCAAGAGGCGATATGATAGCCCTGTTTAAGTATTTGAAGGGGTGTCACATTGAGGATGGAGCAGGCTTGTTTTCTGCTGCTCCAGAGACTGGAACATGGAGCAATGGATGCAAGCTCCAGGAACAGAGATTCCACCTCAACATTAGGAGGAACTTTTTGACAGTAAGAGCTGTTCGGCAGTGGAACGCACTCCCTCAGAGTGTGGTGAGGTCTCCTTCCTTGGAGGTCTTTAAACAGAGGCTGAATGGCCATCTGTCGGGAATGCTTTGATCGTGATTTCCTGCGTGGCAGAGGGTTGGACTGGATGGCCTTCGTGGTCTCTTCCAACTCTACAATTCTTTGATTCTATGATTCTATGTTGATTGTTGTTGCTAATGCCTTCCAGTTGATCTCTACGTGTGTGCACGTGTGTGTGCTTGCACCTTCAAGTCACTTGTGAACTTACGGCAGCCCATGAATTTCATAGTGGTTTCTTAGGCAAAGAGTACTCAAAGGTGGTTTTTGTCTCGGTAGCGCAGTGGTACCTCTAAGCATATCAAAGGACCAGGAAGCAAAAGTTGTTGTAGCAGAGTTACAATCACCACGCAATGAAATGAGCACATAGACATAGATGTGTGTCTAAACTATTTCTCTTTACTAAAACATGTTGTAGTAATACTGTATTTACAATGAGCCCGAGACTCCTAGAATACAGACTACATAACACAGCACAATGTACAGTGCAGTCTTGCACTGTACAGTCCAGACTGAAAGCACAGTCTGAGATCTAAATACAAGTCAAGTGTACAGAGATAGTGAGGTGATATAATTATTCAGTACAGATACAGTACAGTCATGGGTTATATAGTTAGTGGTTCTTACACATATTTTCCCATATTGATAAGACTTCATCCTTCACATGTCCTTCCCACATCTGTCTCCCAGACATAATCTAGATATGCTCACCAGCTGCATTTAGCCTTCTCATTGCTGGCCCCTGCATGTTGTAGAATATTATACCATACCACCTCTTTCCAGTATAAATTTCCAGTGATTGTATATCACCTTAATAGTTTTGTCACTGAAAATTGAGGGCTGACTGTATAGCCTACAGCACCTGGTATTCATTAGTGGTCTCGCATCCAAGTACTAACCAAGACTGACCTTGCTTAGCTTCCAAGATCAGTCGGGATCTGGTGCTTTAAGAATATTTAGGCCCTTTCTGATCCCTACTTATGATGACCCAATCATAGGGTTTTCTTGTCAACATTTGTTCAGAGAGAGTTTGCCATTGTCTTCCTCTAAGGCTGAGAGAGTATGACTTTCCAGCAGTAGTCCAGTGCATTTCTGTGGTTAAGTGGTGATTCAGATCCTGGTCTTCCAAGGTCCTAGTCCATCACTCAAACCACAACACCTTGATGCCTCTCCATGCTGTTGACTATAATATATATTATACTGTAAATCTGAGCTCACATGCATTGTTTTAAGAAAATGTTGTATTTCTCACATATCTTAGATTCATTAAAAAGAAAAATTTCCCTTTTCAGCAAAAGAAATCTATGTCATCCGTTGCTCTGTTGCTTGCACCATGGTTTCAGTACTACTTATGTCTCTCTGGGTTATCAACCTTTTTTGTAGCTTTGCTTGTATGACAAGTAGTCTGACAAGTAGAAAATAATCACATAACATTATTCCTGGTATGGAGTTGAAGCACCTACTGGGTTTCACATGCTTATGTTCTGTATGTCAGGCTGTGCTAAGGCCTAGATGCAGGGCTAGAAAAATGTGGCAACCCATTGTTCATGCAAGATCTGTTTAGCTTCACTAGAACAGATGTCTTCAGACCAGTGTCTGGCAAGTACTACAGTTTTTTTTTATTGAGCAGACATGGTTGGAGCACTTTAATCTGCAGTCCTAAGTAGACTTCTTTAGACGTTTGTTCTGTTCAAATAAGTGAGTTTGGGGTTGGTTTTATATATTTTTGGTTAGCAGCCAAAACATGTGCTCTCTGTGAACTGTATCCCAAGAGATTCGGTTCTTGTCTCTCAGTGTTGCCACTGAGCTTTGATAATGTGTAATAGGGACTCCAAGGCTAAACAGTTGTTGCTGTGAGGCCTTGCACTATGAGTAGAGGGATGTTCACCATGACAAGCACATCTGTGAAATCATGTTTAGGAGTTTTACAATTAGACCCAAGTCTATACATTTTTGTTTGTTTCTTTGATTGATTGATTAAGAAAGTAACAATAGCTAAGTTGTTCTGGTTCCAGACAATGGCAAGATTAGATGGGCTCTGGAAGCAAAGTCTCGACAGTCAAAGGGTCTTTAGGATATGAAGTAGGGCCATATATTTAAACAGGGTTAAATCCAAATGGAATGTGAGAAGTGTGAATCAGGGAAAGCTAAATACAGTTGCCCCTCCATATTCACAGATTTGGTATTCACGGATTTAAGTATTCATGGCTTGAAAATATTCTTAAAAAAATAATAATCCAAAAAGCAAGCCTTGATTTTGCCATCTTATATAAGGGACACCATTTTGCTATGCCATTGCATATAATGGGACTTGGGTATTCACGGGGGGTCCTGGACCAAACTGTATTATAAAACAGGATTAACTATGTGACCCCAAATATTGTGTATTCCTGAATGCAAAGGTTGGACTGGATGGCCCTTGTTGTCTCTTCCAACTCTGTGATTCTAAGATTCTAAGAAATGGAATGTATAAACATTGCAATGCTTTGGGTGAGCAAGCTAAAGTGGACAGGAATGGGACATTTTCAATCAGATAATGGTGTTTTACTCAAGAAATTAAAATCTAAGAAGACATAGGGTGGCATTAATTGTGGAGAAAGATGTAGCAAAAGCAGTCAGGGGACATAATATAAAGGCTGACTGAATAATATCAATAAGACGCCAGAAAAAACCTATCAGTATAATCGTAATCCAAGATTATGCTCTAACTGCAGAAGCAGAAGAGGAAGAACTGGAAAGATTCTATGCTAGAGTCCAGGGAGAAGTTGATCACATACCAAAACAGGATATGTTGTTATTCATAGGTGGTTGGAACATAAAAATAGGAAACAGAACCAAACATTGTTGGAGAATTTGGCCTAGGCTCAAGAAACAAAAGAAGAAAACAACTTTCTGAATTTTGTGAGGTCAACACAAAATTTGCTCATTGCAAACAAATGCTTAGGACTCTGGAGACCAAGGTTTGAATTCCCACCCATGGAGACCCACCTTGGGCAAGTCACACTCTCAGCCTCAGAGGAAGGCAAAGGCATACCCCCTCTGAACATATCTTGCCAAGAAAACCCTGTGATAGGTTCACCTTTGGGTCTCCATAAGTTGGAAATGAGTTGAAGGCACACAACAACAACAAAGAAGATGAAGCAGTAAAGTATGACAGCAATGGGGTCAGAATGGTTAATGCAACTGTTCGGTGACTTGTGTGCAGAAACAAAGAGAGCTACTATAATAACCAATGCAAAGAAACAGAAGAGGACAACAAAAAAGATAGAAAAAGAGACCTCTTCCGTAAGATTTGAGAAATTAAGAGGAAATTCAGACCCATGGGTGGGGATGCTATAAGACCAACAGGAGAACACACGGTATGATCAAGAAAAAGGAAAATGACAATGGAAACAATACACTGTAAAACTATATAAAAGAGATGAAAGGATGACAGGAAGAACCATTTGTCAGTCAACCCACGATTTTAGAAAGGGAAGCCACTTTCAAAGCACTTGGGAGAACTAAATCCATAGGAAAAGGTGTGATTATTGGATTATTGGAGTTTTTTCAAGCTGTAGAGAGGGAATCCATTCAAATTAACAAAAAATATCTGCCAAATATGGAAAACAAAACAGTGGCTCACAGAGTAGAAATGCTCAATATACTGTATATTGCAGTCCCCAAGAAAGGGGACATCAGGGTTTGTAGTAACCATTGGATCATTGCATTAATCTCCCATGGAAGCAATGTGATGTTCCAAATTTCACAGCAGAGACTTTTTCCATATATGGAGTAAGAAATACCAGATGTCCAAGCTGGATTCAGAAAAGGAAGAGGCACTAGGGATCATGTTACAAGCATATTTTGCATAATGGGGTGCATAAAAGAATGTCAGAAGAAAATCAGCCTGTATTTTATAGGTTATAGCAAAGTCTTTTATTGTGTAGACCATGAAAAACTATGAAACGCTTTAAAAGAAATGGGTGTGCCACAACATTTGATTCTCCCAACAATCAAGGACAAGATGTCAGTGTCAGGATAGAATATAGAAAAACAGAATGGTTTCCAATTGGCAAGGGGGGCAGGCATTTTTATCATCCTATCTGTTTCATTTATATGCTAAACATATGTGGAAAGATGGATTAGACTCTGAGGAAGGAGGTGTGATAACTGGAAGAAAGAACATCAATAATTTAAGTTTTGCAAATGACACTATAGTATTAGCAGAAAATAGTGAAGACTTGCAATATCTGTTGAGGAATGTCAAAGAAGAAAGTGCAAAAGCAAGGTTATAGGTGAACATTAAGAAAACAAAAATAGTGAGCACAGATGATCTACACAACTTTAAAGTGGATGATGAAGACATCAAAATAGTCAAAGGATTTTCTATACCTTGCCTCAGCCATCAATCAAAATGGAGACTGCGGCCAAGAAATCAGAAGAAGATTAGTACTTGGAAGGACAATTATGGAGGAACTAGTTAAGATCCCCAAGTGTAAAGATGTATCATTGAATACCAAAGTCAGGATCATTCATGCTATAGTATTTCTGGTTTCAATGTACAGTTGTGAAAGCTGGAGAGTGAAGAAATTAGATAGGAGAAAAATCAACTCATTTGTCATGAGCCTGGAAACAGCTTTTCCAGGTGAACAGAAACCTCAAAGTAGGACAAGCAAATGCAATCACACTGGGAGCTAGTCAGGCAATGAAGGAGTAAGGCACAAATAAGAGCCGGCTGGCTCCAGTCTTTTTAAGTCTGGCGCCAGGAACAACTTGTGTGTTTTGTCAGCCCTTATCTTTGTGTGCTACTCCTTGGACCCTGGCTTTGTTGTCTGCCTAGACTCTTTGACCCCCTGGACTATCTGACCTTGCTGCTCACCATATTCCTGAATTTCTGGACTGGCTTTTGACTTCACTTCTGCTTGAACCTCTGTATAGGCAAACTATTCTTGACTGTTAAGCTAGTAGTCAGTTTGTCTGCTGGGACAGTGTTCAGCCAGCTGTGCACTCTGTTACCTGGCAATAGTGGGCCGGCAACTATGACATAATTTGAAACGTAGTGGAGGAGAGTTCTGGGGATACCATGGACTGCTAAAAAGACAAATGTGTAGACTTTCCTTGGTTTTTTCTTGGGCTTTGAGGCTGTGATTTGGAAGAATTTATTTCTGACATTTCACCTGCATCTGTGGCTGGCATCTTCAGAGAATGGTCGGGTAGGGGTGCATGTGTGTGGGGGTTATATACTGTGAACTCCTGTTGGGGAGGTTATGTCAATTTGTGTATTGGAATGGCTAGTTTCTGGGTGGAGATATGCAAGGAGGATTAGTGTCTGTTTGGCTAATGGTTGGTTAATGGTCCATTATCTGCTGGAAGTCCCCCTGTCCCTGGGTGGAGTTCATTTGCAAGTGTTGAGTTCTGATTTTAGTTGTTTTTAGGACTGGCAGCCAGATTTTGTTTACTTTTAGGGTTTCTTCTTTCCTGTTGAAGTTGTCCAGGTGTTTGTGGATTTCAATAGCTTCTCTGTGCATTCTGACATGATCCTTGTTGCCCTGGTCCAGAATTTTGGTGTTTTTAAATAACATTTTGTGTCCAGGTTGGTTTATCACATGTTCTGCTACTGCTGATTTTTCTGGCTGGCTCAGCCTGCAAAGTCTCTCATGTTCCTTGATTTGTGTTTGCATACTGCAGTTAGTGGTCCCTATGTAAACTTGTCCACAGCTGCATGGTATGCGGTAAACTCCTGCAACTGTGAGAGGGTCTCTTGTCCTTGCTGAGCGTAGCATTTCTTGGATTTTCTTGGTTGGTCTGTAGATTGTTTAGAGGTCATGTTTCCTCATTAGTTTCCATATTCTGTCTGTGACTCCTTTGATGTATAGTAAAAATACCTTCCCTTTGGGTGGCTGTTTTTCTTTATTCCTGTGGTTTTTTCTGAGTCTGGCTGCTCTTGTGATGTCTGATCTGGAATAACCATTAGCCTGTAGGGCCCAGATTAGGTGCTTCAGTTCATCCTCCAGGTTCACCAAAGTCCTCATAATGGAAACCATGGCACTCATCCAACAAGTATTTCCAGAGGACATCACTGCCTTGTTCAAACATTGCCTCACCACAAGTTACTTCCAGTGGGATAGCGAATTCTATGAACAGATAGATGGGCAGCCCTCTGAGCCCCGTGATAACAAACTTTGACATGGAACATTTTGAAAAGCAAGCCCTGGAAACAGCAACAAAAAAGCCCACAACATGGTTCCAATATGTGGATGACACTTTCACCATTTGGAGCCACAAAGAAGATTTGGTCTCACTTCTGTACCACCTGAAGAGCATCCACCCAAATATCTAATTCACGATGGAAAAAGAAAAGGGGGAACACTGCCATTCTTGGATGTCCTAGTCATCTGGAAACCAAACCAATGGTTAGGCCACAGAAAACCCCCACAGACATGGACGGATACCTACACGAGAACTCCAATCATCACCCAGGACACACACAAAAAAGAAGCACAATAAAAACATTGGTAGACTGCGCAAAAAGGATCTACGAACCCCACTACCTGGAGGACGAACTGAAGTACCTAAAATGGACCCTACAGGCTAATGGTTACTCCAGATCAGACATAACAAGAACAGCCAGACCCAGAAAAAACCCACAGGAATGAAGGAAAACAGCCACCCAAAGGGAAGGTATTTTTACTATACATCAAAGGAGTCACAGACAGAATAGGGAAACTGATGAGGAAACACGACCTCCAAACAATCTACAGACCAACCAAGAAAATCCAAGAAATGCTACGTTCAGCGAAGGACAAAAGAGGCCCTTTCACAACTGCAGGAGTTTACTGCATACCATGCAGCTGTGGACAAGTTTACATAGGGACCACTAAATGCAGTGTGCAAACCCAAACTGAGGAACATGAGAGACACTGCAGACTGGGCCAGCCATTAAAATTAGCAGTAGCAGAACATGTGATAAACCAACCTGGACACAAAATGTTAAAACACCAAAATTCTGGACCAGGCCAACAAGTATCATGTCAGAATGCACAGAGAAGCTATTGAAATCCACAAACACCTGGACAACTTCAATAGGAAGAAGAAACCCTAAAAGTAAACAAAATCTGGCTGCCAGTCCTAAAAACCACTAAAATCAGAACTCAACACTTGCAAATGAACTCCACTCAGGGACAGGGGGATTTCCAGCAGATAATGGGCCATTAACCAACCATTAGCCAAACAAACGCTAATCCTCCTTGCATATCCTCCCACCCTAGGAACTAGCCATTCCAATACACAAATTGACATAACCTCCCCAATAGGAGTTCACAGTTTATAACACCCCCCACTCCTACCCAATCATTCTCTGAAGATGCCAGCCACAGATGCAGGCAAAACATCAGAAATAAGCTCTTCCAGAACATGGCCTCAGAGCCCCGGAAAAAAAACCAAGGAAAATCTATGGATGCTGGCCGTGAAAGCCTTCGACTTCAAATCAGACAAATCTGTGTTTTGAGCAAGTTAAGCCTGAACTGTTCTTAGAAGCCAAAATCACTAAACTGAGGCCATCATACTTTGGCCATATCATGAGAGGAAATGGCTGAAAAGACGAAAATACTTTGTAAAGAGAACAAGACTGCATTACATGTGGATAGACTCATCAAGGGGTCATGGCTCTGAGTCTGCAAGACATGAGCAAGGCTGTTGATGACAGGAGGCCTTTAATTTGTAGGGTTGCCAGAAGTTGAAGCCAACTTGATGGCAATTAACAACAAATTCCAAAAGCAAAGAGTTAAGCTAGAGGTTTTCCAGAAGTGTGGGGAGGGCTTCCTTCAGTCTGGGTTGGCTCCTCCCTCACACAATATAGGCAGCGCTAATTAACCAATTAGAACAAAGACCACCACTTTGAGGAGGAGGACAGCCCCAGCCTTCTCAGTTCTCTCCTGCCTCTCATGCTGTATGGTTCTGGGCTTTGGAGCTCCAATAAATTTTGTTTACTGCACCTTGAAGAGAATGATTGCCAGATCTAAACTGACTGATACCCACTGCTCCGACCTCTCCTTGGATGAGGGCTCGGGGCTTGGAGACAAGTTGTCACTCTCTGGAGGGAAAGTGGATCGGGACCTCTCAGACCTCCCTGTAGGCACTGAGGTAGAGTCTGTGATGGTTGCTATGGTGATGGGTGTGTGTGATGGGGACCTGGTCTCTGGGTCAGACCACACAGCCCTGGTGGTGGATGGTGCAACGGCCATTGTGGCTGGGGGCAGCCTGGACAGGGGGGATGTCCAGGCCCCCCTGCACCCTTGGTGATAAATGGCTGCAAGTTCCCACTGCAGCTGGCCGACTGGATCGTACTCATTGCACGCCAGGCTGTGGCTGGAGCTGGAGCTGGAGCTGGCGGGGAGGAGGAAGAAAAAGAGGCTATGGCCCCATTGGATTCCTTGACCCAGGCCTCATCTTTTTCACGTCCTTTTGCAAGGAGCAGAGCCTCAACCCACCGCGCTTCACTGGCAGCAGGCAAGGCTCTAAAGCACCATTTTTCTGACGTGTATGCTGTTCCTGCAAAAAAGAAGCCTTGTGGCTCTTCGCGAGCTGGTAATGTTAAGGAGCAAGTTGCCAGGACTGTACCTCCTGCTTCAGAGGAGGAGGGGTCTGAGTGATTGGGGGGTGCTTCTGACAGGGAGGAGGGGGAGTTGTCCTCAGAGGAGGATGAGTCCCTTCCTCAACAATTATCTCCCAGGCTTTTTGATTCCTCAATTTTTTCAGTTCTTCTTAAGAAGGTGGAGAAGTCACTGGGTCTTCAGGCTGCGCCCACTCTCCTGGGGGACAGTCTTGGGGGTGTTCCTGAGATTAGGACTCAGCCTAAGTTAGATCATTCTGAGGTCCCTTTTCCTGATACTTTTTCTCAGTCCCTGGAAGGAGAATGGGTGTCCCCCGGGGCTTTTTGCTCTCCTCCTGCCCTGGCAAGGAAGATTTATTATCTACTCCCTGAAATTATGGAGAAACTAAAACTTCCCTCCATTGATGCCCCAGTGGCGGGTCTCATTTCTGGCTCGCTTTTCCCTCAAGATTGCAATGACCAGTTAAAGAGCCCCGAGGACAAGAAGGTAGAGGTTTTTTGAGATGGGCTCATGAGGCATCTGCTCTGGTCATCAGGGCAGCTGCAGCCACATCCTTCTTTGCGAGAGCCATAATCTGTTGGACCAAGGACATCCTGGAGGCTCTTCCTTGGGGGGAGGCCAAAGTCAAACAGGGCCTCAATGAGAGTTCCAAGGTGGCTGCCTTTATGGCAGACGCTAGTTTGAATTCTGTGTAATTTTCCTCACATTCTCCGGCAGCTAAAGTGGCTGCGAGATGGCAACTGTGGCTAAAAAATTGGAACACAGACACGAAGTCTAAGTCCAATTTAGCAATTTGCCCCTTTAAAGATCTAAAATTTTTAGAGACTCGTTAGATGAAGTCTTGGTGGAAACCAAAGATAAAAAGAAGACTCTTACATCCTTGCTTAAGAAGGAGAATAAGAAAGCCTTCTGGTCTCTGGCCCAGCAATTCCATAATTACAGGCCACAATATAAGCAACGGGATTACAGACCCTTTCAGTCTCGCTGGGGGAACATTAGACAAGGAAAGCCACAGGGTTCAGGATTCAGCAAGAATTCCTCTGGCCAGTCTTCAAAACAGGGGGCAAAATCCAATCAGTCTCTTTGACTGGAGATGGGCTCCAGTGGGGCACGCCTCCTCCTGTTCACTCATCCTTGGGGGAATGCATCCTCAGACTCTTGTGTGCTCAGGACAGCATTATGAGGATACACCATAGATTTTGTCAGGAGGCCTCTACTGGTCTTTATCATTCCTTCAGTTCAAGGGCCAGTCAAAAACATCCCCTTATGCTAGAGGAGATCTCCCATCTACTTCAGATTCAAGCTGTGGAACTGGTGCCCCCAAATCAGAGATTCCATGGGGTTTATTCACGCCTACTATTTCTGGTTCCCAAAAAGAACAAGGAATAGAGAGCCATTATCAGTCTTCGAGGGCTCAATTGTTGAGTGGTGAAACACAAGTTTCAAATGGAAACCCTGTGTTCTATCCTGGAGTTTGTTCAGGAGGGGGATTTTCTGTTACGCTTCATTTGGATCTTTCATTTGTTCCTAAGGTGAATTCACTTTTTCATAGGGTTCAGGATTTGATCCTGCCATTTTTTTTTTGTCCACATCCAGCTTCTCTGTTGGAGAAGGAGCGGTACAAACTAAATGTTTGGCGTGTTCTGAAGTTTTACCAGGAAAGAACTAAGGATTTCAGGAAATCCAATAGCTTGTTTGTTTCCTTTTCTGAGGGTTCAAAGGGATGTAAAGTGTCTACTTCCACAGTGGCTCGTTGGTTGCAGTTGTGTATACAGCTAGCCTATACATATAGTTAGCTCTTTGTTCCTGGGGGGAACTTGGTGCATTCTACTTAGGAGTGCTGCTACGTCTACAGCTTTTGCTACCTCTGCTCCTTTATTGGAGATTTGCTAGGCTGCGATGTGGGCCTTTGAGTCTTCGTTTCTCAGACATTATAGAACAGATAAGTTTGCTTTTGCTGACACGTCTTTTGGTAGACAGGTGTTGCAGCAGGTGGTTAAGCACTGAGGATACATTTCCCATCCCTTCTGGAGACCGCTTGTGTAGGTCCTAGACTGAAGGAAGCCCTCCCTACACTGCTGGAAAGTGGAACATTGGTATTCCCTGTGAAGGTTCCTTTTCAGCAGTTGTGGGGAGGGATTCCTTCCCACGCTTCAGGGTTTGTTTGTTTGTTTTTTGCAGATTTTAATAGTTCATTTGTGTTCATTGGTTTAGCTGGAGTTTGCTTTTTTATCAATGGGACTGTCCTCCTCCTCAAGGTGGTGTTTTTTGTGAAGTCGAAGGCTTACACTGCCACCATCCATAGGTTTTTTTGTGGTTTTTATCCGGGCTGTGAGGCCGTGTTCTGGAAGGGTTTATTCCTGACAATCTCTGAAGATGCCAGCCACAGATGCAGGCGAAGCATCAGGAATAAACTCTTCCATAACATGGCCTCACAGCCCGGGGGGGAAAAAAACATGAAAAACCTGTGGTGGTCTTTGTTCTAATTGGTTAATTAGCTCTGCCTATATCATGCGAGGGAGGAGCCAAGCCAGAATGAAGGAATCCCTCCCCACAACTGCTCAAAAGGAACCTTCAGGGTGAGTACCAATGTTCTGATATCTGCCAGAGCAGGTAATGTTAGTGAGGAGTGACCAGCAGACAAAGTGAAATCCAGCCAGCGATCAATAGACTCTGGAGAAGGTTATCCAGCAGCAGGGTCAAATGGAGCCTAAGTTCAGAAACAAAAAGGTCAGTTAGAACAGGAGCCAAGGAGATTAGGAACAGTTGACAAGATATAGATATTGTCCCCAGCAGCTCCTGCAGCCTGGAGCTGAGGCTTTTGTAGCTGAGCTGCCTGCGTTTTACCAAACGTTTATCTGTAGGCATTTAAACATAAGGTTTCTCCAGGGAGAAGGAACCTCATCTCAAAAAGTTCTTCCTTGCAGACAGTCACTTTGTCTTCTCCTTTCTTGGGCTAGGATGCCCTGCTTTATTATCTGACAGGAACATGCTTCCTGCATCTTCAGGGCATTCTATCACCCTCACCCGTTAGGATCCAAGACCTTAAAAAGTGGTCTGTTACTCAGTGCTGTCTGAATTTGAAGGTGCTAAGTTCTCCTCCAAGATTCCCTCCAGGAGGGCATGATATAAATTTGTGTAGCATTTCAAATATGAGTGTTCCCTTTAGAAAAAGTTGTTGTCACATAGTATTCTAAATTAAAACTTATTAGGACATTGTATGTTATTGCTGGGTTTAAGAACAGGAGTACTGTACATACCATAATGCTGCATTACCTACAAAGAAATGTGTTCATTGGCAGTCATGTGTTGATATCCTGTAGATCATGTTGGCTCTGCTCTGATATGCATAGATGCATTGTATTGTCTATAATAGATACACACAATAAATGAAGGAAAAGGTTTCCACTCATAATTTTTGCATTAATAAGCAGTGAAGGATGCAACACTCTTTCATTTTAAACATTTTTAAAAGAAGCCCATATAATTGTTAATGATTTTACTTTTTATCTTCTCTTATGCCAATAACCATTTATGAAGAAGTAATTTATCAGTCACCTAGCCACTTGGTAAAGTAATAGTGTCTATTGACCTCTATTGAAAGGTGATATGATAGCTATCTTTAAATATTTGAAGGGATGTCATATAGAAGAATGAGCAAGCTTGTTTACTGCTAGTCCAGAGACTAGGATGTGAACCAATGGATTCAAGTTTCAAGAAAAAAGATTCTACCTAAACATTAGGAAGATCTTCCTGCCACTAAGAGTTTTTCAACAGTGGAATAGACTGCCTTGGTAGGTGGTGGACTCTTCTTCTTTGGTGGTCTTTAAACAGTGATTGGATGGCCATCTTCTGGGAGTGCTTTAAGTTGTGCATTCCCAAATAGCAGTGGGTTGGACTAGATGGACCTTGCAGTCCTGTCCAGTTCTATGATTCTATGACCTACCTACCAAATAATAAAGAGAATTCCCTTTGCTTCCCTAGATTTCTGTTCAGCTTCAAATATATAATAAATCTTTCCTACCAGTTGGCAACCTAAGGGCTCTGCCAGATTGGTCTAAGGAAGTGTGAGTTCTCAGGATATAGGTTCTTAGGTTTTGCTGGGTTACGCTGGTTTTGGTCACTTCCTCATCCACTTGTTCCATAGCTTTTGGGGGCTCTTTGTAGTGATCTATCAAATCAGCACTAGAGCTTTTCCAAAGGTTTTCTTTAATGGGTGTGGTTTGCTGAGATGATTCTATGGTTTGAAGGACAAATTTTCTCTTTTCATTAAAAAAAGTTATAGAATTATAGTGCAAAGTGCAATTTTACTGATGTACCTTAGCCCTGTAATTCAATTAAAAAAAAAAAAACAAGGGAGGAGAGAAGAGGGGAATGTATTGTTCTGATATATCTCAGAAATAAAAAGGAAACCCATAAAATGTTGCAGCTGGTGCTGGGAATTGCTGGGAAATAGAAACGCTATTTGGTGGTGGTGGAAGATTTAAAAAAGAACTGGAGTAACAAACATTACAGCCTTCCGACACGTTTGCCTTGCCTTCTCTGGAGGAGCTCTAAGACAAATAATATGCCAGATGATTACATAGAGTAGGTTACCATTTGGTAAATGGATGTTGGTGTTACTATAGCAGTAGTTCTCCTTTTTTGGATCACAGACCTCTTTGAGAATCAGATGAAAGCTATGGAAATCTTTCCTAGAAATTTTCCTAGAAAAATACAAATAAACATACATATACCACTATTTGCATACAATTAATTATATTGTTATGGAAATTCATTTCTTTTTCATAGACAAGCTCTGCACAAAATAAATTACAATGAATATTTGAAAAGATTACAGTTGTCCCTTCCCATTCGCCGGGGTTTGGTTCCAGGACCCCCCGTGAATACCCAAATCCGTGAATACTCAAGTCCCATTATATGCAATGGCAGAGCAAAATGGTGTCCCTTATATAAGATGGCAAAATCAAGGTTTACTTTTTGGATTATTATTTTTTAAATAATATTTTCAAGCTGTGAATATTGAAATCCGTGAATGTTGAATCTGTGAATGTGGAAGGACAACTGTATTTTTCTCTTAAAATTTACTGTGAAATTATTCAAAGTAACAGGAAGGGGGAAGAAATTTTCACACAGTTCACAGACCTGGCAGGTGCCTGGCTGAAGTGATATATTCTTTTCCTGGATACATCTTCTCAGCTGGAGTATTGCCCTTCCCCACACAGGTCATTCCTAATGGGAACTTTCTTTCTACTGTAACTCTAAGAGAAATTAGAAGACCAGGTCTAGTGAATCAGAGACCCAACTTTATTTAGGAAAGGAATGAATTTCTGTCTCCCACCCTGACAGTCCAGAATCTGAAGAGATTGGGAGCTCTCAGCCACAAACTTGGCCATTCTAATATAGATTGCCAAGTCATTACTGCAAAATGCACATGTTGGGAAAATTCCATGAAACTAACAAGTTTAATAGAGGTTTTGACTTCTAGTCATGTCCAACATCCTGTAAGGTAAATGGCCATTCCGCAGTCTCTTGGCATTGTAGGGAACCAAATGATGACGACGATGACGATAGTTTATATAGCATCGTCAATGTACATGGCACTTACCATGTAAACCTTCACAGAGTCAGCTTGTTCTTTTGGAGAAAGACCAAGGGAATAGAAAAGCATTTTGCTAGGTTAGCCAATGCAAAGCCATATTCTTTTCCCCTTGAAGCCTCTCCATGGGCCCTATGGGTCCATGGGTCCCAAATTAAGAACCCTTGTACTATAATATAACAAGTGTGTGTTCTTGCTCAGTTTGGACTATATACTGTAGAGCCAAAGCGTTATATGCAAGGTAGATTTGTTAAGTCATAGTTTTTAAAGAGTTAATAGCAGGGAGGATGACTTGGATCAGGAACATTATCCAATCAAAATTCTGCCATTCCCCCCCGCATCAAAGTTGCCCTTTCCTTATGCCTCAAGGATGCCTCCAGATGGGAATAATATCTCAGGAAATGCCAGAGTTTATTCCTGTACAAACCAGTTTTATTTTGGAGATAGTCTTTTCGTCTTGAAGTACCGGTATTTTCTGGGAGCTCTTGGCATTACCAAAGACATTTTATTCTTGCTCCTCAGGTCAATTTAAAATAACTCAGTACTTTCCAAAAAGAAACGTATTGGTACATGTTGAGTCTCCCTTTATCCAAAATTCTTGGGACCATAAGTATTTTGGATTTTGGAATATTTAGATATGGGAATACTTACATATACATAATGAGATCTTGGAGATGGGACCCAAATCTAAACACAAAAATAATTTATGTTTCATATACATCTTATATACATAGCCTGAAATTACATTTATACACAATATTTTAAATAATTCTGTGCATGAAGCAAAGTTTGTGTACATTAAACCATCAGAAAGCAAAGCTGTCACTATCTCAGCCACCCATATGGGCATTTTGGATTTTGGAATATTTTGGATTTCAGAATTCCTGATAAGGGACACTCAACCTGTACTTTCCTTTTTTGTTCCAGAACTAAAGATGGCTGCCAAGTAAATACAGCTGTTGTTTCCAGGATACAGATTCATTAGAGATCAAGTGAGAGAAAGAGGAACGTTAGTATTAAACAAAATCACCCCAATACTTAACTAGTATATTGTTGCTAAAGCTCTTTAGCTTTTTGACTATAACTCCTAAATTTAAATTAATTTAAATAATTTAAACAAAGGCTCAATGGAAATTGGTGAAAATCAGTTTCTGAAGTATTTCATGAGACTGGATGTGACATGTGATCAGTGGGAGAGAGAAGGGGAAGAACACAAGAGAGGGAGGAAAACCATCATATTTCAAGATGGGATTAAATTTAGATCCATGAATATGCAGGTACAGTCAAAACAAAAAGAACTGGAAGCTCTTGAGGCAGTCTGGCTGAGACCTAATTTTGTCTACAGGGGAAAAAGGACCCCTACAAATACTATACCAAGGCTAAAATAGGACCTGTGCTAGTTGATTTGTTTTTTAACAAAAGTGTAATAAAGTAGTCCCCTCTTATCCTCAGATTTGTTTCCTGCGGTTTCAGTTACTGATGGTTAACCAATACGTATTATTCCTGAAATATTACCGGTATAGGGTTCAATACTGTCTGTGGTTTCAGGCATCCACTGTGTGTGTGTGTTTTGGAACGTATCCCTCATGGATAAGGGGGGACAACTTACCTTCAGTAAGACGAGAGACATTTGGGAACTTCTAAAAATCACTGACAAATTACTATTACACACTACTGATGTAGAAGAAAACTCTTGAAATTGAGTTCTTCAAAACAATATTTTATATAGCAGTGGTTTAAAAATTTAATGAAATGTTTCCATATTGACCTGTTTCCTGTAGAAACGTTGGATGTAGATAAGAACCCAGGGGCATGTTCTAGTGTGCAAATTCAGTGCATTTGAGGTGCTTATATGATCTCTGAGGGCCTGATCTCAGTACTGTATACCACGTGACAATCTTGAGTGTTTGCTGTAGAACACAACCCTGCATGCTACAGAGGAACACACAGTTGTGTAGTGACAAACTGAGTTCACAATAATTGTGTGGTGAACTGAGAAACAAGGCATTTTTTCACACATTGGGCCAAACTGTCTTTATGTATTGTATTAGTAGTGACTTTTAAAAAATATATGCTGCACAATAAACCATGAAAAAGAAATGTTATACCAAATGTTCTGTTTTGCAGGAAGGAGGAGATGGATGTAAGGATTCATTGTTTTCATTTAACTGCAATTATATTATTTCTGGCTATTCTATGGAAGTTCAGATTTAAAAATGTAGGCTACAGCAGTATTCCTCTGTTTATGACTTCCATGGACTATCAGCTGAGAAGTCTTAACAAATTAGAAATATGACTTCTTGGACAAACACTTACTCATCCAAGAAGTGCTGCCTTGCATCCATATTCTCCCAATTTGTTTCATTTGGTAGCTTTAGATCCTATTGAGAAATACTGTCCTACAGCTGCATTTCTCCCCCAGAAACACAATTCATGCTGTGAAAAAGAAAACCACATATGTTTGAAGTTCTGTTCCATTTTTTTTTTTTTTTGGTAAAAAGGCCAGTGTGTGTAGATAGCTTTCTTGAAGAACCTCTAAGTGAGCATTCAGATGACTTGAGAAGTGACATGTGATCAGAAATGTTATATGCATAATCTGAAAAAGAAATCTGGTTTGCATTTCTGTTTCACTAGTGCTTTGTTCCCCAGGCTTCTGCAAAGGATCAGCAGCTGTGACCCCTATAGATTCTCTATTCCAGTTCCAACAGATTCTCAAAATAGTCTTTCAGTTTTAAAAAAGGCAGGGGACTAAAGCATTCCGTTTTGTCAAACCCATCAGCGCCATGTTTGGCACATTTACTTAAGCGGTGGAGTTTAAAGCTATATAGTTTGAAATTGTTCCGGTTCTGCAGACTAATCAAGTGACATGCCTTGTCATAGGGGTTTATATGAAGTCTGTAGATTATTTGCTATTGCTGTTTCTGGCTGGCCATTGTAGAGTGATCCATAAATGTAAATGATTTATTTAGTTTTTGTATGCTGCTCTTCATCAAGCTGAACATTTTCATAATAGGTCACTTTGAGTGAGAAGATGAATTCACATACTTTACCTGTTTAATATGTCAGATCTAAATGTGGACCAGATTCTTCATATCTAGTAAAGTGTGTTTCCATGCATTGCAGTTAACTGTACTGCTGTGTTGATCTATAATCCTGTTTAATATAACCTGAAGTATAAATATGGTTAGGACTGAGCTGTAAGTAGTATGTGTGTCAGTATGTATTTTATGTCTGCTCATTATCACATGAGTCTGTCACAGATAGTTTATTCCCTAGGACTAAAATGCAAGGAAATTAGTAGTATATGTATAGGGAATACTTCCTCTTTTGTACATTTTCAAATTCTTGTAAAGGCTAACTTTGTATATCAGGTACACTTTTTAAAAAGAAAATCTAAACAAGGGAGAGAAATGCAATGAGTCTCTTTTCACTCCAGCTGGCTTCTGGAGGCAGTCAGGGCAGCGAGTTTCTGCCAAATCCTACTCCAAGCTGGGAACACTCCCTCAATTATCCAGCTGAGGGTCGAGGTTGCTGATCTCTGTGAGTGCTTTCTTTTCCCTGAAAGAAATAATGATGCCAAATAGTTACTTGTTCCATATGCTGATTGCTTTAATTTTTTATCATTATACTACTTTGACTAGGATGTTATATAACAGTTTAGTTTTCTTGCACTTTTTCACACACTTTGCAATCTTATATGCATGACAGCCAGTGTGGTGTAGTGGTTTGAGCATTGTTGGTTTATAGCAGTTTGTAGTTGGTTTATAGTGGTTTGAGCATTGGAGATTTTGTTGTTGCTGTTGTGTGTCTTCAAGTTGTTTCTGACCTACAGCGACCCTAAGATGAACCTACCATGGGTTGTTTTTTTTTTTTGGTAAGATTTGTTTAGAGGAGGCTTACCTTTGCCTTCCTCTGAGGCTGAGTACGACTTGTCCAAGGTCATTCAGTGAGTTTCCATGGCTGAGTGGGGAGTCGGACCCTGGTCTCTAGAGTCATCCAGTGCTCAAACCACTACCCCACACTGACTCTCAAGCTATGCATTGCTTTCATTCAATTTATATTCTTCCCTTTTGCCATGGATGTGACTCATGTTAGTTTGTCTTGTTCATTTGTCCATTCAAGACAAGTACTGGAGGTTTTTGCCCCTTCCCTCATGTCTACTGTCCATGTAGAAGGAATTGAGAATGCGTGTGATTGTCTGTTGCTTGTACTAAACACAAGAACTCCTAGATCTAAGGGAAGTACCTGCTTCAGCTGAATCTTCTTTTTGTACTATGACTCCTAAATTTGGGGGCTGAGCTTCAGAACTGGCAGGGCATCACCCAGGCCATGCTATGAATTTAATAACCCTTTAGATTTCCAGTAGAAGAGCTCTGAGCCAACTGCTCTGTTGCATTACCTCCTTTTATTTGTGTCTTTCATCCATAGGTATCATGTATGCCCCCCCCCCATTGCATCTTCTGAATAGCCCAGTGAGGTAGGTTAGGTGAGAGATAATGATAAGCTGAAGATCACTCATTGAGACTCATTGGCTCAGTGGGGATTTAAACCTGGGCTTCTGCATTTTTAGTCTGTTACTAACCACTGTGCCATACATGCAAGATTTAAAGACACTATTATTACTTCTATTGCAGTATCCTTTTCAGTTACATTTATGGTTTGATTCTCAGGTACTCTGTGCATACTTCATTTTAGTATGGAATACTAACATTGTTAAGGAAAATGCAACATGGGACATACAGTGAAAGAAATAAAATATGTATGTGAAAGTCACAATGACTAAGCAAGAGCAATTATGGGGCTACACAGGTGAAACTGCTAATGTAATCTAGAAGGCCTGAGAGCCAAGGACAGAGGTACTGAATGCAGATTGGAAACACCTGAGAATCATTAAGTGTACAAGGTGACATGTTGAAATACATGGGTTGGTCTTAAGCATGGGTGGAACTATGTGGACCAATCAGAATGGAAGTACACACCCACTGGGTGGAAACTAACTAGTGGGTGGTGATAAACAATGGCTATAAAATTGTAATGTTTGCCAATGTATTGTGGTGGAGTAGAGGTGGTGTAGTTTGGAGATATTGTGGAGTAGTGTGTAGAGATTGTGATTTGTTGACCATATAGTATATTTATATAGCAGAATAAAGTAGGTTTTATATAAAACTACTGAGTTGCCTGAGTGAATCCTGGAGACGTTTTGGGGACACCTGGTGAAGAGTGAGAAGGCTTGGAGAGTTTGTCAGGATCTTCAGCCTATTCTCTGAAACTCTGCTGCTTTGGAGAAAAGCATTAACTACTGATCTAAGCTGGTTGGCTCTGCTGCATAACAAGGTGGTGAGTTTGAGCCAGAGGTGAAGAGCTACAACTCCCATCATCCCTGACAAGGGTTATGGGCCCAGTTACTAGAGCACCCAGCATCCACAGAAGCTGAAAGTTCCAGAGAGTGGAAGAAAGCTTTGTGGACGATAGATCAGAGCAAGCTGTTTGTGCTGCACTGATAAGCCTCGTGAGTAAATCATTTTGTGTTTTGCTTAAGCCCAGACGGGTCGGCTGTGCATACTCAGAAGGACTGTGTCAAATTGAGTCACTGCACAAATCAAGATGGAATTTCTAAAGTTTAGTAAATTGAATAGAAACAACTACTCTACCTGGAAGATTTATGCCCAATCTCTACTAGTAAAGGAAGGTCTGTGGTCAACAGTTGAAACAGGGCTGGCAGCTGATGCTAATGAAGCCACTAAAGAGAGAGATAGTAAAGCAAAAGCCTGTCTTTATCTCATGCTTGAAGAAGACTTAATTAATGACGTCAGAGATAAAACGTCTGCCAAGGATGTGTGGGATACCTTGCAGAGATTACACACTCCTTCAACTGCTTTTGCAAAAATGCTATGGTCTAAAAGAATATACAGGCAAAAGATGGCTAAAGGGCAGTGTGTGATAGAACATTTAAAAATAATGCAAGATTTATTTGTGCAAGCTGAACTGAGGGGAGTGCAAATTAGCAAAGAGCAGCAATGCTACATTTTAATAGAATCGCTAGACTCTTCGTGGGACAACATAACGAACAGCTTGCAGAACTTGCCAGAAGCTGAACTTAATAGAGACTTAATTGTGGCTAGAATACTGGAAGAGAACCAGAGAAGAATGTCTGAGCAGGGTGACTCAGCAAGCTTAAAGACTGTGCCAAAACAACAAACAACTCCTGACTGGCGAACGCAGGAGGAAGCAGCCTCTACAAGGGAGCAACGGAGGTGCTTTTATTGTAAGAAGATTGGTCATCTGCAGAGACATTGTAAACATTTTGCAGCTGAGAGACGCAAGCAAGCAGAGAGCAGATGGCAGCCGCGGCAGTATCAAAAACAGTCCAGACCTCCATTTTTGAGGGACAGTGGTAATAAAAAGGGGGTTGCAACCATGATTAAGGAAAAACAAAATGCAAATTCTAAATGGCTAGTTGATTCAGGATCCACATCTTTGATGTGTAATGACATAAATTTAATAAGTAATAGAAAATCAGCTAATGTAAATGCTGTAGTTTTGGCTGATGGGAAAGAGCTAAGTACTGTAAATCAAATGGGTACTGTGTACATTCCAGGGCTAAAAGAGAATTTTAATGATGTCTTACATGTAAAGGAGTTAGAAAATAATTTGTTATCAGTAAGCAGATTAACAGAAAGAGACTACACAGTCATCTTTGAAAAGAACATGTGTAAGATAAAACTGAATGGGGAATTGCGTGGCATAGGTTTGAAAAAGGACAAACTTTATTATTTGGAGGACAATATTGATAGCTACAGGGTTGAAGAAGCTAATAACATAGAAAATATTCCAATCCACAAAGACTGCATACACGAGCTTCACAGAAAATTCGGCCATGCAAGCTTCAAATGTTTAAAGAATTTAATCAGTATGTGTCCAGATTTAAAAGTTACTGAATGTAAAAACCACTTAGATTGTACTGTATGTCATCAGGTAAAGGTCAGAGCTTTTCCAGTAGCTAAGAAAACAAAAAGAATTGCTCAAAGACCATTTCAGTATGTACATGCAGATGTCGCCCAAGCTAATTGCTTGTCCTTAGGGGGAAGCAAGTATTTCCTAGTAATTGTTGATAGGTATACAAGGTTTGCATTTGTGAGAATAATGAAAAACAAATCTGACGCTGGGCAAAGTTTAAAAGCATGGGTAAGAATGGTGGAAAGGCAATTTGATAGCAGAGTAGGCACCATCATTACTGATAGAGGAGGAGAATTTTTAAATAATCAGTTGTTTAACTGGTTTCAAAAGGTGGGAATAAGGCATGAAACTACAAACCCTGCTTGTCCTAGTGAGGATGGGTTAGCAGAGAAGAAAATACAAGATATAAAAAGAATTACTGCTTGTATGATGGCAGATGCAGGGGTGAAAGATAGTTTTTGGGCAGAAGCAACTTTGACTGCAATACATATCAGTAACAGATTGTATCATTCAGAAATTGAAGACATTCCCTACAGGGTATTGTATGGGAGAATGCCAAATTACAGGTACTTAAGGGTTTTTGGACTATTTGCTCATGTTTACACACCTGCTTGTTTCAGGAGGAAAGGAGAACCCAAAAGCAAAAGGCTTAGGTTTTTGGGGTATTCTGGAAATAGCTACAAGTTTCATTTGGGAGGAAAACAAGTGCAGTATTCTAGGTCTGCAAATTTTGAGAGACATGCTGGTTGGGACAAACTGCATGCCAATAAAGAAGTGTTTTTGAGATTAGGGAGTTCAAATGAGCCAAAAGCACAAACTGAACCAATCTCAGGAAACGGAGGGGTTTCAGTTAAGCAGGAAGCATCACCTAGCAGCAGTGGTAGTTCTTCTGATGATGAGATAGCATCTAGGCCTACTACTACTCGAATGACTGAAGACAAGAGATTTAGTCATAGAACTACAACTCCTAGTAGAGAAAGTGAGGATGAAAGAGACAGAACAGCAGATTTTATTCCCAGGCGTAGTCATAGAGTTAGAAAGCCTCCAGATAGGTTTGTTGTGACAAAGGCAAGAGCTTGTTTAGCAGTAGAAGAGCCTGAAAGTTTTGAAGAATTGGAAAGTTACTCTAGTGAAGAACAGGAAAGATGGTTTGATGCAATGGATAATGAGTTTGGTTGCCTGGTAAATAAAGATGTTTTTGAAATTGTTGACAGACCCAAAGACAAGAAAGTAATTGGTTGTAAATGGGTATACAAAAGGAAAGAAATGCCAGATGGAAGTATCAAATATAAAGCTAGGTTAGTGGCTAAGGGTTTTGCACAACAGCAGTATGAGAACTATGATAAGACATATTCTCCAACTGCAAAGCCAGAAAGTCTGAGAATGGTTCTAGCTGTAGCAGTAAAAAGGAATTTAGTTGTAGAACATTTTGATTTTGAGACAGCTTACTTGAATGCGGTTCTGGATGAAGAAATATTTATGGAACAGCCACAAGGTTTCGAAGAAAATGGTAGTCAGAGAGTATATAAATTAAAGAAAGCGTTGTATGGTTTAAAACAAAGTGCCAGAGCGTGGAATCTGTGCATCAATGATGAGCTAGTAAAGCTAGGTTACAAAAGGAGCATTGCAGATGCTTGTGTTTATACAAAAGGAGACATAGTATTAGTGATTTATGTAGATGATTTGTGTGTAGCAGCAAAGTCAAAACAGGAAATTGAGTCAGTAAAAAAAGAATTGTCTAAAAAGTTTGTTTTGAAGGACTTAGGTGTATTGAAGTCTTATTTAGGTATTTGCGTTGAATGGACAGAAGAAGGACATTGTTTATTAAGTCAGAGAAATAAAATTGAAAGACTGATTGAAAAGTGTGGATTACAGAATGCAAAAATAGTAAGAGCTCCAATGACAACTGGTTTTGTGTCTGAAGAAACAACTAGAGCGTTTGAGGACAAGACTCTATTCAGAAGTATAATAGGATCTTTACAATTCATATCTTGCCACACCAGACCAGACATTTCTTATGCTGTAAATGTATTGTCTAGAAGGGTTAATGATCCAAAAATTGAAGACTGGACAGCGGTAAAACATTTATTGAGATATTTGAAAGGAACCTTAGATAGGAAATTGATAATAAGAAACAATAGTTCAGATCTAGATTGTTATGTAGACAGTTCATTTGCATCAGAATTAGGAGACAAGAAGTCAGTTACAGGAATGATAATTAAATATAGTGAAAGTCCAATAGTATGGAGAAGTAGAAAACAAACTAATGTAGCGATAAGCACAACGGAAGCAGAATTCGCTGCTTTGAATGAGATAGTAAATGAGGTACAGTGGATTAAGCAATTGCTAAATGATTTAAATGAAAGTTACAAGATACCAGTGGAAATTCTGGAAGATTCACAGTCATGCATAGCGATGGCTGAAACTGAAAGTTTGAAGAACAGAACAAAATATGTTGGTGTAAGATATCAAAATGTGCGAGACATGGTTCAGAAGGGTGAAATAGAATTGAGATATATAGAAACACAACACAACATAGCAGATTTGTTCACAAAAGCATTGACAGCAGAAAAACATGAAAGGCTGACACAAATGGTTGGAATGACATTGTAAGACACATACAATATTTTATTTCGGAGGGGATTGTTAAGGAAAATGCAACATGGGACATACAGTGAAAGAAATAAAATATGTATGTGAAAGTCACAATGACTAAGCAAGAGCAATTATGGGGCTACACAGGTGAAACTGCTAATGTAATCTAGAAGGCCTGAGAGCCAAGGACAGAGGTACTGAATGCAGATTGGAAACACCTGAGAATCATTAAGTGTACAAGGTGACATGTTGAAATACATGGGTTGGTCTTAAGCATGGGTGGAACTATGTGGACCAATCAGAATGGAAGTACACACCCACTGGGTGGAAACTAACTAGTGGGTGGTGATAAACAATGGCTATAAAATTGTAATGTTTGCCAATGTATTGTGGTGGAGTAGAGGTGGTGTAGTTTGGAGATATTGTGGAGTAGTGTGTAGAGATTGTGATTTGTTGACCATATAGTATATTTATATAGCAGAATAAAGTAGGTTTTATATAAAACTACTGAGTTGCCTGAGTGAATCCTGGAGACGTTTTGGGGACACCTGGTGAAGAGTGAGAAGGCTTGGAGAGTTTGTCAGGATCTTCAGCCTATTCTCTGAAACTCTGCTGCTTTGGAGAAAAGCATTAACTACTGATCTAAGCTGGTTGGCTCTGCTGCATAACAAGGTGGTGAGTTTGAGCCAGAGGTGAAGAGCTACAACTCCCATCATCCCTGACAAACATATGCATAACAATGGATTTTTTCAGTAAAATCTGCTTTTGGGGAGATAGCGCTGAAGCCTACACAGAGAATAATTGTTATGGATGTTGAATAAAAAAATAGCATTTAAGAAGTGTGCTTTAAAAATTGGTAAGTGATGGGATTTCTCTTTAGTTTTCTGCTGAATGTGACTGCTAGGTTGCTGGCTTGAAGATAACTGATCATTATGGTAACCTCCTAGTAGAATTCCTAGTGGCTGACAAAAGCAGATCTACGAATAAAGTAGTCATGCTGGGATAGGCATAAGACTCTAAGAAATTATTTGTGTGAAGATATTCTTTTTATTGCCTGCCTGATAAGAACCTATGAGAAGCCTTTCATTGGAGATATTCTACATCTTGTTCTCTTATTATGTTGGGTTTACAAAAAATATTTTAATCTTTTGTTTTTAGTTTGGGGGTGAATAATAATAATTTAAATACTATAAATTAACATTACAGTATTTTCTATACAAACAATGAAGTGCCTACAACAACTTGAGCATAGAATTAAGTTATAATACTGAAGAAATTATTCAGGATCATCAGATCAGGTCAATCAGGTGGCCTCCATATGTTTGTCTTTTCTTTAAAAATGAGTGAGACACCTGAATGTGGGATAGATTAATATATTTCAGACTTTCAGCATTGCTTTGAGAGAGAAGTGGCACAAAAAAGGGAGAGAAATTCCAGAAGGGAAGCCATGTTAGTTTGTTAGAGCACACATATAGAAGACTGATGTTTCTGATTTTCTGGATGGGGTCATTCTTCTCAAAGGACCAGGTTTACACCCATGGCAGAAAGGCTCTTCCACCAGGTAAGATCTGTAATCCAGCAGCAGCCTTTCCTGAATCAGGATGGTAAGATCTACTGTGAGAGTATACTATTGGTGTTTTAAATATGAGGACCAGACTTGATTTCCTGGAATGTTAGCACTCTGGGCTATTTTCTGGAATATGATTGTATTGCAGGAAAGGATGAAAGAAAGTGGTTTCTGTGAATTTTTTGCAGCTTAGCATTTTATTACCTATCAGTTTAATTTATATACCGTACTGCATGTGTATTCTTAGTAGACTTGAACCTGTGAAAGTTTATGAAGTAGAATTATAAGTAGACTTAAGTCTGTGGAGATTTTCACACTACACTGTTATAGTGTTACTATTCCAATTTAACTGCTCTGGCTTCCTCCTGTGGAATTCTGGGGTTTGTAGTTTAGTGAGGCCTAAGAGCTCTCTGGCTGAGAGTTGTAAATGCCCCTCCCTAAACTGCAAATCCCAGGATTCCACAGGAGGCAGCCATAGCAAATGACGTGGAATAGCAACGTTATAACAGTGTAGTGTGAAAATCTCTGTGAAAGCTTATGCTACCAGCTTCTTTCTCTCAATCTTAAAGGTGCTACAAGATCCCTTTGCATACTGAGCCAGACTAACATGGCTATGTCTTTGAAGACTTTTGGTGTAACAGTTCATGCTTAAAACTATAAAAGACAAAAAAAAAAAATCACCTTCTGAAAATCTGAAAGGAGGCTATGTTTTTGCAAAATTTTACATAACAGATGTTTCATTCCTGTGTGGCAAGCTTAGCTCCCCTCCCTTGTGGCCTTCATGATATAACTGACAGAAACAGATAGACTTACTAGCAATTCCAGTGCTGATTGAGTCATCAGTCTTGTCCATCCCTATCTCTCTCCCATGCCTATGCTTCAGAAGGGCAGTCTTAAAAGAAATTAAGGTGTGCATACCTTCTGATTGATAAACCTTGGATTGTCTTAAATACATTGAACAATTATTTTGAGTAGGAGATAAAGGATTGTGATGTTACAGGAGCCAGCCAATGAGCATTATGAACAGCTGGCTTCTACTGCAAACTGGCAGAACTAGTTTTCTCTTAATCTCAACCCTAGAGTAGAATACCGGTAGGTATGTTTTTGAGATTATGCTGAGTGTGCTTTCAGAATGACCCAGTTGCCCCAGTAAGTGTACTTGTATGCAGTCTTTCATTAGTATTTAGTAATTGATTTACAGTAAGTTTTTTTTCCTGTTCAGAATAATATAGTGGAAAATAAGAGCATTTACTATTTGAGATGCGTTTCTTATGGTCCAGAATCTCCAAAGCTTAATTGATGAAAATTGCAAGGAAATGTATTTCTCCCCCTTTGTTTAAATCCTCTTCTAATCTGCATGGTGATGGTTTCAGAAATCAGATACAAAGATATACAAGCTTGCTTAAGTTCAGTTTCATAAATATTGAAAATGGCATTATTAAGATTCTCTGAATTGTATACCCTGACACCTAGGAAAGGGACTGTTAGACATTAAAATAGCAGCTGCCACCCTCCCTTTCTGTCTTCCAGTCAGATCTACCAGCTTACTTACTGCCCATTGTCAAGAGAATTGACAGTGAACGCTAATGTCCTCCATCTGTTATAATATATTAAAATAGCATCAAGGGCATCACCTCCAAATTACACCTTAAAGCAAGCCTGTGGTACTAACATTGGGAAAAAAATGTTTTTCTTTCCTAGGATACAACACCCAAAAATGTACATTATGCTTCTAATTGGGGTAATATTTGTCTCCCAAAATAGCTAAGGACTTAGAGAAGAATTCTTCCACAATAGATAAGCAGGGTGCCGTTTACACGATGAAAATGTAGTGGGAAGAATTCATGTCGAACCCTGGTTGTTTACACGTACATCAGGTCAGGCACGTGATTTTCGGAAGGGGGGGGCCACCTTTCATCCCACAACCTATGGGACTTCCAGTCCCGCGGTTTGTGGCGGTTTTTAAAAAAGTCATGGGAGGATTTGGAAAATCGGAAATGTAAACAGCTCGGGATAAGCTATCTCGGTATTAGGTGATGACCGGAAATGGTGACCAGGGTCGGGCTCAGAAATCAGCGACCAGAAAAGGAGGGGTCAGTCACCTGTTCAACAGATTCAGCCTCACCAGCTGAAAACCAAGGCATTCCTTCCAGCTGCACGAAGGTTTGTGTGTGTGTGTGTGTGTGTACTAAATCACCCTGTTCAATGGATTTCTACACTGCAAACCCTTCAGCTTTAACCTGTTCCTCAACTGCATGCTGGGTTTAAATTTTAAAGAGAGTAAATTATAAAGAGATCGTGTGCGGGGGATCGCCCATTCATCCCCTGCCTGGATCCCCTCCCTGGGTCTGAACAGATAATCAAACATCCACCCCCCTCCCCAAGGTACAATAAAAAAAATGCCAGTGTCTAAGCGGGTGATCACACATTCATTCATCCTCCCACAAGGCACAGTAAAAAATGCCAGCATCTGGGTCTTTCAAAATGCCTTGTGTGTCCTCCCCTTATGATCCCTGCACTGGCTTGAAACCTTCACTCCACAGCTGCCTTTGCTTAAAGGGTTAACATTTTAAAGAGACAGGACAACCGCAAGCCTCTGGCCCCCTGCACTTGGCGTGTACTGGCTTGGGCTTGTGTGCGTGCGTGCGTGCTGGGCTCCAGTCTGCTCTGCTTTTGATCTCTCTCACACTCTCCAGCACCAACGGATCGCTCATTCCTCCTCAGTTTAGCTGGCTTTAAATGGTGATCTTTCATTTCTAAAGGAAAGCACAGGGTTTACTCACTGATCGCTCCTTCCTCCCCCGGATTCCTCCCCCGATCCCCTCAGCACCTCATCCCCAATGCAGAAGCTTTAGCAAACATTAGAGCCAGCCAATAGCATCGCTTGTGGCACGGAACTCTAAAGGAAGTACGTCACTGAGTTGTGAAAAAACGAGTAATTGCATCCTTGATTGACAGCTAAAAAAAAATCCCGGTACCGTAAACTCGTGTAAACAAACAAAAAAAAATCCCGGGTTAGTATATAGTGGGAGAAGGTACATATCATGGGACGGGATGCCATGTAAACAATGATCCCGTGATCTCCCGGGATATCCAGTTCAGAGACAAAAATCGTGTAAGCAGGGAGGGACGAATACGGGATCAAGAAATCCCAGGACGCCCCGTGACAAAAATTACCGTCTAACTGGCACCTAGATGTTTAACAGCCATAGCAGTGGTTCTTAACCTGTAGTCCTCACAGGAGATCTTCAAAGGCTTGAAGAAATGTTATGAGAAAGACATCCATAATAAAATACTACCAACATGCATCTCTTGCCCCCAAACTCCTCCCACCAAGTAAACCCCTCCCTCTATTTACTTGGATCAGCCCTCAGGTTGAAGGCTGAGAAGCTCTGGAATTGAGGGAGAAGGAAGAGGAAGGTGGAAGTTCTGGCATTTCCTCCAGAAACTCCAAAACGAAAGGGCAAGATGCCCCCATGGCAAAGATGCCTTGGCCAAACAAGTCCCTGCCGCCCTAGCCAGGCCTCCCTCCTTGCTCATTGGTTCTTTGGCTCCCTTCCCTTCCACCTGCTTCCTTTTGCTGGCTGTCCTGGAGCAATGTGTGACCAAGCTCCAGCGGCATACATATGCCATAAAGGTTCCCTGGAGCCATGCTTGGCTGTGGGACTAGGGCTCCCAGGTGCTACACAGATGTGTTTTTCCCCCTCCCTACATTGTTTGCTCTCTGACGAGCAAAAAAACTCGTGTACCAAAGGACAGGCTTTGGGGCTGCTGAGGTGCACAGAATTCAAGGCGAAGGGAGATGGTGAGAGGCAGGCAGGCTGGCTGGCTGGCATAACCAGTAGTGGCAGGAACAGCAGTAGCAGTTCTGGAGCAGAGGGAGCCATGCTCTGGATGTCAGTGAGTGAGGGAAAGTATTGTGGGCATGTGTATGGCTCTGCCTTCAGGAATCTCCCCCTGCATGCATCAGAGCAGCTCATGAGGTGGAGGAATGAGAAGCAAGCTTGATCCCTCCGCATCTCATGTGCATACATACACACCCAGCAAGCAAAATCCCAACCCCTAGTGCCACTTTGCACACACACACACACACACACTCACTCACTTACTTGGTGGTCTGCAGCAACAAAATATAATTATAGGGGGTCTGTGATAAAGAAAAGATTAAGACCCGCTGACCTAGAGAAAGTATTAAGCATATTGTAATGGTAGTGATCCTACCCCAAGCCTTGAAATTAGAAAGGGCTATTACATTTACCTCGTCCTTACTTTTATTGTCCACCTGTTACTTGCAGATTTTCACTTTGATAGAGGAGTGCAGTGAGTGCTGACTGGACAGAGCAGAACCCAGATAGATAAGTGCAACTGACATCCAGTGGCGATTCCCTTTTGTGACTAATGAGAGCTCAGGAATTGAAGTCAAGTTTTCGCATGACTTTAAGATTGGCATTTCATTGTAGAAATAAGTGTAGCAAACATTGGTGTAATCCTGTGTGTATACTTTTACTTTTAAAAAGAATGTATTTCCTAAAAAGGTAAAATTTGTTTAAAGTAAGGATGGTTGTATCCCAATAAACAATTTCCCCTTTTAGAAGCCTGACAGAAAACCAGTCACTTCTTAATCTTGAATGTGCAACTGTTGAATTACATTTTAAGCTCCATGATGCATCACAAGAGGCCCCTGTAGATAAAACTAACTACATTTATCTGCAAATCAGATTTTCATTCCAAAGTTTGTGAGTTAGATTTGCAACCTGTGCTGTGAATAGATAATGTATGAAATATAACAGGAACAATGAAGCTTTGGGGTTATTTTGAATGTATCTGACCTGGCTTTTATTACTGTAAAGAGTCTCAGTGTTTCCATTTGAAATAGCCTAGTTTTTTTTTTTAATGTATAAATTCAGGGGAAATTAAAATATTAAAGAAGTTCATGTTCTCTGTTTTGTGTCATATTGCTATATGAAACATTTATTTTAAAACTGATTTATATTTTTTTGAAGATACTTTTCCAGCATCCTCTTGTAAAATAGACTGCCAGAAACATGCCCTGTTTGTTTTTATTGCTATCATATGTTCTTTATTCAGACTTAAGACACAATTTCTAGTGTATTTATGTAATCAAGAATAGATGGTCTGCCAGCTATGCTCCCTGGCTCCTGCCAGCCAAGAATCAGCCAGGGTGATAGCTGCATGTAAACAGATAATTTTAAAGGAAGGGCACCCTGTGTGGAGAGAAGAGAAATGGCCAGGTTTTGCCTAACATTTTCCTGTCAGAAACCTTGTGGATTTTAAAGGATGCATGGTAAGATATGACATAGAAGGATTAATAAAATGGTATCTACTTGACCTGGCCAAGCATGTGAAATAATGTGAAATAATGCAGTTTGATACTGCTTTAACTGCCATGACTCAGTGCTATGAAATTCTTGTATTTGTAGTTTTGTGAGATATTTAGCCTTCTCTGTCAGAGAACTCTGGTGCCACAACAAAGTACAAATCCCAGTTTACCATAGGATGGAGCCATGAAAGTTATAGCGGTGTCAAATTGCATTATTTCTGCAGTGTGCCAGCAGCCCTAGACTACAGTCATATTGCTTCTTGGGAATAAGCTCAACTGTACAGTTGTCCCTCTGTATCCATGGATTTGGTATCCATGGATTTAAGCATTCACAGCTTGAAAATATTCTTAAAAAATAATAATCCAAAACGCAAACCTTGATTTTGCCATCTTCTATAAAGTACACTATTTTGCTATGCCATTGCATATAATGGGACTTGAGTATTCATGGATTTTGGTATCCATGGGGGGTCCTGGAACCAAACCCCAGCGAATATGAAGGGACAACTATACATGATGGTATTTACTTCTGCGGTGATATATAGGATTGCACTGTTAAAAGCGACAGGCTTTTAGGACTCAGTCTGGGCCACAAGCAGTTTTGCAAATCTTTTTCAAGAATCTGGACTGTGGCCCTTAGTAACCTGTGTAATTTCACACAGTCCTTTTTATGTCTAATGTTTGTGACTTTAGACAATAGTTTATACTTTAGACAATAAATAAAGAATCATTTAAAACTTTGCAGAGAAAAGTAAAAGTAGTGTGTACATACATCTTTGCTGACTTAATACTTGTGTTTATGATATGCTAGCTCCTTTGGCAACAGGGCTAAAAAGTAGAGTTTATATGTATATGTGATAGTAGGCTTTTCTAAGCTTCAGGCTAGAATGACCTAATTTGAACATTCTTTTTAAAGTAGTGGCAATGACTTTGAAATATTTAGGATTGAATTGCAAGGGGAAGGAAATGTTATGGAAATGTGGTTGTAGGGGTTCTGAAAGTTTGGGCTATTTCACTTTGCAGTTTTATACAAATATAATGTTTGAGCTGGCTTAGTTTATCAAATATTAGTGATCTTTTCAAATTCAAGACCTCTGATGCTAGGTACTATGAACAGTTTGTGTCTCTAAGGGCCGGTTTACACAGCAGATTTATTGCGGCAATTTGCGGTTTAATTATTTTCCGCAGCTGTGCCAGTCAGGGTTTTTTTCTAATTATGTCGCTTTGAAGTTCAGACTTGAATAAGTGTGGGATGTGTGGCTCTGTGTGTCTCTGTAAATCTGCCTGTAAATGAACTCACTCCATAAAGCAGAAGGAGAGCATGCCGTGGATCGCAAGTTTTTCCAGCTGCTCTGTCTCTCTATTTCCCCCTCCCTCCCTCCCCCAAGCAGAGAGAGAGAGAGAGGGAAAATAGCAGTTCAGCTTGCTACAGCCCTTTGTGAAATGGTTTCTCTCCCTCCCCCGTGCACAGGATAAAAGTGACGAACGAGATTTACATACTTTCAAAACAGCAGAGAATAGGATGAGAAGGAATGCTCCCTGAAAGTTGTTGGGAATCCTTTTTTGAAGTTGTTGGGAATCCTTTTTTTTTTTTTTTTTTTTTGTGCAAACTGGCTCACAAAATAGCAGACAGGATTTTTGCAAGTTTCTTCTCTAATGGCTACTGTCTTTGCCTCCTCCCTGCCCCTCTTTTAAGCCCACCCCTGCATCATCAACCAATTACAATGCAGCTGTGCTTTAACCCTTAGCGGAATGCTAGTTTACACTGCCAATAAAGCACTACATTGCAAATATTCCTGCAAAAATAGCGACATGCCCTGCCACGCTATATTTGGGTGTTTTACCTTCCCCCCTTCTGAATGAGGCGATGCTGTGCTGCGATCCGTGGGAACTATGAGCTATCTTAGCGGTATATTTAGGGGAATATTTGCTCGTGTAAACGACCCCCTTGTCTCTTGTTCTCTCCCCAAACCATTAATAGGCCAAAAATCCTGTAGGTTTAAGTTTGTTTCCAAACAAAATACCTACCCCATCCTGCAGAGAAATTCAGCAAATGAAAATAAAAATGAGGCAATTCTCTTCCTATATCTGGTAAGGGAATTTATATGGATACTTACCATGGTGAGATGGTCACATTGATTCAGCTACCTTGGCAGAGAGAACCTATTGTGAGGATGTACCAGGAGAGCTGCAGGAATATCAGAATGTCATACCACAGTGGGATGTGGCAACCTGGGGAAAAACATGAAGCTTAAGCTATGATAAAATATAAGGTCTTGTGTTGGCTTTTGGCAAACTTGGGATGTGAGGTGGAGTCTCGGGGTTTGCTGAAGCAATTTTAAAAAAAAAGGAATCTACAGCCTGAGGTGAGATCCTAAAATAGCCTAAGAATGACTGAGCATGCTCAGTAGCCATGAAGCATTGACTACCTGGGAGGGAGGGGGAGGGGATTATAGTAAATGGATAGTACCAGCAACAAAATGTTAATATGTGAGAGTTCTTCAGATTTCCAGCCACTTTGCATGCCATTGCACCCACCATGATGAACTATGACTCTGGAGACGAGGGTTTGAATCCCTGCTTGGCCAGTGGAAACCCACTGGGTGACCTTGAGCAAGTCACACTCTCTGTCTCAGAGGAAGGCAAAGGCATACTCCCTCTGAACAAATCTTGCCAAGAAAACTGTGATAGGGTTCCCTTCGCCGTAAGTCAGAAATGATACGAAGGCACACAACAGCAAATGCATCCACATCATTCAAATTAGTCTAAAGCAGATGCAGGAATGCAGCAAAACCCAGAGAGCCACACTGCTCAATTTATCCACTCTGGAGCTCCGGGGTGGGTGGGTGCTATCACAGTCATAGTTTTGGTTGACCAGAAATGACATTGCATCACTCTCTGTTGTCTTTTGACTGTTTGGGGCAGGGAGTGTGAAAAGCATTGCTAACCCCCCCAGAGCTGCTGAGAACCCAGTTATTTGAAAAACACTGAAGGCAGAGGTTGGCCAAATGTTTTTGTGGAGGGCAGAGGGATTGAGGAAGTAAATGGGGGATCCCGGGGGCTGCAGTGGATCCCCCAAGGGCTCCCCATGGACTGCACTATTCCAACCTGTGCTCTAAATGCTGGTTTTTGCACAGTGGGCATATGGCTGTAGCAGGCCTTTAATTTGCATGTTCCACTATCCCTCCTACCTTATATTTGCAAGAAGCACTTTGGTTGCTTTTACTTCCAGTTTTAGTTACTACTGTTTGCCATGCTGTCCAGACAAAGTGGTAAATCCTGTACTTACTTTCAACAAGGCAGCCTCGGTAACCAAAGTTGAAGTGGGCTTGTTTGAAAATGACCCTAGTCTGTGACAGTGGTGATTTGTTCCATAAAGTTAACATAACTGATTTAGTTAAATAAAACAAAAAGCCCAAACTTTTTGTTAACAAAAAGTTAACAAAAACAAAAGCTTCTAAAGTCCTTCTCCTGCTTGTAGGGCAGGAGGAGACAGAAGAATATAGAAGCGTAATGGTAATGGGGCTCATTCATGCTTCTGCACACTGCACTAAATGATGATTTAGTGTGAGATACAAACATGGCTTATGGCTTCTCCTTTTGCTTTCCTAGCACTGTAGTTGGTGCTAGCATTGATGGTTAAAGAGTGAGTAACAGAGGTATGGTTAAGTGGTTTGAGTGTTGGACTAGGACACTGGGAGACCAGAGTTTGAATCCCCACTGGGCCATGGAAACCCACTGTGTGATCTTGGACAAGTTATACTCCTTCAGCCTCAGAGGAAAGCAAGGGCAAACCCCCTGTGAATAAAGTCTGCCAAGAAAACCTCATCATAGGTTTGCCGTAGCGTCACCATAAGTCACAAATTACTTGAAGGCACACAATAGAGGATGACTAGTCAGTTTACTTCTATTAATGAGAGAAGTAGCATGTTTTCAAATTATTCTCCATTTACCTTGGACAACTTTGGGGTTTACACAGTGACTACTGAATGTCTCTGTTTAAATCTTAATCTAGGATACTAAAAAGGCAGATGACAATCTCCTGAAAGCATTCTAAAAGAAATTGTCATAAGACCTAGAAGTTAGTTGGGATCTTGAAAAAGCTACTGAAATACCTTGGAAAGTATGTGTGCGGGCATGTGTGTATATTATTTTTTGATAAATGAACTGATAAAGATGTCAGTGTTTCTGTTTGTAGACAAAAGGGAGAGATTGTTAGTGGTTTGGCTTCATGAGTTTTAAGTGCCTCAAAAATTCTTGCTGTCTGGTTGAAATGTGACATAATCCTTCATTTGCAGGTTACAGATTATATCTGTACAAAATGCACAAAAGGAATGTGCCCTCTAATATTGATGTGTCATTGTCCAAGAGTCTTAAAATGATGTGTAAGCTGCCTAAAAGACAGTAGTACCTAGAAATCTACTGACCTTGGCCATTTGGGTCATTTACCTTGACCTTATCTTTTATATAATAGTATCCTGCCCTTTACAATATTAATTGAAGCAGCAACTGCCTAAAATAGGTAGTTCTTACTTCAGTCTTGCTCATATTTGTTTTTGATAAATTGTAATCACATGTATGTTTGTGGGCCTGACAAGATGTCTCGGAAGATGTGTTGTCTCCCTGGGGCAAAGATCCGTGATGTGACGAAGAGGCTGACAAGACTCATCAAGCCTATGGATCATTACCCCTTCCTTTTGGTCCATGTGGGAACCAATGATACTGCAAGGCACAGCTTTCCGAAGATCAGAAGAGATTATGAGGCTCTGGGGAAGAAGCTGAAAGAAATGGTTGCACAGGTTGTCATCTCGTCTCTTCTGCCAGTTGAAGGGCATGGTTCAGGAAGGGATCTTGGGCTGCGCTTCCATGAGGGGGGGCGTCTGGCAAGAGATGGGGTGCATCTCACGACAGTTGGCAGAAACATTTTTGCCAACAGACTCAAGAATTTGATCAGGAGGGCTTTAAACCGAGTTATATGGGGGAGGGAGACAGTATTCTGGAAGGCAAAGGGGCTGGAGAAAATAGTCAAACTGTCATAGAGGGAACAAGGCAAACAGTGCAAGGTCCCAACAGTGGGAGGCAAAAAAACTTGCACAGGCAGCAAGTAAAGGGAACACATGGTCTTAGATGTCTCTACACTAATGCACAGAGCATGGGAAATAAGCAAGATGAACTTGAGCTCCTAGCACTACAAAACAAATATGATATAATAGGTATTACTGAAACCTGGTGGGATGAGTCGCACAATTGGAATGTAGGAATAGAGGGGTATAACCTTTATAAGGGAAACAGGCCAAACAGGAAAGGAGAAGGAATAGCATTATATATAAGGGATATTTACACCAGTGAAGAGAGCCATGACATCAATACTGGAAGCCAGGTGGAGAGCATCTGGATAAAAATTAAAGGGGAGGGAAACAACAGGGATGTTATTGTGGGACTCTACTACAGACCCCCAAGTCAGGCGGAGGAATTGGATGATGCCTTTCTAGAACAGATGAACACACATGCAGAAAGGAGAGATGTAGTAGTGATGGGTGACTTCAACTATCCTGATATTTGCTGGAAATCTAACTCAACCAAAACTTCAAGGTCTAGCAAATTCCTTACTTGCCTGGAAGACAGTTTCATTGTCCAAAAGGTGGAAGAGGCAACAAAGGGGTCAGCTATTTTAGATCTGATCCTAACCAACAGGGATGACCTGGTTAATGGGGTGCAAGTGGTGGGATCCTTAGGTGAGAGTGATCATGTTCTCCTGGCATTTGTTATACAATGGAAAGGAGAAGCCAGGCATAATCAGACACGCATTCGAGACTTTATGAGAGCTGATTTCAATAAACTCAGGGAAATACTGGGGGTGATCCCATGGTCAGGAATACTAAAAGAGAAGAGACCTCAAGATGGATGGGACTTTCTCAAAAGGGAGATACTGAAGGCACAATTTCAAACAGTACGATTGAGGAAGAAAAATGGGAGGTGTCTCAAGAAACCAAGATGGATGACTAAAGAACTTTCAACGGAGTTAAGTTTTAAACGGAACATGTATAGGAAATGGAAAAAGGGGGAAATCACCAAAGAAGAATTCAAACAGATAGCGAATACATGTAGGAGTAAAGTCAGAAAAGCTAAAGCGCAGAATGAGGTCAGGCTTGCTAGAGAGGTTAAGAACAATAAAAAGGTTTTTTTTGGGTTATGTCCGCAAAAGGAGGAAGAAGGAAATGAAAGGGCCGCTACGCGGAGAAGATGGCGAAATGCTAACAGGGGACAGAGAAAAGGCAGAATTACTCAACACCTTCTTTGCCTCAGTGTTTTCAGAAAAGGAAAAGGGGGACCCACCTGAGCAGAATGGAACAGAGGACACAATACGGGAAATCCAGCACAGAATAAGCAAAGAGGTAGTACAGGAATACCTTCTTAATCTAAATGAATTTAACTCTCCAGGACCAGATGAACTACATCCAAGAGTATTAAAAGAGCTGGCAAATGTAATCTCAGAGCCATTGGCAATAATCTTTAAGAACTCCTGGAGAACAGAAGTCCCAGCAGACGTCCCCATCTTCAAAAAGGGAAAAAAAGAGGATCTCAACAATTATCGTCCAGTTAGTCTGACATCAATACCAGGGAAGATTCTAGAGCAGATCATTAAACAGAGAGACTGTGAACATTTAGAAGGCAATGCCATAATCACAAAAAGTCAACATGGGTTTCAGAGAAACAAGTCATACCAGACAAATCTGATCTCTTTTTTTGATAAAATGACCAGCTTGGTAGATGAAGGGAACGCTGTGGATATCGCATACCTTGATTTCAGTAAGGCCTTTGACAAGGTTCCCAATGACATTCTTGCAAACAAGCTTGTAAAATGAAATGTGGGCTAGACAAGTTAACTGTTAAATGGATTTGTAATTGGTTAACCGGCTGAACCCAAAGGGTGCTCAGCAGTGGCTCCTCTTCCTCTTGGAAAGATGTGACCAGTGGGGTGCCACAGGGTTCTGTCCTCGGCCCAGTGCTATTCAATATCTTTATCAATGACTTGGATGACGGAATTAGGGGCATACTTATCAAATTTGCAGATGACACCAAATTAGGAGGAGTAGCTAATACCCTAGAGGACAGGATCAAAATTCAGAATGACCTGGATAGACTGGAGAGCTGGGCCAAAGCTAACAAAATGAAATTCAATACAGAGAAATGTAAGGTACTGTACTTAGGGCGAAAAAATGAAATGCATAGATATAGGATGGGGGAGACCTGGCTGAACGAGACTCCATGCGAAAGGGATCTAGGAGTCCTAGTAGACCACAAGTTGAACATGAGTCAACAGTGTGATGCGGCAGCTAAAAAGGCCAATGCGATTTTGTGCTGCATAAATAGAAGTATAGCGTCTAGATCAAGGGAAGTAATAGTGCCGCTCTATTCTGCCTTGGTGAAACCTCACCTAGAATACTGTGTCCAGTTCTGGGCACCACAATTCAAAAAGGATATTGACAAACTGGAACATGTCCAGAGAAGGGCAACTAAAATGGTGAAAGGTCTGGAAACCATGCCTTATGAGGAGAGACTTAGGGAGTTGGGTATGTTTAGCCTGGAAAAAAGACAGTTAAGAGGCGATGTGATAGCCCTGTTTAAGTATTTGAAGGGGTGTCACATTGAGGATGGAGCAGGCTTGTTTTCTTCTGCTCCCGAGACTGGAACACGGAGCAATGGATGCAAGCTCCAGGAACAGAGATTCCACCTCAACATTAGGAGGAACTTTTTGACAGTAAAAGAGCTGTTCGACAGTGGAACGCACTCCCTCGGAGCATGGTGGGGTCTTCTTCCTTGGAGGCCTTTAAACAGAGGCTGGATTGCTATCTGTTGGGGATGCTTTGATTGTGTATTCCTGCATGGCAGGGGGTTGGACTGGATGGCCCTCGTGGTCTTCCAACTCTACAAATCTATGAATCTTCTTTGTGGTCTCTGTGAATCACACAGTTGGGTTGTTCCTGCGCCTGCACAGAGCATACGGAACCTTCTAGTATCCCTAGGCAGAATGTGCTATGATACATTTTTGGTGGTAACTCCGACCATCCTAATGGTCCCTTATAAGGGCTTCCCGCCCAAATCCCCTCAGTTCCTTTTTTCCCGTCGCGTATTGCAGCTCGAAGGAACCTCTCTCGCTAGCGTTATTTCTTGTTTCTGACTCGGACTGATTTCTGGATTACGATACTGCTCCTCCCCTTTGCTTGGCTTTTCGGTGATTTTTGGCTTGATTCGGACTCTCGACTTTGTTTACCTCGTGCTCCTTTGGATTTGTCTCGGCTCTCTGATCTTGGTTTGACCCGGTCTGCCCTTCGACTACGCTCACGTCTGCTCCTGATATGGCAACTAAAACTGGATTTAAGAGGTGTGTGGTGTGCCAGACGAAGCTGCCCAGCTCTGGTGGCCGTTCTTGTTGCCTAATTTGTTTGGGTGAATCCCATAATGTAGACGCCTGTGTACATTGTCGGGCCTTTACTCCCCAGGCGAGAAAACACCGCTCATCCCGCCTGAAGTCCTACCTTTATGAAAAGGCCCTGCTTCCCTCTGCAGACTCCACACCTGCTGTTGGATCCCCTCAGAAACGAGGTAGATCCTTGTCTCCGAAGCCTTCTGGCTCCAAACGCCACCGATCTCGGAGCCCGTCTCGCCGCCATTCTGTTGCCTCTGATCCCGAAGCCGTGGTACACTCTCACAAGCATGGTTCGAGGACGACCCTGGCTGGGGACTGAGCCTCCTCGGATTCGGCGTCCGACCCCAAAAAGAAGCACGGGGATCGCTCGGGCTCGAGGAGGGACCGGGACTCGGTTTCCTCTCCCAAGGGCAAAGCTCCAAAGAAAAAGAAGGAGAAGCGCCTTCACTCTGAGGACAAACAGAAGGATGTGAAGAAGCACAAAGCTACCTCAGCAGTGGAGCCGGTACCGACTACATCGATGGTTCCACCTGTGATGGAGGTTACTGAGGCCAAGGCCGTACCTCAAGACAGAGGCATATTGACTGAGCACTCACGCTCGAGAACATCCACCTCGACTCCCTCCCTCGAAATCGTGAAGGTTGAAGTCGGTGACCAATCGAGTGTCGAGGCTGCCTCCCCGAGATCCCCGGCGCTGGTGGTTTCCCGCTCTGAACTCTTGCGGGACCCGTTGACAGATAAAGGCCTGGAGTCCGAACCTCGTCCATCGACTTCTCAGATTCAGGACAACGACCAAGCTTATGGGGCCTACGATCTTTCCAGGGCGGTTTTCAGCACGCCTCTGCCCACCCAGCACGCTATTGATCTGGAGGCTGAGAAGGTCTACTACATGACGGAGGAAGCTGCTACCCGTCATGTCGTCTCCATGCCTCCACCTCACATCTCCTTCCACGGCTCTGGGAAGCCTCCTTCACCACGGCCCCCGCCTATACCACTAGTCAGGGATACGGGCTGCCAGGTCTCCCCTTCTCGCCCGTTGCCTCCTCCTCCACCTCCTCATATGAGTTCGCTTCCTGGACGACATTGCAGCCCTTCTCCTTCTTCAGAGTCGCCATCTTCTTCGGAGGCTTCTGAAGAATACCTGCACTATCTCCCATCGCCTCAACCTGAACTACTCGATGAGGACTCCTCCTTGCCAACTGACGACGTGCGCTCCTTCTCTGAGCAGGTGGTACGGATGTGTCATGTGCTCGAGTTGAAGGTTGCTGAGAAGGACTCTGATCCGGTCAATCCAATTTATCACCGGTTCAAATCAAAAGCTCCTCCCATGGCACGCGTTCCAGTACTCCCATCCTTGTTAAAGTTATCTCAAACCTCCTGGGAGAACCCATCGTCGATCCCTCCTACATCCAAGCGGATTGACCAACTTTACCGGGTTGACAGCGAGGGAATTGAATGGCTGCAGGAGCACCCCAAGCCTAACTCAATTGTGGTTGAAGCAGCACAACCCCGAAGGCAATGCCGAGCACAATCCACTCCCTCTGATCCTGAGGGCAGGAAACTTGACATCATCGGCAAGAAACTGTACTCGGCTGCTGGCTTGAGCTTTTGTATAGCCAACTACTCGGCTTGTATGGGGGCTTACCAACAGGTCCTGTGGGAGAGGATGGCCCCGCTTATACAGGACCTCCCTGAGGAAAGGAGAAGGATGGCACAGGCAATTTCGTCTGAGGCCCAGCTTCTCGCAGGACAACAGATGAACTCCGCGAGGCATGTTGCCGACTGCGCCGCCAAGACTGTGGCTGGATCGATTGCCTTACGCCGCCATGCTTGGCTTCGATCATCGGGCCTGTCCACCCAAGCAGCCGCAACCATCGAAGACATGCCGTTTGATAGCTCCGGCCTCTTCAGTGGTGCGACCGATGACAAATTGGAGTTCACGCAGAAGATGAGGACCACCGCCAGAAAGTACAGTATGCCATCGTCTTCATCTTCTGCGTACCACCCCAGGTACCCATCAGGCTGGCATACGTCGGCCTATAGCCACGTCCCTAGACAGGGGAACACACCACAACCACCCAGGCGCTCACGGTTCCAACAACCGATGTCGTCATCATCATCGGTGAGGAGCCAGGGATCAACCTCCAGATATCGCCCTTCTTCGAAACAGAGGCCGAGAGACCAAGGCAGGAGGAAGTTTTAAGTTGCCCACCCCCTCTTGATGCTTTTGTGTTTCCTTTAGACACCCCTGTTTGGAGACCGTCTGCGCTTGTTCCAGCATGCTTGGTCCAAGATAACATCGGACCACTGGGTACTCCAGATTATACAACATGGCTACTGGATCGAGTTTGAAGAACTACCTCCGACAGGACGAATCCAGCTCACACCACCCTCCCCTCCCCTCATCGAGGAGATCGAGACCTTGCTTCAAAAAGGGGCCATCAAATCCGTAAGTGTCGAAAGCCATCACCGGTGCTTCTTCTCCAAATACTTCCTGGTACCGAAGAAGGACAGTGGCCTTCGCCCTATCTTAGACCTGAGAGGAGTGAATTGGTACATCATCCCGAAGAAATTCAGGATGACCACACTCGCTGTTATACTCCCTCTTCTTCAACACAGGGACTGGTTCGCGTCCATAGACCTGAAGGACGCCTACTTTCACATCGAGATCCACCCTTCGCACAGGAGATTCTTAGCGTTCCAGGTTGAGGACGAAGCCTACCAGTTCTGCGTCCTCCCCTTCGGACTCTCCACAGCACTGAGGGTCTTCACGAAGGTTATGGCGACAGTTGCTGCCTTTCTTCGGCAACATGGTGTCATCGTGTTCCCATACATCGACGACTGGCTCCTGGTGGCGTCTTCGAGGCCCCAGCTCGAGAGGGACGTCCTCTTCACCCTAGATGTTTTGAACACCCTGGGACTTGTTGCCAACATGGACAAGTCTCAGTTGAATCCTACCCAGTCCATCCAATTCACCGGCGCCCGACTGGATTCGATCTCGGGGGCAGCTTACCTTCCCAGCGATCGATTCGACACTCTCCGGTCCCTGATCCACGCCTGTCGTCGGTGCTGTCGGATTCAAGCGCACGATGTTCAGGTTCTCCTCGGGCACATGGCGGCCACGACGTTGGTCACGCGTCTGGCCAAACTCCGATTCTGACCACTTCAGCACTGGTTTCTGAGTGTATTCGACCACCTGAACGACTCTCCAAGGCAGCTCCTGACGATGCCCCGATCTGTCCATCGTTCCTTGGACTGGTGGCTCGACCCATGCAATGTTCTCTCAGGCGTCCCCTTCGACCATCCTCAACCGGATGTGTCCCTCACAACAGATGCATCTCTACACGGGTGGGGGGCCCATTTGGGTCGCCACATGATCCTGAACTCGTGCACTGCCGAAGAAAAACAGTTGCACATCAACGTCCTGGAACTTTTAGCGGTCCAAAAAGCTCTTCGCGCCTTCGAGGTGCTGGTCCGGAACAGGACAGTTCTCCTCATTATGGACAACACCTCAGTAATGTACTACCTAAACAAACAAGGGGGTACCAGGTCCCATCAGCTCCTCCATCTTACTCTGCAGATTTGGGACTGGTGTGTGGAGAGGAATGTCTCCCTTCAATCGATTCACCTTCCCGGGGAGGAGAATGTTCTTGCAGACAAACAGCCGTTCCAGCTCGAGCGTCCACGAATGGATGCTTCACAGACATGTCGTGCGGGACCTCTTTCATTGGTGGGGCACCCCGCAGATAGACCTCTTCGCAACCTCCCAGAACAGTCAGTGCCGCCAGTTCTGCTCCAGGACACCTCACAGGAACTCCAGAGGTGATGCCTTCCTGTACCAGTGGAACGAAAGGTTCCTGTATCTCTTCCCCCCAATTCCTCTGTTGACGAGAGTGGTGGCCAAGCTTCGGCTGGACCAATTGGACGCGATTCTCATCACACCGTGGTGGCCCCAGCAACCTTGGTTTGCACCGCTACTACACCTATCACGGAGACAGTTCCTCCACCTTCCGAGCTGGCCGGATCTCCTAACCATACAACAGGGCAAGGTCAGACACCCTGACCTAGACACGCTTCGTCTCACAGCTTGGAGGATCGTGCCATGAACTTGCAACATTCCCTTCCCATCCCGGCTCCCTCTTTGCCTCCAGACATTCAAACCATCATAGATGCTGCTCGGAAGCCTTCTACTTGGAAGGCTTATTCATATAAGTGGAACCGCTTTAAGAAATTTCTAGTGGAAAAGGGACTCAGCCTTGAATCCTGCTCGGTGCCGACAGTCCTCCAGTTCTTGCTCCACCTGTCAGACTCGGGGCTGTCAATCTCTTCTCTAAAGGGCTACCTAGCAGCTATCTCGGTCGAATTCCAGGCTCTCAATCGACCGTCTCCCTTTCAGGACCCGATGGTGAAAAGGTTCCTCAAGGGATATATCAATCTCCACCCTCCGGTCCTTGCTCCTACTCCTACCTGGAGCCTCGAACTCGTCCTCTCTCAATTGGTGAGATGCCCCTTTGAGCCAATGGCTTTGGCCGACCTCCGGCTTCTGACCTGGAAGGCGGCCTTCTTGGTCACCATCACCTCTGCCCGTCGAGCAGGGGAACTCTGTGCTCTTCAGTCGGACCTGCCATATACCTGCTTTCATAAGCATAAAGTGGTACTGAGGCCGGATATTTCTTTTCTACCCAAAGTGGTCTCCAGTTTTCACCTGAACCAACCTATCATCCTGCCTGCCTTAATGCAAGATCCCAAAGACGAATTCGAACGCACCCTTCACTCCATGGATGTACGAAGGGCTCTTGCGTTTTATATTCAACGGACTGCACCATTTTGACGATCACCTCAGCTTTTTGTCGCATATGCTGATTCGAGGAAAGGTGCACCGATTTCATCGCAGCGTCTGTCGAAGTGGGTGACGTCGACCATCGCCCTCTGTTATGAACTAGCGAAGAAGCCTTTACCGCCTCGGGTTCGAGGACACTCTACAAGAGCTGTCTCCGCTTCGACTGCGTTCCTCTCAGGGGTACCCCTGGAGGATGTTTGCCGTGCTGCGACATGGTCTTTGCCATTGACTTTCATTTCACACTACAGATTGGACACTCGCTCTAGGAACGAGGCTGCTTTTGGAAGAGCAATTCTTTTGTCCTCCATCCAATGACTGACTGTATTGTATGTTTGGACAATTCTCCCCTTTTATAGGTTGAATTGTGGATTTTTTATACGCCATTGACTTGTCTAATGTTTATAGAATGTGCAAAAAAAAGAAAAAGAAAGAAAAGGGGGAACTAGAGATATAGCAATCCCTTTTTAGATTATTGGGTAGGGGTCCTCGTCTACTGATGCACAGGACATACCCGCCTCCAATGAGGAAGCTTGCTAGTCTACCCAACTGTGTGATTCACAGAGACCACGAAGAAGATGGACAGGTTGCTTACCTGTAACCATAGATCTTCGAGTGGTCTTCTGTGAATTCACACAGACCCACCCATCCTCCCCTCTATGTCCTGATACATCATATACACATACTTAATGTTCCTGATGCTGCAAATTGCGGCGTCATTCAAGGAACTGAGGGGATTTGGGCGGGAAGCCCTTATAAGGGACCGTTAAGATGGGCGGAGTTACCGCCAAAAATGTATCATAGCACATTCTGCCTAGCGATACTAGAAGGTTCCGTATGCTCTGCGCAGGCGCAGGAATAACCCAACTGTGTGAATTCACAGAAGACCACTCGAAGATCTATGGTTACAGGTAAGCAACCTGTCCTTCTATGTACTGATTTTTGGACACGTTGCTGGTGATGCTTAAGGTTTGCAATGTTAAAAACTGAAATTGAAGATGACTATCTGGAACATTCTCTATGTATTAGAATAGTATCTTCAGTGTTGAGAGCGTCTATATAATCCTCCTTATTTTTCAAGCCTAATTTATTGCATAGTGACTGGAACAACATTACTGTTAAAATATGCCAGAAAACTAGCAAACATAATAATAATAATAATAATAATAATAATAATAATAATTTATTCATTTATTTATACCTCGCCCCTCTGTTAAAAACAATTGGGGCGGCTTACAAAAATTAAAATACAAATACAGATTAAAATTCCTAAACACCACCCACCCCCACCCTCTCCCATAAAAAGATATTAAACCAATATAAGTTAAAAACAACTAATCTAAAATCACATTAAAAAATAATAAGTAGCCAGCAGACTAAAAGAGGCCAGGAGCTCCTGAGGCCGGGATCTAATCAGGAAAGGCCTGCCGAAAGAGATCCGTCTTTAGTGCTTTTTTAAAGCTACTCAGGCTCGTCATCTGACGGATCTCATTCGGCAGGCCATTCCATAATTTGTTCCTGAGGGGTGTGGGAGTGGCCTAAAACGCCAGCCACTCCTAGCCATGCCCCCTCTCGCTGCTGCTCTGCTGCCAAAAGTTCTCAGGGCCCACTACAGCCTTCTAGCCCTATGGAGTGGGGAGAAGAGGCTGCTGCAGGCTTGGAGTCCTTCTGGCTGGCTAGCTTGTTATGTGCAAACCCACACAATTTTGGGAAATTAATCTGTTTTCTTCTTGATTTACTTCTCTCTTGCTCTAGAAGTGGATTAACTGCATAATGTAGCAACTGTAGTATTACCTGAATGGTAAAGTTTAGAGCATATAATTGTATTTTTAAAAGATTTAAGATTTCTTTGGTTATATCCCTAGAGATCAGTGTGGCAGTCTTACATAAATATAAATCCTTCCCCACCCCCCACCCCGGCTTTCTCTATACAGCACATACAGTTGTCCCTCCATATCCACACATTTGGTATTAATGGATTTAAGTATTCACAGCTTGAAAATATTCTTTAAAAAATAATAATCCAAAAAGCAAACCTTGATTTTGCCATCTTATATAAGGGACACCATTTTGCTATGCTATTGCATATAATGGGGCTTGAGTATTCATGGATTTTTGTATCTATGGGGGGTCCTGGAACCAAACACTAGCGAATATGAAGGGACAACTGTAGTCTTAAGTTCTCTGTCTTCATACAGCTGTATGTCGGCTAGTTGGTCTTGCCATGAGCACTACAGTATGAGAAAGGCTAGCCTTTGCTGAAAATGCATAAAGTATGATGATTGTCTGTCAGCTCTATGTCCACCCCTAGGCCTTAAAATGTCCTTGAGTCCTTAAAATGGAATGTGGCAAAATCACATCTACTTGCAGTTGTAGATGTAATAAAGCAGTTTACCTAAAGCTTTATCTACTCCTTTCCTCAAAGTCACTTAGTTGGTATGATTAATTTAGATGACACCTAGACTGCTGTGTTACTTTGATGTAGTTTGACAACATCTGGAGGACCATAGGTTTGCCTCTATTTTGGCTTACAATAAAAAAAGAGATACAAGCTTCCAAAAGTACAAATGAGCTGTTAAAATCAAATACATAATTCTTCTTGCCTTTTAGCTGCTGAAGGCTTTAAAGACATTTATTCCTAAACTTTTGGCTTGTTGCACTCGTAATATAGGATGCTATTCAAGTTTTCTGTGAGAGCATTGCTTCACGTCCTCTAGCCAAGCTCTCACATTTCCTTGGTGTGGTTTATGTATGCTGTTGCCTTTTAAAAACAGTTGCCTTTTGTCTTAACTTTTTCAGTGTTCCATATCTGAATGAAATACCCTAGCTTCATTCATAGTTGAGGCAACAGTATTCTGATATAATAACAATAGGCTGCTTTTCATGGCTCTTGAAGTTCTTTTGAGGAGAAAATGCTAAGAAACTGTCAGAGTTGTTTGTTTTTAAAATATCAGCACCCATACTGATTTGAAAACAAGTTTAAACCCATGGCACTGAATTCCTTATATGTGGGTAGGCCTTCTGGGACGACCCAGAGAGCTTGAATACTAACAGTAAGAAATTCCTTAGTTCACATGGTGTTGGTCACTGATGGAATATTTGATGCAGTGGGGAGTTGACTTAAAATACTCATTGTCTGAATTATGGTGAAAAGGGTAGGAGACGATAATGAAAGTGACCAGTCTATCAGTTTTGATCAGTTGTGCTTTCCCTATATCTTTGTAAAAATAGTAGTTGAGGGGGCTGTCAAAAAAAGTATGGGTCAACCCCTTTCTAGCTCCCTGTATCTCAAGCATCACAGCAGGGGCTCTAGCCATAAGAGATCTCATCTGTTTAGTACCATATTCATTTGAGTTGGCTTCTCTCTCTCTCTGTCTGTCTCTCTCTCTCTGTCTCTCTCTCTCTCACACACATACACACACACACCACATACACCCTTCATCCATTCCCTTACTAGAGTTCAAGAATATACTCACCTTAGATCCAGCGACCTCATGCATCCTAATATTTCCCTGTTAGAGAGGAAGACACATTTTAAAGCTATTTGTGAAGCTGTTCCACTCAGAAAGTGCACATAAATTCTAAAGTAGCTATTTATTTGAAGTGGAAGGCTTTCATGGCAGGCATCCATAGATTTTCCTTGTTTTTTTCCCAGGCTGTTTGTTTATTTATTTAGAGTATGTATACCCCACTGCCCCATTCCACAAAGGCTCTCAGAGTGGTTTACAAATTGTTAATTTAACATTTCCCTGCTCTCAGGCTTAGAGCCTTGGAATAATTGATAGAAGAGATTATCTGACCAAACTTAAATAGATGGTAGAAGAAGGGCAGGCAAATCCTGCCTGAGGATATCACATGTGTGAATCTGGTTAGACAGCCCAAATAAACAAAGCAAGTGTAGTGTGGAGTTGACACCAGACTGCTCTCTTTGATTAGGCATGTAACCACATGGTGGAGAGATCTGGAAGAGAGAGCTATGTAGGGATCCTTGAATGAGTCTGATGTCCTCTGAGACTTAATGAGGGCCATTTCATGAAGTCTCTCTGGCTTTTCTTCGCAAACGAAGATTCAGGAAGGACTCATCCCGCGCTTTCTGCAAGCACGCTGATGACTAAAAAGGCCAATCCGAGATAAACAAGTCCGGTTGCAAAAAGCACAGCAGAAGGTCTCCTTGGGTGATGTTTTTGGGTTGTGATTCTTTCTGCGTTGTCGTTTCTCTTCAAGACTTGTTCGTCGTGAGTTCTCAAATAAGGCTGCAGCATTGTGGATAGTGCATCTCCATGCCTCCCGATGTGAGGCCAGGGCGGACCACTGTTGGTGATGAATTTGGCCAAGCCTGAGATGTTGTTTCAGGGAATCTTTGTATCGCTTTTTTGGAGCGCCCCTCTTACGCTGACCCGTGGCGAGTTCACCATAGAGTAGTATTTTTGGGAGGCGATGGTCCTCCATCCTAGCAACGTGCCCTGCCCAGCGCAGCTGTGTTCTCAATATCATGGCCTCAATGCTGGTGATCCCTGCTTGCTCAAGGACAGCAACATTCGTCACATAGTCAGTCCAGTGTATATTTAGGATTGTGCGTAGACAGCGCTGATGAAAGCGCTCGAGGAGTCGTAGGTGGTGGCGATAGGTGACCCATGTTTCAGATCCATAAAGGAGGATAGACAGTACGATGGCTCTATACACACTGATTTTTGTGCTTTACAGTTGTGTGAAAAAGAAAGTACACCCTCTTTGAATTATATGGTTTTTCATATCAGGACATAATAACAATCATCTGTTCCTTAGCAGGTCTTAAATTAGGTAAATACAACCTCAGATTAACAGCAGCACATGACATACTATACCATGTCATGATTTATTCAACAAAAATAAAGCCAAAATGGAGAAAATAGGATTGGTGGATGGTAAGTAAACATTTCTGTGCCTAATGTGGGAAATAGTCTGGGAAATAGTTGTAGAAGGGTAATGCATATGGAACAAGAAGTAAACATAGAACTGATCGGAATGTTTATGTTATATACTACTTGAGAACTATACCAACAGATAGTCTTAGAGAGGTTCATCATTATAATTGTATTTGCATAGATGGACAGTTATACCATGTATCAACTGTGCTCTACAAATTACTAATATCCAATTGTATGGCAATAAATCCTTGAGTGTTCAATAGAACATATACTGCTCAACCCCCCGCCCAATTGTTCTATTACTGATTGTTCAGGAGATTGTCAAAAGCTTCTAATATACAGAAGAGAACACTGTTGCTTTTCAACGTTTGGTGAGGAGTCTTTTGGGTACAGACCTAGAAAGCTCAGGTATGCAACCCGCAGTTACCAATTGTGAAAAATTTACTAGGTACTTTGAGGAAAAGTTGCTCATATTTGCTCAGAAGTTGACACCACACTTGTTACAGAGCGTAGAGAGGTGTCTGGTGCACTGTCTGGTCAGTTTTCATGGGATTAAATTCTGTTATTGTGGCCTGATGATGTGGACAACACACTTGAAGCAGTTTGGCCTACCACATGTAAGCTTGACCCATGCCCATCTTGGCAGATAAAATCTAGCAGGGGTGTATTGACCAGGTGGGTCTGGAGGGTCGGGTGCCTTGTTACGTCAGTGAGAGGTGCCTGCTTCTTTGAAGGAGGCGGGGATGTGCCCTCTCCTGAAGAGGACCTCCCTGGGCCCAGATGTGTATAAGAACTACCACCCAATTTCAAATATCCCCTTTTGGGGCAAGGTGCTTGATGGGCCACTTCAGGCATTCCTGGAGGAAACAAATTATCTGGACCCATTTCAGTCTGATTTCAGGCAAGGGTATGGTACTGAAATGGCCTTAGTTGCTGTGATTGGTGACCTACTCTTACCTATTGATCTTTCTGGTCTTTTAGCAGTTTTTGATATCACTGATCATGTTATCTTTCTGGACCAGCTCTGTGAGATGGGAGTAGGAGGCAGTGTTCGACAGTGGTTCTATTCCTATCCAGAGGGCTGGCTCCAGAGAATAGCATTGTGGGATTCCTATTCAGCCCCATGGCTATTAAGTTGTGAGGTGCCACAGGGTTCCATCTTATCCACCATCCTCTTCCTCCTCCTCCTCTTCTTCTTCTTCAATTTATGTAGCACCATCACTGTACATGGTGCTTCACAGGTAAAAGAACAATAAAACAGTTCCCTGCTCTCAGGCTTACAATCTAATTAAGACATGTCACAAAAGGAAAAGGGAATGGCAGTGTGGGAAGGAATTAAACCCAGTAGATACTGCCTCTTTTCTCTTTCTTGGATGTCAGGCCAGTGGCATTGGGACAGAGGGAGGTCCTTTCATCTGCAGGAACCGGTCATAAGGGGGTTTGGAGTAGAGTGCCATCAGTATGCTGATGACACTCAGCAATATTCCTCCCTGTCATTGGAATCAGCTGGGGTTATGCATTTGCTGGGCTGGTGCCTGGGTGCTATAATAGGCTGGACGAGAGCCAGTAAACTGAAGCTGAATCCTGAAAAGATGGAGGCTCTGTAGATTGATGGTTCTCAGGTCCAGAAATTGGGTAAACATCCTGGGTGGGATTACACTACCCCTAAAGGAGCAATCGTGTAGCTTGGGAGTACTCTTTGATCCATCCCTGTCATTGGAGGCCCAAGGAGCCCTGGTGGCGCAGTGGTTAAATGCCAGTACTGCAAGCCACCATGTTGCAAGTTCGATTCCAGTGGGCTCCAAGGTTCACTCAGCCTTCCATCCTTTCGTAGGTTGCTAAAATGAGTACCCGGCTTATGGGGGCAATTAGCTAACACACATTGGAAACTGCTTAATGCTGTGTAGATGTGTAAATAGCTATTGCTTAAAACAATTGGTAAGCCACTCTGATAGCCTTGTGGCTGAAGAGCGGGGTATAAATAACTAAAAACAAACAAACAGACAAACCCCTCTTGCTCAGAGTGCTTGGTGCACTTCAACTACAGCCTTTCCTGGACAGAAATAACCTAGCCACAGTAGTCCATGATCTCCCTGATTAGACTACTACTGCAGTGTGCTTTGTGTGGGGCTGTCCTTGAAAAGGACTCTGAAGCTGCAGCTAGTGCAAAATGCAGCAGCTTGACTGCTGACTGGAGTATCATATATACAGCATATCGTGCCAGTCTTAAAAGAATTAAACTGGCTGCCAGTACGATTCCGGTTTGAATTCAAAGTGATGACACTGTGATTACATTTAAAGCCTTAAATGGCTTGGGACCTTGATACTTGAGAGAGCACCTCTCCCCATATGTGCGTGCCTGAGGTTTAAGGTCTGCTGGGAGAGGGCCTTCCTCTGTATCCATTCACTGAGATCAATGCACTCTATTGGGACATGGGAGAGGGTCTTCTCAGTCATGGCACCCCAAATGTGGAGTGCTCTCCCCTTGAGGCCCACCTGGCACCAACACTCATGTCATTTAGGTTAAAACTTGGCTCTTCATCAAATTTCTCGGGCCTTATTAATTCATCTCAAATATGGTTGTACATAGTTTAAAAAACTTTTAAATCTGTTTTTAACTCACTGTTGTTGTTTAATGTTTTTCGCTTATTTAATTATTTCATTGTTTTAAACCATTTAACTTGTTTTCATGCTGTTTGTAAGCTGCTCCAAGATCTTTGATATAGGGTGGGGTATCAATTTTTTTTAAAAAAAATGTGTATGCAGAACTAGTTTGTGACTCTTCCTTTGGCACACTCTGTTAAAGGACACGCTCCTGTCCTCGTGTGTTTGATTTGGTTTCAGGCATCAGAACAGATCAAATAGAATGGTGAGGCTTTTGGATGAGAATAATCTCTGGGATCATTTGATCAGATCTGTGCAGGCAAGATTTCTACATAAACATACTGTACACACATTCTTCTCATTGTTTTGGGTCAGAAAATAGGAATCCCAACACCTGTTTAAATGGTAGTGGCTGTAATAACTATTGCTATAACATGGTTGGATAAAATGTAGTACCTGGAATATTAGATTTGAGCTGTGAGACCCATGTTCTGATTTCTTCTCAGCCATAAAGCTCCCAGGATAGCCTTAGGCAAGTCGCATTCTCTCAGTGATATCTACTGAACAGAGTGGCTGAGTGGGGTGGGGGGTGAAAGGATCTACTCAGCTCCTTAGTGGTAGGACAGAATATAAATTCAGTCTGGTTATCTATTAGTGTTTAAGGGCCATAGATAAAGGGCAACAAGGTGAGATGGGAAGGGGAAGGAGCTGTTTTCTATTCACTTTCTCTAATTAATTAATGATATATACTTTTTGATATTTGTACCTGTAGTAAATAACCTTTGTGTAACTATTCACATATGTCTAAACTGGACTGTTTTGACTGTCTGTACAATTTACACCTTCCATAGAGTTTTCTTTGACAAGGAATACTCAGAGGTGGTTTTACTGGTTCCTTTCTCTGAAATAAAGCCCACAGCACCTGGTATTTGTTGGCGGTATCCCATCTAAGTACCAACCAGGGTGATCCTACTTAGCTTCTAAGATCAGATGGAATCTGGTGCCTTTAGGGTATTTAGGCATCATGTGGTTCATGCCCACCTGATTACTGATGTCTTAAAGTTTGTTTACTGGATGTTTTTGATGCCTACTTTTTATTTTAGAAGCAGGTTTTATTTTGTTCATGAATCTAAAAGTTCTGTTTCACTTGATTTTCTTAATAGATAGGCTTGTTCAATGGTGTTCACTAGGATTTTGTTGCATCACCAGTGTGTATTGTACTTTACATAGCAGCATATGCAAGAAAAAGAAAAAGAAAAAAAGACAGCCCCTAGTTCTGAGGGGCTTGTACTCTAAATTTTAACAAGGGGGGAGGGAACAAGGGAAGAATGATTGTAAGAGGGAGGATGACTGAAAGGAGATTCTGTAGTTAGGTTTCATTTCAGTTGGAGGATGATAAGACACAGGCTTTATAGGTTGCGCTCTAGTTTATTGATATATTCCTAGTTCTCAATAAGTTCTTAGCACATATCTAAGTCATGCCTCATGCATGGCTTAGATATTTGTTGTTGAAGTAGTCTTGAAAAAGCAAGACCCTTTCCCCTCTCCCAGATAATCTTTCTGAGGAGTTCCTTTTTGTCTCTCTTCTCCCCTTACTCCAAGATCCCATGTGACTTCTTTGTTCTTTGCTAAAATTCATAGAAAGTTCTCAAGGCAGACACCCCTGGCCAACCCCATCTCAGTGATGTCATACCTATTGAAATCTGCTTAGTGGGAGGCCAAAGACATGCAAATAGAAAGATTCCCCATGGGTTTAAATGTCAGAGGATAACTTGGATTGCTTCCAGGACAAAAGGATCTTCCAGGAAAAGCCAGCCTGTCTTAACTATGGGGGTAGAACAATGTGAGGAATGATTTACTGTGTACTTACAGATATTTTTGGTGTGTATGGATTATTTTAATTAGCAAGTAGCACCAAGCATATCTGTAACAATGTGCATGTCACAGGGATTATGAAACTGTGGCTTGTGCTGGCATTGTTAATGTAAATGTTTTATTGCATTCAGACAAATTATTTCTTGTAAAATGACGTTCATAAATGTGGTCATTTGCACTTTAACTTAATTTCAGTGTTAAGCTTTACCATATTTGCTTTATACTTGCACAGACATGTTCTAAAATCATATAGGAAGAATGTTTCCACAAAAAGCTATTTCCTCTTATCATTCCAAATCAAAGTAATTCAACATGTGCATTTGAGAGGGGTCTTTAGCTTTTGCTTTGCAATATGATAAGTAGTTCATTAAAAGTTGTAGAAGGAATCAACTATATATGATTAGCAGACTGTTAAACTTCTGGAACAAAGGAAAATCCAGTAGTTCTTTCACTAGATGAATTATTCAGATTCTAACATAGCCTGGGCTTTATGTATATTTTACAGGATTATTCTCTTTTCAGGACTTTTTTGTTGCATTGCCTTTTTCTGATGAAGATATACATTGAGACTAAATTCCAGAACAATTGACACTTTTGTTGACTGAAATGGGGATGTTCCAGCCTGTGGTCATTGAACTGCGAGAATATTTAAATATGAATCGGTAAGTATTTTATCTTGTTTTAAACTTGCTAGCTTACTTCCCACACACACATATTCCGCAATTCCCTCTGAGCAACAGATATCGTACCTGTTTGTGGAGTTAATATATGTGTGATGGGCATCATGTGATGGTCTGGGGGAGCATGCCAGCAGTGGGGATGGCCAGAACCAGCAGTAGGTAGGGCTACAGAAGGCCCTCTCTTTCACATGCCCTTGCTCACACACTGTGTTTTTCACAACCTCTTACTTCCCCATCATGAGACAGACAGGGAGACAGAGATGGACATATCTATTTCTTACTCTTCCCGTTGTGTTTTTAAACCTTTTTTTTTCTTGGCAGGAAAGGCTTTATGGTTCCTTCTAGGAAAGGAACAGTAGCTGCTATAGTTCATCTTACCTCATAGTTTCTCCCTAAGATTCTTGAGAGAAAAAAACCCATAAGGGGCTAGAGTGGGGTTGGCAAAGTGCAGTCCTGGGGCTTATTTGTTGCCCTAGACTTCTCCAGAATTCCTGAACTACCCCCTTTTCTGGGGTGGGAGAGTTGAATAGCCTCTTCTATAAGCCTGCAGGAATGGTAATTAATCTTTTGAATAGTTTTCTCAACTTGTTTGCACTGTTTATCATTTAAAAAACAAGAATCCAAACACATTTTTTTTCTAAAACAGAAGTGGACCGGGCTAGTTCTGGTTTTGGGAGGCATTTATGGAGTCCAAGTGCCACCTTCCCCAAGAATTTCAAGAAGAAAATTTACCCCTGGACCCATCAAAGTTGCCCACTCCTGGCCTAGAGGTTCTCACCACTCTGGCCCACTGTATTCCATGGGTTGTCTCAAGAATGTTAACCATAGAGTTTGTGGGCTAGAATACCAAGAGTCTATTTTAGCATCTAAAAGGAAAAAAAGGTGCTGTGGAAAATACGGTATGTATGGAGGGAAATTTTAGGGGACAGTTAGGGCAACTGTATGCTATAGGTAAGATACATTGAAAGCTATATGTGGCCTATTGATCACATTTTTCCCTTGGAGTTAATATATGTGTAATATACCCTTGGTGTCTAGAGGGCTACTTTTAGTGCAGCCATAACTTTTTACATTCCCATTGTTACTAAAGAGTATTCAATGCATAGTTACATCCTGCTGATATGATTGTTCATGGTTTTAGTCCAGCTGCTGATTTGAATTGCATAAGAGAATACTGTATATGTTTTGGGTCATACAGGATAAAAATATTTAAATATACAGTAAAATTTAAGCATGTTGTTATTGCAAGTTTAACCACAGAATAAACTAGAGTTAAATATGTTTTTCCATTATAGCTATAGGTACAATCATTGCTTAATTATAGTGTTACTTCATGTTATTTGTAAGATCTTAAAAACTTGATACATGCAGTATACATACCAGTAATTCAAGTACCAGTTCAGTGAGTCTTGCCACTACCTCATACTTCCAGTGGGCTGTCTTTATATTTGAAAACTCTACATTTACTTTCATTCATCAATAAGTGTTCACTAATGTTTATTAAAATATTTTAATTTTTATAGAATTGCTAAACTAGTCCTGATATGGGTCAGCTGTTATACCCGAATATGACAAGTATCAGTTTATTAAATGGTGTGAACAGAAAGCTTCTACTGCAATTTTATACAAAACTGGCTTTCCTTGAGTTCAGTCCTGAAGGCTTTTTATTTAAAAAAAAATATGCTAAGTACAAAGTCTTGTTCATTTTGTACCTTATTTAAGCCAAGACATTGGCTAAACCAGGCTACTAACATGGTTAGTAAAAAGTGGAAGCAAAAACATCCAATCTTCTCCTCTGCAGCCATGCCAGAGCATGATGGGAAAGAGAGAAATTGATGAAACCAAGATTTGTTAACCATAGTTTAGTATTACAGCCAAGTAAGGCTGAATCTTCATTTGTATGCAGCCATTAATTTCATGCCAGGGAAATTACTTTGATGCAACCCCCACTCCCAGTTCTGTGCTAGAAATAAGACTACTAAATCACACTAGCTGGGCCCGGCGTACCATACGCCATTAAAAAAAACCTGCTCCCTGCCACCCCCTCCATTTGTTCTGCCCCCTGCCACCCCCTCCGTTTGCTCTGCCCCCTGCCACTCCCCTCCGTTTGTTCTGCCCCCTGCCACCCTCTCTGTTTGTTCTGCGCCCTGCCACCTCCCCTCCGTTTGTTCTGCCCCTGCCACGCCCTCCATTTGTTCTGCCCCTTGCCATCCCCCTTTCATTTCTTCTGCCTCCTGCCATCCCCTCCATTTGTTCTACCCCCTGCCATCCCCTCCATTTGTTCTACCCCCTGCCATCCCCTCCATTTGTTCTGCCTCCTGCCATCCCCCTTCCATTTTTTCTGCCCCCTGGCACCCCCTCCATTTGTTCTGCCCCCCCTCCACTCATTCTGCCCCTTGGCTCCCCACCCCCTGCACTCCAGCACACAGCACATCCACCCCCAAGCTACTCCCTCTCCCTCTCTAGTGGCCATGTTTGGAATCCACATGGTCCCGCCTCCAGTGTGCTGATTGGCTGCCCAACAGACCTGTGATTGGTTGGTCAGGTTCCTAAGCAGCCAATCAGCACACTGGAAACAGCAACATACTCAAGAGAATTTCATATATATAGATTAAGCAAATGTGAGATTATGCAGTTTCCTTAGAATTTTATATTATTTTTTGAAACTTTAGCTTTTTAAAATCTTTATAATAATATAAGCAACATCACACTTAAATATAAAACCATTTAAATGAACATTGTATGCAGCACCAATTTTAGATAAAGCTAAAGACGTATATAGAACATGTCTCAATCTATATGTTTATACCTTAGCATACTTCATTCTGAATTCAATAGCTGAGGTGTTTTTTATAAAATTACACATTTTAAAAAGAGATTTGTTTCATAAATGATATGATATCTGGTCATAAAAGGAGTTATGCAGTTTTATTAGGAAAGTACATGTAGTCCATTTCTACATGGTCAGTAGGCACTGATAAAGGCTACTTTCCATGAATCTGATGACTGAGAGAATGAATGTGCCACAAGGTTCGGTCCTGGTCCCAGTGCTATTCAACATCTTTATCAATTACTTGGATGAGGGAATTAGGGGCATACTTATCAAATTTGCAGATGACACCAAATTAGGAGGAGTAGCTAATACCCTAGAGGACAGGATCAAAATTCAGAATGACCTGGATAGACTGGAGAGCTGGGCCAAAGCTAACAAAATGAAATTCAATGCAGAGAAGTGTAAGGTACTGTACTTAGGGCGAAAAAAATGAAATGAATAGATATAGGATGTGGGGGACCTGGCTGAATGAGACTACATGCGAAAGGGATCTAGGAGTCCTAGTAAACCACAAGTTGAACAGTGTGATGCGGCAGCTAAAAAGGCCACTGCGATTTTGGGCTGCATCAATAGAAGTATAGTGTCTAGATCAAGGGAAGTAATAGTGCCGCTCTATTCTGCCTTGGTCAGACCTCACCTAGAATACTGTGTCCAGTTCTGGGCACCACAATTCAAAAAGGATATGGACAAATTGGAGCGTGTCCAAAGAAGGGCGACTAAAATGGTGAAAGGTCTGGAAACGATGCCTTATGAGGAGAGACTTAGGGAGCTGGGTATGTTTAGCCTGGAAAAAAGACAGTTAAGAGGCGATGTGATAGCCCTGTTTAAGTATTTGAAGGGGTGTCACGTTGAGGATGGAGCAGGCTTGTTTTCTGCTGCTCCAGAGACTGGAACACGGAGCAATGGATGCAAGCTCCAGGAACAGAGATTCCACCTCAACATTAGGAGGAACTTTTTGACAGTAAGAGCTGTTCGGCAGTGGAACGCACTCCCTCGGAGTGTGGTGGGGTCTCCTTCCTTGGAGGCCTTTAAACAGAGGCTGGATGGCCATCTGTCGGGGATGCTTTGATCGTGATTTCCTGCGTGGCAGGGGGTTGGTCTGGATGGCCCTCGTGGTCTCTTCCAACTCTGCAATCTATGATTCTATGATTCTACAGCATATCATACTAACATTTCATTAACGTATAAAACAAGAAAGACACTCAACATGATGCTTTGATTTAACTGAGAGACCAAGGTTTGAATCCTCATTGGGCAATAGAAGTCCACTGGGTGATCTTGAGTAAGCCATACTTTCTTAGCCTAAGAGACAGGCAGTAACAACCTCCTTTGAATAAATCTTGTCAAGAAAACCCATGAAAACCCACTGATTCTAAGTGGCAGCTGACCTGAAGGTACATGACACTAACAAAAATTGTGTCACCAACATAACTTAGCTAACACACATTGGAAACTGTTTAATGCAGTGCAGATGTGTAAATAGCTATTGCTTAAAACAATTTGTGAGCCGCTCTGATAGCCTTGTGGCTGAAGAGTGGGGTATAAATAACTAAATTAAAAAAAAAAAATAACAGTGTGTAGAAAGCTGGGAACAAAATGTACCATGTACACTTCAGGCATAATTTAGCATTAAGAACTATATATGTTTTGTATCATTATTTGCAACATACTGCTTTATCCAGGGGCAACCAGTAGATAAGATGCTTCAGGGCTATTGAATCCACTTTGGGTCTGACAACTCACATACAGATTGAGGCAGCTCTGGTAGAAGGTGTCATAAAACAGAATCAAGTGGAAAATAGTTCTATGGCAGTGGATCCACCAGCCACCCTTGTCTTTGTCAGCTTAATATTTAAATAGACATTTGGTCTGGTTTTAACTTTTCACACTGATGGAATTTTTCAGGATGGGATAATTTTAAAAGTTGGGAAGAAGCCAAGCTCATTCAATAAATAAATAAATAAATAAATAAATAAGAAATGTAAAAATAAGTATCTTCCTATTTTATTGTTTTTTTCCTACCAGCCAGATGTAATCCAGATAGCTCAAATTTTTAAAACAATTCTCAGTTTCCTTCCGTGAGTTTCATCTAGTCCAGTCCCCCTTCCTGCTGCATTTTTATACAACATATTAAACTCTGTGCTATAGATAAGTGATACTTGATAGAACATCTAGGGCACGTATGTTTTGGGTTTTGTGTTTTTTGGTAAGCTATCTATATGACTGTATTTTTTTGAATGCATACATTGCTTCAGTTCTTTCTTGCCTGTTTTTCAAGGTTAAAGCAGTGGAGCTTTATGTAAGACATGGATAGATGCAAACATGTTGGGCGGCTACGACTTGCCCAGGACCATTCTATTTTGAACCCCCAGAAGTGGCACTGCATGGACTGCAACACCACAGAATCCATTTGGGCTTGCCTGAAGTGCTCTCATGTGGCCTGTGGAAGATATATTGAAGACCATGCACTTAAACACTTTGAAGAAACCAGGCACCCTTTGGCAATGGAAGTAAATGATCTCTATGTCTTTTGTTACCTTTGTGAAGACTATGTATTGAATGATAATCCCGAGGGTGACTTGAAATTACTAAGAAGTTCTCTATCTGCAATTAAAAGTCAGAAGCATGACCCATCTGCTAGAAGTGGGAGGACGCTGCGGTCAATGGCTTTGGGGGAGGATGTTTGCAACCATCAGAGGGCCCCTCAGGGACAGCCTCAGATGCTTACAGCCCTTTGGTATAGACGGCAATCATTGCTAGCAAAAGCACTGCGGACCTGGTTTGATAAGAGTTCTAGAGGCCAGCGAAAATTAGAACAAAAGAAACAAATGGAAGAACTAGAGAGGAAGAAGGAAATGGCCAGGCAGCGGCGTCAAGAGATGAAACGGAGATTGTTGGAGGAACTAGCAAGCACTCCTCCAAGAAAAAGTGCCAGGCTTTTGTCACATATTCGCAGAGAAAATCTGATTCCTCGAAAGTTTAGAGACATGGAAGCAAGTTCCCCTACCTCAAGACGAGTGCAGAGTAGCAAATTCAAACAGTTCTATTCCATCCGGCGGAAGCCTCTCATGACTCCTGGTGTGACTGGACTAAAGAATCTAGGAAATACATGCTACATGAATTCTATCCTTCAAGTATTAAGTCACCTCCAGAAGTTTAGAGAATGTTTTTTGACGTTGGATCTTTGTGAAACTGAAGAACTCTTAGCTAAGACAGTGAATGGAAAGTCTAGAATGTCTGGAAAGCTGGTCAGTGGGCTTGCTCCTACTGAGTCAGGAAGGAATGATCAACTAGGTTCATATGGCAGGCAGAGCCTGCCAGCTGGCTTAAATGGCGGGTCCTCAATAAGCAAAAGTTTAGAACTAATACAGCCTAAGGAGCCAAGTTCAAAGCACATCTCTCTCTGTCATGAACTGCACACACTTTTCAGAGTCATGTGGTCTGGGAAGTGGGCTTCAGTGTCTCCTTTTGCCATGCTGCATTCTGTATGGAGTCTGATTCCAGCGTTTCGAGGTTATGACCAGCAAGATGCTCAGGAATTTCTCTGTGAATTGTTGGACAAAGTGCAGCAGGAGCTGGAATCAGAAGGAACAAAACGCAGGATCCTCATTCCCTTTTCACAGAGGAAACTCACCAAGCAAGTCCTGAAAGTGGTGAACACCATTTTTCATGGGCAGCTACTCAGTCAGGTATGCATTTACACTCTATTGCTGTTCTTAAAGCTGTTGATTTTCTGTGCAATATTTTTAACAACTCAATATTCTTGTGTGTATTTTGCAAAAAGGAAATTTGTTACAGTTCTCTTTTAAAGCAAAACTGGCATTTTCAGTATATGCTTCCAATGAGAGTGTAAGGACCAAATAACACATACGGTAGTTGCATGGCCCTTCTCCCCTCACTCCAATTGTGTGTGTGTTTTAGAGCTGGTGGGTTTTGAAGCCTGGTGCAGAAGCCATACTTCTACATGTAATGCCAGTTATGTATGAACTGGAGTTCTCTTGCAACGTGCCTCTTATTTTCATATGTTTGATGAGGCAAGTGAAATAAAATACAATTGTTATTGTTTGTAAAACAAGTGACAAGAACCAACACCACCTACAGAACAGCATTACTGAGGCTATACAATATTAAATGCCTTTTGCACATATAAATAAACTGAAGAACTAGATTCTGCCTCTTGTATAGTGATTTTTGCAGGCAATCAAAAAACAGAGCAAAAAATGCCTTTAAAATTAAGATATTTCTATCTTTTAGTAAACCAACCTGGCAGGATTGCTTAATGGATTTGATTTGTTTAATTTAACTGTTTTAGTGTTCATTTTTTTATCTGAACAAGTAATTCAGACCTATTAAGGATGTCATTTTAACATATGCATAACCTGAATGCATAACAGCCACAGATTTCAGCAGGACTAAATCCTTATATTTAGTGCATTGTACAAAGGAAGGTAAAATCTCATAATAGAAATTCTTTTGGAAATGCATCTCTTTCAAAGCACAGTCTCCATCTTACAGATGGATACAGATTTGAGTCAGTCAGAGCACAAATATATACTGTCCTGGTTGCCACTACCTTGTAATATCTCATGAGGATATTTCTGTGCTATAGAGTGTACAAAAATGTCTTAATAAATGTTTTCCTGCTAGGTCACCTGTATAACATGTAACTATAAATCCAATACTGTGGAACCCTTCTGGGATCTCTCCCTGGAATTTCCTGAACGCTATCACTCCATCAACAAAGGGATTGTGCCTGTTAATCAGACGGAGTGCATGCTTACTGAAATGTTGGCCAAATTTACAGAAACAGAAGCTTTGGAAGGGAGGATTTATGCATGTGACCAGTGCAACAGTAAGTAAGGGACTGTTCTGTGACTTGCACATTTAACTTTCCATTGTACCTCGTAAGAGATGTGCCTATATGCTTGCGTACCTAAGTAAGTGCTCTTTTCATGATTTTAAAATCTTCATTCAGCAGTTCAGAAATAAATGTTATATACTCCAGCGGGGATACTGAACATCATAGACTGAAAGCAGAGGTGGGCTATTGTGACTTTCCAAATGTGTTTGACATCTAACTCCCACCAGCCATAGTCAACATAGCAAATAGTGGTGGGTTATGGGAGTTGCAGTAAAAAAATAGCTGGCGGGCCAGAGTTGCCCATCCTTGCTGCAAAAGATTTAACTTCATTTAGAATGGTTTGAACCTCTTTGCCTCCTTTACATAGATTCTTCTCTGGTACTAAAAATAAATGCAACAGTTTTGCTGCATATGCCCCTCCTCCCAAACATAGAAAGAAATGTATAATTTTTCTGCCAGATTGTTGCGACAGATAAGTCCTCATAACCAGGGTGGGTTACTGACACATGAATAGCAAGACTTTTTGACAGAAACTGACTTCCCTTTAATGGAAGAAAGTGCACTTTTTGTGTTCTGAAAAACAGAAGGCACATTAGGGGAAAGCAATAATGGGTCTGTGGAAATGAATATGGTTTCTACCATTTTTAGACATGTTCAACTTGAATACATGTATGCTGTTGTCCATAGGTAGGCAGTTTAGAACTGTGTTTTCTTTTTAAAACTTGAGAATAAGAAAATGGTGTTACCCAATTTCTCTCATTTATTTCAATAGTTGTCATTTGAATCAAATTAATCTGCTACACATACAGATCCCTTCCACCTCTTCTCCCATATTTGGGAGAGGTGACTGTGTTGGTGTTCAGGAATTCTACTTTGGGACAGTTGCAATTGCATATACCTTGTGTTATCCCAGTTTTGGGACTATGGCAAGATATAAATCAAAAGAATAAAATATTCCTTCCCTCCCAAAGTTGAGTTGGTTGGTTGGTTTCCAAACAGTGATAGAAACTGAAAGAGTATTTTGGAGGTGTAAATCTTCACTACCCGAGGTCCCATGCTTCCCACTGTAGCATTCAAGCATTTAGCAAAATGTATATTATCATGTATTATTTTTCTTTCGAACCTTGAAGATAAAGAATTTTATGTTTATAAATAAAAATTCACATTCAAATTGCAATAGCTACCACAATTTTTCTGCATATAAAACATTGTCCTGCACTTTATAATACAAGAGTACCATGCAAATGTATAGTTTCTTATATCCCCATTCCTACATAGGGAGCTACATGCATTCCACACATTTAGGTCCCACAGAGCCAACTTGGAGGAACAGGGCCACAAAACATGGCAAAGACATCCCATGTTCTGTTTCTGTCCTTTCTTCACTCTATTCTCAAGGCAAAGAGACATTCTCTCTAGGCTTCCACCTTATCTTCACTGTCAGTATTGTTAATACAGGTTGAGTATCCCTTATCTGGAAATCCAAAATGCTCCAAAATCCAAAACTTTTTGAGTTGCAACACAAGTCGTGTAGTAAATACTATATTTGCAAGGCTGGAGAGAGACGCGCAGATGGCAGTGATGGCAGCTCCAGCTCCCTGAAGGCAAAATGAAAGTGTGTGGAGAAGGAGGTGCCCATCTCACACAAGCAGTGGTTGTACTACCAAGTCCCCAGCTGCTGTTGTTACCACCTTCTCTTTCTCATCTGGCAGCATGGCACTTTGCTACTTCATTTATGGCAGCAGGATCAAAGAGCTGAAGCTGCAAGTCAAGGCCCCCTGCAACAGCAAGCAGCCCTTCTTCCCATTCCTGCAGCACAAGGACCCGGAGCCCGAGCATGGAAGATGAGTGCTGAGTGCTGTGCTTTGGTCTGTGCCATTTGCTGCTGCTTCCTGGCTGAGCAATGGTACTCCTTTGAGTGGACACACAAACTGGTTGAGAAACACATGTATTGGCTCAAGCAGCCCTACCAATGTGACAGGACCATAGACTTCATGCATGACCCTTCATGCCAGGAGGCCCAAAAGGAAAAATCACATGTCTTTCTCAGATCTAAACTCAATCTTCTTGAAAAACAAAGAAAGAAACATCCCCCCCCCAAAAAAAACCCTACCACACACACACCCTACTACAATCCATCCCCTTCCCCCCATTTTTCCAAAACTGGAAAAAATCCAAAGCACTTCTGGTCCCAAGCATAAAGATAAAGGATACTCAACCTGCAATTGATTAGTACTAAGAGGATCTGCTGCAGAGAGGATGCAATAATTATTACTTTTTATTTAAAAAAACTAGACAAAAATGCTGCAATGATTAAGATTTTCGACTTTAATTTAATTTAAAATTAAGATTTTAGTGACTTCTGAGGGATTTGGGCTTTTCCCTTGCTAATTAATATTTTTTCCAAAGTCTTTTTACTATTGAGGATGTAAACTATAGTGTACACATGCAAACCATATGTATATGTGTTTTTAAGAGTTTTGAATTACTATGAAATATTAATGTAGATATTATGAATCTTTAATCTCCCTCTAAAGATTAGTGCCTAATCTTTATAGGAACTGTTGTGGTGCTCTTTTATGGTGTGTGAATAGTTTACCTTAAAATGTTTGTTTCTCAAATTATCTTTATTGCTCTTAATGTTAGGGTTTCATCAAATTTCAGTCCTACACTGATGAGATTGGATTTTATAAGATTTACTTTTGAGTAAACTTGTGTAAAATCGTGCTGTTAGTCTTTAATCTTTGCAGTATTTGCTTTTCGGCAAGGGAATAAGTCCCATTGAGCTTGGTGGGACTTGTATCTAAGTAAATGTGCTTAGGCATGCTGCAAATCCTTCAAGATAAGCAGCAGGGAAATTTATGTAATTATCTGTAATATTTTTATCCTGCTTCTCCATCAGAAAGGCTCTTTGAGCAGTTTAAATAAATGTACTTTCTGAAATACCTTTTAAATAAAACAAAAAAAATCTGTGCCTAGAAGCATATAACCTTGGGGCAGGGAATCAGAGGTGAGAAACCACTGGCAAAAAGAAATAAAACATATTTCAAATTTCCTGCAACAGCCTATTATTCTGACCCTGTGTACTAACAATTGCTGATGGAGATCTAAGCAGAAGTTCCTATAGCATTCCCATCCTCACTGTTATTGTTTAGATAAGTGGTGTCCAACCTGTGGCCCTCCAGGTGTTTTGGACTCCAGCTCCCAGAAGCCTGAGCCAGCTGGTTCAATGGTCAGGAATTCTGGGAGCTGTAGTCCAAAACACCTTGAGGGCCACAGGTTGGACACCACTGGTTTAACTGCTGCAGCAGTGAAAAGAGTCAGTTTGTGCAATTTTCCCTTTTGAAGACAGAATCCTGTAACATGCCCTCTATTTTAACTTGCCCTTTCTTAAATGTTATGTAGGCAAACGACGGAAGTCTTCTCCTAAACCTCTCATACTAAGTGAAGCTAAAAAGCAGTTAATGATCTACAGACTACCTCAGGTCCTCCGGCTGCACCTTAAACGATTCAGGTGAATTAGATGTGGTCGAAACAAGGGGACATCTTTATATTTGAAACTGTGGTGTGGATAATTACTTTGTTGCTGAACACTTATTAAGTGGCAATCTAACATACCCTTTTACTTTTGAAGAGAAGTAGAATAATGTTTTCCCTTTAATTCTGTCAGGACTCTTGCAAAGCACAAAGCCTCTATTTGTGAAAAAGAGTTGATACACATAATAGAGTGCTTGTGTGTTCATTGCTGAACAATTCCAACAAAATATTATCCACTCTATTACTTCTTTGTAATGTGTGTATGTGTCTCTGAATGCCCATTCCTGCTTTCCCCCCCCAAGTGCTATACTTAGAAATCCTACTGATATTTTTCTGATACTGTTAATGGAGTCAAGTTATTTTAAGCTGGAATTCTCTCAAGTAGATCCTGCAGAACACTGTATACATGTGAATATAAAGACTCAAGGCATTAAAGCCTGCTGATGTCATCCTGGGCTATGGATGTTGAAGGAATTGACTCAGCCATTTGACTAGGCGTGCTAGTGGAGTCAGTCCAATTGATGTGTATCTTTGGAAAGTAGTAACAACAGCTACAGTTTGAAGCCCCAGCACATTATGTTGGAAATAGTTCTCAGGGTGGTGTATTGTAAACTGCACATCTGCTTCTGACATATCTGATGCTCATGTCTGTTAAACAGGTGATATTACAGTATAACCAAAATAAGTAAATGTGTGTTATACTTGAGGGATGAGGATTCTGAAGTCCAGTAACAGCTTGTTTTAAATGTCAGAACCATAAGTATTAGTAAGTACTCTGAAAATAGATTGGGATGGACTGCACAGTTGATTTGCAAAGACTCAACAATGTGATGTTTCTTCTCTTACTAAATGTATGTAAAGGGAGAGTCCAGTTCTTGTCCTTCTCCAGAGCTAAGTTTTTACAGTTTTACTTTTTTTTTTCTATTTGTCTCCATTTCTTTGCAGATTCTGAAAAGCCTCTTACAACAAGTTGATTTGATTACATCCAGCTGTATAGACCTGTTAGCAAGAAAACCTTTTTGTAGTATTCATGCCAATGAATAAGAGTTCCTTTTATTGGACCAACTGATTTCCCCTAAATAATATTGGTTTACCCATCTTAGGTTTCCAAGGGAAGAAGAAAGCAGAAATATCCTTCCCAAATTGGAATGTATTTTTGTCTGTAATTGGAAAGAAAATCATTTTAACAATTTCCTAGGTTCCAGAGTAATTAGAGTTCTTTATTAAATGGCAGTTTATTGATTGTGAATTTCAGAAAATACTTCAAGCAGTTTGAAAATTAAAGCAAGTCAGATTTGAAGATGTATTTCATGGGATAATACTGCTGTAAAAATATGTTTTAAAAACCATTTTATTATTACTGGTATGTGAATTACAGTAGACTTGAAAGAGCATGTAAATATACATTTTAATTGTGTCAGTACCCAGGATTCCAAGACTATTCCAAATCTTATAATAACTTTACTACACAATTCTTCTGCCATTTTTGAAGTCCTTATGACTGCATGTCTTTGGATTATAGGTGGTCTGGACGTAATCACCGTGAGAAGATTGGGGTCCATGTCCTCTTTGAACAGGTATTAAACATGGAACCTTACTGCTGCAGGGACACTCTCTCCTCTCTTGACAAAGAGACCTTTGTCTATGACCTCTCGGCTGTGGTGATGCATCATGGGAAAGGGTTTGGCTCAGGACATTACACGGCATATTGCTACAACACAGAGGGAGGTGCGTGTGCCTTGTTACAAGGGGATTTTTTTTATTTATTACATCTTGTAGATTTACCACTTCTATAAAAATGTATGTGTTTTCTGTGATGGTGCATTGATAATAGTGTCTCTGCTAGGAGCACTAGGGATCAGAAACTGATTTTCATTCCTTCCCCTTGCTTACAGTGTTTCAGAACTGATGTTCATTACTCCCTTGTTTTCAACAAGTTGGCCTCTTTTTCTTCAACTTAACACCATATTCTGTGAAGTAGTTTCACTTGTTCAATGAACTGATACCTGTAATTCTCAAGTTGTAAAACAGTGCTGTTCTGATGAGAAATCCATTATGAATGGAGACTATCCCTCACCCACTTCATTATTTAGAAAAACTTTTGTTTCCTTTTAAAATGTTAGTACAGCATATTCCCCTGCAGCTGGAGAAGGTCAGAATTAGAGTTAGCTTTCCTTGAACATCATTCAGGATAACTCTGGGAAATGGGTAAGCTGAGATACAGAGTGCTCATTTTAGAAGCCAAAGGCTTGTGGCTGACTGTTGCAATCATTTATTTGTAGTCTTTGAGCAGCAGAACCATAACAAGGTGCTTTTGAGAGTCTCTTCTGTTTCCAAAGTGGTTTGCTTTTCAACAAACAGGGCTGCTGTTCAAGTGATACAAGCTCAAGTTTCCTTTGTGCGCATGGAACTGTGGTTTTTTTTTTTAATCCCATCCTCCATTAAGAATTGGCACAGGTGTAGGCTTTTCTCTCCTCTGTAGATGAGTCCAGAAAATAATGTTGTCAGATAAGTTCATTTCATTAACATACCTTGTCTTTTTTCTCCTTTTTAGGGTTTTGGGTCCACTGCAATGACTCCAAACTGAATGTATGTAGTGTGGAGGAGGTATGCAAAACCCAAGCCTACATTCTTTTTTATACTCAAAGAACTGTGCAGGGCAAAGCAAGTATCTCAGAAACACAACTTCAAGCTCAGGTGCTTTCCAAACACAATGATAAAGACAGAAGATTGACACTCCCATGAGAGGAAACATTAATATCTCAATCAGCTGGCTCATCTTTTTAAAAAGCCTTTGGAGTTCACTCATCTTGGCAGGAACAAATGCTGCTGCAGGAATTATTTGGATCCATAGTCTGGAAAAGTGGGCCTCCTACTATGTGCAACTCTGTTCTATGAGATTGTAGCAGAACATCTATTTTTTTTAAAGACAGATGTATTTGTAAACCCCTTCCTCTTCTAAACAAAACAAAGAGTAACAGCCTCCAATATCTAGGATCATTTTCTTCTTTCAAAGAGAAATGTAATGTGGCATGGAAAAGTAGGTGCATCCAGACTTCTATGTACAACCAGGATTCAAAGCCATCACATTGACCACAAATATATAAATTCCTCCAGAAAAGAAATTAATAGGTACAGTAGAATCTCATTTAACCTATGCTGTCTTGGTATAGTAAATGGTTGTTGCACCACTTGGTGTAACTACCTTACACAATTATTATACAACATCCATCTTTCTAACCCAACATAATTTGGGTAGATGGTGTTGTACTGTGCTAAAAATCCAAGTTAAGATATTTTTCACCAGCAAAATGTGCTCATCAGCTCTAGTTTGTTATTTTGTGTAGTAGGTATGTCCTCTTTTCCATGATCATTCCAGTCTGTTGGAATGAACAAAAGCTGAAATTACATAGAAGGCTGAAGAATGTGTCATGAAATCCAATTTAAGCATGCTTAAAAATGGCAAAAGTGTTTTTTCATGTTTTTACCTTTATATTTTCAGTATCTGCTAAGAAGATAAATATTTCAATTGATGACACAGTCTCCTTTTTCCTATGTAATGTTTGCAGACATTATGGGATAGCCATGACTTTCAAGGCTTTCATTATATATTGGCTGTCACATGATGATCACTGCATGGATTAGTATGTGACTTTACCCAGTTTCACAGTGGATGATTTGGTTCCTGTATCATTAACTCATTTTGTTTTTCATCTGCTGCTGTCAAAACATATCAACTCTTGTCCTATTTGCATAATAATTTCTTATGTGCAAAGAGTGTTCAGGGGGTATACTGGTTATCACACAGATAAAGACAGAACAGCACATACTAACAAAATCCTAAACTTTGTCACCATCCTCCCAGTGAATTATCTTATTATTTTCAAGGCAGTGAGTGTTCAGAGTCATATTGGAAGGAGATTGTTTCTGCCTAAACTGTGGAGAAAGTGTAAACATCTTCTTTCCCTTCCCTCACCCCCGTTCATGGAGCTTTAGAAACACAGTTCACACACACATGCAGAAGCCAGTATTCAATTTGTGATTATGTGTGCCATCACTGTCACATGCCTGGATCTCACGTGCTTGATCACTTCAACATGAGTTTCCACATAATATGCTATCTGTGGTGATTTCATTTAGAGCTGTTGCTGACCTTTTCTAATTACACTTGTGCAGCGTGGCAGAAAGTATAGTCTTGGAAAACATAGGTCTTGGTGTGGTTGAACAACTTGGGGCTTTTGAACTAGAAAATATAGGATAAATATCCCACACAGTTCAAAGAATGAAGGTAAAGCACATGAAATGTAGATTTTTTTCCCTGGGTTTGTAACTAGTCTTTGAGGGCAGTGCCCTGTAGGAAACTGTTCCTAATTGTTCTTAAGAAATAGGCCAACTTGAAAGATGTGGGTGTAGCCTTGATTCAGTTGCTATGGAAGCTGAGCTTTATTAAAGACAACAGATCTAATCTTGCAATTGCGATGAACAGATATCAGCATATAGACCACGGGTTCCTTTGCTAGAGCAAAACACAGGTACTTCAGGAAACACTTTCAGAGGCACAGTCTTTTTATAAATATGGCCATTCCCACCTCTGGCAAGAACACAAGCTGCAACAGTGGATTTAATTCTCAGTATTCATTGAAAAATGTTAGGGAGGGGTTTCACTGGTGTGCTAGAAATCTGCTTTCCTGGCAAATATGAGTAGATGGGTTTTGAAAGATGGACAGGGATTTGATGTGTGCAAGATTTGCAAATGTTTTCCTGGAACTACTAGCTTCCTGATAAAATTGAATGGCAAAAGAATGAAAGGAACAAAAACTAAGGGCTTGTCTCTTCCTGCTCTTTTCTCCTAAAAAACTGAAGTGCAGAAAAGGTTCCACAGAATTTGCAGTCTTAGTCGGTGCCAAACAGACTGATTCCACTAGACTTTAGTCTGCTGTTCAAAGTGGTAGTGATTAGCACAATACACATTTAGCTTACAAGTATTGGGTATACTATATCAACATGCCTGGTATTTCAGAAGACTCTCCATGAGAAACATCCTTAGTAATAAATTCAAAGCCCACTGTCTGATAGATGTTACAGTTGCAGTAACTGATTCAATATAACAAGTTGAATCCCTACAAATCACAGTGCAGCATTGGATTGATACTATAGTGAAAACAGATTTTTCACTAGTAAAATTGCCAACTGACAAAAGGAAGAATCCAGCCTTTCATCAACAGCCACCTAATATACAAAAATCAGTATCTGAAAGTTTCACAACATGAGATAAACACCATCAAACCTACTGCCTACATACTGAGCTATTTTTAAAGGAAATTATTTTTAAAGGAAATCTTTCCTTTTAAACTCTGGGGGCAGAGGCATGTGAGCAGAAGGCAGGGCCAATCTACCACCACCATAGCACATCATCACTCGTTTCTTTCTCCTAAGCTCAAGAGAGATAGTGTAGGGTGTGATTATTTTAATTTAGGTGCCTGCAACTCTCTCATGCATGCCCCTACTTCTATTTTCTTCATCTTCCCCCTTTTTTGCTTCTTTACCCCCACTCAGTCCCTCAGTTAAGGATTTGCTGCCTCAACTATCCAGATACTGTAAATAGGACAAGAAAACTGGTTGATGGGCAGCAAGCCACCTGCTCAGCCTGAGAGGCCTGACCACACAGCATGGTAGCTTGGACATCTTGGTGACAAATGCTTCCTTGTTCTAGTTACTGTGCTTGTTGGTTGTACCTGTGCTTGCCTGGCTGTTTCTCTTGTTCTCCCTATGGCAGTATAGCTAATACCGGAAAAACTGGGGGGGGGGCCAGGGGCAGGTACAGAGGGCCTCAAGCTCTATGTAACAAGCACAACTACAGAGGTTGATTTAAATCCTGACACACCTACCATTAATACTCATCTTTTGACTGAGTATTGCAGGAATAGTTGCTACCTGTATTAGATGCATAGAAGAGAGCATAGGGGAAGGAGGAGGTATGTTGGTAGCCATGAATGCTTCTCATTTCCCAAGCAGATTTGGAGAATGGTAGCCTCTTGTGTGAATAATGGAGTGCCATGAATGTGGAAAAATGTGCAATTAAGTTATCTCAATAGGGAAGGAGGGAACTGTCCTTTGAACTGAGCTTGCTGTTTCCAACACTGTGAGGTTTCTGTAATAATTAGCTTTTATTTGGAAGCGATAGCGTATAGCATTTTTTATGCTGTTTGTTTTATATCTGTCTACTGCAAGCAGTGCTCTTGCTATGCTGTGTACACTGTTTTAAAGTGTCCTGGTTGGCAGAAAATTTAGTAATAATGTTTCTTGACAGTTCCATATCTTCCCATTATAATGGAAGCCTATCAGAGTAGCAGATCAGATAACATGTCTTCCCAGACAAATTTTCTGAGCCACATTCCACTCCTTTGTTTGCATATGTGTTAAAGGAAGGCTGACATGCTAGTTCAGATCCTGAAAACGTTTATTACTGAGCAATGTGTCACTTCACTCAAGAGCCCTCACATGCTTACATGGTATGACTAAAAGCTCATCCACACCTTTTAATCTATGGAGGTAAGTGCATTCCTTTAAGGGCTCCCTATTCTAAATTATGTTGATTAGGAAGCAAGCCCATTGAATTGGTGTGACTTATTGCTGAGTAAACATGTTCGGGATCAAGATGTAGGAAGTGTACAAAGAGGAGTGCATTGACCTCATTTAAAAATTAGAGATTTTTTTAGTTAAGCAGAACAAAGTTAGTTCTGTGTCTGTAACTAAAACCAGCCATGAAAAATAAAGCTGGATTGAGCAATTTAGTATATCAAGTCTTTGAAAGGAAGTCTTTAGTAAAGTAGCTTAAACTTATTAACTTGATGTAATTTATCAAGTTCTCAAACGTTTGTAGAAGAACAAGCAGCCACTGATGAAAACTACATAGCTGTGATTTGTAATGCCCAATGTTCTTTATCAGACTTTGGCACGCTTTCATATGCTCCCATTCTCTTGTTGAGGACATACTTGCATATTGCCCTTGACAAAAATGGTGCCACCTGGTCAAACTGTCATCTTCCCGTTACATTTAGACATACCAACTCACACTGTGACATTGTCAGATTGTGAGTTTCCTTACTCCCGGTAATGGCAAATCACATGCTATCATGAAATGTATGGCTTAATGGGGGGAGAAAGCTATGAACTTGCAATTTATAGCAACATTCCTATGCTGAGTGTAATAAACAGTTCCATCGTGACTTTCTGAACCACTAGTCTTTTAAAACAGTGACAACATTCTCAGAACTATCATCTATTGGTCAAAACAAGTAGAATGATACATATTTACTTGTACTTACAAGCACAGTGTCTTAAGTATAGAATTGCAACTAGCATTACCTAATGTGATTAAATTTGTGAGTAAAAGATGTCATAAAATCCTTTTATTTCAGAGGCTTCCTGCAGGCATTGGAGAAATATTAATAATGTGAAGTCGAAGGCTTTCACGGCTGGCATCCATAGATTTTCCTTGGGTTTTTTCTGGGCTGTGAGGCTGTGAACAGCTCGGGAAAAAAACCCAAGGTAAAATATTACTAACTTTACCAACCAAGCATGTGAAATCAGACTATCCCAGCAGGCAACTCTATTGTACTGCAAAGTTTAATGGTGCAGATGCACTCTTTTGTTATATTTGAACTCTAAATGTTTTCATTCACTTCAGGGAAAGCATCACACACGTACAAATTAAAATGTATTTAAAAATTGGTGTTAAATGTGTCCTATGGACTCAAAAGGAGACTTTTCTGTATAAAAAAGTTCTCTTTCATGTAGAGAAGGCCTGTTTCTGATTGTAAAGTTGCTTTGTGTGCCATGTATGCCTGATGAGAGAAAAAGAGTGAGTTTTGAATGTCAGTTAATTGTTCTGAACACAGACTGCAACAATGTTCCAACAGTATTGCTGACAAAAAAAATAATTTTTATGAATGGGATGAAGATTGGGGGTGGGGTTAGTTTTGCCTACTGATAAAGCTTTGTGAGCAGTTTTTTTAAAGATGAAAAATTGGTGCCTTGTATCTAATTACATTTTGCATGGGACACAAGTTTTAAGTTCCACCCACTCCCAAATCTGTCTTTCCAATACTTTAGTAGCATTGCTTTTTTTAAACATTTCATATCTGTATGTGAATGGGGAAAAAGGTTCCTACCAGCAAATTGATGTATTTTACTTTATGTGTCTAAAGACTGTATTTCTAATAATGGAAATGATTTCCTTAAAGGTAGACCATAATTTTGGATTTTGTGTTAAATCTTTGTCAGTAAAAACTTTTTTCAATTAGAATTTTTTCCTCTTTAAGCAAGTACTTTTAATGCTAATGTGGAAAGTAAGAATGCCTAGATAAACCTGATAAAGCAGGTTCTATGCATCAAGACTGAACATTTTAGTGCCCCGAGTCAGCTTTTGTTCCAGAATTCATACAGAATTAGACTTGTATGTCTAATTCAGCAGCACTGTCACCTGAACAATTGTTTTTAAAAATTTCCAAACTGCAATGTATAGGTTTGTTGTTTTAAATAAAAACAGCCAAGTCATATCTAGTACCCCTCCTGTCCCAGCCAGTGTAACAAAATGGAACAATAACTTTTAAAAAAACCAAACACCCCTCTGTGGCTCTTTTTGGAGAACCATGATACAGTGAAATCAAATAATGATGTGCTCTGGTTGTCAGCAAGTTGGTTCCACTCAGGACAATGCTAAAATTCTCACTAGACTCAGGAAATGCAAAAAAATAAAAATAAAATAAATTATATCCTAATACTGATCCTAACCTACAATACATTGGAACTTTTATTGGGGTCAGAAAACATCCCACAACCCACTCAATGTTAGCTTTTTATAAAAACCTTGTGTGTAAGGTTACATTAGTGACTGGCACTTAGCAAAGCAACAGTTCTCTTTTACAAATGCACTGCTTTGTGCTTTTTCCAGTTATGAGGACAATTACTCAATCCTGAACCAGATTCAGTACTGCTGCATTGTATATGGTAGCTGTTGGAAGCTAAATATGTATATACAAAGGTGATTAAGAGAATCCAACATCTACTGAATTCTTTCATGACATCAAATTTAGCATATATTCCAATTACTAGAGCTATCTCTCTTTAAATCTAGCAGCCAAAATAGAGTGAAACATGGTCTCTATTACATTGTTTCAATATGCATGCTTGGAAGGAAATCATAACATGTCTGTCTAGACCCAAGATTTATTATTTCTAGTACACAATGCACTGTAACTGTGCAACAAAATGATTTGCAGAGTATGGGTTCCACTGTATTGTTCAATTTAGCTGAGAGCCTGGGGAAAATGGTAGACATACTAATAATGGTTCAGCAGAGTACTGCAATGTATATTGTGGAACTTCAGTAGCAGGGGGGAAAGCCAGCTTTCTTTAGAGGAACTCTACATTTTCAAACAGTATCAACTGAAAACCTACAGATCAAGCCAGGTTTATTAAGGTACAAAACCAAAGTGGGAGGAGCCACTCCCCAGTTCATCCCCAGTACTTCTGTGTATCCTCCCGCTGTCTACAGGAGGGTGTCATTTCTCCATCCAGGTTTGAGAAACCTTTGCTGCTCTATAATTTTCATTACCAGAGTTGCAATCTACTGGTGCTAAATCAAGCAGTGTCTTGCAGCTTCTCTTTCTAACTCCACTCAGTCCAAAAGTATCCTTGAAACCCCAACCAAGCCAATGAGGCAAAGCTGTAGGAAAGCTACACAACTAAAAGTGAATATAAAACATGCCTTTTGAACATCCTTTTTAAATATTACTATCTGTTCTACACTGAAAGCAAGAACTGTTCTGTTTTGGGAGCCCACCATGCAAAACTTTGTAAAACCATTTTGTGGTATCATTAAGAAATCTATTGCTAGTGATGAAACTCTCATATGTTTTTCCCTTAATGCTAAATTACTCCAGTATGTTTTAAAACTGTTACGCTATATTGGGGGGGGGGTCTGTAAACGCATATTTATGGCTGCTAGGTTTTTTTGTAGGGGGATTTTAAGCCTGCAATTATACTTCTGGTTACTGCTTGTGTGGTATCAAACTGCTTAAGTTGACACCTTCCAGTCACAATGGATGCGGCTTGCAGGATGGTGATTAGTGATGGCAGACAAACCTATAAATTGATCGCTGCAATGCACAAATGTTTTTGGATTGCAGCAATTAGGTTTTTTTAACACGATAATCTGGATTTGATAGGTACCAAGAGCTCCATTATAAACTGATAGGAAACTGTGGGTTATGAACAGTGTTGTGCTCTATGTGCAAAATCTTATGTTCTTTCCAACTTTTCTTAAATTCAGCAGACACTAGGCCCAAAGTTCTAATTCACCTTTAATGGCAACTGAAGTCTTAGTTGCATTTTGTTTCCCCTTCAGATTCAGCTACCTTTCATCCCCATATGGGAAGAAGAGATGGCTCACATGAAAAATCCTATTTCCATTATCAAAGGAAACTTTAAAGAAGACATTTGCAGTGCTAACAGTATTCCCTGAGGGGCACAACATCTTGGCCTTACTTTGTTAAAATTGTTCTTCATTAGCAAGTGGTTTCCTATTAACTTAAAAAACATTAGAAGCAGTCCAGGACACCAAAATGCTATGCAACACCAAATGGTTTCATTTCCATATACAATATAAAATCATAATTCACAACACCATACAACCATTGTGCTGACTGAAAACTATCCATAATTAAGGCTCACCAAGGCTTTCTAAAATGTAGTTTCCCTTTGAATAGTTAACATGTCCTACTTAAACAAAGGATTGAGGCTTGTTACTGCTTTTAAGTGTAAATTATGAATCATGTTTTTATGATTTTTGTAAATCTCTTTTTACCTTGTTTTTGTAAGCTGAAATTTCCTATTAAAAAGAAAAAGTCCAATGCACTCACATGTCTTTATTTTGCACTTCAATTCAGAAGATATTAAATTCTTCATAACAGAAACCTATTCCATTTACAAAGGAACTTACATTTTGAATAACTGACACTAGCAAAAAAAAAGTAGAGCTTCAAAGACTACACTTCCATTTGGACTCCAAACAATTTGTTCCCAAACCAGTGAAATGAACATAGGGAAAATTGTACAGGTAAAGCGTTGTCTTGATGTTGTCGCTAATCCTTCACACTTGAGATTAACTTCTATACCTGCTGATGCCTCGAATACTTGGAATAGAAGCCACTTGGAAGATAACATCTATACAAAATGCAACTCGTTTTGTCACAGCAAGAAGAAGTTCTGACTTCAGGTAGTTCTACTTCACTGACATCTGCAATCAAATATTACAAAGGTTAGGATTAAGCTGCTGCACTGCTGTACAAGCGAGTTAACATATAGCCTTCCCATAAATACCCAGGGCCCCATATGCACACAAGTCTGTTCAGCTCCTATTTTAAAATTTCTAGCAGATGTTAATCCAGATAAACACAGCAAATATTCAAATACAAAAGCTCACATTTGGTGTATTTTTCTTCAGACAGAATCAAAACAGGTATAGCATACACACCGTATTAGCATGTCTGTCATAGGATTGATGAAATACAGTGTTCTCACAGGTCACCTTAACGTGTTACAAGCTTTTAGAGTAGTCTAATTCTCAAAAACCTGCATGAATGGTGTCATAAAAGTCTAATAATGATTTACAGCGCGGGTGGGAAACTGGAAGGCTAGGTGGCCACATAAGCCCCCCGGGAGACCTTGGAGGGACACCCCCTCACTGCACCTGTTCCTGCAAAAAAACCATACATTTCTTTTCCTCTGGAATGTCCCTAGAGGGCATTTTGGGTCATTCTGAAGTAAAAAACAAAAATTCTGAAAAATTCTGCAAAAAAAAAAAAAAGTTTTGACTCCTAAATTTGGAGGTAGAGATTTTCACCCCAAGTGGCCCTGGGAGGCCACACTTTGTCCACCCTTGCTTTACAGTTTTAGGTCTCCACAGACACTGGCTTTGGGGACAAATATTTTTCTCTAGGTTATTTTTAAGCAAGCAGCAAGCTGCATAAATGGCAAGAGTTAAATACAGGGTTACTTCCATTCAAGTTTGCCCATTTAAATAAATGGCTCTAGCTAAGAACAATTAACCTCCAGTCTCAGAAAAATTCAGAATGCAAAGGTGACACCATATTATTATTCCCCACCCCCCAAAGATCTAAGCTTAACAGCCTAGTTTAGTGAAAAGGCAATGAACAAAGGCTGTGTTCAAGGAATCCTTTTTAAAAAAAGCTTTGCTTGTCTAGAACAAGCACCATCATATTTACTCAAGTCTTCAATTAACTATTAATCTGATTGAGAAGAGATAAATTTAGAGGATATATGCATGCTCTCCCAGCCCTCCCCGTCTTGGCTACTTACCATCTCTGCTATGCGACAGGCTGTGGTGCCATCAAATCAATATCTGTTAAATTTCTGGCTACCCAAACTCCTACTGCAAAGAGACCCAGATTAACAATGAGGTTCCTGAAATAAATACAAAATAGGTTTAATGATTATGGCTAATATTGCTGATTACATGCAATCCTACTGAAGATTTCCTTTCAAAGGCACAAATGCCAAATATGCACATACATCAAGGAGAGTCAATTTAGCACAATCCCACCTTAAGAACCATAAGAGTTTCCTAGTAGGCAAGTGTATTCAAATGCCAAGACATGCCTGTTCTTATGTGTTCTCTGCTGCCTCTTCAGGCCAGAGCTTCTAACTATTCATCCTCCTTTGTTGCTTCATATACCCATGAAGAGAGAACTATTTTTCTTTCTTTATGGCACTCCCATGTTTATATAAGTAAGATAAAAAGATTCCTTCGAAATAAAATCAAAAGTGTTATCTACTCCAGCAATCTGTTTCCACAGTGACCAACCAAATGCCTGAATGGGAAGTCTACAACCAGGACATGAGAGAAACAGCACTCTCCCACTTGTATTCCCTAATAATTGGAGTCAGAGGCACAATACCTCTAATACTAGAAGTATTATACAAACATCTTTAACAGCCACAGATACTTGTGTGTGTCTTCCAGTCTGTTGACTTATGGCAACCCCATGAATTTCATAGGGTTTTCTAGGGCAGAGAATTTTCAAAGGTGGCTTGTCAATTCCTTCCTCTGAAATATAGCCTACAGCACCTGATCTTCATTGGTGGTCTCCCATCCAAGTACTAACCAGGAATGACCCTGTTTAGCTTCTAAGATCATAAGGGATCTGGCACCTTTAGGGGATTTAGGCACAGATACCTTTAGCCTCCATAAATTTTTCTAATCCTCTTAATAAAGCTGCCCAAATTGTGGACCTGAGGACATAAAGTCTATAATTTAACTATGCATCACATAATTATGTTATACCTATTCTCAATCCCTCATGTAACAAGATAATCATTTTAAGGAATTTTGGGGGGGACATCCTAGTCACAGCTGCGCTGGGCAAGGCACGTTTCTAGGATGGAGGACCATTGCCTCCCTAAAATAGTACTCTACGGTGAACTCGCCACGGGTCAGCGTAAGAGGGGTGCTCCAAAAAAGCGATACAAGGACTCCCTGAAACAACATCTCAGGCTCGGCCAAATTGATCACCAACAATGGTCCACCATGGCCTCACATCAGGAGGCTTGGAGACGCACTATCCACAATGCTGCAGCCTAATTTGAGAGCTCACGCCGAACAAGCCTTGAAGAGAAACAACAATGCAGAAAGAATCACAACCCGGAAACATCACCTAAGGAGACCTTCTGCTGTGCTTTCTGCAACTGGACATATTTATCTCGGATTGGCCTTTTCAGTCATCAGCGCGCTTGCAGAAAGTGTGTGATGAGTCCTTCCTGAATCTTCGTTTGTGAAGAAAAGCCGGAGAGAGAGATATTCTCAGTCTCCCACCCTTCAACTTCAAAGAATTACCCTCAGTTCTCATGGGGGAGGGGGATTTTCTGTATCCAGTTTTTCCACACTGTACAAAACCCTGTGATAAGTTTCCCTTAGGGTTGCCACAAGTTGGAAACAGCTAGAAGACACACAACAAACATAGTTTTATATATCATGTCCTCCCTTATTATGAACCTTTTTAAGTGGGGGGAAAAACCCCAAATGTTGTAACTTTCCCCATAAGGGAGTCCCTTGCTCCAATTCCTTCATCATTTTAGTTGCCTTTTTCTATACAGCTCTAAGCAGAGACGTAACAACCAGAACATTACACAGTATTTCAGTTATGGTTGCACTCTAGATTTGTATAAAAACATCATGATATTGTTAGTAATATTTCCTTTCCTAATGATACCCAACATGAAAGCTGCCTTTTTAGCAGAAGCCACATACTAAGGTGATATTTTTTATTAAACAGTATTGCCAGTTCTGATGCCATTAGTGTATTAGTGAAAATAGAGCATTTTCTCTCACTTTATACTTGCTTACAGTAAGCTGTTCTTGTATCTCTCAATTCTGACCACCATGAAACGTAATGATGATTTTAAAAATGCCTTTAGGTGAAAGGGTAAGCAGGTCACTCCCCCACCCCCATATTGTGCAGTTATAATAGTACAACCTACAACACAACATTGAATTTCAGGGTACTCCCATTTAGAGTTCCAGCTACCCTTCACCTGTTAAGGATACTCCATTCTGTTCTGCCTACTGATCTGCCAGTTCCACTTTTCATTTTGGTCAGCCAGGATTCCACAATAAATGAACATGGTGTTCCTTACTGGCTGTTCTGGGGTTTTCTCCACACATATTTTCTCCCTCCTGGAGTCTACAAACCTTGGGATTCTTCTGAAGCTACTGATACTCCACCCTTGTGCATGTCTGATGCTATTTTGCCTACAAATAAAGATCAGTATACACTGACACTAGTAACCTATTAGTGACATACACTCTTGTAATATGGTCTATGAGGGCAGGTGTCCTTTTGGGGACATCGCTGAAGAAGTTTTTGAGTTCCCTCTTCTGCAATGTCCCCATCTCTCTTCTCTCAAATTAAGAACCACAGCCTGCCCACACTGGCTGGTTACTGACCAGGGGAGCACACTCCACCCCTTTGAATCTGCCTTAGGTGATAGAAGGAGCCACACCATGGAGTTACTTTCTACACTCATGATGTAGGATCATGCCCTGGATCTTCCTATACTAGTCTGGCCAAATTTTGAGGGAAGATTTTCTCTCAGTTCCACCACTTTCATCAGCATGTTTGGTGAGGACATGAGAGAGGGTCTTCTCAATAATTGCTCTCAGGCTGTGGAACTCCCTTCCACAGGAGGCTAACCAGAACCCTCCCTTTCGCCTCTCCCTCTGCTAGCAGGCAAAAGGTTTTATTCATACAGAATTTTCAGAGCTAACTGGATACAGCTGTCTTTTAACTGCACATCTTCTTACCCATTATATCATATTTTCTGCCTGCGATGTTTTCAAATATTTCAAGTTATCTTAATTCAACATTTTTGTTATTTAATGTTTGGTTTTAACTGATTAGTTTCAAGTGTATTTTATGTTTCTTTATGCTGCAAACTGCCTTGTCTCCTGCACTGAGGAGAAAGGCAGGCTATACATTAAATAAATAAGAGGAATGAATTATGAAGATACACACAGGAGTGAGGCAAGAGAAAGTAACACCCAAAAACCCTCTCCTGTGCTAAGCTCTAAACTTTCGGCTAGACCTGATCAGCCTGTCTCCTATCCATGGGCTATGACATCAAGCTGCCTTTTAAAATGGTTGAATGGCACGAGTCTTGGAGTGTATTGTATTTTTTACAGTTTGTGAGCTGCTTGGGCTACAGAACAGCACAATGCTTTTATGGGAAAATATCATGAATACTGCAGTTATCTTTATCAAGTTTGCCTCCTCCCTTCCCCGCTAGTTTCAAAATAGCAATAAGAGGCAGGTGAAATTCATGACTTGCAGGACTGACACTCAGGAAGCAGCTATTAACAACTTCGTGTTCTGCTGAAATACTGTATCTAGTGAAAGTATTGATTTCAGTTAACTTAGGCATGTGTTTCTCTGCAGAATTAACATATTGTTCATATTCATAAATTACATGATGCACGCATTTCTGTCTTTGTGATGGGCATCTTGTTCAGTCTATTGAAGAGGAAAAGCTTTACAACTGTCAAATGTGGTGGTGGGGGATATCCCTTATAAGGGACAACTGCAAGTCCGCTAAGGGACAACCTTTCTGGCCCTCCAAAAAGGGACTTCTCTTATCATAAGGGGCACCTGGCAAACCTATTCCCAGCACAGCATCATGGGCGGGAATCTAAACCCTTTCTGCCCACCACCCTATCATGGGGATTTCCCCCTCAGAATTTGTTCAGAGAGGGTTTGCCTTTGCCCTCCTCTGAAGCTGAGAGTGTGACTTGTCCAAGGTCACTGAATGGGTTTCCACGGCTGAGTTGGGATTTGAACCCTGGTCTTCAGAGTTGTAGTCCACCTTTAAACCAGTACAGCACACTGGTGTAGGGACAAAATCAGGGCAAGAACCTTTGTTTGGCATTTATTTAATTTATAACCCACCTTTCTCCCAATATAGGACCCAAAGCAGCTTATAACATAAGTTGATATCATACAGGACAGGCAATATTTATAAAGTCACTCCAGATAAAGAAAGAGTGCTTGCTCATGCAAAAAATAAAAATAAAAATCTTAGCTGGTCGATATAATGAAAATGTTGGATTATCACACTACACTGCTATAGTGCTATTATTCCACTTTAACTGCTCTGGCTGCCTCCTGTGGAATTCTGGGGTTTGTAGTTTTGTGAGGCCTAAGAGCCCTCTGGCTGAGAGTTCTATATGCCCTTCCCTAAACTCCAAATCCCAGGATTACGCAAGAGGCTGCCAGAGCAGTTAAAGTGGAATAGTAGCGCTATAACAGTGTGGTGTGATGATAAAGTCTTCCAGATTTCAGTGGGGCTTGCTTCCAAAGAAATCTGTAGAAATGCAGCATTACCCACTGGTGCATTCCTTACTTTAATATGAGAGTGGCTAACAACTCTTTCCCACCCTCTTTGCTAAATTGTCCCTTCGTATTCACTGGATTATTTTATTTTATATTCCAATTATTACAAATATGTACCACGACTGAAACTTAAAAAATTTCATGTGGAAAACGACTTTAGATATACAAGTTGTCCCTTCATATTTGCTGGGGTTTAGTTCCAGGACCCCCCATGGATACCAACATCCGTGAATACTCAAGTCACGAATACTTGGTCAGGCCTCACCTAGAATACTGTGTCCAGTTCTGGGCACCACAATTCAAAAAGGATATTGACAAATTGGGAGTGTGTCCAGAGAAGGGCGACTAAAATGGTGGAAGGTCTAGAAACCATGCCTTATGAGGAGAGAGTTAGGGAACTGGATATGTTTAGCCTGGAAAAAAGACGATTAAGAGGCGATATGATAGCCCTGTTTAAGTATTTGAAGGAGTGTCACGTTGAGGATGGAGCAGGCTTGTTTTCTGCTGCTCCAGAGACTGGAACATGGAGCAATGGATGCAAGCTCCAGGAACAGAGATTCCACCTCAACATTAGGTGGAAGAGGGCCTTTTCGCAAATCGCCCCCAAAGTGTGGAATGACCTGCCGAACGAGATCCGTCAGATGACAAGCCTGAGTAGCTTTAAAAAAGCACTAAAGACGGATCTCTTTTGGAAGGCCTTTCCTAATTAGATCCCGGCCTCAGGAGATCCTGGCCTCGTTTAGTCCGCTGGCTATTTATTGTATTGTTTTTAAATGTGATTTTAGATCAACTGCTTTTAAATTTATATTTGTTTAATATTTTTTATGGGGGAGGGTGGGGGTGGGGGGTGTTTAGGGATTTTTATCTGAATTGTCTTTTAATTTTTGTAAGCTGCCCCGATTGTTTTAACAGAGGGGTGGGGTATAAATAAATTTTATTATTGTTATTATTATTAGGAGGAACTTTTTGACAGTAAGAGCTGTTCGGCAGTGGAACACACTCCTTCGGAGCGTGGTGGGGTCTCCTTCCTTGAAGGTCTTTAAACAGAGGCTGGATGGCCATCTCTCAGGGATGCTTTGATCGTGATTTCCTGCGTGGCAGGGGGTTGGACTGGATGGCCCTCGTGGTCTCTTCCAACTCCACAATTCTGATTCTAAATCCCATTATATGCAATGGCATAGCAAAATAGTGTCCCTTTTATAAAACGGCAAAATCAAGGTTTGCTTTTTGGATTATTATTCGTTTAAAGACTATATTCAAGCCGCGAATACTTAAACCCGTGGATGCCAAATCCGTGGATACGGAGGGACAACTGTAGACTCTTCCAGGCACGAAGGCACAGCCACGCTAGGACACCGGGAGGTGGATCTAGCTCTTTCTTCTGCCCATTAATAGGCGGAAGGAAGGAAGCTGAAACCACGACACCACCCTGGCTCTCATCCACGGGGCCTCCTCCCGCTTTAGGACCGCCACCCCCTTCGCACCTGCGGAAATCGTTGCGGTCCGTGGCGAAGCGATAGGCCCCGCGGATCCAGCTCCGGAGCCCCTCAGGCGACCCGGCGCTGGAGCTCCCTCCGCTGCTGCTCCCCGCCTGCCCGCCCGGCGCCATGGCTTCCCGGCGATACCCGCGCCTCCTCCTTCGCGCGACGGGGACTAAAAGCGCCACTTCCGTCGCCGCGCATTTTACGTCACTGCCTGACGGGCGGATGAGAGGCCGCCTTTGGTTGCTAGGCGACCATTCCTCACTCGGAGTCTAAGAGAAGGATTGCTAGCCGGGAGGAAAAGAAGATGAGCCGCCGGTAGGAAATGATGGAACCACAAGAAGGGCTGGATCTGCATCGCAGTTTTCCTTTCAACGTTAGAGAAACAAAAGGAGTTACAAGTTGTCCCTCTGTATCCACGGATTTGGTATCCACGGATTTAAGTATTCACGACTTAAAAATAGTCTTAAAATCATCATCATCATCATCATCATCATCCAAAAAGCAAACCTTGATTTTGCTATCTTATATAAGGGACGCCATTTTTCTATGCCATTGCATATAATGGGACTTGAGTATTCACGAATTTTAGTATTCACGGGGGTCCTGGACCCAAACCTCAGCAAATATGAAGGGACAACTGTATATATGTAGTAGCCATTTGCACTCTAATGTCTATTTGCTGAATGCTGTCACCTTACAGTTACTTTTTGGGGTCAGACTAGATAGCCCATGAGACTCTGGGAGTCTGCAAAGTCTTTTTTTCTTCAACTATCAAGCCTAGTCAATATTCTTTACTAATCAAGTCTATGTTCCATAAACATACGATATGCTGATGTAAACAAATTCTTTCTCTTATAACGGTCGAACTGTACCCAAATGTTCCTAAGCTATCTTGCTTTGAACTATCAACAATTCTCTCAAGGAAATTGCTGAAACCAAAGAGAACGAGGAGGGAATGGCTTTTTGCATATGTCATTACAGTATAAAAGTATTTTGTAACTATAGCTCTTGGCTCTGACTCTTTTGGAAGGTATTCCAGTCAGGCCCACCAGTGTAATGAAACTCACTTTCCAATCCGTGGGTCTGCTGTTCCATGATTTCTGTAACATATATATTATGATATATAGTAGAGAGATGGCTGATGTAAAATAAAAAGGAGTGAAAGAAGAAATATAATACAGTAATCTCAAGAATATATTAGGAAATCTTGTCATTGTGATTGGATTGATTGCTGAACGGGTGAAGATTTGAAGATGTCGTTTGTGCTGATACTGATATAGATGAAAGAGCTATACAGTAGGACCCCTGTATCCATGGAACCAATACCCGTGGTTTCAGTTATCCGCGGGACACAAAACAGAACATATACCATAGAGTCTTCCTAGAAAATGCCTAGAGGGTTGTCCTCTCTAGACATTTTGTAGGTCCTCCAAGGCAACTCTATGGCACAGTTGTCCCTTCATATTCCCTGGGGTTTGGTTCCAGGACCCCCCACGGACACCAAAATCTGTGAATGCTCAAGTCCCATTATATGCAATTGCATAGCAAAATGGTGTCCCTTATAAAATAATAATAATAATAATAAAATATGTATTTATAGCCCACCCAATCACAAGGAATCTGGGCAGGTTACAACAGTAAAAACACATGGAACACAATAAAATTCAAAATTAGCCCCTTCCCAAACCCAATACTAAAATTACAATTAAATAAACACAGTTTAAAAACAAGAATACAAAAGTTTAAAAAGGGAGATAATTGGTGGACAGAGCAACATAGATCACCTTTTGCAGGGAGAGGAGTTAAGTTGGGAAGGCCTGCTGGAAGACATCCGCCTTAAGAGCCTTTTTAAGATGGCAAAATCAAGATTTGTTTTTTGGATTATTATTTGTTTAAGAATAATAATGTAGGTAACGTTTTATTTTTAAATCGGCAGCAGTGAAAAACCAACACAAGTACTGTAAATCATTCCCAGCCCCCATCTGGAAAGTGAGGCTTATGGGGGTTTCTGAGGCTAAAAACACCAGTAAGACTTGTCACTGCTGCAGCAAAATGCCATTACTACAAGGTACAGTACTCCATTTTTTTCCCTTTGTGTAGATGGCCCCCCAATATTGTTAAAAAGGAAAAGCGTTTTGACAGTGGGTCAGAAATGTGTTTGTTTTTAACAAATATTTTGACTGATTTCAACACCAAAAATGATGTGTGTAAAATTGTGTATGTGTGTAAAATTATATCAGTGAAAATAACAATATAAAACCCTTCCGATTCTACACACAGAAATAAGAAAACAGACAAACTTGTTTCATGATACAGAGAGGAAACTCCCTTTTGCAAAAGACTTGTGAGTTTATATAACCAAGATCCCCAATGAGTTTCACAAACAAAAGAATTGTTATCCAGAGAAAACAGTTGAATAGCAAACAAAAATGTCTAAAGTATTCCCTAATGCCAAGAAAATCTACAGATTTAAAACCAGTCTCACGGATTTTATGTGAGCTTATATCAGAATATTTTAGGATCACACCCATAATATCTTTATTTGGTCAGAAGGGATAATTTTGAAGTTGAGGCATTCAAAATACAATAGGACCCCCGTATCCATTGATTCATTATCCACTGATTCCATTATCCACAGGACACAAAACAACACACCTACCATAGATTCTTCCTAGAAAATGTGTCCTCTAGCCATTTTCTAGGTCCTCCAAGGCAACTGTATGGTATTTTAAACCGGAAGTCCCATTATTTTCAGTGGTGTTCTCTATTACCCACAGTTTTCTGTATCCACGCCCCCACCCCCGTACCAAACCCCAGCAGATACAGGGGTCCTACTCTACAGTTGTCCCTTCGTATCCACGGATTTAAGTATTCATGGCTTGAATATATTCTTTAAAAATAATAATCCAAAAAGCAAACCTTGATTTTGCCATCTTACATAAGGGACACCATTTTGCTGTGCCATTGCGTATAATGGGAGTTGAGTATTCATGGATTTTGGTATTCACAGGGGGTCCTGGAACCAAACCCCAGCGAATATGAAGGGACAACTGTATATCCAAAGTGGTTTTTCACATGAAATTTTAAGTTTCAATCTTGGTACATATTTGTAATAATTGGAATATAAAATAAGGTTTGTTCTTCTGTCACCTGAACCTCTGGAACAATTTCTGTTTTGCAAGCCCATCTTCAGTGTGCAAGCATAAGCCAATGAGTCTCAGACACAGAACTTGCAGTTCAAAGTACAGTCTTTATTCAAGCTGATCAGCAAAGGTACAAGCAGTTTAAATAGACCAACTTGTACAAGGTTTCATTCAAAGTTACAGCTATTTATACTATTTCATCCCTTTGTTCTACTCCTTATCTATCACTTTTAGTCAGATCTCTGGTTTGCATGCCATTAAATACCCCTACATTCCATTTTTATCTGAGGTAGAGACATCCTCTACATTCTACTGTGATCTAAAGCAGAGTTGGCTTCAGACATTCTGGCTTCCAACTTTTACCTATCACCTTGTCCCATAGCAATTTCTGCTTATTTTTCACTAATTCTTTCTCTGCCTTTTTAACCCTTCACTTATAAAATAAGGTTTGTTCCACTTGCAGGGGACAGCATTCACATGCCTTTTATCACTGAGGCTGTTTCGCATAACTTTCTTCCTTTTTTAGTGATGCTTTACCTTGGTTTTTATCTACCAGATGTATTATTTTATATGAACTTAATAGTAGTAGGCTTTTTAATGATCTGTCAAGAATGATTGATGACCTGTCAGAAGGAAGTACAGTATTACTAGTGAGATAACTGTACCTGCGCAGGGAATGATATTTATTTGCTGAAACAGCATCATCAGCTACATCCTAAGGCAGGACTTCCTGTTAAGGTGGGACATCTGTTATGGGTCATGTGACCCCTACTGGAAATAGTCTGTTTTGGGGCTTCCTGAAGTAGGGACTTCACTTCCCCAACTCTCCCTGGTGAATAATATATATCAGGACTTTTTCACGCCCTGCCATTTCCCCAGCTAATGTAAGTATGAATACACAAATGTAAAACAAACAATTTTTTTTGGTAAAAAGACTAGAAACATACCTGCAACTCAGGAATGAGTGAAATATTTACAAGTAATATAATCCCCTAAGGATTTTAGCAGCTAATTTAAGTATGAGCAAACAATTTTATTGGTAGAAACACTTCTTCTCAGGAATGGATGAAACATTTACAGAGAGTTAACTCATGGCAGCTTATTTCTCACCACCATCAGCACTGTCTTCTTCCTGTGTAGAAAAAGAAACACTTTTTACTTGGGAAAACAACATCCTCGTATCTTGCTCGATGGATAGCTCAGCACCAACATTATTATTTTTAAGGACAATAAAACTTACCAGTGAGCTCTGGTAGCCTAGATCAGATTCCATTATTTTGTTTAAAGGGCCTTCCTTAAGAGTGGGCAGGAATGGGTCAGGGTCTCCCTCTTTCATTACCTCTTCTATTTGAGTGGCAGGTTTCAAAATGCCTGAGCCACCATAGCCGCTGTGACATTCAAAGGTGCTTCTGTACTCTGAGGAGTTGGAAACTTTGATCTTCTCCATCTTCTTGAGAATTCCTTTGAAATTACAGCCACAGTCATACTTGATACATGATGCATCATAATGGAAGCAATACTCCGGGACTTGGGGGGTGTATTTTCAGGGTCTTTATACAGCTGTCCCAAAGGTGCAGAAGGAATAGAAAAGCCCATAGTACTATCATATTTTAGCCAGGATTACTCTTTTCTGATTTTTGTTTTCCAGAAATTGGAAAATCTTGCAAGTCTCTGAGGGGTGTTCTGCGTCTCCATGTTGTCTTCACAGAACTCAATATCTGAGTTCTCCTCAATGGAGGTGTGAACTAGTCCTTGTCTCTGTGCATGCGCAGACACACAGCATTCACACACTTGAGAAGCAAGGCTATTTTTGTGATCCAGTTAGGTGTCCTCCTAACCAGAGAACTTTCAAGATGTTCCCTCTGAGACACTCTCTCAGGATGGTGGGAACTCCATCATGACAGGAAGCCATACTCCAGGATGTTGGGCATGCATTTTCAGGGCCTTGATACAACAGTCCCAAAGGAATAGAAAACCTCATAGGACCATCATATAATGGCCAGGATGAGACCTTAGTTGGTTTTATTTTCCTGGGTGTGGAAAGACCTGCAAGTCTCTGAGGGGTGTCCGACACCTCCGTGTTGTCTCCATAGAATGTGTCTGAGCGTGCAAAAGAGACTGCTTCTCTCTCGGCAATATATATCACTACAGACTGACTTCCTTTTGGGCAGCTTCGCACATGTGGGTCTGAGGGCTACAAAACCTACTCCTCTTGGTCAGGGGTGGTGGGGCATGTTCTTAGAGGGGTCACATGATGCCACTGGGACCAATAGGAAATATACCACATGATTGGCTGTTTCAGACCACATGAGTCTGACAAACCTGAAACCAGCTCCTATTGATCAGGGATGGTGGGGTGTGTTCTTAGAGGGGTCACATGACTCCGCTGGGACCAGTTGGAAATATAACCCCTGAGCACGTGATTCAGAGCACATGGGTTGGAGGGGTCAGAAACCAGTTCCTTTTGGTTGGGGTGGTGGAGCTATTTCCAGGAAGGGGGGGGGTCACATGACCCACAACAGATGTTCCGCCTTAACAGGAACTCCTGCCTTAACTGGATGTCCTGCCTTAACAGGATGTTCTGCCTCCTGACAGGCCATCAATCAATCATTCTTAACAGGTCATTAAAAAGCCATTAATTATTTTTGACAGGAGCTACACTTCCCTACTAATTTTAGATTGTTGTATTATTTTTAGCTCTCTTTTTTATACTGCCCTAAAGCCATTAAGTTATATGTTGTGATTGTTGCGTGCTTTCAAGTCATTACCACCTTATGCCAACCTTAATGCAACCCTGTCATGGGGTTTCTTGGCAAGATTTGTTCAGAGGTTTGCCTTTGCCTCCCGTTGAGGCTGAGACAGTGTGACTTGCCCAAGGTCACCCAGTGAGTTTCCATGGCTAAGCAGGGATTCATACCCTGATCGCCAGAGTCATAGTCCATGCTCAAACTACTACACTACCCCGGTTCTCTCTAAGTGATTAAGCAAGAGGTAAATGCCTTGCATAAACTGACTGAAATTTACGTAAACTAACTGAACCCATGAAAAAACGATGACTGAACTTTGTAGCATTATAGTGAAGGATTAGTGGACGGTACTAAGGCTATGTAAGTGGCCTGAGGATGGTCCTGACTAGAGTTGTCAGAACAATCTCCAAACATAAGCTGAGAATGGACCTCAAAGGATTGCAAAATCTGCCTCTGAACAACAAGTAAGCTTTGGAAGCCTCCTATTCAAGCTGAAATCCTAGCAATGGCGGGGAAATTCCCAGCTCAGCACCTACCACCTGTACCTTTGCCATCCTTGCTTTTCCCTGCTGCCCTCTTCCAGACCCAAAAATTAGTCTTCCCATACCACACATTTTCCCTTCTTTGTTCACCTCCTTGATGTGAGCAGAAAAGTGAAGTGGCACAAGGAGGGTAGAGAGATTTAAAAACTTTTTTGCCTTCTGATATCACAATGGTTAACACTACACTAGACCACAGTAGACTGTAAAAGATGTGTTTCTCTGAAGGACTCCTGCAAAATATCCTCATGGTCTCTGTAAGTCGGGGGTTGCTTAAATGGTGAAAATACTCCTCATCGAATTCGAGAATGCCTTTTGTCTAAATGGGATCCTTTGATGAATTCACCATATTCAGAAGGAAAGGGCCCCAAAACACTATATACTGCAAGGGAAATGCGTATTCCTGCTCATTGGGACAACTGATTTAGATTGTAGTGCATCGTTGGTGAGGGCGGAAATGGATTGCTTTGTAGCATTATAGTCATACTTTGTAGTCGGACATACACAGGGGGCGGAGCTTGCCGACAACAAAGTGGCCAGAACTGTCATGTTGAATGCTCATGGTAGGAATTGTGTGACAAAATGAGTTTGTTTTTTTAAAGCTTTTTGAGTGGAAGGTTGCACTTATACACCTTGGATTTGCTTTTTAAAAAAATACTGTTCAGCAGGGGCAACTTGGGGAGAATAAAAACGCGAGTAATACTCATGCCTGCCATCTTGATTCACAGGCATGCCCGTGTGAACATCAAGCATGGATAGCTTCGCATACCTGTGATCTTGCCAAAACACCATGATGACAAATGGATGCTGCTGTGAATTGGCGTTACTGCACACCAACCAATCCACATTTTATTGCCTCATATAGAGAAGCCCCTAGAAAGAGATGATCTGGTAGCTAACTTACTGTAGGAGGGCAGAGTCGTGTCAGAATAGAGGAAGGCATAGCACTGTATGACGATCATCTGTACTGCATAATGAGGAAAGTTGTAAAGTTATCAGGTGAGGGTGTAATATGAAGCTATTTGCAAAACACTTCCACCACAGTTTGCCTGTGGGTATAGTGCATATGTTCTGTGGTGCTCTTTGAGTCTGTTTGACACCAGAAGGAGAAGAATTAGCTAAGGACTCTTTGTTAGAAGCACTGCCTACTTTAGATCTTAAACACGCCAGGGGATTTTTCAAGAAATAGGCAACAAGCAGGTTCATGATCCAAGCAGTGCGACAGCTGTTGTCTTTATTACAATTTGCAAATTGGGCTCCACCACACTCCTGCACAGGAGATGAGAAGAGCCCCAAGCAAAGATAAAATATGTACTTTTAAACCCCTGTTCCCAGCCACAAGGTCCCTCACCCTTTCGCCTATTGACCAGGCTACTTGGAGTTCACAAACTTTCCAAAATGCCTTTCCCTAGCCCCCTGCCTCTTTCCCTCCTTCTGTTACTCCCTCCCCTCTATATTAGTAATGTCTACATTCTTGTCTCTAATTTCTATAGAATAAGCACTTTCCCATGTCTAGTTATCTTCAGGGAGACATGTTGACAATATTTTCGGAGACGAAAATAGGGAAGCTGTTAATGTGAAGTCAAAGGCTTTCACGGCCGGCATCCATAGATTTTCCTTGGTTTTTTTCTGGGCTGTGAGGCTGTGTTCTGGAAGAGTTTATTTCTGATGTTTTGCCTGCATCTGTGGCTGGCATCTTCAGAGAATGGTTGGATAGGGGTGTGTGGGGTTTATATACTGTGAGTCCCTGTTGGACTGATGTTTTGCCTGCATCTGTGGCTGGCATCTTCAGAGAAATCTCTGAAGATGCCAGCCACAGATGCAAGCGAAATGTCAGAAATAAACTCTTCCAGAACACGGCCTCACACCCTGGAAAAAAACCAAGGAAAATCTAGGGAAGCTGTTAGTTTCACTGTGACTTATGTGTCGGTTATGCTGAGAACTGGAAGTCCAGCCTGTCTGTGCCCAATATAGCTATGTGAACAAGAAGCTTGCATGAAGGCTTGGCATTGTTAAGCTGAACATTTTGAAATCTTACAGTGCCAGCCATCTGCTGGCTAAGCGTTTATGGATTTTGATATGCTATTGATTAATTTGTGGACTCAGACAGAATTTCATTTCTCACACTCTTCAACCAAATCCTTGTGCTAGCACGCACATTGGAAAGAAATGAGGAATATGGCTCCATTAACAACAACTACTACTAGGAATGTCAGGAATACTGATTAAATTATTGGAGATGAGTGAATGCCCCTGGACAAAGACACCTCCCAATGTAACATCCTGCAGTTGGCAAACAATGCCTCTTGCACTATTGAACCTACGTAATTTATGGGGAGCCAGAAGAACTCTGGATTCACCGCAACAAGGGGGATCCTAAACAAGAGGGAAATATGGACTGGAACTAAACTCTCTGAGGTTTCTGCCTCCAACAAAGGTAAAACTTCTGTTTCAGACTACAGTTGTCCCTTCATATTCACTGGGGTTTGGTTCCAGGACCCCATGGATACCAAAATCCGTGAATACTTAAGTCCCATTATATGCAATGGCATAGCAAAATGGTGTCCCTTATATAAGATGGCAAAATCAAGGTTTGCTTTTTGGATTATGATTTTTTTAAAGAATATTTTCAAGCTGTAAATACTTAAATCTGTGGATACCAAATCTGTGGATATGGAGGGACAACTGTATAAATTGGCTAGTTTTACCTATACAACACCTAAAAGTTGTTTCCAGATGCAGCAATACAGAGACTACTTGAAAAATCCAATTATCTCTGCCTAAGAAAGGAGTCCATGGCTTCACAAAGGAACAGATACATCCTAGATACTAAGAGAGATTGCCTTACTGCTGCAAAAATATTTAAATTTTACTGTCCTTTGTCTCAGCTCCATGTGGCCAAGAAGTAGGTGTGGCCTCTGCCTGCATCAGATCCCTCACCTGAACAACAACACAAGAAACATCTGAAACAACATGTATGCCTGTGACTCCAACATTGTCACTTTTCTTTCTTTATTTTTAAATATCTTTTGCCTGATGAAGAAGTCGGTAGAGCTTTGAAAGCTTGCATCATGTTTTTTGCATTTTGGTTGGCCAATACAGGTATCTTTTTTTGGTGGATTCTGGATTTTGTTCTGGACTCCATAGTTTACTTTGCCTTTCTTTACTGTACTGGACATCAATATAGTTCACGGTATGTGTGTTTTTGGTTCCACTGAGCATTCAATTTCTAATCCATAATCAGAAATGTCTGCCAAAACAGGGGCTGTGCCTGCCTCTATTGTTGAGAGGCAGTCATGTGGCACTGCCTTTCCCTAAGACTGAGGGCCGGTTTACACAGCAGATTTATTGCGGCAACTTGCGGTTTAATTATTTTCCGCAGCTGTTCCAGTCAGGTTTTTTTTCTAATTATGTCGCTTTGAAGTTCAGACTTGAATAAGTGTGTGGGGGTGTGTCTCTGTGTGTCTCTGTAAATCTGCCTGTAAATGAACTCCATAAAGCAGAGGGAGAGCATGCTGTGGATCGCAAGTTATTCCAGTGGCTCTCTCTCTCTCTGTCTCTCTATTTCCCCCTCCCTCCCTCCCCCAAGCAGAGAGAGAGAGGGAAAATAGCAGTTCAGCTTGCTACAGCCCTTTGTGAAATGGTTTCTCTCCCTCCCCCGTGCACAGGATAAAAGTGACGAACGAATGAGCTTTTACATACTTTCAAAACAGCAGAGAACAGGATGAGAAGGAATGCTCCCTGAAAGTTGTTGGGAATCCTTTTTTGAAGTTGTTGGGAATCCTTTTTTTTTTTCTTTTCAAACTGGCTGGCAAAATAGCAGATAGGATTTTTGCAAGTTTCTTCTCTAATGGCTACTGTCTTTGCCTCCTCCCTGCCCCTCTTTTAAGTCCACCCCTGCATCATCAACCAATCACAATGCAGCTGTGCTTTAACCCTTAGCGGAATGCTAGTTTACACTGCCAATAAAGCATTACATTGCAAATATTCCTGCAAAAATAGCGACATGCCCTGCCACGCTATATTTGGGTGTTTTACCTTCCCCCCTTCTGAATGAGGCGATGCTGTGCTGCGATCCGTGGGAACTATGAGCTATCTTAGCGGTATATTTAGGGGAATATTTGCTCGTGTAAACGACCCCTGAGAGAATATGACCTGCTCAAGGACACTCAGTGGGTTTCCATGGCTGAGCAGATGTTTGAACTCTGGTCTTTCAAAGTCCTACTCCAACACTCAAAGCACTATACTACCCTGGCTCTCACCGCCTCAGCTTCTGCCTCTATCGGGTCAACAGAATTTGAACTTGCCTGCTGATAAAAGAAGGCCACACTTGCCATTGTATTGCTGATGCTTGTTTCCCTCAATCTCATTTCCCCACCCCCTGCATATTTTCTATCTTGCTATTACACAACTTCTAAAGACATAGCTAATGAATTCTGTACTCATCTGATTGAGTTGCATGAATATATATATGTACCATGTGTTTGGCTGCTGATAGTTATGAACAGCTTACATCTGTTAAGGCACAAACTGCTGGTGCTTTGGTTTTCCCTGTAGCTATTTCAAAGTTCTTATCAGTCTCAAAGTTCTTGGCCATTCTCATATAACTGACCATCTATACCTAGTACAGTATTGCTCCTTTCTTTATTGCAGGTGTTAGAAATACGCTGCCTATATTTAAATCTTAACCCAGCCAGAGAATGCATAAAGAAATAGAAACATAACCAAAAAATGAGGTGAGGAATAAAGAGGAATTTGGACTCTAAGGCGAGAAATGAGAAAGACGCTGACCAAGCATGACCGGGACAATGAAATATGTCAACATGTCCAGGAAGAGTTATGCAGAAACAGGAGGTACCCTGAACTGCAAAGAACCAAGATAAAAAAAGGAACTGGACTGGTTTGAAACTATGATAACCAGCAAAACATGTTTTCCTCAAGAAAGGAGATGAAGAAGGTATAAAAGATGGGACTTTTTCCAGCCTCACCCATGGTTCCTGATCTGTGGCAATGGGGGCTATCCAACCTTCATGGATGTGTGATCACTGTTCAGTGGAGGATCATGTGTGAGTATGGTGTATGAATGTGTGAGTAGATGAAAAGAGCTCTTGATACTTGATTATCTTTATTTTGGTTATGTTTCAATAAATGTTACATGCATAGTGACTGAAAACCAAATTTGGTCTCTCCGTGCCTTTTTGCTTGTCACTTGTTCTGGAGATCCTTAACACTCCCTGATCCTAAAAGAACCTATTGCTGGCTGTGACAGGCCCTCTGACTTGAACACACTGGCAATGGAAAGGAATAGCATCCTCCATTCTGTTTAAGCCAGGCTTAGGGTGTGTCCACACTACACAATCCAGTTTGAAATTGGATTATTTGCCATGGCTCCTTCCTATGGAATCCTGGAATTTGTAGTTTGCTGAGGCACCAACATTCTGGCAGCAAAGGTGAAAGACCTTGTAAAACTACAAATCCCATGATTCAGTAGGAAGGAGCCATAGCAAATGATTCAGTTTCAAACTGGATTATTTGTGTAGTGTGGATTAGGCCTTAATTCAGGAGGCCCAGGACATGCGGTGTGGTACATGCATCATCGTGCTGCACCACAGGGAACTAGGTAGTTTGAAAGGCACACCCAAGAGTTTGCCGTGGCTTCTGATGCCTGGATGCCTCATTCTTTCTAACCAGGCCAGCAGCTAGGTTGGAAGTCAGCAGCTAGAAGTCTGAGGAGGCATAAACAAGTCCCTACTTACCTCTGACCAATTGGTCTCTTAAACAAACCACTCATGTTACCCCACCCCATATGGGGATAACAATTCTGAGGTGCTTTGACTGCAAATGGTGGCCAGAATGATCCCAAGATCATACATGTTAACTCTCTAAGCTGCAACACATGCGTAATATGCCAAATATTTTAATGGGAGGCTTTAATCTTTCCCACAGTTTGACTAGCAGTGAAGAAACTGAGGTCAAACGTTTCTATTTCGCCTCTTATGGTTAAGGCATAAACTCAGGACACAACCTCTCAAGTCAGCCCTAGTGCCTCCCCACCCCCGCTGTTAAAAGCAGAGATTAGTTTAACTTGTTCTGGAGAAGATGGAAATGATAAATTTATGGCTTTTTTTTTAGTATTCAGAAGAACGCCTTGTTGACATCCATCCAAAGCAGTCATTTTATTCTCCTTCCTGTGCATTTCCCCAGCGTCCAGTTTTCTCTGGAGAAACCCATATCAACGTATTAGTCACAACTCTGTATTGAATTTCATTTTGTTAGCTTTGGCCCAGCTCTCCAGTCTGTCCAAGTCATTTTGAATTTTGATCCTGTCCTCTAGGGCATTAGCTACGCCTCCTAATTTGGTGTAATCTGCAAATTTGATAAGTATGCCCCTACTGTAATTCTGTCATCCAAGTCATTGATAAAGATGTTGAATAGCACTGGGCCCAGGACCGAACCCTGTGGCACCCCACTGGTCACCTCTTTCCAAGACGAAGAGGACTGAGCACCCTTTGGGTTCAGTGGTCAACCAATTACAAATCCATTTAATAGTTAACAGATGATTTCCTGCAGGAAGTGAGAAAGAAAGTGTTCTATAAGTAAGTACCCTTCTCCTTAAAAAAGAAATTAACAGCAGTATCTGCTGGGTTTAATTCCCTACCCCGACTGCCACTCCCTTTTCCTTGTGTCATGTCTTATTTAGATTGTAAGCCTGAGGGCAGGGAACTGTTAAATTGACCATTTGTAAGCCACTCTGATAGCCTTTGTGGCTGAAAAACGGGGCATAAATACAATAAATAAATAAACTCTGGCTTTCCAGGTGTTTTGGACTTCAGCTCCCAGAATCCCTGATTGTTGGCCAAGGTAGCTGAGGCTTCTGGGAACTGAAGTCCAAAACCCTGGAGGACTAGAGTTGGGAATCACTTAGTGCAGTGGTGGTGGGGAACCTTTGGCCTTCTAGATTTTTGGACTACAATTTCCTTAAATTCACACCACTGGCCCTGCTAGCTATGACTTGTTGGGGTTGAAGTCCAAAACATCTAGGAGGCCAAAGGTTCCCCACCCTTATGGGGCAGGAGAAAACATATCCAACTCTTCAATCAAAGGCTGGAGCAGAGCAGCAGACGTTTCCAGAGAAGGAGCTAATAATGTCTTCGCAAAGTTTTTGGCAAGGCACCTAATGCTTGAGTATTGGCTCGCTTTCCCGAACTTTCTGCCCGTCAAAAGCGACGCTCTTTCTAAGGTGGGGTGGATGCTGGTGGCAAAGTTAAGAGCAATAGAAGCCACACTTTTCCCGCCTTTTCGCGGGAATTTGAGAGGGTGGGAAAAGAGAAGGCGGGGCAACTCGCGAAAGAAGGCTTGGAAAGGATCACAATTGCTGGGCGCCTCCGTCTTTCGTTTCTTGGCCCTTTTAAAGGTAGAAATCTTTTTTGCAGGAGCTTGGGGGTGGGGAAGAAGGAGAGGGCGCTTTTTCTTTTTTTGCAAAAAACCAACAGGGTCCTTCCTGCCAGGTTTGATTTACTGCTGCATTCCCGACTCCACTCCCATTGCATTTCTGGTGCCTGGGTGTGCTTTGCAGCAACCCCCATTTTAAAACCGAGCAGCAAAATAGGAGCAGCAAAGAAGTGGAGCTCAAGGTAAGAGTCCTTCGTGGATGGCTTTCTTCAGGTTAGTCGATGACAGAGTATGTATTATTTTAAAAGAGAGTTCCTAACCACTTAGGGCGACCCCAGGTACGGATTCTGACATGAGGGCGACTGTTAAGATTGCGGGTGGCCCTGGACGAGGCAAATTATTATTATTATTATTATTATTATTATTTCTTACCCGCCTCTCCCCAAGGCTGGACCGCGGGGTATGTGGCATGAATTCAAATACAATATCCTCTATGACTAAAACACAAAACCATTTTAACCCACAGGTTTAAAACACATAGGATTAAAACAACCATGGCACATGAAAATCATCCATAAATTTAAAATACCAATTTAAAAGTCGTCGTTTTAAATCAACTGGGTTAGGCCAGCTTTAATACTGTTTTAAATTCAGACAGCCTTGTTTAGCTGGCCAGTCTCTCTCTTTAGCAGACAGAGAGAGTCCGCGGTGTGCAACTTGGGTTGAAGCAGGTCCTTCCTTGTGCTGAGGGAACCGTAATCTGTAGATGAATTTGTTACCTTAAAAACCCATTCTGGCTATTATTATTTCTAGTTTCAGTTGTATTTTTAATTGCATCAGTTCTGGCCATTTAAGAGCTACGTTAGCTGCAATGATCGCGGGGGGAAGTTGCAATGTTCTGTTTCCAAACTGAGCATTTTTGAACACGGGGAACCATTCCTTGAGGGACTACAGTATTTCTCTATACAGTTGTCCCTCCGTATCCACGGATTTAAGTATTCACGGCTTGAAAATATTCTTTTTAAAAATAACGATCCAAAAAGCAAACCTTGATTTTGCCACCTTATATAAGGGACACCCTTTTGTTATGCCACTGCATATAATGGGACTTGAGTATTCACGGATTTGGGTATCCACGGGGGGTCCTGGAACCAAACCCCAGCGAATATGAAGGGGCAACTGTATAGGCATATTTTATCCAGACTTAATCGGCCCTGAGTAGGGCTGCAATTAATTTTTTTCAGTACGCCCAGCCGTGTGAGCAGGTTGGAAGCTACATTTGGATAACTAGTCTGGAAAGGCAACCCGTTCTGGTAGCCTCCCTATTTCTTTTTCTTCCTCGACATCTTTGATTTTATCCTGGTCGCCCCTCTTTTGCGGTAAGCCTTACAGCAAAGCAAGAGTGCCCTAGGTTTTGGTTATTGCCCTGTGCCCTTCTTTCTTTGTCGTCTGTACTGTGAGGGGATTAAGTAGTGTGGGGAAAGTTATGAGTTTCAAAAGCGCCAAAAAGATGAGGGAGGTGATTGGTCTGAAGCATTTTGTTTGTTTAGTGTTTCCCATTAAGCAGTTTATGTTGATGGGTAGAAGCAACAAGAGTTTTCCCTACCTGTTGCTTCCTCATTCTGCAGTACAGTAGGACCCCCGTATCCGCTGAGGATTGGTTCTGGGGGCACCCATTGATACCAAAAACCGTGGATAATAGTGAACACCATTGAAAATAATGGGACCCAATTTAAAATATCACAGAGTTGCCTTAGAGGACCTAGAAAATGGCTAGAGAGTATACATTTTCTAGAAGACTCTGGTAGGTGTACTGTTTTGTATCCCATGGATAACTGAATCAGTGGGTAATGAATCAGTGGATATGGGGGTCCTACTGTGTATTAATCATACAACCTTGAGCCCATGTGTGGCTTCCCTGTAAAATCAAAGGCAAGATCTTTTTTAGACCTTACTGTTTGGAGGGTAGGGTGGGGGATTAAACCATGCTAAACGTTTTACAGCAGCCAAAAAGCAACCCAACAACAAAGAGTCTTCTGGCACATGAAAGACTGGAGGCGTTTTATTTGGCATAATAAGCTATTGTGAGTTGCAGCCCACCTTATCAGATACATAAAGGGTTTTCGTCTGGAAAAGCTTATGCTTGTGAAACTTGTTAGCCATTCAGTTCTGTTCTTGTTGGCCTAGACTTCAGTATGGTGTTACCGCTGACAAATAGTTTGTGGTGATGGGATTTGTGGCTAGAATTGAGTGTTTTGTACCACCACAACTATGTAGGCATAACAGGAGTCCAGGATTTCTTGGAAACCAATGTATGTCTATATATTAACAAGCAGATAGATTCATATTAGCACGTGCTTAGGAAGACAGTTAAAAATATACATCTTTTCAAACAATAATATACTGACTGATAAAGTTGTTGGAGTTTGGGGCTTTGGAAAAAATAGTTAAATACATGTATGTTCAAGAAGTAATATACAGTTGTCCCTCCATATCCACGGATTTGGTATCCATGGATTTAAGTGTTCACGGCTTGAAAATATTCTTTAAAAAATAATAACCCAAAAAGCAAACCTTGATTTTGCCATCTTATATAAGGGGACACCATTTTGCTATGCCATTGCATATAATGGGACTTGAGTACTCATGGATTTTGGTATCCATGGGGGGGCGGTTTCCTGGAACCAAACCCCAGCAAATATGAACAACTGTACAGTACTTTAAAAGCAAAGCTTATACATAAACTAGCACTGAGAAGATGAAGCAAAAGAAGCAAGGGGAAATTGATGTTGCCAGAGGGAAAGCAGATGAAACAAAGAGATAGCAGATAGCTGAGGTAATGTGCATACTGCGGGATGGCCTGAAAATCAGAAGGCCATCTGCTCCCAGGAACAGGGAAGTAATTGTCTAAATTAGGCAGAACTAGAATTTGGGTTAGACATAATGACCTGTCAGTAGTCTGGAAAGGAGCAGAACCAGTTTTGACCAGATTGATGGGAAGGGGCATCTTTGAGGCTGAACTTTAGTGACTTTTTGCTTCATTAAACTTGATTGTAATATTAATTTACACTCCCACAGGGAGGGAAAGTTATGCCATAAGGTGGACCTAAGTATTGTAATGAAGGGCCCGCCGCCTTCTGGAGCATGCACAGCGCTTAAGGATTGACATAATGTATGCATGACATAAGTTCATTGATAACCAATCGGAGAGAGAAGCTGGACTACCCAATAAACAGCATTCTAGTTCTTTGAACCACGCCTAGCAGGATATATAACTGATTGCACACATGAGATATCTTTGAGTAGCTCATTTTGGTCTGTGCCTTGACACAGGAGCTGCTCCAACTTGCTCAACCAACAGTAAAAGAAACCTTTCCCCTTACCATCCAGGACTCCTTACTATGATTTCTAAATAAAAGAAAATTGTGCATTGATAGCTATGCAACAGTCTATTTAGTTTGGAAGTTGTTGTTGCGTACCTTCAGGTTGTTTCCAACTTATGGTAACCACAAGGGGAACCTATCACAGGGTTGGGGGGGGTTGGCAAGATTTGTTCAGAGGGGGTTGACCTTTGCCTTTGTCTGAGGCTGAGAGAGTGGGATTTGCCAAGGTCATCCGAAGAGTTCCATGGCTGAGTGGGGATTTGAACCCTGGTCCCCCATAGAAATGTAAAATTCCAGAAATTTTGAAGCCATGGAAAAAACTTTTTTTCTGTTTTTTCCCATAAAAAATGGACATTTTTGGGAAAATTGAAAAAAATGCAATGTTAGCATTTTTTACAGATTGAAAGTCACTCTGGTACTTTAGGAACATAAAATATGACTATGTACCATTTGATTTGGCATAAAATTATCATAGTTGGTATATTAAAATACAGTGTATTGAAACAGTTATTACAAACGGAATTACTTTTATTTATTTTATTTGCAACAAATGGAGCAACAATCTCCTGAACTGTACAGAACCTCTTTGGTTTTGCTGGTTTATGTGGAGCTGAGAGCAAGCATTGGGCCTATACAGAATGGACCTGTCTGCCTATCTAAAATGGCTTCCAGCATCCATTTTATATTATAAGATTCTTACTGAAAGGAAGCCCTCAATGAAAAGAAGCCCACCCCATCTCCTGTGCTAAAGATTTAAAGTTATTTCTGCCTAACAGCTGCAGGTCAATAGGGGAGCATCTCTCAACAAGACATTCAATAACATGTCTGAAGTTGCTTTGAACTAAGTAGATCACTATGCCCCACTAAGAAGTCATGTCTCAGAGTCACTCTTGCATGGCTAGTTGTTTCTCTAGGTAATTTGACATGCTTGTAACCTCCTGTTGCATGTAGTCTGGTTGTTACGTTCCATGATTCACATGTATTCCTTTGGTGGATGTTGATAGACACACTTGCGCTTACTGTAGCATAGCTTAGCCATTACACTACAGTACATGATTCTCATGTATTTCTTTTGATCTATGTTGATAGACATGTCTGTACGTATGTTGCAGCAAGTAACAAGGAAGCATCGCGATCCAGAGGCAAAATGCTAAAGAGATTTTATTCAGAGTTTGCATGCTAACAGAAAGACATTAGGAGAGAGCAATGGACACTGCATCTCAGTCAAAGCAATGCAGGCAGGCAGTAGTTACAGCAAGGGACAGAGAGATATGTTGAAAATGAGCAGAAGCTTCTCCTTAATGAGCAGAAGCTTCTCCCTTTGTCCAGGGCTTACAGGTTATATAGGCTCTATGTCACGTAGGCAGTTAACCATTTGCTTAACCATTTGTCATATACACTCAATCACTGAGATCAAAGGAGGTCTTAGCCTAGGGATGTGATGTTACATGAAAGAAACTTCCATGGGAAACTACAGATAACATGATAACACTAGGTTGTAAAATCCAAGGTAATTTCCTGAGCTTCCCTTCAAAGATGGCTTATGAAGCCAGATGTTTTATTGGCCCAATTGTAAAGGCAGGAAGAAAGGAAGGGCATGAGATTCTCTGGGTGTGCCCAGGTGTGACCACATACGTAGCCAAGAATCAGAGTACTGTATATAAGAACCTGGTCTGAGAACTATTCTTTGTGTCTTCCATGGAGGGCACTAAAGCTCTGCTTCTATCATGGAGGACACCTAGAGTAGAGAAATCTATATCTCTCTATTCTAAACCCCAGCATGCTTGTACTTAGCCTTTAGACTTAAATCTATTTGATGATTGGCTTTATCAAATTTGTAATTGGCTACTTTGACTATTTTACAATTGGCTGATTGTCTATCTGTAATGAGATTCTTTGTTTATTCTGTAAATGGCTTATTTTTCTATTTTTGTAATAAAACTCATGAATTAAGAAAGCTGGGGTCTATATTGCCTACCCGTTCTGAGCTGTGAGTTGTTACCTTTTAGGGGAGTAAGGTGACAGAGCAGGCAAAAAACAATTAAAAAAAAATACAGAAGAAACCCTCAACATTAGTAACAAAGAAAATTATTGATATTTCATCTCCACAGTATCAAATAGACATAAAGCACCCATTCCCATAAAAAGAATTGAGGGTGGGGGAAGCTTGTGGAAGGGAGGAACTAAGATTAAGTGAACAGCCATGAAATTTAATCAGACTCATTTTCTGAGCTATAGTTATCAGTATCAGTCTCTGCTTCTGCTTCATTATGTTTGTTGAAAAACAGGATCCAGAAGACAAAACAAGTACTGTAATAGGTTTTCTGTGTTTTTTTTTTCTGGGTTGTGAGGCCGTTTTCTGGAAGAGTTTATTTTTGATGTTTTGCCTGCATCCGTGGCTGGCAACTTCAGAAAATGGTTGGGTAGGGGGTCTGTGGGGTTATATAATGTGAGTCCCTGTTGGAGAGGATATTTTGTGTATTTAAATGGCTAGTCCTGAAAAACACCAAAATCAAAACACATGCAAATGAACTTCACCCAGGGACAAGGAGATTTCCAGCAGACAATGGACCATTAGCCAAACAGACACTAATCCTCCTTGCATATCTCCCCACAGGAACTAGACATTCAAATACACAAATTTACGTATCCTCTCCAACAGGGACTCACAGTATATAAACCCCACACACCCCTATCCAACCATTCTCTGAAGATGCCAGCCACAGATACAGGCGAAACATCAGGAATAAACTCTTCCAGAACACGGCCTTGCAGCCTGGAAAAAAAACGACAGAAAACCTATGGATGCCAGCAGTGAAAGCCTTTGACTTCACACTGAATATAATGTTTATCTGTTCTATAACGAACAACAAACAATAGATCTACATCAAAGCAATATACAAAACAAGTAGAGAAAAATATTAAAAAATGAACAAGAGCAATGTGGCAAGTAAATAATAAAAAATATGCTAAACAGTAATAGGTCACACTGAAACACAGTCAAACAGGCTACAGTACAATGCAAAAGAGGAAGCAACTAAACTCAAAGTAGTAAAAGCCACCCTTCTAGAGCAGCCTTTCTCAGTCTTTTTATCCTGGAGGAGCCCTTGAAATAATTTTCAGGTCTCAGGGAACCTCTGCATAAACATTATTCTATATACTGCTATTGCTTTCCCTCCACAATCACAATCTCTTGAGGAACCCCTAGCAACCTCCCGGGGAACCCCTGGTTGAGAAACACTGTTCTAGAGGCTCCACAGCTGATTTAGATAACACATATGAAGTTTCTATCTCAGTAATTCACCATTAGCCCTATAATGACTGAAGTTCTAGAGCTTGTCCTTGTTTCAAGGTTTGTCGTCATCACAGTTATAGACTTCTTAAAAACCAAAGGTTTACTCAGATTGAAATAAGCTTCTTTGCCCTTTCACATGTCAGTTTATTTCTTGATTTAGTGTGAGTGTTTCCAAACATAGACCAGATTCTTTCACATGCTGCAGAAGATTGAGGGATCTGAAGAAGTCTAGAAGCAAGACGAGTCAGACGCTGTGTTGTGCAATGACCTTCCCACCACGTTGCAGGAGGGATATGTTTGGTAGAATTCCAGACTGCATTCCTGGACCAAATCCCTGAAGATGTTCTGTATTCTGCAACATTTGAAAGTACCTTCCCAACATCAAGTCCTAAGTGTGATGCTTATTTTGTAATCCAGTCAAATGCAGTAGCAGTGCTATCATCACTTATATTTCCACCTTTGAATCTTGCATCCAGCAGATTTACAACAATTTCCCCCACAACCAGGGTACTGATTTTAGCGACCTACGAAACAATGGAAGGCTGAGTGAACCTTGGAGCCCTTGGGATTGAACTTGCAACATTGTGGCTGCAGTACCAGCATTTAAGCACTGCACCACCAGGGCTCCCTAAATATATACAAGATGTCATAAGCTGTCTTCCAGGGTTGTTGCTTGGAATGAAAAAAGGAAATACAGAAATATAAAAAGTGTTTACAAATAGTCAAGCCTTGCATGGCTTCTATCTATTGTCAGTTTAAACCTTTTACAATCCTTTCTTCACCTGTTGTCCCCCCCTTTGTTCTTTTCTTAAAGCCTTTACCATTTGGCCTGTTTCCAGCCACACCAGTTGTTTACTCCTTTACTATTAGGAATGGGGACAATTCAGGAAGACACTTTAACTCTCAGGTAGGCAGAGGTGATGCAGTGCTACCTTGCACATATCAAATAGTGGTTTTAATGGCAGGAATGACCTGTTACATTAAAAATTCCTATTCCACAAAAGTTTAAGAAGAATTAATGCTGCTGTTATTAAAGCCATGATTAAAATAGTTAAAACATCTTTAAGACATATGTTACTAATGAAAAATTAAAAATAAAATACTGTACATTGCACTACTTCATACATAATACCGCTAACACAATTTTTATTTCAAAGCCCTGCCTGACAGTGGTAAGAGAGCATGGAGGGGGCCAACTGGATCACCCATGGAAGGGTCTTTCACAGGTCTTCTCTGCTGTCTTCACTAAACATGCCAGTGAGGTTGTTGGGACCAAAAGAAAGCACGCCTGCGCAGATCTAAAAACTTGTGCTGGCTTATACAGTATAGTGGGATACAGTCTTTCAGATAGTCTTGGACCCAAGCTGTTTAGGGCTATAAAAGTCAAACCAACATAGTTTTTTGTGTTGTTGAGTGCAACAGAGCCCACAGTAGAAATAATAAAATAAGACAAATCAGGAGTGAACGTGGCTGGAGACAAATGTGACAGACTGCTTTTCAACAGAAGAGAAAAAGAGACTGCTCTAAACTATCTGGCTGATGTGCATAGATCTGAAAAACTGAATGCATCCTTAAAAAAACAGTGACCAGTCACTGTACTATTTTCCCCCCCTCACAGGACTTGAAATAGTAGGAGGGGTTTCCTTTCCCTATTGAGAGATGTACCCCAGAAGAGGATGTGGACGTTGGCGTCCTCAGACTGTAAGTTGTTGCATTTGCTACTTAGATCTCCTTACCATTTTCTGTTTTTTTTTTAAATTTATCAAAGAAGTTTAGCATGCATTTCTTCTGTAAAAGGAACAGAAATGTGTAACTAGAATGTTTCCAATTCCAATCTGTAATTGGGAGCTTGGAGTGTTCAGAATTTAATGTGTTAGTATTGGTCATTTTAAACAAAGTTTTAAGAGTCTTTGTTTTATTAATCTTTATCTAGTTTTTGAATCACAAAGCAGAAATATACCCCTGACGATTGCTTCAAGATTTTTGAAATAATTAGTAAAGTGTACTTGTTACATACAAATGTTTAAAAAGCCACCATTAACAGACATTCTGTTATTTTGAAAAGTATTGTCATTATGCTTATTTAACAGATAATGTTCTAAACTCTAAATTGAGCCGACTCTTACCTCCTGAGCATCAGACTTGAGTTTTACAGTATTCCAGTTGATCTTTTCCCAAGCAGTCTCTTAACTACAGTATTTACTTTGACATATGTGTATATTAATTTTGTGCTTATGCATACTCATGTGAAATGTTTATTTTTATTTCTTAATTGGCATTTTCTTTTTGTTCTTTAAAAAATATCACATGACCCACAATGCTTATGTTCTTTTGTAATTGTCATTAGCACTCCATAATGTTATTTGCCAGTGAATTCTGTCTTGATTATTTCTGAGTTTCTGCTACTTTTTTTGTTTGGGAAGAAAGAGGGTATTATTATTCTGTACACAGAGGTTATCTTTCTATTACAAGTTCCCTGATAGATACAAGAGGACCATGACAGCTGAAAACTCCAGATAGAAAAGAGTCTTATCAACTACTCCCAAGGCCTAGCAACTGTTATCAAAACAATAATGTAGTACAGTACAGTACTTTAAGATCTTCTATTTATCTTGACATAAATAACATTTAGGCTAACTTTGTGTGAGAATTTGTTTTGTCTTGGCATCATAATACTAAACTTGGGGTTGTCAGGAATTGGTTACTGAACCCTGAGTTTTAAAATGGCCAAACAACTGCAGAAATCATGTTGAGTCATGACGACTGACTGCATGAACTGCCAGTCATGCTAATCATGCTACAGCTGCATGAGAAGGATTGCATCAGAAGAAGGGTTACTACAGTACAATGCTATGTAAGGTGGAAATCTGATGCAATGTAACTATGTGCTTGGGTAAGCCAATGATGTGCTGAGATGTATATAAGAAAGCCAGATCAGTGTTCATTTTCTTCCTATGATCCTGAGATGCTTGGCATAGCACTTTGCTTGTACATAATATGAATAGCTGAAACTTTGAAGATTAAAAGCCCCTCCTGTTTTCTGGACACCAAACACTGTGTGTGAGTATTCTTGGGAAAGGGTTGCTACCTAGTCTGCTGAGACAGTTTTTTGGCTTCTGCCGGGGATTGAATGTCCTATCATCCCCTGACGGGTTATCCAGTGGATTCAGTTGATGTGCCCTCTTTACAGTTTCAGTGCCACATTTTCAGGTAACAAAGCAAGCAGGTCCTTTCGTTGACTGTGGGGGATGGATAATAGTCAGACTCTACTAGAACTACACTCCTGTGGTGGCTGGCACTTGCTGTTTTACTACCAAAAAGTTCATTCAGGATAATACTGTGCAACAGCATGGCATTCTGGGGAGTGTGCTTTTGGGGGAAGCAGACATTGGTGCTTCTTATAAAACAATGAAACTAACTCTCCCCTTTCTTCCTGTATCAGAAAAGCAAGTTGTCCTGTAATAGGGATGGCTGAAGTAGCCATGAACTTAGCAGCAATAGAAAGCTTAACTTTAATGTTTCTACACTGACTCTGTGCTTATCCTTTGTAATGCATTGGGAGTTTTAACTGGCTTCCAGATTCTGGATTCTAAGAGCAAAAGAAGCCATGGTTTGGTTACACACATAAAGGTAAGCTTTCTATTGCTGGCAAGTCCCTAATTATTTTATCTACCTGCTGTTTCCAGGAGAAAGCAAACAGAACAGTTGAGCTGTGTGCACTAGCATGCTTATTTATTACCATTAGATAGAATTCTCAGTGATTCTGGCTTATTGTTTTGTGTAGATGTCTCCAGTACATAGCTAGTCAATGTATTTTACTTCTACTGTATATGAAAAATAAGGATTTTAAAAATGAGGGTGCATCCTTTGAATGGTGTTGTGTAGTGGACTGGATGAAGATAATCAATGGATTGAGGAGAATATAGTGGTTCCTTTATCACAAACAAATACTCATTTGATTAGATTTGGGCTTTCCACAGTTCTTAATCTTTGCAAACATAATAAACCTATTAAGATAGTTCTCCCATCAGTGCTTGTGGATCCAAATAGTTTTCTGATATCTTTGAAGGAGTTTTCTTGCTGATATGTTTAATGGTTCTCCATACGCTTAGGTCATTCTCTGGATTAGAGCTCTGTCTCCAAAAGGCAGAGCCGATCTAGTTCCTTAGTTTTCTGTGGAAGTGAGGGTAATCTGATCTCTCTCTCTCTCTCTTTGATAAGAGTTAGTATAGAGGGCATGCTTATCAAATAACACCAAATTAGGAGGGGTAGCTAATACCCCAGAAAACAGGCTCAGAATTCAAGATGACCTTTAACAGATTAGACAGCTGGGCCAAAACTAACCAAATTAATTTAAACGGAGAAATGTAAGGTACTATCTTTAGGCAGGAAAAAACATGAAATGCAGAGATATAGGATGGGTGACACCTGGCTTGACAACAGTACATGTGAAAGGGATCTAGGAGTCTTGCTTAGTAAACTGTAAGCTGAACATGAGTAAACTGTGTGATGTTGCAGCTAAAAAAGCCAATGCGATTCTGGACTGCATCAGTAGGAGCATAATGTCTAGGTTGAGGGATGTAATAATACCACTTTAGTCTACTTTGGTCAGATCTCACTTAGAATACTGTGTCCAATTCTGGGCAGCACAATTAAAGAAGGACAAGCTGGAACATATCCAGAGGGGGCAGACCAAAATGATAAAAGGTCTGGAAGCCCTGACCTATGAGGAGCGGTTTAAGGAGCTGGGTATGTTTAGTATGGAGAAGAGAAGGTTAAGAGGTGACTTGATAGCCATGTTTAAGTTCTTGAAAGGATATTGTGTTGAAGAGTGAGCAAGCTTGATTTCTGCAATTCCAGAGACTAGAATATGGAGCAATGGACTCAAACTGCAGGAAAAGAAATTCCACCTAAACATTAGGAAGAACTTCTTGACAGTAAGTGCCTCAGAGTATGGCAAAGTCTACGTCTCTGGAGTTTTTTAAACAGGCTGGATGGCCATCTGTTGGAGGTGCTTTGATTGTGTATTCCCGCAAGGCAGGAGGTTGGACTGGATGGCCCTCATGGTATCTTCCAATTCTGTGATTCTATGACACTTATAACAAGCCCATCCTGATGTAGCCTAGAGTCCATGCTGAAGTATTTCTTCTTCTTAATTATTGCATTTATAGCGTACTGGCCAGAACAGCTTTTGTGAATGGTCACATGCCTTTTCCAACTTGGTCTAGAAAGGGAGTTGGTAGGACCCTTGGTGGCAAACTTTTGTGTGACCTGTTTTGCAAAATATTTTATAAATAAAAATCACTCACAACTATCCTGACTTGGGAACTACTGCTATAACAGAGTCAGAATTTAATGAGCTTTGTCTCCATTTGTGTGTGATTGCTGCAGATGCCTTCCATTTTATTCAGGCTGAGACGGGGCTCACCCCTCCAAATAACCCATCACTTGTCCCTTGTCCTTTCTAGCTAATTAGGTATGCTAGGTCAGATCTATCTGAATTGGCCTTCCTGAGAGAAGGCATGTTTTTTGTTGCCATAAAAGAGATCACTGCAAGATGCCTACTGAAGAAATCCATTCTTGGCCTTAGCACTTTAAATCATAGTCTATCAAATATAACAGTCTTGGATCTGGATGAAAATGATGTACTGAATTTACAGATTGTTTTATGGACCTGAAACTGCCTTGGTGATCCTAGTAGGTGGCCCGTGCCAAGAGATGGATGAAATGAGTGTAGCCGCATTAAGTTCTTTTGGACCTCTCAGTAGCATTTCAGACCTTGGACAATGATGCAAATAGATTAAGAGGTGCTATTGTTCTTTTGGTCAGTGGCTCCAGTACCGTCTGAAGGGTCAGTTCCATGAGATGATGCTGAAACACAGCTGTTCCATCCCATTGGCTTGTAGTGTGCTGCAATGATTCATCTGATATCCTGTACATCTTCATAAAATCACTGGGGAAGGTCATTTTGGGTTTTGGACTGAAATGTTAGTAGGCTGATACTCCTTCCTAATGGCATACAGTATATCACAGTGATTCATCTTATTTCTGGTAGAATTTAACATTTGTACAAGGTCATGAGATTTTAACTTCATTTGCAATTATACTTTCTGATCCCAGAGACAAAATTACTTCAGATGTTGGTTTTTTTTTTTTTAAATCTCCCTTTAAAGCACAAAATCAACAAACACCTGCACCTTAATTGTTGTAGTGCTGTTATGAAGGCACGAGCAGGTTCTCAACTTTTACCCAATCCATTTGCGTCTTTTGTCCTCTTGTCTCTTGCTAAAGGTCAAAACTGGCCTAAGAAGGTAGACTGTGTCACTAACTGGTGTACATTCACTCAGCTTGAGCCAGGGGGAACTCAGACCTACATTGAAAACTCAGACCTACTACTTTTAACATTTTATGAACCAAGATCCAAAATACCACCCAGTAGTCTAGAGCCTTAGCCCAAACAAACAAAAACAGTAATATGATAAAATGGCTAGTAATGGGTTTACTACCAAGGCAAATCCCGAAATTGAAACACTCAGTGCCAACTTAAGGAGATAATGTTACTTATAGAACAGGAGTAGGGGAAGGGATAGCTATTTACAAATCAGGAAATACCCCAAAGGCACCAGATCCCACCTAGTTAGTACTTGGATGGGAGACTGCCAACGAATAGCAGGTGCTTGCAGACTATATTTCAGAGGAAGGAATTGGCAAAACTACGTCTGAGTATTCCTTACCTAAGAAAACCCTATGAAATTCATGGGGTCACCATAAGTCAACAGGCGACTTGAAGGCACATACACACAAAGACGTCACCTGAATTTCTCAGGACAGTTTCTATTTTGCAAACTCACTTTAATGCATAAGCATTAGCCAATAACTCAGACACTGAAATCACAATTTCAAAGTACAGTCTTTTATTGCTGATCAGCAAAAGGCACAAGGGGTGATCAGTATTGCCAAACCTTGTGTGTCTTTCATTCAAAGGCACAGCTTATTTATACTTTTTTCTTCCTTCTGTTATCTATTGCTTATCTTAAACTAACTGCCTAAAAGCTTTCAGTCATCCCTCATCTATACTTAATCTGCTCACCTAAAAGCTATCTGTCACCCATCAGGTCATCTGTCACCTTTAATCTGGATAGATCTCTGGTTTGTCTCCTCTCAATTACTTTACATTCCAATATTATCTTAAAAGCTATAGGTAGAGACATCCTATACCTTAATGTGGTCTTAAGCAGAGTTTAGCTTCAGACTTACCACTTTACCTTGTCAACAATTTCTACTTATTTTTCTCTAATTCTTTCTAGGCTATTTTTAGCCCTTCACAGAGGCTCTTTGAGAAGTACAGTATATTGCACCAGCTAAAAAATAACAAAGACCTAACTACTTGGCTGTACATACCAAAATATCAGACAAACTCTCAGACCATAGGAAGAAAGTATATGTAGACAGTGTAAGATTCCACACCCCAAGGCAAGTGGAATGGCTAACTCAAAAGTATACACCATGAGTATAGGTGGATTATGTAGCAAAGTGTCACAAGTGCTCAGCAGGGAACAGGAACTAAGGGAGGCTTTTATGTCTTTTGCACCAGGCCAGTGTGAAATATTTGACCATTCTAGAACTTACTTACAAACAACATCCCAAAACTGTCTACCACAATCAGAAGCTCTGTTCACAAAAGAATTTTGAACACAATATCAATGCATAGCTAGAGGTCCATGAGCCTCAGTCTAGTCTCTCTTTTCTCAATCTGTTTACCTTAGAGGAACCCTTGCAATCAGGTCTCAGGGAACCCATCATAAAAAATAGTCTATCTTCTGCTCATGGAGGAACTCCACATGTTTGAAGTTGCTCAGCATGACAGCATACCTTCCAACATTTCACAGATGAAAAGCACAACTACTATCTTCCTTTATCTCCCAGTTGTTGTCTGCTGCTATTGAAGCTCCCTGTACTATTGCTTTTTCTGTCACAAGCCTGCTACTGCCCCCTCCAAGCACTCTGTCACTCTTTCATCATACAAATCACTCAGTTGGGGGAGTGGTGCAGGTCTGGTCTACAGGAGCAGCAGCACCAGCTTGGGAAATTCCTTCTGAGGCGACAGCTCAACTAAGCCAGGTGAAGGAAACAGCAGCAGTGAATATAAGGAAGAAGGCAGTGACTCAGCCCCTAGCAAGGGCAGCACCTTGCCAGATGAAGTGGCAGCAGCAAAGACAAAGAGGAGGGTGGCAACTTAACTCTTAGTAACCTTGCCAGATGGATGAAGTGACAACAGCAAAGTGCCAAAAACAAGGATGGCAGCAACTTGACTTTTAGCAGTCGTGGGCAGATGGATAAAGTGGTGATGGCAAAGACAAAGATGTCAGGAGTTAGAGACTGAACTCCATTATAAAATGGCCGAACAACTGCAGAACCATGCTGAGTCATAATTGCTGACTGCATGAACTACCAAGTCATGCCTAGTCAGGCCACTAGAGGGCAATGTCCTGTAGGTCTATATATGGGAGAGCTCAGAACAGAGCTCACTTCCTCTCTTCTCTTCCTGTGAATGCTGAGGCCTAGTAAAGCAGTTTCTCCTTCAATTGTAAATATTTGTATATATTGCAACTGTTTGATTTTGAAGATAAAAGTGCCTCCTGCTTATTTGGAAGTCAAACACTCTGTGTGTGAGTATTCTTGGGAATGGGTTGCTACTGAGTCTGCTGAGATAGGTTTTTTTGGCTTCTGCTGGGGACTGAGTGTCCTATCATCCCCTGACAGTGGTTATGGGCCCAACTGATTGATCTCAGATTAGATAAGGTGCAGCCTGAAAAATTCCCAGAAACTCTTTTGTTTTGAGTGTTTTTGGCTTGTTGTTTGAGAAACAGTTAAGTTTCAGCCAGGCCCTGTAATATTTTTAAGTAACCTTGAAGTGCTGCCAGCTGTTTATGTTTTCATAGCTGGAGAATTGTTGACTCGATCAGCAGAATGGCAGATAATAGTCTCCTCCGCTTTGAAAAGCTGGCTGATGGAAATTATTCAGCATGGCGTTTATACATGGAGGCTTTATTAATTAAGGACAATTTTGGAGAATGCAAGTGTGATTCCCAGAGGGTTCAGAAGATAAAATAGCAGCATTCAAGCTAGCAGACCAGAAGGCTAGAGCTGCAATTCTCTTATCGCTCAGCCCCTCCCAGTTAATACACATGGCACCAGCAAAGACAGCCTTTCACCTTTGGACAGCTTTGAAAACAGTTCATCAGAATTCGTCCTGCCTCTCAAAGATGATATGGACTAAGAGACTTTATAACACAAAGCTGTCTACTGGAGGCTGTGTGAAAGCCCATTTGGAGGAAACAAGGCAGATTTTTCAAGAGGTGGCCAGTAGAGGGGTGGACTTTCCAGAAGCCCATAAGTGTTTTATTTTATTGGACTGTTTGCCAAAGGAATGGGATTTCCTAATGTACAGTCTGCAGACCACCAGGGAGAGTGATTTGTCTATAGACCTGGGAGCTGGGTGTATATTTGTGAAAATAAGACAAAGAGAAAAGTATGAGTTTTCAGATTAATATCAAGATTAATCTTCAAATGCTCTGGGAAGGTAATATAGGTGCAACTCAATTCAGTGGCAACATCAGATATGAAAGGAGAATTGTTAGAGCCTTGAGTATATTGTTTCCAGAATGTCTGAAATATAAGAACCCAGAAGTTAGACAGTCCTGGATTGGTGATCATCAAATAGCAGAAGTCTTTCAGAACTAGAGACTTCTGCTGCCAGATATGGAAACCTGAAATGCAGCAAGCATTTAACATTGCAGCTGGACTATTTAATGTAACTTGAGAAGAGCCTGAGTGTGAACATGTTGACACAGTCAGTCATCCTCAGGGTCTAATTGATATTTTGTTGTTTTCTGACAATCTTCTAGTGGGATTTTCGTTTTTTGCAAGGAGACTTGGAATAAAGGGTCTTCCTTTCTGGTTTCTTCCTCTAATTCTTTAGGCACGTGCACTTCCACAACTCGCAAATAGTTATGAGTTGCATTTTGTTAGTGGCAACCAGGAAGTTATTACTTTGAAAGCATAATGAATGGGGTTTTTCAGCTTCACTCTGGGGAGGCTTTTAATGCAGATACAACTTAAATTTAAATGGCAATTTAATGGAAGCCTTTTCTCTTTTCAGATACATGGAGCTGAATAGATTTTGCTAGGTTATTAATGGTTCACTAAACACATTAACCATTTTCTACTAACTTTACTATCTCAGCCCCTAGATCACCTGAAGCCTATGCTTTATAGACTACAGTGAAGGCTTTGGCTATGTTAAACAGTCTTTTAACTTTATCTAATGGAGTAGTTTCACTGTAATATCTCCCTTACTAAGTATTACTGAGTATGCATGAAGATCAAAACATGGAAAAAATGGAAGCAGATTAGCCTACCACACCGATCATCCATAAGTACAGGTCAACCCCCATATCACAGGGGATATGTTCCAAGACTCCCGTGGATACGTGAAACCATGGATAATAGGGAACCCTATTTTCAATGAGATGAACGCTGGAAGTTGACCATAGAATTGAGACCGCAGGTTAAGGAAAATAGATGGATTGATACTTAGTTTGATAAAAGGTGGATAATCAATACATATATCCTATTCACTTGGTGAACTTTTGAACTAACAAGCAAACCTTGCTAAAAGAAGCAGAAATAGCATGCGCTTAAGCTAACTGGGAAAAACAGGAAACTGGTAGCCGACCATAAGTGAGAAAAAACAGGAACCTGGTAGCAGACAGGAGATAAGAATAAGGAATAGCTGAGACAGCGTCTAGGAGGGGGACTTCAGCTGGTTAGAACTGGATTAAAGGGAGGGAGTAAACCATGAGTGATTTCAAAAAGGCCTTTAGGGTTCATTAAGGCTAATTGTAATACAACTTTCATGCTCAGTGAAAGACAAAGCTACTCCTTAAGGCAGAACATAGTATTATAATGAAGAAACACCTCCTTCAACATGTGCAGTGGCTTATTAAAAAAAAAAAATATATATGAGGAAATATGCTGCTAACCAGTTTTTTGTAACTGCCTCCTTATATGGGAGAGGGGAGGCTGGGGCTAGCCCACATAATTAGCACTTATTGCTTCTGTAAGCATGCCAGCAGGTATAAAAACAAGGCTCAAACAAGTTGCCAGCTTTATGTGATAGCAACTGGTGGCTCCCTTCTTGCGCAATTTACCATTAAAGGACCCCTTTTGGTTCCCATCCAGGTCTGCTCTTTCTTCCTTTGAATTTCAACAAGGGAAACTATTTGCAGCAACAGAATTACGTTGGAGGACCTAGAAATGTCTAGAGGGAATATTCTGGACATGAATAAGTGAAACCATGGATACCAAATCAGTGGATATGGGGGTCAACCTGTATATGAAAACAAGGATAGATCTACAGTTGTCCCTCCGTATCCACGGATTTGATATCCATGGATTTAAGTATTCACGGCTTGAAATTATTCTTTAAAAAATCATAATCCAAAAAGCAAACCTTGATTTTGCCATCTTATATAAGGGACACAATTTTGCTATGTCATTGCATTTAATGGGACTTGAGTATTCACAGATTTTGGTATCCACTCGTGGTCCTGGAACCACACCCCACTGAATATGAAGGGACAACTGTATACATTTAGCCACCTAAATGAAAATCATTTTAAAAGAGGAGGTTGATCAAAGAATGTTATCCTTTGATGCATTTTGGAAGAATTTTCCAAGTGGTCCCTAGAAAGTTCAAAATGTTTTTGTTTCTTTACGGAAGGTTTATTTAACCTGGTTGCTTCATTTCACATGTGCTTATTGTTAGCTGTGAATAAAAAGTTTGCTGAAATAAGTTGAACTGCTCTTTTTTAGGTTTTGTGGGAACCTATCACTTTTCTTTCCGTGTTACTTATACTTTTCTAATATCAAAATTTCAGTTAAAAAAGTAATGCCCAGGAATACATTTACCTCATTAATACCTGTGCTACAGAAAATTAATTACAGTCGTCCATTCACATTCACGGGGGTTAGGTTCCACAGACCCCCATGAATGTGAAATTTCCATGAATAAAGACTGCTCTCACCCTCCCTCTCCAGGTGACCACAGGGCCTCTGGAGGCCCCGAGGCCGCCTCCCCACTGCCTCTCCAGATGATCACGGGACCTCCAGAGGCCTCAAGGCCGCCTCCCCACTCCCTCTCCAGGCGACCACAGGGCCTCCGGAGGCCCCAAGGTCACCTCCCCATTCCCTCCTGAAAGTGGCAACGGGGCCTCAGAGGCCCCTTCGCCACTTTCCTCGGCCTCCCCTCTGGCAGACTGCGAGTATGCAGAACCACGAGTGTGGAGGCCACGAATATTGAGATAGGACTGTAAGTACAGAAGTATGATGTAACCATACAGTGATCTGACAGGTATGATTAAAAGGCATATGTTTAGAAGCAGACTTAGCCTCCAAGCTACCATATTTTCTGGCATATAAGACGACTGGGCATATAGGACGACCCCAACTTTTCCAGTTAAAATATAGAGTTTGGGATATACTCGCCGTATAAGACTACTCCTCTTCCAACGCCTGTGCCCCTTCACTGCAGTCCTCAGGATCAAGCCTCCCCACAGCCAGACAGCCACCCCTCTGCCCTTCCCGATCTCGGGACCTCACAGATCTTGCTCTTTCGGGAAGGGTGGAGGGCTGGCTGGCTGGCTGGCTGAGGGGGAGGCTTGGCATCCACCTCCTGCGCTTCCCGAAGCCGCGATGGGGCTCTCCAGCCCCATCGTAGCTTCGGGAAGGGTGGCTGGTGGCTGGCAAGCCCCCCCCCCCCGTCCAGCCAGCCACCCTTCCACCTTTCCCGAAGCCACGATGGGGAGCTTCGGGAAGGTTGGCTGGTGGCTGGCAAGCCTCCCCCGTCCAGCCAGCCACCCCTCCGCCCTTCCTGAAGCCGTGATGGGGGGTCCTATCACGGCTTCTGGAAGGGCAGGTGGTGCCTTGCAAGCCTCCCCCTGTCCAGCCAGCCAGCCACCAGCCATCCTTCCCAAAGCCAAAGCCATGATGGGGAGCCCTAGAAGACGACACCCAGGGTATAAGACAACACCCAACTTTTGATAAGATTTTCCTGGGTTAAAAAGTTGTCTTATACACTGGAAAATACAGTACTTCCCATAGAGTCCATTCTGTTAGTATCAGTGAGCTAACTTGGCCGTAAATATTGAAGAAGTTTGTGAGAATTGAAGACATCTGCAGTGTGCTGGAGATAGCTAGAGTGGAAAAGTGATGAGTCAGAGAATTGATTTGTGCATGCCAAACAATGAAGACCAATGACTGAATTTCAGTGCTGAATAACATCTTGAGCAGAGAAATGATAAAAGTTTGCATGCCACCGCAAGCAGATGAACAAGGAATGTAAACAATGCCTGCTGATAAGACAACAGAATCTACAGTTTCAGAAAAGAAGCATTGGCATTAGATTAGATGTATGGACATTAAAAGTATAAAAGACTCTTGGCAAATTGAGGATTAACCCATTTTACCTGGACTTCTGATATGTGCATGCTCTGTTCCCCAATATCCTGGTTGGTTAGATGGTGTGCTTAGTAGTTTCAGTGAGGTGTGAGCATGATTGCTTGCATTTAATAAAGTCTTATAAAACAGTATACAGTAGGAGCCCCATATCCGCTGGGGATTGGTTCGGGGCGGTGTGGATACCGAAAACCGTGGTTACTAGCAAACATCATTGAAAACAATGGGATTTCTGGTTTAAAATACCATAGAGTTGTCTTGGAGGACCTAGAAAATGGCTAGAGAGGACACATTTTCTAAGAAGACTATGGTAGGTGTGCTGTTTTGTGTCTTGTGGATAATTGAATCAGTGGATAATAAATCTGTGGGTATTGGGATCCTGCTGTACTGTGTCCCAGTCCTCTTTCAGGCATGTTGTTGTTGTTGTTGTTGTTGTATACCTTCAAGTTGTTTCCAACTTATGGTGATCCTAAGGCGAACCTATCATGTGGTTTTCTTGTCAAGATCTGTGTAGAAGGAGTTTGCCTTTGCCTTCCTCTGTGGCTGAGAGAATGTGACTTGCCTAAGGCCGCCCAGTGGGTTTTCATGGCCAAGTGGGGATTCATACTTTCATCTTCAGAACTGTAATCCAATGCTCAAACCACTTCACCATGCTGGCTCTTTGGGTGCGGCAATCTCTCAAATGGTTCCAGGCACATAATATCCTATAAAGAACCCAGGGGTTCCAGGACAACCCCAAATAACCACTTACACTGTAAGAAATGTTGAGTTACTTTTTCAGTTTCGGTAAGCATGCAATTAATCTATTACAGGAATCATTTATGTTATAAGAGCCTACTTTATCTCATGCTACCCAAACAGTTTTATTGTATTGTGTTCCATTGTCCACTCAGCTGTTCCATGCTGTCACCAAGGAAATTTAGCCTTTCTATATCTTCATACAGTCTTGCTTATAAGCAGGCTAAAACTGGATAGCTGTTGATCAGCCCTCTAGGACTTTTCCAGTTCTTTTTAATTAATTCTCAGGGGTGTAGAGAAAAAAAATTAAGCAGGCACTATCTATTAGGAAATCTAAGAGATTTTTTTAATCTCTTAAGCAGAGCATGGGATGTGCTATCCAGAAGTTTGAACAGCTCACCAGCCCACTCTACCCCCCCCCAATATTTAGCAGAGAAAGCAATCAAACTTAGTCTTCTTCATAAGATATATAAGAGTAGTTATACTCACAAATAGTTGTGCACAATCAACACATGTTCATCTTCTTGAGGAAGGTAAGAGAGGAAAAAAGTAGTATATAGTATCAGAAAAGATGGACGTCTCACACAGGGGGGAGCCCCTTTCACTACATTTCATGGAGAGGGAGCAGGGAAGGAGAGGGAGAGATATGAGCAGATGAGATGCAGAGAACAAAGGAGAGGCTATGGGATGCAGAAAGAGAGTGGGTGTAGACAAATAAACAGGACGTTATCGTAAACATGCTGTGTCTAAACTCCTAGAGAGTAGCATCCAATCTAAATACCAGTGAGTACAAGCGCGTAAAAGGGAGCCAGCATAGTGTAGTGGTTTGAGTGTTGGAATACAACTCTGGAGACCAGGTTTTGATTCCTTGCTTGGCCATGAAGACCCACTGGGTGACCTTTGGCAAGTCACACACTCTCAGCCTCAGAAAACCCAGTGATACCTTCAGGTTATGTATATAAGGTGCATATGAAACATAATGAATTTGATGTTTAGATTTGGATCCAATCTCCCAAGAATATGCAAATATTCCAATATCAAAAAAAAATCTGAAAACCCAAACTCTTCTGGTTGCAAGCATTTCAGATAAGAGGTAATAGTGCTTCATGTTTTCTGCTGTTGTTATCTTTTTGGTAGGATTTCTTAACCAGATTGTGGTTTGTGATGTGCTAATCTGGAATATTTTTCATTAACCAGTACATGCCAATGAGAAACTTCCAGAGAGATGGTTCAGATATGCCACAGCACAATGGTTTCCCAGAGAGGTCAGGTCCAAGATGGGGCCAGTTTTATCCGAAGGAACAAAGGTGGGTAATGTTCCCATAAAATGTATATTCTGTACCTTCCTCTCACCTTTTAATAAAATTATTTTTTAATAATTTTACAAAAGTGATATGGAACTTAAAAATTGTGTAGCACAATCTCTGTTCTGTTGCAAGCCACTGTCTGGTATGCATGTTCTCACTTTGGGGATATATTCTCAAAGTATTGATTTCATCTTCCATTTTAGGCAGAGATGATAATCTGAACCATGATGTGGAATGAGAAAAGACATAATGTACAGTCGTCCCTTCACATTCACGGGGGTTCCGTTCCGCGGACCCCCGCGAATGTGAAAAATCCGCGAATAACAAACACCCCTCCCCCTCCCTCCCTAGGCCTTCGCGGGGCCTTGCTAGGCCCCGCAGAGGTCTCCCCGGCCCTCCCTCCCTCCCCAGGCCTTCACGGGGCCTTGCTAGGCCCCGCGGAGGTCTCCCCGGCCCTTCCTCCCTCCCTGCCCAGGCCTTCGCAGGGCCTTTCTAGGCCCCGCGGAGGCCTCCCCGGCCCTCCCTCCCTCCCTCCCCAGGCCTTTGCGGGGCCTTCCTAGGCCCCGCGGAGGTCTCCCCGGCCCTCCCTCCCTCCCTCCCCAGGCCTTCGCGGGGCCTTGCTAGGCCCCGCGGAGGCCTCCCCGGCCCTCCCTCCCTCCCTCCCTCCCCAGGCCTTCGCGGGGCCTTGCTAGGCCCCGCGGAGGCCTCCCCGGCCCTCCCTCCCTCCCTCCCTCCCCAGGTCTTCGCGGGGCCTTGCTAGGCCCCGCGGAGGTCTCCCCGGCCCTCCCTCCCTCCCTCCCCAGGCCTTCTCGGGGCCTTGCTAGGCCCCGCGGAGGTCTCCCCGGCCCTTCCTCCCTCCCTCCCCAGGCCTTTGCGGGGCCTTGCTAGGCCCCGCGGAGGTCTCCCCGGCCCTTACCCCTCCCTCCCCAGGCCTTTGCGGGGCCTCCGGGGGTCCCACGAAGGCCTCCCCACCCCTCCCCAGGCCTTCGCGGGGCCTCCGGAGGGCCTCCGGGGGTCCCGTGAAGGCCTCCCCACCCCTCCCCAGGCCTTCGCGGGGCCTCCGGAGGGCCTCCCCACCCCTCCCCAGGCCTTCGCGGGGCCTCCGGAGGGCCTCCGGGCGTCCCGCGAAGGCCTCCCCACCCCTCCCCAGGTCTTTCACGGGGCCTCTGGAGGCCCCGTGTCGCGGTTTTGGGGGGGCCCGGGGGGCCCTCCCAAAAACCGCGAATAACCGAAACCGCGAATGTCAAGTTCGCGAATGTGGAGGGACAACTGTATATACAGGTTGCCCCCCCCCCGCATCCACTGAATTTGGTATCCACAGTTTCACTTACCCGCATCCAAAAATAAATGTTCTCTGTAGGTATTTCTAAGTCCTCCAATGTGATTCTATGGTCAGCATCAGTGTTCTTCTCATTAAAAATAATAGGGTTCCCTATTATCCACAGTTTCAGGTATCCACAGGGGGGCTTGGAACGTATCCCCTGCAGATACAGGAGTCGACCTGTACTGTAATTGTACAGTGTGTTGAGTATTTACCTCTCCCACCTACCCACCCTGCATCTTGACTTTTCCACATTTATTGTGTTGCAACCTGGAATTGAAATGGTTTTAATTAAGCACTGTTACTATTTGATGCAAGTTTTGTTGAAATAGATAAAACAAACTAGGCCTTGTTTGCTGCATAAGTATTAACGTTCCCACCCCTGAGTTACTACTTAGTAGAAATACCTTTTGTAGTAATGATAGCTATGAGTCTTGGATAGGTCTCTATAAACTCTGTGCATCTGGATCCTGCAGTTTTTACCTATTCTTCTTGGCAAAATTGCTCCAGCTTTGTCAGGTTGGATGGGGACTGTTGGTAAACATCCACTTTCCAGTCTTTCCTCAGATTCTGAATCAGATTGAGTTCTGAGCTTTGGGCCTGTGATGATTAGTTATTTCAGTTCCCATCATCCTGCAAGTTCAGCAATTATCTGCAGGCAAAACCAGGTAAAGAAAGGGTTAACTGGAGGTGGGATCAAAAGTACCACCTCCAGAGTCACCTCAGTGATGACATCAGTTCACCAGAGAGATCATGACAAATCAGGTCTTGAGAGTGCCAGTTTCAAAAAGGTTATGCAGTCGTCACTTCACATTCGCACGGGTTAGGTTCGGAAGACCCCCCACGAATGTGAAAAATCCATGAATAACAGCCCCCCCACCCTCCCTGCCCTCCCAAAAGTGGCAATGGGACCTTCAGAGGCTCCGTTGCTACTTCCCACCCACCCTCCCCAGAGCGGCAAACCATGAATATGCGGAACAACAATTGTGGAGGAAGATCCCCGCGAATGTGAAAAATCCTGAATAATAACAGCCCCCACCCTTCCTGCCCTCCCGAAAGTGGCGAATGTGGAGGGAAGACTGTAAATACTACCTCCAGAACACGAAGCGGTTAGTTAGACAAAGGGAGACAAAAGGAATGCCTTGGGATGAACACATCACATCCCAAAGGGGGATGAAAGGACAAAGGACTTAAAATGGAGGATGCTGTTGAGCCAGTCTGGAACACATAGACTTGCTCCAGCTTCCCCTCTGAATCCAACAGAAGAGTGCTTATTGTGTGAGTAGTTCTAAGGAAAATGTGTTAGTTAGATTGCATTAGGTCATTATGGTTTTATTTCTCACTTTGGCTGGATGTAACTGAATGCTTTTACTCTTTCTGTAACTCCTAAGATAAACCTGGAGAAAGAAGTGCCTTCTTCTTGAGAAATTTGCATGCTTTAAGCCTTGCTTGAATAAAATAAGCTTTTCTAATTTCTCTTTAACTGATGCCTACACATGCCTTGTCTTTTGCTCAGTCATTCTATTCTCTCTGCTTCTGGATAGAAGGGAGGGGGAAGGTACATCTCTGCAGTGGCAGGGGGTTCCAAGGTTACCCCACGGTTTCCTCTTGGACCGTGTGTAAAGGGGTGTGCAATTCAAGAGGTGGTGGCAGCTACAGAAGGAAGTGAGACATAGTTCTGAGGGATTTCCAGGCTAGAGGAATCTCTAAGACTGTATGCTAAAAAGGTAACTTCTGGGGCTCCAAGCAGAGAGCCCCAGGCTAAAGTTACTACAGGGCCATGCTGAAACATTCAGGTTTTTGTTTCTAAACCACTCCGGTGTTACTTTGGCTGTGTATTTAGAGTCATTGTCCTGATGGAAGCTGAATCTCTCTTGCAGTCTCCTGAAACAGATATTCTTCTAGAATAGCCTTTTAATCAGCTCCTTCCATTAACATTGTTGGTTTTGTGCCTCACATAACATTTTACAGGAAGGTCAAAAAGTTTAGTTGTGGTCTCATTAGAGCAAAGAACATTTTCCTGCATGTTTGCTCTGCCTCCCATATGCTTTTTTGAAGCCTCCAAATGGGCTTTTATATAGGTTTGTTTCAGCAGTTGCTTTCTTCTCACCATTCTTCCATAAAGCCCAGCTTTGGAGAACATCTAATAGTCGTTCTGTGGATGTTTTGTCCCATCTCAGTTGCATATCCCTCCAGCTTTATCAGAGTTACCTTTGGCCTCTTGGTTTCTTCTCTGACTGATGCCCTCCTTACCAGTCATTAAGTTTTGTTATCTGGCTTTCTCTAGGCAGAGTCATAGCTGAGCCATTTTCTTTCCCTTTTGCAATAAAGGCTTTAGCAGTGCTCTGTGGGATATTCTTAGTTTGGGGTGCTTTTTGACAACCCAACTCTAATTGATGCTTCTGCACAACTTTATCCCAGATTGGTTTTGATTCCTCCTTGGTTTTCCAGATCCTGTTTATTAAAATATGCAGTCCAATGAACTCTGTGGCCTTCCATAAACACATACAGTTGTCCCTTCACATTTGCAAGGGTTTGGTTCCAGGACCCCCTGTGAATACCCAAATCCGTGAATACTCAAGTCCCATTATATGCAATGGCATAGCAAAATGGTGTCCCTTATATAAGATGGCAAAATCAAGGTTTGCTTTTTGAATTATTATATTTTTAAGAATATTTTCAAGCCGTAAATACTTAAAACCGTGAATGCCAAATCCATGAATGTGGAGGGACAACTGTATATTTAATCTGAGGTCATGTGGCACTAGAACTGCACATAGGTAGACACCCTTCAACTACTCATGTTACTTCTGCAGGAAGTGGGTTTTGCACCAGAATGTATTTAATAATGACACAGCAAAGGCAATGAATACTTCTACAACCAACAGGGATCCCCCCCTTTTTTTTCCTTAACATTTTGTGTCACAATAAAAATATTTTGCACTTTCACAGTGTTGAGTATCTTGTATACCTCCAGTGGTAAAAGTGCCAATTAAATTCATTTCAATTCCAGGTTGTAACACAACAAAATGTGGAAAGGTTGGAGGGGAGTGAATACTTCTGCAAGACACTGTATATACATGCCATGCGAGTAAGGCTTACACATGGGAGGAAGGAGACTGAAGTTTGAGCATGAGGCAGGACTATTTTAAAAGTTCGGGGGAGCAATGAGAGATTGCACATAAAGTGTATTAAAAACGGGAGGGGTTCAGTAATTGCTAGTACTGTAATGGGAAAGTGAGTTTGTGGGTAGAGAGCTGTAGAGTCAATACAGCTGCTCTGATCAGAACCTACTACATGTTCCTCTGCTTTGAAGCCTGTGGTGACTCTTATTAAAGAGCGACAGCAAATCATACAGAAGGTTATGAATGTTTGTGTCTCTGCAGGGAATATGATGACAAATTTAACAACTGCAGAGATTCCTACCGAGGCCGTGGTTGGAGACATCCCAAAGGATATTTCCATGAGAAGCATCACTACCGTGGCCATTCTTACAGAGGACCTAAAAGAAGCTTCTCAAAAGGTTGAGTTTGGGGGTGGGAAGATAGTATGCAAGAAAGATAGAAAAAGAGGCAGCACTAAATACAGTTGTTCCTTCATATTCTCTGGGGTTTGGTTCCAGGACCCCCCCCCCCCCCCGTATATACCAAAATCCGTGAATATTCAAGTCTCATTATATGCAATGGCATAGCAAAATGGTGTCCCTTATATAAGATGGCAAAAATCAAGGTTTGCTTTTGGGATTATTATTTTTTTATTAATATTTTTTATTATGTTACACAGCCAACTCAAATTCAATTCATATTTTATATATTCTCTCTAAGTATATGTAACTATTACATTACATTCCTAAAAAAAAAATATGTCTTGAAAAATTTCAGAACACTCTAATTATATTGTTTTAAATATATTATCTATACTAACACAAACGTGTTCTTCTCTTCTTTGTACCTTTTTTTTTTTACATAATTCTATACAACTTCCAATCATATCCCCGATTCCCCAGGGTTTTACTAAAAAAAATATTAAAAAATAAATAAATAAATAAATACAGTTGTCCCTCTGTATCCACGGATTTAAGTATTCATGGCTTGAAAATATTATTTAAAAAATAATAATCTAAAAGACAAAACTTGATTTTGCCACCTTATATAAGGGACACCATTTTGCTATGCCATTGCATATAATGGGACTTGAGTATTCATGGGTTTTGGTATCCATGGGGGGGGGGGTCCTGGAACTAAACTCCAGCGAATATGAAGGGACAACTGTAATGATTTCCATTCACCAAATTCATCTTGATTCTTCTAATTTTATCAAATCTTCAAGTTTAATTTGACCCTTACACTATGATTATACAGAAGACTAGAAATCTTGAAAATTTCATACACTAAATACCAAGATTTTTTCCAAAACCTTGTATTTGCTAGTCTTTAGCCCATCTTTATAAGTCAAATCTATCCAAACTTTTCCATTCCCCCCCCCCCAAATTTTTTAATTGGAGTCCATTCCTTCTCAATTGAGCTACCTGTCTTATCTTTTAGTAAGGCGGTTAGCTTATCCATTATTATCTTTTAAAGAATATTTTCAAGCCGTGAATGCTTAAATCTGTGAATACCAAATCCGTGAATACGGAGGGACAACTGTACTTTAGCCTCATAGAGGTACTGAAAAATGTATACAGGACCCTATTACTGTCGTAAAATGCCCACATTATCTGGTTTTGTTTATGTTCCCATGTTTTATTGGTATCTATTTATAGGAAGATTCTGTTAGTCCCAATACTTGCCCTGAAAAGAATGAATAAAACAATTACCCCAAACATCATGGAATACAGCAGAGCCCTTTCCATTTCATTTAATTCTAAGTATGTTTCTCTGTCTCCAGGTAGTTACCAGTATGCTTCGCGTTCCCCCTGCTTAGTTGATATTACGGTAAGGTGCTGGTTAGTTCCCAAGTGAGGCTGGGAATTGTACAGTCTCTGGGCCATTTACAGTTCTCAAAGATCTTTCTGTGCAGCTCTACAGTCTCTCCTGGACTTACTTGTTCTTATTTTTTTAAAAATTTGGGACAATAAAAGAGAAGCATTATGTTTGCAGAGGGTGTGATTCTCCATTTATATTCTACCCAACCTCCATACCTTTTGTTAGCCCCCAAATCACATTTTTAGAAAGTAAAAAGTGACCTCCTGGTCACTTCTGGTTTTGGAAAAATGGGTAGGTGAAGCCAGTGGGAATGTGAAGAGAAAGCGGTGGATGTGGCTCCCAGTGTTTCTTCAGGTACCCAGATATCAGAAATAGGTACAATAGGGTGGTTTCCTACCCTATGCTACATTGTTGATTGTTACATTAGAATCAAAGAAACATGATTGCAGAAAAGTCACAACAAAACATTAAGGCACTTAGAGAATGAGACAAAGACGAAGCTACAGAACTGACTATGATGTTTCATCTTGGACTGCAAAATTGGCAGTGTTCTAGATGAAGGACCACAGGTCTTCCAAGATGTAATCACGTTTAAAAGAAACAAACTCCTCTCTCTAAGTCTCTTGATTACATAATTGAGAATACTCTATTTACCATTTCTTTTAACATGATTGGTTATTAAAGAGAATGTTGTGTACTAAACCCAGTGTCTTGTATTTCTGGAAGGCACAACACTTTCTAAGTTTCATCAGGCCCTGTTCTTTTTAACTGTGGGTACAATTTTACTCGTCCAGAATTTGGAGCAGACACCATTAGAATCGGAATATATCTTTTATAGATCACTGAAAAAATGTTCACCTTCTCTGTTCTGTGCCATGTTTGTTGTCCATCTGAACTGAGTTTTGCTGAAAGTCATTAAGGCAACATGGGTGTTAGTAGTGAGCAGTTTACCAGGTTTGCAAACCATTGGCTCTGATCTTGCTGTATATTTGATCATATCATATCCTGTTCTAAGAAACCAGTGTTGCAAGGAGTTGAAGTCCACAAAACTTCAGAACACTTTGGAATTACGAATGCCAACAGAGTATAAAAGTTGTGAACAGAAAGACAAATAAATAAATACTAGGCAGCTGTGAAAGTGACAGGAGCCCTGTCAGAATAGACTGAAGTAGACAGCCCTAGAGCTGACTTTCTGTTCCTCCACTGTAGCCAAATAAAAAAGAAAATCATTCTGAAAAGATGGAAGCACATACAGCAATCTCCAAGAAGACTGAACAAGGCAAAGAAGATTCCCCATCTTCAGTAAAGAAAAGTGATTCACCCAAGGTAATTATGGGAGATGGCTACACTTTCTGGTCACAGGTGAAGCTTCGAAGGCTATGAAAGAGATGTTCAGAGTACTAGCTTCTGTGGGATAAGAATTTTGTACATAATATGTTGTTGACAGAGGGACGTTTTATGTATGGGCAGAATGCAGACATAGATACAAAGGCTTGAAGTGTGCTCTGTCATTTGTCACTGTGTGTGTAGCTGCTGCAGTGCCATGAAACTGATGTACTTTCCTGCAGCTTTAGATGAAGCCTAAGAGTACATCTGAACTCTACAGTACAGTTAGCTTTTTGATACTGTTTTAACTGTCATGGCTCTGTCCTATGTAATCCTGTCATACATAGTGTCAGTGAGGTCTGCATGGGAGTACTACAGCATCAGAGCTTTTTAGCAGAGAATATTAAGTGCTTCATCAAAGTATAAATCCCAATATAAGTTCTCATGGGAACTGACAACAATAAATAAAACAATTTAAACTTAAGCTCCAGAAGTGACTACAGGGTGCAATAATTTAAGTTCAATTTACTGGGTTTTCTTTTGCCATTTGTATAGGTGGATCTGAAGGCCACAAACACAATCATATCTCCATCTGAATTTAGTTTTCGTTTGACTGAATCCTCAACATATCCACAGAACAAAGAGGAAATGCTTTCTAAGAAGAAAGAAGAATCTAAGTTGGTATGAACTCAAATTGTTCTCTGTTTGTTGCTAAGAACTGATAAACTATTGAGGTGGGTGGAAGGTGATATCCCTGTTGACTGAAGTGTCCAGTGTCCATCCTCTGGAAGAGGTCAACCTTCTGACATTCCAGATCTTCGTGAAAAGGCTCAAGTGGATAGTTAATGTTTGAAGTTGTGGGTTCACAGTGTTGAGCATCAGTATGGTAAGTGCAGCAAAATGGTTTAAAATCTCTGCTTAGTGTACTGACACTGACAGAAGGAGTGATCTTAGGAAGTTGAGTTCTAGATCACTTCTTTTTGAAGGTCTCTCATGAGCCTAAAATAACCTCAGAGGAGTGCCAAGTCATAGTGAAGTTACCCCCAGGAGGGTTGGGGGAAAATGATTTTGGGATGGGCAGCTGGGATCTTTCCAAAGTCTGCTGGGGGCCAGTGTACTCCCATAACCCACCAGCAGTTGTCCGCTGTTGATTTATTTCCCGTCACCCAGCCTGCTAACCAAATCTAAACCCTTGTTCAGCATATACATGGCCTCTCTTGACTCATATGACAGAAGGAAATACAGTACAATGGAATTTGATCATCATGCTACTCACTCCAAACTTCTGAAGCCCTCACCCAGCAACTTCATATAGAGGTTAATGATCATGAAGAGTAAATCAGAACCTTGCAGGACTGCAAAAATGTCTTGATGACCACAAACTGACCATCCAAATGTATGCATATATTATATATTATAACAGTGTATATTTCAAAGCAGCTTTTCATTCCCTGGTATGGGTCTGTTATGGCATTAGTGTTTAGCAAACTCTTCCTTTTTCTGTTTTCAAAATTTTCCAAGTCCAAGAAACCAAACAGGATGTGATTCTTAGCATGACTGATTTTTCATTAGTTGTTGAACTGGTTGCTCTTCTTGATGTAGTAGCCATGTGGACTCTAATGTCTATTTGCTGAATGCTGTCACTATTTGGGGTCAGACTAGATAGCCCATGAGACTCTGGGAGTCTGCAAAGTCTTTTTTCTTTAATTATCAGGCCTAGTCAATATTCTTTACTAATCAAGTCTATGTTCCATAAACATACGATATGCTGATGCAAACAAATTCTTTCTCTTATAACGGTCAAACTGTACCCAAATGTTCCTAAGCTATCTTGCCTTGTACTTTCTGAACTATCAACAATTGTCTCAAGGAAGGGAAATTGCTGACACCAGAGACACTAGAGAAAGGGAGGAGGGAATTGCTTTTTGCATACTGTCATTACTGTATAAAAGTATTCTGTCACCATAGCTCTTGGCTCTGACTCTTTGGAAGGTATTCCAGTCAGGCCCACCGGTGTAATAAAACTCACTTTCCAATCCGTGGATCTGCTGTTCCATGATTTCTGCAACATTGAGAGCGAAGAGGCATTTATTCCTTGGGAAATGTAAAAACTGAAGTGGTATGGACTGGTTAGCTCCTTTTTAGTTATGTGTGTGTAGAGACAAGAATGTGATACACATCTGCCCAACTAGTTGTGTTCTAGTGTTCTAGGTCAGTCTTTAATCCCCACTCTGTATGTGTGCGCGCGCACACATGTGCAGGACAAGGATGTGCAGACAAAGACTCCATGCAATGCACAAAGCTACACAAGCAGTTGGTTCTTCAGATAATATAACGGGCATAACGGGCATATATATATTCCATTTGTAGCCCCCTTTCCCTGCTACATCCCCATTGCTTGAAACCTAAGCTTCCTTGAAGGAGAGGTAGTTTTCACATACTGTACTGAATCACAAACTTGAAAATAGGATTACATGCGTCTCTTTCGGGAATGTAGCACAGAGAACGAAGCTCCCCTCTCATACGCTTCTGTGTCCTCTAGTATCATCTTCATTCACTGTTCAGCAAGAAGTGCTGGAAATGCAGCCTTGCTGCTCCCCCTCTCCTTTATGTAATACTTGTGTATAATTTCCAGTGGTGTTAAAAGCCCATAGGCATTCCAATTAAACAGTTCCCTCTGAGAGTCTTGCTGAAGCAATACTCCTGAATTTATTGCTTCTCTAGCGTCTTCCCATTATTGTTTTTACATTGCCTGTCTCTATAGGATTTCTCTTCTCTCTTCACATCTTGTCTTTCGCTTTCCTCACCTTGCCTTTTTCACCCCACCCTTCAAGTAAGCACTTCCACAAATTACATTTTCAGCCCAGTTTGCTTGTAATTTGAAATGAGAATTGCTTAATAAAGATGATGATGCATCAGAATGGTGAGATAAAATCACTTCACATTTGCTTTGTTTTGTTTTTGTTCTGCTATGTGGTTGTGCATATTCTTAATAGTGATTTTTGACGGTGTTTTGTGTTCTGTAAATGTCCAGGGCGGTTTGAGTAGGAACATAAATTTGATAATTTCATTTTTTAAAAATCTACTACTACTACTAATATTAAACCTCTTTGCTGTCTAGGGATCTTGGAGCGCATAAAGGTATACCTTTTTAAAAGAGGATTTGAGGTAGTATTTTCTTTATCTTGTGAAGCAACCATGGCTTCCTTCTCCTCATTCACATCCTTGCAGTACTCTGGTCTTATAAGCTTTGTTATCTCTCTGGCTTTTCTTCACAAACGAAGATTCAGGAAGGACTCATCCCGTGCTTTCTGCAAGCGCGCTGATGACTAAAAGGGCCAATCTGAGATAAACAAGTCCAGTTGCAGAAAGCACAGCAGAAGGGCTCCTTCGGTGATGTTTCTGGATTGTGATTCCTTCTGCGTTGTCGTTTCTCTTCAAGACTTGTTCGGCGTGAGTTTTCAAATAAGGCTGCAGCATTGTGGATAGTGCGTCTCCATGCCTCCCAATGGGAGGCCAGGGCGGACCATTGTTGGTGATCAATTTGGCCGAGCCTGAGATGTTGTTTCAGGGAGTCCTTGTATCGCTTTTTTGGAGCGCCCCACTTACGCTGACCCGTGGCGAGTTCACCGTAGAGTAGTATTTTTGGGAGGCGATGGTCCTCCATCCTAGAAACGTGCCCTGCCCAACGCAGCTGTGTTCTCAATATCATGGCCTCAGTGCTGGTGTTCCCTGCTTGCTCAAGGACAGCAACATTCATCACATAGTCAGTCCAGTGTATATTTAGGATTGTATAGTAATTAAGCAATATAGGTGTAGTTTTTAATAAAAGTGATGTAACACCCAGTCAAGATATGCAGCATGTTGTGGACATGTTACCAGAATCGAACAGTCTTTTAAATCTGTGCTTGAAACCAAGGATGGAGCGGCTGCTTTGGGGTGTTGGTGATTTCTCTGCTTAGGTTTTTGATGCTTTAAGCTATTGTGGCTGTAGGCTTGTGGCCTCCCCTCTCTCCCACTCTCTCTATGGAAAAACAGGCTACTTCCTCTCTTAAGTATTTTTAACTATTCTTATTTTCTTTGGGTCTTCTTTAGTTTTCCTTAAACACTGAAAGATGCCTATATCTTTACAGAGAAGGTATTCTTCTGTTAAGTTTTCTTATTTTTTTGTTGTTGATTTTTCAACATTTTAAAAGATTTTGCTTAGAATTATTTTTAAAAATGTACTTTTTTGTATTTTGTTTTTATTTTATTTTATTTTATTTTGTATTCTTGTATGTTTTAAAACTTTTTGCTGGAACCATAAAAAGATTCCTGAACTGTCTACGGAAGTGGTAGATGTGATTTTTTTTGTAGCTGGACATTTAAAGTGTTAAAGTTTGTTAGACTAGAGTGGATGCTTGACCAAGCTGCAGTTTAATGTTTAATATTTTTTCTTATATACTATTTGTTATCTATTATGCCTTGATTACTATTTTGTTTATTATTTCAGCATAGCCTTTTATGTTCATTACATTGTAACTGCTGTAATTGTTATGGCTTATGGTAGTTAGACTTCAGCCATAATACAACAAAGGTAGTGTATAAAAGAACCCAGATACTCAAATGTCTTCAACGAAATGTCTCCAAATTAAAATGTCAGAAATTCCTATGGCTTCCCCTGGTAGTATAAAGCAGAAACCATATTATTTACATCCTCTGTGTTGATTTAGTTTTACAATTGTATGCTTTTAAGTACTTTTTAATGATAGCTACAAGGCGGCATTTTGTGCACTGTTGACTTTGACAGCTCTATTTTGGAAGTGTCTAATTGTCCTTTAAAGAGAATGGTGGGGAATTATAACCCTTAGTAGTAAAATGTTTTAAAAGTCTTCCTGAGATTAGGACACAGAGCAATGGGTTCAAACTACAGAAAAAGAGATTCCACCTAAACATTAGGAAGAACTTGCTGACAGTAAGAGCTGTTCGGAAGTGGAATGCACTCTCTCGTAGTGTGGTGGAGTCTCCTTCCTTGGAGGTTTTTAAACAGAGGCTGGATGGCCATCTGTCGGGAATGATTTGATTCTGTATTCCTGCATGGCAGAGGGTTGGACTGGATGGCCCTTGCGGTCTCTTCCAACTCTATGATTCTATGTAAGGAGATTCTTCATACACTCTGTATGCAGCCCTATTAAGTGAAATCTCATCCTCATACTCCCCCCCCCCCCGCAAAATCTGCAGATGAAAGATAGAAATAGTGAGGCTGCAGAAGGTTCTGCCAACCAGACCCAGCCTATTCCATCTCCTGTAGAAGAGCAAATAACATCTGAGACCACAGAAGATCTTCATCCTACAGCAAAAGAAAATTCTATGTTGGTATGAGCCAGTGTCTCTTTTTTTGTTTTCCTTGGCAAAGTAGGACATCCTTAGTTTGTGGTCTAAAATTGGTAGCAGACTGGTGAATGGTTTGGGGTTTTGTTTGTTCCTTTATTTGCCCTTATTTCCATGACTATTTTATGGAATAGTCCTGGAATTTTTAACATTGTAAGTGTGCATTCTTTTAATCAGTGAATGTTTGTGAAAACCATGGTCATTATGAAGTATTCTGAGTGTTTTTGTACTGACCATGCAGGCATTTTTATTTGCTTTTTATTGGTCAAATTTAGTGTCTGATTCCTGCAAATCCATGATTTCTGACATTTCTTTCTTTTCTGCAGCTGGAAGTCAGCCAATCTACAGACCATTTTGGAGATGTTGGATCACATGCAGCTGTAGAAATACCATTTCTGTGTGAGACTACAAATGATCACCAATCTAAAGAAAAGGAAGCAATTGAACTGGTATTAAATAACTGTCCCCTTTGGGAAATAAATATCTTATATATGGATTCCAAAGGCTGAAGTTTATGTTTTTCGGCATCTCTGCACCACCATAAGGAATTACCATATTTTGCAGACACTTGAGATAATCCTTTGCGTAAGTTTTAGATGTAAAATATCTTTAGATATGCTTAAGAAATCTAATTAGCAAAAAGAAAACCTCAAAACTCCCATTAATTTTTTATTTTTTAAAAGGAAAATTGCTGGTCTAATGGTTTCCAGCAGAGGCATTTTTCTCACACACCTTGAAAACAGAAGTTGACTTTTGGTCATTTCTGGTTTTGATTTTTTGAAAGAGGGCATATTTTTGGTCCAGTGCAACCCATGTAAGGTCCTGGTGTGGAGAATTGCCCCCAGGCCCACTGAAGTTGACTACTCTGAACCTAAGATACAAATTTCTTTCTAAGATGCAGTTGTCCCTTCATATTCACTGGGGTTTGGTTCCAGGGGACCCCCCCCCTCCCCGTGGATACCAAAATCCGTGAATACTCAAGTCCCATTATATGCAATGGCATAGCAAAATGGTGTCCCTTATATAAGATGGCAAAATCAAGGATTGCTTTTTGGATTATTATTTTTTTAAAGAATATTTTCAAGCCGTGAATACTTAAATCCATGGATACCAAATCCGTGGATACGGAGGGACAACTGTACTTGTTAAAACCCAATTTTATTGACTTCCTCATTCCTGTTAACGTCATAATCCATGCCTCTCATCACAGAGGCAACCTACTGTTTAGACAGATGAGACATATACCCAGCATACTGGTCCTGCAGAAGATGCCAGGAACCATGTCCTAGATGATCATCCAGTTTTTGCTGGGCTACTATTGCCTCCAACAGAGAGGAGCACATAGGGTTTGATTGGTTGGTGTTCTCTGTTATTTATTTCTGCAGCACTGTATCTGAGTTGGCTCCTGCAGAATGCACTTCAATCATACTCTTTACACTGGACCTGGCAAATATGTAGGCTGCAGTTAGAGCAGTAAGTGATGTGGTGTGAGTGGAGGCAAAGTGGCAAGACAGTGGTGGAGAAACAATGCTGATCCAGACATCCATTGGGGCGCTGATCATTCCTGTGTCTCAGAATATTTTGTCCTTGATTTTGTTTCAAATTGATGCAGACCCCAAGCACAGTCAGCTGTGAAGATGCAAGCCACGAACAAAAGGATACTGCTCTTCCTGTTGATGTCTGCAGCCTCCCATGTACCCTCAGTGATATTCATTGTGTGCCTGTGCTTGTGAGAGAAACAGAAACCAAACTGGTAAGTGTCTCTGTTCCTTGACAATCTAGGTGGGTGTACTTTATAAGTCTTGAGTCCATTTATACTCCTAGGAATCATAGTGGCTCAGTTCCTTCTTTGACACCAAAGTGGTTATCAAAAGGGAGCTTTAGCTCAGGCTTCATAGGCCTTGTCTTCCTAGATCAAATCTTTTAACTGCTATGGATTTTCGTGACCCTGAGCTTATGATGAAGTTCAGGTGGCTCTGTGTGAGTTCTCTGTGTGCATGAAGCATGGTGAACCCAGATGAAGCATGGTGAACCCAGAGTGATAGTTTCTTCTGAATGCAGGGACAAGCATCCTAACCACTCTAGCACATGGAGCCTGTATAGGTGCATTAAGAATATAAGAAGAGCCATGGAGCAAAGGCCTGCTGGGCCAACAGTCTATTGTTACAGTGGCCAAATGAATGCTAGTGGCACTGTGCAATAGCACCATCCTGTTCATGCTCTCTTTTTTTGTTTACCACCCTGAGATCCTTGGGTGGGGTATAAATATTTTAATAAACAATTTCTTCCTAGAATGTTCAGAGCAGCTTTAAAGCAAGTTTTATCACTCTGACAATTGTTGGAGAGACCATTAAATGTCATTTCCATTTCAGAAGCTTGTGCTGAAAAGTGAACCAAAACTTTTAAAACTGAAATAAAACTATAGTTACTGACATTGTATTCCAGGAGCATGCCTTTATTTATTTTTTAAAGTAGATTTGTACCCTGCTTTTATGACTGAAACAATTTCTGAGTGGGTTGAGAAGAGAGTATTATTGAACCAACAAGCAGAAAAGAAAAGCAGTCCATTCTCTCCATAAATCCTCCAGAATCCTATACCTCGGGGGGGGGGGAGAGTTGAAAGGGAAAGCTAAGTACCTGTTTCCCAAATTTCCATATTGTGGAATAGTTGGAAACCTCACTGTTTTGTAAAATCTTAGAATATCTGGCTGAAAATTGATGATTACCATTACTGTTGAACTGTTTACATTAAGCAATTTTGAAAAACTGCTGTAGCTGAGGGAATAATTTTATCTATATACAGTCGTCCCTCCACATTCGCGGGGGTTAGGGTCTTGAGACCCCCGCGAATGTGGAAAAACCGCAAATAAAAAAAGGCTCCTCCCATGACCACCACCCCCCACGACAGGGAGGGAGGGAGTCTGGCCAGCCTCTCCTTGGCCTTCCTGAGGGTACTCCGGGCCTTAGAAGCCCCGGAGCCCCCTTGGGAAGGCCGGGAAAGGCAGCAGGTGGGAGCAAGGGAAGCTGCCTGGCCCTGAGGGGACTCAGAAGCCCCGGAGCCACCTCTGGAAGGCTGGGGAAGGCGCGGGCAGGAGATTGCCCCCCCCTCTCACCGGCCTTCCTGAGGGGGCTCGGGGCTAAACCGCGAATAATCAAAACCGCGAGTAGGAAAGCCACGAATATGGAGGGGCAACTGTAACTTGTTCAGTTTTCCCACATACCATCATTCCTGTTGAAGATAAAATTCAGTCTACTGAATTGTACTGCTGCTGTACTGCTTTTTTACAGTCCATTTATTTGCTATTTACTTGAATTTTTAAAAACTTCTTGGTAGTATTCCTGATGCAGCTTACAAGTGAAAATGATACTGTAAAAATAGAGTAAGCATATGGTAAAGCATGCATATTGTCTGAGAGCTAGACATTTGGTTTTGAAAGAGAGAAATCAGGAGGCAGTTCTCAAGACGCCAGGTTTTATATCAGAATGCATGCACCCATGGATTCATGAAAATACATACAGCTTCAGGATAGTATGTGTTGGCTGATATGAGGTAGGATGCAAGTAGAAAACCACATCCCCTGTAGGCAGCCTGGTTAAAAGGGGCAGGTGGTTGTTACAGTATTTTACTCTTTTCTGCAAAGGCTATTGTAATACCTGTTTTGCAGAACAGACTGCAAGGCTAGATGTAGTAAAGTAAACTGATCTAACCCAGGACAGAGCAGTATTAAACAACCCAGATCAGGACAAGGAGCATTTACATATACACTTTGCTCCCTCCTCATTTGAACATCAGTTGTATTTGGCCTCCTGGGAATGATTGGTACATCCCCTTTGCCCTGCTTAAAATCTTTCACAGTGCTCTCCTATCTGTTTTACCTGTAACATTTTCCCACAGCAGTAGGAAAAGCTGTAGTTACTTTTATTCCTCCTGGGTCTAGTGCAGATGGCTCCTTGAAAAATGCCAATCATGGCAACAATTCAGATGCACCTGGTGAGGCCAGAAATCACTTGTGTTTTCTGTGGGGTGTCAAAGGTGCTTCTAGTAAACGATGGGGCAGTTTCCCATTAATAGGACCTTATAAGTTGAGTGCTGTTTAATTCTAAAGAAGAATGTTGGCTACCAATAGGTGTTGGTTTTGTTGGTGTCTTCATTCCCATATTGGTTATCATAATCTCTCCAGCCTTCTCCTTGGGAAGTTGACTCCTTGCTTGCTGAAACCTTGAGAGGATGGGCACCAGAGGATTGTCAGGAGCCATCCTGGAGAGTGAATGAAGCTGACAAGCGTGAGAGAGTCTCTGAATGTGATAGAGATTCAGTAAGTAGTTGGTTTTGGGTTTTATGAGAACAATTTTTATTAGAAGAGACCTAGATGGATAACTAGGTGGGAGGATTTAGTAAAAAAAGGGAATGGAAGCAGCTGTCAACAGAAGCAGCTGTTTCCTTAAATGAAGTGGAATGTTAAAGGAACATAGTTTCCCCTTCTGGTCACAAAATCTGGATGTTTATAAAAATAATACAATTGCAGCCTTCCACAATGGGTTTCATTCTTCCACAGTGTGTTTTTTTCTCCCGTGAGCTCATGATTTTAAAAACTTCTGAGACAGATTCTGGTGTAATGTTATGTATTTCAAAAGCATCAATTATGGACATATCTCAGTTAACAAAGCCTAGAATCATAGAGTTGAAAGAGACCACAAGGGCCATCTAGTCCAACTCCCAGCCATGCAGTAATACTCAATCAAAGCATTCCCTACAGATGGCCATCCAGCCTCTGTTTAAAAACCTCCAAAAAAGGAGACTCCACCTGAAGGATGAGACAAAGAAGCCCCTTCTCATTCTCTTTCTAGCTGTGTTTTAGCAGCATCAGTATTGGAAGGAATGAGGAAGAAGGGTGAAGAAGCACAGACTTTTTCAATATCAGGTTGTAGCAGCATGTCTGCAGTAAACAATGCAATAAATCCTGAGCTGAGAAAGAATGGTATTCTGTTCTGTCTGATCCCACTATAGCTGTGTGCCTGCCTGCAACTGGCAAGGTAAACAGTAGCTGCCTCCAGAATCCCTTACTGAGTGTGTATGAACAGCAAAACAGAGAGAAAAGGAAAGAAGGTTGTTTCAATAGTTCCCCCTAGCATGTTAAAAACCATAAATCTTTAAGTTTGGTCACCAAAATGGAAACCAGAAGAAAAGTAGAGGATGGTGAAAGTGAAAAAAAAAATCCTTGGATGCACTTTGGAAGAAGCCTGCAAGTGATATGTAGAAGGTTCAAAATGTTTTTGTTTACTTGTGTAAGATTTATCTGACCTGGTTCTTATAGAATCATAGAATTGTAGAGTTGGAAGAGACCACAAGAGCCATCCAGTCCAACCACCTGCCATGCAGGATATCACGATCACAGAATCCCTGACAGTTGTTTCACTTCACCTGTGCTTATTGTTAGTAAAAAGCTTACTGAAGCATGTTGAACTGCTCTTTTTTTCTGGTATAGAAGCCTGTTCCTATTCTTACCATGTTATTCCTGTCTCTGGTACCAAATTTTTTATTAAAGAAGTAATATCTGGGAACAGATCTACTTCATTAACTGAGGTATACCTGTATTGGGTTCTGCAGGTAAAGTATGAAAGACCTGAACCTGAGACAAGACAAAAAGACTACCCGAGTAGCAAAACAAGAGAGTTAAAAACCCGGGCAACAGTAATCTTTTGAGCCAAAGTCCTAATTCAGATAAAAAATGGTTTAGCTTTGCCCCCTTGGCACTGAAGTTCTCATTGGGTATTCCAAAGACTGAGAGAGAGAGTTGAGTTCTATGGATTGCTCTTGTGCCTTGTTTGATAACCCTGTTCTCTTTCCAGGTGCCTTCTCAGTCCCTGCCTCAGACACACATCTCCTGTTACCAAAAATGTGATATTGAAAGACTACTAGACTGTCATTCTTGTTCACCAAAGAGTCACCACAGCAGTGCTTCAGAGCATTCTAGCCAAAAGTGTGCCCCAAGAGAGCTGTGCATTCTGAGTCCAAGATCCCCCCACAGGCAAGAACAGGAGTCGAGATCCCCTAACAGGAAAAAACAAAGATTGAGATCCCCTCACAGGCAAGAACAAAGATCAAGATCCCCTAACAGGAAAAAACAGGGATTGAGATCCCCTCACAGACAAGAACAGAATTCAAGATCCCCTAACAGGAAAAAACAGAGATTGAGATCACCTCACAGGCGAGAACAGAGATCAAGATCCTTTCATAGTTGCAAGCAGTCCCCACATAGACGAGAGCGAAGTTCAGGTTCCCTTCAGAGGTGAGACAGTCATTCCTGTGGTTTACATATACCACCTAGATAGCTGTCTGTTTTGTTTACGAATTCGTTAGTGATCAAGTGAAATGATAATGGCGCAAGGCATGGAGAAACAAGGAACCAGAGATAAATGCCTTCTGGTTAGTACTTGGAAGAAAAAAAACAGAGATTTAATTTGTAGAAAATGGGGAATTCTGATGGGGGGGGGAAATGGAGTTGTAGCCAGATTGAGTTGGTACGGCAGTTGCTGGGAGTGTTCTAAATTGAGTAGGAGAAAATGGAATAGGTGGATTGATTTAGGATGATCTAAACAGAATAGATGTCAGGCTGAACTTGTGACTACATCTGCACTACATATTGATACTGACTTTGGATTAGTTTGTTTTCTCGCCATGAATTTTGGGAGCTGTATATTATAAAGGTGTTGTAAAAATTGTGCCCAAATAGGGGTGGGCAGAAGATAGGTCTGGACCTACTGGGAGATTGCTGGTGATTTCCAGTAGATTAGGAAGATTACTTAGCAGCACCAGAAATAAAAAAACTTCTACCCATGACCCTAAATTATGCTGCTGAAGTAAAGAAAGCTGGGATAATGTAAGGTGGATTTTCACATGGAAGAATTATGAGCTCATTTCCATTTTGATGCTTAGAACAAATTCCTGGGCTCAGTATTACTGAATTCTAATGTGATTTATGTGTTATAGTCAAAAGCAAAATAGATCCATATACCTGGCTTCTGCCCAACCACATGCTAGTAGGTCTAAGTGGTTCACCCTAAGCTTCACCAGTTTATCAGTTCCTAGAAGGAGAAGGAGATTGAAGGGAAGCTGTGAGAGTTTTGAACATCAGGTTCTAGATGTTACATTGAAGGTCAGATGGTTGCCACTCCTCACCTGCAATCCTTGTGCTTCTTTCCAGAGTGAGAGATGACTTTGGAAGACGTTACTACCCTTATTGTGACTGTAAACACAGCTGTAGTCTATCCCTAGAGAATTCCTGGGAAAGAGATTTGTCTCCCTGTTATTTGCCTAGTCCAATAAACTGCCACCATTCTCCAAAAGGTTTGTTTTTTCGGGGGGGGGGGCTTTAGGTTGTGTGTCTGAAACAGTTTTGAAAGTGAGCTTTTAAAGACACTAAGTTTGATATCTCTAGGTTTGTCTACTTGAAGGTTAAAAATTCTTCTTCATGTGATGTTGCCTGCTAGACGTCTCCTAGGCAGGGGTGGGAATTACATATCCCATGACCTCTGAGCCCGTATTTTAAGGGCAGCACACCCCTGTGAGAACTAGAAGGGGGAAATGGTAGGTTGAAAAAAAAAGGTGAATTACATTCCAGAGTAATGATTCACCTTTTAATCAAGTTGCAGCCCCCCAAATCCTTTTTAATGCTGTGCTCCCCTTTTTTGTAACACTCCAGAATTGACTTCCATCCACTTCCAGTTTCATTCTTCCTGGGGCTTTTGTCTTTTTGGAGGAGGGGGACTCACTTGGTGGGTCCTAAAGATGGGCGGTTGGCACCTGGATACCCAGAGGTTGTCCATCCCTGCTCTAGACTCTTTCCAGAGTGTTTACCTGCAGGGCTCTTTGCTGAAATGCTCTGAATTCTATAAGAACATAAGAAGATCCGTGGTGGATCAGGCCAAAGGACTGTCTAGCTCAGCCTTCTGTTCCCTCAGTTGCCAGCCAGACGTTTTTAGGAAGCCCACCAGCAGGACATGAATGCAATAGCACCTACCCACTTGTGTTCCCCAGCACCTGCTATATAGAGGCATATTGCCTTTGTATGTAGTAAACAACTTTCATCACTACCACCTGTTCATGAACGACTAGAGTGTGTCTGGCGAAAAACTCAGCTCTTGTCTGACAGGACTCATCATAGGAAATTTCATTCCTACAGAGAGGCAATACGAGCAGCAAGGAAATCTTTTTCTTCTGCACATATTGCGTCTGCAGTGTCTTGCCCGGCAGAGCTGTTTAGGGTGGTGAGGTAACTGACACAGGTTCCACCTGTGCAGAACTCATTACTAAACCCAACAGCGGCCTGCTGTGACGCATTTAACAACTTCTTTGCAGCTAAAATCTCTCAGATAAGAGCCAACTTGGACGCTGGGGTTGTAGCAGATTCGATTGATGAGGTGTCCAGTAACTCTGCTGATGAGGTTATACTGGATCAATTTCAATCTCTTAAGTACTGATGACGTGGACAAGCTCCTTGGTTAGAGTGAGGAAGAATACATGCCCTCTTGACCCTTGCCCTTCATGGCTGGCTGTCCAGGGGGGTGATGCCTTGAGGTTGTTCCTTAGGGACATCATCAATGCATCCCTTAGGGAAGGTCATGTTCCATCTTGCTTGAAGGAAGCGGCGGTTAGACTGCTCCTAAAAAGAACTTCCCTTGACCCTCTGGATATGAAGAACTATAGGCCAGTCTCCTTACTACCTTTTTTGAGCAAGGTGATCAAGAAGATGGTTGCTCTCCAACTCCAAGCTGTCTTAGAAGAAACCGATTATCTAGATCCATTTCAAACTGGCTTTAGGGCGGGATTCAGAGTTGAGACTGCCATGGTTGCCTTGGCTGACAACCTTCGCCTGAGCATCGATAGGGGTAGTGTGACCCTGTTAATGCTACTGGATCTCTCAGTGGCTTTTGCCACAATTGATCGTGACATCCTCTTGGATTGCCTGAGAAGGCTAGGAATTGGAGGCACTGTGCTGCAGTGGTTCTGTTCCTTCCTTTTGGGCAGATTCCAGAGGGTGATGCTCGGGGACAGCTGCTCTGCATTGAAAGAGCTTAATTGTGGCATCCTACAAGGCGGCATCCTGTCCCCGATGCTATTCAATATATGAAGCCGCTTGGAGAGATCATCTGGAGGCATGGGGCGGGGTGTTATCAGTACGCTGATGACACCCAGATATATTTCTCCATGCCTCGGTCTTCAGCTCTGACTTCAGGTGGTATCTCTTCTCTTAATGATTGTCTTAAGTAATGGACTGGCTGAGGGAAAACAAACTGAAGCTGAATCCTGATAAGATGGAGGTACTCACGGTAGCAGCCCCAAACCCAGACATTGGGATACAATCTCCAGTCCTGGATGGGGTCACGCTCTCCTCCAAGGACTATGTTCGCACCCATCACTCCAGATGACGAATCAGGTAAAATGCAACGGTCAGGAGTGCCTGTTATCAGCTCTGGCTGATACACCAAATGTGCCCTTTCCTGGAAGCCGGGGACCTTGAGACCGTGATACATGCTCTGATAACCTCCCGTCTTGATTTTTGTAATGCACTCTACATGGGGCTACCCTCGTGCTTGGTCCGGAAACTTCATTTACTACAGAATATGGCAGCCAGACTGGTCTTGGGTACATCCAAAAGAGACCGTATAACACCAATCTTAAGATCACTCCACTGGCTGCCCGTTAATTTCCAGACCCAGTACAAGGTGTTGGTTATCACCTTTAAAACCCTAAATGGCTTGGGTCCAACCTATCTTTGAGGCTGCCTCCTTCCATATGATCCTCCCTGTACACTCAGATCCTCTGGGAGGAATTTGTTACAATCTTTAAAAACTAGGCTTTCTTGACCTCCCGGAGGGCCTTTTCAGCTATTGCTCCCAGATGGTTTTTTTTCTTGGATGGCCAGGTATCTATTCAGGAAAGGCCTGCCAGATGAGATCCGTCATATCACCATCTTAAATAACTTTTTAAAAGCTCTTAAGACGGATCTCTTCTGGCAGGCCTTACCTGAATAGATACCCGGCCATCCAAAAAAAAAAAAAAATCTAGCTTGTCCCGACCTCGCTACAGCCACTGTCGGTTGTTTATTTTTATTTTTTGTATAAAGTATGTTTTAATTCCTGAATTATTTAATTGTCTTTTAAGGGGGGTGGGACTGAGGGCTCGGGATGTATATTTTAATTGTTGTAAGCCACCCCGATTGTGTTTCGTAGAAGGGCGGAATATAAATAAAAATGTTTATTATTATTATTATTATTATTATTATTAGTTATAGCCTTAGCCTCCATGAATTTGTCTGATCTTCCTTTAAATCTGTCCAACTTGAAAGCCTGTGGAATCAAATTCTGTAGTTTAACTCTTCACTGGGTAAAAATGTACTTCCTTCAGAGGAAACCAAATTCACAGTCCCAAATTCAGTAATGTGTAAGAAGCTGTGGGCTGAAGACTTTGATAGGTCTTCCTGGCAGGATGTATCACCAGTCTGATATTTAGGATATCTTTGGATATTTAATATTTTCAATATTTTTGATATCTAGACTGTCTGATCTTATCTTTCTTGCAGTATCTAGAACATTAGATAAAATTGCAATTTGTATTTGTATGTTCTAGATTAGAAAGCTAAGCATCCACAAATCAGGAGTTTTACTCTAACTTGTTTCACTCTTCTTTTTTTCAGAAAGCAGCAAAACCTGCAAAATGCCCCATCCCTACTCTCCAGAAAGTCATACTGTGGTAAGAGAAGATGGTTATACCCTACCTGCTTAGAATGGCATAGTTTAGGCTGTTACTATGTCTCTGATACGTCAGCTGGATGTGTACCAAAGGGTGGTGGTAGTCAAATGGGATTCTTGCTCTTTTTGCCTTTATTAATGTCATAGTGTTCTGTACAGTTGTCCCTCCACATTCGCGAACTTGACATTCGCGGTTTTGGTTATTCGCGGTTTTGGGAAGGCCCCCCCGGGGCCCCCCAAAACCGCGAAACGGGGCCTCCAGAGGCCCCGTGAAAAGACCTGGAGGGAGCGGGGAGGCCCGGGGAGGCCTCCACGGGGCCCCCGGAGGCGCTCCGTAGGCCCCGCGAAGGCTTGGGGAGGGGTGGGGAGGCCTTCGTGGGATGCCCGGAGGCCCTCCGGAGGCCCCGCGAAGGCCTGAGGAGGGGTGGGGAGGCCTTCGAGGGACCTCCGGAGGCCCCGCGAAGGCCTGGGGAGGGAGGGAGGGCCGGGGAGACCTCCGCGGGGCCTAGCAAGGCCCCGCGAAGGCCTGGGGAGGGAGGGAGGGAGGGCCGGGGAGACCTCCGCGGGGCCTAGCAAGGCCCCGCGAAGGCCTGGGGAGGAGGGAGGGAGGGCCAGGGAGACCTCCGCGGGGCCTAGCGAGGGAGGGAGGGAGGGCTGGGGAGACCTCCGCGGGGCCTAGCAAGGCCCCGCGAAGGCCTGGGGAGGGGGGGAGGGAGGGCCGGGGAGACCTCCGCGGGGCCTAGGAAGGCCCCGCGAAGGCCTGGAGAGGGAGGGGGGAGGGTAGTCCTTATTCGCGGATTTTTCACATTCGCGGGGGTCCGCGGAACGGAACCCCCGCGAATGTGAAGGGACGACTGTACATGCAGAATTCAGTGTCAACAGAATGAATCCTAATAAATGCTGCCCAGAGTCTGTTCCCATTTGTCAGTGCACACATCTGGTTATTCTCTCTCCTCAACACACACACACACACACACTCCATCACCAAAAGAGAACTTTGACTATAACTGCTGTTGGGGTAAGGCTTTCCCCTAACTTTCTGTAGAAGCTTGTTCTAGTGATGGACTATTTCAGAACAACAACAGAACTTAATCTTTCTGTTATAGGCCAGGGGTTTTGTTAGAGTGTACTTCCTAGCATTCCTCTCACCACTGGTTGTGCTAGCTAGAATTTCAGAGATATGCAGTGCAACAACATCTGGAGGGCCTTGTCATGTTAATTCCACATCCCATTGGGAAATCTCTGTAGATCCAGATGACAGCCAACAGTGAGGACACTGGCTCCCCTGGCCACCCCAAGGTTGAAGAGGAAACCAGCTCTCCAGCCATATCTTGGACTCTGAAGGACCTTTCTTCAGCTGTGCTGGCAAAAAAGGAAGAGATTGAGGAGGTAAGGAAAACACAAGCCTCCCCAGTAGCATGTGTGCACCTTTTAAGAAAGGAAATTATGTCAGATCTAAAATGGATCTCTCACGCAATGTGCAGTTTGGTCATTTTAAAAAAGTTGTCTTATGAGATAGCAGCATAACTACATACAGTTGTCCCTCCACATTCGCGAACTCGACATTCGCGGTTTCGAGTATTCGCGGTTTTTTGGGGGGGGCCAAAACCGCGACACGGGGCCTCCGGAGGCCCCGTGAAAGCCCTGGGAGTGCTGGGAAGGCCTCCGCGGGGCCTCCGGAGGCCCCGCGAAGGCCCTGGGGGTGGATTGGGGAGGGCCGGGAAGGCCTCCGCGGGAACTCCGGAGGGTCTCCGGAGGCCCCGCGAAGGCCCTGGGGGTGGATTGGGGAGAGCTGGGAAGGCCTCCACGGGGCCTCCGGAGACCCTCCGGAGGCCCCGGGGGTGGATTGGGGAGGGCCGGGAAGGCCTCCGCGGAGCCTCCGGAGGCCCCGCGAAGGCCCTGGGGAGGAAGTGGGGAGGGCCGGGAAGGCCTCCGCGGGGCCTCCGGAGACCCTCCGGAGACCCCGGGGGTGGATTGGGAGGGCCGGGAAGGCCTCCGCGCAGCCTCCGGAGGGTCTCCAGAGGCCCCGCGAAGGCCCTGGGGGTGGATTGGGGAGGGCCGGGAAGGCCTCCGCGGGGCCTCCGGAGGGTCTCCGAAGGCCCCGCGAAGGCCCTGGGGGGGAAGTAGGGAGAGCAGGGAAGGCCTCCGCGGGGCCTCCGGAGACCCTCCGGAGGCCCCACGAAGGCCCTGGGGGGGAAGTGGGGAGGGCCGGGAAGGCCTCCGTGGGGCCTCTGGAGGGTCTCCGGAGGCCCCGCAAAGGCCCTGGGGGTGGATTGGGGAGGGCCGGGAAGGCCTCCGCGGGGCCTCCGGAGGGTCTCCGGAGGCCCCGCGAAGGCCCTGGGGGGGAAGTGGGGAGGGCCGGGAAGGCCTCCGTGGGGCCTCTGGAGGGTCTCCGGAGGCCCCGCAAAGGCCCTGGGGGGGAAGTGGGGAGGGCCGGGAAGGCCTCCGTGGGGCCTCTGAAGGGTCTCCGGAGGCCCCGCAAAGGCCCTGGGGGTGGATTGGGGAGGGCCGGGAAGGCATCTGCGGGGCCTCCGGAGGCCCCGCGAAGGCCCTGGGGGGGAGTGGGGAGGGCCAGGAAGGCCTCCGGAGGCCCCGCGAAGGCCCTGGGGAGGCGGGGGAAAGCGACTATGGGGCCTCCGGAGGCCCCATGGTCGCTATATCAGGGGAGGGGGGGCAAACAGTATTCGCGGATTTTTCACATTCGCGGGGGTCCGTGGAATGTAACCCCCGCGAATGTGAAGGGACTGTACATCTGGTCCTCAAACCATGAGATGTGTAAAGGGTAGGTGTCAGAAGCCATCCTTCCCTTGAAAGCTTATAATATCATTCCCAGGATCCCTTATTGTTGGTCATGTTCGCTAAGTCTTCTGGCAGTTGGAAATTCAGAAACAGCTGGAGGACCATACTTTGCCCACCAGTGGGCTACTGCAGGGACAGGCAAACGTGGAAGACTAGGGGGCCACATTGGTCCCTCAGGAGATCTAGGAGAACCACCTTTCCACCTCCCATGTTCACAAAAACCAAACCCCAAAAGAAGATGCCAGCCACAGATGCAGGCAAAACGTCAAGGAATAAATTATTCTAGAACACGACCCAGAAAAAAATCTATGGATACCGGCCGTGAAGCCTTTGACTTCACATAAAACCCCAAAAGGGGTTTTTTTTTTGCCCCCAAATGCCTTCTAGGGGGCATTTTTTTCCATGTTTTAGGGCCTTCCTAGGCCATTTTAGGCCTAGTAGATGCCTTTTTTAAACAACAGGAAGTGGATAGAAGTCACTTTTAAAAAAAGGCTGAGTCTAAATTGGTCATCCCTCCACCATGGAAATGCCTTCCATATCCCTATGAGGTTAAATTGGAAACATTTTGAAGCAAAAAAAAAAAAATGTGTTTTTTTTCTTTTCTTTATTTTATTCCTGGGGGCCCCATGCAGCCCTTGCTCACCTGTGGGCTAGGGGAAACAAGACCTAAAACATGCATTAACTAGGAGCAGGAAACCTGTAAAGCCAGATTCCTACATCTGTCGACCACAAGATAATAGTTTCACTTTATCCTTGAGAGTCCCTGTGAAGTTAGGAAGCATTGTTTTGTGACTCTGAGTTGATATATGAGGTGGGAAGTGGGTGATGGGAGTGAGGGAAGGCAGAAAGGAACAGAGAAGTAGTAGGCGCTAATTTGAATATGAGATTTTAAAAGCAGTTCTTTAACAACCCTCTGACTTCCTGTTCATAATTACTCAAACAGATTGGAATCCCCATTTCACCTATAAAAAGAATGTTGACATGATGATGTAACAAATCCACCCTTAAACACTCTTTAACTGCCCTGATTATGGATGTGTCTTAGGTTGTTGGTAGTCCTGAGCCCATGTAATACAGATGCATTCAGTGGGAAAAATAGTCTTTTCTGCCTTAAGATAGTTGCTGAAATTGAATTAATCTCCAATCTTTTCTGATGTTAGTGTATGTCTCTTATCTGTTTCCTTACATTAAACTATGCTTATGTCCTGTCACTGTTATCATGGCTGCCCATAACTAGTCTATAGAGCTGGATAAGTTCCCCCCTGTTGTTCATACAATGACTCACTTGCCTGACAGAACCATCTTTCCTTCCCTACAGGCTTATCTGCAAGTGCTCCTTAACTTTGCAGGGGTGGCCATCATGTTGGTGGAAAAGGAGCCAGGCATGCAGGAAGCTGTGGACTCAGCACTGCGGGCCAACTTGAGAAGGATTGGGGACTACTATGAACACATGCTGAAGAACTACATTGACAGCTTAGCTGAAGCCAGCTGAGAGATTTAATGGGAAGATGTACTTAATACAACTAAAGCCCCCCCCCCCCCCGTCCAGCCAGATTCAGGGGATTGGAAGCTGTGTTCTTGTAAAACACTTCATATTTGTTTCTGGAATTTTAAAAAAGTATTTCCACAAATGATAGTTGGAGACAACACAGTCTTGGAAGTGCCTTTATTTGTTAGTATGCCTTCTCTATATTCAACTCTGAACAAAATTGTTTTAGGTTATTTTAGCATCCTGTTTTAAGGTTGCAAAGTCACACATTTCAACAAGACAATTAAAGGTAGGGTTAATCTATGTATTCTTAGCACCTTTTGTATGCAACATTAGTTGGGGAGGCTGAGTTGGTTGTAAACAAAATTCCTACAGAACGTGGAAAAAAGGTTAACATCTGAATGATGGCTTTGTTTTACATTCCTTGGATCCAGGTCAGGAAACCTTATGCCTGTTGTAAGTTTTGGACTACAACCCCTATATTTTCTGATCACTTCCACCCTGGCACAGACTGGTGGGTACTGTAGTCAAACTGAAGGGTACCAGGTTATTTAGCCTTGCTGTGCACTATAATGCTTGCTGCACATTTATGTTTTTTCAGTTATTGGGGGTGCAGGATGTTTTATAAGTGACAGTATCTTGCCTGCAGGGCTCTACTGTGGACTTACCCTCCTTTTCATGTTACTTCTACATGTACTGTATATGTACACAAGCAGCTATTCATGCATCAGTTTCTATCAAACATTTGCACTCGCTGCATAAACACTGGGCGGCATACTTGCTGGTCCACTTTTACACAGGAAAAGTAGAAAGGCCAGCTCACTATAGCTGCACTTTCTTCCATTCAGTTGGATTTTTAGATTACTTTAGTGGGCATTCTTACAACCAGAATGTATGTCTATGTACTATACAAGGATAAACTCTTCTACAAATTATTTATACAACTGGGAACACCCTATAAAATATGCACATGAATACATGGATTGCAGGGCGGGGGGGGGGCAGACAGAAGGTGACACACCATGGACTCCCAACTTCTGAATTTTTCCTTCACCTGAATAGGACCACCTCCAAAGAACTTCTATTGGAATTTTGTCTCTGCGACAAATACCTTCTGCAGGCAAAAGGAAAGTATGAGCCACCCACAGCTCCCAGGATTTGTTTTGTGGCTCTTGGTGGCTGCAGGACCTACAAGCATTCATTTTGCCCTCCCCCCCAATTTATTTTTTCCTCAAAATCATGAAACAGCAGCCCAAATTGTGGCAAAACAGCAGATTTGCTTGCTCATTTTCTCTAACACCCCCCAGCCAAAAATGGAACCAGAAATGACTACTGGGTTGGCACATGATGCTGTGTGACCTGCCAGAACAGGAGGTCCCTGCTAGCACTGCAGTTGCCCTCTCCTGATCTGATGCCAGAGAAGCTTGTGTTTAACTCTTAGTATAGTTTTCAGATTAGTGCTTGATGTTTAGAGGCTATCTCACACAAGTTTTTTACAACACCAAGGAACTGTTTATAGGTGACTGATAAAGAGCTGATATAGTAACTGTTACTTAATCTATTCCTGCTATTCTCTCAAGATTAGTTGAGTTAACCTTTTCCCCCCAATATCCTAATTTCTTGGTATGCAAACAGTTTTAAAATTTATTTATCTTTGATAGGCACACCTAGGCTGGCATCCTGTTAGTAAGTTACAATAGAATAAGCCCAACTTACATTATTGTAACACACCTTTTGGGTTGTTGCAGAGTCATAATTCTTTACCAACTTGTACAGTGAACAAAATCCCCCCAACCCACTTTTTAAGCAACACAGCTATTTCCAACTATTTTTCTGTCACTGGATGCACAGCAAGGATGTCATTTGCAGAGATTTCCTGAGGACCCCCAGAGGTCCCTGTGGATGCCTATTGCAGCATGTCCAGCTACAGGAAAATAGCTGAATACATCTCTGCTGATTCCCTCTGCTGTCCAACACAGAAATGGTTGGGCAGCGGGGATAGTAACGAGAGACAAAAATATAAGCCAGACACTTCTCTTCTGATGCAGAATTCTACCCATAAATGAATTGTACATGTAGACCAGAGCTCAGGGCAAGTAGTACTTTGGGACTATACCTCCCAGAATTCACCAGCCAGCATGGCCTTGCTAACTGGGGAGTTGTGGGAGGTATAGTCACAAAAAGTAGTATTTCCTGAGCTCTTACCCAGACAAGGTTTTTAGTATCATGGATGGAATTGTCAGAACTACTTCTGTATATCGTGATGGACTTTATAGAATTACCTGACCACTAAAATATGCCCAGAGCTGCCAGCAGGGAGCAGCAGAAAACAACTAATGGAACAAACTGCAAAGTGAAAGGCTACCTAAAAGTGTGGACTTTGCATAAATATTTCCAGGGTGGATTCCAACATAGCTTAAAAGCCACTGCTTGTATCTCTGCAAAACCGTTATTGATAAGGGCACTGTAGAAAATTAGTATGCTTGTCTGAAAGCTTAGTTGCCGTTCTTTTAAATTGCAGGCCACAGAGAATGGACAGACCAGTTTCCTAAACCTCTGTAGTTCACAACCTAAGCAACCTGAAGAAATGCACACTTTGTATCAGGGTGGGAATCAGTTCTCCAGATTTTGTTTGCCTGCAACTTCCAGCAGCCCTTGCATGATCAGTGGTGACAAATGGCAGCTGCAATTTAGCAACATCTGGAAGGCTGCATGATTTCTATCTCTGCTCTGCATCTGTGGCATTCCTGCATCTCAGGTCTCCTGTACCCACATGTTCCTGAGTTAGCCTAGATATATTGGGTCTTTTGCTTTGCACTCCTAGGGAGATGGTCTTCTATTCCTTGTCCCCTCTCCACCCTGTCCTGCTGCATAAAGTGTCTGCTCCTGGTGCTACCTCTTCTCCCACCTCTGTCTTCTGACCTACTCTTCAGATGTCTGGGCAATACCCCCTTAAGCTATGCTACAGTGTTTGCTGCTTGCTCTTGCTTTGGTTGCCCACCGTGTTCCTTTACCAAGTGTTTCCTGCTCTATACTGGGCAGAGAAATGCACCTAGCCCCAGGCTTTGGGATTGGCTTCCCAAAGAAGAAGCCTTCTGGCTCAGAGTCAGAATCAGAAGAGGATGAACAAGTTGGGCACCAAGTGTCGCCTTGTTCTACTGCTCTTTCCTGGTCATCTGTGCTGCCTTTCAGTGGGCTCTCTGGGAAGTCCTTGATTAACACTGATGCATGGGGTGCTGCAGAGAGGCTACTTCTGAAGTGACTGTCTCCAACTTGTTGTTGAGGTGCTTGTAGGAGAGTGGCTCCCAAGCTGTGGTCCTCTCTCTGACATGTGGAGCTCCAAGCTACTTCTAGGAGAGGAGATACAGAGCTCTCCGCTGCCTTTTGTGGAGAATCAGTCAATGACTCATGTTCATCAAGTTGTGGGGAGAGCATTCTGTTCCTGAAAACAATACCTGATTCTTCCTGGCTGCCAAATTCAGGACCTATTGAAGAGTTCCCAGTTGGGCAAAGGCTTTCAATTGCTGGAAAAAAATAAGTAAAAGAAAGATCATGTAAGAGCACACTGATGGACATTGCTAAATGCTATCTATAAGGTATCCCTACAAAGACAGTTGTTTGCTAATTCCAATGCCTGTGGCATAATTTCTTCTTGCTATTACTGCTTGTTCATCTGTTCACTCCAGATAGCCAGTGGGATCTAGTAGTTGGACTGTTGGATAAAGATTTGGGAGATCCAGGTCCAAAGCCCCACTCAGCTATGAAACTCACTGAATGACCTTAGGCTAATCATCTCAGTCTGACCTGCTTCACAGGGTTGTTTTGAACAGAGCAAGTAATGGATGCTGCCTTAATCTGACTGGAGGAAAAGTATAACAAATGAGGAGGAGCTGTAGACTCCGCTTGCCTGGTCTTCTTCCTTCTATGTAGAGGCAGGGCTTGGGCCCACAGGAAGAAGAGCAAGGGAAGGTGCAATGGCAAAGTGGTAGGCTCACTAAGCAGAGAACCTAATGTGGCTGTCTTATCCAAGCCCACCCCCCCACCCCCAAAATGGGGAGTACAGTAACCTAAGACGGGCATTTTTATTGATCAGAAGGTACCTGCTTTTGAAAGCTGATCACCAAAGACATTACCATCTGCACCTGCAATTTCCTTGCAAGCGTCATAGCTGGTTCCTGCAGCTTCAGAGGAGCAGCTGGGGCTACTGTTTTTAGCTCTTGAGAGGGGTGTGGAGTCAGGGGATGGTGCTGAGATGAAAGCTGAGTCAGAGGAATCTGAGCCAGTGAATGACAAAGCAGATTCCTTCTCCAAGCTGCAGGCTTCAGAGCAGAAGAGAAGGCCATTGTGAGTGATGACCAGCTGGCCTACCAGTGCTTTTTGGCACAGGCTGCAGCAGAAGCAGGAGGTTTTGGCATGCCAGTGCTGACCCTGGAGGGTGGCCTGTTCACTGTCAACCCCTGTGAGAAAAGAACAAGACCATACAAGAGTTTTGCCTTATGAAATGTGAAAGGATGCTCCTGGCTCTCACAGTTAAGAATGGGATCTGCTCAGGTATGTTTATAGACTTTTAATGAAGACATAACAAAAACTTTTACTTGTAGTCACCAACTACACATTCTTTAAACTGCTCCCAGAGCGGGCAGAGCAATACTAAATTTACACCTCGTATAATGAGACATCACCAGCTCCAACTGAAGTAACATGTAGGCATATTGCTTTCAGCACACTTGCAAGTGGGAAGAACTTAAGAGTGCTCCCTGGTTTGATCCTCGCATCTCCAGGAAAAGCTGGGAAAGTCTCAGTAACGACATGAAAATCTCAGTCCTGGTCTTGAATCCCACATTATTCTCTCATATTTTGGGGTGTCAGCACTGCAAAGTTCTAGCAGCGTGACAGCACTTTAACTTCTGTGGCTCCATCCTAGGGATCCATGCAATTTGTAGTTTGAGGAGGTCGTCAGAATTCTTTGCTACAGTTCCAGTGCAATAGTTCAGGAAAATATAGTTGTTCCTTCATATTCGCTGGGGTTTGGTTCCAGGACCCTCCCATGGATACCGAAATCTGTGAATACTCAAGTCCCATTATATGCAATGGCATAGCAAAATGGTGTCCCTTATATAAGATGGCAAAATCAAGGTTTGCTTTTGGAATTATTCTTTAAGGAATATTTTCAAGCCATGAATATTTAAATCCGTGGATACCAAATCCATGGATACGGAGGGACAACTGTATGTACTTGAAATCTCTATAGCAGGAAATCCCTCTCATGTCTCTCACCAAACTACAAATCCCAGGATTTTACAGGGTGGAGCCATGACAGTTAAAGTGATATCACACTAGTATAACAGTGCAATCCAGATACACCCATTGTTTTACATCAGGTTGCAAAACTTTATTTCCTTCTTAGAATTTCATGCACATTCCGGGTTGGACTTTTCTTAACGTTTGAGGCATTTTTCTTTATGTAAATATTTTTGCTATCGACTAAAGGATGTTACTACACATTTTTCAAACATATTTTTATATGTGTACCTTGCATATACTTCTAAGGAGCGGGGAAAATCTGGCACTTGTGGTTTCATTTTCCCAATGAAAAGATATGTATATAATTCTGTTATGTTAAATAACAAGATATGTTAATAATCTTGTATGCCTTTAATTGGATGCATTTGTTTTAAAAATCAATTAATGTGAATTTGTTTTCCATCCCTAGCTGGGAAAGAGCCTTGCCAGTGTGCGTAGATAATACTGAGACAAATGGATTTAAGTTCTGCCTCAGTGCAACTGAAAAACCAAAAGACTCTGGAAATGAGTAAGTGAAGCTAATAATTATAAATATTTTAAATGAATAAATTAGAAAGCTAAATGATCAACAAATACAACCAACCACAAAATCAATAATTTATGAATTTATAGCATTTATAACAAGCTACATGTAGCACGAACATTTCCTACATTAGTGATGTTGTGGTTGGTTATATTTATATGTATTTATGTATAATTTATCTTTTTAAAATTTATTCATTTAAAATGTTTATAAACACTAGCTTCATTTAGTAACTTCCTGACTCCTTTAGTTTTTCTGTTGTTAGTTCTTGTCAAGTCCTCTATTTCCTACTTTTATGCTCTGTTCTGAGTCAGTACAAGGCAGCTCCTTACGTTCCTGGGTATCCAAGACTTACCAATGATCTCTCCACAGGCTTGACAGATGTCTGCATATAGGCTCTCAAAGCAAGCACAGCAGCAGGGTTGACCACCCTTTATGACATATCGCCGTGCTCCCAGGGGTAAGTCACACTCCAGGCAGCAGAAGTGCTCTTCATGCCAACGCATGCCCTCTGCTTCCATGCACTCTGATGTGAAGATCAGCTGGAGAAAGAGAGAGAGAAAGGAGAGGATTAAAGTCCATATTGCTATATCCTAAATTATTAAGGTGGAAGCATGTTGTGCTGCAGTGAAAGATCCTACCTGACTCTTAATCTAATTGTACAGTTTATACAATCCTTTACTGCATTGGTGTAACTACAGCATGAGACAGGAACCTTTCTTGGCTCCAGCAACCACATTTGGTGCTAGCCAGGATCAGCACAAATATGTGTAAATGTGTTCATGAAAATGCACACATATACAAAAGCATGCATTCTTCCCTCTCCACCCCCAGCCACATCTCAGCACACCAGGATGGTTTAGTTTGAACTTCCCTTTACCCACTGAGATGTACAAGTCCCTGGGGTGTGTGGAGTGAAAGTCTCTCTTGTTTCAGAGCAAGAGAGATCACTATTTTCTCTGTCACTGTTAGTAGTGGGGAACAGCAATCACGGTAGTAGGATTACTGGGACTTTGGAGAGGCTTTCACTTCTCCCATCCCCAGGGATTTCCACTGGGACTGCTGTTTCTCTGCTCCTATGAGCAATGGGGAAATGATGGGGTCATGGGAGGTTGGGAGAGACTTTGATCCTTTCTATTCTCTACCATATCCACTGTCACCCCCAGTGCATAAACACACTGCAGACCATACTGGAACAGCTGAGGGCTTTGAGCTGGCCATCCCTGACCCAGACCAAAAGTGTGCCATATTCAACTACATCAGTAATGTCCTTCCATTGTATCTCATGAAAGTCTGTCAAATACTCTGTTCTAAAACAATTGTCTAAATTTATCTGATGTTAAACAGATCCTGTAAAATTTGTATATTTCATTTTATGACCATTATTTTATTTTGAGGCTCCTATCCATAATATAGGTTAAGGAACCACACCAGTGTCGTTGCGTTACTGAGCCCCTGTAAATCATCTGAAATTTCATCAGTTCCTATGTAACTTCCAGACACTGGAAGTGGGCTTCAAATAAATGAAATGGACTCTTAGATTTGCATATTACTATTATTGTTGTGGAAATGTAGAATATTATATGACTAAACCTCAACCTGGCTATATACCCATATGTACATATCTGCTGAGGAAATTTTGCCTTTAGCGTATCAGGCCACAGTGAACCACTAATGTTGCCCGCCTTGCCTTATTGCACAATTCTGGTCCTGTGGGATACAGTGGTAAATGCAAGTCTTTTTGCTAATTGGAAAAATCCATTAGCAAAAAGACTCCTCATTACCACTGTCTCCATGGGACTGAAATGGAAGAACAGCTGAAACACACCAACGTTGTGCGATAAGGCAAGGTGGGACGTGCTACTCTCAGGCTTCCCTTCCACTTCCCTTCCTTCGTGCAGTAAGCCCCTAGGTCTGCATGGCATCATAATACTATATTAAGCTTGAGTTTGCTGCTCCTCACTATTTGGATGTTTCCAGAGGACTGTTGAAAAACAGGCCGGAGGCTGAAATGTCTAGTTCATTTATTCTCAGTAAAATCTCCATTTCCTTAGAAAACCTGATCTCCATGTGATCCTGAAAATGTACACATATACAAAAGCATGCTTGCAATACAATAATACCATTTAATTGTCCCTTCCCAATACAGTGTATGTGTCTAGAAGGCTTCACTTTTGTTGGCAGTAAGCAACACCTCACTGCAGATATGTAAATTTTATAAATTGCTTTGCAAGGAAATCTTGCAGTCACAGGAAGAATTTCCACCTTTTCCTACAAATGGTCTTCAGCAGACTGGAGATGAGAGATTAAGGGCATCAGTGGTCTGAAGTAGCAGAGTTCAAGTTTTGGGGATAATCAAGTTAGGCGTTTGCTTGCAAAAACAGAAGCATCATTATACTACAAGTTCTCTTATATACATATGCTCACCTGATCACATGAAGCACAGCGTGGACGGAAGAATTCTGCATGGTGCCGACCACAGTAAATGTTTCCATGCCAATGGAAGTAAATCAGATCTACTAGGGGCTCTTGACAGGTGTGACAGACAAAACAGGAAGGATGCCAGCAGAACTGGTCTCCCAGCTTAGGTGCAAATACAACTTGCTCACCTCTGAACATCATCTTACCACACTGAAAAGTAAACAGACAAGGTCTCATCATCTACGATGCATAGCTATCTGTTCTTTTTGCAGATAAATATTAGAATAGCTGTAGTAGCTTAAAATTCTGCATCAAAAATAGAATGATTTTGCAAGCAGCAAAATTACAAACATTCTATAAATTCACCTAATTTCTTTTATTGTGACAGGCCCGCAATGTTTCCTGTTTGTCATAATTTATTCTCGTTTTGCTACTCACAATAATGACCCTTTCCTTTCTAGAATGCTAGAAATATTCTCTGATTTCTGAGATGTTATCAAGCATGGCTCTCATTCATGCAAAATAGTTCTCCCTAGATGTAGGGCTAGAAACATTTTGAACTGAAAACTAAGTGTCTTAGGACAATGAATTCTGTGTACACTACAGTATTTACATTCCTCTCCTGAGGATATCCAAAACCTTGGTTGCAAATTTTGGAAGTATGAGATGCTTGCTGGTACCCTGTTGATGAGGTATGATAGCACAAATCCAACTTACACCATCACAACTCACTTTTTCTGGTTGTTGTGCAGGTTGGAATTCTGCCATGACCATGCAACAACCAAAATCCCTCCCAACCCACCTTTTCGATGCTGCAGCCCCTCTCCATAACATGGCCATTTGCTAGCTGGTGAAGACTGGGAACATCAGAGAAGCATCCTGCTATTGGTCCTATAGCTGGATGCACAATGGCAGGCATCATATGGGACCTCCCAAGAGTCCTCTGGATGATGTCATTGCTGTGCATCCAGCTTTAGGAAAACAGTTGGATGCTTCTCAGCTGCTTCCCACTTCCCACCAGCCACTCTCTCTGCACATAATAAATTGCAACATGTGTCCTTTTAATTGATACTGTCAAAACTTAACATCTTGCAAAAAAATTGGAATATAATAAAGTAAAATAAAACAAAACAAAGGAAACTCCAGCTCTCATGCCAAGCAATGCTAGAGTTTTAGCACATGATTATCTTGCTGAAGCAATTAAGAGACATTAGTCACCAATACCAAGGTTAGGAAAGCTCACATTTTTGCATGAGCACCCATTAGTTATGGGGGGCACCAGACACTGGACTCCTTGTCCCAGCGATTCCTGCCGCCGTCGTGCAGCAAATGTCCGTAGCTGTTCCCGTTCTTCTTCCCCAATGAATGAACAATACCGTTCCTTGAATAAAAGCAGTAGATAGAATCAAGGCCCCAAACTGCTTCAGATAAATATATTCACTGACACAGACAAGAGACCAAAACATTTGTGGTTAGAGGACTTTTAAAGAATGGCTGAGCTGTACTATAATTGGACTTTTATTTTTCTATTTTGTTTGCTACCATTGATTGGGTGGACACGGTTCAGAAAAGTAGCTTTAAAATAACCAAATATAAATAAGAACTGGACAGTAAAACACTATCTAATCACCCAAATATCTCATCTCATGTTAATGATAGCAGGAAATAATGCTGCTGCTGCTGCTGTTGTTGAATAAAAACTCCTCCTTCCTTAACAGTGAAATCCTGTGCATGTCTACTCATGGAATTCATGGAATTGCAGAGCTGGAAGAGACCACAAGGGCCATCCAGTCCAACCCCCTGCCACGCAGGAACAGAAAGCTCTGTTGTGTTCAATGGGACTTACAGGTAAGAGCATACAGGATTCTATTCAAGCACCACTTTTCCCATGCTTTGAAATGCTTTTGTGGGTTGTCAAAGGCTAGAGCATTGCACCAACATTGTTAATCAAGCCATTATTCTAACAGTGCACAAAGGAGATGCTGCAACACTCTACAGAGGCCATATTCTTCTGAGTGAATAGTGGCATTACATAGTTTAATCACCAGGAGGCACTGTTCTGTTTTTTGTTGGGGAGAGACAATAAAGTTCTTGTCTAGCTTCCTGACTGGTGGTGTCCTAAAAGTCTTTCAAGACAGTATTTATAGCAAGTGTGAGCTTGGTGATCCTTGTGTAAGTTACCAGATTCATGACCCTATCAGGTGACAAATAGCTTGTGTTAGAGAGATTATTTTTATTATTCTAAAGAATCAGCAGGTGGAGACGAGCACAGTTGGACTGGATGGCCCTCGTGGTCTCTTCCAACTCTGCAATTCTATGATTCTACCTTCCTAAAAGCAGCAGGAACCAATTACTTGCTTTGCTTTGTTTCCTGTTCTTTCTCAAAAATCAGCCCCTTTGCTACTCTGCCCTAGTGGAAGGATATGGAGGTAGAGGAATCCACTGGATAGGACAATTTTACGTGTTACTGTTGCATGTATAAAATCCATACACCTGTACCATATTTCACAGTAGTTCTATGGAATAATCATGGAACTTAGTAGTTAGATTATGATCAGAGGTCTCTCAAAGAGTACAATTAATAGCACACACCTGGCCACACTGCTGCAAAGATACTGGCAGTACTCACAGGTTAATTAGTGCATAAAAAGAAGTATCCAAATCTACATGGCTCAGAAAAAGTAAAATTGATCAGGCTATTTCAATCAAGGCTTGCACAAGGCAAGACAGCCTAGTGAAGTGTGGATAGGAGGTTTAAAAATCTTACATCACAGTCTTGTGGGGGAAGCTGCTGGAGAAGCGTTTTGATGCGGAGCTGGTTTTGATTGGCAGTAGGGATTGCATGTGATAAGTGACAGCCAAAGTCTGGTGACACCTGCAAAAGCAAATGAGACAGAGAAGCAGAGCTGGAGCTGTGATTTCCCTGAGTTTAGGGGGACAATTTGTGCTTGCATTATGACCTCCCCCGCAATCCTCCCTCCACTGACAGACCCAGCTGAGGTTCTGAACTATTTCCCACAGGAAGAGAAAAAGTCCTACAGAATGGGTTTTTCTGCTCAGGAGCAAACGAAGACTAACCAGCAAAGCAAGGAGAATGGAGTTGGCTCAGCATTCAACTGCATTAGCAGGGGTGGACAACATATACCCCTCCAGATGTTGTTGGACTACAATTCCCATTGTCCCTCACCAACAGCTATGCAGCGAGAGCTGATGGGAGTCTGATAACATCTGGAGGGGCTCCAGTTGCCCTCCTCTGGTTTAGAGTACGTATGAAAACCTTAAAAGGACTCTGTTTCTCAGAAGTTAGCTCTGCTCTGATGAACAGGGATTTGGTCAAGTGGTGATATATCCATCCCATCATTTTAGTTTGGTATACTGATTGTGATTGTCCCCACTCTCAAACCTCCTCTTCCCTAGAATCAGAAACTGAATGATGTGGAAACGCAGAGGCACCTCACTACAATATCTGCACAGGAAGTGATGCCAAAAATCTGGGCCGTTTTGCTTTCTAGATCCACAGGTAGCAAAAACATTGACAGCAGCCAGGTGATAACATGGAAAAATGCCAACTCCTGCAAAATAAAGACTCCAAAACTCTTCAAGGAGCAGCCCCTGCAACGTTAGAACAGCCTTCCCACAAATATATCAGAAGGAATGGAGGACTGAAAGGTCTTGCTACCCACCTCTGCTGGGGCAATCTCTGAGGCTGGTCCCAGGTAATCTTCGAGGGCACAGCCAGAATCACTGTCTGAAGATGAAACAGAGAGCAGGGTGCCCAGGGTTCCACTGCATGGAGCCTTCTCTCTCTGGGAGCAAGTAGGGCTTGGTTGGGACATCCGCAGAAAGGTGCTGGAAAAGAAGAGTTTGTGGTTGCTTCCAAATGAAGATTTGTGGTGCAATCAGCATGAGTTGTTCAGATGACACCATCATCTCATACACAGCCCGTACATTAGGCTTGTCTAAACGGCAAAAATACTTGTCACAGAGTGTGAGAATATGATCTGTCCCAATGAGATCCCACATCTAATTGCTGTATTGTGAAGAAGGGCAGCCCAAAATGCCATATACCCCGTGGGAAGAGCCTTCATGGCTTTTCCCGTATTTTTTGAAAAACAGCAAGAGGAATGCGCATTCCTGCTCATTGGGACAAGTGACCAAATTGATTTGCTTTCCCAATACAAGCAGATGATTGGTTGGACATATGTGGGGGCAGAGCTTGCTAATAAGGCAAGCGCCCAGAGCCGCCATGTTCGATTTTCACCTTAGCAAATGAGTGCTAAGGCGATAAAACCAATTTTTTTGCCTTGCTTTTTTGTTAAAGTGGAAAGTCACTCTTTTGCACCTTGCTTATGATTTTTTTTTTAAAAAAAAATCCTGTCCAGTGGTGGCAAATTGAGTTAAGTAAAAACATGAGTAATCCACTCATGGCCACCATCTTGATTCACAGGCATGCCCATTTGCACAGCAAACACGGATAACTTCACATGCCTGCAATCTACCAAAAAACCCATTAAGACAAATAGCAGCTGCTGCGAATTGCCATTACCGTGGAGCAATCCACATTTTCTTTTGCCTCGTATAGACAAGCCCATTATCATGGACTTCCGTGCTTCATCACTTAATGTGGGAAGTCTATTAAATAGGGGGGAACCCTAACAACTAAACTATTGGCAAAGGTTAAGCATGAGACTCAAGAAATAAGGGGTATTAAGGCTATAAGTACTCAGCATAAAATTCTGTTATATTACAGATGGTGTAATGATCCCTGTTGAACATCCTGAAACAGCATTGTCATTACAGTTTCAATTCACTGAAGAATATAGTTGGATACCTTGGTATACAGTATATAGGCAAAAGGAAGCGCATTATAATAAATATTTATCTGCTTAATCCAGGATTACATCAAACTTCAGAATACATGAATTCAAAAAACCAAACAAACCCACACAAATACGTGGGAGACTAAGCTAACAGACAACTATTTTTTTAATGTATTGTCCCCTTTTAGTGATATTATGAGAACTAGATTATAACTCTGGGATAACAAAGGCCACCGTGCAGATATTATATACCAGGGGAGGAAGATAGTAGTCCCACATTTTTGAATCCGTATTTTCAGGTTTCCCAATTTTCCTGGATGGCAATATGCAGTGCAAGAAATAAGAGTGATTTTTTTTTTTAACCAGGAATGTTTATATATCTATGTCCCACCAAAAATGGGTCTTAAGAAAGCACAGTAACCCAATTCCAAGTCAGATTTCTAAAATGTGAGAGATTTAAGAAGCTTAGCTCTTCACCCTGTTTTTCACTCAAAAAGTTACAATTGTCATTTTCAGAAGGTGGATTTAATTTTTCAGATTTCAGTTTGCATCCTAAGGCTTATCTCCTGACTCATACCAGTAACTAGAAAGTACAACCTAGTTCAGGTACAACCCTCCATGGAAATCTTTGGAATCAGTTTACTGAGAGCTACTTTTTGGATGGACTGCATTAGGTTCTGTTCATCTAAAGAAGAAAGAAGATGGTAATTGGCGTAACAATCTCTTATCCATTACAATTTGATCTATGTAGTCATGCTAATAACTCTAAGGGATAATCCGAATCTGAAGATTGTTTTTATATGGAAGAAACAGGTTGACTGCGGGATTTATACTTCAGATCAATTGATGGGCCCAGGCCAAGAATGTCTGCAGTCTCCATATTTCAGTCTACTTATCAATTACCTTAAGTATGATAAGGCAGTATTTATACTTACAGCACATGTTGGTGTCTATATATGAACTATCAGCTCTAAGTGTCTTAGAAGCAGGAATTACATATAAAAAGAAATGAAAATCAACTAATTTATACGTGTTTGTAGGAAAGCGCTAAATTTGATGTTAATGAAGTATTTGTCCAGTGCAAATTAACACAAAACTGTTCCCTATCTTCACAATCTACAATCTCTTTAGACCCAAAACTGTGTTTGGCCCTGCAAAAATTGCTGTTTTGGGTGTATTGGATACCATTAGATCTTTTTAAAGAAATAAGTGGTCTACTTCAACTAAATGTTGGCAATATAATAGAGATAATGCTTCCTAGCAGCATATCACATAGATGATGTGAGTACAGTTGGACCCCCTTATTTGTGGAGGTGTGGTTCTCGGACTTGCCACAGATACTGGAAACCGGAGATAACAGCAATAAAATAAAGGACTTTGGTAAAAAAATACTATAGAGTTGTATTGGAAGACCTAGAAGATGCCTAAAGAAGACACCTAGAGAGGCATTGTCCAGTATGGATCTATAGTATGTGTCCCTCTTTTGTGTCCCACCAATAACTGAAACCATGAATATTGATTCTGTGGGTACGGGGATCCGACTGTATGTTCAGTTTTCTTCTTTATGATTGAAAGTACCATGCTGTGTTAATTTTGTATTAGAAACATCTTTGGCATTTGTAGGTGCACATGTTCTGTTAAATAATATCCCTGTGGCATGGTGTCTAACTAATGATTAATATGGCTGGATCCTGTGTGGTGTTATTGTTACTAAAAGTTTTATATTCTAAGGTTGGAAAGATAAAACATTCACCATCTATCATTCAAATTACCAGAAGATCTTAGTAGCTTTAGCTTAATGTGAATGTGTTATTTTATAGATGCCAACTTCAAGAAAACTTTCGGAAATATGGCCAACATATTTATATCTATGTATATGTATAAACATATGTATATTTAGCCCATGTTCATATCCTATATACTGCCCTTTCCCTTTTGTTCTTTTCTCATTTGTAATCATACTTTTAAAAAATGGATTAAAAATGCTTTCTTCGTCACCTGCTTACTCTGTTAGTGTTCTTGTCAAAGTGCAAACATGGCCATTTCTGTAGGTATAGCATATACTAGCAGCTGTTTCAAATGCCAAAACTAACAACGTCTGTTCTAATGCACACAGTTCTATGCACACAGTTAAGGGATGTAGGTTTTCTGTTGTTTCTAAATTCTCTTCTTATGAGTATATTCTGTGTAACAGACCATGGTTGCATTTGCATCACTAATGCAAAATCTGGGATTTTCTCCCAAGCTGCTGGATAAATAAGGTGAATAGATAGATGGGTTTTATAGAAACACACAGGAGTAGTAAATCCACAGGAAATCTATCATTTAAATCTAGATCTCCCAGATCCAAGTTCAGTCCTTACTAAAATGTGATGGCTAGCCATATATGAAAATCCACATGAAACCTAAACATGCATGGCAGTCATCTCCTTTTACCCATATACAGTTATGAATATATTTATATGAATATATTTTTATCCTGCTCTTCAAGACTGGTTTCAAGTTTGGAGATACTTGGCAATACAACCACCAGTGTCATGTAAGTAAGCCCTGGTGGGTTTGCCTGGTGACAGTTTCAAGTAGCAGCAATGCTCCAATCAGCCCCTGTTGACTGGCTCTGGGAGCTGCCATTTTAATTTCCCACAGTGTAGTGGATACATGGTGGATATTTAAATGTGGCTCCCATACCTAGCCTCACAGCACTGATTGAGTGAAATAGATTTCTGTTCTTCCTGGAACTGTGGTGCAATTGTACATTTGGGGGCTTCACAGAAGGTCTCTTTCCCTGTCCTAGCACCTGAGACTGATATGTGGTACATTATAAAAGCATGGATTGCTGTATGACTGAATTATGGCCACTCCTTATTCTGCCTTTAATCCATGCCGACATACAGTATTTTTCTCCTGGGGGATAAAAAGTAGTACAGTATTAAGAGGATAAATGAGCATATTGTTATGGGATTGGAGGTTGAGATGGATGATCTCCTAGGATCCTTTCCAACTTGGTAGTTCTTTATCCTGAAAGAAAGGGGTGGTCCTGAAACCTGCCTGGCAGGTTTTGCTTAAGCACTTCATCTGGCTGGGCACATTCTTTAGATAGGTAAACTAAGGTGATAAGTTGCCATAGAGACAAATTTGGGAGCAGACAAACTTTTTACCTCTGAAGGTCATATTCTGTAACTGGAGATACATCAGGAGCTGCATTCTGAGTGAGACCAAAGTAGTTGTGAGCAGAGCAATAGTGGGCAGTGCCAGACCATGCCCCAACTCAAACATCCATCAACACCCTCATGGGATCAGGGCTACCCTTTGATCTGTTGATACTCATCCATTACTTAACTGAGGCTGAGGGAGCCATGTTGGTATGCCTAACCAAGGCCTGAGTCAAAGAACAGGGAAAAGTCACCCTCTCCCAGCTGTACTCTCCCAAGTACTTACTGCAATACTGACATAGACCTGAGGAATGGAAAAGAGATGTGCAAAAATCTACAGTAGGGATAGGCAAAATGTGGCTCAGTTTCTTTGCAGCTCCCTTGCTGAATGTTGCCATATTGCTGAATTTTGGTAGTCTAATGGCAGCAAAACTTAACAACTACATTTTCTTTTAACAATGTATGTAGGGAATGTGCACCTTATTTTAAAGTAGAATTATACACATAGAAGCTTGAAGTGAATTCTGATTTAAAGCAAGTCATGTGCTCTCCATTTGCCTTTTCAAAAGATATTTGGGAGAGGAGAGTTGAGTGGCATGGCACCCCAAATTTACTGGGATGGTGTAGCATCCTCAAAATCTTTGAAAGCTGAAGGATTCTAAGAGTTTTTCCTGCTGGTATGGCTGGTGGTCCTGTTGATGCCCTGGTCACTCAGTGTACAATCACTCTTGTGACTAGCTCTTGTGACTGGCTTCTGCAATTGAACAACAGGGCACAGAGGAATCACAATGTCAGCACAGCCTCATGCACACAGACATTATGATCACTCTTAACCTTCAGTGCAAATGGGCAAGAGTCACACAGGACAAACATTAGCCCAACATGAACTTTCTTGCAGACCAACCAGAAGGTCACCTTCCCAAAACAGAGTTCCTTCTCCACTGGCCTTTCACCACCTGGTTAAGATCAACCCCCCCCCTTTTTTTTTGGCAGATGTTGATTACAAATTTTTTACCAATCCCTTGATTTTCTGGTCTACTTTATTTGCAGTGATGTGTGACTTAACTGCATTTTTTGTGATGGTTATTTGTTGTATAAAGGTCTTCTGTTACATATGTCATAAGTCACCTTGAACTATTATTTTTAGAAGAAAAAGGTGGAGTATGAAAGCATTAAATAAATTAAACTGAAATAATGCAATCTATTTTTCTTGAATTGTGAGTTGCCTTGAGTTAACTGAGTACAAAAAGCTGGAATATAAACAATAGCAATAAATAAATTATGACTAAATGAATAAGGTGCCAACAGCAGAGACTAAATGTATATCTAACCTCAAAAAGTGGCCTGTGTAGATAAAACATGAAGCTATCACTTTGCCTGCTTTATGTCTCTATTCACTATAATGCAGCAGTCATGTATTCACTAATGCAAATGAGATCCATGGAATAGCCTGGACCAGCCCTACCATTAGGCAAACTAAGGTAATCTTATCTGATGCTGAATTATATGGAAGAGTCAGAAGTTGCCTTCCTTGGCTGCCTTCCTCCAAGCTGTGTTCCAGGCAGTCTTTCAACCTCTGGTGGAGAATGTTGACTTAAGTAGGGTCTTGTCTATATGATCAAAATAATCTGAACAGGATGCAAATGTACGGCGATCTGTTCTTATGGACATGCATATAAAAACGTGTCATTCAGAAGAGGGGGCAGAGAAATCCACTGCAAAGTCTGTGTGCGTTGTGTCCAGGTCTTTGTACAGATTTTTAAAAAATCTCTGTATGACATGCAAATGTGCAATTGTTTGAACACTTACATTTGCACACATATGAACAGGCAGCGTAATCTGATTGGCTGGATGAGGATGGGGGTGGGGCTAGCAAACAGGGAAAGCACCTGCTGCCACCATGTTAAATTTTTGGCTAAGCGAGGGTCTAGTAAGTCAATTGAATGGCAATCTTATACTTGTTTTCTTTCTTTCTTTTTTTGTAAATACGAGCTATCGCTTGTGCGTACCACGGGAAACTTTTTTTAATTGCTGGCGGCAGATTTAAAATCGCAAGTAAATCACTTGTGGCCACCATCTTGGCTAGGGGTCATACAGAGTTTAGCAAGGCTCTTTTGACCATGAAGACAGGTTGCATTGTTCCAAACGCCTGCTTTTTCTGATGTGTTCGTATCCCCCCTCCCCCGCCTATATAGACAAGACCTAAGATTCAGTCCACTTATATTCTTTAAGTAAAAGGGTAGTCAGTACCTTTTTGTCTTTCACTTTAGACAGGAAAATGTCTTAGGCTATCTGGAGAACAACTTAGGTTTACTGGAACTATTTCTGTGCAAATTACATACAATTTATTCCCTCATGTCTATACTATGGAGGAAAACAAAATATTTAAATCAATCAATTATTTTATTTATACCCCACCTTTCCCAAAAAACCTGGACTCAAACAAACAACAACCCTACATGTAATTAAAAACCATACAGTAGCTTTGCTTACCTAAACAGAGATACCCCTCAGACCTCCATAAGCCACCAATGAAAAATTCAGCACTCTGCATCCTAGTATGGAGTGTGTCCTTGCTAGAATTTTAGTTAATTGCATGATTGTTGGAGTGGTAGGAAGGCTGCCCCCAAAGGTATCCAGGCAGCAGTGGCAAGTGGAAAGAAATATTTCCTATCCACTCCAAAGATACCTCCCCTTTTTCAGGAGGTTATAGTTGTAGAGAAAAATACTGTTGTATTTATCTCTTCCCAGGAACAAAAGACTTGCGCTGCTTTCAGGCGACAAGTCAACTCCTAAAATTGCCAGTCAAAAACCAATGTCCAGCTTTTGTCTGTTCCTCCTTAGCAGGATTTTATACTTCAAAACAAAACAAAAACAGAAGAAGGAGAAGGAAGACAGGGGAAGGTTAAGAACTGAAGACAGCATCATCTGAGCTCCTCAGTTGTGACAATTGAAGTAGGTGTGTCCAGACCTTACCTCTCCCCTATTTTTAGGATATTTCCATCCCCTTTCCTTGGCTTGGGAGTAGGCTTCTCCCCACTATGGACAGGATAGAGAATTAGATTAGCCTTGGGGCAAGAAGCATTACAGAGATTCTCCTCTTCTGTTCTAGATAAGCCCTCACACATCTCCCCTGGGAAAAACTCCAGCAACCCCCCTCTCCACCACTACCAGTAAGAACCAAATCACATTTCCTTCGTTTGGATTTCATTCCTTTGCTAAATCTTTAAGAAAGGATTTCAAGCATTATCTGCCATTTTAGGCAAGCCCTTGGAAATCTCATAATGGTTTTATTCTTGCTGCTTTGCTGAATGTAAATTACTCTGTATAATATTCTCAGTTTTCTGCCAGTGTTTCTTATTCAAAATCTCAACTGCTTTTAAACAGACTCTACAGCAATTTGAGAGGCAGGGTCAACATTTCAGTCAACACATGCTAATTGCTCATGTTGTGACTGGTTATGTTAATAGTCCTGGCATATGTTAAGATAACCAGAACATACATTAACACTGTATGGAAAATGTTATACCACTGCTGATTGCCTGCTGGCATCTGGGTGTGTAGCAAATCTATTGGCACTGTCACTTTGCTCACCCAAAGTAGGTTGATGTAATCAAACTTTTTTAAAATAAGCATCCCCATAAAGCTTGCATGAGTCAATTACTGTTCTCCAATGTCGTCATCTCCCCTAATGCAGACAGCTATTGCAGAGAGACAAGCATATTGCTCCTGCTGCTCAAAGGCCTATTTTCCAAGATCTGTCAACCTTTGGGTTCCTACATTAGGACAGGCTTTACTCTATTCTTCTTTAACTCTGTGGGAAATAATATTTTTCCCTTCACGCCCACACAAGCCTGCATTGTTAATCATTCCCTGAAGCTCAGATACTAGGGAATTTTCCTGGTTAATGGTTATGCCATGGAAAGGAGGAAAAAACTTCTCCCAGCTCTCTTTTCTAGCACTTGCCTGCTTCCTTCCTCCCACATGTCTGTTTCCAAAACAAAACAGAGATGGCAGTTTGATAGTTCTCCTCAACTCCTGGGATAACTTGGATGCCTTCCCAGAGACTGACGTTCTCCCAACTAGATTTCCTGTTCCAGCACCAAATGGTGCAGAGAAAAAGAGAGATGGGTCTCAGGGAGGATTCAATGTGATAACACTGGCAGAGTCATGAATGATCAGCAGTTATGTTGTTATATAAGCAGTGGAAGGAGGCAATGACCATATACAACAAGGACCCTATTTCAGCATGCATGAGTTGTGAAAGCTTGTTCTGTCTTAACTGGCACAACTCCCCCCCTCCCAAAATCTAATCAGAGAAGCTGATTCAGGGTATCATCTGGGGCATTCCACTGAAACATTTTCAGAGGGTCCTAGGAACACTACAGCATGGCTGAGAGAGAGGAGAGGGCATTGATTATTCTCATTTAAGTGTGTTTTGTACTCATGAAAAAGAAAATAGTCTTTGGCCTACAATCCCTTTTGTGAACTACAAATAGACTACAAATAGTTCTGCACAAATTCAACTTTACAGTCTTTTCAGGACTTCTGGGTATCACTACACCACCCCCACCTCCTCTTTTATAGAACTACTTTGGCACACAGTGGCATCATACTATCCAACTGCAACTAGGCATGTGAAAGAGTAATTTGCAGCTGAGAGAATGAATACAGGCCCAAGTGGGAAACTTTTAACTTCAGCAGTTAACAGAAATCCTTTGGCATAATAATCAGGCAGCTCTTTTTGCTTGCTTTCAGCTGCATGCCTGTTTTGGCGCAGAACTGTCTCCTCTATTGTAATTAGTGCACAGATTGCTCAGGCTACTTTGCTGTGCACCTGGGTCAATAATTAACTCAGCAAATTAACTGATGAAGGGGGGGGATCTGTTTTTGTTGATTCCCAGGAGTTGCTGGAATTTACAGTAGCAGCCCCACATCCGCTGATTCGCCATCCGCTGATTCAATTATCCGCGGATGGTGACAATGGGAGGGGGTGGACAGGGGAGGGGATGGCTCAAGTGACAGTGGTGGGACACGTGGCAGCAGTGGCAGAGGAGGCCTGGGAGGCCATGGAAGTGGCAGGGGTGATGGCGGTGGCGGGTGTGTGGCGGTGGCAGAGGAGGCCTGGGAGGCTGCAACGGTGTGATGGCGGTGGTGGGCGCATGGTGGTGGCATCAGCATTGGTAGAGGCTTGGGAGGCCGTGATGGCAGCAGGGATGATGGTGGTGGTGGCGGAGTCTTGGGAGGCCACGACGGTGGCAGAGATTATGGTGGTCGTGGGGTGTGTGGCGGTGGCAGCTGCGGAGGCCTGGGAGGCCATGGCCTAGGCGGGTCAGGTTGCGGCAGAGGCTTGGGCCATGAGCCTCCCTCTCCCTCCGGGGTGTTCGCTATTATTCACGCAATTCAACATCTGCAGGGGGGGAGGAACCAATCCCCCACGGATGCGGGAGTGCTACTGTATCTTCCATAATGCAGTAGCAGTATAGACGGTTTTGCTGATGAAGGAGGAACAAAAGGAGTGATAGATCTCTTTTCTCTCAAAACATTTCCAAGAACTGTCTATATTAAGGATTATCTAGTTGTATATGTCCAGAGGGAGAGAGTTTGAGAGAGTGGTGTAGTGGTTTGAGCACTGGACCATGACTTTGGAGACCAGAGTTCAAATTCCTGCTCTGCCATGGAAACCCACTGGGTGAACTTTGGCAAGTCACACTCTTACAGCCTCAGAGGAAGGCAAAGGCAAATCTCCTAGGAACAAATTTTCCCAAGAAAACCCTGTGATAGGCTCGCCTTAGGGTCACCATAAATTGAAAATGACTTTAAGGCACACACCAACAACACATCCAGAGGGTGGAGTGGGAAGAAGCTACTTCTCCAAGGCCCATGCATTCTAACTGATCAAATTAAGTCCAGTCTGACTGAGAATATATAACCAGATTGCCCTGTAAAGCAGACTGTGTGGATTATGCAGGTGAGAGAAATATCCACCACCAAATTCATGCTTAACAGGGACTCCTGAATTTGGTTCAATGAACTGTCAAAGCTGTCCAAGTTGGTGGCCATAACTACACCCCATAGTATCAAATTCCACAGTTTAACTATGCATTGTGTGCTGTAGCACTTCTTTTTCCCTGTCCCAAAGCTTACCACACACCAAAGTAAAGCGACAGGGTAGCTGGAAGGTTCTGTCTTCCATGCTGCCTTACTGCATGACGTTGTTCTTCCATTCCAGTACCATGGGAGACTGAGGTAAAGTTGCATCTTTTTGCTAACCAGAAAAACCCTTTTGCAAAAAGATGTGGACCAGAACAACAGAACACCGGAAGAACAACATCATGTGGTAAAGCAGCGGAACCTTCTGGCTGCCCTGCTGCTTTACTTTGGCATTCAGTAAGCCTTGTAGAACTTTATCACACTACATTGTTATAGTGCTATTATTCCACTTTAACTGCTATGGCTGCCTCCTGTGGAATTCTGGGGTTTGTAGTTTAGTGAGGCCTAAGAGCTGTCTGGTTGAGAAATCTAAATGCACCTCCCTAAACTGCAAATCCCAGGATTCCACAGGAGGCAGCCATGGCAGTTAAAGTGGAATAATAGTGCTATAACAGTATAGTGTGATAATCTTCTTGGTCTCAGTGGCTGAGCCTGGGATTCTAGTATTATGAGAGAAGAAGAAATGTTTCTCTTTATTCACTTTCTTTGTTGCATGCATCATTTTATACACTTCTATATGTGTCCTTTACCTGCCCTTTTCAGGCAGCATCACTTATAGCAGGTTGCCAGGTGGGTTGTCATCACTGTGTGTGGAGCTTCCATGTAGTGACAAGACTTTCTACACTGTATGGTGGTGGTGGTGGGAATTCATGTGGAGAACCACACTTGAAATAGCTTGGACATGGGAATCATAACATATTGACCAGCCATGCTGACCTGACTGCAGCTTTCACCTGTAAATGAAATTTAGGTTCAGACATCAAAATGAAAATAACAGTTTTAAATAGATCCTCTCCCTGTCCAGTTGCTGGCCTCAGGCCCCAATCTTGGTTTATGGTATTAAAATAGATGGGATTGGAAATGTTATTGTTTAACTTTTCTGATAGTCCTAGAATATTGTTCCTGGACAATTCCTGACCAAGGGGACCCTTTCTGTTACAAATCCTCATATCACCCATGCTTAGCACTGAGTGCTATACTGTATTGGGATTTAGCAGTCAAATTAATTTCAGAGGACCACTATATATGTACAAGCCCACATTGACCCAAACTTTCCATCTTTTTCTTCCAGGTCAGAAGTAGCAACAGCATCTATACTATCTATTTTGCTCATGATTCGCACAGCCTCTACTACAATCAATCTACACAGCTTTGGCTGTTCTTATTAAATAAGCCATTCCCAAAACTCATGTACCATGAGAAAACTGTATATAGTAGGACCCCTGTAACCATGGGGGGATTGGTTCTGGAGGGACAGATAACAGAGAACACCACTGAAAATAATGGGACTTCCAGTTTAAAATACCACACAGTTGCCTTGGAGGACCTAGAAAATGGACAGAGAGGACGCATCTTCTAGGAAGACTCTATGGTAGCTGTGCTGAACTTGAAACCACAGATAATTGAATAAGTGGATAATGAATCAGCGGATACAGGGGTCCTACTGTACTGTATGTAATAAATTAATCACAACAAATGAGAGCTCTTGAGAGCCCCAACAAAGAAGGTACTAGTTACTTCTCTGTACAGTTTATTACTCTACATATTGGATTAGATAATTCAGTCTCATGGGCTGTAGAAACACAGTAGAATTACACAGACTCAGAGGCAATTGCCACAACCCACTGCCCAGAACAAGATCCTATACAGGTCATCTGAAGGTAGATTATCTTTATTCTTTATTCTAAGGTAATTTTTTGCAGTGAAGTAAAAATATACTTATGGAGGGGTAAACTGTAATGCAATTATCAAAAAGCTAGCAGAACACTGAGTTAAAAAAACAAAAAAACAAAGCTATATTTCCGGCAGGCCTGACCTGGCCCCTAAAGTTCCATGAACATTAATCCTTTCATGTGTCTCTTGTCCAATAGTTTTATGTGAGTAATCAGCCTGGCCAGCTGTTGACCACAGACAATTCTCTGTAATCTACCCCAGTAATTAGTAAATACTATCCTAGTCTAGTCTGTGCTTGTCAACTCACAGAGAATAGCTTCCTTTCCATATCCAATTATTACTCGAGGGGAGTAGCCACAACCTATTTTCTCAATTTTCACCTTCTTTTTTTTTTCTTAATGAAAACCTGAGGCAGCCAACTGTACAATTGTACAAAAGTGCAATTTTAAAAAGCAAACAATCTAAAACAGTCATATAAAGACAAAACACTACCATTAAAATAATTAGTGTACATTTTTTCTTTACCATATCAAGCCGTTCTACCTCTAAATTTCTGCCACCCAAGACTACACTTAGGCAGTCTATCACTCAGTTTGACATTTATTTGCAGGATTCTTAGGGTAACCTATCCAGTGTTAAATTCTTTCAGAGGGGCAATACTGTTTAGGTCTGTTTAGAAATGTACAGCCTGTCCAATGCAACAACAGGATTACATAAGCTAGCAGAGAGAGTGCTATCACAAAACAGAATTTAATACATATAAAGATCCCTTCTGTATCAGGTCAAAGGCTCAGGGGCAAAGTAGCCCAGCATCCTGTTTCTGACTGGAGTAGTGGAAAGTGAGATGCTTCTGTTAAACTGACAGGTTTCCCATGAGGACAGCAACACTTCCTTTGTCCCCAGTATCTGGGATTCAGAAGAGTATTGCCTCTGAATGTGAAGGTTTCATTTCGGTAAAATGACCAGAGCTCAGAAGCAAAGCATTACAAGGAACATAGTTATATGCAATAGTTTTAGAGTGTAAACAAGGGCATAATAAAGTTGGAAACAAAAAGTATCATAACAAGTGGGAACATAGTTATTTCATCGGCATAATGAGTAACATTTCCCACTTTCAAAGTTACTTTTAGAGACACTGGACTGGTCTATATGAGGGGGGAAATGTGGACTGATGCGCACTAACACCAATTCGAGGCAGCTTCTTTTTGTCTTAACATTTTTTTTGCAAGATCGCAGGCATGCAAAGCCATACACATTTGTTGTTCGAATGGATAAAAAGAAGAAAAGGGCTGTTTCATTGCCTCAGCACATGATCACGAAGGTGAAAAACCAATATGGTGGTTCCAGGCGCTTGTCTTGTTAGCAAGCTCAGCCCCCTGCTCATGTCTGACCAATCAGCCTTCCACTTCCGCTCTTACTGGTAATGCAAATGAATGTGAATCATAGGTTTTTGGGGGGCTGTGAGACCATGTTCTAGAAGAGTTTATTCCTGATGTTTTGCCTGCATCTGTGGCTGGCATCTTCAGAGAATGGTGGCAGTGTGGGTGTGTGGGGTTTATATACTGTGAGTCCCTGTTGATGTTTCCAGCAGACATCACAGCCCTGTTTGAACATTGCCTCACCACAAGCTACTTCCAGTGGGACAATGGATTCTATGAGCAGAGAGACAGGGTAGCCATGGGAAGCCCTCTAAGCCCCGTGATAGCAAACTTTTACATGGAACACTTCGAAAAGCAAGCCCTGGAAACAGCACCAAAAAAAGCCCACAACATGGTTCTGATATGTGGATGACACTTTCACCATTTGGAACCACAAAGAAGAAGATTTGACCACATTTCTGAACCATTTGAACAGCATCCACCTGAACACCCAATTCACGATGGAAAAAGAAAAGGAAGGAACATTGCCATTCTTGGATGTTCTGGTCATCCAAAAACCAAACCAGCAATTAGGACACAAAGTATACAGAAAACCTACATAGACAGATATCTACACAAGAAATCCAATCATCACCCAGGACAAAAAAGAAGCACAATAAAAACATCGGTAGACGGTGCAAAAAAAAATCTGCAAAACCCACTACCTGGAGGATGAACTAAAGCACCTAAATTGGGCTCTACAGGCTAATGGTTACTCCAGCTCAGACATTGCAAGAGCAGCCAGACCTAGGAAAAACCACAGGAGTGAAGAAAAACAACCACCCAAAGAGAAGGGATTTTTACCATACATCAAAGGAGTCACAGACAGAATAGGAAAACTGATGAGGAAACACAACCTCCAAATGATCTATAGACCAACCAAGAAAATCCAAGAGATGCTGCGCTTAGTAAAGGACAAAAGAGACCCTCTCACAGCTGCAAGAGTTTACCTCATACCATGCAGCTGTGGACAAATCTACATAGGGACCACGAAACACAGTGTGCAAACACGAATCAAGGAACATGAGAGACACTGCAGACTGGGCCAGCCAGAAAAATCATCATCAGCACAACATGTTATAAACCAACCTGGGCACAAAATGCTATTTGAAAACACTGAAATTCTGGACCAGGCTAACTATCAGATCAGAAAGCATAGGGAAGCTATTGAAATCCACAAACACCTGGACAACTTCAACAGGAAAGAGGAAACCCTAAAAGCAAACAGTTTGGCTACCAGTCCTGAAAAACACCAAAATAAAAACTCAACACATGCAAATGAACTCCCCCCAGGGACAGGGGGCTTCCCAGCAGACAATGGACTATGAGCTAAATAGACACTATTTCCCCTCGCATATCCTCCCACACTAAGAACTGAACATCCAACAACTGAATACACAAATGTATATGCTAATCCTCTTCATCAGGGACTCAAAGTATATAAAACCCACATACCCACACTGCCACCATTCTCTGAAGATACCAGCCACAGATGCAGGTGTAACATCAGGAGTAAACTCTTCTAGAACACAGCCTCACAGCCCCGAAACCCCCCACAAAAAACCTATGGCTGCTGGCCATGAAAGCCTTCAACTTCAGAATATGAATCAGATTGTCCCAACAAGCAGGAATGCACATTCCCTGAGGAGCTTTTAAAAAACTTTGGGAAAAGCCACAAAGGCTTTTCCTGCAGAGTTTTTGGTGTATTCAGCATTTAGACACATCATATTCTCTTCGAATTCTATGAGGAGTATTTTTGCCATTTAGACAACCCCACTGTAGAGGCACTCAGGAATTTGTCAAGCTTTATGGTATTCTATTATCAATCTTAAGTTTTTTCCTCCAACCCCCCTCCCAAAAGTAACAGAAAGGCAATGAATAATAGAATTGGAGAGGGGTTGCATTACAACAATCCATTAGTTCTAAACACTAGTGTAGTCACTATACCATAAACAATGGAAATTAGTTTTTAAAAGCAATTTTCTAAGCTCTTATTATTTCCAAGTGCTATCTTTTATGAATATATAGAATCATTTTTTAAAAAGGCATCTAAGGTAGTGAACATCACCACAATAAAGCAGTGAATTATAGAGTTTCTTTGGTTTTTTTCCGGGCTATGAGGCCGTGTTCTGGAAGAGTTTCTTTCTGATGTTTTGCCTGCATCTGTGGCTGGCATCTTCAGAGAATAGTTGGGTAGGTGTGTGTGTGGAGTTTATATGCTATGAACCCCTGTTGGGGAGAATATGTAAATTTGTGTAACTGAATGGTTAGTTTCTGGGTATAGAAATGCAAGGCTCGTTAGTGTCTGTTTGGCTAATGGTTGGTTGATGGGCCATTATCTGCTGGGAATCCCCCTGTCCCTGGGTGGAATTCTTTTGTAACTGTTGAGTTTTGATTCTATTGTGTTTCAAAACTGCGAGCCAGATTTTGTTTACTTTTAGGGATTCTTCTTTCCTGTTGAAGTTGTCCAGGTGTTTGTGGATTTCAATAGCTTCTCTGTGCATTCTGACATGATAGTTGTTGGCCTTGGCTAGAATTTCTGTGTTTTCAAATAGCATTTTGTGTCCAGGTTGGTTTATAACACGTTCTGCTACTCTTTAAGGTAAACACTATTTATCGCATGAAATAGTACCTCTTTTGCCTGGTATGAGTTTCCTGTTGATCAGTTACACTGGTTGACTCCATTGAAAATATTATATTAGTATTATAAAAGGAGAAAATCTTTTCTGCTCTCTTCTTACACCATTCATATAAAACTCTTACCACATCCACCTTTTGTAATCTCTTTGTTTTAGCTAAAAAGTCACAAATGATTTTGCTGTTGGGAAAATTGTTCCAAACTCTTAAATCAAAAGCAAAATAAATAATACAATAAACAAGCATATATCTGCTTAGTAGAATTATTTGTTCAGATTTCAGACACTTACTTTTCTTGGCACAAAATCTAGATGACTGTGCTTTTTCCTTATTTTGACCATGCATGTCTAGTTTTAGCTGGTTTACAGACTAACATGATGTAGTGCAGACTGTGGCTACAGAACCACAACACTCCACTATATCACCCTAGTAGTGTAGTGGTTACAGAAGCATAACACTCTACACTATAAGAGGTATCCAAAAAATTATAACTTCATCCTTTGGGCCTCCAGTACTGGGAATTCAAAAAACAGCTTGTCCTGTATAACATCATATTGTCCCAGCCCACTAGAACATATGCATATATAGTATGCATATATAGTCCATAATGCAAGAGTGGACAACTAAAGGGCTGAGGGCACTTTTTAAATTAGCCATGTGCTTTAGGGTTTTACTTCTTAAAATTCTGTTTGAATTAAAAGTACATAAAAAAATTAGATACACAGGTGTGAAACAGATTTAAATTAGATGAAATTAATTCACATTTCTTAATTAAATATTAAATCCCTGAACACTCCCCTTCTCATTATTAACAAATAAGATCCCCTCACTCATACTTGATTAATTTATATTATTTTTTTCTACATAAATGAATCTTAACTGGACTTAAATGGGCTTTAGTTAACATAGCATTTACTATGATATTAACTTTTGATTTTGAACAGAAACAAATTAAGTTGATTATAGTGCATTTAGTTCCTTTTCCCTTTGCTTGTGCTGCCTATAGCAGTTTTGCTAGCAAATGTCAGCAACAAAATGTGATGTCAATTTTTTAAAAAATTCTGCAGGAACTGGGAGGGGGAGTTAAAAAGATCTGTGTTCTGTACTTTGCCCACTCCTGCTGCAACATGATGAAACTCACTGGCCTTTTTTTTTTTTTTTGGACAATCAGTGGGACCAATGTGATGGCACATGCAGTAAAAAATGGCAGCTGTAGTCACATGAATTCTTGGTGATTCATTATCTGGGCAGCACCTGTATTCACTAGGTCAAAAGGAATGGAAAAGAAACCGGAAAAACTGCAGGAGGTATCTGTAGACAAATGCACGCAGGCATTATGTCAGACCCATAAGCCACTGAAGCACAAATATCCAGAACGTGAAACTGTGCATTAGGCCTACAACCAGTTGTCCTTTTGCCATCATTCCTCCTATTGCTATGAATCAAAGACCACACTATATGGAAAGCACTTCTGGCCGCACTATGTGGAAAGTAAAGGTTAATTTTCACCCTGACCTGCACATGACTTGTGGATCTGCAGTGTCATATTCAACTCCACCTCCCTCATACACAATGCCATTAAAAAAACCTCATACTGTAACATCTGTAATCAGCCTGGGTGTGGTATCAGCATGGTCTTATCTCATGCCAAACTATACATCTTCAAAGAGGCACACATTTTCCTCAAGGCAAACACAACTGATTTGTACAAATCAGAAACAATGATGTCTGCAATTTACAAAATAAAAATAGAACAACTTGGTGGGGTAAAGGAACAGAAGTTCACAGCAAACAGAGAACTGCTACAACTTTGTGTGAGTGAGCTGCAGCAGCTGACACCAAATCTGGCAGAAACAGATCTAGGCTGTAGCATGGACAAACCATAATACTTCCCTTTGATGTCACACACACACACACACACACACACACACACACACGGGCAAGAATATATCAACATTACCACTAGATCTTGAAGTTGCCTCCATTAGCACTGTAATGGCCTCAAGTCACCCCTCTATACAAGCAATTAGACTGGGACAATAACTTCTGACATCACTCCAGTAACTATTTTGGATACTTATTAAGCAGTAGATCAGAGGAAAGAAGAAACATTGATGAAAGACAGCAAACCACAGCACAAAGGATTTTTTATTCACTTCTTTTTCAGCTACCGTAGTCTTTTTCAGGGATGTGGAAAATTGTAAACCTTGAACTCACCAAGGCATCTACACTGTAGAAATAATGCAGTTTGACACCATTGTAAGTGCTGTAGCTTCATCCTCTGAAATCTCAGGAATTGTACTTTTACAAGGTCTTTAGCCTTCTCTGCCAAAGAATGCTGGTGCCTCACAAAACTAGAAATTGCAGACTTCTGTAGGATGGAACCATGACCACTAAAGTAGTTTCAAATTGCATTATTTTTACAGTGTAGATGCACCCCAAGGTTCTCCATTTCCACTTTGAAGCTTTGTTCTGACTCAGTGTCCTTATTAAACCACAAAGTACTTTTTTTCTGCATAACGGTGTGTGCATTTTAGTGTACAGTTATATATCATAGAATCATAAAGTTGGAAGAGACCACAAGAGCCATCCAGTCCAACCCCTTGCCATACAGGAACACACAATCAAAGCACTTCCAACAGATGGCCATCCAGATTCTGTTTAAAAAACTCCAAAGAAGGAGACTCCACCACACTCTGAGGCAGCATATTCCACTGCTGAACAGCTCTTAGTATCAGGAACCTCTTCCTAATATTTAGGTGGAATCTCTTTTCCTGTAGTTTGAGTCCACTGCTCCGTGTCCTAGTCACTAGAGCAACAGAAAACAAGCTTACTTCTTCTTCAATATGACATACTTTCAAATATTTAAACATGGTTATCATGTCAGCTCCTAACGGTCTCTTCTCTAGGCTAAACATATCAGCTCCCTAAGCCACTCCTCATAGGGCATGGCTTCCAGACCTTTTCTGATTTTGGTCGCCCTCCTCTAAGATATGTTCCAGCTTGTCAATATCCTTCTTGAATTGTGGTGCCCAGAACTGGACACAGTATTCCAGGTGAGGTCTGACCAAAGCAGAACAGAGTGGTACCATTACTTCCCTTGATCTAGAGACCATATTCCTGTGGAATATAGCCTAGAATTGCATTGGCTTTTTTAGCTGTTGCATCACACTACTGACTCATGTTTAGCTTGTGGTCTACTAAGAAAGACTCCTACATCCCTTTCACATGTACTGTTGTCAAGCTTGGTGTCACCCATCCTATATTTGTGCATTTCATTTTTTCTGCCTAAATGTAGTACCTTACATTTCTCCCTATTTAAATTATTTTGGTTAGTTTGGATCCAACTCTCGAATCTGTTAAGGTCATTTTGAGCTCTGAGTCTGGAATATTAGCTAGCCATCCTAATTTGATGTCATCTGCAAACTTGATAAGCATGCCCTCTATTCCATCATCAATGCCATTGATAAAGACGTTGAACAGCACTCGGCCCAGGACAGAACCCTGTGGCACCTCACTAGTCACTTCTTTCCAGGATGAAGAGGAGTCATTGGTGAGCACCCTTTGGGTTTGGTCAGTCAACCAATTACAAATCTACCTAACAGTCCATTGTCTAGCCCACTTAATTACTACTAGCTTAATTGGAAGAATATCATGGGAGATTTTGTCAAAGACTTTACTGAAATCAAGATATGCTACATTCACAGCACTCCCTTCATCTTCCAAACTCTATTTTTAAAAGGAGATAAGATTAGTCTGGCATGACTTGTTTTTGAGAAACCCGTGCTGTCTTTTAATAATCACAGCATTCCTTTCTAAGTGCTCAAAGACTGTTTAATTATCTACTCTAGAATCTTTACCGGTACTGATGTCAATTCCACTGGGTGATAGTTGTTTGGGTCCTCTTCCCTCACCCCCTTTTTTGAAGATGGGGACAACATTTGCCCTCCTCCGTCTGCTGAGACTTTTCTTGTTCTCCAGGAATTCTCAAAGATTATTGCCAGTGGTTCTGAGAATATGTTTGCCAGTTCTTTTAATGCTCTTGGCTTCAGTTCATCTGGCCCTGGAAACTTGAACTCATTTAGAGTAGCCATGTATTCCTTTACTACTTCTTTACCTATTCTGTGCTGCATTTCCCCTACTGCATCATCTGCACAATTTCCTCAAGATTGAAAATTACTGTATTTTCCTTTTGGGGCAAAGAAGGTGCTGAGCAGTTCTGCTTGTCTCTGACTTCTGTTATCATTGCTCTATTTTCTCCATGCAGTGCCCCTGCCATTACCTTGTTCTATCTTTTGCTATGGACATAACAAAAAAAGCTCCTTTTATTGTTTTTAACCTCTTTAAGAAGCTTGAGCTTGTTTTTCAGTTTTTTCTGACTATCTCTGTATGCTGGCTTTTCATTTGAATTCCTCTTTGCTGATTTTCTCCTTTTTCCATTTCTTGTATATGCACTTTTAAACCTTAGCTCAGTTCAACGTTCTTTAGATATCAATTCTGGTTTCTTTAGACACCTCCCATTTTTCCTCCTCATTGGAACTGTTTGACATTGTGCCTTCAATATCTCACTTTTAAGAAACTCCCATCTGTCTTGTCTTTTAGTGCTCCTGACCACAAGATCACACCCAGTATTTCTCTAAGTTTACTTAAAGTCTAGAATGTGTTTCTGACTACACTTGGCTTCCCCCTTCCGCTATATAACAAATTCCAGGGGAACATGGTCACTTCCACCTAAGGATTCTAAGGATGGGTGGATGGTGCTCTCTCTCTTTCTACTGGGCATAATTTCCACAATGTACACATTTCCCCCCACTGACTGTCATGTTTGTCTGTATTTTTCCCAATGCAGACTTTCTCATGAACGTTTTTCAAATGTACGTATTTTCATATGCTGTTTTTGTTACACAAATCAAATTACATGCTTGAAAACAGATCATGGATTGTGTTTGGGCCTGGGCTCAGTTCCAAGAGGTGTGAATTGGATATATGTACAGTACGCTGGTCAAAAACAAACTGAAACAAATCTCTCACCCATCTCAAATCTTTTTCATTACCAGCCATAACAACACTGAAGCAGGATTATCTCTTTGGCACATTTACATTGGATAGATAAAACAATGATCTTTAAATTAACCAATGCACTGCAAGAGGTATTGTTAGAATAACTTGGTATTCTTTGGTTATGTGCGGATTTTTAGAATTATTTCCCTATAATGAACTCTCAGCCTTGTCTTTTGTAAATAGTCTCGCACAAGCATCACCCACCTGCTATTCATCTAAACTGTATGAAAGTACAATTACTGTAATACCAATCTATATGTTCAGCAACTTTCTATCTGAAAGCCTGCAACTTTCTATCTGAATTTAAGGGAAAGAAATCCAGTTCATAAACTATTCATTCTTATACTAAATCACATGTCAACCATAAATTAAAGCTTGGCACCTCTGGTTATCTGAACAAAATGCCAAATATCCAAAAATATTTTGAGAGATATAGGAGAATCTGGCAGATACACAGATCCTGACATAGTTTAGGATCTGTTGACATTATTGCACCAGTAACTGCTCCTGTCAAGAATGCAGATTGCACAATCAAGTCCCTACGTAGTTCGCCATCCATCTAAATGTAATCAGCCTGCCAACTGGGGAAAAAAGAGCACATAATACACTCAGCAACAGTTGTCCCCATTATTTTCAGCACTGTAGCCATAAGCTCTATCAGACCTCTTGCTCAGACAAAAGCCTAACATTTACACAAAGCTTGGAAAAGTGTTTTTTTTTTATTGCAACTCCTATAACCCCCCAACTAACATGACCACTGGCCATGCTGGTGGCTGGGGGGAGGGGGCGGTCTGAGAGTTGTGATTCCAAAATGTAACCTTTCCAAGCACTCCACTTATGCCTTTCAGTTTTGCTCCTGAATCTTCCAGTCTTCATTTGAGTTGTGCTTGTAATACAGAGGAGATGGTATCTAGGGAATTAAAACTCACATACTTTGCCTTTCAAAGGGACTCGACTAAGGACAAATTTCACAAATCACAGATTTCTAGACGAATACCTGCTCTGTATAAGATCACAGGCAGTCCAACTGTACAGACAACCCAATGATTTCTAGAAAAGCAATATCGTAAAGGTACTAATTAAACAGCTTGTAATCAAAAAGATCCTCCACCCAACATCTTTAACTGTACTGTATGAGATCCATTTGTGGGAAGTACCTTTCATTTTCATGGCACTTTCACAAGAAGCAATATATTTTCAAGTGGCTTTGTAACCTATTTTGGGTACACACATTTGACCATACAGTATTTAAATACCATAGGAAGCTCACACTGGCAGCAGGTTTCTGTTACATGTATTGAACTAGGCACTAGTGCAGTCACCCATAGAGATGGAGGCACAGTTTCCCAAAAGTTATATCCATATTGGACATGTATATTATGTCAAGAATAAAGGTGGGGGTAGATTTTAAACATTCTTCTTTCTACAGGAGAAAGCTAGCCGTATTGCTTTCAAAATCCAATGGTTATGACCTGGGCTTGTTTTCAGTATCTATCAAGGCAGGAAACATTTCTATTTTACACCTCCAAAAGTCATACTCTCTCTTAGTAAAGGATTTCAACGAAGGCTAAAATTGCAACCTGTTGTCTCCATTACAATCAGCATGGCATTTCTGATAGACAAAGGCATCAGTCCTATAAACACTTACCTGGGAGTAAATGTAAGCAGGAAAGAATAGCTCTAAACAGTGTAGCTCTAAACAGACTGTGGACTGCAACCAAAAGATAAACCAGGAAAACCTAGCGTTTGTACTATACGCAAGCATGCCAGACGTCTATTACTGTTATTTTAAAAGGATTATCCCAGTTATCCCAGACTATTCTTCTTTCTTTTCAGACACAACAGAACTCCAGAATGCTGGTACAATCAGCATGCCCTCCAAGTCAAGAACGACTTTCGTTTTTAATTTTCATTAAACCAGATTACACCCTGCTTGGAGATTTCTTGTTTTTAGTAAGGGTGCAGAAATATATATATATATATATATGGATGAAATGAGGAAAATTAAAGAGATTCCTCATAGATTATTACCCACCCACGTCTCTCTCTCTCTCACACCCACACATACACAGTTACTGTTTCTTTTACACGTTCCTCCGCCAACAAAACCAACCCCTCCCCTCGCCGCCCTCACACACAGTACACACACACACACAAAACCCTCGAGATCTGAGGTGTAGTGGCGGACTCTCGCCTTCAGGAAAGCGTTTGCACCTCTCGGGGGGACGCTGCCCACCCAGCTCCCTTTACCTGCTCGGTGTGGTTGCTGCTGCTCCTGCCGCCTTTCCTGGGGCGAACCGTTCAGGACCTTCTTGAACCCACTTTCGTTTCCCCTGACAAGAGGCAGCCGCCCAAGGGTCCCCCTCCCTCGCCCGCCTTCTCGCCCGGGGCCCCAGGCCGCTGGCCAGACAGAGACGCTCGCCTCTCGCCTCTCGCCTCCCCTCCACCTGCCTCGGCAACCGGAGAGCCTTTGCCTTCTTCAGCCCGCGCAGTGCCAAGTTTTTGCGCAGCGACGCGAAAACAAAAACCCGCTCTTCCAGGGCTTGAGAACTGGTGCTACCGGGGTGGGTGTTTTTGCCGTTGTCGTTAGGACGTTTGTGTGCCTTTTCCGCCTCATCCGCGCCCACCGGGGGGGGGGGTTCCTAATTACAACGCTTCCTTGCCTAAACTCGCCAAAGGAGCCAATGACAGAAGAGAACCGGAACAGCAGGCAGGGAGGGAAGGAGGGGGCCAGGCAGCCGCCCCGCCAGAGGAGAAGATTAAGCCTGGCTGTTTCCCCCTCGGACACGCGTCGCCTCAGCCTTCCCTCACGGGCCCAAATAGTCATATACTGTAGTCTTTGGCATCGCATGTGGGGCTCAAAAGCACCCCCCTACCTCGACGGGTGACACCACCTTCATGTCCCCAAAAGTGGCTAGCTGGATATTTAAGGAAGAGGGCACAAAATAATCACACACACAAAAAATATCCTTGGGGTTGTTTGTCCAAACAGTGGGGAAAAAAATAGATTTTCCTTGGGTTTTTTCCCCAACTGTGAGGCCCTGTTCTGGAATAAGAAAGAAACTATTCCAGAATAGAGCCTCACAGCCCAGAAAAAAACCAAGGAAAATCTATGGATGCTGGCCATGAAAGCCTTCAACTTCATGGTGAAAAAACTCCTCCCAGAATGCGAGGAGAATCCTACCTGTCTTAATAGCATCCCACCTGGTTTCGCCATTTGTGAAGGAGGGGGGACAAAACCAGCAAAAACACCACCACAAATGCCTTCATGGCTTTTCCCATCTTTTTTAAAAAACAACAACAGGAGGGTGCACATTTCTGCTTGATAGGACAAGCAAATTGATCTGATTTGCTTGTCTCAATGAGAGGAAACACAATCCTGATTGGCGGGATGAGAGCAGGGGGCAAGGCTGGGTTACAGGGCAAGCACCCACTGCCGCCATGTTGGATTTTCCCCTTAGCGAGTGATCACTAAAGCGATAAAATGGGGGATTTGTGTTTACTTTCTCTCTCTCTCTCTCTCTCTTTTGGATAGTTGGAATATCACTTGTGCGCACCACAGAAATAGGTTTGCTTTTTTAAAAAAAGTTTGATTTAAAAATGCAAGTAATCCACTCGTGCTTGCCATCTTGGCTACAGGCATATTAAATTTATGGAGGCTGTTAAACGATTAAGACAGGTCATAGCTTCAGCAACTTGTTAATACTGTGGAGCAATGTTTTTTCCTCCGCCTGTGGATACAGAGGGACAACTGTACACAATCAAGAAGAAATAAAAAGACAAGAGAAAAAAATACACTGAAGAACTATATAACAGAGATGAAAGGATGACAGATTAATTCCAGGATGAACCATTTAAAGATGAGCCGACAATTTTAGAAAGCAAAGTGGAAGCTGTACTCAAAGCACTTGGGAGAAATAAATCATCAGGAATAGATGGCATAACAATAGAGCTGTTTCAACATACAGAATCTACTCTAATTTTAACTAAAATCTCTCAACAAATATGGAAAACAAAACAATGGCCCATAGATTGGAAATGCACGATATACATTCCAGTTTCCAAGAAAGGGGAAACTAGAGATTACAATAAATGTTAGACCTTTGGGTTACTCTTCCATGCAAGCAAAGTGGTGTTCAAAATTTTACAGCAAAGATTTTTACTATAAACAAAGCTAAAAGTGCCAGATGTCCAAGATGGGTTCTGAAAAGGAAGAGGGACCAGGGAACATATTTCAAAGCTTCACTGGCTTCTTCATTGGGCAAAGATGTCAAAAATCATACAGAAGAAAAATGGTGACAATGTTAGAGTCATGGGCCTACATTCTGCCTGAGATGTTGTCAGTTAAGATGGCACAGAGGGATTTCAATGCAGGAAGAGGCCACTCCCCTTATTGGCCATGTGTGGACTAGAGACAAAGAGCAATAAGAGACAAGTAATAAACTTTCAACTCTCATTAGCAACAGAAAAGTGACTTCTCTTGCGATCCAGATGTTCCTGTCCTGTGTGAAGTTAATTATTCCTTTCTTAGTTACAGAACATTTAATTTCTCAAGGAGACTCTGCACTGTTACATCTGGGAAAACTTTTAGGTGCTATGAAGATAAAACTTGCCAAATTGTAGTCCCAAATTCTACTACAGTTGCCCTTCATGTTCTTTGGAGTTTGGTTCCAGGACCCCCTGTGGATACCAAAATCCGTGAATACTCAAGGCCCATTATATGCAATAGCATAGCAAAATGATGTCCCTTTTATAAGATGGCAAAATCAACGTTTGCTTTTGGGATTATTATTTTTTAAATAATATTTTCAAGCCGTGAATACTTAAATCTGTGGATACAGAGGGACAACTGTACAATGAAAAAGTTTTACCTTTGCTGGAGGTAGATAACCTCAAAGAGTTAAATTCTAGTTGTTTGGTTCCTTCTTGTTTAGGATTCCCCTGTTGGAGCTAAATTTGGTATCTTGAAATCCTGGAAAAAATATTCAGGGGTAGCAAAATACAAGAAAATCCCAAACCTACATGCAACAATACCTTTTTATGGAGCACACCAAAGTATTTCAGAAGAAAATCAGCCTGTGCTTTATAGACTATATATATTGTTGTGTAGATCATGAAAAACTATGGATCACTCTTAAAGAAATGGGTGTGCCACAACAGTTGATGTCGTGATGAATAACCTGTACTCAGGACAAGTGGACACTGTTAGGACAGAACATGGGAGAAACAGAATGGCTTTCAATTGGCAAGGGGGTCAGGCAAGACTGAATTTTCTCCACCTATCTGTTTAACTTGTACACTGAATGTGTCATACATAAAGCTGGATTAAAGTTGGAGGGAAGAGATGCAAAGGCTGGAGGACAGAACATTAACAATTTAAGACACCATACTACTAGCAGAAAATAGCAAAGACTTGGAACGACTATTGAGGAAAGTCAAGGAAGAACATGCAAAGGCAGGCTTACAGTTGAACATTTAAAAACACACACACAAAAAGATTTTCCATACTTTGGCACCCTCATTAGTAAGAATGGAGACTGCAGTTAAGAAATCAGAAGACTAGGATTTGGAAGGGCAGCTATGAAGGAACTTATAAATGAACATCAAAAGAGAGTTCTATGGATATCATGGATTGCCAAAAAGACATATACATGGGTCTAAGAGCAAATCAAGCCTGCACTCTCCCTAGAAGCCAAGATGACTAAACTGAGACTGTAGTACTTTGGACATATCACAAGAAGACACGACTCATTAGAAAAGACAGTAATGTTTGGTAAGGTGGAAGGCAGAAAGAAAAGAGGGAGACCACATGATAGGTGGATAAACTCAAGTCAAGAAGGCGATGGCCCTGAGTTTGCAAGACCTGAGCCAATCTGTTGGTAACAGGGTGATTTGAATGTCTCTCTTTCATAGGGTCATCATAAGTCAAAGTCGACTTGATGGCAATTAACAATAAATTCGTGTGTCACAACAAACTGAATGACATCAGCCTCTTCTATTTTTATCTACATTGATTCATCCATTCCAATTTCCTGTCCTCCATTTTGGGCAACCTGACCTGTATCTTTCACAAATATGTTCAAATATGTACACCTGGCTCTGACCCCACAACTGCTGTGTGTAATCCCCTTTGTTGTGGAACCCCATTATGTGTGAGTTTTTGTGCAACTGTTCATGTCTACAGGAAATAACTTTTTAAATGTGTCTGCCAAATAAAGGGCAAGCCTGAAGTTTTGCTTTTAACTAAAAAATCCAGATCAGTTCTAATTTATGATTTATGACAGTTTATGATTCCACTTTAACTGCCATGGGAAGATCCTATGGAATCCTTGGATTGGCAGTTAAGGGAAGGGTATTTAGAACTCTCAGCCAGAGAGCTCTGGTGCCTCCCGAAACTACAAACCCCAGGATTCCTTAGGATGTTTCCATGAAAAGCTAAAGTGGAACATAGCACTGTAATTGCCTATTCATCTTGCTTAAGTTATCCACTGATATTAATCTGGAATTGTTTATATTGTTTTACTTGTTTGTTGCCCTGAAATCTCACAATATAAGGACAGGATAAAGATATTCAAATAAATAAATAACCCTTAAGACTCATTGTTATTGTTGTTATTAGCAAGTTTAATTGCAGAACTATCATACTGCAAGGCAGTCCAGAATACTCTTTAGTATGCAGCACTTCTGCTCCTTTTTATGATACTTATGCCAGCAACTTCTAAAAAACAGTAAGGTTTAGGCACTGAGGCCTTTTCTACTAGTAGATTAAAGTCCTGCATGTTTTTTCAAGGATATTCAACCAGGGGTTTAAAAGCCACAGTTCCCAAGAAACAATTGCTACCTTAATACTAATCTGCTGCTTGGGTTCAGTTTTACGGTTGGAGACTTGACATCATGTTAGTTGCTTCCTCCTATGGACTTTGCTCAATGATTTATGTTGGTAGGCCTCTTTGTGTATATTCTTGGTGTCATTATTATTCTTTACATTTTCTATGGCTCTATTTTATTTTGTTATACAGTATTTTCACATTCATTTCCCACCCAAAAATCAAAATGTCATTCTGCCTGTTAATGAAGCTTTGCTATAAATCTGAGAATAAACATCTTAGACTCACTTGTAGCAGAGCCACTTATTACTCACTAATAAGGCATTACTAAATTTTTATAGCAGCAGAATTAGGCATGCCTACACCCATTTAAATCTATAGCCTTAGGCAAACTTGGCTTTGTGCAGGATCAGATTGTTAATTCATTTTCATTCTTCCATGCATTTTTAAAAACTTCTTTTAACATGGATTAGAAACTTATCTGTGTTTATTGTGACAAATGCTGCATAAATACAGAAATAAAAGTTGTTTCTCTATTGCTGTTTCATTTTATGTTGCCAATTTCTCCCCAATTGTCTAAATGATCAAGATGGCTAAAGCTGAAGAGGGAAAGAAAATACAAGGAAACGAAACTCCTTTAATGTGTCAAAGATAGTTAAGGAAGAAAATGCTAAGGCAGGTTTACTGTTGAGTATTAATAAGCAAGGGGATCTTGTAATACCTCTGAGACTGAGAGAAAATTGTAGCATAAGCTTTCGTAGACTACTACTACCTCTAATGCTGGAATGAACTGCTGCCTAGGAGCAAACCTTATAAGCAGGCTGTTGAATAGCCATTCTGGTAAAGCCAGCCTGCACCACAGGACGAACACCACCATCCCCACATTGCCGTCGGCAAATCTGTGCTTCAGCAGTTCACCTAGTTGGCGAGTTCACCTGGGAAGCATCATCTCCTCAGATGCCAAGATTGACAAAGAGATCGATCACAGATTAGCAAAGGCATATAGTGCATTTGGAAGACTTCACAAAAGAGTCTGGAGCAATAAACACCTGAGGCAAAGCACAAAAATCAGTGTATATAGAGCCATCGTACTGTCTATCCTCCTTTATGGATCTGAAACATGGGTCACCTATCGCCACCACCTATGACTCCTCGAGCGCTTTCATCAGCGCTGTCTACGCACAATCCTAAATATACACTGGACTGACTATGTGACAAATGTTGCTGTCCTTGAGCAAGCAGGGATCACCAGTATTGAGGCCATGATATTGAGAACGCAGCTGCGCTGGGCAGGGCACGTTTCTAGGATGGAGGACCATCGCCTCCCAAAAATACTACTGTACGGTGAACTCGCCACGGGTCAGCGTAAGAGGGGCGCTTCAAAAAAGCGATACAAAGACTCCCTGAAACAACATCTCAGGCTTGGCCAAATTGATCACCAACAGTGGTCCGCCCTGGCCTCACATCGGGAGGCATGGAGACGCACTATTCACAATGCTGCAGCCTTATTTGAGAACTCACGACGAACAAGTCTTGAAGAGAAACGACAACACAGAAAGAATCACAACCCAAAAACATCACCCAAGGAGACCTTCTGCTGTGCTTTTTGCAACCGGACTTGTTTATCTCGGATTGGCCTTTTTAGTCATCAGCGCGCTTGCAGAAAGCACGGGATGAGTCCTTCCTGAATCTTCATTTGCGAAGAAAAGCCAGAGAGAGAGAGAATAGCCATAGGAATGCAAAACTAGTGCGTGTGGTGATGAGGTGACTGTTTAGTTTAACAATAATAATTGAGGGACAATAAGGCCAGGGTGGATGGGTGACCATATAAATGGTGGAGGAAGTTTTGGAATGTAGTGTGATGTTGGTCCAAGATTCCTGGACATTCCATCTCTGACCTCAGGACAGCTGTACTTGAATACACCCCCCCCAAAAAAAAACCCTACAAGGAAAGATTAGAAAGTGAAACAGCTGAATTGGAATATATCCACAAATTCCAGTCCATCAGCAGTGGACTAAACAGAGACAGTGGTTTCCTGGCACACTATACATATCATAACACTAATTAACACCCTAGTCTCATGAGGGTGCTCTTGGAGCTCTCCCTGGAAGCCAAGATGACTAAACTGAGACTGTTGTACTTTGGGCATATCATGAGAAGGCATGATTCACTAGAAAATACAATAATGCCAGGAAAGGTGGAGGGTAGCAGAAAGAGCGGAAGGCCACATACCAGATTGATAGACTTAATGAAGGAGGCCACAGCCCTGAGCCTGCAGTACCTGAGCAGAGCGGTTGAGGACAGGGGGTCTTGGAGGTGTCTCATTCACAGGGTTGGCATGAGTCGAAGTTGACTCTAGGGTCATTAACAACAACAACAACATGTCAAACCCACAAGGGATGTATAGTACAGTTGGCCTGTAACTTTTGCAGGGGTTGGGCACAACAGCCCCACGAAAGTGGAAAAAATGTGAATATAGGCCTACTACATTTTTTTTAACCCGAGAGAACACTTCTCTAGGCATTTGTAAGTCGGCCAGAAGTTGACCACAGAATTGCACTGGAGGACCTACAAATTCCTAGAGAAAACATATTAATCAGATCTGCAAATAATCAAATCTGTGAATTCTTAACCTGCAAATGTGGTGGGACAACTGTAGTAACCAAATTCCTGTGTAAGAACTGCTGGAGAGAATTGTCTTCTTGTTACTTGGTCTACTCAACTAAGGGTTCCAGATGCAAAACTCAGGAGATCTGTGAGCAGACTTTGGCATTTCATGGTGTCAAAGTCAAACTCACATTCTACTGAAGATTTAAGTAGGGTGGAAAGAATTCTAGGTGAAAATCACAGCATAGCTGCTCCATACCTGGTAGGGCTGGTACTCTCAGGGCCTGGACTGTTCCTACTCACCCAGGCTTACTATTGGATTCTCTTGGACAGGAAGGAAGATAAGGTCACCTTCTGTTCCAGTTAAGCTTTACCTGAATAGCATGTCCATCCTGAACCTTTGGTATATTCCTGCTAGGGTGGCTGGCAGACCTGTTGCTGGAGGGGTAGTGAATCCACTCTCAGTTTCATTGCTGTTCTCTTGCAGCTGCCCAGTCTGTATAGGACCTCTTCCAGTGTTGAAGCTCTGATGAGATAGGTTTGAGCACTGGGGCAGCTTCCATACAACTCAGAGCAGCTACAGGTGGAATGGTTATAAAACCAAAATTGGGTTCATCACCCCACGGCAACAGATCCACCAGCTGTCCCTGATACCTCCTGGTTTGTGCTATGTTTATGATGTACTCTTTGGTCCCATTTACTCTCCTTGGCTCTGATACACTGATGCATTCCAACCTCGATTCCTTTTTCCCAGATCATCCCAGAGCATTGTCTATGAATCAGTTCCCAAAAACAGAGACATCCACTAGACATTTCTAAATCCAGCTGCTTCAAAATAAGATATGTCCATCTGGGATTTAATCCCCATTAATCTACATTGTACTATGCTGCAAACAAAGGGCAGGAATGAACTAAAAATATGAGGCATACTAAAGGTAGGTGACTGCACAGCATAAAGCCCTGTTCTGTGACAGCAACTGGATCAATTGCCCACCAAACTTGAAAGATTGCTAGTCCCTCTACTCGGAGGAAGAATTCCTTCTTATATTGAAGTCAATATGATCCAGAGAATAAAGCTAAAGAGTAATTGGCCTCAATCCTATGGTTAATCCTATTTGAAGTAGACACGCTGAATCAATGGGACTTACCTATGTGTTGACTCACCATTCAATGGGTCTATTCTAGTCTATTCTAATCAATAGCACTTAGGCCCCTTATGTAATTATTTTGCTGTTGTTGTTGTATGCCTTCAAGTCCCTTCCGACTTATGGGGACCCTAAGCAGGGCCGGTTTAACCTGTCTGCCAAATCAGCATTGGCAGGGGCCCCCGAGGTCAAGAGAGAGCCCCGTGTTGGCCTCCTTAATCTGACGAAGGAACAGCCAGGAGACAGCCAGGAGGAGCCCCCTCTTACCCTCCTCCTCCAAAAACCTCCTGCTGGCTTTTTTAAAAAAACAAACAAAACAGCCTCTCCAAAACTAAAGAGAAAGAGAAAGAGAAAGAGAAAGAAACAGCAGCCCTCCGTGGCAGAAGCTGGAGGGAGAGGCACATCGGAGAGGGTGAGTGTGTGTGAGAGAGAGAGACAGGGAATTTGAGGGTTGTCTCCCTCAGAAAGGGCTTCTTTCTTTCTTTCTTTCTTTCTCTCTTGCCCATGTGCCTTCAAGTCATATGGGGGCCCCAAAGTAAAGCATTGCAGGGGCCCCCAAAATTCCTTAAACCGGCCCTGACCCTAAGGTTAACCTATCATTGGGTTTTCTTGGCAACATTTGTTAAGGGGGTTTGCCTTTGCCTTCCTCCAAGGCTCAGAGAGTGTGACTTGTCCAAGGTCACACAGTGGGTTTCTATGGTCAAGTAGAGACTCCAACACTCAAACCACTACACCATGCTGGCTCATGTGTAATTATTTACAATGCTTATATACTGCCCAATAACAAATTTATCTGGAGAACTCTCAAGATAACAATAAAATACAATTATAAATAATAAAATATAATTGAAGTGTATTTTATTGCTTTGGCAATCTCTGATGCTTCACAGGACATTTCTTCCTCCCATGAACTATAAAGACTAAAGTGTAGGGATCAAAGCATAATTGGGAAATCACAATAAATCATAATATATTTTGTAATTTTCCCAGATTTGTCTTACACCCAATGAGCTTCTTTTATTTAATGATACTTGACCTAAAAGTAAAGATAAATTCCTTCTGGGAACTGTCTGGCTTTGTCTACAAGTAGTAGTTTGTCTAAGCACCTTGTTTCAAACTTATAGTTAAAAACAGAACATAATAAGCATATCCGCTGTAGCAGATTAGGGCTGAAATAGAGTAAAACACATACTTCAGAGGGAAATTTTTAATGTTTGAGCTATCACAAATCTGACTCATACAAGTTTTTTTGTAAAGTCTACATTGATCTTGAAACTTGGCACATGTGAAGAGCTGATGGATGTCTCTGTAGAACTAAGCACTCCGCAGACATCATTTTGTATAATCTGTCTTGGCACTTTCTTGGTACGTGGGTGTAACATATTGTGCATTATTATTTTATGATATTAATTAAAACTACTGAGATTCCACTCATGCTTGCTGGCATAAGAGAGTGGGTGTATCTGATAGTTATAAACAAAGACATATGGAGCAGGAAAAACAGAGGCACACCTTTTTTTTAAAATAGCATTCAAGGCCATGGGGAATTTTACAAGGGAAAACTAAATATTTTGCCAGCACAAATTGGAAGGAGTGAAGGCCTCATGTAGTAGTTGGCAAGAGAAACTATAAAGAAGACTATTTGTGTTGTGAGTGGTGTTCCATCTGGTTTGGAAGAACAAATGTCAGTTGTCTGACAACTGTTGTGGCCTGAGGTGAGTGCAGCACATTATGTAATGTATTCTGTCTATGCCTCTGAGTGTTTCTTCTTCTTTTTCATATGCAGAAGGCCAAATTAAGCCATCCAACCTTTGGGCTGCAGTGGTCTTTTCCCTCTTAGAACATTCTCTATACTGATGAGTAGAAAACACCATGGAGGATTGTTGTGTCATCCACTATAACATTGAATCATAGAATCATAGAGTTGGAAGAGATCACAAGGGCCATCCAGTCCAACCGCCTGCCCTGCAGGAATACACAATCAAGGCACTCCTGGCAGATGGCCATCCAGCCTCTGTTTAAAAAACTCCAAAGAAGGAGACTCCACCACATTCCAAGGCAACGTATTCCACTGCTGAACAGCTCTTACTGTCAGGAAGTTTTTCCTAATGTTTAGGTGGAATCTCTTTTCCTGCAGTTTGAGTCCATTGGTCTGTGTCCTAGTTGCTGGAGCAGCAGAAAACAAGCTTGTTCCCTCTTCAATATGATATTGACACTTGATAGTGTCTAGATCAAGGGAAGTAATAGTGCCACTCTATTCTGCCTTGGTCAGACCTCACTTAGAATACTGTGTCCAGTTCTGGGCACCACAATTCAGAAAGGATATTGACAAATTGGAGCGTGTCCAGAGAAGGGCAACTAAAATGGTGAAAGGTCTGGAAACCATGCCTTATGAGGAGAGACTTAGGGAGCTGGGTATGTTTAGCCTGGAAAAAAGACGGTTTAGAGGCGATATGATAGCCCTGTTTAAGTATTTGAAGGGGTGCACACTGAGGATGGAGCAGGCTTGTTTTCTGCTGCTCCAGAGACTGGAACACGGAGCAATGGGTGCAAGCTCCAGGAACAGAGATTCCACCTCAACATGAGGAGGAACTTTTTGACAGTAAGAGCTGTTTGGCAGTGGAACACACTCCCTCGGAGCGTGGTGGGGTCTCCTTCCTTGGAGGTCTTTAAACAGAGGCTGGATGGCCATCTGTCGGGGATGCTTTGATTGTGATTTCCTGCGTGGCAGGGGGGTTGGACTGGATGGCCCTCGTGGTCTCTTCCAACTCTGCAATTCTATGATTCTATGATTCTATGATTCTTTCAAGTAGTTAAACATGGCTATCAAGTCACCTCTTAACCCTCTCTTCTCCAGGCTAAACATATCCAGCTCCCTAAGCTTCTCCTCATAGAGCATGGCTTCCAGACCTTTCACTGTTTTGGTTGCCCTCCTCTTGCTCTTAGTTGATGCCTTTTTCTTGGGTGGGAGGGTCTTTGATATGGCCTCAACCTAGATTTGCAGAGAAATGGGCATGAAAATATAACGAAACTGCTCATGCATACTTTCTTCCTTCCTATCGTGCTGGTCTACCCACAAAAAAGTTACTTTTGATTTAACTGTATCCCTTAAAGATCCTAGAAACATTACTTTTTTTCTGGCAACAACTCCAATTTTCCCCTAGCTTAATGGCCATACAGGCTGGGGTGTTGTCTTGATGGTGAAAAAAAATCCTCTCAGAATGTGAGGGGAATACATTTTGTCCAGATGAGTTCCTGCTGCGATTTGACATATTCGAAAGGAGGGGGGCCAAAAACTCCAAGTACTTTGTGATACAGCCTTTGCTGTTTATTGTGAAGTCTTGTTAAAAATATGTGGAAATGCACATTGCAGCCCGTTTGAACAACCAGTTCAAATTGGGGCATATCCCATAAGTCAAAATGTGATTGGTTATATGTGTGCGGGGGTAGGCTTGCCAGCTATGAAGTGGACAGAGCTGCCATTTTTGATTTTCACTGAAGCAATTGTGTGCTATTTTTGAGTGGCAGAACAAAAATCAAATTTTTAAGCAGAAGGTTGCTCTTTCACGTCTCTGATTTAACAAGGGGGCGGGGAGAGAAGAGAAATGGAGGGAGCTTTGGGGGAATAATAATGCATGTAATTCACTCGCGGACACCATCTTTACTCATGGGCATGCTCTGTGTGAACTTCAAGCATGGATAACCTTCCATGCCAGTGATTTTGTGAATGTATCGTGGAAACAAATTAATGCTGCTGTGATGGTGAGCTAATGCGCTATTTCCTGCAATTAATTCTCCCACCTAGCTGAGCCTTGGTGGGAGTTGTAGTAAAAAGAGTAAAATTTCTAAGCTCAGATCTCTGAATTGCCAACAAACAAAGGAGCAACCCATAGGAGTAAGAGAACTGCAAAATTAGTTAGAGAAAATGGATAATGGAGCTAAAGACAATGCATGTTTGAATTCAACCTCTACTTTATTTCCAAGGGCCAATTCAGGCTGGATTCACCCATGTATATTCATCAAACTGTCAGTTTCAAACACCCCTAGTTTGAGGTTTTATATCATCACCACAAACACAATACTGTTCTGATAAAAACAGTTCTCACATTTAGATGCAAGGCATCAGAGCTGTCCACACAACAGTCAAGATGATAAAGTGATGACACTGCCTTAAAGTTTGTGCATAAAGGGCTGTGATGATTGGTTGCATGATACAAACTGTAACTTGACAGTTGTAGTTGTTCCCTTCATAAACATAGTTGTTGAATGAATTTGGCCATGGGAGTGATGAAAGTGTATATGTCAATGAGCTACAATCTAGCTGCTAAGTGGAATTTCAATGTAGTTGGCAAGGATCATGTAATTGCAAAAGCTTCCATGTTAATGGGGTAGTAAATCTGCTCCTGGTTTTAATCCAAACTTTAAAGGAGTGGTTCAAGCTTGTGATTCTGTTTGGGAGTATACCTTGCATAGCTCATTTAAAGTATGGACTCAAATCCAGAGTGGACTCACCACCTAACTGAAATTGCAGCCACCAGCCACCTAGCATAATGCTTACAAAACAGGGTTGTTATCTTAAAGTAAATGTAGATTGATGTGAGTTCAGCCTTTCCAAAACAGTCAAGTATTTATAAATCACTGTGAGTTTATACAGTGGGCATATCTCTTACCACTGACCAAATTCCCCCACATATATATGTATGTATGTATGGATACACACACACTATATATACATTGCCTTTCCCATATACCTCATGACACAAAAGTTAAAAAAGAATTAAATTAATCATTATTTAAAATGGTCATAGAATCATAGAGTTGGAAGAGACCACAAGGGCCATCTAGTCCAACCCCCTGCCATGCAGCAATACCTAATCAAAGCATTCCCAACAGATGGGCATCCAGCCTCTGTTTAAAAACCTCCAAAGAAGGAGACTCCACCACACTCTGAGGCAGTGCATATGTTATGGTATAACATAATTTAAAAGACATAACAGTAAAGATAAAAAAAACCAAAGCAAATGTACCCCACTGAAAAAAAACTCTAATACACACTCAGTTAATGTACAAATGCCTGTTTAAATAGACAGGTCTTCACCTGCCAGCAATAGCGCAGCAAAGAAGGGGCCAGTTGAGTTTCCTGTTAAGAGGGAATTCCACAGCCCAGGAACAGCCACAAAGAAGGACCTCCCATGTCCTCACCAGATGGGCCTCTGACAGTAGTGGGACCTAGAGAAAGCCCTCCCCTGGGGACTTCAAGACTTGGACAGGGTTATATAGGGAGATATGGTCATTCAGATAGTCTAAATCTAATCCTAAATACTCCAAAGGCACCAGATTCTGTTTGATGGTGGAAGCTAAGGATGGTCAGCCCTGGTTAATACTTGGATGGGAGACCATTAACAAATCCAGGTGTTGTAGGCAAAATCACCTCTGAGTACTCATTGCTAAGGAAACCCTACAAAATTCATGGGGTCACCGTAAGTTGACAGGCAACTTGAAGACATATATGCACACACAGGGCTTAAATAGGTCATAACCAGCATTTTGAATTACAGTTGCCCCTCCACATTCGCAGCTTTAACATTCGCAGTTTTGATTATTCGCGGTTTTTGGGAGCCCCCCCTCCCAAAAGTGGCAACGGGGCTTTAGAAGCCCCATCACCGCTTTTGGGAGTATGGGTGGGGGGTGGAGAGGAGCAGCGACAGGGCTTCAGAAGCCCCTATCACTGCTTCTGGGAGGGCGGGGTGGTGGTGGAGAGGAGCAGCAACAGGGGCCTCAGAAGCCCCCGTCGCTGCTTCTGGGAGGGCAGGGGGGTTCCGGGAGGGCGTGGCATGACCTATTTTTTATTTGCGGTTTTTTCACATTAGCGGGGGTCTTGCAGCCCTAACCCCCACGAATGTGGAGGGACAACTGTATACCTGGAAATGAACTGATAGCCAGTGAAGCTGTTTCAACAAGATGTTATATGCTCCCAGTAACCAGCTCCAGTCAGCACTCTGGTTGCAGAATTTTGCACCTGCTGAAGTTTCCAGTTTCCAAAGGTAGTCCCATGTAGAGTGTTACAGTAGTGCAAAGGGGATGTAACCAAGCCACATATCATTGTGGCCAGATCTGACATTTCCAGGAACATGTACAGTTGGCACACTACCTTTAACTATGCAAATGCACTTGTGACCACCAACAAAACATGGGCATCCAGGCTCAAGGCTGAGTCTAGGGGCTTGTCTATATGGGCAAAATAATACAAATGGCATACGAATGGAAGGCGATCTGTTCATACAGACATTCGCACACATATGTGTCATTTGGAAGAGGGACAGCCAAATCCACCGCAAAGTCCGTGTGTGTTGCATCTGGGGCTTTGTATAGGTTTTTAAAAAAGCTCTGTATGACATGTGAATGTGCGATTGTTTGAACACTCGCATTCACACAGATACGAAAAGGCAGTGTAACCTGATTGGCTGGATGAGAATGGGTGGAGGTAGCGAACAGGGAAAGCATCTGTGGCCAGCATGTTAGATTTTTGGCTAAGCAAGGGTCTGGTAAGTTGATCAAATAGTGATCTTATATTCCCCCCCCCTTTTTTTTTTGAATTACAAACTATCTCTTGTGCACACCATGGGAAACTGTTTTTTTAAATTATTTTTTTGGTGGCGGCAGATTTAAAATCGCGAGTAAACTACTTGCGGCCACCATCCTGGCTAGGGGTCATGCACAGTTTAGGGGGCTCTTTTGGCCATGAAGACAGGTTGCATTGTTGCAAATGCATATTTTTTTGACATGTGTATCCCCCCCCCACCTCATATAGACAAGAACTAGGAGTACACCCCAGTCATGAACCTAAGATTTCAAGAGGAGTGTAACCCGCTCAGTATAGGTTGAGTCCCTATTCCCTGATCTGTCTTTTAACTGACCTCCATCTTGTCTGAATTAAATTCCAGTTCATTTGCCCTCATCCAGTCTATTACTGACAGCAGTATGAAGCAGCTTCCTTGGAACTAGATGGAAAGGACACAAAGAGTTGGTTGTCCTCTGCTGACACCACACTCTAAGTATCCAGACAACCTCTCCCAGTGGTTTCATTGATATGTGCTGAATATCATACTGGCATACTGAACCCTAAGAGACATCACAGACCAATGGCCAGGGTGCCAAACTGGAATCTTGCAGCACCACTCTCTGTTTGCTCCTCTAAGAAAGACCAGACCCACTGTGAAACAGTGCCCCCTAGTCCCATCCCAGGAGAATATCAGGTATCAAAAGCCTCTGAAAGGTCCAGCAGAACCAACAGGGATACCCTCCCTCTGTCCAGTTCCCCAATGTCACCCATCTACCAAATTCACCCAAGTGTTGCCCATTCACTAAGGCAACCAAAGCTGTGTCCATTCCAGAGCCAAGACTGAAGGGAAATTGAAATGATCTAATCTGTTTCATCCAGAAACCACCACCCCATGTAGAACACTGGCCCCAAATGGGATAGCGGAGATTGGTCAGTAATTCCCTAGAATAGTGGGATCAGGGACAGTATTTTCAGGAATGGCCTCACTGAAGCCTTTTTAGATAGGGTGGGAAGTGAGGTGTTAATTGCTCCCCTTACCACGTGGCTGACTTCTGGCTGAGTCAGGGGCGCCAGGGGTTCAGTATGCATGTGCTGTCTCTCACTTCTTCAAGGATCCTTGAAATTTATCCAATAACACAGGACAAGCAGGTGCCAAGATTACATTCACTGGACTTGTATGAACTGCAGCAACACTACTCAAAGTGCTGGTCCCCAGAGCCACTGGCTACTTATTCCTAGCAAGTTTCCATGAAAGAAAGGAACAGTTGTAGCCAATGGACATAAATATGGTGCTGGTCCCTAGGACAGTGAGGAAAAGGGCTATCCACGGTTAGGAGAGCAAATATATAATCCATGGCATATGGAACTTTTCAAATACACTATGACTGAAAGCTGGGACAGAAGAACAATATGTGAAGGAGTAAGGGGCACTTCCCATCCCTGAATCTTAATGACATGCCTGGAAGCTACTCTTCACATGCTCAATGGCACTTCATCATTATTCCACCGCTTGATTTATCCTTAGTACCGAATCCTGACATTCAAAGACAGATTCTGAAACTGAACCGTGAAATTAAGCACTGTACCCTGACGATAGGCCTCACTGTAATTATCAAGAGGGGGAATACCTCTAGTTGACCGCCTTCATTGCCTTATGGTCAAATGATGGAGTAATGTTCTTTACTCCTCATTTACTCATGAGGGCCCCGTCCACCTCGGACTGTCCAACAGCGCCCCCTGGTGGTTTTAGAGCTTAGAACAATGAGCAGGTTCCATTTTGACAGGTTTTTTTTTTTTTTTTACATGTTTAGGCTCTGCAGAGGCTGGAAACACAATGCCTGTCAGTGGGGAGTTAACCACTGGCTGCAGGACTGTAGCTAGCAGGGGAAGAAATAAAGATGTTCCCCCTCAGTAGGAATGCTGCTCCCCCCAATTAAATTTTCCTTCAGTTCCCAAATTTTAGCATTGGAGAGAGAGAGGGAGAGATTGAAAATCTTTCACACCTAGAACTCTTGACATCTGCTATGTTGACATTCCCTCGGTAATCTTGGCCAATCCCTTTGAATGACTGCTAGATGCCAAACTGAAATTTAGCTTACTAAAATGTTCAAAATTTGGCGACTGAAGAAAAATTTCATTGGGCGGGATTCTTATAGGAAGCAATGCCCTCATTTTGCACCCATCACTGTAGTTACATTCCTGTTGTAGGCTGGATTTGGATTGAAGGCAGTCAGAGGCGAACCAGAATGACCTTTGTTGCAACCTGGCCTTTGTGTGTATGTGTGTGTGTTTAGACATACCCCCCTGTGCAAAACAGCCAGACTAGGTAGGAAGTAATGGGGTGACCTCCTTATTGCCTCAGCATTTCAGACGATCCTGGTGGCGTTGGAAGTGCCACCAGAGGCTGTTTAATCTAGAGAAAGGCGGAAAGGGCTGAAGCTGATACCACCAAAGCTGAGGCAGAGGAGGCTAATTCACATTTTTTTGGTTGGCCATTTTTGTGATGAGCCCCCACTGTTATAGCTGGTTTTCTAGCGCTGGAGTTCATGGAAGAGAAAAGGAAAACTCTGCAGGCGGGAAAACAGGTCATGGGAACCTATTCTAGAAATGTCCCCTCCCCAAGCTCACTTCCATGAGGGGATTAGTTCTGTAGCCATCCATGCCAGATGCAAACTTTTTTTTTTAAAAAAAGAAGCAATCCCCAGTGATGCCAAACCCTCCTGGGAAACCACCCCAGCGGGTGTTTTTACCCTTCTCCCCAGCTCTCTGTTAGGCTTCTTCCACCCCAGCGCCCGCCCCGTGGCAACGACGCGAAAAAGCCCCTCAGGTTTTCCTGTTGGCAGCAGGCAAGCCGTCGCCTTTGGAAGGAAAAGAGAGAGAGAAAATGGCGTCGGAAGTACCCAGGAAGTCCCGTCTCTCATTTCCCAAGGGTTGGTTTGTTTCTTTTTTAAAAATAATGAACCTATGCTGGCCAGTGCCCGCCCTCCTCCCCCGGCCCGGGTCCTCCTGCCGGCGAGCGACGCTGTAGGCTGCGCTCCGCTTCCTCGCGGCTCCCGGCAGCGGCGGCGGCGGCGGCGGCGGCGGCATCCCTGGCCTGAGCTGGACGGGGGCGACTCGGAGAGGTCCCTTCGCGGAGTAAAGCTGGACAGCGCCGCAGGTATGGAACCCCCAGCCCCGGCCCCCCCATCCTGAGCGGGATCCCCAGGCCGCGAGGTTGGCCATCACCTTCCTGGCCCCGGGGAGCCCGGTCCAGAGTGTGCCCCCCCCCGGCCTCCTCCTCCTCCTCCGCCTCCTCCTCCGGCCTCCTTTCCATCATCACTCCAGACAAACGCCACCGACCCAGGGCAGCTCCCCTCTCTGCTGCTGCTGCTGCTTCTCTAACCGCCCCATTAAAAAAAGAGGAGAAAGGGGAATTAAGAAATGTAGCAGCACCTTGGACAGATGATGATGATTTAGCATGAGCTTTGGTGGATATCAATCCCCTTCCTCAGAGGCAATACAGAGTGAGATAAAAGCCTCAGGTTATTAAGTGTCTTTATCCAATTGTGGGAATGGAGAGAATGGAACAGGGTCCAGAAAGATGCACATCGTGACCCTCGCCCCAGTTCACCTTTTCTCCTGGTATCTTCCCAGTCTCCATCCTTAGGGCCACAGCACCCCCTGCCATTCATTTCCCAGTATTCATTTTATTCTGATTATTCGGCCATTGATCTGTGGTTCATGATCTTTCTCCTCCAACCCCCACCCCCGCTCCAGGAGCATATATTTTCAGACATTCTCACCTGCAGCCTCACAAAGGATTGCCTTTAATTAACCATCTTCATCACTTTGTCACTGCAATTTTTAAATGGCATTTCCCCCTATTGCTTTACCTACTAAGTATACACACAGTCGGCCAGTGCCTAATTTCGTGCGAGTACTGATGAATCACCAGTGCTAGCCTGTTCTGTGTGCTGTAACTCTCCATGGGCCTCGCTCTGTTGCCCTAGCTGTAGTAAACACATTTTCAGGATGGAGCCTCTTTTCCAGACAAAACACTGAGAATAGTTTCACATGTAAGAGGTTATGCAAAGGACACATCCAGTCTGCTCAGGATAGAACCATGTTTAGGATGTTTTGCATTTTTCTTCATTCCAATTCCTTAGCAGACTTTTACTGATGGAAAAGCTTTGCTTATTGTTCCAGATCTCAGATTGTTTTATGGAAGGCAACTTGTGTTTAGAAGTTTTCTGTAGATTGTACTGATAAACATGCCAGAAGTTTGGGTTCAGAAGAAACTGGCCCAGCAATTTCTAAATTGTCAAGGGGTTAATGGATCAGAGCTAAAGATAATATTTTAAATCTGTGAATGCCAGCATCAGGTTGTTGTGGTTTTTTAAAGCCACTTTTTAATTTTTAAGTGGCAGCTTCTTAAGTCATCATGAGATTTTTGTATCCCTGGATACAAGGTACAGTGGTTTAAAGTGTGATGAGGGAGGGGGATTAACTTCAGTTAAAGGAGAGTATCAGACGCTCTAAATATGGCATTATCACGACACAAGGAGATCACTAAGGGGCTTCTTTTTCAGACGTTGTTCCCCTCTCATTATGTTCCCATTCGGCTGTCATTAAACCAGCACTGCTTTTTATTGACGGGCTAAGCCAGTGATGGGCAACCTTGTGAGCTTGGTGTGTCAGACTTCGCCAAAAAACTGAGCATAACTCGGGTGGTGTGTCACTTTGAGGAAAAAACTTTAGGGAGGCAGGGGGTGGAGGAAATGGTTACCGGGGCTCCGAAGCCCCAATCGCCACTTTAGGGAGGGTGGGTGGTGGTGGACGAAAATGGCAACTGGGGCCTCAAAGCCCCGATCGCCACTTTAGGGAGGCGGTGTGTGTGTGTGGAACATCCTTTTCGGCACGCGGGTGCCTCAGTGGCCGCGTGTCATCAAAAATGGCTACGCGTGTCAGTGCTGACACACGTGTCATAGGTTCGCCATCACTGGGCTAAGCTGTCAATAGATCCCTGTTCTGTTTCTGTAATGGAATGTCCTGCAACTGAAAATGTGCCCCGTTATGCTGGCATGATGCCAGCATCAATGGGAGGTCCGTGCCAGAATACTTCCGGGTAAGATTGGGACATCTAGGTAAGTGACACACTTTTTTGTACCCTCCCTGGGTTACTTGTTAAGTTTTAAGTTTGTTTTGGTGCTTAGTGTCACTTTTACTGTTGTATTTTGCTTTCTATTTTTGAATTTCCTGCGCTCTTGTCTTCTCGTGAGAGCAGCTGGGATTTCAATCCAGGAAGTGAAAGGAGCTCCATTTGAGCTCCATTCACTCCTGGGCTGCCCTGCCAAGGGAATGAGCCACGATTAAGGTAGGTGTGAAAACTTAAATTTTTGGCATTACAGGGGCGGGAGAGGAGATTGCGAGACAGGAACGCTTTTTTTGTTCCTGTCTGATAATCTCCTTAAAGTCCTAAATTGGATTCAGTTGAAAACAGTTCAAGTTCTTTATTAGTTTATTTATTAATTGAATTGTTTGAGACCACTAATCTCTGACATGGTCCATATTGTCATCTACTTGCATTCGCAGATGCAGTGACCAGCAGTTTCAGAGTTAAACAGAAAACTTTATTGGCACAGTAATCCAAGAAGCATATCATGCATGCTTGTTGCTCAGAATTCAAACTCACAAGGCAGACAGTATACAGTACTAAAAGAAGTTTGCAATCTAGGAAATCCAGCGGGCTACAAAGCTGTTGGTTAACCGTCATACCCTGATTCTTTCTTCCCAGACATTAGTGCATCCCCCTTTTCTCAGACAACTTTCTGCAGCTGCCAGCCAGCTTATTTCCTCATTCCACACTGACTGGTATACTCCCTACTCCATGGCACTGCTTAGCCAGTACAAACAAAATGAAAACACAATTAACCGCAAAGTTATAGCAAGGTAGCACAACACAAAAATGGCAAAAATAGGCACCACCAGGGACCAATCCTGGTACATATACTCAATGGCCTTTGGTTTTATGTTGTGCAGTCCTACTGACACCATCTATAGACATATCACAGCTAGGAAGATGGCTAGCAAGGCTTGTAGGAATTAGTGCTTTTGTGTTAGAGGAATCATAATAGGAACAAGGATCAGTTAGAACCTGCTGTCCTCCAGATGCCTCAGGATGTTGAAATTTGTAATTTGTGGTGGGCAAATTAGGTTGAGTAAGGCACTATTAAGAGAGCATGATGTTCTTGTGACAAAAAATGTGAATGAATTAAAGAATAGCTTGGTGCTATAGTTGCCCTCTGAAGAATAGGGTGGAAAAGGTAGAGATTTTCATTGATTGCTTTGGTGAAAATGCTTTTAATGGCAGCAAAATATTTTAGTGTATGGCTTTATATGTATTTTTCAAATTTGAAGGCACTTGAATAGGCAGATGAGGATCCATCTAGTTTTAGCTATGTACTGTATAATACCTCATATATTTTAGCTATTTTAACTTACAATACATATTTCAATTAGCAGTTCTTTCCTTTTTCAAGTGCTTTTCGCTCCCTTGAATTTCAGAAATGGGGAAGGTGTCCAAATAAAACACCCACCCACCCATACATGCATACACACACTTATGTTGGTTTATTAGTAACTTTTCAGGTTAGTTGGTATTTCAGCAGTGTTTTATCTGCCATCAAGATGATTTCACTTGCAGTCCAATATATAACAGCAAAATGCCAGTAAGGCTACTTGAGTGCATAATCCTCTGTATAGGGATTATTAACAACATGCTGTAAGTAATAGGTACTGCAGGGTATGAAAGCCAAGTGAAATACTGTCAAATGGAATCAATGTCCTATATATTGCTGTCAATGATATTCAGGCATTTGAAAATGAGCACAAGTTAGTGATCCCCTAATTGGGCATTAAATTTAACTGGGCCAGTTTGTGATGCCAGAAAATCAATTGCATTTGAAAACAGAACTATTATTTACTTTGGATCTAGTTAATTGTACCATACCTTTCCAGAGCAACTAATCAAATGTAGCTTTTGAATGTTTAGCAAGTAGAAAGTCATCTTCTTCCATCAGAAAACTGATACAGAGCTGTTCCATGTTCACTCAGAAGGGTATGTAACCTGTGACAACTCAATAAGTTTTTAAGAAAAAAATAAAAAATGTTTATACAAAGTGTGACACGCAGTGCAATCCTATACAGTACAACCCCCTTACCCACGGTACCACTATATGTGGTTTCACTTACCCATATCTGAAAAAATATGTCCTCTCTAGGCATTTCTAGGTCCTCCAGTGTGATTCTATGGTATGCTTTGGCTGGAAGTTGTTCATTTCACCAGAGTTCTCTATTATCTGCATTTCTGTGGTAAGTCTGGGAATGTATCACCTGTGGATACAAGGGTTGTACTGTACATATCAATTCAGAAGCAAGCCATATTAAATCCAGTGGAACTTACTCACAGGTAGATGTGTAGCATTTCAGCTTTAGAGTACAATTCTGTGGATGTTTTTTCAAAAGTCAGTCTTACTGAGTTCAGTACAACTTACTCCTGTGAATAGGATTGTACCTTAAATACACTTTTTATTGTGGATGAGTAAGTGAGTGAGACTTCTTTTTAACAGTGTAAGTGACACGTCTTCATCTAGTGTGGGACTTCGAGAAAATTCACCTTTTGATAATTTTGATGGATACATTGCAAAGGCCAGGGGCTGAAGGCAGTAAATATAATTAACTGAGTCAGTTGTTGTTCAGTGTTTTCCCTTCAGAATAATATATTTATATTTGTATGTACCTTAAGCATACAAAAATGCAGCTTCTTTCCCAAGAAATATTAAATCTTATACAGTATTCAGAATGATTTCTAGAAGGTTAGTTTGCACAGATGTACTTATGTTTATATATTATTTTTGTTTCAAGGCTCAGATTTTCAAAGCATTTGTATATACAGTATTCTTAAGAAATGGAATGTCCTAAGGCAAGAAAGTAAGAGAGTCAAAACAGACATAGCTACAGAGATTGGGTATCAGTGGATGTAAAGCTAAGATAGAGGTAATAACCAAAGGGAGACAGATAATTGTGCAGGGAACTGAAGTTCTGTTAACATGATCAATGGAGGCCTCACACATTATGATTTTTATGGGCAAAAGTAGATCTGCTTAGCACAATTAATATCTATTAGCCATATATTTATTGCTGTAATGTGTTGAGGAGTTGGAACCATTTGTTCCCCTCTTCAACATGCGATTTTAACCACAGATTGCTACATTTTTAGGAATTCGGGGGCAATTCCTGAATTTGTGTTCTGGAAGAGTTTATTTCTGCCCTTTCGCCTGCATCTGTGGCTGGCATCTTCAGAGAATGGTTGGGTGGGAGTGTGTGTGGGGTTTATATACTGTGAACCCCTGTTGGGGAGGATATGTAAATTTATGTATTTGAATGGCTAGTTTCTGGGTGGAGATATGCAAGGAGGACTAGTGTCTGTTTGGCTAATGGTTGGTTGATGGTCCATTATCTGTTGGAAATCCCCCTGTCCCTGGGTGGAGTTCATTTGCAAGTGTTGAATTTTGATTTTAATGTGAAGTTCAAGGTTTTCACGGCCAGCTGGCTGCCACAGATGCAGGAGAAACATCAGAAAGAAACTATTTCAGAACATGGCCTTACAGCTTGGAAAAAACCCAAGGAAAATCTTTTAATTTTAGTGTTTTTCAGGACTGGAAGCCAGATTTGGTTTACTTTTAGGGTTTTTCTTTCCTGTTGAAGTTGTCCAGGTGTTTGTGGATTTCAATAGCTTCTCTGTGCTTTCTGACATGATAGTTGTTGGCCTGGTCCGGAATTTCAGTGTTTTTAAATACCATTTTGTGTCCAAGTTGGTTTATAACATGTTCTGCTACTGCTGATTTTTCTGGCTGGCCCAATCTGCAGTGTCTCTCATGTTCCTTGATTGATGTATGCACACTGTGTTTAGTGGTCCCTATGTAAACTTATCCACAGCTGCATGGTATCAATGCACACAGATGCAGGCGAAATGTCAGAAATAAACTCTTCCAGAAGATGGCCTCGCAGCCGGAAAAAAAACCAAGGAAAATCTATTGATGCCAGCCGTGAAAGCCTTCGACTTCAAATTCGGCAAATTTCTAACAAACTTTACACTCAAATGTAAAGCTGCTCAGAGTTTTCTCTAGGTTTACCATATTATCATACTTAGTAACAGTGAGTGTTTTAAATGAAGCCACTGCTCAGTTCTAGCTTTTCCTACACCTAACAGAATCTGTACTTTGTGATCCTGTAAATCCAGAGACAAGAGAGCCGTCTTGAGTATCGCTTTCATTTATCTTCTGCTTGCTGGCCATGTAATTGTTTGGAATCTGATTGGGCCAGTGTTAGTGAACCCTACTTTCAGTTTTTGTACTTAGAATTAGTGAAATGCAGTATGCAGGGGGGAAGTCCTAAATACCCTAAAGTCATTAGATCCCATCTGATCTTGGAAGCTAAACAGGGTCAGCTCTGTTGAATGGGTAACTGCCAACGAATACCAGGCTATATTTCAGAGGAACTGGTAAAACCATCTCTGAGTATTCCTTGCCTATGAAATTTATGGGATTGCTATAAGTTGACAGGTAACTTGAAGGCGCATACACACACACACACACACACACATTCTATAGAGAGGAAAGCAAGGTTACTATACAGTTAGCAGGTGTCAAAGACATATTTGATGTCTTCAGTAAAGCACATCACTATTTGTTCAACTTGCGTATCACCTCTTGGGAACTTTAGCAGATAGAGGGAGCAGCTGTTGCAGGGCACATATGAGGGGAAAAAAATAAAATATTTTTGCAGCCATAAGAAATTGAGATAAACTTCATAAATGAGAATAGTTTCAATTTCACTCCCTTATACGAACTGCTTATGAGATATGTTATATGCTGTTTTATATAGAGGACTGGTTTGTGTATTTGCAAGAGATTGACAGATTGTTGTTCCGAGAATCTCTCAAAATGAAAGTGGACAAACCTCCCTCTGCAGATGGGAATTCTTAATCTGTAGGAGTGAGAGGTTAGCTTTATCTTTGGAACATGTGGTTTAAAACTTTACTGCAAACTTGATTGCATTTCCTATTAGATTGTTCAGTGTTTCAACCATATCTCTATTTTGCCCGCTTTGGGATCTCTTGTCCTTGGCCACAGCGATGTTGTTTGTCATTGTGATGAAGGAATTCATTGTAAATTTCAAAATGATAACATTGCAAATAGATGTGCAAAAGCCTGTCATTAAGTAGTACTACAGTACTTGGTTTTTAAATAATTTCCCATTTGCTTCAGCATCTGCTCCATGTGGTTATAAACTGTGTGCATTAGGCCTTTCTGCCTATGAGTTCTTAGGCAGGAAAATTTCAAAGACCTTTATTGAAACATCACAGTTTGGAATCTCCTGTCCTTACACTGATTTTCAGCTAAACTGAATCAAGCATATTTCATACAGTTGGTCCTCTGTATCTATGACGTCTACATCCACAGATTCCACCCATCTACAGCTTGAATTTTTTTTTTAATCCAAAAAGCAAACCTTGATTTTGCCATAGTGGGACCATTATGTCATAATGACACTTTTGCCATTGTATATAATGTGACTTGAGCATCCACAGAGTTTGGTATCCATGGGGGGCCCTTGAACCAAACTCCAGCAGATACCAAGGACGCACTGTATTATACAGAATTAAAGAGTTAACTAACAACATTATTTGCTTAGTTAAAGGAAAAGGAAGCTACCCCAAGAAAAAATGTTGTGGTTTCAAGTGTAAAAAAATTGGAGTGCTGTAGAGTTATGGATGGTATGGAATTTTTGGAAGCAAAGTTTATCCTGTATAAGTAAAGAAAGGGGGAAAGTTTGAAGTCTAATGTCTGCTGCCCGAAGATGTGATACAAATGTAATTCTGGCTACCTGCAAATTAGGGTTTGCAGATTGGTAGCCTGACTTGTAAATGTGTGCTCCCTTTATCCCCTCTTTATGTGGGAATTTTTCTCTCTTCCCAAAATGAACAGTGATTTCACATAGATGTTGTGGTTTCCTTGTAAACCAGAGATTTTTGGCACAGTTTGAAGCTGATTTGCAAAGCATTGTTAAGAGAACATAGATTTTGTTAGTACTGTACAATGTAGCATAGAACCGTTGTTAACACTGGGAAAGAAAAGAGGACATTACTGTGGAAGGGGTGCATTTCCCTGATTTGCAATCAGAATTTTGCAAGTAGCAAGTGTTACATTTTGCACCAGGCAAAAGTGCTTGAAGACTGATCCAAGTGCATCTTAAATGCACAGGGAACTATTAATGTTAGTTATGTAGTTGGTATAACCACAAAACATAATCATTGGTATCTGTAATTTTATGTTACTATCTTCTGCTTGAGGATGCTACCTTGACTTAAGAAGGTTTAGTTGGATGTATGTTAATGTTAGGCCTCCCCCTCACAATGCAGAGTAGACAGCTTTCTGACCTTTAATATAAGGTTCTGAAACAACTTGAAATTTTAAACAAAAATGTATTTTTGATACCTCTGGTTATCTTTTAATTATTGTTGAACAGAAGTGAATGAAAGGAACTAAATCTGTTCAAAGGAGTCACTGATATTTTGTTTGAAATTTCCTTAATATGTCACAATTCCACATCTTCCATCTTAGATTAACATTAACCCATACTCGATGTGCTGGTGTACACATTGCCATTGTGAAAGTATTCTGAGTCACATTAAGGGTATAATTTTAAGGGCTTTTCTGCCAAATACCTAGTGATGTTTATTGTATATTAATTGGTTACAGAATGTTGGGCACTTCAGGCCTGTGCAAAGGAACTGTAATTTATAGCCAAGCTGGAGACAGCAGAAAAAACAGCCAGCAAAAACATGGAAGACAGGTGAGCTTCAAGAGGTTTGACATGCAGATACTGTTCCTGTTGAAAGTCCAGGAAGCTATAGGTTTGTTAGTTCACTTTCCATTTTAAAGGTGTTTAAACCAGTCACTTCACCAAGAGCAGTAAGTTTTTTCAGCCACAGCCAGGGAATATTAAAAATTGATACAGAATTTTCTGGGATCCACAGTATGAGAAGATTTTAAAATTATGATTGATAAACAGCTAAATGATCTGAAGATTCTCTTCAGACCTCAAAGAAATGGTTGTTTCTTCAAGATGCCCTGTCTTTAAAGTCTCACTTTACTAATTCACTTGGTTATTGCTCATTTATTTCATGGCCCACCAAATCCCATGCCAGTCTGCTGTGTGTGTATTTCTTATCTCTCAGATATAATTGGCATACTTTTCAATTTGTGGCTTTCAAATCAACTTCACTGACAAAGAACCTCTGCAAAAGATTCTAAAGAGCTTTCCAGGGTAGAGCCTTAATTCATACATTAATTCATTCATTTCATACATTACATTGGAGAAGTCTCATAGTCCTCACAGTTAATGCATGTACACTGAGAGTATGTTCTAAAACACATGCAGCACATATGTCTGAAGTTGTATGTTGCATTGTACATTGCCAAATCTACTTTAGCATTTCAGGTTGGATTACATAATCACATTAATAGATCTGAATGGTTATAACCTTTTGATTCAAGGCCTCTGGCTATAAGGAGCACTCCTATAGAAAGTACGTGGGGCTTCAAAAGTGGTCAGTCTCTGTGAAAGGCTATAGCTACATTCTTCTCAGTTTTGCTGGGGGAGCTTGTATTTCCATCTGTGCACCCAAGTAAAGAAAGACATGAATCAGGCTGTAACAGTACAATTCTGTGCATGTCTATGCAGAAATAAGACCTGTTTAGTTTTGGTTAATTTACTTACAAGGAAGCTCACATATGATTGCAGCCTACATCACTACATAGCTAACCTACTGCAATTTTAAGGGGTTAAATGTATTTTTTAAAATAGAAATGGAAATGTTCTATTTTGTCAGAAACCATCCTCAAATCAATATAAGAAAAATGTCTTTTAATTTTTTTTAATGTACTGTACTCTTTTCCCCATTTAAGTAGCCAGATATGGTCAGGTAATTGTAATGTTTATTAGAGTTATGTTTATTAATTGTTATGTTTGTTAGTAGTAAGGAAGATACTAAGTTAATTACAAAAATGGTTCATTTAATAGTTTCATAGCAGTTAACTGAATTTTAAACCATTTTGATTGACTCTTTTACAAACAGTGTCCAAATAGAAATAAATGTGAACAGTACTCAAGGAATATAACAGTTGTTAGCTTCCCCCCCAACCTCCAGTGATAGCCTATGTAGGTAAAAACCCAGTAATTCTTACTTAGTAACTCTACAAGAGCGATTTGTTCTTGAACGCACATATGGCTATTACAGGGTGTCTGTTCCTAAACAATATGAGTGAAGGCTTACCCCTACAGGAGAAGGGATCAGGGAGCCCTCGTGTCCAACTTTCTTTGTGGATGATATCATAGTACAGTAACCATTTAAAAAAGCTTTCTCATTTTAATTCCTTCATGGAATTAAAATAAATCAATTCATTAGTATCTCATCCCAGCATAAAACTTACTCTGCGTGTAAATCTTTCCTTGTGTTTTTGGTTTTCCCTGTGGAAAACAGAATTAATCCAGAACACTGTAAAATATTAAAAGTGACATTTCTCCAAATCCAAGGCTGTATTTCTGCCTCTTTTTTTCACAAAGATAAACTTGTATGCATGATGGTACAGATTTTTGATTTGAAATCCTGAAGAAAAGAATGATGATTTTTTTAAAAAAGTTGCTAGTCTTTGGGACTATAGCCTTTTGAATGCCAAATGTTGCATTTTCATTCTGTTTCTGTTGACTCTCTCATCAGGTGAAAGATGACATGGTTTCTATGATGGTGTAGGTGTCTTCTTGACATCCTGGTTACCATGACACCCAGCAGAGGTCTGTGGGGAAAGAAGTGGGAATTCCTCCCTTCCCCATAGAAACTACTAGCAGCCATGGCTGGGTAAGGTTTAAATAAGGTATGAAAATTCCAGAAATGTTACTGTCCCTTCTTAATGTTTTACCTCTGAAATCCTGCCATAGGGGCTGATGAAAAAACCCTTAAGAAGTCATAAACAGACCAAGCAATTAAATTTTACAAGAATAATTGAGTAATTTTTTTTTAGTCATCATCTTTTGCCCTTTCATTATTTTTTCTCAACACTGATAGAAAATGAGCAGTCCTCAGTTTAAAAATAATTACAATTGATAATCAATTTCCCTTTTTGGGCTCATCTACCTGAGCCAGGATATACTGGCTCCCCACTGGCATATCCTGGCTGGAGATTAGGCCCGTTACTCCCCATTCCCTCTATGGAATGAGAGGAAGTCCAGATGGGCACACCGGCCCATCGCTACAGCCATTGCTGCCGCCATCTCCTTCACTGTCTCTGAAGGCAGGAAACCAGCCCACAACATGTTACCAAGGCTCCCTGCATGAGACCAGCCTTGGTCAAATGCTCTGGGACTCCTTCCTGCCTTCCAGGAGATCGAGGCAAATGGGCCACTGCAGCAAGGGCTGGCCTGCCGGGATGGGTTCCTGTGGTCTTGCGGGTCTCAATCCGTTCTCTCCCAGCAGGAATGGATTACACCAGGTATTATTTTAGAATGCTTTATCAGGCCCTATCCTGTCTTCTCCCCGTATCTGCCCCAGGGGTGGTGAGGACTACTCGGGGGCAGAATGGGGCAAAAGCCCTGCGTTGTCAGGATTTCAGAGCTCTAAGACTGGGACAGGATGGAGTATTTTCCCCATCTAGACAAGGCCTAAGCCACTCTGTTGCTGCTCACTTTGTCTGCTTTTCCTTGCTCCCCCATACAATTGAATTTTGAAACATTTGCAAGCTTTTCGTAAGAGGAGATGGCCTCTGTTTTATTCTTCAGGCTTCAAAATACTGTTTTCCCTCCTTGTATTCTAGGACTTGTCCTGTGTGTTGACATTATGGGGACTTGTTGTAGCTGCCCATGTAAAGACAGGGTTCCAGACAACCACCCCACCAAATTTAAGGTAACTTGCAAGTCTGCTTTTGCTGGCATTAGTCAGAATGAATGAAGGCACACAAAACTTCATCCCATCAAGGCATTAAAGCAGTTTAAAACTATTGTTCTTGAGCTTGCATTTGCTGCCCCTTAAATTTGCAAAGAGAGCCAGCATGGCATAGTGGTTTGAGCATTGGACTACGACTCTGAAGACCAGGGTTCAAATGCCCACTCGGCCATGGAAACCCATTGGGTGACCTTGGGCAAGTCACACTCTCTCAAGCCTCAGAGGAAGGCAAAGGCAAAGGCAAACCTCTTCTGAACAAAATTTGCAGTGTACTTATTTCCAAAATACAACTAGGTCATTAAAAGCAAATGCACGTGCCACTCGCAGTCTCAAGTTGTATCACACTGATATATTCTTCCAGCAGTTAAAGGCATCCTTTAGAGTATTTCATCATTGTACGAAACCAAAAGGAGTTGTGTCAAGGAAGGATTGCTGAACCTGTGTACTTTGCTAAACAAACACAATTTGCCAGCATATGATTTTATACAGTATCAACTCTGCCTAATATAATATGCTGTTTGGCATAATTCTTGGGGCTTCAGACCGTGGGTTTTGCTATTCCTACAGGTGACAAATGTTGACGATGAGGGCAATGAGCTGGGCTCAGGGATTATGGAGTTGACACAGAGGGAGCTTGTTTTGCACACGCACAAACGTGATGCTGTTCGGTGGCCGTACCTCTGCTTACGTCGGTATGGCTATGATTCCAACCTCTTCTCCTTTGAGAGTGGACGCCGCTGCCTGACTGGACAGGGTATGTTGATTTCTGACCAGAGACAATGGCTTAAAAATATTCTGACTTCAGAAAGTTGTGATATTAGTATAACAACTGAGTTTTCACACTGTGGCATGTAGCAAATGTGGTTCTTGTGTAGAAACCGTTCTGTCCTACTATGACATAGAGGATTAACTTGTGTTATTGATTTTAGGTAAATGTTAGTATTAGAATATAAGAAGAGCTGTTCTGGATCACGCCAAAGAAACACCTAATCCAGCATTTTGTCACCACAATAGTTAGCCAAAAACCTATGGAAATCCCACAAGCAAGATATGCATGCAACAGCATCCTCACAGGCTGCTGACACACTGCAGAAATAATGCAGTTTGACTATCGTGGCTCCATCCAATGAAATCTTGAGATTTGTAGTTTGTTGTGGCACCAAAGCTGTCTGAGAGCAAAGGCTAAATATCTCACAAAACTACAAACCTCAGAATTCCATAGCATTGAGCCATAGCAGTTAAAGTGGTGTCAAGCTGCATTATTTCACAGTGTGCCAGCCACAGTTGTGATCCACAACAACTGGTATTTAGAGAGAATGCTGATACTGAATGTCATGTATAGCCATCATGGCATAATAGCCTTTGATTATCTTTTCCTCCAAATTTGGATTTTTGTGGTTGTGTTAAATCTTATGACATTGCGATCTCTGATGTCGTAAACTATGAAATCACTCATCTTTCAGGTACATTGGTAGTCTGATAGGAGGTATGAGATTGCTTTTTGAATATGTCCTATATCATTATTGAATTCTACCAGATTTTAAAATTCAGCATGTCTTAGATAGATGAGGCAGCCCAGTTTTGGCATTAGAAAGGTGGCACTATGTCATAAGAGGATAAAAGCTTCCATTGCTAGGTAGATCTAATACAAGGGTGTAGAATATGTAGTCTAGATGTTGTTGGACTGCAGCTTCCATCAGCTCTAGCCAGTGTAGCTAGTTGTGAGAGATGATGTGAGTTGCAGTCCTATAACTTTTAAAGATAATTTTTATTGAGCACAAACCACAAATGTTAAAGGAAAAACAAACCAACAAGGAATACACCACATATATACAAATCCTATAAATGTTCATTACAATTAAATTACAACAACTTCTTCTAATTACAAAAGAAAAGCTACAAACTAAACAGTTAAAAGCTGACTCTCTGCTTTCTTATTTAAGATGTAAATGCTATATCCAAATAAACCTATTACACTATTAGTCCTATAACACTTGAAGGTGTTCTCCAACACATTGTGTCCATTAAGGGATCAGCCAGATGTTCCTGGAAGACTAATGAAATGTGTTTCAGTTAATCATGCATTGTTGTCTTCAACATTTTGTTTTCAGAGGCATAGTGCCTTCTGAATATAGGGTTTTCATTTTTAGCTATCATAGCTGACAGCTAGTGATAGATACATCCTCCATAAATTTCTTTAATCTTTTCTTAAAGTCCTGCTCCTTTATGCAGAGCAAAAGCTTTCATTTTCATTTTAGAGCAATAGTGTCCAACCTGTGGCCCTCCAGGTGTTTTGGACTCCAACTCCCAGAAGCACGAGCTAGCTGGTCCAATGGTCAGGAATTCTGGGGGCTGTAGTCCAAAACACCTGGAGGGCCATAGGTTGGACACGACTGCTTTACAGAAAACAAGTTCTGCCATACCTATTAACATTGGGAATGGTGGTTTGTTTTAATCAAAGTTAGTTAAGAAAAACAGAAGAAGTAGAAAATGAATAGTAGAAATTAATGGGCAGAATATTTCCTGTCACAGAATGTAACCCCAGCTCTTACATTCCTTGATATGACTGTCCATAGAGCCTAAGAACTATGATCTGCATGTTCGCTTTAAACATTTAGTTTCAGTTTCTGTTTTACAAAGAGCTAATAGCTTATGGTAGATATACTTTACATTAGTATCCTTTTAATATAATGCCATGCTTTATAGGAGAAAGGGAGAGAAAGGCCCGGTCTACACGATTAAAAAAAAAACCTGTTTGGGGGGTAAAAAATCCAAAAAGGCAGCTGCTTGTATGCGTATGATCCGCCTACACGATTTTTTACTCCCCCTAAACTCCCTATGACTCCCCCTTCCCCAGCTGGCTGGAGCAAGTGATCCAAGTGGCGGTTTTAAATCTCCCGCTTTAATTTTTTTTTTTAAATGGTGCCTGTTTTGTGGATAGTTGGTTTTCCATATTTACAGAACAACATAAAAAGGAATAAATGTAAAATTCATGGACTTACCGGACTCTCGCTTAGCCGGGAATCCAACATGGCGGCCACTCCCAATTCCCTTCTTAGCTAGCCCCGCCCCCTGTGCTCGGCCAGCTAATCAGATTACACAGCCTGTTCGTATGTGTGCGAATGGGGTGTACAGACCATTGACAATACGAACGGCTGTACGGATTTTAAGTCGAGATTCGCTAATCCTCCGAAACGCCGAATCCACGGAGTTTACGGGGGATTCGCTAGCCCCCCTTCTGAATGACACGTATGCATCCGAATGGCTGTGTGTACAGATGATCGCTCTTCCGAACGCCATACGTATTTTTTTTACCGTATAGGCGGGGCCAAAGACGTAAATCATGCGTGCGTGTGTGTGTGTTTCTTGTTGGCTCCCCATTTGTAAGGTGTTGCTTTCTCAAAGAGAGCACTGATCTCTCCCGGCAGTTTCTGTCTGCATGATCTCGATGCAAAAATTACCCCCCCCAAACAATAATAACTAGGGCCTCCCAGTTCAAAATAGTGAAAGCTAGAAAGATAGGTTTTGTTAGCTATATGCCCTGTTATTTTGTTGGTCTGTATAGGCTTCCATGAGTATTCCCCCCGCCCACTCAGCTATATTTCCCTTCTTTATTTCCCTTGTGGCCTTGTTGTACACACTTATTTTACTTGAATGGCCAGTTCTTTTATATGACGGAAGATAAAGTAGAAATGGAGTGATGTGTGTGCGATCTGGCTTTCAAAAAGAAAAAGAAAACAACGGCAAGAACAGATTTCTTCAGAATAGCAACTGTTGTTGCCATGTTCTTGTCCTTGTTGCTATGGGGTTTTTGTGCGTACTTAGTGCATGCTTGAGTCCGATTGGTTTGTTCACCATAGTCAGGCAATTGATAGAAATACTTTACTGGGTGGAGGGGTGGTGTTGCAGTTCAGTATACTATCAAACTGATCCATTGTCTCTTCCTCTTAAGTACCTGTTTCAGTTCATGTAAATCAATAAAAAGATTGCTGTGATTCACCAGAAGGGATCAGGCCCTCAAATTTTACTTACAAACAAGATGGGAAATGGCCTGTTGTGTTCCTTGTGTCTTATCCCTACTATTATGAGCTTATTCTGCCTTGCCCTTAAATCTGGTGGAGTTATTAAACTACTGTGTATTTTAAAAGATGCATCATGATTTACCAAGTAATACCAGCAATAACAGCCTTATTAAGACTTCTGTCTTCCCCCTCCTTCTTCCTTCATTTCCCTTCTCTCTTTCTACCCTTTCCCTCCTTTTTTACCTGCTGTGTTTCCCTCATGTTGACTAATAAGTCAGGGGTGAATGGATAAAGCGAGGGATGGAATTGTTAAGAAAATCAAGTTTGAATTACTTGTTCAGAAATTGTTTAGGATGAAAAAGCCCCAGTAGCATGGAAGTAATGATAAAATGTGCTGTTTGATCAGCCAGCAATTGTTGATTGTCCTTTGCTTGGGACAAGAGGATTTGCACTCTGCATGTTTGTGTCACTGAAGTTCAAGTTAAAACATGTTCAAATACCTTATAAAATGTATTCTTTCCTGACCAGAGTGGTTCATGAAACAGGTCAGATCTCCCTTTTCTGTTTGATTTGGTGGCTGGAAATAGCTGTCTTCAGAAGAAAAGTACCAAAAAAGTACAAAACCTAAGAAGTTTATTTTTCCTTTTCAAGTCCTAAATAATCTGGGACCAAGGATACCCCAGGGAGCACTGTCTCCCCAAAGAGGTACTCTTCTGATCCACTGGGCACATGGATATATCAGGAGTCCCTGCTTCAATGGCTGTTGTGGCACACAGAACTTAGGCTGCTGCTGAGAAGGAGGAGGGCGTTTGGAACTTCCTCACTAGGGCCACACTGTCAAACTTTAGGTAGGCACATGACAGAAATGTGTCTTAAAAATGGCCTTAGGCCATTTTGATTATATTTTTGGTGTTGGTCTTAACGTTGCATTCTGTCTTAGAGCTTGTCTACACCAGCAAAAAATGTGGACTCACTCTGAATCTGGTGCTGACAGTCCAGATGATGTATGACTATTTCTGGAAAGGAACCATTTTTTTGCCCTTAACCTGACTTTGCTCTGAACTAAGCAAAGTTGGGGAAAACTCCAGGGTTTCCCAGAAACTCCACAGTGACCTTGGGTTCTTTTGCTGTCTGGACAGCTGGATGGGGTCCAATTTGGCCTGATCCAGTTGTCCACATGAAAATGTGGTGGCATCTCCCTTACTCTGCACTGAGTAGTACAGGGAAGATGATGGATGAGAGCCACCACCTCACCAGCCAAGCAGCAACCCCTTCCTTGTTGATCACATGCCTGGGTGCCCCATTCTGACCTCAGTAGAAGCAGTGATGCTGGCCAAGCTCTCACAGGAAGCTGCTTGGCTTGTGAGAAGGCGGTGACTCCAAAAACAGGGGACAGGCCAGAAGGTTTGATGCGATGTCGGTCCAGCTGGCCCATGTGGACAATGATGGCTGTCACACCAGATTTGCTTGTGGCCGCCATTGTGGTCAAGCCAGTGCCAGTCCGGAGCATAATGTTGCAGACTGGCCCCGGATTTAAGTGGACAGTGTAGATGTGCCCTCAATGTTTTAATTGATTTACAGGTAGTTTTATACATTCTTTATACTGAAGCTACCTTGAGGACCAGGTGATACCTATTAGGTGGGGTAGAAATTAAATGATAAAGATATCCACCAATGGACCTAATAAGGCTGGATGTTTTCTAAATTTCAGGTATTTACAGCTTGATTTGCACTTTAATTCATTGTTGTAAATGAAATGCTGTCCAGTCAGTTCATATCTATCAAGGTGGTATTAAATCGATCTTTCTCTTCTTTTTCCCAATATCCTTTTGATATTTGCCTAGGAATTTTTGCATTCAAGTGCTCAAGAGCAGAGGAGATTTTTAACCTGCTGCAGGACCTGATGCAATGTAACAGTATTAATGTGGTGGAGGAGCCTGTAGTCATCACCAGGAATAGTCATGCTGCTGAGCTGGAACTTCCTCGGACACCGCAGACACCCAGTAGTAAGGTTCTCCCACCGTTCGGCAGAAAGAGGGGCTGTAGTCGCATGTCAGCTAAAGCATTTTATTTTTTAAAAAACTCAACCATGACTTATTCCACTAGAAACTACGGTATACTATTCTGCAGGGTCATCACATTCTGTTGCGGAATGCTTTCACCCAAGACCGGAAGGCCAATCCGCTTCTCCAGTATAGGACTCTGACACTGTAGCACCATGCAGGAGATTCACTGTTTTGCATCAAGAGTTTTTTTTTATTCACTTTTACTGAAGTGGGACCACTCGTGGTTGCTATCCTTGCCTATATGATCCATCTCCATGTGAATTGAGTTAACAGTTAATCCTCTTACCCCCATTTGTTGTAAAATCAGTTCAGTTTGTGTCCCATGTGGTACGTTTACTGTAAAACTTTAAATGGTGTGCTCATGTGATACCTTGTTTCCAAGGCAACCATTTAAACAGCAGATCTCAGTTATGCCCTATACAGACTTCTGTGTAATTTCAGTTGGGACCTTCAAAGTTACTGTAGAAAGTATCCATGAGAAAATCAATAGGTTCTTAATGTCTGCCTCGTTTACAGCTTCTGTGTTCTTGGCAATTCAGCATTTCACCATGGGAAATACCGTAATCTGGCCTGACCTGTACGATGTATCCCATCCCTTACAGTGGAGACCCTCTTTGCCTCTACTGGACAGAGAATCCACACTTTCTTTGTAGATATATATGTAGTCTCATTTAAAGCCAGTTTTGGAGTTCTGGTAGCCATGGCCATCCTATAACACAAATCTCATATTTCTCCAGCTCTAGGATATACAATTCCAGGGTTTCCTAATGGGTTCCATAGCTTCCCTGCAGAGGCCACAACCTGTCCTGCAGTTCGACATACCTCCATGGGCAGTTTAAGGCATTCTTCCGTTGGCGAGGACTCCACACATGCTCTCATTATCCCTGATGATCAAGTAAGTTCTCCTTATGGTGTGCAGAATATGTGTCCCAATGTGCTAGGAAAGGTGCACCTGTTTAGGGAAACAAAAACCTATTCTTTGTCACTTACACTGTTCTATGTCGATATAAACCTGTTTTTTTCTTTAAAATTTGATGGGCATGGTGAGGTATCACTCATTTCTAATTACAGGAAAGCTGCAGTGCCTATACCTTTATTAACAGGGGAAGTTGCATCTGAGAGAAACCTTTCTCTCTCTGCATAAATGACATTTTCATACTTATTGGTGGTGGTATGTTTCTTTCTAACTTTTCTGCAGTCATCAACCACCCTGTCTATGCAAGCCTATTATTTAAATAATTTAATCCAGTTATTTTGCAATGAACACTATAGGTTGGGTGGGTGGGGAAGGGAAATAAGTAGAAATTAAACTGATTTTTTTTAAATGGATTTTTAAAAATTCCTGGTTCTGCATGGGGTGTGTCACAAGACTGAAACTGAAAATGTCTTTTTTCTTTCTTGGTTCTTAGGAACTAAATTTAACCTGTGCAAGCATCTATGATATAAAATATTTATAGGGCTGCTTTTAGGGGGAAAATCCTCCCAGGACATCTTCTAATTTATAAGCACATAATATAACAATAAATTCTGAAACATTAATACTAAAAATATTTCTTTAAAAACCAGCAAAAACATTAACATAAAAACATCTGGCCAGGTAGAAACTCTTGAAGCCACTAAATAATTATAGCTAAAACCACATAATATAACGAACAACCTAGTAAAATCCTATTAAAAGAAACAGGCCTTTAAAAGAGCTAGAAAGACTAATCCATTTTCCACTGTTTCTTTTAATAGGATTTTACTAGGTTGTTGGTTATATTATATTCAGGTAGCTGCAATTTGCACTAATTGATATTTTTGATCTGTCTTTAATGAAGTCCTGTGTAGAATGCATTATAGCAAATCAGTAGTCACAATGGACAACTAAAAGGAAAGTCCATTCTCTCCAGATAGGGTTGCTGTTGATTTATTGATCTAAGCTGGTAAAAAGTATTCCCAGTCATCACTGCCACCTGAGCTTCTCCAGTTAATACATACTAAGTTGTGATTCACACAACACAATCCTTTGCATGCTAACTTAGAAGTAGGTCCCACTGTTTTCAATGGGTGCTTACTCCCTAATGTGTTTAGGATTTCAGCTTTATGCTTAGATCAAGTCTCCCTTTACCTCAAGAGAAAAATAATTTAAAGAAAAATAAGGTAAGTTGCATCAGAGATGTCCCATGCCATCATATGTTTACCTCATCTGTTGATCCTATACTTGCAAGTCTCTCTTCTTCTGAATGCAGACTCTTCCCCCACTGTATTAACACTGCAAGCTGATACCTTGATAGCCTGTCCGCATGAATATGTTTCCTGACACTTGTTCTTTGTTCCTCTCCTCACCACCCTCCAACTATTCTTCTCTCCTTGCAGTCCCACACATATGTGAACACAGCTGGTGGTGAGGAAGAGATGAGGGGTCACCACTGCATGCACTCCTTGCCTGAAGTCCATCCTCCTATTTCCCATCCCAACCATAGCTGCTCCCTAGAGGAACGGAATCCTCAGATATACCTACAGCCAGGAGAGGTGAAGTTTGTGATGGGCCCTGCCCCTGGTTACCGGCACATGATGACATGTGATGGTTTCTGCCGACCTCACTGGGAGTGTGCAGGGCATATCTGCACCCACAATAACAACAATGAGTGCAAAGATGAGTGTCTCACCTCAAAGTGTGTCTATGAGAATATCAATGGGCTCCTGCCCTCTCGAGGTACCTTACTTCGTCGGGGCAGTGGGCGCTTGAAAATGGCCCGAGAAGATCTGAATCCACCCACCTGCTCTCATCGTCGGACCACCCTACTGCACTATGAGAATCTGCCCTCACTGCCACCTGTGTGGGAGTGCCAACCATTGAGGCAAGATCAGGATGAGGAGGACTCTGGAGATGCAATGACACCTTCACCCAATGGTTATACTGAGCCTGAGGAGGCGGACCCTTTGCGAAACTACATGAATTCAGAAAGTGCTGCACTGCATGGAGGCCGGCATAGGGGGAGTTGCTTACAACGACGTCGCAATTGTACACCTAGTGTCTTCAATTTTGACTTTCGCCGACCCTGTTTGGAGCAGCCAAGGCAGCTCAACTATATCCAGGTGGAACTGGAGGATGACCCTCACAAAGGGTGCCAAAGCACACCAGTCCCCCGTGCCCCATGTTCTGCTGCCCACCCAGCCCGCAGGACGGATTCCTACGCAGTCATTGACCTTAAAAAGACAGCAGCCATGTCCAACTTGCAGAGGGCGCTGCCAAGGGATGATGGGACTTCTAGGAAAACGCGGCATAACAGCACTGACCTCCCTCTGTAAGAGGGATGCCAAACCCAAGCACCACATTGTGGCTTTCTTTCTTGCTCTTCAGCTAATCATGTTGCATAACTGACATCTTCCCATTGTGCCCTGTGTTTCTCAGTGTGACTCACTTGGATAGCTCCATAAGGTTAACTTGAGAAACGTAGCCTCTCTGTGCCTCTTCCCATTTCCACCCCACCCCCATTTCTCCTGCCATATAGGTTTTGAAGCCTTGCCAAGTGTATGAAAACTTGACTTTACTTGTTTACAGGAAGGATAACATTACTGATACTACCTGTACTTTTCCTTCTCTTTCTTTGTATAGGAATCATATTTGGATGTCCTCCCTTCCCATTTTTGTGGGATCCTTTTTAAGCTCCTAGTGATAGGATGTGTTGGGTTTGCAAAAAAATATCAAAACATACAAGGGAATGAGCAAAACCTATCTAAAACCTCAGTGGTACAGGTAGAATTTGATGGCAGGAAAGTGCTTTATGTTTCCTTCTTTGTTTCTGAAGGTATAGAAAGAGATATTTATTTTAAAAATATTTATTTATTTATGTTTGTTTATTGGTCAGGGGTCTACCTTTACTTTATTTATTTATTTTTATGTCTCAGAGTTAAAGTGCCAAGCAAAAGTGAAATATAACTGCTTTGCTGTTTGTTCTTCTTTCTATGAGACAGGAGGTAGTGAGCATACAGTGCTGGATTACATCCAGTTGCTTTAATGGTGCCTGTCAAAGGGCTATTAAGAGGAGGGAGAGCCCATTTAGCCTGAATCCATTGTAGTTGGGAGGCGAATTTAAGAATGGCCCTGGTCCCATGAATCCACAGAGATGATTTGAGATGTAGACAAGCCCAATTTCCTAGTTCCCATTCCCATTCCTTAGTCTTAACCTTCCTCTCTATCATTTCCATGGGACTGTATATTGCCAACCCCCTAAAAAAGCCTCTGATAGACCTTCCCATTTCTGCTGCTGCTTTCCTACTTGCCTGGCAGAGTCTTTGTGAGAAGCCAAGCTTTTAACAGTGACAGTGCTAGGAAGAAATGTAAATATAAGTCTGGTTTGCTGCTTTGCAGGTGTCGTTTGGAGCCTCTCTCCCTCAGCCTTGCCTTACTGTGTCCAGCCCTCAATTCATTTGAATACATTAGTGGACCCTGAACAACTGTTTGTGAATAATAGGCTTGTAGACTAAACAGAGCCTTTTACATAACCTGGTTGACACATGCAGCTTTGTTTAACTGGTGGTTCCAGAGCTGCTTTAGAATGAAGATAACCCTACAATAAGGAATGTGCACATGGCAGTTCCCCCTCTTCTTCTCTCTCTCCCCATCTTTTTGTTGCTGCTGCCCCCAAAGGCAGCCCTTCCAAGAATAGTCATTTACCTACCTTTCTTGTTATGTGCTGTTAGATCAGGTCAGCCATCAGCCTAACGTATGGCAACCATATGAATGAAAAACCTCCAAGAAGGTCTTTTGGAGGGCTCTCATTACCTGACTTAGAGATCAATTAAGTCTATCCTGTGAAGCTGTTCATTTCATGGACTTTGACTCAGTGAAGCCACTAGAAAAACTCAATGTATATTAAGTCTTTACAGGATTGGGGATTAGGAACCCTCCTAGCACACTGTGATTTTATTTGGCCTCCTCCTAAGGACCATTAAAGGTGGTAGCCCTTCCTTACTGATAAGACACAAGTTATAAATACATTGCTATCTGATGAAGGTCAGAGACCTTTTGTCACCTCCAAGTTATTTCTCCAGTTCTTCTCACCATAAAACAATGATTTTAATGGTTTTCATTAAGGTTTTATTTTTATCTGAAAAGACAAAGTTTAACTTTTGATTTATTTTAAATTTCTAAGGCAGCCCATCTTGAGGGTTTGAAGGGTTAGACTATATCCCAAGGTCATCCAGTCTAACCTCTTGCCGTAAATTATCCCTGACAGATGGCCAACAAACCTCTGTTTTTAAAAAGCTCCAAGAGAATAGAATCCAGCACCTTCCAATGTATGTAGTCTGTAACCACTGTCAACAGCGCTTATGGTGAGGACGTTTTCCTCATGTTTAATTGGAATCTCCTTTATTGTGATTTGAGTGCATTGGTTGAGTCCACCCTCTGGAGCAGCAGAAAACAAGCTTGTGCCAGAAACTTTCCACATGACAGCCCGTCAGATGTTTGAACATAGCTATTATATCACCTTTCAGTCTTCTCATAGGGCTCGGTTTTCACACTTTACCATCTTAATCACCCTTCTCTAGACACATTGCAGTTTTTGATATCCTTCTTAAACCATGGTCCCCAGAACTAGCCAGTATTCTAGAAGTACTTGAAACAAGTGGTGCAGAGAAACCACCAATATAAAATACTCACGATAGTGTCCTTTATGCTTTTCTCCATGCTATCTTAATCCCCAAACATAAAAAAACCTGCTCAAGCAAGGAAGTATTACAGAGCTTTTGGAAACTGTTCAAACACTAGGATTGGTATGTTTTTAGAGTGGATTTTTTAAAAAATATTGTATTGCAGGACCCTATTCAGGTATGTTTGCTTTTGTGGATTGCCATTGTGGACAGCACTGGTACAGCAGATACTTTACATGTAAAAGTCCTCGGTTTATTCCCAGCATCTTGAGGTAAGATGGGAAAAGCTTGCTGTCTAAAACTGTGGAGAATCATTGCCAGTCATTTTAGACAATTCTGAGCCAGTTTAAATAATTGTCTTACTCTATGCAGGACAGCTTCCTGTGTTCCTATATCTTACAGCCTCCAGGAAGCAGTGTGAAAGTCTGTTAAACAAGCTCTGTGTCTGCATTCCACTGCAGGTGTACTGCATGCCTCCTGCCAAAGAGGAAAATGTGTGGAGTGAAGGCTGAGCAGAAGAAGCGTTAGGCAGAGGATTGGTATTGCTAGGGTTACATGTATTCCAGGTCATGAAGATGGTTTTCAGCCTATGCGCTATGTTTCAGGATGCATTCTTACATCCATCATATGCGAGACAATGTGGAGAATTTCCATGTGGTGGCTGCTTCCATTGACTTCAGCAGCACAACCTGCTGCTTTGAAAATGTCAGATCATTAGCATTTTTCTGTTACTTCTGTGGTACTTCTATGGTGGTCATACAGACCACAGTCACAGTTCTTAGGGAGAAACGGGTACCACAGCCATGGTATGGCCATCAAAGGCACCCCAGTGTGTGTGCTGTATGCTTGATATATATCTGTGGTGAATTTAAGGGTCCAAAGATTTCTTTTTGCTGCTGGAGGAAATGACATAAAGATTTATTGCCTCCTCACACTTGAACATTTTCAGTACCGAATTTGTTTTTTAGGATAAGGGGCAGCTTTCAATTGATGCTCTTAATGAGCAAGCCAATGGCATGAGATAAGTTGTTTTCTTTTCTTGATGGTAGCCTCAGTGGTCAGTACACTTCCAGTTTTAATCAGACTCATTGAATAACGATTTTAATTTTGCTTCATCACCAATGCTTTTCTAAGTGCTGTGCCATAAATTACAACAGAAGTTGATTAACAGATGTTAATGAAGAGTGGCCTTTCATCTTTAGATCTTCTCTGTGACATTCTCTCTTTTCATACATTGCTGAAACTAGTGGAAGAATGCCCCTTTTATTTACTTTTCACAGAATCAGTACAAATAGGTTAAATGCTTGTCTCCAGCCATTGTAAACCAGTTTCAACACCTGTGATTCTTCCAGTGATTATAAATGGCATTATAGTTAGTTTCATGAATTCACATGCCATTGCTCACTGCAGAGCAATGACTATTAGCTTGCTTGTAACGATATATTGGACAAGTTGGCACAGATCCAGAGTAGTGAATCAATTTCTCAGATAGTATTTAAACACAACTCAGTGTTACTAGCAAACCAAGCTGTGTGTAGCAAACCTGATTTATCCGTTCAGTTAACAAAAAGAATGAGTTGTTATTGCATCCTCAGATGTAATAGCACATAACCATTAACTAATGATAAAATAATTTTGGTTAGGATGGAGTGATCATAGAATAGTACCCAGTCACAAATAATGGCTATCAGATGAGCATGAAAGAGAAAGGAAGAACAAATAGCACAGAGGTTTCCTTGATTTCTGTTTTGGGTTGTTTTACTCTGATGAGTTTGCACAAGAATAATTGAGGGAGGGGAAGATTCTAAATAAGTCCTTGGGTTTCATGAGATAATGGGCTGTGCTATTTGGCACTGTTCCTCAATCAGAAGAGCTAGAACTTTCCTTTTGAAATCTGGTGTTCTCTAGATTCATAGTATAAGCTTGAAGACATGAAATACGCACAGCCCAGATTTTAAATGACAGAACATCATACTGTGTCTAGCATGGCTAAAGCCTGTTTTGTGGAAACACTGAATCAGCTGTATTGAAACAGGTGGAGCTTGCTGCCTCCCAGTGTTGTCTTTCAGAAGTGTTCCCCCCTTGTTAACTTTTCCTAAGTCTGTCATATATTTTATTACTATTATTTTTGGTGGACCTTGTTTTCACAGCCAGCTGTGCTGTGCCAACAAAAAAATTGCCAGGAAATTTATTATGGGTATTATTGTCAAGACAACAAGTGTAAGGTTGACAAGAAGTGAGGTTGCCATCACCTCTCTTTGACAGAGGCTCTATGAATAGGTGCACAACAAGCAGAGTCAAAAGGTGGCACTTTTCTGCATTATAACAATGTAGTGATGAAGAAAGCTATGTATGTGGAGTGTCTGTCTCTTTAAATATTTTAGAGATACAAGATTCTTAATAATTCTCCTAAGAATTTTAAAAGGCAACATTTCTAAAGAGACCATTAAAAAAAAACCCCTACCTTTAGCCCAGAATCTTTCTATACTTCCACTTCAGCCTGAACCTATGTATGAAACCTGTAGTAATCTAAAATAAATTAGGACCGCAGTCACCTGAAAAGTTAATGCTTCATTTCAGCCCTCAGTCAACGTCTACTGACTTCCAAGACAATTATTGTAGTTCTCCTCATCATTTCTAGGCTTAAGAAAATGATTTCTGTTTCCTAAACTCTGTGTGCTGGTTTTTATTCATTTTATCTTTTGATTTGCACATGTGAACAACTGTTTACAGAATTTGTGGTTCAGAGATGTGAGCAGAAATGGTTATTTTCTCATTTGCTTACACATGCCATGTTAGCCTTAATAATAACAAAGCTAGCAAAACAGAAAGTTCTATGGCCTTTTAGGCAATCTCTATGACTCTCATGGGCATGGTGGGTCCAGTTTAGCATGATGCTGCCCCACATCTCAACACAAGGTGCTCAGCATCTAAAGTGGATATTTACCTGCTTTTTAGGTGCTATCAGAAGGACAGTTAAGTTCAACATAGTAATTCTGTTAGTTACCAAGGCAATGTCCTTTGTTGGACTAACTTGGATTGCCATCATTTCCCCCCAGAAGAGATTGCCTTGCCCCAACACTGGGGCAGGCAAAAATTAGTCCAGGACAGGTTTTCACAGCATGGTCATGCAGTAATGTGGAACACTGCATCAATTTGTTGCCAGTCACCCAGCTGCTAGCTACATAGAGCCTTTCTGTTGAGGGTGGGGAGGTAAAATGTCTAGACCCATGTGTTTGTTAGTTATATATGGTCGCCATCATGTTTGTCTGCACCCCCCTTTGGCTTTTAGCATAGTAAAGATAATTTGCATCCAAGGGAGCTTTTACACATCATAGTTTTCAAACTTTTCTTAGTTTTTCAGTATCTAAACCATCAGTATTTGGAATCCTCTTGCAGAGGAATTTATCAGAGAATTTTCAGTAAGTATATATTTGGATTCATTGTACATAACACTTTATCTATGGCTGGAGCAAGAACTACAGACTTGAGTAATAATAACTGAATCTAACTCACTTCACAATGACATTATGAAGATTAACTGGTGTTTACAAAGGGTTTGTTTGACATAAGTGCCAAGAATTATTATTATTGACATTGCTTTGCACATCAAATATAGTCCTTGGTTGGTTGTTACTTTGCTTTACATTCAGTGTGAAAGGGGTGTCTGTGATTTCTGATATATGTTCTGTTGCCTCATAGTGGATGTGTCTGTACCTTTTGGTTGGGTAACTGTCTTGTCCCTCATGAAAGAAGGGGCCTTATTTATTTGTAAATTTTATTAATATTCTTCCCCTATGTTATATGTGTTTCATGTGGGTTGTTGACCTTCCTTGTGTTCTTGGATGGCAGAAAAGCAGGACAATGCTGTTTTCTATGCTGTGGTGCCATTTCCTTCCCAATGGTGAGGGAACCTGCATTTGGCAGTATTTTTCCTTATAAGAAGGTGTTAAAAGTGCAGGAGCTCTGTCCCATGTGAACTGTGGCCACCTCATGACTGTGTCCTCCATGAATTTTCAGCTCTGGTCTTCTGGAATTCAAAATTCCTGCAGTTACCTTTTTTTGGTTGAATGGTCTTGTTTAGAGGAAAGAATCAGAGCGTTTAGGCTGGAGATGTTACCAGACTGAAGCCTTGGAAAGGTGAGCCTGTGATCAATTCACTAAGTATACTGGAAGAAATATAATTGCAAGAAGGAAGTCCCATTTCCCCAGTAAGTGATTCATTCTGAAAAGCCCAGCCAGCGAGGCAGATCTCAAGCTCTTACAATATGCAGTTTTCTTCATAGTTACTTGTAGTGATGTCTTTGATGCTGACTCTCTCTGATGTGTCAGGAAAAGCACTTGGGGATGCCCAGCTGTTTTGGCTGTACAAGTTGCTCTGTGATTTTTCTTCAAGTGGCTCCTGCTGTGTATCTCTGTTCATTCCCATTTTGTGTCTCATCCAAGTGTAGCCTTCAAAGCGAAGAGCATTAGCAGTGCCATGTGATTGAGGAGCGCTCGTGTCTTATTTTAATGTGCACTAAGAATGTATCCAAAATAAATTAAATCTGATGATTATCTTTTGGAACGTGTGGCTTATTTTGATTTGTGAGCAAGAGCTACATGATTAGCTGTGATAACAACCACGAGTCTGATAGTATCTTCCTTTTGTCCTGTAGTCCAAGACTTCTATATTATTTCTGTCCTTAGACTTACATAACCTTTTCCAGATCTTACAGTGAAAGTCCTTGTGAAATCTATACTTGTGTAAAGGCTTGGCCCTATTTATAGATATGTACTGGGTGTAGGTGATTAGCAAGATCCAAAATATTCTTACCTTTGAAACATCTAATGCAAATGGTTAATGGATGCAGCCAGTGTTGAATAACCGGGAGAATCCAAATCATCTTGGAGTCCAAGTTATAAGCATTGCCTCTTACCACTGAGGAAACTTATCTAGGCTAGCAAGACCAGAAGTTGTGAACTCAAATGATGGGTTTGGTTTATAGTAGATCTTTACACAAAGGGTTCCCTGCTGTGCAGAAGCAAGCCTCCTTTCTTCCAGAAGCTTCTAGAGTTTCTCACAAGAATGCTGATAATCTCATGTTCTTATCTACTGAAAATGCCAGGCTAAAATGAATAATGCAATGAGGCCTTGAGCCTATGCTAAGAAGAAGCTTAACTCTCTGTGCCTATTTGAGCTGCATGGTAACATTCTGCAAACCAAGCACGAACCCCAAAACTATGCCCCTTGCTAGTAAATGCCATCACTACACCTAGGTTATCTTTTAATGTGCGCCCTTGAAGAAAGTTTCCTCTGAAATGCATTAGGTCTATCAATAATACAAAGTTGGTGGGGTTGTGTGTTCTTTTCTAATTTTGGGTTGTAGTTAATCCTGCCTGTTCTCCCTCTGGTTTCGACATCAAAATGGATAACCATACAGGAGTTGTTTGAACCACCACTATCTGGGAACTGGAAAACATGTAGAGGTTTTCCCTACCTGGTGAAGTTTAATTGAATATACAAGCTTGATGTGGCTTAAAATACTGAATTTGGAACTGGGAAACCCCGGTTGAAATCTGCTCAGCCATGAAAGTTACTAGGTGAGAAGAAGAAACAATGATCTTGAGTATGAAGCCATCACTCAGGCCAATTTATATGATTGGGATGATAAATTAAAATGTTTGTCTGAGGCCTGATGAAGGGTGAGTTCAGTTCTAATGTAAAATGTTACATAAGCTGGAAGCCAATCCAGTGTGCTGTTTATCAACTTTTAAAAAAATCCAGCATGCTTAAATGCAAGCCAACAATATCTTAACAAAACAATCTGATACTTTCTGAGACCTGGATCTTTGCTCTCAGCAAATGACCACAAGGAGAATTTAAATTCTTGTGAAGTAGAAGGCATCCATAGGTTTTCTGTGGTTTTTTTCAGGCTGTGAGGCTGTGTTCTGGAAGTTTATTTCTGCATTTCACCTGCATCTATGGCTGGCATCTTCAGAGAATGGTTGGGTAGGAGTGTGTGGCACTCCTACCCAACCATTCTCTGAAGATGCCAGCCACAGATGTAGGTGAAAAACAGAAATATACTCTTCCAGAACACGGCCTCACAGCCTGAAAAAAAAAACATGGAAAACCTATTTAAAATATTGTTTGTGTCATATATTATGAAGTCTGTTGTAGATATCAATTTAAATGAACAAATTCTTCAGACATGCTCCTATCTTAGCACTAATTAGTCAATATCCTCTTCCTGTCAACATGAAGATGGTGTTCAGGTGCTGCCCGCTGTTATGATCAGCAATGAGTGTAATCTGACCATTGGCCAGGTGTGCATGTGGTTGATGGAAGTCGTTGTTGAATACATACGGAGAGTGCCAGGTTGCCTACCCTGATCTACAGTGTTAAGTTCTACACATTCTGGTCAAATGTATGTAAACTATTTTCAAACAAGATACACTACATCCACAGCATTCTTCTTCCCTCCCCCCCTTTTAAAAATGAGGACAACATTTGCCCTCTTCCAGTCTGCTGAGACCTCTCCTGTTCTCCAGGAATTCTCAAAGATTACTGACAGTGGTTCTGAGATTACTTCTGCCAGTTCTTTTAATGCCCTTGGATGAAGTTCATCCGGCCCTGGAGACGTGAACTCATTTATACTGGCCAGGTATTCCTGAATTGGTAATTTCAGGTAATTGTCTCATTACCAATTCTGTATTTCCCCTACTGTATCATCTGCTCCATTTTCTCCAAGTTGAGCACTGTTCCCCCTTTGGGAGAAGACTGAAGCAAAGAAGGTGTTACGAAGTTCTGCCTTTTCTCTGTCCCCTGTTAGGCTTTCACCATCTTCGCCACACAGCAGCCTTACCATTTCCTTGTTCTTCCTTTTGATACGGACATAACCAAAAACCAAACCTTTGTATTGTTTGTAACCTCTCTAGCAAGCCTGCCGAAGGTACTTTGCCTAATGGACATGAAGGTGCTTCTTCCTCAGCTAAAACTAGAAGGATGAGCAGACTCTATATTCAGAGGTAGCCTCCGAATACCAGATGCTAGGACAACCAACAGTGGAGGGCTCTTGCTGTCTCCACAACCTCTTTGTAAACTGTATTGGGAGCAACATGACGACTAGATGTTCTGATTAAACATCACTTTTTATGTTACCAATGCTCTTTATGTTAACCCAGTGTTTCTGAATTCTGTGTGTATACCTTTTAATGATTTCTGACTGTGAATTAAAGCTAAACGCCTGCTATACTTTGTGGTTTTCCTCATGTCTTGATTTCTTGCATTGGGATTATATACACAAACAAATCCACAAGGGTTGTGTCTAATTTCATTCTTTATGGGATCTTGCTGGTTTTATTCAGATTTCTAAACCAGTTTTTAGCAGTTTCCAAACTGTATACAAAGCAATGGCCTAAAATACATTACTGTCTCCATTTCAAAAATCATTATGGCCACAAACTTGGATCGCTTTAAAAATATATTAGGGAATCCACGAAGGTGAAGAATACCAAAGGCTACTAGTCATGATGGCTATATTCTACCTTCATTATCCAACAGGCAGAAATGCAGGCACTGGATACTAGGGAACATGATTGGGAGGGTACATTCATATCCTACCTGTGGGCTTACCATAAGCATCTGGACGATTATGCTAGAAATAGAAGAGTCATCTAGATAGACCTTTGGTCTGCCCCAGATGGTCTATGTTTCTATAAGAATTAAGCAACAACAAGAGTCTAAATATCATGAAGGTACCAGATCCTGTCTGATCTTGGAAACTAAACAGGGTCTGGCTGTAGGAAATCATTAAGCAGAGTGAAGCATACCCCCAGTGCAACATGAGCTTGTGGTATAATAATACTTAGTTATTTTTTACCTGCCTCTCTCCTCAGGATCGAGGCGGGGTACATACATCGCAATACATAGTACATACACAATACAGTTCATACAGTTCATCACAATGCAATTTCAATACACTTCAGTAAACTTCAAAGCAAGTTATACAAGTTACAAGTTATACAAATTATATAGTTGCCCCTCCATATTTGTGACTTTCGCATTCACGGTTTCGATTATTCGCGGAAAGCCATCTGCCCCTCCCCCCACTGCTCAGCACCCCATCCCTTCCCAAGGCAGCGAAGGGCTTAGCCCGTCGCTGCCCTGGGAAGGCGGGGTGGGAAGCTGCTGGTGTGCTCGTTCTCCACCCCAGTCCCTTCCCAAAGCGGCGAGGGGCTTTTCATGAAGCCCATCACTGCCTTGGGAAGGTGGGGTGGGAAGCAGCTGGCACGCTCCTGCTTCACCCCACTGCCCAAGGTAGCCAGGGGCTTCTCACAAAGCCCCTCGCTGCCCTGGGAAGGGGGTGGGTGGGAGGCAGCTGACGTGCTCCCGCTTCACCCCACTGCCTTCTCAAGGTAGCCAGGGGCTTCTCATGAAGCCCCTCACTGCCTTGGGAAGGGACTGGGGTGGAAAGCCACTTGCCTGCAGGCTCATTTCTTATTCACATTTTTTCACATTTGCAGGGGTTGTCTGCCCCTAACCCCCGTGAATGTGAAGGGATGACTGTATAGGTTGCAGATAGTAACAGACAATTGTGCAATGCAGACAATGTAACCACCTATAGCTTGTGCTGCTGGCATGCAGATGACACTGCAGAGTGACATTTTTTTCAGAATGCATTGCACACTAATAACGATGGCTGTTGTTGTTTTTCTTTTTAGAAGCTATAACAGTTTCACAGCATGTCGCCCCAGTTCTTAATATCCTGGTCATCATTTTACCGATTTGCGGAAGGCTGAGTTGACCTGAGATCGAACTTATAAACTTAAGATCTAACATGAGGGGTTTTTTTGGCTGCAGTTTTAGCTGCATTAGCTTACTGCACCACCAGGGGCCCTATCCTATAAAACAGGATAGAAATATGCAGGATGCTCTAGTAAGGTTAAAAAACAAAACTTACATTTATTGTGGCAGAGAATACATCTGAGATAGGAAAATAGATAGATAAAAGAGAGTTACCTAACTTTGATAGAAGAGTCGTAAAAGCTGACTCCTATGTTTACTGGTAAGGTATCTTGAGGCTAAACATGTTGCTGGCTTCTCGGACAAAACTGATGAAAAACACTTAAGATTTCTTGGTAGAAGGCGGGGGGAGGAGTAGCCTCTACATGTAAGTAGGAAGTAAAAGCCTTGAGTACATAGATAAATGAGAGACAGAGTTGAATCAAAAAGGTAAGCATGCAATTCTAGTGTTTCCCCCTCTCCCCAACTACTCTAAACAAGCATTGATGCTTCTTCACTTCCAACACAGGCCTGCTTAGTACTTGTATAGGAGTCTGCCAAGGAAAACCAAGTGCAGTAGGTTATATTTCAGAGGAAGGTGATGGCAAACTACCTCTGAGTATTCCTTGCCTCCAAAGCCCCTATAAAATTCATAGAGTCACCAAAAGTTGACAGGCAACTTGAAGATATATTTGTGTACACCCTCCCCCAATCCCATGTAAATAAACACCACCACAATAAATAACAGAATAGTAGAAGAATACAATATAGAATGTCTTCCCCAGGACCACTCCCCAGCATTTAACGCTTATCATCTCAATGTCAGGTGAAGACTTCTTTTTGTTCACCTAGAGCCATTCTGACATGTAGTGCAGACCAGTTTTAAGTACAAATATATCTGTTTAGCTGTCCTTTTGATGGCTGCCTCTGCAATGGTGTGCATTTTTTAAAGTCAAAGCTTGGAAAAAGTAATTTTTTTTGCAAGCATGACTCCTAGGATCACCTATGGGATTTGGGGAGTTGTAGTTCAGAAAAGTAATCCCCCCCTGTACAGTTTTTAGATGATATGCATTCTCTTCTAAACAGGGTACATTAAAATGTCTATTTAGGCATTCATTCCATTTATATCTTGTTTTCGCTAACAACGGGCTTAAGGTAGCATACTGTCACAATGAAAAAATAAAAACAACATTTTGGTGTTTGAGATTTTGTCCTGCGGAGTTACCAAACTCTCTTGATCTATGTAAACCAGGGACAGGAAATCACTTAAAGGGGTGAAGGTGATTTCCCCCTTGCCCCCTCTCCAATGGGCCTCACTGTTACGTTTTGGTGTGCCAGAGGCATCATTGCATCACTTCTGACACAGCAAGTTGCATCACTTCCAGCTGTTATTTTGGCTGATTTTGCCTGGGTTTTTATTGTTTTGTTTGGTGTGTGTGTGTTGGGGAATAGGAAAAGTAAAACACTGCATTTGCAGTTGGTTTTGATTTGGTTCAACTGATTTCCAGGTGAAAAACTGCCCAAATCTTAGCATTAGCTTAAAAGAAAATGGGTCTGGGGACTTTTTTGGAGTGGTGCACTTTGCCCACCTCGATCTAAGCCTATTCCAGCAGTACTGTACTTACTCTTTCATAATATACTCCAGTTGTCTCATAATGATGTGTAGTTAAAATAGCTATAGATCACCTTTTATTTTTATTTATTTATTAGTTATTTATATCCTACTCTTCAGCCAAAAGGTTATCAGAGTGGCTTACAAATTGATTTAAGCAATAGCACTTTACATATCTACACTGCATTAAGCAGTTTCTAATGTGTGTTAGCTAATTGCCCCCACAAGCCAGGTACTCATTTTGAATTCGGCTCACTTTGTATCAGTGATTTCCCATATCAGTCTAAATTGGCTCAAATTATTTCACACACACACATCTTGAGACACACTATCCGCAATGCTGCAGCCTTATTTGAGAGCTCATGCCGAACAAGTCTTGAAGAAAAATGACAACGCTTTCTGCAGCCGGACATATTTATCTCGGATTGGCCTTTTCAGTCATCAGCGTGCTTGCAGAAAGCGCGGGATAAGTCCTTCCTGAATCTTAATTTGTGAAGAAAAGCCAGAGATGTATTCACCTTTAAATTGTCTGTTGGCTTATGGCAACCCCATACATTTCATAGGGCTTTCTTTGGCAAGAAATGCTCATTGGTGGTTTTGCCAGTTCCTTCCTCTGAAATGTCACCTACAGTACCTGGTATTCATTGGTGGACTCTCATCTAACTACTACCCAGGGCTGACCCTGCTTAGCTTCCAAGATCAGATGGGATCTGATCCCTTTAGGGTATGGACACTTTTGAATAATGTACATTTAACTAACAGTATACCTCAGAATAATTTAGAGCTACATGAATGGCTAAGCCTTTATAAGCTGTGCTAGTATGAGTGGGTATCAAAGTGGATGTCACAGCAGAAAGGCCTTAAAAGAACGCCTTACCTGTGTGTCCAGCTTCCACATATATATTACCCTCATCTAGTTAATGGGCTTTGTTGTGTCAACAAAGAAGAATCTTGTCTTGTAACCACTCCTAGTTTGCTTCCTAGTACAGGTATAATTCAGTTCTCTACATCAGGGTCCAGCATAGAGTAGTCATGATTTTCTTTCCCTTGAACAATGCTCTGTTCCCTAACACCTGTAGCACAAGAGAGAGTCCACCCTATGTCATGTGGAAGTGCAATGATGGGGAGAGCTGCAATTATTAGATTTCTTTCTCCATGGCATGTCTCTGTTAATGGCAAACAAACCTGACAGAGAGAAGGTGTGGGAACCCTACCTTTTTATCTGCTGCTTGTATAAGCTACTGCTGGTTGAGTTGCCCTTAACTGGAATTCTGAAATCTGAAATATTCCGAAATTGTCCATATGGGTGGCTAGTGGCACCTTTGCTTTTTGTTGATTCAATGTAATTTTGTTTCATGCACAAAATTATTAAAAACATTATGTATAAAATTACCTTCAGGCTATGTGTATAAGGCATATATGAAACATTTAAATGAATTTTGTGTTTAGACTTAGGTGCCATCTCCAAGATATTTCAGTGTGTGTGTGTGTGTGTGTGTATTTATATATTTTCTAAAATCTGAAATATTCCAAAATCCAAAATTCCTCTGGTCCCCATCTTTTCAGATAAGGAGACTCAGCCTATATTCTTCAATTAATCCCAAACTGGGTCATAGCACACCAACCTAAGGGGGACTGCAACAGGGTTACAAGCACCATTTTCATCTCTTTCTCTGTTTCTGTCTTTTCAAGAGATAGGCAATCAGAGAATAATCCAGAAAGATGAGGAAGCATAGAGAGAGGGAGGACTTTTTAAGATGGGCCTGTTCCTGCCCTGCAAGCTTCAATCCCATTCCTGCCGTGGAATGAAGAGAAAATGTTCAAATATCTTCATTCCACGGCAGGAACATCCTCCCTCTCCCCAAGCTGGCCAGTTGTAAATGCAGCCATCGTAAGGCTGCCTTTATGACCGGGAACTGAAATCCTACTCATTCTTGTGAGAGAACAGCCACGTGGGAATTTTAAACATAATCCCCCCAAACGTCAAAATACTATACAAAGAACGAAAACACATTAAAAAAAAAAAGTAACCCGGGGAGGGGGGGAAAAGGGTGCCACTTACCTAGGTGTCCTGTTCCTGCCCAGGAGTGTCCAGAACAGACCTCTCCCCCTGCGGCTGTCATCACAGGAGAGAAACGGGACACCTTTCAGACCACCTATAATTCCATTACTACAACAGAATGGGTGGTCCAAAAGCGATGTTTCCTCGTGGTGAAAATATCACGGGGAAATGTGGAATGAGGACGGGGGAGACATGGAAAAGGGTCAACGTCTTCTGAAAAGAAGACTTTTTCCTGGCCCTGTTCCACGGAATAAGTACCCCATCTGAAAATCTCTGAAGAGAAAAGAAAAACAAAAAGAGGAGGAGGACAAGAAAATCAGATTTCTGTGGGGGGCAGGTGGCCTGAGGAAACAGAAGTGGGTCACATATAGCAGGTTCAGTTAAAGATGGGTCTTAGAACTGTAGAGTTAGAAAAGACCACGAGGGCCATCCAGTCCAACCCCTGCCATGCAGGAATACACAATCAAAGCATACCTGACAGATGGCCATCCAGCCTCTGTTTAAAGACCTCCAAGGAAGGAGACCCCACCACGCTCCAAGGGAGTGCGCTCCACTGCTGAACAGCTCCCACCGTCAGAAAGTTCCCCCCAACGTTGAGGCGGAATCTCTGTTCCTGGAGCCTTTGAAAGTGTTTAAGATGACTAGTATCAACAGATTTCTGTTCTGTTTTGATAGCTGAAAGACAGATATAAAGGCATCACTAAGCCTTTGGCCTAGTCTACAGTAGTGAAAACCCCTGAGTCCCCCCATACCCGAATCTGGCCCAATAATGCCACATGATGTGCAGCCTTATCCCTGAATCTGGTGCAATGATGCCACATGATGTACATGCCTATCCACACCAGACCCACACCTAAATACAGGCTTTAGAAAACTCACAATTTCCTCCAGATTTTGCTGGAAACTCTGTATGTGAACAAAGCATCCAGGCATGGGGAGGCAGGACAATCACTGCCTGGTAAGCACCACCATTTTTCCTTTCCTTGGTGCCGGCACCGCTGGCTCTGCCTTCTCAGTGTGTGGCTGCTTGTTCTGACCTCAGGATGCTGGGAAGACACAGCTCTGCATGTGGCTGCTCATGCTGAGGTCAGAGTAAGCGAGTGTGCTGGATGCAACCACTCATTCTGCCCTCAGAACGAGCAGTCACATGCCAGGAAGGCAGAGCCCTGGTGCAGCCACTTTTCTGAAGTCAACATGATTGGCTGCACTGAGGGTAAAAATCTAGATGAATCAGATTTGGGCTTTGGCCAAAGTGTGGCACTTAAATCCAGGCCAGAGTGGTCTGAATTTCATCCAGTGCAGCTCTGGGCCAAAGTAGTTTGAATTTCAATCAGATTTTTTACCCCTAGTGTAGAGAAGCCCCTAAATGCACAGATTTGACCTGCAATAAACGTTAGTGGAGACGAGACTGTTAGATAAATGAGTCTGGAGCAATTGTAGGACATAGAATGAATATGATTTATAAACACTCATAGTTTAGGGTACCAGAACACAAACATGATGTTCTCTAGTTTGAGGAATAAATACCACGGTACCAAATCAGACCCTTATAAATTGGTACATGCTACATACTATTGGAAGATGACCCTTAAGACTGAGGGAAGTGGTATTGGTGGCATCTACTGGTTTGATGCTGCATGTACCTGCCTTATTGCTCATGTTTGTAAGAAAAGAATCTTGCAGAAATCAATCAGATCAGAGTATATGCAATCGTGCGTGGCTATACTGTATGCTTGCATTTTAATATACTTTGCCCTCTGGAGCTCTACTTTGTGAACTATAATTATGAAGCACAATAGGACTGTTTCCACAGCATATCATTCATGATAAGGCTGTTGTTAAGTGAATGGCTGTTTAACTTGTCTCCATTTTTGAATTAAAACTGCAGAGGGCACTAAATGTGCCATGTGGCATGCAAACCAAAACTAATCACCAAATCTTGTTGAGCTGAATGGTACCAGGTGGGCACTGATAGCTTCTTATCTGGCAGCCACTCTTGCTTCTGAGTGACTTGGCACAGTCAAAGTCAGATTTGACCTGCACCATGGATAAGATTTTAATGGGCCTGAAAGTTGACAAGGTGAAAAGTTTGCTGGGGACAGAACTCTTTTGTCAAGTAGTAGAATGAAAAACTAGGGCCGGTATCCAAAGTGGTGTTTCCACTAGCGGAAGCTGCTTCTACTGGTAGCAGTGTGTAGGGGAGAGGTCATTGTCCCTCTGGCCCTCCCATGCACCCTAAAAACCTGCCCTGGAGGATTTCCCAGCCCTTTGGAGTATACTTTCAATACTTCAGAGGGATGGTGGGGGAGGAGAAGAAAGTTCTCACATCACCACAAACATAGCATTGGATTTTGGCCTAATCAGATTAAAACAGACAGAAAAAGCTCCAGAAATAAGACAGAGCATTGTTTAGTCACAAACACTCCATTGAGGCAGCCTTGGCCAGAGAAAACGAGGACAAAGGGAAAGGGGAACAAACAGTTTTCCAGGGGAAAAGAATTAGCAAAATAATAAATGGTGTTGAAATGGTAGGGCATTGACATGAAAGTGAAGCAACCGTCTTCTCTTTTTTCTTTTCTATTTTAATGTTACATAGGAAGCCACCTTAAATTGAATCAGGCCATTAATCCATCTAGTTTAGTATTCTCTGGCCAATAGCTTTCCATGGCTTCATGCAAAATTCTACTCCACTCCTACCTGAAGATCCTTGGTAATATCTGATAGTTCTTATCCACATACTGCCGCTTAGCTTTAGGGTGACATGGTGGTACATGATTACTCATCTGCTTAAATTAATGTTACCTTATTATTAAATCTGAAAAATTGTTCTTAAACTATCCATGGCAGAGGGATGGAAAGCCATGTGTTGTACATCAGAAATGAAGTCTATGGAAAAGGGCCATGACATGATGGTGAAACACATGCTTTACATACAGAAGGTGTTGCGTTCAGCTCCTGGCTTCTCCAGGCAGGGCTGGGAGTGACTTCTATCAGAAATGCTGGAGAACAAAATCAATTTCCAACTCTATGATTCTATGATTCTATAGCTTACTATAGATAACATTGATCCTAGCTGGATAAATGGTCTGATCAGAGATGGGAAAGTTACTTTTAAAAGTAATTAATCCCCATTAGTTTGTTTCAGTGTTTGAAAAATAACCTATTGCCACTACTTGTTCAAAACACAACTTATTACAGTACATCATTTGTTGCATTATTCATTCCTTTCCATTATTTTGTTAAGGGAGGAAACTTAGGATTGATAAGAAAGTGGCATAAAATTACCCCATATCCACTGGGGGTTGGTTCTGGATTGGGGGCCCGTGGATACCGAAAACCATAGTTAATAACGAACACCATTGAAAATAATGGGACTTCTGGTTTAAAATACCACAGAGATGCCTTGGAGGACCTAGAAAATGGCTAGAGAGGACACATTTTCTAGGAAGACTCTATGGTAGATGTGCTGTTTTCTGTCACGTGGATAATTGAATCAGTGGATAATGAATCAGTGGATACGGGGGTCCTACTGTATCTAAAATTACCCTTACAAAGAAATTTTAGAAAATAACTAGAAACCATTACTAATTACACTAATAAAGTAACTTCATTAATTTTGTGCTGTGACTTTGTCATACCTTTTGTTGCCCCCCCCCAACCAATAGTTGCAGGTAACTACATTATTTGTAACTCATTACTTCCTAGGTCTGGGGCTCACTTGGTTTAAGCCAGCTTTTCTTATCCCATAATGCTTGTGACAGTAGTCATCCTGAGCAGGTACTATTAAACCACCAGCCATTCAACTATTCTGAGGAGGTACACAGTGAAGGATGACAAGAAGCCTTCATTATTATTTTTTTTAAAATGTAGAATTACAGAAACTATCTATTGCGACAAATCTACAAAAAAGCTCAGGATAACAATATATTAGGAATGTCTTTGAGGTGCCATAGCACTCATTGGCTTCAGTTTTGTGGTACTTTGGTTGTGGAATGCCCTCCCCATGGAAGTATGACTGGCAGTGGCTACCTCAACATACACACATACATACATACATACGTGTGTGTGTGTGTGTGTGTGTGTATTCCCATGAAACTGTCATGGGAAACACACACACACACACACACACACGTTTCCCATGACATTTTCAGTTGCTGCTGTTCTTTCATTTGATGATACACTTAAGAAGACATTTGTTTATTGTTTTCTGTGTTGGTAATTTTGTCTGCCCTTTTTCTCTGAATGACTAAACTGTATTGCTAAATGTTCAGCAGCAGTTTTAATGCCAAGGTAGTAATTTGAGGACAAAGAAAATTTCATTTGGGGAGAAGTGCTCTTAATTTTTTTGGGAGGGAATGCCTTCATTTTGGTCTCCCCCCCATTTTGTCCTGTCCAACAATGGTCAAGCAGGCTTCTCCCAACCCAAGATGTGAATTTTTCACTTTTTTTTTTTTAAACTGGAACTGACCACATGATCACTTCTATTTTTTCATGGGACTGAACCAATGCCCCCAAGCATGAGTGTATGCTCTCTCTCTCTCTCTCTCTCTCTCTCCCTCGTACATACAATATCCGTATTCTATTAGGAAATTATGGGTCCTGGAGGCTCCCATGAAAAGCAAATAGACCTTTTTTCAACCCATGTTCAAAAGGTGTTCAAAAGGACTTGGAGGGGCCTAGGCCCCGCAGAAACTGCCTCAGAGGCCACATGTAACCCTGATGGCCACACTTTGCCCACCTTGACTAAAAGCAATAGTGGTTGGGGGCATCCTCCATAGTGGGAGAATAAAACTGGGAGGCTGAACAGCATGAAGAATAAATGGAATGGCTGTGCTGTACCTTACTAGTATTAATGGGAAGAAGAACAGGGCATCCCTCTGTCTACATATAATCATTCTTGCATGTTTGTGTGAGGGCTGGCTTGCATGACTATTAGTTGTGTGGCAGCCTCTGTTTTCTTTCTGGAATCTTACTTTGCTAATGCCAAGTGGTTATATGAAGGCTCTGCTAAGAACACAATGCTCAATTCAGTACATTCCTGCAAATATTCCAAGGGTCAATTAAGCATTAGTGTGCTGAACTGCAGTGTCTCCTCACAGTACAGCATTGGTACTGATGCCTTCTCATGAAAATAGTTTGAGTCCAGGCAGCCTTGTGCATCTAGTGCATTGTAGGTGATAGTGGACTGCAGTTCCCATAGGCCCTGGTTAGTATGGCCCACAATGAGGGATGCTGAGATCTGTAATCCAACAAATTTGAAAGTCACTTTTGTCTCCCCTTGAAGGAATTAGGAGCAGCAGGTGATGGGGTACCAAGACTCTAGAGAGCCACTGTCAGAGTAGACAAAACTCTGACAAATAATCTAATTAAAGATTTTCCTTGGTTTTTTTCTGGGCTGTGAGGCCGTGTTCTGGAAGAGTTTATTTCTGATGTTTCACCTGCATCTGTGGCTGGCATCTTCAGATTTCTCACAGCCTGGAAAAACCCCAAGGAAAATCTATGGATGCCGGCCATGAAAGTCTTCAACTTCAAATCTAATTAAACAAATATAAATAAACCCTTTTGTGTTCTCATGTGGCTCTGCATAGGGCAACCTGCATCCTACTGTCCTGCCATGCTGCTCATGACGACCTACATCCAATTGCTAGTCAATACTAGGAGTAGACCCATTGAATGAATGGGATTTATATAAGTACTGATTTACCATTCAATGGGTTTATTCTAGCCAGGATTAGCCAACATTCAGACCAATCTGTGACTGAATTCTCTAAATCCAGGAATATCAAATTGTGGCCTTCCAGACATCATTGGATTGCAACTCCCAAAAGCCCTGAGTGATTATGTTTGCAGTTTTACAGTATCTAATCCAAAGAGAGTCCTCAAATAATTGGATTTTCCATTTTGATGATGTGGCACGATGCTGACATAACACTGATAAGACTTTGAATAGAGACATTGATGACTTGACCAATTATGGCTAATTGGAATTTTCCATTCTGATCCTGGTTCCATCTATATACCTTTTCATCCACCCCCTCTTGAGAAAATACACACCAGTATAACTATTATACTTCAAACAAGTGGTAGATAAAGCAAACTAGATACGTAGTTTTCAAGGTTGTTGGATTTTTTTTTAAAAAAAAGAGAGCTGAATGTAATATGATAAGAACCAGTGTGGACCTCTGCCTCTAAAATATGGGGTTAACATTAATCCACATTTGTTTTTTTGATTAAATACCTCTTCTAGAGATAAAAGTGCTCTTAATGGCTTTGAGAAGAACCTCAGTGTGAACTGTTGTTGATCCAATAATAAGGTTCTGATCTGTGGGTGTGGCATTGCTGCATATGGGTGGAGAAAACAGCATCATATAAGGTATAAAAGAAGAGGCCCTGGTACACTAATTCCCACATGGTGTTTTAAGACCAAATTGCAGCAGCTAAGGGATTCACTTCAGAAACTGCATCTAAGAAAAGAGCACCATGAAGTGGCTAATCCTTGCCCTGGTGTGCCTTCACCTCAGTGAGGGTGCCGTTATCAAGTGAGTATGGAATAATGACATAGCAGCTTTCTCGGTTATTTGCAACTTCAGTTGTATCTGGAAACAAGGGTATGGGAAGGGTTATGTGGCAACAACAGTGAAGTATGAAGGATTGGTGATGTTTTTGGATGAGTGTTATGACCTTTATGTATTCTGAGCCAACTCATCTCACATTTACAGCTAAACCACATGTCAACCAACAGGTCATTTTAAATTTGACTAGAATTGAACTGATATATACAATCTTCAAAACTACAAACTTATTCACACAGTCAAGTATATGTCTGTGTATGATTTTTAAAGTATGGTTGCAAAGAAAAGGAAGTGAAAAAATAAGAAAAGGGTGGAGAGAAGGAAAAGGGATGTGAGGTTGGGCTAAGCATATACATGAAAATAATATGAATATATTTCCAAAAATACATTTTCTGGAATTTTCCATTTATAACAATAAGCTAATTTTTGTTTTATGAGAGAGCCACTTTTTTTTTGTTCACTGAAGGTGTCTGTGGTTTAAAACACTCTTTTTGAAAAAGTAACTCTACAGTTATATTTTAAACCATGTGAAAGAATAGGAAACATTTGGACTTGCAGATATTTTGGATGACAAGCCATACTATGCTTTATACTTGATCATTCCCGACTGAGGCTTCTCAGAACTGAAGTCCTATACATGTGGAGAAATACAGATTCCCATTCCTGTTTCAACACCTAAGTGCTCCACCCACGTACCTTGCTAAGGGACGCCATGGTGTGCAACTTAGATCTATCTATGTTTATTCCAATTAGTCAATTAGCTCAGTTGGGCTTACTCCAGACAATTGAAAAGAGGTAGAAAAAATAACTTATTTGGACCACAACATATAGAATCACCCAACCAGCATTCAAAAAGACATTCAAAAGCAATGTAACCTGTTAGGATCGAGCTAAACCAAATACAGTTGGCCCTCCACATTTGCTGGGATTAGGGGTGCTGGATCCCTGTGAAAGTGGGAAAAAACCACAAATATCTCTACCCGCCCCCAAACATATTTAACACATAAAAATTAGATCCACAGATTCACCAGTGGGTTAGTGCCTTCAAGGTGGTGCAGTTCCTTCACAAGGCAGAAACAGGCAGCTGGTGGGGCTTGCTGTCACCTCCGGTGCTGCCTTGTGCCATTTTTATTAGGGACTTACAAGCCTTGCCGCACATCTGCAGTCTGAGAGAGACTGCGGCCGTGCTTGCAGTCCCTATTAAAAATGGCATAGGGAAGCAGTGGAAGAGGTAGCAAGTAATCTGCAAATAATCAAATCTGCAAAAGTTAAACCCACAATTGTGGAGAGTTGACTGTAGTTCACACTTAGTTGAACTGGGACCCTAGATTACACATTATAGATAACAGCACTGACTTTTTCTTGAATTGTCAGGTGGGAAATATTTCCATAAGGTTCAATTTTACTGACATTTTAAAATGAAGTTTAGTTCTTGTTTTCACATTTAAAAACCCCCACAATACTCTCAGTAAGCAAATGAAGCTCCAGGAGTTTTGGGGTGGGTGTGGATTTGAAACAGAAAAACTGTTCATTTGGAATTTTTGAACACATATGTATACTGGAAAAGTGCATCATATTTTCCAGTAATGTATCTTATAACAAAAGATACATATATGTTACAACCCTTTGCCCACTTCCTTGTGAATAAGCCCAATTGAATGGAATGGTTCTTAGTGTTGAGTTGACATGTAAAGATTTAGGCTGTTAATGTTCTTCCATTTTCATTTCTGGTGAGCAGCAAAAATTACATCTGTGGTTGATTTTAGGAATAGCACCTTTATCCAGTGTGAGCCTTTTTTCAGTTTCTACTCATAAGATTTTATTCGCTTTATTAGTGTTGGGCCCTGTGAGCATGGCTGAGCCCAAAAGATTGGTTCAGGCTTCATGAGAACGTTAGGCTCTGTTTTCCTTATACGAATGGGTCAAGGGGGTTTCTCCTCTGAGCAGGAGGGAGTTAGCATGCCATTCCCTTGGCCTACGAGATAAGGATGTTTGGATCTGAGAACACCTGGCCTGGCTAATTGGCCTAAGAAAGTTTCCCCTGCTAATGAGCTAAGTTTACACTGGTTGTGAAAATTAATCCATATAAGCGAGGAGCAGATTGAGGGTAGTGCCTTCCTTTCTAGTGTGTGAAGCCTGAAGGGTGGGTGGATTTTTCTCTTGCATTTTGCCTTTTTCACATTGCTTACTAAAAATGCCTTTTTGCTTGCCAATCTTCTGTTGTTAATAAAGGTAGCCTACTTCAAGCCCAGAACTGTCTGTGGTTATTTCTGCCTGCTTCACATCCCTCAACCCAGCAGGACCCCAAGTCAGGGTGGCACTGCTAGTGTATAACAATTAGACAAATGATGGTTTATTTAGCTTAGCATTCTTTCTCAAAACTAGATAGCAAAATACTACAGTATTGGGAAACTCACCTGTCCCTTGGTCATGGGAAATGTCAGGATTGTAGCTATTTTTAAAAATTTTCTTCAGCTTATCAGAGTTATCCCATAAGTGAATATGAAGGGAGGAAAACACAACACAGTCTTGAGACATCTGAAAGACTGTTGTTTTTATTGTAACAGACTACAGCAGGTTTTTGTTGTTGTGTGCCTTCAAGTTGTTTCCAACTTATGGTGACCCTAAAGTGAACTTATCACAGGATTTTCTGAGGCTGAGAGTGTGTGACTTGCCCAGTGGGTTTCCATGGCTAAGTGGTGAATTTGAATCTTGGTCTCCAGAGTTCTAGTCCAATGCTCAAACCACTATGCCACGCTGCCTGATTATCCTCTGAAAAATTTGAATATAAACACTGTGTTTTAGCTATGAGGGTTAACACCCAAACCATTCTATTATTTACAGTATAAACACAAAAACCCTGGGGTCAGCCAGATGGGAGAATTCGTTGAGATAAATAGCGAATTACCTCCCTATTGCTGCAGAGTCCATTTGTGCCCACGGCTCATTCACAAACTTTGCTGGAAGGGAAAGTTTGCAATTTTGCAGTTCACATGGAGCACAGTGAAAATAATGGTGGCCTCAAGTTGCATCCCTAACCCACCCACCCATTTTTTTTTTAAAAAAAATTGGAAGCGGAGCAGCTATTTTCCACTGAAATAACCCTTTGTTATACTTTTCGTCTGCCTCTTGACTGACTGTGCCCACAAAAACAAAACAATAATGGCGGCTCCAGCATTGCAAGCCCTCACTTGCAAGCCTGCCCCCTCTGAGAACCAACCAATCAGATTTTAGCCCCTTTTCGAAATGGTTGTATAAACTAACTACTATGCGCAATTTTGCACACTTTTGAAAAAAGATTGCAGGAAACATTGGAAGCTGTTACTGCTATCTATATGGAGTTTTCAGCCCCCCTCCTTCTTGATATGGTGAATCCCGGCAGGAGCTCATCTAAACAATAGGCACTTTGCTCACATTCCTGACGGATTTTTTTTTGTGTGTGTGTCATGTAGATGAGCCCCTATTTTCTTCGGATATCACAATCTAGATAGTCAAAGAAAAGGAGTGGGGGGGAAAACACAGCACAAGACAAAACCACAATCCCCAATGGTCTGACTTAACACCTTTTATTAACTCAGTTGTATCAGTCGAAAAATAAGTAAACTTTAAAGATGGACAAAATCCAGAGACAGATTTCTTCATGATGGCAGGAAGGAAGAGAAAACTTCTGAGATGACATCATCATCATCAGACATTTTTATCCCACCTCCTCCAATGAGCTCATGTTAGTGCACAAGATTCTTCACTTTCCCCATAACAACCTATGAAGTAGGTCAAGTTGAAGCAAGTAACTGGCCCAAGGTCATCTAGTGAGTTTCACAGCCCAGTGAGGTCTTGAACCTGAATTTACCAAGTTCCAATCTATCACTCTAACCACTCTGCCACATGGTCTCTCTAGCAAACTTTATTTAATATGGACTCCTTAAATATTACTGCTGGAATCCTATGTCACCTTATACTTAATGTAAATTTATGTATACTTAGCTAAGTAGCAAAGGTGCTAAGAAACCCTGTTAGTGAATTGTGAAGATGCGTATTGGGACACCAGCGATGTGTGTCAGTCACTTGGCTAGCTGTGCTATGTAGTTACATAACAGTAGCCCTCTGCTGGATATGGACTTTTAAAAACTGACCATTTCTAATTCCTGCATACGTAAGTCCACTTATGAAGACATAACTCCCATACAGGATTCTTGCCTATAATTGTAATTTTCATATGGGTCAAGTCAGTGAATGACTCTTTGCTTCTTCATCCCATACAGAGTTCCTCTGAAAAAATTCAAGTCCATGAGAGAGGTGATGAAGGAAAAGGGTGTTCTTGAAGACTTCCTAAAGAAGAATCATTTTGATCCAGCAAGCAAGTACTTCAACAACTTTGCCTCTGCCTATGAGCCCCTGGCTAACTACATGGATGTGAGTATCTGGCTGCTTGAGTAAAACTACTAGAATTATGGAAAGATGGAAACTAGAAAGAGAAATAGCTGTTGTTTCAACAAGTCAGAAGTCTGGTTCTGATTGAATGCCAGCACTGAAGTCCTACCCATCAAAATTTTTACCTTAAGATTTGGGAGTGGAATTTTGGTCCTCATTGTGTATGACTCTGAATTAAAAGAGAATGAAGGGTTTATGAACTCAAATGGGAAAAATATATTATAATTTGGAAATCATGCAGACGATTAACATGTATGTTACACTTAGCAGTGAACTAGATCTGAAAACATGGTTGTAGTGTATGTAGTAATGGTGACGTGATCATATGGACTATACTTTAGAAAGCTCCCTGAATCAGTTGGAATGTTTTCTGAAACTGCTAATTCTGAAATCTGAATCTTCATTTGCGAAGAAAAGCCAGAGAGAGAGAGAGGAAATTCTGAAATATGTATCATTTCTTTTAAATATTGTTGTTTAAGACCTCTCATGAAATACCTGGGGAAGAGGATTTTCTTCTTAATTGTTTCAAATAATTGTTGTGCTGGACATGCAAAAATTCTGTGGCTAACAGTGTGGGGAAGGCCACTGACGACAACAGTGTCCTCCCTCCTCTAGATGTCCTACTATGGAGAGATCAGCATTGGAACCCCACCCCAGAACTTCTTGGTTCTCTTTGACACCGGGTCATCCAACCTCTGGGTGCCTTCAGTCTACTGCCAGAGTGAAGCCTGCAGTGAGTATCTCCCCACCCTGCTAGTAAGGGAACTGAACAATATTGCATGAGTGAAGATACTGATACTTAGCAGGTGAAAAAAATTATGCAGCTGCTGATCATTATCTGTAAGTGGGTGAGATTGTGGGTTGCTTAGGATATTATAAACTTTGGAGCTCAAAAGTGACTCCTTTCTATCTTCACCCTGCAATTTCCACGACTAGCGAACCATCCATTGTTCAACCCCAGCCAGTCTTCTACTTACTCCACCAATGACCAAACCTTCTCTCTGCAATACGGAACTGGAAGTCTCACTGGGCTCTTTGGCTATGACACTGTAACGGTAAGTATCAGAGGTCTAAGAGGGAGGGATTTACTTCACTGGCAACAAACTGATGCTCATACACTAGTGCAGTGATTGTAGTCCAAAAGAGTTACTTTTCTAAGCTCTGTTCTGGACTCCCTTTATACCAAATTAACAGAAAATCAAGAGATAAACTCTTAAGACTTCAGCCTCTTCATCTTGATGGTGACTGTACATGTTTCCACATATAGTTTGAATTGCCCAGGTCTCATTAGATCACTTATTGCATATAAAAAGTTTCTTTTTAATCCTGAATATTTGTGGAATCATTCATTCAGTCAGATGGCTACACTCTTCTGACAGCTTGCATTTTTCATAGTGATAAAAATCCTTGTGATGTTGAAGGCTTTCATGGCCGGCATCCCTAGATTTTCCTTAGTTTTTTTCCGGGCTGTGAGGAAGAGTTTATTTTTGACATTTTTTTCCAGAAGAGTTTATTTCTGACATTTCACCTGCATTTCTGACACTTCGCCACAGATGCAGGCGAAACGTCAGAAATAAACCCTTCCAGAATACAGCCTCACAGCCCAGAAAAAAACCAAGGAAAGTCAATAAAAATCCTGTTTTTCCTGTTTTTTTGTGTTGATTTTTCTCTACCATTCCCCTCTAGATCCAAGGCATTTCCATTACCAATCAGGAATTTGGCTTGAGTGAGACTGAGCCTGGCACTAACTTTGTCTATGCCCAATTTGATGGCATCTTGGGTATGGCCTATCCTGCCATCTCTTCTGGTGGTGCCACCACTGTAATGCAAGGACTGCTGCAGGAAAACCTTCTTGATGCTCCTGTTTTTGGCTTCTATCTGAGTGGGTAAGGATGGAGACCTTTTTCCTTTTGCATTTGATATGCCTCAATCTGTCCCATGAGTCTATAGATCTGTTTGTATATTTCTCCACAGTCCTGCCATCCATAGTAAAGATAAATTACATTAAGAAGCCAGTCTTCTGTTTTGTTGGTTTAAATTTGTAACCTTAAAATTTCATTTTCATTCACCTTCACTTCACTAGTGATGGGCAAACTGGGCAATGAAGAGAAAATAATGGGAATTATACACTCTAGACTTCTAACATTAATTCTTCCCTGTCCAGAATGGCAGTGGTGGGTTCCCTTTACAAGAGAAATTTAATTTCCAAAGATGTCAAATATACACAGCTATTCATTACAATTGTTGGTGCTGCGCACTCACCTATGAGATGCGCTAGACTGGGAGAGAAAGACTAGCTGAAAGTCACCTGGTGAACATCATGGATAAGGCCTTATCCATACTACACAAATAATCCAGTTGGAAACTGGATTATTTGCCATGGCTCTTCCTATGGAATCCAGGTATTTGTAGCTTTACTTGGTCTTTAGTCTTCTCTGCCAAAGAGTACTGGTGCCTCGCTGAACTACAAATCCCAGGATACCATAGGAAGAAGTCACGGCAAATAATCCAGTTTCAAACTGGATTATTTCTGTAGTGTGGATGCATCCTCTGTGTGCATTTGACTACTGATTTCCCTGGCTGAAGACTAATACTCTAACACCTACACTATACAGCCTGCAGTGATGGAAGTTAGTTAGAGCATAGCTGAAATTGTTATCAAGCGCCTGCCATTTCAGATGCAGTCAATGGGGACATCTGTCTATTTTAGGGTTCTGTTTGTTGTGTTGTCCTTTAAGTCTGGAGCCTGACATATGTCTCAGTGATGGTGCAGTCTTCTGTAGAACTAATGAAATGCTTCCTCTCTTGCATATTTCTCCTGATAGGAATGAGGGTTCCCAGGGTGGTGAACTTGCCTTGGGAGGAGTTGATTCCAGCCTGTACTCTGGTCAGATTGTTTGGACTCCAGTCACTCAAGAAGCTTACTGGCAAATTGGGATTGAAAGGTAAAGCAATTTACAGTTGGGACACTGTGAACAGATTGTACACTCACTGGCCTGGATCCAAAGGTGCCTATATGCTTGTACAGCTCCTGGTGACATGAGCAGTTGCACTTTTTCAAATGCCTTCATGGACAAATGGTTCTCTAATTGCCATTCCTCTTTCTCCATCTATTTGGATGGCACAATGGGCATCCAGGGCCAACCCTTCCCTCCCACAAGCAAAGATGGTCACTGATTAGCCCACAGGGAGAGCAGAACCTCCCAGCCAGTTCTTTGGGTGCCTGAACTGCCTACTGCTAGACTTGGACATTTCCTTCCTCTTCCTAAAGCCTACAGTCCCATGTAAATACATTGCAGGTTTTCCACAACATGACCTTAGCCAATAAATCTACTTCTCTTGGTTCAGTTTAGTATTTCCAACTGCAAATGATATTACATACTGTGGAACAAGGCCAAAGTGTATGTCCTTTGTTTATAGCCCCTCTAAAAATCATGGCTAAACAAGAAGCAGACGTGCCTTATTCAATTTATTTTGGACTCTGGTGCAACTCTCACTTCTTGTCTTAAGATCTGAAAACAAGAAATAGGACTGTTATAGCTGAATTTAAAAAGTTGGAGCAGGACAAGAATCCTACTTTCATTATGAAGCACTTGTTTTAAGCTAAGAGAAGACCATAGGGATGGTTCTGGTGATATCATGAGAACACTGAAAGCAAGTATAGAGGTTTGACACCTTTGATATTAACCCTCCCTGTCTCATTATCTAATACAAATATAAATGATTTTTAAAATTTTAATAACTTTATTCATTAATTATCACAACACATATAACATTTAAATTAACACAAAAGACTACAAACAATAAAAGTAACAAACAAAACAAAAGAGAAAACAAAAAAGGGGAAAAAACTAATAACCTCTCCACCCCCATTAAAACTACTTCCCCTTTCCCCTGACTACAGATCTTATTCTATGAAATAGTATTTCTCTATAAGATACATCCCTTGTACTTATTATCTTTCTTTATGATATAAAATATCACTTAGACCATAAAAAGAGAAATATAAATGAAAACAACTTTTAAATGTTCTTTCTCTAGCTTCTATATTGGCAACCAGATCAGTGACTGGTGCAGCCAGGGATGCCAGGCAATTGTGGACACTGGCACGTCTCTCCTCACTGCTCCACAGCAGGTCTTTGGTGAGCTGATGGAATATGTTGGAGCTGAGCAGGACAGCAATGGTCAGGTAAGAATACAGAGCTATATATAATGAGGAAGAAATTCACTAACCAGAGAATACTTAATATCAGTATGAAAAAGTTTGGTTTGAATCCTATTTTTATTCCCAGCTAGAATCACTGGAATTTACCGACATGTTGGCTCAATGTTAAACAACGGAGTCAATGGATTTACTGGAACTGGGATTAAACTATTTGATTCAGGCCTTAGTACGGACTTGTTCTTTGACTCCATGTGCTGGGTATATGTTCTAGTGTAACTAAATAATCAGACAAGGAGTCTAGTCTCTTGTGGAAATTACTTCAATTATTTGGGTGTATTACTCAGATGTCAAAAAGTTCCTAGATTATCTGCTTAGTTATGGCACTGGGTGGCAGTGTGGCTGTGACTTTGGACTTGTTATGAGTGTGGCTTTGGACAAACCATAGAAGATCCGGGGGTAAGTGCCCACTGCTGCCATGTTGGATTTTCGCTTTAGCGAGCGATTGCTAAGGTGATAAAATGAAGGTTTGTGCTATCTTCTCTCTCTTTCTTTTTGGGAAAGGTGGGATATTGTTCGTGTGCACCATATAAATAGTTTTTTTAAAAAAAAATAGGCAGTGGCAGATTCAAAAAATGCACGTAACCCACTCGCGGCCACCACCTCAGCTACAGGCATGCAAAGTTTAGGGGGGCTGTAAAACTGTTAAGACAGGTCGCAGCTGCTGCGACTTCCTATTACTGTGGAGCAGTCCATTTTTCCCCCCTCATGTAGACTGGCCCCAGGATTCTAGTTTTAATGAGGAGGGAGGGAAGTCTCAAAATCCCAATTGTTTTTAGACATCCTGAAACACAATCATGATTGAAATATCTTACAACATTGCGCTTCTCTTGTTTCTTCTTCCACAGTATGTTGTCAGCTGCAGCAACATTCAGAGCATGCCCACCATCACATTTGTCATTGGTGGAAGCAGCTTCCCTCTGAGTCCCTCTGCCTATGTCTTGGAGGTATGTGATTCTCTTGAACAGCTGATCTCTTTCATGCTGTCTATGTTGGATGTTTCAGTACTTAGGACCAAGTATATAATCTACATATTTGCTTATGGCAAAATAGGTATTCATACTCTACTTCATAAGTAATGGCATACATTATTTTTTCTTCATAAAGGCCACCTGCATACAGGTGGTAAATGTGACCCTATGAAGAAGTCCTTATCATTGGAAAATGCTTCCAGCTCCAGTAGATACCTAGGAAAGAGCTTCAAGATGCTTTTACTCTAGTGATTATTTTAGCCAAGAACTGGAATTAGTCAACAAATGCAGAGCACAACAGTGCCATTGATTGATGGGCTACTGCTTGTAGGCTTCATTTTAGAGATCTGCAAAGCAACATGATAATACATCTGGGATGTGTGTGTGTGTATTCTTTCAAATCATCTGTTGACTTATGGTTACCATGAATTTCACAGAATTTTCTTAGACAAGGAATACTCAGAACTGGGTTGTCATTGCCCTCCTCTGAAATACAGCCCACAGCAGCTGGTGTTCCTTGGTGGTCCCCCAGCCAAGTTTAATGCAAATCAGCTAGTTCAGATACACTAATGCAATTACCTTACTTTAAAAAATAGCAACACACAAGCATCAACATTAGAAAAGATGAAAAAAATCTTTTGTTGTTGTTCACTTTTTTGGGGTTCCACATTCATGCCACACTTTTGACTGCCTTTTCCTTCACAGAACAACAGTGGCTACTGCACAGTTGGCATCATGCCCACATACCTGCCATCCCAGAATGGGCAACCCTTGTGGATCCTTGGTGATGTCTTCCTCAGGTCCTACTACTCTGTTTATGATCTTGGCAACAACCAGGTTGGCTTTGCACCAGCAGCATAAACCCATTCAGCATTCTTAGGAGCTTCATCAAGCCTCTTCCTTCTTCTTCCTTCTGATTCTTCAGTCTGCTGCACACTAAAAGTCCACTACTCACTCACCTCCCTTTGTAAGGACTTGGGTGCTTTTCCTATGCACCATTTGAAATATCTCCTGTGAAAATCCATAACATGATTGTTGGCTTTCTCTCCAAAGCTGCTGCAAACAAATAAATTAATTACACAAATTTGTCTCATGTGGATTTTTCCCTGACTTGTTTGTGAGAAAAATGTTTATGAAGAATGTTTGGGAGAAACGTGAAATCCCAAAGTCTTTGCTAAACTTCAGAATGTAATTATTTATCTCTTCCCCCATTGCTTTGCTTGGGATGGTTTAAAAAATACACAGTTGTGTAATTTATACTCATATAGTTACCCAATAATTATCTCCCTATTTTGGTCTCTTAGGACAAAATGACTAAGATAACTATAGGGTAACAACTTATTTAGGAGTACTTTTTTTTCACTGTCAATAGTTGATCCCTCTTTTACAAATAATCAAAATACATGCTTACCTACACATGAAAAAAATAATCAGAGGTATAGTGTATTTGATAGCTGCAGCCTACATTCTCCTGAATTAAGCAGAAGCACACCACAGGTAGAGTTTATGGGCTGTGCTGGCAGTCTTAGGGTTTTCCATACTATATAATTTCAGATACAACATGCTCTCTACATTGGAAATAGCATGCCTATTGAATTTGGTGTGTACAAATGACTGAGAATTTCAGTTTTGATCATGTTTAAGAATTTACCAAATTTTCATCATCTTTGGCATGGACAGAACTCAAGGTTTAAAAAAATTCAAACACATGAGAAAGCCTGAGTTGTCTAAGAACCCATTCCTTCCCACAGTTTTCTGCAAGATAGAGGCAGGGCTCTTAAATTCACTGAACAGTGATGGTGCTGAGCCACTCGTGAATTATGAAGTCAAGGCAGTATCATGAGACAGCACCATATTGCCCTTGTCATCATTACACTATACACTATTACACTAGTATGGTGGTTATAGAGTTTTCGTGTTTTGGAGTATCACACTCCTAGTTTTCTTGGTTGCCCTTGTCATCATGCAAAGACAAATCAGAGCCCTCCCTTACATCAGACAGAAAGAACCAATGGCTTCAGGTGACAGATGCTGGTGGACAGTAATAGGTGTTCCTCTCAAATGCCCAGCATGCATCTTGTCAACTAGTCTGCTACCCTCAGGTATAGACAATATTCTTGAAGTACGATTGTTAAAGTAAGATTCAGTTGCCAGTCAAGTTAGCTTTTGTACATGGAAGGAGGTGGTACCATCTTCTTTTTGCCTCAAATAGCGAAAAAACATAGTCAGCCCTGACACAAATTTTCCCACACTTACAGCATGCTAGCAGCTTTATTTATACTTCTGGCAGGGAGGTATTCCATACAATGGGAAGACTTTTGTGAAAGGTGTTAGGACAGCTATGTGAAGAAGTAATTTCACTGAGAGAACATTTCAAATGCTACCACACTAATTAACTTATACAAGGTTTTACATGAGCAAAATGTACTCTCCATAGGAATCCCAGTAGCAGACCTGCAAACTTTTCTATGTTTAGAATAGTTGTTCTGGGGTTTCAGGATGTGAGCAGGAAGGTGTGTGGTATATAGAGTTCATATACACATATATGCCTGCATATGTGGGAACACCACTAAAAAAAAAATCACCTAGTCTATACTGTATACTGTTTACCCAACCTCCAATTACATTACAATTGGAATATAACTCTAAAAAGAATATCATGAGCCTGATGGCTTGGTGTCTTCTAAAAATTATAAAAATGCAGAAAGAGGGTTTATTTTTTGTTATGCCTGAAGTTATCTTAAGTGTGGGTGTGTAGATAGAGATGATGGTCTCATTTTTGTGGTAACCATTGGCTGGCCTCTATACTAGTAATGTGCATGATGTCTCCCAAACACCATTCTGGAAGCATTTTCAGCATCTTGAGATGTTCTCTTTTTGGCTTCTTTATGCCTAACTGGAATGTGCAATTGCACAGTCTTTCCCCCTAATCATAAACAAATACCAGTCCTATGGGGTAGCTGAGTTGCCCATGAATAATTTCACCACTTAAGAACACACAATAGGATGCATGGATGCAGTGCAAATTGAGCAGGAGTGGGTAGCTGTTGCAGGTCTAGGGACCAATTTTCTACTGCTGGAACCCCCGTGGGAGTGACCCAAAAACTGCCGAAAATACAGGCCAGAATTCTGTTGGATAACTGAATGCATAACATAGTTATGCATTCACAACTGCTAGGTATACATAATCCCTACACAGCCGCTAATTTAGGGGCTATATAGGGACCATGAAAGTCCCCTTTACCCCCCTTACCAATAAGCAGCCACTATGATCAACAGGAGTGCAATACCCTGTTGATTGGGAAGCAGCTGGCTGAGGTTCCCACTCCCCATTTGCTTGCCTGATGTGTAAGCAATCTCTGGCACAAGGAAGCTTTGCAACAGGGATCCTTTTTCTACCTGCTGCACCAGAGATTGCTCATGGGAGGGGGATGGGAATGCCAGGCAGCTGCTTCTCAGTCAACAGGGAAATGGACTCCAGTTGCTCTCAGCAGAGGCTTACTGGTAAGTGAGGTTTGGGGTGGGGATTATGCCAGAATTCACTACATAGCATGTTGTTACAGTGCTATGTAGTACACAATGGTTGTAGAGGATTCTGACATAAAATAACACCAAAGTCAGAAGCGGCTGGGTACAAGGACTCCGGAATGGGGTTGGTGTGGGGGATAAGATAACCCCTCCCAATACTAGAATAGGGGGCTGTGTCCTCCTTGAAATGTTCTGCCAAAACTGTACAACAAGGGCTTCTATGTAATTGAGACCACTCAGTAATTATCAATCAGAACAGTACTATGTGACCATGGTTTTGTTATTGCTGTTATGGTACTCAAATTGTTCCCAGCTTCAGCTGGATGATGATGATTGATTTAATGCAATGTCTTTAAGTGTTCATTTTGTAAAAACATAACTTCAAGTACTGTAGCCAAAACTAGTAACAGTCTGCCTACCAATAGTGAGCCCCTCAATCTTAAATATAGTAACAAGTTCCTTGGCTGCATGTTCACTTCTGTTTTTTTTTTAAAAAAAACAGGACCCGAATTGTGTATAACCTAATTAGCTACAGTTACGTAGCTATTTAGTGACTCCTGGTGGACTCCCCCAATCCCCACTTACTGGACAGTAGCCCATGTGAGCAACAGGCCTCTGTTCCCCTGTCAGCTGGGCAGCTGCTGACTGATGTTCCCACCCCTCCTGTGAGCCATATCTGTTGTGACAGTCAGAAGCAGAATCTCTGTCATAATTCTTCCATGCACTAAGGATCACTCATGGGAGAGGGTGGAAACATCCGTCAGCTGCTTCCCAATTGACAGCTTCCCAATTGACAGACTCCTGTTTTTTAAAGGGGCTGCTCCCTAGTAACTGGGGACTGGGACTATCTAAATTAGGGACTATGTAGGGAACATGAATATGAACCAGTCATGAATGTGTAACTCTAGATTATGCACTTGTAAGTGCCTTTGTGAGCTCCAGTGTTCTAAAATAAAAATTAAACAGTGCAGAAGGGCCCAGCAGCCTATCTAAAATGTGAATTTCTGCTCCTGGAAACCTTCAGGAGGCACAATTTGTCCCTTTTCTCTTTTTAGTCAGTAAAAAGGCATTTCAGGGACTTGGGATGGGCCAAGGGCTTCAAAAACAGGCCTATAGGGGTAGGTGCAGTCCCAGAGCCTCACTTTACCCAACCCAGAATAACAGTACAGGAATACTGTAAGGAATCAACATGGTCAGACCAGCCATGAGGGAAAGGAAGACAACACACTCAGGCATGGAGTGGGGGAAAAATTAAGGGCAGCAGGTGGTTGGGGTTCCAAGACCAGGACAGAAAAACCTCTTATTTCTAACAACAAGTTAGGGGCTGGTACTGTGGGTCTTTCTCATGCAGTGTAAACATATGACTTACCCACTTATTTGTACACCCTATGCAAATATTGGAAGTTAAAACCATAATTTTCTGCACGTAATTCCTTAACTACATTTTTACACTCTGATGTTAAGAAACCTAAGGCAACCCAGTGAGTTTTACTCTGAAAATGATTCCACACACATATTCATCTTACTTTATGTTAATGCTGTGGCTCTGTCATTCAAACTGCAGAGAAGTGTCCAAATTTCAAGGGAAGCTGAATGGACAGAGAGATTGGAAAATGATTTCTTACAGGGCACACCACTTAGATTTCTCCTAACAGTGGAGCTCTTTAACTCTGTAGATGCTGGTCTCTCTTGATTATTTAGGTATTTTAAGATAGATTTAGTCTCACTGGTAAAACTGGACTTTACCTGTTTAATGTTGCCCTTTGCTTGCCAGTAAGTAAGCAAATGGTGTCCTTACCCTTAATGTCACCCTTTGCTGGGCCAGATAAGCATTCTTGAAAGCAGTTGGGATGGCTCATCAACAGCATCAATTGCTAATTAGCCTATATAGATGGATAATATTTGGCAATATTTAAGCTGGCACACTTTGAATGTGTTGTGCTACAACTTCCACCATCTCCAGTTAGAATGGTCACTGGTTGCATTGTCTAAGGATGATGGGAGATGTATTCCAACACATCTGGAGGGTGCTTGGTTGGGGAAGGCTCATGAGTCCTAAATGAACAGCTCCACTATATTCAACACACTCCACATGTAGAACCTTAGCTAAAGATGTTATGAGTGATGGGGGAATAACTCTCCAGAGGTATCAGTCTGAAAGGTCTGCTATTTCCCCTTTAGCAGATTTTAGTGGAAAGGAAAATGGTGGAGTGTGAAAATAAAGGAATGTTACAAAAAGGTGATGACAACATCTGAGTTCCCTTCACACCCAAACCCTATAAATGAAGCAGCACCATTGCACAATAAAAGTTTTCTTACACCTTCATTAAGCTCCTGGCAAGATCAAATCAATACTGTATTGCTTTTTGATCTTGTTCTGAAATGGCAGAGTATAGGAGCAAAACAAAAGGTTCATGTGCAGGAGTTTCTGAGTAAAAACAAAAGGTTCATGTGCAGGAGTTTAATTCAGGTTTGGAACAGAAATGGAAAGAGTATTTGAAAATATTCCAAGAACTGATCAAAAAACGAGTTGTTCAAGCATCAGAAAACGTAATCAGGACTGATGAGTATCTTCACAGTTTGGGATTTGTTCTGTACAAAATTTGCATGTTTTTGTACAGAAAATAGCATTTTCTGCACAGACAAGAAGCTCTTCTCCTCAGAGCATAGTATTTTCTGCTCAGAAAATAACAAACAATGCAGTTTCCTTCACAGAAAATGATGTTTTCTGTGCAAAAAACCCTCACATGGAAGTTTGGTGCAGAGTAAGTCCCAAACTGTGAATAATCTTTGAAAACTAGTTTTTGAAGACTTTCTTGAAAAGGGAAGAAAGTTGCTAAAATTGTTTCTGAACAAAATTAAGATTTGCATCCCTAGTTCAGGATGTGGGTGCTAAATTCATTGTCACCACCTAGAGCTATTCTTGGTAGCCACCCAAGGGAATAATGCTATGTTAGATGGCTTTTAAAGAGAGATTAGACAAAATAATGGATGATGTGGTGTCATTTGTTACCAGTCATGATAATGGCATATAACTTCCAGGATCAGAGGCAGCATGCCTGTCAATACCAGTGGGGAAAGATGAACAGGAGTCTATTATAACATTCATGACCTGCTTGTGAATTTTTCATAGGCATCTGGTTGACAATTGTGGGATGCTGGAATAAATAAACCTTTGCTCTCATTTATCAAGGCCCCATTTTATACTCATATATGGTCTTATTATGTCAAGGAACTTTCCCCAGAAGATTTTAGTTAGAGTGATACTATGTCATCATGTGGCACTGCTTCTAGAGGCTTTTTAGAAAGGGAATTGCAACTGTCAGTCAGTACTGGCCAGGAGGAACTCTATGCAGTATTTTGGTCATATCCTAACCATCTGTCCCACAAAGTTGACAGCGGGATAGCAGGCCATATTTCACCTTCTATAAATCTGTTCCCCTCACAATTCAGCAAAATGCTCTCAGATAAGAACATTTGGATAAGTACTATGTGATTTTCCAGTTTGGGCAATGCTTCCTGACATCATCTTAGGCATGGTGATAGCATATCTACAGAAGGTTTCTGCTCAGCAGCTCTGAGAAATATAATTAAATAAACACTTCTAAAGAGGCAGAAAGGGGAAGAGAAGTCTCCCTCTGTCATAGGTATTGTTTTCCATAAGTCTTACACTGTAAAATATAAATAACCCCATAGCTGGGGATGTAAGGTAAGCACAAGATTATCATCTTCCTGTATCCATTAGCTTAAGACATTTGTTACATATTACATATATCCCAGGGTGGTTTAGCACCTATTGAAAATTATAATAAATACAAAAAAAAATGCAAATATTAAAACATTAGAAAAATTTAAAGACATATGAAGTATGGAATAAAAGTATGCATTTACAAGTATGTAAAATATCTTAAAACCCTGAAAAAACCAGATAGGTCTTGTCTAGTGCTTACTCTTATTATCTCACATCCCTGTAATCACTCAAAAGAAACACCATGGAATTATTGCATGACGACCACTAGCGCTTCAAGAATGGGAGTTTACGTCCACGATCTGGCATGGGTGAGATTTCAGTGGTTCTCACGAGAATACATGAGCACACTTAAAACTCCAAAAAAACCCCTTAATTAACAAAGTAAATGAACACACAAGTACTGAAACAAGCCTAAAAATGTTCAAACTAAAGGGGGCAGTTCATAAAAAGAGCATCCTGTGCTTCATTTTCGCACTCTCACCCAGAAGTTTTCTCACTGAGGACTGCCCATTCATGCTATGATCCCGTGATTACAATGGGATGTGGCTCCGCAACAATCAGTAGCGCGAAAAGAGTGCTGTTGACAATCTATTGACGGCTTGTCCCATAAATGAGAAAGAACATCTTTTTCGTGGCTGGAGCATGGAGTAATAATGTGAAGATGATGACATCATGCAATAGTGGAGTCCATTCGTGCTACCCTGATATTGTAATCCTGTGAATTTTGCTGCATCTGATAATGTCCTATGACTCTGGAGATCAGGGTTTGAATCCCCATTCAGCAATGGAAACCCACTGTCTCAGCCTCAGAGGAAGGCAAAGGCAAACCCTCTCTGGACAAATCTTGTCAAGAAAACCCCATGATAGGTTCATTTTAGGGTCTTCCTAAGTCAGAAACGACTTGAAGGCACACAACAAACATACAAATCCTTAACATTCATCCAGGCAGACTTACACAGAGGCAGGCATCCCTGAAGATACTACCTGGTTCCCAAGCCATGTAGAATTGGGCTTCAAACAAACTGGTGGTGCCTAAAGAAGGACATTCCAGAAATGATGAGAGACTATCCCAGGATTTTGAACCAGCTGTAGTTTCTGAACTACCTCCAAAGGCAGCCTCATTACAGTTCTCTAAACCAGGCATTTGGCAAGAGGTCAACCATTTATAGAGCACATTTGTTTCAAAACAACACATGAAAATGATTCAAGAAACAGTCTGACTGGGAAAAAATTCAGGAGCTGGTGAAAGAATTCAGGAGCAATTATACCATATTCCCCCAAATAATGAGTTTGAACTCATTGTCTAAGGTTGCTTTACAATATTAATTCTTTTAGTCTACACAAGTTCTAGAGTAATTCAGTTTCCTTTTTTCTTTGATATGGATATAAATCCTTGCTATGCCTTGGCAGCACTCTTGTGAAAGAAAAATGTCATGTGGAAAAGGTCTGGATTAATGATTCAAGAAAATATAAGGACAGTGGAGAAAAAGAACAGAGGAAAAAGTTCTCTATTAAATTTAATTTTCTTTGTGTTCCAGTTTGTTCATCAATAGCAGTATTTAAAATAATGGCCATTTAAAAAAAAAAAATCCAAGCTATATATTTAGAGATTTCTCCATCTGAAACATCAGAAGTTATATGTTACCAAAATGTGGAAGCTTAGAGGAACATAAATAATTGGAATATGATATTTAAGTCACTTTCATCATCTTCCATCATTTGTGATGTATGTCTTCTATAATATTCTATAATAAAAAAACTATGTTATTGTAACCCTCTCTAACACTCTTTCTGTTTTGGTTGAGCCGATGTGGGAGAAAAATGGTAAGTTGTTAACAGGGAAAAAAGAAGTTACAAATTTGGAATAGCTTCTCACATTATGTTGCATACATCTGAGTGTGAAAATATATCCACATGAAATATATTTCAGAATCTTATTCAGTGCTAACGTACAAGGTGAGATGCATTGTTACCTTTGAAATATCAGTGACTTTGAGAAATCTACTTCAATGCACATTTAGCTGTGAATTTATCAGTTTAGAATGAAACATAACATTAAAATACAATAGCTAGGACAACTTGCCAAGGTCATGGAATCACATGACGCAGTAGGGCACTAGGGGAGTGCAGAGAGGCTGAACTGCACCAGGTGACACTGGCCTTAGAAATGCCACAGACAAGACCCAATATTTTAGCGGGGAAAAAACTGGCATTATTGTTTTATATTTGTTGGAGTCAAATAAAATTTGAACATGGACAGCTTCATGTAAGTATTTGTCACACCAGCTGTTACTATCAACTTGACTTTTGTTATTTCAGAAAAGAATACCAACACTTATCAAGGAAACTGATAATGTTCTGGCTTATTGATATCTTATCACTTTTTTGGCTAGTCACAAAGCTTTCAAAAACTTTCCATAAGCTTTCAGTCACTTCATTTTGTCAAAGCCAAGGGCACAAATTACATTAAGACGAATTGTAACAAAGGACATTGATGCTCTATCATTTGTAAGAAAACAGAAGTGTAGATAATGTGGGGAATTAAGAATGAACAGATAAGGCAGCAGAGGACAATTATCCTGAGTATAAAGCTAGGGGCACAACGTTGGTAACTGTGGACAAGTTCTGTGCATTCTTCAGATGATCACATCAGCAAAGATACTAATCACCATGAAGTGGCTGATCCTAGTACTGGTTTATCTGCACTTGTCAGAAGGACTGGAGAGGTAACTATCACAGACCCCTGTGATCAGGGATATGATGGAATTATCACTAGTAGCAAATGGAGGATATGCATCTTCAGCCAACATTTCAGGACAGAACCATGCCATCTTTCCATGACAAAAGTTTTCTAAGTTTTGTAATACTGTATATATCTCTTATCTCACATGTTTCTTTGCTTTGATCAGCAAGTTGCATGATTTCTTATTAGCATTTCCCCACAGCAGTTAAGAGGACAACTAGTAAATGAAGAGGACATAGAAGGGACAAGGAAGGTCTAGTAACATTCCCACTGACTCCCTGAGATCTTTGTGTTCTGCACAGGGTCATTCTGAAGAAAGGGAAATCCATTTGGGAGAACATGAAAGAGAAAGGTGTGCTGGAGGAATTTCTGAAGAAGAACCGCTTTGATCCTGCATTGAAATACCACTTCAATGAATACAATGTTGCTTATGAACCAATAACTAATTATTTGAATGTGAGTACTAAAATAGTAATAAAAAATGACTGAAGATTCTTGAAACTTATTTTAACTAACTCACTCCCCCTCTTTAACTCTAAATAGGAAGCACTGGTTTCACTGAGTCTTTCTCAAATTTCTTTCTGTTCAATGAAATATTATACCTACTTATTTTGAACTAATCCCAATGAATGCAGAGGACATGCTTGTTTAGGATTGCACTGTGAGTCTGTCATCATATGTTCTAGAATGTAGAATTTTTGGCTTTTCAGACGTTTTGAACAATGATTCTCACAATCCCTTATCACTGGTCATGCAGGGTTGAACTGATGGGAGCTGTAGGCCAGGATATGTGGAGTGCCAAAGGGTCCCTGCTCTTGCTATATTTACTAAAGTGGAATGGGACTTCTCAGTAAATGCCCATATGATATCACCTGTGTTGAGCCAGATTCCCACAGACGCTTCTAGCCAAATATTTCCTTCATGTGCAGCAGTTCCCATTACTCAAAAGAAAGCCTTGATTTGGTTTTTTAAATAAAAATTACCAATTTCTTCATCAGAGGGGATTCTTGGAGTGACATCATCAGTCAAAGTTGTGACTATGAGCACATATTCTTACTTTGAACCTGAATGTCTTATAGTTATAGAATAGGGGTAAATAAAGAATTTTTCATTTTATTATTCCATAGCTCTTTATACAATGTTGGAGACCTCCTTTGGGGAAGCAAACATTTTGTCTACCAAATTCCTCAAAAGGGATTTATTTTTTTGAGATCCTCAGCTGGAACATAGTAGAAATGCAGGGAAAGGTGTTAAAAACTTGTAAGTTTGGGGGAATCTTCCATCTTCTCAAAACCTTCTCATTTGGCAGACTTACTACTTTGGAGAGATTAGTATTGGGACACCACCGCAGAATTTCCTAGTTTTAATGGACACTGGTTCTTCCAATCTTTGGGTTCCATCGGTGTATTGTAATACTGCAGCCTGTGGTGAGTACTAATGTTCTGATGCACCGAGATTCAATTTTAGTGAGCTCATTAATGGATATTGTTTCTTTGAAAAAGCTGTACTTGCTTGCTCATATAAATAGTCGTTAATAGGAATCAAAGAGCTGTATATTATCAGCTGTAATTTATTTATTTATAATTTTATCATCTTTCTCCAATGCTCTTGGGTAGTGTACATGGGGATTATCCCATTTCATACTCACAATAATTCTGTGGGGGAGGTTGAGAACTATTGACTTAACCAGCTCTAACTAGTGAGCTTCAAGACTGAATATCAGAGCTGGGAAATGTATTTTTTGGTGTACAGCTACCAGAATCCCGCAGCAACCATGGCTACCAGGCATACTGACTAGGAAAGTCTGGGAATTTTAATCCAAAAAAGTAATTTTTCTAATCTCAACTCATTGTTTACTGTTGGCTACATCACATTGGCTTTTATATGGCAAAAATGCATTGTAAAAACAGATTTTTTAAAAAATCCATTCATTCATATGGAGATTGCTCAAAAATGGAAAGCCCTACATAATTTATCTTTGGGCTGTTGGTCTGTCACACTTATGGAAACACTGACAAAACAGGTTTGCAACTCAAGAAATGAATTCCATGATGACTCCTTTATTATGGATTGGTTTCCAATTATATTTTTTATTAACAGAAAAAGAGATAATCTTGATCCACTTGGTCCTCATGTGAGTCTTTCGAATGACATATTCAACTGAAAGTTAGGAAAACAGGTGTGTGTGTGTGTGTGTGTATGTACTACATGTTTTGCTAAGAAATCATAGAATCATAGAATTGTAGAGTTGGAAGAGACCACAAGGGCCATCCAGTCCAACCCCCTGCCATGCAGGAAATCACGATCAAAGCATCCCTGACAGATGGTCATCCAGTCTCTGTTTAAAGACCTCCAAGGAAGGAGACCCCACCACACTCCAAGGGAGTGTGTTCCACAGCCAAACAGCTCTTACTGTCAAATTACAATCTGTCAGGTTGTAAATTTTATTTTGAATTTTGTAAAGTTATATTACTTTCAATAAAAGTTTTTAAAAAACTCATTCAAAATTTTTATGAGAGATGCCCTCATCCTTGATTCCTTTTGCTAACTATGGAACATTCCTTGCCATGAAGGTACCATAATACATTTGGTCTGGGGAAACTGAACTATGAGAGGCGATTGCAAATAGTATACAAATATGCATCTTTTTGCCATATAGAGAGATATTTGTTTTTTGTTTTTTCTACCCCACTCTAGGCAATCACAACAGATTCAACCCTAGTGCATCTTCCACATATTCCAAATCTGGACAGACTTATACCCTGAACTATGGGTTTGGTGGTTTGACTGTCATACAAGGCTATGATACTGTGAGGGTAGGTATACTTCACATCTTTAAGTCTATTTTATTCTGAAAATCTTCAAACATTGGTCAGATTAAGAAGTGCATTTAGAGAGTTTAGAAAAGTTAATTCTTGGATTGCAGCTCCCAAATACTCTTAGGAGATTATCCAACAGGACCAAAAAAAGTGTTTCTGTTTCACAATCTCCACTCCCACCCCTGTCCCATCCCAGTCCCACCACAATCACCATCCCCATTGTACTTACCTCCTCACTGGTTAACAGGCCAGCCCAGAGTGAAAAGAGCTCTAATAGAGCTCTGTTCACTTCCCGGATCAAAATCCTACGGATTCTCGCAAGAAGACACGAGTGCGGGAAATTAAAAAGTAAAAACAAAAATACACACCAAAACATTTTGAAAAGCACATACACACACTAAGAAATTTACAAGTAACCCAGGGAGGGTACAAAAAAAAAGAGGATATCTTACCTGGATGTCCTGATCTCACCCAGAAGCATTGTTGCAGGGACCTCCCATTGACGCTGGGATCTCGCCAGCATAACGAGGCACCTTGTCACACACAGGCAAATCCGGAACACAAACCAAACAGGGGATGTGCTGACGGCTTCTCATGTCAATAAAAAGCAGCGCCGGCAGAACGGTAGCAGAATTGGTGCATAACGAGGAGGGAACAACGTTGTCTGATAAGGGAGCCCTTTTGCAATCTCCTGGTGTTTGTGTAACACCACTTTTGACACATCTGATAATCTTGTTAGTTGACATGGCCAATGCCTGTGCTAGTTGCTGGATTTGAGGAATTGTAGTCCCCAAAAGTAACATTCCCAAGCTTTGTCTAGAACACAGCACTCTACTCTTAAAGAATATTTGAAAGAAGGAGGTCCTAGTAAAATTTAGTATGGAAACTTATGATTTGTAATCTGTGTTGTAGTGGAGTCTGGATTTGTAGGTCAAAACACTGGTATTTTTAAAAATTACTATTAAGAGGGGCAAATGAATCATTTGCCACCCCTCTGTTAGGTCTCCCTGTCCCTTCTGAGCTAAACTGCAACACTCACTTAATATCCATCATGGTTACAAATGAAAACTGCTAGGACTTGCTTCATGATAAAGAATAACACAACTCACTGTTGTCTTAGAGTCTCTTTGGAGGTTTGACAATGGAAATTGTCATAATAAACACTTCCATTTTGGAAATCACCATGACCCCATTACTTGTAATACCCAGCTGCTGCTAGTTAGATGCAACTACTTTGACAGAAAGAGCTGGATTTCCCTTCACATACATCAATATCTATACCATAGGTCTATATTTTTAAGGCATTGTAGTAACAGGCAAATTTTCTGATCATGATGGTTGCTCAAGCCCTTGGTTGCCCATTTTGGCAACCAAGGCAGATCATTTTATGATCCCACCATTATTTATTTTACCTAATCAAAACTAGTATACAGGGAACTGCATAAGCTAGAGGAAGTTTGTTTGGTCCAATTTATAGGCAATTCATTCAGCTGTATCACATTGCTTCTGCTGTGCTTTATTTCTGAAATGATGGGTATTTCCCTGTCCTTATTGATGAATACTTAAGATATTTGAATTACAATTATTACTGCTTCCAACATAATGTTGGCATATCTGAGCCTGCCTGAGTTTTAGGAGTTTTCTGTGAGGCCTTTCTCTTGGTCCCATCACCATCAACGTGGATTTGGAAGCAACATGGGAGAGAACATTCTCAGTGGCTACACCCAGATCATGGCCCCCACATCCTGAAGTGGGGCCCCAGGCCAGGATCTTTGGCAGTCCCCCTACGTACTGCTAAGGTTAAGGGCAGCGAGTTGTTCTACAAGATTTAGGTTTAAATTATGGCACCAAAGTAATATTTATATTTATTTTTTAAAAAACTAAATGAATTTACATAATAAAAACTTACAAATGTACACTCTGGGCCCCCCTCCTAATCTTGGTTGCGCGAGCCCTCAGGCTAGAGCCCTGTCTCCCCTCCCCTTGTGAGGGTCATGACCCAGACTATGAAATTTTCCCAAGGAAGCTGGCCTGGCCTCCTCTCTACTCTCTTTTCACCAACAGGCAAAAGCCTTTTTATTTCAACAGACCTTCAACTTTTAATTGGTTGTGCAGAAGGGTTTTTTAATGGGCTTTGATCTGTATGTTTTAAACATATTTTTAAATATTTTAAAAATAATTTTAATAGTTTCTAATGGCTTTTTAAAAACGTTTGTATTATACATTGATTTAGCTGTATTTTGTGTTTAACCTATACTTCAAGCCACCTTATGTACCATATTGAGAGAAAGGCAAGATATTTAGTAAATAAGTAACAAAGTAAGTAAATAGTTAAATCTATTTTTTCACCCTTTTCTCCCAGGTTCAGAATATTGTTGTTACCAACCAGGCGTTTGGCCTGAGTGAGGATGAACCTTCTAGTCCCTTCTATTATGCCAATTTTGATGGAATTATGGGGATGGCTTACCAATCTCTGGATATAGGCGGGGCAACCACTGTCATGCAGCAGATGATGAATCAAGGACAGCTTTCTGAACCCATCTTTAGCTTCTACTTCTCGCGGTAAGATAGAAAAATCAATAATTTTTTTCAAGGAGTAAATATAAGATGCTAGAAAAATGGATCTAGGACTTTTTCAGACACCCCTTACTGTGCAAGAAGCCTCCAGAACAGTTACGACACTGTCGCATGGCAGGAGGTCCATTTCGGACGACGACGTCCCTCTCTCAGCATCATCCATGACTGTTCTGGGTAAGATTGAAGGCAGCTGTGCCATTTTTTATTCACAGACAACTTCCATGAGTAAAAAATGGCGCAGCTGCCTTCAATCTTACCCGGAGCAGTCATGGACGATGCCGAGAGAGGGATGGCATCATCCGAAATGGACCCCCTGCCGCGCGACAGTGTCGTAACTGTTCTGGAGGCTTCTTGCACGGTAAGGGGTGTCTGAAAAAGTCCCTAGAATAATTGAGTTGCTGCTCTTTGATAGTACTGTACTCTTACGATTACTTATAGCCCCAAATATAACTGGGATTGACTTTCCATCCATGATATGTATGGATGTTGGAGGGGTGGTGGTGGTAGAATATTTTCTTTCTTAATTTTTAATCATGCTGATTTTGAAAAAAAAATGTATTTTAAAGGAGAAATAAGTCACATAAATCCAAATCCCATTGTTCATCCTAACTAAAGAGATCCATTGAGTCAAGTTAATTTATCTCTTTATTGACTTACTATTCAACAATTGATCCTACTCTACTTGGAATTTACAAGATTATTAGTAAATGCTCATGCTCATGTAATGTACATCCAGTTCCCTTTTGACCTGTACAATACTCATACTTTTGAATTCAAAATTGGTAAAAATATGTGTTTTGCACAGCTTTCAGAGTCCACTCAGCTGCATCTTGTTAGTGGCTTAAGATGGCCTAAGTCTGATTTATTGTCAGGAGCTAGAGCCCTGAACTTCCTTATAAAATGGCCAGCCAACTGCAGAACTGGCAAGTCACTGCCTAGCAAGCTAAGGTCAAGGCCAAGATTATAGAGCCTGGAGGCCAAAGCTGCACACATCATCCTTATATAAGTCATTATACAAGTTTTAGTATTGAGTGCAAAGAAAAGGAAGGTGTGCAAAATATAGGGTGGTGTGCAAAGGGTTTGTATAAGAAGTAAGGCTCCTAGGTGATTGGAGGAGCCAGTGCCCTGTGACACCTGTGAAACTGTATAAAAAGGAGGCTATGCCCAGAGCTTAGTGCCTGGCTTGCTAAGCTGATTAGATGAGGCACGAAGCTAGCTAGAGGCTAGAGATGAGATGAGATGCTAGATGTGATGTACTGATGGAGAGACGTTGTCTCTTGACCAAGCCTGAAGCCTGGCATAGCAGTGTGTATGTATTGTAACTACTGTATTGTAACTGCCGTTCAGCTGAAGATAAAGTGCCTCCTATTGACAGGAAGAAAAACACTCTGTGTGTGAAAATTATTTTGGGAATGGGTTGCTGCTAAGTCTGCTGGGATATTTTTGTCTTCTGGGGACTGAGAGTCCTATCATCCCCCCAACATTTATGCCACCACAACTCTCTTTTTTCACCACTGTGTAGGTTGGAATTCTCTTCCAACCATGCATGCAGTGACCAATCTCCCAAACCCACCTTGTAAACCATGCTGCCCTCCCCACCGCATCCCAAACCAGCCATTTCCAGATTGTTGGTTAGCAGGGGAATCAGAGGCAATGCATCCAGCTATTTTCTCTTAGCTGGATATGCTGCAAGAATGCCATTTTCAGGGTTGCCACAAGAACTCCCAGAGGTCCCTACAGGCACCTGTCACAGTGCATTCATGGTGGGTTTTGTAGGTGGTAGCACCGGGAGTAGACGCTACAGAGATGTAGCTATGTGGGACATATACATCCCCTGATGTACAATCTTGGTCGCTCAGCTTTTCTCAATGGTATGAGAATCTGAACTTTGTAGAAGCAACTGTTGTGGTTATTCAGGACTAAATGACATAAATCTATGTCTATGTTTTCCCACTATTTTCTTCTTTCATACCTTGCCCACATTGTGTTTTCTACCCACATAAATATCTATGCATATACATATCCCAGCTTAACAGTTATACCTAAATTTGACCTTTTTCTCCTCATTTTTGCCCACCAGACAGCCAACTGTCCAGTATGGAGGAGAACTGATCTTGGGAGGGGTCGATACTCAGCTATTCTCTGGGGAAATTTCCTGGGCACCTGTTACCCGTGAAGTTTACTGGCAAATTGGTGTTGAAGAGTAAGTGATATTCCTGTTTCTCTTTCCATTTATAGCTGACCTTTGCTTTTCTGATCTGATCGCCTTTTGCTTTGCAGGGATGGTAAGAGAAGGTTCCCACCTCTCACTTGGAAACAGTTTATCTGTTGAGTGGGATGGTTATGTTCCTGCTTATTTCTTTAAGATGTAGGGGTGTGTATGTAGTAGGAAAGGAATATGTAGCTGGGGAGACAAAATCTGAATAAAATTCTTAGTTCTTGGAGTTCTGGAAACTGAATCTTTTAAATATCAGAAAATTCATCCTGCCAAAGATATGTATTCAAAGTTCTGTTCATTTCAAAGGGAAAATTAACTGTAGTGATATAATGAAGGAATGAAATAATTTAAGTGTCACATAAAAGGCATTCCTATAGATGATGACCTGAGTTTGCTAATTTTTGGTACTTTTTAATTAAAAAATTGAAGGTCCCACGGGAGCTACGGTACTGTTTTATTTGAGTGTTATAACAGAGGAGTGTTCAGCCTAAGCTTTCTTTAAAAGGCTGCAAAATAGCATGAACAGACAGAAACTTGCATTACCCATCATGCGGCATTCAGGATCTGTAAATCTAGTGCAACCATATTTTAAGGAACATTCATTCTCAGTGACGATGAATGAACAAGATGAATGAATGAACAATACCTTGCCTAGCAAGAAGATATTGCAGCTTGAATGTTGCAAAAATATAGGGTACTAACAACTGAATTGCTACTTGGAAAGAACAATATTTGCACTTGTATGTTTGCATTTGCATATTTGCTACTCATGCCCACATGTATGTATGTATATATATTTGTTGCTTATGTGCACGTGTACATATTTATGCATATGCACACACACACAAACCTGAAAGTGTTTTAATGGTTCTGTAGCACTCAAGGTAGTGCTGTATTCCTCTGTTGTCCACAGTAACATGGAAGGAGCAATATATTTTGACTAGAATGGGTAAAATCAGTATAGTAATGGGCTGGTCAAAACCTGCTCCAATTCTGTAATCATTTCAGATTTCATAAAGGCCATCTGTAAGTATCAGTATCATTGGCTGTCCTGGTTGAGCAATTCCAGGAATGGTAAACCTAAAGAGTAACTTTTCCAAACTCTGGTTCTGAGAATTATTGAGTCACCAGCTTTCATCTGGTTTGTTCATTGCCTGAAAACTTTGCCTGTACAACATTCTTTACTCTTGTCTTGATAGATTTGCTATTGGCAACAAGGCTACTGGCTGGTGCAGTGAAGGCTGCCAGGCAATTGTAGACACTGGCACTTGTCAACTTACCATTCCACAGCAGTACTTTGACACCTTCCTGCAGGCTGTGGGAGCTGAAGTGTATGATGGTGAGGTAAGTGAAGGAGGGAGCCTTGGGAATATGACTCAGAGCATTACTGTGGTTCACAGAGGAAGCATTCAAATTTATAGTGTCTGAACATTTGAAGTGACATCCAAGATAAAGGCAAGCAGAGTTGATGCAAGAGAAATGTGCTAAATTCTAAGAGGTATGAGATTAGATGGTATTGGAGAGGGGGGAAATGCTGAACAAGATAAATATGAACCTCTCCAGCAAGATAAGAATTCTTGGACATATGAGTAAAGTGATTGGCAAAGCTGTAATGTGTAGAATGGAGGAATACTTGAAATACGGTACAGTTGTCCCTCCATATTTGTGGCTTTGATTTTCGCAGTTCTGTTTATTTGCAGAAGATTCTTCTCCCACCCCAGGAACCCGTGGCTTTCATCAGCCTTTGTTCCCTGATGGAGGAGAAAGACGAAGCCCATGAAAGCCACTGCTGTTGCCGCCGAGAAGCCTTGTTTTAAACACACACGCCTCACCACTCCCAAGATTGGGGGGACCACCCGAGGCCCATGCCAGCCACCACTGTCGCTGATGGGGGTTCAGTCCGTTTGAGGAGGGAAAGAATCATAAAATCATAGAATTGCAGAGTTGGAAGAGACCACGAGGCAAGCCTCGTTCCTCTTCAACTGGATTGAACTGAATGGGCGAAGAGGAAAGGGGGCAGAGAAGCAAAGTGCCTTTGCCCCCTTTCCTCTCCACTGACCCGATCTACGGCGCCATGTATCCATGGGTGAGAAGCCTCATTTTAAATGTACTTGCCTCGATCAGCAACAGGGACGGCAAGGTGAGTGCATTTAAAATTAGGCTTGTTGGTGGCAATGCCTGGGCCTTGCCACCGCCTTCTAGATAGCTTCGGTTTAAAAACCCCACACACAGAGCGGGGGAATCAGAGGGCCAGGCAAGGTCCGGGCATTGCTGCTGAGAAGCCTCATTTTAAATGCACTTGCCTCACCACTCCATGCCTGGATTTTCGTTGGTAACAGCGGCAGCGGGCATGGGCCTTGGGTGCCCCCACGACCTTGGGGGTGGTGAGGCGAGTGCATTTAAAATGAGGCTTCTCAGTGGCGAAAGAGGTGGCTTCTGTGGGCTTTGTCTCCCCCCTCCCCCAGGGAAGGAAGGCCGAGCAAACCCCCATGGGGGGAAGGGGAGAGTTTATTTGCGTTTTTTTCAATTTTGCAGAGGGCTTGCATCCCAAACCCCCATGAATATGAAGGGACAACTTGTATTAATTTTGTCTGTTTATTTATTTACCCTGCTTTGCTTTATTTATAAAACCTCCCAGCAGCTTACAGAAAATAATAAATAATAGTAATAATAATAATAAAAAGTCCTGGAATCCTGTTTGATAGAGTAAACCCATTAAGTTAATTGCTGAATGAATGGTGAATCACTACATAGATAAATGGCTATCCTCTAGTTGGAATTAACAAATAATTTAGGGCACTTATTATTTTTAAAGAGGAGATGCTGCCTCAGATGATGAAAGATATCTGTCATAATACATGATTTTCTTAACCTACGTATCTTGAATTTGGCATGCTTTATTTTGTGGCTGGTCGTTGGAAGGTAAACACTTGCTTATTGGCAAGACTGATTGTTGTGGCACACATCTCAGAGGAAATTTTGTTGTTAAGCTTGAGCTCACAGCTCTCTTAACATTTAGTTTGACCCTTTATCAGTGTGTTTACTAATGGGGACAGAATCTCTGTACAAACTGTGTTCCAAATTTCTCAGAGATAATGTTAGATTTGTATTCTTTTTTTAAAGTTACTAGTGAACTGCAATGATGTCCAGAACATGCCCACCATCACGTTTGTCATTAATGGATCCCAGTTCCCACTGCCTCCCTCTGCCTATGTCGCCAATGTATGTATACTGTATTGCTCAACAGTGTATATTTTCAACCATGCTATCTGAATATTGTAATATCTAGAGAATATGGTAATAGGATTAAAATTCTTGTAGTCACCATTTGGAAAATGGTGACTATAAGAATCCTATGCATAAAAATAGCACTTCTTTGCTTCAGAAAATGTTTACTGAGCCATTTCTTTTGGTCATCTTTTTTGAGGACCTTGCAAATATCTGTCATAGTCATTTGAATTATTTTCATAGACTTGCCTACACAAATATCTTCTCAGCAATGCTTTGGCTTTTCATATTTTAAATGAGAGTATGAATTATGAAACCTACAAAAGAGTAGAAGTGATGATCACAGTAGTAGCATCATTATTGATCCAATGTGCATTATAGTCAGATCTGGACCTGCAAATGCAGATCATGAGGTGCACACTGGAGCACATCTAATATGGGTCTGACTTATATCGTATGTCCTGGCAATTAGACTCTAGGCAAGTATGTCCTCACAGTCATGTGGCTATAGTGAACAGAACCAGAAATAAGCATTTTCAGTCTTGTCATGAGGTCACATCAGGACCTGCTTTCAGAATGGCGCCTTTAAAAGTGCTTCATGACATTGGGAGCAGCTAGATGGAGAATTTGTAGCAAAAAATATTGCCTTACCTCCTTATCGCTGCAGTGCCCATTTGTGCCCACAGCTCATTGGCAAGCTTGCTGAAAGGGTATAGCTTGCAGTTTGCAGTTTATATCCCTGAAAGAAATGGCAGCCATGAGTGATTTGCATCAGGAAAATCTCCCTCCATTTTTGGGCCACCTTTTTTTTAAAAAAAATGACAGATGCGGAAGAGCTATTTCCCACTTAATAAAAGGATCATACTTTTGCTTGAAGGCTCAGCTGGCAAAAACAACAACAATGGTGGCTCCAGCATTGCAAGCCCTCCCTTGCAAGCCTGCTCCCTCCAAGGTCCAACCAATCAGCTTTCAACTCTGCTGCATCCCCTTTTCAAATCGTTGTACAGATGACCAATTATGCGCATTTTCATGCAATTTTTAAAAAAGACCATGAGAAGCAGTGAAAGCTGTTATCGTAGTCTATATGGATTTTTTAGCCCCCCTCCATCTGAATATGGTAAATCCCAGCAGGAGCTCATCTAAACTAAAGGTATTCTGCCCTCATTCTTGCCAGATTGTTTTTTGTCATGTAGATGCTCCCATTGTTTTTCATCAGTGGTGGGACTTAAATACCTTTTTGTTTTCTTTTACAGAATGATGGACATTGTAGAGTTGTAGTGGGGCCTACATATTTGCCTTCCCAGAGTAGACAGCCATTGTGGATACTGGGTGATGTCTTCCTTAAGGAGTATTATTCTGTCTTTGACATGGCCAGCAACAGGGTGGGATTTGCACTATCAGCTTAAACAAGACAAAGCCTGGTTTCTTTCCAATCAAATGCTTTTGTTGTCTTGGATTCAGAAGAATAACTTTCAATCAAAATATTAAATACATTTTAATATGTCACATTTTTGCTTGGACTTGTTAGGAAAATATTTTTTGAATGGTATGGATATCATTAAAACAATTAAATGTAATAATGGTATGGAATGGTATTAATTGTGTCAATGACTCTCAGCAACAAAAAATACGAGGCAGCATGATCCACAGATGACATTGGGAATAAACAGGAGAAGAATCATAGAATCATAGAGTTGGAAGGGTATGCCTTTACCATACCTGCTTATGACCTACTCATGGATCTCAAAAAACAAAAACAAAACAAAATGGGGACTACATGAGTCTTGGGTCTGATCCAAGAAAACAATTCTTATCTTCAAGCAAAGAAGAAATCTGTTGAACAAATTGCAATCCAGAAGTAGCTTCTATGTTCATTGACTTTGATTTTCATGTGCCACAATTTTTTTCAAAAAAAGTTGTACTGAGGAACTTGTAAGAAAGTTGTGACTCTAAAGACAATTCTAATGCATTGAGAATTAATAGCAGGCTTAGGGTTGTGGATTGAGTTTGGGCTAGGATTTGCCTCCTGATCCTAATGAGAATCCTTATAACCTTCCTGCTTTGACCAGTCTTCTAACAACCAGATTGCAAAAGTTCTGCGTCTCTGCATAATTATTCACCTCAAAAAGGTGGAAATCCACTTTAGATTGGTTAAGTTATAAAGATATAACAAGGTTAAGTGGAGAGGGTAGGCTTATGATGAAATCCAGAGAAGAATTGGAACAAACCTGTAAGATTAACCAGTTAAATACTAGATTCATAGAAGATGTCAAGACAGACAATATAGAAATTGAGGAAAATGAATTAGATAAAATAGTGTGGCAGAGACAAAAGAGAAAGATGAATAGTAAACTGTATAAATTGCTACTGAAAAGGAAATGAGAAATGGAAAATATCAAAGACTATAATGCTTAAATGGGCAGTAGACGTAGGCCACCCTATAGAGCTGGAAGCAAGGGAAAATGCAAAGAACAAAACTAATAAATTCACCACCTGTCAGAAGTTAAAAGAAAACTACATGAAAATCACACACAGGTGATATTTCACACCAGCTAGATTGAATAAAATAAACAATGCTATTAGTAATAGATGTTGGAGATGCCAGAAAAATACTGGTACGTTGCTTCACATGTGGTGGTTCTGCAAGGTGATCAAAAATTTTTGGAGTAAGGTACATAAATTCTTAGGAGATATGTTACAGATCCACTTCAAAGTGAAACCTGAGCTATTTTTGTTGAACATAACTAATGTAATCAAAAAAGAGGGTGAAGTAAGGAACTGGAGAATTATTCTCTATTTAATTACGGCAGCTAGACTTATAATAGCTCAGAGATGGAAATCTTCTAAGGCACCGACGATGGAGGAGTGGATTGAGAAATCATATGAAATGTTAGAATTAGACATATTGACAGCTAAGATTAATAAATTACCAAAAAGAAAATCATTCGAAAAATGGTTTGTAGTATTAAAAGAATGGGAGATAAGGGGTATGAAATATGATAAAGAACATCTTCTACTAATGGGATAAAGAAACAGAATTAAAAAGATAGAATGAGTTGATAGACTAGAAGATACAAAAGGATATGTCAAAGAACACAGCAGGAAACAGAGGATAGAAGGTTAACAGAAGTCAATGAAATAGTGAAATAAGAAAAGATTTTCACTCCAAATATACCAAACATAAAGGAAGTCATGGCTTTTTCTTTCTTTCTTCTTTTTCTTTTTTTCTTTATCTAATAACTTTATTTTCATAAATAATAATAATGTCAAATAGTCATCAAATGTCAAGATTGGTTATATATTTTTATGTTTGCAGTTTTGGTCAATCGTTTAATAAAAATTAATTAAAAAATTGCTTGGGACATTTTTTGTACCAGCATGTTATTTTGACCCAGTGGTGTTTTTTTAAAATGTTTTTGGTTGGACATTTTGTGTTCAGACATTTTGTTTCAATCCTGGATGTTTCTGTTTCTAAAAAACAAAGCAAAGAACTGCAAATGGCATGTGTCGATATGTGGGGAAATTGTTTACAACTGTTTAAGTGACAATGCTACATAATGCCTACAATTTAGAGATTTAGTTCTGTGTGGATTCTACCAAAAAAAAAATTCCAGGGGACTAAAAGATCCCATCTTAGTGCATGAGAGTTACAGAAGTTGCTAGCACCCATTTTTTGTTCAACAATATACAAAGAACACACATTTAGCTATTAATTGCAGCTGTATACAATGCAAGGTACTGTAGATCTGTGATATTGTCTGGTACTATTTGTTCTAATGGCAATTCAGGCGCTAAGTGCTGATAGTCATGTGACCAAACTAAGGGCTCTGAGAAAAAGAGGGAAGACACATCTTAAAACAACTCTTAGGACAACATGCTTAGTTTGTAGAAACTTGCAACTCACACAGTCCCTCAGCACTGGCTATGCTGGCTAGGGCTCATGGGAATTACAATATGCTCAGATAATTTTTGCAAGTAGAGAAACATTTCAAATGACTACAGACAACAAGGGCTAAGACTTCCTGCTTCCTAAATTTGCTATATCCATAAATTAGTCTACTGAAATGGCAATGTAATACCCACCTTGTTCTCATCTTTAATTCTGAGAACATATATCAAGGGTGTTGCAGCGGGGGAGGGGATGAAAGCATTGTCACACAGCACATATAAGAGTTCTAGGTGTGAACAGTGTCTCACTCTCTCCAATGCTATAAGTTTGAGGACTGAATGAAAATTTCAGTGGGGGCAGAATTCTGATTGGAGCGGCAATGCTTTCATTTTAGCCCCCCCCGCACACACATAGCTAAACCTCCGAAAGAGCCCTGATGGTTCAGACCAAAAGCCTATGTAATCCAACATTCTGTCCTCACAGTGACAATATGTGCCTATAGGAAGCCCACAAGGAGAATGTGAATGCAACATAGCAGACACTGATGGTTGTATTCTCCATGAATTATTCTAATTCCCTTTTAAAGCCATTCATTTCACAAGCCATCATTATAATCTGTGGTAGTTCATTTCACAGTTTAACTGTGTGCTATATGCTTCCCGGAGTAATAAACACCTGAGGTGAAGCACAGAAATCAATGTGTAAAGAGCCATTGTACTGTCTATTCTCCTTTACGGGTCTGAAACATGGGTCACCTATCGCCAACACTTACGACTCCTCAAATGCTTTCATCAGCGCTGTATACGCACAATCCTAAATATACACTGGACTGACTATGTGACGAATGTTGCTGTCCTTGAGCAAGCAGGGATCACCAGCATTGAGGCCATGATATTGAGAACACAGCTGCGCTGGGCAGGGCATGTTTCTAGGATGGAGGACCATCACCTCCCCAAAATAGTACTCTACGGTGAACTCACCACGGGTCAGCGTAAGAGGGGCACTCCAAAAAAGTAATACAAGCACTCCCTGAAACAACATATCAGGCTCAGCCAAATCGATCATCAACAATGGTCCACTCTGGCCTCACATTGGGAGGCATGGAGATGCACTATCCACAATGCTGCAGGCTTATTTGAGAACTCATGCCGAAAAAGTCTTGAAGAGAAATGACAACGCAGAAAGAATCACAACCCAGAAACACCACCCAAGGAGACATTCTGCTATGCTTCTGCAACCAGACTTGTTTATCTTGGATTAGCCTTTTTAATCATCGGCACGCTTGCAGAAAGTGCAGGATGAATCCTTCCTGAACCGTTGTTTGCGAAGAAAAGCCAGAGAGAGATATGCTTCCTTTTATGTATCCTGAATCTTCCACCATTCAACTTTAGTAGATGATAATGCCTTTTAGTTTTATGAGAAAGGAGGAAAAGCTTCTCTTACTCACTTTCTTCTCACCATCCATAGTTTTATACACCTCTATCATATTTACCCTTTACTCATCTTTTTTAACAAGCTGAGTATGTCATCACCTTTTCTTATAGATTTTCCCTGGGTTTTTTCCAGGCTGTGAGGCCATGTTCTGGAATAGTTTCTTTCTGGTGTTTCACCTGCATCTGTGGCTGGAATCCTCAGAGAATGGTTGGGTAGGTGTTTGTGTGGAGTTTATATGCTGTGAACCCCTGTTGGGGAGTATATGTAAATTTGTGTAATTGAATGGTTAGTTTCTGGGTATAGAAATGCAAGGCTCATTAGTGTCACAGCCTGGAAAAAAACCAAGGAAAATCTATGGATGCCGGCCGCGAAAGCCTTCGACTTCACATTTCCTTATAGAATCACTCCTGTTCCTTGATAATTTTAGTTTTCCCTTTCTGCACCTTTTCAAGCTTAGCAACTGCAGTATCCTTTCTTAAGCATGGTAGCCAGCACATAGAATCACAGAATCATAGGAGGAGCATAGAATTGAGTTAGAAGGGGCTCCATGGGTCATTGAGTCCAACCTTGATGGAGGAGCTCCAGCTAGAGCATCCCTAGCAGGCCTCTTTTTGAAGATGTCCAGACAAGGAGACCTCACCACCTCTCTAGGTAACTGGTTCCATTAGCAAACTGCTCTTACCATCCAGAATTTCCTTCTAATGTTAAATCAAAATCTACCCCGCTGTAACTTAAAACCATTAGACCTGGTCTTACTCTTTAGAACTGCAGAGAACAAACCGGAACCCTCCTCTCTGTGACAGAACTTTATATATTTAAAGAGTGGTATCATATCACTTCTCAGTCTTCTCTTCACCATACTGAACATGCCCAAGGGTGCATCTACATTATAGAAATAATGCAGTTTGACACCACTTTAACTATCATGGCTCCATCCTACATAATCTTGGGGTTTGTAGTTTTGTGAGGCACCAGCACTCTTTGGCAGAGAAAGCTAAAGGACTTGCAAAACTACAGATCCCAGGATTCCATAGGCTGGAACTACAGCACTTAAAGTGTTGTCAAACTGCATTATTTCGACAATGTAGATCCACCCCGACTCCCTCAACCTTTCCTTATACATTTTGTTTTCCATACCACTTATCCTTCTTGCCCCTCTCTGAACCTGCTCCACCTTGTCCATATCCTTCTTAAAATCTTCTTAGTGTGTGGTTGTATAAGGATAGTATCATATTGGCAGGTTTATTTTCAATTATTTTTCTAATCATGCCTGACATAGATTTTGAGTTTTTACAGCACTCAGCACTCAGACATTGAGCTGACAAGTTCATTGAGCTATAAATCAGTCAATCTATCTATCAAATCCCCAAGATCCCTTCTTTGGTCAGTCTCTGTCAGCTCAGATCCCATCAGCGTATGTTTGAAGTTGGGATTTATTTTTGCCCCATCACTTTACACTGGTTTAGACTGAAATTCATTTGACATTTCAATGCTTGTTTCCTAGTTCAAAAGTACCTGTTTGGAGCTCTTCACAGTCCATTGTTGTTTTAACCACCTTAAATAATTTGACATCATAAGCAAATTTGGCGATCTTATTATTCTTCAGGTGAATGAGTTAAAAATAACTGGTCCTAATAAAGATCTCTTGGGGACCCCACTGCTACATCCTTCTGTTGCAAGAACTGACTTAAACCTACTGTTTGCTTCATTTTCTTTAACCAGTTTCCAGTCCATAACAATATTTTGTCTTGTGCACTATAATGGCTACATTTGTTTAGAGCCGGGTTGGCCACATGTGCCCCCCAAGACTGTTTTGTGGCCCTCACAGGGGTCAAAAATTGTTGGGATCCAAAATGCCCCCAAATGATCTCTGTTGGAGGGTAGAAGGCTGGACACTCAGGAGTCAAAATGAAATTTTGTAAATTAAAAAAAACCAAACCCTCAAAATGTTTCCAAATGGCTCTAGGGGTTCAGAAAGCCCCCAAAACATGTCCCTATGTCCCACAGAGAGTTTTTTTGTGGGAGCAGGAGTGGCCTTCCAAGGTCTCCTGGAGGGCTAATGTGGCCCCCAATCTTCCATACTTGCCCATCCCTGTTTAGAGGTTTTTGATGAAGAAAGAACTAAGGAGTGTTTGTTGACATAAAACAAAATGATTCTGTATTTCCACATCCATATACTGTGGGGGAATACACCATGGAATACTGAAGTTAGGCAATATATAACTAGGAGGCCTGAGGATGGATAACAATCAGATTGTCTAGACGGGCAGAGTGGCAGCACTAGGGGTGTGTGGAGAGGGCGAACTATACTAGGTGACTCTGTTGGAGAAAGGCGTGACACCAGCTTTAGTAATGCCACAGGTTGGGCAACTTATTCTGGCTTTCACCCATGCTGGGGTCTCGCTGTCCAAACAATGCAGGGCTTTTGCCCCAATTTGCCTCTGATGTCATCCAAGGGGAAGTAGTGGGGAAGCTGTGGTAAACCCTTTTAAAATGTTTCAAAATAACCCCTGGGAAAATCCATCTCATGCGGGAAAACCCGGATGGGTCTGGTGGAGGAACGCAGGACTACATATCTGCAGGCTGGGCTACATTGCTGCTGCTGCTGGTGTCACTCTGAAGCCAGGAAGGAGGCCCTCAGCATATGATCAAGGCCCCCCGCATATGACCAGTCTTGATCACATGCTGAGGGCCTCCTTCCCAGCTTTAGAGAGCGCATGTGTGCGACAGTGCTGGAGGCACACTGGCAGATGTGTGTATGAAGACTGCTGCCTGTTTTATTGTGGTCATGGGGGGGGGGAGATCTGGGCCAGTTCTGGGGCCAGAATACTCCAGCCAGAATGTGGTGTATTCTGGCCAGTGTAGACAAGCCCGCCATCTTAACTTCACTCATTGTCCCTTATAAATGTGAATGCCAAATGAGCAGTTCTGATTGTTTCTGGCTAGTCTGCACATGCAGCTAAATTCTTAGTAGGTAAGAGTGAGTGAATTAGCTGAAGATAAGCTCTATACCAGATTGCTTCTTGATCTTGTTTTTAAGGTGCAAAGGAAATAAACAAAATTTGTAAGTTCTTGATATTTTTGTATTGTTCTGTGTGGTTCGATCAGACCTGCTATCTGTAATAATGAAAGAATGCCTACACATCCACCTTCACTATAGTTCCAGAACTGTGAAACATCTGAAATTTGGCAGCGATATTAAGGGAACCATGAAGGTGCACTTCTCAGCGTTACAGTATGTTGCTGTCCTTGAGCAAGCAGGGATCACCAGCATTGAGGCCATGATATTGAGAACACAGCTGCGCTGGGCAGGGCATGTTTCTAGGATGGAGGACCATCGCCTCCCCAAAATAGTACTCTACGGTGAACTCGCCACGGGTCAGCGTAAGAGGGGCGCTCCAAAAAAGCGATACAAGGACTCCCTGAAACAACTTCTCAGGCTTGGCCAAATTGATCACCAACAATGGTCCGCCCTGGCCTCACATCGGGAGGCATGGAGACACACTATCCACAATGCTGCAGCCTTATTTGAGAACTCATGCCGAACAAGTCTTGAAGAGAAACGGCAATGCAGAAAGAATCACAACCTGGTAACATCACCTGAGGAAACCTTCTGCTGTGCTTTCTGCAACCAGACTTGTCTATCTCGGATTGACCTTTTTAGTCATCAGCACGCTTGCAGAAAACGCGGGATGAGTCCTTCCTGAATCTTCATTTGCGAAGAAAAGCCAGAGAGAGAGAGAGAGAGAGAGAGAGAGAGAGAGAGAGAGAACTTTGTTTCAAAAGCAGATCAATTAATTTATCTAAAAACTGTGGGTAGTCTGCAGTACCACATTGAGTCACTAGGTGGCAGACCTGGATCCTCAGGAATAAGGTGGCTTTAGAGCAGAGGTTTCCTCAAGAGCAAGAAGCCTTGACCTTTGGTCCAAATGCTGATGGTTGGTTTTCAGTTCTAATCAGGTTCTTCTTCTGTGTAACCGGGCAGCCTGACGCACTTTGCCTCCTCCTGATTCCACATACGTATATACTGTATACTCAAAGATGAAGAGAGAATAAAGTTTCTTGCTATCAGATGGGGTGGAGTGTGTGTGGAATGTGCATGCAGGCAGACCAGGGAGAGTAGAGGCAAGACTAAATTACCACTGGGGAACCAGGGGAGGAGGCTCAGAGAAAAACTGTATAGACATGTATAAGACTGACCTCCTGATTAGCTTTTTAAAGAGAATGTAACTATCTCAAAGTGTGGGAATCTTATGCACATATTTAGAGAAAATTGGTCCTCAGTTTTTTTTTCTTTTAATAAAAAGCCAGCTCCCTTCTCAGATGACATTCTGGAGAGACATTATGTAATTCTGTTATGATAGTCTTGCATGACATTATCACTACTAATAACCCAGTATTTTAAAAAGTCATTTTGAGTATACAAAACATATTGCCTACCTTTCCTCAGTAATCTTTACAGCATACCTAATTGTAATTGGGGTCAGTTGTTGTTCCCATTTTGCAGATGGGATGAAAGTATGAAGGTGAATACAGATAGGCTTTGGTAGTTTTAGCCCCAGGCTACATCTGGACTGCAGAAATAATCCAGTTTGACACCACTTTAACTGCCATGCCTCAGTTCTATGGAATCCTTGGCTTTGTAGTTTGTTGTGGCACCAGAGCTCTCTGACAGAGAAGGTTAAACATCTCACAAAACTACAAACCCCAGAATTTGGCAGAATGGGTTCCAGAAGGCAGAACGGTGAACCAGCATTATTATAAGGAAGTTTTGACAAAGCTGAGAGAAAGAGTCAGAAAAAAAGGACAGAACTGTGGAACAATGGTTTCATTCTTCATCAAGACAATGCACCTGCTCATATAGCACTTCATGCGAAGCAGTTTTTGGCTGATAAACACATTATTACACTTGAACATCCTCCATATTCACCAGTTTTAGCACCATGTAACTTTTTTCTTTTCCCTAAAGTGAAATTGGTGCTTAAAGGAACACATTTTGAGTCAATTGGTGCAGTAAAGAAGAAAACTGCTGAAAACTGGGAAGTGGATCTCACCAACAATGTATGACATGTGAAACTAATAAACACTTAGATTGTAAAATACATGTATATTTGTGTGTTGTTCATAATCACAATCATATTATATTAGCAACACCCAAATATACAAGCAGCATCCAAGTTTTAGCAACAACCAGAATATCTTAATATCCTATACACAACATCCAGAATATTATCTCTAGTGTACAACATCCACAATTTTCAACATTCAAAAATATACAACATCCGAGTTTTTTTTTTTTTTTGGTATTATCACTACACTATCTGAAGGATCTTATTAGATTCTACACTATTTATGAAAAAGATTCCAATGACACAACACTGATATATATTATTTCACAATACCTGAGTGGGACTGATAATATTGTCAATGTAAGTACATTGGTAATCATCAGTATAACATAATCATATTAATTAATGTGTAGCTAACACACATTGGAAGCTGCTTAATGCAGTGTAGATGTGTAAATTGCTATTGCTTAAAAAAAAAAACAAGTTGTAAGCCGCTCTGATAGCCTTGTGGCTGAAAAGCAGGGTATAAATAAAATAAAATAAATAAATAAATAAATAAATAATTTTAAATGGATATAACTAACAGACCCACAACTAATTGACAAAGATGGTAATTATTGTATACATATAATTAATGTTGGTCTCACTGTGTGCTGACAATGAAGCTCCGGTAAGCAGCTAAAGTTTTAACCATGTAACATATGACTTATGCTGTTATCAAAATGCTAACCAGTGTATATATATGTGACCGTTCCACACAGTTAATGAATAACGTAAGCTTTCTGTGGGATTTAATACAATAAACTCAAGAAAAAGCCCCAGCAAGGGTTAAATATTCAATACACTGGGATCACTGGAGCAGCTGAACACAGAGTCTTCTAAAGTTTTAAGAATGTAACACTCAACTTCTAGTCAGTGAAAAAGATAGGTACTGTAGTTCCAACTGCTTTTTTCATGGTGCCTCAACACATTATAGTGTGGGAAGCCATGATAAACTAGATGAGAGGCCCTGGCAGGGATTTGAGTATCCAAAGGATTTAATTATCCAGACAGAGAGTCCTGGGAAGATTGCTGTTACTTTCACTTCCCCGGTTCAACCACAAATAAAGGTCTTCCTCAGTGTATATTATTAAGGTTCCACATAGATGTCTGGCAAACTGAATATAAAATTTAAGGCAGATTCTCTTACATATTATTCAAAATAAAAGTAAAATACAGTAATATTAATTTTCCTGGCATATCAAACAGGTGTAGACCCAATGTGCTGTGTCAGAGGGTAAAACCAATACTACAAATTCTCCTAATATACATCTCATGTTAATTAGAAACAGGTATGTGGCTAGGGACTGTTGCTTTCTTTAAGAGATACTTCCCCCTGTGTAGGACCTAATTAAAGGCTATATAATATTCTATAGAAAAGCTGGTCATTCTATTTTTTCATTCAAACCATGAGGATGGAGTGAACGCAATTTAAAGATCCATTGTGCCTCCTTTCTGAGTAGTTTATTTTGGATATCACATCTTACAAATGAGTTTATGGACACAACTTCCAAGACACAGTACTTAAATGAGAATGCAGTATGTTTTTTTGAAATAAAATGTTCTAATAAGGGGTTGTCTAACTGTTTATTCAAAATTCTGCTCCTGTGTTCGGCCAAGCAGGCACATAAAATCATGCTAGTTTGTCCCAAGTAAATGAGTCCACATGGGCAAACAATAGAATATATAATGTTTTTTGTAGCACAATTTGAAAATTTGAAAATGAATGAAGTGGAAATGATTTTCTTGTTAGAGGATGAATGAATGTGTGCATTGCCCTGATTGGTGGGTTTGAACCAGCTCCTGACCAATAAGAGGTGGGGCTCTACTGCCTTTTGCAGCAGTTTTCACTCTGGCCCAGTGGCATAAATTCCTGACCGCCATATTGGACCAGCCAGTGGCACTTCAGGAGCCAAATCCCACCCACCCTCTCTATATTTTGATTTTTTTGAGTTACTTTAGCGAGCTAGTGTATTTACTCTCTGTCATAACTTTTTTGGGGAGGTTGGCATGGGTTCTGATCCAAGGTCATCAGTAACAGGGGTGAGTCTCCATCAAGTTCATGGTCAAGGTCAAGGTCAAGGTCACAGAGATCCCTGTGTGTGGTGTCATCAGTGTCTTTGGTGGTGAGAGGGTGAGGGATTGGCAAGCATTCAGGGGTATGCCAAGACTCCTCCCCCTTCTGGACTGATGATTGTCAGCAAGTGGGCCAACAGCGGTGTCATCAACCAGCAGGTGAGTTGGTTGATGTCTGGATCTGAACCCATGTAATTGAGCCAACCACTGCAGCTGTCATCAATAAAAGTTGTGACCTTTTATTGCCAATATATTCCTATGCTATCAATATACTTTCCTAACATATATTGTGTCTGTCTTTATTTGGGGAGAGGGGAGGGGGACAGATCCTGCCTGGACATGCAAATGAAAGCTGCTGTGAATTGGCATTAGTATAGACAAGCCCTTAGATAAGTAAAGGCCAAACAAATACCAAAATGTAGAGAGATGGGGGCAGGGCAGAGGGAAACATGAGTTGGAGAGGAGAGAAGAAAAATAGTACTGGATTAGGGGCTGAGATATTTCTAACCTGGGTGAAGGTGGTATAGGCTGAATAATTTTTGGTGTGGAAAGAAAATAAGACCAGCAAGAAAGAAAAAATTGTTGGCAGTGGAGGGACATAAGAGAAGGAGCACTGGGTATGTGTGTGGAATAGATGATTTCTGTCCCAAGTAAAACTGGGTGTTTTACTAGTAGAGAACACTGATAAATTTCTAATAAATATGCATATCTGGAAGAAAGCTATATTGGAATCTATGTCACAAACATGTATGGTAAGAGAATGTATCCATAAAACTCATATAAAAATGCATCATACGTTAACTACTAATGGACAGGTTAAGCAAAAGACATCACTTATTTTGACATACTGGTCAGGCTGACTGCTACTGGAAGTAGCTGTCTGATTTAAATTAAAAGTCCTGTTAAATGTAGTGTTTAGCTAGTACAACTGTCTAAGGACTTTTTCGGATGTTTAAAAAGTAACGCAAGCAGCCTTGTCAGCTTGCGAGGCTGCTGCGCTGCAAAGCGTCAGTTTTGGATGACGCTCGCCCCTGCCAGTACTGTTGCGGTACCACGGGGAGAGTTGAGCATCATATTTCCTTGATTTTTACTCACGATCAACTTTCGTGAGTAAAAATCAAGGAAATATGACGCTCAACTCTCTCTGCGGTACTGCAACAGTACCGGCAGGGGTGAGCGTCATCCGAAACTGACGCTTTGCAGCGCAGCAGCCTTGCAAGCTGACGAGGCTGCTTGCGTTATTTTTCAGCGTCCGAAAAAGTCCTAAGGTCATAGTCTATCAAGTTCCAATAATATCTGGAAGAGAAACTTGGAGTTACTTTGGATATTGGTAGGACCTATCTGAACCAAAATTTGAATCTTTCCAGATTATGTCAATATTTGTCACAATTACTGTGATTACTAATTTGCCCTGTATTATTGCAAAAAGGAATAGTGCCTATTTTCCAAGGAAACTGATTATTCTTCAGCTGATATTGATATCTTATCACTGTTTTTTCCCCAATAGCAAAGGTTTAAACTAGAGCCAAATTTTATATCTCAATTTTTTTTAAAAAAACCAAGGGCACAAATTGTTTTAAAAATCTTTGTTATCAAAGGAGCTGAATTCCCTATTATAGATATTGGGTGTGCATAATGATATGGGAAATCAGGAGTAAACACACAGGTCTGCAGAGGACAGATGCGCTTAGTATAAAAGTAGAGGCACAATAACTAGCACTGTGGACTGGGTTTGGGTGGGTTCTCTGGTAGATCACATTTGTGAAGACACTGAGCAGCATGAAGTGGTTGATCTTGGTTGTGGTTTATCTCCACCTGTCAGAGGGGCTAGAGAGGTGAGTATCCCTACTAGCATAATGAATCATGAGTGAGATGAATAACAAAACTGGTGGACAAAAAAGCATAATAGATATATATGAAGAACCTGAAATGCTTCAACTACTTTTCTGAAATGGTTGTGTCCTGTACAGAGTCGTTCTGAAGAAAGGGAAATCCATTCGAGAGAACATGAAGGAGAAAGGTGTGCTGGAGGAATTTTTGAAGAAAAACCATGTTGATCCTGCATTGAAATACAACTTTAATGAATACAATGTTGCTTATGAACCAATAACCAATAATTTGAATGTGAGTATTACAACAATGTACATTTTGTACTTCTCCCTTGTGATTGAAGAAATTGGGGAAATTGCTCATTGAGAGTCAACTGCTGAGCATAGTCAATTATGATGAACTCAAACAAGCCATCTACTACCATGCCAGCTTCAAGAAGAATTAAATTCAAGTGGTATCCATGTCTTTTGGAACTCTGGTTTTGAAAATAGATAAATGTTTAATGAGACACACTAGAGACACAAGTGAAAATAATGGCTACCAAAGGGACTTTTAACCAGTTTTCCTTTATGTTCTCACTTCAGCACTTCTCACTGCTAAAGATGCAAGCATAATTCAGTGAAAGGTTCAGAATCTTCAACAGGCTCCTTCAAATTTCATACTAAAATCCAGAGTGGATTCACCCCTTATTGGCATTGGAGCCACCAGCTACCACTGGTCTTCCTATTGGCTCCTATTGATAAGTACACAGCTGGATGAGAATATAAGAGCTCAGGTCTGTATGGGCTGCCACCATCTTGCTTTCCATACTAGTCAATTAGGTGCCTGTCAGAAGCCCACAAGCAGGAAATAAGAGCAGAAAACGATCTCCTCCTGTTGTTCCCAAATAACTAGTATACAGAGGCATCTTGCTTTTGATTCTAAAAGGAACATATATAATTTCTGTGAGGCTATATAATCCCATTTTAAAAGTCTAATCCCATTTTAAAGCCTTCAACACTGGTGCCATTATATCTTATGATAGTGAATTTCACAGTGTAATGACATGCTGAGTGAAGAAGGGGATGACACCCAACCCTAATATTATATGAGAGGGAGAGAGACTTTCCCCTGTCCATTTCTCCCGTACAACACAGAATTTTATATACCTCCATAATGTCCTCCTTACTTGTCATTTTTTCCTAAACCAAATACTCCCTTGACATTGTAACTCTCCCTCACAGAAGAGTAGTCCAATATAGCTTTTTTTTTCATGGAATACTGAAGCATAATTCTTCATGATCCAAAACGTTCAGCATGGTTGTATATGTGCATTGCTTCTTTGGAGCCTAGGAAGGGTCTTGTAGTTAGAGATGAATATTACATGTAGACATTGGCTTCTCCTCTCCCATAGCAGTGCTACTGTCTGCTACATGATCATGAAGAATGTTGCCTACCATTAGAATTGGATACATTGTTAAACTGACTTCTTCATGGTGTTGATACAGACATACCTCAATTAACAAAGGTTCTGACAAAGAAGCTCCTTTTTGTGAAGCCTTTTTACATCCAGACAGTCCCCTTTTTCTTCCTTGTCCAGCTAGAAGTTCTTTTAGTTGCATTGGGAAGATTGTGAGAAAGGGCTGGAGAAACACAGATTTTCAGTGTTGTTTTGCTGCACCATGTCTGCAGTAAACAGTGCAATAAAGCTTGAACTGGAAAAGAATGGGATTCTACTTTAGCTGATTCTACCGTAGTTGTGTCTGTCTGTCTGCTACAGGCAGGGTAAACAGCAGTTGTCTCTAGAATCCCTTACTGAGCATGCATGAAAAGGAGAACAGAAAAGGAAAGTACAGATAGAAAGAGGACAGATGTATAAGTTTGGTCACCGGAATGGAAATTATAACAAGAATGGAAGCTTAGGCAAGGCTTACCTGGTCCTGTTGTTTCATTTCACATGTCTATATTGTTAGTTTTGAATAAAAAGTTTGCTGAAACATGTTGGACTGCTCTCTCTCTCTCTCTCTCTCTCTCTTTTTTTTTTTTGGTGGGTGCAGGAACCTCTCCCTATTCTTTCCCTGTTATTTCTGCCTCTGATAACAAATTTTCTGTTAAAGAAGTAATGCTCAGGAACCCATCTACTTAATTAACTGAGATATCTCTCTAGTGACTGAGATCTTTCTTAGGAAAGGATAGCAAAAGGATTAAAAACATTTAAAGGTGGTCTGGGATATTTCATCTGACTAAAACTTTTCATCTGGCAGTCTTTCTACTTTGGAGAGATTAGTATTGGGACACCACCACAGAATTTCCTGGTTCTTATGGACACCGGCTCTGCCAATCTCTGGGTACCATCTGTGTATTGCAATACTGCTGCATGTGGTAAGTAATAAATCCATTTGCAAAGGGTTAATGTTAGTTCCATACTTTAGCCACCACTTTATTTTTATTATAAATAATCCAAAGTTATTTCCCCAAACTGACAATTTCTAAACTAAAATGAGGAATGTAATAATCTTATATCAGCTGGAGCTTCATCTCATCTAAGATGCATCTGGGCCTGGATCTGGACTTCTCCATGTTCAAAAGCTGTATAAAGTTTATAACTTCAGGCACATCATGGGATACAATTTTGGAGCTCATTTCTTGTGTTTGTACAGTATAAACAACTAGCATTGTTGTTGCTGTTTTTTAAACTTCCATGACAGATCCTTGGGTGGATTACTAAAGAACATGGTTCACCTAGAAGGGTCATAGGACGAGAATGTTTGTAGAAGAACATGTTGTTGTGGTGCATCTCCAAGTTTTTTCCGACCCATGTAGATTCTCAGGCGATCCTATCAAGATTTGTTCAGAGGGGGTTGGCTTGGCCTTCCTCTGAGGATGAGAGACTGACTTGCTCAAGGTCACCCAGTGGGTTTCCATGGCCAAATGGGGATTTATTTATTTAATTTATATACCACCCTTCTTCCACTAAAGGGCCCAAGGTGGTGGATTTGAACTCTAGTCTCCAAAGGCATAGGGGTTTACCACATGCCAAGGAAAAGCGGCAGTGCAGCAGGAAGGTTCTGCTTCCCATGTTGCCTTACTGCATGATATCGTTGTTCTTCCAGTGTTATGCCGTTCTGGTCCTGTGGGAGACCAAAGTAAAACTGTGTCTTTCTGCTAATGAGTTTTCCCAGTTTGCAAAAAGATGCAGGCTTACCTCGCTTTCCCACAGGACCGGAACGGAAGAATGATGACATTGTGCAGTAAGGCAGCATGAAAGATGGAACCATCCTGCTGCACTGCCACTTTACTTTGGTATGTGGCAATTCCCATAGTCCAATGCTCAAACCACTACAGCACACTGTAATATGGAAGAACATACTACAAAGAAAATAGGATTTTCATTAATAAGGCAAATGTGGGGTTTGGGGGGCATTTTCAGGGATACCCAGAGACCCACATCTGTAAGCAAATTAGTTGGAAATAAGTTACTGGTAACCATGTAAACAAGTTACTTGCAACGAACCCCTTTCTCTAACAATTAAGTCAGAACTAAATGACATTGTGACTGTAACATTACAAAGGATAGCACCATTTGTTTTGTAATTTGTTAGTAACTTCTCTAGTTCCAGAGGTGTGGCCTCAATAAATGGTGGAGGAAGAATATCATACCATTCAGTTTGTTCATGCTGTGTCTCCTGTGGGCCTGTGGTTGCTTCATATACTCTGTTATTGGTGCTGTGACAGTGACATGGTGAATAGGAAGAAAGTGTGTGTTTTTTAAACAGAGGTCAGCAACTTGTAGCACATACATGGCTGGTTTTCAAAAGTAACTAATTTAGTTAATTTTGAGAAACAGGAAGATAAAGAACTTTTTTTAAAAAAAGCCAAGTAACCACTTTTGGGGCCAAGGGAACTCTAATTGATTGCTTTTCAAAAGTCACATTCCAAGCTCTGGTGTGAACATATGTGACTATTCATGCATTATATATTGGGCCTGTAACAAAGTCAGCACTGTTATAAATAGTGCCTTGGAGAGAAATGCATACGAAACACTAATGGACACTTTTTACCACCATATAAAGGCAGGGTTGTCATGTCCCCTCATTCTTTTTAAATCTAGATAACCACCACAGATTCAACCCGAGTGCATCCTCTACATACTACAACAATGGACAGACTGATACGCTATACTATGGGAGTGGCAGCCTAACCATCATGCTAGGTTATGATACTGTGCAGGTAAGCAAACTTTGCTTGATGCAGACACATGTAATTTTTATGCATGCCGTTTTATGGGAAGTTTCAAATGGTAGGTTTGGGAAGAATGTCAGGAATCATTTGCAGAAAAAGAAAGCCCCTGTTCTGAACACAGGAGCCCTTTCACACTCTACAATTATAGAGTTATGATTCCATTTTAACTGCCATGGTAACATGCTATGGAATTTTGGGATTTGTAGTTTGAAGAGGGATATTTAGAATTCTCAGCCAAAGAAATTTAGTGCCTCATTAAACTACAGTCCTCAGAATTCCACAGGATGTTGCCGTGGCAGTTAAAGTGGAATCAGAGCACTGCAACTGTATAGTGTGAAAGGGCCCCAGGATTGTAATCTGAATTAACAAATACAGTGGGCCCTTGGCATCTGCTGGGGTTTGATTCCAGGGCCCCCCATGGATACCAAAATCCATGGATGCTCAAGTCCCGTTATATACAATGGTGAATTAAAATGCTGTCCCTTATATTAAATGGCAAAATCAAAGTTTGGTTTTTGGATTTTTTTGTGTGGGGTGGGGGATATCTTCAAGCTGTAGATGGTTAAATACATGGATGCAGAATCTGTGGATATAGAGGGCCAACTGTAGATAATGGGTTATGTGACTGATGGTATACTCACATTTAGTATTGCTGATGCTCATATTCCACACTCCATAGATTCGTTTATAGCTTCCTGAATCCCTCAGCCACTGGGCATGCTGGCTGGGGGATTTTGGGAGATGCAGTCCAAAAGTAACATTTTCAAGCTCTGTAACTTGCAGGCAGGAGTAATCCTGGCCTGTGTCTACTGACACCTCCAGCCTCAACAAGCCTAGTGTAGAAGAAACTGTGCAGTTTTCCTAGTGGCGTAGGTAAGTTTGTTTGTTTGTTTGTTTTAGTGTACATTACCTTCAAAATGCCCAGCTTGGTCTTGCTGTCTTTCTGTCTAGCATTTTTCCTAAACTTACAGACAGTACATGGCCTTGCCAGTGACGCTTGAGACATTTGATCATGACTGTTTGCAGGGGTGAAATGTATTCATTCCTTTCCCCACAGGTCCAGAACATTGTTGTACGCAACCAGGAATTTGGCCTAAGTGAGAATGAACCTTCCAGTCCTTTCTACTATGCCAGTTTTGATGGGATTTTGGGGATGTCTTATCCTGCTGCAGTTGTAGGCCATGTAGGGGGTTACACTATTATGCAGCAGATGCTGAAGCAAGGCCAGCTTTCAGAACCCATCTTCAGCTTCTATTTCTCTCGGTAAGGTCCAAAGCCTGATATTTTTGTTGGGTTGCATAGATGCATATTTTAATCTAGAGGAATTAAGCTGGAATTAAAAAAAATACTGGAAGCAATACAATGTTTCATCCTTGCAGTCATAAGTACCATTAGCTCCCTTTAAGCATCCTTTTCTTTTTTACTTCAAAACTGCAGTAATGGATGGGTGGCCTTACCCAGTTTTAGACCATATGTTTAGTCTCTGCTTGTTGAGGGGTAAGACCAGGATATGGTGGTTGCTCTGAGTTAGTCTGAGGTACTCTGTGCCTGATTTGCTCCACTGTTTCTCTCTGTCCAGTTTTCTGGGGCCTATAATTGCCATGGCAGCATTCTACGGAATTCTGGGATTTTCATTTCAAGGTGGGTATTTAGAATTCTCAGCCAGAGAGCTCTAATACCCCACCAAACTATAAATCACAGGATTCCCAGGATTCCATTGCCATGGCAGTTAAAGTGGAATCATAGCGCTATAATTGTGTAGTGTGAAATGGCCCCTGCTCTCCTTCCATACTATCCCTAATCCTCTCTACATTCACCTACTTTTGAATGTATAGACTTTCACCAGATTAATATTGTATAGCTAAATCTTGACTATACTCAAACATTTTACTTTCCCAGACAACCAACTGCTCAGTATGGAGGAGAATTGATCTTGGGAGGTATTGACAACCAGCTGTTCTCTGGGGAAATTACCTGGGCACCTGTCACCCGTGAGGCTTACTGGCAGATTGGAATTGAGGAGTAAGTGATATACCTAACATCCATTACATCAGTGCCAGATTGGGCTTTTTTGTTTTAATCAAAGTGTTGCTGCATTATTCTTCACACCTCATAGAGAGAACATGCATTTTGACCCAATGTACACCTACAGAGGCGAACTTCTATAAAGTCATCCGCAGCTTAACACTGAACATTCTTTCTTTTTGTATAGGTTTGCAATCGGCAACCAGGTTACTGGCTTGTGTAGCCAAGGTTGTCAGGCAGTTGTGGACACTGGAACATATCTGCTGGCTGTGCCACAGCAATACATTGGTACTTTCCTGCAGGCTGTGGGAGCTCAAGAGTACAATGGTGACGTAAGTGTTGTCTCAGAATATTTGTGCATCAACTCAGGGGAAAGTGGTATTTGCCACCAGAGCACAGTGAAGTTAAAATCACAGTAAAGCCAGGCCCAATCAACTGATCAGAGGACCTGGAATATGTCCTGCATTCGTACATGAAATGTTGCTGTTCCTCCAGGAAGACCCTGACTAGACAACATTGGAAAGAAAATGCCAAACTAGCTAGATTTTGGCCTACTTCACAAATAAAATTAATATTAAATTTTATGAATGAGCAAGGCAGCCACTAATGTTGCTATGGATAGGATGGGTAAGTGTATGACCTGAAGCATTTGTTGTCTCTGGAATGAACATGAAAATATTTTTTTATGTTATCCATTTTCTAAATGAGCATTGATCTGACCGTCTAATATATTCCACTCAAAGGATTACTCTTCTGTGATAAACTGGTGTGTCTGTACGTCCTACCCTGAGAGCAGGACATGCTTTAACACAACCACTCTCTTTTCTCTAGTGGCATGACTGATGTTCTCTTATGACTTAAACTGCCACACTGAAGAATTAATACAGTTTGATACCACTTTAACTATCATAGCTCCGTTCTATGGAATCCTGGGGTTTGTAGTTTTTTGTGGCACAAGAGCTCTCTGGCAGAGAGGGCTAAATATCTCACAAGATTACAAATCTCAGGATTCCATAGCATTGAGCCATGGCTGTTAAAGTATTGTGTCAAACTGCATTGATTTTGCAGTGTGGTAGCAACCTGTAGATATGTGAGAATTTAGATTTATATACATATGGAGAAGAATGAGTCCCTTTTCAGAGTTTCCTTACCAACCCAATCACCAAACAAAGGAGAGAGATGCTTGGAAATTGTCTATTGCTTTTAAAATGAAATGAGCCCATAAACCATTAACTAACTCAACCAAATTGCCAAAGTGATGTTCAGGGCCCCCTTGGATTTCTTTAGTTCTTAGCTTTCTGGGAGGGAACTTGCACAACCTTAGATGATCTGGTACACCTAACCAGGTATCTTATGTGAGACTGACTCAACCTAGAAAGGCTGTGCAGACATCGATTTTGGTGTCTATAGTAGTCTGACATGTCTCGGGGCCTTCTTTTTCTAGACATTTCAATAAACAAAGTGGGATGAGGTAGGTGGGGAGGTTGTATTTGCTACAATCCTTTTAATTTTTGTTCTTTCACAGTATGTGGTGAACTGTAACAACGTCCAGAACATGCCCACCATCACTTTTGTCATTAATGGATCCCAGTTCCCACTACCACCTTCTGCCTACATCGCCAATGTACGTATATGATAGTTCTTATCATATGCACTTTGTACAGTGCATAGCTTGAGCCTGGCTGTTTAAATTTCCAAATCTAGCTTATAATATTTGGGGTCCAGTTCAGTTTTTGGTTCTTTTGCTGCCATGCCCTTTTTCAAATGGTTTAACCCTAGGGTTCCAAGATCTGGACTATTTCAGAGCTGAAACTGGAGAGTCTTGTGATGTTATGAGGGTGGTTTCTGGTGACATTATAAGGATAATGTTACAAGGAACAGGAGCCCTGGTGGCGCAGTGGTTAAATGCCAGTACTGCAAGTCACCACGTTGCAAGTTCAATTCCAGCGGGCTCCAAGGTTCACTCAGCCTTCCATCCTTTCGTAGGTTGGTAAAATGAGTACCCAGCTTGTGGGGGCAATTAGCTAACACACATTGGAAACTGCTGAATGCAGTGTAGATGTGTGAATTGCTATTGCTTAAAAAAACAATTTGTAAGCTGCTCTGATAGCCTTGTGGCTGAAGAGCGGGGTATAAATAAATAAATAAAATAAAATAAAACAATACATTAAGCATTAAAGGCAGTTGCACCAAGTATGATATTCAGTAAAAAAATACCAAGGTTGGAATCCTGTTGCTTAAATGCCAACAACAGTAGGCTAACTGAATCAATTGTTGGATGATGAGTCAAACACATAGGAAAATCTAGTCAATACAATGGCTCTAATGTAGCTGGAACTAATAATAAGATTTAAGCCCAAATTTAACAAATGATATACACATACACACATTGATTAATTCAATGGGTCTACTTTAGTTGGAATGATGCCAGTTTCCCTAAACTTCTTGGCACCTGGGCTTTTTTTTACCTTTGAAAAGTTTTTTTTTACTTTTGATCTGGAAAGCTGTTTAATGGTGCCTGGCCATTTTTCTGTTTTCTTGTGGTCTTATTTTAGAAGCAGCTGACCTTGCATAGAAGTGTTAATGTCATTTTAATGCTTTTCTATATTATGGGGATTATCAGACGGGGACAAAAAGTGTCCCTGTCTTGCTATCTCCTTTCCCGCCCCACTCCTGTCCCTGTAGCACTTTAAAAAGAACAGTTTTCAGACATACCTTGATAAGTCTGGTAGAGAAACTACTCCCCTCTTCTCTGGCAGTCCAGGAGTGAATGGAGCTCTCATGGAGCCCCATTCACTTCCTGGAAAGCAAATCTCAGCTGTTCTTGTGAAAGAACGATCATGTGGGAAATTTTAAAAGAAAAAGTTAAAAAGTATACAAAGCACAAAAATACATTAAAAAAAAACCCCAAGTAACCTGGGGAGGGGAGAAAAAGTGTGTCACTATTTCAATGCCCCGATCTCGACCGGAAGTGTTCAGCAGGGATCTCCCACTGCAGATGGCATCATGTCAGCATAATGGGACACCTTTTCGCTCACCCGCCATTACAGAAACAGAATGATGGGTCAATTCACTAATTAAGCCATGAATAAAAAAGAGTGTGGGGGTGGTGGTGGTGGAAGAAGCATGGGGGCATAACATCACAGGGACATCGTTGTCTGATATTCAAGCCATTTAGCGATGTTCTGTCGTCCATCTGGTGGGATATATAGTGCATCTGATAATCTCCTAGGAGTGATGTGTCATACTGTCACTTCTACCAGAGCCTAGGTGATCCCCACTGTGCAAGCAAGGCAATTGTGCATCACACTAGACAGTGTGCATCATCAATGCTCCGGCAGATCTAGATTTATTTACTTAGGGGTGCATTCAACTGGACTGACAGTAGTGGAAATTCCCACTCCCTCCTCTTTGTGGCAGCCCTCTTTAAAGGGCTGTGAGGGGAGGGAGGATCACCCAAAACTGTGTGGAGGCATCTTCCATGAGCAGATCCTTCAGTGCCATGTAAACTGTCACACTGAATTTTTTTTAAATGTGGGTAACCAAAATGTGGATGTAGCTCCTGTTTGATGTTCTTGCAAACAAGACCTTATCTCAGACTTCCTTAAAATGCTTTGTTTTATTTTCCTGGTGGAGGTATAACTGATTTTGCTTTGTTCCACAGAACAATGGCTATTGTACAGTTCAGATTGAGGCCACATACTTGCCTTCCCCGACTGGGCAGCCATTATGGATCTTTGGTGACGTCTTCCTTATGGAGTATTATTCAGTCTATGATATGGCCAACAACAGGGTGGGCTTTGCACCATCAGCTTAAAAAGAATAAGAAGAAAGTAAAATATTTGCCTAGACTAATAATATTGTTACCCTCTTGGACACTGACAAGATTGATTCTAAATTATTTGGAATGGAAATTGCAGCATTCTTAACTTTCTCTAACCCATCTGCCACAGCTTGCATATAATCAGTTCTCTGGAGATCCAGTGAACAGAGAAATAAACTCTACTATGACAAAGTATTTCTTATCTGCTTGATATTGTTTGCATGAAGACCTGAGGCTGATTTTAGGGAGTGACTTGACAATACATGATAACTTTCAGTCTTGCTTCTTTAGTGATTGCTCAGATCTTAAGCATGAAAATAGAATTTGTGATGGAATTTGAAGAGTTCTAATATGAACTCAAGGGTACAGCTCCTAGCTACCATTAACCCAATAGGACAAATTTGCTTCTTGGAGTAAAGTGTATATCTCCCATTAAAAAAAAAAAAAACTTTCAGATTTTGAATGATTACAGTTGCTGAGAAAAGTTTAAAAATATGAAGGTAGAACATACTATACACATGGGGGGGGGGTGTACTGATAGCATAAATACTCATTTCTTTGGCAGTTATGTTGCTTCATCTTTTTAGGGTTGTGAGCTTGGATAACAGCTATCACCATATAAATGTAGTCTACCAAACAGAAGCACAAGAGGAGCCACACTATAAAACAATGAATAGAGTAGAGATTATTATTATCTCACAATACCAGAAACTGAAATAATCCAATGAAATTGATTGGCAGTAGTTTGAGGACATATTTTTTAAAAAGCACTCTTCACACAACACATAATAATTTGGAATTCAATATCCCCAGATGTGGTGATAGCTACTAGCACAGATGGATTTTTATAGAGGGATAGATAGATATATTAACAAAGAGTTGTCTGGTAATGATTACTAATTATTATAACTAAAATGGAGGTTACATTTTCAAAGGCAGTTTCTTTCCAGATTGCCACATGCTAGGGACAAACAAGAGATATGTGCCTTCATTATGCCCAACATTTGAGATTTTCAGAAGAATCTGATAGATAACATATTAAATGAAATGGTTCTTTGGTCTGATCCACTAAGACATGTTGCTGTCAGTCTATTAATGAAAAATAAACCTCTTAAGGAAATGATAGCTTGCTGTGTTCATTTTAGTACAGGCAATTCCATTTCATATTGGGCCATCTTTTAACAGAAAGCAGGAAAGAATACAAATAAGATTACAGACTCAAAGAACAGAATGGAAATCAGCCTTAATAGAAATTCTATAAGTCAAATCTGTGGATAAGATCTGGGCTGGGTCGCTTCTTGACCTTGTGGCTAAAGGTCAATGTAGACATATGGTTATTCTTCTAAGTAGGCTTGACAATACTGGCACCTTCTAACATCATATTAAGAAGGGTGGTGGAATGCATATAGCAGAGCATGGAAAAAATTACTTTTTGTGTGTGTGACAACTCCCAGAATACCCCTCCAGGGCAGTCAGTAGGAGCCTGAGAGGTATAGCTCCAAAAGTAACTTTTTTGCAGTTTCATTTTATTATTAGCTTGGTGTTAACTGACTATGACATTTTTTTTTTTTACTTATAGACAAATGTATGGCAAGTAAAATTGCTTGCTTTTCATGAAGCAGAAATATTAAGACACTAAATGGAGTGTGAGAAGTGTGAATCAGGGAGAGGTAGACATTATAGAACAAGATTAATTATGCGACCCCCAGACATTGTGTATTCCTGCATGGCAAGGGTTGGACTGGATGGCCCTTGTGGTCTCTTCCAACTCTATGATTCTAGGATAATAATAACAGAAATAAATAGCAGTGTTTCCATGCTGTCCAACATCTCACATATAAAAACTGGAACACATGGAGCCAAACAACATCAGAGGGCAGTCAAGATGGATAGTTATTAGTAAGGGAGAACACGCAATCTAGAAGAGGTTGCAGCAGTTTGCTTTTACCTAAGCCAGGACCAGATGAACTACATCCAAGAGTATTAAAAGAGTTGGCAAATGTAATCTCAGAGCCATTGGCAATATTCTTTGAGAACTCCTGGAGAACAGGAGAAGTCCCAGCAGACTGGAGGAGGGCAAACGTTGTCCCCATCTTCAAAAAGGGGAAAAAAGAGGATCCCAACAATTATTGTCCAGTTAGTCTGACATCAATCCCCGGGAAGATTCTAGAGCAGATCATTAAACAGAGAGTCTATTAACATTTAGAAGGCAATGCCATAATCACAAAAAGTCAACACGGGTTTCAGAGAAACAAGTCATGCCAGACTAATCTGATCTCTTTTTTTATATAAAATTACCAGCTTGGTAGATGAAGGGAACGCTGTGGATATTGCATACCTTGATTTCAGTAAGGCCTTTGATAAGGTTCCCCAGGACAGTCTTGCAAGCAAGCTTGTAAAATGTGGGCTAGACAAATTAACTGTTAAATGGATTTGTAATTGGTTGACCAGCCAAACAAAAGGATGCTCAGCAGTGGCTCCTCTTCATCTTGGAAAGATGTGACCAGTGGGGTGCCACAAGGTTCTGTCCTGGGCCCAGTGCTATTCAACATCTTTATCAATGACTTGGATGAGGGAATTAGGGGCATACTTATCAAATTTGCAGATGACACCAAATTAGGAGGAGTACCTAATACCCTAGAGGACAGGATCAAAATTCAAAATGACCTGGATAGACTGGAGAGCTGGGCCAAAGCTAACAAAATGACATTCAATACGGAGAAATGTAAGGTACTGCACTTAGGGCGGAAAAATGAAATGCATAGATATAGGATGGGGGAGACCAGGCTGAATGAGACTACGTGCGAAAGAGATCTAGGAGTCCTAGTAGACCACAAGTTGAACATGAGTCAACAGTGTGATGCGGCAGCTAAAAAGGCCAATGCAATTTTGGGCTGCATCAATAGAAGTATAGTGTCTAGATCAAGGGAAGTGATAGTGTCGCTCTATTCTGCCTTGGTGAGACCTCACCTAGAATACTGTGTCCAGTTCTGGGCACCACAATTCAAAAAGGATATTGACAAATTGGAGCGTGTCCAGAGAAGGGCAACTAAAATGGTGAAAGGTCTGGAAACCATGCCTTATGAGGAAAGAATTAGGGAGCTGGATATGTTTTGCCTGGAAAAAAGACGGTTAAGACGCAATATGATAGCCCTGTTTAAATATTTGAAGGGGTGTCACATTGAGGATGGAGCAAGCTTGTTTTCTGCTGCTCTAGAGACTGGAACACAGAGCAATGGATGCAAGCTCCAGGAACAGAGATTCCACCTCAACATTAGGAGGAACTTTTTGACAGTAAGAGCTGTTCGGCAGTGGAACACACTCCCTTGGAGCGTGGTGGGGTCTCCTTCCTTGGAGGTCTTTAAACATAGGCTGGATGGACATCTGTCAGGGATGCTTTGATTGTGATTTCCTGCATGGCAGGGGGTTGGACTGGATGGCCCTCGTGGTCTCTTCCAACTCTACAGTTCTATGATTCTATTGGAAGGACAAGATTTGGTTGAGCTAATTGAGTACAAACTGCTTCCCCTTTTGAACTCAGTTTTCAGTAACTGAAGTAAGCTGAGGACAAAGGGGGAAAGGAGAAGGAGGAGAGAGAAACTGGCACATTTTAAAATCAGTTGAAAAAGTGGGACGATGGAAGATTAATTGTGGCTGTCCTTGCCAAATCAGGACAGTTGAAGTATATGTGTTTCTGATGCTTACACTGAACACTAAATTGCATAGCTCATCTTATCATATAAAATGAAAAAGAGTCTTTCACTGTTTCACAGACGTCTTTACCCAGGAAGATAGTTCTGGGATCCAAGAACATATATAAGACATTGATTTCAGTCTAATGTATTTTTCTTATGTCCCACAGTTGTTGCTTGTACTGTATAATGTTTACATACTTGAGATGGATGTTTAAACTCTTTATAAAAATTTAAATACCCCCCCCCCACCAAAAAACCCAAAAAGAGTCTTTATGGTGCTTATATAATGAGATCCAGGGACCAAAGCCCATTTCTTCAGGTGCGTTATGACTTGGAATGAAATTTTCGGGTAAAACTTCTAGACTCAAGGAGACAGGAGGCTTTCCAAGGCTAGCCGTCTGTCCCAGTCCAAGGCTATGGGATCTTTAGCATGTAAGGAGTAATACATGACTATCCATTGAAACAGATTAAGACTTCAACTAAAGTGAATTAAATACACTAAGGGCTTGTCTAGTTTGGAGCACTGCAGTCCAAATGACACAGGCTCTTGCCCTGTTTTACCTTCAGGCTGTCCTGATGACATCTGAGGCAAATCTGAGAGGAAGCCAGGGTAAAGCCCTTTAAAACATTTTAAAGTAACACCCAGAGAAGCCTGTGTTGTGCCGGAAAACCCAGATGGGTCTGGCACAGGAACATAGGGTTCATACCTTCATGTTGGCCTGTATAACCAGCCACCACTGCTGGAGTCACTCTGCAGCCAGGAAGGAGGCCCCTAGCAAGTGACCAAGCCCCCCTGTATGTGACCAGCCTTGATCACATGCTGAGGACCTTCTTCCAGGATTCAGAGTGCAATGTGGAATGGGGGAAGGTGCCTGCTGAAACTGGCCAGTGTGTGTGTGCAGCGGCCAGTGTGTACATTTCATCATGGTAAGGGGGGCCAGGGAGGTGGGATGCAACAAAACAGGACTATGGAGATTTTCACATGGGCTATACATCCCGTGGCAGGAACAGAACAGGGTTGGGAAAGGTTTTCCCTTTCGGACAATGTTGACCCCATTCTGTCCTGTATCCATCCTGCTCCTGTGACTGTTCTGGGACTATTCGTTGTGAATAGACCTCCTGTTCTGTCACTATCACGCAATCACGGGTGTGCGAACAGGAGCCCCGTTCCGGTTCCGAAATGACAGCTGCGGAGGGGAGGTCCGTTCCGAGCACTTCCTGGTACGATCTGGACATCTAGGTAAGTGGCACCCTTTATTTTACCCTTCCTGTTTTGATTGTGTGATTTAAAGTGTGTTTTTGTGCTTGGTGAACTGATTTTATGTTTGGAGGAGTTTTATTTTTAAAATTTACCACCCAGCTGTTATCACACGATAACGGCCAGGATTTCAGACAGCTGGTCATAAAAGCAGCCTTACGACAGCTGCATTTATGGCCAGCCAGCAAGGGGAGGGGGAGCCTGTTCCTGTCGCGGAATTAAGGTAAGTATGTGAAAGATTTATGTTACTCCGTGGCAGGAATGGGAGAGGAGGTAGCAGGGCAGTAATGGGGCATTTTGGCCCCATGTGAAAATCTCCTATGTCACTATAACTGCATCTTCCAATGCAGAATCTCAGCTGCTGTTTCTACATGAAATTTATATAGGCATTTTAGGTTTCTTAACTTTGTATAGATTCTCTGGCTTTTCTTCGCAAACGAAGATTCAGGAAGGACTCATCCTGCACTTTCTGCAAGCGCGCTGATGACTAAAAAAGCCAATCCGAGATAAACAAGTCCGGTTGCAGAAAGCACAGCAGAGGGGCTCCTTGGGTGATGTTTTTGGGTTGTGATTCTTTCTGCGTTGTCATTTCTCTTCAAGACTTGTTCGGCATGAGTTCTCAAATAAGGCTGCAGCATTGTGGATAGTGCGTCTCCATGCCTCCCGATATGAGGCCAGGGCAGACCACTGTTGGTGATCAATTTGGCCGAGCCTGAGATGTTGTTTCAGGGAGTCTTTGTATCACTTTTTTGGAGCACCCCTCTTACGCTGACCTGTGGCGAGTTCACCTGGGAAGCATCATCTCCTTAGATGCCAAGATTGACAAAGAGATCGATCACAGATTAGCAAAGGCATATAGTGCATTTGGAAGACTTCACAAAAGAGTCTGGAACAATAAACACCTGAGGCAAAGCACAAAAATCAGTGTATATAGAGCCATTGTACTGTCTATCCTCCTTTATGAATATGAAACATGGGTCACCTATCGCCACCACCTACGACTCCTTGAATGCTTTCATCAGCGCTGTCTATGCATAATCCTAAATATACACTGGACTGACTATGTGACAAATGTTGCTGTCCTTGAGCAAGCAGGCTCACCAGCATTGAGGCCATGATATTGAGAACGCAGCTCCGCTGGGCAGGGCACGTTTCTAGGATGGAGGACCATCGCCTCCCAAAAATACGACTTTGTATAGATAGTCTGCCTCAAATTGTGTTCTGTTCATTCTCTTGGGATCCATTGCTACACAGAAATAAAGTCTAGTATTATAGTACGCCAAGCTGCTGCTTGTAGTATGGATTACAGGTAAATTTACAGGTTATTTTAAACAGTACTAGAACAGACAATTCTTCCAGACTTTTTCTGACTCTAGTCTTCAGTGACTTCCTAAGTCTTAAAATTATGAGTTCTGATGTATAATAATGAAGAATCTGAGGACTGGTGTTTTGAACTATGGATTCTAATTGGGTGTAACACAACAGGTCCAATTTCCTTGTTAGAACTTATTCTTCCTATCATCACAACATCAATTTTTCACTTTTCAGTTGGTGAGATAAATGTGAAAGATGGTTACATAGTCCTAGTGGGATGCATGCCCCCCCCAAGAGATTCAGAGTTAATCTCATAATTGCCTCCACTACCTATTGACTTCAGTTTTCCCTTTCAATGTAGCCCAATGGGAAGTTACGAGGATCAACTTGTACTTTCTACTCTGGCTCTGCAGAGCTTCACCTCCCCTCCGCCCCTGTGAAAAGAGAGAGCTGCTTGGGACACATGAAGATAGAGTGCTGCAAAGGAGAGTTTTAAAGGAAGTTTATTCTGATCAGATTTTCTAGACACACCTCAAAGACAGCCCTGTGTAGAACCAGGATATAAGTAAGGTATGTGCCACCATAGCCAGATCTGACAGATCAAGGAACAGGCACAGCTGGCACATAATCCTTAATTGTTCAAATGCAGTCCTGGCCACTGCTGAAACCTGAGCATCCACACCCAGGGCTGAATCCGGGAGTACACTCAAGCTGTGAACTTGTATCTTCAAGGGGAGTGTAACTCCATCTAGCACAGGCTGAATCCCTGTTTCCTGGGAGCCATTTACATGGCAAAATAAATCCGTTAAGAATTCGCAAAGAGTCCTAATAATTCCCACATCTTTCAGATCAAAGTTGCCATATTCAGAAGGAGGGGGGGCAAAAACCCCATAAGTCACACAGTATCAGCTTTTGCTATTTCCCCCATCTTTTTTGAAAAGTAGCCAAGTTAGCACACTATTGACTGTGTGAACGACCATTTTGCTTATGGCAGTGGAAACTACCAGCAGTCTTTCCGAAATAGCCACAGCAGGGCTTAGTCCTGATTGGTTGACTTGACCAAGGAGGGAGGGGTGTGTGGTGTGCACGCACACACGCGCGCGCACACACACACACACAAAAGGGGATGGACTTGTAAGAAATGAGGCTTGAAAAGATCTAGCTAGCTGACTTACTTTTAATTATTTGTTCCTCTCTCCCTCCACCGGCTGATCTCTCAATTGTTCTTTTGTGTGTGTGTGTGTGTGTGCGCGCACACACACACGCACATGCGAGTGTGCGCTGGCGTGAGAGAGGGAGAGGGAGAGGGAGAGAGAGAAGCAGTCTGGTCAGCTGGCACAGCGAATGGAATCTCAGCTGCTTTGATTGTTCTTTTGTGTGTGTGTGTGTGTGTGGTGTGTGTGTGTGTGTGTTTGTGTGCACATGCGCACGTGAGAGGAGAAGCAGTGTGCTCAGCTTGCAGGGATCTCAGCTGCTTTCCTTCCATCCTTTATCATTATTTCTCTCCTACTCCACTCCTTTTTGTTGCTTTATATACAGACAAAGCTACGAACTTACGGTCTCTTTCCCCCTCTTACTGCCCCCATCCTTGCTTCCTCCCTGCCTCCGGCCTGGCTTTAATGATCTGGAGTTCATACCCCCATCCAGGGCCAGTTTAACCAGTCTGCCAAATCAGCATTGGCGGGGGACTCCAAGGTCAAGGAGAGCCCCCTGCTGACCTCCTTATCTGATGAAGGAGACAGCCAGGAGACAGCCGGGAGGAGCCGCGGCTTTGTAGCCCCCTCCTACCGTCCTCCTCCAAAAACCTCCTGCTGGCTTTTTAAAAACAAAACAAAAAAAGTGTCTCCCAAACTAGAAAGAGAAAGAGAAAGAAGCAGCAGCCCTCCCTGTCACAAGCTGGAGGGAGTTTGCTGCTGCAAAATGCAAGCCAGCCAGGCGTGTCAGAGAGGGGTGAGTGTGTGTGTGTGAGAGAGGGGGGGGAATTTGAGGGTTGTCTCTTTCCCTCAGAAAGGGCTTCTTTCTTTCTTTCTTTCTTTCTTTCTTTCTTTCTTTCTTTCTTCCCTTTCCTTCCTTCCACATAGATCCCCTCCAGCCCATCTTTCCAGATGCTCTTAACATGTGGGGTCTCTCCCCTCCCTCCCTTGCCCCCTTGGTCTTCAGCTTCCTCCCCTTGCTGCCAAATGAGTTCAGCCTGCAAAAGAAATTTGTATGTGTTTGCCTATGTGCCTTCAAGTCATTTCTGACCAAGGTGAACCTACCATGGGGTTTTCTAGGCAAGGTTTGTTTAAAGGGGGTGTGCCTTTGCCTTCCTTTGAGGCTGAGAAAGTGTGACTTGCCCAAGGTCAGCCAGTGGGTATTCATGGCTGAGTAAGGATTCAAACCCTGCTCTCCATAGTCATGGTGCAATGCTGAAACTTCTACAACACTCTAGCTCTTTTAACAGAAGAATATAAAGAATATAAATTAAAATTTGGAGTAATATTACTGGGAACAATGGTTTTATTGTTGTCACTAAAACACCAGTGTTCCATTAGTGTTAAGTGAGAGGCATTGGCCTAGAGCAGTGGTTCTTAACTTTTTCTTTACCAGGGACCCCCTTTAAATATCTTTTGCTGCCCCAAGACTTAACTCAAGATTTAAAACTCTAATAATAATAATAATAGCTAATAATAATAGCTAAAAACAACAACAATACAATTACACCATCCATTAAACTTTCCCTCAGAGGCACTCTTGCTTCTTCCTGCAAGTTTGTGGCTGGAGTGGATTGAATGGCAATGTGCAGGCCAAGCCAGCCAGCCTTTGCCTTGGTTCCTGTCACGTGGCTACTCCACTACAGGGAGGAAGTGGGCCAAGCAGCCTTCAAGCCTTTGTGGACCCCCTGTGAGGACACTGCGGACCCCAAGTTTAGAACCACTGGGCTAGAGAATGCTGGAAAAGGAACAATGCAACCAGACCTTGAGAAGGGTGCCGGATTCTGGGAGGTGTAATCCAAGAGTAACTTTCCCAGGCTCTGAATGTAGCCTAGAATCATAGAATCATAGGGCTGGAAGGGACCCCAACAGCCATCCCATCCGATCGGCTTCTGCCCTGCAGGAACACACAATCCAAGCATTCCTGACAGATGGCCATCCAACCTATGTTTAAAAAAAACCAAAGAAGGAGACTCCACCACACTCCAAGGCAGCAGTGTTTTCCACTTCTAAACAGCTCTTACTGTCAGGAGGTTCTTCCGAATTGAGGTGGAATCTCTTTTCCTGTTGAGGTGGAATCTCTTTTCCTGTAGTTTGAACCCATGGCTCTGTGTCCTAGTCTCTGGAGCAGCAGAAAACTAGCTTGCTCCTTCCTCAGCATGACATCCCTTCAAATATTTAAACATGGCTTTCATGTCACCTCTCAACCTTCTCTTCTCCAGACTAAGCATACCCAGCTCCCTAAGCCATTCCTCATAGGGCGTAATGGCTTCCAGATTTCCCACCATCCTTTTCAGTATCTTTCTTGAATTGTTGTGCCCAGAACTGGAAACAGTATTCCAGGTGAGGTCTGACCAAAGCAGAATGTAGTGATACTATTACTTCCCTTGATCTAGACACTACTCCTATTAATGTAGCCTAGAATCGCCTTGGCATTTTTTGCTGCTGCATCACTCTGCTAACTCATGTTCAGCTTGTAGTCCACTCTTTCATTTCTTTGAGGAAATCTACACCATTACGTTAATTGCTAATAAACAAAAAATATTATGTTAGTGCCTATAATATAGTTTTTAAACTAAATTATTGGTGGCAAATTATGTCATACAGTAGGCCCCTCTTATCCACTGGGGATTGGTTCTGGGGAGGGCGTGGATTCTGAAAACCATGAATAATAGTGAATGTCATTGAAAATAATGGGACTTCTGGTTTAAAATACCATAGAGTTGCCTTGGAGGGCCTAGAAAATGGCTAGGGAGGACACATTTTCTAGGAAGACTGTATGGTAGGTGTGCTGTTTTGTGTCACATGGATAATGAATCCATGGATACGGGGGTCCTACTGTAATCTGAACATCCTGTATGGTGAATAGGTTAGGTTAAATTGACCTGAGATAAACATATGGGGGCCCCAAAATAAAGCATTGCAGGGGCCCCCAAAATTCCTTAAACCAGCCCTGCCCCCCCCTCTGTCTGTGTGAATGAGAGAAAGGCGAAACTCAATGAATCTTCCAATTTAGCAATAAATCATGTGAACTATCCACTGCTGATGCAAAAGGTAGGTAATCTGGAATTTCGCACACTTTATTCTGCCGTGTAACTGGCCCCTTGGTCTGTCTTTTGACTGACCAGCATCACCTTTGTTTTATCTGGATTACTGATAACACACACTGGTTTAGGACTGAAACAACCTTCTTGGATTGTGGTGGAAAGGAGTAGTAGAGTTGGGCATCATCCTCATACTGATGGCACTGAACCCCAAAACTCTGGACAACCTTTCTCAGTGATTTCATGCATATGTTAAATAACATGGGGGACAAAACTGAGCCCTGTGGGACTCCACAGGCCAATGGCCAAGGGGTTGAACAGGAATTCTCATTGTGCTCAGTGGTTCCAGACACCCAGCTGTGTTTGCTTTGTTGAACAGAAATTCCCCAGCACTACCTTCTGGGTTCATCATCAAGGAAAAAATGAAGCCACTGTAAAACAGTGCCCCCAAGTTCCATCCCAGCAAGACAGTCCAGAAGGATATCATGGCTGATGGTATCCAAAGCTGCCTGAGAAGTCCAGCAGAATCAACAGGAACACACTCCCAATAGCTAGTTCCTGGCACAAGGCATCTACCAAGGCACCTAAAGCTGTCAATCAGGCCTGAAGCTAGATTGAAATGGATCTATACATCTTTAAGAAGCAGAAATAACATGGAAAGAATAAGAATAGGTACTTAAGCCACACACAAAAAGAAAGATAGAAAAGAAAAGAAGAGCAGTTGAACATGTTTCAGTAAACTTTGTGTTCAAGATCAACACATTAAAAAAGCCAGAGAAGTACCTGGTTGAATGGATAGAGGGAGCGGTCAATGCCTTGCTAAAACAAGGCAGAGTTCCAGCTTGCCTGAAAGAGGCAGTTTTAAAATCATTACTAAAAATATTAAATACAGGATATTAGGATCTGAGGAACTACTTGGGAATATGCTGTGGTATTCTGTACTTTCACTAATTCCAACATTTAGAAAAAATACATTAAAAGTAATGTTGTTAGTTGTAACTGGTTTTTTTTTTGTAATGAGGGCGTAATGAAGTTATATTTCAAAAACATTTGAAATTACTTATTAATTTAAGCAATATTTTCTAGTCACTTTCAAAAGTTACTTTTAAGAGCATTTTAAAGACATTTTGACACGCCATGCCATTTTCTTATCAATTCAAAGTAAAAACACACACACACACGCAAACCAGAAAAATGAGCAGTGGAACAATAAATGTTATGAGTTTCTTTATTAACACACTAATAAGTAATGATAATTGGTTAGTTTTCAAACATGGTAGTAGGAACAATTTTTTTTTATAATAACATTGCTTGAAGCAACTTTCAACTAATTAACTAAATGCTTTAAGCATAGATTAAGGGATGACAATGATTGAAGAATTTTAGTTTATTAATTTTCTGTCATTTAATTTATTAGCAAATGAAGTCATTGACTAAGTATGCATACTGTCATGGGAAATGAGACAAAATACACAAAAGCTAATTTTGTGGTAGCTTTGCATTGTTTGTGAACAAACTGTTCTTCATCCATTAAGCTTCTGAATGAACTCCACTGTAGAGGTCCATGGCCTAAATCCAAATGTTTGTCCCAACTAGAGTAGACCTACTGAATCAATGGAAACTTGTTACAGCAATGCTTCTATAAGTTCCATTCAGTGAATGATTTTACTCTAGTTGGCACTAACAATTGTGTTTTGACCAATGGCATTTTAGTAATAAATAGAGATTACAGATAAATAGGAAGTAGTACATTTAGTTTTGAGAGCCAATGTGGTGTGGTGGTTTGAGCGCTGGATTATAACTGTGGAGACCAGAGTTCAAATACCAATCAGCTGTGGAAACCCACTGGGTAACTTTGGGCAAATCATACTTTCTCAGCATCAGAGGAAGGCAAAAGCTAGCCGCCTCTAAACTAGGGTGCCATTAGTCCCAGAAAACCAGGAAAATCCCAGATGGATGGGACTGAAAACTGTCCTGGCTGTCTGGGCTGCTTGAAGCAAAAGATCCCGGGTTCCTCCAGCTTCCTTGCAGATCAGGCCACAGGGAAGGGTAAAAGGCAACAGCTGGCAGTGAAACCACGCGAGAAGACTGGCACTGCAGGCGTTGTATGTAGTGAGTCTGCCCTCCTATCTGATGTGTGAGGGGAGGGCGATGACCAAACTGAGAAGAATAGGACCCCTCTCCATACATGCCAGCACTAGCAGCATATCTGGGTGCACTGTTCACTTCTTCCTCTCACTGCTTTTCCTCTGGATAACCTCCCCTCCCAACACAATGCTTCAGCAAGGTTTTAAACGCTTTATTTCCCACCCCACTACTTTTCTCACCCCGTTTAATTTTACAAATTGATGTGTAGCAGTGAAAAAAAATCAAGGTACCTTGACCAAGTGCAGAGTTCTGAAAAGTACAATTGGTAAAAGACACCTTAAACTACTGAAATATGTAATAAAACAATGTTAATTGTCAAAATGTGGGGGTTTGTCTTGTTTTTTTGTCGATAATACACTCAATCCAGTCCCATATATTTTTGTCCTGGTTTTGTGGCAGACAATTATGGCAACCCTACTCTGAACAAATCTTGCCAAGAAAACCCCATGATATGTTCACCTTAAGGTCACCATATGTCAGAAATGACTTGAGGGCATGCAACAAAAACAAACATTTAATTTATTAGTTTAATTTATTAACAAGATCATCATATCAATCTACAGCTCTTTTCAGTGAATGAAATGATTTATAGATCTTATTTCACTGACTGTATGAATGACTTCTCAATAGGACATTGACAAGAGTTTGAATCTTTATTGCCTGTGCTCAAAGATAGCAGTCAACACACTTCATTACATTGGCTCCAGAAATGGAAAACAAGAAAAATATGGAATGAATAAAGAATTACCTTGAGGGAAACTAATTATAACAGATGCAAATAGAACTTTACTTCTTTACCTGTACCAAAAAAATGTACAGAGTAGACTTAATATATTTGACATGTTACCTGGTAAAACTCCAGTGCCCTGAAGGAGTTCCCTCCTTTTTTGTCCTTAAAAGTCTTTGCCTTATTTCTTTGAAATGCTACAGCAAACCCTTTCAATTGTTTATCCACCTAGTGACTGATAGCTTTCATTGCTCACTTTGATGGACAATTTTTATATGTGCCTTTACTCTGTGTGGTATTGGCACTGATAAGGACAATTTTCCAATCTGATACCACATAACAGCATAAATGGTGCCAGTCAATCTAATTTCTATGGGGGCCTTACAGTCTTGCTTCCTGTACTACGTGGCTCCTTCAGGTCAAAGAAAGGACAGTGGTGGAAATACAAAGGCAGATTTCTGCTGTTTTACCAATGTCTAACATTCATTTTGAAAGGAGAACATGCATAGAGGTTAATAGATAGAAGATTTTTCAGTCTTTCTGAAAGTCTGCTCAGTTTTTGAGTCTTCCTCCTTTCCAACAATAGTAAACGGAATTGTAGCTTTGAGTAAACATGCAAGTGGTGGTCTCTTAAGATTGTGTATAGTTGTCTAGGAAGTGATAATTGGGTTGGTTCAGTTTACCCAAAAAAGGTGGACAAAACAACATTTTCTCTGATTACTAATAAAAGGACTTTAGTCTTCGCCTGAGTAGAATCTATGATTTCACATTGAACACATTATCCATGCTGAAACACTCATTACTTAGACTGATACTGGTAAAGAGTGATAGCATGGAAACCTTGCTTTAACACAACCCCTCCCATTGGATCCCTCTGTTTTTTGAAAAGTACATACAACGTTTGTCACATGTGAAGAATAGTGACCATATCTTTCTAATTCTTGATAACCCCAATTTTCTTCTTGCCCTATCAGCACATGTATTGTTCCTTATCAGATCTTAATCTCTTTATAAACATGATTATTGCTTTTAATTAAAGGTCAGTGAAATGAAAGCATTTTAGTACACTTAAGGTTGTTTATACAGTGGGGTGAAGGCACTATAGGCAACACGATCCAATTAGTTTTAGGGGGACACATATCCAAGGTATAAAAATGAGGGCTGAAGAATTGAGACATCAGGCCAGTTTCTGCTGGGTTCGAGGAAACTCTTTAGGTGCTGTATGTGGAAGAAGAAATCAAGCATCATGAAGTGGTTGGTGCTGATACTGGCTTGCTTCCAGCTGTCAGAGGGACTAGTGACGTAAGTGTTCTTGGTGTATATTATTAATTATTAGGAAAAAAATCAACCAGGGGCTACCAGTCTTTCAAAAATGGTACTAATGATTTTTCTGTAACCAGAATAGACAATTTGACCATTTCTGCCACCTCACTCACTTTTAACAACCATTCTTCTTTAGTAGGCAGTGCGTTATTCTTCCATTTCTGAGCATATAATAATCTTGCTGCCATAGTAATATACCAAAGTATTCTTCCATTACTCCTTTCTAGTTGATCATCCATCAGTCCAAGAAGAAAAAGCTCAGGTTTTAATTGTTATCATACATTAATAATAATAATAATAATAATAATATTTATTTTTATCCCGCCCCTCTGTTAAAAACAATCAGGGTGGCTTACAAAAATTAAAATACCAATACAAATTAAAATCCCCAAATACCACCCACCCCCGCCCTCCCCTATAAAAAGACATTAAACCAAATACATTAAAACAACTGATATAAAATCACATTAAAATAATAAATAATAAATAATAGCCAGCAGACTAAAAAGGGCCAGGAGCCCCTGAGGCCGGGAACTAATTAGGAAAGATCTGCCGAAAGAGATCCATCTTTAGTGCTTTTTAAAAGCTACTCAGGCTTGACATGTGACGGATCTCGTTCGACGGATCTCGTTCGAGACATAAATTTCCATGTCATCCAAACCTCAGGTCATGACCTTCTAATTCAAATAATCTTTTGTTTGTCAGCAGCACCATCCATTCTTTTAACCACACTAAACAGCAGGCAACAAAATACATTTTTAAATTAGGTTGAACCCAACCTCCTCATTGCTTTGCATCTTGCAATATTTTAAGTTTCATTTTTGTTTTTTCCTGCATTGCCAAACAAACAAAGGGGCCGTTTACATGGCAAAATAAATCCTCAAAGAATGCGACAAGAAGCCTGATAGTTCCCATGCATTTCGAAACCACAGCGCCCTTTTCAGAAGGAGGGGGAGTGAAAAACCCATAAGTCATGCAGTATCAGCTTTTGCTAGTTTTCCTGACTTTTTTGATAAAGTTCGCGAAAATGCGCACAACTGGTCGTGTGAACTCACCACTCGCAAATGTCTGTGTGAACTTGCAGTGACCTTTTCCAATTAGCATGAGCAGAGCTGAATCCTGATTGGTTGGAGTGACCATTGTGCCTTCTCTGAATAGACGGAGGGGTTGTGTTTAGATCTGATCCTAACCAACAGAGATGACCTGGTTAATGGGGTGCAAGTGGTGGGATCCTTAGGTGAGAGTGATCATGTTCTCCTAGAGTTTGTTATACAATGGAAAGGAGAAGCCAGGCATAATCAGACACGCATTCGAGACTTTATGAGAGCTGATTTCAATAAACTCAGGGAAATACTGGGGGTGATCCCATGGTCAGGAATACTAAAAGAGAAGAGACCTCAAGATGGATGGGACTTTCTCAAAAGGGAGATACTGAAGGCACAATTTCAAACAGTACCATTGAGGAAGAAAAATGGGAGGTGTCTCAAGAAACCAGGATGGATGACTAAAGAGCTTTCAATGGAGCTAAGTTTTAAACGGAACATGTATAGGAAATGGAAAAGGGGGGAAATCACCAAAGAAGAATTCAAACAGATAGCGAACACGTGTAGGAGTAAAGTCAGAAAAGCTAAAGCGCAGAATGAGCTCAGGCTTGCTAGGGAGGTTAAGAACAATAAAAAGGGTTTTTTTGGGTATGTCCGCAGCAAAAGGAGGAAGAAGGAAATGATAGGGCCACTACGTGGGGAAGATGGCAAAATGCTAACAGGGGACAGAGAAAAGGCAGAATTACTCAACACCTTCTTTGCCTCAGTGTTTTCAGAAAAGGAAAAGGGGGACCAACCTGAGGATAATGGAACAGAGGACACAATAGGGGAAATCCAGCTCAAAATAAGTAAAGAGGTAGTACAGGAATACCTTCTTAATCTAAATGAATTTAAATCTCCAGGACCAGATGAACTACATCCAAGAGTATTAAAAGAGATGGCAAATGTAATCTCAGAGCCATTGGCAATAATCTTTGAGAACTCCTGGAGAACAGGAGAAGTCCCAGCAGACTGGAGGAGGGCAAACGTTGTCCCGATCTTCAAAAAAGGGAAAAAAGAGGATCCCAACAATTATCGTCCAGTCTGACATCAATACCAGGGAAGATTCTAGAGCAGATCATTAAACAGAGAGTCTGTGAACATTTAGAAGGCAATGCCATAATCACAAAAAGTCAACATGGGTTTCAGAGAAACAAGTCATGCCAGACCAATCTGATCTCTTTTTTTGATAAAGTTACCAGCTTGGTAGATGAAGGGAATGCTGTCGACATCGCATACCTTGATTTCAGTAAGGCCTTTGACAAGGTTCCCCATGACATTCTTGCAAACAAGCTTGTAAAATGTGGGCTAGACAAGTTAACTGTTCAATGGATTTGTAATTGGTTGACCGGCCGAACCCAAAGGGTGCTCAGCAGTGGCTCCTCTTCGTCTTGGAAAGATGTGACCAGTGGAGTGCCACAGGGTTCTGTCCTGGGCCCAGTGCTATTCAACATCTTTATCAATGACTTGGATGAGGGAATTAGGGGCATACTTATCAAATTTGCAGTTGACACCAAATTAGGAGGAGTAGCTAATACCCTAGAGGACAGGATCAAAATTCAGAACGACCTGGATAGACTGGAGAGCTGGGCCAAAGCTAACAAAATGAAATTCAATACGGAGAAATGTAAAGTACTGCATTTAGGGCGGAAAAATGAAATGCATAAATATAGGATGGGAGAGACCTGGCTGAATGAGACTACGTGCGAAAGGGATCTAGGAGTCCTAGTAGACCACAAGTTGAACATGAGTCAACAGTGTGATGCGGCAGCTAAAAAGGCCAATGCGATTTTGGGCTGTATCAATAGAAGTATAGTGTCTAGATCAAGGGAAGTAATAGTGCCACTCTATTCTGCCTTGGTCAGACCTCACTTAGAATACTGTGTCCAGTTCTGGGCACCACAATTCAAAAAGGATATTGACAAATTGGAGCGTGTCCAGAGAAGGGCAACTAAAATGGTGAAAGGTCTGGAAACGATGCCTTATGAGGAGAGACTTAGGGAGCTGGGTATGTTTAGCCTGGAAAAAAGACGGTTAAGAGGCGATATGATAGCCCTGTTTAAGTATTTGAAGGGATGTCACGCTAATAGGATGGAGCAGGCTTGTTTTCTGCTGCTCCAGAGACTGGAGCACGGAACAATGGGTGCAAGCTCCAGGAACAGAGATTCCACCTCAACATGAGGAGGAACTTTTTGACAGTAAGAGCTGTTCAGCAGTGGAACGCACTCCCTCGGAGCGTGGTGGGGTCTCCTTCCTTGGAGATCTTTAAACAGAGGCTGGATGGCCATCTGTCAGGGATGCTTTGATCAAGATTTCCTGCGTGGCAGGGGGGTTGGACTGGATGGCCCTCGTGGTCTGTTCCAACTCTGCAATTCTATGATTCTATGATTCTGTGAAATCCACCGAGCCTGCCATTTGCCCCTTCTTCTGCTTGTAGCCCACTTTGGGAAATCTGCTCTGAGCCCTTCCTGTTTGTTTCAAAGGAAGGTTTTGGGGGCAGGGAAGACAATCGGGAATGGGGCTAGCCCCCGTTTGGGTGGTGTGTGTGTGTGTGCGTGCTGCAACCGGCCGATCGCTCCATCGTTCTTTTGTTTGTTTGTGCTTTCCTTCACTCATTTGTCTTTATTTAAGGCTTTGGGGGCAGGGAAGACGATCGGGAACTTGAGTGGTGTGTGTGTGTTTGAGCACGCTGCAACCGACAGATTGCTCCGTCATTCTTTTGTTTGTTTGTGTTTTCCTTCACTCATTTAAGGCTTTGGGGGCAGGGAAGATGATTGGGAACTTGGGTGGTATGTGAGTGTGTGTGTGAGTGTGCTGCAACTGACAGATTGCTCTATCATTCTTTTGTTTGTTTGTGCTTTTCTTCCCTTACTGGGTGACCCTCTCTTTGCTCCCTCCCCGCCTCCTGTCTGGCTTGAAGCATCTGGAGGCCATGCCCCCCCCCACCTTTGCCTGTGTAAACTATGAAAACTGAAACTGACCGCATCTTCCAAATAAGCAAGAATATGTGTGAATTATGTACTGCTGATGCAAAAGAACGGTAATCTGGAATTTCACAAACTTTATCCTGTTGTGTAACTGGCACCTTAGATAAGCCCTTCTGCCATTGTTTAAATGGCAAATGTCTTTTCACAACAGGTATTGTCTGAACTTGAAACAACATTGTTGGTAACACATTCATTTTTATCACTGAAATTCTCCCTACCAAGACAGATCTAATTTCTCCCATCTCTGCATATCCTTTTTGATTTAATTCCATGTCTTCACATAATTATTTTGAAATAACATGCAATTCATATTTGCCATTGTGATAAATAAACATTTCACCAGATTGACTTTTTGAGAAAAAAATAAAGGTAATTTGATGACTGTTGGTTTTAAAAATTAATATAAGTTGAATAAATAGATAATAATAATATAATAAATAATAAAATTTTATTTCTATCCCGCCCCTCTGCAACGCAATCGGGGCGGCTTACAATATAAAAACTCCATAGTCCCAGTACCCTAGCCCACCCCCCTTAAAATAATATTAAACTATAAAAGATTAAAAACATACAGTAAATTAAAAATATATAAATTAGAAAAAGATTAAAACATACAATAGTTGTTGTTTTTTTTTTAAAAAAAAATCTGATTACAGCTCAGGGAGGACAGCCGAGTCTTGGGCCGGGATAGTTATTCAGGAAAGGCCTGCCGGAAAAGATCCGTCTTGACAGCTTTTTTAAAGCTGTCTAAGGTGTTAATAAGACGGATCTCGTCCGGCAGGCCATTCCATAATCTGGGAGCAGCAGCGGAGAAGGCCCTCTGGGACATCACTGACAGCCTTGTTTTCATAGGCTGTAACAGATTCCTCCCAGAGGACCGAAGTGCACGGGGAGGGTCGTACGGAAGGAGGCGGTCCCGGAGATAAGTTGGACCCAAACCATGCAGGGCTTTAAAGGTTATAACCAACACCTTGTACTGTGCCCGGAAACGAATAGGCAGCCAGTGGAGAGCTTTTAGCACAGGTGTTATATGCTCTCTTCTGGAAACACCAGAAATCAACCTGGCTGCCATGTTCTGAACTAGTTGAAGTTTCCGAGTTAAGCACAAGGGTAGCCCCATGTAGAGCGCATTACAGAAATCCAGAGGGGAGGTTACCAGTGCATGTACCACAGTTTCGAGGTCCCTAGTTTCCAGGAAAGGGCGCAGCTGGCATATCAGCCGAAGTTGATAACAGGCACTCCTGACCGTCGCATTTACCTGATTAGACATCTGGAGTGTCGGGTCCAGGAGCACCCCCAGACTGCACAGTCTTTGGAGGAGAGTGTAGTTCCATCCAGGACTGGAAGTTGTATTCCCTGACCTGGTTTCGGGCCTGTAACTGTTAGTACCTCCGTTTTGTCTGGATTCAGTCTCAATTTGTTTTCCCTCATCCAGTCCATTACTGCTTTAAGACAATCATTGAGAGGAGAGATGCCATCTGAAGTCGAAGCTGATGACCGAGACATGGAGAAGTATATCTGGGTGTCATCAGCATACTGATGACAACGCACTCCATGCCACCGAATGATCTCTCCCAGCGGCTTCATATAGATGTTAAATAGCATCGGGGACAGGATGGCACCCTGAGGAACGCCACAGTTAAGCTCTATTCTGGTAGAGCAGCTGTCCCCGAGCCTCACCCTCTGGGATCTGCCCGAGAGGAAGGAATGGAACCACTGCAAAGCAGTGCCTCCAATTCCTAACCCCCTCAGGCGATCCAGGAGGATGGAATGATCTATTGTGTCAAAGGCCGCTGAGAGGTCCAAGAGCACCAACAGGGTCACACTACCCCTGTCGATACCCAAGCGGAGGTCATCAGCCAGAGCAACCATGGCAGTCTCCACTCCATATCCCGTCCTAAAGCCAGTTTGAAATGGATCTAGATAATCGGTTTCATCCAAGACAGCTTGGAGTTGGGAAGCGACCGCCCTCTCAATCACCTTGCTTAGAAAAGGCAGCAAGGAGACTGGTCTATAGTTGTTCCTGTCCAAGGGGTCCAGGGAAGGCTTTTTCAGGAGCGGCTTAACTGCCGCTTCCTTCAGACAGGGTGGAACGAACCCCTCCCTGAAGGACGCATTGATAATATCCCTAAGGAGTACTCTCGATGCGTCTCCCCCTTGGGTGGCCAGCCAAGATGGACAGGGATCGAGGGGACAGGTCTTCTTTCTCACTCTACCAAGGAGTTTGTCCACGTCATCGGTACTCACAGATTGAAGCTGATCCAATAAAATTTCATCAACGGAGTTGCTGGACACCTCGTCTATAGATTCTGTCATAACACTGGCATCTAAGTCGGCTCTTATCCGAGAGATTTTATCTGCAAAGTGGATGTTAAACGCATCACAGCAGGCCGTTGTCGGGTTAAGTAAGGGGTTCTGCGCAGGTGGAATCTGTGTCAGCTCCCCCCCCACCCTAAACAGTTCTGCTGGACGGGACTCTGCAGACGCAATACGTGCAGAGGAGAAAGACTTCTGCGCTGCACGTATCGCCTCTCGATAAGAATCAAGGAAATTCCTATGACGAGTCTTGTCGGACAAGAGTCGAGTCTTCCGCCAGGTGCGCTCTAGTCGTTGTCCAGCCTGCTTCATCTTCCTAAGCTCCTCTGAATACCAGGGCTTACGGTTAGGAGCAGGCTGGAAAGGACGTTTGGGAGCGATTGTGTCGATAGCCTTGGTGAGGTCGGTGTTCCAAATATTAACCAAAGCTTCAACAGAATCACCGGCGTTACCAACCATTAAACCCTCCAAGGCTTTCTGGAATCCAATTGGTTCCATTAGCCTTCGAGGGCGGACCATTCTAATAGGTCCACCACCCCCGGTGGGGCAGACAGTGGCTCTTAGCTCCATCTTGACCAGGAAATGATCCGTCCATGACAATGCAGAGGTTTTAATAACCTCCGCCCACGGATATTCCTGTTCCGTACTAAAGGCCGCATCGAGGGTATGACCTGCACAGTGAGTAGGCCCGGCAACCAATTGGGATAGGCCCATGTTTGTCATGGATTCCATGAACTCCCGAGCTGCGCCAGTTAGATTTAGCAAGCTGGTCTCAAGTGGGATGTTGAAGTCGCCAAGAACTAAAAGTCTGGGCGACTCCAGCAGCAACTCTGAGACCAGCTGTGTTAGCTCGGTTAGGGAGTCTGTTAGACAACGGGGTGGCCGTTACACTAACAGAATCCCTAAGCTATCCCTGGACCTCAGGCTTAGGTACATACACTCGATGTGGACTGTGTTCCGGATAGGCTTCCTGGTCAAGGTTAGATTGTTTTTATGAACCAGAGCCACTCCGCCCCCCCGCCCACTTTTCCTTACCTGCTCACTAACTGAGTACCCGGCCGGGAGTGCCTGCGCCCAAGTCGCAGCACTGGCCTCTCCCAGCCAGGTCTCCGTAAAGCATGCCAGGTCGGCAGCCTCATCCAATAAGAGGTCATGGATAATATGTGTCTTGTTTTTAACCGACCTGGCATTGCAAAGGAGCAGAGTAAGGGTCTGTGGAATGGTTGGTGCACTCTCCAATTTATTCTGGGAAACAGAGTGAACTGAAGGCGGGATAGATATTAAACATCGATTCTGCCTTCTTTTGTAACAATTTTTCACTCTGTTGCCGCCATACCTTCCCTTCCCCCACACAACCTCAATTCCCGCTCCCAGATCATTCCCGGCCCCTGGTAGGTGTTCCTGGGGTGGGGTGGTGGAGTGGCTTTTAAGGCCAGCCACTCCTGGACACACCCCAACTCCCTGCTGTCTCAGCTGCCCTTACCCCGGTGTAATGGGGAAGGAAGGAAGGCTTCCTCACAGCCCTGCAGAGTCTTCTGGCTGGCTGGCTGGTAGGTGTTCCTGGGGTGGGGTGGTGGAGTGACTTTTAAGGCTAGCCACTCCTGGCCACACCCCAACTCCCTGCTGCCTCAGCTGCCTTTACCCCGGTGTAATGGGAAGGAAGGAAGGCTCCCTCACAGCCCTGCAGAGTCTTCTTCAGGCTGGCTGGCTGGCTGGCTGGTAGGTGTTCTGGGGTGGGGGTGGTGGAATGACTTTTAAGGCTAGCCACTCCTGGCCACACCCCAACTCCCTGCTGAAGTATAACATCTAGTTTATAGAAAGTGAGGTAGGTTTGTAGGATATACTATATGCCTGCAGAAAAGATAGCTGGAGTAATTTTCTTTTCTTGTTTTTTCCTTCTTCAAATATTCTAACAGTTTATCTTGTCATTTTGGTCTTGTCTTTTCTTTCTCTTATTTTGCTGTGTGTTTCTTTTGTATTCTGTTTTACTGTTGTTAAATTAGTTTTTGTTTTGTTTGTGTATGCTTGATTCAATTTTTATTGTATGCAAATTTTAATTATTATTTTTTTAAAAATAATTAGTATTAAGATAATCTGTACTATAATGTAAAGTGTGTATCTCTCTGTCTACAAATCTGTGTGCTTGATCACAAAGTCATCAACTGGGTATGTTATCTAATGGAATGAAAACAAAGAGCTTAGCAGGATTTTGGACCCAATCTTAAAATGCTTTGGATACCTCCCAGATAAGCATTTTAGAGTTCTGTGTTTTTGCTCCAACATGCACTGATTTTGACCAAATTTGATATTTACACTTAGGAAATTATCTAACATCCTTAACATTCTGTGCAAATTTGAGATTTACCAGCAAACTTCAGCTTTTTGGGGGTGATGGTGGCTAAATTGCTAGTCTTGGGGCACATTCAGAATAACTGAGTCCCAGATTTTGTTCTTTTCAGTTTTATACTGGATGAGAATAAATGGACCTGGGAAGCTGGTATAAAAAGTCTTTGATTATACCAGGAGCTGGCATAATATATTCTGAAATAAACAAAACATGTACGGATCTACAAAATAAGGTGACAGCAAATAATCAAATCTGCTAAAGTTAACCAGTAAATGTGGAGAGCCAACTGTACTTGTTTACTACAAATCAGACAGTATTAGAGCACAATTTTTGAAAATTCATGGAGCAGGTCTGGAGTAAGGTAAATTTTAGATTAGTGCTTAACAGTAGTTATGCACAACCATTCCCAGTGACATAATTTTTCTTTGGTGACACTTGGTGACACTAGAATCTACATTAAAAAGGCTGTTATGTTGTGTAATATTCCACACATATTCAGTAAACCTGAAGAGTGACAGAACAGGAAATCCAATATGGAAGGAGGAAGTTGTCAAGGAAGACAACAGTTGTATTAACAGTGTTACCAAGCCCTCTTCCACATAAGGCAACACATTTGTCTATACATCCAGGGATCATTCAGAAATCCTATGTGAACCTGAAACAAACAGGTACATTTTTAATAATAAAAATGTCGCAACGTGGAAAAAATAAATGCAAAAAATTGAGAATGCCATTGTTTGTTTTGTCAGAAGTGAGGGAGCAGATGGTATCAATTCTAGGGGAAAAGAAAGGTTAAATTGGAAGCAACAATAATTCCTCATTAACAAAACGTGAAGAACTATTCCAGTCTCAATGCAGCAATGTGAACAAACATGATTAAGATTGTTTTGTGCCCATTTGTGTGGTAATGATGAATATTATCTGAGGGATGTTTAAATGGAAAGTGTATCCCTTTTTAAAAACCTGTAATCTGCATTTTAATTCCATGTAGAGTTCCTCTGAAGAAGGGCAAGTCTATTCGGGAGGTGATGAAAGAGGAAGGTGTGCTGGAAGATTATCTGAAGCATCATAATTTTGATCCAGCCAGGAAGTACCACTACAATGAGTACAATGTTGCTTATGAACCAATGGCATACATGGACGTGAGTCTCCCTTCCTTCCCTAGTTTTCTCATTTTCATATCTATAGCATTCTGTCTAACAAAGATCTAATGTCTTCACCACAGCACTAGGTCAAGAAAGCACTTCAATTATATTTTTCTTCTAGCAGCTCATGTGTAACGTTCTACCTGAAAAGTACAGATTTTTAGCAAGTGATCATTTCAGACTCTTGTAGAAGTTCAAAGCATCTAGTGGTACTCACATTGCCAACATCTTCTGTCTTAAAGCCTTACCATACTCCGAAGAAAAGCAGCAAAGCAGCAGGCATGTTCCATCTTTCCTGCTGCCGTACTGCATGGAATTGGCATTCTTCCAGCATTTTTTTGTTCTTGTCCCATGGGGGACTGATGTAAAACCATCTTTTTGCAAACGAATTCTTTCCTGCTGCCTTACCACATGGTGCCAGCACTCTTTCAGCTTTTTGTGTTCCAGTCCTGTGGCGGACCAAGGTGAAATCATGTCTTTTTGCAAACAAATTCTACTGGTTAGGAAAAAGATGTGATTTTATCTCAGTCCCCCATGGGACCGGAACAAAAGAACACCAATGTCATGTGATAATGCAGCAGGAAAGAAGGAACATTCCTGCCTCTTTGCCACTTTTCTTCAGTGTGAGTAAGCTTCTTAATCTAAACAACTTCCCTCAGGATCAGATGAAGACAGTAGGCTTGTCTACACAGACAATATACCCTGTCTTTCCCCCATCTTAGAGCCCCACAGTCCTGATGCTGCCTTCTGGGAGAGCCAGAGGAATGGCGGCGGCTGCAGTGATGAGCCAGTGTGCCCATCTGGACTCTGGCCTGTTTGGAAGGAACAATGGGTCTGATCCGCAGCCAGGATATGCTGGCAGGGAGCTGGAATATCCTGGCTCATTTAAATGAGCCCAGTGGCAACTGTAGAAACAGCAGTGAGCATTCTGGGGGTCATTCACACTACAGAATTACAGTGCTAGTATTCCACTTTAGCTGTCATTTTGAAACTGGCAGTTTAAGGGAGGGCATTTAGAATTCTCAGCCTGAGCACTCCAGTGCCTCACCAAACTATAAATCCCCAGATTCTATAGGATGGAACCACGGCAATTACAGTGGAATAATATGCTTTAATTCTGTAGGTGTGAATGGGCTCCTGGTGGATCAACCATAAATGATTCCTCATTGGGATGGGAGGGGGGAAACTAGCAGTTCCATTAGTCCCACTGAGGAAACTACACAGTTTCCCCAAAACCACTGGCCCTCTGCATTAGGGACATGGGACCTGTAGTTCCATTTCCATCCCTGATGCCCTGCTGGACCCTGGAGTGCCTCCTGCTATCACAACATCTCTGCTTCCTCTTCCTCAAGGTAAAACATCTGGACCCTTGAAAAGGTAAAAGGCAAGAGTGACAATAAGCACTTTGCAGGATGGATGGGAACTATACAAGGCCTTGTTTGGGTTGCTTGCAAAAGGCCATCAATACTCAGCTCACCTTAGCCCCTTCCACAGGCATCTCAACAGGGGAACTTGACTTTTGGTTTTGAGGTTTAACATTCTGTTCCACTGTGCTCGCAATGTCCTTAAGTCCCTCACCTTGTATGATTTTTTTCATGACCCAGGAAACAAATCAAGGTTGAAGCTCACATGCTTCTGGAATTCATGCTGGACTTTCCCCCCCCTAGGCATCATATTATGGACAAATCAGCATTGGAACTCCACCTCAGAACTTCCTGGTGCTCTTTGACACTGGCTCTTCCAATCTCTGGGTTCCTTCTGTTTATTGCAACACCAAGGCTTGCAGTAAGTAATCAGATCCCAACTTTTTTATAAAGCTTGATCTAACTGCAGCTGCAATGGAGCCTGATGTGGTGAAATGAATTGGAAATGCAGCTCCCCCCCCCAAAAAAAAACTTTCTGCCATAACACTTATTTTTTTATCAGCCATGAAGTTAATCATGGTTCTTTTTTGAATACTTACCATTGCTGGTCACACACAAAATGTAGATGTTTTACAGGAACTTCTAGATACATTATTTGGTCTTTCCTTTCTTACTACCCAGGAAGTGTAGAAAGAAACAGGAAACGCTAGAAACCATTTATAATATTGAGCAAATGTTCTGCACAGTAAGAGATTTCCATCTCCCACATTGGCTACACCATCTTGTCTGTTTGTATGGGAAAACCTGTGCATTTCAGCTTGCAGGGAACAGACATGCTAAATGAGTGCATGTGAAATTTCAGTGCAAACCTTCCTTTATTAGGAATAATTGTTGCATTCTATTGTATTACTGTTCCTCAGGGGCACTAGTCCTCTTTGTTGTCAGAATAAGGGTACTGCTAAGAGATCCCCTTTGAGGGAGAAACTGGAGTTCCCCTCTGAGGGATTCTGACTAGTTGCTGAAAATCCAGGACTAACTGTAGCCCTCATGTACATTTGCATCATGGTAATAAACTTGCATAGCATGACTTCTCCCCAAGCTTAATCTGAGCACATACTTGTAAATTGCATCAACATCTTCTATTGGATATTTAATAACTTGCTGGCAAAAGGCCTGACATTAATGACAATATGAGTAAATGGTGGCAATTGGCAGCATTACCAAATGCCTCGGGAGAGTTTTGTTGGGGTTGTGAGAAGAATAGTTAAATATACCTTTTCTGCCTGACATGGCTCCAATCCTGCCTCCCCTGCAGCAAATTCCATTTTTAAAAACTATATTCAAACATAGGAAAACATTTGTATTTCCATCTAGCTTGACTCTAAGCCCATATGGTCATTTTTTTGGGGGGGGGGGCATCTATCTCCACAGGTGCCAAGTTAAATGCTTGGAATCAATACAATGAGTATTTCTCCAAGATGCTTTTATTCACTATGCACATGAGAGCAAATTTTAGCCTATCCAGATGATTTTTAAATTATGAAATGTTAAACTATGAATTTTAAAAATTGATTGTTTTAATAGGTATATATCTTATTTGTTCTTTTAAACCAACGTTATGTGTTTTAATGGATGCTGTGTGTTTTAACAGATGTTATATGTTGTTTGTTAATCTGTTGTTGTTCTCTGCCTCAATCTATGGGGAGAGGCGGGTAAGAAATAAATAGTATTATTATTGTTACTACTACTATTATTGTTGTTATTAGCCATAGATTGAATCATATACAGTAGAACCTCCTTATCCACTGATTCATTATCCACGGGACACAAAACAGCACACCTACCATAGAGTCTTCCTAGAAAGTGTGTCCTCTAGACATTTTCTAGGTCCTCCAAGGCAACTCTATGGTATTTTAAACTGGAAGTCCCATTATTTTCAATGGTGTTTGCTATTATCCACGGTTTTCGGTATCCACACCCTCCCCCCAGAACCAATCTCCAGCAGATATGGGGGTCCTGCTGTAATCAAATTCACCAAGATAAAATGCCACACATCAAACCAATAATCAAAAAGTCAGTCAGAGTTTTTTTCAGTGTGCATGTATGAGGCATATTAATGATGCAAATAATAGATATCGGTATTGGTAAGGCAGGGCAGGTAGTTTTCCTTGCATCCATCATAAAAGCCCTGTTCAGGCATAGTAAATTCATACCTGACTCCATCTAGAACCAGTCATTCTCTAAGTGGTTTGCAAGCATGAGCCTGCATGGTCGCATGGGGATCTTGGGGACCTTTGAGATAGAGATGGGTTACTTCTGATTAGCAGAGCAGCTTTAACTGGAAGAACATTGCTGGCAATAATCACAAATTCTGTTCTCTACAGTCTTTTGTAGACAGTATGTACAATAAATATTAAATCTGACATAAACAGCGCAAGATTCTTGGCACACACCTCTGTGTGATTTGTATGAAATATGACCTTCTGTTATAGGCTAGCAGCCAAGAGGAAAACATGCTTAGGGCATTCCATTTTTAAAACCTATTTTTTGCCCACTGAGGAACATTTATCCTAGCATTGTATGCATTTGGTATGTCTTTCATCCTAGTATTGTATTCCTTTCAAAAGTTCAGGATTACACCGTACTGAGAAAGGACTGAACAACATGGAAGGATAATGTGGCAAAAGTTTACTCTGTTTTATGAGATGCTTGCAACTTGTTCTTTTCAATTGCTATCTGTTTTGAGCCTTTGGGAAAGGCAGAATAAATATTTAAATAAATACATTTTATTGTATTCTTCCACTAGCTAGCCATGCCAGATTCAATCCCAGCAAGTCTTCAACCTACTCCACCAATGGACAGACCTTCTTCCTGCAGTACGGTAGTGGCAACCTTGCAGGATTTTTTGGCTATGACACTTTGAGAGTAAGTGTCTCTGTGGTTCATTTTCCTAATGCTGGCAAGCAATCCTCACATTGTCTTTCTGTTAATGGACATCCTTTGGTTGCAGAGTGCCAAGGGCCTTACTGGCTAAGACTGAACTGCACACTGCATTAAACATATAGAATACTGTACAGGTAGAGATCACTTTTTAAATTCTAAAATAAGCACACACGGCTACTATCTGGACTGGACAAGTACATCTGGCTGGGGGAGATGTTAACCTTCTCTAAATCAGGGCAACACATGCTTGTTTTAGAAAATAAACAAGTGATCTTTAGCGGCATGTTTCCTGTTTTAGCATAGCATGAAGTCTGACCATGAGTTATTGTGTTGTTTGTCCCAGTAAGGCTGTAAAGTGCAACCTGAAATACTTAGGGACAAGGCTATCCAGCAAAAGCGTTATCTATCTAGCATAGAGCTGGAGCAAATGCTCTCAAATATATGAAAGCTATGGATATTTCTCAAGTTTATACTCCATTTTTGAATATGAAGTTCCAGACACACTTTTTGCATTGGAATTATGAGACTGACAAGCTGACATTTCTTGATAGTTCTTGATAGTTAGGCACTAAATATGAATTCTCATTACTTATCAGCTGTCAAACATGATCAAATTACAATCATTATATGCCATCTATCAATTGCTCTCAGATATTACTTTTGCATGCTGGCCACCAGATACTGAATAGCACTGCATGCCAGCTATCAGATACAAAATATAAGAATTTGAGAGAACTAATTTGTTTCAGCTCTTCATGCTCATCCTGGCTCCATCAATAGCCAGGTAGATATTTCTGGAAGTTCACAAGCAAAGCATAATGATGATGGACACCATCAGTTGAAAAGATAGCCTGAAAAAGCTATTTTGTTGGATTACAATTTGCAGAACACTCCCAGCAGCATGGCCACTGGTTGAAAGTTTGTGCGCAGGATCTGAAGACATTTTAATCTTTTGATTCTTTCTTTATGACATTTTCTCTCCATCTCCTTAGCTACAAAACATTGTCGTCACTAACCAGGAGTTTGGCCTGAGTAAAAATGAACCGGGTGCCAACTTCATTTATGCAGAGTTTGATGGCATTCTGGGTATGGCCTATCCACCTCTGGCAGTTGGAGGTGCTACTACTGCTTTAGAGAAGATGTTGCAGGAAAACTTGCTATCACAGCCAGTCTTCAGCTTCTATCTGAGTCGGTAAGGAACACAAGCTGCCTTTCCCTGCACATCATGACCGGTGCTGCATAGTCTGTATAAAGCTGCTGGGGATCTCATTAGGAGTTTTGGAGTTGGGTGCCATCACTGAACTGATGACATGCAACTCTACGTCTCCTCTTCACTGGAGTCATTTGAGGTTCTGCAGGTGCTGGACCAGTGGTTGGATACTGTAATGGGTTGGATGAGGGCTAATAAATTGAAGATTAATATTTGTATGTTGAATGCTCTGTGAATTGGTGGTTATCCTGGTCCAGAAATTGGGTAAATGAATTGTTCTAAGTAGGGTTGCCCTCCCACAAGGGAACAGATGCACAGCTTGGGGTGTAAGGATATTGGGACATAACAGTAGATTTATCCTGTACAGAGCTGGGATGTAGCAAACAGTATTCAGTTTGCAGTACAGTTTTCCCTGTACTTGGTAGATGTAGGGAACGCTGTGGACATCGCATACCTTGATTTCAGTAAGGCCTTTGACAAGGTTCCCCATGATATTCTTGCAAACAAGCTTGTAAAATGTGGGCTAGACTAGTTAACTGGTCAATGGATTTGTAATTGGTTGACCGGCCGAACCCAAAGGGTGCTCAGCAGTGGCTCCTCTTCGTCTTGGAAAGATGTGACCAATGGGGTGCCACAGGGTTCTGTCCTGGGCCCAGTGCTATTCAACATCTTTATCAATGACTTGGATGAGGGAATTAGGGGCATACTTATCAAATTTGCAGATGACACCAAATTAGGAGGAGTAGCTAATACCCTAGAGGACAGAATCAAAATTCAGAATGACCTGGATAGACTGGAGAGCTGGGCCAAAGCTAACAAAATGAAATTCATTATGGAGAAATGTAAAGTACTGCACTTAGGGCGGAAAAATGAAATGCATAGATATAGGATGGGGACGACCTGGCTGAACGAGACTACGTGCAAAAGGGACCTAGGAGTCCTAGTAGGCCACAAGTTGAACATGAGCCAACAGTGTGATGCAGCAGCTAAAAAGGCCAATGCGATTTTGGGCTGCATCAATAGAAGTATAGTGTCTAGATCAAGGGAAGTAACAGTGCCGCTCTATTCTGCCTTGGTCAGACCTCACCTAGAATACTGTGTCCAGTTCTGGGCACCACAATTCAAAAAGGATATTGACAAATTGGAGCATGTCCAGAGAAGGGCAACTAAAATGGTGAACAGTCTGGAAACCATGCCTTATGAGGAGAGACTTAGGGAGCTGGGTATATTTAGCCTGGAAAAAGACAGTTAAGAGGTGATATGATAGCCCTGTTTAAGTATTTGAAGGGGTGTCACGCTAATAGGATGGAGCAGGCTTGTTTTCTGCTGCTCCAGAGACTGGAACACGGAGCAATGGATGCAAGCTCCAGGAACAGAGATTCCACCTCAACATGAGGAGGAACTTTTTGACAGTAAGAGCTGTTCAGCAGTGGAACACACTCCCTCGGAGCGTGGTGGGGTCTCCTTCCTTGGAGGTCTTTAAACAGAGGCTGGATTGCCATCTGTCGGCGATGCTTTGATCAAGATTTCCTGCGTGGCAGGGGGTTGGACTGGATGGCCCTCGTGGTCTCTTCCAACTCTACAGTTCTATGATTCTATGATTCTATGATCCATGGATTTGGTATTCATGGATTTAAGTGTTCATGGCTTGAAAATATTATTTTAAAAAGAATAATTCAAAAAGCAAACCTTGATTTTGCCATATACAATAAGGGATACCATTTTGCTGTGCCATTACATATAATGGGACTTGAGTAGTCACAGATTTGGGTATCCACAATGGGTCCAGGAACCAAACCCCAGCGAATATGAAGGGACAACTGTACTGTGATCTAGCAGCAATTTTGCAGAAGCTAGCTGGGTAAATGTATCAATTTTGATTAGTTCACATTCCTGAGCTGAGTTTTGCAGAGCTGGGCTGGGCTGAGCTAAAAGCAGTCCTATTTTAGTCCTGTGTTGGATTTCACAGAGGGAAGATGTTTTTCTCTTGAATGCTGTAAATATCTGTAAATATTCTTCATTATGCCCAAGTAAAGAGAAATTTATTTTAGACACAATCTTGTGCCTGTGCCTTTATTCTTAATCCTGAAGAAACAATACTCTGCTGTTTATTTTATGCTGCTTTGGACCTGTTTAGGTACCCAGTGCACGCTATATATATCACCTTCTGAGCCAGCTCTGTCACTGGGGGCTCTGGTGGACTCCTTGGCTTGGACAGCTTGGGACCAACTTTGACTGGTCTGCCAACTGCAGCCTTTCCTGGACAAGGATAACCTAACCATAGTAGTTAAAGTGCTGGAAACTTACCAGTTAGACTACTGCAATACACTCTATGTGAGGGCGTCGTTGAAGACAACTTGCAACTTGCAGCCAAGGGGAGGGTATTCCACAACTGAGGTGCCACAGCTGCTAGATTTCTGACTAAACTGTCACATAAAACCCACAAAACTGCTAATAAATGAATTGCATTGACTGCCAATATTCTTCTAGGTTGAATTTAAGGTGGTGGTGATAATATATAGAGCCCTAAAATGCTTGGGAATTTAATGCTTGAAGGCATGCATCTACCTACAAACACCTGCCTCTGTGCCCCACCAATGAGAGGAATAGACTGTGAGGGGTCATGGAGGAGGGTCTTCTCTGCTGTGGCACCCTGGTTGTGGAATGCCCTCCCCTTGGAAGGCCAGTTGGGGTCCAGCGGTGTTCCTACATGTGCATGGTTTTAAACTGTGTTAACTTGTTTTAAATTGTCATATGGTTTAATATGTTTTCAGACTGTTCATGATATTTTTCTTTAAAAAATAAATGGCTTGAAATTGCTTAAATTAATTTTACTGTAACCAGCCTTCTGATATATCATGGGATAAAAATATTCAAATAAATAAATAAATAAATAAATAAATGACTTAAACTGGCTCCTGAGCCCCACTGCATAGTATATCAGGGTACAAGATTGCAAAATTTACCATGGATAACCAATCCAATCACCTTGACTTTGATTTCTCAGTGTTTTCCATTTAATGACACAGTAGAACTAAGTCACCTAAATGAAGAAAACACCACTGGAATGAATTAATTTTAATCAAGCAGATTCAATTTAACAAATGAGAATTTTAATTCACTGGTATTTAGTGCTTTCTGGAAGAAGTGTGGAAGCAGCTAACCATCATAAGTCTTGTTGTTACAAGTTAATATTTATTTGTTTGTTAGTTAGTATCAAACAAAACAAAGAAAACAGAGCCTTTAATACCAGAACACCTACTGTTGAATAGCAAACTGCAGTTTAACAATAACAGCAACAACAAAAACAACAATGACAACAACAGGAGGAGGAAGGAATAGGGAGGAAGAAAAAATGTGGCAGCATCTTTAAGACTAACTGGTTTTTATTTCTGCATAAGCTTTCTTCAGATGCAGTACTGAGTGGTATAGTATACTGCATCTGAAAGCTCATGCGAAAATTAAGAGCAGTTAATCTTAAAGGTGCTGCTACATTTCTTTCCCCTTCCCCCTTTCTTCCTCCTTTTTATGCTGCAAGAGACGAGCATGGCTACTTCTTTGAAAATAGTTTAAGAAAGACAGTAATAAATGTTGTATTTGCTCATCACTTTTGTGGATGTATGAGATTCAGTAAACAGCTGTTATACGTTAAACAATTTCAGGTGTTAGCTGAACACTAGAAGTGATTGCCTATTTTTCTCAGATTTCCTTAAGTTTCTTGAACATGAGCAGGATAACATTTATACATCCCCAATACAGTCAGCTGTCTGCATCCATGGGTTCTACATCCACAGATTCAACCAACCAGAGCTCGAAAATATTTGGAAGAAAAAAGTGCCAAAAAGCAAACCCTGTTGTTCATCATTTTTTAAAATAAATGACACCATTTTACTATGCCATTGTATATAATGAGATGTGAGCATCCATGAATTTTGACCTCCACAGGGGGTCCTGGAACCAAACCTCAGCAGATACTGAGGGCCCACTATATTTCTTTACACCATGTGCTTTGTTTCTGAGATTCCAGAACAATTGGTAAACTATGAATGCCTCTCATCTACTCTTTGCATTTGCAGCCAACCAAACTCTCAGTACGGTGGTGAGGTCGTGTTTGGTGGTGTGGACACTCGTCTTTACTCTGGACAGATCCATTGGGCTCCGGTCACCCAAGAACTTTATTGGCAGATTGGAATTCAAGAGTGAGTTTAATGTAAATTAAAATAAATATATTGAAGGATATTGGGAAGAAGTTATATGAATGTCTGCAGAGGCCTCAGCATCTGAGTTCATAAGATGACCTTCTTCAACCAGTCTGAATCTTGAAAGCATGCTTAGAAGGGAAGACATTCTGTACAAACTGATACAATCCTTGTCAAAAATCTATGTTTATTGTCTTCTCTGGGTTTTCATCAAAGTGAATTATGATATTATAGCCCTAGAATCTGAAGGCCAGGATTAAATTGGCCTCTTTTGTTGATGCTATTACATCTTTGTAGCTAAAAAACGTGCACATGGTAGCTAACTAGTGACACAGGGCATGCCTGTATATCTGTATCTAGCAAAAATCTTCCTCTGCTATAACAGATTTCATGAATTGCATCTCAACCTTTTATTATTACAAAAAGAAAGGTGTTTATAGCCCCACTTTAGAAAGATATCCCCCGAAAGAGTTCACAGGAGTGTGCAAAAATCAAAGAATGACTATTAATCAATAAGTAAGTAAACCATGATATATACAACTGACAAACTAGCAAGAATGCCAGTGAAATTGGTCTTAGTCTGTATGAAGTTTGAATCAGTTATCTTTAAGGGACATACGTACAGAGCCCTGTGACATCTCCCAGTTCATCCTGCATCAGAAATATATTCTTTTCATCTAGGGTACAGTCAAGACTAAACATGAAAGGCATGTTGGGTTTTCAATATGTTCCTCCTTCTTAGGTTTTCTATTGGAGGACAAGCTACTGGATGGTGCAGTCAAGGTTGCCAAGCTATTGTGGACACTGGGACTTCCCTTCTCACTGTTCCCCAACAGTACATGAGCAATTTGTTGAATGCTGTGGGTGCCCAGCAGAATCACTATGGACAGGTACATCAGATTTAATTTCTTTAAAAAGCTGGAAGGACAACACAGTGAATGGGTTGAGGTTAAACAGAAGTAGCCCATGCTGTATTGTTGGGTTCTCTCAGAGACACCAACAATCCTTGCATGGATGTCTGCTGTATTAGTACATCTCTCTGAGTTCTATATAAACCTAGAGGTCTGTTTCTATGGGAGATTAACCAGTCACTGTATTCCTCTTTCACAGTATGCAGTTGATTGCAACACTGTTCAGAATCTTCCCACCATCTCCTTCACCATCAATGGAGTTTCCTTCCCTCTGCCTCCTTCCGCCTACATCCTCAATGTACGTATTATGGATTTGGATGTCAATAACTCTTCTGTCTTGTTTTAGCCTTCAAACAGTAGAGAGAACTAGAGACAGGGACTTGGAGGAAGAAAATTGTTGTTTGCCCATTGTGGCTGCTGCTGTTATTATAATTGTTACTGTTATAATCAACATTATAAATATAGTACAATGATGATGATGTATAGCCCCTGCTTCATAAGAGCTCAAGGTGGTTAACAATCTACATAAAAATGCACAGTGAAAATCACAAATTACAAATATCTAAAACAAAACATCTAAAATAACAAAATAAATCGCTACTAAAACACTAAAACACAATAAAAATGCAAACAAGTAGCAATAAAAGACAGAAGCAAACACTTGCTTGTTCCTCAAAAGTTTTACATTTTTAACTGATTGCTGAAAGACACAGGTTTAGTGGGTTGGATCCCTAAGTGAAGGGAGTTACATAATCAGGATGCCATTGCTAACAGCAGTATACAAGTTTCTCTCTCTGAAATCTGCCTTTATCATCACTGGACTTCTTTCTTTCTGCCTCCCACTAACTGATTTTCTTGCTATTCATTGTTTCACAGAACAATGGCTACTGCACAGTTGGGATTCAGCCCACATATCTGCCCTCCCAAAATGGACAACCTCTCTGGATCCTTGGAGATGTCTTCCTCAGGGAGTACTATTCCATCTATGACATGGGCAACAATAGAGTTGGCTTTGCTACTGCTGCCTAGGCCTGGCTGTTTGTTGGAGAGGGTACTTAAATGTGTTTGGTCTCTTCTGTTACACTGTCTTTCTTTAAGGTCTCTACAGAGAAGGAGGCATGGTTTAAAGCCCACCCACACCTCTGTCATAGCTTCTTTCCTTTTAAAGTTGTATTGGACAATTCATTTTGAACTCTGTGTGGCAGGGGGTTGGACTGGATGGCCCTTGTGGTCTTTTCCAACTCTACAATTCTATGATTCTATGATTCTGTACTCTGGGTGCCATGATTTTCTTCTTTCCTTGAATCATTGGCTGGTACTTTCTTCTTTCCTTAAGTCACTGGCTGGTACATATTTGTGGCAGACTGGAAAATAAATGGTTAAAACTAAGATATACATGTTCAAGTCTATTCATGTATTGTTTTGCTATCCATAGACAATATTAAAGAGGAACAATCTCAACTGGAATTTGTACACCCAGATTTAACCTTTAGGCTAAATAGTAGCAGTTGTGCAGCCTCAGACTTAGCTCAATGTTCCAGTATTGAATGCGTGAGAGAAATAAGGTCAAATTTCACTCAAGTAGACTCCTTTAAAAAACAACAACAGTACAAACCACATAAGGAATCTCACATCTGCACAGATCAGGAGTGGGTAACTGTGACCCTCTAGATTTTTTTTTTTTTGATATGTAACTCCCATCAGCCCTAACCAGCATAGCCAAGGATAGTAAGTTGCATAAATCATTTCATCTGTCTTCTTGGGTTGCCATTGACCTTGTAGCAATGTGTGCACATGTGATACAGCTTTGCCTTGGTGCATGCTCACATGCATGCTTCTGAGGACTCTGCTGCCTTGGTGAGAAGCAATCTTGGGGTTCCTCTGCCTGGGAATTCCCTTAATTGTGTCTCCTTTTCTTTAGCTGCCACCACGCTATGAATTCTACATCCCCTTACAACACAGTCCAAAGGGAGACTGTGGAGTTTCCTTCTCTACTTTCTGCCACTTGCAGAGATTTACTCCCCTCCTTCTGTCCTGAAGAGAAGAGAAACGACTGAGCAAACAAGGCATGTGTATGCGTCAGCTGAAGAAAGATTAGAAAAAGCTTATTTATTCTAAGCAGAGTTTATTACATGCAGATAATTCTCATGGAAATGCTCTTCCTTCCCAGGTACATTCTTAGAAGTTACAGACATAATAAGCATTCAGTTAAGCATTCAGCCAAGTGGGCAAATAAACATAATTCCCTAATGCAATCTAGCTAATACATTTCCTGATCTGCTCACTGACCATGGAGTTCAGTCTATTGAAATCAGAGGAGGCTATGAGCCAGGGCTGTCCAGCCTGTTTCCAACAGTCTTCCTCCAGTAGCCTAAGGTTCTCACTCCAGGATGCTTCTTTGTTGTCTCTCCACCTGAGATGAGAGGTCCTCCATCCCAGGGTCTCTTTGTTCATCTCTCCCTCTCCCTCTCCCTCTCCCTCTCCCTCTCCCTCTCCCTCTCCCTCTCGTGGCCTGAGATAGTAGTTAATACCTTGTCTTGGAGGTTTCTGGAAGATCGCCACTCTCTAAGTCTTGATAGATCGTTTTTCCCTGTTGACCTGTGACATCTGTGATGATACTGACCACAAAGGTGTTATCTTTCTCCAGACTCTAGTTAACCCTTTGTTACCCGATTGCTGAGCTGGCAGATAATGGGAAATGGAGTCTTCTCATTATCACAGCACAAATGGAGGTTAACGATGTGTCTAACAGAACCATACATTAGGAATTCACCCAAAGGTCATCTGGTTCACTCTACCAAAGGAAGAGTAATCCACTCATGCCTTCTCCACAGAGCACTGTATGTCCTGTTTGCAAATGAACTGCAAAAAGTCCTTCCAGAGTAATGTGGGTGCAGAAAGCATGTACAAATGACCCAACTTACATGACACAGATATAATCAACACCAGATAATGTGACCTGCTACGCTTTCTCTATTCTTTCATCTCTGCAGTTCATTGCTCAAGCATAAATGCTCTTTGGAGACTTGCCTAAACTGTGAGCCATGTTTGTAGCCTTCTTGCCACACCTTTACTTCTTCATGCTTACGAATACAGGCATGTTTTAAAGACAAGATAATGTAACACTTTACCCATCAAGACAATACAATATCTTTTTTTCCATCTAAGGGGATGTGAAAGAGCTATCCCAGAATTACTGTAGACTTTGCATACTAGACTTTGCACTGTGGAAATAAAAGCAAGTCATACAGGTAAAATATTTACACAAAGACAGAGTTAAAGACTTATAGCAGCAGTTTTTAACTTCATGTGTGTGTGTGTCTCATGGACTCCTTTAAGAATGTGATGCAAGCTGTGAACCCACTCCCCAGAAAAATGCAGTTAATCACAATTTTTAAAGTAAAAAGAAGAAAATAACCCCCCCCCCATCACCCAGTTCATAGACCTGGAAAACAAGACCTATGAATAACAGCTAAAGGAGCTGGGTATGTTTAGTTTGGAGAAGAGAAGACTAAGTGATGATATGATAGCCAACTTTAAATATCTGAAGGAATGTCAGGTAGAAGATGAGGCAAAATTGTTTTTTTCTCCTTCAGATGTGAACCAATGAATTCAAATGGCTGAATTCAAAGAAGTTCCACCTAAACATTAGGAAGAACTTCATGACAGTAAGAGCTGTCCAACAGTGGAATGGACTGCCTCATGGGTGGGTGTGGAGAGTGTGTGCCGAGCATCTGATGGAGTGTTGATGAGCTAATAGGAAGAGAGCATGAAGGAGTCAATCCTGTGGCAGAAAACTGGTATGGGAGGAGTCTCCTAGAGTGGAAGGAGGTGTATGACAGTTGAAAGAGGGAGTTGAAGATGTGATGTGATGAGGAGAAGCTGGAATGTGTGTATGGGTGTGACTGGAGCTGAGGGAATGTATGTGAAGTGAGAATAAGTGTTAAAAGGAATAGAGGCTGATTGGAATATAGAGTGAGAGGAAAGAAAGAACTTCACAGGTTGTTATTGAGTCTGCCAGATTATGAAGTTATATGGTCACCACAGAGTGGGACTAGCAACCAGTTTGAATTTAACCAAGTTGGGAGACAAAGTTCAAAGGATTTATGTTATACCGTTTACACAATAAACCAAACTTTATGTTTTATTCATCAAATCCAGACTCCTCATTAATTATTTCCTGTATTAGTACTTATTTGGCATGCTAAATAATTAAACACACACCAATACAAGTACTATCTAGATTAGTCAAACCCCAGTCCAAGGAAGGGATAAGGAGGAAGTTTGACATAAAGGTAGCAACTATGGAACTGTGGTCTCCACAGATATTTATTTGATGACAGTGGTGGAATTTGAAAGGCCCCTGTGTCACAGTGGGGGTTCTCAAAGAGGTAGATTTTTCTTTGGAGGTTTTTGAAAAGCTGTTGGACACCCCTCTCTTGCGAATGTTTTAGTTGTGGATTCCTGCATAGAAGGAGGCTGCATGAGCTGGCCCTTGTGGTCCCTTTCAACTGTATGATTAATGCTATCTGCATGATTGGTGCCTTAAAAATACATGAGGGAGGGGGAGGTCTACAGATATGCAAGTCATGCTCTAGTGGGTAACATGATAGGTTCAAATTGTACCAGAACTGCCCATTGGACTGTTGGCAGCAGTAGCTATACCAGAAAAAAAATTGGGGAGCTCCTTGTTTGAAGAGTTGCTTGTACTGCCCTTCCATTTGGAGCTGCCCCTATCTGGGAACAAGAAAGAACAGGATGCTTGATGCCCCATTTTAATAGAAATACAAAATCTGGTCGTTCAAGTCAACTGTCAACTTATGGGGACCCCAAGCATTTCATAAGGTTTCCTTAGCAAGGGATACACAGAGATGTTTTTGCCAGTTTGCTCTTCTGAAAAATAGCCTAAAGCACTTGGTATTCATTGACTGTCTCCCATCCAAGTACTAACTAGGGCTGCCCTTGCTTAACAGCCAAGATCAGACAGAATCTGGTGCCTTTAGGGTATTTGCCTCTATCCTTGAGTTAAATATATAATATCCTTGATCAGTGGAAAGTAAAGACACTAGGCAGTATTTATATTAACAAAGCTGCAAGTATTTTTAGATGGTGTTACTCAGCAAACCATCCATGCACAGAAGCCCGCTTATGTTTCTGCATTTCCTTTGGCAGATGAAGTAGCAGCCTTAGTCCTCAGAGGAAGGTATAGGAGGATAAGTATTGCAGTATTGCCACCTGGTGGGCAATGTTCTCCTTGCCTGAGTTGAACTTTGTAGGCTGAACATAAAACAGTTTCTATAATAACCAATGTTTAATAATAGAAAGGGTAGGCCTGATCTGCCCACAAGCCACGCCTGATTTTTGGAAACCATGGTCCAGTCACATACACATATCTATAAATCCCACAAACCAGCCAGTTCAGATTCTGTGGTGATAGCAGTGCATGGTAAAGAACAAGTGTTCTTAATAAGCGGAGAGACACGCAATTCTGTCATCTATTACTTCACACATTCCAGCATTGAACCATAGACTTTTAAAAAAGGCTCTAGGATTAAGCCTTGATTCAAATTAAACCTATACCCCTCCAGATGATCATAGAATCATAGATTCATAGAGTTGGAAGATACCACAAGGGCCATCCAGTCCAACCCCATTTTGCCATGCAGGAATAAACAATCAAAGCATTCCTGACAGATGACCATACAGCCTCTGCTTTAAAACCTCCAAAGAAGGAGACTCCACCACGCTCCAAGGCAGTGTGTTCCACTCAAACAGCTCTTACCATCAGGAAGTCCTTCATAACGTTAAGGTGGAATCTTTTCTTGTAGTTTGAATCTATTGCTCCGTGTTCTAGTCTCTGGAGCCACAGAAAACAAGCTTGCTCCATCTTGAATATGATATCCTTTCAAATACTTAAACATGGCTACATGTCCCCTCTTAACCTTCTCTTCTCCAGGTTAAACATACCCAGCTCCCTAAGCCATTCCTCATAGGCCATGGTTTCCAGACCTTTTACCATTTTGGTCACCCTCCTCTGGACACATCCCAGCTTGTCAATATTCTTTTTCGATTGTGGTGCCCAGAACTGGACACATTATTTCAAGTGAGGTCTGACTGAAGTGGAATAGAGTAGTACTATTACTTTCCTCAATCTAGACACTTTTTAGCTGCTGCATCACACTGCTTACTCATCCACAAAAAAAGCAATATCTTTATTGGCCAACCAAATGCAAATCACACAATGCAAGCTTTCGAAGTTCTACTGGCTTCTTTATCAGGCAAAAGACATAAAAAATTAAATGTTCAGCTTGTGGTCTACCTGACTCCTAGATCCCTTTCACATGCACTGTTGTCAAGCCAGGTGTCACCCATCCTATATCTGTGTATTTCATTTTTTTTTTTGGCCTAAGTGTAGTATGATATTGGACTACACCCTGTCTATTCAACATGTTGGCTGTGGATGATGTTAACTGCAATCCAATCAGGACCTGTTTAAGGAATTTTTTTGGGGGGGGGCATATGTTTATCTCAGGTCAATGTAACCTAACCTAACCTATTCACAGTACAGGATATTCAGATTATTACTAATAATGTTCTTGCAGAAGGAGGGTTACTACAGGGCTCCCACAATGATGGGCCCTCCTGCAGCTGCTGATGCTGCAGGTCTCTTAACACGGACCTGAATCCAATAATATCTGAAGGGTTCCAAATTCCATAGCACCAATTTAGTCCATTGTTTTCCACATTTAGCACATGCATATTCCCTTTTCAACTCTTAGGAGACAACAAGGATTTTTTACAAGTTCACCAGTATGTGGCAATTACATAAAAGGGAGCTAGTACAGCCATATGGACTACCCAACTCTCCCCCATTGTCGTGGTGGAAATGTTGCTCCCAGCTGTCCAAGTAGTCAGCCAGCATGGCGCTCCTGTAAGTGTGTCAAGGTTCTCCATAAAACAGGGAATGTGACATGGTCAGGGTTACCTTTAGTATGGAAAATCTCTATGTGTATACAGTTATCCCTCCATATCCACAGTGCTATCTTATATAAGGGATACCATTTTGCTATGCCATTGCATATAATGGGATTTGAGTATTCATGGATTTTGGTCCTGGAACCAAACCCTAGAGAATATGAAGGGACAACTGTGCATCAGTACACTTAGAAAGCACTAAGTTTAACACACAAGACACCATCTAGACACACAGAGAGTAAATAACTGTTTCTGTTTACCATAAATATCAGTGGTAATGGCAGACATGCTTACATCAGCAGTGGGGAGCAGGGCTAGTTAGTCCGTGGGCATCCACATCCTGCTCCCACATTCTTTCAATATACTGCTAAGGACAGATGAACCTCCCTATTAGGTCCTTCTATTGTCTGTGTTGGCAACTTACCTATAGTGGCATGTGAATTTCTGATATATTACCCCTCATTATTACAGCTTTTCATCATTTAAACAACGCCCATGGAAAGCACATTAGCTATGGCAAAAATTCTCATGTTTTACCCTAGAATAGTGGTTCTCAAACTTTTTACTTCTGTGACCCCTTTACATCTACTTGTGGATGTTGCACACACAGGGGGTGATGGTAGGAATCCCTGGGGGGCACCAGGAGCACATTCTTCCTGCTCTGTCGCATCCAGGGAGCATGTCAGTCGCTCCCTCTGCCTTTGGAATGGAAAGTGCATAAATGCTGCAGCTGAAGCAGGAAAAATGTGTGCCTGGCACCTGGGCCTTGAAGCCATACTGCCCTACACCATAGGGACTTGTCTCTCTCTCCTTTCTTCTCTGGAGAGCCTGGCAGCTGCCCACTTCACAAGCTAAAGAACGCACACCTTTGGCACCTGGGGCTTGCCATCATCTCAGCTGCTGCCCTGGGACTCAGGGACCTTAATAATGTAAAGTCCAAAAAAATTCTTGCACCCCCAATGGTCACACCCTAGTTTGAGAACTGTTGCCCTAGAAGCTTTATTAGAGACCAAAAATTACCACATCTGTTCAATAGCATTTTGTTTAATTGGTGCATGCATTTATGAATGGTATCCAATATAATGTTGTAATGCAGACAATAAGAGCTTTTATTTAATAAGAACTTAACTATTAAAATGAATGAAATAGCATATTAAAGTGGCCACCTTAGAGAAAAGAGAAGTTGCTCTATAATTCACTAGGAATTTACCACAGTATTGAGCTCTGTATTTTTAAAATATCCAGTAAAATGTAAGTGTTGAAAGAGTGCCATATGGCTCAAATGGCATCCTTGCTCACAGGCACATCATCACTTTGAGCAGTCTTATTTTACTGACACGTTGTGGGTGGACTATATACAAGCATGCCATTATTAGAGGTGATGCCTGATTAAAGACATCTTAATTGGTCAATTAGTGCATGATGAGTTGATTATTTCTACATAGGTTTGCATATGAGTCAAAACAACAGTTTGGAAGAGGATCAAAAAACCCTCATGCTTGCATTGTTTTTATACATGTTAGTGCAGGCTCGATTTCAGAAGAGGTTTGTATTTAGAATGCCTCTTGTGCAATGTCTTCTACCTATACTTTTTAAAATAAGTTCTTTTATTTAAAACAAATCTTTAAAAAATGCTGTCCTTCTAATAAGTGGCACTATTCTAAACCAGTTAAAAGATTTCAACCAATTTATCTGTGTGACTATATTGTGCAATCCTAATAATTGTGTCTTCCATCTCATTTTCATACCATGCGTATCATTCAGCTGGATCCCAACTTACTCATACTTAACAACAGAACCATTAAAATAAAAGGGACTTAAGTTTGTCAATTTTGTTATGTTGTTTCTAAGTATGACTAAGTGAGAACTCATCCCATTTTGATTAGAAGCACAGCTTTTTATAATCAAAGATTCACTACTCTGGCATGTCACCACTGAGATTCCTTATTGATAACAATCATGCGCTGGAATCCTGTTGGTGCATTATGCTACCAGTTGCATTTTTTCATGGAGTCATGGAGTGGTAGCTATGCAAGGAAGGCAAAATGTTTCTTCAATACCTGGCTTCCTTTACAGTTGCTGCCTGCAGACTTTCTTCTACAACCACTTACACTGGTGTAGTTATACCTTCATAGTACACCAACATGGTTGTTGCCATGGTCTTAGAAAATATTCTTCTTGTCTTTTTGGAGGGATGAGTGGTGGGCAGTCTCTCACAAATAGCCAAATCATGATGGCCATTCCCTCTTACTTGCTTCCAGCAGCTCACCTATAAATGTACAGTAATTCTTTCTGAAAAGCCACTTTGGCTGCTGTCCTATGGAGTAAGTCCAAACGAACTTAATGGGACTTAATTCAGAATAGACCTGTACAGGACTGCACTGATAGACTAATGGTCATTCTGTGCCTATAGAGTCTATGTATGTACAGTTGGCCCTCAATATTGATAGATTCTGCATCCACAGATTCAACCAACCACGATTCAAAAATATTTTTAAAAATCCAAAAAGCAAAGTTTGATTTTGCCATTTTATATGAGATGCCATATAATCTCATTGTTATAAGCAACCATACCCTAGCTAAACACATTCCCTTTTAATCTGCAAGATACCTGTCCAACCCTCTCTAGTTAGATCTACTTTACTATTTGGAATGTTTATTTTTATCATACATGCTATGTTTCTGGTGTGGGGACTTTGTTTCACAATCCTTTCCTAGTTCTTGAGATTAGCAATTTATGATTTTCTGTATGCTCTCCAACTGGCCCAGTTTAGCAAGGACAGTTCGCCTTAATCCTCCGCTGTCCCATGTTGGCAGCTGCTTTTAAAATATTCCAGTTTCTCTCCTCCCACTTTCCGCATTCACCCTCAACTTACTTCAATTGCTGTAAACATAGCTGAAAATGAAAAAGTAGTTTCCACTCAATTAACTGAGCCAGAGGGAGAGAAAGGAGACGTTTGCCTTTCCCAGTCAACTTGTTTTTCTTTTTCATGCTTTCCAAAACATGGGCCACCTATTGCCACCACCTACGACTCCTCAAGCGCTTTCATCAGCGCTGTCTACGCACAATCCTAAATATACACTGGACTGACTATGTGATGAATGTTGCGGTCCTTGAGCAAGCAGGGATCACCAGTATTGAGGCCATGATATTGAGAGCGCAGCTGTGCTGGGCAGGGCACGTTTCTAGGATGGAGGACCATCGCCTCCCCAAAATACTACTCTACAGTGAACTTGCCACAGGTCAGCGTAAGAGGTGCTCCAAATAAGCGATACAAAGACTCCCTGAAACAACATCTCAGGCTTGGCCAAATTGATCACCAACAGTGGTCCACCCTGGCCTCACATTGGGAGGCATGGAGACGCACTATCCACAATGCTGCAGCCTTATTTGAGAACTCACGCCGAACAAGTCTTGAAGAGAAACGACAACGCAGAAAGGATCACAACCCAAAAACATCACCCAAGGAGACCTTCTGCTGTGCTTTCTGCAACCGGACTTGTTTATCTCAGATTGGCCTTTGTAGTCATCAGCGCGCTTGCAGAAAGCGCGGGATGAGTCCTTCCTGAATCTTTGTTTGCGAAGAAAAGCCAGAGAGAAACTATGTACAGTATATAAATTCCAGGATTTCTCTGCTTAAATCAGTAGTTGTGTTGTTCCTCCTTAATAATTACTGTTCTCTTGTTGCCTGGCCACACTCTGATGTAGTTTTAGCCATGTGTCCTGGTTTTCATTCTATGAAACATTGTAGAGTATATGTTTATGAAGAGAGCCAGTGTAGTGTAGTGATTTGGGCGTTGGACACCAGGGTTCGAATGCTCCCTCAGCCATGGAAACCCACTAGGTGACTTTGGGCAAGTCACACTCTCTCAGCCTCAGACGAAGACAATGGCAAAAACTCTCCTGAACAAATCTTGCCATGAAAAACCCAACTCTTAAGTTAGTCAGCCTAAGTAGGAAAAATCCTTCAAAGAACACGACATTTATGAAGTTGTACAGCATTTATTTAAGCGTCTCGTTTAGAGTGGGTGAAATGAGCAGCGTAGGAAGACTGCGGACATAATTTACACCCTAAAAGGAGAGAGTGAAAATGAAAGGGCCAAGTTTCAAGAGCCAAGTCCCACTTCTGTCTTCTGCCCCTCAGAGCGAGCGGCAGTTCCCTAAAGGCCACCTTGCCCAACTTTGTTTTGAAAGCAAGGCCATTACGCAGCGCCGTGAGGAGGCGGCGGCGGCGGCTCTGGAAACTCCACTTCCCAGCAACCTACGCAAGATGGGGGGCGTGGCTAGCAATGGTGGAGTGCTGCCCTCTTTTGGGTACAGCGAGGAAGTTGAGGAGCGAGAAGGTGACAGTAATTGAGGGGGGTCCCGGGGGCGAGAGGCCGGGGCTGCCACAGCTGGACTAGCCGGGGCCAAGAGCGGCGCGCAAGGGGAGGAGAAGCGGCGGGAGCAGCAGCCGAAGAGGAGGCCAAAAGTGGGCTCAAGTTCGTGGAGTGGCGTCGGAGCGGGCTTCACTCCCCCTCCGCGCCCGCCTTTGAGGTGGTTCCAGTAGCCGCTGACCTTCACGGGAGGGTAAGTGGAGCACCGAGCGGCTCTCTCCCTCCTCGGCCGGAGCCACAGCCGCCGCGGCCAAGGATGCCTGGGGGTGGCGGAGGTGCCTCCCTGATGGGACAGGACAAGCGCACCCTTCGGGGGGGGGAAAAGGAAGAGCGGGCGCGAGGAGTGGGGGAGACGGACTCACACGCGAGACAGGGTGGTAGGACACACACACACACCAAAACACACACACTCTGAGCAGGTGGCCCAGGAGGGCATCGCGCCCGAAGAGAACGGCGGCAGGGCTAGTTGAAGGCACCCTTGGCGTCAGCATCCACAGGGGGCCCATCATTGTGTGGGGGGCCGTAGTAGCCCTCCTCCTGCAAAAACATTATTAGTAATAATCTGAATAATCTGAATATCCTGTACTGCGACTAGTTGAGGTTGAGTTAGGTTACATTGACCTGAGATAAACGTATGGGCCCCCCAAATAAAGCATTGCAGGGGCCCTCAAAGGTCCTTAAACCGGTCCTGGGAGGGGGTGGCGGGAGGGCGCGACTTCGAGGGTCACGGACACGCGGAGAGGAAGGAGGAGGAGGAGGAGGAGGAGGAGGGCTCGCCTGGCTGGACACGGCGGGCAGGTGAGGCGCCCGAGAGAGAGGAGGATTATCATTTGGGCCGCTGGTGCCTGGGGTCACTTTGCAAAAGGCGGTGAGGAGAAATTTTGGAGACCCTTCGAAGAGGCCCGGCGGCGGAGCAGAGAAGCTGCCCTTTGAGGCCCCCCGCCTCCAGCTCCTGCCACCCAGGACCGGTTTAAGGACTTTTGGGGGCCCTTGCAATGCTTTATTTGGGGGCCCCCATATGTTTCTCTCCGGTCAGTGTAACCTAACTCAACTTCAGCTATTCACAGTACAGGACATTCAGATTATTACTATTAATGTTTTTGCATGAGGAGAAGGAGGGTTGCTATGGGGGGCCCATAATGATGGGGGGCCCTGCGGATGCTGACGCCGCCGGTGCCTTAAACCAGCCCTGCTGCCACCCTTGGGGGCTTGTGTGGTCCCCACGAAGAGTTAGGCAGGGAGGGAGGGGGACCCACAGCCTGAGGCGTTGCCCCTCAGCCGCCCACCCTCCTCCCGCTCCGGAGCCGGTGGCGGGACCGGGAGCCGAGCCGCAAATCCGAGGGGCGGGTGGAGGGTTGGGAGGGGTCTTCGCTGCCGCCGCCGCCGCCTGAGGGGCTCGGGTGGGCTTTTTTTGCCTCTCCTCTCCGCGGCGGGATGATGAGAGAGGACTCGGGTGGACTTTACGTAACTGGCACCGCGAAAAACGCCGGGAGGCTCCGCCGGGAGGAAGGCGGCCGGCGCGGCTTTGGCCAAACTCCCTCGCGGTGACTTTGGGTCGGGTTTTGGCAGCCCAGCGGCGGGAGGGGGCGGCGGCTCGCGTCCCTCGTGCTTTTCGGGTGTATTTTTCAGTAGAATGGTCTTATTCCAATAAAAAATTCCTAATCCCCCCCCAAAAAATTCCACAGGCAGGCAGGCGGGGGGGGGGATTGCTTTGGGCTCGGCCCTTCCCGCCGGACGGAAGCCCGCGATGACAAGCGCGGGAAGGCTTCTCATTAGCTCTCATTAGGCACTCATTTGTTGGTGGCGTGGAAGTCTCGGGGAACTCCCACGTGCGTTGCCACGAAGAGGAGGAGGAGGAGGAGGAAGGCGCGAAGAAATACCGGCCCTGCGCGTCACCCGAGACACCAGCCTGCCCGCGGCGCTGTTTTGTTGCTGGGTTGTTTCGAGGCAAAAAAACCCACACACACACAGACACACACCGTGCTGGGAAGGAGGCACGCCGTCACGTGTCTTTCCGCGTCATTGTGGGTGTGTGTCTGTGTGTGTTTTTCGCCTGTCGACTTATGGCAACCCCATGAATTTCCTAGGGTTTCCTTAGGCAAGGCAAACTCAGAGGTGGGTTGGTTTTGCCAGTTCTTTTCTCTGAACTTTATAGCCTACAGCGCCTGGTATTTGTTGACAGTCTCCCACCCAAGTACTAACCAGAGCTGACCCTGCCTAGCTTCCAAGATCAGACAGGATCCCGAGCCTTTAGGGTATAGCAGAAGGATTTTTAAATCTTTTGTTGGAAAATATAGTTTGCAGTCCAATAAGTGGAAATGTTTTTGCTACTGAAGGGTTAACTAAGAAGCCATATAGGATGTATCTTTTTATTTACCTTCTCTTTTCTGACCTTACAGCAGCTCAGCCAGCAGAAATTTAGATGGTGACTTTTTTCTCTTCTTAACTTAGAAGAGATACCAGTGGTAGTGAGGGACTGGCTTCACAAGTTTAACTTTGGCTTTTCATACTACTGTTAGAGATAAAGGGGTAAGACAATGATAAGAGGGCTTATTATGAACTCTCAACTATGGCAAGTCTGAAAAAGATGGCAAAAATGTGTCTACGGAGATTATCAGACGGGAACAAAAAAAGCATTCCCGTCCTGAAATCTCCTCTCCTGTCCCTGTTCTGGCAAAAAAGAAAAAGTTTTCAGACCTACCTTGTTTGCGCGACAGGGCAGCCCAGGAGTAAATTGAGCTCTAATGGAGTTCTATTCACTTCCTGAATTGAAATCTTGGCTGTTCTCCTGAGAAGATGAGAGTGTGGGAAATTCAAACTACAGTATAAAAGAAAAATAAGCCAAAAGAAGTTACACTAAGCACCTAAACACACTTAAAACTTTATAAGTAACCTGGGGAGTGTACACAAAAGTGTGTCACTTACATGGATGTCCTGATCTCACCAGGGAGTGTTCTGGCACAGACCTCCCATTGACGCTGGGATTGCGCCATTGAAACGGGCACCTTTTCACTTGCTGACAGTTCCATCACAGAAATGGAACAGGGGATCCATTGATGGCTTAGCCCCTCAATAAAAAGCAGCGCTGGCATAATGAGAGCCGAACAGGAGCATTATGAGAGGGGAGCAACATCATGTGGGAGGAAAGCCCTTTAGCGATCTCCTGGCATCGTTAAAATGCCATATTTGGAGCATCTGATAATCTCTCACGTATAGGAACTGTTACCATTTGAACAGTTGCATTATAATTTAAGGCAGAAATAGACAACTGCATGCCATTCCCAAGGCTAATCTTGTGGCTCTTAGCCCTCCTAAACTCCATGGACTGCCATTTTTCTGGCCGTAAAAAGGGGTAAATTGATTTTCCTGGAAGCATTCAGGAGTGTTAATTCATCTTTTACATAGGTTGCGCCCCTTCTCCTGCACCAATATTAAGAAAAAACCCAAGACATTGTTTTTTTAAAACCTGAAGTGGAATCTTACCTGCTTCCAGCATTGTTCCCTTCTCCAGTTTTTTTTTGGGGGGGGGCAGTCTATGCAGCCCCTGGAAGATTTCAGAGACAGAGAGATGCCCCTCAGACCCATTGCAGTTTCCCACCCGTGATTGAAGGGGAATGTCATTTGTTGAGTAATCAGAATTTAGCAACCTGCTACCTCTTTCCTTAACTTGTTTGCAGTGAGTTTCAGAGTGTTTTTGATGCCTTTTGCTTTGTGTCTCGATGACTTTCATTTTAAAAGTTCACGGCAGAAAGAAAACTGAGCAGATGGCAGGTGTGTCCCCTTCTCTCCCCCACCATGCTGTTAATTTCCTCTACCATATTTGTTTGACTTCATGCATGGCTGCTCTGTCTCAGCACTGAGGGTTGAGTGGGGCTGCATAGACAGGTTGCTGCCTGTTTTTTCTTGTGCCTCTTGCTTTTCTTTCTGTTTACAGATACTAGATATGCAGCTGACTCTGTATCAGAATGGATGATCTAGTAAATAATCAAAGTACTTTGTCTTTTCTTTGGAGTCTTCATTTCTTAGATGTAAACACTAAACAGAATTTGATTGCTTGGGTTAGAATTTACACTGTATCTAATCTGGAGCAAGTTCAGCACTTTTGTGTGACTGAATCCAGAGCTGGAGGCTTAAAGATAGGAAAGACTGTCATGTCCAGAACCCAAGAGGAGGGTTACCAGATTAGATCAGAGATGTCAGTTCTGTCACTTTAATCCTTAACAGATCTTGGTACCATAAATCTCTGTCAGATGGGATGAAGTTACCTGTCCTCTATCATCTTCCAAACCCCAATTTTCAGTCGAAGCTGTCCACTCCCAACATGGCTATTGTCTCACACTGGTGGAGGTGGGAAGGAACATGGAGCAGTATCCTGCTCTGTTCTTGTGGCAGGCTCCTCCAGGCCCCCTTCACCAGTGTTGGAAGTGGATGACTGCAGCTGAAAGTTGGGGTTTAGAAAGTGAGGTAGGACAGATATCTTTGTGAAAGTGAGGTAGTACAGGTATCTTCACAGAGATTTATGGTACCTTGTCCTGCTCTGTGATCTGTTAATATTTAACATTACTGGAGCCCTGTCCTGGGGCCAAGGTGGAAGTACTGCCTACCTAAGAGGTCTCCTTTACTGTTAAGTGTAGCACAGAATGGGGATCTCCATCAGGAATTACTTTTCTTGTCATTTCACTAAAGTGACTGGAGAAAACGGTGTATGGATTTCTCTTCAGTCCATACAAAGCTTTCAAAATAGCAGTGCAGATGTGTCTTGTTGAGGTGGTTTTCCATCCTCTTGTTGGAAGGAGCTAGAAAAGAACAAGTGTGGCAGGTGATAAATTAGCCAGAAAACATGTGACTGTGGCTACCATTCATTCTGCCTTGGTGTCAAAGGAGAAACTCCAAACTACTACACGGATCAAGGGGAGGTGATCATAAATGTTGAGTCATTAAGTGATACACCAGTGGTTCTTAACCTGTGGTCCGTGGAGCCCCAGGTGGCCACAATGTCCTCACAGGGAGGCTGTGAAGGCTTGAAGGCTGCTTGGCCCACCTCCTCCCCACAGTGGAGTAGCCATGTGACAGGAGCCAAGGCAAAGGCTGGCTGGCTGGCTTGGCCTGTGCATTGCCTTCAATCCACTCTCGATAGAATTTCAGATGTAATGTTGTGCCATGAGTTGGTATTAGATACCCTAGGCTCATACACTTTCTTCTGTCCTTTTGCACAGCAATTCTGTCATTCGTTCCTTGCCTGCTTTGGGTCAAACCATACTTTGTTGCCTCGTCTAAAGTGGCAAACTGTATTTTCTGCTTGTCCTGCAATGCAGGATTATAAACTGGGATTTGATTTTGGTTTATAGAAGGGATGTAAATATTTGATTATTTTGTCTCACAGTTAGAATGAATAATTTTTGCAGTTTTCTCCGCACTACAGAGAAAACTAATATTTCCTTATCATAAAAACATATTTTTTTGCACAAAAATCATGGTTTTGTGCAATATGCACACTTTTTGTTCAAAAGACACTGTGTCCAGATACCTACATGAGTTTGTGTGTGTGTGCAAGGTTGTTGGCTTTTGTGTTTGCACAAAAATTAGCAATCTTACATACAAATACTGTATAAGTAATTGTCTGAAAATCTGTGGAGGGGGGGGGTTTGAACACCCCCACCATAATCTTCATGCAGATAAACTCAGGTGTATTTCTCTGCAGAATACTTGCCCAAATACCTTGGGATGTGCAAATTTTGGGCAAAACCTGCAAAATTCTTGGGCAGGTTTCCTGAATTTTGGGAAACCTATTTTCCAGCCAGAAAATAAATAACAGCAAATATTTTTTCTACCTCTAGTTTGCAGTACTGGTTGGCAGGGCAAGCACAAAGAAGAAGGAGGTAGATGCAGGAAATGCAATCCTGAGGATTCAGTTAGTTCAGTGTTTATAAATCGATAAATGCAGGGAGTGTTGTCATATATTATCTAAAGATGCCCCTTGCTTTTGCTATATCATTTCAAATGTGTCATCCTGGGCAAATTTTCATAGCTACATCTCCCTTGATAATATATGTTTCTCAAGACCAAGATTACTGTTTTCCTATAGTGGTTTCCACCATGGACACACCATTGACCAAACTACATTTTAAAAATGTTTCATGGTATCAGGCCCATCACCAATTGTGTATATTTCTCTCTCTGGCTTTTCTTCGCAAACGAAGATTCAGGAAGGACTCATCCTGCGCCTTCTGCAAGCGCACTGATGACTAAAAAGGCCAATCTGACATAAACAAGTCTGGTTGCAGAAAGCACAGCAGAAGGTCTCCTTGGGTGATGTTTCTGGGTTATGATTCTTTCTGCATTGTCGTTTCTCTTCAAGACTTGTTTGGCGTGAGTTCTCAAATAAGGCAGCAGCATTATGGATATATATATTTATTTCAGTTTGTGTTCATAGGAAAGTACTTAAATTGAAATAGCAATTCACTCTATTTTCAAAGGTCAGTGTTAAGTATGGAAACATGTGTAGTCATTTTGGGTACCACCCATGAGAGACACAAGATTTGGGGATCCCCAATATTTATAGAAGAATAAAGAACATTTTTTGGGGAAAAATCCCTAAAGCAGGGAAAATTCCAAAACAACCCAACAAGCAAAGTGGACACCGAATACTGACTATTGAAAGGAACAGAAAATTGGGCAGAAAAGGTAATAGAATGGAATAACCTGGAAGAGGACACAGCTGTGTATCTGGAATACTGAACAGGAACACTCCATACAGCAACATTATGTTTCAAGTCCCTTTTGTACAATTCCTTCTAGAGTAGTGTGGTTCCCTAAAGCACAATAACTTTCCTCTCATTTCAGAACATTCCTGTTCTGAACAGATGCCAGTTTCATTGTATATCTAATATATTTAAAAATATACTGTATGTAGTCAGTGCACGTGCAGATATTAAGCTTCCACACTGTATATGGAGCTTTCCAAGTGACACTGGATGGCCCAAGTCCAGGAATTCTCTTTATCAGCAGGAAGCTGCAGTATAATGTAAATGTGTTTCTCTCCCCGCTTTCATGTGCCTTTGTTCTCAGACTGTAGCAATATTCCACATGGGTGATGTAGTATACGAAATCTGGAGCTGGTTTTCCCTTCTCCACCTTGGTTTTATGAAACTGTGTTGTTGTCTAGAAAGGAAAAGAAATCCAGGTTGAAAAGCCACAGATTTTTCCCCCTGTTCTTTATGATTGTATACATAGTTAAAATAAACCAACATGAGGAGCTGGTATAAAATGACTCTGCTCATACAGAAAGCTGACAGAATAAACAAAATGTGTATGAATCTCTAAAATAAAATGGGAAAGAATGGAAACAAAATCTGGGACTTTTTGGTCTTTTTTCCCTGGTCTTTGGGTGCACCCAAAGATATCCTCCATTGTGCTCCCCAGAGGCTAAAGTATATAGTCACCTATTTTTATGTGTGTGAACTGGACTCCTTGTTGTACTAGCTTTTTTTTTTTTTAAGTCTACCAATTGGTAACTAAGTGGTAATAGCAAAACTGATGATAGAAAATCCTAGAAAGAGGGAGCACAGGACTGGTTGCAACTGAAAGGATTTTGCTAAAGGGCTTTGTCAGGATTTAGTGTTCCCCAAGCCACTGTTGTACTATCTGGATGTGGCTGATCTGAAGTTCTAAACTGAAATTTCAGAAAAAGGAGACCTTGTGCTGTTTAGGATTCGTACCTGAAATAAGGGGTATTTCCTTACCGTTCAGGATATTTGTCAGTTCTCCTCAGACTAATGTGGTCAGGCTTACAAGTGCTTTAGAATTCTGGCATTTATTATGTATATACCTCTTAGCAGAAAGACTCTGGGTAAATTGCAATAAACAGTTGCAATTATGCCTTTGTTGTGCACACACAAAGGCCCTTAGAGTGTTCTTCTGGTAATGTAAATGCTTTAAACCCTGTGTAAAACAAAAGAGAGTCACAAACAGCATATTATTCCATATGTCGAACAGTGCCTTGCTAATTTGATGCTGTTAACATTGTTCCAGTGATTTTAACATCAAACCATTGCAAAATGTCCAGTAAATGAGTAATATGGCAAATATATTGAGATCCCTCTCAGTCTTACAGATTGTGTGAACCTTAAATCTCTAGTACTGTGAAGGCTTTGGTGAAGGCTTCGTGGGCTTTTGTTCATTGCTTTAATGGCATTAGCTGAGTTTTCCAGAGTTGCCTAGCAGCTACAGCTGTATAGTGCATGTTTGGCAAGAAGCCTATTGACTGAACTGCTGACTGAGACATGAACATCTTATTTTGGAGTAAGTGACTCTGAACTCTGGTGTTGTAGCAGTGGCTCCAGAAAGTCAGAATCTTTGGCAGGAGAGACATCTTCTCAGGTGAGGACTTTTAACTGTTTATGTATGTGGTAGCTGAGGTTCCTTGGTACTTGGTGCATGGGATAATTTTGCTCAGGCATCTGTGAATCCATTGGGCAACTAGATCCACTAGCTTAAGAGAAGCAGTCAATAAGCTTACTTATACAATCATGATTCAGAGACAATTATTTTTCTGGGTTTATATCCAGAGGGATGATACATCTTTTTTGTCCGTACAAGAAATTTCAGGTTGTTTCAGCAGGCAAGAAAGTGTGCCTTACTTGGATTTTTAACTCTTTACATTAACTCTTTACATGTTAAAAGAACTAGTGCAAAATCCATGCCCACCTCCCACCCATCGTTCTTGTGCTTGGTTTCTAGTTCTGACAAAGTTAAGAAAAGTGAGCCAAGTTTGCAAGAAGGTGTCTATGTTCCATAGGTTCAGATTTCCCTTATTCCATAACGAAATTTTATTCATTATCAATATTGTCTCATTCTTTATCATCCCATTTTGATAGAGATGGAGCTTGAGAAATTTCCTGTTTAATGCCATAAGCATTTTGGCAGCTGCTTTTGGCAGCTCAGCCCCAATTAACACCTGCACTTCACAAATAACAGGCACATTTGTGCTGCTCTGTTATTGTTAATGTTTGTGTTAAATTGCTGAGTTGAAACTGATGATATTTAATGACATAACAATAGCAGAGGCATTATGTTTTTTAAATGAAAAGCAGCCATGAGAGATTATGGCCAAGATCCAGGAAGCATGCTGTGGTGGAATGTAAGTAAGTCTTTCCCAGCATATGTATGCCATCCTGGGGCAGGGCAGATCTGATCCTTTGTTCACACTGCCTCCCTGAATGTACAACATCAGCCAGGGGCTGCTGAGTGCTGCTCCATCCTCCCAGCAACTTTCTGTCTGTGAGAGTGTGGTTGAGCACATTATGGCTGGCCTTGCTCATCCTGGGAAGATGTAGTAACCTCTGCCTCCAATGTACGGGTTCTCGTTATTGTCTAGATGTACAAGGGCATCTGAAAGGAATCTGGGTATACTTCCGTAGCCAGTCAGTAGACAGAGCTACTCCTGGTAGCACTCTGGCTGCTGCTGCACATCCAGAATAAGGAGGATTGTCCTCCAAAAGTACATACACCAGCATAATCATATGACTGCTTTTTTGTTGACCTTTTTAAAAAAATAAACAACCAGTGCTTTTTACACCTTCCCCTTGTTCCACTAGAGAAGCATGGTTTATACATCTCTTATGCTAGCAAGCTTGTAATGGTACCTTTCACACTTCAGTTTCAGTGATTATAGTGATCATGAGTGCTTTAGATCCCCTGTGCTTGGAGCTATTTTTGGTGCCCATCCAATACTTCCCTAGTACCTTCCCTGCACATTTTCCCCACCCCTCATCTATATTTGGTTACAGCCTTGGAAGTTGTCATCACCTTGCCCTACCCTACGTGTTCATGTTTTTAAAACTACATCCTTGTAATTGCTCTTGACCATCAAAGAAAACAAATAAACAATAAGAGAGCAGTTGCACTGCCCCATCAGAGATCTGCCTCCTCCTCCATCCTCCAATCTCTCAGGGTGCAGCTAGATGGGAGAATTTGTTGCAAAAAATAGTGCCTTACCTCCCTATCCCTACAGTGTCCATTTGTGCCCACGACTCATTCAAAAGCTTGCTGGAAGGGAAATTTAGCGATTTTGCAGTTCACACGGAGCAGCATGAAAAAAATGGTGGCTGTGAGTGAGTTGCATCCCAAAATCCCCCCCCCTTTAAAAAAAACACCCACAGATGCAGAAGAGCTATTTTCCGCTTAAAGAATCCTTCTTACTTTTGCTCTGCTGCTTGAATGATCGTGCCAGGGCAAAAACAACAACAACAATGGTGGCTCTGGCATTATAAGCCCTCCCTTGCAAGCCCACCCTCCAAGGTCTGACCAGTCAGGTTTCAGCCCTGCTGTGTGCCCCTTTTGAATTGGTTGTACTGTACAGATGACCTGTTATGTGCATTTTTGTGCAGTTTTTAAAGAAGACTGCGTGAAACAGTGAAAGCTGTTATTGCCATCTACTTAGAGTTTTCAGCTCCCCTCCTTCTGAATATAGCGAATCCCGGCAGGAGCTTATCTGAATTAAAGGTATTCTGCCCACATTCTTGTTGGACTTTTTTTTTTTTGGTAGTGTAGATGAGCCCCCCCCCTCCCTCCACCCATCTGCTGCTCTTCCTTTCTCCTTCCCCTAACATTTACAAGGAGTAAGATCCATTGAAGTCAATTCTAAGCAGACTGTTTGGATTGTTTCTTAATTTAAAAAATGGAGGACTAGTCCTCTGCCCCGAGCAGTGCAGAAATGGCAGAAGGTGGTGTGCCACAGTTACAGACCAGCTCAAGCTTTGAAGAAGAAAAATATTTTGGTAGAGGACTAAATAGGGAGGAATAGGCTTCGGGGTACGCTGTACATACTAATCCACCTAGGACACAGCCATTTGACCCCTAAATCCGAATGCAGTCAGACCCCCATATCCATGGGGGTTTGGTTCCCAGACTTACCATGGATACCGGAGACCACAGATAACAGTGAACCCTATTAACATAAAGGACTGGGCTTGGCTGGGAAAGCAGAGCCCTGCTGGTGTACATTCACTTACAGAATGAGGAGCGCAGCCGTGCGATCAACGGTGAGGAGGTAGCCCAATCAACCTCCTCACCATTGCTTGTATGGGTGGGCACCTTGTTCTGACCTCAGAGCATACAACTGTGTACCAGTGGGGCTCTGTTGCAAAGGTTGGGAAGGTGAAGGTGGCCGATATGCAGCAGCAGTGAGTGGTGCAGATTCAGGCTTTTGGTTAGATAAGGTGTGGTGCTGAATTCTGGCCTAGAGTAGCCTGAATTCTATCTGAATTTTTGCTCAAGTGTAGATGAGCTCCTAGAAGATGCCTAGAGAGGATGCCTTTTAGGCATTTTCTACTGTGACCCTATGGTATGTGTCCCCCTATTTTGCAGATAATTGAAATTGTGGATATTGGTTCCGTGAATATGGGAGTTTGACTGTAACAGCAAAAGGGATCTTTTGCACAAGAAAAAAAAAGAAGTAGAACAATATAACTGACAGATGGATTGTTTTGTGTGGTAAAAAATTATGAGATTGCACCAGGACCAAAATGGAACTGCAACAAACCGCTCTCCTGATCCTGTCCAGCCTCAATTCCATTATAAAAGCCATTTGTGAAAAAGAACCCAGTCACATGTGTCTTTTGTGTAATGTCTGGTTTGACCCTTTGATTGGTAGTACTTTACTTTTCTTTCTTTTTAAAATTTTGCCAGATTTGTTATCACTCACTTTCTAAGGGTTTCAGACCTGGTGTATCATGTTTTTGAGGCCTGTGAGATAGGCTAGCCTGAGAGATAGTTACTAGGCTAAGACCACTCACGAAGCTTCATGGCTGTATGGTGATTTGAACTTGGAAGTCCCACATCTATCTCGCTTCTGTAGTCTCTGCACCATACTGGCTCTGAGAATTTTAGAGTGTGCATATCTCTGCTGTTTTTTGACAACAAAGTTAATAACGAGCTTGTAAAAAAACAAACTACAGATGTCTGTTTTTCCTACTTTCAGTGCATTTTCACCTTTTATTCATCCCTCCAACCTAATACACAGATCAGCACAACTTACCACACAATTCTATGCATGCTAACTCAGGAGTGAGTTCCATTTTATGAGGTGGGATTTACCTAAGCATAGAATTAATTGCAAATGAAATGTATAAATTTCACCAGTTTGCATTTTTTAAAATTTCTACTCTCTGGATAGCAACCCCCACTCTTTTTCTTTCTCTCAAAAGAACAGTACCCCTTGCATGTGAAAAGACTGCATAGATATATACATATCTTGAGCATCACGTAGATCTATAGACAACTCTCTTGGGAATAAAATATGTAGCCTTCCTAACAAAATTGTGTCTGGGAGGGGGCAAGTGTTTCTTGTTTCTAGAAGAAGCTTGCTGTGCAGGGTGGTGACTGACTATCCTTCCTGATGATCAAGACGGTGCCCTCTGAGTTGTTATTGTGTGCCTCTAAGTCATTTCTGACTTATGGCACTCTTAAAGTGGACTGATTATGTTTTTGGGGGGGGGCAAGATTTGTTCAGAGGGGGTTTGACTTCTTTGCTTTCTGCTGAGGCTGAGAGAGTGTGCTTGCTAAAGGCCATCTATTGGGTTTTCATGGTTGCCCCAAAGTGAGGTTTACAGTGAAATAACAACAGATGATTAGCTTAAATAACAATTCCAAATAAACATGTAACTGGATAAATATTCCAGGAGTCTGAAAAGTAATATACTGTACATGAAAAAACATGGCAGATATGGCTGTTGATGACCAGGGCTCTCCCATTAATAGGGCTGCCATAAGTCAATGCTGAGTTGGCAGCAAACAACAACATATATCAATAGAGAAGTAAATACCGGACAAGACGTTCTTGACATTCTGTGTGTGGGGAGAATGGGGATGATTTCTGGCAGTGCTGTGTGGAATTTTCCTGCAAGGATTAGGGATACTTAGACATTATGAAAAGAGTGGCCATGCTTTCCTTTTCTTAAAAAAAATGTAATGGGCAACAGCACTAGTTCTCCTCTTGGTTGCAATTTTATAGGCTGGTGCTCTCTTGTCTCCCAATTATCCTGAGAAGAATGCTATGGTGTATGATGTAGCATCGTTCTAAGATGAAGGTGGGAATCATGCAGCCCTCTAGATGTTACACCGGAATTCCCAGCATAGCCAGTGGTGAGGAATGCTGGTATTTGCTGTTCAACAACATCCGGGCAGCCACTTGATTCCCACTCTGGTCTAAGCATTTCTGTAGAAAATGTTGGCTCCTGGTTCTGCTGCCACTGCATGCCCCCACTGCCCCCAGGCCCAAAAACAAACAAACAAAACCCCTGTTCCGTTGCATTGACTAAATAGCCTTGAACTTTGGAGTGAATCTCACTATTCCTCTGTCAGTCACCAGAATAGCACCCCACCCCACAAGATATTTTTCAAAGCAAGTGGTTGTGTTTGGGGAGTGGGAGGCCTTTTAACCCTACTTTTAATTGAAGATGTGAAGCATTGGACCTTGGACATTTCTACATACAGTGCTGGGGTTTGGTTTCAGGACTCACTGTGGATGCCAACATCTGTTGATGCTCAGGTCCCATTACATGCAATGGCATAGTAAAATGGTGTCCCTTATATAAAATGGCAAAATCAAGGTTTGCTTTTTGGAATTTTTTTTTGTGGGGGAGGGTGAACATTTTCAAGCTGTGGATATTTGAATCCACGGATACAAAAAGCCGACTGTACAAAGTACATGCTTATGACTGGGCTACAGTCCTCCTGGCATAAAGAGTATTTGGGAATAAGGTGGAGAGAAGTACCAGTATATCTGTCTTTCCTCTCAGCGTAGAAAAGACAAGCATTAACCAATATATAGTGTGGGCATTTTTTTAAAAAAAGTGATGACTGTAAAATTGTGTAGTTTATATTGTATACTCTTTAAAAAACCCAACAATTTAGTACCTTCCAAATGCAGAGTTGTTGTGCAGGAGTCTTATATTTTCAGCCCAGCAGCTCAAGAATGGGCTGCTGATTCAGAGACATGGCATTGTCTCAACATCCAAAGCCACAATCAAAATGACTAAGAAAATGTGATTCAGATGGCAGAGCCACTATCTGAAAACTGTGTGGAATGCAGTTGTGAGGGTATCACACGTATCCATTTTATAGTGACTATGATACCATGAATGAAGCTGAATTACATAACTTTTGCACATATGCTCATGCCATTTTGTTGAGTGCTTTTAAAGATTTTAGTTGTGCTAATTACAGGGTAGGTACTCATTCTCCGTATCAGTGAAATCCATACGCCCTTAAGGATCTCTGTAAAAAGGGCAAACGTGGCACACGTGAACAGGTTTGCCCAGATACTTCCAGAATGAGAGCCAGGATTGTGTAGTGGTTTGAGTGCTGAACTAGACTAGACTAGTGCTGGACTAGGAACAGTTTGAATCCCCGCTTGGCCATGGAAACCCACTGGATGACCCTCTCAGCCTCTGAAGAAGCCAATGGGAAACCCTCTCTGAACAAATGTTGTTAAGAAAACCTCATGATAGGTTCACCTTAGGGAAGTGACTTTATAGCACACACCGCCACCCCCCCCCAATTTTTCAGAAACATTACTTCTTCTTCCCACTTTCTTTCTTTCTTTGAAAGATATGTGTGCTGTGTTTTACCAGCCAGAATGTTCATCCCCCATAAGTCTTTTGTTATCATGCTTGCATGAGAGCTGCTCTTTACCTGTTACACAAGGACAGAATTTTGAAAGTATAACACCAAGGAGATGTCTGGTGTGCTGAGGATCCAAGTATAATTATTTATTTGATTTATATCCTGCCTTTCTCAAAACAAAAAGTATGCAAGGCTGCTTCCAGATTAAAAAATACAATTAAAAAATAAATAAGAAGATCAGATATTTAAACTAAATTAAAAAAATAATTTATAACAAAAGCACATAATTAAGGAAAACAAGCACCCAACTGGTAATGTACCCCTTTCTTGGCAGATGGATCCCAAAAGCTTTCCTGAATTTATTTTCTGATGGAAGTACAACAAAGGACTCATCTATACAAGCCAGGATATGCTAGCTTGCTGCCAGCATATCTTACCTGTGGATCTGGCCCATTCTTCTCCCATTCCCTGCATGGAATGGGAAGAAGTCCTGATGGGCACGCTGGTCTGTCATTACAGCTGTCGCCATTTTGTTCCCTGACTTGGAAGGCAGGAAGAGAGCCTGCAACATGTGGCTGAGGCCCCCTGCGTGTGACCAACATGCTGTGGGACTCCTTTCTGGGAGAGCCAGGGAGACTGCAGCGGCAGCAAGGGTTGGCCTGCAAACAAATCTGTTGTTTGCTGATGGTAACAGAGTATATCGGGAATTTTTATAAACGGTTCCATTGGGCCCTACCCTGCCTTTGCCCGTCTCAGCCCCGTATCTGCTCCAGGGGTGGTGAGGACTGTCTGGGGGCAGAATGGGCAAATGCCCTGTGTCATATGGACTGCAGGACTCAGAGACATGGGCAAGATGGGGTATTTAGCCCGTGTTGCCAAACCCAGAGAGAGAATCAGTCTAGCTTCCCTTGTTGAGGAGTCCCAGAGCCTGGGAAAGGCCAGCCAGCCATCAAACTCTCATGTCCCCCATTCTCATGCATCTGAGAATGTTTGGGCTGTGAGGAGGCCTTCTGCTGAAGATCTCAAAGCTCAGGCAGGTTCATATGGGAGAATATAGGACAAATAAAGTCTTCACTTTGGTATTCAGAAAGCATAATATTTCTATAATTTCTATTTTCTTCCTTTCTGTAGAATACAGTAGGTATGTGTAGTTACAGTCTGGATCGTGCATAGGTGTGAAGGCTTTTTTGTTCTTCCCTGTCTATTTTTCATTTGAAAATTTGCTCCCACCCTCATGCAAGGGTTAAATGAAGAACAGAAATTCGCTTCCTATGTAACTCAGTTTCTTCTTGGCTACATGTATGGCTTTTCATGAGAACAGAGACAGTGGGTATTTCTGTTCTTATAAGGCTCCCAGACATTGAAAGTACAACAGAATAGTTTTTGGGTGCTTTCCTGACAGCGAGTCATATTGCGTGCTAAGGGCTGTGTAGAGCAAAGTCCCCGATGTGCTTTGTTTTGGATTGGGAAATTTATGGGGAACTTCACCACTGCAAAAGTTACCATATTCACCATGAGATTACACTATACTCTTACTTAGAGTTCAAAGACAGTATAAGGAAAGGTAGCAGGAGGAGCTGAGCTTTCACATTGCTCAGGTTGATGGGAGTAAGCAGACCATATAGTTATTCATAGAAGAAAGTCTCTTTTGATGCTATCACATCTGCAGTATACATTAACCTATCATATGATAACAGTTCAAATGCCTGAGATGTCACTACAATTTAAAGAGAGCTTCTGTAAAATAATCATAGAATCATAGAATTGCAGAGTTGGAAGAGACCACGAGGGCCATCCAGTCCAACCCCCTGCCACACAGGAAATCTTGATCAAAGCATCCCCGACCAATGGCAATCCAGCCTCTGTTTAAAGACCTCCAAGGAAGGAGACCCCACCACACTCCGAGGGAGCATGTTCCACTGCCGAACAGCTCTTACTGTCAAACAGTTCCTCCTCATGTTGAGGTGGAATCTCTGTTCCTGGAGCTTGCATCCATTGCTCCGTGTTCCAGTCTCTGGAGCAGCAGAAAACAAGCCTGCTCCATCCTCAGCGTGACATCCCCTCAAATACTTAAACAGAGCTATCATATCGCCTCTTAACCGTCTTTTTTCCAGGCTAAACATACCCAGCTCCCTAAGTCTCTCCTCATAAGGCATGGTTTCCAGACCTTTCACCATTTTAGTTGCCCTTCTCTGGACACGCTCCAATTTGTCAATATCCTTTTTGAATTGTGGTGCCCAGAACTGGACACAGTATTCTAAGTGAGGTCTGACCAAGGCAGAATAGAGTGGCACTATTACTTCCCTTGATCTAGACACTATACTTCTATTGATACAGCCCAAAATCGCATTGGCCTTTTTAGCTGCCGCATCACACTGTTGGCTCATGTTCAACTTGTGGTCTACTAGGACTCCTAGATCCCTTTCGCATGTAGTCTCATTCAGCCAGGTCTCTCCCATCCTATATTTATGCATTTCATTTTTCCGCCCTAAATGCAGTACTTTACATTTCTCCGTATTGAATTTCATTTTGTTAGCTTTGGCCCAGCTCTCCAGTCTATCCAGGTCATTCTGAATTTTGATTCTGTCCTCTAGGGTATTAGCTACTCCTCCTAATTTGGTGTCATCTGCAAATTTGATAAGTATGCCCCTAATTCCCTCATCCAAGTCATTGATAAAGATGTTGAATAGCACTGGGCCCAGGACAGAACCCTGTGGCACCCCACTGGTCACATCTTTCCAAGACGAAGAGGAGCCACTGCTGAGCACCCTTTGGGTTCGGCCGGTCAACCAATTACAAATCCATTAAACAGTTAACTTGTCTAGCCCACATTTTACAAGCTTGTTTGCAAGAATGTCATGGGGAACCTTGTCAAAGGCCTTACTGAAATCAAGGTATGCGATGTCGACAGCATTCCCTTCATCTACCAAGCTGGTAACTTTATCAAAAAAAGAGATCAGATTAGTCTGGCATGACTTGTTTCTCTGAAACCCATGTTGAGTTTTTGTGATTATGGCATTGCCTTCTAAATGTTCACAGACTCTCTGTTTAATGATCTGCTCTAGAATCTTCCCTGGTATTGATGTCAAACTAACTGGACGATAATTGTTGGGATCCTCTTTTTTCCCCTTTTTGAAGATGGGAACAACGTTTGCCCTCCTCCTGTCTGCTGGGACTTCTCCTGTTCTCCAGGAGTTCTCAAAGATTATTGCCAATGGCTCTGAGATTATATTTGCCAGCTCTTTTAATACTCTTGGATGTAGTTCATCTGGTCCTGGAGATTTAAATTCATTTAAATTAAGAAGGTATTCCTGTACTACCTCTTTACTTATTTTGAGCTGGATTTCCCCTATTGTGTCCTCTGTTCCATTATCCTCAGGTTGGTCCTCCTTTTCCTTTTCTGAAAACACTGAGGCAAAGAAGGTGTTGAGTAATTCTGCCTTTTCTCTGTCCCCTGTTAGCATTTTGCCATCTTCTCCACGTAGTGGCCCTCTCATTTCCTTCTTCCTCCTTTTGCTGCGGACATACCACAAAAAAACCCTTTTTATTGTTCTTAACCTCCCTAGCAAGCCTGAGCTCATTCTGCACTTTAGCTTTTCTGACTTTACTCCTACACGTGTTCGCTATCTGTTTGAATTCTTCTTTGGTAATTTCTCCCCTTTTCCATTTCCTATACATGTTCCGTTTAAAACTTAGCTCCATTGAAAGTTCTTTAGTCATCATCCATCCTGGTTTCTTGAGACACCTCCCATTTTTCTTCCTCAATGGTACTGTTTGAAATTGTGCCTTCAGTATCTCCCTTTTGAGAAAGTCCCATCTGTCTTGAGGTCTCTTCTCTTTTAATATTCCTGACCATGGGATCACCCCCAGTATTTCCCTGAGTTTATTGAAATCAGCTCTCCTAAAGTCAAGAATGCATGTCTGACTATGCCTGGCTTCTCCTTTCCATTGTATAACAATGGAAAGGAGGCTCAAGCAAGTGAGCCATTCTCCAGATAGATTATGTACATGCAAGGACATGGATTTGTCTGGTCAAGGATGGCTGCACTACTTGACGACACAGATTCTGAAAGTAAAACTCTCTCTATAGTGTATTGCAAAAATGGGGGGGGGAGTCCTGGCCATCTAGCACAATTTCAGTCCTCAGTTTACCACTTCTTCAATCTCAGATATCTCAGAGGAAAAAAGGGATGGAACTTGTGCTGCATTTAAATGGCGTAAAGAAGGTCAGATCCATAAGGATTCAGGGAGCTCTGTAATGTGGGGAAATCTTGCAGTATTCTGTCTGCCACATAGAACTTTATCACACAAGGCTGGTAAACCACTATTTCCATGGGACAGTGGCATCTTTGGCTGTTACTTACCACATGATGCCATGTCTGTCCTGTAGCAGCTTTTTCATCCATTCCTGGAGTGCTCCTTTTCATTGATGGGCAAAACCCATCAATGCTTCCCAATTGTGCTGTTATCCCAATTGTGCTGTGGATTTCTGTGGAATAAGTGCCTCCCATTGCAGTTCTGCTTCTCAGGCAGTCATATGCTGTGAGTGGGTGTGATTCTGCTCTTTCAGTATTGCCATAATTTTGTAATTGCGGTAAAAAAACAAAAATAATAAATAAAAAATCAAAAGGCACACATGTGCATGTTAGGGAATACAGGGGACAGAAGGTGGTGTTGTGGTGGTGTGGAAAACAGATTACGCAATCATGGATCGCCAAAGCAATGCCAAAGCACTATTGCAGAGGAAGTGTGATAATAAATGATGCCAAACTGGTATGCTTCCATTCTTAAACTATGGCAGTGTGATTGTGGAAGGACAGCACACTGGTGTGATAAAGTCCATACACTCCTACTTCTTTAGAGGAATATTTTAAAAAATCATTCAGGAAATTAGCATTGTTATTGTGCCCTCTGTGGAATGGTAACCACCACAACAGGCTTCCTGCTCCTGCCATTTCTTCTCACTTGATTCACTGGCCAAAGATTTGGTTCCACCTACTTACTGGACTTTGAAAAATGCTTGACATGCCAATGTGCACTGTGTAATTGCAGAATATTAGTGTTCCTTGCATTCTGTTTGCATTGATAGTATTGCAAATTAGGAGATAAAGCCCAAACATCAGTTATCAGGCATTAGCCAGGTCCGTGGAGAGGGTGACCAGGTTAACTTAGCTGTATAGTCTTAAGAATTTTTCCCAGATGCTCCATGTATAGATGCTGTATGAGGCAGTTTTTCTTCAGCAGCTAGAAGTGTTGTCATTGGAGACCCTGGAGTGGTGTGAGAAAAAAAGGTTTTAAACTAGAGAGGGTCAGACTTCCACCTACTTTTAGGCTGCAAAGCTTTCCAAAAGTGGTGTCTCTTCCCTTGATGCAATTTGAATCTGCATTTCCTGCCTAGCTTGTCTAAAGTTATTTCTGTCATGCTCCTTGCCTTGGAGTATATTACCAATTTCTCTTCTTTCTTTCTTCGTCACTGACTGTGCAGCTTTGTCAGCTATTTGGAATCAGGTTTGCTCAGATTGTCCTCTCTCCTCTCCTATGGTTTGCCTGGGCCTCATTTTGCCCTAGCCAAATAATATTTACTTCCCCCCCCCCTTTCAGGGGATTATTCTGCAAACATGACAGCAGAGAAATGTCAAGGTAGGCTCTCAAAACCTGGTAACTTATTTCTGACTGTGGCATTTACCTGCTGACTTGACATGCAAGGGATTTCCCCTTGTATTGCATGCATTTTCTCTTGAGTCATATGAATTAAATGTGAACACATGATGTGAAGAGGATATTTGTGCTATGAATCTGTATTGCACCTAGCATAAAGGAACCCTAAACCTGTACCAAGGGACATAATATGCATAATGAAAGGTCATACTACAAATAGGCTTTGAGTTTTTATATGCTTGAAGCAACAGACAAAACCCTTTATTTTAAAAATATATTCCTGACCTGTAAAAAATGTGAATGGAATAAACTGAGGCTTGAAAACATTTATTATTACATTCTTCAGGATTGGCATATTGTGTACACTTCAGAGTGAAGCTCTGGGTGACAACTAGTCAGTTAAGCTGAACCAAAATGTCTCAGTTTTCTTTTTTCTCCGTTTCATCACCCCAGGTCCAGTAAAAGAAGGCCACTCTGCAGAATTTTCTTTGAATATACAGTTTCTGTAAATGTACCATTTTTGTAATAGCTATCTTTCTCCCACTACCTCACAATGTCCTAGAATGTCACTAAGTCCAAGGTGCCAGTTACACGACAGAAATTGTCGCGGTGCTTACCGTGATTTTGTGATCACGAATCCGTCCCTCGCTGTTTATACGATTTATGTCACTGATCTGGATATCCCGGGTGGTCCTGTGACTGATATTTACACGTCCAAAGTTCCAGGGTTTTTTTAGGGGGTTTTTTTTTGGCTGTCAATCAAGGATGTGATTACTCGTGTTTTCACAACCTCGGTGACACACTTCCTTTAGAGTTCCGCGCCACGAGCGATGCTATTGGCTGGCTGGGGGGGGGAGAGGGGGGGCAGAGGTTTGTTATTCCCCTTGCTTCTTTAAAATGTTAACCCTTTAAGAAGAGGCAGAAAGCATTTTGAAAGATCCAGACTGAGATCTTTCGCTCAGACACAGGAACGAACGAGTGCTTTCCATTTGAAATCAAGCCGAGTGAGGTTTGGGGGGGGGGAGGCTTCGTATTCCCCTTGCCTCTTTAAAATGTTAACCCTTACAGCAGAGATTAGCTGCAGAGTTCAGGTTTCAAGCCAGCTACAGACAGGCGTTTTGAAAGACACAGACACAGAGAGGGGGAATTTAAGGGGTGTTCATTCGCTCAGAGGCTGGAATATTTTACTGTGCCCTTTCAGATCCAGGGAGGTGACCAAGGCAGGGGATGAATGGGCGACCCTCTGCCCACCACGATCTCTCTGTAGCATGCAGTGTACAAATCCATTTAAAAAGGTGATTTAGTACACGCGCGCGCACACACACACATCAATCTTCGTGCAGCTGGAAGGGATGCTTTTGTTTTCAGCTGGTGAGGCTGGATCTGTTGAACGGGTGACTGACCCCTCCTTTTCTGGTCGCTGATCTCTAAGCCCGCCCCCAGTCACCATTTCCGGTCATCCCCTACTACCGCGATATTTTGTCCCAGGCTGTTTACATTTCCGATTTTCTGAATCCTCCAGTGACTTTTTTAAAAACCGGCACAAACCGCGGGACTGGAAGTCCCGCAGGTTGAGGGATAAAAGGTGGCCCCCCTTCCGAAAATCACGTACCCGACCCGATGTACGTGTAAACTGCCAGGGATTGACACGAATTCTTCCCACTACATTTTCATTGTGTAAACGGCACCCAAGGGGAAACAGATTGGGTATCACCATGGTCTAAAGGGTTCTTGTACACAGGACAGGACACTTGCTTTATGGCAACCCAAGTGACTAACTCCTTGCCCTGGTTTCTTCAACCTTATCTCCCAACATCAACTAAATGGGTTTTTAAATGCTGCAATAAACCCAACAATTAAAAAAAAAGTTGATATAATTCCATTTATTGACATGTTTTCCCCAGTTGTGAAGTCTTGCTTTCATGAGACAGACAGTGTCAAATGTGTTTTGGGACATGACTGTGGGTATCTCCTTCCTTCACTGAAATCTCCTCCCTGCCCCCCCCCCCAATTTGGCATTATGTTTTCCAATTCCAGTGGACTAACAGGAATGATTTACTCTGGTCTAGTGGGTGGTGAAATGCCATGAAATGCCATGGAAGCCTCCATGTGATCCACAACTTACTGTGTCTGTGACTCCCACCACTATAATAATAGTGGATCGAGGCAGGGAACAACAGAGTTACACACAACTAATATCAGTTAAAATACATATCAGATAAAAATACATAAACCCATTAAAATACATAATATCAATTTAAAAGAACAAATAAAACCAATACATATTAAAACAATTTAAAATTCACAATTTAAAAAAACACAATCTGGATAGGGCTGCTGGAAGAAACTGGTCTTTAATGCTATTTTACATTCAGACAGTATATTCAGCTGTTGAATCTCCTCCTCTGGCAGGTCATTCCATAGTGTAGGGGCAGCTGAAGAAAAAGTCCTCAGAGTGATAGTTGCCAACCTAGTCCTGGCTGACTGGAGCATTAGCATACTTAAAGCAGAGAATGCAATAGAAAAGGGTTTTGAACACTACAAATCAAATGTTGAAGCGGGGGTGTTTCAGTATGGTAGAAATACCAAATAGTGATATCACTGCTCCAGAGCATTAGTAATGGTGGGATAAGAAATCCGTGTCATGTAGTTTTTCCTTCACCCCATGAGCTAACCCAACATTCCCAGATGATCAGGGAAATTTCTGGATCTCTGCCATGTTGATCTAGTAAAGTAGCACAGGTAAGGGTAATTGTGACAGCACTGCTTTTTTACATCATGGCATTTGGCCTTGTTTATTCCTGATGTCTAATCCTCCCTTCCATTGGTTGGTAACTTCCCCTTTCATTCTCCCAAAAAACATCTTCACCTCTCCCAGTGGAGGTAGAGGAAGGAGTTGCGTTGAGCAAGGGGGCAGAAACCAAGATGAGGAGAAGGCACAACAGTTTTTGATGTGAGGGGAATCAAGAAGCAGTATGGTGACTATGTGAAGTCGAAGGCTTTCACGGCTGGCATCCATAGATTTTCCTTGGTTTTTTTCTGGGCTGTGAGGCTGTGTTCTGGAATAGTTTCTATAGAAAGAAACTATTTCAGAACATGGTCTCGCAGCCTGGAAAAAAACCCAAGGAAAATCTATAGTATGATGACTATAGGTTTTCTGTGGTTTTTTTCCAGGCTGTGAGGCCATGTTCTGGAAGAGTTTATTTCTGATGTTTTGCCTGCATCTGTGGCTGGCATCTTCAGAGAATGGTTGGGTAGGTGTGTGTGTGTGGGGTGGTTATATACTGTGAGCCCCTGTTGGAGAGGCCATGTAAATTTGTGTGTTTGAATGGCTAATTTCTGGGTGGAGATATGCAAGGAGGATTAGTGTCAATTTGGCTAATGGTCCATTGTCTGCTGGAAATCCCCCTGTCCCTGAGTGGAGTTCATTTGCATGTGTTGAGTTTTGATTTTAGTGTTTTTCAAGACTGGTAGCCAGATTTTGTTTACTTTTAGGGTTTCTTCTTTCCTGTGGAAGTTGTCCAATAACAGGAGCTCATTTGGATTATAGTTGTGGAATGAAGCTGAATTGTACAGTATTGCCAATAGACTCAAGTGTATTGCAATGGCAAAAACTCTTGTTGAGTTTCCACCGTGAAAAGAAGGCAAAATAGTTGCTACCAGGCAGCCATTAGCTGCTATGGCTACTTGTTCCAAGTTAGAAACTGACAACCCAAAAATATGCTAAGAAGAACGAAGTGGTGGTTCTGGCTGGAGGATTCTGGGAGTTGTATTGCAAACAGTAACTTTTCCAAGCAAGAGATTCCACAGCTTCATAAGGTGAATATGTGTGTGCGCGCTACTGCTGGTGCACTCTTACCTCTATCTGCAACCCTTGTGATCGCAGAACCAGAAACTTCCTTCTCAATCTGGAAAAGAGAGAACCAGTTTTGAAGACCATAGCATGTAGAATTAACCATGCCTTTTAAAAAATCCATACATTTTCCTTGGCACTGTGAGCTTTGTGAGTGTAAGCCCTGCCAAGAGGCATAGATTTCCAGAAACCATAACATTTGACATATCCTACAATGCACCAGAACAGGCCTATTCCCTTTATTTCTGTAGTTTTTTTACATTGGAGTACATTGGTCTGAATGCCACAGGAGTGGGCCATAGCAATCTGAAATATTTGCAAGTGCTTTCACTAAGGGCTGCCTCAAAATTCCTTCCTTCCTTATCTCCCACAGAATAAAGACTGTGGGAGTTGTTCTGGTTAACAAAGGGTAGAATTTCACAAGCATAACTTCCATCTTTGTAAGTTTAATAATAGCTCAAACAGGAAAGAGGTAAAACATGACAGTTATCAAAACTAGTTTTGTTTCCTTATCCAAAAAATGAAATGGAGTCTTGGAATTATCTTGCAATTTCAGTTTCTCACTGTAGTTATTGAACTAGAGTGTTTACTATTATTGGTAAATGTTCTCATTGTATGCTGAGGCAGAAATAAAAATCTGTCTCATTGGTGAGTTAATGCTACTGTTCAGCTTGGCTAATTTATTGATGCCAAAGAAATCCAAATACAGTTGCATGCATCATGTATTATGAAGCATCTGCTGTACTAAAAACAATATCATTGGCACACAGATTCACAATCATAGGTTTAGTACTAGATTCCCCATATAATTTCATAACTAAAAAAAAGAGAGCTTAGAACTGGTTAATAGTATCCACTTAATGGAAGGACCACAGGTGAAAGGTAGAGTACTTGCTTTTCATGCAAAAAGTCTCAGATTCAGTTTCTGCTCTCTCCAGGCACAGCAGGGAAAGACTTCTGCCTGAAACCCTAGAAAGCCACTGCCAATCAGTGTAGGCAGTACTGAGCTAAATAAATCCATAGTCTGACTCAGTATAAGGTTATCAGCAATATTGCCCCTGGCACCATCTAGCCACAGCAGCCTCCATGCTTTCTTTTCTAGTTCGCATGCTCTGGCACCCCACTTCTTGGAGTCAGAGAGCTGTGGGCAATTACTGAATGTAAGTATCCAGACTGAATGTAATCACATCTGACTGAATCTAAATATTCAGAAATGGGATATGGAGAAGACATGAAGCTAAACTCTATACATGTCACTAATAGCACCACCACGAACAACAGAACAGGAGGCAAAGAGGTGCTGTTTTTAAGTTACATGGCCAGTTGAAAATGTTTTATGCAGCTCAGCCTTGTTCTTTTCTTATAAGCAAGCATGTGCGCCCCCATCCCTGTGGATTAGGATCACTATGTTGAGGTATGGGAAATTTAAACCTTTCCCTCAATGATTTTTCATTACTCACCTTGAATGAAGGCTAAAAAGGATTTGAGCTTTCTTCTTTTTTAAAAAATCCTATATGATGTGTGTATGTGTGTGAGAGCAAGTGAGTGATTGAGAAAGAGAGAGAGAGAATTTGGGGAGTAAAGAGATTGTGGAATGGTTAAACCTTCCATATTCTAGGTGCAGAGATGCTGATCTGGATCATCCCCATCCACACTTGCTTGGAAGTAAAGAAGTTGAGACTTGGCTGCATATTACTTTTTTACCCCTAAATCTAGGGATAAAATCTAGGGGTTAGTCGTTGCAATGAGCCAGCTAATGGTGATGATAATTAGCAAGCTTGAGGCCCACAGAGAGGTCTTGAAGGCATTTCAGTAGCTTTCCTGCCTGAGGAGTGTGTGTGTGTGTGTGGAGTTTTGTGACGATCAAAAGCTTGTCTGCTATTATCAACAATATGTGATAAGTGTACAGTCAAAGGTCAGTCCCAATCTACTATGGTTGTTTGGATTTCTGGGGCCAACAGAGCCTGAGCTGAACCACTGGAAAAAAAAACAAACTAGATTTAGTGATCAAGTTCATTTTATTGGGTGAGAAAATTGTCCAGCTTCCTAAATCAACAAAAATCTCATAAGCTTTGGTCTTTCCTCCCATGACAAAGGCTGGATTGCTTAACTGTTTGGTTCAGGAAGATGTTTGACACAGGATGGGTGAAATGTTTCTTTGGCATAGTGGGTGCTGAAAGGAAGCCCATCCCTGTTGTTCCCCATAGCTGATGCTGATTTTCCACTGCAAATAGGAGCGTGGCTGATTACATATTGTCACCAATGAACAGTGGAGTTATGGGAGGGAAAGCCTTTGGATTTTGTAAATGTTAGCATACACAAGGAGGGGATAATTTAGGAGTGGTATGAAGAACATTGGCACAGCTTCCTTCTTAGATGTGTTTTTCACTTTTACTGGTAGATTTCTTGATGGCCGCTCCTAGGCTATGGAATGCCTTCAGGGCAGGGGTGGTGGTGGTCAATCCTCTCTGCTCTCTTTTCACTGGCAGACAAATACCCTTTTGTTTAAGCAGGCCTTCTACCTTTAACTGGTTAGAGTAGAAGGATGTTTAATGGCTGTGCTCTATCCTTTATTAAGTTTTGAATGTGTTTTTTATGGTTTCAAATTACTGTTTTAATTGGATTGGTTGTTTAATCAGAATTAAACCTTTGTACAGTATATTGCTTTAATTATTTTGTTTTAACTGAAATGGTAAGCTGCTTTGGTTCCCATATTGGGAGAAAGTTAATTAAATAAATGAATAGTCTGATTGCTGAGGTTGAAAACAGTGAGCTTGAAAACACTTGTTCCTGCCCCTGAAAAAGGATTTTGGTGCAGATATTTGGACTGAAGTCTGAGGGCCCATCTACATGAGGGGGAAAAAATCCCAAATACTGTTGGCATCTTGCAGCAGCAGCGACATGTTCAAATGATTTTTCTGGCCTCGGAAGCCCCCATAAGCCTCTCATTCCTGATGGCGACTGCAAGTGACTTACGTTAGTTCTTCACTGTTTTTTCTAACTCATCCCATGGTGCGAATAGAGCAATTCTCCAAAGCAGAACAGAAAATATTGATCCTTTTTTTATCGCCTTAGCGAGTGATCGCTAAGGCAAAAATCCAACATGGCAGCAGTGGGCACTTGCCCTCTTAGCAAGTCCCACCCACACTTTCACTGGCCAATCATCTTTGTGCTCCCTTCATGTTTTTATTGTTCAATATTCCAAAAGAGCAAAATGCGCACCTGCCTCGCAGTTTGTGAAAATGTACAGGGAAATCTGCAAAGGCTTTTACCCTGTTGTGTTTGCCGTTTTGGGCCCCCCTCCATCCAAATAGTGTGGATTGGCGCTGGATCCTGTTTAGACTGGTAGGATTCCCAGTGAATTCCATGAGGAGTATTTTCACTGTTTAGATGGGCCCTGAGTGGATGGATAACTCCGGATGCTCTCAAGCAAAATGTTACTTTTTTGGACTATAGCTCCTAGAATCCCAGTCGTCATGCTGACTGGCAGATTCAGGGAGCTGTATGCCGAAGCTGATGGGGGCGTTTTGGGAACTGTAAGAATAGTAAGTTTTCCAAGTTACTAAGTTCCCAAGTTTCCTCTGCCTCAGACAGTGAAGGCTGTTCGAGAAGGGCTATATGGAGTAAAGCATTCTGCAGAATACTTTCTATGCTGCTTTTATCAACTCATTGCCAATTGTCGTTTGTAAGTGTATAGCCGTGAGAAGAGGACATTAAGGGCAAAGTAAAGACAAGCCCGAATTTGATTAGAGAAACTGCTGAGATCTTCTTGGGAAGTCAAATCACAGGCTGTTCTTTTCACTTGTTTATTATTGGGAACGAAGGACAGCTGCAGCCACGGTACACAAGAGAGGGTAATACAACCAAGGATATAATTACATGTTGGTAGCCCTCCCAGCTGGGGACTGCACATTTATAAATATTCTTCTTCTGCCTAGGACTGTGTGGTGTACCTTCTAAATAACCAAGAAAAAGCAAAAAAAGCAGCTTAAAATATCAGGAAAACAGACTTATTCTAAGTGGATTCTTATATATTTGTGCAAAAATACATGTTGATAAATACAATCACACCCTTCACACTGAATATTCTTTGATGACATCAAGTACATTATTTTTTCTTTCTCTATGGAAACAGGTTAAACTGCAATATGAAACTCTTATTCTGGGTCACAGAATGGTGAAATGCTGTGTGACTACACCTAATTATAACATATTGGTTTATTTCTGATGTTGATGAGGAATTTTGTGGATGTTTATCAGGGCCTTTTTTTTTTTGGCTTGGGGTGAATTTGAAGTTTGCAGACATCACTTCAAAATTTAATTTCTGACACTGATTGTAATGACTTACCATCAGTGCAGGAAATGGTGAGCAACCTATGCATTAAAGATATGAGCATGTATGTCTTTCATGGCAAGGAATCTCTTTTTTCTTGCAGCATCTCAGTGATATATGCTGCACATAAAACAAAATAAACACCTGATGGCCTATTATGTATGCATATTACTTCTTTTGCAGGGATGCTTTCTATTTTATATTAAAATTGAAGCAGAATAAACAGTACTCTTCATGTTTTGCCAGTGTCATCAAGGTCAAGAAGGAATATAGGACTGGTTATGGGATAAAATAAATTAATAATTTCCCCTTGCATGATGCAATTGTCCTCTACCTGGTGATAACAAATGGCTTTGAAGCCTGGTTGATCATTCATTCCACCTCCACCCCCAGCATTACAGTTTGGGTTTTGCAAGTAGGAGTCAGGGGAGAGGGGAATAGAACACATTTCAACTTGTTTTAGGCAGTTTTCTACAAAGATAGGAAAACCGTAGTCAGATTGCTGTAGAAGACCAAACCCAGGATGCACATCCATATTAGTGTGAAGGGTTGGCATCTTGGTCTCAAAGTGAGTGAGTGATTGATTTCAGTAGAATGTTCCAGGAACTGATTTGGCTGCATCAATTGGTTTTTTTTTTTTTTAATCTTTTACTTATTTTACTTATCTTAGCATCATGGCTATGATCTGGCCCTGCAGGGGTGGAGGACCTATTAAGATGGTTTGCCCTCAAAGGTTAATGGATCTTTTAGGATAACAGAAAGCCCTAGAGCAGGGGTCCCCAACCCTCTGTCCCTGGACCGGTACCGGTTCGTGGTCTGTTAGGGACTGGGCTGTGAGTGAGGTTTCCTCTTAGGAAACATATGTGTGTTTCCCCTCCTGCCGGTCTGTGGAAAAATTGTCTTCCACAAAACCAGGTGCCAAAAAGGTTGGGGGCAATTGCCTTAGAGAGTTTTATGGCTAGTATCACTGACGAGACTGATGAAGCACTGGTCAATAGATGGAATCAAGATCTGACTAGGGCTATTGACACAATAGCTCCGAAATGTCATCTCTGACCCATCACTAATCGGGCTCCTTGGTATACAAGGCACCTGAGGGAGCTGAAACAGGAAGGATGACAACTGGAGCACAGATGGCGGAAAAGTTGATTTATATCTGACAGGACACGATATAGAGAACACCTTTGTTCCTATAAAGTGGCAATAGGTGCAGAGTGAAGAAAGCTTTCTTCTCTGCATGTATTGCGTCTGTGAATTTGCATCCCACTCAACTATTCAGGGTGGTGAGGGGTTTAACTCAGGCACCCTCCCCACTGAATCTAAGTTTAGAGCCTTTAGAAGTTCACTGTAATGCTTTTAATTATCACTTCACAAATAAAATCTCTTAGATAAGAGCTGACTTAGACGCCATCGTTATAGCAGAAATTGACATTGGGTTGTCCAGTGACTCTGTGAGTAGGATTATACTGAATCAGTTTCAGTTGGTGAGTACCATGCATGTGGACAAGCTGCTGGGGCAAGTAAGGAAGACAACTTTCCCTCTTGATTCCTGTCCTTCTTGGCTGGTCGTTCAGGAGGAGATGCAATTAGATCTCAGTGGCGATATATTATTAATGCATCTCTTAGGGAAGGAAGTTTTCCATCTTGTCTAAAAGAAGCGGTAGGATGACTGCTTCTAAAAAAGCCCTCCTTGGACCCACTGGACCTAAACAACTATAGACTAATATCAAATCTCCCTTTTCTGGACAAGGTGATTGAGAGGGCAGTTTCCTCCTAACTCTAGGCAGTCTTGGATGATACAAGTTATCTAGACCCATTTCAAATCGGCTTCAAAGCAGGAGACGGAATTGAGACCTCTATGGTTGCCTTAGTGGATGATCTTCGTCTATGCACTGACATGGGGAGTATGTCCCTGCTGGTGCTTTTAGACCTCTTAGTGGCATTCGATAAAATTGATCATGGCATCCTTCTGGAACACCTGGAGGATTTGGAAATTGGAGGCACTGTGCTTTAGTGGTTCTGGTCCTATCTCTCAGGCTGGTTCCAGATGGTGGTGCTTGGGGATAGCTGCTCCTTTAAAAAGGAACTGTTATATTGCATACCACAGGGTGCCATTCTATCCCTAATGCTATTCAATATCTACATGGAACCGCTGGGAAAGATGATCCAGAGGATGGGGCAGGGTACTATCAGTATGCTGATGAGACTCAAATATATTTCTCCATGCCTCCAAAACCAGTCTCAGCTAAGGATAGTGTGTCTCCTCTGAATGAATGTCTGGAGTAGGTAATGGGCTGGGAGAGGAAAAACAAACTGAAGCAGAACCCAGACATTATGGTGGTGCTTATTATCAAGGTCCTAACCTGGGTTTAGAGGTGTGTCAACCAGTCCTGGATAGGGTTACACTCTCCCCGAAAGACTGTGTTCGCAACCTGGGAGTGCTTCTGGATCCGTTGCTCCAAATGACAGCTCAGATAGATGTTACAGCCCAGAGTTCTTACTACCAGCTTTGGCTATTATGCCAGCTGCACCCCTTCCTAGAGTTGGAGGACCTAAAGATGGTAATGAATGCACTGGTAACCTAAGGCTAGACTTTTGCAATGTGCTGTACATTGGGCCACCTCTGTGACAAGTTCAGAAACTTCACTTGATTCAAAACATGGCACTGGAACATCCAGGAGAGGTCATATCACACCAATATTAAAATCACTCCACTGGCTGCCATTTTCCAGGCAAGTTACAAAGGGCTTGTCTATATGAGGGGAAACATGTAGATTGATGTGCACTAACGCCAATTTGAAGCAGCTTCTATTTGTCTTAATGAGTTTTTTTGGCAATAGCTCAGGCTTGCGAAACTATCCACTTTCACTGTTCCACAGGCATGCCTGCAAATCAAGATGGTGGGCATGAGTGAATTACTCACATTTTTTTATTTACCTTGAGTTGCTGCTGCTGAACAGAAGTTTTTTAAAAGCATAACTAAGCTGTGAAAGTGCAATATTCCATCTAAATAAATTGGGGGGAGGCTGTTTCGTCAGCTCAGCACATGATCATTACAGCAAAAATCCAACATGGCAGTTCCAGGTACTTGCCTTGTTAGCAAGCTCTGCCCTGTGCACATCTGACCAATTAGCTTTCCATTTCTGCCCTTAAAGGGAATGCGAATCAAAGTGAATCAGTTGTCTCAACAAGTGGGAATGGACATTCTTCACTGAGCTTTTTTTAAAAAAATATGGGGACCACAAAGGCTTTTCCTGTGGAGTTTTTGGTGGATTTGGCCCCCCTCCTTCTGACGCCATTTAGACAAATCATATTCTCTTTGGATTCTATGAGGAGTATTTTTGCCATTTAAACAACCACAAAGTGTTGGTTATTACCTTTAAAGCCCTACATGGTTTGGGTCCAGGTTACCTATGGGAACCACCTTCTCCTGTATATTCTGCCCCGTACACTTAGGTCCTCTGGGTCACATTTGCTCCACAACCAGAATTATGTTGGCAACTGTCACCCAGGGGACTTTTTCTTCAGTCACCCCTAGACTGTGGAATGGCCTGCCAGAAGACATACGGCAGATGAATATGCTGTCTGAATTTAAAGCAGCATTAAAGAGCAGTCTCTACTGCCAGGTCTATTCAGATTATTTTAAATTGTGAATTTTAAATTGTATATTCATTGTTTTAAAATGTCTTGGTTTTAATTCTTCTTTCAAACTGATATATGCTTTTAACTGATATGTGTTTTTAACCAATGTTATGTTTATATGTTAATTTGTTGTTCCCGGCCTCGATTCATAGGAAGAGATGGGTAAGAAATAATAATAACAACAACAACAACAACAACAACAACAACACAGCCCTACTCAGGCATAAGCCCAATTGCGTTTGCTAACTCCCAGATAAGTGTTTACAGGGTTACAGTCTAAATGGTGTGACTGGAAGCTCTTCCCACCTGTACTAGTCTCTGCAGAGAGATATGTAGGATTTTATCACACCAGCCTGTTTTCTTACAGCAGTTGTGTTAGTGAAGCAAACAAGAACATACCAGTTTGAAAACATTCAGTATCACATTCCTCTGCAATCATACGAGTCTGCTGCTTTGGAAATCCATGGTCCCTTCTGCACTGACTCCATAGCCCCGCCTACCTACCAATGTATGCCCTACTCAGAATGTGTGTGCCTTTTGATTTTTTAATTTTTATTTTTGCTACGATTCTGTAATTATGGGAAAATGATAAAAAATGTTTTTATTTTATTGTTTCATAGCAATGATATAATCACAGCAAAAATAAAAATGAAAAAAACAAAAAGCACAGAGTAAAAACAATCTCGGCCTGCTTGGGAATAGCAAGGGGGGAGGGGGAGAGGGGAAGAATCACACACACACCCCATATGCCACAGGACTGCCTCCATATCATTACTGCAACAGAAGGGACCTATTGCACCTGGCGGGCTAATGGAATAGCAGCAATATTGGCAGCCATTGATGGTTTTTCCCTGTCAATGAAAAGGTGCGCTACAGAGATGAATGAAATGCAAAGCAGCAACAGGATAGACATGACGTCATGTGATTAGTACTGGTCAAATATTCTAATATCTTGCTGTAATTGCAAAATACCAGCCTTATGTGTAAAGTCCATAGTAATATAGCTTTCAAGGATTAATGTATGCTTTGTTGGGTACCAGATAATCCTTTTGCTGAGGATGCTGCTGAACAATTTGCTGAGATTGCTATTAACACAGATACTTCTGTACCCAAACTATTATAGAGTGTGTTGATTTGCACCAATTGGATAATTTTATCCATTTTTGTCTTTCTCTAGAAATCTGATTAAATTTTGTTTAATTTCCTAAGTGCCTCTGAGATGATTTGTGTGTTTCTGTTTCCAGCCTCTCATTTGGTGTTATCTGAACCAGAGTATTATTTGAATTAGGGTTTGTGTTGGTTTCCTACAAGTATTATAGGAAATGTCAAAGGCACATGATAGTTGCAGTAATATTTTAAATTACTGATAGTGCAAACCAAAGAGATGTTTTGTTGTATCTGATCATTTTATTTTCATAGTGGCTTGAAAAGTTTGTCTGGGTTTTGCTCACATCCAACTAGCAGAAATCATTGTTATTGTTTTTTAAATGTTTTGTTATTGTTGCTGTTATCAACCAAAGTGAAATAGTTGTGTGTGGTTTGGTTGTTGTTGTTTAAAACTGTACAAGAATTAATTGTACAAAAACTCACAAGTAGGCTTAGGTGGGACTACTGCTCCCCTGTTACCATTCTATTGGGTTTAAAACACAGCGTAAACAGTTTTATCAAATTTAAACAAGAAACAGAGAAAGTCATTTGCAGAAAAAAATAAGAATGAATCTTGCCATTGTGGAACCTTAAAGATGAACAATTCTACAATGGATGTCTTAATCTTTAAGGGGCTGTATGGTCATTTATTAAATATACTGAGACTGTTTTTAGATTTGGTACTTCAATCACTTTTGCATATTGTGTAGATTAAAAACCAATGTACCTTTTGAATTTCAAGCCATGATCCAGGGAACCTTGGAAATTCTCAGTGAAAATCTTCTAAAAAAACCCAGCGAAAATTACTCAATCTCCCTTTGCAATGTGCAACTTCAGGCATGTTTGGTGTGTATTCTAGGTCATGCTCTCAGTTCATGCTGAGCAAGAGCCAATATCCAGTATAAACTGAGTCAAGTCTGGAAACCATGCCTTATGAGGAGAGACTCAGGGAGCTGGGTATGTTTAGCCTGGAAAAAAGACGGTTAAGCCCTGTTTAAGTATTTGAAGGGATGTCACGCTGAGGATGGAGCAGGCTTGTTTTCTGCTGCTCCAGAGACTGGAACATGGAGCAATGGATGCAAGCTCCAGGAACAGAGATTCCACCTCAACATTAGGAGGAACTTTTTGACAGTAAGAGCTGTTCGGCAGTGGAACACACTCCCTTGGAGCGTGGTGGGGTCTCCTTCCTTGGAGGTCTTTAAACAGAGGCTGGATTGCCATCTGTCAGGGATGCTTTGATCGTGATTTCCTGTGTGGCAGGGGGTCGGACTGGATGGCCCTTGTGGTCTCTTCCAACTCTACAATTCTGTGATTCTATGATTCTGTGAAGCCATAGCCCTGAGTTTGCAAGACTAAGTAGATCTCAGAGGCCCATCACTCATAGGTGATGCTTCCTTTCTTTTCTGGCAGTGCACAAGTATGCTCCTTAATTTGGCTTGCCAACATCTTATTTTTTAAAATTGTATTAGCATGGGGGGAATGGAATAAATAACTATATCTGCTCTCAGGTATGGCCAGCTGAGTGCCACACAGAAAAGCAGGGAAGAGAGCAGTTCTCATGACTGGCAGGTCAACAATTTGTCCTGGAAGCACCAAGCTTTCTGTATTGTATGGAATTCATGAACAAGTGTCTTTAGAGCAGTGATGGCGAACCTATGACACGCATGTCAGCACTGACACGCGTAGCTATTTCTGATGACACACGGCCGCTGAGGCGGCCACATGCCGAGAAGGATGTTTCATCCTCGGCTCCTGCACGACAGGATGCTGCTCCTGAGGATGAAACATTTGCGACTGGAGTCTCGGAGTTAGAGTCTAACTCTAAGGACATTTTCAGACACAAAAAAGTCATCCTGAGAGATCGGGAGAGGTAAGCGGCTGTTAGTTTTTGGTTTATTAAATACAATTATATATAACAATTATATTTATGTTATTTAAACTATAAATATTGCAAAATAATATTTTTTTTCCTCAAAGTGACACACCACCCAAGTTATGCTCAGTTTTTTGGCGAAGTTTGACACACCAAGCTCAAAAGGTTGCCCATCACTGCTTTAGAGAAAGCTGATACAGGCATCCTTCAGTGATGCTGTTATATGCTGGTCTCTGATACATCTCCCTGTTGCCTAATGTGAAGGAAAGTAAGCTGCCATGGCTCCACTATGTGAAACTTAGATTTGTAGTTCAGTGAGGTATTTAGACTACTCTGCTGATCTAGTCCCCTGACCTACAGCAGAGATGCCTAAGTACTTCACCGGACTAAAAATTTCAGGGTCCTGTAGGATGGAACTATGGTATTTAGAGTGGTGTCACATTGCTGCCTAAATACCCTAAAGGCACCAGATCCTGTCTGATCTTAGAAGCTAAGTAGGGCCAGCTCTGGTCAATACTTGTATGGGAGACCACCAACAAATACCAAATGGTGTACATTATATTTCAGAGGAAGGAACTGGCAAAACTAACTCTGAGTATTCCTTACCTAAGAAAACGCAGAGGAAATTAATGGGGTCACCATAAGTAGACATATGTAGTCATAAAGGTACACCAATGGACCTAATATTCAAGAAGCTCTTTTAGCTACTTCCATAAGGTCTGGTTCTCATGCATTCTGCTTGGTGGGTTCCAGCCTAAATATGACTTTCATCTCTAGTAATTTATATTTTCCTATAGGAGCCTGTCCAGGTTCTAAAAGCACTGAGAGAGGCTCTTCTCTGGGTCAAATACCACAAGAGGGACTCATTTTGTGGGGATACAAGACAAGGGCCTTCTTAGTGGTTGCTTCCAGGCTCTGTGACTCCTTTCTTAGAAATGCTAGGTTTAGTTCCTCCCTATTATTCTTCAACCAGTGGGCAAAGACATTTTAATTCAGGCAGGACTTTGGCATATGAGTTGGTCTGTTGCTGAATCAGTCAGGGGCTGGTTGTGTCTCTCATTGTTGAGTAGTTTTAAAATCTATCTGTTCTTATGTTATAATTCAATTAAATTTTTTGGTTTTAATCTTTTATTTATTTTTATTTTATTATTGTTTCCCAACTTTAGTGCCTTATTTGGAGAAACAGTGGGTTATCCAATAAATAAATAGTCAACAACAGGCTCTTCTAATACAGGGGAAAAGACATAGTTGTAGGAAGGCCCCTAGCTGATGCAGTCATGCCATCCTTCTACCTGAAGCCAACATTCTTTGTCTTGAATTGAACTAGACATAATTAGAGCTTGAAAAGTTACTTGTGAGGACTACAGCTCCCAGAATCTTACAATTAACATAGCCACTGGCCATGCTGGCTAGGGGATTCTGGGAACTGTAGTCCACAAAGTAAGTGTGATGATGTATGCGTGATTTATAAGCATCTTGGGAATTAATAGGAGTTGGGAGGGGGAGTGCATCAGGACATTAGAGTGCAGAAAGGGGAAGTTTAACTCTTCCCTTTCCATTTGTAATCCTGACACCCACTTACCCATGTGGAGTGCTGTTAGCCTATGGAAAAAACTATTCCATTTGTGCCAGCTACTCTACTCTTTCCAGCTGAGATGGAACTTCCATTTGGTGGATTTCAGTTCAATGCACCCCTTAGCAGCATATTCTTATATTTATGGTTGCACAAAGGATGAACTGGGCAAAAAAGAATGATTTCAATTGGATATTGTCTAGCAGTACTTGTTTATGCATCTTTACACAAGTGTGTTCAGAGGCTATTATTTCCCCTAGAGGAAGTGTGACAAGATCCAAGTAATCCTGGGTGTGTCAAGCAAATCAGAAGCATTTGCAGCACAAAATAATGTGTACATTATAAGCTATGCAGTTTCAAAGGCATACATAGACATAATCCAGTTTGTATTTGGGGTATTTTGGCATTCACATGCACAAGTTTGACAAATGGTCTAGAGGTTGAAAACAACAAAAAACTGGGCCATGTATTTTGGTTGGTTGGCTATCATAACCCAAGAATATACCCTATATACATAATTGCAAAGATATCATGGTAGATGTTCCAGGGTTCCTCATCATATAAATAAATATAACATATTTACAGTATGTTATAAGCAGGAAGACTGAGCTATTTTTGAACTTGTAAGTGTACAGTACTTGCTACCACTTATTCTAAAAGATCTTGAAGTCATGTGTGTGTGTTTGTGTATGTGTTTCAGTGGGGGCAAACACATGATTCAAGAGATCTATGTCTCAGTTAAGTACAGTAGTAGCAGGAATTTTGAAACACTTTATAGTGATTTTATGATATCAAACAGTAGACAAATACCACAAATAAATGATAAAACAGTTTTAGCACTTTTAGTCATCTTCAGTGAGAATGATGCTGGAGCCACAAATAGGCCCTTCTGCTTTACTTGGGAATTGGGGAGGCTTTATCTTTCAGAATATGCCACCTACCCAGAGCGGTAATGTTTTCACTGTACTAAATATCTGAGCTGCTTCTGACTGTGGTATTTCAAGCATGGAAGGGAAAACATTTGGCCTCTGACCCAAGTGCTTGTTAACAACACAACAGCCTATGTTGCTGAAAAGCATGGGCTAAAACAGTCTAATGATTCAATTGCTCACTAGCAACTCCTGCCCTTCTATCATACAACTCCTGCTCTTATATTTTTATTGTTGTTGTTTGTTGTTGTTGTTGTCGTCATCATTTATTTATATAGCTCCATCACTGTACATGGAGTTTTACAAGTAAAAGAACAACAGAACAGTTCCCTGACCTTAGGTTTACAATCCGATTAAGACATGACACAAAAGGAAAAGGGGATGGCAGTGTGGGAGGGGATTAAGTCCAGCAGGTACTCTTCTTCTCTCCTACAGCCAGGGAAATGGCAGTTGGGATGGAGGGAGGGCCCCTCATCTGCTTCTGGGACTAGGCTTGATGGAACTGTGCATGCCTCTTCTTCTCTTCCTCTGAGACCAAGCCAGTGGCAGTTGGGATGGAGAGAGGGCCTTTCATCTGATTCTGTATTTGTGACATTTCTTCAGTCTGCAAAGGCTCCAAAGCTAATGACTAATGGGCCATTTCCCCATTTTGAAGCTGCTTTCTCTTTGCATAGACAATGAGGTCTGCCTGAGACACTATCTCTGTCAGTCATGTGCTCATATTATATCCACAACCAAGGTCAAAATAGTGAGGACTAAATTTCCTAGCTTGCCCCCGGACTTACAAAGCTAAGGGCAAATGATGCTTGAAAATGGGATGCTGTCTGCCTCAGTTATTCTTGCCCATATGTTATCCCAGTCATTTTTCTGCAAAACCTTTGATCATAAGATTTGCAACTGCGGATAGTCATAGACCACTTATACACAATCAAAAAGAGGGCAAAAGGGTATGCAGATTTGCATGTAATTTGCAGGTGGTAATTTTTATGAATAGATGCAAGATCCCTAACTATAATTACTATAGTAACTATGATTTAAGTAGAAATACAGTATACACACAATCCTAAATATACACTGGACTGACTATGTGACGAATGTTGTTGTCCTTGAGCAAGCAGGGATCACCAGCATTGAGGCCCTGATATTGAGAACACAGCTGCGCTGGGCAGGGCACGTTTCTAGGATGGAGGACCATTGCCTCCCAAAAATAGTACTTTATGGTGAACTCGCCATGGGTCAGCGTAAGAGGGGCGCTCCAAAAAGTGATACAAGGACTCCCTGAAACAACATCTCAGGCTCGGCCAAATTGATCACCGACAATGGTCCGCCCTGGCCTCACATCGGGAGGCATGGAGACGCACTATCCACAAAGCTGCAGCCTTATTTGAGAACTCACGCCGAACAAGTCTTGAAGAGAAGCGACAACACAGAAAGAATCACAACCCGGAAACATCACCCAAGGAGACCTTCTGCTATGTTTTCTGCAACCGGACTTGTTTATTTCAGATTGGCCTTTTTGGTCATCAGCGTGCTTGCAGAAAGAGCGGGATGAGTCATTCCTGAATCTTTGTTTGCGAAGAAATGCCAGAGAGAGTAGTGACAGTACCCCTGACCATGGCAGGGAAGACTATGACCTGTCTCTCCCTGCTCATTCTACTCTCCAGCTACTGACTGCTGATGGGCAGCTTTATGGCCCTTATTCTCCTTTCCTTTGAGTCCTTAACTTTAAACCAGACTTGGATGGAAAAGCCGGGGTAGGATGCCTTCAAATAATACAATGCCATCTCTAAAGCAGGAACGTGGACACCCTAGTGGGAGAGGAGCATTCACAAAAGGCATTCCAATACTCTCTTCTTTGGCAGTGTGCAGTCACAAGAGAACGCTGCAGGTCACATTGCTGAGGGCAGCAATGAGGCCCAACTGGCCAGGTCACAATCCCATACGAGTTGAGTGTAAGCCCTAGAACCCTGTCCCTGCCATATCTCAGCAGGTAGGAAGAAGCAAGAATTTCTAAAGCAAAGAAAGTTTATACATTGCTGTGTTAACTTGGTTTCTGAAGCTTAGTATGTGTCCCATCACAGTGTTTTCCATCTTGCTGTTCCGCAGCAAGGAGGGAGAGCCAGTTCAAGCTTTGTGTTGTTTTTAAAGTACACCTCACTGTTCTGCTGAGGCCATAACATTTCAGAATCAGCTCCTACCTTCATCATGGCTGCCACAGCTGCCTATTTGTGTGCCTGCTCTCTTGGAGACCAGACTGCCCATCCACCCAGAGGGAGATGATGAGGCAAACAGAGGCTGCTCTTTCGTTTTCCTGGCTCCTGGCTCCCATTGCCCAGTTCTTCCTTGCTCAGTGGCTTTGAAGGGACAGTGAATCTAGTTTAAGCTTTAGTTTAAAGGAACTATCCAAAGTGCTGAACCTAGTTTGGGATAGAGTTCAGCACGTTGGATAGCTCATTTAAAGTTCAGACTAAAACCTGGGATGGATTCACTGCTCCACTGACATTAAAGCCACCAGCCACCACTGGGGACAGTAAAATAGGCAAGGAGTACACAGTAAGGAATAGTAGTAGGGCACAGGGTGATCTACTAAGGGAGTGGTCCTTTGGGGGTGCCCAGTGATGCCAACCACTGGCACCAGTCCTGATAAATGGTGCAGGGGGAGGGGGCAAGTGTTGTCATGGACACGTAGCTTCTATGCTCCCCCATCCACTATAAATACATTATATTTATTTATAATTTCTAAAGGATCCATGCTGGATCCCTTGGAAATTATAGATAAATCATAAATTAGAAATTCAACACAGTTGTAAATTAGATGGTCTTGCTGTATTCACTGAGCCTTACTCCCTAGCAAATTTGTTTAGGTTTGTAGCTTTAGTCACTTGATGAAAGTATTGATGGTAATGCTGTGAGGTGTAAGCTTAATGTAAAGACATGCTGTGGATGCAAAGATAAAGCATTACTAATGTGTTGCAACGTCATCTGCCTAGAAGCAACACACAATTAATAGTATTGTACCATATAGACCAGAAGTGAGGAATGCGTGGCCCTTCAGATAATTGTTCAATTAAAACTCTGTCCTTTATAATTAACTATGCTGACTAGGACTACTGGAAGTTACAGGACAATATCTGGAAGGCGAGATGTTCTCTGCCCCTGCTGTAGACCCAAAACATTGTTTATTCATTGCCTGAAGGTAAAGTTTAATCATGGTCCCATCTGCAAATAACAAGAGGGTTTGGCTGCCACCAAAGAAAGATAATAGAACTGAGGATTTGTAGGCTTCAGCTGCCGCTTTCTATCTGTTGTTCAGTTTTATGATAGCAGAAGATTCAAGCAGCTGAATTCCTAGTTGCCCCTAACAGGGCATAGGTAGCCTTACAGTGTCATGAAATGAATATTCTTTATTCCATTTCGGGTCTTATTATTATACATAACCCTGCCTCATTCATGAAATTTTACATACATGAAATGTTACAAGGAGACTGGATAATTTTGTCCTTTTGTGGTTCTCCCATGTTTCTCTCACTGTTGTTAGGCAGAATAGGTTGGTATCAAGAATGTGCTACAGTCCTGCAAGAAATTCATGATAGAATGATCCTGTAGAGGCATGGCATCTTTGTTTGTGCTTGGAAACTGTTTGTATGTCACATGGACTAGTGAGTAGCAAGTGTGTGGGCATCTGTGGAAGATGGATAACAGCTTTGGCTACAGAAGTGAGCAGAGTTCATGTATATTCCCTTCTCCCTGAGGGCTGATGTACAAATTCCTCTTAATTTGCTAAAAGAGAAAATATATGTACAAACTTGAGCATCTCTTTCCCATCACTCCTCATAACATGTGAAGCTGTTATACAGAGTTGTCTTGGCTCTGACAGATAGTTTACTTTTTCCAGAGATAGGTAGGCCTACCAATCCATTTTTTTGTGGGTCTGGCAGCTGGAACTTCAGACTTATTTTCGTCTGTAGGCAACTTGTATAAGGACTGATGTTCCATGGCCATTTTTCACAGGGTAATAGAGTTTTGTTTTATTTTAACTATTTTACATGAAGAATATTTCTTACAAAAGGTAACCAATTATGTGGCGAGCAATCTTGTGTGGACTTTATCAAGAGAGTGTTAACATGGTGGTGGATGGAGCCCTCCATTCATGAGATGCCTGTGTCTGTTGGCCTAATATATACACTCACATACCACCTGCACACACACTTTATCTTTATAGTTTGTTTTATTCTCTTCCTGGGGTTCTCTACAATACCTTTCTTGGCCACATTGATGAAACTTTACTTAATATAGCTTTCTGTGAATAAGTGTGCACCTGTTTCAGTCACACCACAGAGCAGAGGCAATAGGCTGCCCTGAGCTGGCCCCCATCATTTCCCTGGCCTCTGTCTATTTAGCCTCTCTCCTCGTTCTCAGGGGAGAACCCTGGCCTGCTGTGACTAAACTCTGAGCACAGGAATTCTTTTCTTGTGATGCAGACTTCAGCAAGATCTGCCAGCATCTGAGAATAACCCGAGTATCAGCAGCAATCCACTTGGTGCCTTGTCTCTCAGTAAGGGCTCATGGGATACCGTTTTGTGTTTGCTTCCTTAAGGAGAAGCAGGGTACGTAAATGAAGCGTTTCAGGTTTCTGGGTCATAGGCAAACTTCAGGGTGATTATTTTGGGCCTCTCATTAGTTCTAGTACAGTATTCACCTGAGGCTTCTCCACATTTTTAGGATGCATTTGGGTTGATAAATTGATAAAATGGCAGCAGAATAGCTGTAAACAGATCTAGCAGAATTCTGCTCATTTTGATTGAGCAGAGATTATATGGAAGGACACTCACTGGATGTGGCCTGGTAGAAACATAGGTAACTTTCCCATGCTTTCCAGTACAAACTATTCTTTCTTTAAAATGAGGAGGTAAATACTTGGCTCTCCACAGTTTTTGTGTGTTTTAAGTCTGGCAGCCCACTGGAGTTAATGGCAACTTGCTTAAAGTCAGAGAGGTTTCAGGGGATGCCTTCTTACATAGAGTTGTCTTCTTTGTTTAGTAACTGAAGCCTTCTGTGTTTTTCATGGTTATTTAAAGCCTCTGATAAGTGAAGAGCTAAAGATAGTCCCCTCAGCTGGCCCTAGGAACATGTCATAGTGAGAGGCCTGCCTTCGGATACTCTCTGAATCCCAAACACAAAGGCGGAAACATGGCTATTAGCCTACAAGGGAGTAAGTGTACTGCATTGCTCCCTGGCATTGATGCCAGCTGGGCAAGACTTCTTACACAAGAGCCTTGTTGGTTCTTTATCTTGGCTTGTTTTTGCAACAGGGTTTCCTAGCATTTTTGGTTGTAAGCATGAGGATTTCTTGGCACTGGAAATTGTTCGTGCCAGGAGTCTCTTGTCTCTTGCTTCCCCAGAACGTCCCTCTCTCACACACATTCCATGCCTGAATGTGAGACTTTTGGTATTAGTGATTCAGTATATTTATTATCAGTGATTTCACAAATGTGTTTAAGTGAAGGTGCCTATCAGAAACTTACCCTACTTTGTTTCATCTTGTACATTTGTTTTGTCACTGATAATTGGGATCACAGTGGCCTTGATGCAAAGAGACATTTTATAATTAATATTCTTTAAAACAAGTGTCTGTGTAGATTTTTATGTGCTGTTTTAAAAGAAAATCTTTAAAATCAGTCATCTCTAGAAAGTGGGCTTCTTCCAGCAAGGAAATCTAGTCATTAAAGTATTCACTGCAGTAATATAGGCTAAGGTCATCCCAGCAAGCAAGCAGCTTTGTGATGGTGGATAGCTGGATCATCATCAGTTTGTGAATGGCCAGCAGCAAACTTTCAAAAATAGTTAATGGTGTAGCTATAGTAGGTTTCTGTGTAGTAGTCACCCATTACACTTGAATGATTTATCAAGTAGATACATCTTCTTGCAGTTTAGATTCCAACAGCCACTATTCGTCTGGTTGTATGAACTGAGTTTTAATATCCTTTGTCTTTCTTACTGCCTTTTAAAATACCTTTTAAAATAAAATGGCGCACACACACCCTCCACAGACTTGCATAGATACCTTGGAGGCTTCTAGTGTTGTTGGCATAAAAGCTAACTTGGGGGTCATCCATTTGGTAAGACATTACTGGCCCAGTGCTGAGCTCCGTTCCTTGGAAACACTTTCAGCAGCCTCATAATACAGTATCCCTGCATTATGTCTCTCCTGGATGCTTGCCATTCTAAGTTCTTAAGCTACAAATACTATCAGACAGACACCAAGCCCAGTAGCTATGCTACCATAACTGTAATTGGAAAGGTTTTGTTTTGAAGTGGTGATGGTGGTGGTTTTAAATGTATTTTTGCTGGTAGTTTTCTGCATATTCCAGTAAACACTAACAGTCATTAATAACTACAAATTTGTGATAGAACAGCGGAGTGATCTTGTTCCCTTTATGGTTAGACCTCCGTATCCATGTAACCAATCTATCTATCTATTTATCTATCTATCTATATAAAACTCTTAGGTATGTTGCCTTTCCTAGTGTGCTAATTGGCTGTGCAGGAAACACACCCAACCAATCATTACCCACATGCAAATTCCCTCTCCACCTCACAATCCACTCCTGCCACTCCATCTGTGGCCCAGATTCCTGCCACTCCATTTGTAGCCCAGATTGGGACCTGGACAGTCAACTGGCAGCAGTGGAGGGCTGTCTGCAATGGGACCCAGGCAGTCAACTGGCGGCGGCAGGGCAACAGAGCAAGGCACCCTCAACAATTCCAGGAAAAGTGTGAAATGCTGAGAAGGGGGAGGAGGAATTTTTAAATCCACCAGCCTACCTTACAGGGTTGTTGTGAGGTCTACTGGGTGTTTTTGAGGGAGTTTTTTAACGGTGTATGTTACGCTGGGTACAGCTAGTATCCATGATTTCAGTTATCTGCGGGACACAAAATAGGGTCACGCACCATAGAGCTGCACTGGAAAATGCCTAGAGAGGCATCATTGCTAGCATCTTCTAGGTCCTCCAATGTAACTCTATGCTATGTTTTTACCAGAAGCTTTAAAAAATACTGTTCAGCAACAGCAACTGGTGATAATAAAACTGCAAGTAATTCACTAGCGCCCGCCATCTTGATTTGCCAGCATGCCCATTGGAACAGTGTAAGCGGATAGCATGTTGGGCTAGGCTGATGTGAGTTCTAGCCTTTCAACAACATCTGGAAGCCTAACTTCCTCATTCTTGCTGTTTAAAAAAAGCCATTTTCTTTATTGTGGCCGTTCTCTTTATTGTATGGCAGTATCTGGAGACTCTTTAGGCCTAGAAAGACTAACAGAATGCTGTATGTAAATCAGCAGAAGAGTTAACATATTCTGAATACACTGTCTTGCACCCAATCTGGTCATGGTGCTTGCTTATCACACCACTCCTTTATGCTGCATTATTCTGCTTGAAATCTGCTGCAGCCATTCTTATGAGGGCAGCTGATTGTTGATGCTCTCTATTGCACCCTTGCCGCATTTGCATAGTTTTTTCATCAGCATTAATGCTGTCATTATCATTCCTGTACCCCACCCCTCGCTTCATGATTGGTTCATCTGGTTTTTTTAAAAAAAATTATAGCCGTGATAGCACAATAATGCTACATTACAAAGCATTGGAGAGGTGACACAGAAAAAGAAAGTGGTCATGCCATCCCTTGCTAATTTTATCTCTTTGTCCTGCAGAGAGAAAAGAGACTGCCACGTTTTTGACTGTGCCAGTTTTGCCTTCCTCATAGTGTTATAGTGATATTCCATTAGAATATGGTTATAGGGATATAATGCTATGATGGTATAAAAGCAACCCCCCCCAAAAAAAAATCAGAAGAGGGGGTTAAGAGGGGTTTAAACACACTAGAAAAGTCATCTTCCTTGCCAGAGCACTGGAAGTGGTCTGGTGCTTCTCTGCCAGAGATTTCCTTGGGAATCCTTGAGAGAGGGATAACCTGGCCACACATACACTGCAGCCACTAATTGATCATTCACAGATGAAAGTGCTATGAGACACCTGCACCTGAACTGGTTACTACATTTTTGCGGGAAAGGGAGGTCATTAATGGATTATTTCCAGTGTGGTTAAAATTAACCCACACATTTTCAGCAACCCTGCAGTGCAACAGTGCCTGGAGAGCAACAGTGTTGTGCAATAAGACTGAGGCAATAGCGGGACTGATCCATTAGCATGATGGTATAATAGCATGGTGTGATATTGCCCTAAGCCTTGATTGGTTACTGCTTTTTCATTGCTTTCCACTGACAGATTTAAATGGATGATGAATGTATTAAGATATTAAGAGGACACTTGAAAGCATAACCAGGATGAAGGCATTTTTATAAAAAGATTTTTTGTGTGTGTGAAAAAAGTGAGGTTTCTTTCCGGTATTATTGGCCATACTCTTGCAAGTTTTGTCCATGGATCCATCAGTTCAGTTTTCCACACAGAAGGAGAAAGTGCAACTTTTAAAAACTGTGTTCTATTGCTACATTTTTAGAGGCCTGTTTGCAGATGAAAGTGACATCTTTAGTCAAGGTCTTAAATGCTCTTTAGCAACCAAAGATCACATGGCACTTGTCAGGGACCTAGTCAAATTCCAACATTAATAGCTAGAGTCCATCCATATAGAAGTCCCACCAAATGCTTAGCTGACCCATTCAGAGTTAGGGTATAATATTTTACACTACACATGGGCAAACAATTCAGCACTGGGGCTGCATGGGCCCCCACAACACTGTTTTTGCACACCTCAACACCTGCAGACTCCATAGACTATTCTTTTTCTAGTGACAAAAAGAATCAATTTCTGGTGATTAAAAAGAAAAGATGACAACCTTTTAAAAGGGTTGCAGCCCCGTCCTCCTTTAATATTTTAAAATACCTGTTCTTTCAAAATAAGAGGAATTCTGGCTGCTTCCAGTTTTGTTGTGGGGCATTTGGGGCAGTCTGTGCAACCCCTGAGAGTGGAACCCTCCCCCAACCTGATGTAGTTGCTCACTGTCTTCTTTACACATTTGTCTGCGAGTTTGTCTCCTTAGGCTCACTGGGGCCTAACTGCGGACATCTATAGGAGAGCACTGATAAGTATCGTTCAAGGTTCTTTTACCAGAATGGTCAAAGGGAAGAGATTTGTTCATTTGTGCACATGAACTCTATCTGGGAAATAGTCTGACTCTGGCTTATATATATTATAAAGGGGAAGCAATAAAAGTAATGCATACAATATAATTTAGATTAAAGTCATTTAAACTGCTTTTTACTAGCTACTTGAAATAATACATAACAGATATACAGTTTTCCCTTCGTTTCCACGGATTTAAGTATTCACGGCTTGAAAATATTCTTAAAAACAATAATAATCCAAAAAGCAAACCTTGATTTTGCCATCTTATATAAGGGACACCATTTTGCTATGCCATTGCATATAATGGGACTTGAGTATTCACAGATTTTGGTATCCATGGGGGGTCCTGGAACCAAATCCCAGCGAATATGAAGGGACAACATATTCCCTCCTTTGTACAAATGAACCAGACTAGAGGGCTTTTTTCCCCCACAAATTTTATTTCCCAGCGAATATGAAGGGACAACATATTCTCTCCTTTGTACAAATGAACCAGACTAGAGGGCTTTTTTTCACAAATTCTATTTCCATTTTCCATAGATGTTCCATCTTGGCATCAATATGCTACCAGCTCATTTTGTGACTTTGTGTTTAAAGTCTCTAGAACTGAGGTTGTTGTTGTTGTTGTTGTTGTTGTTGTGTACCTTCAAGTCATTTCTGACTTATGGTGACCCTGTCACAGGGTTTTCCTGGCAAGGAACTGAGGTTACCTCACTTACATGTAACTGTTGTGTTTATTACTGCTTATTCAGTGGTTAGGCTTGCCTTGCTAACCATTGGATGGGTGAAACATTACAAAATGCCAGTTCATTTCGATCTCTGGGAGCAGAGTGGTCTAACTATTTAACCACAGAAGAGCATATCCTCCAATATTTCATTGATGAAAACTGGTACACATGTGGCCAAGCAACATCAGAATGTGCTCAAGATGGCAAAGGTTATTTATGAGGAAGAACATACAAGCTAGGAGAGGCTGTAGCAGTTTGTTTTGCCTGCATCTACAGGGAAGGGCAAGATTCTGCCCCTCCTCTCCTTTTTACCCATCCTGAGTTAACTGAGTGCAAACTTTTGTTCTTGAACTCAGTTTACAGTAATAGAAGTAAGCTGAGGACAAAGGGGTGAAATAGGAGGAAGAGAGAGAAACAGGGACATTTTAGAAGCAGCTGAAGTAGTGGGATGACAGAGAATTAATTGGGAGTGTCCCTGCTAAATCAGGACAGTTATAGGGTATAGAATACCAGAAATGGGTGCAGGATTGAGTTCTAACTGTGCCTTAAGCTCTGGGTCATACTTCGTATGGGGAAGGTTGATTAGGGGGGAAAATCTCAACAGAACAATGAGAATCTCAACCTACCTTCTGAAATGGAAAGTTTCTTACATTCATAATGGCAAACATGAAAGTGCAATTTAAGTATATTCCTTTAATGTGTTCTCAGTTACCATTATGAAGGTGTGAGTGGAGGCTTGGATCTGGGATCTAGACACAAGGTAATCAGTGTTTCTGTTGCAGAGCTGCAGGTGCTCAGAATTGTTGGAGCAGACAAACAGGGAGACCACCTTAGAAAATAAGATGAAGATGGAGGAATATCAATAATACTTTTTAGAGACTTTTTATCTTCTTTCCAATTAATCCTGCTAAAATATCCTACCCAGTTGTATTTGTAGGCCCAAGTACAGTGAGGAGAAAATGGAGGTGTACTGGCAGCTCTCACTGGTGGTGCTTGGGTTCTTGCTTTAGTCTTCTTGCTAACCTCTTGGTCACATTAAGAGAATGAGCTAAGCAGCGCTGCAATTGTTTTGCAACTTCCTCTCTGCACTGCTGATGAGTGCTGAATTTTTTAAAAGGCCCTGAAAAATGAGGAAATGCAGGGTGCTCTATGAGAATTGGAAACCAAGAATTTGTTTGGTAAAGAGACGATGCTGTCCAGTCACCCCACCCCCTTTGGGGGCTGTGAAATATACACCCTGGCTCTCAGAGCACTAAGGTAACCATGTCAATAATGAGTGTGTTATATGTCCACAGTTTAGTTTTGGGGTCAGCTTGAAAGATGACAGTGTTCTCTAATGATTGTCGATGAATTTGTTGGTGCATTAGGTAACTGTGTGACTCCTCCTGGTGTATTTTTGTGCAGTTGTAAGTTTCTTGACAGGAGAGGTATAATATGTACAGTTTTCAGAGCTGTGCGGGAGATAATGGATTTTGTCTTCCTTTTTGGAGCGCAGTAGACATGGATGATATTGTACAGATTAAATGCATCCTAAAATAGTTTTTTGTCTTATGAACCAAAAGAAAGGTATACAGTAGAACAGGGCTTCTTAATATGTGGTGTATGCTGTGGACCACTAGGATGTCCATAGATAGGATTCATGGGTCTATGAACTAAACCAAAAAAGGCTTTTTTCTTCAGTTTATCCCATTTTTAAAAAATGGTGTTTAATTGCATTTTTTCGTAGGATGGGGGTCCATAGTTTTCATCAGATTGTTTAACTGATCTTTGACTCAAAAAAAAAAAGGTTAAGAACCACGATAGTAGAACATGACTTAACTGTGTAGCTTGATAGAATATCCATGAGGCCCTTTTAGCCTGCCAGAGTTGGTGCAGAAAAATAAATCAGTGATGTACAAGTTCACTGATTGCTGCCTTTTGGAGACATCCACAGATATATGTGCCTTACCAAAACCACATTTCAAATATCTGTGCCATTTTTCATTCAGTAAGTGCTTAAATTCAACTTTGCAGTCTTTCCCTGAGGCAGCAACCTCAAACTAATCAAAGCAGACTTTTTGTTTCCGCAAATTATTGCATGTGTGACTAAGCCAAACAGACAAGCATCCATACTTAGATTACCCAGACGTGAATTAACACAGCTATGAGTGAATGTGCAAGTAATATATGGAGAGCATTAAGTCCAAAATCTACAATTGCTAAAAACAGCTTTGAATTATGATTATTCTACTATTGGGAAATCCATTGATCTGGGATTGTATCCTACCAGTCCAGACATTAAATTACAGCATCTTTTTATGGACTTTTTCAAACGGGGGGACAGACCCCAAGGAGTTCGGGAGAAGAACAGTGCTATCCTGCTTTACAGTGCTCCGTTTCAGACGGCGCTGTCCTCCTCCTGACCTTCCCCCATGCTTCCTTGGTGCTGCAGGTGCCACTTTTTATTGACGGGGGTTTTCCGTCAATAAAAGTGGTGTGTTTCTCGCAGCACGGAAGGTTGGGAGGAGGATGGCATCGTCCAAAATGGAGAGCTGTAAGCAAGACAGCACCGTTCTTCTCCAACCTCCTCAGGGTTAATAACGTTTAAGCCACCTCAAATTCCAGTATTGGAGAAAAAGGTGGGATATAAGTGGTGGTGGCGGTGGCAGTGATGATGATGATGGTGGTGGTGGTGATGGTGATTTTCTGCTCTGGTGCCTACAGCTCTATTTAGTCCTGACCTACATACACCATTGCTGTTAGGGAGTGGGTACTGTTTTTCACCTTATATTTGTGAAACACAGTATTGCAAAGGCTCATAATCTCTTACTGTATCTAAAAAAATAATAAAAACCTTAAATAATACTGTATACTGCTAAAGCACTTTCCTGCTTGCCAAATGCATACCTCAGGATGATTAAGAATCGGATGAGCATAAACTGCTAGATGAGTGTTCATAGCTGGTCTTTAAAAATTTGAAAGGCTGGTCTGGTCCAAAGATCCTGCCTCTTCCACTCACACTTCTGCCAACAGTCTGGAGCTTTCCTCACTTTTGCTGTTCTTTTCATTTAATTCTGTGCACTTCATAGACATCTTATTCTCTACATTTAATAGGTTATGTAAAGTGTTAAGCAAGAAGTGGGCAAACGCAGCCCCTCAGATACCATTGGGCTACAGCTTCCAGCATTCCTCACCATTTCATATGCTAGCTAGGGCTAATTGGAGTTGCAGTCCAACATCCTCTGGAGGGCTGCACTTAGTTCTGCACTGGTATAAAGATTGTTGGGGTTAAGTGTAATTTAGTGAAAGTACTGTATTGAACTTCACATCCAAAAAAGTTCTTATGGAATCTTTCAGTGCTAGCTGTTGCTAAGAGTGGATCATGTACTAAGTAAGGCAATGTGGTATAGTGGTTTAACCATTGGACTAAGACTCTGGAGACCAAGGTTCAAATCCCTGCTTGATTATGGAAACCCACTGGGTGACCTTGGGCAAGTCACACTCTCTCAAGATCACAGGAAGGCAAAGGCAAATCTTTTCTGAACAAATCGTGCCACAAAAACCCCATGATAGGATCACCGTAAGTTGGAAATGTCGTGAAAGCACACAGCAACGCAACATGAACTAAGGCTGAAATCCTATGCATACTTATCTGGGACTAAACTCCCTTGACTAATTTATGTGTTATTTATTTCCCTAGAAACATGCTTAGAATTATGGTGTAAAACAGGGATGGTTGACTGGTGGCCCATAGGCCATATGCTGACATTAGATATAGTGTCAAGACCATGTTTTAAATTATTTACTAATGGTATCGTGCAAGGAAAAGTAAAGTATTTCAAACTTTTGATGTTTCCATATAATTTTTTTTGCTTTACGTATGCATGTGTAAACATACATATTTATGTATAATGTTCTGATTGAGGGTGGTTCCAAATGAAGGGTTCCTAGCATTATCAGACAAAAGACATTCTGCCCCCATTCATCTTTTGATCCTTAATAGTTTTTGATATTAATAGTAATCATCCTTAATAGTAGGTAAGAAAAAAAATGGCAAGAAGCAACAGGGAGAAAAAACAAGAGGGTTACAAATGGAAGACATCATCACTTGGAAACATTCCACCACCATAAAATTCTGTGAAAGAGGCAAGGCAACTGCACAACAGAAGGTTTGACTGGAAGCATTCTAAGTACTACATGCTCTCTTTATCTGGAAACTCTTATGGCAAGAATGTGCCAGATGTATTATGGAACTGGGCCACTTGTGAGTGGGGTAACTCTGTGCAGCAAGTTATAATACATACATTTTTTGGGGCCACAGGCTGCTGTGGTGGTAGCCTCTGAGAACAGAAAAGTTGTTTAAAAAATACATTTTAAAATATCCCAGCCACCAAACCCACTGCCTGGGGGATTCTGAGAGTTGTAGTCCAACACACCTCCGTATTTCCAGACCTGGTTAGCATGGATATTCCTTGTATTTCTTCATATTCTTCCCACCCTGCACATCCTTCTTTCTCATAAACGCAAGAGTATTTATTTTTCAGCATTGCATCTGTACAGCAGGATTGGCTGGGGCTCATGCTGGCTGGCCACCTCTGAAAGTACCAAAGCTGTGTGTGTTGGTCTTGGCATGAGTTTGGGAACTTTGCCCTCCAGGATGCTTTCTCCCCGCTTGCTTCTTAGTGGCACTTAGAAAAGGAAATACAGAACAAAGCAGAGAAAACAAGTATTGTGGTTCTCCCCCACAACCAAATCTTTCTTTCTTAGATTTTCTTTGACGACTCACATGTGTCAAAGAAGTATCACAAAACAGAGCAAAAGTCAGATCTCCCTTCTAACTCCCTTCCTTAGGCATCCTGTAATTATTGGGTCCCTACTGGGACCTTTGGGCCAGCAAATAATTTTGGAATAGACTCCATGGTGAAATTGATTTTTCCATTCATTCAGTCTACTGTAAAGCAAATGCCCAACAGAAACAGAGGGGAAGGGGGACATGGTTTTTATCTGAAGTAGTTCTTCAGAGGTTCTTTCATGTTCGACACAGATGTAGTATGACCCAGTGTAGAGCAAGTAAAACGCTGCTTTGTAGCCAGGAAGAATTTTCAGTCCTGGGAATATTAGAGTAGAAAGAGGACAGTATAGCAAAGCATTTACATATTCTCTGTATCCAGATTACATAGACTATCCTATTTCTATTCCCCTTGCCTGGCAGATTTACGAAATGGACAAAGGGGTAGGTGGATCAGCATCCTATCCTGAAGTAATTCTTCATTCTCCTTATCCAGCAGTGTTTGTATTTACTTATTAGTTACATGTGAATGTTCCTCCAGTGAGTTCAAGATGTGTAGGTGGGTCTTTCTTCTGACTGTATCTTTAAAATGACCTTGTGAGGTAGATCAAGCTGAAAGAGTGTAACTCAGGTCACCCAGTGAGGATCATGGTTCACTTGGGACTTGAATCTGGATCTCCCAAATCCCAGTCTAACACTGGAAGCATTCTACTACACTGGCTCTTCCAGTTCTGTGAAACCCATGTGCGAACGTGTCTGGGCAGGGAAGTTTCACATCTTAGGGCATTGTTGTGGTCTCCCAACATCATCCAAAAGCTTGGTTTGGTGCTTGGCTGGGGGCTGGTGCTAGGTCTAAGCTCTGAGCTATGCAATGTTGCTGCTGACTTGACATGAGGATAAGAGTGCAGTTGTGTTCCTTCTGCTCTCTCTGATCAAGTTTAGGATGAGCTCCTAGGCCTTGTGTTTGATGAACAGTTTACTCCCTTGGTAACCTTGAGCTAACTTTGTATGCTGGGATCCCCTGAAGCTAATAGGAAGAATAGATACCTGCCATGGCTTTTGGGCAGTTTGTGGGAGGTAGAAAATATTCTGATTCTCCCCTCACTATAACAACTTCATCAGCCTTGCACGTCCCCTAGTTTACTGCACCCTCTGTTTCTACACTCTGCCTCTGTATGTGTCCCCATTCATATTTATATATTCATCATATGTGATAATGAAGGTGGAGGGGGGGATGCCATTGTTCCATCAGGTATTAAAATCCACATGCTTCTTTATTTTATGTAGCTCTTGTTTTAAAATATGGCCTAGCAAACAGACCAGTGGCTGGAAATTCTCTCTCCCCTCCCCTCCCAATGAGGAATGATTTTGTAAGATGACCAATGCAACCTTCTTGAGTAGGTAGAAGGAATCTGTAACTTAACCCACCCCTGAATGTTTTGCATGTGCTATATATAGTTCCTGTCCTCTTAGAAGTTTATTTTTCGCCTTCTTGATAAATATATTTTACCCCCTCCAGCTATCCGAAACCAAATAGTAGTAGAAAATTCAGAATAGGTATAATCTGAAACTAAAGTGTTAATAGTACTATGCTATGTAAGAAAGCTTGGTTGTTCTATAAAAATATCATATGTGTGTGTGTAGATGTATGTTTACACATAAACACATCTCCAGAGCAACCACAACTATCCTCACTGATAAACCAGCCTTTCTAAGTTGCTAAACAGTAACATAAGCATGCAGTTGACCTACAGTCATTTGAGGCAGTGTGTTTTTCTAGATTTATGAACTGTGAACTGTGGGTAGATTTGGCTTCTAGTATCTAAGGTGTTTGTACTGGTGCCTTGAGTCTTTGCTCTTTTACAACTAGTAGTATCATTTGTCCCTGTGTGGCATGCTGCCTGGTCACAGTTCTCCTATTAACATCTGCATTAATGTTCATCCAAACTTGCTTTGCATTTTCTTTAAACAGGTGTGAAAGATTCCTCAGTGGGCAAAGCTTTTTGTAACTGACAACATGATGCCTCAATCTCCTGTTGAAGACACTGGGTGTAGAAATAATGCAGTTTGACACTACTTTAAGTTCTTCAGCCCCATCCTATGGAATACTGGGGTTTGTAGTTTTACAAGGTCTTTAGCCTTTTCTGCCAAAGAGTGCTGGTGCCCCACCAAACAACAAATCCCAGGATTCTGTAGGATGGAACCATGACAATTAAAGTGGTGTCAAACTGCATTATTTCTACAGTATAGCCGCACCCACTGTGGACAATAAGCCTGCTTCTCCTTGGGGTGGATCCCCCTCCCTGGGCTTTCCACCCAGTTTTAAAATACCATCTGTTCTCCCTCTAGAATTTTAGATTCAGCAAAATAAATAAATAAATACAGGTAAATGAAGAACAGGTAGTTTCCAAAAATGTCAGCTCTTTCATTTGACCATCTGAAGCTACTTCTGTTCATTGTCATGCAGGAACTGAACATTCATGTCAAATGTCCCAGGGTCATGTGGTTTTGAATCACAATATACAGTTATTCTAACATTTGTGGGTTTTTAATATTTGGCATAACTCTTGCTGGAGTTCCCCTGACCAAATTGTCTCCTTCTAGCTTACCCTTCTGATGCTTGCTGCCCACCTAATAAGTTAGTTCTCACTGATTATTGCAAAACTTACTACTACTTGGGGATCTTTTCTACCAGCACTATATTATAACATTAAAAGCATGGATTATCTCTTTTAAGGCTTGAGTCTAAGGCACATGCTACTTAATGTCAAGGATTACTGTGACTTTCAATAGCAAGTAAGAACGAATGTGCTGGTATGAATGTATAATGCTGTAGTTTCTCTTCTGGATTTTGTGTGTGTGTGTGGTGCAGAATGTGTGTGTGTGTGTGTGTTAAAAAGCTATACTATAGTTCCTTACCAAAGATATTGATCATGGTTTTTCTCTTATTTTCTCCCTTCTTTGAATGCCAGGAAGCCAATACAGAATAGAAAGAACACTTCCCCCCATATGTATCTCCCCAGTCCCTGAGGTCATCAGAAGAAGGTAGTAGCTGGCCTTTCCATTTGAGGTTTGGTGAGTAACTTAACTGCTGTAGGGTCTTCCTCTTTGTGCTTGGAAAGTTACTTTTAAAAGTAATTACTGTAATTGCTGTGTTTCAACAGTAATTTCTTGTCTTTACTTATTACAGCAGGAATCAAGGATCATGCAGTCCCAGTGTTGTTGGACTGCAGCTCCTAACATTCTTCACCATTTGCTATCTTGGCTACGGCTGCTAGGAGTTGCAGTCCCACAACATTGGAAGGGCCACATAATTCCCACATTACAGTGTTAACTAAGTGACTTGTTCTATTGTGTGTTCCATTTCTGTAACTTAAAAAAAATTGTTGGGGATAAACTAGGATTGATAAACAAATGGCAAAAAACCTTGAAAACTTCATGTCAAATTGACTCTAAAATACCTTTAAATAAACTTTTTTAAAATCACTTTTGAAAACTAGCTAGAAAACGGAGTACTGGTGTTCCACTTGTTGAATAATTTTAAAATTTAACTTTGTTATACCCTTGTTACAAAAAAGCCATAACTAATTACATGTAACTATGTTATTTATTACATGTTATTTCCAAGCTCAGCTTTCTTTGCACTATGGATGGAGCTCATAATGAGTGGAGTTCTTTTTCCAGGTTTTAAGGGAAAGGTTTTCCTTTACTGAAAAGTATAATTGAGTAGGCAAGCACTAATTCTGGATTTCGATCTCAAGTTTTACAAGTGTCATATTGTATGTCTTACCCCTTTTGTTACCATTTTGTGCCTGATTGTAAAGAAACACAGCTGAAAAGGGATCATGGAGATCAACTGTTCCAGCCTCCTGTTCCGTGTGAGCTCTGCAATCCAAAATGCACCTACAGTATCATTGGTAGGTGCCCATCCAGCCTCTGCTTAATTACCTTTGGTAAAGGAGACCACTTACCCCTCCAAAAAAACAGTGTGTTCCATTGCTAAAGAGTGTTTACTGTTCAGAAATTTCTCCTAACACATAGCTCAGATCTGCTTCCCTGCAATTTTCATCCATCCATTCTAATCCTCCCCCCAGAAAAACAGGTACCAAGTCTGTCTCCTCTTCTACTTTATAGTTCTCCAGCAAATTTAAGACTACTGTAATCGCTTCCTTTGATCTTCTCTTTTCCAGGCCAACATATCCAGATCTATAGATTTTCCTTGGTTTTTTCCCAGGCTGTGAGGCTGTGGTCTGGAAGAGTTTACTTCTGACGTTTTACCTGCATCTGTGGCTGGCATTTTCAGAGAATGGTTGGGTAGGGCTGTGTGTGGAGTTTATATACTATGAACCCCTGTTGGGGAGTATATGTAAATTTGTGTATTTGAATGGCTAGTTTCTGGGTATAGAACTGCAAGGAAGATTAGTTTCTGTTTGGCTAATGGTTGGTTGATGGCACATTATCTGCTGTAAATCCCCCTGTCCCTTGGTGGAATTCCTTTGTAAGTGTTGAGCTTTGATTCTATTGTTTTTCAAAACTGGAAGCCAGATTTTGGTTGCTTTTAGGGTTTCTTCTTTCCTGTTGAAGTTGTCCAGGTATTTGTGGATTTCAATAGCTTCTCTGTGCATTCTGACATGATACTTATTGGTCTGGTCCAGAATTTTGGTGTTTTTAAATAACATTTTGTGTCCAGGTTGGTTTATAACATGATCTGCTACTGCGGATTTTTCTGACTTCAGTGTTTCTCATGTTCCTTGATTCGTGTTTGCACACTGTGTTTTGTGGTCCCTATGTAAACTAACCATTCAAATACACAAATACATATATACTCCCCAACAGGGTTCACAGTATATAAACTCCACACACACTCCTACCCAACCATTCTCTGAAGATGCCAGCCACAGATGCAGGCAAAATGTCAGAAGTAAATTCTTCCAGAACATGGCCTCACAGCCCGGAAAAAACCCCAAGGAAAATCTATGAATGCTGGCTGTGAAAGCCTTTGACTTCACACACCCAGATCTTTCCCTTGTTCCTCACCATCCTAATTGTTCTTTTTGGAAGTGTCCTGCTTCATCAAGATCTATCTTAAAATGTGACATCCAGAACTGGACATAGTACTCCAAATGCTACCTGGCCAATGCATAATAGAACAGAACAATTATTTTCCTTGACCTCTAGACACTGCATTAGCTTCCTTACCAGCTGCATTGGACAACTGTCTCTTCTTCAGTTCATGATATACCAAGATGCCTAGGGATGCAAATCCTTGACTATTTTGTCCTCACATGCAGGGATGAATAATTAAAGCAGTTTTCTCCCTGCTGTGGGAGACAAAGAATATTTCTCCACAGTATTCTCCCTGTATTGGAATGTCCTGAAGTGTTAGACAGAAATAATTCTACAGTGCGCCCTTGGTATCCACTGGGGTTTGGTTCCAGGACCAACACTCTCGTGGATACCAAAATCTGTGGATGCTCAAGTTCCATTATATACAGTGGTGGTGTAAAATGGTGTCCCTTATGGTAAAATCAAGGTTTACTTTGGGGGGTGGGGAATTGGAATATTTTCAAACTGTAGATGGTTGAATCTGTGGATGCACAATCCGTGGATAAGGAAAGCTGACTGTATGCAGAAAAACATGTGTTTTCTTATGCAAAAACTGTTTCCTGCATAGAAAACAGAAACGGTGTTCTCTGTGCAGGAAATCCATTTTCTGCAGAAAACAGGGATTTTGTCCAGGGGGTGGAGGATATGTTTTTCTCCACAGAAAAGTTCCTGCACAATACTTTGGAACATTGACTAGTAAGAAAAAATTCTTGTTAGCCTATTAGTCTTCCTGATGGGGGTTCCTGAAAAATCAATTTTTCAACCTGGGAACAAATCATTGTGAATATTCTTTCCATCCCTAACCAGGTGTTCCTAATTCCATAGCCATGTCTTTGTGTGTGTGATTGTTTGTGTGTGATTTTTTTTGGTATCTAAATGCAAGATTTTCTCTTTATCACTACTGTATCTCATTGTGTTAGGTCTGGCCCTGTGTTCTACTCTGTACAGATCCTTTTGAATAACGATTATGTCTTCAGTAGTGTTAGCTATTCCTCCTAGCCTTATATTATCTACAAATATGACAAGCAACCTCTTTGTACCTACAGCACCTATATTTTTAATTGTGACCTTAACTGGTATTTTGTAATCTGTTTTGAGAGCCAATTTGGAGGAAATGTAAGAGATACGTAAATATTATAGTCCTGAAGAATCAAGAAAACTGGAATGTGGTGCATGTCAGATTGACCTTAAAGAGGCTCCTGAAACTATACCTGCTGTACAACATAAACAACCACATTCAGCTAACTGCTGTCCAAGTATTGTACCACTATTAAAAGAGCATCATTGCTTACTGGTTCATTTCTGGACTTGTTTACAGTACAGTATTAGTCTTGGCCTTTATAAGGCTCTATACAACCAAGGCCCTGGATATTTGAATGACTGTCTCCCTTTCACCTACATGGATCTGCCTTAGTCTGAGGACCACCTTTGGATTCCTCTAGCATTTGAGGTTTGCAAGTTGGCTGACTACCAGAGAAGGTCTTTTTTAGTCGTGGCCCCGAAACTGTGAAACGTGGTCCCTCCATAAGCATATTTGCCTGACACTTTCTTTTAAAAAAATATTTTTTGGGTCTGATGGAGTTCATCCAGTTCTCTTGTTAATAGCATTTGATTGTTTTTAAATGACATTTATTTATTTATTGCATTTTATCCTGCTCTTTATCTCAGAGACCTCCTGGAGCAGTTCACATAGAATCAGTAAAATAAGACTGTGTGCACACTTAACAATTCAAAGGACACAGTACAAAAGGGAAAAAAACTGAAGCAAGAGAGTAAACAGGCATCAGTTCTTAAATAGTAGATGGATAGCTGTAATGGAAACAGTTTAGAGATGTCTGGTCTTTCTATTACCGTATTTTAGATGTTCCATTATATTAGATATTATATTTATGAGATAGCCTTTGATTGTATAGATCACTAAAAACTATGGAATGCTCTTAAAGAAATGGGTGTCCTGCATAGAATATGTTTTTCTCCACATCACTTGATTGTCCTGATGCATAACCTGTATTCAGGACAAGAGGCTATCCATGAGGACACAATACTGAGAAACGGAATGGTTTCCAATTGACAAGAGGGTCAGGCAAGGCTGCATTTTACCACCATGTTGGTTTAACTTATATGCTGAACATATATTCAAGCAGAGGAAGGCTCAGAGGAAAGAGGTGGGAAAATCAGAAAAAGCATCAACACTTTAAGATATGTTGATGACACCATGCTACTAGCAGAAGATAGCAAAAACTTGAAACGATTCCTGAAAAAGGGCAAGGAAAATAGTGCAAAGGCAGGTTTACAACTGACCTTTAAGAAAACAAGCAGACGATGAAGACACTGAAATAGTAAAAGATTTTCCATACCTAGCTATGAAGGAACTAGACAAGATCCTGAAGTGTAAAGATATATTCTTGAATGCTAAAGTTAGGATTGTCCATGCCATCGTACTTCCCATTTCTATGTATGGTTGTGAAAGCTGGACAGTGAAGAAAGCTGTCAGGAAGAAAATCAGCTCATTTGAAAGGTGGTGCTGGAGAAGAGTTCTATGGATACCATGGACTTAAAAAAAAAACGCCAAAACAGATGATTAAACTAAGACTGTCGTACTTTGGCCATATCATGAGAAGATGACTCACTAGAAAAGACAATAATGCTTTGTAAGGTAGAAGGCAGTAGGAAAAGAGGAGGACTGCATTACAGATGGATACTCCATCAAGGAAGCCATGGCCCGAGGCTTCCTTGGTGACTTGGAAGTCTCTTCTTATTCATAGGGTTGCCATAAATTGAAGTCAGCTTGACAATAGTGAGTACTAAGGACGTGGACAAGCTACTTGGTAGAGTGAGGAAGATGACCTGCCCTCTTGATCTCCTTGCCCTTCATGGCTGGCCATCCAGGGGGGGGGGGATGCCTTGATGGTGTTCCTTAAGGACATCATCAATGCATCCCTCAGGGAAGGATGTGTTCCATCCTATTTAAAGGAAGCGGCGTTAGGCCGCTCCTGAAAAAACCTTCCCTGGACCCCCTGGACATGAACAACTATAGGCCATTTTTATGTTACCATTCTTGAGCAAAGTGATCGAGAGGGCAGTTGCTCTTCAGCTCCAAGTGGTCTTGGATGAAACTGATTATCTAGACCCATTTCAAACTGGCTTCAGGACAGGATTTGGAGTTGAGACTGCCATGGTTGCCTTGACCGATGACCTGCATCTATGTATCGACAGGGGTAGTGTGTCCCTGTTGGTGCTTCTAGACCACTCAGCGGCTTTCGATACGATAGATCATAGCATCCTCCTGGATTGCCTGAGTGGGTTAGGAATCAGAGGCACTGCACTCCAGTGGTTCCAGTCCTTTCTCTCGGGCAGGTCCCAGAGGGTGTTGCTCGGGGACAGCTGCTCCAGCAGAAAGGAGCTTACTTGTGGTGTTCCACAGGGCACCATCCTGTCCCCGATGCTGTTTAACATCTATATGAAGCCGCTGGGTGAGATTATTTGGAGTTATGGGGCTGGGTGTTATCAGTACGCTGATGACACCCAGATCTATTTCTCCTGGTCCTGATCATCAGCCTCGAATTCCAATGGCATCTCTCCCCTTAATTACTGTTTTAAAGCAGTAATGGGCTGGTTGAGGAAAAACAGATTGAGATTAAATCTGGACAAAACGGAGGTGCTCATAGTAGCGGCCCCGAAACCAGGACTTGGGTTGCAACCTCCAGTCCTGGACGGGGTCACGCTCTCCGTTAAGGACTGTGTTCACAGTCAGGGGGTGCTCCTTGATTCATCGCTTCAGATGACGTGTCAGGTGAATGCAACGGTCAGGAGCGCCTGTTATCAGCTTTGGCTGATACGCCAGCTGCGCCCTTTCCTGGAAGTAAGGAACCTCGAGACTGTGGTGCACGTGCTGGTAACCTCTCGTCTAGATTTCTGCAATGTGCTCTACATGGGGCTATCCTCGTGCTTGGTCCGGAAACTTCAGTTGGTACAAAATATGGCAGCCAGAGTGGTCTCGGGAACATCTCGGAGAGACCATATAACTCCAGTATTAAAATCTCTCCACTGGCTGTCTATCAGTTTCCGGGCCCAGTATAATGTGTTGGTTATTATCTTTAAAGCCCTAAATGGCTTGGGTCCAACTTATCTTCGGAACCGCATCCTCCCATACAATCCTCCCCGCGCACTCCGGTCCTCTGGGAGGAATTTGCTTCAGCCACAAAAATCTAGGCTGTCTGCAACCTCCCAGAGGGCCTTTTCGGTAATCGCCCCCAATTTATGGAATGGCCTGCTGAACGAGATCCGTCAGATGATGAGCTTAAGTAGCTTTAAAAAAGCACTAAAGATGGATCTCTTTCGGCAGGCCTTTCCTGATTAGATCCCAGTTTCAGGAGCTGCGTCTCCTGGCCTTTTTTTTAGTCTTGTTTGTATTTGTTTTTTTAATGTGATTTTAGTTAGGTGGTTTTAATTTTATACTGTTTAATGTCTTTTTATGGGGGAGGGTGTGTGTGTGTGGTGCTTTTAGTCAGCATTGTAGCGTTTTAATTGTTGGAAGCTGCCCTGATTGTTTTTAGCAGAGGGGCAGGGTATAAATAAATTTTATTATTATTATTATTAACAACAAAGCTTGATTTATAATCTTATAACTTTTGGGATTCACGTTTATGATCATTAATGACCACTCAAACCTACATTTTAATTCTGGTAACTCTCAGACCAAACAGTTTCTGAAGCACTGCAGATTGGAAATGACAACTGTAGCACTCTCCCAGTTGTGGGGTGCACTGAGAGAAGCAGCTGCAGCAAGACCTCAAGGGTTCTGTCCAACTGTCCATTTCACTGTGCCCTGCAACTGGGAGTATGCTGCATATGTCATTTCCCAGCTTCCTGATTTGCTGTGCCTTAGAACCCTTCAGTTTGGATTAAGAGGTGGTTTTTTGGGGGGAGGCATCAACAGATGTACAGTTGTCCCTCCACATTCGCGGGGGTTAGGGCCATGGGACCCCCGCGAATGTGAAAAATCAGCGAATAAAAACTAGGTAATGCCACCGCCCTCCCGCCCCTCCAGGAGCAGCGACAGGGCCTGACATCTCCAGAAATGGGTGCAATTGGCACATTAGTTTTAACTGTGCAAATGCACTTCTGAACATGGCCGTTGGTTTTGAAAGCTGCTGGGGGGTCCAGCAGAGCCAACATGGACCTACTCCTCCTGTCCACTTCCTGGTGTAGGTCATCCACCAAGGTGACCAAAGCTGTTTCTGTCCTATATCCAGGCCTGAAGCCAGACTGAAATGAATCCAGATAATCAGTTTCATCAAGGAGCCCTTGGCACTGGGAGGTCATTACATGCTCTACTACCTTACCCAAAAAAGGGATATTGGAAACTCAAGTTGTTATTATATTCATTGCTATCATACATTTCCTCCAATACTGGGCCTCAAGGTGGTTTACAAATTATTAAAACCAGTACAAACATACAAAAACACCTGTGTATATGTTATTAAAAAAAAAAAAACAACAACAATTAAAAGCCCATTGCAGTCAGTTCCTAAAAGCCTGGCAGAATAGGAATATTTTCACTTACCAATAGAAGGAAAAAGAGAAGAGAGCTGTCCTAGACTCCCTAAGAAGAGTGTTCCAAAGTCTGAGATCAGTCACTGAAAAATCTGTCTCCCTTGTTCCTACCAGATGTGCCAGGGAAAGTATTGGGACGGAGAGAAGGGCCTCCCCCAAATTTCTCAGAGCTTGAACATACAGAAAGACATGGTAGCATGGACATGAGCAGTATAGGGCTTTATAGATCATAACCAGCATTTTGAATTGTGCCCAGAAACAGATGGACATCCAGTGGAGCTGTTGCAACAAATGTGTTGCATGCTCACTGTAGCCTTATATAGTAGGGCTACATTCAATTTAGCTGGTAGTTTGAAATTCCTCAGAGCAGATCAAAAATATAATAAAGATCTTTTTAAAGTATTAACAGCTGTGTAAAGGAGAGAAAGTTGACAGACACAAATTCTGCCATCATTGGTGTTGCAAATGATGGGGTATGGAGCAGTCATTTGGCTTTGGATAAGGAGAAGCTCACCCGTAGTAACCTCTCCAGTCTTCATTGGTTCCTTAACAACAGATAACAGTCCCAGCAGAAATGTTCATTTCAAAAGCACACTGTACACAAAACATTCATTTTAGTGCGATCTCTGTGGTCCACAAAGGATGAGAAACAGAGCAAAATGGCGCCTGTACCATTTGGGGCTGGTTTCCATCTGCCTCTTCAGAAATACTTTTGGAATAATCCCTGAATCCCATTTTGGGAGAAAGGCGGGATATAAATGCAATACATAATACATTCAATACATAAATAAATAATAAATAAGAATAATGTGTAGAAAATCCATGTCTAGAAGTTCACATAGCTGATCAAACAAACAAAAAAACCAAGAGAGAGAGAGAGAGAGAGAGAGAGGTGAGATTTATGAACAACCAAGTCACTGCTTTTCTGTTTTGATCTTTCTGAAGTACCAAGTTTAAATCCAGAACATTTAGAACACTCTTGGGGTGGAATACTTGACTGTTTCTTTGTTTTTTGTTTAATCAGCATCATTGAAGGCTAGTAATACAGAGGTTTAGATTGCAAGACTAGACTAAATGAATAAGGCACTCTTCCCCAATGATGTGCCCTTCAGAGGTGTTGAACTCCAATTCCCATCTTCCTCAGCAGGCATAGCCATGTCCTACTGGCCCCTTTTCTGCCATATTCTTGCTAGCTATGAACTATGAACTAAGAGGAGTCATTGCACTAGGCTGTCAGCATTCCTAACTTTTAACCCATGTCTAGCCATGAAACCCACTGGGTGACCTTGGGCAAGTCATATTCTCTCACCCTCAGAGAATGGCAATGTCAAACCTTTTCTGAACAAATCTTGTCAAGAAACCCCCGTGATAAGTCCAGTACTGTATTTTAACAATGGTTGAAAAATGTTTTTCTCAAACACTGGGAAACCCTATTGAGAAGAATCCTGGACTGAGAGAAACTTCGCACTGTGGGACTTATTCTGTGCAAAATTCACACATGGGTAAGTGTTTGTGTGTGCAAAGAGAAAAACATTTTCTGGGCAGGAGACAGCATTTTTTGTGGAGAAAATAATATGTAGAATAATATGCAGAAATATCCCACCCACACCTTGAAAGTGTGACATTTTTGGACTGCAGCTGCCCCAATCCCCCAACTACTGAACCGATCTTATCCTTACTTTTGTCATTTCAGAGGGCTCAGAGATGAGGTTGAGCCCATCCTTACACCCTTCTTCTTGACACAGAACTGGTATAGAGGCACAGAAAGAGTGTGGACAGTGCTATGTTTGGCTTCCTTGTCCAGTGGGCATAGAATTGTTGTTTATAGTGTAATCCTGTACATGTTTACTCAGCAGTGGGACCAAGAGAAAGCCTCTCCCTGCAGATCTTAAAACCTTTGCAGGTTCATAGGGAGAGATACGATATTTCAGATAGTCTGGACCTAAGTCATGTAGGGCTTTATAGGTCAAAACCAGGACTTTGAATTGTGTCCGGAAATGAACCAGTAGCCAGTGGAGCTGTTTTAACACGGGCATTATATGCTCCCTATAACTGGCCGTGGTCAGCATTCTGGCCAGAGCATTCTGGCCTGACTGAAGTTTCCAAACAGTTTCCAAAGGCAGCCCCACGTAGAGTGCATTACAGTAGTCCAAATAGGATGTAATCAAGGCATGTGTCAACATACCTAGATCTGACATCTCAAGGAATGGGTGCAGGTGGTACAATAGTTTTAATGGTGCAAATGCACTCCTGGCTATTGCTGAAACCTGGGCATCCAGGCTTAGAGTTGAGTCTAGCTGCAAGCTTTCACCCAAGCTGCAAGCCTGAGATTTCAGGGGTAGTGTAACTCCATCCAGCACAGGCAGGGTCTATATTTGCTGATTCCCATAGATCTGCAGTCTTAATTGTTCAATAGGGGGAAGGAGTACATGCTAGCAGAATATGGTGATTACACAAGGCTTTACGTCCTGATGCTAATCACAATAGAAACAGTCAATTAAATGCCAAGGAGACTTAGATCATATACTTCTATTATGCCTATAGTGTACAAGAAGTGCAAGGGAGCCATCCAGTGATTTAAGGATTATTATCCTGCTTCATCAAAGTGTCTTGTGTATAGTGTTGTATTGATTTTTGAATGCTCATGAATAAGAGATGTTAAACAGGACTGTTGTCTTACATCCCATTATGCAGTTTGGAATGCTCTTTTTCACTCATGAAAGACTAGGTTTTTTCCATTAAAAAAGGAAGCCAATTCTGGCGATTTCTGGGGTGGGTGGGTGAAACTGTAATATTTTCCAAGGCAGGTTGACTTATAATAGAGATGAAGCAACCAACAGATGGCTGTAGTCTTTATTTTACAGGGAGGGAAAATAAAATCCTCTGCTGTTTCATAAGCCATCATACAACTGAAAAAAATATTACAGTTGTGTCCAAACTTTGCAAAAATCTTTAAGGCACATTTTCTTACTCTCTTATACAATGCAATTTTGGCCCAGTCCAGTCATCTTTAGATAAGTGCAATATATGACTATAGCTCCCTCAAATATTGGCTGAGTTTGCTACCTTTTGTGCATGGCAGTTCTTGGAAGCCAAGTTCCACTTGTATTCAGTTAGACCTATTGAGTGTATACAATTGTAGCCTTATACTGGAATTCTAATTATACCTATTAGGGGTTAAGTACCACTGAACACAATGGGAATTACTTCTGAGTACAGCTATACCTCAGTTTAAAAAGTAAATGTGTTCCTGTGTTTCTTCTTTAAAATATATTTTGGTACCGGAGGCAGAAATAATATGGAAAGAAGGATCGGTTCCTAGACTGCAAAAGAAGGAGTAGTTCAATATGTTATATCAGCCTTTTTATTCAAAACTAACAATATACACATGAGAAATGAAATAACTATGTGCATGCTCAGTAAGAGATTCTGGAGGTAGTAGACGGACACATACAGCTATAGAATCCAAAGACATAGCCGTGTTAGTCTGGAATAGCAGTAAGCAAGGGGATCTTGAGTTAGTCTCAAAGGTGCTACAAGTTCCCCTTGCTTAAATACAGCTTTTGGAATTTATCAGATTAGCATCTAAAAACACTGTAATTCCACGAATTAAGATAGCGGGAACATTGTAGCATTATAACACTTATTATCATACATAGCTGTAATCACGCGAATGAAACGCCACAGAATTATTGCACAGCAACCACTAGTGCTTTAAGAATGGGAGTTTATTTCTGCGATTTGTGTCTTGGTAGTGCAGTGGTACCTCTGAGCATAGCAAGAGGATCAGGCATCAAATAGTTCTTGTAGTAGAGTTAGCAAACATCAGGCTGAAGATATGAGCACACAGACAAAGGCTTGTGTCTAAACTGCTTTCCTTTACTAGAGCGTGTTAAAGTAGTATTTACAATGCATCTAGGTCTCCTAGCAAGCAGACTACATAACACAGCAGATATACAGTACAATCTAGCACTGTACAGCTTAGACTGTGTGTGCACAGTCTAAGAGCAAAATCCAAGTACAAGGCAGTGTGTGGGAACATCGAGTTATACAGATACAGAAGCAGCACATTCATGAGTTATACAGTTAGTAGATTTTCCTTGTTTTTTTTTTCAGGCTGTGAGGCCATGTTCTGGAAGAGTTTACTTCTGATGTTTCGCCAGCATCCGTGGCTGGCATCTTCAGAGAATGGTTGGGTAGGAATATGTGTGGAGTTTATATACTGTAAACCCCTGTTGGGGAGTATATATAAATTTGTGTATTTGAATGGCTAGTTTCTTGGTGTAGATATGCAAGGAAGATTAGTTTCTGTTTGGCTAATGGTTGGTTGTTGGCCCATTATCTGCTGGAAACCCCCCTGTCCCTATAATGGGCCATCAACCAACTAATAGCCAAATAGACGCTAATTCTTCTTGCATATCTACACTCAGAAACTAACCATTCAAATACACAAATTTACATATATTCCCCAACAGGGTTTACAATTGTGAAGACACACCCAATTAAAGGTGGTGGCAGGTTTGGGTGTGCAACGCCAGTACCCTGGTGAGACCAAACTCTTTTACCCAAAAAGGCTCTGATGCTGAATATAAAGTTCAAAAAAGGAGGAAGTTTATTTTAAAGAACAAAAGTAAAGGGCTTTTTCCTCCCCAGCTCTAAATGCTTGAAATAAAAGGTACTTTACGGTTTGAGTTTCAGCAAACTTCAGAGTGTCATTTCTCTGGGTTTGATCTTGGTTTGATCTCCTCACTCAATGGAGCTGGTGCAGGGTCTTTCAGCTCCTGATTCCTTTGACTTATTTGTTGCTGGCAACTAATTTGGCTAAATGGTGTAAGAAATGCCCTTCCCAGCTGTCTGGGCCTGTTTGCCACCAATAAAACAGCTCCCTGCAAGCTCACAGCAAAGACTGAGCAAAAAACTAAAAAACTTCTAGCTAACTAAAACAGAGCTTGCTGGGAAGGGACAAACCAAACCTGGAAAAATGCAGGGGAATTCTTCAGCTCCTCCCACAAATCTAATACAATGAAACATTCCTATGCTCAGACATACTAAGGCCTGAACTAAAATGAAGAAAAATGCAGGGAAGATTCAAACAGTCCTGGCTGGACATCACAACAGTATATAAACTCCACACACATTCCTACCTAACCATTCTCTGAAGATACCAGCCACAGATGCTGGTGAAACATCTCTTCCAGAACACGGCTTCACAGCCTGGAAAAAAACAAAGGAAAATCTATGGATGCTGGCCATGAAAGCCTCAACTTCACATTATACAGCTAGTGTTTCTCATACACATGGGCTACACAAGATTTTCCTAGGCAGATAAGGGTATACTCCCCAACTTCCGTTCCCACAGTAGCCTCTTAGATAATATCTAGATATGCTAGCCAGCAGCATTTAGCCAGCTCACTGCTGGCCCCTGCAGGCAGTAGCACATTACACCATGTCAGCTCTTTACAGTATACATTTTGCTGTGATTGCATGTCTCATCACCTTGACAATTTGGCATGAGTGAGATTTCGGCTGTTCTCACAGGAAGACATGAGCACGCCTAAAACTACCCCCCCCAATTAACAAAGTTAATGAACATACAAGCACTGAAACAAACCTAAAAACATGCAAACTAGATGGGACAGTTCATAAAAAGAGAGTCCTGTGCTTCATTTTCACAGAAGTTTGCTCACTGAGGACCACCCATTCATGCTGTAATCTCGTGATTACAATGGGACATGTTTTCGCACACCCTAAATACTGCAAAAAAAGAAATATTGGTGATCTATTGATGGCTTATCCTGTCAATTAGAAGTGACGCCTTATTCACGGCTGGGGCACAGGGTAACCACAAGATGACGACGATGTCATGCGATGGCTGTGACCGTTCATGCTACCATTACTTCATAGTCCCACAATTTTTGCTGCATCTGATAAAGTCCATAATAGGATCAGCTAGCGTGGAATCCCATTCTTTCCCAGCCCAAGCTTTTATTGCATTAATGCAGACTTGTTGCTGCAACAGCAGGCAGCTGTTTGACACAAAAAGTCTGTGTGTCTCCAGCCCGCCTTCATTATGCCCATGCTGATGGTTTTAAAAAAACCTTCCAGGTAGGCAGAAGAAAAGGAGGAAAAGGGGGTCTTGGCAGGCATAAAGACTTTGCAAAAAAGAGCTTCTTTGTCAGAGGTTTTGTTAACTCAGGTGTTCCTGTATTAAACATATGTAGGATTTCTTTGTTAGTGTTCCATGTGCCTGCTGGTTTTCATTTTCCTTCCTTTAGACCTCCTGTCCTCTTTACCCGCCCATCCTGTTGAGTGAGTCAGAGTGAAAGCAGAAGCTAATGAACGTTACATAGGGTGAAGCCAAGCAGAGCCAGCAGAGCTATTTTAAAACGGTCTTGGTTTACAGTTCTCCATGTCTTTTATTGCTTGCCCTATTGCTCTAGATTATGTTCTCGTTCTGCAGTGAAGTGCAGGAATTTCCTAAAGGGGAAAATCTGCCTTAGATTTTTCTGCTTATGACATTGGTGAATCTATTTTTATGATAAACAATGTGGAGAAGAGACTCCTAATATCAGAACAAAAGAAACAGCAGTGATTTAGTTAAGGGCTGCAGATGCCAAGAATATCTAAATGTCGAATAGTTTCCAACTAGGAGAAGGTACCCTGCTAACAGGACTTCAGCTGATCTCTGCAATTATGGAGAAAATAATGTTTGTGGCGCTTCCAACTGTATGTGTTCCTAAAGCCTTGACCCATATATAGCTCCTGATGATATATAATCATTGGTAGGCTTTCAGATGGTCCCGTATGAGACCAAAAATTAATTCCAGATGAGTAGCCATATTAATTTGCTTCAGCAGCAGCAGCAAAAACTTTGTGGACTCTTAAAGACTGGCAGATTTGTTGCAATACAAACCATCATTATCTAATATATTTCACAGAACTATATAGATCTAGATATATAGATGTAGACACACATGCACACAGTGATTATGCATAATGGAATAAAAAAAGTTGGGCTGTTTCTATGCAAAACTGCATAAACACAACATTTGGTTATCTTGGATACCTTTTGAGCTTTGCATAGAAATCTCACAGACTGCACTTTTCTCATTTCATGACTTTTAACAACTCTGTTTACCTTTTTAAAAAAACCTCTGAACCTCTGTGTGTATGCATTCATAATAAATATTAAATCTGCCAACTCATGTGTCTAATGAGAAGAGCTGTAGCCCATGTAGGTTTTAGGCTACATTGAAAATAAAGTCAAATCAAGGCTTCCCACAAGGAAAAAATGATGAACCAGGTTAGAAGTCTACTAAGAACTACTTCTACACTCAGGTCTGCCTGTGTGGGTGCTTGTAAATGAGTGGTAAAACACATGATCTTAGCCAGACTGAATCCTTGCTTTCTTTGAGTATGGCAGGGCAGGACTCTTTGGGCCCTCTTTCACAGTAAGCAGTTATAGCACCATGATTGTACTTTAATTGGCATGGCTGCATCCTATGAAACCCTAAGGTTTATAATTTGCAAAGCATTAGACTTCTCTAACTGATAATTCTAAATACCCCTCCCTAAACTGCAAATCCTAGGATTCCACAGGATGTTGCCATGGCAGTTAAAATGGAGTCATATTGCTATAATTTTGTAGTATGAAAGGGTCCATTGAAACCATGGAGAACTGCTGCCAGTCAGTGTAGAGCAGCTTTCCTCAAAGCTGTGTCCTCCATATAGTTTAGGCTTCAACTTGTAGCATGTATGGCCATTAGCTAAGTTGGCTGAGAGGGGTAATGGAGCACTGAAATCCAAAACATCAGGAAAGAACCAGGCTAGGGAAGACAAGTGTAAACTGTTGAGCTTAACAGATCAGTGGTATGTCTGATTACAAGATGATTGTAGGTAGTGAGGAAATGCTGCTAGATAGCAGGTAGATGTTAGACGAACACATGTGTCACTGTCACATTTGGGACCAGTTTAAGAATTATGTTTAAATAGGACGCTCAGCCATACTGGGTGACCTTGGGCAAGTCACACTCTTTCAGCCTTAGAGGAAGGCAGTGGCAAAGCCCCTCTGAACAAATCTTCCATAGGGTTATTATTATGTACTATGGGTCCTGCTTGTGTAACAGGGTTTGTTCTAGGTATGAGGAGGTCCAAAACAAAATACCTTCTGGTACACCTAGCTTTCATTGGTGGGCCCTAACAACAGTTGTCTGATATAATAGATTACATTATATGATATGGAAATTACTTAGGATTATCCACACCCTGGTCTAACTTTATAACAGGGTCCCTGGGCCAGAGAAAGTTTGGATTTACAGTTGTCCTTCCATATCCACTGATTTGGTATCCAAGGATTTAAGTATTTACTGCTTGAAAATATTCTTTAAAAAACAGTAATCTGAAAAGCAAAACTTGATTTTGCCATCTTATATAAGGGACACCATTTTGCTATGCCATTGCATATAATGGGACTTGAGTATTCATGGATTTTGGTATCCACGGGAGGAGGGGTCCTGGAACCAAACCCCAGAGAATACGAAGGGACAACTGTACTGTTATTTTGCTCATCCCTTGTCCCACCCCTTATTTTGGCTCTGCTGCTGGTAGATCTTAGCCATAAAGCAGGTCTGTTGGCAAATTTCTCTGTTGGCCTATCGCTGAGAACAGCTGGCAGAAAGATTTCAGCTAGGAGAAGAGATTTGTGTTGAATCCTAACTTCCAACAGCTGGCTCATCTTTGAGTTAGGACTGCAGTGCCACCTGCTGAGAGCCCAGTTGCTAGACCTAAGCATTTTAGCTAGTGAATTAAGTCATAGCAGTGATTGACATGCCTTGTCTATGAAAAAATAATTTACTGGTTCATTTAAAAGTCTTTTTTTGGACCACCATAAAAAATATGAAATCCAAGGATTAAATGTAACTGTTATTGAGCAGTAATTTTTTCTACTCACCCCATGGTATTAATAAAGACAGATATTCATGATCTTTGTAATTCAGGTCTCATTTAATGGGCTTGTCTATATGGGCAAAATACTCTGTCTTGCCCCATCTCAGAGCCCTGCAATCTATATGATGCAGGGCATTTGCCCCATTCTGCCCCCCAGGCAGTCTTCATCACCCCCAGGGAATACGGGGCTGAGACAGGGAGGGTGAGGTAGGCCCTTTAATGTGTTTTTTTTAAAAAATGCCCACTTTAATCCAGTCCCATTGGCAAACAATGGATTCGCCCCTATGTGTCTGCAGGAGCTCGTCCTAGCAGGCCGACCCTCACTGCTGCTGCCATCTCATTGGCTGTCCCAGAAGGAAGGATCTCACAGCATGTGACCAAGGCTGATCATATACTGGGGGCCTCAGTCACATGTTGTGGGGCCCCTTTCCTGCCTTCCAACTCAGCAAGGAAAATTGTGGCAGCTGCAGCAACGGACAGGCATGCCTGTCAGGACTTCCTCCTGTTCTGTGGAGGGAATGGGGAACAACGGGACAGACCTGTGGCCAGGAAATGCTGGCGGGGAGCTGGTGTATCCTGGCTCATGTAGATGAGCCCAATATTTTTCTCTGAAATGCCTTTAAAAGACTATTCAGCCAATCAATGAAGATACAACTCATCATTTTTGTAAACATATTGTGTATCAGCTGGGCTGTGGCTGAAAGGTTGTGGGTTATGGCAGCACTGGAAAGTAGCCTAGTGTTAAACTTTGGATACAACATTGAGTTGGAATATTGGGGGGAAATGTGGAAGGCTGACTTAAAGAATGTATTATAATTTGAAGGAAAACTTTTATAAGATGCTCTTTTAATGGGTATTCCTGCATGGCAGGGGTTGGACGAGATGGCCCTTGTGGTCTCTTCCAACTCTATGATTCTATGATCTATGATCTACTACAACAATTTTTTTCTCTGGGGAAAAGGAATGAAAGCTCTGTGACAACCCTAGAATGTAGTCACTGGGGTTTCTTGGTATGCAGGCTTTTTATAGGGGAATGCAAGGGTGGGGCTGTGATGTTGATAGTTGATTCTAGGAAGAGTACAATTTGTCAAGAGATAGGGGGCCTTTATACAGGATGAAGGGAACCAGGGAAATAACTGAGGGTATCAGCTGCATTTGGAAAGACATATTCTATGCATAAAGTCTGTTTACTGGGGGTTGAGTGGGGGAATAAAGAAGTACATCTAACATAGGTTTCTCAGAGAACAGGTTTACCTTTTTTTTTTTTTTTTAATAGACTTGGTGCCCAGGTTATCACCTCTACCAGAAGCAATAGACCTGTTCTCTTAAACCATTAGGGCTTTTTCCTGTACAAAATGTGCTATGTCAAAAGGATGCTTTGCAGTTCAAAGTTCAAGTTCAAAGTTCAACAGTGCTTTTATGTTAGCTGATATACAAACATTGCTAATGACAATTAGCTAATAACAATTAGCTCAGTTGATGAGGACAGGGGTGAGAACCTTCTTGGTGGCTACTGCTAGGCTTTGGAATCTGATCCAGAGGAAGCAATCTGTCCCCTCTCTGCTGTCTGTTTGCTGGCAGGCAAAGGCTTTCTTGTTTAAACAGGTCTTCAGCCTTAATGGATCAGGTTGGAATGACATGCAATTAGATGTGCTGTTTTTAGTATGTAATATGTATTTTAATTATTTATCTCTTTAAAGTAGTGTTTTAATTGGATGTATGGTTTAAGGAGTGGGCCTAAATACCCTGAAGGCACCAGATCCTTTCTGATCATGGGAGCTAAGCAGGATCAGCTCTGGTTAGTACTTGGATAGGAGACTACCAATGCATACCAGATGCTGAAGGCTATATTTCAAGGAAGGAACTGGCAAAACCACCTCTGAGTATTCCTTGCCTAAGAAAACCCTATGAAATTCATTGGGTCACCTACTTGAAGGCACCCACACGTGAGAGGTGACTTGAAGGCACCCATATGTGAAAGTCCAGCAACAGAGATTGGGGAATAGCAGAGGGCTTCCTCAGGTTTGAAGAGACATTGTTAAATCATGTGTCATCTCTCAAGAAAGGGATTGAGACGTTCTGCAATTCACAACAGGAGCCCACAGCACCACAAACATGAAATGTTACTTACCTGAAATTATAGTAACTTGTGAATGGCTTTTTGCTCCAATCAGGTTACAAGCAGGTGAATGGCCATTACACATAACACCTTGTGGATTAGAGGTCATGTGCATTAAAGGACCACATCACAAATATGGAGGAACCTCTGGACAAAAGTACCAATAGTATAACTCACCACTTTTTGAAACATAATGATTTGGTCCCCAGTCGGTACACATTTAAGGTTAAATATGCAGTGCCTGTGTTGCTATCCTTAACTCTATTTTCCAAGTAGACTTTCAAAATGCCTAAATAATAATATGAAGCAGTTCTCCCATGGGTGACACCTCCAGCTTTTAAAATCAATTCTCTGCTATAGATAATTAATTCCATTCTTCACACCATCCCATACCTTTTGATCCTTGTAATTATTTATTGCCAAGCTGGCTTAGGATAGTACAGGAATAGAGACTAGGAAGCCTTTTAAAAATACAATTCATATGTCAAAAAACCCTGTCACATTTGTCTGCTTAGATTTATTTCATACTTGGGAGATTTATTTCATACATTTCTTACTTTTGAGAAAAGTCTTCTAAGTAACTGTATATTTTAAATATATGTTTCTTTATTTCTAAGAGTTAATCACACAAGATGATAGAAGAAAATATATATTCAGGCCGATCAACAGAGGCCAGTTGGGGCAGGATGTTGAGGACTGGCAGCCATGGAAGGAAATGGGAAGAGTACAAAATAGAGCACTCCTACAATCCCTGCTCAAGACCTCCACTGTCCATCTATGCACACTTCAAAATTTTACTGTGGCATATTATTATTTGCAAACATGAAAAGCTTCCTCTTGGGGGAAAAATATGTTTTACATACTCAAATCTACAATGGTGTAGGGGTTGTTGTTTGTAAGAAAGTGACATCTGAAGTCATCCTGTAAAAGGAATTAGTGCCCAAACTTAGATTTCGTCATTTTCTACTTATTTTGGTCACCATACTTCCTTTTCCCGCCCCTTGTCTTAAATTTCCAGAGTTTGGAATCTTTTAAAGCTACACATTTGTTGACCTACTCTTTTTTAAAATACTCCTTTATAACACATTAGTAGTGCTACTTTCAAATTTAAAAATCAATATAAAATACTAAAAATTGCTTCAGATGGCCCTGCCCCTTCCCAAAGCCTCCCAATAATGAGCTACAGTTTCATTACTTAAAAACATAATACAGTATTGTCATTTCAATGCTAAAAGTGATTATTTTGGCAAATGGCTGTTTTTAAAAAGTAATGAGTAACACTGTTACCTTTAAAGGGTTATATCCAAGCTTTTTGAATTTTCCACTGTTCAGCTTCATTGCATGACTATGGGCTCTAGTACTGTGAGAAAAGGGGGGAAACCCCTCTTTATAATTTTATACAACTCTGTCATGTCTCTCTTCCCCCATTATTGACTTTTGTCCAAGCTGAAAAGCAGCAGTTGTTGAAACCATTTCCTCAAAAGGAAATAGTTTCATCCTCTTGATTATTTTGGTTGTCTCTTTCTACATCATTCCAGCTCTACAACATCCTTTCTGAGGTGGAGTGGTGAGAATTGTACTGAGTAGCCTATGTATGATCACACAGTAGATAAATATACAGTAAAGGCATTGTGATATTGACATTTTACACCCGTTGAACAGATATATTAATTGTATATAAATTTGAAGTATTATATACAGTACATGTTCTCAGTCAGATAGTGTTTGTTTTGTTATGCAATTATGTTGAGATATTTGGATAGTGTCATACTCTCCAACTGTCCCAGTTTGGCAAGGGATAATCCCAATTAATCCTCGGCCATTCCCCTTTTTCAGCTTATAAATTTCCCAGTTTCTCTGTTCTCCCACTTTCCCATCTGTTCTCAGTTTATTTCAGTTGCTGCAAACTGAATTCAATATGTAAAAGTAGTTGGTGCTCCGCTCAGCAGCGAAGACAGGAAGGGAAGGGGTTGAATCTTGCCCTTCCTATTAGGCTCAGATAAAAGCAAACTGCTGCAGGCTCTGCTGGCTTGTCAGTCCTTCCTCATTAAAAGGAGCAAGAATAGATACTGAAAAGCATGTACTATGAATCAGCAGAAAAAGGCCCAGGCTTTTAAAATATTAAATTTAGACCATCAATAAGCACATGGAGACCAATCTCCTTTTTCTGCTTCATCATTATAACTTATTTGCTATCTTGACCATGCTTTGATGTTGCTTGACCACACATGTCCCAGTTTTCATCTGTGAAATGTAAGAGGGTATGTAGTATGCAGAATAAAGTGAAAAAGCAAGAAAAACACTACAAGAAGAGTCTGGAGAAGCTTCCTAGAATGTGATTTGGGAGATTTTCCTTATGCCATGGATCATATCTTCCTGTCCATTTGGGTGAAAGGAAGATCACATTTTGTAGGCGGTTAATCTGGTTTCTGAGCCAGCTTGTGTAGCATATGAATAAACCATCCATGTCAGTTGTTATGTACTGCTTGTGTTATGACAGCAAGAAGGAATAAGATAACTTAATCTGTTCCCAGATAGGGTCTGTAAGCTCTTCATACTCCATGACTGAAGAAGGCGGCTAGTAAAAGAGCTGAGGCACCCTGAGGACAAAAGCTTAACCAGCAGGGTGTCAAATGCTGCATACATATTTCAGCCTCTGAATAAGCAGCTGGATTCATTCTCAGAAGGGCTGAGCTTCCCCTGCAAAATCGCTGTGAAAGCATATTACAGTAACTTTAAGAGCTTTCCTATTACTCTCAATAGGTGTAAGGCACAGGAAGATTCCAACCTCAGTGAAGACTCAAGAAGCTCCATCCATAGTGCTTGAAATGAGCTTAGGTGTGTGGTGAACATAAGGCATTTATCATGATTCATCCCAAATACAGCTTTATCTTATTCAGAATTTGGTACATGGTAGATAAATCGATGAGCCAGGAAAGCCCTCTGTTCAAATCTTCCCTCATCTGTGAACTCACTGAATGGGCCATGACTAGGCCATTGAATCCTAGATCCCATCTCTGTTGGGGGACATGATAAGGATTGGGCTGGGTTGAAATTGTTTGTACCATTTTTGCTGTGAAACAATGCTGTCAGGGTTAGCTGAAAACAGCCACCAAGGGAAAGTTTGTGTGGGATGGAGAATCAACAGATTGTGTGAAGGCAGCAGAAATACAGCTGGTCACCTTGACTTTTAAAAAGAAAAAGTCTAGGTGTGTGCACACACTCTGTCTTTAAGCTCCTGGGTGGTACTGGCTACCACTTCCCCCAAGCACCCTCTGGGAAAAAACATAGCAGAAGATGGCCTCACTTGCTCTTTTTCTTGGAAGCTCTGAAGGAAAAAAAATGGAAAAGTAAAAGAAGGTTCCATTGGTACAATTGGCTGTTTTCTCTTCTGTCCCCTGTTCCTATGTACCACCCACACTTTGCTGCCTCCTAAAGTTAATAAAATAGGGAACACCTTTCTTACAGAGTTATGAAGATAAGCAAAATGAGATCTCAGAAGGTAGGAATAAAACTGAAAAATACTTTGGTAACTGGAAATTTGGGATGAATCTAATACATAAAATCCAGCAGAGACAATGTCATGTTCTGTCTTTATGGTTGAGGGGAATCAAATACACAGGACGGGAAGTTATCTTCTTCTTTAAAAAGAATCTCTGGACTGCAACTGATTGCAACTTGAGCATGAACCAGAAGTTTGAGCTGGCTGCAAAAAAGGCTAACATGATCTTAATCTGATGCATTAACAGAACCAAAATTTGCAAGTCATAAAAAGTAACGTTCTACTGCATTCTCGCTAGTTGGATGTCATCTGAAATACTATGGCCAGCCCTGGACACCACATTTCAAGAAGGATTTGAAGTAGCTCAGAGGAGGTTCAGTGATGGGGAAAGCATGTCTTGTGAGGAAAATTTGAACTACAGTTGTCCCTTCATATTTGCTGGGGTTTGGTTCCAGGACCCCCCGTGAATACTAAAATCCATGAATGCTAAAGTCCCATTATATGCAATGGCATAGCAAAATGGTTTCCCTTATATAAGATTTGATTTCTGGATTATTATTTTTTAAAGAATATTTTCAAGCTGTGAATACTTAAATCCGTGGATACCAAATCCACAGATACGGAGGGACAACTGTAACTGCAGAAACTTGGGGAAAAGTACTGAAGGAAGGCATGATAGCATTTTTCAAATGCCTGTAGGGATGTAACATAGATGAGGACAAAGACTAGTCCTCTGTTGTTACAGAGATTAGGACTAGCTGTAATGTTACAATAAAGTAGACCTAAATAACAATGTATGTATGAGTTTATTGTTATGGATCTTACGCACAAAGAAACCTAAGCTAATTTGAGTGTATGAATTTTAGATGAATGATTTCATTCTGAGTAAAGTTGCATGCAAGAGCTAGCATAGTGTAGTGGTTACTGATTCTAAATTTCCGAGGCACTGCAGATTGGAGAGCTGGAGAAGGGTAAATGAAGTGCTCTTCTGGTTATGGAACTCATTGAGACAGACAGCTCAAGAGACCCCTCCGGGTCCTGCTGTAACCTCTTCTATCTACATTCCCTTTGAGTAGGAGAGCATGGCATTTCCAGTGCCCTGATCTCCAGCACTTCAGAAACCCTTTAGTTGGGGTGTTTCCTGACTTAAGAGGTAGGTTTTGGGGCCATAATTCAGTTTTTAACAACCATACATGTGAATCCCCAAAGCTACGAGATTTTGAGCCCAGTTTATGATCTCACAAATATGGAATAGGATGCTAGCCTTGGTTTTAGATGAAGCAATTGTCATCTTAGAAGCAGTCTCCCCTTCTTCTCTTGATTTCTTTTTTAATTTTTAGTTGGCTTTTTAAAAATATAAAAAGAAAAGAATAGTGGGGAAAAAAAGATTTAAAAAAGGAAAAATACATAGGGTATGAGTATGAGCTGTTGTTGTTGTGTGCCTTCAAGTTGTTTCTGACTTATGGCGACCCAAAGGCGAACCTATCATGGGATTTTCTTGGCAAGATTTGTTCACAGGGGGGTTGCCTATACCTTCCTCTGAGGCTGAGGAAAGAGCGGGACTTGCCCACGTTCACCCAGTGGGTTTCCATGGCTAAGCAGGGATTTCAAGCCTGGTCTCCAGAATCATTAGTCCAGTGCTCAAACCACTACACTATACTGGATCGAGGAGCCTGAGCTAAGCATGTACATTAATATAAGATTATCTTATATTCAAAAAAAAGTATTTCCATGAAGCTAATGCCTGTTCAATACATGTCTATACACAGCCAGCCCTCTTCACTCTTTTGAGATGATGATTACCTTCTGTATCTACTATGAGGGTTAGTTTTAAATAATAATTGTTTAAAAATTTACTCATAGATTAATTAGGGATACCTTTTCAGTTGACAAGAGATGTGTTCAATTAATCCCTTCCTTCTTTGGCAAAAGGTTTCCACAAGGCAGTTGGGCCCAGTCTGTACATTTCTACTGACAGAATTTATTTGCCCTGTGACATCTGGACATCTTTTCACAATTCAAGCAAAGGCTGCAACTAGCATAAGAAGCACTGGCAGGGCAGGGAGCTGCAGTGAGAACTCTGTTACTTCACCTTCTGGACCATCTTTCATCCTCAGGCAAAGCAAACAAAGCTCTTATCTTTTTCTTTTTCCTTCTTTGGTCTTGAATTCCACGTGTCACATGATGAGATGGGGTGGGGACTGATGATCACCTCTGACTCCATTCAGTAAAGTCTCATATGTGTCTCCTGTCATCTGACTGGAGGTGATAAAGAAACAGAAAGCGAGCAGTGGGTTTTCATTCCTTGGGTTATTCCAGGACAAAGTTTAATGTCAAGGGAAAGGGGATTATTAACTCACTTTAACTTTAAACCATTTATTTTCTTTTTTAACTCAAAGTGAATGTAGGGAGGGTGCCACACCAGTTGTTATGTGTTAACAGAAGAACAAGAGTGAATGTCAGGTGCATATCATTAAAATGTAAAATAATTCTTTCCCGTTCAGAGAAGCAAGAGTATTGACTATCAGCATTCATTCAAACGTGTTTATAAAAGGTAAAAAAAAGTAAATCAATTTGCTTTACTGTAAGGTTGTAAAATAGAGAATAAAATAAAGTATATTATAATATAGAGAGCCAATCTAATGGAGACCAGAGTTCAAATCCCCACTCAGCCATAAGAACACACTGGGTGACCTTGGACAAGTCACCATTTCTCACCCTCAGAGGAAGGCAATGGAAAACCTTCTCTGAATTAATCTTGCCAAAAAAATCCTATGATAGGGTTCCTATAAATCAGATTTTACTTGAAGGCACATACAAGAACAAGATTATAATCTTGGATAGAGGTTTGTTTGTAGTTTCTAACTTTTATCTTGCAGCTATAGCATAACCTACAGTGAACAAGATGTGATCCGATTTCTTGCAGAAGCAAAAACTTTGGATTTGTATAACAGTTCATATCTTGCAAAGTTTATCTTGACTGCCACTAAAGGTGATGTTTGTTAATCTTCAGTAAAAAAAATGGTCTAATTAGTTTCAGAAGACAAAAGGCTAGATGGTTGCAGCATGGCTGGACAGAATCTCCTCCAGGAGTGAAGAATTTATGGCATTTTTTATATGGTGGTCCCCAGTTTCCAGTCAGCCTCATGCAGTATGGCCAATGGCCAGGGGTGGTGAGGGGTATAATCCAACAACGTATGGAGGGTCACAGGTTGCCTACAGCTGATCAATTCTAGGTTTACACTGTGCTCAGTATTATTATATATTTGAGTCATTGCTGCTTTTGTACCACTTGTAATTGCTTATGCAAAGTAAGGGTCTGTCTATACGATTAAAAAAAAATCCATTTTGGGGGTAAAAAATACGAATAGGCAACCGTTCGTATGCATGCAATCCGCCTACATAATTTTTTTACCCCCCTAAACAACGTATGAGCCCCCTTCCCCAGCTGGCTGGAGCAAGCAAGCCAAGCAGCAGTTTTAAATCTCCTACCGCTTTTTTTTAAATTTAAAAAGGTGCCTGCTTTGCAGACATTCGGTTTTCCCTATTTACAAAGTAAAATAAAAATAAATATATATAAAATTCATGGGCTTACTGGACTCTCGCTTAGCCGGGAATCCAACATGGCGGCCGCTCCCAATTCCCCTCCTTGCTAGCCCCACCCCCTCTACTCAGCCAGCCAATCAGATTACACTGCCTGTTCATATGTGTGTGAACGGGGCGTACAGACCATCAGCCATTCGAACAGCTGTACGTATTTTATGCCGAGATCTGCTAATCCTCCCGAATGCCGAATCCACATAGTTTATGGGGGATTCGCTAGCCCCCCTTCTGAATGACACATATGAATCCAAATGGCTGTGTGTATGGAAGAGCGATCTTCCGAACGGCGTACGTATTTTTTTTACTGTGTAGACGGGACTTAACTCTCATTTTCTCTAAAGTGCAATGCAAAGTTTGTAAGGCCACAAGTTAATCCTGAATTATTGTGCCTAAATCCTTCTAATTTATTCCTCAGGATTTTAGTTGACCCTCAGGAAGATTTGGCAGACAAAAAATAAAAAATAAAATAAACCATGGCGTCACGCATTGGTTTACGGATGCAGCTCATGAGAGAACAAGTACAACAAGAGGAGCAACGGGAGCGCATGCAGCAGCAGGCAATGATGCATTACATGCAGCAGCAGCAGCAGATGCCAATGGCTCCAACCCCAGCCATCAACACACCAGTTCATTTCCAGTCCCCACCCGCTGTGCCAGGAGAAGTCTTAAAGGTACAGTTGGCACTGTGTAATGGGGAAGTTGAACAGGATTAGCCATTGACATATGCAAATTGCAAAATCCAACATGTCTTGTTTACAAATCAGCAAAAAACTTAACTTCAGATAAACAGTGCTGTGAATGCCTAAGTGGATTTACATTCTTTTAGAAAACATGTGTTTTGTATTTCCTTAAGAAGTGGGATTGGCCTTTTTTAAAGGAGTAGAAATTATTTTAAAGAAAATACTCAGGGCCCAGGTAAAAACAAACAAACCCCAGAGTGCTCCGCAGTAATGGCAAATTGCAGCAGCTGCAATTTGTCTTAATGGTTTCTTGACCTGACTCGCTGTTTTGTTTTTTAAACACTGGGAAAAGCCACAAAGGCTTTTCCTTCGGAGTTTTTGACATTTTTGGCCCCCCTCCTTCCAAATATGGCATAATGATGCAGGATCCCATTGAGACAGTTAGGATTCTCCTTGCATTCTGTGAGGAGTATTTTCGCCATTTAGACAGCTCCTGAGATTTGCATACAGAGAAAGGATGTTTTCTAAAAGAACGAATTTTAGTACTTGCCTTTAAGTATTGTACACAAGAATTTTTTTTAATTGCTATTATTTGAATCATCCATGCCATCTCAGTACGAACTTTGATAAATCATCTTGTTACAGTATAATTTATTTGTTGCTGGGCTAAAAAGTTTTTTTTCATTTTTTTTTTAAATGGGACAAGGATGAGTTTTCCCCTACCCCAATTGGTTTAATTGCTGGGGTGGGAGGCAAGTGAAACCTTACAAATTCTTACCTTTTAAGTGTAATCATAACTCAATGTAACCGTTACTTATCTTTCCTTTTCTTTACAAACACATACATACATGCGTACCCACAGGTCTTGTTGCAACTTCTAATGACAATTTGTTAGCTGATAGGAGCTCAACTAGATTCCTGGGTTAAAATACCACTGGGAATACGAAGCTTCGTAAGAAGCTTCGTACTTAATTTATATTTAATTTCAGCTGCAAGAATAACAATAGCACAAAAGTGGAAGACACCGAATGCACCCACTCTAGAGGATTGAAATCCCAAGAAATGTTAGAATTAGATATTTTGACATCCAAAATCAACAATTTACCAAAGAAAAGGTCTTTGGAAAAATGGAAACCAATACTAAAGTACTGGGAAATGAAAGGAATGTATTATGACAGAGAGAATTTGATATTAATGGGATAATTTAGGGATCGATGAATTGTAAGATATACATCAAAAAACAATACAGGGAAAATTGCAGAGAACGATTAGATAAAATAGAAAATGAAGTCAATTTGTAAATAATTTCATAGAATCATAGAATTGTAGAGTTGGAAGAGACCACGAGGGCCATCCAGTTCAACTCCCTGCCACGCAGGAAATCTTGATCAAAGCATCCCTGACAGATGGCCATCCAGCCTCTGTTTAAAGACCTCCAAGGAAGGAGACCCCACCACGCTCCAAGGGAGTGCGTTCCACTGCCGAACAGCTCTTACTGTCAAAAAGTTCCTCCTAATGTTGAGGTGGAATCTCTGTTCCTGGAGCTTGCATCCATTGCTCCGTGTTCCAGTCTCTGGAGCAGCAGAAAACAAGCTTGCTCCATCCTCAATGTGACACCCCTTCAAATACTTAAACAGGGCTATCATATCGCCTCTTAACCGTCTTTTTTCCAGACTAAACATACCCAGCTCCCCAAGTCATTCCTCATAAGGCATGGTTTCCAGACCTTTCACCATTTTAGTCGCCCTTCTCTGGACACGCTCCAATTTGTCAATATCCTTTCTGAATTGTGGTGCCCAGAACTGGACACAGTATTCTAGGTGAGGTCTGACCAAGGGAGAATAGAGCGGCACTGTTACTTCCCTTGATCTAGATACTATACTTCTATGGAAACAGCCCAAAATCGCATTGGCCTTTTTAGCTGCCGCATCACACTGTTGACTCATGTGTTGAGTAGTTATATAAACTAACTACTTCAATAGTACCAACTATAGGAAGTCAAGAAGTATGTCTATGTTTGTTGAATGTCCGTATGTTGTATGATTGTTTGATGAAGTTACAAAGCCTTTGTTAAGAACTTACTTTATAAAACTTGAATGAGAATTAAGAACATATGAATAAAGATTTTATATATATATATATATATATATATATATACCACTGGGAACAATCATGATGTATTACTGGCTTGCTGTGTGACGGGAAACCACTGTTTGAAGCAGTGGCAAGGCTTTGGTGATTGCTGGAGGGAGACAATTAAATTTATTTATAAAGTAAGATCACTATCACCCCCCCCCCCAAATTGTAAAGAATCATCTCCCTCAGACTCTGTATTCTTCTCACTTTTGTGTGAAATTAATTAAGCCTCAAAAGTGGTGGTGGGCATGGTTTATTCACCTCCGTTTGAAGATTATTGTTGACTAGGGGACTACAGGCATAACTTCTGCATTTTAATACTGAAGGCTTATCTAAACGGTGAAAATACTCCTCATAGAATTTGAGGAGAATACCTTTTGTCCCAATGGGATCCTGCATCATTTTGCTGTATTTGGAAGGAGGGGAGCCAAAAGCACCATATATTTTGCAGGAAAAGCCTTTGTGGCTTTTCCTAAAAAATTTTAAAACCTGCAATGGAAATGTGCATGCCTGCTCGTTGGGACAACCAACTTGCTTTGCTGCACTTTCCCGATAAAAGCAGAAGGGAAAGCTGATTTGTCAGACATGCGCAGTGGGCAGAGCTTGCTGGCAAGGCAGCTCCCGGAATTGCCATGTTGAATTTTTGCTGTAGTGATCATGTGTTGAGGCAATGAAACAGCCATTTTCCCTGTTTATTTAAGTGGAAGGACTTCAGCACCTTGGATTTGTTTTTTTTAAAAAAATACTGTACAGCAGCAGCAACTTGCAAATAAAAACATGAGTAATTCACTCGCACACGCCATCTTGATTCGCAGGCATGCCCATTTGAACATCAAATGCAGATAGCTTCGTATACCGGCGATTTTTGCAAACAACCCATGGAGACAGATGAAAGCTGCTGTGAATTGGCATTACTGCACACCAATCCACATTTTATTGCCTTGTATAGACAAGCCCTGAGATTTGTGATGGAGCTACCATTGTGCATTGCACTTTACAGGGTTACCAACATAAGGTCCATGATAGACCAATGTCATTTACATGGGTTTTAAGTGTGGTTGCAGTTGGTGAATCTATAAGCCATAGTCTGAAAAGTCTGTATGCTATGGAAAAATAAGCCCCCTTTTTTCCCCTGAAGACATATTTAGTTGAAAATAATTGCACCCTTCTATGTGGATAGTTCACTGTGTTTCCTCTACTGACTTTTTAATGGTTACTTTTAGGTTCAGTCTTTCCTGGAGAACCCTACCACGTACCACTTGCAACGGTCACGAGACAAGAAGGTCCAAGAATTCCTGTCCGAAACCTATGGGAACAAATTTGCTCCACTGCTCAGTGCCCCTTCTCCCAAGCCTCCCCCTTCTGCCTCACCTGGTGTGAGACCAACGCCAAGCCATGTCTTGTCCTCTTCTGCAGGCAACAGCACCCCCAACAGTCCAATGGCAATGCTCAACATTGGCTCTAACCCAGAAAGGGAGGTGTGTAAGTTACAGTCTTGGAAACGATCTTGGAGAGGATAGTGGTGGATTTATAAAAAGGCATACAGGTCCAGCCTTGCTTTTTCTAGTACCTTACCAGAGAAAGCAGGAACACTGTTTGTGGGGAAGCCTATTTCCTTTCCAGGAAGCACTTCTCTCAGACGATTGCTTACACGAGAATTATTAGAACAGTACAATCATATGGTTCATGTCTTTCTGGATTCTGCCACTCCATATATGAATGCTCCCAGACAGATAGTGGAAGGAAGATGGGCTAAATCTGTTCTGAGCAAGTTTACAGGAGTGTTGAGTGAGTTTAGAGGAAGGAGAATTCAAGTATGCAGCCCTCTTCTTGCAACGTGAAGTGGTAAAGTCCAGCCAGAGGTGCATTACATGATTCTCCTGGTTGCATAACTTGATGTTTAGAGTGGGTGGGTGCGGGAGAGTCTGACTTTCACACTGCATTGAAGGAAATTATACATAAACACTAGCTGCAGGGGAGCTTTTATCCTCTTTCTTTTCTGGCAAGAGATGTAAAGAGACAGGTGAAATGAAACCTTCATTAGAGTCACCAATTTATCATTGTGTTTTCCATATCTATGCACATGCATGCATTCAAACAATATATCAGTATTGCTGACAGGGTTGGTGAAAACCCTCCTGTATCTAGCAGACTGTAATCCATGAAAGTTTGTGTTATACTAAATTTGTAAGTCTTTAAGACTACAAGACTTCTGTTGTTTTTGCTACAACAAAGTAACTAAGGTACTCCTCTGGAAATACTTCTTTCAGATAGATGACGTCATTGAAGACATAATGCAGCTGACAACTACGGTGGGATGTATTAACCCAGAAATTCATATGCCCAATACTGTGAGTGTTTCTGTTTTTGCCTCTTGCTGTCAGACAGGGAAGATCTAATAGAGCAATAAAAGCTGCCATGTCAGGAGAAAGGCGAGATATAAAATAAAATACCATTGTCTCCTGGCTGAAAGGTGGTGAAGCTTTAGGGAAAATCTTACTGAGACTGCCAGAGGGGTTAAAAGTTACAATGGGCATGCACTACAAGTCTGATGCTACTTGCACATCCACTTCCACCCCTAATTTCTATGTGTAAATGAGAATGGGAGTTCATCACAAAAGAGTGAAGTTTTAGAGATGCTGTTTCAGAGATAATGCCTTATTATTTCAGTTTAAATGCAAGATCAGAGCAGAACTATTAATACAAGGGAATGAACGGCTTTCATTTGTAGGGTTGCTGTAACTCAAAGCCAGCTTGACAGCACATAACAACAACAAATGCTAATTATCAAATGGGAGAGAGAAGATACACATAGATCTTTCTAAAGATAGAATGTAAAGAACTGGGAATTTAGTCCATCCAAAACAAGGCTGGGCAATAGGCTGTGTGCACTTCCTCGCAGGCTGCCTTTCTCTGCCCCCACTACTGACATTATGCTGGCAGAAATCTGTAGCACCCCTGCTGTTTTCCCCCGTTTAGTAAAAGTTATTTTCGAGGCTTGCTTCTTGCTGCTTACTTGGCTCTTGTTTCCTCCTTTTTGCATCATAAAGATCCATGTCCAGTCTTGCAAAGGCCCTTCCTGTACCATAAAGAGCTGTTGCTTATGCTGAAACTTGGTGGCAATTGTAGCAGCGACAACTTCAGTGGCAGTAGAGTCTTCCCTGCATGAGTCCATGGCGGCAGTGGGGGCAGGGAAAGGCAGGGTTCAGCGCAGCATACTTCTTTTCTAAACCAGTGCTGACTAGACTAGAATGGCTTTAGTTTCAGCTGCTCTGTTTTATTTAAAAAATGTATTATGTCAAAGATTGAACCTGGGAACCTGTGTATAGCAAGTTCTATACTATTAAATTATGCCTTCTCCCCCAAGAAGGAAAGAGGTCCTACAGGTCTTTTACAGACAGGGACTGGCCTGGGAACAGAGAGATGACTTGACTAAAAGGGCATGCTTATACTGATGGTTCAGATAGTGCCTTGGACTTGGGTGAAAATAGAAAATCCAGATAGCTCAGACACTTTACTGGCTTGGAGCTTGAGGAAAATCTTAGACTAAATTTAAAAATTTATTTATTTATTTATTTATATCCCACTCTTCAGCCACAAGGCTATCAGAGCAGCTTACAAATTGTTTTAAGCAATAGCTATTTACACATCTACACTGCATTAAACAGTTTCCAATGTGTGTTCGCTAATTGCCCCCACAAGCTGGGTACTCATTTTACCGACCTACGAAAGGATGGAAGGCTGAGTGAACCTTGGAGCCCGCTGGAATCGAACTTGCAATGTGGTGACTTGCAGTAATGGCATCAGTTCAGCTATAAATTGCAAATTAGATACAGAGGATAGATTCACTCTCTGATTTCTTTCCCAGCAAGTGATCTGGAGTCATCATTTGGTAGGAATCAAAGAGAATTTTGGTCCCATTCTAGAATTTTGAAAGCTGCTTTCCTGAGGCAAGATCTTATACAGCTCTCTCTCTCTCTCTGTGTGTGTGTGTGTGTGTGTGTGTGTACACAAGAGCCACATGGATGGATTGTAGTGCATCAAGGCTAACTGGATGGATTGTAGTGGAACTGTGCAGCTAGGAAAAAGGACAACAGTTAGCTATGAACAGCTTGCCCACTGGGCCTTTCCTATTTTGCTCTGGTACTCATATATTATTACACTGGCACAGAATCTCTCCGTAGGGAAGCAGCTCTCCTACAGCTGTTAATATGACCAAATGGGACATACGTTGACTGGATAGTTGAAACAGACCTTGCATCCATCATACATTCAGCAGGCTGCAACTGTCATCTTGAATTTCCTGTGCTAAGATAAAATTTTGTTTCCACATCTTTGTTTTCTAGCTACCATTATCCAGCAGCCATATGAATGTGTATAGCAGTGACCTTCCAATGACTCCCTCTGTGGTGGGCATCACCAGCAGCTCCTGTCCTGCTGATCTCACCCAGAAAAGAGAGCTCACAGGTAACTTAGAAGAGTCTATGGCCAGTGATCTCATGCTTGAGTTAACTTGTTGGAGAAATATTCAGAGTACAAGGGGGGCATAGGTGTGGATATGTGCATATGTGTATTAAACATCATTCTTTTTCTTGACTTATTGCACTGATTGACAGCTTGGTCTTTGTCTCTAGATGCCGAGAGCCGTGCTTTGGCTAAGGAACGCCAGAAGAAGGACAATCACAATCTAAGTAGGTGATGGCTGGAACAAATTCCCAAATTCTCTTCAGGGCTTCCTGTTCTGTTCTTTCTTATCCTTTCTAGATGGGATGTCAACAGTATCTCTTGTGCACCAGTTTCAAAATGTCAAAGCTTTCTTAATGCCATTGTGTAGTGATCTTGATTCAGAAGTGAACTCCAGAATGTGAACACATTTATTAGCAACATTCCACAGTAGCTGCATGTGCAAAGAACTGATGTGTCCTCATGTGGACATTTCATGTTTTTTCTTTTGGCCATTTTGCTTGGCACAAAAGGATGCTGATTATATGAAACAAGTCTTTTAATCATTTGATTGGTTAATGGAAGAGGCCTCCTTGATCACCACCATTTCCAGCACTCTTAAAGCATGGGTTCCTGTGACTGTGCCTCTTGGTCTGGAAGCAATCTGCACCCATACGTTTATCTATTAGATTTAAACACTGACATCTGTTTCTAACATAATTATAAATGAGAAGGAAGATAATCAGCTTTCTGCCCACTGCTGATGCAGCTCATGAACTAGGCAAAGAAAGCCACCTTTTCAACCTGGGACATGGTACTTTCTGGTGTAACATATAACATAACCTCTTGCTATTATTGTTTATGTTGCATACCACATGCTTTCTCAAGCAGTAAGATGTAATGGTGAGAGCAAAACTTGCATCTGGCTTCCTTGTGGAGGAGAGATCACTGATGATTTAGGGTGGGTTTGTAATATTTGATTGACAAATATAAAAGCAAGGTATATGAGGAAGCAAGTAGTACACATGCTACAACCAGGCCATAGGTTCTCTAAGTCATTACAGATCTCCAGAAAGTGGCATCCAGAATGTTTCCATTCTTTCTGCTACCAATTTCATCTCAGTCTGTGTGCTGCTATCCTTCTCTGTGTTAGACCAAAACTGCTTGTTTCTGATACTACACACACATACACACACAGGTGCCTACATATCCACATATGCAGATTCATATATGTGTCCACAGATAGTCATCTTCCTTCACGGACCTGCACATGTCCCATCCTCTGTGTGTATGTGCTTGTGCCCATTTACACACATACAATTGGAGTTACATTAATAATGACTGTGAATATTTGCATGTGAATAAGAGTATGTGGGACTATAGAATTTAGAAATTCTGTTTTGCTGTGTTCAAATGGATACTGTATAGTATTTGAGTAGCTATCACCATGTTGTTTGCTTTTTAGGGCTGTAGTATTTAATTAATATAATTGGTTAATCAGTAAAACATTTTTTTTAAAAAAAGTGCCCCTGATCCATCAGGAGCTGATTCCATTTGAAAAAAATAAGATAGCTTGAAGCTGTCATTTAAGATGATAGGAGCCATCTTAAAAGAGGCATTTCTGTCCTTTTGTGTGAGAGAATGTGGATTGCATTTTCTGAGACACTGCCTGCTAGAACATCATACATGTATGCATATCTGAAGAACAAATGAGGTGTGTTCCTTTTCTTGAGAACAACTGCTTTTCTTGTGTGTAAATATCTAGATATGATTATGACAGCCTCTCTTAATCCAGATTCACTCAACGTGTTGGGCTACAACTTCTATCACCCCCAGCCACTAGAATGTTGGCCTGCTTGTTGAGGGCAATGAGGATTGTACTGCAACATATTTGGGAGGATTATCAATTTGGGGGAGGTTAAACTAAGAATGTTTTAATCTGACAGTAGCCATTTGCTTTTTTCCAGTAACTTTGTACTTATTTTTTTTCAAAGGTGAAATGTTTTAGGCAATTTTAAATTTCCCACCATTTTTCTTCGTCTTTGTAGTTGAAAGAAGACGAAGGTTCAACATCAATGATCGCATTAAGGAACTAGGAATGCTGATCCCCAAAGCTGGAGATCTGTAAGTTCTGGTAAACACTGCATGTTTTTTTGGTACTGGAAACCATGCTGAGAAAGAAGCAACGGAAAGAAGGGTGTCTGGCGTATTATGTTTTGTGTCTGAGCACAGTCAGATGAGATCCTGGAGAAGACATGTAACTATGATATCATGGCTGTGCTCTATCTCCTGATCTGATTCCCCAAACCCACCTTAAAATCAGCCAGCCACATTGAGGAATGGAGGTTGTGGTGCTGGTGAGCAGGGTGCTGAAGGATGAAATGTCCACTCCTCCCCTCTTCCAGCAAGCCACTGTGTACCAAGGAGTTGCAACAGGATCTACAGGGATCCCTACTTCTGCTTGTTGCACCACGGCTTGATGGTGAGAGGGGGCTGATGTGTCATCCTGCAGACCTTTGTCCCTCTGTTTGGCTAGCAAGATTTTAAGATGGGTTTGTGGAGGCATTTACATTCATGACAATGGTACCATGGGTATAAATGTGAATAGAAAACAGTTACAAGGTGATAAGTTTAACTTACCACATCTTAACTGATCAACAGGAAGCCAGCCAAATATTTCTAAAAACAATATTTTCACCACTGCATAAAAAATTACATTTTGCCCCCTATGAACCAGACCTTCTTGTTTCTAGAAGTTACCTCCCCACCACAATTTAAATATAGAATTATTGGACAGCTCCTCTGTACATGTGTATGTGTTCACACATTTAGTAATTCACTATTAATTTGTAAAGAATTCTAATGCTTTATTATTTAAAAATTCTTTACTAATTTAAAATTAGAACAAATCAGTAAACTTTATCCTTAGTAAAAACTTTATCCTTAGGGCCAAATTTGGCATTGTGGCCATATATCCATGTGTCAAGTTTGTGTTGAGTTGGGGAGTGGACCATTAAAGTATTGGACAGAAGTGGGGAGGCTGTTCTCTTCTCCTGCCTGCTACCCCTAGCCAAACTGGTGTTTGAAATTCATTTTCATCCCACTGAATCCTTGTGACAAGAAGCTGGCTGGAAGAGAAAATAAAGCCAAAGAAGCAGTTTGTTACAGGAGAAATTGGACAGGAAATAAGAATAAAACACATGTAGTTTCTCTACATATCAGGTTCTGTGGCATCTAAAGGGAATTCTGTGGGTTTTTTCCTGGGCTGTGAGGCCGTGTTCTAGAAGAGTTTATTTCTGACATTTCGCCTGCATCTGTGGCTGGCATCTTCAGAGAATGGTTGGGTAGGAGTGTGTGGAGTTTATATACTGTGAGCCCCTGTTGGAGAGGATATGTAAATTTGTGTATTTGAATGGCTAGTTCCTGTGGGGAGATATGCAAGGAGGATTAGTGTCTGTTTGGCTAATGGTCCATTGTCTCCCCCCCAGGAACTAGCCATTCAAATACATGTCCTCTCCAACAGGGGCTCACAGTATATAAATCCCGCACACACTCCTCCCCAACCATTCTCTGAAGATGCCAGCCACAGATGCAGGCAAAACATCAGAAATAAACTCTTCCAGAACATGGCCTTACAGCCCGAAAAAATCCCACAGAAAACCTATGGATGCCGGCTGTGAAAGCCTTCGACTTCATTCTAAAGGGAATGTTTTTGCCTGAGAGCTTCAACGCCTGGCACATCTGGAGATGAAATCCATAGCCACCACTCTTGAAAACAAAGTAACCAATAGTGTTTCAATTTTTGACACATGGCTAATCAGTTATATCAGCTCATTGATTTCAGTAAGGCCTTGGACAAGGTTCCCCATGACATTCTTGCAAACAAGCTTGTAAAATGTGGGCTAGAGAAGTTAACTGTTCAATGGGTTTGTAATTGGTTGACCGGCCGAACCCAAAGGGTGCTCAGCAGTGGCTCTTCTTCGTCTTGGAAAGATGTGACCAGTGGGGTGCCACAGGGTTCTGTCCTGGGCCCAGTGCTATTCAACATCTTTATCAGTCACTTGGATGAGGGAATTAGGGGCATACTTATCAAATTTGCAGTTGACACCAAATTAGGAGGAGTAGCTAATACCCTAGAGGACAGGATCAAAATTCAGAATGACCTGGATAGACTGAAGAGCTGGACCAAAGCTAACAAAATGAAATTCAATACGGAGAAATGTAAGGTACTGCACTTAGGGCGGAAAAATGAAATACATAGATATAGGATGGGGGAGACCTGGCTGAACAAGACTACGTGCGAAAGGGATCTAGGAGTCCTAGTAGACCACAAGTTGAACATGAGTCAACAGTGTGATGCGGCAGCTAAAAAGGCCAATGTGATTTTGGGCTGCATCAATAGAAATATAGTGTCTAGATCAAGGGAAGTGATAGTGTCGCCCTATTCTGCCTTGGTGAGACCTCACCTAGAATACTATGTCCAGTTCTGGGCACCACAATTCAAAAAGGATATTGACAAATTGGAGCGTGTCCAGAGAAGGGCAACTAAAATGGTGAAAGGTCTGGAAACCATGCCTTATGAGGAATGACTTGGGGAGCTGGGTATGTTTAGTCTGGAAAAAAGACGGTTAAGAGGCGATATGATAGCCCTGTTTAAGTATTTGAAGGGACGTCACGCTGAGGATGGAGCAGGCTTGTTTTCTGCTGCTCCAGAGACTGGAACACGGAGCAATGGATGCAAGCTCCAGGAACAGAGATTCCATCTCAACATGAGGAGGAACTTTTTGACAGTAAGAGCTGTTTGGCAGTGGAACACACTCCCTCGGAGCTTGGTGGGGTCTCTTTCCTTGGAGGTCTTTAAACAGAGGCTGGATGGCCATCTGTCGGGGATGCTTTGATCGTGATTTCCTGCGTGGCAGGGGGTTGGACTGGATGGCCCTCGTGGTCTCTTCCAACTCTGCAATTCTATGATTCTATGATTCTATGTGGCCCCTGACAGATTACCCCTCAACAATTCTAGGTTATCCAACCCATTTAGAGGGATTTTTCATGATTTTGAGACAAGTAAACAGTTCAACATTTTTGTCATGGATCACATCAACTCCTCTATCCATTTGCTTGAAAACTGCTAGCTCTAAACCTGTTATAAGGAACATTTGTGAATTGGAAGTAATCCTTTCAGTCTCTAATGTTTTGTTTGTTCCCATGTCTTATTAATGCCAGGGATGTGCGCTGGAACAAAGGGACAATCCTGAAAGCCTCTGTTGATTACATCAGGAGGATGCAGAAAGACCTGCAGAGGTCACGAGATCTTGAGAATCATTCTCGACGCTTGGAAATGGCAAACAAGCAACTCTGGCTCCGTATACAGGTAGGTTTTCTCTCTCTCTCTCTCTCTCTCTCTCTCTCTCTCTTTGCCCTATGCTTATAACTCCCTAAGTTATCTTCATGTACTTGCAGAAACTGTCTTTCTGTTATTCCATAATTGAAGCTATACTAGCTTCCATCCATTGTTCATCTCTGTTTGATAGACCTATCTTCTCTTGCTCTGAGAAAAACACGAAAGAGAGCTTCACAGCCCTATCAACAAAGCAAATTCTTGCTGTGTCTTTCACTCATGTACTGTATATTCTAGCGTATAAGATGACTGGGCGTATAAGACCCCCCCCCCAGTTTGGCTGACTCGCTGGGGGAGCATTGCCAGCTGATCCTCTTTGTTTCCCAACTCAGGAGGATCTCCTCGTGACTTGGGAAATCGAACAGGATCAGCTGGCAGGGCTCTCCCAGCCAGTCAGCCAGCCGCAGCATTCACCCCTCTCTTCAACCTTCCAGTCAAACATGACTCGAAGGTGGAGGAAAGGGGCGAAAATGCCCCGTTTGCCTCAGCAGCCCCCTTCCCTCCGTCTTGGCTCTTCCGAAGGGGAACAAAGCGGGGGAAGCAGGGGCGGCCGCGGCAAACCCCTAGATTCGCCCTCTCTCCCCACCTTCAAGGAAGGTGGGGAGAAGGGGCGAACATGCCCCGTTTGGCTCCACAGCCCCGATCCCTCCTTCTGGGCTCCCTTCTGAAGGGAGCCCAGAAGGAGGACTCAGGGCTGTGGAGCCAAACCCCAGGATTCGCCCCCTCTCCCCACCTTCAAGGAAGAGGGAGTGAATCTAGGGGTTTAACTGCAGAGTTAAACGGGGCATCTTTGTTACTTCTCCCCACCTTCCTTGAAGGTGGGGAGAGCGAGCGAATCTAGGGGTTTAACTCCACAGCCCTAGGGGTTTAACTCCACATGGGGTTTAACTTCCTTGAAGGTGGGGAGAGAGGGCGAATCCCGGGGTTTGGCTCCACGGCCCCGCGTCCTTTCGGAAGGGAGCCCAGAAGGAGGGATCGGGGCCGCGGAGCAAAACGGGGCATTTTCGCCCTTTCCCCCCACCTTCAAGGAAGGTGGGGGAAAAGGGCGAATCTAGTGGTTTGCCTCGGCTGCTGCAGAGGCGATCAAGTGGTCACCACGGCAAACCGCAATGTTCGCCCTCCTCCTCTGTCTTCCGTTGCTCCCCAAAGGGGGAGAAGGCCGAGGAGGGGGGCAAATGAACTGCAAAACACTTTGCTTTACCCCCCTGCCCCATCTCCTGCCTCTTCGCTCTGTTTGCGAAGAGGCAGGAGATAGGCAGGCAGGCGAAGCAAAAGTATATCCGGCATATAAGACGACTCTCAATTTTGGAGGACATTTTTGAGTGCTCAAAAGTCATCTTATACGCCGGAATATATGGTACTCCTTTCACTGATAATGCCGACTTGCTGTAGCATTTGTCAATGTTTTTCCAAGGATCATGTCATATGCTTATCTAGCCCACTGTTGGTAACCAGATACATTCTCAGGTGCAGGGATTAAAGCAGTTCCAATATCCCATATCACTCTCAGATTTGAAAATTACATGATCTCAGTATTGAAGAATAGTTTATTAAAAATGTTTCATTTCATTTTTTGTTTTAAAGCTATGCCGTTCTGTGTTACATTGAATGCAAGGCAACATAATTTATGATAACTGAAATATAAAATGAAAACAATAGTGGTTGTGGAGTTGATGATAGAAAGCATTTAATGTGTAAATGGGCTAGTACTATGAATGATCATGCAGGTAACAGCCAGGTTTCCCAGCTGTCCTCAAAAGCAGTTCCATGATGAGTGTGTGTTAAGGGAGGGTCCAGCTGCTATGTGGGTATTATACAAATTGGATCCCTGTTGTTTTCTGCATTTCTGTCTGTGTGCTGCCCTGTCTGTAGCATGCTCACTCTTGCTGTCTGTGTAAGAACTCTTCCTTTGTATGCTTTGTCCTAAAGGAGCTGGAGATGCAGGCTCGGGTCCATGGGCTGCCAACCAATTCACCCTCTGGCATGAACATGGCTGACATAGCTCACCAGGTTGTCAAACAGGAATCCTCTGGGGATGAGGGGACAACAGAGATCCAGCAACCGCAGCAGCCACCGCCACCGCAGCCACCACCACAACTCCATCCTGAGCTGGAAGCTCAGCATCACCAGCCTCACTTTGCTCCTCCACAGTCTCCTTACCATCAGTTGGACTTCACTCATAGCCTGAGCTTTGACGACAACTCCAGAGGCTTCCATGACCCTCTGGACCCCAGCCAAAATGTCTCCTTCCCCTCTTTGTCCAAGAAGGAGCTAGACTTGATGCTAATGGAGGATACCATGCTGCCTGTGGCTTCTGACCCCTTGTTTTCTGCCGTCTCCCCAGAAGCCTCAAAGGCCAGCAGTCGCCGAAGTAGTTTCAGCATGGAGGACACAGACATGCTGTGATTTGAAACCTCCAAGGCAAAAAGGACTAAGAGTCAAATATTAGTTTGTGAAGATTTGTCCCTCTGCCTTTTCCCTGCAGACTTATTCAGAGGCTTGAGAGACTAAACAGAAATGCATCCTAAACAATGGACAGTTTGTGTGAAGGTGGGGTGAGGGTTTCCTTAGCACAAGGTTCACCCCAGCTCTTGGAATGTTACCCCTCCTACCCTGATTTGCCAAAAACTGAGAAATCCTGCTTCATAAGTTATGATCACAGGATAATCAGGGTTTGCAACCCCTTTCCAGACTTTCTGATTCCTGTGCCTTCATACTGCATGTCCTGCAAAGCCACTTTGCCTTAAAAAAGAAAAGAAAAGAAAATCGTTTTCTTTGCTACAATGTGATTTTGGTGTAGATGGCCAAGTAGCAGTTCATCCTGTCTGAAAAGCAGGTTTAAACAAGGCTTGGCACTAATCTGTGATCACAAACCATTATGTTCCATCTGTGTCCCTCAATGTTCCCCTCCCAACTCCTCTTGAGTTACAATCACCAGGTCATAAGCCTGCTTCATGTGTGCTGTCATATTGAGGCTCCTTTTACTATATGGGGCAGGGATGCCCAGTAAATGCTGAAAAGGGAGGGTGTGGTGCTACTGCCAAAACATATGTCCTGCTGGGTGGTGATTTTGTATCAGTCCTTTGGAGAGATGGAGAGATCATGTAATAACTCTCAGAGAACCCCTTTAAAGTAAGAACCCCAAGTGGAACACAGTAGCTTTAATGAATTTTTCAAAATAACACTCCATTAGGCCTTGATACAAACCACCAGTCTGCCCCCCCCCACCCCAAAGCTCAGGTCACTGAAGTCTATTTTTTGGCTTTGGCCCTTCCTCTCTCTTAATTTCTTTTGGCTACAGCCCATTGTAGCCACATAGGCATATATGGGGCAGGAAAGGTTTGTGTGCACACCTGCAGTCATTTCAGAGTTATTTTTTAACAGCAGTCTTTCACCCTAGAGAATGAGCAGGTTGCTTTGCTATTTAAAACTATGCTGCAGGTTTGTTTCCTATCACTGTATACAAGATCTCAGTCTTTTTCCAGATGAAGTTTCTATATAAAGTACTGATGACATAGCCCATCAGTGTATCTGGGAGCCATCTTTCTGCCAGTTGATTCTGTTGCCTTTTAGGCTGTGTGTTTTATCTGCTGCTTTGCTACAAAGAAAACCGTATTTCTTTAGACACTTACAAATTCTAGCCGTTCAGTGAAGCTTTCCTTGTTCTTCATTTGCACTAGTTGAGTTAAAGATGTTCAGCTAAGCAAGTAGTGAAGTTCTGAAGGCAGCTGCAATCATGCACTTATTTATGCTAACTGTCTGGATTTTGAAGTTTGTGTGTTCCTTTCACTCTACATATACCTGAGGTCCTTATTTTCAATGTCATTTACATAGCAATATGCCACTGAAATGCAACTACTTTTTTGTGACATGGTACATTTAATTGGTTATCATAAATTTGGAGTTTTGCACATGTACTTGTATCTGTGGAGGGAAACACCTAGCGTACCTGCCCTTGCATATCCTATTCTGGGCTCTCTCGTATACAGTCCAAATGAAGGTGGAGACCCTCCCCCAAAATGCTTGAAGGAGAATTCTGGTGGTATGTTACTACTCTGATTTACTTCATATCCTCATGTGAATGTTTTGGTATCTGCTGTCTCCTAGATCTGATAAAACCCCTACATGATTCTTTTTGCAGCCCTAAACTCCTTTCATCCTTCCCATGTAATCCTGGGAATTTGAGAATGAATGGATTCCATTCCTACCATTAGTGCTTCAGTTTCTCAGGGCATTTTGATCAGGGCTTAAGAAAACTTCTACTTAGGAATGGTGGTACTATGCAGCCCCAGCCCCAGCAGCTTTGGTTGAATTGTCTTCTCCACAGTTTCTAATTCTTTTTGGTAGCTCAGGAAATTGAGAAGACACCAGGACCTCCTTCCTACCAGCCTTGGATATGTATGCATCAAGTAGCCATCAGAGACTTGGCCTGACGTTTTTGACAAGAGCAGTATGTTTAGTTCCTGAAAGTAATTAATCAAGGGGTAATTCTTACAGGGAATGTATATTTTTGATTATTGAATGATCTCAGGGTAGACAGTGGCCCTTCTTCAGACTGAGTACTTGATATCATCAAGCTGGTGAATGTTAGGTAGACTAAGTCTCCAACTGAAGGGTTTGGGATGGTTGATTCGCGTTGGAACTGCTTGAATGTGAATTATCTGATTCAAATGCTAAATTATAAAATATGATTGCTTTTCAAAGGAAGAAGTAACAAGATTCTGTGAGATGGGGATGGAAGGGTAGTGTTTGTGTATTTGGGAAAAGGCTAAATTATACTGCTTGGATTATTATATTAAGCTTGTTAATCTATTCTAGTCCTTTTGAACTTGCAGCATGTATGCCTTAAGGCTTTGTTAATTTTAATAGAATCTATGAATTTCAGTCTGTGGAGAAAGGACAACTTCTTCTCCCTCCTGTTTAAAATCTTAAACCTGCTCAACCTGATTATTGAGGGGTTTAAGAAAAGATGCTGCAGGTCAGGGTTGGCAAATATGGAAGGCTAAGGGGCTGCATTAGCTCCCCAGGTGACCTTGAAGGACTGCACCCCCAAGGCACTCCCCACAAGAAAAAAGTCAGAAACTTCCCACCCCACATGTCCACAAATAACCTCTAGGGGACACGGGGGCATTTCTGCCATGTTTGTAATTCCTCTAGGCCATTTTATGCTCTGGGGAGATCTGTTTCAGAAAAAAGGCCTCTCTTGGGCCTAAATTGACCTGAGGTGCCAAAATATTTGGCAAAAAAGTGCCTACATTGCCTAGAGGGGCCACATGTGACCCGCAGGTTCCACTTTGCCTGTGGGTCACACATGGCACCAGGACCTTTTTTGTGGCTTGCAGAGGTCAAACATTTTTTAAATGTGTTTGCTCCCTGTTGTAGCCAGTAGTAGAGCACACACTTTGCACACAGATGGCCCTAGGTTTGATCCCTGGCAACTCCAGTTAAAAGAAGTAAAGTACTGTACAGTAGGACCCCCGTATCCACTGATTCAATTATCCACAATTTCAGTTTCAGCACAGCTACCATAGAGTCTTCCTAGAAAATGTGTCCTCTCTAGCCATTTTCTAGGTAGTCCACGGCAACTCTATGGTATTTTAAACTGGAAGTCCCATTTTTTTCAATGGTGTTCACTAATATCTGCAGATTTCGTTATCCACGGTGTGGCCCAGAACCAATCCCCCACAATATGTGGTCCTACTATATCAGGTAAAAGGAAAGACCTCTGCCTAAGGGGCTAGAGAACTGCTAATGTGTATGTGTATATGCCTTCAAGTCACCTGTCGGCTTATGGTGACAGGTTTTTCTTAGGCAAGGAATCTTCAGGGGTAGTTTTGTCAGTTCCTTCCTCTGAAATATAGCCTACAGCACCTGGTATTTCTTGGCAGTCTCCCATCCAAGTACTAACCAGAGCTGACCCTGCTTAGCTTCCCAGATCAGATGAAATGCTGGGCTATATGGACCAATAATCTATCCTGTTGTAAGGCAATTTCCTATATTAATAATTGAAGAAAACTGTGAGGAAGAAGAAAGATTTCTGGTGACAACTTTGTCTATGAAACAAATCTTAGGTTTTGATTCCAGAACTAGGAATCTTCTGCTGTAGAATAATCAGAATATTCCTTGCAGACAAAACAGTGCCTTCAGTGATCCATCATGGTTCTAGGATTTGTAGCTTTTTATAGACTTTCTGTACAAACAATTAGCTCATTACATGGCATTGCAATTCCATTCTTTCCACAATTGCAAGGAGGCAATGTTCTTTCTGCATTGATTAGAAACAAGGAAGGAACATGCCTTGCTAGAAGAGGGAGATGTATGTAAGAGAGAGGGGTCTTTAGGAGAAGGGGAACACATGGTTTCTAAAGTGTTTTTTTAAAAATACTCAGCTAAACAAAACATCCACCCAATATTAGTGTAATCTTTCTACTTGGATGGGAGACCACTAAAGAATACCAGGTGCTATAGGCTATATTTCAGAGGAAGGAACTGACAAAACTACTCTGAGTCTTCCTTACCTAAGAAAACCCTATGAAATTCATGGGGTCACCATAAGTTGACAGAAGACTTGAACACACACATACACCTTTGTGGTATCTGCTCTAAAGTCCAACATAAAAGGGCTAGATGAGCATTCCTCTGCTGAAATGGCAGAGCTGGATAGTGTATAGCCCCCCAAAATGGAAGCAGTGATGATAATAGTAAATGTCTTGGGTTCACAAAATGCTGTAAAGATGGAGAGATTAAGTATTGCACTAGATAGACATAAATCACAGCACAAACAAAATCCACCTAAACCCTTTTATGTGTTTTCAAGTGATAGTCCCAAACCAATGGACAGTGCTGTTTCAGAGGAAGATGGCACTTTTTTTCTTCTGCTTGGTTGCTGAATTTCATTAATAGTGGCATTCAGATGGGAGCATGTGGTTGCACCAAACTGAAATGTTGCAAAATTGCTGATTTCGATAAAGCCATGCTCAGTGCTTAGTGAAATCTGCTGCAAGTTCATCCAAGGGACTTTTATCTTATTTTATTTTTTAGGGTTTTCTCAACTGAAAAATTTGTATTACTAAGATAACTGTATTTTGAAAATATTTTAATCCTTTTGTGACAAAGCACCTCCTGTGAACTCATATGCCACAAAGACCCATATAAACTTCAGAATTGTTTCTATATTCCAACTCACTTCCATTTCATTCTGAGTTGTAAAAACAGATGATTTTAAAACTGTGAAACCAATTATACTGTGTGATACCACATGTGAAATATGCATGCATGTGAACATCTAAGGTTTTAAATAACCGAGAAAGCTGTGAATGAATGAGGTGCCCTTAAACTGTTCAGTTTGGTCAACAGTTCGTATAGAAGATGCACTTTGTCCTTTTTTCACAGCAACTACAACAGTTACAATCATTCACATTGTACAGTTGTTGTATGCAACATACTTGCATTGCTATCATGGGCACTTTCCTCTGGCATAACTTCAGCCAGTGATTGAAGTTTCTTTTCTTTCTCCCAATGCCATTTTTAGATATTTAATGCCATGTCATTTTGTTTCTCTTTCCTCCTTTTGACTTTTTGTTTTCCTTCAGAGGGAGTGAATAGCTTTGGCTTCCCAGAGTGTTTTGGCCTACCATTCCAGTCAGCCCCAGCCTGTATAACCAATTGTGAGGGTTTATGAAATGTGCACTCCAGAAACATTTGGAGGGCCACAGTTGCCCACTCCTGTTTTAGATGTTGTGCACACCCACTCTTGAGCAGTGCAGCACACATACACCCCCACTATTTGTAAGTATGTATGTTCCCATAGCAAGGCTACCTCTGCCTCTCTCCACAATGCGGAGATGGAGTATTGTAATAATGATGCTGGATTAGGGGCTTCGACTACTTCAGCATTTATAACAACAAGCATCATTTTAGTCATCTGGAAAGGCATGTGTAGAGATGCAGCCATGTGAGGCAACCCAATCTGATTCTGTTTTTGGATTTTGCATCATAATGACTATTGTTAAATTGGAATAATCTCATAACGATGGATGGATGGATGGATGGATAGATAGATACACAAACACACACATACGCCTAAATCCTATTGTTAGTCCTAACTAGAGAACACCCACTAAATAATTTTGAATGATTCAGTGGGTCTACTCTAGTTGGGATTAACTGACAGGATACCAGCCACAGAATTTTTACAGAGAAGGGATTTACAAGAAGTCTAGAAAGTATTGTTGTTGTTGTGTACCTTCAAGTCATTTCTGACTTATGGAGACCATAAAACTGTCATGGAGTTTTCTTGTTCAGAGAGGGTTTGCCTTTGCCTTCCTCTGAGGTTGAGAGAGTATGACTTGCCCAAGGTCACCCAGTGGGTTCCCATGGCTGAGCAGGGATTTGAACTCTTGTCTCCAGAATCATAGTCCAATGCTCAAACCACTATGCTATGTGGGCTCCTTCCTAGAAAGTTTAGCCTAGATGAAAGCAGCATTGATCAGCCTTTCTAAACTTTTTGCTCTCCAGATATGTTTGGTCATGCTCCAGATGGCCCTTCTGATTGGATTATGGGAGATGTCAGCCCTGTTTAGCACTGCTGGAAGGCATGAAATTGAGAAAGGCTGCTAAAAGCATTTTAGTGCTAGAACCTCCAAAATCCATTATTCTGTACTAGTAGATTTATGTGCCTCAAACAATGACCCAAAAATACTCTACAACTATAAATATATGTGAAGGTGTCTGTAGAAGACATCATCCTCTAAATCAAATGCAGGGACCCTGGGGCACTGTGTTTATCTATTCTTGAGCTAGAGAATATTGTGAAGTCTTGCCAAATGCCCGTGGGTGCACAGATTATGTTCTTTGCAGCAAAATGTATAGCAACTTGAATGCAGATGTCTAGCCCTTGTTGGTGCTGTATATCCTGAGGGCCTCACAATGTAGCCCTTGCAAAGAAGTAAGAAGGTATGTGATTTTTAAAAACTCTAGTTAGCAAAAAGGAGGTCTTTAAAAAATTTAAGGATTGGTTGATGTTTCACAATGATCTAGTGAAACAATGTGAGAAGTGAATCTGTTTTAACAAAGAGTGCATGCTGGTACAGGGAGTATATGGAAGATAGATCTATTGGACTTGAAAGTCAAGAATCTTAAAGAATTTTTGACGGAAGGGAGTAGTGAGGAGAATAACTTGTAAGTGTTACATGTTGGAACTTTATGAAGTGTATTTGCATGTAAGGTTATTACAAGAATCACATGGTGTGCTTGCCTGATTTATAAGACAGTATAAGAATGAGGTATGAATGCAATCTGTTGCTCAAGATGCCCATTTTCCCACTCTAGTGCCTTGTCTTCTCAGGTTTTAATTGAAAGCTTTTGTGATCAGGACACCTGCCTGTATTTTCTCCTTATGTAGTCAGGAAAAAAATTATGTAATCCACAAAACAAAAACTGCTTATTTTTAATATGCCAATAGGTTTTATGGCAAAATCCTGAGCCTGTCTGCTCAGAAGTTAGTCCACCTAAGGATATAGTGCTTATGTCCAAATAAATGTGCCTGTCTATGTTAACTTAGACTGAAATCAAACTTGTTTGCTTCTAGGTAAGTGTGCATCTATTGTAGCCTTAATATTTGATCTGCTTGCCAATGCCAACCCAATATGATTCCGATCCAGAAAACTTTTAAAAGCAAGTGAATTTGGAGAGATGTAGAAATCAAAGTGCTCTTGCCAAAAAAATATATCCAGCAAGCTTTTGGGTACCTCATCTTCCAGTACACCAGTCTCAAATAACTGAAAAGGACCCAATTTTCAGAAAGCACTCAAGCCTCTACTGATATGTCTTGTAGTAGAGGGTACTTGAAATCAGTGGTCACACTTTTTAAAACTGTGGGGGCGAAGATTTTTATACACACTCTTTTCCCTTCTTCCCAAACTAGTATATGCCATAGCACAGTAGGCTTTGTTGACTATATGGTGGTGTTGCCTAGCTTGCATACACAAGGAATAAGTATAACTGGACGAGGTGTATATTGTATCTGACTCCCAACTGGAATAGCTAAAAGGTACACTTTACCAAAATCTCTTCCAGTGTTAGATTGGAGGGGCTGATCCTTTTTTTTCCTTTTTTTTTTTTTTTGGTGATAATTGGTCACACACTTTTAAAAGAATGTTTTTTGTTATTTTTTAAAAAAGGAAGAACTGCACCATGCTCTGATTATGAAATGTTACTACTGTTTTATAAATAAATGTAAAAAATAATAATGGACTGGAACAGAGAAAAAAGATCATTAAAATTTATTTATTTATTTATGATTGATATATCTGCTTGTTTTGGGATGGAGGGAGTACAACAGCAATGCCCATGCTATAGTGCTTATATTACTTCCCCATAGTTTAGTTGGTGGGAAGTTACCTACTCAATATAGCTTAGGGAAAGTGGTCCTCTTTTGTCCATTCCTCAAATGATGCATAGTTTCCACTCTTTGCAATAAGAATATGGAGGAGAATAGTGTTTGTTTTTTAAAGAAAGAAATGGAGTGTATCTCTTTCCAACTATTGCAGTACATATCACATTCAGGAATAAAAATGTGAACATTTTGTAGATTTGTACGGATATGGAGAATTGTTATATGTAGTCGTTCGGAAGGTGCTGCTCTTTCTTGCCTCTACAGATGAACTTTCCCCCTAGCAAATCTTGAAACTAGAAAGGATTTATGCTCTTTAACAAATTGTGCTTGAGGATTAAGAGCACAAGGTGGTGCTGTTGGCATGACAGTCTATTAGGAGTTTATAACTCCCACTTCTCTGGTTTGTAGCTGTAGCGTACTTTCCATCCACAAATTAATGTAACTTTCCTGAATCACATTTTCTTTACTGTATGTAAAATTGACATGCTGTTCTTTCCCATTCTATGGCCCTTCAAAATAGCAAGAGTTACAATATTTAAACCGCTTTACATTTGTGGTAATTTATTACAAGATTTGCTATTTTTACCCTCCTTTAATTCTTTCTCACAGATGAAGCCAAATCCTACTGAATTTTCATACAGTACTTTCAGAATAGTGAAGAAATAAATGAAATTGTCAATATTTAACAATGGCAATGCCAGTTTGGCTCACTGAGTCCTTTTCTAGAAATTATGATTATTAAGGCATCTAAATTTGCTAGGCTCTGTGTAAAAATTAAAAATAAAGATGTGTTTCTTGCATATTTACAGTGTAAAGAGGGATGGGAGTAGAGGAATCTTTGGTAGCATAGAGTGTATGTAGTATATAGAAAAAAATAGTGCAAATCCTTCTTGAGGATTTTACTCTTCACAGAACTACACAGATGGGGAGGTAGCCTGAGTTGTTCAAAATGCAGGCCAGACAGCAAAGTGATTTGGAAGAAGTGCTATGTACCTTACAAAACAAGAGTGGTTGCAGCAGTCAGTTTTGAAAAGGGCAAATTCACTTCCAATATTTGCAATGGATCATAAAATTAGCATTCCTAACAAGAGCAACAAAACCCATTCATTTTCAAAAATCACCATGCAATAAATTGACTCACCTTTTCAGGCTGTGTTCGCAAGTTGTAAAAGCTTACAACCACTGAAGAATTTGTTGAGCGAAGCAAGCACAATGCAGGAAGTCTTGAAAAATACATGTTGGTAGCATACATCTTAACCAGGTGGTCCAAGCAGCAACCACAATGGTAGACAGCCAATTTTTCTGAGGCTGAGTATTTTGTAAATACATTAGACACCCGCTGCCCTGAGAATATACTGAACTATTTGTGGGACAATTAATTTCAAAATGCTGTAGATTCAGGAGCTGATGTTATTTCAGAGGAGACCTTTATAGGATTCCAGCCACCCTCCCAAAAATCCAAATTAGTCAGAAATACTTTTTCACAGTTCAGGGAATATCCCACACTGTATTAGACGCCTTACAAGCAAAGACAATGAGATACTATTTTCAGATGTGAAGCTAACTGTACAGCAGAGGTGAGCAACAGCAGTTGGAGGGGGCAATTTTCTGCCTTTTGAACCCTCTACAGACATGCAGACTGCCAAAAATGCTGGGCGGGGTGGGGGTGGGCAGACACAAAATGGAAGTGGCTGGAAATCCAACACTAGTTTGGAAAAACTTGTATTTTTCTATGTTTAACAGTGTACATGCACAACCTTTTAAAAAGGTTAATTGCTACCCCTGGATTCTTTTTACGGCTGGATTCTTTCAATGGCCAGAAGAAAAAGGTGGTCTATGGAGTCTCTAAAGACTGAGGGACATGCAGTCCTGAGGGTGCATGCAGACACAGGGCTAGACTTTTGCCCAAACTGCAGTATGTATAACACAGAGATGTCTGACAGAATCACCATTTCTTTACACCACAAAGTGTAAATGAAGACAGGAAGCATGAGGAACATGGCACACTTTGTAGAATGCACTAATGGTCCCAGTCATAGAATCAGTTAGTCATAGAATTGGAAGGTCTTCAGGGGTCACCCACTTCAACCCCTGCTCAATGCAAGATACAACTAGAGCATCCCTGGCACATAGCTGTCCAATCTCTGCTTAAATACCTCCAGCAAAGATGAATCCACCAAGACAGAGGCAGCCCGTGCCACTGTCAAACAGATCTTACCATACGAAGTTGAAGGCTTTCACAGGTGACATCCATAGATTTTCCTTGGTTTTTTTTTTTTCTGGGCTGTGAACCCATGTTCTGGAAGAGTTTATTTCTGATGTTCTGCCTGTATCTGTGGCTGGCACAGATGAATGCAAAACATCAGAAATAAACTTGTCCGGAACACGGCCTCACAGCCCGGAAAAAAAACAAGGAAAATCTATAGTTCTTACCATTATGATTTTCTCCAAAATCTACTTCCCTATTACTTCCTTCAATTGGTTGTAATCCCAGGGCCCCTTCACACCACACAATTATAGCAGTATGATTCTACTCTAACTGCCATGGCAATGTGCTATGGATTCTGATGTTTCTAGTCTGGTGAGGCTCTAGAGCTCTCTGGCTCTGAGTGCCCCTGGGAAATATTGTGGAGGTCTGTGGAATCATCTAGGACTATAATTGTGTAGTGTGAAAGGCTTCCTGGCCTCTGAAGCTAGAGAAGGACACATTTGCCCCACTTTTCAGCTATCAAGTCTCCTTTTTATCTTCTGTTTTTCAGGCTAAGTATAACCAGTTGTTCCTAATGTTCCAAAGGGAGGTACCATTTCAGCTAGATTTTTGATGGGTAGAAGGGAGAGTTCAGCGTGAGTGGGAATGACAAAACTTACACACAAAGTTGAATGCATGTTTGTGGATATACTAACAAACTCATTGCTGGGGCGAGGAAATATGTGTTTATCAAGAGCAGTAATTGTCATACTTTAATAGGTTTTACTAATCAGAGAGATAGCTATTCCTGAGGAATAATTACATTTAAAAAAATATGATGGAAACTGTGACTGTATGGCACTGCTATGCATTCCCGTTGCCAAAAAGAGTTGTCTTCTGTAGGAAGGAGAGCCAGAATGGTAGAGTGGTTTCAGCATTGGAATACGACTCTGTTGTGTGTGTGCACATGTGCTTTCAACTTATGACTGTCAATTTATGGTGAGCCCATGAATTTCATAGGGTTTTTAAGGCAAGGAATACTCAGGGGTGGTTTCACCAGTTCCATCCTCTGAAGTACGAAGAAACCAGCTGAGCCTGCTTAGCTTCCAAGATCAGACAGAATCTGGTGCCTTTAGGGTTCAAATCCCTGTTGGGCCATGGAAACCCGCTGGGTAACCTTGGGCAAATCACACTCTCTCAGCCTCAGAGGAAGGCAAAGGCAAACCCCCTCTGAACAAATCTTGCCAAGAAAACCCTGTGGTAGGTTTGCTTTAGGGTCACCATAAATCAGAAATTAATTGAAAGCTTACAACAACAAGCTGTAGGAAGCCTTCCCAGTGGATAGATTTCTGCTGAGGAGGGATGAATATTAGCAAAGTGGTGTCTTGCATGCTGTCATGCAGCAAATGTGAAAGTGGGTCCTAACAGACAGAGGGGAGCCAGTTAAGTATTAATGAAAACACTTCTTATTTTTTTATTAAAAGCTTGCCCTCTCTAAAATGGAAACCAAGAGAATGGATGGCTGTACACATAAAATAATACCCTTATTGACATGGGATGACTTTTGATCAGCCTCTTCAAACCTAGTGTTCTCCAAATGTGCAGTACTACAACTCCCACCATCCTCAGCCATAATTGCCATTGGATATGCTGGCTTAGGATGATGGCAGTTGCAGGACACCATATCTAGAAACTACAAGACTGGGGGACAGATACTTTTAGCACTGCAGGTGGTTTACAGAAAAATAAATACTATTCAACTCCAAGAGTCTTTGCCAAAATACTTGTGTCATTAGCTACAAAAGGCAATTTAGACATCTTACAAAAGTGGTGGCATTTCAAAAAATGTCATTATTGTGAGTAATCAGGGACCAGTGAGCATTTTATCCTTTCTGGTGATTCTGCAATTATGTCATAATGTACACAAATGAAGCAAGCAGTGACTGGCATCCTGTTAGTGGCTTACACAGGCATAAATTAACCTTATGTACATACAGTAGCACCCCTGTATCTGCAGGGGGTTAGGTTCCCCCCCCCCAGATGCTGACATCTGCGGATAACAGCGAATGCCCTCCCCTGTACACCCCCCACCTCCGTCGTGCCACTGGGCCTTCATGGGGAAAAGGAGAAGGGAGGTGAGCTCTCTTCCTCCCTCCCTCCTCCGTCCACCCTCCCCCACCTCTGCCGCGCCACCAGAGAACTTCACAGGAGAAGGGAGAAGGGAGGCGAGATCTCCTCCCTCCTCTCTCCCCCCCCGTACACCCCACTTCCGCCATGCCGCTGGAGCCTTAATGGGGAAAGGTAGAAAGGAGGCAAGCTCTCCTCCCTCCCTCCCTGTCCAACCCCCCCCACCTCCACCGAAGCCTTCACACAGGAAGGGAGAAGGGAGGTGAGCTCTTCTCCCCCCTTCCTCCCCCACCCCCCTGCCACCACCAACCACGGATAACTGAATGGTGAATCAGCAGATATGGGGGGTGCTACTGTATATCTATTTGTGGTCATTGCAGAGTTTGGTATTCCCTTCCTCTTTCTGTAGTGACACAATCCCCCAGTGGACATACCATAAAGCACCTGAAAGCCACCTATGACCATTCCATGCCTGGTGGAGAGTATGGGGGTATCTGGCTATGTCCCCATAACCAGACACAAAATGATTACATCAGCAGTGGAGACCTCTGAAGGAGTCTGGTGGACCTCAGTGGATGATATAATCACTTTGTGGCTGGTTACAGGGACACAGCCAGATATTTCTGTGATCCTCCCTGCTCTTTACCAGGTATGGAATGGCCTCGCTGGGCTGCTTCAGCAGCTTTACAGTATGTCTTGCGAGTGGTAAATAGCTCAGCATAGTGTAATTCTGCATGCGGAACTACTACACTAAGTTGAACCATGCAGGATTGTAGCCAGTATCTATTGGGGGAGTGGTGGACATAATTCAAGATTGCCCAATCTGACTGACTTTACTTGATCATCCTCTTTTTGTGATCTTTTCAACAAGGAGTAAGGGGGACCATTCATTACATCATACAGTACATAGCTAAAACTGGTACCATTTGGAAGAGATCACCTCCATGAATCTTAAAATGTCTAATCTCACTGCTTTACCTGCAGACACTCCATAAAAATGTATGGTACAGTAAATGAATTAATCTTTAAGGCACCATAGCACTTTTTATTTTAACTTCAACAGACTAAGACAGCTAGCCCTTTCAAAATCCATTTACTGTTTACATTTTTGGTCATTTCGTTTCTTCAATACCTATGTTGTGTTTTTCTGTGGTTCATTATTTTGCATAAGCAAGGAATTCATTTACACCCTTTCATTTACTGGCTGATTGGAAAGGTATGGAAAAACAAAATTATTTCCCATTGAAAGTCAGAAACAGCTTTTTCTGGGCTTTGGGTCTTGCATGGCTACAAAGTACCTATATGGGTCATGATGTAAAGTTTTTTTTTTAATACTCATAGGACTGATGTACTGGTTGCTGCCTTGCTCTAAGGAAGGGGTGGGTAAGTGCACAGCGGGCAGAGGCCATTTTTCCTCTTAGCGAGCCCAAAGTGATGTAATGTCACTTCTAGCCACCATTTTGGCTGATTTTCAGTTGATTTCTCTATGCTTTGGGGAGGTTTGGGGGGCTTTGCAGGGTTAAGGGAAGAAAAATGCTACTTTTTTGGCAGTTTTGGCCTGTTTGGGCCAAAAAGTGCCCGAAAAACCCCAAATTTTGAAAAGTGTGTGTGTGTGTGTGTGTTTTGGCGAGACTGGAGAGGTCTTCTAGGGGGTCCCAAGGGCTGCACTTTTCCTACCACTGCCCTAAGGAACGTAAAGAACATGAGACCTAGATAGAAACTTTTTTAAAACTGTAAATGAGGGATGGACATTTGCGGTGGGTCCAGCAGCTAACTGATTTAAATCACAGTAAGCCACTACAGATCCTATGCCAGGAGAAAGGTGGGGTATTAAACAAACAAACAAACAAACAAACAAACAAACAGGTCAGCCTCTGCCTCCTCCCACTACCAGCCTTAATGAAACAAACCAAAACAACAACAACAACAACAACAACAACAACAAACACCTAACAACAAACCAAAAAGCAGAAGTAGCCAGAAAAACACTTCTGGTTTTGAAAAAGGGATTAAAAAAAAATTAAACACACAACTGCAACCTATTTAAAAGATTAATTGTCCAGTTAGCTACTCTTTCAGAAGGGCAAGTTGTCTTTTTTTTTCTTTTTTTTTTCTTTTGGCTAGGAAAAGAACAGTCTAGAGCAGTGTTTCTCAACCAGGGTTCCCTGGAAAGCTAGGGTTGCCCAAGAGGTTGCTAGGGGTTCCTCAAGACATTGTGATTGTGTGGGGAAAGCCATAGCACTATATAGAATAATGTTTATGCAGGGGTTCCTTGGGACCTGAAACTTTTTTTCAAGGGTTCCTCCAGGATAAAAAGGTTGAGAAAGGCTGGTCTAGAGGAAGTCTGGAAGGGGCCTGTGCCACAAACCAGCCTTTGGTGGCTACATACAACCCCTAGGGTTGCAACTGTGGCCCACTCTTGGTGTAAATTCTAATCCAGTCTCATATACAAATAACAATACCAGGATTGGAAGCAGGACAATGTGCTTTGTCTATTCATATCCCTCTCTCTTTTCTTTTCTACTCTAGGGTGCTTTATCCTTTTAAAAATATATATTTAACTTTAAAAACAAGAACATGTGATTATTTTTTTTTTACTTTTACCATTGTCTTTTACCAGCATAATCTGGATGTAAAGTAACCCTTTGTTATTCTTGGTCGGATAAACAGATTGAAACTGAGGTGAGCTGTTGCCATAAACTCATAAGAAATTAACCTATTCATGACTTGTCTCACAACAAAAAGACAAAAAGTACAAAATGGGGAAGCCAGGAATGAACTAAATATACACAAGAGGAACATATTGACCCTAGAGTTTAAAGGAAGCTGTTATCAAGGAGCTGTGGTACTATGACCATGGGATTCCAAAGATTCATAATTCTAACATCACACTCTTCATCTGTAACTCTTGTAAAGCTCCTCATAAGCCTACTTCTGCTCACATGGCATTCCCTACTGTCCTTAACATGGTCTAATCACCAAGCTTGTCGGAACAGAAGCTAATCACATCATTCCATGTGCCTCAGAACTGGTAGCTCAAGTGGCTGTTGAAAAAAGAGTTGAGTGAGAACCCTTCTCGATGGCAGGGCTGAGCTGCCTGTAGACTTTTTCATTATCCTCTTTGTAACTGATTTGGTTGAGAGGTAGGGCTTTGAAAGTTCCTTAGGGTGGCTACTCACACATTGCCCCAAAGAGGAAATGCATTACCAAAAAGAAGACACATGTTTGCATAAAATTTGCATATGCTAATTTATATGTATAGATGCAAACTTAGAAGAAATTATTACAATTTAACTGGAAATAAAATACAATTTCATAATAGTGGTGAAGACAGCTTGTGTGGTTGCTCACCCTGCTATTCATACTAATAGTGCAGAACCTCTGTATCCACAGGACCTATGTCCACGGATTCACTTACATGCAAAAAATGTGGTCTCTCTCTTCCACGTCCCCTAGCATGACTCTATGATATACTTGGGCCAAAAATCATTGATTTTAATAGGTTCACTATTATCCACGGTAAGTTTGGGAATATATCCCCTGTGGATATGGGGTCAATCTAGTTGATGGCAAATTTCAAGGCTCCTGCTGTCTAGTCTTATGTTCATCTTTAAACTTGCCTGTCAGAGGACAATGCTCTATTTGAAGGCATTCTCTCCTTGAAGGACAGCTAAAGCTTTCAGATAGGACTCACGGCCATCCTATACCTAATTTGAATTCTCAGATTTTCGTTGTGCTGTTCCAGTCTGTTTACCATAGGTAGATTTTGCTGAACTTAAATAAACCACAAAGGCCCTTCCCCTTATAGGAGATTACCATTTATATTCAACTGGAAGTACACATTGAATAAGAAACCCATACCACCATTATACCTTGACCTGTACATAATTGTATCATATTTTCTAGCATACTGGTACCTGATCTGATACGCAACAAGTTATGTGGCTTGTGGTGAGAGTATGCATTAAGTGAGAGTATTTGATTTCTTAGGAAGCATCAAACAGCAGCATCCTCCAGTAAAATTATGATGCAAGAAGCATTAATACATTGCATTTGCAGGATTAGTGTATCACTTTGACAACCTTTCCTCTGTTCCCAAAAAGTTGCATAATTAGGGTTGCCAGAGTGAAAACTGAAGACAGCTCCTGTACTTTTAATGGTTATGTGGAAGAGGGAATTTCAGCAGGTGTTGTTTGTTCTCTGGTTGCATGACAAGCAACACCTGCTGACATTCCCTCTTCTATACAACCATTAAAGCTACAGGAGGTATCTGCAGTTTTCCCTCTGGCAACCCTAAAAAGATTAATGTTAATACAATTAGTAAGTAATACATTTTTTTATTCATTTAATTTATATTCTACCTTTCCCCTAGACATGGGACACATTATATATTAGCCTGCCTCCATTTCCGCCTTGGATATATATGTTTGTATTTGACCATCTAGGACCATTTAGATTTAAATACATAAGGGATTTGAAGTTCTGCAGTTAGGTCTGGGAGAAAGTGTTTAAATAAAGGGATTCTCAACCATGGCCCCTGTCACCACCATTTTTTATTTTCCCCCAGTTTGTACTAGCATGGTAAGACTAGAGGTTCTTCTCCTTGTGAGTGATTGCAATCCACATGTCATGAAGGGAAGGGCAGCTTCAGCATCATCAGAATAGCATGGCCATTGGCTCTATTGGCACATAATTGAGGTAGACTTTCAAGAGAAGGCTTTAACAATGCTTGAACATGCCCATTTCTTTGGGTGGCTTCGGATAAGCATAGATCAGCACCTAACCATAATCTATCCTAAAAACAAGATGCCACCAATCTGACTAAAGCAATAACTTTTATTTTAATCCCAAACTTTCCCCTTCCTCAATTACCCATTCCCATTCAGGCCCTTCCAACATGCTACTAGGAGTCAGAGGGGCGGGTATGTAACCATGGCCTTGTAACCATGACAACATCTTTTCAGCTGCAGACCTCTGATTAGCTGCCCAGCTCAGTAATTAAACCCTCAGGGAAAGTGGTGGGTACATGGCTGACACAAGTAATTCAGATAGGAAACTGTTACCTGAGGAGCCATCTAGGTGTTTTATATCCTTCACAGTACATCCAGAGAGTACAAAAGAGGAAGATCTTCTGCTTCATCTGTGTGATTGTTTTACTTTTATCAGAACAGTAGTCATTCTGGAAATGCATGAAATGATGTGATTCCACCAAACTTTTCCACCAGTATTTCTTTTCTTTGGTAGAGGTTTTGCAACAGAGCTGGTGGGATAATTTCCCAACCATTCTATCTCTTTTAGGCTAAACATCTTGGATGATCTATGAAATACAGGTCAACCCCCATATCCACAGATTTGGTATCCATGGTTTCACTTATCCATGTCTGAAAAAATATGTTCTCTCTAGGCATTTCTAGGTCGTCCAGTGCGACTCTATGGTCAACTTCTGGTGTTTGTCTCATTAAAAATAATAGGATTCCCTATTATCTATGGTTTCAGGTATCCACAGAGGGTCTTGGAATGTATCCCCCATGGATACTGGGGTCAACCTGTAATCCTAAATTCAGCATAGTTTTCTCATAATCACTTAGTCTGACATGTTGGTAGCTTTGAAGCCTATGTTACAATTTTCACAAGGCCAAACTGTGTAGGCAAAAATGCATTACATTAATATTAATAGTTGTTCAGGTGGGGGTAAACTGAGTTAGATCAATCTTGAAAATAAAGGAGACCAAGGCATGAATGCTTTGATTGTGTATTCCTGCAGGGCAGGGGGTTGGACTAGATGGCCCTTGTGAACTCTATGATTCTATAATCTGCCCCTGCCCCACCAGTAATGCAAAACCTGGTTCACTCACATTGTGCAAAATGTGCTTATCACCTTCTAGTCTTCACACAATTTCTACTTTTATATCCCAATACAATACCCTTTTAATTAATTTTAATTTTAAAAAATTGGTAGCAGTATCCTTGCAAAAGTAATTTCCACATGGAGAAATGTTGCAAAATTGTGACTATTATGAGGGGAAGTGACTTTAACTTATGTCGATGACAGCCCTCCTCCATTTTCACCATAGGCTGGAGAATGGTGTTGTTGTGGAAGAAACAAGGGCTTGTCCTCCCTCTACTGAACATCAGCCAGGCTGAATTGTCAGTTATTTAATTTTCTTTGCATGCTACTTTTCAATGGGTATCCATAAAGCTATTCACCTGTGAATGACTGGACATTAAAAGAGAAAAAGAAAGAAAAGAAATATCAAGCTATTTGAAAAAGTTCACATATGTTGCTTTTTGGCTAATTATACATTTACTACAATGTTTGTAGGGTAGGGTCAGTGTGAAGAAAATTATTGAAGAAAATAAAGTCTGGATTCCCTTTCTGATTACAGTACTCCTTTTTCTTTCATTCACCTCCCCTGAAATCTCTAAAAAGCTGGCAGCACAATAACATATTATTCAATAGTATGTACTCATAGGTAAGTGAGTATGGTGGGCACAAAACCAGGGAAGAGAAAAGCAGTGGGGAATTGGTTTGATTAGTGGTGTTTTAGGGGATTAACAATCTTGACAAACAATGAGCTTGCTGAAATCTTTTTGAGGGGAAACGTTGCTTATTTGCTATCAGCCCTAATGTGGGACTTAGAAACAATTGGCTTGAATTGTCTAAAGATTCCCCTTGCAAACTCAGTACTAAAGTATACTAAATTAACAGAGACTCAACTAAATATTATAGATGTTCTGGTGGGAATGGACTGAGAATTTGTTGGCATTTGTTGTTGTTGTTGTTGCTATATACCTTGTTGTGACATTAAGGCCATTTGGGTTTTATTTTGCAAGATTTGTTTACAGGGGATTTGCCATTGCTTTCCTGTGAAGCTGAGAGAGTGTGACTTGACCAGTGGGTTTCCATGGCTGAGTAGGGATTTGAACCTTAGTCTCCCAGAGTCGTAGTCCAACACTCAAATGACTACACCATGCTGGCTCTCTGGAATTTGTTAATTTGGCTAAAATCTTTTTTTAAACTTCCTTGTCCTCCTTGTATTTTTAAAAAGCCATTTTTGACTCTTAAAAATTATTATATGTCAGTGTAGCATGTGCTCATGTGCATGCTCCCCGAGACTCCTCACATTTTATTCTAAAGTTGAAATTGATGGCACTAACTTCCAGGAAGGCCCCTTTAGAAAAGCTGAACTATCACAGGCAACTGCACGGAAACAAGTGCTGTGAACTTTGCCCGTTTCTCATGAAAAGCCAGTTACATCTTAGATTGGTCAGCTGCAACAAAGCCCCTAAATATAGATTGATTAGGATGTGGGTTAATTTTTTTTTTACCAAGACTAATATTGGAAACTTTATTAAAAGAGAAGGGTGGTGGGGGTAGAGAAAAAGAGTTCAGACACTTAAAAAAAAACCTCATCCTGATTTGATTTATCTGGGGAGTGTGAACACTAAATAGAGAACAACGCCTGAAGTGTGAATTATTTCCTATATTAACACAGAGGAAAAACTGATAGCCTTTTCATGTCAGGAGAATAGCAAGGAGGGGAGGAGGGGAAGAATGACATTGTTCAATCTCAGGGTTTGCTCACTCTTTATCAGGCGGAGATCAAAATTTATTCCCAGGATGAGGCCTGCGGCCTGGCTGAGGCCCTAGAGATTTTTAAGGGCCTAATTAAGAAAACAGGATGAAAATGGTGAAATAAGAGGCCAATTTACTTCTTGCAGAATAGGGAGATCAAATCAACTTATGAGCAATTAATGTGCACAAGGAGAGAATAAAAGAATGCTGGGAGATGGTAGAGGGCCTCATTTTAATGACATGCTCTGGTGTTGGTATAGAGGATTACTCTGAAGGTCAGATGTAGATTGAAACGACCTTGCAAATTCTTAACCCTCCTTCCAATTAATAGAACCAACTCAGAAATGCAAAAGACCAGTCTAACAGTACAGGCTTCCCTTTGCGGATCAGAAGGGAGAAAGAGAGGACGAAAGGGGGTTTCCTTCGGTGAAACAGCTGTCACAAAAGACAGGGCTTGGAAAGGGCTGTTGATTACAGAATACAAGCCACCTGAAGTGGCGGGAGGGGAGTTGTGTCAAGGCCCTAAGTGGGATATAAAAAGCCAGCAAAAGGCTGCTTGGGGTTGAGCTTCTTATTAACTTCCCTGCAGAGTTTGCCACACGCACATGAGACCCCCTCCCCCCATTGCAGAGTCCTCGGGAATAAGGGAGTGGTGAAGTTAGTAACTAGCTGTTTTCTTTTCCCCCTCTCCTCTTCCTCTTCCTTTTCCTTTTACATAGAATTTCTGAAACATCTGCCCTTGTTCCTGCCTATATTATAGTGGTTACTGTCTGAAAAAAGAATAATATTGGCCCTTCCCAATTACAAAAAGCATTTTACATGAAAGCTAGATTTATTTAATCAAATTGTTTATATCCTGCTTTTCTCCTGACATGGGGCCCAAGGCAGCTTACAATAGTCAAACAGCTTAAAACACAGTCAAACAAGATGTCATATTAAAATACAATCAATTTTAATTGGTGTAAAATCATTTAGAAAACATTAAAGATAAAATACAACACACAAACACCATAGAAAGACTCTCCGGGGGCATTCACACTATTTAAAAAACCCTGAACCCCCCCCCCAAAATCTGGCATACAATGTTCAGCCTTTCCCTGAATCTGGTGTGAAAAGGGCAGATGACATACAGCTCTGTTCGCACCAGACTTGAGGAATACCCCCTTAATCTGGGTTTTAGAAAACGGCTGTGTTCTCCAGAGTTTGCTTGAAACTTCAGAGAAAATGGTCATGTGATCAATCCAGCTGCTCGGCATTGTGGGGGGGGGAGCATGGGGAGGAGAGAAAGGACAAACACTGCCTGAAGTACTGATATTTTTCTACTCCTCGGTGCCTCTTCTCATTCCAAAGGCAGAGCACTAGTGGTAGTCGCTCTCTGAGGTCAGAATGCCTGGCAAGCCCTGCTATTGCAAGGGTAGCCACCCATTCTGTCTTCCAGAGTGGCTACCATCAGGGGCTTTGCTTTTCTGGCACACAGTCACCTGCTTAAGCTCCGTGAAAGCAAAGCCTCAGTGGTAGCCACTCTCTCTGAAGGCAGAATGGGCAGATAGCCTTGCAATGGTGGGGGTGTCCCCCGTTCTGGCTTCAGAGAGAGCAGCTACTACTGAGGCTTTGCTTTCACTGAGCTCAATTGCCCTCTGTGAAAGCAAAGCCTCAGTGGTAGTTGCTTTCTCTGAAGATAGAATGGGCGGCACACACCCCCATTGCAAGGTTAGCCTCCCATTCTGCCTTCAGAGAGAGAGGTTACTGCTGGAGGTTTTGCTTTCCAGCATGCAATTGCCCCTCTGTGCTCACAGCATGTAAAAATCTGAGTGCAGATTCAGGCTTTGGCCAGAGGTGTGGCACTTAAATCAGGGCCAGAGTAGCCTGGATTTCATGTGCCACAGCTCTGGGACAAAGCATTCTGAATTTCATCTGGATTTTTTCACTCCCCCATGTGAGTGACCCCTCCAAAACCAATTAACTATGAAATGCCTGTTTCAATAAAAATGCTTCTGTATGCTGACAAAAGGCGAGCAGCCTAGCCTCCCATGGAAGGGAATTCCACAGCCCTATGAGTTTAACTCATGAGTTGAGTATTCTGTTCCATCATCACAAAAAGATTTGCAGTGGTAAATCTCATTATTTGTACACGGCAACTTCTCATATATGAGTACTAATGCTATTTATTTATTAACCCTACTTATACATAGCCTTTGAGAAGACTGTTTTGAGTTAGAGCAGAAATAGGTTAGTTTCTAAATATTATTTAGAGTAGTATTAGCTCTCTCCTTCCACAACATTGATATATAACATTTTTCTGATTTATTTATTCTCTTTGCTTAAATAATTGTAAGAAAAATAAGAAGTTCTTTTTAGCTGTTGTCTGACAATGGCTGGCGTCCTGATAGTGGGTTATGATGACACAAGTCCAACTTACATCATCATAACTCATTCTTTTTGGTCATGGAGGAGGTCAGAATTCCATACTAACTGTGCAAAAACCCTCCTCACCCCACAAATCCATCTCTTCTCTGCTGCAGCCCCTCACAGCTCAATCATTTCTTCCTGGTGAGTGAGGTTTGTAGCTAAGAAGCATCCAGCTCTTTTGACATTGATAGTATTGGGTTAGAGAGAATCATTAGTTTCAGTATATAATCAATATTATAAATGTTGAATAAGCCTGATTTCATAAAACCGAGGATGGTTAGGTAATCATCATCACACTATGGGAATGAAATTGTTCGATCACTGGATACAGAAGAATGTAGGCCAATGAGAAATTATTTTGTTGACAGTAAACCAACACTACACTGAAGCATTTTGTTAATTGTTCTAATCTAATCTAATCTAATCTAATCTAATCTATAGATATAGCCATTTTTCAGTGGAACTTCCAAGGTGGTTTATATAACAAAGTCAAATTGATAAATCTAACAACAACATGTGAAAATACATTTATACTATATTTTAAAACCCTGGGAGAGTAAATACGTTTTCCATTGACTCAAAAGGATAACAATATTAATTCCAGGTTGGCCTCTTTGGGATGGAAATTCCATAGACACTAAGAAAGTTCTCTGTTCACCATTTGATTTATTGCAGATGATGGGGAATACCTGGAAGAGGACCTCTGCAGATGGTCTCATTATAGACATTATGTATATAGGATGCAGTGTTCCTTCAGCTGCTGTTCACTTGGGTACTAAGCCATGTAGGTGTTTAATGGTAAGCACAACATCTTTAAACTGGACTAAAAAAACTGGATTGGAACCCACCCCTCTCAACTGGTTCCAGTCACTTATCCTGCCAGCAGTGTTTTGACAAAACTGAAATTTCTGAATGGCTTTAATGGCACACCTAGGGCTTGTCTGGATGGGTAGTTTGCCCTGGCTCCCCTTATGATGAAGCCCTGCAGCCCAAACAACACAGGACTATTGCCCTGATTTGCCTCCAGACAGTCCTGAATATGCCTGAGGTGAAGTCGGGGGGAAGCTGGGGTAAACCCTTCAAAAACATTTCAGAATAACACCCGGGAAAACCCATGTTGTGTGGGAAAACCTAGATGAGTCCAACGCGGGAACACAGGAGTCCATACCAGCACACTGGGCTGTATTGCTAGACAGCTTCTGCCAAGACTGCTGGTGTCACTCTGAGCCAGGAAGGACCCCCCAGCACGTGATCAAGGCCTCCTGCATCTGGCCAGCCTTGACCACATGCTGAGGGTCTCCTTCCCGGCTTTAGAAAGTGCAATACACGACAGCAATGGAGGCAACTGCTGATGCCGGCTGGTGGGTGTGCAGATTTCCATCCGTTTCATTTCCATCCGTTTCACTGCAGTAACGGAGGAGGCTGGAGTGGACAAGCCCCTACATACAGTGGATTAAAGCAATCAGCCCTAAAAATTACCAGAGCATAGTCAAGTATTATCAGTCAATCTCTCTTGAGAAGAGACTGCAGATTATGAAACTGGGTGAAGAAATCATGTCTTTCTTATGTCCTGACTACAGAATTGAATTTTTAGAGGAAATGCAATGCAGTCTTGCTGAAGAAACAAGACACTAACTCAAAAGAACTCTATCTTGATTGGAATGAACCTAGCCCATTATTTATTTTAGGCATTGGTGTTAAAAATCCCAATGTCTATGCAAGAATACCTATACAAAAAGAGAGTCATATGAGAGATAGTGTGTTTTCCTTGCTTCATTTCGATGAAAGTAATTGATCAAGGTGCACACCTAGAATGAAAAACAAACACCCCCTGCACTGCATTTTACAGTAGAAAACTAATTTACATTTTTCTCAGATGTTTTCTGTATATGATTACAGCTTTATTTTAAAACTCATTGTTAGCACCCATTTAAGTGAGGAGATGAGGATGAAGAGGTGGTAACTAAAGCAGGATAATTGTGTCTGCTGCTGGTAGACTTGACATGTGAAAGGAGCTCCCCAAGTATGGTGACCATGTGGGGCTTCCAAGTGATGGATACACAGGTTATGCATGATCTCTCTGCATGTGTGGTTTTTGAGCCAGGAAAGAAACATATGCAGACAACTGCTTTTGAGAAAACTGTTCTTTAATGCAAGGATGGGAGTCATGTCAGTGGTGAGGAATGCTAGGAGCTGTAGTCCAACAACATGTGGAATTAGAGGTGTAGCTATTGTGGGGGGCGGGAATTGGGGCATTGCCAGCCCTCCCAAGAAATTTTACTTCAGTCCCCAAATTTCCAGCATTGCAGTACAGTAATTTAAAACTTCAGTCGAGCATTTAGAAATACGGTTTAGGTATCCAAAGCAAAGGAACAGGCAAAGTGACCAGGGAAATGTGAACACAGCAAATATATGAGTTGTAGGTGAGAATGGTTTTTGTGAACTCCCCCTCCCCCTGTAGTTACACTCCTGTTTGGAGGGCCATGTGATTCCCAACCCTGTTTTAGTTGGGGGAGTGGACTCAATCCAAAGAACCATGTAAGCAGCAAAGAGGAGCAACAGATCTTTGTGCATACATAGCTGCACTCATGCAGGAAAAGCACCAAGCCATGCACAAGTTTCCTTGGTTTGCAAAAGGGTCTTGTAGCACCTTTGAGACTAACAAAGAGAAAGAAGTTGGTAGCATAAGCTTTTGTAGACTTAAGTCTACTTCCTCAGATGACTTACCTGTAAGTCTACGAAGGCTTATACTACTAACTTTTTTCTCTTGGGGCTCATCTACATGGGCCAGAAGATGCTGACTTCCCACCAGCATACTGTGGCACTGGATCTGGCCCGGTCCTCTCCCATTACCTGAATGAAAGAGAAAGGAATCCAGACCTCCATGCTGGCCTATCTCTGTTGCTGCTGCCATTTGCATCACATTCTCTGAAGCCAAGAAGGGGGTCCGCAGCATGCTGTGGGCCTGCTTCCTGGCTTCAGAGAGAGCAACATGGACAGCAGCTGCAGCAATGAGCCAGCATGGCAGTGTGGGCTCCTGTGGACCTGTAAGACCCGATCCATTTTTCTGAGAAGAAGCAGTTTTTCCTGGGTATTTTGCTGAAATGCTTCAACAGGCTTTACCCCATCTTCCCCGTCTTTGCTGTGGGCATCATGAGGACTGCTCAGGGGACAAAATGGGGCAAAAGCCCTGCATCATTAGGACTGCAGGGTTCTAAGATGGGGGTAAGATGGGTTAAATAGTGCATCTAGAAAACCCCTCATTCTCAAAGGTGCTACAAGATGCATCCAGATATTCCAGAGTAATACAGCTATGTCTTTGAAAGATTCCTTGGTGTTCCTCTAGTATGTTTAATTCAGCATTTGGGAAGTCATACAGCACAATAATACACACATGTAGGGCACCTCCACACAAGTAGGATACTCCAGCTCCCTGCCAGTGTATCCTAGCCACAGATCAGGCCCGTTCCTCCACCATTACCTGGATGGAATGGGAAGAAGTCCAGATGGGCACGCTGGTCCATCGCTGCAGCTGCCACCACCAGTGTCTCCCTCGCTCTCTCTGAAGGCAGGAAGCCGGTCTGCAACATGTGACCAAGGGCCCTTGCATGTGACCAGCCTTGGTCACATGCTGCAGACCTGCTTCCTGCAGCAGAAGAGCAAGGCAGAGGGTAGCTGAAGTGATAGGTCGCCTGCAGGAACAGGCTCCTGCAGTGTTGCAGGGCATGGTTTGTCTCTTCCTGGCAGGAACAGATTAAAACAGGTATTTTAATATAACAGTTTATCGGGCCCAATCCCATTTTAGCCCTGTCTTTGCCCTGGGGGTCATGAAGGCTGTCTGGGGGCAGAATGAGGTAAAAGCTCTGCATCGTCAGGACTGCAGGACTCTGAGGAGATTTTCACACGGGGCCAAAATGCCCCATTACTGCCCTGCTACCTCCTCTCCCGTTCCTGCCACGGAATGACATAAATCTTTCACACACTCACCTTAATTCCGCAGCAGGAACGGGCTCCCCCTCCCCTTGCTGGCTGGCCACAAATGCGGCCATCGTAAGGCTGCTTTTATGACCGGCCGTCTGAAACGTTATCACGTGATAACGCCGGACGGTAAATTTAAAAAATAAAACTCCCCCAAACATAAAATCAGTTCACCAAGCACAAAAACATTCTTTAAATCACATAATCAAAACAGGGAGGGTAAAATAAACGGTGCCACTTACCTGGATGTCCAGATCGTACCAGGAAGTGCTCGGAGCGGACCTCCCCTCCACGGCTGTCATTTTGGAACAGGAACGGCGCTCCTGTTCGCACACCCATGATTGCATGATAGTGACGGAATGGGAGGTCTATTCACGATGAAAAATCGTGATTACATTGTTCTGGAACAGTCACGGGAGTAGGATGGATGGAGGACAGAACGGGGTCAACATCGTCCGAAAGGGAAAACCTTTCCCGACCCTGTTCTGTTCCTGCCACGGGATACATAGCCCGTGTGAAAATCTCCTAAAACAGGGGCAAGATGGGGTATATTACCAGAGCAGATAAGCCCTTAGTGGGTTCACCAGATTTGTTTTCTCACCACCAGCTATAGTCTTTGTTCTCTATTATTGTTCGATTTCCTATGTCTTTAAGTGGGTTCAATCTTTTGTAAAGCTTAAACTGCATACCTTAGGGATTCAGAGGAAAAATATTTAGATTGCTAACAAAGATAGCAATGTAGATGGTTCACAAAGATAGTTTTAGCTGCACATAATAAAATGCTTTCTGAGGCATCTTGAAAACAGGAATCCTCAAAATGATACAGGAAATTACTTTGGTCCAAACAGATATCCATTATTCCTGTGTTTTATGGTGTCTATTAGATATGGGGATAAATGTTTTTCTCTCCTCACTCTTTCCAACACTTATATGAGCCTTGCATTAAGATGTGGTGAAGTCAAGAAGATGCCAGATACCATCTGCTAACTATATTTTATGCAGATACTCTCAAGTTTACACAGATGGATTTGAATAACTTGGTTGATCAGATACATAGCCTTAAAGAAGAAGTTGAGTGTAAATCTGTCTCTGCCATAGCTCCACAACTATTAAACTCAGACATGTGCAACAATATGCACTAAGCACTCTGAGGGTGCACTCTTTTGTAAAATAAATACATAAAATAAATAAAAATCTGTTTAACCTGCAGTGCTACACTGAGAGATTAGATGAAATTGATATACTAGACCACTAGGTGGCAGAGTCCTCAGGAGTAAAAGCTTTGAAATTTTATTCAAATGCTTGCAGCCACTTTCTGGTGGAGCGCCAGAGCAGCCTGCTATTTAAACTCCTGATATGAAGGAGAGATGGAGACTCAGGATATATAAAAAAAGATTTTATTCCAAGAAGTGGCCAAGCACATTTTGGCCAAGAAATATTTGTATGACCTTCTTCAGAGGCTGTTTAAAATGTGTACACAAAATGATCTTATAGCACCTTAGTGACTGAGAGAAAGAAGGGGTGGCCTAACCTTTCATAGACTTGGGGCTTGTCTGGACCTGCCAGAATATGTTGCCTTCTGGCCAGCATAATCTAGCCCTGGAGCTGTCCCATTTCCCGCTGTTAAAGATGAAACAGGCTGAAGTCAGCACACACACACCAGCCAGCATTGGCGGGTGCCTTCCCTGCTATCACATGTCGCTTCCTCTGAAGCCAGGAAGGACACCCTCAGCATGTGATTGAAGTTGGTCAAATGCAGGGCGCCTTGCTCATGTGCTTGGGGCCTCCCTCATGGCTTCAGAGCGACTCCAGAATCAGCAATGGTGTCTGGCTATATAAGCTGATGTGAAGGTACCGATCCTACATTCCTGCACTAGCCCCATTTGGGCTTCCCTGCATAACATGGTTTTTCCCCCAGGTGTTTTATTAAAATATTTTAAAACGCTTTACCCTGACTTCCCCCTACCCCCCCCCCGGGTTTGCCTCAGGCATTGTCAGGACTGCCTGGAGGTGTAACGGAGCCGTGCGTTGTTTGGACTGCATGGCTCCAAGAAGCGAGGAAGTTGGGGTAAATAGCCCATCTAGACAAGCCCTTGCCTACTTTCTCAGGTGCATGGAGTGAACTGGTGCCTAGGAACAGACCTCATTTTATGTTTTCTGTGATGCCATAATTATGGGGAAATGATTAAAAAATCGTTTAGCTGTAATAATGCAATCACAGCATTAAAAAAAAAAAACCAAAGACACAGCGTAAAAGTAACCTTGGCCTGTTTGGGAATAGTGAGGGGGAAGGGGGAGAGGAGGAGAATCAGGTCCCCTCATACCACATGACTGCCATCATATTATTACTGCAGTGGAAGGGACTTTTTGTATCGGGGGACTAATGGAATAGCAGTGATACTGGGAACCACTGATGGGCTTTCCCCATGAATGAAAAGGTGTGTTACAGAAATGAATGAAATACAAAGCAGCAACAGGACATGATGTCATGCAATAAGTGCTGGCCAAATATGCTAATATCTTGCTGTAATTGTGAAATACCAGGCTTGTGTAATAAAGCCCTAAGACAGAAGCAGGGCTATTAATAACAGGGTCTCTTGGAGGTCTTTCATTCATAGGTCAAGATAAGTCAAAGCTAACTTGATGTCACATAAGTACAACAACAACAAGGCCTCTAACTGACAAAGCCAAGTCTTTACAGCAAAGAATAGCCCCATATATCTCCACCCTGATTTGTTAATATATTTGTTGCTTTAAAATGTAGGATCATAATCTTCCCTGCTTTCCTACTCAGCAACTCATTGGAAAGGATCCTTCCTTTGATGTAGCCATCACAGCAATAACAGATTCCATGTTCTGTTATCTTCATCTATTCTAGACCCTTGAGGTATTTCTCAGCGGGAATAGTTGTGATTGATGTGCATTCCAGTGCCTGAAAGAGTAAAAACAGAAGCCAAGTTAACTACATGTAAATGTGTGCATCAGCAGCATGAATGCCCTTTTAAAATTGGAAGGACTGCCTTGGGAGGGGTGATAAGGATCACAGAAGTGTTGGAAGAGGGGGCATTTTCTCTGTAACCATTTTTCAAATCTAAATCCCCCCTCCAGCTATTTTTCCTCCCTGTTGGGTGATCACAATCAGATTACATTAGAATGTAAATGCATATATATGACTTTTTTCACAGGAATCTTGCCCTCAAAGAGGTTCACAATATATAATATATAGAATAATAGTTGAGTCAAAAACAAAAACAACATTCACATTTAAAATTGCCATGGGGAGAGGAGCTACTGTAGCTGATGTGTGTATATTTTCCTTCAAGTCATCTGATGACTTATGGCAAAACCATGAATTTCATAGGGTTTTCTTAGGCTAGGAATACTCTGAGGTGCTTTGCCAGTTTCTTCCTCTGAAATACAGCCTACAGCACCTGGTATTCATTGGTGGTCTCCCATTTAAGTACTATCCAGGGTTGAACCTTCTTAGTTTCCAAGATCAGACAGGATCTGATGCCTTTATGGTATTTAGGTACTCTGCTGTAGCTGGTACATGGCAGGAAAGAGCAGGTGGGATAAGGGTTGAGGAGCCCCTTCCCCTCCAGTCCTCCATTTCTTCTACTGTTTAAAGTCTTGTTGGGCTACTTTTACACATGCTCATTATATGTAGTTTGGTCATTATTCTGCAGTAACCCTTTCATTTGGAAAAGCCCTGTGATTCAACTTCAAAAGTGTTTCAAGAATAATGATGCTATAAAATATCTGATTAATTTGTCTCAAGCAAGCTTCTTGTGTGAGAACTTTCACTGAGAGTATTTCCCAAGAAATTGCAAGAAGAGGTGGCAGTGTTCAGAGAAATATCCATGTTAGTTTATTTTACTATCAAAGGAAAGAATTAGTCATGTGGCACCATGATAACCAGTATATTTCAAGATAATCTTTCATGGGGGTTGTCTAGATGGTGAAAAAAACTCCTGATAGAATTTGAGGGGAATACCTTTTATCCCAATGAGACCCCTTCACGGCTTTTTTCAAAGTTTTTAAAAAATGAAGGCGGAAATGTGCACTCCTGCTCATTAGGACAACCAAATCACATTGCTGTGCATTCCTGGATAAGAGCGGAAGTGGAAACCGATTGGTTGGAAGTGCGCGGGGGGGGGGCAAACTTGCTAGACACAAAGTGGCTGGAAGTGCCATTTTGGAGTTTCACAATAGTGATCATGTGCTTTTTCACTGTGCTGAGGTGACAAAACAGCTTTTTAAATAGAAGGTTGTACTCGCGCACCTTAGATTTACATTAAAAAAAAACATGCAGCAGCAACAATTTTTTGAGAATAATAACACAAGCGATCCACTCCTGGCTACCATGTTGATTCACAGGCATGGCTCTGTGTGAACATCAAACACAGATAACTTCGCATACCAGCAATTTTGCCAAAAAAATGTGGAGACAAATGAACACTGCTGCAAATTTGCGCTAATGCACAACAATCAACATTATACCTTCTTGTCTAGAAAAATGACTCCAGTTGACTTCTTCCAATGCATCTAAAGCATTAGGATCATCATGCACACAGAATAATCTTCATGTATCTGAAGAAGTCAACTGGAGTCCACAAAAGCTCACAAACGGAAGAAAGAAAACTAAGCCCAGTTGCTTCAGTGTTGTCAGTATGCAACAGGATTCTCCCCTGTTTTGCAGCAACCATCTCCAACAATAGTGATGGTAAGAGGCCAGAAAATTGAACAGGAGACATGTCAAGCTTGTTTCCTCTTGTTTTCTCATCTTGTTTGGAGGGTACATCTTGAGGAGGAAACTTGTATGGAACATCTATGGCCACAAGAGAGAGCCAGATAGTAACTGGAAAAATTAACGGAGGACACACAGAGTCTTGATTGATTCTTAACTGTGCCACTGCTATTAGAGCCAAACTGAATGGTTGTTGAGACATTTGTATCTTGACAGATTTAGTGGATTTGCGTTAGTGACAATCTGGACATGAAGCTCTTAATTATATGAATTTCAGATGCAAAATGTGAATGACTAATAATTTTTAAAAGCAGGTTAGAACAAAACAATCAGGAATTTTGCATTTGCTTATTTAAGGGCATAATCTACTTGAAGTTCTCTTACATTAGCCCTATCGAAATGAATTCTTGCACAGGAGAGTTTCTGTGTGGATGGTGATCTTGGTGGCAAAAGGCAAGTTCAGTTCCAATTGTCTGATTCATTGAGCACTGCTGTGGGGTTTCCTGCTCACCCTATTGTACCAATTTTCTTTTTAGGAATGCTTCCCACGTGTCTAATTTGGTGCTATAGTGTTGTTTTGCCATTTTAACCCCTTGATTAAGCCTCTGTTTCAAGCTAAGGTGATTTTTGTAGCACAGTTGGTTAAATCTTCATTTATGCTATTACAGAGAAATTGGCCTGTTGCTTGTCAGATTAGACAATACTATAGCAGTTGGAGCCTCCATATCCCTTTCCATCAAGGATGACAGATGGCCTTAGTGCCCATCCTTTCCTCCTCCTCCCATCTATCACCAGTAGACATGTGTGGTGGGAGAGAAAGGAGGAAGATAAAGCGTTACAGAAATGATAATGGTATCACAATTGGGAAGGAAGAAGGTGAGAGTGGACAGCTTTCAGTAGGTGCTCAACCATCATCACCACCACTACCATCACCATTTATTTATAAAATAAAATACTGTACAGGTCACTCCCACCCTGTTTACATGGGGGATATATTCCCAGCCTTACTGTAGATAGACAAAACTATAATAGTGAACTGCCATAGGATACCATAGAAATGCTCTGGAGGACCTAGAAAATGCCTAGAGAGGATGACTCTCTAGGCATCTGGCATGACTCTATGGTCAAATTCCAGCAGAAGTTGATCATAGAGTCATGCTGGAGTACCTCCCAATGCCTAGAGAGATGACCTCCTGTGTGACTCTATGGTCCTCCAGATGCCTAGAGGGACGTTTCCTCTCTGACTGTGGGTAAGTGAAACTGCAGATACTGATCCTACATAAACAAGGGGTGACCCATCTATGCTTCCAAGTCGCCAGTCAGCTTCATAGAGTTTTCTTAGGCAAGGAATACTCAGAGGTGGTTTACTTGGCTTTCTACTCATCACATCCTACAGCAGTGCTTGTCAGACTACCTGATCTGGTGGACCAACATCCCCCATTCAACATGTCAGGGACTGGGATCTCAAGGTCTGCCCCAGAGTTTCAGGGCTTGGACTTTCTTCTCTAGTCTTCAGTAAAAGAGAGAAATCTCAAAGTGAGAGCAATATGTCAAAAAGTGTGTGTAGACTGCTTTGGAAGGGCTGCTGTAGGGTCTCCAGGGGATCCACCTGGCTCAACTCCCCCTCCTCCTCCCCCTCTCAAACACCACTAGGGACCATACCTAGGTCTTAAGGTTTTGGCTCTGAAATCTCAGCGGCTGAGATGATCCTGACCTGGCAACCCTAAATCTGTCTGATGCTACCTGGTATGGGACCAGTGGGTTGTATCCAATAGTCTCAATTGTCCAATGGAACAGATTCTGTCTCCCCTCTGCACCCTTCTCCCATGCCCCCTCAAATCTGTTATGGAGGACTGGGGGTTCTCTGAAGCAAAGCTGAAGGGATGCTAAGGGTGGAAGGAGGGGAATGACATGGAGAATTACATTCTAGTTACAGAACTCCATTCATATGACACTGGACCTTACCTTACCCAGAGATCTGATTCAGTGTATCAGCATCACCTTTTTATATGAAAAACACTGTAGGGCATAGATTTTATTCTCTTAGTGTGCAGGTTAAGCTTCAGAAGAATTCTGAAAGGCTCAAACGTCTGTGCACTCTCAACAGCAGGAATAGAAACAGGCTCCGGAGCGAGGCAAAGCATCTTTCCCAAGCCATCCTCATTCGTTGGCATGGAGCTCAAGAGCTGGAACTTGCTGGCTTGGACTCTCCATCTCCTGGGCCGAGTTCTGACCAAGTGAGGGGAGGACTCCGGCCTCTGCTCAGCCTCCTGCCCTCCCACAACCTGGCCAGCCTCCTGCCCTGCCCTACCCACCTCCATTGGGCTTTTCCCTCCTGCACCTTTGCATGCTCTCTGACTGGCCATGACCAGGAGGCAGCAGCGGTGGTTTGAGAAGCAGGGAGCCAGCTGAGCTGGGGAGGAAGAGGAGGAGGCTGAGGGGGGCTGCTGGGCCAGAGCAAGCCGTGCTGCCTTGGACTGGCCAAGGGGGGGGGGGGGCTGAAGTGGCCTCAGGGAGAGTCGGCCAGCCAGCGAGTGAGGCGAGGCCGGTGTGGTTTTGCACACAGGTTTCCCTCGGTGGGGAGTTTTGGGGGGCAGGTTTGCTGGGGGTGGTCACCATCCTCCCTTCTGCAGAAGGTTTTTGGCTTGCTCTCTCACTCTCCTGTTCTTGCAGGAAGAGAGTTAGGACGGGCCCCACTGTGGCTCTGCCCCCCCCCCCCTGCAGATGTGGATTTGGTGGTACGCTTAAATCGGCCATGATACTAACCATCAATTAATAAGAAATAGCTTTCTATATTTTCATTATACAAACAAGCTGCTTCTTGAGATGGCTACCTCACTCTGCCTTTTGGCAGAATTGGCTCAGAATTCTTGTTTTTTTTTTTTTTTTAATTCAAGGAATATAATGCCAGCATGAGTGTTCCAGATACTTATTCATGCACTCTGGAGGCAGAGGGGGAAAAAATCACTTTCTGGATCACACACTTTAAGTTAACAACTGCCACAACACATTTACCTGGCAAAACCTAAACTGCTTAGAAAGGCCTATTTGCCTTGTAATGACTCAGGCTGAATGGACAGGTACATAAATTGCGTGAAGAACTTTTCAGAAAGTCTTTAGTGTTATATTGATGAAACTACTAATCTTGTAGTATCAGAGAGTGGAAAGTTGCTTTTTAAAAGGAACTTATTCTGTTACGTATTACTATAATCACCCAACAGTTTACTATTGCTCCTGCACTCCAGAAAGCTAGGGCTTGTCTAAACGGCGAAAATACTCCCCCATGGAATTCAAGGAGAATTCCATTTGTCCTAATGAGGTCCCACATTGAATTGCAGTATTCGGAAGGAGAGGGGGCCAAAACCTGCAAAAAATATGTTACAAAAGACTTCAGGACTTTTCGCGAGTTTTTGAAAAAGAAAACTGCAGGGGAAATGCGCACTCCTACTTGTTAGGACAACTTATTTGCATCACTGCACATTCCCAAAGTAGATAGCTGATTGGTCTGATGTGTGCTGGGGGGTGGAGTTTGCTGGTAAGACGGAGCCCAGAACAGACATGTTGGATTTTTGCCATAGCAATTGTGCACTGGGGTGACAAAACAGTCCTTTTTGTTTGTTTTTGTTTATTTAAGCAGAAGATTGCACTTCCACACCTTGGGTTTGGTTTAAAAAATTAGTATTTGGCAGAGGGAACTTGGGGAGAATAAAAATGTGAGTAATCCACTTGCAACTGTCATCTTTGATTTGCAAGTATGCCCGTTTGAACAGCAAACGTAGATAACTTCACATGCCTGCGATTTTGACAAAAAACCGTGGAGACAAATGAAAGCTGCTGCAAATTGGTGTTACCGCACACCAATCCATATTTTATTGCCTTATATAAACAAGCTCATATTCTCTGGATTACTAATTGCTAACACTTTAGTATTATTGGTATGCCACTGAAAAATATAGGGAAATGCTCTGTGGTTTCTCTCATCTCTGATCATTATAATTCTGGGTGGACTACCTGCTTGGATTCATCCCACCCCAACCCCTCAGCCATAGCATGCAGATGCTTCAAGTGGGTGCTCATATGCAGTCACTCACTCCGTCCTTCACTCAGTCCCCATCTCCCTATCCCCTAGACAATAATTCAGGTCCCATGCCTGAGTGGTGTCAGGTATGCAGAGAAACACTCCTTCTTCCTCTAAATACTGTCACAGCTCACACCAACCAGTCCAGTCCAGGTGTACATCCTGTACACCTTCAGGTTTGCCACAGCCAGCCTGGCAAGGCTGCCCTCTCCCCCACTCCTCAAGTCCTCACACTGACTTTCTTTTTTTCTTCTCGTGGTGGCGGCGGCAGCAGCAGTCATCTTTTTCATTTGGGCAGAATGGAAGAAGACATAAAAAACATGTTAACTTTTTTTTGGGGGGGGGGATTTCCAATGAGCTTGGCTTTTTTGTGCAGCTCATGCTTTCAATATTATACTTTCTTCCCTCCCCCTATCAATATTGGCTCCTCTGCTCCTCCCTAGCTGTACAGCACCCTACAAAGAAGGGATGTTCCTTGTAACTCACATAACCCTTCCTCCTCCACCTTCCATTTCTCAAATTGAATCAGACCACACCCAGTAATGAACAACAGACAGAAATCCCATCACCTGATATTGAAACGTAATGATTACAGCCCTGAATGTTACAAGCAAAAACTAACACTATTGCAGCTTCTTACTATAAAAACTAACACTTATTACCAGAGTTACTAATGACAAATAATGTATTACTTCCAAGCTCTGTGTAGTAGGTATACAAATATGCTGAAATAAAATGTGTGCACATGTAGTCCCTTGCCTTGTAAAATAATAAATAACTAGTAGTGTTTTTTTTAAAAAAATATACAATCATTCTTTTTATGTATTAAAAAAAATGAACGAGAAAAATGTTTATAACATAGCAGTAAAGTCAATAGCAATAACTGTCCCAAACCAATAATGGGTGGTTTTTTTATTAATGTTGAAATGTATTTATTTAAATTTCATTTACTCCACATTGTGCTTTAGCTGGCCAGAGGGCAGGTTAAAAATTAGCTGCAAACATGTTATAGTTCTTTTACAGTTTTCAGGTGGGGAGTGTCTTATTTGAAATCCACTCTTATATGAAAAATTGCATTCATATCTATGCAGGACTGGTCAGTAGTAATTTCCTACTATTTAATTAATAGTGTCCACAAGAGACTGTGGAGGGAGAGTAAAGTCCAGACATTCCCTTCACAATTCCTAGTATTAATTTGTTTATTAAAAAAGAAAATACAAGCTTTTTATTTCTAATCTATTATTTTAAAACAAACTTTATTATTTTTACTATACAGTATTATGATATTAGGTACACCAGATGTCAATAATGGAGATAGGCAAAGACAGATAGATGGAAGAAACATTACATTGATCTATGTATATTTGGCTCTGAACAAGAGCACTTGAACAAGACAAAGACCAAGAACACTTAATTTTCTAGTATAATCAATACAAAGAAAATGCTACAGGTTCCAGTCATCTTGGAATACATATTCCTCTTTCAAGTGGCATTGTAACAGAAGTTCTGTGCTAGAGAGGTGTAGTGCTGTATTTTACAGAAATGTGCCCAGACTCTCTAACATTTATATATTTCTCCAGACTACAAATGCCAGGACTCCATAGGATGAAGGCATGAGCATTAAAGTGGTATCAACCTGCTGTAACTGTGTAGCGTTGCTATATTCCAGGAGACGGCATCAATATGAAGCAGGAACAGAGGCAGCAGTAACAGTATGTCTGCTAGCTGAAGGGGACAGAGTTGACTTCTATTTTGGAGGCAAAACACTGAAAGCTCTACAGAATAACAATATTCATGGGATCCTGGAGTAACAGACAACTTGGAACTCACAAAACTAGTTTAATTCAGATGTCATATTTGTCAACAGGAACATGCTTGTGAGCTTCACACTCCTCCTCTCTGTTCCACTCTTATGTATCAGTTTCCTTCTCCCTTCACTTGTTTGCCTAACCAAGACTTGCCCTTACGACAAATTTCAGCAAATTATGGTCTCTATTAACAAAGCTTTGAAAAGTAATTTTTCAGACTTTTTGGACCTTGAATCCCTTCAGAACAATTAATGATCAGAGAAAAGTCATATTTAGAAGATCACCCTTTTCCTAATGCAGTTTAAACAATATAAAATGTTCATTGGACATATTATAGGTGTTTGTGATATAATCTGTCTCTGTCTCCTAGTGATTCATAACACTTACTTGAGAGCTGCTTAGGAATCTACCTGGACCTGGACCCTTTTGTAAGCAAAGTGTGTGCTCTGTTATCAAACCATGGTACCTCCTCTGTCAGAAGAGGCCAGACATGTGCAGAAACTTTGGATAAAAAAAGAGAGACCTACCCCCTGGTTAAATGTGTCTGCATTTGTATGGTTGTTTTATATTGCCTGTATGCTGTTTGGAGCAGCTTGTTTTGGAAAAGTGCCTTGGACAGATACTAAAAAAAAGGGAGAAAAAAAGAAAAGCTTTCATTGGCTCTAATACTGTGGCTTCTGATTTTATGTATACTCTCAACCTGAGATATGTGAAAGCTCTTCCCGCATAGAAAAGCAGTAGTCTTGTTACCTGTGTAGGTGAGTTATGCTTAACTCTATCTCCATTTCCAGTGTCCAATTCTGTAGCCACAGATCAGAGTAGCTATATGAAAGTCTTGCAGCAGAGGCAAGTATTAGTATCAGTTCGGGTAAAATAGACTCTATAGTGCTTTGCAGATGTATTCAGCATCCTTTGACTTTTTCATATTTTGTTGTGTTATAGCCTGGGGAAAAAATGGATTTAATGGACATTGCTGCTACTTCATGTACAGAAGATAGTCAACATGATGAAGGTGCAAAATATTTTTATTGTGCCCAAAAGTCAAACGAAGAAAAACAAACTGGCATTTGTTTTGTTGCATTAGAATTCACCCCTCTTTGCTGTAACATGATATGCCTAAATAAGCTCTGGTGCAGAAATGTCAAAGGGGGTATGTGTGTGTGTGTGAATATTTCTGCAAGGCAGTGTAGTTGTTGTAGTCCAAAAGATAATGTGGAAAAATGTGGAAAAGTCGGTGGGGGGAGTACTTCTGCAAGGCGCTGTAGTTATAGTCCAAAGGGTAACTTTTCCAAGCTCTGTCATAGAGTATGTTGAGTATATGCTTTGCAAGCTGGGGGTACCATGTTTCCCCAATATCTGTAGTTTTTTTTTTAAAGCTGGTGGGAAACATCCTACCCATCCACCACCCACCCATCCATCCATCCCTTTATTCATACACCACCTTTTCCCTCAAAATTGAACTCCAGGCAGCATACAGAATTCAGAAAATTAAAGGCCTGAATCTTATTGTTTGTCCTCAGTAGAGTAGAACCACTGAATCAGTTAGATTTACATATGTGTAAATCTACTACTCAATGATCAGTTTAATGGGTTTACTCTAGTTGAGACTAACCAAGAGTATTCTAGCCCATAACTGGAGAATAACTGTCCATCAGAATAGACAATGTTGGGCTAGATGGACCCATAGCTTGATTTGGTACAGATAGTTTTACATGATCCCTGTCTCCACAGCTTCTGCCATTTCATGAATATGATTTCTTATATAAAGAAGAGAAGGATGACAGTGAGATTAAAGGGCCTTGCATCAGTTCTCCTGTTTTTGCTAGGAGCCAGTAGTCCCTACTGACCTATACTTAAAGATGTGGTAAAATTGTGGCAGCTAGTCAGATGTGAAAAGCTGATTAGATAACTTGTAAGTTCTTGTAAGTTTAACTATTCTTGTAAGTTTAAAAGGTTCACAGTAGATCAGTTTTATGGGTGACATAGGGAATTAGTCATCTGAAGTCTATCTGATACTGTGGCAGAATGAAACAAAGCAAAGTCAATCCATTTTAATGCTCGGACCTAGACCTATAATTCAGCAGGCTGTGTAATGACCTTTACATGCTCACATGCACATGACCACAGGTTGAAAAAGTTACTTTTTTTCAATTACAGCTCTCAGAACATTCTCAGTGACCATGTTGTCTCAGGAATCTGGGAGATGTAGTCCAAATATAAAGCCTCTAGTCTGTGCTTCTGACTCTTAGGACTATTACACCAGTGTCTAAAAACACTGTAATTCCACCATTGAGGAAAGCAGAATTATAGTGGCATTAATACATTAATTATCGCATGTTGCCATAATCGCACAACAATACTGCTAATGGAAGATCGCATGACCATTGAAGCTCGTGCTATAGTAACACATGTTTTCAGATAGCATAGTAATGATGGAGTATTAACACTTTGAGATGGCCTGCGCATGAGCCTTTAAATTTTTTTCTCTCTTACTCCCGTGATTTTTTATGGGTGAGATTTCAGGTGTTCTCACGAGAAGACATGACTTTAATTAAACACACCAAAAACAAATTAACAAACAAATTAACAACTTCACAATTAAACAAAGAAAAAAGAACATTCAGAGAAAAGGTGACCATTCATTAAAAGAGCATCCTGGAGGCTGTCTCCATGCACTCCAATGGAAGCTTAATTATGTGTTCCCATTGGGAATGGGGAGGAGGGAAGTGGGAGGACTGCCCACTAATGCTGTAATATTGGGACTACAGCAGGACAGAATTATCGCACACTTGTCAATACTGCAAAACCAGTGCTATTGACAGCCATTCATGGGTTTTGCCCATTAATGAAAACTTACATGCAATTAACGGCTGGTGCACAGATGGAGCATGCAAGGACAATGACATTGTGTGATAACAGGAACCCATTCATGCTATTATCCTGTCATAATCATGCAATTTCAGCCTTGTGTGATAACGTCCTTACTCTCCAGCAGAAGCTTCATGTGAAATATGATGGGCTGCCATTGACAGTAGGGAAGATTTCAAGAGCATTTTGTCACATAGAAGAAAGGGCTTGAACCGGAGGGGACAAGAAAAAGAAAGAAAACCTCATGTAATTGAGCTACAATGCTTTGCACATGCTTGCAGGGCTCTCTGGATCAGAATGGGACGGGGGGAGGTAACCTAGCTTCCAGAGCAACCATTTATATTACAATCAATTTTACTCTTCTTAGAGGTACCTAGTGTACACTGTACTATTGAAAGAAAAAAGATGACATCACCAGAGACCTGAGGAGTTCATTCACTTAAATATTTTATCTTGCCTCTCCATCTGTTCAATGTGTCCCATAGTCTCATTAGAATAAATTTAACAAGCATTAAAATAATAAAAAACAAGCACTGAAAACAAAATTTAAAGCAGTACATTACAATAATTTTCATTACAAAAACTATAAGCCCAGGATAGGTTTATAGGAGATGGCTGTCGATAGGAGATGGCTATGAGTTGTGGTCTCCAGGGACAGATGAACTACAACCCATGGTTCAGAGCTTCTATTTGTAATCTTTGCACATTTTTGAGGAATGGGTGAAGTGCTAGAAGACTTGAAAGAGGTAAATGTTGTCCCTTGTCTTCACACAAGTGGAAGGGCAAAATTGGTGAGGTATCTGGAAATTAAGTCCTATCAAGAACAATTGGAAGAGGTGAATATGTTTAGCATGGAGAGGAAAAAATTAAGGGGAGACATCAGTGGTGCCTCGTGGCCTCCAGGTCAGTGAGTTGGTGCATCCACTTGGGGTTTTAGACTTAATTTTAAGGGAGCTATCCAAGGTGCTGGTTCCTAGCCACCAAAGAGTTTGGGTACTTTGCACAACTCCTTTAGAGTTCAGACTAAAACCTGGAGCAGATTTACCACCCCACTGACATCATGCAGAAGATGAAGAAGACTTGATCTCTGTTGTTCTAGTATCTGGAATTAGGAAGAACAGGAGGACAGGGAAGCAAATCTTGGTTAAACCTCATGACAAACTTCCTAATGGCACATGTTGGAGCTCTCCCTCACTGGAGATATTTAAAGATAATTTGGATGACCACCTGTCAGGAATACCATAGTTATACTCTCTACTGCAGATCCTGTTTTGAGCAGGGAATTGGACTAGATGACCTTCAAGATCCCATAACAATTATGATTATACTACTCACATATTTTAGTGCCTCTGGTATTCTAGTGCCCTACCAAAATTTAATTTTAAACATTAAATACTTGTCCAAATTAGAAAATTAATACCCTTCTCATAGTCAGGAGAGAATTTTATTGTTTCAGTTTAAAGGAGAACTCATTCTGTAAGCCTGGAGCTACTGGTAAAAAGATCCTGCTCAGCTCTTCTCACTGGATCCCCCCCCCGATTTAATTGGTTTAATCCAATTAGCATAATGGGATGGGGAGACATTGAGAGAGACAGACAGAGAAAGACCAAGAGAAGTACCTTCTCTTAAATGTGACATTCCCAAGTCATGAAGTTTTAAAGGTCAAAACTAGAACTTTGGACTACAATGTTATTGACACAGTATCATATCAGTATATGATCCCACTTCCCCATACCATCCAGGAATTACATCCTGCCCAGTTCTTCACTAGAACTGCTAAGAGCTGCAGGATTGTTTATTGCCAGTGATGTTCCAAGGGTTTTTGCTCAGATTCCACAACCACTTAGAAATATATTTGTAGTATCTGATGAGTTGATGCTTATCTGGATACTGCCCAGTTGCTCAACTTTATTTCTCAGGCTCGGCCAAATTGATCACCAACAATGGTCCGCCCTGGCCTCACATCAGGAAGCATGGAGATGCACTATCCACAATGCTGCAGCCTTATTTGAGAACTCACATTGAACAAGTCTTGAAGAGAAACGACAATGCAGAAAGAATCACAACCCGGAAACATCACCCAAGGAGACCTTCTGCTGTGCTTTCTGCATCTGGACTTGTTTATCTCAGATTGGCCTTTTTAGTCATCAGCGCGCTTGCAGAAAGCACGGGATGAGTCCTTCCTGAATCTTTGTTTGCGAAGAAAAGCCAGAGAGAGAGAGAGAGAGAGAGAGAGAGAGAGATCTGATGAGTTGATGCTTATCTGCGTACTGCCCAGTTGCTCAACTTTATTTCTTAAAATACTATGCCATATCTCGCCTCCTCTGTACCAGTTTGATTCTCAGAATCTACTATGACACCTACAGCATTTGCCTTTAAGGAAATTAGTTTACAAAATTACCTTTAATAATGGCCAAAAAGTACCTGAAGTAGTTAGTTTCAATCACAGTTACAATTAATAAGAAGTTATGTCGCATTCTTCAAAAGTAACCAAATAAGTACTTTTAGATGCTTTTTTTTAAAAAAACCTACTTGAATCTTACCAGCTGCTGACCTGTCTGCTCCCATCTACTTTACTATTGCTTCAAAACTGACAGCAGAGCATGATGTACAGCATGAGACAGGGTGTGACTACATGGGCAGAAAACCCTACCTACCTAGTAGCTGCGGTGGATTTCTTTGATCTGCAGCAGCCCTGTAAACAACACATGCACTGAGTGTAGGTTGGAGTATCCCACCACACGCTAATCCATGTTGAAGTAAACGGGCAGTCATATGTTGAACACGTGTCCTTTACGTCGTGCTATCTCTGGCTACACAGCCGGGGCTGCTCCAAAGGGGTTTTTCTCTGTTTGGTCCTGCATGCAAATAAGTTAATATATGTGGTCCCAGAGTACTGTATAACTGGATAACTGCATAGATACACCTATCCAGAAATGTTCACAATTGATTTTTTTTATAAAATAAAAATAAAAAAACCCGTCCACCGGAAGTCCCGCACCAGCTTTGCACCGAAGCCAATCCTCAGCTGCCACACAGCCAATAATTCAGGTTTCCCCTTCAAATGCAGAGCAAACCGCAAATCTTCTACAGTTGGGGTTTCCTGCAGAAACCCCAATGAAGATGTGAATCATCAAAAATGTTGTGTCAAATGTGCTGCAAATATGGGGTTAGTATGGGTTTTATTGCCCATGTAGTCAAGCCCTCAGAGAACTGTGTGATACTCTTCCTCTATGATTTAGTGAGCCCACATTTCCATAACTGTAAAAGTAATTCAGGTACAGTGAAAAGGAACAAAGTTTTCCTTGGTAAGTTTAATTGTTTAATATGATATACTTAGACTATCATTGTAAGAAAAGAAATCAGTAACAAGTAAACCATTATTTGCAAAAAGTTATTTCCAAGCTCTGTCAGAAATAATCTGTTGACTTCTTCGGAGCTGAAATAACTTGACCCCTATCAATTCCATTAAAATGTTTTTCAAAGTGTCTGCACTCATACACTTAGGACCTTATCAGATGCACTAAATATGTCGTCATAACGACACTACATAAATGCGAAAGGGTGCACATACCACGCAACATCATCCTTTCACAGTTATGTCCCTGCCAAAACCCATACTTTTTAATTGATGGCTGAAGCTGTCAATTGATCCCCTGTGATGCTTTAGTGCCAGCATTGCATTATGGCCAGTCGGGCACAAATGCTTCCAGGTGAGATTGCAACATGAAGGTAAGTGACACACTTTTTATGACCCTCTCTGGGCTACTTGGACTTTTAAAGTGTTTTCCTGTGCTTTTAAAAAACTTTCTGTCTTTGTTTTGTTTTTTGAATTCCCTGCAGAAGCGTCTTCTCGTGAGAATCCGTGTGAGGAAGTGAATGGATCTCTTTCATTGCCAGGAAAGCAAGGTAAGTGTGTGTGTGTGGGGGGGTGTTCTTTTGCTGGCATAAAAATGGATTTTTTTATGCCAGCAAAAGAATGTTTAAAGGGGCTCATCTGATAAAGTCCTTAGAGCACAGTTCAGGTAAATTCAATTGAGCTTGTAGGCCTCGAAAGTTATATCTTGGATTTTATGAGAGACTTGGACTCATTGCTGAATTATAGAGAGATCCACAGTAGCAAAGGGAGGCCTGAGAACCGAACATATTTGTCCAAAATGAAAAGGTAAGCGAGGCGGGGTGGTGATGGCTGGTGCTTCCTATTAAAGTGTGGCCATGCATGAGCTGCTGCTGTCTTGCAGTCACAAGATCTAAGTGCCAGGAACTGGGACAAATAAGCTCATTCTTTTGATTTAGTTCTAGACCAGGGGTTGGCTTTCCTGGGGTTTATTCCTTCCTTCCTTCCTTCCTTCCTTCCTTCCTTCCTTCCTTCCTTCCTTCCTTCCTTGCTTCCTTCCTTCACACACAGACACACACACCTCTCCTCAGTTTAAAATCCTTCAGCTTCCTTTTCCCCCTATTCAAAAGCCTTTTCAGACCTCTTACAGTTTTCATTTCATGCCTCCCTTTCTCCCCCCCCCCTCTCCTTTTTAAGGGGGCACTGAAATTTATACAATATTTAAGTAGCATAGCAGAGTCCTGGAAGATATTATTAATGTAAAAGGGACAGGCTGGAAATGCACTTGAACCTGGTTACAATTAGAGGGTGATTTTTCTAAAGGTCAATGAATTCAGATAATATCCACAGGGGGGAAAAGAAATTTAATACCTTTTTAGTGAATTAATTAATTATAATATTATATCGGCTTGGGGTTCTTTTCCAGAGTGATTAAGGGAGCGATCTGTCTTCGGAGAGGCTGGGGGAGTCAGCAAGTGAGCGAGAGACTGACAGAATGAGGGAGAAAGGGGGAGAGAGGCACTTTAATGCAAGAATAATGGAGCCTTTTCTTTCTTTTAAAAACTTACTGTATTTCAAGGCCACGCGCTCCCTGCCTTCCTGGGCCTGCTTCTCTCTGCTCTTTGGCTAAGCATTTCCATTCTGCTTACACTAAAGCCCATAGAAAGCAGAGGCCATTATTCCTTCAGGATGTGGGTCAAAAGCAGAAATGTGGAGAAGACAGCGGTGTGCGTATCCATGTGAGACAAACCAAAGTACAAGGTAAAGGGAAGTCTCTGTATTGACTCTCTAACCTTGCTGGTCAGTTGAGCTCTTGAATATTTAAAGATGTTTTTATTGATTCATCATCTCCTCCTAAACTGACCCATTTTTAAAGATTTAAATACATTTGCATATTTTCAAAACCTTTTTATAAGCATTGTTTAGATACTGAAGGAAATGTGAGGTAAATTGCAATTTATTAAACAAAAAATGGCCAGTCATTGTTAGAATAAAAACAAATGAACGTTTCCTTCTTCATTTTTTACAATAAAACACTGTTACTTTAATAGGTTTGAAAATAAATAGAGGTATATTTATTTCTTAGCTTCACACAAATTAATATTTGTTCCAAGAAATCAATGCCGAAGGCTGAAAATATACCTGGTTTCAAAGGCCTTTATCAGACACAGCAAAAAAATTGCATGATTATGATGTTACGGTGGCACAAATGGTTTCTGCTGTCACACAACACTGTCATGTTTGCATGGTCAAACTGTGCTCCAGTTGTGAACAAGGAGTTGCTTTTAATTGATAGGACAAGCCATCAATAGTCCTTCAATACCATCCTTTTCGTGATATTGAAGTGCACGCAAAAACACGTCCTGCTGTAATCACAAGATTACAGCATGAATGGGCGGTCCTCTTTCCCCCCCTTCCTGTTCCTGGCAAGAAAACATCTGGGTGGCAATGTGAAAACAATCTACAGGGTGCTCTTTTTATGAACGATCCCAGTTTATTTGCACGTTTTTAGGTTTGTTTAAGTGTTTGTGTGTTTGTTTACTTTGCAAATTAAGGGGTTTTTGGGGGTGTTTTTAAGCATGCTTGCATCTTCTCATGAGAACTGTCAAAATCTCACCCATGCTAAATTACAAAAGTAAAGGCCCATTCTTAAAGTGTTAGTGGTGGTTGTGTGATAATTTTGTGGCGGTTCTTTCACACGATTACAGCAACATGCGATAATAAGTGTAATAATGCCACTATGTTTCTGCTTTCCTCATCTGCAGCATTACAGTGTTTTTATTTTTTTATTTTTGTATCATTTCTTTTTATTCGTTTATAGTAAAAAAATACATAACAATTCCATTTTGTGGTTGACAGTCTCCACAAAATGACAAGTAACAATAATATTTTCAACATATCTGGTGATAAGAAAAAATAAATAACTACAACAACACAAACAAACAAGGATAAATATTAAAAGGAAAAATTATGCCGTTATATATGTCTGGTATGCAGTTTCTTAATATATGATTCAGTTTGGTTGTGCTGAACTTTGTACAGTGCATTTATATGAAACAGTACAGGACTTAACATCTTAATTCTCCAGAATATCATTCCACAGTTTTCCATGGGTGGCGGGTGGGGTTTGATGAACCAGGTTGTGATTTATATATTCAATCATTAGGAACCATTTTTCTGCGAAGGCTGTTTTTGCAAGACTGCCTTGGGATGCTCTAATTTGTTCCTTAAGTTTTTCCATTAGCCAAATTTGCCTGTTTTCCAATTTTGCGCAATTTCCAGTCTTGTTATTACTAATAAAAATCGTATCAAGTCTCTATGTTTGACTGTGGTGTTTTGATCAGTGAAACAAAAGAGGAGTACCAGGCTGGGAGTCACGGTAATGGTTTGTTTTGTAATTTGTGAGATCAGTCTGAGTACCTCAGACCAAAATTTTTGAACTACAGGCCAATGAAACCACATGTGGAGATATGTACCTTTTTCTTTGCATCCTCTCCAACAGGTGGGGTTATTGTTTTTGGTGATTTGAGTAAGTTTGTGGGGTGTCAGATACCATTTGTACATCACCTTAAGTATGTTTTCTTGTATTATGACTGGGCTTTTCTGAAATGTTGGGGATTTCCAGATGTTCGACCAGTCCAGATCGCTTAAGGGGTGTGCAATATCTGCTTCCCAAGCTAATTTAAAACGTGAAGTTTCAATCATGGTAGTTTCCATCATGAAGTTATATATAGTTGCCATGTGGCCTTTGACTTGGTTGGTAGAGGATACACATAAATATTCAAATTTTGTTAGAGGTCTGGGTACAAATCCCTGATGTTGAATATGAGACAGTAAGCGCACAATTTGGATATGTTGTAGCCAGGTGGGTTGAATAGGGTATAGGTCTCTTATTAGCTCCTCTTTAGTTTTCGGAACGTTTTTGTTATAAAGGTCAGATATCGTATATATCCCCTTTCTGTTCCAATCCGAGTAGGATTTGTATTTGATCGGGTCATAAAATTCCGGATGTGTCAGAAAAGGGCGGAAAGGTGAGACTTGTGGCATCATTTTATGGCTTTATTGTTTCCAAATTCGTAAAGATGTTTGTAAAAAGGAGTTGTCCAATTTATTAATCTGAGAGTGGGAAAGGTTAGAAAAATATGTTTCCATGTGTTTTGGGTCGCCTTGGTCTAGTTCAGCTTCAATCCAGTTGGTTTGGGGGTTTCTCTTGAATATCTGGACCAAATGCACAAGCTGCGCAGCTGCAAAATAATGTGGAAGATTTGGGACACCTAGACCACCTGATTGGAGTTTTAAATGTAAGATACTTTTTGGGAATCTTGGTTTTTTTATTGTTGAAGATGAAAGTATAGAATAGTTTTTTCCAGTTGTTAAAATATGTTGTAGGGGGTTCTAGAGGTAGTGTAAAAAACAAAAATAGAAGTTTTGGGAGTGCAAACATTTTTATTATAGCTATCCTTCCCAGTAGGGAAAGGTTGAATGTGGTCCAGTGTTTTATTTTTTGCTTAATCCATTTTGTGAGTGGTTTGTAGTTCCGTGACAGCAGTTGTCCCCTGTCTTTGGTAACTAATATCCCTAGGTATTTAAATCCTGAGGGCTGTAGGTGTAGTTTGGTCAACCGCTGCCATTCCTGTTGTGTTGCGTGTGGAGTGTTTGGACATAGTAGTTTGGATTTTTGCATATGTACCCTAAAACCTGTATATATATCAAAACTGGTCAGGATGTTTCAGAGAGCTGGAAAAGCTGTGGTTATATTTGTGATATAGAGTAAAATATCATCTGCAAATAGACCAATTTTGTGCATTTGTTGGTAGATTATTGGGCCTTCGATTTGATGTGACATTCTGATTTGTTCTGCAAGGGGTTTTATGGCTATTGCGAACAATAATGGGGATAGTGGGCATCCCTGTTTGGTTCTGCGGTGAAGTTCAAATGCTTGGGAGTCAACTTTGCTAGCATATATCGTTGCTTTGGAATTGGAATACAAGTTTTGGAGGAATGTTACAAATTGGTGACCCATATTCATCTTCTGAAGCAGTCCAAATAAGTAGGGCCATTCCAACCTATCAAAGGCTTTTAATGCATCTAGCGATATCAACGCCAAGGGTATACATTTGTTATTGCAGAAGTGTATTATGTTTAATGTTCTTCTGATAGCATCAGCTAAGCGTCTGCCAGGCATAAAGCCTTTTTGGTTTGAATTTATGTATTTGGTGATGAAAGTGTTAAAATGTTTTGAGAAAATTGTGGCCATTATTTTGAGGTCAGAGTTGATTAGAGCGATTGGTCTAAAGGAGGTGATGACAGGTGTGTCATCTTCTGTCTTAGGGATCGGAATGATCCGCGATCTTTTCCAGCTATTGGGGTGTGGATCGCTGTGAAGGAGTTCATTATATAAATTGTGTAAATGTGCGGTGAGATCTGTTTTAAATTGTTTATAAAATTCAGCAGAAAATCCATCGGGTCCAGGTGACTGTCCCAGTTTGAGTTGACTGATGGTTTGTTCAATTTCCTGTATGGTGATTGGGGAGTTTAAAGTTGTCTTGTGTTGTTCAGTGAGTTTTGAGATTTTGAGTGAATTTAAAAATTGAGTTAAGTCTAAAGACTGGGGGCATTCTGAGGTATATAGATCTTTGTAAAATGTGCAAAATTTGTGAAGTATATCTGTGGTTTTGGTTGTGGTGGTTCCATTCAGAGTTTTAATTCTTGCGATAATTCTCTTTTCGGCTTTTCTTTTGATTAAGCGTGCTAATAATTTTGAATTTTTATTTCCGTGTTGGTAGTACTGTGCTTTTGTATATTGGGTGGCTATATGAATGTTTTTGAGGTCTAATTCTTCTATTTCAGATTTTATTTTTGTCATTTGAACTAGTATCTGCTTATTTTGAGTCTTCTTGTGCGTTTGGGTCAGTATGTTTAATTCGTTCAATAGAAAGTGTCTGCGTGCCTCTTTTAATTTTTTTTGTTTAGCTCCTTCTTGAATCAGGAGGCCACGAGAGACTGCCTTTAAAGTGTCCCAGAGTAGTGATTCTGGGGTATTGTCTCTTTTATTCTCTTGATAGAATTGTTTTATTACTTGTTGTATTTGCATTTTGAACGGTTCATTGTTTAGTAAGTAAGAGTTAAATCTCCATATTTTAGTGGGATGTGTTGTTTCTGTCAGGGACCAATCCATAGTTAGTGGAGTGTGGTCTGAGTGGAGGGCAGGGTGGATGGTTACTCTTTTGATGTGGGACATCGTTAGTTTATCAACAAAGAAATAGTCAAGTCTTGAGTAAGAATTATGAACTTTGGAGAAATAGGTGTAATCTCTAGTAGTGCTGTTTAATAATCGCCAAGGGTCAACCAAGTTAATTCTTTTAAGATTTTCCCAGGGAATTTGTGGTACTGATTGGGATTTCAGTGATTTGTAAGAGGATTCGTCCAGCTCCTGCGATTATAACTGCACCCTTTGTCATCTGTTCTAGAGATTCCAGGAAGGATATCAAGAATTGTGTTTGGTTTGAGTTTGGTGCATAGAAACTGGCTAGAGTGACTTCCCTGTTCATAAGATTACCTTGTACTGTCACAAATCTGCCTTTAGGATCCATATGGGTTTTCTGTGGAATGAATGGGGTGTGTTTGTCAAATATTATTGCAGTCCCTCTTGCCTTCCCATTACCTCCAGCCACAAATTGTTGTCCAAATTGGGATTTTGGAAGCACCAGGTCAGACGATTTGCTGTGAGTCTCTTGTAGGAAAATTATATTTGGACGAAGTGGTCTGATTTGTTTCAAAATCTTGGCTCTCTTGACCGATGATCCCAACCCTCGAACATTAAAGGAGAGAAATTTGAGACTAGACATGTTTAGTTAAATGAAAATTGCTATTATAGTTGTTACTCCATGGGTGGGCTGGAGGTGTCAGTTGTACGGGGCCAGAGAGAGTGCAATTACAGATATTTAGTGACCATATAGTAGGAGTCCAGCATTTTTCCAGAACATAGTAAGGAGAGATTTACAGCATAATAGTTAAAAATATCAACATAATCAACATTAACATTTGAACATTCAAACACCTGGGTGTGGAGTCCCACAGAATGCGTGGGACTTCGGGTGGGGGTAATATCCCCATCCTTTCCAGGGAAAACATTTTTTTGGGGTTAAACTAGAACAGAGGGCAGGTTACTGAGGCCTCTTGATATCAGGGTGTTGAATGTTCCCTATTAGTCATTGATTTTTTTTTTTTTTATAGAGGGTTATGTGGCGCACTGTCTCAGGTCTGAGCATTTTACTCAGGCCCAGGAGCACGACACCCCCACCCACATCAATAAAAATATAGCAAGTAGATACTTATCAATCAGGTAAACCATCAGTTAAGAAGGCAACAAATGCAGATGTGGTGACAGAAGGTCTGGTAAAATCTTCAGAGGGTTTGGCTTGAAAATGTACATTTGTCTTGGCTGATGGTGTCTAGCACAGTCATTCGCTTTTTTCCTGTGTTCTGATTTTTGCTGTTGATGGTGGTCCGATGTGTGTTAGACCTTTTGGAGTTTGGGACTTTTCTTTTTACATTTGGAGATCTGAGTCCCCTTCTTGGTATCAGATGGGTGAATCCTCTGTGCAGTCCAGTTGTCCTCATGACGTATCTCTTGCTCCAACGTTGTAGGCACTGGTATATCAATGGCCAGTAGTATATCCAGGAGTTGAGATCTTGTGGAAGAAATCATTGTTGTATTGTTGTGGGAGATAAGTTTAAAAGGGAAGCCCCACTTGTAGCGTATCTTCTCTTTTTGCAAAATTGATGTCAATGGTTTGAAGAGTTTTCTTTTGCGTAAAGTTTCTGGGGCCAGATCTTGATATATTGCTATCTGGGTTGCATTGTAAAGTTTCGGTGTTTGTTTTGAGAGGAGGTCAAATATGCGGGCTTTTATGGAAAAATGGGTAAATCGAGCAATGATATCCCGAGGAGGTCTGTTTAAAGAGGGTGGGGGCCCCAGTGCTCTATGAACGCATTCTATATCAGTTGCAGTAATGGTGGCGCTGGGACAGTGCTCGTTAATCCAGTTTACTAGAAAGGTTAGAATGTCTTTTCCCTCAGCGCCCTCTACAAAATCGCAAAATCTGATATTAGCCCGTCTCCCTCGATTTTCCAAATCCTCCAGCTTATTTGTTAGAGATTCATTGGCCTCTTCAAGGTGCTGCAATCTGATTTCAGGATTTTGCCCCATTTTGTGTGCCTCAGTGGCCGTTTCTGCAATTTCAGAGATGGTCCCTGTAAGCTCCTTGATGGAGGTCTGTAGGGGAGCAAGGGCTGCAGACCAGTCTCTTTGAAGGTCAGAGACAATTTTCTCACGGAGCAGTTCAAATTGGTCTGGCAGCAGTTGTTTATTTTGTTTAGGTGAGGTTTCCTTTCCTCCCCCTCCGCTGTTATCTCCCTTACCGCCTCCTCCTTTGCCTGACTTGTTTATTGCAGGCGCCATCTTATCTTCCCACTCGTTCTCCTCCTCCTCTCTGCTGTTATCCAAGGGGGTTTCACTTCCTCTTTTTTCCTGGCAGTATTCAGAGATCAGTCTCTCAGACAATCTCTTGCTGCCAAGCATCAGGAAGTGATTCTTTATTTAGTGTTTCAGAAGGACCCCTCCGGTCGCGTTAGGGCAGGTTAAAATTATGAAGCCTTCAGGAGCCCTCGCTCTACATGTCCGCCATGTTAGGCGTCTGGACACCCCCCCCCATTACAGTGTTTTTAGACGCTAGTTTGATAAAGTCCTAAATGTGAAAGGGATAAGACCACACAACTCTTATTTTGCTACTTTTACTGTAGTACTTTTACACTTGCTGCCATTGGTATCACATGATGATTTAAATGTTGAATTTTGTTGCTGCTGATTGAAAATGATTGTTGTATTTTCGCTTTTACTAATTTTTATTATATATTGTAATCCTGTTGTACACCGCAGTGTGCAGATACTTTTTGTAGGACAATGGGATACAAATCAGTTGTTACTGTTCATAGAATCATAGAGTTGGAAGAGACCATGGGAGCCATCTAGTCCAATTCCCTGATTTGCAGGAATACCCAATCAAACCACTCCTGACAGATGGCCATCCAGCCTCTGTTTAAAAACCTCTAAAGAAAGAGTCTACCACACCCCAAGGCAGCATATTCCACTGTTGAACAGCTCTTATCATGAGGAAGTTCTTCTGAATGTTTAGGGGGAATCTCTTTTCCTATAGTTTGAGTCCATTGCTCCATGTCCTATTCTTTGGAGCCACAGAAAACAAGCTTGCTCCCTCTTCAATATGACACCCTTTCAAGTATTTAAACACAGCTATCTTAACCTTCTCTTCTCCAGGCTAAACATACCCAGCTCCCTAAGCCACTTCTCATAGGGCATGGCTTCCAGACTTTTCACCATTTTGCTCACCCTCCTCTGGACATGTTCCAGCTTGTCAATATTCTTCTTGAATTGTGGAGTCCAGAACTGGACATAGTATTCCAGGTGAGGTCTGACCAAAGCAGAGTAGAGTGGTACTCTTATATCCCTTGAACTACACACTATAGTCCTATTGATGCAGCCTAGAATCACATTGGCTTTTTTTAGATGTTGCTTCACACTGTTCACTCATGTTCAGCTTGTGGTCTACTAAGACACCTAGTTCCTTTTCACATGTACTGTTGTTAAACCAGGTGACACCCATCCTATACCTCTGCATTGCATTTTTTTCTGCCTAAACCTTACATTTCTCCCTGTTTAAATACATTTTGTTAGTTTTGGCCCAGCTCTCCAATCTGTAAAGATCATTTTGAATTTTAATCCTGTCTTCTGGGGTATTCGCTACCCTTCCTGTTAATCAGTTCTGCCAGTGAACTACTGTTGTATCAGATAGTCCTTTGATCTTTGCATCTTCTTTAACCTTATTAGTCCAATGCACTAATATGGTCTCATGACCATCACAAATCTATTCTGTCAGCTGATGTATCACTATTGTTGTTGTGTGCCTTCAAGTTGTTTCCAACTTAAGGAGACCCTAAGGCAAACCTATCACTGAGGCTAAGAGTGTGTGACTTGGCCAAGGTCACCCAGTGGGTTTTCATGGCCAAATGGGGATTCTGGTCTCCAGAGGTGTAGTCCAACACTCAAACCACTATGCCACATCATCCACATATCCAACTACATAAACCCAGCAGGGGAGTCTGTGTAAATAGGCTCTTAAGAATTATAGCTCAATCATCTTTGCATGTAGTAGCCACAGGAAAAGCCTGTTCACACAGAATCACAGATGGTGGTCCAACCCAGTTGTGTTTAGGGCAGCCACTTACACATCATCAAAAAGAGGAAATCATCAAACTGTTACCTACTCTGACACCTCCAGCCCCAAATATCTATTAATAATTGGCAATATTTAATAATTAGGTCAAACGTGCTCTTCCACACAGTGCAGCCATTAATTAAATCCTGGGAAATTCCCCAACTAGGAAACCCAAAGACAAACTTTGCTTAGTCAGGAATGCACTCAAGGAGAGGCCATCTAAATTCTAAAAGAAATGCTAATTTGCAAAGCAACCGAAGGAAGGCATGTACACATGGCTAATCCCATCTGCCAAGGCTAGCAAACTCAAACCTGTAAACGACCCTCATCAGTTTACCCTTACCTAAACAAAGGAACTTGCTTCCTCCCTTCCAGTCACAGAGTATCCACACATTAAAACACCATTAACATATCTGGAGTGCCTTTGTCTCACCTTGAGCAACTTTGAGAAACATTTTCTTCTATTCTAAATCCCATTCCCAGAAGGCAAATATTGACTATAAAAACCCATCCAAAACTTCACTCAAGTGTGCACAGTTCACTTTCTTCTTGACACCACATCAGACTGTGTTGCTATTTGTGATCGGGACCCCCACTCTGCTGGTTTCTTCTGTGACCTCTTCAGGACAAGTGTCATATCACCCACAAACAACTCCCTTCTTTCTCCCTCTGTCTTAATATCTCCCACTTTATTTGTTAGTCTTGCTTGAATGCTTGAAACCTGAATGCATGCATGAGTGTTGTTATTATTGTTCTTCCCAAATAAAGATCATTTATTGTACTATCTAGCTTATTTCTCCTCCCTATTACCAGTATAAATAGGTCAAAAGGTCCTGCTGTTGCTCCCTCTCACATTGCCAAGCTGAGTGTATTAAATCCCCAAGAATTTAGGGTAACAAACCCCCTTCCAAAAAAGGACAAAAGAAAGTACAAATTTGCATAATATTTTCATATTCTAATATAAAAAGAGGGAGAGAGGGAAAATCAGAAATAATTTGTAAAAACAAAAACAAAACATGTCCCTATGCCGATTCAGTCTGCTGCGCTGTTCATGGGAAGTTTAAGGCCCCTGCTCTCCTTATATTTACTTAATTTATATTTTGCTGTTCTCCACCAGAAAAGTTGCTCTAGATGGCTAATAATGCTAAAATATAGAGTTAAAAACAAAATCTGAATTAAAACATAATAGGAACCCACTACAGTAGGAACCCTGTATCCACTATTTCATTATCCACTGATCCAATTATCTATGGGACACAAAACAGCACACCTACCATAGAGTCTTCCTAGAAAATGTGTCCTCTTTATTAGCCATTTTCTAGGTCCTTCAAGGCAACTCTATGGTATTTTAAACTGGAAGTCCCATTATTTTCAATGGCATTCACTATTGTCCACAATTAAAAGCACACAATAAAAGACATGGGAGATTATCAGACGACCCAAATATCCCACGACAGGGATGCCAAAAGATCACGAAAGGGCTTGCCTTTCAGATGACGTCATCATGGAGTCGTCATGCTCCTGTGCCCCTTCTGTTCCGCCCGTGCTGCTTTTAATTCACGGGCCAAGCTGTGAATTGACCCGTCGTTCCATTTCTGTAATGAATAACGGGTGAATGAAAAGGTGCCCCATTATGCTGGCGCAATGCCAGCCACAGTGGGAGGTCCGTACCAAACACGTCCGGGTGCAGTTGGGACAAAGAGATAAGTGACACGCTTTTTTGTACCCTCCCCGGGTTGCTTGTATTTTTTAAACTGTGTTTTTGTGCTTGCTGTAACTTTTATAAACTTTATTTTGCTTTTTATTTTTGAATTTCCCATGCGCTCATTCTCTTGCAAGAACAGCTAGGAACTCAAATCAGGAAGTGAATGGGGCTCTGTTCGAGCTCCATTCACTCCTGAGCTGCTGAGCGGAGGAGGTAGTCATGGGATAAGGTAAATCTAAAAAATGGGGTTATCGTACCAGGACGGGGACGGGAGGGGGGCGGGAGATAATATGGTGAGACGGGGATGCTTTTTTTGTCCCTGTCTGATCATCTTCATAGTCAGCATCCAAGCAATTAGAACCCATTCTGCAGATCTGTATACTGTATATAGCCAAAAGACTGGCTGAATGAAAAGATCTTTGCCTGCTAGTAGAAGGACAACCAGGAGGGAACCAACCAGGCCTTCCTTGATAGGGAGTTCCCAAGCCTGTAGGCCACCACCAGTATCTACAGTACATGCTTCTTATGTTGGCAGGACTGAGCATCCCCTAAAGATCTCAAAACTGGAGTAGGTTAGTATGGGGGAATGAGTTCTTACAAACAGTTTGGTTCCAAGTCTAAGCAGAAGGCAGTCTTCTGCACAGTAGAGTACATGGACATTCTCAATGTGTTCATGAGTCAACATGATCAGAAATCCAGTTTTTAGTATGCAAGCCTCTCTCTCTTGGAGTCCCCACTGAAAGCTAAGTCAGGTGATGGCTGCTTATGACTAGCTTACCTGGCTTGTGAGGCTACTGTGTACAGGCATCTCAAATGTTTTTCGCATGCCCGTTAGATACCTAAGCCTGCTTTGACAAGCGAATTCTGTATGTGATTAGAAGAGACTATCTTTCAATGTCTATTTTTCTAGTTTTGGAGTAACTCATACTTTTAATGTATTTAGCATCATTTCAAGAGCATTCTCAAGGCAGGAGTAGGAATAATGAGGCCCTCCACATATTGTTGGATGGCAAGTCCCAGCTGCCCCAGCCAGCATAGCTCATGATATATTGAGGAATGCTGGGAACTGCAGTTGAAAACCATTTGGAGAGCCACATTATTCCTGCCCCTGACTTAAATGTACTGTTTCTGACTCTTATCTGATTTTATGCATCACAAGGTGAGTCAGGTTGACAGTCAACCAAGTCCAAATTTAGTATGCCCACTATTACCAACATTCTTTTTTTTTTTTTTAATCCCAATAACTCAAGAGAAGGGGGACATCCCATTTTTCTGATGGGCAATTGGGGCAAAAAGCCCAATGATTGTTACTCTTAATTCCAGGATAAACTTCTAGTTGTTTAAACAGTTTGAGGACTGGATTCTATGACCAGATTTGCACAGAAGGTCTGTGGCAAAGCTAGTTAAGTCTTTTAGTTTGCTGTGCCATCATCACAGCACACTCAACTGGTTGTGAGGAAAGGAGCCAGGCCAGTGGCAAAACTGAAGGCCAATGAGACTGGCAGCCTGTGACTATGCACACAGAGCCTGGAAACATTACTTTTGGACTATAATCCCTAGAATCCCACAGTTGGCACAGCCACTGTCCATGCTGGTTAGAGAATTTCTGGGAGTTGTAGGAGATTTTCAGACAGGCAAAAATCGTCCCTTGCCGCGCGAGCAGCCTCCCGAAACTGCTGCGCGGCAAGGGTCTTCTTCGGACGACGCTGTGCCTCTAGCGAAGCCGTCCGTGTCACTTCCGTGAAGCTTGGGACGGCTCCGCGCCATATTTCAATCACGGGCAGCCTCCGTGCTTGAAATATGGCGCGGAGCCGTCCCAAGCTTCACGGAAGTGACACGGACGGCTTCGCAAGAGGCACAGCGTCGTCCGAAGAAGACCCTTGCCGCGCAGCAGTTTCGGGAGGCTGCTCGCGCGGCAAGGGACGATTTTTGCCTGTCTGAAAATCTCCGTAGTGTAAAAAGTAACTTATCCAAACCTCTTCCATTCCTACAGTTTATTTGCTGGGACCTTTTGGCCTGCCAAAAGACCAACGTTTGTGAGTCTTAAGTGATACCTTTGCAGGCTTTTCTGCATGTCCCATCCCTGTGACCATCCAACACAGTTCTCCCTTCTGGTCAAACTCTTCCAGGAACACAAATGGCTATCAAGACCAAGCTCTGAGAGACACCAGTAACATGTGAGCACACTTCTCTCCCTCAAGATCCTCTCTTTTAAAGCAAAGTGCAGAGGTGCTTTTACAGAAGGCTATAAGATTTGCAGATCATATGTTAAGCATTATTATTATTTTATTATCTCTACTAGCATGCAACAGCTCTAAGTACCTCTGCAAGTCTAGCAAAACGCTTAAGATCTGAGTGCCTTGCTCTGTGGTGTTCCCTGGCATTAGTTTATCCTTTGCTCAAGCCAAGGCTGAAATTTACACTCTCAGCTAATCCACCCAGCCAGTGAAATTAATTATAGCCTCATACATTAAAAATTAACATAACCTTTCTGGATATATATGCTTATAAGCAGAGAAGCATGCCGGATTCCCTCAGCTACTGTAACTGGAGTTGCTCCCCCCACAAAGCCTTCCCCCCCTTTTTTTTAAAGATGTGAACATCTGAACTCATTAATCATATATCCTTGGAAACTGGTAAAGTTTAAGAGCCTGTAATTGCATTCTGTCCTGAAACTGACTGTCTATGGGAGTGTAGTGGAGGCGTGTCCTATTTCTCCTTAATATTCAAATAAGTACATAGACCAAAGGCAGAGGAGAGGTTCTGAGATTTAATCACTTGCCTTGCTAGGAGGGCCCCTATCACCCAGAGGCATTGTGGGGGGTGCTTACTCAACATTGTGGGCATCTGAAAGTCTGAATAGCTGTGGGCCTATCACTCACCTTTCAATAACTACCTTGGGGTATCACCAATAGATATGCATCATATATTTGGTTAACTGCCTCCTGATGTCTTGCACTTCACAATCTCTTCCAGACTCTTTGTATAAGTTGGAATTCTATATTGCATAAGTTGGAATCTCCCAACAAAACCCACCTAGTAAGCAGCGCAGTTTCCCCAACATAGCCATTTCCATATTGTCAGAGAGCAGGGGGATCAGTGGGGACATATCAAACTCTTTTCCTGTAGCTGGATGTGGTGCAAGGACATCATGTGCAGGGGTCTCCTGAGGAACCCAAGAAGTCTCTGCACTATTGTAGTGCATCTAGGTACAGGAAAATAGCTGGATGCATTCCCACTGATCTCACTCTCCAACAACATAGAAATAGATGTGTTGAGGGGCTGCACTGCTTACAATGTGGGTTGGGGGGTTGGTAGCATCAGGAGATGTAGCTACATGATGTGTGCATGCCTCCTGATACAAGATCTCAGCCTTGTTCTTCTTGTGAAGATTTTTTGTGTGGATGGTGAAAGAAGTATGCACTACACTCTTCCCAGAATCCACAGGAGAGGGAGGGAGTTGGCGAGATATAAAATATACTTTGGCTGGAATCCTGCTTTGGCTTCATGTTGGCTTAAATGCTATTGCACAAATGCTTTTAAGCAGATGTGCAAGGGTGGTATCTTCACCAGGATTGTGCAAGCTCTGAGAGACCAACATCAACTGCTATGTAAGTCTAGGAACACTATTAGTAGTGGTTGTTGTTGTTATCTTTATTTATAACACATCTTTTCCCCAAAACCAAAACTCAAGTCAAGTTACACATTAAAACAAATACAAATAAACAAAAATATTAAAATATATATAAGACCAACAATAAAATAGAATTAAACTGTTAACAACACTAAAAACAATTCAAAATGTTCAAAGTTTTTTAAAGGCAATTAAAACAGTAGAACACACTCTTTAAAACTCTTCTTTTAAAAACCTTCAATTCTCAAAATCCTGTCAGAATTTTTTTTTTAGAGTCTTAACCTACTGATGGAAGGACAACAAAACATTCTAGCCTCTCTAGGAAGGGGGTTCAAGAGCCTTGGGGCATCATCAAGAAGGCCCTGTACGAAAGTTCTGTGAGTCTTCAGTGGTGGTTGGGTGAGTTGAATCAACTCTTGTGAAAGAGGAGAGTACATGGTTGTACTGCCTGTTGTGTGGTTGCACTATGTTGCAATCCAGTGTGCAACATGGCTGTAATTGCATAGTTTTATGGTATGCAACCACTGAAAAGGCAGTTGGCCTTTGACTTCCACTTGAATATTTACTGGTAGGCCTCTGTGTTCCCAAATGGCACAACTTAACAAGGTTCTTTTTTTCAAGAGGATAATCTTTTTAAAGGACTTCATTTTGAGCTGGCTACAGGCCTTGCAGACGTGGAGGTGAATGTGTGAAATATTGTCTGGAGATGGAAATGTGAATATCTGGCAGACATTTGGGCCTTTGGCAGGATAAGCAGAAACTACTGTGAAACCTTTCTTTCTCAGGTATTTAATACAACCCCACCCTTTATTTCCTTTTGCACTTTTCCTAGCCCCGCTTCCTCCTATAAACACCCTCTTTCTTCTTTCATACCATTCTTTCTCATTTCTTCCATGGTTGCATTTTCTTTTCTTTATAGATAATGGATACACTTGCTGCTGACTAGTTGTTTTCATATTACGGTAATTCCCTTAACATCTTTTTCCTGCATCTTACACTGGGATGGAGAGTGAACCCAGAGCTACTTCACAGACTTACATTTCAAGATACTATACTTGTCTTCTCAGAAGTAAGCTCCATGGAGTCCAGTAGTTAGTGTCTGAATTCAAACATAATAACTAGCAATCTTATCATAGGGACAAGACCATCAGGCTGTGGTCTATGATGACCCCCGCTATTTAAGCAGATGTAAACCTGCTAAAGTCTCCTTCCGAATATTTATACAAGTTGGTTTCCAGGGTCTGAGAAATTGAGGAAAGGGGGCTATATGGGTCTCATGTTATGCCAAGCTGGTTCTGCTCTCATACTCATTAAAATGGATGAGAATCCCCACTAAAAGGGCATTAAAACGCCACTCTTTTTACTGCATGTTAACTATCCAGTTAAGTACAACTGGAAGGTTAAAAGGTGTTACAGGATAGCAGATTTGAATGATCCTGACTATGCATCTGTAAGCTGCTGAGCTCAGCAGTGTATTCTATAAACTCATGACATTTCCTAAAGTTTTGGCTCATGGTCCCCAAGCATATCAGTAGCAGGGCTCAGGATGCACCTTGCCTGGTGAGTGCTTTCAGCTTATTCCTCTTTCCTGGGTCTTCCTCAGAAAAGCCCCAAATAATTTTGCTACCTAAACATGCAGAAGCAAGTCAAGCAATGTAGTACCTAAAGCCAGCCAAGCTAAGGTCAAATCAGATGCTGAGTGTGTAATCGGAAACTGATTTTTTCCCTCCCATTTTGGCAACAAAATTGCTTAGAAATAAAAGTCTGGGCAACCAGGCCTGCAAACAGAACCCATGTTTACATTGCAATGGGTGATCATGTTGTTTGTTCATAAAGTTCTCCAAGCTATCCCATTTGGCACATAAAGCTGAGTGTCCCACAAGTACCTCTCCACTTACTTGGCAGTAAAATATAGTATTTAATAAATTAGCAACAATGCACTGCTCTTTCTTGACACCCCAGATCTATTACCTGAAGCAGCTTCCTCCCTTTGCATCATGGTAGGGCCATCTCTGGCCAGAGATTCTATAACAAGCCACAGGGTACTTGTGGTAACATATATTAGGAGCATAAGAGTTTAGTCATTAGGCATGATTCACATTCCTTTATTCTATAGAAAATAATACCTGCATTGTTCGCCAATGTCTTGCTGTTAATCCTTTTCCTTTAAGTGAAGTTAATAGCAACATTAGAGTCTGATCTGGCAGTTTGGTGTGCTCAAGTGAATGGAATCAAAATGGCTAGAAGATATGTTCATAGCTTTGCTGAGTCGGGCCAGGCAGAGAACAGCAGTTCTGACTGAACATTTTTTTTTAACTAGCACAATGTAGATCATGCACCCCTGCAGATGCTGTGTGGGTGAGGTTCCCAGCACATTTTTACCATAGCCTATGCTGACAAGGACAGATGAGAACTGCAGTCCACCAACATCCAAAGGGCCACATGAGTCCCGCACATGGTGTAGATCAACTGTTTCAACTTGAAATTGTTTCCGGTTTCTTTTAGGGAGACAGTTACTATGGAGGAGTTATCACAAAATAAAGTTGGTGGGTTTTTCTTCCAGAGGAAAATCTTTTACACTGAAAAGAATGGAGCCAAATGGATGTTTCATCAGACCCCTTTGGGTGGCCTGTGTTACTCTTCTGACATTTAAGGACAAAGTTGATCACTGGAGCTTCACCTGCAAAGCTTCATCATGCAAAGGGCACCCCAGACACAAAAGCAGCAAGGCCCCCTTGGGTTCTCTGCCTATTGAGTTAGGCAGGCCAACTCCACTTGGGTCACTTCAGCTCCACAGCCTTCATTTCTTCCAGTTATATTACAAAACAAAGCCCACCATCTTTCCTTAGGCAAGCCCTTTCTTTCTTTCTTTCTTTCTTTCTTTCTTTCTTTCTTTCTTTCTTTCTTTCTTTCTTCCCCCACCCACTCACCCACCCACCCTCAGCCTCCCCCTCCTCCTAACAGTACGGCTGTACCAAAGAGAGACTGTGTGCTGGCTCCCATTGTGCTATCTTTGGGTCCTAAATTAAAATTTATGACATCTTGAAATGAGCAGTGAGGGTAATTTTGCTTCTGAGTGAAGATGCTAATGAGTCTCCTTAATGGCGTGAATAAGGAGTTGACGGGTCGTGTGTCACTTTGCGCAGCCCGCGCCGGTGGTGTAATGGCCACAGTAAGTGTCTGTAATTATACCCTGTCTTGCTGTATTTTGGCAGCCGTTGTAGGAGAAAAGGCGGCTCAGTCACATACATGGGAGGAGGGAAGAAGAGGGGGAACAAATCCCTTGTATTACTTTCTGCATCTCAGGCCAGCCCTTGTTTGTTCCATGACCCCCACTCCAGCCCCTTAAGCAGCAGGTTTTCTGGACTTGGCCCACAGAGTGAGTCAGCCTTGAAAATCTCCCTTGATTTCTTTTCTAGTTTGTCTCCTGACTATGAAGAGTATGGGACTCTCATGAATGTGTGCCCTATGACATCTGTTGTTCTCCTTCTTCTCCTCTGCACTTTGTGATAATGGCCAGTCTCATCATAACAAAGGTGAGAAGTCACAGATAAATTAAAAGGTCCAGACTCCAGAGTTGAGAGGGAGAGAGAGAGGAACAGAAGCTCAGGATATGCAAACAGCCATGACTAGAATGATAAGCATAAGGTTTGCTCCTTATGCTGTTTTGTATCCCCCATAAGCCTGTTCAGTCCGCACAACTTACGATTGGGGTAGCAGGGTATGTGGGGATGGGTCCAAAAGGTGTTGTCTTCAACTTGAAACACTTCCATTTCCCCACTATTTCTTTTGCCCTTTTTCTTCCTATTAAAAACAATCTGTTAAGGAAAAAAGATGGATCAGCAGAGCAACGACAGTGACAGGAGCATGTTTCTGGGTTCACACAGAATTGTAAGAGAAGGCCAATGCTGGGCACATCCAGACAGAGGGCTCCTCAGAGTGCCATTGCTATTTCAGTGTAATCTTCAAGCAGAATAGTGATTGTCCATCCACACCTCAGAGGACTAGAGCATTTTTTGGCTGTGTGCATCTTCAAGGGTATATCTGCTTGGGTGTGGAGAAGAAGAATGAGGGCATTACCCCTACAAATAAGAATTTTGAACCCCACATTACATTTTCCTTCAGTCTCCAAATTTCTAGTATTGCAGAGAGTGAAAGACTGAAAATTGTTCACACCTAGAACTCCTACATTTGCTGTGATTGCACTCCCTTGGACCCTCTGCCTGCTCCTTTTCTTTGGATGCCTAAACTATATTTGTAAATGCTTGGCTGAAGCTTTAACTTACTGCAATGCTAAAAATTGGGGTGTGTGTGTGAAGAATTCTTATTTTCATGACAGTGGTCCCATTTTGCTATCCTCTCATAACTACACCCCTGTGCATCTTGCTCCATGTGAGCAGTACTATCCTCCTCCCCTTTCCTCACCCCCCCCCTTGGCCATTTTGTACACATACACTTCTCCTGATACAGCATCATTTAAGCACCTGTTTTGCTTAAACATGCACACACATATGTTTAAAAATGTGGCTGGAGCACATATTAAGAGGACGGCAGCTAAGCTTTCTTTTTATCAAACTGAAAAGTCCCACTAAGTTCAGAGGTTATTGCCAGGCATCTGGGCATAGAATTGCAATAATAAGGCATCTGAGTGGAGAAATAAGTTCCAGTTCAATGCAAATGTAATCAGACACCATGTTGAACACATTCTGCTGCTGGATCTGGGATCTGGCCACTGTATCGCTAGACTTCCTAGAAATTTGAAGATGCTGCTATGATTTGTTCCCAAAATCAAAACAGGAAAATATAAGAGGCAGGAAGCTGCTTTATATCAGGTCAGAGACTGAAGAACAGTTTGGTTTGCTAAGCTAACAGGAAAAGGGATCCCAAATAGCACAAAATGATATTTTAGCCAATCTCGCAGTTCCCAAGGCATAGAGAAGGCAGAGCCTTTCACTTTCTGTAGCTTAAGCTGCTTTGGATCCCATCTTGGGAGAAAAGCAGGATATAAATCTAATAAACAAACAAGCAAACAATTAAATAAATAAATAAAGTAGGAATGAAAGATGAAAGTGATGATAATAACAGGTGCTATAACACTGAATTGTTCATTCCACTCTATAGTTTTACCTAATATATAAAAACATGGGGGTCCTAGGGTTTTTTTCTAGAAAAGCAGGGCTGAAACTGACCAGGTTTATCATTATCCTGTTGTGTTTAGGATATACTGTACTTTAAAAAGTTAAGGTAATTGCTAGCCTGTATCCGTGGCAGGAGGTGCACCTTCTTGCCCAACTTGGCCAATCTTCATTTTGTTTTTCTAAGACTCCTGGTGAGTTCTTGCAGAACTTGGAGGGGTGAGGATGGAGTTTACCATGCTTTCCTGTATCCTTTCCAGAACTCCAGCAAAATGTAGGAGCTGTATTGTCACTCACACTGACCTGTCCTTAGTATCAACAGGCAGCAGCTTCTTAGATTCTTCTTGTAGTCACTTCTGTCATAGGCTGAGGTAAAGTAAGCCTGTTCTCTGAACCCCATTCCTTCTTACTAGCCATGGAGGGGAGAAAGGTTTCCCCAGTGCAGGGCCGGTTTAAGGCACCAGCAGGTTCAGCATCTGCAGGAGGTCCCATCATTGTGGGGGTCCCGTAGTAACCCTCCTTCTGCAAAAACATTATTAGTAATAATCTGAATATCCTGTACTGTGAATAGCTTAGGTTGTGTTAGGTTACATTGACCTGAGATAAACATATGCCCCTCCCAAAATAAAGCATTGCAGTCCCTCCACCCAATTCCTTAAACCAGTCCTGCCCCAGTGTTTTCAAAGGCTGGGCAATGCCACTCCCTCTCCATCACAGCATGCATTATGTCCACTTGTAATTTGCAACCTCCATTTTGGGACTGAATTTAACTTTATAGAGCTGCAACATCTAGCCCTCTTTTGGGAATGCTGTGCTCCTTCCCCCAGCTCATTTTTTTTTAACTGTGTAGCTTGATAAAGAATTTTTGAACTTGAAAGCTTGCACACTCATGTGGAATTTGTTGGTCGTAGTAAAAATACTGCATTCCTGTGGATTCTGGATTAAGTTTGTTTCCCTTTAGAGTCTAAAACACACAGAGGGCAACCTAAATACCCACACTGCCTCTTTAAGAAACTAAAGTGAATTAGTACCACATGACTTGTATCGATATGCCGATTCAGTACTTGGTCCTTTTCCTCTCCCATCATTCAATAAAACTCACAGTGCTTGCACATGCTACGAACTAACTCCAGCATTTACAATATCCCATTCCATTAAACAATCACCTGGTGGTTCCTGTCAACTCCAGATAGAACAGAGAGTCCATCTGTACTACACAATTCCAGCAGTTTGATACCACTTTTAACTGCTATGGCTCCATCCTGTAAAATCATGGGATTTGTAGTTTGGTTAAGGACTTCAAATTCTCTGCCACAAAGCTCTAGTCCTGGAGGTCAGGAGAGTGCAGTAGAGAAGCCTATGTTCTTCACCAAACTACAAATCCCAGAATTCCACAGGATGGAGCCAAGGCAGTTAAAGTGGAATCAGACTGCTACAACTGTGAGGTGTGGATACACCCAAAGCCATCCTTAACTTATGTACCACTATGTCTGTGCAACCACAAGCCCTTCTTATCCCTATGAGGCCCATCTTTCCAGCTGCCTCAGCATGATGCCAGCCCAAGCTCTCAAAAGGGCAAATTTGGGTAACTACCCTCCCCAGTCTCTCCTGCCCCACCTCCAAGTTCAACAAACCTAGATCAGTATCAGGGCAATTAACAAAATGAAGCCCTCTTTCAACTAATTCCATCTGTCAGGGGGAAACACAGATGCCAATGGAACTGTGCCAAGGAGATTGGACACATCAGAGAGATGGCTTCCTACAGAATCAATAAAAGTGTCTATTACAGAGATACAAGCTGCAGTGTTTTAGAGGACAATATCAATAAACTCTGGAGAGCTGTTCACACACTTAAATTGGAGGTTGGCAAGCAGATTGCTTCCCTGCATCGGGGAGATCACGGCCATTGAAATATTGAAGTACTTGCATATAAACTGCTCTTTCAAGTATTTTTGACAAGGGTACTAATTAAATCTTAATTGACACTGCACTAATTAGCTTCTTAATTACATGGAACCACATAATTAGCAGCACACTCTGTGCTAATTGTTAATTAGGAAAACCAAGCCTCCCCCTCCCCACTCCCCCAGTTGTCTCTTTTAACTAAAGGGCCTCTTGTATAAGAGAGGTTCTCAGAACAATAGAACTGGTAAATCCCTCCACATGAGAGAAAAGAGCTGTTGCTTCCTGGCTGCTGTTCTCCCCATCAGTGCTACACCAATCCTGCCTCTAAGGGTTGAAATGCAGAGGGTGGGCTACTTCTACAGAGCTCATTGGCATCCAACAGGGAAGGTGCTGAGACCACTAGTAACACTTTCCAGCTACTAATTAATTATTATGGGATTGTTATTCAGCAAGAGAGCAGAAGTCTGTCACCTGGAGAACCAGCCGATTAACCACTCCTGTACTGGTTCTGCACCCAATCACAATGGTGTCCCATTAGATTACTTCTTGTGAAATCCAACAGAACACACTCCTCCAGACCTCAACCAAATTTTTCATTTTGCCTATGTATCTAAACTTAATATAGGCTTGAGTGTTTCCTTTCATAGATTAATCAAATCCTAGAATCAGGCCATGGATCATATTTCAATTGCTCAGAGCATTGCCAGTATATGCATTTATTTAAAACCAGTTAACTTGCTGTGTACTAAGGATTTTTACTTAAGTTTTTACAGTTCTATACATTTTTACTCAGAAGTGAGCCCCATTGAGTTCAGTAATGTTCACTCCCAGGTAAGCCAGTTCAAGACCACAACCTTAATTCCTTTATTGGTAATTCACTATAGCTATGGTGACCAAATATACCAAAACATACAATCCCTAGACCTTATAGGACTAGGGTCTGGCCATTCATGCTGCGTTCACGTGAGTACAATGGCACATGGATACAAATGCCGGCAATGCTGGCACAAAAGCGCTAGGGGAGATCTATTGATGGCTTAAGCCATCAATAAAAAAGTATGGGTTTTGAACAAGACATAAATGCAAAAGGGCGATGTCGTCTGGTATGTGCACCCTTTCATGTTTATGTGATGTCATTATGATGCCTTATTTGGATGGTCTGATAAAGTCCTTAGTATCAATCAAGTATTTTTTAATTAATTTTACTTGTATCCCATCTTTCTGCCGAGGTGCTCAAGGTAGAGTATATGGTTCTCTCCCCATCTACATTTTTATATTCAGAAGAGTCCTATGAAGCAGGGCAGTTGGGCCCAGGTCAACTGCTAAGTTTTATGGCTGAGTGAGGCTTTGCACCCAAGTTTCCACAATCCTAGGCCCTATCATTAGACAGAGTGAAGCAGTCAGGAGATTATCAGATGTGGCAAATATGGAGTGATAATGACGCCAAAAGAATGTGAAAGTGTGCCCATATCGTGCAACATCATGCTTTGGTGTTATGCAGTTGTTATTAAGGCGTCCTTTTTTATTGATGATCCAAAGATGTCAATTGATCTGCCATGGCATTTTTGTTGTAGAATTGCAAACCTCTGAAACCGCACACCTTTCTGCTTTTGTGAATACAGCGTCAAATGAGCAGTCCCCACCAGAACACTTTTGGGTAAGAATGTGAAAACTGGGTATGGGATACTCTTTTTATGAACCTCCCCATTTTGTGGGCAAGTTTTTAAGTATGTTTCAGTGCTTGTGTGTTCATTTTGTTTTTTAATTTAGCTGTTTTAAGACTTTGAAGTATGCTCGTGTCTTCTTGTGAGAACTGCTGAGATCATGCACTCTGGTGAATGTGGAAGTAAACAGTGCTAGCATTCATGCTCCAATAATGCTGGGGCTACTCTTTCTTGTTATTACAGTGATGTGTGATAAAAGTGTTATTGTGCCGGGACACTTAATGCTTTAAAAAATAATGGGACAGGAACATTAGCAGAGGGTGGGGGGTGGAGAGATGTTTCTGGGATTTTCTGCCTCATATACTAAAAATGACTTGGCTGGCATTATGCTCTATGTACAGGTATACCTCAGTTAATGAAGTACTGTACATGTGTTCTTGGGCATTACTTCGTTAATAGAAAACGTGGTACCAAAATCAGAAATAACATGGAAAGAATGGGGATAGGTCCCCAAACAACAACAAAGAAGAACAGTTCAACATGTTTCAGCAAAAATATCATACAAAACTGAGGGGCTTACTGCACTCCGAAGAAAAGCGGCAAGGCAGCAGGAACGTTCAGTCTCCTGTGCTGCCTTACTGCATGGTGTCTTTTGTTTTGTTTTGGTCCTGTGAGGGACCAAGGTAAAACTGTGGTGCCAGTTACATGACAAGTTTCGTCGTGGGTCTTACCGTGACTTCCTGATCCCGTATCTGTCCCTCGCTGTTTATACGATTTTTGTCACTCTTTAGGAAATCCTGGAAGATCCCATGATTGATATTTACACGACAAAAGTTTTTATTGGTCCTGCACTCTTATATCCCGTGCTTTTGCTGTTTACACATGTTTAGCTTACTGGGATTTGGGGGGGGGGCTGTCAATCAAGGATGCGATTAGTCGTGTTTTCACAACCTCGGTGACGCACTTCCTTTAGAGTTCCGCGCCACGAGCGATGCTATTGGCTGGCTGGGGGGGGCCTCTTTAAAATGTTAACCTTTTAAGCAGAAGGCATTTTGAAAGACGCAGAATGTGAGCTTTTGCTCAGAGGCAGGAATGAGTGCTTTCCTTTTGAAATCAAGGCTGGGGAGGGGAGGCTTGGGATTCCCCTTGCCTCTTTAAAATGTTAACCCTTAAAGCAGAGTTTTAGCTGCAGAGTGAAGATTTCAAGCCAGTGACAGAAAGGCATTTTGAAAGACACAGATGCTGGCATTTTTTTTTTAATGTGCATTGTGACAGGGGGGGGAATAAAAGTGTGTTCATTCGCTCAGACGCTGGAATATTTTACTGTGCCCGTTCAGACCCAGGGAGGTGATAAAGGCAGGGGATGAATGGGTGACCCTCTGCCCACCACGATCTCTTTGTAACATGCAGTTGAGGAAGAAGTTAAAGCTGAAGGGTTTGAAGTGTAGAAATTCATTTAAAAAGGTGATTGAGTACACATGAGCACACACACACCAACCTATGTGCAGCTGGAAGGGATGCCTTTGTTTTCAGCTGGTGAGGCTGGTTCTGTTGAACGGGTGACTGACCCCTCCTTTTCTGGTCGCTGATCTCTAAGCCCGCCCCCAGTCACCATTTCCGGTCATCCCCTACTACCGAGATATTTTGTCCCAGGCTATTTACATTTTTGATTTTCCGAATCCTCCAGTGACTTTTTAAAAAACCGGCACAACCTGCGGGACTGAAAGTCCCACAGGTTGAGGGATAAAAGGTGGCCCCCCTTCCGAAAATCACATACCCAACCCGATGTACATGTAAACTGCCAGGGATCGACGTGAACTCTTCCCGGGACATTTTCATCGTGTAAATGGCACCCGTGTCTTTTTGCTAACCAGAAAAAAAAATTAGCAAAAAGACACGGATTTAGCTCAGATACCCAAGGGACTGGAATGAAAGAATGCCAGAAGAACGACATCATGCAGTAAGGCAGCAGAGAAGATGGAACGTTCCTGCTGCCTTACTGCTTTTCTTCAGAATGTGGTAAGACCTTAACAACATGCACATGTGAAATGAAACTACCAGGTCAGGTAAGCCTTGCATAAGTAGACACAAAGATTATGAAGCTTTTTCCAAAATCCATCCAGGGGTGACTTTTTCTTTCACCAGCCTCCACTTTTCTTATGATTTCCATTTGGGATGTGGGGGGAGGGGCATATAGAACGATACCTTTTTTTTAACATGCTGGGAATTATTGGTGAAGCAGCCTTATTTGCCCCCCCCCCACCTTTTCTCTATTTTGCTGTTCCTTGCATGCTTGGTAAGAGTTGATGGAGGTGGGTGTTTTTTACTTTGCTTGTTGTAGGCAGGCACACGTAGCTACAGTAGGATCGGCTGAAGTGGAATCTTGTTCTTTCCCACTTTTATTGCATTGTCTACTTCAGACTTTCTGCAACCAGACACCAAATTCTGTGTTGTTGTTGTTTTAGCCCTTCACCATCCTCCCAGTGCCAATGCTGCTAAGAAACCTTCCAGCTAGAGAGAGGACAAGGAAGAAATGTGAGCACTGGGTAGACATAAAAAAGACTTTGTAAATAGGAGCTTCACTGTTGTTAACTGAGCTATCTATGCCTGTACCTTGAATTAGGTGAGTCAGGGCACCATTTGCTGCTGTGTCTCACGCAGTAAATTGTCTTGGGCTAGGCCTGCCTATTCTAGCTCTCTGACTAGTGCACCATGTTGGGTCTCTGTTATAGTTACGTAGAAGAAAAAAATTGAAGATATAGGACTTTTTCGGATGCAGAAAATTAACGCAAGCAGCCTCGTCAGCTTGCGAGGCTGCTGCGCTGCAAAGCGTCCCTTTCATATGACGCTCGCCCCTGCCGGTACTGTTGCGGTACCGCGGGGAGAGTTGAGCATCATATTTTGTCATTTTTTACTCATGAAAGTTGATGACGCTCAACTCCCCCCGCGGTACCGCAACAGTACCAGCAGGGGCGAGTGTCATACGAAAGGGACGCTTTGCAGCGCAGCAGCCTCGCAAGCTGACGAGGCTGCTTGCGTTACTTTCTTCGCATCTGAAAAAGTCCATAATGTGTTGTGTCATAGTATAGTGGGGAGAAAGGAAAAGATAAACTACACTAGCAAATTGTCCCTTCCTATAAGCAGTCACAGTTATATTGGTTTAATCCATGTTATTTTTTCCAGCTCAAAGCTACATTAATAACAACAACAACAACATAGTAGATTGGTAAACCAAAAGGAGCTGTTTATTTTTAATACAAACATGGTATTTTCAGTGAACCTGCTTGTCCATACTTTGGTGCCCATTTTGTTGGTGATTTTACAAAAGGACTCTGAAGTACCATAACCCAAACAAGAGGATGCGGCATATTTTGACAAAAGTATAATATACAATGGTTTCTCAGTGCTAGGGCTGAGATATTAGTAGAGGTAAACCAATATGTTAGTAGAGCAACATTTGTTTTAGGCATGTGAAAAGACCTGACAGTGATGGTTTGTGCAGATATGTACCTTAAGTTTCCCTGTACAGCTGTGAACTAGTGATTGATGGAGCTGTCAGTCAGGTGTGAATGAATGATGATGTATCACACTGTGAGGTTTTGGCTCATGCTTGAACTTGGCATATGTGAGTAGGATTTTGTATTGGCCAGGCTACATATGCACATTTCTTAGATCATGTTAGCATGTTATGATTACTATAAATTTTGCTTTGTAGGTCAGTGTAGATCCCTCCCTCAGACTATCCTCTGCTCTTGAGGAACCATAAGATACAGTACTTCTGAACAGAAAACCACTATTCCCAATGAAAGAGTAGTTCATCTGGCCCACCCCCTGCCAGAAAACTCACTTGTAGTCTTTCTTCACAACCTTTATTTTTGTATGTTGTCCTCCTACCTCTTTGTGAGCAGCCTGGCAACACAGTCATGATCAAAAGCTGGGGTGGGCAACTTACGGCCCTTCAGATGTAGTTGGACTGCAGCACCCATCATCCTTAAACATTACTTACACTATCCCTGATCTAAAGCATTGTTTTGAAATTCTAAAGGGACATCTAATTTAGTCTCTTTGTCAGATGCACAAAGTGTTTATCCCAGAAAGGCTGATACCCATACATGAGCACGGGGGTGGGGGAGAGTTGGTAAACAGCGCAGCGAAAAGGCCATGAGTTACTAGTACATTAGTACTACATTCATCCCATTTCTGCATTGTGCTCCAGATACAAGAATATAACATAATGAATCATTCAAAAGAAGTCACTGATGAGAATACTCTTTATCTTGCTATAATCATTTAACACCTACGCCTAAAGGGCATGAACCAGTTAAGAGACTCACTTTTAAATCCCATTCATATCAACAAGAGTGACTTAAACATAACCTTACCTCTCCTGTAGAAATCAATGGCAGGTACTTATATTTGTCCAGGTTGTACTCAGACTCAACATTAGGATGAAGTTTTGGACTGCAAAAGAATGGCTGGCTAATAGCAGAACAAGAAGAGGCTGTGGAGTCTCCCATCAACACAGGTTTCAAAGAGCAACTAGCTGTGTCTTAAGGATACAGTTTATATCATTCTCAGTGCAGGAAAGTGTCCTGGCAGTTACTTATACCCCCTTTAGGATAAAGATTCTACATTTTATGTAATCCTCTGTACAACAGCTGTCTCACAGCTTTTAGTTTAGAAGACCATAACATGGACCTACACCCAAATACATAGTATTAATAGTTTTTAGGGATGCTTCCTCCATTACATTTTTAGTGAGTACACAGAATGCACCCAAGAAAACTGTAATGCACCTGCTATGAAACATATGTATGTGTTTCAGTGTTCTGTCACCTACACAGTCTCCCTGACACACTTCAAAGATAAGCTGTTGCCTCCTGTAATGCATGAAGCAACCCACATCTAAAGTTCATTTTGTTCTGCTGCCACTGTTCTGTTTACATATGCCTAGGTTGCTCGATTTAGTCGAGTGTCAGAATATATAGCGCCATGCACTAGTGTGTTGCTGAGCACCTCCCTCCTCCTTGTGTCTCTGATCTACTTCAGACTCACTTTGCCTTTGAAACATTCTTTACCTTGGCAGCTGCAAAGCTGGCTACAATAGTCTCTTGTTCAGCTGCTTCATTTCTGCTCCCTGCTTCTGGTCCTGCAGCTCCAGTCCTTGTGCCTTTGCAAAGTCAAAACCCCACGGCACAGGTTTTCAAAGTCCCCCTTCCTGACTCCCTCTCTCCCTTTCTGGTGCCATTTTCTGTGGAATTATGAAAGTGGTTCAACACCTGCCATTCAATTCAGCTTCCATGAGAACCGAAAAGAATGCAGCTCTGGAAGAGAAGTGCAAATGTGGGAAAGAGGCACCCTTTTCCTAAAGAATAAGGGGATAGGGGAAAGAAAATATCTAGATTTTCAATAAGAAGTGGGGGGGAATAAGGAGCAATAGACATTATTCGCATTTGACAAATCTTTCTAATTAGGGGCCAATTATATCCTCAGATTCCTAATTGGGATTCTGGCAGTTTTTCAGGCTTGTAGGGTAATTACAGTCTGGTAATTCTATTAAGCGGGAAATTTGGGAGAAGTACCTTATCATAACATTTAGCTTTTGCCATCTGTGCTGATGAGCCATGGCAAAGATGGAAATGTGGGATTTCTCCATTGGGGCTTGAAGATTTTTCCTTGTCTTGACAGACACAGGAATGCTCATTGAGTTGCTTCTTCTCTAGTGTAAAATTGCATCCTTCCACAGCAGGAGGAACGTGCTCAATACTTTGACTGTTAAGCTTCTAGAACAGTGGTTCTCAACCTGTGGGTCTCCAGATGTTGTTTGCACTCAATTAATTCAGTGGGGGGAGAAGAGAAGAGAGGAGGTACAGAATCTTGCTCTTCCCAGTAAAAGCAAACTGGTCACATGTGTCCCAGTTTTCATCTCTGAAATAGTGTCACAAACCACACTACCCCAGCATTTATACATTTATTAGACCTGTGTCTCTTAGCAATTCAGTAACTTTTTTCATTGGTACTCTACTGGCATCCTAAAATATAAAGATTATACACTTCTTTCCATGTCTTATATATTCCATACCAAGTATTATGTCAGAGGCGGGAACTGGGTGGTCCTCCCAGGCATTAGTGAGGCTGTGAGTTTAACCCTACATCCTCACTAATGACTGGGAGGACTACCTGGCTGTCAAGGTGAGACCTCAGAGGGCTCCTGAGAACTGTAGTTCAACAGCATCTGGGGACCCACAGGTTGAGAACCACTGCTCTAGAACCTACCAGGGATTGCTCTCTGAATATTTAGGTTCATTGGTGCACTCGGGGAGCAGGACTTTAAGGTAGAGAGAGGCCCAGCCCTTCAATCAGCAGAGTGAGCCTCCAAACACAGCAAGAGTAGGTTATCGCATACTCTCCAAAGTCCGAAGTGCAAAAGTAGTTTGCACTCAATTAATTCAGTGGGGGGAGAAGAGAAGAGAGGAGGTACAGAATCTTGCCCTTCCCAGTGATTATGATAATGATGATGGAGTAATTGTTAGTATACCCTTTTGGAAGCCAACAGCCTCATGCCATGAGAATAAAAAAAAAAAACTCAAGATACTTATTCTTCAGTTGGGTTGGTTGTTTAGGTGCCTAAAAACCGTCACTTCCAGTGCGATCCAGAGTTGAGAACAGGAAGAGGGGTAACCAAGAGGAGCACAGAGGAGCTCAAACAAACAGTGTCAGTAAACCCACCGACAACCGTCTAATTATAATTCAAGTCAATTATTTTTCTCAGCTGCATTGGGGACTAATTCCCTTCCAAAGTCTCCCAGTAAACATTTTCCCAGTGCTATCAAATTTTCTACACAAAGGCAAGACGGGGCTGCGGCTTATCTCAGCTGAGTATTATTCCTCTATCTTTCACTATGTAAACCTACTCGCCTGCCGATAAGAGGCCTTGCACAAAGGATCAAAGGAAGCAAGGCTCTTATGGAGAGGAGGGGTCTCTCTCTCCTCCTCCCCCCATGTTATTATAAATTTGCAGATGTAGAAAGAGCTGCTTTCCATCCCAATAACCCAGATTAAAATAATTACCCCAGGCAGGTTTCATTAGCCAAAAAAATAAAATCCTCTATGCCAGCATTGAGGATAGGAACTCCCCATGTTAGATGCCTGGGTGCTTAAAAGGACTTCCCTGCTCATGGCTTTGAGCTGGGTGTTCAACATGGTAGCATGCCCCCTCCCCAATCCTTTCTTACCGGTATTGTTAGCTTAGATGGCACTGCAAGAAAAAGTCTGCCATGGAATATAAATATAACAACTAAAGCGTATTATCCCTTCCCCTGAGGTGTTTGACCCCAGAGGAGAAAGCGTTGACTAATGTTACCTGTTTAACTAGTACAGGCTTATCCTGTGATGATCATGCATATGTGTTACAATCTAATGGCTGGTGTAGGCTCACAGAGGCAGTGCAATGATCAATGACAGATGCCTTTTCAGAAAATGGAGGTCGTCGTTGTTCTTAATGCATAACTCCATTTTTATTGTGCCCCACACTGTAATTGCTGGTCAAAATCTGTTAGCATTACTCCCACCATATGACTCCACTTACTGTACTGTGAGGGGGAAAATAGCCTCCACAGGTCTTGCTGCAATAACCCACATGTTTTGGCTTGACTGTTGTGGGTTCTCATTAGATCAGGGGTTCATAACCTTTGGTCTTCCAAATGTGTGGGACCTCAGCATCCAGAATCCCTGACCATTGGCCATGGTGATTGGGGCTTCTGGGAGGTGAAGTCCAGAACTTTGGGAATTCCAAAGGTGGAAAACCATTGCATTAGATAATGTCTAAGTCGCACATTCTTCCCAATGCTCCAAAGCAAACTGATACTTTGTTTAAATCATAACACAAAAACAACCCTGTTATGGTGTCAAATAAAATGTTTGTTTATGCATATGAAGGCTATGTATTCAAGTTGTCCTGTGAGACGTTTCTTTTAGAGGTGATACTGAATAGAGTAGAGCTGCTTGAAACCTCCAATGGCAAATACAGGGCTGGGATACTGACTGTAATTAGCAATTAGGAAAGTAGAATGAAGAGTAGATTTCCCACTTCAAGAAAGCTTCCCCACCATTCTCCTGCATTACAAGTGCTGAATTGTGTTGTGGTAGCAATAAGGAGCTATGGTCCTTCTACTAGACATAGAGGCCTCATGCAGAAGGTATCAGGCCTGTACCATGTTCCTGAAACCCTTGGAAGTTTTGATCTTTTGTAGAACAGATATGTGGCTGCCCTATGGCCTGTTCTGGCCAATACAAACAAGTCTGCGATCTCAGGCACTGTGGTGAATGCTAGTCTCACACCAGTGCTGAAGTGATATTCAGCTGCCCGTCCAGTCAGCTTCTTGACATGGAATGGGGAGGGTGTTGTCATAATGTCCTTTACCTCAGGCAGAAAAATGCCTTCTGCCAGCCCTGATGAATTTGTATCATAGGAATAATGTCCATAAGTATTCCTTTGCCTGTTCAGCTACCACCTGGTACAAGTAGTAGAGTCCAGTCTAATGAAACTTTTTGATTTGAGTTCTGTTTTCTTGGTGGAATGGCATTGTAAACTCTACAGTCCTCACCACAGTTGTACTCTTCTATCCTCTATGAGCTAAGGTGAATTTATATGGATCTACAAATGCCTAGAGAAGTGTTTTCACAGGTTAAAAAAAGTGGGCCTATATTTACAGTTTTTACACTTTCGCAAGGGTCCTCTGCCTCCAACCCCTGTGAAAGTTGACGGCCAACTGTACAAGTTGGGGAAGAGGCATAGGCTTGGCTGGAACTGAAGCAACAGCACAAGGCTTTGCTGTCATATATGCTTGGCTTTCTTTGATTGACCCAATCTACATTCTCAGTATACCAAATGGTATTGTATAGAGTGGGACCTGGTGGAAGCTGATTTCCCCTGGAAATTCTAATGTAGAGAATGATTCAACGTGGAATACTGTGTGCTAACATGTGTCGCATGCAAAGCTTATCCAATATATTCAGCCTGCTCATACCATAGGGTGTTTGTGATGTGATTATTGTGTCCATAAATACCCTAGCTTTTAAAAACCATTGGAGGGTTGTGTGTGTGTGTGTGTGTGTGTGTATGTGTGTGCACGCGTGCACATGTGTAAACATCTCCAGCGACATCAATGAATAATTAATGCTTTTATAGCAGGTAGCACTGTTCTCCTCGATTCTGCAGTTTTTTTCTACCACTCCATAGCTGTGTTGATCCAAACCACTGACAGGATCTTACAAGTGCAGGCAGTCTCCAAGTGATGAGATTGGTGGAGAGCATGAATAAAAGAGGTGGGCAGCTATGGAGGTGGAGGAGGCAAAATATTAAAAGTATGATGGATTTCCTCTGTCTTCTTTGGAAGACATGAGCCAAAGGGACATGGAGGAGACTTGAGCAAGTGCCAAAAGGAATTTCCAAACTGCTCTTTCAACATCCCCTCTGCCTGTTGGCAAGGACATGACTTCCTCTTAAAGCACAATGAGGCTGGGGGAGAGCAAGATGGCCTGGGGTGAGGAGAGTACAAGAAACCCTTTTGCCCATTGCAGCATAATCGGTTTCTTATTAATCTGGCATTATTATTATTATTATTGTTATTGTTATTAAACATCTCTCTTCTCCCAAATCATCGCTGAGCTGCAGCGATGTCCCCAGTAATAGCTCCATAAATTTCAGCCATAAAAAGTAATGGAGGGAGACAAATGAGATAATTAGGAATAAATCTTAGCGAGGTCTCTATTCATCAACATCCCCCGGAACTGGCCAATATTCCAAATCATTAGCAAAGTCCGTAATTAACAAAGAACCCAGGCTTCCAACGTTAATAAAGCTTTCCTGACTCTATATTATCAGGTAGCGGCTGACGAATCGGCCCCGTTAATATTATGGCCTTTGTTAAAGATCTCTTTTTCGTTCATTGCTTGCTCTTGCTTGCTCTCTCTCTCTCTCTCTTTAAACTAAAAAACCCATGTCAGTTTTTTTCTCCTCTTCTGCTAAATTTTAATTAGATTTTGCATGTGCATCTGTAGAGGGCGAGTGTAGGGACAAAAGGACAAGGGTTTTCCTTTCATACTCAGCAACGCTGGCAAAAAGAAGAATTCTAACCGCTGGCTTCTCCCCCTCATCTCTTTCTTCTTCTTCTATTCAGAAATATAAACCTCTCTCCTCTGGGTGCCTTTTTGAATTGGAGACCAGGACTCATCCCAGAGCATTCTGGAAAGGGTTTCAAAAGCACTCAAGATCAGTTTTCAAGGACTTGGTTCCCATTTAGATACTACTGTGAAGTGATATGCTTCAGAAGTGCTGATCCCCAGTTGCTCCCATTGTGACTTGGCTACAAAGGTTTTCAGAACAGCCTAGCATCTCTATCTGGCTATACCAATTCCCCCCTCCACTGCGGCGGGATGTTTCAGGACAACTTCTTTGGACTAGAAAGAACATAAGAGACTTACTCCAAAATCCATATTAGTGTAATACTTGTATTAGACTAACCAAAACGCACAGAAATGTGTGCAGACTTTTGAAAACTCCAGATCTGTTCAAACAGTTCAGATGGAGGAGAGAGGAGCAAAAGGGAGAAGAGAAGAGAAGAGAAGAGAAGAGAAGAGAAGAGAAGAGAAAACTCACCGGAGATTTGGGATGGGGGTAGCTGCAGACCTTTAAATTAGGCCCTAGCAGACAACACAACTGTTTTAATATTTATCTGGAGGTAACCCCTAGCAATGGTGGGAGTAAGAAAGACAGAAAAATGTACCTTTTTCATTTTTTGAATAAATAAAATCCAGCTGTAAATTCCAGCATCACAATCCATTTAAAACATGTAAGATATTTTTTTTAAAAAAATCATTGTTTGAACAATAATAAACTGGACTGATTGGCCATTTTAAATTGAAATATGCAATAACTATATAATGGTTAAACTGATTGAGGGAAATCAAAACTATTTATTACCAAATATTCATTTTTTAATATTGTGGAAGTGATTCACATCTGCAAATGAAAAGCTGAAAATATTTGGAAATATTCAGACTGCATCAGATATTTGGCTGCAGCCCAACTCAGTAGGAATGTACAAATATTGTTACTTTAAGGCATATGATGAGTTCATTTCTCTATTTCTTCAGCTGCAAACTGTCTCCTTATTTAAAAAAGAAAACACCTTCTGTTTCTTAGGTCCCAAAGCAAGAATGATTTATCTGAGATGATCACACAGCTTTGTCAATATGAGCAATTGCTCCAGATGATCTCAGAGTTCAAATGGTAAAAAACAAAGGCATTGGGAATCTCCGACCTGTAGGGAGTCAGCACCCTTGGACCAGGATTTCTTCATCTACAGATCCCTTCTCACATTACAAATTTCCTGCAAAGAAAAAGATTCCTGATAGAAATCACATGAATCATAGGTGGCTTTCTTTCTCATGCATGAATCTCTGCATGCACATAAACTGAACATGTTTATTAAAAATTGAAATCTATTCACAGCTTCCCAGCATATGTAAATTCATTATATGTGATATTATCAATGTGTGGGATTCCTATATAGAAGATATATTAATGCAGGAATTCTCCAAAGTGCTTTGAACTCTGAGTCATGAAATAAGTTGGGGTACTTGCACAGTTAGTAAGCTGGACAACTGAGCACATGTTCTGAGAGAATCTCTCCAGATAGGTGGCAATTCTAGATATATAAAGTAGGAGATGCTGATTTCCCAGGATGTATAATACTGTACTTCTGAAACTTGTTCTAGGGATCATTTTCAGTATATCTTGGCTCAAATTAAGTAGTGGATTAATTACTTTCAAACTACATTTGTATTATTGCCTCAAAAACATGACATATTTCCATGTAATTGAACTCAAGAGTGAGTTTACTTTGATCCACACCCTCAGCCAAAAAGGCTCCTGGAGTAGTTTATATCAGTCAGTTTTAAAAGTCCCTGCCCATAGGCTTTCAAATTTAAAAAGTCATGACACAAAGGGAAAAAAGGATGGAGAGGGCAGAGGGGAAAATGTATGGAGTCTTTCACCAGGGCTGGTAGAATGGTCCTGCTTAGCATCATCGGCTGAGCCTGCTGGAATGCTTGTCAGTGGTGATTACAATGGCTGGAAGAACCTTCAGGGAGGTGGTCAAAAGAGCTGAGCCATGAAAGGAAAGGGACTGTTTGCTGTATGAGCATGGAGAAACCCATAACAGATTGCTTAGCCCCATGGAAACTCAAATAAAGATCTGGCTTACTTGAAGCTGTAAAGTTTTAGATATTTCCCCTCGTCCTGAAGTTTGGTCATTAACTGCTGCTAGAAGTCTAGTATAGGCTGATGGGACTTGTGCAGCAGATGCCTCTCTTTAATGCAGGACATGAAGCAGCAAATGTTCTGAAAAAGCAGCTGGGAAAGATGAGCACAGACGACCTTAACAGTTCGTTGAGTTTTTCTGACCCATCTTCCAAACGGGACCTTTTCCTCTCTTTATTTTGCATGGCTCATGAGCACAAACTGAGTGAGAACTCGGATATTGTCTCTCTAGAACTCAGACACCCAGATGAGACCACCGAAGAAGCCATCTACCCTATCACATCCTATTAACCCTGGCTCAACAAAATGGTACAGAGTTAATCCATGAATCACGATTCCTCAATTTTGCTTCCACCTCTCTCTTTATTATCCCGATCCATAGGCTGCTGGCCCCTAATAAGTTTCCAGAAAAGAAATAAACAGTTGTAGCCAACGGATACAAATATCGTGTCTGGCCATGGTACATTGAAGTGGGGGGGAATGTCAGTGCTCCACTCTGGTACTAATGATGTGAATTTTTTTTCAGTAGTCCCCAACTGTAGCACCTGTCACAGAGTTACAGTTCCCAATGTGTTCATGAAGGTGGCTGTGTCTCCGACTTCAGTTTGACTTAAAGTAGTGGTCCTTGAACTGGTGGCATCCTGAGAAATTCAGTCATTTTTGCACTGGGGTTGTTGTTGTGTGCCTTCAAGTTGTTTCCAACTTATGGTGACCCTAAGATGAACTTATCACAGAGATTTCTTGGAAAGATTTGTTCAGAGTGGGGGGGGTTGCTTTCACCTTCATCTGAGGCTGAGAGTGTGTGACTTGCCCAAGGTCACCCAGTTGGTTTCCATGGCTGACTGGGGATTTGAACGCTGGTTTCCAGAGTCATAGTCCAACATTCAAACCATTGTATCACGCTGGCTCTTGATAACTGTAATTACTGCTATTTATTCCATTGACAGTTGCTGCTTATTACTGCTATCTTATACAGTTAGATCCCCATGGATAGTTTGTTGGATCCTTTTGCTAATACAAAACCAGATTTTCCAGAAAGCGTATTAAGAAAGTTCTATACCTGAGGATTTTTCATACCTGAGTGTATAGTAAGGATGGGCAACATGTGGCTTTCTAGCTGTTGTTGGAATACTGCTCCCATTAACCCTAACAATTTACTCTTCTAGTCAGGGCTGATGAGAATTACAGTCCAACAACACATGGAGAGGTGCAACTTCTGATATAAAGGTATCTAAATATATATATTTTGTAGATTGCCTCTAGCAGTGTATATGGAGCTCCTGATCCTTTCAAACAGCCATATGGCAGAGACTGCCAAGGAGAGCAGGATCCAGCTGAGACAGCTTCAGAAAATAGGCATCCATCAGGCATTACTCAACACACATTCTTGACCACAGAAGCAGGGCAGCACTCCCCCCTGACCTCCTCTGTGATTGCTCTCGTGAAAAGTGGTATGTCTTAAAAAGAAAATGTGGAGCATTTCCACAAAAGCAAGATCCCTGATTTTTCCAGGATTCCACCAAATATGGAGAGTCTCCCTGGGAACAGAACTTCTCTTCTGATAAGCCAATGTGAAGAAAATGATGACAGAGGGGACCAAAAGGTACATAAATGTGTGCAGGCTTTTGAAAGCTCCAGATCTGTTCATCAGTTCAGTCCAGATCTGGTCAAGCAGTTCAGAGGGAGGAGAGAGGAAAGGAGAGGGGCTGCCTTGCTTCTGTGTTCAAGAAGGTGGAGTGAGTAAACTGAACTACAGTTAATTCATTTCTGGGAATGCTGGGCACACAGTGGCTGCAGATGTTTGGACGGACAAAAAGTCTTGTGTATATTTGGGCTATGCAGAATCAGTTTGATTGGGCAGAGGCCATACTAACTGGCAGGTCATAAAAACATTTCAAATACACCTCTTAAGTTCAAGAATGTTGGTGGTTCTTTAGACAACCAAAAAATCCTCAAAGAATGCGGGCAGAATACCTTTTGTTCAGATGAGCTCTTGCTGGGATTCACCATATTGGGAAGGAGGAGGGCTGAAAATTCCAAGTAGCTTGCGATAACAGATTTACTGTTTCTCGCAATGTTTTTTAAAAAGTATGCAAAAATGCACATAGCAGCCCATCTGAACAACCAATTAGAATTGGGGGCACATCCAGGAAGTCAAAACATGATTGGTTGGATGTTCGCAGGGGTGGGCTTGCCAGTGACAAAGCAGCCAGACCTGCCATTGTTGTTTTTCAGGGACATGATTGAGCACTATTTTCGAGTGGCAGAGCAAAAAAAAAAAAAAAAAAAAAAAAAAAAAAAAATTTTAAGCAGAAGATTGCTCTTCCACATCTCTCATTTAATGGCCAAAAACAAAACAAAACAAAAACATTAAAAAAAAACAAAACCCAGGGGGGAAATGCAGGAAGCTTTTTGGGAGATAATAAGGCAGGTAATTCACTTGCGGCCACCATCTTTTCTCGTGGCCATGCACTATGTGAACTGCAAACTCAGATAGCTTTCCATGCCAGCGATCTTGCGAATGAATCACGGGGAACAAATGAACGCTGCTGCGATAGTGAGGCAATGTGCTGTTTTCTGCAATTAATTCTCCTGTCTGACTGAGCACTTGGTTTCTCTTGCCTCACCAGGCTGGTTATTGTCTATGACTGGCTAGATCTCCAGATGCCATCCACAAATTATTCTATGGAATTCATACCCAACTAGTCCATTTTTACTAACGGAGGAGGGCTGACCTCAAGTCCTACTTGCCATCTTGCCAGAAGGTCCCCTCACCTCTTAGTTGTATGCTTTTCTTTCTTGCTACATGCAGAAGGTTTTATTAGCACCTGAATACCATGTTTCAAATGGTAGGGTTAATAGTTTGCCCTATAAATGAAGAAGGATTGTACTCACAATCAGCTGTGAAACAGGGCCATCTTTTAAATGTTGGGAAGGACAGCTATGTTCCTGTAGCTGGGGAGGAATGAAAAGAGTTCCTGAGCCAAATGGTATAGGAAAGAACAGTATGCAGACTAAAGGAGAGAGTTGATTATTTGATAACATCTGGAAGCTATTTTATGAACAACATTCACAGTCAGACTGAGGTGCAGAATTAGTAGAGCAGTCTGGCTGGGTTTTTTTTGTAAGTGGGACCATTTATGCAGACATCTTCAGTTTGCTTTCATTGTTAATAGAAATATATTAGCGTCCATATAGAACCTTATCCAGCAATAGAGCCTTCTTAAGCAGACTGTAGAATCTGAAATAAAAAGTCACTCTCAATTTCAGAAAAATAATAGAAACACAGGCCAATGCAATCCTCATCCAAATCAAATGTATTTGTATCTGAGCAGTTATACTTTTGTTTAAAGTGGATGTTTAATCTAGATTATAATGCAGGAAGGGCTCAAACAAAAAGCAGAAGAGTTTAGGGGGGAAGACATTTCAGGCTCTAAGTGAGAAGGCAGCCAAAAGACAGCCCACTGGCTATATGTCGTCCCCCTCAAGGCCATTCTGTAGAAATCACAACCACACCAATGTAGTGATGGGCAGCAAGTTAGATGGCTTGAAAGGAGGGTTATATAAATTTGTGAAAGATAAACCTATCAATAGCTGCAAGTCATGAGGTCATCTGGGACTGCATCTCCCAATACAATCCTGCCAGAGCCTAAGGTCATCGGGAGGAGACTTTCTTTTGGTCCTGCCACTATCACAAGCTCGCTTGGTGAAGACTCAAGAGAGAGCCTTCTCAGTGGCTGCTCCCACTTTTACGAACACCCTTCCATGGGAGGCTAGGCTGGCCCCCTCCCTGATTTCTTTTTACTAGTAGGCAAAGACTTTTCTTTTAAAGCAAGCTTTAAGGGAGCCCTGGTGGCACAGTGGTTAAATACCAGTATTGCAAGCCACCACGTTGCAAGTTCTATTCCAGCAGGCTCCAAGGTTCACTCAGCCTTCCATCCTTTCGTAGGTCGATAAATTGAGTACCCAGCTTGTGGGGGCAATTAGCTAACACACATTGGAAACTGTTTAATGCAGTGTAGATGTGTAAATAGCTATTGCTTAAAAACAATTTGTAAGCCTCTCTGATAGCCTTGTGGCTGAAGAGCGGTGTATAAATAAATAAATAATAAAAAAATATAATGTATAAGCAGCAGGGCTTGTTTTATTTGCTATGTTTTAGATTTTATATGCTTTAATCTGATTTTTAAAATATTTTAATTGTATATATTGTATTTTAGTCTGTTGTTTTATGGAAGCTGCCTTGGGTCCCATCTTGGGAGAAAGGCAGCATACAAATGATCTCTCTGGCTTTTCTTCACAAATGAAGATTCAGGAAGGACTCATCCCGCGCTTTCTGCAAGTGCGCTGATGACTAAAAAGGCCAATCCAAGATAAACAAGTCCGGTTGCAGAAAGCACAGCAGAAGGTCTCCTTGGGTGATGTTTCCAGGTTGTGATTCTTTCTGCGCTGTCGTTTCTCTTCAAGACTTGTTCGGCGTGAGTTCTCAAATAAGGCTGCAGCATTGTGGATAGTGCGTCTCCATGCCTCCCGATGTGAGGCCAGGGCGGACCATTGTTGGTGATCAATTTTGCCGAGCCTGAGATGTTGTTTCAGGGAGTCCTTGTATCGCTTTATTGGAGTGTCCCTCTTATGCTGACCCATGGTGAGTTCACCGTAGAGTACTATTTTTGGGAGGCGATGGTCCTCCATCCTAGAAATGTGCCGTGCCCAGTGCAGCTGTGTTCTCAATATCATGGCCTCAATGCTGGTGATCTCTGCTTGCTCAAGGACAGCAACATTCGTCACATAGTCAGTCTAGTGTATATTTAGGATTGTGCATATACAGCACTGATGAAAGCATTCAAGGAGCCATAAGTGGTGGTGATAGGTGACCCATGTTTCAGATCCATAAAGGAGAACAGACAATAGAATGGCTCTATACACATTGATTTTTGTGCTTCGCCTCAGGTGTTTATTACTCCAGACTCTTTTGTAAAGTCTTCCAAATGCGCTATATGCCTTTGCTAATCTGTGATCAATCTCTTTATCAATCTTGGCATCTGAGGAGATGATGCTTTCCAGGTAGATGAACTGCTGAATGGACTTAAGCATAGATTTGCCAACGGCAATGTGGGGATGATGGTGTTTGCCCTGTGGTGCAGGCTGGTAAAGAACTTCTGTTTTCTTTAGGTTGACTTCTGGCCCAAACAGCTCTGCAGGTGTTGTGAAGCAGGATGTTAGGTGCAGCAGAGCTGCTTCTGTGTGGGCAACAAGGGCAGCATCATCAGTGAAGAGCAGCTCACGATTTTATATGTTTTAATCTGATTTTTAAAATATTTTAATTGTATATATTGTATTTTAGTCTGTTGTTTTATGGAAGCTGCCTTGAGTCCCATCTTGGGAGAAAGGCAGCACACAAATGAAATAAATAAATAAATAGGAAACTCCCACTGCCAGACACAGCTTGGGAAATGCAAATAGAAGGGTACTGTTGCACTGCTGTCCTGCTTGTAGGCTTCCCAAAGTTTTCTATTTGGCTACTGTATGAAAAGAATGTTAGCCTTTGGTCTCAGCACAACTTTTCTTGTGTTCTTATGCCCAGCAGTGACAAAGTCATTGCTATAATGTGCTGCCTCTTCCCACAGCAGAAGGCACCACAAGGGATCAATTAACATCAAATGCATGTTACCTGGACATGCCCCAAGAAGCTTTTTAAATATCTTAAGTGGAATCATCCTTCTCCTAGTTTTGGGAAATCCAAATCCAGAAACGTTTCTCAGACCTAAGAAAATAACCTGTCCCATGTTAAACTTATGTCCAAGATCTAGCAAATGAAATCCAGATTCGTTCTTGAATCAGGAACTGTACATTTAGAAAGCACTGATGACCTCTAGAGATGGGAGGGTATGGAATTGCACTCAATATATTAAAATATACGTGGGTGGAAATTAGATTAGCATCTCATGCTAGATCTCTGCATGAGTTGCAATAGATCAGCAAGGGCTTCTGATTCCAAATTGTTTCACAATAGCAACAAAATGACTTACCCACTACTCACCAGCTCTAAATTATACCACTAAAATGAAGAGAGCCTAGGGTAACCAGAAGGGGATGTTTATGGAGAAAGGCTGGACTCAGCTTAGTTCTAGTGCTCAAAACAAAAAAACTCCTGGGATCAGAAATATTTAGTTCTAAGAGTATTTCTTTTGCACCAGGTTCATGTTAGTGGATCTAGGGGTTCTAGATGAAAAAAAAAAAGGATCTCTCAAACCTGCCCTTTCCTGTATTAGAGAACATTAAATACTGTAACTGAGCTGTCTTGAGTCCTAATTCTGGGAGAAAGGCAGGATATAAATAAATAAGAATAAACAACATGCAGGTCATGTGGAACGCTGAGGTACTGGTCAATGGGACTGTAACCATACAAAGAACCTCTTTTGCCAGGAGAATCATGGAACATCACAGTCAAGCCAGGATCTTCTTGGCAACTCCTGCTTGTGTAAGTCCAGTATCCCCTTCCACCAACATTCTCCCCTGGGTTGTCCAATAGCAGCCAGTTCCTTCTGTCCTCAGCCCCAATGGCCACAAAGGCACTGGGAAGCTCCTTCCAATGCTTCCACTCAGCTGGCATCCATTGTCCTCCTGGGTGGCCTACATGTGTCATTTGAAACTCTGGGGCAATACTGACCTTTGCAAGAAGGTTTTTGGAATACTTACTCCATTCCTCTTAAAAAAATAAGTAGCATCAGACCCAGTAAATAGTCAACATATGTAGCATCAAATTCAGGAGGCTGTGTTTTTCATTCTGAAAGTGAGTCCTTTGCAGTAATGTACACAGATCACATTTTACATTCTGCCTGCATCAGTGAGGACCATGGCCCAGGTTTCTGTATAAAAAATATGAGTGGCACAAACAAAGGAGAAAGAATTTAAAATAGCAACCTTAGAACTGGCTTTCAAAACAATTCTTTGGAAGATTTGAAAATGCATATTTTGAAAATGTAAACATTTATGGCAAGTTGTCTCTTCCTGTAAAGACTCCTGATTCTCAGGTACAGCAAAAATTCTCTTACTGTATACTTTGTTTTACAGACATAAGAACTTTGACATCAGGGATCATTTCTCATCATTTACCAGAGTCTGTGGCAGAGAAAGCAACAGGAACTTTTCTTCTGAAGTTTCTTTAGGCCTTTTCTTTTATCTCTGCCAGAGTTTTCATTCCTTCCAGAAGAGGGCAGTGGTGTGTCTCTCTGGTACACACACTCCCTAGCCAGTTCATTGTAGTGTCAAGAAAGCAGACATTCAAGTCAGATGAAAACATTATTAAAAGGACCTTGGAAATAGCTGGCTGCAGGTATAAATACCATATTGCAGGCCAACTCTTGCCCTCAGTTATACCCATGCAAGACCCTTTTGAGTCTCTGTGGCTGCAATAAAGCAATTAAAGGCAGGATTTGGCCCAGTGCCTTGAAAAAGCAAGATATGGCCCAAGTTAATTACAAAACCCATCCAAACCTCAAAAGCAGCTGAATACACATTTACTCCTCAGTGTGCTTCCTTTTCCTACAAATCCTGTCTACATTCAGTTCCAGTATTATTGTTCTTCACAAGGCAGCGCATAATTCATAAAGTTTCTAATGCTGAGAGTCTTTTAAATGGTCCTGGTTCAGAAAGTCCTCAAATCTAACTAAAATCTAACTTTGAGTTCTCAAATCTAACTCAAATCTAGGGATTGATACAATTGAACTGAAGGGGGAGGGGGGAAGGAGTGGAATGCCAGAGGCAACCATGAGTATTTTACAGAATTAACATACTTCCAAAGGTACTATTGTACCTGTCTAAAGAGAAGAAATCTACAATGCCCAGGCAATGATCTAATTTCTCAAAGATTTTTGTTTGTTTGTTTGTCTTGCATTTTGTTCATTAAGTGGAAGAGTGGGGAAGTGGAAGAAGTTGTGTTGGTCTGTAAGAAAGCAGGGGTGGGGCAGTCAGATCAGGGATCAGGCAATGCCTTTATGAATACCAGTCAAAATGCCACATATTGACCTGTCATGTTATGCCTTGAAGTTCTGATAAAAAGAAACAAGAAAGTAACATTTCAAAGATAACTATAAACAATTATTTGTGACACTAATAAAGTAATTTGGTTGTTACTTATGTTGTTATAAAGATGTAATGAAGATCATTTGTTATTTTGTTAACCACAAAGTAACTACAGTAGTTAAGCAACCAACTCTGGATTTGTGACTACACATCGTAGGAGTCACAAGTATTCTGATGTGTTCAGCACACTCCTGATGTTGTGTGAGAGAGTGACAACAATACAACCCATGGTTACAGCACACTGCGCTCCTGGGGAATTTCCAGCATCATGAAACTGATGTGGTGTAACAGGGAGTCTGAATCTTATCAAGCACCATCAGAGCCAACACGTGCAGGAACAAGCGAACTGTAAAACTGCTATATTAAATCTTTCTGCAGCAATAAAACTCACCTTTCATTGGGGCCGGGGCCAGCATGAAGTATGAAGATAATCTGATGGTGTGTTTGTGTTGGGATATGATCTGCATCTGGGGTAGTATTTAAAATCCATCCTTGAGTAGGGGGTGATTTGTAAATATAATCGAGCTTCTCAGAGCAATTCCACTGACAAATGTTAACTGAAGAGATAAGGAGAACAATCAATTATTTAGAGAATGCAAAGAGCCTTCAGTAGGCCATCCAAATGCAAACAAACATTCCCCCACTTGGCAGGATTTCAGACTACATCTGAGCTTTTCTTTGCAACCCACCCCAAGAGATCTGAAAACCCCTTATTCTGTTCAGAATTTCCAGAGGACTTTACACCCTCTCATAGAATCATAGAGTTGGAAGAGACCACAAGGGCCATCTAGTCCAATCCCTGACCTGGAATACACAAAGCACTCCCAACAGATGGCCATCCAGCCTCTGTTTAAAAACCTCCAAAGAAGGAAACTACACCATACTCCTGAGGCAGTGCATTCCACTGCCAAACAGCTCTTACCATGAGGAAGTTCTTCCTAATGTTTAAGTGGAATCTCTTTTCCTGTAGTTTGAATTGGTTACTCTGTGTCCTAGTCTCTGGAGCAGCAGAAAAGAAGTTACTTTCATGAGCTTCTTCCATACTGAGTCCCATCAATTGTTTGGCCTTCTTCCCATCTTTCCCTGTTACTACCTGTAAGCTAGTGATGTCTTAGTTCTGGAAGTCAGATTTCATTAGTCTTCTTTGAGTGTTACTAGAAAGAGGAACAGTGCTAGCTCATCCTCACAGCTTCAGTTATTTCATTGCCTGGATGTTCAGGCATCATCTTCTAATTCTCCCATGTTCTTCTGACATCATTTCTCTAATAAGTAAAGAAGTCTTTTAATGAGGAAAAGATAAACTACAGTTGTCCCTTCACATTCACAGGGGTTGGTTCCAGGACCCCCCCCCCCCGTGAATACCCAAATCCATGAATACTCAAGTCCCATTATATGCAATGGCATAGCAAAATGGTGTCCCTTATATAAGACGGCAAAACAAAGGTTTGCTTTTTAGATTATTATTTTTTTAAGAATATTTTCAAGCCGTGAATACTTACATCTGTGAATGCCAAATCCGTGAATGTGGAGGGACAACTGTAGTTGCACAATGCCTTCTGACTGGTAGCCTAGGAAATAACAGACCCCTAAACTAGGGATGGGGAATGTATGGCCCTCCAGATTATATTGGATGGCAACTTCCATCAACACTAGCTACCAAAGCAAATGGTGACAGCTGATGGGAAGTATAGTCTAACAACAGCTGGACCACCCCTGCCATAACCCTTTAAGCTTTAAAACCCAGCATATTTCTGGTCATTTTGGGTGGTCCTGGGATACAGTGCCCTGGCAGTCTCACCATCTCAGACCTAGATGCACCATTGGTTGCAATTGGGGCAACTTCCCAGTCCTCCAGAGTGGTTTCTAGTTAGCCTTTGAGTCCCAGAACATCTCCTTTCCCTTTTTAGAAATTAACCACTGTGCTCTCTGTGTGTGTGTGTCAAACTTGACTGAGTAATGCATGCAGACCATTCTTTTCATTTAAAAGAGGGCAGAGGAGGGGGAAATTGCCATATTTTCACTTCATAACTCACAGAGACATAAGCCCATTCAGTATATTTCAAAGTGGGTTAAAGGTATGTCCCTTAATTATCCTCCCAAAATATTCTTGGTTAATGGCTTTCAAATGTTGGCATCTGTCCTTTCCTTGTGCACTTTGGCTGCTGGCTCTGTCTCAAGCATACATGAACTCCTCCAGGACTGAGATGTTTAAACACCATATCCTCTCCGATTTCAGCAGTGTGTTGTAAAGAAAACAACTCCTGCCGTCTTCAGCAGGAAATCACTATTTGGCTTTATGAGGTACCTCTTCCTGACAGCCCTCACTGAAGAGCCTTTTGCAAGATTTACAGGGTTAGTCTCCCACAACCAGCCCAGCCGCTTCCCTCCAGTCAGAACTCCTCCTGGAAAAGGCTCGTGGTGGGCCTGGAATGTGGCACCCTTCAGAATAAGAGACCCTCTGCTTTATTCCCTTGTTAGGTTTGGCTGTGACTGAGAAAAAAAAATAGAGGAACTGATGGGGAAAGGAGGCCTTTGCTAACTGGAGTGACCAGAAACGAGGGGTATAAAAACAGAGAGGCCCAAAATACAGTCCAGAGGCAGAATAGAGTGTCTGTGTAAACACGCCATGGTGGAGGCTTGAGGCAGAAAAACATGTTTTCCTCCAATATCCCAAACAAAGGAGAACACAACATTTGCATTACTCAGCCAGTGATAATATGAAACTTTTTTTTTTAAAAAAAGCCACCTCCTCCCACCCCCATACACTATACACAGAAAATTTGTTCCCTAAGCAAGCTGTGTCACACTAAGACACAGCTTGCTACTTCAGTAGGAATGACAGAGAAATGGATATTGGACAACCAGAAACAAATTCTGTGTTTCAGCCAATCATGAATGGGAGATGCTGTCCCTAAGAGAGTTCTGAGGATGCTATGCTGTGTTTCAAATATTATAGTTCAACTGGGGTAGCTCACCTTGCCTATGCCACAACCACATAACACCCAACAAATAGACAAATAGAACATGCACATATTTTTTAGAAAGCAATCTTTGTTAGTTTCTCTTATCCTTTATCCAAATAGGCTTAGAAAAATCGGCAGGGTAACAGATCTTGACAGTTGAAAAAGTGTGATACAGAGGGAAAGGGGGATGTAGAAGCACGAGGGTGGTGGAAGCAAACGCAAGCACCAGTTCTTAGAGTTACATGTCTTGCCATGACCAGCTGAGATGGAAATGGTTCGCCATTGGAATGGCTGCCAACTAGGTGACAGTTGAGGGAGGGCTGAAAACAGCTGAATTCTCAGTAGACGTAATGGAAGAACGGGTTACTTACCATAACTATAGTTCTTTGAGTGGTCTTCTGTGAATTCACACACTGGGTTAATCCTGTCCCTGCGCAGAGCACTTCGGAAACTTCTAGCACCTCATTTTAAACTTTTGGGCGGTAGCACCGTCCTCCTCACCCCTGTGCATATAAACCCATCCCTCTTACCAACTGCTCAGTTCCTTTTAGCCACGTTAAATAAAGTAAGTGAGAGGTAGGACACCAGAGGGCAGGAGGGCGGGTTTGTGTGGATTCATAGAAGACCACTTGAAGAACTATAGTTACGGTAAGGAACCTGTCCTTTGTCTTCATGGTCTCTGTGAATGCACACAATGGGTAGATTAACAAGCTCAGGAGACAGGATGGTGGGAGTGTCCAGATCAATAAAAGCACTACAACAACATGTTAGAACAGAAAAGCTATATTATAACTGAGGTAGATTAAAGAGTGTTTCAGTCATCCAAAGATGATTGTGCAAGGACTACCCTGGCCAGGGCTGCACCATCCATAGAGGAAGAGTCTAACTTATAGTTTCTCACAAAGGTAAGCGGTGTTGCCCACGTAGCTGCTCTGCAGATGACCGGTAGTGGCACACTGTTCATGAACGCCATTGAGGTAACTGTTGCTCTAGTAGAATGACTTTGTATTGAAGAAAGCAGGGGTATGCCTGAAGCCTTGTATGAGATCCTGATGGTTGAAACCACCCACTTGGAGAGGCGTTGAGAGGAGACAGGGAGGCCCTTTTTGGAGCCAGAATAACAAATGAAGAGTTTATTGGTACGGTGGAATGTCCTAGTCCTGTTGATGTACAGTTCCAATGCAGCTTGTCCATCTAGGGGATGATGTGACACTGTTGTATTTGATGAAGGCGGGATTTCCAGAACCGGGAGTACAATGTCTTGATTGAGATGAAAGGAGGAAACCACCTTGGGCAGGAATGCCATATCCGGCTGAAGAATGAAGAATGACCTTGTTCCTGTGGAATTGACTATAGGGGGCATCTGCCCTCAGGGTGCAAAGCTCGCTGGCCCTTCTGGCCAAAGTGATGGCACCTAGAAGGCTGTCTTAAAAGACAGAAGGTGAATGTCCACTGAGTCCAATGGCTTGAAGGGGGAGCGTGATATGGCTTTAGGAACTAGCTGTAGGTCCCACAACGTGACTGGTCCAGCCCCTGGTGGGTGTAAGTTCTTGTAGTCCTGGAGGAAACGTCGAACCAGAGGGTCTGTGAAGCAGGAGCCTTTCCCCATGCTTTGGAGGTTAGAGGAAATTGCGGTCACATAGGTGCATACTGATGAGAGTGACAGACCTTTAGTTGACAAAGAGGCCAAAAAGTCAAGAAGAAGCAGTGTCGAAGCATCAGCTAGGGAGATTCCCTTGGCATCAAGGAACTCACAGAATTTCTGCCATTTGTAGCAGCATGATTTTAGCATTGAAGGTCGCTGAGCCGCCTGGAGTATTGATTGTGCTGAGACTGAAAGCTGGTTCAGTGGTCTATAAGCTGGTTCAGCTGTCGAGTTGATCGTCTCCAGGTCTGGATGGAAGACTTGTCCATTCTGCATTGACAGGAGATTCTTCTGCAGGGGAAAGCGGTGAAAACGGTGCTTTGAGAGGAGGAGAAGGGGAGCGAAGCAGGGTTGTCTGGGCCACCATGGCGTGATTAGTATGCAATTGGATTTGTCTCGCCTGAGTTTGGCCACGACCCTGGAGAGGGCGGGAACGGGGGAAACACATATAGTAGAGCTCTTGTCAACTTGAACAGAAATACATCTCCCAGATTCCTGTGAGACAGTTGTTGCCTTGAGCAGTAGAGGTTGCATTTGGCGTGCTGGTGTGAAGCAAAGAGGTCTATTGAAGGCAGGCCCCACTCTGAGAAGAGTGTTGACAGGACCTCTGGTGCAAATGACCACTCGTGAAAGCTGCTCTTGGTTTGACTCAGTGAGTCTGGAATGTCTTTCTGAGTCCCGGCCAGGTGGATGGCTGTCAGAAATATGCCTCTGGGTATGCACCAATCCCAGATCTGAGTTGACAAGTCTATGAGTGTCCTGGACCTGGTTCCTCCCTGCTTGTTGAGGTAGAAGACTGTGGTGATGTTGTCTGACACCACCTGCACCACCTTGTCATGGAGTGAAGATTCAAACACCTTCAGTGCCTTAAAAACTGCCAGGAGTTCTAGAGCATTGATGTGAAGATCCTTCTCCATTGCTGACCAACGGCCATGGATGTGGAGGCCGTGTGAATGTGCCCCCCCCATCCTGTCATAAATGCGTCTATCGTCAGAGACCTGGAGGGGTGGGGAAATGTGAAAGGTAGGCCACACCTCATGTTCCACTGGGAGGGCCACCACCGTAGCTGTCTGAGAAGAGCTCTGGGAACTGACAGTAATTTGAGGGGGTCATCTTATAGAGGGTCGAATGACTGCAGGAACCAAACTTGCAAGGGGTGCATTTGGAGCCTGGCGAAGGGGATCACTGCTGTGGTCGAAGCCATGTGTCAAGAATGGTGTGGATAAAGTGCGCTGTTACTCTCCTCCATGCCATGCAATGGTTCACCATGTCCTGGAGCTTGAAGAAGCAGTCCTCCAGGAGAAACACAGTTGGGCCCCAATGAACTTTGCGACCCTCAAGGGGGTTAGATGTGACTTGTTCATGTTGACCCTGAGGCCCAGGCCTTGGAGTAGTGAGAGCGTGACTATCACATTGACTGCTGCCTTTTCCTTTGAAGGACCTGTGATCAACCAGTCATCCAGGTACAGGAAGATTACGATTCCTTTCATGTGTAGATGTGCAACCACCGGGGCCATGCATTTTGTGAATACTCTTGGAGCAGTGCAGAGGCTGAACAGGAGTGCTTTGAAGTGGTACATTTTGGGACCTACTGCGAATACCAGGAACCTTCTGTGGAGTCGTGCTATCGCGATGTGGAAATAGGCATCCTTGAGGTCGATGGTAGCAAACCAGTCTCCTGCGTGGCAGAGAAAAAAGTAGCGGGGAAAAAAAAGATTCTTTTGGGGAACCTTAGTCAGAAGTGGTGATATAGTGTCCCAGAGATGTCTCTGATATGCCCCCATATATACAACGTAGTTTGCTATCTTCATGAGAAGACATGCTGACAAGTAAAACTTTTTCCCCATGGCATTTAGCTTCTTGCCCTCTCGTTCTGTAGCTGAAGAGTGGATTTTATGTCATGTGTGCATCCGCGCCGCGTCCACAATAATGGAATTTGGCTTTGGGTGGGAAGACAACCAATTCTGATCCTGTCAATTATTACTCCCTTCAGCTGATATCACCTGCATTTTAAAAATGTATTGTACATTTGATGTGACAACACATTTAATGCCATGTCTCATTTGGCCTAAAGTGATTCATAACTATGCAAGATGATGGATTTAAATTTACACTTCAAATTGCTTGCAGTGTTTGTGTGTAGTATGTGTGGGGTGGTGTGTATCTGTGTCTGTCTTAAATGACAAAGAAAGCCATCTCTTTCACAGACCACCTTGTCTGTGTTGTGGTAAAATTGGCAAGGGCAATGGAAAGTCTTGTTTCACTGATCCCTTGAGTGTTTTTTTAGTGTATTAAATAATACTATATGCACCATCATTAATGCATCCATGCATACTTGTCTGAAGGAACAACAGCAAAATTCTGGTGAAGCAGACAGGGTTTCTTCCTGCCATTCTTCGTTTCACATTGTCCTGAGAAGGGAGGTCAAGAATGAAATGGAAGGTAATCAGAAAGGGTGGTATAAACACTACAATTATTGGCACCTCCATCATTATAGGATCGTATCTGAGTGAGTGAAAATCATGTGTGGACATCTCTGCCCCCCCCCCCATGTTTTTAAAATGCTGTTCCCAATCCATTGTTTCTCATCATTGGCTATGCTGCCTAGAGCTGATAGCAGCTGTAGGTCAAAAACATTTGGAGGGCCGCAGCTGTCCACTTCCACCACACTAGTTGAATAATATGGAGCAGCATCTTCCAGGATAAGTAAATGAAAGAATGCCTTTCCATATTCTAACAGAAGATGATGGTGTGACTGTTCTGTTCTCCAGAGTCTTTCATGGATGGTTCCTTTGTACTTACTCCCTGCCTCTGTATAATTTCTATGATCTCCTGTCCTCCTTCTAATCTTCAACTTTCCTCAACCTCTCTCCTATTCCCCTCAGAGGGAACTCCTCAGTTCCTGCAGCAACTCATAAGGGTGAGAAAGGACTGTGTTTGAGGCATCCCAAGGGAGCTATACTGCACAAGGCTAAAAACATAAATTGTGAATGCTGGTAATGTACCTGGATTGAAACAGGAAAAGAATCCCAGGCGTTCACTGAAAATGGCTGTATGACTTAGGACTCTTTCTTACAGACAACTAAGCCAATGGTAATTTACAAGCCAGTGTTTAATTGGTTCAGTGGGAAGGTATGTCCAGCACTTCTGTCAGTACCATCTCCTCCTGCCCATTCCTTCCATTGCACAGAGGAGCCAAAGAAAGGCATTACAGCAGCCAGATTCTTTATTAGCTAGGCAGGACTGGAATTCTAAGCTGGCAAATCAACATCAGCACAGAGGCTGCCTGTGCACCCATATTCATGCAGCTGGGTACAGCTGGGCATGCCACTGATGAAATTTGACTCTATCAGGGTCGAGAAGAGGTATGGAATTTAATGAAGTCAGGGATGCTGGAGGTTTTGCAGCTTGCCTGGAAATACAAGTACAGCTTTCTTAGTTTTTCAGCCATAAACTACAACCATCCCATAATGCTTCCCATAATGTACATGGCTGTGGCTTGAGAGGGGAATCAAGTACAACTATAAATATAGGAAACATCTGCCAATCATGTCACAATGGTAGTGCCAACTTTTTCAGCAGGAAATTGATGGTGGATTGGTGTGCCAAAGGAAAGTGGCTCCAGACAGTAGAACTGGACAGCAGCTCTGTGAGAACTGATGTAAACTAATCAGACATGGAGTGACCACCCAGGCGTTCTTCAGTTTTTTTATTTAAGAAGGACAAGAGGAAGTATCATATCACTTACTATCTTACTTTTTAAAAATAACTTTAAACCCAGACTGGAGCATGGTTCTTATTTAAACAAGACTACAGTCTCACTGGGCTTCCTGGGAAATGGAAATAATAACATTTCCACCATGGTTGCCCTGTGTTTGTTTAGACTACCCAAACCAGTTGTGGGCTACAAAAATCTGAGAAGTCACAAAGTGCATAAGTGGAGCATACATGAGTTCTCTCAGCATCCCTTCACACAGCATGACATTCCAATATGGAAATTACTTCTGCATAGGAATATGTGTGATTCCTGTGTAAAATTGCCATATGCAGCAACTCAATGAAGGGCCAATTTGCTTTATGCAATGTAGTGGCTTCCCCAAACACACACGCATGTTATTATTCACTTGTATGCAATATGGCATCATGTCTGTATGCTTTTTGTGGGAGCCATGCAAAATCATCATACAGAAGTAACCACTGTGAAGACATTTTATCCTGTGTATCAGAAGTGGGCAACTATGGAGGATGGGGGCAATTTCCTCTGTCCACTCCTCCCCAACCACAGGCTGCATGGTCTCACCTGTCCCGACCAGAAGTGATAGGCATCAGTTTTGGTAATTTTTGCTGTTGGGGGGGGGAATTTGGTGGAAGGGAGCTAAACCATATTTTTGTGACACTTTGGGCATTTTCCACATGGGGAGGGAGCATTTCAGCTGTGTAAAAAGTTTTTTGAAGTATCTGGGAAATTTGGGATTCTCTAGGGTTGTTTTAAAAAAAACAAAAACTGGACATCATACAGCCCACATGTCATCCCTGAGGTACACATGTGAACTTGTAGATGTTGTACAACATAAAAAGGTCAAAATTTGATCTCAGTATTTTTCAGAGGTGGTGAAGGTGCAGCCTTCCAAATGCTGTTGGACTCCAATCCCTTCAGTCCCAGCCAGCATAACCAATGAAAAGGGTGATGGTATCTGGAATCAAACAACAACTGGAGGGTCACAGATTTCCCACTTTTGATTTGTCTGTCACCCCTCCTCTGTCCTGTTTGTGAGCATTCCAGCATGTGGGTTTCCAAAGACAGCGGTTGGTTTTTCATCATCTGAAGCCAGATTTTCAAGGCACATCAGAAGTATGGAGACATGGGAGGTAAGCTCTTGGGAAAATTGACTTTCAGTGCTGAGATCTGTTTCCCTGTACCTCATCATTGCACCAAGCACTGCTAGTGTGTATAGTTTTGTCAGCTAATTTGCAACTGGCAAGAGTACTCTGGTCTAAAACAATGCCATCCCCAACAGGAGGAAGCAGAAACTGGGGAGCACACAAGGAAATCTGCAGAAGAAGGTTTTCATTTGTCCCATAAATTGAGAGTTTGTGATTTAGAAATTATTTATGACATATTCACTGCAAAAATAAAGACTTAGAAATGTAAGAGTATAGACAGGGCAAAGGGGGTTGGGCTTTTTTTTTAAAACCAATAAAACAACCATCTTTGAACATCTTGGAATGCATCTCCAGTTTCTTCCACACATGTCCAATTAGAGTAGACAAACTGAATTAATTATTGAATAGTAAGTAGTGGTGACTGGTGCCTCCCAGGTCAGTAGGCTGGCAAATACACTCTTAAGTTTTAATTCAAGCTTTAAAGAAGTTATTCAAGATGCTGAACAACTTTTTGAGAATAGTGTTCAACACTTTGGATAGCTCCCTTAACATTTGGATTAGAACCCAAAACAAATTGAGCTTCCCATTGACATGGAGGGCAGCACCTAATACTGATGGTAAGTTAACAATTCTGTAAATCCCATTGCTTCAGTGGATCTACTCTAGTTGTGACTATCCTCTGTGCCCAGAAGAAATCCAGCTTCATTACAGGAACATTTTGGGAGCAAGAACAAGTTTTCCCTTAAGCCTTTAGAGAAATTTCCCCATAAGTTGTGATATTGCTAGATAACACTGATTCTCTTAGGCTCTATTATCCTTGCCATGCTTAAATCCTTTGTTTCCCTCCCCCACTCTGGTAGACCAGTATTTAGTCCAAGCAAATTGTATCTCCAACCTGGTAGCGATACAGAACTTACAGAAATATGGCCTGTGCTCGCTCAAGGATGTGTGAGAGAAGCTCACGTTCCCAGACAGACTGCAGTTTGGCACATAGAAGGAACAGACCTGCCAACTAGGCTTTGTTTCAAGTATTGCAGTATCCAGAGTGCTTCTGTTCCCACAAGACATTACATGATAGCAAGACAGATCAGACTTGGCTTCTCTGCTCCTAAGCAACTAGGCAAACAGCTTCAAGACAGAGCAAAGGTCCTTGGTCTGGGGACTGGAGGTAAATGCAACATCATGTCTAATATCTCAGACACTGAGAAGATAAGCAGCACATCTTTTCATGTGTATTACTCTTGCTTTTAAAAGCAATCTTTATTGCATTTATTTATACAACATTGTGAGATTATACTGAATTTTAAAAGTTAAGGAATGGAAATTTAGAGTGATTTGTTCATGGCTACCGTGGATATCTATAATATAGGTAGGATATGAACCCAGATCCCAGTTGTTGTTGTTAACAGCTGTTAACTTTGATTTATGGCAATCCCATGAATGAGAGACCTCCAGGTCACCCAGTTATTAACAACCCTGCTCAGGTCTTGCAGTTTCAGGCCTCTGGCTTCCTTGATTAGTCTATACTCTTATAATGTGGTCTTCCTCTTTTCTTACTGCCTTCTACCTTATCAAGCATCAATGTCTTTTCTAGTGAGACATTCTCATCATATGTCAAAAGTAAGACAGTCAATTTAGTCATTTTGGCATCTAGGGAGAGTTCAGGCTTGATTTGCTCTAGACACATTTATTTGTCTTTTTAGCAGTCCACAGTATCTGTAGAACTCTTTACTGGCATCACATTTCAAATGGGTTTTCTTCCTATCAGCTTTCTCCACTGTCCAGCTTTCACAACCATATGCAGAAATTGGAAACATGATGGCACAGACAGTCCTTACTTGAGTATTCAATGATATATGTATTGTGCAAGTCTGGTTAATACTGTGTTATGCTCAATGACATCAACAGGAGCTTCCTCTTCTAACATCATCAGGGGCCATATCCTGTAACCTCACAAAGAGTCATCCCTAGATTTTAGGTATGGGGCCTGAATTATCAGGGCTTGGGGTAGTCCTGACCTGGCAACTTTAATCAACTAGGCACAACTGTGAAGTTGATTTGGGGCAAGTCACTCTCACTCAGACCAAACTGTCTCCCAAGGTTGTTTTGAAATTAAAATACAACTTTCAACTCTTTGGAGGCTATGTGGGATACACGGAGAGCTAATGAACACATCCTTTTTCAGCCAACAATTTTGCTACAGGAGCCATCAGGAAAAGTCAGTAGTTTATCCTGTGGCAACCTCTCCTTCCTTTGCCTCTACTCATTCATTACCTTTCTCTTCCCACTGTCCTCCTGCTACCTGGAACACTTGGTCTAGGATTGGTGGTAAGCCAACTAGCCAGCTGTGACTTGGCAGACCCCAGTTACTAATTCCGTAATTGTTAAACTAACAGTAAGGTGCCTGGTGCAGCATCCAGAAGAAAGGTGAAATAATAACAGAAAAGGGCATAAATATTTCCAGTTTATTTTGCTAGTGTTGACCTGGAAAGTTCTAAACTGCTTGAGTTCTGCATGCTTATTTTCTAGGTGCTGCACTGAGTCCTCCACCCAGAATTTCCTCCACCGAGTATGGTCAGTGGACTTTAATATGCAGTTTTGTTTGTGGTGTTCTTCTAACAAGGCCTGTATTGTAATTGATCTCCCTAGGTAGGGATTTGGGTGTGCCAGTTTGGTTATTCCAGAATGGTTCTTGTAAAGCAAGGGTGGAAATGGTGTAGCCTCAGTTGCCAAAAATAATAGCTGGTGTAGGGTACCAGGCACCTTGACTTTGCAGTGGAGCAGGATTGACACTTTGCTGCTCTGCCTCAGGCAGCTTAGTGTCTTGGGCCAGCTCTGATCCCAATGAATCTGGCCAGGCATGGGAATACTTTTTCTTGCTTATGAAATACGAAGTTCATATTAATCGGTAGTAGGCAACTTGGTTGTTTCAGACTATAATTCCCCATCCACCTCAACCAACATGGCTATTTGTCAAGGATTATTGGAGCTGTGATTCAAAACATCTGGAAGGTATATCATCTACCCCAAGACCAACATAAGGTATGTGATCTTCATGGTTGGCTTCCACAGAGTCAGCACAGCACAGGGCATCCAAACAGGAAGGGTTTCACAAGAACACTGAGAGTCTTTGGTTTCCACTTGACCCTACTATTTATTGAGAGTCAAGCTGATTCTATTTTATAATAGCATACAGAAGAGGAAGAAACACTGCCTGAGTTAAAAAATGATCATATTGTCTGACAAATATCATGAATGCAGCTACTACAGCCCTCTGGGCTGGGGACAAAAACACAAACAGAAGTTATGCCTCAATCTACTCTTGGAAGCTTGAGCTGCCCTTGTAATAACTGCACAAACCTAGTATCAAAAATATATCTGTTTGGGAAAAAAGTGAGAGAGGTACAATAGGGAGGAAACTTCTGAGTGAAGAGCCAATAAACATTAAACATTTTGGCTCAGTCAAATCTAGTCACACCTTTTTGTATTAACTTGAATACCACCGACTCCTTTCTTTAGCCTTTATATAACAATTTGTTTCATTTAATCCTCACAGCATCTGTAGGTTATCGGATACCAATTTTCTCAATGAGAGATTGAGATTCAAAACTAGAGAGAAGTGACCAAGGGGATACATTACATCCATGCCACAGGTGTGACCTCAACACATGATTCCCATAGCTAAGCCCAGTTTTGGGCTGTAATGTCATAATAATTTGTGTAAATCCCATTGAATTTAGTGCAGTTTCTGAGTAGAATTGCAGTTAAGATGCTCAAAGTCAGCTATGAAGGCCCTCCTCTGAATCCCCTCCCCATTTGAAGTATGGAGGATGGCAATGAGAGAGGGCCTTCTTAATTGTCCTCAATTGTGGAATGCTCGAGGTAGAGAAGCTTGCCTAGTGCCTGTGTTGTTAATTGGGCTGTGGGTAAACCTTTTAATTGTCCCATTACATTTAAGAACTTCAATTAAGGTTATGATCTTATGCATTTTATTATCTATTGAAGATGATGTGGAATATTAATATTTGTAGAAACCTTATATATTTTAGTTACCACAGAACTGATGATGGCTTCAGTTCTCATGATTTGTTGTTGTGTTTTTAGCTGTTTTGGTTTGCATATCATTCATTGCCTATAAGGTATTTTGGGTCGTAGAATTTTTACACACAATTATGTTGGACATTTATTATGTTATTGTGATGTTTTAACAGATTTTGCAATATATATGGTGCCTACAGAATTTGTTTTATGTCAAATACTACCAATTAAATGAAACAAACTAATCTCACTTGTAATTGTCTAGAAAACCAATGAAGGAAAAGAGAGACACAAATGAAGAATAGTTGGGAATACCTGGGCATTTATTGATTATTCTGAGCTCTTGGGATGGAGAGGTAAATTAAGGCAGGTCCAAATCAGCAAGAATGCTGAATAGTACTAAGAAGATGGCTTTTGCACTACTAATAAAGGGTTGTTGGGTTTTTTAAAGGCATACCGTCTGCTGTGCTTCAACTCTGATTTTCATCTGTATCCAATATGTTCAAGGTCAGTATCCTTTGTCTTCATCTGGCTGGACATCTTCCCTGGGCTGGGACTTCAGCCAAACCTCAACAGTTAACAAAGAGAAGCACGTTTCCTAAAGCAATTTCCATGCAAAGGCAGAAGGCTGAATGAGCTCCGTGCCTTAATGCCTTTTCCCAAGCTGCACAGTAAAGACAGAGCACAGGGAATGTAGTTCCCTTGCAGTCAATTAACAATTAGACAATAAACTTTCATTATTAATATGCTCCATAATAAATTGCCGGTAGTGAGGCTGATGAAAATTAAAGCTCTCCTAAGCATAATCTGTCACAGGGGCCCTCAGGATGAAATTTACTTGAAAAGCCATCTCACAAAGTCCATCTCACTTGCTGCCTAATAAATCCGCCTGGAGTTCCAGAGAATGGATTTCCATTTAGGCTGGTCCATTGGACACCTTTACTGAAACACAACCAGTTGTTTTATATCGTGTGAGATGACCAACCTATCTAGCTCAGTATGGTCTGTCATGACCGGTATTGCCTTAGTTAGTGTTTCAGATAGAAGTCTTTCTCAGACTTTTCTGGAAATGATGAGGATAGAGCCTGGGACTATGCACATGTACAGTATGTGCATTACCACTGAGTAGGGTTGCCAGATTCGATCTAAGGCAGGACTCCTGTGACTTTAATCTTTAACAGACCTTGGAGCAGGACAAAGTACCATAAAGTTCTGTGCTTCAAGATCTGTTAAGGATTAAGGTTACAGGAGCCCTGTCCCGGAGCCAATCTGACAATCCTACCATTGAGGCTGTCAGGAAAATCAGGATATTTTTTTACAGACACCTGAGGCGAAGCACAAAAATCAGTGTGTATAGAGTCATTGTACTGTCTATCCTCCTTTATGGATCTGAAACATGGGTCACTTATCACCACCACTTACGACTCCTCGAACGCTTTCATCAGCGCTGTTTATGCACAATCCTAAATATACACTGGACTGACTATGTGACAAATGTTGCTGTTCTTGAGCAAGCAGGGATCACCAGCATTGAGGCCATGATATTGAGAACACAGCTGCGCTGGGCAGGGCACGTTTCTAGGATGGAGGACCATCGCCTCCCAAAAACACTACTCTACGGTGAACTCGCCAGAGGTCAGCATAAGAGGGGCGCTCCAAAAAAACGATACAAGGACTCCCTGAAACAACATCTCAGGCTTGGCCAAATTGATCACCAACAGTGGTCTTCCCTGCCCTCACATCAGGAGACATGGAAACGCACTATCCACAATGCTGCAGCCTTATTTGAGAAATTATGCCGAACAAGTCTTGAAGAGAAACAATGCAGAAAGAATCACAACCTGGAAACATCATCCAAGGAGACCTTCTGCTGTGCTTTCTGCAACTGGACTTGTTTATCTCGGATTGGCCTTTTCAGTCATCAGCACGCTTGCAGAAAGCACGGGATGAGGTCTTCCTGACTCTTCACTTGTGAAGAAAAGCCAGAGAGAGAATTCCCCTTCACTTAACCAATATAATTGAATATTGTCTGTACATTGAAATGAGAAGAAAATGATTATCTCTATCAAGAAGGAGACAGGGTTAAGCCAGCTCTTGTCCATCTTGAACCAGTAATATAACAGGTTGGCCAGTATCTGAAACTAGCTGAGAGCATGCCTTATATGCAATTCTATCTTCAACTCTAAATGAACAGAAGATACCTGCTTATAATACACTCTGACTACTCCTGCAGGAAAAAAACAAGGAGTTGGAACCATCTCCCTGCCTCCTTTCCACTATACCATCTAGAAGTGTCAGAGACTGATAATTGTGTATGCAGGCTGCCAGGGAATATCCCTGGAAGACAGCAACCTTCACATGGTAGCCCTTGGCTACTCAGAGTTGGAAGCACTCAGTATAAGTAATAACAGTTTTGGGGATTTGGCTTTAAAGAAATATTCCTTTGCTATAGGGAACTGTGTCCCCTAGCAATCCCATCAATAAAAATGGTTTTTTTGGGGGGGGGAGTATAAACTCATCTGTGCTTGAGCTGATTTTGTACAATTTAGGTTTTCTCTAGATGGACCCTATGGGGCAAGTGCAAGTCACTCTGAAGCCAAAGTATTTCAGACCAGCATCGTAACTATTCCACATTAATTCATTGTTCAGCAAATAACAATTGAGATATGTAAGGCACGAGAAGAATCTACTGTGCTGCTGCAGAGTTTTAATTCCCATATGTAGGGCTTCCACCCATGGTCAGAAAAACCTAACACCAAAGCTTTCTAACTCCAGAGAACATAGTTCTGTTAAAAGGAATCTTCTTCCAGGTGTGGTGGATAGCTTTGACTCTTCTTGAAACAAGTAGCGAGAAAAGCTGGTGCAACTTTCCTTTGTTGTTGTTAACTACTGTCAAGTTGACTTTGCCTTATGGCAACCCTATGAGTGAAAGACCACCAAGTCACCCTATCATCAACAGTCCTGCTCAATCTTGCAGACTCAGGGCTGTGGCCTCCTTGATAGAGTCTATTCATCTGGAATGTGATCTTCCTCTTTTCCTACTGCCTTCTACCTTACCAAGCACGATTGTCTTCCTAGTGAGTCATGTCTTCTCATGATATGGTCAAACTACAATAGTCTTGATTTAGTCGACTTGGCTCTTAGGTTCAGGTTTGATGTCCTCTAGAACCCATTTATTTGTCTTTAGGTTCAGGTTTGATGTCCTCGAACCCATTTATTCGTCTTTTTAGCAGTCCACGGTATCTGTAGAACTCTTCTCCAGCAACATATTTCAAATGAGCCAATTTTCTTCCTCTCAGCTGTCTTCACTCTCCAGCTTTCACAACCATATATAGAAATGGGAAATACGATGGCATGGAGAATCCTAACTTTAGTATTAAATGATGTATCTTGACACTTCAGGATGTCGTCTAGTTCCTTCATAGCTGCTCTTCCAAGTCCTAGTATTCTTCTGATTTCTTGACTGCAGTCTCCATTCTGATTAATAATTAAGACAATGTATGGAAAATTTTGAACTATTTCAGTGTCTTCATCATTTACTTTATTATGTGAATCATCTGTGGTCATAATTTTTCTTTTCTTAATGTTCAACTGTAAACCTGAATTTAAACTTTCTTCCTTGACTTTCTTCAGTAATCGTGCCAAATCTTTATTAAATTTTCTGTAAGTTGTATGATATATCTGCATATTTTAATTGTTAATGTTCTTTTGTCCAGTTTTTATGCTTTTTTCCTCTATGTCTAATCCTGCTTTACTTATAATTTAGCATATAAGTTAAACATATAAGTGATAAAACGTAGCCTTTCCTGCTCTCCTTGCCAATTGGAAACCATTCTGTTTCTCTATATTCTTTCCTGATTGTAATCTTTTGTCCTGAGTACATCAGGACAATCAAATATTGTGGCACATAGATTTCTTTAAGAGTGATCCATAGTTTTTTTGTGATCTACACAATCAAAGGCTTTGCTATAATCTATAAAGCACAGGCTGAATTTCGTTTGAAATTCTTTGGTGTCCTCCATTAAACAACATATGTTTGCAATATGATCCTTAGTATACTCTTCCTTTCCTGGACATCTGGCATTTCTTGCTCCATATATGGTAAAAGTCTTTGTTGTAGAATTTTAAGTATCACTTTGCTTGCATGGGAAATTAATGCAGTGATCCTGTGCTTACTGCTGTCCCTGGTGTCCCCTTTCTTGGGGACTGAAATGTATATTGAGTGTTTCCAATCTTTGGGCCATTCTTTTGTTTTCCATATTTGTTGACAGGTTTTAATTAGAACTAGAGTAGATTCTGTCTCTGTGGCTTGGAGCAGCTCTTTTGGAACCCCATCTGTTCCTGGTGATTTATTTCTCCCAAGTCGTCTAAGCGCTGCTTCCACTTCACTTTGTAAAATTGGAGGTTCATCTTCATATGGTTCTTTGTTGACTGTATCTGTTAATCTTTCATTTTTTAAAATATAGTTCTTCCATGTAAGTTTCCATTGTCTTTTTATTTCTATTTGGTCACGTAATGTGTTCCCCTGCTGGTCATAGATCATCCTCACTCTTGGTTTAAATTTCCCTTTGAGTTCTTGGATCTTGTGGAAGAGGTATCTTGTTCTTCCTTTTTTTTGTTGTCATCTTCTATTTCTCTGCATTCACTATTATAGTAATTCTTCTTGTCCCTGTATGCAAGTTGCTGAACAGTTTCATTCAGGGTTGTGACCCTATTTCTGTCCCCCCTTACTTTTGCTTCTTGACTATCCTTAACTGCTTGAAGAGTTTCACCTGTTGTCCATTGAGGCTTCTCCTTCTTTTGGCAGATAGTGTCTTTTTGCATTCCTTTTTGCACCCCTCTCTGACAGTGTTGCTGGCTTCAGCCTAGAGTTCTTCTGGCTCCCAGTCAATTAGGCTTAATAGTGCAAATCTATTTTTACATTATCTTTAAATTCTATAGGGATGTTTTTCATAATGTATTTTGGCCCAATGGTTGGTTTAGTGTTCTTCTTTAGCTTTATTCTAATTTTTGATATTAGTAATGCATAGTCTACTTCTCCATCTTCTGCTTCTAATTATGTAGTCTATTTGATTTCTAAACTGTATTGGCCATCAGGTAATGTCCATGTATACAGTCATCTCTTTGGTTGCTTGAAGAATGTGTTTGTGATGAAGAGACTGTTGGCCTCACAAAATTCAGTCAGTCACTCTTCTGCTTCATTCCTTGATCCTAGGCCAAATTTTCCTACAATCTTTGATTCTGCTCTTTTTCCTTGCATTCTAATCACCTATGATTAACAAGAAGTCCTGTTTTGGTGTGTGGTCAATTTCTTCCTGGACTCCAGCACAGAATCTTTCAATTTCTTCTTCTGCCTTTGTAGTAGGAAAATAAACTTGATTATGGTAATACTGATGGGTTTTCCCTGAAGTCTTATGATATGATTCAACCAGACTTTGCATTATATCCTTTGACTACATCTCTCCTCACTATTAATGCCACACCATTTCTTCTTCTTAGATTTTCATTTTCTCTGTAAAACACATTGTAATTATCTAGCTGAAATTGTCCTTATTCCTGTCCTCTTTAGCTCACTCACCCCTAGTATTGCAATATTTATACATTCCATTTCTTGTTTTATTATGCCTCGCTTCCCCTGATTCATGCTTCTTACATTTCATGTCCCTACAATATGTGTTGTGCAGCTTCGGACTTTCCTTTTGCCTCTGAGCACATCATCAGCTGGACATCCTTTTGGCTTGAACCCAGTTGTGTTGTTAGCCACTGCACTGCTTGTAGTTGTCCTCTGCTCCTCCCCACTGAGTGACATCCAACCTGGGAGTCCCATTTTCTGACACTATCTCATTTCATTTTGGACTGATTCATCATAGGGTTTTTCTGGTAAACGATATTCAAAAGGAGGTATACTGTGCCTCCTTCTGAGTGGTACTAACACGTGTTAGCTATGGTACCACTGCTGTTGTCTCTGAAAGATCCTCTGCCAGTATCTTCTCTCACTACTACTACCAGGTAGCTGTTTGGTACATTTAGTCTGTCTCCTCAGCAAAAGCCTGTTTTACATGGAAGACCTTACCAGCAGCACTACTGCCTTCAGCAATAGCCTTTTGCCTTGCAGAGCAGTCAATCCCACCACTGCAGAAAGGTAGTCCCATTGGCCCTTTCCTTTATTTAACCCTTAAAGGTAAAGCTATCCCAGGGGCCTAGGAGGACAGTCTTTCCTTCTACAACTCAACATTTTGCTAATAAGCAAATATTTGTACAACCCCCCCCCCTTCATTTTAAGATAAATCAATCTATGAGTTCCTTCTAAAATTCTGAGTAACTGCTCCCCATTTAGTTTTAACTTACCTTAAATTAACATATTTACCTAATCTGGATGGATTTTCAAACTCTCCCTGGGCACACAGTAATTCCTGGCCAGTGACCCCCAACCCCTGGGGATATTGCCTGAGAAGCATGACGTGTGATGCTCACTGCTGCCAACGTCAGGGGAAGCATGTTTGTCCAGCCAGCTGGTGCTGCACAAATGAGAGAACAACAAACCCATTTACTCTCTGCCCCTGCCCAGTCAGGCCGCTCTGGTACCATGTGACCCACCTGGCCTGTAGGCACAGAGCTTGCCTTGGCATCTGGACAGCTCCTTGTTTTGGAAAGGCCTCCAAGGGAACTGTAAAAACCAAGTGTAGCAAGAGATTAATTAATTGGAACTGAAGACATCTGTTGCTAATTAATCCCTCAAAGCATGTTTAACTCTTCCCCCACCTGCCGCCTGCAGGTTTTCCTGCCTGCTGCCTTAATAACCTTACCATCCTACCACCATTCAGGCCACACCTGCAGTCCAGGTCTGGTAGATGCACAGCTTGCAAGTGCATGCAGGATTCCTGTGGCTTGAGCAATTATACTTTTCAGAGACTGGAAAGTCACATTGAAAAAGCAGTTCTTGTTATTTATCACAGTGTTTCACAACTACCTTGTTTCCATTACTCATTCCAGTATTGAAAAAGTAACTTGATGCATTACTTGTTGTGCTGCTTGTCATTTTTCTATTACTTTCCATTACTTTTTGAAAGAAAAAAAATGATTTCTAAGAAAATAGTACAAAACTTCAAAAATTCCTGCCAGATTGCCTCTAAAAATACTTTTCAAAAGTGACTTTGGAAAGTAACTAGATGGCAATGCTCATTCCACCAATAAAGTAACTTTACTCTTGCTCATTACCCTCAAAGTAACTATTTGCAGCAACTACTACTGCGTTACTCATGACTCATTATGCCCAAGCTCTGAATTTCACCAAATGCAGCTTTTCACAACCCTTGCTACACAGTATCATGACAACCTGAACTTGATGAAATTTCTTCATCTAGGGCTAAAACCAGAGTTTGGGAAAGTTACTTTGTAGATTACAACTTCCAAAATCCCCCAGATAGCATGGGGATATGATATGTTAGCTAGGACATTCTTGGGTTTCGGGTCCAAAAAAAGTACCTTTTTCTCAGGTCTGGGTAAAATGTACATGAGTTGTGGAACAAGACGCTGGGCTCTAGCCCTCAGTCTGCAGAAATTCTTTCCTAGTGGTAGGAAAGATAGTGTTTCTTTAAAAATTCCTGGAAAGGAAGTACAGTTGTCCCTTCATATTCGCTGGGGTTTGGTTCCAGGACCCCCTGAGGATAACGAAATCTGTGAATATTCCCATTATATGCAATGGCATAGCAAATGGTGTCCCTTATATAAGATGGCAAAATCAAGATTTGCTTTTTGGATTATTATTTTTTAAAGAATACTTTCAAGCCGTGAATACTTAAATCCGTGGATACGGAGGGACGACTGTACAGTATTCTGTTTCCAGAAGTCTCCTGAACATGGAATATAACTGAACAATTATGCCTAGAAACAGCCAAGGTCCATTTACACCACACAATTATAGTACTGTGGTTCCACTTTAACTGTCATGGCAACATCCCATGGACTCCTGGGATTTGCAATTTAGGCAGAGGCATTTTGGAATTCTCAGCCAGAGAGCTCTACTGCCTCACCAAACAACAAAGCCCAGGATTCCATAGAACTGAACCATGCTGTTTATGTTTTGCAGACATTTGATATTTAGCATTGATGGTCACCATTCCACACTGTGACTTTGTAATACATTGATTACTCCTTACATTGTCTGTATATAATTTAATGTTTATTTTTAGGGCCTAAATACTCTAAAAGCACCAGATCTCATCTGTTCTTGGAAGCTAGACAGAGTCAGCCCTGGTTAGTACCTGGATGGGAGATGGCAAGGCAGTGTAGAATATATTACAGAGGAAACAACTGGCAAACCACCCTCTAAGTATTCCTTACCAAAGTAAACCCTAACAAATTCAGGAGCTCACTGTAAGCTGACAGGCAACTTGAAGGCATGTGCACACAGATACCGTTTGGTATCTATAAATGGTTGTATACATCGCTATCACCACCACTCTCTCTCTCTCTGGCTTTTCTTCACAAACAAAGATTCAGGAAGGACTCATCCCGTGCTTTCTGTAAGCGTGCTGATGACTAAAAAGGCCAATCTGAGATAAACAAGTCCGGTTGCAGAAAGCACAGCAGAAGGTCTCCTTGGGTGATGTTTCCGGGTTGTGGTTCTTTCTGTGTTGTCATTTCTCTTCAAGGCTTGTTCGGCGTGAGTTCTCAAATAAGGCTGCAGCATTGTGGATAGTGCGTCTCCATGTCTCCTGATGTGAGGGCAGGGCGGACCATTGTTGGTGATCAGTTTGGCCGAGCCTGAGATGTTGTTTCAGGGAGTCCTTGTATTGCTTTTTTGGAGCGCCCCTCTTACGCTGACCTGTGGCGAGTTCACCGTAGAGTACTGTTTGGGGGAGGTGATGGTCCTCCATCCTAGAAACGTGCCATGCCCAGTGCAGCTGTGTTCTCAATATCATGGCCTCAATACTGGTGATCCCTGCTTGCTCAAGGACAGCAACATTCGTCACAGTCAGTCCAGTGTATATTTAGGATTGTGCGTATACAGCGCTGATGAAAGCGTTTGAGGACTCGTAAGTGGTGGCGATAGGTGACCCATGTTTCAGACCCATAAAGGAGAATAGAGAATACAATGGCTCTATACACACCACTACTTTCACTACACTACACTTTCATCACATTATCACCACCACTACTTTATTTATATTCCACCTTTCTCCCAGACTGGGACTCCAGGCAGCTTATAAAAAAGGCAGCTTATAAAAAAATAGAAAACTACACGAAAAGACATTTTATTACATTTAGATGTTTAGTGGCCTTAGTATTTAGTTTACCAACCTTTTCACTATAATTATCTTTTTTTTAACTGTAAATCAATTTATGTTATATGTTTTACAGTTTTGTGCTTTTAAAGCATTTTATTTTGCTTTGAGGTATAGTTCAGTACATCTGGAGGACATTAGGTTGGATAGGATTGCACAGGTCCAGTGTGCAGTGACAACATCACCCCCAAATATGGAAGAGGTAAAGCCAGGAGAGAGCCTTCTTGGTGGCATTGATGATAGTTTACAGTTATGCTCTACTATAGAGCAGAAGTTTTAAGGGATGGTGATATCTGAAGGAATGAATCTGGGTGGAAAAGCAGTTAAGGAAGAGTGTTGAAGAGAGAAGCAGCATGGGAGAAGGGAGGCTGAGCAAATGAAAAATGGGGCAAAAAAGAAAAGAAAAGCTTTTTCATCTTATCAGACCAGACAGACAGCTGTGTAAACTGATGACAAAACCATCCAGAGACAGAGGCTTAGTTGTACAGCAAGTAAGAGCCATTACAGAGCAGCTTCTTACTACTGCACTAGAGGAGGGAATGTTGAAGCTCCTAACCCATGGGTGGGAATCATGCAGCCCTCCAGATGTGGTGTCTTCACCCCTCTAACATTCCCCCCATTTCCAGTCCTCCCATGGACTTCTCCTGTCGCCATAGTAGTGCAGGATGGAGTAGTGCTGAAGTGGTTCCCATGCCACCAGTATAGTAGTAGGGAAGGATGGGCATTATGCTGCTCTCACATCTTGAACTGCAACTCCCTGCAGCCTAAGCCAGCATAAACAATGATGAGGAATGCTGGCAGTGGCAGTCTAAGCACTTTTGGAGTGCTGCATATTTCCCACCCAAGCCTAAGGCCTGCCAAAAGGTCATCAAGGATGTGGGTTTGTCAGTCTGACTTCATGATGGCATCTTTTAGGAGTGCTGTAATTGTGTATTCCTACATGGCAGGGCATTGGACTAGATGACCCTCGTGGTCCCTTCCAGCTCTTAAGTTTCTGTGATCTACCTTGCCCCTCTTCTCTTTGGATTCAGAGGCATGCAGGTGAGTTAGTGCCAGTTATTCAGCCCAGTAGCTGTGCAGCAGGTGGCCTGTGTCCCTGCCTCATTCAGTGGTATGATTTGCTGGGTGAGTGAAAGCTGTGTGTGCTGTTGCTAAAACTACAAAGAAGGGTCCTGAAACAAAGCAAAACCAAGATGAAGGGAAGAAAGTGAATGGGACCACAGATTATTCTTGTATGGCGAATTGAACCTCAGCTACTGACTCAGTTTTCATATTGATAGTGTTATAATGAAACAGGCTTATTAAACAGTCTCTGTTAGGCAAAATGGCCGGATGGAAAAGAGAACAGTGCTCCTGGAACTTTAGTAGTTGTGTAGAAGATTGAATCCCAGCAGGTGTGGCTAGAATACCTGCTAGAATTTCCTTTTGAACCAAATATTAAAGGTGCAAGAGCCCTGTTCCCATTTCTAACTGGCCACCCTACCAATAGGATTCAAAATATACAAGTTGTTGGTTGGCTCCAGATTTTGGTGAACCCTTCAACAAGATGCCTTCTGTGTACTGTGCCCCTCTGCCAGATGAGGAAGGCTTCCTTGTCACAATTACTAACTACACCATTTCCTCTGGGCCCAACCTGCAGCCCTGTGCAGAAGGAGAGGGCTGTTCCTTTTCCTTTCTCTTATCACTGTTCGTACACTAGAGAGGGCAGGTGCACAAATAGTAACAGCAAGGAGGAGGAAGAAAGAGGTTTGGGGTGGGCCAGAAGTGGCTCCCCAGCTGGGATATAGACCTCAGCAGGCGCCCCATGATGCTGGCTCTCACCAGTCTGCAACAAGGCTTCTCTAGGCTGAGGGCAAGGAGAGTCAGGAGTGTGGGCTGTTACAGAAGGGGTCAGTTAATAGTACATGGAAATAACAGGAGGAATAAGAAGTGCTGCATACCCCTCTGGCCGTAAGTGAAGAAGCTGTTGAGCATTTGGCTTAACTATGGATTATAAATGCCTTACCTGGAATATTAGTGGAGCAAACACCCTGCAAAAAAGAGAGAAGATACTTCATTATTTGCTAAAATTAAATTTAGATGTACTGTACTGTATAATAGCACCCCCGCATCTGCAGGGGAATGGTTCTGGGGATGTCTGCAGATGGGGAATTCTGTGGATAATAGTGAACATCATCCTGGGTGGCCATCCCAAGGGAAACAGGGGGAGTTCACTCCTCTGCCCCCTTCCCCCTCCACCCCACCATGGCCCCGCCATGGCAGTGATCACGGGGGCAAAGGGGGAAGGGAATAAGGCCAGTTCACTTCTCTGCCCCTTTGCCCTTTGCCCATGGCCCCACCGTGGTGGTGATTGTGAGGGCAAAGGGGGAAGGGGACAAGGCCAGTTCTCTCCTCCCCCTCCCTTCACCCTCCATCTCCAACCGCAGATAATTGAATCCACGTTTGGTGAATAAGCAGATATGGGGGTGCTACTGTAGTCTGCTTGCAAGAAACATATATTAGAAAAGAAGATTTGTGATGGTTTTATAGATTTGTGATGGTTGATTTGTGATGGTTTATAGATGATTTATTCACAATAAGCAGACAGACTGGGGAGTTAGTGTTAATAAATATTTATTGTAAAATAATAGTAGATATTCATAGTAGTCTTCATTGGATTTAGGCAGTAGAATTAATGCACTATTACCTCTTACTTAGCTGTTTTCTGAATGAAAACAAGGGAGTATTTTATAAAGAGCTGGTGGAGAAATTATTGGATCTGACAGTTGGTGTTTGATGGGAGATTGGAATGGTGTAATATCTACCCAAAATGACAGAAAGCAGAGAAAGATATTAAAATTTTGCAAGGTAAATTACCTAAAGGATTTTTTTTAAAAATGTTTATTGTTTATTAATTCCTTAGTAATCCTTAAAGTAGTCCATAAAGTAATCCTTAAAGTGTTCACATCTTAATGTTTTTCTACATTTCGTTTTGTGAATAACAAAGAACTTAATCGTATACAATGTAAAACATAAAACATCAACACATAACATCAGAATAGATATTCGTACCTCTCCTGTATCTTCGTTGTATCCTTATGTATAATTAAATGAATTATCCATTACTTTTTTTTATTACTCTATAATTTGTTCATTCATATGTAACATCTTACCACCAATAAAAAAAGAGAAAACTTCCTTTATCGTGTCGCGGGTCATGTTATTCTCTATTTAATCACCATTTTTCCCTTGTTCCCCATTACTTGCCTCTACTAAATCTATATTGTAATGTTTCCTTTCCACGCGTTTATATTTATTTAAACATACATATACTTGTCTATTTGAAGTTTTCATATTTACAGATTCCCCTTATGTTTCTTTATAAATTTTTCCATTAAACAAATAAGACCTTTCTTCGTTAAACAAATCCTATTCCTTAACCAGTCCTAGTACTTACTAGTACTTACAAGTCTTTACCATCATTTAATAACTCTTTATTCAATCATTTCCCAGATCTCTAAAGCCTTTGTATACATCTTTTGTTTCTTCCCAGTATTTTATTAAATTCGCCCAGTTTTCCCTTGTCTTACCATTTGTTTTATTTCTTATCCTATATGTCAGTTCATCCATCATCATCATATCTAACAATTTATCTTTCCATTCATTTATAGTTGGTGCCTCTTTTTGTTTCCATTTCTTTGCTATTACTATTCTGGCAGCAGTTATCATGTACAGAATTGTTCTCCAATGAATTTTTTCCTTCTCCCTGTTCATCCCTTTTATCATATTTAATAGGTACATCTCTGGTAATGGCTCAATTTCAATCTGTAATGCTGATTTAATATTTTCATGAATACTGTGCCAGAATTTCTTTATTTTATTGCATTTCCACCACATATGGATTAGGGAGCCTTGAAATTTACCACACTTCCAACACATTCCATTCTCTGTGCACCCCATTTTGTTTAATCTCACCGGTGTGAAGTACCATCTATGGGAAATTTTTATATAGTTTTCTTTCAGACTTTGGGCTGCCGTGAATTCCATTGTTCTTTTCCTAGCCTGTTCCCAATCCTCCAATTTTAGAGTATGACCTATATCCTGTGCCCATTTCGTCATGTAATTTTTAATCGTTTCTTGTTCTAGTTTCCTAGACAGTAATAGTTTGTAAAGTTTTGATATCTGACTCTTTTTTCTTTCCATCCATATTAGTTTGTCAAGTTCATTTAGTTCTGATTCAATTCCTCCTCTTTTTAGGTCCTCTCTAAACCTTTCCTTTATTTGATAGTACTGAAACCAGTTTAGACCATATATCTCCTGTATTTGTTCTTTCAGGCTTACCATCGCTACTTCCTTTCCCTTCTCTACTAGGTCTGAGTATCTCAGATAGTTTTCTTTATTCGCCCATCTGACTTGAAAAGCTTCCTGGGTAGATGTCCAGCTCGGGATTTTAAAGTAAAATCTTTCTTTGACTCTTTTCCATATCCTTAACAGGCCTCTCCTTATACAATGATTTGTAAATTCTTTATTTATCCTGTCCTTATCATAAATCAAATATGCATGCCAACCAAATCTTTTATTGTGGCCTTCTACATTTAATATCCGTTCATTACCCAATTTTATCCAATCTTTCACCCATGTTAGACCGGCGGCTTCGTAATATGTTCTAAGATCTGGTAGGCCACATCCACCTCCTGTTTTCCTCTCTATCAAATATTCCCATTTTATTCTCGCCTTCTTTTTCCCCCATATAAAGTTCTTTATATCTCTTTCCCATTCATCAAAAAAAATTTCGTTAGCTATTATGGGTAAATTTTGGAAAAGATACATTATTTGAGGGAGAATTACCATTTGGACTGCCGCAATTTTACCTAATAGGGAGAGACCTATCTTCCCCCATCTTTCTAGATCTTGCTTTGCCTTAGACCAGCATTTTTTATAATTATTGTCAAATAAATCTGCATTCCTTCTTGTCAGCCATATTCCTAAATACTTTACTTTCTTCCCCACTTCACATTCTGTTTTTATTTGTAGCTCTTCCTCTTCCATTTTATTCATGTTCTTTGTCAAAATTGTAGTTTTTGTTCTATTTACTTTAAATCCCGAAAATTCCCCAAAGGTTTTCATAGTTCTCATAAGTTCCTCTATCTGCTCTTCTGGGTTTTCCATGATGATCACCATATCATCTGCGAATGCTCGTAATTTGTAACTATATCCATTTATTTTTACCCCTGGTATGTTCTGGTTGGCTCGGATACTGTTATTTAACACTTCCAAAGTCATTATAAACAGCAACGGGGAGATAGGACAACCTTGTCTGGTTCCTTTTTTAATTGTTATTTTTTCAGCTCTTTCCCCATTTATAATAAGGTTTGCTGTTTGGTTTTTATAAATGTGTTTTATTCTTCCGCTGAATATTTCTCCCATTTCCATTCTTCCCATCACCTCCAGCATAAAGTCCCATTTGATGTTATCGAAAGCCTTTTCGGCGTCAATGAACATTAGACCTAGTTTCTTTTCCCCATGAACTTCATAATATTCAATTAAATCCAAGATTAATCTCAGATTTTGATTCATCTGTCTTTCAGGGAGAAACCCGTTTTGATCCTCATGGATAGTTTCTTGTAGGACTTTCTTCAATCTTTGCGCTAGGATTTGGGTGTAAATTTTATAGTCTAAGTTTAATAGGGAAATAGGGTGGTAATTCGCTATTTCTTTCAGATCTTTTCCCTCTTTCGGTATTAAAGTAATGTTTGCGTTTTCCCATGAATTTGGGATTCCATTTATCTCTATTTCTTTATAAGTGCGACACAAAGGTATGCTTATTTCATCTTCTAGTTTTTTATAGAAGATTGCTGTATATCCATCCGGTCCTGGGGCTTTGTTTAACTTTAATCTTCTTATTGACTCCGATATTTCAGCCATGGTAATTGGGGCATTCAAGGATTTTTTATGTTCCTCACTTATTTTTTTGATGTTTTGCTTATCCAAATATTTTTTAAATCTTTCTGAATATCCACTATCCCTTTCTTTTTCTCCATACAATTCCGTGTAAAATTCCGTGAAATTTTGTTTTATTTCGTCTTGATTAGTGATGGTTCTTCCTTTATTTCTAATTTCAGTGATCAGGTTTCTTTCTTTTTCTTTTCTCAACTTTCTTGCCAGCCATTTTCCTGATTTGTTCGAAAACTCAAAGTTAATTTGTTTCGCTCTCTTCAACTTTCTCTCCATTATAGTCATCATTTCCCAGTCTATTTGTTTTTGAATTAATTTTATTTGTCTGATCACTTTCTCATCTGTTGGGTTGGTTCTTAATTCTTCTTCTCTCTTTCTCAATTCTGAGGTCAGAAATTTAAATCTGTCAGTCCTTTGTTTTTTCAGCTCTGAGCCTCTTTTAATCAACAGACCTCTGATAACGGCCTTCCCCGCATCCCAGATTGTTTTCATCTGGCATTCTTTTGTATCGTTTTCTATAAAATATTGTTTGACTTCTCTTTTCAGTTGAGCTAGGAATTTTTCATCTTTTAATATACTATCATTCATTCTCCAGTTGAATACTCTATCTCTTGTTTTCATAGTAATTTTTATTGGGAAGTGGTCTGATGTAATTCTTGCTAGAATTTCCATATCCTGAATTCTAGGTACCAGAAGTTTTGATGTTAAACATAGATCTATTCTTGACAGAGTGTTATACCTGTCTGATTGGAATGTGTAGCCTTTTTGTTTCCCATGTTTCAATGTCCACGTATCTTGTAAGGAAAATTTCGCTAGCAGTTCGAAGAAGCTTTTTGGTAATTTACCCTGTGAGTCTGATTTCACCTTCGCGGATCTATCTTCAACTGGGTTAACTACCCCATTGAAATCCCCTATTATGATCAGATTATTCTCCTCATATTCTTCTAAGTGTTTATGTAATTTCCTGTAGAATTTCTTTTGATCTACATTCGAATGTAGGATTTTTTAAACTTTAATGGAGAACTTGGAATTGGTCACTACATGGAGATATAAATATGGAGATTATAAGGAGTACATTTATTTTTTTGAGAGACAAAAAAATCATTCTCAAGAATAGATATGATGTTTTTCAAAGATGTTGGTCACGGAAGTGGCCAAAGTGGATATATTTCCCAAAACCTTCTCACTTGGTGGTTAACAATATGAAAAAAGAAGGAGCTTTTTAGATGGAGACTGAATTATACTCTTGCAAAATGAAAGGTTGTAGAGAAAGCTGAAAGGATTTTTTTTTAGAATAATATGTACAATGGAACAGTTATTAGAGTTGTGTGGGACATAAGCAAGGCATTTATGAGAGGGTGTTTTACCCAAATGAATAAGAAGTGAGAAAGAAGAGACAAGAAAAAATTCAATGGATTAATGAGGAGATTAAAAAAAAAGAGGAAAATGAGTTGAAAAAGACATCTTCAAGAACTTCTATTAACAATCAAATTAAGACATTACAGAGACAATTATTGATGTCAGTGGTTAATGAGATGTAAAAAAAAGATAAGTTAGGACTTTTTTGGATGGCGATCTGTAACGGAAGCAACCTCGTCCCCGTTGCGAGGCTGCTGTGCGGTAGGGGGTCAGTTTCGGATGACGCTGTCCCCCTACCGATACTGTTGCAGAAGAGCTGGGAGGCTGCAGCGCTATATTTAGCGATTTTCTAATCACGGTCAACTTCCATGATTAGAAAATCGCTAAATGTAGCACTGCAGCCTCCCAGCTCTTCTGCAACAGTATTGGTAGCGGGACAGCATCATCTGAAACGGACCCCCTACCGCGCAGCAGCCTCGCAACGGGGACGAGGCTGCTTCCATTACAGATCGCCATCCGAAAAAGTCCTTAGTAAAACAAAAACAAAAAATTGAATTTGCAAATAAAATGGGCAGTTTATTGGCATATAAATTTAAAAAGGAGAAAGAGAAGAAAATTATAATAAAAAGGAGAGGTCGTAGTAACAGATAATGCAAGTATTTGGAAAGTATTTCACCAGTACTAGACTTCATTATATAGACAACAAGAAATCCTTTTAGATAGGATGAAGTACTATTTGACTAAACAGAAGCAGCCAAAGATTACAGAATATCAAAGGCAGATTATGAATGTTGATATAACAATGATATATATATATATATATATATATGAATCTATAAAATATGAATTTTATGTTATATCAAAATAATTATGTTAAGACTTAGCATGAGATTAAGAAGGATATGACTAAATGGGGGAAATTAAAATTGTTATTACTGGGGAGAGTTTCAGTGATAAAAATGAATGTTTTACCTAGAATCTTATTTTTATTTCAAGCAATACCAGTTGTGATTGCAGCTGTGTGATTTAAACAATGGTAGACAGATATTTCTAAATTCATATGGCAAGAGAAAAAAAACCCAAGAATTAAATTGAAGATTTTGCAAGATGCAAAGCAAAGAGGTGGATTGGGACTTCCAAACTTGAAGTTATAATGTGCTGCCTGTTGTTTGGTATGGTTGAAGGAATGGATGGAATTGAGAAATAAAAGATCATTAGGCATGGAGGATCATGGCTTGAGGTTTGGATGGCATGGATATTTATGGTATGGTATAAAGATAAATTCAATGTAGATTTTAATGATCATTATGTGAGACATGCGCTACTGAAAATATGGAATAGATATGGGTTTTGACACAAGAAGCTTTTTATTGAAGGAAAACAAAATGGATAAAGGCAAGACAAAATGGATAAAGTATAGTGATATGTTGGAAAAACAACAAGGAGACTGTATAATGAAGATGAGGGAGAATTTTCAAGTAGAAGGCATTGGTTTTCAACAGTTTTCATATATGCAGATACATGAAAGATTTAAAATGGACAAAAAGAACTTTGGTTTTGAACAGAATAAATCAGAATTTTAACTACAATTATGTACAGATGACACTTAGTGGCTAAAATGTATAAATTGCTGTTAAAATTTGAAATGGAAGGTGAACAAGTGAATGAATGTATGATAAAATGAAGACCTTTGGGTATAATATTCAAATGAAACAATAGGAAAGGATGTAGACAAAGGACTTAATTTACTAATAATCTTAATGTCATAATCTTAATGATAACTTTTATAAAATGATGTATCACTTGTACATGACACCAGAAAAATTGTCTAAAAGGTATAAAGGTGTTTCAAATGGTTGTTGGAAATGTCAGCAGCAAGGAGGGTCATTTTACCATATGTGGTGGACTTGTGAGAAAGCAAAAAAGTTTTGGGTTCAAATACATACTTTGATTCAAAAGATATGACAAGTTAATATATGGTTAAAATCAAAGTTGTTTCTTTTGGGACTTATGGACCAAGACCAGGAGAGAAGTAATGCAAGACTTCTTCAATATATGATTACAATGGTGAGATTGCTCTATGTGCAGAACTGGAAAAACCCATAGTGGAGGAATGAACTAGTAGAAAACGATAAATTGTCAACTTTGATTAGAGAAAAATCAGTAGAGACATTTTAAAAAGATTGAAAACCTTTTGTGGATTTTTAAAAATAAGTTAGAATTGTACACTTATGCATTGATATCTTCATTTTTACCATAAGAATTTTTTCTCTCTGACATACTTAACTATTATAATGCTATAATATCATTTTTGCTTCCATCATCATATTTATAACCTTTCCATTTTTACTCCAAAAATAAAAAATGGGGGATATTTAAAGAAAGCCATAACATAAATATATAACATATATATCACATATATCATCAACTTTACTCCCGTTTCTCTTCCTTCCTCTTTTCTTCTTGCTTGGATTTATTTCTTGTAGCTGATTATTCTTTCTGCCTATCTGACAAGCTTCTCTGTTTGCTTCTAAACTTACTTCTCTTTGCTTCACATTTATTAATTGCATTTTATGTGTCTGAAATTTCCACCCCCCTTTTTTTTTTACTTAGTTCCATCTTTCCCTGTCTTTTGAGAAAATTTTTGACTGGTTCCCATTCTTTTTCTATTTTCTCCATATTTTTTTTCCTTTTAGTAAAGCCGTTAATCTGTCTGCATCCATCATTTCCCATAATTTACCCACCCAATCTTCTACAGTAGGATTTACTTTATCTTTCCATTTCTGAGCATATAATACTCTGGTTGGTGTTATCATATATAATATGATTCTCCAATGATGTTTCAAGTTTCCCCCTTCTACCTCTTCTAGCATGTTCAACAAATATGTTTCTGGTTTTAATGGGAAATTATTATTTAAGATATATCTAATCACAATATGTATCTGTTTCCAGAAATTGTTTGCTTTCGGGCACCTCCACCACATATGCATCAACGTCCCCACCGCATCCTCACACTTCCAACATTTCCTTTCCCCTGTCAATTTTGTCCAATTTGGCTGGTGTGAGGTACCACCTGTAAAACGTTTTAATGAAAATTTCTTTTAAATTCTGAGCTAATGTGAACTTTTGGATATCCATCCAAGCTTTTCCCCATTTTTCCATTTCAATAGTGTGCCCTACATCTTGCATCCATTTTACCATATTTTCTTTGATATATTCCGTTTCCAGCTCTCTTTCCAAAAGTATATTTTTTGTGGATTTTTTGAAGGAATAAAAATGATTGATAACTATGGGTTTTGAAAATTAATATAGTATTAGATATCAGAAGAAGTGTACTAGATAGTTTACAGAGAGAGGAAAAATACTATATTTTATAAAAGAAGAGCTGTTGAATGAGAATCAGAAGTCATTATTATATTATATTATATTATATTGTATTTATAGTTTTAAATGTGATTTTAGATTAGTTGTTTTAATTTATATTTGTTTAATGTTTTTTTTATGGGGGAGGGTGGGAGTGGGGGTGTTTAGGGATTTTATTTGTATTGTATTTTAAATTTTGTAAGCCACCCCGATTGTTTTAACAGAGGGGCGGGGTATAAATAAATATTATTATTATTATTATTATTATTATATATTTCTTTTCTTTTTCCATTTTCTATATGTTCTTTTTCTATGAGTTTTTATTGTATCTTGAAAAACTTTAATAAAATGATTAAAAAAGAAGGGGTCAGTGCACAGTTGCAGGTGGTGCACAGGTTGGTGAGTTGGGAAAGAAAAAAAAGAGAACTGAAGGGGCAATGTAAGGAGAAATACTGTTGACTTCAGAGTGAGAAAAAGCAATAACAAGGGACAGAGGACTGTAGGGTGGAAAGAGATGAGTAGGAAGCTGAGGAATGAGGGTGCAGAGAGGTCACTGTGTGGGAAAATTAAAAAAAAGAGGCAGACATTATTTTTTAAAAAAGGATTCTTTCTTAGCATTACCTGTAGATGGCAGAATAAAACCTGGAAGCATGCAAAGCACAACTCCTGAACCACAGCCCCCCTCTCCTGAGCTATAGTTGTCTGCCCATGCTCTCTTTTGGGTGTCCTCAGCATGATAGGTGAGGAAGGGAGTTATCAGAGAGAAGGCTTTTTCAGTTTTGATGTCATGTCTTAGAAATCTTTTAGGTGTGAAAAGACTCCATTTTACTTCTGAATCCGTAGTGGTGTTTCTAAAATGATCAAAGCAGCAGAAGATAATGCAGGCAGAACGTTACTTTGACCATTCTGTTCACAGAAGGCACAGGCATTCAGCGCTAGGATCCTGCTACCACTCCCTGTTGTTGGAAAGAGGGTGGGAAATTGATATTTGCTAGTATGGCGCAGCATTTAGGAGGCACAGGGGGAATGTATGGCAAAGAAAGAGTTGTGAATATCTCCCTCCTCCTCCCCTCAGCGTGACCTGACTTTGGATCCCAGCTTTCCTCCCAGGCCACTGTTTTGCCCACCTGTTTTGTTCACTCTTGCTTGCTTATTTATGTATTGTATTTATTTATATCCCGCTTTCCCTCCCAATACAATTAAAGACATTCAAAAAGAGAGCTTTAAAATAGTATTAAAGTATTTGCAGTATTAAAACAATTCACAGTAAAAGAATAAAAATACAATTTAAAATATTTTTAAAGCTCTTAGAAACAGCTTAGTTAAAACAATACAGTACCCAAAGCCCATTCTTTAAAAACGTTCTGTTTTAAAAGCCTGTCTGAATAAAAAGGTTTCAGCCTGCCATGGGGGGCAAAAGTAAAGGCCTACATGTTGCTGTAGGCAGGGAAGAAGGGAGGCAAAGGCACCCATAGCACAAAAGGTTGGGATATACTCAGAGTGGCAACTTTCCTTGCCACTCTGGAGTTCTTCAAACTACAAGCATGATCTCCAGGACACCTAGCAATCCTATCAAAGATGGGATATGGCCTTGAACTTTCCAAGGGGTCTTTCCTTTCCTTTCTAGTCACTATGCTCTTTTGAGGTCCATATAATTGAAATGCATTCAGGGACTGTAATCCTACAGACTTGTCATGTGTTGAGTCATTTCTAACTTACGGTGACCCTATAATGGGGTTTTCTTGGCAAGATTTGTTCAGAGGGATTTGTGCCACCCACCCCCACATCCACACACCCCCTTTCCATCTTGTGTTTAATACACAGTGACCTGCCTCTGCTATGATATTTTTAGGATGTCCATGAAAACTGATTCAGAACATATTAGTACGGCACCATTTACTTAATCAACATCCTGCTGTTTTTTTTTTTAATGTACACTGTTTACACTGCTTATTATTTCCTAGCAAAACATCTGTTGTTATGGAGGAAGGTATATCCAGGTGTCAGTGGTGGTGGAGGTTGGGAGTAGATGAGTCCCTCCTGGTTGGGTGAAGGCTTGGAGGCCCCTTTATGAACACAGGAAGAGAGCTGGAGTTTAGGAAAGGCCTGGAGAACAGGAGAGAAATGAGCCAGGCTTACTTTGGCCTTCTGCTTTGTAATACTCTTCCCCAGGTCTGTCTCTCTGCCTTTTCATTTTTCTTTCCTCTTGCTACAAACACGCAGGACATAGAATACATCAATCTGCCTTTTTCTGTAGTTACTGAAGTAATTTCTTGGGACCAAACATTCACAGGTGGAAGAGTCTGTTGGTTTCATTTGCTCCTGTGCAGGCATTTTTTAAAATGCTAACTTTATCCATTCTGAATGCAAATAAATTTGCAAACGTTGATACATTCTTATTGAAATTGAGCTGAGCTGAAATTCTTGTCCTTGTGCATGCCATGAAATTCAGTGGGTTCATTTTTATTCCCAAGATGGAGAGGATCATTTTGCACCTGTCCCCTGCCACATAGATGAGCAGCCTGCCAGGAAGAAAAAGAGATGGCAACCCTAACTGAACATTGACATAGAATCATAGAATCATAGAATTGCAGAGTTGGAAGAGACCACGAGGGCCATCCAGTCCAACCTCCCTGCCACGCAGGAAATCTTGATCAAAGCATCCCCGACAGATGGCAATCCAGCCTCTGTTTAAAGACCTCCAAGGAAGGAGACCCCACCACGCTCCGAGGGAGTGTGTTCCACTGCCGAACAGCTCTTACTGTCAAAAAGTTCCTCCTCATGTTGAGGTGGAATCTCTGTTCCTGGAGCTTGCACCCATTGCTCCATGTTCCAGTCTCTGGAGCAGCAGAAAACAAGCCTGCTCCATCCTCAGCGTGACATCCCCTCAAATACTTAAACAGGGCTATCATATCACCTCTTAACCGTCTTTTTTCCAGGCTAAACATACCCAGCTCCCTAAGTCTCTCCTCATAAGGCATGGTTTCCAGACCTTTCACCATTTTAGTTGCCCTTCTCTGGACACGCTCCAATTTGCCAATATCCTTTTTGAATTGTGGTGCCCAGAACTGGACACAGTATTCTAAGTGAGGTCTGACCAAGGCAGAATAGAGTGGCACTATTACTTCCCTTTATCTAGACACTATACTTCTATTGATACAGCCCAAAATCGCATTGGCCTTTTTAGCTGCCGCATCACACTGTTGGCTCATGTTCAACTTGTGGTCTACTAGGACTCCTAGATCCCTTTCGCATGTAGTCTCATTCAGCCAGGTCTCTCCCATCCTATATTTATGCATTTCATTTTTCCGCCCTAAATGCAGCACCTTACATTTCTCCATATTGAATTTCATTTTGTTAGCTTTGGCCCAGCTCTTCAGTCTATCCAGGTCATTTTGAATTTTGATCCTGTCCTCTAGGGTATTAGCCACTCCTCCTAATTTGGTGTCATCTGCAAATTTGATAAGTATGCCCCTAATTCCCTCATCTAAGTCATTGATAAAGATGTTGAATAGCACTGGGCCCAGGACAGAACCCTGTGGCACCCCACTGGTCACATCTTTCCAAGACGAAGAGGAGCCACTGCTGAGCACCCTTTGGGTTCGGCCGGTCAACCAATTACAAATCCATTGAACAGTTAACTTGTCTAGCCCACATTTTACAAGCTTGTTTGCAAGAACGTCATGGGGAACCTTGTCAAAGGCCTTACTGAAATCAAGGTATGCGATGTCCACAGCATTCCCTTTATCTACCAAGCTGGTAACTTTATCAAAAAAAGAGATCAGATTAGTCTGGCATGACTTGTTTTTCTGAAACCCATGTTGACTTTTTGTGATTATGGCATTGCCTTCTAAATGTTCACAGACTCTCTGTTTAATGATCTGCTCTAGAATCTTCCCTGGTATTGATGTCAGACTAACTGGACGATAATTGTTGGGATCCTCTTTTTCCCCCTTTTTGAAGATGGGAACAACGTTTGCCCTCCTCCAGTCTGCTGGGACTTCTCCTGTTCTCCAGTAGTTCTCAAAGATTATTGCCAATGGCTCTGAGATTATATTTGCCAGCTCTTTTAATACTCTTGGATGTAGTTCATCTGGTCCTGGAGATTTAAATTCATTTAGATTAAGAAGGTATTCCTGTACTACCTCTTTACTTATTTTGAGCTGGATTTCCCCTATTGTGTCCTCCGTTCCATTATCCTCAGGTTGGTCCTCCTTTTCCTTTTCTGAAAACACTGAGGCAAAGAAGGTGTTGAGTAATTCTGCCTTTTCTCTGTCCCCTGTTAGCATTTTGCCATCTTCTCCACGTAGTGGCCCTATCATTTCCTTCTTCCTCCTTTTGCTGTGGACATACCCCCAAAAAAACCCCTTTTATTGTTCTTAACCTCCCTAGCAAGCCTGAGCTCATTCTGCGCTTTAGCTTTTCTGACTTTACTCCTACACGTGTTCGCTATCTGTTTGAATTCTTCTTTGGTGATTTCTCCCCTTTTCCATTTCCTATACATGTTCCGTTTAAAACTTAGCTCCATTGAAAGTTCTTTAGTCATCCATCCTGGTTTCTTGAGACACCTCCCATTTTTCTTCCTCAATGGTACTGTTTGAAATTGTGCCTTCAGTATCTCCCTTTTGAGAAAGTCCCATCCGTCTTGAGGTCTCTTCTCTTTTAATATTCCTGACCATGGGATCACCCCCAGTATTTCCCTGAGTTTATTGAAATCAGCTCTCCTAAAGTCAAGAATGCGTGTCTGACTATGCCTGGCTTCTCCTTTCCATTGTATAACAAACTCCAGGAGAACATGATCACTCTCACCTAAGGATCCCACCACTTGCACCCCATTAACCAGGTCATCTCTGTTGGTTAGGATCAGATCTAAAATAGCTGACCCCCTTGTTGCCTCTTCCACCTTTTGGACCATGAAATTGTCTTCCAGGCATGTAAGGAATTTGCTAGACCTTGAAGTTTTGGCTGAGTTAGATTGCCAGCAAATCTCAGGATAGTTGAAGTCACCCATCACTACTACATCTCTCCTGTGTGTTCATCTGTTCTAGAAAGGCATCATCCAATTCCTCCGTCTGACTTGAGGGTCTGTAGTAGAGTCCCACAATAACATCCCTGTTGTTTCCCTCCCCTTTAATTTTTATCCAGATGCTCTCCACCTGGCTTCCAGTATTGATGTCATGGATCACTTCACTGGTGTAAATATCCCTGACATATAATGCTATTCCTCCTCCTTTCCTGTTTGGTTGAATGCATGGGCATTAAAATGCATGGTTGAATGCATAGGCATTAAAAGCCAAAGTTAAAACTTTAAGTCCTCAAAGCCCTTGCAAATCTGTCAGTTTTGGTTTTGGTTTCTCTTGCAATGCTTTTTTTTTTTTAAACCATCTAAGTTCTTTCCATCCTGAGTATAAATACTTCTGCAAATTTTGGCAAATCAAAAATGAATTGAACTGAAATTTGGCACTCCCATCCCATCCCTATTCGTAGAGACCCAGTGTTCAGATCTGACATAGTTCACACAGTGGAAGCTCACTAGATATTGTGCTATTAATTCATAATATTTAAGAAAGCAAATTTTCCCCCAGAGGTTTAGAGCCATAGGCTCAGTGCTGACTCACAGTGTTGTCAAGACATCTGTGACTATTTCCTTGATACTTCCTTTTTAGTCTGTGCCTCCTCCTCCTTTTTAAAACAACCCTGGCTGCAAGGCAGCAAAAGACAAGAATGTGTTCTGTACCTTAACTCTGCCCCCCTCCAAACCAAACTGTGTAGGTCCTGGCTCAGCTTGACAAGTTTGCTCCCCATTTACTACCACTGGCAGAGTTTGTTAAATTGTTGGCACAGAGGGAGGAAGTGGTAGTGAGCTCCTGGTGGTGGCTAATTAGTGAGGCTAGTTGTTGGTGGCCAGAGGGGTTTGGATGCAGATTGCCTGGACTGACTAAGGGTTGGTCTAATGTACATGGTGCAAACATTTTTTAGCCCCCCCCCAGACCTCTATCAAGACCTGCTACCTATAGCTTTTCATATATGGTCCCCTTCCCCACTAAAACTAAGAAATTATATTTTGGGACGACAAAGCCCTGAATCCCTCTTCCATCAGAAATGATGGCTGGAGCATTTTACAAGGTGTCCCCTCAGTATATATTAATGAGATGTACACAAGCACTCTACTCAGGATGGAAGGCCCATTGGGTATTTGTGTGTATGCATGTCAGTGCCTTCAAGTCACCTGTCAACATGTGGAGGGGTTTCTCAGGCAAGGAATACTCCTAGATGGTCTGCCATTCTCTTCCTCTGAATGTAGCCTGGGGCCCATTCACATGACAGAATTACAGCAGTCTTTCTCTGGCTTTTCTTTGCAAACGAAGATTCAGGAAGGACTTATCCCGCATTCCACTGTAATTGCCATCACAGCATCCCATAGAATCCTGTGTAGGGAAGGCCATTCAGAATGCAGCTAAAGACCTTTAGTGCCTCACTAAATGACCAGTCCTTGAATTCCATAGGATGTAGCCATAGAAGTTAAAGTGGAATCATAGCACTATCTTTCTACAGAGTGAAATGAGATTTTTAGATGGGGGGGGGAACACCCCCCTGCGGAGGTTGAGAGAGAAATGGGGCTGTTCTGCTTCCAGTGCTCCGTTTCACATGCTCCTGTCCTTCTCCTGACCTCCATTCATTCTCCCTCCCTCCTGCTTTCATTTTCCTTCTGCTGTTTTTTATTGACGGAAACTTCTATGATGTACCTTCAAAGTACTAAACAGGCCTGACGTTGCTTAGCTTCCGGGATCAGGCAGGATATGGTGCCTTCATTAGTGTTCCTTGAAGTAGCCTTCCAACATTTAACACTGAAATCTATGTTATTACTACACTGATTAGAATATTGTAAGCTTCAGTTGTGCAATACAGCTGCAATATACTGTTTACTCAAAACAAGCCCATGTAAGCCTGGTTGAGACTATAGGTGACATCTGGGCTGTAGCTCTACATACAGCGCATAGGACTTAATGTGACTGAACACTCATGTGTACAGTTCTCACTACTCAGAGAAAACCATGTGCCAGGGAGTAAGGTTCCAGCCTAGCCTGGTTTTCTAGACAGTGGTAGGCATGTTGCACAAAATACGCTTATTTTAGAATTTGATGGTGTGTGTTCTACAAATTGAGTTATTCTGATCCCTTATATCAGTTTCCAAAAGCACTGGGCAACTGTGCTATTCTAGGAGTTATAGTCTCAAAAAAAAAAAACAAAAAACAAACATTTTTTCCCCCCGAGGTATGCTCAAAGTGGACTCTTGCGCGGTGTTGTGCAATGTTGTCTGAGAGCTACAGTTTGTCCCCATACACAACCATTTTGTGAAAGCATGCCACTACACCAGGTCTTCTGAAAGCGCATATTCTATTGTTTGTGTGTAAAGAGAAAAATGTAATCACTTCCACGAAGCCCTGATATAGTCTGAGTAGAGTACTTTGGTGAGGCCTAATAGGTGCAGCACATTTGGTTTGCTCAACCTGTTTTCCCAGCTATAGCACAATTGTGCTACTAGACTAGACCAAACCTGAGCATTTTAGTCCCAGGTTAGGTAAGTATATGTCACCAACAGCATATTGGGTGCTAGGTAGATTGTCCCTTCCTATACAAACCACTGTGGGCATGCTGAGAGAGATTGCACTGTAAACACAGTCCTACATTTGATGCAGTGTGAGGTGGCATGAAACAATTTAAGTACAAGTAAATATATAATAAACACTGGGTCAGTAGGAATGTAAGTCTATCTCTACCACTTCTTCATTTCCTCTTCATAGAATTCTCTTACAAAATCTGATGATTATTTTGACCATTAATGTAACACAATCCAAATCCAAGGTGGAGAAATCTAGAGTGGGTATTCTTTTTAAAAAATGCTTTAGAAAAGGAAAAACAGGGCACACAGTGGAGCAAGAGTCTGGTTTAATTAGGAGGCAACCCTACTTCAGGCTGTTAATACTCAAGGACACCCAGAACAGGTTCAGGGAGCTGCTGGAGTTACCACTTTTGACAAGATTCATGGATGATAATGCCAGTCTTGTTGCCAAGCAACATTGTATTTACTGCACCCTGGCATACTTCCAATTGTGCTACTTGGGTATTATCTTAAAGTACTCTTTATAAAAGAAATGGGGAATGTTTGGTTGTTCAGATGTTCTGAACCTCAACTCCCAGAAACCCACAGGATTGTGGGATTTGTAGTCCAAAACTACAAGTCCCCCTCCCTTAACATCTCTTCACCTTGTCAATAATTCTCTCTCCCTTCAAATAAAATATTAGTAGCAGTTGTTGCAGCTATTGCATAAAGGCAGAAGTTATGCTGTCCAAAGCCAGGAGATTACTAGGTCTCAAGCTACTGAACCAAAGCCAGCAGGGGGCATGGGGGGTGGTGGTGGCAGAAATTATTAAGTTCACATTTCTGCATGCAAATAAGCTAATTTTTCCACATGCATGTTTATTGTTCATCCCTGATCTTCTTCAAATGATGCAAGTTTGCAAAATGTCCTGCACACACAATGGCCTCAGTCCTACAACCCCTCAGTGTAGGCTATCTGCATATGGATCTATGCTATACTGAGCCATATACCCCCACCTACTGTAAAGCCCCTGAAGCCACCCCACATGGCCATTCTGTGCTTCACAGCAACCAGGCAGGCAGACTCAGAGAAGTGTCTGGCTACATCATCACAGCCATACACTAAATGATCACAGCAGTGCTGAGACCCCTAAAGGACCCTTGCAGACTTCAATGTTGGTGTCATCAGTTCATGTCTGACTATGGGGAGGTAGCCAGGTGCCTGTTTGCTGTGAAGCACAGAATGGTTGTGTGGGGAAGATTCAGGGGTGTTTTCAGTGTGTGTGTGTGTGTGTAGGGGGTGCTATAGAGAGAGGAAGGGAATACCAACCCCTGCAGGGACGTCTGTAAATGTAAGGGAAACTTACGCATACATATGTGCCTAACAGAATTCCAGCCACTGTCTCCTGTAATGTGGAGGATGAACTTCACGAAAGGCATCCGTAAGGGGCTAGTCCATGTTCTCTCATTTCCATGGCAGCTGCAGTTAGGGCCACATCAGAATGACAGTGCTCTTCTTCCAGTCATCATCATATCCTAGACAACTAGTTCCTAGATATTTCAAATATTCTTCTCCTGTATTTAAATCAGGGCTTTCCAGATGTTTTGACCAACAACTCCCACCAGTCCCAGCCAGTATGACCAGCAATAAGAGAATGTGGAAATTTTAGTCCAAATATCTGGAAGGTCAGATGTTCTTCCCCTCTACTTCTTGCCTGTCTCCATCTGAAACAATGGTACTCCATGGGTCAGTTATCAAATTTATACAGACTACTTCATATAACAGTATGTTAATTCTTTGGAGTGATGCCCAAGTACAAAATACAGATGAGTGCATTAACTACAGGTTATTAGAATCTATTTTTTAAGACACAAGGCAGATAAAAGTTCACATACTCTCAGCCCAAATACAGTGACTAGTGGGTATACATAGTTATAACAGAAGGGCCCACAAGGGCCATGTAGTCCAACCCCCTGCCATGCACAAATACAGAACTATAGAACTTCTGAAGGATGCCCATCCAACCTGCTTGAAGACTTCCAAGGAAGGAGAGTCCACTCGCTGCCCCCACCAGCAGTCTATTCCACTGTCAAACTTATCATATGTATGTAAAAAAAAAAAAAAATCTCCAGTGAAATAGCCCTAGAAAAGGGGCTTCCTCACCAGTGTGTAGTAGTTTTACCCTTATGGTCAGTGTGTAATACTGAAGAATTCTTTCTGGGTCAGAAAAGATTTTTTTTTTTATTTACAGTAACAAGTAAAAACTAACAAAATACAAACTGTTCCCATACTAAAAGGAATATTTTCTGCCCATATTTCAGTTGGTACCAGTTGTCCCACCTCCTGGTCCCAAGACATACTACCACGTTGGATGGCTCACTTAGACCGCTTTCACATCAGTGTCCAGTATCTTGCTAAGAGGAGATGAAACTGACTTGTGGCCTAGTATTATGCCCGCTGTGGGGAAAGGCAAGGAGTGACAGCTTCTCTTGTCCTCTGCCACACCAATATGCTGCATCTCCAGACTATTAAAAAGCATCTTGGTATCTCTGGCAGTCACCAGAGATGGCTAAGAGGTCCTTAAATGAGCACATTTGGCAGTGGAGCATGGTGTGTTCTTGGCTTCATAGAACTATCCAGTCTCAACACTAATATCCAAAAGGATGACTAAGAGGTGGAGGGAGAAGTGGGGCAGGGATGAGATATAGTTCCTCTTAAAGGGTTCACAGAACATGCCAGCTCCCAGCTGCAGACCAATATGAAAGGATGCCTTCCCAGGACTTTTCCTCACTGGGTTAAGGGCTGATCTGTGGATCTGGCTTCCTTTCATCATGTCACTGGAAGAACCCAGCTGCAGCTACAGTGTCAAGGATGGGCCCAGAGCAGCTGTGTGAAAACATTCCTTCCTGGCACACTAGGCCAGCTGCCATTCCTTTGGGCGCCAAGGTGCTCAGGAGCCAGCCAGGAGCCAGCAAGACTGACTGCCAACTAATTGGCAGCATCACTACACTTAAAGCACTTTCAGCAGCCAGTAACACACCAGAGCTAATAAAACTCCTCTAGTAGCTGGGCAGTGGCAGCTGGACTTGTTGGCCAGTAGGTGGCACAGCTTACTGGCACACAAAACACAGGCAGCATGGCTTGCCTGTGATCTTTGGCCCTGTGTGGATGCTCTAGATGAGCCTTTCTCCATCTTTTTATCCTGGAAAAACCCTTGGAATAATTTTCATGTCTCAGGGAACTCCTGCATAAACATTATTCCATATACTACTATTGCCCCCCCCCCCCAATCACAATCTCTTGAGGAATCCCTAGCAACCTCTTGGGGAACCCTAGGATTCCAGGGAACCCTGGTTGAGAAATACGGCTCTAGATCCTTGCCAAGCAGCATAGCTGTCTGTGTAGTTATTCTTTTCCTGCTCTTGGCTCAGGTAGCAGGAACACTGCTATTTCCCAGCTTCCATTAGGAGGAATCTGGTGGGAAGGGGAGTGGGAGGGAGATAGAGAGAGAAGCATATCCATTATGTGTGCTTCAAGTGTCCTCTAAATCTGTAGTGTCAGTCTGGTAAAAGAGCCACTTGTTCCCAAGCAGGATGTTGGCTCCAGTAGAGTCCACACTGGCTCAACTCCTGCTCCAAACTTAGCTTCTATGAATCCTCGTCATTTGATAGTAGGAGAGAATAATGGAGAGAACATGGCCAAGGTCTCTCCCCCTGCCCCCATTTCACAGCCAGAACCCCCATGTTCAGGGAATGAGATCTGGCTCCCAGTTTCAAGAAGAAAAGCACAAGCCACAGCACTCCATGCAGATCTCCAGGCAGTCAGCTGACTCACAGCATGCATCTATAATGCCACAGTCCATGTCACAGGGCAGGTCGCAATCGGCACATTCCCCAGAGCCGCAGCAGCAGCAGCAGATGCAAGAATCCTCGGAGCTGCAAGAGCCACAAGTGGCACAGTCCAGCATGATGTTGCAGAGGGTCAGGAACTCACAAAAGAGGCAGGAGAGGATGCAGTGGACACAACAATCTGGAAGCAGAAAGAAATAGAATAACCAAAAGCAGGCAAAACGTCGGCTGGTTTGGGTGTGTATAGCGCTTGCCGAAATAGTGCAAAAGGAGAATAGGAAGGCAAAAAGAAATGGAAGACAACATTGTGCATAGGTGGAGCATGGTAGGGTTTCACAAGGGTGTTGCTTTAATGTTCTGCCAACACTAAGAAGACTATAGGTTTTCTGTGGGTTTTCTCTGGGCTGTGAGGCCATGTTCTGGAAGAGTTTATTCCTGACGTTTTGCCTGCATCTTTTGCTGGCATCTTCAGAGAATGGTGGCGTAGGGGTGTGTGGGGTTTATATACTGTGAGTCCCTGTTGGAGAGGATATGTAAATTTATGTAATCGAATGTCTAGTTCCTAGGGTAGGAGGATATACAAGGAGGATTAGTGTCTGTTTGGCTAATGGTCAATTGTCTACTGGAAATCCCCCTGTCCCTGGGTGAAGTTCATTTGCATGTGCTGAGTTTTGATTTTGGTGTTTTTCAAGACTGGCAGCCAAATTTTGTTTACTTTAAGGGTTTCTTCTTTCCTGTTGAAGTTGTCCAGGTGTTTGTGGATTTCAATAGCTTCTCTGTACATTTTGACATGACAGTGTCTGGCCTGGTCCAGAATTTCTGTGTTTTTAAGTAACATTTTGTGTCCAGGTTGGTTTATAATGTGTTCTGCTATTGCTGATTTTTCTAGGTGGCCCAGTCTGCAGGGTGTCTCATGTTCCTTGATTTGTGTTTGGCCAGTAGGTGGCACAGCTTACTGGCACACTAAACACAGGCAGCATGGCTTGCCTGTGATCTTTGGCCCTGTATCGATGCTCTAGATGATCACATATGTTCCTGTCATCTACACTGGCCATGGAGATGCTCTGGACTGGCCCTGGCTCAACCATGATGGCTGCCACACGCACTCAGCTGATTCCAGTGTCATGGTGCATCACTGTCCACAGAGGCTAGTGGGGCTGACACCACACTGGCCCCACTGGTCTGTCCCCCTTTTCAGAGTTGCCATTGTCTCACCAGCCAAGCAGCTCTTTGAGAGAGCCTGACTGGTGGTGTCAATTCTGCTGAGGTCAGCACAGGGTGTCCTCCCTGTTGCTCACAAGGACACCCCGTTCTGACCTCAGAAGAAGTGACACTGCCAGCCAGGCTCTTGCAGGGTGGTGATGTAGCTGCAGCAGTGGCAGCTACGACAGGGATCCATCCCCTTCCCTGTACTGCTCAGCACGGGCAAGGGAGATGGCAACACATTTACATGTGGACAACTGGATCAGGCCAAATCAAACCTGATCCAGCTGTCTGGAGGGCAAAAGAACCTGAGGTCCCTCTGGAGTGTCTAGGAAACTCTGGAGTTTTCCTTGACTTCACTTAGTTGAGAGCAAAGTCAGGTTAAGGGTAAAAAAAATGTGGTTTGTCCCCAAAAGTAGACATATGTCATCTGAACTGCCAACACCAGATTCCGGATGAGCCCACATTTTTTGCTGGTGTAGACAAGCAGTGTGGCATCCTGGTATATAACCACATAACCATCTCTGCCACAGACTGACTCCATGGCTACAGCCATTGTCTTCTCAGTGTATGAATTGCCCACTTAGATAATGGGTGGACTGGAAATCATATCTGCTGATTTGTGCCATCACAAGAACACTTATCAGGGATAACCCTACCATTAGATAGAGTGAGGAACTTGCCTCACTTGGCAGATTCTGAGGTGCAGGGGAGCATGCCATGCAGTCCTCCCTGTGCTACTTAAATGAGCCTATTCCCCTCAAGTGTAGTGATGGGCATGACCCCTTCACCAGTGTTGAAGGAAGATTCAGTTGTCAGTCTAGCCAGATTTTGTGCATGAAAAGGGGAGGAGATATCTTGTATGCTTCAGGCAGCAAAATGGTCATGGACTAGCCCTGGCATTGATTGAGGCTACTTCAGGTAGCTAGGGTCCTAAAAGGCAGCATACACTAAAAGAGTAAGCAGGAGCATCAATGTCTCTGCTATCACATGGTGGTCCTTTTTCTCTCAATCTCTCTCACTCTCCTGTGATGCCTAGAAGAGCAAATAAACTCTAAACAGTAACTCCAAAATATTGAAGAAAGGGAAGAAGTACCTTCCTGTGCTTCAGTAGGGATCTGAGAGGATGCAGATTTGGAGCTGCCTTTGCTCTTTTTGCTGATCTGACTGTTGATGGAGTGATGTGACTGTAGCTTCCGATGAGGCTTCTGGGAGCCTGAGAGTGACCTGAGTTCAGAACACAAGGCACCATTTGCAGCCTCGCCATTAGAACTGCTGAGCTCATCCAACACATGTCCAGCACCATTCTGTAGCAGAGGAACAAAAGTCGAAGCTGGAGGGGTCCGGACAGTTACCCGGCCTTGGGGCTGGCCTGTTGGGGACAGGGAGAAACACATTTGAACTCAGTACCTACACAATTGTGGAAGAAATATAGTGAGGACACCATCCAATACTCAAAAGGGTTAAACAGTTTTGAATTCCAAATGGGGTCTTCCTTTCAGAACTTAATTTGGATTTGCAAGAATTTGTCCCCCTACACCCCCCATATGCCTTTCATCTTTGTAAAAATAAGTAGCAAATGAAAAACATATACCTTGTACACTTCAGAACATTAGCAATACATCTCTCATTCAGAGAAACATTGACTGAGTCTCCTCTAGCTATCTAGGATCCTAAGAGACAGCATACACTAAAGCAGTACCCAAGGGTATCCATGTTTCTGCTATCACATGGTGGTTCTTTTAATTCTCAGTCTGTTTCCCCACTCCTCCGATGGCTAGAAGAAAAATGCATCAATTAATACTCATTTTTTAAAAAGCCATAGACAAATCTCAAAACTTCAAAATGCAGCAAATCGCCATTAAAAGCCCCAAAGTAGTCCTTTGAATTTCTCTGAGAATTTAAAAATTAGTATTAAAGGGAATCTATAGTATGTTTTTATGAGGAGAAAATTCTACAATGTAGGTACTATCATTGAAAAGGCCATCTCCCTGGTGGTAGCACTTGAAGGAGGACAGCCAACCATGATCACAAGATCTGAGTAGATTAATATGGGAGGGTTACATGGGCCTAAGCTAGTTAGGATTTTAATTGGCCCCCAAACAGACTTGAAGCCGGTGTACTTGACAAAGCACTGGCATAAGTTGCTTAAATTGCCAAGTTCCCACTAAGAGCTCTGCCACACCATGTTAGGTTAACTGAGTTTCTAGATTGTTTTCAATGGGAGCCCCATGCATAATGCATTACAACAATCTTAAGTGGGAATTCACCCAAGCATGGATAACGGTAGCCAGGATATCAAGCTCAGTAGGTCTGCCAGGTCAGTAGCATTCCTCTCCCTGAAATTTCAAGGTCCAAATATGAAAGCAAAGGGCAGGTCCTTATGATGTCACAGGGGTGAGGGAGGCACAGGTGTGGGAGGGGAAGAGTGGCAAGAATTGATCAGCCCAATTCAAACCTCTGGTCATAGACTGGAACCTCTTAATGAACTGCAGCTGAGCAGTCTTTCCCTCTAATTTCCTGTTGAAATTCTTCTGTTCCACAAGAGCTACTTCCAGATCAGTGACAGAATGTCCTGGGACATGAAGTGTTCTCCCAACTGTTTTTTAATATTGCCAATTCTGTGTGAGATTTTGTTCCATTTATTTATTTTGAGCAAAAATGTTTCCCTGATGCAGAAGGTCACTGCTAACAAGAGATGGTAGGTATCACACTGATTGACAGCTAAGAGCATCAACCCCTGATAACATGGGAGACATGATTAGATCTTGTAATAGTGTTGCCAACGTAGATATGAAGGCAGAGCTGACATTTAGGTTTGTAGCAGGATCTGGTCCTTATGTTTTCACCTTTGGTGGTTGGCTTTTTATTGCTAGTAAATTACTGCTTAAGGTTGGGCGATCAGGAGTTGTCTGTACACAACAACAGGCCTACCACCCAAGGCAATGCTGTCATTGTTCAGGATGGGCAGTAGCTCTCTGATAATATGTTTGTATGGTTTCCCAGTTATATCTACTTGTAATCACCCAGGACAATTTTGTGAATAACCAGTGTTAGTAACGCAAAGGGATTTTTGTAATTAGTAATGTAATTGTCAGTGTCAATAATTTCTGCATGCAATTTCCCTTGTCTTCACTTTCTGCAAACCAGAGCTTGAAAGGATTTTACATGCAATACAATACTTTTTTGGTTGTGTGTGTGTGTGTGTGTGAGAGAGAGAGTGAGAGAGTGAGAGAGAGAGAGAGAGAGAGAGAGAGAGAGAGAGGTAATGGCTTAACAAATATCCAATCATTTCAGAACAAGAGATTCCAAGCTCTCTTACAAACCCACTCCCAGTCCTGTGTGTTGTACGTATACCTTAGAGTCTGAATAACACTCCATGCATCTGAATAAGTGGACTGTAGTCCACAACAGCTTATATTGTAATATATTCTTTAGACTTGTTTCTGCTGCAACAGAGTAATATTGAAATGTGGAAATCTTTACAATGGAAGACATAAGTAGTGTCTTGACTGGATTAAGCCTCAGTTTAATAGATATTAGAGTGTTAGTTTGAGTACTGTTCAGAAACTTGAATGTCAATTTCATTTCCATCTGGTTGTGAAAAGCAATGACACAAGGAGTGGAAATAGTTGAATGTGGAACCTTTTTAAGGAACTAGGTTTCCTTTCCATCCTTGGCTTTATCTTTTTGTTTCTTAGTCACTATAATTATCTTCCTTTGTATAGAAAAAGGGTGTATGGAGTGGTTTCTATGCAGAAATGTTGCCATATTTGAAGCAGTTCCACAGTTCCTTTTATGAAAACTGTTGGCTTCTAATCTATTGTTTTCTGAGGTGAGCACTGTCTGTGTTTAAGATACATTATTGTTGTTGTTAAGGTCTTTGACACCATAAAGACTAACAAGCTTGATTACTTGAAGAATGTCAGTTTTCAATGTGTGTGCAATTATTTTCAAAAGGGAGAATCAAAATGTATTACCTGTTATTGCTTTTTCTGTCCCAAGCACACCAAGAGGCATTTCAGGGTGAAACCTACCTGCTGATGAACCCAATCTGAGTTTCTGCAGAGCAGTTCTCACCATTACAACTTAAGACAGCACGATAAAATCATTCCTCACTTTGCCTGCCTGCTTTTTGCAAGAACTTTCCTGATGAAAAGCATGGAGGTTCAACAGCTTGCCTGGATTTGTGTGCCTTTTTGATTGACATAATAAAGGCATTTCCACAATATGGATACTAAACTATATCACAACAGGTAGCAAGAGCTGTTAAAGGGTGATAATTCACTTCATTTAGTATTTTTGTTTATGTTCTGCCACTATTTGTTAATACACATCTATGGAAGCTTTTATTTCTTTCAATGGAAGCTGGTGGCTCTGAAGTCAGTGAGACATCAAAACTATACCAAGACCATTAAAACAAATTCAAAAGGCCAGACTGAAAAGATGCATAGTAACACCTGCGAGTATAGATGCCAGCTACAATTCTGAAGGAAGAATATTCCACAGCTGGAGAGTGGGTACAGAAGAACCCACTGCCCTTTCATGCAGGTCCAACAAATGGGCCCCTGAAGTGGTCATGTCCTCAAAAGGGCTTCTCCTACAGAATTTAATAACCAGACAGGCTCATAACATGTTAGGCAGTCGCACAGATAGTCAGACACTAATCAGAGTAGGACTTTGAAGTTTAAAAATCAGAAAATAATTAACAACCAGGACAAGACTTTCAGAGTTGGAGCAATATAATCTTGATATCGTGTACCACACTAGTCTTATTTACTTGGAAGTACTGCTTTGCTTCAATAGCACTTGCATATAAAGCAGGGATGATGACTACATGACCCTCCAGATATTGTTGAAGTGAAGTTCTCATCACCTCTACCATTAGCTATGCAGGCTGGGGCTGATGAGAGCCGTAGTCCAACGCCATCTGGAGGACCACAATTTCCCCACTTCTGATATAAAATGGCTGTGTTGAGAATCACAGCAGAAAACATGCACTGAAACTATCCTAGTTGATAAGAGCCATCTGGGACAAATTTGCTTAAATAATGCAGGCAGTGTGGCTTCCTAAAATCATTTTTCATTCTTTCTTAGTAGTAATGATGGAGAGTGTAGAATTTCTAGGTGTTAATGGCAGGGAGGGTAGGTATGGAGCTTTGGAAAGTGGCTGTCTCCATTTTATGCATCGCTAGAAAAACCTCTGCTAGTGCTGGCCTGTTAGACCCCTCCCACTCCAGTTCTCAACCAGAAGTCCTGCCAGAATAAAAGAACAATTGTGATTATAGGCCACTGTCTCAGTTTGTCAACGTAGCTCTTTTTGCTTCAATGGAGGTTATGTGGCATGTAGAGAAGGGGGAGCTATGTGAATGCAAATGCCCTGCACTGCATTGTTACATATACAGCACTGTCCGATTTCAAGCATATATGCTAGTCCACTGAGAAGGAAGAATATAAGCAAATACTTTCAGATTAGGCAACACTCTATTAAGCTTTGGACCAATATGCTAACTGATCACAGTCTGATCAGTCTGAAAGAGAGCAATGAGGAAGTGACATGAGGGTCACTTGAGAGGCACTTGCCTAAAAGGTACCATTAAGTGGGTGGCAAATTTGAAGCCCTTTGTTTTAGATCTAAATCCAGCATTTTGGATTACAGTTCTAAATATGACATGTCCATAGAAGGTTGTATGTTTAGCTTTTTCACATACTGCTTCAGTGCATACTTCCTCTGCAATCCACATGATGTCCATGAATGACCCTTGAACGTAGGTAGTTAGACAACCAAATGTAAAATACATTTGTACTGAAATTTCATACACACCCTTTTTTAATGGAAAAATGGAGTAAAACGGCAAGTAGAAATATTCGCTGGAATGTGTGCAGCAGCTTGTTGTTGTTCTGCCCGCTTTATTTTTATGCATCATCGTTGGGGTAACAAGTGGCAACAGAGCAAAGCTTTGAACTATTACTGTTTGACTACAAATCCCAAGAACCCACTAGCATTGCTCATGTTGGCTGGGAGATTCAGGAAGTGCTATCCTCCATCATCATCATCATCATCATCCTACTACTACTACTACTACTACTACAAATTTTGCAAAACTCTGCGGTTTGGCTGCACTTTGTAAACTTGTGGGCTGCCATATATTTCCACAGTGTCTGAACACTATTGCATCAAGGTAAAGTTTAAAACTGTGATAGGGGGGAAAAAATCACAGATAGAAACAAGGAAAGTAAAAAGAGCCCAGCAACACTGGTCAAGTTTCATTATTTAATCCATATATTCAAGATCTTTTTAAGTTTTCTCTAATACCACCAACAGGTTACTTTTTTTTAGTTGATTCATTATCGTTTAATAGGTCAAATTTAAATAAACACATGATTGCTTTGTTGCAGCAGCAGATCAATGATGTGTAAAAATGTGTTTGAAACTGCTTTAACTTTGTACTTTTAAAAGAATTATTTAATTTTAAAAAAGCCTTTTTGTTAATAAAATTCTTAGTTATACTTTGAATTTTTTGTAAGCTGCCTTGGGTCTCATGCCAGGAAAAAGGTGGGATGGATGGATAAATGTGCATATTAGCAAAACTTCAGTAAAATGTACCTATCTGAAATGCTGAAAGGTGAGAATTTGTCACATACTAAATAGAAAACATGTTATTGCAAAGGCCATTCTTTCTACTATATTCTCTTTTTTCACATCCCATTTTAATATAAGAACAAAAGTGCTAACTTGTAGTTACCCAAATTATACCAAAATTTCCCTGCCCAGTTAGAATTGTCTCTCACAGTAATCTACCCACACTTCAGACAATTTTGTTGTTACCTAGAATATGTAACTAATTAAATAATGATCTATTTTAATGTTTAACAGCAACACAGAAAGGGTAATAATGTATTAGATATGTATATAGCAAATCCACATTCATTGCCTATGCGTGCAACAGAAAGCCATAATTGGACCCAGTTTCCCAAATCCAATTGGACACAGATTCTCAAATATATCTGTGGTAAAATACATGCACATAAGCGTTCTTCATGCATGATATGTGCACACTGTACATGGCTCCCCCCCTCCCCCGGCATATGGAGGTGCAGTATAAGGAAAAGATAAAATCCATTCAAACTCCTCACCCCACCCTATTTTGGCAAAACCCCACAGCCTTCTAATGTGGTCAGCTCTCCTTGTAATTTAGGCTCTGCAAAAATGCTCATCATATACAAAAAGTGTGTGAAGTGTTCCTAAAATTGCTTAGGAGGGTATGAATTGCCATTTGGAATTTTCAGATTCATGACAACAATAAACTGAATTGTTTTGACTAAGAAAGATATTTTGGAGCCCCAAAGTACAAATTATAGCTGGACCTCTTGCACACAGATTCTTGTGTGCAGCTTTTAAACGGATTGGAGTCTACATGAGGATAGTGCTAACTAAAAGGATGCAGTTGGGCACAATACAAACAAACAGCCTCCACCCACCCTCTCTCTCTTTCTCTGCTAGACTTTACATTTCTTTCCTCTCTCTGATCTGTAAACAAGCAGTGATTCAGCAGAAAGGCTTGAGGGCAGAAGGCACCTTGAGCCAATCTGGGGAACAGAAGCTACATTCTCTCTAGGGTGTCTGCTGGACAGGCTCCGGGACTTTTGGGATGAACAGGGCCAGACTGAGTCATACTGAAGGCATCACACACAGCCTTCAAACACAAGATGTTTCTTGTCTCCTGCTTCTGAGGAGCCAGGCAATGCACAGTAGGTGGCAAAAAAGGCAACCTTGGTTTCTCTAGTTTCAGTAGCCTACCAAAGAGTTGCTAAGTTTACACAAGGTTCTATTTTGACTCACATGGACTCAAAAGAGAAAATAAATGAAACAAGGCATTGGGAAATGTACTAGCTGCAATTTCCTTGAGCTGAGTATGGAGAAGAGGATGCAGTGACCTGTTTTTGGAGACATATGCCTGATCCATCAACTGCAATCTGTACATCTAAACTGAACCGAACGACTCCCTTCCTCCCTTTCTCCCTCACACCTGCCTAGAAGGAGATCAGCACTGCCTGTTTAGTGGTGGTGGGAGATCCTTCTGTGCTCACATGCTGTTGCCAGAAGAAGAAATCCTTGTGTATTCACATCCTGTTGCTGCAGAAAGACAGGACTCTTGACCAGGGTCTACAGTATTAGAATTGCAAGGCACCTGGTTATCTTCCTTGGTAATTTGTCCCACTTCTCAGAAAGCATGTGGAAGAACTAACTTTAAGAGAAGAATACAAGGTACTGTATATGGATACCTGATTCTTTAAAAGCATACAGGGGAGCAGTGGTATGCCATGCATAAGCAGAGTATTCCATTCTCCCACAATGTTGCACTGAATACACCTTGTACTGTCTGATTTCCTAAGCTAAGCAGGGCCAGGTCTGATTAGTACTTGAGAGCTAGGAAAGAATCCTGCTTGAAAGCCTGGAGAACTGCTGCCAATCAGAGTTGAAAATACAAAGCTAGATGCACCAGTGGTCTGACTGTGTGAGCCCAGCTGCTATGTTCCAAAGACAATCACATTTCCATGTACACACATGCACAACACAAATTTACAGCATTCCACCCTAGATAAGTGAAAGTTCTTACCCTGCTACTGGAATTCTCTCTCTCTTTTGGTGGTGGTGGTGGGGAGAATGAGAGAGTGAGAAAGAGAGATTCTGAAATAATGGAAGTCCATATAAGACCACTCAAACCCTTTTTATTGGCTTCAGATGTTGAATATTCTCAGGATTTGAGAACTTAAGAATAGCTGTGATGGATCAAGCCAAAAGCCCCCCCCCCAGTTCAACATTCTGTGCCCTTGGTGGCCTGCCAGATGACTATGGGAAGCTCATAAGTATACAATAGCACTCTCTAGTATGTTTTCCCCAAGAACTGATAATAATTGCTTACGACCTCTGATATTGGAGGTAATATATAAGAGCTACCTAACCATTAATTGATGTAAGTAATTTGTCTCACTCTCTTTCAAACTTGTCCAAGATAACTGTTATCTCTGCAGCCCAAAGAAGCAAATTCTCTGTTTTAAACTATGTATTGTGTGAAGAAGTACTTCCTTTAATCTGTCCTAAATCTTCCATAATCTCCCCCCCCCCATTTTTTTAACGAGTAGCTAAGAAATGGTCCATGTTTGGCAGTGGAAATTGGCAACCATACATACAGTAAAGGAAAAAGGAAAGAAGAATGGAAAAGCTGATTAAATTATAATACATTGTTGTGTTGAACAGACACAATCTACTCTTGAAAAGGTGTTAAACTGAGTGTGGTGACAACTGAAAATGAATTCCATTGGAATTCTCTATGGAATCCAAATCATAATTGTATTCACTTTAGAAAGGAACAAACTTTAGTGTTATTTTTTTAAGAGGAAAGAGAAAGCTCTACTTCCCATGCCAACGAATCTGGTTTCTACACAAGATGGAACTTAAATCAGGGCCTCCTGGCTGATCTCAACTTCTGAGGAGCTTCCTATGGACTACGGCAGTGGTGTGGAACATGTAGCCTTCTAGATGTTGTGGGACAGCAATTCCTATCAGCCCAAGCCAGTACAGCTAAGGTGAGAATAACAGTCCAATGACATCTGGCAGGCAATATAGGTCTTGTCTAAACGAGGGGAAAAAATATGAACACATCCGAAAAAGCAGGCATTCACAACAATGCGACCTGTCTTCACGGTCAAAAGAGCCCCCCCAAACTCCGCATGACCCATTAGCCAAGATGGTGGCCATGAGTGATTTACTCATAATTTTAAATCTGCCACCGCCAATTTTTTTTAAAAAAAGTTTCCCATGGTGCACACAAGTCATAGCTTGTATTTTTAAAAAAAGGAAATGAAAAAAAAGAGTATAAGATTGCCATTTCATCGACTTACTGGACCCTCGCTTAGCTGAAAATTTAACATGGCGGCCGCAGGCACTTTCCTTGCCCCCATACTCATTCCGTCAATCAGATTACACTGCCTGTTTGTATCTGTACAAATGTGAGTGTTCAAACAATCACACATTCACATGTCATACACAGCTTTTTTAAAAATCCAGAGGAAGCCCTGGATGCAATGCACACGGACTTTGCGGCGGATTTGGCTGGCCCCCTTCCGAATGACACATATTTATGTTATGTCCATATGAACGGATCACTGTACGTTCGCATGCTGTTCAGATTATTTTGACTGTATAGACTAGACCATAGTCTCCATCCTTGGGCCACAGCAAAATAAGCTACCTCTTGTTACCCAAGAACTGAGGTGCATGCTACGCATAGAGATGAATAATGGCATATTAACTGTATTTACTTTCAAACAGCAGCCACATGTTAGGAGGATACACTCTTCTGCAACTTCAGAGGATTGCTTTTCGTTAGGAAACGTGTATGTCTGTGTGTCTTGTCTCTGTGAAACTTACACCTCTTTTCCCCACTCCACAGTCCCAATCCAATTCAGGGGGTGCACAGATACTCTTGGAAATAAATTTAAAGAGATAGATAAGAGAGAGAGTTGCATTCCCACATCTCTAACACCTCCACTGTGTGTGGAGGAGAGAGAGTGAACCTTCAAGCACAGGGCTTACTCTCAACATCTCTGTTCTACTGGCTCTGCCCCTCACTCTTCAGGCACTGACTTTGAAGGGGGTTGCGGTACCTTCACACTTAGGCTGGTATTTTGACATAAACAAGCATATGTCCACCTTATGCCTCCATATTTCTTTCTTCTTCTACTACTTTTTTTTTTTTGACATGGCAGAGGTTGAGATTCTCTTCCACCCTCCACAATGACCAAAGCCCCTCCAGGACTCATGGCTTTGCTGTGTTCTCCCCCTAAATGGCCACCCCATGGCTGGTGGAGAGTGTGTGTGATAGGAGAAGCATTTGACAATGGCCCATAGCCAGAACTATACCAATGGCATCATCCACCTGATGGATATTCGTGGAACATGCCACTGGTCTATGTCCAGCTATGGGCCATAGCTAGATGCTTCTTGAAACCTACTTCAACTCTTTACCAGGTACAGAATGACTATACAGAGGTGCTATCACAGCAACACCAAGAGTCCTGGAGGTGGTCAGTGGGAAACCAATAGTGAAGTTCTGCCAGGTGCCTTCCAGGCAGCTAGGAACTCAGATCACAGAGGAAGCCAAATCACATGGAGGATTCATGCTGAATCAAATGTGGGTGTATGTATGTAGGGAGATAGGGTTCAGCACATTGGATAACTCCTTTAAAGTTCACACTAAAACCTACAGTGGATCCTCCAACATGGAAACCACCAGCTTTTGCTGCTCACTGGGCCAAGGCTGAGAATGCAGCCAACAAGAATGCTGGGGATGGGGACAAAGTCTGCAGTCTTGCTTTTACCCCATGGACTTCTTTTTAAAATATTGGGAAAAGTGGGGTCACTGTTGAAATGGGCGGCTTAGTCCCAATATTATTGTCACAACCACCACATGATGTAAACAGCCCCCTATTCAGGGCTACTCAGTTGAGTTCATAAATAAGAGGAGGCTGCTCAATGTCCTATGAACCCCAACGCACTTGCCCTGTCATACTTCGTCACAGCCAAGTTCCAAGGCTGCAATTCTCAACTATTCTACTATCCACAAATTCCCTTTACATTAGTATACTCCTTAAAAACATGAATTAAGCTGTCTACTAAATAAGTACCCTCATTTTGATACCCTCTGTAACCTGAGAATGGAATGATCAGCATTCTGAAATGTGCCAAGGTTTTAATTTGGATAGCATGCCAAATGCCAGGTTTCTCTGTTTTTTATTTTTGTTTTACTGCAGAAACTATCCCTTAGCATGTGAATAGTGATGGGACACAGTGACCACACATGAAAGTCTCTTATTTAATGCAAATGGCTCACAGCATCCAAGTTCACCTATAGCTCCCCATGTGCAAAAAGACGGGAACAGATTCTTTTCTCTGTACTTTAAACTTTTCTGGGAGGGACAGACCCCTTACTATAGGCACATCCATCTAGTTTTCAGTTTCAGCTTAAGGCAAAGAATAAATTTCACCAACTGAGTTCAAATAGAGCCCATGAGAATATGGGTTCACACACTGACATGACCTTAACTGCAGTGGCATGAGTGAACCATTATAATCATCATTATTTCAGGAATGAAATTATAGAGTGGCAAATCCCCTAATCAGATAATTACAGGTGGGAATTCCACTGATGATAAGAATTTTGTTCCTGGCCATTTATTACATTTTTCCCTGGCTCGCCAATGCAGCCTTCTTGCACAAAGCAGGCCAACACCCAATACACCATTAGCAGCTTGGATTGCTTCTAAAGGTCTCTCTGATCCAGGGGTGAAGGAGGGCAAGTAGCCTGAAGAGCCACTGGTACAATCCACAGAGAACATCCCTTAGGCAAGGCCAGCAAAATGAGCAAAAGTTCTACATATACTCTGCTCATAATTTGTGGGGAGGGGGGTGTTCAGGGAGAAACAAAATTGAAAACTCAAGCCACAGCTTAAAAAAATACTTAAAGCAGGTATAAGCAGCAGATTCCAGGACCAACTTTATATCCTTGGGACTCAGTGTGCATGGATTGTCAAAAACGCCAAACACTCCAACCTGTAAATGGCCAGATGTCACTTTGTCACTGGCTTTGAAAAAAAAAGTATTTTTAATGTTCAGTAGTGTGGGGTGGGTGTGGGGGCCTGCAGCATATCTGAAGAGGTGAATTGCTATTCCTGGAAGCTTGGGGGCAGAAGAGGAGTCCTGGAGGGGTCAGAAACTGCTTTTGGAGATACATGCAGCCTCAGAGGGGTACTTTGCCAATCTGATTTAAGGACTACATATTCAGATAGAAAGGATAATCAGAAATATGTTTTCTAGGGAATGTTTGTATAGTAATGTCATCAGCGTGCTTGCAGAAAGTGCGGGATGAGTCCTTCCTGAATCTTCGTTTGCGAAGAGAAGCCAGAGAATGAACCAAACAAATTCAAAACTCTCTTGGGTTCTGCTTTCTTTCACCCCATCCAAAAAGCTATGGTCTTGCCTGTTGTATAAGCACAGAAAAGGTTTTGATTCAAAGTCCCAAGAATTAATGGTAGTAATTGTATTGCAATGGTTTCAATATTTGGATGATTTGGTGACTTCTTGTTGTGTGCCTTCAAGTAGTTTCTGACTTATGGTGATCCTAAGGTCATGGTTTTGTTTTTGTTTTTTGGTAAGATTTGTTCAGAGGAGGCTTGCCTTTGCTTTCCTCTGAGGCTGAGATAGTGTGACTTACCCAAGGTCACCTTTGGCTGAGCAGGGATTCAAACCCTGGTCTCCAGAGTCATAGTCAAATGATCAAACCACTACGCCACACTGGATACTGATCTGGGGACTACCATATTGATAAAATGATAATGCATTTTAGGCTTATGTCCATGACCTAGAAGAGTTGTGGGAAACATGTGGCTCTCTGTGAAAATCATGGGGTCACCATAAGCTGACACCACATAACCATGCAGCAAATCAAAAAGTACCAGATTTTACACAAAGTTGTGCAGACAGTGAAATGATTATCAACCAGATGCTCACCAGTTGTATCTATTACTGACTTCTGTGACTCAAAATTCTGTTCTCCTCTTTACTATATTATACTTCAAGTGTTAAGTTTTTTAAATATGCAAAATAAAGTGCACAATGTGTCTGATTCTTCTTCAAATAAACATTCTTTCCAAATGTGGTAAGAGGGTTGTACCATATGCCTGAAAAGTTCTCCTTTAGCACATTTTTTTTTTAAAAAATTAAGCTTCATTTTCTCCAACATTTTTAACCCTAATATTTTAAAAAGCTTTCAAAATTGACCACCAGCTTTTTAATATCCAGTCATATATGTAGAGATAGGGAAATCTGAGAAGTTTCTCCCATGTTTGAAAGTTTAATCCTTCAAATTCTTTCTGTTCCAAATGAGAAAAACAACTGAATACGTAAATTCTTCAACAAAAATAAATAAATAATGTAAACAAATTTGTCCCCCACTTATATTAACCAATTTCAATATGACCTACTATCCCCAGCTGGCTGTGCCTTCAAAATAGGTGTCAAAGAGGTGGGGGCTCTCAGAAAAAGAAGAGGTAACCCTAATTCAGGCATTGGCATGACACAATACAGACAGGGATCCAAACCCAGATGTTTATGAGTTAAGGATTCCAAGCCCTGGGGGCTGGATGGATGAATCTGTCTGTTTGGGTTTGTCCCATTTTCAAATTTTCAAATTTCAAGTTCTTTCTATCGAAATTGTGCAAATTTTTGGCAAGGTAATAGTATTAAAGGAATGAACTGAAAGAAGGCTTTCACATGTCACTAGTATCGGGGGAGTCAGCATATTGAAGGGGAGGACCACCATCTCCAGGAATGACAGAGGCCAGTAGCTCCTGCTGCCTCTTTCCCTGTTGATCATCAATACCCTCCAAGACTGGACCCCCTTAGGTACTGAGCAAGGTTGTCACCTGTCTTCTTTTTGCATAGGGATATGAGCTGCCTGCCTGCAAGCAGGGTTACCTCTGACCAAGGAGGGGGGGGGTCAGCCCTTTGGGGGAGCAACTCTAAGGGGGGGGGAGTGAGAGTGAGGGCTAGTGCCCCCTGCTCAGGATGGTGGGGGAGGTTTTATATGATTTCTGTCTTTACCAACGTGACCTGCTTGCAATAATAATGTCTGTTACAGCAGTTAGAGGAGGGCCAGTAAACCAGGGAGCAGACATGGAAACCGAGAGGGGAGACCAAATCAGTGTGAAAAGCCATAGGGTGTTGGTTACCCCCATACCCCCCAAAGTCAAATAGTTGGGATAGCCAGGCCTCCTGGGCTGAAAATGCTGCTGCTCAGTGACAGGTTGGTAAATGGGAGAACAGCCATGAACCAGGACCTGATCCTGACTGAGCACTTGGACCTGGCTTGTATTACAGATACTTGGCTGGATGAAGTGGTTGGGGAGGCTAATCTCTTTCAGTTCTGTTTACCTGGGTTCCCTGTACATCAGCAGGTGAGGCCTGGGGTGTGTGAGAGGAGGCTGAGTTGCAGTGGTCTATTAGGATTCCATCTCCCTTAGCAGGCACCCCATCCCACAGTACATTGGGTTTCAGTCTGTCTATGTTGTTACCTGCCCTGACAGCCCCCAGTCCCTTCTCATATAATAACTGGCAATACTCAATAATTTGGCTAACTGTGGCCTTCCATGAGTGTGGCCAGTACACCAGGAACTCCCAAGAAACAGAAATCCCAAGGACTAGTGCTGAGACTAAGTCATGTATACACTAGGGAGGGGCCATTACAGATTCCAAAAAAAAAAAAAAAGGTAATGTGAAAGGCAACTTCTTGCCTGAACATCTGGCTAATCCAATGAAGCACAGCTGAGGTACTCAAGCTTTGTAAAGATTTGTTTTCCCTCTCCCCTCACCACAACCAAAGAGGGCTGCTTACTTCATTCAGTTTCAAACTGCTAACATATTAAGGGTCATTAACTTATCTGGAGTGTCCATTGTCTTAACCTGAGAACCTCCAAGAAGCATTGTCTTTCACTCTAAATCCCATCCCCTGAAGGGAAATTGGTATTAAAACCTTGCCAAAACTCCACTCAAGTGTACACAGTTCCCCTACTTCTAGACTCCATGTCAGCAGTGTCACCATTCCTGCATCTGGACCCCCAATCTGCTGGTTTTTGCCGCAATCTCAGTTCCTCTGATCAGTACAGTATCACCCACAAACAATGCCTTACTCTATTCTTCTGTCCAAATACTTCCTACTTATTTCATTAGCCTTGCATGAGTGCTTGAAGCCCGAATGTGTGTGTGAAGTAATTATTATTTCCTTAATAAAGATCAATTAATTGTACTATATAGCTTAACATCTCCTCCTTGGTACTGGTATACATAGGTCTCAAGGTCCTGCTCATTGCCCACCTCTTATATTGCCAAGTCAAGTATATTAATTCCCCAAATTAATATCTATATTTTAGAGGGTCCCAACAGACCCAAGTGTTTATGGTAACAATGTGAAGGGGTGTGACTGGGCCTCTATTGGTTTACTGCCCCACCTCCATTGGTCAACAGTCTCTCTTCCTGAGCTGCCTGAGTTGGTCTTGGCAGTAATGCTGGGATTTCCCCAGCTTGTTGTGGTTTGGGGGGAGGGTCTTCAGTATTCATGCTGAGGCCATTTTGTTGGGAACGGCTCAGGACTTCATGTCCGCCATGACAACAATGGGTCTGTCCTCAGTATCTGGTACCATCCATGCTGCAAAACATACTCTAGGCCTAGCTTACTGTACTGAGTAAGATGACAGAGATCTGGGGGTGGTGAAACTTCCCACAAAGCTCCATTTTTGCAGGCTGCTGACATTTACACCATAAGTGTCTTTTATATGTTAACACATTTTGGCCAGATTTCAGGTTGGGTGTCCCTTACATTTCAGGTGTATGTGTCCCTTACTTGTGCAGATGTGATTTTTGGGTGCGGTGGAGGGTTGCTATTTCTGTCCCCTTTGTGCAGCACCCAAAGTCACCCTCCCAGCTCATTATAGGGTCCTGGAGCCACCTCAGACAGGCATTCTGTGCTCCAACAAAAACAACAGAGAAGCATCTAGCAATACCTGCACCTACCCACCCCACCATAGCTGGATGCACAATGATTACAGAAGTGCTGAGACCTCTGGAGGACTCCCGCAGATCTCAGTGCATCTGGCTATGGGGGCAGGGTTGTTAACCAGACCTTCTCTGATCCTGCCTGCTCATGTTGAAGCATGGAATACCTGTCTGAGGTGGCTTTGGGGCTTTAAAGTAAGTCGGGGTGTATTGCATAGCGTAAGGTCTGCTTGCAGGTCTTTACGCTATGCTGCGGGGGATGTTGAATTGAGGCCTTCATGTGTTCATTGTACTTCCTTGTGAACTAGTGCAGCTGTTGTATTAGACTATGGACTTAACACACCAGCCTGATGTCTTGTCGCAATTGCATTAATTTAAGGAAATGCAAACATACCAGTTTGGTATTCATTATCACACTTCTCTGCAATTGCACTATGATGCTGCTTTGGCCATCTATGGTCCTGTGTTCTCTCTTCTGCATGGCCTCCACAATCCTGCTTTCCTGCTCTATGCCTTACTCAATGTGCCTTTCAGTTTTTATTATTTTATTTTTATTTTCACCACAATTCTGCAATTACGGCAATGTGATGAAATAAAGAAATAGAAAAGGAAAGGAAAACAGCCTGCTTGGGGTCAGAAGCAGGGAGAGTAGGAGATGAGGAAAATCATGCCCACCTGACCCCACATGACTGTAGGCATATTGGAATTGCAGGGGAAGGGGCATATCATGCAAAAAGTACGGTAGTCATGGAAAAGCAGTGATATTGGGCGCCACTCATGGGTTTTACCCATCAATGAAAACATGCACTCTGCTAACGAATGAAATGCAAAGCAGCAGCAGGATGGACACAATGTTGTGTGATAAGTACTGGCCAAAGACACTATTTTCCTGTTGAAATTCTACTTTGCTAGCCTCGTGTGATAAAGTCCTTGGACTGGGGTGAATTCAAATCCCCAGTTAGCCATAAAGCTCCAAGAATTACTTAAAACCTCAGCCTAAACTGGTTTGCTGTAAGAATATATATATGCCAGCTTGAGTTCTCTGGAGGAAGGGCAGGATATTACTATTGTTATTCTACTGTTTCCTCAGAAGTGGGACTCAGGGTGGGTTACAAATAAAAACAAACACAATGCAGTTAAAATATACAAAACCTCAACATTAAAATGGAATGAAACTATCAATAACATTACAATAATTTAAAACATAAAAATATAACCCCTCGCCCAGTCATTCAAGTTTAAATGAAGCATTTTTTCAAGCTCCCAAGGACTTTATAGCTTCTGTTTTACAGCATCCTCAGATGCTCTGTGGGGTACGTCTGAATGCTAAGAAAGCTACTCAAGACCACATTGTGAGGAACATGATAAGAGCCAAGATTTCAACCAGGGCCTGCCTTATCCAAAAACACTCTAATACCTGTGCTATTCAGCCCCGTTATGGAATGTTTCTTTTTTGTTTTGTTTTGCTTCATCTGAAGAATAAGGTTCTGAAGGAGGCAGGGAATCCTCCATTGCAAATGGAATGCCTCAGAAGGGAAGCAGACCAAAATATAATAATGCTAGATAAAGATGAGAAATCTACTTCAAGCTACCTAGCCATGACAACACTGAGAGGTAGGTTTCCTGTTTAAATCTTCTTGAATATGGAGACTTCCCCTAGGATCAATATCAGACTATGGAGGGGCACTCACTTTGCTTCCAGTGAAATAACTTAATCCTAGATTATGGAGGGAGAGGACTATATTTGCAGTGTACATACTTAATGAAAAGGTTCTCTCTACTGACTTTCCTTCTGGCAAATCATACCGTGGAGTGCTTTGAGGGCTAGCAGCAGTGTGTGTGTGTGTGTGTGTGTGTGTGTGTAAAACCTACTGTAGAACAGTGGTGATGACAAAACAGCTGGGGGCAAAGCTGCTGAAAGCTCCATTTCCACAGAGGGTGCAGCATGACTGCAGCATGACTCATAGATGCAAAAGATCAACAGGCAAGCAGCCCAGCACCAGATGCTCACAGGCAGCCATGTGGTCTCAGTGTGATGACATTGCTAGGACAGCTTTCTCTAGTCACCTTTTGTTCACATATCTGTTCAAGCAATGGGAAGTCTCATGCAAAGTCTTGGTGCTTTTCTTTGCCCCAGTAGGGAGATTTCTTGATTTTGTACAATTTTAGAGAGGAAAGGACCTTTTAGGAATTACAGAAAGATTTAGTGTTCATCAGGCTTGACAGCCAGCATGGTTTGAGTGTTGGACTAGGACTCTGAGAAACCAGAGTTTGAATCCCCAATTGGCCATGGAAATCCACTGGATGACCTTGGACAAGCCATACTCTCTCATCCAAAGAGGAAAGCAACGGAAAACCTCCTCTGTATAATTGTTGTCAAGACAACCCTATGATGGGGCACCATAAGAGAGTTGACTTGAAGGCTCACAACAACAAACACATTACACAGTAACACATGCAGAAGGAGTAACATTCCTTCTTTTGCCCTCCCTAAATATTTAGGGAGGGCACTGGAAGCATGGAAATGGAAGCAGATTTTTTATACTACAGCTCTCAGAATCATCACTGATCCTAAGGCACTGGCCATGATAAGTGGGGGATTCTAGAAGCTAGAGTGGGAGGACCCCACTGTACTTTCCCTAGTCTCTCTGCCTTTATCCTCTCAATGACATCCTCTTAAAGCTTCCAAAAATGAAAGGGTTTTTTGGTTACTATTATATTTGCTTGTGTGTGTTTATATATGCTTGTGTCCCATTTGTCTGACTGATGGTTTCTGATCCTATTTTGTAGCAACATAGGTCTCTGTTCCAGACGAGAACCAGACCATCTTGAATCAGCACCTCTTTTAGGATGATTGAATGTGGGCCAACTTTAATTTTTAAAAACTTAGCCTGGTAAGTGGAGACTTTGGGACTTTCATGGTAACCCCTAAGCTAGGTGCTACATAAGGACTGTGAATACATAAAGTTACAAGTGAGTAGCTGAAGGATATTCCTTCATAATTGTCATACAGGATTTCAGCCAACATATGATTTCACATAGTCCATGAAGAAGACTTTTGAGAGCATATACAGGCTGAAAAGTGTTGGGATTTTATCAATACATTGTTCATTTAATGAGCACTTTGAGATGTGTCTCCAGATTCTTCTGTGAATTTAAAAAAGAAACACCACCCAACACGTCATGTCAGAATGACTACCAATGTCATTTTTTTTCTGCATAAGAAATGCACTTTAGCCCTTTACCTTCATATTCCAAAGACCTGCAAAATGGTTTCTGGTTGTTTCTTCTGCTCACACATCACAGAATCAAAGAGTCATAGAGTTGGAAGAGGCCAACAGGGCCATCTATTTCAAACCCCTGCCATGCAGGAATAGCCAATCAAAGCACTCCTGACAGATGGCCATCCAGCCTTTGTTTAAAAACCTTCAAAGAAGGAGACTTCACCACACTCTGATAGCACATTCCACCACTGAACAGCTCTTACTGTCACAAAGTTTTTCCTAATGTTTAGGTGAAATCTCTTTTCCTGTAGCTTAAATCCATTGCTCCATGTCCTAATCTCTGGAGCAGCAGAAAACAAGCCTGCTCCATCCTCAGTATGACATCTGTTCAAATATTTAAAATATTAAAAAAAATTAACTTAACTTTCTCTTCTCCAGGCTAAACATACCTAGGTCCTTAAGTCACTCCTCATAGGGCATGGTTTCCAGCCCTCCCACCATTTTTGTCACCCTCAAAACAAATACATCCCTTGCATCTTTTCTTAGAGCTAAAGAACCCTCCAGAGGTGACCATCCAAAGCAGGTTGCTTTATTTATATGTTGAATTTATATCCCACCTTTCCCCCCATAGTAGAACTGCATCTGTTGAACTGTAAATACCCATATCCCTTATTAATGACTGTGCCCAACTAGGGCAAAAAGGGGTTGCACCTCAGCAACATCTGGAAGTCTACTGATTTCCCAGCCCTGATGTTTTTCAAAGTTTGATCTCTCTAAAGAACAAGACTATACTTGCCTTCCCAAATATTACACTGAGGCAGCTATTCAACAGATATCTGGGCTATAGCTTTTATATAATAATGGTCATGGTACAACAATTTTCCATGTAGCCATGAATGCAAGAAAAGGGAGTAAGGGGAAAATACACAGTTTCAGTATTTACAGGTAAGGAATTATATAACAGTTGGAATGAGAAATGGATATTTATTTAAGAATTGTTGTATGCGGGGAAATAATCATTGTAGTGTAAAAGCAATCTTGTGTACCTCATTCACAATCTTAGATAAGTCTAGGTTTTTTTCCCCTGCATGCATTTTGTTCTCCCAAAATTCCCTTCTCTTACTGCACTGAGCACTTCTAGCCAACTGGAAGTGCTGGGTCATTCGACACATGACCTAATTTGAATTTTATTGCTTTTGTGTAACTCTTTCTTCTGAATCTGACTCTCCATGAGGATGGATGTATCTTAGCCATCTTAAGCTTTCCTGTAACCATGCTATAATGCTCGGAACCCAGCCAACGGCTGTAGGCTGAGTGAGTTTTTAATTACCTAAATACCTTCAGTTAAGGACCTTTTCTTAAGTTTGTTTTAGTATGTAGATTGAGATGGATATACCTTCAGTAAACTTTGTTTTGCATTTTAAACTGACTCCTTTGTTTTGTAATTAGTCTAATTTAACTGGGAGGATCCCAGATCTCTGAATACACTTTCAAATGATAATTGAGCTTAGGTCTGCTTCTTAACCGCACTCTGCATAAAGCGTGAAGTCAAAAGTGACTGAATGATTTTACTTTTTTAAAAAGGAAATAATTCTTGTTGTTTTTAAAGGACTAGATCCTGGAATTTTTTAATACAATTTTATTTTTAGACTCATTACCTTCCAACAAGAATGCTGTGTAAAACCCACAAAATCAGTTCCTGCCACTATGGAACAAAGAATTTAGTATCAAGATATGACCATCATAAAATAAGAAAAGATCTGAAAGCAAGATTTAAAAAGCAACAAGAAAGTTAATGGGTGCTCCAGTCATGGGGCTGGATATGGACTAGAGCCCTATTCAGGCACTCTCCTGAACATATGGAGGGCTAAATGAGTGGTGGGGACATAAGCACACATACAAATTCCACCTCCAAAGTGCCCATGCACCCAGAAGTGTCAGAGTCCCTGATCGCAGCAACTCTGCAATTGCATCTGGGGGAACATTTTTATTTTTATTTATACTCTGCTTTCTTCCCAGCAAAGGACTCCAGCTGGCTTATAAACATTTAAAACACATCCAGCTAAAAATCTTATTTTACAAAAGTTTAAAAAATAATTAAACCAACAATTCTATTAAAAGACAGCGAAAGGGAGAAAACCTACATGTCACAGCTTCTTTCCCTATTGCAAAGCCATCCTCAGATTTTGTCTTTGAAGAGGACATTCCATTCACCAGGGATCTGTGAGATGCAGAATGTTCTCGTGATGGGTCTTCTTCCTTCACACCTGTGGTTTGATTTTGAGAGCTATGAGGAGGGTTTGAAGAACCTGGAGTTGTCATTGCTATCACTGAATTAGACATGGAGGAAGGGGACAAGTTTGTATCTTGACCTGAAAAAGAAGACAGGATCTGACATCAGTACCACTTCAGTCAAGAGACAGCAGGTTCACCTTGTACCTGAGAACCTGGAAAACTCTAAATTTGTAAAAGAAGGAACAAAATATATGGATTTAAATATTGCTTTTATCACATTCTCTCTCTGTCACACACACACATACAACGTGACAGGACATCAGTTTGCACACATATATCTCAGGTTATTAAGGAAAAGCATGTATGACTTTTGTGCCATTGCATTCCATCTTTATCCACTCAGTAGAAGCATGTAGGAGCTTGGTACCTATTCCATTAGCCAAGATCCTAATCACTTCTACCAATGTATAAATACTATATACCAGCATAGTTATACTGAAGTTGAAATAATTGCCCTTATTCCAAAACCATTCCAGGTTTATTTCCTCCCATTTTTAGCATTGGTTACATTGTAAATTAGGAAACTATAGTTACCAGGAAATTTAACCTGGAAAGTAAAACCATTTCAAATTGTAGTTTAAGACCACAGGTTATCCCAGTCCTAGCAACCTGGTTTAGATATAACAAGAAACTATGGTTAATTAATGAAGGAAATGTTCAACAGCAGTGTGCAGAGAAAAAAATATTATAAGGATAGAATGTGCAGGCAAAAGGCTTGGCCATATCTTGGCATAACAGGCCTAACTATATGAGCATACGATCGTGTGAAAAAGAAAGTACACCCTCTTTGAATTTTATGGTTTTACATATCAGCATATAATAGCAATCATCTGTCCCTTAGCAGGTCTTAAAATTAGGTAAATACAACCTCAGATGAACAACAACACATGAAATATTACAACCTGTCATGATTTAGTCAACAAAAATAAAACCAAAATGGAGAAGCCATGTGTAAAAAACTAAGTACACACTTATTTGTTTCCTGCTTCCACAGGAATTAAGATGCTAAGTAGGAAAGGTGTTACTAATCAAATGTCCTTGATTAACTGATCACCAGCAAGCGTGACCACCTCTATAAAAGCCAAAGTTTTAGCAGTTTGCTGGTCTGGGGCATTCAGGTGTGTGTCAGCACAATGCCAAGGAAGAAAAACATCAGCAATGATCTTAGAGAAGCAATTTTGCTGCTCATCAATCTGGGAAGGGTTATAAAGCCATTTCCAAACAATTTAAAGTCCATCATTTTTCAGTGAGAAAGATTATTCAAAAGTAGAAAACATTCAAGACAGTTGTCAATCTTCTCAGGAGTGGACATCCCAGCAAATTCACCCCAAGGTCAGACCATGCAATGCTCAGAGACAAATTGCAAAACAAACAATCAAAAAACAAAACAAAAACCCAACAACACACACTCACAAACAAACAAACAACACCCAAGAGGTACATTTCAGGCTCTACAGGATTCAGTTAGCAAGTTAAATGTTAAAGTTCATGATAGTACAATTAGCAAAAGACTGAATAACTATGGGTTGTTTGGAAGGGTTGCCAGGAGAAAGCATCTCCTCGTGAAAAAGAACATGGCAGCATGGCTTAGGTTTGCAAAGTTGCATCTGAACAAACCACAAGAGTTCTGGAACAATAGCCTTTGGACAGATGAGACCAAAATGCACAGGCCATAATGCACAGTGACACATTTGGTGAAAACCAAATACAGCGTATCAGCACAAACACCTCATCCCAACTGTCAAGCATGGTGGTGGAGGGGTGATGATTTGGGCTTGTTTTGCAGTCACAGGACCTGGAAACCTTGCAGTCATTGAGTTGACCATGAACTCCTCTGTATACCAAAATATCTTAGAATCAGATGTGAGGCTATCTGTCAGACAGTTAAAGCTTGGCCAAAATTAGGTCATGCAAGCTCAAAAAAAGAAAAAAAAAAGAAAAAAAAAGAGAAAAAGAAAAAGAAAAGAAGAAGAAGAAGGAATGAATCAAGGTGTTGCAATAGCCCAGTCAAAGTCCAGACCTCAACCTGATTGAAATGCTGTCATGGGACCTTAAGAGAGCTGTGAATAAACAAATGCCCTCAAACCTCAATGAACTGAAGCAATGTTGTAAAGAAGAGTGGGCCAAAATTCCTCCACAATGATGTGAGAGACTGATAAAGTCATATAGAAAACAATTACTTAAAGTTACTGCAGTAAAGGTGGTTCTACAAGCTATTGAATCATAAGGTGGTACTTAGATGATTATTATGTCCTGATATGTAAAACCATAGAATTCAAAGAGGATGTACTTTCTTTTTCACACGACTGTATCTACTGGGTCAAAGTGCTGTGATGCAATAAAAACTGAGGTATTACAGTATATATATATATATATATATTAGGAAGGTGATGAAGATAGTAATGGATATGGAAACCAAGTCCTATGTGAAAGCTGTCTATGTTTATCCAGGAGAAGAAAAAACTGAGGTGATATGATGGCCTCTTCAAATATCTGACAGTTTATTATCTAGAAGACTGAGTAAACCAATTGATTTAAATTGGAGATTCTGACCAACATTAGGAAGATGCCTCTGATGGTAAGAGCTGTTCAGTGGTGGAATAGACTTCCTTGAAAAGTAGAGAACTATCTTTCATTGGAGGTATTTAAACAGAGGGTAGTCGTTGACCTGTCAGGATGGTTTAGCTGTAGATTCTTCCAATAGCAGGGGGTTGGACTTGATGGTCATTGGAGTCACTTCCAACCCTATGATTCTATTATTTTTACTACCCTGATTCATTTGTACATTAAGCATAAAGCACGAAAGAGAATAATTAAACATTACAAATGCCTTTGTAACCCATTTGGCTGTTACTGCTAGAAAATAAATAAAGCAGAGTGGGCGCTCTGGATCCATGGGGGTTGCTAAAAAGCTGTGGATGATCATGTCCCATATTATTAAATGGTGTGCACACAGATGCTTTGGTGCATCCATGTTCACGTTGCTGTCATTTTAAGTATAGGATGTGACAATCTGCAGTTGCTGAAAATCACAGATCCAGAGCCCATGGATCAGACAGGGCCACTGTATGTTCAAGTAATCTACCATGTACTCACCATTCTGTTTCACTCACATTGCAATATCAATACCATAATGTCAGTGACACTCAGAATTACATTCCCTTATATGCAAGGTCTAATTACTGTTGTCAGTTTCCTTTGGAATGTAGTGCTTTTCTACACAAGAACAATATTCCTTTTCTCTCAATCTCCATGTTGGGAAAAGCTTCACCTGCCCATCAGAACTTCCCAAAGGCACACAAACTCTTCCCAAAAGAATGTGGCAACCCTAATTTTGAGGTCTCTACAAATATGCCAAGTTATGGTTGTTAGGTGTCTTCAAGTTGACTCCAGCTTGTGGCAACCCTATCATAAGGTTTTCCTGGCAACATTTATTCAGAGGAGGCTTGACATTGCCTTCCTCTAAAGCTAAGAGAATGAGACTTCCCCAAGGTCACCCATAGGATTTCCATGGCTAAGTGGGGATTCATACCTGGGTCTCTTGCAGTCCTAGTCCAGTACTCAAACCACTGCACTACAATGGCTCTCTTTAATGCAAAAAGGAAAACCAAAAAAGCAACACTACATCAATGGGCCTGCATTAGGTAGTTTTCTGTCTGACGCATGCAACATGCTTGTTATACACTGCAAATCATTCCAAAGGAATACATACACACACTTTATAATTTTCACATGGATGATATTAACTATGACACCAGCAATCCTACCTTCTGGAGCCAGAGATACACACAGTGTTTCAAGTCCACGCTGGTATGTTCTGCTGCATATGGTTAGCAAATTCTTCCAGAGAGTACCCTGCGATGGATGCCCTGTTGGAAAAGTATTGCCATTCCCAGGGATGCTTCTAGTGTGCTCAGCTGTCTACTGCAGCAGTGAACTATTTGCAAGGAGAGCTACTATCTTGGCCAAAGACTGGTTGCAAGTTTAGTGAGTTGAAATGGGACCTGTTTACTAAGGAGCAATAGTAAGACATAAAACGAAATCTTGGATTCAGTGAAATCAGGGGCCAAATTCCCACTGAGACTCTAGGACTACAGACATACACATTCTTCTATTCCCCCTTTGAATCAGCCTCAGCTTCACCCACAGACCCATTCTCCTTCCCACTTTCTCCCTTAGAGCCCCTTTCTGCTCCTATTCAGTACTCAGAATAGCAACAATTTACACATCTGATGAGCAGCTGGAGTGCAGCAGCTTCAGAGGGGTGGGACCATACTTTATATAAAGTAAATTGCACCTTAGGCAAAGAGAGTGAGGCCAAACACCCATAATTACACTGACGGTAACAAGAAGGCCTACTCGCAGTCAGGCAAGGGGGCTGAAGGCAGGAAGCAAGAGGTCTCGGACCCATCATTAAATTGAATATAACAAGAGGTCCTACATGCAGGCAGGCAGGGAGGAAAGGAGACAGACCACGCACATATAATTATAGTGACTGTAACATGGAACCCAGTTAATAAGGCACTTTTTATATTCTTTTAGAAAGATCTGCATCAACCAAAGGGCACATAGATTTGGAGCGAGTGACATATATAGTAGCATCTTTTTAAAGGGCTTAACTACATGCTACTTGAAATGCATAGCATACAGCTGAGACTTTTTTTTTTTACTCCCAGGTAAGCATGTGGAGGCTCAATCTTGATCTTCATACACAAGTAAGGAAAATTAGGAAAAAGCTCTTTATTTTCCAATCCAGCCCAAGTAAGTTTAATTAAGATCTCTGCTGGAGAAGAGTTCTGAAGGAACAATGCTTGCCTAGTATTTATGGCAAGTATTATGATCTCTCAAGACTTGTGTCTGAATGGACAGCGGGGCCGTCTGTGCATTTCATAGATACATAATATTTATTTTATTAAATCTTATTACAATATTTATAACCCACCCTATATTTGAATTTCATAGCTACAAAGTGGCATGCTGGAGGTAAAAAAGACTGTTCTTAACCAAGTGCCAATCTGCTGCAACCATATTCTTGTGTTTGCTAAAATTCCTCTTTCTATGCAATTGTTAAAAATCCAAGGATTTGTCCCCCTTTGCTGCCAATGACTTTCTGGTGCAACCTCATCTGACCCACATCTGCTATGACTCAGGGCTCGTCTACACCAACAGGAAAATCCAGCTTCTACATGCTGACCGTAGAGTAGATTGGTGCTTGGAAGTCTGAGAAAGCACTCTATCACTAGGACCCACAGGCAAAGAAAACATTTACACATCTATAGTAAGCCTCACCATATCACTTCCACTTGGTGAATATATGTAGCATCCTATGTGATGTGAAATGGCATTGTATAGCAAGGTGACTCCTGTGTTTTTTTTCTAATAGTATAATATATCCTGGCTCACATGTGTGATGGTGAATTCAAATAAGATATACTGTATTTGCAATACAGTTGGACCCCCGTATCAGCAGAGGTTTGGTTCCTGGATTTACCATGGATACCAGAGACCTTGCATAACAGCAAACCCTATTAAAATAAAGGACTTCCAGTAAAAACATACTATAGAGTTGTGTTGGAGGACCTAGAAGATGCCTAAACAGGATGCCTCCTTAGCGTTTTCCAGCATGACTCTATTCCTATTTTGTGTCTCATAGATAAGTGGAACCATGGACATTGGTTCCATGGATACGAGGTCTGGCTGTTTCTCATTTGGCTTCATCATCAGGCCAAAAAAAAAAAAAAAAAAAAAAAGTTAGTGGTAGCCACAGTTTGCCTCCAAATCAGAAATGGAAGGTTACTTACAATCATAGTTTCCATTTTGCGATTGGTTAACAGTCTCTGGCTTTTTTTTTTTTCCTGGCTTTTCTTCGCAAACGAAGATTCAAGAAGGACTCATCCCGTGCTTTCTGCAAGTGCACTGATGACTAAAAAGGCCAATCCGAGATAAACAAGTCCGGTTGCAGAAAGCACAGCAGAAGGTCTCCTTGGGTGATGTTTCTGGCTTGTGATTCTTTCTGCGTTGTAGTTTCTCTATTATGATTTCAAAAGGGTAGCTGTGTTAATCTGTTGCAAAAATAACAACAGCAAAGAGCTCTACCTTAAAGTCTAGCAAATTTAGTATGACATAAACTTTTATAGGCTGCCTTCAATTTCATTAGATGCATGAAGTATTAGCCAGAGTTTCAGGGTATATATACAGTACTCATAGTGATGATGGGGAGTAATTATAAGGTCAGAGCAAATTCGTTTCTGAGCCTCCTGAATGAAATGAAGCTAATGCAGTTAAGATCATGCCAGGATGACTGCAACACCTTTAAGCAAATAGTGGATGATGATGATGTGATATAGAAAACTAGCAATAAAACCAGGGAGGCAGCTGTTTTATTCTGTTGCAGCATGTAATGAAGTGGCCACAGTTCATGAATGCTCCTTCTGAATAAAATGTGTTGGTCTTAAAGCAGTCATTAGATGAAAAAGGCTCCAAAGGACAAAATCAGCACAAATATAAAATACAATAAAATACGTAAGTTAGAAAAATGTAAAAAAGCAATATATTAATTTGTTAGTTTTAAAGTAGCCATAGGACTTTTGGCTGCTTTAGTAATAAGACATAATAGCTGAAGTAAGTATATTTTCTTTTGTGTACCTATAACAGGAAACCATAGGGTATGAGGTTGTATTTATTCCACTATTTGTTTGCTTGCTTTAAGAATGGGAAATGTTGATCAACAATAAAATGGTCCCAGAGTGTTGCATCCTTTGCACTGAGTATTTCACATTTTAGTGAGATATAATGCCATATTCTGGGTGCCACAACCTTCAGTATAGTTAGGCTGTGAAAAACAGAGATTTGTGTCACAAGCTACATAGAGGACCTAACCTAGGCTAATGAGGTGGAATGTAAGTGAGGGCTTGTCTACACAGGCCAAATAAAACAACCTCACCTTGTTTTCACAGCGAGTTGTCCAGACGACATACGGCTTGAATCTGGGTCTTTTTAGTGCCTCAGGGTTTTAAGCTGGACCAAAAAGAGTTGGGATTTATTTTGGATTTGATCAGAAAAACCAGGTATTCATGTGTGTGCGGACTGCACTCCATAACGTCGGTGTGGTATGGGGAGGGAGAAGTTTTGGCAAGTGAGTGGAAGATGTCAGCAGGAGGCTCCTTGGACCAGGGGATCTCTTTCCTTATTTCAATTTCACGTTTTAGCAGTTACTTCATTACTTTTTATTTTGCATATATGGCAGTTGCTCAAAGACGTGCATACCAGCAAATCCATATTGTTAGCTGCATGTACCTCTGCTTACTAGAATGTCTGAAGTCCTTCCAAGCTATGGGAAAAGACGTAAGTACATTCACATGCATAGGGGGAGGGGAACAAACAGCATACATACCAGGATTTATCAGACCAGGGTGTGTTCGAAAGGAAGAACTGTGTGTAAACAGTGTTCCTGAACTCACCTCAGGGTGTGTGCTGATTGTGTAGACAAGCCCATGGTCACTGCGCACTAGGATACCTCAAAGGTAAGACACAAGTTTACCTACAACTTCAAGGCATTTTTAAAGGAATAACTCTGTGTCCAAATGTACACCCAGTCCTGGCTTTTGGATACCTAATGGAGATAAATGGATATATATAATTTAATTAGTGAACTGCAGGATTCCTACCCATTTCAGTGCCTTCTGCAAGTTACTGAAAACCAAAAATAAAGATAATTGCCAAATATATGTCTTTTGCAATCCCAGATCGGTTGTGTTTTTAAACCAATTTTTCTAAGCTCTGGTAACAGTTCTAGGGACTTCTTCTTCTTCTTAGTTCAGGTATTTTCTGGTGGATGAGCAGGACAATAAAAACTACTAAGATACTAATATAGGTATGCTTAAATGTTTCTTCGGCTCTTCCTCTGACTTTCTCTTTAAAAACCCCCAGTTAAAAATCACTTTCAATATTCTCAATTTCTGAACTGCATGTAGTAAAGAAGGTTCCACTCATGAACTTCTAAATGAGAGAAGGAGGACACCCAATAACAATTTCTCTAAAAATGCTCTGAACAACTTCCTTTTTATTAGGAACAAGACATATAGGCACAACTTCTTGTTGTTAACTAGAGCATCTCATGCAGCTTCCACTTATTCTAACATACAGAGAGGGAGATGGCATGAAACCAGAACCAGACCCAATGGAAGTGGCAAGTACCAGAGGGGGAAGCAGATACAACAGTTCCAAAGGTCTCTTAAGATCAGAGCTGGGAATTGTGTGCCCTGTGGTTGTTTGTGAACTATAACCGTCAGCATTCGTCACCAATAGGTATGCTGGCTAGGGCTGCTGGAAGCTACAGTCCAGCAATATCTGTAGGGTGACAAAGTTATCACCCCTGCATGCAATAAACCACAAGTAGTCTTTGGTAAGCTGAAAATAACCAACACTTGTCTAGAAAAATGCCTAGAGAAAATGAGACATTTCAAGATGCCTTAAGTCTTATGGAGGAAAAAAAGAAAAGACCAGGCAGGCTCACACTTTCCACAAAATGAAAGCCTTAAGTGCAGCCTTAAGTGCACTGCACTTTTCCTGACCCAGTTCTGCTGTGCTCATTGAACTCCCCTCAAGGGATCCATACATGAACAGTTCCTTCCACAATCTGCATGTCAGACGGGCCTATGTTGAAAGAAGGGGCTCTCTGAAAGCCTTCTCAGACAATCACAGCCTTGTGTCCAAAAACAGGAAAACAAATACTGATTTGGCCTAGCATTTTTTTCTCCCTCTCAGCACTGGAATTATTTTAAGATAAACTCTCTCTCCTTCTGGAGACATTTTATCAGCCAAAGATCTCTAGTTTAAAACTTTTAAATAATTTACATTGGGAAAAGTTGCAAAATACTATGCAAAACACTTTTATTGTCTTAAAAGTGCAATTATTTTTTATAAAACAAAGTGACTTTGCAATCCTTACATGAAGGCTTGCAATATCTTTGCATCTCCTCTCCTAGGACTTTATCAGATGCACGAAAAAACATGTCAGAAGAACGTGACAAGAACAGAAATGGGCGATATCAGACGACGACATCCTTCAGCCGTGCCATGGGTGTAGCACAGGCGTGAATATGGCATCACTTTTTATTGACAGCTTAACCCATCAATAAAAAAGAGATGCCTTATTCACACCCACGCTACGCCCCTGGAATGGCTGAGGACACGGGCATCTGATAATGTCGCCCTTTCTTGTTCTTGTTGTGTTCTTCTGATGCAGTTTGGGACGCGGTTTTGTGCCATGTTTCCCCACATCTCATAAATTCCCTAGGAGGAAGTAGTCACATACAATGAGTTAGTAGCTACTTCAGAACTTTTGCCTTGACCAGAGTAATGTGGTTATATCACTGCAGCAGGACTGAAGGATCTTCAAGAATACATGTTATAAAGCATCAACACCTCCTGGATTCAAAGGTAGTTTTGTAAACACTGTCCTCTGAAAATGAATCATGCTTAATTCCAATAAATAAGAGTGACCAAATAAAAGTCACTATGAGAGTGCAACCATATTCTACTCAAAACTAAGTCTTACTAAGTTCAATGGGATGTACCCTTGTGTAAGTACACATATGACATCAGACTAAATGTCTAGACTTTGATTACAACAGTTCCACATGTATTTCAGCAGATGTTGTCTACTTATCTTTTTCTGGGTGCAGCTACTTACATTATGAGTTGGTGCTGGTGCTTCTTTACATTGAGAAACAACTCCATACCCCACATGATAGCAGGTGTTTATACACATGAGGTCTATGCTCTCTCTCTCTCTCTCTCTCTTTCTCTCTCTCTCTCTCACACACACACCCTGCAGTCACATACCGCATCTTCCAATGCCTTTGAAAGTAATCATACCACAATGGATCAAAAGATTTCACTGTGCAGTACTGATGCCCCTTTGGCAAAGAAAAAGATAGACCAACTTCTTTGAAACTGAATCAGGAATGACAAGCATGGCTGGGGAATGCTCTGGAAGAAAAATCCTCTAATTTCAAGTGTTCTAAATTGATCCATCACTTTTTGTATGTGTACTAAATTCCTGGGAGGCACACACATTTTTGCAGCACCAAACAGAAAGAGTGGTGCTAGACTGAGGGAATGCAGCTCTAGCAACAGCACTGGGCAGCAGCCCTCAAGACAAGGTATCTATGTTGCTATAGTGTAGCTCCTTCCATTTCCTCCCAGACCTCCTAACATGCAAGCAGAAGCCAATCCTCATAGTATATCTGTATGTATAGCTGTGCACTTGCACAAGTGTTTTCAAAAGATCACTCCTCATTCCCTGATGGAGAAGACTCAGGATTTGTTTTAAAGGACAAATTTCATGCCATATGCTCTTGAGACGTACCTGTTTCTCAAATCTGAACATTCCTGGCCTAAGGGTTGCTCAGGAACCAATGTATTATTTGGCTGATGGCAGCAACAATGGTTTCATCAAGAGGAAGAAGTGAGACTGATCAGCTTCTGAACATACAACAACGTCTGCTGGCTCTGAAGCCCTTATGAAAGTTTGGGCTGCGGAATCTGATAAACGCACACTATACAGCACAAAAATTCACAATATTATCAATGAGCGTTCCGAGGGAAGAAAATTCTCCTTAGAATGTGCATGTATATACTATGAAAGAAAAGTTTGTATATTGAAACCCTCAAATTTGCAGAGGACACCAAATCAGGAGGGGTAGCTAACACCCCAGAGGACAGATACAGAATTCAAAATGACCTTAACAGATTAGAAAGCTGGGCCAAAACTATCAAAATTAATTTCAACAGGGAGAAATGTAGTACACTTAGGCAGAAAAAAATGAAATGCACAGATATACGATGAGTGACACCTGGCTTGACAGCAGTGCATGCGAAAGGGATCTAGCAGTCTCAGTGGACCACAAACTGAACAAGAGTCAGCAGTGTGATGTGGCAGCCAGAAAAGCCAATGCCATTCTAAGCTGCATCAATAGGAGAATAGCATCTAGATTGAAGGAAGTAATAGTGCCACTCTATTCTGCTTTGGTCAGACCTCACCTGGAATACCGTGTCCAGTTCTGGGCACCACAATTCAAGAAGGATATTGACAAGCTAGAGTGTATCCAGAGGAAGGTGACCAAAAGGGTGAAAGGTCTGGAAGCCATGCCCTATGAGGAACAGCTTAGGGAGCTGAGTATATTTAGCCTGGGGAAGAGAAGGTTAAGAGGGAACATGATAGCCATGTTTAAATATTTGAAGGGATGTCATATTGAGGATGGAGCAAGCTTGTTTTCTGCTGCCCCAGAGACTACGACATGGAGCAATGGACTCAAACTACAGGAAAAGATATTCCCCCTAAACATTAGGAAGAGCTTCCTGACGGTAAGAGCTGTGCGACAGTGGAACACTCTGCTTGGAGTGTGATGGTCTCCATCTTTGGAGGTTTTTAAACAGAGGCTAGATGGCTATCTGTTGGGCACACTTTGATTGTGTGCATGGCAGGGGGTTGGACTGGATGGACCTTGCGGTCTCTTCCAGCTCTATGATTCTATGAGGATACTGATTAATTAATGTGACAGTACAATGTTAGAGGAAGGAAAAATATTGATTTCACAGTAATTTAATCAGATTATACTTACTCATATAGTTTTTTACATTGATGTTAGGGTATATGGAGACTACAATCTAATGAATATCTTTTACAGTACAGTATTTGACAGATGTTTGCTACTATGCTTCTATTCCATCTGTCCCCTTCTATGTACTGGAGGAACAGATTTACAGTTGCATCAGATGAAAATTTCCAGAAAATAATGGAATGGGGGGCAAAATTACGGCATTCTGGTTACTTCATCATTCATAACACTGACAAATGTTATACTTAACTCTGGGCTGATCTCCCAATCCAGCAGTTTATAACACTTTCCAAAAATAATAAGGTAGACTGGAATGTTGATCTATGTGACACTCATGAGAAACATGACAAGAGTATTGAAGAAAAAGGAACATGTTGGTTTGCTCATCCATCATTTTACGATGTGTCTAACCAGTGTGCCTTGTAAAATAGTATTCCAGAAGATACTACTGTCAATTGTGGTCTGGCAGTTGGAAGTAGCACAGCAGTGGTCCAACAACTGGAAGGGCTCTGGGCTGGAAAAGGCTGGTCTACCATGACTGGCACTGACTTCCCAGGGTTTCTGATAGGAATCTTTCTCAGCCCTTTCAGTGCAGGCTAGATATGAAACAAATGCTCTACCACTCAACTATGGCTCTTTCCCAAAAATAGCCTACTTGAATGGACAGGATAGTATTTTGAAAAGGCAATACTGTATAGTATTTTGGAAACTATAGATAGTATTTTGGAAAGGAAATGTAATAGATACATATAACACAGACAAAGCATATGACACTACTGCAAAGCTGTGGGCATAACTGATAAACTATAGATTTTCCTTGGGTTTTTTTCTGGGCTGTGAGACCATGTTCTGGAATAGTTTTCCAGAACTATTCCAGAACACGGTCTCCCAGCCCGGAAAAAAACCCAAGGAAAATCTATGGATGCCGGCCGTGAAAGCCTTCAACTTCACATACTGATAAACGTTCTACTGAGTGAAGGATGTCTACATTACTTGGCACGTATGCAAATATTTAGTTTTCTCATACCTGCTTATCTCCTCTCCCCTTTTATCTCTATTTTTCTGTTCATATGTGTGCAGTAAAAGATGCTGGAGGCAGTTGCTGTTTATTTTGTCTGTTGTAGGCAGGCACACACAGCTACAGAAGGATCAGCTAGACTTGAAGGCCATGCTTCCCAGCTCAAGCTTTGCACTGTTCACTGCAGACATGCTGCTGCAGTCAGACACAGAACTCTGTTTCTTCAGTCCTCCTCCTCTACCTTCCCAATGCCAGCAGACAGAACACAAGTAAGAAAAAGGTGAGGGGGCTGGGCTTGTGTAAAAAGCAATTGTAAAAAGGAGTATAGCAAAGTCAGAACATTTGTTAACTAACATATGCCTAGAAAAAGAGTTAAGTTTCCCTAACCTGCTTGTGTTGTCAGTACAGTAGGATCCCTTATTCACTGGGGATCGGTTCGGGTGTGTGTGTGTGGATACTGAAAACCGTGGATAATAGCGAACACCACTGAAAATAATGGGACTTCTGGTTTAAAATACCATAGAGTTGCCTTGGAGGACCTAGAAAATGGCTAGAGAGGACACATTTTCTAAGAAGACTCTGTAGTAGGTGTGCTGTTTGTGTCCCGTGGATAATTGAATCAGTGGATAATGAATCAATGGATAAGGGGATCCTACTGTACTGTTGAAACATTTGCTCAGAACCATCAGTTTACTGAAAGAAAAAGTAAAATTGAAAGAATATTCTACTATCCAGGGAGCATTTCCTACAGCCTAGCTCATCACCCAGTGCCATCACCCAGGGCTTTTTAAAAGGGGGTGGGGGACACAGGAGGCAATTGTCTTGGTTGGGCCCCATGTATGTGGAGGGGGGAGGCTCACACATGGAGGAAGCCACATCAATTGCTGCATTGTTGTCAAATTGTTTCTTTTAGAAACCCGCTAACCTGCATTCCACAAACCTAATAGGAGGAAAAAATAACAAAACAAGCTCTAGCAGTGGAAGTGTCCTTTTGTCATGATAGCTTAAGCAATTCAGCTGGAGCTACAGGCTGTGCTAATCATAGCAACCCAGCTCAACCACAGTCAAGCCTTTTTGGATTATTATATTTATATCCCTCTTTTTTTTTCTCTGCAAGGAATCTAAAAAGGCTTATGTGATACTCCTCCTCCTGTCCAGTTTATTCTTGACACCACTCTGTGAAGAAAGGCTGAAAGGCAATGACTGGCTCAGGGCCACCTAGTGAGCTTCATGAATGAATGGGGATTAGAAATTGGGATTACTGGAGTCTTCATCCGACACTACAGCCACTATACCACACTAACCCCCCAAATGCCCTGCCACCGCCACTGACAAACACGTTTCTTTCAAATTAGGTACTTCCTGACCCACCAGTTGGAGACTTCTGCAATAGAGAATTAGTGCTGACATCACAACAAGCCCTGATTTGTGAAGCTGAACTATGATTTTTGCATGATAACTGAACTGAGAAACCAGATGTTTGGAGGGCTATAGAGGAGCCGAGGGTCTGTGTGTTCCCTCCTCTCTTGTGAAAAGTTTCTTTTCTTTAAAAAAATCAGTAAATAAGTACATAAACATAAACACACAACAAGAAAAGGACCAACATATATTTAGACACATGGCAATTGACGCAACATCTTTCCCCCCTCCCTGCTTCCTCCTAATAGAAATAAGACTTCCCACACACTCTGTTTTCTTGATTAATAATATTAATTCCACCTCTCTTATCTATTATTTTCTTATTGTAACCTAACTCTTAACAATAACAACAATCCACATTCTTTTCATTAGCATAATCCACAAAAAAGAAAAAAAAATCTGAATTTCTAACTATCAAACCCAGCAACACCAGTATCCCCTCTTGTTTGTTTAACATATTCTATAAATGGTTAACCACATTTTCATAAAAGCAAAGCGGTTATGAGGGGAATATTTGCACAATAAAGAAACAGAAAAAATTGTAGGCTTTGAGATTGGCTTAAGACCTGAACTATATTTGTTAAGTATGATACATTTTTGGCGGGGGGGGGGGGAGGGAAGAGGAACATAGATACTTATTAGCTTACTTAATAATGGCTGCACACATGAATTTGGTGAGGATGTCGGAAACTAAAGAAACCCCAACAATCATGGAATGGAGGGGGAAAATAGTGGAATTGGCTTAATTAGATAAATTAACGAAGTTAGTAAGAGGAAATTCAGTGGAGAAATAGTTAAAAACGTAGAAACCATTCATTGATTACATTAAACATAAAGAAGGGATACTAGCATAGATGGATTTTATAGTTAGGCAAATGTATTCATCTATATAAGTTTTTGTTTAATCTACATCTATTCCATTGTTAAGTTATTTTAGTATCTAGATGTCTTTAATGATAAACCAGAAAATGTATGTACGTGGTTCGTTATTGATACAGATAATCATAAAATTATATATAGATCAAATCTGTTTAGAATGGATACAAGATAGGTAGATAATGCAAGGACTGCTATTTGTCTTTAGAGTATTGGTTCAGGTTTTCCCCCTTTTTCCTCGTTCTTTTTAGATAGAGTTTAATATGATTCAAAATAGATAATATGATAATATTTCAAGGAGATGCAATAATATAAACGTGTATAGAACAGGATGAGAATGAGTGGGAAGTCTTTTTTTAACATGTTATATCTTTTTCCTTTTTATTTTGTTCTTCATTGAAAGGGGGAGGGAGAGGGGTGTAAAGGAAACACAGTAGTCTATCTAATGTGTTTTTGTTGTTGATTTGTTGACTTTGTTTCTGATTATGTGTTTGTTATTTTGTTAATAAATGACTCAATAAAAATATTTACATCATATAAATATGATATAAATTACATATAAAAATATTTACATCCTGCCTATCTAGTTATCCACCATGGGTCGACAAAGCAATTAGTGCCAATTTTTTTTTTAAAAAAATGCTCTTTGCTTGGCCTAACTTTTAAATGTTACTTTAATAAAAGACTGTCTAGAGGTATAGGCACTGCAGAGCAGACCTAACTCAGAGATATGCATAATTCTAATCCTTCACTATGGGCAGAAGCCTGTTCTGTCAGCAGAACAATCCATCTGCCAGCAGAACTCTCTTCTGGCAGCTGATCTCAAAGATCTCCTTATAGAGAAATCTGCCAGAAGTGCCAAAACAGGGTTCAGAAGTGGCAGAGTGAAGAAGGAGCTGAGTTATACCTGATTCAAACCACATCCAACCCAAGGACACTGCCATAATGGCAGCACAAGATTAGGCCACCATGAAGGTAGTCCCAAGTCATTTCCTGCTCCACTAGACTGGGAAAGGTTTTGATTCAGTGCAGCTTCACCTTGCCCTTGGCCATCTCTGTGAGTTAAGACTGCACTCTTAGGAGATTTTCACACTACACTGTTATAGTGTTACTATTCCACTTTAACTGCTCTGGCTTCCTCCTGTGGAATTCTGGGGTTTGTAGTTTAGTGAGGCCTAAGAGCAACCTGGCTGAGAGTTGTAAATGCCCCTCCCTAAACTGCAAATCCCAGAATTCCACAGGAGGCAGCCATAGCAAATAAAGTGGAATAGTAACACTTGCCCTGATGGCGCAGTGGTTAAATGCCAGTACTGCAAGACACCACATTTCAAGTTCGATTCCAGCAGGCTCCAAGGTTCACTCAGCCTTCCATCCTTTCGTAGGTCGGTAAAATGAGTAACCAGCTTGTGGGGGCAATTAGCTAACACATAATGGAAACTGTTTAATGCAGTGTAGATGTGTAAATAGCTATTGCTTAAAACAATTTGTAAGCCGCTCTGATAGCCTTGTGGCTAAAGAGCGGGATATAAATAACTAAATTAAAAAAAAAATCTCCTTAAACTCATAAGAGATTTATTATGGCATAAGCTTGGTTGATGAGGCTACACAGAAGCTTAAATCCAATTTAGTTCCAACTAAGGGACACCCATTGAATCAATAGGATTTACATATAATGCTGAATTATCCCTTAGCAACTGAATTCATGGATCTACTTTAGAAGTGACTACTTTTGATTTAGACCTCTATCAAACGAAAGGGCATCATCAGTTAAATACTATGCAAGTGAGGAAAAAGAGTGAACAAACTTCATACAAGCCATAACATATATGAGCCAAAGACCTGTGTACACATTCTGCTAATAAATCAAACTAGCTGGACCTGGTGTACTATATGCTGTTAAAATATGCCCCCCAAAACGTCCAGTAGACCTCATGCCCAGTTGCCTGGATCCCATTGCAGAAGCAGTGGTGGCGTCCTGCCACCACCACCAATTGACTGCCTGGGTCCCATCACAGTGGGAATAGAAATGATATTACTGTGTAGACTTAAATCATAAATAGGAATTGTGCAGCCTTGAGACACTGGTGAACTGGAAAGGTCTGCAGCCTTAGTAACTATAGCCAACACTGCAGCACACTGTTTGGTTGCTCCCAGTATGCAGATTACCATGAGTGGCAGAAGTGGATTGTGAGGTGGAAAGGGAATTTGTATGTGGGTGGTGATTGGATGAGGGAGTCACAGGAGTAGCCAATCAGCAAACTGAAAGAGGCAACGTACTTAAACCCATTCATGGTACTTACCCAAGAGGCAACATACCTAAAGCCATTGTGCTTACCCAAGAGTTTTATACATATATAGATGCTACATCTATTAAAAACGGAATTTTCAGTGGATATCAAAAATTAAGTATTAAGTAGATGAGCACACATTCACTTTTTTTGCATAATGTATTCTGCTTCTACTAAATACTAAGTATGGTTCCTACTATGTAAATATGCCATCCATTTTATTTGGACTATTGGTATTTTATTTTTGGTTACATTTTTGAAAATAAAGTTTATACTATAAGCTACTTTGATTACATCAGCTCAATAAAGAATACATGTCATAAGAATTATTTATTATTTTATCAATTGGAAATTGCATTGATTATGCAAAACAAAGGTTCTACCGCCATGGGTGCATCAACACTGGCGCTTTAATCTCCAGACTAGCCCCAGATTCAGCATGATGGCAGCCGCACTTCGTGGGGCGAATCTGTGTTGGAGTCCAGCCAGGTCAACACTGCATTGGCCTAACTGGCCCTTTCCCTTGTTCTTGATGCTGCTGCTGCTGCCTCACCAGCCAAGTAGCTCCCTGTGAGAGTCTGACCAGTGGCAGCATGTCTGCTGAGGTCAGAATAGGACAGCCAGACAGGTGATCAACTTGGGAGGAGCTCTATCCCCTCCTCATTAATCACACAGGTTCCCCATTCTGATCTTAGCAGAAGCACCAATGCACTAGCCAGGCTCTTATAGGGAGCTGCTTGGCTGGCAAAGTATCGGCAGTGCCAGCAGCCCAGAAAAGGATCCATCCCCTTCCCTGCACTGCTCAGCATGTGGTAATGTGTAGGAAGAGAAAGGCTGGGTACCAAAAAAGAAAAGAAAACAATCATTTCTGTTTGTAAGCAGACAGTTTTCAGCATGTTAACAGGAAATGAACCTTTCCCCAGTTCATTCAGATTCTGTATATTTCTTTCAGAGAAAGAGACATAAAAATAGGCTCAGTTGCAGACAGAAACCCGCAACTGGGAGGATGTGTTTTGATGGCAGCTAGGTTCTGTGAATTGTCTTCAAAACTATAATATGTGTGGGCAGACACTTGGGCCTTATAATATGAATGTCAGAGGCCTATAGCTTCATGAGGCCTATAGCTGAAGTCCTGCATGCCATTTACATATGTCAAGGTCCCATGTCTCTCAAGCAGAAGAATGACTTCACACTGGACATTTTGCCCACAAGATAATCTTTGTCATCTGTGACATTCAGTGCAGTAATTTATTCTGCCACAAATATATGGAGCAGTGAGACATGATGTGTTACCACTTCCTGCCACTTATTTTGCTGCAGCTGCACAACTGGTAGTTTAACTTTTCCCTCCTCTTTCTGATTCTATGAGAAGCCATTTTTATGTCTAACATGAGCAAGATCATGGGCTTATCTACACCAGCCAGGATATGCTGGCTCCCCACTGTCTGGTCCGTGCAGCCGTCACAATTTTCTCTGCTGTCTCAAAACCAGGAAGGGGGCCTGCAACACGTGACTAAAGTCTCCCTTGGTCACATGCTGTAGGATCGATCCCTGCCTGTCTTCCAGGAGAGCCAGGGAGATGGTGGTGGCAGCAAGGGCCAGCATGCTAGATGGGCTCCTGCAGACACGCGTGGCCCAGTCCATTTTTGGCCACCAGTACTGGAGTAAACTGGGTATTTTCCTATAACAGTTTATAGGGTCATGCCCAGCTTGCCCCATCTCAGCCCTGTATCTGCCCTGGGGTAGTGAAGACTGTCTGGAGGCAGAATAGGGCAAAAGCCTTGAGTCATATCAACTGCAGGGCTCTGAGCCAGGGCCAAGCCAGGATATTTAGCCCATGTAGATAAGGCCCAAGAATCAGATCAAGCAAAGCTCTTAACCACATTACTAGGTGCTTTTTATTGATGTGTCTTTAAAAATGGTTTTTAATTCAATTGTGTTTTAATGTTAGCAACTGTTAAATAGAATTTGTAATATTGTAACTCTTCTGTGTTTTTATCAGTATCATTTAAAAAAAATCATTATGACCCCAGTTTTGGAAGGAAAGTGTGTATTTAAGCACGATGACTCCCTGTTCCTGTTTATAGTTTTTCATGTGGATGCTCCATTTTACAACAGTAAGGAGGTTTTCAGACAACATTGTAATAGTGTTACTATTCCACTTTATTTGCTATGGCTGCCTCCTATTGAATCCTAGGATTTGCAGTTTAGGGAGGGGCATTAACAACTCTCAGCCAGAGATCTTAGGCCTCACTAAACTACAAACCCAGAATTCCACAGGAGGAAGTCAGAGCAGTTAAAGTGGAATAGTAACACACTATAACAGTGTAGTCTGAAAATCCAAGACAGGAAGAGTTAAAGCAACATCCCACTGCATCTGTTAAAAAGGTGCAGTAGTTGCAATTGTGGTCCATGACCTTGTACTTTAAATTTACATTCAGTCTGAAATTAAACCCTGACCAGGCTAGTTCAGATTCTGAGGTATACAACCACAGCGGCAATCATTCCTGACTTCTCCCATCTCAGCTCATTCTGTTTATAAGGAGTCCTTACACAGCAGCTTAATGCTCTGATTTTAATTTCGGTTCAAAGTGGTCATTCCTACTGCAAGTTATTTCTTTTGTGGGGGGTGGCGAGACAGTTTATCAAGATGGAGATCTAATATTTCCCACAATTCATTTTATTTCTGTATTAAAGCACAGATGAGCTTCAAGGCTGGGAGAACAGATACATACGGTACAGATCACCTTTAAGAGGTTTTAGAAACTGCAGGCCTTTCACACAGACCATCATGCCAAGGAAAATTATAGAGAGTCTAATTAAGGACATGCTGGTACAGTAATTGTATAACCTTCTCAGGTCAAACCAGCACAGGTTCTTCAAGGGGAAATTGTGCTTCTCTAACCCGCTAAGAGATCTTTTGAGAAGTTAATTGAAGATTAGATATATGGGAGCTAGTGGACATCATTATTAATGAAAATTGTAATTTGAACATAACCAACTCTTTCACTGCAAGTCACACTCATCCCTTAGCTTAGGTTTTATTGAAATAGTATTATCCAAACCAGTACAAAATAAGCCCATATTAGATTTTTTAATAAAATGTACATGCCCAAATGCTCATCTAAAGAAGTTCCCAAATACTCAATGCCTGGATCCCAGCCCAGGTAAGACCTAAGGGTATATGTATACCATCTGCCTTCTACCTTAATAGCGCTGTATATACTGAACCTGCATACCAAATTGAAAAAATGTGGAAGGCAAACTTAGTTGTCAAAAGAAAGGTAGAGGTATGGTCAAGAACATAATATAGTAAAAACTCTTGTGCTTTTCACTAGGATAAGCCAAACAGACAATTAAATTACTACTGTATTCTCCGGTGCCAATATACATTTTAAAAAAGTTGTATATATTCTAGGAAGGGGGAAAACAATCTCTCCATAACCCATGGCTGTGGTGATAATAATTGAATTCTGCAACCTGTACAAGCAATGTATGTTATGCAAATCTGCAAATCTGTGATATTATTCTGCATTTGCTAGCCATATGAAACATCAAATAACAATGCATGGAAATCCAGCTCGGCTCCCCCTGCTGGTTTTTTGTTGATCCAGGTACAGGATTACATATGCACTTTCAAGAGTATCTTCACAGTCTTAAAGATTAGAAACTTTAGATGAGACATACATTGAGAGAGACAGAGATTGAGACAGAAACAAAGATGCTAATTTCAGGATGCCCAACTCTTGCAATCATAAATAATTTCTCTTTTCTTGTACCAAGTAAATATGAAATGCATTCAGCCAGTATGCATAAATTCTCAAAGCTGAAACATGAAGGGGATCACAACTGTACTGAGCAAAGGCCACTGCCTAAAACTAAGTTGGAGATTAGAAGTTACTTAGCCTAATTCTCTGACAGAATGTACTGTAGAATTATCCATCTATTTATGTCTATATTTATTCAGGACACTACACTCAAAGTTTGCTATAAGCAAAAATCAGGAAGATGAGGCCCTGTCAGGATGAGTCCCGGGCATGACCTTTTCCTGCCAAATTCAGTTCTGTTGTATAACCTCCTGGCTAACTGTATATGCATTCCCCTGTACTTGCTAATGAGTGTGTAGTTGAACTGTAGAAAGGATGTATGCGTTCTGTGTATATAACTGTCTGATAAGACCGGCACCTGGACTTAGGTCTGAGAAAAGTAGGTTGAGCCCTGGTACAGTGGGAACTGAGAGTGGGGATGATGGATAGCCAATCACTGTATAGCCTGCCAGATTTTGTAGATTGTAGAATGCTTTTAGTATGCTGGCTGTTAATTAGGTTTCATTCTGAGCAATGAACTTATAGGGCTAGCTCTTTGGATTACTGTGACAATAACATTTTCTGTTTTTAACTCTGAAACTTCTGGTCTCTGAGTCTGGAGAAGCCAGTACATGACAGGTCCAGGAGAACAAAATGCTCTAACATTTTGCAGTCTCCAATTCCACATTTTCTATCTGTAACCATTGTTCCTCTTTATACTTGTTTTCCAGAGTACCATATTTTTTCCCCAGTCTGTTTAGAAAGCTTTGAATGATCTCTTTGACTGTCCTGAGGTTTTGATCACCAAGTCATCCCTGGCCCACAGACTGTACTATTATAAAGTAAGATCTCCATCCATATAACTTTTGTATCATTACAAAGAACAATTTCCATCCCATGTGCTTTGCTGACAACCTCACTTTTCTTTACATACCAGAGGAGAAGATCGAGGAACAAATGAAAGCCTTCTCTATCAGAGATAAAAACTGCAGCTAAACCTAGCTTCCAGCTCATCCAATCTGAACCAGCATATAGTGCAGGGAGGGCAAAGGTTGGCTTTCAGACTGCATGCAGTCCTTGGGACCCCTCAGTGCAGTCCACATGACCCCCCAGAAGCCCCTCAAAGTCCCAGATGCCACCCAATTTTTGATTTGGGAGCTTTATTTTTGGGGTGCTTTTTTTGCTCCAACACCACCCCCAAACTGCCTAAAAGGCAACAGTTTACTCCCCTAACCCCTCAGCCCTTTGGACTCCCCAAACAGTCACAAAAAAGAAAGAAAGAAAGAAAGAAAGAAAGAAAGAAAGAAAGAAAAGAAAAGAAAAGACTTTGCCCCCAAATCATCCAAAATGGCATCCCAAAGTGATATCACATCACTTCCAGCATGCTGAAACAGCTCACAGGTCAGGCGCAGGAAGGAAAATGGTCCCTGCTGTGTTTGCAGTTGCCCATGTCTGACATAGCACTTCAGTCCAAAATAATAAATCAGCCAACCAAACAGTTTTCTGGCTATGATTGGGATACAACATGTTAATGCAGACCAGTCCTACCCACGGAGGTAGCCAATTCCCACTTTCATTAAAGTGCATAGCATTTTCTAAGGAGGCTTTATATACTGGCTTAAAAATTGCAATTTAAAGTTGCCAGACTGGGTAAGCAACTGGATGGCTTGTGAAACAAGATGGATCAATGGCACAGCAGCCTGAACTTTCTGTGTCTTCAGAGAAAGGTGTCATGCCCTGTGAGTCTGATGAGGGTATGGAATCAGGAGGACATGGCAGGGAATGGCCCTAGGGACCCTGGCACAGGTTTATCTACACCTGTGCCAGCAGGGAACCCTGACAACCTAGAGGCTCAAGCAGAGGAAGAGTCTGGCCTTAGTGGGTTGGCACCAGTCCCAGCACAGAGTCCTGGCAATTCAGATAAGGATGAAGAAGAAGAGATGAACTTAGTTCCACCATCAAACAGCCAGCAGCAATCTCAAAAGGAAGCTCAACGGAAATTGCTGAGACTTTATGAGAAACGCCTGCTCGTCAAGAAGCACCTGACAAAGCCTTGATTGCTATATATATGCTTTGGGGAAATATGTAGGCTTTGTCAGAGACCAACTGATCTTCCTGGAAAAAGCTTCCTGCTGACTTCACTGCCTTGATTCCTGTTGCATTGACTCATGTTCAGATCTTGGACTGTTCCTGACTACGCTGTTGCCTGAGCCTGTGGACCCACGGACCTACTTCTGGACTACGCTGCCTTTCGTAAACTTTGCCCCTTGGACTGTATTCTGGACTCTTCTCTGTGTGCCTTCCTGCTTGTTTTGCTGCTGCTCAAGAAACGGAACCTTGCTTGTTTCAAACCTTATCTGACTCCACTTAATTGACTTTGCTATCACGGAGAGTTGGTCTTTTGAGGTTTATCTTGGTCAAACTCCCAAGATGTGTCGTACTTGCTGGTAACTGGGTGCTTTCTTGGACAAAAGCCAAGATTCTGGGGGAAATCCTTTTTATTTTATTGAGTTTCACTTGTACATAACAGTACCTGTATCAATTGACATTACAACTATAAATGAAAGAAAGAAAATCAAGGACAACTCTCCCCCTCCCACAAAAATAAAAATGAAAAATCCCAGCTCACACATTATGTCACAAATTTGCTAGGTGTACATATTTGTCACTACATAAAAGGCAACTCTGTATAGAGAAATATGTGGGAAATCATGACTGAAATAAACAAAATAAGCATGGTTGGCTGTAGATCCTTTGTCTGGGTCAATGGCAAATATGCCTTTCCCCAGCTTTATGGTGTTCATAGCAAATGCTACTGAGCCAAAGTCAGAAATTATTTATGGATACATTCCAGTTCAGTCCTCACCTGTATCAACAATATACTAACAGCTTAGATTTCTGGAGAAAAATTGTATCTCCAGTAATAGCACCAGTTTTCCAAAATGACCACAACAGGGACAAGTAAAAAGACAAGCAGAGTTGTGACAGCCATATAAATATGCTGTCATTCACTCCCCCCTCCCCCGTTCCAGGACTAGGCTTGAAACAACATCATATTATATGTTTGCATAAATAAGACGTAATGGAAAATCTGTGACACTATGCTGTGAGGATTTAATAGGGCATGTTGGTCACACAGAAATAATTACAGAACCAGCAGTGCCAACTAGAGTTGAAAATTCTGGATGTAAACTTGTACTTCACATAAAATTTGTTCTCAGTCCTAAATGCAAGCTGTGGAATGTTTTCCAAGTACATTTGCTGCACACTTCAGTCTTTAAAACTGGAATTCATTCAGAGATTCACAGAGTACATGTTGAGGAATAGCAGTTAAAAAGTAAAGCAGAGCTTGAAATGGACCACTTTAAGTAACCTTAATTTTAAAAATCGGTTATTTGTAATTATTTTATTTCCCCAGTAATGAAGACATGAACAGGATGAAATTTCAGCTATAACTTGACAAGAGATAATGCCACTCCAATTGGAGTGGAACTGCAATTTTGTAACTTCTTTTATAGTTGGGGGTTTGGCCTCACTAAACGGTGGGAAAGGAATATCACAAGGCTCAAGTGTTGGCCCATGCCTCTGCCTTGGGCTCTTTTGTGGGTACTGAGGCAACAACATGGTAGATAGGATAAGAGTAAAGGCCAGTGGCTTGTAGCATTTAGATGTCTGTTTTAACTAAACAGTTAATGATTTTTGTGTTAATTCTGAGAAATACAGATGGAAAGAATTACTTTTTAACAAGTGTACATACACTAGCACCCAACTAAAGGTGGAGTAGAACTGTAACTGTAACTAAGTACTTCTTGAAAGTAACGTTCCAAATTCTAAGCTACAGCAGTATATTCCTTTGGTTCTGAGTAAACTATCACAAATTGTAAGCTCTGGAGAGATTTCTGCCACTTTCAGCCTAAGTCAAAGATGGGCAAAATGCTCCAAATCAAATTACTAAACAACTCTATACAATGGCATCTGGAGCCCTCTGAACTCACAGTGGCCTCCGTGATATAAATATGGTTGTGCTTCATGCACCTTCGCCACTTTGCATTACTTGCTTGGGGGAGAGGTAAGGGACAGGAGGATACACATCATGTGGTAAGAACTCAAATAAGGTTCAATACCTGAGCACACTAGTGCCTAGTACTGATGTCTGGGGAGACTTAATCCAGATGTGACATCATTTCAAAATGAGAATGAATTCAAGAGTCAAACTAAATGATATGTGCAGCATATTTTTGGAAGAACTGTTCCCTCAAATAGTGGGGAAACATCTATCATAGGATGTGGTTTTCCTTAGTTATGTAACTTGCATTGAACATGCTTTCTTTTGTGATTGGTCTTTGAAAGATAAGCACAGGCTTAATTTGTAAGTGAGATTGTGGAGGTATGCATCTCTGAGGAAATCCTATTGGGAAAGGAAAGATGACTTAATTGCAGGAAATATGTATTTGCCCTAATGTCTAGTTTGATGCTCAGAGAAACTTGAGTCCAGCCTACAAACAAATGAGCAATTTTTACCAGGTTCTAAGAATACTAAACACACAATGTCCAGATTTGTATTTGCATCTTTAGTTTATTCTAAATTAGATGACTTGTTTCTCTAATTAGGCAACATAATGTAACATGTCCTAACAAGTAAATCCCCATCAGCAAAAAAACCAAATAAACAAGGGTCACACCCTTACGACCCCAGGCACAAAAAATGCAAATGCATGCCCTGCTGTTTTCCAACAGTTAATACAGAAGACTAGTTCCTTATACTGAGTTTTGCTGCCCACAACTCCTGCTCATACTGATGTCACACACCCTTTAATCTTGACCCTTTTGGGCTGTCCAGTCTTAACCTGCTTGGAATTTACAAGGCCAAATGAATGTGGCCAGATGATCTTCTCTGTGAGAAGCAGCAATAAAAATACTTTAGTCACACTGAATTGGGAAAGATATGTCCCAGGTGCCCTGAACAGACCTGGGGGGTAGGGGAGAGGAATGAAAACTAAACTAAAGGTCATCTTATCAAAAAACAACTTACAAAAAAAAAGTAGCCAGAGACCAGCTAGTGGAGCCTTTGTCTCTCCCCCACTTCTAGGGATGAATAAAGCCTGACCAGAATTTTATGCTTTAGCAATCTCACCTATCTTCCAACTGAGTCTATAGTTTCCCCTTCAAATCAATATCCTCCTCTTTTCCCACACTACAGTCACTGTGTTATTTCTTTTTGGAAATATTAAAATGTTATTGCAGTCAGAGCTGAATAAAACCTACCTGATCTGCATTTCTACATCTGCTTAGAAAACATACAACTGGAATTTTTTTGACCTTTTCCTGAAATGTAAAAATTGTATTATGCAGGACAGCTCATCTACAGAAATAAATTTTATCGTTCAAATAAGGGATCATTGGTTTGTAAGATAATCATCTGCAATGATGTTACCATACTTGAGCACTCATAGTTTTATAACTTAAGTTCACAGGCTCCCAGATCCCAGCTTAAAAAAAAAAAAAAGGTAAATAGTTTTAATACAAACACCTAAAGCCAGAGTGGAAAAGTGCAACCCTCCAAATGTTGTTGGGCTGCAACTCCCACCATCCCCATCCCTAGCTATGCTGATTAAGGTTGATGGGAATTGCAGTTCAGCAACATCTGAAGAGCTGCCCTTTCCATACCCTGGTCTGGAGCATCTGAACATTTCACAGTTTCATAAAAAGTTCTCCTACTATTGTTGAAGGCCCAGAAGAATTGGAAATCATCCTCTAGGTTTATTGCTGTTTATTGCAGAGAAGAGTGAAAAGATGGTGGGACGGGGCCCATAATCCAGAACTCCACTGTTGTGAGCACAGTAAAAACTGGTAACATTGACCATATTGTGTGTCCTCCTTGTACCCAGAGATCTCTTTAGAGATGAAGGGAGACATCAGACAGTCAAGGGTTGAGAGAATGGGATAGGGTTCATTCCTTCTTCTGCAGATGACATAACTTAAGCTCAAGCAACAGTGGGCTTTCCAAGATTTTGGGCTATCTTCATACTGTAATACCATCTTTCTTAAGACACAAAACACTAAAAAGCATCCTCAAAATGTTGAATAAAACACATCTGTTGAATTTATCATATGTTAGCCTAACTAAGGAAGCAACAATGCATCCAAGTGAGAGGTAACATTGTGTAGAGTTGAAAAACCAGCAAGGCCATGCTCTGAATCAGGGATGGACAACTGGAGAAGGCTAGGGGGCTGCAATAGCCCTTTAGGAAACCTTGGAGGGCTGAAACTGCTCCTGATAAAAATAAATAATTAAAGAAATATATAAATTTATTTTTTTAAAAATCCTGCCCCTATGCCTCTGGGAGTATGGGGGCATTTTCCTCAAGTTTTGGGTTTCAAAATTCAAGTTTTAGGTTTCAAACCCCAAAACTCTCCTGGGACTAAATTGGTTCAGGGCAGCCACAAAATGTGGAGGAAATGCACTCCATGCCCCCAGTGAACATGTGGAGTTTTTAACGGTAAAAGAAAAAAACTGGACAATTTTGCAGATTGTTTCTGACCCCTGATGGGAGCAGGGGGCCTGCAAACATTGAGGAGATGCCCTCCATACCCCATGAAGTGCATTTGGGGGCATTCTAGAGCAAAAAAGAGATATTTTTGACCCCTGGGGGGCTACAAAAATGGTCCTGGTGGGTCACATACAACCCACAGGCCACACTTTGCCCACTCCTGATCTAAATCTTACCTCTGCCTTAAACTAAGTAGATGGACTGAGGCAAATGATTCTTTCTCTCTCTCTGCGTCCCAGCTAAAATATGGCAGATGATATGCAAGACCCTCAGGAGACCGCAGACCACTCTTGTTTTTAAAAATTATGCTACCCCTCCATGTTGAAAGCCTACTTAAATTGCCATAAAAACTTGCTTATTTGGGTCCCCTTGCCCCGCACCCCCATCTGAATCCTGGAACTGCAAGGGATGCAATATCACCCAGTGATGCAACATCACTTCTGGCTGCCCTGGGAGCAATGGTTGAGCTTGGGAAAGAGGGCTGCAGGAGCCAAAATTAATCCCTTCTCCTTACACCTCCATTGTATAGGCATATTGATAGAATTATCCCAAAAATAGTACTCTATGGTGAACTTGCCACGGGTCAGCATAAGAGAGGTGCTCCAACAAAGCAATGCAAGGACTCCCTGAAACAACATCTCAGGCTCGGCGAAATTGATCACCAACAATGGTCCGCCCTGGCCTCACATCGGGAGGCATGGAGACACACTATCTACAATGCTGCAGCCTTATTTGAAAACTCACGCCGAACAAGTCTTGAAGAGAAACAATGACGCAGAAAGAATCACAACCCGGAATCATCACCCAAGGAGCCCTTCTGCTGTGCTTTCTGCAACCGGACTTGTTTATCTTGGATTGGCCTTTTTAGTCATCAGCGCACTTGCAGAAAGCGCCGGATGAGTCCTTCTTGAATCTTCGTTTGCGAAGAAAAGCCAGAGAGAGAGAGAGAGAGAGAGAGAGAGAGAGAGAACTGTATAGGCGTATTGATAGAATTACAGTTAGATAATACACATGGAGTTCTTAAGACACTTGAAAGGGCTTTACATAAATATTGTTAACTTCACAAGCTCCTTCCCCAAACCTGTTCATAACAATTCTCAGAGCCTGTATGTCAGCATTTTATAAGCATCTCACTTCTACTTTTCAGTTCAACGTGGTTGTGAGGAATTACTACACCGGAGGGTTCTTAAACTATGGTGTATAGATAGGATTCAGTGGCTCTATGAACCGGGCATTACTTCCTCCCATTTCCCCTCTTCTGTTTTCTTCAAGTTATTTTGAAAATTGTGTTTAAGTGCATTTTTCTGAGGACAGTGTTCACAGTCTTTCATCAGTTTTCCAAAGGGTCTGTGACCCTGCCCACCCTCAAGAGTTAAGGAAGTTAACTGCTGCATGGCAATCCAAAACAGAAAATATGCAACAACAGAATAAAGAATTCTCCATTTGACCATATATACTTGTAATAACAAATCTTTGGTTCAGAATTATCAGCACTGATCTCAGGGAGCCTATGGATGGAATAAGCACAGCCGGAAGCCTGCCATGCATGTGGTTTTCCAGTTCTGGGAAAGATTGAGAAATGAGAATATGAAATTCAAGAATACCCAAATGGGATGCTGTTTGGTTTCTGCAACTAATAGAATCTAGTCAGGCAATTTCAAAGGAAATCCAATTAGAAATTAGTGCAAGAATGCAGCGCTTAAGCAGCAGGGAGCAGATCCCAGATGTGAGATTTATTGTTTTGCTTTAAAATTGGAACTTTTGAAAAGGGCAAAAGGCTGCTTATTGTTCTTTTGTCCTTCCTTCAGTTTGTTATTATTTTAAACACATGCCAGTATTTCACAATTTGCCATGAAAGCTAGAAATCTGAGTTTCTACCTCCCAAAAAGCAAAGCTTTGATATTTGATCTGGGCCGGGCTGGGCCTGGCCGGACCAGACCAGACCAAACCAGAGAACCTATTGAAAATGTTCTGGATACATCTTTTCCATCTCATTATGAGAAATGCATTGTTATATATGAATGTAAACATCTGTACTGCCTGATGGCATACTGTGACCCAGCAATGCACTCATTTAGTAGAAGGCCATTCTAGCACAATCCAAATTCCAAGCACTAAACGATAAAGAGAAGCAAATAACTCAAGCAGATGAGCCCAACTATACGATTTGGAGGTTATGTTTTTGGATTATAATTGCAAATGTAACATTTCAAAGTTGTCTGATCAGAGCAGCAACACATATGTGCACAGTGTGGGACTAAGGCCTTAAGCATTCTAGAATGTTTGCCCATTTTAAAGGCAGGAAAAACTAAGGCCGAGTGTCTCTAGTGTGAAGAATAACAAGCGATTCTGTGATTGAAAAACTCAAAATCTTTGCAAATACAAGGTTGCCAAAATAAACTTTTGCAAGTGTCCCCACCTTCTGAGAGGCAGCTGGAGACAGAGTTGATTTTTGAATACAGTCCCCAGTGTGATTTTGACTTTTGAATACACCTCTGACTCCTTGCCATTTCAGCACCAGACAATGGCTAGCATTCAGTATTGTAGTTACAGATTTGTAAGCTAGAGTTACGGATCTGTAACTGTTCTGTATTCAGTAAGACTACATAGTCTTACTGTAAGGGAACATAAATGCCACCCCAACTCACCTTAAGAGCCAGCAACCAGATTGGATGAAGGAAGTCCATTTAGCTTCTGATTAGGGTGCAAGGGGGATGGTGTTTCCACCCTTCTCCTGCCAGCAAGTGAGACTGTATCAATCAGAAGCAGAACCCCATCACAAGTTCTTGTTGCAGCCTTGCTTGCTTGTGGGAGGGGTGTGTGTCCTGTTCAGAAGCTGAACAGATCTCCTTCACCCAGTCTGGCTGTTGGCTCTCGAGGTGGGTTCGGGGGGCTTGGCCCAGGAGATGTTACTTCGGCCCCATCTACATGATGAAAAAAATCCATACGGCATTCAAAAGATCGACAATGTATACATACGGCCATTCGGATACATTCATGTCTTTCGGAAGTGGGGGCAGCAAATCCCCCATACGGAGTTTGGGAAGAATAGCAGATCGCAGCAAAAAATCTGTACAAGCATTTGAATTTGTGACCATTTGTACACCCCCATCCGTACACATACGAACAGGCAGTGTAATCTGATTGGCTGGTGAAGCAGAGGGGGCGGGGGGAGCAAAGGGAGAATTGGGAGCAGCCACCATGTTAGATTCCCGGCTAAGCGAGAATCCAGTAAGTCCATGAAATGGAGATTTTAAAATTTATTCATTTTTATTTCATGTTGTAAATATGGAAAAACAATTGTCCACATCGAAGGCACCTTTTTAAATTAAAAAAAGCGGCGGGAGATTTAAAACCACCTTTTGAGTTGCTTGCTTCAGCCAGCTGGGCAAGGGGGGGTCATACAGAGTTTAGGGGGGGGGTAAAAATAGTGTAGGTAGATCATACGCATTGGAATGGCTGCCTTTTCGAAATTTTTACCCCCCAAACAGATTTTTTTCCCATTGTGTAGACGGGGCCTTTGTTACACATATTAATGGCATTCAGTATTACTTAGTTATGCAAATATAATTAAGTAACTGACGTAGAATATTGTGTTTTTATTCTTCAGGATCTTCTGAGCTATATGTGCTTTATTTTATTTTCATTTTATTACAATTTTGCTTTTTTGGCTTTTTCATTATGCTGGTCTGATATTTTATTATAATATCAGCTGCATTGGGAACACCATTGTGTGGAAAATACAGGATATAAATTTGGGGAATAATAAAATAAAGCAATATGTGATACAATATGCCAAAAAGTTAAACATATAAAAATAATTTACCTCACGCCATGCTCTCACACACATGTCCACCCACTCACTCACACACCTCATACGCTCTGACAGTGGCTATACCTGCTGGTGGCTGGTTGTTGGACAAATCAATGAAACCTGCATAATCTGGCTAGCACTTTGAACAAGAGATGGCTCAAGAGATTTTATGGCCTGAAGGACAAGATGGCACTCTCCTTAATCTGTGTGCAGAAGGCAACTGGGCCTGCAGCTGAAGCTTAACTCTAGTGATGGGAAAGTGTCCTTTGCCACCCCTGAGGGCAATAAGCTAGTTCAATGGGCCAAGAAAGGCTGTATGGCATATACAGATCTCTCTCCCAAAATATACCTGTTTTGTTCCCTCTATGTTCTTTCTCCCCGCCCTCAGGAGGGAGGACTCCTTCCCCCCTTTGCTCTTTTTCCTTCTGTCTGCTCTTTACCCTCCACACCCTTACATTTTTGCTCTCCTCCTGTTCACTTCTCTCCACTTTCTAGGCACCTACATCTTTTCTGTCTTGCTCTTTCTTTTTAAATGTTCAGTCTGGACATGCTGCCAAGCAAAGCTGCTACCAACAACTGATATCTTGATCTTTTTTCTGGGGTGTGGGGAGGCATGCCATTGTACACCTTGTTATGAATTGACAGAAAAAGCTGGGTACAACAGATTGATTAAGACTCCATTGGTGGAATTATTATTATTGAACTGGGAAACAGTCAAAATATAAATCAAGTTCCAGTCTTCTTCAATGAAGAATATAAGATAGGGATATTACTTGGGAATCTGCAATTGTAGAAAATGGTGTACAGTAGTTTTGACAAGATGAGTGTGTGTATCTGTGGGGGAGGAGAAGGGAGAGAAAGGAGATGTTTTAGGACCACAAAATGTGAGTGCCTATGAAACAATAGTCTATTGTTACAGAGTATCCTCATTTTCAAATAAAGAAATCTTAGCACAAATGAGGACAATGTGGAGAACACCAGAACTTGACTTCTTTTGAAATGTTTGCCTTGAATTTAAAATCTTCTAAAAGCATCTTTATCATTTATGATTTATTGTTACAAAAAGAGGTGGCTGTTAAAAAAGGAAGGTTAAAAATTAACTGACTGTAATGACTGTGGAGAAGAAATTAACAGATGAAAGTTGGAAAATCATCTTTACTAATGAGATAAGCTAATAGAAATGGCATAACTAAAGAGAAAAATCATTATAAAGTTTTATAGAAATGATATCTCAACCCTTGTTAAGATAAGCAAGTTCAATATGGGTATATTAGATATATGTTGGCAGCATTCAAGATGAACTGCTGATGGCATGAGTATATGGTGGAGCTAGGAGATGATTCAGGACCATTGGAAGGAAGCAGCAAAAATTAATAGAGATAAATCTTTACGCTCATTACCTATGACTTTAATAAGGTTTTGGCTTGGATGTAGAAAAGATGTGGTGCATAAAAACATCAAGAAATAGTTACCAGTTTAGGAATACAGTAAGTAGCAAGAAATGAGTTATTAGGTAGTAAACAAGACAGTTGAAAGACCAAGGCAGAGGAACTGTCCAATCCAAAAACGTGAAAGGCTCACATTGAGGGTTGCCATATTGTAGTCCATCAATTTGAGAAGCCTCATTTACATATTATGCAAATCATGTTTTCATTATGCAAATAATGTGATGAGCCACTCTCCATTACTAATTTCCCCCTCAAGATTACTCCTTTCAAACTTGGTTGATAGATAGGAAACAGAAGTGGTGCACAACCTGTGGGCCACTGGTCACATACGTGCCCTTGAGAATAACTTCACCACCTTTTAATCACCCTTTCCACTAAAACGGCTCCTGTGCCTTTAACAGGAGAGGCAGATATTCAGTAAACATAGCTTTCCCAGGAACAAGGATTCTAATGAGTTTGGGATCCTGCTTGAGGCATCAGAATCAGTGTTAAATTTGCAACAGAAGTCTGACAAGATCTCACTGTCCTTCTTCCCTTTCACCCTGACATTGTGCCTCCTGACCTTTCTTGCCCCTTGCCTCATTGCTCCTCCCTTCCTTGCACCATTGTGCCTCTCCACCTCCCTTCTGCCTTTGCCTCACCTGTGGCAACACCACTATGAGACAAGGCAGGGAGGAGAGAAGTAAGGCAAGGGCAAAATAGAGATGGTAATGCTAAGGGAAACAAGGTGGGAGAGATTTTTTCCCTCCTGCCTGACACATTCAGAAGAGTCCTCCTCTTTAAAAGACTTACCGTACTTTCTTTTTCATGCCTCACTTAGGAGTAAGTACCACTGAGTTCAGTCAGGCATTGTTTGTTTGTTGTGTGCCTCCAAGTCATTTCCAACCTACAGTGATCCTACAGTGAACCTATCAGAGTTTTCTTGGCAAGATTTGTTCCGAGGAGGGTTGCCTTTGCCTTTCTCTGAGGCTGAGAGTGTTTGAGTTGCCCAAAGTCACCTAATGGGTTTTCCATGCCTGAGCAGGGATTCAAATCCTTGTCTCCAGAGTCACCACTACACTATGCTGTCTCTCCTTACTCCCAGGTAATTTGACATAGGATGGACTATAGCTTGAGAAAGTGGCTCTGAAAGGCACATCTCAGTCTATGGAAAGGAACATTCTTATATCTATGAGGTCTTGAAAATATCATTCAGACTATCCAAGCTTCAATCATTGGCTGAATACACAGAAAAGCAATAGCAGGTTTGCTTCTTGCAACATGCCAACTGCCTATTTTGCCTCAAAGTTTGGCTTCTAGAAGAGCTAATGACTCCCCCCCCCTTTTTTTTTCTTTCTTTCTTTCAATGACAGTTTAAAATTCAGGTGAGCTAAGGGTATAAAAGTGCACCAGATGGCAATATTGTAACTCCTTTCACACCAACAAGGTAGAAGGAGTGAGAGCTGGAGAGGAAGTACTTAGGAAGTTTACTTTTTTGAATCCCAAAGCCAGCATAGGCACTTGTCATGTGGGGGATTCTGGTAGTTGTGGACCAAAAAAAAGTAAACTTTTCAGGCTCTCAGTAGCATACTATCTAAATTGTGGGGACATGTTGGAGGTGTAGGAGAGCTTTGGATCCAGTGCATCCAAAACCTTCCTAGATGTCCTTCTACCAATATGCTATTTTTTTTTTATTTTTTTTTTTGCCAGTATGTCCATTAGCACACCAGTGACAGAGTGGCAAGAGGCAAAGAGGTTTCTCCATTCTCATGGAGGAGGCTTGTAGGAATGGAACTCCTTTGAGGATGAAGAAGCAGATCTTGTTGTCTGACTCCTTCATATCTGAAGCAAGATATATGGTTTTTCATGGTTTTCAATTTGGCTTCATTGTCAATACACCCATCTATGTTATATTGATGCACAAATTGTTTGACTTCATCATTGTTTCATGTAATAACACTGTTAATATACCAGTTTATAAAATTATGTTATATTGACTCTGTAACCGTGTTACTTTATAAAAGTGATGTATGCAATATCATTGTATCTGAATATATATTATTGCCCACCAGTCAATAATATTATGGTATACCACCTAACAAATCGTGTCTCTTCATAAATGACTGGCATAATATCATTACTAATTAATTTTCATTATTTACTGTTAAATATTTGTAATTCTAGATATGGTATTATGATTAAAAAAGCATATTGATTGCTATATTGTTTAGGATTCTGTCTCCCTTATATTACAGCTTCCTGGATTGGTTCCAGAAAGCCCTGCAGATAACAAAAAGCCTGGATTATCAAGTCCTTTATATAAAGTCCCTATAAAGCCCAATCCCATCCACCACCACCACCCACAAGCACCCTGAAGGCCTGCTATGAGCATGAGCGCCAGCCTCCCTTCCCCATGCCAATCTGATAATCAGTTCCTTCTCTTCCTCCCTCTCGCTCTCTTATCCACTCCACCTCAGCAGCTTCTTCACCCTTAGCAGGGGAGCGTTTCCGAATGGCTTCTGCCACAGTCTTCTCACAAGGCCACCTGGTAGGGTGAGGGAGAGATGAGACATCCTGCACTGCTTTTATACACACACACACACACACACACAGTGGGTGGATGCTCAAGTCCCATATAGAATGGCATTGTAAACTGGTGTCCTTTATATAAAATGGCAAAATCAAAGTTTGCTTCTTGGGATTTAGCCTTTATTTTGCCATTTTATATAAGGGACAGCATTTTACTATGCCATTGTATATAATGGGACTTGAGCATACAACTGATTTTTATATCCATGGGATGTCACAGAACCAAACCTCATGGATACCAGGGGCCCACTGTAGTCAATACCTACAGGAACAGCATGTATATATACAGTAACTAGGACATGAACACAAAAACAGTCTCATATTCAGATTCCCTTGCAACTGGCATTTCTTTTGCCCCAGATTCTGGAGTCACCATATAGCCACCATAATAAGTAACCACTGTAACCTATGCAGACAAGTATCACATTACACTGAACAGGACTGAAGTTCACACTGGAGTTTGTCTTTTCTTCAGGTCCAGGTATAAGATCTACCTTATACAGACAGGTCTGTTTATCACAATAGATATGGCAGCAGTTTTTCCACTTTTCATGCAACCAGTACCTGGATCTAGGAGCTTACCTATGAAACCCATATACTCCATCACTGAGTTACACAGACCTGCCCTGTTCTCACACAGTGTGCTTACTAGAGACATAGGTGATCCAGAACTGTTCCATGCTTAGGTTTTGTCTTTTCTCTCTCCTTCAGTTCACATCTGCACAGGCTGCAACTACTTGCACAAATCCAGCACAAATCTTTTCCTGTGAAGGGAACAGAGTCCCTGTTTGCATTGGCTCAACATAATCAGCCAGACACTGTCTGAAAGGTTCCATCTTTAAGACAAGAGAAAACTCATCTCATAGTGTCTACAACAGTCTTGATCTCTGAGGGAAAGAATAAACTCTGCTTCTCCTTTGCCTCACTCATATTTTCCCATTTTACCTGCCACAAAATCAGGCAGCGAGACCCTAAAGTAAAGCCTGGATGGCTCAACAGCCAAATAACTGACACATAAAATTATGGCTTTAATATATCACGGAAGGGTCCCCATATGGAGAGGGCTGAGCATTTAGACAGAACAATGGACTGATTGGAGGCCACATCAGCACTTCATTTGGCTGGATGGGCTGAAAGCCAGTGAAGCATCAGTTGAGGGCTCTTGTGAAAGATGCATTGTTTAGAAGCATCCAAGGGGGCTGGGCAGCTCAGCTAAGTCAGGATCTGGACACAGAATGGCTTTCAATCCCACATTATACCTCAGGGCAAACTTGCTAAGAGTGGTTAGAAAGCTGCTCTGTGTGCCTATGACAAGTTAGTGCTCCCTCCCACACCCCTCTGCTCCATTAATGCAGCGTGGAGAAGCCACAGAGTCATTGGCTCGGGTAGCAAAACAGGGAAGGAGAGGCAGGAAGGCAGCCAAGGAAGAAAGTTCCATGGGCCAATTTTATTTTTATTTATTTTTATTTCTTTCTGAAGTACATAGCTTCTTGAGGAAACATGCTCACCTCACAGTTTAGCCCATTGAATCTCCTGAGTTCTAAACAAAATACAAAGTGGAAGAAAAAGATGGGGGAGAAAGAAAGGGGGTGCTGAAAAGAGAGACAGGAGAAACGCAACAGAGGCTATATAAAATATATACTGTGTGCCAGAGAGATCTCTATGAGGCTGAACATATGGCAAACCTAGAGTTCGGTCTACTTGTGCAAACTTGCTGGATTTGTTTTGGATATCATTTGGTTCCTATAGTTGAGAGAACAATTAATCCCCCTCTAGTACTTCTATTTTAAGAGAATGACATTCACCCAACCCTTTCCATATACAGTATGCATCCAATATGTGGAAGGTGCAGCATAACAGCTCTTCCTGACTCTACTTTGTCATCAGACATCCCACTGGCTCCACACCTTTCATGCATCAAAGAGGGGACTATTCATTCATAGTCCTCTGTGTTCATAAGCTCTCTAGATGATCAGGATACTTTACAATCAGGGTTTCCCATTGCATGGAAAATCTACCTGCATACAGCCATACCTGCGTAGATGCTCCCTTTCAAAATGTTGCACAGAATGCAGGGAATGGTGGGGAAGCCCTTTCCAGATTTGTCGAGAAGCAGGATAAATATCCACCAACTAATAAATAAACAAGTCCACCAGTCCCCTATAGTATTTGTCTTGTTCAGCCTACAATTTGATTCCCAAGATGCTTGGGGTAAGTGCTGCCATCATTAAGCCCAGAGAGAAATAAATCTTGGACATTGAGTCTCAAGAGAAAACTTATGATATGATTATATGGGATAGACGACTATATGGGATTACAACTAGGATAGAGTGAGCAAATGATGAGTATCCAACTGCTGTTGAACTACTTTCCCATCATCTCTGAAAATGGACTATACTGTCTGGGACTCATAGGAGTTGTATTTCAACAACATCTGAAGGCTACCTATCCTTGATCTAGGAGCAGACACCTGCAAATCAAAAAGTTAATGAGAACAATTGTCCATGGCTGCTGAAGACAGCTGTAAATTCCATGTCACTAAAGTTCAATGGCAAAGGATGTGGAGGTGAAGGGCATCTTAGTATACCACTTACAATTCTGGGTTTGTCAGAGTGTCTCTAACAAAACTGCTCAGATTTTGAAAGTTTAAAACTACTACACTATGGAGTATAAACTCTTGGCTGTTCTTCAGAGTACAAATGACTCTAAAGGACAACACAGTCAGCTTCTATTTTCCAATTTTGGCTATGTCTAAATCCACTTATTAGTCCCAACTAAACTGGACCCACTGAATCAACGGAATTTCAATAGATTTTGACTCACCAAGTTCTCATTGATTCAATATGTCTACTCTAGTTGGGACTAAGAATTGGACTTAGGTTTGAACATTGTCATGATAGCCACCATCTTTTCTTGGGTTCTAATGAATATTTTTCCAGAAGATAAAATTCTTTAAAGTTTGCCAAAGATACAGAGATAGCCTTTGAAATGATATATAAATCTGGATGTTGTATAAATCTGGATGGACAATTGCTTTCTAATCAGTTTATAGACTGACCTGGTTTATAGACTGACCATCACTCAAGAAGCTTCATAAACCATGGTTTTCAAAGACCCAAATGATGCTGTTTTGTAACCAGAACAGGCCACTAACTGATTACAGAGCTATTGCAGTTTATGAATCCATGAATGACACTTAGGGCTAAGCATTGTTCTGTCGTTTGCTTGTGTTAAGCCACAATTTCCCAGTTCAGACTGAATGGGAATAAAATAAGCCAGGATCTTTGCACTGAAGCTGACATGAGAGCTGAGAATGGGAGAGGAGGGTTGAGGGAGAGCAACTATCCAAACCAAGCCACTACTTTCTCCTATAATTTTTCAAGTGCTTTGCACAAGACTTAAACTCATTTCTAGACCTAATTGTCATACAATAGAGCAGTACTTGCCAAAAGTACAACTTTCTTTAGTGGAGGATTTATGAAGGAATTACTAGACACCTGTCCCTGGAATGAGCTAACTTGTGAAAGTGAAAAACCTGGTATTTGCATAACATTTTGAGCAGTCTCAGTTTTTCACAAACATTATCTCATTAACATTTACAACAACCCCTGTATTATTATTATCTCATAATGCAGACTGGAAAATTGAGACAGAAAGTATCTTGCATGACTTCATGGCTGAAATGAGACAGTAATGCTCTTAGGTAATGCACGGTACCTTCCACCACTTTTGATATAAAATGCAGTCTCCTAGTTCAGAACAAATACCATTGACCCCTCTCCAACAAGATATTTGAACAGAGAGGTTAGATGTGTTGTGCAACAGGCTCTCTACATTAGATTTCTAGATTCTATTATCAGTGAACCAACCTTTGTAGTGTTCACTACGGGAAGTTTATGGAGATTGTAGTATATGGTATGAAAAAGTTTTGGACAGCACATAATAAATATTGTATTTCCATGGTACTGTGCTTCAGATATAACTCTCTTTGCTCGACACACTGATGAACATACACTACAGAAAAATGTAATCTCTTCTGTTTCATATCATTCTGACAGGATGCATGCACACATGTATGAACACTTTCCTTAAGGTATTGCTCTAGCCGCCCCCCCCCCATTCAAAAGAGGTTCCTAAAGCATGAATCAATTTGGACTCCAAACTATCGCCACTTTGTGGAGTCAGACAGTCACATCGCCAGAAAAGACTCTTTTAACAAAGAACAGAGAAGCCATCATCTCATTACTACTATAGCTGGCCTTGAAGACTTCCTTGTTTGTCTGTGTAGTATAACTATTCTGCTAGTAAAACTAAATCAAATAAAATGGCTGCTTTCAGATGTAATGCTAAACTATTGTTTAGTTCTATGTGAATGAGTTTGTGCGTGCTTCCCTTTTCACTGTGGTCACAAAATTTCTCTACATTTCTAACTAACCATGATCTGTGATTATGTCAGAATGCCCAACAAATTGTGGTCAGTTTTAACTACATTTTATGAGAACAAGCTAACTTCAAATCATGGTTTATACTCCTGGATTGTTCAGAGAAACCATAGTTAAAATGAACGATAGTTTCCCTTGGTTTAGACATGATGACAAAATGTGAGTCCCAGGGCTGGGGAAAAGGTGGGATATAAATTAATAAAAATAATAACAATAGTTGAAAATGTAAGCTCATTTTTCCAATCTCTGCATATTCATTCCAGGGGAGAAAGAAGTAGGTTTTGCAACCAATGCTAAACTATGGTTTGGAGTTGCATTTGAAATACTTCAATGATGTTAGGAATATAGAAAAATGTCTTATAGTAAGTCATACTATTGATTTGTCTGCCTAACACAGTAAACAATGACTGATACAGCCTAGCCAGAGATGCAGGCAGGCTGCTTTCCTAATCTTAGAATCATAGAATCATAGAATTGTAGAGTTGGAAGAGACCACGAGGGCCATCCAGTCCAACCCCCTGCCACGCAGGAAATCTTGATCAAAGCATCCCCGACAGATGGCAATCCAGCCTCTGTTTAAAGACCTCCAAGGAAGGAGACCCACCATGCTCCGAGGGAGTGTGTTCCACTGCCGAACAGCTCTTACTGTCAAAAAGTTCCTCCTAATGTTGAGGTGGAATCTCTGTTCCTGGAGCTTGCATCCATTGCTCCGTGTTCCAGTCTCTGGAGCAGCAGAAAACAAGCCCGCTCCATCCTCAGCGTGACACCCCTTCAAATACTTAAACAGGGCTATCATATCGCCTCTTAACCGTCTTTTTTCCAGGCTAAACATACCCAGCTCCCTAAGTCTCTCCTCATAAGGCATGGTTTCCAGACCTTTCACCATTTTAGTTACCCTTCTCTGGACATGCTCCAATTTGTCAAGATCCTTTTTGAACTGTGGTGTCCAGAACTGGACACAGTATTCTAGGTGAGGTCTCACCAAGGCAGAATAGAGCAGCACTATTACTTCCCTTGATCTAGATACTATACTTCTATTGATACAGCCCAAAATCACATTGGCCTTTTTAGCTGCCGCATCACACTGTTGACTCATGTTCAATTTGTGGTCTACTAGGACTCCTAGATCCCTTTCGCACGTAGTCTCGTTCAGCCAGGTCTCTCCCATCCTATATCTATGCATTTCATTTTTCCACCCTAAGTGCAGTACTTTACATTTCTCCATATTGAATTTCATTTTGTTAGCTTTGGCCCAGCTCTCCAGTCATTCCAGGTCATTCTGAATTTTGATCCTGTCCTCTAGGGTATTAGCTACACCTCCTAATTAGTATCATCTGCAAATTTGATAAGTATGCCCCTAATTCCCTCATCCAAGTCATTGATAAAGATGTTGAATAGCACTGGGCCAAGGACAGAACCCTGTGGCACCCCACTGGTCACATCTTTCCAAGACGAAGAGGAGCCACTGCTGAGCACCCTTTGGGTTCGGCCGGTCAACCAATTACAAATCCATTGAACAGTTAACTTGTCTAGCCCACATTTTACAAGCTTGTTTGCAAGAATGTCATGGGGAACTTTTTCAAAGGCCTTACTGAAATCAAGGTATGCGATATCCACAGCGTTCCCTCCATCTACCAAGCTGGTAACTTTATCAAAAAAAGAGATCAGATTAGTCTGGTATGACTTGTTTCTCTGAAACCCATGTTGACTTTTTGTGATTATGGCATTGCCTTCTAAATGTTCACAGACTCTCTGTTTAATGATCTGCTCTAGAATCTTCCCTAGTATTGATGTCAGACTAACTGGACGATAATTGTTGGGATCCTCATTTCCCCCCTTTTTGAAGATGGGGACAACATTTGCCCTCCTCCAGTCTACTGGGACTTCTCCTGTTCTCCAGGAGTTCTCAAAGATTATTGCCAATGGCTCTGAGATTACATTTGCCGGCTCTTTTAATTCTCTTGGATGTAGTTCATCTGGTCCTGGAGATTTAAATTCATTTAGATTAAGAAGGTATTCCTGTACTACCTCTTTGCTTATTCTGTGCTGGATTTCCCCTATTGTATCCTCTGTTCCATTCTCCTCAGGTTGGTCCCCCTCTTCCTTTTCAGAAAACACTGAGGCAAAGAAGGTGTTGAGTAATTCTGCCTTTTCTCTGTCCCCTGTTAGCATTTTGCCATCTTCTCCAAACAGTGACCCTATCATTTCCTTCTTCCTCCTTTTGCTGCCCAAAAAATACCCAAAAAACCCCTTTTTATTGTTCTTAACCTCTCTAGCAAGCCTGAGCTCATTCTGCGCTTTAGCTTTTCTGACTTTACTCCTACACGTGTTCACTATCTGTTTGAATTCTTCTTTGGTGATTTCCCCCTTTTTCCATTTCCTATACATGTTCCATTTAAAACTTAGCTCCATTGAAAGTTCTTTAGTCATCCATCCTGGTTTCTTGAGACACTTCCAATTTTTCTTCCTCAATGGTACTGTTTGAAATTGTGCCTTCAGTATCTCCCTTTTGAGAAAGTCCCATCCGTCTTGAGGTCTCTTCTTTTTTAGTATTCCTGACCATGGGATCACCCCCAGTATTTCCCTGAGATTATTGAAATCAGCTCTCTTAAAGTCAAGAATGCATGTCTGACTGTGCCTGGCTTCTCCTTTCCATTGTATAACAAACTCCAGGAGAACATGATCACTCTCACCTAAGGATCCCACCACTTGCACCCCATTAACCAGGTCATCTCTGTTGGTTAGGATCAGATCTAAAATAGCTGACCCCCTTCTTGCCTCTTCCACCTTTTGGACCATGAAACTGTCTTCCAGGCAAGTAAGGAATTTGCTAGACCTTGAAGTTTTGGTTGAGTTAGATTGCCAGCAAATATCAGGATAGCTGAAGTCACCCATCACTACTACATCTCTCCTTTCTGCATGTGTGTTCATCTGTTCTAGAAAGGCATCATCCAATTCCTCCATCTGACTTGGGGGTCTGTAGTAGAGTCCCACAATAACATCCCTGTTGTTTTCCTCCCCTTTAATTTTTATCCAGATGCTTTCCACCTGGCTTCCAGTATTGATGTCATGGATCTCTTCACTGGTGTAAATATCCCTGACATATAATGCTATTCCTCCTCCTTTCCTGTTTGGCCTGTTTCTCTTATAAAGGTTATACCCCTCTTAACATAAAATGTCAGGGACTGAACCTGGAACCCTTACATGCGAAGCATATCTTCTGCCACTGATCTATGACACCTATATGTACAGTCAGTAATCATTTAGCATGTGAGCAATGCCTTTCAGAAACATCTATTCTCAACATACTCAAAACAATTGACTCCAAGCACAGATAGCATCAGATTACAATGGACAAACTCGCATCCAAACTGTATTCTCTCAGCCATTAGGCTCTTTCATATTGTTTATGTTTGTTACAGATATGAGGCTCTCTCACACTGTTTTATATTTACCACAACAAAAGAGGGTTTTATTCTGTGAATCAGCACTGTGGCTGGTGTAGTTCTTCTGTTTGTGTAACATGCTAACAAGAGCTTTGGAAGAACTGCTTTTGGAGGGCTACAAATCCCAGAATTTCCCAGCCGGCTGGCTTCACCACTGGCCATACTGAGCAGGCAGTTCTGAGAGCTATAATTGAAAAAGGAACTACAGTTGTCCCTTCATAGTTGCTGGGGTTTGGTTCCAGGACCCCCAGTGGATACCAAAATATGTGAATACTCAAGTCCCATTATATGCAGTGGCATAGCAAAATGGTGTCCCTTATATCAGATGGCAAAATCAAGGTTTGTTTTTTGGATTACTATTTTTTAAAGAATATTTTCAAGCCACGAATACTTAAATCTGTGGATACCAAATTTGTGGATATGGAGGGACAACTGTATTACTAATTCTGATACCAACTAAGTACCTTGGATGACAGTACATTGCACAACTGTATTTATCAAGTGGAGTTTTCTGAACAGATTATCAGCAATTAAGATAAGCTTTACTAATGTGATTCTTGTTCATCTGAAGCAAAGCAGACTACAGGACAATTCCTTCAGTGCTCTCCAGTTACTGGCTCACTTTGTCTTTTCTCACATTAATATCTTCATTCTCAGTGTTGGGCTGACTGAAGATCTTCTATTGACTAAGGCAATTAACATCTATAAAGCAAAGAGCGGGCAGCACAGAACCCAAAGCTGCATCTACACACTGAGTACAAGAGGAGGAGGAGGAGGAGGAGAGGCAGTAGTGGCAGCGGCAGGTTGAACCTATCACAATATGACCCCATGCTTTCATCATGTATTGATTTACCATTTGTCTACATGAACTGATACAGGATACCCAAGAATGGGCTCTCCTTGTTTAAAGCAGTATAGCTCTGACTACCCTAGCTGCCATCAGACAACAGACTATATTCTTATGCTTCTGAGCTTCTTGGGGCATCTGGTGCGTCACAGCTTCATACACATGCTGAACTTGGGCTCCACTCCTAAACACAGTTACTGGGGAAGAAGTCCCATTGAACATAAAGGGACATACTCCATTGGAGTGCAGAAAACCCTACAGAATTGCTTCTTAAGAATTTCTTGCCTTCTTTTGTTCTTTCAAGCCACTTTCTTATGGGTTGCTTTTTATTGTCACAGAAATATGCTTGGAAGTGTAAGAAGCAACTGGGGAAATCTCAGAAACCAGAAGAGTTGCCAAATAAAATTTCCAATAGTCACACAGCAAGGTGTAGGTTCCCTGTATAGCTTTTTGCTCCTCTCCCAGACTAACAAAAACAGCCTCAACAATACATGCATGAGAGGAATGCAACTTTCCATAACTTATACACCTTGTAGGATACAGTCCTTTGAGTTACCTGAGCACCAGAGCTTTGAAATACAATAGGACCCCCATATCTGTGGAACCAAAATCCAAGGCTTCACTTATCCATGGGACACAAAATAGGGGACACATACCATAGAGCTGCACTGGAAAATACCTAGAGTGGCATTCTCTCTAGGCATCTTCTAGGCCCTCCAATGCAACTCTATGGCATTTTTACCACGAGTCCTTTATCCATGGTTTCTGGTATCCACAGTAAGCCTGGGAACCAAAGCCCCATGGATACGGGGGTTCAACTGTAATATGTTATCTGATACCTAAAACATATTACTTTGAAGAATAACAAGGGCACAATATTCCTTTTGCAAAATAATGTAACATCTTTTTTCTTTTCTTCCATGTGTAGCAAATAATATTTACTAATTACCTTGTCTAATTACTTGTGGGGGGGGATGCTTTGGGGGTTTCCCTCCTAATTTTAGGTCATTTTCTTACTTTTATAGTTTTTTTAAAGGAACTAAAATAAAAGAAAAAGTAAACTGCAATGTAATGGGCTATTAATATATTTTTGCAAGATTAATGGTCAGGATATACATCACTATTCATTTTATTCTCAAATGCAAGAATAAATAATTTCAAAAATTTTCTCCCTAATGGGCAAGATAAATTTTGCATTTGTGAATTTTTAATTCCCACCTCATTTCTTTAGGAATACTTGTTTCACACACTCATAACCCCTGTCCCCATGCTTTTGCAAACAAGACTGTGGCTGGAAACTTCCTGAGCACATACAATTGCTGTATGTGCTTTATGTGTGCATGCCTTTGTACATTCATTACAAGATGAACTATCTGGTATCTCTTTGTGCAAGCATCCCACACACACAAAAGACTGCAAGCTTGCTGTTTGAAAAGGTAAGGATGTTGTGCCTCAGCCATTCAGTGGCCAAGAGAAGGGGATGGGTTTCCAGGTGCCATTTGACTGCAACCAGGAACAAATAGCAGCTGCCACCTTCCTGGAACTCCAGCAAGTACACTGGAGATCTGGGAGTGAGTTGGGTGCTCTTTTCTCCTGGCTGCAGCTGGTTGCTTCCTAGGCACCCATCATCCTCCCTCAGCAAATGGCTTGTGAATCCAATAACTAGTTGTGGGCAGAACTGCACAGATCTGGGATGTAAGCTGCAATGGCTAAATAACAACAACAACAACAACAACAACAACAGTTTATTTATATCCTGCCTCTCCCATCAGGATCGGGCCAAAAAACGTCATATAAAACATTGAACAATATACCAGCACAAATGTTAAAACATCATTAAAACAACTATACAGTAATATTTTTTAAAATATAAAATACAAATATTAAAATAAACTTAAAATGGAGAAAAGCATAAAATGGAGTATAAAGACTAGCAAGTGCAGAGTAGCAAAATGGCAGCCAAGCATCCAGCCTAATCTGGGAAGGCCTGCCGGAAGAGGTCCATCTTAACTGCCTTCTTAAAGCACCCAGGTCATCAAGGTGTCGGCTCTCCTCCAGCAGACCATTCCACAGTCTGGGAGCAGTGGCGGAAAAGGTCCTCTGGGTGACTGTGGCCAGCCTAGTTCTAATCATCTGAAGTAAATTTTCCCCAGAGGACCTAAGGGTATCAGATGGATTATGCGGGAGGAGGCGATCCTGTAGGTAGCCTAGCCCCAAGCCATGAACGGCTTTAAAGATAATGACCAACACTTTATACCTTGCCTGGAAACTGACTGGTAGCCAATGAAGAGATTTTAATATCGGTGTAATATGATCACTGTTAGATGTTCCGGTGACCCGCCTGGCTGCCATATTTTGAACCAATTGAAGTTTCCGGAGCAGGCACAAAGGTAGCCCCATGTAGAGTGCATTACAGAAGTCAAGCCTTGAAGTTACCAGTGCATTGTACTACTACCTTTAAATCCTCCAGTTCTAGGAAGAGGCGCAGCTGATGTATCAGCCAAATAGTATGATAAATAGATAGTAAGCCAAATAGATAGTAAGCACTCCTAGCCGTCACATCTACCTGTGTTGTCATCAGGAGCGACGGATCCAGGAGCACTCCTAAGCTGCGAACACAGTCTTTCAGGGGGAGTGTAACTCCATCCAGAACCAGCTGACACACCTCCAGACTCAGTTTGGGAGACTGAACAGTAAGTACCTCTGTCTTGTCTGGATTCAGCTTCAGTTTGTTTTTCCTCATCCAGCCCATTACCACTCCAAGGCATGCATCCAGTAGAGACACACCATCCTTAGTTACAGCTGTTACTGGAGGCATAGAGAAATATATTTGGGTGTCATCAGAGTACTGATAACACATTAAAATGTCTGCTATGAGGAGAGTGGTCATTTGAATCAACTTTTAACTTGTGACCAAGTAAAGAATACTCTACTTAGGACCCTTTTTTTCTCACTCTCTCCCACCCCTGCTTAAACTTCAAATAACCCTACTTTTTTATACTTGAAAAGGTAGGGATGTTCAGAATGCCTCAAGTCAAACCTGGGGAATATGTAGTCCTCCAGGTACTGCTGGATGACAATTTCCATAGCTTGTGATGTAGGATCTTAGCAAGTGTCTTTCATGCCAAATACACTGTTTTCTTGTTTTGTCTATATTTTGTACAGACAAAACACCACAATGTTGCTGTTTTTTTCAAGTCCTGAAATGCAAAAATTCTCATGGCAGAAAATTTGTGAATATTCTTTACATCCCAATTTAACAGTAACAAGTTTAGCAAGTTACATAATGAATTAGTTTTTTAAAGTAACTTTCTAAAGCTTTTTAGTTGTATTTTGTTCTAACATGCTGTAAACTGTCTTTAATCCTGTGAGATATAAATTAAATAAATAAAATAGGGCACTTTTTTTTTACTTTAGCACATAGCTCTGACCCATCTGCCATCTCTTACTCTTTTGAGGCTGCCCTTGAAAAGTGTTTGGAAGCTGCAGCTAAAGCAAAATGCAGCAGTCAGAATGGTGTCAGGTGTGTAGTTCAGAAACCAGTCTTATAACACCAGTCTTGCAGGAACTACACTGGCTTCCAAGCTCAATTCAAGGTGCTGGTTTTGACCTACAATGCCCTAAAAGGCTTGGAGCATGGAACAAGGATATCAGAAAGACCTTCTCCTCTCATATGCGCCTCCCAGAAATCTGAGATCTTCAGAGAAGGCTCTATTGTGTGTCCCAACACCTTATGAACTTAGATTGTTAGGTACATGTAACAGGGCTTTCTCTGTAGCAGCACCTCAACTGTGGAACTCCCTATCCAAGGAAGTTAGGCTGGCCCCATCCCTTTTAAACTTCCAGGGGGCAGCCAAAACAGTGCTGTTCTGCATGGCATTCCATTCTTGAAAATGCTCTGGTTTTGTTGTTGTTATTTGCCTTCATGTCTTTTCTGACTTATGGAGACCCTAAGAAGAACCTATAATGGGGTTTTCTTGGCAAGGTTTGTTCAGAAAGGTTTTGCCTTTGCCTCTGAGGTTGAGAGAATGTGACTTGCACAAGGACACTCAATGGCCAAACACGGATTCAAACCCTGGTCTCAAGTCATAGTCTAACACTCAAGCCACTACACCACGTATTTTTACTTTTTTTTGGAATTGGATTTTAGGATTATTTTTCATAATTTTAAATGATCTTTTAAATGGGTTTTTAAAAGTATTTTTAAAAAATCTCTGTATTGTTTCAATTATTTTTATTTGTTCATCACCTTGGAAGCCCTACAGAAACACAAAAATAAATAAATAAATGACAAAAACCAGGCCAACAGATAGAGAGTAAATCCTTGATAGGGAAGAGATAAACCATTCCAGCTTTGTTTTACTCATGAAATTCACCATGTGGCCCTTGGGAGTGATTCCTTGGAGCTCTCATTCACTTTCCTACTATACTGAATCATGCAGGTCACACAATTTTACTGGTGGGTTTTCCCTGAATTGCCTGCACATCTGAACTACAGGCAGGTGCTAGTGATCATGGACAAGCATGGCCCATCCACATGACTTAAGAGGAATTGGGTGGGGGGGGGTTCTCTCCTTTGGTACATTTGGACAGTGGAGATTATCAGACGGGAACAAAAAAAGCATTCCTGTCCCACAATCTCCTTTCCCGCCCCTCTCCTGCCCCAGCACAAGAACAAAAACTTTCTCATTTACTTGAATCGTTCTTGTGCCAGGAAGCCCAGAAAGTGGAAGGAGCTTTAGAGGATGTTTTAAACCAGGTTTAAATGTCTGTTTTAAGTTGAGAAACTATTTAATACATCTTAATTCTTTTAAAACTTTTGTAATTATTTATTGTTTTAAGTTGATTTTATTGTAAGCCGCCCTGAGGTTTTCAGATAAAGGGTGGAATATAACTATTTTAATAACTAACTGAATAAATGATGCTCCTTAAGCCTGGGCCAGGCCCTCTAGATACTGTTAGACTTAACTCCCATGATGTTTTACCACTGACCAGGGACTGTTTTGAAGAACTGCAGTCCAATACCATCTGCAAGGCTACATTTTTTCAATGGCGTGTTTTAAGGCATTCTTACTCTTTGAGATATAAGGAGGGAAAGAACAGAAGATCCTTAGTAAATTGTTCTTTACTTAGTCACTAGTTAAAAGTTGATCTACATGACCACTGGGCTCCTTTTTTCCCCTTCAGCCAATGGGGCTTGCTGTTCATGGTGAGCTTACCATCAGGTTCAAAAAATGCCAGCTTCTTAATGTAATGAAAAGGTCAGTCACTTTGCATGTCATGAGTGTGGGGAGACATAGGAGGGGGACTTTAAAGAGAGTGACCTCCCTCCCTCCCTCCCTCGCCCTGTCATACAACACTGAAAACAAGCTGGAATGTAGGTTCTAGTAGTCATGTATTCAACACCACCCGCTCCATATTAAAGTTCAAGTTTTTTACTTCATTGTGACATTGGAGGAGAAAGCTATCCCTGGCTATGAGCCACAATGGCCATATATTTCCTCCTTTATCAGTATACACTGGGCCAGGGCCTCCAGACTGCAGGGGGATTTGAACCCAGATGCCTGAGATCTAAATACCCTAAAGGCACCAGATTCCATCTGATCTTGGAAGCTAAGTATGGTCAGCCTTCGTTAGTACCTGGATGGGATACCGCTAATGAAAACCAGGTGCTGTAGTCTACATTTCAGAGGAAGGAACTGGCAAAACCACTTCTGAGTATTCCTTGCCTAAAAAAACCCTATGAAATTCATGGGGTCGTCATATGTCAGGTTACTTGAAAGCACATACATACACATCCCAGAATCAGCCTGTCATGTGATATCAGTTCCCAGGGAGCATAAGTGTGTGGTTGTACTCATGCCCTCCTGATGGGCTTCCCATAGGCCTCTGACTCACCACTTGGAGAACAGAATGCTAGACGAGACGAGACGGGACTTTGCTCTGAAGAGCAGGGCTCTTATGCTCTCATGACAATTAACTACACCAATTTAAGGCATTACAGAGCTGGTATAGCAAACTTTTAAAGAGCACAAACTACACTCTAGGCCTGAGTGAAGTTTAACTCTCTGAATTCAGTGGGAAGCACCTAGGCAAGCTAATCCCTCAAAGTCTGTGGAGATCCAAGTTCAATTCTCCACTCACCCATGAAACTCACTGAGGTGTTCTCATACTCTTTTAAAGAGCCACACCTTGAAGGTGCCATAGAAATAAACAACATGTGCACAGAGGATTTAAAGTAATTTGGAAAAGTACAACATAAACTCGGAATGTGTTGTTTACTTTGGAGAGCTGACCATAAGCAGGCTTTGAAAAATGACCCTCCATCTTGAATACAGTAAGATTTGACTGCTGCATTGTACAGTGCAACAGCCACCAGACATATGCCCAAACTCAGCCCACATCTCCTCCACTTTGAAAATGAGTTTTCCTCCTGAATCAGATGTGTAAGTTCTGGGCCTCAGTGCCTGGAAGGGGCATCTCATAAGAACCCCTTTCCTCCAAGCGCAGTTGGCTGCCAAGGCACCCTCCCCTTTCACAGTACACCCAGCCCTGGACCCCCCACCCCAGTTACACAGCCTGAAGCGAGATCTGCTGAAAGGATTGTATGGAACAAAGAAGAAAACTCTTTCCTGGCTCCAGCTAGGTCTAGAGGATGTTATTAAATTTAATATGATCAGGACTGGGAAAGTGGGAAGGTTGGGAGGAGTCGAAATCCCACAAGGAATTGGCCCACAGCCCCAAACACACGATGTCTGAAGGCGGGGGGGGGTCCTTGCGAGAAACTCCGCTCCCTTCGTCGCGCCCACCCAGCGTTTGGAAAACGTTACTCTGAGGGGGCTGAACGCAACTCCCTGAGTGGCCTGTGCCTGGAGGAACACTAAGAACTGCAGTCCCCCCCCAAAAAAGTAACTTTTCCCAGGCTCTGAGCCCACCTCACCGCCAAGTCCCCTCCCTTCTCCGCCATGCCTGCAAGAAAGATCAGGTAGCAACAAACGCCCGTCCCCCTCTCCCCCGCCTCTTGAAAAGTCTTCACGTCCCGCCAAACCAAATGGCTTGGGAGAGCGAAGGAAATGGTGGTGGGTTTCGTCTTGGAAATGAAGGCGGGGGGAGAGAAGGGCCCCCTTGGCAAACGTGTCTCTCAGGAAAGGCCTTCGTCTCTCCGAGGGACAGACAGTCTGACCTCCTCCCCAGGGAGAGCCGAGCGTCGCTCCTGAGGGGGAAAAGTCACAACCACTTGTGTGTGTGCGCGCGCGCGCGCAGAGAGAAGTTTCCAAAACACAAACGCTGGCCCGTCGCCTCAGCCGATGTGAGGGGAATCCAAGCCTCCATCCCTCAGTAATTGGGAGAGGGAGCTCGGAGATGTGCCGCACCAGGCGCTGAGGCACTCACTGTGTATGGCTAGACTTACACACACGAGCACAATGAGAGCCAGCTGGCGGAGCTCACCGAGCCTTCCCAAAACTTTACACACACACACGCGCGAAGTTTCTACGAGAGGGAGGGAGAGAAGATGAGAGGCAGGACGTCCTTTGCGCCCCATTGTTGGAATTGCCTGTTTCCCACCCCACTGAGACTCGGGCCCACAACTACACCCGCAGAGGGAGGTGGGTCTTTGGACGACTGAGGGAAAGGGACAAGGCTCTGAAGGAAAACAAATCTGAAGGAGCGACGGGTTTTTCGTTTCGGGAACCAGACCCCCCCCCACGCCCCTCGGGGGCTTACCTGCCGCGCTGGGCGCCGGAGCTCCTCCCGGGGGGTCTCCATAGAGCGAGTCGGAAGCAGGGCTGGGAAGCTCGGTCCTCACCTGGGACATGGGGCTGAGCCCTGCGAGGGAGGCCCCGCCACGCGCAAAGGCAGGCAGGCAGGCGCCCACGGAAGCGAGGAGGGAGAGGGAAGGAGGAGGAGGAGGAGAAGCGCATTGAAGACGCGCCCGCCGCCGGCCCACAAGGCGCTCTCGCCCGTGGGGATGAACCCGCCGCTTCGGTGCAGAACAGCCCCCGCCCCGCGCCGGTCCCAAAAGCCCGCTCTCGCCCCGAAACTTCGTTCCTGAGCTCGCCCGCTTTCGTGAAGGAATTGGCAGCGCGGAGCACACAAACTCCCCGAGACACCTTTCCGTCTTTTGCCAGCTGCTTGGAGAAAACCCTGCAGCACCACCTCTTTCTCCCCACCCCTCACCACAGAGAGACGAGAGAGAGAGAGACCTCTCTCTCTCTTTTTTTTTTTTTTTTGGAGGGAAAAAAATGAACGTGGGAGAGGACTTACTGTGTGTGGGGGGGGGATCACTCTCTAACAGCGCTCCCGCAAGCGGGGTGTCATCTTATTGTTTCTTCCATGTAAAACAATGCCTCCTGTTACTAGTTCTCCACTCGCTCCCGTCTTCAGCCCCCTTTAAACAGGGCTTTAAAAAAACGAAAACAAACCCTCCTCCTCGCCTCCCCCCGCTTCTCACTGATCCCCCTTATTGCTCGGGCCCCCGCTATTTACTTCATTGACTTCATCAAGTTTCCCTCCCTAGGAGTACTTGGGAAGGGACAGTGGACGACCTTATCTCTGTGGCTCGTCCTTTCTTGCAATGTTTCGTTACAAATGGACAAGTTTCTCCCCCCCCCCTCACCCCGTAAGCTCTGCCTCCAACCTCTTACACAGGAAATTGCATTCGGCCTTGATTACTCAGTTTCCTTGAAGCAAGAGATATTTGGAGTCCTTACAACCTATAATAATTTGCTTGGGGGGGCTAAAGGGTTTTTTTAAAAAAAAAAGCTGCAAAAGTAAATAAATGCGCGCGCGCACAGACACGCAAAATTCCACAAACCCACTTTCACAAACTCAAGAAAATGGAAGCTGAGGGGAAGGGGAAGGAGGGTCAAGTGGAGAGAAGCTCATTTACACGACAGTGAACGAAGTTAACACAAAGGAAATAGCATCTCCCAATCTAAACTTCTGAAAAGGTTGCATCAATGGCCTTTGCACCTAAATTCTCCCCCCCCCCCAAAAAAAAGGCAGCATAAGCCAAGAGTAAACACTGGTGAGAAAGGCAATGCTATCCAATTTTAAGAAGGCTTGTAGGCTGTGTAAAAGGTAAATAGTGTTTCAAGAGAAGAAAAGGAACCCTGGTGTACAGTTTCTCATTCCAGACCTATTCACACTACCATTACATATGCGGCAGCTCAGAAGAAAGTGCTTGAAAATCCTGTTTGTGTTAAACTGGTTAACCAGCAACCTAGTCATAATATAGCAACTGAGCTTTTATATGGAATTAATATACTAAAAATGGTGAAAATAGCCATTGTGGTGCATGCTTGCTAGGCTGGGCTTCTGTAAAGTAGCCATCAGTTACATAACTGGTGGAAAGTAAAAATGCCAGTTTCTGGATTACTCTTGGTTGATAAGATGATGGTGACCCATGGAAGACCACTAGCGTCCTTCATGGCTTAGGGCCAGGCTACCTACAGGATCACCTTCTCCCGTACAATCTGCCCCATACCCTTAGGTCCTCTGGGAAAAACTTACTTCAGGTGACTAAAACTAGGCTGACCACAGTCACCCAGAGGACCTTTTCCGCCACCCCTCCCAGACTGTGGAATGGCCTGCTGGAGGAGAGCTGACACACTGACATTCTGGGGATGTTTAAGAGGGCTATTAAGATGGCAGGCCTTTCCAGATTAGATTAGATGCCCATCTGTCACTTTCTGGTTTACTATTCTGTCATTTTAAAAAATTGTTTTATGTCTTTTCTTATTTTAAGTTATTTTAATAGTGTTTTTTTTTGTAAAATTTGAATTATGTACCATTGTATAGTAGTTTTAATGATGTTATTTTAATGTTTGTAGATTATGGATAATATTTTAAATGATGTTTGCTGCCCTGATCCTCATGGGAGAGGCAGGATAGAAATAAACCTTATTATTATTATTATTAAGTCAAATTAATGAAAGCTAGGACTATCATTGTCTGCTAGTCATGATGGCCATATCTTGCCTCCAATGTCAGAGGCAATATGCCTCTGGTTTCTGGGGGAACATGAACAAGAGAGTACTTGTATTCCTATACTGTTTGTGGGGTTCTGTTAGGCATCTGGTTTGGCCGTTGACAAAATACTATACGTAACTAGATAGATATTTTATTTCATCTGTCCTGATTCATCTTTTTTGTTCCTCTGAAATAAGCAATCAGCTGTGTACTCAATGGCTATTACCAGAAATGAAAGTGTGATTCTGTTTAACAGTAATTTAATGGTTACAGCTTGAAGCATTGTTTCCAGCTTATTGCACCTTAGTTTATTTCTGGAAACAAACAATAACTTTTTAGGTAGTTTGAATGCAATTTGAAAGACCTATGACTGTCATCCACTTTTGCTGCTGGTAAACATGGGTTATGTGAGAAGCACTGCCTCTTTCAAAATCTTTTCAGTTCCTACAAACTATTGTCTGTCTACCTTCCTAAGAACCATACACAAATTGGAGTTATTTGAAGGAAAACAGGAGTAAAACAATCATAGTGGAGAAGAGTCCAGAACACACAGGAAAGATTCAAAAACTTATGTGCGCTTAGAACACTGGGGAATTTCCAGAGCATGGAAGTAATGAGTTACAGTAGCACATGGGCAATTCAGCTATTTTAAACAAAATTGCCAGTCCATTGAAGAAGGTACCGTAGGCATATTTGTTTAGAACAACAGAAGACTGGATGTAACCATTTTGAGAACTAAGAAACAAATGATTTGTGTTAGGAATGACTTTACCATACCTTCAAGGGGTTGCTCCTTTGTCTTGTTCTCATGTAATTCATGTTTGTACACTTAATTTTTAAAGATCACCACATAGTGGTAAATATTATGATCTAAACTGTTTTCAAGATGTTTGTTTTATCTGTGTGTCCGATAGTAGCTATCTAACACATAAATTCCCTGTATGGCAATAAACTAGAGAATGATGGAATGCAATTGGTCCAAGGGCTGCTGATGTCACAGAATGCACAAAAGCACAATTCCATATTGTAATGTAAGGGACCTACCTAATAAGAGATGCAAGTTGATGAAGAACTAGTGTTTGCATTCCAAATTATTCAGTGCCTTGGTCAATGTGCATTTTCTGGGCTTTAGCACTAAGAATGTAATTGCTTGATAGTTGGTTGATTTGAGTCCCTGCCCCCAAGGGCTTTTAGAACTCTGCTATAGGAAATTCCTACCCCTCTGGAGACAGAGCCTATGTTCATCCCACATTATGTATCTCCCAGCCTGTCATGGCCACCAAAAAGACCCTGCCAGTTTTTTACACAACAGTTCATTGACCAACGATGACAAAAAAGCTGGCATGGCTTGTGACACCCAGGGAGCCTGGCTGCAAAGCATGTCTCACTGGGCGTGCCTAGATTTCCTGACTACTAGGCAGTGTGTCTGTGAATCACTCTTGAAACATGTTGGTGCAGCCACTTTGGCAATTGCTACTCCTTGTTTGTTTATCTGTTGGCTCTGTTGCATTTTTTTGGTTTTATAGCTGCCTTCTTTTCCCCTCTCCCTCCCCATATACTACCATCCATTGCTGATTTTGCAGCTGGTTCAGTTGGGCTATTTGCAGAAGAGATCAGCTTCATCATATCACATTTCTGAACCCAGTCTCCACACCCCCTCAACCCTTTGTCTTTCTAGTGCTCAGCTGGGAACTGTGGCTTTTTCACCCCACCCGCCTTGCTCTTTGGTGCCTCTACAGATGGGAGGTGGCCCAAGTCCACAAGAATGAAATCACTTGCTTTGATGATGAAATGCCAGCTCATCCCTTTCATCTGTCTATTAAGATTCATGCTCACAGGCAGGTGATATGATTGAGGCTGTCCCTTCCCCTGATTTGCTCTTTATTTATACTGAAAGAAGAAAAAAGTGGATGTTTCAGGGCCCCCCTCTTTTTTTGTGTGCTTATAATGATGAGGAATTTGAGAGCACCTTTCATGTGAAGTTTCCTAACCACTAATTAAGCCTGCTGGCCCCACTGCAAGGGAGGACAGAGCTGTCAGTCCAGTTTTACAGATGAATAAGATGATGCACAGGAGGACTATGTGGGTTGTCCAAGGTCACACAAAAACTCTCTGCCAAGGTTGGAAAGGTGCATTTTTTTAGATCACCTCATGCAGATTAGTTGCTCTTTATCATCATTTATTCCACTCAGGGTGCTTCCAGGATGCAAAGGCATCCATTTCCTCATCTTACTTCTGTACTAACCAGCCTTCCCCAAACCAGTACCCTTCTGATGCACTGGACTACAAGTACCACTATTTTAGCCAACATGCTGGCTGAAGACGATGGGACTTGTTGTCCAACACATCTGTAAAGGGAGCAGGTAGGAACGCTCCACACCGGGCTAACAGCTGAGAGGATAATATAAGGATTGACATATTTCCAGAGCATAGAATGTTAGCTTTAGTATTTTTGATTGTTTTGTGAATTATGTATGAGCTCCAAAACTTAATTCATTGTTGTGAATAGTGTATTAATGGTGAAAATATTTAACGATTGCATTTATTGTTATGTTAATAACTACTTTTAAAAGAAACATAGACAGTCTACATGCCACAGTTCCTTTTCTGTGGAAAACCTTCCAAAGCTGCAAACCAGCGTGCATTGCACTGCAGTGCAAAACCTTCCCATGTTGATTAGGAATGTACACTCACCATTCATTGTGCCAAAAATGTGTAAGCACTAATCTTGTTAACTTAAAAGCAAAATGTGAAGCAATTTCCCCTCATTATTCAAGCCCCCCACAAATTACTTCCAAACTCTGGTTATTTCATGCACCTTCATCCAGCAAATAACTTTCATCTACATCTAAGCTATGTAGCCTTATATGCCAAAGCACCATATAGAATCTTAAAACAACACTTTCAAGTTAATAGCCATAAAATAAAGTAACAAATATTGTCAAAAAGTCTGATTTGCAATATTTTTGGAAACCTGTTCCAGAGATATAAACTGAGTTCTGGTGGGACTGAGTTCCACAGGGAGACTGCCAACACAGACATTGTTTAAGGTTTAGTCCCCTTTCTCTCACAGCCTTTGTTTACAGTGAATGGAAGACCTCAGCTGTGAAAATAAATTCTGTAGCAAAGTATGGAGGAGAAGAAATGAGCCTTAAGAAACAGAAGGTTTATAATCTTCAACAAAACCAAAACAAAACTTGGAAGCCTCATCTCCTGTAGCCATGGCTTGTATGTATTTTCCAAAATAAATTAGGGTGGGAATTCTGTTAGGGTGTTATATGCTTATAAGTGGACTTCAGTCTGTGGGAAATGTGCAATGTCCATATCCAAGTCTGTGGGAAATGTGCAATGTCCATATCCAGTAAAAGGCTACCATTACATAGCAAGGTAGCAGAGCCAGCAAAAGGACTTATGTGCATTGGGATCAAAGTGAATCAGGACCGATGTGCTATGGTCCCCAATGTGCATCAGGCCTAAATCACCCATGATGTGCATTGGGCACTCTTGCCAATGTCTCATTAAGCATCACTACAATTCAATAGCTGGGTTTCTTAGCACCTCTGCTACTTAGGAGATTAATACACAAGACTAGAAAAGTGGAATTAAAGCAGGATAGTAGCATCTATGGCCAAACCCTATCACACAACATTGTGAATGTCCTGTAGTTGATGTGTGTTTGTGTGTCTGGCTTCTCTTCGCAAACGAAGATTCAGGAAGGACTCATCCCGCACTTTCTGCAAGCACACTGATGACTAAAAAGGCCATTCCAAGAATTGACAGGAAAAGCCCATCAATAGCTCTAAATGTTGCTATTCTTTCACTGCTGTCCTTGGTAAGATAGGCCCCTTCACTTCAATTCTGGCATTATCGCTGTCAGCACCATGAGGGGTCCCGATTCTCCTCCTCTCTCCGTCTCGCTATTCTAAAGCAGGCTAACTCTGTGCCTGCCGAGTGTTTTTTATTTTTATCTTTGCTGTGTTTGCGTACTTACAGCGAAACAATATAATAAAATAAAAATAATAGTTTCTGCCACAATTATGCAAATGCAACAAAGATAAAACTTTTAAAAATGACAGGCATGGAGTTAGCCTGCTTTGGTATAGTGTATGGGAGGGGGAGAGAGGAGGAGAATCAAACCCCCTCATGGCACAGACTGCTGTAATGCTGGAACTGCAGCGAAGAGACTTATCATACCAGGGAGGGTTTCAAAGCAGCACAGTAGCATGAAAGAAAAGAGGTGTGTTAAGAAACATTTTCAAAGCAATATGTTCTTGCTTCCTTTCATAAACTCCTTAGTTAGGTGTTTGCAAATTTACATTGAGTGAAAAGTCACATAGGGTTCTGGCAAAGGAATCTGTGTTTTGTTGTTCTTAATATCCTCTTTTTCCCTCTTATAAAGGTGAATTAAGTTTCTTAGGGACATGAGAGACAGCACCCAAGGCCAGGACTTCACTTCGGCAGGCAGATTTTTGCAACATTGGCTGGAGAGATCCAAACTATCTTGTGTCCATCGGATCACAACCACAGGTAGATAGATATACTGTAGATAGAGATGATTGCAGCCCATTCTCCTCAACGAAGTGACTTTTTAGTTGATTTCCTAAGATGTTTCCTCTCTGATGTCCTATGGGCTTCTTCTATCGCCATCAAATATTCTCCCTCACACATGAAATAATTTTCTAAAAATATTGAATTATTGTTCATCATGCTAGATCTTCCACACCAATCTGATTTTGTTTTAATAAGGCCACATGGGCTTAACTGTGCCCTAGCTTTGAATCTATGAAGTATGTCATCAAATCTAACCCAAACCTTTGCCTTTATTTTAATCATACTCATGACATGCCCCCACACACCTGCCACTGATTGCATCTGAGGCATCTATTACCTTGGTAACCTAGTTCCAGCTCTAAATCCATGCCCTGGAAAAAGAAAGCACAAAGCCTCTTTCCCTCGAGGCAGAGCGGTGTTTAGTATCTTCATCACCAAAGAATGAAGAATTGGAAAAGCACAGGCCTCAACAGGTGCAGACAAAGAGTGGTGGGTTTATAATGTATTCACATACCTCATACTTGAGGGTGAGGTGCAGATGCATCTCTTAGGAAGGAAAACCTTGAAGGAACATCAACTGTATTCTCCACTATAATATGATTGAGGAAAGCCCTGATGTAAGTTTGCATCCCTTCAGTTTTGTGGAAACCTGGCCTGTGAAATAAGCACCTTTCTCTAATGTTGTTATTTCCAATGGTTTTTTTTTCATAATAAAAGTTAACCTTGCTGAGGCAGAAGTGTATCATTTTGTCACATGAGAGTAAAGGTACTAAATGGCAGGAAGAACAGAAAGCAGTGAGACAGCATAGTGGTTTTAAGTGCTGGACTAGAACTCTGGGAGACCCAGATTTGAACCCTTGCTCAGCAATGGCGCTTGGGCAAGTCACACTCTCGCAGCCTTAGAGGAAGGCAATGGCAAACCTCCTCTGAATAAACCTTGCCCCCCCAAACCAAAACAAAAAACTCTTTGCCATAAGTTGAAGATGACTTAAAGGCACACAACAACAATAATGACAAAGAGAAATCAGTAACTGAGTGGAAAATACCGGTATATGAAGACATGACAACCCAGTAGAACCTGAACAGATGCTCAAATTCAGCAAGCTCTGGGAAATAGAACTTGCTTTGGCATGTCTTTTAGCTAGCCTCCCAATGGGAACATAGAGTGCTTGGGCCAGATCAGCTTTCTGTAGTGGAAGCAAGAGATGTTTAGTCAAGTAGCCAATAGTATTATGTTGATGGTGCAGAAGTTTCAAAGTCAGACACTCAAGACCACTGAGAAAGAAGGAGCCAGTAGCATGTGGATTTCTAAGAAAAATAGATGGTGAGTCCAAGCGGGGCTTAGGGGCCAGCCCTGAGCCATGGTTATTGGAAGGAATTTGGAGGGAAGGTACTCCTCAGAAACTAAAATGAAATGCCTTACTGCCCTTACAGACATATGGAGTCCTTATAGATCTGGCTCCAAAATTTTAGGAGTCTCTGGGTAAAATTTCACCAATGCTTACCTGGCCCTTGAGTGTCATTAGGTGGATGGGATGAGGGGACATAAAATAAGAGAGTATGTAAAAGTTCTTGGAGGAGGGGGGTGTTATTTCACATGGCCCATTCAGTAAACCCCAAATGCTAAAAGAAAGTTAAATGTTTAGTCTTCAACTCCCAGAATCTCCCATCAAGGGAAACCTCTCTGAGGAGAGGATTCTGCCACCACTTAAAAGTCCCTTTCTTCAATGAAGTCCCTTTCTTCAATGGAGGAAACCGCGTCGTATTTCACTCATGGGCAACAACCGTAAATGAAATACAACGTGGTTTCCTCCATTCTGTTATGGAAGTGACACGGAGGGGTTCGGCAGAGGGACGGCATCGTCCGAAACTGCTCCCCTGCCACACGGCAGCAACGGAGCTGTTTTGGAATATATCCTGCCGAAAATCGCATCTGAAAATCTCCGTAGTCTCGTTCAGCCAGGCTATATTCTGGCTAGAGGGCATTAGGCTAGATTAAATGTTCCTTATCCTGTCTCCCTAAGTAGATCAGATGGAATAGTCCTCTCATTTCACATTGATCTGGAAACAGCCCCTGGTAGCTAAGATTTCTGTCTTAATTTCCAAAAGGAAAATATGTCCTCTCTGCATGTGCATGTCTGTGAATGACAAGCTGTGAGCAAGTATGGTTGGTACTTAATACATAACACTCAATGACGTCATCAGGGACCATTCCTAGGTCTCAGGTTTTAGCTTGGAAACCTCAGGGCCTGGTATGATCCTGAAGTGGCAACCCTGATTTGAGGTTGTTTTTGGACCTTGCTGAATGGGACTGAACAAAACTTGGAAATGCTTCTTTAACTCTCAGAAGCCTATTGCCAGCTTGGACACTGGCTTTACTGCCTTGATGATTATGTGAACTGTAGTCCAGAAAGTAACTCTTTCCTGAGCTCTGTTGCTGAAATGATGCCTCACATGATGGGATCTGATTTTAGAAGATAAATTTAGGTCCTGTCTATATGAGGGGAAATTGTACGAATAGGTACGAAAAGGCAGGTGTTCACAACAATGCGAACTGCCTACATGACCAAAAGAGCCAAAAGTGTGGGGGGGCCAAAGAGGGTGGCTGTCCCTTCCTTCCCCCCACCAATTCCTCCTCCTCCTCCTCCTCACTTGCTCCTGGCTGGGCTCTGTTACACATAGACCTTGGAGAGCTAGCAAGAAATTTACACATTCCTACCCAGGGGATTTTTGAAAGCTTCACTCTGCCTGGACGCTCCTCTCACAAGTCCCTCATCTGGAGCTCCTCGCTTTTCCTTAACCCTGACTTCTCTCATTCCTCTCTCTCGCTGCTGTTCACTTGCCAATTTGTTTAGAGATCAGTTTACTAAAAGGGATACAAGTTACACATTTGTCAGGGTGATGGCATTTCTCTCCCTCCCCCCCAAACCCCTGTTCCTCCTCCCTGGACTTCCCCAAAAGTTCTGAAGTAGCAGATGGCTCCCCACTCTGCTCTGCCCACCCAGCTTCCCAAGCCCGCTACTGCTGTGACAGTACCTCTGACTACCAATGAGGACACCTGCAGCCAGCTGGAATGGACTTACCAAACCCTCACTTAAATGAAAATCCAACATGGCGGCCGCAGCCGATTCCCCTCTTTCATAGCCCCACCCCCTGTGCTCGTTCAGCCAATGAAATTACGCTACCTATTCATATGTGTGCGACCATGGGTGTACAAATGGTTGCACAATCACACACTGTACGGATCCTTTAGTAAAATCCGTACGAAGCCCCAGACATGCCGCAAATGGACTTTAGAGTGAGTTTTGCCTCCCCCCATTCTGAATGGTACATATTTGTGCATACGGCTGTGCGAACAGTTCACTGATCTTGTGCATGCCATTCATATTTTTTTATTTTATTATTATTATTATTTTTTGCTACGTAGACAGGCCCATAGGGTCCCAAAAGGGGCTACAGTTCTTGGACATTATCAGACTAGCGTCTAAAATATGCTATAATTCCGTGAATGGAGATAGCAGGACCACTGTGGTATTGTAACACTTATTATTGAATGTAGCTGTGATCATGAAAGAAACACCACGGAATTATCACATGCTGACCAGCACTGCAAGCATGGGAGTTTACGTCCACAATTTGGCATGGGCGAGATTTTGGCAGTTCTCATGAGAAGACATGAGTGTGCTTAAAACGCCAATAACCCCTTAATTAACAAACTAAATGAACACACAAGTGCTGAAACAAACCTAAAAATATGCAAACTAAAGGGGGCAGTTGATAAAAATAGTATCTAGTACTTCCTTTTTGCATTCTCACCTTGAAGTTTTCTTGACAGGGACTACCCATTCACACTGTAAACTTGAAATTACAACGGGATGTGGTTTTGCATGCAGTCAGTGCAAAAAGAACGCTATTGACGATCTATTCACGGCTTGTCCTGTGAATGAGAAAGAATGCCTTTTTCATGGGGTAATAAGACGAGGGTAATAAGACGATGATGATGATGTCATAATCCCATTATTTTTGCCTTGTCTGATAATGTCTCTTGTTTCCATGACACTGTCCATAAGAAACCAACGAACTCTGGCAACTTTGCAGTCAGACCAAACATCACTAGGATTATTATTTGTGCTAGCATAACCTTTCTTTTATTTTTATTTTTTTACCAGTTTCGTAACAAGGCATGTTAATGGCTTGTCATAAGACTGGAGTTAGTTCATGCTAAGTTGACCTTTTTCTAACTTGAAAAGGCTCAGACTTGCAGGAAACCTGCCCCTCTCAACCCTTAATCATTGGAGATGTGGGAAGTTTATTATTTTAGACAATTAATACATCTCATGACTCATCTTAAGTTCACAAAATTCCTCTGCTAACCAAACATTTCCGGTAGCTCAGACAATAACTGTTCCCCCATCCCCTAGTCTTTCAGTACAGGGGAACTTCAGAACTGCAGGGAACTTTGCACAGGAAACCGTTTTGCTCTATTTTTTGTTTGTATGTTTGTTTCGATGCCAAGCATTCTCCACATAATTATATGGTATCAGATCAGGGCACCCCAGTAGAAAACTTGCTCTGTACCTTACATAATATGATAGTTAATGCAAATACAGAATGAGCTGCCTAGATTACAGCTACTGTAGGTGTCCTCGGGTTTGTCTAAATGGCAAAAATACTCCTCATAGAATTTGAGGAGAATTCATTTTTTCTTAATGGGATCCCACATCAATCCACCGTATTTGGAAGTGGGGGGCAAAACCTCCAAAAACCTTCACAGTTTTTCCTGAAGTTTTTTAAAAAGCTCCATGGGGAATGTGCATTCCTGCTCATTGGGACAATATTTTCACTTTGATGTGCATTTCCAATAAGAGTGGAAATGGAAAGCTGATTGGTCGGATGTGCGCAGGGAGCAGAGCTTGCTAACAAGGCAAGTGCCCCAAACCGCCATGTTGGATTTTCACCATAGCAATCATGCACTAAGGTGACAAAGCCTTTTTTCTTTTTCTGTTTATTTAAGAGAAAGATTGCACTTCCGCACCTTGGATTTACTTTTTTTTTTTTACTTGTTTGGTGGCAGCAACTGTGACAATAAAAACATGAGTAATTCACTCGCACCCACCATCTTGATTTGCAGGGATGTCTGTTTGAACAATGAAAGTGGCTAACTTTGCATGCCTGTGATCTTGCCAAAAAAAGCAGAGACAAATGAAAGCTGCTGTGAATTGGCATTACTGCACATCAATCCACATTTTATTCCTCCTATAGACAGGGCCCTACTTTTCCCCCCAGAACCTCCAGGTATATGTACCCCCTAAGGGGTCTCTTGTCCCCAAATAGTGCTTGATACCATTGTTAATCCTCAACCTTTGGTCTTCCAGATGTTTTGGATTTTAACTCCCCAAACCTTTCATCATGCCTGCTGGGGCTTCAGGAATTTGGAACTCCAAAACATCTGGAGGACCAAAGGTTGAGAATCAGCAGTATAAAGGCAAATCCTGAAGCACTGCAAAGCATATTAGGTGGCATCTTTCCATCAAGTTACAGTGAGGGATAGAATAGGTGCAGAACCACCATCAGCTCCGCAGAGAAAAACAGCTTCATCTGGGGCTCAGCTAGACAAGAGAATTAATTGCAGGAAATAGCACATTAACTTACCTTTGCAGCAGCATTCAATTGTCTCCATGATGCATTCACAAGATGACTGGCATGGTAAGCTATCCATTTTTGAAGTTCACACAGAGCATGCCCATGAGTAAAGATGGTGGCCATGAGTGAATTACCTGCATGATTATTCTCCCAAAGCTACCTCTGTTTCCTTCCCCCCTGCCCTTGTTAAATCCAAGATGCATAAGAGTTATTTTCTGCTTAAAAAAAAATTTTTTTTTTTTGCTTGGCCGCTTGCAAATAATGCACAATCACTTCCGTGAAGATCAACAATGGTGGCTCCAGCCAGCAAGTCCACCCTCACACACATCCAACCAATCACATTTTGACTTCCAGGATGCAGCCCATTTCGAATCAGTTGCTCAAACAGACTGGAATGTGCATTTCCCTGTATTTTGTAAAAAAACAAACAAGAAAAAAAACGCTTCATGATAAACAGCGAAAGCTGTTATCATGAACTACTTGGAGTTTTTGACACCCCTCCCTTTGACTATGGTGAATTGCTGCAGGAGTTCATCTGGACAAAAGGTATTCCCCTTGCATTCCGAGAGGATTTTTTTCACTGTCTAGATAACATCCTGGCTTCTTCCCTCATTGTGTAGCTTCCAGAAAATCATCTTATCACTGCTTCAGCATGCCTATACACTAATTCTCTCTAAAAGTTACGTTACTAGCTTCATTTCAAACAGATAGGCTACATATATGCTGGAGTTTAGTGCCAAGGCCTTGTCTATACAGGCCAGAATAAACCGGCTCCCCGCCAGCATATTCTGCCTGTGGATTTGGCCCATTGCTCCCCCATTACCTGCAGAAAATAGGAAGGATTCCAGACCAGCATGCTTACTGGTCTCTGCAGCCACCCCCCCCCATGAGTCCCACTCTCTGAAACCAGGAAGTTGGCCTGCAGCACATGAGCAAGACCCCCTGCATGTGACCAGCCTTGCTTACATGCTGCGGGACTCCTTCTTGGCTATGGAAGAGTGACGGCAGACAGCAGCTGCAGCCATGGGCCAGTGTGGTAGTCTGGGCTCCTGCAGTCATGTGGGGCCCAATCCATTTTATTTTTGCTGAAGTGGCTTTTACCAGGTATTTAAAAAAAAACCAAAACCAGTGTGATGGGCTTTATCCCATCTTCCCCCATCATGGCCCTGTCTTGGCCCTGGGGGTTGTGAGAACAGCCTGGGGACAAAATGGGGCAAATGCCCTGTGCCATCTGGACTGCAGAGCTCCAAGATAGAAGCAAGACAGGGTCTATAGCCCATCTAGACAAGCCCTTAATATTTGTAGATTTTAGTAATACTAGTGCAGAGCCCACAGAAAATCTAGAGTTAACAAAACGTGAGGGGCAATTGGTTTTTATCTGGTAGCCATCACTAAGTCTACTTCGCCTTCAGGTCTTTGGAATGATAGACTGCAAAACATTCAAAACTTGGTCCAAAGTACTGTGGCTTCAAGATGTGAACTGTATCCATAAAGCATGTAAATCAGCATGTAAATCAGAAAAGGCATGATGTCTTATCACAGCTTTAAAAACCTTTAAAGGAATCCTGTAGCACCTTTGAGCACCTTTCAGAATGAGCAAAAGAAATTTGTAGCATAAGTTTTTGTGAACTCTAGTCCACTTCATTAGATACATTTGATGAAATGGCCTGGAGTCCACAAAGCATATGCTATAGGATTCATTTATATGTTTTTATGATGAAACAGACTAACAATGCTGTGTCTTTGAATTCTTAAAAAAAAAACCACTGGTCCATCTTTAACAAGATAGCTTGCATAATCCTGCTGTAGGCAATATTTTTGTAGGCTTGGGTTTGGTTTTTGGTTTTTTACACATGCACACTATTGCAAAACCTTACATCCCTCAGAAACCCAAACCTCACATGAGTGGCAGAGCATGCTTCACTTTGAATCTTAGCACAAAGCACAACTGTAAAGTGTTTGACTAGCGCTGGAGCCACAACTTTCTAATCTGTCTAGAATAATGACCATCTCCTATTGATGCATACACACAAAAAACACTACTTTAATAAATACCAGCATCCTCAAATCATTCTATTCATAGGAAGGGAAGGGATAAAACCTGAATGGCCCCAGTGTTTTACATTTTCAGCTAAAAGATTTGATGAGTCACAAGATATTTCCATAAATATTGAAGAAGAACGGAGAGAAAAAGAAACAGAGTTCACCATTAATGTTTTTGAAAGGATTGTTTTGATAGTGTCCCATGTAATATCGATCATTGAAGAGGGGTTTTTTTAAGCTACAGAGGGAAAGGACAAATTCATGCTTCAGTTACAGCCAAAAAGAATGTCCTTCCCCCTAATTCAGGAATAATATTAGTAGAGTTTCAGCATGTCATTATATCCTTTCTTTTTCAAATAACTTTTCAGTTATTTGAATAGCAGGACAGCATTTCTTGTTAGGTTCCCTGAATGAGGAAGCCAAGCCTGCATTTGATGAGTGCTCACTCTCTGGTAGTATCATAATTGGGAGAAACATAAGTGGGTTTTCCCCCCATCCCCAAACACTCATGTTTATGAAATTTTACAAAATGTAGCCATTTGGCTGCAAAACACACAACATTCACACATTTCCCACACGTTCAAAGTGAGAAATTTCACTCCAGAATGGGACCAGCATTCCACACACACATCCCTCCCCATTTTAACTAAGAAAACTATATTGGCTTCAGGGAGACAGGTTGCAGCTGCTCCAGGCCCAGCCCTTGCCAAGAGCAGTGATGTAGCGCATCAGAGCCTGGCATAAGAAAATGCATGCTATCCAACAGGGCAAAAATAGACACATTGCTTTTACATTAAGCTTAGGAGGTTGGCTGATACTGTGGCTAGGAGCCAGCTTGAAGAAAATGTGCAATTTTCCATAGATGCAGGTATTATGTTCCCCTGTTAATAACAACAGAAAAGTTTGAAAGATTAGCTATAGGTTAAATGTTTCTCTATGGATAGGACTTTTGCCCAGTGGAGAAGTACTGCTTTACATGCAGTATTCCCAGTATCTCCAAGCTGAGCTGGAAGTCTTTTTCTTTCTGAAACACTAGAAAGCTAATGCCAGTTGGTGTAGATGACACACAGCTAGATGTACTAGCAGTCTGACCTAAAGGCAGATAAAGTTCACAGCCTATACTAGAGGAGGAAACACTTTTGAAACAAATTGGAGAATCAATCTGGAGATAGTAAGACTCACTTTTTTAAACCTACACAACACTGAGTTTATCACCTAGAAAATAATCCAAAACTCACTTCAAAAAGCTGCCACAAAATGAGGGGAAATGGCAGGAGAGGCGGGTGGCTCCAATGTAAATGGATGGTGAATCCACCCTAGGTTTTAATCTGAATCTTAAAGGAACTCTCCAGGCTGTTGAAGCCTACCTCTCAAATAGGTGCAGCACTTTGGATAGCTCTTTTAAAATTCACACATAGGACATTTTCAGACATGTCTTACCACGCTAGATGCTTTCGGGAGAGCTTCAGCACTGCTGCGTGGCGGGGACTCCATTTCTCTTGTCACTTCCATGTAGGATTGGAGGCGGCCGGCCATATTTTATTCCTGGACAACTTCCATGAATAAAATCTGGTGAAATATGGCACAGCTGCCTCCAATCCTACACGGAAGTGACACGGATGATTTTGCCAGAGGGATGGCATCATCTGAAATGGAGTCCCTGCCACGCAGCAGTGCCGAAGCTCTCCCAAAAGCATCTAGCGTGGTAAGACGTGTCTGAAAATGTCCTAAAACTCAGAGGCCAAGATGTTGCATGGGATATGTACTGTAGCTACGATATCTAGCCCCCTAAAACCCACCTTAGAATCCATGCAGCCAAGGAGTTCTGCCATCCTGGTGAGTGTGGCACTGAAGATCTATGCAGCTAGACGCTACCTGCCAGTGAGCTGTGATGCAACAAGCAGGAACTCCTGCAGGGTCCTGTCACAACTTGTACCACCGTGGCTTACTGGCAGAATGGACTGCATCCTCCTTCAGCTCCCTGCTTGCTAGCACTGCAGAACTCCATTACTCATTGCAGCTGACTGGATTTTAGAATGGGCTTTAGGGGGTCAGACATCATAGATAATGCCCTGTTACATGAATTGCTAGTGTCCATGGAAAATTCACCCATGTATAGATCTCGCTTTGGGTAATTTAAATTAGCTTGGTTGGCAAGTGAGGGGTCGTGTAACTTACAGGATCTTGTACCCTGTGTATACCAGTACTCACTGGGAGAGAACGAGGCAGAGAAACCAAATAACATTGAAATCTTTATTAGACGTGATTAAAACCTGTATTCACACCACATCTATCCATCCAGCACACTCACAAGAATTATTGAAGAAAGGCAGGAAGAATCTAAAAGATGGGTTAGCTTAAGGTGTAATACTGTACCACTCTGAAGCAAATCGCTCCTCATGAGCAGCGCAGTGCAGGGAATTTCTCTTGAGTAGCTTGTGATGACAGGTGGCGCATGGTTAAAGAGAAGGGGAAGGTGGAAGTTAGAAGCAGGAAGAAAGGGAGAAGTGTGGAGAAAAAGGGCAGGGAAAGGGGGAAAATAGACTGGCATGGAGGCAGAAATAAAGTTTAGTCCAACTGTGCTGAGGGGAGATTTTGGGGTATATTCATATGCAAAATCTCCTTTGAAGATGCAATTTAGAGAGGAAACCAATTGTTTATCAAAAGATTCCTAACATTACAGCAGAGGAAACTCTGCTTGAGCTAGTGCTGTAGGAAAAGGACAGTTTTCAAACTGATGGGTGACAGATAGCTCTCTCTTTGGGATGCAGATAGAGTGATAAGGAAACGAATCCTCACACTACAATGAGATTTCCAGCTAACCTTGAAGTGGTCAGAAGGATGCTTCCTCCTGGCAACCTCTCAGGAAAACATGGCATTATTATGGCAAATGTCAAAGAAATTCCACTTCACTTTTACCTGAGGGGTGAAATAATGGGTATTATTAAAAATTTTACCCCCTGTGTTTTACTTGAGAATACCTTTGCAAAACAGGCACCAAAATAACTGTTGGCTTTGATCCCCATGAAAAAACAGTCTTACCAGCAGAGTTTCTGTTTAAAAAATACACGCACAGCAAGTGCATATTGGTTCCAGGCATGCAGGTTTAAATAGCCATCCAACCAGCACACAGCTCCACTCTCTAGCATAAAAAGACTCCAAGCACTCAAAAGTAGTTTAAAAAAATAGAAAAAGACTTTACCTACAGTCATTAGGTACATCTCAATATATATCAGCAGCAAGTCAAAATATGTAGACTAAACTAACAAAATATAACTGAAAAACTACATATTAAAAAACAAAATATGCAGGAGCCCTTCATAGCAGCTCCTAACTCTATGAGATCATCATGCCATCCGTTAACCTCATGGCAAAGTTTCCAGAACAAAAAAGGTACTTAAGACAACCTCTTCCTCCTGGAAAGCCACTCAAATTGCAATAGGAAGTTACATCACACATTCTGTTTACTTTTACCAGTTAACCCTTTCAACAGTTAAAGAAGTCAGCTTATTGGATTGCAACTATATATTCCAACATGAGACACATTAAGGAACTTGAAATGGCCTGTCCTTTGGCATGTACATGTGGGCGAGTGTGTACTCTAGCCCAAACCTGAATTTTCCTGTCAGCCTCATGGAGGGCCTTGTATTACTATATTTCAATTAACTGTATATCACAAATGGATGAAGTGGTCACTCTCATTACAGCCCCATGCAGGATCTTGGCCTCTTAGTTTTAGTATGAACTTTAAAACTTAAAAAACAACTTTTAAAATTTTTAAAATGAGAAGAACGACTAGTATTGTTTTAAAATGGCTAAAATATCTAGCTTTTCGCTATCTGGGAAACACTCACACACCTCTGCAAATCAAATCCCTATATGTGTTGAGGAGAGTCTGTATTAGAGGTATGCAATCGAAACTGATATTATTAATATAAACCCCTTTGTAATGTAGACAAGAAAGTAGACAAACAAATACACAATATACCAGAGCATGTGAAAGCTACTTTTTTGGCCTAAAAGTCTAACAGTTCAGTAAGGCCCAGTACTCTAAAAAAAGTCATTCTTTCAAGTTCTGCAATATGCCTACAAAGAGCCAGAATCTCCCTTCCCCCACTTTTCCTACACAGGAAAGCCTACCAGCTTTCCGAATGTCAGGCAAATTTTCCCAGGTAGTCACTAGGGAAAATGTTTCAGACTGAGGGGTTGTCTAGATGAGAAGATATAATGTGGATTGCTGCACATTAACACAAATTCACAGCACCATTCATTTGTCTCCATAGTCCTTTGCTGGTATGTGAAGCCATCCATGTTTGAAGTTCACACACAGCCATGCCTGCGAATCAACATGGTGGCCAAGAGTGAATTACTCACATTACGTATTATTCTCCACGAGTTGTTGCTGCTGCACAGTATTTTTTTAAAACTGCAAATCAAAGGTGCACAAGTGTGAGTTTTCACTTTAAAAACCTGTTTGATTGTTTCAGTGCAGCAAATAAACGCATGACTGGAATACAAAACTCCAAAATGGCACTTCCAGACACCTCATTGCTGGCAAGCCCATCCTCCATGCACATCTGACAAATCAGCTTTCCATTTCTACCCTCACCAAGAATACATTGCAATGCAAATTCATTGTCCAAATGAGCGGTAACGCACATTTAAAAATCCTCAGGAAAAGCTGCAAAGGCTTTTCCCCTGTAGTTTTTGAGTTTTTGCTTCCCCCTCCTTCAGAATAAGGTGAATCACCATGGGATCTCATTGGAACAAAAGGTATTCTCTGCAAATTCTATTAGGATTATTTTCATCATCTAAACAACCCCTGAGACTACAGAAGTGATAAGTCATTTCAGCCTTTTTGCAAATTTTGAACTATTCTAGCTGGGCATTGGCAATGCTCAAAGCAAAGGGTGTTGCCATTTTAGATTCTTCCACATACACACATGGTATAAGTATATGCGGAAGAATCTAAGATGGTAACACCCATCCGATAAAAACAGCCATACTGTTTGGGAAGTTATGGGATGGGAAAGTAAGAGCAATGGAAATAACAGTAAATCCACATTTGAATGGAAGCATGTGGGTATTCAACTCTTTACTGCCATGTATAATTTAAATTCAAACACAATCCTGTTTTCAAAGGCAACATTTATTAGAATCTCAGACTTCCAGGGCTGGGAAACATTTGGCCCTTCAGTTGCTGCCAGACTGCAGCTCTCATCAACTTTAGGCAGCATAGGCAATGGTGATGGGTGATGGGAACTGTGGTCCACACTCATCTAGAGTGTCACATGTGTCTCATTCCATGTGAAAAAAACATGAGATGTAGCGCTACATTTAGAAAAGTTTTTGTTTTTATTGTGCTTCTCTTTCAACATGGGGCTTAAGGCAGCTCACAGTGTAGACATTTGGTTGTGTTGGCCAACAAACTTCAGTGGGAAAGTTACCAAATATTCATTTAATATAGCATGAAGCCCATAGTGTTTGAGTAGTTGCAAACCTAAAAAAAATAGGTACAAGAGGAGCCGATGGAAAATATGATTGTACACAAACACCATACTCTCACAGAGCATACCCTCCAACATTTCACAGATGAAAAATGGGGCATGCATAGCCAAGTGACATCAGAGTGTGGTCAGGATGGTGAAAGTTATTAATGAGGAAGAATACACAAGCTAGGAGATGCTGCAGCAGTTTGCTTTTGCCTGGGTCTGCTGGGAAGGGCAAGATTCCATCACCTCCTTTCATTTCCTCCTTTGGAGTTAACTGAGTGCAAACTACTTTTGCACTTTGAACTCAGTTTGCAGCAGCTATGGTAAGCTTATGATGAAGGGGGAAACTAGAGGAGGAGAGAGAAACTGGGACATAAAACAGCTGAAAAAGTGGGACACTGGAGGATTAATTGGGACTGTCCCTGCCAAATCAGGACAGTTGGAAGGTATAATAGATGGTATACCTGTAATATCTCTCACACCTGTGCCAGTGACAAGTTTCCTACATCTCTTGTTGGCAACCTGTTCTTATGTTTCCTGCTGGTAGCAGATGGGACAAATTCAGCACCTCAGTTATTCTCAGTACCTCAGTTTTGATATGAAGTGTCTCTGTGGAGAATTAGTTTGGCAATTTGTTGCAACAGGAGCTTTCCAATCTTTTCTTTCCTCAGTTAAAACTGAAAGAATGTGCTTAGAAGGCTCAGGAGCCCTAGAGAAAAGACAGTAGGAATCCATGCAAGTTTGCTCATAGGCCCCGCAGTCAATGCCTCAGCCATCTGTGAGAGAACTGGATTTGGCTGTATGGAGCTGACAGACGCTTTTCTTGGTCTTTAGTCAAGAGTATTCAACAGAGAAATAAGGCTAACAGCTTCTTCTGTGAGTGAAATGGAAGGAATTAAGCAAACAAATATTTGACTCAGGAAATATCTTTGCAGTGTAAGGTAGGGAGGAGTGTTGGGATGGAATTCAACAGTGCTGGGGGCTTCCAATAATTTGGGCCTATTCTCAAAAGGAGGGGCAAGGGCCTTTGTGCTCTGGAGGAACTACAGCTGCTCTGTTCTTCTCTCAGTTAAAGGCAGGTTCCAAGAGCATGTTTGACCCCCATCCACACACAACAATAGACCCCTCCATTTGGTCTGCCATTCTGCAGCTGGCTCCTCTAAACACATTAACAGCACAGCCTGCTGGGAGGGCTGATATTAGTCTAAATCTTTGAATCACATCTTGGCAGTGCTTGGAGGTGGACCGTTTTAGGCTCATCTGGATTCTGAGTGTGCTGCTTCCCATGGACAAGAAGCAGTTTGTTCTCCGACTTTTAGCTACGTGTATCATAAGGTGGCTAGTACTGCTAGAGTTTATTTTTGTAGCTTGCCTTACCTTTGCTTTTGAGGTAGGTTTGGTAAGCTAACATGCTCATCCATTGACTTCATTTCATCCTAAAAGCTCCCTCCCCCATTCTCTGCTTGTACTTACACACATTTACCTAACAGAAAATAATGATTCTTCTTTTGCATTTAACTGTTATGTTACTCTGTTATAACACTGTGATGCCAGAACAGCAAGAGCAGACCAGAGACCTGTCTAGTTCGGTGTTGTCTTTTATGAAGAGGCCAATTAGATTTTTCATTTCACTCAGTGGTATCTGATATCAGTAGGGTACAAATTCGCTCCAGGTTTTAGTCTGAATGTTAGAAGAGCTCTCCAAGACACTGAACCTGTTTTAGGGATAGGATTCACCATTTTAGATGATTGCTTCAAAGTTCAGACTAAAACTCAGAGTTGATTTCCTACCACACTGACATCAGAGCTACCAGTTGCCAGCAGCTGAGTATGAAGGCAAATAGTCCTCTATTTCTCTTGTCCCTCAGCAACTGGCAGTCAAAGATATGAATGGGGAGGTCTCATTTAGCAATTAATGAGTATCTTGATTAATTAATTAATGAGTTACATAAGTTAATTGTGTGCTTTGTTATAGCCTTTATTTTGTTGATTGTTAAACTACTGCCAATCAGTTTCATTGGATAACACCAAGGACATTACCAGACAGGGACAAAAAAGCATCCCCGTCTCGTCATATTCTCTCCCACCCCCCTCCTGTCCCTGTCCCGGCACGATAACCCCACATTTCAGACCTACCTTATTCCACATCTGCCCCCTCCCCTCAGCAGCACAGGAGTGAATGGAGCTTGAACAGAGCCCCATTCACTTTCTGGTTTGAGTTCCTGACTGTTCTCGCAAGAAAATTATCGCATGGGAAATTCAAAAGTAAAAAAGAAAATACACGTCAAAAAGTTAAACAAAGCACCTAAACACACTTTAAAAATTACAAGTAACCCAGAGAGGGTACAAAAAAGTGTGTCACTTACATCCTTGTCCCGATCACACCCTGAAGTGTTTGGCACCTCCCACTGTCGCTGGCATCGAGCAAGCATAACGGGGCACCTTTTCACTCGCCCATCATTCCATGACAGGAACGGAATGGGTGATCTATCCACAGCTTAAACTGTGAGTAAGAAGAAATGAGGGCAGCACGGAACCAGCACGGGGTCATAACAGGACTTTGGCGATCTCCTGGCATTTGTGTAATGCCATATTAAGGACATCTGATACTCTCCCAACTTTCAGTATAGTAGGAGAAGGAGAAAAAAATGCTCCCTGTTCATCTTTTCTGTAGCAGAGATAATTGATGTACACTCTACCATCTCTCCCCACCCTAAATCTGTCACCATTTTCCTAAACTAACCTCCCTTCTTTATAGGGAAGGTGGATCAACCCTTGGTCATTTTGGTCCCCCTTGTCTTCACTTTTCCCAGTTGTAGCTCCTGTTTGAAATGGAAACTCCAGTACTATACCATTATTCTGAATGCAGGCAGCACATGCTCAGTTGGACCATTGGACCATTTGGCTCAGTACAGCTGACACTGACAGGCAGTGTCTCTCAAGGTTTGCAGGTGGGGACCTTTCTCAACTGAGAAAGAAAAAGGTAAGGACAAATCATTATGAAAAAACATTATCCACAGTTCCTTTCCAAAGAGCCTGTTGGGAGGCATGTGTCTAAAATTAAAAATGTATTTAAAAAATTCAGGGATCTAGCCCTTTTAAAAATAAAAATATCTTCTTTAAAAGTAAAAAACCTTTTCTTTCAAATTCAGCAGAGTTAAAGCGTTTGGAATGCAGATGCAGCTCAATTAACATTTAAATGTGTGGTCTGATCACCCAATCAATTAGACTCATTAAAACAACAAAGAAATCAGTTTAAAAAGCATATCAGAAGTTTACTGAAGGTATATCAATCTTAATCTACATATTAAAACAAAATTAAAAGGTTCCTAACTAACTAAGAGGATTTAGGGCAGGATAAACAAACTCACCCAGCCTTTTGCGGTGTGGGCTACATTGTGACTTGACTAAAAGGACTCAAAAACTTGGCTACAGCCGCATGGAGCCTTAACTTAAAAAGAACTTAAACAAAGTGTCATATAATATTTAAATTAGGTCATGTGATGAATGACCCATTGCTCCAGTTGCCTGAAATTGCCTAGTTAAGAAAAGGGTGTGTGGAAGAACTGAAGCATGCAGAGAAAAATTCATAAACTGAACTTAACATGGGATACACAAGATTGTATAGCACTGCAAATTAAATTTCAAATCTCTTTCAGGCCAAATCCACACTACACAGATAAATCCTATTTGAAACTGGATTATTTGCCATGGCTATTTCTATGGAATCCTGGATTTGTAGTTTGGTGGGGCACCAGCACTCTTTGGCAGAGAAGGCGAAGGGCCTTGTAAAACTACAAATCCCAGGATTCCATAGGAAGGAGTCATGGCAAATAACCCAGTTTCAAATTAAGTCATTTGTATAGTGTGGATTTGGCCCTAGTTAGTCATTGCCAGTTCAGCTCCCATCCATTTAAATTCTGCATTCAGTGACTTACTGTTATATCTAAAAAGAAGGATATTGGTCAGGACACACGCTTTCTCATCTTGAAGCCCTATATTCCACTTCCTAGTGGGGCTAAGTACTAAAACAGCTTTAGTCTTCCTACTGGCCCCTTTTTAGCTTTCAATGCTAGTTGACCATGGTATCCTTCTGTAGCTTGGCTGTTTTAGGAGTTATAATCTTACATGATGTCCAATTATAGACAATGTCATTGGTGAAAATTGCTCTCCTTATGTCTGGAGATTATCACACTACACTGTTCTAGTGCTGTTATTTGCAATTTAGGGAGGGCATTAGAATTCTCAGCCAGAGAGCTCTTCAGTCTCACTAAACTACAAAACCCAGAATTGCACAGGAGGCAGCCATAGCACTTAAAGTGGAATAGCACTATAACAGTGTAGTGTGTTAAAGTCTTCTGTTATGTCATGGTATGGCTCATGGTTATGCTGTTTTCACTTACGCTGTTCAGCTGCTCTATGAAATGAGCAGCCGAAATGAGCAAGGGAGTTTGACATTGTTAGTAGACCGATGGCTCAACTGTATTCCTCTTTTTCATTAACTTCAGAAGAAGCATTGCTAAACCAAGACTAAAAACATACATTTACACCTGATAAGATGGAGATGCTGCTGGTAGGTGATCTGTCTGCTCTGGGAAAGGGTACTTGGCCTATTTTGAATGAAATTTAAATTTGACTGCTTGCCACTCAAATATCATATTGGCAATGTGGCTGCATCATCAAGGAAAGGTCTGATCGTTGAAGACTGAATTAGACTCAGTAGCATTTTTCACTAGCTAAGGCTGATAAATAAGGCCTTTTCTAGACACTGAGAGGCTGGACACTTAGGACTTTATCACACCAGCCTGTCTTCTCACAGCAATCATGTTAGTGAAGCAAATGGAAACATACTACAGTAGTTTGAAAACATTCAGTATCACACTTCTCTGCAATTGTGCAAGTGTGCTGCTTTGGCAATCCATGGTCCCTTCTGCACCAGCTCTGTAAACCTGCCTTCCTACCTATGTATACACTACTCAGTGCATGCATACCTTTTAATATTTTTATTTTTTCATGATTCTATAATTATAGGAAAATGATAAAAATTATTTTCATTTTACTGTTTTGCTGGAATTATGCAATCACAGCAAAAATAAAAATTAAAAAACAAAATAAAAGGCACAGAGTAAAAACAACCATGGTCAGTTTGGGAATATTGAGGGGGAGGGGTCAGAGGGGGAGAGGAGGAGAATCATACCCCCTCATGCCATGTGACTGCCATAATTTCATTATTGCATTACTGTTGCTCCAGGGGGGACTAATAGAATAGCAGCAATAATGGGAGCCATTGATAGGTTTTCCACATCAATGAAAAGGTGCACTACAGAAATGAATGAAATGCACAGCAGCAGCAGGATAGACACAACGTTGTGTGATAAATACTGGCCACATATGCTAATATCTTACTGTACGTAATTGCAAAATACCAGCCTTGTGTGATAAAATCCTTACTTGTGATTTAACAGCACTTGGTTCTGACTATTTCTGCTCCTGCTCTAACATTGTATCTGCTCAGTTATCACCCTAGGAGACAACTCTGAATGCCAACTGAGAAGTTGGCATTTTCTTGCTCAAATCTCACTTGGTGTTCAGAGTTGTCTTCACAGGGTGATACTGGGAAGATACACTGTCCAATTCTTATCCAACTGTCATGTAGGAGATCCCCCCCCCCACATGAATGAACCAGGCAGTCAGAACTTGTGGGGGTGTGTGTCATTTTTTTTACTCCTGTTCCCAGAATTCCCTAGCCAGCATGGCCAAGTAACTTTCCCATGGTCTTGGAAGTACCATATTTCATTGAATGTTTTCTGACCAACCCTCCCCATTCTATCCCCCCCCCCCAGGGACAGATCATATGACCAAATAGCTATTCAATTAAAATAAATATGAGCCCTGGTGGCACAGTGGTTAAATGCCGGTACTACAGCCACAACATAGTGAGTTCGATCCTGCAGCGCTCCAGGTTGAGTCATCCTTCCATCCTTCTGTAGGTTGGTAAAATGAGTACCCAGCTTGTTGGGGGCAATTAGCTAACACATTATAAACCACATAGGGAGTGCTTAGCACTATAAAACAGTATAGAAATGTAAGTGCTGTTGCTATAATATGTTGTAATAAATACTGTTCTGTTTTCTCTCCACAATGAAGGGAGTGGGCATAAGATTGCCCGGATAATGTCTTGGGACTGAACAGGCTCAGTGGTGCACTAAGATCTTGTCTCTATGGTTAAAATAATATGAACAGCATCTGAAATGGAAGGTTTCATATGGACATTCACATAAATATGAGTCATTCGGAAGGAGGGCAGCCAAATCCACCGCAAAGTCCATCTGTGTCACATCCGGGGCTTTGTACGGATTTTTAAAAAAGCTCTGTATGACATGCAGATGTATGATTGTTTGAACACTTACATTCACACAGATACGAACAGGCAGTATAATCTGATTGGCTGGATGAGCTTGGGGGTGGGGCTAGCAAACAGGTAAAGCACCTGCAGCTGCCATGTTGAATTTTTGGCTAAGTGAGTGTCCGGGAAGTCGATCAAATGATGATCTTATACTCTTTTTTTTCTTTCTTTTTTTGTAAATATAAACTATCGCTTGTGCGCACCATGGAAAACTGTTGTTTTTTTAAAAAAATTGGTGGTGGCAGATTTAAAATCATAATTAAATCACTCACGGCTGCCATCTTGGCTAGGCATCATGTGGAGTTTAGGGGGGGGGTCTTTTGACCATGAAGACAGGTCGCATTGTTGCTAATGCCTGCATTTTTGGACATGTTCATATTTCCCCCCCTTTGTATTGACAAAATCAGACTTTGCAGTAGATTTGGCTGCCCCCTTCCCCATGACACGTTTTTATGCAAATGCCTGTATGAACAGATCACCTTCCATTCACATCCCATTAGGATTATTTTGACCATATAGACAAGCCCTTAGTAAGGGATAAAAAAATTGTGGCCCACGGGACACGTGCAAACGTCACCTTCAGTTTTGGACTCCAACCATTCTATCTCACCAAAGCCACCCCACCCCCTAAATTGGGGAAATCCCACCCAAACCACAAAGAATCCCACAATTCCACCTGGAACTGAAGTTTGCCCTTTAACTCCCATCCCTACAAATTACCAAAATCAGCCCAAAATTAACCCCAAACCCCAGAAACAGAAACTTAAAGTAGGCAACCAGAGCCATTCAGCTGTTTTCCAGCCCCAAATGTGGCAGTGTGGCCCACTATGGGGATATAAATTCACCCTTTCTCTTGCCATATCTGCCCACTCCTGCACTAAGTCCAAACATCCTTATAAACATAGAATGCATTTGTTGTTTTATTTTGGGCCTATGATGCAGATGTGTACCTCCAAAATTTCACAGATGAAAACTAGGAGTCATCTGGCCAAGCAACATCATAATGTGGTCAAGATGGGAAAAGGAAGGACACAGAAGCTAGGAGAGGCTGCAGTAGTTTGCTTTTGACTGAGCCTACTGGGAAGGGCAAGATTCTACCCTGTCAATACCTCTCCTCCCTGCTGAGTCAAGTGCAAACTACATTTGCACTTTGAACTTGGTTTACAGCGATGGAAGTAAGCTGAGGACAAAGGGGAAAAGATGCTGAAAAAATGGGATGACAGGATTAACCAGAACTGTCCCTGCCAAATCAGAACAGTTGAAGGGCATGCAGATTTCTCCAGTGACATGGATACTCTCTGGCTTTTCTTCGCAAACGAAGATTCAGGAAGGACTCATCCCGCGCTTTCTGCAAGCGCGCTGATGACTAAAAAGGCCAATCCGAGATAAACAAGTCCGGTTGCAAAAAGCACAGCAGAAGGTCTCCTTGGGTGATGTTTTTGGGTTGTGATTCTTTCTGCGTTGTCGTTTCTCTTCAAGACTTGTTCGTCGTGAGTTCTCAAATAAGGCTGCAGCATTGTGGATAGTGCGTCTCCATGCCTCCCGATGTGAGGCCAGGGCGGACCACTGTTGGTGATCAATTTGGCCAAGCCTGAGATGTTGTTTCAGGGAGTCTTTGTATCGCTTTTTTGGAGCGCCCCTCTTACGCTGACCCGTGGCGAGTTCACCGTAGAGTAGTATTTTTGGGAGGCGATGGTCCTCCATCCTAGAAACGTGCCCTGCCCAGCGCAGCTGTGTTCTCAATATCATGGCCTCAATGCTGGTGATCCCTGCTTGCTCAAGGACAGCAACATTCGTCACATAGTCAGTCCAGTGTATATTTAGGATTGTGCGTAGACAGCGCTGATGAAAGCGCTCGAGGAGTCGTAGGTGGTGGCGATAGGTGACCCATGTTTCAGATCCATAAAGGAGGATAGACAGTACGATGGCTCTATACACACTGATTTTTGTGCTTTGCCTCAGGTGTTTATTGCTCCAGACTCTTTTGTGAAGTCTTCCAAATGCACTATATGCCTTTGCTAATCTGTGATCGATCTCTTTGTCAATCTTGGCATCTGAGGAGATGATGCTTCCCAGGTAGGTGAACTGCTGAACGGACTTGAGCACTGATTTGCCGACGGCAATGTGGGGATGGTGGTGTTCGTCCTGTGGTGCAGGCTGGTAAAGAACTTCTGTTTTCTTCAGGTTGACTTCTAGCCCAAACAGCTCTGCAGCTGTTGCAAAGCAGGATGTTAGGCGCTGCAGAGCTCCTTCTGTGTGGGCAACAAGGGCAGCATCATCGGCGAAGAGCAGCTCACGGACTAGATAGTTTAGAGTCTTAGTGTGAGCCCTCAGACGGCTTAAGTTAAACAAGCTACCATCAGTACGGTAGCGTATATAGATGCCGTCGTCTTCTTCAAGCTCTGCCATAGCCCTTTGGAGCATCATGCTAAAGAAGATTGTAAATAAAGTTGGTGCAAGAACACAACCTTGCTTCACTCCATTAGTTATTAGAAAGGGCTCTGAAAGAGCATCGCCATATCTGACTTGACCACGCTGTCCCTCGTGTAGCAAGATAATCATTTTAAGGAATTTGGGGGGGCATCCTAGTCTTTCCAGGATCTGCCACAGACCTTTTCTACTTACAGTGTCAAAGGCTTTGGTGAGGTATGGATACAATGCTATGATATATTATACTGCTAGAAAAAAAGCTTTATGGGCAGCAGTGAATGCCTATTTTTTTGTTGTGAAGTTTTGTTTCAAAAGTAATTAACATTTACACATCTGAGCCTAGAAATACTGAACTCTGAAATGAGTGCCAGTGTTCAGCTTTGGGTGTGGTCAGGATTTCATCTTTGATGTGTGCTGATTTGAACAGTCTTACATGTGCTGGAATGCTTGTGGGTGAGAGAGAAAATTCTGAAACTTGCGTCTTGTTGCTAAAATATTTCTTCTCAAGATGATCTCAGTTTGCAGCCTGGATCTGGAAAATGAAATTCCAAACATTAATGTTTTTACGGAAATAATTGTACATTAACCTTCATTTCTAACTGAGCTCGAAAATGAGTTACAAATAATGTCACAAAATGCAGCCACCTGAGGGCAGCAAATGAATGTCACAACAGAGTCTGTTGAGAAATTTGAGATGACTTCTAGGCTATGAAATAAAGTATTATTTGTACACAGATAAGGCTGGCATGTTTTTTTTTAAAAGTGTGGCTTATTGTTCCTGTTCCCTAAACAAAAACCAAATAGGCACAAAATGTGATGATAATATATCTTGCTGGAGCAGGTGAAACAAATTAGAACCCACCAACCAGAGCTTGGAAGATTAATTTTTTAAAAAGTAATTTGTTCCCATTCTTTGTTACACTGTTTGAGAAGAAACACATATTCCTCGTTACTTTATTGTAAAAAGGTAACATTTGTATGACTTATGCCGCTCATTGCTCTTTTAGTACTTTTTGGGAAAAAACTACTAAGGATTGTTAGGTGAATGGCATAAAACACCTTGGGTCAAAATAACTTTAAAAGTAACTCCAGAGAGTAACTAGAAGGTATTTCTTATTATAGCAGTAATGTAATTCCACTGATTCCTTCTTGTTTTGTTAGTTTTTGAACTGTGAATCCTATGTACTAAGTGCCAGAAAGAGTTAGCTGCAGGTATTAACTTGCGATGGAGCCAGAGTGGTGTACTGGCTTGAGTGTTGGACTACTACTCTGAATACCAGGGTTCAAATCCCTGCTCAGCCATAAAAGTGACCTTGGACAAGTCAGGCTCTCAGCCTCAGAACTCCCCATGATAGGCTCACCTTAGAGTCACCATAAGTCTGAAACTACTTGAAGGCACACAACAACAACATTAAACTTGCAACTTGTTACATACAAGCTCTGCTGCCAACTCACATCTATTTGCTTTTCAGCTAGCAGGACAGGTGTTCTTGTCATAAGCCTCAGTTTCTCTTATCTGTATGAAGAAAAAGCTGAGAACAGTTGCTTCTGTATAGAAACTTGATCCTTTAGGTTGCAGCTCCTGTTTGCTTTCAACAGAAGCCAGTGTGTCTATTTGTGGGGTGGGGTGGAGGTGGGAGGTATTTAAAAGTGTCAAGAGAACACACTGGGAAGACTCAGTTTTAGCCTGGACCCATCATGATGTTATCTGCTTCAGGAGCTGACTAAACTGTCATATGAAGTGATACGTCCATCTGACTCCCTGCAAGTTGCATTTCACTCACCATTTATTTATATTTATTTATTTATTTATTTATACCCCGCTCTTCAGCCACAAGGCTATCAGAGTGGCTTACAAATTATTTTAAGCAATAGCAATTTACACATCTATACTGCATTAAGCAGTTTCCAATGTGTGTTAGGTTATTGCCCCCACAAGCCGGGTACTCATTTTACCGACCTACGAAAGGACGGAAGGCTGAGTGAACCTTGGAGCCCTCTGGAATCGAACTTGCAATGTGGTGACTTGCAGTACTGGCATTTAACCACTGCACCACCACCATGGAGAAACTACAGTACAGTCATCTTCCACATTTGGGGGTTGAGCATTTGTGGATTGGATTATGGAAGGATTATGAAATATTTCTTTCTGGGTATTTTCTAGGTTCTCCAGTGCAATTCTATGGTATGCTTCCACCAGAAGTTGACCATAGAAAAATGTTGGAGGAGCTAGAGATTTCTAGAGAGAACATTTCTCTGGATCTATAAATGCCTAGAGAAGTGTTCTCTTGGGCAAAATAAATAAATAAATAGCAGGCGTATATTTGTGGTTTTTCCACTTTTGTCAGGGTCTTCTGCCCCTAACCCCCATGAAAGTGGAGGGCCAACTGTATACTCCAGTGCAGCTGGAAATAGGGCAGGGCTGAGGAACATGTAGCCTTCCATATGTTGTTGTGACTCCTGTCAGCTCTAGCTGGCATAGCCAATGGTGACAGATAATGGGATCTCTAGTTCAGCAATACCCCAAGGTCTGCAAGCTCCCCATCTTTGCATTACAGGCCTTCCAGATCAGAAAGGTGGGTTTCATACAGTCCTGAGCCTAAATATGGAGAAGCGCCACAGGTGTCAATGGGGCTCTGTTTAATAATAATAATAATAATAATAATAATAATAAAATTTTATTTCTATCCCGCCCCTCTGCAATGCAATCGGGGCGGCTTACAATATAAAACTCCATAGACACAGTACCCTAGCCCACCCACCCCTTAAAATAATATTAAATTATAAAAGATTAAAAACATACAGTAATTAAAATATATAAATTAGAAAGAAAAAAAATTAAAACATACAATAGCTAAAAAATCTAATTGCAGCTCAGAAGGACAGCCGAGTCTTGGGCCGGGATAGTTATTCAGGAAAGGCCTGCCGGAAAAGATCCGTCTTGACAGCTTTTTTAAAGCTGTCTAAGGTGGTAATAAGACGGATCTCGTCCGGCAGGCCATTCCATAATCTTTTCCCTGTTGTTCTCACATAGAAGATGGAGTGGAGAGATTGGACGCAAAAAAAAACCCCTCTTCCCACCCCTTACAATGCCAAATTGTATTACCTGGACAGTTGCGCTGGCAGGACTGCCAACACTGGGGGTTATTAAAATCTGTGGGATTCCATTTCAGTGGCAAAAATGCAGGAGGTAACATTTGACCATAAGACAAGTTTTCCAAATCCACACTATGATGTGTTTATGCAAGCCTTTCAAAATGCATAGCAAGCTAACTAACTTTTTAGAATGAGCTGACGGTCCAGAATAGGAAACTGGCAAAGGGCTGTGTAGAAATTATCACATTGGACTTCTCGCTGGAGAGAACTGACATGGCATGAGAATGGGAAAGAGAGGGACACAGTTTGTCTCCAAACAGCATAAGATCATCAGCTTAAGATTGTCCATGAGGTTCTTTTCCCAGTACCAGGCAGACGTCTAGCAGTTTTCATCTTTTTAAGTATGTCTGTTGTACGTTTAGAAAAGCAGAAAAGACCAGTCTCTTCTGGCAGGTCTACCCAGATGATTTTTAAATCAATAATTTTAAAGTATGTATTGATTTCTTTAATACATAATAGTTCTATATGATCTTTCAACTGGTATTATGTTTCTTATTTGATGTTCCTTGTCTTGATCGATAATTGGCAATGGAATGTGTCCAGAGGAGGGCGACTAAAAGGGTGGGAGGTCTGGAAGCAATGCCCTGTGAGGAGTGGCTTAGGGACCTGGGTATGTTTAGCCTGGAGAAGAGAAGGTTAAGGGGAGATATGATAGCCATGTTTAAATATTTGAAGAGATGTCATACTGAAGAGGGAGCAAGCTTGTTTTCTGCTGCTCCAAAGACAAAGACATAGAGCAATGGACTCAAGCTACAGGAAAAGAGATTCCACCTAAACATTAGGAAGAACTTCTTGACAGTAAAAGCTGTTTGGCAGTGGAAATGCACTGCCTCAGGGTGTGGTGGAGTCTCTTTCTTTGGAGGTTTTTAAACAGAGGCTGGATGGCCATCTGTCGGGAGTGCTTTGATTGGGTATTACTGCAGGCCAGGGGGTTGGACTAGATGGCCCTTATGGTCTCTTCCAGCTCTACGATTCTAGAATTCTATAGGGAAAAAAGGGTAGGAAATGATAACAACAACAATAAGAAATAACAGCAGGAAGTAATAATAATGATAGCAGCAACTAATGCGTCATAGTTGCCCATTCATGACCAAGCCTCTCTCAAATACTTCCTATTATAGCAGGAGTAGCTCATGGAAATACAGTGTTGCTGGGAAAATCTCTTTTTGCTCCCAAGTGCTGTGAGGAGTGCAATTAAGAACTGGAAGGGAACTGAGAAGCCTGTGAGAAGTAGGTGGTGAAGTCGTCACTCCAGCTACTGAAAAAGTCTCAACACATCAACCCTCTGAGTCCTGGCTTCATTACACCACTGTCTCTTCCTGTACTGGGGATATACTTGAACTCAAGTAGATTTTGTATTTTTATTAATTTAGATTATTCATTAAATAACATAACAAGCCAAAGTTGTTTTAAAATTCTTGAATTTAATATCTTTTAATGTAATTTATATATTATTTTTACAGATTTTAATTATTTTAAATTCACTTGAGACTGTAAGATATCAATAATAATGTTATCAATCAGATATTTGCAATAGTATTGTCAACAACATTTTAAAAATGCACACAAACCTCCTGTCTCAAAGAGACCAGCGGCTCAGCTAGACAGGAGAATTAATTGTGGACAATAGCACATTAACTCATCATCACAGCAGCATTCATTTGTCTCCATAATATATTTGCAAGATTGCTAGCATGGGAAACTATCTGTGTTTGAAGTTCACACAGAGCATGCCCACGACTAAAGATGGTGGCCGCGAGTGAATTATATGTGTTATTACCCCCCCAGTCCCTCTGATTCTCTTTTCACACCCTTGTTAAATCAGAGATACAGAAGAGCAATATTCTGCTTTAATTTTTTTTTTTTTTTTTTTTGCTTTGCTGTTCGAAAATAACACACAATTGCTTCTGTGAAAATTAATAGTGGCAGCTCCAGCCACTTCATCGCTGGCAAGCCTGCCCCCGCACGTGTCTGACCAATCACATTTTTTCCGGAATGTGCCCCAATTCAAATTGGCAAATCGCTGTAGGAGCTCATCTGGATAAAAGGTATTCCTCTCTCGTTCCATCTAGCTAACACCCAGGACAAGTTTAGTACATAGCTGCCAGCTCATTGCTTGAGTATCAACAAAGAGATAGGAACAATATGCAGTCTGGTGTATTCAGTGACTCCAATCCAGTGTTTTTATGAGTGGAAAGCCATTCAAGGTACGCTCATGGCAGAAGAAGGACAAGTGAACCCCCACTCCTCAGTTTCTCCTTCTGCTTGCATTCCCATGAAAGTCTGCTCTGGAGGTTGGGGACCCTCTGGAATAACAACCAGAGCATGTAGTGTGTGGGAGGGGTGGGGGGAATTAGGTGGAAATTACCCCACTTTGCTTTCCAGCAGGTGTCTCCACTGGATTCCAGTCCTTTTTGTGAATAGGAGCTCTTTTGTTGGTGGAAGGACAAACTTAGGATGTGTTCCTGGAAACATTATGCTGGATTTCTTAACCTTGCCTCCTAAAAATATGAATAGCTGAAAAAATGCTTTAAAAAATTAAAACTTGAAATGTTTGAATTGGTTAAAAATCAGTACAGCATGCTTGCAATGGAGGGGGAAATATTTTTTGATGTTGTTATAATGTTACAAACTAGACCACTGTGACAAATATGTCTCTCTCTGGCTTTTCTTCGCAAACGGAGATTCAGGAAGGACTCATCCCGCGCTTTCTGCAAGCGTGCTGATGACTAAAAAGGCCAATCCGAGATAAACAAGTCCGGTTGCAGAAAGCACAGCACAAGGTCTCCTTGGGTGATGTTTTTGGGTTGTGATTCTTTCTGCGTTGTCGTTTCTCTTCAAGACTTGTTCGGCGTGAGTTCTCAAATAAGGCTGCAGCATTGTGGATAGTGTGTCTCCATGCCTCCCGATGTGAGGCCAGGGCGGACCATTGTTGGTGATCAATTTGGCCGAGCCTGAGATGTTGTTTCAGGGAGTCTTTGTATCACTTTTTTGGAGCGCCCCTCTTACGCTGACCCGTGGCGAGTTCACCGTAGAGTAGTATTTTTGGGAGGCGATGGTCCTCCATCCTAGAAACGTGCCCTGCCCAGCGCAGCTGTGTTCTCAATATCATGGCCTCAATATTGGTGATCCCTGCTTGCTCAAGGACAGCAACATTCGTCACATAGTCAGTCCAGTGTATATTTAGGATTGTGCATAGACAGCGCTGATGAAAACGCTCGAGGAGTTGTAGGTGGTGGCGATAGGTGACCCATGTTTTGAAGCAGTGACAAATAATTGAATTTGTATGTAAAAATATTTTATTGTTAAAAATTAGAACGGAAAGAATAGATTTTAATTTAAAAATGGAAATATAAAATTAGGAAGGAATAGTAACAAAAACATATGGTTTTGTTTTAGAATAAAGGGTAGATTTCTTAAAAAGTCAAAATGATCTTTTCCCCATACGATCCCAATTGTTTAATCTAATAGTGATGTCAGAAGTGAGTGTGGACAGAAATGGAACTGGGCAAAGTCTGCAGCTTTGTCTGCTGCTTTAGTAATCAGAAAGTACAGATTTAAGTGCAAGCTCAGGCTTTATGGTTTCTTGAAGCAGATGAACAGCCTCTTCTGCAAGTGTTAAAGCAATCAAAACTGTATTCCTTTCATGACAATCAATGGTCTCATGAAGGAAGCCTGTCTGCTCTCATGCTAAAAGCTACCAGGAAAGTGCATTGTACAAGTGTGCATCTTTATGCTGTAGGAAAGATGAGCCAGGCATTTTCTTCCAAGAACAACTCTATAAGGACTTTTTCAAACGGTTGAAAAAACCCATGAGGAGGTTGGGAGAAGAACGGAGCTGTTGCGCTTACAAAGCCCCGTTTCATACGGCACAGTCCCATTTCATAGGATGCAGTCCCCCTCCGTCCTCCTCCCGACCTCCTCCTGACCTTCCCCTGTGCTGCTCGCACCACTTTTTACTGACAGAGAACCTCGGCACAAGCGGCACAAGCAGCACGGGGGAAGGTCAGGAGGAGGCCAGGAGAAGGACAGAGGGGGACTGCATCCTATGAAACGGGGCTGTGTAGGCATGACAGCCCCGTTCTTCTCCCAACCTCCTTGTGGGTTTTTTCAACCATTTGAAAAAGTCCTAAGTCCAGGATTCATTACAGCTATTTATTTTGAGATAAGAAAGACATGCATAACTAGAGACTTGCCTTCTTGGTTTTCCTGTGCTTAAGCAGGACTGGAGAACCCTGTGGCCCTCCAATTCTTAATGGACTTCTGCTTCCACCATTCCAGTGTATCCAGTATTGAGGAATGCTGGGAATTTGTAGTTTATTTTAGGACGTTATCATACCAGCCTGTTGTCTCATAGCAATCACATTGTTGAAGCAAATGGGAACATACCAGTTTGAAAACAATCACTACCATACTTTTCTGCAATCATGCAATTGCTCACTTTTCTGCACCAGTTCGCGAACCCTACCTTCCTACCCCTGTATGCCCTTTTAAATTTTTATTTTGCCACAATTGTGCAATTATGGCAACATGATAAAATAAAAAAAAGAAAAGAAAAAATAGAAAATGTAGTAAATCCAACCTCAGCCTTCATGGAAATAGCAAGGGTGGGGGGAGAATCATGCTCACACACATCACATGACTACTGGAATGTTGCTGCAGCAGAAAGGACTATTGTATCAGGGCCAATAATGGAAAAGCAGCATGTGTTTTCTTTGTCAATGAAAAGGTAATAATAATAATAATAATAATAATAATGATGTTTATTTGTATTCCGCCTCTCCCATTAGGGTCGGGGCAGCAAACATCATTTAAAACATTAATCCATAATCAACAAACATTAAAATAACATGATTAAAACCACTATACAATGGTTTTTGTTATAATTAATTTGGAATAATTAATCCAAATTTTACCTATAAAAACACTATTAAAATAACTTAAAATAAGAAAAGGCATAAAACATTTTTTTTAAAAATGACAAAGTAGTAAACCAGAAAGTGACAGCCAGACATCCAATCTAATCTGGGAAGGCCTGCTGGAAGAGATCCATCTTAATAGCCCACTTGAACATCCCCAGATTGTCAAAGTCTCAGATCTCCTCCGGCAGGCCATTCCACAGGCTGGGAGCGGTGGTGGAAAAGGTCCTCTGGGTGACTGTGGCCAGTGTGCTCCACCAGCATTTGAAATGCAAAGCAGAAACCAGAGAGGCATGACATTGTGTGATATGTACTAGCCAAAGATGCTATTATCTGGCTGTAATTGTGATTTACCAGCCTCATGTGATAAAGTCCTTAGTCTTTTATTTCATAAAAGTATTTATTTGCAGCCCATCCAGGTTCCCAAGATGATGCACAACAGATAGAAACATTATTTTAAAACAGATTAGAACATTTTAAAATAAAAATACCAGTTTTTAAAAAACGAACAATTAAAACAGTCTCCACAACCAATCCCCAAACTGCTTTTAGGGACCAAAGATCATGTGGAACAATAGTCTTGGCCATATGCTCAGTAGGAATGGAGCTAGTGTTAGCATGCCCTAGTACCCCCTCCCCATGATATCTCATAATTGGAAATATTGGACACTTTGCGGGTCAGGTTGGCTGGGGTGAACCAAAAAGTTCAGGTGGAGGTCATAATGACCTGGGATGTGTCTTAGAAATATTTTGGCAAGCAAGCCCATATTAGGATTGTGCAAAAGCCCCTTGGTAAACATAGTCGTTAAGGAGGTATGTGCCAATCCTTTCTGGGGCACCTCAGCAATGAGTCATTCAACCAATTAAGTGACAGTTCTCAAATCTACTTCTGAGGAAATATCACTTCATACCCCCTCCTGTCCAATATTGCAAGGTTGTCATAAATACACCAATTCCTACCTCCATCAATTCCTATTCCAGTCAGCTGAGTTTCAATTTCCTTTGGTCTATCCCATGGGGAAGCCATCTGGGCTTTGTCATAACTTTGAGGGAGCCCTGGTGGCACAGTGGTTAAATGCTGGTACTGCAGCCACAATGTGAGTTCAATCCTGCAGGGCTCCAAGGTTGACTCATCCTCGATCCTTCCGTAGGTCAGTAAAATGAGTACCCAGCTTGTGGGGCAATTAGCTAACACATTGTAAATTGCTCAGAGAGTGCCTTGCACTATAAAAAGCAGTGTAGATGTTTAAATGCTATTGCTAAACAATTTGTAAGCCTCTCTGAGAACTTTTCTGGCTGAAGAGTGGGGTATAAATACTCAAATAAATAAATATATAAATAACCAGAGTACCCCTTCAGGATATGAAATAGGGTATAAATATTAACCCCCCCAACAATAGAAAGGTGTGCCACAGTGGACAAACCTGGCCACTCTCTGTCTTGGTATGCCCCCACACTGGAATCTCCTGTGCCACCCTCAGAGGCCTGTCTGAGTATCTTCGCTACATAAAACTCTGCTCTTCAAGACTGGTAACTATTGCCTTATTTCCTGAATCTCTCCCTCTATCCAATCTTTCTGCCTTACTCCTCTATAGCCTTGTATGGTTCTTAGGAACCTGTGTTGCATGTGTGAATGCATTTTGTGTTATTTCCAATAGAATTACTCTATTTTACTTTAAAGCTGGAGTGTTCTCTACAAAGGTGGAAATATCCCTGCGGTTACCCTCCTCTGCAGACATCTGTTTAAGCTAATAATTTCCCTAAATAATAATAGAGATCTTGGCATCATGGGTGGGCCTCTAAAGCACCCCCCAACTCTTAGGGTAACACTGGTCTGACTGCCCATGGGATGGAGTTCTACAACTGAGCTGCTGCTATAGAGAAAGTCCTATCTAGTATACTTACCAACCTAGCCTATCAGGGTAACTGGGCACACAACATCTGTTTCACATCTGTACCCATCTGGTGGGCTATAGAGTTCCCTATTCCTGCCCTTAAATGTTCCTATAGAAATACCCAGCATGGCAAGATGTCAAGTTACAATGTTCTGGAAATTGTTAGAAAACTTCAAAAGGAAGGTTCAGCAACATCCAAGGCTGGCCCAGTTTAAATGAGAAGTCTGAATAAGACTTAGCCTTGTTTCCCACTTCTGTCCCAAAACTATGCTCTATTTTCCTTTCTAGTTTTGCTCCTCCCCATTTCCCATTCTACCAAGCATTTGGCATCATCATCACTTCCTCCACTAGCCAACCTGATGAAAACAGTAGTTGTAATTGCACTCAAGAGCTTCAGGTTCATCAAGGCCTCTTTACACAAGCGTGAATGTAGAAAATAGGTACTTGAAAATGCATGCAGCGTACAAGTGTATTTCCTAGAGTTCCAGACTGCACATGTTGGCATACAGGGACACTCCTCAGGGAACTGGTTGTAGTTCCTTGTTCAGTGTGCACTTAGAACAATATAGGAAGCTGCCTTATACTGAACCTAACCATTTGTACATCTAGCTCAGGTCTATCCATACTTGTTGGGGTGTAAAAGCTTAAAAATCAAAAATTCGTTAAAGATTCCAGGGTGCAAGCCCTTTGGGAAAGTTTTCTTCAAAGTTAAAATGGACAGGGATTAACTTCTAATATAGCAGCGTGCCAGAGACTGGAAAGTGGGACTCAATCAGTAAAGTACTCAGCCCCCCAAGCTGCTAAGAACAAAAGAAAAACAACTTCTTCTTGAAAGGAATACTTAAGCATTTACTAAATAGGAGGCTGCATTCTAATGGACTAAAGGATTTAGGTTAGGATAGAAGTCGTGACTCACCATCCAGTGTGACCTGGGAAAAATAAGGAAAGGCAGGCATCCCTATGGGAGCATGGAGGAATACATCTTTTTTTTCAGAGGTAGAAAAAGAGTAATAAAATTTTGAAACCACGTAGACCTTGGTCACATGATCATACAGCTTGGACTACAAGCCAAGCCCACTAAGGATAGGGGGAGGAGAAGGGGGAGGTACTCTTTGACATGCAGGAGGTCCCTAAAACTTCCTGAGACTTGCTTGCTCTAATAGCCAGGGTGCAGGAAGAATGCTGGATTTTTTCAACAATACTGTACTACCTACCTGGAGATGTCAAGAACTGAACATGTGACCTTCTGTGTGCAAAGCATGTGTCCTGCTATGACCTGCTATGGGCTCTCTTGCTCTTATCCCTGTTTTATTTTATATTTTTTAGTCATGAAGTATAAAAGAAGGTCTTCTTTACATGTCCAGGCTTAACTTGGAGAAATAAGAATTGGTATATAGGTGCTGGGGTAGTGAATGCTGTCATAGTACTCTGGTGATCTAGGCCTTACTTTACTGATGTTATCAATAGTTCACCAGAAAGTACACTGCATAGTTCTATGCACTCATAAGAATGAAACTGTTGCCCTCCAAAATGGTCCTCAAACCAGAGTCTCTTATGGCTTTATCAAGGACAAAGCACACTTCAGGTAAGAGTATCTGAGGAATTTGATTTCTGAATTTCACTATGAAAGGTGCAGACTTGCTCTTCACCTCCCAACCAAATGTAGGTACCAGAACTTAAACATTATTGATCCACTTCTTGAATGCTCTGATTCGGTTCTCAGTTCAAAAAACACACCAGGGTATTTTTTTTTTTTAAAAAAAATACAAGTACTGAGAGTAATTCTTCAAAAATATTATTGAAATCTGCATTTTTCTGTGAATTAAAAAAAAGTAACTAGGAGATTTGTGGAGAGATGACACCAGAGATAAGAGAAACACAGCAGTATGAATGAAAGGAAAAAGGATAGGAATATGGGCCCAAAATGATTAATTTGTTTGAGCGAGTTTCATTACTGGGTAGAAGAAAAGTCCCATATAGAATCATAGAATCATAGAATTGCAGAGTTGGAAGAGACCACGAGGGCCATCCAGTCCAACCCCCCTGCCACGCAGGAAATCACAATCAAAGCATCCCCGACAGATGGCCATCCAGCCTCTGTATTTTGTACTTTTGTATTTTGTATTTTGTATTTATAGTATTTTGTAAAGTCTCAGCTCATGAAGGAGAAGCACTGGCCCCACCCCCTCACAGATTAATGCGGCAAGAAACATGACAGAATGGATTTGTAGGCTCATATGTACAAAAATGACATGGATTAGAAAAAGACTGATTCAACCATTCCCAAATTTCCAGGTCATATTGTGAATGCTTTCCAGAGGAGGAGCAAAGTGACACAATTACTTTAAGGCAGGGGCACTCAGCACAGGTGTTCATACAGAGAGATTCACTGATAACATGTTTCCAGTTCCAGTTCCTGATCATTTAAATAACAACATTCCACCATGTTAAGGATTTGTTTTAATTTCCCCCTCCAGCCTGTTTTATATGTTGCTAGGGAGTACTGGTGGCTATGCTTCCCCATCAACATGAAGATATCATCTTTTCTTACTAAATGCATATTTTAGCCAACACGTCCCAGAGGTAGAAATCTGGGCAAAAATCAGATGGGGAGCTCAGACAACTACAATGCTTCTCTATATAAAAATAAAATCAAAGTCTTGAACATAGAAAACTAGCTATCAGGGTATATTAGTTTTTGTTCAGATATGCTAGCTTTCTATGTAGGTACTCATTTTATTTAGAATGGAGGAACATGCAGTCAGATTAATCCTCATTTGCAATGTGAAGCAGTTCAGTTTAGATTAACGTTTAACATCCTGGTATAAAACCGACCTTTTTATTTAATCCCACACATACTCATCACAGGCTCCCAGGAAAAAAGGGGCAAACTCTACTCTCTGTTTTGGAGAAAAAGGTGGGGAAGCAGATGACCTCTCTTCTTAAAATTGATCCTGTTTTGGTTGTCTGTACCAGAAAGACATGGTTTGAATTTCTCTCAATGGTCCACTCCTTTTGTTCACTTCTGATGGGCACTGATATTGAATTATGCACCACCACTGTTATTTAATGTTGGTTCAGTCTTGACTGTGCTATGATGCTTCTCCATATGTTAATACACTATGAAAATGAATGGAGATCTCCTCCCAATGTTGTATTACAGCAAGGCTGATGAAAATGTGAGCAAATAGGACAGGCAGCCATATTAAAATATAAATTAATCCCTGTGTAGATTAACGCTTTGTGTCTTCACTCTGAACCTAGCCAGCTGAGTACCCAACACCATTAAACATAAGAGTATTAGCTAGCTAGAAACAGTCTATCCCATTTATGGTTAGGGTGGGAAGGAACAGCGCTGGAGTTATACAATAGACATCCTGGAGATCCATCACCACTTTTGGTAATATAAAATATTACCACTACAACTGCTTTCCCATTCCTCCAGGTCAGAACACATTGCTAATGCTTCCCTTATGGGGGAGTCTAGATGCTAGAGGATAACATATTACAGGATCTACCCAAGCAGTACAAAATACCCTCCTTATTCCTTCTGAAATGACTGGAAGCAGCGCTTGCTCACAACAGGCACCATGTTCAGATCCTATACTTCCCTCTGGTGGCGAATGATGGAGAAATTCTGGGGTTAAGAGAAAAAAATGGCTAGATTTGGGGGTAAGGGGGAAACAGAGATGGCATATTTGAAAAGACACTCCACCTTGCTGGTTTAAACTAATAGTATTTTTCTGAAGTCTAGCATATAAATATACATATTTTGTATCAGAACCTACTTAGCTTTAGAGCTAGGAAAACCTAGGTGGGTGCAAAGGACAGGATTTTTGATACTGTAAGAGACAACGGTCGCTAAGCATTAAAAGAAGATTGATCTATCCTGCAGCCTATTATCCAACAGCCTACTAAACCAGTAGGGATGTGAATAAAAAATTAAGAGGAGCAGCCCAGAGCTGGAAAGCCTCTAGAACAGAAATTTCAGGTGATCAACATAAGTAAGTGCTTCCTATTCTGGAAGTAAGTGTCTAGGTGAGGGAACAAGTACAGCCACGCCCTACCCACCAATATGGAAGAGTGGAATGAGAATAATGGAAAATACCCTTGTGAATTTTAACCTCATACATTTCTAGGAAGACCTTACTGGCTAGAATCAGCCATTTACTGCAGTCTGGTGGGAGTGACTGAAAGCCTATCAATTATGATAACAAAGTGGACTTGGAAGTCTGTCAGTCTCAATGCACATCCCCATTCCTGCTGTATGTATTATTTGGGGATGGAGATGGAAAGGAAAGGAGGCATTTGTGGCAGCTGTCCTGAGTGGGTCATCCTTCTGATCTAACAAAGTAGATTACTGGATAAAATGTGTTGCAGCCCTTAGATCAGCCATTTGTACTAGGATATAATAGGCCTGAAACCAGTGGGAAAATGCTAAGATAGAGAGAGCCTTTGCAGAACTAACAGCAGATTTGTGAGCTCAGCTGGACATACTGAAAGACTGGTCAACAAGACAAGGCAGATCAATATAGCAAAGGACCACTTCCATGCAAGACAATTGTGGACTCTTAGGTCATCTTCACCAAAAGGTGCCTGGAGATCCTAGGACTAAGCAGCAGAAATTGCCAAAAGACAGAGGGAAGCAGAACTTATCAAGGCAAAAACATTGAATAAAGTTAGCCTCTGCTCCCTTTTTGAAAAGCCTCATGGGCTGCCTAATATTTGAGAGTGATGAGAATTTGATAACAAAGAAAAATGTAGGGAAATTGAGTGTATAGCAAAATTTGCTGGTGTAAGGAATCATAGCCTGTGTCGGGTGGTGGGTATCTGGCTGGGCAGTCAAATCAGGTTCAAGTAATCAGGCATCTGTGCTCAAGTCCGTTCAGCAGTTCACCTACCTGGGAAGCATCATCTCCTCAGATGCCAAGATTGACAAAGAGATCGATCACAGATTAGCAAAGGCATATAGTGCATTTGGAAGACTTCACAAAAGAGTCTGGAGCAATAAACACCTGAGGCAAAGCACAAAAATCAGTGTGTATAGAGCCATCGTACTGTCTATCCTCCTTTATGGATCTGAAACATGGGTCACCTATCGCCACCACCTACGACTCCTCGAGCGCTTTCATCAGCGCTGTCTACGCACAATCCTAAATATACACTGGACTGACTATGTGACAAATCTTGCTGTCCTTGAGCAAGCAGGGATCACCAGCATTGAGGCCATGAGATTGAGAACACAGCTGCGCTGGGCAGGGCACGTTTCTAGGATGGAGGACCATCGCCTCCCCAAAATACTACTCTACGGTGAACTCGCCACGGGTCAGCGTGGGAGGGGCGCTCCAAAAAAGCGATACAAAGACTCCCTGAAACAACATCTCAGGCTTGGCCAAATTGATCACCAACAGTGGTCCGCCCTGGCCTCACATCGGGAGGCATGGAGACGCACTATCCACAATGCTGCAGCCTTATTTGAGAACTCACGCCGAACAAGTCTTGAAGAGAAACGACAATGCAGAAAGAACCACAACCCAAAAACATCACCCAAGGAGACCTTCTGCTGTGCTTTTTGCAACCGGACTTGTTTATCTCGGATTGGCCTTTTTAGTCATCAGCGCGCTTGCAGAAAGCGCGAGATGAGTCCTTCCTGAATCTTCGTTTGCGAAGAAAAGCCAGAGAATCAGGCAAATAGGTGCCAGTGTGGGAGATGGCAGTGGCTAGATGGTGCAAAACGCAATTAGGGTTATGTAATCCATCAATGTTGTGTGTTCTGTTTGTGTCTCCTACCCTTTTCTACTGTGAGATCACATTCAGAGTTGGAAATTCCTCAGCCAAGCCACATGGGCCTGATTATGTGGTTGGATCTGTAGGCTGGTGGATGACAAGATACCCAAGGATGCGTGCTTTACCCGTATGTGGCTAAATGGTTAAAGAGCTGTTTTGTGGAATGGGCAGTGTGGGCACAGCCTTTTGCCTCTGACATGGATATTGCAGACCAAGCATATATATGAGCTTAACTTTAATTCTTCAATTCCCCTTGGTGGGGCTTGCATCCTGCATCAGCAGTGCTGTTTCCTGTCTTGGGGGATCTATACAGCACACTAACCACACAACTCCTGTAAGAGTGCACTTGTGACTTCTGTTTTTCCTTATCCTGGTTCCTCTCTTTCTCTCCTTGAAAAAACAACAACTCTTCTACACAGATGGGCAGCTGCATCCACCAGCAAGATGTGAACTTTCACTGTAGGGAAACTTGCATCATTGTTACATGTGCCTCCTCCCCAGAAAGCTCACTGGGATTTATACACTGCCTCTCTCTCCCTTCCTGTATTGTCAGTCAAAACTGTGGTTATTTGATGCACATGTGTTAGGTACACTGGGATCCAGCCACAAGCACCCCAGGGATCCCTGGAGGCTGTCTGTATCTGCTGTGGAGCTTCTCACAGTTGAAGGTGCTGTGGCATCTTTTGCTATGGAGGCAAGGGAACACTGTAAGACTGGTACAAAGGATCATACACTACACTAATGTTATGCTGGCATAAACATCACAAATAGGGTGAAAGCAGTGGACTACCCTATAGGTGGACAGAATGCCATGTGAGGATCAGCACAAGCCTGGTGACCAAATATGCTACTGTTATCCCTCTGAAAGGGGGCAGGATGTAGATTTGGATGTGCCAGACAGTAGGAAGCTCCCTTATGTTAGCTCAGATTGCTTGTCCATCTGGTTCAATATTGTCTTCGCCAACTGGCAGCAGCTCTCTAAGGTTTCAAGTAAAGATATCCCCATTAACCACTACCTGACCATTTAAGTGGGAGATGCCAGGAACTGGGAGTCCCACATGCACAGTACATAAGCTCTCCCTAAGGTGCCTCTCTTAGATCTATAGTATGTAGACATATGCTCTTTGTTACTGGTTCTGGGACATGGTTTGAGCTGAAACGATATTTGGATATCTGGGAATAAATGTCTTAACTGCTTGGATATTTGTGTCTGTGCATGAAAAAATGCCATCAATTGAAGATGTTATATAAATGGGAAAACAGAAATGTGCATTAGGTTTTGGCACAAAAAACTAAATGTTAATGACGATCTTTTAGATGGATGCCCAGGTTACATGTTTTGAGGTACATGAAATTCATGGTATTGTTACATATCATCTTTTAATATTCATTTTAAAGAGTACTAGTTGAAATGGGGCCATTCAGGCAAGAAGTTCTAACTTGTAGTGAAAAATAGTATGAAAGAACACTGTGATGCCTGAAAATATATCTATCATCAAGGAAACAAACATGTATGATCATCTCCTATGTTCTTAATTTTGTTAGCTGGGTAATTTATCTTATAATTCAGGCTAATCAAAATTTTTCTGGGGGCCAACATTTCTTGTCAAGGTCCTGACTTTTCCCTCAGTCTTTTGAAAAGCAATATACTTGATTTAGTGGGAAGAGCAGAGAAACTGCTTGCAGCAGTTTTGAATTTAAGACATGTAGGTGCCAGTTTTTTTTAACTGGACTAGAAGCAGTTTGGGAACCGAAGGAATTCTTGTTGCCTTGGGGAATCTGAGGCAGGACCAGTGGCTTTGCTGTTTGCTGAAGACTTATTTGTTTCTGTTATGTATTTCTGCTTATGTATTTGTAAGAGAAGGACTATTACCAGAGGCAATACTGTAAGACCTCAGTGCTCTTTCTTTGAATGGAAATTAAACCTTTAACTGCTGAACGGACTTAAGCACAGATTTGCTGAAGGCAATGTGGGGATGATGGTGTTCATCCTGTGGTGCAGGCTGGTAAAGAACTTCCGTTTTCTTCAGGTTGACTTCCAGCCCAAACAGCTCTGCAGCTGTTGCAAAGCAGGATGTTAGGTGTTGCAGAGCTGCTTCTGTGTGGGCAACAAGGGCTGCATCATCAGCGAAGAGCAGCTCACGGACTAGATAGTTTAGAGTCTTAGTGCGAGCCCTCAGAGGCTTAAGTTAAACAAGCTACCATCAATAAGGTAACGTATATAGATGCCGTGCTCTTCTTCGAGCTCTGCCGTAGCCCTTTGGAGCATCATGCTGAAGAAGATTGTAAATAAAGTTGGAGCAAGAACACAACCTTGCTTCACTCCATTATGACAACGCAGAAAGAATCACAACCCAGAAATATCACCGAAGGAGACCCTCTGCTGTGCTTTCTGCAACCGGACTTGTTTATCTCGGATTGGCCTTTTTAGTTATCAGCGCGCTTGCAGAAAGCGCAGGATGAGTCCTTCCTGAATCTTCATTTGTGAAGAAAACCCAGAGAGGGAGAGAGGAAACCTTTTAATATTGTGCCTAACAGTGCTATCCCTGGGCTTCTCACTTTTGGAGAAAGTAGAAAGAAGTGCTGGAAAGTACCAGAGCAATCTGAAATATTACAGATTACAAATATGAAGCAATACTATCTGCTGCATACAGCATAGACACATGGAAGTTTTATGGCAGAAATGAAGTTTCCAAGTGTGTACATACAGAGAGGGAACTCATATTACCCTAGAGAAGTCATGAAGGCAGGTGAGATAGGAAGGACTATAAAGTATACAGATAGTTCAGGATTAAAACAAATAAATGATAGGTGGTTTCAAAATTTTGTTTGTGTCATGGAAACTAGGTTGGCCTTAATCTCTGGAGTGCTAGGCAAATATGCTGACTTTCCATCTTGATGAGAGATATTCCTCTTACGTTACTGATGAGACGGTGGCTTTGAGGACAAGAGAAAGGACTAAAAAATAATTAGATGGATGGCAGACTAAAAAGGAGCAATGAAACAAAAAGCAGCCAAAAAGCACAGCTCATTTAACCTCTAAAAACAAATGCATCAATGTCCATATGTGTTTTCAGGGAAAGATGGCTGCTCTATCATCTATGTCAGGGAGCTTCACCCACACCACTGTCTGTCTTTATGCACTTTTCCAGAAGGAAAGCTCAAACTCTACAGGGTCAGTCGCTTACACAAAGCAGTTCAACACAGGGATACAGGGAAGCAACATATATGGGGAAAAGCAGTTCCCTGCTGCTAATGTATGAAGAAGGAGTGTTAAAAATGACAAGTGAAAGTGAGAATACATTCAAAATACTACAGAAAAGCACATGATGGAGGTAAGGACTATATGGAGAAAGGATGTAATTTTTTTTATGAACAAGATTTTTTTAAAAGAAATCACAACCACCTCATATGTAATTTAATTTTATTGCATTTTATAATGCCATTGTCCATACAGATTACATGCAGCTAGATCTACTGTACAAGGGTTTACCGTCTGCCAGAGCAGACACACAGAAGTCCAGAGTACAAATACACAGCAATGCTATTTCCTTTATACAGAGTGGAAATATGGCAGTGTGAAGCAGTAAGAGGAGGATGGATCAAAGATTTACAGACATCCTTTCCCCCTCCCCAGTAACCTTTCCTTTCACACTGACTTGCCACCTGCTAAAAGGATGATCACATCAAACCAACAAATGTGAGGAAGAAAAAACCCACAATATTAAAGGTTACTGCATGTCTTGCCCCCTTTCTTTGACCCTTCCTGTGTACCAGAAGAAGGAAAAGACAACAGGGCAGAGTGCTGACATGCCAAAGTCCCCCACCTCCCACCATATGTTGGGTACTATGAGGGAGAAGAGATCCATTTGCAACAGAGAAAATTTAATTAGAAGAAGCCCCTGAAGGACAACACAAAATATTATAAATGAACAAATCAGGTCATGCCAGGAGACATGTTAACCTCCCATTTTCATCCAGTGAGATCAATGACCCCCCCTGCTTATGCTGAATGGCTAAGCTGATATGGTTTGAGTCACTAGTCATTGGTTCTTGGGTGTTTTCCTGCCACCTGAGATTCAGTGAAAGATTTGGAAGACAAGAATGCCAAGTGGTGAAAAGCTCAGAGAAGCAGAGCATCAACTCTTTGGGAAGGTCACCAGGAAAACTGCTCCTCATAGCATATGAGCAAAATGAAAGAGCAGAGCAACTGATCTCCAGTATTTCACTCCTACAGTAGCACAGCCCCCTTACAATGAGTATTAAGAGAACTTCAAATTGATAATTGCATCAGCACTTTGAAACCTTCTAAACTGGAAAAAATGAAACACAAAATCCCAAACCAACAACCTCCTCTTGCAGATTCTGGAGCGTTTCTATGTTTATGTGGAGCTGAACACCTGAAAATTCAGAGCATGGATAAAATAGGACAGAAATTTGTATAATTTTCATATTGGGATTTCTGACTTTCTCCTTGAAAAATATCTATATTAAAAATTATGTAAACAACATACAAAACTGAAACACACACCTTTGGTTTCATACAACATGTTTTGCTTCTGTTCCTACTGCTCTAACTCCCAGGAAGTGAGAAGGGAAGGGAAATGATTACACCACTGTCTCAGGGTTTTTTTGGCAACTGTCTATCTCCTCCCATCTTCACCATTTCGACCAACTAATTTACAGAAAGAAAACAAACCAAAGACAACATAAAGAATTGGAACAGCATCCAAGTCAAGATATAGAGAGATACAAGAATGGCTTCCTAAATTCCAGAACAAGGGGAAAAAAAACCTTTCTATAATATTCCCTGCATTAGTTTCATCACAGGATAGTTAAACAGACAATAATAAACTAATTTTAGTAGGTTTTCAACCAGCATATAGATCAATATATACATATACTATCCTGCCACAAGTTGTGTTTGGTCTTTCCCGCACTACCCCTTTAAAAGCCATTTTGAGGTAACAAAAATAATAAAATATTTTAAAAATTAAGTACTACATGTAGTTTGAATGAAATAAGAGTTCCATGAAAAGTTATTTGTGCAAAAACAGATGTACCTAATGTAATTGAAACTTGGGGAAGGCTAGCACTGCCAAGATACCTGTAGCCAAAGAAACAGACCCCACCTTGCCTAGACTCATGGCAGTCATACTGTTGCTTCAGCTCATACTGTATGAGGGACAACCAACCAGAATCATAAGAGCTTGGAGCCATTAAAAAGAAAGAAAGAAAGAAAGAAAGAAAGAAAGAAAGAAAGAAAGAAAGAAAGAAAAGCTCTTTACTAACCTTCTAGATGACATATGGAATAATGATAAGCAGGCACATTGATGAAGTATGAAAGTTGAAAGAAGGCCTTATAGGTCCTGTTTCTGTTATATAAGCATATAAATGTGGATGTTTTGGTCGTGTATTTACTAAATTTATTGAAAACTAAACTGGGGAGAGGGAACTTAAAACTTTTAGGTCTTTAACTCTGTCACCAACAATAATGGTCTAGGAAACCTTTTTTGGTATGTGAAAAAAGACCAGGGCACATGCAGTCCCAGAAGAGAGAGCAAAATCTACAGATCAAATCAAAGCTTTGGTACCCATTTGGTACAGAGTATTCAGCCAGTTATCAATTTTTCTAGGAAGGAGTTAAGAGAAACTACGAATGGCTCAAGCTTATTTTAAACAAATGATTAATTGAAATATCTCTTGGCACTGTTTGAACACTTCCTCCCCAATCATTAATATTCCGTGGGCTTATGGCAATGTAACAGAACAAGAAACTGACACCCAGGGCAGTGGCATGGTAAACCAACCACCGCCATTTGCCTGATAGTTGCTCACATCCTAACAGTCTTAACTATGTCTCTTGTTGTCCATCCGTTTTAGAGATTCTGTTCTACCCAGAGAAAGCCCTTATGTAAAGGAATTCTCACAGCAAGATGAACATTACCACATTGGAATCCTCCCCTGTAATTCAGGAAAAACAATAATAAGACACTCAAAGCCACGGCCTTGACATAAGATTGGACAGATCTGGGAACTTGAGCCAGATTTAAACAAAAGGTAGGAGCTAAAGAAAATGTTGCTAAAGGAAGTCTTAGCAGTTCAATCAATAAGAAAGATCACAGCCAGTTTTACACTTCAAGCTGTTAAGAGGGCAAAAACCACCCCAAACTGAATAGCTTTAGCAAACATCATATTGATTCAGTGATACTGAATTACATTCATTCTTCAGTGTCCCTTTAAGGACTGTGTCAGTGTTAGTCAAGCATGTTTAAAGCCCTAGGAAATAATAATCTACTGATTATTAATCAAGCAGAATGTAAGATTCTTAAGGTTGTGGCTAGAGGGAACACAAATAGGGCAAGTTTGGATCAATTGCCAAGTTAAGTCAGTGGGAACCTATTACTGACAGGGATAAATTTAGGATCTGCTTGTCTCTGTATAGCATTTGCCATTTTCCAAGTTATTACCTTTGCAGTTTTATATGTGGACAAACCACGAATGCACAAAGAAATCCTCTTATTGAAATGGGGATTCTTTGCATGTATGTAAAAGATGACCTAAATTTTAAATCATCAGAACCATTCTGATGGTTTGGTATCATTTCTTTCATTGGGACAGTGGATTTGGATTCAACACCCAAAAAAGATTCAAAGCAATGTCAACAGCACAATGACAAATACACATATAAACCCTGTACTGGGCAAATCTATAACAAAATCTTCAGTATGCAAGGCAGATACTTGAAGACAGCACATCCAATGTTTTAGACCTAGTGGGCTGCAATGAGAAGAGCCCTTCTGACCTTTGATGGGGCAGGGATCACTTGCCTGAGAAACTGAATATTGTGATAATATCTAACAGAGATGAATACACAGTTTCCCTTCAGTAATTAGTAACTTCTCAAGAGGGGTTATAAAACCAACATATGAGGCGTATCACTTGATTTTAGGTAGCAGCACATGTGATCATATGCTCCACCATATTAAAACAAATGAATGCACAAGACATCAAGGAGAGCCCTCCTTCCCAACAACTGTCTTTTTATGGGGAGAGAATTACTTGTTTAATGTATGTGAACTGAAATTCAATCACACACACCCATGTCTCAGATGCATTATTTCAGCAAGAACTAGACCTAAAACTATCCTGAAGGATGCACACCTTAATACTGTCATACAAAGGCAGAGAGGAACACTAATTAGCAGGAATGAATAGAAGTGGAATACAGTCCAGAGATGATCAATTCTGGGAGAAAACTGAGTGATACGGGGGGCATCTTATGTTAAAGACTGAAGCCTACTTTCATTTGAGCCTAACCAAAGGGTTTTCAACATTGGTTTTACAAGATGTTTTGAATTTCCAACACTCAGAATCCTTAACCATTTGCCATGCTGGCTAGGGCTTCTGGGAGTTGACATTCAAAACATCTGGATTAAAGAATGAGAACCACTAGATCAGATAGTATTTAGAGGAAGTCAAAGTTCTCAGAAAAGACAAGTTTCCAGCACAATGGCAAGCTGAGCTACTGATGCTGCATTGGCTGCTCCTAATCCAGAACACAGTACCAGTTTATATATACAAACAGAAGAATGGTTTAGCTTTTCTTGGACAAAGTCATGGTCATGGCAACATGATTCCAGGCAGTCCAATTTGTAAATGGGGTGTTCGGAAGTGTTCAAGGACTGGTGAAAAATGAACAACCACTGAGAAGCATAACAGAGAGAAGAGTTCAGTCTAACAACCTTTTTCAACACCTGCAGCCCTAACTGAGACAGTAAAGGCGAAGTTTTGTCATTTGATGGTACCAATGTATGGATTTGTTCTTGATAACCGAACAATATGGCCACAACTTTGCAGTATGGATCTTTCCAAATTGGTTTACAATAGGTGGTTGAATATATTAGCCCAAGGTACTAAGATCTTGTTTCTTGGGCTTCTTAATTTAAATGGGTTGAAGTGAACAAACCCCAAAAGTAAGACATGGTTGTTGGTTTAAACAAAGACAGTTATATTTCTAAAGATAATATCTTCCTACAAGCAAGGGTGCTTACAGTTCAGATCTTGACTGTACACAGGAGACAGAACTTTTAATACTGGCAGAACAACATATAACTGGGACATCTCAGGACCAGCTGTAGATGCCGAACACACAAAAATAGCAATTGTACCAGGGGAAGGGGAAAACTGGGGTCAGTGAATCAGGATGGTAGCATCTTTTTGGAGAGACTGAACTGATAATAACGCAGCTGCCTAAATAGAACTTTCTAGAAAAGAAAGGCCAAGGTTGCAATCATACAGTTCTGGACTTTTTGCAAAGCAATTTGACACAATACAGTAGCACATAGCTTGTGAGACAGTTCTAAGAAGCAGCTTACTGCACACACAGAGTTGAGCTTCTATATGTTACACAGAATGGGTGGGTGAATTCCAGGTGTATTTTCAGAGTTAATAGGATCAGATTTTTTGCTGTTCCATGTCCAAAAAGGCCCATTTTGCACATTTTAAAATTGGTGCATCTAGGGGAAAGACTATACTTTGTCTTGTTCTGTGATGCATTATTTACTAGGTGAGGGAGATATTCTCTCTGGAGGAGTAGTAACAACATGAGCTCCCCAACAAATGCAGTCTAAAATGGCCTAAGGCAGAATTCTACACACACACGTGTCCATATAATATGGACATCGATGCTCTGTTCATCAGGAGGCTACAATGCATCTGCTTATAAGTTTTTCAGAAAGCTGTGTTATTCAGAGATTGCATCAAAAACCAGACATTTCTAATAATTTTGTAGAATAAGGACAAATAGTCAGGGCAACAACCCCTTTGGGAATCAGTGGAAAAAAGATAAAAAGGCTGAAACCAAAAAGAAAAATCCCATTGTGTACAAAAAAATAGCTGGGAAGTTAACAGACATAATGAAGGCAGTTATGATTTGAAAAAGAGAAGATGTAAGCAGTTTCAAAAGAGACCCATGGAAAGCAAACCTCTGGATTCCATAGCACACCCTCGGCTTGCAAACAACAAACACAAAGCAGAGATCCACAATTCTGGTCTACCTTCATTAGAAGTGTACAAAACAGCACCTGTAAACTTTGGTTTAAATAATAACTTAAAATCAAAAGAAAGTGACAAAAGGTCTAAGAGGGGTGCAGGATCTTTGTGAATTTCTCTATTTGGCCAGTGCAGGTTTGGAACAAATCAGGATAAAAACACCAAATAAAAATTAAAATAGTGTTTTGGTTTATGCTTCTTGTCTAAAAAAGGTCTTTGGTAAATGGTTAAGCCAATTATAAAGCATTCTGTACTAGGGGGGCATTTAAATGTGACCCCAAGAGGAAAGGTGAGGTGTGGTGTGTCTTTGCTCAAACGAAGAATGGGAAGAGCTTCCCATGATGCTTCTGGAGTTGAGCAGGGCCCTGAGGGATGGATAGAGTCAGAGGGGTTTGAGGTATTCTCAGCTCCTGCAGTCTTATCTTGACTGCCTTTGTGGGCTTTGAAGAACCAGCCACTTTGCTCTTTAAGGAACTTGATGTCAATGGATAGTTTTCTGTAGGGAGGTTTTTAAAAAACTCCTGTAGTTTGACTGAAATCTTTTAAAGGTAAGCACCTCCAAATTACTGCAGTTTAGAAACTGTCCCTCTTTCCCCCATAAGTATGGAGTCCACTTCACTTCGCATCAGAGCCACTCCCTCAAATTATCTAAATTAATAGACTTTGCAGTTTTGCTCAGCCTGTTGGAGAAACGAGGAAGCTGAACTGGGAAAATGCATGTTCAGTGGAGCCCTCTAGTGTAAACTCCAGGATCCAAGTATGAGTCATTTCAGAGTGAGAGCTCTGGCATTCTTTTATTCATGTAGTCATGATTCAGGAAGGAAGGGAGAGTATTTTTCATTCCCACTGACTTTTTGTCTAGATTTGAAACAAATGTGGTTCACTTATGCACAATATTTAGAGGGAAAGGATTAGAAAGGAAGTATAATTTGTGTGTTACATTGACAACAGATAAAACAATCTCTCAAGGTTTACCAAACAAGGGGCGACAGTTATTTGGAAAATACTGTTATTGGAAAATCACAGTTATTTGGAAAATACAAAGGGGTGTGGGGGAGACTTGCCAAGAAGGTTGATAGAGATCATAGTGTATAGCATACCAGAATTTAAGAAACAAGATGGGATTTGCTAGCATCACCCACCGAGCCCCTTCTAGGAGATACCTTCATTGGAAAAAGGCAGACTCAAAACTTTCTGCCAGGTGGCTTTAGGGTTGTTGCAGACACTAATCAGGGACCCCATCCAAACCACTTTGTTCCCCCAGGGAGACTGACTTAGAGAGAGAGAGAGAGAGAGAGAGAGGGAATTTGAACTTGGCTATGTCGTTGGATCCCAATCACCTTTCATGTACAAAACAAAAATTTAGGGTTGTAGAGAAATAATGATCCATTTTGTATTTTTAAGTGGTAAAACGAAAAAAGAGTAGTGCCAGCTGATTTACTGCAACCTTCCAAGTTAAGGTTTGACATTAAGTGTAGGTGTGGATGTTATCATGGTTGCCAGCTGGGGTCTTAGTACAGTTATAATGCACTATATTGGGAGATAAATGGAGCAATGCTATGTGCAGAGGGAAAAGACAACATTCTGAGTAGATCAATGCCCTCCTTACCCAAAAGGCTTTGGCCTTCACCTCATCCTGTTCCTTGAACTGCATGGTGGTTGGAGCAAAAGGAAAGTGATACCTAATCATGAAACACAGGATGGTGTGAAGGAATCCTAAGACATGCTAATTGTGTTAAAAAATAGTGACACAATGTCCCTTGGGGCCTTAATATAGAGATGAGATTTGGAAAACTTATGTGTGTTGCACTTTATTCTTCAAGCATAGCTGTGGCAGTTTACACTCCTGAATATAAAGTGTGCTAGAGTATAGAAGCAGCTGCATTACTGTTTTGGGAATTATCCCAGTTGTTAAGGATGAGCTTGTCTTCCAACGCCTCCCCCCTTGCTATTTATATTTTGGGAGCAACTTATGTATTCCAATTAGGCCCTGAATACAAGCTACAAATATTTAGTGATGGGAAGAGGAAGCACACATGGGTCTGTGTTAGAGACTCTTCAGAAGCATGGTATCCATCATCCTTGACCCACTGTATCTATGATTTCACAGTGATCCAAACATTTCTCTGACCAGCAACTGACAGAGTTTTGGTCCCAAAGAAAGAGTTTTTGGGTTGTCCTCTCACAGAGGGAGAGGCAAAGACCCTTGGGAAACTTGTTTTTCTGTGATGAGAACAGCGTCTCAGATAAAAGTTTTCTCTGAATTCTGATATGAGGCAATAAGACATTGAGCTGACAAAATTCAAAGAATGTTGGGATGTTTTTTGGTTAACACTGTTTGTTCTCCTGAAAGAGGCACATCATTCACACTATAATATTTTGGAAACTTCTTGTTCCCTCCAAATTAGCTGGCATCTAGTAACAAACAACTAGCATACCAGTTATGGTGTCTGATATAGTTCCACTGGACAATCTAATGACTAGAAGGAGCTGAAACATCACCATAGCTTTGTTGTGATTGGTGACAAAAGACAAAGTCTTGTTGAACTCTTATTTATCTATATTGCTTTTAAGTTTTTGCACGGTAAACCAGGTTTTGGTTTGTTTTCTATGACCACATAACACTGGCCCGTCCCCCTTCCTACACCCCACTCCAAGTGCTTCAGATTTTACCAGCTTTGTCAAATCAGCTCCTATCTACTAGTCATTCTCATTAACACACCTCTCCATCCTCACATAAACAACCAGTGCTTTCTGGCCTCATCCTCAGTTTTGTTAAAATGGAAGGAACAGAACATAAGAAACTAGGAGGAACAAGCAAAAGCTTCATTTTGCAGAAGTAGCAGTCTTTCCTTGAATTCAGTCTTATGCTGGGCACCATCAGCTTGCCTTCCAATTGCTCAGGTCTTGGCTTCTGGAAGATGTTTCACAGTATGTGATGGCATGGAATGGACATTCATCCCTGGATTTTGTGGTACAAGTTTGTGGACTGAAGATTGGCTCTCAAGCATGACTGGTTAAATAGGAGTGTTTCTTGAACTTGCAGGGGCAGAAACACAGGTTGAAGAAAGAGTAACCGAGTGGTTTTATATGTGGCAGTGAGAAACCCTTTGGTTGCTTGCTGAATTACAGTGTATTCATTACATCCACCTCGGTTTTTCCTTTCTTTCTCAGTCAGGAAATGAAAAGAAGTTGGGATATCAGGGCTGCAGTAAAGGTCTTGTTTTCAACTGCTGTTCCAACACATTGAGATTGTGTTTGTGTGTGTGTGTTTGTGTGTCTGAAAAGATTCTTCCTAGTGCAAAGTTCTCAGTGGGATTAACTTGCAGGTTGTTGGAAATGCTTTCCATAGGAAAGTAGGGGACATTCACAGAAGCCCATGGCTTGAATGCTGCCCCCTGTTGGACTGGATGCTTCCAAACTCTTGACTTGTTGAAACATGGCATTTAAGCTGAAAATGACAGAACACAGAGCAGACAATACGAGACACCTTCTTTTTATCCCCATGAGGGTGGGGTGATGGAAAAGCAGGGAGGCAACAAAGAAGTCTTCGGACAGAAACAACCTACCATCCTCGTTTACCAATTACAAAATCAAAAAAATCTTTTTTAAGAAAAAAAAACTGAACTCTGGTTTTTGTTTTTTTGCACATCCCCCTCTATGAATGTTTGTTAAGAGTCAGTGGGATGTAAGGAGGGAAAGAAGGGTGTGCCTTCAGCAATGGGTAGACCCAAGGAAACCCTTTTGCTTTGCAGAAGTGCCTTAAACAAGATAACGCTGAAGGTCACCTTGAGGAGGTGGGAGCCATTGCTTTGTCTCTGGGGAAGTGCTGGGCCCAAGGTGAGGAGGGAGGGCCCTTAAGACAACTCTTCCACTGGCAGCTCCTCCTCCAGGTCTCTGTCATCAGGAATTGTCACATTCTGATTGGTGGTTCCCATAAGAGAAACAGGTCTGCTGTCATCTTCTGTCTCAGCTGGTTCTTCCTTCACATGGACTTGGTGGCTAAAGTTGGAGAAACCAAGTGGGGTCAGTACAATATTTTGCCAAGGAAAATAAGAGTACTGGGCAATGTAATGAGCTTTTTGGCCAATCTGCCTAGCAGAAATTTCACAGCAGAAACTGACTATTTGGTCAGTGGTTCAGGAGTCTTCTGACTTTCTTCAAGATCCCGACTATTCAAATCTAAACACATTCCCTATGGAATAGAGATCTTGGTAACATTCTGGTCAGCTAAGTGAACTGTACAGTATTTTGTAGGATTTTTAATTCTTAGTCTATACTCCCACAGATATTTCTTCCAATTGTCAAATAATCTATCATGTAAAGTGAACTATTTCACCAAATAAAATAATTTTCTGGCCATTGTTAATTGGAAGCCCTACCATGTGTCCCCAAACTATTATTAGTTGGCCTGTAATAAATGAATTTGTAGTCCCTCAAGTCATTGACCCAAGCACAATTTTTTATTAAGGCTGAGCAGAGCAGTGTCCAGTTAGACTAATGCTGTATAGTGATGTTGAGACAGCACTGTTGCATTAAAAAAAAAAGTCCTCTGTGCACATTTCCTCTGTGCACATTGTACACATTGTACATGGAAAGTCAAACCTGATAGGAAAATGAAAAATGATTACCTTGAATCCTTAATCTGGTAATATTCTTTAGTATTACTAAGAATTCCATTTAATATATCAGAGTCATGTTAACTTACTAGCACTAAGAGCAGGCTAACCTCAAGTTGCAGATTTACTCTTCAATGAGTTTATCAAAACTCCCATGAGGTACACAGACTGAACTACTACTGAACTGTAGCAGGTCTCTGGTATTTACAGTCAGCTAGTCATTCTTCTTGTATGCCCTAGCTATGAGAACCTCAGTTTATTTTCACCTGGAAGGAATCCAGGGAAAAAGTGATTCTGAGCTCACCTGTACTGCTGTGGTGAAAGCCGGGGGCTATTGCTGCCATTGCTGTTGACTTGTTCCACAGTGCTGCTCACGTCGTCATGGCCAACATGTAGCATGCCACTAGTGGAGCTTGTGTTGATCATAGTGGGACTGTTCAGAAGAGGGAAGTTACTCTCAGCCAGGGCTGCCTACAAGTCAGAGTGCAACAGATAAAATCCATGGATACTCAATGAAGAAAATCATGACAGGTTTACAATATATCTATCTATATCTACAAGATAATACATACATCAAAAAACACAAGTTTATTTCCTCAAGTACTTTCCACAGGTACTTAGAAGTACTTCTAACTATGTTGTCTTCCAGAAGAGCCCGACAATGTAAGGAAACAATTTTTTTAAAAATCACTTTCTTAGTCTTAGTAACTGTTTCAGGTAGATGGCAGAAAGCTGAGTTTTTCCATGAATGCTGATAAAGCTTGTCGCTCACCCACATCATTGGCTAAGTATGATCTGCAGCCTAACTAACTTATTGGGACTCATTAAATACTGCTCAGTCACTAGCTCCCCCTGCACTAATATTGTCCATTATTCCTGTATCACTTTTCCATATCTGAACCCTCTCCTCATCTTTCCCATCAGTTTGTTATAACCCAGCAAGAGAGAGGAGACTGAAAGGATAATAATATCAGCAAGACTTCAGAAACACTCACCTGTAAGAGAGCCAATCTAAATATTCTGCAGTTCGCTATCTTTCATTTCTTATCACCCCAGCCAAAACAATTAATTCTTATATTAACTGTTTATATTGCTTGTTGCAGTGTTACTGCAACAGGCAGGAAAGTGTGATTTTGGCTATTTGGAGTCAGGGCTCCTGGACTGGTATAGGAGGTGGTGTTGAACAGGTTCTCCAGTACATCTAGTAGAAAAGCACTATTGCTGAAGTTTCAAAACTAATAAATGAATGGCTTCAACCATGGTAGATCCATTTTGAATATTTATCCTAGACTGGAAGTAAAACTCAAAACTAAACAAATGCATGCCACTGGGTTCCTATATTCAGAGTTCTCCTCCCCAGAGCTATAAGGGATCAATGGAATGAAATTTCCCTTGGTATTTTGAATTTTAAGGACAACTTTTTTCCCAAACAAAGATGCTTCTCCCAAATTGCAGCAGGGTGCATGCAAACTTGTTCACTAGCGAAGTCATACCTGGTAGCTGGCATTAAGTGCTCCATAACTAAGGCCGGAAATCATATTTTTGACTAAAGTTGGACTCCTGCAAATAAAAAAAGCAGCTGGTTATTGTTGCTCTCCAAGCACAAAATGGGGTAATAAAGGCACTGGAGAAGGAGGAGGAACTGTCTCTCATGATGGTCATGATTCTTCCTTGGCCAGTAAATAAAAAAGCCCTAATTCTAGTATAAGATGGTAAGCAGCCATATCGAGTACATGGATTAACATTAGGGCTGTAATAATGATATTTAGAACTATTAATAAAATTTGTTAATGTGTGACTCTCTCACACTGCAAAACGACTTTCCTTCTGCTTTTCATAACTTGGGAGCTATGTGGCAGCTTCATACAGCTCTCCCTACCAAACTTTAATAAAGTCGAGAGAGGTGTTTCTTCATCCCAGACACACATTTACCGTCAAAGGGTGTGTGTAAGGAACTGTTACATAGTTAGAGGCAGAACAGTTGAATCCATGTTTGCATTACAGACTCTCAAATGTAGTTTTGTGTGGTAATGAACATGCAAAAGTGATGGTGAACAACACAGAGCAGTGTGGAATGAACACTCTAAAAACGAACACGAGCAAGAGAAGCTATTAAGTACTGTAAAGCAGGAGCAGCTAAAGTGTGGTCAGGGACCCCCCAGGGTTAAAAAAAGTTTCTCAAATGCCCTCTGGGGCATGGGAGATTTTTGCCATGTTTTGCTCCTCCAAGGTCTTTTTAGGCCCAGGACAGGTCTTTATTCAAAACAGGAACTAACTTCTGGCCACTCCTTGTTATTATTCATGCAGGTCCCTTGGGCACTTCTTACCTTACCTTAGGGAAAGTAGATGGGAATCATATCTCAGCCATTTAAAAAGGATCACAAAAGAGATACCGGTAATTTATTTACAGAATTTGCATCCACAATGTGTGCCAATGGCTGCCACTAGGGACGTACATCTTTCCTTACTACATTCTAAAATTCAAGGATGAAAAATTTCAGGTTTCTTTCCCTTGCTGGATGAGATTATGAGTGTTTTTGCACCTTTTTGTATGGTTTTTAAAATTCTGAGCCTTTTTTGCCAGAATTTTGTCAAGTTTTTGGGTAAAAACTTGGCTTTGCTCAAAATGCAACTTTTGCATGCAAAATAAAAAACATATTTGTGTGTGTGCGTGGGGGGGACCCCAGCCTTTTTGCTGTTTCTGATTTTTAAAAGCATTCACCTTTTGGTTCTCCTACAGGAAAAAAAATCTCATGGATGTTGACAACTTTTCTGGTGCACTGTCTCAGCCTGTTGAGACACCCTTTCTCAAAGGTAAGAAAATGCATGAATATTCTTTACACCCATAACTGTAATACCTTATATAGTTTTTTTTTTTTTTTGCCAAATTCAGGAGAACAGTTCTGTAAACTGTTGTTACCCAAAGCTATGTCTAGGAACATAGGCAATGCTATGCCTATGCCTGAGGACATAGCTAGGAACTAGCTATGTCAGCTGGGGAATCCTGGGAGGTCCAAAAAAGTAACTTTTCTAAACTTGGCAATTATCCATGTTAATTATATATTCATGTGCAGTATGTTTATACAGTACAACAGAATACCTGATGGAACAAGGAGGTGGCTCTTGTGTTCACACCTGGCTTATGATTTTCCCTGAAATGTGTGGCAGGTTATAAGTGGAAGCAGAATGCCAAACTAGACGGGGCACAAGTACTATCCAGCTGCAGTCATGGTTTTGTTATACTGAGTGTGGAGTCCACATGGGAAGGCCATTGGTGTAAGATTTGCCAACCTGCTCTATAGTGCCCTTTCCCCATTGGAGATAGTCCACAGCCTCTCTCATATTCACTACCAATAAAGAGGGAGGACCTGGAATGGAAGGAACACCTCTCACTGGCTGAATGACAGTTCAGGCTCAGTCTGCCAGCATTTGCCTTGCACCCAGTTGTGTGTGCCTGGCTGAGTACCCCTCCCCGCATGACTCCTGTTACATGTCCTCTCTGTTTTGATTTGCTGGGCTTGCTTTCCTGCCTGACTTCCTCTCCTCCCTCCCTCTTTGCCTCAGTGATGTGGGTCAGCCACCTACAGTTTCTGCTGTTGATCTGGTGATAGGTAGGTTTATCTGACTGACCGTTGAGGTGGGTGGAGGGGAGTGCTGACTTACCTGTGAGGTGGCTGAATGCATAGGGTGACCACCACTGAACATTCTGCCCTCTCCTGCTGTATTAAAGTGACAAACAACACCCACCTCTACCCTCCTAAATCAATAAATGAGTGGCAAACTGTGCACCCCTTAAAAAAAACTGTTCCAGATAGGACCCTTGGCTCATGGCATGGCCAGAGACTTCCCGTCTGTGTGGGCTGGTTGGGGGTGTCATTTTTACTTTTTGCCCCTGAGTCTCCGGGTACCAAGCTATGCCCAAGGTGCCAAGCTATGAAGCAGGCTCATGCTTAATAACATCATGCATCTTCCCAAGGAGGTGGGTGAACTATCAGAAACACACCCTGTCATCTTTGGTGGCCTTCTCTTTTGGTACTCGTGTTCATCCACAGTCCAGACAGCTCCCTTGACATTCTCCACTCGCACGAAGCACTTATGCAGGCTCAGGTTGTGGCGCACGGCATTCTGGAAGCCAGACAGAGGGAAGTAAAAGAGTGCGCTCAGAATGCATGATGGCCCCACTCAACTACTCTGTTCCCCACACAGTTCTCCCAAATGACTCCATTATTAGCAAGCATTGACCTTGCAGCCTCTTTACAGAGTGTTATCAGCAACCTGCTATTGATAGCCTTAAAATCTGTTTCTCAGTATAACAACTTATGAGGAGAAGGTACTTTTAGCCTACCATATGCATCAGATAACAATATGTTGATTATAATAGCAGGATTTGTATACTGTACAATATTGTATATGCTATACAATATTATTCAGTTACATACATCAGCTGCCCATCCTATATCCTGATCACGTGCATATTACCTCGGCTGTATATTGGCTGCTCTGAATCAGTCCCAGCTATCATGTCTGTTTAGGATAGTGGGTACACATGTATGTACCTGAGGACAATCCTAGAGAAACATATTTGAAGTTACTGGGGAGTAGATTTTGATTGAACATTAGAAGGAATTTCTTGATAGTAAGAGTGGTTGCCTGGAGAGGTGGTGGTGTCTCCTTCTCTGGACAGCTTCAAAAAGAATCTGGACAGCTGCCTGCTAGGGATGCTTTAGCTGGAGATCCTGCACTGAACAGAGGCTTGAACTTGATGGCCCATTAAGCCCCTTCCAACTCTATGATTCTGTGGCTCTATGAGAGGAGGAACTCATGTTAGCCAATGTCTGGAGCAGGAAAAGGTTTAGGTGGAACAGTAATGGGAAGGGCATAACACCACCCCTCCACTGGCAGTCAATGGCATCAAGAAGCACCAGCAGCAGGTGGAAATAGATTGTTGCTCAGAGATACAGGAGGAAGGGAGCCATTGTGTGACATTCCAATAGTGTACATTATGGAGAATGCTTCAGTTCTCCAGTCGCACTGAAAACCAGCAGGAGTCTCTCAGAAAGGGGGACAACTTCCTTTCAGGCTTTGGAACACTTCCAAACAAAGCTTTTACACAAGAACCATTTTGTGAGCATGTGCCTTATTCTCACCTCCTACGGATGTCAACTGAGAATGGTTGCTGGAGCCTTCACAAGCCAGCCTACGTAATCCCTCATTATTGGCTAAATGTAGAGAAAAGGGGAAGGGAGAGGGAAAGCAAGCTAAATATCAAGAGGGGCAAAGTGTTTCCAATACTATTTTTTTTTGCTTGGAGGTCCTTCAGATTTTTCTCCCTCTGCAACTCACAGCCCACCCCTCCTCTTTATTCTGTGTTGCCCATCTTTACATTTCTAAATGTAAAATAAAGAAAATGCACGTACACAGGCAGCGTTGCCCCGAGAGATACTAGCTCCCTTTCCCCCCTTCTAGCTCCCTGCCATTTGCTACTGCCCCTATTTCATTACCAATTTTAATTTGCCTCTAATTAAATCCTGTGTATTTTTCCGACTCACTTGCTAATCCATGAGGGAGGCAGGAGGCTGGAGTGGAATCTCTCCGAGCTATAATTACAAAGGGCCTAATCACGTCGGGGCTCTGCCTTTGAATAAATTTCCTTGCATTAAGGTTCTCAGATTCTCTGCCTTGCAAATGAGAATGACCCCAATTTCAGGATGTTGGCCTCGGAGGGTTTTTTTTTTTATTTCGAGTCCTGATTCGTGATGAGAGACTAATTCGTTACGCTAAAACATTAACAGCAATTTAAAAGGTCGAACGGGGGCCGTATAAACAAAAGAGCCGGCCAAGACAACAAGGCAAAAGAAAGAGATGGGAAATAAAGCCCCCCCTCCCAGAAAATCTTGCAATTCTTAGAAACAGAATGAATTAGACTTTTTCCTCCAATTTTGGTTACAGTTTTTTTTCCCAAACTCATCCATTCCTTTCCCCCTCCCCATCTCTTTCTATTATTTACCCAATAGAATGTTTGTGATTTCCCCTCCCCTGTGCCCTTGTTCTCCAAACATGGGAAGAGAGGTCTCTCCTTCCACTCTTGTTATAATGGATTGATGTTGCTCAGACACCACTTGCAAAAGTGTTAGCCACTACCACACTTTTGCTGCTATGTTTAGCAGCGGAGGAATCTACTTTTCTAAAATTCAGTGAGACCATATTGATTGACAGCAAGGCTCAGGACCTTCTCATAGTGGATGCCTCTGAGCAGGCTTTTTTAAAAAAACAAAAAGAAACAAGCACTGCACATTTCTTATTCTCACCACTCCTGTCACAATGCCACCCACATTTTAAAAAGCGAAGGGCTACGTCAGTACATCCAAACTGAAGGCACTTTCACATGGCACCATTTTCTTGTTTCACAGGCCTAGAGTTTGCAACAGCCTTGGGGAATTGACATGGCGCCATGATTTGAGTACAGTAACACATTCAGGAAGCCAGGAGAAACAGCTTGTACAACAGCTTTGCAGAGTATTGGTACTTCTACAGAGGACCAAACAGACACATCACCTTTTTGATGACATCTGAAATGTTTGATTTCCCCCTTCTCTTTCTGTGGCACTGATGTTGCTTGCATTATGCGGTGCATAGAAGTTCCAAGATTTTGTGTTTAATTGTCTATGAGCAGATCTGCCTCAGGGTTTATCCGAGACATAAGTTGAAAGAGAGAGAACACACAAGAGCACACAAGCCTAAATGACTAGCTGAGATCCACAAGGGAGTCTCAAGTAGGAAGTGAATTTTTGTCTCCTCAGACAATATGGATGCAGAGATTAAGAGAATAGGGCCGGTCTCTTGCTGTAAAAATACTGCAGCCTCATGTTTTACTTTGGGTGTAGCAAACCCTGAATGGGATCAGGTACTGTAAGATATATCACATTTTCTTCTGTTACAAGATGATGGCCCTTTCCCATTGAAACCATCTTGAAGGCAGATGGCCTCTGACACTGAAATCCACAAATTACCATGAAATTTAGCTTTTCAGAAACCTATGACATGAGGAAATACAACCTCTATTTCATCAGTGCAGTCCTCGTTGCCATTGGCCAGGTGATGGACTCTGACAATGGTGTGTCTGTATTGTCACATGTTTCACCCCTTGCCACATTAAATCTGAGCCCTTAGCCTAAAACTGAGATTCCTGGTGTGCTAGTGACTCCAGATCGGGTGGTTGCCCTGCTATTATCAATTATCTTGTTCTCATTCACTCTCATACCATCTTCTGATCATCAGGGCCTTGGGTCCAAACTCAGGTTTAACACCAGCTTGTGGTGCTGTAGGATGTTCATTTTATTTTTTTATTATTTTTCAAAAGTAATTATTAAATTATAATATTTTAATATTATAATTATTAATTTTTCCATCCCTCACAATATAATGAGATGTCAGGGTGGTGTGCAAGTAAAATAAATGTAGGTAGACACTAAAAATAATATAAAGAGATTAAAAGTATATTAAATAATGTAACAAGTTAAAATATGTTTTAAAGGGTCAAAGGATTAAAACAGTTTAAAATCAAGTACATAGACATTTTGGAATAAATCAGTCATGTCCCATTGGCTGTAATGAACAACCATCTTTTTACTTGGTGATAAAATAAAGCCAGAGTTGGTGGCAAGTAGGTCTCCAAGGGGATGCATTCCACAGCTGGGGTACCACAGTTGATAAGGCCCTCTCCCATGTCCTTTTATACAGTATTGTTCCCACTGATGGGATACCAGAGGAGCCCTCTCCCTACAACCTCAGTCATTGGGCAGATGTATGTTAGTGTTGGACTGTACCTCACATAATTTCTTGCTATGCTGGCTTGGGCTGATGGGAGTTGCAGTTCAGCACCATCAGTAGGGGCCATGCTCTTCTTCACCCATTTAATGGGTATTGCCATAACTGATAGTGGGATATTATCTTGGTATATGCATGAAGCAGGAAAGGAACTGGTGGCCAAAGGATAAAGGGATTGCTGAAGGTCACGAAGCATGTCAGGATGTTCACAGACCTTTCCTGAAAATTATATACAAGTTTTCATACAAGAATAATTTCATACAGCAGTCCCATGGATGAAAATATTAATTCATGGGCAGCTGAGTGCTAGTTCTGGCAGCACCAGAATTTAGGAACTTAAGCCTTCTAGCGTTTTACGTAGACTCCACAATCTTTAACTCACCCCAGTGGGTGGTTGTAGGGTGCTGCCAAGCATGTCTTTGTTTTTCCTTCAGTTCTGTGGTCCTTTGCTCCAGGGAGGCCTCCTTGCATCATTTTAATGCAGCTTTTGTATTTTACAGTGTATTTGTTTAATGCCAGGCTTGGCTGCTCTGTTTGCTTCTTATCTTTGCCTTTTCTAATGATGTTTGCTTTATGCCCCTGGCCCAGCCTCTCTCCTCAGCTCCTACCCCAAGCATTCAGCATCTCTCATACCTCTCTGCACTGCTGCTGTCATACCAACAAAATCCTCCTCACATCTGCCTCTTTATAGCCACCTCTCACTTCACCTCTTGGCACCTGTTTATTTTGCACTCACCCAACGCCTACTACCTGAGTACCTCAAAGTGCTCCAGAAGGACAGCTAAAGATTAAACCATCATTAAAAAAAATTGACACACTTAAATAACAATCAGATTGGAACAAGTCCTGGCTAAGAAATGTCTGTTCCTTCCCTTTTATAACAATGTCTTTAATTTTGATAGACATGATTTTTTAAAAAGGAAATTGTATCTGGTTTTCCCTTGTAAAGGACTAAACAGCCCTTTTCAAATAAATATTTTTTGAAAACTTTTCTCTAAAGTATGATTATTTCAAGTAGAGGTTTTCAATCTGAACAAATATATTTGTTTTTATTTATATTGGACATAAGTGCTATGTGTACAGCATCAGTGAAGAATGCAGAAGTAGGCATCTTTTGCCTACTTGCCTACTCCACTCCTGGAGAAAAAGTTCCAGATATTAAAACAGAAGCCAAACATTTTGATTCTTAACCTTTGCACTAACAACCATTTTAACATTTTCCACCTGGTATACAGCCTTAAGTAAGAGACAAACTTATAGTTTGGTATTTCTCCAGGCCATCCTTCCTCCTCCACTTCTCTCCCATGGAACCTTGGCTTGCCACCCAACAGGACTTACTTAGTACAGTTGTCCCTCCACATTCACAGATTTAAGTATGCACAGCTTGAAAATATTCTTAAACAAATAATAATCCAAAAAAGCAAGCCATGTTATATAAGGGACACCATTTCACTATGCCATTGCATAGCAAATAGTACTCTACGGTGAACTTGCCATGGGTCAGTGTAAGAGGGACACTCCAAAAAAAGCGATACAAGGACTCCCTGAAACAACATCTCAGGCTCGGCCAAATTGATCACCAACAATGGTCCACCCTGGCCTCACATCGGGAGGTACGGAGACGCACTATCCACAATGCTGCAGCCTTATTTGAGAACTCACACAGAACAAGTCTTGAAGAGAAACGACAACGCAGAAAGAATCACAACCCAGAAACATCACCCAAGGAGACCTTCTGCTGTGCTTTCTGCAACCGGACTTGTTTATCTCGGATTGGCCTTCTTAGTCATCAGCACACTTGCAGAAAGCGCAGGATGAGTCCTTCCTGAATCTTCGTTTGCGAAGAAAAGCCAGAGAGAGAGAGCGAGAGAGGGCATATAATGGGACTTGAGTATTCACGGATTTGGGTATTTATGGGGGGTCCTGGAACCAAACCCCAGCGAATGTGAAGGGACAACTGTACAGTTATTTGTGTCTGTGACTATACAGGGAAAGCATATTTACCTGCAATATTCCACCTGAACCATTAGGGGGACTCTATGATTGGTGCATGATCAAACAGAGGACCCTTGAAATAATTACAATCATCCAGAGTTTGCTTAAAATTACCTATTCACAGACACCTGTGCTGGTTAATATTGTGGCTCTTACTTCATATTACAGAGGAAAAAATAAAAAGGTTACATATTGTATCTATCCACAGATGGTTGTTTCCTGTCTCCCTCCACCCTAACACAAAAATGTTCCCAGGACACTTGTTCAAAGGGTGATGTATTTAGCCGTCAGAGTGAAAGACTCTAAATAGAGCAAAGATAATTAGCTTTATAATTGTCCATGTCTGTGGGAGAACAAATTCTGCATTCATCTTACTGGCATGTACCAGCCTCTCCGTTAGGACCACTATCATAGATTTTTTTTTTAAAGAGTCAAGGAGCTTAATTTCTATGTTAAGTCAAATGTGCAACTCAAAGGGTGCCAAAGTCAATGTGTCAGTTCACTACTGGTATGTGTGTGTGTGTAGATGAATTAATTATACACACACACACATTCACACATGCTGGCATTCGTACAAGTCACATTTTTTTTTTACCAACTAGTGTTTTTTTTTTTTTTAAGGAACAAAACACAGGGTAGTCTTTGGAAGGTTTCAAAAGATTACGATACAGGTGGTGGAAAATTCAGTGATGCAAACACTGCAAGAAAAGAAGGGGAAATGTTACTGGAGCAAAGGTTTCAAAATGAAATGAATGTACAGAAGGGATTTATCAACCTTGCATGTCCCTTTGCCAGGAAAATAGGAAAATGGGAACTTGTGGGAGTGGGGTGGAGGGGAAGCATGCTGATGGTCTATGCCGGGAGGGAGGGGGGAAACCTAAGGAATGCTTGGGTGGTGTCCCTTGCTGATGACCTATAAACCCTACCAAATTAAAATATAGGCTAACCAGTGTACAGCAAGGTACTGGATGTCATGCTGCAGATGGTGAAGCAACACATTTCTCTTCTCTGATATCATTATTCACATGTGGTTACCTGGAGAAAAAGTAGGCTTGTAAATCTTTGCTTTATTTCATTCTTGAATACAAGAATGAAAAATATTGTATGTTTTCTCCTCACTGGATAAGATTATGTTTTGTGCACTTTTGACAATTTTTTGGTACTTTATAGCAATAGCATTGATATTGATACAATTGTCCCTTCATATTTGTTGGGGTTTGGTTCCAGGACTCCTTGTGGATACCAAAGCCGTGAATACTCAAGTCCCATTATATGCAATGGCATAGCAAAATGGTGTTCCTTATATAAGATGGCAAAATCAAGGTTTGCTTTTTGGATTATTATTTTTTTTAAGAATATTTTCAAGCAGTGGATACCAAATCTGTGGATATGGAGGGACAACTGTATACCACTTATCAGTGCCAAAACACTTAGCTAATTGCCCCCAACAAGCTGGGTACTCATTTTACTGACCTAGGGAGAATGGAAGGCTGAGTCAACCTTGGAGCCCTTGGGATCAAACTCATAACCCTGTAGCTTGCAGTACTGGCATTTAACTACTATGCCACTAGGGCTCCCTTTAGGACATTTTTTTTTTTTGCAAAAAGAACCCTACATCCCTTGTTTTGTGAAAAAAAATTTGTGCAAAATACTTTTGTTTTCTTAACAAAATGTTGCCTTTGCACAAAACAACTTTTTCAAAAAGAAATCACAAAGCATGAAAAATCTCATGGAAACTGACCATTTTCTTGATGGACTTGAGTCTTGAAGTATTGAGGTATCTATTGGGGATGGGAACATTTGTGAGTAGCTACTACATCCCTTGGAGGAAGCCACAGCACATTAGTAACAAAACAAGCAGTTTGAGATTAGGATGCAGGGCTGTAGTCAGCCTTCCTTGCAAAATGGGACTTGCCACAGTTCCAGGTAAGAATGCAAAATAAATAACTAAATAAATAAAAATTAAAAATAAATTAAAAAAAATCAAACATCCTGATTAAACAACTGAAACCTCTCTACCTCTGCCACCAAGTGTCTGTACTTTTTTGAATTGTTAGCATCAGAAAACATGAAAAGAAATACAGTAAGTACAGTTAGTATTGACTCATGCAATAAGGCTAGATGGTGGGTTTACAGAGGCTGTATGAAAGCTGAAAATGGTGGAAAATACCTTGAACTAAAATGACTACATCCTTCTTCAGAATTAAGGATGTTAATAGTACATGAACAAATAGTACAAAAAAGTGCAAAACAGATGTAATAGTTTGTTCTATTATTATGTGAGCATGTTTGTGCCTTCAGGTTACCTGTCAGCTTATGGCAACCCCATGAATTTCATAGGGCTTACTTAGGTAAAGAATACTTGGGGTGGTTTTGCCAGTTCCTTCCTCTGGAATATACCCTACAGCACCTGGCATTCACTGGTGATCTCCCATCCAAGTACTAACTAGAGCTGACCCTGCTTAGTTTCCAAGATCAGACAGGATCTGGTACCTTTAAGGTATATTTAGGCATCCTATTCTATAATTAGCAGGTAATAAAATAGTTCTTTTTTTAAACAAACATTCCCTCTCATTCTTATATTGTGCATCAGTACTCCACTTGTCCCAGTGCAGACAGGTCAAGGGCACAATTCAGCCAAACATGCAGATTTACGCATCACAATTGGCAATATGATAGCACTGCTGAGAACAGTCTAACCTTTCCACTGAATTTCAAGCAGACTTGCAATCCCCAAAAATGCCTCATGCCACTCCACATGCATTCAAGAGGAGTGCATTGCTATGCTAACTGCTGACAAACATATATGCCAATTTTAATAATCAGTGTTTTATTTTTCTCTCAGTATTCCATAGTATATACCCTGTTCTCTCTTTCAGTATTCCATAGTATTGTTCTCTCTTTGTATCACTTCAGGTTCTTCTGCATCCTCTCTCTTCCATGGCTTTCCACCAACTGGATTCTCACGTGTCATTCCACCCTGCAGCTCCTTCTAAACCCCTGTCTTTTATCATACACAAGCCTTACTTTGAATCCTCACCTCTGTTGGCTTTTCTTTCTGCTTCAGCTATCACTCTGTCACCTCAATCTGCACTTATTTTTGTTTGTTTCATCCTCATTTGTTATTCCACTTTGTTCTTTGAGCTTTTTGTACCTTGTTTCTGACCCCCCCCTCCTTACGCTAAAGACTATGATACCAGAACACAAGGTGTTCATTATCCACAACGCTCATGCTGAACAAGTTTGGGACACAAACAGTCCATCCAGCATGGCCAGCTCCCTCTAACATGCTGGAAAAGTAATGCCAGCTCCCTAGACAATGTCCAAATCCAGGGACAGGATAAGCAGTATTCTCAGAGTCATCCTTGTGATTAATGGGCCTATGAGGTCCCTAGACATTGGTTCCCACAATCAGGCAGGAATGGACTGCAAACAACACATGTTTAGCATTCTTTTCTGCAGAGATGGAAGATCTGTCCAGCTCAGTTTCGCTCAGGTTCTCATCCCCCCATCACCACACACACTTTGAAGTTCATTTGATCTCATTTTGCACTAGAATGTCATTTTTTCCATCCACATAGAAAACTTACACAGATTTTTCTCTTAATTTTTAAAGTACGCATTTTACCACACTTTCAATGTATGAAATTTGTGTATACTTCTGCAAATATACATATTCTTAAAACAATTTTCCAGTGATTAAAGCATCTGTGTCCAAATTTCTTCAACTGTTAACCATTAAAAAAAATGTATGCATTGTGTTTACATATTTTTAAAACATACAACTTTTGTGCAACTTTCATTTTTGTGAATAGCATCACAAACTTGGAAATGTACAGACTTCTGCAGTATGCAGTATTCCAGTTCATTTTAAGTATCAGGGAAGACAAATTTGGCAATTTTGCACTGAAAGCTAAATAAAATTTCTCACCAATGTAAACAATGGAACACCCACATTGTTAGCTCTGTGGTTCTCCAGTAGGGTGGGTGCGGGAATAAGCACTGTGACTCTCCCTAGAATCAAAGACTTGCAGTGGAATTGGCAGTAACATTTTCTCAAACTTTTGGAACTAGACAGCCTTTTTTTCAGCTGAAAATAAAGGATTTCTGTGGTTTTTCAATATATACTTCACAAAAAAGTATGTGTAATCTAAATGCTACAATATGCACATCTAGAAATGTAATGTCACAGTCAGGCACATGTTTTGACAAATTCATGTCTAATATAAGAACACACAGTAGTCATGAGTGGCTGTAGCACCCTATCCCATATGCTCAATAGCAAAACCAAGGTTGCTGCCATGAAATACATAAAATGGTCCTTAATGTCTGAACTGCTGCGGGTGAGGGAGAATGCCTTAGGTGCTCTTGGCTGATTAGAGAGGAGGAGGACAATACCATGTAGGGAAAGAAACATCATTGAAATCAGCCAGATTGCAGATTGTAGAGGGAAAGACGGAAATAAATTTATTTCATGAAGACTAGAGGTCAGACATAAATGTAGAGAACTCTTATAAAAAATGTGTAAAGAACTCTTACATTTGGAGAACTCTGTTCCATTTGTAAGTTTTTCCATACTATTAGTCTAATGAAAATCTCTCTTCATGTATCAATTGTGTGAGTGCAATGGTATCTCATCCAATCAAACTCATTGCAAGCAAAGAGCTATGAGGCCACTGCCACTAAGTTCACATACCTTCTTTGTCCCACTGTCCATAAATTAAGAGAGGACACCTACAGTGGGGACACCAATACCTGTAGACCTCCAAGAAAGGTTTTTACATGTCCTGTAATTCTAAGTGGGACTGCAGAGTGGATAGGCATACTTAAGCTTTCCTTCTGAGACATCAAAGTCTAATGTGAACACTGAAGATGGGATAAGGAAGCAAGTGGTGAGAGATGGGGCAAACAGTGCAGCCTTGCTATCTTTTGATCATTTGGAATTCCCTTTATTTGATCAAAGTATGAATCAGGACTATACTCAGTTGACATAGGTAAGGACATAAAGGTAAAGGAAGGCTTATTAGTGGAGCACCTACTCACTTTTGGCTTTCTGCTTGTACCTTGCTCAATCAGAAAGCCATTTTGAAGTGCAGACAATAAAATACGTTTTATATAAAACTATAACTGTATAAAATACTATATAAAATACATTGTCACAGGCACTGATTTAAATGATAATGAAAAGGCTTAATGTCCTCTGATCAGAAAACTTCCAGAAGTACCCCCATCTTTGTAGTAACTGACAGACCTCTCATTTACAAGTGACTCTGGACTCTTGTAAAAAAAGGTAGGAGATAGGCAGAAGAACAACTATGGAGAATTAGTGTGGATTTCATTGTGTTATTAATGGATTTTTATATATACACTCTGCCCTCAATATCCATGGGGGAATTGGTTCCAGGACCCCCCATGGATACCAAAATCCACAGATGAGCAAGTCCATTTTTATAAAAATGGTGATGATATGAATGCGGACACTTCACAGGAAAGCCCTGAGCTGCTAGTCATGCTGCTTCTTTCCCTCAAAAGTGCATAGCTACCCACAACTGTGAATTTGTCGGCTGCAGCAAGAGTTTCTGGATTCTCACCCGCCACCAATATTTTTTTTTCTGATCCACGGTTGGTTGAATCTATGGATACAGAACCTGCAGGTACAGAGGGATGACCATATAGCAAATATATGTATAGCTATCTATGTTCATGCTTTGTTTTGGTGGCCTTTTAAAAAATGCTCTGGACTGCTCTGAACACTAAGGAAAAGGACAGGACAGAAAACCAAATGAACATTAGCATCGGAGACAGAACTACTCTAATATATATCTTTATATACCTTTGAGTTCAGCTGCATGCAAGCACTCTTTTATACCTGTGTTCTGAAACTGTAAGTAAAACATAAAAGCACAAGGCTATATACTGTTAGTATCATAGCTAAAGACATCACATGCTGCTTCGAAATTTCACAGCAGTTGTATTCCCTGAAGCACTTTCATATCTGGTGTTTTGAGAACACGATTATAGCATAGCACAAGCTATTATAGCTAGAATTTGTTGTATTGTAAATAATTACATAGTAGGAAAAATTCCTCCTCTGGCAGGTGAATTGACTAGGTCTCAGCTAATAATTGTTTTCTAGACTCTACTGACTAGGATTATATAATTCTTGAACAAGCAGGAGTGAAAATTCTTTCAAGTCTCTCATTTTGCACTTGAATAGGTTAACTATCTGCCTTCATCTATGGATGAAGCTTTGTGATGTGGCGAGCTAACACTGCTGTCAGAGATTACAGCAATTTGTTGCTCGAGCACCATACAGGGAAGCTTATATTAACCAGAAATGAAGAGATCCCTTTCCTCAGGTGAGGCAACCCAATAGAGGAGGAAGAGAAACTCTAGAGACGCATGACAAAAAAAAGAAAAGAAAAGGAAAAAAAAGACACAGGGCTTTTACAGACAGTGAGCTATGATATTCAACTCAAATACAAAGAGGAACTTTTATAAGGATTGGTGGACACCTACAAGGTTGCCTATGGCCAGACAGCCACTGCTGCAAGCCCTCATCCTAACCAGAAAACTGAGGTCTTCCAGCAGTCTGCACAACTGAAAATTTGTATTAGGCATTTCTCTCCTTAGCATCAGAGGCACGCCAAGGAGTTTCCACCCCTATGCAACAAGAGCTCTGGCATACAGCCTTTCTGTGCCTGAGACTCCTTGAGATCTACACACATTTGTAGATCGCATTTAAACATTTTTGGGGTGTGTGGAACCTCATCATTCTAAAGCATACATCTAGAAATGTAATGTGCAAATGAGCCAAGTATATGTTTGGGTAAATGCACGTATCACAGTACACACAGTCAAGAGCAAGGATAAGCTTCAGGTTCACATTAAATATATACAAAATTGCAAACCAAGGTTTGCTGCCATTTAATGCAAGAAATGGCCCTTACTTTGTGAAGAGCTTGGAAAGGTCTTAGGTGCTTTCATTGTTCAATGAGGAGGAGGAAGAGGAGGAGGAGGACTGAGGGTGGGAATAGAAACAGACAATTAAAAAGGAAAGAAAAAAAAAGGAGGGATGATAGAGATGGGGGAAGAGAGACCTACAGGTGGGGAAACAGAGAAAGGGAAGTAACAAATTAGAGCAACAGGACACTTGTAGGATGGGGAGACAGAAAGTAGGGAGGAGGAATGGAGGGCATAGAGATACCTGCTGCAATTCAAAGAGAAGAGAAAATGCACATGGTATGGGGTAGAGGGAGATAAATGGACTAAAGTAAATGGGCTACAAATGGATCTGTGTGGCTAAATAAGAAAGAGAGCAAAGAGAGGCTGCAGTAAGTGTTATCATGTAGGGAGAAAAAGAGGGAGGGTTAACTGAAATGAGGGCGCAGAGAAAAGAATGTATGTATCCTAGAGGATAAGGAGCAGGAGGAGACAACCTGTGGCTCTCTAGAGATTTCTAATTACATCGTCCATCATTTCTGACCACAGGCCATGCAAGCTGAAGATGATGGGAGTCCAACAAGTTCCCCATCCTTGAGAAACAAAAGCAGTATGTTCAACTGAATACCACTCACACATTTATAGGGGGGGGTGGCTTTTAAGAGTAATTTATGGACAGTAATGCCTCCCCCAAGCACACACAAATTAGCCTACATGTAGGAAGTCTTTCCAGTAGATGGGAGGGAGGGGGAGGAGTTGATAGGCCCAGGATTCAGCCTTCACAAGGAAGCATTTCTACATACAGGCTGGCTAAATAAGTAACTACCAGGTGAGAGCTTAATCATATTATTAATGTACAAATAATCCCAAAAGAGGGGGTTAAAAAGAAAACATTTGGGTAGAAATGGCCAGAATGCTTCCCCATAGTTGATAAAGTAGCACAGCACTTTTGAATTATGATCCTCAAAGCAATCTGAGTTGTGAAGACTGCCTAACTGGAAAAAAGAACCGGGGTAGAGGGCTAATAGAGTTATACATATCGTCAGAGACAAAGAACTTAGCAGAGGACGACCTAAGCCGCAGAACTTCCCGACGTTCCTGCTGATTTTAGTACATAACCAAAAATAGAATAGATGCAATGTCATCAGGCAGGGGAGAAAGGTACTGTTTTATGTGTAGGTTAAACACCTGCCTTCCTTGGATATTCTCCAAATGAGTGACAAAATGGTGGGAGTTAAGCAATGGACATCTTGGGTGCTATGTGGCACTCAGGGATCAGCTGCATCAAGATGCACACTTAAAATAAAATAACTCCAGCAGAATGTGCCCCTGAGACAAGGGACATATTACACTTGTGCTTACATATACAGTCATCCCTCCATATTTGCAGGTTAAGCATTTGTAGATTTGATTATTTGCGGATTACTAATTAGGTTATCTCTGGACATTTTCAAGGTCCTTCAATGCGATTTTATGGTGTGCTCCACTGGAAGTTGACCACAGAGGAGGATCTAGAGAGTCATAGAGAGAACACTTCTCTATGCATTTGTAGAGCCTCCAGTGCAATTCTATGGTCACAAATGCCTAGAGAAGTGTTCTCTCAGGTAAACAAACTAGCAGGCCTATATTTTTGGTTTTTCCATCTTTGCAGGGCTCCTCCCCCCCTAACCCTCTCAAAAGTTGAGGACCAACTGTATGCCTCAAGGGACCTGCTTCAGCTACAAGTCACCCAGTCTTCTATGTACATTTAACCTGAGATAAACTCATGACCATATCTTTGTATCATTAGGCCAATCATTAGAGACACATGGTTAATAAGCTATATAAAGGACCCTTTCCCTACTTCTTCCTATTTCTCCCTAGCTTACAACTCATTTTGTGAAACCACAGCCTCTAATACCAATTTCACATAAGCCGAGGCTTCACAGATGAAACCGATAAATGATGAGGAAGACAAAAATGAATAGCCCATACAGAATTCAACTATTTTGGGTTTCTTTTCTCTGAGTTTTTTCTTCAGTAGCTTGTGACACCTGCTACCTAGCTTGATATCAGGAACAGTTGAAGGCTGCAATGAACAGATCAACCGCAATTTTGTTGGTACTATCAGTCCTGGGGAGCAACACATCAGGAGCTTAGAAAGAGGTCTTTGCCTGCCTTGCTAACCAAAATCTTCTAATGAAGGAACTTGTGGGGCTCATCCTAGCAAAACGCATATACTACAACAGAACCTTTTCCAAGAAAATTTATGGACAAGCTAGGATTTCCAGGGTTCCTCTAAGAATTGATCCAATTCTGTTCACTCGCTGAATAGCCTGATGCCATGATTCTCTTTCTGCCCTTAAAAAGTAACTTGCTTGTCTCAGACTTGTGCTTGCTTAATGGGCAGCAAGCATTGCTAGGCTGTTATCAGAATCTGACGGCTACACAATGACTCTGGTTTCCCGTCTGAGGGAGTGATTGTATCAGAGCCTTCGTGTGACAGTAGCAGAATTATGTCATGTCTGGAGGAAAAAATCTTATCAGAACTCTGGCTGAAAGGCAGAGATGTCCAGCTGCAGGAACAGAACACACACCCCTACCCTGGAGACAGCACTCCTCTCCCTCCCCCGCTTTCCCATCCCAAGAAGGAATCAGCTCTTTTGCTCTCTAAATCTCACTTAACACACAAAAGAAGCAAGACATGGGCAAACAGATTCAGAGACAGCTTTAAATTCAAGAGGGCAAGTGAGGACTGTCATACAAAGCAACACACATATACCACTTCTCTTCACACATCAAGGGTGAACATTTTGGGTTAAATGACCAGCAAAAGTGCCTTCAGTATGTTTAATACATTCATTGGTGCCGGGTCATTTTATACAAAGAGCAAGTGGAGGCACCTATGTTTCTAGACTCCTCTTCTAAACACAGTGGAAGAGGTGGTTACACCTGGTTGAGGAACACAGAATATAAGTAGATGCCTTGTACCAAGTCTGGATAAAATATTATCTGCATTGACACAGTTCTCCAGGGTTTCAGTGAGAAGTCTTTCCCAACCCTTCTTGGAGATGCCAGGAATTAAACATGCAGGTGGGTAGACTCAATCAAGGAAGCCACAGACCTGAGTATGCAAGATCTGAGCAGGGCAGTTGTTGACAGGTGACTTGGAGGACTTTCAATTCATAAAGGTCACCATAAGTCAACAGTGACTTCTGTATAAAGAACCTATGGCTTACCACCAAACTTCAGCACTTCCCCATTGTTTTCTACACAATGACTTAGAGGTCCTGTTCTATTTTAGATCCTGACATGACTGATAACTGTCAAAAGAGTTACAAATGTAATGTCACTACGTGTGTCAGAAATATATATAAATCATGATGACAATCATAATAGCCATCAAGGCTTTAGCTACATTACATGCAAATGTATTTACAATGGAAACAGACACATCCCTGTTTTCATACTTCACAATTTGGAAACAGAGATATCAACGGATGGTGACCTAGCTAATACCATATAGAGTCTGAATAAGATAAGGGACTGACTCTGAGTCCTTAGAATCCTGCTTTATCCATAAAATAATCTTTTGCAAAGTTTAAGTTACCTCCTTACAGTCTTCTTTCCCAAGGCTGACAATCACTAGAAAGCATGCTCTCTCTCTCTCTCCTTAACACACACACACACACACACACTTTCTTATCAGGAGACTCTCTGTATCCTGGGAAGAACTCCCAATGCTCAGGGAAGACAGCCTGAATGGTAGTAGCTAGCTTTGCTGAGGGATCTTCTATTTGCCACATGCAGTGAGATACCAGCCCCCAGGTTATCATTAACCTTATTTTCTATTTCTAGCATCTCTTAACTCCCCTTCTGCTTTTCCTGTAGCCAAGCCACGTGCATGCAGCTATAGACCTATTTCTGCAGCCTTATAATGGAACAGATTGGTCACATGCTGTTGTCACCCACCCACACTTCACTGCCCCCACCTAAGAGGACTGAAGCTGATCCTTCTGAGAGATGCAATATAGTTCTGTATTTTGTGTCACCATCCCTCTAGCTTAACACATTTGAAGCTACTTTCTCAATTTGTCAGTTGTGTTGAGTATCTGTAGCTTTATCATTAGGACAGCTACAGAGGCTAGAATGAAAGCCATGCAAGCCAGAAGATGCTGCCTAGGATTTTCCCACTAGTACCTCTTGTGCGGAGGAAGCTGGCATCCACTAACCCCAACACCTTATCCCAACAGTCCCACACTAACTGAGAGTCACTAAAAGTGGATACAGAGTGATTCATTAATTGACTCTTCCCATTTGGGTGATGACTGAAGAAGGGACTTATTCACCTTAGACGTGAAAATTTTATGTTGCACTGCAGGGAAGATGAACTCATTTCCTCAGTTATTTTGAAGGAGGCGGGAAAAGTAGGATGTGGAAGTTGGTCAAGCATCATTCTACCTGTTTCGCTCTATTATCTGAAGTAATCCTTCAGTACAGTCTATTACTATTAGAAAACTTTATGGATTCCCACTTTATCACTGTATCTGAGCACCTCACATTAATACAGTCTAATTAATACTCCACTTAGTGGAGTAAACTTGAATCTACATAAAGGCTACTACAAAATGATCCTTTTTCACAACCTAAAACAGAAACATAGTGCCAATATGCAGTGTACATCCTGAATAATTCTGTCATATTGCTGAGAATGAAATCATTAGCAGGTTGCTGATCACAGGAATTCCTTGACAGGGCACCCTACATTTAATTTCAGCATAATTCCCAAGACCATCTCCATAATCAGGATACAGTCATACTGCAACTTAGAAATGGGCACATATATAGTTGCAGAGCAGGCCTCCCCAGCTGCTTACTAGAGGCCACCTTATAACAAAAACAGTGTTGCCACAAATTCTGTTGTGTGTCCTCCAATTTTAGCACTTGAAATAGAGTTCCATACAAAGGAGACCAATATTATAGGGAAGCAGGGTGTCCTTAGTGCATTTAAATCCAAGGCTAAGCTTTACCTTCCAGGTAGCTGTGTTTCTCCTAAAATAGGCAAACATCCGCGTGAACCAATTGTAGATTTCATTTAGTGTTAGCTGCCTGTCGGGCGTCTCAAGGATAGCCTGCATTTGAAGAAGATGAAGAGTTAAAGCATCAGACTTATCTCATCATCTCACCATCAGTGTTAAGTAAACAATTATGAAGAGACATCAGAAGACTTTGCAAAATATTAATGCCTGATTAGCACTTTTTCAGCTTCATGTGTCAAAAAGCTAAATGTAGAGCAAATTAAGACATCCACATTTCTTACTCGGTACATCTGGAGAAGACTAGTATTCATGACAGAGCCATCTCCAATCCAAGAGGTTGTCTAGACGGTGAAAAAAATTCTAATAGAATGCCCAGAGAATGCCTTTTGTCCCAACGAAATCCCGTGGTGATTCATCTTATTCAGAAGGAGGGGAGGCCAAAAATTCCAAAAACTGCGGGGGGCAAGTTTTTAAAATAATGCATGGAAATGTACATTACTGCTTGTTTGGACAACTGATTCACATTGCTGTGCATTCTCAGCGAAGGCAGAAGTGGAAAGCTGATTGGTCAGATGTGCCGGGGGAGAGGGGCTTGCTGGCAATGAAGTGGCCAGAAGTGCCATCATGGAGTTTTGAATAAGCTATTGTGCTTTTTTGGTATACGAACGTGACCAAACAGCTTTCTTAAGCAGAAGGTCGCACTTGTGCACCTTTGATGTACAGTTTTTAAAAAAATACTTGCAGCAGTGACAAGTTGTGGAGAATAATAATGACAGTAATTTACTCTCAGCCACCAGCTTGATTCACAGGCATGGCTGCATGTACTTCACATACCAGCGATTTTGCCAAAGGACCATGGAGACAAATGAACGCTGCTGCAAATCTGCATTAATGTACAGCAATCCACATTGTATCTTATCATCTAGATAAGCCCCAACACTGGTTTCATGCTGTAAGATGTTGCCATCTGCCTAGTGCCAGAACAGGGTGTAGTTCCAGGCCTCTCCAAGCATTCATTGTGGGACACTGGCATACATTACTGCTATAGCATAAGCTTTATCAGTGGTAAATGATGTAACAGGCAGTACACAGCAGAAAAGTATTCCAATTCCTTCACTGAGGGGGCCCAGCGTCCCACACAGCCAATGGTCAAATTGGGCCCCCAAACAAATTCTACCCAGGCTATTCCTTGGCCAATAATAAAATTCCCCATCGCTGGATATATGCGGAGCCCCTGGGCAGGGGTGCACCCCCCTGTGGCATCACTAAGGCTGGTGTCACCCCTTCACCCAATGGTGTCACCTGGTGCAATTTGGCCTCTCTGCATCCTTAATGCTGCCAATGCCCCCTCCCCATGTGTGGCCAATGGAAGATGGGTTCCCAAAACTAAAGTGTACAAGTGTGACCCATCTTCCCTCAATAGCTATGAGAACTGTACAAGCAGGTTAGCAACAGAGAAAAATAAATTATCCCAGTCTGTTCCTAGCCTTCATCTCTTTTCCCAGCATCAAGCAGCAAAGCAAATGGAAAAAGTATCCAGCAACAAGTTAACTATTTTATGCCATTGGGCAGATGTTAATGTTTGGCCATGATGCTAACAATCATTCTAAAGGCCAATTGCCTGGTGGCAGAGGCCCAATTCACGTTACCACTGTAGCAATATATTTACTGTAAAGATGGTTCATTAAATTGTTGAGCATCAAATGAGTTGGACCACTCGATGCATCTTGCCGTTCATGATGGAACCTGAAGTTTGTCCCCTATGGTGGAAGTCAATGCTCACTTATTTCTTCCAAGATGCAGAGAAATAGCGTTGACTGACTGAGGAAAGAGCAACAACCATGGATGAAAACTAGGAATTGTATAGGAACAGACCAGGACAAGTTAGTTTGACCTGAATCTTGTGCTCCTGATTCTAGTTATGTAGAAATGTAGTTATGCAGGTTGTTATTAACTAGCTCATTCCTTCCTTGTGCCATCCTTCTTTGGGACCTCTGGTTCAACAAGGGCAAATGAGGGACTGGGTTTCCCTTTTACTAACCTGATTTAGATTTGGCCACCTGGTGTAATTATATTTAGAAAAGGAACAGATAGCCACAATGTTGATAAGTTAAAAGACTTTCAAAAAGAACATGATGGAATGGGCATTGGCAGGGTTATAGGGTTGTGGGCTACACTGGACCCTGAGGTACCCAGCAGAGGGGAGTGTGCACTATATGCCACCAGTGACACTGCTGCCAAAGAAAATTGGTGGCCACCACTATGGCTACAGTTGCTGTTGAAACAGAGCAATGTAAGGTAGAAGCATTTAAGACTGTGAACAGCATGGCGTGAGTAAATTATTCCCTCACTTAAAAAACAAAATCTTGGGTAACTCAATGAATTTGATAAGCAGTAGATTCTGAACAAGCAAAAAATAATATAGTGTTTTCTATCTGATAAAATTATTTTTAAAATGTTTACAGGATTAGAGAAATGCATGAGCGATGGCTTCTCAGCCATGGCAGTCAAGAAACAAAGTTCAGACTCAGAGATAACATGCTTCTGAACTAGCTGGCACAAACAACAACAAAGGGTGGCGCTCCATCATACTGGGCTTTATGACTTTATAATCCAGCAGGACAGTAGACCACATGTTCTGATCCAACATTTTTACAGAATGCACCAAGATGCCTAAAACATGGGAGGAGGGAAAAGAAATTAGCATAAACACATTCCATGCCCTGGACTGATCAACAGGGGTGACACATTTGTATTTGAACACACTGACCATTGATAGCTTTTAGAAGGCGCTATGAAAGCCCTAAAATAGCAGGAAGGGATCCCAGCAGCCATTCTAATTCAGCCTGTTTTTTGCATAGGTCCAGTGCCAGCAAAGAGACAATAAGAGTAATGAATTTAGCATCTCCTCTTAAGCATATTTTTACAAGCAGAATAAAGCCATATATTTAACCAGTGGAGAATAGGCAGGCAGGTCACAGAGACAAGAGAATATTATAGCTATGCACCAAGCTATACAGCCTACTCCAATTTACTGGGAAGTGAGGGATGCCCACACAATGCAGTACCACAAGGGAGCAATAGAAGCCATCCACCCTAGGGAATTTAGCTTTTGTCAAAGATGTGCTGTTGGCAGCTCTGGAGACAGGAGACTGCAGTTCATCCAAGAAACTGTGACACAGAAAAATTCCACCTGCTGTGCCTGAAAGCCAAGGCTGAAAGGAGATTTCGGTTGTTATGGACCACTAAGACTGGTAACTATGAACTCTACTGCTTATACACTGACACCACAGGAAATGTGTAGTTAAAAGTTATGCCTTAAAAACCAGGAATGAGGATGACCCCACTGTTAACACCGTTCCCTACATGATGTAAATGGAAACAGTGTATTTCAGTGTTAAGCGTGGTACCCAGCAGCCAGTAATTTAATTATATCAAGCTACGGATGACCACTGATTTCTCACAAAGACTACAAACTAGGAAACAGTAAAATAAGCCTTTAAATGGAGTCTTCTGTTATTAGTGATTAGTTTAGTGATTTTGCAGAAATGACTTCAAAATTACTTATTTTACCAGCTAAATTTTGAAAATCCCTGAAGACTGTGAGATGGCAGATATGGCTGCCATATATGTTTCTGAAAATTCCCCCACACCCACTCTTTGTATTTGTGGTTAATACATCATTCACCCAGGGGACTACAACATCACCTTCTAATATAACTGATAAAAGACATTCTTGAGAGAAAATCAAGGAGCTGCTAATTTGATTATGCAAAGAAGGGCAAAGGCATTAAGTTTGTAATGCTGCCTTCTCCAACCTGATGCCCCCTAGAATGTTTGGATTTCAACTTCCATCCACTCTAGCCAACATGACTGAATGTCAGTCCAAAACATCTGGAGGTCAATAGGTTGGGAAAAACTCTCCCATCATGGGACAAAGTCAGGGTATAAATTGAATCAATCAATCAGACTGCCATGATGTTAAGCTTTAATGGCTGGGCTCTGCAAACATTGGTCTCCAGGTTCTGCTCTACACAAGATAAACTAGAAAAAGAGACCAAACCTTCATCTGCCTATCCTTTTACCTATAGTACTGCAATGTCTAGTGTTACTTGTTACAAAGGCTGAGTTGAAATGTTAACTGGGGGCCTACCTGGACACAGGTAGGTCACAGAGAGCTTCTTCATTACAGAGAGCTTCTTCATTACAACAGACACATAAAACCATGTTTCACAATAGAACCCAACCCCACCCCACCCCTTGATCCAAGTTGCACTTCCCAGATCAGCTCAAAAAGCAACATTTTAGAATTTACCACTTGAACCCTTGTTTCATTCAAAGTAAGTGTAAGCAAATGCTCTGGCTAGCACTCTTGTACATTCCTCAAAAATAAGGAGTTTCTCACCTGCCGGATAAGTGAGGCATATGTGAAGGGGGGGCGAACATCTGCATTTTTGTAAAACTCATGATTCTGTGCAAGTTCTGGGGGAAGACAAAAAAAAAGTCATATATAAAAGCAAGGCATTATCCAAATGAACTGTTACAGGGCAATGAAACCAAGCATTTTGATGCCACTATGGCCTCCCCAGCTACTCTCACCTGATGAAATTGGCGTGCAGAACTTCTCTGAGTTCCTCCTGCGAATGGGTCCTACATTGTGTAAAGTGGATGAGCTGATGACAGAAGGACCCTGCCGCAATGGAGTAATGGGTGCAGTAGCAGAGGTGGGGGGATGAGGTAATCCATCTGGGAAGGTATCAGAAGTGCTCTTTGAGAGGGTGGCACTGGAAACCAGGTTAAGCTGCACAAAAAGGACAGAGAAAATGTTGTATGTGGGGAAATAATCATTGTAATGTAAAAGCAATCTTGTGTACCTCATTCACAATCTTAGATAAGTCTAGGGTTTTTTCCCTGCATGCATTTTGTTCTCCCAAAATTCCCTTCTCTTATTTCACTGGACACTTCCAGCCAACTGGAGTGCTGGGTCATTCGACACATGACCTAATTTGAATTTTATTGCTTTTGTGTAAGCTTTCTTCTGAATCTGACTCTCCATGAGGATGGATGTATCTTAGCCATCTTAAGCTTTCCTGTAACCATGCTATGATGATCGGAACTCAGCCATGGCTGTAGGCTGAGTGAGTTTTTAATTACCTAAATACCTTCAGTTAGGGACCTTTTCTTAAGTTTGTTTTAGTATGTAGATTGAGACTGATATACCTTCAGTAAACTTTGTTTTGCATTTTAAACTGACTCCTTTGTTTTTGTAATGAGTCTAATATAACTGGGGGATCCCAGACCTCTGATGATAATTGAGCTTAAGTCTGCTTCTTAAGCACATTCTGCATAAATACAAAGTCAAAAGTGATTGAATGATTTTAACTCTTTTAAAGGAAATAATTCTTGTTGTTTTTAAAGGACTAGATCCTGGAATTTTTTTAATACAATTTTATTTTTAGACTCATTACCTTCCAACAAAAAATGACCACAGTGAGGATCAATTCAGAAGACTGAGATATAGAGGTTAAGTTTTGTTTAGACAAAGCAGATGGATGATCATGACTTCCTTATTCATAAAGACCAGGGCTGAGATCCTGCAGCAGACATGTAGCCATAATGTTGCACCTACATTACATCTCCTAATCTGACCCCCCCAAAAAACCCACCTTAAATTTAATCCAGCTGCACCAAGGGACAGGGTTCTGTGGCACTGGTGTGTGAAGGCTGAAGGATGACATGTCCAGCCCACTCCCAACACCAAGTAGCAGTGTACTGAGGAGAAGCAAAGACTCCTTTGGGGTCCTGCCTAACTTGTTGGAACACTGCTTGATGGTGGGAGGGGCAGGATGTGTAACCTCTCAGTGTCCCACTAATGGGTGCTGCAGAACTCCAGCCCTTGGAATAGGTGTCTGGAATTTAAGGTGGTTTGGGGGGGGGCATTTACAATTGTGGCAATGGGACCACAATGATAAATGTGAACAGGAAACAGCTACGAAGTCATAGGTCTAACTTATGACATCATAGGATACCAGGTCATATGTATGAAAAGTTACTAGCCAAGAGAAACACTTTTGAAGCTCAGCTAATTGAGTCAGCTGTAGCAGATTGATACAAGCATCCCAAGTAAGAACTTGAGGCCTATCAATTGCTGAACCCAAGGAAAAAGTCTACATTTGGATTGGAACTGGATCATGTTATGTAAAGCTACATCCAAAAACTCTTTACCAGCTAAAGCAAAATCAATTACATTAAGACATACTTTATAACTATGCAGACAGTCAGAACAAAATAGAAGATAAACCTCCTCTCTGGAAAGTTCTAATTCCTATCTCTACAGGGTAAATGTTTTTAAAAGCAAAAAAAGAAAAGCCAAAATTAGAATATTTTTCAGTGAAGACAACTCTACTACCGTAGGGTTATTCAGTATTATTAAGCTCAAGTTAGAATGGGAGGATGAACTTATGAGATATAGGACTATATAACCCTATACATTGAGAAGCAAGTATGCATAGGTGTGAAGCTTTAGTGAGCTCATGACTGAGGCAGAATTTTATCTAAGGACTTTCTGGCCTCTAGCACATACTTTTAGCCACTATAGTATACCATTTTCTAAGAGAATGCCCAAGCTGCAACTTAACTTTCCCCAGGAAGTGCAGTTTGCCTCACTAGTTCTTCCCAGCTGCTAAAATGCCTTTATTTTTGCAAGCTTTTATTGCATATACCAGGTAATCATTTTAATGTTTTAACTGCTTATTGTCTATCCTTAGCTAATAGTTTTATATTGTTGTTTTTACAAAATTGTAATTGAAAATGTAAACCTGTGCTTCTCAGGTTATCTGCTGTTGTAACCCATCCTATGTGGTGCTTTTATATTGGAAGATCAGAGTATAAATATCTAACCGAATAAATACACAAATGATTTTGGTGAAATGAAGGCTGTGGATTTACTCTTCCTCCCTCCCTTCCTCCCTTTTTTTCTCTCTGTCTCCAGTTTCTAAGAGAGTTATTGTCCTTCTTATGAACAGGAGGGACTTGGAAAAAACTGGGGGCAGGGAGTTTGAGGAATACAAGTTCTTCCAAAACGATCCTCCAAGTTCTTCCAGCAGGATCACAGACTGACATGAACTAGAACCTCAAAGGAGCAGAGATCTAGCATGTCACTGTCAGGTTTTCCTGATAGATGTATGTCTTAAATGGCCTAGAATGGTTGATAAGACAGTAAAGTGGATCAGTAAGAAAACTCTGATATGTTTATATCAGTATCAGTTTTTATTTCAGCATTTTGTGTGCTGTTTCAACACTTCCATATCCCAAATAAACAGTTTTCAACAGTTGGTGGTCCCACCAGTCTGTGGCTGATGGGAACAATACAAGAAGTACAGTGTCCGATTTTTTCAACCTGAGAAAGGCTAGCACAAGTTTGGCTTGGGCATGATCAGCATTTTCCCAATCTATTTTCTGCACTGTTATTCAACAGCAGCTTTAGCTGTCTGGACATGCACTATGACCCATGTTATATCAAGGCTTCCTCGATCTGAATTAATTTGAGTAATTCTACATGTCTGAGGAGTTTACCTGGTCTGAGCTGCATGAATCATGCCCCTGTTACCTGACATGTGGATATGGAAATGTGAGCTCAGAAGAGGAATTGGGGACAACAGCTTGAAAAGGGGTATTGTTATTCTAAGAGAAGAATAACAAAGTGGTAGTCTGTGACACTTTCAGGCTGACATTATGATTTTATCCAGCACCCCATGATTTCATCTACAGAGAGTGATTTCTTGGGTGCACAAACAAGAGTTTTACTACAGGAGGAAGATATGACAAGGTGAACAATTAGTAGTGGTTACTGTAGCAACTTCGATACTTTGGCTTGTCCACATCGTTGTGCCCTCTGCTCAAAACCTGGTGGCTCATATGTCATCCTGGGGCAAGTCCCTTCTGCCTTTAGCCAAGCAGTGATGTCAAGGGTCAGGATTGTGCTAGCCCTAGATAATAATGCCAGGATGATAGGAACCCAAGGCTTGGGAAGCTGGTAATCCCTATTCCAAAAAAATGAAAGTTAAAGAATCTAGGCAGGCTGCTACTTACAGGCTGACTGAAAGGCTTTGGCTCTGAAGGTCTCATATGTAGGTGGGCCATCATTGCCTGGAGACGTTCACTCTCTTTCGCTAGCTGTGGAGGGAATCAAACAGAAAATAATTTGTCTGGAGAAGTTTTCCCCCTTCAGTGGTCAATGAACTTGGCTCATATTTTATTAGTAAGGAGGCCCAGAAGTTCACCTGATAACCTTGCCCTCGAATGGCTTCTTCTCCACCCAGAAGGGATCTCTCTCTCTCTCTCTCACTCACACACACACACACACACCTCCTTTCACTTGCTCCATTGAACCTCAGTGTGCACATGCCATCCTCTTGTCTTGACTAATACTTCCTGCTTACAGTAATGTGACAGTGCAAGGCTGTTTCCTTTAGCTCTTGCTGTGCTGCTTTGTAAGAGCCATCCTTGAGGGGGAAAACCTGCCATCTTCCCTAATTAAACAGTAACACTGACTTTTCCTGAGAGCCACAAACCCAGCCAGGATATCACATTTCCAAGATGGTGAGAACTGCCTTTTCCTATTGGATATCAAAATCTGGATGTGTGTAACTCTACCAGTGACCTCACTATAAGAGAACTGGCTTTGGGCAAACATAGGTAGAAGAACCTACTATTGACAAATGGAGTAACACAGTACGTACAAATCTCAGCACCCAAAAACATATTTCATCTATCCCCTTTCCACTCAGCTCTTCCCCTTTTCGTCCACCATGCCACACATAAACCTTATGTGAGGGTCTCTTTAAACATCTGAGATATATAGATCCTCCTCCACTCCCCCAACTAGAGCTACTGGATCATTTGTATCATCTTTTTTTTTTTTTTAGGAACACCTTCTCATGCTTTCCTTTGCACCTTCCTACTTGTCCATGTTTCCCATCGCTTTTCCTCCCACCATTGCATCCTCTCAGTCATCTGCCTCTCCCATCATGTCTTTCCCAAACCCACCCACTCACCTGCCCATCCATCTCTCCAGATGTGCAACATTGCTTTAATTGCATGCTTCTGGAGTGTGTGTTTATTTCTCAGTGTGCGGAGAAGGGTGAAATATTCGCTGTGGCACAGGGAGAGAGTTTGAGTGCTGCAGAAGCAATGGGATCTGACACCATCTCCCTTTGTGTCACCTTCTCTTTCTGAGTCCTCCCCTCAAACTTTGCCTGAGTTCCTCCCTGACCTGATTGGGCCCCTATGCAGAATGTAGGACACACCCAAAGAGGGGATTTCTCTCCTCTCCCACGGGGTCTGGAATCCTTACCCACAACAAAAGGAAAGGGCCAGTGAGGCAGGAGTTAAAAGCAGCAGCCAGAGTGGAGTTTGCTGAAAGTTTGAGCAGCTCTGACGCAAGGACGCTCTGGCACTGTCCTGGCTCTCATTAGAGATGACAGATCCACTCTCGTGATGCAGACACTCTTGCTGCCGACACAGCAGGAGCTCTGTGGTGAAAACGTTATAATTGGAAGTTCTGGTGGCAGGTTCTCCTTTTCATACACAGAGCTTTCTGCTCTCTTAAAAGATTCTCTTCCCCACATTCCCTTTTAAGCTTCAGTAATTGCTTTCAACCTTTCGCTTTAGTGAGTGTTTGGGAACAGGATAGAATCACACGGTTTGACTCAGGGTGTGTAACAATCTTAACTCTGCTCTTTGAGTGCTGCACTCCTTTCTAATTTAATACTTCTCTTCTGGCATGTCTCTGCATTTACTCGTAGGCACCCCATCTGCAACTACTGACTTAGCTTAGCTTCCAACAGAGGCTGTCTGTGCTGTGTGTTATAGTTGGCTGGCTCCTTAGTATTCTCCTTCCTCTGCCACTAATCCTGCTGCTGCAAACAGTCATGTTCCAGGGCATGATGCTGCTTTCATTCACGTGCTGCCTCACACTGATGAAAACTAGCACTATGGGTCCCCACCCCATGCCATCCAGTCCCTCTGGAGTCCATCAAACTGGCATCAGTACTGGCAGTCTCAGAAAGCTGGAAAGTAAAGAAACAAAAAGCATTCCCTGTTTATTTCCCCCTCTGTGCAGTAATTATATATTGCAGACCACATGCTGATTTACCTGGTCCTGCAAGCGTTTATAAGTATCATTTATGTACAAAAGCGAAATCCATCACCACTCCTTTCAATGTGTCTTCCAATTGACCAAAGTTGTACCCTCATGTTACATATGTGTAACTTCTCTTGAGTGTCTTACCAGTTACTACAGGAGCTATGAATGCTACTCAGATCACTAGCAGCCCATAACCCTGTTTTACTCCTGAGAGCATCCATTCATACAGGACCCACACACTGCATGCAGTACCAACCCCATTTTGTGGCTCTCAAGGCACCCTTAAAGCTCTAGACACTCCCTAAAATTAAATGGGGGAATTAAAAAAAAAAAAAAACCACACACACAGTAAGTTTGCTTCCCACCCACTCCCAAATGGCCCAAAATAAACTGAAACCAAGTGGAAGTGACATCATGTCATTCTGATTCAGGAAAAACCCACCATGTTGCCCTCTGGGGATGTGCAGGGGCAAAGGCTGGTCCCACCCCTCGTGCAGTTGCCCAGACTTGTGTTAATAGAAAGCAAATGGTATGATGCTGCCATGCTGCACATTTTGCAGCTCTTCCCCTGCTTCCTTGACTATCACAAATTCTCCTTATGGTGACTTATCATCATGATTACTGGATATTCCCAGAACTTAGACAAAAATGATCTACTGCAGTTTTTAGTGGTATTCACATATTTCTTGTTAGTTCTTTGCCATGAACCAATTTGGTGATATTCCAACAATATTTTGCAACCACAGAACTGAAGTCTTTGTTTATAGAGGCAAGGTAAATCCCTCTGAGCTGATTTTCACAGTGCTTGCCTATTTCAGCAGGCATCACTGTATTCATCTATGGTTGATTCACATGTCCAAGATAATTTCCCAAAGTGAGAGATGGAAAAATCAACACATAAGAGCACAAAAAAGGAACAATGAAAGCCATGAACATTCATGACCTGCCTTTGCTCCTTTGGCTGCAATCTTCCTATGGCAACGGTCCAAGGATAAAGCTGTCCACCAACTTTTTTTTTTTTAAGCCTTCTAAAAATCACCTTTCCCCACTGCAGGCTCCTCTGTGCCTTGACAAGTGTGGAGATGGTGAGAAAACTTGCTGCAACAGAACAGATAATAAAAGCCTTAAACCACTAAGAGTATTTTCTCCTCCAAGTGAGTCATTCTCTAACCCATCATCAGGTACATATCTACTGACAAGTGGAGAAATGAAATGTGAACTTAATGGTACACAGAGAAAAGTTCTGGTGATTGCCACCCTTGTAGCAATGAAACAAATTCTGCTCTGATTGTGGCAATTGGCACTGGCAGTATCCAATTCACAGTTCTGTTTCTCCATCCAGTTGTAGGAATGCATATAGCAGAGGACAGCCCAGGAATGACTTCAGGAAAAGTGGCCAGGGGTTGGAAATGTGGGAAGCAACCCTTAGGTAATCCTTAAACCAGAGTAAAAGAACTCTATGGTAGTCTGTGAGGCACATAAGAACCCAAAGAATACAGTTTCTTGATCTTTCTATGGTCAAAAAATTTAGTTTCAACTAAATATTGCACACATTGATGCCCACCTGTATTTCCAGCTGCTGTACCACTTGCATTTGAACTCGACACTGAGCCGTGCTCCGGTCATCAAGTGCATGTTCTGTATTGAGGTGTCTAAAAACAGAAGACATTGGTTTTCCCCCATTAGTGAGTTCACATGAGCAACGTTTCAACAATCAGAGCTCCTTTTACTCTTTTTGCCAGTTTATTCTAATTCTACAATATGCTGACTTAAATCCAGTCTGTGATGGCCTAAGCAATGCACTAAAAAAAAAAGAAAAAAAAAAGAAAGTCTAATTACTATATTTCTATCCTGCTCTTCCTCTGAAGAACTCAATCCAACATACAGACAATGAATATCACTGCTGACCAGGGACTAGAGATCAGTTTCCTGATCTAAATTCGAACATCCTATTTAGTAACTTCTCCTTTTTTAAAAATTATTTTTTTATTAGTTAGTTATTTATACCCCGCTCTTCAGCCATAAGGCTATCAGAGCAGCTTACAATTTTTTTTAAGTAGTAGCAATTTGCACATCTACACTGCATTAAGCAGTTTCCAATGTGTGTTAGCTAATTGCCCCCACAAGCCGGGTACTCATTTTACCGACCTACGAAAGGATGGAAGGCTGAGTGAACCGTGGAGCCCACTGGAATCGAACTTGCAATGTGGTGACTTGCAGGACTGGCATTTAACCACTGCTCCACCAGGGCTCCTTACTTATCCATAGCAAGTGAAATGCCAAATAGTATTTATGGCACTCTATACTATCATAGTATAACAATCAGATGATCAGGTAGATACCCTGAATCATGAATGGCAAAGCATCATCACTAGTTAGATAAATAGCTCAGCATTTTTATGTTCCAATTTTCCCACAGGTTTTCTTTTCTTCACTCAGCAGGGATGGGTTATAAGGACAGAATGTCTATTTCTCTTTTGTCCATCCCTGCTGAGTGAAGAAAAGAAAAACTATTTCTGGACACCACCATGGGTACATGGCTTTGCCTGAACAAACTAATCTGCCTTTCATTTTAACCCCAGCTTCTGTGGCTAAGTGGAAGTTTGAGACAGAAACATTTTGCTATATTGAGTTTAACAAAACCAGAGCAAGTCCGGGCTATAACTTACACTGCAAAGCTTGTGGCTTTAAGCTGTGTTTGTCAGCTTTTTTAATGTCAGCCCAATGAATTAGACTAACACAGTGTGGAGAATGAAATCCATCTTATTCCAACAGCCTTGCTTTAGTTATTAAACAACATTCCATGCAATCGTACTATTTTAAGCAATGTCAATGGTGTGAGTGGGTGGAGTGGGATGTGGCTGTCTAATGCTAGGAGGCTCCGTTTGGGCCAGAATTACATATGGTAGCTCAGCTGAAGGCAATTCTCCCTCCCTGGCCTTCACCCACTCAAATGCAAAAAGGCTAGGATGGGCTCTGAAAGAGTATGCAAGCGGCCCCTGCAGCTGCCTCAGGTCTGTTCGTTTGGCACCTGTTGGCTAAGAACAATGATTGTTCGGTAGCAAAAAGTAGGTGGGGCTGGCAACATTTGCTGAAATGCTTACCGAGTAAAGCTGCACACACACTGATTAGGTACACAGGCTGTGCTTCCTAAGTTCTCCATCCCTTCCAAATGTCATTTCAAACCCCCACAACATTCTGTTTAAAAGCAATGGAGTGGGAGGTTGAAATGGGGGAGGGAGGAGAGAAAATGAGAAGTATACGTGTATGTGGAGGGGTGCAGAGAGCATGTTTAGTAGAAAGGCATAGAAGAAGGAGGGGGGGGGAATCCTGAACAGGCAAGAAAAGAAAACCCGTCAGTTTCATCTGATGTCTTTGCTAAAAATCTTGGCTACAAAGAGATCTAATTGCAAATGAACTAATTAAGTAAACCTCTGACGAAGCGTGAAAACAATTTGTTTGACCCTGACGCTAGCAGAGGGCTCTTAGACAGCAGAGTTAATCAGTCAGTGACAGAGCCCACAAGCGGTGTCAGCAGGCTGCCGTGCTGCCATCTGTTTCTCTCTAGTTCTCTCTCCCCTCTCCCCCCCCCCATCATGGGCAAGCTATAAACTTTACGGTTATGTCTCCTCTCTCCTCCCAAAGTCTTATAATTTCTGTAGGTCTCAGTCAGCCTCTTCTTCTGTTAGCACACAGTCTTGGTGGCAACCCCCTTGTTCTCCCTTCTTCCTACTTACTCCATGGTGCCTGGCAGCTCCTGAGCTCTTCCCAACAAAGTCTATGATGGGATATAGTTATATTTCAAAGAAAAGGAATAGAACAAACTAGCTCCGTTTCACAGAAGGGGAAGTGAGGCACAAGTACTACGTTCAATGTTTCTAACTCTTAACAACTACACACGTCTCTGCTTAAGTTCTGAAGGATGGAGGCAGAAGTTTTAAATATTGTGGTTCATACATTCTACAGAATGAAATCTATTTTTAAAGTTCCTAACAAACTTCAGAGTTGGCAAAACCAGCTCTGAGTATTCCTTCCCTAAGAGAACCCTATGAAATTCATGGTGTCACCGTAAATCCACAGGCAATCTGTAGGAACACACACACACACACACACACACTTACTAAGTATTGTCTCCCACCCCAGTGTGGTCAGGATGCCTCTAGAAATATAGCAAGATATCCTTGTGTCCCCAAAGCATCAGTACAAGGTAAACAGTAAGAGAGAAGTCACAGTTGGGCCAAAGAACACAGTTGCACTGGAACACCTTCCACAAAGAAGGGGTTACCTACTTGACAAACTGTCCCAAGTCCTCACAGAGGGTTTCACAACCAGGCCACTTGCACTCTCCGTGCCCATACAGAGGATGAGAGCCAGGGGTCTCCTCATGAGAAGAGCTGCAAATGAGGGGGCAAAAGAAAAGAGTACAGTATTACCATCAAGCTATTAAAGGCAGCTCTAGCCTTGCCCGCTAGATGTTTTCATGAAGCCTTGAAGCTCTAATCAATGTTTGGAATCAAACTGCAGGAGGGAGATTCCCCATCCACATCTTCACATCTCCTCTCTCCAGACCAGAAATACATTATATTGCTCATCTGTACTGTTTGGCCAAAAGGCACACCCATAAGGGAGTTATGGTAGAGCAGATGTGCTCATTCAGAACATCTAGTCTCTGCAGAATATACATTTCCTGCATTGAGCACATGTGGTTCCCCGCCCATTAAAACTCCTTACTAGCATGAACAGCATGATTCTAAATTGCTAAACCCATAACCACAGATACAGACTAGCAGAATGACCTGGTTCATCTCAATTCATCTTTTTGATCCTTTTTGCAGCTGGACACTCAAGTGTCATCAGTGGCACAAAACATACAACTTTTATTTGTAAGGTAGATGTGAATCTTCCTGGGGAAATGAGATTTGGCCATAGTTATACTTTACTGTGTTCATAGTTAGAAGGGAACATATCTCAACAGTTACTTAAACAATCTAGAACCAACAGACCTGCCCAAGTGATAAAACGTATCTGGAAAGTACAACTATTTCTGTACTTTGCAAAGCTTCCTCTCCAAAATATTTTATTTTATTTTGTATCCTACCTTTCTCCCAGCATGGGACTCGAGTCAGCAAGCACTATGCTGCTAACCTTTATTTTAGTGGCTTTTAATGCAATTGACCAAATAATTTCAAAAGCTTTTAGTGGGTTTCAGTGTGACTGGCCAATCCTGTTCCTGTTTCAGTTGGCTCATGATTTTGATTTAATAAAGATTACCTGTTGCAATCTGTCCAACTGAAATGTAAATATTTCACTATAAACATGCTACATAAATAAATAAATAAAAAACAATCACCCAGTAACATAATTAAAACTCCATTTTATTGTAAAAATTATTTATCAGCAAAGTTTTACCAGAGTTATAAAGTCATTTGCCGCGCTTAGGTTTCCAACAATGATTTGTATGACTCTAGTAAAACTGATATTGGAGGATGGCTTACTGGAAAAGGCTCTGTATTATAATATAATCATGGTGCAGAATACTCTTGTACAGCTGCTTTTTTTTTCCTCCACAGAATCTTCTCTGAATTTCTATGGTGCAAAATTTACCAAAAAGACAGAAGTAATAGTTTCTGTGCATAGCACCCTGAACAAGTGTTACCAGGTGGCTGTAACTGCCTAGACTGGAGGCACTGAGGCACAACTTCCTGCAGTGCACATCTATGTAATATTTCTTATTGGCAGATATACATACTGTGTTTAGCACAGCTGCCTTCTTGTCATTAATGTGGGGTTGTCCTAAGAGAAAATCTCAACCATTCTGCAAGATCTTATGTGTTCCTAGCTGTCCATGCAGGAGCGTGGGAAGCTGCTGAATAGAGATTCTCCAACAGTGCAGCATCTAAGTCTTTCCCTTGATGTTTGTAAATATGAAGAATTAATGTTTTATGGTGAGGTAAAGTGAAAAAATTAAGGCTGTTTCTGTACTATATCCTTTACTCATATAAATGAGCCGACATGAGAAGAATCACCTTAAGAGAAGCTATTCAGCCATGCAATTCCATTTTTCCATCAGCTTCCATGCTGTACAGGTGACATTAATTGAGCTTAGGCTGTAGTTGATTGGGCCTGAGCAGAGAGAGGCCAAGTTTCCCCTGCTGCTCCTTCCCACTGTGGCTTCAGCAGCTTTATGTGTCACTGAAAGCAGGAATAACCATGAATCTGACTCCTTATCTAGAAAGCCAACATTGTGCCAAACTGCAGTGGCAGAGTCATAGGTCTGAATGCTGGAGACATCACTAAGACTCTAAGGCTCTCCCAATTATTACTGCAGAATTTACCCAGTGGAGTACAGCACCTCCTCTGGTACAGATCCTCCATCCTTTACAAATTCTATATCCTTTACTCATATAAATGCCCATCAGCTTCTACCTGTCCCTCCTTTGTGCGAGCATGGCGTTCTGTCCATTGGGGAGAGGGTGATGGGAAATTGGAGGAGAGACCTTGGTGGCTGAAAACGAGGTAGAATTGGAGGTGTTGGTGCTGAGGTCAAGTCCCTCTTGCTTGATACTCTCTTCTACAGGCTGAGTAGCAGTAACCTCTTTCCACAGCTGCTGAAGGTCTGAGGGACACACAGCTTCACACACATTGGAAAATGGAGAAAGAAAGAAAAAGCAAAAGGGTAAAAAAGATTTAAGACTCACAAGTCCTCAGAATACATAGCAAAATGTCCCTTAAATAAATGAAGATGTGGTTTTCCAGTTTAGTTTAGTGACACAAAGAGCTAATTTACATAAGTCTCTAACCCATTGCTAGTTCTCATCACAGCTATTTATGTAATGCTCTTAATTGTGGCATCCATGTATCTTACAGGGTTTAATATATTTCAGAGCAGGACTGGAGTTACTTGAGAGTCTTGTGGTCTGTAACTGGAATCTCCATTTTCTTGAGGGATTTGTAATTTATGATGCAAAATGTATACTTAGGATCATGGAACAATTAGGGCACAACTAATCTCTGTTAGTAGATCTCAATTGTATAGCTTTGCTTAAGAACACAAGAAATGTCTTGCTGAATTGAAACAAATGGAACTACTACTTCTTGTTGTGTGCCCTTAAGTCATTTCCGACTTATGGTGACCCTAAGGTGAACCTATCGTGGGGTTTCGTGGCAAGATTTGTTCAGAGGGGGTTTGCCTTTGCCTTCCTCTAAGGCTGGGAGAGTGTGATTGCCCAAGGTCACCCAGTGGGTTTCAATGGCCAAGTGGGATTTGAACCCTGGTCTCTAGAGTCATAGTCCAATGTTCAAACCATTACATTATGTTGGAACATCATTATTTAAATCAGGGATGAGTTTTGTTGGATCCTCCATCTATTGTTGGGCTGTAATTCTGAGATGTTCTAGCCCAGTGATGGCGAACCTATGAGATGCGTGTCAGCAGTGATATGCGTAGCCATCTCTGATGACATGCGGCCGCTGAGGCAGCCACATGCCAAGAGGGATGTTTCATCCTCGGCTCCTGCACGGCCAAGTGCAGTAGCCGAGGATGAAACATTTGCTGCTCCTGAGGATGAAACATTTGCGACTAGAGTCTTGGAGTTAGAGTCTAACTCTAAGGACATTTTCAGACACAAAAAAAGTCATCCTGAGGGATCGGGAGAGGTACATGGCTGTTCCGCGGCAGGGGGCCAGTTTCTGACGACGCTGTCCCTCTCACGTTACCTTCCATGTTCCTTCCGTATCGCATGGAAGGAAAAGGTGCCACTTTTTACTCATGGAACTTCTTCATGAGTAAAAAGTGGTGCCTTTTCCTCACAAGTGACATGGAAGGAACACGGAGGGTAACATGAGAGAGACGGCGTCATCAGAAACTGGCCCCCTGCCATGAAACAGGCGCATACCTCTCCCGAGCCCTCAGGACAACTTTTTTGTGTCTGAAAATGTCCTAAGATTCTAGTCGCAAATGTTTCATCCTCCTGTATTAGACACTCTGTAGGCCAAAACAACAGAAGTCCGGCATATAGCGTCTAGTTCTGGGACATCCGGTTTGGCCTGGATCTTTGCCCTCACTTCTGCCGGCAGAACAGGGAGCAGCGGAACACAGCAGGAGACACTGCTTGGAGAATCAAGAGGAGTACCACTACGAACAGAAAATTTGGAGTGCCTGGAACCAACTACCAGACAATTTTAGCACCCTGAAAAGTATAGCAATGGCTTTACTCACAATTTTTCCCTCTACATACTTTTGTGAGGCCTTATTCTCAGCATTAAATAATATCAACACCAACAAAAGAAACAGATTGACAGATGAAGTTAGTAGCGCTTGCTTGGGCCTGAAGTGTACAAAATGCCAATCTTCAATTGAAGATTTAGCCAATGAAATTCAGCAATAAAAAAGTCACTAATAGGCAAGTTAGTTAAAGAATTCCCCCTACCCCTCACTTATCTTAGTTCACAGCACCCCACACAAGCTAAATAATATCAAGACCAACAAAAGAAACCGATTGACGGATGAACAAAGAAGTCACTAAGCAGGTAAGTTAAATAATTAGTTTTTGGTTTATTAAATACAATTATATATAACAATTATATATTTATGTTATTTAAACTATAAATATCGTGAAATAATGTTTTTTTCCTCAAAGTGACACACCACCCAAGTTATGCTCAGTTTTTTGGCGAAGTTTGACACACCAAGCCCAAAAGGTTGCCCATTACTGTTCTAGCCAGTATAGCCAATGTTGAGGAATGCTTGGAGTTGGGAGTTTTATAAATTCTAGTGGGCTGCAAAGTTCCAATCCTTGATTTAAAAGAATCATTAGGGGAAACATACTAGAAATTTCCTTGTATGCTGCTGTCTACTTTCTACCCATTCCTGACACAGAGTGGACGTTACACTACTTTTACACAGAGAGGAAACAAAGATGGATATACATGCCAAATGTTCAGAATAAATTTTGCAGTAAATTTTACCTAAAGTAAGTCCTCCAGATGTTGCTGGATTGTAACTCTCATCAACCTTAACTTGACAGATATGTGAGGGAAAGGGCCAGTTTTGATCTCTGACAAGCCATAGTGTAGCATGAGAATGTGATACACGGACTTGTGCACTCTCTTCCTTTCCTCCTTTCATGTGGCCATGAAGAGGACTGTGGGTTTAGAGTAACCACACCTTTTTGTTTCCTTCATACCCATTAACCTCATTTATGGTTTGTTTGACACAAACCAAATTCAGACCTTCAAATTAACTACAATGCAGGATTTAGACTAAACTATGGCTAATTTAAACAGAAAGCAATCTCTTTGCAGCTATGTTAAAGGAGAGGGAGTATGCAGATCAGAGGCTCTGAAGCTCATTCTCCACACCATGGTCGGTAAGTTTTAGAAGTCTCTTGGTAACTAGATTTGTAACACTACAACTGTGGCACCTAATGGTTGCCTCCTATATTAAAACTGAGAAATATACCAACACAGTAGCAAGACATTGAATATACTTTCCATTGTCAACCCATGAAATTGTCTCAAGAATCTATTCTGACATAGCTAAAATTCTAATTTAGCAGAAGATGGACACTGCTAAATTAGGATGTGGTATTGTGTTTATATTCCTAATTCTACATTATATTATGGTTTTCCTAAATTGCTATTTAATATTGTCTAGTTTGTTGTGGATTATTACATGGCTCTAACAATTCAGCATAGAATCACAGAATTGGAAGAGGACTCATAGGCCATCGAGTCCAACCGCGTGCTCAATGCTGGAGATCTAGCCTAGACCATTGCCAGCAGGTAGCCTCCAGAGCACACTTTATCTACTTCACATTACAATACTACTGAGGTATAATTATTTGCCCTCTTCATGCTGTCCTTCCATGCGTCGGCAAGATCTTTTTATCCAGTCCTTTAGCAACTGACAAATTGCTGAGGAAGGGGTATTTAATGGGTGGGTGTAGTTTTTATTTTTGTGCTTTTAATTCAAATGTGTTTTAATGTTATAATATGCTTCACTGTGCTTTAATATAGTATCTTCTTGCAGTTTTATCTGCACTGTACCTTTTTAGTTAATCTGTTGATGAACTGCCTTAAGTCAATGTTATAGGAGAAAGATGGGATATGAATAAATAAGAAAATAAATAAATACCTTTCCTTAGAAAGGAATGGTAGAGCTGGGAAGGCACTCATGCCCATTAAAAAAACAACCTGGAATGCAAGGGCTTAAATTGCAGATCCAGCTATTCCTTGTGTTTACAAATGTGTGGTAGCTACTCTGGTTTTTAGCAGACATGTAGAAGCCAATTAACTTATTCTCTTCTGTTTTAAATGTCACTCCAAGGGATAACCTGAATGTGTCAACCAAGGGAAGACAATTTGCTATGGGGCCGGGAGAGAATTTTCAGGTTGACTGCTGCCCTTTCTTGTTTTAAGATTTTTACAATTGAAAGTACACATAAATACATAAAGTTAGCTACATACAGGTTGCCCCCCCATATCCAAGGGGGGGATACATTCCTTCGACTTACCACTTGTAAGTGAAACTGTGGATAATAGCAAACCCTATTAAAATAAAGGACTTCCTGTACAAACATACAATAGAGTTGCATTGGAAGACTTAGTGATTCCTAGAGAAGATACCTCTCTAGGCATTTTCCAGCACGACTCTATGGTATGTGTCCCTATTTTTTCAGTCATGAATAACTGAAACTGTGAGTATTGATTCTACAGATTGACCGGTGTGTGTGTGTGACTTGTACATGTAAAGAAGATTGAAAATGAACCTAAATGAATTTAAATTAATTCTTCATTAAATATTATTAAGTTCATGAGAAATCCTCCCAGATAATTAACAAACAAAATTCCCCACTCATACTTGTTTCATTATTATTTAATTTATATACAGTGGGCCCTTGGTATCTGCTGGGGTTTGGTTCCAGGACCCCCTGTGGGTACTTAAATCCATGGATGCTCAAGTCCCATTATATACAACGGCAGAGTAAAATAGTGTCCCTTATATAACATGGCAAAATCAAGGTTTGCTTTTTGGATTTTTTTCTTTTGAAAATTTTAAAGCTGTGGATGGTTGAATTTGTAGATGCAGACGCAGGGTATGGAGGGCTAAGTGTGTAAACGGACATTAAATGTTTTTAAATTGACTTTAATTAACAAGATATTGACTATGATATTGACTATTGAAGGTGAAGGAAAACAAATGAAATTGACAATGATATTGACTATAGTACATTCAAATCCTTTCGCACTGACTACTGTATAAGGCATGCAGCACTGAATTTCTGCAGCAAATTACAAGGTCAGTTCTTGAAAAAAATAAAAAGTTGTAAGAGCACAGGGAACCTATAATGGGGTGGGTGGCATGGGGCAGTTTATGACTTAAGTGACTGGCTTTGCCCACCCTTGGTGTAAACTGTAGTTGTGTGTGTGTGTGTGTGTGTGTGCACGTGCCTTCAAATTGCCTATCGATGTATGGTAACCACATGAATTTCTTAGGCTTTTCTTAGGCAAGGAATTCTCAGTGGAGGTTTTGCCAGATCCTTCCTCTGAAATGTAGCCTATAGCACCTGGTATTCATTGGCAGTCTCCCATCCAAATGCTAACCTGGGCTGACAGGGTTTTAAAGTCATGGTTAGCCACCTCGAGTCCCTGTATTAGGAAAAAGGCGGGATATAAAAAGTAAAATAAAAAATAATAATCAGGATCTGGTGCCTTCAGGGTATTAATATCAATCCCTGAATTCATGGAATCTAGGAATAGTGTTCCCTCACCCCGCCCCTTGGTAGAAGTAGGCCTGAAAAGAAGGTTTGAGATCTGCTCGGATCCAAAGGGTGCTAGATTATTTTGTTTTGTATACATGTCTGGTGTTATGTACTATGAGTACTTTTGGCTATCATATGGAATTCAAGGTCCATAATGCATTTTGCTATCTAGATGATCACACTGTCTTTCAGGTAGATAGGAATATTAAATTTTATGGCACAGTAGGAGTTCCACTGCCTTTCACAAATAACTCTAAATAATTAGTTATTCATTCCATATTTTCATGTAGTGATTTCTTCTGCAAAGGATGGGTGTGGGCATTGTTCTGATCATCAAGTCAAAAGCACCCAGGATGCCAAACTGAAATTTCAAGGGATCAACCAAACTTTATCTAATTTGCCATCCCAAATGCCCATGGGCTTTCTGATATAAAATCAGACAGACTTTGATAAAACTGTGGGCTTTCTGATACAGAACCTTATCCGTGGCCTTTCTGATATGGAACCAGACAGGCTTGGATAAGGTGGTAGTGGTGGGGTCATCAGCAACACTTAAGCACTCCTTTCAGTCTCCCCACACCGCGTACCTGATTACTGCCACACTCTCAGCTTGGACCAAGCCATTTAGGAGAGAAGACCTCAAAATGTTCAAAGGATCCTATTTAGTCTGAGATAGGATGATCATATAAAAGCCAGACTCTGTTGCTTCTCTTAAGGATAATCTCTGGTGTAAAGGGGCATACAGTGTCCACATAAAGAAAAGCTAGTTTGTGTACACATCCCCTCCTTTAGACGGAAAGCAATAGCATCACACTGAAGCTTCTAGTGTCAGGCAATTACTGTGTTTTGCATTGAAGATGAATAATGAAATATTAAGCCCCCACTCTTCCCCATTAACATCAGCAACACAGCTCCAAGGCATTCCTTGAACAGGAGCTGGATCAGGCACATTACATTCTGGTCTAATAATGCTTTATTGATGTCTGTTTTATAGCAAAACTCTGAAAGCATGCCAAATGTTAGGCCCCAAGTGCACTGAAAACATCCAGCTTTTTAAATTAACAGACAACCCGACTGGCTATGCTAACTGCTGCTTTGCAGGGGTCAGTTACCCCTGACTGCACTTAAAGAGCAAGGAAGCTTATGTGCATTACCTTGTGGAAGAGTCTGCAGAGGAACGGTGCCTTGTCCTGGCTGTAAACTGACCAACCCTTGTCGCTGGAGGTTTAACAGGTGCTGCTGCTGCAGCTGCTGCATCTGCAGTAGCTGTTGTTGGAATGCCAGCTGCTTATTCCCTAATGGCTGCTGGAAGACAAAAGGAGAAAATCAAAACACATTATTTTCAACCCTGTAGCATGGGCCTACGGGAGTCTCCAGAGTCTTGCATAAGCAGCCCAATCCCAGCTTTAGCCTTGCTTGCAGCCAACACAGCTCACAGTCCTGATCTCTTGTCCTCAGTGGCCACACAGCATACAACCAAGACAGAAAAGCCTTTGATCTATCAGAGCAGCAAATGAAGGGAGGGTGGCGGAAAACAAGAGAGCGAGCCTGCTTGGCAGAGCACTGAAAATGCTGAGTCTCGCTGTCAGATGAGCATTTCCACAAAGTCTGGGCGTTTGAATTGTGCATAAAGAGACAGAATTTCATTTCTCTACTGAATCTATCTTCTCCAAACATAGATGGATTGAGCTTGCAAATGCAACCCGATAAGCTTGCACACATGAACATGGTAACCTGGGAGATTTTTCTTTTTAAAGGAAAGTAGCACATTGGATGGGCTACATTTTAGCAAAGGTTTTGCAGAGCTCATCGTAAGTACTGATCATGGTTATAGGTAGGCAATGGGAATAGCTGTCCATCCAGTGCCCAAAAAGAAGAGTTATATTGCATAATATGGCTATAATCCATATCTTGGTCCTGCAGAAATGAATATCATTGATTTAATTTTACAATTAAAGTACTATAACTTGACTGGCTGGTAGATAAACACAATAACACCTATTTGCAACTGTTCCATTCTTTCCAGAAAGCCTTGAACCATTAATTTCAGTGGGACAAATATGACTGTGACCTGCCCTTTTTTCCATCCTTTCCAAATATTCTTTTTGATGTAGTTTTAAGGCGCAAAAAGGCAAAACAATAAAAATCTTGTAAGAATAGGAATAGTACAACAATTAATACATTGATTTTCCTAGCGATTCTTATTAAAAGGCTTATAGTAAGAACCCCATGTCCACTGATTGAATTATCCACAGGACACAAAACAGCACACCTACCATAGAGTGTCCCTTCTAGCCATTTTCTAGGTCCTCCAAGGCAACTCTATGGTATTTTAAACCCTAAGTCCCATTATTTTTTTTTCCAATGGTGTTCACTATTATCCATGGTTTTCGGTATCCATGGCCTCCCCAGAACCAATCCCCAACAGATACAGGGGTCCTAATGTACTCTGAAGTTGTTTTGTACCCGCATGTTTGATGAAGAAATATTTTACTATTTACAGATCTCAAGAAAACTCCCAAATACCATTACTTTAAATAACTGAATGCTGATCAAGGAATGATGAAGGCAAAGAATACTGGATAACTGGCCCCAAAGCATGGTCTGAGGACATATGATGTAGGCACCTTGCTGAAGCTAAGCAGATCTGGATCTTTTTAATGGACAGATAGGAGGTCTCCTAGCAATCCTACATATGCCACCCTGAGTTATGTGACAGGAGAACAGAAATGTAGTAAATAATAATGATATAGCTATAATACACAGCTGTAAAGATAGCTCCCCATTTCTGTCTTTCATCACAGGCTAACACCTAACAGGTTTTCACCTTGCTTACATTTTTGTTCTGGAATGTTAAAGGTCATGTGAAAGTCATACTGAAGCCTCATCCCTTCCCTCAAAGAGCTGTATGACATACCTATGCATGTCTACTCAGAATTAAGTCACACTCAGTTCAATGGAGCTTACTCTCGAGTATAAGGTATAAAGACTACAGCCTCAGACGTTGAAAATATCCAAAGAGGAGAAGTAAAGCAAACAACAAAGCAGGCGAACATGGCTATTTTTTGATAGCAAAACAGGAGAGAATTAACCAGAAGAGAGATATAAGCAAACAACCAGACTGTAGACAGAGGCCAGCAGTGGTAGTCTTCACATTAACATTTTTAAAAAAACTAGTAAAGGAAACAATTCTATAGGTGCAACCCATACTTTCACCTTCTCGCTCTTTTGTGATTGGCTTTTATCAGGCTTTTCCTAGTATTTTAGTGCTTAAATGTATGAGGAAATCTGGTACCATAAAGTATTGGATATAATCCCCCACCCTGTGGAACACCATTTTTGGTTTTCTGAAGCTTTGGAGTAAAAGACTATAATGACAGACCAAGAATAGGAACTGTGTGGGCCACACCACACCCCTATTTGCAACCCCAACTTTTCCCCCATCTTATATTTGTGACAAGAAATTGTCATTTAAATTGGCCATTTTTCTATAGACAATTGTCATCCCAATGTGCCACTGAATTTTGGCAGCAAACCATCTCCTCACTACTCCACTATACGCAGCTTCTAAAGAGTCCAATCTTAACTTTAGAACAGTTTGATCAACAGGTTTTTTTTTTAGTTTGAAGTTTCCTACTTTTTGCCATCTTGATTCCTTCTTCCCTTTCTTCAGCTACAATATTTCTTCATTGACTTCCTGGTTTCTGTGGAGGATGCTCTTTCCAAAGTCCTCCAGGACTTTATGGTCTTTTCCTTGCCTCCTGGTTTCTGTGTATTACATGATGATCTTGCCTAAATCCTCCAGAGCTCCAACTTATTTGCACAAGCCGTGTGCCCCTTGGCCAATTGGCAAGCTAGGAAAATAGCCCCTGAAAACTTGGAACATGACCACCCTTGCTATATACAAGCAAACCATGAAGGGTGCCAGATCTGCTGCTTCATCACCTCTATATATCTGCTGTTGTTATTTCACAGCTACACCTCAGGGGTCACATTGGATGCTACTTCTTATACTTCATCTCCACTCCAGCTTCTTATGTTGGGGTCCTTTCCCTGTAGTCTTAGATCTTTTATCACACTATACTGTTATAGTGCTATATTGCACATAGAACATCCTGTGGAATTCTGGGGTTTGTAGATTGGTGAGGCCTATGAGAATTTTGACTGCCTCTCCCTAAATTGCAAATCCTAGGATTCCATGGCAGTTAAAGGGGAATATAGTGCTTCAACAATATAGTGTGATAAGGCTCCCATTCTCTCTTGTTCCAACCACTACTAAAACATAGTCTAATGAATTTAGGAAGGGGCGCTCCAAAAAAGCAATACAAGGACTCCCTGAAACAACATCTCAGGCTCGGCCAAATTGATCACCAACAATGGTCCGCCCTGGCCTCACCATCGGGAGGCATGGAGACACACTATCCACAATGCTGCAGCCCTATTTGAGAACTCAGGCCGAACAAGTCTTGAAGAGAAACAACAATGCAAAAAGAATCACAACCCGGAAACATCACCCAAGGAGACCGACCTTCTGCTGTGCTTTCTGCAACCAGACTTGTTTACCGTATCTTGGATTGGCCTTTTTAGTCATCAGTGTGCTTGCAGAAAGCGCGGGATGAATCCTTCCTGAATCTTGGTTTGCGAAGAAAAGCCAGAGAGAGAGGGAGAGAGAGAGAGATTTTATGGGCAGCAAAAGGAAAGGGCTGTTCCATGCCATTTATTTATTCTGTATGCAGCACAGTAACACTTGAGAAAGTTAAACAAAAATGCATTTATGGTCCACCAAAACCCCTTTGCTTCCTCTGAGAGACTATGTGCAGTCTCATTGGCACATAGAGTTTAAAGGGATGAGAGAAAAACGTGGCTAGCTGAGTATGATGGGAGCTTCGGAGGAAAATGAACTAGTAAAAACATGAGATAGATTCAATGCTCAAAATGTTAATTTTGTCCTCCATCTAATCTTCAAAGCATTTACTCAGTAGCCTTTTATAGAAAAGAATACATCATTGAAGAGCAGGGCTGTAGCAAGACAAGTCCATTCATTCTGGATCTAGGAAGAATTCCTGACTAATGAATCACCAGAGACTCTGGCTCAGCCATGGGGCATCAAAAGTGGGATGAGCAGTCCCCTACAGACTGTACTGCAGGCAACAGCATGGAAGGCTTAGTCATTCATGTTAAAGCATTTTATGGGTGTGAGAGATGCACTCCCAGTGGCCTGCAGGGGAGGGAGGGGATCCCAGAGCTCTCCCTTGAAAGAATCTACAGCATCACTGTAAGGTTTGCTTTGTCCCCTCCCTTGCTTCCTCCTTCTCCCAGTAGGCTTTTTTGCGAGCATAGGTTTTTGCCTGTTACATCAGGGCAGTTGAACACTGTCCCATTCACTCAACTTCCAGCTGTAAAACAGAAGGAAATTGGGAAAGGATTAAGTCATTAGAATCCCCAGGGCATGTTGCTTTCACCTAATAACTCAACAGAGCTTTATATCTTTTCTCATCTACTTGTTGCGGAACCCTCGCAGTTGTTTTGGGGAGGATGAAGTACAAAGGATGAAAAGACTGGAGCAGTAGGTGAAATGTCTTTAGCAGCACTGACTCACTATGGGCCCATTGCAATGGAATTTTATACCACTAAAAGCTAAATGACTCTAAAAAGCTCACTTGTAATACAAGTGGTGATAACACTGAAGATACAATAAAGTCTGAAGTCATATAAGAGAGTGCTTAAACAGGATTGCTACAATCTCTCCACAGAAAATGTATTGGTGCCACATTGCAAATATCATATCAACACACTAGTTTTTAGAACTCTTTACAGTGGCATGGGGAAAGAACATTCCCATCACATAAAGACTTTTTCACTACTTGGAAAAAAGCTGGCATTTTAAATACTTGTTTAAATCCTACAGCTAGTTTCATTTCTAAATTCACAACAAAGGTCTGGATATCAAATCCCTTGCTTGTAGCAGGCAAGCCTGCAAATCAGGTTGTTGTTGTTGTTATGTTTATTTATATAGTGCCATAGGCTTTACATAGCACTTTACAGAGGAAAAAAAAAACAACCCAAAATAAACACAAAGACCTGCCAATGGCGCACAATTTAAAACCACAAACAAAATTATAAAATTAATAAAATATTGCTATTACAAGATTAAAATAATACTATAAAAGTGTAAATTAATACAAATGATATGGACATAAAATCAAGATGAAAGTTAGAAGGCTTCCCTGAATAGAATAGTCTTTAATTTAGACTTAAAGTAGTCTAGAGAGGTGGTGGTCCGCAAATTCATGGGAAGAAGATTCCAAAAATGGGGGGCAGCATGGAGAAGGGGCATATCTGAGTAGGGGCCGAGGAAATCCTTGGCTGAATCAACAGCCCTGAATCACTAGAACACAGAGCACGAACAGGAAGATAGGAGGAAACAAGTGCTTGCAAATAGGTAGAGGCCAATCCATGAAGGGCTTTGAAAGTTAATAATAACAGCTTGTAATGAATTCTAAATGTGATCGGAAGCCAGTGAAGGGACAACAACAATGGAGTGACATGATCATAATGGCGGGCACAAAAAATTATCTTAGCAGCAGAGTATTATACTGAAATCAAAGGGGCAAGATGGGAAAGAGGAATTCCAGTTAACAAAGAATTACAGTACTGGTAACTCAGGCAAGAAAATGACCAGTGAATGAACCAAAGTCTTAGCAGTAGAAACTGAAAGAAAAGGCCTGATTCTTGCTAGATTATAAAGAAAGAAATGACATAACTTTGCTATGGCCTGAATTTGAGGAACAAATGAAAGAAAAGGGTCACAAGAACTCCCTGTCCTGCCCTGGCCACCTTTAGTCAGGGATCTTGATGTTTTTGAGATTGGAGGACATATTTAGAGTTTGAGGTATCATAGGCACCATTACAAAATGTCTACCATGGGTGGTTGCCGATTCACAAAATGGGTGATATGGAGTATGCAGCCAGTTTCCCAGAAAGGCCAATTAGTGAGGCTAGAAGACAGTTTGCCCAAGAACCCAGTGCAAGGCAAAGATGGAGTCTGAGCTACAGGATACAAAATTACTCCTTTGAACTCAGAGTTTTCCTCTAATTGACCACACATTTCACAGAGAGGCAAGTCAATTATTTCCCCTAATCTCCTTTTAAATTAATTTATTCTACCAAATGTCTTTCTGTAAGCATTAAAATCATCCCAAACTACACACTTTACACTACAAATACACATAGAATCATAGAATCACAGAATTGTAGAGTTGGAAGAGACCACGAGGGCCATCCAGTCCAACCCCCTGCCATGCAGGAAATCTTGATCAAAGCATTCCCGACAGATAGCCATCCAGCCTCTGTTTAAAGACCTCCAAGGAAGGAGACCCCACCACGCTCCAAGGGAGTGTGTTCCACTGCTGAACAGCTCTTACTGTCAAAAAGTTCCTCCTAATGTTGAGGTGGAATCTCTGTTCCTGGAGCTTGCATCCATTGCTCTGTGTTCCAGTCTCTGGAGCAGCTGAAAACAAGCCTGCTCCATCCTCAACGTGACACCCCTTCAAATACTTAAACAGGGCTATCATATCGCCTCTTAACTGTCTTTTTTCCAGGCTAAACATATCCAGCTCCCTAAATCTCTCCTCATATGGCATGGTTTCCAGGCCTTTCACTATTTTAGTTGCCCTTCTCTGGACATGCTCCAATTTGTCAATATCCTTTTTGAATTGTGGTGCCCAGAACTGGACACAGTATTCTAGGTGAGGTCTCACCAAGGCAGAATAGAGCAGCACTATTACTTCCCTTGATCTAGACACTATACTTCTATTGATACAGCCCAAAATTGCATTGGCCTTTTTAGCTGACGCATCACACTGTTGACTCATGTTCAACTTGTGGTCTACTAGGACTTCTAGATCCCTTTCGCACATAGTCTCGTTCAGCCAGGTCTCTCCCATCCTATATCTATGAATTTCATTTTTCCGCCCTAAGTGCAGTACTTTACATTTCTCCGTATTGAATTTCATTTTGTTAGCTTTGGCCCAGCTCTCCAGTCTATCCAGGTCATTCTGAATTTTGATCCTGTCCTCTAGGGTATTAGCTACTCCTCCTAATTTGGTGTCATCTGCAAATTTGGTAAGTATGCCCCTAATTCCCTCATCCAAGTCATTGATAAAGATGTTGAATAGCACTGGGCCCAGGACAGAACCCTGTGGCACCCCACTGGTCACATCTTTCCAAGACGAAGAGGAGCCACTGCTGAGCACCCTTTGGGTTCGGCCGGTCAACCAATTACAAATCCATTGAACAGTTAACTTGTTTAGCCCACATTTTGCAAGCTTGTTTGCAAGAATGTCATGGGGAACCTTGTCAAAGGCCTTACTGAAATCAAGGTATGCGATATCCACAGCGTTCCCTTCATCTACCAAGCTGGTAACTTTATCAAAAAAAGAGATCAGATTAGTCTGCCATGACTTGTTTCTCTGAAACCCATGTTGACTTTTTGTGATTATGGCATTGCCTTCTAAATGTTCACAGACTCTCTGTTTAATGATCTGCTCTAGAATCTTCCCTAGTATTGATGTCAGACTAACTGGACGATAATTGTTGGGATCCTCTTTTTTCCCCTTTTTGAAGATGGGGACAATGTTTGCCCTCCTGCAGTCTGCTGGGACTTCTCCTGTTCTCCAAGAGTTCTCAAAGATTATTGCCAATGGCTCTGAGATTACATTTGCCAGCTCTTTTAATACTCTTGGATGTAGTTCATCTGGTCCTGGAGATTTAAATTCATTTAGATTAAGAAGGTATTCCTGTACTACCTCTTTGCTTATTCTGAGCTGGATTTCCCCTATTGTGTCCTCTGTCCCATTATCCTCAGGTTGGTCCCCCTCTTCCTTTTCTGAAAACACTGAGGCAAAGAAGGTGTTGAGTAATTTTGCTTTTTCACTGTCCCCTGTTAGCATTTTGCCATCTTCTCCACGTAGTGGTCCTATCATTTCCTTCTTCCTCCTTTTGCTGCGGACATGCCCCAAAAACCCCTTTTTATTGTTCTTAACCTCCCTAGCAAGCATGAGCTCATTCTGTGCTTTAGCTTTTCTGACTTTACTCCTACACGTTTTCGCTATCTGTTTGAATTCTTCTTTGGTGATTTCCCCCTTTTTCCATTTCCTATACATGTTCCGTTTAAAACTTAGCTCCATTGAAAGTTCTTTAGTCATCCATCCTGGTTTCTTGAGACACCTCCCTTTTTTCTTCCTCAGTGGTACTGTTTGAAATTGTGCCTTCAGTATCTCCCTTTTGAGAAAGTCCCACCCGTCCTGAGGTCTCTTCTCTTTTAGTATTCCTGACCATGGGATCACCCCCAGTATTTCCCTGAGTTTATTGAAATCAGCTCTCTAAAATCAAGAATGCGTGTCTATGTCTGGCTTCTCCTTTCCATTGTATAACAAACTCCAGGAGAACATGATCACTCTCACCTAAGGATCCCACCACTTGCACCCCATTAACCAGGTCATCTCTGTTGGTTAGGATCAGATCTAAAATAGCTGATCCCCTTGTTGCCTCTTCCACCTTTTGGACCATGAAATTGTCTTCCAGGCAAGTAAGGAATTTGCTAGACCTTGAAGTTTTGGTTGAATTAGATTGCCAGCAAATATCAGGATAGTTGAAGTCACCCATCACTACTACATCTCTCCTTTCTGCATGTGTGTTCATCTGTTCTAGAAAGGCATCATCCAATTCCTCTGTCTGACTTGGGGGTCTGTAGTAGAGTCCCACAATAACATCCCTGTTGTTTCCCTCCCCTTTAATTTACACAAGGACCCCTGCTTCTCTGAATCGCTCCTGAACCACACACATTCCTCCCTCTGGATCAGCCCAAATCTTTTACTTTTGCCCTCTCTTTCTCTTACATATATGCACACATCTCCATAGACAATCATGTATATGCATACACACACTCACACACCCCTTCTTCTCCAACCTAAATCATTTAAGCAAAGATCCAAGACAAAAGTAAAAAAGGTGGGGAAAATGAGAGGGCTCAGGAGTCCTTGGGCAGGATCTAATAGTGGCAGTATGTTTTGCAACACTGAGTGGTATGAACACCTGCGCTTTTTGCAAAAATCACACTAAGGAGGTCTCCAAAGGCCTTTTCCCACATGCTCCTATACTATACCCTCTTGTTGATGTCATCCATGCATCAGGTTTGAGTACCAACAGTGCTCTCAAGAAATGCCTTTTTGATGGCTCTCCCAGTTAACTAATTTGATACCACTATAGTTTAATCAAGACTTGACCACATAATGGTAGAATTGGAAGAGCTAACCTACTTGGGTCTTTGGGACTCAATTTAAATTGGGGACAGGTGGGGAAATATTAGTGAATGACTTTATTTTAGGCTACTAGGGCTTTTTTGTTTGTTTGCTTGCTTTTGTTGCTAACCAGAAACAAATGTTTGGGAAGGCACAAGCTTCTTAGTGTACTTCAACATGGAAGCCTCCCAGGGCTACCAGTCAAATGACATCATGCAGCTCTTCTGTCCTTTCTTTTTCACTAGATTTTTGTGGTAAGAATAAAGACAGAAGCAATGGGTAAATATGGATCCCCTATGAAATATCATGAATGAGGCATGAAGGAGTTCATGTTATTGTCATGTGAATTTCACTCCAAGTGACAAATTCCCATTACAAACTTTTTTATGTGTAAAACACTTACAAATGGATGGGTGAGATTTTTCTGAATGAGCAAATGGTGCTACAATGCTCCATGAATCTTAACTTAGCCCACTTTCCAAAGGTTGTACAGCCAAGTGGCAAGTTGCAATCTCATTATACAATTGATCAGTGAATTTAGAAGAACACTTCATTATAGCGAGAGGCAACGTGAATGATGTAAAAAAACATATCAAATGCTTCAAGCAGAACTCTGAATGTGGGACAAAGTAAAGCATGTAATTTAATAAAAGGCACTATGTTTGAGGAATTATTCTTAGAAATTGAATTCAGGTTACCTTTAAAAGATTGTTAGTTTGCCAGTGGATTCTCAGTGCATAAAACTGCAGACCTCATTAAAGACACTTCAGATTTAATTCCAAACTACTTTGAATGAGCCACATACCTCAAAGACCTCTCCCTGATCACTGCAAACTAAAACAATAAAGTTTCCTTCTGATGCTGCCTAGTAGCTCCCTCTCACCCTCCCTTGCTGCACTGCTGCCAGAGTCTGTGGACTTCTCTGGACACTTTCACTTTTGGAGGTCATCTGCTGTGTACTTTTGATAGAACCAATGAAGTATGAAGCTTATCTGCCCACAGATAAAAATCTTAAACACAAAGAAAGTAATTACTGAACCTTACTCTGCCAGTCACTAGCACCCACTGGGCCTCTCCAATCTTTCCTTTTCTCTGAGGTGGAGGCACATATGGAAGGTTTCCTGTTAGGGTGTAATCCCAAACTCCCATCCTCCCTCTTCCTGCTTAAACCCTCTACTCCCTTGATCACTGATCTTCTCCCTAGCGACAGGTTTGAGTTCCTTAATGCATTTTGTCTGCGCTCTGTTTACATTAGATGCAGCTGAGCGGGTGCAGCTACTGGGGTAACAGGCCCCGTCACTTTGATTTATGAGCACATCAAGAGGAGTTTCAGCGTGACACTTCGGACTGACAGGAGCACTTCATTAATCTGACGCCTAGGTTACTGGCTGGCCAATCCTCATGCACTGCCCCCCTCCCAGATTAACCGCATAGGATCAGCTGGTACACTGGGACAACTGCCAGCAAAGAGAGATTCCATATAAATGCTCTTCTCCCTCTCAAGTTTTCTGGAAGTGCAGAAGGATCTATGTTTCTAAGAAAAGGGGCTACTGGTTTAGCATTCCAGAGAAACTACTAGATAGCAGAAGGTAACATTCCAGGCTTGGGCATAAGGTGTGGCTTTGATTGTGAAAAAGTTATTGTCAAAAATTAGAATTAATTTATACCTGCTACAATGTGAAAAAAATGCTCACCCAAACCTTGAAAGATTAGTTTAGAAAAAGCCAAATAAAGAGGAATCATAAAGCTTAGATGCTAGCCTTTAACTGAGAGCAATTGTTTGACTTCTTGCTTGACTGTACAAGTTTGGGCAAATCATCAGGATGCCTCAGTTCCCCATGAAAGAAAGTAGTTCCACTTTTTCTAGAGATTTCTAGGCTGAGAGAGCAAGTTTACAGACAATGTAGCATGCTACAGACAGGTGCAATTTACACTGAACTGAAATGCTTCGCTGTATTTAATTTAACTGCAAAATTACCACAGAGTGCGGGATGAAGACTCAGTTTATGTCCAGATATGTCCAGAATCATAGGCCAGAAGTTATCCTTTGCTATTTAGGTAATTTATCCAGAACACTATATTTGTGGCAATTAGTGAAACTGTTGATGTGATTTAAAGCATTGCCAGTATTACTTAATATTTTATGTTAAAAAAAAAGATATTGCTTCATATACTGCAGTGTTGAGCACCTGTGGTCCTCCAGATATTTTGAAATGCAACTCCTATCATCTCTCATGTTTGGCTTTGCTAGCTAGGGCTGCTGGAGTTGCAAGTCAAAAAACATCTCGAGGGCCATAATCATAGAGAGGGGTGTGCTCCTCCCCATCTTAGTGTGACAGAAAGGCTGGTGGAACTAATTAGTTGAGTGGAATGGAAGAATCTCTTGTTTACATGAGAGAGCTGTTGAATCTTCTGTGACTGACTTACCAGCACAGTTCGCAGAGTAGATCTGATTCTCATAGAGGCCATACAGATTAGCCTTTACTTTTCACCATCTGCAGTAGTGTGGCTAAATCACATGATGGTTATAACATGCAAACTAGACCTTAACAATGTTCATCAGCTCTAAACCAAACAGAACTGAGCTGTTGGTAATTTTGGTCATGACAGATGGCTTTGCAGAGCTATTTCAATAGATAATGGAACAAACTAACAACAAAGAGATTAAAAGCCACACACATCATTTATGACATGACAGCACGATCAAAATCTGTTTTACGGAGCAAACAGAATAGCACTGCTATAGTAGTGCCTCTATCAATCCAACACCAACTGAAGAACTTGATAAACACGCATCTTTAATATAAACAGTGTCAAAGAGAAGTTAACCACAATAATTCACAACAAGCTGACATGAGGAAAATGTTGTTAAGTATTGCAGAGAATTCCTTGGCATTCAGTAGGTGGAGGATGAAATGAACTGGATCTCATATTACAAAGGGTTCATGGAAGGATTTTGTCTAACAGAAGTGTTTGAACTCAATATAGTTGAACCTGTTTCAGGCTGTCCTTACACAAATCTGTCTGAAACATGCAAAAATCACTTGCAGCATATAGAATTTTAAGTGCCTGGCTCATTTGCAATGCAATTAAGTATGCTAATATATGATTACAAAATATTTCTGGGAGGTGATTTCTTTGAGACCTGCATGTTGGGCTCTTGGAAAACTATTATTTTCTCGCTCTAAAAGGTAATATAAGTAAGTTGCATTTGTTGTGCTACTGCAGCACAGCTATTAGATTTCCATTAGATTATCATACCATTGAAATGTGTACTTTCAGGGGAGCAGCACAACTGGTAAATAATGCTTTTATAGTGCTCCACATTATGATGTTGATTCTGGCAGGAGTGTTAACAGCAGGGATGCTGCAAATATCTATGATTTTAGATTCCTACAGTGAAAATCATGTATTTGCTGTTGAAGATAAGTATCCTGAACAAGCAACAGGTTTCCACAACAAACTACTGAGGATCCATGAGAAAAAGATGGTGTGTATTTATTATAGTGACTCTTTGTGAAATTAAGCCAGTGTACAGAATATGGAATGATAGCCTGGTTTCTATTTTCAGATTGGAAAGGAGGACAGTAGATTAATCTATCCTTTTGAATGGAGAACAATGCGACATTCTGCAATCACCCCTGGGGAGCTGTCTGATTTTTGTATTTAAAAAAACAAGAGGGAAGATTTTTATTTTTGGCAGAGATGTTTATGCAACTCTGAGAGACTATACTCACCTCTTTGGCTTGCTGCTTTCCAGCCTGCTGCTGAGTCAGTAGCTGCAGGTGAAGTTGCTCCTGTTGTTTCTTGTAGTATTCCTGCAACTGGGGAAAAAGTGAGATAGAAGAATACAGGCAGTAGATGAGACTCAAATGCCTGAGAGCTGACAACTACTTCCAACTACTTTTCTGAGCCTTGCAACTATCTGAGATGTGAGCACATTGTAAAGGTGTTACATATTCAGCTATTATTTAAAAGAACTGAGATCCAGCCAAAAGATTAAGTGACTCAAATGCAGGGTAGTGACATTGTCCATAAGAATAATGTCAAAGTCCATATTATGGTAATACCCTTGTTAAGCCAACAAGAAAAACTTAAACATCTCTGTGCAAGCTTTGGAAACCAAAATTTCTTCATCAGGCAAATATGTTTTTAAAAAGTATGCATAGATCAAGACAGAGGGGGTGTCAGTATCATGTGCTATATTCAGATGGTACCAGGGGGGGGGGGGCTGCAGACTATTAAACTGGGCTCATAAGGTTAAGCAGATTGAATAGGGTCTCACAAGGAACCTTGTTGATTTGTTTTCCTTTTAATATGCACATATTTTTAAAGCTCACTTATTCTTGCAGTCACCTGGGAGCAATAACAGGCATTCACATTTTACAGATGAGAAGCAGAGGTTGGCTAAGACATAACCCCTCTCTCTGGCTTTTCTTCGCAAACAAAGATTCAGGAAGGATTCATCCCAATTGGATTTATCCTTCGAGCCTATGCAATGGATTTTTCTGGTGGAGCGCAGCATGCACAGAACTGGCCTCACTCTTTAAACCAAAGGTTCACCTGCTGTGGCCTTGCAAGCATGGATGGTAGCAGCGAGGTCCTTGGATCATAGGTTTGATTAGAGTTTCCTTCTCTTAGATGGTTAACCTTACAGGGTTGGACGAGCACCATCTGCCCAGGTTTGGGATTAGAGTTTTCCTTCTCCTAGGATGGTTGCCATAAGGCTAGAGAGCCCATCCTGCCCTTTGACGCTCTTTGTCAGACCCTTCGGTTTTGACCTGTCTGGCATGGGAAACCCTATAAACTTGCTGAAGAAATCTGGGACATCTCTCTCCTGCTCTGTCCACTGGCACTCAAAAGAATTCCATTTCTTCAGGTACTCTAGGGTGTCAAGTGGATAAGAACTATAACATCGTTTACAAGTAGGCATGCTTAGTGATTTTCCACAAACAAGCTCTGTGGATTTTAAAGCATACATCTCACTCATCCCCCTTCCCCTCTGCATGCAACCAGGACCTAGAGTTAGGTATGCTTAACTCCTTAAGTCCAGCATTAAACCATCATTTACGGAACAACAGCATCTGGTGATTTGGGATCATCCTCCTGAAGATACAGAGACCACAAACATTGCCAAAATTTTACCTCATTGGTTTAAGCAGGGAAGCAGGGAATTAAGGACAGGGACATTTTCCCAAGTTACAGAACTGAAAAGACTCTTGAAATGGGGAAATAAATAGCCAAATATAATATTTTTCCAGATGGAATGGCAAATAATGCCAACAAACTACAGAGAGTCAATTAAAAAAAACCACACAACTCATTAGCTCATCTGAAATTACATGAGACCTAGGCCATAACCTCCTTGTATCCAGAATTTGAGAACATGACATTTTTGTATTGTAATGCCCAAAATCTTCCAGCCAGCATGGCCACTGGCCATCTCTGTTAGTAGCTTCCAAGAGTTGTAACTCAAAAAGGTAAACTTCCCTAAAGGTCAGTTTCTGCCCCTATCCATCATTACACCATCTGGACAAGGGAAATGTGTGTGTCTATGGAGCAGGGGGTGTTGTACAGATCTCTCTCTCTCTCTCTCACTGTGTGTGTGTGTATATTTGGTGTCCACTGTAATCAGAAACAAATTAGCTTATTATGGAATGAACTGTTTTCACATACAATTTCAATAGAAGCTTAAAGTGTACTTTCTTCTCATAATATGTGTGGTTTTCTCAATATATTATTATTGGCTTTTGCATTTCATGTTAGTGAAACTCTTAGTGCTCAAGTTATATGAAATCTGCCCCTGCCATACTCTTTAATTTTCACTGGTTTACCAATATGCATTAATTGCCTTCTAAGGGTATTTTTACACACAACACTAATAGTGACTCCGAGCATCTCTTGCACTATTTGTGTGCAACTATTGTTATTACTGGATAAAATCACAACAAAAAAATCTTCTTACTTAGATACTGTAGGTTTTACATTCAAATCACAGCTACAAAAAGAAAATGCTATTTCTTTTACTCTTCAAGGCATTTGTACTGTACCTTAGAGTCTAAAGAAATCTCCACGGCTACTGACAACATTTTAAAATCCATAATACAAGATGTCAGTCAAAGGCCAGATACAGGCAAAATAAAATTTAAAAATTGCAGCACAACAAGAAACTAATAAATTTAATTCAGCAGAAGGAAGCTATTGATGGGGGAAGCAACCCTTCCCTGAAACACACACACACACACACACACACACACACAAAACTAGAGTCCCAAAGGCTCCCTTTCTGGGGGAAAAAAAAGACAACAACCAGAGAAAGAGAAAGAGAATGAGAGAGAGTTTATGGGAGCAATTAACCATTAATGTATGTGAAATTTCATAGTGCTTCATTAGGAAAAGAGATAGGCCTCTGCCTTCAAGGTGCTTAACAGACTACATTTTGACAGTGGAAGAGATAGGAATCTTCAAAGGGGAGGAAGAGGCAAGGGGTAGCAAAGGTTGAATGCAAGCTGATGAAACTGCTTATATTAAGAGCTTGATTAGAAGTTGGTATGAGTATTAAGAGGCTAAGTTAAAGTCATGTAGGGTAAATGACATTCTACAATCTCTTCTTTGGCTGGGTGTATGGGTGTCATTTTCATCAAAGAGGATGGGAATCATGCAACCCTCCAAGAAGGTTTTGGAAGGTAACTTCCAGCATTCCTCTAGGGCTGCTAGGAATTGACATCCAACTTGTAGAGAACTGAATCTAAAAAAAGTCAGGAAAGGAGATATTTTACCATCCTCTCACCATTTCCTTTTGAAAGTTCTCCCCGCAACTGTTTTTATTCCAGCCAGTGGTCTCGATTAGGGTTTGTTACTCGTGACTTCACTGTAACATGTACAGTAATCTCAGTTATTCTTTAAACAGAGCATTCTCCAAGACAATAGCCTTTGCCTCTGTGTATAAACAACCATGTAAGTGTTGTATATGGGGTCTCAGGGCTGCTGTGGAATTGCAAGTCACGTTCCTTTAGTGCCTCAGTTATGCTATCTGCAAAATAGGCATGGCATTATAAGCAGCACAGAAGCATTTAAAGTTGGCAATGTGATTTACAACCCTAGATAAAAGATGCTGTTCAATGTGTGCTGGTGAGTGGCATTATACTGCATTTTCAAGATAATGCTAGTTCTAGTTTCATATGCTATGTCCGTCCAGAACAAGCTTTACGAATTTAATTTGTTTTCCACAGGAGGGGGCCAGATCTACAGGCAAGGTCAGCACAGGTTTCCACAACCCTAAGGGGAAAAAAACCTGGCTCCTGAGGAATGCCCCTGGGGATTCTGGGAGAGTCCTTATCAGCTTGTAGTTGACAGTGCTGACAGCAGAAACTTTTCTCTTTATGTCTGCTGAACAGGTTTGGAAAGCCTCCCTGTTTACCCAAAAGCCAATCAAAACCAGGTCTCTATATGGGATTCTGAGAACATTGGGTCAAGAGGTGAGAGGTGTGATGTTTGGTTTTCTTCTCGTAGAGAATGCCAGCTATTCCGGCTGAGGCTGTTTAATTTGCAGTCAAACGTGTTTCTCTATCTGGCTCCAAAGAGACTGGGAGAAGGAAGGACCCACCCAAGTTAGTGTTTACTCTTTGTTCTTTCCCTGGGGCCAACCTTGACTTCTTATCAGCATGTTTGAAGTAAACAGGTATTGAAGGCAGGAGGAAGGGTGTGGAGGATGCTGTAAGTTTTCATGTCCACTCCCCCATGCAAGTGTTTGTCTAAACAACTGTGTTTTCTTTGAGAATCTTATTATATCCTCCCTTAGTCATTCTTATCAGTTCATATTTGGGAAAGGGAGAGAGAGAAAAAACCAGAAAACACACATATTTATTTACCTGTTGCTAAACAGAAGTGTGATACGTGAAAGAGCAGAATTAAGCTGCTATACCTGGCTTTTAATCTGAATACAGAATCCAAAACAAAGAGCTTGGAAGCATTATTTTTGGACAACACTTCCCACAATCTATTATATGGAAATGTATCTCTCCAATAATGTAAAGCTATAGACAAAAACTATAGAAAAAGCCATTCCTTAGGGGAATTAATGGTTTGCTTTAGAATTAAGCTTTACTGCTTAACTTTTTGGGGCCACAAGGTATCATAGTTCACAGTCCACAATTCAGAAGAAAATCCAGCAGTAGAATTCATGCTTCTGGGACACAAGACTTTGCTCTGCCAATAAAACCTATATCTATATTGTATATGTATCACATTGCCTATTAAGATTTGGAAGAAAACAATCCTTGGGGTTGTCTAAACGGTGAAAATCCTCCTCACAGAATGCGAGGAAAATACAACTTGACTTAATGGCATTCTGCACTGTATCGCCGTATTCGGAAGGAGAGGGGCTAAATATGCCATATACTCCACAAGAAAAGCCTTCACGACTTTTCCTGGAATTTTTTTTTAAAAAACAGCAAGAGGTGTGCATTCCTGCACATTGGGACAAGCAATGTGAATTGATTTGCTTTCCCATACAAGCAGAAGCTGAAAGCTGGTTGGCTGGATGAGTGTGGGGGCAGGGCTTGCTAACAAGGCAAGTGCCTGGAACGGTCATTCCCCCCCTCCCCTGTCTTAGCAAGCAAGCACTAATGCAATAAAACATTTTTGGGTGGTTTTTGTTTTTGTTTTTTTTTGCTTTTCTGTTAAGGTGAAATATCACTCTATCACACCTTGGGAATAGTTTTTTTTTTAATGCTGTCCGGCTGTGGCAAGCTGGTAAGTAAAAACGCAAGTAATTCACAAACAGCCGCCATCTTGATTCACAGACATGCCCGTTTGCACAGCAAATGCAGATAGCTTCGCATGCCCACAATCTACCTAAAAAAAACCCAAAAGCCATTAAAACAAATTGCAGCTGCTGCAAGTTGCCTTTACTGCAGAGCAATCCATTCTTTTGGCCTCATATAGACAAGTCCATGGCAGAAGCACGAATGGACATAAGTTTAATTTACAAATTACTATACAAATTCTGGGGGTGAGGGCTCTCAATAATACACCTAATCTAGCCTGTGAAGGTCACCACTTTCCCCTACCAACTGTCAGCCAAAAGTGCCTCATACCTCCCCGCTACTTCCCTGCATGGGGAAAAATGGGGAAGGAGCAAAGCCAGACACTTACATCTGGCATTTGCTTGTCTTAGCTAAGGACTGATCTCAAGGGCAACGCTTGCAAGGACTGACTTGAGAGACTGGCCACCCAGTGCATCTGCCAGGGATCCAAAAATGTTGTGAGATTTGGCCATGCCCTGGTGTCACCTGGTCCATAGAAGACTGGTTGGGGGAGGAGGAATCTGGCCTCTACCCAAATATGCCCCCCTCACAAGATCAGGGCATTCCTAAACAGTCCAGTCTTTCTTGATTTTAGCGACAAGGCTTTATTTTAAAGGTTTACCCATTAGGCTTTCAATTTCAGTTGCAACGATACATAGTTAAGGATTTTAATACAGTGACACCCTCCCCACCTTTCAACAGCTTATCTGATAACTTGCTCTTCTGACGCTTGCAAATTAAGGACAAGTTCTGTTCATTCGATGAGGAATCCACTCTTTCAACAGTTCTTGCCTATGGAGGCTTGCTTGGGACTTACCGCACATGCATGCACTGCTTGCAAAGCAAGCTGACTGGGAAGGGGGTGTCACCAAGCTGACTGAGAGACTTTGCAAGTAGCACATGCGCAGGTGGATCCCTGGCCCATCCAAATGTAAAGTTAGAATTACTGAGTAGTTTTAAGGGATAAACATCATTAGGAAATGGCTGTAGGAAGTTTTCCCAGTACAGAAACAGCATTTTGTTGCCAGGGGGAATAAAGAAAGAAAGAAAGCCATTCCTTCCCACAAGATACCCACAACTCATTCTGCAGTAAGGCTTATTTCACAAAACCATTTGTGGGAACAGACTGTCCAGCATAGTGCTAGCATGGTACTAAGAAAATGAACAGAAGATTTGGGGGTTTGCTTGCTTTTTGTGGGGGAGGAACAGAGTGTTAAATCGCCCTACAACTGGAGAATCTCTATACTGTTCATTTTTAGGGCAATTGAAACACTTGTCTCCAAAATAAAAATAAAGAGGAGTTGCCATCTGTAAATTAAAAAATGAAACCAAGTGCACTGTCCTCAAGATGCTAGACTAAATCATATTTACAGGCTAAGGACACAGAAGAAAATAAGTTCTTAAATAGCAGAATATTGGATCTGGCAATTGAGGATTCTCATCCTGACTCAACTACGATATATTAAACAATCCTGGGTAAGTTAATTTCTCTCAGTCACCATTCCACAATGTATAAAATCAGAATAGTATCCTTCCTTAGAATGTACAAACAGGAAACACATTGTACTTGCTTACAAGAAATGCAGACACAAATGTCAATCCTTTGACTCTCATATGAAACATCTGCCACAGGAGCGCTCAAAAGCAGGCTACATTACCTGTTGTAGCATAATTGCTTGCTGCTGCTGCAGAAGGGCTTGGAGCTGAGGAGGAGAAAGGATCTGTTGCATCTGCTGCGGGGTGATCATCTGAGGAGACATCATGGCCACAGACACTGGAACCTATAGAGAGAAAGAAACAACAACAATGGGCTACAATATCTGTCAAATGTAGTGTTGTGGGAAACCTGGGAAGATAAAAACAACCTGTACAGGGATTTTATGCCCATGTTGTTTCTTTCCCTGACTCATGGGCAAGTGGGAGATTCATGTATTGATGATGATGTCCTATGAGAATGGATTACTTCTGAATATACTGAATAAGCAAAACAAAGACTCTTTTAAAATTGTAATGGTTTATTCCAAAAATTCTAAAAGGACATGCCTCAGTGTTTCCAGAGGAGCTGCTATGTTAGTCTGTTGTAGCAAAAATAATAGTCTCATGATTTCTTAAAGGCTAACAAAATTATTATGGCATGCTATAGTCCCAATGTAGTTCAGTGGTTTGAGTGTTGGGCTACAGCTCTGGAGACCAGGGTTCAAATTGTTGCTTGGCTCTGGAAACCCACTGGGTGACTTAGAAAAATCACACTCTCTCAGCTTCAGAGGAAGGCAAAGGCAAAACTTCCTCTGAACAAATCTTGTCAAGAAAACCCTGCGATAGGTTTGCCTTAGGCTTGCCATAAGTCAGAAACAACTGCTACAACAATCCCTTAGAAAACTTTTTCTGTAATTGAGATAAAGTGGTCTGCCCAACCCTGAATTTTCACCTAAGTCAGATCACAGCTTACACCTGGACAAATGTAGGTGTCAACACCACAGGTGGAAAAAGATTAGCAGAAACCCAAAATGCTGCTCCAGTTTATATGGATAACTCAATACATGCAGAGAGACCATCCCAGTTCAGTCAGCTGGGCTGAAGCTGGGGAGTAAAGAGGATTCAAAGAAGAATATATCTGTAATATACTCTCCTTCTTTGGAGAGCTTTAAACAGAGGTTGGATGGCCATCTTTCGAGATTGCTTTAGTTGTGTTTCCATGAATAGTAGGGGGTTGGACTAGGTGCAGTCCCTTCAACTCTGATTCTATATACCGTATCTTATCCACAGTCTTAAAGAATAAGAAAATATTATTTTGAAAAACAGTGAGCAGGTATTCTGCCAAGGATGTGCAATTTCACACTATAAGCCTCATCTGGAGGCACCCTTTCCTGTAGATTCCAAACCAGCTGTGCTGGTGGGTCTACCTATGGCCAGAAAATGGAAGAGTTTTCAAGGAGCATAGAAATGTCATTAGTGCTAGGATTTGCATAACTGCCAAAACAGAGCAAGCACAGTTCCAAAACTAGGTCACCTTAACTCATGGGGTCTTGTAAGTGGGTCAGAAATTACACATAAACTTCAGGAGGTTACACCTTTATTGGGGGAGTTCAGGAACAATTCAAGTAACCACTTTGTGGTTGACCACTACTTCCTTTATGTTCGCAGCAAAGTTCATGTGTAATTGGGGGTTTCCAGTCAACAGACCAGTTGAATATTTTGCTAGCCATACCTTTATACACATCTGATCATTCTACATTTGTGCTGGCATATACAGTCATACCTCTGCTCATAGCAAACTGTTTCCTGAACCTGTTCACCCTGAGCAAGGAAAGGGAAGGATCAACTGTGAGCTGAGTACAGTCTTCCAATTGAGATACAAGTTGTTTCTCTTTAATGGAAAAAAAGGCCTTTGCATGTGAGATGGCTAAAGAAAATAACACCAAGGACCCTGTTACAAATGCAGTACAATGAAGTGGTTTTTCCAGGAAAATGTTTATCAGAAATTTTCAAGGATTTTTTTCTGCTCTAAATTGATGGAGGTCTGATTTACCATGGCTTTTTTACATATTTAGTAAGCAAAATGTTAAACAAAAGTATGTCAAGTTAATTTGATCTGCTGTACAAATGTCTTTTCCAACAGTCAGAAATATTTCTACTGAAATTGATCTAACCCTAATGCACTTAGTGTGGCTGAAATCATTATACACAGAGAAATTTACAGCTTTACCTGGAAATTATTGTTATTGAAATACTTGTAACTATTTTCAAACATGGCGACTCTGTAGAATGTGCACGCCCAAATCCTGTTAGTCCTGACAAGAGCAGAACCATTAAATCCATTGGGTTTACCTATGTCTCATTCAATAGTTGAATGAATGGGGATTCACCAACAGGATTCCAGCCATGCTGTCCTTACACCAGATTTTAAGGAGAAAAGCAAAGCAACTAATAATTTATGCAACTTGGCATTTTGGAATTGCTGCTTGCATTTATATGCCCAGTTCTGAGGGAAACTAACCTTAAAAAATTTAATTACAATTTTATTTTTTAGACATGCCTGGTACTGCATCCATTTAAGTTGCCCAATTTGACTTGTACTGTGCTCATTTCTTATATTATTAATTCATTTTATGAAGCAAAGCATTTCTAAGTGTGGAAAACATTCTATGCAAAAACAACATACTAGAAAGTTTTCTTTCCCACATCACTGATGGGCACGATGTGCTGTGGAACAACATGCTAACTCAGATAGCCTCCCTCTTGTGTTTATCATTGTTGATCCTGTTGCTGGTTCAAAGTAGATGTGCTTTGGAGAACAGGAAAAATGGCATAATTCCCCCATACACCTGACAATAACTCACTTTATTTCCAAGTCAGTATTGAATCAGTGGGGAAAGATTCTCCATTTTCTACTTGTACACATGCACGATATAAAAATATATAATGGCCTATATCAAACTGTTAGTCCCAACAGCAAGATACCAATTTAATCAATGGGAAGTGCTTAAATACCCTAAAGGTACCAGATCCTGTCTGATCTTGGAAGCTAAGCAGGGTCTGTTCTGGTTAGTACTTGGATGGGAGGCTCTCCATGAATACTAGGATATATTTCAGAGGAAGGAACTGGCAGAACCACCTCTGAGTATTCCTTGCCTAAGAAAACCCTGTAAAATTCATGGGGTTGTCATAAGTTGATAGGTGCCTTGAAGGCACATACACACATACAATCAATGGGAACTTGATAAGTCAAAATGTAAATAAATTATATTGATTCAATGGGTCTACTCTGGTTGGGACTAACAATCAGATTACATACTATGATACAACTGTTGTGTTTTCCCCCACTTCAAATAATCTAAGAATGGATTCTGTAAACTGAACTTCTCTAAGAATGCTAAAGTGTCATTCTCACAACAAATGCTTTAATAGAGGAATGGGAAGAATATTCTAAATATTTTTAGAATGTGAATGTATGTTTCTTGAACGTCAGGATGAGGAGAAGCATCCTGGACTGAGTATAATTTGCACAGTTCAGGATTTAGTCTCCACAAATTTCCAAAATTGTGGGGGAGGTGGACCGAAAACAGTATTTTCTGTGCAGAAATTAATATTTCTACACAGAAAATGCCACTCATTTTATAATTTTTGCACTAATTATTATTTTACTTGCACAGAAATATTTTTATTACTTGCACAAAAATATTGTTATTAATTTTTCACAGAATAAGGCCTCAGCGACAGCATCTTTTGTGCTGGAAACAACATTTGCTGCACAGAAAATAATGTTGCTGTGCAGAAAATGTTTTTTCCTTTACAGAAAATGTTTTTTTTTCCTTTGCAGAAAATCCTGTTTTCTGTGGCTGAGTATGTGTGTGTGGCTAAAATTACTTGCTAATTCCTTCAAGATTATAATTAGCAAAGAATTGCATCCCTACTCTAACCTCAGGGGTTCTTATGGCTTCAAAGCATTTACAAGTAGAGTACCTTAATACTACTGTTTAACCCATTTTAAATAACCCCTGTAAATATTCTTAAATATTCTTCTATTTTAAAAGAAAAGATTGGAAATGAAAAACAGGGGAAGCTGGGAGAACCACAATGCTCTCCACAAACCTGTATTCTAGCTGTTATAGCTCAGCAGACGATTTAATGTATATCATGTTGATAAACCCAGTATTGATGTCAGCCTGTTTGAAATATCTATACATGGACTTTCTACATGTGCTCAAGGCAGTGAGCATCATATAAAATACCTCCCCTCCCACAATAATATCATAAAAACCAAACCTAAAAAATTCGACAGCACAATTTCTCTTTACATTCAAGACAATGACACCATTCCTCCTCCTACAATTCAAAGCCTTTATACATGTGTCAGAAATATAGGACAGAGAGAAGTGTATGCATATACTTTTTGGGAACAATAAACTTACAGCACTGAGACTCTTCTTGGTATACAAGTGCCAGTACCTCACTGCCAGATAAGCCTTACGGAAATAAGTGGATCACAGGCTGTTGAGAGCTTGAAAGATCAATATTAGCACCTTGAACTGAACTTTGTAATTCACCAACAGCCTGGACAACTGCCACAAAACTGGCAGTAGGTATTCCGACCTATCTATACTTGCCAACAGCTAGACTAAATGTTCTGTACTACAGGTCCCTTCACATTCGCTGGGGTTTGTATCCAGGACCCCCCCCCTGTGAATACTCAAATCCGTAAATACCCAAGTCCAATTATATGCTCGCTCTCTCTCTGGCTTCTCATCACAAATGAAGATTCAGGAAGGACACATCCCGCTTCTCTGCAAGCGCGCTGATGCCTAAAAAGGCCAATCCGAGATAGACAAGTCCAGTTGCAGAAAGCACAGCAGAAGGTTTTCTTCGGTGATGTTTCTGGGTTGTGATTCTTTCTGCGTTGTCATTTCTCTTCAAGACTTGTTCGGCGTGAGTTCTCAAATAAGGCTGCAGCATTGTGGATAGTGTGTCTCCATGCCTCCCGATGTAGGCCAGGGCGGACCATTGTTGGTGATCAATTTGGCCAAGCCTGAGGTGTTGTTTCAGGGAATCTTTGTATCGCTTTTTTGAAGTGCCCCTCTTACGCTGACCCGTGGTGAGAGCACCGTAGAATACTATTTTGGGGAGGCGATGGTCCTCCATCCTAGAAATGTGCCCTGCCCAGCGCAGCTGTGTTCTCAATATCATGGCCTCGATGCTGGTGATCCCTGCTTGCTCAAGGACAGCAACATTCGTCACATAGTCAGTCCAGTGTATATTTAGGATTGTGCGTAAACAGCGCTGATGGAAGCGTTCGAGGAGTCGTAGGTGGTGGTGATAGGTGACCCATGTTTCAGACCCATAAAGGAGAATAGACAGTACAATGGATCTATATACACTGATTTTTGTGTTTCGCCTCAGGTGTTTATTACTCCAGACTCTTTTGTAAAGTCTTCCAAATATGCTATGTGCCTTTGCTAATCTGTGATCGATCTCTTTGTCAATCTTGGCATCTGAGGAGAAGATGCTTCCGAGGTAGGTGAACTGCTGAACGGACTTAAGCACAGAGTTGCCGACGGCAATGTGGGGATGGTGGTGTTTGTCCTGTGGTGCAGGCTGGTAAAGAACTTCTGTTTTCTTCAGGTTGACTTCCAGCCCAAACAGCTTTGCAGCTGTTGTGAAGCAGGATGTTAGGCACTGCAGAGCTGCTTCTGTGTGGGCAACAAGGGCAGCATCATCAGCAAAGAGCAGCTCACGGACTAGATAGTTTAGAGTCTTAGTGCGAGCCCTCAGATGGCTTAAATTAAACAAGCTACCATCAGTACGGTAACGTATATAGATGCTGTCGTCTTCTTTGAGTTCTGCCGTAGCCCTTTGGAGCATCATACTGAAGAAGATAGTAAATGAAGTTGGAGCAAGAACACAACCTTGCTTCATTCCATTAGTTATTAGAAAGGGCTCTGAAAGAGCATCGCCATATTTGACTTGACTGCGCTGGCCCTCGTGTAGCAAGATAATCATTTTAAGGAATTTGGGGGACATCCTAGTCTTTCCAGGATCTGCCACAGACCTTTTCTGCTCATGGTGTCAAAGGCTTTGGTGAGGTCAACAAATGTTACATAGAGACCCTTGTTCTGCTCTCTACATTTCTCTTGCAGTTGTCTAAGGGCAAATACCATATCTGTAGTACTCCTATTGGCTCTGAAGCCACATTGGCTTTCAGGAAGAAGTTCTTCTGCAATGGCAGGAACTAATCTGTTCAGGAGTATCCTTGCAAGGATTTTTCCAGCAATAGAGAGCAGTGTTATGCCTCAATAGTTTTGAGCAATTGGATTTTGTTCCTTTTTTCTTGTACAGGATAATGATGACTGCATCTCAGAGATCTGATGGCAGTTCCCCCTTTTCCCAGCAATTCACAAGGAGTTCGTGGAATTTATCATGGAGTACATGACCTCCGTGTTTCCAAACTTCAGGTGGGATTCCATCAATCCCAGCTGCCTTGCCATTTTTCAACTGCTGTATTGCCTTAAGGATCTCTTCCAAAGTGGGAGCTATGTCCAATTCATTTTTCATCGGTTTTTGTATCATATGTTGGATAGCTGAGCCTTGGACTACTCGGTTGGCACTAAAGAGACTTTGAAAGTGTTCAGCCCATCGATTCAAGATCGAGGCTTTATCAGTAATTAATGTTTGACCATCTCTACTGTATAAGGAGCTTTGGACCTGATAAGTAGGTCCAAACACTGCCTTAAGAGCTTCATAAAATCCTCTAGAATCCCCCAGATCTGCACAGCATTGTGCCTTTTCTGCTATATTGATCCACCACTTGTTCTGCATGTCTCGGAGTTTTTGTTGTAGTTTACTACATGTGAGGCGGAAAGCTGCTTTTCTTACATGGCAGGTTGGCTGGGCGAGGTATGCCTGGTGAGCAGTTCTCTTCTTTGCCAACAGCTCCTGGATCTCTTGCTTGTTTTCATCAAACCAGTCTTGATTTTTCTTGTGGGAAAACCCGAGGGATTCTTCTGCAGACTGGAGGATACTGTTTTTGATATGTTGCCAAAGCACTGTAGGAGAAGGATCTGTAGGATGGTCTTCAAGTTTCGTTTGTAGATTCGCCTGGAAGTTGTCTCTCATGGTAGCTTGTTGAAGATTGTTGACTTGGAGTCTCTTCTTTAGGATGCCACCCCTCTTAGGTTTGAACTTGAGATGAAGATTTAGTTTACATCTGACGAGGCGATGATCTGTTTGGCATTCTGCACTGGGCATCACTCGGGTATGACGGACATCACGAATGTCTCTCTGACGGACTAGAACATAGTCAATGAGGTGCCAATGTTTGGATCGGGGGTGCATCCAGGTTGTCTTCAAGCTATCTTTCTGCTGAAAGATTGTGTTTGTAATAGTCAGTTGTTGTTCTGCACAGAACTCTAGCAAGAGGCGTCCGTTATCACTGCAATTTCCAACACCATGCTTGCCTAAGACACCTTTCCAGGCTTCGGAGTTCTTTCCTATCTGGCATTGAAGTCACTAAGGATAATAATTTTATCTTCTACAGGGACTTTTTGTATGAGGTGGTGTAGGTCTGTGTAGAATTTGTCTTTCTCTACAGGGTCGGCTTGCATAGTTGGGGCATATATACTAAAGAGAAGAACATGAGTACCCAGCTTGTGGGGGGCAATTAGCTAACACACATTGGAAACTGTTTAATGCAGTGTGGATGTGTAAATAGCTATTGCTTAAAATAATTTGTAAGCCGCTCTGATAGCCTTGTGGCTGAAGAGCGGGCTATAAATAAATAAATAAAATAAAAAATAAATAAATGTAGGAGGCATAAGGAAATAATGCGATCAGAGTGTCCTGTTGGCAAGGTTTCGAGTTTGGAGGCAATGGAGTTTTTAATCATGAAACCTACTCCTGAAAGATGATTTTCGGTTTTGGGTTTGCCAGACCAGTAAAGTGTGTAGCTGGCGCCGTGTTCTTTAAGGCTGCCTTCCTCATGGAGACGAACTTCACTAAGAGCAGCGATGTCAATATTAAGTCATGATAGTTCATGGGCTATTAGAGCAGAACGATGCTCAGGCCAACCACTATCTTCAGAGTCTCGCATGGTTCTGATGTTCCAGCATGCAAGCGTCAGTTTATTTACACCTTTGGAGGCCGGTGTGCGCCTTTGTTTCTTTGCCTTGGTTTGACCACATCAGAAGATGCACGTTGGCCGCGGCTAGCCAACCAGGTAGTTGGGGATGAGCTTTTGTTAGGCCACCTTTTCTAGGCCCCTCTCCATATGGAGCAAGCAGTGCTCTCCTTAAAAAAGGCTGCTTGGTCGTTCAGGATGCTGCCGAACAAGACTGTCATCTCCCGGGTCAGCCTCGAGCAACCAAACTCCTGAACCGGCTGCATGCAGGGTTGGGTCTGTGGCTTCCAGTGCATCTTTACACCTGTTGTTTCATCCCTTGCCTATCGCTACAGGGCTTTTTTTTTTTTGGAATTGGATTTGTCCTTCGAGCCTGTGCAATGGATTTGTCTGGTGGAGTGCAGCGTGCACAGAACTGGCCTCACCCTTTAAACCAAAGGTTCATCTGCTGGCCTTGCAAGCATGGACGGTAGCAGTGAGGTCCTCAAGCCGTAGGTTTGATTAGTTTCCTTCTCTTAGATGGTTGACCTTACAGGGTTGGACGAGCACCATCTGCCTGGGTTTGGGATTAGAGTTTTCCTTCTCCTAGGACGGTTGCCCTAAGGCTAGAGAGCCCATCCTGCCCTTTGACGCTCTTTGTCAGACCCTTCGGTTTTGACCTATCTGATATGGGAGACCCTACCGGTGGCTATTGTGCCACCACCAGCATAGCTCAAAACATCATTAGGGTACGCAAGCCTCTCTCCCACGACAAGGGGGCATCAATGGAGAGGCATTATATGCAATGGCATAGCAAAATGGTGTCCCTTATATTAGATGACAAAATCAAGGTTTGCTTGTTGGATTATTTTTTAAAGAATATTTTCAAGCCATGAATATTTAAATCCGTGAATATGGAAGGACAACTGTAGTTACAACTTCCCATCAGCCTAAAAGGGAAGTTGTTGTCCTCCGCTAGTGCCTTGAGGTTTCTACAAGTCTGGAAAGGCTGTCATTTTTGGCTTCATAGGTAACCAAAAATAAAGCTGTGTCTCATCAATGTATTAGTAACTACCATCCTTAAAGCTCACAGCACTTTCCCCCTATGACTTTATCTGTTTGGGGTTTGATGCTTTAGTGTTAAATAGGAAATGCAAGAAGATACCTTTTATGGGTGGTTCTGCATGTGCACAGAATGTGCTGAACACTATACTGGAATTTCTTCAGTCTATCAACCATTGTGGGGATCATCTACTTCTATACAGCTAGGGAAAGGGGCCAATTAGGTAAACAAACTATCCTACTATTACTATTAAATAGGAAGGCTGAGAGAAGTGGAATAGAGATAAGCAACCTATTCCAGCCTTTCTTTTTTGCTTCTTTCATCTGTTGAGCGTATATTTATTAAAAAAATGAAGCGGAACAAAACCCATACAGGCAGGAGTAATTTGGATGGTTTAATAACCCCACACCATGGGGTCACAACAGGCTTATCCTCATTCATTTCCTAGAAGTGAAAACAGAAAAAAGCAAAGGTAAGATGTGGCGGGGGTGTGTGTGTCTGTTCATGAAAGTAAGTTTACAGAGAAATCAAAGGGAGCGAAGTCTGCTTACTGTGGTTCAGGGTGGAAAGATCTTGTATGAAAGGTTTGTTAACAATGTATCAAAGATACTGGCTCTACTTAACCTAGAAAGCAGGCAACATATTGAATTCAAACATTTGAATGTGATTTTTCCAGAGAAGAATGAACAAGTACTAAGAAACACCATGCTCCTCATTCGTTAGGGATTAGGTACACCAGGAATTCAGCCTGTGCTGGATGGGGTAACATTCCCTCTGAAGACACAATTTTGTAGCTTGTACGTGCTCCTGGATTCAACTCTGAACCTAGAAGCCCAGATTTCAGTGGCCAGGAGTGCATTTACACAGTTAAAGCTTGTGTGTCAGCTTTACCTGTTCCTTGAGATGTCAGATTTGGCCATGGTGACAGATGCCTTAGTTACATCCTGACTGGATTACTGTAATGCACTCTACATGGGGCTGCCTTTGAAGAATGTTCGGAAACTTCAACTTGTCCAAAGAGCTGCAGCAAAACTGCTAACTGGGGCTGGCTACAGGAAGTATACAACTCCCTTGATGCAATAGCTCCACTGGCTGCCAGTCTGCTTCCAGACACAATTCAAAGTGCTGGTTATGACCTTTAAAGCCCTACACAGTTCAGGTTCAGGTTATTTGAAGGATAGTATTATTCTTCCTTATGAACCAGCCTGGGCTCTTTGATCTGCTGGGGAGGCCCTTTTCTCTGTCCCACCACCCTCACAGGCACATCTGGTGGGAACACAGGAGAGGGCCTTCTCAGTGGCTGCCCCCAGGCTCTGGAACTCCCTTTCCAGAGGTTAGACTGGCAGCCTCCCTAATTTCTTTTTGCAGACAAGTAAAGACTTTTCTATTTCAACAGGCATTTGATGATTGACTATAGAAAGCCCATCTTACACAATGTGTGGGATATTGCTAATTGTTGTGTATGTTTAATTATGTATGTTTTATTTATTTTTATTTTTTTAACTTTGTTTTGTAGTATGTGGGGAAATAATCATTGTAATGTAAAAGCAATCTTGTGTACCTCATTCACAACCTTAGATAAGTCTAGGGTTTTTCCCCTGCATGCTTTTGTTCTCCCAAAATTCCCTTTCTCTTATTTCACTGGGCACTTCCAGCCAACTGGAGTGCTGGGTCATTCAACATATGATCTAATTTAAATTTTTTTGCTCTGTGTAAGTTTTCTTTTAAATTTGAGTCTCCATGAGGCTGGAGCCATCTTTTTCTCCATCTTAAGCCATCTTAAGTTATACCATCTTTCCTGCAACCATGCTATGATGTTTACCATGCAGCCTGTAGGCTGGGTGAGTTTTTTTCCCTACCCTAAATACCATTAGTTAGTTCGGAACCTCTTTTTAAAGTTTGTTTTAGTATGTAGATTGAGATTGATATACCTTCAGTAAACTTTGATTTGCATTTTAAACTGACTCCTTTGTTTAGTAATGAGTCTAATTTAACTGAGTGATCTCAGACCTCTGAATACTTTTTAAATGTTAATTGAGCTTAAGTCAGCATTTTTAAGTTTGCACTCTGTATGAAGTTAAAAGTAAATGAATGATTTTTAACTCTCTTTTTTAAAGGAGACAATTCTTGTTGCTTTTTAAAAGGACTAGATCCTGGATTTTTTTAATACAATTTTATTTTTTAGACTCATTACTGCTACATGTTTTAACGTTTGCATTTGGTAATTTTTTTAACAATATCTGTTTAAATTATTGTAAGCCACTTTAAGTCCTGTTCAGTGAAAAGGTGGGATAGATATAAATATAACAACAACATAATATTAATTTTTATTGTGGTAGCTTCATTCCTGTTTTTAATGTCAAAAACTGTGTAACAAAATAAAGCCTGATTCTATTCTGCATTTACTGCACACACACTAAATACTACTTCAAAAGGAAAAAGCATGAAAATCAGGTATTCAGTCACAAGTAAGAATTATGTACATGTCTATTTCACTGTAAACAATGTCCTTAGAAGCTGTACATATGTACTATGTCCATAGCAGCAAACCAGCTAGAGAAGCACTTAGATTGCTACACAGCAAAGCTGTAAAATAAGTATTTATGTAGATAAATAATTTAAAAACTAAATAATCTGTTTAATTTCTCTGCATAAGCCTTAGCCACCAAGAACATCAGGGCACCTGAAATACTGGTTTTCTTGGAAGTACAGCTAAACAACTTTCAGACAAAAATGATCAAAGAATGAAGTGTTAGAACCAAACATCAATACCAAATAATGACATGTCACTGGAAAAATGGAGCTTCTATATTCAATGGCAATGTTATTTGAATTACCAGACCTACAGACAAGCGTCATGGTGTACACTTAAATTTTCCATGGGTTCCTGGTCTGATAGAGCAAGATATTTCTATAGCTGGCCTAAAGGCAGGAAAAAATGCAGTTTAGAGGTTGGAGGAACCAAGTGGTGCTAAGTGTTGCAGAGATGAGTTTGGAATGAGTGTACTTGCTAGCAGATATAACTGACAGGCCGACTCCCATCAGGCAGGATTCCATCAGGTGTGTGTGTGTGTGTTGCGGGGGGGATGGCCATGGAACTACCAGTGGATACTGATCATGAATTCAGAACCTAGTATGCTTGTGACAAAACAACTGGTTTGGATATCTGGTCTAAAGAAACAAATGGCCAAGCTGCCTAGTCTCCCAGTTGTGTAAAATGGTCTCATTAATGGAGGTTGGTGGTGGCTGGATACAGAGATAATAAAACTTCTTCACAGGAAAGAAATAATCACACATTCCTGCAGGGAGGCCCTTAGAAAAAGGAACATTGGTCTGTGATGTTCTGTTCCAAGGGAGAGGCCTCAGAGCATCCTCAAGATCTCTGGGTTAGCTCCTCCCCCTCACTCCTGGTAGGCAGGGAACAAAGTCCTTTGTGTAGGCCCCTTCCTCTGAGGTCATTCAGGGAGAGTGACCCACCTCTGGCCAGTTCATACAATAGCCTTCTTGTGTGCTCCTAAGTCCAAAAATTACTTTAGATAAAAAATTAAGCCAATTAAAAACACTGAAGGAATCAAAAGCTAAAGAGAAGGTAAATTTCATGCCAGCATCCCAGGTGGGGAGGATGCTCATCGCCTCTCCCCTGGAAAAGAATGTATCACAGGTAAGACCAACGTTCCTTTTCTCAGTGCAGAGGCCTCAAAGCATCCTCAAGATCTCTGGGATCTACAAAATCCCACAGAAAGGAAAAAGAACAGGGTGAGAGCTGGCAAAATCCTTCCATGGTTTGACAATCTGCTGGAGAACTCTCCTGCCAAATGCAGCTTCTGCTGACTGCAGCTTGTCCAGCTTATAATGTCAAAGAAAGGCAGGTGATGACCTCCAAGTGGCCGCCCTGAAAATCTCCTCCAGCGTGGCATCCCTGTCCCATGCTACGGATGCTGCTGCACTTCTGGTTGAATGTGCCACAACACTGTCTGGGACCAGTAGGTTCAGGGACTCATGCCAAGTGGCGATGCTGGCCCTAACCCATCTGCTTAGTGTTGATAACGTGACCTTCGGCCCATGGATCAGGGGTGCACTGAGATGAATAGTGATTCTGATGTCCGGAAGGAACTGGTTCTCTAAACATAAATACGGGCTGCCCTCCATACATCAACAGTGTGCCAAATCTTCTAACTCTCTTGACGGGTGCGGGCAGAAGGAAGGAAGGATAATCTCCTGCAATGTGTGGAAGAAAGAATTCACCTTTGGCCTGAAGTCTGGATGGGTACAAAGAACAATTGAGTCTGGCCTGATCTGGGACAGGTCATCTCTCACCGACAGCGCCCCCAGTTCCGACACTCTACACGCCGATGTGATGGCCATGAGGAACAGGACCTTCCAGGAGATGTGTCAGGGAGACTTCTCATAATGGTTCCAATGGCGGCACCGTCAATGCTTTCAGGACTGTGTGAAGATCCCAAGATGGAAATCTGTACACTATGGGAGGGGCCAGATTATATTTGCTCAGCCCCGTCTGGTGGAAGGACCAAAATTATGGCGGCCACCTGCCTCTTGAGAGTATTGGGATGCAGACCCCTCATGATGCCATCCTGTAAAAACTCAAGTAGAACTGGGAAAGTTATGTCAATGGCGCTGTGACCCTTCCTTCCACACCACCTGTGGAAAACCGGGAAGGTATGCTCATAAATTCTCTGAGTGGAATTACATCTAGATGCTAGGATGGTTTCCACCACCGATGTAGGGTATCCCTTCACTATCAACATCTCCCATTCAATCTCCAGGTGTGGATCTGAAGCCATTCTGGATTCGGGTGATGAACTTGACCCTGTGACAACAGGTCCAACCGCATTGGCAGAGCCATCGATGCTGACTGCATGGACAGGATCTCCGAGAACCATGCCCTCCTCAGCCACACCAGGGCAATTAGAATGATGTTGGTGCCCTCTGTCTGTGCCCATCGTAGGGCCCTGGATATCAAGGGAATGGGGGGAAAGGCATACAGTAGTTCGGTGGGCCAATGATGAGAAAGGACATCCATTCCCTCGGCCCCCTCGGTCAGGTAACTCGAGAAGAAATGGGGGAGCTTGGCATTTGCTGGGGATATGAACAGGTCCAAGGCTGGACGTCCCAATGACTAAGTGACTGGGTTGAACACCTCCGGATGTAGACTCCATTCTCTTTGGTCTATGTCGGATCTGCTCAGCCAATCAATCCGCCCTGAGGTTGAGGGATCCATGCAGGTGCTCCGCCTCCAGAAAGATCAAATTTGCTTTGCCCCAGAGGAGCAGAAGGGCCGACTACTCCATGAGAGACCTCGAACTTGTGCCCCTCCTGGCAGTTTATGTGGGCCTTTGTTGTGGTATTTCCGGTGTGAACAAGGACGGCTCTGCACTCTATGTGTGGCTGGAAGGCAAGGAGAGCAAGCCTGACTGCCCTGAGTTCAAGCCAATTGATACTGTGGCTTGCCTCCTCTGGCATCCACCTACCCTGAGCCCAAAGGTCCCCGCAACGGGCACCCCAGTCCCTCAAATTTGCATCCATCGTGATCTGTATCCTCTGTGGACTCCAGAAGAGCCAACCCCTGAGTACTGTCTTCGATGTCCACCAGGGAAGTGATGCCCTCATGTCCGAGGGAATCCTGACCTTCTTGTGATGCTTGACTGCAATGTCTAGCTGGAAGGGTAGGAGAAACCACTGGAGAGGCCTCGCATAGAACCACACCCAAGGAAGACACTCTATCACTGCTATCATTAGCCCCTGCAACTGGGCAAGCTGCATGATATCTACCTTACGAGCCGTCTGTACCCACAGAACTGAGCGTCTCAACACCATGACTCTCTCCTGAGGAAGGGATACCTTTTCTGTCTGAGTGTCCAGTTTCGCTCCCAGATGCTGAATCTGAATGGCTGGTGTCAGGGAGCACTTCTCAAGATTCACGAGGAACCTGTGGTCTCAAAGAGATGCTTGAACTAGCTGTACATCCCTCCTCACATGAAAAACGGAAGGAGAACGGATGACTAAGTCATCCAAATAAGGGTAGATATGCAGACCTGACCTTCTCCAGTGTGTGACCAGGGCTACCATCAGCTTTGTAAAGACCCTGGGAGCTGAGGAAAGACCAAAGGGTAGAGCCCTGTAGTGGTAGTGTCTCCTGTCATAGGCGAAGCACAGGAAGTGGTGATGCCCTGGTAGTATTGGGACATGAAGTTAGGCATCCTGAAGATCCAAGGAGGAGAGAAAATCCCCTAGTCTGAGGGCCTCCAGAATATGCTTCAATGTTAACATGTGAAACCTTCGCTGCTGAACAAACTTGTTGAGGCCCTTCAGATTGAGAATGACCCTCCAATCACCATTCTTTTTTGGAACTAGAAATAGGGTGGAGTAGCAACCATAGGTCTGCTGGGCACTCGGGACCACCTCTATAGCCCCCAATGTGACCAAATGTTGTATAGCTTCCAGCATGAGTTGGTGCTTCACTGGATCCCTGGAATGGGGGTAGGGATAAAGTGGGGGGGGGGCAGGCAGGAGAACTCTATGCGATATCCCTGTCGAATTGTCTGTAAGACCCATTTTTCTGAAACTGAGTTATCCCAGGCCAAAGCAAAGCCCTGAAGCCTGCTGCCCCCACTGGAACAATCTCATCATGCCTGCTGGTTCTTGGAGTCTAGCTTGGAACCAGCAGAATGGAACGGTCAACTGGATGAGCCAGATTGACCTCTGTGGTGTGGTTTATTGTCTTCCCATCGTTGCTTGTAACCCCTGGTGTCCCTGGAGTGGAAAGCTGTGGATGATGAACCACTGGATTGTGATCTGTAAGGATGAAAGGACTGGTACTGTCTGAAAAACGTCCTGTCATCTCTCCTCTTAGAAGAAGCCAGGGTCTTCTTGTCCTTGTTCTCCACCAGCACTGGCTCTAGAGAGTCTCCAAACAGCTTTTCCCCTACGAAAGGGGAAAACACTAGATTCTGCTTAGACTTGAAGTCTGCGTTCTAACTCTTCAGCCAGAGGAGTCTTCTAGCTGCCACTGTGGCACCCTGCGCTCTTGCGCAGAACTGACCCGAATCTAGAGTGCTGTCTGCCAGGAAGGCACAGTCCCTGGATATCTTGTTGAGCCCCGGCGAAGCCTAGGGTCTGACTTCGGGACGACTGCCAGAAGATCCTTGGTCCACTGTAGCGAAGCCCTGGCAACCAATGTGGTGGTGATGGATGCCCTAATGGCCAAAGACAGTGCCTCGTGCACCCTCTTGAAGGCCATGTCATTCTGTCTGTTCTCCGATACCTTAAGTGTGTCCTCACCATCATGACGAAAAACAGCAGACGAGACCAGAGCTGAGACAGGTGCGTCGATAAGCAGAACCTGAAGGCTAGACATGACCTTCTTGGGCAATGCATTCAGCTTCTTAACGTAGGTAGGCTGGGATTTGTTGGCAGCCGGTATGCACCATTCATCCCGCATCACCTGCAGAAGATTGGCTGGGATGGGCATCTCCATGGCCGTGGGCAATGAAGAAAGGGAAAAAATCAGCCAAGAACTTGGGAAGGTCAGGGTCCAATTGCAGCAAGGCTGAGACCTAGCGTCTTAATGGTTTTGCATAGAAGCACCGCAAGATCATCCAGATGAAAAAGGTGTGTGGAAGCACGAGAAACATCAGGCTCCTCCCTGTCCTCTGCAGAAAACTCATCCTTGCTGCCATCAGATTGCAAAGATCCCTCAGAGGTATCCTCATCTTCTGAGACTTCTCCCTCCTCAGCAGAGGAGCGGACATGAATCTCCTCCTCCTCCTCCTCTGCCCTTGGGCGCTTGGGGAGAGACTGGCCCTGGTCCAAATCAGATTTGGAAGCCCACTGGTCTTCCTCCTCTTCGCCCCCCCTCAGGGTCCCCAGCCAATTTGCACCCCCTAAGGAGCCCAGACAGTCTTTCCCTGGGAGCCAACTCCGTTCTCAGTCCGGAAAATCCAGCCTTGGTTTTACAGTTTGCCTTCCCCGCCCACTTGCCCGCATCGACCTTCCTAGCCAGCCAGGAAAGCGTGTACGCCGTTTTAGGCACTTTGGAGTTGCTTTCCGGCCACTTTTTTATCTTCCCTCCACTCTGCTTCTTGGGTTTGCCATGGGGTTTGGGCCAAGCGGGGAGCAAAGGACCGGGCAGATCAGGTTGGTGGGTGGGCACAGGCTGGATGGGGGAGAGCTAGGGTCAAGTAGTAGCATGGGATGGAGGCGGGGGAGGGCTGGCCCCGGCAGCAGGACGGTTGGCAGTGTTGCGGGATGGACATGAGGGAAAATAAGCCCAGGGAAGGCAGGCCCTAGTATCGGGTGTGGGCTGGCTGGCTGGGGCAGATTGGATGGCCTTCAATCCATGCCCCTGAAGTGTCCCTAAAGTCCCCAGAGCAGATGGAATCCCCCCATGCCAAAAACTGGTGAGGCCCAACAAGGCTGGCTGGGCAAGGCCAGCTGCTAAAGTCCTCAGTGTCTCCTGGGCCACAAGGTCCCTCACCCAAGCTGCCAAGCCTGGTGGCGGGTCTTCCCCTGGTTCACAGTGCTTGGGGTCCCCTGGCTACTTACAGCCTCCTGATCCAGACTACTGGGCTGACCAGTCTCAGATGCCAAAGCACCAGAGGCCTCCTCTTCAGCTGAGGTGATCCATGCCTCCTCCTCCTGGAGGGACAAATCGGCGCCTGCTTTTTGGCTGGTTCCCAGCCCCTGCGCGGGGAATGCAGCCAGGGCAAGATTGGCAGTCGAGGCAAGGGGCTTGTCTCCCTTTTTCGACATAGGCTCAGTGGTCGAGGTGAGGGGCTTGTCCCTCTTTTTCGATGGCTTAATCTTAATCTTCTTGCTCTCCATGTTGCTCATTTGAGAATCCACCCTGGCTTTGTTAAAGCCAGGTGGTGGAAAACAAAGGCGCACAGTGACAAATGTCCTCCAGGAGTGGTAGGCAGAAAACAACTGGCTAGAGGTGGGTCGCTCCCCCTGGATGATCTCAGAGGAAGGGTCCTATACAAAGGACTTTGTTCCCTGCCTACCAGGAGTGAGTGGGAGGAGCTAACCTGAGATCTTGAGGATGCTCTGAGGCCTCTCCACTGGGAAGTAAGGTTTCTGTCACTGTTACACTTTGTGGAGTCTTGACTAAAGGGCAGAATAAGCTGTTAGGAAGTGGAAGACTGATGACATTATTTTCTTGAACTTGAAGAATTGGAAAAACTGAAACAAACCACTGCCCATAATCCATAAAGTCTTGTTCTATATGCCTTCCCTTTCTGAGGAACAAACCTTGGCTTCTAAGAGGAAAGCCATCATACTGAGTACAATGAAATAATATAACCGTCTCTCCATAAAAGTCAGGGACATTCCTCTTTGCTTACCTTTTATAAGGGTTCAAAGAGGCATTCGTTTTCTTAGGACCTTATGTGGTTACTTTCTGGGACTGCACTATAGAGTTTTAGATGCTATGCAATTCGCTTAGAGCAAAGGAAAACTGGTATAAGCACACACAGACAATATAAGTGATTAGTCCATTCAGTCATGTCTTTCTCTAAGCAGAGACTGGGAAATGAGTAGTTATGATTTGCATTACATTAGGATGCTATGCAGAGCAAAGCTATTGTGTTTGAACCAGAACAGGCTCTCATGTGCTGTACATTTGAGGCAGGTGTGTCCCACATCCCTAGATACAATACCAGAAACAACTAAAGCAACTTCCATCTAATTCTACTAGTCAGAAATAACTAAAGCAACTTCCATCTAATTCTACTAGTATCAGGAGTGATGAGTGCCTTTCCCCACAGCAAAGGTGCATACATCCTGAAGACCTGGCAATGAACATTGTTTTCTTCCCACCCAGAAACAGTAAACTGCCAACTTGGCATGTGAAGCAGATCACCCACCACAAGCAGAACAGCAAATTCAACAACCTAGAAGACATTCTTACTTTCAGTTTTAATGGTTTTTGAAGCAGAGAGAATTCAACTAGGGTTTTCTACCCCCTAGTGTCTTGTCAGCTCAAGCAAACAGGAGCATGCTGACCTTTGGGTCATATTACAAGGCTTATGTGTTGACTCAGGTTGCTGGCTTGAGGGAGGTGCCCAAAATTTCATTTGTCATTCCAGAAGTCATTCTAAGTTAACTAATGAAGTTATTCATTAACTTCTGTGGGCTTGCTTCTAGGCTGCTGAAGAGACATTGTCAACCAGAAGCATTCAATGAATCAAAGCTATAAGGCCCTTGGTCTGCCTAAGCAAAATCCAGATTGTTACACTTTCTGCACATTGGAAGAAGGTTCTAATCCAACAGTGTAGTTAAATTATACAGCAGCTTTAAGTGTCCATCTGAAAGAAGAGTGTATAAGACCAAATAGCAACAGAGAAGTATCCTTCTGGTGTAACAGAATAATTACTATGAAGCCTTGCTATCACAGCAAAAGTATGGCAGCCGCAATTGGTATGTCATTGAGATACACCACTGATAGTATTTTGTCTTCTGCTGAGCCAACAAGATGGGTGATGCAACATACAATAAGCAATGAAAATAAAGAGACACTCAGGCAGCAGCTACAAGAGAACAAGAAAGAATGGAGATGATGCCCACTCACTAGGAGACAAGCATCACACTAATTTCCCTTTGCTGTTCATCAGCCTGCAATGTGCTCTGAATGAGAGCCTGTAATTAATTGCTCATCTGCATCCTGCATCTGAACTCCCTCCCCACCAACCCCCACCACTACACTGTGCATCCAGCGTGATACACGTTGGCTGGCATTTTCAAAATCGGAGGCATTCTAATTATCGGAGAGTTATAACACCTTCCATTTCCCACCGTTGGACTGACACCCTGTCAAGAGCAAAGAGACTTGCCAGAGGTTTTGACAACACTAATTGCCCCTATAATCTAAAAACACAAAGGAGAGGCGATTAGTCGTGAGGGCCGCAGCTCTCGATCCGACATGAGGTTTTCACAACGTTACAAGAAAACAAAAGCGGTGCCTTTTAGAGTGTGATGGCTGCTAACAAAGCAGAATTATATTTTCATACAAACCTTTGTCTACATCAAGTAGCTTTCTCCCTTCTCTTAAAATGCTATGCTGACACTGAGAATAGTGGGGTTCCTTAGGAAGAGGAGCAAGAAGGAAGATATGTACTGTATGTACATATATAGGTTCTCACATTATGGAGTATTTTTAGGACTCTAGCCTTCTTGTTTCCTAGTTTACAATGGAATAGTGAAAAAGATAAAATCTCTAAATACTTTTCCAACTGTACTTCCAGACCTGGTACCAGCTTATCCAATTCTCTCAAGGCCTTTTATTCAATATGATAAAAACTAGCTGCATCTCATTACGGAACACATTTGTCCTCATCATGTCCATTTAAAAGCACCTTCAGCTCAGCAAAACCATAGAAAAAGCATGCACATTGCTTACTGGTACAACAAAAGAGACAAATATGTGTCCAGTATTTATAATGAACTAGAAAAATGCTAGAGAGCCAATGTGATTAGTGCTTTGAGCATTGGACTATGACTCTGGAGAGCAGGAAATCTATCAGGTGATCTTGAGCAAGTCACACTCTCTCAGCCACAGAGGAAGGCAAAGGCAGACCCCCCTATGAACAAATCCCCATGATAGGTTCACCTTAGGGTGTCATAAGTCAGAAACGACTTGAAGGCACAAAACAAGAACAGTGCTACTCAAAGTGGTGGTCCACAGGCTGGTGCTGCTCTGTGAGTCATCAGCTGATGGTCCATGGCATGTTTCCAGGAACTTTTGTCAATATAATAATAATTTATCACAGATATGATATTGGTGCATGCTGTTATAAGTTGAATGCTTTATTTTGGCAATAAATGTACTTTATGACTGGTTTCTTCACAGAATAAAGGACATGGGTGTTTAGCCATTTAAATATCAACAATAAGATAAAATAAGGTAAATACAGAAAAGTCTAACCAGAGATTAAAAAACAAAACAAAACAAAAAGTATACTTAATTAGTGCAATAGTCCTTAATCATGCTGAGTTATACTGGATGCAGTCACCTGATGTCAGGTAGACAGAATACTGGTGACCAGTTAAGGACCTGTATCTAATTGGTGGCATGCTGAATGGCCAGTAAAATCTCATTTCCAACTGGATAATGAGTGCACTTGAACAGATGACTACAAGTCTTATCTAACTGGTTGATAAGAGAAGACCAATGAACAGTAACTGTTGTTGTGTGCCTTCAAGTTATTTCTGACTTATGGAGACTCTAAGGTAAACCTCTCATAGGGTTTTCTGGCGCTGAGTGTGTGTGTGATTTGCCCAAGGTCACCCAGTGGGTTTCCATGACTAAGTGGAAATTCAAACCCTGATCTCCAACACTCAAACCACTACTGTTGATACGTAAAGATGAACAGACAGGAGGAAGCTGAGACCATATAAATGCAGGTCCCACAGAAAGAGAAGGTAAGGTAAGCAGCTTGCAATTGCTTCCACCATTGGTAATGCAGCTATATATAAACGGTCAACTAATTTGAGTATTCCTTGCCTAAGAAAATCCTGTGAAATTCATGGGGTCACCATAAGCTGACAGGTGACTTGAAGGTGCGGGTACACACACACACACATTACGCTGTTCCTAGGATAAGTAACATACCTGATACAAAAGGATACAAAGGACTCCTGCAGCACCTTTGGGACTAACTGAGAGAAAGTAGTTTGTAGCACAACTTCCATAGACTCAGTCTACTTCATCAGTCAGGTGTAGAATCTACAAAAGTTTATGCTACAAACATCTTTCTCTCAGTCTCAAAGGTGCTGCAGGATTCCTTTGTATCTTTGTATGCTGATACAAACTAATATGGCTATGTCTTGAATACTTGCTAATGCTGGTGATTGTTAAGCTATTAGATAAGTGCCCATTAAAGAAAAGTGTCATAGATGCCGGTTTTGAGATGCCTGTGGAAACGTGTGGGTTTCTCCATGGATGCCTGTTTAGAAATGTAAATGCAATATAAAGTTTATGGTAGGAATGTATCTAGACTGACATGAATATTTTCCCCCAGGGGCAGTGTGTGTGTGTAGTAATTTCTTTATATTAAAAAATAGCCTAAAACAGTATGTGCGCGTGTACATATGTATGTATGCATTGCACTTACATTCTGCCTTTCTCCTAAAATGGGATTCAAAGCCACATGTTTATTCCTCATGTCAAACATTCTGAAACTGAATGTTAGCTCATGACTATTTACAGGGAATGTTGATGTTATGCCTGTCTCATAGGACAATATGAATTTTGAAGCTCAGGTGATCAAGCCAGGGGACTACAAATAATTCTTATTAGGTGCAGACTAGGGAGATTTTCAGACAGGCAAAAATCGCCCCTTGCCGCGCGAGCAGCCTCCCGAAACTGCTGCGCGGCAAGGGTCTTTTTCGGACGACACTGTGCCTCTAGCGAAGCCGTCCGTGTCACTTCCGTGAAGCTTGGGACGGCTCCGCGCCATATTTCAATCACGGGCAGCTTCCGTGCTTGAAATATGGCGCGGAGCCGTCCGAAGCTTCACGGAAGTGACACGGACGGCTTCGCTAGAGGCACAGCGTCGTCCGAAAAAGACCCTTGCCGCGCAGCAGTTTCGGGAGGCTGCTCGCGCGGCAAGGGGCGATTTTTGCCTGTCTGAAAATCTCCTAACTGAGGAATGGCAATGGAACTGCAAATCCCTCAAATAAAGATATGGGAGCGAAGGAACCTTGTATGTTTCAATGGCACACAGGGGTGGTGGTGATCCTGGTCCATTACATCAGATAGCTTTAGAAGCACTGAGCTAGAAGAGCTTCAGCCCTTCTTTTTTCTTTTTTGAAAAACAGATCATAAACAGAATGCAATCTTATTTATCTAACAGAAAAAGAAGAATATTGAAGGCAAATTCTAATGGTTATCAACAAAGAGCAAGGAGACTATCACAGAGGCTCTCATGTAGGAAGTGGTAGAGGGGAGATTTGAAATAGTTAAGTCAAACTCTCTTCTCCTGAAGAATATTTTGTTGTGATGTATTATCTCCTCTACTAGTGCCAGAAGAGAAAACAATAAGGCCAGTTAGTGGCTCAAAATGTTTATAGCACACATTGTACAAGGAAAGTACCCTTTATAATTAGGTGGGCAATGACCCTGCTGCCATGCCTCTCACTCTGAATTTTTGTTTACCTTTGATATTTTTATATTTTAAATGACCTTATAATCTTCTATGGCAGGGGTGAGCAAAGTTCAGCCAGTGAACTGCACATGGTCCCTGGCCCCCACTGGTGGCCCCTGAAGCCACCCACCAGTTTGTCCCAACCACTCAATTTTTAAAAATTTTTAATTTTCAGGAAATTTTTGCCCTAAAATCATGCAGACCCCCCCTCCCAAAACATGAAAATGTGCAAAATTACCCCCACTACCACAATGTCATGTCTCTGGCTATCAGTCAGCCATAGTTAGGATTGCTGCTGGGTAGTTAGCTATAGTTAGGCCTGAAACCTGCTTGGGCCAGCCAGAGATTTGACATGAGCGAAAGGCATGATGGGAGTGATTTGACTGGATCTGGAATGTGCTTAGACTGCTGATATCAGTGTTCAAGGTTGTCTAGGCCTGGGAAGAAAATGGGAGTTGGAGATGGGAAAGTCAAACCCCAATTAGCTCAGGTGAAAGGGGGAGAGTGGAACCGAAGGGGCAAAACAAAGCTGCCTGAAGATATTATAGTTGGGGCTTTGGCAGGAAGTTCTTCAGATCTGTCAATGAAGTGCAACTGTTCACTTCTATCGCCAGATCCAAAGCATCCACCTGTGCCACAAACAGAGCTAATGGGTTGGGATGCTTTAAGATAGGTTCAGAAGTGAACAGAGCCTTGCGTTTGTCACATTTCTCAGTCCAGATTATCTTCTGTGGTAGGTTGCTTGGCCCCCTTCTTTTCCTCCCCCTCTTTTCGTTTTTAGCAAGTCCGTGAAGGGCAACACCACTTCTGCAAAACTGGGTATGAACCCGCAATAGAAATTAGCAAAACCCAAGTAAGACTGGAGCTGTTTGCAGGTCCTGGGAGGCTCTCACTCCAGCACCCTTTTAACTTTGGCTGGGTCCATTTCCATCCCCTCACTGGAGATTCGGTATCCCAGATAGTTCAGCTAGGTTTGGTGAAACTCATACTTGGACAATTTGGCATACAGATGGTTCTCAGCTAGCTTACTTTAAAATTTTGAACCAATTTTACATGGTATGTGTAACCTTCCAAATATATCATCAGCACATCATCCAAGTACACCAATACTCCCTTTTACAAGAATTCTCTTAGCACCTCATTGATCAAGTTCATAAAGATCCCTGTAGCTCCCGACAGGCCAAATGGCATTACTAGGAACTCAAATGAACCAAACTGGCAACTGAACACAGTTTTCCATTCATCCCTTTCCTTAATCCATACTCTATAATATGCCTCCCGCAAGTCCAGCTTTGTATACATTTTTACCTTAGTCAAATGGGCCAGCACATCTTTCATTAACGGGAGGGAGTATTACTTGGATATGCTGATCATGTTCACACCACATAATCAGTACATAATCTTAGGGTTGAATCCTTCTTGCATCTAAACAATACCGGGGACCCAAACGCTGAAGTGGTTGGCTTGATAAAACCCTGGGCCAGGTTCTTAGCTATGAATTCTTGGAGCGCCTCCATCTCAGCCGAGATCATGGAACAGAACTTTGACTTAGGTAGCTTAGCTCCAGGCACTAATTCTATGACACAGTCTGACAGCCGATGCGAGGGAAGCACTTCGCATTCCTTCTCTTCAAAAACCACCTGCCACTTCTGGAACTCCACCAGCAAATCCTTCATTTCCCCCATGACCACAACCATGGAGTAAATTCCCTGAGGTTTGGCCTCTGAGTTGAGGTTTGCTGCCCACCTCCCAGCAGCTGGTACGCCCACCTTCAGTGCAATACTCCTGAATACATGCCAGGTAGGATAACATAATGATTTCTTTAATCTAATCAATGTCTGGGCTATGGAATTTCAACCAGTTCAAGCTGAGAACTACAGCTTGCACTGTGGCCAGGGCAACCAAATATCTGATATCTTCCCGGTACCCCCCCATCTTCATCTGCACAGGGCTACTAAACAGCTTGTCAGGGGGCAACGACCCTCATGGGACCTCTGTCCATTTGGGTGAACTTTATGGGGGTACTCAGTTCATGTGTCTCTAGCCCCAGTTCCACCACTAGGGATGGATGGATTAATACTTGGGTGCACCCACAGTCAAACATGGCCATTACCCTATGGGGGGGTCCCCTTTCCCTTAAGCCATAGCTTAGTCTTAATGAAAGATGGGGCTTTCACTCCACGCACCACAGATTCTGGGTGCCCTTCAGGATTAGCCCACCCTCTGGTGCAAACTAGGTCAGGCTTTGCCCATTTCCCACCGGCTCCCCATCTGATGAACAGCCATCCATCTTGTCAGTCATCTTCCATGATGACTCAGTGGTTGTGGGGGACACCAATGCCTGGATTACCACCTTCACCTTTGGTTTTTCCGCTGGTTTCCACGGTGACGGCTTCCTGTCACCTCGCTTGAGCTAATCCTCTTTTGTAACGCTGCTAGTGGTCTTCTCCAGGCATTTGGTGATCCAATGTCCTCCCTTGCCGCACTGCAGGCATAATCCCAGCCACATCCTCCACTTCTACTTGGTCTCCACCGGGGTGGTAGCCAGGCACACTGGCTTCTTAGCTGTGCTGCTTCTGGGCTTACCAGCCTACACTTGCCACTGTTTCACCAGCTTGACACTCTGTCCCAAAGTTTCCACTTCTCCAGCCAGGCAAACTCATCTGATCAGCGTTTCAGGGTTCCCTTGGGGTAGGGCCCACTCTAGGATTACAGCATTGAGCCCATTTCTAAAATATTGGATTTTAGTTGCCCCAGTCCAGTCCGGGATCTCTCACCAGCCAGTGAAATTCCGTCACATACTCGACCATGGGCCGGTTGTCCAGGAGCATTCACTGTAGTTCAGTACATGCCCACTCCTGGTGGAACAGTTCCTCAAACCAGGCTTGCATGGCCATCATGAAGTTGTCCAGGCTGTCTAGTTCGGGCGCTGCCATGTCATACAGCCCCATCAGCCACTCAGCAGCCTCCCCTTCTAGTTAGCTGGACACGTATTGGACCTTCGCCTCTTCCGACTGGAAGGCACCTTTACACTGCCACATAAACCCCTTCGCTTGGGCCAGAAAGTAGGAGAACTTCTTGGCATCCCCATCAAATGTTGCCTTCAGGCCCCTATCTGTCAGAGATCACGGCACTCATCTCGGCTCCACTTGGGCTGGGCCCTCTGGGAGTCATGGCGCTGAAGGGTCTGGAGAGAGTACCGGCTGAGCAGGGATCGCACCCTCTTCTTCTTCCTCTGAGCTCTCCACAGACTCTCCTCTCTTGGGAGCCACCATGGCTCCAGCTGGGACCACTCCTCCCACTGGTGCTGGCACTGGAGCTTTCTTCGGCACTCCCTTCTCCATGTGCTCCAACCTGACTAAAATCGTGGCCAGGTAGGACTGGATTCCCCATATCTCGCCCTTGACTCCAAATCGATGCATGGACGACCCGCCATATTGTAGGCTCCATTGGGCCTCATGTCTGGCTGCATCCTGGCTGTGCTCATCTGGATCAGGGCTCCTAGCCCACCTCTCCTTCGGTACAACTCCTGTCTCCCTGGCTGGCATAAGGGGGAATGCTGGGGTCATCTCTTCCACTTCTTTGGTCGCATCCTGCTGGGTCTGCCTGTCTCCAGGCTTGTGCTGTTTCTGAGCCACCTTTCCTTGGGAGATCTCCTTGTTGCCACCACCGCCATCTCCCGCAACATCTGTCTTATCTGGGGCCGGTTCCCTGGCCCTGTTATCTGGCACCTGCTCATCGGGTTCCTGGGACATTTCGCTTCAAGAATCACAACAGGGACAATGAGCTCTGTCATTGCCCCTATCAAACTTCAATCATTCAGACAAGAGGCATTAATTGAAGTGCTTTATTGCAGAGGTATACAAGTGAACAGTTGCATTTAATTGACAGATCTAAAGAACTTCCCTCCAAAGCCCCAACTATAATATCTTCAGGCAGTTTCGTTTTCCCCCTTCGGCTCCACTCTCCTCCTTTCACCTGAGCTAATTGGGGTTTAACTTTTCCATCTCCAACTCCCATTTTCTTCCCAGGCCTAGACAACCTTGAACAGTGATATCAGCAGTCTGAGCACATTCCAGATCCAGTCAAACCACTCCCATCATGCCTTTCACTCATGTCAAATCTCTGGCTGGCCCAAGCAGGTTTCAGGCCTAACTATAGCTAACTACCCAGCAGCAATCCTAACTATGGCTAACTAATAGCCAGAGACATGACACACAAGCACCCCAGAACCCTGCATCTTAAGACACTGTGGAAATTGGCCCCAGACTCTACATAACTGTCCACACCTGCTCTACAGGCTGGGGAACAAATTTGCCATTTTTGATGGGACTTGATTTGCCCTTTTAATTGATAATGTTTAAAACACATTTTTTTAATGTGCTTGCTAATCAAGCTGAGTGTTAAACACCAGTGTTTAAGAAAGACTGGACCCAGAATGGGGAAGCTGACTTTTCAAAGTTGTTTCGTACAGGCAGCTGATTGCAAAATTCAAGCCTGATGGAAATAAAAATGCTAATAAGACTTCCTGATAATGAAAACAATTCAGGCTTAAAATCTGTTGAAACAGACCCTACATGTAAACACACAGAGAGATAACTACAACTGCTATATCCACCTACAGTGGCCCCTCTGGAACCATGGGCGTTCGGTTCCAGGACCCTCCCACAGATGACAAAAACACGGATGATTATAGCCCATATTATTAAATGGCAGTGATGTGCACACAGATGCTTCAGTGCATCCACGTTCTCCCCACCACCATTTTAAGTATAGGATGTGATGATCCATGGTTGCTCGGAATCATGGATCCAAAACCCGCAGATCGGGGGGGAGGGTGCTGTATTTCTTTTCTTCTTTTTACTGCTAAAAGTACAAAAAAATCTATCAGAAAACATAAGGTAGGAGTAGCATTAAGACAAGCTGAAAAGAAATTGTGTTAACCCATTTCACACAGATGCATGTCAAGTTTACCACAATTCTAAGGTAACCAACTACACCATGGAGAGTAACTATCCTTAGTAACCCAAATGGGCCCATAAAAAGATAGATAAGGAACTCACCCTAAAAGTCCTTAGAAGTAACATCATACAGACATAAGTCCTATGACATTCAAAGTGGCATACTGAAAGAGAAGAGAAGCACTAACAATATGGCAGCAATTGTTGAAACCATCTGGACAAACAGCAAGCCTGAATTTCTATAACTTCTGTTTTAAAAACATGCTGTTTCAATATGCCACATTAGCCTCTTAGATGGAATGGGCAACCTGTTGCCCTCCAGATATTGTTTAGCTGCAACAGCCACCAGTTCTCACCATCAGCATGCTTGCAACAACTGATGGGATTTGCAGGCCAAAAACATTTGGATGACCACATGTTGCCCACCTCTGCTCTAGGAAGAAGTCAACACTCTCATAAAATTAGTTCACCTAGATTGGAAAGATCTTCATTTTTGGCCAAGGCTTTTAAATCTTCCATGAGAATTATACCAGCAGTAAAGCCAAGTTATAAGAATGGCTTTGGCTTCAAGCCAATAAATTCAACACTTAGCACATCTTAAGTTGAACAAGACAGAAATAATAAATGATACTAACATTAATTTAGCAGCAAAGGAAACCTAAACTGCCATGGAACCTTTAACAGACTAGTTCTGCCAGGCCTGCTTTTTGACTTTCACAATAACTGTAGGCTCTTCACTCTCTAAAGATTAACACTCCCAATAACAACAACAGAAGCATTGTGCCTGCAGACAGAGAGACTGAATTTCTCTCTCCAAGAACGGTGTGTGTGTGTGTGTGTGTGTGCGTGTGTGTGCGCGTGTATCAGAACTGGCATCTAGCAGACAGTGAGCTAACGCAGGCAGTGACTCACTTGCTGGCCTGTTGCCATTCCACAAAACTGCTTACTAACAGCTCTGGCCTCCTGGCAAAGCCTTGATGGTGCATCTGAATGAATATACTTTTCTAAGATGCTTTAGCTCACGTCTCATCATACCCAAGTTTAAGGTGAAGAACAAAAGGATAGCAGCCTGTGGATGAAAAATAAGTCTCCTGTTAAGAATGTGTCTTGGTGACAACTCAGTTAAGTGAGTTGATTTACAGATACATAATAAAAAGCAAAACTTGGTAGCACAGATTCTTAGGAAACGTTTGCAATACTGAAGGTGGGGGGAACAAACCCAAACCTCTCTTGATGCCCAGAAGTCAAAATTCTATCTACATCAGGGTAAGATTCATTAATGGATCATAACACTGTAGAGCTTTCAACTCAACGGCCTTGATAGATGAACTCCCCTACTGCTTGGAACTGGGTAAAATGCCCTTAGAAAAGGTGGGGAAAGTTAACAATATTTATCAAGGTAGAGGCTGATTGCATACCTGGTATATAAATTTATCTTTGAGGAACAGAGGAGGGAGGAGACATGTGACTGAATGACAATGACTGGAATTCTGAATGCTTCTGCTGCTGCTCCTATTTTTGGTTTGCTGCTAGCTTCAGAATCCTGCTATTCTGCTTGTGTTGCACAGATACATCTTCTGTGTAAAAAGTAAAACAAATATCCTCCACCATGTAATGAGATTTAGACAGAGCAAGCAAGTTGCAATACACATGCATGGATAATATAATTAAGAATACGTTTAGCCATCTAACTGCATATTCCAAGATAAATGTTCCAACCACGATGCTCTAGTAAAGGGGTGGACAACCAATTATCTGTCAATGGCATCTGTCAAGGGCCCTATGTTGTTGTTGCTGCTGCTGCTACGTGCGTCCAAGTGCCTTGACTTATGGAAATGCTGTTATAGGGTCTTCTTGGTGAAATTTATTCAGAGGTGGATTCCCACTAACTTCCTCTTAGGGGGAGAGAATGTGACTTGTCCAAGCCCTGGGTTTTCATGGCTGAGTGGAGGTTCAAACCGAGGTCTCCCAGAGCCCTGGGCCAACACTCAGACCACTATATCACACTGGTTCTCAAGGCCCTTTGAAATGCTAAAAACCTGAACACATCTGGGAGTCAACAGATGTTCACTTACGGTTGTGAAAATTTGTATTTTTTTATGTGAAACTGTGTAGAGCGTAGATTTTCCTTGGTTTTTTTCCGGGCTGTGAGGCTCTGTTCTGGAAGAGTTTACTTCTGATGTTTCGCCTGCATCTGTGGCTGGCATCTCCAGAGAATGGTTGGGTAGTAGTGTGTGTGGAGTTTATATACTGTGAACATCCATTGGGGAGTATATGTAAATTTGTTTATTTGAATGGTTAGTTTCTGGGTGTAGAAATGCAAGGAGGATTAGTGTCTGTTTGGCTAATGGTTGGTTGATGGCCCATTATCTGCTGGAAATCCCCCTGTCCCTGAGTGGAATTCCTTTGATGTGGAATTCCAGGATGTGGAATTCCCTGGGTCGAATTCCAGGATGTGTAGGGCATCCTGGAAATGTATTTAAATGGTGACCCACTGCTCTTGGAAGCCCCCAAGAGAGGTAATTCATCCCCTTTTTGACAGAAAAGGGACAGTTAGGGAAGTGTGGAGGTGGCAAGAACAATCTTGGGACAGCACGCAGCCAGAGGGCCACAGTTTGGCAATACATATGCTCTAATACATCACCTATGCTGAGAAGCCAGGCTGCAGTGAGGAAGAAAAGGGATCAAGGTCATTATTGTCAACTTTCTTCTCCTTCAATTATTTTCCAGTCTAACACTTGTTCTAAAAACTTTGCAACCTTAAGGAGTTGGTGTTCCACTGTTTTTCCTTTTGTGCAGGACACATTTCAAATGAGCACTGTATTGTCCCCACCTGCAGACATCTACTACACAACAACAACTACATCATCATTTATTTCTTACCAGCCTCTCCCCATAGATCGAGGTGTGGAACAACACATCCACACAAAAGAATTAATAACAATTAACATACAACTTGGTTAAAAATACGTAAATACATAAAAATACAAAATATCAGTTTAAACAAACAAATAAAACCAGTACATATTAAAACAGTTTAAAATTCATAGTTTACAAAGTCATCTGGATAGGCCTGTCTGAAGAGATTTGTCTTTAATGCTCTTTTATATTCAGATAGCATATGCAACTATCAAATCTCTTCTGGCAGGCTATTCCAGAGTCTAGGAGTGGTTGAAAAAAAAGTCCTCTGGGTGACCATTGCCAGCCTAGTCCTGGCTAACCGGAGTAAGTGTCCTGCAGAAGACCTGGGTGTATGGGGCAGAAGAAGGCAATCCCATACGTAACCTGGACACAAACCATGTAAGGCTTTAAAGCTGACAACATTTTGTATTTTGCCCGGAAACTAATTGGCAGCCAGTAGAGTGATTTCAATATTCAAGACAACAGAGTGTCCCATATGGGAACACAATCAAGACAGGGACAGAGTGAGAGAACCTACTGCAATAAGACCAAGTTTAAAATAACTGCAGCAGACACATACACAGTTCTCTTTTTTTCCCCCTTGAGTGAGGGAATGTGGAGGGGCCAGTATTGATCTGTCTTCATTACCCATTTCACTCAAGTTCAAATCAACAAAATATACTTTTCCACACCAGTGCCCTCCCTGCCACAGCAGATGAAAGAAAAGCAATTTCCTGCAGTTTGCTCCAAACCTACTACACTTTCCTTGTACTAGTTCTTCCTCTTCTGTTATAAAAATGTCTTCAGGTGGTAGATTTCCCTCTCAATCTTCTTTCAGAAATGGACAAAGAGAAAGAATACAAGATTCTGTTGTTGCTTTCTCATTGCCAGCAATTTTGAAATGGTCATAATCTTGAAGCAAGTTCCATCTTCAATGCAAGATCTAGATGGCTATCTAGATCCCACTACATAGCAGATCTTCAAAAAGTATCTAGTTCAAAGTATTGTGAACAAAGTTTGGAAGTAACCAGTTACAAGCAATGAGTTACTCACAGCCCTTTCCCCAGTAAATAAAGGTATAACTAAGTTCTTTGATGAATATAATTTGATGAGGGATAACTTTACTTCTCGTACAGTGTACCTGCAACATTTTACTTACTGTTATAATTATGGGGAAATTCTTTTATTTATTGGTGGAGAAGGAATATTACATGGTCTAAGTATTAACTGTGTGGCTGACTATATAGTCACTCTTGACTATATTATTTATATTTGTATGTACTGCAGCTTACTTGTTCCATCTAAATTCCCTTACATGGTTGTGGATGCTTGTCTTTCGCTGCTTCCTTTTGGAAACTGCTTTTTTAAAAAACTGAACTTAAGTATTTTAGTTGGGCTAAAATAATTTGAGAAATAGTAAAGCATTACTATTTTTTTAAGAAAAACGTACCTAGCAACTACTAGATTCCTTTGAGAGTCTTGGAAATGTAATACATATTGGCCCCTTTATCCATGAGAGGTATGTTCCAGGACTTACTGCAGATATGCAAAACTGCATATAATAGTGAAACACCATTGAATACCACAGAATCATGTTGGAGGACCTAGAAAATGCCTAGAGAGGATGCCTCTGTAGGCATCTGGCACAACTCTATGGTCAACTTACAGAGGAAGTTGACAATAGAGTCACACTTGAGAACCTCCCATTGCCTAGGGAGACCACCTCCAGATTGACTCTATGATCTTCCAAATGCCTAGAGAGACCATTCCCCTTTGACCGTGGGTAAGGGAAACCACGGGTACTGATCCCATGTAGGGGGTGACCCGTAGTTTACTTTTTAAAGAGCAGTCTTCCAAGTTCTAGTTGCAAAGAAGAACCAGAGTGAGTGTAGCATAGTTGCAAGAGTGCCCAGTTCAAATTCCCGAACAATCATGAAACTTACTGAGTGACTTAAAGGCTGGGGGTGGGCAACATGTAAACTACATGCAGAACCCCCCCCCTTCTATTTTTTGCATCTTAGGCCAACCATTTTCAAAGCCTAAGGCATACGGAGGAGCCTTTTACCTCACCCCAACCTTCTTGAAGTAAATAATGATATGAACATATAAGTAAGTAAATTTAAACAAACTAAAAGTGACAGAAACTTTGTGTTTTAGGGGTGCTTTATGTTAACCAAAATTTCATCACAGGATACTGTGTAGGAAACACCAGAAACACCATTTCAACTATTGTTACTGCATACTGTGCATGTATTGTGTCATAGGAAGCCCAGCTGTTGCCAATATAGCATTCCAAGACATCCATGTGGAAGTATACATGAGCTGCACACCAGTTTCTATAACACACTTGACAAGACCCTGTCTTTGAAAAAGTGTCTAGATACTATTATTAATTTAAAATGTGATAAGCACATGCTGCCGTGAGGAAATATATTCAATGTTATTTCTGCTCTGATGATGGCCTATTTGTTTTGGGGGCCAATTTAACATGTTGATGCAGAAAATTTTAGACATAAAAGGATTGGAGTACAATTAAACTTCATGGGGATTATTTCTAAGACACTTTATAATGACTTTTTTTCCTCTCCTGTCCTCTTCTGTACTCAATACCTTGGAAGCTTCAACACTTGAACAAACCAACCCTTAGATCTCAAGTCTACATGGTGTGTCTACTTAGAAGTAAACCGCAGAGTTCAGTTGATAAGTAGATTCAAAACTGCAGTCTTAGTGCTCCTCCAGATTGGCCAAAACCTTGGGATTTGGCAGGCTGTTGTCTGTGTCTGGACAGCACACTTTATAACAGGGTTCCCATCCCAACATCCAGACGCCCCAAGCATACCAGGGCTTCATCCTTTATATTTTGTATAGCATGAAGTATAATGTGGGTGGAGTTCCTCATCTCCCTAGACTTGTACTTAGGGGGAAAAAATCAGAAGAGAATCCCAGTGGGAAAGGGCATGTCCCCATTCATCCTGTCACCAAAGTGACCACCCAGATGTCACAATGTAGACAAACATAAAAATTCACCCATCTGTTTCAGAATCTTCCAAGAGTAAAAAAATAAACTAAATAACAAAAACAAATGAACAAATCAACACCTTCAGCCTTGCATTTAAAAAGTTAAGGCTGGTCCCAAGAATTCACCTGCAATGGACCAGAATAGGAGGTATGTCATTTGTGGTGGTGGTGGTGGGGAGCTCAATACAAGAACAACTCCTGCCAAATCCCAGGACTTTTGGCCAGTCTGGATAAACCAATAGACTTGCAGCTTGTTTCTCATGTAAGTTTAGGAATGCAGCCCTAGTTGTTTCTGTTTGTCTTGTAAAAAGCTGGAGCTTTTTCAAATACCCATGAGGTAATGTTTATACTTATCTACAGGAACAATCATAAGTGACATTCTATGCCATCAGTGTATCTCAAATATTTTCCAAGGAGTTTGGGGAAGCATACATGGTATATCCCCATCACTCTTTCACATTGTAAATTTGACAATCCAGTAGGCAAAGCTGGAGTAAACTTCATGCAGCGAGTTTCATGGGTGAATGCACTTGAACCTGGGCCCTGCTGTAAAGGCTAGCCTTTAATATCTGCTTCCCTAAATAAGCTGAATTAGTCTACAACATAACAGATAATGGCTGATATAGAAGTCATTAAGTCACCATAAGTTATCAGAACAAGTATAACATGATGGATTTAAAGATGGCTAACATCTATTTCAAGTCAATTGGATTAAACCTTTCCATCAATTTACATCAGGTCACTGCTGTCACTTGTTTGGAACATTCACAGAGAGCCACTTCAATGCCCCAAAAGACACTCTCCTAAATAAGTAAATAGTGTTTCAACCATCTGAACAAAGGAAAAATGAAGGCATTCCACTAAAATTATTCAATGGATGAACAGAATCTCTTCTTAAATAGCCGTACTTCTCTTGAAAGGACTGTAATTTTAAAAGGGAAAATAAAAAAGTTTTATTCTGAATCATTTGGTGACACAAATGGTTTGAACTATAACTAAGAATCCTTGATTTGTCTGTGTGTGTATAAGTGCCCTCAAGTCACCTATTAACTTATGGCAATACTTTACAGTAAACTAAGAATCAGAAAGTTGGTGGCAACACTTGGAACACCTAGTTATCCTAGGATAAGTAGGCAAGCACATTTATCCTAGGATAACTAGGTGTTCCAAGTATTGCCACCAACTTTCTGATCCTTGGTTTACTGTGAAGTATTGCCGTAAGCTGACAAGCAACTTGAAGGCGTGCACACACACATGCACAAACACAAATCAAGGATTCTTGGTCATAGTTCAAAGTATTTATGTCATCAAATGATTCAAAATTAAACTCATAGACAAGATGACTATAGTTTTAGCCTGTGCAGTTCCTTACAAATGCTAGAATGTGGACCAGTGCAACCACTACAAATATTTGTACTGGGAGGAAAAATTTCAGGATTAACTATCGATCTGAACCTATGACTGAAGCTACCCAATTGGAAAACAGCATTGACTTAGTAAGCACATTAGAAAACAGAAAAAATCTAGGAGAGAGCTGAAGGAACATGCAGCTATGAATAGAGAAGAAAAAACTGTAACTTTTTTACTTTTCCATTATTGATCGAAAAAAAAAAGGATTGAAATGTTAAAATAACAATAGTTAAAAGAATGTAGTAAGATTTATATTATTATTTTAGATATTACAACAAATAAATTATCTTAATATTTAAAAGATCAAAAGAGAATTACAATGGCAATTCTAAGCAATTATAAGTAAGTGGCAACAAAGCTGAATGTCATGTTTCAGAAACCTTGCCACCTAAAAATGTGAAAAATAAATTAGTAATCATCGTAGTATGGCTGCAAATAATCTCTCTGAAAATGATTTTAAACTGTTATCTGTTATTATTCCTGGGTCACCTGGAGTGAAGTGTTGCATAATCCGCATCACATTTAAGGTACATCCTTGAAATCACATCTATACCCACAGTCACCCACAGTAACTAAAATGCTCAGGTGTTAAATAAAAGGCATTTGGGTGGTCCATAGACTGATGATGACACTTGCTTCTTGAAGCCACCAACAGACAGGTCATTATTTCCAGGCTGCGCTAATTTTGCATATGCTCATAATTCTGTTCCATCCCATTTATGCAATAATATGTTTAAAGAAAAATCATAAATAACTGTTAAATTGACCATTTTAACAGTTGTAAGCCACTCTGATAACCTTTGAGGCTGAAGAGCGGGGTATAAATTAATACCGTAAATAAATAAATAAATAAATAAATAAAATGCATACAAATATGAACTTAAATCTTGAATGTATTTTTTTCACAAATACACATTTATAACTCTGGCGCCCCCACCAAGTAGGCACTTTGAAAATATTTTAGCTTAAAATGTTCATGCTTGAATGAACTTTGGTACATTTTTGAAACAAAAAAAAATCAATGCTTTGTGTTATAAAATCTGGAAAATTGTGAAATTTGGAGGATAATTGAAAATATGGATTCTCCAATCCATACCTCAGTCTCAGATCATTTCACATTTGTTATTTACAAAACTCAAATTCATCAATCACCCCTACTTTAAGTTTTACGCTTGTGTGGAAGATATTCTGTTTCATTATTTTCTGTTCCAACAAAACATAGTCTACCTGAGGATTATTCCCAATGTTGCATGAAGTCAATGGTAAATGGAACATGTTTTCAAAACAGACATCCAGCTCATTTGGATCATTCAAACACATTTATCTATATGGTTATATTTTGGGAGACCAGGTCCATTATATCACCACTTCCCAGTCCATGTTGCTTAGACATACAAGCTGGACCTCAATCTGCACTATGCTCCCTTTCGTCTACAAAAGTGACAGGGATTACTGTGGGCTATGCAGGCAGCTTAAATTTAGTGAATCACTCCACTTCCTGCTTTCAGGTTCTGCACAGCAGAACCAAATTAAAAGTTTAAAAACCTACCATCTACATGTGATGCTAAAAACAAGCTAATGAACTAGGGTCATCTGTCAATCGTGATAGATCTCTGGGTGTTTTGCAGCAGATCAGCAAAGGGTTCTGTCTTCCAATAGTTTAATAATAACCAGGAGAAGTCTTTTTCCTTCCTAAATTAGGCTGCTGAAATCAATAAAATGTGGGGTATTTGTGTGTGAAAGGACCAGTGTGCAAGCTCCAGTGTCCATACTGAAAACAAATTTGTAGGCAGAGTATGTGTTCACATGCACCATGTTTGGCAATTCTATGTCTGCCTTCTTGAGCCACTACTGTGCACCTGGCTCTGGTTGGCGGATCTCAAGGTTTTTAGTGAAAAACAAGGTAGATCTACAAGCATAAAATCTGCCAACCCCTCCATAGGGGACAGAGGCCCCTGAAGTCAGATGGCAGGCAGCCAATTTAGTTCTGTTTACGAAAACTGCATTACAAGACCAAATTAGGGCACATGCACAAATTTTTAAGAGAGGTGCAAGCAACTGAACTTGTTTGACTAAGCTTTCAGTTCAAAAGTGAGCAGAAATGCTGATATTTGACACTGTGCCATTCATTAAGACCAACAAGCAAAACAAAAAGTTTTGGCATGCCTTAATATCCACGCTGTGCATTGTAGGTTGCAGAGTAGTGCTAGCCAAGCCTTGATGGGCAAGAACTTTGTCCTATCAACCACTACTACATTCAGTCATAGAATCATAGAACCATAGAGTTGGAAGAGACCTCAAGGGACATCCAGTCCAACCCCCTGTCATGCACGAATACACAATCAAATCATTCCCGACAGATGGCCATCCAGCTTCTGTTTAAAAACCTCCAAACAAGGAGACTTCACTACACTACGAGGCAGTGTATTCCACTTCCGTACAGCTCTTACTGTCAGGAAATTCTTCCTAATGTTTAGGTGGAATCTCTTTTCTTCTAGTTTGAACCCATTGCTCCATGTCCTAGTCTCCGGAGAACGGCAGAAAACAAGCTTGCTCCATCTACAATCTTCAAATCTCTACCATAGCACAGTCCCAGGTTGTGTTTGTCTCTTTTACACCCAGCTCCATGGCAATTTTCTTGCTGCCATCCTTGCTTCCTGCCCCTGGTAATTGTGGAGGAAATCTAACAATCCACAGTAGTGAAGAAAATGTTAGTACTCTCTCTCCAAACATGGAAACTGTTTCCACCCCAGTTCTATATGTAATTGTACAACTGGTTTACAGTTTCAGGCGCTTATATCCTTGCAAAAGAAAAAAAAATATCAGTGGGGATCAGAGTTGATTAGACTGCAGAAAGAGCTCTGGGTTGTTGTTGTTTTGTAATGTGGGTTGGGACAGCCTCTGGAGCCTTGGCAAGCAAATGGGGAAAAAAGTGAAGCATTTAGTTTGGCTTCCATTAGGAGCCAGAGAAGTATTCCTGCTCCTCTCGAGCCCTGCTGTGGTACAGAGTTTATATATAAGTGAGAATTCAGATTCTTTTGACACACATCCTATAGCCACCTTCATGAAGACCAGACTTTGCCCTAAGGAACCTTGCTCTATACATTCCTCATTCTCACCAATACATTCTCCAGGCATCTGTACACACACACACACACAGAGAGAGAGAGAGAGAGAGAGACCCTCCTGGTCAATCTCATCCACACCATTCCATTGTTAGATAAACTTCCTTTCAAAGAGAGTCTGCTTAATCCCATATCTCCCCTCATTCGGAACCTCCTCCAGTAGTAATGCTGGGGCATGAGGAGGGAAGAGAGGCTGCTGAGTTATGAGCTATTCCTGACTCATGTCTACAACTTTCACAAGCTCCTTTGCAACACAAAAGGTGGGGAGAGAGACAGGAGGCCAGGCTCTGTTAACTCTGAGAAAGCCACAGGAACAAACAGAGGAGAGAACTAGGAAAGGCTGGAACAGGCTTGTGGTGGAGGGGTACAGGGGAAAAGGAGACTGAAAAACAAAACGTAAGAGAGAAAACAGACCATGAATGAGTGAGGGTGAAAGGAAAGATAAACAAACAATGACAGAATGAGACTAGGTTGGAAAGAGAGCTATGCAGTGCACACACATAAACACACACAGTTCATAAATAGGAGGAAAAGAAACAGTAGGGGGACAAAAACAATAGATGAAAAAAGTTTTTAAATATGGGCATGCACACACAGACACAAATAATAAGGGAAGACACTCACAGATTACAGGAATCTGACTTCACCCTTACTGCCTTTGTTCTTTCAAGATATTTTCCATTTGGTGACTGCATTTCCTTCCTGAAAAAGCTATTGGAAAAAGCTGTTGGCTCAAAAGAAGTCCTGATGAATTATTGCTGTTAATATCAGCACTGATTTTGCATTTTTCACTTTCAGTTAAACTCATTAATGGAGATGATTGCCTGTCCACTCCTTCCACAGAAAGGCAACTTCTTTCAGGGCAGGTGTGATGGGAAGCCTGGGGGGAAAGGAGGTAATGATGGTAGGGTAGAAGAGGAGGAAAATATGTTTCAAGAAAGGTCTGTATTCCACCATGTCCCACAGACTCTTCAGAGACAGCATTTTTATGGTACATTTTCAAGATTAAGACCCATTAGGGAATGAAAACTTGTTTCCTGGCTACTAGCATTTTCCCCTATCACCATCAGCCCTTTCTAAATTTAAATCATTTCACGGAATTGTCTTTCACAGGCACTGTTCCAATACATGAGGTGCATGAGTCTAGTCCAACCCTCACTGAAAAACAACAAAGTCAATGGAAAACTCCCAACAGGGCTTTATTTGAAAAATCTTGGAATAAAGCAAAGCCATCTCACTTATTACATGGAAATTACAGTCATTCCTGATGGAAAGAGAATGTATGAAACTAACATATTTTGTGGAATGGGTTTTGATGTTACTTTTCCTGCTCAGATTTGGAAACTGTGTGTGTAGGCAAGCAGAGTGGGATGTTGAGATACAGGTGCCTCATAGTACTGGAAAGTTCAAGATGGCTAATGTGATACAATTAACTGGAAAAGCTCCCTAAACAAGATTTAGGGGGTTTTTTTGCTTCTTTTTTTTAAAAGCTGGAGTCAATTTTTGCAAGTTATTGTAGAGGTCGACTCCCATACTCACAGGGGATACATTCAAAGACATGCCCCCAATGGATACCTGAAACTATGGATAATAGGAAACCCTATTATTTTCAACGAGACAAACACTGTACTTGATGATAGAATTGCACTGGAGGACCTAGAAATGCCTAGAGAGAACATATTTTTTCAGACGTGGATAAGTGAAATGGTAGATATTGAATCTGTGGATATGGGGGTCACCCTGTACTCTCATCAAACAGTTCTGAAGATGCACGTCTTCCACCCTCAAAAAGATATGAGTTCAGAATGAATCTTGCTGGACATCAGGAAACAAAACAGAAGAATGCTCACTGCCTTCAAAGCACCACTATCCAGATTCCATTCATTAGATTTACAGATAGGCAGCCAAGTGAGAAATAAATGGGACAAACCTGGTTGAGGAGAAGACAGCTTATACACTTGAGATCACACAGCAGGTATGCATTTCCAAACAAAACAAGGGAAGTGAGGGGGGAACAGCATGCAAAAACAACCCCTTATTTTATTCCAGATGTATTTCAGCAGGCAGAAAATGAGAACAAACACTGCCAAGACCATTGCATGGATTTGGCTCTCTGGGGCCTCCAGAGAAGAAGGCAGCCTCCCTCATCTCCATACCCTCTTCTACTGGGTTTCCTCCATTTCCAGTAGATTTTGGAGGAAATTCAGCCAGATAGAGGCGGGACCTTTAGCTCCAGGAGAGCACATACTAATTACTTTCCTTTGTTAATTAAACCCACGTGGCTTTAATAAGGTAACCTGCTGTTCACCGATAAATTTAATTAGCCTGAAGGGAGAGGCCCTCCACACAGCTATTTAAAATTGTCACTTTCCATTCACTTGGGCTTCCCCCTTCCTTTTCTGTTCCTCCTTTAGATCTGAATTTATGCTCATTTTGCAGCCCTTTTCATATTCCAAACCTACTTCCTTTGCTGGTGTGTACATGTGCAATGACCTCCATCTTGGTTAGCATCTCTGGGGATATCCAAGTTGAAAGCAGGACATTTTTATAGTTTTGAAGCCAAAGAGCAGGCTTAGTGCTTAGGTGAAACTGATTCAGGGTCTAATTTGATGTCTCTCTGTTTCCATTCTACACTCTTCCTTGTGCTATCTAGATCAAAACAATGCAGGTTGTGTGTCATAATCATTCTATTCATTGCCTCCACCGCCACTCCTGCTTATCACTGGCTATTTCTACAGAAGGAGGGGCAGTGTACTATGTGACATATCACACAAACTAGAAGGTCTGAAGAAGAGTGGGAGACACAAGATAACAACAGCTCTACTATTCTGCTAATACTGAGCTCCGTGGTCACACAGACTACAGATTAAGTAGGCAGGAGTACATCCATCTCCCTTCTGAATTATGTAAAACCAGTAATGCTTCTCACATCTAGTTCTGAGCATTATTTTAGACAGGATTGTTTTGGACAGGGTTTGGCTGAAAGTTTCTAATAGGAAAACTGTCTACAGTGTTCAGAAAGTTCCACTTCCTAAAAAGAAATTCCAGTTTCAGTTAAGAACATTTCAGTTAATAAAATATTTTTAATTTATATTCTTCAACAAAATCTGTGATAAATCAATAAATTGAGATCATTAATGAATAGTGCAGGGAACTCCACTGGCTTTTACCCAATCTCATCTGTACATTTTAGGGCACCATGATTCAAAAGGCAACAAACCATTTGTACCCTTCCTAATTACTACATGCACTTTATACTTGTATATCCCCATATATGGTCTAGTGGCTTTTTAAAACTTCAGTATCAGATTCACTGCCAACCAAGAGTTTATAGATGGAAACCCATCAGTCCCAACCCTCACATATGGAGGTGAATCATAATTGGTGTATGAGTCTTTGAGCCCTCTAGTGGCTGTTCAGTATGTATAGAAATATTTCAGATACTCATGCCCAACTCTGTCCACCTGACTACTTCACCAGCATCAGTAGCAGAGCTGCTTACTTGTAACCTATTCTTAAAGCCTTCAGACCAACATATAGCACACATACAAGCCAGAGGTTGAGATATGCTTTTGGAGACTTTGAGTGCTGCCATGTGCAGTAGCACTACACTTGCTGGAACCCTATTGGCACGCTGTCTATACCAGTGTAACTACACTGATGTAGGCTCTGGTGACTGGAGGAAAAAGGCCAAGGGTGCAATGTAAGTAAGGTATTGGAGAAATAGGCTGCTCAAAGCTAGCAAGATTTTGTCTGTCTTCCCTCACCATCACTATACAATTCTGGAAAAAATACAACTGCTAACATAGTGCACAAACAGGATTTTGGCCCAAGTGCAGGGGAAATGAGACAGACTTATTTTTTATGGACTACACAGGGCTTGGATTCATGTACACTTCTCCAAACAACTCCTCCTGCATTCTCTCTGGAGAACATCATATAGCTTTGGGGTCAATTTGCTGGTCCCCCCATGTTTCAATATCAGAGACTCCTACTCCAGCTTTATATTTCATGCACTCAAGGTCTAAATCTTCTTCTGCATCCAAATATTCTTTCTTCAAATTCCTCATCAGCTGATGGAGGCTCATGGAGTCAAATTTTCCTGGTTCAGAGTTCACTGAGTCCCTCAAAAGCTTCAAAATCAACTCAAAATAGCTCATCTAGGGTTTCATCACCTACTTGCAAACTAGTCCCACTATTCTAAGTGTCTGCTGAATACAAATGATTGTAAAAATCCTGTTGCTTCACTCAGCAACAGGGATGTTTTCTTGTCTTCAGCAAGAAAGAGAGTCTTGAGGTAGTGAAGGTAAACATGGTAAACTGCTATGAGATTTCTCACATTTTAGGATTTTTTTTTTTTTGCCAAAACCATGTTTTTGTGCATTTTTAAAAAAATTGTCATGAAGTCCCAAAATGCAAAAAGTAATGGGGGGGAGATCTCAACCCCTCTTTAAAATCAACCCCATTTTTTAACTTTTAAAATTGTTTATTGTGTGGAAGAATGAAATACAGAAAGCCAACTCAATCTACCCATTCTTGAACAGTGGCAGAGGAATCTCCTTCAAAGAAGCAAAAGAGAAAACAAAGTGATATTCCTTCCTTCAGAGTCTTCAGATCTCAAATGATCCACTGTGTGGATTTAGTCCTTTATAATCTGTAACCATACTTTGCCCACCATAACTGCTAACAAGAAGTTTCTCAGAAAAAGAAGATCAGCCCAACATGGAAGCTGCAGTCACTTTTTACGATGAATACTGGCCCTAAGAAGTTTCCTTTGCTTCCTAGGTTCGCTCAGTTTTCAGGTTATCTATATTCCCAGCTCCACTTCCCAGAAGAGGATACCAGCTTCAAACTCCAATATCGGAGTTTGCAGACCCACAAACCAAGAGCAACAAATTCACACATAATGGAAAAACTTTGTTTCCTTATTAGTTCCTGGATAATTTAGCAGCTCCCAGGCTGATTGGGCAGTATGCTCAAGAAAAATAATCTAGGTTTCTTAACAGTTCTGACTTCTTGTTCTGTCTAAACATGGCTAATGAGCTCAGTCACAAAGAAATCATTTGAAAACTTGACAACTTGCCACCTCTCTTGGCTATTCTGTAAAGTAGCTATTCAGGGAACCCTTATACTAACTTGCCATGTTACTGAGAAACTAGCTCTACTGATGGATCTCTCTTAAGAGTTTTTTTTTTAAAGGGCACTAGTTTTATCATATTTGAATTTAAAACACATGGTAGGATTCTCACTTTTAAACCTTTCAATGGTTAGCTTTGCCTATTTGTCCCCCCCCCCCCCGCCATCTATGGATGGCAAATAAATGTTCCATTTCTCTGATTTACATTATGTTCTGGTCACTTCTGGTGAATGGAATAAAGACTTCTTATACATCCAATCATCTGTGGCTTATCGGGGCTCTTCCAGAAGACAAGCCCATATTTAATTAGCATATGCCCCACTGGATTTTCAAGGCAGTCTTGCATGGTCATAAGAACTAAGGTGTTGATTGTCCATTTAAGTTTTCTGTACACTCCACTTGTTTGATGGTGACTTTATAGCTATTAAAAAGGTTATAATGTACATGTATGATGTTCCAGCCAGATTCACCTAGTCTATAGTTTTGGTTTTTGTCAAACACTGTAAGTTTGGATCCACAGACTAGGCATGAAGCATCTTTCAAGAATCTGGTTCTGGATGGACTTTTCAGATGATCATCTCCAATATTCTTCACTGCTGTAGTTGTTCCCCCAACCTCAGCATCCATGAAAGAACAACACTGGGGGATTCCTGTTGAGCTCCTTGGCCATTAAGCTTTGGGTTACAAAGGTTCCATCTTGTTCCATTCTGTTAAATAGCTATATGAAGTTGCTTGGTGAAGTCACAAGGAGATTGGTGGTGGGCTGCCATCAGTAGGCTGATGCAGAAGAGAGCCTTCTCTGTTGTGGCACCCAATATATAGAATACAGTACTTTCTCCTTGGAGGCCCACCTGGTGCCAACATTGTTGTCATTCTGGCAACAAGTGAAAAGGGAATGTTGGTCTTACCTGTGATACGTTCTTTTCCAGTGTAGAGGCGAAGAGCATCCGTATGCCTGGGTTGTCCCTCCCACTTGCTCCTGGTAGGCAGAATACAGAGACTCTTATTTTGAAGAGTTTTGACCACCAGTGCTGTCATCCAGGAGGGATGAGCCCTCTGCTGGCCAGTCGATATCACATCCTCGTGACGCCGTAGTCTGACTCATCCGGCCGTGATCCCACCAAGACGATCCACTTTTGCACCCAGACGATCAGTCTTCGTAGTTCCATCGGAGGGTATGAGGCGTCTTCTTTCCTCCTCCTCTGGGCCTTCCATCTTGCTCGCCCTGGGTGGGCCAGATGCTCTTCACCTCTACACTGGAAAAGAACGTATCACAGGTAAGACCAACGTTCCTTTTCCCAGTGGAGAGGGCTCCAGAGCATCCGTATGCTTGGGATTTGCTAAAGCTTCCAGACCGGGTGGGCAAGGGTGACCTTCTGACTTCTAGGGTTGTAGAATTCGCTGTAGCACCCTTCTCCCGAAGGCAGCCTCCGCTGATTGCATTCTGTCCAGTCAATAATGCCTGACAAAGGTTGAAGAGGTCTTCCATGTTGCTGCTCTGCAGATTTCCTCCAATGGGGCGTCTTTTTCCCAGGCTGTCGAGGCTGCTGCACTTCTTGTGGAGTGAGCCATGATGCCCCCTGGTACTGGTTTCCCCAGGGACTCGTAGCACAACACTATACAGCACTTTACCAACGCGCCAGGGTGGAGGGTGAGACCTTCCTCCCCAAATACTTTGAACGGGAAGAGATGAATAACACTTCAGAGACTCTGAAGGGTGTCGTTCTCTTGATGTATACTTTGAGTGCTCTACGCACGTCCAAGGTATGCCAAATCCTTTCTAACTCCCTTTCTGGTTTAGGGCAAAAAGAGGGCAGGACCACTTCCTGAGATCTGTGAAAGGCCGAATCCACCTTCGACTTGAAGTCGGGGCGTAGCCTGAGGACTACTGAATCTTGTCTGAAGATACATAAGTCTCTTCTGATAGATAGCGCCACCAGTTCCGATACTCTACGGGCTGAAGTGATCGCCACTAGGAATAGGACCTTCCATGTTAGGAACTTCAGGTGTACCTCCCGGATAGGCTCAAAGGGTTGCACCGTTAAGGCTTTCAACACCGTATGAAGATCCCATGAAGGAAAACGATATCTCGTCGGCGGGGCCAAATTGGTAAGAACCCTGATGAAACGACGCACATGGGGGTGCGTTGATATCGCCGTAGCTTCATCTGGACCCAGAATGACATCACTGCTGTGACCTGTCTTTTCAGTGTATTTGGGTGGAGTCCAGCGACGACTCCGTCCTGAAGAAAATCCAACAGCACTGGGACCGTGACCTTCCTGAAGTCCTGTCCCTTGCGTCTGCACCATCGACGAAACACCCTAAAGGTGTATTCATAAATCTGTTGGGTAGACTCTCTTCTTGATGCCAGAATTGTTCCTACCACTGGGTCCGAGTAACCCCGCATCATCAACATCTGGCGCTCAATTTCCAAGCACGGAGCTGGAGCCAGGCCGGGTCTGGATGATGCACCTGACCTTGGGACAGTAGGTCTATCCGAGGTGGGAGAGGCATTGAGTCCACCTGCATTTCCAGAATATCTGGGAACCATGCTCTCCTGGGCCACTCTGGGGCGACCAGTATGATCTCCACCTTCTCCAATCGGACTCTGCTGAGCACTCTGGGGATCAACTGGACCGGTGGAAAGGTGTAGAGTAGTGTTCTTGGCCACGGGCATGTCAGGGCATCCATGTCCATCGCTCCTTCTGACCTGTACCTGGAGACAAAGAGAGGAAGCTTCGCGTTTGTGGGAGATGCGAACAGGTCTATCTCCGGTTGTCCCAGGCTCCGAGCTACGTCGTTGAACACCTCTGGGTTCAGGCTCCACTCCCCTTGATCTATGTCCACCCGGCTGAGCCAATCCACCTTCCAGTTGAGAGCTCCCTGAAGGTGTTCCGCCGATATGGATTCCAGGTGTTTTTTGGCCCAGGTGAGGAGCTGAGATGATTCCAGCATGAGGGTTGGTGACCTGGATCCCCCTTGGCGATTTATATGAGTCATCGTAGTGACGTTGTCTGTTCTGATGAGCACCGACCTGCCTCTGAGCAGGTGCGAAAATTTCTTGAGGGCTAGTCTGACTGCCCAAAGCTCCAAAGAGTTGATGCTGTGGGTTGCCTCCTCTGGGGTCCATCTCCCCTGTGCCAGCTGGGTTCTGCAGTGTGCTCCCCATCCACGTAGGCTGGCGTCCATGGTTATCTGGATCCTGTCTTGGATCCACAGATAGCAACCTTTGTGAATCGCTGGGGAGAGCCACCATCAAGGATGTATTGACTTCCTTCGGGAGTCTCACCATGTGGTGCCTCCTGTTGGCTATTTCCTCCTGGAAGGGGAGGAGGAACCACTGAAGAGAGCTGGCATGGAATCTTGCCCATGGAACACAGTCTATCGCAGCTATCATGAGGCCTTGTAGATGTGCTAGGTGCATGATGTCCGACCTGGTTGAATCCAGGGCTTTCAGCGTCGCGGTCTGAATTGCCTTGATCCGTTCCATGGGGAGACAGATCCGGCCCTCCGCCGAGCATACTAGCGCCCCCAGGTGTTGTATCCGCTGAGATGGAGTCAGAGAGCTCTTTTCCATGTTTATCTGAAATCCATGATGCTGGAGAGAGTCCATGACAAAGGTGAGGTCCCTTTCTGCTCCCTGTTTGGATTGGGAGCGGATCAGGAGATCGTCTAAGTAAGGATATACATGTATTCCTGAGCGTCTCCATGAGGCTACCAAGGCAACCAGGATCTTTGTGAATACCCTGGGAGCTAAGGAAAGTCCAAAGGGAAGGGCCTTGTATTGGAAATGCCTGTTGTTTTAACAAAAACGCAGGAATTGGCGATGATCCGGATGAATTGGGATGTGGAGGTACGCATCCTGTAAATCCAGAGAGTACAGGAAATCCCCTGGTCTTATGGCTTCCAAGATGTGTTTCAGTGTTTCCATCCTGAACTTCCTCCTCCTGACGAATTTGTTCACCCCCTTTAGATTGAGGACCAATCTCCATGTACCGTTCTTCTTTGGTACTAGAAAGAGTATGGAGTAGCATCCCTTTCCTTGTTGCGAGCGTTGGACCTTCTCTATGGCTCCCATATCCAGGAGACGCTGTATGGCTTCCATCATCAGGGATTGCTTGAGGCCGTCCCTGTGTAGTGGGGTGGGCAGAAACCAATGTGGGGAGAGTCGGGAGAACTCTATCCGGTACCCCTGCCGGATAGACTGCAGGACCCACCTGTCCGAGGTAGAGTTTTCCCAAACCCCCACGAAGGCCTGCAGTCTTCCTTCACCTGGGAGGGATTGTCATAGGTGGGATTTGGAAGGTTGCTTGGAGGACTGGGAGTGAGTGGTCTTGCTTGCTCCTCCCTGTTGGCTTTTACGCTGGTACCTGTGTTCTCCCCATCGTTGTCGTTGGGGTCTCCCATCTCTGGAACTAGCCTGGTTGGATGAGTTCCCGCTGGGATGGTGGCTGCCAGATGGGTGAAAGGAGCGATATTTCTTGGCATATCTCTTCTCCTCTCTCCTGCGGGAAGCGAGCGTCTTCTTCTTCTTGTCCTTGTCTTCCACTAGTACTAGTTCCAACGACTCCCCAAACAGCTTCTCGCCAAGGAACGGCAATGACACCAGGTTCTGTTTTGACTTGAAGTTCACATTCCAGGACTTCAGCCACACCTGTCGTCTGGCCGCCACTGTTGCCGCCTGAGCTCTTGCGCAGAACTGCACTGAGTCCAGGGTGCTGTCCACTAGGAAGGCAGAAACCTTAGACAACTTGTTGAGATCCTGGCGGATCCTTGTCTGAGCCCTAGGAACATCCTTTAAGGCATCCCTTGACCACTGTATAGCCGCCCTGGCCATGATTGTCGCCGTGGTGGAGGCTCTGATGGCTAGTGATATGGCCTCATGTGCCCGCCTCAGGGCCAGCTCCAATCTCCTATCTTCTGGTACTTTCAAAGTCTGTTCCCCATCTTTGCAAAAAATCGCTGAAGATACCAGCTCCGAGACCGAAGCGTCGATGAGTGGGACCTGTAGCTTTCCCATGACCTTCTTGGGTAGGGAATACAGTCACTTGGTGATGGAGGGTTGCAGTTTAGCCCCCGCTGGTGCCTTCCATTCATTGTAGATTAGCCTCATTACTGCCGCCGGAACTGGCATCTCCAATGCCACTGGCTGGGCCTCTGGAAAAAATTCCCCGGAAATCTCTGGGAGATCTGGATCCATCTGTGCTTGTGGGGCAGTAGGAAGATTCAAACCCAGGGTTCTGAGTGTCTTCTTGAATAACAATGAAACATCCTCAGGAGCAAAATGGCGTGTCGAGGCACGTGCATTCGTCGCTTCCGTCTCCTCCTCTGACAACTCACCCTCCTCGCAGTCTGATTTGGCGCTGTCTGAGTCCTCCACTGAGGTGTAAAGGGAAATGACATCTTCGTCATCTTCCTCCTCTCTAGTCCTGTTGCCTGAAAGGTGGCGCATATCCCCCTCTTGTAACCAGTCGCTCTCCTCCTCCTCCCTGTGAGGTCTAGGGTGACTGGTGGATCCCTTGCTGGTGCCAGGTATGGGCTCTGCACCGCCTCCCCCTTTGTCCCCTGCACCTGGAGGCGAGGGCGCTTGGACTTCCCTTTGTTGGCTCCGCCCCCCTTGCCACCCCTCTGCCTCTTCCTCGTGGCATCAGCAGCCTGGTTATTGCCTGCTGTGGCCGGGCTAAGAGGTCTGGGGTGCCCTATGGGAATAGTGGCACCCACATTGGCTGGCTGAGTAGGGGGGAGAAACTGGAGCTGGGGGGCTGTGCGGTGATGGGGGGCTGCACTGCGATGGGGGGACACACAGGGGGAGGTAGCTGCATCGGGGATGTGTCCCCTGGTGGCCTGAAGGGTCCCGATCCTCCCCCCAAGGTCTGGGCGCTGGCACCCTGAGGTTCGGCTGGGCCATTGAGTTGGCTAGCCACCTTATTGTCTCCCTGCCCAGAACTGCCTCTAGCCAAGCAGGCATGGCAGCTGGCTCTGACCCCGCCCCCGAGGACTCATCCCCGGGCCGTGTTCCCCACTCATGGAGTCAGGATCCTGTCCCACATCGCTGGGGGGGTCAGCCAGGGGCACCACAGCAGCGGAGTTTGCCCCAGGACTGGGGACGTTCCGCGGTTCTGGCGTCTTCCTCGGCTGCGCTGCGGAGAGGGGCCGGGGCGCAGCCGGTGGCAGCCAGTGCAGGGGTCTCCCCCCCCTTGCCCGGCTTCTTCTAGCCACCGCTGCCTTTTGCGGGCTCTCCGGAGCCTCCTCCGCCGGTCCCACTGCGATCCTGTTCGTGGGGGGGGGCAAGGAGCCAGCCCCCGTGTTTGTCTGGTGATCGCTGTTAATCACAGCCTCGATCACCGCTTCAATATCCTCCGATGCCCCCATGTCCTTATCTCCCCTATGGGCTGGCGCTTGGTAAAGAATTGTCTTTTTTTTTTTTAAGGTTCAAAAAGTTTCCAAAAAGTTTTTTGAAAATGGCGCCAGCCACATGGAAGGAGACAAAGGGAGGACAAAGGAGGAAGGATGTCCTACCAGGAGCATAGGCAGGAAACAGACTGGCCAGCAGAGGGGTCGTCCCTCCTGGATGACCCTACTGGTGGTCAAAACTCTTCAAAACTAGAGTCCCTGCATCCTGCCTACTGGGAGCAAGTGGGAGGGTCAACCCAAGCATACGGATGCTCTGGAGCCCTCTCCACTGGGAAATGTGATTGTACTGTATACTAAAGCTTTTCAGGCCTAATAGGTTTTGCACAAACTATTGCATGTATATGGTATTAAATAATTTTAAACTATTTTAACCTGTTGTAATACACCCTTTAAAATTGTTGAATTGTTAAACCTAACTTGTTAAATTGTTTAATATGCTTTTAGATTTTCAAGATAATTGTTATTGTTTACAGTGTTACACTGTTTTAAATTAGTCAGGTTGATTTTAAACACTGCCCTGAGATCTTTAGAGAAAGGATGGGATTTAAATATTTTAATAAACAATAGATTACATATCTTTCCACCATGAAGAATAAGAATAACAAGAGTAATAACGTACTGTTTAAATGAGCATCATCTGGTGTCACTCATCCTATCCTCTATCCCCCAGAGTATCACAATTTCTTTTATTAACGCCTTAGACAGTCAAGGAGTAGAATCATTTTGGCTTTCCCTCCTAACCACAGGCAATAATGATTACTAAAATAAGAATCTACTGAATATTGTGACCCTGTGATCTTTCACCTCAGAGGATCACTCTCTCAGTTCCCAATCCAGTAAAAGCCAAGCACTTTACAAGTGAATGGCAGTACTGATGGTACCAACTAGACTCAAATCTCTCACAGTTCTATTTTCATACATATGACTTCAGTTAGTCTAACAATTCTCATTCTCTTCACTATACATCATGAAGAAACATGCACAACATGAAGCCCACAATGAATACTATCCAGAAAAATATATATGGAACTACCATATGACAAATGTAACCCACATTGAGTCCAATGTTGTCAACTCTAACTACTACAATCAATGGACTCAAGTAGAGATCTTCTGCTATCCAAAATCATTTAGCTGGAAATAGAGAAGACTGGGCCTGAGAACTAACGCTATGTAGACTTCACTAACAAGTCTACAGCTGTGTAAGACTAAAGGAAAGGAAGGTAGTACAGGACTGAAATTAGGTTTCAGACAAGGGAATGGAAAAAAGGGACAAAGGTTTAAATGGATGGCAATAGTAGGGATGTTTCAGGATTTCATTCAGTCTGCATTTGAAAGTAAACTGACATGATTTACACTTCCCTCTGCAAATTATTTCAGGAATCTGCCTTTCTGCCTCCATGTTTCTCTGAAAGTTGTTGATATCATTTTCACCTTAAACATAACAAATTTATATTAAAATATACATTTTACTAAAATTATTAATTTTAGGACAAATGTATATACATATTCATGCACATTTTTTAAAAAATAGATTAATCTGGAAATAGGATGAAATGGAATTATCAATGAATTTAAGTGAAAATGACGTGGATAATCTGATCCATACATCCTTAACTTGAAAAGGAGGAAGCTGGTTACAAAGGAAAGAACTGGAGGGTGCTGAGTGGAAACCAAGGTTGCCCAATCCAGCCATGCTGCAGCATATCTTCATAGCAAAATTTCCAATCACGTTACACATTGGTTTCTTGTGGGTTTTTCCTGGGCTGTGAGGCCATGTTCTGGAAGAGTTTATTCCTGATGTTTCACCTGCATCTGTGGCTGGCATCTTCAGAGAATGGTGGTGTAGGGGTGTGTGGGGGTTTATATACTGTGAGTCCCTGTTGGAGAGGATATGCTCCAACATATCCTCTCCAACAGGGACTCACAGTATATAAACCCCACACACCCCTACACCATAATTCTCTGAAGAAGTCAGCCACAGATGCAGGAGAAACGTTTGGAATAAACTCTTCCAGAACACGGCTTCACAGCCTGGAAAAAAAACACAAAAAACCTATGGATGCTGGCCGTGAAAGCCTTCGACTTCATGTTACACATTACCACAATAAATAAACAGGCCATCTTAGTAACAACGCAATATCAAATGTTAAATGCCCTGTACAGATCTAAAGCCCATGATCATTATGTAGTGACTACTGATTCTCATTTGAACCTTATCAACTGAAATATTCATTTCAGACTTTCAGAGGCAGCAGAATTTTAGTGTGTGCCTGTGATCACTGCTGCAAGCTACTGGCCCATCATGAAACAGTACAGTCTCACCTCAGAAAGGATCACATGTAGCCCACCATTTTATGGTTGTGCAAATTAACTCAGATTTAAGCCCTTAAGGAAGAAAGCTCAAACTCAAATGCTCCATTTCACTTGAAAAATATTATATCAATAGTGGGAAACAAATGGACAAGTGTTACAACCAAGCTGCAGTCTGCTGGCTCTAGATCCAGTTTGTCTTCTTCCCCAATATAAGTCCCAATGAATTAAACTATTTCAGTGTAGTTCTACATAAGTATTCAACAAGTGCTGAAATCTAGAAAATGCCATTCTACCTCCTGTGTTATAAACACCAATTTAAATGACTTATTTTGCAATACAGAATCGCATGTGAGTACCATACTGTTGTTTTTTTTTAAAGAAAAAAAATCTACCAGGAAGGCATTCAGGAATGCCACATTAGTCTCTTGCTGTGAAGGTGCATTCTTGAGGGGATGGATGATACGGGTCCTTTAGTTGTGGGTTACGTCAGTCACTGCCCAGGTGAAAGCAGGAAGTTACATCAGGTCTTTGTGATTCAGATTTCTTTGACTCCTCCATCCTGAGTCCATAAGGCCAGTTCACTGACTAGCAAAGCTCTAAAAGACTAAAGGAGAAATCGAGTAACACTGGAAGAAAAAAACCCAAGGATGGAATAGCACCTCGAAATACGAGTAAAGATGCAGTCACTGGGTGGGGAAGGACCCATATCATCCATCCCCTCAAGAATGCACCTTCTCGGCAAGTGACCAATGTGGCATTTTCTGAGAGGAGGGGATGATACGGGTCCTTTAGCTGTGGGACGTGCCCAAGCTAGCCTCGTACTGAAGGGAGGGAGTGACTGCAGAGGATGAATGTCAGTCTTTGATCACCTCCTGGAGCACTCTGGGCTGAAGGTTGCTTTGGCTGAGCAGAATTTGTCCACCTTATAGTGTCTGACGAAGGTGGATAGGGTACACTCCAGGTTGCTGCCCTGCAGATTTCTGCTAGGAAAGTGTTGATGGAAAAAACAGCGGAGGTTGCCACCAATCTAGTTGAGTGAACCGTGACTCCCGATGGCCTGGGAAGCTTGGCAGAGTCGCAGGCCGCAAATATGCAGGCCTTTATCCATGTAGCAATAGTCTGCTGCGAGGCCCTGGTTCTTAATGATGACTGGGAAAAGGAAATGAACAGAGCATCACAACACCAGATGGGGGCCATGCAATTGATGTAAATTTTCAGGGCCCTCCTGATGTCCAGCTTGTGCCAGTTTTTTCTTCGGATGTGACAGGTTCGGGCAGAAGGAAGGCAGAACAATTGGCTGTGAGACGTGGAACTCGGAGATGACCTTAGCCGCTAGCTCTGAGACTCTTTGCGCTGAAGTGATAGCCATTAGAAAGGCCACCTTGATTGTGAGTGTCCTAAGTGATACCTTATGAAGGGGTTCAAATGGTTGCTTCATCAAGTGTCAGAGAACTAGGGAGAGATTCCATGACAGGAATCTATGTCGAACAGGAGGAGATATTAACGAGGCACCCCTCAGGAAACATCTGATGTGAGGGTGCGAGGACAAACGGGTACCATCCTGGCCTGTGATAAAGGTGAAGAGGACTGCCACCTGTCTTTTCAAGGTGTTGGGGCGAAGGCCTGCACCTAGGCCTTTTTGTAGGAAGGCAAGGATATGTCTCACTGAAGCCTCCACACATTTCAGCTGATGCAAGGCGTACCATCTTTTGAAGGCCCGTCATGTGGCTTCATAGATTCCCTGATGGAGACATGTCTTGATGAAAGCAAGGTATTGATGACCGATTCTTTGTAGCCACGATCTCTCAAGGCTTGCCGCTCAGTCTCCATGCTGTCAGTTGAAGCCAGTTTGGGTCCAGATGAAGGACCAGACTTTGGTGAAGTAAGTCATCCCTTTGCAGCAGGCGCCAGGGCTTCTTGATCGCCATTTCCATCAGATTGGAAAACCAGGGTTTTCTTGGCCAGTGAGGGGCCACTAGAACCACTTGTGCCATCTCCTGGCGGATATTCCAACAAACCTTCCCTATGAGCGAGAGGAGAGGAAACAGGTACAGGAGACCTAGTGGCCAACTGGATCACAGGGCATCTGTCTCCTTGGCGTTGTGGTGTGGAAACCTGAAGAAGAACCTGCCCAGTTTGGAGTTGGACCAAGTTACAAACATGTCCACTTCCATTGGTCCGAACCTGGACTGAATCCCAAGGAACACCTCCTGGTTCAGCTTCCATTCTCCTGGTAGGATCAGGTTCCTGCTCAGGTAGTCCGCTTGTTGGCTGAGATCCCCCTGGAGGTATTGGGCGGTGAGGGACAATATGGTCCTCTCTGCCCAGTGGAATAAAAGGTCTGCCTCTTGTTGTAGAGACCTGGATCTCAACCTGTCCTGTTTCACTATCTAAGAATGAGCTGTGGTGTTGTCTATCATCACCGTGACATGTCGGTTCTTCAAGGCCAGCATGAAGTGCTGCAGGGCCAGTCGCGCTGCCCGCAGTTCCAGCCAATTGGTGCTGTGTGATTGTTCCTGTGGGCTCCAGAGTCCTTGAGTCACTTGTCCTTGGCAGTGTGCTCCCCAGCCCTGTAGACTCACACCCGAGGTAACCAGAAGTGCGAGACACCCGAGGTAATCTGGGTGCAAGACTGTGAACGGGGAACCCCCTGGATCCACCCGGATAGCGAGTTCTTCATTTGCGGTGGCAGGAGAAGAAGAAAGGACCTCCTTAATGCAATCTCCTTCTGGTATGGCATTAGAAAAACCTGTAGTGGCCTGGAGTGGAAGCACGCCCAGGGAACCATTCTGATAGCTGAAATCATCAGGCCTAGAAGCCTGGCCAATGAGGATAGGGGAACTGTCCTCAGTGACTTGACTATACGTGCTTCCTGCCGAAGTACTTCCTGTCGTTTCCGTGAAAGTGTGACTTCAGATTGATGAGTATCGATCTGCATACCTAGATGAACAATGGTGCGTGCATGGGACAGACTACTCTTTATGAAGTTTATCAGGAAGCTGTGATCCTGCAGATAGTGGATTGTGACCTGCAGATCTCTGTTTGCTTTTTCCAATGAGGAGGCCTGGAGTAGGATGTCATCCACCAGGGTGTACAGGTGGATGCCCTGGAACCTTAGATTGGCAATTAGTACTACAAGGATCTTGGTGAATACTCTCAGTGCCAAGGCAGGCCGAAGGATAGGACTCTGAATTGGAAATGCTGGTCCCCAAAGGCAAAATGAATCACGATGTGCAGGTATGCTTCTGAAAGATCCAATGAGGCTAGAAAGACTCCCTGATGGACATGAGAGTCTCCATTCTGAACCACTCATAGGTAACGCGGGAGTTGGTGTATTTTAGGTCCAGAATAGACTGAAGGCTGTTGTCCTTCTTTGGAATGGTGAAGAAGAAGGAGTACAGCCCAGAGAAACGTTGAGATTCTGAGACCTCTTCTATGGTGGCGATGTCCCGTAAGTGAGCTATGGCATCTGCAAGGTCTTTTGCTTTTCTTGGGTTTGGGGGGACTGGGGCTGGAAGGAATCTTCCCCTTGGTCTTCTGTCGAACTCGATCTGGTAACCATTGGCTATCGTGGCTATCACCCACCTGTCTGCTGTTGAGTTTGACCAAGTCGCAATGAACAGATTGATTCTGCTGCCCACTGGAGGCGACTCCAAGTCAGGATTGTTGTCGGGGGCATCCCCTCTGTTGATGGGAGGATCCCCTTCTGTTGGCATTTAATTGGGGTGCCGAAGCTTTTCTGATGACATAGTTCAGCTTGACCCAAGCAGGACGAAAGGAATTGTAGTTCCTCTGCTTCCAGAATCTCCTTGAGGAGCGAAAGGAGTGACAGGTCTGAAAAGGGCACCTCCCACTTTTCCTATCCGACTTCTTGAGAGTGGAGGGCATTACCATCTTCTTGTCTTTGGTTTCGATGAGGATGCTCTTTAAGGCTTCATCCCTGAACAGCTTGATACCTTTGAATGCAGAGGAAGTCAGACTGGCTCTGGTGGGGGCATCCACTTGCCAGTATTTCAGCCATATTGACCTCCTGGCCAGCGTCAGGGCCCCTATGGCTCGGGCTGAGAAGAGCATGGTGTCTTGGGCCGCATCTGCTGTGAAGAAGAGGATGCGCAAGAATCTCAAGAGTGTATTGTGAAGTACTTTCGGGTTGAGGTCCCGAATTTCCATGAGTTCCTGAAGCCAAATGATGGCTGCTCGGGAGAAGAAGGATATAGCCAGGCTGGCTCGCACTCCGAGGACTGCGGATTCATGGAACTTCTTGATGGCCATGTCGGCCCTTTTTTCATCTGGGTCTCTCAGGGAGCACTCACCTTCTTTAGGAGCCAAACAATTGGAGATGAGAGAGGCAACTGGATTGTCGACTACTGAGGGCTTCAGACTGTTGAGATGACACTGACTGGTGTTGTAGTACTTCTGCACCACTGTAGTGCCTCTCCTTCCCAGAGAGGGTCTGCTCCACTCATCAAGTATCAGGTTCCAGAAGGCCTCTGGGAAAGGTAGCTCTGGTTTCTTCAAGCAAGTGGTGCGCATCACTGCTGCTACCTTCTTGTTGGTGGAGGACGTTGAAGGTGTCTGTTCCTGGTCAGAGGAAGAAATCTCCAGTGTGGCCAGCAACTTGCTAAGCAGATGGGTGTACCATTCTCCTTGGAAAAGCCTATCTGAGGTTTCCTGTTCCGATGTCTCAGAGTCAGTGATCTTGCCCTCTTCTATGTCACTCAGAGCTCCCCATGCGCTGTCGTCGGGGTTCCCTGAACACCTAATGGCCTCTATGAGGTGATGCTCTTCCTCAGAGTCCACGAGGGATTCTGCAGATGAATGGTTAGAAGGAGGATCCTTCCTTTTCTTAGAACACAGGGCTGGCTTCTGAGGGATGATCTCAGAATCCCTGTTCAAAGTCTTGAACTTAGCCTTTCTGGGTCCCTTGGATCGGGTCTGGGAGTGTGACTGCGTGTCATCTGCCTGGTTGGTGGGGGGAGCCGCCAAGGCAGAGGCACTAGTGCCGGGCTCCTCGGATGAGTCCTCATCCGATAGTAGAGCAGTAGAGAAGAGCCATAAGGCTGCCTTGATGGCACCCTTGCATTTTCTGCAACGACCCTGCAAGGTAGGTGCCACCCCTCCAAGCTTGCCCATGTCTCCCAGGAACCATTCCACCTCTGACTCCTCCCTGCTGGAGGAGTGGGAGGACGAAGTACCTCCTTGGATGCACCTGGTGTTGCGGTAAGGTTTGAGAGGTTTGGGCCTGGTGCTCCAAGGCCTGGATGGCTAAGGCTTGGTGTAGCTGTGGATCTTGAACATGCCCATCCCATCCATCATGGCAGTGGAGGTGGTCCGGGCCCCATCAATGAAGGGGGCATCCACACATGGAATCTGGTCCCTATTCCCCCCATTGGGCTTGGATGCATTGCTGGGGGTCCGTGCCTTCTTGGTGCCAGTATTCCCTGAAAGTAGGGAAGGTACAATGCGGGGGGGAGATAGGAAGGTAGGGGCGTCCCATCCTCGCACCCCCCCAAGGGTCCCCAGTACATGGCTCCTGCCCCCATCCAGCCATGGCAACAGGGTCCAGGAGCGTGCCAGGAGTTCCAGAGGGGCAGATGGTGTATCGCGGCCCCAGAGGACTCCTTGGAGGCCAGCCTCTTCCTAGGCTGTGCTGGCCTCCTTTGTGCCTTCGCTGGAGCCTCCTTTCCCTTTGCGGAGAGGAGGGGCTGCTCCTTCATCCCCTCAGAGGCGCTTCCAGCTGCGATGGCCAGGGAGGCCTTACTTGCTGCCTTTCTCTGTGTGACCAGGGATAGGAGGTTATTCGAGGCGGCAGCGGCTAGTGCGGCTCCATTTGCGCTGCCTGGGATGGTCTCGGAGTGGCTGGGGTCGGAGCGCGCATCCCCCGCCACTCTGGAGACTTTCCCTGCTTGCTGGGGGATCTCCTGGGTCTGCTTACTGCCTCCCATGGATGCTCAAGGGAGGAAGGTGTTGCCGGAACAAAGGCAAGAGGAGAGGGGGGTGAGAAGAGTGGGGGAAAGAACCATGCTTATGATGAGTGGAGAGGGTTGGGTTTTTTTTAAAAAAAAAGGTGGGAGATTTAAAAAAGAAACCGGCAGAGGAAAGACAAGGATCAGGCAAGGATCAGTTAGGCAGATTGAGAAAAAGGCAGAGAAATTAAAGCAAAAGGAACAAAGGATTGAGAAAAGGTAGATAGAGGAGTTTTTCCTACATCTGTCTGGGCGAAGCAGGAAGTTAGAACTGGCCTTGCGGACTCAGTATGGAGGAGACAAAGAAATCTGAATCACAAAGACTTGATGTAACTTCCTGCTTCCACCTGGGCGGTGACTGATGTAACCCACAGCTAAAAGACCCATATCATCCCCTCCCCTCAGAGAATGAAACCTCATCAACCACTCACAACAGAGATGACCAAATGAGTAACTGACAACATGGAAGATAAATCCTCAGTATTTTGCCATCTCAAGCATCTTGTACAAGGCACCAACTTCCACCTGCACAGCGTCCCTGTTTCTCATCAGTGTAATGGGAACAAGAGCACTGTGCTACCTCAAAAGAATGCTATATTGATAGCCATGCCACTGAAACTAGTGTGTCTCCTTACTATAGCAATTAAAAACTAAGCAGTTGATCCATAGGATACATAGTGCTTCTTGAAATCACATAAAGGAAACATAACTTTTCAAAGGCATTCTTTGTAGGAACCTTCTTATCATTATACTTCCTGTGAAAGTTTCAAAGGAATACCCAAGTTTTTGCTGCCCCTTACCTGAACGGCTGTCTGCTTATTTTCATTGCTGCTGGGAGAGGTCAGCCCTGTTGCCTGCTGGAGAAGGAACTGCCGTGCCACCTGAAGAGCCTGGAAGGAGAGGGATATAGAGCAGGAGAAAAAGAAGAATTAATTACTCTCTCTTTTTCAGACCTTCCAGTGCAACCTGCTGACAACATTATGCACCCTCAACTTTGAAGAATGATCACACCTCACATGTTCAAGACAGCAGGTCAAGTATGACTTGCCAAAGTACTTTGTATTTACCATGCAATAATGGCATTGAAATAATGCAAATAGCAGGACACCCCATCCCCACAAAGCTATGTGCTCCCATTAGCATTTCTCTGATGCTTATGTAAAGAAGGAAGAAATACATCTGTAACACCAGAAAGATTTGGGTTCCAATGATTGGTCTGAGAATTCCAAAAGAATCTAAGCTCAGGGAGCCTGGAACAGCAATCTGAAATCACTAGACCTCAAAAATCCCAATGTAAAAACACAATATTAATCAGTCACTGGAAAGACCTAGAAATAGCAAATTAATTTTCCTGATCTGCCAGATTTCCATTCTCTTCTCTTTCTTTAGGCCTATTTCTCAGTCATATCCCATAGCAACACAGAGATTATATTGACAATGCCCCTGTTTGCACATCACAATAAACCAGGATTCTAAGGGAACTCTGCCTTATTGCTTAGAAGACACTATTCCTGAAAGTGGAAGCAGCTTTTCCATTCATGGCTTGTTTATCATGACATCCAAGCCTAGAACTCTGGTTTGTTTAGCTGTGCCGGCTTGCAATAGGAGTACTGTAACTGGGCAGTGGGAATAATCACATTGGCTTGTTCACAATAAGTCAGAATTCTTTGGAACTTTCTGCAAGTTGTCACTTGAAATTACTTTTACTGTATGAAGGAGGTAATCTTACAGAAAACAAATAATTACTCTAGATGTAGTCAAGCAGATATGCTAAGATTTTTTTTTAAAAAAAAAATCCTGCCCAACTTGAAGATACTAGAAGTACAATAACACCTTTTAGCTGGACTGACAACATGGACAATCATTTTGTTCCCAAGAGCCACATGAGCAATGAGTAGGGGCACATCTGTATTTGTACACACCTCCCCCACTCATCCTCACCTGCTCCTCTTCCACCCAGTCTTGGAATAAGAGGATGCAGAGATTTAAGCCACCTTTCCAGGCAGACTAAGCTCATACTTCTTCATTGTCCCCCCACATTACTCAACTGAAGAGGAGGGGAGAAGTGCAATTTACATCAAACACTTGACAGCCTGGCAATGTGATTTTTAGCAGAGGAACTAGTGGGCATGGGCATGACTCATGCCCTTTTCCTCAGTACAATCATGTTGCTGCCAGACTGCCAGCTAGCTGTTTGACAGGAATCCAATTGTACATGGAGAAAAGGATGCACAATGAGAGTTATATCCATTTGGCATCTTCCCCAGCAGAACTGTGGTGGCAATATATGGGCAGAAGGTGGGTTGAAGATTCCAAGAAGAGGAATTTGGCAACTTGAGCAACTGTGGCTAGTTTCACAGGCAACTTCCAAGAGCCACAGGTTGTCCACATGTGGGTGAGATGATTAATTTTATACATATACACACATTAATGTCTGTCTCTCATTTTCAAAAACATGACCACGATTGCCCAATTGGGGATGTTAAAAGAGAAGTGTACATGGTAAAGACACAAATCCTATAAAACAACACAAATGGGGAGTGGAGAGAGAAGAAAAAGAAATACACCCAAGTTTGTCTGATCAGAAAGGCACCACCACAGAGGGGGAGAGAGCATATGCTTGCATAGAGGCAAGGCGGTTCATTCAGGAGCCGACTGCAAGCAGAGAATAACCTCTAATACAAACAATCCCCTGGTACCAAAAGCAGCTGCTCCCAGAGACCCACTTCCTCAGACGTTCCTTATTTTTGCTTTGGGAAGAATTCCCCATAGCCCCCCCCCAAAAAAATGGTACATTTCTGAACAACAAAGTCATTGTAGCCCTGCCTGCAAGACAGGTTTTTATTACAGCATAGAGACAGGAGGGGGGAGCACAGGGGTAGAGGTCGGCAGGTCATAGCCCAGCTTGGCGGTGCTGCAAACAGCATGTGGGTTCCACTGAGCTGTCAACACTGCAGCTGTAAATCAAGGCTCTGGCTTCCAAAGGGCGGCTGTGCTCTCCCCAGTGGCAGAGGCACTTGCAGGGTGTGTCCCAGAGAAAGAGCTGCTTGTTAATTTTCCACATTTCCAGCTATAAAGAACAAAGTTACTTTCCGTCAGGCATTTAAACCTACATACTGTACCGTACTTTCTCTGTTTGGAGGAGCAGCTGATTTTCTACAGATGGATTGGATTAGCATGTGTACACTTAACCGTATGCAGTAAAATCGCATACATCACTGCATGCAAATGCAAGACAGAAATCACAATGTTGCAGCTTTGTGTAAAGATGAGTGTACAGCTTTAAAAGTGTATACAATCTAGTTTTGTAACTTTAAAATATATGTGTAAAATACAGCATTGCTTAGACACACTGTACATGTTATAAATACATAAACAACATAAAGGCATAAAGAGACTACAAGGGCCAACCAGTCCAACCTCGCCTGTTATTTAACTGAATTTCTGATCCACAAGAGGGCCTGTTCTCTTATCCTATGGCCTTTAAATTTAATTGACAGCTTTGGGTGAATAACTTGGTCAAAGACCTTTTGAAAGTCCAGACATCAAACACAGAATCATAGAGTTGCAAGGGACCACGTGAACCATCTAATCCAAGCCCTGCCATGCAGAAATGAGTGGATTGTGAGGTGTTTGAGAGAATTTGCATGTGGGTGGTGATTGGTTGGGTGTGTTTCCTGAGCAGCCAATCAGCACACTGGGAAAGGCAACATACCCAAGAGAATTTTATATAGATAGATACAACTCATCTATGAAGCAGCACAAGATTAAATTCCTGCCACTTACTTCACATTAATGATTGTACACAATATATTATAAACAAAATAATATTCATTACTCATATATGTAAAATGTACATGAACTGTGTATTTTTCAATATGATTTGCACACAATGTGCAATTCATGTATACTGTGCAGTTAAATGTTAGAATTAACTTGGTAATATCCCAACAGGATATCTCCCTTACCAGAAGCTACTTCATGCAATATAATTCGTGGGAGAGGGGAATTTGCTCTCCCACAAGTTTCCATTTGTCTTTACTCTGGATGACAGGGGAAACCCTCCAGGCCAGATTTTCAGTGCTATCACAGACAGCTGCACAGCAGAATAAGAAGAGCCAAGCCCCAAGGTTAGAGCCCTATCGGATTCAGACCAGGACAGACTTGAAAGCACAACATGTGTATATGTGTGCATCTTTCAGATGCCATTATTTTCCAGGTTGCTTTAAATTAAGCCATGACACAGATGCCCAAAGGAAATGAAATGTTTTATTTAAAAGTTTCACTAAACGCTAAATAGAAGTACAGTGTTGTTTTTACTGTTATTTACAAGTTTTAGAAGCAGCTGTCTAGCTAAAAAGCAGAAGTTACCTACACTACTGTGATTCTCACAAACACTTCTAAAGCTTTGGGTATAAAGTTTTTCTCTCTCTTCCCCATTTCCCTCTCCCCAGAATTACTGGACACCTTTCAGTGTACAATAAACACAGTTCTCAGTAATACAAATGCAAAAGTCAATAACATGTTTATAAAAGACACAGAAAAGGAAACATCAAAATTGTGTTATGCTGGTTTACAAAAACCTGCAACAGCTGTGAAAGATACTACATACAAACTATTAAAAACACAAATGCTAAGACTTGAAATTCATTACATGTCAACACATGAATCTCAACAGTCCATTTGCTTATAAGTGGTCCTATAAATCAGGAGAGACACAAGCTGCCTTCTTCTGGAGTGTAAGTACCATTTCCTTGAATTTGTCTATTATCAGGGCACCAGTCAAAAGGACAAAAGAAAACAGTTACAATGAAATCCTATTCAAAATTCAACAGGTTTAAAGTTTCAGTTGTACCATTTGGCTTCCAAATACCTATGGCAACAGCTTAGGCAACACTTTTATGCACTTCCAATGTGTGCAGAATGGCCTGTTTTCTTTAACAGCTTCCATTTTCTAGTAACATTTGCGCAAGAAGAGTTTTCCCCAAGGAAGGGTAGACTTGATTGCAATTCAAAGGGGCTGGATTTTATTCATGACACAGTTGTACTGACCTGCCTTGTGACCTGGACTGAATCCATTCAGCCCTGTGGCCTCATTCACTAAACTGTGGACTCTTATAATATCACTGACCCCACAAGAAAAAACATGCAACTGCAAAGATAAGTTCAAGGATCATTGTAAAGTACTTCAGACAATGTGACAAATGAAGAAACAAAGCTCTGGAAGAGGTGGAGGCTTTTCCCAATAACACAGGGTAAGTACCAAGTGCCAAACAAGCAGGAGTCTTGCTTTGCCAGTCTCTCCAACAGAAACCTCTCCATGTTTTTAACACTTCATGCAGCTGATTCCTTCTTTTAATGCTTCACTATTTTGAATCAATTAATTAATTTGCCAAAGTTCAAGAGGAGACCTAGGCATATTCAGGAATGAAAAGTGGTAAGCTAGCAGCACAAGTGCTATACTGATCAGAAGGCCAGCTTGCCAGAGGAAACTGTGATGCCCCAGCCAGCTGTATGAAGTCTCCAATAGACCCCATTTTAATTGCATTAGCCACACAACAGGAGCTTTGTTCACAAGGGGACAGTAGGGACAACCCCCTGTTTTATGGGCTTTTGGGAACCCTGTAAAGTCTGTGTGAGTTTATTAAACTGGTAATGGCTTGTGCAAGAAGAATACAGCTTGTGACGGGTGCCAGAACATGTCAAGAGGGCACCAAGCCAGGCTGGTACGCAGGAGGCGGCATGAGACCTGCTGCTCGATTAAGGAGATGCACAGCATGATGCACGAGAGCCAAGGGAACTGCAGACAGAATTCAAGAGGCCCACCCCACATGAGTTCTCATGGGGGAATTTAATTCACTCCCTGCTGACTCTCTCACTTTGTTGTGCTCTGAAGCACGAAATTACAAGATTTACAGGAAAAAATGACATGACCTTACAGTCTCACACTGGGGCCTCCCTGTGACAACTATGGAGCTCACCCACAGAAGCTTTTACACTCCCCTGCCCTCCCCTCCCCAATTTCCAGCTACTATCAGGGAGGAGGAAAACAAAAAAGAATGTAGAACTCTCCCTACTAGGAGGCAGCAGTATATAGATAGATCCAGTTCCCAGAAGGTGTTTGGTTATGGTTGTTGTTCCAAAACACATTAGTTGTGAGTACTGATATAGTAGCAACACTTGCCCATAACTATGTAAACAGAACACACACACCTAATCAACAGATTTACAATTTTTTAACAAAAAGTTGACAGGAAACACTTGACCAACAAAATGGTTGTTCACTCTCAATCCTTCTAGAAAGAAAGCTTTTCCCTGTCCCAAATCCAACACAGGAACAGATAAGCATGATTTTAGTTCAGTTCAACAACTGAGTTTCAGGAAGTGCCAGCCCAGTGACAACATAATCTTATGGTCTCAAAAAGGCAAGGAGTTAATTTCCTGTCCAATACTTGTCATTGAACAAGTTGCTTTCTTTCCAGTACTACACAGATAATGGGAGATGGGGTACTTAATGTTCTAAAGATTCCAAGGTACTCAGAGCTCTCCTCCAGAAATCACCATATTGTGCAGCAAGAAATACAGGGTGCCCGCCCCACAAAAATGTATATGCCCTTTAGCACCTAATAGTAGCTATGGTAATTATTTGAGGGTGAAATATACACATTCATATTGAAGAATAAATATTATATTAATGATTTAATCAGTTATAAATTCCATATTAAATTACAATTTTATGTAAGGTATTCAAAGTGTCATGCCTGTGTAGCAATGTGCTGTTTGCACTGTTGAAGCACTGAGTTGCAAACCTCACTTAAAGTTTCTCTTGCAATTTTGCAACACTTCTCCACTATTATAATCCTTAATCCTGTTAAAGGCACAAACATTTTTTGAAGAAAAAATTGCAAATCCCCCCCACCCCCCCGGCAGATTTATAAACTGTTATTATTATTATTATGGGTGTATCCATTTTGGGGGAACACCCTGTACACAATCATAGCTAAGCCAAAAATTTTCCCCACAGTACAACATACATAGGGGAAATTATCATTTCTTAGAAATTAAACTACAATTTGATATTATTGGAGAAAATGTAATCTCACCATCATTGATAGCTCCTTCTCCACTTATTTTGATGCTGTCTGGAATGTTGTTGTTGTCCCAGCGTCATGGGCAGAGAAGCTTGTGACATCACAGATGAGAAGACACATTCTCCTCATACTCCAGTATATACACATTCTTAAGAGTTCTTTAAAAGCCTTTAAACTTTGCTAGTCCTTTTCACACTGCTATCAGCATGACAGTGTATTCAGGCTTTCATTCTCAAGCATTTAAAACTCAAAAATCTGTGACTCTAGACCAATGTGTTCGCCATTTCGTCTTTCCACACTTTGTTATAGGTTTATCAAGAACATAAGTAATAATCAATATTGAAAGGAATACAACTGGACACAATATTCTAGGTGAGGTCTCACCAAGGCAGAATAGAGCAGCACTATTACTTCTCTTGATCTAGACACTATACTTCTATTGATGCAGCCCAAAATCGCATTGGCCTTTTTAGCTGCCGCATCACACTGTTGACTCATGTTCAACTTGTGGTCTACTAGGACTCCTAGATCCCTTTCGCACATAGTCTTGTTCAGCCAGGTCTCTCCCATCCTATATCTATGAATTTCATTTTTCCGCCCTAAGTGCAGTACCTTACATTTCTCCGTATTGAATTTCATTTTGTTAGCTTTGGCCCAGCTCTCCAGTCTATCTAGGTCATTTTGAATTTTGATCATGTCCTCTAGGGTATTAGCTACTCCTCCTAATTTGGTGTCATCTGCAAATTTGATAAGTATGCCCCTAATTCCCTCATCCAAGTCATTGATAAAGATGTTGAATAGCACTGGGCCCAGGACAGAACCCTGTGGCATCCTACTGGTCACATCTTTCCAAGATGAAGAGGAGCCACTGCTGAGCACCCTTTGGGTTCAGCCAGTCAACCAATTACAAATCCATTGAACAGTTAACTTGTCTAGCCCACATTTTACAAGCATGTTTACAAGAATGTCATGGGGAACCTTGTAAAAGGCCTTACTGAAATCAAGGTATGCGATATCCACAACGTTCCCTTCATCTACCAAGCTGGTAATTTTATCAAAAAAAGAGATCAGATTAGTCTGGCATGACTTGTTTCTCTGAAACCCATGTTGACTTTTTGTGATTATGGCATTGCCTTCTAAATGTTCACAGACTCTCTGTTTAATGATCTGCTCTAGAATCTTCCCTGGTATTGATGTCAGACTAACTGGACGATAATTGTTGGGATCCTCTTCTTCCCCTTTTTGAAGATGGGGACAATGTTTGCCCTCCTCCAGTCTGCTGGGACTTCTCCTGTTCTCCAGGAGTTTTGCCATTGGCAAGATTATTGCCAATGGCTCTGAGATTACTTTTGCCAGCTCTTTTAATACCCTTGGATGTAGTTCATCTGGTCCTGGAGATTTAAATGCATTTAGATTATGAAGGTATTCCTGTACTACCTCTTTGCTTATTCTGTGCTGGATTTCCCCTGTTGTGTCCTCTGTTCTATTATCCTCAGTTTGGGCCCCCCTTTCCTTTTCTGAAAACACTGAGGCAAAGAAGGTGTTGAGTAATTCTGCCTTTTCTCCACGTAGTGGCCCTACCATTTCCTTCTTCCTCCTTTTCCTGCGGACATACCCAAAAAAACCCTTTTTATTGTTCTTAACCTCCCTAGCAAGCCTGAGCTCATTCTGCGCTTTAGCTTTTCTGACTTTACTCCTACACGTGTTCGCTATCTGTTTGAATTCTTCTTTGGTGATTTCCCCCTTTTTCCATTTCCTATACATGTTCCGTTTAAAACTTAGCTCCATTGAAAGTTCTTTAGTCATCCATCCTGGTTTCTTGAGACACCTCCCATTTTTCTTCCTCAATGGTACTGTTTGAAATTGTGCCTTCAGTATCTCCCTTTTGAGAAAGTACCAATACTAAAAGCAAGGGATCATTAAGTATAGTTTAGGATAGACTTGGATCTTACATTTGAAAGAACAAAAACTCTTGGAGAACAAGAAGTCCAGACTACAGTCTACAATCGTTCAATAGTTTCTAGACTACAGTCGACAATAATTTACAAAAGCTTATGCCTTATTTGTCAGGTTTTAAGATACCAGAAGACTCTTTGTTGTTTTTGCTGCTATATGTTCATATGGCAAGCCCTCTAGATTTTATACTAAGAATTTTTAAAATGGAAGACAAGAAAAACAAAATAGTAATGGACAACTGGTGAATGTCAAGTAGATCTCAAGGACTACAGAGTTTCTTGGGTTACTGGGACTCATGATATAGAAGCCACTGCCATCATGGTTCACGTAGACCTATTTAGCCCATTGCAGTCACATCTATACTTTAAAACAGGGGTAGGGAGTATGTAGCCCTCCAGGTGTTGTTACACTCCCATCAGCCATCATACCAATGATAAGGAATTATGGAATTTTAGTCCTACGCCATCTGGAGGGCCACACACTCTCCACACTTGCTTTAATAACATAGTAAATATACTATTAAATGTATAATATTTGTGATGAGCTTAATTGTATCTAGATGCTGTACAAAAACATTAAAATACAAAAAAATAAATTATATTTATATTTTAATAGAACTAAAACATTGATAAGGAGGCTAAAAATATTAGATGTAAGCTAGCAAAAAAATAAATGTATTAAGGATATACATACAGAATACAATCAACTGAAGTAGCATTATCTGGTAAGGGCCAGATAAGGAGGAAAATAAAGTCATAAAATAGAACGAGAGACAAGTTTCAACATGGAGCAGAGAACAAGGGGAATTAAAAGATACAGAAGGATACAGAGAAGCTAAAGAATCAACGCATTTGCATGCAACAGTACTAAATACAAAGATGGCAACATTAAACACATGAAAAATCAAAAGCAGGGAAGCATGCAGAAAAAAATAAGTAGGGAAAGAGAATATAAACAAGAGCTTTAGGAAAAAAACAGTTATTAAAAAGAGCATTGTAATAATTCAATTGGGACAAAATGGAGCCATGTTTCCATACACAGAGCCATCAATAAGGATGGAGGTAAGGGGCCTGAAGGCACACATGAAATTATAGTATGGGGATGAGGGACTGGGGAACATTTGGAATTGGGAAACATTTCAGGGAACAACACAGGCCTACACAAAAGTGATGGGGTCCACCCAGATGAGAATGGAACCAGATTGCTGATACCGTCAAAAAGGTAGCAGAGCAGCTTTTAAACTGAAACCTGGGGAGAGCTGACGGGAAGTGGAGCTCCTCCTGAATGCTAGAGAATTAGGCATATTGTGGAGGAAATGGATAGAGAAAGGTTTCTCTCTCCCTCATAGTTCTAGCACCCAGGATTATCCAATGGCACTAAAACACTAGCAAGTTCAGGACAGATTAAAAAGGAAGCACTTCTTCACACAGTGAACAGTTAAACCATAGAGTTTGCTATTATGAGTGCTAACTGGCTGGCTTTAAAATAGGCTAGGAAATTCATGGCTACTTACTCTTACTTATTCCAACCTGTTAGTCATGAGGTCATGAGATACTACCTCCAGATTCAGAAGCAGCATAAATCTCAACATCAGTTGCTGGGGAGTACAACCGAGCGAGAACTCTTGTCCTCATGTTCTGTTTATGGACTTTTGATAGTCGTAGGGTTGGCCAACTTAGGGACAGAATGCTCAACAAAATAGGCCTTTGTCTGAAGCAGTGTTTTTTCTGCCTGTACATAAAAACCTAAAAAAATTAGAGAAGGGGGGAGGAATTATTTTTGTTTGAAGAGAAGGTAAAGGGATAACATGGTCATTAAACTAAGAAATTGAAAGAAGAGAGTCAAGACTTAAACTAAGAAATTCTCTTTGAAATCTTTAGCTTCAGAGAGTAAGCAGACAGGCCATGTAGATATAAATAGGCAACTGATGAAAATTTACAGAAAAGGAAAGATCAGGTGCGTGTGTGCATGTGTGTGTGTAAGGACAAAAATATCAGAAATAGAAAAATGTATGGCAGTAGATTTATCATGAAAAAAACTGGTTAAAATGTGAAGAGTAAAGGTGGGAGGAAGAAGAAGAGCAAAAAAAATTAATGAATGAAAGCAGACAATGAAGAGGAAAACATTTTGAAAAAGGAAGACTGAAAAAGAATACATAGGCTGATGTGTTTGGGGTTTTTTAAGTATATCCTTGGGACATAGACCATAAATATTTAGTACAACTACATGAAAGAAGAAAATAAAATAATGAAATGAACCAAGGCTGAGAAAGAGATGTATGATGAGGGAAGAGGAGTTAATTGTACAATTGTCCCTTCTTTTTCATGGCTTTCCATTTCATGGTTTTGTGAATTCGCGGAGTTGACATGGCTGACCTCCTTGGGACTGTGGTGGTGGCAGCAGCAGCAGCACCACCAGCCGCCCCATCATCCACTTGCCCTCACCCTCACCCACCTTGCACCCGGCTCTCCCCTCCCGTTCCTGCTGCTGCTGAAGCTGGGGCTGCTTGGTGCCAAGCCTGGGAAATGGAAGGTGCCGCAAGAGGCGGCCGGGCCCCTCAGTGCCACCAAAAGTACCAGGAAGGTGGCAAAGTGAGGCAGCCAGTAAGGTTTCCTCATGGTGGTGGCGGTGGCCTCCGTCTCCTTCTCTGTGTGGGTGCAAGGAGCCGGCAGTGTCTAGTGCCACCAAAAGCACCACAAAGGCGGCGAAGGGGGAAAAGCTGAGAACTGAGCAAAGCCCCTCCTCAAAGCTGCAGCAAGGAGCACTGCGGGTTTGCTCAGGTTTCCTTCCCTTTTCCCTTGGGGAAAAGCCGAGGCCACGGGGGGGGGGGGATTGAGTGGCCTTCAGCTTTTTGCCTCCCAGGGAACAAAAGCCAAACAAACCTGTGGCGAGCACTGCAGGTTTGCTCAGCTTTCCTTCCCTGTTGGTGGAAAAGCCGAGGCCACGGGGCGGTCGGGTGGTGGAGCGGTCTTTGGCTTTTCGCCCCACAGGGAACAAAAGCCGAACAAACCCACGGCAAGTGCTGCGGGTTTGCTCGGCTTTCCTTCCCTGTTGAGGGAAAAGCTGAGGCTGCCGGAGGTGTGTGAGCGGTCTTCGGCTTTTCACCCCACAGGGAATGAAAGCCAAACAATCCCACAGTGAGCGCTGCAGGTTTGCTTGGCTTTCCTTCCCTGTTGGGGGAAAAGCTAAGGTTGGGGGGTAAGTGTTCCCTGGGGGGGAGCTGAAGACCAAGCAAAGCCCTGCCAGGTTCGCTGGAAAGGGTTTGTGATGAGCACTGGGGGGTTGTTCAGCAGTGGCAGCATGGTGGCCACAGCATCGGAGGCCCCGGGAGCATGGTGGCAGTGATGGGGCAAGTGATAGTAGTGCTGGCAGTGGAGGCCTGGGAGGCCTAGATGGGCAGGGTTGTGGAGGAGGCGGCCTGGGCCATAAGCCTCTCCCCCTCCCTCCCTCCTCCTCCAGGGCATTCCATCCACACCCCTCCAAAACAATCTTTAAATAAATGTTTATTCGTGTTTTTTTCAATTTCACAGGGGTCTTGCGCCCCTAACCCCACAAAATTGAAGGGACGACTGTAATAGAAATAATTTAGTTGAGTTAAATGTGGCTCATAACCACAGACCCTGGACTTCTGGGGCCCGAACAGTGAAAAAGCGAACAATACATTACAAAATAAATGTTGCTTTCTCTCTCTGTCTGGCTTTTCTTCGCAAACGAAGATTCAGGAAGGACTCATCCCGCGCCCTCCGCAAGCGCGCTGATGACTAAAAAGGCCAATCCGAGATAAACAAGTCCGGTTGCAAAAAGCACAGCAGAAGGTCTCCTTGGGTGATGTTTTTGGGTTGTGATTCTTTCTGCGTTGTCGTTTCTCTTCAAGACTTGTTCGTCGTGAGTTCTCAAATAAGGCTGCAGCATTGTGGATAGTGCGTCTCCATGCCTCCCGATGTGAGGCCAGGGCGGACCACTGTTGGTGATCAATTTGGCCAAGCCTGAGATGTTGTTTCAGGGAGTCTTTGTATTGCTTTTTTGGAGCGCCCCTCTTACGCTGACCCATGGCGAGTTCACCGTAGAGTAGTATTTTTGGGAGGCGATGGTCCTCCATCCTAGAAACGTGCCCTGCCCAGCGCAGCTGTGTTCTCAATATCATGGCCTCAATGCTGGTGATCCCTGCTTGCTCAAGGACAGCAACATTCGTCACATAGTCAGTCCAGTGTATATTTAGGATTGTGCGTAGACAGCGCTATCTCAACAAACCAGAGAGTGGCCACCATGTTGGCTGTTAAATCTCAGCATATCCGAGTCTTCTATAAGCACAAATCTATGATTCTGATGTGGCAAAGTTGTTATTTACACCATTGGAATCTGCATAAAATGAGCCTAAAATAATATAAACATTTTGAGATCCTTTATGAGCCCATTACAGCTCTGATATTGTCTGGTGAGGCCTTCCTCTCTGTCGCACCACCTTCTTAGGCCAGTTTGGTAGGAACAAGGGAGTGGGCCTTTTCAGTGGTCTTAATAATAATAATAATAATAAAATTTTATTTCTATCCCGCCCCTCTGCAACGCAATCGGGGCGGCTTACAATATAAAAACTCCATAGTCCCAGTACCCTAGCCCACCCCCCTTAAAATAATATTAAACTATAAAAGATTAAAAACATACAGTAAATTAAAAATATATAAATTAGAGAAAGATTAAAACATACAATAGTTTTTTTTAAAAAAAAAAATCTGATTACAGCTCAGGGAGGACAGCCGAGTCTTGGGCCGGGATAGTTATTCAGGAAAGGCCTGCCGGAAAAGATCCATCTTGACAGCTTTTTTAAAGCTGTCTAAGGTGTTAATAAGACGGATCTCGTCCGGCAGGCCATTCCATAATCTGGGAGCAGCAGCGGAGAAGGCCCTCTGGGACGTCACCGACAGCCTTGTTTTCATAGGCTGTAACAGATTCCTCCCAGAGGACCGAAGTGCGCGGGGAGGGTCGTATGGAAGGAGGTGGTCCCGGAGATAAGTTGGACCCAAACCATGCAGGGCTTTAAAGGTTATAACCAACACCTTGTACTGTGCCCGGAAACGAATAGGCAGCCAGTGGAGAGCTTTTAGCACAGGTGTTATATGCTCTCTTCTGGAAACACCAGAAATCAACCTGGCTGCCATGTTCTGAACTAGTTGAAGTTTCCGAGTTAAGCACAGGGGTAGCCCCATGTAGAGCGCATTACAGAAATCCAGACGGGAGGTTACCAGTGCATGTACCACAGTTTCGAGGTCCCTAGTTTCCAGGAAAGGGCGCAGCTGGCGTATCAGCCAAAGTTGATGACAGGCACTTCTGACTGTCGCATTTACCTGATTAGACATCTGGAGCGTCGGGTCCAGGAGCACCCCCAGACTGCGAACACAGTCTTTGGAGGAGAGTGTAGTTCCATCCAGGACTGGAAGTTGTATTCCCAGACCTGGTTTCGGGCCTGTAACTGTTAGTACCTCCGTTTTGTCTGGATTCAGTCTCAATTTGTTTTTCCTCATCCAGTCCATTACTGCTTTAAGACAATCATTGAGAGGAGAGATGCCATCTGAAGTCGAAGCTGATGACCGAGACATGGAGAAGTATATCTGGGTGTCATCAGCATACTGATGACAATGCACTCCATGCCTTCGAATGATCTCTCCCAGCGGCTTCATATAGATGTTAAATAGCATCGGGGACAGGATGGCACCCTGAGGAACGCCACAGTTAAGCTCTATTCTGGTAGAGCAGCTGTCCCCGAGCCTCACCCTCTGGGATCTGCCCGAGAGGAAGGAACGGAACCACTGCAAAGCAGTGCCTCCAATTCCTAACCCCCTCAGGCGATCCAGGAGGATGGAATGATCTATTGTGTCAAAGGCCGCTGAGAGGTCCAAGAGCACCAACAGGGTCACACTACCCCTGTCGATACCCAAGCGGAGGTCATCAGCCAGAGCAACCATGGCAGTCTCCACTCCATATCCCGTCCTAAAGCCAGTTTGAAATGGATCTAGATAATCGGTTTCATCCAAGACAGCTTGGAGTTGGGAAGCGACCGCCCTCTCAATCACCTTGCTTAGAAAAGGCAGCAAGGAGACTGGTCTATAGTTGTCTTTACTCTCTTTCTGTCAGCAAGTTAAAACAATTTTATCTCATCAGGCTTTAGAGAAACGACAACGCAGAAAGACTCACAACACGGAAACATCACCCAAGGAGACCTTCTGCTATGCTTTCTGCAACCGGACTTGTTTATCTCGGATTAGCCTTTTTAGTCATCAGCACGTTTGCAGAAAGCGCGGGATGAGTCCTTCCTGAATCTTCATTTGCAAAGAGAAGCCAGAAGGAGGGTTAGGCTTGCAATGCTATGTGGTGCTGTTTTTAAAGTATGCACTCTATATAGTCTTTTAATGAATTTTAATATTTTCAATGTCTAATGTTTTAACATTATAAATTGTTTAATGACTTTTTAAATCTTATATTTATAATTTCATTAATGCTTCTGTATAGTTTTTAATTTAATTTGATATCCTGTTAGTCGCCTTGCTTCTCATTATTGGGGAAAAGATGGTATATACATGAAAACAACAATATAAACTACATGTTTCAGATAATAATGTTGACTATATTTTTGTGTGTATAAACAATATTTTAGCAGTGCAAAAAAATGTACTTAGTCTCGGCCACCCTAAGAGACACATTGGTGAGGATGCAAGAGATGGCCTTCTCAGTGGCTGCACCCTTCCTTCGTTATCTTTCACTGGCATGTGGAACTCCCTTTTGAGGGAGACTAAGCTGCCCCGTTCCACTGGCATGGAAAGATATTTCTATTCTTATGGGTTTTCAGCAACTAACTGGCTGCTGAGGATAGAGCTCTTAATGTGTGGATGCTATACTTTATTTCTGGATCCTGGTCAGAGCCATTAAACTATTGTACTGTTTCTTAAAAATGGAAAAATGTGTATTTTCAGATGATCCTTGCAGCGCAAGGATCGAGCGGGAGAGGTTCGTAGCAGCAGCGTGGCAGGGGATCCATTTCGGATGACGCCGTCCCTGCGGCGAAATCATCCATCTCTCTTCCGTTTAGGGTTGGAGCCTGCAGCACCATATTCAGCCAGATTTTATTCATGGACAACCTCCGTGAATAAAATCTGGCTGAATATGGCGCGGCGGGCTCAAACCCTAAACGGAAGAGAGACGGACAATTTCGCCACAGGGATGGCGTCGTCCGAAATGGACCCCCTGCCATGCTGCTGCTACGAACCTCTCTCGCTCGATCCTTGTGCTGCAAGGATCATCTGAAAATGGCCTAAGACAAGTATTTTAGTAATATGCTAGTGCTAAAAATGTTAAGTTCATTTTCACTTGGGTTTATGCAGTGTTATTTTTGTTAAACATAATATCTATCCTGTTGTGATCAATGCTTTTCATCTATTTTCTATCTTTCTCACCCTAAGTTAAATCTAAGTAACTTAAAATCTTGTTTAAAGAAAGTACAGTAGTAACATTATTTTTACTACTTTTTTTTTATTATTAGATGCCTGATCATGCATCTTGCCCTGGACCCTGTGCCAACTCTCAGCAGCCCTGTCCATAATGAGAAGATGCAGAAAAAGGGAAACAGAGTAGTGCAAGACAGAAGTAAAAAGAAAAAAAAACTGGAATCAAAAGCATGACAGAACCCATAAAGGGTGATGGTAGTGGTGATTATTACAGTTGTCCCTCCACATATGCGGGTTAAGCATTTGTGGATTTGATTATTTGCCAATTACTAAATATGTTCTCTCTAGGCATTTTCTGGGTCCTCCAGTGCAATCTTATTGTATGCATCTGCCAGAAGCTGACCGTAAAGTCACACTGGAGGACCTAGAGATTCCTAGATAGAACAGATTTCTAAGCATTTGTAAGTCATCCAGTGCAATTCCATGGTCAACATCTGATGGAAACATACCATGGAATTGTGCTGGAGGGCTGATAAATGCCTGGAGAAGTGTTCTCTTGGGTAAATAATAATAATAATCGTGGGCCTACAGTATATTTGTGTTTTTCCACTTTTGTGGTGATCCTCTGTCCCTAACCCTCACAAAAGTTGAGGGCCGACTATATATTTATTTCTATTCCACCTTCCCCCCAATCTGGGACTCAAGGTGGCTTACAAATGTTAAAACAGATACAGCTAAAAATGTATGCTATGCAAAAGTTAAAATATAATTCAACTATCAATAAAACTAAAAGTAGCTAAAAAGAGACCAATGAAAACATTAGCAAATATAAACAACTCAGTACATGAAAGGCCCTTTCCCTCTGAGGGGTCAGCCCTCAAAGGCCTACCAAAACAAAAAGGTCTTCAGCTGCCTAGGAAAGGACAACAGTCTAGCCTGTGAAGGGAGTGAGTTCCAAAGGCTAGGAGCAACCACCGAAAAACTCCTCTCGTGTTCACACCAGATGTACTTGTGAGGGTGATGGGACAGCAAGAAGGGCCTCCTCAGAAGATCTCAAGACATGAGTTGACTAGTACAGGTTTTTAAATGACAGAGTAGAAGCCAGAAAAGAAAACAAGTGGGGATTTTAAATATATACTGTATATTGTTGTTGTAATGTGCCTTCAAATCAACTCCAACATGGATCTTCTCTCATAGGGTTTTCTTGGCAAAAGAGAAAGTTTTTCATTGCTTTCCTATAAGGCAGAGAGAGTCTGACTTGCCTAAGGTCACCAGTGGGTTTCCAGAGTTGAGGGGGATTCAGATCCCTGATCTCTTAAAATCCAAAACATTAGGAGATTCAGTTGCTTAAGATCTGATTCTACTATCTCATTGTTATCAAGGGTCACCTATCCCCCCAAAAACAGTCATTACAACTCAGTCAGAAAAAATGGCTAGGGTCCAGATCCGAGAGATACTATATGACTATACCAGAGCAAGATGGAGCCCTTAATAAGGAGAAACATAAGTAAGAAAATCTATTACACCTGTATTATGCTATAGATTCTCATTTATACAACCAAATCCAGAGCAGGATATTTCTAACTTGATTTCTGTGTGTGGCACTGAGCATTGCAGGAGTCTACCACCACTTCTAAGGAAGTTAGCAATTGTAATGTTCTGCATTTTCCAAGGATGAAATAAGTGAATTTTCTTACATGACCTATCTTGTCTGACATACAAATAATTTTGTTTAGACTTTTAACTTTTTCAATCCCTAGGAAAATGAAGAAGACAGTTAACATTTTAAAAAAGCTGCTTGGAAGTGGAAAATATGTTAAAACAGACATATCAGAGAAATCGTTCACATTGGTGACTGCAAGATGCTTGCCCAAATAAGGATTTGCTTTTCCTCCAGACTCTGGCTTTGTCAAGTATCCAGAAGAGAAATCTAGTAGCCATCATGAAAGCCTATCCATTCACCTCCATCATTAGAAACCAATACATTAAAACCAGCACCAAGAAGTTCATTCACATGAGAATAGCAGACATGACAGAAAAATGGGGAGGCAGTAATTTGTTTGTTGCACAGCCAGGCCCTTGCAATCATTACCTTTAAGTGTCAGGAGCAATAGTTCCTGACACTTTTTGGCTCTGCCTATCAGTATGACCTGAATCCTGAACTCCTAGCTCTGATCCCTTGATTCCTGACTTCAACTCAACAGTTGCTTATGAATCAGTTCTGATATGAAATTACCCATTACAACAGTGAATGGAGAACACGTGGTCTTCCAAATGTTACTGGGATCCAGTTCCTGTCACCCTTGACTATTTGTCATGTTGGATGGGGCAGGTAGGAGTTTTGGCCTTCCAAATGCTATTGGATTCCATGTCCCCCAACCCTGGCCTAGACAGCTATGGGAAGATAGAGTACTAGCAAATGTGACCATGATAACCAACCATCAGAAGTTTCTATGTGTACTATTAGCTATTACATCTGAACAATCCCAGTCAAGCCTCACAGACTATTCTGTAATAATTTATCATACAGATTCTGAAAGAATGTTGTAAGATTTAACTACAAAAGAAACTTCAAAGTGAAGAACAGATCTCTGTACAGATGAGTTAGTTCCTTACCACAAGAGCTTCGTGACTTTCCACATAGAGCAATTGGCTATGGTGCAACTCTGAGTAATTGTTAACATGGATAGTCCACTTCTCTTCAAATTAAAAATAAAATGATAAAGTTACTTGAGTTGTCAACCTTTAAACATTTCATTCATATCAATATATATGTTTATGTTCGGTTCTGTTTGGATCAATGACTGAGTTAGAAACTCAAAGGGTGAAATGTCCCCTCACATACATTGTCAGAAAAAGTACTTTTCTCTTTATGTTAATGATGTATTGAATAAAATCAATTTCATGTTGATGCATACATGTCATGAGTGTGATACAATTTGAAAGGAAAAAAATTCATTGTAGCTCTCATTTGCCTCTGAGATTATTTAGTTGTTGCCTTATCAAATCTCAGACCATAACTAACAATAACTGTCATTGAACAATTTAAGATGTGTTCTATAGAAAACAGAAAAGGGTAAACATTTTGAAAATGGAAAGGATTTAAAGAGAACTTTGTGGTAATTTTAAAAAAATCTCTATTTTTCAAAAATCATACCCTGCCTAACAGTTTATCTGACCTAATATTTTATATGCTTTATATTGTACATATTTCACAACAAAAATTCATCAGGATTAGAAACAATATAGTATTGGTGTGTTTCTTTTTAAAAAAGTTTATATTTCAACAGTCTAAATACAAGATGAGTAATATTTTCAAAGAATGCTGTACCCTCCCTTCACTGTTTTAATCTACACCAATCAGATTCATTTATAGGAAAAGAACTAGAGCTTTGGGGTCTTACTGTGGTGTAAATTCCTGTTCCAATTTATTCTCTGGATTCTAAGTCCATGTAGTACGGTATGTGCATCCAAGTATTTGGCACCAGAAATGTTTCTGTCTGTATTTCTTCATGTCTAACATTCAATTGCTATTAGTTGCAAATACTGAGAGAGAGAAAAACCCTGTCTGTGTGCACACATTAAAGCAACAAGAAAAGCCCAAAACTGATTCCAGATCCATGCAGACACTGAGGTCTTGCCAGTATCAGAAGAAAGGGGAGCTGCAGTTGTGAAGAATTCCACATTACAACTTTGAGTATAACTAGCATTCTGCTCAGCAAAGAATTTACAGGGCTGCTGTTGATGTCCAATTCAAAATATTAGAGAAAGATAGCAGAAACAGGATATACTTTCCCCTGTAAACCTTCAAAATAATGGCCAAACTAGAGAATTGGGGTAATTCCAGGTAATCCACCCTGCCTAGGATACTACCAGTTGCTTCTCAAATTGTACAATGAACCCAGACCTCTCCCCTTCAAGGAAATAGCTAACACACATTGGTAACTGCTTAATGCAGTGTAGATGTGTAAATTGCTATTGCTTAAAACAATTTGTAAGCCGCTCTGATAGCTTTGTGGCTGAAGAGCATAAGCCGCTCTGATAGCTTTGTGGCTGAAGAGCAGAGTATAAATGAATGAATGAATGAATGAATGAATAAAAATACTTCTAAGGAAACTACATTTCCCCTTTCTTTAAAGTACAGTACTTTTGCCACTGGGAAAAAAATTCAGTTTTGCTGACTGTGGTTTCATGTGACTGCGGATGATCATGTCTTATACTTAAAATGGCAGCAATGGGAACATGGACATGCTGAAGCATCCATGTGCACGTCACTGCCATTTACTAATGTGGGCCACAATTATCCATATTTTTTGTCATCCATGTGCGATTCTGAAACCAAACCCCATGGATCCAGAGGGCCCACTGTAATTTATTTTTTTTGTGTGTGTTTTAAAAATATCTGTATGATCTAAGCAGCCCAAATATTCTAAAGGCACCAGATTCTATCCGATCTTGGAAACAATGAAGGGTCAGCCCTGGTTAGTACCTGAATGGGAGACCGCCAATAAATACCAGATGCTGTAGGCTGTATTTCAGAGGAAAGAACTGGCAAAACCACCTCTGAGTATTCCTTGCCTAAGAAAAACCTATGAAATTCATGGTGTTGTCAGAAGTCGACAGGTAACTTGTAGGTGCACACATGCACACGCGCACACACAATCTAAGCACTCTTCTAATGTACTCTGGAAATATGGGTGCAATCAAAATGAGCAAGCCTAGTTTCTCCTCAGTTTAATATCCTGAAATAGTTCTGTGAACGTTTTCTGTTTCTTTTCCTCATGCTCCCCACTTTCTAGCATGGAAGCATGTGCTATCTGCTTTTCTCTTTAAAAAAAAAAAGAGAGAGAGAGAGAGAGAGAGAAAATGGAACAGAAAGGATAACTATCCTAGCACTCCCTCCTTTAAAAAGGAAACAATGGTAACATCCTCCAGAACCAGTAAACAGTCATTGAGATTAATCTTAGGGGTGTCCTTGTCAGGAATTGGTTACTGAACCCTGAATTTTAAAATGGCCAAACAACTGCAGAAATCATGCTGAGTTATAATGACTGACTCAATTACTCCATGAACTGCCAGTCATGCTAATCATGCTACAGCTGCATGAGAAGGATTGCATCAGAAGAAGGGTTACTACAGTACAAAGCCATGTAGTATGAAAATCTGATGCAATGTAACTATGTGCTTGGTTAAGCCAATGGTGTGCTGAATTGTATATAAGCAAGCCAGATCAGTGTTCATTCTCTTCCTATGATACTCTGATGCCTGGCATAGCACTTTGTCTTTGTACATACTGAAACGAATAATAATAATAATAAAATTTATTTATACCCCACCCCTACTACTGAAGATTAAAAGCACCTCCTGTTTTCTGGATGCCGAACACTCTGTGTTTGTGAGTATTCTTAGGAAAGGGTTGCTACCTAGTCTACTGAGACGGGGGACTGAATGTCCTATCATCCCCTGACAATGGTTATGGGCCCAGTTGATTGATCTCAGATTAGATAAGGTGCACCTGGGAAGTTTCTCAGAAACTTTTTTGAGTGCTTTTGGCTAGGTGGCTGAGAAACAGTTAAGTCATTTTTAACTGGCTCTGTTTTGGCCAGGCTTTATCAGTAGCTGACCTTGGAGTATTGCCAGCTGCTGGCTGTTTGAGTTTCACAGTTAGTGAAGTTTTTTTGTTTTTTGGGGGTTTTTTAGACAGCATCATGGCAGAGACTGCAAGCTCTGTATGCTTTGAGAAGCTGAATGACAGCAATTATCCAGTATGGAGAATATACATGCAAGCTTTGTTAATTAAAGACCATTTGTGGCATGTTTTAGTGAATGAGAGTGTAATCCCAGAAGGCTCTGAAAATAAGATTGCAGCATTCAGACTGGCTGATCAAAAAGCCAGGGCTGAGATTCTTTTATGTCTAAGCCCCTCCCAAATGACTCATGCTGCAGAAAAAGTTACAGCTTTTCAGCTCTGGACGGCAGTATAACGTGTTCATCAGAGCTCCTCATACCTCTCAAAGATGATTTGGTCTAAGAGACTGTATAACACAAAGCTGTGCCCTGAAGGCTGTGTGAAAACACATTTGGAGGAGATGAGACAGCTTCTCCAAGAGGTAGCCAACAGGGGGGTTGAAATTCCAGAAGCCCACAGGTGTTTCATATTGCTGGACAGATTGTCAAAGGAATGGGATTTCCTGATCTAAGTCTGCAAAGCATCAGAGAGCATGATTTATCTGTAGACCTTGTGGCTGGATGTATTCTGGAAGAGGTCAAGCGCAAGCAGTTTGATTCCAGGCCAGAGAAGATTGTGGAGGAAGGAGCCTGCAGCTATGTCAGATGCTGCTTCAGATGTAAACGGCCTGGACATCTGCAAAAGGACTGTAAAATGCCTGCACACAAGAAAATGAGGGGCAGCAGAAATAAAGGGCAAAGGAGGGGTGCATCCGCTCAGGCTGGAAGCCATACCTTAAGAGTAATGCACTATCCTGATGGTAATGAGGGGAAAACTTGGTTATTAGATAGTGGGGCAACTCACAATATGATAAATGATGTGAAAATGTTAAGCAATGTTAAAAATGCTTCTATAATCAATATTACACTTGCAGATGGTGCTCCCAGCAAGGTGCAGAAAATGGGCACTGCATATATCCCATATTTTGACAAAGATTTTGATGATGTGTTATGTGTTATCAAACTGGAAAACTGCATATTGAGTGTGTCCCAAATTACCACAGAAGATTATAAGGTGATATTGAAGGGGATCAATGTACAGTAACAGGAGGACATAACATGAATAATGTCTGCAAGAGGGATAAAGAAACATGGGTTGTATTACATGTTACCTAAAGGGAAAGTGGCAAATGTGAATCCTGCAGACAACGTGCCCCTACATGACAAATGTGTTCATTATTACCATAGACTAATGAGCTATGCTAGTTACAAAGGGTTAAAGGAGCTAGCAAAGGTTTGCCCTAGTCTAAATATGAAATACTGCCCAAGGTTTTTAGAATGAGCTGTGTATAGAAAAGTTAAGGTGAAGGCTTTCCAAGTTGCCAAAAAGACCAAGTGTGTTACCCAAAGACCCTTTGAGGTTGTGCATGCTGACCTGGCAGGCCCCTATAAACCCTTTGTAGGGGGTAATCATTATTTGTTTGTAACTGTGGACAGACACACTAGGTACACCTACATGTATTTACTGAAGGAGAAAAGTCAAGCTGCAGATAAATTCTGTGATTGGGTGAACATGGTGGAATGCGAATTCCCTTATTTTGTTTCCAGTCTAGTGACTAATAAAGGAGGGGAATTCTTATCCAACAATCTGCAGAACTGGATGCGTAGGAGGGGCATCAGGCACAAGACCACAAACCCAGCGTCTCCAGGGGAGGATGAGCTTGCTGAAAGAAAAATTGGGATGCTAAAGAGTATGATGGAGTACATGATGGAAGATGCACAAGCCCCAGCTGGGCTGTGGGAGGAGGCAGTGAGAACTGCTGCCTATCATATGAATAGACTGTGGACGTCCAGTGTCAATCAGACCACATATTGTCTACTGTATGGTAGAGCACCAAAACTCAAGCACCTGAGGATTTTGGCGCAGTTTGCAAATGTACTTATTCACCCTAGCCTAAGGAAGCCTGGGCAGCCTAAGACCAGGAGACTGTGTTTTCTTGGCTATGAGGGTAATAAGTACATATTTTCCCTCTCTCCTGGTCTGATGTCTGGCTTAGCACTTTGTCTCTGTACATACTGAAACTACTGGAGATTAAAAGCACCTCCTGTTTTCTGGACGCCAAACACTCTCTGTGTGAGTGAGTATTCTTGGCAAAGGGTTGCTACAAGTCTGCTGAGACAGTTTTTGGCTACTTCTGGGGATTGCATGTCCTATCAACCCCTGACAGTCCCCCCCCCCGAATGAACTTTCAAGCTTCCTAGAGCAAACTGAGCATGGCTCAATCAGAAATTATTCCAGTGAGAAAATTTGTAATTTGAATCCATTGGTTCATGTTCTGGTCTCCGGAGCAGGGGAAAACAAGCTTGCTCCTTCTTCAATATGGCATCCCTTTTCTGACTTTCCCCCTACACATACTAGCTATATGTTTGTAATTTTCTTTGATGATTTCCCCCTTCTTCCATTTCTTGTACATGTCCTTTTTGAATCTCAGCTCATCTGAAAGTTCTCTATGTATCCATCCTGGTTTCTTCAGACACGTCCCACATTCCCTCCTCATTGGAATTGTCTGTAATTATACCATCAATAACTTCCCTTTAAGAAGTTCCCATCCATGGTGAATTCCTTTCTTTTTGAGTATTTCTGACCATGGGATCTCACGCAATACTTCCCACAGCTTATTGAGTTCAGCTCTCAGAAAGTCTAGAGTGCATGTCTGGCTAGCTTTGTTATCCCTTTCCCTCTGTATAACAAATCCCAGGAGAACATGGTCACTCCTACCCAAGGAGTACTTCTACTTCTACCCCATTGGCCAATTCATCCCTTTGGTTAAGATAAAGTTCAAAATAGCTGACCCCCTCATTACCATCTCCACTTTCTAGACAGTGAAATTATCTGCAATGCAAGTGAGGAATTTGATTACGCTTACATTTATTTATTTATTTATTTATTTGCAGAATCTGACTCCCAACAAATATTGAGGAGGTTGAAATCTCTTACTATTGCTTTTGATTTTGAAAATTTGGTCATCTGTTCTAGGAAGACATTATTCAAATCTGTGGTATGGTTTGGAGATTTATAGTAGGCCCCACAATGATGTCACTGTTGTATCCCTGTTCTTTAATTTTTACCCAAATGTTCTCAATCTGTGTTTCATCCTTTACATCATGGCTCTCCTCACAGATGTACACTTCCCTGACATATAATGCTACTCCTCCTCTTTCCTGCTTAGCCTGTTCCTTTGGAATAGAGTATACCCCTCTATTAATATATTCCAATCATGTGATTCATTCTACCAGGTTTCAGTGATGCCGATTAAGTTATATTTGCCTTACTGTGCTAAGAGTTTAAGGTCATCTTGTTTATTCCCAATGCTCCGTGCATTAGTGTAGAGACATTTGAGACTCTGAGACTTTCTCTCCAGCCACTTCCTTACTGTATTCTTTCTCAAATTGTTGGTTTGTACTATTGATCCAATTCCTTCTGAATCATTGAAGTTTTTGTCCCCAATACTGAACAGGAGACTCATCCTGTTTTAAATACCAGACCTGTAGAATTCTCATGAAGTTGTCCTATGAGCCACAATGCATGTTATCTGAAGACATCATCTACCTGTTCTAGGTTTTCTTAAGTGGAAACCAAGAAGAACACAGGATCCAATAGCGGGTGACAACCCATGAACAGGTTCCATGAGATTTATATGGATATTCTATAATGAAATTTTACATACAAACACTCTGAGAGAATGAGTTCAAATAAACATATCTCCATTAAGTACTAAATATTGCTTCTAAAATGGACCTTTTTCTTATAGCTAGGAGGTAAGGTTCCTAAAAGGAGCTCTGGATTGCTTTTCTTTTAAAGTAGCCTAAAATATTTTTCTTTTATTCTCCATTCTCCAAAGTATGCAAGGTTTAAGCTAAAATAAATGCCATGGCAGAATTTTGAAGTCAACTAGGATCTGGGAGAAAACAAGGCAAGAATGTATTACACTCCTTGACTTAGGAACTTTAAGAAGAACTTCTACATATGATCTAGGAAGAATGCCAGATTTAACCACCACTATAATACAACTATAGAAAATACATTCAGAGAAAGATGAAGGCAGATAGATATAAAAATATTCCACATTTCCCCTCTTATTTCAATCAAAAAAGAGTGTATGAGAAAGTCTGTCTCTTATGTTTTACTAACCTCATAAAAACAACATTATCACATTCCAGGTTAAAGGTATTAAAGCACTGAAATACATATTTTGGGATAGCTATTATCAATACACATTACCACAATAAAAAGCACTCTTACCTGTCCGTTTTTATATGATCAGAACCAAATGGCACAAACCCACAAAACATACGGCCAGATTCCCTTCACCCTCCCTCCCCCCTGTGTGTGTGTGCATGTGTTTGGTCATTGGAAGAGATTTCTGCAACTTCCAGACTGACTCATCTTTAAGTCTGTATCATCACCTAATAGATAAGCCTGCAGAAGTCCCTTTTTGTGAAGCATTACTTAGAAGAAAAAATATCACCTCCACTAACGGAGCGCAGAAGAACTCTTCCATCCAGACTTATTTTTATATATTAAAAAAAAATCTGTTTTCTGTTCAAATAAGATGTATAACTAAAGCAAAGTAATACAGTAGAGAAATGAAGTTGACTTAAGTCCTCTGGCCTTTCATTTTTATCTTAATACACCTTAATAACCATGTATTACACAATATATTTGAAATGTGACCACATGGTTCTTCTGAGTAAAGTTTTACATGCTCAGGTTATTCCCCATCCCATGTACACATGCCAACTCCATTTTAAGGGTCTATTTTCATTTAATATTTGAACATTAATATAACCTATGCCTGTCTTTAAAAATGGTTCCAAAAATACAAAACAAATATTGGACTGTGTGGATAAAATGGCTTTTCCAGATGGTGTGTCATTATATGCTTACGATGTGGAAGATAGCTATGAAGAATCAACAGGGTCAAAAGAGAAGAGTCTTCTTTTAAAAATGAGATAAAATAGTTCTACTGAGATCCTTAGGTACTTAGAGCAACAAGGTGCCCAACCAATACCAATACCAATACCAATACCAATGGGGTTTTTGAATACTAAGTAATCACTTCCTTGGAAAATCTATAGCTGTTACAAGGAAAGGAAGAAGTTTCTGAGCCTCACCCCTCCAACACACACACACACACACACACACACACACTGAGTCCTAAATTTTGAAAGCAATAAATCTTATGCTTATGTATGCAAACAGTATTTTGGACTGTGAATAGAAGGGAATATATCAAGCAGTCCCCTTAGGGGCTTTTAACATTCATTTATTTATTGAGCCTTTAGGCTACATTTCAGCAGCATTTTCAAGCTTGTCTCAATAACAAAAAGGCAGCTACATAATTTCTTCTTTAAGTTAAAAATCAGAGTTCTATGACTGCTAAATCCAAAGCTTTAAAGAAAAGTATAGTAAAACTTGCAAATAAGTTACAAGAGCTGATAACATTGTCTTACTACTAATACTGCTACTACATTAGTAAGCTCTTGAATTATATAGGAAGTTTCTGCAGAAATCGCTTTAGAGGAAGATTTATTATGGTTTATACAGAGCAAGGAAGTGGGGGAAAAGCAAGTTCTTCATTCAAGGAATACTAGATTTTGATAAAGTACAACACTACAGCTAAAATAAATTCTGATTAGTCTACCAACCAGTATGTTTTCATGTGTCTCCCTTCCTCATCCACTCTAGTTGGAATTTGTGTTTTGGGGAACCAAGCCCACTATTCCCATTTCAGAACTGCATGTTAATATAGATGTTTCCCTCCTAGATTAACACTTCTACTGTTTTATAACTAATATGAGTATGGTGGTTATGGGACTGGCCATGAAGATCTAAGGAATAATGCCCACATCACAAAGGACAAAGACACTTCCACACAACTATGGGCATTTTTGATAATGTTTAGATGATTTTGTTTTGCTTTGCTGTTTTGGTCAGTGCTTTGCTTTCTACAGTACAGCTTTCTTCTGTATAAGTTTGGAGTACCAATGTCAAACGCTGTCAACCAAATCCATTATTTGACCATGGACAAATATTCCATGAAACCACAATGCTAAAAGTACATAAATAATTGGCCTATTGCCAATTTAGCTCAATTGCCTTTTAAAAACTAGCTTCAATTTTGCTTTATTACTCTTCTAATTCCTTCATTTCTTTAACAGAAATTTTAATTTGACCCTGATAAGAGTCAAACAGAAGAATTACTTTTTTAAAATGTTCACATCTATAGTGGGCTTATCTATCACTGACTGCTTTCACATGTTCTCTCATTTCTAAACAGATCTCCTACTGCTACCACAAAACTTCACCATTAGCCATTCTGGCTGGGACTGACAGGAAATAAAGTCTAAAACAACCAGAAACTGCCATGTTGGGTGTGGGGGAGAATGGTTTGGAGCTAGCCATCTGCTCTGTTGTAAGGATGGGAAGAATATTTGAAAATATTGGAAGGGGGTGGAAATTATTCAAAAACATGTTTTTCAAAAATCAAGAAACTTTGCGAAGAATTCTGGGCTAATTAAAATTTTTGCAGTTTGGGACTTCTATGCAAAATCTGCACATGGCTGATTTGTAGAGAAAAGAGCATTTTCTGAACAGGAAATAGCATTTCTTTCACACGAAAAAAAATCACACTATTGCATGCATTGTACAGCATTTTATGCACAAGAAGTGGCATTTTATATCCAGCAAGTAATATGTCTGCATAGAAATACTATTTTCTACGCAGGTAATGCTGTTTTCTGCACAGAAAATGCTATTTTCTGCCCAGACGTACTACATGTGAATTTTGCACAGACTAAGTCCTAAACTATGAATACTCTTCAAAAACTGCATTTTGAAAGACTTTCTCACAGCTGGAATAAAATTGCTAAGATTAGTCATTGCTTCTATGAAGAAGAAGAAATGCATATCCTAATACAGTTATCCCTCTGTAGCCACGGATTTGGTATCCACGGATTTAAGTATTCACGGCTTGAAAATATTCTTTAAAAAATAATAATCCAAAAAGCAAACCTTGATTTTGCCATCTTATATAAGGGACACCATTTTGCTATGCCATTGCATACAATGGGACTTGAGTATTCACGGATTTTGGTATCCACTGAGGATCCTGGAACCAAACCCCAGCAAATATGAAGGGACAACTGTACATTGCTTCGTGATTTAAACTGATCCATAGTAGATCAGCTTCATGAAATGGCAAGTTGCATTTTGGAGTGACCCCTCTAAACCAGTATTTGATCCTCGTTTGTTTGTTTTTGTAATTTCGGTGCCAAATTATACTTAACTATTCTGCATGCAAAGCATACTGTCCCTTGAATAAACCAAGAACGAGTGGATTAAGTTACTTGCAAAGAAAGGGGGAAGTACATGAATACAAGAATTAGAGGATTTTCTGAATACAGCAGCAATTTTTAAATATTTTTTTTGAAAAATGAATTCTTAATATCCTTTGTCACATTAATAGTTCACTTGTTTTGCAACTGATTTGTACCAGCTGATTAAAGTAACTTTTTTCAATATGTCAATTCTTTAAAAATAGACTACTAATTGACAGTATTTCATCAGATCCTTCCTGATCCAAATGTCCAAATCTTCTGTCTTACAGCAAACCTTTCCTTCACTTAATCTAGCTAATTATGCCATGACCATTATGGAAGGGCAAAGGGAGATAAAAGTGAATGTATCTTACAAATGTGTTATCTACATAAAGACTAATTTTTTAAGAGTAAATAAGTTCATACACCTAGCCAAAACTAGAAGGCAGTACAGAGAGTAGGCTACTTTGGATGAAATATTTATAAAATATTTAAAGAATTAAATCTATTTACATGTGCTGGATTGTCTGTTGGAACCAATGGGAGCTTTCGTCCTGAGCCTAATTTCTCTCTCTCTCTCTCTCTCTCTCTCTCTCTCTCTCTGTGTGTGTGTGTGTGAGAGAGAGAGAGAGAGAGATTGAGAGAGAGAGAGAGAGAGAGAGAGAGATTACAAGCCTGTCCAAGGGAAGGAGGGGGACTGGAAATGAGTGGATCATAATCGAAAATGAACATATTAAATGGACTGAAACATGACCACAGCTTTGATTGGTAGCATCTTTTCGCATCTGTCAAAACCCTGATGCAGTGTGGGACATAGATCTGTGCATAAGACAACTCATTCACCATATGGTAAAGCCACACTCCCAAGCCTGCCTGCTGGAAGAATGGCAGGAGATGGGGGTTCATATGGAAGTCAGTCACTGTGTGTCTCTTCCCTGCCACCTGGGAGTGAAGCAGACCTTACAACCCCAAGCTGGACTTGTTCCTGACTGGTTTCACTTCAAAGAGGATTACCAAAACTTCACAGTAATGCCTTCTTTGGTACTGAATAGCATAAACTTTCATCCAGAAGGTCAGATTCAACCATAGCATCACCAAGTTAGGATAAGACTCAGCATACAATGGAAAGGACTTTTGCTTGAGACTCTGGAGAGATGCTAACATTCAAGATAAAAAATATTTGGCTTAATCCAATGGCACTACCTATCCACAATGGTGCGATTGCATGCTCCTTTGAGGCAAGAAGCTATGCTGATGGCAGCAGTGCTACTATTTCCTGTTGTGTGCTTTCAAGTCACTTCTGACTTATGGTAACCCGAAGGTGACCCTATCACTGGGTTTTCTGAGGCTGAGTGTGTGTGACTTGCCCAAGGTCATCCAGTGTGTTTTCATGACTGAGTGGGGATTTGAACCCTGGTCTCCAGAGTCATAGTCCAACACTCAAACCACTATGCCACACTGGCTCTTAGCTGGGTCTCCCATGTCACACAGGCTTTTGCTGAGAAGCCAGACTAATTGTGCCAAACATCTACTGAGGAGCAGCAGCAGTGGAGGGTGATACTAGCAGAGGATATCTCAGAGACAAGGGCAGTAGGACCATAGCTAATGCTTGCCAGTACTGTGCAGAAGGAGGCATGGTAAACCCATTCTGAATGTCTTTTACCATGAAAATCCTAAGATGAGACAATCCAAAGTGAAACAAGATATAGTGCCAGAAGATGAACCTCCCAGGGAAGATGGCACTCAATGAGCTACTGGGGTAGAGCAGAAGACAACTATGAGTAACACTGTGGCTAATGATGCAACAGGACTCAACCTGAAATTACGTTCAGCTGCTGATGTGCTCAGAGGTGAAAGGAAGGACTGCACAACATATATTATAGGAACAAGGAACGTGAGAAGGCTGAATCAGGGGAAGCAAGATATTGTAAATGAAGAAATTGAACATATAGACATTGCAATACTTGGGATGAGTGATCTAAAGTGGACAGGAATTGAACATCTAGATAACTACACAGTGCTTTACTCAGGAAATGAAAAACTAAGAAGAAATGGGGTGGCATTAATAGTGAGGAAAGATGCAGCAAAAGCAGTCAAAAGATATAATGCAAAGTATGGCTGAAAAATATCAATAAGGCTTCATCGAAAATTCATCAGTATAACCATAATCCAAGTGTATGCATCAACTAAAAAGGCAGAAGAAAAAGAAATTCAAAGATTCTATGCTGGAGTCCAGGAGCAAATTGATCACACACCAAAACAGGACTTCTTGTTAATCATAGATGATTGGAATGCAAAAGAAGGAAACAAAGGACAATCAAAGACTCTAGGAAAATTTGACCTTAGACCAATCAAGAAATGAAGCAGGAGAGTGACTGACTGAATTTTGTGAGGCCAACAGTTTGTTCATGCCATGTCCCTGGTTTTATAGAGATATTCAGATAGCTTTACTTGCTGTATTAGATAGCTAGTTAGCATCTCTGGGCCTGCTAGTAGTCACACCAGTGACCTGATGTGAGCAGAGGGCATTATGGGAGGCTGGGTTAATTGGTATGTGCTGGTGGAAGTCTGCACAGTGTGTCAAGGCTGTTTCTCTTGGGAAAGTTTAAAGAGTGAAGCATGGAGCTGACAGTACCACTTAGCAGGTGAAGGGTGAGGGAAACCAAAACCTAGGGAATATATTAATGATGGGGTCTTGGCGCCAAGACTTGAGATCTGTCAATGAACTGTTACTGTGCACATCTGATTCCTGAGACAATAAAACATTTCCAGTGATGCCTGCTGTTTGAGCGATTGGGTGTTGATGGAGTTCATCACAAACACATTCTTCAAGCAACCAAAGAGATAACTGAAGGCCAAATCAGACACCTGATGGCCAATACAGAAATCAAATAGACTACATAATTGGAGCCAGAAGATGGAGAAGCTCCATTCTCTCTGCAAAAACAAGACCAGGAGCAGATAGTGGCACAGACCATGGACTGCTAATATGAAAACTTACAGTAAACTAAAGAAGAACACTAAACCAGTGGTTCTTAGCTTGTCGTCTGTAGACCCCTTGGGGGGCATGATGTCTCCACAGGGGTCCTGCAAAGGCTTGAAGGCTGTTCAGACCAACTCCTCCCCGCAGAGGAGCAGCCATGTGACAGGAGCCAAGGCAAAGGTAGGCTGGCTGGCTGGGCCTGTGCATTGCCTATCACATGGACACTCCGCTGAGGGATGGAGGGGGGTTGAGCAGCTGAGAGACAGCAGAGCTGACAGCCAGCCACCCAGCGCCCTTCTATAAAACAAGGAACTGAGGTGATACGATGGTTGGGTCGGGGGGGGGCGCTTTTCTTCCATACTTTCTCTTCAAACAGTGACACCACCAACAAGAACCCTTTGAGTCTCCAGCTTTAGGCTGAGGCAGCTACACCCTCCCTCATGACTCCTCCTCTTCCTCTTTCATCACCACCACCTCAACTGCTCCTATACTCCCAAACTCAAGTTCCTAAAGTTTGTAACTTCCTCCTCCACATTGGGGGGATTGCTAAAAAGATTAATAAACGGGTCCTAGAGCAAATCAAGCCTGAACTCTCCCTAGAAGCCAAGATGACTAAACTGAGACTATCATACTTTGGACATATCAGGAAAAGACACAACTTCCTAGAAAAGACAATAATGCTTGTTAAGGTAGAAGGCAATAGGAAAAGAAGAAGACTGCATTATAGGTGGACAGATTCAATCAAGGCTGATCAGGTATAAAAATAGTTTCTTTTTTTCAAGAGTTATTTAATTACCCTTCCTTCCTGCCTGATACATTCAGTGTAAGTTTACAAAGCTCATAACTATACCCTCCTAACTCAGCAGCCCTTGAATCTATATTTTTTTTTAAAAAAAAAAACCTGCCATGCCAACTGACCTCACAGCCAGGGCCAGGCTCAACATGAAGCAATATGAAGCAGTTGCTTCAGGCAGTTTCTTCCAAATTCCTTAAAGAATATGGAATGGGAAGGCAGTTTAACATAGCAGAAAAAATGTATGCTAAGCTTCACAGAATCAAGATGGAGGCTCTGCCTTACAATACCATTACCAATATATGGTAATGGTGCCACAGTGTTACACCCAAAGATTTTAAATGCAACTTCAACATAAAGTTTACACAATAAAGACAACTCACTATGAAACAAGCCTCACGCATGACAGAATGCCAGGGCATCACTAGCGGGTGCAGGGTGTATGGACTGCACCAGCTGACACCTTTAGAGGGGTAGCACCAGCACCCCACTCCCCGGCTGCACTTACTTTGCTGTACCACTTACTCAGGGATCACCCCTTCTAGGCAGGCATAAACCTCCCAAGTAAGCATAGCAGCACAGTAAGCATAGCGGGGGGAACCACAATAGTTCCTGCATCTCTCCCTAGCCCAGGGGAGAGAAAGGAACCACTGCCATAGCAGCATGCCTCTTCGCTGTGTTTATGTCACTGTGTTCTGCTTACTCGGGAGTCACCCCTTCTAGGCAGAAATGAAACTCAGCAGCAGTTCATGCCTGCCTAGAGGGGATGATCCCCAAGTAAGTGGCACAGCAAGTAAGCATGGCGGGGGCGGGTACCACAATGGTTCCTTTCTCTCCCTAGCCTAGGAGAGAGAAAGGAAAAGCCACTGTTGCGGCACCTCCCCTGCCCCATGCTTACTTCACTGTGCCCTTCCCTCAGGGAGATGTTGCCCCTTCTCAGCAGGCAACAACCTCCACAGCAGTTCATGTCTGCCCAGAAGGGGTGATCCCTAAGTAAGCAGCACAGTGAAGTAAGCACAGTGGGGGGACTGTGGTGGTGATGGTTGCTTTCTCTCCCTTGGGCCAGGGAGAGAAAGGAGCCACTGTCATTGTGGCCCCCACGCACCATACTTCCTTCACTGTGTTGCTTATTCGGGGAGTCACCCCTTCTTGGTAGGCATGAACCTCCTCAGTGGTCCATGCCTGCCTAGATGGGGTGATCTCCAAGTAAGTGGCACAGTGAAGTAAGTGTGGTGGAGGGCATGATGGCAGTGGTTGCTTTCTCTCCCCTAGTCCAGGGAGAGAAAGAAATCACCGCTGTCACAGCACACACACACCAACCATGGTTACTTCACTGTGCCTCTTACTTGGAGATCACTTCTTCTAGGCAGGCATGAACCACTGCACAGCAGTCATTCCTTTTTTTCCCCTGGCCCAGGGAAGAGAAAGGAACCACCACCACTCAGCAGAAGTCTTCAACTGACAATGGTCATTGACTTTGTCTGCCTCCGTGATGCCTCACAGGATTTTCAATCCTGCGAGACTTCAAACGGGATCTGGCAGGCAGATGTATGAGAGTCTGCCCATACCCGAAGTAAGCATGGCAGCAGCAGGGAAGACTTTTACTGGATGACAGGTGGACCATGGTGGTGATTACGGCTGAAAATGGTTTTGTTGTAGAGAGAAGGGGGGTGTAAAAAAAAAAATCATCCACACCAGGTATCATGCATACTAGCTCTGCCTCTGTAGAATGGCCACAAAGTGGTCAAGATGTTGGCACAGATCTACCTGGACATATCTAGCCAAGAAGTCTTGCTCTGTGACTAAGAACCACAGTCAAAGTTACAATCAACCCAAACACCTCACAGAGAAAGCCTACTCTCCACATAATATTTAAATGCAGGTTTTACAGTGAAACTAGGCAAGCCCACACTGTTCCTCCTTTCAACTGTTTAAAGGACTATTGTGTCAAAGTTGTAACCACCAGACAGCAAGTGGTAGAAAAGTAATAAGGACGCTGAAGGGTAAATCTTTCTGCTGGTTGTTTTTGGCACCACCTGCAATGGAAGCCAAGAGAAGTCACTGGGAAGTATGGTGATGTTCTGAGCAGAAGCAGAGTTCTGTCTGGATTATGGAGGTTTCTTCTTCTCTTCCCCAAACTTGGCCTACTAAGTAGGTTGGAGGGTGAGGGTGATTTTTTTTTCCCCCGCCACAGTGTCTTGGTCTCTACTTTTCAACTTCCTAGGGATTAAAAAGGATCCACACTGGGGAAGGTGGATATTGGAGAGAAGGACTTAGCCTAAGTTAAAAACTCATTAATGTGCGAAGACTGGAACTCTTTTGAATCTTGTTACAGGATGTTAGCACACTGGAGGTCTCTTGATGTTCCCACAGCAACCACTGTGGGAGTTCCCAGACGCTAGGCAACCCTCCCATGACCCTGGCTGACCTTTCCCCTCCTATGACCCTTGCCACAATGTAAGCAGCACTATTGAATCCCAGAACATTTTTTTTCAGCTGGGCCCCTCCATTGAAACCTAAGGATTTTCCCCTAACACCATCAAATTTGCTAGAGAAAGCTGGGAAGTGATCCCTCCATTATTTCCCCTCTTCAGAAAGGGTTTGGGGAAGCCTTGCTGGAAGTTGTTTCTAATGCTCTATTCCTTGGAAAGAGGTGGGAGTTCCTCCCTCCATTTCCCAAGGGCGCATTCAAAGCAGCAAAATTACAATATAGCACTGCATGTTTACTGTAGGCTAAAGCAGTGTTCAGACTACAGATATACAGACCCTTCTGAGCTAGGATACCAAGAGGAAATATAAATAGACACTCCAAGATGATTTTGATACTGGACACATTTCAGAATGAACAAGAGAGCACAGAGTTGTAACTGGAACTACATTTCCAAATGTAGGTTGCCTAGACGCAAGAACTCTTGAGCCATAGCCCTCTAAAAAGTGTGGAGATTATCATGAAACACATTTATTATGTTAAATACTATTGTTATAGATCAATCAATCCTGGACTCTTCAACAACTGTGACCTCTTCACAGTCACAAAGTGCTCAGGGTTGTATGGTAGATTTATCTTGGCAAAGTTAACAAAAAGAATTAGGTGCCATGTTTGAGGGCATTTACCATGCAGTGCCTGCATTCTGGATGCCTACATGGGCAACTGGCAACATCTAATAACCTCAAGACATTTGAACACAAGAGTATTGCTATTGCATTCATATTTCTAATGACTAGTGTTGTTATGATTGGGGAGCCAGAAATGAAAAATGATAATGCTATTGTTGCTGCTGTTATTTATAAGGTTATCTAAAACTACTAGGTTTCCCCCCATTAGTTCAACAAAAACAAAGATTCTGCCCACAGGCCCTGAAATGAACTAGAGACCAGACACATAAGGGAAAAAGGGGGAAGGAAAGGAAAAAGGGAAACATAACATGGCTGGTCTATTTTCCTGACAGTGTTTAGCGTTTTCTCTGAATCTGCCTTGTATCAAATTGGAAAGAACAGATCAGGCAGCTCTCATAAAAGAAAGGTTATATGGTGACCAAAAAAAAAAAAAAAGAGAGAGAGAGAGAGAGAGAGAGAGAGAGAAATCTTTGAAGATGTAATACAGTTGTCCCTTCACATTCGCTGGGGTTTGGTTCCAGAACTCCTCGTGAATACCCAAATCCGTGAATACCCAAATCTGTGAATACTCAAGTACCATTATATGCAATGGCATAGCAAAATGGTGTCCCTTATATAAGATGGCAAAATCAAAGTTTGCTTTTTGAAATATTATTTTTTTTAAGAATATTTTCAAGCCATGAATAGTTAAAACCGTGAATGCCAAATCCGTGAATGTGAAGGGACAACTGTAATCACAAACACCATGAACTTGGGACAGGAAGGTTTTATAAATGGGCCAGCTTTCAGAGGACTCTGGGCTGGGTTTTTCAGGGACTGTGGTATCTTCAGTGTGTTTTCTGCTTTATGTCAAAAATGTTCTCAATGGGCAATATTATTTATTAAGGAACAGGCCATAGCATGCTTAACACAACCCTCCTAACAAAATCTTTATGTTCAAGTCCTGCGTTAATAACGTCTTCTGTAGACACATTGCAGTAACAGTCTGTCAAGTCAATGGCTACTCTTCATACCTGGTAATGAAATCGTATATCACAAGTTCTGCTTTGCCTTTTGTAAAATAGCACTCTTCCTGAAATTTCTAAATGAAACAGCTCTAGGTATAGCCAAAAGCCTAACACATACATCTTCATGAAACCCTCAAGGTATCTGCTCGCCCATCCCACATTTCTTTCTTCAGCCATACTGAATACAAGCTCAGCAACTCTCCTTTTCCTTTTCCTATGTCTTGCTCATTTTCTAGCCTCAGGACCATACCCTGCTGCAGGTCACACAGCCCCCTTGTTCCTTTCATCTCTATTTAAACAAGCTCTTCAGCTCTGCCCGTTGCATGGAAACAGACACTTCGTCTTGTTCAAAAGTGACGTGTGCTCTCTTGCCAGTGCTGTTTGTTTCAGTCTAAACTCCTGTCAGATGCCTGACTTCTGACTCCCTCTGTTTATCTCTCTCTCCTTCTGTCACCTCATTACTCCACAGACCAGCTCACGTTTTCCAGGCCTTGTTTACCATAAGCTCAGGAGCTGGGCATTTTGACTGCCTGAGAAGAGGTGGAGAGAACATATTATACCTGCACAACAGCTGGAATAACCACAACAAAATCCTCTAATATGATCTTCAGAAATGTGGTCTTGAAATGTGTGCTCTCTTCAATGTAGCAATTACTGTATACTCCTCAGCAGGATCTGAAGATAGTTATTAATCACTAAGCGATCAAGAATTTTTCTAGCAGAGTAGCAGCTGTGTCGGTGTTAAACCCTGCTCTGAGTTTTACTATGGTACAGGCATAGCATTCCAATATGGCATGTAATCACCAAAAGCTCAACATGTTCTAGGTGTTAGCTTATTTTGTTTTTCCCAGTGGAACCTACATGGGATTTAAGACCATCTTCCCCCTCTAGTGAAACAGCAGGATGCAATTTTGAGTAGCTGCCTCAAAAAGACAACTTAACTCACTGTGCGAGCCTGGAGCTGAAAATCAAAGGAGGGAGCTTTGCTGAAATTTCTCATGCTCCTGGCCAGACATTGCTTCCTTCCCCATACCCACCCCTTTCCCATTTCTTCCCATTCTATTCCCCTCTCCCCGATTTACCTCCCCACCTTTTCTTCCCAAGGCAAATCACCTTACTCATGGCCCCCAGCTCTTCCAGGTGAGGAGTGGTGAAGAGATCGTCCAATGGTCCAAAACAATTCCCTCTCCCCGAGTGCTCATGAAAATAAAATAAAAAATTCCCCTCTTTCTTTCTATAAAAATTATTCTTCCTCCTTCTGCTGGCCAGACATTGCTGTACATAACCAGTAGAATGCCTGAGAAAGACAAGAACATTTCCACCCAGGACATTCCCAGGCAGAGAAAAGTTAGCTGATCCCATAATCAACCTATCAGGTACATAGAATGGCAAAGTCACTGATGCAACTGCAGGTTTCATATAGACCTGAAGTAGACAACTTGTGGCTCCCCAAGCGTTTTTGGATTACAATTATAATTAGCCCAAGCCAACCCAGTCAATGGTAAAGGATCGATATAGTTGGTCCCAAAACATCCAAGAGACCACAAGATGACCTCGATGGCTATGACAGTATAAACCAGGAGTAGAAAAACTGTAGACTTGGGATGAAGAAGGTGTGGCCCTGTGGCTACATGAGGTCCCAAAGCTGTTCTAGTACCCTCCTCCCAGCCACCAGGACAGCCAACAAGCCCTTAGGATCCATTAATAAAAATCCTGGTGAAACATTGCAAGAAAATCAAAAAGCACCAAATGCAGAGCTTGGGCTTTATTGGCCCCACCCCACCAACCTCCAAGCCACTCTCAAACAAATGAATGGGGGTGGGGATGAAAACTAGCCAAAATGAAAGGCAAAATAAAATCAAGTAATCAAGAATTTTATTTTACTTTTAATTTTTGCACTAGGGAAGCACAGGAGCAGAAATTGGCCCTTGCCCCTGGCGCAGTGGCCCGTCCTGGACCAGACACACCTGTGAAAGCCTGCCCAGTAGTCCAAGTCAAATAAGTTCCAATAAGTTCTTTTCCACACTCAAAACTTAGCGGAAAGGAATGATGTAGGTGTTCTTTGTAACATGTCAGAAACTGCTTTTTTCCACATGTGCAAGGAAGGCTCCATGACATGAGCACACACATCCAAACACACTTATGAGCACTTCCTGTGAATTTCTATAATTCAGCTCATAGATACAAACAGCTTTTGACATAGAAAATACTTTTCCCAACATTGCTTAATCCTGAAGGAGAATGTTTTGATCTCTCTTCTGGTATTTGGTAGCATTTGTTACCATCCCTCTGGAAATATTAATTGATAATCCCGCCCCGCCCCCGCTGGAATCTTCACCTCTTATGTGGCAGGGAGTTTCACCAAGTGATAATAAATATGCAAATCATTATTTCCTTTCTAGACTTCCCTTTATAATCCACTTAATTTCTCTTACAATCATCCTCCTGGGAATTAGTACTGGGTTTTGGATTTGCTTTCTTAACGCCAGTGCATTTGGGGTCTAAAGCACAAGGCTGAGACAGGAATCGTCAGACAGGAACAAACCAATGGCTCAGTAGCCTCTTTAAACAAGGGCAGACATGGGATGCTACTGGAGAAGGTGTAAATCCTTCATGAAGCACCTAATTGTGCAAAACTCTATATATGGGGACATTTATTACTGACCCCAGCTGTTGCTCAGCTTGTTCCCTGAAGCATGAAGATTGATGGCACCAATGGTTCTCATCCGAGCTATTGTCACTGCAGATGCCATCTGTGTTCAGAAGTTTCCTTTGCCTTTAACTACTGTCTCGCACTGGTGAGTTCCACAGGTTAATTATACGCAGCGTCAGGAAAGGCACTCAAGTGAAGGCAAACATTATTTGGGATAATGATCCTACCTCCTCAAAATTACCTCCTTTCAGAGTTAAGGTACGTGACAAAGGTGGTAGTTGTAGGAGATTATTATTCCTACTGCCGTCTTTCTTAAGAAAGAAGAAGGCACAGAAAATAATGTTCCTTCTCTTTTCTTCTTTATCCAGTACTAAAACCCATGATACAAAGACAGTACCTTACCTCCTGTATTTTTCAGTAGAATTGTCTTATTCCAATAAAAAAATTCCTAATCCCCCCCCACACAAAAATTCCAGCAGCAGGTGCTGAGGAAAAGTGTTGGGAGAGTTTATTTAAGCTACAATGCTAATGTGTTGCTTTGGTCAGTTCTTTAACTGCTCCCATATAGTCATTCCTGTGTATGTATATGCCTGATGTGTGTGAGGAAAAGTATAAATATACAGATAAAAGGGTATATCTAAATCCCCCAGGGGACAACTAGAACATCACATGTACGCATGAGTGACAGCAATTTAAAGCAATTCTCCCTCTCCCTCACTTCTCAGGCCCTTTCTAATGGGGGTAAGATAGCAACTCAGTATAGCAGAATGTATTAAATATGCAGCAAAAAGCAAACAGGAAGAGGAAGCAACCACTTCAGCCTGAAGTTTGAAAACGTAGATGAACAGCCTTGATGTTAGAAAAGAGGCTGAAGATAATAGAATACTTTCCATTCTTTAACTTCAGAAGGGGAGAAAATTTAGTCTCCCAAAAGTTGTCTACCTTTGAGTGGTTTGGGTACAAGATTCCTACGTGCATGTGAAAAACAATTGATCATCTTTGTGGACTATTTGGAAGGATTCACTGGATTCCTGAAAGCTTCTGCTCAACAGCATCCCAGAAAAATCCACACTGATAGGCAATTCTGATATATTCTTCACATGCGCATCTTAAAGCCTGTACCTGAGATCAAGACAGGATACTGTGTATGACCTTGTGCAAGTACATGGATGAATATGTAAGCACAACATTTGTTGCCTCTCAGGGGCATGTGGTGAATCTTCACACCAGTCACACATTCAATCCCATCAGACCAAATCTTGCATGGAAAGGTTTGTGGCAATCCTCAGCATTGGAGGAGGGAGGTATTATATTAGATAGAATTGTCTTTAATGATTCCACATACTTTGCATCCTACAATGTCCTGAGAAAATCAGGTAAGAGCCAACAGTTTTTTCATGCTCTCATAGTGGCTCAGGCCAAATACCACAAGTCTTAACAGAAGAGCTTCTACTCATGGAACATGCCAGTATACCTAATCCAGACTGTAAGGCCACAGTGCTGTGAAGTGAATGGCAGTGCACTATGAAGACAAAACTTACTATAGCCACACATACATACTGCTGAAGGAAGGGAGAACTGTGTCTCTTTCTTTCAGCAAGCGAGACTTCAAGAAGCATGACACGCATGATTACCCTTCAGATCAGGGGAACAGTGGCTTAACTGCATGAGAAATGGCTGTTATTCAGGTAATGGATTTACAGTGCTCACTACTAAAGTATCAGACACAGCAATTTTTAGAGCATTCATGCTGGAATTCATGGCTTAGAGAAGTGATTTCCATATGAGGTTGGGCTCACTGCCTTATTTAGCATTTGACAAAGAAGATGTAAAGTTTGTTTTGAACTGTAACACAAACATATATACTGTGCATGCATTGTAAAATAGATGTGCATGCATTGTAAAATAGACCCATTGTTGTTTGTTGTTCTTGTTTTTTTGTTGTTCTTGTTGTTTTGTGTTTTCAAGTCACCTCCAATTTATGGTGACCCTATCATAGGGTTTTCTTGGCAAGATTTATTCAGAAAAGGTTTCCAGCCGATTTCCTCTAAGGCTAAGAGAGCAAGCTCCCCACAGGGCTACCCAGTGAGTAGCCTGGCTGAGTGGAGATTTGAACCCTGGTCTCCTGGAGTCATATTTCCATATGAGATTCCACATTTTTTGAAATACAGCATGGTAAGTGGTTTGACTGTGGACTATGGTCCACAGTCAAACCACTATACCATGCTGTCTCTCCAAAAATAAATACATGCCTAAGCAAAATGCACACATACACGTGTATCCTTGTAGTGCATATGGTCCAGTTTTCTTTTACACACAGCATATGTAGCAAAATAGCTAACTCACAAGTGGTATTCAATGTAGCCTTCCAAATGTTGTTGAGTTCAACTCCCAGCATTCGTCATCATTGGTTATACTGGCTAAAGTTCCTGGGAATCACAGTACAACATCATCTAGAGGGTCAGTCACCTGATTACCACTCCTAATCCAACTGTATACATGCTAATGCACATCATTTTCTATGTAAGTACACATCAAAAAAAGAGCCATACAGGCTGAATCAAAGACAGATATATTAGACAGATGTACTATTGAAGCATATATGTGCATGCACCCAAAAGCTGAAAGATGAACTCCTTAGACCTAAGAGGTAGGATCCATCTGTAAATTTATATCTCAAATGCCAGTGAAATCAAAAAGTAGCATTGTGATGTATGCTCATAAACCTACTTTAGGGATTTTGCGTGGACAGACTAAATCTACCGTGCCATGGTTAAGTAGACATAACCATTGCTACAGTTAGTCTTGCAAAGCAAGGGAAGTGCAGGGTTTGTAAGAGAGATGCATACTACATAACATGTACAAAATGGGGTTGTAGCTTGTTACACCATTACATTGATTTCCTTGCAAAGTTGGTAATAAGATAGAGATACATTTGCCCATTATTGATGAAGTACACAACTATTGTGGAATGTCCTACATTAAGAGTACCATTCAAAGGGTTGCCCAGAATTCAAGGCAACTTGAAATTTTAAGTTTGAAGTTTCCAGGGGGCATATAGACATGAACCAATCTGTTCACATGATTCCAAGCATGAGATCTTGCCATAGTAGGCAGGGGATAAGGATAGACAAAAGAGCAAGACATAATCATTTAAACTAGTATTTCTCACAAGCAAAGGCAAATGCTCACAGTAGGGAACAACTGTCTTTCATGGCGTTTTTGCTTTAGTTATGAAGATGTGCCCCCATGGATAGAAACCATGATACCTTCCCCACAAGTGCTATGGCAGAGGCAAGAGACGGACTTTCAAAATGTCCACAACCTCGTTTAGGATACTGAGAATATTTCTCTCATTTACAACTATCATTAATGGGTGAAATTATCCATAACATTATGATTATAACTTTGATCTTGGTTTGGATCAATAACAGTTGCTAAGATGCTAAGTCCAAAAAGCCATCTTGGGCACAGAATGGCTGTCTTTTATCTCCCTCTGTCTCTGGAGATAGACTCTCTAGATTAGCAATGAGGTTATTTTGCCGTATGCTACATTAACAATTTCCACACTGTATGGCAAGTCAAAGTGTAGGCTGTGTTAGCAACATCTTGTGAGACTACTGCTGGATGCCACATCTAGACAAAATTAAGATCTTAAAGATACCACTGACAGTTAGCAGCTTGACATGATTCTGCATACACTCATCACAGCTGATGGCAGCCTTCTCACATCAATAAAGAAAGCAGAATACAGTCGTCCCTTCACATTCGTGGGGATTATGGGAACAAGGCCCCCGCGAAAGTGAAAAAACCATGAATTAAAGCAGCCTTGGAGAGTTTAATGAGGAGCCCTTCCTAAACACACACACAGAGGGAAGGTGCGGGTGGCATCTGAACTCCCAGCAAGCTCACACAAGCAAAGTCCCCCCCCTTGCCACTCTCCTCTCTGTGTCTTAACAAACTGAATTGCTTCTTTAAAACTCACATTTTGAACCTTTCCTACACACATTCACACACAGGGAAGGTGCAGGTAGCATCTCCCAGCAACCAACAGACCCAGCCTCTGAGCATTTAAGAAGGAAAGCTTCCTTCTGGCTGAAAGAAAAGCACAGCCCCATACTGTGAGCACACAAGCTTTCCTCCTTAAATGCTCAGAGGCTGGGTCTGTTGCTTGCTGGGAGATGCCACCCTTGCCTTCCCTGTGTGTGAATGTGTGTAGGAAAGGTTCAAAATGTGAGTTTTAAAGAAGCAATTCAGTTTGTTAAGACACAAAGAGGAGTGGCAAGCATGCAGCTGTGCTTTTCTTTGGGCCATGAGGAGACATGGGGCGAAATGTGAGTTTTAAAGAAGCAATTCAGTTTGTTAAGACACAGAGAGGGGAGTGGCAAGGGGGGGGGACTTTGCTTGCATACTCACAGCGCAGGGCTGTGCTCTTCTTTTGCCTTAGACCCTCAGAGGCTGGTGGGGGTTGGTTGCTTGCTGGGATCTTCCCTGTGTGTGTATGTGTGCAGGAAGTGTTCCTCCTTAAATGCTCAGAGGCTGTGTTGGGGGGAGCGGGGGGGGGAGGAATTTCCGCAAATACATAAAACCATGAAAGTCAAAGCTGCAAATGTAAAGGGACAACTGTACTTGCAATTCTTGAATTTCATATGGGCAGACTATCAGATATTGTTACATACAACAGCCTATGCAGACTGCAGTCTTTGATGGCATAGCATTCCTGCAAAATCTCAATAAGTCTCCCTTCATCTATGCATGTGATGACTTTGCTAGCCATTTGATTCACTGATTACAGATCCTACTTAGGTACCTGTGACAAAGCATAAGTTGTGCTTCATTAGTACGACATTCCATTGTCACATAAAATTTTACTCATTCTAAATTACTGGTAGGCAGAATGGCAAATGTATACCATATCACAGACAACACTAGAATCAGGCATGTCTTACTGAAAATGTTGCTGTCAGTGGTGCAGACAAAAACTAAAGGAACCGAATACTTGACACACAGAATTATTAACAAATCTGGTAAATACAACAATGGGTAACTGCATTATGGAGAACAAGAATAACAGCCACTCTTGTCAGCCAGTCACTTAGGAAGCACACAACAGCAGCTGATACTAAAGTACTATTTCAGACTGTTGATGCACACATTCACTCACCTGACAGAGATCTGCTGATACTAACACTTCAGCAACACCTTATGCTATACCCATAAACATCTTGTTGACACTAGTCTGGGAATATGTCAAATTCCTCTTGAGTCTGTTTATGATGCTCTAAGATGCGGTGCAGAATGTGCAGCTGTCTAGGTATTATTGGACTACAACTCTCTGCACTTGACTATGCTGGCTAGAGTGGATGGAAGCTGAAGTCCAACAACATGTAGACAGCCAGACTTTGCCCACTCATGCTTTAGGAGCAGACAAGATAGATACACTAGCTGGTTTTCATGCCTTTATCAGTTTCAATACCACTAGTGATATGTTAGCAAAGGCAAGTTTTCTTGTTGAAATGTTTCCCACCAATCAGGAAAAAACACATATTTTAAATGCTTTGCGGGTGCTGGACTGGATGCAATACCAAATGCCACAGCTGCTGTGTTAGAACATTTTTGTTGATTAAATGATATCATTTAATATTCAAGATGTTTCATCTCCAAGAGTCATGTTAAGGATAGGAGACACCCCAAAAAGCCATTTTGACCCCAAATGACTACAAAGTCACCAGCTCTATACTACCATTAGGGGCATGTTTGTATAAGAAGACCAGATGTGCATCAAAACTCAGTGAATGGAAATTATGACAATGGCAACTGCTGTTATATACAGCTGGAAGAAAGTGGGTGACAATGAAATGTGCAAGACGTGCAAGAATCAGATGGTGAAGGACACACATCAGAAGTAAACAGTGAACCTCAGTGAAATATATGACACCACTGGGTGCATGCTGTCTAGATCTCTACTGCTTTATAAGCATCATGGGTAACATATGCTGCTTTCACTAACAAGTGTCTAGTATTGCCACCTTTTTCAGCATGAAAAACTTCACAGATTAACAAGTTTGCTCACCTTTATATGTACTGAATAATAACTGCTGAAATATATATTGAGTGACTATATAAATAAATACAAGTCTAGAGTTCTTATTAAGCAATTTACTGGGTCAAATTATAGTAATTTAATTCTCTATCATATTGGTTTCTATCCAGAATTTGCCTGAGATTATTGTTGAGCTGCTATTTCAGGCAAACAGTACAAAAAACATGCTTTTTACATTTAGCCTTAGAACTGGGAATGGATTTTGTTTGGTTTGAATTTAGTCACATTTCTTGAATTAATACACAATTTGAAATTCTAATCAGCCTTTGATTTTTGCATTTCTATGTATTTTGTGATGTAGTTCTCCAATGAAAAAAACGCATAGATTCATTAGGGAAAATTTTGTATAACAGCATATGAATTTTCAGGTACATGAAAATGCATACAAATTCTGTGGACTAAAAAAAAACATTCATGAAGTGATATGAAAATGAGAGAGAATAAGCCTGTAATAGAAAAAAAATGTGAACTTTTACGGGAAGCAAAATAGATGCATCTGACCCTACTTAAGATCTTAACAACTGTTCTCATCAATCCAAACCTTGGCCAAAGTTATAGAGTGTAACATTATGGATAATTTGACTCATGAATGCCAATGTTACCTAATGCTGTAAACAATTTGAGGAAGATATCACCGATTTTCTGAACAAAGTAGCAGCTACTTTAAATGTCCTTCTTCTGCTAAGTACCACAGCACTAGTGCATGGCAACATTATATTCTGAACCACAGAGGGAATATTTTCAAGAAAAAAAATAGGCCCCAAGTTCCCATAGAAGTCATAGATCTTATTAATTCCTTCCTTGACAATCATATAAAAGTATGCTGAGCTGTAGAATTAAGGAACACATAAGATATGTATCAATGCTTATCCTAAAGAAGTCACATCTACTAAAATAGTGATTTCACAGCTTGATGAGAGCCATGTCTATGAAAGCAAATATCACTGAAGTATTGGCAGCACCCATCCCATTCACAGCTTCTTCTATGTACAGTTGCCCTTTTCTATATTGCCTTCAGAAAACCATGTGGAAGTCAAGTAAAGGAAGAGGAACCCATTTTGAAGCATTCACTTCCTCAGCTAGATCTAAAAGAAGCACTCAAAATCCAGCTGAGTAAAACCAAATATGGCAGAACCAAGTCGCCAGTACCTGCTGCTGCTGAAAATGCAGGAGTTCCACCGGGCTCATCTCTCCATTGGTTTCTCCACTGGCTCCTCCTTCTCTTCCACAGCTGCCTCCTCCTCCACCACCACCTCCACCTCCTCCATCAGTTGGATTGTTTAGACTGCTGACACCATTCTGGCTGGAGGGAGTGGAACGTATTGTCTCTGAGGCAGATTCAACCATCATGACTTGCTAGCAGCACCTGCATACAAAAAAAAGTAGCAAGATCTCTTGAGCAAAGATTTGAGCTGAAGCTTCTACACTATACTAAGTCACCACCCTACTAAATCTACTGTAACAACAAAAACAGAACAGGCTTCCCTCTTGGTAATGGTCTTCTATCTTTTTACCAAACCACCCCCTCCAAAAAGATTTACAACTTGTCTACAGAAACCAATATGGCATTTACCAGTCAACATTTCTTTCAACAAAGTTGCTATGAGAGATAGGACTGCTGCAGAAATACCAAGTTCTTCTTTATGTCAGCTGAAAATTACAAGAACATTTGAACAATGAAAAGTTCAACTGTTAGGGGTAGTCTTCATAACAAACTAACTATAAGCTGCTCCAGTTCACAGAGGATAACTTAGCAAGTCCCAAAAGACCAAGAAAACCAACTTGTAACTATATGAACCATTACTTATTTTTCTTGTGACTGAGTAACAGGCTTTAATAACTTCCATGGACTGGTAAACAAAGTCTTACTGAAGTACAAACCTGAAGATAAAATCTCATTCCATGAATCTAGGCAAAGCTATTAACATACTTTGTTGTTGTGTGCCTTCAAGTCATTTCTGACTTATGGTGACCTAGCATTTACCCATCATGGGGTTTTCTTGGCAAGGTTTGTTCAGAGAGGGTTTGCCATTTTCTCCCTCTGCTGCTGAGAGAGTTTGAGTTGCCCAAGGTCATCCAGTGGGTTTCCATAGCTGAGCAGGGATTTGAACCCAGGTCTTCCACAGTCATAGTCCAACATTCAAACCACTACACCACTCCACTCACTACACCAAACCACTTGCCATCAACATATGCTTTCCATGGATGCTACAAGATGGAGGTATCCTAACATTACCAGTCATAGAATCATAGAATCATAGAATTATAGAGTTGGAAGAGACCACAAGGGCCATCCAGTCCAACCCCCTGCCATGCAGGAATACACAATCAAAGCATCCCTGACAGATGGCCATCCAGCCTCTCTTTAAAGACCTCCAAAGAAGGAGACCCCACCCCCCAGGCTCCAAGGGAGTAAAATATATTATGCAGCTATTCATCCTTTCCCGTCTTAAATGGATTTTCTGGGAAACAAATGGAAGACTATGACATCTGGAAAACCCAACCCCAAATTCCATGGATGAGGAGCAACTGCTTAAAAAAAAAAAAGAAGAAGAAGAATCTTGAGCCAAAGGCCTTCTCATATAAGTGAATTGCTGAAATTATAAGTTTAATTACAATATTGATCAGTCACTTACCAAACTTTGCAGTAAGCTCAAATCCCTTTCTGAGAAACTAACATTTCATCACAAACAAGGGATATTCAGGAAATGTTTATCTTTGGGAAGACCTTTGCCTCCCACCCTCCACACAGTACTGTTTTAAAAGGAGAGATAACAAACACCAGAGCACAATACTCTAATCACGCTTCATCTCTTTCTTAGGTAACAATTGGCAATATTTTATTCCAACCACAACTTTAGCACAAATGTGTTGAACTTCTAGATCACTTCTTCCAGGAGAAATAAATTACTGTTTTACTCTATTTGGCTCCAAGTATCAAAAGTAAAATAGCAGCTTTTTAAACTGTCATTTCATCTTAGCATTTATTTGTATCAACTTTTCCCCTGCAAATAGGATGCCCAAACCAGCTAACATCTGGATGCTAAAGCCAAACAACTATATCAGGATAAACAAAATTAAAAAAGAATTAAAATGGTACAGTATGCCTTTCAACAGTTTCAATTCAACAACAAAGAAAAAAACAATTAACAACAAATGCAATATTCATAAACATGATCAAGAAATAAAAGGATAATAAAAAGAAAGTTCATCCAAAAATCTGCATGGCTGTCACCAGCAATTATTAAGACATACCATTAAAGGGGCAAATTCACTCTAGAACCAAGAACCACTAAGATAAGAATTAGATATACTGTACACTAATCAGTAAAGCTATAGCATAGGATACTAGGGTAGGAAGGATGGGGGGTTCAGGTAAAACCTCCCCCATAACAGCAACTTAATACAGAGGCAGGTTAATATTCTGTTAATTCAGAGGCACGTTAATATGGGTGACACTGTTTGCAAGCATCCTAACAGCAACTGAAATATCTCATAGTCAAATATGAAGCATGCAGAAGCAAGAAATCAACTTGCAATAACACACTGCCATAAGGAAGGTACCTGCAGTGCATTCTTAATTTATATTGTTCAAGGAACTAAGCGAATTAAGGCTAGATCTGTATAGAAGACAGAGACTTACATTTCACAGAAGCTGCCAGGTATGTAATGAACTACTCTACAGGTGCACTTTTCATAAACAAAGCCTCTTACAAAGAAGCTCCTTTATACAAAGTCTTTTTATACCTGCCCATCCCCTTTTATATCTTGGTTGCCTATCTAGATGGATGCTTTTTAGCAGCATCAAATTTGGGAGGATGGTGAAGGTTGTTGTTACTGTTGTTGTGTGCCTTCAAGTTGTCTCCAACTTGTAAAAACCTTAAGGCAAGCCTATCACAAGTTTTCTGAGGCTGTATGACTTGCCCAAGGTCACCCAGTGGGTTTCCATGGCTGAACAGGGATTCAAACCCGGGTCACCAGAGTCATAGCCAATGCTCAGACCACTAAATCCTGCTGGCGTGGCATGGCAGAAGGCTGGGCAAACAGACTTGTCAGTGTCAAGTTGCAGGCAAGTGTCTGCAGTAATCAATGCAATAAAGCTTGAGCTGAGAAAGAATGGGAACATGCTCTAGCCAATTCATCTTTAGCTTCATGTGCCCTGCCCACAACAGGCAAGGTAAACAGCAGCTGTCGCCAGAATCCCTTACTGAGCATGTGTGAAGAGCAAAACAGAAAGAAAAGGAAAAAGTCAGCTGCCTCCTGAGGTATTCACAGCATGTTAAAATAACACAGACCTGTATGTTTGGCCACAAAAACGGAAATAATGAGAAAAGTGAAAACCCAGAAAGTAAAAGTAATCCCTGGAGGCATTTTGGAAGAAGGCTTCTGAGAGGGGGAGGTTGAAAGCCATCACATTTGTATTCACCACTTCTCTTGTCTTCCCCTCACCCCCATTCTGCCTCTGGTTGAGTGGTAGTTGGTTTTGGACTCATTGACAACCAGTATAATGTGTTATTTTACTTTACTCTGACACCATGGCTGCTGCCAGGGTTCAGTGACACAAGGAGGACAGCAATATTCATGTTTACTGTCTTATTTTTGTTCCTCGCGTGCACTTTTTTTGCATACCCAGAGTGTTTTGATGTATTTGGTATGCGGCTGCCCACTTCATTATTAGAACATATGATCACAAGGATGATGCTCTTACAGGGAAGATGGAGACAGATTGTTGACAATTCTCCCTACCTGCCAAAGGCACTTTCTGAAGTGGAGGAGGAGTCAGCATTAAGAAATGTAAAGAAACATCTCATGTTTTCCCTCTGATGTTGAAAATCATAACTCCTAAATAAACTTATTTGGAGTCAATGCCTCCCCAGCTCAAGACCCAGTCCAAGGAGACATGGTCTACAATCTGACATAATTGTTGAGTAAACCTACCACAAGATTTGCTTGTTGGGAGCACTGGCAGTGGACACCCCCAACAGGCGGTATGTGCTTGAATGTTTTTAAATTCCAAAATGCCAGATTTTGGATGGGGTGGGGGTGCCTTCAGGGAACATTCTTTCAAAATACAGCTGGGGTTCCCTTTAATTTGAGATCACGTTAGTGTCTAGTTTAAGATCCCTGAAAAAGCATTACAGCCACATTCTCAAGGCCTCCTCTAGAACTATAGCTGCTAGCAGTTAAATGAAAGTTTCATGAAAGTGAAAACAGACTCTTAATATATCTTCACATTATATTCAGCAACATAACAAATGATTATATTAATTTAAAGGACAGAACACTGATTATCTTAAAATGGATAACACCAATTCTGTTCAAGATCAATGGGCAATGTTTTTCTACCCTGATTCTAGACCATTTCACCCTAATAAAGCTATCAATAATCGAACAGTAAAACATAACTGCTAACATGCACCCAACACACTGGGGTGTCTCATTTTAATTTTGTCTTTGACAAAGAAAACAACAGTAGTCATGCCTCTTTCAAGGCAGTGCCTTCCCCGGGCAAAGAAGTGAAGCACAAAACCCTCAAGTGGGCCTGAACAGAGAAGTGGTCAGCAAGTTTGAAAGCAGGAGAGGGGCAGAAGAAAGATATTTTTTTTCTTACCTTTTCTTACCTCTGTATAAGCTTTCCCCCCTTCTTTTTCGGCACGATAGATCGACAAACTAGGAACAACATAATTGCTGAAATGTGGCGTGTAATAATAGCTATTCAGAAGCTGATCATTCATATTAAACAGGGTGAAGCAAGCTTCTCATTTGCATGTTTGAGATTATATGCATTTCAAAAGTCATTTCCGCAGGGTGTATGAATGACATTAATTCCCATGTGGAGTTGTCGACTCCCTCCTGTAGTTCCTCACACTATCAAACACACACACACACACACACACACACACATATATATACTTTTAGCTGCAGGAGAATTCAAGGGCATAGAGATTACTGCATTTTTGTTTTTATTGAAAATATACATTCAGGTTAGTGATTCCAGGACACAAGATGAGAGGACATCAGAAGAACAACTTTTTGAACCAAAGATTACTGGGCTTGGAAAGTAGAAGTTACAAAGTTACCAGGGCAAACAAAATAGGGATCTCATTTAGCTTTTAAGGTTACATGCTAGCTGTAAAAAGCTGTATGACAGAGCTTTCCAAGTATGTATCCGTCTATTTCATGAAGTCCAAAATAAACACACACATCTTTTTCCAGCTGACACAGAAAGAGATTTTTTTTTGCTTCCAGCATAACTATCACAATAATTTTTCCTGATCTAGCTGCTGTTGTGTGTGCCTTCAAGTCATTTCTGACTTACAGCAACTCTAAGGAAAACCTATTGAGGGGTTTTCTTGACAGGATTTTTTTGGGGGGGGGATTGCCTTCCTCTCAAGCTGAGAGAGTGTGACATGTGCAAGGTCACCTAGTGGGCTTCTAGGGCCCAGTGGGGATTTGAACCCTGATCTCCAGCATCCTAGTCCAATGCTCAAACTAATACACCATGCTGGTTCTCTGAACTAGCTGTACACATTGTGCATATTGCTTTAAAGTAATCCTTGGATCTTCAAGGTCTATGTTCTCTTTTCTTCTCTTTCTCCTTTTTTAAACATTCCCAGTTTATTTTCTTCCAATTTATCAGCACCAACTGCACATCATAAAGCCAGCATTAGGAACACTTCCAATAGACTCTTTTTGTATTGTTTATGAGTATATGTGATGTTATTCACAGTAACACAAATAGCTGATTTAAACTGGACCATCCACTTCAGTGCTGTCTACATTGACAGGCAGTAGCTCTCGGGGGTTTCAGTCAGGAGACTTTCACAGCAATACCTGGCAATGTTAATGACTAAATTCAAGACATTTTATGGGTAAAACATGTTTTCTCTAATGCTAACCTCTTTTTAACTTAATGGTAAAAGGGATAGCACTGAAAGGAAGGGACCGATTATTGTCACTTGCATGTTTTATGCACTTGTATTAGCTTTGCTATTACAATCATGGAAACACAAAACCAGATTTCCATCTCTTGTGTTGAAAATATAGAAACAATTTTGAACAAGTTCCTCCTGCTTGCTCCCCCCTGCATTAATTCACAGTTCCCTAGCCTAAGCACTAAAAAAGGAAGAAGTTAGACAGAACCATTTAATTAGCTCCTAAATATTATGAGACTGTGTTGTTTGGGTCTGAGAAGAGAGAAAAAATTGTGATTGGCTATATTTCTTTTCTAGATTTACCCCACGACTTTATAAGTACTAGCACCTTAGGTAAAAGTAAATGAAATCAACTATAGAGGGACTGGGGTATATTTTACATATTCATTTTAAAGCTACATACCAGAACATTTTTAACATTGACTTACAAACCTGTTTACAGATATATAAATTATGCAATTGTGGATTATTTAGTTCTAAAGAGGTACTTAGAAAGAGCAGCTTCCCTCATCTCTCTTACACAGAAAAGTCTCTTCCAGGAAAATACCTGCTATGCTTGAAGCATGAATCATCTAAAAAAAAAGCAGCAACCTTTCCTTCAAAACTATTATTTCTTCATAGGTACATTTAATGAACTGATTCAAAGACACAATTTACCAAACAACATTTCATCAGGCAATGCCCCTATTTTTCTCTTATTTATGAATTACTGTTGTACTGTGGGTCCCACTTCCTCCCATTGGCTGAACACCAAGCTATACTAACAATTTCTGAATGAAGCGCTAACTTCATTCATGTGGAGAAAAACTGTACCAACACATATTCCATCATACTAACATTTCTGGCATCACCTGAGATTCAGTATGAGGAGTTGGTATCCATGTCATTATCAAGAACACCTGAATCATGTCTTGAAACAATTTTTACACATTTGTAGCACCTGTAATGCAAATGTAAATACAAGGTTGTCTAGAATCTCTCTCTCTCTCTCTCTCTCTCTCTCTGGCTTATCTTCGCAAACAAAGATTCAGGAAGGACTCATCCCGTGCTTTCTGCAAGCGCGCTGATGCCTAAAAAGGCCAATCCGAGATAGACAAGTCCGGTTGCAGAAAGCACAGCAGAAGGTTTTCTTGGGTGATGTTTCCGGGTTGTGATTCTTTCTGCGTTGTTGTTTCTCTTCAAGAGTTGTTCGCCGTGACTTCTCAAATAAGGCTGCAGCACTGTGGATATTGTGTCTCCATGCCTCCCGATGTGAGGCCAGGGCGGACCATTGTTGGTGATCAATTTGGCCGAGCCTGAGATGTTGTTTCAGCGAGTCCTTGTATCGCTTTTTTGGAGCGCCCCTCTTACGCTGACCCGTGGCGAGTTCACCGTAGAGTACTATTTTGGGAAGGCAATGGTCCTCCATCCTAGAAACATGCCCTGCCCAGCGCAGCTGTGTTCTCAATATCATGGCCTCAATACTGGTGGTCCCTGCTTGTTCAAAGACAGCAACATTCATCACATAGTCAGTCCAGTGTATATTTAGGATTGTACGTAAACAGTGCTGATGGAAGCGTTCGAGGAGTCATAAGTGGTGGCGATAGGTGACCCATGTTTCAGATCCATAAAGGAGAATAGACAGTACAGTGGCTCTATACACTGATTTTTGTGCTTCGCCTCAGGTGTTTATTACTCCCGACTCTTTTGTAAAGTCTTCCAAATGCGCTATGTGCCTTTGCTAATCTGTGATCGATCTCTTTGTCAATCTTGGCATCTGAGGAGATGATGCTTCCTAGGTAGGTGAACTGCTGAACAGACTTAAGCACAGATTTGCCAATGGCAAGGTGAGGATGGTGGTATTCGTCCTGTGGTGCAGGCTGGTAAAGAACTTCCGTTTTCTTCAGGCTGACTTCCAGCCCAAACAGCTCATTCAAGTTAAAAATGGTTTTCTACCCACAGGCAACATTTACATGGGCCTACAATCAATGTGAGAAAAGCCCAAAAGCACTTTTGGTGTAGTGTATGAAAATGCCTTGATAAAAAGAACTGTTAGAGCTAGCTTTAGAGAACCTTAGACTCTGGTGATGTCCACCCTACGAACTAACCAGACTTTTGTTTTTTTAAAAAATCAGCAAAACAAGAGCTCTGAGTCTTGTCACAATAGTTCTTCCTACCATCCTTTAAGCATGCCCATTTTCTTCCTCTCTGACTGCTTGTTTAATTCTATTTCTGCCTGTCTGGACACTGTCATGATGGGAGACCAAAAAAAGTGGTTTAAACCAAATATACATCTCACCACACCAGACATTGTACTACAACTTGAGTCACCCTTATCCAAAATGTTTGGGACCAGAGATATTGGGGGGGGGGATATTTCAGATTTTGGAAAACAGTACTTGCATATACATAATGAGATATCTTGGAGATGGCACCCAAGTCTAAACATTAAATTCATTTATGTTTCATATACAGGTCAACCTCTGTATCCACAGATTTGATAACCACAGATTTACTTATCCACGTCTGAAAAAATATGTTCTCTATAGGCATTTCTAGGTCCTCCAATATGATTCTATGGTCAACTTCTGTATTCATCTCATTGAAAATAATGAAGTTATTATCCACAGTTTCAGGGATTCGTGGGGGTGGCCTTGGAATATATCCCCTGCAGATAAGGGGGTCGACATGTATACCTTATACACATAGCCTGAAGGTAACTTTATACACAATACTTTTAATAATTTTGAGCATGAAACAAAGTTTTTGTACATTGAACTATCAGAAAGCAAAGAAGTTACTATCTCAGCCACCCATGTGGACTATTTTGGATTCTGGATTTCAGAATTCCAGATAAGGGAGACTCAAGTTGTATACATCTCTGCTATAGATTTAAAAGATGGATTATAGTTCAGTGCCAGGTAAAATCCTTGGCACTTCCAGTCTCCCTGCCCCAAAGGATTAAGTAGCAGGTAAAGTTTACTGAGTAGGATTGATACATAGCTTGATTGGTTATAGGGCAACTTCCTATCTACCATAGCAGACAACACTTTTAATATATATTTGTGTTATACACATTACACATGAGGTGGTCTTCAGCTCCAGTTTAGACCAAGTGCTGTAATGTGAGATTTTCATTAGGAAAAACTGTTTTAAAGGAAAACGGACTCATGTTCCAAATAGTTTCCACTTCCTAAAAGGCTAAACATTCAAAAGCCTGGACTGCATATGGACGCCCAAGGATTTCAAACATGTATTTCCCTACTGTCCATATGAATGCCCCTAGAACTACTATATTACAAGAACATTGAAAATTTCAAAGTACCAAATGTACCCACCCTCCCCCCAAATTGATCAAGACATACATCCTGATGATTCCCTACATACAGGACACATGCTTGCACTCAAAGTTTCATCTACTGTCAATATAACAATTTAATCACCAACAGGCTAAGCACTGTATACAGAACATTACCATGAAACAAATATTACCAGTTGTGCTTTCAGCCTTCATACTGCCAATGGCTAAATGATTCTCTGGTCTGGAAAACAGAAAACAGCAATACCAAGAACACATCAGGCAAAATAAGTACCCTTCGCATGCATCTCAAATGTTCCTCTGCCTTGCAGCTTACATTAACAATTGTGAAAGGTGTGGCAGGCAAGTGGTAAAATGTTAGTGAAATCAGACTCTACCATTTGTTTGCAAAATTAACAACCCACCCTCATATTTGTCTGTTTTCATTTACTACAATAGAGAGCAGTTTTCTCCAGTCATTTTGCAGTTTTTCCAGCTGTTAATTTCAATTGTGAAACTTCCACATGTTTGACAATTCTCTTCAAACATGTATTTTCTGAGAAAAATCAATTTTCTAGTAAAGGAAAGAAGTCTCAAGACAAGTAAGAGTGTTTTAGACATATGTGTCAGATATTTAACCCTCCATTGATAAATGCCAGTAACGTATAATTCCCCCACCACCACTACTGCTTTTATAGCTAGAGGAAGCAGGGGAAAAAGCAAGCATATGCCTGTATCTGACGCTTGCCAAGAAAAACATGACATGCAACCCTAAAAGTGGCTCTAAACTCAAGAAAGTGGTAACAAAATGCTTAGGTTATTGCTTTTTAAAATACCATGATTTTGGGGGGGAGTAAATTATGACTTTTATAACACATCAGATTTCCAGTGCTGTTTAGACAGATATAGCACCTAGAGGGCTCAGTTTACCAGAAGCTAATTCAATATATGACTCCTACTCTAACAAGCCTAGGGTCTACACTTCACATGCTGTGGTCTGAGTGTACACATCACAGGGAGTACAATTGAAACTACACTTTGAACAGATGCACCCCCTTGCATGGCAAAAGTCTGCTATTGCATATAATGTCCAAGTCCACATACAATTCACATACACTTTGTTCCATGGAGTTTGAGATGGCCCATAATATAGTTCCCATACAGCCCATTGTCCATACATCAAGAATACCCAGACCTACTTAGTTTCAACAGGTTAAACAGACAGTTGCCTGTCTCAGATCATAGTCTTGAGGCTCAGGTTACAGCCTCAAAGCAGTTACCTGAGTAAACAAGCAACAGGCTCTTCTCCTGCACACAATTTGCTCCTCCTTTCTTCTGATTTGTCAAGACATTCAGGTGGCTGGCACTAACCAGGATTTCATCTGAACTACACTTTGAGGGAAGCATTAGCATACTGACAGCAAAGCCTAGGCTGCCTCTTTTAGAGACTATGATAAATTATAAATGTGGCAGGCAAGAAACAGAGGATGGAATCAATGCAGGAAGATGGAAGGGGTGAACCCATGGCACATCCTAAATTTCCAAATCACAGACTAGTGGATTAGAATGTGATGTCTGAACTAGAAAGCATACATTTGGGCTGCAATTATATAGGAGTTTGCTTACTTAGGAGTTTGCTCCCCTGAACTTGGTGTGATCTACTTCTGAATAAACTTGTATACAACTGCAACCTTTATTTTTAGATGTGGAATAGGGAAGAATCAATTACTGGGGCTGCTAACTTCCAAAGCTTGTTACACCAATTTATCCCACTGGAACTACTCTTTAGGAAGAAGCTTGAGTCTTCTCATTTCCAAAACCTGAGGAATTAATGAAAAGCAAGAAGCACTTTTGCAAGAATCCAAGAGAACAGTGATATCTGTGGATAAAGAACTAACCGGATAATGTAAAATTTGTTGGCTCTTTCTCACTGGCTCATTTAATTCATGTCTTAATTACGGAGAAATGTTTATGCTGAAATGTAAATATATGTTGTTGTTGTTGTTGTTTTACTCCTTAAAGTCATTTCTGACTTATGGTGACTCTAAACCAAACCTATCACAGGACTTTCTTAGCAAGTTTTGTTCAGAGAGGATTGCCTTTGCCTTCCTCTGAGGCTGAGAGAGTATGACTTGTCCAAGGTCACCCAATGGGTTTCGATGGCTGAGCAGTGATTCGAACCCTGGTCTCCAGAGTTGTAGTTTAATGCTCAAACCACTACACCATGCTGGCTCTGTAAGCCAATGACTTTTGTTCAAAAACAATTTTAATTAAGTTAGCCCTTGGATAGGTTTTCCTTGTTTTTTTTCTGGGCTGTGAGGCCGTGTTCTGAAATAGTTTCTTTCTGACGTTTTGCCTGCATCTGTAGCTGGCATCTTCAGAGAATGGTTGGGTAGGTGTGTGCGTGGAGTTTATATACTGTGAACCCCTGTGGGGGAGTATATGTAAATTTGTGTAATTGAATGGTTAGTTTCTGGGTATAGAAATGCAAGGCTCATTAGTGTCTGTTTGGCTAATGGTTGGTTGATGGGCCATTATCTGCTGGAACTCCCCCTGTCCCCAGCTGGAATTCCTTTGTAAGTGTTGAGTTTTTATTCTATTGTTCTTCAAAACTGGGAGCCTAGGACATCTATGTTAGGCATCTATGTACCTAGATGTACCTAGGACAGCTATGTTAGATGTACCTAGGACATCTATGTTAGATGTAGGTACATAGATGTACCTAGGACATCTATGTTAGCAGACTCCCAATGCAGTTATACACTACTAAGTGGCTATCAAGTCCACCTGGCCTAATTGGCTGACTGCATCATTAATTACTGGAGCTGGCTTATTATCATGGACTCCACCTGCCACTTTGCTATACCTTCATCCAGTCACAACTTAGTATGCAAACTGGCATACCCTGACAATCTATCTGTTTGTAGAATTCATTATCCCACTGGAAGTAGATTGTGGTGAGGCCGTGTTTGAACAAGACTGTGAGGTCCTCAGGAAATATTTGTTGTATGAGTATCATGGTGTCCATAATGGGGACTTTGGTGAACAAGGAGACAACATCAAAACTGATCAGTCTGTCTACCCCTGAGCCCAATGTAAAAAGATAGATGGGGTAGCCATGGGCAGCCCCCTGAGCCCAGCGATAGCAAACTTTTTACATAGAACATTTTGAAAAGCAAGCCTTGGAAACAGCACCAAAAAAGCCCACAACTTGGTTCCGATATGTGGATGACACTTTCACCATTTGGAACCATGGAGAAGATTTAGTCTCATTCCTGAACCACCTGAACAGCATCCACCCAAATATCCTATTCATGATGGAAAAAAAGAAGGAAGGAACACTGCCATTCTTGGATGTCCTAGTCATCCGCAAACCAAATAAATGGTTAGGCCACAAGGTATACAGAAAGCTCACACACACAGACAGATGCCTACACAAGAACTCCAATCATCACCCAGGAAAAAAAAGAAGCACAATAAAAACATTGGTAGACCGTACAAAAAGGATCTGTGAACCCCACTACCTGGAGGATCAACTGAGGCACCTAAACTGGGCCCTACAGGCTAATGGTTACTCCAGATCAGACATCACAAGAGCAGCCAGACCCAGAAAAAAACCACAGGAATGAAGGAAAAAAACAGCCACCCAAAGGAAAGGTATTTTTACAATACATCAAAGGAGTCACAGACAAAATAGGGAAAGTGATGAGGAAACACAACCTCCAAACAATCTACAGACCAACCAAGAAAATCCAAGAAACGCTACGCTCAGTGAAGGACAAAAGAGACCCTCTCATAGCTGCAGGAGTTTACCGCATACCATGCAGCTGTGGACAATTTTATATAGGGACCACTAAGCGCAGTTGTGCAAACATGAATCAAGGAACATGAGAGACACTGCAGACTGGGCCAGCCAGAAAAATCAGCAGTAGCAGAACATGTTATAAACCAACCTAGACACAAAATGCTATTTAAAAACACAGAAATTCTGGACCAGACCAACAACTATCATCTCAGAATGCACAGAGAAGCTATTGAAATCCACAAACACCTGGACAACTTCAACAGGAAAGAAGAAACCTTAAAAGAAAACAAAATCTGGCTCCTGGTTTTGAAGAACAATAGAATAAAATCTCAACACTTAGAAGAATTCTACCTAGGGACAGGGGGAGTTCCAGCAGATAATGGCCCATCAACCAACCATTAACCAAACAGACACTAATGAGCCTTGCATTTCTATACCCAGAAACTAACCATTCAATTACACAAATTTACATATACTCCCCCCACAGGGATTCACAGCATATAAACTCCATGTACATGCCTACCAACCATTATCTAAAGATGCCAACCACAGATGCAGCCAAAACGTCAGAAAGAAACTATTCCAGAACACAGCCTCACAGCCCAGAAAAAAAACAAGGAAAACCTATGGATGCCAGATGTGAAAGCATTCAACTTCACATTATCCCTTTGAGTTAGCAGATATCCAACTTAATTCATAACTTAATTCATTTTAATTACTAAGTTCCAAACACTGATTTTAAGGACATTTTACAGGAAACATGAAGGACCTGGAGTCACCTGCTGATGTAACTAGTCTAATCCTACAATATAAGCAAACATATTCACTTCAACAAGTACTATGACAGGATACATAATTTTATTTTGGTTCAGAGGCATGTGGGTCCAAACTAGAACCACAGAAGGATGCAGTATATAGCCAGGTGACATTCAAGTGTACCCCCACTTTCCTCTCTATTACATGCCCATCAATGTAGGCACACTGTCTGGCCAAAAAATGTACAGGCATTTCTACCAATCTCTGCCATTCTGAAACACAGGACTGCCAGCTAGGTAATTTTAACAAGCCTAATAGGCTTTGTTTATTGCTAATGCCTAGCTTCATGCTAGCCAATTTTTAAAAAATTAAAAGGATAAGTGAACTCTAAAATATAACACAAGCAATGGCACTTTTCCCAGTCTCTCTGGAAACAGTAATCACACATTCAAGTAAAACATACAAAAGAGCTATGGAAAGAGGGTACTCATCTTTCAATAATGAACTGAATTTTTGTAAATGGACCACTCTTTATTGTCCATTGCAGCCAGAATAATTTTAAAGTTTCAAAAACAATGTTACCCAATTCTATGTTTGTTTCAAGTACACCTCTTATTTGGCAAGAAGAAAGAAAGAAAGAAAGAAAGAAAGAAAGAAAGAAGGAAGGAAGGAAGGAAGGAAAGAAAGAAAGAAAGGCTGCAAGACTAGAGAGAGAGAGAGAGAGAGAGAGAGAGAAAGACTCAATACCATATGGCAGATAGGCATATTAATTACCACTGCTTTTTAATTAACAATTGCTTAATCTGAGCAGTAACATTTGCCTTGACATCTTTTGACTCTGCTAACCTGTGAAGTGCGCATGCCATGCCAAGTCATCAATTAATTTTTATTGACGTTTTCTTCCCCTAAACAGGCACAAAACCAGGGTTTTCCAATTAACACCTCCGCACTCTCTAATTAGTGCAATTAACAGCCTGATGGATGCCTGGAGTTTCCCTGGAAGGGAGAGCACAGAGATCAGCTGGTTTTGCTATGTGGACAGATCTCCCACAGAGAGTAAGCACATGGAACAGTGCATACATGTTATCCTTTCAAATTTTAAAATGGAGCATCTGCAGTTCTAGACTTATATTTGCACTAGTGCAAAGAATAAATGCTTATATGTATAATCACAAAGATATTATACTTTTAAAGAAGAACATTTATTGAAGCATTCAGCAGCATGCATTCTCTCCACAGACATTAGTATTGTGGCAGCTCTCTGAAGTTTCCACTATAATTACAATTTTACCATGGACAAAAACTGCCTAGACCCTCAAACATACCCTTCATACTTCCCATTTCATATCCTGTTCCTTTAACTATAGATAATGTACTTTCCTTACTTCATTTCAGCTACAGTAGGTGGAGGAGTGCCAGCCTCTGAACCCGAGTTTTTAATATGCTATTTCTTTTTTCTTGCTACTGCTGTAAATATAAGACTAACACCTCATGCACCTCAGAACAAGTAAGGCAAGCTAAGATGCTTGTAGCAACAAATACAAAGAAGTCTAAATATCTTCTACCCCTCTGGGTATTTGTAGACTCCAAGCTCCTATCATCCCTGACCACTGGCCAAACTGGCTAAGGCTTATGGGAACTGGATGGCAACAGGCCACAGGTTCCTCACCCTAATCAGAGCATCTGCAGACTGACATATCTGCATATATTCTACAACAGATTCCCTCTACCAGCATAAATTAATCACCTCACATCCCTGCGCTTTGCTCTTGCAAATACTTGGTAAATACCTTTTCTTGCCAAATAAGTACTTGTCACAGAGAGCAACAAGAAACTCCATGGCTTCAAATCTTCCCCAATGATACCTCTAACTGTCACAGAACCTTCTTCCATCCAAGGTTCTGTTGTTGCCTCCCCTACCAATGGCTTCTCTGCACAAAACACAGCAGACAGACACCTGTGTGCATTATGTCGGCTCATGTCTTCTACTTCTTAACCAAGTAACACTTGATCTTGCTAAAGAGGAAATCAGGGACCCTCTGACACAGTACTTCATACTCAAGAAAGCAGCAGAAACATCATTTGTTTTCCACATGGAAAGCAGGTGTAAGGATATCTCATCATCTTTCTTTGCAAGTGTTGATATCCCTAAGGACAAAACAGTGTACAATACTATAACAATGCTGTGCTACTTCTAATATCTCCTCTGTGTGGGTATGCCTTTAAAACAAGAAAAATAAGGGCAAGCAAAAGATAGGAAAATTCACCTCTGTAAGGTGTGAGTGACTCTTGATTTCTGTGAACAGCACATGCATTAACAGGAAGAAAACATTCCAGGCCTAAAGGGCCAAAATCAAGACCATTCATGCAGTAGCCTCCCACTCCACTCCTCACTGAATTTTAGAGAGTACGGAACATGCAGCAATACAAACAAGAGCCAGTGCATCACAGCTATAGTATCTACAGAGCAAATTATTCCTGATTACTCAAGGATGCAAGCCAAACCACATGCATACCCCAGATGGGACCGTACACAAAGTTGTGTATGCACAAAAATAAATTGACCCATGTCCAAATCCATGAGTAGTCTGAGCTGGAGGAAGGTTCCTTCAGATATCAAAAACATACGAAACCAGTCTGAAAATTTATTATGGAGCACAAAGTATACACCAACACGTGTAATCTCTAAAAGGACTGGAGTATAGATTTGAAGCCTAAAACCATCTCCATTGGAAAATCTGGGAAGCAGACCCAAATTCTGGAGTGCTTTTCTGAATTTTCTACACTTTCTATCATATCTTAGCAGGTGAACTTTTTGAATACTGTTACTGAGCTCAGGCAAGAGCTTATATCTGGTTAGAAGCTAGAATATACTCTTGTCATATTTTGATATACATGATTTTAGGGATCCAAAATCGAACATTTCAATAAAATTGGTTTCCCCAATATATTCTTTCACTCTGGACATACTGGGAAAGGAAGAGTTGGAGTCCAGGAACAGCACCAGATTTACTACCCCAAACCAAGCACAAAAAGGTCTTCCCCTAAAAGTTTCAGAGGCCAGAAATGAACCACATGAGCATGCAGCTGAGCAACTGCATCAATACCCTTTAGCAAGGGTTAACAGAGCAAGCAGATACTTCTACCTTTTCAGTATAATGGTACACCATCACTCTAAAGTAATGAGACAATAGTTTTTCTAGACACCATCCAGATGTTTTGTAGTACAGCATCTATATACCATATCCAGCATAGTTAATGGTCAGGAATTACATGTGCGTGTGTGCGTATGTGCCTTCAAGTTGCCTGTCCACTTATGGTGACCCCATGAATTTCGTAGGGCTTTCTTAGGCAGGAATACTCAGAGGTGGTTATAGCTATAATCCAAAACATCTGGAGGGCACCCAGGTTTTCTGCTGTGAAAAAGAACAGAATTTTCAAACTATCACAGCAAGTTATCCTAAGCCCTCCTTTAGAAGAGCCAGAGTTCAACAAAACCAGTCACTCTTACCCTTAATTGGGCTCTAAAAGTTCACAACAAATGGGAAAATAATGTTTTAAGATTCCATGAAGATGGACTCTGTTGTTGTGTGCCTTGGAGTCATTTCTGATTTATGAGGACCCTAAGACAAACCAATCATGGGGTTTTCTTAGCAAAATTTATGCAAACAGAAACAAAACTTTTATTAACAAAAGTTAATAAGGGACTGTTAATGACACAGCATTTTCATGTGATCTACATTTTTGTTTTCCATATTTAATTTACAGGACTCAGTAAATGGCCTAGAAACATCTGAAGCCCCATAGCTGAAGAACTGATAAGTCCTTTGGCTGGATAATGCATATATTTAAGCAGTGCTTCTTAAGCTATCTGATGTGGAGGACCAGCAGTTTCCCCCCCAATGTTCCAAGGACCAGGCAAAATGTCATGTCCAACACTTAAACCTCAAGGCCCAAGTTCTCCTGGTCTAAACCTAAATGTCTGTATGCTGGTGCAACATAGTAGCTCTTATTTCACATAATGTTTTAAAACACTGGCTACCTTGATACTGTCTCCAAAGTCAGTTGAGACTTATACTAAAGGTTAAAAAGGACAAATCCTATGCCTTCCTCATCCATGGAAACACTTCAGATTGTTAGAATTTTTTCTCTGCAGTAAGCAAAACTAGAGCCACCCTAGCATCACAGATATCTGGAAGAGGAATGTCTTCACAAAAGTGCTGTTATTTTCTCCTAAACACTTTACAGTTGTCCCTCCGTATCCACAGATTTGGTATCCATGGATTTAAGTATTCATGGCTTTAAATTATTCTTTAAAAAATAATAATCCAAAAAGCAAACCTTGATTTTGCCATCTTATATAAGGGGACACCATTTTGCTATGCCATTGCATATAATGGGACTTGAGTATTCACAGATTTTGGTATCCACAGAGGGTCCTGGAACCAAACTCCAGTGAATATGAAGGGACAACTGTACTTCCAGTGTCTGCTTCAGCATATGGAGGCCTGGATAGTATTCTTCCTCAGATCTAGGTACTAGAAAGACTTTTGAAAACAGCTCCTTAATCTTAAAAGGCTTTGGGTTCAGGAGGAGAAGAAGAACCTGGGATTGCTCAGAGTGGCTTTTTACCCTTTAATTAATGCACAAACACATGGAAATGTGGAAAGGGATTAGAAAATAAAATCTGCAAGACCTAAAATGAATTTAAAGCATTACAGTAAATTAGAAGAGATTTAAGGAAGCGAGGATTGGCTTAGTCCATGCACCCTCTTTAATGGGATCACACCTATGGATGCTTTCATCTACTACTTTCATCTAACAGCAACTTTTTTTATTTTGGAAGAAGTCACCTTTGAGCCTTCCTCATGTACTAACACAGCAGTTAAAAGAACACAGCAAGTTCCATTCCAAGTCTCATGCTTCTACACTTCTTCCTTTGCCAGCCCCATTTTGCTTCCCATATGGATATTCATGAGAAAATTTACAAAGCAAAGGTAACAATGCATGGATTTCATCCCTTTCCAATTTATTTTACGAAATCCTTGAATTTGCAACATTCCTGGAAAATTTCAGGTTAGTTTTCCTGATGAGGGAAGTAGTAGTGAAAAACAGGTAACCTGGACTTAAAATTCACATTGTCTCTTTCCACTCGTATCACTGAAATAATGGTTTCCAGTGTACACCTTGGAATTCTATTCTTGACTGCATACAAACTGAAAGCTGAGATAGTCAAGGCAATGCACGATTGGCAAAGTATTTAGAAAGTAATGAAAATTTTCACAGGAAATGTTCAATTGGTGAAACTGAAGATAGATTTTAAAAGGGCCACTATACTGTACTCTTTCATGAGCCCAGGAGAACTGTCCCACCGTCTACAAAAAATATGAAGCACAATCATAGCACATCAAGGAGCCATAGAGTCAGCAATGACCAGACTCTCCAATACACTTGCTTGGCCTCCTGGAGCAGGGCCACAGCTCAGTGACAGAGCATATATTGTGCAAAGCATTTTATGCTGAATCCGTAGCATCCCCAAGCAAGGCTGAGTGTCTGAAGCCAAGAGAGGGCAATATTAACCACTCCAGACAATATTGAGTTAAACAGGCCAGTGATCCAACCTGGTGTAAGGCAGCTTCCTACCTTCCTTCAATCTGAAAAGAAATCAGTCAACTTTTAAATAATTCTACAGCTAGCACAGTGTCTTTAGCCAGTACTGCACTATATGAGATGCCCAGATTAGAACTAGAAGCCTTCCTCCAGAAGAAAGGAGTGCCTGGGTGAGGCAACTGGCCTGCTTTTGTTGCCTACAGCAACTGAAAAGGTGCCAGGTGCTGGCATTCCAGTTTCACCCACTGCTTGCTTTCTGCTGAGCTCTTGAAAAGATTTTTTAAAAAAGAGCCCCACTCCATCTCATTAAGAAAGTAAACACAAGAGCCATCTAAGTGTCTAATTAAGCTTCTAATTAGTCCCTGCTTGTTACTAATGCAAATTAGATTACGCCGCTTAACTACAGCATGTCCACAACACCCTTGTTAATTGCGGCCTTTTGAAATTAAATTACTCCCTAATTAGCATATCAAAGCCATTGATTCGAAGCCAGGAAAGATGAGGGCAGAAGGAAGCTGAACGCCAAGTTTTGTTAATCAGGGACGACTAATTAAATAGTGACGTTGCACACTCAGGGGCTCCTGCCTCACTGTTTGGGAAACTCAGAAAGCCATGCACGTGTGCGGCTGGGAAGAAACCTACATTAAAGGTGGTGGAACCTTCCTCAGCACATCCATTCCTGCAGAGCATGAGAGGAGGGGAAACTGTTATTTGCCAACCCTAGTCTCTTCAGAGATGGCCAAGCTAAATTCCCAAAGGGTTTGGGGTGAGAATGTGTGTGTCTTCTGGTACTTGGAGGGATATTTTACTGTTTAATAAAACAGCATCATTTCTGACACAACAGCTATTATTAAGTCATCCAAGTATCAGAGAAGATCAGTACGGCACACAGAAGTCATACCACGTGTGCCACCAAGTACATGCTCAGCAGGGAACTTCACCAATCCAGAACTCTCCATTAGGGAGGAATATTCATAATTATTTGTCCCCAGGTTGAAAAATCTGGAAGTCAGGAAACAATAAGCCAGTGAGAATCTTGCACAATATTCTCATGGTATTCAATGTCCCAAAGTGTTAGATGAATTATTCTGCAGAAAAAAAACAAGTGGCTGTTCACAAAAACCTATTTTCTGTGCAGAAAATGGCAGGAAATGATGTTTTCTGTCCCAAAAATGGGTTTTGTGGAGGAAAGTATGTGTTTTTCTCTGTAGAATAACACCTCTGCAACACTTTGGGACACTGAAATATGGGGAGAAGCTGTGGATGAATATTCGTTTTCTGTTATAATGGGGAGAAAACTACTGTAACTATTCAAAAGAGTCAAGGATTTACATCCCTACTCTCCATGTACTGTTCCTGCTTTATACTGGCTTATCCCATTTACATATTTTAAGGCATTCACCAGCATCTTTTTTGATGTACAGTTTCCTTATAACTAGGATTTAAAGGGCCAGAGAATGTTTCACTGTTCAATACAAAATATTTCCAGTTTCCCCCCAGGATTTACAGCATTGCTACTGTATAGCAAACTGTATGTCATACAGGAATACCAAGACAAAACCACTTTTTCTTAATTAATAATCTGATACAAGTCACAATGAAGACAGATAGGTTTTAGCTAAGTTATTAAACCAAATAGTACTGATTATAACATGTCCTGTAACACCTCTTAAAGACTGACATTTATATATTTACTTATTTTATTTAAAACATTTTTTTATCTTGCTCTAATGCCAAAAATGCTTTCAGAGTGGCTCACAAACAGTCAATAAAAGACAGGTGTATTGTAGTATATAAGCTGTCATGGACTAAAGTCCACCTCATCAGATACTTGTACTGTTATCCTCAACTGGCAAAACACCACAAGTGTGGATGGGAGGGGAGAGGGAAGCATGTACACAATGGGCCTAAAAGCAAATGAGGTGCAAGGTAGTGCATCTTGTGAGATTTTACACAGAGCTGAAATGTATAAAATATACATACAGGTATACCTCACTTAACAAAGTAAATGTGTTTCTGGGCATTACTTCTTTTAACAGAAAATTTGGTACCAGAGCCAGAAATGACATGGAGAGGATAAGGATAGGGTCCTTAATCCCCTCCCCCAAAAAGAGCAGTTCAATGTATTTCAGCACTTTTTTATTCATAACTAGCTATATGCACATGTGAAATGAAACAACCAAGTCAGGACAATATTGCATAAGTAAATAAAAACATTTTGAACCTTCTAGAAATCACTTGAAAGCGTCTTCCAAAAATGAATCCAAGGATGATTTGTTTTTCTTTCTTTCACCAGCTTCCACTTTCCTTAAGATTTCCATTTTGGTGGGCAAACTTGCAGAACTATGCTTTTTTAGCATGCTGGACAGATACACATAGGCAGATACCCATGGCTACAGTTATTTATGATCAGCTAAAGTAGAATCCCACTCTTACCTACCTGAAGTTTTATTGCATTGTTTACCACAGAAGCACTTCAGCAAACAACACTGAAGGTCTGTGTTTCTCCAGCCTGCTTTTGCCATCCTCACAATGTTGATGTTCCTTAAAAAAGCAAAAACTTCTGGTTGGGCAGAGGAAGGAGGAGGGCTGGGTGACCATAAAAAGCTCTGTAAAAAGGAGCTTCTTTATCAGAGGCTTTGTTAACTGAGATATGTCTGTACAGTAACCTCTTTTATATGCTGAGAAAAGAGCAAGATTAACTATGGAGAACTTTCACACACATATTCACTTGGGTTCTGGGGAGTGGGGGATTGCAAAGTAGAAAGAGGAAGAATTCTGATACTTGTAAATCATTGTGTTGCATGCAACAATCTGTACATTGTGGGCATACAAGCTAACCCTTTTCTGAAACTGAAGCCCAGGGATTTGGAAGACTGGCATCTCTCCTTCTACAGTGGTGATTCCCAAACTGATCCTCCAGATGTTGTGGACTTCACCTCCCAGAAGCCCTAGCTGATAGTCAGGAATTCTGAAAGCTAAAGTCAAAAACATCTGTAGGACCAATGTTTGGGAACCACTGTTCTACAGAAACTGCTACCAGTGTCTTTGAAGGAATAGGAGGATCCATAAATATTATATTAAGTGGAGGGACCTCTCCATTGATGCCCCCTTGTCGTGGGAGAGAGGCTTGTGTACCCAGCAGTTCACCTACCTGGGAAGCATCACCTCCTCAGATGCCAAGATTGACAAAGAGATCGATCACAGATTAGCAAAGGCACATAGAGCATTTGGAAGACTTCACAAAAGAGTCTGGAGCAATAAACACCTGAGGCAAACCACAAAAATCAGTGTGTATAGAGCCATTGTACTGTCTATCCTCCTTTTTGGATCTGAAACATGGGTCACCTATCGCCACCACCTACGACTCCTCGGACGCTTTCATCAGCGCTGTCTACGCACAATCCTAAATATACACTGGACTGACTATGTGACAAATCTTGCTGTCCTTGAGCAAGCAGGGATCACCAGTATTGAGGCCATGATATTGAGAACGCTGCTGCGCTGGGCAGGGCACGTTTCTAGGATGGAGGACCATCGCCTCCCAAAAATAGTACTCTACGGTGAACTCGCCACAGGTCAGCGTAAGACGGGCACTCCAAAAAAGTGATACGAAGACTCCCTGAAACAACATCTCAGGCTCGGCCAAATTGATCACCAACAGTGGTCCGCCCTGGCCTCACATCGGGAGGCAAGGAGATGCACAATCCACAATGCTGCAGCCTTATTTGAGAACTCACGCCGAAGAAGTCTTGAAGAGAAATGACAATGCAGAAAGAATCACAACCCAAAAACATCACCCAAGGAGACCTTCTACTGTGCTTTCTGCAACCAGACATGTTCATCTAGGATTGGCCTTTTCAGTCATCAGCACACTTGCAGAAAGCATGGGATGAGTCCTTCCTGAATCTTTGTTTGCGAAGAAAAGCCAGAGAGAGTTCAGGTATTATGGACAGATCTCAATGCAGACAAAGCTACACTTTTTGGACTTGCGGGGACCAGGAACAAAGGGTAATAAAAGATAGGTGATAAAATTTCAATTCCATTCACTACAGAAAAGTAACTTCCTTTGAGATCCAGGTCGGCCCTGTTCTGTGCAAAGCTAACTGTTCCTTTCTTAGGAAAAGTACACTGAACTTAAGAAATCAGGAAGGGTAGCTAATACCCCGGAGGACAGGATCAGAATCCAAAATGACCTGAACAGATTAGAAAGCTGGGCCAAAACTAACAAAATGAATTTCAACAGGGAGAAATGTAGGATACTATACTTGGGCAGTAAAAATGAAATGCACAGATACAAGATGGGTGACACATGGCTTGATGACACTACATGCAAAAGGCATCTAGGAGTCTTAGGGGATCACAAACTGAACATGAGTCCGCAGTGTGATGCAGGAGCTAAAAAAGTCAATGTGATTCTAAGCTGCATTAATAGGAGTATAGTGTCTAGATCAAGGGAAGTAATCATGCCACACTATTCTGTTTTGGTCAGGCCTCACCTGGAATAGTGTGTCCAGTTCTAGACACCACAATTCAAGAAAGATATGGACAAGCTGGAATGTGTCCAGAGGAGGGTGACCAAAATGATGGGAGGTCTGGAAGCCATGCCCTATGAGGCATGTTTAGCCTGGGGAAGAGAAGGTTAAGAGGGGACTTGATAGCCATGTTTAAATATTTGAACAGATGTCATACTGAGGATGGAGCAAGCTTGTTTCTGCGGCTCCAGAGACTAGGACATGGAGCAATGGATTCAAACTATAGGAAAAGAGATTCCACCTAAACATTAGGAAGAGCTTCCTGACAGTAAGAGCTGTTCGGCAGTGGAATACACTGCCTTGGAGTGTGGTGGAGTTTCCTTCTTTGGAGGTTTTTAAACAGAGGCTGGATGGCCATCTGTCAGGAATGCTTTGATTGTTTATTCGTCCATGGCAGGGGGTTGGACTGGATGGCCCATGTGGTCTCTTCCAACTCTATGATTCTATGATTTCTCAAGAAGTTCCTGTACAGTTACATCTGGGAAAACTTTCAGCTGTAAAACCTGACAATTGTAGTCCAAATGAAATAGTTTTACCTTTACTGGACATAAAAACCTCAAAGAGTTAATTCCCACTCCATTAGCTCCCTCTTCTTAAAGTTTCCACCTTTGCAGCAAAATTCAGTACACTCTGCCCTCAGCATCCATTCTCCTGCATTCATGGATTCAACCAATCATGGTTTGAAAATATTTTTGAAAAAATTCTAAAAAGCAAACGTTGATTTTGCCATTTTATACAAGGGGCGCCATTTTAGTTCACCATTTATATAATGGGACATGAGCAACCACCAATTTTGGTGTCCATGTGGGGTCCTGGAACTAAACCCCAGGGGATATCAGGGGCCCACTGTATTTTCAAATCCAGGAAAAATATTCAGGAGTAGCCATGCAGCGAAATATAACTAAATACCAAATCCACAAAAGAGTAATACCTTTGTTGGCCAACCGAAATGCACAAAATGCAACCTTTGTTGGAGGTAAAAACTGAAAGAGTTAAGTCCCAATCCATTAGCTCCCTCCTCTTACAGTTCTTAAAGCAACAGAGGAAACTTTAAGAAGAGTGTCAGCAAAAATTTTCTAAGTGCCTGGATGGCCTGGCTCATGAAGTCCCAACTGTGCTACCCTCTAAAAAGATTTTTTTTTAAATTTAATACAAAGGTTCACATTGGGATAACGTTTTTGCAGCACAAACCTATTGAGCCCTATTCTTAGTTGGCACTATCCTAAACCACCACTTTTCAACAACAGTTGGACCAAAAATTTCCATGAAAAACCAAAACTGAGCAGAGAAACCATATGATATTTCTGTTATGTGGACTTGCTGGTAAGCTTGACACTCCTAGTACATGGGCTCTGGCCGCTCCTCCATAGTTGCATTCCATGTTTATCTGTGTTTTTTCATCAGCTTCATTTTTTAAACCTATGTATAAGCCTTCTTAGAAGCAGTCTAACTTTGGATATATGTTAGTATGCATATAAAAAGAGCTGAAATAAACATATTGTAATTTGAAAATGTCCTTGCACAGCCAAATCAACAGAGGGGACCCTGCCCTATGGGGGAAAAATTGGAGCATTAAAACAATAAGCTTAAGGTGAAGAGTGCATAGAGGTTTATATTTTTGTTAAGACAGCATTTTTTTCCCCTGAAGGGTCATTAATAGGAGTGGCTTTCTTAAAAGAGGAAGACTGACAGTGAGAGAAAACTGCTCTCTGCCAACACTATTCAGTTTCAGGTTAAAACTTCCTCCATCCTCTGACTGATGAGAACATATTATTAAACAAGGTGTTACTGAACTGCGAAGGTCTTGAGTTTAAATAACCCTAGAGCTTCACAGTAATATAGAAGATTAGAAATGTGTGGTGTGTGTGTGTGTGTTCAAGAGATTTGTATTATTTCCTTAAAATTTATTTAAATCCACTTGTGTGAAAAAGTCAGTACCATTGATTTCCCCCTTTTTGTCTAAGAAAGCAGAAAAAGGGACAAAGCATTGAGAAGTTAATAAAGTAGCAGAAAAATCTATTCAAATCGAAGAAACCTGTCTCGTGGGGAAGAACCGAAATTTGCAACAAAAAAATTACTTCATCAGAGAAAAGTAGCAGTTTTAAGAGAAGGTGAAGTATGTTTAATTGAAAAGGAGACTCAAATGAAATGTTCAATATCCCCATCTGAAAGAGAATGAAACCCAACCACATTGCCAAGAAACTGCTAACTTGCTAACAATTCCACACACACCTTACACACAAGTTTTCTTAGGAAGTAAGGAGAAGAGGAGGTTTTCTTTCTATATGAAGAAACCCCAAGAAAGGGAAGAAGGGGGAGAAATAAGTTTTATTCATTTATTTTACAAGAAGAGTAAAATAATAAAAAAGGGAAAGTTTTATAATGTCACAGTGTTTGGAAGAAGTGGTAGAGGGGGGAGAAAAAGAATGTTTTTAAAAAGCAGCTAAGAACAGAAGGACCAGCTCCAACCACCCGCCGTATGAGCCTCCTTCCCAACGAGATTCAATTAATTGATAACAAGAGGCATCAAATTAATTTTTCAAGGATGTTAGATTTTGATGAAGGAAAAAATCTCTCTGATTTTAATCGGGGCGGCGTTTAAAAGGCATAAATGAATATCCCTTTCTAATCATCTGAGGCACCGAGGAAGCGCCAAGCGGTTAACGTGCAAATTCAAGCCGTTTAATTAGGGGGGTTGGGGAGGTGGTAGCATGAGGAAGGAAAACAGTTTCTCTTTTAAGGAGCTTTTATGAAGAAATTATTTTTTCTTTTTTTAAAAAAAAAATTATTCCTCCTGTCATTATGTACTCAGGCAACATACAAAATTTCAGCTTGGGCCGAAGTCAGGAGTTTCACTATTGAATAGAGATAATTTCCCATTACAACCTAATTACACACCAAAAAACAAAAACAAAAAAACCCCACAAAGGACAAAAAAAAATTAAACTATGGGTGGGGAAAAATGAATGAAACAGATTCCCCCATAGAAATTATGCTTTCATCGCTTCCTGGTACAGGAAACCTACTCTTCACACTTGCACACGGATACAAGGGCACAGTAATTCTCAGGAAATTAAGGAAGCAGGCACAACAGACCAAAAAAAATAATTAATTAAAAGGAAATCTCATCTTCCACCTTGATCTGTGTGTTTACACTTTTACTGGGGTAGAAAGGCTCTAGGATGACTTCACTGCTTCACAGAAGAGAATTTAGCATATTAAAGTATATAGAAATACTAGTAGAAACTGTCAAATAAAGCCAGTTTGCATATATAGTGCCTAGTCTACCTCTTGCATAGCTTATACAAGATATTACCAGAAACAGAGCAAATTTACTTGACAAGATTTTCAGTTCATGTACTAACAGCCATCAGAACTAAACATTTTTGCCCTATGCATCATCACATTTGGTCTTACCAAGCAGAAGATTTCATCTGAAAATTAAAATGTACTGCTCCATCACTTAGAATGTCGGATATATTCATTTATTTTTAAGTTGTTGTCATTGTAAGCATTAACTACAGCTAATGGCTTAATCAACATCAGACACAGGGATTCCTCCCTCCACTAAGGATTGATTCAGGCCACAATAATCTTGAAACTTCAATATATGTTTCTAGGGAAGATTGATTTTTGGACCCTAGAGACAGAAAAGGAGAAGCCAAGCACCTGAAGTTCATCAACCCCGGCCCACAAGGAATACTCAAAAGTAAATTGTTGCTATTCTGATCAGTGATTGGGGAAATAGAGAAGTGCCCAAAAATGATTATACATCACCCTACTTCATATTCTAGGTTGGCGGGGGGCAGTGCAAAGAACAGGGAATGAATCATGTCATCACATCATCCAAGCAGCAAACTCTTTGATAACAAGCAACAATTGTGAGCCTTACCATCACAGCCATAATTTCCTCATAAGGCAAGAATCTAAAATGACTTTAAACTTTAATAGACAAGTTAGGTTTATGGTTCCTAAATCCTAATGGTGTATTTTATTGATGCCTATTTTTGAGGGCTAGGGTTTTTTTCAAAGTAAGACATTTTCATGGCTTAAGTACCACTTACTCTCGAAATATGTAAAATGTTACAGAGGGAAGCCCCATAGAATCTGAGAAAAAATAATGCTTACAGTAGGATTTGGCTTCCCTGGTTCAAGTTCTGCCCTATGTCATATAAGTGAAACATGCTCCAACCATACCATAAAACTTGGCCAGAAAGGTTTCCAAAATTCATTCTGTACTGTCAACAATTCAAAGTACTGTATATGAAAAATGCATCTTAACAGGTAAATTGCCTAATAGATCAAACACTGCACACATATCTTGTGTCTGTTCCTCATTCCTAAAATTTTACAGAACTTCAAATTAGGTGGTCCAGCAATAAAAACTATAAAAGAATTGTGCCCAACTCAAAGTTACCTCGTATCCTACATCTACACAATCCAAAATCTCTCATTCTTCTGGTCCAAGAGGCAGACATATGCCTCTACAATATGCATAAGGTGGGAAAAGTGGATAGAAAGAACATTTTCTCCATCTCTTACTAGAACTCAGGATCATTTAATGAAGCTAAAGGATGGGAGGTTCCAGAAAGATAAAAGGAAGCATTTCTTCATATAGCACAGAGTTAAACCATGGAGATACCTACCATATGGAGATGGCCACTAGCTTACATGAGTTCTGAGAGAATTGGGATATTAATGGCTATGTAGTACCTAAAGTATCAGAGACAGCATGCTCTTCAGTACCAGTTTCTGGAGCATGGTCCCCACTGACAGGGCTCTATTCTGGGGGCCCGGGATTAGGAGGGGGGGCTGGCATGATATTATAAGTTTTTATTATGCAAATCCATTTAGTTTTTCAAAAATAAATATAAATATTACTTTGGTGTCATATCAACTGACTTATTTTAATTTTTATCCTAAATCCTGTAGGCCATCTCACCGCCCTTAACCTTAGCAATAGGTAGGGGGCCCACCAAAGATCCTGGCCTGGGAACCCACTTCAAGATGTGGGGGCCATGTTTTGGAGAACACTGACACTGTCCTCCTATTTGTGGGTTTCCCCATTAACTATCTGGTTGGTCACTTTGGAAACTGAACAGAGAACTAACTACCTTATGCTTTTGGCCTAATCGTGCATGACTTTTTATGTTCAAAGGCAACTACACTGGCAAATATATGGACCACAAAATAGATTATTATATGAATTGGAAAGTTGCTTAAACAAATGGTTACTGATCAACTGTAGGCACTCTTGGATCAAGTCCATTTTTTAAAAGATCGGCTTCATTTAGACTTCAGGCCTGGTTGCAGAATTAAAACTGATGTGGTCATCAAATGGCAAGGAGGGCAATCATCTGACTCACACCTTGTTGCTGGACTGTAATTCTCAGTATTCCTCACCATTAGCTATACTTGCTAAGGCTCCTGGAAACTGCAGTCCAACAACATGTGGAGGGCTGCACCATTTCCATCCCTGCCCCATGGGATGACCTCTACCAAAATAATAATAAAGGGAGTGACCCTGTTGGAGGATTTATTGATCTCTCCCTTGGCAGCTATGCTATTGAATCAAGAAGACTCTATTTTATCCCTCATGCTATTTAACATCAACACAAAATCACTGAAAAAGTTTATCTGGAGATGTGGCTGAGGGGTAATCAATACGTTGATGATTCAAGTTTTTCCTCTCCTTCTCATATAATCCAGGTGAGATAGTAGATGTTCTTAGCCACTATTTGTGAACAGTAACGGACTGGATGATGGCCAATATACAGTACCAACATCCATTTCAGACAAAATTTAGAATCTGTTAATAAGTGGCTTATTTGCCCAATCACATAGTGTTCCTGCATTCCTCATTCCCTGCCACAAAGAATAAGATTTATATTAGCTCTTGGTTGTTCTAAATGCCTTTTATCAGCCTAGGCCAGGACAACCTGATGCCCTCCAGATGTTCTGGTCTTCAACTCTATAAACTCCCATTAGAGGAGTTGTAGCCCTAAACATCTGGAGGGCAGTTATCCCATTTCGATCACTGCAAATTACAGAGGGCTGCCTCTGAAAACAAAGTGGAAAGTTTAGATATTTTCAGCATCAGGTGAAGACCTTTGTATTCCCCCAAGCATTTTAGCCTTTTGGTTTTAAAACAATGTCAATGTTTCGTAGATCTCTGGACTGATACTGTTTTCTGTTGCTGGTTTCATTTTGTAGCTGTTCCAATCTTGTTTTAAATTTCATGCCTGTTTTATTTGTTATTTTTGCATGTTATGGTTTTGCCCTATTTTATAAACTGCTCAGTTACAGTATTAGTTGGTATATTAGAACAGTTAACAAATAAATATAAATGGAAACTATGTACATTTCATATCAACAAGTAGGGAAACATTTGCCAGTTACGGTAATATGTTTGAAATATGAAATATAAATACCTCATATGTACATGTAGTACTGAAATTATAACAAAGTGTGCAGAAGAGATCTGCTCAAGAGAACCAACAGAGAGAGGTCAGTGGGAGAAAAGGATAAATGTAAGAGGACCTGAGCAGGAGAGTAGGCTTAAGGAATGGAGATATCGAAGAGATTTTCCCATGGATTGCTAACCAGTTTACAGGCTTGCAGGAGTGAGGAGTCTAGAAAATTTCAGCACCCACAACCCAGATTGGTCCCTGTTCTCAAGTTCAAGTGTATTTTAAAAGAATTTCAACAGAATTAACATTATCTTACACAATTACAGGAGGCCTAAATAGAAAAATTGTTACAGACATTCATGACAAGAAGACTGGGGAATTCTTGGTTTAATGCTAGTCCTAGAGATAAGAAACCATGTGTTAGTAGTAATTGAAGTAAATTATATTTTGCAGGAAATAATTAAGCCAGAACATAAATTACCTTTTCTCCAAATAAAATAGTGTACAGTAGGCCTCCCATATATGTGGCAGATACATTCTGGACTTACCATAGAAACACAAAACTGCAGATAACAGTGAACCCTATTGAAATGAATGACTTCCAATCCAAACATACCATAGAGTCACACTGGAGGGCCTAGAGATTCCTAGACAGAACACCTAGGTCCTCTAGCACAACTCCATGGTCAACTTCTGGCAGAAGCATACCACAGAATTGAGCTGGAGTACATAGAAAATATGCCTAGAGAGAATATATTTTTTCAGACACAGATAAGTGAATCCTGTGGATACTGGTGGTTATACTGTAATTTGGGGCTTTGGAGAGAAAAATATGGAGGTGTGTTCCACTAGCTATGTTGTCCTACCATTACCGCCCTCCTCATCTGTGTTTTGTTCACTCCATCATGGGCAGCAGCCATGACAGGCAGCAAAGAACAGGAAAGCAGGAGGGAAGAGTAGGAAGAAACTCTATGGTGTCCTGCTTGTGATGCAGAGATGCTTGTGGGAAATCATGCCACAGACTGAGAAAAGGGGAAGGACTGCAATGAAAGGGAAGATTAGAGAGACACAGGAGGAGGATGACAAGGAGGAGAGACATGAAGAAAAAAAAAGCAAAGGATTTGAGTTAACCCATGCAATGGAAAAGTGAAATAATTGATGCGATTTTTCACCTGCAGTTTGGTAAAGTTTTTGGTGCAATCAAGCAAGGTAAATTTTAAAAACAGGCTAGAATTACCAGAATTAAAATAAGCATATCCTTTTTAACGTAAACACAATTAATGTAAGGCTTTTAGTATAATTGTAATTTAGTGGCATTTTTTTTTCTAACTTTCCTATCTGCCCGAGTCCTGGTTTATTATTCAGGTTTGCTGACTGATATTAATGCTGGATAGGGTTACACTCCCCCTGAAGATGAAGGTTCATGGCTTGTGTGTGCTCCTTGTGTAGAAGCTCAGATTTCAACAGTGGCTGGGAGTGCATTTGTACAGCTATAAGTTTCTAGGCCAGCTGTACCTGTTCCTTGAGATGTCAGATCTGGCCACAGTGACACATGCCTTAGTTACACCCTGGCTGGATGACTGTAATGCATTCTGTGTGGGTCTGCCTTTGAAGAGCTGCAGCCAGATTGCTAAATGGGGCTGGCTACAGGAAGCACACAGCTCCCTTATTGCAACAGCTTCACTGGCTGCCAGTCTGTTTCTGGGCCCAATTCAAAGTGCTGGTTTTGACATATAAATCTTTTCAGGTTCAGGTCCAGGTTATTTGAAGGACCATATTCTTCTTTATGAACCTGCCTGTATTTTGAGATCTGCTGGGGAGGCCCTTCTTTCTGTCCTATTACCTGCATAGGTATGTCTGGTGGGAACATGTGAGCGGCCTTTCTTAGTGGATGCCCCCACATCTGGAACTCTTCCCAGAGAAGTTAGACTAGTACTCCCCTACTTTCTTTTCACAGGCAAGTAAAGCCATTTCTGTTTCAACAGGTGTTTGATGAATGATTGTACAGTGGGCCCATGGTATCTGCTGGGGTTTAGTTCCAGAATTCCCATGAGCACCCCATGGATGCTCAAGTCTGACTGAATACAATGGTATAATAAAATCTCCCTCATATAAAATGGAAAAATCAAGATTTGCTTTTTTGGAAAAAAAACTTCTGAAATATTTTCAAGCCATGGATAGTTAAATCTGTGGATATGGAGGTCCAACTGTATAAGGCCCATCACACCTAAACATTGTGCTGAATTTTTCTAATTGTTGTGCTGGTTTATGTGTGTGTGTTTAATGGTTTATTTTTCTAACTGGTTTTAAATTTCTTATTGTTTAATCTCTTTTTAACTTTGGTATTTTGTGAATTTTTAGCTATATGTTTTTTAATCTGCTATAAGCCACTTTGAGCCCCAAACTGGGGAAAAGGCAGGAAACAAACAAACACAACAAGAACAGCAATAGTAAGTGCAAATCTAGTCAAGACACAACAGAAACTCTGGTTTAATGCATGTCAGAATTCTGCACCAAACCCAATACACAGATGCTTAAACCATGGTCTTTGAAGTCATGAGCAAATGCTCAAACATGATTGCAGTATGTCTTATCAATTATCTTAATTCAGACATCACATTCTGCAATATGCACATTACCATTTTGTAACTGAGCAAATGACATAGGCCCTCTCCCCTTTTCGACAATTTGCTACAAATTGCATTTAGCAATATATCTGCCCTAAGATGAAGTATGGCTAAAGCCAACCAACGTTATTCTGATCATATAGTTAGAAAACCATGAATTGAAGACTGGCATGCAGCTTTGGAATTTAATAGCTGATTTGCCCCTAGCCTCTGTTCCTGCAACCCTCCTCCTTTATGAATCTTTTACACAGCACTCTTTGATTCAGAAGACACAACTTGCTTATTTTAGCAAGTGGCATCCACAATGAAGAAGGTTGTGGTGAAGAAGGTTCTATGAAATCGTTTGGCAATTACAATTATCCCTCACTTTTATCCCTCAAACATGTTGCAGCTTAGTAAGATGTGTGTTTTTTTATTTTTATTTAGTTATTTATACCCCACTCTTCAGCCACAAGGCTATCAGAGCGGCTTACAAATTGTTTTAAGCAATAGCAATTTACACATCTACATTGCATTAAGCAGTTTCCAATGTCTGTTAGCTAATTGCCTCCACAAGCTGGGTACTCATTTTACCAACCTACGAAAGGATGGAAGGCTGGGTGAACCTTGGAGCCCTCTGGAATCAAACATGTGCATGCATGTGTCTGCATTTACACAATATTGAGAACCTGGAAACAGTAGCATTATTGGCACCCAAGGAAACTAAGAGTTCCCCTAGGTACATACGTGTAGAATATACAGGAGATGTATGTATGCACAGTGCAAAGTGAAACCACTTCATCAGTGGTAGCCCCGTGCAAAGGCTACATTTCCTGGGAATCTCATTCTCCTCACCTAATTTTTCTTCTGAATTCACAAGGATTCAAGCCAGCCATTTCTTTCAACAAGAAAAAAACAGCTGAGGAACTACAGGATTTGACTAGATTCAGCATATGATATTCAGTGGTAACTGAATAGCTAGCATCACTAAGGATTATATGTGTATACATGTTACATATGAACATATCTAATAGCACCTTTTTTGCCTTTAAAAAAAAGTGTAGTGTCCACAAAGCCAATTCAGTCACCAAATCCAATGTAACTTAGTGGAACCAGTGCTGGGGTGTAGAAAGACACGCTGTGTCCACCACGACCACCTGCAGAGTTGTTCCACGTCGACAGTACGCCAAGGAGAAGGTTTTCTGGAGAGACTTCTGCAAAAGACTTCAGGCTGAGAAGGAAAAATTCCTTCAACCCAGCACACTGCCTTGAGCTCTGGCTTGCCAAATAAAGACAGCAACAAGGCCAGGCTTCACTCAACTTGAGGGCTTTAATCTTTGTTTGCAGTATATTTACAATATATATACAGAGTATAGAACAGCCATCTCTAATACTCATAAATCTTTCTCCTAACCAACAAACTGCTTTGCCAACCACCATTCACAACCAACCCACACTGGAGATAATTCCCATCTCCTTTTTATAGGCAGTTAAACAATGCCTGTTACATCAGGCATCTGAAGTGTGCATACTCTCAAGTGCTAACTCACTCACACACCTGCCACTGGAGCTTAACTACTTTCATTACTAAGCTTATAGCTCCATCTTGTGGTCACATCCATGTCATTTCATGACATTCCCCTCCAAATGACATGTGGTGTGTCCCATGTGTCATTTACACCTATTCTTTTATATACTGTGACCTTACTCACTGATACCTATATAGTCTGAGACTCCGTTCCCATTACTTACAATGTCACAGTGTTTTCCTAGACCCCGACAGCCCGTGCCACTGACCCACCTGGCTCCGCCCTCCCTGGTGCCATCACCCGTCAATTTCCTTTCACTTACAGGCCTGACCATCCCACCAAACATATCCTGGCTATACTCTGCCACACACACCAGAGCTTTGGTTTTCTTCCACCCCTCCTGCTTAGTGCATGTTCTCCTGGCTCTTTCTGGAGTGTTTTCAGTTCTTTTTACTGCTGCCACAGAAGAGGCTTGTCCCTGCTTTACTACAAATAACTTTCCTTTCTGAGACCTCATGGGAATCAGGAATGTACCTTGACCATCCTCAGTGTCATTGCTACTAACACTGGCCTGAGTGTCTTGCCCATGAGTCTCAACTTGTTCTTGTTTCACAGTCACTATCTCTGGCTTTGGTTGCAAGTCTAATGAAGTGCTAGGCTCTTCTGGAGTACCAGGCACCTTCAAAGTGCCCTGTTTACTTGAAATTCCAGGCTGTTGTGACACATCTGGTTTCTCATCTAAGACATCCCTGGATGCATGTACCCCTCCGTTTCCATTGTTCTTATCTACCACACTGGCTTTCTGTTCTGGTCAGGGTACACTCTCTTCCACCCAGCATGAGTCTCAAAACTAGCACTCCTTGAATACAAAATCCTATTCCCATCCATCAGGAACCTGTACTTGTTCCCCTCATAGCCCACAAAATGCAACCTTTGGCTTTTGGGCTGATTCTTTTTCCTGAACTGAGGAGGAATGTACACTGATGCAAATTGTCCACTCTTAAGTACTTTAGGTTTGGTGCTCTTCCATACAATAAGTAGTATGGTGTTTGGTTTATCAAACTGCACCATGACCTATTTACAATATGACAAGCAGTTCTTGTTGCTTCTCCCCACAAATTAGCTGGTGCTCCAGAATCCTCTAACATACAATCCCTTATTTGGTTTATCATCCCAATCCTACGTTCAGCCAAACCATCTTCAGCTGGACATTCGGGATTTGTAGTTTTATGTTGGATCCCTTTCCACCCAAACCACTGCTGCAAATTACTACTTAAGAATTCCCCACCTCTGTGTCACAACAGTGCCAACTTTGTAGGGAAACTCCCCTTCAACAGAATTGACCCATTTTTGATCATATCAGCAGCCTCACTTTTGGTTTTGAGCATTGCCACATAGGTAAATCTGATATGCCTATCTACTATCAATAGGGTAAACCTGCTACCCCCTATACTCTTTACTTGATGCGGCCCTGATAAATCCACATGTACAACCTGAAAAGGCCTCTGGGTTATGCATTTGCTCACCTTCGCTACAGGGTAAGCCTTGACCTTTACCTTTTTGCAAATAGCACAGTCCAGGTAACTTTTACACTTCTCTACCTTGAACTCTGGGCAAACCTTCTCTAGGTTTCTCAAACCTTTGAAGCTGATATGGCCCATAACTCTATGAAGGTAATGAGCACACCCATCATGCAGTGGCTTATTTGTTACATTCCCACACTGCACCTGTGCTACCATTTGATAAATGTGATTTTTCTTTATGGCTTTACCACATACTACTCCCTCCTTGGACACAATCCCCTCATCTCCTTTGAAAAGGATTTCATATCCATCACTGGTTAGGGATGCCACACTTACGAGGCTATTTTGTAGTTTTGGTGCACACAGTACATTATGATATACCTTGTTTAAACCAGGGGTTAATACAGACCCTTGAATCTCTACACTGCCAGATTCACCATCTGCAAATACCACAGTGTCCACTGGTGCTGGCTTTGGGCTCTGTAGTTTTTCCCTATCAGGGGTCATATGGTGAGAACACCCACTGTCCAAAATCCAGACAGACTGGTCCTTTTTCTCATTTACAACTCCCTCTACAGTAGTAGCAAACCCCCTCCCATCTTGGGGCTTGTCTTTTCTTTTTCTTTGTGAGTTCTGTCCTTTCTTTGCTGCAGACCCCTTAGGACAGTTCTTTATCAAATGTCCAGTCTCTCCACAGGAAAAACATCTCCGTGTTCTGCAGACAGCAGCACTCCCTTCTTCAGACAAGGATGTGGATTGGTTGGTTGTCTCCTCCGGCTGGTCAGTCCCTTGAAGCTCTTCTCTGAGTCTCTCCTCTGTGCCTCTTCCAATATTCTGGAGCTTTCCAGACTTCAAACGCTGACCTCTTATTTCTGATATTATTCAACTGATTTGGTTCTACTGCTAGAATAATGGAAGCTCTAGCTTTTTTGTCACCTATTAATTCATCCTCATTAACAGGGTCAGGTTGTTTCTTTACATAGTCCCTTAAGTCCTGCTTTATTAGCAAAGCCTGCATGTAAATTTTCCAGGAAGCATAGTTCTTTTCAGACAGCTTTTCAAACCTGACTGCTGTTTCCATGTTTGCACTGAGTCTGCAACTTAAAACAAATGCAAACAAACACACTGATAACAGTCCAGGCAGGCTGCCAAAAACAATTAACTTCCCAAAGCAAACAGATAAGAGCAGAGTCCCTGAGTAGACATACTTAACTCACTCCTTTCCAGGACTTTTCTCTTCAGCCCTCCAGGAACACAAAACAGCTCACCAATTGCAGAACTATATCTCCCACAGCTTCTCAAGCATTGTCCACTCGGACACTGGGCCCACAACCCTTGTTGGGCTGTGTCCACCACGACCACCTGCAGAGTTGTTCCACGTTGACAGGACGTCAAGGAGAAGGTTTTCTGGAGAGATTTCTGCAAAAGACTTCAGGCTGAGAAGGAAAAATCCCTTCACCCCAGCACACTACCTTGAGCTCTGGCCTGCCAAATAAAGACAGCAACAAGGCCAGCCTTCACTCAACTTGAGGGCTTTAATCTTTGTTTGCAGTATATTTACAATATATATACAGAGTATAAAACAGCCATCTCTAATACTCATAAATCTTTCTCCTAACCAACAAACTGCTTCGCCAACCACCATTCACAACCAACCCACACTGGAGATAATTCCCATCTCCTTTTTATAGGCAGTTAAACAATGCCTGTTACATCAGGCATCTCAAGTGTGCATACTCTCAAGTGCTAACTCACACACACACACACACACACACCTGCCACTGGAGCTTAACTACTTTCATTACTAAGCTTCTAGCTCCATCTTGTGGTCACATCCACGTCATTTCCTGACAACCAGACACAGGTATTATTTCTTCTTAGAACATTTTCATATCACGTTGCTAAGTTCGGAGGTCATCTTGCCCCCATGTGCAATCTTTTAAGGATCGAGTGAACACACAAATTGACGGAATAGTCACTAAATGGAGAATTTCCATTGAACCCTAGAAACTCATGATCTTTCTATGTCAGGGACAATATAGGACCCAGGGTCAGTTGCAGCACCTCCAAACCACTGTACTGTCTTTAGGATTTAGGATAGGACTAGCATGGCCTAAAAAGGAGTCAAATTATCCTTTTTAATGGCATTTTCAGGATTTACAACTGAAATTTAAGATCTTACATAGCCACAGGATGTATACAGAACAAACAGAACAGTTGCTTTGTTCATGTTTAGCATGTAAAAAACCAAAACCTTTTACTGTATTTCTGTTGCACAAAGTCCTCATCAACTCAATCACTAACCAGCAGCAAGAATGCCACATTAACACATGACAAGATTATCATTCTCAATGAGGGCTAGGAAAAGACATGGCACACTGAAAGGCCAAACTGTGTAGGACCCTTCTGTAACTATGGATCACTTCAGAGCTTGTCTTCAACCCACTCTTTCTTTCCCTGTCCCCATGTCAATGTGAAATGTCTGATGAGCATGTTAAGTTCCCTTTATTATTGTTCCAATTTGCTGTGCCCAAGTGTTGGACACCAACAGATCATGGGCCAGTGAACTACAGTATACCAATCTAACTCTCTTTCAACAAATATCCCCATTTTTATACCCTGGGATGTCTCCATTTAAATGGGAAGCAAAGCAATTATACTGTTTCAACCACTATGAGGAAGTATAAGTATCAAAATATATAAAAACAACTGCTAGGAATATTATAGGCTGTGAACATGCCTGTACAGTAGCCAACATGCCAAATCTGGAGAGCAGAAATTATAAAAAGATGCCATTCTTTCAACTTAATGCTGGTATTGCTTTAAAGAAACACTACAGAGATACTGATATGCAACAGCAGAGTTTGCAGGTTGTCAGTACACTATCCCCAAGGGTGGCTATATAGGAATACCTAAGAGGGGCAATAATAGTTCAACAGCAGTAGGCAATCAGATGGCACTGTGGCATGTTTGACAACTTAAGTTCATCCCAACTATACAAGAGGATTTATTCATTTACTCCTCAGATTTTTGTACCTTCTTTCAATAACAATTGTGCAGTGATTTACAAAACTTAAAAATAAGTAAAAATACAACAATGAAAGCTTTAAAAAAATTAGGCCAAAAATGAGTGTTAGAATTTAAGAGAGGGTTCCTACAATGGCTTGATTTAGATGTAAGCAATCTCTGCCTAATAAACCAATAGTGTATTAGACTGGCAGCATAAACACACTAACGGCACTAGATCCCTTCTGATATTGGAAGTGAAACAGGGTCAGCTCTGGTTAGTACTTGGCTGGAAGACCACCAGCAAAGACCAAGTGCTGTAGGCTATACAGTTGTCCCTTCGTATTTGCTGGGGTTTGGTTCCAAGACCCCCCGTGGATACCAAAATCTGTGAATACTCAAGTCCCATTATATGCAGTGGCATACCAAAAAAGGCGTCCCTTATATAAGATGGTAAAATCAAGGTTTGCTTTTTGAATAATTATTTTTTAAAGAATATTTCCAAGCCGTGGATACTTAAATCTGTGGATACCAATCCATGGATATGGAGCGACAACTGTATTTCAGAGGAAGGAAATGGCAAAACCACTTGTGAGTATTCCTTGCCTAAGAAAACCCTAGGAAATTCATGAGGTCACCATAAGTTGACAGGCAACTTGAAGGTGTGCACGCAGGCACACGTATGTTAGATGGAGAGCAAACATCATGATGATGCAGCTTAGTCACCTCTCTCTTACATCATGCACCATAATGTAAAACTTCCAGGGTTTGTTAAGCATCAATTTCCCAATACATATAAACTGGGAAATTATAAACCCTGCTTGAAACCAGAGATTAAACCACAGGAATAGTTTGTTGGTTGTAACATGACAACTGACTATGTTTCAACAAACTCACAGACCTTTTCCATTGTAACACATCAGGGAAGGGAAAGGAAGAACCACATGGCTATATTATTTCCATTCTTAGTCCAACACTGCATAACCTCATAGACAGAGCTCAGTCTAAACTAAGTGTCCCTATTTTGGCTTTATCAACATGAGAGCCACTAGTCATGGTACATCCAAAAGTAAACTCCATTTATGTAGGATGCTTTATACACGAAGAAATGTGAGTTGTGCTCATGAAGGATTGTTGAAAGGAAATATATAGCGTATAAACCCAAAGATTTAAGGTACAAATCCAAGGAAATATTTAAGGTATAAACCCAAAGATTGTTTATAAAACACTCTAAATTCTAGTGTCTCAAACACAGCAAAACAGAACAATACAATACGGAAGCACTAAAGCAACCAAGCAGAGGACTTAGGCAAACCATCAGGACTTAATCAGAATAGGCATAAATCACTAATAAAGGTTGGTCAAGAGAGAAGCAGTAATCAAGGAGGAAAGACTCAGAGGCGATCTGGAGACCAAGAAACATGAACTTCCAAATATATGCCTTTATCAGTATATTTCGCCATAGGTCACCCCAAGTGTCATCTTAAACCTTACAAGCAAGCAAACGTTCAAGCTAGATATATCGCATCATAGAAGCAGTGTTGACACCTACCTTTCCCCTCCTCCCTCTTTCCCATGCGCACATGTACACACACACAAAACACCGGTTAAGGCTTGTAAAGTATTAAAAACACCAAGTTGCCATCTTCCCATGACACTGTAACTACCCTAGAGGGCATGAAGTTATATAGCTTTATTTATGAAGTGAAATAACACACATACATGTATGTATGTATGTATGTATGTATACACACACACACACAGACACACCACTGCAAAGTAAGAACTGGGCATCACCACTGAAACCATTACTATTTGCTGGAGCAAAAGCTATATGCTCAATCATTCACTTACAGCAATCAAGAACTACAACATGCTGCTCTTATCCAAAAAAAGCCCCTGTCCTGAGTTTAAAGATGATGGTGATTTTATTTATGTATATCCTGCCTTTCTCCCAATATAGGGACTCAGTGCAGTTTGATTTAATTTTTGTGCTTCAAAATATAGTGTCTTTCAGTAACACCTACCTAGGTTGTTGGTTTTTTTTTTTTAAAAAAATGAAGATACCCACAGACTATAAGCGAAAAAAAGTAAACACTTAATTTTATGTAATTACTGTATCAGCTTTAAAGACAGAAATTCTCCCAAATAAAACTTCAAGTGTGAAGGGAAGATGATCTGGTTACTGCAAGTTAGAGCAAGGCCACCAATTCAAGACTTGAGGCAATAAAATTAATCATTAATTTGAGATTTGGGGTTGCCTTTAGATCAGAAGGGCACACCCCCTTTTTAAATAATTTCACTATCAATGAAAAAAATACTCTCAGAAAGATGTCTCTGGCTTTTCTTCGCAAACGAAGATTCAGGAAGGACTCATCCCGCGCTTTCTGCAAGCGCGCTGATGACTAAAAAGGCCAATCCGAGATAAACAAGTCCGGTTGCAAAAAGCACAGCAGAAGGTCTCCTTGGGTGATGTTTTTGGGTTGTGATTCTTTCTGTGTTGTCGTTTCTCTTCAAGACTTGTTCGTCGTGAGTTCTCAAATAAGGCTACAGCATTGTGGATAGGGCGTCTCCATGCCTCCCGATGTGAGGCCAGGGCGGACCACTGTTGGTGATCAATTTGACCGAGGCTGAGATGTTGTTTCAGGGAGTCTTTGTATCGCTTTTTTGGAGCGCCCCTCTTACGCTGACCTGTGGCGAGTTCACCGTAGAGTAGTATTTTTGGGAGGCGATGGTCCTCCATCCTAGAAACGTGCCCTGCCCAGCGCAGCTGTGTTCTCAATATCATGGCCTCAATGCTGGTGATCCCTGCTTGCTCAAGGACAGCAACATTCGTCACATAGTCAGTCCAGTGTATATTTAGGATTGTGCGTAGACAGCGCTGATGAAAGCGCTCGAGGAGTCATAGGTGGTGGCGATAGGTGACCCATGTTTCAGATCCATAAAGGAGGATAGACAGTACGATGGCTCTATACACACTGATTTTTGTGCTTTGCCTCAGGTGTTTATTGCTCCAGACTCTTTTGTGAGGTCTTCCAAATGCACTATATGCCTTTGCTAATCTGTGATCGATCTCTTTGTCAATCTTGGCATCTGAGGAGATGATGCTTCCCAGGTAGGTGAACTGCTGAACGGACTTGAGCACAGATTTGCCGACGGCAATGTGGGGATGGTGGTGTTCGTCCTGTGGTGCAGGCTGGTAAAGAACTTCTGTTTTCTTCAGGTTGACTTCTAGCCCAAACAGCTCTGCAGCTGTTGCAAAGCAGGACGTTAGGCACTGCAGAGCTGCTTCTGTGTGGGCAACAAGGGCAGCATCATTGGCGAAGAGCAGCTCACGGACTAGATAGTTTAGAGTCTTAGTGTGAGCCCTCAGACGGCTTAAGTTAAACAAGCTACCATCAGTATGGTAACGTAAATAGATGCCGTCATCTTCTTCAAGCTCTGCCATTGCCCTTTAGAGCATCGTGCTAAAGAAGATTGTAAATAAAGTTGGTGCAAGAACACAACCTTGCTTCACTCCATTAGTTATTAGAAAGGGCTCTGAAAGAACATCGCCATATCTGACTTGACCACGCTGGCCCTTGTGTAGCAAGATAATCATTTTAAGGAATTTGGGGGGACATCCTAGTCTTTCCAGGCAGAAAGATGTGCACACACACAAAATAATAATCAGGGTAGAAAGAATGACCATTTTGCATTGTTGTATTTCTGTCAGGGATGCTTTGATTGTGATTTCCTGTGTGGCAGGGGGTTGGACTGGATGGCCCTTGTGGTCTCTTCCAACTCTACAATTCTATGATTCTTCTTTCAGATAGAAATCCAATGTACTCTTTCATTCAGAAACATAAGAAAATACTTCTGTCATCAAAACATTCTATCAGGTCCACATTGCATCAACTAGATCAGTATATATATGTGTTAGTGTGTGTTTGTGTGTGTGTATGGCCAAACTGACTCACACTCAGTCTCTCTCAACACATACACAGACTAAGCAAGCCTGGATATTTACATGTACATGCCTCACTTTCACATTTCCCAGAACTCTGTGAATGAATATAAAGGTATTCATACAATTGAATTCCCATCCTAATGTAATAGTATTTTCAGGAAAAAAACTTTTTTCATTGATTATAGTTTTTGTCCTACCCTGTTGACACTTTAGAAATTATACAGCTAAAAAGAAAGCGCCAACAGCAATCAGACCCCTCTTCTGCCTTCCACTGGGAAAATCCTTTCTTCCTGAGGGGAAAAGGGGTTGCAGAAATATTTCTTTTCTTCCTGGAAGAAGAAAAGCAGAGAGGAATTAATCTACAACTTCTCTAGAAGTTATTTCTATTTGCATTTGGAAAGCAGCTGAGTATCATAATCCATCTGTTGCAGAAAAACTAGTATTCCACTTGGATGTTTCAACAGGGAACAGGGAACAAGGAACATATGTAAAGGTTTTCCCCAGGAGACTCAACAACCAAGCAGGCAAGTGTTAAGTTAGTTAAAAAAAAACATTTAAATCTGATGATGATTTACCTCCTCTGTATCTCTACTAAAGCAAGAGAAGACATAAACTAAAAAAATGATCACCCAAAGCTAAAATGGTGTAACACAGAGTGACTCAATACCAGTTTTGGTTCTGTATTTCACATCAATACCAGCGAGTTGTACATCTGCACAGATAAAACTCCAGAGCAAATGTGCAACCAATTGTTTTCGATATTGCCTGAATGTGCCAATCACTGGGTGCAAAAGGATGGAATTGTTGCAAGTTCTAAAACTCCTTTGGCCAGCAGCCACCCCTTTCAGCAGGCAAATCAGCTTTAAACTACAATGAACCCTTGGTATCTCTTGGAGTTTGGTTCCTGGACACTCCCCCCACCCACAGAAACCAAAATCCGTGGATGCTCAGGTCCCATTATATATAATGACATAGTAAAATAGTGTTACTTATATCAAATGGCAAAATCAAGGTTTGCTTTTTAGATTTATTTTTAATATTTACAAGCCATGGATTGCTGAATCCACAGATGCAGAATCTGTGGATATGGACGGCCAACTGTTCAGTGCTATGAATCACACATTATGGAATATTTCTATCAGGGGAGCTACCAAAAACACTTTATAGTTGTCCCTTGATATTTGCTGGGGTTTGGTTCCAGGACTCCCCGCGGATACCAAAATCCGTGAATACTCAAGTCCCATTATATGCAATGGCATAGCAAAATGGTGTCACTTATATAAGATGGGAAAATCAAAGTTTGCTTTTTGGATTACTATGTTTTTTAAGAATATTTTCAAGCCGTGAATACTTAAATCCGTGGATACGGAGGGACAACTGTACTTCTAGGAAACTCTGCTCTCTTACCTCTACAAACACTGCACACAGCCCAGTAAAGCTTCTCACCCATTCTTGCAGGAGGAATGATACTAATTCCCTCACAGTGGTTATTTTTAAGATGAATATCTATAAACACTTAGTAGAGGATGGACAAGCTGAGATTATCTAAAATTTATTTATTTATTAGATTCATATCCCGCCTTTCTCCCAAAATGGGATTCAAGATGGTTAAACAAGCAGGGTTGTCTTTTCTATATTTTTGAATGAAGCTATGAAACCAATAAATATATAGTTACAAGCATCTATTCTCTGTCTTAGAGGACTACAATGCCAAGAGTTTTGTGAAACAAAGAAGCAGGGGATAGAAATATGTCAATACAACTGCGCAGTGATCATTGAGACTATACCCAACACTGAATGACATAAAGAAATAATACTCGGCAATATATTTTCCCTGGCATGTCCCTCCCTCAATTTCCCACCCATAAAATGGGAATAATCGAGACCTACCAAAAAGAATGTGATAAAGACAAAGGATCCAGGAATTTTCAAAAGTACTACAGAAATTAATGTGCAGTCCTGTTCACATATGTCATTGGAATATATAATGAAACTTAATTTATTATACAAAAATTCGAATAGGAAGTTCTCCACCATATGCAAACCAAACATGAAAAATTGAATATATGCTACATGATAGTTGAAGCAATTATTAAAGAGGGCACAGCATTTTTTAAAAAACTAGGATAGGGAAGAAAAATTTTCAGTTTTGCCAAACATCTCTAGATTTACATGAAGAATGGGGTGCCTTGAAACTAACATTGGACAGGCATAACCATAAATATTAGTTTGTGGAATAAAAAAAAAAACCTGGCCTCCACATAAGTATCATGCTTTATTGTTGAAATTTTTAACATCATTAAAATATGCAAAGGTGGCAGAGGAGAGAAAGTTAACTCACTCTGTCAAATTGTTCAGAGAAGTTTGGCTCAAACTGACTGTTCAGAGGCAAAAATACATCAAAATAAAAAGTAATGGATAAAGTTGCTGAAAGTTCTACAACCTGTTTTAAAATCGAAATCCTGCCTTCCTACCCACCTGCAAACTCCAGGTGAAAAGCATATTGTGAAAATAACATTAAACATATTGAAGTCCACCTTTCACTCTTCACTGCATAGTTTCATCTTATTATAGAACACATATCTTGAAATGTGCATCAATTCAGATACACTTCACAGAGCAGTGTTTTAAAGGGTTTTGGTGGACTGTTTTTTTTTTAAGTGACTACATTTGCTGTTATTTTTCCTCATAGTTCTCCGCCCTGCAGTGCCAACCTCTCCCTTCTACTAACCAAAGAAGTCAGCCTGCAATCTTTCCTGAAGGAAGAGGAAAGAATCTGCTAAACTTTGCTTGCTAAGAAAACAGGCTGGCATTATAAATTGCCATCTCCTTTTGGATTAATGCATCCACCCTGGTAATAAACAAAGGCAGAGAAGAAAACCAGGGCACCATGTATTAGGGAACAGACACAACCTGCCAGATTGGCTTGAGTCAGAGCCTCAAGTCAACAGGGGAGTTTTGGAGGAATGGGTAGGGGACTTGAACAATTAAATGTTTAGTATTACTGTAAATATTTGTCACTAGCTGTCAAGTATCACTATTCAGAAACATAGGCTATGACAAACAAAAGCAAGACTGTTACAGGACAGAAAGGCAAAACACCCTCTGAAACAGGAACAGCGGGCTTATGACAACACCCAGAATATTATTTGAGTATGTCCAGCATTTGTATTAAGATAACTAGGGAAAGGTAGTAGGAAAATGGCCAAAGAGGAAAGAGGAGCCTCAAAAATAGGATTTTTTTAAAAAATAAAAGAATATTAGGCTCACTGGGAACATGCCACTAGACTCTTACTGCACCTTTAACACCCTTATCTACACCCCCATCTTCTTAAAACATTTCCCACCCAAATAACTGACCCCACAGAAAATGTTTCATGGATAGTTAATTAGGTTCTCTCTGTTTAGGCCAGCAGCCATGTGTGATTTAAGTAAAAAATCAAGTCATCCCCAACCACTCCCCAACACAACATCAATAGGAAGACAGAACAATCTTAATAGTACATACTGTTTCCACTGTCTTCACCATCACCACAGAAGGTGAAGTTAATTCAGTTTGAACTAGAAAGAGATACCTCCAATTCCAAGAGACTGTTCCTTGCAGAGTTAAAGAGCTGCACTAGTCATATAGCAGAACCACATACTACAAAACAATACAGTCACTTCAAACATCTAATAGTTACTATTAGACTCTGATAGTTACTGTCAGCACCTTTAATCCCACATCACACAAACCAGGACCTAAACTGTTTTCAAAGCTAATGTGGCCTTCCACAGTATAGTAACAGAGCCCTGAGTTTCAGAGCATGGTCAGACTAGAAAGCCACTGCCAAGTCCTATAAGAACATCTTCAAGACAGAAAATGGATTGAACAGGGATTAATTCAAATTCATGCAAAAGCAGAGGCTTCCACACAAAACAAATATGAAACACCAGGCTTATGTTTCAATAGTCACAACTGAGATACAAGCAAAGAATTATGCATAAACACTCAGGAGTTAAGGAAATTTGAATAGCAAGTATATAAGAAGTTAACATAACCCTGGGTGGGCAGAGGCAAAAAAAGGATCGAGATCTGCTAGAATTTGCCATAGACTACTGAAGGCTCGCAACCCTCAAAGGTTTAATAATGGCAACAATAAAATAACTTTTTCTGTTTGATAGACTGACAAAATAAGAAAAGCTGGCAGCAAATGCAAGAACTGCAGACTCAGCTCAAATTTGGTACTGTACTAAAAACCTATTTGTAGAATCAAAATATGCTCAGATGCACCCTGTTCTTTCATTCTAGTTGTATCTTTTGCACCTAGATATGGTTGGCAAATCTTTTATTTCTACTTTAAAAAAGGTATAAAAACTAGATCAAGCATATTTAACCCTTGGCCTTCCAATAAAATAAAATCAAATGCGGATTCAGCAGCTAGATGTCTGCCTTCCCCTACATAGAGACAATTAACAAAGCAAAGACTTTTATGGCATCCCCCAAAAACCTTTCTTCCATGATATCCACATATTTCTACATCTAAAAAGAAAGGGGTCAGTCCTATAGATTGTATACACACTATGCAGGCACAAAAAGAGGATTCTCTATCTCTCCTAGTACACGATTTCATTCCTGTATGTGATACTGCCAGAGAACAAGATCCCAATCCTAAACACACACAGGCTTCATATCTAACCCTTCCTCATCCTTTCCACATCACTGAGTACTTTTTTTATAGTAGCTGTTCTAAGGTACCCTACACAAAGTAGCATCTTCAATAACTTCCTTGAGATTCTGTCCAGAAGCTGATTTCCCATCTGTTTCAACTAAGCATAGCACTATTCCATGTGCTGTAAGCAAAGGGGAAAATTCTTGAAATGATGGATATAGCTGACTGGTCCAAGGCAATACAAGGTGTGCATAGTACAGCTAAAACCTGCACTGGACTATGTCCAGAATTAGGGGAAAAAAGGATGTCCTCTAGCTAAATAATTACTGGCTTTATTAATATTAGTATTACTATGTTTTAACTAAGTATAAATAGAGTTTACTAGTTGTTACAAATTCTAAGTTTCAGGAATGGTACGAGTTTTACACAGAATTAAAATAGATCATATATAAACTCTTGAGTTAAACACAAGCTGTTATGTCCAGCATAAAACATTATGAACAGATCTGCCTGAACCATCTCCTTATACAAGGCTATATGAGATGTTCTTACAGGTTTGTGTTTGGAGCTCATGCTCCACTAGAAAAGACTGTCAGTTTTCAAAACAACAGTTTGCAGCAGCCAAGTAAATTTGCAATCTAGCATGCAGCAGAGCACTCATGTTGCTACTAGGCCAAATCCTCATTCAATCCAAGCTAAAAAAAAAAAAATACAGTCACCATGCATGACAAATCAGCTTCAAAGTGCTTGTGCAAATCAACCCTTTATTATTTCAGTATTGCCTGAAAATATGCAAGTAATTCATCCACACTCTTCTTTGCTGCCTCCTTTTTTTCTTCTAGTTTGGATGGGGCCGTGAGGAAAGAGAACAGTTTTAAGCCCTAGACTTTTTTTTTTTAAAGGCCTGCCCAAAATCTAACTGCCTCTGCAGAAATGGGATAAATTCCCTAAAACTGCTTTGTTCACTCGCGCATGTGTGAGTCATTACACAAACAGTTTCCGTTTGAAGAGATCAAGTACTGCCAGATAAATCCAGAAGCATGTTAGCTCCCATCCTGCCCTCAAGGAACACACTATATACATTCTCTGTTGCTTAACAACCTATATGCACATCAGCCATTTCACCTTTTTCATATATGATGAGTGCATTCCATCATATGCTCTTTATAACAGAGGTTAGCAGAGCAGTTCCCTCCCCTCTCCTCTTGCCATGTTTATATAGGCAAGAGTTTTCTTCTAGATCATACCAGCATAAATTCCAAGTACCATACAAGTTGAAGGGCAATTCTAGAGTGGCTGCCACTTTAAATGGAGTTCCCATTACATGCATGCAGTCACACTATTGACACTGTTATATAAAAATAAGATACAATATCATTCCAATTATTTGTAAATAAGTACACAAAGCTTTTTCCTCAGATCTTCTGGGATCCTCCTTACTCATATTTCACAAACTAGTGAAACACAGCTAAACTTTTCACATCAGTTCACACCTAAATGAAGATCACCTCTCAGCTTGGAAGCGGGGCTGTCTAGCTGCTAAGGAGAACCTGCTTCTATCCGGATGGCATCATGTGGCAGAGTTTTGCAAGCAAGATGGAAAGAAAAGCTTCTCAGTAACATCAAAATGAGACACAATGGCATCTTATCTCTCACCCCAAGTAGATTAAAAGGTTTGTAGTTTCAAAAATGTTTACAATCTTTAAAGTGAACTTCTTTAAAAATTTTCATATAATTTAAATGTAAGTAAATTAAATTTGTTGGCATTTAAAGGGCAGCAGAAATATTGACATATATTCCCACTTATTACTGTAAGTGCTGGAATCAAGGAAGAGGGTTTCAGCGAAAGGGACAGAGTGAGAGGATCAGATTTTGTCTCCTTGAAAGGACATGAAGGCTACAGGCATAAGCAGGCTAGTAGATGCGATACTGATTTTTTGACATGAAGACCAGTTCGGCAGAGCATGAGGTGGGATACAGAGTTCGTAAGATTCACGATGCTAACCTCTCATCTAGGCAACTCTACTGATTTGATGGAGTACTTACGATCAGCAATAACTGTCCTGTCTGGAGATTGCAAAGGCTTCATAAAACAAAATGAGAGTTCAGGTATGTCCATCAAATCCCCATACTGTGGCTCTCTCAAGTCAAGTCACCTTATATACACAACTGTGCAGGTGTACATTTATACATTTTAATTTCTCACTCTTCCCTACCTCAGCTCTTTAACCCTTCCCATAGATATGATGACTTTAGGAAAATATACCTCTCAACAGATGGGGAAACTCCAAGATAATCTGCAATCATCAATCCAAATCCACACACAGTATAGAATGTCAAGGAGAAATTCAGTTTAATATTTTATCTGCTGCATTCCCCCTTGCATTTCTTCAAAATCCTTTTCACATGAGGAGTAGATTTTTCAAAGAAAATAAAAACTGTTTTAAATTCTATGTGCAAACTGCCTTCACAGCAACTGAAAGTCCAATGTGGGTAGAAGAACAAAGTCAGATGTGAAAATTGTGTTTCTGACTGAAAAACAAAAGCATTTCAAGAAGCTGTCCTTTTCACTATCACGAAAATAAAATGAATGTTTATGACCAGCAAAGAAGAGGGATACTAAAGAAACCAAGAATCACTAAGGATGGGTAACAAGAAAACATTAATGTGCATATTTGAAACAGAGCCAGCAAAACTGAAATTAACAAATGGAGGTGAATGAAGTCTAATTTTGTGACATAGATATCAGTTCCAAAGTTCAGTTTGAAATCACATTCTTTTCACTTTAGTAAGACTGTATGCAAACTTTGAAAATTGTTTTATTTTAAGCTCAGACCTTCTACTATTACTCATTTCCCAGGTACATATTCTAGCACATAACTTCAGTCATCACTCCTTCCTATCAACAAAAATTCTCAAGGTGTGTTTAACCTGTTATGTGGCAATTACTCTTGGTGTAAAAAGGAAATCACTCAACCCTGGAAGCAAGGGAATTAGCTAAGATTTTAAAGTGGGATCCTGTTCTGTTGAAGAATACAACAATGCCAAACAGAAAATAATTAAATCAAACCAGGCTTCATGTAGGATTTGTTTTGAAGCTGTTGTCTTAAAAGCATCTTAAAGATCTTATATTGCTCCCTCTTACAACAACTATGATAAAACCTATATATTTTGCTTGCAAAAGCAAGTTCCTCCACAAGGAACTAGTAAGAGAATCTGTTTCTACCCTGAAGGCCTAAACATACATAAGCACAGTTTGAGAGCTGCGGAAAATGAATTTCTTGCAAGATCTTAGTGCTGAGTATCTATGTAACAATAAGTTGTCTTCTTAAAGCACAGGACACAGATGAGCAGCTTTAGATACATAATCACACAACTTTTGGGAAGAGAATGTCTTCACTAGCCACAAACACACCTGCTACCAAGGAAGAAGGACTCAGAGGAAGAAATACCATCACTTTCAACATCTGGAGGAAAAATACTGTAGTTTGTTTATGGGAGGGAGGAGAGCTTTCCCCCCAAATATACTAGCAACAAGCTACCCTTCCCTCAGTTTACACAATGATATACAAATTCTCCCTCTTCCCTGTTTTCACACTGACATGAAGACTTTACAACTGCAATCCTATGTTTGATTACCTGAAAGTAAACCCTATTAAATGTACCAAGATTGATTTCCGCCTAAACAGACTTAGGAATGGAGTGGGTACCTTACTTTAAAGCAAAAATGTGGAAGCATCTTTTGTTTCTCCAATCTCCCACAAGTGTAACAGAAAGAACAATTTCAGCCACCACCCCCTCCTTTGCCATTCCAGCCCCACAGCGAGCCACACACAAACATTATCAGATTCAAAAGCATCCCCTCTGCCATGAGAAAAGAAAAGCTCCTAGGCTTCTTTGGGCAAAAACTTCACAACTGACTGCACATAGTTCCCGGCTTGGTTATTAGAAAAGAAAAAGAGAAAGTGCCTGGAGTGGTTATTTTATTTGCTCTTTGTTTTATAGATTTTTCTTCTTCTTCTTCTTCTTCTTCTTAAGAAACCTCTCTTTCGATAGAGGGGATCGGAATTAGGGATCCACCAGATTTCTTTGATGGTCTTGATTTTAATCTTCTTGAATAAAGCAAATAAGAAAATTAGAATTTTAATATATTAGGACTATATAAATCCATTGCAGACTAGTTTCTCAATTATGCCATCCATCCTTTAGCCCTAGACACCAACAATCCACTTTTCTTATTAAAATCCTAAATTGTGACATTTGAATATCAGATGAGCTTGACAACTTCATGATCTAGAAAGTTATCAGTCTCAGAAGAAAGGAATTCCATGCCTATTTACCCAGATTTCCTTACAATATTACACAATTGAACCATGAAAAGGCAACCTACTGTATGAATCTCACTCTGCAAGGTTTCTCCCTAACACCAGTCCTCGTGTCTATGTATCAGGACTGCTACTTCACACACACACACACTTCTTTTTAATCCTTTGTAGAGAGGAATTCAGGAATGGATCCGAATGGGGACCATACAGGCTTTTAATCATTTTTCTGTGCAAAAGAATTTACAAATAAATCAAATGAAATTATTTACTTTACTAGACTAACATTTTACATATACTCACACACCCCTTTCATTACATATGTGGTTTTAAAACAGAATTATTTGCATCAATTTTAACTCGAATGGTATTCTTCCTACTTAAGAGCCACAGGTTAACAATGCACAATCCTCAAAAGTATAATTCATTCATTTTTAAGAACTTTCAAAAACTCTCTATGAAACCAATTCAAAATACAGGAAGCACTGGAACTTAGCAATTCACCTTTAATGCACATTTCTAAAAGGGAGAATTTGAGGGGAGGGAACAGTTTGGAATCAGAACATCTGACCACTTTACCTATCTTTCTGGCTTGGTTTGCACAATAAATTATATATCTGATTCTGACAGTCTCTTTCTCAGTTTCAAGATGTCTGGTTTTTTAAAAAAAAAAAAAAACTTCACAAGGAAAAAGGATTAAACATCTAAAGCCAAATTATCAGAGCACCACTTTTCAGGTTCCATTTCTGTTTGAAAGAAGAAATATAAATAAATAAATAATAACTGAACTCCTACACCCACTTACTCAGGAGTAAGACTCCGTGAATTCATTAAGACTTATTTCTGAGTAGACACAAATAGGATTGCACTGTAAAGAAAGTTGAGTTTGTGTAAAGACTGCTTAGACTCATGAATACTATCGTAGGTACCACACACAACTCACAGGGCTTATTGCCTGAAGTAGTAAGACACTTATATCGGACACAAAATGGCCTATTGGCAGCATAAGCTCTTTTTTTTTGTCAACGTTTTCACATGTATCCACATATTTATAGAGTACTATGCTGTTTCAGTTGTGGGGTGTACCCTCCTTTTTATGCAGAGCAATAATTCTTTCCATTGTACACCCCACACTTTTCCTGGAAGTATTGAAGGGAAGATTTAATCCAGTGCTAAAAGAATGGACTTAACTGTATGGCTGCCTTCACTTTCCCCTGTTCCTCCAAAGGACCAGTATCGAGGACTGAACATTTAACTGAAGTCAGCAATGAGCCCTGGAATGGGATCTGTAGGGAAATTCCTTAGAGCTAAATTAAGAAGACACAAATCTCACTATGAGTTTGTATTCTTCTTAATATGATGCTTCAGAAGAATTTCAGATCCTAAGTATTCACTAATGAATTGTTATCCTGCTCTTATCAATTTGAAATATATTTTAAATTTGAGGAAAGGCAATTCAAACATGTCAAATTGAGAGGGGAAAGAATTTATTTCAGATCACACACTTAAAAAAGGGCTGTGACACTTTATTTAAAGAATAAAACCGTTCTTATCAAAGGAAAAATTCTCCCCTGTGGTATCTGAACTCCTCTGCCTTACATAGCACTTTCACAACTTTGCATAGGATTAACATAAGAACATTTCTAAAAGAAGTGCAAACTGTAATTTAATCAATATTTGGGCAGGGAATTTATCTCAAACTATTTGTCCTATTAGGGTGTGGGAGTGATGACAAAAAATGGATTAGAATCCTTTACAAATGCCACTGCTGATTGCAAGTTTTTAAAAATATTTTGCTTGAAACTTCTCAACTGCCCAATGAAAGTCAATGACTTCTCCGTCCCTTTTGATGCAATGATTGTTAGCTAGTGTTCACCACACTATGGTAGGCACACTAAAACACCTAGTTCCAAACAATCAGAATAAATATGGCTATTTGGGTTCAATTTTTTTAAAATCAAGTTTTTAAATTTCAGGGTTGTTGTTTTTTTAAGAGAAATCTATATTGACGCATTCACAATACCCTAAATACAATGTCATTTTTAAACACAATGGGGCTAAATATAGGTACCACCTTCCAGAGTTTAAGCAGTACAAAGCATTTAATTTTAGAAATTTGCATATTTCCTGCTTGTGCGCATTTACATAGGTTTGCCCCTTCTTTTTAGAAGGCATTGTCATTATGCTAAATTACTGCTCCCAATGCCTACAGTGGTATTCCAACTAATTTTAGGTCACACTTGCTGGACCAAAGAGACGAAGGAAACATTTTAAATACACAGGTGGCGTTAAGAAGGAAGATACACTTACAAGAAGCTGAGAAGACACTGAATGGAAGGTTGATCTGGGCCAAAACCAACAATAAATACATTCAGTTCATTTAAAAAGATAAAGCAAGGAAGGCCAAGTTCATTTAGGGCACAACAGAATGCCATGCCCTATTGTAACCGTTATTTATTGCCACTACTTTACTCCATTAGGAAACAATAATTTAAAGAGCTATTAAAAGTTTTTTTTAAGTCCCATTATTCATAACAAAACAATTTAAAATTTATTACATCCAGAACATGAACAAATACGCATGTAGGGGACTTCTGCAACTTAGATATATCCCAAAGTTTTGTTACCTTTAGGAGTAGACCTAACCCAGGGAGCTGGTCTTTTTGCTATTCCCGGCCAACTTGTTTTGCCAGGAAAAAGTTCTTTCACAAAGCGGGGATGGCCAAAAAAGAAAGAAAGAAAAAGCCAGATGGCAAAATTAAAAAAACAAAACACACACACACACACACAGCTGTCCCAGTTCAGATCCTACCTTCCTCCCCCCCCCACGCGCATGTGTACTCAAGAAGACCATAAATGCGAATACCTTTGATTCGACCCGTCCTGTCAATCACAATAAATTGTAATTCACAGACACACTTACAGGACTGATTGATCTGCAGAAACCCCAAAGCGATTTTGCAACATCGACTCCCCACCCTCTTCACAGTCACAAACCCGGGGCATTTGGGGGTGGGTGAGGGGGGGGGGAGAGATCCAGACTCGTTCGCTCCTGCCGTCATTTTCCCCCATAGGCAAGAAGAGCCTTCCTATCTCTGCCTCCCATCCCCACAGTCCAAACCTCCCCCCCCCGGAACAAAGAGAGAAGCTTTCCAACAAGCCGGCTACTCTCCGACTCCTTCACTCCTTCAGGCTCGACGCCCCCCACCCTCCCTTCCTCCAACCCCAGTTGAAAAGTTGCTTCCCTCAGAACCTCGCTTTGTCTCGAGTCCTTCTTTATTTTTATTTTTCTCGCGCGCGCGGCACCCCGAACTTTCCACGCGCCTCCGTGACGGAAAAGCCACAAAAGAAAATCAAACAGCCCGGGCGTCGGGAGAGGCGGGGGGGGGGGACGAGAAGGAGGCGGCGGCGGTGGCTTCCCCCAAGAACTCGGCTCGCTATTTTCACGCGTCCCGTTCCTTAACCCCCCCCCCACACACACACCCCACCCGTAATATACACACCCCGTGGCCACATCTTTGTGGGTCCCTCTCCTTTGGAAAAAGCAGGAAAGGGGAGAAGAAGGGGAGGGAAGCGACAAAGCCGGCCTCTCCCGTCTTTCCCTCACACCTGTTTTTCCTCACACCTGAGGGGGGGAGACAGAGCGCGCCCACCCTCCCGCGGCCGGTTCGGCAACTTCTCCTAGGCGCCAAATATCCTCGGCAATGGATTTCGCTTGAAAGCCCAACGCTCCCTCAGAGTTAATAAATAAAGTATAAAAAGAGGAAGAAACTCGGAAAGGACTAATCCAAGGCGCGGATTAGAACCTAAAGCAACCATTCCAACTTTGGGTTTGTTTTGTTTTTCTCTCTCCAAGGGAAAGTCCTGGGGCGGGAAGGGAGAAGAGAGGAAGGGAGGGGTGGTTGGGGCCAAAAGCCCACCAACCTGTTTGGACCGACCGCGGCGGGGCTCGAGCGCCTCAACTTTGGACACCCACCCCCCCTCTCCGCCGCCTCACTCCGAGCATGTGGCCGCCGGGCTCCTGCGCCGCCTCGTCCAGCCTCGTCCCCGGCCGAGCAGCGAATGCCTCCGGCGCCCGGGCAGCCCCCAAAGTTTCAACACCTCGGAGACAAAGAGAGAGAGAGAGAGAGAGAGAGAGAGAGAGGAGGAAGAGGAGAAGCCGACAGAAAGAAAGCGAGAGCGCGCGAAAGGAACCACTACCCCACTTCAGGCATGCTCGTACTTTTTCTCCGGCTGGAGGCTTTGCCGCTTTCTTCTCTTCTTGTATTTTGGCGGCGGTAGAGGCGAGCGGGGACGTGGGGGGGGGGCTCTCTTGTTTCTTCTTCCTTCCCCCTGTTCCGTTTTCCTCAATGGAAGTCTCAAGGGCGGGGGAGGGAGGAGGGAGGGAAGGAGAGAGGGAGGGAGGGAGAGGGGAGTCAATCTGTGCCTCGGGTCCCTCCTCTCTCCTGTCCCATTCAGACGGGGAGATCAGCGTCTAATCACCGGGGTTGCGTCTGTTCGGGAGATGTGACTTGAGAGCCGGGAAGGGAGGGGGTGGGAGAGAGAGAGAGAGTCAGAGAGAGAGAGTTACTTCCAGTGCTACCATAATTCATCTAAAGCAGGTGCAGCCCGTTTTTTCCAGCCCCGCAGGTCTTGAATGGGAGAGGAAGCCACGCGGCTGGAGTGGGGGGGGGGGAGAGAGAAGAACTGAATGAGCGGGGAAGGGACGCTTCTTTTTCCCCTTTTGCTTTTCTTTTCTTGGAACCCGCGGGGGTCCCAAAAGGAAACGCGGCCTCTCTGGCAGTCTCCATAAGCCCCCTGCTTTCAATACCTGTGCCCACGATGCCTTCTTCGCCTCCCTTTCCGTCCTAAGTGGGACTAAGTGAGGCTTTGGAGAGGAAATACATATGTCAGGGACGGGCTCCGTCTCTGTCTTGCAGTTGTCCTTGTGTCGTGTGTGTGTGTTGTTGTTGTTGTTGTTCAGTGTATGAATAGCCATTGTGTTAAACTAATACCTTTTTTTGGAATGGCTGATCCCGAAGACCTTAAGGCCCTACCTCACTCCTGTGTCAGAGGTTATATAGGATTTAAGGAAACTCTTCCACTAAAAGTGATGGTGCCTATGGGCAGCAACCTCCAGGCATTTATCAGCCTGTGTATCCCCTAAGTACTACTGCTCCTCTCTCATCATGCACAGGCGATCTTAGACATGTGTTTGATTCACCGTTGTGAGGTGTGAAATGATCTGTATAAAGTTGTTCGGAATGAGACTGTCTTCACAGGTAAGGCTTCACCTGCTAGTTGTATTTCTCACAGCTGTAGTGCCAAAGCAATAGCAACATTACCCAGAAGGTAAAACTTCACTTTAGATTCACTTTCTTCCACTTTCTATCCAATGTTAAAAGTGTTCATATGAGCACACACACTGATTGTGAAACGGCAGGTTTAACACTAATCCAAGAAAATGTCCACAGGCTTGCTATCCTATGCACAGGACGGGGCTGTATAGACATTATCATACGTTTTGCACACCGGATGTGTGATTTTTAAATACTTATTTATTTAGGAATACATTCTGCTAAGACTAAGGAAGTGTGACAATTTTTGCGAACATTGTTGATATCCTTTTAAATTTCCTAAGGCTGCAGTCCTATACTTATGTATGTCTCGAGTAAATTCCATTGAAATCAGTGGGGTTTACTTCTGAACAGACACTTGCAGGACAGCAGTGTTTTGCAGATTTCTCTTGATTTTAATCTCACAGAAACCATATTTTCAAGTAAGTAAAAAATATGCTTAATTCAGCTTGTAGAGCTACAGATTTCATTCAAGAGATCTGGCCAAGAAAACCCCATGATAGGTTCATCTTAAGGTCACCATAATTCAGAAATGACTTGAAGGCACACAACATTAAAAAAAAATTTTTTAATTAATTTTTTAAAAACAAAATAGTAAATACTAATTTTCTGAAAGAACAATTTGATTAATCTAAATATAAGCAATGCTATTATTAATCAAGTAAAAGACTTTTCTTTGTAAATGAAGAACCAATCTGATTATTTTTCTAATATGAACATTTATATTCTTCCAAGCAAAAATCCACGTATTCAACTTTTACCTAATGACAACTAACTACACTAGTCTGCCTAGGAGATAACAGACTTTGCTTCAACTCATCCCTTGCAGGCATTTCACTTTTGTTTGCTAGACTGTTTTCTGAGGGTGGAGTTTAGCCAAAGCAGAGTACAGCAGAAAAGAGCAAGGGAAAGAAGACAACAGGCCCAGCGCACAGGTTTTATTAGTTCTTTTAAAAAATTATATGCTGCCTTTCTCCTAATGTAGGACCCAAGACAGCTTAAAACATAAATTAAAATACAATTACTTATAACAGTGATGAACAATTAAAAAATAAAAAGCAAAGAAGTTACCGGTAAACTAAACCAGGCACTAAATTTAATTAAGTTATACAAAACCCAGACTTTTTTTTTAAAGGCTTTAAAACACATGGGGGGCATGATCCTCTTCCAAGACCCCTGCTTGGGGCAGCATATGGGATATGGGGGGGAAAGAGTAAAAGAGTATTTCAGAGTGGAATCTGGCCCCAGTGTGGGGGCAGGGTTGACTGCAAAATATTGGTTTGGGAGATCCAGTGAGGGAGCATCGTGGTTTGGTGTAGCCAGTGGGCCTAAAAGCAGGAATATACTCCCCAGAGGGCTGTATGCAGCCAACAGACTTATTGATCCCACCTTTCTCCCAAATGGGACTCAAAGCAGCTTAAAAGGAAGTTTCAAGCAGAACAACTAAAACAATATTAAGTACAAAAGTTTTAAAAGCATTAAATCATTAATCAAATTAAAGCAGTACTTTGAAAACATTAACCTAAAACAATTGAAAAGACATGAAGTACATATTAAAAACAACACACCTGTTTACATGTTCCTCTACCCTGATCAGTTAAGGCCTACCGTGATCAGGAAGGTCTTCAACTGCTGGGGGAAAGACAGCAGAGAGGGTATAAACTGAACCTCTATCATGAGGGAGTTCCATAGCTTAGAAGCAGCCACCAAGGAGGCTGTCTCCTGAGCCCCCACCAGATGGGCTTGGGCAGGTGGTGGGACAGAGAGAAAGCCTTCCTCTGAAGATCATAGAATCATAGAGTTGGAAGAGACCACAAGGGCCATCCAGTTCAACCCCCTGCCATGCAGGAAGACACAATCAAATCATTCCTGACAGATGACCATCCAGCCTCTGTTTGAAAAACCCCAAAGAAGGAGACTCCACCACACTCCAAGGCAGTGTATTTCACTTCCGAACAGCTCTTACTGTCAGGAAGTTCTTCCTAATGTTTAGGTGGAATCTCTTTTCCTGTAATTTGAACCAATTGCTCCGTGGCCCTAGTGTCTGGAACAGCAGAAAACAAGTTTGCCCCATCCTCAGTATGACATCCCTTCAAATATTTAAACACGGCTATTATGTCACCTCTCAACCTTCTCTTCTCCAGGCTAAACATGCCCAGCTCTCAAGGCCGCTCCTCATAGGGCATGGCTTCCAGACCTCCGAACATCCTGATCGACTTCCTCTGTATACGTTCCAGCTTCTCAATATCCTTCATGAATTGTGGTGCCCAGAACTGGACGCAGTATTCCAGGTGAGGTCTGACCAAAGCAGAATAGAGTGGCACTATTACTTCCCTTGATCTAGACATTATACTCCTATTAATGCAGCCTAGAGTCACATTGGCTTTTTTAGCTCCTGCATCACACTGCTGACTCATGTTCAGCTTGTAGTCCACTAAGACTCCTAGATCCCTTTCTTATGTACAGCCATCAAGCCAGGTGTCACCCATCCTATATCTCTGCATTTCATTTTTACTGCCCAAGTGTAGTATCCTGTATTTGTCCCTGTTGAAATTCTTTCTTTTCTTTTTTTAGTTTTGGCCAAGCCTTCTAATCTGTTAAAGTAATTTTGGATTCTGATCCTGTCCTCTGGGGTACTATCTACCCCTCCTAATTTGGTGTCATCTGTAAACTTGATAAGCATATCCTCTATTCCCTCATCCAAGTCATTGATAAAGATGTTGAATAGCACTGGGCCCAGGACAGAACCCTGTGGCACCCCACTAGTCACTTCTCTCCAGGATGAAGAGGAGCCGTTGGTGACTACCCTTTGGGTTCGGTCAGTCAACCAGTTGCAAATCCACCTAACAGTTGCATTGTCTAGCCCACAGGTTACTAACTTTTCTGCAAAAATATAATGGGGGACCTTGTCAAAAGCCTTACTGAAATCAAGATACACTACATCCACAGCATTCCCTTCATCTGTCAAGTTTGTAATTCTATATAAAAAAAAGATATAAGATTATTCTGGCATGACTTGTTTTTGAGAAATCCATGTTGAGTTTTAGTGATCACAGCATGCCTTTCTAAGTGCTTACAGACTGTCTGTTTAATGATCTCCTCTGGAATCTTTCCTAGTATTGATGTCAGACTGACTGGGCAGTAATTATTTGGGTCTTCTTTCCCCCCCCCCTTTTTTTAAAGATCATAAAACCTGGGCAGGCTCGTATGGTAGTCTGGGCCTAAGCTGTACAGGGCTTTTTAGATCAGAACCAGCACTTCATAATTCCCAAGCCTGATTTAAAACATAACAAAAATAGGGTACAGCACATACAAATAAAAGATCCTTCTGCAGTAACCAGTCTGTGTCCAAAGGACTATCTAAATTAAAAGGTATTTACTTGCCATCAGCAGACAAATGGAGAGGGAGGCCCCCATGAATTTCCATAGCTTCCCATGGGGATTCAGTAGTCTAGGTGCAGCCATCAAGAAGAATTTCTTATGTCCTTACTAAAGGTGCTTGTGAGAGTGGTAGATCTTTAAATTCAGCCAGGCTTATACAGGGAGATCTGTCGCGATGTTCTCATACTTAAGAAGCAATGCTATAATTTAGTCCCTAGGAGAGCATCCCAGAAGCCACAGAATATAATGGTGCTTTTGCTCTGTAGGAAGACTAACGATCATCTTCTTTAGAAAGTGAGGGCTCCTATAGTAACAGTGGGACAGTCTGCTTATGATACTCTTCCCCTATAGTGTTGTGATGGTAGAGAGGGCAAATGGGATATGTCCAGAAACATGATGAGGAGAGGATTTGGATCTAGCATAACCAAGCCTTTCAGTTTCTTCAAAGCACATATGAAAGCAGGGGAGTATGCCTGATTTGGTGCTAGTGTAATTACTTTTCCATTCATTGGGACCAATGGAGGTGGTGGGAGGGATCAAGCAAAAACAAAACAAACAAAAGATAAGGAAGAAGGAAAAAGACAACCATGCCCCCACAACTTTCTCACCTGCCAGCATGAGCTCAGCAAGATTTTGGTGGTTCATCCTACACTGCTTCTCTCAACTCCATGGAACTGTTTTGCTTTCCCAACAAATGGTCAAAGCCATTCCTTGTAAGAAAGACCCTATGTGGGCATATTGTGAACATAGAGGCCTAAATAGAGGTGCTATTCCTAAGTATAGTAGACCAATTAAATCAACCACTGAATGGTGTCAACACTTACATAATTACAAGTGCTTTAGTGGGCCAACTCTTGTTACAAATTGGTGTACAAATTTGTACACCTTACAAATTGGTGACTTTGGTTACTTTTTTGTTTAACTGCAATGAACAATATTTATGCATTGCTCCTAGAAAGCTGCTCCGGGGAGATTATTTGGGGACTTTGGGGAGTATTTTTATCATTTTTGTAAAGTTTTAAAATAAGTTTAAAAGTAACTAAAAAGTAACACAATGAGCAACATTAATCAGCTGCTTTGTTACAGTCACTGTGGAATAGTAGCAAGTTTTTAAAGTAATGTTTGAAGCTCTGGAAAAAGAAAAGTGCAAATATGTATTAAGGTAAAAAAATAGATGTAAGGCCATGTTGCAAGAATGAAATTATAGCATACATAATACCCCAATTTAGTTGTGAATTAGTATAGTTTAGTGGTCAGATTTGCATTGTTCAGGAAATATTTAATATAATATCAGTGGGATTTCAGTCAATCATTTAGTCAGCCTTTTTTTTCTGAATAAATCATTATTTATATCATTAGATTTAATAAATCCATCCTGATCCTAACCATATGTACTTAGAATTAAGTTCTTCTAAGTTGAGTTTTGCTTACTCTCTTAAGGCTTCAATCCTATACTTTCTTACCTGGAAGTAAGTAGACATGTACCTTATTGCAGTCTTTGTACCTAATTCTTTAATAATCATGATCCATGTTTATTAGGCATATAGGTTAAATCCAACTACTAGTCCCAACTAAAGCAGATGCTTTGAAACAATGAGATTTACTCAGGTCTTGCCTTACCATTCAGCAACTGATTTAAGTGGATTTACTTTAATTGGGATGAGCAATTTGATTTAGATCTTTACATTATATGCATAAATTATTTATTCTTTTTAAAAATTGTCTCCTTCCTTTGTATTGAACAGAAAGGACTCAATACCACAAAAGCTGTCACAGAGAGGATGGGGCAGGCCTGTTCTCTGCTGCCCCAGAGAGTAGAACCAGGTCTAATGGATTTAAGTTACAGGAGGGTAGATATCAATTGAAATTTAGAAGGAACTTCTTAATAGTCAGAGCAGTCTGTCAATGGAACACATTGTCTAAACAGGTGGTAGGGGATCCTTCTGTGGACTTCTACCTGCTAGGGATGTTTTACCTGGAGATCCTGCATTGGTTGGACTTGATGGCCCATAAGGCCCTTTCCAGTTCTATGATTCTGTGACTCCAGAGGACCTGGGTTCAAATTCCTATTCAATCCTGGAAACCACTTTGTAAAAGGCGAAAGATTTATATGATCCGAAGAGAAACCAGAGTATCCAGATTTTCTGATGCACTGTATTCACCAATATGAGCGTCCTGTGTTTTGAGATCTGCTGGAGAGGCCCTCATCTCAGACCCACTACCCTCCCCTATGCATACAGTATATCTGGTGGGAGCATGGGAAAGGGCCTTCTTGGTGACTGCTCCCAGGCTGTGGAACTCTCTTCCTAGAAAGGTCAGACTGGCACTTTCCTTGCTGTCCTTCCTTGCAGGCAGGAAGAACTTCATGTTTCAATGGGCCTTTAAGAGCCGATTGCACAAGAGGGAAAAGCTTTCATTGTTTCATTTTCATTCTATTGTTTATATTTGCGGTTTATTGTTTACTTTTTCTGGTCATGTTTTTAACTGCTTTTAATTTTATTTATAGTTGAATTGGAGGCTTTATCAGTAATTAGTGTTTTACCATCTGTACTGTATAAGGAGTTTTGGACCTGATAAGTAGGTCCAAACACTGCTTTAAGAGCTTCATGAAATCCTCTGTGATCACCCAGATCTGCACAGTGTTGTGTCTTTTCTGCTATATTGATCCACCACTTGTTCTGCATGTCTTGGAGTTTTTGTTGAAGTTTACTACATGTGAGGCGGAAAGCTGCTTTTCTTACATGGCAAGTTGGCTGGGCGAGGTATGCCTGGTGAGCAGTTCTCTTCTTTGCCAACAGCTCCTGGATCTCTTGTTTGTTTTCATCAAACCAGTCTTGATTTTTCTTGTGGGAGAACCTGGGGGATTTTTCTGCAGACCGGAGGATACTGTATACTGTTTTTGATATGTTGCCAAAGCACTGTGGGAGAAAGATCTGTAGGATGGTCTTCAAGTTTTGTTTGCAGGTTTGCCTGGAATTTGTCTCTTGTGGTAGCTTGTTGAAGATTGTTGACTTGGAGTCTCTTCTTTAAGATGCCACCCCTCTTAGGTTTGAATTTAAGATGAAGATTTAGTTTACATCTGATGACATGATGATCTGTTTGGCATTCTGCACTGGGCATCACTCGGGTATGACGGACATTGTGAATGTTTCTCTGGCGGACTAGAACATAGTCAATGAGGTGCCAGTGTTTGGATTGGGGATGCATCCAGGTTGTCTTCACGCTATCTTTCTGCTGAAAGATAGTGTTTGTAATAGTCAGCTGTTGTTCTGCACAGAACTCTAGCAGGAGGCATCTGTTATCATTGCAATTTCCAACACCATGCTTGCCTAAGGCAACTTTCCAGGCTTCGGAGTTCTTTCCTACTCTGGCATTGAAGTCACCAAGGATAATAATTTTATCTTCTACAGGGACTTTTTCACCAGCATTGAGGCCATGATATTGAGAACACAGCTGCCCTGGGCAGGGCACATTTCTAGGATGGAGGACCATCGCCTCCCAAAAATAGTACTCTATGGTGAACTCACCATGGGTCAGCATAAGAGGGGCGCTCCAAAAAAAGATACAAGGACTCCCTGAAACAACATCTCAGGCTCGGCCAAATGGATCACCAACAATGGTCCGCCCTGGCCTCATATCAGGAGGCATGGAGACACACTATCCACAATGCTGCAGCCTTATTTGAGAACTCACGTCGAACAAGTCTTGAAGAGAAATGACAACACAGAAAGAATCACAACCCAAAAACATCACCCAAGGAGACCTCCTGCTGTGCTTTCTGCAACCAGACTTGTTTATCCCGGATTGGCCTTTTTAGTCATCAGCATGCTTGCAGAACGCACGGGATGAGTCCTTCCTGAATCTTCGTTTGCAAAGAAAAGCCAGAGAGAGATAGTTGAATTATATTTTTAACTTCTATATGATGTGAATTTTTAAAAAGCTGTATCTGTTTTAAGTTTTGTAAGCCACTTTGAGTCCCGACTACTACTACTAATGTAGAAACATAGAATCATAGAGTTGGAAGGGGCACCATGGGTCATCAAGTCCAACCTCCTGCTCAATGTAGGATCTCCAGCTAAAGCATCTCCAGGAGGTAAATGTCCAACCTCTCTTTGAAGACTTCCAGAGAAGGAGACACCACCACCTCTCCCAGTTTTATATAATTTGCAAACTTGATAAGAATTCCCTCCACCGCATCATCTAAGTCTGATAAAAATGTTCAAGAGTAATGGCCCTAGGATAGGACCCTGTGGCACTCCACTCAAGACCTTTTTCCAGTTTGTAATGCAGCCATTGATTATTACTCTTTGAGCATGATTTTCAAACCAATTATGGATCCATCTGAGAGTGTTCCCATCTATTCTACATTTAATCAGCTTGCTAATTAAAATATTATGGGGGACCTTATCAAATGCTTTGCTGAAATCCAGATAAATGACATCCACAGCATTTCCACCATCTACTAAACCAGTGCCCTGAGGGAGGGAGGGGGAAAGGGAGGGGGAGAGAGAGAGAGAGAGAGAGAGAGAGATTAGTTTGGCAGGACTTGTTCTTGACAAACCTATGCTGGCTCCTACTGATCACTACTCTGACATCAAGATACTTCAGATAGACTCCTATATAACCCATTTTAATATTTTTCCTGGTATGGAGATCAGGCTAACTGGCCTGTAGTTTCCTGGGTCTTTCTTTTTGCCTATTTTTTAAAGAGAGGGACAATGTTTGCCCTTCTCCAGTCCTTTGGCACCGCACTTGGTCTCCAATATTTCTCAAAAATTATGGCAAGTGGCTCAGAGAGTACATCAGCAAGTTCCTTCAGTACTCTGTGATGCAGTTCATCTAGCCCTGCAGATTTTAACTCATTTAGGAGATTCTGACACTATACTGTTATAGTGCTATTATTTCACTTCAACTACTATGGCTGCTGTGGTGCCAGGCACCTTCCTAGTGGCGCGGGGGGCTTTCCTATCCCACCGCTGCCACCAAAAATATGTGATGACCCGTACACGGTCAACCCACCACCTTAACACTCTGACTTTAGGATGGCAGTCCTGTGGGGTCTCTTGCATTCCCCCCTACTGCCCCCAAAAGAATGGGCAAAGCCCCAATCACTTTTTATTGGGACAGCCCTTTGTGTCCCTGATTTCAGGTAGCGTGGTTTAAATTAAACGGAAGCCAAGCCGCTTTAAACTCTAACAAACGTTTATTGAAAAATATAAAACAAATAAACTGTAGTTGAATATTAAAGTTGTTAATCTTCTTAAGGCTTAGTTACATCAGATTCCTTTTAAAATAATAACATCAATCTAGTCACACCAGCACTACTAACTCAGGAACAAAGTCCTAAATCCCCTTTATATACTTGACTTGTTCTGAGCCTCTCCCTACTAGACTCTCCAAGTCTATTCAGTCCCTCTCTGGACCCTTAAGACCCTTCTGTGGTCGTCAGACTGAAAAGTTCCCTCAGGAACTCTGAGAGCACACCCTCACTTCAGTGTAACTTTTTCTTTCCAGTCAAACCTCAAAACAACTAACCCCCTCTCACTCTCTGTCAGGCCTTTTTATAGCCATGCCCAGCTGCCTTCCTATTGGCTGGGCACCTGCTGCTCTGAGATTGGCTAAAAGAGCGGTCTTTTCATCACAGCTGCCTCCTGTGGAATCCTGGAATTTGCAGTTTAGGGAAGGGCATTTAGAACTCTCAGAGAGCTCTTAGGCCTCACTAAACTGCAAACCCCAGAATTCCACAGGAGGCCGCCATAGTAGTTAAAGTGGAATAATAGCGCTATAACAGCGTAGTGAGATAGTCATTAGATTAGCTAAGTGATTACTGACTAACTCCCTATCAATCTTGATTTGCAATCCCGATCCCTTGCCAAGGTCTCTGCTGCTGCATGGAAGCACATAGTTCTCTTTTTGGGGGAAACTGAAGCAAAATGGGTATTGAGTAGTTCTGCCTTTTCATTGTGATCTGTTAGCATTTTTGCCATCCTTATTGAACAGTGACCCCACTGTCTCCTTGGTCATTCACTTGCCTTAAATGTATCTGAAACCTGCCCCCCTTTTGTTGTGCCATGCTTGCCTAGTTAGTCTCAACTCATTCTGAGCTCTAATTTTCTTTATACTATTCCTACAAGCTTGGGCTACACATCTGTACTCTTCCTTGGTGATTCATCTTTCCTTCCACTCTTTATAATGCTCTTCTTTCTTTTTACTTCCTCCTTGAGTTTGCTATGCAGCCATATTAGCTTTTTTGGATATTTTCCATTTTTCTTTTCCCATAGAATTGTTTGTGATTGTGCTTTTTGTAATTCCTTCTTCAAGAACTCCCACTCTTGCTGGGTGTCTTTTTCCTTTAGCATGTCTAGCCATGGGATTCCACCCAGTGTTTCCCTGAACTTGTTAAAATTAGCTTTCCTGAAAATCAAGGTCTGTGTTTTACTATAATCTTCTTTGTCCTGTCCCACAATTATGAATTCTAGCATTACATGGTCACCTCCCCCTAAATTACTGACTACTTTGACTCTAGTAAGCAACTCCTCTCTATTGGTTAAGATCAAGTCCAGGATTGCGGATCCCCTTGTTCCTTCCTCTACTTTTTGAAATGGGAAATTATCTGCAAGGCTTATCAGGAATTTGTTAGAGAGCCTGTGCTTAGCAGAATTAGTCTCCCAGCAGATATCAGGATAATTGGAAGTCCCTCATAACTGCTCATTCTTGCATCTTTGAGATTTCTGAGATTTGTTTCTAAAACGTTTCATCCACCACCGTTTCTTGATGTGGTGATCTGTAGTAAACTCCTACCACAATGTTGCATTTATTTATTTCTCCATTTATTTTTACTCAAATGCTCTCAAGTGGCCCACTCTGATCACTTATATGGATTTCTGTACAAATAAATTTGTCTTTAACATATAATGCTCCTCTTCCCCCTTTTCTTCCACATCTATTCTTTTTGAATAGGTTATACCCTTCAATTGTTATATTTCAATCATGGAAGTCATCCAACCTGGTCTCCGTTATGCCTATAAGGTCATATTTATCTTCTTGCACTAGAATTTCAAGCTCATCTTGTTTGTTTCCCAAGCTCTATGCATTGGTCTATAGACTTTTGAAGCTTTTTTTTGTTCTTGCCTATTAATGTACTGTCATTTTTTGTGGATCGCATTCTTTCCCTCAGCTTCTCCTCTAGAATACACATCCTTGTGTTTAGAGCTTGGCTCTGGGCAGATGTTTGAGCTATCATCTCCAACCCCCAAGGATTTACTTTAAAGCCCTCTTGATAAGATTTGCGATGCTACTACCAAAGATATACTTCCCAGTCTTTGTGAGGTGCAGTCCACCTGTAGCCATAGTCAATAGTGGAGGAAGTTAAAATAAAATTGCTTTTACCTGGCACATAAAATATTGATGTGAGCTCCAGAGGTTTAGGTTTAGTTGGAGCAGGGTTTTTTGCAGCCAGGGTGCAGCATCAGAAAAGGCTCAGTTCTTGGTAGCCTCTCACCTGAAATCCAAGAACATCCATGTGAAGAAGAATCATGTAGACTGGAACATTTCAGCAGTCCTGACTTGTCATGCAAACCACCCCTGCTGAAATCCCCTCTTCTACATAACAATTAAAGGAGCAAGACTCCCCATCCTCTTTTTCACCTGGTCACTTTCTAGGGGACATCAGAACAGGGCCTCTGTTGATGCCATTGTCCTTCTGCCATTCTGGGGGCATAGCGCTGCTGTGGACAAGGCTTTCCTTTTTTTTATTGACAGGGACAAGCCACTAATAAAAAGGGACGCCTTACTCAAGACTGTGTTATGCCCCTGAAACACTGGAGGTTGTTGTCATCTGATAACCTCACCCCTTCCTGTTCTCCTGTTCTCATTGTGATCTTTTGACACAGTTTTTGACGTGTCTGATAATCTTGCTACTCTGAAGTTGAAGAATATACAATAAGAAACTTTTGCCAAGAAATGCATTCACTAAAGAGGATATGGCCACTTGCAGAGAGAGAGTAGCCAAGTAGATGTGTTAGCCCTGATACTTGTGTTTTTTTTAAAGCAATTTTATTTTTATTGAAAACATCTTTAAAAAAGAACATCAAGAATGACAGCTTGTGGGTATATAAAGTAAATGATTGACATATAGATGTTACAAATGTACTTGTAAGATTCTGCTAAAGTCCAGCTGGTCAGGAGTATCTTTAAAGGGTCTATCATAAAGTGTAGTGTAATTATGTTATCCGTAAGTCTTTCCAATATTTCTGGCAATTTAATGGGATTGTCCAAAGTCTGTCTTTGTTACTCAAATAGTCAACAAATTGGAACCATTTTTCAACAAACATGTTCACACTGGTTTCTCCTTTGACATACCTTATGTACACAGTTGGTTTCTCACACAGTGTCAAGCTCAAAACTCCTTGGAACCAATGTGTGAATGTGCAAATTGTTTGCATATTTCCAATTTTGAGTGGTTTGCTTACACACAACAAACAGAAGTTGTGAAATTAAGTATTTGTTATGTAACAATGCATTATTATCCAGAAAAAAACAAAAGTAAGATCAATTTGCCTCTTTTTATGATTTTTTTCTCTTTTTCTCTTGTAATATCTTCAGTAAGTTTGAGTACAGTGTCCCAGAATACCTTCAGTTTGGAGCAGTCCAGCCACATGTGAACTAGCGTGCCTTGTTCCCCGCACCCTGTCCAACAAGTCAGTTGAACATCTTTCCATAATAGAAAGAGTTTTGAGGGACATAATGCCACCTATATATAACTTTATAACCACTCTCCCTCATATTTGCAGAGATGGAACAAAATGGAGAGTTAGTCCATAATTTTGCCCAAGTCTCATCTGAAATAGCCAACTTTAGGTCTGTTTCCCAGGTTGTCTTAGCTGGGATCATGTTGTTGTTGTTGTTTACTTTAATTAATACATTATAGATTTTGTAGATCAGACCCCTCATTGCTAGTTGGGGAATAGTACAAATCTACTCAAATTCTGATAGTCATGCAGGAGGCCCCTGCCGTTTGATGCAGTCATTTGCTGTATGTTTCAGTATTATCAGATCCAGCCAAATAATATTAGTATTGGACAATTTCCTTTTCATTAACATAGTTGTTTTAATTTCTGATGTGATAAATAAATCTCTGATGGACAAATAATCTGGTGTGTGTGTGTGTTCTTTGCTGATCTGCTAGGCTTTGAGCCTCTGGCCTCAACCCATAGAAAGATACATCTTATGGATGCAGAGGAAAAAATTACTCAGCCCCTTTTCTCCAGCACAAAATCTTCTCTTTTATGTATGGGTTTGTTACTAAAGATGAGATTTTTCAGGTAGAGTATTCTTCCGTCAACATCAGTTTGTGATTCAAAAATTTTGCCCCCCCCTTCTATATTAGTACAGTAAACTGGACCATCATTTCTAATTAATGTTATGGCTTGCTTAATCTGACAAGCCAAAAAAAATTTTTTTTCTAAGTTAGCGATAGAAAGACCACCTGCAGTGCACAGAGAATATTTAACCCTGAGCAGGAATCTAATGTTGTTGTTGTTGTTGTTTGAGATAAAGCTCTCTAACATCTTCTGCCATCTCCCTAGACTACCTCCAATAGGGCACAATGGGATAGTCTGGAATAAGAAAAGAAATTTAAGTAAAACAAAAGTTTTCATTACCTCAATCCATACTAATACAGACAGATGGAAATCTGACCATCCCTTTAGCTTGACTGTTATCCACTGTACAATAGGTTTATAGTTTCTATAAAAAAGTTGAGCTGGGCATTTAGTGATCTGGATCCTAGACAGCTAAAACTGGAATGGCAAAGAATCATGGTAATCTTCTTCTGAAGAGCTACCTCTCACAGAGGAGTATTTATGCAGAATAATCTGGATTTCATATAATTAATTTAAAGTCCTGTGATGGGGTAAAAAAAAAATCAAAAATCCATTTTAGTTCATTTATTGCAGTGGCAGGATTTTGCAAGAAAAGTAACAAGTCATTTGTGTAAAGGTTCAATTTATGATCTTTACCATTGAGCTGAATTCCTTCAATCAATGGGGATGATTGTTTTAATTTTGTATTAAAACAAAATTATGTTTGTATGTTTTAATTTTTTCTTCTAACTTATATATTTTTAATTATTGTATGTTTTTAATCCTTCATAATTTAATATTATTTTAAGGGGTGGTTGGGCTAGGGTATTGTGATTATGGAGTTTTTATATTGTAAGCAGCCCCGATTGTGTTGCAGAGGGGTGGGATAGAAATAAATTATCATCATCATCATCATCATCATTATATGATATATGTACCTAGCAGCTTTAAAGCCAGACCAAATAATAAGTGTGATAGGGGACAACGCTGCCTGGTGCCCCTTTCCAATCAAAATGCCTTGGAGTCCATGCAGTTGATATACACCTAGGCCTTTGAACTGGTATAAACACTTCTGAGATTATTAACAAAAAGAGTTCCAAAATTATTTTTTCCCAGTAAACCGAAGTGATAAGGCTATTCTATCCTGTCAAATGCTTTTAGTACAGCCAAGGACAGAATGGTAGTCCTCTTGCCCAATCTAGCAGAATTGTGTATAATGCTGAGTACTCGGGGCACTGCATCTGGTAGTTGCCTATTTGGTAGGAAACCTGTTTGGTCCAGGCGTGCATATTGTTCAACAAAGGAGTTGATGCATTTGGCATAATTAATATAAGTATCTTTAAATCCTAGTTTTAAAGCATGATTGGATGGTAGGCTGCTACTGAATGTAGGTCACCATGTGGTTTACGTATGGCTACAATTTGGCCCTCTCTCCAGCTCTCTGGAGTTTGCCTCCTTTTTTAGGTGAATAAATGAGTTTTTTTTTTATCTCCAGTATTCCCTTTGAGAAAAATGTATCTGCCATCTGGATTAACTAAGATGTCACTAAGATAAATCATGCAGGGGGCATGATTTATGATAAGAACCACTGGTCACCTCATCTTAGAGGACCCTCCAGTGGAATATTGTTCTGCTAACCAAAGGCGCTGTAAAACACTTGTAACTTTGCTATGCTGGTGCATTTCTTGCAGTAGAATTATAGCATAAAGGTGAGGATTTAGAACCTTTAAGTCTTGCTTTCATTTTTTTCCCATTATCCTAACCCACTGACATTGGCAGAAATCAGTTTTAGTTTATATAAAACTAAATTATTTTTAGATTAATTAATGAATTAGATTATAGCTTGTGGTTAAAGCTGAACAGATATTAATTTTGCTGTCTGCCATTTTGAGATTGGTGTAACACGTAACACCAACAAACATGTAAAAATCCCCACAAACTTTCCCCCTCCCTGTTCCCTCTCCCCCCCATTCCAGTGGAAAGCTAAAAATAACCATTCCCAGTTACAGGCTATAAGCTCCGCTATTCCAGAGTCTCACAAAGGAGGCAAGAGTATTTGGCAAAAACAAAACAAAACAAACAAACAAACAAAAGGAAATACAAGTGTTCTGAATGATACTCATACCCTCCACCTAATTTTACAAGACAAATAACTATGGAAATACAGTACAGAGCTTGAACTTAACATAGAGAGATCCTGCTGAAACAAACTTATCGACATTAAGTCTGACCAGTAGAGAACAAATAAAGCAATGGTTTCACCCTCTGTCTTAATGCAAAGGATTCAAAATGGCAGTTGCTTCAAAAATTTCCTTCTCCTCTCTGCCATACTAATCATGCATGGTTCCTTTGTTTCTTCATCCATCCAGAGTCCACAAATCTTATTGTCTTTTTCCTCTTCCTCAATCTCAGCATCTTCTGTATTCTTCTCAAAATCTCTCGGAATCAGTATGTCTACCTTTGTGCCTAATCAAAAGCTTGAAAGGGTATCCCCAGGCACACATGATGCCCTTCTCTCAGACTCATTGTGATTGGTTTAAACTCCCCCCATTTTGCCTGCATGCACTGGGCTACATCCTGGAAAATCAAAATTTTTGAACCCATAAAGTCTAATTTTGGAAGGCCATTCATGGTCTTCATTGTTTGGTGTGGGCTTTTTTTTTTACTGAGAAGCTTAGCAATTTAAATAATATATCCCAATGTATATTTGATTTTGGTGGTTTAGGGCCAACAGTTTGATGAATTCCCTCAAAATCAGAAACAGAAAGCTGGAGAGTGGGGCTTATGTCATTTAACCAGGTAACAATCATTTTAGCAGTTAGCTCCCCCTCTTCCTCCTGCTTCAGGACCCCCTTCACCCTTAAATTATTCTTCTGGCTTCAATTTTCCAAATCTTCCACTTTATTTTGGAGATCTAAAGTAGCTACTTGTAGTTCTTGAACTTTTATGTCATTGGAGATCCCTAGCTGCAATGCCTTATTTGTGGCATCCTCCCGTTTAGAGATTTTATTTGTCAGGACTAACGGTTTCTGGTCAATTGGATCCAAAGCCACTGCCAAGTATTCTTGAGTTCTTTTCATATTTGGCTAATGATAATTTTTACTTGCATTTCTGGGCTCAGATCTCCTCTAGATCTGCCTCCCTGGATCTCCTTTAGGAGCTTGGTGGCATTATAAAGTAGCCTGAGTGGCCTGCTAGGCCTCTGTGTAGCGGCTGGCTTCCTAGGCCTCCTATGCAATGGCTGGTTCTTAGGGAGAAAGGATAGCTTTAAACCCTTTCTTAACCATCAGCTACCATACTCTTCATACCTTGGTGCCTTTGGGGTGTAATAACAAAGTTGGGATCAATTTAACAGGCTCTCGGTAATGGAAATGGGTGGAGGGAGTACGGAAGACAGAGATTATGCCACCATTACTCTCTGCTATTGGTCATGCCCCCCCCCCATACTTGAGTATCTGGTATATGATACTCTTGCACTAGGATGGGGTATATTGGTTTCACAGAGTCATGCTTTGTTGCATAGTGCACAGAACTGGACCGACAATGTAGGCATTATGGCATTGTCTCCTGAAAAATGATAAACATATCTCCAAGTTTCAGCTAATTGCAATGTACAGAGGGTTGGTTGTTTTTTTTTTTTTTGGCTTTTTTTGTTTTTTGTTTTTTTTTTTTTTTTGTTTCAAGTAGAAAAAAATGGCTAGAACAGAAATTGGTGGCATTTTGTAACTAAGGTACCCATACCCTCCAACATTTCATGGATGAAAACCAGGACACACATGGCCAAGCAACATCAGAGTGTCGTCAAGATGATAAATGTTTTTAATGAGGAAGAATGCACAAGCTTGGAGTAGCAGCAGCAGTTTGCTTTTGCCTCAGTCTACTAGAAAGGGCAAGATCCCACCTCTCCCTCTCACTGCTGTTGAGTTACGGGCAAATTACTTTTTCACTTTGAACTCAGTTTGGAGCAATTGAAGTAAGCTGAGAAGAACAGGTGAAAGTGGGAGGAAGAAAGAGAAACTGGGACATTTTAAAAGCAGCTGAATAGGTGGTACAGCAGAAGATTAATCAGAAATCTCCCTGCCTAATTGGCACAGTTGGAGGGCATGAGTACTATACCTTTTTATTCTTGTAACACCCGGTGTACTGTGTTAAGACAAAATTGTCCTGTATTGCTTTTTGCCAAGCTGTGATGCCAAGAAATAGAAATGGCATGCTCTGGTTATCATTAGGAGAGCCCTGTTTGAAGGAAGAGGGACTGGGATTCTCATTAGATTCAGGAAATATACAAAGTAGACATTTAAATGCTACCTCGAATCCCAATGCTAACCTTACTGCTAATCCTCAATACAATGGAATTTTCAATGAGGTCAGAAATAGCCCATACCTCACTATATCCACATTTATTTTATCCTGGTGCATGACAGTTAATTATGTCCCCTAACTGAAAGTTATGTATGGGCCACTACTCACTCTCCTTCACAGCAAACAATAAAATTGTTGGTTTATACATAACTTGGCTGTACTAACTGATTACTCAACAGCCATGCAACAACATTCTGCACTGCATTCACATCATGTGTCCTCCTGGCATATAATATTTTCACAGGAACAAAATTACTGTTATTTGAGTGCCGTATATGCAATATAGTGACAAAAGAAGTGAAGCCTCTAGAGAAGGTGTGTAGGCTACAGACAATAAACAAGAAACAAATGCACCTTTACTGCATAAAAGCAATTGGTGCAGAAAGGACCTTAGACCCCAGTGCTACAAATATTTGCACACTGCTAGGCACATCAAAGTAAATGGCACTAAATATGCATTGCCAAAAATCTTCGTTTGTGAAGAAAAGCCAGAGAGAGATAGAGAGAGAGAGAGTCAAGAGAAAAGAGCAAGTGCCTTCTTTAATACAATATATTTTTCCTAAAAGATAAAATATGTTCTGCTCTAAATGTTCTCTTTTTTTAAAAAAAAAAAATGAGAAATCCAAATCAGGACCATGTGATTATGATCCTAGGTTTAATCCACCCGACACACCTTTTAGCTAGAGAAATGACATACCTTGTCCTCTCGACAATAGAAAAATCAGTTTCTTTCAGACTGCAAATCTATACCCAGTTGCCCATGAATAAACCCTATTCTGAACTTGATGAGATTTACTTTTGAGTAGACATATACTGGATTGTTCTGTCAGTTTTTCATAGACAAAGCAATCAACTTTTTAAGGGAAATTGCAATTGTTTATGGTTACAAAATATCTGTAGACTTCATATCTAAGGACTTTTTCGGATGAGTCTTTTACAGCACAAGCAGCCTCGTCACGTTGCGAGGCTGCTGCGCTGAAGAGCGTCCCTTTCAGATGACGCTCTCCCCTGCTGGTACTGTTGCATTACCTCAGGGACACTGCAGCATTATATTCAGCGGTTTTCTAATCACGAAAGTTTATCGTGATTAGCAAACTGCCAAATATAACGCTGCAGTGTCCTTGCGGTAACACAACAGTACCAGCAGGGGAGAGCGTCATCCGAAAGGGACGCTCTGCAGCGCAGCAGCCTCGCAACGTGACGAGGCTGCTTGCGCTGTAAAAGACTCATCCGAAAAAGTCCTAAGTGTCAACAATTTTTTCAGTATTTCATACTTGCAGTGGCTCCTTGGATTACAAGGGCTTGAAAAATAGAATAGCAATATATTGTCCAGTATACCAGTGAAGTACAAATGTTTTACTCAAAAACTTTTTTTTTCAATAAAAGAGGCCAGATTCCAAAGCACATATATGCACTCTTAAAGGCCACTGACTTCAATGGAATTCAGGCATGTAGTATTGCAGCCCAAGACTATAGTCCTGCTGAGATGCTGTGCATAGGTAAATCCCACTGGCTTGAGTGAAATGAGAGTAAAATGTAAAACAGCTAATTTAAAACATCTCACCACGTCAGTCCCCTTCCATGCTAAGATTTGTGGGAGTGGCCCTTATAGAGTATGGAATCATAGAAGCACAGAATCATAGAGTTGGAAGAGACCACAAGGGCCATCCAGTCCAACCCCCTGCCATGTAGGAAGACACAATCAAATCATTCCCGACAGATGGCCATCCAGCCTCTGTTTAAGAACCTCCAAAGAAGGAGACTCCACCACACTCCAAGGCAGCATGTTCCACTGTCAAAGAAGTTCTTCCTAGTGTTTAGGTGGAACCTCTCTCTCTCTCTCTCTCTCTCTCTTTTTTTTTTTTTTTAGTTTGAATCCATTGCTCTGTGTTCTAGTCTCTGGAACAGCAGAAAACAAGCTTGCTCAACTTTCAGTTCTCTAGCTGTTTTGTACTCCAGGTACCAGAAGCTTCTGCTGACATGGCCAATGCCGATGGATTTTGGGAGAGGAAGACCAGCACATTTGGAGGATCAAACATTGAGAACCACTGCTCTAGAACAGTGCCGCTAATTCTGTAAACTGCTATAGAGATACACTGTATTCAACCCCACCCCTTTCTCAGTTTGACTCCAGTTTGACTTTCCACTTTGCCATCTTCATATGATCTCCTTCTATTTCTCCCACAGGTATAGTGTTAAAGGCATAAACTGTAAAGGTGCTATTGCTTGTGTCAGTTCCTTGAAGTCAGATCACCACACAAACACACACACACTTTACGAACTGAGGCTCTAAAGGAAACTGATGGTGGAGGAAGAGGGAGTGGAGTGGGGTGTGTTGTGTATTTATGTGTTTTTGGGAGGGAGGCTGGTAATCTTATTCCAGCAATTTCATCATTATGGTTTACCACGTTAGCATTATATTTCTAGACCAGGGTTTATCAAAAGGGTTCCCTGGAACCCTAGGGTTCCATGAGAGGTCACTGGGGGTTCCATGAGAGATCATGGTGTTGGTTTTTTAAAGCATTTTTTAAAAAGCTGTAGCTATAATAATTTTTGTACAGGGGTTCCCTGAGATGTGAAAATTATTTGAAGGATTCATCCAGGGAAAAAGGTTGAGAGAAAAGGGGGACAGAAGGAGACAGAATGAAAATTTGCTACACATTTGGAAACACATCTGAGGAGGGGTGTGAGGGGATTGACACATCGACACCTAGTGTCACAACTTACATTACAAGCAAGGTGCCTACACATGAACCAAAATGTGCTGTCTTTCTATTGGAGTTCTTTTAAAAAGCCAGGAGAGCATTTGGACAAGATAAGAAGTGATATTACATACTATGGCATATATCACCAATTGGGATGAGTCTAATGTTTAATCATTGGATATTTATTATATTGTTGTTTTCCTAAGCGCATGCTATGACCCGTTCTTTCACAAGACTATAAACTGTGCAAATAATGGACAAAGAAAAAGTATTAAGGAAGGATCACATAGTCATTTTTTATTTTCTTAGAATTTAACCACATCGGCCAACTCTTTTCTCTTCCTCTTCCATTTCAAGTTTCCTCTTTATTATGCCAAAGCTTACAAATATTGTTTATAAGGCCTGTTTGCTTAGGGAGGGAGAGATGAAGCAACATAGTGCTAAAATTTTAGGGTACATATCCTCCACCATTTCATGAAAGAAAAACAGGACATATGTAGCCAAGCAACATCAGAGTGCAGTCAAGATGATAAAAGTTAGTAATGAGGAAGAACATACAGGCCAGGAGAGTCTGCAGCAGTTTGCTTTTGCCAGAACCTACTGGGAAGGACAAGATTCCACCCTGTCCACTCCTCTCCTTCCTGCTCAGTTGAGTGAGAACTGCTTTTGCACCTTGAACTCAATTTGCAGCAACTGAAGTAAGCTGAGGACAAGAGGAGGGGGAGGGTAAAGGAAAGAGAAACTGGTACTTTTTCCCCCCCCGAAGGAGCTGAAAAAGTGGGGTGACCGAGGATTCATAAGGTCTGTTCATACCAAATTGGGATAGTTAGAAGGTATGAGGGTTCAAGATTTAACAAAAATATTATTTATCATATTTGTATTTACCTCTATTAATATCAACTGGCCAAAGCCTATGAAATCACATGGAATATAAACACAGCTAGCTAGAGGGCAATTAGAATACAATCTAATGTAGAGAACATGGAAGAAAAGGACTAAAAACCTCATGCTAAAGTAGTCGAAAGATAGGTTCTGGAGGATGTAGTTTAAGAAAAGTAATCGTACTTGTCACAGGAACACAGCAGGACATTCCCCCTCCTTACCTACTCTTGATTAACTTCTAGGAAAATCATTACCCATGTGTCCCTACAGTGCCACTGAGGGGATTCTGATTGTGGTAATGGTTTTTGTTGCCTTTGAGGCTGTGAAGGGAGAAGAAGGTGCTGTTATACAATGGCATAATATAATGGCATCCCTTATATGAAATGGCAAACAGCAAGGTTTGCTTTTTGGGGTTTTCTAAAAAAATATTTTCAAATAAGGTGTTTGCCTGCCAACAATAGTGGAGAGGCTACCTAGCCTCCCATGGGAAGGAGTTACACACTGTGAGAGCAGACATTGAACAAGTGCCTTGGTGTACTCATGAAGGTGGTGTGACAAAGACAAATTTCTCCTGAAGATCTCAAAATTCAGGCAGTGTCATGAAGGAAGGTATCAGACCATCTGAACTGAAGGTGTACAAATGGAGGAAAATGGAAGTAAGAGAGAACTCTCTCATTCTTTCCTTCTTACCCATCTACATCTCACCAGTAGAATACTGGTATTTAGTGTTGTCCAGGGTTCACAATTCACAATTATAGTACTATGATTCTACTTTAACCACCCAAGTATCCCTTCCAACATTTCCCAGATTAAAATCAGGACACATAAGAGTGTGGCCAAGACTTTGTGGCCAGGAAACAACAGAAAAACACACACAAAACACACAGAAGAACACACACAAAATATTATTTGAAGCAGAGAAACCCTGGAATGTATGAACTATGTTAGGAAGGGCAAAACTCTGCACAACCCCCACCCCCACTATAAACTTCAACATTCAGTACAAAATATCATGTCAGTTATCATTATGTATTCTGGCAATTACCAACATATATTCCTACTGATGCCAAAAGTCAAATACATAAATCAAATATCAATAAATGACGAACACATATACAAAATATTTAAAGCAGATGACTATTCAATAAACATATTCATGCGTTTCAAAGAATTTCTGGAAGCATATCCCATTTTCTGCTATTTCTATTACTCATAGAGTGGAGAATAAGTTAATGTGAATCCAAAGTCCCAAATACAGATGGGTAACACCATTATTAGGCCAATGAGAAGGCTTAAAAACATAGTGGCTGCTGGCTTCTTGATCAGGTAAGGACAGTACAGACTTTATGCAGGAGGAGGGGAGTAGAATGGTATTGTTGTAATCACAGTTTGCATGTCTAAATGATATTCAGGGGTAGCCATGTTAGCCATACAGCATAATACAATGAAATCCAAAATCCACAAAAGAGTGATACTTTTATTGGCCAACCAAGGGCTTGTCTACACTATGGGAAAAAAAATCCACCTCACCTCGCAGTTTCCTGGTCCTCAGTGACCTCACAGCAACTCTGTTAACTACACACACACAGGACACATTGGGGTGACTTCGGCCTAGCCAGCCACACACTTCCCCTGTCTGCTCTGCTATCCCCCATTTCCCAGCATGCATGCATCAACCTATTAGCCAATAAGCATTATTGCTTGCCTGAACCACTCTAATCGGATGCCTCATCCATCCAATCCCGTCCCCTTTTTCAGTCCAGGGAGGGAGGGAGAGAACTTCAAATGTATGCACACATACAAACATTGAAAGAAAAAATAAAATATGGCTTTATTTATATTTATTAACATGTTCAGTCGTGAGATCAATGGTGAGGGGGTAGATTGGGCACTGCTAAACCAAGCCAATTCCTCCCACATCAGCCTTGTGTCACCTTAAAAAAAATAATTCAGCACCAGGCACAGCCAAGCCAAGCCAACCCCACCCCAATCAGCCTTGTGTGGACTCCCCCCACCCCACCCCTCTGAATGTTGGTATGTGGAGCTCCGCACAAGTGAGAGAGCAAGCAAGTAAATGATTGGGGAGGGGGGGAGTGCACACACTGGCCAGCTCTTCTTTATAACTTTTGCACCTTCTGGTTGGCCTAGCAAAGGTATCAACAATGTGTATTTTGGGCTTTGGATTTTGTTGAATGGTCAACATAGCTCTCCTGGTATTTTTATAACTTAACCTGCTATCTTTCTTTCTTTCCTTCTCAATATTTTTTTCTTGCCAAATTTTATTTAGTCCCAATGTCTTCTTCCTCTCTGGCATCCTGCTCCCAACAAAGTTCACCATGATTATTGCTTCCAAGTGTTACTGGGGCAAAAGAAAATGTAGAAGTTATTTAGACTCCTTCTTAACCTGGCTCATCAAGACAAAGAGACATGATCTTGGTGAAAACAAAGAATGGTAGTTAACTACCTCTTCTACCTGTTGCCACCAAGGCAAGGTTTGTGGGCTGCTCTTCTCTTGGAAGACCCTAGGAACAGCAATTCACCTTTTAAATAGGTTGCAGATTCTACTGTTTCAGATATTTTTAAAAATGTTTTTCAAAACCTTTAGTGAATTTCTGGCCATTTCCATGGAGGGGTTAGTAGTCCAGGTGGCCTGCAGAGGGCAGAACACTGGCCAGGGCATTCACCACACCAAAGCTGGATCTTTATGTATAAGAAAAGACACACATACAGCAAGAGATCATGAGATGCTTGGAGTCTCCTGGATTTATTCCAGATGCACTGCAATTGATTGGTTCCTGGACCAACAGCCTACTCCCACCTACCCCTTGCAGAAACTGAACCTCGTTTCAAACCAACCCAGTTGTGAAACCAAGCGTTCTCTACACTTTTTTTGAATACTTTTTTGGCTTAAACACTTTAGTCAAATACCGACTCTGAAACTTCCAGGGAATAAGAATTTTGTTCCATGAAGATATACTAACTTTGTGGATTGAGCATAGCAGAATCAATATACTAGAAGCTTTGACAGGAAATTGTGCCTATAAGAAAAATTACAACAGTTTAGAATCAATGCATAACAAAAGCAGTACCCAGCATTATATCATTGAGAACTGGAACCTGCAGAATGCTTGAAAAGGGAAGTGTCTTTTTTTAACCTCTGAGCCAGAGAAAGTGTCCTATAGCTTTCTATTTGTGTTTTTTGTGCATGGTTTCTGGCTTCACCTTCTTTGGCTAGATGGTTGTGAAATCTTTCCTCCAGCTCAAGATAAAATGGTCAGGTGGGTGGCTATGGCTTTGTCACTTGGCTACTGCATTGCAGTTGTGTAAGACAGTGAAATGATGTGATACATTTACTGTAAATGATGAGAAATCTCCTGGCTCCACATTTAAAAACAACAAACTCCTCTCAGCACTGGGTTAAATGCCAACCCACTACCCTTAGTCAACAAGAAACTGCATCATGTTTTCCCAAAGAAATATTCACAAGGGAATTTGGTCCTCCTTACTGGCGCTAAGGCCAGGAAAGAGGGAGTATGGAGTGTATGAAGAATATTCATCTTAAATTTCCAGAAAATTATGATACATATGCAGGGGAATTTTTAAAATAAATGGGAGTGTAGCACAAATATGTAGACTCAAAAGGGGTCAAACACTGGTAACTTTTAGGCTGGCATCACTATGACTAGTTGTCCACACTCCAGGGGGACACTTTCCAAAACCCCCAAAGAATCCAAAACCAGGGAACATTTGAAAATCTGTTTCCCTATTTTTAAAAAAGAAGCATTTGCTACACAATTAATTCTCTCTCTGGCTTTTCTTCACAAACGAAGATTCAGGAAGGACTCATCCCGCGCTTTCTGCAAGCGCGCTGATGACTAAAAAGGCCAATCCGAGATAAACAAGTCCGGTTGCAAAAAGCACAGCAGAAGGTCTCATTGGGTGATGTTTTTGGGTTGTGATTCTTTCTGCGTTGTTGTTTCTCTTCAAGACCTGTTCGTCGTGAGTTCTCAAATAAGGCTGCAGCATTGTGGATATTGTGTCTCCATGCCTCCCGATGTGAGGCCAGGGTGGAACATTGTTGGTGATCAATTTGGACAAGCCTGAGATGTTGTTTCAGGGAGTCTTTGTATCGCTTTTTTGGAGCGCCCCTCTTACGCTGACCCGTGGCGAGTGCACCGTAGAGTAATATTTTTGGGAGGCGATGGTCCTCCATCCTAGAAACGTGCCCTGCTCAGCGCAGCTGTGTTCTCAATATCATGGCCTCAATGCTGGTGATCCCTGCTTGCTCAAGGACAGCAATATTCGTCACATAGTCAGTCCAGTGTATATTTAGGATTGTGCGTAGACAGCGCTGATGAAAGCGCTCGAGGAGTCGTAGGTGGTGGCGATAGGTGACCCATGTTTCAGATCCATAAAGGAGGATAGACAGTACGATGGCTCTATACACACTGATTTTTGTGCTTTGCCTCAGGTGTTTATTGCTCCAGACTCTTTTGTGAAGTCTTCCAAATGCACTATATGCCTTTGCCAATCTGTGATCGATCTCTTTATCAATCTTGGCATCTGAAGAGATGATGCTTCCCAGGTAGGTGAACTGCTGAACGGACTTGAGCACAGATTTGCCGACGGCAATGTGGGGATGGTGGTGTTCGTCCTGTGGTGCAGGCTGGTAAAGAACTTCTGTTTTCTTCAGGTTGACTTCTAGCCCAAACAGCTCTGCAGCTCTTGCAAAGCAGGATGTTAGGCGCTGCAGAGCTGCTTCTGTGTGGGCAACAAGGGCAGCATCATCAGCGAAGAGCAGCTCACGGACTAGATAGAGTCTTAGTGTGGGCCCTCAGATGGCTTAAGTTAAACAAGCTACCATCAGTACGGTAACGTATATAGATGCCGTCGTCTTCTTCAAGCTCTGCCATAGCCCTTTGGAGCATCGTGCTAAAGAAGATTGTAAATAAAGTTGGTGCAAGAACACAACCTTGCTTCACTCCATTAGTTATTAGAAAGGGCTCTGAAAGAGCATCGCCATATCTGACTTGTCCACGCTGGCCCTCGTGTAGCAAGATAATCATTTTAAGGAATTTGGGGGGACATCCTAGTCTTTCCAGGATCTGCCACAGACCTTTTCTACTTACAGTGTCGAAGGCTTTGGTGAGGTCGACAAATGTTACATAGAGACCCTTGTTCTGCTCCCTACATTTTTCTTGCAGTTGCCTAAGGGCAAATACCATATCTGTAGTACTCCTATTGGCTCTGAAGCCACATTGGCTTTCAGGGAGAAGTTCTTCTGCAATAGCAGGAACTAATCTGTTCAAGAGTATCCTTGCAAGGATTTTCCCAGCAATAGAGAGCAGTGTTATGCCTCGATAGTTTGAGCAGTCGGATTTTGCTCCTTTTTTCTTGTACAGGGTGATGATGACTGCATCTCGGAGGTCTGATGGCAGTTCCCCTTTTTCCCAGCAATTCACAAGGAATTCGTGGAATTTTTCGTGGAGTGCATGACCTCCGTGTTTCCAAACTTCAGGTGGGATTCCATCAATCCCAGCTGCCTTGCCATTTTTCATCTGCCTTAAGGGTCTCTTCCAAAGTGGGAGCTATGTCCAATTCATTTTTCATTGGTTTTTGTATCATATCTTGGCTATTGATCCACCACTTGTTCTGCATGTCTCGGAGTTTTTGGTGTAGTTTACTAAATGTGAGGCGGAAAGCTGCTTTTCTTACATGGCAGGTTGGCTGGGCAAGGTATGCCTGGTGAGCATCTCTCTTCTTTGCCAACAGCTCCTGGATCTCTTGCTTGTTTTCATCAAACCAGTCTTGATTTTTCTTGTGGGAAAACCCGAGGGATTCTTCTGCAGACTGGAGGATACTGTTTTTGATATGTTGCCAAAGCACTGTAGGAGAAGGATCTGTAGGATGGTCTTCAAGTTTCGTTTGTAGATTCGCCTGGAAGTTGTCTCTCATGGTAGCTTGTTGAAGATTGTTGACTTGGAGTCTCTTCTTTAGGATGCCACCCCTCTTAGGTTTGAACTTGAGATGAAGATTTAGTTTACATCTGACGAGGCGATGATCTGTTTGGCATTCTGCACTGGGCATCACTCGGGTATGACGGACATCACGAATGTCTCTCTGACGGACTAGAACATAGTCAATGAGGTGCCAATGTTTGGATTGGGGATGCATCCAGGTTGTCTTCAAGCTATCTTTCTGCTGAAAGATTGTGTTTGTAATAGTCAGCTGTTGTTCTGCACAGAACTCTAGCAGGAGGCGTCCGTTATCATTGCGATTTCCAACACCATGCTTGCCTAACACACCTTTCCAGGCTTCGGAGTTCTTTCCTACTCTGGCATTGAAGTCACCAAGGATAATAATTTTATCTTCTACAGGGACTTTTTGTATGAGTTGGCGTAGGTCTGTGTAGAATTTGTCTTTCTCTACAGGGTCGGCTTGCATAGTTGGACATATATACTAAAGAGAACAATATGTGGGAGGCGTAAGGAAATAATGCGATCAGAGTGTCCTGTTGGCAAGGTTTTGAGTCTGGAGGCAATGGAGTTTTTAATCATAAAGCCTACTCCTGAAAGATGTTTTTCGGTTTTGGGTTTGCCAGACCAGTAAAGTGTGTAGCCGGCGCCATGTTCTTTAAGGCTGCCTTCCTCATGGAAGCGAACTTCACTAAAAGCAGCAATGTCAATATTAAGCCGTGATAGTTCATGGGCTATTAGGGCAGAATGACGCTCAGGCCGTCCACTATCTTCAGAGTCTTGCATGGTTCTGATGTTCCAGCATGCAAGTGTCAGTTTATTTACACCTTTGGAGGCCGGTGTGTGCCTTTGTTTCTTTGCCTTGGTTTGACCGCATCAGAAGATTCCCGTTGGCCGCGGCTAGCCAACCAGGTAGTTGGGGATGAGCTTTCGTTAGGCCACCTTTTCTAGGCCCCTCTCCATATGGAGCAAGGAGTGCTCTCCTTAAAAAAGGCTGCTTGGTCATTCAGGATGCTGCCGAACAAGACTGTCATCTCCCGGGTCAGCCTCTAGCGACCAATGTCCTGAACCGCCTGCATGCAGGGTTGGGGCTGCGGCTTCCAGTGCATCTTTACACCTGCCGGTTTCGTCCCTCGCCTGTCGCTACAGGGCTTTTTTGGAAATGGATTTGTCCTTCGAGCCTGTGGAATGGATTTTTCTGGTGGAGCGCAGCGTGCACAGAACTGGCCTCACCTTTTAAACCAGAGATTCATCTGCCGTGGCCTTGCAAGCATGGACGTGGCAGCGAGGTCCTCGGGCCGTAGGTTTGATTAGAGTTTCCTTCTCTTAGATGGTTGACCTTACAGGGTTGGACGAGCACCATCTGCCTGGGTTTGGGATTAGAGTTTTCCTTCTCCTAGGACAGTTGCCACAAGGCTAGAGAGCCCATCCTGCCCTTTAACGCTCTTTGTCAGACCCTTCGGTTTTGACCTGTCTGGCATGGGAGACCCTACCGGTGGCTATTATGCCACTGCCAGCATAGCTCAAAACATCATTAGGGTATGCAAGCCTCTCTCCCACGACAAGGGGGTGTCAATGGAGAGGACAATTAATTAGTAATACAATAAATATGCAGATACAGGTTGAGTCTCCCTTACCCAGAATTCCAAAATCCAAAATATTCCAAAATACAGAACTGTCCACATGAGTGGCTGAGATAGCGATACCTTTGCTTTCTGATGGTTCAATGTACACAAACTTCGTTTCATGCACAAAATTATTAAAAATATTCTGTATAAAATTATCTTTAGGCAATGTGTATATGAAACATAAAAGAATTTTGTGTTTAGATTTGGGTCCCATCTCCAAGATATTTCATTATGTATATGCAAGTATTCCAAACTCTGAAATATTCCAAAATCCAAAATACTTCTAGTCCCAAGAATTTCACATAAGGGAGACTCAACCTGTACTACATTCTGTTTAGTTGCTGCCTATGCTGTGAGGTATGTGTTACATAAATATTATGAGAACTTTTAAAACCAAGGCATCACATGAGTTGAGTAACATCACTTGCCCCAAGTCTGACCCATTGTGAGAACTTTAAGTTTACAATGTTGTTGTTTTAATGTTCTCAGTGGTTGGACAATAATCCAGTAATAGTTCTGAACAATTTTTTCAAAAGTAGCTGTTCTACATTTTCCTTCATACTATTCTGCCATATCAGGAACCTTAAACAATTTTGTTTAAATCGTAAGAGCATATGAAGATCCATGCTAAATCAGATGAAAGGCCTACCTCATCCAGCGTTCTGCTTGTACAGTAGCCAGCCATATGCCTATGGGAAGTCCACAGCAGGACATGGCAGTAACAGCACTCTCCTGATTGTGTTTCCCAGCAACTAGCAGTCAGAGGCATGTATATCTTCTTCCTGATTCTGTTTTCCCCTATTGTGGAAAGTCAGCATAGATAGTATTCTTGTTGTTATGTGCCTTCAGGTACAGTCCTGTAGTTTCCAAATTATAGAGACCCTAAGGCAAACATAACACAGGATTTTCTTGGCAAGATTTGTTCAGAGGGGGTTTGCCATTGTCTTCCTTTGAGGCTGAGAGAGTGTGACTTGCCCATGGTTGCCTAGTGTGTTTCCATAACTGAGTGAGGATTTGGACCCTGGTCTCCAGAATTATAGTCCAACACTCAAACCACTACACCACACTGGCTATACACAGATAGTATAGGTGTGAGAAGCAATGTTCCTATCAGAGAGAGGGAGGGAAGGAGGGAGACTGATTCGGCATTCTTCCCTAAAGTTTATTCTCCCAGTCACTGTAAGGGATGACCATGGGTCAGCATTAGCATTACTAATTTTCTATAAATTAAGTACGAAAAGCTTGGGATTTTTTTTTAATCAAGTGGAAAGGTTTTTGATGTTTTATTTTCTGCTCCTGAACATTTTCCCCCCAAAGCACTTCTGGCCAACAGTAGGGTATTTTCATAGGGAAGACTTGATTTTTGAGAAAAGCTGGGAATAGGAGGAATAACCTACTCCATTCCCTGCATTTTCCTTTCCCCACTCCCTCTTTTCACCTGGGACTCTTCAGTTCCAGATGGGCTTACTCAGCAGGGAGCCTGCATCACGTCTCTGAAACCTCAGACCAAAAGGAGAAAAGCGGTGGGCTCAGAGGCTGTGTTTGAGCACGAGAGAACAATGTAATTCCAGACCGATGAACAGCTGACCTGTGCGTATTGCTTGCTTCGTGCCAGGTGGAAAAAGACCAAGGCTCTAGTACCACCCGCCCAGAGCCATGAACACTTTACCACTCACTTCTTTAGACACAGCAGGTCTGGGTTTCATTTTTCATTTATCTGCTTTTCAAATAATGTTACTCATACAGATCAGGCTGTCTGTACACACCACTCATGGTGCTTGTCTGCATTGTTTCCTTAGATTTAGATTCTTCTCTCCTTACTGCTGCAGAGTCTGCTGTGAGTAATCCTTTTGAAATGGATGGGACAACACAGAAACAAAATAATACAAAATAATTTTTAAAAAGTAAGAATATTCCTCACTCTGAAGTTTTAAGTTTCTCCTGTTGTTTTTATTTTTCCCTTAGGATGCAGTCTTCATCTGCCTGGGGCTACTGAAAATCTGCATCAGACCAATGTTTCAGTTCAGTTTTCTGACTCATTAATTTCCCTGAATTTTGTTTTAATGGAATCTAAGGCATTGGTAAGGGCAGAATCTGCAAATTTGTTTCCTTTTTGTTTCTCTTCCTTTTCTTATTGTTTCAGTGGCTTCTTCCTTTGGACCCTCCTTTCCTCCTGTTCTTTTCATCTCCGCATTGCCTTTCTGTTTTGTTCAACTTTCACCCTCTTCTTGCTGCTTTTACACCAGTTCAGATACTATATTCCAAGAGCTAGGTTTCAGGCAGATGCACATTACACAGCCCCACACAACCAGTACAGAGAAGCTGAGTGAGTTCTCTCTTTCTTTTAATAGTAATGTAAGACTTGCATAAAATATATCGCTAGTCCATTCTATTTCCTTTCTGCTTCCCTCTTTGTTTCTTGTCATTTGCTTTTCTCAGAAGAAGACCATAGTCAGGGATGTAAAACCTCAAGAATCATTAGGCATACAGGTTATACAGCAGAGGGGAAGAAAAATCTTTGTGTCACCCAGGGGTCTTGAATGGACTCTCTGAAGGTCACCTGACAAGGTCTGATGTGTGAATTACCATGTTTGTAATGCTGGGGCACAATCTTCTGTTTTACGTGCGTGCTTTGGACGACTCAACAGAAAAGCATTTGGGACACAGCCTGTTCCTTTCTCAATGCAAAACTGCAGTAGATCAATGAATATTTTAACAAAGAAATATTTCATTAAAAGGGTTGATTGCTTAATGAACTGTCCCTGTGAGCCATCAAAATGCAATGGTTTTCCCCCCTCTCCCTTTAACGAAGGCAAAGATTCATATCACGAAGAACTGGCTTATCAAATTACCGTAATAGCTTGTGTAGCATATGCACTCCTCAAAAATAGCTCAAGATATAAACAAAGTACTGGAAATAGTTCACATGGCACAGTGGCGCACAGCTGGTTACTTTTACCTCCTGCTTGACATTCTGAGTAGAGATGTAAAATTTCCAGAAATTTTGAAACCATGGTGGAAAACTTGGGTTTTTTTGTTTTTTTTTTTAAAAAAAACAGATTTTTTCAGAAAATTGGGGGAAAAAATGCAACCTTGACAGATTGAAAGTAACTTTGTTACTTTAGGAACATAAAATGCATTATATATAACTTGGTTGGGCACTAAATTATAATGATCAATATATTAAAAGTACAATTTATTCAAAATAGAATTACAAATTGAACTTACTTTTTTTGGTAAAAAAAATAAATCTTAATTATGAAACTACAAGGTCTTGAACCATAAGGACCACCTGAACTATAAGGGACTTCTTTAGTTTTGTTAGTTGAACAGTAGGCAAAGCAACAACAATACCCTACAATAAAAACATCAACAGTAGTAAAACAGAGAGAATTATTTTGCTCCTATTAGTTCCCCATAGAGTGAAACAAATATAACACACTGATTCCCATAAAAAGAACAGAGACAAGGAAACCAAGACCAGGGAATGTAGTGATCTGATACTGTACATAGTCTTTCATAAAAGTTTTACATAGTTTTTAGAAATTATTTTAGGCTGTAAATAGGTGAAACATTTTATTCACATTCTAAAAGAAAATATTCTATAATTCGTCTCCCTCCTTTTGTGTGTGTGGATAAAAAGGCTTTAGGAAAAAAGAGGGAGAGGTAAAATCCCCTTAATTTTTCTGTTTTATTCCCCTGGACCTTTACATGTTTAATTTTGATGTCAGCATATTGGGTTGTCCAATGTGGGTGTTTATATAGGGTGTATAGAACTAAGCTCTAGGCTGGATTCAGTTCTTTAGGGAGTGCCCTTTTTCACCCAAAGAAACATAGCACAGGAACTAGGAACAGTAGGCCTCTACATGCTGGGAGAAGGTTATATAGGTATACTTTTTAACCCAGAAATAAAATTATAAAGAAGTGCCATCTATTTCAAAAAATACCACAGCTCATCTGTGATTTTTTTATTGGACAAGTATTTAGTAATAATTTCTCATGATCAGCTTTCAGCTGTCTTAAATATGATTTATACCTTCTCTTCTTTCTCCGCTTGATTAGAAAGGACTCTGATTAGTCCACTAAATACTGCTTCACTGCAACCTTGATTCATCTAACTAGGATTTCATGGTAGAGCTTCATATAGCCTCTCCAAATGAATGTAGGCCTTTGTTTTAGGAGATTATCAGACAAGAACACAAAAAGTGCTCCTGTCCCACAATCTCCAATCCCGCCCCTGTCCCAGCACAATAACCCTCCCCATCACACTTACCTTCTCTCCTGTCATTGAGGCAGCCCAGGCATGAACGGAGCTCTAATGGAGTTATGTTCACTTCCTGGAATGAAATCCCGCCTGTTCTTGCAAAAGATGCAAGCGCAGGAAATTCAAAAATAAAAATAAAGCATAAAAAGTTTACACAAGCACCTAAACATACTTTACACTTCCCAAGTAACTTGGGGAGGGTCATAAAAAGAGTGAAATTTAGCTGGATGTCCCGATCTCACCCAGAGGTGTTCATGCCAGACTGCCCAGTCTCACTGCAGTGATGAGATTTAAATGGCCTGAGGTTTTGCATGCCAGCAATGACAGAACTGGGGGATCTATTGATGGCTTCAGCCATCTATAAAAAAAATGCCAGCAGAACACCAGCAGAATGCAAAAGGACGTCAGAATCTGATATTGGCATCCTTTTGGGTTATGCTAGTGCCACATTAGCCGCATCTGTTAAACAGATAACAACAGCAGAATGCTGCAAACAATTGCAAAATCTTGGCACACAGGTCAGGTGCAATTTGGACCTGTATTTTGGGCTGTTTGGGGAGCAAAAGTGGGATTTTCTCTGCAAAACATATGTAAAACTTTGGCATAGGTTTGGAGGAGATTCCAAATTTCAGGGTTCCTAGTTAATAAAGCAGGACTATTTGGCAGCTAGAGGAAATAAAGTAGTAGGTGTCTAACTGAATAGATGTTTCTCATATCACTTGTTCAAACTTACACATTTTGTATTTTGAGAAGACAGGTTTTTTTTGTTTTTGTTTTTAGTTGCACAAAAGTAAATTCCAAGTGTGTTTTAATAAAATGCATTGCTCAGGACTTTAAACGGCTACCCTTACGCCTCATGTTGAACCCTAGGAGTGTGTATTACAGTTTAGTGGTATGAAAAGCTGTACATACAGGTATTTTATGACAGCCCAAATCTGTGCCCTGATTGGTAGGAAACCTAGTTTATTAAAACCTGGAAATCAATGATAACCTGACAAGAAAGAACAAATTTTCCATCAATTATAGTGAAGCCTTCTTTTGTTTTTGAGGGTTGGTGTGTTGTTTTTAAAGTAAAATTAAGACTTCTAATTTTTGGTTACTTTTGTCTGGTGACAGTTCATTAAATGCACAGAAAGAAAATGTTGAGTGTTGCAACTAACAAAGATATGGGAGGCTGCAGAGATGAGAAAGGGTAGTGTTATGGCAACTTTTTAGCAACATGACAAGGTGGGATTGGGGCTAATATGAATCTAGCAGGCTGCAGAACAATCTGAACTGGCAGAACTCTTCCTACCTTACACTGAAGCAGAGCCTGTAAAGGTACTTTTAAGGTTAATGAATATCATGAGATGTGGAAGCCTTCCATAACTGAGCAGTGGTAGGATGAGGCCCTGGGTCCTAGAACATCATTCCACCACTGCTCATTTATGGATGGGTACAGCATGTCCTTGTTCTTGCTTCTCAATCAGTCGAGAGCTCATTAGACCTCCTTTGCAAAGAGTACTATTTTATTAGAACTGAGGACTATTTTTCAAAGGACTAAATTATGCACAATGTTAAATGTGGTGCATTTCTTTTTTACTCTTAAGTAAGCTCATGGGGTCAATCCGAGACATAGAAACTCAAGAAGATTGTGTTGAGGCTTAAATCTTCCTCCTAGCTGCCTCTCCATCAATGGAGAGGGAGTTCCTCATAGTGATTAAAAAAGGAGGAAACTCCATTGCTGTCACTGATGTTCAGGAGATCCATGGCAGAATAGGGAACACACTGTTAAGTCTCAGCCTAGCTTTCACAGCCACTTATACTTTAGGCAGTGTTTCTCTGGGCTAAAAAATAGACAGTCTTACGGGCTTCTGTGTTTTGTGCCAAAATGCACATGTAGGGGCATAAAAATGTTCCTGGAAATGTGGGTGTTTTGTTTATAGCAGCAGCACTTCACTGAGGGAAGACCCATTTACCTTCTAAGCAGTAGTAGTAGTTGATGTGCCTTCAAGATGACTCCAATGCAACTCTTTCCTAGGGTTTTCTTAGCAAAATTTCTTCAGAGGAGGTTTGCTATTGCCTTCCTCTCAGGTTGAGAGAGTATAACTTGCTCACGGTCACCCAGTAGGTGTCCATGCCTGAGTGGGGATTCAAACTCTGGTCTCTCATAGTGCTAGTCCAATACTCAAACAATTACAACATGCTGGTTCTCAGCTTCTAAGCATGAGCTGCTAAAAACCAAAGGCTGCCTGCCTTCCATAAGGTGAAGGTACTTAGCAAGTATTGTCAGAATGTGACAAATCCAGACAGTATCTGAACAGGAAACAGTCTGGATTTGTTACATTCTGACAATACTTGGAAAATTACTTTTTAAATAGTAAGCTGAGATGCTGCATTGGGAGACATAGGGCTTTTTCAGACAGCCCTTACCATGCAAGAAGCCTCCAGAACAGTTACGACACTGTCGTGCGGCAGGGGGTCCATTTCAGATGATGCCGTCCCTCTCTTGGCATTGTCGGTGACTGTTCTGGGTACAATTGGAGGCAGCCGTGCCATATTTTACTCACGGAAGTTGTCCGTGAGTAAAAAATGACACGGCTGCTTCCAATCATACCCGGAACAGTCACGGATGATGCCAAGAGAGGGACGGCATCATCTGAAATGGACCCCCTGCCGCACGACAGTGTCGTAACTGTTCTGGAGGCTTCTTGTGCGGTAAGGGGTGTCTGAAAAAGTCCATAGCTACATATTCTGATGCTACCTCACAAAACCAACCACTTCAGCAGCACAGCCCCCCCCCATGGCCATTTCCATGTTGCCTGAGAGTGGGGAGGGGAGCAGAGACACATGCCAGTCCCAGCATGTCCAGGTATAGGAAGAGAACTGGATCCATCTATGTTTAAACCCTCCGCAACTCTCTGGCAACACAGAAATTGACAAGTTGGGTGGGGACTGCACTGGTGAAAAGGTGATTTAGGGGTGACATTTGATTGTTGTGTATGCAATAATCACTAAAATGATTTGCAGACTTACAATGTCATAGTTATTGAACAGGATGCCAGCTATAATTTATTCCATTTACTTGTTAACAGTATTTTAAAAGTGGCTCATTGAGTGATGAAAACAAGTATTTTTTTTTTATTTGTTGCAGTGCATGTTACTTTTCCATTACTTTACATAGAAAAAAGCCTTTCTAATTCACAAGATCATGGCATAATGTTTGGAAAATTCCTGTGAAAACAGCTACAAAAATGTCCTTGGGAATAACTAGAAATAGATTATCAGACAGGAACGAAAAAAGTGTTCCTGTCTCACAATCTCCTCTCCCTCCCTTGTCCCATCCCTGTCCCAGCACAACAAGAAAACTTTTCAGACCTACCTTTGTAGTGTCCACAGGGCAGCCCAGGAGTGAATGGAGCTGTTGTAATGGAGGTCCGCTCACTTCCTGGAGTGAAATCCTGCCCATTCTTGCAAGAAGACGTGAGCACGGGAAATTCAAACTTAAAAAGAAAAATAAACATCAAAAAGTGACAGCAAGCACAAAAACACAGTGTAAAACTTCCAAGTAAACCAGGGAAGTTTTTTAAAAGTGTGTCACTTACCTTGATGTCCCAATCTCACCAGGAAGTGTTCTGGCAGGGACCTCCCATTGACGCTGGAATCTCACCAGCGAAACGGGGCATCTTTTCAGTCGTAGGAACATGCATGACAGAAATAGAACGGGGGATGTATTGACGGCTTTTCCCATCAATACAAAGCAGCACCACTGGAATAGCAGCAGAACGGGTGCATATGAGAGGGGGAACGACATCATCTGAAAAGGAAGCCTTTTAGCAATCTCCTGGCATTGTTATAACGCTATATTTAGAGCATCTGATAATCTCCATAGTTAGTCATGACCCAAATGAAGTAATATTGCTCTTCCTCATTATATTACTTTTGAAGTACAACTCTGTAAAACCGTTATTACATTCCTCCCCAATAACAAGTAACTGTGTTACTACTTGTAACTCATTGGTTCCATATTCTGGATAGAATCGCCACATTTCTGTAAACAGTCCAGGGCCATCACCTTAGCTTAGATGCAGGGAGTCTCAACATCTCCTTTTCATGGCAATAGTTAAAAGACCTGAGCAGCAGTTGACCAAGATCACTTCCTCTTAATCTAGAAGCAGTGTGAATATATCACCCATTGACCATCATCTCAATTTCCATGATCATTTTTTTAGCTTTCAAGAAAATGATTTAAACCCATGGGTGCTTTAAACTACAGATTATGTCAGCTGTATAACCAGGATAAGGTCCATAGAACTGAATGGAAGGGGTGCTGGGTATAATCAAGTCATTTCATATACTGTGTCAACCTGCCTGCCCTCTCCCTTTCTATTTTCTACTTATCCCTCTGCCATTAGAACAGAGATGGGAAAGTTTGGAGGAACATTAAAATTAATAATTAGGGGACCTGAGTGTAAGACTTCTCAAAAGGATCTATAGTTTTGTTTTGATTTTTGTAATCCTCATTTGGGCAGAGAGTATATCTAAAACTAGCTGAGTATCCAGTGTTGCTCAGGAGAATCATCTACCGTTATTAATGATCATTCAGTTTCATCGGCTTTGGAGGATGACTATGTATCTCTCTGAATCCTCAAACATTCCTAATATTGTACATAATTCTCAGTTGCCAGTGAGAGAGCTTCTCTAGATCAGCCGCCCAATACTGTACACTACTTTGTATGAATGGAAAAATCATTGTGGTGCTCCCCATGGGCCTCCCCACAGTGAATTGTTTGTATGTCACATAGCCTAAATGTTAAGTCAAACTGTCCAAACATCCCCACCAAATTTGGTGAAAATCTCTGCATTCATTTACACACAGATGTGATAACAAGCAGAGATAAACTTAATTTTAGCTACATGGTTAGCAGATCTAGCTGTGGTGACACATGCCTTGATTGCATCCTGTTTGGACTACTGTGATGCACTCTACTTGGGGCTGTCTTTGGAAACTGTTCAGAAACTTCAGCAGGTCCAGAATGCTGTGGCCAGATTGCTGACTGGGGCCAGTTATAGGGAGCATGTAACTCCTGTGTTAAAACAGTACCACTGGCTACCATTTTGTTTCTGGGAAGAATTCAAAGTGCTGGTCTTGACCTATAAAGCCCTACATGGCTTAGGTCCAGACAATTTGAAAGATCGTATCTCCCTCTATGAACCTGCAAGGGTTTTAAGATCCTTGGGGAAGGCTTTCTCTTGGTCCCACCACCATCACAGACTCGCTTGGTAAGGACACAAGAGAGAGCCTTCTCTGTGGCTGCTCCCACCCTTTGGAACTCCCTCCCAGGGGAGGCTAGGCTGGCCCCCTCCCTGTTTTCATTTCACCAGCAGCTGAAAACATTCTTGTTTAAGCAGGCCTTTGATGTATAATTATGGGTTATCAGGGTGTGTTTTTATGTTGTTTTTATCTGTTTTTTACTTTGGAGAATTTCAGATACCGTTGAACAGTACCTACCATGTGAGGAGGTCCCGAGAGAGGAACGGCACTCTTGCATGGCAGGGGGTCATTTTCGGACGCCGCCATCCCTCTTCCGGAATCCTTCGTTGCATGTCCATGAAGCTTTGGAAGCAGCCGCACCATATTTTAAGCACGGGGAACTTCCGTGCTTAAAATATGGCACGGCCGCTTCCAAAGCTTCACGGATGTGCAACGAAGGATCCCGGAAGAGGGACGGCATCGTCCGAAAATGACCCCCTGCTGCGCAAGAGCACTGTTCCTCTCCCGGGACCTCCTCCCGTGGTAGGTACTGTTAAACGGTGTCTGAAAATCTCCTTTGTATGTTTTAATTGCTTTTAATTGGGATTTTAATTGTTCTGTGAACCACCTTGAGTCCTACTTGGGAGAAAGGTGGCATAGAAATTGCATGAATGAATGAATGAATAAAATGGTTACAGCAAAACTTAAAAAAAAATTGAACTCAGATTAACATCTTTCAAATGATGTGACACTCTACTTTGAATCAATGAAAAAAATCATGGAGTACCCCTCCCCAAAGTGGATTCTATGTATGCCATGTAGCTTATATTTTAAGCAGGAGCATCTCAAATAGATGCTACAAATGTGGTGAAAACTGAATAAAAAAAATCGGAGTGCCCCTCACATGAAGTGAATTTAATGTACATAACAAAGCTTGTATGTCAAGTCACATTCTTTGCAGGCAGAATCTAGCAGAAAGTATGGTTGAGATGGAGATAGGATGGAGCAGAAGTGCCACTCCATTGAGAGAGAAGAATTCTGAAAATAAGATGACACATCTATCCTGAAAGCCCTTGTTTAGCCTGGAAAGCACTAAAAATGATATGATCACAATTTTTTAATATCCAAGGGCTCTCATGTGGCAGGCAGAGCAAACTTGCTTTCTGGTGTTTCATGGGATGGGGCCCAAGCCGATTAGTTCAAATTACAAGGAGATTTCAGTTGGGGTGTAGAAAGATGCGCTGTGTCCACCACGACCACCTGCAGAGTTGTTCCATGTCGATAGGACGCCAAGAAGAAGGTTTCTGGAGAGACTTCTGCAAAAGACTTCAGGCTGAGAAGGAAAAAATTCCTTCACCCCAGCACACCGCCTTGAGCTCTGGCTTGCCAAATAAAGACAGCAACAAAGCCAGCCTTCACTCAACTTGAGGGCTTTAATCTTTGTGCACAGTATATTTACAGTATATATAGAGAGTATAGGACAGCCATCTCTAATACTCATAAATCTTTCTCAAACCAACAAACTGCTTCACCAACCACCATCCACAACAAACCCACACTGGAGAAAATTCCCATCTCCTTTTTGTAGGCAGTTAAACAATGCCTGTTACATCAGGCATCTCAGATGTGCATACTCTCAAGTGCTAACTCACACACACACCTGCCACTGGAGCTTAACTACTTTCATTTCTAAGCTTACAGCTCCATCTTGTGGTCACATCCATGTCATTTCCTGACAATTTCAACTCAATATTAGGATGAACTTCCTGGTGGTAAGAGCAGTTCGATAGTGGAATAGACTCTTCAGACAGTAATGGAGTCTCCTTCAGTGAAAATATTTAAAACATTATTTGTTAGTAATGTGGTGGATTCCTAACATCAGCAAGGGATTGGACCATATGACCCTCAATTTCTCTTCCAGCTCTAGAAACATCTATCTATCTATCTATCTATCTATCTATCTATCATCTATCTATCTATCCATCCATCCACCCCTTGGGGAGAGGCAGGCAAGAAATAAAATTATTATTGTTATTGTGATGATGATGAAGAAGAAGAAGAAGAATCTATCTAGAGTTTGGTATGCTAATGAAAAGCTCTGTGAGAGCAGGAGTGCCTATCACAATGTGGCCAGAGGTAGTAGGGCAGAGGCAGGTATCAGGGTGGCTTTGGATCAACCAGATCCAGAGTCTCCCCTTCTTCCATAGGCCACCTGAAGCTAGCATGGTTCAACTTCCTCCCATTGGTTTCAATGGGAGATGGAAAGTTTTATTTTAAATGAGCTAGTTCAAACATGTGAAAATCACCCTCCTACACCTTCCACAGCAGACCAACAAGGCTTGAAAGTAGCAAATCATTCACCACATAACTTCCCATGTGGGGGGAGAGATTAGACTACAACTTCCAGATGGACTCTGGGAACTGTAGTTTGAAAAAATAGCCTTTCCAGGTTCTTCCGATACACACACACTTAGGATTGTTCTGCTCAATGAAAATACAATATTTTATTGTATATTTTTTTCTCATCAGCCATGTGAATGAGTTCATGTTTGTTAAACTAAGGACTTTATATCCTATTGTTAGCCCACCTAGAGAAGTACTAGTACATCAGTGAGAACATGGTAAGTCAACACTTATAGGTTCCATTGATTAATTAGTTCTTCTGTAGTTCAGGTTAATTAACACTTGGAAATAAGACTCGTAGCTTTAGTAATGTTTCTACTCTGCTTTTAAATTCTTTTATTGCTGTTTTTTATAATTATATTATTGTTTTGGGTTCTGAATCGTATTATAAATTGACCTTGGATAGATGCTTATGAAAGTTGGTGTACCTCTTATAGTACATTTTGCACATTCTGTATTTACCCCCCCCCCAAATTAATTGGGCCATTCTTGCCCAGAATCTGTGAGCAAGGTAAGCAGGCTTTCTTTTTCTAAGAACAGAGGCTACTTACGGGAGGGAGGGGAGGAGTCTCCCACCAGGCTACTCAGTTGTAGAACTTTCCAAGAAGAGTCTCTGCACAGGTGCAAGACCATATTGTGTGAGGAGATTATCAGACAGGAACACAAAAAGTGTTCCTGTCCCACAATCTCCACTCCTGCCCCGTCCCATCCTTGTCCCGCCACAATCACCCTTCCCACCACACTTACCTTCTGTTCCAATGACAGGGCAGCCCAGGAGTGAACGGAGCTCTAACAGAGCTCCATTCAGTTCCTGGAGTGAAATCCCATGGATTCTTGTGAGAAGACTTGAGCACTGAATTCCTTGGATGTACTTCCAAGTAGACATGTACTATATTATATCCCATGCTTTCAGTCACTTCCAATCAGCTCTTAATTTTCTCTCACATTCCCCCACTACTATCCACAAGTTTGTTGTTGTTGTGAGTCTTCAAGTTGTTTCTGACTTATGGTGACCCTAATGGCCCATCTAAGCAGTGAAAATACACCTCATGGAATTTGCTGGGAAACCTACCTGTCTAAACAGGATCCAGCACCAATCCACAATATTGGGAAGGAGGGCAGGGGCAAAATGGCAAAAACAAAAGGGTAAAAGCCTTGCAGATTTCCCCATACTTTTTCACAAACCACAAGGTAGTTGCACAGTTTTGCTCATTTGGACTATAGAAGAATAAAAAACTCAAAGGAAAGCACAAAGCTTATTAGCTGGATGAGAGTGAGGGTGATGCTTGCTAGGAGGGCAAGCACCTGCTGCTGCCATGTTGGATTTTCGCCTTAGTGATCGCTCACTAAGGTAATAAAAAGGATCAACATTTTCTGTTTTGCTTTCTTATAAAACTGGAGAATCGCTCTATCGCACCAGCACACCTTGGGATGACTTTAAAAAAAAAGTGGCAGTGAAGAACTAACGTGAGTAAACCACTCGTGGCCGCCATCAGGAATGCAAGCCTTATCGGGGATTCTGAGGCCAGAAGAACCATTTAGAAATGTCATTGCTGCTGCGAGATGCCAATACTAGAAGATTAGATTTTTTCTCCTCATGTAGATGGGCCCTAAGACAAACCTATCATGGGGTTTTCTGAGGTTGAGAGTGTGTGATTTGTCCAAAGTCACCCAGCGGGTATTCATGGCTGTGCGGGGATTCAAACCCTGGTCTCCAGAGTAATGGTCCAAAACTCAAACCATTATGCCCTGCTGTACAAGTGCACCAGCCTAAAAAGCAAGTTCATAGCTTTGGCATTGTTGCTTCCCCTTTTCAGGTGGCATTTTAGTGTATTCAGTTCTTGTTCTGATGCATAGGAAATAAACAGGTGGGCCCTAGTGTAACAGAGAGTTACTGAGATACAGCTATCTTTTAAGATGTGTGAAAGGGGAGAAAGGTGGAAAGTTGAGTGACTGGAACTTTGGCACCATTTATTTCTGGTCTTAGTAAAAGGTTTAAAGCACGCACACACACTGTATGAGGAGATGGTGAAGAATGTAAGGCCCTGTGAGTCTGAGATAGTAAATGTTAGGGGTATTTGCATGCAGTTTCTCCCCATCTCCAAATTGACTATAATAATGATGAATTTATGGAAGAGAGAGGCATATTTAAATGAACAAGACAAGAAAGGAAGGTTGGGAAGATGGGGTGGGGGAGAGAAAAGAAAAACCATCTGGATCTCAGTCGCCTTCCAGCTCTGAACACATTTGTGCTACCAGTTCCTAAATGCACAAATTATGCAGCCATTTCACGGGACACTTAGGACTCAATTTGCAACGCGGCAGTGGGGGGAAATTGGGCACATAATTCCCTCTGAACAATAACAGGGAGTTGCGTGGTTAATTTAACTCAAAGCCTGTAGCCAGTTTGCACTCCATCAGAGAACATGGAGGCAGGCGCATTCCAGTGCACAGCCATGAGGCAGGCCTCTGGATTGAGATGCATTTCAGGCTCCATTTCCAGATTGGAACCAGGAGAGAGCAAGTATACCCTGTATTCAGGGGTTTAGTTACTGGAGGGAGACAAAATAAGGACAGCCCCCCCCCCCCAAAAAAAGAATTCTGCCCCTAAAGTGAAATTTTCCTTCAGTCCCCAAATTTCTAGCATTGCAGTAACTTAAAACTTCAGTTGAGCATCTAGAAATACAGTTTAGGCATCCAAAGAAAAGTGGCAGGCAAAGTTACCAAGTGAATGCAAACACAGCAAATATAAGAGTTTTAGGTGTGAATGACTTTATGAGTCTCACTTGCTGCAGTGCTAGAAATTTTCTGTTGGGACAGAAAGTTTCCTTTGGGGGGAAAGAATTCTTATTTGCAAGCGGTAAAGCCCTCATTTTGCCCACCTTGTAGCTTTACACTACCTGTATTTTGATGGGGTAGGGTCAGGGAGGGGAGGGGAGAGAGAGCCAAGGCCTGATAGTTAGAAGCTTCACCTGGGATTAAGAGGAATGCATAATGTCTCCGTTGAGCTGTAGATGAAACATGAGAGGTGGGCAAAATGTGGTCCTCCAGATGTTTTTGAACAACATGTCCCAGCATTTTACTACTGGCTGTGCTGGCAGTGGTGGACAAGACTTGTGATCCAATAAAATCCAGACGACCATATGATTCCCACCTTGTTCTAGGTCCTCTTTGAGAACATCCATCTGATGTGCCATTCCATGTGTTTGTCATGGAGCATGAGGAAGGAAATACATATCCAGATCACAGGAGACATCTATACCAGGATGGTGGGCAGCCTCTCAGAAATATATCTCGACCAAACCCAAAATGTGGCAGGGCAGCCAAATGAAAACAAAAAGAGGAAAAAATAGATCTTAGTAGCTGTGATCTGGAGACAAAGTGGATGGAAATGTGCCTATGTGGTCCCTGTTTACTTTCCAAGACAGTGGCTAGGCAAGGTCACTTGTATGCATGCACACGCACGCACACATTGTGACATACTGTGACACAAAACTGCATCTCACACCATTGGAATCCAGCAGCTGGGAGCACAGTGGCAGCAGGCTGTTCTCATTACAGACCAATGAGGCTGTTTACTCACCCAGCTGGAGATGGTTAGAGAGTGATAAATAATGAAAGAGAAAACATGATTTTCCCCTCTGTGGTTTCTACTTGTGTAACCATATGTCACAGCTCAATACGTCGGCATTTTTTCGAATGCCTTTTTCAGGAAGCAGTTGATTTGTCCCATACAGTGGCTATCCCCCCCCCCTTTGTGTGTGTGTGTTGATTTTTATTTTTTTGTTCAGTCACAAATGTTTTTTAGGTTTGGATTTCCTTAAGCTCAAGCTTTTGTGCACTTCAGGAGTTTACTTGTCCCAGTCACAGTGACCTTTTAATAACCAAGCCTGAACAAACTTTTAAAAATAATTCTACCCATCTCTCACTAGTTCATTCATTCATGGATGAATGCCACGATGGGCTCTGGGTTAGCAGTCCCCCTACACTCTCCCACACTGAAGTCACACTGTCCTGTGTAAAGTAGGACACAAGACCACCTTAGTGTGATTTCAGTGCAGGGAGAAGGCGGGGGGGGGGGCTACCAGTCCAGAGCCCATCATTGTGTATCTTAAGACGTCCTCTACATGAAGGAACATCAGTTTTAAAAAGAACAACATCATAAGAAGTGATAGCTGGGACCTCAAAGTTCCTCATCAACTGTTAGCACCAAGAGAGCAGTCTGAGCAGGCACATAGTTTACTGCCATGGGCTTCTTTCTCTACTATGATCAAATATGTTGTATTTGTATATAAATGATAGTAATTATTTCTAAATTTGAACATAGCCATATAAAATTGGGGCAGATATGCAAATGTTTGGATCCTGTTTTGTTCATTTTATTTTAGGTGACACATTTCCTTTTTTTTTTTTTTTTGGCAATACATAAGTAGTCAATACATCATTCTTTTAAACTCAAACTCATATAGGCAAAGCAAATGATAGGGGGACAAGCACCTAAAGAACATTTAGAACTGGACAATAGAATATGAACTTAATTCACGTACATGGCAAATGCTGGTACTATATCCCCATGCGTTTTTCTTGTGTGTATACATGCATATACACTTCATTAGTGAAATGTCTGTCTATTAAATAACGAGACTGTGTTTCTACCTTTCAGACAATCAGGGAGAACTGATTGTGAATGCTTGAGTGGTGACCTTGAACATGTCTGAACCTGCATGACAAACATCAACACTCTCGGCTGTTCAATTGACTGTCAGTCATTGTTTAAAGTAGCTGTGTTGTTTGTTGTGTGCTGGGAAAATGCTAAGTTTAAAAGTCGAGCAACGTGTCAATTTGAAATTTTTAGTAAAATTGAACAAAACACCAATGGAATCTTTTCAAATGCTTACTGAGGCCCACAGGGAAGTCTGCATGTCTTGTGCGCATGTTTTTGAGTGGCACAAAAAAGATTCAGAAAAGGACGTGAGAATGTGGAAGACGATGAGCACCATGGATGACCTTCCACTTCAGGAACCAAAGAAATTGTAGAAAAAATCAGCCAGATTGTTTGAGAAGACCACCAATTCAGTGTCCGAATGATAGGTGAAGTTGTGAACATTGACAAAGACACTGTGTGGAAAATTTTACATGAGTATCTCAACATGAGAAAAGTTTGTGCCAAGATGGTCCCAAGGGTTTTCACAGCAGAGCAAAAAGAGTGCCACAAGAAAATTGGTGCTGACATTCTGCAGCAAATTGAGGTGGAACCAAACTGTTTTCAAAAAAATAATCACTTGTGATAAAATTTGGATCTTCCAGTATGATCCTGAGACAATGGCAGTCAATGCACTAGAAAACACCATCATCACCAAGAATGAAAAAAGCATGTCAAAGCAAGTCCTCATTTAAAGCCATTCTCATTGGGGGTTTTTGACATCAAGGGTGTAATTTTGGCAGAATGGGTTCCAGAAGGCAGAACAGTGAACCAGCATTATTATAAGAAAGTTTTTACAATGCTGAGAGAAAGAGTCAGGAAAAAAAAGGCCAGAACTGTGGGGAAATGGTTTCATTCTTCATCAAGACAATGTGCTGCTCACACAGCACTTTTTCCCCCCAATATATGTTTAATTTTATTGTTATAAATACATCTTATAATGGGGGTACAGAGTACGGGGCAAACAGTACAACCCTGTCCCCTCTTTACCCCCCCCCCTTTATATCTTAGATCTTTAGTATACATCATTAGTAAACATCCTTTAAACTAAAAACCTGACTTCCCTCGTATCAAAAGCTCAAAGAGTTTATCTTTCTTCGTTTATTATTAGTGCCCCCTTTTTTTCCCCTCCACCCATTAACTCTCCTTCATAGTTAATTTATCGTACCACTATATACCTCTTCTCATCTCTCCTTCATTGTTTTAATTTTTTTCCTCCCTTCTCCCTCCCTTTTTCATCAACCACAATTGTGCACCTGTATACCTGCTTTTTTAAAAATTATTATTATTATTTTATTTTTATCATTCTCATATTTCTATGTCTTTGGCAGTACCCCATCTTTTCCTGCAATAGTTTATTACCGGTAGCCATTCTTCCTCTGTTTTTTGGGTTGGTCTCTGGTTTAGTAGACAAGTCAACCTGTCGTTTTCCTTCAGTTCTTGTATTTTACTAAACCATTCCTCTATCTTTGGCTCTTCATTGTTTTTCCATTTTGCCGCTATGAGTAGGACACACAGCACTTTCTGTGAAGCAGTTTTTGGCTGATAAAAGCATTACTATGCTTGAACATCCTCCATATTCACCAGATTTGGCAAATGCAACTTTTTTCTTTTCTCTAAAGTGAAATTTGTGCTTCAAGGAACACATTTTGAGTCAATTGATGCAGTAAAGAAGAAAACAGCAGGTGTGTTGAAACAGCTGACAGAAACTGATCTGCCCCACGCCTTTGACCAGCGGAAAACAAGACTACATTGGTGTGTGAGTGTAAACAGGGAATATATTGAAGGGGACAAGCATTAGAATTGTAATACATATAAATAAAATGTGTTATTCTATCAGTTATTTAATAGACAGACTTCCTATATCTATGCTTCATAGGCTGAGATCCTATATCAGTAAGCTCTGTAGCTGTGTCTCCCAATGCTACCTCCCAAAAGTTACCTTTTAAGTGGTGCAGCTCCCCCCAGCACAGTCATTTTCATGTTGCTGGAGAGCAGGGGAAGGAGCTGGGATGCATCCAGCTGTTTTCCTGTAGTTGGTCCCATTGCGACAGACAATTGTTTTGTGGTTAGAGGAAAATTTCAACCTGCAGAATGACCATAAAAGTGAATTGTGATGGTATGAGTCAGACTTATGATATCATTTTTCATGAACAGGATGCCAGGAATAGTTTTATGTGTATCATACCACTTTAACTGTCAGAGCTCCACTCTAAGATATTTGTAATTTGATGAGGTACTTAGTAGGTACTCAGGTACCCTGAGAAGAGAGAGAAAGGTTGAGGATTAAATCAGCTTAATTTTGTAGTGTAGGCATAGTACCTGGGGTATTGTAGTTCAGGTTCTAGACTACAGATCTCTACCAGAGTTTGACAGCATTGATGAAGAAGGGACCTTAAGTGTGTTGCAAGGTTAGCTTACTACAATTCTAATGTGTCTTTTCCTGCCTCTAGTAGGGTTTACTCCAACGGACAGGAGGGAGCCCCAAAATATATTCTGCTACATAATTTGCTTCCCAACCATTCAGTTACAACATATTATTATGGTTCTATATAGCACAGGTAGGTATGTCGGCCTGTCTGTTTATTTAGATAGGTGTGTTTGTCTGTTTATTTATTTATAAAACCCTACAAACAACTTTAAAAGTTTCCTTCACTTGCTCTCACAGCAAATAGAAGTCACTGATGCTCAAGTCTTCAAGCTAGGTCTGGGCAGGCCAATCCCCTTCTACTTCAACTGCCTGGCCAGGAGCATGGAATAGGTGAGTCTGATTGATCCATACACATAGAATCGTAGAATCACAGCTGGAAGAGACCACAAAGGCCATCCAGTCCAACCCCCTGCCATGCAGGAATAAACAAAGTATTCCCGACAGATGGCCGTCCAGCCTCTGCTTAAAAACCTCCAAAGAAAGAGACTCATGCAGGGCTGAACGATGTAGACAATTTCTACTACACCACTATAAAGCACTATTTAACAGGCCCAAGGATCAAGCTAGACATAATTGTTCCAGGGTGTTTCCCACCCCTTTTTAGGAAAATGCAGGTGGTGGGCTGTGAGTTGGTTAGTAAAGTAGCACTAGGAGAGGAGGTGTGATTAACACATAACCGCTCAGGGCACTTTTGCAATCAGAATCCTCCAGCCTACCGACAAGAGTGCTTATTTTTCTTTGTGGGTGGGGAAGTCATTTACCACCCCCTCACCTATCAGCACAGCCACTTCAGTCCATTTCACTGTTCCCTTCCATGTTCCTCTCCAAAAGCCAACATACCAGGAGTATGGGCAATTCATGGACCAAGAAGGGAAGAGTTATTAGTATGCCATACTACCCCCTCCCCACGGTATCTCAAAATTAGAAATATTGGACTCTTTTCGGGGTCAGGTTGGCTGAGGAAAATCAGAGGTCAGTTGGAGGTCACAATGACCTGGGATGTGTCTAGAAATATAATGGTAAGAGAGCTCAAGTTAGGATTATGTGGAGAGCCCCTTAGTAAACAGTTGTTAAGGAGGTATGTGCAGATCCTTTCTTCCAGCCCTGAGTGCCTCAGCAATGATTCATTCAATCAAGCAAACAATGAAGTGACCATGTTCAAACCTATTTCTACAGAAAGCTTTCCTATACCCCCTCCTGTCCAACCTTGCCAGGTTGTCATAAACCCATCATTTTCTATATTCCAGCAAGTAAAGCAATCAGTTGAGTTTTGTTTACCTTTGTCTCTCCCTCAGAAGAGCCACCTAGCCATTGGTAAAGCCAGAACTATAACTTCAAGGCATGAAATGGGTTATAAATATTACAGCCTCTGCTATAGCAAAGTGTGTTATAGAGGGCCCCAGCCACTCTCTTTCTTGATGCATCAAGGATCGGGGATCCACAGAACTTTCTTCTCCCAAGACCGGTAATAATTTCCCTCTTGCCAGGACCTCTATCTCCAACCCTTCTCACTTCCTTTTCTGATAGCCTCATATGGTTCATAAGAGTATAGATTCCTGTGTGTTAGTCTATGTTTTTCTGATAAAATACTTTTGTTTACCTCAGCTGGAGCCTTCTCTACAGTTAGTACTGGTATACTGTACATAAGTGAAAAGATCCCTGAAGTTACCCTCACCTCGCAGGCCAGCCATTCAAGCTAATAATTCCCCCAAATAATGAGAGATTCTAGCATCACAGGTGGGACTCTAAAGCACACACTCCCACCTTCCTCCATCATTTCAGGTTAAGGAACACCCCTCCCCAGTTTCTGTTAATGTGCAATTCTATAACATCTAGCTGTACCCGGCGTAACATATGCCATTACAGTTGATTTGAAAGGTTATATATTAATGTGTCAAATGATCATACTCTTGACATGTTTCCAAAATGGCCGATCAGCAGAGTGGGAATGGAAACATACTGAAACGTTTTATATATGTATCGTATATTCCAGCATATAAGATGACCTTTGAGCTCTGAAAGAAAGCCTCCAAAATCGGGGGTCGTCTTATATGCTGGATACACTTTGCTTCACCACCACCCCGTCCAATTTCCTGCCTCTTCGCTCCCTTCGCAAACGGAGCGAAGAGGCAGGAGATCGAGCAGGGGGGTGAGGCAAAGTGTTTACTGGTTCATTCGCCTCCCTCCTCTGCCTTCTCCCCCTTTGGGTAGCAACTGAAGATAGAGGAGGGGGGCAAACGTTGCGGTTTGCCGTGGCTGCCACTCAATCTCCTGTGTTCCTTCCCCAAAGGAAATGAACACACAGGAGACCCAGCGGCGGCCGAGGCAAACTGGGTACGTTCGCCCCTTTCTTCCACCTTCCTGGAAGATGGAAGAAAGGGGTGAATCTTGCAGTTTGCAATGGCTGCCCCCGCTTCCCCCCATCTTCATTCCCTTCCAAAGAGAATGAAGATGGAGGGGGGGCAGACGAGGCAAACCGGGCATTTTCGCCCCTTTCCTCCACCTTCCTGGAAGGTGGAAGAAAGGGGGGAATCCCGGTTTGCAATGGCCACTGCCCATTCCCTCCATCTTCATATCTCGAGCCACCCTTCCACCCTCCCCGAAGGTGCGATCAGGCTCCTGGTCACAGCCTCAGGGAGGGGGTGGCTGGCTGGAAAGCCCACCCCTCGAGCCACCCTTCCTCCCTCTCCGAAGCCATGATCGGGCTCCCGATCGTGGCCTCAGGGAGGTGGTGGGTGGCTGGAAAGCCCACCCCTCGATCCACCCTTCCTCCCTCCCCGAAGCCACAATCAGGCTCCCGATCGTGGCCTCGTGGAGGGGGTGGGTGGCTGGAAAGCCCCCCTGGAGCCACCCTTCCACCCTCCCCAAAGCTACGATCAAGCTCCTGGTCGCATCCTCGGGGAGGGGGTGGGCGGCTGGAAAGCCCCCCCTGGAGCCACCCTTCCACCCTCCCCAAAGCCGCGATTGGGCTCCCGGCCGTGGCCTCGGGGAGGGGGTGGGTGGCCACCCTTACAGCATCCGAGGCAAACTGGGTACATTTGCTCCTTTCTTCCACCTTCCTAGAAGGTGGAAGAAAGGGGCGAATCTTGCGGTTTGCCACAGCCGCTGCCTATCCCCTCCATCTTCATTCCCTTCCAAAGGGAATGAAGACAGAGGGAAGGGAGGGTGGATGAGGCAAACCAGGTACGTTTGCTCCACCTTCCACCTGGAAGGTGGAAGAAAGGGGCGAATCTTGCGGTTTGCCACAGCTGCTGCCCATCCCCTCCATCTTCATTCCCTTTCAAAGAGAATGAAGACGGAGGGAGGGGGGGTGGATGAGGCAAACTGGGTATTTTCGCCCCTTTCGTCTACCTTCGAGTCAAGTACGACTGGAAGGTGGAAGAGAGAGGTGAATGCCACGGTTTGCCTTGGCCTTTGCAATGGGAACGAAGACGGAGAGAATGGGCAGTGGCTGAGGCAAACCGGGTTCATTCGGCCCCCTCCTCTGTCTTCACCCCCTTTGGGGAGCAACCGAAGGTGGAAGCGAGGGGCGAATGTAGCGCCTGGCTGGCTGGGAGAGCCCTGCCAGCTGATCCTGTTCGCTTTCCCAACTCACAAGGAGATCCTCATGAGTTGGGAAACAAAGAGGATCAGCTGGCAAGGCTCCCCCAGCCAGCCAGTCAGCCAGCCAGCCAAATCGGGGTGGTGGTGGTATACGGCGAATATATGCCAAACTCTAGATTTTTACTTGAAAATTTGGGGGTCGTCTTATATGCCCAGTCATTTTATACACTGGAATATATGGTAGATAACGGTGTATGTTATGCTGGGTATAGCTAGTTAAAGGAAATTAAGACAGAAGTCTGTAGCTAAAGGGGTTGCTCCCAGATCTGGGTGAAATGAAGAGATCCTTCCCTCTCACTTCATTGTGGAGACTGGTTAAGGAAAGATTTCACTGAGCCCCCTTGCTTCTAGGCAGAAAATGGAGGCTGAGCAGAGCAGAGGATGGCTCCACAGGGAATGAGGAAGGGGCAAGGAGGAAGGTAGCTAAGTAAAACCCACAAACTTTGTGCCCAGAGAGTCTTTGCAAAGACACCATCATGAACCCATTCATCCTTGCAAATTGTACCTGGAGATTTGTTGAGCTGGATATTTGCACCCAGGACTTCCCTCTTAGCTTGAGCTGGGCCACCCCTTGCAAAACCCCTTGGAAAGAAGAGGAAATTTCAGCTTGTTACCTGGTTGCATGACATTGGTTCATATCTATACATAGTGTTTTGATGGTGTCTTCCTGCGTGGCAGACTGGGGTTGGACTGGATGACCTTTGGGGATCCCTTCCAATTTTATAACATTTCTAAGCTCTGCTCTACACATTCCCCATTCCTTGTAATGATGCATAAGGTTGCCAAATTAAGAGCTGGAGAGAGCTCCTGTGCTGTTAAAGATTGCATAAAAGTGAGCAGGGGTTGCTTTTCACGCAACCAGGTAAGAATTTGCACTTGTTAAAATTCGCCCCATTTCCAAAACAGGAATATTCTAAACACACATCCCCTCACGCTACACCTCCCATGCTACACTCACACACCCATGCTATGGACACACCCACCCACCCCACACTATACCCCCATGCTACACCCCCATGCTAAAGACACATCCCTCCACACTACAGACACACCCACATCCCATGCTACACTCCCATGCTACACACACATTCCCCCACACTACAAACACACCCACATCCCATGCTATACCCCCACGCTACACAGAGACACCCCACACTACATCCCCCTTCTACACCCCCCCACACCTCTTGCTGGAAAGCCTCTCTGCTGCCACCATGTTTACAAAGGATTACACCCCCCATGCTACACACACATCCCCCCATGGTATGCACCCACCCACCCCACACTACACACCCACCCCACACTACACCCCCCATGCTACATCCCCCCACTACACACACACCTTACTGGAAAGCCTCTCTGCTGCCACCATGTTTGCAAAGGACTACACCCCCACACTATACACACACCCTCCCATACTACCCAAACACATCTCCCCATGCTACACACACAACCTATGCTACACTCCCCATGCTACACACACACACACACACACACACACATACCTCACTGGAAAGCCTCTCTGCCGCTGCCATTTTTACAAAGGACTACACCCCCCATGCTACACACACCACACTACATGCCCACACTACACACACAGCCCACACTACATCCGCCCCTGCTACACACACACACCTCACTGCAAAGCCTCTCTGCCACTGCCATGTTTAGAAAGGACTTAAACTTCCACATTTTTCCACCCCCAGTGTGCTGACTGGCTGATCAAGGGAGAGCTTTGATTGGTTGGTAAGTTTTCTGAGCAGCCAATCAGCACACTGGAAGCAGCAACATACCCAAGAGAATTATATATAAAGAAGATAATGCCATTGTTATTATCCTTCTTACATGTCAATTGTAGCTGTGACTTCACTCATTAGCAAAAAATATTAAAAGGAAAGAAAAGGCTCAGTCCTTGCAAAACGATTGGACAGAATAGCCTCTGAAGCTTTGTTCCTTGCATCTCTGACTCTATAGTATCTAGGGGTTGAGGGGAAGGGGGAAGCTGAGACTCCTGGCCAGCTAAAGTTGCAAATGGGCAGCAGATGCCATGACTAGATTTCAGGAGCCCATCAGGAGCCTACAGAATTTAAGCACTATTATTCCACTTTATCTACCATGGTTCCATCCTATGGCATCCTGCCTAAACATTAAAAAGAAGGGGCTAGTTTCAACACTTGGGGCATAACTTTATAACTGAGGGGCCTTGTCTCATGGCATTATGATTCCACTTTAATTGGTATGGCAACATCCTATGGAATCCTGGGATTTGCATTTTAGGGAGGAGTATTTGGAATTCTTAGTCAGAGAACTCTTGTGCCTCACCAAACTACAAATCCCAGGATTCCATAGGATGGAATCATAGCAGTTCAAGTGAAATAACAGTGCTATAATTTTGTATGATGAATGGATGCCTGGTCAAATTTGGCTGACTCGTCAATATAATAAGCTTGGCTTGAAATGCTGGTAGCCTATCTATTGGTGATAACGTAGCTGAAAACACACTTGACAAATATTGGTAGCATTGTTACATTTTCCCCACCATGAATATTGTGCCTTTCATAGCAACATACCAATTAGAAATTCAATAGATGTTGCATTGCTTGCCTCAGTATGAGAGAGAGAGTGATGTTGGGAAGTTACACCTGGTGAATTTCTTCCTCTATAACAGCATTTAGAAGCACAGATTCTCTTCGCAGGAAAACCTTAATTATACATAAGGAACTTGCTCCACCAGCAGAAGATACTATTTTTAAACAGCATAGCTACACTGAGCTATTTCAAATTAATTGAAATTCATGGGTTTGCTCTTGTAGCTGAAACACCTTCCTTTGATGCAGATGTTTAGCAGATGACATGTCTTCTGTTCATCAGGCAGCTGTTAAAAGCACAGGAACCCTACCAGAAAAAAAGTTGGCACTGCCAGTTACACAACAGTAGAGACTGGAAAATTATGTTCCTTTTGAAATCTGCTTCCTGCAACAGACTGTTTCACATCACTTCATAGTTACCCCACCCACACCTAGCTAAATTGTCATAAGAGAGCTTTATGTTTCTTTGTGTCCAGAAATCTTCAAGCAGACCTGCTCACCTCTAGATACTCACCTTATGCAAGGGTCCAGTTTCAATGGCTTAATGTGTAATGATTCCTTAGGAGTGGGTGGATATGACACCTAATCTGTGTAACTAATGTTCAGGAGCTTGCACTGTGTTTGAATTACATCTATTCAGTTTAGCAAACATAGTTCTTTGTAGAGTTGATACAATTTTAAGATTTATGGGGGGGGGGGAACCCAACATTTCTCTGGAGACTTCATGAACATTATCACGGGAGCATCTGAATATAAACCACACCCTTCTCAGTCACTCATAAACACACAAACACACAGGTAGCATTTGGATCTTTTTGTTTGTTCTCATGTCTATAAAGCTCCCTGCTTTCTGTTATAAATCTTCCAGTGTTTCAAGGTAAATATCTCCTCCATTTTAAAGCCACAAAATATCAGTTCCAAATAAACACAGAGGCAGATCAAGGGTTTGATCCATACAGAAGATATTAAACATGGAAGTCAAACAGGGTCAAAATGGTGTTAGGCTATACTGTATATGATTGTGCTGATAAGTTTTCATCATTCCCTGTCACTCATTTCAGGTCAATTAAAGCAAAGGATAATAAATCCACCGCAATTAAGATAACGTCTGGTATGTGCAACACTGTGAGAATCCATTTGTTCAGCACAGAATGGAACCTCATAGTACAGCAGTCCAAAAAAAAAATTAAAAAAATCCCTGTATCATCATCCAGTCCAAAGAGCAAAGGTATGTTGACTCCATCCTCACTCTTGCAACTCATGAGGTTAGGAGGGCTAATATTTGTAATACATGGGAAAGTAACACCATCCAATCCATTATTAGCAGCAGTGTGTGTATCTCATAATATTGTGCAATCATGGGATTGTGCATTTGGACTCAGAATTTAGCTTCCTAACAATCTCAACTCTTTTCCTTCTTTCTTCCTTCTTTCTTTTCCTGTTTGCCCCTAAAAAGATAGGCTTGTGTATTGGTAAGGCGTCATGAAACCTCAACTGAATAGATTGCTAAACAAGGTTGCAGTGCCTCCTCATGATTAGCAAAAACAGAATAAATTATGCAAACCTTGAGTATGCAAATCCAATTCATTTACATAATGTCCTCTTAGAACCCATCATTCATTGACACAGACCTTGGGCTACTGATTTAGTATATTTAAAGCACAGAGTATCCACAGTCATCAGAGCCGGTATGGTGTAGTGGTCTGAACATTGGACTATGACTCTGGAGACCAAGATTCAAATCTCTGCTCAGCCATGGAAACCCACTGTGTGGCCTTGGAAAGTCACAGTCTCTCAGCCTCAGAGGAGGGCAAAGGCAAACCCCTCTGAACAAATCTTGTCAAGAAAACCCCATGATAGGTTCCCTTTAGGATCACCATAAATCAGAAATGACTTGAAGGCACACGGGTACAACAACAATCCACAGTCATAGTTCTTACTTCCAAAGACAGGTAATGTTTTCCAGTGAATGTTAGAAAAATGCAATCTGATTAAAAAATCTCAAACCAACCCATGACTTAGAGTTCTTGTGAAATGCTTGTGTTGTAATTGTAATAGTAGCAGCTGTTCACACAGCACTTCCAAACACACAGTTCCCTTCACATACAAGATCTTTGTTATTCTTACAACCACTCTGAAAGTCACCAAATACTGTAGTATTTCCAATACTGCAGATAGAAGTGTTGGGGCTGAAAGAGAAAGATGCTCACTAAAGACTCCCCTAGTAAATGGCAGAGACAAGATTCAAACAATTACTTTCATTATTTATAGTCAGACTCTTAACCATGGTGTCCCATGGCCATGCCAACCCACTGCCACATTAGATAGAGAACAGGCAAATGGAAGCAAAGTGTGTGTGTGTGTGTGTGTGTGTACATAGAGAGAGAGATTTAAAACAAGCAAACAGCACTTCTGGCAAGTTTGTTCTGGATCCCAGAAGGAGGTAGTTAATCATGATATATCTATTGATCAATTTATCAATTAATTGATCATTCTTATGTCCTTTCAAGTCAGCTTTGACTAATGATGACTCTATGAATGAGAGCCCTCCATAATCCCTGGTTATTAACCACCCTGGTCAGGTTTTATAAACTCAGGGTCTTGGCTTCCTTTATTTAACCAATCCATCTGTAATACGATCTTCCTTTTTTCCTTGTGTGCCTTCAAGTTGTTCCCAGCTTATGGTGACCCTAAGGTGAACCTATCACAGGGTTTTCTGAGGCTGAGAGTGTGTGACTTGCCCAAGGATACCCAGTGAGTTTTTGTCACAGAGTGGGGATTCAAATCCGCTTGTAGCAGTTGTAGTCCAACACTCAAACCACTATGCCACACTAGCCTCTTTTTTCCTACTGCCTTACATTTTAATGAGGATTATTATCTTTTCAAAAGAACCATGTCTTCTCTTATGTCCAAAGTATGATAGCCATTTTAGTCATCTCGGCTTCTAGGGACAGTTCAAACTTGATTTGCTCTCAGATCCATTTATTTGTCATTTTGGCAGTCCACAGTAACCAGAGAGCTCTCCTCCAGCAACACCTTTCAAATGAGTTCATATTCTTCCTGTCAGCTTTCTTCACTGTCCAGCTTTCACAATCATCCATAAGAGTCAGAAATAGTACGATATGGATGAGTCTGACTTTGGTATTCCATGGTATATCTTTGCATTTTGGGACCTTATCAAGTTTCTTCATAGTTGCCTTTCCAAGTCTTAGTCTATGTGTTTTTACCTGCGTGTTTTAATGATTTTATGTTATGTATTGTATTTTAATTCATATTGTACCCTGCCTTGAGCTTTGGGGACAAGCGGGTAAGAAATAAAACAATATTATTATTGTTATTATTATTGTTATTATTATTAGCCTTCTTCTGATTACTTGACTACAGTTTCCATTTTGATTTATGACTGAGCCAAGCTATAGAAAATAAAGGTTTTTCATGATCTGAACAATCAAATGCTTTGCTATAACCTATAAAATACAGGCTGATTATCTCCTGAATTTTTTGTTGCGTTGCATTTGCCAACATATGCTTGCAATATGATCTCATGTACCTCTTCTTTACTGTTTGGACATCTAGAATATCTTGCTCTACATATGCTAAAAGTATTTGTTTTAATGTCTTGAACATCATTTTGCTTGTGAGGAAGATTAGTGCAGTGGTCTGATCATTACTACAATCCTGTCGCCCCCCCCCCCTTCTTGGAGACTGAAAATGTGAGGGGATGATAAAATACTCAATCCCTGGCAGAAGCCAAAAAACCTAATTCAGCAGACTTGGTAGCAACCCGTTCCTTAAGAATACTCTTGCACAGTGTTTAATGCCCAAATAAGCAGGAGGCACTTTTATCTTCAAAGTCAAACAGTTGCAATATATACAAATATTTACAATTGAAGGAGAAATTGCTTCACCAGGCATCAATATTCACAAGAAGAAGGAAGTGAGCTCTGTTCTGAGTTCTCATAGATATAGATATAGATATAGGTATAGGTATAGGTATAGGTACACACACACACACACACACACACAGAGGACATTGCCCTCTAGTGGCCTGACAAGGCATGACTTGGTAGTTCATGGAGTCAGCCATTATGACTCAGCATGATCCTGCAGTTATTCAGCCATTTTATATTGGAGTTCAGTCTCTTAACTCCTGACAATCCCCTCCAAAATGGTCAAACTACTGAGCAGGACACATGTTATCATCACAACATAACATTGTTGGACATCAATCGTCTGTTGGTTGACCTTCCCTTTTGACACCTTTCACTTTACACACTAGTGACAAGGCCCAGCCTCTTTGCCATCTCCTCATGGCTTCCTGCTGGAAGGGCTTTATGAGCAGGTCTGCAACATTGTCCTCAGATGGACAGTAATTCAGACACAAGACACATTCTTGTATTAACTGCCTCACATTTTGGTAGCATACCGCAATGTACTTTGTCCTGCATTTTAGATTTTCTGCTTTTGCCATAGCTATGCAGGCTTGTGAATCCTCATGCACCTCAACAGGCATTTAGCACGGCTCCCCAAGATCTGCAAGCATCTGACTTACCCATTGTACTTCACTTGCCATCTCAGACAAGGCAGCGAACTCAGCTTCAGTGGTACTAATGGCTACACAGTTCTGTTTCCTTGATTTCTACATTATGGGGCTCTCTGCATATCTGACCACCAACCCAGTCACTGGCTTCCTGTCTGAACTCTTGGCAGCAAAAGAGCTGTCCACAAAGCACTCCAGGGTCACCTGACTTCCTGTCAGCTTCAAATGCATGTCCCTGGTCCCCTTGAGAAATCTAACAACCCTCTTCAGGGCTTCCCAATCTGCCCTCCTTGGCTTAGAGACTCTTCTGCTCATGTTCCTGGTTACCTTGAGAAATCTAACTACCCTCTTCAGGGCTTCCCAATCTGCCCTCCTTGGCTTGGAGACTCTTCTGCTGAGCACCCCAACTGCAAAACTGACGTCAGGCCTTGTGTTGTTTGCAATAAACAACAGACTGCCTACCACTGAGTGGTAAAGATATGGCCTTTCAAACTCCTGTTCTGCTCTAAGTTCACAAAATCAGTGGTCATTGGTGTCCTGACCACTTTTGCCTCACTAAGCTCATACTTGGCCACAAGACTGTCAATTTTCTTCTTCTGACTTAAGAAAAATTCTCCAAGACCAGTTCTTTCTACTTCTACACCTAGATAACACCTCAGGCTGCTAAGTCCTTCAACTTGAACTGGTTTTCTAACTCCACCTGCACTTTCTTGACATCACTGACACTCTTTGCTACCACACAAAGGTCATCCACATAGATAACTAGCATGACAGCACTATCTCCTGCCCCCTTGGTGTACACACGGGCATCAGTGACACTCCTTGTGTAACCTAGTGACACCAAAACCTGATGTATGCACTTGTTCCAACAATGTGTGCACTGCTTCAAACCGTAGAGCACTTTGCGTAACAAGTACACCTTGCTCTCACCTGCACTGTCATACCCTGTGGCCTGTTCCATGAACACTGTTTCTTCAAGATCAGCATTCAGGTATGCTGTTTCAAAGTCAAAGTGTTGCACAACCATCTGCCTCTTGGCTGCTACAGCTAATACTAACCTAAGACTTTCTGGCTTTGCTGTGGGTGAAAAAGTTTTGTCAAAATTGGTGTATCGCTCCTGCGAAAATCCTTTCGCAACCAAGCGTGCTTTACACTTTTGTGTCCCATCAGGCATGTCCTTAAGCTTGTACACCCACCTGCAACCAACAACCTTTTGGTCTTTTGGCCTCTCTACTCCCTGGAACTCTTTCCTCTCCACCAGTGACTCAGATTCAGAGTCCATAGCTGAGTTCCACTTCTCCTGCTCTTCCTGGGGAACTTTTAGGAGATCCTGAAAACTTGCAGGCTCCTCTGCCATGACATTGCATAGCCTGGCTTTCTGAACAACAAATCTGTCAGGAGCCTTTCTGACCCTCATTGACCTTCTGGGAATGAGCACCCTAGTTCTCCCTGACTCAACTTCACTTGCACTGCTGCTGCTTTCTCTCCCTGTGTCAGGTTCAATGGTTGTTTATGGTGGTGTGTGTGTTGGAGTGGCATGTGAAGTGTCAGGCTTTTCTTCCTGTGCCTCCCCTTCATCATCCAGCATTACTACCCCTCCATTTGTGGGACTTTTGGGAGTTGTTGGCACATCCCTCCCCAAGGGAATAAACACCTCCTGATTGCAATGTAATCTGTCCCACCCTGAGTGCATTTCAAAGTTTGCATTCCTGGAGAACACCACCTTTCCAGGATGGATAGAAAACACGTACTTATTACCCTCATAGCCTAGGAAATGCAGCCTCCTGGTTTTAGGCTGCCCAGGCTTCCTTAGGCTCAGGTGAATCAGTACATTTGCATACTGTCCAAAAATCCTCGGGTGTTTGAGGTTTGGTGCTCTATCATACAATAGGCAATATGGGATCTGGTTGACGCTAGATGTCCACAGTCTATTTAAATGGTAAGCAGGAGTCTTCACTGCCTCCCCCCACAGCCCAGCTGGGACTTGTGCATCTTCCATCATGCACTCCATTATGAACTTTAACATCCCAATTTTTGTTTCTGCAAGCCCATCCTCCCCTGGAAATGCTGGGTTTGTGATCTTGTGTCTAAGACCTCTCCTATGCTTCCAGGTCTGCAGACTGTTGGATAAGAATTCCCCTCCCCTATCCGTCACCAGACTGGGAACCTTACAAGAAGGAAATTCCTGTTCCACTGAGTTCACCCACACAAGGAACCTGTCTGCAGCCTGACTTTCCTCCTTCAGTAAGTATACATAGGTGTACCTAGTGTGTCTGTCCACTATCACAAATAAATAGTGGTTACCCCATTCAGTGGGTTTTTAGGGGCCTGCTAAATCAGCATGGACAACTTCAGAGGGTCTCTTGGTGACACACTGGGTCTTTTTGGCAATAGGGAAAGCCTTCACCTTAACTTTCCTGCACACAGCACATTCTAAGAATCTTGGGCAATGTTTCATGCTTAAACGAGGGCACACTTTTGCTAGCTCCTTTAACCCTTTGTAACTAGCATGGCCCATTAGCCTGCGGTAGTAATGGACACACTTATCACGTAGGGGCACATTATCTGCAGGGTTCACATTTGCCACCTTCTCTTTAGGCAACATGTAATGCAACCCATGTTTCTTTATCCCTTTTACACAGACATTATTCATGTTATGCTTTTCTGTTATACAGTGTTCCGCCTCAAATATCACTTTAAAACCATCAGTAGTCATTTGGGCACACTCGATATACAATTATACAGTTCGCTAACACATAACACATTTTCAAAATCTTTACTAAGAGGGCACATATGCAGTGCCCATTTTCTGCACATTGCTGGGACCACCATCTGCAAGGGTAATATTGGTTATAGAAGCATTTTTAACATTGCTTAACAGCTTTACGTCATTTACCATATTGTGTGTCGCTCCACTATCAAGTAACCAAATTCTTCCCTCAGTACCATCAGGATGGTGCTTTGCTACCAAGGCATGGCTTGCAGCCTGAGAGGATGCACCCCTCCTTTGCTCTGTAGCTGTGCCACCCCTCCTATCTGGTGCAGGCATCTTATAGTCCTTTTGAAAATGTCCAGGCTTTTTGCATCTGAAACAGCATTTCACATAGCTGCAGGCTAACCCCTCCATATTAGATACCTCTGGGTGTGTTTCAGTGCTCTACCAATTGTGTCTGGTAATTTTGTGGCTGTTTATTCCCCTCCAACCAGGAATCAAATTGCTTGCATTGGACCTCTGCCAGAATATGCCCAGCTACCAGGTCTACAGACAAATCACGCTCCCTGGTGGTCTGCAGAGTGTACATTAGGAAATCCCATCCCTTTGGCAAACTGCCCAATAAAATAAAACACTTATGGGCTTCTGGAATGTCCACTCCTCTGTTGGCCACCTCTTGAAAAAGCTCATTTCCTCCAAATGAGCTTTCACACAGCCTCCAGTAGACAGCTTTATGTTATAAAGTCTCTTAGTCCATATCATCTTTGAGAGGCAGGATGAATTCTTATGAACTGTTTTCAAAGCTGTCCAAAGCTGAAAGGCTGTCTTTGCTGGGACCGAGTGTATTAACTGGGAGGGGCTGAACGATAAGAGAATTGCAGCTCTAGCCTTGTGGTCTGCTAGCCTGAACAGTGCTTTTTCATCTTCAGAACCCTCTGGGATCACACTTTCATTTTGCAAAACATGCTACAAATTGCCCTTAATTAATAAAGCCTCCATATATAAACTCCAGGCTGGATAATTTTCATCAGCCAATTTCTCAAAACAAACGTGGCTAGTATCTGCCATTGTGCTGTCTGAATAAAAAAAAATCTCCAGCTATGAAATACAAACAGCTGGCAGCTCTTCAAAGCTGCTTGAAGATAGCTCTAACACAGAGCCTGGCTGAAACTTAACTGTTTCACAGCCAACTAGCCAAAAACACTCAAAAACAAAAAGATGCTGGGAACTTTTCAGGGTGCACCTTAGCTAATCTGAGATCAATCAGCTGGGCCCATAATCACTGTCAGGGGATGATAGGATACTCAATCCCCAGCAGAAGCAAAAAAAACTATCCAAGCAGACTTAGTAGCAACCCGTTCCCAAGAATACTCACACACAGAGTGTTTAATGTCCAAATAAGCAGGAGGCACTTTTATCTTCAAAGTCAAACAGTTGCAATATACTGTACAGAAATATTTACAATTGAAGGAGAAATTGCTTCACCAGGCATCAACATTCACAAGAAGAGAGAAGGAAGTGAGCTCTGTTCTGAGCCCTCTAGTGGCCTGACTAGGCATGACTTGGTAGTTCATGGAGTCAGCCATTATGACTCAGTATGATTCTGCAGTTGTTCGGCCATTTTATAATAGAGTTCAATCTCTGACTCCTGACATCAAATGTTTATTGAATGTATTAAGTCTGTGGCCCATTATTTTGTTTTCCATGTTTGTTGATAGATTTTTCTTAGAATTGGAACAGATTCTTCACCTACAGTTTGAAATAACTGTTGGAAAGCCATTTATGACTGGTGGTTTAACTTTTCCCAAGTGCTTTGAGAGCAGAACGCATTTCACTTTCTAAAATTGTAGGTTCCTCATCACACGGTTTTTCCTTGAAGGAATCTGTCATCCTTTCAACTCTTTTGTTTAGTTCTTCAGTTTATTGCTTCTATCATCTTTTTATTTTATCCTGATTAGGTAATGTGTTCTCCTGTTGGTCATAAACCACCTCTATTTTTGATTTAAATTTATTAGATCTTATGGAATAGGTATTGTATTGTTATTTCTTTTTTGTTGTCCTGATTTTTTTGCATTGGTTATTTTATTAGTTCTCTTTGTTACTACATACAAGTCACTGAACAGTTGCATTAAGTATTCTGATCCTATTTCTGTTACTTTTTACTTTTGCTTCTTATCTGTTCTTAATAGTTTGAAGAATTTTATCAGTCATCTAATGAGGCTCCTCTTTCTTTTTGGCGATGGATACAGTCTTTTTGTATTCTTTGATTTCAGTCCAGAATTCTTCTGGTTCCCAGTCTATTAGGTTTAGTAATGCAAATTTGTTCTTTGCATGGTCTTTAAAATCTACAGGAATTTGAGTTGCCAGGTGAAATAAGGGACGGCTCCAGTCTCCTTAATAGTTTAACAGTCCTCTTCCACTAACTATTAAAGAGACAGAAGCCCTTTGTTCCTCATTTCACCCAGCAACTCTAACAGGGATGTTCTTTAGATTAGATTTTGGCACTATGCTTGATTTAATATACTTCTTTACCTTTTTGTAATATTTGATATTAGCAGTTCATGGTTTGTGCCACAACCTGCTCCTGGTCTTGTTTTTGTAAAGAAAATAATGCTTTTCCATCTTCTGCTTTCAAATATGTAGTCTCTTTGATTTCTATACTGGCCATCCAGTAAAGTCCATGTAACAGTTGTTGGTTTGGCTGCCAGAACAACCACAGCATAAGTGGTTAGCCTCACAAAATTTGATGAGTGACTACCCTGCTTCATTTCTTGACCCTAAGCCAAATTCACCAACAATATTTGGTTCTGCTCTGGTTCCTATTTTTGGATTCCAGTCAGTTATGATTATTAGCAGGTTGTGTTTGGTATATGATCAATTTTTTGCTGATTGCCAGCATAAAACCTTTCAGTCTCCTCCTACTTGGCCTCTGTAGTTGGAGGATAAACTTGGATTATGGTTATGTTGATAGATTTTCCCTGATGTCTTATTGATACTATTTGGTCAGACTTTGCATTATATGCCCTGACTGCTTTTGCTACATCTTGCTTTGCTATTAATGCCATCTCATTTTTTCTTAGATGTTCATTCCCCAAGTAAAATGCTATGTAATTGTCTGATTGAAATTACCCCATTCCAGTCCACTTTAGCTCTGTTGATGCATTCCATTTCTTGTTTTACGATTTCTTGCTATGCCTTGATTCATGGTTCTTACATTCCATTCAGATTCCAGAGTTGCTATTATATGCCTTGTTCCGCTTCAGACTCTCCTTTCACATCTAAGCATATGAACACTCGAATGTCCTTTTGGCTTGAGTCCATTTGTGTCATTAGAAGCAGCACTATGCATACTTATTCTTTTCTCTGCTCCTGTAGCAGGTTGCGTTCCTTTTGACAGGGTGTGTGTGTCATCTTCTAGCACAACATCTTGCTTCATTTTGGAGAGTGTGTATATTCTTTCTTTCTTTTTGTCTGTCTGTCTGTCTTTCTTTCTCCCTTTGTTCACATTGGGTTCATGTTGGTCTGAATCCAAACCCACAAGGGACAAGAGATCATGAGGATCACTGAGAACTCCAACTTTCCCCTGCCTTAGATCTCAGCTGTAGTGTACCTAAAGCACCAGCTGCAGCAGGGATAGGAATCATGCAGCCTTCAAGTTGTTGTTGGCCTGCAGCTCTCCAAATTCCTTACCATTGGTACACTGGCTAGGCTGCTGGGAATTAAAGTCCAACAATACATGGGGATTATTTCCACTTAGCCATAGGCACATGCTCCTCTGCTCCTCATGACTTCCCACCCCCACTAGGAGATGCTGGAAGGTTTGAGACAGTCTTGGCAATCCTCTCCCACCAATTATTTCTGATGTCTCCCTCCCCCCCCCGTAGAAAACAGGGCCTCTTCTGTATCCCCTAAGTAGCTAGCTGCCCTCAGGTGTGACGGAGGATGTTGTCCTGTTCAGCTCCTAGCCTGGTCAGTATTTGTATGTGGAATAGTGAAGGGAGGCCATCTTGTCTTTTGCCTCAGGAAGTCTTGGACAAACCCTGGTAGTTCCTCCCACAGCGTTGGTGCTCTGTGCAGCTAGAAGAACTGTCCCAAATAAATTAACTGCAGGATTTACTGGGATATTAGGAGCAAGGGGAAGGGCTGGATCAGGCAGGGAGAAGCTTAAATGATGGGAGGAAGGAACTCCCTTCACCAAAAAAAATGTTGTGGACCCTTTGTTTGTTAATAATAAATAGAAGAGTCTTTTGGTTTTACTGCTCTTAAGAAACATATACCTACTTGCCACCAGAGATGAACCAGAACCATCTGTTCAGTTTGGGATACTCAGACTTTGCAGCTGGTATTAGCTTGCCTTACCTACCAAGCCATCACATAATTGGCATGTTAAAAAAACCCATAAAGCATATATGTAGGACAAAGAAAGAACTCTGCAAAAATGGGTCATACATTCTGGACTCTGATCATTTCATTCTCCAGTGAAACTCTATTTAAAGTGCTTTCATTTGTGTACAGAGTGATACTTTCATACTCCCCTGATATATATAGTTCTCAATGAAGATTGATGTTTAATTAGAAGATTGATTGATGCCAGTGCCTATCTTTCTGGATCTGAACCAGCGATTTGGAAAACGAAAAGCTCCACTAGTCCATTACCAACTACCCCAGCTCTAATCACACATGCTCATAAACCATTTTAAGGACCAACTTCTTGGACATGAGAAGAATGGCACCATCATTACATTACATTAGGGTGAAGTTTGCCTTTTGACTGAAATGTGTGAGTAGCACAGAAGCAAAGAGCCTACTGATATGTCTGTTAGCTTCAATGGGAACTTTGCATATGTATTAAGAGGAGAATAAAAAGAAGCTTTGGTCTGAGGTGTGGGGAGCACATGAGACACTTGTCACTAGATCAAGACAAAACCATCACAATCAGAGCAAAGCAGGAGAGACAGTATGTCTGATAATAACTGCTAGCAAGGGCTTATGACTGCATTAGTACCCCCTCCATGCTTATGCTGCACAGAAAACCTTTCAAGGTTCTATATCTCAAGGAGCAAAGTCCCACCAGATTATATAAGAGAGGCAGTGAGGTCTAATTTTTGGCTGCTAAATGAAGGATGGGGGCATACTCCTTCCCACATCCATCACCTGTCAATGTTGTGTCACTTTACATTCCTCTATTTTCGCACAACCCCATATGGCCTTTTCTTCTCTGCCACTCCTTTCCAAGGCAGAGCTGATTTAGAGGAGAAATTACTCCAAACACAGAAGGATGAAGGTGCAAAGAACTTGGGAAACGATGTGCAAAAATATTCATTTTGTTTTAAGGCTTAGCTGGAATGTTTACTGGGGAGTTTTCATGTTCAGGTTGGCTGACTTTTATTGAGAAAATCTGCTTAACCTATGAGCCTAGTACTTTTTGTAATTAGAATGGCTTTTGACTTTCCATTTCCAAACATCTAGTATGCATTCAGTCCACTAATATATTTCTCCTGGGTCCCAAAACCACCCTCTGGTGATGCCATTGCCCTCTCTCTGGCTTTTCTTCGCAAACGAAGAATGATGCCATTGCAGCCCCCACACAATTCATGATGTACATCCAGTTAAACATCTCATAAATAGGAGATTTCCCCCACAAAACAAATACCAGCTTCATGGGAGGTATTTTCCTCAGGACCAAAGCAAAGGAGGAAAGTTTTAAATTCTCCCTCCACACCTGCTGTACTCCCAATAATCAACCACCACCACCACCAGCAGCTGATACTGTTTGCATTTCTCTGTGTTAAGATAAGCATTCAACCATCTAACTCTCAGGTCTAGTTTGGCCCTTAGGTGACAAAGAAAAGATTGGCTTGAACCTATAAACCACCACACAACTGCAGACCCACCAACATTTCAGTGATGAAAATCATGATGCATGTGCTCAAGCAACATCAGAGTGTGGTCAGATGACAAAAGTTATTAATGAGGAAGAACACACAAGGCAGGAGAAGCTGCAGCAGTTTGCTTATGCCTGAGCCTACTGAGGAGGGCAAAATTCCTTCCTCTCCTTTCCTCTCCCCCTGCTGAATTTACTGAGTACAAATTACTTTTGCACTTTTAACTCAGTTTGCAGCAATAGAAGTAAGCTGAGGGCAAAGGAGAAAAGTGGGAGGAGGAAAGAGAAACAGATATTTTAAAAGAAGCTGAAAAAATGGGAAGACAGAGGATTAATTGGGACTGCCTCTGCCAAATCAGGACAGTTGGAAGCTATACAACCAGTGGTGGCACTAGGAGGGTGAGGAGAGGCTGAACTGCACCAAGTGACACCATCAAAAGAAGGGGTGGCACTGGTCTAACTAATGCTACAGTATGCAACTGGTGAAACAACACCTGGAGCAATGGTCTCTTGACTAGTGTCATACTACAGCTACTGATGGGGAGGTGTTGGCTCTACCTCTGCAAGTAACATAACAGCTGTTAACTTCAGCAATGCTATTTGATTAATTTTAACTATTTTGTGTCATATTGCCCCAACAGCACTTATCAAGGAAAATAAAGAAAACAACTCAGGCATAGCAAGAATTCCAGTGGCACTTGCTTCTTCGCTATTATTACATTTGCTTTCTGGTGACAGTTGTAGCTGGATTGATGATCCAGATTATAATGGGGAAATGGGTTCAAATTTATGCATCCCCTCACTTTAAAGAAGAAAGCAGAGTGCAAAAAATTTAGAGTTTCATGGGACTGCTACTCTCACTTTTTAAAACTATAGGCAAGACACACATTTTTCACACACACACACAGCAGACATATCTCACAGGTCACAAACACTTGCAGCTCTCTGTGCCTGTCCTTCACATGTCCTCAAGTACGCAGCATGGGTGTTTCTCATGTAAACACTTTACATGTTTACCTTGGGAAACAATAACCAAACACTGGCATACCCACAAGGCCACATAAAGGACAAAGCATCTGTAACATGACAAGTGATCAGCATAAATTTGGTTCGTAAGGAAATAATTTTTTCCCTTTGAAAAAATGGAAAATGAAGAGGTTTACAAATATAGCAACTTAGAGCATAAATGTGATTTATTCGGCATTTTTTTTAAAAAAATGTTTCTACACTATTAAAAAAAACAGTTTCCCCTCATAATAAGCAAATGCTGCTTGAAAGCAAAAGTGACTTAGCATACATTTAAAAAAAAATAAAAAAACCACACGAATAGCAAGGAAGCAGGAATTTTCTAAGCTAAGATACACGGACATAGGCAAAGTATTAACTGACAACACTAGCATTATAAGAGGTCTGCCAAGAGAACTCCACCTACAAATTATTATTCCAAAATGGGTCAGAACATCAGCTCTGTGCTTTACTGTTTCTCTCAGAGGAAGGATAGGGCAGCCATACCAATGGGATCGGGACATAGTTACATATAATAGAACTGCACCATCTCCTCCTGTTATTCATTCCTGTGAGCCAGGCAGCTCTTCTGTGGCAGATAACCTGCATTCCCTTCTGTGGGATGGCATTGCACTTGCTTCCATTCCCCCCCTTCCCCCCCCTAGGGAACCCCAGTGCTTTGCTTGAGGGCACTGAGTGAATCATCCAGTAACACAGAAATCTCCAAGTCCTCTTTAGCAGTCCCAGGAGGATGCAGATCTGAGGGAAGTCGGCAGAGAAGATGCCTGCAGCAATGTCAGTTCTAGAACAGTCGGGCTGACAGGATTCTGAGCAGGGATTAAGGTTGGGATCAGGGATGCAGGGGAAATGAAAAAAGATTCTGGCTTTCAGGCATGCTTCTGTTGTGTTTGTCTTGCTGTTTGTTCTTAAGGAAGATTGACTCCCTGGACATTTGACTTTAAAAAGCCTGAGATCACCTTCATGAAAGGCCACGCTGTTTGCCTAAATACCACGTAGTTTCTGCCCCAGCCAAAGACTTGTGTTAACAGAACAGGGCTGGCAAAACTCAGAGAGTTCACAGCTTCTGAGAGGCTGGTTCATGCATGATGCACATACATCACATTGATTAATGTACACTTAATGCCTGGCAGCAGAAAATGCAAACAGACTCCACTGAACAGCAGTGCACTTGTGGGGACATGATTCAGTTTCTCTCTTTTTCATTTACAGTGGTCAATTCACACATGCAAGTCATCCCTGATACTGCAGTTGTTATTCAGTGAACATGGTTGTGTGAAACCAACCCTCTCAGCTTGTCTGCGGCTACTGTCACAGCTGCTTTTCAACGTCTGTCAGGTTTGGAAAACTCAGTACAGTGGATGGACTTGTTCAAGAAAAGCCTGCAGTACGAGTGGGAAATCAAATTATCCCTGGCTAGATTTATTTGAAAACATTGAAAGGCAATACAAGTATTATCTTTACTATTTTCTATATATTTATAACTTACCCTTCTTCAAGGTGTGCAGAGCAGTATTTTGTCCACATTCATTTATTGATTGGGTTTATGTCCCACATTTCTTCTAAAACTGGGAGTCAAAATGGCACAGAGCAAGATTTTTTAAGAACTCTGTGTGTGTATGTGTGTGTGAAAGTGAGTGAGAGAGAAAGAGAGAGAGAGAATACTCGGGATGCTTATCAAATGTACAGACAACACCATGCTCAGAGGGGTAAATAATACTTCAGAAGAAAAACATCAGGATTCAAGATGACCTTAACAAATTAAAGAACTAGGTCAATGCAAATAAATTTAATTTCAACAAGGATACATGTAAACTTCTACAATAGGCAGGAAAGATCACATGCACACATATAGAATGGTTGGCATTTGGCTTGGCAGTAGTATGGTTGTCCCTTCATATTCACTGGAGTTTGGTTCCAGGACCCCCCATGGATACCAAAATCCGTGAATACTCAAGTCCCATTATATAAGGTGTCCCTTATATAAGATGGCAAAATCAAGGTTTGCTTTTTGGATTATTATTATTTTAAAGAATATTTTCAAGACGTGAATACTTAAATCCGCGGATACCAAATCCATGGATACGGAGGGACAACTGTATATGTAAAAAGAATCTAGGGGTCTTATTAGACTACAAGCTAAACAGGAGTCAAAAGTGTGATGTGGTGGCAAAAACCTCCAATGCAATTCTATGGGGCATCAATAGGAGTATAGTGTCCATATCAAGGGAAGTAATAGTGCCACCCTATTCTGCTTTTGACAGGACTCACCTTGAGTACAGTATCTAGTTCTAGGCACCACAGTTTAAGAAGGATATTGTCATGCAAGAACATGTCCAGAGAAAAATGACTAAGATGGCAAAGGGTCTGGAAACCAAATTTATGAGGAACAGCTGAGGGAGCCAGGTATGTTTAGCATGGAGAAGAGAAAAGTGAGAGGTTATATGATATTTGAAGGGCTGTCTTGTGGGAAATGGAGGAAGCTTGCTTTCTGCTGCTCTAGATAGTAGGAGCCAAACTAACAGATTCAAATTATAAAAAAAAAGTTTATAATTATACATTTAGAAGAACTTCCTGTGGTAAGTACTGTCAGATGGTAAAATGGATTATAGTAGGACACCCATATCCGTTGATTCATTATCCACTGATTCAGTTATCCACATGACACAAAACAGCACACCTACCATAGAGTCCTCCTAGAAAATGCATAGAGAAGCATCCTCTCTAGATATTTTCTAGGTCCTCCAAGACAACTCTATGGTATTTTAAACCAGAAGTCACCTTATTTTCAATGGTATTCACTGTTATCCATGGTTTTCTGTATCCATGGGGGCCCTCAGGACCAATCCCCCATGGATATGGGGCTCCTACTGTACCTCAAAAGGTCATGGACTCTCCTTTGCTGGAGGCTTTTAGGGATGCTTTATCATGGATCTCCTGCATCAGCAGGGGGTTGGACTGTATGACTTTTGGGGTCTCTTCCAATTCTCTAATTCTCCAATTTTATCAGAAACACAAAACGTTATATTAAAAACACAATTAGGCACATTATAACATTAAAGCACAATTAGGTTGATGACAATTTAAAAAGCAGACCAGTTTTAAAATAGTACAGTATCCACCTGTTAAAAGTCTCTTCCTCAGCAGCCCACAGACTGCTAAAAGCCCACTGGAATAAAGAAGTGTGGAATCCTGTCTTTGTAAGTGGATTTACTTATGCAGGAATTAGAATTGCACAGTTGCATAACATCCATATCCAGTAGAGATTATTACGTTGCAGAGGCAGCAAAGTGTCAGATGTACTTTGGTGCACAATGGGACAGATGTGCATAGGTCCTGATGCACATGGCATCAGTCCTGGTTTGTATCAGGTAACAATGTACATTGGGCACTCTTGCTAGTGTCCTGTTACGCATCCTTGCAATGAAGTAAAGGGGTTTCTTAGAACCCTTGCTATGTAACCAGGTATACATAGAATTACATAACATAACAGGTCATATTTGATTCCAGCAGAAGTCTTTGTCTCCTGGAGAAGGTTAGTCTAGCCTGACTTAAAAGAAGTCACACAGCCTGGGAGCAGCCATTTAGAAGCCCCTCTCTCACATCTGCACCAAACATGCCTCAGAGGGTTGTGGAACCAAGTGAAGGGTTTCCTCAGAGATCTCAAAACTCCAATGGGAAAATACAGTCCTTCAAGTGGCTTAGACCCAAGACATACAATGTTTGAGTAAGGAAGATTAAGGTAATGACTTGCAAAAATAAAAATAAAAATCCCGCCACCCAGCCATATGGATTCTCTATATTTCATCTCAGTTCATTAGCCTTTGTCCCACACTGTTGTTGTTGTTGTTGCTGTTGTGTGCCTTCAAGTCATTTCTGATTTACAGCAACTCTATTGCAAACCTATCACAGAGTTTTCTCACAAAAGAGCTGTTGCAGCAGCATATTTCAGGTTTCTTGAGTGTCATGAAACCCTGATAAGAAGACTCCTAGACAGGCAAGAATCTTCACAGTTTGGGACTCATTCTGCATGAAAAATGCAATTTGCTGCAGAATAATAAATTATCTCCCCAGAAAACAAGTTTCTTGCACAGAACTAAGCATTTTCAGTAAAGAAAAACTGTTTTCTGTGCAGAAAATGCTCTTTTCTGCACAAAATTGATATTTTTGCACAGAATAAATTCCAAATTGTGAGAAGTTTTAGAAAACTCTACAGGCTTCAATTACTTTCTCACAGTGAGAAGATAAGAATGTTCAAATCATTTGTTCATGTCTGTAAGAAAAAACATTATGAAGATTTACATCCCTAAGCCATGGCTGATCTTTTACTGATAATATCTTCCCTGTGTAATTTGAGCTATTTTTAAAATCAGATTTTTAATTTAGGATTGCTGGGCCTGGAGAGGGTGGAAATGCAAGGCAATTCATCTCAACGGTGACCAGTGATTTTCATGTCAGGAATACAATGGACCCACTCTTGGATTTATTCCATATGTTAAAGGAGTTATCCAAGGTACTGAATTATACACCAAACCTAGGTTCAGCACCTTGGCTAGCTCCTTTAACCTCTGGAATGAAACCCAGGGTAGCTTCACCATGGCTCTCTTCGTCGGTGTCAAGATCTGCCTCTCCCTGCAGGACTGGGCCCCTGGCTGCTAAAGCTGGCTCTGCCTCTCTGTGCAGGACTAAGCCCTGGTTGTGGAAGTCTTGAAGGAACCAGGGCCAAGCTGTCAGGCACAACTGGCTGTACTCATGCGGCACACCTGGAGTATCCAGGGGAACTGCTATTTAAGAGCAGCATTCTCCCCTCAGCTTTTGCCACAATAATACAGTCTTCTGTGCTGTTTGTTGCTGCTCCTTGCTCTTGGACATTGATCCCTTGCCTTGACCTGCTACTCAAGTTTGGATCATCACTTGCTTTTTAGACCTGTCTCTGGCCTCTGGATACCTGGCATATGTTTGATCTTGGCCTGTATTTGGACTCTGTATTCTTTAGACTCTGTCTCCTGTATACCTGACCCAGCACTCCCTTCCTGGACCTGCTTTTGCCTCTGGCCCTCTGAACTCCTGATACGTGTTTGACTTTGGCATGTTTTTGGATTTTGGCTTGTCTTTGATCCTACCTGGACTTTGGACCCTGTCTTCTGTGCCCCTATAGCAGCCCCTACCTTCTGGACCTGCCTTGCTCCCAACTGTTGGATTCCGGTTCTCTGTCTCCCTGCCTGCCCTGGCCCTGGTGTCTCCACTCCAAGACCCTGCCACCCATGCCCTGGATCCTGTCACTCTGATATGTTTCCATACTTTTCCTGTCACAACTGCTGCTAGAACATCAAGTGAGGACCATGTCTCAGGGATAATCCAGGATAAATGCCCCAGAGTCCTGTTCAAAAGAGTCTTCTTAAGGGATCCCTGGAAGTCTGGGCACCAATAGCTACACTCCAATAGCTGTAAGATCTGTTGCCATGAGCCACTCTCTCCTCTCTGATCTATCCAGCAACATAATGAGTTGATGATCTTCTATCAGCATCAATGTCTTGTCTGTATCTGTTTTTATAACACCTCTTTCCCCCATTTCAGTTCAATGAAATTTCAATCTGCTTTCACCCAATTCTCAGTGCATCTGTTCTTGTTCTTTCCTCTTCTGGTTCCCTGCTGGTCTTTATCTTTTCCGTGTAAACCATTCTGAGCACTCTCAAGTCAAAACAGTATAGACATTTCTAAAACAATAAAAGAAATTAATATAATTACCCAAAGTCCTTCTCAATGGTGCTAGAATCAAACCAGTTCCCCACTTTTTCCTGTCAGTGCGAAACACATTACATTCATCTTGTGTAGAAGTTAATTTTATTATTATCCTCTCAGTGCTTCAGTTTTTCTTTCTGAATTTTAATCCTGTCCTCTGTAATGTTTACAGCTCTTCCCATTTTTGTACTGTCTTACAGTACAAATCTGAATAACATATTCTATATTTCTTCATCCAAGTTATTAATAAAAATGTTGAACATCTCTAGACCCAAGACAGACATGTGTAGAATAATTACCATTCTCTAAACAAATTGTATACAATTTTTGTGTAATCAATGTCCTCAACATAAAAATACAAAACTTTTATGCTGGAGGACTGCATGTTCTTCACTGCATTTGTGGACCTTTCTGACTAAACCTATGACATTTGAGTCATTTACACACAATTTGATGTGGGTATGTCCATAAAAACATGCTTCATGCCATTATCACACTATTTTGTGCATCTGCACAGACATAATTCCATACATCTGGGGACATCTGGAAGAGTATCCAAGAGTAGTAATTCATCAGGGGCCATCATATCACATCATGCATATTTACTGATATCAGGAACATATGGGAACAATGTGTTTGCAGATTCCTACCTCACAGAGAGTCAGGAAGAAGTAGAACAGATAAGCCAGCAAATCCTGTGGTCCACTGCAACTATTGTTATTCTAGATCTGACACTGGTATTACAAGTTGGTATCCTGTGCATCCTCTCAGCAGCAACATCAACAACACAACAATAGCAGTACAAAAAGGGCAACACTGAAACAATGATGGACATATTTGCAGTATTCCCAGTAACTGTGACATGAATGACCAATACCAGCATCATTCCTGACAATGTCCTCATTTTAATCTTCCAAGGAACATGCCAATTAACATATGCCAACGGCAGGCACACTATGATGACATTACTTCATGCATTTCACAGCACCTCTTGCATCACAGGCAATGTCATAACTCGGGTGTTTAGAGGACAGCAAAAGGTATCTGTAGCTGCAAACATCAGGGTAAGATGAGATACTGTCCTCAGAAGCCCATTCTGACCACCTTGGCTTGGCATTTGCTAGGCAAGCACTTGACTCTGCTCCCTTATAGAAGGTTGCTCTGGCAGAGAAGGACTCAACTCTTCATTGTCTGGCCCATTTTTTTTCCCAATTTTTCCAGCCATAACACCAGGAAAGCAAAGGAGATCCTGCATCATTGTGTAAGGTTGTGCTACTTCTTGATGGTCTCACTGGCTCTTTTATCCCACTTCCACTGAGGTATTTCCAAGAAAGAAGTGCCATAGAGTGCTACCTTCTTTGCTGCTTCATTTCTTGTTGCTCAGTCTCTGGAATTCCATTGGATCCCCTCTCTTGTTTTGGGTTCTCCACTCCCCCCTGCTTCCTCACTTTTCAAGATAGGAGGCTTTTTTTGAAGGGCTCCCAGACTGAACTGGGATGTTTCTGCTTCTGCTGGAGAAAGCTGAGATGCAGAGGAGCCAGGAAAGTTATGACTCTAGTCACTAGAATCTAGTCATCAGAGCAGGGTTTCTCACCCAGGTTTCCCTGGAACACTAGGGGTTCTGTGAGAGATTGTGACTGCGGGGGGGGGGGATAAACATTTTTTTCTGCAGTAGATCAGTGGCATTATTAAGGCCAGTATCGCCCCTTTCTCCAGCAGTATCACCTGGTGCAGTCCAGCCTCTCTGCACCTCCCTAGTGCCGCTGCTACTCTAGATATAATAATTCAGAGTTCCCTGAAACCTGAAGATTATTTCACGGATTTCCTCCAAGGTAAAAATGTTGAGGAAAGTCTGCACTAGAGTCTAATGGCAGTCAGTGTTTCTGAAATCAATGGGTTGGCAAATCTTTAGCTTTAAAAGGAGCTATCCAAGATGGTGAGCCCATTTGGGAGAATAGGCTTCAGCACCTTGGATAGCCGCTTTCAAGGACTACAACCCAAAGCAGTTTCATCATCTCCACAGACATGAGCCACCAGCTGCCACTGCACAATGCCCAATAAACACATTTGCCCACCTCAGACAGAGGTAACCTATGGAAAATCCACCAGAGGGAGAGGGGGAAAAAACACATAACATGAGAGTTACATGAAAAATTAAGGGGAACAGTTCTAACCACAAGTCACTCATCTCTGCAGCTCAGTGTCTGAGAAGAAGCAGGAACACAGAAGCCCTGGCTGGCAAGCTCTTCAGTAGGAGGGTTCATTTCCTACTACACACGCAGAAGCAACAGAAATAATACTGCCCCTAATATGCTGGTATTGATGTCCTTGTGAGGTGAACAGTTTTTCCAATGGGGAGAGAAGGGAGCCATTTGGACAACCAACTGAAGCTACAATAAGCTTACAGGCATAGTGATCCTGTGATCTTGCTGACAGCTCTTTGGAAAATAATATTTAAGAGTATGTAGTATGGCTTTTTGGATTTCTAGTTGTAAGCCATTAGGTGAAATGAGGTGGGTACTTCAGGTAGCAAATTTGGAATGCCATGAATGTTACTGTATTTTCACTATCAGGGAGAAGTGAGGTCCTCCGGAGGTTCAGGAAGACAATACCTGTTCCCTTTTCTGGACTGTGCAACTATAGCTAGGTGATGAACTGTAGCTCCCTTCCCCTAGCCTTGGCTGCAAGGATGCACCTGATGCCTTTGAAGCAGAAACCCATAAAAGATACATTGGTATAGATTTATTCTGGGCCAGTACTTACACAGGATCTTAGTATGTGATAGCTATTTTGTAAACACAGCTGTTTACTATGCAGAAGGCAAGATGTAGCCCTGGAGATGGAGGAGAAAAGGATACACACAGAGAGCATCTCCTTTCCCATTTTTACATCACCCTAGTTACAACAGCACTTACACTGACTGAAGGTTATGATGATATCGTGATGTCACTATGCCACTGCCAGCCAGAGTAATCCTGATGTATAGGATTTAGTTATAATTCTAGCTAAGTTCAGCAAGCCTTATTCAAATAAAGAACTGCATTGTAAACAAGTTGCTCAAACAAAAGAGATTCTTGCTTATTGTGCAAATAGCTATCCTTCTAAACAAGTTTCAGGAAGAAAAATAATCAGTCACTCTAACCCATGGGTCTGAACAGCTCATGGTTTCATGGCAGTTTCTGCCAAAAGGTTATTCCATGTAAGAATAAAACAAGTTTCTTACCAACCTTGTGATTCATTTCCCCTCCAACAAAACTGGAGATTTTATTATGTATGAGGAACCCATCTCACACACATCATTCCTTTGTCATTTTTCAAACTCTCTCTCTATTCCCCCCCCCCACCAAAAAAACCCAATTTTTTATTCTTGGCTTCTGACAGGGTCGGTGGCAACGCCAAGAGAACAACCAGGCATTATGTACATTTTGGCACTGAATAAACTTCCAACTAAGCTAAGAACTGCTAAAACAGCAAAACATTGAAATAACAACAACAGAAGAAGAATTTCCCTAGACATCAACTGATCTCTGAACCACAAACTTCTACTTGCTGTTCACTCAGCATTGACGGTTGAAGCAAATCTCGATTCTATAGCCTCCAGTTTATTTCTACAATTAAAAAATATTTCTTATCTCTTTGTGCATGTCATTCACTTTCTTTTTAATCTTTCACACTCCTTTATTTTTTCCTGCCCCCCCCCTGACTGGCTTGAGTTATTTTGTTATGTCTTCAAACTGATGGGGCAGCAGACACAACTCTTTTACTCCATCATTACCATCTGCATAATGTTATGGCAGTTCAGTGGTGACTCTTTAGCTTGGGCCTGTCTTCTTCATTTTGATGGTACAATACAGCTCGCAAGCTACATCAGATCATCAATGGTGGTCATACCAATTATTAGTTTCCATGTTTTATAAGGATAGGCTATAAAACCTCAGTACTCAGATACATATCTCCCCTTTGCCATCCTGGTTCATCTCATGTTAGGGCATCTCCATCCCCTCACAGATACAAAAGGCTCCAAATTTTGCCTTCCTCTATCCTTCAGTCTTTTCCTATCCTGTTTTCCTTTTGATACATAATATTCAATCCTCTGTTTTCAGGGGGGGCTTTCTCTCCCCCCCTCAAGTTTTCTTTTAACTTTCAAGGTCAACAGGGACAGACAATGCCACCAGTGCCTGTTTGATATGTGAGCGCTATTGGCGTCCATTGCCACGGTTTCCGTGGTAACACAGTAACCATTAATTTTCAATTAAACTAGACAAAAAGCCCGATGACAGCTCCAGGTCTGCTGAAGATGTCAAGAATCCGTATTAATATACAGCAAGAGAGCATAATTGTGTGTCCATCTTCCCGAGCAACGAAAATGGGGGGATAATTACCAGCTAGAAAGCCACTCTATAATTTTGTTCTTACTGTCACCACAACCCTACATATTAGCATAAATTAAAAGCAGGGTTTATTGTTACCAAAGTGCATTGATATTTCGAGGGTATTTTCTTCCTTTTAACTGTTTGTTGTTGATGGGTGATTCCTCGACACATGGCAGCTTGTACCTTGGGAACATTCTAGATGTGGAAAAGTAAGTGCTGAGGTCTTAATAATGTCACCAGGGTAGAAAGAACAAAGAAGAATTCTTAAGAAGGAAGATAGGGATGACTTGAGGAACTGAATTTTCTGTTCCTCACATATCCAGGCAACATGCTAATTAAATATCTAGTTTCTATATAGCCCTTAATGTCAGGCTCCTCAGATCTAGTACATCTCAGTTCTGTGCTAACTTATAATTTACATCTTGGACGTGTCAACACTGGAGCATTTTCATACCTATTTTATCACATCGCAAAGAGTTTTCACTTCCTCATAAACTGCAGTCATTTATTCATCAGCTGCTTTAGATTTTGAATTACGGGTTATCTCATTTTATATACTCCACTTGCAGAGATTCCAAAATGAAGGAATCTTAGACACAGACTTTATGTTCTCAATTTTGTAAGATGTAGGACTGATAAATTCCCACACAACACCAACTCCAACCTGAGAAGATGCTCCCCACTCCCTGCTTCTTGTTCCCTTTTCAGCAAGACTGTTGGTGTTACATGATTAGCACCACAGTCTACAATATTGTTATTACTTCCCTCTTCAAGACTCACCTTGAAGTTGGAATGGATGTAAGTCTGTAACTGCTGAGTTTCTGGTGACAGATGCCGAATTTATGAATTTAAGTGAATGGGAAAAGCAAGTTCCTTGTATCATATCCAGAGAAAGCTGTCCTTCAAAAGGAAATTTAGTGTAATTACCCTTAAGGGAGCTATCCTTACACAGTCAGTCACAACACTGACCTGCTGGCTAGGATCTGACAGGGAAATTACAGGTTGTGTACTCAACAGAAAGGGCTTCCTCCCTTATGAAAAGAAAGACAAAATGGAACAGTTTTGAAATGAAAAGTATCAGCTTCTGGGTTTTAAATCAATTTCTTACACTGCGGTTTTCCTCCTCCTCCTCCTCCTCTTCTTCTTCTTGGTAACCAAACAAGTATCTTTTTTGTGAGGGGATGAAATGAACCTCATGATATAATTCTGGTTGATGCTGCTGTCCTGTCTTCATTCTATTCCTGTCGCCACAAAATCCATCTTCATTTGCTTTGTCTACCATTTATTTCAGAGGGAAAGAATGCACTGTGAAGGTGTGGAGGCACTCATTGCACACATGAGTGTTAGGGAAGAACTACATGTTATCTTGGAGAATATCTGGTGAAGTATAATATCCCTGCATTTGAATGTACGGGCAGCAAAAGGGAATCGTGGGATGGGAAGTTGTGTTTCCTCTGCTAACTAATGCTCCCAGCAAACTCTCACCTCAGGCTGGTTTTTCTTCTACTTGACATTTGACTCCTTAAAATATCTTTATTCCATCAGGCATTTAATTTATCTGGTTAGTTTGGTTTGAATATTCTATTTGCTACCCTACCTGCATTTAGTTTGGTATGGCTTTATTTTATTCGAAATTTTAATCTGCAGCTTTGTTAAAAATATTAGATAAAACAGTAAGAGATAAATGTTTTTTAAAATAAATAAACAGCAGGAAACAACATAGGAAAAGGCATTGCACTGGGTGGGGGACAGGTTAAATCCTCTCCTACCTCTCACTGGTTGTCTACAAATGCCCTGTAGCAGCAATGTTACAAGGTAAATACAGGTTTGGAATCCTTGTCTAGTATTACTTCCACCCTTAGACTTAGAAGAAATAAGAATTCACTTTGTTGCTTCTTCGCAGTTAGTATCTCTGATGCACTCTGTTTCCCCAGTTACAAAGTGCATAAGATTTAGAAAGACTGATGCTGGCTTTTGGTGTTTGGCAGATTTGGGACTAAAGTTATTACAGCATGTAAGATGAGGAAGAGCTGGTTCCAAGGGTGAGGCCATGGGGAGGAAGGAGAGATGAGTGCATTGCCCCTCCCAAATAAGAATTCTGCTTCCCCAAATGAAATGTTCCTTCACTCCCCAAACTTCTAGTACTGCTATAACTTAAAACTCCAGTTGTGTTTTTAGAACTATAGTTTTAGCATCCAAAGAAAAGGGGCAGGCAGAGTTACTGATGGAATGTGAACACAGCAAATATAAGAGTTCTAGGTATGAATGATTTTTGGAGACTCACTCCATTCGATGCTACAGATTTGGGGACTGAAGGAAATTTTAATGAGGGGGGGCACACAATTTTTATTGGGGCAATTCCCTCATTTACCCCCTCCCATAGCTACACCTCTGCCACTCCTAGAAAAGTGGGCCTTAAATCCAAATAATGTAGAGGATTCATTCCCCCCCCCCCATTTTGTTTTGTTTCTGCAAATAGACTTGGTGTCAAAGGTTATGGCTGATATGCCACTGACTGCCACTTTTATTATAACAAAGCTAGCATCCATATGGGGTAGGAGTGGATAATTTTTTTTTCAGTGAGTCATGGATTAGCTAAGAGTCTCAAAAATGTAATATCTGTGCCTTTTACTTCCAGCACACAAACTGTGACATCACACAAGAGACAGTCAAAAACGAACTTTAACATCCCCAGTGAAAGCAGCACCAAAAATTGCCATTTTTAAATAAATCCAAGATGTCACTCTCCTTGGTGTATTGTCTGTTTACCTTCTCATCTGATCTCACAACGCACTAACAGAACACTGAAAAAAATGAACAGATTCTGAACCCCAAGCTTACCTTCACAGGTGGAATGCATTCTTTTCTACATACTGTCAAATTTTATTAAGGCCCAACTAGCACAAACAGGCAGCACTTATTTCCTCCAATCAGTCGTGTATCTCACTCTGACACTTTGAACCAGCTGCATCCATTATTGAGATTCCAAGAGCTTCCGAGATAAAAGCAACAACTATTGCTGCTGCACTGTAAGCAGGCAGTTCACCCAAAAGTTTCTCCAAGTCAACTGTCACGTGGAGCAAATAGGCACAGTTTGATTGTGTGAACCTACTCTAAGACTTATAAGAAATCCAAAGTGATTATACTGGACCCCACTTCTAGGAATAAATGTATACACTGCAGAATGCTGATCTTAAGGGATACTGCTAGGAACTTGTGAAAACAAGAAAAGTAGGAGAACTTTCTTTCTATGATGTCTGACACTGCTGGTCTAGTTTTTTCTCTCAGCCAAATCTAGCTTTTCGGGGTGGGGGGATGTTTTCAGTAGATACCTTCAGGTACCTTCTATGTTAATTGTGTTGTTATTAAAAGTATTTATAAATTATTTTCTGCCCAACGTGCCCAGCAAAGCAATGGGCAATAAAATCACAAAATAAAAAACCAGAATAGAAACAAACCTTTATTTAACAATAGAAGGGGGGAGTATTTTAAAAGCCAGAGCTTGCCTTGCCAAAAGCTCAATAAAGATGGAGTCAGTCTGACTTTCCTTGGGTGCGACTTCCACAACTGAGGTGCCTAACCTCCAGAGGTGATGGGAGAGGCATCAATAAAGCCACCAAGGAAGATCACAAATTCCAGATATGCTCACATGGGAAGAGAAAGTCTTTCAGTTATTCTAGCTTCAGGCTCTCCATAGGCAAGTACTGTTAATATGAGAATGTTCTTCGTAAGAGACAGAATCTGGAAAGTTTAACCCACCAGTTAACTCATTAAGGGAAGTAAAAATAAGTATGGGACAAATAAATGGGTTTGTCCCATTACTTTTTGGGTTCATTTTTAGGGGGCAGAGTAAGAAAATGGCCCCAAGATGGAAGGATCCCCTCAGAATGCTTGCCAAAGTTTTTTGCTCTTTAAAAGTAACAAATAAATGCTAGTCACTACATTTTAAAGGCTGTTACCAATCATTACATTATTTTTGCAAAAGGGATGTTACAATCATTTGTCCCCAAAAGGAAAACACTGCAAATAACATCATTACTTTTGACACATTGCTTCTGAGCTTTGAAAATAGAGGGCAAAAGGACTACAAATGAGCATTGCTTTAATAGATGTAGCTTTTATATTTCCACTATAGATGTAAGAAATGGAAACAATGTAGAGTTGCCAAATAGACACCCACAGTTACATGTCTTCAGAGTTATGTATTAAATGGGGATGTAGCAGCAGCAACGTCTTCTGTCCTTAGTTCATGCAGTTGTCTCTTACCCATCCCTGAGGTAGGAATTTGAGGTACACTATGTGTACACACAAGAGACAGGGCAGATCAAAAACAGCCAAGGCAGAACAAATAAGAAAAGCTGCAGCTGCTTTGTCTTCCATTTTATCAGGAATTTTTAAGGCACAATGTGAATCTCCAGCTGCAACCTGGCAGTTCTAGCTAATACTTGTTTAATCCTCATGGGTGAAAATACCCCAAGTCTTAGCTTCTAGGAATAGCTTTAGGCCATGCATCATTAGAGGAATCTTTTTGGAATCTATAAACACTGTTTGGAACAAACCCTTCAAATGTAATGAAGGAAAGAAAAACTGCACACAAGTGTGCCATCAGATAATAGGGCAGTCACTTTTCTTCCTCCATGGCTCTTGTACCATACAGTATTCAAGTACGCACATTTTTTCCAGCACAGATTCAGTGCTGGGAAATATTTCACCTACTAAATTTTGGCTGCCATATAGTTGTTATTAGAACAAAGCCTCAGTAACTTCATGGAGAAGATGGGAAGGCTTTTCAATAGGACTAATATTTGGTTCTTGCGTTATAAAGTTATAAGGTTTGGGCCATCAATGGCTACTAGTCATTATCATTGTGTATCATTCCTAGTCTAAACCTCTGAATAACCATTGCCAGGCTACATGAGCCAAAGAGTGCAGCCACAATGATGTCCCGCTGGTGGGCTTCCCATAGGCATCTGGATGGCCACTCATATTCTCATCCACAGAATATTGGATGAGATGGGCCTTTGGTCTGATCCAGGCCTTTTGTCTTCTTGTTTTCTGAAGCATTTTGAGAATCCTGCCTTGGTGCAAGGGTTCAGACTAGATGACCTTCTAGTTTGTTCCTGACCTACAGTCCTAAGTCATTTTATCATACTAGCATGTCATTTGTCAATGGCAGATGGACCTCTTACAGCCTCATCTGAAGGCCTGGATTGTGTAGAACTTGAAGCGCCATTCAGCATACAATATCAGTTCCTCATCTGGCTGAGAGCAGATGACTTCTCTGCCATGTCCATAGTATGCGTGGGTCAGAGGAAAAGCAAATGAGAATATGAAATTGGCTTCCTAGAGCTAATTTTGATAGCAATGTTGGATAAGGCAGAAATAATAAAGAAAACCCTTTATTTCTCCCATGCTTCCAGAACAGCAGGGGCTTGCCTCAGTCATGCCTGTCACACATTCCCTTTGTCACCTGCTTTGCTATACTAATGAGAAGGGCCAGTCATCATTTGTCAATGTCCCCTTCCACCTGCAGTGACTTTTTCAAAATGAAAGTATAAGTCTTCACTTCGTCTGAAGTTTTGACAAAATATCTGGAATTCAGAAGATCTTTAGTTTTATATATATAAAAAACTGGCTGGCTCACAGAGTTCACATTTTAGGCCCTTTCTGACCATTAGAATCTCAGATTTTGTACTTTGCCATGCTTGGGCTAGCTTTGTTTCAACACCAGCAATTTACATTTTAAATGAACAAAGGAGTGTGATCTTTCTGAAGGGGGGGAAAGAGCTATATGCATGTTACCATTTGAAAAGAAAATCACAGATGATGTGTACACTGGAGCACAGCACAGAGCACATTTTTTAAAAATTGTGCAAAAACAAAAGATAGCACAAAACAGTGGGGCATTCCCACTAGAGAAAGTATAGCCATGTTCATATGTGTCCCCTTTAAAAGATTGAGTTACAGGTGATTTGTGATATACACACTCATGCATGTGATTGATTGGTGCACTAAAGGAGTACACATGTGTGTGTTTGTTTATTTATTTTTATTTAATTTATTTTAGGTATTTATATCCCACTCTTCATCCACAAAGGCTCTCAGAGTGGCTTACAAATTGTTAAGCAATAGCATCTACACATCCACACTTCTTTTATAGAGTGCTAGGCACTCTCCAAGCAGTTTCCAACATGTGTTAGCTAATTGCCTCCACATGTTGGGTACTCATTTTACCAACCTACCAAAGAATGGAAGGCTGAGTGAACCTTGGAGCCCTTGGGATGGAACTTACAATGTTGTGTCTGCAGTACAGGCATTTAACCACTACTCCACCAGGGCTCCCTGGTGTTAAAGAATTTTTGAAAAAATATTGCACCAGATTGCAGGTCTAGGAAGGGGTGTGTCACTAACAACCCCAGTGTCAAAGCTGCTATCTAACAGGGGTCTGTGTTATTTATACATACACTGGATTCACTGTTGTGAACATCGTTCCCTCATCGGGGTGGGCTGGGGATGAGATGGGAAGATATTACTGTTTCCAATGGCAAGATATTATTATTTAAGTCTTGAGAAAATATTCCTACAAAGAATCAAAACTATGAGGAAAATAGCATCTAGGTCTTCTGCAACTAATGAATAATAAAAAAATTAGAATGAATTCAGCTGTAAATGTATTGTCAGAAAAGGCCTGTAGGAACCCAGCTGATCATCACCTCTTTCTGATGAACCAGTAGTTACCTATATAAGGAAAAACACTTGCTACCATTTTAAGAGGAGCTACAGAAGAAAACAGAGGTATCTGGAAGGGGGTGTTTTCACATGTTTGGGGGATTTTTTGTGTGAATTTCAGATAAAAAATGTCCCCAAATCACACCATCCCCCCCCCAAATGTGGGGGTGTTGGGGAGCTTTGGGTGACTGGTGGGGCTGCAGAAGTGGGATCCAATGGCTGCATACAGCCTCCAGGCAGCACTCCCCCCCCCCGCATTCTAAAGAATTGCCCTAATTTGATCAATTTCCAGATTCTGACCACAAGAACCTTCTCCAAGCCTGAATTTTGCACTGGCCACTGGCTACAGCAATGGCAAAATAAAACCATACATGATGGGGATATTTGCATAGATGCTCAGAACATATACAAACACACTTAGGTTTGTCAGGTTATTCCTATCTAAAATTTGAATGGTGTACTCTGTATAACTGTGGTTGATTTATCATGCTTAATCGCATCACCAGGAGTTGCCCTTTTGTAACATCACCCTTGTAGTATCATCAGGGCCTATCTCTTGTGACATCACAAGGGGCCATCTCCAAGCCTTAGGTTCTGGCCCTGGGAAAGAACCTAAGGCTTGGAGATGGCCCCTTGTGGTGTCACAAGAGATGGGCCCTGATGATACTACAAGGGTGATGTTACAAAAGGGCAACTCCTGGTGATGCGATTAAGCATGATAAATCAACCACAGTTATACAGAGTACACCATTCAAATTTTAAAATGAAAACAAACACCAGGTCTAAGGACTTTATCAGACAAGCATCTAAAAACGCTGTAATTCCGCAAGTGAGGAAAGCGGAAACATAGTGGCATTATAACACTTACTTTCTCACATCGCAGTGATCACATGAGAAAACTGCCATGGAATTATCGCATGCCCACCACCAGCACTTTAAGAATGGGAGTTTACCTCCGTGATTTAGCATGGGCGAGATTTTGGCAGTTCTCACGAGAAGATGCAAGTGTCCTTAAAACTCCAAAAACGCCTTAATTAACAAAATAAATGTACACACAAGCATTGAAACAAACATAAAAATGGGAAAGTTCATAAAAAGAGCATCCTGTCGATCATCTTCATGTTATCACCCAGAAGTTTTCTCAGTGGCAAAAGGGAGAGGAGAAAGAGGACTGCCCATTCATGCTGTAATCTCATGATTACAGTGGGACGTGATTTCACACACCTTCAACACCACGAAAAAACCTATTTTGAAGATCTATTGATGGGTTAACCGATCAATTAAAACTGATGCCTTATTTGCAGCTGGAGCACAGATTGGCCATGGGTGTGGGATGATGTCATCCAGTAATGGGACTTGTTTGCGCTACCATGACATCACAATTGTGTGCAATTTTTGCCACATCTGATGGTATCCTCAGTAATTAAGAACCATAAATATACACATTTTTAAGGCAGTGCTCTCATTTGAGATTGTTCCCCAACACCCTCAGAATGGGAGAAGAGGGTCTAGACCGTGAGATCTGGAAACCACACACACACACACACTAAAGTGTTCTTCATGCAGATCCTCCTGCTCCCATTAAAATGTCAGATGATAGGGGGAAATAATCTTTACTCCACAACAGTTTATCAGCAAGCAAAAAAAAAAAAAAAAAAGTTAGCTTATACAGAAATGACTCATGGACAACCCAATGAAGCAATAGTTTCAGGGATTTAAATACATCTCTGTATATAAAGGGCAGAACAGACTATGACAGGCAAGATCCCTCGCCACATTTGTTCCGCAAAAATATACAAACATAATTCAGAACTATGGTTTTAAAATGCCCCCTCCAAAACATTTCTGCACTGTTTCTGAAGTCTCACTTGAGTAAACACATTTCTCAAGGGCTACAAACAATACATACTTCTGGAATAAATCTTCTGCAAGAATGTCTTGTAAAACAATTTTATCAGCACCGTTGGCTGAGCTGATTAGTAGACTAACATGGCCATCTCTTTGAAAACTACTGTCCAAATGGGGACAGTTGGAGGATATGGCAGAGACAGAAAAAGTTATATTTTTGGACCCCAACTCCTAGAATCTGGCTGTCAGCATGGGGCAGTGGCTATGCTGAATATGTAATTCTGGGAGTTCTGGTCTAAGAAGGAAACTTTCACACTCTGGGCAGATCACACAAGGTCAGTCCTTATATGAATACAATAGATCTCTGCTGCTAAGGGCTGCATGTCTGGATTCAGTAATACATATCCATAACTGTACCTTTGTTAATAAAAAAAATCTGCTGCAAGCTCTTTCTAGTTTAATGTTAAGCGCTGATTTTAGCATTCAAAAATGCTTATCCTCACTCCCCTCCATTGTTTATCTCTTCTAACATGATGTTAATTTTCTGAGGACAGAACCGAAAAATCAGGGGCTTTAAAATGGCCAGAGTGATAACGCAAGCAAGCTCTCTAGCTGGCAGCATTTTTGCATGATTGAAAACCAATAGCTAATTCAGCTGAATTATATTCACCATAAATTGCATCTAGAGACACACCGACAACAAGCCAAAGGACTGGTGACCACTCAGCCCTTTTAAACACCCAGTTCATGGCAGTCTAAGGTAGCAAAGAGTCAAAAGGATTCCCAACTTTCCTTCCCCCTACAAATACCAGCCTACTGGTTGACACAGAGTACATACATCTTAAACAAACACTTGGCTGGGCTGTTTATCTCCACAGCCTTTAAACAAACTTTTTCAAAGGTTTCTGCTGATATGAGAGATTTACTGAAAACCATTCACCCTTCTTAAAAGCCTCTCAGTTTATGCTGCTATGGGCGAAATGAATACCATTTTTGCCTGGAGTTTTCTGTCTTTTGACCACATGTTTATCCTAGGAGCCGCCACAGACTTTGATAGGAAAGCAACAGGGGCACAAATCTTTATGAGAAAAAATATAAAATAAATCCAGAAACTGGGCGTGCAGGAGGGATGACTATAGAGTTTAGTTCTAGTTAGTTTTACACACAACATGTCTGCTTCTTGGCTGCAGTATCCCATGCTGTAATCCCACAACTTGCATTATTCCAGTCAAGTTATTCATCCTGCCAATTGACTCAGACATCTCCAGATTTACATTACACATCTTGTATCAAACATGAGCTCTTGCCAACACAGAAAATTTGCACTGGTTTTAGTAAAACTAATTTAAAAGTCAGTTTAGTTCAAACAGCCAAAGCAACCCTTGCACTCCAGAAAACTCTCTGCCATTTGCAAATGGTTTAGGCCTTCTGATTTTTAATCAGTAACTGTACCTTTGACCAAGCTTTTGATGATCCATATCCCTGGATGGATACATATTTGAATCTCAATAATGACAATAATAATAAAATTTATTTGTATCCCGCCCCTCTACAAAATGCAATCAGGGCAGCTTACAGCATTTAAAATATACATATAAAACCCTCCATCCCATCCACCCCTTAAAATACAATTAAATAATTAAACATTTAAAAATACTTAATAAATACTAAAAAAAAAAAAACCCCCAACACAATAAAATAACTGGATAGGGATCAGACTAATAAGATTTTTTCTCTGATGGCTGGGTATCTATTCAGGAAAGGCCTGCCAGAAGAGATCTGTCTTAAGAGCTTTTTAAAAGCTATTCAGGGTGGCAATGTGATGGATCTCATCTGGCAGGCCGTTCCATAATCTGGGAGCAATAGCTGAAAAGGTCCTCTGGGAGGTCGAGGAAAGCCTAGTTTTTAAAGGTTGCAGCAGATTCCTCCCACAGGACCTGAGTGCCCAGGGAGGATTATATGGAAGGAGGCGGTCCTGAAGATAAGTTGGACCCAAGCCATTTAGGGCTTTAAAGGTGATAACCAATACCTTGTACTGAGCCCGGAAACTAATGGGCAGCCAGTGAAGTGATCTTAAGATCAGTGTTATATGGTCTCTTCTAGATGTACCCGAGACCAGTCTGGCTGCCATATTCTGTACTAGTTTAAGTTTCCGGACCAAGCATGAGGGTAGCCCCATGTAGAGTGCATTACAGACATCAAGACGGGAGGCTACCAGAGCATGTACCATGGTCTCAAGGTCCCTGACTTCCAAGAAAGGGTACAGCTGGCGGATCAGCCGATGCTGATAACAGGCACTCCTGACTGTTGCATTTACCTGATTTGTCATCTGGAGCAACGAGTCCAGGAGTACCCCCAAACTGCAAACACAGTCCCTAGAGGAGAGTGTGACCCCATCCAGGACTGGAGGTTACATCCTAATACCTGGGTGCGTGGCTGCTACGTGAGACCCTCCATTTTGTTTGGATTCAGCTTCAATTTGTCTTCCCTCATCCAGTCCATTGCTGCCCTAAGACAATCATTGAGAGAACAGACACCATCTGAAGTCAGAGCCAAAAACCGAGACATGGAGAAATATATCTGGGTGTCATCAGCATACTGATAACACCCCACCCCATGCCTCCAGATGATCTCTCCCAGCGGCTTCATATATATATATTGAATAGCATCGGAGACAGGATGGTGCCTTGTGGGACACCACAATTAAGTTCTTTCCCTGCAGAGCAACTGTTCCCGAGCATCACCCTCTGGAATCTACTCGAGAGGAAGGAGCAGAACCACTGCAACACAGTGCCTCCGATTCCTAACCTTCTCAGGCAATCCAAGAGGATGTCATGATCTATTGTTTCAAAAGCCACTGAGACATCCAGTAACACCAACAGGGTCACATTACCTCTGTTGATGTTCAGGCGAAGGTCATCAGCTAAGGCAACCATGGCCGTCTCAACTCCAAATCCCATCCTAAAGCCAGTTTGAAATGGATCTAGATAATCAGTTTCTTCCAAGACAGCTTGGAGTTGAAGAGCAACCACCCTCTCGATCATCTTGCTCAAAAAAAGTTAAAAAAAGAGACTGGCCTGTAGTTCTTCATATCCAGAGGGTCAAGGGAAGGTCTTTTTAGGAGCGGTCTAACTGCTGCTTCCTTCAAGCAAAATGGAACATGACCTTTCCTAAGGAATGTGTTGTTGATGTCCCTGAGGAACATCCTCAAGGCATCACCCCTCCTGGACGGCCAGTCACGAAGGACAAAGGTCAAGAGGGCAGGTAGTCTTCCTCACTCTACCAAGGAGCTTGTCCACACATCAGTACTTACAGATTGAAACTGATCCAGTATAACCTCATCAACGGAGTTACTGGACATCTCGTCAACTGAATCTGCTCCAACCCCGGTGTCCAAATAGGCTCTTATCTGAGAGGTTTTATCTGCAAAGAAGTTGTTAAATGCATCACAGCAGGCTGTTGTCAGGTTTAGCAATGAGTTCTGCACAGATGGAAACTGTGTCAATTCCCTCACCACCCTAAACAGCTCTGCTGGGCGACACTCTGCAGACACAATGTGTGCAGAAGAGAAGGATTTCCTCCCTGCATGTATTGCCTCTCTATAGGAACGAAGAAATTTCCTATGACGAGTCTTGTCAGACAAGAGCCGAGTTTTTCACCAGACACACTCTAGTCATTGTCCAACCTGCTTCAACTTCCTAAGTTCTTCAGTATACCATGGATGGCGATTAGAAGCGGGTTGGAGAGGACGTTTGGGAGCGATCATGTTGATAGCCTTGGTAAGGTTGGCGTTCCAGGTATTGACCAAGGCTTCGACAGAATCACTGGTGTTACCAACCAATGAACCCTCTAAGGCTTTCTGGAATCCAATTGGTCCCATTAGCCTTCGAGGGTGGACCATTCTAATAGGTCCTCCACCCCCAACAGGATGGACTGTCACTCTGAGTTCAGCCTTGATCAGGAAGTGATCCGTCCATGACAATGTGGTGGTTTTAGCCACCTCCGCCCATGGATATTCCTGTTCCGTACTAAAGACCACATTGAGGGTATGACCCACACAACGAGTGGGCCCGTTGACCAATTGGAATAGGCCCGTGTTTGTCATGGACTCCGTGAACTCCCGAGCCGCATCTGATAGATTTGACAAGCTGGTCTCAAGTGGGATGTTGAAGTTGCCCAGAACTAACAGTCTGGGCAACTCCAGCAGCAACTCTGAGACCAGTTGTGTTAGCTCAGTTAGGGAGTCTGTTAGACAATGGGGTGGACGGTATACTAACAGAATCTCCAGACTCTCCCTGGTCTTCAGGCTCAGGTACATACACTCAAAGGGGACCGTTTTCTGGACAGGTATCCTGGTCAAGGTAAGGTTATTTTTATGAACCAGAGCCACTCCACCCCCTCGCCCACTTACCCTTACCTGCTCACTGACAGAGTATCCACCTGGCAGGGCCTGCACCCAAGTTATGGCACTATCCTCTCCCAGCCAGGTCTCAGTGAAGCAAGCCAGGTCAGCGTCCTCTTCCAAAAGAAGATCATAGATAATGTGGGTCTTGTTTTTTACCGACCTGGCATTGCAAAGGAGCAAGGTAAGGTTCTGTGGCATGGTTGGTATGCTCTCTGATCCATTTTGGGGAACAGAGTGAATTGAAGGTGGGATAGCTTTCAGACATCTATCCTGCCTTCCTTTGTAACAAACTTTCACTCTGTTTCCGCCATACCTTCTGTTCCCCTGCACAACCTCAATTCTTGCTCCCAGATCATGCCCGGCCACGTATACTTGTCCCTTAGTCTGAAGATCTTCCAGTTCTTAAGGCTTCTGGGGGAGGGAGTGGCAAGGAGCCCTGTTGGAAAGACTCACTCCCCTTTCCAGCTGGAGGTCCCAAGCAGAAGGCAGTGTTTTAAGGCTTCTGGGGGAGGGAGTGGAGGTCCCAAGCAGAAGGCAGTGTTTTAAGGCTTCTGGGGGAGGGAGTGGCGTGGAGCCCCTTCCCAGCCAAGGTCCTGACACTCAGCAAGCAGCAGTTGTTAAAGCTTCAGGGTGGAAGAAGGAGGTGTGGCTCCCAGTTGAAAGCTCACCCTTCCCAACCAAGATGTTGACACTCAGCAAGCAGCAGTTGTTATAGCTTCAGGGTGGAAGAAAGGGGCGTGGCTCCCAGTTGAAAAACTCACCCTTCCCAACTAAGGTCTTGACACTTAATCTTTGCTTAATCCTGTCATTTTGACATTCTAGATTGGGATACATTTAGCCTCCTGGGTTGTTATTTTTAATAATAGGTTTGTATGAATCTGCTGTCCCAAATCTTTGGCACGGAGGTGCCCTTGGCATCAGTAGTGAGCATGAATGTATGTAGATTGGCAGATTGTATGGGTTTTAAATAGAAGGTTTACAATTTAGAAATTATTCTGTTTCTGGATCTGTTTCTGCATTCACTTCTGACTATTCTTATTTCCCTCAAGGTTTTACTGTTACCTTCCCCTCAGGGTGCTCTCCCAATCCCTGTTTTCTGTAAACTTCTGTAGATCTCCTCATAGGACAATTGTGCCAGATGAACTGGGAACTGGTCTTATCTTTCACAGCAGGCCAACCTGCTGTCACAGTCTCTCTCAGCTGTCTCCCATCTCCCATCAGTTGTCATATTCAAAATTCTTAATATCATAATATTATCCCAAGCAGAGAACAGGACAGAAAATATGTCAGATCTAAGGATACGACATGATTTTTAACAAGGCATCTCACAACTTGATGTTCATCACAGACAGGGACAAATTGCTTTCTGAAACATAATTCATTTCAACTGATTTGGGGTGAAAGGGTGGAGTTTCTGAATCTCTATGGTTGTTATTATTTTAAATGATAGGTTTGTATGAATCTGCTGTCCCATATCTTTGGCATGGAGGTGCCCTTAGCGTTAATAGTGCGCATGAATGTATGTAGATTTAAAAACTTGGAACAAATAACTACAAATATGATGGGGGGAGATATACAACCAAGTGGTTTCTGTGTTTTGTGTTCAGGCGGTCCCAAAGTTGAGGGTAAAGAATGTTGGACTCTGTGGAGAAATGGCTGGATTTCATAAGACAACTGTGTGTATTCATTTCAACTCAAAGAATGTGTACTAAGCACTTCTCCCAATAGGAATGAGACTTTCAATTGCGGTCATCTTTAGAACAGAGTTTGGAAAAATTCATTATGGGATTACTATTTACACTCCCCCCCAACCAGCATGCCTAGTGGCTGTATTGGCTGGGGGATTTTATAGTCCAAAATGAACTTGTCTAGACTCAATTTAGAAGACACCTACTCTATCTTCTGCTGCCAAGAGAGGTGTGATTGTTAGGGACACTGGGAAGCAGTGGGGAGATGTTGGTAGCACTTTGGGCCCTTTCACGCTGCACAGTTATAGTACTGTTTCTTGGAGGTAGTAGCAACACCTTTAGCCCCTTTCACACTAGACGGTTATAACACTATGATTCCACTTTAGCTGCCTTGGCAACATCCTATAGAATCCTGGGGTCTGTATTTTGGTGAGGGAGTAGAGCTCTCTGGCTGAGAATTCTAAATATCCCTCCCGGGATTCCATAGAATGTTGCCATGACTGTTAAAGTGGAATTTTAACGTAGGGAGAAAGGGCTCCTCAGTTATAACACACACACACACACGAAAGAGCTGAAGCTAGCACCTTCTTTTTTAATTTTTAGGCAAGCACCTGACAATTTTACTTCATCAGGCCTTTAAGTGTAGTTTGCAAGCTTATAGCTTTGTGGGGGTTTTAAAATTTGGTTTTACCTTTGCTCTCCTTTTTAATTATGTTGAGATTCAGGGGCTGTAAACCCCCTTGAGGGCATTTTTAGGGTTGAAAGGCAGTCTAGAAATAGCTATATAAATGTAAATAAATTTTCATTCCATATACACCACCAACCTATAGTCCCATCTCCTGCTCCTGCTTTATTCTCACTTTTACTTTAGTGGGCAACTGCAGCACACCAAACAGCATCACCCTCGCCCCATTTTTTTCCTTTCAGCCCTTGAGGCTATGATCCTAGAATCTAGGGATATTGGTAACAAGAGGATCTCATAAGACAGTTATACATACAAAATAACCAGGGCTGAAATTCAAGCCTGTTTATGAACAAATGGTTTATTTGGATGCTCAGCATTTACATGTAACCCGGGAGGAGAGTAAAGGTCAGAATAGAAAATGCTGGTGTTTATTTATACAGGAGAGCTTTGTGAACAACATGTTTTTGGTGAGACTTTGGAAACAGTGACAACCCAGCCCATAAGGGTTGTTAAACCTGTTAGACTCATGCGTTCTAATGCATGCAATTGACAAAAGCAAACAGCAAGACACACAAACCCGCATTTTTTGTCTTTGTGTACATAATGAAAGGCACACACATTATTTCCACACAAACAACACACCTACCCACCAAACAACCCATTAAAATCAAGCCTTTTCCTAACTGCAAGCCTGCAAGATATTTCTATTTCTTTGACAGCATTATGCTGAATCTGAACAAAATGATCTCTGAAAATGTGAAGTTTTAGAATTATGAGGGATTGTGTTTCTGACATGTGATGTTTTGTGTGTGTATTTGTATTTGTGCCCATCTGATTTTTTAAGTATTTGAACATTCCAAAGGGAGCGCTTTAAAAGCCTTATCCTTTTCCATTTTAAAGAAAAGAACTGGGCACTCAGTCCTACTGACTCTTCCACCAGGGACTCTACATACTGTCTTCCCCTAAGGAAAAAGCACTAATGAAAGAAATGCCACCCAAGAAGCACAAAGCATGTGCGAAATTCAGACTTGTCTCTCCATATCTCCGCCTTCCTACAAGAGACCTTTCCACAACTAGACTATGTGGAAAATTTCCCCACTGAAGTCCCCCAAAGAAGGTCTTGGTTCATCCAAGTCCCCTACCTCACCCCACACACTCTCCAGCAATGGCAGAAGCAAGAGCAAAGCCATGTGGAGAGGAGAAAGAAAAAGAGGTAACCCTCCCAATTTCCCATAGTGACCTGCACTGTATTACACATGCAAGTGAAAGAAAGGCAGGAGGAAAACAACCCAATATACATTTCCCGCCTCTCCTGCTACCCCACTTAGGGCTCATCTACGTGGACCAGAATGCACTGGCTACACCCTGGTGTATTCTGGCCCTGGATCAGGCCTGTTGCCCCTCTGTTACCTGCATGAAATGGGATGGGGTCTTCATGGACACATCTCCCCATCTCTGCAGCTGCTGCTGTCTGCATCACACTCTCCAAAGCCAGGCAGGAGGCCCGCAGCACCTAATCAAGGCCCTTGCATATGACCAGCCTTAGGAGATTTTCAGACATGCCAAAATCCCTGTTTGCCGCGCGAGCAGCCTCCCGAAACTGCTGCGCGGCAAGGGTCTTCTTCGGACGACGCTGTGCCTCTGGCGAAACCGTCCGTGTCACTTCCGTGAAGCTTGGGACGGCTCCGCGCAATATTTCAATCACGGAGGCTGCCCGTGCTTGAAATATTGCGCGGAGCCGTCCCAAGCTTCACGGAAGTGACACGGACGGTTTCGCCAGAGGCACAGCGTCGTCCGAAGAAGACCCTTGCCGCGCAGCAGTTTCGGGAGGCTGCTCGCGCGGCAAACAGGGATTTTGGCATGTCTGAAAATGTCCTTAGTCACATGCAGCGGGCATCCTTCCTTTGTCATGTGGATTGCAGGCCTCCAAGACAGGGACAAGATGGGGTAAATAGCCAGTCTAGACAAGGCCTTAGTAAAGGGCAAATAAATCATAGAATCATAGAGTTGGAAGAAACCACAAGGGCCATCCAATCCAACCCCCTGAAGCATGCCTGACAGATGGCCATCCAGTCTCTGTTTAAAAACTTCCAAAGAAGGAGATTCCATCACACTCAGAGGCAAGAAGAAAGATGGTCATTTTTAAGGGGTGGATGCTGACTTAGGGCAGAAATAAACTGGCTTGATTCTCCCAAGCCCTTGATTTGGCTTGGAATTTCTTGGTATTTACCTCCATTTTTTTTCTGGAAAATTTGGCAAATCCACACACATTTTACTATGTAAGCAATAAACAGAGTCTTAACATTGAGGAGATTATCAGACACTGTAAATATGGCATGACAATGACGTCAGGAGATCACGAAAGGGCTTTCCTTTCAGATGATGTTGTCTCTGAGTTAACATGCTCCTGTGCTGGTTCTGTTCCGCCATCACTCCTTTTAATTCACAGGCTATGTCATGAATAGATCGCCTGTTCCGTTCCTGTCACAGAATGACAGATGAGTGAAAAGGTGCCCTGTATGCTGGCACGATGCCAGCATCACTGGGAGGTCCGTTCGAGAACACTTCTAGGTGCGATCGGGACATCCAGGTAAGTACCCTCCCCAGGTTACTTGGTATTTTTTAAGTGTGTTTTTGTGCTTGCTGTCATTTTTTAACTTGTATTTTACTTTTTATTTTTGAATTTCCTGCACACTTGTCCTCTCATGAGAACGGCCCAGAATTTGAAACCAGGAAGTAAATGCAGCTCTGAAGAGCTGCATTCACTCCTGGGCTGCTGAGGGGGAGGGAGCATCACGCGATCAAGGTAGGTGTAAAACTGTTCATTATTGTTCCGGGACGGGGTTGGGAGGGGGTCAGGAGAGGAGATAGTGAGATGGGGACGCTATTTTTGTCCCTGTCTGAAAATCTCCTGAGACTCAGGCCCCAACCTTAGTCCTAACCAATGACCTAGATCTTTAAAGCCGTTTTCTTACTGCACATACTCAGTTTATGCCTTTGCTGCAGTTCTCTTTTTTGGCAGACCAAACATCACAACATCCTCAGTGTCATACTTGTTGTGGAAATTACTCAAAATAAACAAAAGGATATTATGCAATATCTTAAAGTAGCATGAACTTTGACCACAAATGTAGAAACAATCTTTTTGGCTTTTTCTTTTAAAACTGTTGCAATGTTCCCATTCTTTCACAGTATCCTGGGGAGAGGGGGTTATTAAAATCTTTGCCTTATTATTTAAACTTCATAGGCTAGAAACTGGAATCAGGGTAGGTATATGTCTATGTATATTTATTTATTTATTTATTTATACCCTGCTCTTCAGCCACAAGGCTATCAGAGCGGCTTACAAATTGTTTTAAGCAATAGCTATTTACACATCTACACTGCATTAAGCAGTTTTCAATGTGTGTTAGCTAATTGCCCCCACAAGCTGGGTACTCATTTTACCAACCTACGAAAGGATGGAAGGCTGAGTGAACCTTGGAGCCCGCTGGAATCGAACTTGCAACGTGGTGACTTGCAGTACTGGCATTTAACCACTGCACCACCAGGGCTCAAGTTGCTTGTTGATTAATGGAGACCCCCATGAATTTCATAGGGTTTTCTTAGGCAATAAATACTCAGAGGTGGTTTTGCTAGTATCTTCCTCTGAAATGTAGCCTATAGCACCTGTTATTTGTTGGTGGTCTCCCATCCAAGTACTGATCAGAGCAGACCCTGCTTAGCTTCCAAAATCAGACAGGATCTGGTGCCTTTTTGGTATTTAGGCCCTCATAGGTAGGTACCAATGCCAAAATGAATTGCCTCTTTCATTTATGTGTTGGCTCCACTTGAAAGCAATGCTGCTTGAGTACTTATCTTCAGAAAGGTATTTTCACTTCTTTCATATCCTTAATAAGCCCCGGGTTATTCAAGACAAAAACCCAGAAGTCTTCTTTGGACATTTTATTTTATTCACTGTCTTTTTATGGGACATCAGTATGATTTCATTCTAAAACTGTTACCCTCCTGTGTTATCCCTCTATGCTGCTTCTATCTTTTCAGGCCACCAAAAATTCTGCTTTAAGGGGAAAGAATGGAAACTTACTGCCCTTGCAGGTGTAGGTAGCCATAGTGGTGCAGGGCTTCAACAGGATGCACAGGCTGAAGAAGGCATGGCATCAAAATAGACCATCTACATGTACAGTAGATTCCCCACTGTGCCTTGTGAATAGTGATTAACCATTCCCAACCAGATGAGGCTTCTATCACTTTAAGAGTTGGGAGTGCTTTTTTTAAATTTATTTATTTAGTTATTTATACCCCGCTCTTCAGCCACAAGGCTATCAGAGCAGCTTACAAATTGTTTTAAGCAATAGCTATTTACACATCTACACTGCATTAAACAGTTTCCAATGTGTGTTAGCTAATTGCCCCCACAAGCTGGGTACTCAATTTACCGACCTACAAAAGGATGGAAGGCTGAGTGAACCTTGGAGCCCGCTGGAATCAAACTTGCAACATGGTGACTTGCAGTACTGGCATTTAACCACTGCGCCACCAGGGCTCCTTTTCAGCCCTTCTCTTCATTATCAGTCTCAACACAGCTTGTGGTGGGTATTTCCCATTGCTGGAAATTTCTGGATATGCTCATTACTTGTGAGAAGCAAAATATGACACAATAGTGTTGGCAAATCCATCAGTTTGGAGGATTCCTCCACCACTACTGCAGTGGGACAGAAATTCCTTCACAAAATGGTATTTTTCTGCAAACCTCTTGCTCTTTTCATCCATTCTTTCTGGGTAAAAATAGTTGATTTGGGATTTCAAATATCTGCTTGTCTACACTGAAGAATGGCCAAAATAAATATTTCACAAATAAAAAGGACACAGTTGAGATTGCTTGCATAGTATAAACCTACATTCATGTAGTTAAGTGGTGTTGTGCTACTACACCCTCCTGCTGAACACCAACACTGTGCAACCAATTGTGCTTACTATTTTTGCCATCCTAGTGAATGAAGCACTGAGGAGAGCTTAAGCAATTGCATGGACCACAGTTACATTTACTGAACTCCATTTATACAATGGTGATCTGAATATATGAACAGCATGCTATGGCCATAAAAGTACAACTGCATGCATACGACAACTTACGCATGTGTAAAACACCAACAGTAAGTCAGTCATTGTGCCAAGTAGTGTCAATTCTTTTTCTTTGATTTGAGAAGAGCTTCATATATTGCCTTACGCGTTTGAACAAATTCCTAAGGATGGATGGACGGACAGATTTCCATGTTGGCAGAACAACCAATCCAGTCTGGGTGAACTGGATATAAAAGAACTATCCAAGGTGCAAACTCAGTTCTGGGGAAAGGGTTCAGCTCCTTGGAACATTCCTTCAAAGTTCAGACTAAACCCTGGAGTGGATGTACCCACTCCACTGACATAGAAACCACCACCCACCCATCCATCTCTCTCTGGGCTATCTCAGTTCTGCAATTTGTGAAAAATATACCTATATAGAAATTACTACTTATGTCAGTAAAATATACAGGAGGGGGGGTCTAATCTGTAGTTACAGCTCCTAATGTTTGCATCTAGATACAGATGCTGCTTTTCCTTTTATAAGCCCTTTGATGTAATGTCAATACCAGAAGGGACCAAGGCTATACCCAGAAGAATTCGTTTGTATTAAGAAATCAAAAGAATTAATATATAATTATTTTAAAACAAAAGAAATGTTGGTTCCTTAAAATAAAAGTAGAACAAAAGACTTTGAGGATTGAATTTTTGTTTAAAAGGGGGGCATGAAAAATAAATTGGCATTCTTTGAAGGTAATTTTGAGTTTTTTTGAGAAATTTTCGTGTGTTTGTTGTTGTTTTATTTTTTTAAAAATGCAAGGAAATAGTTGTTTGGAAGAAAGTTGTCATCACTCCTAAATAATGACTATGGCCTCTCTAGTTGGGTGCCAGGTAATTGGTGATGGTATCTCAAACTTTAAAAAAAACAGCAACTATTGTGTTGTATTACCATAAATAATTACTAAGAGAAGAAAATTCATTAAGTAGCTTTGTTGGGATCTAGAGAAAGGTCATGAAAAGTAAATGGAAAAGCTCTTTCTGATTGTAATGGTTTAAGAACAAAGGCTAACCTATATAAACAAATATCTTCAGCCTGTCACCCTTATCAGTTAGTAGGAAAACAGGGGAAATTAGGGCTTTTCCCAGAATGGAAATGTGCACTAGTTTTTGCAATATCTAAACCAGATTGACCACATTACATTTTAAGATGTTTTAAATGATAGAGGTAAACATTATGCGCAGATTTAAATGATACAGAACTATTTAATTTCTATTGTCTCCCAATTGTCCTTGCAAAACTTGTTGCTTTCTTAAGTTAAAGCAAATCAAAATGCTTCAATTGTTTAGTCCACTATATTTTCCAGCTGGTCAAAATGTACAGGATAGTGTGACCACGTTAATAAGGATCTGACTTACCACTCTACACAGACTGGTCACAGCTATCCATTTTGTGATAACCTATGGTACTGTAATGTAGTATACATTGGGTCACCTTTGAAGACTATACAAAAACTGCAGTTAGTGCAGAGTGTGACAGCTAGATATTGGACTAATGCAATGTATTCTACATGGGGCTGCCTTTGAAAAGTGTTTGGAAGCTACGGCTAGTGCAATCATCTGGAGAGGCCCTTCTCTGAGTCCTACCACCATCTCAAGTATGAGAGAAGGCCTTTTGGTGGCTGCCCCTAGACTCTGGAACACCCTCCCCAGGAAGGCCAGACTGGCCCTCTCTCTGTTGTTCTTCCAGCAGCAGGCCAAAACAGTAAGAGCTGTTCAGCAGTGGAATGCACTGCCTTGGAGTGTGGTGGAGTCTCTTTCTTTGGAGGTTTTTAAGCAGAGACTGGATGGCCATCTGTAGGGAATGCATGGCAGGGGGTTGGACTGGATGGCCCTTGTGGTCTCATCCAAATCTATGATCCTACGAAAACCTTTCTATTCAGGCAGGCTTTTAAAATAACAGTCGGGGGGGGAGGGTGCTGTGTGGTTTTGTTGGGTTCTTTTAAAAAGCATTTTATCTTTTTTAAAAAGTTTTTAATATTTTTAACTATATTTTATTCTTTTAAATATCTTGATGTTTTAGTGATGTAACTGGTTAAAATCTGTTTTAATGTACACTTTTTGTATATTTTAAATTCTGCTGATTTCTTTTTTTAACTGTGAGCTGCTTTGGGTCCCAGCCTTGGGAGAAAAGCAGGCTACAAATAGTTTGGGAGGGAGGGAGTCAACCTGACTTCCCTTGGGAAGGAGCTCCACTGTTGGGGTGCTACTACAGAAAAAGCCCTCTCATGTGAACCCACCATCAACTGTAGCAGCACCCCAACAGTGGAGCTCCTTCCCAAGGGAAGTCAGGCTGGCTTCATATCTTATGAGTTTCTGGCAGGCAAGGAAGAAGAATTTTGTTTCATACAGCTTTCAGGTCATAAAACCAGGATGACTGCTCTGGGTGTTTTTAAACCATTTCTAAGAGGTTGTTTTTAAGTGTTGTTTTGTGAATTGATTGTTTTAAATGTTTTTATATCTATTACATCATCCTGGTAGGCTGAGAAGTTATAGCTAAATGCTTTAAATTAGGGTTAGGCAATTTCGGAAGGGATGGGGAGGGCATATCTTGGCAGGCTGCAATGGCATGTCTGACATCCCCAAATATAATGCTGCTTCCAGTTTCATTTTCATGCAGATTTTGGGGGTGGGGTCCATTTTTAAGATATATGGGAAACTTGGGGGTTGTGGGGGCAAAACCATTGTGTTTTGCTGTGATTTTAAGTCATTGGCTGCACTTACGGTACGTGAAAAATTGCCCAAAATGTTTTTTAAATGGGAGGGGGAGTTCCAGGGAATTTCAGGAGGGCTACAAACTAGTGTTGCAAAGGCATTTTCTCCACCCATGCTTTAAATAAATATAATAAATAAAAACTATTAACAGGGATAATGTATTATTATCAATCAATGTCTGTGTTACGGCTCCCAGTATGTCTCTGCAACCATTTAAAAGGTCTGATTTTGAAGCTGAAAGCCTTTTGCTTTCCAAATCAGGGTATGTGAAGGGTTGTGTGTCTCCTTAGGTAGCTACTTTCACATTGAGATCCTCAGTGTACAGTCTCCAAAGCGGTCTTCTTGACAACTGAGATGAGACAGATGGATATCTGGGGAAGGGCCTTCTTTGGTGGTGGTGTCCTAGTTCTGAAGCATTGTTCCTAGAGAGTTTTGCCTTATTGGCATTTTACACACACACACACACACCAAACAAAGATCTTATTATAAGGTTGGACAACTTCCTGGAGTTGTGGAGCCACATTGTGCAAGACCTACTCCCAATTTTTTTTTAACTTTAAAACTTCTCTCGAAATTTTAGAATTCAAAACGTCACCCATTTTGCCATATCTGGAGGAGTCCCTGTCTGTTTTAGGCCCAGGACAGACTACTTTAAAACCAGGAAGTAAAACATCCAATTTTCTTCTTGGGTTTAAAGAAGTCCCTCACTGGCAATCCAGGGAACACCGTAGTACAACCCAGGGAACACAGTAAAATTGGCCCTCACACCCCCCAAAGGTCATGGGAGGCATTACAAATTTTAAAAATTTAAAATGGAGGTGCTGACAGCCTTTGAGGGATTCAATACTGGCCTGGGATGCCTGCATGGGGGTTTCTACTTTCCCCACCCCTGCTTTATTATCCCAGATCTTTCTGTATACACATGCAACCTTGCTGACTGTCCTGTTCTGTTTTTGCATGGTTTTCTAGTTCATTATATTTCATTTGTATTTAAATGTAATTGTTTTATTCTTTCTTGTAAATTTCCCTGGAAATGTAATTATGAGTGTGGGGAGGGGATACAATTTACAACAAATAAAGAAGCAAGAAAACAAACAAATAAAAGCCTATTAGGTAATATGTTGGCAAAGTTCGATCCAGCATTATTACAATCCTCTCTACAGCTAGAAAGGCTCTCAAAGCAGCATGGACAGGGGTATGAGAGAAATATATATGGGTATATTATCATCATCATCATCATCATCATCATCATTATCATCCCACCTTTTCCCCAGTATGGGAGTCAAAGTGGCTTAAAACAAACATACAGTGTATCCTCAGTGTCTGTTGAGGTTTGCTCAAGTCCCATCATATATAATGGCATAGTAAAATGGCGCCCCTTATATAAAATGGGGAACAGCAAGGTTTCCTTTTTGCAACGTTTCCCCCTGAATATTTTCAGTTGAACCTGTGGATACGGAGGGCTGACTGTTGTTACAAATTAACAGCACACAAAAGTACAAAAGCAATTGAATCATCATAAAATTAAATAACAACAAAGAATAAAGGTCCAGCACATTATATCAGGCATGTTTCTCCTGAAAAATCCATTCTCAAAGGCCTGCTGGAATAAAACCTGTTTCACCTGCTTGTGGAAAGATAGTAAAGAGGGTACCATTCTAGCCTCTCTAGGATGGGAGGTCCAGAGCCTGGGAGCTGCCACAAAGAAGGCCCTTTTCTGTGTTCCCACCAAATGTACCTGCATATAGATACAGAGCCATCTTGCTGTCCCTCAGGCTTACAAATTAAAGAAAACATGACATAAAAGGAAAAGGGGAGCCTTCCTCAGCAATGGCATAATTTTACAAAAGAGGTGGTATAATTTAAAATACTCCCACTGAAATCAGTAGTGAACCCCAGAAAAACTGCTTCCAACTTTCTCTCTCCTTGCTCGCACCATCACAACAGAAGGGAATATTTTGATAAAAGGGATTGGTTTTGCACAAGCAAACACCTGACAACCAGGAAGAGCAGAAAGAAATGTGTGGATGAACAGCACTTGTTTTCTCAGCACCCAAACAGGTATTTCCCCAGGAAACCAGATATATAATCACCCACTCAACTTCACTGCTACAACTAGAGCTGTGTGTGCATCAGATGTGATAACACTGGGCAGTTACATTTTCTTGGCTACAATTCCCCAAAATCTTCTAGCCAATTTGGCCACTTACCAGTGAGTTATACAAAAAATGGCTTTCTAAGCTGTGGCCTTATGTGGCACTGGCCAGTACAGCTGGTTGATAGAACTGCCCTGCCCAGTCAGTATTTCATCTGTGATGATCAACCTAATGCCCGTGAAAAACATAGCTGAGAATTGAGGCAATTGTGGTGATTAAAATTTTCATACGAATCTCTCTGTTTCTGTTTCTCCTTCTCCTTCTCATCAGAGCCAATTGGGCTTGCAGGGGCCAGATTAGTGCCTGGATGCCGTAATGGGCTGGATGAGGGCCAATACAAGTATACATCAGTTGGTGAACTAGATGTATTCCTGGGCATTACTTCTGTAACAAAACATTTGGTACCAGAGGCAGACATACCATGAACAAAATAGGTATAAATTCCTGTACCACTGAGGGGGAAGACACTTCAACAAGTTTTAGCAAATTTTCTCCAAAACTAACAATAGTCACAAGTGAATATATGCACAGGTCACATAAACCTCGCCAGGTAAGTAAACAAAATATTTTGAATCTTCTAGAGACCACTTGAAAACTTCTTCCAAAATGCATCCAGGGATGATTTTTTTTTCTTTCTTTCAACAGCCTCTACTTTTCTTACAATTTCAGTTTTGATGGCCAAACTTATATATTTATGGGGGGTTTTTTTTGTTTTTTTTTAGAATGCTAGGGGTAACTGCTGAAACAGGCTTACCTGCTCTTCCCATTTCTCTCTGTTTTGCTGTTCACTCATGCTCATCAAGGGATTCTAGAAGCAGCTGCTGTTTATCTTACCTGTTGTAGACAAGCACATACAGCTACAGTAGGATCAGCCACAGCATAATCCCATTCTTTTCCCTGCAATGCTTTAATGCATTGTGTAGTGCAGACACACACTTTCAACTTGACACCAAAAGTATGGGTTTCTCAAGCCCTCCATCATGCTCCTCATGCTGATGCTGCTAAAAAATCCAGCTAGACAGAGAATGTGGAGGAAAGGGGGCTGGGCAGGTATAAAATACCCCCTTTTTTAAAAAAAAAAAATAAGGAGCTTCTTTGCCTGAGACTTTGTTAACTGAGATATCCCTGTAAACTGAAACTTATTTCTGATGCGATGGAGGCTTTGTGGATTAGTGGTTCTCAAATGCAGAAATTGGGTAAGTGGGTAAGGCTGCACTCCCCCTGAAGGAGGAAATGTGTAGCTTGGTAGTACAGTTGTCCCTCCATATCCACGGATTTGGTATCCATGGATTTAAGTATTCATGGCTTGAAAATATTATTTAAAAAATAATAATCCAAAAAGCAAACCTTGATTTTGCCATCTTATATAAGGGACACCATTTTGCTATGCCATTGCATACAATGGGACTTGAGCATTCACGGATTTTGGTATCCACGGGGGGACCTGGAACCAAACCCCAGGGAATATGAATGGATAATTGTACTTCTGTTTCTGCCACCGGAGTAGACTCTATGGACTGGAGTGTATGGCATCAGGTTTGACTGGTGTGCCAGTTATGACCTTTCCAAAGATTCAGGAAGGACTCATCCTGTGCTTTCTGCAAGTGCGCTGATGACTAAAAAGGCCAATCCGAGATAAACAAGTCCGGTTGCAGAAAGCACAGCAGAAGGTCTCCTTGGGTGATGTTTCCAGGTTGTGATTCTTTCTGTGTTGCCGTTTCCCTTCAAGACTTGTTCGGCGTGAGTTCTCAAATAAGGCTGCAGCATTGTGGATTGTGCGTCTCCATGCCTCCCGATGTGAGGCCAGGGCGGACCATTGTTGGTGATCAATTTGGCCGAGCCTGAGATGTTGTTTCAGGGAATCCTTGTATCACTTTTTTGGAGTACCCCTCTTACGCTGACCCATGGTGATTTCACCGTAGAGTACTATTTTTGGGAGGTGATGGCCCTCCATCCTAGAAACGTGCCCTGCCCAGCGCAACTGTGTTCTCAATATCATGGCCTCAACGCTGTTGATCCCTGCTGGCTCAAGGACAGCAACATTCATCATATAGTCAGTCCAGTGTATATTTAGGATTGTGCGTAAACAGCGCTGATGAAAGCATTTGAGGAGTCGTAAGTGGTGGTGATAGGTGACCCATGTTTCAGACCCATAAAGGAGAATAGACAGTACAATGGCTCTATACACACTGATTTTTGTGCTTTGCTTCAGGTGAGGGAGTGTCTGTCCCTATATGTGCCTGCTTAAGGTCTGAGGTCTGCATAAGGGTCCTCCTCTATGTCCCCCCAAATGCAACCAATAGAGTGGTGGTGGGGGGACATGGGAAAGGGACTTCTCAGCAGTAGCACCCCAATTGTGGAATGTCCTCCCCATAGAGATCTGATTGGCACGAACATTGGTTTCTTTTCAGCACCAAGTGATAATATGACTTTTTGTTAAAGCCTTTGGGGCCTAACTTAGGGTGCATCTACACACAGTTTAACACCACTTTAAGTTTTGTAGCTCCATCCTGTGGGGTTCTGGGATTTGTGGTTTTGTAAGGCTGTTTGCCTTCTCTACAAAAGAGTGCTGGTGCTTCAGTAAACTACAAATCCCAGGATTCTGTAGGGTGGAGCCATGGCAGTTAAAGTGGTATCAAACTGCATTACTTCTACAGTGTAGATGCACGCTTAGTTTTAAATATACAAGCACATGGTTTTAAATTGTTGCAGCCTTTTAAGCTATTTTAACTGTTCACGTACACTTAACGGTTAACCTGTTACCTTGTTTAGTATGTTTGTGTCCTGTTAAACTTATTTTATTGTTTTAATGTATAATTGTTTATATTGGTTTCTTTTACGTCATCCTGAAATCCCATGAGAAAAGGTGGGACAGGAATATTTTAGTAAATAAATATATTAAAATAAAATACCCCCCCCCACACACACACACACTGCTCCAATTAGCTCTGGGAGCAAAACTTCTAAGTTTTTTTCCCTGCCAGGGCTAATAACAGCTGTAGGGGAGGAAAAATTTTCACCTATACCACAACAGGGAGGAAGGGTTAAACCCCTCTCCCCATGCCACCTTGCCACCCCCACAGCTGCTATTTAGCAGGTGGGGGCCTCCAATACACTTTAAATGCAATCCTGTATTTAACGTCACGTCTAGTTTGACCCCAATTGTGTTCACACTGAAGTTCAGAAACATAATAGATATAGTCATATTTGAAGCTAGTCTCTCCAGGGGCCAAACCATCGTGAAGTAATCTAAAATATGACCCTCAGAGGTGCTCTTTGGACAACATCCAGCCATAGATCTCATTCTTGTGAGAATGTAAATAGAGCAAACAGGGCCTTCCACTCAACGTGAAAAGAACATTTTTATTCATGCATGTTGGCGTGGCTCAAGTCATTCAGAAGACCAGAGCTGCAAATTGTGGGGGTGAGAGAAAGGGAGACAGATACTTGAATGATTTTCTCTGCAAATGGTATTTAGCCATGTGCATGCATGTGTGTCTTGGAAAGAGCCTGCAAAGGCTGTTAGTGTGACTGCCTTTCTAACTTCTTAACTTGTCAGCATATCCCAGAGTTTATAATGCACATGCACACAGGACTTGAGCCAAAAAGGCTGTCTAGCCGCAGATCCAGATGTGGGGGCCACTGCACAGCCAGCCAGCTCAGCTCTCCCTGAAACGACTTTCAGACTAAACAATTGTGACTTGGCTGTGAGAGGCAGCGTGATTCCAGATGCTGCTTTCCTTTCACATTGCTTTAATTGGGCTGGCAGGCGCAAGGGCTCTTTCAGTGAGAGGAAAGCTTCCCCATGAGACCACAATGTATTGGCAATGCTCCCACACTGCTACCTTAAGAGAGAGGAGGGAGCAAAAGGGAGGAGGCCAGGAGAAAAGGAAGGGGAAAAAAATTGAGAACAAGTTTCCAAAGTGTTTACGGCTACAAATGGCTGTTGCTTTGCTTTTTGTCTTCCAAAATTGTCACCTTTTTATATTAACTCAAAACCTGAATAAATGATATATGTGGTCTTGTCACTGATAAGAAATTTGGATTGATTTCTAAATAGAAATCAATGTGATTCAGTACACATTTGTAAGCTCAACCCTGGTGCTGGTGCTTTTTTTAAAAAAAAATGGTTACATTGCCAGATGCCATGGATGGTTATGTGCTGACTTACAGTTGTGGTACCAGAGCTTGGAAAAGTTCCTTCTTTGGACAACTCTCAGGATCCTCCTGCTAGCTTGACCACTACAGGATTTTAGGAGCTGTCATCCAAAAAAAGGAACTTTTCCAAGCTTTGTGGCACTTAGCCTCCATATCCCTGCTCTGTAACAGGCCTACTCTTATACCTCAGCTTAGTCAAGTCTTTTAATTTTGATCTGTTTTATATATTAAAATCCCTCTGCCTTGACTCATATTTCCATGGAAAATACGAGGTCCACAAATACCTCCTGATGGGGATGAAATACTTCATACTTTCCTGCTGGGGATAAAATATCCACTTTGGGGCTAAATACCCTAAAAACAACAGATCCCACCTGATCTTGGAAACTAAGCAGGGTCAGCCCTGGTTAGAACTTGGAATTCCAGGTGCTGTCAGCTATATTTCAGAGGAAGGAACTGGCAAAACCACCACTGAGTATTCCTTGCCTAAGAAAACTCTATGAAATTCATGGGGTCATCATAAGTTAACAGGCAACTTGAAGGCACACGCATGCACACATACACACACACACACAGAGAGAGAGAGAGAGAGAGAGAGAGAGGAGATTTTCACATGCGTAAAGTATTCCCAATGCAGATCGGGACAGAATTGTTTCTGTCCCGGAAGCAGCACCGCGTTTCGCACGCCCACTTCCCTCTCCCAATCTCCCATTATCATCACTCTGTGCTTGTTCCATTTCCCTCCTGATACCTTCCGCGATTTTTTATTAACGAGGGTTTGTCATTAATAAAAAATCACGGACGGTATCAGGAGGGAAATGGAACGAGCACAGAGTGATGATGACGGGAGATCGGGAGAGGGAAGTGGGTATGCGAAACATGGCGCTGCTTCTGGGACAGAAACAATTCTGTCCTGATCTGCATTGGGAATACTTTACGCATGTGAAAATCTCTGTAGTCTCAGAACCACTGACAATAATCTTTGAGAATTCCTGGAGAACAAGAGAGGTCCCAGCAGACAGGAGGAGGACAAATGCTGTCCCCATCTTCAAAAAGGGGAAAAAAGAAGCCCCAAATAATTACCGCCCAGTCATCCTGACATCAATGCTAGCAAAGATTCTAGAGCAGATCATTAAACAGATAGCCTATAAGCATTTAGAAAGGAATGCTGTGATCACTAATAGTCAACACGGATTTCTCAAAAACAAGTCATGCCAGACTAATCTTATCTCTTTTTTTGATAGAGTTACTAACTTGGTAGATGAAGGGAATGTCGTGGATGTAGTGTATCTTGATTTCAGTCAGGACTTTGACAAAGTACCCCATGATATTCTTGCAAAAAAATTTTTAGTAACATATGGCCTAGACAATGTGACTGTTACTCTCTACACTTGGAGGTCATGGAGACCCTCAAAATATCAACCTTAATTTGGGGAATCAATGTACTCATCTTGGCTATGCAAAGAGGGGGGCAACAAATAGCGGAAGAGCTGTTTGGTAATGGAATGCACTGCCTTGGAGTGTGGTGGAGTCTCCTTCTTTGGAGGTTTTTAAACAGAGGCTAGATGGCCAACTGTCAGAAGTGCTTTGACCGGGTATTCCTGCATGGCAGGAGGTTGGACTAGACAGCCCTTGTGGTCTCTTCCAAATCTATGATTCTATCTACGACTTTTTGGTTTTGGATGGTACATAACAGGCAGCCTTCTGATGACGTGTTAGATCAGGGATCCAGGAGGTGGTTTTCTGCACCTATGACTCTCCAGAGACCACATGTACTACCAGAAATTCAAAACAAAACCCCAGAAGTGAAAAGAAGTCCTTTTCTGCTTCTGAGGAAGGTATGTTCTGATTTTAAATGATGCAGCGGCAATGGGGCCACAATGTATATAAAAGGTGAATTGTTGTTTCTAAGGGCTACCAAAAAAGCCAACTCATTCTTTTTGGAGGGGAAAGAAAGAAGGAAGACCACTTCTGCCTGAGATGGTAGAACAAAAAGGAGTAGACAACAGAATGAAGCCAGGTATTGTTGGTTCTTGAAAGGAGCTCTAATCAGAATGAATCATTATTGGGAACCCCGTTTAGCCACTGCATAAAGCCCAAATGGGAAAACACAAAGGGTCAATACATCCATCTAATAAATAAACATCTAATAAACAGAATAACTGTCCCACATTGCTTCCCAAAATCAAATATACATTAAGCTCTCTCCCTTTCATACCCATGGAATACCTGTGAACATGGCAAAAAGAAAAATCCAGTACTTCTAGGATTTAATAAAATGCCATTAATTATAATATCATATCATAATCTAATCTAATAGGATTTGAGAACCAGAATGATATAATGGTTTGAGTATTGGACTACGACACTGGGAGACAAGGGTTTGAATCTCTACTTAGCCATGGAAACCCAGTGGGTGGCCTTGGGTAAGTCACACTCTGTCAGCCTCAGAGGAAGGCAAGAGCAAACTCCCTCTGAACAAATTCTGCCAAGAAAACGCCATAATAGGTTTGCCTTAGGGTTGCCATAACTCAGAAATGACTCAAAGGCACACAGCAACAAGATTTTACTTCATTGACCACATTATAGTTGGTCTTTGTAGCTATAGATATCGATATACTTTTACACTATACAATTATAGCACTATGATTCTACTTTAATTGCCATGGCAACATCTTATGGAATTTGAAGTCGAAGGCTTTCACGGCTAGCATCCATAGATTTTCCTTGGGTTTTTTCTGTGTTGTGATGCAGGTGAAACGTCAGAAACAAACTATTCCAGAACATGGCCTCACAGCCCGGAAAAAAAACCAAGGAAAATCTATTTTATGGAATCCTGGAATTTGCAGTTTAGGGAGATACTGGAGCAATCTGGCAGAGAATTCTAGAAACTTCACAAAACCACAAATCCCATGATTCCATAGGATGGAATCATGGCAGTTAAAGTGGTATCATAGTGCTATAACTGAGTAGTGTAAATGGAGCCATGTTTCATTTTGAAGGGTTAGGATGAATTTGCTGGTGTCTAAGATGCCTTGCACTCTGCCGCTTCTTGCTGTTACGGATTGACACAGTTGCCACTTAGGAAACTAATGTTTAAAAGTGTTGTGGACACAGTTCTGTAATCTACAGCCATGGTTCTCAGTTTTCATCCTTCTTACGTCTGGGAATTCTGCTTTCAGAATCCCTTACCATCAGTCAAGTTGGTTGAGAGTTCTGGCAGTGAAGACCTTGGCAGACAGCTGAAGATCTTTGGACTTTATCAGATGAGCGTCCAAAAACTCTGTAATTCTGCAACTGTGGATAATGGAAACATTGTGGCATTATAACACTTACCATCGCATGTTGCTGTAAGCACACAAAAGAACTGCCACAGAATCATTGCACGATGACCACAAGCACTTTAAGAACAGGAGTTTACTTCCACAATTTGGCACGGGCAAGATCTCAGTGGTTCTCACGAGAAGACATGAGCATGCTTAAAAGTCTAAAAACAGCTAAATTAAGAAACAAAATGAACACACAAGCACTGAAACAAACCTAAAAACTTGCCAACAAAACAGGCCAGTGTATAAAAAGAGCATCCTGTGCTTTGTTTTCGCATTCTCACCTGGATGTTTCCTTGCTGACAACTGCCCAGTCATGCTGTAATCTCGCGATTACAACAGGGCATAGTTTTACACGCTTTCAATTCCACGAAAACAGTGCTATTGAAGATCTATTGATGGGTTTTTCCTGAGTGGGGAATGGGATAACCACGACATTATGCAGTAGTGGGGCCCATTTTTGCTACCCTGACATCGTTATCCTGCTATTTTTGACACGTCTGATAAGTCCTTTGAGAACCAGAGGCCTATAGATTTGCAAATATTCTTACCAATGCATCAGCCTATTCCATATGTGTATTTAGTACATCACCAGCAGAATTTTTTTTGCCACACATTGAAAGAATCCAGAACTCTGAAATGGAAATCTTTATCTCAAATAGATCAAGTGTTTTGTACTCATGTTTGGTCCCATACAAGGAGACAAAGTCAAACAATGTTTTCCATCGGGCCAGAAAGAATTGTTTAAAGCTTCAATCTTTGGGATAAAAAAATTGATGCAGCAAGACATACGAATTTTAGATTTCGAACCTATTTGTGTGAGGAGGAGTTGTCTACACATTTAAAATACTCCTCATTCAATCTGAATAGACTGCAATCTGGCCACACAAAATTCGCAGCCTATTTGGGATATTCAGAAAGAGAGAGGTTAAAACCACAAACCTAACAGTAAAAGGATTCATGGGATTCATTTCCCAAGTCTCTTGGGAAATGCGCATAGATGTGCATTTTTGCACTTGTGGCTGTCTGAATTTGCATTGCTTTGCATTTTCCTTCTATTGACCTTTATAGGAGCGTGTAGTTGCTCCATTCAAATAGATGTAAATGGATGCGAATAGATGAAAAAAAGGTGTAGACAAAATGGTGTCGCTGTGAATGGGTGAAAATGCACACTCCCTCACAGTATACCATTGCATCTAGACAAGCCTTGTTTGTGTGTGTTTAATCACACACCATTCCAGCGGCTGATTGTGGAGAAAGATACTCTTCAGAGTTTTGCCCAATGGAGTTTCAAAAAAGGGGATGCCTTGGGATTAAAAAAAAAAAAGAAGAATTATACCAAGAAAAGCTTTTCTGACACTTACAGCTTTCCTACTCTACTCTTTTCTACTCTGGGAAATATGCTGGACACTCTTATTGCAAATTGGATGGGCATTCTCCTAAGCAGAAGAGGCCCAGACTCAAAGGCACGCAGAGGGCAAGTTGTATGGCGGCGTGCCGGCACTTTGAGGCCTGCCTGACAATCTTTTCTTTGTTTGTTTTCCTTAAAACTGGGAGGTCTGAATTCCTGCTGGATACTGTATTTTTAAACTCAGGAAAAGCAAGTCAGCCACCTCTTTTCAGGCAAAGCATACAGGAGTGGCAGGTACTTCCTAGAAAACAAGGTATCTCGGGATGAGGGTTTAAAAGGCAAACAGAAGGTAAAAGGTGTGTGAGGGAGGGAATATATATTCTGCCAAATCCTCTACTTTACTTTTCAAGCCAAGTTGGCTAGGAAAGTTAAAAAATAATCAGGAATATATCCTAGACAGAAAAGGCCCTAAATATAAGCTACGTCTGCACCCTTACAAGTCCCTTTACTCACGAATTTAAAAAAAAGAGGGAGAACAGAAGGAAAGCAATACCATTTTTTTTTGTTTTAAAACTTTTCTCTCATTAATTTTTTTAAAAATCCTCCAATAAAAGGAAAACATGGAAAGAAAAACAAACTATTAGAAAAGAGAGGAGGGAGGAAATGTTATTTAAAAGGTTACCAGACCACATCATTTTCCAATGATATTATATACTCCCTGCAGTATCCAAAATATATATGGGCCCTATGCCAAGAATGTAAAAAAAAAAAAGTTTAAAAAGAGGCGTGCACATACAGGGCATAGACACAACATCTGGACAGAGGCTGAACAAAACCTCCATTTATCACACTTAATCCTGCAATGAAGCAGTCAACAGTTTACTTCTGTTTTGCTAATTTAGACCCTTTCATGATTCTGAGATGGAAAAGTGCAAGTTAAAAGCTTTGAATTAAGTGTCGTTTTGTGAGTCTACTTTTAGCTTTCTTACATCTTCTGATTTGTTTTATATGTATAAAAAAACCCTTTCCTTTCTTTCCACAGTGGGTCTCCCCCCCTTTTTTTATATATATACAATTGAGTAGTGACTGTGGAGATGTGGCACATCCAATATCTCAAAGAGGCAGCTTATAGACAAAAAAGCATGCATAGAAATGGCGGCCAGACTTACCTGGGAATGCATTTGTGAACAGTCTCGGGTACAGTGTGAGGGCAGGCACCATCTTTGCCCATGGCATGTCAATATCCTTCTCTAAAGATTCTAGGTAGTTCCCATCAGCTTCCTGCAATGATGGGAGACTTGGTCAATCAGAAGCCAGCCTGCCTCTCCCAGGTGGGTATCACCAATATAGGACTTTATCAGATGTGACAAATATGGCATCATAAGAATGCCTAATGATCGTGTCAGGGCACACGTACCAGACAACATCATCCTTTCAGGATCATATCTAGTTTAAAAGCTGTCCTATTTTATTGTTGGGACAAACCGTCAATAGATCTCCCATTCCGCTTTGTTGCCAGCATTGCCAGTGTTTGAATCCTCCCACCATTGTACTCACGTGAATACAGCGTCAATGGACAAATACTTCCGGGTGAGACTGTGACAGCCAGGAAGGGGGCACTCTTTTTATGACCCACCACCACCACCATGTACTTGGGACTTTAAATGTGTGATTTTGTGCTTTGCTGTACTTTTTGTGTGTGTTTTTGCTTTATTTTTAACATTTTCCACACTAGTGTCTTTTCACAAGAATCATGAGATTTCAACTCCAGAAGTAAACGGAGCTCTGTTTGTGCTCCATTACAGCCAGGAAGCCTCGTTGACGCTGCTCAAGGTAAGTGTGGTGGTGGTATCTTTTGCCGGCATAAAAATACCACAATTTATTTCAGCAAAAGAATAGTAATGTGGGGTGGTTTGATAAAGTCCTATAGTCTTCAGTCAGGTCTGCCAAGATGCATGCAGCCGTTCCTCTCCCCTGGAGTGTCTAAATTATTCCAGCTTGGAGCTTCTTCTTACCCTCCCTCTGCTCTCATATAGACTTATACTCTTTGCATTTCTTGGGGGGTCCATTTCTCTTTTATCAGTGCTGTTACTCTTTGTCACAACTGTTTGGCAGTTGTGGCATGAAGCTAGATTCACTTGTGGAGTGAGACAAGGGACCTTGTGAATGTAGGCTAAGAGGGCTACCCACCCACCCTGCCTGGCGTTAGTAAGGAGCTTCTCCACTGCTAGGTACGAGGGGAACCACACAAAGGCTTTCACGCACATGAAATCCCATTTCTGTCATCCCAGGTTACACCGCCATCCCCCACCAGCAAGCAGGTTTGGGGGCATTGGGATTTCATCAGTCAGCTGGCTGGTCTTCCAGGATCCATGCCACATGCTAGACCAAGCCTTTCCAGTAGTAACCAATAAAAGTTAGGGTACAAGAAGATGTTGTTGCAGATCCTTCGTTGCCAAAAATCCACCCCCCCCCCATTTCACCACTGGTATCATAAAATCTGCACACTTGTCCTGAACCCTCAGTTTTTGGATGGCCTTATATTTGCCATGAGAAATCAGGTCTGGATTTCCAGTGGCAAAGTATACCTTTACCGAGCAGAGGCTTCAATCATTTCTGGATAAAGGGGGGCTGGCCACTCTCACACATGCCTATTAATATCAATTTATCTAACTAGAGAAGATGTGTATAATTTTGTAAAACAGTATTTTTCAAAGTGTATAATTCTGTATTTTTATATATTCCCTTGGTAGTTCCTTTGGAGAATATTATCAGATAGGGACAAATATAGTGTCCCTATCTCGCTATCTCCTATCCCACCCCACTCCCGTCTCATGGGCCTGCATTCACTTCCTGGAAAGGAAATCACGGCCATTCTCGCAAATAAAAAAGGTAAAAAATTGCACCAAGCACAAAAACACATTTTTTTTTAAAAAAAACCCAAGTAATCCGGGGAGGGGGAAAAAGTGTGCCACTTACCTCGATGTCCCAATCTCAACCGGACGTGTTTGGCAGGAACCTCCCAGTGAGGCTGGCATCGCACCAGCATAACGGGGCGCCTTTTTGCTCACCTGTTGTTCCATTACAGAAATGGAATGACAGGTCAATTCACAGCTTAGCTCATGAATAAAAAGGATCACCTGCAGAATGGAAGGGGTACAGGAGCATAACGACACAGGGACAACGTCGTTTGAAAGGGAAGCCCTTTTGCGATCTCCTATCATCCATGTCGTGTGATATTTAGGTCATCTGATAATCTCCTTTGTCTTCAAAGAGTGTTCAGAAAGTTCACTTTAGGCAAAATGTAGCTGTAGTGTGTGATCTATAGTTTGGTGAGGCACCAGAACTCTTTGGCAGAGAATTCTAAGTGCCCCTCCCTAAACTGCAAATCCCAGGATTCCATAGGATATTGCTGTGGGGATTAAAGTGGAATCATGGGGCTATAATTGTGTAGCATAAAAGGGTCCAATGTTTCAGCAGGCTTTGACCTAATTTTTTGTGGGAAACTGCTGTTTCTGGAAAACAGTGTTCTCTCTATCTTGAGCTGATACTATATTTGTTGTTTGTGTTATGTGCAATGCTGGCAGGATGAGACAGATTACTCAGATACTGGGTAGTATGGAGTGTGCAGTAGTGATAGCCTTTTAGCCAATCATTTCTGCTGGAGGATAGTACTATGTGGTCCAGCCTGCCCTGCACCCTGTAAAGTAGCTTAACACATTTAGGTGAAAGGAAAAATGCTTTTCCATTACCAGTGTTAAAAGTAAGATTCAACAAGTTTTAATTTGTAAGCCAGCTTGAGTTCCAGTTTGAGGTGGGGTGGGGGATGTAGAATATAAATTATTATAATTTCAAGTCCAGTTGGCTTCTGTAGGTGGAAGTGGGGGACACACACATTTTTGTCTTCAAGGAGAAAAATGCTTTGGGCCTACCCTGATTGGGTGATTTTACAGTCATTTTTATTGAATAATTCTTGCTTTTTTTAAGCCTATGATTTCAATCACCTCAGTGGAACAGTGGAATAGAAGCCTTGGAAAAAAAATAAACAAGTAAATAAATAAATACAGTCATACCCCTGTCTCTGTGGAGCCAATATCTGCAGTTTCAGTGAAACCAATATCTGTGGCTTAAAAAATAGGGACACATTCCATAGAGTCATGCTGGAAAATGCCTAGAAAGGTATACTCTCTAGGCATCTTCTAGGTCCTCCAATGCAACTCCATGGCATGTTTGTACTGGAAGTCCTTTGTTTTAATAGGGTTTGTGATTATCCATGGTTTCCAATATCCACGGTGTGTCCATGAACTGAACCCCCATGGATATGGGGGTCTGACTGTAGTATACATTAATTAGATATGTCACCTAAATCTGCCAGCAGACACTTAAGGAAATAGATTGGGTGCCTCCTTTCTCTAACCTTTATATCAGCGTTAAAACCCTAGTTGAAGAAGATGCCAGTTCCCATGAACTGCAATATAGTTGCTTGGTACCTGTGAAAAGCTAAACTTTTTTTTTTAAGCTGACCAATCACTGACTATAGTTAGCAGCCGGGTTGGAAAACTGTGGCTACAAGATGCACTAATTTGTAAGGGTGTGTAAATTTCAACACAGTGCCAAATCGTATCACCCTCTAGCATTCAAAGGTCATGAATCAAGCTTTCTCCCAAAATAATAAGAATACAGTTAAATTTGTAAGATATTAAACTTATTTTTACATTAGGTTTTTTTTTTAATTATTATTATTATTTGGCTTTTGGGCCCCACTGCCAAGCTTTTTGTATTTTTTAAACTAAAAACCCTAGAGCAAAAGCAAATTAAAACAGAAAAGAGTAATATTTCATACCGAGTAGCTTAATCATGGAACAAGGTTCATAGGCAAACAGATAGTGGTAAACCCCATGTTACCAATGTCAATATGGTATCTTTTATTTAGCTTTTTAAATACCTCATATTACCATCCTATGTCTGTAGATCTTGGGGGTGGAATGTACAATCAGCAGAACAACCTTGTTAACAATAATTCAAAACAATTAGAACACACAATGTAATAGCTCAAAACTCAAGCAATGATCACTAAGGACTTTATCAGATGTTGCCTTTAAAATGTTCTTTTGCTAGCATTAAAAAATTGATTTTTATGCCAGCAAAAGAACACTCCCCCCTGCAGTTACCTCTAATTCTGGACAGCTCCAGCAATGAAAGAGGAAGCAAACAGAACTCCATTCACTTCATCCTTTGAAATCCCGCGAAATATCGCGAGACTTCATTGTGTGGGATTTAAAAACAACAACAATAAAAACATTTTTAAACACACAAACACACAATTAAAAACTTACAATTAACCCAGGGAGGGTCAATAAAAAGAGTGTCTTACCTGGATGTCACGATCTCACCCAGAAGTGTTCGTGCCGGACTGGCCACTGACGGGGTAAGTACAGGGGGGGGGGAGGCACAAGGTTTCACATGCTGGCTATGCCAGCAAAAAAACGACAAGGAGAATCAATTGATAGCTTAAGCCGTCAATTAAAAAATACAGGATTTTATGGGGACATAACTGTGAAAGGGGGACGTTGTCTGATATGCGCACCCTTTTGTGGCTATGTGGCATTGTTATGATTGCCATATTTGCTGCATCTGATGAAGTCCTAAACCTCAATTGTTTGGGTGAGCAGCCAGGTTGTAACCTGGCACCAAAATGAAGCCAACATTGGTGTCAATCACACCAAAGGGGGTGCATTGTACAATCAAGGTGCTACAGCTATGACGCCCTTCTCCCATTCTCCAGTTGGTATTCTGCTTCCTATCATGAGACATGGAGCCTCCTTGCAGCAGATCAGGTAGGTATATATAGGGCCAGTAAATGTAAAGTTCTCTATTTAAAAAGATAATGTTCTAGGCATAATTACCTATTTTGCATGGCTGTTGGTACACATGCATATCTTCTTTATGTCTGTTTGCAATCTCTAAAATCAGCCAAGAGCAACTCAATTTAAAAAGTTGTAATTCCTGTTAATTATACCGTCTGTGCACCATCTTGGAACGACAGGGATATGTTCTTGGTGGCTGCTCCCCATTTCTGGAATTTCCTTCCTTTTAAAACTTCTGTGCATGCTCTTCCAGCACTGATGTAAGACTCAAAAACATTTTAAGAATTCATTAACCAGTTACAAGAATGTTAGTATCAGTTGAACTTGTTATATTTGGTAAATTTAATTTGACATTTTTCTTTTAATTATTTCATATTATAACATTTGCTATCTGTTCTGGGGATAGAATTGTTTAATAATGTACAACTACATAAACTGATATTAAGTAACAGTTGATCTCTGATTCATGTAGTAAATTTGATGCTCCATTAATGCCATCTTATCAGTCCAAAAAAGGCCCTGTTTAATCATTCGTCAATTTTGATTAAAATATCTCCCAGTGAGCCAGTTTGATGTAGTGCTTTGAGTGTTGGACCACAATTCTGGAGACCAGAATTCAAACCCATGCTCAGTCATGAAAACCCATTCGGTGACCTTGGGCAAGTCACATGTTCTCAGCCTCAGAAAACTTCATGATAGGTTTGCTTTAGGGCTGCCATCAAGTCAGCACAACTTGAAGACATGCAACAACAAAAAATCATGTGGAAGTTTCAATTGTTTAAATCAGACCTAGCCATAGCTTTAAGTAACAGGCTTATCGCACAAAGAAGGGAAGTGGAAATGAAGCCCGAGAGTAACATGTCCCACCTTGCCTTATCGCACAATGTCGGCATGTTTCAGCTGTTCTCCTGTTCTGATCCCATGGGAGATGGTAGTAAAGGCCAGTCTTTTTGCTAATGGACTTTTCCAGTTAGCAAAAAGACTCATGTTTACCACCATCTCCCTCAGGACCGGAATGGGAGAACAGCTAAAACACACCAACATTGTGCAATAAGGCAAGGTGGGGGGTGCTATTATCGGGGTGCACTGCTGCTTCCTCCCCTCATGTGAGAAGCCCCTCAAATGTACATATACAAATAAACACAACTTCAGATTTCTTTTCTAGTCCTCATTTATCAACCATACGTACTATAGATCACTTTTCTACACAATGTCCACCATCAGCTTACTTGAAGCTGTGGAATAACAGACTATGAACTCTGCTTGATTTTACAACATACAGGGTGATGGATCACTGAACTATGTTGTAAACATGGATGGGAGGGTAGGGAGTAACTATAATGTACTTTCAAAATTTAAAAATAAATAAAAATAAAAGCTTCAGGTTTCCCTTTTTTTCACAAGGTATCACAAACATAAGCAGAGTACAACTGCAGATATTTGCAGGTTAGCTGAAGATACCACAGTTTTCAAGACATACTTTCTGTCTAGGAGATCTGGTTTGTTCTTGCCTACTTCTTTAGTACTCTCTCAAGTTAACCTGGCTGTAATTTGATGTGTTTGCGACTATAGTATCAGAAGTTCCAAGGATAACAGCTTGATACATTAGTGCTAAATGTTCAGGATGCAGTACCTGAGTTATAACACCAGCCTAATGAATTCCTGTTTATTGTAGAATTGTATAAATGTGTAACCTGTTTTAGAATCATTTGTATGTGAGGAACAACTTTCCCTTGTTTGTTGCTTGTGGATGCCAACAATATAGTTCTCAAAGCATAAGAATCCAGTTTTAAATCAACAGAGATCTATAGACGAAATTAGACTTGCATTCACAGTCACTTTTTACATTCTCAGTACACAAAGATTTACTATTTGAGATGCGTTATAGGTTCTTCACCCAATGTGCAGATTAGTTAGTTAGGAACCAGTTGTCTATATGAGGCAAAAAGAAGCAGATTTCTCTGCAGTAACGGCAACTTGCAGCTGCAATTTGTCTTAATAGTTTTTTTTTGGGGGGGGGAGCAGGATTGGCAGATGGCCGGCATGCAAAGTGAATCAACGGGCATGCCTGCAAATCAAGATGGTGGCCACAAGTGAATTACTTGCGTTTCTATTCTCACCAGTTGTCACCACCAAACAGTATTTAAAAAAAAAAAAGCATATCCAAGGTGTGAAAGTGCAAAATTTCTCCTTAACAGGAAAGGGGGAAAAACCCGTTTTATCGCATTAGCTCTCATTTGCTAAGGCAAAAAAAAAGCATGCCAGTTCTGGGTGCTTGCCTTGTAGCAAGCCTCACTCCCACACTCGTCTGGCCAATCAGCTTTCAGCTTCTGCTTCTTTGGGAAAGCAAATCAATTTGGTCACTTGTCCCAATGAGCAAGATTGTGCATTCCCCCCAGGAAAACTCCGGGAAAGCCACAAAGGCTTTTCCTGCAGAGTATATGACATATTTAGCCCTCCTCCTTCTGAATACAGTGATACAACATGGGATGCCATTAAGACAGACTGTATACTCTTTGCATTCCATGAGGAGCATTTTCACCATTTAGATAACTCCTTATATAAATGTTTATATCCTGCCCTCTGGTCATGAGATTTTGGGACAGTGTAAAATAAATTCAACTTAACAATCACTTTTGAAAAGACAGAGTAAAATGGGTTCAAATAGTTTGAAACTATTTAAAACCATGCAAGCACAAGGGTTTGTGTAAATCCAATTAGACCCAAAAGTTTTAGTGAACAACCATGTTTTCACTTGGTATCAAAATGACAGCAACAATGATACCAATTGGCCTCCCAGACAAGGGTGTTCCATAACTTGGGTGTCACAGCAAAGAAAGACCCCACTCAGATTGGGGGGGGGAGGTGTTTCCTGCTGTATTAGCCAAAGGCACATGTGACAACTCTTTTCATGGTAGAATGCAAACTTGCTAATAGCTACTTTTGTCAGCCATGCATGTCATGAATTTCCATTGTCCCTTATTGCTATTTTGAAAACTTTGCAGCACTACACACCCTCATGTTTTTCCGTGAAGAAACTCTGTAGCCTCAGTTGAAAGGTCCTTCATGGGAAAACTTCACAGCCTCTGCTGAAAGAGCTGAGTAGTCACAGTAAGCTGTAAAGGGACACACTAGAAGAAACTACCCAAAAGGTTTGGTTGAAAGAAGCTCTTTGCATGGGGTGGGTGGGTCAAACTAGACTGTAAATTTAACAGATCTTTAGAAGAAGTGTTCCTCAAGAAGCAAAAGAGATCTGTTTCTCATAGCATATTATGTCCCTTGCCTACATATCATATCATAGAATCATAGAGTTAGAAGAGACCACAAGGGCTGTCCAGTCCAAACCCCCCCCCCGCCATCCAGTCCAACCCCTATATCTTGCATTTAGCATGCTTTGTTTTGTGATTGGCCCCTGGAAGGTAAACACAGGCATAACACTGAAAGTTTGATTGCTGAGATGCATATCTTTAAGTCCATTCCATTATGGGAGGAATAACTGGTTAATCAGGTTAGTCACAGAAATAGCCATTTGTCTTAAAGTCTCATTTGACCCTGGATTGCAACCACCCCAAGAAACTCCCTGAGTTGGTTGATCTACAACTCAAGTAACTTTCTTGCAATGTTTAAGTAAGTTGCTTTTTTTGGTCAGTGGCCAAGCTGGCAGGAGAATTCTGGGAAGTGCCAAAAAGTAATATTTCCAAACTCTGTCCCCTTGCTATATCCTGTGCACGTTCTTAATCTTGCCCATGTGACCAGGAAAAGATTAAATGTCCAAAAGCCGTATGGGCTATAGGTTAGGTTGTGGCTATGTTATTTAAACAGTTAAGGGCAGGGAATGTTCTAGAAACTTTTCCATTACTCTGAAGTCTGTGGTACATTAGTAAATCTTCCCTGAAAATGGGGGAGATGGCATTTTCTTCTTTGCCAACAAGTTTCTTTCCTCTGCCTGCAGCTCTGAAGCCAGATGTTGAACTGTTAGACCACTGGTAAGCAATCTTCCTGAAATCCCAAGCTCAGAAAGGTCTAGGGGCTACATCCAGCAATGAGCAGGACCTTTAAAAAGTAGAAGGGTCAAAATGTGATTTTAAATATTTTAACATATTTAGCATGCATAGATTAACATATACGTATTTATGCCTATGAGAGAATGGCACTTCTGATTAAATATGTTCTGTCCCATTTAGAGTTATGCCATATTTCAGTCTTTAAGAAGAAACAAGGTTTTCCTGCTTACAGGGCTACCCTTCTGGAATTTTCTAAGTAATCACGATCACCAACAAACATCTACTGCTTTCTATGCTTTGTACATTTCAGGTATGTGCAGGGCACTTTGTAGTCAGTCAGTAGTAGTAAGAAAAAACCATTTAGGACTTTATCAGATGAGCCCCTTAAAACGTTCTTTTGCTGGCATAAAAAAATCCATTTTTATGGATTTATGGAATGGAGCTCCGTTCACTTCCTCATTCAAAATCCCACAGATTATCGCGAGACTACTCCAAAGAACCTCAAAGAACACGCAAAAAGTTACACAAAGCAAATAAACACAGTTTAAAACTTACGAGTAACCCAGGGAGGGTCATAAAAAGTGTGTCACTTACCTGGATGTCGCGATCTCACCTGGAAGTATTCATGCCACACCAGCCATTGATGCTGCATTCATGTGAATACAATGGCATGAGGTTTCACATGCCAGCAATTAATCACATGCCTGGATTAAAGTGGCATTCCCCAAGTCTGGTGCGGATAGGACCATACATCATGTGGCATTATCACACAAGATTTGGGGGGAAAGGCCACATGTTGTATGGCATCATTGGTCCAGATTCGGGGGGGGGATTCTGGGTTTTTCAGTAGTATAGGCAAGCCCTATGTTCCCTCAGCTTGAAGGAAGTTTTGCTATAGATATAAGACTGAAGGCCCCCACAGAATGCTGATCTGATCCTCCTGGGTCACAACTTGAGGAGCAGTGTCAACACCACAACTTCAGCTTTGAAGGACAGCAAAGATTTCCAAAAAAGACTATTTTATTCCAGGACAGGGTAGGTCCAAGAACAGGGCCCTGTCAGTCCAAAGTCTAAGTTGGCAGGGTTCAAACAGAGAGCAAGTAAGGGCTATCCAAAGACTGGGTCAAGGCAGTCTGAATTCGAGCATAAAGGATCCACACAAGGAGCAGACAAGTCACATGAGGGCAGTCCAGAGGTGCAGTCCAAAGCAGGCCAAGTATAACAGGCCTGTTGGGCTTGTCTATAAAAGACTATAAAATGTGATTGGTGTTCACTAATGCCAATTTGCTTTCATTTGTCTCAACAATTTTTTGGCAAGATCACAGGCATGTGAAGTTATCCACATTCATTGTTCAAAAGGGCATACCTGCAAATCAAAATGGTGGGCACAAGTGATTTACTTGCTTTTTTATTCCCACCAGTTATCACTGCCAAACAATATTTTTTTAAAAAAGTATATCCAAGGTGCAGAAGTGCAATATTCCACTTAAATAAACAGAAAAAGAGAAGAAAAGGCCTGTTTCATCACCTCCACACACAATCGCTACAGCAAAAATCCAACTTAGTGGTTCGGGGCACTTGCCTTGCCAGCAAGCTTTCCACTTACAGTGTTCTGTGGAATGTGCATCAAAGTGAATTGGTTGTCCCAATGAGTGGGAATGCACATTTCCTTTGGAGTTTTAAAGAAAAATATGGGGAAAGCTGCAAAGGTTTTTCCTGCAGATGATTTGCCATGGAGGGCGGGGGCTCCTTCCAAAAAAAGTGGATTGATGTGGGATCTCATTTAGACAAACCGTATTCTCCTCAAATACTATGAGGAGTATTTTTTGCCCTATAGATAACCTCCAGGAAAGGAGCTGAGAAGAGCTGGACCCATAGCAGATGTTGTTTCTAGCAACCTTCCTGACCTAGAACTGAGGAATATAAAGTTGATCTTCCCAGGGCCACAAAATTACAGGCACTTTGCCAGAAGTCTTTCCTTATGAGCAGGATCGAGTTTTCCAGTCCCTGTGCTAGTATTGCCCCAAACTGTTGTACAACATGGCCATGCTGGCTGGGAAATTCTGAAAAGCAAAGTTTAAAAAAACATTGTAAGCTTTATTCTGAATGAGGAGGATCCATTTAGTCAACATGGTTAACAATCACCAATAGAGCTATCCATAATTATTATCCACATCCCAACAATAAGTGAAATAAAAATGGTAAAGCATTGCATCTTAAAAAGTCCCGTAGAAATCAGTAGTAATAATTTGTAGGATACAGCATTCTAGGGCTACACTAAGACAATTGGAGAGGGAGAAGTTACTCATCAACAGCCATTGTGCCAATGTAGCCCTGATCATGGGGCTGAGCTATAATTTTGTAAAAGCATATATCAGACTTAAACTAAACAGTGTCATTTCTCAAAGCACAGCTTAATGAGAACCATATATACAATAACCTTTTAAATCAGACAGAATAATTGTCTAGATTATTGTTTCAATCCCCTACTATTAATGTAATAAATTAATACCAGCACTAATTAATAAACGTCAGTATTCAGGAAGCTGAAATTTGAACACACAATCTCCTACTGTTTTAAAGCTCTCCTTTCTATAGACACACTGATACCAGACAACAGAATATGTGACAACATAAAGCTATGTGTTAGATTTTCCCAAATGTTTGTCTCCTTGAAACCAAAGAGCAAGTGCAACAATCAAATGCTGTTTGTTACAAGTTCCCAGTGTCTTCAAGTGGTGGGAGGTTCCAGGAGCAGCACAAATGGCTTGGGTTTTCTTTGGATGAAAATGCACTGGAGACTTATGTTGTCTTTTGGACATTATCAGATGTGGCAAAAACTGTGGGATTATTATGTCAGGGCAGTGTGAATGGGCCCTGCTATCCCACAACATCATCATCCTTGCGTTATTACCCCGTGCTCCAGCTGCAAAAAAGGCATCTTTCTTATTCAGGTTGTCAATAGCACTCTTTTCTCACTATTGACTGTGTCCGAAACCATGTCTCATTGTAATCATGAGATTACAGCGTGAATGGGTAGTCCTCAGTGAGAAAACATCCAAGTGAGAATCCAAAAATGAAGCACAGTACACTCTTTTTATGAACTGTCCTCTTTAGTTTGCACATTTTTAGGTTTGTTTCAATGCTTGTGTGTTCACTGACTTTCTTAATTAAGGAATTTTTGGAGTTTTAAGCACGCTCAGATCTTCTTGCGAGAACAGTCGAAATCTGCCCATGCCAAATCATCAAAGTAAACTCCCGTTCTTGAAGTGCTAGTTCTCTTCATGCCATAATTCCGTGGCATTTCTTTCGCATGATTACAGCTATGTGCGATAATTGTTATAATGCCAGGATGTTCCCGTTATCTTCATTCGTGGAATTACACCATTTTTAGATGCTAGTCTGATAATGCCCTTTGCAATTTTTCTTTATAAATACATTAGCCCACTTTTGGCATAAGGCCAGCAAAATTGGTAGCCTGGAAAAAAATTCTTCTACCCTCTTAGAGTAATAAACCAACACAACTAAGCAGTCTGGTGGGGGAAAGATAAGATTGGCACTTCCAGGCTGGTCATAGCAAAGCCCTGACATCCTCTGCAAGTAACATGGAAGCGTGGCAGGCATTTCCTTCCTTCATCCTCACTCATCTAACCTGCCTACTTATCTGCATGGAATATCTTATTACCTAGTAAATTCAAGAATAAATAATTTCAAAGATTTTCTCCCTGCTCAGTCTTTTTGAGTGTTTTTCATTTTTAAAAATTTTGTTCATGTGTGCCAAAAAAACCTTTTGAGCAAAAAATTGTGTAAAAACCAATGTTTTAAGCAGAAAGCAGTGTCTTTTACAAAACAAAAAACAAAAAAACCCCAACAAAACTACTCAAAATTAACAAAGAAGTAATTTTTTATGTAACTCAATACAAAAGCACACTCCTGAAGGTGACTAGTTAATGTTAAATTGTGAGTTTTCATAACTTATCACATTGTTCTTTGTGTTGTTTGTTACGTTTCAGTTACATTTTAGTTGTGTTCTAAAAATGTAAGAAAATGGGAGAAAAATTAACAAGCAAATGTTCCTTGTTGTATGGGGAGAAAGCAATAACATTACCAGTTATTATACTGTTTGCAAAAGGAGAGTTGTTATTCCTTTGTTCATGCAAAAAGTAATGTGTGACAGATAGGGCTTTCACATGAAAGAGTGAGACCAGGCTCTTGTACCTTTAATAGCAGTGTGGAACAGGAAATTTCACATCAGGTATAGCTTGTCCTGCTAGCGACATCCTCTTCCACACAACTGTTAAAGGTGTAGGAGTCCTGTCCTCTGTTTCATCTGGCCAGCCTACTTGCAAGTAAATTGTTGTACAAAGTGTAATGTCAGTTGTTTGTGTAGACAATTAAATAAGCCTCAGTACATCCAAGTGTTCTGTAAGCACCTGTATTTATTGGATTTGAGAGTTGACTTTATCAAATCTTGATGGCCTGCAGTATATGTGTATTGACAAGGAAGCAGCTAGATGAGATCATTGATTTGGTCCCATCCTTACCCTGATCGCCTCCTTAATGGAGCTATGTTTTGTTTCATGCTATGTATGGCTTCAAACCAGTTTTCCAATCCTAGCCTGTAGTGACTTGTTACATTTGGTGTTCACAGGGAACCATGGCTTGCATGAAAGCAGAAGTGAAAACTCCTTAGCTCCATGTGGAGAAAAGAGGAGGTAAGAAAGTGGATGTCCAAGCTTGCCTTATGTAGCAGGAAAGCATAGTTCTCCATTGCATCTGAACAAGGTAATTGTTATGAACTGTTTTTCTGCGTTTCACCTCCCAATGATTCTCACACAAAGGAGAGGAAACTTTAGAGTAATGCAGCACCAGATCAAAATCACATTGCAAGAAATGAACATTTCTAAAAGGGTCTGAAATGGTGAGGTTCTGGAATACAGTTGTTCCAAATAAAAGTAAAGGTTGTGATGGTGATGTAAGGCTAGTTAACTACAATTTCTGCTGACATGCCCCCAGTCCCTGCATCTATCAAACTGCTTATCTGCCAGTCCTTCTTCTGTCCATCAAGTTTTTATGAAATCTGGGGTTAAAAATAAATAACTCCTGGAAATGTGTGTGTAAAATATTTATCTATTCACACTTTGCCTAAATCCTTTTGTTTGCCTCAGCTAGAGTAACACACCCTCCAAATGTCTCAGTTTGGCAGGGACAGTCCCAATTAGTCCTCTGTCATCCCAATTTTTCAGCTGCTTTTAAAATGTCCCAGTTCCTCTCCCAATTTCCCCCTTTCTTCTCAGCTTACTTCAGTTGCTGCAAACTGAATTCAAAGTGGGAAAGCAATTTGTACTCAATCAGCTCAGCAAGAGGAAGATGAGAGGAGGGGGGACAGGGAGAATCTTGCCCTTCCCAGTAGGCTCAGGCAAAAGCAAACTTCTGGAGCTTCCCCAACCACGTGGATTGCTCCTCATTAATAACTTTTGCCATCATGACTGCAGTCTGATTTTGCTTGGCTACATGTGTCTCAGTTTTCATCTGTTGGAGGGTAAGTAGTAAACTCATTGAATCGGTGGGATTTACCCAATGATTGACTCATCATTCAATAATTCATTCAATGGGTCTACTCTGCTTAGAAATAAACAATAGGATTCAGACCATGACCTCCACTTCTCTAGGAGTTCCACAAGATCTGTCCAATGTTACATAAATACATTCTTCCTCAGTCCCATGATTCACTTCTACCTCCTTAATACAAACACACACTCAAACTGTCTGCCCAACCTGGTGCCCTCGAAATGTGTTGTACTATGACTCCCATCATATCATGGCAAATAATCACACTGGCTTCTGCTAATGGGGGCTGTACTACAACAGGCTGACTTATACCAGACTGGAGAATGCTGCCCATGTGACCAGTCTATTTGAAAGACTGTCTGCACCCACAGGAAGCTGCCTGGGCCCTAAGATCAGTCATGGATACCCAGTTTACCTGTCTACTTATAAGAGCTAGTAGGGCTCAGACACAAGCAATAGGGCCCTTTCTGTGCTAGCCCCATCTTTGTGGAATGTGGAGACCTAGAAAATGTGTATGGCTCCTTCTATTACTGCTTTTAAATAAGGATTAAAGATTTGGTCATTGTGGTGCCGTTTACACAATGAAAATGTTCTGGGATGAATTCCTGTCGAATCCCGGCTGTTTACACGTACATGGAGTCGGACACGTGTTTTTCGGAAGGGGGTGCCAACATTTGTCTCTCGATCCATGGGATTTTCAATCCTGTGGGTTGTGCTGGTTTTAAAAAAAGTCACTGGAAGATTTGGAAAATCGGAAATGTAAACAGCCTGTGCCAAGATATCACGGACACAGGACATGACCGGAAATTGTCTTGACCATGGGGAGGCTCTGGCCAGTAAGTGGGAGGTCTACCTGCCCCTTTTTTGACCAACCCAAAATTTGAAGATACATCTCCATTGTTCTCCTTGCCATTTACCTGTGCAGTTTCAGTGATGGATGCCAAAACCGTACCTCGCCCCAGGAGAGGCGACCGTGGGATCTCCTGGTCCTACAATGAGACCATAGACCTTTTGGCAATATGGGGCAAGGAAAAGGTGCAGGAAAAGCTGAGGGGGTCCCATAGAAATATCAACCTTTTTGAAAAAATTGCTGCCAAAATGAAAACCAAAGGCCATGAACGCACTGCTGAGGAGTGCAGGACAAAGATGAAACTGATGCGTAAAAATTACCGCCAGGTAAACAACCACAACTCTAAAAGTGGAAACAATGCGGCCACAATGCCCTTTTATAAAGAACTCCATGAAATTCTGGCGGCGATGCCAACTACCACCCGAAGCGGCTGGGGAGCACAACCGACATTGTGCATGTTCCGCGTGGGTTGGTGACTCCCCATCATGCTCCCCTACCCGACGAAGACGTGGGATTCCCTCCCTCATCCCAGGAGATGCTGCAGGGATACTCGGAGGAATTGTTCTCACATCCCCTAGGTAAGTTTTTTTTTTTAATTTTTTAAAATTTGTTCATATTATGTGAAAACTCGATTAAGTACATACTCGGATTTCAAAATCTGACCAATTGAGATCTGTGCTTGGTATTTTAATTTGCTCGTGCCAATTCAATGCATGATATGTATTTTACTTGTGCTGGCTATTACATTTATAAGTTATTAGGTTTACTTTCATTCCCCAGAATAAAAGGCATTAATGTGAAAACTCGGATGTGTAAAAATCCATTTTCACAACTTCACAACCGCATCTGTAACCTGGTATAATGAAGTGTTGCATCTTAGTTATATGTTCTTTGTGCCTCTGCTGCTTGTTACAAATCCCCATTTCAACATATTTGCGTACATGACCACCGAATGTGCTGCTGTGGTCCATGAGTTCTCCTTTATTTTGCAAATTAGGGCAGTTAAAGCCAAATGGCATGCATCTCTGTATGTGCCCTAGGGATGTAAAATTGTGTGTGCATCTGGGCACGTTTACTATGGCGTTTCCTGTCGCAGCCATAAACAAAGAAGACTCTTCTTTGTTTACCTCTGCCACCAGGTACGCGATATTTTAACAGAAGAAATAATCACTGTGATTCTCTGTGTTTTGTTAACCAATACTCCTTGTTTTCTTCCTTTTCTTTTTTCCATCAGATGTTTTAGGTACCCAGGGTTCTGATGAATCTGCAGTTACTGTTACCTTAACAGGGGAGCCCACTGAAAGCTTGGGAATTAATGAGACTGAGGAAAATTCCACGGTTGTGGTTACTGAGATTGATACTGTGTGGTCAACTACCCCAGCACGTAATGGTATGTATCACTTCATTTTAAAAGTAGATATGTTGTGTAACAGAGAAAATATTGTGGTACACATGGAATATCATTTAATTATCCTCTTTTCTCAGTTGCAGATTTGAGTAATCCTACAGCCACTTTATCCCCCGCTGAAAGGTTGGTGTTGTTTCGCAGGAATAAACAGTCTTCTGATGTAAATGAACTGATGGCGAACTCTAGATCAATAGTTAAATTGTTTGTATCTAACATGAAAACAATATCTGAGAAGCAGACCTTGTCTTTGCAAGGGTATCTAGAGAAATTCTATGAGCATTCAGTTGAGGAATCTCAGCAAATGCTCAAAGAAATACAATGTAAAAATGATCTATTTGGGGACCTTGTAACTCACATTAAGTCTTTGGATAATTCTAAGAAACGTGTTGTGGTCAAGAGAGTGTGTAATTCCCAAAATGTAGGGGAAGAAAATAAAGAGAACTCAAAAGAAAAACAACAATGTACAGCAACCACAAGTTTGGGGGGGAGGTACTTCTCCAGCCTGTAGGCCAATGAGGGAAATTAAAAAAATATAAACTATCATTATAGTTTGTTTTAATCAGTATAAGCTGTTATTTCTTTAATAGGGGAAATGCTGCACTATACAGTGTTATCATTTTTCTGTTGGTACTGGGATACTGCTCTATTTAAAATATTAAACATATAAGTACACCAATGATGAATGTATAAAAGTTTGCACTGATGAAAAGGAAATAATTATATTATGGAAAATAAACAGGCATTTGATTTTAAAAAACAATGGTTTTATTTTAACAAAGTATTTAAGTATATACATATTTACAGGTTATTCAAATTAAAATAAAGATGTATTTACATGGACAAATATGGATAACATACAATAAAACATATGGATAACATAGAAATACAAAATATTGTAATGGATACATATAGGAAATAAATACAAACAAACCAAACATAAATAATAGTAACAACAGAAAAAAATGTATATTAACAGAAGTATTTACACAACATGTACTGATTAAGTATTTACATAAGAAAAATATTTACAGAATTTTTTACAGTGGAAAACTATTTTCAATATTTACAATACACAATATTTACATAGAAAATATTTACAGAATTTTTTTACAGTGGAAAACTATATACAATATTTACAATACACAATATTTATATAGAAAAATATTTACAAAATTTTTTACAGTTCAAAACGATATACAATATTTACAATACACAATATTTACATAGAAAAAAATATTAACAGAATATTTTTCAGTAATAAACTATATACAATATTTACATGGCAAGCCTTTCCTCTATGGCTTGCACCCTCCTCACCAGGTCCCGAATTTCTTGCTGTAATGTCCTTCCTGTAGTGGGCAATAAAAAACAATTATTTCTCAACATATTATGTGTTATGTGCAAACAAATTGCCCTTTTCAAAAGTTATACTTAAATATATTTACCAAGCCCCTCAATCCTCGCTATTATATTGAGGCCAGCAATTTGGGCTGCTGCCTCCTGTGCAGCTTGGGGACCTTTAAGAAAGTAATGCATAGGTATTACTTTACTTATAAATCTATCACTAATATATCTTAACTTACTTAAGAATGAGGTCAATAAAAACATAAATGACAGGTATACCTGTGGGGGGTGCAGCTGGTGCCGGGCCTGCCTCCTCTACCTCCTCCTCCTCTGACGAATCAGAGACGGGCTCACCGGCAGCCCGTCTCTGAATTCGAACAGCTGTAACACATAAATCACAAAAGAAATTATGTTCGCCCCATGCGCAGGCAGACACACACACACACATAAGGCTACATAGTACCAAGGACCAGGGAGATTCCTTGGCAAACCTTACCTTGTGGGAGCCGGTCGCACCAGCTTGGCCGCCCTGCATGGACCCACAGGTCGTGCAGGACGGCATAAAAAGGCATCCACCTTCGGGGGGGCCTGCCATTACTGGCCTCCAATGCCGCAAAGAATTTACCCTTGAGGGTTTAAAATTTGGAGCGGCATTGGAGGCCAGTACGAATGTAGCCCCTCGACCGGAGGAACCGCGCTGCCTCCACAAAGAAGTTGCGGTTCCTCCAGTTAGAGGACCACATCAGCCAGTCCGGCACACCAGCCTACTGGGTCAGGGATTCCAACAGGAGGTTGGTCTCCTTGGTGCCCCAGTAGGCGATGCGCCGAGCCGGCCTGATACGTCCTCTCCCCCTTCAGCCATCGTAACACCATGTGGCGGGATGTGGAAACTCGAGTTTATAAGTTTTCGAGTTGACTGTTTCTTATTTTAAATAAGCCTATGGTGGTAGGAATAACCTTAAGTTTTAAATGTTTAAATTGTGTACCATAATCTATTGGTGTATTAGCAGAGGAAACTATGTAAAGGAATTCGGCAGTGTCTGGATCCTTTACCAGAAAGCATAATCCCTTGCAAAAGCCCGCCAATTGTTTTAACTGCCCAAACTGCAACAATGTTTCTAATCTGACTGATTGTTTTAAAATAAACTTGTAGCCAGTTTGACCTACTTTTCAAGGTATACTTCAACTGCCCATAAAGTGTGATGGAGATATTCATTATTGTACAGGAAGGAACAGTGCTAATATACTTCAGGGAAAATTAGGGAGCGTTTTAAAAAGGACAAAGCAAATGCAGTTCACTTTAAGAAAGCCAGATTATTTTATTAAGCAGAAATAAATCTATTTCAGGTACTGATACACAAGAAAAAGTTTAGATATTCCCCTCCCCCCCGCGATGATGTTCAAGCCAAAAATATTCTTTTAAAGTGTTGTGAATGGCCTCCCCCCGCTCTTTCTCCACAGCATCATTATTAACCATTGGTGCTCCTAGCGTGTCAAGTATAAACCTTTGCACACACCGATGTGGATCATCAAGGATACTACCTTTGGTTTCACAGATACTGTGTAGACTAGCACATGCACATATCACTGAACATATATTTTCCTCAGCAACCTCAATACAGTATCTTAATCCCCTCCACCTAGATTTCAAACGCCCGAAGCACCTCTCCACCGTTGATCAAATTTTATTATGGTACCTATTGTACAGTCTCTGTTTGGCATTTGTTGTCCCTCTGTAAGGTGTCAGCAGCCAATTCCTAACAGGATATGCACCACCAACAAGAGTTAATGGCACTACCTGTTTCCCCATAATAGTTATTGTTGGATTACCAGGCACAAATATGCCAGCCTCCATAGTCTTGAAAAAACCAGAGTTTCTTAACATTCGAGCATTGTGCTCTTCTCGCTCCAACCGATCTCCGCATCAATAAATACTCCTCTGTGATTGCAAGTTCCTTGCAGAAGAATGCTGTACCTATTCTTCCTGTTGATAAATTCGTCTCCTTGCCAGATGGGGGGGATTATATTAACATGGCATCCATCTAAACAACCAACCACTTGTGGGTATCCCATTTCAGTGAAGGCATCCATCACCTAAATATTGCAAAGCAAAAGAAAAGCAATATATGAGACCTCGAAAACACGAGTTTTCGATTAAACACGTATGTACATACAGAAAAATTTCAGGCGCCTTTTGCATGATATCCAGTTGTAACATCATAACATTATGTAAGGTATATATTTTATCACTTTGGTTTCACATTAAGGCATAAAGATTTTTTTTTTAACTCTTAGGAATAGATGCAATTAGCTGAATTTTCACAAGGTAATATATAAAAAAAGTACCTTTCTATGGTCTCCCAGGAATACTGTCCGCTTAAGAAGTAACTTCTCCATAGCGAGGACGACCTCCACAAAAATCTTACACACCGTTGCTCTTCCGACACCAAATAACTGAGAAACAGCCCCATATGAGTAGCGGTGGGCGAGAAGGAAACGGCTATAGCGAATCTCTTCTCCACAGGTATGGCTTTCCTCATATTCGTGTCCGACTTTGCAATCTCTGGACGGAGTATTTTGGCAAGACGCATGAAGTGGAACCGAGGCATCCTGAAGTACATTATCCATCGTTCGTCTGACCAGATGTTCATCACAAATTTCTCCCACCACTCCTCCGTTGTTGGGTACACCCACCACCGTCACTGCCGGCGGTTGGGTGAACATGCATCAGAACCTCTGGTGGGTCCATGGCTGCGAAGTGCATAGACTGTGTACGGAACATAGCCGATGTCGTTTGTGAATGGAGAAGGATCAGGAAAATGAGAAGCATCCTTCTTCTATGTCTGATGATAGCTCATCTCTTCAGAGCTAAAAAAGATACCCACAAACGGGCAGCAGTAGCCAGAGCAGCCGATGTGCTCACCCCCATGTTGCCATAAAGTGCTGGGAGAAGAAGTACATCAAAAGGACATGTAATGTCCTTCTTTGTTCAGAATGTAGCCAATCACTGCATCTGTGGTGGGAAAATGAACTGGAAACACGTAGCTCGAACTGTGAAAAAACAAGTAATTGCATCCTTGATTGACAGCAAATAAATAAATAAATCCCGGTACACTAAATGTGTGTAAACAAGAAAAGCACAGGATATAACAGCGCGAGACCAAAAGAAAAAAACGGAACTTTTGTCGTGTAAATATCAGTTACAGGATCTTATGGGATTTCCATAAGAGTGACAAAAATCATCTAAACAGCGGGGGACGAATACGGGATCAGGAAGTCACGGTAAGCCCCGCGACAAAGCTTGCCGTGTAACTGGCACCTGTGTGTCTTCAAGTCACCTGGATTTTCTTAGGCAAGGAATACTCAGAAGGTTGGGTTTGCCAGTTCCTTCTTCTGAAATGTAGCCTATTACACCAGATATTTGTTGGCAGTCTCCAGTCCATGTATTAACTAGAGCTGACCCTGCTTAGCTTCCAAGATCAAATGGGATCTGGTGCCTTCAGGGTAATATAGACTGCTTTTACTCAGACGTAGGCCTGTCTTTTATATTGTACTTCTTTCTGTTGCAGATATGTTAAATGTTTTAATTTATTTTTATCAACTATATTTGATTTTTTTTTTCTTACCCTGCAAGCCTCCTTGTGGAGCCTTTGCTTCAAAGGGCAGTGTAGAAATAGTTGAATGAATGAATGAATGAATGAATGAATAATAAATACACTGCAATGCAAGTGTTAACAGCAACTCTCATTCTAGGCATATGGTCTGTCAAACAACTACAAAAACAAGCTTCCCAATGGCCGGAGATCCCTTTTTATGCATTGTTTGAGTGCTCTGCTTGGTAGGTCCTAATCTCCTAGAAACAAGGGAGGACAGAGGCTAACAAGTAGTGCTTTGCTTTCTAAGTATTATTTCATTTTCAACTTCCTAACCAGAAAAATGACTGTAACCCCACCAAATGTAGAATGTATGAATATATATTTTGCAGTTAAGAAATGTAACCCCTAAAATAATATTCAGTACAAATGTCACAGGGAAGTAGAGACAACTGAGTAGAAGTAGAGACAACTGAGAGACATATTGAGTTGTTTTTGCCCAACTTATGCATCTGGGGATCTTGTGTTTACATCTTGGCTTCAGCTTGTAACTTGGGGTAGGAATCATTAAATCCTCCAGATCCTGTTGGACCACAGTCCCCAGTCTTCCTCACAATTGGCTATGCTGTCTAGGGCTACTGGGAGTTGCAGTCAAACAACATCTGGGGAGCTGCATGCTTCCCACCCCTGCTTTAGTTCCCATTTGTTTGAGCCTTTAAAGACACTGATCCCAGTCTAGACCATGGTTCATTGTCTCTGTGGTTGCATTGTGCAATCCTTAGCACTCTTGCTAGCAAGTGAGTGCTACTCAAACCAGTGGGACTTGTTTCTAAGTACACCTGCTTCAGATCATACTGTAAGTGCAATTGAAAGAAACAAGTGGGACTTGTTTCTGAGCAAACCTACTTCAGATCATCCTATAAGCACAGCTAGGATTTACATTAATAGTAGCAGGTTTTCCCATGGCTTTAAAGTGCGCAGAATCATCATTAACTTTCACTGGATTCGAGCAAATCAGTTTACAACACAAAATGTGTTATTGTCTTTGTTTTTTCCAATCATCTTTATTTAAGGTAGCATTCCAGTCCTTCAAACAGCAATTTTTGTTGCCAGGGCAAACCAGTGCATTCCCATGCTGGTGTGACATTTGCAACTGTTTGTGTGGAATGAGGTTGTGTCACACATACTACTATTGGATAGTACATGCATTATCACAAGAAATAGATTTCAAACATACTACTGTTAGATAGTGCAGATGTGACCGCTAGAAATGTCTGACACAGATCCCCACTCGCTGATGCCCATGGTATTTGGTGAGCTTTTAAAGAACTTTTAAATTTGATTTTTTTAGAACAGTCAACAACTTTGATTTCCACCCTTCAGAAGCTTCAACAGGCTGCAACCCCCTGCATCTTAGTCCTATCACTAAAATTTGGTCGACATCTGGAAAAACTTTTTGTTGCCCAATTTTGGCAGCAAACTGGAAAAAGAAAAAAAAAACCTTTAAAATCAGTTTTTACTACTTGTTAAAGGGGGATTCCTGGGTTGTTGCCAAAATTTGGTGGTGTGGTTTGCTGCTGAATTTTTGTAGTGTGGTTTGGGAAAGGCTGGGGGATGCAAAAATGGCTGGGAGAAGAGGTTCCACGTGGCTCATGCCTGCTCTAGAGGCAAACGAGGGGATTAGAATGTATAGTATGGATGTGAGTTCAAGTCACCTCTGGACTTATGGCAACCCCATGTATTTCATAGGGGTTCCTTAAGCAAGGAATACTCAGAGGTAGTTTTGCCAGTTCCTTCCAATGCTATATACCCTACATCACCTGGTAGACATTGGCGGTCTCCCATCCAAGTACTAATTAAGGCTGACCCTGGTTAGCTTCCAAAATCAGGTGGGATCTGGTGCCTTTAGGGTATTTAGGTGCTCATGAGGGAATTGCTCCCTCCTTGCTCCCTCCAAATAAGAATTCTGCCACCTCCCAATGACATTTTCCTTCAGTGTCCAAATTTCTACCATTGCACAGAGTGAGGCATTCAACATAGTTTCACACCTAGAACTCTTATTTGCTGTGTTCAGATTGTGTTGGTCACTTTGCCTGCCACCTTTCTTTGGATGCTTAAACTGTTGTTTCTAAATGCTCAAATGAAGTTTTAAGTTACTGCCATGCTAGAAATTTGGGGACTGAAGGAAAATTTCATGGGGGAGGGCAGAATTCCTACTGGGGGAGCAATGCATATATTTTGTCCAGCCACCTGTCCCCATAGCTACACCCCTGCTCAAAGGGATGAGAAGCAGTTCCTTATTGCCATAGAAATACATGACTGTTCACAGGATGTTTTAAACACAGGTGGGGCTGAAATCCTATACAATCACTCCTTTCTCCAGCAGTAATATTTACCATTTTATGTAGTGTGTGAACTTTTCCCTACAACCTAATTTCAGATTTTAAAGTCTCCATCTCTTGTGCTGTCCATCAGCTTCCCCGCCCCCCCCCCTGAAACACTAGGTCCTTTCACACTACAGAGTGAGGGTACTATGATTCCACTTTAACTGTCATAGGACTTTATTAGATGCATGGAAAAATGTGCCATAAGGATGCAACAATAAGTCAAAAGGTCAAAATTATCAGACAACGTGGTCATTCAGCTGTTCGTGAATGAGGTGTCACTTTTTATTGAGGGCTTAGACCATCAATAAAAAAGTGACACCTCGTCTGCGCCAGCACTACACCCCAGGAACAGGTGAGGATGTGGGTGTCTGATAATTTTGCCTCTTGGGCTATTGTCCCATCCTTATGACATTATTTTGGATGCAGTTTTTTGCCGCATTTTCCTATGTCCGATAAAGTCTATAGATGCATCCTATGAAATCCCTGGGTGTGTTTTTGTTGATATGCTTAAGCTCTCTGGATGAGAATTCTAAATGTTCCTCCCTAAACTACAAATCCCAGGATTCCATAGGATGGAACCATGGTGGTTAAAGTAGAATCATAGTGCTTTAAATGTGATGTCAAAGGAGGATGTCAATATTAGTAGGGCTCAGGAAGGTTCCTCTCCCCAATGCAGTGGGATGAAGCATCTATCTGCCTGCCTGCCTGCTGATTTATCCACATACGAAGAAAAGCCAGAGAGAGAGAGAGAGAGATGTTAAATGTCATTCCGTTTTTTAGGGACTAACTAGGAAGAGATTACAGAGGCACAAATAGGACCAGAAACAAGATATTGAAGCATTCAGGGTGCCAGCTAGCCAGACATTGCCTTTTCTGGGCTTCTCCATTCCATATCTCTCCCTTTACTCAACAGTCATCATTCTGAAACCACTAAGCAAGCTTTTGGAAGCTTCTGGGCTCCTGCCCCCTCCATTGTGTGTGTGTGTGTGTGTGTGTGTGTGTAACACAGGCAATTTCACCATTGATCCTGGCCCTTCCCACACAGCTGAAGACTGAGAGCTGGTTCCTCTTTATGGCAAAACTGGCTGCTTACAATAGAGATGGTGTTTTATGAAGCAGCCAGGTAGAGCAGAGGAGGTGGAAGGTGAGAGAGGGTGCATCTACACTGTAGAAACAATGCAGTCTGGCACTACTATAACTGCCATGGGTCCATCCTACAGAATCCTGGGATTTGTAATTTTGTGAGGCACCAGCACTCTTTGGCAGAGAAGGCTAAAGACCTTGTAAAATCACAGATGCCAAGATTCTGTAGGATGGAGCTACAGCACTTAAAGTGGTGTCAAACTGCATTATTTCTACAGTGTTCAGATTCATGCTGAGAGAGCATGGCCATACTCCAATACTTCTTTACTTGCTCCTTCCAAGGAGGGAGGCAAGCAGGCAGCAATTTTTGCCAGGAGAACAAGTGTTACCTGAATGAGTGGGGATCTGTGGGGAGCCCACTCATAACAATAAACTTAAGTCATTAATTGGGAAAATTATAATAGCTCAAATGGATGGCTGCAAGAGGTTGGGTAATGTACGGGACCTTCTTACCTATGTATGCCGGTACTAAATGCAGAGACTCTGAGTTAAAGTGAAATAAAATGATTTTTATTGGAAAATAACATGGAAGCATTTACACACAGCCTCATGCTCCCAAGAACCACAAGGCTAATGAAGAGGCAAGTAGGAAAGGTTGGATAGAGGAATAGTTTCAGGAGGAAGGGCAATAATTACCAATCTTGGAGAAGGAGAAGCAAAGAACTCGGACTTAAATATGAGGGTGGCACTGCAGGTTCCAATCCAGAGGCACACCAACAGAGTGCCTGGGTGCCGTACACAGTGGCATATCTTGCTATTGTTTGGGGCTACTATTTATACCCTATTTCATGTCCCAAAGGGGTGTTTGAACTTAGGACAAAGTGTAGATGGGTTTCCCACCATTAAAGAAAGGAAACCGCAACTCCGCTGATTGTTGTTAATGGCTGCGATGTTAGAATTGGTTTATGACAACCTCTGCATTGTGGGATAGGAAAGGTTTTCTGTGGATAATGGTTGTTTTGATCACTGGTTTGTTTGTGATGGATGACTCATTGTCAATGCATCCAAGAGGAGATTAGTACATACCTCTGTGATGGCGCTGTTTACTAGGGGCTTCGCTTAAACCTATCTTGGGCATGTCTGCTGGTAGTTTTCCATTACACCTTCTTTTTTAAGTCCTGGTGACCTCCATCTGACCTCACTCTTGGTTCACCCCAGTCTACTAGACCTTGTGAAATGTCTCACTATTGCCCGATTATGAAATATTATAGGGAGGGGTGTAACACAGGTGTCACCAACCAAGGGTTGGAAGCAGTAAAACTGGCCCTCTGGCCCTCCCGAAGTGTCCATCACTCCCTACAGGATGTGACTTTTCCCAGAAAGTTCAGGATATGGAACCTTTTTCAAAGGATTTTGTTGTTGTTGTTTTACTTATTACTCTTAAAACAAAATGAAACAAAGAACAGGTCATAAATGATGGTTGCTTATTTATACTCACTTAAAGTGTAAAAAAATTGCAAATGAACCAACCAAACCCTAAACAACACACACCGCACAGGACTGTTTTAGAATAACATTGCTCATTATGAGGTAGAGGGGTGTGGTTTGATGCTATTGCCAACTGTAACATTATTTTTGCAAAATATAACACTATTGTACCCTTGTTATACCACAAAAGGAATAAGTTGCATGTACTATTACATGTAATGTATTACTTCCAAGCTCTGGCAAAGTTCTGATTACAGCAAGGGTATTTCTATCAGGTGTTGGCCTGGTCCAAGGAATGTGAAGATTTTGGATAAAGTTCCTACTATTCTCCCTCCTCATCTGCTCTGTATATCTCCCTCTCAGGCTGCTTAAATGTTTTTCTCTTCTCCTGCACTTTCCCAAAACCTCTACAGGCTATTCCCCCCCCCCGCCCCACAGCCAAGTCCCCAATTCTTCTCATCCCACTTTTGGTCTTCAGAGGCAGACACATCATTTCCCTCTTCCTTCACTTATTTAATAATTTGTTTTAGAATCTTCCATGACACTTTGCTAACATAACATTTTTCCTCAGACAGATCAGAATTAAATACAAGGCAATTCTAAACTAACATCAGTTTCTAAAATATTTTCTCAAAGAGCAGGATAAAACAAGATAGAATTGACAATTCCATTAAAACAATTAAAAACAGAGAGCAGTTTTGATTTAAATTTTAAAACCCATCCCTCCTCATTATCTAAGAAGCAGACTGAAACAATTTTATTTTATGTTTTTTTTAAGGAGTTTTTGGATCCCATCCAAAAGAAAACACAGAAGGAATGAAACATACTTTCTGGCAGAGGTAGTCCCAGAGTTACAGGCCACTCCTGAAAAGGTCTCTTGTGCCCTCCATTCTTACTGAACCTATTTTAACAAAAAGTCTCTGTGGCTGATATTAAGGCCAGGCAGATTCACATGGGCATAGCAGGCAGAGCTTCAAGTAACTTCATCCCCTTTCCCAGAACCCATTCTTCCATAGTACGATTGACACACTACTCTATTTCCAAATATTACTGAATGCTACTTTGCATTAGAGCATCACCTACAAAAATCCGCTCGTGACAAACCCGCTACCTCTGACCTGGGCTGTAAACATTTGGACAGTGGTGGTTTAAAGGCCAGATTCTTCTTTTGTAACCAAGATGGAGGGAGTGGGCTTATTGATGCCAGGGGCTTGTCAGCTTTACTTTTGAATTGGCTTCTGCATTAAACCAGCCTCTTATGGTTGTTGTCTCATGCAGTTTTCTCTTCTTGCATCTAATATTAAAATAGTAATGACTGTGGCAGAAAGATAATAAGCTTCAGTCAGATTAGAAGGGGCAGGGTCTTATCTGAGACTGCTGAAGACACATGTCTTTCACCTGCTTCTTTAATATCCCCCATCTTTCATTCCTGCCGCCTAACCCCCACCCACTGACTTAGAACAAAAAGGGTATTATTGTCCCAGGTCTTTTCAGGCAGCAGTCAGGAAGACATCCCCCCCCACTCTCTGCCACCACAGCCCTATTCCTTGAATGAGGAGCAGTTCGAAATAAGCCTTTTCCACCCCTTTAGGAGATTAGCTAGGTTTGACAAGGCAGTGAACTTTAGGAAGGGTGAAACAGGGACTCCTTGGGAAGTTTAGGCAGTTGAGCCCTGACTAATTTTGGCAAGACAGAGTCACCAAGTCACCCAAAAGCTAGCATGCAACTTCCAAAAAAGAAGAAACTGAGGGAGTAAGAAGGCCATGGATGATAACAATCATGAGGAAGATGAAGAAAGGAAAGAGAAGAAGAGCTAGCAGCAGAGGAGACCAAGAGGCTTATTGTATGCTGAAGTAAAGTGGCAGGGCAGGCGGAAGGTTCTGCTTTCTGTGCTGCCTTACCACATGACATTGTTGTTCTTCCAGTGTTCTGCCATCCTGGTCCTATGGGAGATGGAGATAAAACTGCATCTTTTTTTAAACTGGAAAAATCCGTTAGTAAAAAGACACAGTTTTACCTCCATCTCCCACAGGACCAGAATGGCAGAACACCAGAAGAATGATGACACCATGCGGTAAGGCAGCGTGGAAAGCAGAACCTTCCAGTTGCCCTGCTGCTTTACTTCAGCATGCGATAAGTCTTCAAGAGACTGAGGAGATTATCAGACATGGCTAATGTGGTGCCAGAATAATGACAGCAGAATGCAAAAGGATGCCAATATCACACAACGACGTCCTTTTGCGTTCTGCTGTCATTCTTGTGGTGTTTCTTTCTATTGATGGGACAAGCTGTGAATAGATCATCCATCCCATTTTGGTGCTGGCATTGCTGGCATGTGAAACCTTGGGCCATTTAACTCACATGAATGCAGCGTCAATGGTCGCTCTAGCGCAAACACTTCTGGGTGAGATCACGTCATCCTGGTAAGTGACACACTTTTTAAAATCTTCCCTGGTTTACTTGGGAGTTTTAAAATGCGTGTATGTGCTTTTTTTCACTTTTAATGTTTTATTTTTTTGTTTTATGTTTGAACTTCCTGTGCAATGACGTCTTGCAGGATTTCAAATGAGAAAGTGAATGGGTTCACATCCTCTTCATTGCTTGGGAAGCCTTCTGCCAGGAGAGGAGGTAAGTGCAGTGGGAGGTGTTCTTTTACTGGCATAATTGATTTTTTTTATGCTGGCAAAAGAATATGTTAAGGGGATCATCTGATAAAGTCCTGATATAGGACAAATGTTGTTGCCTTTCAATGACATAGCCATGAGACTCAAGAACAGTCATATATACAGTGGGACCTTGGTAGCTGCTGGGGTTTGGTTCCAGGACCCCTGTGGATGCCAAAATCCATGGATGCTCACGTCCCATTATGTACCATGGTGTGGCAAAATGGTACCCCTTATATAGAATGGTAACCAGCAAGCTTTGCTTTTTATTTTTTTATTTTTTTATTTACTTATTATTTATACCCCTCTCTTCAGCCACAATGCTATCAGAGTGGCTTACAAATTGTTTTATGCAATAGCAATTTACACATCTACACTGCATTTAGCAGTTTCCAATGTGCATTAGCTAATTTAGAATTTATTTCCAAATATTTTCAGTCTATAGTTGGTTGAACTTGTGGATGCAGAACCCATGAATATGGAGCACCAACTGTACTATTCACTATTTGTTGTGAAATGCACAGTGTCAAGAATAAATTCTGGTAATGCATCGCTCTTTTTTTTTTAAAGAAAAATTGGCAAAATCTTAACTTTAATATATATTTTTTCCTGACAACTTGAAGGATATTTCATTGATATTTAAATATCCTCCCATCCCCACCCCTCAACAGCCACTCAGCCTTTAGTGGTCACCGAGCAGTGAGCTCAGTCTTTATTGAGCCACTTGGGCAGAGGTCTCCTTGTAGGTATTTTTTAAAAAATATTTTCTGACCTTCCCTGGCTTTACTAGACTAAGGTTTGTAGGCACTATGAGCAACTGGAGAATAGCAACAAGAGAGAGGAAACAGACCTCAGTCCCCCCATCCTTTCCAATCTAAAATGACTGGCCAAAACTATTATACCAATTTTCAACAGTGCCTGTGATATCTGAGTCCTTTTCACACGACAAAGTAATAGCCCTGATTCCATTTTAACTAGCATGACAATGCCCCTTGGAATCCTGGGGGTTTTAGTGTGGTGATGCACTATAGCTCTCTGGTTGAGAATTATAAATATCCTACCTTAAGCTTCAAATCACAAGATTCCATAGGATGGAGCCATGGCAGTAAAAGAAGAATCATAGAGTTATTATTTTGTAGTGCGGAAGGGTCCCAGAACTGGCCAAATATATTTTGCCACCTGAGAAGCAATAGCAAATTACACACACTCCACCTACCCAAGTCAAGTTACACAGTGCATTGTTTTTACAGCCAAGTTACTTTGGCCAAGTTATTTTGAGACAGAAAAACCCAGAAGAGCCTCTAATTTTTCCTGGCAGTAAAAGTAATTTACTTAATAAGTAAATTACTAACAATTTTCTGCTTTTTTGTGAAGCCTACAAATTGCTGCCTGAGGTGGCTACCTCCCTCTGTCTAAGGGTAGAGCTGGTTCTGTGTGGTATAATTCACGATGAGAAATAACTGCTCTCCCCCACCATACTGCATCTTTTATTTATTTATTTCCATAGTCTATAGTATACCTTAAACTTTCAACATAAACATGCATTCCCAGTTAACAAATGTATCCACTCAGCCAGCCAACATCTTTTTAAAAGAAAAAGAAGAAAAAAATAGTGAACATCACCAGAAATGTGAAGTCGAAGGCTTTCACAGCTGGCATCCATAGGTTTTCCTTGGATGCCAACCACAGATGCAGGTGAAACGTCAGAAATAAACTCTTCCAGAATATGGCCTCGCAGCCCAAAAAAAACCCGAGGAAAATCACCAGAACTACTCCTGCCCTTGGCTTTAACAATGGCCATTATATTGAAGAGACTTCATAGAATCATAGAGTTGGCAGAGACCACAAGGGCCATCTAGTTCAACCCCCTGCCATGAAAAGCACTCTCAACAGATGGCCTCAGTTTAAAAACCTCCAAAGTAGGAGACTTCACCACACTCTGAGGCAGCGCATTCCACTGTTGAACAGCTCTTACTTCTTCCCACCACCACAGTTGTCAGTTTCATGTAGGAAAAAAAGTTTGTAGAATGTCTGTACTCTACCACATGTGAAGAGCACATACACGTCCACTTAGCAAGATTTATCCAGTTGCAGGTTCTCACTATTGTTGTTGTTGTGTGCCCTCAAGTCATTTTCCACTTATGGCGACCCTAAGATGAACCTAGCACAGGGTTTTCTTGGCTAGATTTGTCCAGAGAGGGTTTGCCCTTGCCTGCCTTTGAGGCTGAGGTCACCCAGTGGGTTTCCATGGTCAAGCAGGCATTTGAACCCTGGTCTCCCACAGTGGTAGCCTAGCAAGCTGGATCTCTACTACAGCACATTGGATCTCATCTCACTCTGTACACACAAACAAAAGGGATCACACTTGCTCTTCACACTTAATAGTGTGATGCATTGCATTGGCTTTTTCCTGCATGAAAGCGATGTCTGCTTGTTGGGGGTGGGATGGGGAGGATGAATATGTCAAAGCGCACGGGCTAGACTCATGATTTTATAACTTTTAGGATTAACAAAGTATGCAGTAACTTTCGACCTGCAGCAGATATTTTTATTCTTCCTTTCCTAAATCAAATAAGACATCGCTTAAGTATTTGGACTGTGTGGATCAGAGGCCTGATATCAAATTAATGTTGAATGTGGGTTTCTATTTCATCCCTAGCCATTAAGACTGGCACTCAAGGTTCCAAGTAAGGGGAACCATCGAGCCACATCTCATTGTACAGGACACTTTTGGCCACTGGCTCAGTAACTCCCTGAAATCACTCTGTCCTGCCAAAGATTCCTGCCTAATGCTCATTAAGCCACTTGCAAATCCCAGGCTGAACATGGCTGCACAAGTTTAATAAAGCAGAAAACAGATGCCATCAATCATGTGAACCCACCACACATCTGGGGTAAATTCAGGAAGATTAAGCTTTTCTTTTCTCTGGGCCTCAAGGTCTCCCTCTAAGTAATTTTGGAGATAATATCCCAATGCAAAGGCATGGCAGCCACCCTCCCTCCCCCCACCCAAACAATCTTTTCTCTTCATTATGGCCTGGAGCCTTCCATATCCTCCCATTATGCACAGGGTTTTTTTACCTCCCAGGATTCTTGTGACCCTGTCTAGATTGCCAACCTGAATAAATATGACACACCAGAGCACCTGAAGATTCCAGAAATCCAGTGGTTCCTGCTCGGCACACCTAGCGTTACTTCCAAGCCTCAAACAAATGTAATCTAAACTCAGGTTCATCTATACAAGGCAATAAAATGTGGGTTGATGTGCACTAACGCCAATTTGCAGCAGCTTTCATTTATCTCCATGGGGGGTTTTTTGAGATCACAAGCATGCGAAACCATATGCATTTGTTGTTCAAGCAGGCATGCCTGTGAATCAAGATGGCAAGGCACAAGTGAATTACTTGCATTTTTATTGTCACCAGTTGCTACCATCAAACAGTATTTTTTTTAAAAAAAATAGCATATCCAAGGTACAGAAGTGCGACCTTCTGCTTAAATAAACAGAAAAGAAGAAGAAAAGGGCTGCTTCATTGCTTCAGTGCATGGCTGCTACAGTGAAAATCCAACATGGTGGTTCCAGGCACTTGCCTTGCCAGCAAGCTCCACCCCTGTACACATCTGACCAATCAGGTTTCCACTTCCACTGTTATTGGGAATGTATAGTAAAGTGAATCAGTTGACCCAATGAGTGGGAATGCACATTTCCTTCGGAGCTTTTAAAAAAATACGGGGAAAGTATTTGTAGTTTTGGCCCCACCCTCATTCTGAATACAGCAAAATGATGCGGGATCCCATTGGGACAAAAGGTATTCTCCTCAGATTCTATAAGGAGTATTTTCGCCATATAGATAAGCCCTCAAACAAAATGTAATAGATAAGCATGATGCAGGGCTGGCCCTACCATTACACAAAATGAGGCAGCCCCCTTAGGGAGCAGATTGGGGGTATCATGGCAGGGTCATAAGCTGTTAGCTGTTTCATTTGTTGTTCTAGTTTTACTTTCAGAAATGGGGAGAGATATTTGAGAGATTTTTCTACTACTTATAAAAAATAACTTTATTGGTTTGGGATAGTATACACCTTAACTTGGAGGTGGGGAGCACAGTTTGCTACTCTGGTCAAAGGAGCAAAATATCTTTTGGACTGGCCCTCAAAGGATGGGAGGAACTGTTTTTCCTGGCCGTGCCACTACCATATGGCTTCCTCCACACCTACTGACTTCTTTCTTGTAAATGGAAAATGTCTTTACCTATTTGTCCACAGGCTGTCTCATATAGCTGCTTTGCAGACAAGGATTTGTGCTAAAAGTACTTCTAAAATCCTCAGAGAGGATGTACAGAGTTGTATTAAAGCAATATTTGAAAGTATCAGGTTCTTTCTTCCCTTTAAAACTAAACCCCTATTTAATTTTTGTGGAGGTATATGTCTCTCTTCAGTTGAAGACATGATTCCCTGTTCACTTGCAGTCGCTTAACTAGAAAATGTTATTCTTCTCATTTTCTTCCCTCCACTCTTCCTTCTTCCCTTTCTGTTTCTCCTTCCTTCTCCCCCCATAAAGTTTCACCTACAAAACCAGTAACTGTTGTAATAAAGCACCAAAAGTGATGTTGCCAGTGCCCCTGTGTATTTATGTGAGAAGTGGAGTGTCCAGGCCAAAATGCATTAATGGCCAAGCTGATTTCAGCAGGAGCCGTTCCCTCCAGCCTAGTGCTAGTGGTGAGGCTCCTGCCAGGGCACACATGTGGAATAGATTATCCACCATGGCTTGCAGCGGCTTTTCTCCCTGCCACTCACCTCTCTGCCCGTGTGACAGAGGAGATGGCAGAAGGTTTTCACAGCTGGAATAAATTGCAGGGTAGGGGAAAAGGAGGGAGGGTCTGAAAGAGACAAAAAAACAACAACATTGAGCTCAAGATGGAAGAAAGATGGTATTAGCCAAGGTAATGGAGAAAATATGTGTCTGGGTGCATGCGCGTGTGAGAGAGTGCGGACTTTATTTACAGTCTGTTTGTTTGGTGTTGCCCACACATGGTGAAAATTGTGCAGTGGCCAACCTCCAAAATTCTTCTCAGCAGGCTCCTTGGATCTGAAAGGCAGAAAGAGAGATCAGAAAGAGGACAGCAAATGTTGAAGATGAGGAAGGAAAGAAAGCAATAGAGGACTCCCTGTTTGTGGGGGAAGGAGTCACACAAAGAAATCATGATGTTTCTTTCCCATGCACTGGGTATTGCAGTGGGGTGTGGGTAGAGGGATGTATAGATCCTTGAGCAAACTTATACACTGGACCTGAACACACGGCCCATGATCCCTACCTTATTGCATACATGGCTCTCTCTGCCTCATAGCAAGGGCCAAAGATTAACATGTCAAACATTGTGAGCTCTGCCAGCAGAAATCAAAAGTGAAATTTCAAATTTCTTAACCCTTAAGTTTGTTGAGCCTTTCTTCAAATAAATAAATAAAAATTGGCCATCACTGGAGGCACAGAATGTATCAACTATGTATCTGCTGGGATTTGGCTCCACCCTTCCCCCCCCCCCGTGGATGCCAAAATCCTTTGATGCTCAAGTCCCATTATATACAACGGTGTACCAAAAATGGTGTCCCTTATATAAAACAGCAAAATCGCCATTTGCTTTCTGGTTTTTTTTTTATTTATTTTTGAATATTTTCAAGCCGTGGATGGTTGAATCCGTGGATATGGAGACTGACTGTACTCATTTTATAGCAGTTTAATACCACTTTAATTGCAATGGTTCCATCCTATGAGATCCTGGGATTTGTAGTTTGGATAGGTACGTTGAGATCTCTGCTAAAGCAGTGCCTACAGGTGAAAGCTGTCCAAATTAGGCAGCTTCAGTCCAGACACCTTTTTTATAGCCTGGCTGTTAGAAATGGGGAATCAAACCCCCGAGTGAGCCATTGTAAGTCTCCCTCATTTGCCAGCAGTTACATGTCAGACAACCCAGATGATATACACAGTGCAGATGCCCCAAACTGGCACCAGTGTCTGCAAAGAGCTAGTGTAGGCAAAGCCCAATGTTTCCCTCTACACTCTCTCCCCAGCAGATTTAAAGCTGAAACTTGGTCAGTTGTGAACCTGAGCTGTGTCTTCCCACCTTCTCTAGAAAGCTTTTACAAATTAGAAACACACTTTTAAATCAATATGTATATGAAAATGAGCAGGGGACAGACAATGAAGGTGAAAGTAAAGTTTTCACATCTCCCAAATGACCTCAATGGGAAGCACGTGGGTAAGAATTCCCAAAGATGCCACCATTTAGTATGAACTCCTCCTGCTGTAGTTGGCAACATCCCTCCTGCCCTCCCCCTCCATCTGCTCCCCATTGACTCTGCCACAAGCTTTAAATTGTTGGTCATTAGTCACCAGGCTATTTACCCAACCTTCTCATCTGAACTCGTCACGCTTCAAACACGCCTGGGGCTGAACCTCCCACCAGGCCCTTTTACATCTGTTTTAGAAAGAGAGGAAATCATTCAGGGATGCTGACATGATAATGCCATTTGAATAGGCCAGGCCCAGCTCAATCAGACTGTTCTGGGACCCGACACAAGTCACCAGGCAGAAAGATGTAATTCTTAGGGGAAATGGTTTTTATTTTCTCTCTCTCCCTCCACCCTGCCCCCCATTCCACAAACTTGTGAAAGACTGGAATTAGGATAATAACACACCTTAATAATATTATCCCTTGTCAAGTCCATAAAAGTCTCCTCTTGCATTGCAGCATTTGAGAGACTATTAAGTTTTAAGGCCTCGAGACCTCCAGGAGGAAAGGAGTCATTTCTATTTTTTACCCCTTTTCTTTTCCTTGAAAGGGTGTTAGGGTTTACGGGCCAATTGCTAGCAGAGATTGATGAGGGCTCAATTCTCAGGCATGTGCCCCATAAAGCTGACCCTAGGTGGAGTGAATCATAGAGGGTAGAGTGGCAAAAATACTGTGGATAGGAGTGCAGCTATAGCCAGGAGGGAAAGTACGGCTAGTACCTAGGCCAGTGAGAATCATGAAAGGATCTGAAACATCTATGCATCTTGAAACTTTCTACACAGCTTTTCCTTTAAAAGACTAGAGACCTCATTTTAGACCAGTGGCTCTTAACTTTTTTTTTTTTTTTTTTTTTACCAGAGACCCCCTTCAAATATCTTTTGTTGCTGTAGTCCTCCAAGACTTGACTCAAGATTTAAAACAACAACACAATTAAACCATCCATTAAACCTTCAATCATAGGCACTGGAGGGGGAAGGAAGACTTTTCTCCTGCTTTTTCCTGCAAGTTTGTGGCTGGCGTGGATTGAAGGGCAATGTGCAGGCCAAGCCAGCCAGCCTTTGCCATGGCTTCTGTCACATGGCTGCTCTACTGTGGGGAGGAAGTGGGCCAAGCAGCCTTCAAGCCTTCACGGACCCCCTGTGAGGACATCACAGCCCCCTTGGACTCCATGGGCCACAGGTTAAGAACCACTGTTTTAGACCATCTGAATACTCATGAAATGCAGGAGCCCATTCAAAATGCTCAGTCTCTGCCTCAAGGTTGCCAGTTCAGGGTCATCCCAAGCTCTGAGGTTTGCTGGCCAAAACCTGAGACCTGGGGATGGTGTCTGGTGAAGTCATTAAGCCTTATGCATTAAGTACCAACTAAAGTTGCTCACTTTTCGTCATTCAAAAACACACAGAGGATATATTTTCCTGTCTGGAAATTAAAATAGAAACCTTAGTTAAGGGGCTGTTTCCAGGTCAAGGCAAAATGAGGGGATTATGCCCTCACATTTATTTAGTATAAGGAACATTTAATCTAGACCACTTGCTTTTGACTAGAAGTTGGATGCTGAGAGGAGTGGAAGATGAGCCCTGGTGCCACAATGACTAGAAGGTTCAGTCAAATCCACACTACACAAATAATCCAGTTTGAAACTGGATTATTTGCCATGGCTCCTTCCTATTGAATCCTGGGATTTACAGTTTTACAAGGTCTTTAGCTTTCTCTGCCAAAGTGTGCTGGTGCCTCACCAAACTACAAATCTCAGGATTCCATGGGAAGCTTCCAACTGGATTATTTGTGTAGTGGATTGCACGTTGCCTTTTCCACTTGCTCTGAGTGGAGTCCACCAAAACTGGAGAATTTGCACCCTCATCTCCCACTTGAGATGTCTGGAGACTCAGGGTCAGGCCCTTGATCTGGCAATGCTATCAATCATCTTCCAGAAGGTTAAGAGGACTGAATAGCTAGCTCCCTGTGCTAGACACTGGGGCTGCAGCCACACTGCAGAAATAATGCAGTTTGATAACACTTTTAACTGCCATGGCTCAATGTTATGGAATTCTGGGATTTGCAGTTTTGTGAGATATTTAGACTTCTCTGTCAGAGAGCTCTGGCACCATAACAAACTAAAAATCATAGCAGTCCATAGGATGGAGCCATGATAGGTAAAGCAGTGTCAAACTGCATTATTTCTGCAGTGTGGTAGCAGCCTGGGACTCATATAGAGCTTGGGAAATTTTCTTTTTTATACTACAGGCTCCTAGAATCCCCCAAACAATGAAGCAGTAACTTAAAAGGCCCTGATATTTGTGCAAGCCAATCTGACTACAAATAAATGGAATTCTCAGGCAAGACCGCACTGATGTAAAACCTTGGGAAGGCTCACATGGAAGGGGGCTCTTCCTCAGTATACCTTTGCTTATAGATACAACAGGATCTCTAAAGGCTTCTCTGGTCATTCAAAACATGATTCTTCACCGGCATGCACATATCCTCCAACTCCCTGATTTGACAGGAATGGTCCTCACTAATGCCTTGTCATCCCACTTTTTCAGTTTCTTTTAAAATGTCCCAGTTTCTCTCTCCTCCCTTCACTTTCTCCCTTTGCGCTCAGCTTACTTGGTGAAAATTAAGTTAGAAGTACAAAAGTAGTTTGTACTCACTTAACTCAGTGGGAAGAGAAGAGAGGAATGAGGAAAGCACTTTTGCCATCTTGACCACACTCTGATGTTACTTTGCCACATATATGTCCCAGTTTTCGTCTAAGAAACGTGAGTGTAACACAGTTGCTTTTATCCACTCCCCCTCCCCACAATGTTAGTGGGGGTTGGATTGTATTCCAATGGGATTGCCATCAGTTTGCACCCACCACAAAATTTCAAAATTTTACAGAGAGTCAGCTGTCCTCCTTGAGCTGTAATCATTTTTTTTTAAACCTATTGTATGTTTTAATATTTTCTAATTTATATATTTTTAATTTACTGTATGTTTTTAATCTTTTATAGTTTAATATTGTTTTAAGGGGGGGTGGGCTAGGGTACTGGGACTATGGAGTTTTTATATTGTAAGCCGCCCCGATTGCGTTGCAGAGGGGCGGGATAGAAATAAAATTTTATTATTATTATATATTATTATTATGTTGATGAATAGTGCTGGGTTGAATCAAAACTTGACTTGCTCTGAGTTTATTGTAAGAATCCTTGTAAAAATAGAAAATGACACATTCCAGATCTCCCTGCCCAGACTGTCTTCCTCACTGCTCAGTCTTGCATGCTCTCTCACTCACTCTCCCCCATTTGAGGTGTTTATTTAATTGTTTTCCCTACTCTGCTATGGCAGGGCTCTCCTGCCATTAAACTCTGCCATCCGCATTCTGACTGTGTAATTTAAAGCTATAGTTAAATTATGACTTCTCTGAACCTGTTGTGGCACTGACGCATAACCCTAATTAAATGATCACATCCATTCTGAAGCCAGTCTTTTCTCCCCTCAAACGTTAATTACAACATAAGAGGCTTTAATGGCTCGCCTCACCTCCAGCTCCTCGAAAGAAAGGTCATGCGATTAATTTTTGTCATTAATCTTCTCCCAATGTGGACACTGTGCTGTCACTGGAGCCTATTAAACCCCCTTCGTCCCCCCCTTTCTTCCCCTTTTTTCTCCAAACCCCCCCCCCACAAATTCCCAAGTGACTGGCGTGAATGAAAATATTTAAGATCGTTCTGACTCCAGCACATTCTTGGAGGACACCTTTGTTGAGGTTTGGGAGAGAAGAAGCAACCAAAGATTTAGGTCTTCTGAAAAGGAGAGGTATCCCATAATGTGTGTGGGGGGGTTTCAGCTGGCACTGAAGATATCTTCACAGCATGACTACCAGATGGATTGGAAAAGGTTCTGGGATGTATTAAGATGTGGAGGTATTGGGGTTATGGGATAATAGAAGGCCCCAGGGACACAAGGCTGAGTTCCTGCTACAGGGAAGGGAAATACTAGAAGCCCTGTAGGGAATGAAGCAGAGACTTCATTCTACCTTATGGAAAAAATGCAAGCATACTGGGATAATCATGGCACCCGGGGATGCAGCCACCTCCCAATAGCTAATGTTGTCTCCCGTGGCAGGTCCCTCTTTCAAAGCATGCACTCTATTTCGAAAGGAAATGGGTGTTTTTCTAAACCCCACAAAATTCGGATTCAGTGATTTAATCCCCTACATCTTGGAGCAGGTCTAATTTCAACCTGCCCTCTCCATCTGTACCACACAGCCGTTGTTCCTTAAGAGATGGAAAGAGAGAGAGAGAATGAGAGGGAATGGAGGGGGGAGGCTAGGATGGAAAGCACACAGAGCACACATTTAGCTAATTTGCAGTATTGTTTTAGCTGAAACTGAGGTCTGAATAATCCCCTTTTATGCAGGATGATGTAATCTAGGAACAAGTCCTTGCATGGTGGGTCTGGCATTGAGTGTGGTGCCGTTTGAAACTGCTGCTATTGGCAGAAAATGCCTGAGGATCAGTTATGCAGCTGAATCCATACAGTTGTGTGTCCCTGGACTCTAGGTATGCATGCTCCAGTTTCTGTGGTTTATGAGCTTGCCTGGAGGGCATGGACTATTTCAAGGTGCCCCCAGTCCCACCACCTTAACTCACTAATGCCCTTTCTCACTGGGCGCAAAGGGAAGAGTCACTTGGGGAGAAGGGAAATCAAAGTTTTTCAACAAAGATGATAGATTCCTGTCAAATTACTTTCACACAGACTCAGCAAACAGGCTTGATGCTACAGCAGTAGGATGGGAGCAATATGAGGAAAGTATGAGGAAAGTAACACTTCAGAGCACCACTTTAGAAATGGCTCTTTAGAAAGGAGTCGTGGGTCACTCACAAAGTCAGTATCTGAAAAATACTAGCGTATCTCTTTCCATATACAATTGCCCCCACTTTTTTTTTTTTTTTGCCTTCATTTTTCCAATTTCTTGATTCCTAGTTTCCTTTTTCTCTTCTACGTGGCATTCAAGAAATGACAGGATTAGAATGATACCCCCTACCTTACTGGCAAAGTTTGGGATTTCCCCCCTGTTTATAGCAGAGGATATGAAATAATAGTAGTTCCTGTATTCAACCCATATTGGGGGGTGTTAAGGGGGGATTTCCTCCCAATGCAAATACCTGCTTCAGAAAAGGGGTTTTCCAAAGCTCTACATCAGGAAGGAAAAAGTTAAATTTCCCCCTCCACACCTGGTACAATCTTGCTAATAACACCCCCTTGCACACATACATACACACACACCCTACCTTTGATGCTATTTATTTATTTATTTTATAATCCATGTGTGCTAAATGCAAGGACACATTTAATGTCATGCATAGGTTAACCTTAAGTGTATTCTAACACACATGTATAGCATCAATAGAACAGAAATCTGAAGATAAGCAATGAACTTGGAAATCTGTACATGAACTGTGTATTTATTTCTACATTCTCATGCCAACAGGAGCATGCTGTCTTCCACATTAATACAATTCTGTTAATTGCAGCTATGTTCCTGAACGCTGAGGCCTTCTTTATTCACAGTCACAGAGAATAACTGTTTGGCTTACGTATTGTAGCACACAAATGTAATTGTGCAGAATGTAGACAGCTATACATAACTTGTTCATGAAGCCTTGTTAAAGAATATTTGTGAATCTGGCAACTGCTGGTTAAGGAGCAATATGTGATACAATGGGCCAATCAAGCAAAGAATTCCCTAAGAGAATCCACAGAGTTCAACTAGAATTCTCTCTTTAGCAATTGTATTTGGAATGCAGGCTCACTAAGGCTTTATCAGACACTGTGGGGTTTTTATTAAATGCAAGTTTTTAAATGCCAGTTTTTGCAAATGTAATTTTGTGCATAGTGCAAACGGCAAAAATACTCTTCACAGAATGCAAGGAGATTCCTACCTGTCTTAATAGCATTCCACATCATTTTGCTCTATTAGGGAGGAGGGGGGTCCAAAACATCAAAAACTCCACAGGAAAAGCCTTTGTGGCTTCCCCCAAGTTTTAAAAAAACAGCGAGAGTAATGCACATTCCTGCTCCTTGGGACAATCACTTTCCCATAGGAGAGGAAGGGCAAAGCTGATTGGCCAGGTGAGCATGGGGGCTGGGACTTGCTAACAAGGCAAGCCTCCGCTGCTGCCATGTTGGATTTTCACTTTAGCGAGCAAGCGCTAAAATGAGAAAACAGGGTGGGGGGGTTGTGTGATTTTATTTTTTTATTTATTTTGCTTTTCTGTTAAATTGAAAAATTGCTCTATCACACCTTGGACATATTTTTTTTAAAAAAAGCTTGGCAGCAGCAAATTGAGATAAGTACAAATGTGAGTAAATCACGTATGGCCGCTATCCTGTATGCAAAGCTTATGTGGGCAAAAACACCATTAAGACAAGTCACAGCTGCTGCAAGATGCCATTACTGCAAGGCATTCCGGGCTTTTTTGCCTCATACAGAAAAGCCCTTAGAGTTGACCATGATTCCCTTTTGTATGCTCAGTAGCTGGCAGATGCAACATTTACTGCAATGAAAATAGTCCTTACCCTACAAAGAGAATGGACTTTATCAGACACAGAAAATACGGCATCATAAGGACGCCATATAACCGCGAAAGGGCGCACAGATCAGACAACGCCACCCTTTCACAGTTATGAAGAGCCCTGGTGGCGCAGTGGTTAAATGCCAGTACTTCAAGTCACCACATTGCAAGTTCGATTCCAGCGGCCTCCAAGGTTGACTCAGCCTTCCATCCTTTCGTAGGTCGGTAAAATGAGTACCCAGCTTGTGGGGGCAATTAGCTAACACACATTGGAAACTGTTTAATGCAGTGTAGATGTGTAAATTGCTATTGCTTAAAACAATTTGTAAGCCGCTCTGATAGCCTTGTGGCTGAAGAGTGGGGTATAAATAAATAAATAAATAAATAAAACCTGTACCTTTTAACTGATGGCTTAACCCATCAATAGATCCCCTCTGCTGATTTTTTTGCTGGCATTGCCAGTGTGCAAAGCCCCTATCCCTTTAAATCTCATACTTACCCTGAGAATAGCTGGACTGGCGCAAACACTTCCGGGTCAGATCAGGACATCCAGATAAGTGGAGAACTTTTTTTGACCCTCCCTGGGTTGTTTTTTTATTAAATCTCCCTTGGAGATTTTTTAGTATGTGTGCATGCTTGGTGTGACTTTTTGACATATATTTTTATTTTTATTTTTGAATCGCACAGGATTTCAAAAGAGGAAGTGAATGGAGCTCCATTCACTTCCTCTTTATCGCCAGAGGAGCCTTTGCCGGGAAAGGAGGTAAGTGCTGGGGGGAACATTCTTCTGCCAGCATAAAAATTGATTCTTTTATGCTGGCAAAAGAACGTTTTAACAGGGACATCTGATAAAGTCCAACATCTGAGGCATTCCACAATTACCCACTGAGGTGCAGCCTGCTTCTGTGTCAAAACAGCTTGCACAGAAACCGCACACATGCATGGATTATTACATGAACAGAGGCTGGGCAGCAGAACTTGTTGCACTGTATACATGCCTGAATGGGAAATCTTCTGGGGTCAAGTGATTAAATCTGGTGTATGTTCATTTAAAACAGTTGGGGATTGAGCTGCCTGCATTTTTAAAGATACAAATTAATCATATTGAAAAAATGCAGATATTCTAGGACACAAAGGAGATGTAAAATTGTAGAAATTCTCCTGGAATATGTCAGACATAACAGCAATCATTTATATTCTTCCATTTTAGAAATAAAAGAATCTCCAATTTCTTGTATACAGTATGTGTCCTTTATTCATATGAATATAGCAGTTCTGTCTTTTAAATGCAGGAATTTCCTAATATCCAGACATAAAAACACATTTTTAAACCTCTTCCCCAATTAATACAGCAATTTTTCTGTCCCACTTCCATTAATAGACAATTTTCTATTTTTCTGCTATTAATTTGATTTATACTTAGCCTTTCCTCATGAAAAAATGAACTCAGCCAATAATCAAAGGACTAAAACACACACAAAAAGATCATTTCAAACAAAATGTTATTTCCAAATATATTTTAAATAGGCAGCACCCACCCAAATAAAAAGCCCCTTTAATAGCAATTCTGGTTAAATACCAAAGAGCCCTAGGCTGCCTCCCTAGATGTAAAAAAAAAAAAATGTCTTTTTTGTCTGCTGTTGAAAGGACAACAATGAGGGAGTCAGCCAAAACTCAATTAGTAGGGAGTTCCACAGGCTGGAAGTGGCCAGTGAGAAAGTCTTCTCTTCCATTTCACCAAATGTGCCTCTGAGAATGAAAAAATTAAGAGAAAGGCCTTGAAGATCTCAAAACCCCTGCAAGCTGATATGGGAGAATATGGTCCTTCTGGTACCTTGGACTGAAGTCATAATTTTGGATCCAAGCAGAAATCTGAAATATTCCCATATTCCGAGTGCTCTCATCATAGGCCTTTGCTAAATTCAGGACCCCAAATCCAGTGTAGGAATTTGATCCTGATTATAGACCCTATAATACAGGGCTTGAACACAGAAGCTTTTTTACTTGGCTCACAACAGACAAACATTGCCAAAGGCAGAGGTTTCAACATTTCATGGCCTGCCTCAAAACTATTTTTGCATTGCATGAAACCAGACCACCCTACCATTATTTTACATCCATTAATTCAGTATTGAACAGTACCTGGAAAAGGAATACCCTGGATACAGCTTAAAGCAAAAACAACCCAAGAGATCTCAGACATTTTACTGACACCTATAAGATCTTCTGTGGGTTTGGAAATAAAATACATATTTCTAAATACACTACCTCCATCCAAATAACTGCCTGCAAAAAGCTCTTTCCTTCCTTTCCACCCCCGTCCCGACACCCTTTCTTCTCCTTTGTCCAAGGACATTAAGGACATCACGTCCGCAGTGCACTGTGCAAGAGGATAATAATAATTAATAACCATTAGCCACAATAAGGATAATACCAGTGGCCGGACAGGCTCATTCTAAAGAAACCTCTTCCCCCCCCCTTTAATGAAAACAATGATTTGACTTTGAAGAAAGTGACTTTTTTAAAAAGTGAAAGCTGGATCTGGTCCTCCAGTTCTATCCCCCCCCTCCCGCCTTTGCTCTGCACCCCCTCCTTTTTTTAACTCTCCTTTTTTCTTTTTCTTTTAATACTCTGCGTTCTATCATGCAAATCCCCTTTCAAATTATGAGAGTATTAGAGCCATCAGCGGTAATGTCACCGCCACAAAATGAGAGCAGGGACTTAAGCACCTAACGAACAATGAAATGTGCGAGCCCTGGGACAGGACAATTAAGAACTGGGCTTAGCCAGCCAGGGAAATTTATTGCTATCAAATCCATATTTCTATTTTCCCCCTGAACAGTAACCTATTTGAATATGATTAAAGGGTTTCATTAGAGACGAGAGAAAGGCCCGTGTCCCGCCGTTCCCTGTGAGCTCACAAACACGCAGGCTGCAGCAGCAGCAGCACTTTGGGGAGTAGAGATGGGAGAGAAGCTGAAGCAGGTTGGATGGCACCCAGGCTTGCTAGAGAGGGAAGAGGAGTCCCTCGCAGACAACTCAGCTGATTTCACTTCAGAAAAGCTTTCTGAGAGCTGTAGACCTCAGGACCTCCATGTCTTAAATGTGGTGTGGGTATATTTATGTGTCTGTCCCACCAGAGGATTAGAAAAACACTATACCGTCACCATCTCAGCCATATTAAGGCATGGTAAGAGCAACTATATTTTAAATAGATCTTTTCCTCCCCATAGAGTTCATAGACCAGTTAACAGGAGTTTATCAGTGGTGTAGCTGTGATGAACTGTGGCATAAGGAAATAATGTGAAGTAGTCAAGAGAACCAGCATGGTGTGTGGTTTGAGTGTTGGACAGGGTCTCTGGGAGATCTGGGCTTGAATCCTCTCTCAGCCATGGAAACCCACTGGGTCGCCTTCAGCAAGTCACACTCTCTCAGCCTCAGTTAGAAAGGGATCTTGTAGCACCTTTGAGACTAAGTGAGAGAAAGAAGTTGTAACATAAGCTTTTGTAGACTTGGGACTTTATCCGATGCCCCCTGAAAACATTCTTTTGCCAGCATAAAAAAAAAAAAATCATTTTTTTATGCCAGCAAAAGAACATCCCCCCTGCATTTACTTGCTTTCCTGGCAAAGGTTCCTCTGGTAAAGATCCATTCACTTCCTCTTTTGAAATCCCGTGGGAAATTCAAAAATAAAAACAAAAATAAATGTCAAACAGTAAAACTAAGCACACACACTCACTCACTAAAAAAACTCAAATTGACCCAGGGAGGGTAAAAAAAAAGTTCGTCACTTACCTGGATGCCCCGATCTGACCCCGGAAGTGTTTGCACCTGTCCAATCATTGTCAGGGTAAGTCCAAGATTTAAAGGGATAGGGGCTTCACACATTTTTGCAATGCCAGCAAAAATTCTAGGCAGGGGGATCTATTGACGGCTTAAGCCATTAAAAGGTATAGGTTTGGGGCTGTTCATAATCGTGAAAGGCCAGCGTCATCTGATCGGGTCCCCTTTCATGGTTATGTGGCCTCCTTATGACGCCATATTTTCTGTGTCTGATAAAGTCCTTGGTCTACTTCCTTGGATGCATGGAGTGAACTATTGAGCCTTACAAACCCAATAGTTTTGAATTTCTCTGGCTATTCAACAGCCTGCTTATAAGGTCTGTTCCTAGGCGCTAGTTCACTCCATGCATCTGAGGAAGTTGACCAAGTCTACAAAAGCTTATGCTACGGCTTCTTTCTCTCACATAGGACTTTATCAGACATGGCAAAAATCGCATGATTATGACATCATGGTAGCATGAACAGGTCCTGTTATCACAGGATACTGTCATTCTTACGTGGTCAATCTGTATTCCAGCTGTGAATAAGGTATCACTTTTCATTGATGCGACAAGCAGTCAATAGCTCTCAATATCACTTTTTCCGTGGTATTGAAGGGCGTGCAAAACCACGTCCCAATGTAATCGCAAGATTACAGCATGATTGGGTGGTCCTCTTTCCCTCCCTCCCTGTTCCCAGTGAGAAAACATCCAGGTGAGAATGTGAAAACTATCTATAAGACGCTCTTTTTATGAACTGTCCCATTTTGTTTGCACATATTTAGGTTTGTTTATATATTCGTTTACTTTGTATATTCAGAGGTTTTTGGAGTTTTTAAGTGCACTCACGTCTTCTTGTGAGAACCACTGAAATCTCACCCATGCTAAATTACAGAAGCAAAATCCTATTCTTAAAATGCTGGTAGTGTTTGTGTGATAATTCTGTGGTGGTTATATCATGCAATTACAACAACATGTGATAAGTGTAATAATGCCACTATGTTTCTGCTTACAGTGTTTTTTAGCTGCTAGTCTGATAAAGCTGTAAGTCTCAAAGGTGCTACAAGATCCATTTGCAACTGATATTCCAGACTAACATGGCTATGTCTGAATTCTCTCAGCCTCAGATAAAGACAATGGCAAGCCCCCTCTGAACAAATCTTGCCAAGAAAACCCCATGATAGGTTTACCTTAAATCAGAAATGACTTGAAAGCATATAACAACAAAGTTAAGGTCAACATCACCTGAAAAGTACCCAAGATCAACATTACCCAGTGCCCTTAGTAGGTATGAAATGTGGGCATCCTGTACTCCAGTCCTGCAATTCACTCCAGTAAGGTTACTGAGAGTAATATGAGCCAATGAGCTGCAATGTATTATTGGTTGCTTAAGATTTCTTTTTTTAAAAAAAGGAATTTCATAGTGAAATGTGATTGAAGGAAGTTCATAAAAGGTTTGATAATTCCAAGCCATTGTAAATGAGTAATGAAGTGGTTGCTTTTAGGAAAAAAAGGGGTTTTAAATTAAGATATTTTAGGAGACATTTTTGAAGTAGGAGGAATAAGCCACATTTTAAAAGCAACTGATGACTGTTTGGCAGCATAATGTTTGATCCCATAATCCATACTTTTCACGAAATGTTTTGGCAGATGTGGCTTAAAGATTGGCTCTTTTGCTATGTTCCATATTTCACGAATAGTTGCAATCATACAAAAAAAGAAGCAGAAACTGGGGAGCATGGAATGGAATCCATGAAAGAAACAAGAGATGCATGTCAAGATGCTCAAAAGATTGTTGTCTGATTATTAAAAAAACCCAACTTGTCTTGGCCTGTGCAGCCTCTTTCAGGGGACTACTGTATTTAGAATCAAACTTCAGAAATTTCTGAACCAGGAACCCTCAAACCATTATTAGACAAGTGAAAACTACAGTTCTACTATCTACTACTCTACTATTCAGCCATCTGCTAATAAAATAATCATCTTTTGAGCATCTTAAGGTATGTCTCTTGTTTCTTTTGTGTAAATGAAGGTCATGCCATTCATTTATCAAACACGTGTACTGATGGCATGTAGAAAGTGGCAAGTCTACTGGGAGATTTTTCTGGATTTATGTGTAGCCACATAATTTATGGCTTTTCTACATTTTGGCATCATCTAGGCTTTGAATGAAGTTGCCTGTGCATCATGGGGTTTAGACACTAAAGGCTGCATAGATTCCTAGCCTACACCCTCAATACACACTTGATATGGAATCATCATGCCTCAGTCACTCATTTTTTCCTTTCCCCATAACTAGAGTGCTGCTAGGAAACATTGCCATTATAATGAGGGATGATTTAACTCCTTTTACAGTGTACCTGTTACTTTTAAAAGTTAACTGTTATAGTTATAGGGTACAGCCTTATGAAATGTAGGAGGATGAATACTACATAGTTCAGGTGCTAGGTCTTCCCATGCTTCAGCCGATGCACTGAAGGTGTCTTTATTTTTTTCAGTAACCATTTTAATTAGCTTTTGGGCTTGTCTACACCAAGGAGAAAATTTGTACTCACCCCAGAACCAGTGCAATTTGTACACATGGTGCTCTACCCCCTCCTTGTTGATATGGCACAGTGACCTGTTCTGACCTCACCAGCAGCAACAGCAATGGCCAGGCTCTGCAGAGAAAGAGAGTGGCACTGATGAGGACAGGCCAGCAGGGCTGGTGAGGTGTTGACCCATCAGTCCATCTGGACTATGGCAAGGATCCTCATCAGTATGTGTAGCCAGCATTGGGTCGATAGGGAGCAGCTCCGGAGCATACAGGAAATTCTTCCTAATGTTTAGGTGGAATCTCTTTTCCTGTAGTTTGAGTCCATTGCTCAATGTCCTAGGACTTTATCGGACCAGGCAAATACAACGTCATAAGGATGCCTAATGATTGTGAAAGGACGCACATACCAGACATTGTCACCCCTTCACGATCATGTCAAGTAATCAGCCATTCTATTTTATTGATGGGCCAAGCTGTCAGTTGATCTCCTGTAACTATTTGTTGCCAGCATTGCCAGCATTTGAATCTGCATGCCATTGTACTCACAGGAATGCTGAGTCAATGGGCAAACACTTCTGGGTGAGATTGCAACATCCAGAAAGGGTACACTCTTTTTATGACTTCCCCCACCCCCATGTACTTGGGACATTATAAATCTGTTTTGGGACTTCGCTGTACTTTTTGTGTGTGTGTTTTTAATTTTTAAATTTTCCACAGGAGCATCTTCTTGTGAGAATCCGCAAGATCTCAACCCCGGAGGTAAATGGAGCTCTGTTTGTGCTCTGTTACTGCCAGGGAAGCCTCATGGATGCTGCTCAAGTTAAGTGTGGTAGGGGGGTTCTTTTGCTGGCATAAAAATGCCACAATCCTTTTTCTTTCTACAGAAAGGCTGAGTTTTATGAGAGGGTTGGAGAGATATCAATAGGTTTAGATGCCCTTACTGTTGTTGTTAACTGCTATCAAGCTGACTTCAACTTATGGCAATCCTATGAATGAGAGACCTCCAAGTCACCCTATCATCAACAGCCCTGCTCAGGTCTTACAAACTCAGGCATGTGGCTTCATTGACTGAGTCTATCCATGTATAACAAGTGTAGGAGGAATGAGTCTAAAAATAAAAATGTATTAAAAATTCCAGGGATCTAGCCCTTTTAAAAGCAATAAAAATATCTTCTTTAAAAAGAGTTTAAAAAATCACTTACTTTCAAATTCATGCAGAGTGGCTTAAGAATGCTGAGACAAGCTCAATTAACATTTAAAAGTGTATTCAGAGGTTTGTGGTCTGATCTGATCACCCAGTGAATTAGACTCATTACAAAAACAAAGGAGTCAGTTTAAAAATGCAAATCAAAAGTTTACTGAAGGTATATCAATCTCAATCTACATACTAAAACAAACTTTTAAAAGAGTGTTCCTAACTAACTAGGAGGATTTAGGGTAGAATGACTCACCCAGCCTTTAGCGATAGAGGCTGTATGGTGAACATCATGGCATAGCATCATAGCATGGCTTCATAGCAGCAGCATGGCTACATAAGATGGCTACAGCCGCATGGAGACTCTAACTTAAAAGAGAGTCACACAAAGAGCAATAAAATTTAAATTAGGTCATATGTTGAATGACCCATCTCTCCAATTGGCTGGAATTGCCTAGTGAAATAAGAGAAAGGGAGTTTGGGAGAACAGAAGCATGCAGGGAAAATTCCTAGACTTATCTTAGTATGTGAATGGGATACACAAGATTGTTTTACATTGCAATAATTATTTCCCAATATACTACAACAAGGTCTTCCTCTTTTCCTACTGTCTTCTACCTTACCAAACATTATTGTCTTTTCTAGTGAGTCATGTCTTTTCATGATATGCCCAAAGTGCAACAATCTCAGTTTAGTCTTCTTGGCTTCTAGGGAGAATTCAGGCTTGATTTGCTCTAGGATCCATTTATTTATCTTTTTAGCAGTCCACAGTATCCATAGAACTCTTCTCCAGCACCACATTTCAAATAAGTTGATTTTCTTTCCATCAGCTTTCTTCACTGCTCAGCTTTCACAACCATATGAGGCCTGTCTATTAAATAATGAGACTGTGTTTCTACCTTTCAGAAAAATTAGGGAGAACTGATTGCGAACATTTGAGTGGTGACCTTGAACATATCTGAACCTGCATGACAAACATCAACACTCTCCACCTTTCAGTTAATTGTCAGTCATCATTTAAAGCAGCTGTGTTGTCTGTTGTGTGCCGGAAAAAATCTCAGTCTAAGGAGATTATCAGATGCCCTTAATATGGTGTTACAGGGATGCCAAGAGATCATCAAAGGGCTTGCCTTTCAGATGATGTCATCCCCGTCTTGCTATGCTCCTGTGCTGGTCCCATTTCACCCTCGTTGCTTTTTATTCACGGCTTAAGCCATGAATAGATCATCCATTCCATTTCTGTAACAGAATGACGGACGAGTGAAAAGGTGTCCCGTTTCCGTAGCACTATGCCAGCCGCAGTAGGAGGTCTGTCCCAGAACACTTCCAGGTGCGATTGGGACATCCAGGTAAGTGACAACCTTTTTTGTACCCTCCCCGGGTTACTTGGGGGTTTTTAAGTCTGTTTTTGTGCTTGCTGTCATTTTAAAAAGTGTATTTTCCTTTCTATTTTTGAATTTCCCGCGCACTCGTCCTCTCGCAAGAATGGCCCAGGATTTCAACAAGGAAGTGAAGGCAGCTCCGTGTGAGCTGCATTCACTCCATGGCTGCCAAGGGGGAGGGAGTGTCACGAAATTAAGGTAAGTGCAAAACCATTTTTTCTCATGCCAGGATGGAGTTGGGAGGGTAGTGGGAAAGGAGATAGTGAGACAGGGATGCTATTTTTGTCCCCATCTGAAAATCTCCTAAAAGTCTAACAATGTGACATTCTGCAGCAACTTGAGGTGGACCCAAACCTTTTTCAAAAAATCATCACTTGTGATGAAACCTGGATCTTCCAGTACTTTTCAATGATATAGCTCTACACTTCAGGATCTTGTCTAGTTCTCTCATAACTGCTCTTCCACATCCTAGTCTTCTTCTGATTTCTTGACTGCAGTCTCCATTCTGATTAATGATTGAACCAAAGTATGGAAAATTTTTAATTACTTCTATGTCTTCATCATCTGTTTTAAAGTTATGTAGATCATCTGTGGTCATTATTTTTTCTTTCTTTTTTAATTAAAAAATATCCATAAGATAATATTATCAAACAAATCAATACAATCAATTCCTCTCGCGCAACCTTACATTTCGCTCCATCAAACTAAAATACAACTTCCTCTCCAGCTTATTCATGATTGTTTATGTAGATCTTTGTATCCCATTCATTGTATATATCTTATATTCTTATATTCTTAGTTTCAACAAGTTACTGTCTATAGACAAGATTTCCCCTTGTTAGAATGCTATTTACCTTGTTCTTGATATATTTAACCACTGTATATCGTAAAACCATAAAGCCCATAAACCTACATTGGAATCTTACTGAAACTGTTGAGGGACTGAAATACTCATGACTCTTATGCATTTAACGAAATTTATCTTACTGTAGTTGGTTTTAACCTATTAAATATACATATTATATTTATCTAGGGATTACAGCAAAATTTCCCCATCTCCTCAGAACATAACTTGAAAATCTATTCCAAGTTTCCCAATACTCTTCGACATACTTACCTTTAAGTAATAACATCAATTTATCCATTCCCACCATTTCGTATGCCTTTATTAACCACTGGTCTACTGTTGGGGTATTTTGAGTTTTCCAGATTCAAGCGTAAGATATTCTCGCCGCTGCTAACAGGTATAATATTAATTTCTCTTGTCCCCGATCAAGTTTTTCTTCATGCATTCCTAAAAGAAATATTTCTGGGCTTAAAGGGATGTTACTCTCTAGTATTTCATTAATTATTCTCTGGACTTGAGACCAAAATTTTTTGGCCTTTTCACAGCTCCACCAGAGGTGAAAGAAGGTGCTCGATGTATGTTTACATTTCCAACATTCGTTTTTCAGATTTTTGTACATTTTGGATAACTTATCTGATGAGAGGTACCATCTAAAATACATCTTATACCAATTTTCTTTAATGCTACTGCAAAGAGTTAATTTTATTTTAGATGACCACATTTGTTCCCATTTTTTAAGTTCAATTGAGTGACCAACATTTTGGGCCCATTTTAACATATTATCCTTAACCGTTTCATCTTCAGTATCCCATTCGAGTAGCTCTTGATAAAATCTGGAAATTAATTGTTTCCAATCTGAGTTAATCTTTCCCATGTGGATTAAGATAAATCTATGCCTTCTAATTTCTCATCCATTTTAAACCTTTCGTATAGTTGTCTATATAGATACCAATAACATCTAATTCCTTCTTTTTCTAATTTTTCTTGAGATTTGATATTTTGCTGACCTCCTTCCAACATCATTAAATATTTATAAGTTATCCATTTTTGACCATGCAATTTTTCTTTGTCAAAGAATGCTTCGTGAGGTGATAGCCACGAGGGCAACTTGGGACACATCCATCTTTTATATTTGTTCCAGATTTTAAGTAAGCTTTTCCTTAAAATGATAATTGAATTCCCTATTTACCAACTCTTTATTATAAAAAAGATAGGCATGTCGTATCTATTGTTGATAGGCATGCCGTATCTATTGTTGAAGCCTTCCAATTTCAGTAATATTTCGTCCTCTAGAGATGTCCATTCTTTGATCCAAATCAAGCAACAAGCCTCATAACATAATCTTAGATTGGGAACTCCTAGCCCTCCTCTTTTCTTTGAGTCCTGCAAAATTTTCATTTTTACTCTTGGTTTTTTCCCCAGCCAAATAAATTTCGTAATATCTCTCTGCCACTCAGTAAAAATCTTTGCGGTATGAATAATAGGGAGCATTTGAAAAAGGAACAACATTTTTGGTAAAATGTCCATCTTAATTGCTGAGATTCTTCCCAGAAATGACAACTTCAAATTTTTCCAATTATTTAAGTTCTTCTTGATATCAGTCCAAATTTTTTTATAGTTGTTTTGGAATAATTCTGTGTTTTTATTTGTAATATTAACTCCCAAATAACGAACTTTTTAAACTACCTTATATCTGGATATTGAAGTTAGCTCTTTCATCTCCTCTTGTGTTAGATTTTTGGCAATTATAACTGTTCCGTCTGTATTAACCTTCAGACCTGTTAGATATTCAAAATCTTTTAGAATATCCATGATTACTTTCATCTCTTCTAGCGGGTCACTCAATGAAATCATCATATCATCCGTGTATAATTTTAGTTTATAATTATATTTACCAATCTTAATTCCTGTTCTTTTCTTTTCTTCTCTTATCCTTTTACTCAAGATTTCCATAACTAATAAAAATAAGAGTGGAGACAGAGGCCATCCTTGCCTAGTGCCTTTTTGTATTTGTACTTCCTTTGTTCTTTCTCCATTTATAATCAACTTTGTGGTTTGGTTAATGTAAATTGCTTGAATCCAATTTGTAAAAATTTTCCCTGCCTTTATTTTGTTCAACATATCTATAATTATTTTCCAATTTACATTGTCAAAAGCTTTCTCAATGTCCAAAAATATTAAAGCCAGCTTCTTGTCAATGTGGATATCATGATACTCAATTAAATCAAGCACATGACGTACATTATCCTTTAGAAATCTGCCAGGAAGGAATCCTCTTTGATCTTCTTGTACCCAACTTTTAAGTATTTTTGTCAGTCTATGAGCCAACATGGAGACAAAAATTTTATAATCCACATTTAACAGTGATATGGGCTGATAATTTTTTGAACCTTGGGGATCACAATTTTCTTTATGTATTAAAATGATATTTGCTTCTCTCCATGATTCGGGGATAACTCCTTTTTAAATTTCTTCTAATATTTCCTTAAAAGGATTAATAATAAGCTCTTCCATACATTGATAATACTTTGGTGTAAAGCCATCAGGGCCAGGGGCTTTCCCCAACTTAAGCCTTCTTATTGCTTCTGAAATTTCATTTATCTCTATAGGTTGATTTAGACTACGTCTCTGTTCATCTGTAAATTCTGGTAGGTGTTCATCCTTTAAGAAGGATTCTATATTACACGTTGGAGTTCTTTGATTTTTATATAGAGATGCGAAAAAGCTCCTGAATATAGTTTTGATTTTATCCTGTTGTGTATACATTTGTTTTCCTTTTTTTACTTTAGTGATATGATTTCTTTCATTCATTTTTCTTAATTTGAAAGCAAGCCATCTACCCGGTTTATTCGAGTTCTCAAAATGAAATTGCTTGGTGTATTGTAGTTTTTCCCCTATTTCTTCTGATGTCGCAAGCAAAAGCTGTTCTTGTAAGATTTTAATTTCTGTCAATATACCTTCCTTATGGGAAGTTGATTATAATTCCTTTTCTTTAACTCTTATACTATCGTTGAGTTTAGATATTTTTTCCATTCTCTTCTTTTTCAATTCTGCAGCTTGTTGTATAAAAAACCCTCGCATGACTGCTTTTGACACTTCCCATGTTGTAAAAATGTTCATTTGTTCATTTAAATTTTCCTCAAAATACCATTTGAGGGTCTGCTTTGCTTTTTTAAGCACTTCTCCATGGTTTAATAGATTATTGCTTAATCTCCAGTTATATTCTGTTCTTCTTTTCTTTATTTCTAGTACCACTGGATTATGGTCGGTCCAAACTCTTGGAAGGATTTCCACCTTTTGTATCAGATTACACATATTATTAGTTAGCGGGGGAAAATCAATTCTCGAGAAAGATTTATGTCTTTCCGAATAAAATGTATAATCCCTCGCGTCATTGTATAAATATCTCCACGCTTCGGTTAACATTAAGTTTTTTGTCATGGTCTCAAATGACCGTGGTAGTTTCCCTTGTGTCAATTTTTGTTGTTGTTGTTGTTGTTGATTTTCTGTCAAGGATTGGTGAAATCATGCCGTTCCAGTCTCCCATCAAAATTATTCTATCATAATTTTAGAACATTATTTTCAACATCAATTCTTCGTAAAACTTATGTTTATTTTCTAGTGGTGCATAAAGACCAATTACTAATGTCTTTGTATTTTGTATAGGTATCTCCAATCCAATGTAATGACCATTTAAGTCCTTAAAGAGTTCTTCCGCATGTATTTTCTGATTTATATAAATCACCACGCTTTTTTTCTTTGTTTCTTTGCTTGCAGATACATATTCCTTGCCAAGTTTTTTTATTTTTTAACAGTTTTTACATCATCCTGTTTTATGTGCGTTTCTTGGAGGTATACTATATCGTGTTCCTGCTCAATGAATGAAAAATTTTCTTTCTCTTTTCGGGCGAATTTAATCCTTTAACATTCCACGTTATAAGTCTAAAAATCATTTTGCTTTATTCTTATTTTGTTTATTCTCCTATGTCTTCCTCGATTTCCTTCTCTTCCTCTCCTAACTCCTTTTCCTCTGTCAGGTCTTCTTCACTTTCTTCTTCACCTTCTGGGTTCTGTTCTCCACTATCACCCTCTTTCCTGTCCTCCTCTTTCCTATTCACTTGATTATTTTTGTTTTCTTAATGTTCAACTGTAAACCTGCCTTTGCACTTTCTATCTTGACTTTTTAAAGTAATCATTCTAAGTCTTTGCTATTTTCTGCTAGTAGTATGGTATCATCTGCATATCTTAAACTGTTGATGTTCCTTCCTCCAGCTTTCACACTTCCTGCCTCCAAGTCTAATCCTACTTTACTTATAATATGTTCAGTAATACAAGTTATACAGGGTGATAAAATGCAGCCTTGCCTGACCCCCTTGGCAATTGGAAACCATCCCATTCTTCCATATTCTGTCATGATCGTAGCCTGTTGTCCTGAGTACAGGTTATGCATCAGGACTGTCAGATGTTGTGGCACACCAATTTCTTTAAGAACAATCCATAGTTTTTCCTGATCTACACAAAGGCTTTGCTGTAACGTTTTGCCCCTTCCTGGTACCTACATCCCTCTCCACTGATGCCCCCTTGTTGTGAGAGAAAGGCTTGTGTACCCTAATGATGTTTTGAGCTATGCTGGCGGTGGCATAATAGCCACCGGTAGGGTCTACATGTCAGACAGGTCAAAACCGAAGGGTCTGACAAAGTGCGTCAAAGGGCAGGATGGGCTCTCTAGCCTTGTGGCAACCATCCTAGGAGAAGGAAAACTCTAACCCCAAACCCGGGAAGATGGTGCTCGTCCAACCCTGTAAGGTCAACCATCTAAGAGAAGGAAACTCTAATCAAAGCTATGACCCAAGGACCTCGCTGCTATGTCCATGCTTGCAAGGTCACGGCAGATGAACCTTTGGTTTAAAGGGTGAGACCAGTTTTGTGCATGCTGCGCTCCACCAGAAAAATCCATTGCACAGGCTCGAAGGACAAATCCAATTCCAAAAAAGCCCTGTAGCGATAGGCGAGGGACGAAACGGCAGGTGTAAAGATGCACTGGAAGCCACAGACCCAACCCTGCATGCAGGCGGTTCAGAACATTGGTCGCTCGAGGCTGACCCGGGAGATGACAGTCTTGTTCGGCAGCATCCTGAACGACCAAGCAGCCTTTTTTAAGGAGAGCACTGCTTGCTCCATATGGAGAGGGGCCTAGAAAAGGTGGCCTAACAAAAGCTCATCCCCAACTACCTGGTTGGCTAACTGTGGCCAACAGGCATCTTCTGATGCGGTCAAACTAAGGCAAAGAAACAAAGGCACACACCAGCCTCCAAAGGTCTAAATAAACTGACGCTTGCATGCTGGAACATCAGAACCATGCGAGATTCTGCAGATAGTGGACGGCCTGAGCGTCGTTCTCCTCTAATAGCCCATGAACTATCACGACTTAATATTGACATCCCTGCTCTTAGTGAAGTTTGTCTCCATGAGGAAGGCAGACTAAAAGAACACGGCGCCGGCTACACACTTTACTGGTCTGGCAAACCCAAAACTGAAAAACATATTTCAGGAGTAGGCTTTATGATTAAAAACTCCTTTCCCTTCCCAAATTTCTAACATTGCAGCAACTTAAAACATCAGTTGAGCATTTAGAAATATAGTTTAGGTATCCAAAGAAACAAGCAGCCTTTCCAAGAGAATGCAAACACAGCACATGGAAGAATTCTAGGTGTAAATGATTTTCAGTGTCTTCCTCTGTTCAATGATAGAAATTTGGAATTGAAGGAAAATTTCATTGGGTGGAGCAATGTCCTCATTTTGCCAGCTCCCCATACCTACATCCCTTCTGAGTGTTATAATATATATTTCTCATCACCATAATTTTACCAATTTGTCTTCCCCCCACCAATACTTCCAGTCCTCAATGCTATTAAATGTAGACCAAGCTCCACTTCCATTTCGAAACAAATGTTATGTAAGAGTTTAGTACCAAATAAATAATTTAGATCCCCTCTGACACTTAAAGATCAGTACAGCCTCTCTTGCCTAAATGACTACTCAGGAAACTAGATCTTTCCCACCCATAGGACCCATATCACACCCACCAGTGTGGAAAGAACACAGGATGAATGTGCAGAATGTACAAAGTCTCCAATAATGTTAACAATATTTTTAGACCACCCTTCATTATCACAATTCCAAAACCAATGGAAACACTACTCAAAAACATGTAGTAAAGCTAAAAGGCCTTAGTATACTGGGTATTAAAATTGGCAAATGCTTGGGCCCATCAATATGTTTTTAACAGGTGTTGAAACATTATCAAGGCTGCCATCATGCAAGGGAGAGTGAATTCTAAAGGTAGCTACTACAATAGAAAAGGTCCCTCCCTTGGTTGCTAACAGTGCAGGCCTTTCTCTGTAGCTTTCCGAAAACAGGTATGTTGATATGAGTGATAGTTATTAGTTTTAGAAATGCTCATGTAGAAGCAGCCTTGGCCATTTTTGCAGATGTGTGTTTTACTCAGTGAGAGACTTTGGAGATTATTGGACGCCCTAAATATGGCGTGACACCGATGCCAGGAGATCGCCAAAGGGCTTCCCTTTCAGACAACATCATTCCAGAGTTGTTATACTCTCATGCTTATGATCCTATGCTCCGTCCATTCTGCCAGTGCTTCTTTCTATTGACGGGCTAAGCTATGAATAGATGGCCCATTCCATTCCTGTCACAGAGTGATGGGCAAAAGAAAAGGTGCCCCGTTATTCTGGCAAGAGGCCAACGTCAGTGGGAGGCTCGTTCCAGAACACTTCTGGATGCAATCGGGACATCCAGGTAAGTAATACCCTTTTTTGTACCCTTACCGGGTTACTTGGTATTTTTTATGTGTGTTCTTGTACTTGCTGTCATTTTTTAACTTGTACAGTTGTCCCTTCACATTTGCTGGGGCTTGGTTCCAAGACCTTCCGTGAATACCCAAATCTGTGAATACTCAAGTCCCATTATATGCAATGGCATAGCAAAATGGTGTCCCCTATATAGGATGGCAAAATCAAGGTTTGCTTTTCGGATTATTACTTTTTAAGAATATTGTCAAGCCGTGAATACTTAAATCCGTGAATGCCAAATCTGTGAATGTGGAGGGACAACTGTATTTGACTTTTTATTTTTTAATTTCCTGTGTGTTCATCCACCCACGAGAGAGCTGCATTCATTCCTGGGCTGCCAAGGGGGAGGGAGCGTTGCACAATCAAGGTAGGTGTAAAACTGTTCATTATTGTGCCAGGACAGGGGCAGGAGAGGGACAGGAGAAGAGACAGAGAGATGGGGATGCTATTTTTGTCCCTGTCTGAAAATCTCCTATATCATGGGGTTTGTAGTCTTAAAGCTGTGGCCATTGTACAAAGGTTTCATGTGTGAAAATAATATTGCAGGAGAAAAGCTGAACATTTCAAAACACATCTACATTGATATAAGTTTGACAACAATGAGTATGTCCTGATCCCGGGTGAATGTAGAGCAGATTAATTAAGGGCAGAAATTTCAGAACAAGATTCAACAGAATTATTATATTTGACCTAGCATTCCACCAGACAGGTAAAATGTATCAGGAGAATGAGATATTTGTTATTGTAGTTCTCATTGTTATTGTGTTTTTTTAAATCCAAATTTTGTTTCTGTTGTCCTGCACTATTTTCTGGCAGTTCCCAGCACTAACTGCAACATTTTGTTCCCACCCTCCAATAGATTTCTTTTTCATTTTTTCATTCATTGTCAATATAATGATGGGTACTTCCCTAAACTTGATAGGTATTTTGACTTGCTTGAATATTGCAGAAAGCATTTTTGTTAATTTATGTATAGTTCTTAAGTAACTTAATAAAAATACAATGAATTAAAGATCGGGGGGGGGGATATTATGAAACCTCAGAACATGGTGCCGAAATAGGTTTAAAGTCAGAGTCTAAGAATCACTAAACCAACAAACTGAACAGGTGTGTATGACCACTAAGTAATAAGAATACAATCAAAGGCAGAATTTGGAAAAAGTACTTTTTTGAACTACATCTCTCAGAATATGCCAGCAACATTACTGTTTTGACTACAAATCCCAGAATCCTATAGCACTGAGAAAAAAGTAAGCTCTTTTCCAACTCTGACCAAGAGTTCTTCAGGCTCAGATTCTATATGGTCTATATGGTATCCCCCTGCTTTAAATTAGATACCTTTGGGAAACTCACACAAAAGTCCTTACACTGATGTAACTATGGACTTTTTCAAACGGGGAAAAAAAACCTGAGGAGGTCAGAAGAAGAATGGGGCTGTCGTGCTTACAGAGCCCCGTTTCAGACAGCCCCGTCCTCCTCTGTCCTCCTCCTGACCTCTTCCCAACCTTCCCCTGTGCCACTTTTTATTGACTGAGGTTTTTCGGCAATAAAAAGCGGCACCTGCAGCACAGGGGAAGGTCGGGAGGAGGTCAGGAGGAGGACGGAGGAGGACTACATCATCTGAAACTGGGCTTTGTTCTTCTCCTGACTTGGGGAGGGGTCTCCCATTTGAAAAAGTCCTAAATCACCAAAATGATTCTCCTCTTTATAGTAAAATAAGATGAGAGCTCACAGAGAGCAAAAAAGGGAAAGAAAAGAAGAAATGGAAAATCAGGGACGGAGAGAGAATGTACTGGAACATCCTGGAAGAGGACAGAGTTTCTGCCAAATACAAGAGAACACTACAATGTTTTATCGCAGGTTTCTTCTGTTTTCATTAGTGGTCAAAGGGTAGAGCAATAAGTTACCTGTGTGCTATGCTCTAGCTTCATCAAACATTGTCCATTCACTTCGAGAAGTCTTCATTTTGATGTGCTCACAAAGACTTAGTTCTGCAGCTACTTGGGAGGCTCACTTTATTTCCTAACTTTAGTTTTCACAAATTATAAGACTACAGCTTTTGCCCATGGATGGCAATGTGTTTTCCTTCAAAAAGTAATCTTTTATTATGAAAGAGGAGATTATTATTCAAACTAGGAGAAGCAGTAACACAGCATTAGTAATAAGTATGGCACTTTGCAAAGTATAAAACAGTAGTTCTCTGCCCCAAACACAGTGCAGTAGCAGTAAATTTTGAAGTATCAGTGCACATCATGTCAGTCCCCAAAACTTGAGTAAAAAAATGTAGGCATCCAGGTTGATCCATATCAACAAAGTAAATTCTAACAGTTTTCATCTCCATTAGGAGATGAGTCTCAGTCACCTCCTCAAGAGCTGGTCACCCAAAATTACTTTGCATTACAACAGGGGTAGTTCACAAGGATATATTGTTGCTGGGAAAACCTACTCCTAAATTGGTTTTTGCATTTCAAGGGATGCTTCCTCTAGCACCAGCTGGAGCTTCCACTGAAATGCAAATAGCAACTTTGGGCAATTTTTGTCCAGAACAAGGTGGGGAGAAAAACATTTCCATTCTACACTCCTATCCCAAGGTACTGACAATGCTTGTGCTTTTTTCTCAGCTGTGACTGCTATTTACATAACAAAAAAGCATGTCTTAATTGCATTTACAAAATTCACATCATGTCATATTTTCTTTAAATTGTGATATATCTGATCCAAGACCCATTTTTGTATGTTTTTCATTACAAAAGACTTCCCTTTGGACATATACACCACATTACACTCTTTTATTCTAGAGAAATGAATCACAAATATTTGCTAGCTCCTTGTTCTATGCTAAGGATTAATACACCACCCATAAGTATTAATTGTAAACATTGGGGGAAATGAGAAGTTTCAGTTATTAACCTAAAGAGTACAGCCTGAAGATCAAAAGATGGTGAACTTAGCACTCATGAACAACAGTACTATTTGAAACAGGTAACAAACCCTATAGAATCATAAAATCATAGTTGGAAGAGACCACAAGGGCCATCCAGTCCAACCCCCTGCCATGCAGGAGTACACAATCAAATCATTCCCGACAGATGGACATCCAGCCTCTGCTTAAAAACCTCCAAAGAAGGAGACCACGACACTCCGAGGCAGGACATCCCACTGTTGAACAGCTCTTACCATCAGGAGGTTCTTCCTAATGTTTAGATGGGATCTCTTTTCCTGTAGTTTGAACCCATTGCTCTGTGTCCTAGTTTCTGGGGCAGCAGAAAACAAGCTCCCTTCAAATATTTAAACATGGCTATCATGTCCCCTCTTAACCTTCTCTTCTCCAGACTAAACATGCCCCGCTCCCTAAGCCTGTCCTCATAGGGCATGGCTTCCAGACCACCCACCATCCTGGTCGCCCTCCTCTGGACATGTTCCAGCTTATCAATATCCTTCCTGAATTGTAGTGCCCAGAACTGGACATAGTATTCCAGGTGAGGCCTGACCAAAGCAGAATACAGTGGCACTATTACTTCCCTTGATCTAGACACTATACTCCTATTAATGCAGCCTAGAATCGCATTGGCTTTTTTAGCTGCTGCATCATATAGCTGATTCATGTTCAGCTTGTGGTCCACTAAGACTCCGAGATCCTTTTCGCATGTACTGCCCTCAAGCCATGTGTCACCTAGCCTATATCTGTGCATTTCATTTTTACTGCCCAAGTGTGATACCCTACATTTCTCCCTGTTGAAATTCATTTTGTTAATATTGGCCCAGCTTTCTAATGTGTTGAGGTCATTTTGGATTCTGATCCTGTCCTCTGGAGTATTCGCTACCCCTCCTAATTTGGTGTCATCTGCAAACTTAATAAGCATACCCTCTATTCCCCTATCCAAGTCATTGATAAAGATGTTGAATAGCACTGGGCCCAGGACAGAACCCTGTAGCACCCCACTGGTCACTTATCTCCAGAATGAAGAGGAGCAATCGGTGACTACCCTTTGCGTTTGGCTCACCAACCAATTACAAATCCACCTAACAGTCACCATAAGTTGACAAGAGACTTGAAGGGGCACGTGTGTGTGTGCGCGCGCGCACACACACATGTGAATGCTGAGCCATATTTACTAAAGCAAGGAAAAGGGAGGATCAGGCTTGTCCTGCCCCTACTATCATGCTTTAGCTGTACTTACCGAATGGAATTCAGTCTTCATGGTACATTCTAGTCTGAGGCTGCAGTCCTGCCTAAATACACTTGTTAGAGAGTGAATTCAATTGATGTGACAAGGATTTGCTTTTGAGTAAACATGCACAGTTCAATGACATGAGTCTGGTTTATACTGTACATTATTGTTGTTATATGCCTTCAAGTCAACTCCAACTTATGGCAGAGGGATTTCTTGGCAAGGTTGATTCAGAGGCAGTTTGCCATTGCCTTCCTCTAAGGCTGAGAGAATGTGGCCTGCCCAAGGTCACCCAGGGGATTTCCATGGGTGAACAGGGGAATTCAAACCCTGGTTTCCCAAAATCCTAGTCCAACACTCAAACCACTGTTATACCATGCTGGCTCTAATACATTTTACATGCATCTTTATTATCTGTCTGGAATATCAAACAGTGACTTGTACAGTATTACCCCCACATCTGCTCATTTGCCATCTGCTGATTCAGTTATCCATGGATGGTGACAGCAGCGGAGTAGGGGAGGGAGGGGAAGAGGAGTAGATCTGCCTCCCTTCTCCCTTCGCCCCCAGGATCGCCCCTTGGGATCGCCCCCCATGGTGGGAATGGCGATGGGGTGAAGGGAGGGGAGGAGTAGATCTGCCTTTCTACTCCCTTTGCTACTGGGATCACCCCCTGGGATCACTCCTGTGGTGGGAATGGCGACTGGGCGTTCGCTATTATCTGTGGATTTCATTATCCGTGGGGCCCCCTGGAACCAATCCCCTGTGGATACAGGAGTCCTACTGTATATGTAAATAAGTATGTGCAACAAAGGCCCATTCACACTATGCTATTCCCCTCTAACTTCCATGGTTTCATCCTATGGGATACTGGGATTGGCAGTTTAGGGTGGGGCATTCAGAATTCTCAGCCAGAGTGCTCCAATGCTTCATCAAGGGCTTGTCTACACCTGAACCCACCTCGTAGCTGCCACTGCGACCCCGTAAACACCACTCTTACCAGAGCTTGTGCAGAGTATCCCACCACACTATAATCATAGGCAAACTCGCAGTGATGTAAAAGGGCCATCCAATGCTGATCACGTGTCCTGTACATCTCATTATTTCCAGCCAAATGGCCAGGGCTGCTCCGGGTTTTATTTTCTCTTTGCTCATGCATGTGAATATATGTTGTCCCATAGTACTGTATTGCTTTATATACAGCTTATACAGATATGCACACAATAAAAAAAAGTTTTAAAAATGTAAGCACCAAAATGGTGTCCCCTCTACTGGAAACCCTGCCCCCAGCTTCACACTGAAGTCAATCCACAGCCACTACAGGCAAATAATCTGGGTTTTCCCCTGAAATGTGGAGCAAACTGCAAATCTCTTAGACCCAGATTTTCCTGCAGAGACCCCAATGAAAATGTGAATCATCTCAAATATCATGTGGCCACAACTACGGGGTGAATATGGGGGGGGGGGTGCCTGTGTAGACAAGCCCCAAGACTGAACAAGAACGTCCATATTTTTGCTGCAAGAAAGCAAGCTGCCTTAAAGCACTGTGACCCAGGGACAGAAGGAAGGTAGATGGGTATCTACTGATTTAGGGATAATTTCCTGGTAATTTTCTATAGATCACCAAGGATTTCTAAGTCCCACTGGTTTAAGAATAGCTACAATAAAATAATCCTCTTTCTCTTCTAAACTGGACTCTTAACATCAAGAAGGCATGGAGGGGGGACAGGAGTTGATTTTTGTGTGAAAAGCATTGTGGGAGTGATGTAGCTCTGCTATTGAGGACCAACTTGTAGGCTGAGATTTTCTTAGAGCAGGAATGGGGAAGATATGGGCCTGCAGGCCTCATGTGCTCCCTTCTTCCCCCCCCCCCCAACTTTTTTTTAAGCTCTTCATGTCCCCTCCCTGGCTCCAAAGCCTCCAGACTCTCCAAAATAAATATTAAAAAGCATTCCACCAAATGCTGCTGTTTGTCATTTACCATACACACAATTCCCCCTCGTGGTCCTAAAAGTGTGTTGAAAACCAGTCAAAAATACAAGAAGAGAAAACTGGGAATGATTTCTTCCACTTTTCTCTTCCAGTCACTTCTGGTCACTTACAGAGCACATGTTCAGACCAAAATACAGCTGTGGGGAGCATGGGGAAAAATTGCCCCACTCTAATCACTAATTCTTAGGTTAGAGGCACCTTGGGCTTGTCTATATGAGGCAATAAGATGTGGATTGATGCACAGTAATGCCAATTTGCAGCAGCTTCCATTTGTCTCTATGTTTTTTTTTTCCAAGATTGCAGGCATGCAAAGCCATGCACATTTGTTGTTTAAATGGGTGTGCCTGCAAATCAAGATGGTGGGCATGAATTAATTACTCATGGGTTTTTTGTTTTTTTTTATTGTCACCAGTTGCCACTGCCAAACTGTATGCTTTAAAAAAAACAAATCCAAGGTGAGGAAGTACAATCTTCCACTTAAATAAACAAAAAAGAAGAAGAAAGGCTGTTTTGTCGCCTCAGTGCACAATCGCTATGGCAAAAATCCAACATGGCAGTTCTGGGCACTGCCTTGCCAGCAAGCTCCACCCCCTGCACACGTCTGACCAATCAGTTTTCCACTTCTGCGCTTGTCTCAACAAGCAGGAATGTGCCTTTCCTTCAGAGTTTTTTTTTCCACAGAGTATTTGGAGTTTTTGCCCTCCTTCTGAATATGGTGAAATGATGTGGGTCCCATTGGGACAAAAGGTATTCTCCTAGAATTCTATGAGGAGTATTTTCACCGCATGGACAGGTCCCTTGTTTCTCAGCGCTGTATCTGCCTTCTTGAAATTACTGTTTTTGCACCTGGCTGTAGCTGGTGGACCTGGAGGATCTAGTGAAAAACAAAGGAGATTCCATAACCTTAAAGTCTTCCCACTGATGGTCTACGTGGGCTGGCAGGGGCACTCCTAGCTGGAAATGTCTGACTCTACCAGTGAAGTACAATGAAAGCTTGAGAATATAACATTTTGGGACTACAGCTTTCGGAATCCCATAGTAAGCATGGCCATTGGCCTGAAATGCAATTGTTTCCATTAAAATGTACACTGTTTTGACATCTGGCTGTAAAAACAGATTTGCTGGATATTGGGCGAGTACTAGTACCAGGATATGAGGCAATTTGTTTTTACTTTGTATTTCTCAAGCTCCAATACAACAGTGCAAAATGTGAACCAAATGTGCACCTATGAGATTTATTTCGTCTCATGCCACTTTAAGCTTACCAAACCTGTTACCCACTGTGCCACTGAGGTATATAATGGTTATATACCAAGGTATATAATGGTTATATACCAAGGGGGTGGGCGGTTCTATGCAGACCCGTTAAAAACAAAAAACAAAACCCGATTAAAGTTGAATGCCTTTGGCACATAGTATATAAAAAAAACTTTAAATATGAATATTAGTTGGGAATTAATCTAATAACCAAGCAGTATCTGTAATCTCCAACACAGTCACATGAAAACAGGTCCTCCTAAATTGGCTTCATTTTAGACAGGCCTAAAGCTATATATAATTTCCCAGTCCCAGAAACAACCTCAGGCACCTGGTTGGCTGGAGCAGGCATTTGACACACGGCATATGGCTTGGATGTTCTGCTATGCCTGTATGGTGTATGGTGAACCCAAGGTTGGCAGTGTGGCAGCTGTGAACCAAATGAATGTGACAATTTCATGGCATGTGATGCTAAAGACTTTGGGGAATATTAACCGCAAATTATACACTCACCCACTATCCAGCAAGTGTGTTTTCACAGCCAGATGTCAAAACAGTGTACATTTTAATTATCAGACTGGATCCTATTCTCTAAATATTAAAATATGCAGAGGTTCATTTGAAAAGTTAAGAGATTAGGTTGCTAACATAGACAACGTGCCAGCCAAGCAGATAACGTTCCAGGTAAAGGATAATACTGAACCTTTGCACATATGAAGGGGAAACAGAGTCTTTGACTATTAAGAGGCATTGCTGGAAGGGGTACCGTTATCAAGCAACACTAGTAAAGCTTTGTTCTCCAGTGAGTTCCTTCTCATTCCAGCCCCTCCCCTCCTTTCTGCCTTTCTTTCCCCACCTATCCAGGCACCCACCTACCCACCCTCCCTCTGACTCCCCCCCCCGCCCCCGCAACAAGGCATCACAGCTCCTAACGAAACGGAACTGCTGCCAGATGAAATATATTACTATTAAATACTTAATTCTTCTAGTGAGCGAAGAGCAGCCAGTATGAATACGATTATTAAAGAAAATTACTTTGGCTGATCAGATATTTCTGCATACTAATTTCTGACCCTGCTTCCCTCTCTGCTTGCTTCTCATCCCTCGGAGACCAGGACAGAGAAAATTCCATCACAAATAGCTGATTACTGGGGCTTGCATTAAAATCAAATTTTTCCCTCGTCTCGGCACTAATGTCCTTGCCCACAGTAGGGACAGCAGTGACTGCAAAGAAAATTATTCTGGAGATGGGCCTGGATCCCACTGCCTCCGAACGAGTGAGTGGGGGAGATAAGAAATACAGGTCTGAATTTTGAGGCCTTGGCTTTGGGATTAGCCTCTCCCATAGACCAGAAAAAATTTAAACCAATCAGCTCATGCCACTAAACCACTGCCAGAGAGAGGCACTGTCATGGTGTCCACACAGACATATGTTGTCCGCATGTTTTTCTGCCAAACACCCTTCCTTTTCTGAAGCATGGTTCCATTCCCATTGCTTGCATGGCAAGAATGAGCATGGGCAGAACTTGGAAAAGTTGTTTTCCTAGACTACAAATTCAATAATCCCTCAGCCAACATGGCTTCTGGTAAAGAAGTAACTTTACTAAGCTCTGGATATGAGTGAATGTAGCAGTACCAGGTACATAGAAAGAGAAGACAATAAGAAGAACTTTCTCCCAACATTCTGTATCCAGGGGCCACCACCACCAATCATGATGAGTTATTTCACAGGGAAAATGCTAAAAATAACCTAATTTTCCCATCCCATTTCTCCCTATAAGCCATCAGTTTCTTGCTTTTTTTTTTTAAGAGAGACACTTGTGGAGGTGTCACCAGCCTGAAGATGTAATTACAGCCTGTGCATGTTAATTCTAAGCTCCTGTTCCATACATCTCATCTCAATGGGGGATCCTGTCTATTGTACCTTTCTCCCACACCTTGGAGCAAAGTCTGTGGGAGGGGAAAGATTCTATTAAGGAACCTATGCCTCTCCCATGGAGGAAACGAAGACAGGAAGACAACTTATTTAAAGTTTTCTCTCCAAGCTACTATGATGATATTAATGCCTGGGCCCTGATAGAGATGGATAATACATGAAAACTGAGGATGAGAACAAGAGTGAGATGTCTGTTTTATACAGCTATAGCAGTGGCAGTGGGCAACTGCCTCATTCTACTTAATGACAGGACCAGCCCATCATCATCATCGTATTTATTTCTTATCTGTGTGTGTGTGTGTGCGTGTGTGTATCAAGGCAGAGAACAACAAATAACACAACACATAACATCTGTTAAAAGAGCATATAAAACCAATCCATATTTTTTAAAATCCATTAATAGATACCTTATTTTTACTTTCTAAATTTCTATACAGCTTATCAGTGCCAAAGCACTCCCTAATTGGTTTACAACATAAAACAAATAAAAATAAGACAATTAAAAACAATTTAAAAGTAACAAAATAGTTTTTAAAAACATATACAAGTTAATACAATAAAACACATAAAAACAAACCCCGATAAAAGCTTCTGTTCCCACAGTTACAAATTAAAAGCTAGCTGAAATAAAAACATTTTTGCCTGCTGGCGAAAGGAATGCAGGGAAGAGGCCAGCCTCCTGAGGAAGGGTGTTCCAGAGGGTAGGAGCACCCACTGAGAAGGCACTCTGTCATGTAAATGTTTTCCAGACATCTGAGTCTCTCTCTCTCTCTCTGGCTTTTCTTCGTAAATGAAGATTCAGGAAGGACTCATCCCGCGCTTTCTGCAAGCGTGCTGATGACTAAAAAGGCCAATCCGAGATAAACAAGTCCAGTTGCAAAAAGCACAGCAGAAGGTCTCCTTGGGTGATGTTTCCAGGTTGTGATTCTTTCTGCTTTCTCATTTCTCTTCAAGACTTGTTCGGCATGAGTTCTCAAATAAGGCTGCAGCATTGTGGATAGTGCATCTCCATGCCTCCCGATGTGAGGCCAGGGCGGACCACTGTTGGTGATCAATTCGGCCGAGCCTGAGATGTTGTTTCAGGGAATCCTTGTATCACTTTTTGGAGCAACCCTCTTACGCTGACCTGTGGCGAGTTCACCGTAGAGTAGTATTTTGGGGAGGCGATGGTCCTCCATCCTAGAAATGTGCCCTGCCCAGTGCAGCTGTGTTCTCAATATCATGGCCTCAATGCTGGTGATCCCTGCTTGCTCAAGGACAGCAACATTCGTCACATAGTCAGTCCAGTGTATATTTAGGATTGTGCATAAACAGCGCTGGTGAAAGCGTTCGAGGAGTTATAAGTGGTGGCGATAGGTGACCCGTGTTTCAGACCCATAAAGGAGAATAGACAGTACAATGGCTCTATACACACTGATTTTTGTGCTTCGCCTCAGGTGTTTATTAGTCCAGACTCTTTTGCAAAGTCTTCCAAATGCGCTATATGCCTTTGCTAATCTGTGATCGATCTCTTTGTCAATCTTGGCATCTGAGGAGATGATGCTTCCCAGGTAGGTGAACTGCTGAACGCACTTAAGCACAGAGTTGCCGATGGCAATGTGGGTATGATGGTGTTCGTCCTGTGGTGCAGGCTGGTAAGAACTTCTATTTTCTTCAGGTTGACTTCCAGCCCAAACAGCTCTGCAGCTGTTGCAAAGCAGGATGTTAAGCGCTGCAGAGCTGCTTCTGTGTGGGCAACAAGGGCAGCATCATCAGCAAAGAGCAGCTCAAGGACTAGATAGTTTAGAGTCTTGGTGTGAGCCCTCCGACGGCTTAAGTTAAACAAGCTACCATCAGTACGGTAACTTATATAGATGCCGTCTTCTTCTTCACGCTCTGCTGTAGCCCTTTGGAGCATCATGCTGAAGAAGATTGTAAATAAAGTTGGAGCAAGAACACAATCTTGCTTCACTCCATTAGTTATTAGAAAGGGCTCTGAAAGGGCATTGCCATATCTGACTTGACCATGCTGGCCCTCGTGTAGCAAGATTTTGGGGGGACATCCTAGTCTTTCCAGGATCTGCCACAGACCTTTTCTACTCACGGTGTCGAAGGCTTTGGTGAGGTCAACAAATGTTACATAGAGACCCTTGTTCTGCTCTCTACATTTCTCTTGCAGTTGTCTAAGGGCAAATACCATATCTGTAGTACTCCTATTGGCTCTGAAGCCACATTGGCTTTCAGGAAGAAGTTCTTCTGCAATGGCAGGAACTAATCTGTTCAGGAATATCCTTGCAAGGATTTTTCCAGCAATAGAGAGCAGTGTTATGCCTCGATAGTTTGAGCAATCGGATTTTGCTCCTTTTTTCTTGTACAGGGTGATGATGACTGCATCTCAGAGATCTGATGGCAGTTCCCCCTTTTCCCAGCAATTCACAAGGAGTTCGTGGAATTTATCATGGAGTACATGACCTCTGTGTTTCCAAACTTCAGGTGGGATTCCATCAATCCCAGCTGCCTTGCCGTTTTTCATCTGCTGTATGGCCTTAAGGGTCTCTTCCAAAGTGGGAGCTATGTCCAATTCATTTTTCATCGGTTTTTTTTATCATATTTTGGATAGCTGAGCCTTGGATTACTCGGTTGGCACTAAAGAGACTTTGAAAGTGTTCAGCCCATCGACTCAGGGTGGAGGCTTTATCAGTAATTAATGTTTGACCATCTGTATTGTATAAGGAGCTTTGGATCTGATAAGTAGGTCCAAACGCTGCTTTAAGAGCTTCATAAAATCCTCTAGAATCACCCAGATCTGCACAGCTTTGTGTCTTTTCTGCTATATTGATCCACCATTTGTTCTGTATGTCTCTGAGTTTTTGTTGAAGTTTACTACATGTGAGACGGAAAGCTGCTTTTCTTACATGGCACCTTGGCTGGGCAAGGTATGCCTGGTGAGCAGTTCTCTTCTTTGCCAACAGCTCTTGGATCTCTTGGTTGTTTTCATCAAACCAGTCTTGATTTTTCTTGTGGGAGAACCCGAGGGATTCTTCCACAGACTGCAGGATACTGTTTTTGATATGCTGCCAAAGCACTGTAGGAGAAGGATCTGTAGGATGGTCTGCAAGTTTTGCCTGGAATTTCCCTGGAATTTGTCTCTTGTGGTAGCTTGTCGAAGATTGTTGACTTGGAGTCTCTTCTTTAAGATGCCACCCCTCTTAGGTTGGAACTTAAGATGAAGGTTTAGTTTACATCTTACGAGGCGATGATCTGTCTGGCATTCTGCACTGGGCATCACTCGAGTATGACGGACATCGCGGATGTTTCTCTGGCAGACTAGAACATAGTCAATGAGGTGCCAATGTTTGGATCGGGGGTGCATCCAGGTTGTCTTCAAGCTATCTTTCTGCTGAAAGATTGTGTTTGTAATAGTCAGCTGTTGTTCTGCACAGAACTCTAGCAGGAGGTGTCCATTATCATCGCAATTTCCAACACCATGCTTGCCTAAGACACCTTTCCAGGCTTCGGAGTTCTTTCCTACTCTGGCATTGAAGTCACCAAGTATAATAATTTTATCTTCTACAGGGACTTTTTGTATGAGGTGGCATAGGTCTGTGTAGAATTGTCTTTCTCTACAGGGTCAGCTTGCATAGTTGGGGCATATATAGATCTGAGTCTACAGTGTGGGTTATAAGGGAGAAGGCGATCCTATAGGTAACCTAGACCCAAACCATGTAGGCCTTTAACGGTAATAACAAACACTTTGTTCTGAAACTAATTGGCAGCCATAAAACTCTTTCTGTTACAGCCGGCAACATTTCCCTGCAAAACTGTGGATCTTATGTGATATCTTAGAATACAAGCCAGGGCGCATTCATACAGTCTGCTCACCAGGAAAGATGACACCAAAAAGTAGATTGATGCTGGTAATTGAGGATGGACATGGTGAATTTCAGAATGGCCTAAGTATGGAGGTGGGGAACCTTTTTCTGTCCATGGCTACAGTTTCAGAGTGTGGGATAATGTGACAGCGGCTACACTCCAGTGATCAGAGGAGCTGAAGCCACTGGTGAGCAAAGCCATTCCTTTTTGGCTCTCTTTACTACCTCCTTTCTTATCTCTTTACCTCCTTAGTTCATTCACTGCCTGGCTCATACCAAAGATATGATCACTTGCAGAGAGGGCTTTTGAAGGGCTGTTCCAGTCAGAAGGAACAGCCCATTCTCCAGAATATTTCGTATTTCACAACAGGTAACATGAAACAGGCATCACTAAAATCCATGTTGTGCCATGGTTTCTAACCATGGTACTGATCTGTTCATATATTTCAGAATCAATGGTTTCTCTCCACTAAATCATTAACATATATCAGAGTGCAAAAATGTCTGAATCACAAATGAACCAAATTCAACATCTGTTCTCTGAATGCATGTATGTGACTCCTAAGATACCATACAATGTCATGCAGCATATGTAAAGCATCACTGTAATGTGGGAACAAGCAAAACAAGTGGTTTTCAGAAAGAGATCTGAAGCCAGATGTACTCCTGAATCCCACAGCTGGCATTGGGTTTTGTGAGAGGAAGGATCAAACCCTGCAATCAAAACCTCTCCAGGCACTAATGGTTTTCACTAATACACTCAGGAATGGACTTTGTATCCCAACCTCATCTCTTTTATAGTTTGCTTTCACTGGAGGGTGTGGGGTGGGTAGGGGGCAACCAAAAGGAGATCCCCAGTGTGCTGCCTTCCATCCTTGGCAAGCCAGTCAGGTGTATCCCACAGTCATGCACAAAGTTAAGTTTTCAACATGCCTCAGCAAATTCCTACAAAACAAAAGTTATCTCACTTCTCTCCCTGTGCAGTACTGTGACAGCCTCCTACCTTCCTCTCTATTCACTCTAATTTATTATGTATTTGCTTCCCATTTTGACAAATTAAGCCCTCATTTCTGTGGTTTCCCCTAATATATCTAGGGACTTATCAGACAAGACTAAATAATTGCATAATTATGACATCACAGTAGCGTGAAACAGACTCCTGCTATTGCACAATATTGTCATCCTCTCACGGTTACTATGTGCTCCAGCCGCCACTAATGTGTCCCTTTTACTTGATGGGACAAGCCACCAATAGCTCTCAACACTGCTATTTTCGCATTACTGAAGAGCATGCGAAAACACATCCCGCTGTAATTGTTGGAATATATAGTTTGCAATCCAATAAGTGGAAATGTTTTGCTATTGAAGGGTTAACTGAGAAGCCAGATAGGATGTGTTGATGTAACTTCCTAATGTTTTGCTATTGGGCTTCTAGGGAAAGGGGAGTGTCTTAGTCTTCCTCTTTGTCTTAGAAGACAGCCACAAGGGCTTTGTTCCTCCCACTCTTCGCCATGTTTTGATGGTGAAAGGACCTCCCTCTCAGGGAGTCCTGAATATTACTTTGTTATGATGTAGTTCCAAGTAATTTTAGTCTACAGTACTTGGAAGCTGTACTGAATTTTTGCCACGGTTAAATTCTCTGAAACTGTGAGTAATGAAGTTTTGTACTTTTTAAGCTACTTTTATGAGTCTTGAGTGATTATTTGCCTAAACAAGTAACTTGGGACAGTAAAGGGTGTTGGTTGTCTATAAGCAGTCTATTTTTACATGTATGCTAAGATTATTACGCTAACACTGCTGCGTGTGTGTGTACTCTGCTAATTGGCTGTACTCCCAGGAGTGAAGTGCACTGAAGAGAGTTTAAACAGGGAACATTGGAACCCTGCATTTTTAAACACTTCCAATAGTAATCGCAAGATTACAGTGTGAATGGGTGGTTTTCTTTCCCCCATTCCCAGTGAGAAAACGTCTAGGCGAGAACGTGAAAACAATCTACAAGACACTCTTTTAGTGACCTGTCCCATTTTGTTTGCACGTTTTTAGGTTTGTTTAAACATTTATGTGTTGATTTAGTTTGTAAATTAAGGGGTTTGGGCAGTTTTTAAGTGCACTCACATCTTCTCATGAGAACCACCAAAATCTCACCCATGCTAAATCATGGAAGTAAAATCCTGTATTTAAAGTGTTAGTGGTGGTCGTGCAATAATTCCTTGGTGGTAGTACTGCACAATTGCAGCGACATGCAGTAATAAGTGTAATAATGCCACTATGTTTCCACTTTCATTGATAGTGGAATTACAGCATTTTTAGATGCTAGTCTGATAAAGTCCTAGGTCTCTGCCACCAAAATCCTTCACCTCTCCATTTACTCCAATGATGTGATGCCTCTTTTCAAATGCTAACCATGTCTCTTTCTTGGTCTTCCCAATAAATTCTCAACAGCCTGACCCAACTCAGTTTTTTCCAGAGTCTTTGAGCCTTATCGCATGAGGCTTCTCTCCTGCCACTAATGCGTTCTCTGTTAAAAATGCTATTGCTCTTGGAACCAAGCATTCCAGGATGAAAGCAGCTGTTTGCACTAAAACCTCATCACACACAACTGCCTGTCCCTTTTCATTGTTAGGTGTGCGGCACACACACACACACACACACACACGGATGCCCCCCCCCCAAATATAAAACACTATACTGTTGCAGCATTGTAGCAACAGGCTACAGGCTCTCCCTGCCCCCAATTTTAATCCAATCCTAGCAAAGGAATGAGGGCTCCCCAGGAAATGCAGGCTGCAGTGCCACCTGGGCCTACCACTCGCCCATCTGCCCCACAACCTGGCCGCTAGAGCTTCCCCTGAGCAGTCTGTGTGTGTCTGTGTGTGTGTCCAGAAAGCAACTAGGTACCAGCAAAGTATAAACAGCACTAGTCTGGGAAGGGAGCCAACTGTTAATTAGCACACAGGAAAGCAAACACACTCAAAGATTTAGTCCAGTAACACAGTCCAAACGGTCAGAGGTTTACAACAATCAGGCAGCGTGGTCCAAAGCAGTCCGTGGGTCAACAGGAGCAGGCAGCAGAGTAGTCAGGGACAGTCCAAGGTCTAAGCACAAGTCAAGGTAACAGAAGTCAAGATAACTGGAATCCAGGCACCGAAGTTAGCAGGAAGCTTTCACCAGGAAGATCAGTTGATCTCTGACAAAGCCTCCATCACCTCTCCCAGCATATATAAAGCAATAAAGGCTTTGTCAGGTGTTTCTTAATGAGCAGGTTTTTCTCATAAAGTCTCAGAGACTTCCTTTGAGCTTCCTTTTGAGCTAGGTATACAATGGTGGAGGTAAGTCCCTCTCTTCTTCTTTGTCCTTACCTGAGTGGGCAGGGCTCTCTGCTGGGACTGATGCCAACCCACTCGGACCAGGCTCTTCCTCTGCTTGAGCCTCTAGATTGGCAGGGTTCCCTGCTGGCACAGGCTGTGCCAGGGTCCCTAGGGCTGTTCCCTGCCATGTCCTCCTCTTCCTCTGACTCTATAGCCTCATCAGGCTCATGGGGCATGACACTGCACATGTACATTTGCATGCATGCTGAAACCAAGGAGGCTTGTGAAGGAAGCTTCTTTCCCTTCTATGGGTGGTGGGGCAGGGGAAGACTGTCTGTCATGGACAGAGACCTGGAATCTATGCAAACACATAAACATATACAAATCGTATACACAAAAGGGAGGGGGTGAGAAGAAACCTCATTGATTCACTCCCCCCAACTATATAATTAAAGCTGGGTTTCCCAAAATCAGTGGTCATCTTTTTCTCTCCCCCTGGGGGAGACAGTGCAGAGTTATTCGGTTGGAGGAGGAGAAGGAGGTAAAAACTGCTCTGGAGGGCTGAAAGCCACTCACCTTTGGCAGGTGATTGCTAGCGGGATAAACTGTGGGATGTGTGTTATCTTTCTTTTTTTCCAGAAAGGTGAAATATCACTTGTGCACACCATAGAAATAGGGTTTTATAAAAAAAACAAACAAAAAGGTTTGGCAGTGGCAGATTTAAAAATGCAAGTAATCCACTTGCAACTGACATCTTGGCTACAGGCATCCGAAGTCTATGGGGGCTGCAAAACCATTAAGACAGGTCGTAGCTTCTGCGACTTGCTATTATTGGGGAGCAGTCTGGGGTTTTTCCCCTTCATGTAGACACGCCCTTAGTCCATCTTTAACAAATCTAGCCATTCTCCCTTGCTGCCAATAATAGCTGGAATTTCCTGCAACATGCTCCATTCTGCTATCACGTTCTTCCTTAAAATCTCTTTCCTGAACCAATCTTTTTCAGAAGCTTTGGTCTGCAGTACAAGTTGCTGAACAGTTGCATTCAGGGTTGTGACTCTATTTCTGTCACCTTTTATTTTTGCTTCTCATCTGTCCTTAACTGCTTGAAGAGTTTCATCCATCATCCATTGAAGCCTTTCTTTCTTTTTGTTGCAGATAGTGTGTGTTTGTTTGTTTGTTTGTTTGTTTGCATTCCTCCCTGACAATGTCCCTGGTTTTGGAGCAAAGTTTTTCTGGCTCCAAGTCAATTAGTATTAGCACTAAACTATTTTTCACATTGTCTTTAAATTCTACAGAGATGTTCTTCAGGCTGTATTTTGGCACAATGGTTGGTTTAGTGTTCTTTAACATTCATTTTGGATATTAGCAGTTCATGGTCCTTGCCACAATCTGCTCCTGGTCTTGTTTTTGCAGAGAGAATGGTGCTTCTCCATCTTCTGCATCTCATTATGTAGTCTATTTTATTTCTGTATTGGCCAAAGGTGATGTCCATGTATACGGTTGTCTCTTTGTTTGCTTCAACAATGTGTTTGTGATGAACAAACTGTTGGACTCCAAAATTCACATCAGTTGCTCACCAGCCTCATTTCTTGGTCCTAGGTCAAATTTTCCTACAATCTTTGATTCTGTTCTGTTCCTTATTTTTTGCATTCCAGTCACCTATGATTAACAAGAAGTCCTGTTTTGGTGTGTGATCAATTTACTCCTGGACTCCAGCACAGAATCTTTCAATTGCTTCTTCTTCTGCTTTCGTAATTGGAAATAAACTTGGATTATGGTTATATTGATGGGTTTTCCCTGGAGTCTTATTGATACCACTGGTAAAATAAAATAACAACAGAAGTTTCCAGACATTTGCAAAAGTCTACCCAGCCACCATTTGTGAGACAGGAGTCTATTGTGTTCCCTACTCTCCCTGTTGCCTCCTTATAACATGTTGTTATGTTGTGTGAAGTGGCAAGATGGAAGATACTATCTATCTATCTATCTATCTATCTGTCTGTCTATCTATCTATCTATAGATACACACACACACAAACACACACACACAACATATAAGGTACAATATTGTACAATTTTGGTTTCTTCATTCTCTTGTTTTCCTGAGAACCAATAAAATAAGTATGTGGTGGTTTGGCTAAAACTCTAACTTCTGGGAACTATCCAGAACTGCGGCACTCTGTAAGCCTTAAGAGCTGTATTAGGATCCGAGTTTCAAGGATCTATAGACACAAGAACATGGAATGTTTATTTTTCCTTATTGACTTTCTCCAAATAAACCTAGAGAAGGAAGAAAGGGGCTCTCCGGAGCAGCTGTTTACCCAGTGTTTATGATAAAAGAGATTTCTCCATAGCAACAGGTGGCAATGTGTGGCTCTCTAAAAAAAAAAAAAACATTGCAAGGGGCCTGGGTAACCTTTATTTTCATTTATTTTATTTGTTTGTTTGTCTGTTTAGAAGGCTGACAGGTATAGTAGACCCTCAGATTTATTTTAAAAGCTCCCCCCCAACAGAAGCACATCCTAAATCTCTCACAAGGATATTATTCTGAACTTTCTTCCCATCCTCAACATTTGTGTTAATTCCCACGTAGCATATTTAAAAGGGAGAAGGCAGGGGAGGAGGGTGGGAGAGGGAAGAGGAATTGGGATTTCATTTGGTACAGTTGCAAAGAGCATTTTGGAAATACAAACCTTTGTTTATTTGGTCTTAAGTCCCACTGAAAGTAGTCAGCCGAGTCAGTCACAAGTTAGGCCAAGCCTTATCATGAGGAGTGAGGCCATTGCCTCAAGTGGCAAATGCTGGGAGGCTGCAGCAAGATGCTGGAGGAGCAGCCAGAGTGGCCACTTAGTCTGCCTTATGTCCCTTAAGCTAGCCGGCTGCCTCAAGATACAGTGGAGGATGCAGTTCCATGGCTAGAGTTGAAGACATTTTCAGCTGCCCGCCTGGCTGGCCTTTTTACTTTGAAGGGAGCAGACACAGTCTGTTTTTTGCCTATGACAGCAAAATGTCTTGAGCCAGCCCTGCTCACAAGTGAGTGGTTTACAGAGCTGGAAGGAAGGTCAAATACCTTCTCTTAAGTTGTGGAACAACACCAACAATGTAGAATCAGCAGTCATCACAGGCACAGACATTTGACTAACAGTGGTACAGTTTATAGGCCTTAAATATACACACACACAGACAGAGTTGTCCCTCTGCATCCACAGATTTGGTATCTATGGATTTAAGTATTCATGGCTTGAAAATATTATTTAAAAAATAATAATCCAAAAAAGCAAACCTTGATTTTGCCATCTTATATAAGGGACACCATTTTCCTATGCCATTGCATATAATGGGACTTGAGTATTCACGGATTTTGGTATCTACGGGGGGTCCTGGAACCAAACCCCAGAGAATGTGAAGGGACAACTGTAGATTGAACCTATACTCCGGTGTACTGCAGCTGCAATGAACAGGGTCCTGTGCAAGGATCTGTAACCCTGGAATACAGTCATAACTCATCTGCTCACTCTGGTGCAGTCTGTAGTGAGGTGAATCCACTTTGGGGTTTAGTCCAAATTTTAAAGCAGCTATCCAAGATGCTGAGCCCTACTGAGCCAAGATTCGACACCTTGGATAGCTCCTTTTAAAGTTCAGAGTAAAACCCAGAGCTAACATGGGAGCTACCGGCCACTACTGTCTGGGACAAATCCCACATTCTTCTCCTCCATTGGTTTAGGAGCAGCTCTTCAAGCCCCTGCTCTGCTCTGTACATCAGGCTATGCAAGAGGGTTTTGGAGAGAAGGGCAGGGCCAGCCCTAGCATTAGGCAGAGTGAGGCAGCCACCTGAAGCAGCAGGTTTTAGTTGTCATAAAAGGGCAGCAAATGATGGGTTATTCAATGTATTGTTATCACATTTATTATCATATTTATACTGAAAGAGATTGGAAGAGATGCTCGTGGGATGTTCTACTTCATGTGCCAAAGTAACTATGGACTTTATCAGACCACGCAAATACGGCGTCGTAAGGATGCCTAATGATTGCAAAAGGGTGCACCTACTAGACGACGTTGCCTTTTCGTGATCATGTCCAGTCCAAAACCTGTCCTATTTTATTGACAGCCCAAACCGTCAATAGATATCCCCTAGCACTTTTGTGCTCATATTGCTGGCATTGAATCTGCACTCCATTGTACTCATGTGAATGCAGCGTCAATGGCCAGTCTGGACAGAACACTTCCACGTGATATTATGACATCCAGGTAAGTGACACATTTTTTATGACCCTCCCCAGTTTACTTGTGACTTTTAAAGTGTGTTTATGTGCTTTTAAAAACTTTTACTTTGTTATGTTTGTTTTTATTTTTGAATTTCCCATGCTATGTATTCTCACAAGAATCCACGGGATCTCAATAGAGGAAGTGAACTGAGCTCTGTTCACTCCTCATTCATTGCTGAGGAAGCCTTTAGCGCAGATAGGAAGTAAGAGTGGCATGGGGAGTTCTTTTGCTGGCATAAAAACAGCAGAAGTTATGCCAGCAAAAGAAGGTTTAGGGGGGTTGTCTGATAAAGTCCTTTGTTGGCCTTTTATACTATGCCCCTTTGGCTTGAGGGGAGGGGGCTGCCATTTGCTGCTCTTTCTAAGGGAGCAAAATATATTAGGGCCAATTCTGGGGAAGGGTCAGAATGGGTCATGAGAGGGAAGGGAGGCCACCAAAAGCCCTTTGGCCCACTGGAAATGACCCACTTTGTCCAACAGCTCCTCAGCTAACACCCAGTGGTGACAGTACGGAATGAAAACAGAAGATGCAGGTGGGGAGGGAGGTATTGTTGGGGAGTGAGAACAAGAGGGAAGCCTCATCCCCTCCAGAGTTATACTGGCTCAAGCCTCTGTTTGTGTGTAATAGCTGAAGCAGCAGCAGCAGCAGAAAACACTGTCAATTAATTGCCTTGGGGCTTTTTCCTCCCACTGATGAATCAATCAATTAACCAATTAAAATAAGCATTGCATAATCTCAATCCAAGTGGCGTTTTGAGGATATTTAATTAAGATAGCCGTTTTCCTCGGCAAAATATTGCAGAAAATCATTTGTTGTTCAGAAGATCAGCTTAAACGCACAGCTGCAATCAAGAAACATGCAAAGATTATTTACAACAGTGGTCACCAAAATGAATGCCCTTTCACAGGCCAAAGCTCCAGTGAAAAGTGCACATCTTTAATCTGTGGATAATGAATTTATTTATTAATTGCACTGATGAATGCTTTCATCCTTGGCTTGTATCTCTTAGGTGCTATGGTATAAAATTAAAGACTATAACCTAAGGAGGTTTAAAGGATTGCTTTCCCTCAGATGAAGATATGCTTATGTTAAAGTCCATGGAAATGAGTATGCAAAACAAGAATGACAGCTGCAGACACAAGGAGATTTACACAAATAAACCCAGAGGGTAATGCAGAAGCTTAGGAACATTAGAGTTTTACCCACACACACTCACACACAGAGTCCTGGACCTTCCTTGTATACATTTAAAGAGGTTTCCATTAACTTCAAACTGAGGTGCTGTCCGGAGGAACCTGGTATCTGTTATCAGATATGCATTTTTTGTAAAATAAACTATGCAGATATGTGCCAACAGAAAATTGGAAGGACGCATCTGCATGGTTTCAGACTTAAAACAAGACATTGAGGGACTCAAGGTTGATTCCACAGCCTACCAATTTATTCTTGGCAACAGAAATCAAGAACTCTAACAAGGTATATCTTAAATGCCTATTTAAAGATGGAAAATGTGATATCATACTTTGTTCACACTCTCATTCATTTCTTCAGGAAGGAAATTCCAGTGGGGGAAACTGGAATATCCCTGAATTTCTACTTACCCCTCTTCATGAGAATCACATTGTGATAAATTAGTCACAATGTGCATGAAGGTTAGAAGAATATCACACCCAATAGACTTTCTTCCCCCTCCCCAAAAGAAGGAAGAAGCAAAAAGAGCTCCTAGGGTATTCAAAAGGAGGCACTGTGTACCTTAATATTCTTTGTTATGTTAATATATGGAATAATGTTATACGGGTCTGAAACATGGGTCACCTATCGCCAACACTTACGACTCCTCGAACACTTTCATCAGCGCTGTATACGCACAATCATAAACATACACTGGATTGACAATGTGACGAATGTTGCTGTCCTTGAGCAAGCAGGGATCACCAGCATTGAGGCCATGATATTGAGAACACAGCTGCGCTGGGCAGGCACGTTTCTAGGATGGAGGACCGTTGCCTCCCAAAAATAGTACTCTACGGTGAACTCGTCATGGGTCAGCGTAAGAGGGGAGTTCCAAAAAAGCAATACAAGGACTCCCTGAAACAACATCTCAGGCGCAGCCAAATTGATCACCAAGAATGGTCCACCCTGGCCTCACATCGGGAGGCATGGAGACGCACTATCCACAATGTTGCAGCCTTATTTGAGAACTCACGCCGAACAAGTCTTGAAGAGAAACAACGCACAAAGAATCACAACCGGGAAACATCACCCAAGGAGACCTTCTGCTGTGCATTCTGCAACCAGACTTGTTTATCCCGGATTGGCCTTTTTAGTCATCAGCGCACTTGCAGAAAGCACGGGATGAGTCCTTCCTGAATCTTTGTTTGGGAAGAAAAGCCAGAGAGAGAGAGAGAGAGAGAAGGGATAATGTTATACAACCCAGTGATTACTTAGCCACTGATCACTGACTTGTCCACTGAGCATGTGGCCCCCATGCGTGCATTGCTCTGTATCTACAGCAGGAGAGAGCATGAGGCCTGCCAAGGTTGTTTTTGCAGCCCCCAGCCTTCCCAGACTCCCTTTCTGGCAAGAAATGGTGAATTATCTCTCCCAACAGTCCTGCCCTGCCCCATCCCCAAGCAGGATTTAACTTTTAAATAGGTTACGGTAAGGATGTAAAGAATATTTCCAATTATTTGTTTCCTGGTTGAAAAATGGAGTGGGACAAATAATACAACATAAAAACTCTTGCACAGTTTCCCCCAATATTCAGGTGCTCCAAAATGCTGTGAAGAAATCACAGTTGTCCCTTCATATTCGCTGGGGTTTGGTTCCAGGACCCCTGTGGAAACAAAAATCTGTGAATACTCAAATCCCATTATATGCAATGGCATAGCAAAATGGTGTCCCTTATATAAGATGGCAAAATCAAGGTTTGCTTTTTGGATTATTATTTTTTAAAGAATATTTTCAAGTAGTGAATACTTAAATCCGTGGATATGGAGGGACAATTGTATTCAGAGAAACACAACTGGGTGTTTTTTTTCTGCACACAAAGCAGATTTCTGACACAGAAAATACTGCTTCCTGTGCTTGAAACATGTTTTTTTTTGGGGGGGGCACCCAAAAACATGTATTTCTCCACAGAAATAATTCCTCCAGAACACATCAGAACATTTGAATGTGGGAAGAATACTGTGGAGAATTTTTTTTTCCCTGCAGGAGGAAGAAAAACTACAATAATTATTCATCCTCACATATGTGGAAAAAATAATAGAGGATTTACAACCCTAGATTGCAGGGCCCTCCTACACAGTGAAACACTTAAAACACCCTTTTTCTCCTGCAAATAGCAGAAGTAGACTACCAGCCACTTCCAGTTCTGTTACTGTTTTTTCTGTTCTTTTTGTTGTTTGGTTTTTAGCAGTCCCTGAGGCTTCGGGGAGGTTCCTAGAGGCAGAAGAATGACCCCCAGACAACCTGGATATAATGTACATATATGATCCATGAGCTTAATGTACAGTATATTATATAAGGCCAAAATACCCTAAAGGCACGAGATCCTATCTGATCTTGGGAGCTAAGCAGGGTTGGCCTTGGTTAATACTTAGGATGAGAGACTGCCAAAAACACCAGGTGTTGTAGGCTACATTTCAAAGGAAAGCAATGGCAAGCCACCTCTGAGTATTTCTTGCCTAAGAAAACCCTATGGGGTCACCATAAGTCGACGGGCAACTTGAAGGCAGGGACACACAGACACACACAATGTATATGATCCATGAGCTTAACGTACAGTAGGACAAAAACGCTGGCTAGTGTGTAAAGGAATGTACCCTGAGAAATAATATATTACACAAATTGATGTTTTTCTGATTATTCTTTTGCCTAGCTCCAAGTACCTGGCATCACTGGGAAGCTGTCAAACCCCAAAGTGGGCATCTTCCTTATTTTTGTTTTAAAGCGGGGAGGGAGGCATTTTGCCCTGGTGACCCAAAGAGTGCTGGGCATCTGGGTCTAGCTGCCATATTCATTTCCCCAATGCCTCTGACATAAGCATAACTTCAGGGCATTGTGGGAAATCAAACAGTAGGTAGACACAGACATATGTTATTACTCTTTGTGGTACTGCTCAGAACAATAGTGTCTGGTACTCTGCTGTCCAACAGCTATCCGCTCCCAAGAGATAACTTTGCCCAGGGCACCTTTAAATCTGCTCCATCCTGATTTGCTCTACCTGCAAGAGAAAGTCTCAAATTGTACCCCACTAAGGAGATTATCAAACACAGCAAAAAGTACCTTACAAGAACACCAGGACAACGTTCCTGTCCCACAAATAGGACCCGGTTTCACATGACGTCATGCTCATTGAGTTCTGTTCCTGTGCTTCAGCAGTTAGTAAGACAGCATTTTTCATTGATGGGAGCTCCCCGTGAATGAAAAATGCCACATTACTAACTACTGAAGCACAGAAGCAAAACGTGACGAGCACGACGTCCTGACGTTCTTGTAAGGTACTTTTTGGAAGCATCTGATAATTTCTTAAGAGGTGAAAAAGCGGTTTGGGAGAGGGTATTGCTTGAGCTCTGGTGTGAAAGTGAAGCTGCTTTGCATGGAGTCTTTGTTTTTTATTGATGAAAAACAAACAAGAGAGACTTCACATTCCAAAGCAGCACCTGGGTGGTGTTTTCACCTCTGAGCCTGGAAAAGGCAAGTCTTGGCATCCTCTTATATTGATATGCTGTATTCTGGACAAAGGGGAATGTGCCACAGAAGAAGTTAAAAAATGGAGCTTATTTTTAAGTAGGTGGATGCTTCTGAACCTGAAGAAGAGACAAGTCTGGAAAAATTACTTTTGGACTGCAACTCTCAAAAATTCCCATCAACATGGCTGGGGGACACTGGGCATTACAGGCCAAAGTGTAACATTTCCAACCTCTGCATAAAAAGAAAAGGCTCATAGGTGATGCAATATAATGGGAAAGAACTTTATCAGCATAAACTTTTAATTAGGTCTGCCACCAGGGAGTTTATAATGCTCTCAAGCTACACTTAGGTTGCACTAAGCTAAGTTTGGTTGCTTTGTGTGGAGTGACTGATCCTCTTCAAAGTAGTAAGAAATTGCCCTCTGTGACTCATCTTCTCACTGAAGCGTGGAGAGGCCATCTTTTAACGTTTCAGAAATTATTTCATTTAAGCATGATGGAGTGGAACATCACATCAGAGGTTTCCTTGCTGCTACAGACTGTCTCTGATCTGTGCTGCATTGTTCCCAGTAAGAAACTGATCTCATGCTTTGCACTATTACTCCTGCCCCTCCCCCCAAAATACCATTGTACAGTATAAATGAAAGTCTGCTACAAGCCCAAACCTGTCCCCTTCCAATCCTGAACCTGCATTACAATGTGAAAGATGACCTTTGGTATATTTAAGCCAAACTCCCAGATCTAGTGGTAATAATATAGACAGATGCTTCCACATGCTGGGGGTGGTGGAGGAGAGTGGTGGTGGAAGTACTGGGTTTTTATGCTCGTCATGTGAAAAGCCTCAACAAGTTCAGAGGTTCACTTCAAAAGAACCCTTGACAGTTTGGATTCTTGTATGAAATTTATCAAAATTTATCCAAACTTTGCTTTGACATGTTGCTGGTCAATTACCTTTAGCATTATAACAACTTGGCAAATTCACCAGGCAGGTCACATAGCTAGAATGGAAAAGGTGAGAGGCTCTTTGACGAAAAAGGAGATGATCTATTGGTAGAAGCCAGTTCTTTTGATGTAGCATGTTTTGGAGGGCTGAGGGATTAGAGGTGGTAGGTGACTTGGAGTTAAAGTTGCTGAAGGAGAAAGATGGCAATAATTCTCTGAGTCAGATTAGGTACTTGGCTTTGCTCATCCCTTCATTCGCAAATAAACATGTGCTGTTCTTTTTACGCCTAAAATCACTAGGTCCTGTATAAGGATTAAAAATTAAATTAGGCCTTGCCTGCAGATTTACAACCTAGAGTGTTTTCTTTTCCTTGGGGCCTGTCTCAACAGTGAAAATACCCCTCATTGAATTCTCTGGGAATCCTACCTGTCTAAACAGGATCCAGTGCCAATCCACACTATTTGGAAGGAGGGGGCCCCAAACGACAGAAACAACAGGATAAAAGCCATTGCAGATTTTCCATACTTTTTCACAAACCATGAGGCAGGTGCGCATTTTTGCTCATTTGGACTATAGAACAATAAAAAAACTTGAAGGGAAGCACAACGCTGATTAGCCGGGCAGGGCTTGCTAGGAGGGCAAGTGCCCATTGCCGCTATATTGGATTTTTGCCTTAGTGATCACTTGCTAAGATGATAAAAAGGATCAATATTTTTTGTTTTGCTTTCTTATAAAATTGGAGAATCACTCTATTGCACCTGCGCACCTTAGGATGATTTTTTTAAAAACCCAGTGGCGGTGAAGAACTTACACGAGTAAATCACTCGCAGCTGCCATCACGAATGCAAGGCTTATGGGTGTTTCTGAGGCCAGAAAAACTATTTAGACATGTCACTGATGCTGCGAGATGCCAATACTATGAGGTACTTTGGATTTTTTCCCCTTGTGTAGATGGGCCCTTGGTTTGAGACTTGTACATTTTAGAGATAACATGCTTCCAGCACCTGCTTAGAACAAGCTAAAGCCCTAAAGCCAGGACTCTTAATTGTGGTCTGTGAATACCTAGGGAGTCCATAGATGGGCTTTGGAGGGCCACCAAAAAAATCCCACACTTTGATCATGGTGTTTTAGGATATGTTTCTGAGGACAGTATCTATAGCAGTGGTTCTTAACCTGTGCTCCATGGACCCCAGGAGGCCATGATGTCCTCACAGGGGGTCCTTCAAGGCTTGAAGACTACTCAGACCACCTCCTCTCTGCCACGTGATAAGAGTGCAGGCAAAGGCTGGCTTGGCCTGTACATTGCCGTTCAATCCACTCCAGGAGAAGAAACATGCAGAAGAAACAGGAGAAAAGTCTTCCTCCTTCTGAGGGAAGGTTTAATGGATGGTGCAACTGTATTGTTGTTGTTGTTGTTTTAAATCTCGAGTTAAGTCTTCGGCGCTCACAGCAACAAAAGATGTTTAAAGGGTGTCCCTGGTAAAGAAAAGGTTAAGAATCACTGATCTATAGCATTCCTCATATTCTCAGAATCATCCATGACCTCCAAAAGTTTAAGAATCTCTGCCCTAAGCCATGCCAAGAACCCCTACACTTTGTATTTTTAAATTATAAATTTGATGCCCCTCCTAATCCATTACCCTAAAGCCACAGTTTTCTTAGCTCACATGTACATCTGGCTCTAATTTTTTTTCTGTGCTCTTGGCAATCATCAGAGAATCTTCCCTGAGCAGCATACTTTATGCATGATGGATATGTTGTTGCTGGTGCTTCAGGAAATAAATAATAATAGTACAGTAATAGATCACCTTATTAATAAGAAATAAATCGAAGACACAGGTAGAAGTGTTTCATTGGGTAAACAAGACATATCCAACTCATGGTTGCTGGGAAAAGAAGCACTGTTTGTGATTCATCAGTGGTAAGGGAAAGGCACTTGGCACATGTTCTGAGGCATCAGTAGTATGGCATCCAGACTCAAGATGCAACCAAATAGCATGTGTTATATTTTCTTTGGCATGAATGCTAGAATATGTAAGGAAGCACTGTAACAAGTATTATGAGGAAGACTAGGACTGTGTAACCAGTGGCAACTGAACAAAAGTGTGTTAAGTAACATAAATATGACAAGTTATCACAAGTCCTTTTTTTTTCTTTATTAGTTGTGCTTACATCTCCAGATGAGTAAATCATAAGAATTACAGCTTTATCTGAGGCTCATGGATACAATTATAATTTAAGATGAATAAAATCACTGATTCTATGCAAACCTCCACAATCAGGAGAGGTAACATGAGGTAAAGTTAAATTCTCATAATTTCCTCCAATGGTTCTTCTTTACTTGATGGAATGTAAAACTTTCCATTCCTTCACCAAGTCCATCTGCATTTCCTACATATGTATTTTTGTGAGAGTGGGAAAAGAGTCTGTAAGTCCCAGTCTTCTGCAAGGGATAGTATAGCAATAGCAATCACTTTGCACATGGTGGGCAGCATGTTAGAAGAAGCAATGCACAAACGTGAAGACAGTATCTTGTGTGCTACTTCTGGCAATGCTCATACCATTCACACATCCAGAAGGTGGTGTTGCTATAGATCTGCTTCTGCAACTTTCTCTAAAACAGACAGATGACTTCTTTGAAAAACAGTGATAGGTAAAATATGTCTGCGCACACAAGAAGAGGAAGTGCAACTCACTAACATTTCTCCCTTAGCACCCATCTTCCCTTCCTCTTACTCTCCTACGTGGTATACTCTCTTGGTTGGTTCTCAGAAGTGTTGGATGATATGTAGTGTTAAATGTAGAGAGCCAACCGTGCATCAGCTAGCTACAGAGTTGGTTTGGACATCAATTTGGGGGGAAAAATTAAGTCCTTGCTCAAACATGAAGCTTGCTGGGTGGTCTTAGCTAAGGCACTATAGTTTATGGTTTGTTAAAAAAAAATTAAGAGTATTTTTCTTTAAAAAAAGACTCAAAGTGTCTTAAAGTAATTAAAATATACAAATGTTAAAAACAAAACACAAAAGTAACCTATAGTATAAAACCACAACCTTCACTGGAATAATCATTTAACATAATACCAATCTTTTTCAATACATAAATAAATCAGCCACTCATATCCCTTCAAAGGCTGGAGACTACAGGAGACTTAACCTACCATCAAAAGGATGGAATGCTTGGTTTAGACAGGTATTGCTAGGGATGTCATTCCACCAATGGACAGCACCCCCTCAAAGGATTTCAACTTTGCCCTCGCCTTTTCAAGCCACTCTCATTAATTCACAGGGCTAAACCTATATCCCCCAACTTGTGGAAATAACTCACATACAAGCGTCCTTAGTTTTCTAGATCAGAGGGCCGATATAAATACAGCCAATATAAATGAAGGATACTTGACAAATGAAGAACAACACCTTCAGGGCCACACCCTTTCAACTACCAGTTACTTAAGTCACTTAGGTTATGGGGCCGTAAAACAGGTCTAAAAAAAAATACAGTGGAAAAACAGAGAAGCAGTTAACTCGGCCCAGGCTAAGCGAACGGTATTCTTCTCATTTGTATTATTTACACGAACTGACTCTTTCCCTCACTTCATACTTGACCACTTTGCCTTTCAGAATAATCGGCCTCTCAGAAATGGAGTGTGGAGCCGCCTCTCCTCATAGTGTGATGGGGAAGTGGCACCACTCAGCAATTGCTTTGCCAGGCCTCTCAAGGGGAAACCACTCTCTGATAAGAAGACGATTTCACCTGAGGCCTGGAACATTAACTTTGACACTGAAAAGGGGATATTTTATTACCCTGGAATATTTCTGCATCTCTTTAAAATCTTTTCCCCCTTCTCCTGCCCCATGACAATTAAAAGCATCATCTCATATCTCTCTCTCTCTCCTGTTAACACTTCAGATCTTTCCTGCTGCAAAGAACTGGTCTTTGATCCATTTCCATTGCAAGGCTTACATGGACTATAATGCTCTACCTGACTGCTGTTAGGGTGCAGACAATATTTCAGAGACTGCAGTGGTGTATTCTTTGAAAACCAGAAATATGTGTGTGTCCTGGCTATATTTTAATCTATAAATTTATGACAAGCTTCTTTGCAGCTGTCAGAAGGATAGATGTGGGTCTGCCCTCATCTTGGGGATTGAATTAGGGCAATTGTAATGCTAAACGCTCAAGCTCAGCTTCTGAAGTCAAGCTAAAGATGATGGTGTGGAGAGAACCTGAAAACATGCCCTTTTAGGGACTGGGGACAGTCATATCAGCCCTGTGTATCCCACACAGCAGGTCAAATTTGATCACTTCTCAGGTCAGCCATAGATTCCCTGGGAGGCCTTGGGCAAGATTGCTCTGAGACCCATCCATGCAACATGAGGATAACAGTAATCTACCTCAGAGGTAGAAAGAAGACATATTGGGATTTGCTACAAGATCTCTAGATGATGCATGCGCAATTGGATGGGGATTTTATTTTGACTTTGTGGACTGAAAAGCGCTTCACATTTCCCTACAAAAATATGTATCATTTGTACATTGTACAATGTGCACATTTTTCAGGTTTGCAATATATTTTGCTCTATAGCAACATTCATTTTTTGCATTTCCTGAGAGTAGAACATGACAAAGTGCACCTTGCCTTGGAAATCTATTAATTTCCAAACACCCAACTATCATTCCACTTAAACTGCCATGGCTACATCATAGGGTTTGTACTTTGGTGAGGCACTAGAGCTCTCTGGCTGAGAATTCTAAATGCCTCTCCTTAAACTGATAATCCCAGGATTCCATAGGATGTAGCAATGGCAATTAAAGTGGAGTCATAACACTATAATTGTGTAGCATGAAAGGGCACCAGAGCTTTGTACTATCCTGCCTTTTCAAAAGGCCACTCCATAAGGCTTCAGTACTAATAGACCATGCTAGCTTTCAGGTTTGGGGTAGAACCTAGTATAGTTGGGCATCCATGGCCTCAAAGGTCATGACACCCTTAGGGCTATCTCACCCAAATAGCTGTGATTCTTTAAAGCTGGATTTTGCTCTGTGATCCTAGAGATATGAATAAATGGGTATAGGCTGAAGAGATCTGTGTCCATTACCATTGGGGCACAGCTGAAAGTATTAATCTCCCATTTAAAAGTGGCAAGAGGGGGATTTCCAAAATGACAGTGCCACCACTAAAAAGGCCTGTGCCTTGTACCCACTGAGCTGACACATCTTAATATGTGAGCTGACACAATTAATATGTGAACAAGGCCTCTGTGGCTGGGTGTAAGGCCACAATAACCTCTTGATGCAGAAAACCAGGATTTTTGTAGAAATGAAAATGCAGATTTTTTTTAATGCTTCCCTTCAGCTGTATACTCTTCCCAACAAAGTGATAATTTAATTTGGTGTGAAACACTTCAAAACATTTTTAATTGTGGTAATTAGAATCCTAGAATCATAGAGTTGGAAGAGATCACAAGAGCCATCTAGTCCAACCCCCTGCCATGCAGGTATACCCAATCAAAGCATGCCTGACAAATGGCCATCACCCTCTGTTTAAAAACCTCCAAAGAAGGAGACTCCACCACACTCCAAGGCAGTGCATTCCACTGCCAAACAGCTCTTACTGTTGTACTAGAGTGCTTGCATTTAGAAAGTGCTTGTACAGGAAAGCTTGAGTGTAAATGCTGATTGGGGGGAAAGGTCTAAAAACAGGCAAGCTAAGGTGGATTTTTGACTTCCTTACTCACAATGCTAAGCCATGCCCATTAATGGGCATAGAACATTGTAGAATAGACACACAGAGAGAAGCCCTGTACTCCCTAAGTGTAGAAGGTCAATTGCAATTTATCGTGTAGCTAACAATGGAATCAGCTGGACAAAATCTAGGAATGGTCAGCCTTGAAGCACTGTCATGGGCATGCAGTATTAAGTAGTGTGTTGTCTTGCTTGTTTTCTGTGTATGGGACACTAGAGGAATGTGAGCACTGACTCTACCATGGGACCAGCTTGGCTACTAAGGCAAAGTGAGGCAGCCCCCTCTGCAAGTAATGTGTTTCCTGGAAACATAAAATGAGGTCTTTTCAGTAGCTGCACCTAAGGATGCACAACAATTTTGTTTGGTCCACAGTTCAAAGCAAATGTACCTGATCTACACTACTTGGTTTTTAATTTGTATTATGCTTTCTTATTTATTCATTCTTATTTATTGAAGGCTTTTATTTAACATCTCTTGACCCACCATGGCCCCCAAGACAATGCACAAAATACTTTAAAAACATTACATAACTAAATTTTGGGTGCAAAATATTAGCTATTTAACACCTTCTTATTATATTTTTACTGCTAGGGATGGGTGAAGAGGCAGTTGACAGATGTTCTCCCGTATTATTCAAATGCTCTTTCTGGCTTTAGATACTATAGACCTTGGCTTGGAGTTAGGTGGGAAACTAGGATGGCATTTGCTGCTCTGCCTCTGGCAGCAAAATGTCTTGGTCTGCTGCTGCTCTACCTACACCAGTGGTGGTGGTTAATCCTATATTCCAATTTCTCCACAATTTTTGACATATAGCTCCTTTTTCAGTTTCCCATGGTGGAGATATCACACCATTTTCTTCTGCACAGGCTGTGTTTCATCACTGCCTACCTCCTGAAGACATTTTGTTTTTCAAAGTAGAATCCAAATTATGCATTTCCCTCCCACTTAGGGTCAACACTTTTTCAAAAGAATGGCTGTACTGTTCAGGTTCCATTGCTGGGTTTCATCTTCCTCACCATCAACCCCATTACCTTCATTCACTGGTGGAACTTAGTGTAAATAGCTTGACCCTGCTATGTGGCAAGGGTAACCATGTTTTTCATGCCCTAGGAATAAGGATGTAAACCTTTGTTTATTTAGTTCTGTGCAAGAAAAAATTATTCAAACATAGATTTTCCTTCGGTTTTTTCCGAGCTGTGAGGCTGTGTTCTGGAATAGTTTCTGACATTTCGCCTGCATCTGTGGCTGGCATCGTCAGAAAGAAACTATTCCAGAACACGGCCTCACAGCCCAGAAAAAAACCCAAGGAAAATCTATGGATACCGGACGTGAAAGCCTTCGACTTCAGATTCAAACATATTCTCCTGCAATATTATGAGTGCTTTGGGGTATTATGCAATGTTTTGGAGGTTTTGTGTTTTGTTTTTGTTTTGGTTTTTGCAGTTTGGGACATTTCTTTTGGGGGGAAAATCATTTGTGCAACACTCCCAACATTTTTGGACAGAAAACAGTGTAGGCATTTTGTGCATCCCCCCCAACCCCAAAAGTCATGAAATGCAAAAATAAAAATAACTCTCATTTCTTGATGGTCTCAGTGCATTAAGACACACCAGTACATTGAGACACCTTTTATCAATGAGGTCTAGAAAATCTTGTGGGTATTCTTAACATCTGTACTTAAGTTACAGCATTTCTCACAGATTAATGAGTCAGATCAGCAGTGACTTATAGGCTGGTAGTGGACTTAACAGGTATTGGTAAAAGGCAATAAAGCACAGCTTCCCTGCTTACATCTGGATTCTGTATTGACTTCTTTGTCAAGTGCTGTGATTACACTAGTTTGGCAGAGCAGGAATGGGAGTTATTGCACCAGTGGTTAGAGGGGGGAAGTGTTGCTTTGGTCCATTTAGCAGTCTCCCACTCCCTTAAACACAAAGTCTTTTGCGGATCATTTTTTCCCTGTGTCTCCTCCCTCAACTACCAAAGGCAGCAGGGGCGGGGTGAGATTCTTGCTCGCTCATTCTCTATCCCCTTATCCCCTTATCCCCTCACCCCACCCTCTTGCTCTGTCTGAGAGCTTGATGCAGTTAATTGGAGCTTCTTGAAAGTTTGCATTAACACAGAAAGAGCCAAGGAGACATCTTGGCAGCAAAATATCATTATCAGTTTTGAGTTCCAGCTTCAAATCCTCTTGCGGTCAAAACACAATTCTTTTAACTAAACAATTAAGGATTTGTGCAAGTGTTTCTGCCATGAGTTATCAAGGGTGAGGAGGAGCTTCCCCTTGGCTGTGTCAGGAGATGTTAACAATCTGCACTGTGGTGCGGCAACAGATAAGAAGCTGAAAACTGGGGTGAGGGAACACAAGACATTCTCTTGCGCAGACTTCTTATGAAAGGAATGGAAGTTGCACAAGTAATTTTTTTTCAGTGGAGCTTGCATGGACAAAACTCCTAGTGGCTTTGATCAAGACAGGAAGGAGCTGTTCTAAGAGGTCATGGGAACATTTGGGGGGATGACCTGACACCAGGGGGTCACCTACACAGGAGAATTAGTTGCAAAAAATAGCAACTTATCTCCCTATCACTGCAGAGTCCATTTGTGCCCACAACTCATCTGCAAACCACTGGAAGGGAAAGTTTGAGATTTTGCAATTCACATGGAGCATGGGTGGCCACGAGTGAGTTGTGTCCCTAAAACTCCCCCCTTTAAAAAAAAAATCAGAAGTGGAACAGCTATTTTCCGCTGAAAGAAACCTTTGCTATACTTTTCCTCTGCCTCTTGAATCAGTGTGAAACCCTTTCCAATTATGTGATTTGGGGGGGGGGGGTAGGTGCATGTTCGAGGAGGCTCCTTGAGAGGGGATGAAGGAAAGAAAGCCCCCTCGCTCCACTCACAACTAAGGGGCAAATAGGCTGGTAGGAGCTAGTTCTGGAAAGGCACGCCAGATTCTTTCTTCCTCTCCCTTCCTCTCTTTCTGCTTCCCAGTCCCTGGGTTTGCGATACAAGGTGGCTGCCACTAGCCCTTGTTGCATTGCACTGGGGATGTGGTGTGTCTCTACACGGAAAGGGGCTTGTGGAGCTCGACCCTGTTGGGCACGGAACAGTGAGGGAGTCTTTCCTCAGGAGAGACGTGACTGTGCCCACAAAAGCAAAACAATAATGGTAGCTCCAGCATTGCAAGCCCTCTCTTGCAAGCCTACCCCCTCCGAGGACCAACCAATCAGATTTCAGCCCCTTTTCAGCCCCTTTTCGAAATGGTTGTATAGACCAACTATTAAGTGCATTTTTGCACACTTTTTAAAAAAGATGACAAGAAACAGCGACAGCTGTTACCACGATCTATATGGAGTTTGCCGCCCCCTCCTTCTTGAAATGGCAAATACTGGCAAGAGCTCATCTAAACAATAGTAACTCTGCCTGCATTCTTGCTTGATTTTTTTTCATTGTGTAGATGAGCCCCAGATTTTTCACCAAAGGATAGTAATTGGAGTGACACACAGATATTTTCCACTGCCTCACCCCCTGGATGATGGAATTAAGTTAACTGTAATGTATCAAACACTTAGGACATTATCCTAATGCTGTAACTCTGCAAATGAAGATAGCGGGAACATCACGGCAGTATAACACTTATTATTGCACATTGCTGTAATCACATGAAAGAAACACCATGGAATTATTGTATGATGACCACTACCACTTTAAGAATGGGAGTTTACTTCCACGATTTGGCATGGGCGAGATTTCAGTGGTTCTCGCAAGAATACGTGAGCACACTTAAAACTCCAAAAATCCCTTAATTGACAAAGTAAATGAACACACAAGCACTGAAACAAACCTAAAAATGTGTGAACTAAATAGGACAGTTCATAAAAAGAGCTTCCTGTGCTTCATTTTCACATTATCACCCAGAGGTTTTCTTGCTGGGAATGGGGGGGGGGGGGGAAGAGGACTGCCCATTCACGATGTAATCTCGCGATTAGAATGGGATATGGTTTCGCACACTATCAATAGTGCAAAAAAGCACTATCGACGATCTATTGATGGCTTTTCCCATGAATTGTAAATGCCTTGTTCACAGCTGGAGAATGGTGTAAGAATGCAAAGATGATAATGTAGTGTGATAGCGCGGCCCATTCACGCTATCCTGACATCATAATCCCATGATTTTTGCTGCGTCTGATAATGTTCTTGGAGTCATGTCACACCAGACACTAAAAAGTGTTTTCAAACCTCTGTCCTGTGCTGTTTGTGCCACATGTAACTCTCAGAGTGGGATGGAAGTTGAAAGAGAACCTGGATGGTCATTGCAGCAAATGTACATTTTACATTTTGATTACAACCCTTCTGCTATTTAAACACAAGCCAATTTAAGCCTCATATCAGAAAATGCCCTTACTATGAATTTAAATGTGGGTCTGTAGAAGGGAATCTTTGTTGCTGGAGCGACCCTTCCTAAATCTAAATCATTTAAAACAAAAATTGATTGAATCTCCCCTGAAGGCACTAAGACAAAGTGAAACACGTGGTTCTGCCAGTGGTGTTGGCTTATCCAAAGTCTGTTGAGAGAGAAATCACTGGAAAGGGAAAGACCACCCAACTCATACTTAAAATGTAGAATTTGCTTATAGAGAATGGAATACTGACCATTAACCTGGGACTTGACTACACAGGCAGGAACCCCCATGCCTACCTCATAGCTGCAGCAATTGTTTTTGATTCACAGAGGTCCTGTAAGCACTACACTCACCAGGGCTTTTCTGATGGTAGATCAGAGTATCCCAGCACACTGTAATCTGCATTGGACTAAAAGGGCGGTCCTACACTGATCACATGTCTTATACACCATATCATTTCTGGACACATGGCCAAGGCTACTCTGGAGTTTTCTTCCTGTTCAATCATACATGCAAATATATGTTGTTCTAGAGCATTATATTATTGGATGATTAGAATTGCACTTATCCAGATATGTGCACAATTGACAAATTTTAAAAAATAAAATTTTTTAAAGCACCAGAATGGAGTCCCACCCACTGGAGTCCCGCCCCCAGCTTCACACCAAAGTCAACCTGCAGCCACCACATGGCCAAAAATCCAGGTTTACCCCTCAAATGCAGAGCAAATCATGAATCTTTTAATGTTTGTAATTTTTATTGAAATTATGTTTTTAATTTATGTTGTGTTTTTTAATGGTTATGTTTTAATAATGGTAATCATTTAATTCTTTTTAAACTTTTGTAATGTTTTAGTTATATTTCTTAAAATTGTTGTAAGCCTCTTTGAATACCATCTTGGGAGAGAAGCGGGATATAAATCCAATGAATGAATGAATGAATAAAATCTTTCAGACCTGGAGTTTCCTGCAGGAACCCCGATGAAAATGCAAATTGTTGAAAACATTGTGTAGCAACTGTGCCATAACTACAAGATGAGTATGGATATTTATGCCCATGTAGACAAGCCCTTGAACATCTTTAAAAGGAGATTTAAGAAACTATATAAAGCTATCAATGGCTGTTAGTCACTATGACTATATATGACTCTAATGTCACAAGCAGTTAGATTCCAAGTACAGATTGCTGGGAGGATGCTATTGCATTCGTATATTATTTTGGGTTTCCCACAGACAACTAGTTGCCCACCCTGTGAACAGAATGTTGGACTAGGTAGGGCTCTGGTTTGACCCAATTCTTATTATGTTCTCATGTCTATTTTGTTTTTGACACCCAAAAACATTGGGAGGGGGTGTCGGGGAAGAAGAAGTAGAATAATATTGAGCATTTATATAGCATATATTTCTTTCCTTAATCCTTGTAATGCCCTTGTAAGGTGCTGTTTTGTGTTTCCTCTATCAAGCATTAAGAAATTCCAACGGCAAAGCTACAAGGTTTGGCTCCTTTTGGATAAAAGCACTGGAGGCTTTCATATTTTTTTTTATTTTTTTTAATATATATATTTTTGCTTTAAGTTTGTGACGTTTCAATCATAGTGATCAAGCCAGGCAAACTCATAGCATCATTATTAACCTCATATTGGGTGCATTTAGCAATCAATCTGCCCAATTCATAGGATTTTACAAGACTCCAGACAATATCATCTTTGGCTGGTAACCCTCCTATTTTTCCTCAACACTTTTTACACCCACACAGCTGTTAATGAAGAAAAGACAGCTGCACAGTAGCTTTTGACAAACATTGTTAGGAACTGTCCAACAAGAAGCATATCTGCCCTTCTTTTCAGAGTCACAGTATGGGCACAGATTCTTCAGACATCATCCTAAATGGCCCATGTACCTGCTGATTAAGAAGTACAGTCTCTACTTGGTGGTTCATCAGTGACACAACAGTATCAATAATATTTCTATAGTGCTGCTGGAATAGGACAATGGTTATTATAGACTAACACAGTACTTACTGTTACCCTAAGAGGTGGGGAGTGCTTTAGAGACCCACCCATGGTATCAAAATCTACATCCTTATCTGAGGGAATTAGCTCAAACAGTATGCCTGCAAGAGGAGGGTAACTGCGGGGATCTTTTCACCTATGTATATCAGTACTAAGTGCAGAGAGCTCCAGCTTAAAGTGAAATAAAGTATTTTTATTGGAAATAACACAAATTGCATTCACATATGCAACACACATTCCTAAGAACCACACAATTAATTATTATTATTATTATTATTATTATTATTATTTCTTACCCACCTCTCCCTATGGATTGAGGACTAAGGCAGAAAGATTAGATACAGGGAGAGATTCAGGAAAACAGGACGATAGTTACCAGTCTTGAAGAGTATAGTTTGGATAGTGAAATACTCAGAAGTCTGAGGGTGGCACTGGAGGTTCCAATCCGGAAGCACGCTGAGAAAAAGAGTGGCCGGGTTCATCCACAGTGGCACACCTTTCTATTGTTGGGGGACTAATATTTATACCTTACATCATATCCTGAAGGGGTTCTCTGGCTAAACAAAGGAAGCTGAAACTTAACTGATTGCATTAATGGCTGGGAGATAGGAATTGATTGGTTTACGACAACCTCATAATACAGGACAGTAGGGGGTTCTGAGATGATATTTCCTTGGGATTGGGGCTGGGGAAGGTCACTTAATTGTTTGGTCAGATGACTCATTGCTGAGGTGCCCAAGAAGGAATTAGCACATACCTCCTTAATGGCTTTGATAACCAGGGGCTTCTGCGATATGGGCTTGCTTTGCCAAAATATTTCTAAGACATATCCCAGGTCAATTTGCACATTCTCTGTTCACTAAAATCCAATGCTAGGTGGGTGTTTTCTCTGGAAATGAAAGCTATAAAAACATAAAAACAAAGAAACACATTTTAAAAACAGTTGTGGAAAATGGCCCAATATTCAAGCCCCTAGATTGGGGTAGTCAAAACACAGCCCTGTTGCTGCATATGGCCTTTAAACCTGGTTTGTTTGGCTCCTTGGCCCCTTACTCCCTGACAAAAAAAAGGTAATAATCTTTCCCAGAAGCTTCCAGGAGTATGAGTTCACCTTTTAAATCATTTGCAGCCCACCCAGCCCACACACACACTGTTTAACATTTTAAAAAAATACAATTTTTCAAAACCAGAAGTGGAATCCAACCACTTCCATTCCAAACCCACTCCATTTTTTGCAGTCCCGGGGGTGGGGATTGAATAGTCACTGGACTTGTTAAAAATGCTCATCATTGTCCCAAATCTTCCCGCAAAGAGATGCCAAAATATTTATGTCTGATGCAATAATATATAGCCCTGGCTGAAAGCCTCCTTTCCTCCAACTATAGTACAAGCTGCCATTACTGATACCATTAGAGGGATAGCAAAGCACCATATTCTCCAACTGTCCCAGTTTGCAGGAACAGTCCCAATTAATCCTTTGGCATCCCACTTTTTCAGCTGCTTTTAAAGCATCTCAGCTTTTCTCTCCTCCTCCCCCATATCCCCCCTTTTGTCCTCAGATTACTTCAGTTGCTGCAAACTGAGTTCAAAGTAAAAAAGTAGTTTGCACTCAAGAGAGCAGGAGAAGAGAGGCAGGTCATAATGTTATCCTTCCCAGTAGGCTCAGGGTAAAGGCAAACTGCTGCAGCCTCTTCTAGTTGTGTTCTCATCCGTAATTTTTATCATCTTGACTACATTCTGATGTAGCTAAGCCATGTGTGTCCTGGTTTTCCTCTGATGGAGGGTATGAGGCACCCTCCAGCTGGCCTAGATAATCACTCTCTCTGAAAGCCCTCTAGAGATAGATGAATCCATTATTTCCAGCACAGGTCAGTTTTGTATATGTTCATTTGTACCTCTATTCTATCCCATTTCTACATCAATCTGCAGTTTTTTAAAACACACACACACATTTTTAATGCATTCTTTCACTTTTCCCCATCATTTTAAAATGTATTTTAGGATACATAACCTAAAATATGCCTTTTATATGCATTTCAGTACAGTACATTGTTAAAGCCAAGAACTGCATTGGAAAAGTTGGAGAAATGTGGAAACTGAAGAATACCTGGCCCAGTTTGCATGTTAGTCAAAAAATAAATTAGGTCAGTTCTCTTAAAATTAAATCAAGCATCCCTGAAACCCCTCTCTGTTCAGCTACCAATGGCCATCACTGAGGTCATCACTGACCCATGAAGGAAAAGTATTTCCATTGTGGTTAGACTCAATTTCATGACCTGCTGAATTACTACCTCCTAAACACTGTCAGTTAAGTGACTGAGGGCCTGTCTACATTGCAGAAATATAGCAGTCTGACACCACTTTATCCACCATAGTTCTGTCCTGTGGAAGCCTGGCATTTGTAATTTTGTGGGGTATTTAACGTTTTCTGTCAGAGAATTCTGCTGCCTCACCAAACTACAAATACCAAGATTCCATAGGATAGAACTATGGTGGATAACATGGTGTCAAACTGCTGTATTTTTGCAGTGTAGACAGGCCCTGAGTTTGTTTTGGCTCTTCCACCCTTTCTCTTTTCCTTTTATGTCAATTGTAGGAATCATGTGGTCCTTCATATGTTGGCCACTCCCAGCCTTCTTCCTCATTAGCTATGTGAGCATAGGCTTGTGGGAGTTGCAGTCCAACAAGATCTGGAGGGCTACACAATTCCCACCCCTGGTTTTTATGTCATGTCTTTTACATTGCAAACCTATAGACAGGTTTCTGTCTTTCTTCTGATCTTTTGTAAGCTACTTTTGGAGTTTGGGCTGGAAAATGCTTTCAAAAATAAGTAAATAAAATTTTCATTTTCACTTTTCATTTTCTATTCTTGTGCCTTTTTCTTCTTTCAAATCTTGGTCCCATTGTTTCAATGGTCTAAATCAGTGGTTCTTAACCTGTGGTCCATGGACCCCCAGGGGGCCACAATGTCCTCACAGGGGGTCCGCGAGGGCTTGAAGACTGCTCAGCTCACCTTCACCCCACAGTGAAGTGGCTATATAACAGGAGCCAAGGCAAAGGCTGGCTGACTGGATTAGCCTGCGCATTGCCGTTCAATTTGCTCCAGCCGCAAATTTGCAGGAAGAGGCAGGAGAAAAGTCTTCCCTCCCCCTCTAGTGCCTCTGAAAAAAAGGGTTAATGGATGGTGTAAATGTATTGTTGTTGTTGTTACTATTATTATTGTGGTTTTAAATCTTGAGTTATGTCTTGGGGGTCAGTGGTGAAAGAAAAGATATTTAAAGGGGGTCCCTGGTAAAGAAAGATTAAGAGCCAATGGTCTAAATGGATGATGAAGAGGAAAGAGGAATGGATGAAGAAAAAACTAATTTTCTATAAAGTCTTTCCTGCAGAACAATTATTGTTGTTTTTTTTATTTTGAATGTCTTCAGTTGTTTCTAAGAAAGTTTGCTATTTCCTCCTGAACTGATCAAATAGCAGTGTGATACCTACACAAGAGGGGAGGGGGGAGAGAGAGGCACGGTGGGGGGAATTACATGATATGGGGCTAGAGGTTCTGAGTTATTCTCTTGCTTGCAAATACACTTGAAAGTTTGACCATGTCTTCCTTGACTTGAATTTGACACAAGGAGATAAATTACCCAGGAGACGCATGCTTTCAGGCTGCCATGTTTGAGTGGAGACCAAATAAACAAGCAGCAGCAGAGCCGGGGCTAAATGGAAGGGCAGTTTACACAGAATGGCTTTTTATGAGGAGGCCAAAAGCCCTGAAGGTGAGGCTTCCCATCTTGGTAAAGCAAGGTTAAACAGTGGAAAGTTCTCGCCTTTCCCTCTGCGCTTTTACAGTGTGTTTGCTGATTTTCTCATGTTCACCCTTCTTCCTTCACTAGATGGTAGAACAGGGTGATAGGCTGCAGCTGTATGTATGGAGGATATTCAGTAGGACATTCTAGCAGCCTGAAGCCCTTGGATTACTGCTGTGAGATGGTGCGAAACTTTAGGCAGCATATGTTTGCACCACCCAGTTCTTTTTCTGAAGAATGATCAAGAAGCTTACCCCTTCTTCCCAGCTCTTTCTCTCTGCAAATGTTTGGCTGCCACCCTTTGCAGGTGTACAGTTTAACAGTCTTACTTATAGGAGGCACACCAGCCTTGGCACCTCATGAGAACCGACTCCAAAGTGCTGCTACTTGGAATGGGCCCCTTCCCCATGCCAATCTGTACTCAACAAAGGTTTGTTTTTTTAAAGGTCCATTGTCAAACAGCTGGCTGGAAGCCTCCCTAGAAGTGGATTTACTCATGAGTAAGTAAGCCATCTGGTCTTCCGCTAGGGGTCATATTAACATGGAAACACAGTGACCTTTCTAACATCTGTTCTGAAAATTATGGGGAACTTTGTGGCTAACCACACTATTTCACAAGGAAGTCACTTTCCTACAAACCCCAACATGAATTTCCTTTGGTGCTTTCTTAGGGGTGTAAATCTTAACATTACAGATATAATTTTTTTGGTCATCACATGCTAAATGAGAATGTGCTCTCATTTTAAAAATGACAAGTGCAGCCTTGTTGCATAGATTATTAAACAAAAGTAGAAGGACTGAATGGGTTACCTACACTTTTGTAAGGCTGTTTTGTTTAGTATTTTGCTTCCTCTGGTTGTGAGCTTAGCTTCACAAAGGAAAACACCAGAGACACATTTGTGCAAATTGCATAAAACATGATGAGGGGAAAGTGCTTGATGCCATGCTCTCATGGAAACTGGAGAATCCTGCCTCCCTGTGTCAAGACATCCATCTCAGTCATAAAGGAGGCATTGGTGAAATTTATTCATATGCCTATAATGTCGACATTGGGTCAACACTGAACATAGGCATCTTACATCTTGTTCACAGGTGACCCTTCTTTGTTTGCAATATCATCTGCACCTCTACCTCAGCAGCTTCACTCCACTCTTTCCTTCAGCCCTCCTTGGTTTAGCCACATTAATAGGATGCCTACCATATCCTTCAAGGCTTGGTGGATATGTTGTTACAGTGGGCCCTCGGTATCCACTGGGGTTTGGTTCCAGGAGCCCCCATAGATACAAAAATCCCTGGATGCTCAAGTCCTATTATATACAATGGCATAGTAAAATGGTGTCCCTTATATAAAAATGGCTAAATCAAGGTTTGCATCTTGGAATGTATTCATTTTTAATATTTTCAAGCTGTGGATGGTGGAATCCGTGGATGCCAAATCTGTGGATACAAAGGGCCAACAGTACTTCCCTAAATACTTTATTTTCATTTGTTTGGAATTAATGTCTACACCTATTTTCACTACAGACCTTGGCCTAGTAAGCATGACAGTCTTTGTCCTTTTCATACTGTAAAATATGCTGGTGGGTCAAAGACTGGGATGATGTTCAGGATTGGTAAAATAAAAGTTCAACGCAGGGTTGAGCACCATAATGGTCTCCCAATGCACCACTCTAGTGCCTTGAAAAGCCAGCTTACCAAGGGACAGCATGGGCAAGTGGCCGTAAGTAGCAATGGGGACAGGTTGGTGATAGTGTAGAAAGGAGAGGCAATGTAATTCCAGCCATCTAGTACTTCCTTGGCCCATCACTAAAAAGAGGAAGACCAGGCCAGGGGATTTCAACCACTATCTCATCTTCTCCAGAATGCCTATGGGTCTTGATGTAATATTGAAGCAGGATGTTATGTGGAGGGCAGCATGGGAAGACACAAAAGACTACAAAAAGGACAGATCCAGCTGTCTGGCTCAGTGCTTTTCCTTTCCGTGCTCAAAATAAATATTCCATGCTAATAAAATAAATATTAGAAAATTAAAAGGGATGCTACTCTCTGCTACAGGGCCACTCCAAGGCTCAAACATTTGCCCAACCATGCTGTAATCTGAAGCCAGGCCTGTTAATAGCACTTTGAACCAATAGAAAGCAGTTACATTCCCCTTTGTAGTTTCATACAGGAAGGAATATTTGGGAGGGCTCTCCACCAGGTGAAAATTTCCAGGTATATCAAGAAAAATCTTAGCTTGCTTTGCCTTTCAGTTTTGATCTGGCACTTCCCTCACATTCAGAAAGAGAAAGCCAACAGGCAGACTTGCAGAGGCATGGGACACTGTTTTACAAAATAATTATCATATTCAGTTGCAGCAAGAGCAACAGCAACTGGCTCCTGGTCTTAGGATTGTTTGGGCTGAGCTTGTTCAAATAGCCAACTTTCTCCAAGTGCCTGACGGAGATCTTAAACAATCCCTCCTTTTCTCTTGCAGTTATATCAAGAGCACTTGGGTTTGTCCAAGGTAGTTTACTGTATTTCCCTTGGGGATGCATGAATGAAGTATACATGCAAGAAAATATGTGGCGGGGGGGGGGGAGTTCCAAATTGGCAGAATGAAGGAAGGCAGACTTACAGTAGGTATTTCCACTCCCCCCCACACACACACACTGGATACCCCCCTTGGGTGTTTGGAAAGGGTGATCCTGTACTGCCGACTCATATTACATGAACTTTAAGACAGGAAGATTTAAAACAGGAGATGCCGCACAGAACACTGTGTTGTTTGTCTGCCTTTGAAATAAGAGGCAGCAATACATTGGAAGTGGGGGTGAAAGCATAAGCATATTTTTTTTATGAATTATAGCTCCTTTTGGCTCTGATTGTAGATTAATCAGTTCTCCTTGTTTCTGTTTCTCCAGGTGCAGTTCTGTTTTCTTACATGTTAATTTTTTTCCTGTTTTATTATCCGTCCATCAGCAGCAAGCAAGACCCTGGCACCAACTAAAGGGACATTTCCCCTAGCCAGTAAATCCCTTCTTATTAGCAATAATCTGCATGGCTTTTTCATTGCTGAGTACATGCAGGAGAAATCTTCTATGATAGAGCAGATCATCATGAAAGGTGTCACTAAATCAGAGGATAAGAGATGAACAGGTGTAACAATGAACAGAATGAATTACAGTTGTCCCTCTGTATCCACTGATTTAAGTATTCACTGCTTGAAAATATTCTTAAAAAAATAATAATCCAAAAAGCAAACTTTCATATTGCTATTTTATATAAGGGACACCATTTTGCTATGTCAGTGCATATAATGGGACTTGAGTATTCACAGCTTTTGGTATCCATGGGGGGTCCTGGAACCAAACCCCAGCGAATATGAAGGGATAATTATATTTATTTTTATTCCACACTAATTGCAAGAAATTCATGGAAGCATATGTCAACACACACCACCTCTGCCAATACAATCCTTCTAACAGCCCTATGGGGTAATGTAGGTCTAAAGATTGTAACTGGCCCCAGGTCAACTAATGAGCTCCACTGCTGAGGAAGGATCTTAGCCCAGGGCCCTTTTCACACTACACAATTATAGCACTTTGATTCCACTTCAGCTGCCATGACTGCATTCTATGGAATCCTGGGGTTTCTAGTTTGGGGAGGTGCTAGAGCTCTCCTGATAAGAATCCTAAGTGCCCTCCATTACTGTAAGTCCTAGGATTCCATAGGATGGAACCATGGCAGTTAAAGTGGAATCATAGAGCTATAACTGTGTAGTGTGAAAGGGTCCCAGGTCTCCCCCAATCTAAAGTCAAGACATTGCTGGCCATGAGATGATACTCCATAAACATCATGCTAGCAACAGCATACAAAGAAAAAGAATGATTTTTCTTCCACAGCATTGATAGATTTAGGAGATTTTCAGACGCTATAAAAGATCCCCGGGGAGGTCGGGAGAGGTACGCGGCTATCCCGCAGCAGGGGGTCAGTTTCAGATGCCACTTTTTACTCACGGAAGTTTTTCGTGAGTAAAAAGTGGTACCTTTTCCTTCAATCAAGCATGGAAGCAACATGAAGGACGACGGGAGGGGGACGGCGTCTCCTGACCTCCCCACAGGACTGTTATAGCATCTGAAAATCTCCTAAGTCAGTGGCTCTTAACCTTTTCTTTACCAGGGACCCCCTTGAAATATCTTTTGTTGCCCCAAGATTTAACTCAAGATTTAAAACCCTAATAATAATAACACCTGATAATAATACAATTACACCATCCATGAAACCTTCCCTCAGAGGCACTGGAGGGGAAGACTTTTCTCCTGTTTCTTCCTGAAAGTTTGTGGCTAGAGCAGATTGAATGGCAATGTGCAGGCCAAGCCAGCCAACCTTTGCCTTGTCTCCTGTCACAGGGCCACTCCACTGCAGGGAGGAGGTGGGCTGAGCAGCTTTCAAGCCTTTGCAGATGCCCTGTGAGGACATCATGGGCGCTGGGGGGGGGTGTCAGCAGACCACATGTTAAGAACCACTGGATTAAGTGATAGCAGGGGACAAAGTGGAGTCTGTAAAAATGGCCAAGAGGTGGGTCACAAGCCACAATATCCCACCCATGGTTTAGACAGAGCCTTATCTGCTGAACATCCTACCTGCTGGAGTGAATTGGTACAGAATTCTCTGCTACTCATTCTCTGCCATTATTCTACTACAATGTGCATTGTAAAAGGTTCTCTAAATTCACAAAAACAGATATAATCTGCTTTTAGTGCAAATTTTGATCACCTTTACAGCTGTATCTGCTATGTCCTACCCATTGTTTGTTTGTCTTATATCCTAGAATTTGGTGAGTTGGCAGGCATTCTCCATGAGTTATGGGCCAGACAGAGAGAACCTTCTTAGGTATGTCCCCTGTGGAACATTTTTTCCCTCAAAAAATATAAATGAACACTGTAGAACCTTTGAGGCTAATTGAGAAAAAGTAAATTCTAGCATAACCGTTCATGGATTGCAACCCACTTCCTCTAGGGAGATTTTCACACAGGCAATCTGTTCCATTGCAGGAACGGAACAGGGTTGCTGAAAGATTTTTCTTTCAGATGACATTCACCCTGTTCTGTTCTCTCAGCATGGCTGTTTTGTTATCTCCCCGTGATATAGTATTCATGGGGAGAAGTCATTATTAAACACCCGGTTCCGTTTCTGTAATGGATCACAGGTGTGCGAACAGGAGCTCCGTCCCTGTTCTGGAATGACAGGCACGGGGGCCAAGCACTTCTGGCCACGAACAGGAGGACATCCAGGTAAGTGGGACCCTTCCCCCTGTCCTTGGGTTACTTGGTTTTTTAAAAATTTATTTTTGCATTTTGTTTCTTGATTTGACAGCTGCCGGGGGTTATGTTTGAATTTCCCTCCTGCCCGTTCTCTCACGAGAATGAGCGGGATTTCAGCCGGCCTTACGACGGCTGCATTTACGGCCGGCCAGCAAGGAGTTTGGGAGCCCGTTCCTGCAGCGCAATGGAGGTAAGTGTGCAAACATTTACCTCCATTCCATTTCAGGAATGGGAGAGAGGCTTGCGGGACAGAAATGGGGCTTTTGGCCCTGGTGTGAAAATCTCCTAGATGTGCACCTGGCACCAACTCTGCAATCTTTGCAACACCAGGTCAAAACTTTTCTGCTTTCCTGAGCATTTTAGGTCAGTAAATCTATCCAGATGTATTTTTGATTGTTTTTTTAAAAAAAATCTCATTGTACTGTTACATTGTATTTTTAGTTCTATGACCATTCTTGGCTATTTATTTATTTACTATCCCACCTTCCATTTATGTGACTCAAGATGACTTACAGAGTAAGTTAAAATTGTCCAGTTAAAACAAGGTATAATGCAAAGTTAAAACAATTAAATTAAGAGTTATATTAAAAACATTATTTGCAACAGTTTAAGAAGTTAAAACATAATGATGATGATTTTATAATACAGCACACTGCATTTAAAAGCCTTTCTGCAATGGCCACCTAACAATCAAAGGCCTGGGTCAACAAAAGGATCTTTGCCTGCTGGCAGAAAGAGAGCAGAGAAGGGGCCAATCAAGCCTCATGAGGGAGGGAATTCCACAGCCTGACAAAAGACACCAAGAATGCTCTCTGGCTATTGTCCACCATCTATTTGATGAAAGGCTGTTTATAAATATTTAAATAAATAAAATACAAGCCACAGAAATTGAAATCATTAAACTAATATAGCCAAAAGGCAGTCAGGAAAGGGGTCTTTAGTCCCCAGCTGAGTGAAAATAGTGGGGCTTCCAACTATCCAATAGAGAGAATTCCTAAGTCTGGGTGACAAAAGAAACAGATAGATCAATCTACTTCCAGCCCATATCAGTTCTGTATAACAATGTGCTTATTCATTGGTCCTTTCTATTCTGCTTCCACCTTAATGTGATGATTCTCTCATGTGTATGTGTGTATGAAGTATATTCTTATAACATTTGTTGTTGTGTGCCTTCAAGTCATTTCCGACTTATGACGACATTCAGGCAAGCCTATCACAGGGTTTTCTGAGGCTGAGAGTGTGTGACTTTCTCAAGGTCACCCAGTGGGTTTTCATGGCCAAGCAAGGATTTACCCCCTGGGAGATTATCAGATATGGGGGGACATGTCAAAAAATCGTGTTCACAGCCACTCCAGAAGATCTCTAGAAAAACAGAAAGGGCGACCTTACAAGATACCCACATCCTTCAGCTGTTCCAGGGGTGTAGCGCTGCCGCAGACGAGGCAGGGACAAGCTGCTAATAGAAAGGGACACACTATGCTCATGGTCGCGCTATGCTCCCGGGATGCTGGAGGACAACTTCATCTGACAATCTTGCCCCTTCCTGTTCTCCTTGTGATCTTTTTGCCCAATCTGATAATCTCCCTGATCTCCAGAGTCATAGTCCAACACTCAAACCACTATGCCACGCTGGCTCTTTTATAACATATACATTCCTAATTATATTTTCCCTCAAAGTACACATTTTAAAACATGTATTATCTTAAAATACACATTTTACATACATTTTGGTATATGTTTGAGCCAAGAGGTAATGCAGCCTTTAGAGAAGTGTGAAATATGAAGGATAATTGCATTTTGATCCAGGTAATTAGTGCAGGTAATGTCGATTAGTCCAGGTAATGTCTATCGGGTATGTTTGCTTTGAAATGTGGACCAAACAAAATAGTTGCATATCTCTAGGTGCAGCTACTGAAAAGTCCCCTTCTTGTGTTCTCACCAAAGACATTTCTTGCATTGGTGGAACACAAAGGAGAGCTTCACCTGCAAATCTTAATTAAAATCTTGAATATCTCAGGTTTCTTTCTTTTTCTTTTTTAAAAAGAAATATTTTAGCTCAAAAGAAGATCTTTAAAATGAGATGACTGCATGTCTTAAAGATTCAGAAAGAAAAAGACAAAAAAAAGGCCACATCTCATGTGTATGTGTGTTTGAGATTAGCATTTGTAAACTCAATTCATAATTTTTAGGATTTTGAGGTCAGAACTTGAAAAGTTACTTTTTAAGGCTGTGTTCATTGTTGCCACTATTGTATACAGGTATACCTCTGTTAACCAAGTAGGTGAATTCTGGGGCTTTATTTCTTTAACAGAAACGTTGAACCCAGAGGTAGAAATAACAAGGAAAGAAGAGGGATAGGTTCCTACACCACACACACACAAAAGAGCAGATCTACATGTTTAAGCAAACATTATTTAAAGCTAACATTATGCACATGTGAAATGAAACAAGCAGGTTAGGTAAGCCTTGAAATGAAACAGAGAGGTCTGGTAAACAAAAACAGTTTGAACCTTCTAGAGACCACTTGAAAGTTTCTTCCAAAATGTATCCTGGGGCTTGTCTACATGAATAATTTATCCCATCTTTTCCCCATCCTAGAGCCCTGCCGTCCTGACGATGCAGGGGTTTTAAAATAATACCTGGTTTAATCTGTTCCTGCCAGGAAGGAATGGATAGGGCCCCACCTGTCCACAGGAACCCAAACTGGCAGGCCAGCCTGTTGCTTCAGCTGGCAGTCTGCCTCACTCTCTCTGAAGCAGTAAGGGGTCCCACAGTATGTGACCAAGGTGCAGCAGTGGGCCTGTGTGCCCGTCAGGACTTCCTTCCATTTCATGTAGGGAATGGGCCTCATCAGTGCTAGGATACACTGATGGGGAGCCGGCGTATCTTGACTCATGTAGATGAGCCCCTGGAACAATGTTTGTCTTTCGAGAGCCTCCATTCTTCTGATGATTCCCATTCTGGTGGTGAAATTTATAGATCTGTGCTTTTAAAATGTGCCAGGGTAGCTGGTGAGGCAGGCTAATCTGCTTTTCCCTTTTTTTTCTGTTATGCTCTTCACAGTTGCTCAGTAAGTGATTCTGGAAGCAGCTGTTTACCTTGCCTGTTGTACATACACACATACAGCTACAGTAGGTCACTTAGAGTAGAATCACATTCTTTCCCAGGTCAAGCTTTATTGCATCATTTACTGCAGACCCACTGCTGCAACCCAACACTGAAAGTCTGGCTTTCTCCAGCTCTCATTCACCAACCTCCCAATGCCAGTGCTGCCAAAACAAACAAACAAACCCCTTCCAGCTAGACAAAAAAGAAAAGAAAAGAAAAGGGGGGTCCCATAAAAAGACTTTGTAAAAAAAACAGTTTCTTTGCAAAGGCTTTGTTCTTTTTTGCCTGTATTTCCATCAAAGCACTTGACACAAGCCACAATAAAGATAGCACGTCCCCCTCCTGAAAGTCTTACAGTCTAAGGACTTTGGACTTTATCAGACGCATGAAAAAACACGTCATAAGGACATGATGAGAACACAAAAGGGCATAATTATCAGACAATTATGTCATCATTCAGCTGTTCCAGGGGCATAGCACAGGCATGAATAAGGTGTCACTTTTTATTGACAGTTTACCCCATCAATAAAAAAAGTGACACTTCGTCCATACCAGTGGTATGCCCTGGGAATGCTGAGGATGTGGATGTCTGATCATTTTGCCCTTTGTGTTTTCATCCCATCCTTATGACATGAGTTTTTTTGCCACGTTTCCCCGCATCTGATAAAGTCCTTTATCACATGAGTCTTCTATTGTAGGACTAGTGCAAGATAGTAGCATTACTGCGTGGTACTTACCACATGAAGTCATCTTCGTCACTTTGCTGGTATACACTTCAGGCGATTCAGAAGCACATCTTATCATTGACAAGAGGAAACCTGTCAATAACTCCCAATAACACTTTTATCCTGGTAGACCCACTTGTGCAGTAATTTCTTCCGCATCAGAAATGGAAGAGACAGCAGTCACATGGCATGAGATGGTGGGGTTCTCCTCCTCTTCCCCTCTTTTCCAGCTCCCACCCCCCACTGTTCTCAAGCAGGCCAACTGTACTTTTCTTTCTTTCTTTCTTGGTCAATGTGATCTGTTGGCCCAATCTCTCTTCCCCCTCCCTCCCTGGCCTGATCTCTTTCCCCTATCTCTGCTGGCCTGATCCCACCCCCGCCACTGCTGGTTAATCTCTCTTTCCCCTCCCTCCTCTGCCTGATCTCTCTTCTCCTCCCCCTCACTGGCCTGATCTGCATGCCCTAAATACACAGGGCAATAACAAGGAGGAACCAGGCATTATGGAAGGAACATGCAGCATCATACTGGTATTGAAGCAGATGCAATAATGAGTGCTTCAATACCAGTATGTTCCATTTGCTTCCAAAATGCAATTGCTGCGAGACGACTGCCTGATGTGATAAAGTCCTCAGGAAGATAACATAGAAAGGGAAAAGAACATGAGAGGGGAATAAACAAGATTATAATATATGGTGGCGGTTTTTGTTTGGGGGGGAAGCTTTTTACTTTTTTGAAAGACAATTGCCAGAATCCCCCAGTCAATTTTGTTAGTTGTCCCAAAAATTAACTTCTCCAAGCTCTGTAAAAGCAAGAGGGGGGAAAGTTACTGGTTTAGGTGCCTCAATACTGTGTTCCTGAATGAGATGCTGCTTTCAGGCAACAGGTAGTAGGACTAAGCTGGGATAATATATGCATGCTTATTAGAACATGCATGTAGAATAACTCCTCTGTCTGGCAGTCTTTGCCTTTGTGAGTGAATGTTTTTGTCGGTACATTTTAATAAGTGTAAATTAAGCTCTCAGCAGAGAACTGCCACTTCTAGTCTCACATCAGAAACTGCATAAATCATAGCATCACCCAAGAAGTGCAACATTGTCCACCAGCTGTTGTTGCTTGGTATCCACCATGTTCATGCACTTCCTTTTGCAAATTATATTAATTATGTGTAAATAAAAAAAAGATGTCAATTAGTCAAGGAAGCAGTGAAGCCTGACACATTTAGGATGTTGCTTTGCAATTGCTGAACAAGCTGTATACCTTTAAAATGCGCTGCAACTTGTCCCTCTCCTTAAAAAATACTTCAGCTTAAATTGGTAATAGCCAGGATTTAAAACATGAGAACAGTTATCTGGACCTCTTGCACTGGGCAGAATATGCAACTGGAAAGCCTAAACATTCTCATTGATAGATGACATTACTTTTTTAAAAATCAGTCAGACTGTTAATCACCACTTGCACCTCAACTCATGAAAATTCCCCAGCCCTGAGACATGAGTATGCCATTAGATCTACCTATTAGAGCAGCTATAGCTGTGAAAGAGTAACTATAGTAGGGGGGTTTCTGACCTCATGAATTCTGGGCTAAATTCTGACATCAGCAGACCAGCTCTCCTTTCAAGTCAAGTCAGCCTTCCTAGTGCCAGACAGACCAATGAATGGATTTGTTGAAAATCACACAAGAAGTTTTGTTTCAGTCCCCATAATGGGCCTCAAATCATTTGAGTCAACAAGTTACTATTACAGCCATGATGTTAGAAAAACAAAGACTGAAGAGCAGTTCACAGGGCACCATGCAGGCTTTTGTTACACAGAACTCTTCATCACACTGGGAGTTATATTTTTTAATAAATATTTTAAACCATTGCTATATTAAGTTGAGTCCGTTCATAGTGAACCCTACTTTCATAGTGGCACAGTTGGTTTTTACTGATTATTACAGGTTGCTGTGCTCTTCTTAAACAAAATCCACACCTTGTTGGCTGGTTTTATTAAATGCATGTGAAATGCATGGGATTTACATATCAATTTCATCTTAGCAATCTATTTCATATAGTAACTGGAGTTGAGTTTTTGAACCATCTACTTAGAGATAAGCAACACATGCATCATTACCCTAAGAGATGGGGGCATTTTAGAGACCCACCTGTAATGCCAACGTCTCTATTTTTATCTGGGGGAATTATTAGCTTAAATGGAAGCCTGAAAGAGGAGGGTAACTTGGGGGATCTTTTCACCTATGTATACCAATACTAACTGTAGAGAGCACTCCAGTTAAATTGAAATAAAGTATTTTTATTGGAAATAATCAGGGAATACACTAGCATATAAAACATACACTCTTAAGAACCATACAAGGCTACTGGAAAGAAAGGCAGAGAGGTTGGCTAGAGAGAGGTCCGGGAAGATAGGGTTATAGTTACCAGTCTTGAAGAGAAGACTTCCATGCAGTGAAGATGCTCAGACTGGCCTCTGAGAGTGGAACAGAGAATCCAGCAGTGTCAGTGTCCATCTGTGGCACACTTTACTAATATTTATACTCTCATATCTTGAAGGGGTACTCTGGTTACAATAAAACCAGGATGGCTTTCCCATGGGATAGACAAAGGAAACCAAAACTCAACTGATTGCTTTAATTGCTGGGAGACAGAAATTGATGGGTTTGTGACAACCTTGCAGGGTTGGACAGGAAGGGGTACAGGAGAGATTTCCATAGGAATGGATTGAGGAATGGTCACTTAATTGCTTGACTGAATCATTGCTGAGACACCCAGGGCTGGAAGAAAGGATTAGCACATACCCCTCTAACAACCAGGTTGTTATCATAAACCCATTACAGGGGCTTCCTGCTCAGTCCTGATATGGGCTTTCTTGCCATTATATTTCTAGACATATTCCAGGTCACTGTGACCTCCAACTGACCTTTGGTTTGCCCCAGCCAACCTGACCCCCCAAAGTGTCGAGTATTTCCAGTTATGAGATACCATGGGGAGGGGGTAATAGGGCATACTAACACACCCCAATACCTGAAAGAAGAGAAAGACAATGTAGCATTGTGACATTTTAAAAGAATACTCTTCTGTCCTAATGGGATTACTTTGAGGTACCATTGAGCTAGGAACTGTAAAACATCAGTTTTTCTCATTTTCCAATCAATGAAACAGAAGCACTGAGTGGACAAAACATCTTATTGGGTGTGTTGTGTGATGGTGCCAATGAAACAAACCCAGAATGTGGAAATATTACTCTTTGGACTACAGATATCAGAATGCCCCAGGCAGCATGCCCCAAGGTCATAAGACCTGGAGAATTCTGGAAGTTGTCGTTAAAAATAGGAACTTTTTCAAACTGTAAGCAGGTCACATAACATATTGATTTGCCTTTCTTAAGAACATAATATTCACCGTTCTAGATCAAGCCAAAGATCCAAACTGTAAGGACCAGTGGCCTAAATCCAAATGTTAGTCCCATCTAGAATAGATGCATGAAATCAATAGAAATTTACATAGTAAATCAACTCTTAAGTACATTTCATTGATAGGGGCTAACAATTGGATTTAGGCTACTGTCTCCAAGAGTGGCTTTTTGGATGCCCAGGAAATTGACATGCAGAACACAATGGAAATATTCCTTCCCTGTTGTTTGTCCCCAGGACTCTAGTGTTCAACATTACACATGCTGCATATGGAAATTTCAGAGTAACATGCCGCATGATTCAGGTTTCTTGTGGAGACATGGCTTAAACAAATATTTGTCCATAACTGTTTTCTTCATTAGCGGCAACTGGTTTCTGTAGCATGCAAACAAGTTTCTCTAGTTTTCTGCAATATTGGGCAATAGAACAATGGTCCTGAAAGCTCTTTAGATGACACCAGAGCAATATCTGACTAAACTGGTTAAAGTTTAGCTTTTTTTTATGCATTGAATCCTTAAGCATGGGGGGGGGGAGGTTAGACAATGAGAACCATTATGGCCCTAACTGGAGTCACAATTTCATAAAATGTTTCTTGTTACACTTAGGGTTTTCACCTTTTGAATTGGGTCCTGAAGCTGCCCCTTTAAGAGCAGTGTGATCCCTAGCAATTAGCAGCTGATAATGTTTAGCTCCCTTCCATGAAAAGCTTCACCTGCTGATTTCTGCAGAGCAAACCTCATTAAAGGCACAGGAATTGGCCAGCACAGTCTTTCTTTCCTTTTCTGGTCAGTTGGTACCCTGTGAGACAGAAAGTAGGGTTAGATTTTGTAGTGATTATTCACACATGTATATACATATGCCTCTACTCCAGGCCTCTTTTGGTGGCTCTTCACACATGTAAAATATTATAATCTCAAGGTTTAAACTAAAGGTGATACAGAAAAACTGTGGTCAGGCTCCCAAAACATATTAATAGCAGTTGGAACAGGATTGAGATGCTGAGAGAGTTTCCATCCCCCTTGCAATTGTTCTGATCTAAATTGTCCCTGCTCCAGAGTGGCTATTTGATTCACTGGGTGAAGTTGACCTATAGTATTTTCTTATACTATAGTATTTTCTTATACTATAGGGACAAATAGCAGCTCTGAGATGACAGTTTGGATCAGGAAAATAGCCCAGAATGACAAGATTATGTCTTTTTCCTCCAGTGCTTTGGTCCTGTTCCAAATCAGGACACTAAACAGCTACTATTTTAAAAAAAACAACCACTGTTAATACAGATGAATCTCAGTAAATAACAAACCTAGATTAACTCTCCTTTAGTTAAGTAAATACCGTTAAATTTCATTGCTTCCTAGGCCTGCTGCATATCCAGAAAGTGCAGTTAAATGATTGTGAACAGATTCAGATAAACTGCTATGACTTCTGATTAAAAAGTGCTTAAATGCCAGTGAAAGTTAATGGCCCTTGGAGGACTAAAATGCCTTACAGTTTGCTCTCCTCAAAACTACTTATCCCACTGTGGTGACAACAAAGCTAACAGGACTTCTCTCCAGCGTAATTGCTTTGTGAACTGTGTTAAAAACACATTGGGGGAAATCTCTAAGGATCTACAGCACAGGCTGTTTCTAACTACCTGGCTTATTTTAGCCCAGTTCCATATCCATTTCTCATATATGTGTACACACACATGTTTTTTGAGATCGTAAGGAGCAGCATCTGCTCTAGTTCCCAATCCATTTCAACTGGCTGTCCTGTGTAATAAAGCGAGGAGGGTGGAGTACAGGGCCTTTTCAATCATAGCACCCCCATTTCCAAAGAGGGCTGGGCTCTCCTGCAGTAATTCAGAAGGCCACTAAAATGTCTTATTAGGAGAGACATTTCTGATCAATTCCCCTGACATTTTCTTTAGTGGTATTAAGGCTATATTTTTTACTTATACAAATTAGTCTGCTTCTGTGGCATTTGTTGGTAAACTATCATGCGCTTCTTTTTGCTTTGTGTGCATGCCCTCAAGTCGTCTGTTCAAGTTGCCCATTGATTTTTGCTTTACCCAAATCAAAACCTGAATACAACAGCTTTTTTTTAAAAAAAATATTATAAATAATAATAATAATAATCTTTAATTTAATAATTATAATAATTAAGGAACATACAGCTCTTCTTCAGTACATTATCAAACATTTTAGGATGAAATCTTAGGTCCCCTTACTTAAAGGAAGCCCCTCTGAATTCTCAGTGGGGGTCTGCTTCTGAGCATAGAGGCAAACATAGGGGCTGGCTGTTAAATGTTTTAGAACACTTAAAGTTAATTTCCTTGGGATTCTTTTTGTAAAGCTCTAACCAACATTTGAGAAGGTCAGAAACACCAACACTAGCAGTGTTTCCCCCTTCATTTCAGAAGCTGGCCCTCCTGGTCTTGAAGCCTTTTGGTAATCCTGGGCTCTCATGCTGAATCCTCTCCAGAGGAGGAGGAGGGGGGGTGGCAATCCACTTGGCCAGTTTCAACCGGAGAAGACAAGGGATCCCCACTGCCTATGGCCACAAAGGCTTCCTCAGTGTCTAAAGAGCTGGCCGGCATGTGCACTGCCCCATCCCTGCCGGGTTGCTTCCACCTTTGCCTTGAAACACACTGAGAAGAGAGGTTCATTTTTCCCTTCTTTCCTCCTGAAGCTGGTGATGGATTTATTTCCTTAACAAAAAAGACAGAGAGTTTACAGTTCGGCTTTCACAAATGCATCTGATAGTTGTATAATCCCAGCAGGACAGGAAGATCCCACCCGCCGGGCCATTCTTCCCCCCCTCCATCTCCCCCACTACCCCCTTTCTGAGGCCTCAGACAGTCCTCAAACAACAACTGTCTGCAAGGCCCAGCTAATCCCTCACAGGTGACCTCAAGGCAGCCGACGCCTCTCTCTAAACTCTTGCATTCCAGAGCCGGGCTTAACCCCTCATGTGCTGCGGAAGCACCCTTTGCTTTGTGGTTTGAAAGTACCAAGGAAGGTGGGGGGAGGGGGGAGGTGGTTTCCCCAGGTCAGGCTAGGCTGCAAGCCGAGCAACACGGTGTTTTCTGAATCCTCCCTTCCACCTCTTTTGGTCAGAGGTTAAAAGCCTAATGTATTATTATAAAGCAAAAAAGAAAAAAGACTAGCATTCTTCCCTATAAATCATTCTAACGATCTCAGCACATGTGGGAGCCAGACTGTGCTGAAACCTCCTCCACTGCTGCTTCTGTATCCTCCATGCTTTATTTACTTGCTGTAACTATGGACTCCATGTTCAGCTATCTGATAATGAGGCACACTTTTCCTTCCAAGAAGTGACACCTATTTGCCTTCCTTGGTCAGGATGTGACACTGCTCTATCCATGGAGAATACCCCAGTTGTACAGACAGTGTGTGGTTCAGTGCATACAACTTAAAGCCTGAGACATGCTCTTTTTTTCTGAAGCCATGGGTTTCTGCTTGGTGACATTCGCATCTCGCAGGGACTCATTGGGTGCACATGGGGGTGAGGGAAGTACTGAACTATCATGCTTTCTTTCCTCCAGAGGTACAGGTTCAGAGAAACCTCATTCCAATCAAACAAAGGCCAAACTACAACCTCGGTTAAAAATGTAGGCCTGAATTCTACTGGCAGGCCTAACTGACATACAGCTATTGAAAGAATTGTTAAATGGTGAGTCAATACTTAAGTAAAGCCCATTAATTAATAGGTTTACTCTAGTGAAGACAATCAATAGGATTCATGCCATATTGTGCAGCTAAATAGCCCTGCTCTTTTACTCACAGGTAAGAATTTGCAGCTCCAATCTGGAATGACAACAGTGTACACATCTGGGGGAGGTTTAAACTCTTCCCCCCCATCAGAGGGATGTGTAGGAGTTTAAAAGGGGGGGAATAAATTGTGTTAATGGAGTTTAAATAAACACTGGAAGTTCGTAAAAATACAAATATAGTTAGGTTAACTTCCCTACACCCATGTGCATTCATTCTGATCTGGAATGGGGCAGTATGTACTTGTTGCAGAGCAAAGAAAAATGTTATCTTTATTGCACCATACATTTTTGACATACAGTACTGTATACAAGCTATTATATCTTTGGGTGTTCCCAGATGGATGGCTCATAGTGCTACCAATCAAAAGACACTGTGTAGCCATTCTATTTTTTCCTACTTAACAGGGGATGAGGGGAAGACATGCGACAAAAACATAATAGCTACATGTTGAAAACAAAAAGCATCCAGATTCTCCATAGAATTCTATGAATGGGAAAGGTCAAAACTGCATGTTGAAAGGCTCACCCGGAAGCACCTCCCCTGCCCTTTTGCTTTGCTTACTGCTCAGGAAAGGGAAATTGCATCACGGTCTGTATCTGTCTGTTAATGTGCCTGTCATTAGGCAGGAGGATCTCAGGATCGTGTTCAGGATCTCAGTTGCTATGAAAAAGACAAATTACACATTGGGATCAATAAGAAATACTGTAACGTCTTTATACAGATCTGTTGGCCGGAATTCACTAAGGTAGTTACGAATATGTAACCACTGTACTTGCGTATCTACAGTTGTCCCTCCGTAAAATATTCTTATTCGACTTGAAAATACTTATGAAAATAATAATCCAAAAAGCAAACCTTGATTTTGCCATCTTATATAAGGGACACCATTTTGCTATGCCATTGCATATAATGGGACTTGAGTATTCACAGATTTTGGTATCCACGGGGGGTCCTGGAACCAAACCCCAGCGAATATGAAGGGACAACTATATGTAGTGCCTCCCGGTTTGACCCTCCCCGCAATCCTCACTTACCGGGCAGCAGCCACTGTGATAAATGGGGGCCTCTTCCCCTGTTGATCAGGAAACAGCTGACTGACAATCCCACCCCCTCCTGCAAGCGATCTCTGGTGGGATAGCCAGAAGCAGGGTTCCTGTTGCAATTCTCCCTCACACCAGAGATCTCTCACAAGGAGGTGGGAACATCAGCCAGCTGCTTCTTGATTGACAGAGGAACTGGGCTGCTGCCTGGTAAGTGATGAATGTGGGACTTTCACAGTCTTTATGTACCCCCTAAACTAGGGCATATGTAGGGATTGTGGATACAAGCCAGTCACACATACATAACTCTAGGTTAAACATTTGTTACTGCCATAGAGCCTTACTGCACTCTGAAGAAAAGCTGCAAGGGAGCAGGAACGTTCCATCTTTCCCTGCTGCCTTACCGCATGACGTCAGTGTTCTTTTGGCATTTTCTCATTCTGGTCCCATGGAGAACTGAGATAAAACCGCATCTTTTTGCTAACAGGTTTTTCCAGTTAGCAAAAAGACAGTTTTACCTTGGTCCTGCATGGGACCAGAACGAGAGAATCCCAACATCACGTGGTAAGGCAGCAGGGAAGACAGAACATTCCTGTTGCTTTGCTGCTTTTCTTCAGAATGCAGTAATCACCTAAGTGAATTCCACCCATTATACTTAGGGCCCTTTCACACTATTTAATTATAGCACTATAATTGAATAGAAATCCTAGGATCTGCAGTTTAGGGAGGGTCATTTAAAATTCTCAGCCAGAGAGCTCTAGTACCTCACAAAACTACAAACCCCAGATTCCATAGGATGCAGCCATGTCACTTAAAATGGTGCTGTAGTGTGAAAGGGTCTTAGAATAGTGTGGTACACCCTTGGAATGATGGTTCTGCTTTTGGTCACGTCAGCTCAAAAAACATATTGTATAGCAAGGAAGGGGAAGGGTATTGTTGAACTAGAAAGCTATAACAGCTGAATCATGGGGCTGGAACAACTGCCTATGAGGGGTTTAAAGCTTAGGAATATGTTGCATCCTATAATGAGAGACATGGTAGATGTGCATAAAATATGCATGATGTGAAAGAAGTGGACAGGGAAACATTCTGTGATAGTTAGTGCCTGCAAATGTTCAGTGCATGGTGAGAGATCCAGGGCAACTAAAAGGATGTAATAATTCCCTACTCCATGTCCTAACAGTGAAGGCCCCCAACTTGAGGGGCTTTTTGAAAGTATCAGACAAAGTCAGGGCCACCCATGGTTACTAGCTATACTGGTTATATAACACTTCCAGTATCAGTGGCAATAAGCCATTGCTGGGCTAGATGACTGGGAGAGTTCTGTTGTACTCATGTCCCATTTGTAGGTTTCCCGTAGGAATCTCATTGCCTACTTGGAAAAACGTGATTTTGGACTGGATTAGCCTTTACTCTGTTGGGGATGTGGAGGATGGGGTGCTTGGTCCCACCATTCACAGATTTAACCAATATTGCAACACCTCCTGGGAGACCTCAATCACAGAATAATATTGAAAAATATTACAAGTTGCTGTTTTTGTTGTTTGTAAAATGATATAAAATAAGCTTGAAGCAGATTTATTTATCTACTTATTTATTTGTTTAATTTATAACCCACTTTTCTCTTGACATGGGAACCAAAATTCAGATGCTGACAGGCATGGGTTTGAAGGCTAGCATATCTCACCCCATGTATGCTCACTATGGGAGCAGTGCAGCCCAGGGGGCATGTAGGACCTTAGAACCTTCCATTACAAAAGAAAAAAACAGGGAAGGGAAATGGAGAACTGTGTTTTCAGAAGCCATCAGGGACATGATTCTTAGCTAAAAGAAGGCCACTAGCAGCACTTTTCACAAGAACAGAAGTGACCTCAAGGGTTGCCACAAAGAGGAGGGTGCAGGCTTGTTCTCTGCTGTCCCAGAGGACAGAACTAGAAGTGACAGGAGGGCAGATTTTGATTAAATGTTAGAAAGAACATCTTCACAGTGAGAGCAGTTCAGCGATGGAACCTTGCGTCTAGAGACCTGGTGAGGTCTTTTCTGGATGTCTTCAAAAAGAGGCTGTACAGTTACCTGCTGGGGATGCTCTAGCGATCCTGCAATGAGCAGGGGGTTGGTTAGACCTAATGGCCCATAGGGTTCTTTCAGCTCTATGATTCTATGTATGACTCTCCAGCTACAAAAACAGTAAGTGCAGCTTGCAGGGTGTGCACCATAGTGAGAGGGAAATAGGATGGGGTGTAGCTCCTGGAACCTCTGCAGTTGCTTACCTCCAGTATACTCAGTTGCACATATGAAGAGTCCAGTTGCTGTGTAGTAGTTAGTAGTTAGCAGCTGTAGTTTATTTGGGAGGATATTAGAAGTCTGCACTGAACTGACTGGGCATCTTAACCTCAGGGATCTTCTAAATCCAATGTATAAGAGACATGCAGGAAGCTGTTCCCACATTACCATTTACAAGTTGACCCCCATATCCATGGATTTGATACCCACAGTTTCATTTATCCATGTATGAAAAAATATGTTCTCTCAAGGCATTTCTAAGTCCTCCAATGTGATTCTATGGTCAACTTCCAATGTTCATCTCATTGGAAATAATAGGGTTCCCTATTATCCATGGTTTTAGGTATCCACAGGAGGTCTTGGGAGTCAACCTGTATGTACATTACAGCACATAGGATTAATTTCTCTGTCACCTTGGCCTTACCTCTGTCACACAAAGGAATGTATGAAGTTGGTCTGAGATACTATAAGAGACATCAGGGGTCATAGTAAGGGATTGTTAGAGCAGTGGTGCTGATGTGGAAAGTACATAAATGTCATCAAATATCTTGTAGGGGTGGTACTTTCTTTCCAGAAGGAACTGCATGTCAGTTTATTACTGCACTGTCATTCTGTGTGCTTTGGAGAAAGGATGCAGCAGGGAGCCATTAGAAGAATGATTCACTATAGACTGTGGTTTGCTCAGCTGAAAAAGGGATGATTTCATAGAATTGTGAACAGTGGTGTAATGGAGCGAGGGTTCACAGGGTTGGAATGCCATGTCTTTTTTATTGGCTTGGATGATATCAGCTGGCATACCTGCACCCACAACTGTTACCTTTGACCTTAGTGACAATCCTCACAGGTGAGTGGATTTTCCCAGCAGCAACATATTGTTGTGCTTAAATACCCTAAAGGACCAGATCCCATTGGATCTTGGAAGCTAAGCAGGGCCAGCTCTGGATAATACTTGGATGGGAGACCACCAACAAATACCTGGTGCTGTAGGCTATATTTCAGAGGAAGGAACTGGCAAAATCACCTCTGAGTATTCTTTGTCTTAGAAAACCCTATGAAATTCATGGGGTTGCCATAAGTTGACACAAGTTGAAGCCTTTGGGGTTGAAGGCAACTTGAAGGTGCATGCATGCATGCACGCACGCACACATACACACACACACACCATATTGTTGTAAGCTACCATCCTGTAAAATTAGGGCTGCTTCCACGTGCAGAAATAATGCAGCTTGAAACTGCTTTAACCACCATGGTTCCATCCTATGGAATCCTGGGATTTGTAGTTTGTTGACAGAGAGAAGGCTAAATATCTCCCAAAACTACAAACCCCAGAATTCCATAGCATTGAGCCATGGCAGTTAAAGTGGTATCAAACTGCATTATTTCTGCAGTGTGGCAGCAGTCAAAGTGTTTTAGGATAGCTTGGTGCTGAATGGACAGTTAAGAACTGTAAGTGCTACACAAGATCTTCCCCTGCAAAGACTAAAAACGCTAGCATTGGTTTGTTAAATTCAATCAACATAGCTACCAGCCTTTTGGGATTCTCTTAAGTGCATGGTTATGGGGACTGTCATGACAAACACCTGTACTTCAAAATGTATCATTATAACTCTGGTACAACACTTTGACTGGCCACTTCCTATACTATATAAGAGGAGACTATTATACAAGACCTAGAGTGATGTGGTTCAAAGACTAGGACTCCAAGAGACCATGGGCCCATCTAACCGGTAAAAATACCCCTCATTGAATTCACTGAGAAGCATAGAATTGTAGAGTTGGAAGAGACCATGAGGGCCATCCAGTCCAACCCCCTGCCATGTAGGAATACACAATCAAAGCATCCCTGACAGATGGCCATCCAGCCTCTGTTTAAAGACTTCCAAGGAACGAGACCCCACCATGCTCCGAGGGAGTGTGTTCCACTGCCGAACAGCTCTTACTGTCAGAAAGTTCCTCCTAATCTTGAGGTGGAATCTCTGTTCCTGGAGCTTGCATCCATTGCTCCATGTTCTAGTCTCTGGAGCAGCAGAAAGCAAGTTTGCTCCATCCTCAATGTGACATCCCTTCAAATACTTAAACAGGGCTATCATATCACCCCTTAACCGTCTTTTTTCCAGGCTGAACATACCCAGCTCCCTAAGTCTCTCCTCATAAGGCATGGTTTCCAGACCTTTCACCATTTTAGTCGCCCTTCTCTGGACACGCTCCAATTTGTCAATATCCTTTTTGAATTGTGGTGCCCAGAACTGGACTCAGTATTCTAGGTGAGGCCTGACCAAGGCAGAATAGAGTGGCACTATTACTTCCCTTGATCTAGACACTATATTTCTATTGATGCAGCCCAAAATCGCATTGGCCTTTTTAGCTGCCACATCACACTGTTGACTCATGTTCAACTTGTGGTCTACTAGGACTCCTAGATCCCTTTCGCACGTAGTCTCATTCAGCCAGGTCTCCCCCATCCTGTATCTATGCATTTCATTTTTCCGCCCTAAGTGCAGTACCTTACATTTCTCCATATTGAATTTCGTTAGCTTTGGCCCAGCTCTCCAGTCTATCCAGGTCATTTTGAATTTTGATCCTGTCCTCTAGGGTATTAGCTACTCCTCCTAATTTGGTGTCGTCTGCAAATTTGATAAGTATGCCCCTAAGTCCCTCATCCAAGTCATTGATAAAGATGTTGAATAGCACTGGGCCCAGGACCAAACCTTGTGGCACCCCACTGGTCACATCTTTCCAAGACGAAGAGAAGCCACTGCTGAGCACCCTTTGGGTTCGGCCGGTCAACCAATTACAAATCCATTGAACAGTTAACTTGTCTAGCCCACATTTTACAAGCTTGTTTGCAAGAATGTCATGGGGAACCTTGTCAAAGGCCTTACTGAAATCAAGGTATGTGATATCCACAGCGTTCCCTTCATTTATCAAGCTGGTAACTTTATATATACAGTATATAAAAAGATCAGATTAGTCTGGCATGACTTGTTTCTCTGAAACCCATGTTGACTTTTTGTGATTATGGCATTGCCTTCTAAATGTTCACAGACTCTCTGTTTAATGATCTGCTCTAGAATCTTCCCTGGTATTGACATCAGACTAACTGGACGATAATTGTTGGGATCCTCTTTTTTCCCCTTTTTGAAGATGGGGACAACGTTTGCCCTCCTCCAGTCTGCTGGAACTTCTCCTATTCTCCAGGAGTTCTCAAAGATTATTGCCAATGGCTCTGAGATTACATTTGCCAGCTCTTTTAATACTCTTGGATGTACGTAGTTCATCTGGTCCTGGAGATTTAAATTCATTTAGAGTAAGAAGGTATTCCTGTACTTCCTCTTTGCTTATTCTGTGCTGGATTTGCCCTATTGTGTCCTCTGTCCCATTATCCTCAGGTTGATCATCCTTTTCCTTTCTGAAAACACTGAGGCAAAGAAGGTGTTGATTGATTCTGCCTTTTCTCTGTCCCGTTAGCATTTTGCCATCTTCTCCACATAGTGGCCCTACCATTTCCTTCTTCCTCCTTTTGCTGCGGACATACCCAAAAAAACCCTTTTTATTTTTCTTAACCTCTCTAGCAAGCCTGAGCTCATTCTGCGTTTTAGTTTTTCTGACTTTACTCCTACACGTGTTCGCTATCTGTTTGAATTCTTCTTTGGTGATTTCTCCCTTTTCCCATTTCCTATACATGTTCCATTTAAAACTTAGCTCCATTGAAAGTTCTTTAGTCATCCATCCTGGTTTCTTGAGACACCTCCCATTTTTCTTCCTCAATGGTACTGTTTGAAATTGTGCCTTCAGTATCTCCCTTTTGAGAAAGTCCCATCTGTCTTGAAGTCTCTTCTCTTTTAGTATTCCTAACCATGGGATCACCCCCAGTATTTCCCTGAGTTTATTGAAATCAGCTCTCCTAAAGTCAAGAAGAGCTGATTTCAGTAAACTCAGGGAAATACTGGGGGTGATCCCATTGTCAGGAATACTAAAAGAGAAGAGTCCTACCAGTCTAAATGGGATCCAGCGCCAATGCACACTATTTGGAAGAAGGTGGGCCCCAAACAGCAAAACAATGGGGTAAAAGCCTTTGCAGATTTCCCCGTACTTTTTCACAAACTATGAGGCAGGTGCACATTTTTGCTCGTTTGGACTATCAAACAATAAACATTTCAAAGGAAGAACAAAGCTGATTGGCTGGGCCGTGTTGGATTGTTACCTTAGCGATCGCTCACTAAGGTAATAAAAAGGATCAATATTTTCTGTTTTGCTTTGAAGAATTGCTTTATTGCACCAGCACACCTTGAGATGACTTTAAAAAAAAAAAAACCAGGGGCAGTGAAGAACTAACACGAGTAAATCACTTGCAGCTGCCATCAGGAACGTGAGGCTTATGGGTGCTTCCATGGCAAGAAAAACCATTTGGACATGCTGCTGCTGCTGTGAGATGCCAATAATATGAAGTATTTGGGATTTTTCCACTCGTGTTGATGGGCGTCAGGTTTCAGAAAGCTTCTCAGTCATGGAAACCCACTGGGTGAACTTGGGCAAGTCATACTCTCTCAGCCTTAGAGAAAGGCAATGGCAAACTTCCTCTGAATAAATTTTTCCAAGAAAACCCTATAATAGGATCACCATAGCTTGGAGTTAGCTTGAAGGCACATAAGAAATGTCATACATGGCTGTAACTAGTAAATGCAGAGGCCACAAAGACAGAAAGAGAGGTTATGATAACAGCAACTTGCCAGTGGAACATTGTATTGGGCATTATGTAGAACTGTCATACAGAACAAGTGTAAGACAGTTACTAGAAAGTGCCTGTATATGAGGAATGTACAGTACAGTACTAACAACTTGTCAAAGGAGTAGATGTGGTTGTGAGTTGGATTACAGTAGCATTGTATGAAAAAATTGACTGTTAGGAATGTGTCTGTAGCTACATGTAGGCATGTACCATGGGGGCTGGTAGTATTTTATTATTAGAAAAGCACAGAGATAAAGTGTACTGGAACAGACAGTCTGTGAGCACTTAGAAAGGAATGCTGTGATTCGTAAAAGTCAGCATGGGTTTTTCAAAAACAAGTGATGCCAGACTATTATTATTATTTTATTCATTTATATCCTGCCTTTCTCCCACCAATGGGACTCAAGGCGGCTAACAACCTGTTTAAAACTATACAAGATAAAAACAGTACAAAGTTAAAATCACATTAAAAATATAAAATTAAAAAAAATAAAAAATTAAACAATTTGCAAGTTAAAAATATTTTTGTGGAAATTAAAATGTTTTTAAAACCCTTAAAAAAAATTAAAATCATACCACACAGCCTCATTAGCCCAGCCCTTGTTAGTTCATAAAAACCTAGTGGCATAAAAAATGTCTTAACCTGCCACCAGAAAGAGAGCAAAGATCCCCATCCTGGTCTCTCTGGGGAAGGAGTTCCAAAGTCTGGGAGCAGCCACCAAGAAAGCCCTCTCCCAACCAAGCTTGTAATAGAGTTACAGCCGTGGTTGATCAAGGGAATGCTGTAGATGTAGTATATCTTGATTTCAGTAAAGCTTTTGAAAAGTTGCCCCATGATATTCTTACAGATAAGCAGGTCAAATGTAGTCTAGACAGTACTACTGTTAGGTGGATTTGTAACTTGTTGAAGGACCAAACCCAGAAAGTACTAATCAGGGGTTGCCCTTCATCCTGGAGAGAAGTGACTAGTGGGTACCACAAGGCCCATTGTTGCTCAACATATTAATTAATGACTTGGACGATGGAACAGAGGGCATACCTATTAAATCTGCAGATGACACCAAATTAGCAGGGATAGTTAATACCCTAGAGGACAGTCTCAGAATTCATAATGACCTTAATAGATTGGAGAGCTGGGCAAAAGCTAACAGAATGAATTTTAAGAAAGATAAATGTACGGTATTACACTTAGGCAGGAAAAATGAAATGTACACATATAGGATGAGTGACACCTCGCTTAACAACAATACATATGAAAACGATGTAGGAGTCTTAGCAGATTATAAGCTTAATATGCCTCAACAACATGATGCAGCTATCAAAAAGGCCAATGCAGTTCTGGGCTTCATCAACAGGACTACAGTATCCAGATCAAGGGATGTAATAGTACCATTTTACTCAGCTTTGGTCAGACCTCACTGTATCCTGTTCTGGGCACTTTCAGGGCAATTCAAAAAAGATATTGACAAGCTGGAACATGTTCAGAGAAGGGCAACCAAGATGGCAAGAGGTCGGGAAACCAAGTCCTATGGGAAACAACTTAGAGAACTGGGAATGTTTAGCTTGGAGAAGAAAAGACTGAGAGATGAGATGATAGCCATTTTTAAAATATTTGAAGGAATGCAATGATGAAGATGGAGCAAACTTATTTTCAGCTGCTCTGGAGACTGGTAGATTCTTCTTCTTTGGAGGTCTTTAAACAGATAACTATGGACTTTATCAGACCACCCCTAAAGACATTCTTTTGCCAGCATAAAAAAAATCTATTCGTATGCTGGAAAAAGAACGTCCCCCACTACACTTACCTTTCTCTCCCAGCAAAGGCTTCCCCGGTACTGAAGGAGGAAGTGAATGAAGCCCCGTTCACATCCTCCTTTGAAATCTGTGCAATTTCATCGCACAGGAAATTCAAATGTAGGTAAAACAAAAAACAAACATCAAAAAGCTACACCAAGCACCTAAACACACTTTAAAACTTACAAGTAAACAAGGGAAAGTTTTAAAAAGTTTGTCACCTATCTGGATGTCACGATCTCACCTGGAAGTATTCTGGCCGGTCTGGCCATCATCGGGGTAAGTACGAGGGGAAAAAATGTGATGTTCCATACACCAGCAATGCCAGCACAAAAGTGCCACGGGGGAACTATTGGTGGCTTAAGTAGTCAATAAAAAGGTATGAGTTTGGGGCAGAATATAACTATGAAAGGGTGGTGGCGTCTGATCTATGCACCCTTTTGCAGTTATGTGGCAACATTATGTGTTTGATTCATTTGATAAAGTCCTCTCTTTCAGGAGTACTTTAACAGTGTGTTCTGCATGGCAGGGGTTGGACTAGATAGCCCTTGTGGACTCTTCCAACCTATGATTCTATGATTTTTTTAAAAGAAAGAAAGTAGTGGACAGCTACAGAAGTGTACTGAAGTCTTGTCCAGTGATGTTGCAAGTAATTGCATCATCGCTTGCCCTGGGAATGCGGTAATCTTGTGCAGACTCTGGCTTACATTAAAATATGACTATTCAGAAGCATGGTGCTCTTGATGCAGCCTGTGGTATTGCATTAACAGTTTGTCACTGGGCGTGCGGTGTTGTTTTATTGGATGGGAGACTCCTGTTGCAGGTCCCTCAACATGCTTTCATCAGTGTTCCAGCCTACCTCTGTGCTTTTAACTTTAGCGAGACCTCAGGAACCAAATTATTTGTAGTGCAAATAACCTCACTCCAACAGGTACGAGAAGATAAAACTGGACCACCGGCTGACCGATCAATAATAAGTGTTTAATACCTGTGCTGAGATTTTTCTACAGAATGACAACAGCTGTGGAGAACAAAGACCCCTTCTCTCTCCCTTTCTCTCTCTCCCTCCCTCCTCCCCTTGTAGGAGCTATGCCAAACTTTGGAGAGATCAAAGTACAAGCAATGTCCAGAGATGATCCCATACAATACAGATGAGGGAAAAGAACATAAATGGAAAGATTGTCTTAGCCTTGTTAACTTACAGCTAGGAGGCCACATGCTACGCAAGCTGTAATATGCCCCCTAGTGGTAATAGGAATAACCCATCTGTCTAACAATCTTAAGAGACCTGGGGAGAGAGAAAAGTTGAAAGCATTAAACCTCTCCCCTGTTTTCTTTTCTTTTCTTTTCTTTCTTTTCTTTTTTTTGGACACTCTGTTGGCGTGTAGATTCAAAGGGATTCAAAGAGCCTGCAAGTGTTATGTGGAGAGGATGCGACATACATTCTCAACTTGGCTACCTAAGTTTACCAAATGTGCATTTTGTGGAGAACAGATGTGCATGTTAATCCTTCTATTTCTAGTGTTATGGGCATGAATGCCAATGCTGATGTAGTCAAAAAGGCACCACCCACATACTAGAAGTTGTCAGCAGACCTGAAGGAGCTCCAAGGTTTGGAGAAATATACATTTTTAAAAGAAAAAAGAACTAAATAAGGCAAATCTCCAAAATAGTTCAAAAAGAACTAAGCGGTGGTTATAGCATAGTAGGGGTTGTAGCATAGTAGCTGTGATGTCCGTGGGAGGTTGGATGGGAGGGAAGAATGTAAAAGTGTTATGTAAGAGTTATGTTATATAAGAGGACATGGCTATGTTCTGAGTTTCTCTAGAATCTGCCTCAGATGATTTCTAATCCAGGGCAACCCCAGCATGCCACAGTAGTGTTTTTAGTCTGTGGGTCTAAAACCCTAGTCAAGAGTCTAGCGTTTGGTCTTTCAAGCCATATAGAAGTGTAAAATAGTAAACACTGGAGTAAGGGGGCATGACATCACTGTTAATTAGCATTAGCGTGAATCCATTATGGTCTGAGCCACGTGGATTGGGATGCCTTGCACCCCCTGGGATTTTATTTTTTAAAAAAATCCTTGGCATGTGTGCTTATCTAGAAAATATATTTTATTTATATTTATACCTATAGATGCACAGTTGCAAATATGTCGTCAAAACTTTCATTTGTAATGTGCTTATTTGTACTTTAAACACCATCTTATTTCAGCCTTATTTACGCACATCCCTCTGCATTACCTCTGCTTTATACAATATAATCGTACATGTGTCTACTCAGAAGTAGGCCCCACTGACTTCAGTGGGACTTTCCCTGCCCCTCACTCACCCCTCAAACACTAACTGGGGGAAAGAGCTGCAGTGAAGACCCCTGGATCCTTGCAAAATGTTGCAGTGGAAGGCTGGGATTGGATTTGCAGCAAGCAACAACAACAACTACAAAGGGTCTCCCCCAAGCCAGCCAGGCACTGGGTTTCCCTGGATTGCCCCAAAGCAGCAGCACCTTTGTACCTTCCCCCCATTTTTCCTTATTGGGGAATGCACACACACACACACACACACACACACACCAGTCAGAGGCAAATACTATCGATTGTGCATATGTGTGCATGCTCCAGGCTGGAAAGCAGGAAAAAAATTGTGGTTCACATAAAATTAAATAACAAAAACATCAGCATGACCCCTACCCATCCCCTATTTCAGGTTCAAAGCTGAGACTAAACCAGGGTGCAGACTACATGTAGAAAGTAAGAGCAGGAAGAAATGGGGGTTTGATTCAGAAGTGAGTGAATGCCATGTGTCAACACAGGGCTAGAAATGGAGCTGAAATGCATTTTCAGCCCTCTGTAGATTGGACCTGAGTTGCTGTCAGCTGTCTACTCATCATCTATAGCTTAGCTGCAGGGGCAGGGCCATACTTTTGTTTACTTACCCAACTTTAATCTGGTGAGGTATGTGCTTTCATTCCAGAAAGGAGGAGCACACTGGCCTCCAGAAAAATGTTTAAAAGGAAAAAAAAGGTTTCCTAATCTCAAAGTGTGAAATGCATTGCCTAGCTGCCACGGCTGCACTGGAAACCTGTAACAAGTTTGGAAAAGGTGTATGCAGTTACTAATGAATATTACCAAATAGTTTTAAATGGCCTGATCAGGGGCCCTTTCACACTATACAATTATAACACTGTGACTTTACAGTTGGCCCTCTGTACCCCCAGGTTTGGCATCCACAGGTTCCACAATCCATGGCGTAAAAATATTCCAAAAAAATAAATTCCAAGGAGCAAACTTTGATTTTGCCATTTTAGATAGGGGACACCATTTTCCTATGCCATTGTATATAATGGGACATGGGCATCCATGGATTTTGGTATACACAGGGCATCTCAGAACTAAACCCCAGTGGGTACCAAGGGCCCACTGTACTTTAATTGCCGTGGCAACATCCTGTGGAATCTTAGGATTTGTAGTTTTTTATTGGATGGAAGACTCCTGTTACAGGTCCCTCGAAAAGCTTTCATCAGTGTTCCAGCCTACTTCTGCACTTTTAACTTTAGAGAGGGAAGGATATTTAGAATTCTTAGTCAGAGAGCTCTAGGGTCCCACCAAATGACAAATGACAGGATTCTATAGGCATCCATGACAATTAAAGTAGAATCATCATGATACAAGAGTGTTGTGCAAATGGGCCTCTAGATTTGGCAGGGCAGTTTCCAACAATGTGATGTTCAGGTAGTAAATTTTAGCAGCCTGGATCTTATTGTTAGTTCCAGTTAGAGAAGACACATTGAATCCATGGGATTTAACTACACGTTGACTCACCTTTCAACAGTTGATTTGTACATGAGTCCCCTTCCCAATTAATGCTCAATAATGTTTGAAAGCTGGACACTTCAGGCCAACCTTGCTATTAGGCAGAGTGAGGTAGTGTCCTCAGGTGACAGGTGCTAGGAGGTGCTGCAAGGTGCAGGAGAGACGTGGCTCACTCAGTACTGCCTTAGCTAGTGTGCTGTCTTCAAGTGCAGTGGAGGAAACTGCCTGATCCATGGTGTGAAAGAAAGATTTTACTGCCAGTCCAGCCAGCTTTTGTAAATGGAAGGGGTTGCCATTTTGTCCTTTGCCTCAGATAGGAAAACATCTGAGTGCACCCTGTGTCCTTGCCCACATGCTCACTGCCTACACAGCAGTCACATATCCAGTACCTGTGCTATACCTGCAATGGAAATGCAGGATCAAAGAATGAGGGGTTAACTGTATACAAGTGTATACATTTCTGTGCACTACGAAAGGGTTATCTTGAAAGGCCCATGGTTTCCCTTGCCTAAAATTCCTTGCAGCATTTTGAGAAATAGGAAAGGTATAAGCATATGACCCACCCACCCCCACCTTCTTTTACATTCTCATTCCTGTGGCATGAGAATTCCTGTGGAAGGGGAGTACAGGGTATGAAAAGAAGCAAAAGCTTTGAGGAAAAGGAGTTGTAAGACCTATTTTAAAAACCAACAGTGCTCAGCCCAGTTTAAATAAAAGAAACATGTTTATTTTTAAGATCATATACAGAGTTGAAAATCCATTTCTGGGTTTTGTCAGTTGGTGGTGTTTTCATTCCCCCCAATCAAAATGTATGACAGTAAGAGACTTTGTGACTAATTTTGGTTGATAGGTAATCAAAAGGCTGGCAAGGACTCCAGTTCCTTGCAAGAGTGCAAGGCTAAAATGTGCTAAGATCCTTCAGAAAGCACCATGCTCTATAAATGCAAGCGAATGGTAGGAAAAGAGACTACAGCTACTAGGACCCACTGAAAACCCAGGGCTGGCCCTACCATTAGGCAGAGTGAGCCAGTTGTCCCAAGAGGGTGAGGACTGAGGAGTGGACATAACTGTGTGTGACACACAGCCCACCCTGTGCCCTCTAAACTAGTCTCCTATCTAAAGATGTACTAGGTGACAAGACATTCCTTTTGTTCCCAGGCCAGAGTGTTCTTGTGTACCCTCCAACTGTCCTGATTCGACAGGAACAGTCCCATTTAATCATCTGATGTCCCACTTTTTCATCTGCTTTTAAAAAGTCCCAATTTATCCCTCTCCCTCCCACTTTCTCCTCACCTTACTTCAGTTGCTGCAGATGGAGTTCAAAATGCACAAGCAGTTTGCACTCAGTTAACGTAGGGGAGAGGAGAGGATCTTGTCCTTCCCTGTGTTCTTCCTCATTAATAACACTGACCATCTTGACTGCACTCTGATGTTGCTTGGCCACATGTGTCCCAGTTTCATCTGTGAAATGTTGGGGGTATCATTCCTGGTTATTTTTGAAATCCGGGCTGTACCTGGTTGGTGTCATAAACTGGCAGTTGCTTCCAAGGGATGATGTAGGGGGAAATCCTAGTCTTCATTGCTGCAGTGCTTTAGCAGCTTTATCTAGTATCCTCCTGTTGCATAGGGGTCTACACCATGCCTAGACAAACACAGTGGAAGGAAGATATTTGTGCCTTCTCAAACATGTGTGGTTTTGTGTAAGGAAAACATTGATTTCTTGAGCTTCTTTAAAAAAAAAAAAAGGTAAAAAGCAGGGGCGGGGGGTAGAAAGAAACAGTTGACTATTTTTAATCTCTCCATACTGCAAATGGGTGGTAATGACGAGCTTGAGAGATATCATGTTAGACCCTGGAAAAATTACCGTGCTGGCTAGGGGATTCTGGGAGCTGTAATTAAAAAAAAAAGTACTGTTTTATGCTTCTATTGAAGTGTGAGGAGAGCTGAGAGATGGACTATAACAAGCTTGTAAAATGGACCATCTTTCTCCATTTTTCAGACTGAATGGTTGGGGCTGAGCCTGATAGAGAGTAGCTTATACAGTCCTCCCTCCACATTCGTGGACTCCACACTCGTGGTTCCACATATTCACGGTTTGCTGCAAGGGGAGGCCGGGAAAGTAGCAACGGGGCCTCTGAGGCCCCGTCGCAGCTTTCGAGAGGGAGGCAAGGGGAGTGATGATGGGGCCTCCGGAGGCCCCGTGGTCGCTCTGGGAGGGTGGGCGGAGGCCGGGGAGAGCGACCACAAGGCCTCCAGAGGCCCTGTGCTCGCTCTGGGAGGGCGGGGGGAGGGTGGGGAGAGCGACCACGAGGCCTCCAGAGGCCCCGGGGTCACTTTGGGAGGGTGGGCGGAGGCCGAGGAGAGCGACGATGGGGTCTCCGGAGCCCCCGTGGTCGCTGGGGAGGGCTGTCATTATTCACGGAATTTTCACATTCGCGGGGGTCTCAGGAACCTAACCCCCGCGAATGTGAAGGGACGACTGTAACAATCTTTTAGCATAGTGTGTAGTGTTGCTATTACAATATTTCAAGGTGAACGTATATTGTGACAACCCTGTAATATAAACCAATGTGAATCTTTCCATATAGCAGATGGGAAGGCTGTGGTCAAGAGACAGTAGCATACAACAACTAGGTATTACAGTCCAGGTAAATCTAGTAAAACTGCCTTTAAATTTAAATTGTTTTTAATTGATTTATCTGCAGGTTGCCCTGAGATCCTAGTAGGATAAACATATTTTAATAAATAAATAAATAAAGGTTGGCATCCTGTTCAGTAATTACGAGATTGTATTTATAACCTTTTAATATTTTGTACTCACATTTATGGTTGTTAATGGTCTGATGTGACCCTAAAACCTACCTTTTCAGCCAAGCAGTGCCCCAAGTGAAGGGCATCCAAAGCACCACAGATCAGGGTGCTGGGAATGACATCTGCAGCTCTCCTGGTCAATGCATGTATTGAGAGAAGCAGTTGCAACAGAACCCCAAAGAGATCTTCAGCTGCCTGTTCTCAACATGTCTTGTGACCAGGAGAGTGCTGCTGATGTCATTTCCCTGATATGCAGTGCCTCAGAAACCCTTCGGTTGGAGTGCTTCCTGGCTGAAACAGTAGGCTTTTGGGGGGAGTAGGCATTTCATGGGGGGGCAGGGAGTAGGCATCAGGCATTGCTGGAATGACAAAGCTCTATCAGTGCAGTTACATCTGATGATGCAGGATTTTGGCCGAAGTAAAATTATTTACAACAATCTTTCTTCTTCAACTCTGCTTAGGCAATTGATTCTTTTCTCTTTTAATCACTGATTTCACTTCTTCTTTTTTATTGTCTCTCCCCCTCCCCATGACTCAGCTAAACATCTTCTCTTCCCCATTTCATCCTCTTTCTTGTTCTTCCCTCTCCCACAACCACAGCTACAATCATCACCTCCCTCATTCCCTAGTTCTTCTCTTTCTTTCTTGTCCTCTTTTTTTCTCCATCCACACCTGGCTAAACTTCCTTCTCTCCCTCTTCTCTTCTTGCCACTTCTCCACTCCCCCACCCACAAATCTTAGCTAAACATCCTTTCCTTGCCTTCTCTTTGTCTATCTCCATCTCACCCCTCTTCACATCTCCTAGTTCTATTTGATTTCCCCCTCCTTCCCTCCTTCCCCACATCTTTCTTTCATCTTCTTTCTCCTCCTACCTCTACAATTTTCCTGGCTACAGTTGTCTTCCCCCTCTTTCCCCTTCTCCTTTCCTTTCTCCTCCCACTTCTTTTTTTTTTTTACATTTATTTTTTTCCCAGCATAAACACATCAAAATAATAAATGCAAAAAATCCATGAAACAGACAAAATAAAACATTACAAAAATTTTCATAAAATACATAACAAACATAGTGAAATCCCAAACAAATAATATCAATCTCTCTAAACACATAGAAGACATCTCTACTTCCTCCTAATTACTTTTCTAGTTGAAATATTTATCATACATTTTTGTCTAACTTCTGAAATAAAAATAATAAAAAAGAAGATAGCATATATGTAGTGTTAACACTGTATATTTCTATGCTTTTAAAGGTGCTTCTCTCATTTACTAATATACTTTAAGTCATACAAAGTTTTTATAAAATTTTGGTGTTTGGATTTGGATTTAATAACTTCTTTAACCTAAATTATAGATGTATTATTATTATTATTATTATTCACCTCTTTTGTAAATATTTTATTACTGGTAGACAGTCCTTTTCAACATTCTCCTCCCTCTTCCAGCTACGTTCACGATCTTTCATTTCCTTTCTTTCCCCCATCTCTGCTCTACCCACCACAAAAAAACCCTTGAATTTATGAGTTAGATGTGTGACATTCTCGGCATTTTGAATTAGTAAATCTCATTAATCTCAACAGGACTTACTTCTGGGTGCATATAGGGATAGGCATACCACACCCAGGTGGCCTCTATTGTCCCCTTGGTCTATTGTTGTTATTGGATTGCCTTGTTGGTCTAGAATTATTGTGAATATGGTTATGTATCTTCATCATCAATCATGATAATCATTGTACTCACCAAAATATTTGGTGATTATTGCTGGTATTATTATGATTATTTTAACAAGGGTGTAGGATTCCACAACCTAAATGTAAAAAAAGTTTTTAAAAACTGTGGCCAGTGAGGGGCACTAATTAATGGGTGCAACCCATTAAAAACAAAGTTTGGGAATCTTTATTTCTGCTTTGAAAACTTTCTTTGGTTTGTCTACAGTTCCCTCCTACTTGAAAAACAGAGCTGGGAAAAGTTTGGGTTTGGATCACAGCTCCCAAATGTTGTTAAAAACAGTGCTTGTGAAAGTGTCAGAAATAAAGCTGGGGAAAGTTTATATTTTTCCCTTCAAAGCAGAGCTTGGGAAATTTCCTTCCATTGGACTACAACTGTATTATAAAAATCAGTCCTTACAAAAGTGTTAAAATGAGAGCTGGGGAAAAGCTCTATTCGCCTGTTCAGCACAAGGCTTAGAAAACTTAATTTTCAACTAGAAAAATATTGTCAAGTGTTAGACTTGGTGGGTTTTTTAAAATTTTAATAACGTGCTGTGAGCAAATACAGTTGACACATAATGTATCGTGCTTCATGACATCATCAGGGGCCACCCTGGGTTTCAGGTTTTGGCCTTGCGATCTCAGGGCCTAGCTGCTCCTGACCTCACAGCTCTATTTTAAAGTATTCATAGTACCTTGCCAAACTACAGTTTCTAGGATTCTGTTGACAAAGTTATCATGGCAATTAAAATAGTACAAAACTGATTTATTTATAGTGTAGCTAGGCCTTCTGTGTCATTTAAAAAGGAACTTCAGTTCCGAGCAGGGCATGTGTGCCCTTTTGACTTTTTGCTTCAGGTGCAAAAACGCCTCAGGGTGTCACTGTCAACAGTCTGCTACTGATCAAGTTTATGACCCTCTTAGAAACACTGGAAAGGTTTCACCATAATGAAAGAGAAATTTCACACAGAGGAAATGGCTTCACGGCTATAAATGGGAACCTCAGCATACAGGAGGCAGATTTGCATCTTATTGGTGGTAATGGTCTTGAAGATTTTGAGGGACGTAGAGGCTTATCGCATGAGGTAAAGCAGAAGTAAAGCCCAAGAGTTCCGCCTTGCCTTATCACATGATGTCAGTGTTCTTCAGCAGTTCTCCTGTTCTGGTCCCATGGGAGACAATGGTAAAGGCAAGGCTTTTTGCTAATGAATTTTTCCAGATAGCAAAAAGACTTGCATTTACCACCATTTTCCATGGGACTGGAATGGAAGATCAGCAGAAACACGCAGACATCATGCGATAAGGCAAGGCAGGACGCGCTATTCTCAGGCTTTAAAGCCACTTACTTTCCCTCATGTGATAAGGCTCAGAGTAAGAGTGTATCAGTGGGAATTACAGCACACCAGCCTTCCTCACCCTCATTCTCTCCATCCTGGTTAGGGGTGATGAGAGTTGTTGTTCAACACATTTTCAGGATGCCAGGTTGCAGTACGATCATACAGATTGCAGCCATTTAGAAACATATGCCAAGATCCTGCATCATCAGACATGGCTACAATGGAGCTCTGTTGTTACAGCTGTTTTTGCTGATGCTACCAAGCAAAAACCTACATCTTAAGCCAGTCAGTGCCCCAAACAAAGGGTTTCTGAAGGCTCTGCAGGTCAGTATGTTAGAAAATGATGACAGCGGTGCTCTCATGACATTAAGACAGGCAGCTGGATAGCCCCCTCATAGTCCGGCTGCAGCTGCTTGTCTCAACATGCTCTACAACCGGAAGAGCACAGCGGCCATCATTTTGCAGCACTCAAATCTGCAGCATCTCAGCAACCCTTCAGACAAGGCACTGCCTGACTTAAGCAGTAGATTTTGGGGGTCATATTCAATCATAAATTACCATAAATATAAATCCTAAAAGTTACAAGATCACAACTTTGTGGGACTACAACTCCCAGAATTCCCCAGACAGCCTGGGAAAGGGAGACCTGCAGTATCATATGGCTCCTGGGACAGCCTCTCAGGGGCCATAGGTTTACACCTTGAAAGTCTTTAATTCTGTCCAATTTTGTAGGATTATCAGCTTGCCAATGTGGAGCATGTCTCTTGAGAAGAAATAGCACTAATTTCCCAACACAGTTTCCTGACAGATTTGAGGAGAAAAGTGCCTTCTCCCTAACATAGAAAACCTTCTGGTGTCAAAAGAAAATTCACAAGGACCAGGGTTGTTGACTAGACTTGTCATATATTTCAGTTCCTTTCAGAAGAAAGGCCAGAAATAAAAGGATATTACCTTTGAGTTCCAGCTCTGTATTTAGCTTGAGTAGAAAGAAGGAAGAAATTTATTTTCAAATCCTTTTCAAAATATAGACTCTCAGATGAGAGAATGGGGGAAAGACCAAATGTTCTAGAAATGGAAGCAGTTCAGAAATGGTTCAGATTACCCCATGTTCTGAAGTCACTACATTGTATATTGCCGTACTCCTGCTACACATTAATGACTACCATTGGTAGAGAGGAGGAAATAGTATAATGATACCAGTACTCTTATTTATTATTAAATCTATTGATAATAGAGAGCTAATGTGGTTAGTGGTTCAAGAGTTGGACTAGAACTGTAGGATCAAATTCCTGCTCAGGCATGGAAACCCACTGGGTAATCTTGGGCAAGTATCAATCAGCATTAGAGGAAAGCAATGGCAAACCTTCTCTGAAGTAAATCTTGCCAAGAAAACCCTATGATAGGGTCACCATATATCAGAGTTTACTTGAAGCACATAACAACAGTGTATATTAATACAAGTTGCCCACCATATCTGCATGGGATACATTCCCAGACTTACCACGAATACTAGAAACTGCGGGTAATAGTGAACCCCATGGAATCACACTGGAGGACACAAGAAATGCCTAGAGAAGCCGCCTCTCTAGGCATCTCCAGCATGACTCTATGGTAACTTCCACTGGATGTTGCCATAATAGTCGCACTGAAGGACCTAGGGAATGTCTTGAGAGATCGTATTTTTTGGATGACAGATTATTGAAACGGTAGGTACCAATCTGTCAGGAGTTGGTGACTGAACCCTGAGTTTTAAAATGGCCAAGCAACTCCATGACTCCATGAACTGCCAGTCATGCCTAATCATGCCACAGCTGCATGAGAAGGGTTACTATAGTGCAAAGCCATGTAAGGTGAAATCTGATGCAATGTAACCATGTGCTTGAATAAGCCAATGCCATAATGATGTGTATATAAGCAAGCTAGAACAGAGATCATTCTCTTCCTCTGATTCTGTGATGCCTGGCATAGCACTTTGATTGTAGATATTGTGAATAGCTGAAACTACTTTGAAGATTAAAGCACCTCCTGTTTTCTGGATGCCAAACACTGTGTGTGAGTATTCTTGGGAAAGGGTTGCTACCAAGTCTGCTGAGATAGTTTTTGGCTTCTGCCTGGGATTGAATGTCCTATCATCCCACATATATGGGGGTGGGCAACCTGTATTTATAAACTGGTTAGATTTGAGTATTTCAAGGTGTTGTACAATAAAAATCAAGTATATAATATATACACAATAGACAAATAAAAAATACTGTACAGTGGGCCCTTGGTATGCACTGGGGGTTGATTCCAGGAACCCCCATAGATACGAAAACCTGTGGATGCCCATTATAGACAATGGCAGAGTAAAACAATGTCTCTTATATAAAATGGTAGAATCAAAGTTTACTTTTTGGAATTTTTTGTGGGGAGGGAATATTTTCAAGCAGTGAATAGTGGAATCCATGGATGCAGAATCCGTGGATATGGAGGACCAACTGTATTTCTGTCATGTTGTTCAGGACATGAGGCAACCTAGGCTGTACATTACAGAAGGGAAAGTGGGGAACTTGATGCAACCCATTCATGCCCTCCAACAAATAATATATAGACTCATACTATCTCTGATCATGGAGGAAATATATATCTGCCATGACTAGTAGCCACTAACAGTCCCATCCTCCGTGAATTCATCCAATTCATTGTTAAAATGATTCAAACTGGTGCCCATCTACATCTTGAGTTAGCAAATCCCACTGTTAACTATGTAGTATAAAGAAGTACATCAGCAGCAGCAGCATCGATAATAAACTATTTATACAAAAAGTTTTATGTATAAATTTTTATTTTGCTTTTGTCTGTGGGCTAGACACAAAGTAGATTCAGTATCTGCATTGTAGGGAATGGGACCGGAGCTCATGGTCAGCTGGTAAAACAGACATTCATCTCTGATCCTTGCTTTGCCTGTGCAGTCTAGCACAAGTTAGAAGAACAGAAATGAGCAGTTCTTGTTGCTTTATCCACCTTCATACCACAATTTCTTTCAGTTCCCCTGTTTGAGATGCCCAAGATGGTATGAATCTCTCTTTCTCTTTCTCTCTCACACACACCTGGGCATGCTGAGCATATTTCTGCAATAAGAAAAGCTGCCAGAGAAACCAAAACAGCAGGATTTGTGTGTGAACAAACTGTGAAATGCAACAGACCATCTTTCAGCCCCAAATCCATCTAAGCACTGGTCACCCACAAAGGATTGATAATACTGATATTTTTAAAAGGTGAACATTTGTTTCAAGAGCTCACAAAATATCCCCCAGGCACCAGTTACTTGGTAGCTTATTCTGTAAACATCCAGAGGCAATCCACTCAACTTTCATGAGGCATTTCCTGTCTGATCAGTGCTCCATTTCTTTTTCTTTTTTAAAAGTTCCCTTACCATTGAGACCCATTAGTGCTTTCTTCCTGGTGCCAAGTAGGCAGGCACACTTGAGCTGAAGGATTCAGACAGGTCAAAGCATTCAGAAGCTTCATTTGGGTGGCTGAAGGACTATCAAAGGTTTGGTTCAAAAGATTCCACATCTGTTTTCATTCCTTGAGCTGGGTTGGAGAAGGTTTAGTTCCAGTGGCTAAACTGGCCTCTTTCCTAGTGCTTGGACAACTGTTCCCAAGGCTGATTTAGAAATCACCACACTGGCAGCTGGTGGCTTCTGTGTCAGGCATGTGCATGCAGTGAATCTGCTCTGGATTTTATTCCAAACTTTAAATGAGTTATTACAGGCACTGAGCCTGTTGTAGATATAGGGTTCAGCACCTTAGACAGTGCCTTCAAGTTTTATACTAAATTCTGGACCAGACTCACTACCTGACAGATAACTGAAGCTACCAGTGGCCAGTGGCTACACCTTTCTACAGAGATATCTGTGGCTGTGCCTCATGAGAGAATCATAGAGTTGAAAGGGATTGCAAAGGCCAACTAACCAACCCCCTGCCATGCAGGAATATACAACTAAAGCCAACCAACCTCAGTTTTAGAACCTCAAAAGGAGAGTCCACCACCCTCCAAGGCATCCTATTCCACTGTTGAATAGCTCTTACAGTCAAGAAGTTCTTGCAATTTGAATCAAACAGTTCACATGCCTGTCTCTGGAGCAGCAGAAACAAGCTTGCTTCATCTTTTACTTGACATACCCTTCAAATATTTGCCAGGGGCAGTCCTGGGAGAAAATATAGCAGCTGGTTTAGATGACAGATGCTGGGAAGCAGGCATGGTGGTCACCCAGCCATTTCTCCTCAGCATCCTGGGCATACCCATTTCTTGGAATGATATACTTGTTGTGCCATACAACCTGTCATGCAACCCAAAATGCTGTATATAACCCTCAGGTGTGGTGGAGGAAGCTATTCCTTTTCCATAATGAAGTAGAATTCAGCTGCCAGTCTAGTCAGTATCTATGGAGATTATCAGACAGGAATGCAAAAAGCACTCCTGTCCCACAATCTCCAGTCCCGCCCCTGTCCTGGTGCAATAACCTTCACATTTACTTTCTCTCCCATGGAAAACACAGGCCAGGAATGAAATGGAGCTCTAACAGACTGAAATCCCACCCGTTCTCATGAGAAGATGTGAGCATGGGAAATTCAAAAATAAAAAAACACACAAAAAGTTACACCAAGCACCTAAACACAATTTAAAAGTCCCAAGTAACCCAGGAAGGATCATAAAAAGAGCTAAACTTACCTGGATGTCCCAATCTCATCTGTAAGTGCTCGCGCCAGACCAGCCATTCTCACTGCATTCATGAGAGTTAAATGGCCTGAGTTTTTGCACACCGGCAATGCTGGCACCAAAACAGAACTGGGGGATCCATTGACAGCTGAAGCCATCAATAAGAAGAAACACCAGCATAACACCAGTGGAACGCAAAAGGATGACATCAACTCATATTGACGTCCTTCTGCTGGTGTTATGCTGGCACCACATTAGCCGCATCCCATAATCTCCTATATATCCTTTGCCTCAGGCAGGTGGGAAAACAATGTATGGTTTTTCCTGGCACTTAAGACCTAAAAAGTTGCCTTAATCCAAGTGAGACCTTTTATCTATGTAGCTCAGTATGTTCTAGCATGGTTTGACCAGGAGAAACTCTCCAAAATTCAGGCAGGTCTTTTCAGGTCTTATCGGGAACTGCAAAGGATTGAATCTGGGATCTTTTGCATGCAAACCAAAGTCACATGGCTATGTCTCTTCTAATTTAATCAAGAGTGTTTGCTTATGGCCAAATAGGAAATCTGTGGAAGAACAGCAAATTGACACTAACGCAAGAATCCTGTTGGTGTCGTACACATATGTAAATTCCTTTGCACATGAACTTGTACATTTTTTGGCCATTGCACAACAGACGTATCCAGTTCATGGTTGTCTAAGTGAAGCTCCACAAGTGCAAACATTTCACATGGGCTTAGATCCAACTGCCAGACCCAACTAGAGTAGAGCCATTAAATCAATTGAATTTATCTATGTGTTGACTCATCATTCAACAATTGGTCCAATGGGTCTATGCTTGCTGGGACTAACCAACAGGATTCTAGTCATGCAATTGGGCATTTTAGATGTTGTGTAACTATTTGACAATAAATTCTCAATGTACCACCTTATTCACTGGGAAACAGCCACTGTGCATCCCCCAATGCACAATGTGACAATAAGCAGACCCATTGGCAGTTACACAGTCCCAGATACAACAGCCTGCCGGAAGAGATAGGACAGCTGAAAATGCTGTCTGAATTTAAAGCAGCATTAAAGAACAGTCTCTTCTGGCAGGCCTATCCAGATGATTTTAAGTTGTGAATTTTAAACTGTGTGTTGATTGTTTTAAAATGTCTTGACCTTACCTGTTCTTTTGAACTTATATATGTTTTTAATTGATATGTGTTTTTAACTAACATTATGTTTTTATATTACTTTGTTGTTCCCTGCCTTGATCCATAGGGAGAGGCAGGTAAGAAATAATAATAATAATAATAATAATAATAATAATAATTTGCACAATGCCAGCATTTAGAAGAAGGGTGGTGTAGCACAACCACCATATAATTACATGAGTGTAGATTTGCACTATCCAAGCACAATATATGATCTCGGCAAATAATCCCTAAACCACCAGAGACCTGGCTTATCACCAGAACTAATGTGTGTGCTGTACGCTTCACCCTCTATTTTCACTCCTATGCTCCCATGCCTGGCTCCAGTTGTAGGACAGCCATCGATCTGATTATGGCCATCTGTCCTGATTGGTGGTAGACAATGACCGAATAATGTTGCTGGCCTCCGTTGCCTCACACAGTCCCTAAGTCTGATTTCAGCAATGTCTGAGGAATCAGGTGCCCCATCCCTTTGATATGGAAAGATAACTGAATCTGCTCCTCCATCTGACAAGCTGGGAGATATTAATAATTATGTACTATTTAAGGCTTATTGGAAAGGAAGAGGTGGTGTTGGACAGATGTGGCACTACTAGATGGATTGTGATTAGATTAGCACCATTCCCTTTGACAGCATGTGAGCAGCACTTTAATAATTAATTGTGAAGGCCCAACTCTCCCCTCACACATGCTGGGACTGCACACAAATATACGTTGCTTCATTGCACCACAGCAAAGTAATGCTGCCAGTTTATATTTCCACTATCTCCTCATTTTAAAGAAAAGGTATTTATTATTTATGTGTATTATTTCTCCCACCTTCTGACCAGTTAGCACAAGGTGTCATACATGGTTCTCCTTTCCCTCACTTCATCCTCACAACAGCCCTGTCAAGTAGGTCAGATTAAAATACAGTGACTGACCCAAGCTCACTCAATGAGCTTCATGGTTCAGTAGGGACTAGAATCTGGATCTTCCAAGTCCCAGTCCAACATTCTAAGCACGATGCCACACTTATTCTTAAGTAACTGCAAATGGTGCATTTTTAAGATTCTGTTCCAGTCTGATCCATTGTATGGCAATTGGAGATGAGCTAAATCTGCCAAAGCAAGCTGGCAATAAGCACTTGCCTGATCGATCAGGCTGGAAAAATGTTGTAAAGTGGAAGAGGCGATCCATGCCACAAATGGCTACAACTGGAGTATGGAAGTACACTGGACATAGTTCAAGATTTCTTTATTCCTCATCAAAATTGAAACACCAAGGGATGGGCTCATGGAATCCTTCAAGTTCTTATTAACTCCTATTCTGGTAACACACTCTCCCCACTCCACCTGGAAACCCCCCCCCCCATTTTCTCTGCATTTTATTCTCTATTACAGTCGTCCCTCCACATTTGCGGGGGTTAGGGTCTTAAGACCCCCGCGAATGTGGAAAAAACGTGAATAAAAAATGCTGCTCCTGCGGACCACCCCCAGAGGGAGGGAGTCGGTGGGAGGGTGTCTGGCCAGCCTGGCCAGCCTTTCCGTGGCCTTCCTGAGGGAACTCTGGGCCTTAGAAGCCCCGGAGTCCACTGAGGAAGGCCGGGGAAGGCAGCAGGCGGGCGGAAGGCCACCCTGCCTCTCCCTGGCCTTCCTCAGCAGACTCTGGGGCTTTGAAGCCCCGGAGCCTGCTGAGGAAGGCCGGGAAAGGCAGCAGGAGGGAGGGAGGGAGGCTGCCCTGCCTCTCCCTGATCTTCCTCAGTGGACTCCCGGGGCTTTGAAGCCCCGGAGCCGCCTCTGGAAGGCCAGGGAAGGTGCAGGCAGGAGATTGCCCCGCCTCTCGCCAGCCTTCCCAAAGGGGCTCGGGGCTAAACCGCGAATAATCAAAGCCATGAGTGTGAAAGCCGCGAATGTGGAGGGACAACTGTACATAATTTATTTTTTGCTTGCTAACACTGCCTTTCAATTGATTATGTGTGTTGTGTTCCTTCAAGCTATTTCTGACTTAATGGTGACCCTAGAAAAAACCTATCATGGGGTTTTCTTGGCAAGATGTGTTCAGAAGGGGTTTGCCATTGCCTTCCTCTGAGGCTGAGAGAGTGTGACTTGCCCAAGGACACCCAGTGGGTTTCCATGGCTGAGTGGGAATCTGGACCCTGGTCTCCAAAGTTATAGTCCAAGACCAAAACTACTACACCAAACTGGATCTATCCAATGATTATACCCCTGGTGATATACAATAAAAATAACTACAGTCGTCCCTCCATATCCACGGATTTGGTATCCATGGATTTAAGTATTCACAGCTTGAAAATATTGTTTAAAAAATAATAATCCAAAAAGCAAGCCTTGATTTTGCCATCTTATATGAGGGACACCATTTTGCTATGCCATTGCATATAATGGGACTTGAGTATTATTGATTTTGGTATCCACAAGGGGTCCTGGCCCCAAACCCCAGAGAATATGAAGGGACAACTGTACTCTATAATTTAAAAGAAACGAAATTTAGAACAACTGGAGCATCAAATTAAAACATTAAAGTTCTCTTTTAGTAAAGTTGTCTTTTAGTAATAATACTAAAAACCTTTCCTCTGTGCATCTTACTGTGCACTGAGGGATTAAAAGCCCAGTTCTCCAGGTTGTAATTTAAGAAGCCTAAAAATCAGGAAACATCTAGAAAACGATCCCAACAACAAATATATTACTACTGTGTGGATAAGCAAACAAATCACCATCTGATCATTTTTCTGAAATGATCCTTCCTAATTATTATCTTAAAGCAGTAATGGGTTGGATGAGGAAAAACAGATTGAGATTAAATCCGGACAAAACAGAGGTGCTCACGGTAGTGGCCCCGAAACCAGGAGCTGGGTTGCAACCTCCAGTCCTGAACGGGGTCACGCTCTCCGTTAAGGACTGTGTTCGTAGTCTGGGGGTGCTCCTTGATTCGTCACTTCAGATGACTAGTCAGGTTAGTGCGACGCTCAGGAGCACCTGTTATCAGCGTTGGCTGATACACCAGCTGTGCCCTTTCCTGGAAGTAAGGGACCTTCCTTGAGACTGTGGTGCACGTCGTTGTAACCTCTCGTCTGGAGTTCTGCAATGCACTCTACATTGGGCTACCCTCTTGCTTGGTCCGGAAACTTCAGTTGGTACAAAATATGGCAGCCAGAGTGGTCTCCAGAACATGTCAGAGAGACCATATAACTCTAGTATTAAAATCTCTCCACTGGCTGCCTATCAGTTTCTGGGCCCAGTATAAGGTGTTGGTTATTACCTTTAAAGCCCTAAATGGCTTGGGCCCAACTTATCTTAGGAACCCACCCCCCACAATCCTCCCTGCGCACTGCGGTCCTCTGGGAGGAATTTGCTTCAGCCACAAAAATCTAGGCTGTCTGCAACCTCTCAGAAGGCCTTTTTCATAATCACCCCCAAATTATAGAATGGCCTGCTGGACGAGATCCGTCAGATGATGAGTTTAAGTAGCTTTTAAAAAGCACTAAAGACGGATCTCTTTTGGCAGGCTTTTCCTGATTAGAACCCGGCCTCGAGAGCTGTGTCTCCTGGTTTGTTTTAGCCTTTTAGTCCTTTACTCTGACTCACTGGCTGTTGATTTTTGTATTTGTTTACTTTACGTGACTTTTAAGTTAGGTGGATTTTAATTTGATGCTAGTTTAATATCTTTTTATGGGGGAGGGTAGGGGTTGGTAGGCCTTAGGGATTTTAGTCTGTATTGCTGTATTTTGTAAGCCGCCCGATTGTTTTTAACAGAGGGGCGGGGTTATTATTATTATTATTATTATTATTATCCCTTTTGTGCAATCTCTGTTCTGAGCTCAAGGAATCTTTTTATCATCTCTTCTGGAAGATACTTAATGAACTCAGACACTTTGTTGTATTTATTTAATTATCAAGCAGTTGTGCTTCTCCTATCTCCTATCACTTTCCTAATTGATTTTCATATTGTACAACTGTAAACCTTGTAAATAGTGTTATTGGGGACTCAAATGTGGGGTAAAAAACAAATTTGACTTAACAACATACAACTCTTGCTGCAAATAACTGCTGCCTAAATTTCATTTCTCTGCTTGTGTTCCCCAGAAGTCCTTCCTTCCATGCTCTTATCATGGGAACACATTAGTTTCTTCCTGCTGTTGTTACAGAATCCAGTGGGAAATGCACAGACAGTTCCCCCCCCCCAATACCTTATGTATTCGCCCCTTTCCAGAAACCACGGCCTAAATCCCACATTGCACAAATAGGCATTCACTATGATGGACTTTCTTCCTCTCCCCTGACAGAGGTGTCCCTCTGCACTACCTGGAAATCTTCTCAAGGTGGTTTCCCAGCTTGAATCTTCCAGTGCAGATTTTGAGAGAGCATAAAATGATGCAAGAGAAATTCTTCATGTATGGAAGTAGTTCTGTCAGTGGTATGATAGCACTGGATTGTGTCCCTTTCTGTCCCTGATGCACATTAACAGAGATTTGAAAAGTTATTTTTTGAACTAGAACTCCTAGAATCGTTTAGGATAGCCAGAAGTCACACTGGTTGGAGGATTCCAGGAACTAGCTATTCTGGGTGCTTTTCAAAGGTTACTTTGAAAGGTTACGTTGAAAAGTAGGTTACTTTGTAACTTTTCAGAGTTCTTTGTAACTTTTCAGAGTTCCGCATATATATCTCATTTAACTGACCCACTTCATTCACTTCTTATTTATATGTGCACATACTGGTCACTCTGCCTTTTCCCTCACAAATGCGTATTCAACCCTCTCACTCCAAGTGTTTAGAGAGTAGTAATTTGAATGTTCAAAACTCACTTATTGTTGGCAAGACTATATGGAGCATACTTTACATCAAGCCATCTGTGTAGGACACCATAAGCATCCTAATTTAGCATCTACACAGGACTCCCAAGATCAGAGTTATATATAGATTTGCCTTTGGATGACAGAAGAACGTTGTACTGACATCTGCAGGGAGCAAACCACAGTGACACCATGAGATCTTGCTTGAGTGACTATTATTTTCTTGTGTTTGTCACTTTTCAACCCAGATCCCCCCCCCCGCTGCCTTTTCATTTCCCGTCTCTCTGTACTTGGAGACCTTTCTTTTAAACCTTCAGTCTGTCTTAGAATTAATTATCTTGAATTATTGTGCATTATGTACAAACATGGTCACTCTGATGTTCACAACCTTTCACAGGTAATTAAGTATTGTGCTAAGCACACATCTTTACACAGATTCTTGGGGCATACAGTTGTTTCACTTCTTCTTTTCCACTTGTAAGGTGAAGCTATGGGAAGATATCTTGCTTTTATTTTTTGTTCCTTGTGTCCCTTTAGTCTCCTTATGCAACATACAAGGAACGCAGCACGTTAGTCCTTCCATTCTGTTACTGGTTTGCTTGTGGAAAAAGTGAGGAGTCTGAAGAGAAGAGACTCCTCTACAAATGGAAGGTCCCCTTGCAAGCCAGAACTCTGATTTTTATGCATCCAGCTCTTGTGGAGAGCTACATGGATGAAAAAGACTCTTCCTTTTAGACCGGCCACCTTTCACATAAGCAGTTAAAATAGAGGGAACATAATAGAGCACTTTCCCCTGGCATGTTGAGTGAAAACATTAAAGAACACCTCAACAGGACTCAAGAAACATAGGAGATTATCAGACGTACTAAATACGGCATTATAATGATGCCAGGAGATCGCTAAAGGGCTTCCTTTTCAGAAAACATCATTCCTCTCTTGTAATGCACCCAAATTCTGTTGCTCTTCTGCCAGCGCTGCTTTTTATTGATGGGAGAAGCCATCAATACATTCCCCATTCTGTTTCTGTAATGCATGTTTGTGCAACTGAAAATGTGCCCCATTTCGCTGGCGAGAACACAGCATCAATGGGAAGTCCCTGCCAGAACACTTCCTGGTGAGATCGGGACATCAAGGTGAGTGACACACTTTTTAGAAACTTCCCTGGTTTATTTGGAAGTTTTAAAGTGTGTTTTTGTGCTTACTGTCAGTTATTGTCTTGAATGTTGCTTTTTATTTTTGAATTTCCCCTGTTCTTGTCTTCTCACGGGAACGAGCAGGATTTCACTCCAGGAAGTGAAAGGAGCTCCGTTAGAGTCCCCTTCAGTTCTGGGCTGCCATGAAGATGCTACAAAGGTAGGTCTGAAAAGTTTTACTATTGTGGCGTTACAGGGATGGGAGAGGGGCAGGAGAGGAAGTTGTGGGACAGGAACACTTTTTTCGTTCCTGTCTAATAATCTCCATAGTCAAAGGCTGAAACTCTATTAGTGACATGCCTGAGCTTTACACATATATATGTCCTGTTTTCAACAGGGTGCAAGGGGCAACCTTCTAGCTTCTTGTACTCCATCCAAAATACCACACCCATGCAGCTGCCAAAGTCTGTGGGGCTGCTGCTGTGAGGGAGGGCCAGGGGGGAAAGGGAAGTGATCAGGCAGTGGGGACTGTATCTCGTCCCACTGCAGTTCACAAGGGAGGGGAACAAGGATGCCGAACTGCTTCCTCTCTCTGAAGCAAACTTCAGGGGGAAGAGAGGCAGTCCTTGCTGCCTGGTTATCTCTCTTCCTCCTCCCTCCCTCCCTCCACATCTATTTAACAGCAGTAGCAGCAGCAATACCACATGGTATCACAGTTGCCTGAGGGAGAAGGCACAGAATTATATGTGCCATATAGGCTCTGTCAGGATTTGGGGACATGCAGTCCAAGGACTATAGGTTTATTCTCTAAAGAGCTGAGGCTGAGATGTAACAGTTTGCAAGGTTTGCAAGGTACTTAGCTCTGAGCAAATGGCAGTTTGCAAGCCTAGCAATTGTATCAATATTGACTGGGCCCAGAAGCAAAGCTGGGCTGAGGGGAAAGCTAAGCAGTTCTACTTTGGTTTTTACAATGTGAGGATGTGTTCTTTAGGATCTCACACTAAGGAGATTTTCAGACCGCGTTTCAGCGTGCCTAGCGCGGGAGGAGCTTTCGGGAGAGGGACGGCAGTCTTGCGCGGCAGGGGGGCGTTTTCGGACGCCGTTGTCCCTCTCCCGAAACCATCCGTGTCACTTCCGTGAAGCTTCGGAAGCTGCAGAGCCATATTTTAATCACGGGCAACCTCCGTGATTAAAATATGGCTCTGCGGCTTCTGAAGCTTCACGGAAGTGACACGGATGGTTTCGGGAGAGGGACAACGGCGTCCGAAAACGCCCCCCTGCCGCGCAAGACCGCCGTCCCTCTCCCGAAAGTTCCTCCCGCGCTAGGCACGCTGAAACGCGGTCTGAAAATCTCCTGAGAAGATGTGTTTTTCTTCTAAAAACTGTATATATATATGCAAATATATTCTTTATTATGTTCAAGTAAAGAACAAGAATGTTTTTAGATACAAGCCTGTGTCTAAGCCTTTATTTCTGATGCCTGAAGGAACAACTCTGCTGCAATTTATTGCTGCCTGAGTCCTGTTTGGGTTCTCGGTGCACACTCACACCTGACAGGCTCTTGGCCAAAATCCTTTTGAAAATGTACTGTGGGTGCTGCCAGATGAGGTTTTTGTGTTCAGTCACCATGGAATGATCATGGAATGTTACAGGGAGATCCACACAATATATCAATACAATTGTCCCTCCGTATCCACAGATTTGGTATTCACGGATTTAAGTATTCAGGGCTTGAAAATATTCTTTAAAATAATAATCCAAAAAGCAAACCTTGATTTTGCCATCTTATATAAGGGACACAATTTTGCTATGCCATTGCATATCATGGGACCTGAGTATTCACAGATTTTGGTATCCACAGGGAGTCCTAAAACCAGACTCCAGCGAATATGAAGGGACAACTGTATATCAGCATACTGATTACTAGGGAACAGGAGCAGATGGTATTGTACTCATGTCCTGCTTGTGTGCTTCTGATAGGCAACTGACTGGCTACTGCATAAAAGGAATACTAGGCTTTCGGTCTGATTCAGCCAGGACTCTCCTTGTGTTCTGATGGTTCAGAAAGGAAATAGTTTTGCATTAAACAGCAAGCTGGGTGGATTTCTACCCATATCTTTTCTCATGTTTAGTGAAACTAAGGTGGATGCAAAGCAAGCTTTGTCTGGAAGTGTACCCGCCCTTGAGGCTTTGTGCATTGTTACATTATTTCCTCCACAGTTTTCTTTGTTTATTTCTAAAATGTATAGAGCACTTGTCCACAAGTCAGTCTACACAGCAGTTTCAAAACTGAAACAAGTAAAAACAAGATGTGTAGACCAATTTAAAAGTACTGTATTGCAAACAACAAAATAGGAAAGAATACACACAGGATTATTCTGGCTACCAAGTGACTCTGTATCTTCAATGATCTGCCAGCCAGCAGGTGCTGGCAGAGTTCCACCTCCTATGGTGGTCAAGATTCCTTTTTTTTTTTTCCTTCTTCCCCCAGATATGGCATTCTGCAGCATTGTCACAGGGCAATGTTAAAAGGGATGCACATTAACTCAGAAGTAGCTGCTGTTTGGTGGTAAGAGAAGAAATCTGTGCACATATGTGAAGCCTGTAAATCACATTGAGATGAAAGGCAGCCCGAATGCAAGCTACAATTGTACAGTCTCGTATATTTTAAATACGTGTGCGCCGTACATTTTATGCAGTATGTCACAATCAAAACCATATTACTTCACCATATGTTGAGCTTTCCCTCAACTTGTTTCTCATACAGACATGACTTCTGAGCAAGACTCTCTGCTCCTTTCCTCACATTAAGATGGATGAAATAACATGTCTGCTAAGGTGTGTGAAACCAAAAGCCACATGTGAATTGCCATGCTAGTAGCAGATATTATCTGGAGAAGGCTCAGGACCTCACTTCCTCTTGGCCAAATGACCAATGGTATAAGCTCTCTTTGGAGGTTGCATGTTGCTCCCAGCATCAGCATGTGGGCAGAGTGCTAGAAAAATCACTTTTTTGGATTATAACTTCCTCACACCCCAGCCAGGATAGCCAATGGCTATGCTGCAGAATTCTGGGAGCAATAATCCTCAAAAGCCACTTTTCCAAGCTCTGCACATAGCATCCATGGGCAACTGCTGAGGGTCCCAGTGGTGGCCACCTTTAATGGCTCCTCTGTGTTATCACTGAAATAATGTCTTAGTCTGGCAGTTAGCATCATAATTTCTATAATGCCCCGAAGTAACACTCCACCAAGGACAAACAAAAAAGTTAAGTAGTGACTCTAAGATCAAACTTTCTAGCACCTTTGACAATGATGTGGAGGAAACCTACCAGTGTAGAAAAGAGCAGACTAAAGGCAGCAGCCTCTTAAACATGGAGCCAGTCCTGAGCGATAAAGTCTGAGAGAAGAGCAATGCAATGAACTCTTAATATTTAAACCATAAAACATGGATGCTGCCTATCTTTTCAAGCTGCAGCGAGCAGGCCTTTTTCCTGCATAGAACCAGTGCAATTTAATGTGTTTTTGGCCATAATCCTATATTGCTCAAGTGAAGCGTAACACTCCATCCATGCAGTTCCATCCAGCCACTGAGTTGCTGACTATGCAAGCTTGCTTGAAAAGGCAGTTATGTGATCCCTCAGCCATTTAGTGGCAAAGGAGGGTGTGGGGTGCTCAGGAACCAATCTATAGTGGGCCTTCAGTATCCTCTGGATTTTGGTTCCAGGACTCCCCATGGATACCAAAATCCGTGGATGCTCAAGTCCCATTATATACAATGGTATAGTAAAATATATTAAATGGTGAACAGCAAGGTTTGTTTTTGGATTCCCCCCCCCCCACACACACACACAAATATTTTCAAGGCATGGTTGGTTGAATTCATGAATGCAGAACCCATGGATATAGAGGGCTGACTGTACTGCTCTTCTCCATCAGTCAGCAAATAGTAGCTGTTCCCTTCCTGGATCTCCAGTCTGTATGAAGAAGACAACTCCTAGATACTGCCTGGGTACAACTCAACATCCCCTAGCCACCAAATGACCACCCCATTTCCTCCCAGCCCCTAAATGCCTGAAGCAGTGTTTTTGTTAACTGCCATCAAGTGGACTTTGATTTATGGCAACCCCCATGAATGAGAAACCACTTATCATCAACAGCCCTGCTCAAGTCTTGCAGACTCAGGGATGTGGCTTCTTTGTTGGAAGCCTCGTCTACACTAGCAATAAAGTATGAAATCCCCCTGAATCTAGCCTGATAATGCCACATGACATGTGGTATAATCCCCAAATCTGGTGCGATAGGGCCACACAATGTACAGCCCTATCCAAACCAGGTATACCACCTAAAGGCCAGCTTTGGAAAACTCACAGTTTTATCCAGAGTTTGCTGGAGACTCTGGAGAAAACTGTAGTGTGGACAAAGAATCCACACTGGATTTGGGGAGTAGGGAGGCAGGAGAAGTGCTGCCTGACAAGAGCCACCATTTTTTTCCCTCCTCTATGCCACTGGCTTTGCCTTCCAAGCGCACAGTCACCTGTTCAATTGCACCAGGAAGGTGGAGCCAGCAGCAGTGGTGTCAAGGAGGAGTTACTGTTCTCCTGCGCTTGGTGAGGTCGCTCACTCTGTCCCTCAGAAGGAGCAGCCACACACTGGAGGTCTGCCTTGTTAAAGAGTATGCATGAAGCGCTTTGGGAAGAGGTCCCTGGCTAGGAAGTGGCAGTGGTCCTACAAGCAGGGGGATAAAAATCTAGTGGGGCGATTCAAACTTTTTGGCCAGGTAGGTGTGGTAAGTCAGTCCAGACCAGAGTGGTCCAAATATTGTGCAGGGCAACTCCAGCACAGCTCCAGGCCAAAGAAGTCATATTTTCAATCAGATTTTTACCCCTGTGTAGTCAAGCCCTGAGTATCCATCTGGAATGCAGCCTTCCTCTTTTTCTACTCCCTTCCACCTTACCAGGGATTGTTGTCTTTTCTAATGAGTCATGTCGTCTCATGACTACAGTCTCAGTTTAGTCATCTTGGCTTTTAGAGAAAGTTCAGGCTTGATTTGCTCTAGGACCTGTTTATTTATCTTATTAGCAGTCCACAGTATCCAGCACCACATTTAAAATGAGTTGATTTTCTTCCTATCAGGTTTCTTTACTGTCCAGCTTTCACAACCATACATAGATATGGTTAATATGATGGCATTGACCATCCTAAATTTTAATATTCAATGATGTATCTTTACACTTCAGGATCTTGTCTAGTTCCTTCATAGCTGTCCTTCAATGACTTACACTTCTTCTGATTTCTTGACTGTAGTATCCATTCTGATTAATGACTGAGCCATGGTATAGAAAATCTTGAACTATTTCAATGTATTCATCATCTACTTTAAAGTGATGTAAAACACCTATGGTCATTATTTTTGTTTTCTTAATGTTCAGGTATAAACCTGCCTTTGTACTTCTTCCTTGATTTTCTTCAAGTCTCCAAGTCTTTCTATTTTCTGCTACTAGTATGGTGTCATCTGCATATCTTAAATTGTTGGTGTTCCTTCCTCTAATTTTCAAGACTCAGACTCTTTCCTCTGAGTCTAACCTTGTTTTATACCATCTGTTCCTGGTTATTTATTTCTCTCAAGTGCTCTGAGAGCAGCATCCACTTCATTTCTAAAATTGGAGCTTCGTTTCCAAATGGTTCTTCCTTGAATGAATTGGTCTTCCTTTCTTCTCTTTTATATCGTTCTTCAGTGTATTTTTCCATCATCTGTTTATATCTGTTTGGTCATATAATGTGTTCCCCAGCTGATCATAGTGCGTCCCCAACTCTTGATCTAAATTTTCCTTTGATTTTGTGGAAGAGGTCTCTTGTTCTGTTGGGATATATAGTTGCAATCCAATATGCTGACTTGTTTAACTGCAGAAAGGTTAAATGGTAAAATGTAAACAGAGTAGATGATATCACATCCTGTTTGTAATGTGAATGCCTTTCCGAAGGAGGCGTGTCTTAACTCTCTTTGTTTGGAAAGCACCACAAGGTAAGATAAGCCATGAAGGCATCATAGGAGCAGGAGCTGCAGGACTGAGCTTCTGCACATTTTTAGTTTTAGAGATGTAGCTTTCTAGATGTATTTTTGTTATTTTAATCTACACTTTCAAGTTATTGCTGTTTTGCCTGAGATGAACATAATGTTCGTGAGTAAAATATTTTCTACCTTTTAAAGCTACATTTGAGTACTTTGATTCTTTGAAGCTAGAGTGTGGGGAAGTAGGGAGGGGGGAACCGGGTGGATGGCTATTAAAAACCTGTGTGTTTGGAATCAATACATTTTTCCTGCGCATGTAGCAGAAACTCTGCTAAGTGTGTTTTCATAAGAGGATTAAAGCCAACCATACTTTGGCGCCAATTTTAAGGTATCCTTAGTAAAACATAGGGGCGACATTGATAATCCCCATTACGTTCTTTCTTTTTTGTTGTCATCTTCTATTTCACTGCAATGACTATTATAGGAGTTCTCCTTGCCCCTGCACACAAGTTGCTGAACAGCTGCATTGAAGGTTCTGGCTCTATTTCTGTCCCCTTTTACTTTTGCTCCTCATCTGTCCTTAACTGCCTGAAGAGTTTCATCTACCATCCATTGAAATGTCTCTTTCTTTTTGGCTGCAGATAGTATCTTTTTGCATTCCTCCCTGACAATGTTCCTCCCTCCTGGCTCCTGGTCAAGTAGGCTTAATAGCGTAAATCTATTTTTTACATTATGTTTAAATTCTACAGGGATGATCTTCAGGTTGTAATTTGGCATAATGATTGGTATAGTGTTCTTCTTTATCTTTATTCTAATTTTTTATATTAGCAGTTCATGGTCTGTCCTCAATCTGCTCCTGATCTTGTTTTTGCACAGAGAATTGGAGCTTTTCCATCTTCTGCTTCCAATTCTGTGAGGCATTACAGAAGGAGCTACTGGAGAGCTCCTTGCACAATCATTATAAAAGGACCTAAAATGCATAGAATACACATATGTCACCAACAGGATTCAGACCAGCATGTTGGACTGCAACTCAGGCAATTCAGGTTCATTTCCCCACTGGGCCATGAAACTCTCCGAATAATCTTGAGCCAGTCACTCTCTCTCAACTTCACCTCCTTCACAGTGTTTGTTATGAGGATAAAGCAGAAAGTGGGGGGAGCCATGCATACCACCTTAAGCTGCCTGCTGGGAAAGATGGAAGGAAAATGTAACTAATAATTTCACTTCTGTACTGTTTGTATTGTAGTTGGAATTAAACTATTGCTATTCCACTGTTAGTACTGCTCAATCATTTATAGAGCATGCCAAGAGGCTAGCCCTGTCTCCCTCCATTTCCAGTTCTGTTGGTCTCCTCACATGGAGAACAAGAAGTCTGAACAGGAGAGCTTCTGCTACACCTGATTATAAATCCTACTCCCAACTGCAGAGAGAAACTCCACAGAGAAGAAACTCTCTTACTCAGGCCCAGGCCTTGTCTCTACTAAAAACAAAACAAAAAAAAAAAACTCAAACTCCCCCAGATCTGACCAGATAAGGCCACAGTACATGTGGCCTTCCCCCCCCCCAAATCTAGTGCAGTCTACACATGGTACAGCCCTATCTGCACCAAACTTAGGGGACAGCACCTTAATCTGAGTTTTAGAAACTCACAGTTTCTCCAGAGTTTGTTTGAAACTCCAGAGAAAACTGTAGTGTGAACAATGCATCCACCCTGGATTTGGGGGGTGGGGAGGGAGGACAAGCACCACCTGGGGTGCCACCGTTCCCCTACACACACACCTTGGTGTCACTTCCTTATTCTAAAGGCAGAGCCCTGATGCTTGTCATGCTTTCTAAGGTCAGAAGGAGCAACCAGCTCTGCTATCGCAAGGCTGGGCACTCGTTTTGACCTCAGAGTGTGGCTATGCACCAAGGCTCTGCTTTCCTGCTGCATAATCACCTGCTCTGAGGTCAGAAGGAGCAGCCAGCCCCACTATTGCAAGGGTGTCCACTTGTTCGGACCTCAGAGAGATCAAGCAATGCAACAGCTCTGCTTTCCCGGTGCACAATCATTTGCTCTGAAGTCAGAAGGAGCAGCCAGGCATGCCACTGCAAAGCTGGCCGCTCCTTCTGACCTCACAGAGAGTGATTGTGCACCAGGAAAGCAGAGCCCTGGCACACAGTAGATCTCTATGAGGTCAAAATGAGTGGCCAGCCTTGTGATGGCATGGCTGGCCGCTCCTTCTGACCTCAAAGAGAATGACTCTGTGCTAGGAAAGCAGAGCCCTGGTGAGCAGCGACCCATGAGATCAATTGTACACTGGGAAGGCAGAACCGTGTAGTTCTTCTGGCCCACACCAATGGCAGTGACACATGGAGGTGACTGGCTAGGCAGCAGTGGACCTAGAACTTCACTGGGGGCAGAAATCTGAATGAATCATTGTGTAGACAAACCTGCTGATGAGCAATGCAGATTTGGGCTTTGGCTAGGTAAGGTGTGGTACTTAAATCTGGGCCAGAGTAGTCCAGATTTCATGCTCTGCAGCTCCAGTCTCCAGATGAAGAGGGTAATGGAACTGAAGGTAGAGGGGGACAGGACTACAATACCCCTCTCTACATGTCTTTATTATTTGTTTTTGTATATCCCACTTTTCTCCCATATGGGACCCAAAGAGGTTTACACCATACGTTTAGTTACATCTGTAACTAAAACAGTCTGAAATACAAACATTTAAAAAGCATTAAACACCACCCACTTAAAAGTATTAATTTAGGACTTTATCAGATACGGAAAATATGGCATCATACGGACGCCTAATGTTCGTGAAAGAGCATGAATACCAGACATCATCCTTTCACAATCACGTAAAGTCTAAAATCTGTTCCTTTTTATTGATGGCCCAAGCTATCAATTGTTCTCCTGTGGTGCTTTGTTGCCAGCATTGCCAGCATTTGAATCCTTGTGCCATTATACTCACGGGAATGCTGTGTCAACGACAGAACACTTTCAGGTGAGATTGCGACAGCCAGGCAGGGGACACTCTTTTTATCACACACACACACACACACACACACACACACACTGGTGTACTTGGGACTTTTAAAGTGTGTTTTTGTGCTTTGCTGTACATTTTATGTCTTGATTTTGCTTTTACTTTTGAATTTGCCACGCTAGCATCTTCTCGTGAGAATAGGTAAGATTTGGAACCCAGAAGTCAACGGAGCTCCTTTTGTGCTCCATTACTGCTGGGAAAGCCTCAATGACGCTGCTAAAGGTAGGTCTGGTGGGGCGGGCATTCTTTTGCCGGCATAAAAACATTTTAAAATATGCTGGCAAAAGAACATTAATGGGGGTGGTCTGATAAAGAACAGCTAAAAGCACATTTAAACCTCTTACATATTAAGAACCAACACACCCATTGCACTACCCCAATAAGTTAAAAGCTGAAGTCTTGTTTAAATAAGAAAGTCTTTGCCTGCCAGCAAGAAAGAGAGCAGGAAGAGGGTCAACCTAGCCTCCCTTGGCAGAAAGTTCCTTAGTCTGGGAGCAGCCACTGAGAAGGCTCTCTCCCGTGTCCTCACAAACTGTGCTTATGGTGGGACCAAGAGAAAGCATTCCCCCTGAAGATCTTAAAATTTGGGTAGACTAGCATAGGAAGATACGGTCTTTCAGATAGCTGTGACTTAAGCTGAATAGGGCTTTATAGGTCATAACCAGCACTTAGAATTCTGCCCGGAAATGGACCAGTAGCAAGTGAAGCTGTTTCAGCAATGGAATTATAAGCTCTCTGTCACCAGCAACAGTCAGCAGTTTAGCTGCAGCATTTTGGACCTGCTGGAGTTTCCAAACAGTTTCCAAAGGCAGCCTCACGTACAGTGCATTGCAGTAATCCAAACAGGATGTAACCAAGGCTTGTCAAACAACAGAGTGTGCCTTTTGCCCCTATGCTGCCACCATTTGCTATCCCACATTCCACAGCTCCTCTAGCTGCTATTATCTGCTTTAAACAGAACTGCACTCATTTTTAACTGTTTGCTTAGGATGCTTAAAATACATTATCTACGAGGAACATATTTAACAGAGGCCATGGCTCCCATAGCTTGACATTACAATACAATACAAGCATACAGTTACATACAAGAATGAATGTGATTGTACACAACAGAACATTTCAGCAGATGAGCTTTTCTTAGGACTTTATCAAACACATCAAATACAGCGTCATAACAACACCACATAACTGTGAAAGGGCGCGCATATCAGACGACATCACCCTTTCGCAATTATGTCCCTGTCAAAAACCATACCTTTTAACTGACATCTTAAGCCATCAGTTTATCCCCTTGCTGTTTTTTTTGCTGGCACAGCTGGCATGTGAAACCTCACCTCCTTTCCCCCCTATACTTACCCCATCAGTGACTGGTCTGGCACGAACACTTCTGGGTGAGATCACGACATCCAGGTAAGTGATGCTCTTTTTATGCTCCTCCCCAGGTTATCTGTAAGTTTTTAAGTGTGTTTTTGTGCTTTCAAAAACTTTTTTACTGTTATTTTTTCTTTTTTAATTTCCTACGTGATGAAGTCTCATGATATTTCGTGGGATTTCAAAGGAGGAAATGAACGGAGCTCCAGTCACGTCCTCTTTCATTGTCAGAGATGCCTTTGCTGGGATTAGAGGTAAGTGCAGGTGGGAGCATTCTTTTGCTGGCATAAAAATGGATTTTTTTATGCCAGCAAAAGAATGCTTTAAAGGGAACGTCTGATAAAGTCCTTACTGCTGAAGCCTAAATATAGACAAACTTTTCTCCTTTGTACAACAATTAAACTTGCAAAGCCCTCTCCTCTAATGAATCTGCACAAGATGAAGCAGTTAGAGTACTGAAGTGGGATTCATAATTTGGGGGGGGGGATTCAGAATTCTCAGTTGGAGAGTTCTGCTGGTTCATCAGACTACAAAACCCAGGATTCATAGAATGGAGCCAAATACTCTGCGGGAAAAGCCTTCACGGTTTTTCCCATTTTTAAAAAAATAATGCATGGGAATGCGCACTGTCACTCATTAGGACAACTGATTCGCATTGCTGCACATTCTCAGAGTAGACAGCTGATTGGTCAGATATCCAAAGGGGGTGGAGCTTGCTGGCAAAGCAAGTGCCCAGAACTGCCATGTTGTATTTTCGGTGTAGCAATCATGTGCTGAGGCAACAAAACAGCCTCCCCCCTGGTTTATTTAAGTGGAAGATCACACTTCTGCACCTTGGATTTGCTTTTTTTTTTTTTTTTGAAAAAAAATACCGTGCGGTGGCGGCATCTAGTGGGAATAAAAACGCAAGTAACTTACTCGCACCCACCATCTTGATTCACAGTGATGCCTGTTTGAACAACGAGCAGGGATAGTTTTGCATGCCTGCAATCTTGCCAAAAACTTGTGGAGGCAAATGAAAGCTGTTGTGAATTGGCGTTACTGTGCATCAATCCACATTTTATTGACTTGTATAGACAAGACCTATGGTTTTCCTCCCATGGGATGAGGCCAACATCCTTTTACCTTCATAGTGTAAATGACAAATGTGTATCAACAAATACCACTTCAGTCAGCAGTAAAGTGGACTCATGAAAAAATGATAGGGTTCCTCTGCATTTAACTTTTGTGAGAAAGAAGGAATTTCAGAGGGTGGCACTTGCATAACAAGTTTACACCTGTTGGAATCCCTTCTGATACACAATTATGAAAGATATAGGATCTCTGTCCAACTTTTCATATAGTCACCAGACTTGCCTCTCCTAGCACTGGTAGCTTCCATGTGAGGGGGACAGTTTTAGTCCAAACTTTAAAGGAAATGGGCTCAAGCTACAGGAAAAGAGATTCCACCTAAACATTAGGAAGAACTTCCTGACAGTAAGAGCTGTTCAGCAGTGGAATGTGCTGCCTCCGAGTGTGGTGGAGTCTCCCTCTTTGGAGGTTTTTAAAGAGAGTCAGTCTGGCCATCTGAAGGGAATGCTTTGATTCCCTACAGATCCCATGGCAGGGGGTTGGACTAGATGGCCCTTGTGGTCTCTTTCAATTCTATGATTCTATGATATTCAAGGTGCTGAACCCTATTGCCAAAATAGGTCAGGCACCTTGGATAGTTCACATTCAAATTTCAGACTATAACCCAGTTTGGATTCACTTCCCCTTGCTGATCTGGGAGACACTAGCTGCCCTTGCCTCCCACTGCACTTTACACCAGACTTGAGTTTTTTTGATAAAAGAAACCCACACTGCTGGGTATTTATTAATTTAATTGTGAGGAAGTATATAGTTAAAATGTAGAAGGAACCATCTGCCTTCCACATGCAGCATGGGAAAGGGAAAAAACCCTGTTGCCCTTGTGTAGGCAGTTGAAACACTTGGTAGATCATCTAAGAGGCTCCTGGTCTTCATTTATACTGTATTATGGAAGTCAGGTTAGCTTCCTGCAATGTAGAGTTCCTATGTAACCCAGAAGTGCAAGCCAGTCAATGCTGTACATAGGCAGCTTCTGGTGCCAACTCACACAGTTGGATATTTCCAATCCCAGATCTGGAGTGGGCAATGGGTTGTTTGAACAGAACACTCCCAGAGTGGCCCCACTGTTCAAATAAAGTTTTGTTTATTCACACTATGACTGATAAAACATCATTACCTATTATGCACTGTTTAATTCTTCTTGACACCCTGCTAAACTTTTCTCTAACTTACAACTTAGTAGATAGATTCAATGAGTTCTAATAAACTCACTCAAAAAGAATACAGTAGAACAGCATAAGCAACCAGGCAACAGATGCTTAATTCTTTAGCAGAATTTCTCAAACTTGATTCTACAGTATTAAGTTCCTCCTGCAGAATACAGTATGTGAGTTCTCTTTTGAACTATGCTAATAATGAATGCCATGCAAGCATTGCATAACCCATGCAAACTGGTGCTTGTTTGTTTTTATCACAACTACTTGGTAGAGGAGTAACTCTGCTCCATGAAACTGAGCAATTTGTGTTTGCTCAAGGTTAGTTGTTCGACAAGGTTATTGTGACATGAGCCATATATATTTCCCAACAACAATGCTTAATTTGACATAGAATTCAATCAGCTCCAAAATATATTGTGACAGCAGGAAACAACCCTGAATTTTTGTACGATAAGCATCTCTGAGCATGTGCAAAGTATGTTCCACTTACCACATCAAAAACAGCACCATTTTCATATACCTGGGATTATCAGGGCTTCTGGCTCAGAGTATGTGACTTCTGGGTACCTCAGAACTCCATTATCTCATATTTTAGACAGCAACCAGATCCCAAATTGAGTTTTTAAAATAAATATCTGGTTTGCTTTTGTCATCTGGTATCATTAGTACCATCTTACACATGTATGTTACACATGTAACTTACGCCCTCCCTCCTAGACAAAAGGATTGCATTCTTCTCTGTTGTCATAGGATTTTCTTGACAAGATTTGTTCAGAAGGGGTTTGACATTGCCTTCCTCTGAGGCTGAGAGAGTGTGATTTGCCCAGTGGCTTTCCATGGCCAACCAGGATGCAAACCCTTGTCTCCCACAATTCTAGTCCCCAAATCCCAGTGGAACAAACTGCCTTGGAGGGTGGTGGTCTCTCCTTTTTTGGAGGTCTTCAAACATAGGTTTGGATATGTACTTTTCAGAAGTGCTTTAGTTGTATATCCCTGCATGGCAGGGGGTTGGACTAGATGGCCCTTGAAGCCCCTTCCAGGTCTTAGTTTCTGTGTTTCTATTATTCTAGTCCAACATTCACACTGGCTCCCATTCGTAAGCTTAGACTGGGAGATCTCTGATTTCTTTGTATGTCTGTGTGAGGGAAGGTCGCTGTAGTAGCAGCCTCATTGGGTGGGTGAGTGAGTGTTAACACTTTCTTCATCGGTTGTTTTAAGGAGACCTCAAAATTTCCAAACACACCCCAAAGGTGCTATCTCCAGTTCTGGGATGGGGGAACAGAAGGACTCACAATCATCCTACTTTCCCCTGAAAGTGAAGAAAAGCAAAAATGGCATGTAGAGAATGTATTTATTTATTGTATTTTTCCTTCAAATGAGTTAAGTTCATGATAGCCATGCCGATCCTCACCTCCCAGTTTATCATCACAACAATGTTGTGAAGTCACCTCAGGTGAGAAGTAACCACCCAATTCCCTTTGTGGCTTGATTCCTTGAGTAGGAATTTGAAATGGGGTGTCCCTGTTCCTCTTGTAACACTCCTAACCACTACACAACATTGACTAACCACAGTGGGCCCTTGGTATCCACTGGGATTTGGTTCCAGGACCCGCCTGTGGATACCAAAATCCATGGATGCTTAAGTGCCATTATATACAATGGCGTAGTAAAATGGTTTCCCTTATATAAAATGGGGAAATCAAAGTTTGCTTTTGGAATATTTTTTTTTTTTTGGGAGGGGGGTATTTTCAAACCGTGGATGGTTGAATCAGTGGATGCAGAATCCATAGATACAGAGGGCTGACTGTACCCTATATCCAGTGCTATTGATGTGATAACACTGGCAATCCCTTGAGCTTGTGGGATACTAGGCAATCTCTAAGCATGCTGCATGTAATGGGACTAGATGCCCAGCATCTCATTGTAACTTGACTCTAAGCTCCTGAAGATATACACAGTGGTCTATACTTAATTTTTTCCCTCAAGTCTTGCTGTCTATAATTTTTGCTGTATGGCAGTTTTCTAGTTCCTGCAGAATATTTAAAACAGAGCTTGGAGACCTCACTTTTCTTGACTACAACTCCTAAAACCCCTGGCTGCAGGATCTGGGGAGCTGTAGTCTCCCAAAGTAACGCCTGCAAGATCTGAGTTATGTTACATGAGACAAAGCAGTGAGATGCTATGCCACCTGTAGAGAAGAGAGCTAGGTGACAGAGCTTGGCTATGCCTCCTCTCCGTTCCACCTCCAGTCACTTTGCTGTCTGCTGTGTCCCTTCCTGTCGCTCTCACAAGTAATTAGACAAGTTTCCTCCCATACACGGGATGTTGGCCTGGCGGAGGGCCTGCCAGCTGCTGGGAGCGGTGGACCTTGCCATTTACTCCTGTTTACAGAAATGGGAATTTGCATGATGAAAATAACCTGGGACAGATTTTGATTTTACTGCTGTTGGCACAGGGCTTGGAAAAAAACGGTGCATAGTCAATTACTGGAATTTTAAAACACAAATAATATTTTATGCGATCAGCAGTTTGGCTCAAGGCCTGGGCATCGCGCTCCAACAGCACTTATGAAAGGAACAAGCCATTGATTGTGCTGCCTGCTGCACACAGGAGCCTGTGGGCAGGTGCAGCTTTTGTTGACCTTAGAAAACAGTTCCCTTGGCTCGTGGCTTAACCCGTCAGGTCTGGGCTGGAAACAAGCCTCAGACATGTGCTCTCTGCCAGTTGGGACTCTTCCCCTCCCTTGCTCCCCCGCCCCATTCCCCACAATACACAACTACATCTCAGGGAAACCTTGTACTCCTCTCTTTATGTGCCAAGATATTCATAGTTCGGCTTTTCCAACAGTAATTGTTAAACAGCCTTGGCAATGAATGGGTTAGCATATTGGAGCAATGACCTATTAACAAGTCTCCACTGTCCACTATCATGTGACCGCATTCCCAGAAATGCTGAATCTGGAAAGCAGGTTTCCTGGAAGGCCATTCTAGAGGTAAAGAACCATAAACTCAGCAACAGCCGGCCTGCCTAGAGGTGTGGTGCCAGGTATACAAGTGTTTTAATCCTTGCTCCTAGGCATCAAGCAGAGCTCCCAAGGCGATGGGTGTGGTGCAGGAGCCAAGAAAGCAAGTCTGGTGACTTCATTCCTTTCCCTAAAGGACCACACCAGGAAAAATACCACCAACCATCCACCCTGCTCAGCCTTTTTGTTAATGGAAAAAAGAAAGCATCCAATAGGCAACCAGAGAGGCTGCATTCCACTCTTACTCTTTAGAGGTCACTTGGGGGAGGTCTGCTGACAACAGGCCCAGCCAGCTTTATGGTTCAGAATAGCCATGAACCCTCATAATGGGAGACAGACAAGCAGTCAGAGAGAAACACGCTGTGATTATGTGCTCCTTGTCGAACATTTTTGGATTACAATTCCCAGAATCCCTCAGTCAGCATGACCAATGGGATTCTGGAAGCTGTACAGTAGTTTGAAAAAAGTAAGATTCCCAAGCACTCTACATGAACAAACATTTTCCACTGTGCAAAGGAAAGAAAGAAAGAAAGTTCTATTTTGTCCCCATTTTCCCCCTCCGAAGTGCTCACAGGCAGTTTACCTTTCAAGAACTGATTAAGTTGCCGGTATTTGTCTTCACACATTCAGGCATCTTGGGCTAAGTTGCTTTGGGACATGTTCAGAAGAGCTTAGCTTCAAACGGATAACAGCACTTGGTGCCTTCAGAAAAATGTCACTGGCTGCCTGACAAACTTGCAATTACCCTCTCAATTTTCTCTGCCTTTCTTAATCTTTTTAATATTCTTAGCTGAGCCTTTAAACGACCAGTTTCATGCAGCTTTGCCCTATGGCAAACCATGGGTTAATCACACTGCAGGCATTGGCCCCAGATGTTGCTCTATGCAGACACTTTGTAAAGTGACCACCTCTGACTTCAAATGGATTGTTAAAAGGCCCCATAATAATATATTTTTTAAAAAAATATACCAGCTTGGTACAGAAAGTGGTTAAAATAAAAGCACTATTGTTGCTCTGGGACCCAAGGGAAATAACATTCTTTCCCTGTTTAAGAAACTTTTAGCACCTGGATAGAATTTTTCTTACTTCAGTCTGCATGTATCAAAGTTATTTCCCTCTTTTTCTGGGAATGTAGAGGCTGATCTAAGGCCTACTGGAACAGTTTCTGTTGCCCTAGTTGCATTTCATCCATGTATGATGCCACAAAGATTTACCAGATTCTCTTTGCCAGTATGTAGTTATCCATTATGAAGCACTTTGTTATAGAAGATGCACAGCTTATTGCTCATGGGCTATCTGAAAGACTATGGCTGGCATAGGGACATAAATACATACATTTCTTGTGCATGTGTCCTTTGTGGGGCACTATGGAGGTTGGTATTCCCTTCCTGCCTCTGTAACTCCCAAAGCCCCCCCCCCGCCCCAATTTACTGAACAGCCTCAGAAGCCTCCTGTATGGCCACTCCCTGCTTCATGGGTAGCAGGCGGGATCACAGAACCATCCCCTTGTAGCCAGACATGAAAAGATGACATCAGCACTGAGATCTAGGTCTCAGGGCAACAGTAATCATTTCATTTATAGCCATGGGGAGACATTTCTGTGATCCTGACTGCTCCCCATGACACATGGAATGGCCATGCAGGTGGCCTTAAGAAGTCAGTGGCATAGTATATGGCTCAGCTTACTATAGGTTCATGTGCAGACCTACTACGCTAGGCTGAGCAATACAGGATTGCAATCCATATCTACCAATTTGAGCCTGCCGAAGATTTTAAGATCCTTGGCAGGGGCTTTCTCTCAGTCCCATAACTATCACTGGCACATTAGATGAAGACACAGGAGAGCGTCTTCTTAGGACTTTATCTGACTAGCATCTAAAAACACTAATTCTGCTACAAGGAAAGCAGAAACATAGTGGCATTATTACACTTATTATCACATGTTGCCATAATTGCGTGATACTACCGCCATGGAATTATCGCAAGATGACCACCACTAGTGCTTTAAGAATGGGATTTTACTTTCATGATTTGGCGTGGGCAAGATTGTTGGTGTTCTTGTGAGAAGATGCAACTTCAGTTAAAAACATCAAAAAAAAAAAAACCCAAACCCTTAATTTACAAACTAAATCAACACATAAACACTTAAACAAACCTAAAAACATGCAAACAAAATGGGACGGTTCATCAAAAGAGCGTACCGTAGATCGTTTTCATGTTCTCACCCAGACGTTTTCTCGCTGGGAACAGGGAGGGGGGAAAGAGGACTACCCATTCATGCTCTAATCTCGTGATTACAGCAGGACATGTTTTCGCACACTCTTCAATACTGCATAAATAGCGATATTGAGTGCTATTGATGGCTTGTCCTGCCAATTAAAAGGGACGTGTTATTGGTGGCTGGGGCACACAGTAACCATGGGAGGACAATGACATCGTGCAATAACGGGAACTACCATGACATCATAATTGTGCAATTACAGCCTCGTCTGATAAAGTCCTTGGTGGCTGCTTCCAGACTGTAGAATACCCTCCCACAGGAATCTAGATTGGTCTCTTCTCTGCTCACTTTCTCTGCTTACTCACCTTTCTGGGTACCTTAGACCTTTGAGTGCTAGCTGTCTGTTGCAGCAGGTCTTTTAATTAGGGCTGTCATTGTATATTTTTATTATTGTTGTTATTATTTTTATATTCTGACAGCCTTCTAAAAACTGTGTTAATTTTTAAAATATTATTATTTGTTTAATTTTATTTAAGTTTTGTATTATCCATTGTTTTAGCTATTTGTTGTTTTAACTCATATTGTGAGCTGCTTTGAGGCCCATATTGGGAGAAAGGCAGGATATAAATAAATAAATAAATAAATAAAATTAAAGATGAGATCCACCTATTGACATCATTAGACAGTTTTAAAAAGGCTGTCAAGACGGTTCTCTTCAGGCAGGCTTTTCCGGAATAGCTAACCCCGGCCTCTGGAGGTTGATTCTGGAGGTCTTAACTGATGCTGCTTGCTAGGAAGGGTTTTTAATAACAATTGTATTATATGTTGATTTTAATTTGTATTGATTTAATAATGTTTTAAGGGGGGGAAGGGATTTTGAATTGTTTTATACCATGTACTATTTTACTGTTGTAAGCCGCCTCGATTGTTCGCAGAGGCGCGGGATATAAATAAATTATTATTATTATTATTATTATTATTAAAGGGTGCTTCCAGAAAAATGACTCCATTCATTCGCAGTCTAGAGACATGGTGTGCCTATTTCATCTCCCTACCCTGTTAAAATATTATTTGGAGAAAGAAGAGGAGGAAAAAAACCAGAAGGCTTATGAGTAAAAGACATTGACCAAGATCCTAGGCTGCACACATAGAGTACAACCACTCCATACTTACACCACCATGTTTACACCCACTTTAGCAGCTGTCAGACCTCATTGCACTACTACTATGGCCATCCGCCATGGGAGAGGGGAAGCAAGGAGACAACTGAGCAGCAGGGACTGCCTCTTATCCCTCTGCAGTTCACTAGAAACAGAAGCAGAGGAATGATGAACCTATCACAGTTCAGCACATATTATAATCTTTGAGGTGGAAACCATTTTGGGATTGTATTTTTTAAAAAGCAATCCTTTAATCAGTCCTAAAATGCTTTCCCAGATTTTTTTTTCTTTTCAATGAAGAATGGTATTTAGTTATTTAGTTATTCTGCTTCTTATTAGAGCCCTCAAAAGTTATAATTATATGAAAATTATTATTATAAAAAAGAAGGGTTTAAAAACCAACCAAAACTTTTTGTAAAAAAAAACAGAAGTTAGAAAATGTATAATTTTCCCTACTTTCTAAAAATCAATAAGACGTCTTGTTAATCATAAGCAATTGGAATGCAAAAATAGGAAACAGAGCAGAATCAAAGATTGTAGGAAAATTTGACCTAGGATCAAGATATAAAGCAGTTGACTTGATGGCAGTTAACAATTACAAAAACCCCAATGAAATTACTGTCTTTTCTTGTTGCCCTGTCACCACGTGTGCACATTCCAATATCAAAGATTGCCAGAGTACTTCAATAGGTGATGGGACTCACAAAAAATCACTCCACTCCACTGCCTTTGTCCTACATCTTTCCTACATGTATGTGTCTTCAAGTTGACTTCAACTTGTGCCAACCCTATCGTAGAATTATCTTGGGAAGACTTATCCAGAAGAGGTTTGCCGTTACCTTCCTTTAAGGTTGTGAGAACATGACTTGCCCCAAAGGCATCCAGTGGGTTTCCATGGCTGAACAGGGGTGCAAACGTTGGCCTCCCAAAGGCCTAGTCCAACACTGAAACCATTACACCAGGCAGGCTCTCTCCTGCTCCTGTATGCAAAAACCTGGTGAGCATATTTGAGTCAAACTGAGCCCATCCACTCCCAGTCTCTGCCACTTCAGTCTGTTCATCCAGGATCAAATCAAAGCTCTTCTCAGTTAATGACCTGGCATTCAGCAGCAACACTTTTTTGATCTGATGGGGTCCCAGTACAGCGGACTGGAAACTGTCAACTGAATGGCAAACCAGGAGGAGGAGCATCAACAAGGAACTCTTTGTTCTCTTCCATAACCATCTGCACAAACAAACCATCTTTTACAAACAAAATAACAAGAATCCTTTCTCTGCACCCTCCCATCTAAATATCTGGCCCAACATATGAGCTTCCATGGAGGCTGAATAAAACTAGAGAGCTCCCATATTATCCAGGGAGTTTTCCAGAAAGAGGTGTTGGGGGCAGGTATTTTAGTGATTAATGTTAGTCCTTTGTGAGAAACTGAAAGTTGCTGAAGAACCTGAACTTTAGAAACCGGCTCAACAGAGTTGGGGACATAACACTCTCAGAGAAATCAACTCAGAATATCAGAATGACAAAGGGATTTTTAAAAAACAACAAACAAGTTTGTCTCCATTTGGTGTTCCTTTATGGCGATCTCTACATGACATTGTTGCCTGTTTCATAGATCTATCTCTATCTATCTATATCTATCTATCTGGCTTCTCTTCGCAAACAAAGATTCAGGAAGGACTCATCCCGCGCTTTCTGCAAGCGCGCTGATGAATAAAAAGGCCAATCCGAGATAGACAAATCTGGTTGCAGAAAGCACAGCAGAAGGTCTCCTTGGGTGATGTTTCCGGGTTGTGATTTTTTCTGCGTTGTCGTTTCTCTTCAAGACTTGTTCGGCGTGAGTTCTCAAATAAGGCTGCAGCATTGTGGATAGTGTGTCTCCATGCCTCCCGATGTGAGGCCAGGGCAGACCATTGTTGGTGATCAATTTGGCCGAGCCTGAGGTGTTGTTTCAGGGAGTCTTTGTATTGCTTATTTGGAGTACCCTCTTACGCTGACCCGTGGCGAGTTCACCGTAGAGTAGTATTTTTGGTAGGCGATGGTCCTCCATCCTAGAAATGTGCCCTGCCCAGCGCAGCTGTGTTCTCAATATCATGGCCTCAATGCTGGTGATCCCTGCTTGCTCAAGGACAGCAACATTCATTGTTGTTATATAATGTTTGTTTTTAAGCCTAAACAACAACAACAACAACAAAACAATGTTGGTTATCATCAGTTCTTGTTGGTTTCCCCCTTCCAAACACTACATTTTCTTCTTGGTTTTTTAAAAAACCTATATCTTCCAGGTTCCATTCAATTATCATGGTTCATACAAACAGCACTTTTAAACTCATTTTTGGGTGTCTTTTCACATGCTCTTTTTTGTAAGATATGGGTATGTCCAGCCCTCTCCTGTGGTGGGATAGCATAGGGCTGGATCCACAGTAGGGAGAGACAGGGCCTGTGTACCCATCCTTCCCCCCTCTTTTTGGGGATCCTTAGAACCATAGGGAACATTTAAACAGCAAAAATGTCCTAGGATGAATTCGTGATGAACTCTAGTTGTTCACATGTACATTGTGACGATCTCAGAAGCCTTAAATGTGTTTTTAGTTAGATGGTTTTAATTTTATAATGTTTAATGTCTTTTTATGGGGGAGAGTGGGGGTGGGTGATGTTTTTAGTCATTATTGTGATGTTTTAATTGTTGGAAGCCCCCCCAATTGTTTTAGCAGAGGGGCGGGGTATAAATAAATTTTATTTATTTATTAATTATTATTATTATTATTATTAAAACCTTCAAGAAGTGGAACTTTCTGTCCCACAGTTTGTCCTGTGTTTTTTAAAAAGTCACGGATGGTTGTGAAAAATTAGAAATGTGAACAGGTCGGGACAAAATATCTTGGGAGTAGGTGATGACTGGAAATTGAGTGGGCAGGGGTGGGCACGGAGTTCAGAGAAGGAGGGGTTGTGACCCTTTTTCAATTGATTTTTAAATTGCCAACCTCAGCAAGGGAAGGTGGATGCAGCAAACTCCCGAGACTTACATTAGTCCCTATTGGATTGGCTTATTGGTCTCAGCGAGGCAACATTACATCGCTGAGGGGGACACAATTTAGTCTTTTAAGCCATCTTGTGTTGTTGTTTTTTGTAAATGGCATCAGATCCAGATTTCAGCCTTTGACAGTCAGGGCTGCTTTTAAGCACACACGGTGCAAACTTTCCTGGGGAAGCCTTGGCTTGATGGGCTACGTAGGCTCCCATGGCCTCCTGGGGCTGGCAGAAATGTCAGAAGGGGCTGCTTTTTCTGAGAAGGAATTTCCCCCTAGCGATCCCCAAGGATGTTGGTTTCCTGGACAAGAACGATGGTCTGAGCCCATTGCTCATCTCGCCCGCCTTTTTAAGCCTCTCAAATTTTGAGCCTTTTCCCCATCTGGCAGAAGCCCAGCAAATTCAGAGGGGAGCCGGTGGACAAAACAACACCGGCTCCCTTCTGAATTTGCCAGGCTACTGCCAGATCTGAGAAAGGCTCAAAATTTGAGAGGCTTAATTTGAGAGGAATTTTGCATCTCTCTCAGATCTGGCAGAAGCCTGGCAAATTCAGAGGGGAACCGATGTTGTTTTGTCCACCGGCTCCCCTCTGAATTTGCTGGGCTTCTGCCAGATCTGAGAGATGCAAAATTCCTCTGGAAGCAAAATAACCGTGTGGTAAGATTGGAAAATGAGCCAACTTTCCAGATCCATTCTGGCCAGAAACTGAAACATCTCCTCTGATGCCTCCTTTTTCCCTATGAGGAGTATGACGGCTAACTGTTATTTTAATCGTGTGTGTGTGTGTGTGTGTGTGAAAGAAAAAGAGTTTCTCCACTTCTCTTACACCAACAGTTGCGAGCAATTGGAGAGTAACTGGAGTTGAAACCCGTGGGAGTAAACTCGTGGGGTTGACTTCTGTGCAGACATGCTTAAGGTTGCGTTGCTGCAAGGATTGTTGTTTTTTTATCTCAACACCAAATACATCCACATAAAAGGAAAACCAAAGTAACTGGTTTTAATCTCGGTCCTAAAGAGCACGAAGCGTAAACGGAGCAGGAACCGCAGGGGTTTTTTGTTGTTGTCGTTGCTGTTGTGTGCCTTCAGCTCCTTCTAGACTTAATGGAGACCTTAAGGTGAGCCCATCAGGGGATTTTCTTGACAGGAATTGTGCAGAGGGGGTTGCCTTCGTCTTCCTTCTCTGACCAATGCAGAAGCTTGAGCAAATATTTGTGGCAGCCAACAGCATTGCTCATGGTGGGAAACACCACAGGAAGGATGTCACTATGGTTATGAAAAACGAGTAATCGCATCCTTGACTGACAGCTAAAAAAATAATAATATCCCAGAACCTTTTCCTGTGTAAACAAAAAAACCCAGGATACTATGTCTTGGGTGCCAGTTAGATGGTAGTTTTTGTCATGGGGCGTCCCGGGACTTCTTGATCCCATATTCGTCCCTCCCTGTTTACATGATTTTTGTCTCTGAACTGGATATCCCAGGAGATCCCGGGATCACTGTTTACACAGCATCACGTCCCGTGATATGTACCTTCTCCCACTATACACTACCCCGTTTTTTGTTTGTTTGTTTGTTTACATGAGTTTATGGTCCCGGGATTTTTTTTTAGCTGTCAATCAAGGATGCGATTACTCATTTTTTCACAAACTCAGTGACGTACTTCCTTTAGAGTTTCGCACCACGAGCAATGCTATTGGCTGGCTCAAATGTTTGTTAAAGCTTCTGCATTGGGGATGAGGGGATGATTGAGTGTTGCATTGGGGATGAGGCAATGAGAGGATGAGGGGAGGAATGAGTGATCGTGACCTAACGTGGGGAGGAAGGAGCGATCAGTGGCTACAGCCTTTGCTGTCCTTCCAAATGGAAAGAACACTATTTAAAACCCATTGAAAATGAGGAAGGAAGGAGCGATCACTGGCTATACCCTTTGCTGTCCTTCCAAATTGAAAGAACATCATTTAAAACTGATTGAAAGTGAGGAAGGAAGGAGTGATCAGTGGCTACACCCTTTGCTGTCCTTCCAAATTGAAAGAACACCATTCAAAACCCATTGAAAGTGAGGAAGGAAGGAGCGAGGCTACACCCTTTGCTGTCCTTCCAAATTGAAAGAACACCATTTAAAACCCATTGAAAGTGAGGAAGGAAGGGACTTCCGGTTGAGAGTGGGAGGTGACGGACAGGGAGGAGAAGTGCTCCATTACAGTCCGTTCTACTGCGATAGCAAGTAGCCTTCAAATGAGACCTTGGGAAGGCGTTCCCCATCCTGGGAAGGAAAGGGGAAACGAGTCCCACTGTGGCTTCAGAAAAGCCCTCTTAGAGAAGTGAAATGGAGCTTTTGCTTTTCTGGGGGGGGGGTCAGGAGCGAAGGGAAGCATCTATTTCAGTAGACTCCATTGTGAGACAGGAGCCTGGCTGCTTTGGCTACAGGAGCGGGACTGCCTCTGCACCCGTTTCTTCTGGGTATAGAGAGACTGAAAACTACTATATTTTAAGTTTTCATTTTGGCGAAAGAAGACTGAAAAATAAGGTACTTTGAAATTAAGAAGGCTTTATAATACCCAATATTTAATTTGGTGCAAAATACAAAGAGGAGAAGAGGTAAAGAGGTGGGGAAGAAAAGAAAAGCCGCTGGGGAAAGGAGAAGAACAAGAGACCAGTGTGGTTTATTTGTGTATCTGTATCTGAATTTGGCGGACTTGATACTATATTTATTATATTTTCTTGGATATGGGAGAAAACTAATCTGTGAACTACTTCAAATCTTTCTTTTGGGGTTGTTATCCATCCCTAAAAAAGAAAAGAAAAGAAAAGGCAGCCTCACCTAATTTACAGACTCTTTAAGCGCCGGTGGTGGAAAGTAGAAGCGGATTGAATAAACAAGGATCAGCTGTGGAATACAGAAAGCAGAAGGGGGAAATAGCAGAAAAGATCAATATAAACAGACAGCAGAACTTGATTTATAGGACTAAAGATTTTATTCTTGGGATACGAAAGGAAAAAAACTTTGGATAAGCTAGCTCTGAGCTTTCCTTCGAAGTTGCTACATATTTACAAAAGAAAGAGACTGCCTCATTTAATTTGCAACTGCTGCACGCGATCTCTTTTGAAAGTAGAAACATGAACTGAATTAAAGAGAAACGGAGGTTGCAATTCAGATAAGGACACAAAGGGAGACGGAACGAAGGTGAAAGAGATCTCAGGGCTCTTAACAAGTCAAGACAGTAGACAAAATAACACGACATTTAAAATATACAGGAGTACAAAGTATGAGTGAATATAGAAAAGAGTAGGAAGAAAGGTTTACATAGAACTGCAGAAGAGACACAGTGGAAAGACTCAGTTGACAAGACAGCGAAAATAGAAACAAAAGGAAAGACGGGAGAGAAAAATAACCTGTAAATAGAAGCAGAAAAACAAATAGAAGAAGCAGGAAAACAAAAGCTGAAAGAAGAAAAGGGGAAGGAAAGGACAGAATAGACAAAACCCATAAACAAAATTGTAAAGATATAACATACATGATTATACATAAATTTATATATATATATATATATATATATATGTACACACACACACACACACTGTTTATGGGAATATGTATAATTGACCAATTAATTGATGCAACCATTTGACTAAATGTATAACTGATTAATTACTGTTTATTGATACAACTATATGACTAACTAGTATTCATACACACATGATTTGTTGAATGTGTTGAAGGAGATAAACTGGAGTTAAATTGATCATAGGGACAACTTGGAAGCAAAGTCCTATATATAAATTTACTACATAAACTATGGGAAATTATTATATTATAAAATTCATTAATATATTATCATAAATTAATGAATGAAAGACAAGAGCTCCATAAACTACTGTTAAAAATGCAAATGGTAATAGTACTTTAAAATATTTACATTCTGCAGAAATATTAGCATTATTTGGTAATATTTGAACTACTGATTCTGTGAGACGGTCAAGATTGTTGAAATTTAATTTGTTAATCCTTAATAGACACAGAGGTAATCATTGAATTTGAATATCAGGCAAAAAAAAAAGCTGTGTCAAACTTTGTAATTTCTGAATCCTATTTCTGAACTGCAAGGTACTGTCCTGTATTGCATGGTAATGTTTTGTATTGTAATGCATTCTGAGGTATTGGGTTATTTCTGAGAAGCAGGGAAGACATAAGTGGGAGAAGTAGAAATAGAAATAGAAATATTTAAAGAAAAAAGAGGGAAAATAAGAGTATTGAAAGTATAGGATTACAGGGGAAGCAAACAGTAGGTGTAGGAGGAGAGTAAGGAATAGAAGAAAGGCTGATAGCTGAAAGGCAAAATTAGAGCAGTGATTAGAAAGAAAAAATGAAGAAAAGAGGGGAAAGGTGTGAACAAATGGCATACAGCACAAGGAAAACAACGGCTCAACTCCAATCTCAAACCATAACAATAAGACCATCACTAGAGCTACCAAAGCCTCCAGAAGTGCATACATTAATACTGGAAGAACTGAGGTCAGAACTCAAAAACTTTAAACAAGAAATGAGAAAGGAATTGAAGGACATCAGAAAAGAAATTAAGCAAGACTATAAAAAAGAAACAGAGATATTGAGTAAAAAAATGGATAAAATAAACAAAGAAGTAGAAGATATGAAAAAAGAGATAGAATTACTGAAGGACAAGACTAAAGAATCTGAAAAAGTGACTGAGAAAATACAAGAAAAACAAAACAGAGAAGAAGTATTACTGTTAAACCAAGAACTACATTATAGGGAAAAGTGTTTGAAGCTAAGAGGATTATTGGAAAAAGTAAATGAAAATTTATTTGAAAGGATAATTCCGGATTTAGCAAAATTCACAGACTTCCCTGAAGAATACCTTGAAGAAGAAACAGAAAAGATATTCAGGATCAACTCGGTGGTAGCAAGAGAAAGGAAGCTACCAAGGGATATAGTCATTCAATTTACTAAGACAAAAATAAAGGAAAGAGTATTGCAACAAAGCTACAGGGATGCATTTAAAATAAGAGATGAGGAAATATTTTTTTTAAAGATGTTCCAATAACTATATTTAAAAAAGGCAAGACTACAGAACAATTACACAGTTCTTAACAAGAAGTGGAGTGAACTGTAGGTGGAACAAAATAGAAGGCATTTTGTTTAAATATAAACAAAGAAGATATAAAATAGATTCTGTGCAAAAAGCTACAGAATTCTGCAGAAGATTTGATAAGAAGACACAACAAAAAGACTCCAGCAAACAGGCAGCTAAAGAAGAGGAAAGAGGAGAAAGAAGATTTATAAGAAGAAAGGAAAAAAAAGAAGCGGAGAAAGGAGAGGATACAAAACAAGCAGAAGCAGAAGAAGAAGAAGCAGAATTGATATTAACAGTAGAAACAGAGGGGAAAAAGGAACTAGAAGAAGAAGAACTAGAAAGTGAGGAAGGAGAAGAAGGGGAAGCTGAGGAAGAGTTAGGCGAACATGACGCTTAAAATAAATTCATGAAATGTGAAAGGTTTGAATTCTGAGTACAAAAGAAGACAAGTCTTTCACTTTCTGGAAAAACAAAAATCAGATATAACATGCATACAAGAAACCAAGATAAAACAACAAGATATTAGATTTCTGAAAAACTCTAAACTTGGGCAGATTTTCTATGCAGCAAATTCTGAAAAGAAAAAGAGAGGAGTTGCATTATATATAAACCAGAAATACACCACAAAGGAAATCTTTAAAGATGACAATGGAGAATACATAGGTGTGGAAGTTGCTCTACCTAAAATAAACATTGTGATAGTGGGGATATATGCCCCCAATGAAAAACAGGAAAATTTTACAAGAATTTGCATCAGCAGCTAGGAAAATATGTGAATGGAAAGGTGCTTATTCTGGGAGACTTCAATGGAGTTCTAGACCCTAAAATTGATAGATTAAGTGAAAAGAAAAAAGGGTCACAGAGAAAACTACCAAGCAGCTTCTTTGACATAAAAGAAGAATACACATTGGAAGATGTATGGACGAAGAAACATGGGAAAGAAAAAGGCTTTACATTCTATTCAGAAAAATACAAAAACATGTCCAGAATAGATATGTTCCTATTATCAAAGAGTCTTATACCATTGGTTCAAGATATAGAGATTCTTCCAAAAATTACGTCAGATCACTTTCCAATCAAGCTAGAGTTGAAGATAGAAAAGAAGGCAACTAGTTGGAGGTTGAATGAGCATTTATTGAAGAATAAACAGTTTGTGGAAAAATTTAAAAAAGAAATAACTCTTTATTTTAAAGAAAATGAAAATAATGAATGTGTGTTGAAAACTGTTTGGGATGCCGCAAAAGCTGTTTTTAGAGGTATGCTAATTAAGAGAGGGGCAGAAGTTAAAAATCAGTATTCTGCCAGATACAATTATTTGATTAAAGAGTTGAAGGAGAAAGAAGGGAAATTAAGAGAAGATCCCTTCCAAAAAAAATTGATTAGACAGGTCAAACCCATTCACACTCAATTAAATTTAGAAACCATGACTACCATAGAAAGACAAATGAAAAAAGCTCGTCACGTAAACTTTGAATATGCCAACAAATCGAGTAGGTGGTTGGCATATAGATTAAGGAAAGATGTGGGGGGGAAAACTGATAACAGAAATTAAATACCAAGGAAAATGTGTAACAAGACAAGATGAAATAAGTGCAGCTTTTAGAGCATATTATTCCAGCTTATTTAGCTTCAAAGGGAGACAAGAAGAAGAATGACAAAGAATGTTTAAATACTTAGAGAAACAAGACTTCCAGAAATTAAAAAGAGAACAGACAGAAAAATTGAATGGAAAAATTACAATGGCAGAAATATCTAAGGTCATACATGACTTGAAAAAGAACAAGGCCCCAGGACCAGATGGATATACAGCATCGTTTTATAAAAAAATTGAAAACGAATTGGCATTACCACTCCACAAAACATTAAATGAGATAGACTCGAGTGGAATACCTGACACATGGAAAAACGCGAACATAGCAGTAATTTTGAAAGAAGGGAAAGACAGAAAAGAGATTGGAAGCTATCGACCCACCTCTCTTCTAAATCTGGATTACAAAATATATACCATGATATTGGCAAATAGATTAAAAGAAATAATACCAGACATCATAAATGAGGACCAAAATGGTTTCATACCAGGTAAACTGTTTTCTACCAGGTAGAAAAATAAGCGACAACACCAGAATAGTCCTAGACATGTTAGAATATTATGAGGCCCATAATGAAAAACAGCTGGGGATGATGTTGGTTGATGCCGAAAAAGCCTTTGACAATATACATTGGGATTTCATGATAGAAGTGATGAGAACATTAGAACTAGGAGATAAATTCTGTAGGAGAATAGAAAAAATCTATACGGAACAATCAGCACAAATTATTGTCAATGGCAAAAAGTGGGAACATTCAAAATTCAAAAGAGTACCAGACAGGGATGCCCAATATTGCCTCTCCTGTTTATCCTGGTATTAGAAGTTTTGAACAGAAATACAGTTGTCCCTCCACATTCGCGAACTTGACATTCGCGGTTTTGGTTATTCGCGGTTTTGGGAGGGCCCCCGCGGGCCCTCCCAAAACCGCGACACGGGGCCTCCAGAGTCCCCGTGAAAAGACCTGGAGGGAGCGGGGAAGCCCAGGCAGGCCTCCACGGGGCCCCCGGAGGCCCTCCGGAGGCCCCGCGAAGGCCTGAGGAGGGGTGGGGAGCCTTCGCGGGACCCCCGGAGGCCCTCTGGAGGCCCCGCGAAGGCTTGGGGAGGGGTGGGGAGGCCTTCGAGGGACCCCCGGAGGCCCTCCGGAGGCCCCGCGAAGGCCTGGGGAGGGAGGGAGGGAGGGCCGGGGAGACCTCCGCGGGGCCTAGCAAGGCCCCGCGAAGGTCTGGGGAGGGGGGGAGGGAGGGCCGGGGAGACCTTCGCGGGGCCTAGGAAGGCCCCGCGAAGGCCTGGAGAGGGGGGGAGGGAGGGCCGGGGAGACCTCCGCGGGGCCTAGCAAGGCGCCACGAAGGCCTGGAGAAGAGGGAGGGAGGGCCAGGGAGACCTCCGCGGGGCCTAGCAAGGCGCCACGAAGGCCTGGAGAAGAGGGAGGGAGGGCCGGGGAGACCTCCGCGGGGCCTAGCAAGGCACCACGAAGGCCTGGAGAAGAGGGAGGGAGGGCTGGGGAGACCTCCGCAGGGCCTAGGAAGGCCCCGCGAAGGCCTGAAGAGGGGGGGAGGGAGGGCCGGGGAGACCTCCGCGGGGCCTAGGAAGGCCCCGCGAAGGCCTGGAGAGGGGGGGAGGGAGGGCCGGGGAGACCTCCGCGGGGCCTAGGAAGGCCCCGCGAAGGCCTGGGGAGGGGGGGAGGGAGGGCCGGGGAGACCTCCGCGGGGCCTAGGAAGGCCCCGCGAAGGCCTGTGGAGGGAGGGAGGGAGGGCCGGGGAGACCTCCATGGGGCCTAGCAAGGCCCCGCGAAGGCCTGTGGAGGGGGGGAGGGAGGGCCAGGGAGACCTACGCGGGGCCTAGCAAGGCCCCGCGAAGGCCTGGAGAGGGAGGGAGGGAGGGCCGGGGAGACCTCTGCGGGGCCTAGGAAGGCCCCGCGAAGGCCTGGAGAGGGAGGGAGGGAGGGCTGGGGAGACCTCCGCGGGGCCTAGGAAGGCCCCGTGAAGGCCTGGGGAGGGAGGGGGGAGGGGAGTCGTTATTCGCAGATTTTTCACATTCGCTGGGGTCCGCGGAACGGAACCCCCGCGAATGTGAAGGGACGACTGTATAAGAAAGAATGAGAATATCCCAGGTACTAAGATAAGAGGATTTACATATAAAGTAAGGGCATTCGCTAATGATTTGATTATATTTATGGAAAATCCAAAGGAGCAAATAGAAGAATGTTTAAACTCCATGAAAGAGTTTGGCGAATTTTCGGGATGTAAAGTTAACAAAGAAAAGACAACGATATTAACAAAGAACATGAATCCCCAGGAAGAGAAAGAACTTACAGAAATATCAGGATGTAAAATTAGCAATAAAGCAAAATATCTAGGAATATGGCTGACTAAACGAAATGAGGAACTATTCGACAATAATTATAAAAATACCTGGTTAGAGATAAAGAAGGAGTTGGAAAGATGGAGCAAACCAGGTTTGTCACTACTTGGAAAGATTTCAGCAATAAAAATGGTTGTCTTGCCTAGAGTCCTATATCTGTTTCAAAATCTACCAATTTTGAATAGTGATAAAGTATTTAAAATATGGGATAAAGATATCCATTTCTATGGGGAAAGAAGAAAGCGAGATTCAAAAGATCCTATTTGATAGACACAAGATTAAGAGGAGGTTGTGACCTTCCAGATCTAAAGCTTTATTATCAAGCATCGGTTTTAACTTGGATAAAGGAATGGGTAAATCTAAGAAATAGGAGGTTGCCAAATCTGGAGGGGCACGATGCCAGATTTGGTTGGCATGGCTACCTATTTTATGAAAAAGAAAAGCAAACAGAGGGTTTACCAACCACTGTGTACAGAAAGGTTTGCTGAGAGTCTGGGGGAAAATCAAAGGGACTTTTTATTTTAAAATCCTGCTATGGATATCCACTCAAGAGGCCTTTATGTCAAGATGGACAAAAACAGATTATTGGCTAAGGTATTCAGACATAGGAAAGAAAGGGGAGGATAATTTGTTAAGGATGGAAAACAGAGAAGTTTTGCAAGAAAGGTATAACATAAACTGGTTTGCATATAAACAGTTAAAAGAAAAATTTCTTGAGGATATGAAGAAAGAGGGGTTTGAGAAGGAATACAATGATTTAGACAAATTATTACTAGAGGAAAGTAGTAAAAAAGCCATCACAAAATTCTATAGCTTATTATTGATGAGATCTACAGAACGGGAGTATGTTAAAGAATATATGACTAAATGGGCACTAGATATGGGCGAGGCCATATCTTTAGAGGAATGGGAAAATGCAAGGAAAAGATAGTTTGCATTCACAGCATCTCAAAATATAAGAGAAAATTATATTAAAATGGCTCTTAGGTGGTATTATACACCTCTAAAATTGAATAAGATGAAAGCAAGTGTGCATAGTAACTGCTGGAAATGCAGGAAAAATAAGGGAACTTTAATGCATATGTGGTGGCATTGTGAGAAGATCAAAAAATTCTGGAGGCAGGTTCACAGGGCAATTATAGAGATTTTCCAAATTGATATTGTCTTTACCCCTAAGATGTACTTATTAAACATTTTAGAAGAGCTGGAGGAAGAGATAACATTTACTGGAGAACAGTCCTTTATATGATTATTGCAGCCAGATTGGTTATTGCAAAAAAGTGGAAGGTTACAGATCACTCGACGATAAATGAATGGAAAAACAGGCTGATAGACATGTTAGAATTAGATATTCTGACAAAAATGTTGCATAATATGAAAGAGAGCATGTGGAAGAAAGAGTGGAAACCAATTTTTGAATACTGAAAAGAAATGGGTGAATTACAGGCTAGTTACGTTATAGGAAGTTAAGCATCTCCAGCGAAGCAAGGAGTTAAGCCGATATAAGAGTGATCTAACATGAAACTGTTAAAGTCATTTTAAGTTTGCAATTTTTATGCTGTTAGTCTGATATTCACCAGAATACAAATAGGAAGTCACAGATAAGCTTCAGGTCCAAAACTCTTACTTTATTATATTTTTTCTTTTGGTTGAAGTTACATTATTAAAAATTATGCATAATCTTACCGATTTATGATGTATACAAACATAAGCATAAGAAACCAAGTTGTTTAAATATAAGATGTTTAATTGTAAATAAACAAATAAATAGAAGAATGCAAAAAAAAAAAAGTGAGGAAGGAAGGAAGGAGCGATCAGTGGCTACACCCTTTGCTGTCCTTCCAAATTGAAAGAACACCATTTAAAGCCCATTGAAAGTGAGGATGCAGGCGGGTGCATGTGTGTGAATGTGCGATCATCTGCTCAGACGATGGCATTTTTTACTGTGCCTTTAAACAAATGGAGTGGATGCAGGTGGGGGGGTTAATGGGTGATCGTCTGTGATCTCTTTACAATTTACTCTCTCTTTAAAATTTAAACCAAGCATGCAGGGGGGGGGCGGGTTAAAGTAGAAGGGTTCCCAGTGTAGAAATCCATTGAACAGGGTGATTTAATGCAGACATACACAAACCTACTTGCAGCTGGAATGGAAGCCTTTGTTTTCATCTGGTGAGGCTGAATCTATTGAATGGGTGACTGACCCCTCTTCTCCTTTCTGAGCCCGCCCCTGTTCACATATATTTCCGGTCATCACCAAGTACTGAGATATCTTGTTCCAGGGTGTTTAGACGTACAATTTTCCGAATCCTCCCGTGACTTTTTTAAAAAACCCGACAAACCGCATGACTGAAAGTTCCACAGGTTGCGTGATAAAAGGTGGCCCTCCTTCCCAAAATCCCGTGCCCGACACGATGTACGTGTAAACAGCCAGTGCTCAACACGAATTCCTCCCACTACTTTTTCACCGTGTAAACGGCACCTTGGGATCTTGTTTTTGTCACGGAAGAGGTTGATGTGTAAACAACAATCCCAGGATATTGTTCATCCCAGGACAAATCATGTAAACAATTAAGATACGAACTCAGGATGAAGATATTTCACTTCTCCCCAGGATAAAAACTGCCATGTAAAAGAGTTCATAGAATCATAGAGTTGGAAGAGACCACAAGGGCATCTAGTCCAACCCCCTGCCATGCAAGAATACATAATCAAAGCACTCCTTTCAGATGACCATCCAGCCTCTGTTTAAAAACATCCAAAGAAGGAGACTCCACCACACTCAGAGGCAGCACATTCCACTGTCACTCTTACCACCAGGAAGTTTTTCCTAATGTTTAGGTGGAATGTCTTCTCTTGTCAACTGAAAGTTCTCAAGGGAGCTTGCAGTGTTTTCAGGCCTAGCTCCAGGCTGATTGTCCCTGCCTCACTCCTAGGCCGCTTGGAAACTACATAGTAACTAGTGCTCACAAGAATTCCTTGATGTAACTCTAGGGTTGCCCCTTTGCAGGCAAGCTGGGGGTTGGGTGTATTGGCCAGAGGCACACTTGACCTCATCTTTTATTATTCTTAAAGAATCCTGTTAGGTAGCTTAACCTCAGGGAGACAGCAACTGGCCACAAATCAGCTATATAAACTGCATGATTGAGCAGGGATTGAAACCAGGGGCTTCACATCCCAGGACTCTTTAGGACATTGTCTTGGCAGTGAAAGTGGAATCATAGGGATTTAATTGTACAGTGCAGGTTTCCCCAGTTCACAACCCAAATGCTTCCTGTTATACAGTACTACAGTAGTTCTCAGTTCACAATTCAGTGTGTAACACCTGACATTTATCATTGTTAAATTTTCTTTTGTTAATTTATGTGCTTACTTGTGGCACTGATAGCACTTGAGATAAAATAATATCCTAGAAAGGGATTCTAGGAGTTGTAGTTGAAGAATTACTTTTGCAAGAGTTTAAAAAAGGTACATTTTTCTTTTGGACTACAGCTCTTTGGAGATTATCAGACGCAGTAAAAAGTACCTGAGGAAAACAAACAGGAGGATGTTCCTGTCCCACGAATGGGACCTGGTTTCACACAACTTTGTGCTCATCGTGTTCTGCTCCAATGCTTCTGCAGTTAGTTAGGTGATGCTTTTAATTGAGAGATGCTCCCATCAACAGGAACAAGGACGTTGTCCTGGTGTTCTCCTCAGGTACTTTTTTACCATGTTTGATAATTTCCTTAGAATCCTCCCAACCAGTATGGCCACTGGGAGTTATAGTCTAAGTCTAGGAGTTCAAAAAGTAACCATATTTCAAACTTTAATATTTTGTATACTCTCTCTCTCTCTGGCTTTTCTTCGCAAACGAAGATTCAAGAAGGACTCATCCCACGCTTTCTGCAAGCGTGCTGATGACTGAAAAGGCCATCCAAGATAAACATGTCCGGTTGCAGAAAGCACAGCAGAAGGTCTCCTTGGGTGATGTTTCCAGGTTGTGATTCTTTCTGCGTTGTCATTTCTCTTCAAGACTTGTTCAGCGTGAGCTCTCAAATAAGGCTGCAGCATTGTGGATAGTGCATCTCCAAGCCTCCCAATGTGAGGCCATGGTGGACCATTGTTGGTGATCAATTTGGCCAAGCCTGAAATGTTGTTTCAGGGAGTCCTTGTATCGCTTTTTTAGAGCGCCTCTCTTACCCTGACCCGTGGCAAGTTCACCATAGAATACTATTTTTGGGAGGCGATGGTACTCCATCCTAGAAATGTGCCCTGCCCAGCACAGCTGTGTTCTCAATATCATGGCCTCAATGCTGGTGATCCCTGCTTGCTCAAGGACAGCAACATTCGTCACATTGTCAGTCCAGTGTATATTTAGGATTGTACTTATACAGTGCTGATGAAAGTGTTCAAGGAGTCATAAGTGTTGGCGATAGGTGACCCATGTTTCAAACCCATAAAGGAGAATAGATAGTACAATGGCTCTATACACACTCTGTATATGGCTCTATACTGTATACTACAGTAATGGAATATATGCTGAAACTGAGACTGAACCAGAAATGAGTTTTGGCCTGCTGAATTCTGTTTGCCCTTGGGCAGTTGCTGAACAAAGCCCTGATCAGCTTCTGCTAGGCTGACCCTTTCTGCTCCTTCATTATTGGGAGTCTCTGTTTATAGCTAGTTGCTTGTTCTGGACTCTTGAGAAAAAGGGAATTTTCCCCTGTAGTATCTCAGACAGGGTGGTGAATGTTCTGATGGCCTCCCTCCAGTATGTTTCAATTGTTTGTTTTTTGGCTCTTGCAGGTGAAAGCTGTTTGAAGTCAAATACAACTCCTTGCTGGTAGGCAAAGCAATGCTGTGATTATGCAAACTCTACTTTCTGCTGAGACTGATTCCATTGCTCCAAAGTACAATCTGTCTAATTTAGTATGAGCAGAGTTGGCTGATTTAGCAAGAGCAAAGCTTTTTCCAACTACAGTTTATAGAATCCCCCAACCAGCACGATGAAGGCAACTAGCCATGCTGGATGGAAGGTTTCTGGAACTTGTAGTCCCCAAAGTAACATTTCCAAGCTCTGTTCAAAGAAAGGTCTGCCCTCCCTTCCTCGTGAAAAAAATCACAGTTTTGACCATTAGTGGGATTTTACAGCTAGATACACAGAAGGGAGTCTATGTAATTCAATGATAGCCTTTCTTTAGTTTTTATTAACACAATGATCTGCACCTATTGTTTTTTCACATCATTTACAGCAAATTGCACAAATAAGCAATACAAGCTGCACTACATTCTATCTGTCAATAAGCCAGAATTGGTGATGGCAGGATGGGTGAGAGAACTGCGTACCCAGCTAAATAATTGTCATTGGAGAGATTTAGGGGGCAAGTTCATAATCTGGAAACACTCCTAGGAGATTTTCACACAGGGGAAATAACCCCCGGGGAGATCGGGACAGAAATGGGGCTGTTCCAGTAGCAGAGCTTCGTTTCACACACACCCTTCCTTCTCCCGATCTCCCATCATCCTCCCTCCGTGCTGCTTCCATTTCACTCCCAGTATGTTCAGCTATTTTTTACTAATGAAGAACTTTTGTTAGTAAAAAATAGTGGGAGGAAAATGGAAGCAGCATGGAGGGAGGATGACAGGAGATCGGGAGAAGGAAGGGGGCATGCGAAACAGAGCACTGCTACCGGAACAGCCCCGTTTCTCTCCTGATCTCCCCGGGGGTTATTTCGCCCATGTGAAAATCTCCCTAGACTCAGGTGGCATCCTGTATTGAATACAGTGCATCCTTATTTCTTGGTTATGGTCTGGAAAGCCCTTTACCCCTTCATCAACAGTCCCCACTTCTAGGGAACAGAGACCTTACATTTATGCCCATAAGATTTATGCCCATAGGTTCGCCATAGCATCACCGTAAGTCAGAAATGACTTGAAGGCAAACAACAACAACAACATATTTCTTTTGCCAGATGAAGAAGCCAGTGAGCATTGAAAGCCAGCATAATGTATTTGATTCCTTTTGGTTGGAGAAAAGGAAGAAAAATATTGCCATATCTTTATCATATATTTGTGATTTATTTATTTTTTTATATTTTGCTGCATGGCCAACATGCTTACCCCTGAATATTCTCTGTAAACTCTATACATGTAATACCTACCTTTATTGCTGCTATTGTTATTGTTGTTTGGGGTGTTGTTTGTTTTGTTTTTACACTTAGATTAAGATGCGATCAACCTTTCTCTTGTTGAATATGTGTTGTTATCTGGATAAGGAAAAGCAATAGAAACATTTCATATCAAACAAATTACTGCACCCTTGAATGTAAGACTCCATTAGAACTGGATATTTTGTCATTTTAAAAGAGGGAAATATATTTACAACAAATTATTTGTTCATTCTAAACTAAGCTAAATCTAAACTATAGCCTGTTGTAAATACTAGACTCTCTATGTGGGCTTATGTATTATACCTCTTACATGTATGGCTTTTTGTACTCTGTGTGTGTATGAATTAATCCTGATTGCTGAATTTAATGGTCCTTTGTCTTTGCTTGTGATGAGCTGCCCAAATGCCTATGGGTATATTCTATAGGCGTGCATGAATGAAATCCAACTTTGCATGGGTGTGTGCGAACTATGTGCACATATGTGAGAGTGTAACAAATATATGCCTGTGCATATGTAAACACAGCATAAGCAAGAGACTTGCAGCTCCAGCACTTGGCATTCTCAGTGCAGTTCAGTTGCAAGGTTAAATAAATATCTGACTGCAGCTCAAGGAAATGAGTGAAAGCACAGAAAAAGAAGAAACCCAGATCTCTGGAGAGATGAACTCCATGCTTGGCCTGTTTGCATTCTCTTGGGCTGCAGCTTTCCCCACAGGCTCTACTGCCGATCTAGCTTCAACCTGCTGTTTTCAGACACCTCCTGACTTCTTTGGGAGCCAAGCGGACAGTGAATAATTCCTCTCATTCCTCCCTTGGGTTCCCTGCATTCCCTCCAGCTTACTGGCAGCTTCATGATCTTCTTTCAGTCACATCTTCCACTCTTTCTACTAGAATTCATTATAGCCAAGAGTGTTCCTTCCTTACCTGGGCATTCCTAGGCAGGGCGTAAGGAGGGAGGAAGCAAGTGATGACAAATATCTCACATTCTCTACCAATCCAGTAGGAAGTAGGTGAGTAGCAAGCTGAATGGCATCCAGGGAATGAGGCAGAGCACCAACATGAGATCTAGAGAGAGAGAGACAGCTTCAAAACACAGCAACCACCATGAGCAGCCGCAGGGAGTAGGGAAGAGTCAGAATCTTCTGTTTGGGATCACAATCTAAGCCGTCTGATGCCCAGGCATTTACTTTGTTAGTAATATACCTTTCCAGCTGGCTTCCATCTTTCATCCTGCCATGTTTGAAGAAAGAGCTGTGAGGCCTGACTATCTTAAAACCAGTTGAGCTGTTCATCCTGTGGCTCTGCTTGGTAGGCCTAATCTAAGGAGATTACCAGACAGGAACAAAAAAAAGTGTTCCTGTCCCACAATCTCCACTCCCCCGCCCTGTCCCATCACAATCACCCTCCCCACCGCACTTACCTCCTCTTCCATCTTCAGGGCAGCCCAGGAGTGAACGGAGCTCTAATGGAGCTCCATTTGCTTCCTGGAGTGAAATCCCGCCCATTCTTGCAAGAAGATGCAAGTGTGGGAAATTCAAAAGTAAAAAGAGAAATACACAAGAAAAAGTTACACCAGCACCTAAACACACTAAAAACATTACAAGTAACCTGGGGAGGGTCATAAAAAGTGTGTCACTTACCTGGATGTTCCAATCTCACCCGGAAGTGTTCTGGCAGGGACCAGCCATTGACGCTGGGCTCTCACCAGCATAACAGGGCACCTTTTCACTTGCAAGAACATCCGTGACAGAAACGGAATGGGGGATCTATTGATGGCTTCTCCTGTCAATAAAAAGCAGCGTCAGGCAAACGGCAGCAGAACGGGTGCATTATGAGGGGGGAACAACATCATCTAAAGCCCTTTTGCAATCTCCTGCCATTCGTGTAACACCACTTTTAACACATCTGATATTCTCCTAAATCTTTTCCTACTACGGGTCTGTTTACACTGCAGAAACAAAGCAGTTTGGTACCACTTTATCCACCATAGTTCTATCCTATGGAATCCTGGTATTTGTAGTTTGGTGAGGCACCAGAATTCTCTGATAGAAAAGGCTAAATACCTCACAAAATTACAAACACCAGGATTCCATAGGATAGAACTGTTTTGGATACAGTGTTTCAAACTGCTGTATTTCTGCAGGGTAGACAGGCCCCATCTAGAGCTTTGAACAAGAGACCTGTCACAGCTCATGCCCTTTGGAGAAAATGCCCTTTGGAGAAAAGAAAAATTTCCTTTTCTTGGAGCAACAGCAACAATGGCAAGGCAGAGGACAGGATGGGTGTAGCAAAGATGCACACAATGACCTGTACATTCTCAAAAAATCAACTTATGTCATATTCTGAGTTGGAGAAGAACAGTTCAGGAAAATAGTGCTTGATTCATAATGTAGCTGAACATTATGAACTGGAAAAATTCATGTTCCAAGCCAAGTAAATACAAACTTTGGCAACATCACTAGTTTATATATTTTTAGCTGTTTATGCCTCAAGTTCTTTATTAACTTGTCTTACAGTAGATTTACATTTCCTAGTGTATGCTGTCTGCTTTATGTTCCCTATTTAGAACAGACTTCCACTTTTTAAGGGAACTCTTCCCGGTTTTCAGAGCCTCCTATCCTACAATTTCACCATGCTGGCATTCTTCTATAATTGCTCATATCTTTCCTAAGGTATGTGGTACTCTCTTTTGTATGATTTTCTATATAGTGTAGTAATTTCCAAAGTTTTCACAAGGATTTTGACTCTCCCATTTGTATCTTTCAGTTACCTTTTATCCAATCTGTTCATTATTAGAAATATAATATTTTAATGTTAACTATTGCTATGGTTGACTTTCTGGATAATTTTCCATTCACACATAGGTTGAATTTGATAGCATGAAAGTCACTGTTTCCAAACAACATGAGATACCGTATATTCCGGCGTATAAGACAACTTTTGAGCACTCAAAAGTGCCCTCCAAAATCGACAGTCGTCTTATACGCCGGATATACTTTGCTTCGCCTCCCTGCCTATCTCCTGCCTCTTCGCAAACGGAGCGAAGAGGCAGGAGATGGGGCAGGGGGGTGAAGCAAAGTGTTTTGCAGTTCATTCGCCCCCCTCCTCTGCCTTCTCCCCCTTTGGGGAGCAACGGAAGACAGTGGAGGGGGGCAAACGTTGCGGTTTGCCGCCGCCGCTCGATTGCCTCTGCAGCGGCCGAGGCAAACCGCTAGATTCGCCCTTCTCCCCCACCTTCCTTGAAGGTGGAGGAAAAAGACGAAAATGCCCCGTTTTGCTCCACGACCCCGATCCCTCCTTCTGGGCTCCCTTCCGAAGGGAAGGGTGTGTTCCATCTTGTTTAAAGGAAGCAGCCATTAGGCCGCTCCTGAAAAAATCTTCCCTTGACCGCCTGGACACAAACAACTATAGGCCGGTTTCTATGTTACCATTCTTGAGCAAAGTGATCGAGAGGGCAGTTGCGCTTCAACTCCAAGTGGTCTTGGATGAAACCGATTATCTAGACCCATTTCAAACTGGTTTTAGGGTGAGATTTGGAGTTGAGACTACCATGGTTGCCTTAACTGACGACCTGCATCTAAGCATCGACAGGGGTAGTGTGACCCTGTTGGTGCTTTTGGACATCTCAGCAGCTTTCGATACAATAGATCATAGCATCCTCTTGGATCGCCTGAGAGGGTTAGGAATCGGAGGCACTGCGCTCCAGTGGTTCCGGTCCTTCCTCTCGGGCAGGTCCCAGAGGGTGTTGCTCGGGGACAGTTGCTCCAGCAGAAAGGAGCTTACTTGTGGTGTTCCGCAGGGTGCCATCCTGTCCCCGATGCTGTTTAACATCTATATGAAGCCGCTGGGTGAGATTATTTGGAGTTATGGGGCTGGGTGTTATCAGTGTGCTGATGACACCCAGATCTATTTCTCCTTGTCCCGATCGTCGGCCTCAAATTCTGATGGCGTCTCTCCTCTTAATGACTGTCTTAAGGCAGTAATGGGCTGGATGAGGAAAAACAGATTGAGATTAAATCCAGACAAAACGGAGGTGCTCACGGTAGCGGCCCCAAAACCAGGAGTTGGATTGCAACCTCCAGTCCTGGACGGGGTCACGCTCTCCGTTAAGGACTGTGTTCGCAGTCTGGGGGCGCTCCTTGATTCATCGCTTCAGATGACGAGTTAGGCGAATGCGACAGTCAGGAGCGCCTGTTATCAGCTTCAGCTGATACGCCAGCTGCACCATTTCCTGGAAGTAAAGGACCTCGAGACTGTGGTGCACGCGCTGGTAACCTCTCGTCTAGATTTCTGCAATGCGATGTACATGGGGCTGCCCTCATGCTTGGTCCAGAAACTTCAGTTGGTAAAAAATATGGCAGCCAGAGTGGTCTCGGGAACATCTTGGAGAGACCATATAACTCCAGTGTTAAGATCTCTCCACTGGCTGCCTATCAGTTTCCGGGCCCAGTATAAGGTGTTGGTTATTACCTTTAAAGCCCTAAATGGGGGTCCAACTTATCTCTGGAACCGCCTCCTCCCATAAAATCCTCCCCGCACACTCTGGTCCTCTGGGAGGAATTTGCTTCAGCCACAAAAATCTAGGCTGTCTGCAACCTCCCAGAGGGCCTTTTCAGTAATCGCCTCCAAAATGTGGAATGACCTGCCAAACGAGATCCGTCAGATAACAAGCTTGAGTAGCTTTAAAAAAGCACTAAAGACGGATCTCTTTCGGCAGGCCTTTCCTAATTAGATTCCGGCCTCAGGGGATCCTGGCTTCTTTTAGTCCGCTGGCCACTTATTGTATTTTATTGTATTTATTGTTTTTAAATGTGTTTTTAGATCAGTTGGTTTTAATTTATAATTGTTTAATATTTTTTTTATGGGGGAGGGTGGGGGTGGGGGTGTTTGGGGATTTTATCTGTATTGTATTTTAATTTTTGTAAGCCGCCCCGATTGTTTTAACAGAGGGGCGGGGTATAAATAAATTTTTTATTATTATTATTATTATTATTGCCCTCAGAACAGTTTTTCAGGAGACACATGGGGCTATGAGGAAAGGAGCCTCCTGCCCCACTTCCTCCAGTGTGAGTGGAATTCTAGAAAGCATAACTCTGTGGAACTTTCACACTACACAATTACAGCACTATCATTCCACTTTGACTGCCATGGCTGAATCCTGTGGAATCCTGAGAATTCTAAATGTCTCTCCCTAAACTGGAAGTCCTAGGATTCCATAGGATGTTGTCATGGCAATTAAAGTGGAATCATAGCACTGTAATTGTGTAGTGTGGAAGGGCCCTGGAACCAATCCAGTGATAGCTGTAATGTATTGAACAAACTGATCTTGTCTACATTACATTGTCTAACTTTATATTTAGTAGCATGGGCCAGAATGCACTAAAGCAGGTACAAATGCATAACCATCTTAGTTACATAGCTATATAGTGTTGCCCAGCCCAGCCTCCCAAACCTGACTTACCTGTTCCCCTTTTGATTAGAAAGCAGCTAACTGATGTTCCCACCCCACTCCCTTGGAAGATCTCTGGTGCTACAGCCAGAAACAGGGTCCCTGTTGCAATTCCCCCTCATACTGGAGATTGCTTGCACAGGGTAAGTGGGGCAGTCATTCAGTAAGTGGGCACTGTGGGACTTTCACAGTACCTGTATATCCCCTAAACTAAGGAATATATAGGGATCATAAATATGAACCAGTCACACATTTGTGACTGCTGTAGTGAATTCCAGTCATGCTCTATAATTTGTACCATGTAAGCCTTCATTCTTTTTCCATTTGCATATGATCACCTGTATTATATTTGTTCTTTTTTTATGTTACCTCAAAGAATGAGTCTTAATCTCTGTGAATCCTATCTTCACCGTCAGAACACAGAATATGTCATGGAATATGTTCTGGACCATGTGCTCCTCAACATATGTTGGGTGTCCTAAGAAATTAGCTTAAAAACTGTCCTACAACCTACATGATCTTCCACTGTAGTTCAAGTAGATTCAGGACAAATGAGCTTTAGAAAGCAGTCAAATGCAACTCAATTTCACCACAGCAACTTGGTGTGGCCAGCATACTGTGTCATCAACTAAATGGGTTGTTTTATGTGGTCTTTGGTCCTTAAAACCAAGAGTGGCTTCTCTGGCTGTTCTCACTGTGTGTAGCTCTTATTTAAAACATATTTAAAAGAAGTAATTTTGTGTGCTTTAAAATAACTTCTTATCTGTTCATATGTAATGTGAAAACATTAACATTTAAAAATAATGGCCAATATACTCGAGATTATCGGGCACTTGAAAAAAGCCCCTAAGGAGCTTGTGAGAATAACGTCACTTTACTTTGAACAGATCCCAGTATTGCACATGTTGTCATTCTGGCATGTTTGCTCTGTCCTCCCTCCATGCTAATGTGATGAAAAGGCATCACTTTTCATTAGCGGGAGTTTCTGCTAATGAAAAGCAGCACTTTTTTCATCACATCAGCACGAAGGAATGACGGAGCAAACACGTGAGGCGGATGATGTCGTGCGATACCGGGACCCATTCCTGATACAGTGATGTTGTTCTCACGAGCTCCTTTGGAACTTTTTCAAGTGTCTGATAATCTCCTCTATCAGCTACTTAGAGAACACTGTTATCTAGATTTACTCATCTGTAACTGTTCCATATTCACAATCACTACTTAGTTGTAATTATGACGCTATTGACACAATTGTAACTCCCCTGCCAAACCTACTTTACCAGATATAGTCGTCCCTTCACATTCGTGGGGGTTAGGTTCCATGGACCCCAGCAAATGTGAAAAACCTGCGAATACTGATTGCCCCCCTCCCCCACCAAAGCGACCATGGGGCCTCCAGAGGCCCCATAGTTGCTTTCCACGGACTCCCCACTCCCTCCCAAGGCCTTCACGGAGCCTCCGGATACCCTCCCGAGGCCCCGTGGATGCCTCCCCAGCCCTCCCCCCTCCTGCCCAGGGCCTTCATGGGGCCTATGCAGACGCTCTGTAGGCCCCATGGAGGTCTCCGCAGCCCTCCCCACTCCCTCCAAGGACCTTCACGGGGCCTCGCGAGGCCCTGTGGAGGCCTCCGAAGCCCTCCTCACTCCCCCCAAGGCCTTCATGGGGCTTCGTGAGGCCCCGTGGAGGCCCCCATGGCCCTCCCCCTCCCTCCCAGGGCCTTCACAGGGCCGTGCAAGGCCCCATGGAGGCCTCCGCAACCCTCCCCACTCCTCCCAAGGCCTTCACGGGGCTGCGCAAGGCTCCGTGGAGGCCTCTGCAGCCCTCCTCACTCCCCCCAAGGCCTTCACAGGGCCGCGCAAGGCTCCGTGGAGGCCTCCGCGGCCCTCCCCCCTCCCCCCAAGGCCTTCACAGGGCCTCCGGAGGGTCTCCGAAGGCCCCGTGGAGGCCTCCCCGACCCTCCCCACTCCCTCCCATGGCCTTCATGGGGCCTCCGGAGGGTCTCTGAGGGCCCCGTGCAGGCCTCCCCGGCCCTCCCCTCTCCCCCCCAGGGCCTTCACGGGGCCTCCGGAAGGTCTCCGAAGGCCCCATGGAAGCCTCCCCGGCCCTCCCTGCTCCCTCCCAGGGCCTTCACGGGGCCTACGGAGCCCCGTGTCGTGGTTTTGGGAGGGCGGGGGGGGGGCTCCCAAAACCGCAAATAATCAAAACCACGAATGCCGAGTTCGCGAATGTGGAGGGGCAACTGTATACAATTCCTGGGGAGAAGAAGGTCCATTCTGCCAGCAATTAGAGCATGGGTGAGTGCTGTTTCTGTCAGGTTGGGTTCAGCCAGGAGATGTTACTTCATTAAATATACAGTAGGACTCTCGTATCCACTGATTCATTATCCACTGATTCAATTATCCACCTACCATAGAGTCTTCCTAGAAAATGTATCCTCTCTAGCCATTTTCTAGGTCATCCAAGGCAACTCTATTGTATTTTAAACTGGAAGTCCCATTATTTTCAATGGTGTTTGCTATTATCCATGGTTTTTGGTATCCACACACACACAGAACAAATCCCCAGCGGATAAGGGGTTCCCACTGTAGAGTCAACCCTCCATATTTGCAAGGGAGATTGGTTCTAGGACCCCCCCCAAAGATACCAAAAACTGCAGATGCTCAAATCCCTTATATAAAGGGAGTTCATATAAAACTCAGATGCTGCCTAATCTCTTCCAGCCCACCTCCACACACACCCAGGGCAACTGCCATGCAAACGTGCAAACCCCAGCCTCTCCTCCCCTCCCCACCCAACCATGACAACCAGTTCCCTCTTTCCTCTCGCTTGCTCTCTCCCCGCCCCACCTCAATGGCTCCTTTGTCCTCAGCAGAGGAGTACCGCAGAAAAGCTTCCACCATAGTCCTCTTGCAAGGCCACCAGGCAGGGCAGGGGAGAGGTGAGATGTCCCACACTGCATTTTTTTAAAAAAAATTAATACTGTGTTTTTTGAGTTTATTAAATATTTGATTTTTTTATTATTATTATTTTCGATCCACAGTTGGTTGAATTTGTGGAGCCAGAGCTCGTGGATCCAGAGGACCCACTGTACTTAACTTAGTAGTTGATACAGAATACTGGCCAATGTTTTTAATTGTTGTGTATTGCCACAGGGGCCCTAATGGGCTAAGAGGAGAATAAATACTTTAAATATGTAATCAATCTATCTATCAGTTTTATATTTATGTTTTTAATTGTTGTGTATTGCCACAGGGGCCCTAATGGGCTAAGAGGAGAATAAATACTTTAAATACATAATCAATCTATCTATCAGTTTTATATTTATAAGGTACAGGTGACCATTACTGTTATCAAGATAATTACTGAAAAATTCTTTTATGGGCACAGATATTTTTTAAAAGATCATGCTCCTCATCAAGAGTAAGAGTTCAAAATGTATTGTTTTATCAATGGTTCAAACTATAAGCACTTGTAAATTGACCCTGTTCTTCATTTTCAGCTTGTATCTCAGCCATTTCTCAAAACTTTCATGCAGGGGATGACTTAGGGTTACCATCCTCCTTTTCCTGGAAATGTCCTCTTTTTTAGAGCTAAAATTTCTGTCTGAGGGGGCTTCTAAAAATGTCCATGTTTTATTACAAAGTCCCCACATAAACACCTCTAAAACATGGAAGCGAGCAGCCTTATTATTATTATCTATTTATTGCAAACCTGTGGGACAAAATGAAGGCCCATATAGAGAAAATCCTATCACTAAGGATGGCCAAGATTATAGTTTGTGAATTTAACACTATCACTCTGCACCAATGGGACTCACTGTCAGCCTGATGAGGGTATAGAGTCGGAGGAGGAATGGCAGGGAATGGCCCTAGGGACCCTGGCACAGATTTATCTATACCCATGCCAGCAGGGAAGCCTGCCAACCTAGAGGATCTAGTAGAGAAAGAGCCTGGTCCAAGTGGGCTGGCATCAGTCCCAGCAGAGAGTCCTGCCAAAGGACAAAGAAGAAGAGAAGGACTTACCTCCACCATCGTATACCCAGCAGTGAACTCAGAAGGTGACCATAGAGTTGTCCTGAAAGACCTAGAAAATGCCTAGAGAGGTGTTTTCTCTAGGAATTTCTAGGTCCTCCAGCACAACTCTATGGTATGATTGAGCTGGAAGTTGTTCATTTCAATAAGATTCGCTGTTATCTGCAGTTTTGCGTTTCTGTGGTAAGTCCAGAAATGCATCCCCTGAAGATACAGGGATCAGACTGTAACCTATAGGTCTTCCTTCACTGTCCATTCAAAACATGTTTAATTGCAGTTAAGGGCCAGTCTTCACTTTATCCCAATGAGGTCCAGTCTAGCCAAAGATGAATACTTTCAAGCTCCACAATTTTCTAGGAAGTATATAGTACATAGCATCTTAGGGTATCGTGGCATAATCTTGGTGTTGTATACAGTGAAGTATACACTGTGGGTATATATCCGAGCATAATTGGGGATGCAACCAAATGCAGCAGTTATAAAAAATTATGCTCACCAGCAAATAAGAAGACAACTGACTAGTTGTGACATCCTATAGAAGGAGGGGCACTTTGAAAACACCTTGCTTCTCTGGTTGCATGTATTGGCAATTATTTCATTTGATGTATTGAGCTTTAAAAGAGCTATCCTTTTGAAAAAGCTGGAATGGGTGCATGAAGGGGAATTGCTGGGGTAGTGATGAGCTGCACGAAGTTAATGGAGTGAACTCATAGTTAGAGACAGGTAATAGGGTTATTATTACCTGTCAGGGAAGGTTGATAGAAGCTTAATTTCTTCCTACTTTGGGTTAAATAATTGGGCAGCTGCTATTTCAATGGAAAGACATGTTGTAGAATTGCCACAAAAGTTTACCAACCTTGGCCTGAAGTATCTAAAGGAGCTTCATCAAGAAGCTCATGAAACAGGAAAGCATGTAATGACACCTCCAGTATTCATCAAATACTATTTGGTTGTAATAAATGAGCCAATAAACAGTAGTTCTGTAACCTTTGGAAGCAAGTCTCATAAAAGAAATCTGAAAGAACTCAGCAATGTTCTATAGAAATAACCATGAGCCATGAGTGAAGAAAACTCCCAGGGGTTTAGGTGATGAAAAATATCCTCAAAGAATGTGGGCAGAATACCTTTTGTCCAGATGAACTCCTGCCAGGATTCACCATATCGGGAAGGAGGAGGGCAGAAAACTCCATGTAGTTTGCAACTACAGCTTTTGCTGTTTCTTGCAATCTTTTTTTTTTTTAAGTACATGAACATACACATAACAACCCATTTGAACAATCAATTCAAATGGGGGGACATCCAGGAAGTCAAAATGTGATTGATCAGATGTGTGTGGGGGTGAGCTTGCCAGCAACGAATCAGTCAGAGCCGCCATTGTTGGTTTTCGCAGACACAATTGTGTGCTTTTTTTGAGCGGCAGAGCAAAAAAAAAAAAATATTTTAAGGCAGATCACTCTTCCACATCTATTGTTTAACAAGGCAAAAAAGGGAGGAATGGAGGGTGCTTTTGGGGAATAATAAGGCAGGTAATTCACTCACGACACCATCTTTTCTCGCAGGCATATGAACTTCAAACTCAGATAGCTTTCCATGCCAGTGATCTTGCAAATGAATCATGGGGGCAAATGAACCTTGCTGTGATACTGAGGTAATGAGCTATTTTAGGCAATTAATTCTCCCATCTGACTGAGCCCCCAGACTCCTGTTCTAGTAAACTTTAATACTTAGTTCTAATATACTTTAACACACAGTTGATTTAGGACAAGGAATGATCAAAACCATGAGTATTCCTTGCCTAAGAAAACCCTATGAAATTCATGGGCTCACCATAAGTTGACAGGCAATTTGAAGACAGCACATGCTGTGGCCTAAATCCAGTTACTAGTCCCAATTTAGCACAGGCCCATTGATTCAGTGGGATTTACCAAAGTGTTGATTTTCCATTCAGCTACTGATCCAGTTGGTCTATTCCAGTATTTGCATCTAGTATTTGGATTTAGGCCAGAATCCCTGGCCCACAATTTCTGCTTTGACAACTGTAATTTGTTGTTGTTGTCATGTGCCATCAAGTCAACTCTGACTTATGGTGACCCTATCATAGGGGTTTCTTAGCAAGATTTGTTCAAAGGAGGTAAAATAGCAGAAAAGTGCTGTTTGAGGCTTTCACTGCACCAGCACACATGCAGAAGGTGCACAGTGGCCATTTCAATTGTCTGTGGGACCCACTGATCTAGCTGCATGTCTACGTACTATGCTTTTGACAAGAGCGGAGCTTCACTTACATCATTCCACATGCATATGGACTTAGCTGAAGCATAAGAAAATGAGACTGAAAAATTCTGGGTTTGTGCTTTTCAATGTAATCTAGGAAGGAAATGGTACTTCTTTGAGAAGGGAAAGTATGTGAACACCTATTAGACTCCTCTTTGGTATAGTAAACATCAACAGCAGAGGCTGGAAAAGTCAACATTTTTTTTTAACTACAACTCCTAGGATCCAGCAATCAGCATGCTCACTGATCCAGAGAGAAGTCTGATCAAAGTTATTCTGTGATGGCAGGCTATGTCCTTGCAGAAATGGCCTTAAAACATTTTACAGGAAAGGCAAATGGTGCTCCCAGTAGCAAAACAATAGTAAAAACAGCAGCAGCAGCAGCAATCGTAATAAATGAAATATTTGGCAATTTGCTGCCCTATTGGAAATAAATGCCTTCAAACAGGTTTCCTTGTTTCTTTCAGTGAATCATATTGCTTGGGTGCTGCTACCAATGGCACCATCCTTTTGTGACTATTCATTTTTTAAAGTTATCAGTCTTGAGGTTTGGAGACTAAAATTTTTGGAGACTGAAATCTACATTTTAAAAGAATCAAAGATAAATTTTAAAAATTAAACATAATATAACTGAAGTGGAAGTCTGAGACCTATGGTTTTGTTTACAAAGACAGTACTGTTGTTCCTAACAGAGGCAGGAATAACGGCCTAGACCCCAAAACAGCACTTAAACCAAACATTTCCTGGCTAGTGTCAGTTATTCCACATCAATTCAGCAATGAAGGAGTTAAAAGTACCAGCCAGCAGCGCCTTTCTTTTCTTTCCCCCTCTCCTAACTCTTTGTTTTACAAAAAACACATCATCAGAAAACCTGCTCAGAATCCTCTCAGCCAGTGACACAGAAAATTCACATCCAAGGGAGCTGCCAGGGCAACAACAAATAGCAACAGTAAATACAGCTGCCTAAATTTCACTGGATGGTGCTGGCCTGCAGTCTGGGGATCAGAGAGGGCGTCATGCTTCAACAAGACTTGCATGGCGTCTAGATTTCAAGAGGATGCTCTGCTTCCCCCCCCCTCTCACTTTACCCTTGCTCCAGCTCAGACATTCATGCATACCTCCTGTTCCTCTGTATGTTTCTCCCTTTAAACAATAGTGAAGGTTTCATCCCCCCCTCCCACATCTTCTATGTTGGTTCTTTTTGAACTAGTTCTCTTAGATCATGATCTATTTCACATCCGCACCCACTTCTTTATGTACTTTTCCTTTCCTGGCTTCCCAGTCTCAGCCTTTCCCTTCCTCCCATCTACCCCGTTTTCCATCCCGCCTCTCCAAATTTCCTTTTGTAAAGCAAGAAAGACTGGGCTCTCTCTATTAGAATTGAGCACTTAACTCTGTTTAACTCTGGTCATTTAAGTGTGTTTCATTGAGGGAGAAACTTTTTTTCTAAAGAATAACAAGCAGGGGGAGGGAGATGAGCATCCCCTGCAGTCCCAATTGGAAGTGTCTCTTCCCTTCATACCAGAACTTGAGGAGGGGTGGACTAGTTGCAAAATAACAAGTTAATTGTAATTATTTATTTTTCCACTAGTACATTTATAACTGTATTGCATCGTAACTGGAAACTAATCAAGCACAACACCAGTGGCGGCACTAGGGGGCTGCGGAGAGGCCAAACCGCATCAGGTGACACCATCAGGGAGAGGGGTGACACCTGCCTCAGTGACACCACAGCACAACACCATTTTGCCATGCAGCATTTTAGTTGCTTTTATAGTGATTGGGATGTGGCCTCGGGGTATAATTCTTCATTTATGTTGTTCTCAAACGAAAAAGTAATTTTAGAAATTTTCTTCTTGCTGTGAAAATGTCTTTGAAATTTGTGCAGTTTGAAGACCATTTGTGGTTCAGGACTCATTCTGTGCAAAATTCACATGGGTTTCTGTACACAAAACAGGTTTTTCTTGTGCAGAAAACAATATTTCTGCACAGAAATATTGCTATTTGCTCAGAAAATGCGGTTTCCTGCATAGAAAATACTATAGTTAGGGACTTATTCTGTGCAAAATTCGCACCTTTTTGTTTTGTTTTTTGTTTTGTTTTGTTTGCACAGAAAGCAGTCACTGGAGTTGTAGATTGACTATTTAGTTAAGGAGACTTTGTTTGTTTGTTTGTTTGTTTGGGGATTTATACCCCACTCCTAAGCCACAAAGTCTCCCAGAGCAGCTTACAAATTGTTTAAGCAATAGCAATTTACACATCTACACTGCATTAAACAGTTTCCTTGTGGGTTAGCTAATTGCCCCCACAAGCCAGGTATTCATTTTACCGACCTATGAAAGGATGGAACCCTGAGTGAACCTTGGAGTCTTCTGGGATTCAACTTGCAACATGGTGGCTTGCAGTACTGGCATTTAACCACTGTGCTACAGGACACAACTAAGGTCTTGTCTATACAAGGGGGGGGGGATACGAACTTGTCCAAAAAGGCAGGTGTTCGTAATGATGCAATCTGCCTACACGGCCAAAAGAACCCGCTAAACTCCACATGACCCCCTAGCCAGCTGGCAGCTGCAAGGGATTTACTCACAATTTTAAATCTGCCACTGCCATTTAAAAAAAAAAAACAGTTTCCCACTTCGTATTTACAAATAAATAAAATTAAATTTAAAAGTATAAAATTGCCGTTTGGGTGACTTACCAGACCCTTCCAACATGGCGGCCACAGCTGCTTTCCCTCATTACTAGCTCCACCCCCTGTGCTCATCCAGCCAATCAGATTGCACTGCCTGTTAGTATCTGTGCAAATGTGAGTGTTCAAACAGTCGCACATTCAGAAGTCAACGGAGCTTTTCACAAAATCCATACGAAGCTCGTAATATCTCCTGCACTGACCCCCCCCCAACCCCTATCCACCTTAAGATCCAGCTGGCCCATTCAGCCAGCAGTGGAGGTTTGAGGGTGATGACATTTCCGGCCCCTCCCACCAGCAAGTGAAGCTGCAACAAGGATTTGCAATATTAGACCTGCAGGTCCAATACCTGCAGGTCCAATACCAATTGTTCATTGGGAGAAGAGGATGGAAACATTATCTTCCTTGCAGTCTGATCACCAGCTGAATGGACTTCCTTCACCTGATCTGGTGGCTGTCTCTTAAGGTGGATTGCAGCCGCATTAACATAGGTTTCCAGCAAGACTACATAGTCTTACTGAATACAGATCAGTTACAGATTCCTAACTCTAGGCTACAAATCTGTAACAGCAATACTGAATGCTAGCCATGATCTTCTGCACAGGAAACAACATTTTCTCTGCTGAAAATATTACTGTGCATAAATATTATTTTCTGCACAAAAATGCTGTTTCCTGCACAGAAAATAATGTGAGCACATGTTGCAGTGTGTGGGCCAGTGTAGTATAGTAGTTCTGCATGTGGAACTACACTACAGCTGATCTTTCACTGGCCTTGGACCCACCTGTACAGTCTCTGCAGCCCCACCCCGTGGCTATTCTGTGTCTGGACAGAGAGTGGTAAAGGATCAGAGAAACGACTATGTCCCTATAGCAAGATGCAAAATGATTACATCCTCAGTTGAGAGCTGCTTTGGTCCTCTAGTGGTGTCAGCAGAGGATGTAATCATTTCATGTCTTGCTACAGGCATATAGCCAGATGCTTCTTTGCCCCCAACCCCAACATCCACTACTCTTCAGTAGGCATGGAATGGCCACGGGGTGGGCTGCAGTAACTGTAGAGTAGATCCGGGGGGGGGTGCAATGGAAGAAGGGAAATAACAACCTCCACATTGACCAAAAAGAGACATATCTGACATGAGTTTGACTTACACTTGTACATACTACTAACAGGATGCCAGCCAATAAGTCCCAAATGGTGAAGAGTCTTGTCAGTCCAGGAGTGTCTTCATCGGGTTTGCTGACACTCATTCTTCAAGAAACACATTTTTTCCAACCATTTTTGGAACATTTTTAAATCTTCTTTCCATCTCTGTTGTGGCCCTTCTAAATGATGAAGAGGGAATATCACATGGTTCAAGTACTGATACTGCTTTGTCCCATATTGCAATTGTGGGGATTCAGGCAATGACAAGGATATGCCAGGCAGAGAGCATGACCTCTACCGTGGGTCAAACGTCTGCAGCATTCAAAAGGGGCTTCTTTAAAAAGCAATTAAATGTTACTATTTTTAAAATTCCTTTCGAAAAATTGGAGTGTGTTGTTGTTTTTAAAGGAAGCAAGTATAATGGTAAATTCCGGAGGCAATGAACCCACTCTAGCATCTAGTCTGAAATTTGGAGCTATTCCAGCCAACTTCATCACCCCTAAAATAACAGCCGAGACTGTAGATCTAGCCAAGACTGTTAACTAAGTAGCATCTCCTGTCCTGCCCCAGTCCTGTCTTATTGGACAGCAACTTCTGTGAGCAATGGGGTTCTATTCTCCTGTTGATTGGGGGCATAGCAGACTAATATTTCCACCCCACTCCTGCGAGCAATCTCTGGTGGGATCCCTGTTCCAATTCCTCCTTACACAAGAGATTGCTTGCAGTAGGAGGCTACAACCCAATTGACAGGCAGAACCCCATTGCTTGCAGTGACTGATGCTTGGTAATTCCCAATTGGAGGACTTTTACAATCCGTATGTATTCTCTATTAAGGCCTAAATACCCTAAAGGCACCAGATCCCATCTGATCTTGGGATCAGCTCTGGTTAGTAGTTTGAGAAGGGACCACCAATGAATACAAGATGCTGTAGTCTACATTTCAGAGGCAGAAACTGGCAAAATCACCTCTGAGTATGCCTTGCCTAAGAAAATTCTATGAATTTCATGCAGTCACCATAAATTGATAGGCAACTTGAAGGCACATATGCACACATATGTGTATTCTCTATGCCATTGAATACATAGGAGTCATGAATACAAATCAGTCATGAATGCAGATTTTCAAATAAGATGTGATAACTGTAAACAATTACTTTTTTGCAGTTATCTTTCCAAGTTCTGCCCCATATATACAGCATATATACAACAGGCCTGCTATTCCCAACAGGAAGAAAGATCGACACAGGCACTACTGAGAGTTTTCCCCTCATTAGGAACTGCTGGGAATGGGGTTCCTCCAGATGCAACCAAAAGGTTAAAATCCCTACCTCCATACACAACATGGTCCTCATCCAGCTCATATCTCCTGCTGTGACTGTCTGTATTGATTGAAGCGTAATTAATTATGCAAGGGCAAACAATATAGCAATCATCACATCTAGGCCAAATCCACACTACACAAATAATCCAGTTTAAAACTGTATTGTTTGCCATGGCTTCTTCCTATAGAATCCTGGGATTTATTGTGAAACACCAGCACTCTTTGGCAAAGAAGGCTAAAGACCTTATAAAACTACAAATACCAGTTTCAGTAGGAAGGAGCCATGGCAAATAATCCAGTTTCAAAATGGATTATTTGTGTAGTGTGGATTTGGCCTCATCTAACTGTAATTCACTGGGGACTGAAGTGCTGCTGATGTGTGTACTAGGCATCAAAGATGGCAATCTTTTGCTCATCATTGCTAGCTGAAGTAAACTCATAATAATCACTACAAGGCAAAAGCAATAATCACCAAAACCAAATCAAGCTTGGCAAATTACTTTTAAGAATGAATATAATGACATCAATAGGAGTGTAGTGTCTAGTTCAAGGGAAGTAATAGTGCCACTCCATTCTGCTTTGGTCAGACCTCACCTGGACACCACAATTCAAGAATGATATTTACAAGCTGGAACATATTCAGAGAAGGGCAAGATGGTGGGAGGTCTGGAAGCTATGCTCTGTGAGGAGCGGTTTAGGGAGCTGGGTATGTTTAGCCTGGAGGAGAGAAGGTTAAGAGGTGACAAGATAGCCATGTTTAAATATTTGAAGGGATGTCATATTGAGGATGGAGCAAGCTTGTTTTCTGCTGCTCCAGAGACAAAGATATGGAGCAATGGACTCAAAGAAGAGAGATTCCATCTAAACATTTGGAAGAGCTTCCTGACAGTAAGAGCTGTTCAGCAGTGGAATGTGCTGCCTCGGCATGTGGTAGAGTCTCCTCAGGAGGTTTTTAAACAGAGGCTGGATGGCCATCTGTCAGGAATGCTTTGTGTATTCCTGCATGGTAGGGAGTTAGACTGGATGGCCCTTGTAGTCTATTCCAACTCTACGATTCTATTCTATGTTGAACCTGCCCATAACTGAGCGGCAGTAGGATGGTGCACTGGGACATAGCACTGCCCAGTTATGAATGGCTTCAACGTGTCATTATATTCATTCTTCTTAAAGTAACTTTCCAGGTTCTGAAACTAAGGAACAATATGTTCAAACCGACTTACCTCCCAGATAACAGGCACCTCTTTTACAATGTATTGCCTGAGTCAATGAGATGCAGGAATATACATTTACAATAGGAAATAAGATACATGTTCTTACGTTCTGAGCATTTAATTCTGGCCACCAAATTCCTGAAATCTGTAAAATGTAATCCTGTTTGTTGTAAGGTGTAAATATTTAGTCTCAACAACCCTTTGCAAAGCTTATCTTAAGCTGCAGCGCACAATCTTGTGCATATTTAACCAAAAGTAGAACTAGAAAAGGAACCATTCAGGTATTACCAAACCATTAGACTTGCAAGCTGCTTTGCTCTCTTGTGAATTCTAAAGATGTAATTAAATCGTTTTAAACTACACAAGCTCTTACAGCAGCTAGTCCTATGCAGGCTTATTAATTAATAAATACAGGGCTGTCTTCTTTCTCTTGCTGACAGGTTTTGTCCCATGGCAATGCTAACTCAAGTGTCTCTTTGCTTTCATTCTTCTGCTCCCTTCTACATCTTCCTCATATCAACCAGGTCCCTTCTCTCCCATATTAGGGGAACCAGGTCTCTTACTCTACAGAGAACAGTCTCTGTTTGAAGGGCTTTCAGAAGTAGTGGCTCCAACATTAGTGGGGACATTGAATCTGCTCTGGGATTTCATCCAGACTTCAAAGGAACGGCCTATGGTGCTTAACACATTTTGAGGATAGGGTTGAGCAATTTGCATAGAGACATTTGAGTTCAGACTAAAGCCCAAAGTGGATTCACCACGCCAGGTACCTGGAGTGCACCAACCACTGCTGCTCAGAGGACTGCTCTTGGTTTGAAAAAAAATTCCTCTTGTCACCCAGTCCAAGTCCAGTTCAAAGATAAAGAACCATAAAAAGGGTACAAAGGGGTTGAATTTGCTTCTCCACAGGTAGCATCTGATCTGCATATTGAACAAGCACACAGTGGACAAAGACTTTCCTGCTATGGTGAGATATATTGTATTTTTATTTGGATTATATCCATTCTTCCCAAATTTACATCTCTCTCTATCAATCAGTATATACAAATTTTATGCAAATTGATTTCCTCTCTTTGAGGGCACAATCCCTCTGTTTGGGGGCTGTTTGGGGGCCACTCTACCCAGTGTATAGCATGATGCTGTTAAGGTATGCCATTCTCTCCCTCAGCAAAGCACATAGGGAAAGCAGTGAGTCAGCATACAGCTAAATGGTTACTACCTAAATAGTGTACACATCTCATAGAGGAAGAGGATTGGGGCTGAAAAACCAAGGAAAAATATAGGGACGTGAAAATAGGGCTGGCATCAAATTGGTGACTTAAAGTTCAACTGGCAGCACCATTTTTCTCATCATTGCAGAGGTTGCAATTTTCTACTGACCTCACATAATATCTACAATCTCCCTGAACACATCTTTTAGCTAGAGAAACATCTCCATAGGCAGGTGGTGCCCAGTGGGGAGCAGGGGGCACTGGAGAAGCATCTGGCTGTGTTCTAAAAGCCAGATGCAGAACAATGACATCATCCACTGAGACCTTCAGATGACTCCCAGAGTTCTTTGTGAATGACATCATTGCCTGCATCTGGCTCTTGGGACATAGGAGATTATCAGATGTGGGAAATACGGCATTAAAATGTCAAAACAAGACCACAAAAGGACTTCCTTATCACATGATGTCTTGCCCCAGTGCTCTGCAAGCATTCTGCTGCTGTCAAGAGGATGTTCTTTTTTTTTATTAATGGGTAGAAGCCACCAATTGATCTCCCATAGTGTTGTTTTTGAGGTTTTGCTTGTGTACGGAAACGTACCCCATTCTGCTGGTATGATTCCAGCATCAATGGGTGGTCCCCGCCAGAACACTTCCAGGTGAGATTGGGAAAACTAGGTACCATATGCTCTTTTTATGAACCTCCCCATCTTGCTTGCAAGTTTCCAAGTGTGTTTCAGTACTCGTGTGTTCATTTTGTTTGGCAATTTAGGTGTTTTTGGACTTTTAAGCACGCTTATGTCTTCTCACGAGAACTGCTGAAATCTCACCCACAGAAAAACATGCAGGTAAGCAGCGTGAACAGTCGTATTGCCGGATTTCAGGGGGGTCTTGGTCTTGTTATTACAGCAGCATGCGAAAAGAAGTGTTATTTTGCAGGATACTTATGCTGTAAAATATAGTGCCAACAGAACATTTTTAGACTTTCATCTGATAATCTCCATAGTCAGATGCTTCTCTGATGCCCCTTGCTCTCAACAAGTCATTAACTGGTCATGGAGAGGGGACACCTGCAGTTAAAAGGTGGGTTTGGGTGGTTAAGCAGAGAGACATAGCATAGTTTCACATGCAGAACTTTTATACTATGTCTCCACAATGCAAGATCTTGGCTAAAGTCATAAGCAAGCAACTATGACAGAAGCTACTCACTGCTTCCAAGACATAGATTTCCAGTAGTTTTCAACCTTGTCAGATATGGGACTAACTTTAAACTCAAACATGTAATCAAGGATCCCTTTCTGAATTATTTAAAGAAAACTTTATCCCTTTACATATACACGCACATCTCTTATAACTATTATGTTGGAAGCAGGGCACAAGATTTCAAAAGTGAGGACTTAACCAGAATCACAATGAATTTACACAGCACAATCTCATATGACGTAGTCTGTAAAATGTTAGACTGTAAGTCCTGGGTCCAAATACCTGGACAGTTATGACACTCAGTGGGCAATAAGCCAATCGCTGTTCCTCAGGGCCTAATTAGGCATGACAATAATCTTGGCACTAACAGTGACACAATTGTTTTTTGGTAGAATCATATAGAGTTGGAAGGGACTGCAAACACTATCCAACTCTTTGCAACATGAAGGAATACACAAGTAAAGCACTCCCAAGAAATGGCCATCCAATCTCTGTTTAAAGACCTCTGAAGAAGGAGAGCCCACCACCTTCCAAGGCAGTCTGTTCCACTGCTCTTATGATCAAGAAGGTCTTCCTAACTTTTAGGTAGAATCTTCTCATTTGAATCTACTGGTTTTTGTCTTAGACTCCAGAACAACAGAAAACAAATTTGTCCTTCTTCTACATGACATTCCTTCAGATATTTAACTATGGATATCATATCACCAGTCTTCTCTTCCCCAAGCTCTTACAGCAGGGCTGGTCAGCTGTGTCCCTCCAGATGTTGGAAGTCCCATGAGCTTTGGCTATTCAAGCTAAGACTGCTGAGAGTTTCAGTTGAGGAGTTGTTCCACCCTGTATTAGAGGAACAGTAACCATGCAAGAAGAAGAGGCAGTCAGATCCCCACCCCAACCCCCCAGCTTTGTGGCTGCTCCTTGTGTTGGGAGGACAACTTCCATTGGTGCCAAAGGAAACTTTTTCCCCAATGCACATAGAACACAGGCCAAGATCACAGACATATACACTGCCATTCTGTTCAGTAATTACTGCCCAATGCTCCAGTCAGCAAGTGACCCAGGAACCCAGTAGTTGTGGTACAAGAGCTGTCAACTAGTTAATTCAGTCCAGGTCAGTCACAGGTTAGCCAATAAGATGACAGGCAAAACAAGAGGGTGGTCAGCTGGTCCAGGAGTCATTATAACAAGTCAGCAGTCCAAATAAGCGAAGCCAGCAAAGAGTAAAACAGAGTCATTAATTGTAGCCTGTCCAAGGTCAGGAAAAACATGAACCCTGGAAGATTACTGCCAGTCAACAGGAAAGAAGGGTCGCACACAATAGAAACACTGGGAAATTTATAGGCAGCTGTCTCAAAAGACCAGGGGCCTAATTAATCAGTGTCTCCTATTTAACAGCTCCTGGGAGCAGTTTAACTTCTCCCTATCTCTTTGTCAGTCAGCAAAGGATGGTGGTAGGAGAGAGACAGTGGTTGGAAAGACCATTGTCATCAGAAGTTGTAAATTCCTGGTCATCTGAATCCTCTGTGTCTGAATCCTCTGACTCCAGAAGGTGAGTTACGTATGACAGTTATGATGTCATACATCTGCCTTACAACATCACAATTCAATTTTATGGTGGTTGTTCATGCAACAACCAAAAGTCCCTCCCCCCGAATAAAACAGCTTTTCAGTAGTGCAGCCTCCCTCCCAATCCATCCATTTCCATGTTGCTGTGGGGACAATGAGCAGAGACATGTCCACCTCTCTTCCTGTAGGTGGATGCACTGCAACAGGCTTCACAGAAGTGTCTGGCTATCTTCCTATAGCCAGAAACAGAACAATGGTATCACCTGCCAGAAGACCCCCATCAGTCACTAAGTGACCATGGAGGGGGACTCCTGCAAATAAAAGGTAGTATTTTGCGGGGGGGGGTGTCATTGCATGAAGTCAGTAGAGAATTCCAGTCTTCACAAGGATCAAAGAAATGACTTAAGATGGTAAACAGGATCCCAGCCAACAAGTAGGGATTCCTCCCCTCTTCCATAACTAATTTCACTAAGCAAAGAAAGGGGAAAAATCAATTTCACATCATGTTTAGTTTGGCCACGAGACTAACCTGTCTTATGTGATTGTTGCTGCCTAACAGGATTAATGCTGCCCTGAGCAATTTGGATAATGATGATGGTGGATGAAAATAACAACAAAAACAATTGAATGTTTAAAAATCATAATACCAAAACAAACAAAAAAAATCTCACATTATTTTCATTTACCACTAAATAAAGGTAGTGTGAGGTTAATCTCAAACACCAACATTTCTAGTTTTCTTTCATCTGCTGTTGATGTAGCTTTTAAGTCCCCAGTCACTGTCAAAAGTATTTTTTTTAAAATCGGTCTCTAAAATACATAACAGAGGGACTTTTAAGTTTCCTCTCATGCAATTGCCTAAGCACCTAAAATTCCTAAGAAACGAAATCTCAAAAGCCCCGTGGGGTGTGGTAAAGTGACCTATGCCCCTGGCCTCCAGCTAACCACTGAATGGAGACTGTTGCTTAGACAGTGATGATGTATCCTTACAAAGGCTTCTAACAATTTGACATTCACTCAAAGGTTTCTGTGACAGCCACTTGAGTACTGAAAAGGCAAGGGCATGGAAAATGAAGGCAGAAGGGGAAAACCACAGCAAAGGCAGGTAACGTGATGCCAGGCAACATCCTGGCTCCCCGCTAAGGCAGGTAAGGAGCAAATACTGTGGCCAATGGGGGAGAAGGAGGAGGGAACAAGGAAGGGAAAGCTCTTTCCCCATCATATTTACTGAATGGTGCTGAATTATGACTGGAGGCCAAGATCTGGCTTCAGGCGATTGCCTAAATCATTTAGGAGCTGACAAGGAAGGGAGGGGGAAGAATGTTCTTGTAATTCTTCAGTCTGAGGTACATTAAGGAGCCATAAGCCATGTCGAGAGCTTGAATTACATTAGAGAGATTATCCTGTTACAGTTCATAATCCTGGATAATATACCATCCTGCAGCACACCTGCCAATGATAAATCTTGCCCTGTAATGGGGCAGTCATGACCCTGGCAGTCCTCAAGACCCTCTTGGCACAGTAATACTGGGCAGTCAAGAGTCAGAATGGAGAGCATGTAGGAATAACAGCCTGGCACCCTGTCTACACACAAGCAAAATTCATATCCTCCCAGCTCTTAAATATCTTCAGTGCAGTATAATTTGTAATGCTTACTCATGGGAATGTCTCAGTGCTGCAGTAAAAATTATGTTATCTACCTTAGTGATGGGAAAGGGGCTACCGTTTATCTAGGCCAGTACCCATCAGAGGTACTAGACCACCATTCCCATCACCCAAGGGCCAGCATGATTGTGGGGGTGGTAGTATTTGTAGTCGGACACACTGGAGGGCTAGAACAGTTAGGTCTTTATGCCTCGTTTATAAACCTGGGGCAGGGCATTCCATAAGGATGTGGCAGCAACAGAAGAGGTTCTACATCTTTTGCCTGTCAAACCATTAGAGAAGAGGGGTAGAAAACCATTGGCCCTCTAGATTTGTTGGACTGCAACTCCCAGGAGCCCTAGCCAGACAGATAATGGTGAGGAATGCTGGGAGTTGCTGTCCAACAATCTCTGGAAAGCAAATTGATTCCTACCCCTGCACTAGAATTTACCTACTGATAGGTGAGCCAGGCCTCTGTGACAAAGGGCTCATATGAATTCTTATAGATACAAGTGGTCCTTCAAATGGCTTGATAAAAAGGGCAGCCTTCCTCGTGCTGGTACCCTCCAGATGTGTTGAACTGCAACCCCCATCATCACAGGCCACCATGGGGAGGGTGGGGTTGTAGTTCTGCACAATTTGGAGATTGCCAGATGGGGGAAATCTGATGTAGAAGCAGCCAAGAAACACCTGTTCCAGGGAGGCAGGGGAGGAGGCTTAGAGCTTGTCTACATGGTCAAAAAAACCATACTCACCCTGTATTCATGGCACAGTTGCCACATGACATTTTCAACTATTTTATCAGTGTTTCTGCAGGAAACTCCAGATCTGAAAGATTTCCTGTTTGCACCACATTAAAGGGAAAACCTGATTTGTTGGCTGTGTGATGGCTGTGGATTGGCTTTGGTATGATGCCAGGGATGAGACCTCCGGTAGATAGGACTCCATTCTGGTGGATTTATTTATTTATTTTCCAATTGTGCACATATCGGGATAAGTGTATCTCCACTTATCTAGTAATACAGTACTTTGGGATAATGTATATTCATATATTTGCATGCATGAGCAAACAGGAAAAAAAGTGAAGCAGTCCTGGCCTTGTAGCTGGAAATAGTATGACATATAGGACACATGATCAGCATAGGACCACCCTTTTATTCCAATGTGGATTACAGTGTGGTGGGATACTCTGATCTACAATCAGGTAAGCCCCAGTGAGTGTGGCATTTACGGGGCTGCTGCGGATCAAAAACATGAGCTGTGGCTACGAGATAAGTGCAGGGTTTCCCACTGATGCAGATAAGCTCTTAGGCTGTGGAGAAACACACATTTTTCAGAAAGCAGTATCATGCAGCCCACACTTTATGCACTTTCTTATGTTTTTTCTGTCTCATAGCCTCCAGTCTCCAGCCAAGTAGGTTTTGCAAATACAGTATGTAAAACCTACCAAAGCTTTTTGATCACAGAGGAACATAGAATTTTAAAGAATGAAAAAATGATGTTTCTATCATGTCACCTTCAAGCTTTCTTTCCAGGCTGTTGTATGGTGAGCCTTGATAGAGAGATGATTCAAAGGTAGTGCTAAACCACAGTTTGTTGTAACCCTGTAAATATTCTCAGAAAATTTACTAGTCTGCAAATCAACAGCAGCAACAACAAATACTATTCTTCTGGGAGCTGACAAAGGAACAGGGAGATGCATTTCTATGCCGTGCATGGAGGAAAGAGCTCCTCTAGCATCCTGCTTGGTTTCTTTGCTGGGCATAGAAGAGTGTGTACCTCCTCCACTAGTCTGTTTAATTTGTCGTTCTTGTTGTTAACTGCCATCAAGTTGACTTCAACTTATGATGAGACCTCCAAGTCACCCTGTCATCAACAGCCCTGCTCAGGTCTTGCAGATTCAAGCATGTGGCTTCCTTGATTGAATCTATCCATCTGGAATGTGGCCTTTCTCTTTTCCTACTGCCTTCTACTTTAACACGCATTATTGTCTTTTCTAGTGAGTCATGCCTTCTCATGATGGGTCCAAAGTATGACAGTCTCAGTTTAGTCATCTTCGATTCTAGGGAGAGTTCAGGCTTAATTTGCTCTAGGACCCATTTATTGGTCTTTTTAGCAGTCCCTGATATCTGTAGAATTCTTCTCCAGCACCACATTTCAAATGAGTTGATTTTCTTCCTGTCAGTTTTCTTTACTGTCCAGCTTTCAAAACCATACATAGAAATTGGAAATACAATAGCCTGCACTATCCTAAATTTAGTATTCAATTATATAGCTTTACACTTCAGGATCTTGTCTAGTTCCTTCATAACTGCCCTTCCAAGTCCTAGTACTTTATCACACCAAGTCCTAGTACTTTATCACACTAGTGCCATTATTCCACTTTAACTGCTAAGGTTGCCTCCTGTGGAATTCTGGGGTTTGTAGTTTAGTGAGGCCTAAGAGATCTCTGGCTGAGAAAGCTAAATGCCCCTCCCTAAACTGCAATCCTAGGATTCCATAGAAAGCAGCCAGAGCAGTTAAAGTAGAATAATAGCACTATAAGAGTATAGTGTGATAAAGTCCCTAGTCTTCTGATTTCTTGACTGCAGTCTTGATTCTGATTAATGACTAAGCCAAGATATGGAAAATCTTGAACTACTTCAGTGTCTTCATCATCTAAAAGTGATGTAAATAATCTGTGGTCAGTATTTTTCTTAATGTCCAGCTATAAACCTGCCTTTGCACTTTCTTCCTTGACTTTCTTCAGTAATCGTTCCAAGTCTTTGCTATTTTCTACTAGTAGTATGGTATCATCTGCATATCTTAAATTGTTGATGTTCCTACCGCCAATATTTTTACACCTCCTTCTTCCAAATCTAAATCCTGCTTTATGTATGATATGTTCAGTGTACAAGTCAAACAGATAGAGTGGTAAATCACCCTTGCTTTGCCAATTGGAAACTATTTCATTTCTTTGCATTCTGTCCTAATGGTAACCTCTTGTCCTGAGTACAGGTTATGGCATCAGGACAATCAAATGTTATGGCACGCCCATTTCTTTAAAATGATCCATAGTTTCTCATGATTTACACAACTAAAGCCCTTGCTATAATCTATAAAGCACAGGCAGATTTTTTTCTAAAATTCTTTGGTGCGCTCTGTTATACAACATATATTTGCAATATGATCCCTAATGCCTTTTCCTTTTTTTGAACACAGCTTGGACATCTGGAATTTCTTGCTCTATATATGGTAAAAGTCTTTGTTGTAGAATTTTCAGCATCACTTTGCTTGCATGGGAGATTAATGCAATGGTCCTGTGCTTACTGCAATCCCTGATGTCCCTTTTCTTGGTGACTAGGATGTATATTGAACATTTTCAATCTCTGGACCATTTTTTTTGTTTTGTTTTCCATATTTGTTGACAGATTTTTAGTCAGAACTAGAGTAGAGTCTGTCTCTGTAGTTTGAAGCAGCTCTATTGTTATGCCATCTGTTCCTGGTGATTTATTTCTCTCATGCTCTGAGTGCAACTTCCACTACGCTTTCTAAAATTGGAGGTTCATCTTCTAATGGTTCTTCCTTAAATGAATAATTATCTGCATGAAATTTTATGCATTCAGATCCATGCAGTTTGTCATAAACTATAGCTTCCTGGAAAGTTTTGGAATTATACATTGCTGCTTTACTGTATTGTCCAAATCAGTGCCTTCCAACCAGTCCTATTTTCTCAACTCCTATTTACTGAATCCATAAGAAGGCAATATTCTGAAACCTTAATGTAAAAGTCAAGTCTCAATATGGGAAACTCTCTGGGTAGCTTGGTTAGCAAAGATTCTGGGGTGGGATGGCTGAAACAACAGCAAACCATGTTTTGCAGTAGCCACCTGTTGCTTCTAGATGAGGCTTCTGTTGCATCACTGTCCTGCCTCCTTCATTGAATTTTACAGCAATTCCACATGTCTCCTATTTGTAACTGCATTGTTTTCCCACTGTTTCTTTTGTCTCTTCTTAACTACAGAGAGTCTGTTAAGAATAGCTGCACAATAGTTTCAAGTTGCTAATGGCTTTTTCTGAAAGCACTCATAGTTTAGACTTCAAACGATGGTTTGTGTGCCAGACCTATAATCTGTGGTTTTCCTTTTCCTTAACTTTCCTAAAGGGCAATTTACATGCTAGATTAAGCGTTCTTATTTCACATTGTGATTAAGGCATGCCATTTCTTTTTCTTAACAAAATGCAATTGCCCTGAACCAGATCAGGACCATGATGTGGTAAGAAGGGAGTTTAATACCCGTCCTCATTTCTCCACCAAAAATTGCCCTCCCAAAGCTGCTATTTATTCCCAAAGGTAATTATTAATATAAATAGTTCACTGGCAAATTATATTGGGGCAGGTAATAATAAACAGCAGCTTTGGGGGGAAAGTAACAGTTTTGGGAGGATGATTTCTGATAAGAAAATGCAGCACCATTCTGATATGGATTACAGCATACACACCCCATATCTGCTTTTTGTGTAGAAAGCGCAGTGGCATGTTCCCTTCGCATTTGTAAATATTGTATTCTATGTAAGGTGAAGTTTGGCTCAATGGATTTTCTGGTGCCACAAAGGTGAGAAAAGGAGAAACCAAACTATTGTATGACCAAATTGGACTGATGTTCATATGCTACCAATTACACATCTGCCCAAGGGCTCATCTATGTGAGGCAATAAAATGTGGATTGATGCACAGTAACACCAACTCGTAGCAGCTTTCATTTGTCTCCACAATTTTTGGAAAGATCACAGGTACGTGAAGCTCAAACGGGCATGCCTGCAAATCAAGATGGCATGCGCAAGTGAATTATTTGCATTTTTTTCTCACCAGTTGCTGCTGCCAAACAGTATTTTTTGAAAAAGCAAATCCAAGGTGCAGAAGTGTGATCTTCCACTTAAATAAACAGCGGGCGGGGGAGGCTGTTTCACTGACTCAGTGCACAACCGCTATGCAAAAATTCAACATGGCAGTTCCAGGTGCTTGCCTTGCCAGTAAGCTCTGCCCCCTGTACACATCCAGCCAATCAGCTGTCCACTCTGAGAATGTGCAGCGATGTGAATCAGTTGTCCTAATGAGCAATAGTGCGTATTCCCACGCATTATTTTTTAAAATATGGGAAAAGCCGCAAAGGCTTTACCTGCAGAGTATTTGGCAGTTTTGCCCCCACTCCTTCCGAATACAGAGGATTGATGCAGGATCCCATTTAGACAAAATGTATTCTCCTCAAATTGTATGAGGAGTATTTTCACTGTATAGACAAGCCCTAAGTTTAGCCTAAGACAATTTGTTGCCTGAAGCAGAGCAGCAAATAGTGCCTCCCTCCCACCCAAGTCAAGGTGTATAGCACACCCAATCAGCCATGTTATTCTGGCACATGAGGCAGAAAATCCCACAGGTATCTTTCCCCATCTCTGCAGTACAATTTCAATAATAACAAAAAGAATAACAAAGCAATTTGCTGCAATTTTACAATATCCAGATTCTGCCACCGGAAGTAGCTGTCTTACTCCAACCATTGATAGGGCCAGACTTGTATCTGCCTAAAAATAATGCAAGAAAAAGTTCTAAATATTAACTCTTTCAAACCCTGAGGCCATAAACCAGTGGAGACTTACTGAAACAAACTAACAAAAATACACAGGCAATCCAAGTTAAGATGTAAATCCCAGAAATGGGAATTTATTTTTCTCACATCTAACTCAAAAATTACTCATAATTACCAATAAGCAACATTGTACTTTTCAACATCATACTTTTGGCAATTCTTAGCAGAGGCTTAGCTCTTTATTGCCTCGGGACCAGAACAAAAACAGTTGCTGCACAGAAGAGCCAGCTGTTAAGACAAAAGACAAGATACGGTACTACAACAAACAGATACAGATAGTGAACAAGGAGCCAAGGAAACAAAAATTAGTAGCTGGCTTTGCAGTGACTCTTGCCATTCAACTCCACCTCGGCAGCTCACTAACAATGCCCATTGACTCCTGCCCTTCAGACTCTACTGTTGGTAAGTTGCTTGTATGAATTAGAAGCTCACAGCCAAGGTAAAGCAGCCAGTGATAGCTTGCCACAGCCTGTCTGACCCTATGGCAGACTGTTCAGTTTCCACCAAATGCTCAGTATAAAGAAAGTGCCTTTATATTGTGTCAAGGATTTGTGGTTTCCCCCATGGCCATGGCTGAAACTTGACAGAGTCTACTCTCTTTGCTGGCCCTTGTGGGTTTTGTTTAAGTGCTTCTAGATAATGCCCTTTTATCACTTTTAAGAGCACTGTTGCCCTGGTTTCTTACCCTGGCCTGAAGGCCATTCTTTCCTTCCTTCTCATCTTCGACCTCAGGTTCAAGAGTGCCAGACCTCCCTGGTTTAAAGGAGGCTGTGGCAGCAGGCGCTCCAGTGAGTGTGGGAAAGGCCAAGGAGGCAAGGGGTTCCACTCTGTTTTTCACCAGAGAATGGTAAATCACAAGGGATATGAAAGTGGCTGTTTAAAAGGCAGATAACTCATTAGTCGCTCTGTTCAGATTTTTCATTTTTAAATGTTCATGCCCATTCTAATAATGTTACTGTTATTATTTTTTTAAAAAAACCAATGCCATTATTCTAATAAACCTAAGGTAACTAAACAGAGAAGAGGTTTACTTTTCGTCTAGTATTTTAGTTTCATAAATAACAAAAACAAAATCCTTTCCTGTATGAATAGTTTGGAGATTATGAAATATTTGGTAATGAGGGAAATGGAAAAATGGCAAAGAGCTACCAAGCATTTTCTACAGATTTCCCACCAGACTTTGTAGAAAATGTTTGGAAACTGTTGACAGATAAAATGGAAAACTACAGTGTCTTTAGGAGTGGACTTTGGGATAGACATTCAAGGCCCATGCCACCAAATAAATGGGAGAACCTTCAAATACCACAAGGCTAAGAGGCCACATTTTGAAGTAAGCAGATATAATCAGCTAAAGACAAATTACAGCAAAACTAAACTAAGGCGATTGCTACATTCTAATCCACCCCCTCCAGTCCCTGTAACACTACAAATAGAAAACTTTTCAGACCTACCTTTAGCACATTTGCTCCCTCCCATCAGCAGTCCAGGAGCGAATGGAGCTCTCACAGAGCTCCATTCACTTCCTGGAATGCAAATCCTGGTTGTTCTTGCGAGAGGATGATTGTGCGGGAAATTCAAAAAGAAAAAGAAAAAAGAAAAACCAAGCACAAGAACACACTTTAAAAAATACAAGTAATCCGGGGAGGGTACAAAAAATGTGTCACTTACCTCCTTGTCCCGATTGCACCCGGAAGTGTTCAGCACAAACCTCCCAGTGACTCTGGCATCGTGCCAGCATAACGGGGCAACTTTTTGCTCCCCCATAATTCCGTCATAGAAACAGAAGGCCCGTCTACACAATAAAAAATATGTACGCCATTTGGAAGATCGGTCTTCTGTACACATGGCTGTTTGGATTCATACGTGTCATTCAGAAGGGAGGCAAGCAAATCCCCCATAAACTATGTGGATTCGGTGTTTGGAAGAAGTAGGGGATCTCGGCATAAAATCTGTACAGCTGTTCAAATGGCTGATGATCTGTACGCACCATTCGCACACATATGAACAGGCAGTGTAATCTGATTGGCTGGCCGAGTAGAGGGGGTGGGGCTAGCAAGGAGGGGAAGTGGGAGTGGCCACCATGTTGGATTCCTGGCTAAGCGAGAGTCCGGTAAGTCCATGAATTATATATATATATATATATATATATATATATATATAAAATTTTATTTTACATTGTAAATACGGAAAACCAACTGTCTGCAAAGCAGGCACCTTTTTAAATAATAAAAAAAAGCAGCGGGAGATTTAAAACTGCCGCTTGGCTTGCTCGCTCCAGCCAGCTGAGGAAGGGGGGTCATATGGAGTTTAGGGGTTAAAAAATCGTGTAGGCGGATCGTATACATACGAACGACTGCCTATTCATATTTTTTACCCCTCAAACGGATTTTTTTAATCATATAGACGGACCCAGAATGGGCGATCTATTCACAGCTTGAGACATGAATAAAAAAGAACAATGGCAGAACAGAAGGAGCATGAGAGCATGATGACCTGTTAACGACGTCGTCTGAAAGGGAAGCCCTTTTGCAATTTCCTGGCATCCCTGTGCTGGTATATTTAGGACATCTGATAATCTCCTAAACCAACTAAATTAAACCAAGGGCTCATCTACATAGGCCAAGATATGCTGGCCCCCTGCTGGTGTATCCTGCCTGCAGATCAGGCCTGTTCCTCCCCCATTACCTGGAAAAAATGGGCCGGAGTCCAGACGGGCACGCCAATTCATTCCTGCAGCCACCACTGCCACCTGCATCCCACTCTCCGGATCCAGGCAAGAGGCCCACAGCATACGAGCAAGGCCCCCTGCATGTGACCAGCCTTGTCATATTCTGTGATCCCCCTTCCTGGATCCAGAAGAGTGAAGCAGCTGGCAGCTACAATGACAGGCTGGTGTGCCAGAACGGGCTTCTTTGGTCATGCGGGACCCAATCCATTTTATTTTGGCTGGAACACATTTAAACAGATATTTTCTTAAAACATTTTATCAGGCCCTACCCCATCTTCCCCTTATCTTAGCCCCATCTTTGGGTTGTGAGGACTGCCCAGGGGGAGGCAAAATGGGGCATAAGCCGTCCATCGTCAGGACTGCAGGGATCCAAGACGGGGGCAAGATGGGGTAAATTGCCCATGTAGACAAGCCCCAAGTCATATTACCAATAAAAGAGTCCTCCCTTTAAGTCCACTACATCCAGTCTAAAATAAACTAACTGCACCCCTGAGTGCAGAAAAAGGTGCCGGAAATCCTCCTTGGATGTTTTGTTTCTCCTGTTTCCGCCAGTGAATGCAGCCTGTCCTTGTTGTCCCTCCTATTCTGCCCATCCACCTTTCCCACTTATTTGTTCTTTCTCATCCTACTTTTAGGTTCCCTCTCCTCCCTCACTCCCTTTCTTTCTCCCCTTGTGGCTTGCCAACTGCCAGCGGATGACATCTCCTTTCATGTTTGGGGCTGAGCAGAGGCTCTGAATGTTCGTTTGATTCCGTTAAGATAATAGCTGGTTCACTGTCAGATGCAGACTGATCAGTTAAAACCTTAATCACTGCCTGTCTACTCACATGGCACTTATTTTTTAAGAGATTAATCCCCTAAGCACTGCACCAGCATATATTCAGGGTAGAAAAGGGGGGAAAGTGGGCTTTGTATTATTATTTGATGCTGTTTCTTTTCCTCTTTTCTTTCTTTTTTATATATATAAAAAAAACCCCTGGCTCTTCCCCCCTCCCTTTCTTTCTCAAAATTGTTTTCCTTTTTAATCTGGTTGTTGAGAAGTATTTGACCTCTCCACCTCAGAACACCTCTTCTTCTCAATAAAGTGGGCTGGGTACTAAGGGAGGGAGGACAGTGGAGAGACCACCAATCAGTCCCTTGGCAACTGGCCTGCAAATAAAAATGTGTGGGGAGAGACAGAGATTTAGGGAGATATTTTGAAGATACCAGAGGAGCTTGTTCCTACCAGTGTCCCCATATGCATGCTTTCCCCTTCTTTGTTATCCCTGTCTCTTTCAGAATTCCAGGCTCATTTTTGGATTATTGGGGAACTAGACACAGCAAAGAGTCCTTGTGAGGATTTCAGAAATTTTAAGACTAAATTATACATTATGCAATAGGCAAATGTAACAGTTATACTCTACCAGTGCAAAAAAGCTAAGTGGAGAAATGTGGGGTTGAATGGAGGACTGCTTTTTCCTTCAGCTATTTTTAAACTTTTAAAACCCAGATCTTCCCCCACCCCACCCCCGAGAGGGTTCAAAAACTGTGGAGGCAAATTCTAAACAGAAACATGGGGTGGGGAAATTAAGCAGCACCTCTCTGTCCATTGTTCCTCTATTGTTTCTCACACAGCAACATTTTATTTTAAAAACTAATAGAGATGGGAAATTATTACACATGTCTGTCATGTAACATTTGGTTTGTCCCTTAGATATGTGTTTTGACAGATAGGCAACTAGCCTGTTGTGTGATTGCAATGACCACCATCATGGTGATCTGAATCCAACCAATAAATTGCCTGTGATACCATGAAGAATTCAAACATCTCTCTTTCTTTCTTTCTCCCCACCCCACCCCCCGTTACCCGAAGAGGTGGTGGTGCCTTGGAGCCCCACTCATGATGCCAAAGACTATATTGATATTTGGAGAAATTATTATTATTAGCTCAAATGGAAGGCTACGAGAGGTGGGTAACTTTGGGATCTTCTCGCCTATTTATACCAGTACTAAGTGCTGAGAACTCCAGGTTAAAGTGAAATAAAATGTTTTTATTGGAAGTAACCCAAAGAGCATTCACGGGAATCACACAAGACTATTGAAGGATTAGGCAGAAAGGTTGGATAGAGAGATAGATTTGGGAAATAGGGTGATAGTTACCAATCCTGAAGAGCGGAGTTTTGAAGTACTCAGACCGAGGTCTGAGGTTGGCACTGGAACGTTCAATCCGGGGATACACGGAGAAAGAGAGTGGCCAGTTTCATCCACAGTGGCACACCTTTCTATTGTAGGGGGACTGATATTTATACCCTGCTTCATGTCCTAAAGGGGATATTTTGGCTAGGAACAAAGCTCAGGTGGGTTTCCCACCAAATAAAGGAAAGTGAAACATAGCTGATTGCTGTTAATGGCTGGGAGCCATTAAATATGGGAGATAGGAACTGATGGGTTTATGACAATGTCACATTGAAGGACAGAAGGGGGTTGTGAGGGATCTTTCCTGGGGATTTGGGTTAGAGAGGTCACTTGATTGTTTAGGTTGTGTGACTCACCGCTGAGGAGCCCAAGAAGGAATTAGCACATAGCTCCTTAATGGTTTTGTTTACTAAAGGAGGTCTGTTCAATCCCGGTTTGGGCTTGCTTACTAAAATATTTCTAAGACATCTTCCTAGGTCCTTGTGACCTCCACCTGACCTCTTTTTGGATTACTGCTGTCTACTTGACCCCTTTGAAGTGTCCAATACCTCCAATTATGATATACTATAGGGAAGGGGTAGTAGGGCATGCTAACACCCTCTCCCCCTCTCTCTGCTCCAGTAACCTAATGCACACCAAGTCACATAAATCTTAATTTGGCAGCTTCTAAACTATGGAACTCCTTTCCAAGGGAGACCAGGCAGACCCCCTCCTTGTTGTCTTTCTGTCAGTAGGCAAACATAGATTTGAAACATGGGTTTCAGAGAAACAAGTCATGCCAGACTAATCTGATCTCTTTTTTTTTTATAAAATCACCAGCTTGGTAGATGAAGGGAACGCTGTGGATATTGCATACCTTGATTTCAGTAAGGCCTTTGACAAGGTTCCCCATGACATTCTTGCAAACAAGCTTGTAAAATGTGGGCTAGACAAGTTAACTGTTCAATGGATTTGTAATTGGTTGACCAGCCAAACTCAAAGGGTGCTCAGCAGTGGCTCCTCTTCGTCTTGGAAAGATGTGACCAGTGGGGTGCCACAGGCTTCTGTCCTGGGACCAGTGCTATTCAACATCTTTATCAATGACTTGGATGATGGAATTAGGGGCATACTTATCAAATTTGCAGATAACACCAAATTAGGAGGAGTAGCTAGTACCCTAGAGGACAGGATCAAAATTCAAAATGACCTGGATAAACTGGAGAGCTGGGACAAAGCTAACAAAATGAAATTCAATACGGAGAAATGTAAGGTACTGCACTTAGGGCGGAAAAACGAAATGCATAGATACAGGATGGGGGAGACCTGGCTGAATGAGACTATGTGCGAAAGGGATCTAGGAGTCCTAGTAGACCACAAGTTGAACATGAGTCAACAGTGTGATGCGGCAGCTAAAAAGGCCGATGCGATTTTGGGCTGTATCAATAGAAGTACAGTGTCTAGATCAAGGGAAGTAATAGTGCCGCTCTATTCTGCCTTGGTCAGGCCTCACCTAGAATACTGTGTCCAGTTCTGGGCACCACAATTCAAAAAGGATATTGAGAAATTGGAGAGTGTCCAGAGAAGGGCAACTAAAATGGTGAAAGGTCTGGAAACGATGCCTTATGAGGAGAGACTTAGGGAGCTGGGTATGTTTAGCCTGAAAAAAAGACAATTAAGGGGCTATATGATAGCCCTGTTTAAGTATTTGAAGGGGTGTCACATTGAGGATGGAGCAAGCTTGTTTTCTGCTGCTCCAGAGACTAGAACACGGAACAATGGATGCAAGCTCCAGGAACAGAGATTCCACCTCAACATTAGGAGGAACTTTCTGACAGTAAGAGCTGTTCGGCAGTGGAACACACTCCCTCGGAGTGTGGTGGGGTCTCCTTCCTTGGAGGTCTTTAAACAGAGGCTGGTTGGTCCTCTGTAAGGGATACTTTGATTGTGATTCCTGCGTGACAGGGGGTTGGACTGGATGGCCCTTGTGGTCTCTTCCAACTCTACAATTCTATGATTCTATTATTTCCCTTGGGTTTTTTTCCGGGCTGTGAGGCCGTGTTCTGGAATAGTTTCTTTCTGATATTTCGCCTGCATCTGTGGCTGGCATCTTCAGATAATGGTTGGGTAGGAGTCTGTATGGAGTTAATATATTGCGAACCCCTGTTGGGGAGTATATGTAAATTTGTGTAATTGAGTGGTTAGTTTCTGGGTATTCCTTTGTAAGTGTTGGGTTTTGATTCTTTTTTTTTTTTCCAAAACTGGGAGCCAGATTTTGTTTACTTTTAGGGATTCTTCTTTCCTGTTGAAGTTGTCCAGGTGTTTGTGGATTTCAATATCTTCTCTGTGCATTCTGACATGATAGTTGTTGGCCTGGTCCAGAATTTCGGTGTTTTCAAATAGCATTTTGTGTCCAGGTTGGTTTATGACATGTTCTGCTACTGCTGATTTTAATGGCTGGCCCAGTCTGCAGTGTCTTAAGTGGTCCCTATGTAAACTTGTCCACAGCTGCATGGTATGCAGTAAACTCCTGCAGCTGTGAGAGGGTCTCTTTTGTCCTTTGCTGAGTGTAGCATCTCTTGGATTTTCTTGGTTGGTCTGTAGATTGTTTGGAGGTTGTGTTTCCTCATCAGTTTCCCTATTATGTCTGTGACTCCTTTGATGTATGGTAAAAAATACCTTCCCTTTGGGTGGCTGTTTTTCTTCTTCATTCCTGTTTTTTTTTTTTTCCTGGGTCTGGCTGTTCTTGTGATGTCTGATCTGGAGTAACCATTAGCCTGTAGGACCCAGTTTAGGTGCCTCAGTTCGTCCTCTACAAATTTAGGGCCTTCTCAGTGGCTGCTCCCAGGCGGTGAGATTTGCTTTCACATGATTTGCTGTTCTCCTTTTGCTGGCAGATAAATACCTTTTTATTTAAAAAGGCATTTGATGATTGATTGGTTGTGCAGAAAGGTTTTTTTATAGGCAGGTTCTGTATTTTTACCTTTCTTGTTATATTTGTAAATGAGTTTATACTTTAAAAATGGTATTTTAATATAATAGCTTAATTGTGTTTTTAACTTTTTAATCATCAGATGTTTAGCTTTATCTTATTTTAACCTCATTCTAAGATTTCAACCTATGTGCCAGGTTGAAAGAAAGCCCAGATAGTAAATAAACAAATACAGGGCATACACACACCCATATCTGCAGAACCAATATCAATGGTTTCAGTTACCCCCTGCTGAAAAAATAAAGACATGTACCATAGAGTCATGCTGGAAAATGCCTAGAGAGGTGTCCTCTCTAGGAATCACTAGATCCTCCAACACAACTCTATGGGTTGTTTTTACCAGAAGTCATTTATTTTAATAGGGTTTGCTATTATTCGTGATTTCACTTATAAATGGTAAGTCTAGGAATGTATCCCTCACAGATCCAGAGGTCTATAAATAAATATCGCACAGAACTAAGTTCTACAGAAAAATGAAAACAAAAGAGATAATCTTACAGCACAGCAGATTATGATACCTAGACACACTTCTGTAACAGGATAAAATAGGGTTAGGGGCAACATGGGGGAGAGGCTTTGAGTAGAAAAATGGCTACTGACAGAGGAAAAAATGAAGCATTAAATAGAACTTGTAGTTCCTTTGCTCAAAATCGCAGCCCCCCCCCCCGGTTGTTATGTTTCACACACAAATGCTACTAGCAGAACTACATCACTACATTACAGGCATTATTTGTGCAATGTAGTGTTCTCCCTGAATCTTGGGATTGCAGCAATTTATCAATATTTTCCAAAATCTCCTGTCCTGTTCTCTTGGGAATAAGCAACATCATAAAATATGATGTTTTTCTACTCACATGAAATGTTCTTGCTGTTAAATGAACACCGCGTGTGTAATGTAGAGATCTCCCAAGAGGATCTTAGTGCACTTTTTTAAAAAAGATCTTTAAAAACATCATCCCATTAGCAAGATTTTGTACTGAAAACAAAAATAACGGAACTGGAATTACTAACACACACAATACATACATCTCATCAGCTTTTTAGAGACTGGCAATCAGGTGGGAAGTGGTGCAATTGAAATCCCTGCCAGCTCCCTTAAAACTGAAGAATTTAGCTCCAGGCAAACTCAACTGGCATGATGGCTTTCTAGAAGGAAATGTTATTTATTTATGCAAAGACAAACACATGCTTAAGCATGCATACTATCAAGGTAAGTAAGAAAAAACCCACAATGATTAACTTAAATACTGCGGATGTAGAAGTGGAACAGCAAATACTTCTTTAGCTGATGTTGAAAAAAAGAGTCCTGGACAAACGAAAGACTTTAGCAGATGCGGCAAAAATTGTGGGATTATGATGTCTGGGGTAGCACAAATGGGTGCAGCTATTGCAAGTCATCGTCATAAGCTGTCAGTAGATTGTCAATATCGCTTTTTTCACAGTATTGAGGGTGTGCAAAACTACATCCCGTTGTAAGATCACAGAGTGAATGGGTCATCTTCAGCAAGAAAACTTCTGAGTGAGACCATGAAAATGAAGCATAGGATGCTCTTTTTATGAAGTGTCCGATTTAGTTTCAATGTTTTTAGGTTTGTTTCAGTGCTTGTGTGTATTAATTAAGGTGTTTTTGCAGTTTTAAGCATGCTCACATCTTCTTGTGAGAACTGCCTAAAATCTTGCACACCCTAAATCACGGAAGTAAACTCCTGTTCTTAAAGTGCTAGTGGACGTCATGCGATAATTCCATGACAGTTCTTTCACGTGATTACCGTGACTTGTAAATGTAATAATGCCACGAAGTTTCTGCTATCCTCACTCATGGAATTACAGCATTTTGCTGAAAATATGGATGCCACAGATGGAAAGGCCCTCTCACAAGTTGCAGTCAGCCTAAATTCTGATTTCAAGTACATCCCAGAAACGACTTTCAACAGCAATCTTAAAATAGCACAGGTATGTTCTGCAGAAGATTCTGAGGACCCAAGCTATTTAAAGCTTCAGGGATAAGTACAATAGGACCCCATATCCGCTGGGGATTGGTTCGGGGGGGCTGTGGACACCGAAAAGCATGGATAATAGCAAATGCCATTGAAAATAATGGGATTTTCAGTTTAAAATACCATAGAGTTGTCTTGGAGGACCTAGAAAATGGATAGAGAGGACACATTTTCTAGGAAGACTCGATGGAAAGTGTGCTGTTTTGTGTCCCATGGATAATTGAATCAGTGGATAATGAACCAGTGGATACGGGTCCTACTGTACTCACTTTGAATTGTGCTTGGAGAAAGTCTGGTTGTCAGTGAAGATGTTTCAAGACTGGCAAGATTTGTCTCTGTTAGATGTTTAGCTGTAGTATTTTGAACCAATTAAAGTTTCTGCAGTTTTTGAAGATAGCCCCTTGTATAAGACATGGCAGTAATCTAATCTAGATAATACTGGAATCTGAAATGTGAGTTCTTCCTGATCTTCCACAATATCAGTGTCAGTGAGGGCACCAAAAACTAATAATAGTTTGGGTGTGAGGAAGGATCGATGGGACAAACTATATTTCTACGTGGCTGAACTGCATCCTATGTTGGTGGCAAGCTGCAATGTAAATTTTCTTTAAGAATTAACTGGAAGGTTGCAAAAAGATGATATGGGAATGCATGAAGCTCATGGGTAGTACTTTGTTTGCTCCTAACTTACTCAGCTGATAATACCTTGCATATGAATGTATTTCTACATTTGAAAAGTACATTTTCTTCACGTAATGTCAGGAGTCCAAAAGTGGGGAATGGGTAGGGTTGCCATAATTCTCTGCCACAAAACTGGGACAAAGGTACCCACATTTTGACCAGGGAGGGGGAGGATGACTTTCTCCTCCCAACCATCACCACCCCACAGAAGCCTTCCCTGCCACCACCGCCAATTTCTTCCAGGGGATGTGGATGGACCGAAAGAGACCCTTCTAGCTGCCTTCGTCCAGCAAGACTATGAGCTTTGATAGGAAGGTGAAGCCCTGCAGGTCAAGGATGGGGCTGGGTGGGATTGGGGGGTTCAGGGCAAAGGGGCACACAGATGCTGTTGCCGAGCAGGTGAGCCAGCCTAGTGGGGAAGAGGACCCAACTCCCTGCTGGGCCATTGGGGAGGAAGTTTGGGGAGAGAGTGTGCAGCAGATTCCGATGATTTAAGTAAGCAAAAGTAGGTTTCTAGCTGCCGCTGCTAACCAGGTGAGCAGGGGATCCACTACCCCACCGGGCCATCCCCCCTCCTGTCAATGACCAAAAGGTGAATTGCACTGCTCCCCCCCGGGAGCATCTACACAGGTAGTGACCTTGAAGGCCAGACTCACAACACACATACAAGTAAATTGCTGGACTTCTTTCCTCTCGCTTGATTTTCCTTCGCTCTCTCTCTCTGCTGCTGCTTGCTCTGCACACTCCAACTCCCACATTTTGCACACTGTACTCTCCCGCCTAGTCTAGACTGCACTCTCCCACCTTCTGCACTCACTCCCCATGTGACCCTGAGCAGAGAGCCTGCAGACAGAAAGCCGGGAGTCAGAATCTGGGATCTGCTGCTTGAAGCAGCCCAGCCAGATGGGACAACTTTCTGTCCCTCTAATCTGGGATTTTCCTGGTTTTCTGGGAGTTATGGCAACCTTAGGAATGGGGGGGGGTTGTCACCCCCTGCCACCTGTGGAGCTATCACTGATCAAAATTGGGCAAATGTTTTTAAATTTTAGAAAGGGGCATAATGATTCCACCACCATAGGCAACACCCCTGCCTTCAGAACATCTATGCTTGGCATCAAGCTGGTTCAAAATTTTTAATCTACATGCTATCTTAAACTCCCTGTAAATAAGTGAATGATTTTAGGTTGCAGTATTTAAATAAATTAACACATACAAATATGAGACACAGAACCTTATGAGTATTGGAATAATTGTTTTGATTTGATTTGTGGGAGGGGAGATTCTTTGAAACACAGAGAAGAGCACTTGGAGATAAAGTTGGGAAGCTGAGGGATTGTCTAGATAGTAAAAATACTCCTCATAGAATGCAAGAAGAATACAAGATCCTGCAGTGATTCACCTTATTCAGAAGGAGGGGCCCCAAAAACTGCAGCTTTTCCCCCTGAGGTTTTTTAAATAATGTGTGCAAATGTGCAGTCCCACTCATTTGGAGAAGTGATTCGCAGTGCAGTGCATTTTCGGCAAGGGCAAAAGTCAAAAGCTGATTGGTTGGACAATGGTGGGGCGGGCTTGCTAGCAATGAAGGGGCCAGAAGCGTCATTTGGAGTTTCAAGTTGCTGCTAGTGGGCATTTTTGCTGTGTGGAGGCAACCAAACAGCTTTTTTAAGCAGAAGGTCGCACTTGTGCACCTTTGATTTAGAATTTTAAAAAAAAAATACTGTGCAATAGCAGCAACTTGTTGAGAATCTCTCTCTCTCTCTCTCTGGCTTTTCTTCGCAAACGAAGATTCAGGAAGGACTCATCCCGCGCTTTCTGCAAGCGCGCTGATGACTAAAAAGGCCAATCCGAGATAAACAAGTCCGGTTGCAAAAAGCACAGCAGAAGGTCTCCTTGGGTGATGTTTTTGGGTTGTGATTCTTTCTGCGTTGTCGTTTCTCTTCAAGACTTGTTCGGCGTGAGTTCTCAAATAAGGCTGCAGCATTGTGGATAGTGCGTCTCCATGCCTCCCGATGTGAGGCCAGGGCGGACCACTGTTGGTGATCAACTTGGCCAAGCCTGAGATGTTGTTTCAGGGAGTCTTTGTATCACTTTTTTGGAGCGCCCCTCTTACGCTGACCCGTGGTGAGTTCACCGTAGAGTAGTATTTTTGGGAGGCGATGGTCCTCCATCCTAGAAACGTGCCCTGCCCAGCGCAGCTGTGTTCTCAATATCATGGCCTCAATGCTGGTGATCCCTGCTTGCTCAAGGACAGCAACATTCGTCACATAGTCAGTCCAGTGACTAACGTGAGTAAATCACCTTCAGCCACCATGTTGATTCGCAGGCATGGCTGCATGTGAACTTCAAACATGGATAGCTTCATGTATCAGCAATTTTGCCAAAGGACCATGGAAACAAATGAATGCTGCTGTGATTTTGCATTAATGAGCAGCAATCAACATTGTATCTTCTTATCTAGACAACCCCTGACTTCCTTTTGAGTGTGCTGATTTATAATTAAAACAAACCTGAGTTTGAACATTTTAAAAGGTGTTTCGTTACACTTTTGTTACAAAGAACTAACTACTTACAGCTCATTATGTTGCTTTCATTGTATTATTTTGGAGTTCTGTGGGTAAATATGTAGGAAGGTGTGAGGCTATTTTGTCCATTTAATCCATTAATGTCTACTCTATCTGAGAGGGTTTCCAACAGAGAGTCTTTCCCTTTACTTGTTACTTGATCCTTTTGAACCTGAGACCTTCTTCATACAAAACACATGCTTTATTATGGCTATTGTCAGTATGTGTAATCAAGCTGGTTTCAACTTATGATGACCTTGTGAATGAGAGACCTCCAAGAACCCTAGTCATCAACAGCCATGCTCATGTCTTGAAGACTCAGGACCATGGGTTCCTTGTCTGAATAATCCACCTGTGAGGTGGTCTTCCTTTTTTTTCTACTGCTTTCCACTTTACCAAGCATTATTATCGCTTCCAATGACTCGCATTGTTTCATATGTCCAAAATACGATGGCTTTAGTTTAGTCATTTTGGCTTCTAGTGAGAAGTCAGGTTTGATTTGTCCTCAGACCCATTTATTTGTCTTTTTCCACAATAGAGCTCTGCTTCAGCATATTTTAAATTAGTTGATTTTCTTCCTGTCAGCTTTCTTCACTGTCCAGCTTTCATAGCCATCCATAGAAATTGGGAATACTACAGCTTGAATGACTCTGATTTGGGTATAATTATCTGTTATGGACCCACCCTTAAAATAACATCTGATCACCCAGAGATGTAAGGAGGAACATTCCTGGCAACCCATTTTTTATTTGTGTTGTGACAGTGCTCTGGAAAAAAAATGATAGAGACAGAATACGTGGGGAACTCCACATACTGGAGAGGAAATGAATAAACCAACCCTTGTCCCCAGTAACATGTCTACCTGATGAGAGTTTGGAAATCTTGGGGTCCTGGACTAAATTGGTCATGATGGTTGGGGGATACTAGGAGTTGTCAAAAAATATTTTTTCTAAGCTTTACACTGCTACACACAAGGCTGCCTTTTGTTTTAAAAAGTGCTGAAGGAAACAAAAAGCATAATGATGGCTCATGCCTATTTTGCTACTGATTTCCAAATGAAGACATTAGGTGCTATCTGGCATCTGTAACTTTGAAAACATACTCAGCTACACCATGTCCAAAGATACACTGATCTCAGCAGTGGGTGTATATAATGTTTGCAGTCTGAAGAACCTAAATGGGATTTATAAAGGCGAAAGATTGGGTACCAGTGACATTTTGGTGTTGGACCCTGTATTTCTTCAGTTCCAATCTAACCAACCCAACTGAACACATAAAGAGAAAGATTTGTTTCCCACCAAGTCTTGACGATGCTTTGCTAAGAAACACAATGAAAATGGTTGGTTTCCCAGTGGAAAATATATAGCATCTTCTTCATTGCTTGTAGCAAGGAGATAAATTTTAAGAAGACCCTTTCCCTCTAAGGGGATAAATCCTTCAAGATGAATCTCCAAGAGAACCAGGGAGCAACCAGAAACCTATTGACCCTTCCCTCCACCAGCAGAAATCCTGAAGTGAACAAGTGGTCAGCCTAAGGTCAAAGGCCAGTATGGGGCCAGGGAGAGCCGCTTTGCCTCCCCCAGACCCATCTGCCTGTGCACAGACAGCATCCACCCTAAAAGGTGCATTATTGATCGAGCTACAGGCCTTGAATGCCTCTTCCCCAGACAGTAGCAATTATCATAATCAAGCAGTTGACTCCAATTACGCCTTCTTCTCATTAAAGGCAAGGGGATGGCCACAGCCACAGCAGCAAAGGGAAAGTTCGCAGCCATGTCGCCTTTGCATATCTTAATCTAAAATGACAGGGTGTGACACAGGGGGCAGGTGACCCTGCCAGCCTTCAGCTGTTCGTGTGGCAACAATTTCCAACACCAAATTGCTCCCAGGCAGGCCTTGATTGGAGGTTCAAGACAGCCAGAGAGAGGAGGGGAGAGAAGGCATTTAGGGGACATGAACATTCTTCACAAGCTTATTTAAATACGGTCAATTTACATTCAAGACCTTATTCTTTGTAAATCATTAAATGCGTCTTGTACCTTGGTGTATTTTCTATTTCTGATGTTTCATGCAGGAAGAGATGTATGTAGTTATTTTCCAGCAAAGTGAAAAGGACAGAGGAAAAACCTTGACTCCATTAATATCAATAGAACTTTTCCTATTTTCTCCATGCTACACAGGTTTCACTTTAACCTATAAGGTTGATACGTAGGCATTGATTAGGTTCTGCATCTTCTAAAATTCAGGTCAGAATGACAAACCATCCCCAGAAGGGCTGAATGTGAGGAACTAATTGATTGAAGATTTTAAGGCAGTTTCAATATTTCAGGCTCAAACTAACCTGTGTTTAAAAAAAAAATCACTGAGAAATATCCCCCACTCATAAATATCTCCCTGACATTGTCCCCTTCCCTTTTGAAACTTTACTTGTATGATAAAGTCGGGTTATTCAGCTTTTGAAAAAGGAGTTTATCAACAGTAGAACAAACTCCTTACTTGCTGTCATGGGGAACTCTTTATGTCTACCAGTTCATTCCTTTTATTGCTGGGCCAAATGGACAGAACTCTTTCCCAAAGGAGATATATTGGGATGACTCCCTCTCAGAAGTAGCCATGTGGGAGCAAAATAGGGGCATTGCCCCCCACCCAGTATAAGAATTCTGACACCTCCTAATTGAAGTTTTCTTTCAGTCCACAATTTTTTAGCACTGAAGAGAAAGAAACATTGGAAATCATTCACACCTAGAACTTTTATATTTGATGCAGACAAATTCCCTTGGTATTTTTGCTTATCCCTTTCCTTTGGATGCCTAAACTGTATTTCTAAATGTTCAACACATTGCAAGTTACTGCAATGTGACAAATTGAGGATTGTAGGAACATTTCATAAGGATGCAGAATTCTTATTGAGGGAGCAATTGCCTCTCTAGCTACATCTGTTAACTGCTGTAGCTTAAATAGAAACAGAATACAGTAGGACCCCGTATCCACTGATTCATTATCCACTGATTCAGTTCTCCATGGGACACAAAACAGCACACCTATCATAGAGTACTCCTAGAAAATGTGTCCTCTCTAGCCATCTTCTAGATCCTCCAAGACAGCTCTATGGTATTTTAAACTGGAAGTTCCATTATTTTCAGTGGTGTTCACTATTATCCATGGTTTTCAGTATCCACGTTCCCCCCCCCCGAACCACCCCCCAGTGGATACAGGGGTTTTACTGTACATCTACTCATAGCAAAGAAGACTGTGGCCAGGTGACTTGACTGCCTGCTCAATCTGCTGTCCAAATTCTAACCATCGATGGGCAACTTCTTTTTATTCTCTCCATCTTACAGTTCTTTTTCTTTATACCCAGTTTGAACTAGACAGCTGTTCAAATAAATGATGCCATGGACTGAAGCATAGTCCTTTGACATCCCATCAAACAGAGAACTGTCCTCTGTGACAGAATCTGAAAACCTTACTTAACAACTCCCAGAATCCCTCAGTGAAGCAAATCTGTAAAGCAGCCCACATGGGGCTCTTACAGGTTGGTTTAAAGAAGCATGAGTCCTTGCACTATCGCTCCTTGGGTTTTGCCAGTTGTTATTGCCTCTGCATCCACTTGTTCTGTTCTTGGAGGTGGGGGCTGTTTGTGATTTCTTGGGTCTCCACTAGGGATTTTCTGAAGGGCCCTGCAGCCAGAAGGGCAAATTTTGTCCTCTCTGGTATTTGTTGTTGTTTAAAAAAATGTTTTTCTTAGAGTTAAAGACCTAAATCCTATTGTTTGACCTGACTGGAGTAGATGTAATTTGGATATTTTAAAAGTGAGACAAAGAAGAATCACAGGAATGAATCAACACATTTGCCTGGAGGAGCCCATGGGGATCATCATACTCCAGAGCATGTGCCAACTGAATCACTAAAAAACTACAGGTGACAGAAAAGATTGAGGCAGGATGCAGGTTGTAACAAGACTTCATTCAGTGGCAGACTCATCCTAAGGCTTCAAGGCTGTCATCAAAATGCCCTGCCAACTTCTGCCACTGTAACTGTGGAGCATGGAAATGGCCTTGGCTCCTTTGAAAGTCAGCTGTTTAAAGGGAAGGAGCTACTGAAACTGAAACTTAAGTATGCCTGTTTGGCTTAACCCCCACTCTACGCACAGAGGAAGCTGTGTGAGTATTCTGCAGCACTCACTCTGCTCCACAAGCATGAATAAGCAGGCAGGCAAAAAAATTTTTTTTTTTAATTCTATATATCACAATTAACCTGGAATTACCAACAGAAATCTGTGATTGTCCTGGGTAAGTGATGTCATTTGAAAGACAAGCAAGTTGCTGTGTCCCAGGTATTTCAGAAAGATAGGCTGAACTTTGAAAATTTATGTACATTGGGGGCTTCAACTCTAGCAGGCAGGCCATTCTGGCAGGAGGATTCTGGGGGATGTAGTCTTTAAAAAGTAACATTTTCAAGCTGTGAAGATAAGTCAGTGCTCCACAGAATTTATAGAAATTCTCTACCCTACAGTCTTGCTTTAAAAAAAAAAGCAGAATGAGGAGGGGTTGAAAGCCTCTTGAGAGCAGGTAGGGCCATCTGTGCAAGGGCTCTACCTCCTCCAAGGCAGTAGGGGGAAGGGGGAGGGCATGGGAGATCAGTTTACATAAGTGCTTTACCATATGAACAAATAATTTAGTGGTATTAATAGAGGTTAAAGTTTCCCAGGAATCCAAAACAGGCCCCTCAGGCACAGGTGGGTTGTTTCACTCACAGGGAGGGAGAGAGTAACCTGACACCAGCGAGAGGAGATGACAGGAGGCAGAAACCCAGCCAGAATTTACACTGTGCAAATAGGGTGTGGTGGGTCTTTGCCTGCATCCCAGCTGATTTATTAGGAGGCCTTCAAACAAAGGCTTTGGTGGGGAATGTGCCGTCCAGTGTGCTGGGTCCCTAGCCTCCATCATCCACAAAATGCAAGACACAGGCGAAATGTAGCGAGAAGATGCCAGTTAGGTCTGGAGAAGAAAAATCATTTAAGAAGCATGGGATGGGGGGCGGTTATGTGTTAAGAAAAAGGACAGTATATGAAGTAATGCATAACTTGAGCACATGAGTGCTCTGCATGGTTAGATATAGTGGTTGTTGTTGTTGTTGTTGTTGTTTTATTTACAGTATATCCTGCCTTTTTCCAAGTACTGGGACTCAAGGCAGCTTACAAATGATTGAAACCAGTACAAATTAAAAACACAGAAAACCATCAGTAAAATGTGTCTATGTGTACTATTTAAAAAGCAATTAAAACATTTAAACCATTTAGAATTCATTAAAAGATGGAATATATACTTTAAAAAAAAACCATTAAAAGCCCATTGTAATCAATTCCTAAAAGCCAGACAAAACAGGAAAGTTTTCAATTCCAACAGAAGGGGAGCAAGGAAGGAACCATCCTAGCCTCCCTGGGAGGAGGTTCCAAAGTCTGAGAGAAGCCACTGAGAAGGTCTTCTCCCTGTTCCCACCAATTGTGATTGGGAAGGTTGTGTGAAATAGAGAAGGGCCCCTGATGAAGATCGTAGAGCTCAAAGAGGGCCCGTATAAGGAGATACAGTTCTTCAAACAGTAAAGCTGGTTTTCACATTTTGTATATGCCAACAAAAGATAGCCAGCCACACACATCCATATTTGCAAACTGACACATTGGTGATTATCACATGAGTCCAAAAAAAAAAAAGTCCCTGTCTCACCTTCTAATTCCCGCCCCACTCCGGTCCCTGATGCAGTTTTTTTTAAAAATTCAGACACTTACCTTTTTCCCCCGGAACAGAAACTGCTTTCCCCCCCCCCCTCCGGCAGCCCAGGCATGAATGAAGCTCTCATGGAGCTCAATTCACTTTCTGGAGTGCAAATCCCACGGGAGGATGATCACACAGCAAAATAAAAACAAAACAAAACGTCAAAAAATTAAAACAATTATATAGACACACTTAAAAAAAAAAGGAAACAGGGGAGGGTAAAAAAAAGCTGTCACTTACTTGGATGTCCTGATCAGCATTGCAAGTGTTCTTTATGCACCTTTCAGGACTTTACAGGGAGCCCAGATCACAGGGAAAATTAAAAAAGAAAACCAAACGTCAAAAAATTAAACCAAGTACCCTAAACACACTTTTAAAAAAAAGTAAACAGGGGAGGGTACAAAAAAGGATGTCGCTTACCTGGATGTCCTGGTTGAACCTGGAAGTGTTTGGCATGGACCTCCTAGATCACTCCAGCATAACAGGGCACTGGTTCGCACACGCGTGATTCCATTACAGAAACGGAACAGGTGTTCTATTAGCGACTTTTCCCCATGAATAAAAAAAAGGGGAACTGAACAGAGGCAGTATGGGGACAGAATGGGACAGGGATGACGTGATCTGAAAAGGAATCCCTTTCTTAATCCTGTTGTGTCCCTGTTCCGGGGTATTAAGCCCATCTGATAAATCTCCATTATAATACAGGTGCCCGCCCCCCACAGAGGAGACATTTTCAGACTTACCATGGATATACAAAACCATGGATAACAGCAAACCATATTGACATGAATGACTTCTGGTCCAACTTCTGCTGGAAGCATAACAAAGAATTGCATTGGAGGACCTAGAAAATGCCCAGAGAGGCTATATTTTTTCAAACATGGATAAGTGAAACCACAGATACTGCTCCTGTGGATATGGGCATCAACCTGTATAATATAATATAATATAATCATATAATCCATTGCTTTATATACAGACCATGCTCATAGTACTCTGGTACAGTCTAAATACACTTGTGCCAAAAAAACCAAACAGACACATGGAACACAAGCCCATACACTGAACATGCAAAGAACACCATATATAAGCTAAAGATATAATACAAGATCCAGCTGCTTCCACTGTTTCTTGGAACTTTATCAGACACAGCAAAAATCATACGATTACAATGTCACAGTAGTGTGAATGGTTTCCACTATCGCACGACTTTGTCATATTCTCATGGTCAAACTGTGCTCCAGTTTCAAATAAGATGTCACTTTTAATTCATGGGACAAGCCATCAATATCTCTCAATATCACTTTTTTCACATGTGAAAACATGTCCCACTGTAATCATGAGATTACAGCATGAATGGGTGGTCCTCTTTCCCCCCTCCCCATTCCCAGTGAGAAAATGTCCGGGTGAGAACATGAAAATTATCCACACAACACTCTTTTTATGAACTGTCCCAGTTTGTTTGCACATTTTTAGGTTTGTTAAAGTTTTTGTTTACTTTGCAAATTAAGGGGCAGTGTTTATAGGCACATTTGCATCTTATCACGAGAACCACTGAAATCTCGCCCATGCTAAATCATGGAAGTAAAGTCCCATTCTTAAAACATTAGTGGGAGTCGTGTGATAATTCCGTGGGGGTTCTTTTGCGCAATTACAGAGACGTGCAGTAGTAAGTGTAATAATGCCACTATGTTTCTGGTTTCCTCATTTATGAAATTGCAGCGTTTTTAGATGCTAGTCTGATAAAGTCCTTGGAAAAAACCAATTATCTGGTCCCCATTTCAGGCAAAAGACTTCCTTGCCCTGGCTAATGACCAGCTCCAAATAAAAGAGAGATGCAGTGCTGACCATGGTTTCTTATTGGATCATCTCTGTGGGATGGCAGTAGCAGGCAAACTGTTAACAGTGGTTCCAGTCCTACTACAGGGCTTTTCCAAAAGGGTATCTATTGTGTGGACTTCAAGGCTGTTAAACTGTGGGCTATTCATTTTAATCCCCCATGCTGTTTAATACCTATATGAAGCTGCTAGGTGAGGTCTTTAGGAGTTTGGGGTTGGGTGCCATCAGGGACACTCTGGTCTACTTCTCCTTGTCATCAGTTAGCTGGGGCTGTGCATGGATGCTGTAATGTGCAAGATCAAGCCAATGGACTGAAGCAGAATCCTGACAAGATGAAGGTTCTGGAGATGGATGGTTCCCTGTTCTGGGAACCAGTTAAGTGACCTGTCTTGAGGGACCAGATGCATAGCTTGGGAATCTTTGTCTCAGAGTGTGTTGAGTTGGCTTGGCTTGGCTCGGCAGGTGGCAGGCTTGGATCATTACTGCTAAACAACCCCAGCAACTACCACTGAGCATCTAACAAAAAATGATGACATTTGCCATCCAAAAATCCAATGTCACCCCAATCCAGATGGCCACATGTAGAAAAACCCAGTAAAGACCACTTTTTCCTGGAAACTGTGGAGCAAGAGGTAATTTAAAAAAAAATCTCATTAAAGGCTAAAAGAAGCACTTTTGGTATGAAAAGGTCCTTACGTCATGTGTTCCTGTTGCACCAGATTTAAGTTAGGTACAGATTCTCCCCCCGCCTCATATAAACAAGCCCCTGGAGTTATGCATTCATGACTGGTTCGTACTCACGATCTCTTGGTATTCACTAGTTCAGTACCCAATACCCACTTACCAGGCAGCAGGTGCTAACAAGCAATGAGGGCAACAGGAGCAACTGACATCTCCACCACCTCTTTGCATGAATGATCTCCAGAGCAAGGGGAATCATGACAGAGACCTTGCTTCTGACTGTTGCACTGGGGAATGCTCACAGGAGGGGAACTAACTCCAGTCACTTGCAGCAGCTGCTGCCCAGAAAGTAGGGACCAATTGGGGTAAAAGGAAAATGAGGTTTTCAGCTCCCACCCACCAACAAGCAATGCTGTGACAATCAGAAGCAGGACCCCATCACGATTTCTCTTTGTAGCCTCGCTCGCTGGCAGGAGAGGACTGGAAATGTCATCCTCCTTGCAATACAATCGCCAACTGAACAGACCTTCGCTCAATGTAACTGCTGGCTGTTAAGGTGGGGTGTTTTTGGGGAGGGATCAGGAGACATTACTTGCATATGTAACTAGGTAGCCAATGTAGGATATCAGCAATCATTTTTAGAGGTGTGCAAAATGTGGGGCAGAGAAAGGTGATGACAACTTCCAGGGCTACAGCCAGATATAGATGTAGGACGGGGAATGTGCAGGGGAGGTACTGCAGAAGTTCTGGGCGGGCACCACAAATGGCTCCCAGCGTGGGAGATCTAAAATGAGAATCATAGCTATAATCACGGGACTGAAACTGAAGTGTGAAGGCAACTTTACAGTCCTTGTTCTCTAGTGGAATAAGGAACCAGCGGGAAAAGAACAGGTATGATTGCAGAAGCCTGACTTTTTCAGCAGAATGGAAAAGCAGGCCAATATCCACAGGCCTAGAAGGCCTTTCATCATTTTTAAAGGGCTGGGTGTTAACATGGGTGGTAACATCTTGACAAAACTCACAGCTTGACACACATTAATTATTACTTTTGGGGTAAAAGCCACATTATGATCCATTTAATTAATAAAATAATATAATTAGTTACAATTTTAATTATCTCTTGCTCTTAAAAATATATTTAAAAGCCTCTATTTTGTCATCACCATTAACCACATTGTTAAAATGGCATTGACCTGAAAGTTTTGTAAAATCATTTTTAAGTAACTTTTATTGTAGTATAGTACTGTAGAGTCAGGATGATGTAGTGATTTGAGTGTTTGGATTATGACTCTGGAGACCAGGGTTTGAATCCCCGCTTGGCCATGGAAACCAACTGGGTGACCTTGGGCAAGTCACACTCTCTCTGCCTCAGAGGAAGGCAAAGGCAAACTCCCACTGAACAAATCTTGCAGAGAAAGCCTCGTGATAGGTTTGCCATAAGTTGGAAATGACTTGAAGGCACAAAACAACAACTGTAATACTATACAGGATGATCTGCAGATGAAACTATCTTAAATATGTAGGTCTGAGAACTGTTGTTTTCAACCAATCTTAGCACTAAATCTGGACACAGCTTTAAAAAATATATCTCAAGACAACTACTGATTTCGCTGCTGAAAACCTCTCTGTTCAGCTGGACGTTTGAACTCTGGAAGTGAACTCTGATAAAGAAGGGGATCTGCTGCTGCCTTTGTTTTCATTTTTTTGTTTTTTGTTTCTGTTACTGCTGACTCTTAACGTAGTTTCTAAGATTGTTTTATTGTAGTAATAGTCTATTCTTCTAATAGTGAACTATACTGAAGGCTTTGGGTTGCCCCAAAGCCTGGGTATAAATGAAATAAACACAGAGTGTATGTGTTTGGTGCACTGTTGTCACTAAAGAATGGCAGTGCTATTGTATGTTTTTAATCTTTTATAGTTTAATATTGTTTTAAGGGGGGGTGGGCTAGGGTACTGGGACTATGGAGTTTTTATATTGTAAGCCGCCCCGATTGCGTTGCAGAGGGGCGGGATAGAAATAAAATTTTATTATTATTATTATTATATTATCCCCTTGGTAAAAAATTCTTTTGTTTGTTTCAAAAATGTATATGCCACTCTTCAGCATAAGGGGTACAATTAAAAGAATAAAATTATACAGTATTGTATTGTATTGTATTTATTTATTTATTTATATCCCGCTCTTCAACCACAAGGTTATCAGAGCGGCTTACAAATTGTTTTAAGCAATAGCCATTTACACATCTACACTGCATTAAGCAGTTTCCAATGGGTGTTAACTAACTGCCCCCACATGTTGGGTACTCATTTTACTGACCTAATAATAAAACACAATAAAACAATGGGGGAGGGGAAATAGCATCTATCAATTAAACCACGCTGAAAGATAAACAGGCATTAAAATAGCTATTCGGCATGCTGAAATCCCTGGGCAGATCTTTAAAAACTCTTTGCCTGGCACTGAAAATGCATCAGGTTGATGCTAGGTGAGTATTCCAAATATGCAGCACCTCCAGTCCACAACTGAGAAGATTCTCAATAGTCTCCACCAACCTGAAGTCAAATGGTGATGGCACCTTGAGAAGAGCTTCTGCTGAAGATTGTGATGTTCAGGCTGGCTCATATGGGCAGAGGCCACTCTTCAGTCCCCAGGGAGGACCAACTGCCTTAGAGCATGCCTACATCGGCAAAAAAACATGTGGACTCACCCCGAATCTGGTGCTGACTGTCCAGACGACATATGGCTACTTCCAGGGAGGAACTCCTTTTGTTGTTGTTGTTTTTGTTTTTCCCTTAACCTGACTGCTCCAAACTAAGCAAAGTCAGGGAAAACATCGGGGTTTCCCAGAAACTCTGGGGTCACCTCAGGTTCTTTTGCTGTCTGGACAGCTGGATTGGGTCTAGTTCAGCCCGATCCGGTTGTCCACATGCAAACACCATCTTGCACTTCACTGAGCAGCACAAAGAAGGGGATGGATCACCATCAGAGGCACCACTGCCACCTCACCTGCCAAGCAGCTTCCTGGCATTGTCGCTTCTGCTGAGATCAGAACAGGGCATCTGTGCAGTCAATGAGGAGGTGACAGAGCAACCCCCTCCTTGTTGATCACATGTCTGGGTGCCCCGTTCTGACCTCAGCAGATGCAACAACACCAGCCAGGCTCTCGCTGCTTGGCTGGCAAGGCAGTGGCAGTGTTACCCTCAATGCTCTGAGGTCTTGGTGACACTAAAAATACCAACATTAATCTGGGGAATTAATGTATTCACTGTGGCTGTGCAAGAGGTGGGTAACAGCAGGATCATGTGACCAGCTATATCAGTACTAATGGAGGAGACACAAGCTAGATATAATAATAATCTTTATTAGGAAAAATAATAATCACATTCATGCACATGTTCAGATATCTAGCATTCATGCAAGACTAGCAAAATAAAGTGGGAAAGATTGAGATAGGGGAATAGCAAGAGAAGTTTCAGTGGGCGATACGACACCTTTTCCTGAAGAGATGAAGTTGTGGAAGAAACCAGCAGGACAGGGGTTCCGATCTGGAACAGTTACACAGTTTAACGTGGAGTCGAGTAGAAGATGGACTGTGTGAATTTGAGTGGAGTTTTCAAGGGGTTTAAATAGGAAATATTTTGGGGAGTGGAAGACAATACTTTAAGCTGTTGCTCAGAGAGTGACAAAGACATTTCAGATATTGTTTTGATGAGTTTATATTTTTCAAATCAAAGAGACGAAGCAATGTTCCTTTGTTCAGGTGGGGTACAGGGATAGGGTGTCATTGCCAAGTTTTGGTTGTGCCACTTTTAGAAAATAGGATTAACCTGGCGCTTTGGTAAACTGTTGCTTTCAGTTGATTTGCGAATTAACATTTCTTTGGAATTCAGGCTTGACCCCTTAGTCCATACCTGACTCAGTCAATGTACCTTTGGGTTTTTCCAGTCCACCTACGTTTATGTTAATGTGGAAGACCCTGTGTTTGACCAAATTATTAAATGTTCCAGTTATTATGAGGGGAGCCCCAGAGAAAAGGGGAGAGGGGATGTCATAGCTAGTAACAGTGGTGGCATCTCCAAAAACGGGATGGGCCAGTGGGGCAATGCAGTGTTGGCCTGGCTAGCCCATGTATAATGGCCATCTCACCAAATTGAGCCCGGTGTGTGGGACCACACATGGTCAATCCAGGGACACTCCGGAGCATAATGCCAGTGTAGATGAGCCCTTAGACCAGTGATGGGCAACCTTTTGAGCTTGGTGTGTCAAACTTCACCAAAAAACTGAGCATAACTCAGGTGGTGTGTCACTTTGAGGAAAAAACATTATTCACGATATTTATTGTTTAATAAACAATATTATTAAACAATATTATTAATTGTTTAATTAATAATTAATTAAATAATTAATTAATTAAACCTTCCCAGGCTTCCTGAAAGTGGCCTCAAAGCTCTGGTCACCACTTTAGGGAGGGTGGTGAGGTTGTGGGCGGGGGGGGGGAAGGCCTACGGCTGCATGTCACCCAAAATGGCTATGCGTGTCAGTGCTGACACGCATGTCATACGTTCGCCATCACTGCCTTAGACTGAGACAGACCATCTAACTACATACACTCCAACTGTCCTAGTTCAGCAGGGGCAATCTTGAGCAATCCTCTGTCATCCAACTTTGCAGCTCCTTTTAAAATGCCCCATTTCTCTTTCCTCCTTACACTTTCCCCCTTTGTCCTTAACCTACTTCAGTTTCTGCACAGAGTTCAAAGTGCAAAAGTAGATGACAGAAGATTAATTGCAAATGACCCTGCCAAACAGGGCCGGTTTAACCTGTCTGCCAAATCAGCATTGGCAGGGGGCCCCGAGGTCAAGAGGGGGCCCCGAGGTCAAGAGAGGGCCCCGTGTTGGCCTCCTTAATATGAAAATAATGGGATTTCTGGTTTAAAATACCATAGAGTTGCCTTGGAAGGCCTAGAAAAGGGCTAGGGAAGACACATTTTCTAGGAAGACTCTATGGTAGGTGTGCTGTTTTGTGTCCCATGGATAATGAATCCAGGGATACGGGGGTCCTACTATAATCTGAACATCCTGTACGGTGAATAGGTTAGGTTACATTGATCTGAGATAAACATATGGGGCCCCCAAAGTAAAGCATTGCAGGGGGCCCCAAAATTCCTTAAACCGGTCCTGCTGCCAAATCAGGGTTGACCAAAATGGTGGGAGGTTTGGAAGCCATGCCCTATGAGAAATGGCTTAGGAAGCTGGGTATGTTTAGTCTGCAGAAGAGAAGGTTAAGAGGTGACATGATAGCCATGTTTAAATATTTGAAGGGATGTCATACTGAGGGTGGAGCAAGCTTGTTTTCTGCTGCTCCAGAGACTAGGACACAGAGCAATGGACTCAAACTACAGGAAAAAAGATTCCACCTAAACATTAGGAAGAACTTCCTGACAGTAAGAGATGTTTGGCAGTGGAATACACTGCCTCATAGTGTGGTGGAGTCTCCTTTGGAGGTGTTTTAGCAGAGGCTGGATGGCCATCTGTTGGGAATGCTTTGATTGTGTATTCCTGCATGGCAGGGGGTTGGACTGGATGGCCCTTGTGGTCTCTTCCAACTCCATGAGTCTATGATTCTATGAAATCAGGACAGCTGGTAGGTTTGATAACAGCACCTTACATATGCTATTGAAGCCCTATTCCACAAGCCCCTATTTTGTGACATACACATGGGTTGCTAGTAAGAACCAAACTACCTTCTTCCATGATGGCTCTTAGATTTTAGAATCTCCTCCCCAAGCATATTTATCAGGGCTCTGATCCCCTATGTCAACATTTTGATTTGCTTAAGAGCTAGGTAGCACTTAAATCAGTAATTTAAACTAACCAATTGCTGGTTGTTCTTAAGCTGCTTATTTTGTTTTTTATTCTTGTGTTGCTTTTATTATAACAGACTGTTTTCAACATTTATGGTAATCTTCACTGTCTTATATGTGTGGAACACTGGAGTCAAAATGTTTTCAATAAATCAAAGTTAGTGTTGTTTCCAAGAAATGATTACCTTTCATCAAGCAAAATATATTGGCCAATGAATTTTCCAAGTAGTGACAATCTGGTTTTGTTTATTTTAAAAGGTGGTGGTGAAGCTTATGTTGTAAAATCTGGACCTGAACAGTTGCCTGATTAGCAATATCCAAAATCAAGGACATGCAGGAGCTCTGTTGCCTAAAATAAGGAACACCCACTGTGTTCTAGGGACTTGTAAAAGTAAGGAATATCAATTCAGTCCTAAGCAGGTTGTGACGTTCTCTCATATGAGGTGACACCTGTTAAAATTAAGTCCATCTGTGTAGCCCTAGCTTCATTTGTGTGCAAGGGAAGGCAAAAGAAGCCGCTCTAAGTAAAGATTCACCATGGAAAAGGATGTGGCATTCTTATTTTTCTTCACACAGGTTCCTCTCTATACTGGGACTGTGCTACACTGCTGGAATCAAAGGTTCCTCTAATACCCTCACCAGTACATTTAAACATCAGTTTGTCTGGGGCATGAACTTTACACACTACAGCGCCTGCAAAATGCTTTGCTCTTTTTTTCTTTTTTTTTTTTTAACCTCCCCACTCCCTTTATGTGCTTGGCTTTTCTCTTTTTCTGCCATGGCCTGGGCTTCCTCTCCTATTCCCCCCGCCCCACTGCCGCAAAAAAGTAAAAGAAAAAAAGAATCCTCCCAGAAGCACTGGTGTGTTTCTGAGTCCAGGTATGAAACAATTCCTCAGCCACGGCTTGCGATGCTGCAGATAACGTAAGGAGAATGTAAATCCTCTCAGCAAGTGCAGCAGCCATAAAAGGCTAAAATGGATTCCTGTGGATTAGAAATAAAATACAGAAAGGGCCCTGTTCTCTCACTTCCCCCCACCCTACTACTCTCCCCCTTTAAAAAAAACTGTTGGAAATGCAAAGGGCTTTTTAAAAAAATCAGAGACTTAAAAGAAAAATAAAATACATTCCAGGAAAAGAACTGCTGCTAAGAAAACTAAAACCAGAAAATGTTTAAAGATGTTTTAATGACTTAAACACAGAGCCGGGATTGTGCCTAAAAGTTTCCACGTTTGCAAAAGAAAAAGAAAAAGAAAATTCAATATTAAATATCCTCCTGCCACCAGTACTACCACTGGATTTTTCCTTTAACCATCTTATTTAAATTTTGTGTTATTAACACAGCAGACATGGTCTTAGTAAAGTTTTACATTTATGTTCTCATTCTAAAAAGAAGTCCAGCTGCAGTCCCTTCCACAATTGACCAAAAATCCAAGGAACTTTTAACAAGCAGTTGACAGGTTTTCACACTAGGAATTAGCTGTCATTTAGAGAGGGATTAGCTGGGATCTCCCCTCTAATTGCAGAACAAGCCCAGCTCATACAGTCACTAAAATCCCACCTTGTTCCCTTTTGATGACTGCACAAAGAAGCTTCCATCCTGCCTGAGAGAGGTCTGGTTCAAGTCCAGACTGAGGTGAGCTAAACTGCACCAGGCCTCGGCTATCTCTGTAGACTCCTCGTGTAAGATGACCAGCTGCCAGTTTGTGTGGCAGGGTGGCCCAGCTGCTAACTTACTTCAAAGCTTGAACTGAAGCTTTTTGTGATGGTGGGGGGATGATGGGTAGGTCAGAGAGGAGGTTAGGGCAAGGCGGTATATGCTCTCTAGTACATTGACAGAGAGCAGAGCAGAGACAAAAGCATTATGACAGTGGAATTTATATCCTAAGTTAGGTCCTGTCTATACAGTCAAAATAATAGGTATGCAATGTGAAAGATCAGTGATCCGTTCAAACAGCCGTTCACACAAATACGTGTCATTCGGAAGGGGGGCAACCAAATCCACCGCAAAGTCTATGTGCACCACGTCCACTTCGTACAAATTCTCTGAAAAGCTCCATACGACTGTGTGATCATTTGAACACTCACATTCACACAAACAGGCAATGCAATCTGATTGGCTGGATGAGCATAGGGGGTGGGGCTAGCAAAGAGGGAAAGCGGCTGCAGCCAGCATGTTGGATTTTCGGCTAAGTGATCAAATGGCAATTTCTAATCTTTATTTATTTATTTATTTATTTGTAAATACAAAGTGTTGCTTGTGTGCACCCTGGGAAACTGTTTTTTTTTTGTTTTGTTTTGTTTGTTTTTTTTAATTTGCGGTGACAGGTTTTAAATCGCAAGTAAATCACTCAAGGCAGCCAGCTGGCTAGGGGGTCATGTGGAGTTTAAGGGGGCACTTTTGGCCATATAGGCAGTTCACATCATTGCAAACGCCTGCCTTTTCAGACGTGTTTGTATTTTTCCCCCTCGTATAGACAAGACCTTAGATTGTTGTTTGAAACCTTGAACAAGGAATGTACATGGAGGGATGTAGCAATAGAAGGTCTTTGCCCTTCTCCAATAAGTCTTTTTCCCTCTGCCCCGCAAGGAAATCTTCCTTCAATCCCCAAATTTCTAGCATTGCAGAGAATGAGCCATTGAAAATTGTTCACACCTAGAACTCTTATATTTGTTGTGTTCACATTTCCTTGGTAACTGCTTGGCCTTTTTCTTTGGATGCCTAAACTGTATTTCTAAATGTTCAGCTGATGCTTTAAAGTCAGTGGCTCATAACCATTTCTTTACCAGGAACTCCCTTTAAACATGTCTATTCTTCTTTACGGGTCTGAAACATGGGTCGCCTATCGCGAGCACTTACGATTCCTCAAACGCTTTCATCAGCACTCTCTACGCACAATCCTAAATATACACTGGACTGACTATGTGACAAATGTTGCTGTCCTTGAGCAAGCAGGGATCACCAGCATTGAGGCCATGATATTGAGAACACAGCTGCGCTGGGCAGGGCACATTTCTAGGATGGAGGACCATCGCCTCCCCAAAACAGTACTCTATGGTGAACTCGCCATGGGTCAGCGTAAGAGGGGTACTCCAAAAAAGCAATACAAGGACTCCCTGAAACAACATCTCAGGCTCGGCCAAATTGATCACCAACAATGGTCTGCCATGGCCTCACATTGGGAGGCATGGAGACGCACTATCTACAATACTGCAGCCTTATTTGAGAGCTCACACTGAACAAGTCTTGAAGAGAAACAACAATGCAGAAAGAATCACAACCCGGAATCATCACCCAAGGAGACCTTCTACTGTGCTTTCTGCAACCAGACATGTTTATCTCGGCCTTTTCAGTCACCAGCGCGCTTGCAGAAAGCGCGGGATGAGTCCTTCCTGAATCTTCGTTTGTGAAGAAAAGCCAGAGAGAGACCATGGCCTCAAGATTTAAAATAATAATAATAATAATAATAATAATAATATAATCACACCATCCACTTAACCTTCCCTCAGAGACACTGGCAGGAGAGGGAAGACTTTTCTCCTGCTTCGTCCTGCAAATTTGTGGCTAGAGCAGATTGAATGGCAATGTGCAGGCCAAGCCAGCCAACATTTTCCTTGGCTCCTGTTACCTGTCTGCTCCACTGCAGGAAGGAGGTGGGCTGAGCAACCTTCAAGCCTTCGCGGATCTCCTGTGAAGACATTGTGGGCCCCCAGGGGTCCACAGACGACTGGTTAAGAACCACTGCTTTAAGTTACTACAATGCTAGAAATTTGGGAGCTGAAGGAAAATTTTATTGGGGCAACAGAATTTTATCTGTTGAAGCAACACCCTCTTTTTGCCTCCCCCTGTGGCTATACCCCAGAACATGTATAACATAATATACAAAACTGTATGAGAAAGACAGCAACAAATTGTTAGATCAGATTGATGTCACAAATGGAAGCCATTATTTTGAAGAGTCTACTAGAGCTCAGAACAAGTGGACAGTCCATGTAAAGTAACAATTTCAGAATCTGATTTCTCCCACCGCACCCTTTAAGGACACAGTCATAGATGCCCTTTACTTGGGAGTAAGTCTCAATTCAGTAAAACAATTACTGTACATGTATAGCAGTGACCTGGAAATTACACTTCTTGATAAAATCCTCTCAAAGGAAATCAGCAGCAGTTTTACAGGCATTAACTCCTAAGCCAAAAGGGATACACAAACGAACGCATACACACAAATATGTCATGAAAAAGACATACATTTAATGTTTTCTTTTTATATACCACAATATAAATCTAGACATGCTTACCTCTTACCAAGTCAGTCACCTAAATGAACAAATACCTGAATAATTCAATTAAACTATTCATGACCTTTAATAATTGTAAAATGACTGATTTAAGGAAGCCTCTCCCCACAAAAATACATTTTATTAAGATTAGTAAGGTATTTTTGCTTGAGGGTGGAATAGAGGGTAGAAAACACTGTTTCGATGACTATTAGAAAGTCCAGATTGGAAATGCCAAACATTCTAGGCCCAACATTTTGGTAATTCTACAACTGAAACCTTTCCCCCACTTGGGCTTATTTTAGCTTGTGACCCTTACAACCTAATTTGGACAGACACAAATGGATCAGAAACAGCAACAACAAATCAGGTTTTTTATGACTTAAGAGGGAGAGAAAAGAATTATATTGTTCTGGAGATGTTAGCCTCTCACTGCCACTGCCTCTGCCACCCTTTGTAGCTAGGTTAATCTACAAAGGTAGAGCTCTTCACATCGATGAGGCAGACTTTTAGCAATTTAGCTGCTGAGAGAGGGGCTTTGAACAAATTGGTGCTCTACGTTTTTATCAGTGGGCTCTTAAAATCTTTTCAATTCTATTGTGTTTTAATATTATAAGTTGTTTAATTGTGTTTTAAAAGTATAACTTTTTGGACAGAGTCCTGTTGATAACATACTTGGTATAACCTTTGGCTATGCAGTAGAGTTACTTGGTCAGAGTTGCAGCAGATGCCCTCCTTTCACAATGCCCTCGCCCTGGATATGTAACAGCCAGGGGACCCCTGATTCAGCTCTACCCTTCTCAGTCCACCTGAATGTGTTCCGCTTACCCTTGAGAATTCAGGAATGGGGAGTAACCTTATGCTGCAGGCAATGATGTCTCCTTTCCTGGATGCACAAGGGAACAGCTGTTCACAACTCTCATGATGTGGCTGGTGAACCAAGCTGTGCCAAGGGGACCTCTGGCTGCTGTTCATACCTGGGGGGGGGGGGAATTGGGAAGAAGGACCAGCCTCTGCACATACACACCGAAAACTATGCTTCACTAGTGACTTATGCTCCACTAGCGAACTATGTGTTTTTATCTCTACCTGTTTTAATTTTTTTTTTTTAGCTGCCTAGCCTGGTTTTTCAAAGAAAGGTGGGGTATCAAATAAATAAACAAACACTGCATGTCCTATTAGTGTTTGTAACGTTGGCCATTTCAGAGACAACAATATAATGTGTAATGGATGTGTATTCTTTAGCTTAAAAAATTACAGGATGCTTTCAGAAGTTTTCATGGAGCAATTGCCTTGCCTCATTTGTGGAATTTAATAGGCGATCCAGATGTTATACTCATATTCCATTTGTAATCTTTCTGTGCTTTCTTGGCATTCTTCCCATCTTTTTTTTTTCCTTACCATCACCAACACCACAACAATCCATAAAGGAAAGAATGGTGAAATAATCTTTTGATTGGTAAGATTAGGAAGGAACCCTGGATCTGGAAGCAGCCAAGAATGGATCTATGCTCCAAGTTTCAATACTTGGAAAGGGGTAATACACAACCTTTATAGAGCTAATTAAATTAACATTTAAAACAGAAAACAGAAGCTGAAGATTCATAAAGGGGGACTGTCACTTTTTATGCATGTCCAATGTAATGGGTGTCATCACCACTCTGCACTGTGATTGGCAGGTGTTGATGGTGTTACCATGGATGCTAGAGGTGTGTCTGACTGTGTTCCTTCATTATCTCTTGTCAAAAGTGGTGTCCTTTTTCTTCAGCTTGGCTGTTGTGAGTGCATGAGATCCCACCTACACTTCACTGCCATTAAACCAATGTTAGTACGCTGCCAGTATACCAGGACCACAGAAGACAACAATCTAGATAACAAATAACTAACAGCTGGGTCTTTATAGCATGGGGGGAAATGTTATTTCTGAACATTGTTTCAAGCTAGAGTTTTACTCCAAAAAAAGTGACTACTGGTAACTTCCTTGAACCACAAGGACACAGAGACCCTTCTCTGTTCAACTTCTTTTTTTCCCCCAGCTGCATTCTTTTAGATTAACTTTTCAAATGTGAATCTAGGGTGAAAGAGAGAAGTTCCCCTGATTCAAAGCAAGAGTCTTTCAGTAGGTTAATAAACCACTAAATTGCCTAACTGGGTATGTGTGTGTGGAGGGGAATTGGCAAGGGTCTTTAATCCCAGCTTTTAATAAATAGAGGACATTCTAGTCATAATAAAATGTGTTTTACACTCAAAGGGGGAGCAGGGGGTGGCAATTGGCTGGGTATTGCTGCCTTCTGAGCCCAAACAATGAGGTTAAGAAACATAACTGTAATGCATTAGTAAATTGACAATGAAATTGCAGTTACTTCACCGGCTCTTTATTAAATAAACACAGCCTGAAACGGACCTGTCTGCCCTGGAGGTATTTGTGTAGGGTTCATATTACTAACTCAACACTGCCGCTAACACACACTCTTCAGCACTGCATACCCTGGCATGCAAACACATTCCAGAACAGCCCCTGCAAGGTGGAGTAGACCTCACTTTTCCCCTTGTCATTTTTTCCTTTTCATTTTGACCTCAAATTTTACAGCCTCTGGCTGCTACCTCAGCATCTTATCCCTCCCCCAACATTTCAGCTCCTTTGGAAACTAATAGAGAAAAGACTATGCCAGATTGCATATGCCAACAGCACCTTCCAAGACCACACCACTAGTGAAACAACACACCCATCCTGTCTTATCCACAAGTAAAGGAAAATGCCTCCATCCACCACAAGCTCTTTACATGGCCTTTGAACAACTACAGCCAATTCATGCCATTGCCAGTCTTGCCTCCCCATACAAGAAACATTTGCACATGTAAGCACCACAGAAAATATATACAATCCACAAATATTCCAAGGGAGGCGTGGGCAAACTTTAGGTCTGCAAAAGATCTATTTAGAAGAAATATCTAGGATCCCAAGATCAACCAACTGGGACCTAGTGCAAATAGATATATATTTAGATTTTTTTTAAAGGAAGAGCAGCTGATAAGATTTATTTGCATTCATGTTCAGACATATTTACTGCAGTTATTAAGACCACTTTTCCTGTAGAGCAGCCCACTCATTTTGCCAGTACTTAAGCAAAAATTTCTAATTCATTCAGATACATATTTAGAATTAAAGAATTCTGAATCAGATGGTTAGACTTTTTTAAAAAGTATCAAACTGATTTAAGATCTAAGTTCTTCCACACAAAAACCAACTTGTAATTACACCAGACTGTCTACAATGCAGTATGATTGGGAGTTGAAGAGATTTGGGGTTTTGTTTTGTTTTTGCTGTTGTTAAACTATTGGGAATATTGTGATCTTGTAGTACGTTTGAGACTGAGGACTTTATCATACAAGGCTTCTATTGTGGGACTAGAGCAGGATAGTAGCATTATTGGGGAGTACTTACTGCACGACGTTATCTTCATTCCATTGGTGTGTATGCTTCTGTCGCTTCTGAAGCGCACCATATCATTGACAGGGAAAACCTGTCAGTGCCTCCCAATAATTCTGCAGGGTCATCATGGCATAATCTCTTCCGCTTCCCACCCTCCCCATCATGATCTCTCCCTCTCACCTCCACCATCCCAATCTGGCTTCCCCCACCCTCCCTGACCTGATCCCCCCCCAAAAAACTTCCACCATCCCAATCTGGCATCCTCCACCACCCTGTCCTGATCTCTCTTCCCCCCTCCTCCGCTGGTCTGGTCTGCATGCCTTAAATATGTAGGACAATAATGGGGAGGAAGCAGGCGGTGTAGAAGGAATGTGCAGCACCATACCAATATTGAAGCGGAGGTGCGATAATTATTGTTCCACTACTGCTATGTTTCCACTTGCTTCCAAAATGGGATTGCTGCAAGATGACTGCCTCGTGTGATAAAGTCCTTAGAGAAAGAAGTTTGTGGCATACACTTTCGTAGATGCAGTCTCCTTCCTCATGCGGATGATACAGACTAGCATGACTGTCTCTGAATATGACTATTGGGAACAATGGCATAGTAGTAAAATTTAAAATGTAGGTGTTCAAAATGACAGCCTCCTCAGCCATGCCCCAAGAAGAGTACAAAAATACAAGAATCTGTGTTGATCTGTTTGTGTGGATATATGCACATACGCATATGTGGCTGTTAACATGTTGGTCATTTTACACAATTTTTCTAAGCCCTGGGTCAGGGAACATGGGGTGGACCAGGGCACAGATGGTAATGTTGAGGTAAGAGCCACTGAAAATGGCCTCAGAATTCTTTCTGCCTTCAGTCCCATGGGTTCTTCAGGATATCTGAACAGAACTTAAGGCCCCATCTACACGATGAAAAAAATCCATACGGTGTTCAAAAGATCAATCATTTGTACAAACAATCATTCGAACGTAAATGTAGCATTCAGAAGGGGGGACGCGAATTCTCCCGTAAAGTCTGGCATTCTGGCGTTCGGTAAATTTGCCAGATTTCAAAAAAAAATCCATACAGCCGTTCAAATGTTTGATCGTGTGTACATGATGGATAAGATTTGAACAAGTGAACATTCAAACACTTTATGGATTTTTTTCGTCGTGTAGATGGGGCTAAGAGTATAACTAGACTGAAATAGGCAGCCATCCCCATATACGTACATATATCCACAACCAATGGCCATCTGTTCCTGTGATGGGGAACTCCCATAAATTTTTAATATAACATTTTTATTTTATTTTATGTTGCATTTTTATGCATAGTCACGATTTTCTTTTAATCGCTATTCTAGTATTACAAATTGTCTTGAGCACCTGGGGGCAGGGGGAAGCTGGGGTATAACTGTATATATTGTATTTTTAATCTGTTTTATGGACTCCGCCTTGGGTCTTATCTAGGGAGAAACGCAGCATACAAATGAAATAAATAAGTACGTAAAATGAAGAAATGTCTACGTAAGAACCAAGCTGGCACTCAAGCTGAGCTAACCAAAGCAAGGCACCACCACCATTAAAAGTCACCCCCACCATGTTGAAATGAATCAACATATGGAAACCTAGGCCTTGGGTGCCTTTCCCACTTGTGAGAATGAAACAATGCTGTTCTTAGACAGGGATGTAAAAAATACCTGCTGATTTTCTCATCCTCAGCAAGCAAGGGTGTCTCAGACGATCAAGACACCCCATTTAAAATGGTTAACTACCACAATATGTTACATATTTCAGGGCTTTTGGGGGGAAAATTGCACAAAGAAATATGGTGCAAAAAGCAGTGGCTTTTCATTAAAAAAGTGTTTTCTGAATAAAAACATTGGCTGAGATCCTGCATTGCACTGGTGAATTACATTGTTCTGTCAGGCATAGTTACGTATCATCCCCATTCCCCACACATTTGACCTCCCTGTCTCCCTTCCCCATGACCATTCGGTGGCTAGGGGAGAAGAGGGAGAGAATGAGAGGCAGCCAGACAGGCATTCCTGCAGATTCCTACTGGAAAATGATGTCATTCTCCTGGACCTCCAGAGGACCACTTGGTGGTCCAGAACAATGCCTTTATCTTCTTGTGTGTGGCTGGAGGAATGCAAGTGGCTGACTCTCTGGCTGCTCCTCATCCTCCTCCACCCACTTAATGACCTCAGGGAGGCAACACCCCCTACAGACATATAAGTGGAGGGAGTTGTAGTGAATTGAGATGTTGAATTCTGCTATGACCAAAAAAAGTTACACATACAGATATAACTGAAAATGTATGTCACTAAGGACTTTATCAGACACACAAAATAGGGTGTCATAACGATGCCACATAAACGCAAAAGGGCGTGCATATCAGACAACGCCACCCTTTTGTGTTTGTGTACTGGCCATAAGCCGATCGATTTTATTGATGGGCCACGCTATCAATTGATCAGCTGTGGCAATTTTTTGCCAGCATTGCCTGAGTATGAAACCTTGTGCCTTTTCCCCCACGTTATTACAGGGTGAATGGCCAGACCAGCCAGAAGATTTCTGGGTGATATTGCAACAACCAGGTAGGTGACACTCTTTTTATGACCTTCCCCGGTTTACTTGGAAGTTTTAAAGTGTGTTTATGTGCTTAGTGTAACTTTTTGGTGGTGTTATTTTTGGTGTTTTTTTTTTAATTTCCCGCCCTAGGTATTCTCGCAAGAATCCATGAGACTTCAGACAAGGAAGTGAACAGAGCTCCATTCACTGCTTGTTCATTGCCAGGGCTGGCTTTTGCTGGGATTACAGGTAAGTGAAGTACGGAGCATTCTTTTGCTGGCAAACGAACACCACAAAATAGGCCGGCAAAAGAACATTGGGGTTGGTGATCTGTTAAAGTCCTAAGAGGATGCCAGTAAACTTTTTTGGGCAAAAAGCATTTTTGTGTGAATATTTTTTCACAAAATGTCTGCAAAAAATTCATTAAAATGTGCAAATATTTGTTGTTTGACAAGGCACTAGAGTTTTCTGGCTGACAATTCTAAATCCCCTTCCTAAACTGCAAATCCCAGGATTCCATAGGATGTTGCCATGGCAGTTAAAGTGAAGTCATGGTGCTGTAATTGTATAGTGTGAAGAGACCCCTTTTACACTATACAATTAAAGAAAACTTTTGAAATTCTCATATTCAAGATGGAATTAAGCAAAGATTTACATCCTTACTACTCTTCAGGTCATCTTTTTCTCTGCTACCAACTGATTTGTTGGTAACCTATTTCTTAGGTTTGAAAAATATGTTTCCTAAACAGCCATTCCTTCAATAAAGATTTCTACTCCCATAATAAGCTAGAAGAAAATATCTATGTCCCATATATATACACATATATATACATATATATATAAACAAACAAGAAGAGGCTTAGGATTCAGTCATTAAGCAGACTGCACTATGCACTGCAGGCATGTTAAAATCAGGCAAACAGGAATCACAAAATTATACTATAACATCTCAGCACCAACATGGATGTATATTCAGCTGAAGACACTACTGCTTTCTCTGTAAGTGTACAATATTGTGATTTCTATTAATACTATTACCAATTACAATGTTATCAGATGCAATAAAGACTAAATGAAGGCTGTCAGATGGACATCAGAAAGAGAGGTGCTGTTGCTTAGTGTTTTATGCCTCGTTTTTCTCTACCTTGAGATTTTCTTTAGAGGCCCTGCACTGAATTCCCAAATCTCCAGGCCCAGCCCCTCTTCGCTGGTCCCCAGGGCAAGAGAGGAATGTCACGGTGAAAGCAGTGCCTTGTATTTCCTCATCTGTTAGACTTGTTGGTTTTAATTTGAATGACATAGGAGATTATCACATGGGCTTAATAAACCAGAACAGGAACGCAACAGGATCGCTAAAGAATTTTCTTTCAGATGACATCGTCCCTTTCCCATTCTGGCCCCATGCTGACTCCGTTTGGTTTCCATTTTTAAAAATTAATGGCTTAAGCCGTTAATAGATCACCCATTCCGTTTCTGTCACAGAATCACAGGTGTGTGAACAGGAGCCCTGTTATGCTGGCATGATCTGGGAGGTCTGTGCCAACACTTCCGGGTATGATCGTGACATCCAGATAAGTGACAGCCTTTTCTGTAACCTCCCTGTATTGGTGGTAAAGTTTTAAGAGTGTTTTGGTGCTTGTTTTAATTTTTAGACATCTGCTTGTATTTTTATTTTTAAATTTTCCGCCGGCTGCCTGCCTCTGTAAGGTCCTGGAAGGTAAGTAAAGAACACTTCTGGTGGTGATCTGGACATCCAGGCAAGTGACAGCCTTTTTTGTACTCTCCCCTCTTGTATTTTTTAAAGGCTGTTTAAGTGCTTGGTTTAATTTTTTGATGTTAGGGATTTTTTTAATTTTTAAATTTCCTGTGCAATGCCAGCCGTCCTGTAAGGTCCATGTAAAACACTTCCTGCTTCGATTGGGACATCCAGGTAAGTGACAGCTTTTTTTGTACCTTCCCTGGGGTACAGTATTTTTTTTTTAAGGGTGTTTAGGTGCTTGGTGTACTTCTTTGAGGTTTGGGGGTTTCTTTTATTTTTAAATTCCCCACATAATTTGGTCTTCAGGAAATGGATGGGGCTCTGGAATGGGAGGGGGTGAGGGGGAGGGTACCAGGACACGAACAGGTTTGAAGGGCCTGTCTGATAATCTCCATACTCTGTGCAACTGTGGTTGATGCTTAAGGTCTCATGGTTAATTACATCACAAAGGGTCATCACTAGATCTCAGTATTTCGGCTTGGAATCTCTGGACCTCGGATAGGGCCTGGCATCCCTACCCCCACCAAATGAAGTAAAAATCAGATAACCACCAGGCAGAAAAACTTTTCAGAAATTCACCCCAATTATGGAATGCTGTACTCAAAGAAGCTTGCCTGATACAAGCCTTGTGTGCATATTAGACCTTTTTGGTCATGCAGGTCTTTTAAAAAGCTTGGACAGTCTAGGCTGTTACCCAAATAGGTAGGGGTCTGTGGGGAGCCCATTCATGATACCAAATCTCAGTTTCTAATTGGGGGAATTAGTATAGCTCAAATGGATTGCTGTGAGAGGTCAGGCAACTTCCAGGATCCTTACACCTGTGCATTTCAGAACTAACAGCTGAGACTCTCAGTGAAGTAAAATAAAATAAAAATATTGGAAAATAATACAGAAGTATTCACACGTGCATGCTCACAAGAACCACACATGGCTAGCAAAGAATTAAAGGTGGAAGTTTGGATAGAGGAATCGATTTGGGTGATCGGGACTATCGTTATCAGTCTTGAAGAAAGAGAAGCCAAGGACTCAGACCTAAATATGAGGGTGGCACTGGATTCCTTTCTGGGGCATGCCAAAAGAATGTCCAAGTGTAATCACAGTGGCACACCTTGCTATTGTTTGGGGACTAATATTTATACTGTATTTCATGTTCTGAAGGGGTATTTGGGTTTAGGACAAAGCCGTAAGAAGCTTCCCATTATTTAAACAAAGAAAACTGAAACTCTACTGATTGCTGTTTATGGCTAAGAGATAGGAACTGATGGATTTATGACAACCTCTGTATTGTGGGATAGGAAATTATATATTTATATATTTATTTATACCCCGCTCTTCAGCCACAAGGCTATCAGAGCAGCTTACAAATTGTTTTTTAAGCAATAGCTATTTACACATCTACACTGCATTAAACAGTTTCCAATGTGTATTAGCTAATTGCCCCCCACAAGCTGGGTACTCAATTTACCGACCTACGAAAGGATGGAAGGCTGAGTGAACCTTGGAGCCCGCTGGAATCGAACTTGCAACGTGGTGGCTTGCAGTACTGGCATTTAACCACTGCGCCACCAGGATGAGGGGTGTGTGAAGGGATATTTCCTGGGGATGAGGGGTGTGCAGGCCACTTGTTTGTTTGTGCTGTGTGACGACTCATAGCCAAGGGTGCCAAGAGGGGATTAGCTCATACCACCTTAATGGATCGGTTTACTAGGGACTTCACTTAATCCTGGCTTTGGTGTATCTGCTAGTATTTTTCCACACCACCTTCCTCAGGTCCTGGTGGCCTCCATCTGACCTCACTTATGGTCCACCACAGTCTGCTAGGCCCTGTGAAGTGTTTTAATATAACCAATTATTATATATTATAGGGAAGGGGTGTAAGGCATGGTAACAGGACCTCTTTTAAAATTTGTATTTTCAATATCAGACTGCTGTGTATTTTGCTCATTATTGTTCAATTTATCCTACCTTGCTTTTATGATTATTTTATATTTAAAGTTTTTTTTTAATTTTAAACCACTCAGATAAATTTATGCAATGGGGAAGCATACAAATGTCATAAATAAATTTTGAAAGAAATCAACTGTGCGATGTCCTGTCCCATTACACCTACTTTGGTAGACCTTTGCTGATCCAGTATAATATTATATTTTGAGTTCATCAGAATCATTTGGCAAATGTCTGGGGGTTTAAACTATCAAATATTGTATGTCACAAGTAATTGGGGCCATATATGATTTGGTGTTCCCGTTTCTTGTTTTCCTTTGGAAGAATGTCTGTGAACAAATTAACATGGTTGTTTTTCCTAAAATTATCATTTTTATTGCTGCATCTTATTTTGACATACATTCCAATATTATGTTTTTGTCAAGAATCAGCAGGGGTGGGGATCAAGAATACTGTTCTGTAGTACTGGTGGAAGAAACTCCTTCTATGGAGCAGCACATTTAGGATATGAATAATCCTTACTCTCTCCAGTTCATCTTCTGGGTGGATATGTACCTTTATCTACTCTGCCACACCATCGTATTGCCTCCTCCAATACAGATTTTTGTGGATTGAGAGGGGGAATTTATTACATATTTTGTAAACATCATTATGATAGCATACTAATACAGCACATATATTATAGCCTTATGTATGGCAAAGGATATGGTAAAAGGAAGAAGGAACTGGCAAAGCCACCCATGCCCAAGAGAACCCTATGAAATTCATGGAGTTATCATAAGTCAAAAGGTGACTTGAAGGCACACACATATGTTCCTTCTTGCTTCCTGAGTCTTACCTGCAGTCCTCCATGCACCACCACTGTTGTTTTTCTTGTGTGCCTTCAAATCATTTCTGACATATGGTGACCCTAAGGCGAACCTATCACGGGGTTCTTTGCAAGATTTGTTCAGAGGTTTGCTATTGCATTCTTTTGAGGCTGAGAGAGTATGACTTGCCAAGGTCACCCAGTGGGTTTGCATGTCCAAGCATGGATTCAAACCCTGGTCTCCAGAGTCATAGTCCAACACCCAACTATCATCCTATGCCTTTTGTATGCAAAACAAACTTCACATACTCCTTAAGAGTTCATGCTTAAAAAGGGATGAAGCAGACAGGGCACAGCACCCACTTGCATTTCAAGCAATAAAACATGGCCTGCATATGACCATCAGCACCACCCCACCTCTACCCTGCAAGGAAGGGAACAAGTACTGCAATGAAGTGCTGGTTTTATTTTAATTCATCCATGATGGTATAGTTGGGTTGTGGCTTTAGAAACAGTAGCAAACTAATCATAAGAGAATGATAATAGCAGCTGTCCTGACAAAGTCTTGGAGGAAAGTTTCAGATTATAATTATTATTATTATTATTATTATTATTATTATTATTTATACCCCGCCCCTCTGTTAAAACAATCAGGGCAGTTTACAATAATTAAAATACAATACAGATAAAAATCCCAAAACACCACCCACCCCCACCCTCCCCCATAAAAAGATATTAAACAAATATAAATTAAAAGCAACTATCTAAAATCACATTTAAAAACAATAAATACAATAAATAGCCAGCAGACTAAAAGAGGCCAGGAGCCCCTGAGGCCGGGATCTAATTAGGAAAGGCCTGCCGAAAGAGATCCGTCTTTAGTGCTTTTTTAAAGCTACTCAGGCTTGTCATCTGACGGATCTCGTTCGGCAGGTCATTCCACAGTTTGGGGGCGATTACCAAAAAGGCCCTCTGGGAGGTTGCAGACAGCCTAGATTTTTGTGGCTGAAGCAAATTCCTCCCAGAGGACCAGAGTGCGCAGAGAGGATTGTATGGGAGGAGGCGGTTCTGGAGATAAGTTGGACCCAAGCCATTTAGGGCTTTAAAGGTAATAACCAACACCTTATACTGGGCCCGGAAACTGATAGACAGCCAGTGGAGAGATTTTAATACTGGAGTTATATGGTCTCTCCGAGATGTTCCCGAGACCACTCTGGCTGCCATATTTTGTACCAACTGAAGTTTCCAGACCAAGCATGAGGGTAGCCCCATGTAGAGCGCATTGCAGAAATCTAGACGAGAGGTTACCAGCGCGTGCACCACATTCTTGAGGTCCCTTTCCAGGAAAGGGCGTAGCTGGCGTATCAGCCGAAGCTGATAAAAGGCACTCCTGACCGTCGCATTCACCTGACTAGTCATCTGTAGCGATGAATCAAGGAGCACCCCCAGACTGCAAACACAGTCCTTAACGGAGAGCGTGACCCCGTCCAGGACTGGAGGTTGCAACCCAACTCCTGGTTTTGGGGCTACCGTGAGCACCTCCGTTTTGTCTGGATTTAATCTCAATCTGTTTTTCCTCATCCAGCCCATTACTGCCTTAAGACAATCATTAAGAGGAGAGACGCTCCACATAGCCTACAAGTACATTAGTGCATGGGTTTTGTGGAAGGATCATAGACGTGAAGAAGAAAGAGTGAATTTAAATGCAGAGTTACAGGTGTCTATCTGTTTATCAACTCCTGATCTGAGGTGGGCTGGCCTGATACTTCCCAGTAATACACTTAATTTTTGAGCCCTGTAACTATCATATTGTAAAGTTATACACAAACTTCACTTTGGGGTTGTCCAAACAGTGAAAATACTCCTCATCGAATGCAAGGAGAATCCAACCCATCTTAATGGGGTCCTCCACTGTATCACCTTATTTGGAAAGAGGAGGGCCCAAAAATGGCAAAAACTCCAAAGGAAAAGCCTTTCCGACTTTCCCTGGAGTTTAAAAAAAACAGTGAGGGGGGTTTGCATTCCTGCTCGTTGGAACAAGCAAATCACTTTGAATTGCTTTCCCATAGGAGAGGAAGTGCTAACTGATTGGCCAGACAAGCGCAGGGGTGGGGCTTGCTAACATGGCAAGTGCCCAGTGTCCCCATTTTGATTTTTTGCCTTAGCTTGGCTAGTCGCATGGAGAGGGAGGTGGGAAGGTGTTTCTCCCTGCTCTTACTCCTCGGAGCAGCTGGCCAAGTGGCAACTGATCTTCCTTTCCAGCCTCAGGGGATGGGAAGGGACACTAGCCCTTTCGCCTCCCCCATCCGCATGCAAAAGGGCATGCAAAGTTTATCAGGGCTATAAGACCCTGCAGGTCACTCCGGGGAGGGGGGGGCCTCATATAGACAGGCCCTTTGTATGTATTGTTGCTGTTGTTGAAGTGTCATTGGCACTTCAACAAATTCTCAACTGGCAAGTAGTGCTGAGAAGTAACAGCAAAATTCACGTCTTTAAGTGCCCATATATACATCCATTCAGTTCTGAGGATATTTGTCGGGGGGGGGGGAGGTTCTGTATGTTTTCAGAAACACAACAACACCCACTTGTCCAGACTACAGACTAGACAGCACACACACACAGAGGTTTCCGAAGCAGAATCTCTATATAATATTGTATTGTGTATCCACTCAGAGGTAAAATTCACTGAGTTCAATAGGGCTTGCTATCTGGAAAGTATATGCAAAAATAAAAGGGGAATAAATGTTTAACTGCCAGAGAGCACTAGGATGTGGTCTTTATTAGATTTTGTGGAAAGGCATGCTGTCTCCTGGCATCTCTTGCACGTGGTGTACTCCTAGTGGGCTATCTTGGAAATTGGGTTGGGTTCAGCAGCACTGTCTAGTCTGCAACAAAGATGCACTAGAAATATAATGGAATAAAGTCCTGCTGTGGATCGTGTGTGTGTGTGTGTGTGTGTGTGTGTGTGTGTGCTTGCCTCACCCTTGGACAGGAAAGAAGCTTCAACAGGGAGGGGAGAGAGGACAGAGGAGGAAAGGAGGTTAACTTAACATGAAGGCAATGATGGATGGGAGGCTCCAAACTAAGGTATGGACAATATCAAACACATTGTAACCTGTTGTAAAAGGGTTTACACAAATTCATGCCTAAATTTAACTGTTAGATCTATTGATCAGCTCACAGATTCCACAGATGTTTCTGTTTCCAACCCTATGTATCTTGAGTTATGTTAGAACATCAGAATTCCAGTTTAAATATAATCCATTTTGATTTCTCCCTAGGTAAGGATTGGTTAGAGCTACCCATTAAGAAAAAAAGTTACAATAGGTTGGAAACTGCCGTCTGAATTAGGCTGCTAAAATCAAGAAGACTCAGAAGAAAACAGAATTTTGTGTTGAAGGGTTTGTATCAGCACCAGAGACTGAATACTGATTTCTGAACTTAATGTATGTTCAGAGGCACCTTGTTCCTCAATGCTATGTCCACATTCCTGGGGCCCTGTTTTGCACCTGGATCCATTTGGAGGATGTGAAGTTTTCAATAAGGTTCAGGGGGAGGAGTAGTGTAAGCATTGGGTGCCTGTAATATAGCAGGAATTTTTACAGTATATTTGTGGTTTTCTGCCATTTCCCATTTCTTTGGTGTTTGCTTGACATCTGATAGAAAATATTGTGTGCAGTTCAGGAACTAAACTCCACCCATTGTGTCATTTTCCTGTTTGCCAAAAAGCCTCAGAAGCAATGCTGGGGGTGTAATGGGTGTTAAGTCTACAGTAACCCTGAGTGCAACACATTGATTCAGTTTCCTCTACGCGTATGCTTTATTTATAGCATGCTGTTTATAATTAAGTGATATATTTCCATGCCTCTGCTAAACAAAAAATCAGAAGCTCTACAATTCTCTCCGTCTCCCTGTATACACAGGGGGTGGGGGTGTTAAGTATATACAACCCAATCCATAATAATAATAATAATAATAATAATAATAATAATAATAGATTTCACAAATTGTACTACAGGTATCATTAAGGTAATAAGCCAACTGTTTCAGTTCATATGATTCCTTCTTTATAGCTGCATTATAATCCATATAAAATTGAATTTGTTTTTTCTCCCCCACTCTCAAATACGAAGAGGTCAGACTGTTTCAATCTAACCTAGTCAGCTTATGCAACAACAAAAAGCCTATTTAGTTCTATAGGTACCACTGGCCAGGCTATCTCAGGGAACTGGGAGATGAAGTTCAAAAAACTAATTTTTCCAAGTTATCGTAGTTTTTTGTTTTGTTTTTCAATACTGAGTTTGCTAAAGCTAGCAAGCTCATTTATAAAATTCAGTTATGGTGTTGGATTATTCTTCAGAGCTAAGGTGGACAGCTGCTATGTGTCAAGGGGCCATTCCTTCCTGGAACTTGCAGGAGAGGGGGTGTACCATGGTGCCCCTAGTTTTGTCAAACACTACACTGTTAATTGCGCTATTATTCTACTTCAATTGCTATGGCTGCCTCCTGTGGAATCCTGGGATTTGCAGTTTAGGGAGGGGCATTTAAAACTCTCAGCCAGAGAGTTCTTAGGCCTCATGAAACTACAAACCCCAGAATTCCACAGGAGGCAGCCAGAGCAGTTAACGTGGAATAATACTACTATAATAGTGTAGTGTGATAAAGTCCCAAGATTCAACAGTGCAGTGACATAAGAAGTGTCACAGCTGTCGCTTTAAATGTACCAAAAGGTGTCACTGCCTCTTTAAAGCTGATTTTTATGCATCCCTTTCACATTCCCCAATTGTAGCACTTTGATTCCCCTTTTTTAAAAAAATTATTGTTAAGAATTTTTAACTACATTAAAACAAGATACTGTACATACAAGGGGAAAAAAGAAAAGGAAGGATAAAGAGTAGCATATACTGTATGTAGAAATACTGTAGAACAGAGTACAGAAGAAGAAAGAATAGGACATTTACTTCCACCTTTTTTACCAATGGTTTATAAATGATATGCAGTCTTGCTCTCCTTACCTTACAATATCTCATGTTTCTGCTTATTTATTCCTACTAATTTTCAAAACCCACAAATAGTATTTTGTCTTTCTGCTCCTGCAAAAACAAAACAATTAAAGTTCCCCCAAGCTTTCATGAAAGTTCCCAAAGATTTTCCCCTTCTTACAATAGGTAACTTATCTATTTCAGCTAAGTCAAACAATTTTACTGGCCAGTGTTCTTGTAATGGGATCGTTGTGTTCTTCCATTCCTGGACATACAACAATCCTGCTGCAGTAATCATGTATTGTAGTAGTCTTCCCTACTTCTTCTCCATCTGGTCATCTAACAGTCCCAATTAAAACAATTCTGGTTTTAGTTGTAGTTTCATTTTCAAAATCTTCTGAATCCAGCCATGTATTTACTGCAATATTTTCTTGCCGTCACAAGTCCAGCACATGGTCCACCACAAAGTCTCCATTTGTTGCTCACATATTTGCCACTCATGCATTTTAGCCAACTTTTCAGGAGTTTAGAGAGATGATTTTATAAAAGTTCTCTTTAAGAGGTAAATTTCAGTCCCTTAGACCATATTTTTCCCATTGTTCCATCTGTATATAATAACCAAAATTTTGAGCCCATTTTATCATACAATCCTTGACTAGTTCTTCCTTCATTTCCAGCTTCAACAGTATTTTATACATCTTACCAATCAGATGCTCATCATCCACAGACAGCAGAGACTGAAATTCAGATTTTTTCCATTCAAAACTGATTTTTTTAATCCATTTAAACCTCTCCAATATTTGTCTATAAAGATACCATTGAAAACTATAATCTACAGGTGCCAATTCTTCATCTGTGTTGATTTTATATTGTTCTTTATCAAACACTAAAAGGTCGTGATAAGTAACCCACTTTTCTCTTCCAGTTGTTTCTTTTCTATAAAAACCTTCTTGTGTTGAAACCCATAAAGGAATCTTAGGACATAACCTTGGTTTCTATCTATGCCAAATCCTTAACATGGCAGATCTCACATAGTGCTTATTAAAATGAGCATTTGTCACATAGTGCTTATTAAAATGAGCATTTGTCTTCTCCTTATTGTTCGATAGCTAACCATGCCACTCAAACCTCAGGTCATGTCCTTCTAAATCCAACAATCTCCTACTTTTTTTCAACAAGATCCACTCTTTCAGCTAAGCCAAACAGTATGATGAAAAGTACAACTTCAAGTTCAATAGTCCTAGTCCTCCCCTTTGCTTAACATCTTGGAGAACTTTGTATTTAATTTTTGTTTTTTTCCTCTGTCATATAAACTGACAAATCTTTCTGTCATTGATTAAATGGCACATCATTGTTCATGATCAGTATTGTTTGGAATAAAAATAACATTTTCAGGAAAACATGTGTTTTTATCACTGAAATTCTCCCTAACTGCAAGAAATTAATTTTTTTCCATCTCTGTAGATCTTGTTTGATTTCATACCAAATCTTAACATAATTATTCTGAAATAACATACTATTCTTATTTGTCATAGTAAGAAGGTATTTCACCTTTTTCTCTGTTTTGAAACTAGACATTGCCATCAATTTCATTTTGTCTTTTTTTCTCATATTTTTGTTAACATCATTGTTTTTTGCTTGTTGATTTTAAAACCAGCCATTTCACCACATTCTTTTAACTTCTCAAACAACACACTGATACTTTCTAAAGAGTTTTCCAGCACAACCACTAAGTCATCTGCAAATGCCTTTAGTTTATAAGTTTCTTTTAAAATCTCTAACCCTTTGATTTTCTCTGCTTGCTTTATTGCCCTATTTAAAACCTCAAGAGCCAAATTAAACAATGGTGGAGGGAGAGTGTATATTTGTCTTGTGCCTTTTTGAAATTGGCATGGTTTTGTTAATTCTCTATTGAACACAATCTGTGCCATCTCTAAGTCACACATCACCTTAAACCAGGTAGTAAAATTATTGCGAAAACTCATGTTTTCTAGGATGCCCAATAAAAAAGGTTTTTTTCAGCATCTAAAAATATCAAAGCTGTCTGCTTTTCACGTGCCTTTCCAGCTATTCCAAGATATATACTACACATCTTGTGCTAACATGACATTTTCTTTTCAGTTAAAAAAACAACAACAATGCATTGATCACTATGTATAAAATCCTGAAGAAACATCTTCAATATTTCTGCCAAAATCATTGTGAAAATTTGGAATCATTATTTAACAATGAGATGGGCCTGTAGTTTGTATCACTGTCAAATCTTAACCTTCTTTCAGTATTAATGTTATTGTTACCACTTTCCATGACTCTGGAATTTTCTGTTCCTGAGAATTGCATTAAAAGTCTGTCCTAACAGTGATAGATGCTCTTCTTCAAAACACTTATACAGTAGTATATAGCAAATAGTCCATCTGGCCCAGGTGCTTTGTCACTCTTAGTCTTTTTGATTGGTTCAGAGATCTAGCTTACAACAATAGGGGCATTCAACTTCTGTCTCTGAAGCTCTGTCTTCTTTCTTTCTTATTTCATCCAGGATCAACTGCATTTTTTCTTATCCCTTTTTCTTTAACTCAAAGTTCTGTTGTATAAAATATCCTCTCATAAATGCCTTGTTCGCATCCCATACCATTTTAATATCTATGCCTTTATCCAAATTATCTTCAAATAATCTTTTAATTTCTTCTTATATTTTCCAACAATATTTTCATCTTGCAAAAGCATTCATTCAGTCTCCAATTGGTCAAATTTCTTCTACTCTTTAAAATTAAAATCACTGGATTATGATCCAAAAATATGTTTGTTAGAAAATCTCCATTTTGAAAATTCTGCTCATCATGGTTTTGGAAATCAAAAACATGTCAATTCTAGAAAAAGATCTCTGTCTTTCTTTTAAAAAAGATGTAATCTTTGGCTTTTCCATATTTAAATCTCCATGCATGCACCAACCCCATATTCTCTATCAATTCAAAGAAGGCTTTTGAAAGTTTACCTTGAGAACACTTGATATCTTTGTCAGATGCCCTATCTAGTTGGGAAATATAACTCCATTCCAATCTCCCAGAAATAGCGAATACTGAGTTCTTCCAAGACTTTTTGATTCATGTCTGTAGACTTTGATGATGCTTCTAATGATCCTCTTCTTGCCTCAGGAATTCTATTTTTTGATCTTGTCACAGTACTCATTGTGGCAAACACATTGTCAAGGCAAAGAGAAGCAGAAAGGAAAAAAAAGAAAAACATTATTTGCTTATAATAATTCACTTTCGCCACTAGGTGTCACTCTAACCTCTCAGCTCCTTAGTTGTAATCCTGTTTATAACGCTCAGCATTCAGCCATTAACTGCAGCAGTTTGGACATAACAACTTTCCATAGTTCAAGCTTCAGCAACAACAGGCCAACCTTGTTCTTATCACACTCACAAGTAAAAAAAATTGCTTTCTCACAGTTTTCAGAGTTCTCTCAGTTCTTACTACTATTAATTATTAATACCCTTAAATATTAAAGCCTCTTTAACATGCAGTTCTCAGCTTGATCTTAACTATTTAGTCACACTTTATATTAAAAGCAAAGAATGAAAACAACTGCCTTGAATCAAATTACTCATTGCCCCTTATTTACATGTAGAAACACAGTTGCTGGGAGTTAAAGCTCACCATCAGTCAAAAATTTTCCTTTAGAAAAGTTTCCTGTAGACAAAATCTTACTCTCCAATTTGTTCAAGAAAACTGGCTAAATGATGCTTGTAGCAATCTCTAGCAGTGGGGCAAGATCTCAGTCTCAGCCCTTTCTGTTCCACCCATGCTCATCTCCACTGTTTAGTGGCGACTGAGATGTTAGGAATGGAGGTTTCAGACACAAGTAGGTAATCCTCAGGTCCCCCTGTACAAAGGGAGAACTATTTTGCCAGTCAGGGTGCCTTCCAACCAATGATCACTGCATCAAGCAGAGTGCTAAAGGGGTTGATCATAAATCACCACTTCCATCCCAGAAGTCCCCATTTCCATTCCAGAAGTCCCACTATGATTCCACTTTAACCATGATGGTTTCACCCTATGGAATCCTGGGATTTACAGCTTAGGGAAGGGTGTTTATAATCCTCACTCAGAGAGCTCAAGAGTTTAACCAAAGTACAAACCCAGGATTCTGTCAAATGTTGCCATGGTAGTTAGAGTGGAATACACTTCTATTGAATATTAGAAGGAACTTCTTGACAGCAATAGTGGTTCAGCATTGGAACCAATTGCCTAAAGAGGTGGTGGGGTTTTCTTCTCTAGATGTCTTCAAAAAGAAGCTGGACAGCTACCTGCTGGGTATATTTTGACTGGAGATTCTGCGTAAAACAGGGGCTGGGCTAGATGACCCATGCATCCCCTTCTAAGTCTATGATTCTATGGCTCTATAACTATGTAGTGTGAAAGAGCCCCTAGTTCAAACAATATGTTGCAGAAGTACTATCAACTGTAAACAAGGCAGGTGGGAAACTAGTGCTTGTTTATGTGAAAAATTGTACTGTTGAAGTGACAGCAATGCTACAAGATTGTTTACACTTGCACTGATGAGTACAGCTTCATGATTTGAGTTGAACTAGAGATGAACCATATCATATCATATATCACAAGAAGATTTTCCATATCATGGAACTTCTTTGCAGTAATCATTTTTCTTGGGGGAAGGAGTAATAGTTTGGAGGGGGGTAGCAGGCTCTATCACTGACCTCTCCATAGTAATTGGAATGCCTACAAGCACACAGCTGTATGTGAGCAGAGACTTATCATTGCAACTTCATGCAGTTAAATCTATGCACAAAGGCTCTAATTCTAATAAGTCCATGTAGATCAAGGGTACAGCCTCCTTCCCCAACAGGTATTTTTTTGTATATACTTCTAACTTGTGGAAAGGATCCAGATGTTGAGTAATCAATCAATGTTTACATGATAATTCACACATACATTCACTCAATCATACCCTCTAGCCATGATATTGATGCATGAATTGCTGGCATGCTTAACAGCCATGCATGTGGAATTTATATGAAGGAGTCCTACACATGAGCAGAAAGCTTAAATGCCTGGCCATGTTGTTTGGGATAATGGCTAGAGGATACGTGGGAGTGGGCTTTGAATAGACATGCACATGTTGACCAAGTCTACAGGATGAACCAAAAAGTGTTGTGTGATCTTGTATTTAGGTGTAGAATATTTGAAAATGCATCCTTCTGGACATAAATTCCCCTTACAGCCCCTTACAACCTATAATTTTTTTTTGCCTTTTTTGCCGCCAAATCACACTTGATTTATGTTAAGCTTTTGATCTATTAAGACTCCTAGACCTTTTTTACACACTGCAAACAAGCCAAGAGTCACCTATCCAATATTTGTACATCTTTTTCCTGCCTGCCTTACATTTATCCCTGTTGAAATTTATTTTGTTAGTACTGCCCCCATCTCTCCTACCCATTAAGGCCATCTTGAATCCACTTTTATTTATTTATTTATTTATTTATACCCCGCTCTTCAGCCTCAAGGCTATCAGAGCGGCTTACAAATTGTTTTAAGCAATAGCTATTTACACATCTACACAGCATTAAGCAGTTTCCAATGTGTGTTAGCTAATTGCCCCCATAAGCCGGGTACTCATTTTAGCAACCTACGAAAGGATGGAAGGCTGAGTGAACCTTGGAGCCCACTGGAATCGAACTTGCAACATGGTGGCTTGCAGTACTGGCATTTAACCACTGCGCCACCAGGGCTTTATACAGTCTTTATACACTTTATACAGTCTGCAAAGACCCACCACTGGGCATTCTGTGCCTCATGGGGAGTGAGCGGGATCAGAGAAGCATCTGGCTATGCCACATTTTTATGGTGACCCTAAGGCGACCCTATCACTGGGTTTTCTGAAGGCTGAGTGTGTGTGACTTGCTCAATAGCTTTAGCCAGATGCAAAAAGATTGCAGCCACATTGAAATCTGCCAGGGTCATAGGACCATAGAGTTGGAAGAGGCCACAAGGGCCATCCAGTCCAACCCCCTGCCATGCAGGAATACACAATCAAAGTACTCCCAACAGATGGCCATCCAGCCATTCTGCCTTCTGGTGTATTTGCTGACCATCCCAGCTTGGTGTCATCTGCAAATTTGATGAGCATGCTCACTATTCCTTCATCTATGTCAGTGTAACCTTTTCTTTACCAGGGATCCACTTTAAATATCTTTTGTTGCCATGGACCTCCACTTAACTCAAGATTTAAAACAACAACAATAATAGCAATAATGCTTGATGATAATCAGGGCCGGTTTAACCATTCCGCCAAATCCGCGTTGATGGGGGGCCCCAGCCACATGGGGGCCCATCCTAACCGTCTCCGGCCATCTCCTTCTTCCTTTCCTCCCTCTGCCCCCACCGAGCAGGACAAGCTCCTGGGGGGAGAGCACAGGAGGAGAGGTCCAGAGGCGGCAGCAGCAGCAGTGCCTGGGCTCAGGTTGAGCTGCTCCAAGCCTGGGGGCGGGGCCAGGCTGACTGAGAGCGGGAAGTGCTGCACTGGCCGCCGGGCCCAGAGCCTGGAGCTGAGCTGATGCCGCTGCCATCTGGAGCCCGAGCTGCAAGGCCAGCTGGAGAGGTAAGTAACCCTCCTCCAGTCCTAGCGGAGACCGATCCCTCTGGATGTGCTGGGGGGCCACCGCTGTCCCACTGCTGGGCAAGCTAGATGGCCTCGTGGGTCCCTCCTGCTATGAAGGGGCCGCTTTGCTTCCTCCCCCTCCGGGACTGCCTGCCATGCTCTCCTGGTGCCCCCCCGGGAAGGAAGAGGAGGAGGCGATGCAGACAGGGCGGCCTCGGGGACAGCGGGAGGCAGCAGTGGAGGAGGAAGAGGCAGTGGCTGCCCTCAGGGTTCTGCTGCTGCTGCTGCTGCAGGAGGAGAGTACTGGTGGCACATCTGCTGGGAGGTGCCAGGCGGGTGGGCAGGGAGGCGGTTCCAGCTCCGCAGCCTTCTGGCGGGGGAGGAGGCCCTGCGGGAGCTGCGCACCTTTGTGGGCTGCTTGGCAAAGGGAGGGGGTGGCGCAGGGGCCGCGGTCTCGGTGGCCGAGCAGACTGGGGCAGTAGGAGCACCGGGAGGGAGGCCATCTTGGCTGGGCCCAGCAGGCAGGCAGGATATGCCCCCCCTCAAATAAAGTGTTGTGGGGGGGGCAAAATTCCTTAAACCGGCCCTGATGATAATAATAATACAGTTACACCATCCATTAAACCTTCCGTCAGAAGCACTGGAGGGGGAGGGAAGACTTCTCTCCTACTTCTTCCTGCAAGTTTGTGGCTGGAGCAGATTGAATGACAATGCACAGGCCAAGCTAGCCAGCCTTTGCCTTGGCTCCTGTCCTGTGGCCACTGCACTGCAGAGGAAGTGGACTGAGCAGCCTTAAAGCCTTCACTAACCCCCTGTGAGGACATCATGAACCCCTGGGGGTCCCAGGGTCACAGGTTAAAAACCACTGATCTAAGTCATTTATATAGATGTTGAACAACATCTGGGCCCTGGACAGAACCCTGTAGTTCCTCATGTGTCATTTCTCTGCAAGATGATAAGGAACCATTGATTAGTATCCTGTGGATTTTATCTATTGACCACTTACAAATCCACTAACTCACTAATATGAGCATTGTCCAGCCACCCACGTCTTACTAGGTTGTTTTGGGGACTCTGTTAAAAGCCTTACTGAAATCAAGCTACATTACATCCACAGCATCCTCTGCTCTACCGAGCTTGTAACACTATCAGCAAGAGAGATAAGCTTACTCTGGCATTACTTGCCTTGGGAATACCCATAGTTGAGTTTTAGTGATCACAGCATTATTATCTAAGTGCTTACAGACTAACTGTTTAATGATCTGTTCTAAAACTTTCTTGGTATAGACATCAATCTGACCAGCTTGTATTTTCCTGGGTCCTTTCTCTCTCTCTTTTTAATGTTGAGGGCAGCATTTGATCTCCTGTAGTCTTACCTGTTCTCCAAGAACTTTCAAAGATTACAATGGACAGTGGCTCAGAGACTACATCTGCAATTTCCTTCACTACCTTTGGATGTGAAGAAACAAAAGTTTATTAAAATTGAACTGAGAAAAATACCAAGATGTTAAAAGTTTCATGCCTTCATTTCTGAACTGTTCATCAGTGGTAGAAAAACATCACCTCTATACCCATAGAGGCCTAGTTTCCCTGGGAGGCATGGGACTAAAGGTAAATTCATCAAAATCCTTTTTCACCCTTGATGTACAAAGAGCAATCACCACAACTTGTAAACTGAAAAGCCACCCATTCTTCTAATAACTGGTTCCTGAGGGACGGTGAAGCAAAATTTTAGCTGCTTCTACTTTTTTCGCCTTTTTTCCATTATTATTATTATTATTATTATTATTCCCATTAGACACAAGGCAGACATTGCTACTGATCCCACATGCCTGGTCTAATTGTTGTGCTGTGGTTGCTTGGCCCCATATGAGGTGATGGAAAACATTTTCATCAGCATCAGGTGCCGCTGTCAAGACCAGCCATGCTCTAGTTACACTATCAGTGAATGTTATAAACACAAAGGCACATTCCAAATATTTATTTCACATGAAATATCCCACCTGCTATTGAAAGAAATGGAGAAGAGGGGGAGGGAGAGAGGGACGGAGGGAAGGAGATTTTTTAAAATACTGGTAACTGAATTAAAAACAAACTCAAGGTAGAGCTTTAGATTTTCCTTGGGTTTTTTCCAGGCTGTGAGGCCGTGTTCTGGAAATGTTTTTTTTTTTTTTCCGGACGTTTTGCCTGCATCTGTGGCTGGCATATTCTCTGAAGATGCCAGCCACAGATGCAGGCGAAACGTTAGGAAGAAACTTTTCCAGAACACAGCCTCACAGCCCGGAAAAAAACCAAGGAAAATCAATGGATGCTGGCCGTGAAAGCCTTCAACTTCACATCAAGGTAAAGCTTTGGAGAAGACTGAAGTAACCAGCTTTCTGGAGGTGTATGCTCTCACCACCCCCATTATTCCTTATTAAACTTAGTGTAATACTTAGAAATAATATTGGATAAAATAGATTGAGTATATGAGTGAAACAATGAAGATATTGAAAAACATTCCTACCTAATGTTGTAGGAGGCCGAGCCAATTGAAACAAAAGAATGCCACATGAGAAGGGAGGATCCCTGAAACTACCTTCTGGGCCAGATCTTCAGCAGAAGTAAATTCTCGCAGTACAAGTAAAGTTAAATACAACATGAGCTTGATTGCAGTTCTGCCTATGGATAAGAAAGCATGCTTTCAGGATAGGTGGGGTCTGTGTGTTATTTTTAGCTCAGCATAAATATCAGAGCAGAAGGGTTTTATTTATTTATTTATTCCCTGTGCAGAGGATCTCATTCAACTATCTAGCCATGTGCAATCTGAAAGTTAAGAGCTGAAGTAAACTTTATCATGCTTAATATTCAAAGGATATTAACTCGAGTTGGCTATAGCAATAAAAGAGGAAGCATGCGGTTATTGCCGGAATCTGTCAAGACTAAGTTTGTTCCTTTTAATCATAGGAGAATGTGCTATTTCCTTCAGACTGCTCTCTCTCTCTCTTGCTCTTTCTCAATCTTTCTCTCTCTCTCATTCGCTCTGCTTTCTTCAACAGACAATGTAAACACCTGCAAGTCTTTCTGACTTCAAGGAATAGCTCCAGGTGTCCCTCAGCTCCGTGCTGCCTGCCAAAGTAACCAAGCAAGCTGTCAGCATCAATGTATCTCTTAACTGTCATAAAATGAGTAACCATCCAAGAGAAAGTCAGAATTGATTCTTAATTTAGTGCAAATCATCTTGGGTCACAATTACAATTGACATGAGACCAAAGAATATTGTAATATAATAGGCCACATCTGTAGCTTGTATAGATTTACCAACTGACCAAAAACAAGCAGGAAAACAAAGCAATTATGCATCTGGGAATGGGAGGTGATTTTCCCTACTGGGACTCCTTCTTTGAAGGTCTCCATGAATGCAGCATTTTTGATAGGCTGCCACCAGTCAGACTGGATCTCCTGACACACCCAGGTCTGCCCAGCTGCTTAGGGAGTTTTCTGAGCCCCACTGCCAAGAACCCCTCCTTCCAGCCCAGCTCTAGGAAGAAAGTGGGGAAGGGAGAAATAAGAAAAGCAAAAAGAATGGCATTTTTTTCCTTGCCAAAGCCCAGAAACACAAAATTTAACAAAGCCCAGAGTTTGGAAAAGTTGCTTTTTTGAACTACAGCTTCCAGAATTCTCCAGTCTGTCCTTCACATGAGGAAGGTTTGGGGGGAAATTCCTTTGTGTTGTTTTTTTTAAAGTGGTCAGATTTGCAAACAGAACAGTTCATTTGGGGAAAGGCAATACGACAAGGGAAGGCAACAGTCACACAGCATTATTCCAATAACATAAATTAATGTAATTAGCTGTTTTAGGTACTTCAGTAGAATCTTGAGTTCCAAAGTACAAGGCCTGTCTATTAAATAACAAGACTGATACTGATGGGTTTATTGGTCAAAAACTGCTTCACAGAAAGTGCTGTGTGAGCAGGCACATTGTCTTGATGAAGAATGAAACCATTTCCCCACAGTTCTAGCCTTTTTTTTTCTGACTCTTTCTCTCAGCTTTGTCAAAATTTCCTTATAATAATGCTGGTTCACTGTTCTGCCTTCTGGAACCCATTCTGCCAAAATTACGCCCTTGATGTAAAAAGAAACCTAATGAACATGGCCTTGAATGTGGACTTGCTTTGACATACTTTTTTCATTCTTGGTGATGATGGTGTTTTCCAGTGCATTGACTGTCGTTTTGTCTCAGAATCATACTGGAAGATCCAGGTTTCATCACAAGTGATTTTTTGAAAAAGGTTTGGGTCTGCCTTAAGTTGCTGACTTTTAAACTTAGCATTTTCCCGGCACACAACAGACAATACAGCTGCTTTAAACAACGATTGACAATTAATTGAACAGCTGAGAGTGTTTATGTGTGTTATGCAGGTTCAGAATGTTCAAGGTCACCACTTGAGCATTCACAATCAGTTCACCCTGATTTGTCTGAAAGGTAGAAACACAGTCTCATTATTTTATAGACAGACCTTGTATATGCAAAGTTCATTATAGAGTCTGGTTTGAGAGAAAGCATCTTGACCTCCAAATAAGCATTAAAAGCAAAACATTAGAAGGGTATGAGTATGTCAATTCAGCAAATGCCAAGTCTACACGGTAAAAAAAAAAATGTACGCCATTCAGAAGATCACTCTTCCGTACACACAGCCGTTCGGATTCATACGTGTCATTCAGAAGGGGGGCTAGCGAATGCCCCCTAAACTACGTGGATTCGGCGTTCGGGAGGATTAGCGGATCTCGGCATAAAATACGTACAGCCGTTTGAATGGCTGATGGTCTGTACGCCCCGTTTGCACACATACGAACAGGCAGTGTAATTGATTGGCTGGCTGAGTAGAGGGGACGGGGCTAGCAAGGAGGGGAATTGGGAGCATCCGCCATGTTGGATTCCCAGCTAAGCGAGAGTCCAGTAAGTCCGTGAATTTTATATATATTTATTTTTATTTTACTTTGTAAATAGGGAAAACCGAATGTCTGCAAAGCAGGCACCTTTTTAAATTTAAAAAAAAGCGGTGGGAGATTTAAAACAGCTGCTTGGTTTGCTCGCTCCAGCCAGCTGGGGAAGGGAACTCATACAGAGTTTAGGGGGATTAAAAATCGTGTAGGCAGATCGTATGCATACGAACGGCTGCCTATTTGTATTTTTTACCCCCAAAACGGATTTTTTTAAATCATATAGACGCACCCTACTGTCTTGTGTAGTGATGCAATACTTCTGACTATAAAGATCAGAAAACTCCTTGACTGCTGAATCCATCAAAACTGCACCTCAAAATCACTGATCAGTTGGAACCAAAGGGGTACTCCTAAAAAGAGCTTGAGTTTGGGATATGTGTTCATTGACTAAGCATAGGATATATGTTTGTTCAGACTATTCAAAAGGTTGCTAAATGTACAAAATACTGTAGAAGGTATTGTAAAGTGACTTTAGACTATTGGGGATTGTCATAAGAAGACAGGCCTGCTCTTTTGTCTTTAACTTCTCAATGTGCAGAAATTAGCAGGTGATACTTGATAGTAAATATTCTCTTGCTAATGCATTTAGATAAGGTGTTATTATTAGGGGTGGGTGAGAATTTTCAGTTTGTTTTTATAAAAGTTTGCCAAAAGCCACAGGTTCTGTATAAGTGCAATGGAAAGACCTGAGAGTTAAAAGGAAGGGAAAAAACCCTGAATATAGCAAACTCATAGATTCACCCATCCAGGCAAAGGCCTTGAATGCTCATCTTTTAAAAGTCTGCCTTTGGATTTCTGTGTATTCAACAACATTTGTGATTAAGGCCATCACATTGCCAGCACAAAATGATCTACTCCATACTAAGAACAGCTGCATCTGCTAAAGTTAGCTGGCCCAGATGGGTGAGAATTTCATTTGGTTTGTTGTTGTTGTTATTGTTGTTGTTGTCTTATAGGAACTTTCTAAAATTCACATTTTTCCCACAAATGGGACGGAAAGAATTCAAGCATTAAAAAAAAAAAAGAATGTGATAGAAAATTATCAGATCAATCCATTCTTAACTGTTGTAGGCCTGACTGAAGTGGACCATTCAAACATTCCAACTCTAGACTGCAGAGTTACCCATCCAATTAAATCTGGTTGGATCTCCTTTCTGCTATAAGATCACTTCATTATTTTAGTTAGGAGATTTTCAGACCCACATTTGAATCTGTGGGAGATACGGAACAGGGTCGGAAAAAAGTCTTCTTTTCGGAAGACGTTGACCCTTTTCCATGTCTCCCCCATCCCTATTCCGGATTTCCCCATGATAATTTCATCATGGGGAAACATCATTTTTGGACCACCCATTCCGTTTCTGTCACAGAATCACGGGTGGTCCGAAAGGTGTCCCATTTCTCGCCCATGATGACAGCCACGGGAGGGAGGTCTATTCTGGACCCAGGAACCCAGGAATGGGACACCCAGGTAAGTTGAACCCTTCCCCCCTCCCCGAGTTACTTGTATTTATTTATTTATTTATTTATTTGCTTCCTTTTCTTTTCTTTTTTGACAGCTGGGAGGATTATTTTTTTGAATTTCCCTCCCGCTAACGAGCGGGATTTGGCTTCACTGCTGTAAATGCAGCTTTACGGCAGCTGCTTTTACAGCAGTGAAGCCGAGGGGAGAGGGAGGACGTTCCTCCATGGGATTAAGGTAAGTGTTTGAACAGCTTACCTTTATTCCGCAGCAGGAATGGGAGAGGGGCTTGTGGAGCAGGAGCGGGGTGTTTGGCCCCGTTTGAAAATCTCCTAAGACTGATTCAGTAAACCTGTGCAGAAATGAATGTGGAAAAGAGAGGGCCTAGTTCAAATTTCTAACAAAAAGCATTGAGGCCCTAATTTGACTTCCAGGATTGACAACTATGAATGGTGTTGGATACAGGGCCGGTTTAAGGAATTTGGGGGGGGGGCTGCAATGCTTTATTTTGGGGGCCCCATATGTTTATTTCAGGTCAATGTAACCTAACCTATTCACAGTACAGGATGTTCAGATTACAGTAGGACCCCTGTATCCACGGATTCATTATCCATGGGACACAAAACAGCACACCTACCATAGAGTCTTCCTAGAAAATGTGTCCTCCCTAGCCATTTTCTAAGCCCTCCAAGGCAACTCTATGGTATTTTAAACCAGAAGTCCCATTATTTTCAGTGGTGTTCACTATTATCCACAGTTTTCAGAATCCATGCCCACACAGAACCAATCCCCAGTGGATAAGGGGGGACCTACTGTATTACATAATTTGCCACCAATAATTTAGTTTAAAAACTATATTATAGGCACTAACAAAAAATTTTTTGTTCATTAGCAATTAATGTAATGGTGTAGATTTCCTTAAAAAAAAGAAAGTAGACTACAAGCTAAACATGAGTTAGCAGTGTGATGCAGCAGCAAAAAATGCCAATGCGATTCGAGGCTGCATTAATAGGAGTATAGTGTCTAGATCAAGGGAAGTAATAGTTCTGGGCACCACAATTCAGGAAGGGTATTGAGAAGCTGGAATGTGTCCAGAGGAGGGCAACCAAAATGGTGGGAGGTCTGGAAGCCATTATGCCCTATGAGGAGCAACTTTGGGAACTGGGTATGTTTAGTCTGGAGAAGAGAAGGTTGAGAGGTGACATGAGAGCCATGTTTAAATATTTGAAGGGATGTCATACTGAGGATGGAGCAAGCTTGTTTTCTGCTGCTCCAGAGACTAGGACATGGAGCAAAGGGTTCAAACTCCAGGAAAAGAGATTCCACCTAAACATTAGGAAGAAGTTCCTGATGGTAAGAGCTGTTTCTATAGTGCGATATGCTGCCTGGGAGTGTGATGGAGTCTCCTTCTTCGGAGGTTTTTAAGAGAGGCTGGATGGCCATCTGTCGTGAGGGATTTGATTGTGTGTTCCTGCAGGGCAGAAGCCGATCGGATGGGATGGCTGTTGGGGTCCCTTCCAGCCCTATGATTTTATAATTCTAGGCTGCATTCAGAGCCTGGGAAAGTTACTTTTGGATTACACCTCTCAGAATCCCCCTGCCAGCACCCTTCTCAAGGTCTGGTTGCATTGTTCCTTTTCCAGCATTCTCTAGCCCAGTGGTCTTTAAACAGAGGCTGGATGGCCATCTGTCAGGGATGCTTTGATCGTGATTTCCTGCATGGCAGGAGGTTGGACTGGATGGCCCTTGTGGTCTCTTCCAACTCTACAATTCTATGATTCTATGATATCCTCACAGGGGGTCCACAAAGGTTTGAAGACTGTTTGGCCCACCTGCTCCCTGTAGTGGAACAGCCATGTGACAGGAACCAAGGCAAAGGCTGGCTGGCTTGGCCTGTGCATTGCCATTCAATCCACTCCAGCCACAAAGTTGCAGAAAGAAGCAAGAATGCCTCTGAGGCAAAGTTTAATAGATGGTGTAATTGGATTGTTGTTGTTGTTAGCTATTATTATTAGTTATTATTATTAGGGTTTTAAATCTTGAGTTAGTCTTGGGACAACAAAAGATATTTAAAGGGGGTCCCTGGTAAAGAAAAAGTTAAGAACCATTGCTTAGCCCAATGGCTCTCACATAGCACTAATGGGATACTGGTGTTTTAGTGACAACAATAAAACCATTGTTCCCAGTAATATTGCTCCAAATTTTTATTTATATTCTTTATATTCTTCTGTTAAAAGAACCAGAGTGTTGTAGAAGTTTCAGCATTGCCCTATGACTGTGGAGACAAGGGTTTGAATCCTTACTCAGCCATGAATACTCACTGGGTGACCTTGGGCAAGTCACACTCTCTCAGCCTCACATGAAGTCAAAGGCAGACCCCCTTTGTACAAACCTTGCCTAGAAAACCCCATGATAAGCTTGCCTTAGTCAGAAATGACTTCAGGGCACATGGGCAAACGCACAATTTCCTTTTGCAGGTTGAACTCAGTTGGCAACAAGGGGAGGAAGCTGAAGAAGACGAAGGAGTGAAGGGAGGGAGGAAGGGGAGAGAAGGACAGGTTAAGAGCAGCTGGAAAGACTAGAGGCGATCTATGTGGAAGTTAAGAAAGGCAAGACAAAAAGAAGGAAGGAAGGAAGGAAGGAAGGAAGGAAGGAAGGAAGGAAGGAAGGAGAGAAGGAGAGTGAGAGGGTGGATAGAAAGAAAGAAAGAAAGAAAGAAAGAAAGAAAGAAAGAAAGAAAGAAAGAAAGAAAGGAGCCTGTTCTGAAGATAGAGCAGGGGAGAACAAGAGATGACCCCCCTCCCCCACCTCTCTCTCTCACTCTCACACACACACCCCTCTCCGACTTGCATTTGATGGTGATCCTGGGAGGAGGGGGGAGGGAGCAACAAACTCCCTCCAGGATCAGCCAACCAAAGAAAGCTCCGTCTTTCACTTTCGCTTTTGCTTTGGCTTTCTAGTTTGAGAGACACTCCTTGTTGTTTTCTAAAGCCAGCAGGAGGTTTTTTCAGGAGGATGGTTAGGTCCAGATGGGGATCCCTGCCGGTGTGCGCCCCCCCCCCCCCGCAGATGCTAATTTGGCGGTATTTTTTTATTTTATTTTATTTATTTATTTATTTATTTATGTATACCCCGCTCTTCAGCCAGAAGGCTATCAGATGGTTAAGCCGGCCCTGATTGGATGTATGGATGGTTCAGGGAGGAGTGTCCAAATAGTCAACTAACCATTTATTGTGTTGAAGTGTAACGTCAAGTTTTAAGGATTCCTCAAAGACAAATGTCAAAAGTGACATTTGAAATCTGCACAGGTCTAAAAGTTCTGTCTGCATTGTGAAATTTGGGATTTGTGAAAAAAAATCATTTCAGCTCTACAGTCCTTGTTAGTGGATAGTGGTCACAAATAAAAGACTTTATCACGCCAGCCTGCTATCTCACTGCTATCACATTAGTTTAAGGAAATTGAAACATACCAGTTTGGGAACATTCATTATCACACTTCTCTGCAATAGCACTACGGCACTGCTTTGACAATCTATGGTCGCGTGCTTTCACTTCCACATGGCCTCCATAACCTTGCCTTCCTACCCTATGCCCTACCCAGTGTACCTTTTCAGTGTGGGTTTTATTTTACTGCAACTGCACAATTACAGTAATATGATGAAATTTAAAAAGGAATAGAAATGGAAAAGGAAAGGAAAACAGACTGTTTGGAAATAATGAGGGTGGGGAGGATAATCATGCCCACTGACACCATGTGACTCCTGGCATATCAGAAATGCAGCAAAAGGGACCTATTGCACATAACACAGTCATGGAAAAGCAGCAATATTGGAAGCCATTGATGGGTTTTACCCATCAATGAAAAGCTGCACTTCATTAGTGAATGGAAAACGAAGCAGCAGCAGGATAGACACAACGTCACGTGATAAGTACCAGCCAAAGATACTAATGTGCTGAAATTCCTCTTTGCCAGCCTCATGTGATAAAATTCAAAGTAGTTATATTTGCATGAATCCCTGTGAGTTAAGGACCTTCAAATAACACACTTACGTCTTCCTCATTTGCTGTACTACAATTCCCAACAACCCCCAGTCAGCTTATTTGGATGGCGGATTCTAGAAGCTGCAGTCCAACACATTTGGAAGGCACCAGATTCAGGAAGACTGAGGTGCTAATACCCATGGCTGGAACATAGCCAACTCTGGCTGTTGTTGAGCAGCATTCACAATGAATAAATAGAAGTGAGATTTTCTGTGCAGAATTGCAATTTCATGGTGAGACTGGAATTGAGGTAGAATTGCCTAATCTGAAATAAAGTCAGAAGATTTGATTAGCCAACACCATCTACAACAGATTTACCCACACATCATGAGATTTGGCACCTTGGATTAAATCCTATTTCCATTTTCACTTGTGGCTGACAACAAAGAGCATGGATGCATGTTCATACTACAGAAATGAACAGATTCTGCCATCAGTGATTCAGTTGGGTACATTTGGACTCTGCAATGGCATACAGGGTGCTCTTTAAGTAGTCTCTCTCTGGCTTTTCTTTGCAAACGAAGGTTCAGGAAGGACTCATCCCGCGCTTTCTGCAAGTGCGCTGATGACTAAAAAGGCCAATCCGAGATAAACAAGTCCGGTTGCAGAAAGCACAGCAGAAGGTCTCCTTGGGTGATGTTTTTGGGTTGTGATTCTTTCTGCGTTGCCGTTTCTCTTCAAGACTTGTTCGGCATGAGTTCTCAAATAAGGCTGCAGCATTGTGGATAGTGCGTCTCCATTCCTCCCGATGTGAGGCCAGGGCGGACCATTGTTGGTGATCAATTTGGCCGAGCCTGAGATGTTGTTTCAGGGAGTCTTTGTATCGCTTTTTTGGAGTGCCCCTCTTACGCTGACCCGTGGCGAGTTCACCGTAGAGTAGTATTTTTGGTAGGCGATGGTCCTCCATCCTAGAAACGTGCCCTGCCCAGCGCAGCTGCGTTCTCAATATCATGGCCTCAATACTGGTGATCCCTGCTTGCTCAAGGACAGCAACATTCGTCACATAGTCAGTCCAGTGTATATTTAGGATTGTGCGTAGACAGCGCTGATGAAAGCGCTCGAGGAGTCGTAGGTGGTGGCGATAGGTGACCCATGTTTCATATCCATAAAGGAGGATAGACAGTACAATGGCTCTATACACACTGATTTTTGTGCTTTGCCTCAGGTGTTTATTGCTCCAGACTCTTTTGTGAAGTCTTCCAAATGCAGTATATGCCTTTGCTAATATGTGATCGATCTCTTTGTCAATCTTGGCATCTGAGGAGATGATGCTTCCCAGGTAGGTGAACTGCTGAACGGACTTGAGCACAGATTTGCCGACAGCAATGTGGGGATGGTGGTGTTCTAATGTTTATTATTTCACTTGCTTCAAAATTCAGCAAGCCAAACCTTCTGATGTTTTGAGAACCTCTTGTTCATTCTACTTATTGAAGGCCTGGACCTGAGCCCAATGGTCCTACCCTGTTGGCACAATAGCAAGTCAGACAGAGGATGTAGATGTAAAGGGTACTGTCAGAATAAGGACTACAATCACTTCCAGTTAAAAGATTCTGCAAAGCTTTCTTTTTTTTTCTCTTTAGCTGATTATTGGTGGAAACAAACAAACAAAGAAACAGTTGGAAAACACAGGAATGTTACAAGTAGAAGAAAATGATACCTGGATCCCTGTGACATATGTGCACTTTATGTGTGCATATCTCCTAGTTTGAATGGAGCACAAGGGCCATTCTCTAGCCTTTTGTGCCTTATCTAAAACCATCATCCCAAACAGCTACCAAGCCCCCTGGGTCTGCTACTATGGGGAGGGGCGAGTGATTGGGCAGCAGGAACTGCCTTTTCTACCATCACAATTTGCTAGAGAGAGAGGCAGAAAGATGAGGTTGTCATTCCTCTGCCTCTCTCTAGCAAACTGCAGGGGGGTGAGAGGCAGTCCCCACTGCGCATTCACCTCCTTCCTCCCACATTTGCCATAGCAGCGGCCCCAGAAGATATGGCAGGTGTCAATGGAGGAAAGGACAGAGCTGCATGTGCAGAGCAGTTACGCTCGGTGCATAATGTAGGATCTTGGGCAATGGCTTGAGCACTCATAAAATTTCATGAATGAGGCAGGCTAATTGATTGATAGAAGCCTAATCTGGAAATACCCATAACAACATGATGAAAGAAGAGGAAGACAAGACCCTTCAGACTGCATTTTCAGTATTATTGTTGTAAAACTGGAATGATTAGAGCTTACATGAGCAGCCAGAAATAAGGGACAGGGAAGGTTTAAGAAGGTTGCAGAATGTATGTAAGCAGGTTTGGAAGCAGATTTAGCTTTTTAGGCAGATAGGTTTTTAAACAAAGGCTGGAAGGCCATCTGTCGTGAATGCTTTGATTGTGTATTCCTGCATGGCAGGGAGCTAGAATGGATGGCCCTTGTGGTGTTTTCCAATGCTACGATTCTATGAATGATTGAGATGCTTGGCACTGATGTTCCAACAGCACTTTTGTAAATAAAGCACTGATGGGTCACCTTACACATCACTGCTCTATTTTCAATTAAGGTAGTTTGATGTGCAGAGCCAGCGTGGAGTAGTGGTTTCAGCATTGGACTAGGACCCTGGTAAATCAGGGTTTGAATCCCCACTCAGCCATGGAAACCCTGTGGGTGGCTTTGAGCAAATCACACTCTTTTGGCTTCAAAGAAATGCAATGGTCAATCCCCTCTGAAATGCAATGGCCAATCCCTTCTAAAATGCAATGTCCAATCCCATCTGAACAAATATTGCCAAGAACCTCACAGTGGGGTTGTCTTAGCATCGCCATAAATGACTTTCAGGCTAACCATAATAACAACAAAAGTTTGATGCACATTTGAACCAGAACTTGGAAATGTTACTTTTTTGGACTACACTTCACAGAATCCCCAAGCGAGTCCGAAAAAGGATTTTTTGCAGATTTTCTTGACTATACAGTGCCAACATCTAAGAAACTGCTAATCACTTCCAGAGAATGCTCACTTTCATCCAGGCTCCTATCACTCTGGTACAACCAACATAAAAACTATTAAAACTAATGGATCTCCGTCTTTCTTTGCACCTGATCATACACAGCACCTGCCCCTCACACACACTTTTTTCATCTTCCTTTTAAATAAGCCAAACACACACATACACAAATGTCCTTCTGCATTCCAGCTAAAATCAGGACATGACCCACAGTACTCCTTATCACCAATTAATGATCCATGGATTCAAGAATTTTGGTTGGCTTTAAGAAGGATTTTATCCCCATGATTTCACCAGGTTAGATCTCAACTTACATATATTTATACCCTGCTCTTCAAGCCTGATAGGTTTTCCACTGAGTTGCTAATAAATAAAAACATCTGCTAACCAATATTTTGGTCATATATCTTTTGACTGAATTATAAATCAGCAAATTGAGACAGTCTAAATTCTCCAAGTGTTGTGTACAAATTGTGAGAATTTGTGAGGCAAATAGAGGAAATCCTGGGATGTTCTATATGACATACAGCACTCAAAAGATTATGTGTATGAGAAACTGGAAGGGGAACAGAAGGAAGGCAATATGATATTGTGTTATGATGTTGTGTTCTACCGCCTTGGCTCCAAAGAAAACAACTGGGTTTATGGTGCCAGTGAGGGCTGGGTCACAGCACTGATACTCTAACTGTCCACCCAGCTGATAAAATCTTAGGAGATTTTCAGACAGGCAAAAATCGCTCTTTGCCGCGCGAGCAGCCTCCCGAAACTGCTGCGCAGCAAGGGTCTTCTTCGGACGACGCTGTGCCTCTGGCGAAACCGTCCGTGTCACTTCCGTGAAGCTTGGGACGGCTCCGCGTCATATTTCAAGCACGGAGGCTGCCCGTGATTGAAATATGACGCGGAGCCGTCCCAAGCTTCACGGAAGTGACACGGACGGTTTCGCCAGAGGCACAGCGTCGTCCGAAGAAGACCCTTGCCGCGCAGCAGTTTCGGGAGGCTGCTCGCGTGGCAAAGAGCGATTTTTGCCTGTCTGAAAATCTCCTGACAATATTCCTGTAATTTTGGAGATTTTTAGAACGGAATAAAAAAAAAAAAAAGAGTTCCCGTCCTGCAATCTCCTTTCCTGCCCTTCTCCCATCCCTGTCATGCCATGGTTAAAAAAAAAGTTTCAGACCTACCTGTTTGCACGTCCATGCCTGCCCAGGAGTGAATAGAGCTCAAACGGAGCTCCATTCACTTCCTGGTTTGAAATCCCAGCCGTTCTCACAAGAAGATGAGAGCACAGGAAATTCAAAAATTAAAAGGCAAATAAAAGAGGAAAAGTGACAGCAAGAACAAAAACACACTTAGGACTTTTTCGGACGAAGAAAAATAACGCAAGCAGCCTCTTCAGCTTGCGAGGCTGCTGCGCTGCAAAGCGCCCCTTTCGTATGACACTCGCCCCTGCCAGTACTGTTGCGGTACCGCAGGGAAAGCTGAGCGTCATATTTCGTTGATTTTTACTCACGATCAACTTTCATGAGTAAAAAATCAACGAAATATGACGCTCAGCTCTCCCTGCGGTACTGCAACAGTACCACTAGAGGGCAGCGTCATCGGAAACTGACACTTTGCAGCGCAGCAGCCTCGCAAGTTGGAGAGGCTGCTTGCGTTATTTTTCTTCATCCGAAAAAGTCCTTAAAAAGAACAAGTAACCCAGGGAGGGTACAAAAAAAGTGTGTGATTTGCCTCGATGTCCCGATCACATGCGGAAGTGTTCTGACACGGACCTCCCATTGATGCTGGCATCGTGCCAGCATAACGGGGCACCTTTTCATTTTTTTTTTTTTTGAAATATTTATTTTCAACGACGAATCGGAATTGATATACAATATGCAATAATTAATATACAAATAATTCCTATATTCAAAGTGTAAGTGCCGCATATGTATATTTTACAAAAAGATAATGGTTCGTTTTTTTGTTTTTTTACCATCCATTCCCCTTCTTCCCCTCCTACCCCCTACTCCACTAACTTCCTTAACGCATCATCTATATGAGATATTCCGATATTTTGTCTCTTCTTTTTTCCTCCCTATTCCCTTTTCTCCTTATGTTCTATATTTCGTATTGATTCTGTAGTTTATGCTTTAAAGTTAAAGTTCAGTATCATCTCCTTGAAATGTAATACTCCTAGAGTTATTACTGATGTTATTGTTTGGTGGCCTTGTCAATCCTGTTTCAATTTATCTTCCTCTTCCATCTTTTCTCCCATAGTTCCCGGATCGGTGACCATTCTTTATCTAGCTTTATCATATTTGCTTTATTTAATATGTAAGTTAATTTATCATTTTCATACATTTCCTTAAGTTTCATCAACCAGTCTTCTATTGATGGAATCCCTTTATTCTTCCAATTGGCTGCTATTATTAATCTTGCCGCTGTTACTGCATACAAAAGTGTTCTCCAATGTTTTTGTTTAAAGTGTGTTTCTAATTCAGATGTTATATTTAGTAGATATAATTTGGAGCTCATGACTATCTGGGTACTATAGATAGTTTGAATTGTCTTATGAATTTTCAACCAAAATTTCCTGATTTTTGGGCATCCCCACCACATATGGTGCATTGTACCAACATCCTTTTCGCATCTCCAACAATAATTATTTTTTGTTTTGTAGATCCTATTGATTCTCGCCGGCGTCAAATACCATCTGTTAACCAATTTGAAATGATTTTCTTTTAGCGCTAGACATGCTGTAAAGTTACTTGTATTTTTCCACGCTGTCTCCCATTCCTCCAACGTTATTGTTTCTCCTATCTCCTGAGCCCATTTCGTCATAGCGTTTGTAATCTTTTCTCCTTCCAATTCTCTTTCCAATAGTAGCTTATAGAATTTTGATATTTTCTTAGTTTCCTTATTCCAAATTATTTTATCTATCTCCGTGTCCAATATCTCAAATCCATATTTTTGTCTGTCGCTTTGAAATCTATGTTTTATCTGTAAATATTTAAACCAGTTCATCTCCATACCTTTTCTTTCCAATTCTTCTCGTGATTGTAAATTAAATCCTTCTCCTCTTTTCCACGCGGCCAAGTCTATTAAGTCTTTATACTTCAGCCAATTTTTTGTATTCTCCCATCTTCCCATGAAGGCTTCATGCGGGGAAAGCCAGATTGGAAGTTTGAAGTAAAATTGTTTTTTAATCTTAGTCCATATCCTGTAGAGGGCTTTCCTAACTATATGATTTTCAAAGTCTCTATTTATTTGAACTTTATCGTAGCCCAGGTAAGCGTGCCATCCAAAACGTAAACCGTGTCCTTCCAAAAATAGTGTTCTGTCGTTATTCAGTTTAATCCAGGTCAGGATCCAGTTAAGGCCACAAGCTGTGTAATAGAGCTTCAAATTTGGTAGGGATGCGCCACCATTCTCTTTGTTTGCTGTTAGTGTAGACCACTTTATTCTTGCTTTTCTCCCTCTCCAAATGAATTTATTCAAGTCGAATGTCCATTGATGCAGTATCCTATCATTTTGAAGTATTGGTAAATTTTGAAAGATATACATGATTTTTGGTAGCACATTCATTTTGATTGTATTTATTCTCCCCAACAATGATAGATCCAAGTTATCCCAATTCTTCAGTTTTATTCTGATTTCTCCCCACAGTTTCTTATAGTTGTTTTCATATAAATCGATGTTTCTTTTAGTCAGCCAAATTCCCAGGTATTTCACCTTCTTTTCGATTCTGCAGCCCGAGATTTCTTTTAATCTCTCCTCCTCTTTTACTGTTAGATTTTTTGTTATCATTACTGTTTTTTCCCTGTTCAGTTTAAACCCAGCCATATTTCCAAATCTGTTAATTTGTTCTAATAACATTGTAATATTTTCTATAGGATTTTCCAATATTATTGCTAGATCATCCGCGAAAGCTTTTAATTTATATTCTTGATCCCTTATCTTTAATCCAGCAATCTGTTTCTCACTCCTCAGTTTGTTGTTTAAGCATTCTAACACCATTATAAAAAGCAATGGGGATAGTGGGCATCCCTGACGAGTTCCTTTATATATATTAAATACATCTGATTTTTCTCCATTAATTATCAATTGTGCTTTCTGCATCTCGTATGTTGCTTTTATCCCTTTAACGATGACTTCGCCCAGATCCAACTTTTCCAATACTTTTGTCAGGAATGTCCACCTAATGTTGTCGAAAGCCTTTTCGGCATCGATGAATATTAGTGCAGCTTTCTTGTCAATTGCTTTTTCATAATATTCTATGGCATCGAGCATGGTTCTTATATTGTCTTGTATATATCTTCCCTTTACAAATCCTGTTTGATCTTCATGTATTATTCCTTTTAATATTTTATTTATTCTATTCGCTAAGATTGTCATGTAAATCTTATAGTCTGTGTTTAAGAGTGATATTGGTCGATAATTTGCTGGGTTTGCTCTGTCTTTGCCTTCTTTCGGGATCAATATAATATTCGCTGCTTGCCACGTATCTGGGATGCCTTCTATTGGGATATTGTTTATCACTTGTTGAAGCGGGGTTACCAATTCTTCCTGAAATTTCTTATAAAATTCTGCCGTATAACCATCCTGTCCTGGAGATTTCCCTGACTTGACCTGCTTAATTGCTTGTATTATTTCCTCCTTACTTATGGGCAATGATAATTCCTTCTTCATTTCTTCCGATATTTTCACATTTAGACTCCCCTGTATGTATTCATTTATTATCTTTTCCTGATCTTCAATTGTCCTTGGTCTGGCGTATAACGATTTATAATATTCAAGGAAGATTTCTTTAATCTCTTTTTGTGTATTATACTTCCTATTTCCTATCGTTATTTCTGTGATTAATTTCTTCTCTCTGTCTCTCTTCAATCGATACGCCAGCCATTTTCCTGTTTTGTTAGCATTTTGAAAATATCTTTGTCTTATCCATTTCAATTTTTTTGCTATTGTTTCAATCATGTCTGCTTTTAGTTCATCTTGTATCAATTTCACATCTCTTTGTATCTTTTTATTTTTGGGATTTTTCCTTAATTCTTCTTCTTTCTTTTTCAGCTCCTGCGTTAGTTTTTTATCTTTTTCTTCTTTAATTCTTTTAACTTCCGCTCCTCTTTGCAGGAACACACCCCTTAGCGTAGCCTTGAAGGCATCCCATCTTACTTTATGTGATGTTTCTGACTCTTTATTTATGTTGAAAAATTGCTGTATTTCTTCCTTTAACCTGTTTACAAATCCTTCATCCTTCAACATCTCCGCTTTTAATTTCCAAGAATATTCTCTTTTCCAAGTTGTCAGTTTGATTTCTATGGGGTTATGGTCTGATAATATTCTCTCACCGATTTCCATTTCCTGAATTCTTGTTAACAAGCTTGATGAAGCCCAAAACATGTCTATTCTGGACATTGATTCGTGTACTTCTGAATAAAACGTGAAGCCTTTTTTTTCCTTATATTTTGAAGTCCATACATCTTCCAAATTAAACTCTCTTAATATATTTTCACAGATTTTAGGTAAATTTCCACTAGTAGCTTTTTCAGATGGGGATGATCTATCCCGTTTCGCTTGCAGCACTCCATTAAAATCTCCGGCTATTATTATTTCATTTTCACTGCTTTCCTCTAATTTTCCCAGCTCTTGATATAGTCTTCTATAAAACTGGTCCTTTTTTTGAATCGGGGAGTAGATTGCGATCAGATTTATTTTCCTGTTAACCAAGTTTAATTCTACCCCCACATAATGGCCTTCTCTGTCATTTATAATTTCAGTAGCTTCTATTCCGTTATTTACATAAATCGCTGCGCCTCTTTTCTTTTTGTCTGCACACATACAGAAGACTTGGCCCAATTTCCGTCTGTTTAATAATTTACTGTCCTTTTTTCTTATTCTTGTTTCTTGTAAGCAGATAATTTCTGCCTTACTCTTTTCTAGCCGTTGAAAAATTTGGTTTCTTTTTTGAGGCCCATTTAGGCCTTTAATGTTCCAAGATCTTATCTTTATTGTCATTTTCCTGTCTTATCTGTGTTTTCAGTTCTTTCGTTCGTGTTCCTTTTATATCCCCTCCTCTTCTGATTCTCCTTCTCCTTCTTGACTTTGTTGTTCTTTATCTTCTTCTGTATTTATATCTTTTTTCTCCTCTTGATCTTCCTCTTCTTCTTGCCTTTCTTCTTCTTCTGGGTCCAGCATCTCAATTAGGTCTTCCTCTTCTTGTCTTCCCTCTTCTAAGTCATTTAGTTGTTCATTCTGTTTATCTCTCCGCCTTCTAAATTTATCTTCTGCCTTTCTCTTTTCTTCATTTTCAAGTTTTGTTAAGAATTCCTCCATTTTCTCAATTGTGTTTATTCTGTATCTTCTTTGCAGATATGAAAAAGTCAGTCCTTCTATTCGTTCCCATCTGTATGTTATGTTCCTTTTTTTCAATTGTCTGGTCAGCTGCTGGTATTCCTGTCTCTTCTTCAATATCTCACTTGGTATATCTTTAAAGATTTGGATATCTTTCCCTTCGATTCTTAACTTATCTGTATAACTTACTTGTATTATTTTTTCTTTCAATCTTATCCGATTAAAAGCTATTACCACGTCTCTTGGGAGTTTCTTCTCTTTCGCTATTATTGAGTTCACGCGAAATAACTTATCTATGGCTTGATCAATTTCCTCTTGTTTAACATTCACGAATTCTGCTAGATTTGGTACTATTTTTCCCCATAAATCTTCTCTCGTTGTTTCTGGTACCCCTCTTAGTTTAATACATTTTTCTCTGTATCTCAGTTCTTGTATCAGGGTAGCCTTTTTATCTTTATCATGTTCCTTAATTGTTACTTCCACTTGCTTCTCTAATTTCTCTGTCTTTTCCTTCACTTTTTCCAATTTCATTTTGACATCGTTTACCTCAGTCCTTAAAGAGTCCATTTTATTATCTAGTTTTTCCATATTGGTCCTCACAGATTTCAAGTCTTCCCTTATCTCCTTTTTAAAGTTTTTGAGTTCTTCAAGGATCTGAAGACCAATGTCCATTTGCTTGGCTGGTATTTCTGACGAACCTCTTCTTGATGTCAAAACTTGTATTTGGGTTTGACTGCCTGCCACTTTAGCTCTTGTGCTTGCCGCCATTTTGGTGAACTTATTGTTTCTATATATAGTCACAGATGTTTATTTCTCTATACTTATATTTTATATCCAATATGTTGTGTTCTTCTTCTCACTTCCAGGTTTTTTTTTTGTTTTTTTGTTTTTTTGTTTTTTTTTTCCTATTAATATATGTTGTGTTATTATAAATATATCTCCTTTCAGCACTTTAACCCTCTAAAAATATTTTAGGAATATAAATATAATTTTTAACTTAGATTACTTCTCAAAGAAAACATTTAGAAAACATGGATATAATTTAGTAGCGTTTTGAAGCTAACTGAGAAGAAGAATTTTCTGACACAACGAATATATATGTCAAAATAAATCAATAACGTTTAGCCTTACTTTCTATTATTTTTAAGCAAGTTAACTATCAAATAGTAGGGTAATAAATCAATCTCAAATACTGGATTTCTAAATATAACCCCTCTTTTTAAATTAATTGTTTATGTGTCTACAATATTAACTATATCCTTGTACCTCTGATTATCAGTAACTATATCCTTGAATTAAGTCACAGTTGTACTTTAATTAATGATGTAACGTTCCTCTTTCCCAATGTCCTTCAAACAATCCAGTTACTTCAGTATCTATTCAATTGATCCCTGTCTCAAAATATGTTTCTTTTCATACAACTATCTATCTATACAGTTGTTTGTAATAGGTTAATATATTTCAGTTTCGCCAGTAGATGTCGCTACACTCTTTTTTAAATGGTTTTCCAGCTTAATCCAGCTACTGTTACTGTGCCTTTAAGCGTAGCTCCTTTTTAGTCACGCTGATACAATGTTTCCTGTCCCCAGCGCGACCTTGAAAACGCTGACTGTCTCTCTTTAGTAACGTCCCAGGTCACGTTGTCTTCCCCTCTTCTTCTTCTATCTTCGATCCTCTTGCTGGATCTAATCCAAACTGATAAATTCCACCGTTGAACTATTAAACTGTTCCCAAAGCCCCTGTTACCAATCTTCGTCCTCTTGTGGGACTAATCCTTTAGTGGACGCTATTTATACTCCACCACCTCTCGGAAATGGCGGCTTCTTCGTCCTCTTCCTGGACTAATCCCCTTTCAACTTTAAACTGTACCTCCTATACCACCGTAGCAAATTACCCCCCTAAAAAATAATGTTTGTTCAATCCATTTAATCCACGGCTTTATTACGGGGGCCCTCTATTTTCCATCATTCCAGTTCCTTTTAACACGCAAATCACTATGCCCCGTCTCTGCTTTTTATTTCGCTTCGCTTCTATTCTCACTCTCACTCTCTTCTCATTTCGCGTCTCTGTCCTTCACTCCCCCGATCCGCTCCCAGATTGACTTCCTTTCCTCTCACTTTCACTAAGTACTTGTTGTAACAAAGTTTCAAAAGTTACTGTTTCCTCCGCTCAGTCCAGCCCCCTCCATTCACTCATGCTCCCGCTTGCCGAAAGATACCGATCTAAGCGAAGAGGATCTCAAAGTATACCTCCATGTAGATGCTATATTCCGCTGCTGTAAGTTCCAGTCTTTTTCACATCCGAGAGATTATGAGGGTTTGATCCGGAGATCTTCCCTTTACCTCAATGGCTGCCAGTCTTCTCCTGCCGATCAACCTTTCCCTCCGCTAAAACCTCCGTTTTAGCGGGGTTCAAGGGATCAGGCCGGGATCTGCCAGCCCCACTGGGTAGTAATCGTTACTGGATTACACCACAGTTTGGGTAGTTCCCCAAATTTGAGGTATGGGACGGACAATACTCGGACGGAGCCCCGTCTCGAGGTCCTTTACCCCTCAGCTCTCGAACCGGAAGCCAACGGGGCACCTTTTCAGTTGCACATAATTCCATGACAGAAACGGAATGGGGGAGCCATTGACAACTCAACTCATCTATAAAAAGAAGTGCTGGGGGAACGACAGCTGAACGGGTGCATTACAAGTGAGGAAAGACATCATCTGAAATGCAAGCCCTTTAGCAATCTCCTAGCATCCTTATCACACCATATTTAGAGGGTCTGAAAATCTCCACAGTGGTTCTTAACTGGGTGTGCTGCAAGGGTCTGTGAACTAGTTCTAAAGAGGCAGGACTTCAACTTCCTTCTTATTACTTTTTCTGTTACTGTGAATTTTAAGTAAAAATATTATTTTTCATAAATTCATTGTAATTTTTTCAGTCCAGACTAGTCCATGTGAAGAAAATCAATTTCCAATGCAATAAAGTAATTTGTACACAAAATTTTGTGTGTGCCTCATGGGTAATTTTTTTATGAGAAAGTAGTTTGTCACTTTTGTTGCTTTCTCAAAGGGGTGCATTACCCAAAAAAGCTTCAGAACAAATGCTATAATGGCAAAATATACCTAAGATATACAGTTGTCCCTCCGTATCTACTTAAATACACAGATTTGGTATCCACAGATACAAGTATTCATGTCTTGAAAATATTCTTTAAAAAATAATAATCCAAATAGCAAACTTTGATTTTGCCATTTTATATAAGGGACACCATTTTGCTATGCCATTGCATATATAATGGGACTTGAGTATTCATGGATTTTGGTATCCACAGAGGTTCTGGAATCAAACCCCAGTGAATATGAACGGACAACTGTAGTAAGACATAGTGAATATAAGGGCCTTAAGGCAAGATCTGATCTTCGAAGCTAAGCAGGTTCAGCTCTAGTTAGTACTTGCATGAAAGATCACCAACAAATACCAGGTGCTCATAGAAGCATGGAGTTGGAAGAAACCACAAGGTTTTCTAGTCCAACCCCTGCCTTGTAGGAATACACAATCGAAGCACCCCTGACAGATGGCCATACAGCCGATGTTTAAAAATCTCCAGAGGAGACTCTGCCACACTCCTAGGCAGTGTATTCCACTGTTGAACAGCTCTTACTGTCAGGAACTTCTTCCTAATGTTTAGGCGGAATCTCTTTTCCTGTAGTTTGAGTTCATTACTCCATGTCCTAGCCTCTGGAACAGCTGTAGGCTATATTTCAGAGGAAGGAACTGGCAAAATCACCTCTGAGTATTCCTTGCCTAAGAAAACCCTATGAAAATCATAGAGTCACCATAAGTCGAGAGGTGACTTGAGGGCACATACATACATTGAATAAAATACTGCTTATGTTATAAAATGTTGGGAAATTATTGAGGCTTGCATTTCTGTAGTTATTTATTCTTGTTCACTTGATATCGGCACAGGTTGTTGGTATTTACACGTTTTATACTTAGTTGTACTATTATATATTGTTTCTATCATTTGTTTGAGATGGTTTAGCTCTTCATTATGGTGCTATCTGGTATGAGAAAAGCATAGCAAGAACTGACAGTGTAAAACCTATTAACTGTACCTCAAAATCTGTCCACCACCATCCCAAGTCAGCTCCACCCCTCACACAGCCTAACAAACTGCCCAGCACTGGATCTAGCTGGACACCTTCTATGTTGTAGGACTAGATTTATGTTCATAAAGGAGCCTATAGCTACACATAAGTCCATCAAACTATTCAAGCTTATTCATGTTCAGGATGAACAAGTAGTTAAATGCTCAGGTCTTAGATAAATTGACCTGGGTCCCCCGTTATTTTCAGTAATCTGAATCCTTTTTTGTTATTTCTTCTTGTACATTCTCCTTTCAGGTGTCACCCTCACAAAGCACACATTTAATCTGCAATGTGTATTTATTTTAATTGTGTGGATTTTCCTTTTTTCCGTCACCCCAGGTTATCTTGGCTTTGCTTTAATAATGTCTTACGTTGGCTAAAACTGAAACAGAAAGTGAGGGCAGAGCAAACACAATATGGAAAAGGAGGCGATTTTTTAAAAGAAACTTATGGCAGAAAAATCACAAAAAAATAACAAGCTTTTTCAGCAAAACCTCTCTCAATAAGCTGCAAAAAAAAACTTGTACTCAGAAAACTTCACCTTTCTTTAATTATATGGATGACATTTCAGGCATTCACATTTATTTTTCTTTTTGCATATTGAAAATACCCATTTTTTAAAAAAAAAACTTTTTTAAAAATAGCTGCAATTGAACATTTATTTAGTATAAAGTAAATCTTATAAAAATTCAATTGCAAAGTAGTTAAGGTATTTGAATTTTTAAAAAAAATAGGGAAGAATCCCAAGAAAGAAACTATTTGATGGCTAATAATCTCATTTCAATATAATAGGACCTTTCTTTTGCAAAGAGCAAGACAGGTTAAAAGATATAATTATGACTTTGCAAACTCTCCCAAGTGCTGGAAGATCATCTGACAGTTCTGATCCCGGGCTCAGCTCTCAAAGGGGAAAAAGTCTTTGTCTAGTTACAGAGTTAAAGAGACAGGATCCCCATTCCACTCTCTGCCTACATTGCAATTTAACTGTCAAAAAAATCCAAGCTGCAAAATTGTCTTATTCCAACACAGCATAAGAAAAAGAGAAAGAGAGGATTGAAACTGACCTGTCAAAAGCACCCTGTTTAAAAATGTATAATATATTTTAAATATTTTTTTTCAGGAGGCACTTAAAGGTTAAAGATGTGCCAAAGAAGTAGGACAATTTCTTTCCCTCTCATGAAAGCGTTTTAAAACAATTAAAAAAAAAAGAAAGAATCATTTCAGAATTAGGAATCATCAATGTACAATCCCCTAAAGATCAAAAAGCAACACATTAGATTCACATTAATTCTTCCCTTTTAAAAAAATATATAACAAAACCCCTTTTTCAATAAAAGAAGAACTTTAAGGACTGTGAATAATGTTTTCATTGCCAGAATTTACAACAAGGTGGAGCTGAGTGTCGAGAACAGAACAGTCCTTGGAAGCATGCTGCAAAAGCAAAGAATGGGTTGGAGACAAGAGCAATGACAACTCTACTGCTGCAGTTCCAAACTCACTGTTTTCCTCCAACCTTTCTTTTTTTCCCTTTCTTAAAAGAAAATATTTCAAATAGCGCAAGATAAGAATGACATGTTCTTTGCCAAGATGATACAAGAAAAGAAGGCTATTTTCAAGCCGTTAAACCTATGTAGAAGCAAAAATCACCTCGGGAATCTGAGAGACAGCTAGGGACAAATTAGACTGTTCGGAAAGTGAACACAAAAGTACTGTATATGGTTGGAGAAACCAGTGAAAGCTGATCAATGGGAAACATCCAGTGAAAAATGATATTAAGACAACAATAAACCTATCTATTCTAATGTATCGGAGAATTATATGCTACCTCCATCCTCAGAAAAACTCTCTCCTCTTCAACACTGAAAATGAAGTTTTGATTTTGGAATCAGAAACCATGCATTCCTCTGGATAGGGACAATTTAGTGACTGTGTTAACTTTTTTAAAATCATGCCTCCCCATCACCAACACACACACACGAACAGGCTTTATGAACACATAATAAATAAATAAATAAAAGGTTCAATCAATCCACCAGTCAGTTTCTGTTCTCCATGGGAGCAGCTGGGCTTCCTCTTTTCAGTTGACACATGAGCTTTTCTCCTTCAAGGGGCAACAATGCATGTGTATGTTCAATGGCCACCCTGAGCCCAAATACAAACAACCTGCATTGAGCTTCCTGTCTCACATCATGGCATGCAAAGTGGCAGTCAGCCGTTCACAGTGGCTGGTTCATGATGTGACATGACTGATTCACCACCACACACACACCTTCATTCTGTCAGAAGAGGCACAGTGAGAATTACACCTTAGTCTCATCTTATTTGGGCAGCAAATCAGGCTGTAAAAATCCTAAATCATACCAATATGCAAACACGGAGTGGAATAAATGCCAACTGAGCAGATACATATGTTTTTCTTTCACATACATAGCTTATTCCTGGTGAATTGAGGATGTTAACTCCAAATGCAGAATTAATCACTTTGATGTTGTAGAATTTGTTTTTCTTGCATACTTTGGTATGCCCCTTCCACTTAACACTAATGTTTATTTTTCTACACTGTCCTGTGTCTGACCCTGTCACTGGAAAATAAGCTGTGCCTGATACTCATTTTTTTTAAAAAAATCAAAATGCAAAGGTTATCTAGAATCCTTCTAAACAGATTTACAGGTAAATATTCTTGACAAATTTTGATTCTTTGAGTCAAATGTACTGATATTTTCGGGACTGACAATTGTTGGGTTACAGATCATGATCCAGAAAAGGGGGGGGGGCAGTGGTCCAAAAATATTAGATTTTGTGTGTTCCCAATTGCAAAGTATTTTAATTATCTGCCCTCCCTGCTAACTAATGGTGTTTAGATTGTCAAATGTGAGGCAGTGGATTTCCACAAAGATTTCCATGCCAAAAAAGTGCAATTCACATACATTCAACTGCTATCAATACTGAATCTCCTGCCCCTTTCTTCTGTCCATCTTTTAGTCTACTCTTTTAGCCCAATAACAAGCAGGAAAAGAGGTTGGGAAACAGGACTATTGCAGGAGTGGTAGAAAGAACAGTAACTGCAGCCTCAGTCACTGGGCTTGTCTAGATGTGATTGTATACTGCAAGTGGGTATGCATTTTCACCCATTTACAGTGATGCTGTTTTGTCTCCACCATTTTTTTGCCTATTTGCATCTATTCGAATGGAGCATCCACACACTCTGATAAAGGGCAGTAGAGTGAAAATGAGCAGCAATGTGAATTTTTATGCCCACACATGCAAAAATGTGCATCTATGTGCATTTTCTGGAAAATTTCAGGGAAAAGGCTAATCTTTTTACTGCGCAGTTTGTGGAGTTTTTAGCCCCCTCCTTCTGAATATCGTGAATGTCATTCAGATCATGTTGGGGCACATCATATTCTCTGTGAATTTTATGAGGAATATTTTCATCATTTGGACAGCCCCACTGTCTCGGGATATCTAATGCCCTCACAGACATACCGTACTTCAAACTTATAGGGTACACTCTTCTTTTTTTCCTAGAATCCAAACATTTGACAGCCTGCTATCAAAAGATATACAGTGATACAAAATAAGAAACATTCAAGTATTCTGTCCTCAGAATTTTGCTTTGAATACTAGAACAGAAAACATGCCACAGTCCTGTCACATAAAACCCTCAACCTTATTAGACCCACATTTTCTTCATTTTCGGCAGTGTAGCACACAGCAGGTGAGATCTTTTAATTACACTCTTGTTACTTAATTGGGCATTGGAAATCCTGGCTCATCTACTGCAGACCATCCAGACATCAACTGATAGATCCAGATTTACCATCCACATAGCCAGAGTTTGGAAAAGTTGCTGTTTTGGACTACAGTTCCCAAAATTGTTAAGCTCTGTGCACAAATGTGTAGGCAATACCTTTAAGTGAGGAGCTAACATTATAGTTTTATAATGTTCTTCATAGTGCTGTGCCTTCAAAATAGGCTGGATTTGTTTCCTGCCTTTGTGGAGAAAACATTCTTGGATAATGGCACAGTGAAACTTGCACATTTGATAAGCAGTCTACAAATGTGGTGGGTCTAAGGCTTTGACTCTAGGAATCTGCCATGGTACACACCTCCTGTCCCTCTCCTGGGATTCTGCAGCATGGTTTTGGATGTACTTATGGCCATTAAAAAAAATCCAGGGGTGCATGTTGCCCTCTGAAGACATTAAACCAGAGAACATCCTATAGAACTTTCCAAGCTTATCTTCCTGCTAGCATAATCTACAACAGTGCTTCTTAAGCTATTTGATCCAGAAGTTGTTGATGTATGCCTTCATGTTGTTTCCAACTTATGAGGACCCTAAGGCAAACCTATCATGAGATTTTCTTGGTCAGATTTGTTCAGAGATGGTTTGCCATTGCCTTCTTCTGAGGCTGAGAAAGTGTGACATGTCCAAGGTCACCCAGTAGGTTTCCATGGTTGAGCAGGGATTCAAACCTTAGTGTCCTGGATCCCTAGTCTCAAACCACTATGCCATGCTGGTTCTCTGATGTGGAGGACCAGCATTTCTGCCCCACCCTCACAAATGTGCTAGAGCCTGACACTGTATTTGTTCCCTTTACCTACAATTGTTTCTTTCATTCCTGGAAAGTCTCCATGGACCAATAGCTAATGGTTCATGGACTGGCACAGCCCATGGTCCACCACTTTGAATAGCACTGATATCAAACAGTCTGTAGGACCCACTTATTTGTCTTTTTGGCAGTCCTAGAGCAAATCATGCCTGAACTTTCCCTAGAAGTCAAGATGATTGAACTGAGACTGTCATGCTTTGGACATATCAAGAGAAGACATGGCTCATTAGAAAAGACAATGATGCTTGGCAAGGTAGAAGGCTGTAGGAAGAGAGGAAAACTGCTCAATCAAGGAAGCCACAGCCCCGAATCTGCAAGGACTGAGCAAGGCAGTTGATAACAAGTAATTTAGAGGTCTCTCATTCATAGGGCTACCATAAATCGAAGTCAACTTGACAACAGACAACAACAATAACAAATAATAGCTCCCCACAAAATACAAAGTGCAATGATGTATCATAAGAAATGCAATGACTATATGGAACTGTTGTTTGGGTGGCATCATAATGTCTACCTTAGCCCTTAGACTTCTCTGTGTTGTGTCCATTCACCTATCCAGAAGCCTAGTGAGTTCAGGGCCTCTCATGGAGGGTAGAAGGATCTCCAGCTTCATGTGGTAAGGATTTTTCCAGGGAATCAAAAGTAGTCCAAGTGTCCCAGGAAGCATGGATTGGTGGGACAAGCCCAAGAACAGGAACCATGTAAATGGAAACATGCATTTAGAAGGACCAATGGGAACAACCTAAGGGCTTCCAGTGTTGAAGAGCAAAGGAACAAGGAAGAACGGAGTAGGGACATAAAGAACACTTGCAAATTCCCTTATCTTTGATGAGAAAGGGTATTGCAACATGTTAAGAAAAATTATCAACAGGATTTTTTTCCATTTCAAGACTTTTGACACACACACAAATAATTAAGGGTTTTGTGGCCAGTATCCTTTTGTAACGTGGATGCATGTACTGTAAATGTGGCAAACACATGCATACGACTTTTTTTGGATGGAGCACAGGGGGCTATTCTCTAGCTCAGTGTTTCTCAACCAGGGTTCCCTAGAACCCTAGGGTTCCCCAAGAGGTTGATAGGGGTTCTTCAAGAGATTGTGATTGCTGTGGGGGGGGGGAAGCAATAGCAGTATATAGAATAATGTTTATGCAGGGGTTCCCTAAGACTGAAAATTATTTCAAGGGTTCCTCCAGGATAAAAAGGCTGAGAAAGTCTGCTCTAGCCCTTTGAACACATTCAAAGGTTCCCCTGCCCTCAGCAGCTATGAAGCCCTAGAAGGCTGCTGCTGCTACTTACTGGGAGAGAGGGGAGAGAAGGAAATCTGGGAGTGTACGAGTATCCTCTTTTCTTTCCCCCTCAAAGCTGAGACCAGCTGCTTCTTCCTTCTCTGAATTGCATCCCTTATCTCTGCACCAGTAAACAGCAGCACTGGCTCCTCCTGGGGCTTGGTCGCTCCTGTGGTGAGAGGAAGATACAGAACTGCATGTTCAGTATGTTAAATTCTGCCTGCTTGATGCTGGATTTTTTGTTGTTGTTGCATTGTTTTTGGAAAAAAAATACAATGCTTTTGCACAAAAGCTCCACAACATTTTCAGTGGGGGGGAATGTGGGAAATCATCCAAAGTTTAGATATTTTCCATTCTTGAGTGTAAGGACTTTTTCGGATGGCGATTTGTAACTCAAGCAGGCTCGTCCCTGTTGCGAGGCTGCTGCGTGGCGGGGGGGGGGGCGTTTTGGATGATGCTGTCCCCCTGCCAATACTGTTCCAGAAGAGCTGGGAGGCTGCAGCACCATATTTGGCCATTTCCTAATCACAGTTAACTTCCGTGATTAGGAAATGGCCAAATATGGCGCTGCAGCCTCCCAGCTCTTCCAGAACAGTATCAGCAGGGGGACAGTGTCATCCAAAACGCCGCCCCCCTGCCGCGCAGCAGCCTCGCAACAGGGACAAGCCTGTTTGCATTACAAATCACTGTCCGAAAAAGTCCTAAGAATAGAGTAAGTGAAGATTTATGGCCCAAGGACAAAGGTGCAGGAGCAAAATCTGTGATCAGAACATTGCTAAGTGCTGTGTTGTAAAACAAAAGGCCATTTTTGGAAGATATGCCAGATATAAATGAATGGAGGGTCAGCTAGATGGGAAAATTAACAGCAGATAATTGTACATTAACTCACCATCGCAGCAGTGTTCATTTGTCTTCATGATTTTCTTTCAAGATCACTGGTATGGCCAGCTATTCATGTTTGAAGTTCACACAGAGCATGAACACAAATAAAGATGGTGGCCACAAGTGAATTATTCACATTATTATCCTCCCACCATTGCACATTTTCCCCATTCATTAAATCCAAGATGCAGAAGAGCAATGTTCTGGTTTTTAAAAAATTATTATTATTATTTGCTCTACCACTGAAAAATTGCTCATGATCACTGCTGTGAACATCAACAACAGTGGTTCTGGCCATTTCATCACAGGCAAGCCCACCCCGACTCACATCCAACCAATCACATTCTGACTTCAGCGCCTGGAACTGCCAGATTGGATTTTCGCTGTAGTGATCATGTGCTGAGGTGATGAAACAACACCCCCACCCCCACCCCGTTTAATTAAGCAGAAGATCATACTTCCACACCTTGGATTTGCTTCTTTTTTTTTTAATACTGTTCAGCAGTGGTAATTGGTTGCAATAAAAATGTGAGTAATTCACTTGTGCCCACCAGATTCACAGGCATACCCATTTGAACAACAGACATGCATGGCTTTGCATGATTGCGATCTTGAAAAAAAATGTGGAGACAAATGAAAGCTGCTGCGAATTGGTGTTACTGTGCATCAATCCACATTCTGTTGTCTCATATAAACAAGCCCAAGAAATAAGCACTCGAGTCAAGATCTCCAAGGCCTTGGGTTTGCCAATGGCCAATGGCCCTGACAACATTGATTTATTGCACACAAGTAGACATTGGATTCAGTGGGCAAGATCCTTCATCATTTCAGCATAGTGTAAATATCTGTTGGTAGAGTTATACTACACTAGCACTATGCAATCGCTATACACCATAACACAATGTACGAGAAACTGTGAATGGGCACAGCTCTCACTTCTTTGTACAATATGAAATATACAATGCACAAAGGCAGTACACAAAGCACAGTACACAATGCAAATTGACATACTTCTCTAAGGCCCTACTGGCAACTGCAACAGTTTTACATGCAGAACTCTACTCCTGTCTCCATTAGCTGAGTACATCTGTTCCACAATGTCCAAAAAGTCACTCTACATATGTAGCACAACTTATGCCTACATATGTCATGAACAGGATTCATAGGACTTACAATTAGTCATGACTAACCAAGGCTCCGTGATTTCAGTGGGTCTGCTCTAAATAAGAGTAAGCATGGAACCAGTCCTGTGTCTCTGATGAGCTTTATGGTAACAGACCTTCAGAAAATAGAATGTGCCTTAATGTTGATAATAATAAGGTTTGCACAGCTAAATACACTTATTGGGCATACACTGATTAATCTTCAGTGAATGGTTAGACTTTCTTTTATTATTCCAATCAAGCAATGTATAAAATTATTACTGCTCATTAGTGGTTTAAATAAACCCTTTGCCTTATATTTGGCAGTGACATATGGCAAACAGTTTTGCATAAAACACGGCGCTGTTTTATGGAGAACAATTTGACACAGAGCGCCAAGAGAAAGGGTAGGTGGATTTGCAATGTTTTGAGGAAAGTATTGAAACATATTTCTCACGCTGTCTCCAAATCCTGAAAACATAAACATATCTACAGACTTCCTTGTTTTTATACAATGAAGATTATTTCAAAACTAAGAGTAGTCTGCATGAAATGTTCCCCTGACAATTAAGAAAAGTTACCTTTTGACACTATAACTCCCAGAACACCAACAGTCCAAACACACACCTCTCTCTGGCTTTTCTTCGTAAATGAAGATTCAGGAAGGACTCATCCCGCGCTTTCTGCAAGCGCGCTGATGACTAAAAAGGCCAATCCAAGATAAACAAGTCCACACACACACATAAACATGCATACCTCACCAGCACAGCCTGTGGCAGTTTGCCAACCAGGCCCAAACTTGTATGGAAACATTAAGTTGGGTCAAAATAGTTGGAGAAATATGCATTCTAAAGCTGTTGTTGTTGTTTAAGAGAGAGAGAGAAAATGAGAGAGAGAGAACTCTGAAGTGTTTGGAAGGTTCCCAAAATAGTTTTTGGATCAGGTCCAAAACTTTACTGTGGTCTTCAGTTTGGTCCCAGTAAATAACCAAAAGTTTGGAAACTGTGATCATGCATGTGGATTTGTATAATGTAATGGGCAAACAAATAGGCAAAACACTTTAAATTATACTATATGTTAAGAACCATCCACAGGTCCATGGATGCAAATGAAATAATTCCATAGCCATACATAGTTCTCTACAGGATTCCTTCCCCTCTGGCTTTACATATGTACATTTTGCATAACCTAAGTGTGGTGTAGTGGTTTGAGCATTGGATTATGACTCTGGAGATCAGGGTTCAAATCCTTGCTGAGCCATGGACACCCACAGGCTGGCCGTGGGCAAGTCACACTCTCTCAGCCTCAGAGGAAGACAAAGGCAACTTTCCCCTGAAGAAATTTTGCCAAGAAAACCCCATGATGGGTTTGTCTTAAAGTTGTCATAAGTCGGAAACAACTTGAAGGCACACAACAACAACAATTGTGATGTGTGGTGAATCAACTAATGGCAGCACTAGGAGATACAGACAGACCAAACCACACCAGGTGACACTGCTGAGGGGAGGGGTGACACTGGCCTTAGTAACACCACAGAAATCAACCACACAACAACTTCAGCATGCTTTATTGTTTGCCACACATCACTACCAATAGCAAACTATATCCTGTGACACTAGAAGAGTTTTCTGAATTGGTTTTGACATGCACGCTTATCAAGCCTCTAACATTCAGGTGAGGGCTACTTAACAAATAATAGAAAAGATGGCTTCCCACATTTCCATCACAAGTTCACCATAGTCTTCCCTGTAGCCTTTGAAGGGCACTGGGATGTCTGGAAGCACACAGAAGGAGAGCCTGTCTGTGTCTGAAGATCTACAACCATGGCATATAAATACTCTAAATAAATAATAAATGAATTCAGGCATACCTTTCACCATTCACAGTTGAAAACTAGGGCATGTGTGGTCAAGTAAGGCTGCAGTCAAGATCACAAAAGTTATTAATGAGGAAGAACACTTTTGCAAGCTATGAGAGAAGCAGCAGTTTGCTTTTGTCTGGGCAAGATTCCACTCCCTCCTCACCTTTCCCCCCACTTCTGAGTAAATTGAATGTAAACTACTTTTGCACTTTGAACACAGTTGGTAGCAACTGAGGTAAGCTGAGGACAAAGGGGAAAAGTGGGAGGTAGAGAAACTGGGACGTTTTAAAAGCAGATGAAAAGTGAGACGACAAAGGATTAAATGGGACTGTCTCTGCCAAACTGGGACAGTTGGAGGGTATACTGAGGTCTTACTCCAGGGATAGGAAATCTGTGGCTTTAGAGATGTTACTGGGCAACAGAACCCATTGTCCCTGATCACTAGCTATGCCAGCTGCTGCTTGATGTGAAGTGGGATCCAACAACATCTAGAGCAGTGATGGCAAACCTTTTGAGCTTGGTGTGTCAAACTTCACCAAAAAAACTGAGCATAACTCGGGTGGTGTGTCACTTTTGAGGAAAACACATTATTTCACAATATTTATAGTTTAAATAACATAAATGTATAATTGTTATATATAATTGTATTTAATAAACCAAAAACTAACTATTTGACTTACCTGCTTAGTGACTTCTTTGTCCATCTGTCAGTTGGTTTCTATTGTTGGTCTTGATATTATTTAGCTTGTGTGGGGTGCTGTGAACTAAGATAAGTGAGGGGGAGGGTGAATTCTTTAACTAACCTGCCTACAGACCTCTGGCACAGAGTGTCTAATAGGGGAGGATGAAACATTTGCAACTAGAGTCTTAGAACATTTTCAGACACAAAAAAGTCATCCTGAGGGCTCGGGAGAGGTATGCGGGCCAGTTTCTGACGACACCGTCCCTCTCACGTTACCCGCCGTGTTCCTTCCATGTTGCATGGAAAGAAAAGGCACCACTTTTTACTCGCAGAAGTTCTTCGTGAATAAAAAGTGGAGCCTTTTCCTTCCATGAGACACGGAAGGAACACAGAGGGTAATGCAAGAGGGACGGCGTCATCAGAAACTGCCCCCCTGCTGCGGAACAGTCGTGTACCTCTCCCGATCCCTCAGGATGATTTTTTTGTGTCTGAAAATGTCCTTAGAGTTAGACTCTAACTCCGAGACTCTAGACTCAAGTGTTTCATCCTCAGGAGCAGCAAATGTTTCATCCTCGGCTACTGCACTTGGCCGTGCAGGAGCCAAGGATGAAACATCCTTCTTGGCACTCAGCTGCCTCAGCAGCTACGTGTCATCAGAAATAGCTACGTGTGTCAGTGCTGACACGTGTGTCATAGGTTCACCATCATTGATCTAGAGAATAAGCTTGCCACTCTTGCCCTACACCAAGTTTCCAAGTTATTGGAAAGCTGTCAGCGAATCCCAAAGGAAAAAGTCTTGGAATGTCCTGGCTTTGCAGTGCTCTCCCTAAAAGATGCATGCCAGGCGCCTACTTTACAATATTTCCAGTAGCAGGTTAAAACAATTGTATATCCACAGGCAATTTAATTTGTATAATACTCAGGCTGCCTTTTATCATAGTTGTTAATGTTCGTTGTTGTTAAACCAGGATTTAACTGTGTGGTGTTTTTTTACATATTACTGTACCTCACCCTAGAATCTGAACTGATGAAGGGCAGAATAAAAATGCTTTAAATAAAGAAAGAATAAAATACATAAAAATGCAATAAACTTGCCACTGGGAGCCATGATTGGCTGAAGGTCCCAGATATGTGTTTACCAGACACATGCTTTCAGACTTACGAATGCACTACAGCGGTTACAGAAAAGACAGAGTGCTCCTTTTTTCTGTAATATGTGAAACTGCCTGAGAGTCAGAACTCCTCCTAAGGGCTACTATACACATTACAGCAAATAAATCATTTTTTTAATGGCAGATATTTGGCAAGGAAAGCCAGATACAGATATATGTGATGTAAATAAAGATATATCTGACTCCCGATGCTTTTCCTGTGGGTCACGTGTGTATTTTCTGCATCATTTGTATTTACATTTATCGAACATATGAGTCAGTTTCCATCCCACCTTTCATCCAATGGGCTAAAGCCAGCATACCTGGCTCTCTTCTTGCCCACTGTCCACTCAAAAGGTCAGATGGAGAAGAAGAGACTGGCCCAAGAGAAGCCAGTACTTTTATGCCTCAGTGGGGATGAGAACCAAGAACCCAAGTCCTAGGGCTTGTCTAGATGGACAATATACCCAATCTTTCACCTTTTTTAGAGCCCTGCAGTCCTGACAATGCAGGGATTTTGCCCCATTCTGCCCCGGGCAGTCTTTACCACTCTGAGAGATGGGGGAAAAGATGGGGCAAGGTGCTTTACTGTGGTTTTTTTTAATACTTGCTTTAATCCATTCCCATCGGGAAGGAATGGATCAGGGCCTGTGGGTCCGCAGGAGTCCATTCTGGCAGGCCAGCCTGTTGCTGCAGCTGCCAGTCTCCCTTGCTCCCAAAGCAAGAAGGGGTCCCACCGCATGTGACCAAAGCTGATCACATGCGGGGTGCCTTGGACACATGCTGCAGGCTAGCTTCCTCGCTTCCGGGATGGCAAGGGAGATGGTGGTGGTAGCAGCGGCTGCAGTGAGAGGGTGGTGTGCCTGTCTGGACTCCAGACCATTTGGTGACAATAATGGAGGAGGAACAGGCCAGATCCACAGCTAGGATACACTAGCGGAGAGCCAGTGTATCCCAGCTTATGTCGATGAGCCCCTAGTCCAACAACCTAACCACCCAGCACACTGGTTAACAAGTGCATAAAAGACTGCATGAGGATCCCATGAGGATAGACTGTCAGGAATTGTCTCTCAATAAAGTGTCAGCAAAGTATAAGGGGTGCATTTTGTATATAAGGGACACAGTCAGCCTCCAGTCCCAGGCTGGCAACTAAGACTCTATATTCTTAATTCCAGACTTTCCTCCAGTGAGCTAGCTAACTCTAGCTAACCTTATATTGTAAAGTGTGTGAGTCCCATATTGGGAGAAAGTTGGATATAAACAACACAAAACAGTACAAAATGAGACTACCTTTCTTTAAAAAATGCTAGACTTTTGGGCTACAATAACTGAACCCTTTCTCCTGAAAATCTAAAAGACAGTTTACAGTAGGCATGAGCAACTGTTGAAGGGATGCAGGTCATTTCCCTTCCTAGAACTGGCCCAAGGTGTGGCATCAGAATGTTTCAGGTGCACCAGAAGTGATGTAATGTCACTTCAGGATGCCATTTTGATTGCTTCGGGGTTGGGGCCAGTTTTGCAGCAAAAAAAAAAAAATCACTTGAAATCTGCCCCCCCCCCATCAAAAAATATTTGGGTGGTTGTGGGCTTTGGGAGTCTTCGGGGACCACACTAAGGAGGTCCCAAGGGTTGTGTGTGGCCTACTGGCCACACTTTGTCAACCCCTGGTTTATAGAGTCAGGTCAAGCCATAATGTATTGCTGCCTGAGAATGAGTAGCAAATGGTGCCCCACATTCACCAAAGTGAAGGAGCATATTTCACAAAACTAGCAAAAAAAAAATGGTACATAAGAAAGAAATCTCCTAATCAATTCTCTCCATCCCAGGCAGTAAAGGTACAATAATGACAAATTAACTAATAATATGCTGTTCTTTTATGACAACCACACCTTGCCAGTTGAGGCTACCACCCCACTCTGCCTAATGGCAGGGCTAGACAAAATAGTTTAACATGGATTAAGTCTTCATGAACAGATTTTCCAATGACTGACAATCAGAAACGATGGGTTTCTAGATGACTGTATCTAGTGTGATCCACACATCAGAGGAAAAACTTTGCATTCTGATTATTACCAGCTCATATGGATTAGCAGAAATGCAGTGACCACATATGCACCCCACATGACCATCTATTTAATGTACACCACACATAGATTCCTTGGCCATATGTAGATGTGATGCCTGCATGCACAACATCGTATACCACCTGCCACACACTCATGCTGGGCTTCTTTACAGCCTGTTAGGATATCAGAATGGAAGAGCCTGACAAGCACATGGGAAAGATTACTTTGGTGATTGTTCAGCTCCCTTATTTAGAAAGGGACAATTCTGCATAACATCCATCTGGATTCTTCCTCCATCTTTTCTTTGAAACACATGCTCATAGGTGATGGAGTCAGTAATCCTCACTAGTACTCATACCCTCCAACTGTCCTGATTTGGGGCTTGTCTTCACTGGTTTTAAAAAAAACCCAAACTCACCCCGTAGCCACTTCAATCCAGCCACATGATGTATGTCCCTTCCTGGAGCAAAACCACTTCTTTGGGGCTTGAAACTGGATTTTAAGAAGTGGCAGAATAATCTGGAGGTTCTGATACCTGGATCAGGCTGGATTTGGGTGGGTGGCAAGTGTCACCATTTTTTTAAGGGCCAGTACAGTACTACTTGTCACCGGCTCGGAGCCCAGCTGCTCGTTGCAAACAACAACAACAAAGTTTGTTTCTCCTCAAATCCTCCCCTGCCACTGTATTCCCTGGCAAGCACCACCACCCCCAGCAGACCCCCACTGGGAAGTTACTTGCTCTGATGTCATCAGGAGGTGGCCAGGCAGGCAATCAATGACATCAGAGCAAGAGATCACACACACACCATTGATCGCTTGCCTGGCCATCTCCTGACTAGCCAAGCACTAATTCCAGCTGTCGACACATCTCTTGCCTGGCGTCAGAACAAGGTGTCCAGTCATGTGATCAGCAATGGGAGGGAGCAATCTATCTGATGTCAGGGCAAGCTACGTGTCAACAGCAGGTATCTAGAGCGGTGCTTGGCTGGGATGACAGCAGCAGCCCTGGGGAGAAGGGGACAGCACAGCAGTACTGATTCAACTTCAGCCTGACACAAGGTGTGGACAGAAAGATGGCACTGGATCACTTCCCACCAGTATATCTGGTGCTAACAGGTTGGATCTGGAGAAGCTCTGGGGCAAAATATTCCAGTCTGCACCCAGAGTAGTTGTGCTGATGTAGACTCACCCTTGGTAGAGATAAATCTTCTGCCATTCTACTTTTTCAGGGGCCGGTTCCACAACAGGAAAAAGTTTGCAAGATTCCGGATTACAGTTCTTTCGCATCAGGAGTGCATAAATCACACGACTCCTGGGTGCCATTTACATGATGAAAATGTCCCAGGAAAAATTTGTGTCGATCCCTGGCAGTTTACATGTACATTGGGTCGGGTACGTGATTTTCGGAAGGGGGGGCCACCTTTTATCCCTCAACCTGCGGGAGTTCCAGTCCCGCGGTTTGTGCCGGTTTTTAAAAAAGTCACGGGAGGATTCAGAAAATCGGAAATGTAAACAACCTGGGACAAAATATCTCGGTAGTAGGGGATGACCGGAAATGGTGACTGGGGGCGGGCTTAGAGTTCAGCGACCAGAAAAGGAGGGGTCAGTCACCCATTCAACAGATCCAGCCTCACCAGCTGAAAATAAAGGCATCCTTTCCAGCTGCACATAGGTTGGTGTGTGTGCGCGCGCGTGTACTCAATCACCTTTTTAAATGGATTTCTACATTACAAACCCTTCAGCTTTAACCTCTTCCTCAACTGCATGTTACAAAGAGATCGTGGTGGGCAGAGGGTCGCCCATTCATCCCCTGCCTTGATCACCTCCCTGGGTCTGAATGGGCACAGTAAAATATTCCAGCATCTGAGCGAATGAACACACTTTTATTTCCCCCCCCCCACTGTGTCTGTGTCTTTCAAAATGCCTGTCTGTCGCTGGCTTGAAATCTTCACTCTGCAGCTAAAACTCTGCTGTAAGGGTTAACATTTTAATGAGGCAAGGGGAATACCCACCTCCCCCCCACCTCACTCAGCTTGATTTCAAAAGGAAAGCACTCCCTGCGTCTGAGCAGGGATCACATTCACATTCTGGGTCTTTCAAAATGTAGCTCCCTCTGCTTTAAGCATCAAGATTTTAAAAGAAATCCCAAGCCTCTCCTTCCCCACCCCCCACTCAGCTTGATTTCAAAAGGAAGGGACATGGTTTAATTGTTCCTCTGTCTGAGCGAAAGATCACATTCTTGGTCTTTCAAAATGCCTTCTGCCTCTGCTTAAAGGGTTAACATTTTTAAGAGACAGGACAAACACAAGCGTCTGCCCCCTCTCCCCCCCAGCCAGCGAATAGCATCGCTCGTGGCACAGAACTCTAAAGGAAGTACGTCACCGAGGTTGTGAAAACACGAGTAATCGCATCCTTGATTGACAGCAAAAAAAAAAAAAAAAATCCCGGTAAGCTAAACATGTGTAAACAGCAAAAGCATGGGATATAAGAGTGCGGGACCAATAAAAACTTTTGTCGTGTAAATATCAATCACGGGATCTTCCAGGATTTCCTAAAGAGTGACAAAAATCATATAAACAGCGAGGGATGGATACAGGATCAGGAAGTCACGGTAAGCCCCACGACAATTTTTGTCGTGTAACTGGCACCCTGGCATATTTGGAAGATGCAGCCAGATGCAGCCACTTTCAGTTTTCCTTAGTTCACACAGGCAAAGGTGGGGGGGATCGCCTCCAGATGATTAAAGCCAGGCAGGAGGCAGGGAGGGAGCAAGGAGGGGGTCATGGAGACCATAAATAATGAGAGGAAAGAAAAGGACAAACAAACAAGATATCGAAAGAGCGATCTGTCAACTCCCCCGTCTTCCCCAGCCCCAAAATTCTTCCATAAAGAAAGGAGTGAATGAAAGGACAAAGAAGCAAAAGCATGGTGGAGCGATCTCCTTCCCTTCCCTTCATGCATGCACACACAAACACACACCACAGAAGCCGGGGGCTTGCCTCATTCCTGATTGTTTTCCCCGCCTCCAAAGCCTTGAATAAAGGCAAGTGAATGGAAGGACAAACAACCAAAAGGACGAACATGCGATCGGCTGTTTCCCCGCACACACGAATGTACACACACACACTCACACCAGCGAAGCAGGGGCTCACCCGATCATCTTCCCAACCCCCAAAGCCTTCCTTTGAAACAGACAGGAAGGGCTCAGAGCAGATTTTCCAAAGTGGGCTGCAAGCAGAAAGAGGGTGAATTTCTTCTCTCCAACCCCTCAGTCTATTCGGATAAAGCAGAATGGTCACTCCAACCAATCAGGATTCAGCTCTGCTCACAGTAATTCGAAAAGGTAGATGCCAGTTTACACGATGGTTAGTTCCCATGACAAATTATGTGCATTTTTGCAAACTTAATCAAAAAAGTCTGGAAAACTAGCGAAAGCTGTTACTGCGCAACTTACGGGTTTTTTGCATCCCCTCCTTCTGAAAAGGGCACTGTTGCTTCAAAATGCGTGGGAACTATCAGGCTTCTTGTTGCATTCTTTGAGGGTTTATTTTGCCGTGTAAATGGCCCCTCAGTTGCTTTTAAATTGTCCCAATTTTCCCCTCCTCCTCTCACTCCCCTCCTTTGTCCTTAGCTTACTTCATTTGTTGCAAATTGAGTTCCAAAGGAAAACGTGGTTTATACTCAGTTAATTTAGCAAGGGGTAAAGAGAGGAGAGTGTGGAATCTTGCCCTTCCCAGTAGGTTCAGGCAAAAGCAATCTGCTGCAACTTCTCCTAGCTTGTGTGTTCATCCTCATTAATAACATACACCCTCTTAACCACACCTTGGGCTTGTCTATACAAGCCCAAAAAACTGGACTGCTCCACAGTAATAGCAAGTTGCAGCAGCTGCAACTTGTCTTAACAGTTTTATAGTTCCCATAAACTTTGCATGCCCTTTAGCCAAGATGGCGGCCTCAGGTGAATCACTCATGTTTTTAAATCTGCCATTGCCTACCTTCTTAAAAGAAACCTATTTCCATGGTATGTACAAGCAATATCTCATATTTACAAGAGAGAGAGAGATAACACAAATCCCCGTTTTATCACCTTAGCGATCACGAAGGTGAAAATCCAGCACGGCAGCAGCAGGTGCTTGCCCTGTTAGCAGGTTCCACCCATCACCCCACATGCTCATCTGGCCAATCAGGCTTGTGCTTCCTCTCATATGGGAAAGCAATTCAAATTGAATCACTTGTCCCAACGAGCAGGAATCCGCATTTCTCACAGAGCTATTTAAAAACTTTGGGAAAAGCCACAAAGGCTTTCCTGGAGTAATATTTGTAGTTTTTTTACCCCTCTCCTTCCAAATACAGTGCATTGATGCAGGTTCCCATTAAGACAGCTCGTATTCCCTGCAAATTCCATGAGGATTTTTTTTCACCATTTAGACAACCCTTTTGCTGTTGCTTGGCCATATGCATCCTGGTTTTCACCTGTGATATGTTGGAGGGTGTAAGCATTTTTGTCACTAGAAATCTGGGAGTGGGGAGGTATTTACTTGGGTTAGTGAACATAGAATGATTCCAGGGATTCATAGGTGGTACAAATGTGTGGCTTGATCAGTGCTGATCACAAGCAGCAAGATTTGTCTCTCCCAAACTGGTAAGAAGGCACTTGCTGACTGTGTGTGTTGAGGCTGTGTGTCTGTGGGAAGGGCCAGTGTGCTGTGTGCATCTGGAATGTGACTCATGTCCACAGGGTCTCTACAAGGTGTGATGAAGCAAGTTTACTGGAGGACGGACAACTAGTAAGTGCCTTGCTCGGGTGAGTACACTGTGCTGGCATGTGTCAGGAAGAGGATAGGAAGGCCCAGACAGGGTCAAGGGCTAAGGTGCATGCAGAGGCCACGGAGCTCCACTGCTCCATAACGCAAGAGATCAGGTTTCAAGAGGGAGACATGAAGAAGCCAAGGGGACAGGAGGTGGACTTTGCTGGCTGTTTGCATTTCCCTGGCAGGCAGCAGAAAGTCAGGTTTAAATGAATATCCTTCCATTGAGGCATTTGTTTATTGTTCTTAACTCAGCAATTCAGACAGGCAGGCCCACATCCACATGGACTTCCCAGGGAGGGGATCAGAGGGGAGGCAGTTTTCCAAGCTGGGGCCACAAAGGGATTTCTGTATGACTGTACCTGAGGAGTGAGGTGGAGGTGGGGGCAAAGGTTCCGTAAAATGCTTTCCAGGGAAGGTGGATGAAAGGAAGACTTGCTCTCCAGATGTGAAAAGGCAATGCCAATATGTCCTTTTAAGGTCCGCTTAAAAAAAAACTTAGAGCATTAGCTTTTATAAGGTTTCATGACAAGGGACAAATAGTTTAGAATAGTTACTGTTTGGAACTACAATTCCCCAAATCCTAGAACCACTATGGCCATTGATTTTTTATTTTTGTTTAATCAGCGTGTTTTTATTCTGGAATTTTGAGAAATTGTGTACAATGGGAAAGGATAAATCTACTCACTCCAAGTTGATTCCCTTCATAGTCCTTGTACATCCTGATTAAATTCCTCCTTGTTCTCCTCTTTCCATGTATATCTGCCCACAGTAATATTTGCACAGTTATCTAGTTGTCCACAGAATTGGGTGGGGAACATGCGCTCCTCCAGATGTCATTGGACTGCAGCTCCCATCAGCCCTAGGAAACAACCACTGGTAAAGGATCATGGAACTTGCAGCCCAAGCACAGTTGGGGGCCACAGGTGACCCATCTGTGACACAGAGAAAAATATTATGTATAGTAAAATTGAACAATTGAATTGAGCTACAATTACCAAGTATATTCAAGAGCATTAAAATGCAGTCCTATGCATGTCTACTCAGAAGTAAGTCCCGTTGTGTCAAATGGGGCTTATTGTCAGGTGGAACTGACTAGCAGCCTCACCCATTGAACATGAAGGAATTTGCTTCTGGGAGAACATGTTTGCAACTGCACAATCTCTGAGTAATCTTTACAGCAACCTTGTAAAGGTAGATCAGAAGTATGATACCCATTATTACAGTCGGAAGATAGAAACTGAGGACTTTATCAGACGAGCATCCAAAAACAGTATAATCCCGCAAATGTGGATAGCAGAAACATGATAGCATTATAACACTTACCTTCACATGTTACTGTAATCACGCAAAAGAACCACCACAGAATCATTGCACAATGACCACTAGCACTTTAAGAATGGGAGTTTACTTCCGCAATTTGGCACAGGCGAGATTTCGGCAGTTCTCGCAAGAAGATGCCAGCATGCTTAAAAGTAAAAAAACAAAACACCTCAATTTAAAAAGTAAATGAACACACAAGCAATGAAACAAACCTAAAAATTTGACAGCAAGATGGGGCAGTGCATAAAAAGAGACCCTAATGGTATTTTCACTCAATGTGCTCCGTTTTCACATTTTCACCTGGAAGGTTTCTTGCAGAGGACCGCCCATTCATGCTGTAATCTCATGGACATGGTTTCACACGCTTTCAATTCTGTGAAAACAGCGCTGTTGAAGATCTATTGATGGGTTAACCCATCAATTAAAAGCAACAGGTTTTTCACGGCTGAGGAATGGGATAACCACAACATCATGCGGTAGTGGGGCCCATTCACGCTACCTTGATGTCGTTATCCCTCTATTTTTGCCACATCTGATAAAGTGCAGAGAGAGAAATGAAACATGTCTAATGCCACCTAGTGAGGAAAATATCAACCAGGGACTTCCTAGTTCAATGCTCAGACTCTTCATGATTTGTCTGTACCTACTGAGTTCCTCTACATGTCTGTGTTTGGGTGCGTTCTTGATTTTATATAAATAAAGTATCCGCACAGACCAGTCCTGATTTTACAGTTTCTCCCATTCGTTTACAGCAAAGTAGTTCTCTTTCCTGTACATTGAGCTAGTGTTGGTTTTATTGTTATTTCCAGTCAATGTAAAAAAGAGGATTTATACACCTCCTGCACACATGGACACTCATGCTTCAGTGTTGGCTGATTCATATGTGACCCTTTTGCTATTGTTGTTGTGTGCCTGCAAGTCATTTATGACTTATGGCAACCCTAAGGCTAACCTGACACCAGGTTTTCTTGACAAGATTTGTTCAGGGGGTGTTGACAACTTATGATGACCCTGGGGCGAATCTATCAAAGGGTTTTCTTGGCAAGATTTGTTCAGAGGGGTTTGCCTTTGCCATCCTCTGAGGCTGAGAGAGTGTGACTTGCCCGAGCTCACCCAATGGATTTCCATGACCAAGCAGGGATTCCAACCCTGTTCTCCAGAGGCCTAGTCAAACCACCACACCATACCAGCTTGCAGAAAGAATCAAGTCCAACAATGACGTGTCTGAAGTGCTACACAAAAGGCTTGGGTGGGGTTTCTTGAGATGATTACCTGGATGAAGGTGCCACAGTCTGAAGGCATTCATAGCAGCCCAGTGGCTGTTTCATGCTACACAATTATAGCACTATAGTTCTATTTTAACAACCATGGCTGCATTGTATAAAATCCTGGTATCTGTAGTTTCAGGAGGTATTTAGACTTCCCAGCCAGAGGCCAAGTGTTCTCCCAAACTAGATATCCCAGGATTCCACAGGATGCAACCATGGCAGTTAGCATAGAATCATAACACTATAATTGTGCAGTGTGAAAGGGCCCCTTATAAAAACATACATCAGACATGGAGGGAGGTGTTTTGTGAGTGTATACAGTACATATCCTCTGCACAGTTATACATATGTGCTCTTGCTGTCTTGAAAATGAGGTCAGGAAAGGGTCACTGTTCTCTGCGATATAAATCAAGGTAAGGAGGAGAGCTCAAGGGAGGAAGAATCCTCCAGAGAGCTCACCAGTGGATAGGTGAAAAGGGGTGGAATGTGAGAGAAAGGAGGTCTCCTAACAAAATGGAAATTGCCAGAGCTCAGGAAAGTTACTTTTTCTGCTATAGATCCCTGAAACCCTAATGGTCCTGCTTGCTGAAGAATTCTGGGAGTTGTGTTCCCAAAAAATATTTTTTTCAGGCTCTGAAAATAACTATATGGAGGCCAAAGAAAGAAAGAAGAAAAGAAAGAAAAGAAAAAGAAAATAACTTCGAATGAAACCAGCCAGATTTGCTGCAGCCAAAACAGGAGACAGGAAACCCTCAGTTTGGAGATTATTTATCCTAAACTCTAACCTACACGCTACATGCTGGCTCTGTAACCAGGGCAGAGTGCTCCACACCCTCCCAACTCGGCCTGCTATGGCCAACCTTGCCCTCCTTTGATTAGAACACAACAATTCTCACTTCTGTTAGCAATTTGTTGCCAGTAATAAATATCCTGCACCAGAGTGCACCAGCAGGCCGGGTAAAGAGCCTTCTCCTCCTTAATTCCTGCAGGCAGGGCGCTCCCATCTGGTGACCTGGATAGTAGCACAGTGGAGCAGCCAGACCTCCTTTCACCACCTCAGCTTCTCCTGTCTTTTCTCTCTCTCTCTTTCACTTTGTTCCCTTATTCACTGCCCCTCCAAGTCTTCCTCTGCTTATATCTTCTCTCTCTTCTTACCCCATTCCTCCCCCCACCATGTTCCTTCTCTGCCAGTCATTTATCACAAGGAATTTTTGTGTCTGTTTACTTCTCTTACCACACCACTTCCCGTTCCCTGGTGACATTTTCACTCAAATCTTGTTACCCCAGACTTCTAAGACTGCAAGCCCAAGCCAAGCACACACACTCCTTTGGAATGAAGTCCCACAGAAACTAGTGAGACATGGAAAACAAACTTGGAGCTCAAAGCAACTCTTGTGTGATTTTTCTTTTCTTTCTTTCTTCCTTTTTTCTTTTCTTTTCTTTTCTTTCTTTTTTTTTCTTTTCTTTTTTTTTGTACCACAGGTGAATTTTGTAAGGACTAGAAGAAAAACCAAATATATAGTGATTCAATATTGATTTTTACATTCACATTACAAATCATCTTAAAGAAAAGTTGATGTAAGCCTCAGGCTGCGAATCCACCCTTACTCCCCAGAAAACGTGGTGGGTGAAATGTAGACCAACTGAATTGATAATCCTTCCCTCATTTGGCAGTGGGAATTGGGTCTCAGCACATGCCTTTTAGACATGGTTCTCAGATTCGAGGGCTCTGCAGAGTAAACATCTCCCCCGTTTAGGTAGAAGATACATGCACTCTCACTCTCACTCTCCCCCTCCCTCCTAATATTTTCCATATGAAGAAGCCTTCCTGAAGCTACACACTGCCCTGTCGGTGATTCTTAGGCGGGTTAGAGACGACCCTGGGAGCCTTTAATCCCCTCTTTCTCTTTCATCCTCAGCCACAGCTGGACGCCCCATTGATGTGGAACAGACCAAACACCAGGCCTCTCACTAAGCTGCTGCTGTTACTGCTGCTGCTGCTGCTGTGGGGCCTCTCCTGCTTTACAATGCAACTAGGAACATTGCTCACATCTTTCCACATCCTCACACAGCCAGATATACCCACAGCGCTTGTGCACATCCAGCCTCATCGCCACCTCTGGCTGCAACCCCCAAGCCCATGCAGTTTGCTTTCCCTTCTCTCCAATTCAGAGGGACTCATTCTAAATCTTTTGCTTTCCAGCCACATCACCCTTCAGCATCTGCACCCTGATCTCTCCTGATAGGTTGCCACAATCACAGCAACTCTGCAAAACATCCTACCCTTTCCCTTTCAAACATTCCACTTGGAATTCTTTTCCTTACCTCTGCTACTCACTGCTATAACTATCCATTTCCTGCGACAAACTTTTTCCCTCCAAATCAACCAAGGATTGAGATCAACCATTAAAGAGAGTTGTAAACAGTGAACATTGCCCTCCCCTTTAAAAAAAAATACTGCTTTCCTTTTAACTGCACTAAATCCAATTGTGTTTCAATATTATAATTCATTGGGTTATGGTTTTAATATTATAATTTTGAGAGTGTATTTATATGTATCTTTAAAGTTTATCTTGAGTCCCTGTCTGGGGAGAAAGGTGGGATATCAGTTAAATCAATCAAGAAAAACCTAGTTGGTGGTGCCTTATAATTTGCTCTATTTAATGTGGTCTTTCTTTACCTTGGGTGAAGAAGAACCCACACAGATAAACCTCAGGGAATCAGATACACAAACAGAAAAGACTACTTGAAGCATGACCAGCCCAAAGGCATCTTGGTGCCTGAGGCAAAGTAGCCAAGGGCACCTCCAAGTCACATATGCCAAGATCCATCGTCCCCAAAGCCAGCCAAATTGCTTCTGCACAGGAAGCAGAAAATCTCTCCAGCACTTCACCCTATCTTTAGCAGCAAATTGTTGTTGTTGTGTGACTGCAAGTTGTTTCTGAGTTATGGCTACCCTACGGCAAACCTATCATGGGGGTTTCTTGGCAAAATTTGTTCCGAAGGGTTTTGCCTTTGCCTTCCTCTGGTCTCCAGAGTCGTCATATGCTGGGCTGGCTCTCATGGCAATAAAAATACAATCACAGCAATTAACCAACTCTATAAAGTGAGCCCTTGGTATCTGCTGAGGTTTGGTTTCAGGACCCTCCATGGATACCACAATCCGTGGATGCTCAAGTCCCATTATATCCAATTGTGTAGTAACATTATGTTCCTTATATAATATGGAAAATCAATGGTTGCTCTTTTGAATGGTTTTTTTAAAAAAAATATTTTCAAGCTGTGGTGGTAGAATGTGTGGATGCAGAATTTGCAGATATGGAGGGCCAACTATACGTTGCTTTCATAGCACCAAGAACCATGGTAGGGCTGGCCCTGATTTGAAGTATGATTTTGAGTATATTCCAGAAGATGCTCAAGCAACAGTCCAGCTCAGAAGGAAACAGGAGAGTTGGTGGGGGGATGATGCCATGGTCCTTGCCAAAAGGTCCCAGGACTGCAACCCTGTAATGCCTACCTGAACTATACCACTGCAGTCCCATCAAATCCCCCTTTTCAGTTCAGGGCTAAGTGCCTCTGAATGGCATTGTCCAAACACATCTCACTTTTTGCAAAGTACTTTTACCTTTGGAATTTTCATCAAAACAGAATAATTGCATAGTAAAAACAGGACCAGCGTAAACATAGGCCCACAGTAAAAACAAAGAGCCAGTGTGGTGTAGCAGTTTGAGTGTTGGACTAGGACACTGGGAGACCAGGGTTTGAATCCCCACTTGGCCATGGAAACCCACTAGATGACCTTGGGTAAGTCACACTCTCTCAACCTCAGATGAAGGCAAGGGCAAGTCTCCTCTGGACAAATCTTAGGATTACCATAAGTCATAAGTGACTTGAAGGCACAGAACAAGAAATTTATCACACGAGGCTGGTAAAGTACTATTTCCATGGGAAAATGGTGTCTTGGGCCATTACTTAACGCACAATGCCATGTCTGTCCTGTAGCTGCTTTGCATTCCATCCATTCCTGGAGTGTTCCTTTTCATTGATGGGTAAGACCTGCCAATACTCACAATTGCACTGCTTTTCCACTAAGGATTTACTATGGATAAGTCCCTCATATTGCAGTTTTGCTTCTCAGGAAGTCACATGGTGTAAATGGCTGTGATTCTGCTCCTCTCTCCCCATCCCCCTCACTATTCCTGAGCAGCCTGTTTTCCTTTCCTTTCCTTTCCTTTTCTTTTCTTTTCTTTTCTTTTAGTATTGCCATAATTTTGCAATTGTGATTAAAAAAACCAAAAATAAAATAAAATAAAAAATTCAAAAGTCATGCATGTGCAAAGTAGGGCATACAGGGGTCAGAAGGTGGTGTTATGGTGGTGGTGCAGAAAACAGCTTGTGTGACCATGGATTGCTGAAGCAGTGTCAAAGCAAGTGTGATAATACATTATGCCAAACCAGTATGCTTCCATTCTTAAACTAGCGTGATTGCGGTGGGACAGCACACTGATGTGACAAAGTCCCAAGACAACAAAAACATAGTGTTTTCTATCTTAGGGCCTTTCACAATGCCTATTTCATCAGATCTTGGGGGGGGGGATTTTTGATACACATCCCAGAGCCTACGCACACCATTATGCACAGCAGCCAGGAGATTCAGTCAGTCCAGCATGGTTCTTTTCCATTTCTTATCTTTCCAAAATATAACTTGCTTGCAGATTACAAAAATGTTTTAGTTAGAAGTGTATGCTTTCATGCCATGTATCCTTTAATGCCTCTCAGTCGAAGGATTTCTGTGTCTTCTTTTAGAAACTCTTACCGTTTCCCTAAAAAGTTATTGTCTGGCCTATGAGATGGAAGGAGTCACAGACAAATCGGTGTGAAACCATATGTATTTGCTGTATGTCCGATCACACCAAACACTGGTTGCTTCTACTCCTCATGTCAGTGAAGCAGAATTAATGGATGATGATGATGATATTGATATGTATCAGACATTGGTAGGAATATGGTCACAGACTGCCATCTACTGTCATCATGTGTATTGCAGGCTTCTCGAACTAGGAAGAAGACATAGGAGATTATCAGACAGGAACGCAAAAAGTGTTCTTGTCCCACAATCTCCACTCCCGCCCCTGTCCCACCACAATCACCCTTCTCCACCACACTTACCTCCTCTCCCATCAACAGGACAGTCCAGGAGTGAATGGAGCTCTAACGGAGCTCCGTTCACTTCCTGGAGTGAAATCCTGCCAGTTCTCATAAGAAGACACAAGCATGGGAAATTCAGAGTTAAAAAGAAAAATAAAACAGAAAAGGTGACAACAAACACAAAAACACACTTTAAAATTAACAACTAACCTGAGGAGGGTCATAAAAAGAGGGTAGCTTACTTGGATGTCCCAATCTTATGTGGACGTTTTCTGGCAGGGACTGCCCATTGACGCTAGGATCTCACCAGCAACATGGGGCACCTTCTCGCACACAGGGAAACCCAGGACAGAAACAGAATGGGGGATCTATTGATGGCTTCTCCCATCAATAAAAAAGTGCCCGCAGAACAGAAGCAGAACAAGTACACAACATTGTCTGGTAAGGAAGCCCTTTTGCCATCTCCTGGCATTGTTGTAACGTCACTTTTGACGCGTCTGATAATCTCCACTGTTAACATCCACATCTTTCACATTACATATGAGGTATAAGTAGTGTCACCAAGTTTTCAAAATAAGAGTAAGGGACAATCAATATCCATTATGTGTGAGGTTGACAATCAGGAAGGGGTTATTAGCAAGTTTGTGTTCTACCTAAATACCAAATGAACATATTGATTAAACTTAGCTATTTGGTTCTCTGTAACCATTCTTAACAATATTTAAAATGACTTTAAAAGTTAGAACAAAGGCTATACAAAATAATATGGCTTAGGTTGCCTTTTGGAGTCTAAAAAGAATGAAGCCAGCCTGACTTCTACTGGGACAGAGTTCCACAACTGAGGTGCTGCCCTGCCCTGAGACGTTCAGATTTTATCAGACACATGAAATACAGCATCATAACGACACTACATAAATGTGAAAGAGTGTGCATATCAGATGATTTTGCCCTTCCACATTTATGTACTGTACATAAGCTGGTCTATTTTATTGATGGGCCAGCCCATCAATAGAACAGCTGTGGTGCTTTTTTGCCGGCATTTCTGGCATTTGAAACCTCGCACCTTTTTTTCATGTTATTACAGCGTGAATGGCCAGACTGGCCAGAACACTTCCAGGTGAGATTGCAACACCCAAGTAGGTGACACTATATTTATGACCCTCCCCAGTTTACTTGGAAGTTTTTCAGTGTGTTTATGTGCTTTTTAAAACTTTTTGAGTGTTGTTTTTGTTTTTGAATTTCCTACACTCTGTCTTCTCGCAAAAATCTGCGGGATTTCATTCCAGGAAGTAAACGGAGCTCCGTTCCCTCCTCATTCATTGCCAGGGCTGCCTTTTCGCTGGATGCAAGGCAAGTGTGGTATGGGGAATTCTTTTGCCAGCATAAAAATGGCACAAATTATGCCAGCAAAAGAATGTTTTTGGAGGGTAGTATGCTAAAGCCCTTAGAGTGTGTGTGGGGGGGGGAATGTTTATATACTAAACTAAAAGCCAAGAAGGGTTGAACAGCCATCACTTGCTGCCCTAACCAAAACTATGTTTGTTTGCTTTATTCTTTTATATCCCACCTTTTCCTAATACTGAAACTCAAGGTGGCTTAACCACATAGAGATTAAAAACATATGAAATCATCAGCAAAATATATCCCAGAAGTTGTTTTTTAATTTTAAAAAAAATAAACAAGCTATAAAATTAAAATCATTTAAACATTCACTAAAAGACAGAATATAAAAATCAGCAAAATGGCATATTATTAAGAGTCCTTGGCTGTCAATTCTTAAAAGCCTGTGGGAATAGGAACAGTGAAGGAGTGAGCCATCCTGGCTTCCCTAGAATGCTAAGCTTGTTAAAAGTTCAGCTGACAATTGTTTATTTCTGATCCTTGCTTGCCCTCTAGAGGTTGGAAAGCAACATTGACTGTAGGAAGTCAACCTAAAAGACTTCATAGGTCTCATTTTTGCATCCCCACACTCACAGCTGCAGCTTCCTTGAAACATCTGCCATTAGATAGATGAAACATCTATCATTCGCAGCTGCAAAAAAAGGTCACTCACGGCCTTTTCATACTGCAGAATTGTAGCACTGATTCCACTTTACATAACTGCCACTTCACATAACTGCTCAGAGTCCACCACCCTCTGAAGCAATCTATCCCATTGTTAAACAGCAGTTATGATAAAGTTCTTCCTAATGTTTAGGCTGAATCTTTTTTCATTTAATTTGAACCCAATGATGCATGTTCTAGTCTCTAGAGCAGCAGAAAACAAGTTTGCTCCATCTTCTACATGACACCCCTTCAGATATATAAAGATATCTATCATATCACTTCTCAGTTTTCTCTTTTCAAAGTTAAGCATTCCCACTTCCCTAAGCCATTCCTCATAAGGCTTGGTTTCCAGGCTTTCAATCATCTTGGTTGGCATTCTCTGGACAAGTTCCAGCTTATTGATCTCCTTCATGAACAGTGGTGCCCAAGTCTTGGACACATTAATCCAGATGAGGTCTGACCAATATAGAACAGAATGGCACTGTAACTTCTCTATGGACACTATGCTCCTGTTGATGCAGCCTAGAGTCAAATTGGCTTTTTTGGCCCCTGTTGACTTATGTTTAGTGCATGGTCTACTAAGATCCTGAAATCCTTTTCATATGTACTAGATGTAATACCTTACATGTCTCTCTGTTGAAATTTATTTTGTTAGTTTTGGCCCAGTTATGCAATCTGTCAAAATAATTTTGAATTCTGGTCCTGTCCTCTGGGTTATTAGCTATCCCACTTAATTTGGTGTCATTTGTAAATTTGGTAAGTATGCCTTATTTTCCATCATCTAAGTAATTTATAAAGATATTGAACAACACCAGGCCCAGATAAGAACCCTGATGCACCCCACTAGTCACTTCTCTCCATGATGAAGAACATCCATTGGTGAGCACTCCCTTTGGTTTGTTCTGTCTACCAGTTACAGATCTACTTAATGTGTCACTGTCTAGCCCACAGTTCACCAGCTTTCCTGCAAAAATATCATGGGGGGAGGAGGTTGTTAAAAGCCATACTGAAATCAAGATATACTACATCCACAGCACTCACCTGATCTACCAAGCTTGTAAACATAAGTATAAAAGGATAAGATTAGTTATGACATGTTTTGGAAAAACCCATGTTGGCTCTTAGTAATCACTGCATTCTAAGTGTATACAGACTGACTGTTTAATTATCTTTTCTAGAACCTTTCTTGGTACTGGTGCCAAGCTATCTGGTTATTAGTTGCTCAGGTCCTCTTTTTTGCCCTTTTTGAAGATAACATTTGTCTTCCAGTCTCCTGGGTTCTCTCTTGATTTCTAAAAATTAACTCTTGGATACAATTCATCTGGGTCTGGAGATTTGAATTCATTTAGAGTAGCTAGGTATTCCTTTACTACCACTTCACCCATTCTGGGCTGTAGTCTTCTTACTGCATGGTTTATTCTATTTTCACCAATTAGAGCACCGTTTTCCTTTTGGGAGAAGAATTCTGTCAGAATTTCAGCAACCTTAGTTACTCTGTGCAAGAAGCCTCCGTAACAGCAACGAAGCTGCTGCATGGCAGGGGATCCGTTTCGGACAATGCCGTCCCTCTCTCGGCGGCGTCCGTGACTGTTCTGGGTAGAATTGAGGGCGGCCGCGCCATTTTTTATTCACAGAAGTTGTCCGTGAATAAAAAATGGTGCAGCCGCCCTCAATCCTACCCGGAACAGTCATGGACAATGTTGAGAGTGGGAAGGTGTCGTCTGAAATGGACCCACTGCCGCACAGCAGCTTCGATGCTGTTATGGAGGCTTCTTGCATAGTAAGAGTCGTCTGAAAAAGTCCTCAATTACAATAGCTGGCTACTGTGTTTGATCATTTAATATACTTCTGATTGAGAATTCCCAAGAGAATTCCCAAGGATATACGGTTCTTGGTGGTCCAATTTGGTCTGATCATAGATCTGCGGGGGGGGGGGATCTCAGACTGCTCCCTTGAGATTAACTCAGGGGTGGGCAAAATATAGCGTAGCTAGCAGTGAAGCATATTAGGATTTGCTGTTCAGCATCATCTGGAGGGCCAAATTTTGCCCACTCAGCCATAACTAAATCTTAGATAGGCCTTTAGTCTGGTCTATTCAGGTTCATCTGACAATATTTTAATAAAAAATGTGGGGTCTGTTTAGTAGTTTGGTGGCAGACTGGAACCAATGATGCAGTAAGTTTCTTATATATTTTAATAGAGAGAGGAGATCTGTTACCTAAGTCAGTGAGGGGTGAAATATGACACTCCAGATGTTGGACTGCAACTCCTACATTCTTACTACTGACTATGCAGGCTTGGGGTGATTGGAATTGCAATCCAACAATATCTGGAGGGCTGCAGTTTGCTCATCTATGGCCTAAATCCCATTGCTAGTCTCAGCTAGGGTAGATCCCATTGACTTAGGGTAGATTCCTTATGTAAGTTCCAATAATTCAATAACAATTGTATTTAGCCCCATGTTTGCATTCCTTTCGGTATGCTGCCCCTGTGTGTCCTCTACTGAACTGATTGGGGCAGACCACACAAGCCAGTTGTATGGGTTCATCAGAGAATTCAGAATTTTAGATCAGGGAAGCATATTTCATACAGTATATTCATGGTGGTTTCCAGATCGCTCATGGTGGACAAACGTTATCTTTGGTGCTGTTGAACAATTTTTGCTTAAGATTTGGCCATTTTCTGAATATTTTGGAGAAGCTCATTACTTGTTTGCAATTGAAACGTAGGGCTAATGCACGGAGGAAAAGTGTATTGCAAGCACCTAGAGTCCACAGACACATTCCTGCTGCATTTTCTATGAATGGGAGCCCTTTCATATTACACAATTATAGCATGATGACTTTCGATTAAAATAATCTTTATTCAATATAATTCATAAAACAAATAGAAAAACAAACAAACATAGAAGACATAGACATAAAGAAACATGACATGATATAAAATAGAGAAAAAGAAAAAAACCACCCCATAACAACAAATAACACCAAGAACATTTCAACATGATTGTATTGCTCCCTCCCATCCCCATTAAAATTGACTTCCTGGTTCTCTCTGATTCTTTCACTCTTTATTTATTCTTTCACAGGACAGGGATGACAGGAGATCGCTAAAAGGCTTACCTTTTAGATGATGTTGCCCTGTCCTGGGATGCTTCCGTTCTGCTCCTGTTCCTTCCCCATTTCCTCTTATTCACGGGAAAATCCACGAATAAGAGGCCTGTTCCATTATTATAACGGAATGATGGGTGAGTGAACAAGAGCCCCGCTGGGCTCCCGGGATGACAACTGAATGTGACATCACCGGGAGGTCCCTGCCGGACACCTCCGGGTGCGATGGAACAGAAAGGTAAGTTAAAAAAAATTCTCCTCCCCAGATAGCTTTTTCTTTTTTAAATGTGTTTTAGTGTTGCTTTTGTTTTTGACAGCTGGGAGGCGTTTCTTTTTAAATTTCCCTCCCAGCCATTCTCTTGCGAAATTTGAGTTCCCAGTCGTAAAAGGAGCCTTGCGCCAGCTGTATTTACGACCATGCAAGGAAGGGAGGGGGAGCCATTCCTGTCGCAGACTAAAGTTAAGTGTGTGAAACTTTTTCCTTTATTCCGTGGCAGGAATGGGAGAAGGGTGGAGGTGGGGTAGCAGAACAGAAATGGACCCTAAGGGTCCGTCTGATAATCTCCTTTGTCGTTGCTATTATTTTATTACAGTGTATTCTGTGTGTTTTCACTGTTTTGTCAATATGTACCTACAGGTAAGTGAAATTCATACAGACTTTCCTGCCAGTCTTGAGCCTTGCCACCATAAAAAGATCACCAAAATCCCTGGCAACCATCCAGAAAAGAGGACTGAGCTCTTGTACCTGTAATAACGGAGAAGTAAAGGGAATTTTAGCAACCCACACCTGCTGAAATTTGCTCTTTCACACAGCTATTAAAGATCCATGAACCCTGTCTTCTTTTTCATATGGTTTCTCTAGATTTAATGAATGAAAAAAGAAAAGAATAGCTCTTGAAACAAAGATTTGTATGAACATATGCCAGTGACACTGCCTCTGGAAGGACATACTCTGGAGATTATCAGACGTGGCAAAAACCATGTCAATAAATCGCTAGAAGAACAGGAAGGAGCAAGATTATCAGATGATGACATCCTCCAGCATCTGGGGGTGTAGCGTGACTGTGAGTAAAGCGTCCCTTTCTATTAGCAGCTTGTCCCTGTCAATAGAAAATGGAAGTCTCATCCACAGCAGCACTATACCCCTGGAACAGCAGGATGTGGACTTCTAGTAAGGTTGCCCTTTCTGTTCTTCTAGTAAACTTCTGGTGTGGTTGGAAAAGTGATTTGTTGGCACGGTTGGGAACGCAATTTTTTGGCATCGTTGGGAACACAATTTTTTGTTGCATTCCCCTGCATCTGATAATCTCCTCTGTGACTGTAACGATAGCACTACACTTCATACAACTGCAGTAAAGGAGCAGAATATAGGTCCAGAGTGGAGCACAACAGAGACTATGCATGTACCTGTACTAACCAGTATAAAAGTCTGATAACTGCTTTAACTGTCATCGCTGATTTAATCCTCATTTTCTCTTCTTAGGGTATCTTGGGAAAAAGTAGTTCAAGCAGTGATTAAAGTCAATTAAGTTAGAGATTTTCTAACTAAAAGGGGCAACTTAATTATTTTTCAACTAAAGTGAATGACTTAAGTTGGGATCTGAGAATTAGCTTAATTCCACAATTAAGTTGTTAATAAAGTTATAAATTAATTAAATGAAAGACACTGCTAAAGAGCCAACAAATTTTACATTTCCCAGGAGGTTCTCTACCCAAAGCCTAGTTCTCTTTGATTTCTTAAACTACTTTTTGCTTTTTGTTAGTCCCTCAAGGTTAGGGAATCACATAACTTCAACCATAAGGTTCAAAAGCACATATTCATTTTTATCAAATAAATTCCATCATGCTTTTAAAACATATATAAATATGTATGTACTAATACAAGTTTCAATTTTTTTTAAAAAAAACACACACATATTCAAGAGTAGTTCTCATGGAAAGAATCATGTTAAGGGCTTTTGATGTCAGCAGTCTCAGTCACTGATCCTCCACCACTGCATTTCTAAAAATAAAGAAGGATCCATATTACTGAAACAAGGCTTTTCTTTGTCTCTGTAAAACCTGAAAGACTATTTAGAGGGAAGGGAAAAGAAATGAGACTATAAAGAAGGAAGCAGAGAAACAGAAGAGACGTTTTCCTTGATCAAGTGGATAAGAAATGGGGTGTTCAAACACTAATTCAACTGTTTTCTTTTCTCCAAAACTGGAAACATAGAGAGGGTGAGGACTATAACTCTTGCATGGCAGCTTCATTATGCAAAGAGATCTTGTAGAACCTTCCAGATGGAGAGAGAGAAGTTTTAGCATAAGCTTTTATAGACTTGGGGCTTGTCTAGACGAGAAGATATAATGCAGAATGGTTCACAGTAATGCAAATTCGCAGCAGTGTCATTTGTCTCCATGTTTCTTTGATAAGATCATTGGTATGCAAAGTTATCCATGTTTGATGCTCACATGGAGGCATGCCTGCAAATCAACATGGTGGCCACTAGTGAATTACTTGTGTTTTTATTCTCTACAAGTTGCTGCCACTGAACAGTATTTTTTAACTGTAAAGCTAAGGTGCGCAAGAGTGACCTTCTGCTGTTTGGTCATTTGGTCGCCTCAGTGCAGCAAGAGTTCACGAAAATCCAAAATGGCGGTTATGGCCACTTCGTTGGTGGCAAGCCAGTCCCCTGCGAACATTCCAACCAATCAGCTTTCCACTTCCCCTCTTATCTGGGAATGTGCTGCGACATGTTTCAGTTGTCCTCTTGGTAGATCTCACGGGAAGATGTGAACACAGTTAAAACTCCAAAAACACCTTAAAAAACAAAGTAAATCAACACCCAAACACTGAAACAAGCCTAAAAACTTGTCAGCAAAACAGGAAAGCATCCTGTTGATTGTCTTCATATTGCCACCCAGACATTTGCTCTCTGAGAACCATCCATTCATCCTCTATTCTTGCAATTACAGCAGGACATGTTTTCACATGCCCCCAATACTGCGAAAAAAGGTGATATTGAAGATCAATTGACATGTTAAGCCATCAATAAAAAACGACACCTTATTCACGGCTGGTGCACACAATGGCCATAGGCCAACAACAGTGTTGTCTGATAATTTCCGTCCGTTCTGTTATTATTCCGTTGTTATGACACGATTTTTGCCTTGTCTGATGAAGTACTTGGAGTGGATATCATCTGCAAAGCCATATAGGACTTTTTCGGACAAAGAAAAAACAACGCTAGCAGCCTCGCCACATTGCGAGGCTGCAGCGCTGCAGGGCGTCCATTTTGCATGACGCCCGTCCCTAGCAGTACTGTTGCAGTACCGCTGGGACATTTGAGCGTTATATTTAGCAGATTTTTACTCACGATCAACGATCAAGTCAGCAAAATGAAAAGGTCCATTACAAAATGCTTTTCTAAATGTGAAAAGGAGGAATGGACATGGAGCTCATGACCACTGAGTCAATGATAAGGTAAAGTTTATATCTTCCTTAGAACTGGGATGTGCAGGTAAGAAGGCTGATTTTTATCCTAGGATACCCAAAAACTTTAAGGGAAAGGAAGTTTGTATTGACCACTGATACCAGTGTTTATATCGCAGTCAAGTAAAGAGGCTTCCCCTCCAAGATACTAAGCCAAATTTGTTCTGTTTACTGATTTCATGGCATCTGCTGGGTACTGTCCTCTTAGAGTTGCATTTATGGATTACTAAAATATAATTTTAATTGAAGCAGTGAATTTGAAAGCTTTAAGGGGCCTTTTGGCTTCCCTTCAGAGTCCTCCAAGAGAGGTGCGCTGGCAAGAGATGAAAACACAAGTAGAAGTTGATCAGAAATAAGAAAGGTCCTTCCAGCTTTGTCATTATGACATCTGCTGAGCAGTCTGGTCTTTATGGGAGCTCTCAAGAGGGCAAACCAAAATTTTTAACAGACACCTCTGCAGGATCCCAACTTGACTTGCAGCCTTCAGTTCAGCCAGCATTCTCCCCACCTCTTTTAAGTACTAAGTGCAAGAAACATTGGGGGGGGGGGGGTAGTTAGATTTTCTTTCTGATGCCCTTCTTTAAAATTACTCCATAATACACAGGCAAAAAACAGCAGGTGGAGGACTTTTTATCAATTCATCTCAATGGAAAAATCTTTGGCTAATAAATTTCTATCTGTGGGGCATACACGCAGGTGAAGTAAATGAAATAAGAGTGGCTGATGATTGTATTCTGTAGTCCATGGCAGCTCAGTTCCCTTGGATATTGTGTCAAGAAGGTTCCATGCTAAAATATGTAACTCCCAAGCTGTGGTTCACACATTTTATTTTCGATAGTCCACTGGAGGCTGCAAAACAGTTAAAAAATGGTCATGTGTTTGACTGGGGCTGCTGAGACACTACAGAAATAATGCAATTCAACACCATTTTAGCTGTCAAGGCTCAATGCTATGGAATGCCGGGATTTGATTTAGTTTTTATTTATTTATTTTGAGATATTTAGCCTTCTCTACTTTCTTCTTCTGTGCTCTGGTGCCACAACAAACTACAAATCCCCGGATTCCATAGGATGGAGCCATGATAATTAAAGCATTGTCAAACTGCATTATTTCGGCAGTGTGTAAGCAGCCTGAGACAGTTTTGACCATGACCCGTGCTTTGATTTTCTTTCATTGTTGATAAAGGGAACTGAGGCAATTTTGACCACAGTCCAACTTACCTTCCAACTATTTCCTTTTTTATTAATCCTCTGACATCCCAGTTTTTCAGCTGGTTTTAAAATATCCCAGTTTCTCTGTCCTCCTGCCACTTTCCCCTTTGTCCACACCCTTACTTCAATTGCTGCAAACAGATTTCAAAGTGCAAAAAGCAGTCTGCACTCAATTAGCGGGAAGAGAGCAGGGGAATACATTCAAGGCAGAAGCAAACTCCTGCAGCTTCTCCTACTTTGAGTGTTCTTCCCCATTAATAACTTCGGCCATCTTGACCATACTCTGATGTTACTTGGCTTCATGTGTCCTGGTTTTCATCTGTCAAATGTTCCAGGGTATGAACCTGTTGACCAGATTAGAAGCCATGGTTTCTGCAATGTGGCTCTGATTTTGATGATTCCAGCTCAGGAGGAAGAAAAGACTTAAGTTGTTTGCGGGGGGAAAAATGCTCAGCAATTTTCAAATGCTCTGCAAAAAAATTAAAATGAAATAACATAAAAATAAAACCTGAGAACAACTGATGTAATTTTTGTTTTTAACTTCATAGAATCATAGAATCATAGAGTTGGAAGAGACCACAAGGGCCATCTAGTCCAACCCTCTGCAGGAATACGCAACCTCCTGACAGATGGTCATCCGTCCTCTGTTTAAAAACCTCCAAAGAAGGAGACTCCACCACACTACGAGGCAGTGTATTCCACCTCCAAACAGCTCTTACTGTCAGGAAGTTCTTCCTAATGTTTAGGTGAAATCTCTTTTCCATTGCTCCGTGTCCTAATCTCTGGAGCAGCAGAAAACAAGCTCGCTCCATATTCAATATGGCATCCTTCCAAGTATTTAAATATGGCTATCATGTCACCTCTTAACCTTCTCTTCCCCAGGCTAAACATGCCCAGCTCCCCTAGCCACTCCTCATAGGGCATGGCTTCCAGACTTTTTACCATTTTGGTCACCCTCCTCTGGACACAGTCCAGCTTGTCATAGCCTTCTTGAATTGTGGTGGCCAGAACTGGACACAGTATTCCAGGTGAGGTCTGACCTACATTTACATTCCAGGACAACTAAATGGATGAAACTCAAGAGTGGGAAGGTAGTGGACAAGGCATTGTTACGCAAAGTTAACGCATAAAGTAGATCTTAAAACTTTTCTTCCCACATCCTAATAGTCTATACCAGTCTTTGTGACCATTGCACACCGGAATAGGTATGTAAATCTTCATTTATTTCATTTCCACATGCAACATTGGAAAATGTCAGCAATTTTGATCCTGCTCTACAAAAACACAAGGGTTTCTGCACAATTTTAAAGCATTACTCAGACTTTAATACTTTGTTGCAGAAAATTCATTTGCATAAAAATCCACATGGTTTTCCTGTGCAGAAAAAATATTTGGTGGCAGAAAACGTGTTTTGTGCAAAATACATCAAATCTTGAACAAAAATATTGGATTATGCACTGGAAATACATGCAAGACAGCTACTTTTTTTCTGCACTGGAATCCATGTGTTTGTACAAATTCCTTAGGGTTGTTTGTTTTTCTTTTTGCAGTTAGCTTAAAAGTTACACAATTTGCATAAACACATGAATTTCTGTGCAGAAAAACTACATATAGTTTTCCTGCATGTGTTTTCTGTGCAAAACCCAGTATTTTTGCAGAAGGTTTTTCTGCCCCAAAACACATTTTCTACCAAGCATATTTTTGCATGAATTAATTTTCCCTAATGAAGTTCTCTCTTTCCTCATCAGCTGTCTTGACTGCTGTTATGGAAACATTCTTTATCAGCATCGTGAATATTAACAAGTATTCTTCATGACCTCACATCAGGCCAGAGGATTTTCTTGACTAACTAGTTAAATAGTTAATATTTGTTGTTTACATCCATGACCATCATTATAAACCTGAGTTAGCACACACCTGGGTCACATAGCAGATGTAGACTGTGAGGAGGTCCTTGTGATGGATGACAGGAGTGGTAGTTCATCAACATCTGGAAGGCTAGGTAACCTGTGGCCTTCAAGATGTTGATGAATTACCATGCCTATCATCCATCATCATTGATCAAACAGGCAGGGGCTGATGGAAACTGGAGTCCAATAGTGGCTGAGATCTGTGGAAACCAGAATTCCCTCCAGGCCTTCCTTCATCACAGTAGTGGTGGTGAATGGCATCTGGTGCCATTCTCCCTGTTGGGCAGTTTGCAAGGCACAGGAATGACTTCATGGTCTGTTAATACCAGTGTTGTTTTTTTCAGACTCTGGAGAATATATTTCCAGTCAGCGTTTTATGCTACTGCTATTCTGATTACTCCACTGGAGAGATTCTTTCTGTGCCTTTTGCTATCCAATCAGTGTATTGCAGGAGTGGAAAAAGAGAGATAAGCAGGAATCTGGTCTAGGGCTGGGAATCATGTGGCCCTCCAGATGTTGTTGGGCTATAAGTCACATCATCTCTAGCCAGAATAGCCAGTGGAGAGGAATACTGGGAGTTACAGTCCACCAACATTAGAGAACCACATAATTCTCACCCACCCACTTTTATTCTAGTCCCTCCAAGCAGGGATGTCATTAAAAAAATTCCAGGGAATATGAGTTAAGGCATGGAGTATTTCTTGCCAGCAAGAAATCAGCATGAATTGTAGACCATGCCATGAAGTGTGAGGCGTTAAAACTTTCCACACAAAGCCACCCACACAGAACAGCTGTGAGAAGAGACAGCCAAGAAGTTTGTGGTAGGAAGGCAGAAAATATTTGCAGATACAAGCAGACAGGAGGAATTGCTAAACTAAGCAAACAGAGGGCAGGGAACAGAGCCTGTGGGGAGAAGAGGAACTAAAAGTGCAGTCTGCTCACCCAGGGTGGATATCAAGATCAGGTGGCAGACCAAAAATATGCAGAGGAAATGGCTGTTGCCAAGGATACAGGCATGCTGGGTGACCTGGGGCACTGTCCACAGAGTGATGGAATTTGTTTATATTTTTTTTCTCTTAAAGATGCCAGCCACTGAAATGAATCTAGATGGAGTCTGGAATGTCATTCTTTGGATGAATGGGTTGCCTCATTTAACTTAGTTCCCAAATGTATTTATTATTATCCACCTTCCAGATAGCATCACCAAACGCTCCACCCAAGATCTGAAGAGCTGTCTCTGGGTCACTGATTTTCTTGAGGAGTACAGTATCTGTACAGTACACTATCTGTTTCAGTAATGGCCAACCTACAGGAAGTACTCTGTGTCAATGTGAGTGGTTTTAATTTCCAGAGGGATAGCAGTTCACAGCTGCACCAGGAGCAGGACTTTTGGAAAGCTAATAGCTCTTATTTGCCTATTTAAGTTCAAACTGCCTCCACCATCCTGGCTTCTCTGGGGAGGGCGTTTCACAGTCTAGGAGCAGCCACCAAGAAGGTCTTCTCCCTCATTCCCACCAAACAAGCCTGAGAAGGTGGTGGGACAGAAAGAAGGGCCTCTCCTGACAATCTTAGTGCTCCAATAGGCTCATTCCGGGAGATACGGTCCTTCAAATAACCTGGACCCAAGCCATATAGGGCTTTATAGGTCAAAACCAGAACTTTTAATTTTGCCTGGAAATGGACCAGCAGCCAATGGAACTGTTGGAAAAAGGGAACTGTGTAATCCCTGTAGCTAGCCCCAGTTAACAACCAGGTTGCAGCTCTTTGGGCCAATTTAAGTTTCTTAGCACTTTTCAAAGGCAGCCCTACACAGAGAGCATTACAGTAATTCAAAAGAGATGTAACCCAGGCATGTACCACCATGGCCAGATCCGACTTCTCTAGGAATAGACGCAATTGGTGCACTAGCTTTAACTGTGTGTGAAAGCACTCCTGGTCACTGCTGAAACCTGGGCCTCCAGGATCAGAGCTGAAGCCAGGAGTACCCCCAAACTGTGAACCTGCATTTTAAAGGGGAGTGTAACCCCATCTAGCACAGGCTGAATCCCAACTTCCAGATCTGTCTTTGGATTGTCCAGGAGCATCTCTGTCTTATCTAGATTCAGCTTCAGGTTGATTGCCCTCATCCAGTCCATTACAGCTGCCAGGCACACTTTAGCACAGGAATAGCTTCTTTGGAATTAGGTGGAAAAAAGTAATAGAGCTGTGTATCATCAGCATACTGGTGATGCCTGACCCCAAAACTCTGAACAATCTCTCCCAGCAGTTTCATGTAGATGTTAAATAGCACAGGGGATAAGACTAAACCCTGAGGGATTCCACAGGCCAATGGCCAAGGGGTTGAGCAGGAATCCTCCAGCACCACCCTCTGAGAGCACCCCTCCAGGAAAGAATGGAGCCACTGTAGAACAGTACCTCCAAGCCCCATCCCAGAGTGGTGACTCAGAAGGATACCATGGTCGATGTATCAAAAGCTGCTGAGAGGTCCAGCAGAACACACTCCCCCTGTCCACTTTCTTTGTCCCATAGCCAGGTTGGAAATCCAGACTGAGTATTCTGCAACTGTTGCTCTAGTCTTTGGATTTTATCAGACCACCCCCAATTAAACCCATTCTTTTGCCAGCATAACTTTGCCATTTTCATGCCGGCAAAAGAACTCCCCATACCACACTTACTTTACCTCCAGTGAAAAGGCTTCCCCAGCAATGAACGAGGAGTGAATGGAGCTCCATTCACTTCCTCGTTTGAAATCCTGTGTATTCTCACAAGAAAACATAGCGCGGGAAATTCAAAAATAAAAACAAAAATAACAAAGTTAAAGTCACACAAAGCACCTAAACACACTAAAAAAGTCCCAAGTAAACTGGGGAAGGTCATAAAAAGTGTGTCACCTATCTGGATGTTGCGATCTCACCTGGAAGTGCTCTTGCTAGACTGGCCATTGACACTGCATTCACATGAGTACAATGGGACGAAGTTTCAAAAACCAGCATGCCGGCACAAAAGCGCCACGGGGATCAATTGATGGCTTGAGACATCAATAAAAAAGTATGATTTTTTTAACAGGACATGATTGCAAAAGGGTGACATTGTGTGGTACATGTGCCCTTTCACGGTCATTAGGCATCCTTATGACACCTTATTTGCCCTGCCTGATAACATCCTTTGTCTCATTCATTTCTTTGCTGCCAGCTCCTTAGAGAACCAGGGTGCTGGTTTAGCTCTCCTCTATGAGAAGGGGCGCTTAGGAGCAATTGTGTCAACCACCATAGTCATTTCCCCATTCCAAACATCAACCAGGGCTTCGACAGGATCACCTGCCATGGTAGCAGGAAACTCTCCAAAGTGCCATCAGGAATCTATCCAGATCCACAAACCTCCTAGGGTGGACCATCTTAATGAGTCCCCCACTCCTGCAGAAGCTCTGAGTTCCAGCAAGTTTAAACCTGACCAAGAAGTGATCTGTCCATGACAACAGAACAAACAGAAAGCTCCTCAATTCCCAGATCACCATCATCTTTTCATAAGCTTTCATAAGCTACAGTCCACTTCGTTGGGTACATATAGGATCATCCCAAACTGCAGGTGTGTAAACGTACATAATACACATGGTTGCAGGTAGAGTGAATAGTGAAATTTATTGGCAATTAAATGTAAAAAATCTACTGACAATTCAATTAATGCTTAAAGGTATGCAAGATAAGCAATTACATTTATTGTAAGACACAGGGTGCAATTGTGCCAATATCTTTGCATTATGTGGTATTTCTACATATCATGATTACCTTTTGGAAGCACTGTGTGCCTCATGTTTCTTTCCCCATTCTTGGCTTTTTGCACCTCCTAGCCTGATGAGGAGTTTGAAAGAACTCAGAAGTTTGCACATTCTTTGGGGGCATTTTAGTTGTTCCTAATATTTGTTCAACTATTGTTTGGATTTTAGGTGAGGGGTTTTTTTCTTTCTTCATTTACCTTTGTCTGTCTGTCTGTCTGTCTGTCTGTCTGTCTAACAAAAGGCAACTGAGTCCCTGTCAAGTGCATTAACACAGGGTTCTTCTCATTTCAGGGTTAGCCAAAATAATATGGAGTATACTTCTGAAATAGTGTGTATGTCAAGTGGAAATTGTGTGAATCTGTTATACATTGCCCTAGGAGCCCTGGTGGGCTCAGAGGTGATGGGCAAACACTATAAATAACTTTACAAATGATGAGGAAGTTAATGGGACTTCATTATATATCAGCAGTGTTAGCCACGCACGGGCTGTGATTAGCAGTCAATGCCTAACTTCATGATTTCCTCTCCTGATGTAGCCACCCCTCCAGCACTGCTGATGCCCACAATATGAGCAAATGTCACACTGTTAGCTGGTACATTGCTTAACCCAAAATACGCAGCTGCAGAAGTTCTTCTTGTATGTCCTTTACATCAACTAAGGCAAAAGATTATTTGCTCTTGTGCAAGACCATCTTTTCATTTGTAGCTGGGAACTTTTCTCTTGATCCGCCAAAGAGAGATGGAGAGGTTTGTGTATCTCGTCTGCTTGGTCTCCTTGCCAGGTATGAAATGAGAGTCCTTCTGTCTTGATTGGAGGGGTGATGAACTGGCTCTATAAATAAATTACTATATTGTCCAATCTATAGCATGAGTGGTCATAAAAGGACTAGATGTATGCATGTTGCTGAAGAAAGAACTCAGCTGATTCTACTGTGGATTCGCACCCCCCCCCTTTATTTTGCTTCTGCTGTCTGCTCATGGTAAACTGCATAAAATAGAATAATCTCATTGGGATATAGTGTATGAAAAATTATTATGGGGGATTATGTTTAATTACCTTAATGGTCCATCTGTACAGATCTGAAGTTCTGTGTATGGTACAAGATACAAAACAATGAAAACTCAAACTTTGATAATCACACGGACAGAGCAAAAGCAGTAATATTTCTGGTGTTTTCCTGTACCAATTCACATGTAGATTTGTTTCTCTTACTAGTTTTACTTATATCTTGACTACATAGCTTCAAAGTGGCTTATATTAGTTTTTAAAAAAACTTTAATATGCTGGTCTCCAAGAAGTTCACAACATAAGGAAGACAGATGGTTTTGGGGCAGAACAGTGATAGATTAAAATGAAACTGACATTTTAAACTCAAGGATCTACTTTTAAACTACATACATTTTTAATACTACTTTGCAAATAATAGGAGCAAAATGCCATGCAAAGGAAAGGTTTTTTGTTTTGTTTTTTGGTAGGCAATCACCTGTTTGTTTCCCTGCTAAAGAGGTACTGTGGAGTGGGCTGGGCAGGTGGAGAAGAAAATTACTTCTTCATCTGCCCAAAACAAAGGCAATTACCCTACCCAAGGAGGTACAGGTTGAGTATCCCTTATCTGAAACACTTGGGACCAGAAGTGTCTTGGAATTTGGATGTTTTTGTATTTTGGAATACCTGTATTTGCATATATGTGCATAATGAGATATCTTGAAGATGGGACCCAAGTCTAAACATGAAATTCATTTATGTTTCATACACACCTTGTAGACATATGTGAAGTCAAAGACTTTCACGGCCGGCATCCATAGATTTTCCTTGGCTTTTTTCCAGGCAGTGAGGCCATGTTCTAGAATAGTTTCTTTCTGATGTTTCGCCTGCATCTGTGGCTGGCATCCTCAGAGAATGGTTGGGTAGGTGTGTGTGTAGAGTTTATGTGCTGTGAACCCCTGTTGGGGAGTATATATAAATTTGTGTAATTGAATGGTTAGTTTCTGGGTATAGAAATGTGAGGCTCGTTAGTGTCTGTTTGGTTAATGGTTGGTTGATGGGCCATTATCTGCTGGGAATCCTCTTGTCCCTCAGTGGAATTCTTTTGTAAGTGTTGAGTTTTGATTCTATTGTATTTCAATACCGGGAACCAGATTTTGTTTACTTTTAAGGTTTCTTCTTTCCTGAAATGCTACGCTCAGCGAAGGACAAATGAGACCTTCTCACAGCTGCAGGAGTTTACCGCATACCATGCAGCCTGTGGACAAGTCTACATAGGGACCACTAAATGCAGTGTGCAAACACAAATCGAGGAACATGAGAGACACTGTAGACTGAGCCAGCCAGAAAAATCAGCAGTAGCAGAACATGTGATAAACCAACCTGGACACAAAGTGCTATTTGAAAACACAGAAATTCTAGACCAGGCCAACAACTATCATGTCAGAATGCACAGAGAAGCTATTGAAATCCACAAACACCTGGACAACTTCAACAGGAAAGAAGAAACCTTAAAAGTAAACAAAATCTAGTTCCCAGTTTTGAAATACAATAGAATCAAAACTCAACACTTACAAAAGAATTCCACCCAGGGACAGGGGGATTCCCAGCAGATAATGGCCCATCAACCAACCATTAGCCAAACAGACACTAACGAGCCTCACATTTCTATACCTAGAAACTAACCATTCAATTACACAAATATATATATACTCCCCAACAGGGGTTCACAGCACATAAACTCCACACACACACCTACCCAACCATTCTCTGAGGATGCCAGCCACAGATGCAGGTGAAACCTCAGAAAGAAACTATTCCAGAACACGGCCTCATAACCCAGAAAAAAATCAAGGGAAATCTTATAGACATAGTTTGAAAGTAATTTTATACATTTTTAAATAATGTGTACGGTATATTGAACCATCAGAAAGCAAAGGTGTCACTATCTCAGCCACCCATGTAGACTATTTTAGACTTTGGAGATTTTCAGATTTTGGAATTCCAGGTAAGGGATGCTCAACCTGTAGACTGAAATGTATGCCCACTATTTCTTTGCTAGAGCATCAGTCGATTATTTGCCTGTGGTAATGAGCCATCACAGAGTGAACACTACAGAGACAACTGGCATCTAGCTTAACATTAGTAGTACTTGTTGCTAGATCTCAGGGCCTGGGCCTGAGTCTCTAGTTTTGAAGATTGTCTCCAGCTAGAAGACAAGGATACAAATTCTCGAGTTTTGGTGAGATTGGCTCCAGACAAGAGGAAGGGCTGGGTGCAAATCTCCAACTCAGCTGGCAGAGCAGTAGCTTGCTACAATTTCCAATGACTGACTCATTTGTTGGTACAACTTGCAAAGGAAGTCCATAGATTTGTTTAGTTTCTTCCTTCCCTTAGTCATTGTGGTGGCAGGGCTCACCCTCTGCTCTGGCTAGAAGCGAGTAGGCTAGATTAAATGTTCCTGATCCTGTTACCCTAAATAAGTGAGAAAGTATAATCTCATTTCTCCTTGATCTGAGAAGAGCCCCTTTAATTAAGGTTTCTGTCTTAATTTTCAAACAGGAAAATACAGTGTGTGTGTTTGAATGATGAGATATGAACAAATTTGGTTGGTACTTTAATGGTTAGTGATCACCAGGGCCTTTCCCTAGGCTTCAGGTTTTGGCCTGGAACCTCTCAAGGCCTGCGACAATCCTGAACTGGCCACCCTACTTGTCAACTTCAATTGTTTTGTGACTATAATTTTCAGAATCCTCTAGGACACTGTGACCATGCTGGCTGGGGGTCCTAGGAGCTATAGTCCAAAAATTAATATTTTCAAGCTATGCATCTAGCTGAATACTCATTCATACAGATCTCTTTTCAATGTAAACAGCTCACACATCCACCACAGAACCCTGCAGTAAGAAGAGTCAGGACCCTGCCCCATTAATATAACTTGGCAGGAGGCATTTAAAACTGAGAATGGGGAGAGCTGATGACTCCTTCTGCCACTTGCACTGCCCACTCAAATGTCTTTCTACTCCATATGTTTTCTCTTGGTGGGGCTCTAAAGCCTGAATTCTTGTCAGGAGAAAAGCAGTGATTTAAAAGATAAAAGCAAGGATGCAGAAGGGATTCAATTATTTCTTCTGCTCTCTAATCATTTCCATTTATTGTTTTACATCAATTCAGTAGTCATGGTAGAGCATGCTGATGTAACATGTTTCTGCTCACCCCACTTTCCTAATTATTTTTCTCCCTATGGGGAAAAATCATGGGGGGGGGGGAGGGACAGGCAGAGGTATTTGCAAAACACACATCATATTACATGAGCACAAAAAGAAAGACATTAGAAAAGATATTGTCCAGAAAAGATGAAATATTTCACCCTACCCCCAAAAGAGGACAAAAGATTATAAAGTTTGCAAATGCAAATCTAGCATCAATGGCTCTGATTTAATTAGAAGACAGTACATTTCATCATAGTGGGGAAGGCTGACAAGATGGCCCATGTGTCTGTCTGCTCAGTCTACTCCCCAAATGCTAACTGTTGATAGGGAGCTTCCAGACCTCTTTGTCAAATTGGACTTAGACCAGACAGGCTTTCAAATCATGCACTGTCTTTTGCAAAGGTGGAGTCATGGTGACACTGGCCATGTAGATCACATGGAACTATGATGGGGGTGGGGGAGTAATTCTATTACTATAGTCTGGTCACCTCTCAACTCAACTATGGCAGACTGGAGCAGAATCCTTTACTTTCTAGATGCACACACAACTGAGGATGTTGCTGTGGTGTACGGTGTCGAAGGGAAGTCCATCTCCATCAACTGCTCTTACAGCCCCAAGGAGAACCACTGGAGAGAGAAAAGTTGGTGCAAGCATGTCAGCGAGAGGGAATGTCAGCATGTTGTCAGCGCCCGGCGTTTTTGGATGCCATTCCTCAAGAGGAGAAATGGCACCACCGCCATTGCGGACAATATCCATGAGGGGGTCCTTACAGTGACCATCAACCCACTCCAGAAGCAGGATGCTGGTTTGTATCAGTGTAAGTCAGACTTTCTGGGTGTTGTGAACACCCTCCAGAAGGTGAAGGTGAACGTCCTGACAGGTAGGTCTCTTTTTGGCTTAAATACTCTCTGAGTGCTGCTTTTGAAACAGTTGGGTTTCCTGATACAGCATAAGGATATCAGTGAAGATCTTATCCGCACTGTGTGTCTTCATAAGACTGAAAGCACTCATTACTCTAAATATATTATCTTTACCCCTTCTGGTGTAGCAAGGGTAGACAACCTCAGTGGGTTGGGGGGGGGGCTTCAAAACTGGGAGCTAATTTTGACCCAAAGCAGGTCATACCCCTTCCTCCTAATGAACTGAGAAGCAGCCAAAAGTCAACTTGTGATTTTAAAACCTCATTTTCACCTTTAAAGGGCATGTGTTGGGTCTGCTACATACCCTCCAACTATCCTGATTTGACAGGGACAATCCAAATTAATGCTCTGTCATCCCACCTTTTCAGTAACTTTTAAAACATACCAGTTTCTCTCTGCTTCTCACACTTTCTCCCTTTGTTCTCAGCCTACTTCAGTGCCTGCAAACTAAGCTCAAAGTGCAAGCAGTTTGAACTCAATTAACTCAGCAATGAAGGGGGAAAGAAACATGCATTTCCCAAATAGACTCATGCAAAAGCAAATGGCTGCAGCCTCTCCTAGCTTGTGTGTTCTTCCTCATTAATAGCTTTTGCCATTTGGACCACACTCCAATGTGCTTGGCTATACATGTCCTGGTTTTCATCATTGAAATGTTGGAGGGTATGCTGCTATGATATGAAGACAAATAGTATTTCCTCGAAGCTTCCAGCAACATGGTTCTCCATTTTTAAAGTCTTTTCTCCCAGCATTGTTTGGAGGGTTTTAGGGCTTTAGAATGGCGGTGGGGGTTGTCATTTATTGCCCGCCTTTGCTTTACAGACTCAACCCTTTCCACAAAAATAGAATCTTTAGGCCAGAGTTCAGTGGGTTTAAGATTCCAACTCTATACATAATGAGGGAGAGGACCTTCTCAGTAACTGCTTTGGAACTCCCTCCCTAGAGAGGCCAGGGTGGCTTGCTCTCCTTTTGGAAACAAGCAAAAACATTCTTGTGTAATCAGTCATTCACAATTTGATCAGGGCTGGGCTTGTACGTGCTGTGTAGTTTTAGTTTTAAGATGTATATAGTTTTATTTTAATATTTTAATATGTTTTTAATATGTATTTTAATGTTTTAAATGTTTTAACATTCTAAATTGTTTAATTTGTTTTTTAAATTTCATATTTATATTTATATTTTTAATGTTTATGTATTGTTTTAAAATTCATTGTTAGCCACCTTGAGTCCCTATATTGGGAGAATGGTGGGATATAAATAAATAACAACAACAATAACCACAAGTATCTGGAAGCAAATTCCACTAAAGACAATGACAGTTTTGAATAAGCATTAATTGGTAGTGCCCATCCTGCATGTATATATCATATGTGTATTAGTGGCCCTCTTTTTTACAATGTCCTATTCTTTGCCATTGCCTTAAAATGGTCATTTTTGTCAGCTAAATTTTTGCATGTCTGCCACCAGGATTATGGGAGAGTGAAGACCCAGAGGAGCCTAGAGCAGCACACAGCATCTCCAGGTAAATCTATACATTGTTTTTTTGGTGAATACTTTGGTCTATTCCAACAGCCTTGGATACATGTATTTTTTTGTTAAAGGCTATGAACTTTTTTACCCCACCTCATCGTGTCAAGCAGACTCAAGGCAGCCAACAAGGCAAAATATAAACAATTAAGAATACTAAGCATTGCAAATTTCGATACCCCTTAGTTCCTCCCACTGAAATGGTCTTTACCTTGTTCTTTCTCATCTCTTTCTACTGCCACACTATTCTTTTTTTCTTTCTCATTTGTCTTTCTATCTTTTCACCTTAGTCCTCATTCAGTCATTCCTTTGCTCACTCTACCCACTCAGCCCTGGCAGAACTTTTTCTGTCCCCACAAGTATCTGGAAGCAAATTCCACTAAAGACAATGACATCACCACCACCCTTGTATTTTAACTCTGTTTGAAGAATTCTTCAGGGATCTGCAGAGGGAAAGAAGAACTAAATAAATTCCCCTGAGACCATCTAGAGACATGAATATTCTTCAGCTTTGTCTCTGAAGGAAAATTAGGGAAGTCTGCCACCTTGTGACTGAAGATGGTACTGTAGGCTACAAACATATTTTAATAAGCTAAAATAAATTACAGTAGTCCGTTTTTAAAATAAAATAACCATGACGTACACATCTCTAGGGTCCGATTGGCATCCATGCCAGGTTTTAGAGGGTCTGGGTTTACAGTCTTGGAGCAAAGCTAGACACTCGCTTTTATTATTACATATAAAATTAAAATATTAATAAAAATACATTTAAAATAAGTGTACCTCACTTCTGAAGAGTGAGAAGTATCTGGAGTTCCAGTGATTTATCTAGGTTTCAGGTGTGTGGTTTTTTGTTTTTTGTGTGGTTTTTTGAGGGAGCAAGCTGAGGACCTCTGGTGTTTCTGCAATTAAATATAAAATGAGGATTCACAGCATTAACATGCCACAGATTCCTGGTTACCAACAGATATCTAGGAAAACCCATACTGCCACAGATGTCCTTCAGAGAGAAAGTCAGCTCTCTGCCTCCTTCCTATTTAGATGTAGTTCCTTCCAGGATATTACTTCTTGCCATTCACAAAAAATTCGCTTGCCTCTTCCCTTTGTGTAGTTTGGGGGGGAAAAGATGAATCAGCTCCCACTTGAACTCATCCTTGGAGTGGTCTTTCCCCCAGGGAGCTTATACTGACAGCTCCACTTACAGAAACCTTAAGAGTCCAGAATTGTTGTCAGAAGGGATCTTCATTTCTTTTCAGTCAGAGGTACTAAGTAGCAAGGCGTTCCTGAAAGATCATTTCGAGTACAGTAGGACCCCTGTATCCACTTATTCATTATCCACTGGACACAAAACAGCACACCTACCATAGAGTCTCCCTAGAAAATGTGTCCTCTCTAGCCATCTTCTAGGTCCTCCAAGGCAACTCTATGGTATTTTAAACCAGAAGTCCCATTATTTTCAATGGCATTTGCTATTATCCATGGTTTTCGGTATCCACTGGGTCCCCCAGAACCAATCCCCAGCGGATAAGGGGGTCCTTCTGCAATAGCCACAAATTTAGTCATTGGAGATGGTAACTGTGTTTAAAGGCTCTGAATGCAAACGGTTGCGTGTAAGGGCAAACAATTGGGGATTGGGGATTGCCTGTGTGTCCTGCTTATGAGCTCCCAGGAAGCATCCTATAGGAGACAGTTGAACTCAAGGTGCTGCTGGGCTAGATACACCCTGCATCTGATCCAGTAGAATTATGGTGACTATTGTCATACGACACTGTCATATGATTTGATTCAAACCAGTCGCTCACAGTAGTGAAAATTCCAGACACAGCAAAACAGCAGAGTAATCCCCAGCAAAGAGATGGGTCTTCAAAGCTCACCCCATTTTTTATAATTATGGACTTTATCAGACAAGCCCCTTAAAGTGTTCTTTTCCTGGCATTAAAAAAAAATCAGTTTTTATGCCAGCAAAATAAAGCCCCCCATCACACTTACCTTGCTTTCCTGGCAAAGGCTTCCCTGACAATGAAAGAGGAAGTGAATGGCGCTCTATTCACTTCCTCCTTTGAAATCCCATAGATTATCATGAGACTTCATCATGTGGGAAATTAAACAAACAAACAAAAATAACACTTAAAAGGGTAAACAAAGCACAGAAACACACTTTAAAAGTCCCAAGTAACCCTGGGAGGGTCATAAAAAAATGCATCACTTACCTGGATGTCACAATCTCAGCCAGAAGTGTTCATGCCAAACCAGCCAGTGACAGGTAAGCACGAGGAAAAAAACATGAGATTTCCCATGCTGGCAATGTTGGCACAAAAGTGCCACGGGGGATCTATTGACAGCTTCAGCCATCAATTAAAAAGTATGGGTTTGGGGTTTTGCTGCAAGTAGTATTTGCCATATTTATGGCACAAATAGAAATGACTGCAGAATAACTGAAACTGGGTTTTGCTGAATCCCCATAGAGCAAGACTTGAAGCAAAATTAGAGTCAAACATGTCCAGAGAAGCACAGCAAAGATGGTGCAGGGACGGGAGATTAGGAATAAATTGTTGCAAGAGTTGAACATATACTTAGCATGAAGAGGCCGTATAATAGCCATCTCCAACCACCTTCAAGAGCTGTTATGTCAAGCATCTTCAGCAACTTGTTCTCTGTTGCTCTAAAGATTTTATCATTTGTGGCAAAAACTGCATCTTAAGGACATGACAATAACATAAAAGGCTGAAATTATCAGAGGACAACATCACACAGCCATGAATGAGGCATCACTTTTTATTGACAGCTTAGCCTGTCAATAAAAAAGTGATGCCTCATCCATGCCAGCACTACACAGTGGGAATGGCTGAACGACAAGAACGTCTGATAATTTCACCCTTTGTATTATCATCACATCCTAAATAGTGTGTTTTTTTAATCAGTATTTACCTCATCTAATAAAGTCCTCAGTGTAAAACCCAAAGCAATGGTACCAAATTGAAAGAAAGGTGGAATTTGAGTAAACCTTGCAAAGAATTTGCTCACAAAGCATTTGGCAGTGGAGCAGACTGCCATGGAAGACAGTGTGTTCTCCTTCATAAAAGACGGTAAGGAGAGGCTACATGGTCACTTTTGATGTCCAGTTCAACGCTGATTCTTTGATTCACAGCATATGCAAATTGGAAGAGCTTGGGAAAATATATTTGTTTTAGACAGCAACTCTCAGAATCCCATTGGTCATGCTGGTTGGGGAATTCTGGGATTTGTAGTCCACAAAGTAACCTTTTCAAGCTTTGCAGTCAGAGGGTAAAGCAGATTGCACTCCCCATCTATGCACTCCCCATCTGTGCTTTCCTGATAAAAGTGTCTAAAGCTATTTTTCTACTTGTGGGAGTAGTTTCCAGTTGTGGAGGCACCACGAGATTTTAAAAACACTGTTTGGAGTATGGGTGAGTAGGAGGTGGTTTCAGCTCCTTCCTTCACTGTCCTGTTTTATAGGGGACTGGCAGCAACCTAATCCGAACCCTTCAGGTCTGATGCCATCATGTCTAGTTGGCCCTTAAAGAGCAGAGTGTTTCCATTCTCTATATAGGAAGATTTTCCACCCACTATTAGGCTTCTATATAGAATGCAGACTTTTGGCAATGAAGCATATTTATTCTTGCCAAGAGCAATGTTAAACAAATACAACTTTCACAAGAGAAACATTTTCAAAAGACAATGAACTGTGAAGGAAAGGAAAAGCACCTCATTAATCCAACAAGGCTCTGAAGTCATAACTTTCTCCCTCTCAGATGATTTTTGAGAATCTCAGCAATATATACCAGTTAGAGCTAAGAAAAGTTGTCTTTTGGGGCTACCTCTCCCAGAGCTCCTAGCCACTGGTCCCAGATATTCTATCCACAGTGGTGCTCAAAGTTCCCACTGGTGTCTGGTGTCTCATCCCAACATACCAAACCTAAGATCATCTTCTGTTAGCTTCAGCAAGGTTACTACATCACATGCTTTTACCTTCAGACCATGTGCTAGGCTAAGTCTAGACTGAGTTGGTTTCATTGGTTACTTATAAAACTACATCCTATCAGTGCCACACCAGAGGCTCAAGTACTAAAGGAGGATCACAGACTATTCTGACCCAGGAAGTGTGATCCCCTCAAGGATATGGCAAACTCTTAGCTTATTCACTCGTAACCTAAAAATCCTGAACGCCTCCATCTTGTCAGATTCATCTTATCTAACACAAAAAAGAAATACAGTATGTGCCACATGAACTGCTATCCACCTTCTAAGATACCCTGCCACCTGAAGGTGGGCATTATCCTGTCACTCATGGGGAAATCTGTTTCAATGGCCACTGGGATCAATTTTGTGTGCATGGAATCAGGAGTGTGAGGAGCTGCCTTCTTGGCCTTTGGCTCAGGCAGCAAATGTTTGAGGCTGTGTTAGTATTTGTTATGCTTCATCTATTCAATATCTGCATTTGGGCATCTATTTAAGCTCTGAAAACAGATATAAAACATAGAGTTGAGTGTCTTCAGCACATAGAAGATATCGAATTATATAACTTTAGAAATATTTACCCAGCAGCTGCATGTAACTAATGACAAGTGCTAGGAGCAAGTTTAATCCCTGGGGTGCCTGTCTCCATGGGATAAGTTTGCTGTTTCCATAAAATGGAGCAGAGATGAACTGGTGCCAGCTTCAAATACCCCACCAGAGCTCCAGAGAAGTATAATGCAATCCAGAAAGTTCAAAAAAGGAACTTTCCATTACATTCTAAGTTCCCTTACACTCTAAAGTATGGTTGTATATATGATTATGTTACAAGAATATCCAGTTAAGTTTGAAACTAATTTTGTAACATGGTCACTGTGGGCTCATCTACATTGACAGGAAAATCCAGGTTACCTGGTCCACAGCAACCATGGGTTTATCCACACAGTCACTGAACACACCAAAGTGAGTTCAGGACCACTGTCCACACAGTTCTTCCTTCCAAACTCACCCAGGTCTGTGTGAAGTCGAAGGCTTTCACAGCCGGCATCCATAGATTTTCCTTGGTAAACAAAATCTGTCTCCCAGTTTTGAAATACAATAGAATCAAAACTCAACACTTACAAATGAATTCCACCCAGGGACAGGGGGATTCCCAGCAGATAATGGCCCATCAACCTACCATTAGCCAAACAGCCACTAATGAGCCTTGCATTTCTATACCCAGACACTAACCATTCAATTACACAAATTTACATATTCTCCCCAACAGGGATTCACAGCATATAAACTCTACACACACACCTACCCAATCATTCTCTGAAGATGCCAGCCACAGATGCAGGCGAAACGTCAGAAAGAAACTATTCCAGAACACAGCCTCACAGCCTAGAAAAAAACCAAGGAAAATCACCCAGGTCTGATAAACCACAGTATGCATGGCCACATGGCCAAGACCACTCTGTTTTTCCCACTCCCACCCCCCATGCATGTGAATGTATGTATGTCTGCATCACCTCTGCCTTTTTCCCCATAGCTCAGAGGGGCTTTATTAAGTGGAGGTATGCACAGCTAATATATGAGTAGGCTGGTATGTGCTTCTCCAAATAACTCCAACATATGCAAAATAAATGGTGACAAAGAAACCACTAAAAAAATAAAATTAGAATAGGGGAAGAGACATTTTCTGGGAGGAAAGGTAAGCTGATCACCTGGTCCAGGGAGCCTCCTCCTGACCTCTTCCACTCACCTGCTGAAACTCCTGCCCCCCGGCCCCACACTGACATTGCTATGAAGTGCAGTCCACAAACACACATGACTATCTGGATTTTCAGATCAAATCCAGAGTAAATCCCAACTCTTTTTGGTCAGAATTGAAACCCTGAGGCACTGAAAAGACTTGGATTTGAGCCATGCATCATCTGGATGGCTCGCTGTGAAGATGAGGCGAGATCATTTTATTGGGCCCATGTAGATAACCCCTATGTCTCCATTGCTTAAAGACCACTATTGATTGCTGTGATGGCTTTTATTTTTCTTTTAATCCTCTGGACATGCAAGAAATGTCTTTGTGTTCTCTTATTTAAAAAAAAACATAAAACAAATACCAATTAACAATAGAATATTTCACAACAGAGTATTTAGTAATTGTGTAGGCTGAGCGGTTCAATAAATAGGCAGGCCGATGTACAGTTATTTTTTTTAAGAAGGGCTTACTTTTCAAGGAATCTTATCTCAAAGAATTCAAAATATAAAATGTATTTATTTAAAAAGTAACCTGTAGGGTTGGATACATACTTACTTGAATTGCAGTATTCTACAAACTAAATTTTATTTCCAAGATAGATTCCAGAACACAGGGAGCAGATGGAGGCCTGCCGTTGCTTCTAGCATGTGTTATCCCAAAGAACAAAGAAAGAGAAAGAGAAATTTCACTCATAACTACACATTGTTCCAAAAGAACAAAGGTTACAATCATATGAGCCCTGGGAGAGTAAAATACTGGCAATGGCCTCCCTATACATACCCCATATCACCCCACCCCTGGCCACTGTAGACTACAGCTGCTGCCACATTGCAGAACTAATGCAGTTTAACACTGCTTTAACTGCCATGGCTCAATGCTATGGAATGCTGGGATTTGTAGTTTTGTGAGATATTTAGCCTTCTTTGTCAGAGAGTTCTGGTGCCACAACAAACTATATATCTCAGGATTCCATAGGATGGATCCATAATAGTTAAAGCAGTGTCAAACTGCAGTGTGGCGGGAGCTCAATTACTGTTTTACAAGGCCCTTAGCACAAAAAGAAGCAGGGTTTGTGAAAAGCCAATCACAGAAGCTCACTTCCATACCACCAACCTCTCTGGACTTTATCATATCAGCCTGTTTTCTTGCAGCAATTGCATTAGTGAAGCAAATGGGAACATACAGGTTTGAAAATGTTCAGTATCACACTTCTCTGCAATTGTGCTGCAAGTGTGCTGCTTTGGCAAATCATGGTTCCTTCTGCACTGGCTCTGTACCCCCCCCCCCACCTTCCTACCTAGGTACGCCCTACTCAGTGCATGTGTGCCTTTCAATTTTATTTTTTTATTTTTGCTGCAATTCTGTAATTACAGGTAGTTGTGCAATCATAGCAACAACAACACACACAAAAATCCCAAAAGGCACAGAGTAAAAGCAACCCCAGCCTGCATGGGAATAGTGAGGGAGGAAGAGAGGGGGAAGAATCATGCTTCCTCATGCCACGTGACTGCTGTCATGTTGTTACTGCAGTGGAAGGGACTTATCGCACCAGGGGAACTAACAGAATTGCAGCAACATTGGGAGCCATTGACAGGATTTCCTGATCAATGAAAAGGTGTACTATAGAAACAAATGCAAAGCAGCAACAGCATAGACATGACGTCACGTGATACATACTGGCCAAATACAAATTAATATCTTGCTGTAATTGTGAAAAACCAGCCTCATGTGATAAAGTCCTATATCTCTGAGCCATTAAGAGCTAGGCAAGCCACTGTGACATAGTGGTTTGAGTGTTGGAGCACAACTCTGAAGACCAGAGTTCAAATTCCCACTCAGCCATGAAAACCCACTGGGTGACCTTGGCCAAGTCACACACTGTCAACCTCAGAAAAGCCTTAGGGTTACCATAAGTCAGAAATTACTTGAAGGCACATAACAACAAAGGTATAAATGATTCCATGCCTCCTAGGCAGGGTACTACTACCGTACATTTCTGAGTAGGGAAGGTTGTTTGTGATTATAAATTCAGTTGGGAATTCTAGGAAGGGGAAACAAGTCAGTGCTGGCCAGAATTCACCAGCTTGCTTCCTGGTGTGTTTGATACTTATGATGTGGGGCAAACACAATTTAATCCAGAAAAGCCACATAGATAGAGTCATTGGAACTTTTCCCAGACCTCCTCACTGTCCAAATAGAATTCAGATAGACACAGTAAAATGGCATTAGCCATGTCAAGCCAACTCAAGATTGTCACCCAGAGGACATTTTCTTCAGCCACCCCTAGACTCTGGAATAGCCTGCTAGAAGAGATTCGACAGTTGCAAATACTGTCTATATTTTAAAAAGCATTAAAGACAAACTAGCTGACCTAGCATAACATACGCAATTATAGTAGATTTGAAAGGTTCACATGGTTCAGCTACACTCTATTATTTTAGGAAAATAATATTGCATTGTTTTACATGTGGGTGATGAGGGGCTGAGGGAGTGAGAGGAGGGAGGGGCCCTTGTGAGGCTGGGGTGTACATGCAGATTAAGTGGCAAGAGTGGATTGTGAAGTGGAGAGGGAATTTGCATATGGCTGGTGATTGGCTGAGGGAGGGAGAGGATTGATTGGGTAAGCAGCCAATCAGCACACTGGGAAAGGAAACATACCCAAGAATTTTATATAGAGAGGTCTTTTCTGGCAGGTCTATCCAGATTATTTTTAAACTGTGAATTTTAAGTTGTTTTAATAAGTACAAGTTTTATTTGTTATTTTAAATTGATATTGTGTGTTTTGGTGTATTTTGTATGTATTTTTAACCAAGATGTTTTAAAACTGGTATTAATTGTTTTGTGTGGATGTATTGTTCCCTGCCTTGATCCATGGGGAGAGGTTGGTAAGAAAATTAAACAAACAAACAAACAAATAATAAAAAATACTAAAAATTGTTCCCCAACTTCTTTATTATATATTTTTTTCATATTAAATCATGTCCCTCATACTGCATTGTATTTGTTTTCCTAAAGCACCCTGTCAGATCCGGAAGCCAAACTCCACATGGTTGTAGCCGGTTTCCTGAGCTTCAAAATCCTGATTGCTGTCCTCATCTTAATTATTGCCCGAAGCCTGAAGAATAGACTGACAGTGGATAGGAACAGAAGAGAAAATGAGCACCAGCTCCTCCCAGTTACAGGTAATGTGATAAGACTATTAGGTCATAAGAAAAACACTACTTGAACAGACCAAAGGCCTAGCTTAACTTTCTCCAATCTGGTGCCCTCCAGCAAGGGTTGATAGGAACTGTAGTCCAAAACATCTAGAGAGAACCATATTGGTGAGGTCTGGCTCTGTGGTCTGGCATCCCATTTTCTACAGTGGCTAACCTGAGCAGGACATGAGGACAAGAGCAAACTCCTGTTTGTGTTCCATACCACCTCAAATTCAAAGAATATTGCTTCTGATGCTGGTGGTAGTTAAGCAGCCATATGATGAATAGCCTATGATGGCCTTATTCTCCTTGAATTTGTCAAATATCGTTTTAAAGCTGCCCACCTTGGCTGAAAGCAGGGCTGTTGCAGAGGCCTTTGGGGTATCAGACAGTACTGGCTGGATATTATGCACCAACGACAGACAGGACAGGCTGTCAGGTGAAGGGGTCCCTGAGCAAAATGAGATTGTCTTCCAGATCACTTTGCATCATCCCATATCATTCAGGGCCACATAATATAATCTTGCAAGGAGATGACAATTATATGAGAGTCTCAAATTGTATGTTGCTTCCATTCCTTGAATTAAGTTGCCCTAGACAACCACGTAATCGGCCTTTGTGGCTGAGCTAGTTCTTTTTAAAAGCAATCTAAACAAGTCTCGAAAAACCAAGGATTTTACAACTGAGGGTAATAGGCTTAGTTTTCTGCTGAGCTGTTAAATGTTGGTATTTTAGACATTTAAACTTGTGGACAAAAGCCTGTATGGTGTATCTTGTGCATCTCAGTTGGCCAACAAAGGTATCGCTCTTTTAGAGATCTGGGATTTTGTTGTATTTTGCTGAATGGCCAACATGACTACCCCTGAATATGTTTCTTAGTAAGGGATTGTTTCTCATTTTGTTTTTGTCTAATTGCATCAAACTGGTTGTAAACTTGAACATATCATGCAGCCCAGAACATCCTGCAACATCAAAGAAGTCTTAGATCTGTGTCCAGTTACTATTAGGAGCTGGTCACACTGGAAAGAGTACAGGGCCACAGGATTAAACTGGTTGAGATATAAAGTATATAGTTAAATAGGTATGCCTAAATTCAATTGCTTTGGTCTCCTATTGAGAGAAGAACAGGATATAAATCAAACCAATAAATATATAAATTGCTAGTGTCGACCAAAGCAGACCCACTGAATCAATGTGATTTGTGTAATGTAATTCAGCAACTGATTCAATGGGTTCTTTCATACTGCACAATTATAGCCCTATATTACACTTTAAGTGCCAAGGCAACATCCTCTGGAGTCCTGGGTTTTACAGTTCAGCGACAGGTACATATCCTGCCTGATTTCAGAGGCTAAGCAGGGTCAGCCCTGGTTAGTACTGTATGGGGGACCACCAACAAATACCAGGTGCTGTAGGCTATATTTCAGAGGAAGATACAGTACTGGCAAAACTACCTGAGCTTTCCTTGTCTAAGAAAATCCTATGAAATTCATGGGGTCTCCATATGTCAACAGGTGACTTGAAGGCATCTGTGTGCACAAACACACACACACACACACACTTAGAATTCTCAGCCAGAAAACTATAGTGTTGTACCAGCAGGAACAGACACATGAGTTTTAAAGCCTAAGATTCCATGGGATGCAATTATTGCAGTTAAATGGAAATATAATGCTACAATTATATAATATTAAAAGGCCCAATGGATCTACTTTAGTTGGCACTAGCAATTTGATTCATAGTGTACAGTATTTTTTCATGAATACAGTAGCAGCCCATATCTACTGATTTTCCATCCGCTGATGCAGTTATCCGACAGCGGGGGTGGACGGGGAGAAGGAGGAGAGCTCGCCTCCCTTCTCCCTTCCCCATGTGGGGTTCCGGCAGCATGGTGGAGGTGGCAGAGGGGGTATGAGGAAGCCTGCCCCCCACCCTCCTCCAGCCCGGTTCCCTCCCCTCCCATCCACCTTACCCACTCTCAGTGGCAGGGAGCCACTGGCCTGCCTTCCTCTTCCTCTTCCTCTTCCTGCCTTACTCCCTCCCTTCCTTCTCCTCCTCCATAACTCTTCACCCCCCCCATCACAGGGTGTTCACTACTATCCACAGTTTTCATTATCCACAAGGAACCCTGGAACCAAGCCCCCACAGATACAGGGTGCTACTGTACTTAAATGTACAGGGCCCTTCTCTACTGTTATTAGAAGCTCTTTTTTTTTTTTTTTAATAAAGCTCTTTTCTTTTTTTAAGAGCTCCTGTGCAGGGATGGGTGGGATAAACTTAGAGGGGAAAACAAAACTGAGGCTGGGTCCTGAAAACACTCAGTCACAGTCTACCATCAAGGTATGTCCTATGGAACCACTGCCGCACACAAATATGTATTTTAAGCAGAATTAGGATCACCACATGGAGGTGGGGAAAATTTAATTCTCCCTCCCCCACACACACATACACACCTGCTGGTTTCCCTAAATTTATCCAAAGAGAAAGCAGCAAGTCTTGCAACACTTAAACCAACAAAACTGAGGCTGGGTTCTGAAAACGCTCAGTCATGGTCTACTGTCAAGGTATGCTCTATGGAACCACTGCCAGACATAAATATGTATTTTAAACAATATTCCGATACTGTGTCAGGATTAAGAACAGGAAGTGTATTAGTAATTCATATAATGTATATTAAAGACTTAATAACTAAACAGACACCTGTAAACTCATAATATACATTATATGACAAGTCACTGCAGATTATTGAATATAATCTGTGCCCTTATTTTACACAACTAGCTACTTGCAGTTACACAACCAAGTATTCACAGTGATTCCAACCAGCAATTAGTAATGTAGTTGCAGCTATTCTATACAACATATAAAGATGTAATTACAGCTATTCCAAACAGCAATAAGAAGCTATTCCCAACAGAAGGTTAAGGAACCTTATATAACAAATAACAGTGATTTTACAGTGCAACAAATGGGTTTTGAGTTTACTGTACAACATGGTTAATTATTTTGAATCACAGAATATTACTGGATACTATCTGTGGCTTTTCAAGACCAACCCCACCAAGTGACAGCAGTTTTTCAAAACACCACATGATAGGTGGCAATACATTACTGTATATTTTGAAACTTCAGAAAGACAAATGGATAATTGCCAACAAGTAAATTCCCCTAGATACATAAATAATAAGCAAGGGTAATCTTATTTCCACCTCTTTACAAAGGTCAACACTTTCCAAACACTCAGATAATCATAACTATTCAAATCAGAAATAACCATGATGTAAAGTACAGTCACATAATAAATGTTTTCACAACATTCAGATGTTACTTTCAAAACACTCAGATGTTGACAGCAAGTCCAGGGAATTTCCACCATTTCACAATGAGCTTCCTCAGATAAGTTTCTTCAAGTAGCTGCAAATATCAAGAAGGCTATTGTAACGTATTTACAACTGTAAACCGCACCCCTAATAATAGATTCCTATTTTGGGATCAAGACAGGGAACAACAGAGACATAACATTGGTTAATAGCACATTATCAATTAAAAACATACATCAGTTTAAAAGAATAAGTAAAACCAAGACATTTTAAAACAGTCAACACACAATTTAAAATTCACATTTTAAAATCATTTGGATAGGCCTGCCTGACAAGTGGGAAAAGATGTTAGTTTAAACTTCTGTAGAGTGACAGGATCTATAAATGTCATGGTATTCGGGCATGGTGAGCAAACATTACAATTCTTACATTTGTAATGTCCAGTTAATATGAATTACTAATACACTTCCTGTTTTTAATCCTACTGATGTAGTATTTGAATATTGTTTAAAATACATATTTGTATGTGTCAGTGATTCCATAGAACATACCTTGATAGTTTTCAGGACCCAGGCTCAGTTTTGTTGGTTTAGTTGTTGCAAGAGTTGCTGCTTTCTCTTTGGATAAATTTAGGGAAACCAGCAGGTGCAGGAGGGGGAGAATTAAATTTTCTCAACTTCCATTTGGTGATCTTAATTCAGAAGTACTTGTAGAAATAGAAGAAAGAGCTGAAGTGATACCATGTATTATGTAGTACAGGTTGTCCTCACCCCCACCCCTTTACACAGGATTGGTACCCACAGTTTCATTTACCTGCTGTTGGGGAGGAAAGGTCTCTCTATGCATCTGGAGGACTATAGAGTCATGCTGGAGATGGTCTCTCTAAACTTTGGGAGGTCCTTCAGTGTGAAGTTGACCATAGAGACACACCAGATGCCTAGAGAGTCTCCTCTCTAGACATTTTCTTGGTCCTCCAGCACAATTCTATGATATTCATGGTGGTTCGCTATTATATGCAGTTTCAGGTACCCACAGTAGGTCTGGGAACATATCCCCCTCTGATACGGGGGGCAGGGGTGACCTGTATTATGTAGTTTAGCCCTCACACTTCTATTTTGCCTCCAGAATGATTTGCTCCCCTTGACTTATGTGTTCCTGCTTCTTTGACCTGTGCATTTCAGCCAGCTTCAACAATACAAATTTATGGATTCCCCAACCAATCCTGGTAACTGGAGTTTTGTGAAACTACTGGGAATGTATATTAGAAAAAGTAGGAACCTATATTCTCTAACAGTGGTGCTCAATGATGTCTTCTAAATACAATTAGCTCAAACATTTAAAAAATAGTGAGGACTTTACATTTATGATGTGGACTTACATACTGCAAGTTCTTCAAATTATACTTTTGAGGTAAGTGTTGACTTTTGTTCCTTAGTTTTTAGAATATATCACTATGAAATTTTTCAAGTTGCTTTCCACATTCCTGAAGTAGAAATGCCTTTATTTTTAAAATAAGCCTAGGACTCTAGCATGTCTAGAAAAGAAGTTCATGTGAAAAGAGTGGCCATGTCGAAATGGTGGGCATTTTTTTTTTCTCCCTACTTCATTTCATTTTGTAACTCATATGCCTATTCCTATTCCCAGTATAACAGGAAACGGCTGGCATAGCTGAAGGTAATGGAAGAAAGGAGAAGAACAAGTAAGACTTCACAGGTAGACATATTAGAAGCGGATCCAACAGGCAGGACAAAAGAGACTGGTTTGCTCTATTCTGCATTCCGCATATGCTGCAAGGACTGCTGTGGTTTTGCCTACTTTGCTTGTTGTCAGAGAATGCTAGGTGTAAACTGATACTTAAGAGACTATCAGTGACTAGTTAATTTAAAGATTGCAATTTGCATCTTCAGGAACTGACTCTAAAATCAAAGAACTGTAGATTTCAAAGGAACCCTAAGGGCCATTTACTCCAACCCCCTTCCATGCAGGGATCCACAATTAAAGCACCCCTAAGAGATGGCCATCCAAATTCTATTAAAAAATCATCAGATGAAAGACAGTCCATTAGATTCAAGGCCTCCTGAAGACCATGACATCTGGTATAACCCTTGGACTGGGAGAACTTGCAGGGTTGGGGTTTTTTTTTTTAAAAAAAATGGCTATTATGCACCTGTAATTTTAGATTGCTTCGCTATAGTGAATGTCAAATGAATGCTCCATGCAGAGGCACATTTCATTATATTGTCCGTTGGGAAGAATCTATAGAGTGTAAAAATAAATGTAGCATTTCTCTCAGTTCTTTCTCATGCAAAGGATGAATAACATATGTGTGTATAGATAAATACACCAAAGACTATAATAACTCAAAATGATTAAATAAAGGTGGACTTCATCTTGAACAGTTAATAGTTCCTTTCCAGAGACATTTGACTGAGTTTTGAGTCATGCAAATGACCATTTGTGAGCAAGCCTTACTTTGAAGTCAATCTGCATCTGGAATGAATTTTAAACCTTGGTACAGGAGTTGTGTTTATACAGTGAGCCCTTGGTATCCACTGGGGTTTGGTTCCAGGAACCCTCCCTCCTTCCCCCGTCCCATGGATACCAAAATCTGTGAATACTCAAGTCCCATTATATGCAATGGCATAGCAAAATGGTGTCCCTTATAAAAGATGGCAAAATCAAGGTTTGCTTTTTGGATTATTGTTTTTTAAGAATATTTTGAAGCCGTGGTTGCTTAAATCCGTGGATACCAAATCCACGATTGTGAGGAGGAAAAGTGGGAGTGTCACTGCTTTGAGGCTTGTAATGCAGATAATGACCATGCTGGTTAGAAAAGTAACTAATGTCCTTCCATTGTTTAAAAATTCAGCCACATAAACACATTCTTCAGCAACTTAGCGCATTTTCAATTGTGTGAACTACCATTTCACTAAGGGCTATGTGAACTACCAGCAATCTTTCCAAAACACAAACAGCAGAGCTTTGCCGTGATTGGTTGAACTTACAAGGGAGGGTCTTGGACTGACCAGGAGGGGATGGAGGAGCCTCATCCATCCACTGTTGTTTCCAGCCACGAAAAAGACCGAGCGAGTGCTATACCCATCCCAATCGCCCAGCTGTCTGCCTCCTGGCTTGCTTGGCTGCTCCATCTGTGTGTGTGTATGTGTGTGTGTTCGTTCCCTTGCCCTGCTGAGATCCTGTTTCTGTGTGTCAGAAGAGAGAGAGGGGGGAGTGGGTGAGGGGAAGGGGGGCTTGATGGGCTGACACTCCCTGCTAAAGGAATAAAAATTAGCAGGCATTCTTCTGGTAATCAGAGGAGGGAAAAGTGCCAGCTCTCTCTTTCTCGCCCTTCCTCGCAACTCCTTGGCATCTTCCTGCTTGGCTGCTGCCAGCTGAAGAATCCCCAGTTAGCCTTTTCCCGCATGTGTGTGTGTGTGTGTGTGTGTGTGTGTTCCTTCATTCCCTCACCCTGCTGAGACGTTTCTGTGTGTGAGAAGAGGGGGGGAGAATGGGTGAGGGGAAGGGGGGCTCAACGGGCTGACACTCCCTGCTAAAGGAATAAAAATTGGCAGGAAAAGGTGCCAGCACTTTCTCTCTACTTCCCTCCCTCCCTTGCAGCTCCTCAACATCTTCCCCCAGATGTGCCTGGGAGGCCACAGCCTCACCTCAGTCTGTGTGTGAATTACAAAGCAGAACATTAAACTGAATGACTGATTTACCAGTAAATCATGTGAACTATGCAGCGCTGGTGCGAAACTGCGATAAAGTGCAAATTACCGCAATAAAAACGGCCGTGTAAATGAGCCCCCAGAGACAAGATATACCCACCCTCACTCATAGTGCTAACCCATTCATATTTACTTAGAAGTAAGTAGAACATTGTTCACTGGGGCTTACATCTAGGTAAACATGCACTGAATTGTAGTCTCAGATGTCATTTCTAGAGCAGCCTTTTCCAACTGTGGGTCCCTGGATGTTGTTTTGTTGAACTACAACTCCTATTGGCCACACTACCTGGCGATGACCAGAGTTGCAGCCAAACAAAATCTAGTAAGCCGCATTTGCAAAAGCCGCATTTGCAAATGGCTACACTAGGGCGTCAGGGTGTCACGGCCGAGGTGATAAGGGTTCAGAACTTACCTTGGGTGATAAGGGCAAGGAGGTGAACACTGAAGAATATGCACTCAAAAACCTCAAAAATAAATTAACAAGCAGCTTCTACACACACACACACACACACACACACAAACCCCAACCTTTTAGAAAATATAAGAGATACAGGTGAATCTCTAAAGCAGTTTAAGAAATGGGCAAGGCAGAAACTGGACAACAAGTAGTCCCAAGCCCATCCAGAGACAGACAGACACAAAACACAGGGGCTAGCAGAGAAAAGAAATAAGCTTTGTCTTCTTTGTAAAATATATGAAAGTAGCTTTACTTACCATTCTTGTCCATAATCAAATATATAAAATTGCAAAGCTGTGACTCCTACTCATCAAGCTGTGGAGTAAAAGGGCCTATCTCCTCTGGACTCAAAGTTTGCAGCACAATTTTGACTATGTGATTTTCATTGATACAGCAAGCTGAGTAACATGAAAGCCATTTGAATGGTCTGGGCTGAAGACTATTATGTATACTGAAGCTGATCTGTGATCAGCACAAAGAATATCTTTATGATACCCAAATGAGAATCATGTCACTCAGCTCACGTACTGTTATGGACTTTCAAATTCATCCATACAGGTGGCAGGGCCTATATAATGTCCACAACATACTTTTTCTAGTGAGTAGCTTTACCCATCTGAAAAACTGATGAAGTGTTGAAGAAAGAAACTCCAACGTTCAAACACCCAGTTCTACAAATTGAACTATAAAATTCTGGGATTCTGAAAGGAAGAAATAAGACTTGAAACACAGCAATCTTCTCAAAACTTTCTCTAAGAAATTTATGGTGTGTAATAAAATTCCCTTTTTTATTAGGCTAAATTCTAAATCAGAGATGGGCAAAAGGCAAGTCTGAAGCTACTGATAAGATCTCTGCATCATTTGCAGTAAATCAGCTAGGATTTTTGATTCCACATTTGTTAACAAAAATGGTAACAAAAAAGGGATTTCCAAACTGGTCTAATAATAAGTTCATACAATACAGTAGGAACCCCATATATACTGGGGATTGGTTCAGGGGGTGTGGATACTGAAAACCATGGATAATAGTGAACACCATTGAAAATAATAGGACTTCTGGTTTAAAATGCCATAGAGTTGCCTTGGAGGACCTAGAAAATGGCTAGAGAGGACACATTTTCTATGAAAACTCTATAGTAGATGTGCTGTTTTGTGTCCTGTGGATAATTGAATCAGTGGATAATGGATCCTCTCCATTGACGCCCCCCCCCCTGTCATGGAAGAGAGGCTTATGTACCCTAATGATGTTTTGAGCTATGCTGGCGGTGGCATAATAGCCACCAGTAGGGTCTCCCATGCCAGACAGGTCAAAACCGAAGGATCTGACAAAGAGCATCAAAGGGCAGGATGGACTCTCTAGCCTTATGGCAACCATCCTAGGAGAAGGAAAACTCTAATCCCAAACCCGGGCAGATGGTGCTCGTCCATCCCTGTAAGGTCAACCATCTAAGAGAAGGAAACTCTAATCAAACCTGCAACCCGAGGACCTCGCTGCTACCGACCATGCTTGCAAGGCTGCAGCAGATGAACCTTTGGTTTAAAGGGTGAGGCCAGTTCTGTGCACACTGCGCTCCACCAGAAAAATCCATTGCACAGGCTTGAAGGACAAATCCAATTCTGAAAAAGCCCTGTAGCGATAGGTGAGGGACGAAACAGCAGGTGTAAAGATGCACTGGAAGCCACAGACCCACCCTGCATGCAGGTGTTTCAGGACTTTGGTAGCTCGAGGCTGACCCGGGAGATGACAGTCTTGTTCGGCAGCATCCTGAATGACCAAGCAGCCTTTTTTAAGGAGAGCACTGCTCGCTCCATATGGAGAGGGTCCTAGAAAAGCTGGCCTAACGAAAGCTCATCCCCATCTACCTGGTTGGCTAGCTGCGGCCAATGGGCATCTTCTGATGCGGTCAAACCAAGGCAAAGAAACAAAGGCACACACCGGCCTCCAAAGGTGTAAATAAACTGATGCTTGTATGCTGGAACATCAGAACCATGCGAGACTCTGCAGATAGTGGACGGCCTGAGCGTCCTTCTGCTCTAATAGCCCATGAACTATCACAACTTAATATTGACATCACTGCTCTTAGTGAAGTTCGTCTCCATGAGGAAGGCAGCCTTAAAGAACACGGCGCCAGCTACACACTTTACTGGTCTGGCAAACCCAAAACCGAAAAACATCTTTCAGGAGTAGGCTTTATGATTAAAAACTCCATTGCCTCCAAACTCGAAACCTTGCCAACAGGACACTCTGATCGCATTATTTCCTTACGCCTCCCTCATGTTGTTCTCTTTAGTATATATGCCCCAACTATGCAAGCTGACCCTGTTGAGAAAGACAAAATCTACACAGACCTACGCCACCTCATACAAAATGTCCCTGTAGAAGATAAAATTACTATCCTTGGTGACTTCAATGCCAGAGTAGAAAGGAACTACGAAGCCTGGAAAGGTGTCTTAGGCAAGCATGGTGTTGGAAATTGCAATGGTAATGAACGCCTCCTGCTAGAGTTCTGTGCAGAACAACAGCTGACTATTACAAACACAATCTTTCAGCAGAAAGATAGCTTGAAGATAACCTGGATGCATCTCTGATCAAAACATTGGCACCTCATTGACTATGTTCTAGTCCACCAGAGAAACATTTGCAATGTCCGTCATACCCGCGTGATGACCAGTGCAGAATGCCAAACAGATCATCGCCTCGTAAGATGTAAACTAAATCTTCATCTTAAATTCAAACCTAAGAGGAGTGGCATCTTAAAGAGGAGACAACAAGTCAACAATCTTCAACAAGCTACCATGAGAGACAACTTCCAGGCAAATCTGCAAGCAAAACTTGAAGACCACCCTACAGATCCTTCTTCTACAGTGCTGTGGCAACACATCAAAAACAGTATCCTCCAGTCTGCAGAAGAATCGCTCGAGTTCTCCCACAAGAAAAATCAAGACTGGTTTGATGAAAACAACCAAGAGATCCAGGAGCTGTTGGCAAGGAAGAGAACTGCTCACCAGGCATTCCTTGCCCAGCCAATTTGCCATGTAAGAAAAGCAGCTTTCCGTCTCACATTTCTCTTTGTCATTGTCTGCCCCCTATTCATCCGGATCAGCAGTGCTGGTTTGGAGCTGTGGGAAGAGCTTCTAAAAATGTTCTTAGCTTAGTGTTGGTGAGTGGTTTGACTAAGATTGTGGAAAGTTGCTTTCCAGATGTCCTCTAACAGACAAAGAGTTGGGCTGAACAGTGACTGATAAGGCCAATTCTTCCTGTTGCAACATTGCATCATGGGATGGGGTGACATAGGATGGCGAGACATGCAGAACAAGTGGTAGATCAATACAGCAGAAAAGACACAACACTGTGCAGATCTGGGTGATCTTAGAGGATTTTACAAAGCTCTTAAAGCAGTGTTTGGACCTACATATCAGGTCCAAAGCTCCTTATACAGTGCAGATGGTCAAACATTAATTACTGATAAAGCCTCCATCCTGAATCAATGGGCTGAACATTTTCAAAGTCTCTTTAGTGCCAGCTGAGTAGTCCAAGGCTCAGCTATCCAACATATGATACAAAAACCACTGAAATATTAATTGGACATAGCTCCCACTTTGGAAGAGACCCTTAAGGCCATACAGCAGATGAAAAACGGCAAGGCAGCTGGGATTGATGGAATCCCACCTGAAGTTTGGAAACATGGAGGTCATGCACTCCACAATAAATTCCACGAACTCCTTGTGAATTGCTGGGAAAAAGGGGAACTGCCATCAGATCTCTGAGATGCAGTCATCATCACCCTGTACAAGAAAAAAGGAGCAAAATCCGATTGCTCAAACTACCGAGGCATAACACTGCTCTCTATTGCTGGAAGAATCCTTGCAAGGATAGTCCTGAACAGATTAGTCCCTGCTATTGCAGAAGAACTTCTTCCTGAAAACCAATGTGGCTTCAGAGCTAATAGGAATACTACAGATATGGTATTTGCTCTTAGACAACTACTAGAGAAATGTAGAGAGCAGAACAAGGGTCTCTATGTAACATTTGTTGACCTCACCAAAGCCTTCGACATTGTGAGTAGAAAAGGTCTGTGGCAGATCCTGGAAAGACTATGATGTGTTCCCCCCCCCCCAAATTCCTTAAAATGATTATCTTGCTACACGAGGGCCAGCGTGGTCAAGTCAGATATGTCAATGCTCTTTCAGAGCCTTTTCTAATAACTAATGGAGTGAAGCAAGGTTGTGTTCTTGCACCAACTTTATTTACAATCTTCTTCAGCATGATGCTCCAAAGGGCTACGGCAGAGCTTGAAGAAGAAGATGGCATCTATATACGTTACTGTACTGATGGTAGCTTGTTTAACTTAAACCGTCTGAGGGCTTGCACTAAGACTCTAAACTATCTAGTGCGTGAGCTGCTCTTCGCTGATGATGCTGCCCTTGTTGCCCACACAGAAGCAGCTCTGCAGCGCCTAACATCCTGCTTCGCAACAGCTGCAGAGCTGTTTGGGCTGGAAGTCAACCTGAAGAAAATGGAAGTTCTTTACCAGCCTGCACCACAGGACGAACACCACCATCCCCACATTGCCGTGGCAAATCTGTGCTCAAGTCTGTTCAGCAGTTCACCTACCTGGGAAGCATCATCTCCTCAGATGCCAAGATTGACAAAGAGATTGAACACAGATTAGCAAAGGCATATAGCGCATTTGGAAGACTTTACAAAAGAGTCTGGAGTAATAAACACCTGAGGTGAAGCGCTGTATACGCACAATCCTAAATATACACTGGACTGACTATGTGACGAATATTGCTGTCCTTGAGCAAGCAGTGATCACCAGCATTGAGGCCATGATATTGAGAACACAGCTGCGCTGGGCAGGGCACGTTTCTAGGATGGAGGACCATCGCCTACCAAAAATAGTACTCTACGGTAAACTCACCATGGGTCAGCATAAGAGGGGCACTCCAAAAAAGCGATACAAGGACTCCCTGAAATAACATCTCAGGCTCAGCCAAATTGATCACCAACAATGTTCCGCCCTGGCCTCACATCGGGAGGCATGGAGACACACTATCCACAATGCTGCAGCCTTATTTGAGAATGCACGCCGAACAAGTCTTGAAGAGAAACAACAATGCAGAAAGAATCACAACCCGGAAACATCACCCAAGGAGACCTTCTGCTGTGCTTTCTGCAACTAGACTTGTTTATCTCGGATTGGCCTTTTTAGTCATCAGCACGCTTGCAGAAAATACGGGATGAGTCCTTCCTGAATCTTCATTTGCGAAGAAAAGCCAGAGAGAGGGGGGGGGGATAATAGATCATTGGATATGAGGGTCCTACTCTATACTCATTAGTTTTGTCATGTGTTGCCAGTTGTTGCTGCCTGGAGATCTATTTGTTGCATTACTTTTGGGGTCTGTTTGTAGCAATTTCCTGGATTTGCACTAGGATTCTGCCAATTTTTTTTTTTTTAAACTGGTAGCATTGTTTGCTGAGGTGATCCTTTGGTCTGAAGGGCAAGTTTTCTTCTCCTTTCTTTTTAATTTTTTTTAATAGTTGCACTGCTGTTGTGCAAAAGTGCCACTTCATTCATGCACTGATGCATGCACTACAGCTCTAAGAAAAAAGTAGTGGGGGGAGGAAGAGACGATATGGGGACTTTTTTTCGTCTGACATGTCTTGGAATTAAAAAGAAACCCACCTCAAGGGCAGTAACAAAATGTTGCAGCTGGTGCTGGGAATTGCCAAAAATAGTCCAGGAGAATGGAAATATTGTTTGAATGTTTAAAAAAAAGAAGAAGAAGAACTACAGCAACCACTACCAGAGCTTCCTGATACATGTGTCTCATCTGGAGGAGCCTCCAAATGACCCCCTCTCTCACACACACACCCTATCATTTGAAATTACACTGATTAAATGAGGAAAGCTGGGGTATGTATAAGATCAGAAGTGATATTTATTTATTTATTTATTTATTTATTTATTTATTTATTGTATAGAAGTTCTGTGTGCTCTGTTCATTTGTAGTAACCAAACCAAATTCTTTTATGTCTAAGTGTATGTTCTACACTTCTAATTCTGGCTGGCAGATCCTGAACTTCTTACACAAAGTAGATTCCATTGACCTCAGGTCTGCCTGACAGGCATAGCCTGCTCTGGACCTCAGAGGACTGCATCATGCTGCTATTTTAGCAAGTGATACTGCATCACCCCTGGTTACTTTAGGAGGGGTTGGCTGTTTCATGGTGCCCCCCCACACACAAAAACCAGCATTATTTTGTCAGATTTACCCCAGGTGAGAACTTTTTGAGCCACATTTTTTGCAGCTGAAGAAACTGGGAGGAAGTAGCTGGGGCATTTGGTAGGTGGGTGGGGGATCCAAGGGCCACACTGGACGCTTCCCCACCCAAGCTACATGCAGCTACATGCCAGATAGTTCCTATCCTTGCTTTAAATGATGAGCTGTATCACAGCTATCCTATTCAAGCACCATGCAGATGCAGACAGACAGAAACACATATTTGCATGCATAAAGAGAGAGAGAGATACACATGGTCATGGAACAGTCGCCCCATCCTATGATGCAATGTTGCAACAGGAAGAATTGGCCTTATCAGTCACTGTTCAGCCCAACTCTTTGTCTGTTAGAGGACATCTGGAAAGCAACTGTCCACAATCTTAGTCAAACCACTCACCAACACTAAGCTAAGAACATTTTTAGAAGCTCTTCCCACAGCTCCAAACCAGCACTGCTGATCTGGATGAATAGGGGGCAGACAATGACAAAGAGAAATTCCTTCCTTCCTGCAAGGGCAAATAGAGTTGTGTATTACTCTGCAGTCTGCACTATGTTCAGCTACAGAATGGAGGGATTCTCAGGTCTCCTGCTAATGCTTTTGATGTTAACAGGTATGACAAAGAATTATGCCCTTTCATGGTAATCAGTATAGAACACAGTAGCATGGTGCTGAATTAAATGAAGTAATTAGAGACCTTGCTTGTTTATTTTTGTAATTGCTAGTTTTTGGTAACAACAAACAGGCAGCAAGTGTTGTTCTCATGTGTTTTTTTTTTAGAGAGAGGAAGCAATCCTATGCATGTTACCCTATGCGTGCCAACTCAGAAATAAGCCCCATTGACTTAAATGGGGCTTAATTCTAGGCATGTTATTGATGGATTTTCCTGCTTTAGCATTGAACTGAACTAGATGATCTTTGGAGTACCTTCCAACTCTACAATCCAGCAGCCAGGATCCTACAAGTGACAAACAATGAATGGTAGTGTGGGTAGTTTTGCAGTCTTTACACTCATGCAGGGAGGCAGAAATAGTAGAGGCAGTGATGGGAGGAAGAGATGGCTATTTATTGGATGCTGCAGCCCAAGGACCCCCTTGAAACCAGACACTCAAGAAATAGGTGTCTCAGAACCAGCCTCCTTCTCCTACTTTCTTCCTTCCTCTTTTACTTGCCAGTGCAACTATCTCCTCCTCCTACACAAATATGCTAGTGGAATGTAGGCTCTTGGCCTATTAGAATAATGTGCATAAGGGTAACATGCATAGGATTGCAGCCTCATAATACAATAGGATTGGGGGGTCAGGTTGAACAATGTTTTGGAATAATTTTCAACATCTTGATTCCTTTATTGTAAAAGAAAGATTCCCAAAAGGATTGTAAAAAGATATCAAAACTGGTTTAGCCCTGTGTTTAATTGTTATTGACAGAAACGCCTTCTGCTAATGGAGACAGTCCTGGGTAACAGCAATTTTTAAATATGGAGGAAATCAAAGCTTTCTTTTCTTGTCTTGCTCCAACCAATCCTAGGAACAGCTGCAAGTGAAAGCCGAAACCATCACATTACCTACTCAAGTCTAACTTCAAAGTTTGCACCACAGGCTACTCTTTCCATCTCAAGACTGTGATCACACAGACCCTATGGCTACCAAATGAAGTCAGTCTCCTCCCACCCTCACCTCAATGCCACCTGTCTTCCCATTCCTGATTTTCGCAACAACTTGACTGATGAAAACATCTGGGACTTAAAAGCTTGCAAATTGTTGTGACCTCTTGATTCACCTAATGAAGCAGTTTACATTCAGATCTTGGATTCCCACCCACCCCCCTTTATGGCCAACATGGTTACATTTGCTTTTGACCTCACTTCGGTTAAGAAATTAATTGGTTGCCATCAATAGATGGCTCATAATGACAAGTCCAGAAAATGTTCTGGAAGGGGTGTATGTGCTTTTAAAAAGTATCGCATGTCTTTCTCCCCTCCTTGTTTCCCTGCTTGGTTGAAAATTTATTAATGTACTGTACTATCATTTTTTTTTTAAGAAAAATAAATTCTTTATTGATTTATTTATTTTACTGCCAGGTGAGATGGAAAAAGTTACTTTTGGGACATAGCTGGCCTTGGGAACTATGTACTAGGACTTTGAAAGGAGGTACTGTTTTCTACTGCACTTCAGGCAGCAGAAGGTCTTGGGCTGACCCTACATGGCTGGAGCCTCTATTTCTACTAATCTAATGGCAAGTGTCTAGAGAGCACATTGCCAATTCATCTATCCCTTCCATTATCTTTGGAGTCAGGTGCATTTTCTTCTCATTTTCTGACAGAAACCAAGGTTGATCTGTGGTCATTAAAAATAAAAAGATCTATCTGGAACCTTCCCATATTTGACACAAACACAAAAAGAAAATGGTGCATAGGGGCTGCAATCCTGTATGGTTCAGCATAGCACAGTAGCTCTGCATGTGGATCTACACTAGACTGAGACATAATACCATTCCATGCCTCATGGGGCACAGGCAAGATCAGTCTCTGTACCCAAACGCAGGGTGGGGTGGCTTCAGAGGCTGTATGGTAAGTTGGGTGAGGGTTTGGGCTCTGTGGAGGGAAGAAGGGAACATCAACATCTGCAATGCCAAAAAAAGGACATATGCAGGGTAAATTAAACTTACACATGCATATGCCAGTAATAGGATGCCAGCCAAGATAGGTCTGACTCTGAATTGCAGGCTCCTACACAAAAGTGCTATACCAGAGGCAACAGAAGCCAGCATAATAGAACCACCACTGTATGTTGCTACAAAGGAACCACACAGTGCATATTAGTCCTATGTTTGCTGTTACCAGAAGCATTCACTGTTGAGAATCAGCCTATGCGGGAATTGCATGAAACACCAAGTGCATGATTTGCTATTTCCAAAGCCATATTCTGGAGATGCACAGTTTCTCCTTAGTCACGTGAAATCAGGGGTGGGCAACATGCACACATTGGGCCACAGTGGCCCTCATGTCCTTTTTGAGGTGCCTCACTGGCCCCATGGGCATCAAGGTTTGCTGTCAAAAATGATGGCAAATTGCTGAACACACTATAGCCAGAAGCATATTCAGTATCATAATCAGTATCATATTCTATAGTTTATTTACCTTTTCACCAAAAGGTTAAAATGATATTTGTCAATTGCATATATTTGCATCTATTTTTCCTCTTCTTGTTCCAGGCCTTTTTGCTTCTTGTGAAACATATTCATCTCCAGTGTCTGTAAGCTCTTACCTTGCAAGGTCAGACAACACAGGAAAGAGCTCAGAAGAGGTGGTGCTAGCACCAGGAATGTCCCTCCGAATAACAGCTTTCTGCGCCTATCAATATGTTCAAGGTGAGAAGGTGTGGTGCAAAGAAACAAAGCAGAAAGAATGTGATCTTAACAAACCTCTCAGCCTTTCAGGACCAGGCGGATGGAAACTCCTACCTACTAAACTGAACCAAAAGATCACACTGGAGAGCCCAAGAAATGGATGCCTTTCTTTACTCATGACAGCTCTTGAAGTGGAAGATTCAGGGACATATTGGTTTGGACTTCTTGAAGACCTGAATATGGTCTCTTGGAAGAAAATCAAAGTGGTAGTTCACGAAAGTAAGTACTGTACTTGCAAGCAATGGAGCTAGGGTTTTTGATGAACAAAAGCAAGAAAAGCTGCAGTATCCAAACCTATTTTTGAAGTCATGAATTCAGAGATTTCTCTCCACTAGGAGCATACATTGGTTTTAGACCAGTGTAACTATCATGGCTTTCCTCAAAGAATCTTGGGAATTGTAATATCTAAATATGGTGACATTTTTTTTGTTAGAGATTTCTCCACTCCCTCCCCACACAAAATAACAGTTCCCATGGTTCCTGAGGAGAGAAATTATTATTAGCCATTCCTAAGAGCTGTTCGACAGTGGAACACACTCCCTCGGAGTGTGGTGGGGTCTCCTTCCTTGGAGGTCTTTAAACAGAGGTTGGATGGCCATCTGTCAGGGATGCTTTGATTGTGATTTCCTGTGTGGCAGGGGGTTGGACTGGATGGCACTCATGGTCTCTTCCAACTCTACAATTCTTTGATTCTATGATTCTTACTGCACTCCAAAGAAAAGTGTCAAAGCAGCAGGAACGTTCTGTCTTTCCTGCTCTGCCTTATCACATGATGTGGTATTCTTCCACTCTGGTCCCATGGGGGACTGAGGTAAAACCATGTCTTTTTGCTAACCAGAGAAAAACTGTGTGCAAAAAGATGTGGTTTTACCTTGATCCCCCATGGGACTGGAACAAAAGAACGCCAGAAGAACGCCGATGCCATGTGGTAAGGCAGCAGGAAAGATGGAAGGTTTCTTCTGCTTTGCTGCTTTTCTTTGGAGTGCAGTAAGTCTCTAAGTCTGCAGCATTGATATGTCCATAATCCCTTGCTAGGAAAAGAATCAACTTTTAGTCTCAACTCCTGTATGAAGTGCCAGGTGATGCCACTTCAATCTACATCTCAGTATGCAGGATTTCTGGTGGTGAGAAGACTGAAGCTTTTCCTTTCCTCAGTGATCTCAGCCCTTTGGTCAGGGTGAGCATATAAAAATAAATCCCTTTACAATAAGCCCCTGAGAAGAATGGCACAAAAGAGGACAAATGTATTTCATGTTATGCTTTCATCAAAGAAACTTCACATATACAAAATTAATTTCCATTAATCTTTCTGGAGACCACCAATGAATACCAGTTGCTGCAGGCTATATTTCAGAGGAAGGAGCTGGCAAAACCATTCCTGAATATTCCTTGCCTAAGAAAACCCTATGAAATTCATAGGGTTGCCATAAGTCAACAGGTGACTGGAAGGCAGATACACACCCAATCTTTCTGGGCTTTTCCTAATTATTATACTCCACACACAGCAAAACCTCTGAGGCGAAAGTTGTTAAACTGGGGGAAATGAGTATTAGTTTGACAGGATATAGGAAAAGCCAAAATCTTTGAACTTATATTTACTATTATTCTTCTAGGTCTTCTGGTGCCTACTAAGACATTCTTACCTCCAACATCTATGACTCCTTCATTTGGAAGGCCTAACAAGTCAGGAAAGGTGATCAAGGTACAAGGAGAATACCTTATCACAGAAGCTTTCTGTTCCCTGCAATATATACAAGCAGAGAAAGTCTGGTGCAAAGGAGATCTGCTAGAAGAATGTGATCCTGATAAACCTGTAAGCCTCTCAGGAACAGGATGGAAGTATCTGACTCCTGGACCAAAACAAAAGGTTGCAGTATTGGATTCAGGAAATGGCTGCATTTATTTTTTCATTTCATCTCTTCAAACAGAAGATTCAGGAACATATTGGTTTGGGATTCTTGAGGGTCTGAATATTGTTCCCTTAAGCAAAATCAAAGTGATAGTTCAAAAAGGTGAGTATTTGCTGATAATTGGGCAGATGTCTTCTACAGACAAGGGGAGTTCCTGAAATAACTCAGAGCCAATTATGCATACAGTGGGGAAAAACATGGTACAGCCTTTCTGGAAAGTACTTTAGTGTGCAGATGGTTGAACACATTTACACAAAACAAAAACCATAAACATAAGTTGCATGTCTTTATGAAGTGTTCTAGCACAGACTTTCCCCTCAATTTACCTTTAAAAAAATGTCCAGACACTCTTATTCCTCTGTGGAGCATTCAGTTGTATTACTCTCCCATATGTAGCCTGAGATGGCACAGTCCCATGAGGGTTTTATTGATTCCTCTGTGTATTCAGACTCATTCTCAGTGACAGATTTACAACAAAAATGAGAGGCCATTCCAGGGAAACTTGAATTACTTGTATAAGAAAGCAGCAACCTTTTGTAAAGAGGATGAAATAGGAGATTATCAGACGCAGCAAATATGGCTTTATTACATTGAAACGAGACCTCAAAAGGGCTCCACTATCATACAATGTCGTGCCCCAGTGTTCTGCAAGTGTTCTGCTGCTAAGAACGCACTCTTTTCTATTAGTGGGCAGAAGCAGCCAATTGGGTTTTTTTTGTGGCATTGTTGTGCAAAACTCATTCTGCTGGCATGGTTCCAGCATCAATGGGCAGTCCCCACCAGAACACTTCTGGGTGAGAACACAAAAACTAGGTATAGGACCCCATCTTTTTATGAACCTCCCTGTTTTGCTGGCAAGTTTGCAAGTATGTTTCAATGCTTGTGTGTTTATTTTGTTTGTTAATTTAAGTGTGTGGTTTTTTGGCTTTTAAGCACACACACGTCTTGTCACGAGAACCACCAAAATCTCACCTATGCAAAAACATGGAAGTGAGCAGTGCGAGCAGTTGTTTGCAATAATTAAAGGGCGCCTATGTCTCATGATTATGGCAGCGTGTGAAAAGAAGTGTTATTACACCTGGATACTTACACTATAAAATATAGTGCCAAAAGAACGTTTTTAGATGCTCGTCTGATAATCTCCGTAGTAACATTGCCAGTTTCCCTAAAAGAAGGATATAGAGCACTCTAAAGCTCCGTACTGTTGTTAACAATGTTGACAGAAAGGGAATAAAGCAACAAAGACAGCTAAATCCAAAAATATCTGTGAAGGTCAACAATGACAAAACCAGAAGTTTTATTCTCTTTTACAGTACAATTTTATTTTCAGGACAGAAAAATAACAGCACTGTGGCAGTAACCAGTGAAGATGAACAAAGGTACCAACATTATATTTATAAGCAGAAAGCACTGGGATTAGAGATATATGTATGTTGCAGCTGTCCCTCATTCTGCACCCTATGCTTCCCTACAATTTGGTCTAAATAAATTTTGCAAACAAAAGTGCAACTGCAGGGTTTGACTTTTCAACTCACAGAACATTAACATCCTCTACTGACTTCACACAGTGGGAAAATTCCCACCAAACCCACCTTTTAGCTACTGCAACAACCCCCCTTCCCTGCCGGCAACTGCCAAATATGTAGACGGCGGAGAACAGGGGGAACAGCTATGTTTTTATTTTGTAGTTCTGCCTGCATGGAACTTCCTGATACATATCCTGACCCACAATCTTGACTGTAATTTTTTTAAAGAGATCTTCCAATAAGGAGACAGATCATTTAAGTAAATGCATTTCTGGCTTTAACCTCTACCTGCCCAAAAGCTTAAATTTTCATTCTAATCCTAACAGGAAAGGAGGAGGAATAGCATTATATGTCAGGGATATTTACACCAGTGAAGTGATCCATGACATCAATACTGGAAGCCAGGTGGAGAGCATTTGGATAAAAATTAAAGGGGAGGGAAACAACAGGGATGTTATTGTGGGACTCTACTACAGACCCCCAAATCAGACGGAGGAATTGGATGATGCCTTTCTAGAACAGATGAAAACACATGCAGAAAGGAGAGATGTAGTAGTGATGGGTGACTTCAACTATCCTGATATTTGCTGGCAATCTAACTCAGCCAAAACTTCAAGGTCTAGCAAATTCCTTACATGCCTGGAAGACAATTTCATGGTCCAAAAGGTGGAAGAGGCAACAAGGGGGTCAGCTATATTAGATCTGATCCTAACCAACAGAGATGACCTGGTTAATGGGGTGCAAGTGGTGGGATCCTTAGGTGAGAGTGATCAAGTTCTCCTGGAATTTGTTATACAATGGAAAGGAGAAGCCAGGCATAGTCAGACACGCATTCTTGACTTTAGGAGAGCTGATTTCAATAAACTCAGGGAAATACTGGGGGTGATCCCATGGTCAGGAATACTAAAAGAGAAGAGACCTCAAGACGGATGGGACTTTTTCAAACGGGAGATACTGAAGGCACAATTTCAAACAGTACCATTGAGGAAGAAAAATGGGAGGTGTCTCAAGAAACCAGGATGGATGACTAAAGAACTTTCAATGGAGCTAAGTTTTAAATGGAACATGTATAGGAAATGGAAAAGGGGGGAAATCACCAAAGAAGAATTCAAACAGATAGCAAACACGTGTAGGAGTAAGGTCAGAAAAGCTAAAGCGCAGAATGAGCTCAGGCTTGCTAGGGAGGTTAAGAACAATAAAAAGGGTTTTTTGGGGTATGTCCACAGCAAAAGGAGGAAGAAGGAAATGATAGGGCCACTACATGGAGAAGATGGCAAAATGCTAACAGGGGACAGAGAAAAGGCAGAATTACTCAACACCTTCTTTGCCTCAGTGTTTTCAGAAAAGGAAAAGGAGGACCGACCTGAGGATAATGGAACAGAGGACACAATAGGGCAAATCCAGCTCAAAATAAGTAAAGAGGTAGTACAGGAATACCTTCTTAATTTAAATGAATTTAAATCTCCAGGACCAGATGAACTACATCCAAGAGTATTAAAAGAGCTGGCAAATATAATCTCAGAGCCATTGGCAATAATCTTTGAGAACTCCTGGAGAACAGGAGAAGTCCCAGCAGACTGCAGGAGGGCAAACATTGTCCCCATCTTCAAAAAGGGGAAAAATGAGGATCCCAACAATTATCGTCCAGTTAGTCTGGCATCAATACCAGGGAAGATTCTAGAGCAGATAATTAAACAGAGAGTCTGAACATTTAGAAGGCAATGCCATAATCACAAAAAGTCAACATGGGTTTCAGAGAAACAAGTCATGCCAGACTAATCTGATCTCTTTTTTTGATAAAATTACCAGCTTGGTAGATGAAGGGAATGCTGTGGATATCGCATACCTTGATTTCAGTAAGGCCTTTGACAAGGTTCCCCATGACATTCTTGCAAACAAGCTTGTAAAATGTGGGCTAGACAAGTTAACTGTTCAATGGATTTGTAATTGGTTGACCGGCCGAACCCAAAGGGTGCTCAGCAGTGGCTCCTCTTCATCTTGGAAAGATGTGACCAGTGGGGTGCCACAGGCTTCTGTCCTGGGCCCAGTGCTATTCAACATCTTTATCAATGAGGGAATTGGGGGCATACTTACCAAATTTGCAGATGACACCAAATTAGGAGGAGTAGCTAATACCCTAGAGGACAGGATCAAAATTCAGAATGACCTGGATAGACTGGAGAGCTGGGCCAAAGCTAACAAAATGAAATTCAATACGGAGAAATGTAAAGTACTGCATTTAGGGCGGAAAAATGAAATGCATAAATATAGGATGGGGAGACCTGGATGAACGAGACTACGTGCGAAAGGGATTTAGGAGTCCTAGTAGACCACAAGTTGAACATGAGCCAACAGTGTGATGCGGCAGCTAAAAAGGCCAATGCGATTTTGGGCTGTATCAATAGAAGTATAGTGTCTAGATAAAGGGAAGTAATAGTGCCACTCTATTCTGCCTTGGTCAGACCTCACTTAGAATACTGTGTCCAGTTCTGGGCACCACAATTTAAAAAGGATATTGACAAATTGGAGTGTGTCCAGAGAAGGGCAACTAAAATGGTGAAAGGTCTGGAAACGATGCCTTATGAGGAGAGACTTAGGGAGCTGGGTATGTTTAGTCTGGAAAAAAGACGGTTAAGAGGCGATATGATAGCCCTATTTAAGTATTTGAAGGGATGTCACGCTGAGGATGGAGCAGGCTTGTTTTCTGCTGCTCCAGAGACTGGAACACGGAGCAATGGATGCAAGCTCCAGGAACAGAGATTCCACCTCAACATGAGGAGGAACTTTTTGACGGTAAGAGCTGTTCGGCAGTGGAACACACTGTTAAGGAAAATGCAACATGGGACATACAGTGAAAGAAATAAAATATGTATGTGAAAGTCACAATGACTAAGCAAGAGCAATTATGAAGCTACACAGGTGAAACTGCTAGTGTAATCTAGAAGTCCTGAGAGCCAAGGACAGAGGTACTGAATGCAGATTGGAAACACCTGAGAATCATTAAGTGTACAAGGTGAAATGTTGAAATACATGGGTTGGTCTTAAGTATGGGTGAAACTACGTGGACCAATCAGAATGGAAGTACACACCCACTGGGTGGAAACTAACTAGTGGGTGGTGATAAACAATGGCTATAAAATTGCAATGCTTGCCAATGTATTGTGGTTGAGTAGATGTGGAGTAGAGGTGGTGTAGTGTATAGGGATTGTGATTTGTTGACCATATAGTATATTTATATAGAAGAATAAAGTAGGTTTTATATAAAACTACTGAGTTGCCTGAGTGAATCCTGGAGACGTTTTGGGGACACCTGGAGAAGAGTGAGAAGGCTTGGAGAGTTTGTCAGGATCTTCAGCCTATTCTCTGAAACTCTGCTGCTTTGGAGGTGGCTCTGTTGCATGACAAGGTGGTGAGTTTGAGCCAGAGGAGAAGAGCTACAACTCCCATCATCCCTGACAAGGGTTATGGGCCCAGTTACTAGAGCACCCAGCATCCACAGAAGCTAAAAGTTCCAGAGAGTGGAAGAAAGCTTTGTGGATGACAGATCAGAGCAAGTTGTTTGTGTTGCACTGATAAGCCTCGTGAGTAAATCATTTTGTGTTTTGCTTAAGCCCAGACGGGTCGGCTGTGCATACTCAGAAGGACTGTGTCAAATTGAGTCACTGCACAAATCAAGATGGAATTTCTAAAGTTTAGTAAATTGAATAGAAACAACTACTCTACCTGGAAGATTTATGCCCAGTCTCTACTAGTAAAGGAAGGTCTGTGGTCAACAGTTGAAACAGGGCTGGCAGCTGATGCTGATGAAGCCACTAAAGAGAGAGATAATAAAGCAAAAGCCTGTCTTTATCTCATGCTTGAAGAAGACTTAATTAATGACGTCAGAGATAAAACGTCTGCCAAGGATGTGTGGGATACCTTGCAGAGATTACACACTCCTTCAACTGCTTTTGCAAAAATGCTATGGTCTAAAAGAATATACAGGCAAAAGATGGCTAAAGGGCAGTGTGTGATAGAACATTTAAAAATAATGCAAGATTTGTTTGTGCAAGCTGAACTGAGGGGAGTGCAAATTAGCAAAGAGCAGCAATGCTACATTTTAATAGAATCGCTAGACTCTTCGTGGGACAATATAACGAACAGCCTGCAAAACCTGCAGGAAACTGAGCTTAATAGAGACTTAATTGTGGCCAGAATACTGGAAGAGAACCAGAGAAGAATGTCTGAGCAGGGTGACTCAGCAAGCTTAAAGACTGTGCCAAAACAACGAACAACTCCTGACTGGCGAATGCAGGAGGAAGCAGCCTCTACAAGGGAGCAACGGAGGTGCTTTTATTGTAAGAAGATTGGTCATCTGCAGAGACATTGTAAACATTTTGCAGCTGAGAGACGCAAGCAAGCAGAGAACAGATGGCAGCCGCGGCAGTATCAAAAACAGTCCAGACCTCCATTTTTGAGGGACAGTGGTAATAAAAAGGGGGTTGCAACCATGATTAAGGAAAAACAAAATGCAAATTCTAAATGGCTAGTTGATTCAGGAGCCACATCTTTGATGTGTAATGATATAAATTTAATAAGTAATAAAAAATCAGCTAATGTAAATGCTGTAGTTTTGGCTGATGGGAAAGAGCTAAGTACTGTAAATCAAATGGGTACTGTGTACATTCCAGGGCTAAAAGAGAATTTTAATGATGTCTTACATGTAAAGGAGTTAGAAAATAATTTGTTATCAGTAAGCAGATTAACAGAAAGAGACTACACAGTCATCTTTGAAAAGAACATGTGTAAGATAAAACTGAATGGGGAATTGCGTGGCATAGGTTTGAAAAAGGACAAACTTTATTATTTGGAGGACAATATTGATAGCTACAGGGTTGAAGAAGCTAATAACATAGAAAATATTCCAATCCACAAAGACTGCATACATGAGCTTCACAGAAAATTCGGCCATGCGAGCTTCAAATGTTTAAAGAATTTAATCAGTATGTGTCCAGATTTAAAAGTTGCTGAATGCAAAAACCACTTAGATTGTACGGTATGTCATCAGGTAAAGGTCAGAGCTTTTCCAGTAGCTAAGAAAACAAAAAGAATTGCTCAAAGACCATTTCAGTATGTACATGCAGATGTTGCCCAAGCTAATTGCTTGTCCTTAGGGGGAAGCAAGTATTTCCTAGTAATTGTTGATAGGTATACAAGGTTTGCATTTGTGAGAATAATGAAAAACAAATCTGACGCTGGGCAAAGTTTAAAAGCATGGGTAAGAATGGTGGAAAGACAATTTGATAGCAGAGTAGGCACCATCATAACTGATAGAGGAGGAGAATTTTTAAATAATCAATTGTTTAACTGGTTTCAAAAGGTGGGAATAAGGCATGAAACTACAAACCCTGCTTGTCCTAGTGAGGATGGGTTAGCAGAGAAGAAAATACAAGATATAAAAAGAATTACTGCTTGTATGATGGCAGATGCAGGGGTGAAAGATAGTTTTTGGGCAGAAGCAACTTTGACTGCAATACATATCAGTAACAGATTGTATCATTCAGAAATTGAAGACATTCCCTACAGGGTATTGTATGGGAGAATGCCAAATTACAAGTACTTAAGGGTTTTTGGACAATTTGCTCATGTTTACACACCTGCTTGTTTCAGGAGGAAAGGAGAACCCAAAAGCAAAAGGCTTAGGTTTTTGGGGTATTCTGGAAATAGCTACAAGTTTCATTTGGTTGGAAAACAAGTGCAGTATTCTAGGTCTGCAAATTTCGAGAGACATGATGGTTGGGACAAACTGCATGCCAATAAAGAAGTGTTTTTGAGATTAGGGAGTTCAAATGAGCCAGAAGCACAAACTGAACCAACCTCAGGAAACGGAGGGGTTTCAGTTAAGCAGGAAGCATCACCTAGCAGCAGTGGTAGTTCTTCCGATGATGAGATAGCATCTAGGCCTACTACTACTCGAATGACTGAAGACAAGAGATTTAGTCATAGAACTACAACTCCTAGTAGAGAAAGTGAGGATGAAAGAGACAGAACAGCAGATTTTATTCCCAGGCGTAGTCATAGAGTTAGAAAGCCTCCAGATAGGTTTGTTGTGACAAAGGCAAGAGCTTGTTTAGCAGTAGAAGAGCCTGAAAGTTTTGAAGAACTGGAAAGTTATTCTAGTGAAGAACAGGAAAGATGGTTTGATGCAATGGATAATGAGTTTGGTTGCCTGGTAAATAAAGATGTTTTTGAAATTGTTGACAGACCCAAAGACAAGAAAGTAATTGGTTGTAAATGGGTGTACAAAAGGAAAGAAATGCCAGATGGAAGTATCAAATATAAAGCTAGGTTAGTGGCTAAGGGTTTTGCACAACAGCAGTATGAGAACTATGATAAGACATATTCTCCAACTGCAAAGCCAGAAAGTCTGAGAATGGTTCTAGCTGTAGCAGTAAAAAGGAAGTTAGTTGTAGAACATTTTGATTTTGAGACAGCTTACTTGAATGCGGTTCTGGATGAAGAAATATTTATGGAGCAGCCACAAGGTTTTGAAGAAAATGGTAGTCAGAGAGTTTATAAATTAAAGAAAGCATTGTATGGTTTAAAACAAAGTGCCAGAGCGTGGAATCTGTGCATCAATGATGAGCTAGTTAAGCTAGGTTACAAGAGGAGCATTGCAGATGCTTGTGTTTATACAAAAGGAGACATAGTATTAGTGATCTATGTAGATGATTTGTGTGTAGCAGCAAAGTCAAAACAGGAAATTGAGTCAGTAAAAAGAGAATTGTCTGAGAAGTTTGTTTTGAAGGACTTAGGTGTATTGAAGTCTTATTTAGGTATTTGCGTTGAATGGACAGAAGAAGGACATTGTTTATTAAGTCAGAGAAATAAAATTGAAAGACTGATTGAAAAGTGTGGATTACAGAATGCAAAAATAGTAAGAGCTCCAATGACAACTGGTTTTGTGTCTGAGGAAACAACTAGAGCGTTTGAGGACCAGATTCTCTTCAGAAGTATAACAGGATCTTTACAATTCATATCTTGCCACACCAGACCAGACATTTCTTATGCTGTAAATGTATTGTCTAGAAGGGTTAATGATCCAAAAATTGAAGACTGGACAGCGGTAAAACATTTATTGAGATATTTGAAAGGAACCTTAGATAGGAAATTGATAATAAGGAGCAGTAGTTCAGATCTAGATTGTTATGTAGACAGTTCATTTGCATCAGAATTAGGAGACAAGAAGTCAGTTACAGGAATGATAATTAAATATAGTGAAAGTCCAATAGTTTGGAGAAGTAGAAAACAAACTAATGTAGCGTTAAGCACAACAGAAGCAGAATTCGCTGCTTTGAATGAGATAGTAAATGAGGTACAGTGGATTAAGCAATAGCTAAATGATTTAAATGAAAGTTACAAGATACCAGTGGAAATTCTGGAAGATTCACAGTCATGCATAGCGATGGCTGAAACTGAAAGTTTGAAGAACAGAACAAAATATATTGGTGTAAGATATCAAAATGTGCGAGACATGGTTCAGAAGGGTGAAATAGAATTGAGATATATAGAAACACAACACAACATAGCAGATTTGTTCACAAAAGCATTGACAGCAGAAAAACATGAAAGGCTGACACAAATGGTTGGAATGACATTGTAAGACACATACAATATTTTATTTCGGAGGGGATTGTTAAGGAAAATGCAACATGGGACATACAGTGAAAGAAATAAAATATGTATGTGAAAGTCACAATGACTAAGCAAGAGCAATTATGAAGCTACACAGGTGAAACTGCTAGTGTAATCTAGAAGTCCTGAGAGCCAAGGACAGAGGTACTGAATGCAGAATGAAAACACCTGAGAATCATTAAGTGTACAAGGTGAAATGTTGAAATACATGGGTTGGTCTTAAGCATGGATGGAACTATGTGGACCAATCAGAATGGAAGTACACACCCACTGGGTGGAAACTAACTAGTGGGTGGTGATAAACAATGGCTATAAAATTGCAATGCTTGCCAATGTATTGTGGTTGAGTAGATGTGGAGTAGAGGTGGTGTAGTGTATAGGGATTGTGATTTGTTGACCATATAGTATATTTATATAGAAGAATAAAGTAGGTTTTATATAAAACTACTGAGTTGCCTGAGTGAATCCTGGAGACGTTTTGGGGACACCTGGAGAAGAGTGAGAAGGCTTGGAGAGTTTGTCAGGATCTTCAGCCTATTCTCTGAAACTCTGCTGCTTTGGAGGAAAGCATTAACCACTGATCTAAGCTGGTTGGCTCTGCTGCATAACAAGGTGGTGAGTTTGAGCCAGAGGAGAAGAGCTACAACTCCCATCATCCCTGACACACACTCCCTTGGAGCATGGTGGGGTCTCCTTCCTTGGAGGTCTTTAAACAGAGGCTGGATTGCCATCTGTCAGGGATGCTTTGATCAAGGTTTCCTGCGTGGCAGGGGGTTGGACTGGATGGCCCTCGTGGTCTCTTCCAACTCTGCAATTCTATGATTCTATGATTCTAATCATTTTTCAAAGTTTTAGAATACCAGTTTCTGTTACTACCTACAAAATTAACACACAGCCATGGACACCTTGTCCTTAAGTGCACAAGGATAGAGAGCTGGGCCAATGAACTTTTGATAAAGTTACCAGCTTGGTAGATGAAGGGAATGCTGTGGACATTGCATACCTTGATTTCAGTAAGGCCTTTGACAAGGTTCCCCATGACATTCTTGCAAACAAGCTTGTAGAATGTGGGCTAGACAAGTTAACTGTTCAATGGATTTGTAATTGGTTGACCGGCCGAACCCAAAGGGTGCTCAGCAGTGGCTCCTCTTCGTCTTGGAAGGATGTGACCAGTGGGGTGCCACAGGGTTCTGTCCTGGGCCCAGTGCTATTCAACATCTTTATCAATGACTTAGATGAGGGAATTAGGGGCATACTTATCAAATTTGCAGATGACACCAAATTAGGAGGAGTAGCTAATACCCTAGAGGACAGGATCAAAATTCAGAATGACCTGGATAGACTGGAGAGCTGGGCCAAAGCTAACAAAATGAAATTCAATACAGAGAAATGTAAAGTACTGCATTTAGGGCGGAAAAATGAAATGCATAAATATAGGATGGGAGAGACCTGGCTGAATGAGACTACGTGCGAAAGGGATCTAGGAGTCTTAGTAGACCACAAGTTGAACATGAGCCAACAGTGTGATGCGGCAGCTAAAAAGGCCAATGCAATTTTGGGCTGTATCAATAGAAGTATAGTGTCTAGATCAAGGGAAGTAATAGTGCCACTCTATTCTGCCTTGGTCAGACCTCACTTAGAATACTGTGTCCAGTTCTGGGCACCACAATTCAGAAAGGATATTGACAAATTGGAGCGTGTCCAGAGAAGGGCAACTAAAATGGTGAAAGGACTGGAAACAATGCCTTATGAGGAGAGACTTAGGGAGCTGGGTATGTTTAGCCTGGAAAAAAGACGGTTTAGAGGCGATATGATAGCCCTGTTTAAGTATTTGAAGGGATGTCACGCTGAGGATGGAGCAGGCTTGTTTTCTGCTGCTCCAGAGACTGGAACACGGAGCAATGGGTGCAAGCTCCAGGAACAGAGATTCCACCTCAACATTAGGAGGAACTTTTTGACAGTAAGAGCTGTTCGGCAGTGGAACGCACTCCCTCGGAGCGTGGTGGGGTCTCCTTCCTTGGAGGTCTTTAAACAGAGGCTGGATGGCCATCTGTCAGGGATGCTTTGATTGTGATTTCCTGCGTGGCAGGGGGGTTGGACTGGATGGCCCTCGTGGTCTCTTCCAACTCTGCAATTCTATGATTCTATGATTATCTGAGGAAATGAAGTAATTATTTACACACAGACACAAAATGCTATGCTTTGCACCTACACCCCTCCCTGACATGTCTCCCCTTTCCTGCTATGACTGGAGTGCAATCCTGTGTCTACTAAGAAGCTTGCTCCATTCAATAAAGTGGAGTTCAAGGCGGGCTACATTTTTCGTGCCCCAGTTTAGCAGACAAAGAAAGTATAGCAGTATCTATACCATGAAAGAGATACATATGCATAGTTTGTATATGTATACGTATGCAAGTGTGGGAGTGGTTGAGTGTGTATGCATGTAAATAAGGGGGCAGGCTTTTTCAAGCTAGAGTTCTGAATGTTCTGTGGTCTTTTCCCCCAGCCCAGAACCAAGTGTGACAACTCCTATCTCTTCTGAACCACGGTAAGACTCTCATCTTGCATTTAATTAAGTGCACTCAGGCCTGGCAAGCCAGGAGGCTGGGTAGTAAAGTAAATGTTTGCCTGCACATGTTGTGACCCTCTGCCTCATCAGTTCCAGTAAGTAAAAGCCACTGCAGACCATGATGGGCACTTGTGGTGGTTTGAGACCTCTTTCTTTATGCCCTGGAAGTGCTTTCATTCACAGCACCTAACATGGTAATCTATGTCTGTAGCTTCTTTCTGGTGCACCATTGTGCTGCAAACCTCAAGCCATTTGTATGCTTCTAACCCTCTCTGAAAGCAAGGTAAAACTTAATTAAGTACTGCAGGTACAGAGGTATCCTGCCAAATTTATCAAGTACCTGTTTCTGCTTAGAGCAGGTTTAATTAATACATTGTGAATTGTTTCAGAGTTTACCAAGTTATCTTGGTTCTGGGCTCCATTGTGGTTGGCATAACAATAATTGCAGCCCTCACATTAGTCGTTATGATGCTCTTCAAGAGGAAAATGAGAGGTAAGTCTCAGCTTCTTTTATCTTCATGTAGCTCAGATCTATTTTTAAAGTTTCAATGCTTCAACTTAATAGCACCTGATAGGAATGTTAATGAATAGATATGAACATTATGTAGCACGACAACATCAGAGACAGTCTTGCAAGTTAAAAACAATGCAGCTATTGGTAACAAGTTACTTTTCTGTAATGATGATGTAATTTATTTAAAAAGTAATATAACAAGTGAGGATAAACATACTTTATTGGTGTAACAGATAATGTTTGCCTTTAATATTTCAAAAATTGCACTTAAAGGGCATTTTTAGGCATTTTTAAAATCATTTGGCAAGGATTTTTCAAGTTTCATGCACTTTCTTATCCATTCTGGCCGGAATCCTGTTGGGCAGTCTCAAATATGTAACCTAGAATTACACTTTTATAACTGCTACAAATTCACAATCGTAATGTAGTTTAGGGGCCATGGAAATCTTACAAATCCTACTTACCAGTAAGCAGCCACTGGGATCAATGGGGGCTCATTCTACTGTTGATCAAGAAGTGGCTGCCTGACATTCCCACCCCCGCTCCTGTGTGTGTGAGCAATCTCCAGCGCAAGGGAGATTTGCAATAGAGGTCCTTTTTTGCCTGTCACACTGGAGATCACTCTTGGGAGAGGGTGGGAAAGTCAGACAATGGCTTTTTGATTGGGGAATGGACCCTAGTCAATGCCAATGGCTGTTTACCAGTAAGAGGGGTTTGGGTTGGGGGTTGTCCGGCTGGAATCCACTACACAGCATGGTAGTTACGGTGCTACGTAATATGTAATGGTCATACAAGATTCTGCCAAACACCTTTTAAAGGAGGATTGAAAACAAACACAAAAATATCAAGCAATGCAACTAGTTACCTTTTTTCATATAAACTGCTACCAATAGTGAGAAATTAACACTATACTTATGTATAACACCTTTAACACATACAGTAATAGGAATTAATTTTTTTTTCAAAAAAAGAGGACTTTCTTTGATCCAAGACTGTTGTTTTTTATTGGAGTAGCCAGTGCAATTTCAAGTCTGCTTTGCATTTCCTTATCAATATTTTCATTTCTAAAGCACAGTAAAAAGAAAGTCTCTGTGGTAAGGAAACAGAATTTAGGGCTCTTTTGTATCAACTCACTAAAATTATTTCTTCTTGTTATGGGGCAAATATTGTGAGCTTAGCTATTATTGGACTGCTTTAATGGTTTATTAATGACAGATAAGTAATACACAAGCAGTTAATTTGCTCTGTGCTGCAGCTTGTTTAAAAACAGCTGCAAAGTGGAAAGGAAAGGAGGACAGATGGAGAGGCAGATTACAGACATTTGCATTGATGAAGAAATTAACTGCCCAACCTAAAATATTAAAAAATGTACAAATGACTGAAAACTCTGACAATTTATTACATCCTAGGATTGCCAACCTCTGGAATGGCCTCTTGGCTTCTTAAATTTTGTCACTGGAATAAGTTCTATAATTTTGTAACTAAAATACAGTTGGCCCTCCATATCCATGGATTCTGTATCCACAGATTTAACCATCCATGGCTTGAAAATACCCACCCACCCTGCAAAAAATCCAAAAAGCAAACCTTGATTTTGTTATTTTATATAATGGGTACCATTTTACTATGTTATTGTATATAATGAGATCTGAGCATCCATGGAATTTGGTACCCATGGGAGTCCTGGAACCAAGCTCCAGTGGATACCAAAGGCCTGCTGTACTTTATTCTCAAGTCATAGATTTCTTATTCAAGGGTTTTGTTGTTGGTGGTGGTTTTATCTTATTTTCTGTATAGCTGGCCCTCCATACCCACGAATTCTGTATCCACAGATTCCAGCATCCACAGCCTGAAAATATTCCCCCCCCCCAAAAAAAAAGAATTCTAAAAAGCAAACCTTGATTTTGCCATATTATATAAGGGACACCATTTTATTATGCCATTGTAATTTAATGGAACTTGATTATCCACGGACTTTGGTATCCACCAAACCCCAGCAGATATGATGGGCCCACTATACTTTTTGTTTGATTGCATTATTTAACATTTCAATTTTTTTAAAAAAAACCCACTCCATCCCCCATTAGTAAAGTGAGTGTGCAATGTCTGGGTATGCTAAAATGATAAAGAAAGAGAGAGACCAGAAACAGGTCCCTACACATAGGCAGGTCTGCTAAATAGATAGTAAGGTGTTGGATTGGGAGGGAAAGTGGCTGATCTCATTGAGAAATTGGCAAGAGCCAACAGCTGCTCATGTACAATATGACCCCCACATCTGCAGGACCAGTACCCATGGTTTCACTTACCCATGTCCAAACATTATGTTCTCTCTAGGCAATTTCTAGGTCCTCCAGCGCAATTCTATGGTGTGTTTCTGCTAGAAATTGATCATAAAGACACACTGGAGGACCTAGAAGGTGTTATCTCTAGGAATCTTTAGGTCTTCCTGCACAACTCTATGGTACGCTTGGGATGGAAGTTGTTAATTTCAATAGGGTTCACTATTATCCTGTTTCCCATTTCCACAGTATGTCCAGGAACATATTCCCCACAGATATGGGGATCATACTGTATTCTTTCCTTATGCTGCCTAAGAGCCCTAGCAGCAAAAGTTGTATTTTACTGTTAGGGAAGGTAAGAATATTCAAAAATATTTTTTAAAAAAACACAGTTGAAATACATGTTTCTTGAGTGTTGGGAAATCCTGACAAGAAGAATCCTGGACTCATGAGAATCTTCAGTTCAGGATTTATTCTGTGCAAAATTTGCATGTAGTTCCTTTGCACAGAAAACACATTTTTTCTGTTCAGGAAACAGCATTTTCTGTTTAAGAAACATCACATTTGTACGCTGAAATATTTGCTGTACAAAAAAGAAACCCTGCAAACTTTATGTAAAATATGTCCTTGACTGGGAATAGTCTTCAAAAACTGTACAGTTTTCAAAGACTATCTCACAGAAGGGAGAAAACAGCTAGAATTACTAGTTCCTTCCTTCAAGGTTGAAATTAGTAAAGAATTACAACCTGCCTCAGACCATTAATGCCATACAACATCTTATTGTCTGTAACCATCGCAGGACCAGGGTCAATATTTTTTCCATTTCCCACAGCCCACTCTTTATCAAAAATATCAGGATGACTTTCAAACATACTGTATTATCTGAACTTTCTCAAAGCCTGGTGAAAGCCATGATAGGCTTGCTTAGAAATCTGTAAAACACAAACAGAATAATTTCTGGTTTTACCCAGAAGCAAATCAGGATGGCCACTGAGTGTACATTCAATAACGGCTGCAATTAATCACAGCAGCTTGACACATATCTACATGTTATGTGTTTGGCACATTCACATATTCAGGTATATGCTTGTGTTTTTGGTACTCAGCAAAAACTGTAGTATGTTGAGTGGCCCATAGATAGGTACATTTATATACTAAACAAGACTCTCTTCTTGATAGCAGCAGATGACCTGAATTTTGGTGATAACCCAAACTGTAGAGTAATAACATTACAGGTAAGTTCCGCTTTCATAAGTTAGGAGAAAATTGAAAATTAGTTATATGAGCATTATCAATTTCCATCAGCACATATATCCAGCTAAGCATTGCATTCCTAGTTTGTCTTGATCAGATCTGAGGGTATTTGTAGTATTATATTTGTAGTAAATGCAATCTCTTCCAGGGAAAGAAAAGCTCAATTTCTTGTTTCTGTGTATTGTTTCACTTTCCTAGCATTAAGTTGCACTTAAAGTTTACTACAAATGCTGTGTTCAAAGCCCAGATTCAGTAATGCACGCCAGAAATTCATTCTCAGTTATGGGGAGGTTTATTGTGGAGTACAGGAAATGAATTTAATTCATAGCCACTTACAATGCCAGTAAAGTTTTCTTTCTGAAGATTCCTCTACACTGTGTATTGTCTCATTCACACAATTTCAGTAACGTAAAAGAGGAAAGTACATGCGTGTGTATTTGTGGCCATTTTAAAACCTGCATTTCATACAAGAATTGTATTAGGTCCTGAACAGAAGAGCACTGTGACTATGACAATTTTGACAGAACTGTAAAGACAACTACCGCTGTTAGAATTACCACTAAGGCTGTGATCCAGTGAGCCATCCAATATAGTGGTTCTCTCTCTCTGTGGAGAAAGATGTTTGCTCTTGGATGCCCTCCCACAGCAGTGACAGAAAGATCTGCCACCACTACACCCAACAGCAGAAAGGGCGGGGGGGGGGGCATCTTCAGAGCCTCCTTTCTCAAACAAACCCTCGAAACAAGCAAAATGGATTGGAGTTGGTACACATATTTTCCTTCCATAGAAAGGTAAAAACTTACCTTCCTCATACACATCTTCTGCCCAGCTAGTACAATCTGACAGCTCCTCTGCCACAGATACTGCTCTTCCACCAAGTGTTTTTCCCACTTGTTTCCAGCCTGTGTTGTTGGGCTATAATGTACCTACTACCTGCCTACATCAGATACATTCATTCAATTGGCAGCTCAATTAGCCCAGAGGTGGGGAACCCATGACCCTTCACACACTATTGATCCAGAGGTCTCCATCCCCTAAATTGGCCTATTAGAAGAAAGACTATTAAACTACTAGAATTAGGACTTTTTCGGACAATGTAAAAATAACGCTAGCAGCGTCGCCAGGTTGCGACGCTGCAACGCTAGAGGGCGTCAGTTTCGTACGACGCTTCTTCCCAGCAGTACTGTTGCAGTACCGCTGGGACATTTGACCGTGATATTTTTGCTTTCTACTGTCATATTTTACTCGCGATCAACGATCGTGAGTAAACTGTGACTGCAAAAGCAAAAATATCACAGTCAAATGTCCCAGCAGTACTGCAACAGTACCGCTGGGAAGGAGCGTCGTACGAAACTGACGCCCTCTTGCGCTGCAGCGTCGCAACCTGGCGACGCTGCTAGCGTTATTTTTACATTGTCCAAGAAAGTCCTAAGAGTATATTTACAGAGTTTGAAAAGTCACAAACTCATAACACACTAAAATTAATATGGATACAGACAGGTTGTACAATGCTGAGAATGGGAATTTGGTCTTACTGGTGAAGCATGGTGGGTTTTTTTCAAAATGTTCTTTGCTTTTTCTTATCAATTCTCAGATACATGACACCAATGCTGCCAAAAATACTTCAAGCAAAGAAACGAATGTAGTATATGCCATACCAAACAAGCCCAAATCAAGGATAGAGGATATCACGTACGTCAACACAAAGTTTCCACTGAGGTCTGGTATCATCAAACATCATAGTGAGCCACATTGTGTGCTTCCCTCTCCAGGATCTGTAGAGTATGCAAACATCATCTTTGGATCCAGAATTCCACATATCAGAGACTAAAGGCAGACTGAGCTTAATTAGTAGTCTCCCTTTTATAAATTCCAAGGTTTGTTTCCTGAGATGTATGAATGAAGCGAGAGCTCCTTTGTTTTAGAGCTAAAAGGTATATTTGTGATACTCCTTTAGCTTCTGTGCAGTGCTGTACTGATTATTTTAAGAGCTGGTAGGCTAATCTAAAAGCCTGCTGGTCCACTATCTAGAACTAGTGTGTGGACCAATCCATATAGTGAAGTGTCCCTTGACTACTGTATATGAATTGACCCTATCATCAGGTAAAGTGAAGCAACCCAAAATGGCAAATGAAGGGGTGTGCAAGCTCTCCCGCCATTATTCCAGAGACCCCAGCCATGCCTTTGTTGAAGGCCACAGCTATATGTGCCATAAAGCCTTCTTGGCACCCCTTAAATTAGCTCACTCTCCATAAGTCCTATAGAGGACACTGCTCCATAATCAACACTGAATAATACAATTGCTAGTCCAATGTGTTTATGTACGTAAAATGGAGTACCACATTGTTCTTTGCCTGTGTCAGCAAAACATCCTAGCACAGGAGTGTGGCCCCCACATCCTGAAGCAGGCCTCCAGGCCAGGATCTTTAGCAAGCCACCTACCTACTGCTAAGATTAAGGACAGTGAGATAGATGCTCTACAGGATTTAGGAAAAAAATTAAAATAAGTCAGTTGAAATGATGACATCAAAGTAATATATATATTTATTTTAAAAAAACTAAATGGATTTACATAATAAAAATTTACAATAAGATCACACCTGCCCCTTCCTAATCCTGGGCCCCTGGGTCCCAGGTTAGACCCATGTCAGCCTCTCCTTGTGGGGGCCATGCACAAGATACATAACTCTGTAATCACAAGGGGGAATGGCTGAAGTTGGTTTTGCTTAGGAAGCCAACTACTCTTAATCACCATAGATGTGCAGAACAAGTGTTAAAAAAATACTAATCCAAGTCCCATACACATTACAAATGTTTTAAATCCCTTCTGTGTAAATGTAATTCAAACATAGCATGTAACATCTGTATGGATGAAGTTATGGTATTTTTTTAAAAAAAGAATTAAACCTATTTTCCTGAACAACTGCAAGATGTAACCTACCCACCAGAAAACTTACCTTTCCATGGGTAAGAGCAGAGTTCAGGCTTCAAAAGTGTTCACAGATACTATATTTAAGCTGTTGTATTATAGTTGTGCCTATTTAAGAACAAACTGAATAGAACAAGAATAAACTGAACAGAAGTGCTATAAGCTTAAACACAGAGATGTCCTAATGATTAGCTGTGGAAATACAGGCTATCCAAATTTAACAGCAAAAGGGATGTTCATGGAAGGAGTGTAGATTCTCTACTCACCCCCCAACACAGTTTACTTCCTGGTGTGTTTTTCTCCTTAGTTGAGCTCCAACATCTGATGTGTGTAGAGGTAGGTGAAAGAAGTTTGAGAAGGGAATGGGAGGCCTGCAGGAGACTTAGGCATGCTTCAGCATTCCTCAGCCAGATACCTCTTCTGTTGTCAATATCAAATCCCACAACCTTCTGGTGGTAACTGGGGCAGTATTACATTTTAGGTATACAGAACTGCACCTATGACATCTTGTCTAGCATTCAAGGAATATTTGCAGAGTAAATGTACACGGGAAAATATGCCTTCTGTTTTAAAATGTAAATAATGCTTTATGTTGGTGGAATTTAAACAGTAAACATATCAAAATGATGGCTCCCTTGCATTCTTTTCCACCCTGAAATGGTATCTTTTGGGCTGGTAGATATATATATATATATATATATTATGTGTCTTATATGAATCATGTATGTCTGGGTTATTGCCCACTAAAATAGAAGAAATGGATGGATGATTTACACCATGCCATCCTAAAATCATTGTGTGGCTGAAAAATTCAGAAAATCTTTGTTTCATGACCTAAACTGCAGGCTCTTGCTACTGACTGCTGTGAAACAGGTCATGACCCAACAGAGCTTATCAGAGAAATTATGCCCCTCATCATATCAGCTTTCAAGTGTATTCAAATTCTTACAGTTCAATGTTAGTTGCTATTCACATTGTGTATCCCTGCATGGCAGGGGTTTGGACTGGATGGCCCTTGTGTTCTCTTCCAACTCTATGATTCTATCAACTATATAACACAACAGTATGAACTACCTCCTTATAAATCTTTTACTCTGACAAAAAAAAAAATACCAAGCTGGATTTCATGCTGATTTTTGTTTGGGGAAGGTAGCTCTTTTATATGCTGGACTGGAACCATTTTAGCTTCTGTGTAGTGCTGTATTTAAGCTCAGTTGAGTGGCATTAGCTCTGAAGAAATTCTTTTTAGAAGCTCTGCAGGTTGATTTTAAAGTTGTATTCCCCTGAAGAAGGCCATAAAAATATTTCCAGGCCAAAACATGTTGGGTTATTTTCAAGAAGAGAGCTGCCGGACTCAGCCGCATCACTGGTGTCTCATTTGCGGGTCTAGTCTGGTCCCCGACTAGCCCGTCGGCCCACATGGCAGCCAGCATGGGGGTTCCATGGTTGTCTTCCCCTTCCCAGCCTGCTCCGTGGGCCGGGAAGGGGTACGAAACTGAGAAACAATTGGGGCAGGTCACTCCTGCCCTGATTGGTTACTCTGAAGGGAGGTGGGATACTGTTGCCTTTTGCATAAGTTTTTCAGCAGTTTTGCTGAAGTTTTCCAGCAGTTTTATGACTGCTGCTTTACAGCAAGGGGGTTGGGTATATGTACCTGGTTCCCATGCTGGATCAGTCAGTAACTCTTAGAATCATAGAATTGGAAGAGACCTCAAGGGCCCTCCAGTCCAACCCCCTGCCCTGCAGGAATACACAATCAAATCATTCCCAACATATGGCCACCCAGCCTCTGTTTAAAAACTCCAAAGAAGGAGACTCCACCACACTCCAAGGCAGTGTATTCCACTTCCAAACAGCTCTTACTGTCAAAAAGTCCTTCCTAATGCTTAGGTGGAATCTCTTTTCCTGTAGTTTGAACCCATTGCTCTGTGTCCTAGTCTCTCGAGCAGCAGAAAACAAGTTTGCTCCGTCCTCAGTGTGACATCCTTTCAAATATTTAAACATGGCTATCACTTCACTTAACAGATTTTCTAGCCCTGTGCCAGAATGGACAAACTGTGGAGGTCCTTAACCCCTCTGAGGGCTGCATCTTTCCCAAAGAAACAAAATAAGAAGTGTATGTTTAGCCTGAAAAAAAGATGGTTAAGAGGCGATATGATAGCCCTGTTTAAATATTTGAAGGGGTGTCATGCTGAGGATGGAGCAGGCTTGTTTTCTGCTGCTCCAGAGACTGGAACACGGAACAATGGATGCAAGCTCCAGGAACAGAGATTCCACCTCAACATGAGGAGGAACTTTTTGACAGTCAGAGCTGTTAGGCAGTGGAACACACTCCCTCGGAGCGTGGTGGGGTGGGGTCTCCTTCCTTGGAGGTCTTTAAACAGAGGCTGGATGGCCATCTGTCAGGGATGCTTTGATTGTCATTTCCTGCGTGGCAGGGGGTTGGACTGGATGGCCCTCGTGGTCTCTTCCAACTCTACAATTCTATGAGTCTATGAGTCTATGAGTCTATGTCCCCTCTCAACCTTTTCTTCTCCAGACTATACATGCCCAGCTACCTAAGCCGTTCCCCATAGGGCATGGCCTCCAGACCTCCCACCATCCTGATCACCCTCCTCTGGACATGTTCCAGCTTCTCAATATCCTTCCTGAATTGTAGTGCCCAGAACTGTACCCAGTATTCCAGGTGAGGTCTAACCAAAGCAGAATATAAGGGCACTATTACTTCCCTTGATCTAGATACTATAATTCTGTTAATACAGCGTAGAATCACATTGGCTTTTTTAGCTGCTGCATCATACTGCTGACTCATGTTCAGCTTGTGGTCCATTTCAGGAGATTCCCCCCCTTTCCCAGCTGTTGGGAGAAAGGAGAGGGGAAGGGATCATCAGGCAGATGGGGCCTGGCCAGGACTCCTCCTCCTTCATCAGTGGTGGTGTCAGTAGTAGATTGACAGTGGTATCATCGATCAGCACTCGTTCGGTTGATGTCTGGGTCTGGACATGTGATTTGAGCCAACCATTGCAGCTGTTATCAATAAAGTTGTGGCCTTTATTGCCAATATTTATCATTACGTACCAATATATCGTTCCAACTGATATTACGTGTCTGTCATTATTTAGGGAAGAGGGGCGGGGGGAGAACATCCGGCCTAGACACGCAGTAAAATCTTTTTTTCCCCAGCACCTGGAGACTTCATCTCTTTTCCACATCACATAAAGATTTGATTTAGGCAGACAATTTGAAGTTCCCTTTGCTCTGTTCCTTGTAAATATTGATCACTGACAGTCCCCTCAAGGAAGATCTGCTCAAGACAGCAGCAAGAATAGCCATAGCATTATCATCAGTATCTTTGGGAATAGGATTATTTTTACTTTTTCATTTGCAACTTGATACTGGCCACCATGTTCTCATTGTGAGTGAAAAGAGAGGGATAACCAGCCATCCCCCCCCCCCGCAAAAAAATCTAGCTTGTCTCAACCTCGCTATGGTCACTGTCTGTTGTTTATTTTTATTTTTTGTATAAAGTATGTTTTAATTCCTGAATTATTTAATTGTATTTTAAGGGGGGTGGGATTGAGGGTTCGGGATGTATATTTTAATTGTTGTAAGCCCCCCCGGTTGAATTTCATAGAGGGGCGGGATAAATAATAATAAAATAATAATAACTATTATTATTGTTGTTGTTGTTGTTGTTGTTGTTGTTGGAACTTGCCAGCTTTGTTCAGGCCTACACTCAGGATTTAAGGAATATATTTAATCAGTGACTCTGAGGCCAGGAAAGCATCACACAAGTCAACCCCTGTATCCGTGGGGGATACCTTCCAAGACCTCCCCCCCCCATGGATACCTGAAACCTGGATAACAGGGAACCCTATTATTTTCAATGAAACGAACACTGGAAGTTGACCACAGAATCACATTGGAGGAACTAGAAGTGCTAGAGAGAACATATTTTTTGGACGTGGATAAGTGAAACCATGGATACAGGGGCGACTTGTACTTCTTCACTGTAGAAAAGAATGTCCAATGCTCCTGCATACTTCACTACATATCTATAATCTCTGGCTTTTTTCTCTCTCTCTGGCTTTTCTTCGCAAATGAAGATTCAGGAAGGACTCATCCCACGCTTTCTGCAAGCGCGCTGATGACTATAATATAAAGCTTAATTAACCCTTTAGGTCACGAAAGCAGTCTTCCTTTATGTTCCACACAGTAAGCCCAAAGCAAGCAGCATGAATATTCAGGTCCACTTGAAAGCCTGAAGTATCTCATAGCCATTTTAAAAGCTAATTCCTATACAGAAATACACTTGTAAGAATTAAACTTACAATATGCAAGTAAATCAATACATGCAACAATACAGAATTGAGTTGACTATCACAACTCTATATATTCAGAAGACATAGGCAATCCTGGCTAATGTGGAGGTTCAGTCAGTAATGACCACAGAAACTGAGTTGGTCTTTTCTGCCAGTACTTTGCAAACTATCTGATGTGTGGAATGAGCAATTATTTTAATTCCAGTGTGCCAGGGTCTGGCACCATATTTGTGCCCACTGGTTACAACTGCTTCTTTCTTTCCTGGAAACTTGCCAGGGACCAGCAGCCAATGGCTCAGGGATCAGCACCAGTCTAGGGACCCCCACTTTGAGTGGCATGGCTTTAGAGTACTGATGAAATCAGCTACTATAAATCACCACATTTCAGAATACTGTACTGTAATACCAAAAAACACAGTGTATGTAAATAATTCAATGTACACTTACTTTCTTGCAACATATTGCTACGCTATTAACTTTAGAAACAAAAACTGCATCACAGAGAAAGTTTCTATTAAGGGCAGACCAGAGATTTCCGAGATTATCCAACTATCAGAGAGCATGGATAGCTTTAATATGTCCATATTTCACAAAAAGCCCCAGGTGCTTTATCTCTGGAGACAGGTTTCCCAACTAAAGTACTGTATATCCATTCCACCAACTGTCAAAAGTGTGTCTTTGGAAGACAATTACCCCCAAAGTACAGAATAATCTCAATCTATTAGAAGAGCCACATTTCATGGTACTTCTGACCTTTTAACTCAGATATTCTGTTTGTATTATAGCAACAGGAGACAGTCTTTATTATGCACTGCAGTTTATCACATCCCTAGGGCTGTGAGAACAACAATTCTTAAACACATATACTACATCAGTATGATAAAAAGAGAACATGTAAAAGCAGATAAATAGTTACTTTACACCTGCCATAAACAGCAAACCCAACTGAAATAATAATTAGAAGACTTCTAGCATCCTAATCAACTTGTTCCTGCTGCTTCTGAGTAAATGTTTTAAGAATTAACTGATAAAGTGCAATCCTGTGCAAGTTCACTCATAAATAAGTCACACTATATCTCACAGAATTTACTCATGAGCAAGAATGCACAGTACTGCAGCTGTAGGTACCCTTGGCTATTCAAAATAAAACAGAATCCCATGGCATTCTGAAGTCTTAACAAATTTATTACAAGGTAAGCTTTCCCTGGCTACAGCCCACTTCAGCAAGGTATAAAATGTTCTCTAAAATTTTAAGATATATAGTGCTTCCCAGTATAGTAAGGGAAGAGGAGATGATCAGCAGTGAAATCAAAGAAAATGTAAAGCCAATCCAAATAGTCTCTATTTTCTAGCGCCATACACATTACCCAGCTTGCTCATCCAGTGTTTTCAATAGCTTTTTATTCTTATTCAGTTTCTTCAGAGCCTCTATGTCCATATGAGGGATGTCAACTGCTTTGGCTTCACCACAGTGCTGCTGCTACCCAGCACACAAATAGAGAATTTAAGCTGTGGAGCAAACTTGAGCAAACTTGACAAAGAAACAGAGGACCTCACAATGTCCTGAATATAACTAAGCATCTGCACCAATACATATATTCACTGATCACACAGAAAGACAGTCCATTTGAATCCAATTTAACTACTTAAATTAGTCACTTGGATCAAAAAAAAAAGTGCTTCAAAATATTTGCTCATGTTTTACAATCTAGGCTAATGTTCTGCCCAGGTGTACCTACTTTTAAACAAAAACATATGAAATATCCATTTAATAGCTCTACACCCAGTTGCCAACTTATTTAGCAACCATCTTTATTAGTGCTTCAATTCAGAATATATAATGCAGGGTTACCTCCAAAATTTTATTTTCTACCCTCCTGAACAACATTTAACAATTTGCCTGACCACCATTAAAAAATAACCCACTTTGCAAAAAACATAGATTAAATAACATTAAGAGTTTTATCAAATGAAATGCTTTTTTGTCAAAAAAGAAAGAAAGAAAAGAAAACTACAAAACAAGCAATCTCTAAACAAGGGGAGGGAGGAAATGTGGGCCATGGGCTGCACATGGCCCCTGGACCCACTTTTGTGGTCCTTGAAACCTTGAAATCCTGAGCAGTCCCACAATTAAAAAAAAAATCTGCACAATTTTTGGCAATTTTTGCTCAAAGACCACACAGAAAGCCCCTCCAATATATGAAAACCCTCCCGCTCCACATGTCCTTCCAAATACCTCCATTTTCATCACAGTCTCTCTCAAAAATGGTCACAATTTTGAGAGAGACTGCAGAGGAGAACAGTAGTATTTGGGCTTGCTGCAGGGGAAGCAATCCAATCCAGTCACCTACCCCTGCTCTAAACAATAACAAATGAGGGGACATTACTGTTCTTATTCTAAAGCTGTACCTGAAATATCCTTCTGTAGAAGTAGCAAAAAGAGGCTTCTGTGCTAGACTGTGTAATAATAATGAGTCTACACTCCTATTCTACAAAGATTAAATAGCTCTCCTTTATTAACATGGCACTGCATATAAAATGTAGTTTCTAAATCAATTCAATTTTTATTCTTGGGATTCCAGTACTATAGCGGCAGGACTGGACTTAACAGCTGATTAAATGGAATAATGGCTGGCTATGAAGTCTCATCAGCTAGAATTTGCTGACCCTGGTGAAAATATTGACATCTTCAAATCAGTTGAAACATATTCTAATTTGTTTCAGTTCACACATTACTAGTTGCAATAAGCCAGTCAGCTTCTTTTTAATTGTAATTGTATCATCTATAGGATCATAAATTCTCTTTTACTGCTAACAACCATAATTGTTTGATTTTGAAAATAAACATCTTCAAAATCATATAATAGTATTGAATATGTATAATATTATCTATCTATATATAAAATGCTTGGGTATTTTTCCGTGCCCAGTGTGTTGACTGGCTGCCTAGGAAACACACCTAACCAATCCCCTCCCTCCTCTCACTCCCTCAGTCAATCACCACCCACATGCAAATTCTCTCTCTACCTCACAATCCACTCCTGCCACTCAATCTACATCTACACCAGCAATCTCACAAGGGCCCCTCCCTCAGCCACTCACCACCCACAGGCAAATTTCCTTTTCACCTCAATATTAATTATGTTTACACTGAAATATATGAATAAATACATAAAATGACTTATTAATATATAACCTTTCAAATCTACTCAAGTGGCATATGTTACACTGGATACAGCGAGTTGTATTATACTTGCGTTATGACATTTCTCTAATCCAACTGCCAGAAATGCAGACTGTTCTCTTGCAACAGCATCTCCCAAAATCCATTACACAAATACAGTGGACCCTTGGTATCTGCTGGGGTTTGCTTCCAAGGCCCCCTGTGGATACCAAAATCTATGGATGCTCAAGTCCCATTATATGCAATGGCATAATAAAATGGCTTCACGTATATAAAATGGCAAAATCAAGGTTTGCTGTTTGGAATTAGTTTTTAAAATATATTTCCAAGCCCTGGATGGTTGAATCTGTTAATGCAGAATCTGTGAATACAGAGGGCCGACTGTATGCCTTAATCACAATTTCCCCACCTAATTTCCATTTCTCTCACTTTCTTGAAAGTGGCAACACTGAATTTGAGAGGGATACAGGCTAAAAATTAGGTTCAGAGTAATACCAAACCTGACAGTGCCAGAAAAACATTTATCCTTCCATGGGTCATAATTTTTCAGACAAATCTGCAACTCCACAATCTCCAAGACCCCAAGGAAAGACAAATTTGATTTTATTTGTCCAATCTTGAGAAAACAAGTTTTACAAGACATGAACTAAAGAACTTAACTCTCAGCCATGAACAAACATTCCCATTTAAAAAGTAATTTTCATGTCATGGGCCGTTAAACAGCACATTGACTAAGAAGATGGCTTTTCTTGCTGTCTGAACAGCACATTCCTATTTGAAAATTCCATTCCCAGCATTACAGTATGCTGTAACAACAGCAGCAGGCCTAGCAAAAGTAATCCTTGAAGTTCTTCTATGGTGTGTGTATTTGAGTGATCTGAACTCAAGAAAACTATTTAGAGATTGTCCACCTGTCTAGTTTTGGCAGGGACATTCCCCATTACTTCTCTGTCCTTCCAGTTTCTCAGCTGTGTTTAAAATGTCCCAGTTTATCTCTCCTCCTCCCACTTCATCCCTTTCTCAACTTTCTTCAGTTGCTGCAAACTGCCTTCAAAGTGCAAGAGTAGTTTGTGCGCAATTAGTTCAGCAGAAGGGAGAGGAAGTGGCTGAATCTTCACCCTTCCCTGAAGACTGGGGTAAAAGCAAACTGCTGCAGTCTCTCATGGTCTATGTATTCCTCAAGAGCTTTTGCCACCACACTGATGTTGCTTGGCCATAGTGTGTCAGCTTTTATTTGTTAAATCTTATGAAACAACAGTTGGGAACTCTGGTCATCAAGATACCATCAGCCTTAAGCATTATAGCACATGGGGAAGAATGATGGAAGTTGCAGCCCAGCTGCACCTGGAGAGCCACAGCTGCCCACCCTTGGTGAGAATTAACATGCGTACAAATGCTATGGCTTCTTAAAGGCTTAAATATCTTCTGTCCTCCTTTAAGTTGCACAGAAGTTGAATCTTATTTCTTTTGATGAAACTAATGCTACTATTGGCACTCTGGAATTTGTTGAGATTGTTTGTACAGTGAAATTCAACAATTGTGTTTTGACTTTTTAGACTTTTCTAAAAGGGAAGAGTGGCTCTTGAATGCAGATGTCTTCTGAAAATTCAAGTGTGATAAAAACCAAAGTCAGTACAAACATAACCTTAGAAGTCTCACAAGACTCAGTAATTTTGAGACCACATGTTTTCCATAAATTACATTATTTGGTCTTGAAGGTTTACTATTCTACACAGACTACATGTATTTAAAATTGTTCTTTATTACTGTATTTACTCTACAGCTCAGCTCTAGTATAGCAAACAGATCCCAGAACTGTCAAATTTCCATCTCATGTTTAAACTAATTTATAAGGGGAGAAGGGAAAACTTTTAAAAGTATGTGTCAAGGATCTGTCTTCTTTCTGCTTGTGTTACTCTGTAAGTGCCATGGGCATTGTTTGTTGCTATATAAATCACAGTAAATGCCAGCAACACTTATGATTTTGTGAAAAAATGCTGACCATAAATTCCTGCTACTATTTACAATAATCTGCAGTAATATTAAAGTTTACTTGAGATTTAATTTGAAAGGTTACAAAATGGACTCTTAGGTTAAACTCTCACTTTCTACTTTTTTTTTAAAAAAAAAATAGCCAAATAGTTTGAATAACTCAGAAGCTACTTTTTATCCAAATGGTTAAACATTGCTGTAGTTTAAATCTATATGCAGATGTGAAGTTCAGTGGAACCCATTCAGTGCTTTTTCCATTCTAACCTACCTCATATAATTGGTCTGCAAATACAGTATAACCGAAAGATATTGGAAAGTATAATCAGAGGCGAGGTCTTAAAACAAGGAGAAATTATAGAGCAGTCCATTCTTGGCTTATCAGTCTTGAGTGAGGAATAGCATTTCACCTTACAGAGGAACACTAGTTACTGGCAATACTGTAGAAAAGTCCAGTATAACTATGATTAGAAGTTAGGGGTTTCAATCTGTAGGCATCCTGGAGGAACAACAGGGCCATGCATCTTGTTGATACATGGCCACTTCTCCAATACCACATTTCAGAGCCTAATGACAAGAGGAACATCAGAGGTGTTTCTACATCTTCAAAGCCTATAGGCAAACTAGGAAAGCTCCAGGAGAGCAGTGCTGTCTAGTTGGCAGAGCAGCTTTTCTACTGTGTCCTGTGATCCTTCAGCTAGCCTTTGGAAGGGGTTCGGATCATTTTGCCCCATTATCTTTGTTAACTCATTTTTATTTTGGGGCTGTAGAGGGGAAAGGAGGGCATTAATCCCAATAAGAATTCTGAACCCCCCCCCCGCCAATGAGATTCTCAATATTTCTAGCACTGCAGTAACTTAAAAATTCAGTTGAGCATTTCAAAATATAGTTTAGGCATCCAAAGAAAATGGGCAGATAAAGAGAACACAAACACAGCAAATATAATAGTTTTAAGTTTACCGAATAATTTTCACTCTCATCAGTGCAAAGAATCTGTGGACTGAATAAAAGTTTCACAGGGAAGGCAATGCTCTTCTTTTGCCCTCCTCTAGTAGCTAAAACTCTGAATCAATTGATCTGTTAGATCAATTTTATACTTTTAATTAATGAATAAAGGTGTCCTCAATTCAAAAATATGCATAAAACACTTACAAAAATTGCAGATGACAAGGAACCTTTGTACTGCTATGTAACCTAGACATTTAGATGTCTCCTCATATTACCCTGAAAAATGGCACTAGTAGAGTTGCATTAATGTTACATATCTTCTTTTATGGGTAGCCACAAAATTAGCTGTGCACTTAAGATACCCCAAGCAAAAGCAATGGAATATGCACCAATGTGTAAACTGAGTTTGGGCCTATTAAATAGGTCAAGGAGAGGTGTAACAGAAAATGCAGGAATAGGAGAGAAAACTTATTACAGGTTGAGTATCCTTTATCCAGAATGCTTGCAAACAGAAGTGTTTTGAATTTCTGATTTTTAAATATTTTTTAATTATTATTATTTTTTGATTTTGGAATATTTGCATATACATAACGATATATTTTGGGGATCGGACCCAAGTCTCTCCCCACAGTAATTTATGCTTCATATACACCTTATACACTTAGCCTAAAGATAATTTTATACACAACATTGTTAATAAACTTGTGCATGAAACAAAGTTTGTATACACTGAACCATCAGAAAGCAAAGGTGTCACTATCTCAGCCACTGATATGGACAATTTTGGATTTTGGAATATTTCATATTTCCTAAGGAATACTCAACCTGTACTATGCATAGCCTTCATAGTGGAAACTGGAAGGCACTCCAAGGAAGATCTAGATGTGTCTAGCTCATGGCCATGAAGAGACACATGGGAGAGAAAACAGGTTCCCAATCCTCTTCTGTTATGCTCTATTTAGTGCATGTACCGTGTTTGACAAGTAGTAGTGCACTCCTCCTTCTGAATGCAACTCTTCAGTGCCTTATCTTAGGGCAGAAGTAGGAAGCCTTTGGCTCTCATCCTACAATTGCCATCATATCTCAGTATTAGTAGGGCTACTGGAGTTAAACATCTCAGCCTTAGGCTCTTTCGGACTGTTCTAAAAAACATAACTCTTCACAATATAGCTCCTCAGGTTTTGCTGGATTTTGCCATGTGTTGTCACCCCTGTCTCCATCTGGTCAATTCTTTTGTGGGGCAGCAGGGGGTGGGGAGGACTGTTTGTAGCAATTTCTTGGATTTCTTGGACTTGCACTAAAGTTCTTCCAAATTCTTTTTTTTAAACAGGAGGCTGAGGTTGTCCCATGTTTTAAAGGACACATTTTCTTCTCTTTTAAAAAAAAAACTTAAAGAGTTGTAGTGCTATAGTACAAAAGTGCTATTTCACAGATGCACTATAGTGCTATAACTGTAAAAAAAAGAGAGAAAAGAGAACACTACTTTGTAATTTTGAGACATAGCAGAACAAAAAGAAAGCCAGAGAGTAGTATAAAATGTGTGGTTGGTGCTGGGAACTGCCTGAAAATAGTCCAGGGTGACATGAATATCATTTGTATATTTAAAAAAACAAAAACCTAAGAATTACAACAATATATATTGCAACCTTCCAGTACATTTGCTCCATCTGGAGGAGTCCCTTGTCAAAAAAACATTTCTCAACCCTGTCTCAAGGTACAATAATAATAATAATAATAATAATAATAATAATAATTTATACCCTGCCCCTCTGCTAAAAACAACTGGGGCGGCTTCCAACAATTAAAACACTACAATACCGACTAAAAGCACCACCCACCCCCACCCTCCCCCATAAAAAGACATTAAACAATATAAAATTAAAACCACCTAACTAAAATCACATTAAAAAAACAAATATAAACAAGACTAAAAAAAGGCCAGGAGACGCAGCTCCTGAGGCCGGGATCTAATCAGGAAAGGCCTGCCAAAAGAGATCCGTCTTTAGTGCTTTTTTAAAGCTACTTAACTCGTCATCTGATGGATCTCATCCGGCAGGCCATTCCATAATTGGGGGGCGATTACCGAAAAGGCCCTCTGGGAGGTTGCAGACAGCCTAGATTTTTGTGGCTGAAACAAATTCCTCCCAGAGGACCAGAGTGCGCAGGGAGGATTGTATGGGAGGAGGCGGTTCCGAAGATAAGTTGGATCCAAGCCATTTAGGGCTTTAAAGGTAATAACCAACACCTTATACTGGGCCCGGAAATGCCTGTATGCCTGTAGACTCCAACAATGTCATAGTAAGAAGCTGCCACACCCACTGTTCACAAGTCCTATATGTTTATATTTAACAAATATATATTTTAAAATACAACACTAACATATATGTGTGTGTGTGTATGTAATCCTACATTACAGCAATCCAAGACAGTACATACATCAAATATGAACCATGAAAGTGCTCAGATTTCAAATATTTTAGCTGGCATTTTTGTCACTTATGTCAAGGAAGACAAGCAAAAGAATTAATGGTACAACAGACATAGGTCCCTTTTGATTCTTCCACCTTGAAACTGGTCTTCAGTCATTTCCATCTCATGGTTACCAGTAGTGAAGAATATGGTTGTCTTCCTGCATTTCCCACATAGAAAAGTCATTCAGTTTTTTATCTGGAATATTTTTCATGCAGAAGTCACTCGCTTTAGTGCAACCTGGAGGGACTTCTTTAAAATTGTTTTGTTGAGGTCAAGAGCAGAAGATAAGCGATGCTGGTGGGCCAATGTAATCTAGACAGGAAAAGAAAATGTAAGCTATCTAGTGGAAGATGTCATTATTTTATCATTGTCCCAATTCCTTAGGGCTGTTTTTTTTCTTTTAAGTCCCTATGAAAGCATATTAAAATATATACCATTTCCTTAATATTATTCATTCAACATACAGTAATAAACGAAACATGAAACAAGGATATTCCCATAACCTTCAATGTGTGATAACAAGACTGGAATCACATCAGATAGGTAGTACCATATTCTCTAAGAAACTGGGAGGAAAACGTATTGCCACAGTTTCTTAAAACCACATTATCTACGCCAATTTTGCCTTACAGATCTTTTCAACCAAGTTTGTGACTCAGCCTCAGTATTCAGCAAAGTGGAAAGAGAGGAGAAATGAGGCAGTATGTGTTCTCTCCCCCTGCCCCGATATACACCTACACAAAAACACATGCTACAAAATGACCAGCATTTTCACAGAAAGCAATGAAAGTTTGATAGGTTAAATTTCCAGAAATGTTAGCCTTTCCCACCTGCAGCACCCCTCTTTCCAAAACTGATGTTTTCTCAATCTAATACTATGTGGGTGCATGTATGCTGTCCCCACCCCATCCGCAACCAACACCAGATGCAGCCATCTGGGGCTGATAAAGCAGTGCATGCCTGCAGCAAATGAAGGAATCAGTACTCTACATGCTAAGGTATGAAACAGATACATTTCACTAGTGGGATGGAATGGGTCAATTAAGGTATGTAACAGATTAAGCTGCCATTTTCTGTTTTCAAAATTCCTGGTGCAATTACTCACATTCTTTTGGTATTTGGTCAGTAAAGTCAGAAACAGTTTTGCATAATGCATTGACGCCGCAAATTCCGGAGCCATCTGACAAAGATTTAAGACCAAAACATTGAAGAGCTCAGTAGACAATTCTACCTGAAAAGAGAAGTAGAGATGAGATTGTGGGGGAAGGAAAAGACACTTACCAATAATATTAATCACCTCAACTCATTATAATTGGTTAGATGGTCTCAGCACAAAAGCCATTCTGGTGAAGAGTCAAATTAACACAAGGCCAGTAAGATGTTGCCCAGGCAATGTCTCCTTGGAAACTAAAGCAACTCAGTCCATAACCACTTACGTCCCGCATATCAAGATGATGACCTTAACATATTCCACCTTTTACAACACACGTACTTGTTTCAAGCTTGTTGTAAAGAGAAGGGATTGAAATGGGATCACCAAAGAACTGGCAACCCACCTGTTTGAAGAGAACAACTGTATTCAATTCCATCCCTTCTAATTATTGAAACCCAGGAGGACTTAAAATGCATATAGTTACCTGTCTTCCCAGCAAAGAATGCACAATTGCAAGGAGATCTTCTGACCATGGGACCTCTATAATATGGCTGAAAAGGAAAATGGGGTAAAGCGGGGGGGAGGAGAAAGAAAAGAAAAGAACACAATTACAGATGGACTTTGTGCTGTTCAAGGGGAGACACAGCTCCTGAGGCTGGATTCTAGTGGGGAGGGGCCTGCCGAAAGAGATCTGTCTTTAGTGCTTTTTTAAATGAACTCCACCCAGGGACAAGGGGATTTCCAGCAGACAATGGATCATTAGCCAACCATTAGCCAAACAGACACTAATCCTTTTTGCATATCTCCCCCCAGGAACTAACTATTCAGATACACAAATTTACATATCCTCTCCAACAGGGGTTCACAGTATATAAACTCCACACACACTCCTACCCAACCATTCTCTGAAGATGCCAGCCACAGATGCAGGCAAAGTATCAGAAATAAACTATTCCAGAACACGGCCTCATTTCCCCATTTCATTCTCCAAATCCTTATCTTCAATGCTGCCATCCATCATATTCCGAATAAAACTTCTCTACAAATATATTCCTCCCAGATGACTGCATTCTTTGTTCTTCTATTTAACCAAATTTTGGGCACCTAAATAGTTAACCCCTTTGCCTCTGGCACCCTCCACTGTTTAACTTCTCATGTTTCCACTCTCAGTCAGAGCAAGGTTCACTTTCTCATAATAAACCCTTCTCTTTTATTTGTTTTAAATCCAACTTTAATTGGAAATTGTATGAAAGGGGAAAAACAAAAACAAATTTCCAAATCTAAGAAGTTACCTTTTTCACCCCAAGTTCCAATTTTTATATTTCATTCTATTTGTGATCTTTGTTATTTTACAGAATATTCTCTTCAGAATTACTTCCTCATGTTTATCCAAATAATTGTAAGATTTATTGTCAAATTGGAGCATGTCCAGAGAAGGGCAACTAAAATGGTGAAAGGTCTGGAAACAATGCCTTATGAGGAGAGACTTAGGGAGCTGGGTATGTTTACTCTGGAAAAAAGATGGTTAAGGGGTGATATGATAGCCCTGTTTAAGTATTTGAAGGGGTGTCACATTGAGGATGGAGCAGGCTTGTTTTCTGCTGCTCCAGAGACTGGAACACGGAGCAATGGATGCAAGCTCCAGGAACAGAGATTCTACCTCAACATGAGGAGGAACTTTTTGACAGTAAGAGCTGTTCGGCAGTGGAACACCCTCCCTCGGAGCATGGTGGGGTCTCCTTCCTTGGAGGTCTTTAAACAGAGGCTGGATGGCCATCTGTCCGGGATGCTTTGATCGTGATTTCCTGTGTGGCAGGGGGCTGGACTGGATGGCCCTCGTGGTCTCTTCCAACTCTAAGGAGATTATGCCCTGATCAATGAATACGTTAACAGGCACAGGTGGCTAATACCACCAGCCACATTCATATGTAACACTGAGCCAAAAATCCTGGGTTGATAAACCTGGATATGCACAAGCAGTATATGGGTTAAATTTAAGCTCACTCTGTTTAATATTAGAAGCCAAACACTATTTGATGGAACTCCAATGTAACATTTTGCATTACAAGATTTACCTGAATACCAGTCTCACATATTCAGGTTCCAAACATTCCTCAATTAGCTTGCACACGACCTTTATCTGCTCATGGCCTGCAAAAGTAAAGGTAGAAGGCTTAAAGTGTACATCTGATATAGTGCAAGGGATGGTACAAAGAACATTGTTAAGTAATGACTTAAGTTGCTTGAGGAAATTCTTATTTAGTAATTTCTTTAACTTCACCTCAGAACTAGGATTCACCTACAACTTGTCCATTATTGTCAGTGGTTTGTTTCCTTTAAAAAAAAATGCTGTGGTGCCAGCTGGCCTACAACCCAGACCCTACCTGCTAGTCCTGAAAATGTGGGGGATATCTGATGATTTGGAAGGATATACTTTCTGCACAAGATCAGAGGCACTGTGTATAACTTTGCATATTTCTGAGTAGAGTATCAACTGGGGGGAAAGATTATACAATTGAGCCAATGCAGCCAAATGCATAGAAGTTGGGACTTGGACCTAAAAGACCTGAGGTCAAATTTCACCTTTATCACATGCACATAGTACAACCTGAGAGGTAGGCAGGTAGGGGTGTGTGTGTGAGTGTGTGTGTGTGTGTGTGTGTGTGTGTGTGTGAGAGAGAGAGAGAGAGAGAGAGAGAGAGAGAGAATTAATATATTGTATCTATGATACTATGAAGGTGAACAAAAAATAATGGGAAAATGGAAAACATTTTGCAAATTAAGATAGTAAACAACATTAAGAAATACCAGAGATTGCAGTAATTGGATTTAGTTCAAAGATGGAGGCAAAACAGTTTTTGGGGGAAAGTTTATAGAACATAGAAGCAAAACACCCAATAAAATGTTGTTATGTGTCCACACTTCTGTTGATCTATTTATGCTAACATTCAGCACATAACAAAGAAATCACATTGGAACAAAATGGTTGATAACACTGCAAAACTGCAGGTGCTGTTTCTGCTGAAGGCGAGACAGCCAGTGTGAAACTAGTCTTGGAACAGATAAGAAGCACAACAGCTGAAGGACTTAAAACATGTTTGGTTTGGTTTTGGGAAAAGGGCTAATATGAAACACATTGGTGCAGCCTAGGAAGGCAAAGACCTACTAAAGAACTTTTACAATTTTCTGGAAATTCTCAGCATGTACATACACCAGAGAAGTTCCACCAGAATTACAAATGGGCTCTGTTTCAAAATTATGTATAGTTATGGTGCCATCCCTGTGCATTATAAGTTTTTTTTTAATTATTTTTTATTCATGATATTTATCAACATTAAAAACATATTATACCAAACAGGCAGAGAATATCAGTATCAACATATTCATCCATCACGTATCTACCTATGTACATGTCAGATATTTGTTTCATATCTCTTTGAATATCATGTACAACACACATACATATGTATATATCTCATCCTTTAGTCAGCTTACTATACATCTCTTATATTTATTCATTTTGTATGTTTTCATTTCAATCATATTCCCAGTCTTCCCTTCTCTTTCAGTTTTTTTTTCCTCCTCCTTCCATCCTCACTTTCTTCTGTCTCTCTGTCCCTATATCACACTATTCATGCAAATATAACCATTCTTCTCCATTCTCTCTTTTTCTCTCATTCCTTTCCTCATCTCTCTCATTCATGACTTCCTATCTAGTTTCCCCATGTTTCTCAGTATTTATGTGCATCATTCAATATTTAAATAGATATACATGTATAAGATGTTTATGAATTTCTACTTCTTTTTTGCTTTCCCTTTAGTGTTGGTTTCATATATTTATGTGGTTTCTTGAATCATTTTTTTTTTACTTCCCATTTCACCTTATTTGAAGATTAGAGTTTGTTTGACATTTGTATTTAATGTTTAGTATTTAGTTCACTGTCTTCCAGTTTCTCTCTCTCTCTCCATCCCTCTCTCTTCCTTTTTTTTCTCTCTCCTCTTTATGATTAATGTTCATGTTGCTGTTACAGTAAGGATCTATATGTGTGCAGACCCATATATATCTGCATATATCTATGTAGTACGTAAACTGTGGGTATCTAGCTTATTCCACATTAGTTTTTGACTTTTGTTTGCTTTCTAATGTATTGTGGAGTTTTTTATTCTTGTTTCCATATATTTTGATACCATGATCCAATCTTCTTTGAATGTCCCTAAATCTTTTCCTTTGATTAACGTTGTCAATTTGTCCATTTCTATCATTTCGTATAGTTTCTCAAGCCATTGATCTCTGGACGGCGTTTCTTTTTGTTTCCATTTATTAGCGAATATTATTCTGGCAGCTGCCATCATATAAAAAATCATCTTTCCACTTTGTTTTTCTAATTCTTGGTCTATCATTCCTAACAAGTATATTTCTGGTTTTAGTGGAAGCCTGATTTTCAAAATGTCTTGAATTGTTTTTTGAATCTGTACCCAATATTTTTTAGCTTCCTCACATGTCCACCACATGTGAAAAAATGTTCCGTTTTTACTATCACATTTCCAACAATTTGGTTTTGTCTTCTTATACATTTTTGCTAATTTGGACGGTGAAAGATGCCATCTGAAATACATTTTATAAACATTTTCTCTGATATTTTGCGATAGTGTATACTTTATCCTTGTATTCCACATTTTTTCCCAATTATGTATCTCAATTGGATGACCGACATTTTGTGCCCATTTTATCATATTTTCCTTTATTGTCTCCTCTTCAGTTTCCCATTTAAGTATTAACTTGTAAAATTTTGAGATCATATTTTTGTTTCCAGCTTGTATTATTTTTTCCAATTCTGACCTTGTATCCTCAAATCCTTCTAATTTTATATCAATCTTAAATCTCTCTTTTAGTTGCCTGTATAAATACCAGTGACATGTAAAACCTTCTCTTTCTAGTTCCTCTTGACTTTTCATTCTGATGTGACTTCCTTCTCCCGTTAATATATCTTTATACATGATCCATTTGTTTGTTGGCACACCTTCCCGGCTGAATAGAGCTTCATGTGGGGAAGCCCATAAAGGAATCTTAATACATAATCTATTTTTATGTTTTTTCCAAATTCTCAATAAAGACTTCCTAATTAAATGATTGTTAAAATCTTTATTCACTTTATCCTTATTATAAAACATGTATGCGTGCCATCCGAATCTATTATTGTCTCCTTCCAATTTTAGTAATTTGTCATCTTCTAATATAACCCAATCTTTAATCCATAATAGGCAGCATGCTTCATAGTAAATTTTCAAATTCGGGACATTTAAACCACCTCTTTCTTTGGAGTCTTGTAGCACCTTCATCTTTACTCTCGGTTTCTTCCCTGACCAAATATATTTCGATATTTCCCGTTGCCAATCATTAAACACTTTTTCGTTATGTATTACTGGAATTGTTTGAAACAAAAATATCAATTTTGGTAGTATATTCATTTTAATCACCGCAATTCTGCCCAAGAATGAAAGTTTTAAATTTTGCCAATTCTTCAGGTCCTTTTTAATTTTCGTCCATATTTTCTTGTAATTGTTTGAGAATAATTCAGTATTTTTATTTGTTATTTCAATCCCCAGATATTGAGTTTTCTTGACAACTTTCCACCCTGATTTTTCCATTAGGTCATTTTTTTCTTGTCTTGTCATATTTTTTGTTATTATTACTGTTTTTTCGCTGTTAACTTTTAGTCCTGTTAATAGGTTAAACTCTTCCAAAACCTTTAGTAATGTCTTGATCCCCCTGGTTGGTTCACCTAAAGATATGACCAGATCATCTGCGTACATTCTTAGTTTATATTCTGTTTTCCCCACCTTGATTCCTTGTATCGTGCTTTCTTCTTTGATTCTTTTATTCAATAATTCCATCACCATTATGAATAGAAGAGGGGACAGCGGACATCCCTGCCTCGTGCCTTTTCTAATTTGTAATTTGTTCGTCTTTTCCCCATTTATTAGCAGTTTTGCTGTTTGGGACCAGTAGATTGCCTCTATCCAGTTTGTAAATCTCGGCCCCACATTTATTGCTTTTAAGATCTCAAACATTACTGACCATTTAACATTATCGAAGGCCTTTTCGATGTCTAAAAAAATTAAGGCCAGTTTCTTGTCTCCATGGTTCTCCGCATATTCTATTAAGTCTAGCACATGTCTTGTATTATCTCTTAAATACCTTCCCGGTAGAAACCCTCTTTGTTCCTCCTCAATCCAGTCTTTCAAAACCTTCTTTAATCTGTGGGCTAATATATTTGTGAATATTTTATAATCAACATTTAATAAAGATATTGGTCTGTAATTTTTTGGTTCTTGTGGGTCTCGGTTCTCTTTGGGGATTAGTGTTATGTTAGCTTCTTCCCATGATTTGGGATAATTACCTTTTTTGATAGCTTCCAATGTCTTTTTCAATGGTATACTGAGATGGTCTTCCATTATTTTGTAATACTTTGGGGTGAAGCCATCCGGACCGGGTGCCTTGCCTATCTTCAATTTCCTTATTGCTTCTGTCACTTCCATTATCGTTATAGGTTGATTCAGACTTTGTTCTTGTTCTTTTGTAAGTTTAAGTAAATCTTGTTGTTTTAGGAAATTTTGGATATTCCAAATATTTCCGCTTTGATTATATTGTTTCCCATATAGATCTGCAAAGTAGTTTCTGAAGCATTTTTTGATTTTTTCCTGATCTGAAGATATTTCTCCTCCTTCTTTCACTTTGGCGATATAATTTCTATTTCTTACTTTCCCGAGTCTATATGCAAGCCACCTGCCTGGTTTGTTTGCTTGTTCAAAATATGTCTGTTTTATAAATTGCAGTTTTTTCTGCAGTTCCTCTGTTGTTTCCATTGATAATTGTTTTTGTAATATTTTAATCTCCGTGCTAATCTCTTTTTGGGAAGGATCTCTTTGAAGTTGCTTTTCTTTCTGTCTTATTTCTTCCTTAATCCTTATTGTTTTCTCATTTTTCTTTTTATTTACTTCAATACTTTGTTGTATAAAGAACCCGCGCATGACTGCCTTAGATGCTTCCCAAACTGTGATAATGTTTGTTTCTTCCTTTAGATTTTCTTCGAAATACCATTTTAATGTTTGCTTTGCTTTCTTTATTATTTCTTCTCTTTGTAAAAGACAATCGTTTAATCTCCAATTATATTCTTTTTTTTCTCTTTTCGTCTCTAATATTACTGGATTATGATCTGTCCAGATCCTTGGGAGAATGTCTATTTTCTGTACCTCTTTGCACATATTTCGAGATATCATAAAAAAGACTATCCTCAAGAAAGAATTATGTCTTTGTGAATAAAAAGTATAATCTCTGGCTTTTTCATACTTATGCCTCCAAATATCTACCAGGGATAGATTCTCTGTCATTATTTCAAATGTTTTTGGCAATTTCCCTTGTTTTTCTTTCACTTTTTTTGCTGATTTCCTGTCTATTTCTGGTGATATCACTCCGTTCCAGTCCCCACATATCAGCACTCTGTCGTGTTCATAATCTAGTATTTTTCCCATGAGTTTTTGGTAAAAGTCACTTTTCTTGTCCAATGGTGCATATAATCCAATAATTAATGTTTTTTTCTGCTGTATTTTTCCTATTACTCCAATGAAATGCCCCTCTGGATCTCTGAATAATTCTTCTGCTTGCACCTCCTGTTTTGTATATATTACTACCCCCTTTTTTTTCTCTTTAGCCAATGATGTAAATTCTTTTCCTAATTTCTTATTTTTGAGTAGATGAGCATCTTCTTGTTTTATATGCGTCTCCTGTAAACAAATTATATCTAATTTTTCCTTTTCTAAAAAGTGGAATATTTTCTTTCTTTTTTCTGGTATATTCAATCCATTTACGTTCCAAGTTCCAATCCTTTGATTTCTTTTCGCCATTTTGTTTCCTCAAATCTATGTTCCCACTGTCCCTTCCTCTTCTTCTTCTTTACTTTCTTCTTCTTGAATTTCTTCTTCCTCTTCCTCCTCTTCACCTAAATCTCTATCCTTTTCCCCAACTTCTTCTTCTTTTCTCACTTTTAATACATCTCCATATTTTATTCCTAATTCCTTCCTATACTTCTCTAAAAATTCTTCTGCTTTTTGGGGGGTGTTGATTTTGAAGTTCTTCTGTCTAAATCTAAATGTCACTCCTTCTAACTTCTCCCACCTGTATCTGATTCCATTTTTCCGTAGTTCAGATGTCAATAAATTGTAATTTCTCCTTTTCTTCAAAATCCTCAGGGGAATATCCTTAAAGATCATTATTTCACTTCCTTCTATCTGAAATCTCTGTTCAAAATTTCTTTGGAGTATCATATCTCTAGTTTTCTTTCGAATGAAATACACCACCACATCTCTAGGTGTATTTCTCTGCTTAGCAATTCTCAATGATATCCTATATATTTTGTCAATTTCCCATTCAAATTGAGATTTTGTTTTCCCAATGAATTTAGCCAATCTTGGAATCAATATTTTATATAAGTCTTCGTCTTTCTGCTCTTGGAGTCCTCTGATTTTTATGCAATTTTCTCTCCATCTTAACTCCTCCAATGCTTTTTGATCTTGTTCCTCTTCCTGTCTTGTCTCTAACCTCTCTGTCCTACCTTCCAGTTTCTCCAGTCTTCCTTCTATTTCTGTGACTTTCCCTTTAAGTTTTGTCGATTCTTCCATTATTTTATCAATTGACTCTTTAACTCCTTTAAGTTCTCTTTTCATATCTTGTTTAAGTTCAGTTCTCATTTCTTTAAATTCAGCTCTCATGAGTCTTATTTCTTCTACTAATGATAATTGACTTTGTTGGTTGAGTTCAATCGATGGTCTTCTTGCTGCTTGCACTGGTACTTTCTTTGTCGTCATTTCCCCCCCTTTTACTCCCCTATTCTCTCTTCCTTTAGCTTCTCCTATCTCTATTGTAGTACTGATCTTTTATCTGTTTCCCCCCTCTTGTGATTTCCTTCTTCTATTGTTCTCTCTACTTGTTTCTCTTTATATTTCCTCCTTCTGCAATAGCTCCAACTTATATATAAATGTATTGTTTCTTATTATTTAATGCTGATAAGTGTTATTTATCTTAAAACTCTATCTCTTCAAATCAGGGAATATGGTACGACTCAGTTGTCACTTCTCCGCCTTTTAACACTAACTGTTCTTGTGTTCTGTTACTTTGATCAATCAGGTCTCTTAATCTCTAAATTGTAGATATCTACAATTTCAATTTCAGATTCACTTTTTAATATCACTGGTATCAGTTATACCAATTATGTCAATTTATATCAACTCTTCAACAATTAGGAAATTAGATTTCTCGAAGTATATTATGAATAAGTTGGGAGAGCAAAAAATAGCAGAATATTATTTATGTGAACAAAGAGCTGTTTCCTTAAATGAATTTACCAAGTTTCAACCAAATTGCGTTTACCTCTTTGCTAACAGAGTTTGCTGACTTCAATTCCTTATAAGTGTCAAATTTCTCTCTGCAATCAATTTTGATATGTTCAATATTATAATCCAATGCTTATGTTCCAGCGATTACAGCAGTTTATACTCAAATGTAATTAAATCTTATGTACTATTTTCTACAGTTTTGATGATTTAAACCAGTTCTAGGTATCTCTTTCTGAGATAGTTTCCCACTTCTTCCTTCCTTTTATCTCACTTTACCCTTCTGTTTTCGTGCCTGCTTATATCCTATGCTTTCCCCTACCTTCCTTTCATTCACACCAACCCTTTATCCCTCTTCCTCTTTTTTCCCCTTCTACTTCTTTCCTTCTGTCCTCCTTTTTCCCTCTGTTTTATTTTGCCTTTTCTTCACCTCTTCCCTTCCTTTACCTTCTCTACCTCCTTTTACAAACCCTACTTCCCCCTACCTTCTATCACTTACTGCTCCCCTTTTTCATTCCTTCCCCTTGCAATCGTCTTATTATTGTCTTATAAAGTTTCCTTCCTTCTTCTCTCCTTTCAGTTCTATTCCTTAACTTCCCACGTTCCAACCGGCTTTATACTAACCCTTACGTCCCGTACCCAGCCCCCTCCTTATTTCTGATCCCGTTCCCTACCCTCTCCCTCCCTTCTCCCTAACCTTATCCTTCAAACGTTTTCAGTACCCAAACCCTGCGTTATCCTGATCCCGTTCCCAACCCTTCCCCTCCCTTCTCCCTACCCTTATCTTTCGCTATTTTCTGTACCCAGCCCCCTCCTTATTTCGGATCCTGTTCCCTCCCCTCCCCTCCCTTCTCCCTAACCTTTTCTTTCAATGTTTCCCGTACCAAACCCCCGCTTTGTCCCGATCCCGCTCCCAACCCTTCCCCTCCCTTCTCCCTACCCTTGTCTTTCAGTGTTTTCTGCGCCCAACCCCCTCCTTATTTCGGATCCCGTTCCCTACCCTACCCTCCCTTCTCCCTAACCTTGTCTTTCAGTATTTTCCGTACCAAACCCCCGCTTTATCCCGATCCCGTTCTCAACCCTTTCCCTCCCTTCTCCCTACCCTTGCTTTAGTGTTTTCTATACCCCGCCCCCTCCTTATTTCAGATCCCGTTCCCTACCTCCCCCCTCTCTTCTTTTACCCTTATCCTTCAATGTTTTTCATACCCAGACCCCGCCTTATCCCGATTCGATTCCCTACTCTTCCCCTTCCCGAACTCAAACCCCTCTCTCCCAATCCCCCCTTTTCCCTTCTTGAACCTTTCCTTATATTTATCAATTTCCCCCCCAAATATTCACTTCTATGTATTTTAAATTCCGTCATCCTCGCGTCTGTTCTTCTGATTTCTGCTGTCTTGCTTCTGTTCTGCTGTCCTCCTTCCTTTCTGCTTATAATCGCCTCTGTCTCACTCTGGATCGCCGTCTTCTTTCGCATTCAATAATCGCCTCTGTTCTTCTAATTTCTGTTGTCTTCCTTCTGTTCCACTATTCTTTAAATGTATCTTTCTCTCTGTCACAGTTACAGTCTTTCCTGTCTCGCTCCTTGCTCCTTTTTTTTTTCCTTCCTCCCCTTCTCAGTTTATTTCAGATGGTCATTTTAAATATTCTCAGTCTCAATCTCTAATTGTTGTTTTTATATTACTGTTAGTCCAAGTTATATTCTTTATATTATATTATATTATATAGTCTTAATATTCAGGGGTTTCCCCTTCTTTTCCACTGTTTTATTTCTCCACGTGTGTTTGTTCAAGGTCAGATTTCCCCCACTGTAGCGGTGATACAGCAGTTATGGCGTCTGTGCACCATATCAACTCCACTCAGCCGCAAATCTGCTGCTATGTTGCAGTTCTTATTGCACGTATATAAATCAAACAATATAAAAGCTTTATCAGTGTCCAAACCGGAGTTCTGTAGCACTCTCCACCATAAAAAGAAATATCAAAACCAAACTGATCTAATAATGATAAATGTCAATTCTACCAGAGTAGGATTAGTGGATCCTCGTCTTATCCAACTTCTTTCCTTACTTCTTACCACTTCCACAATAGTAAAGAATAGTAAAAGATGTTATATATCTGAGATATTTATATTATTTCACAGTCTTAAATGTCTCTGTTCTTCTCTGTCCTCTTTAGTTTAAGTCTCGTTTTTTTCCCCTTCTCTCTCTAATCTCCTTTCACTCCGTCTCTGTTTGCAGCTTGAAATCACTCTTTTTTTTCCCAGTTCGTTTAGCTGCCCAAGTCCATGAAACTTATACTTGAGATGCTGATGAATTCTGGTTTCAACTAGATACTTATTATTCTTGTTTTTTATATTTATATGTGTTTTCTTTTTCTTAAAATTGGTGGCCGAGCTTTGCTGGGGCAAAACCCCAGCTGCACTCACGCAGCGGTGGCTTCAGCTCCGATCCCCTCCGCTCCGTTCCTCCGATGATCTACTTACAGCCTTCGATCCTCGGGGTGCAGGACGGGCAAATGGATCTCCGAGAGCCCCTCTGGTTCCCCCGTGCCAGGGGGAATCTTCTAGCCCACTTTTGATGTTCAAAAGCCCGGGCTACAACTGCGTGATGCTAGACCTCCCTGAGAGCTTTCTCAGTGAAAGTCTGTTCGCTCCGCCATAACCAACCGGAAGTCCGATCATTATAAGTTTACTATAAAACAAAGATAGGTAAGTACAGTGGGCTAGAGGATTTTGGGGGTCCTCCTGGCATTGTGCATGCTGCATTTTCTAAAGCTGGAAAGGATGTTCCAGACAGTTCTCACTCCTCTTTTGGTGTTTTGGAGTTGTTGTTTTTTCTAGGGGGAATCAGGGATTTATGGCAAAAACTGTCCAAACAAGAATGCTTTTGGCGGAACACAGAGGAGTGGAGAGAGTGTTTGCCAATGTTCTGAAGACTGGGACTTATGGGAGTCATCCAATGATGGCTGAGAGCCATATGGGAATCTCCAAAGCCACATGCAACCTACACTATTCTGCCATAAAGAATGAAGGGTTTTTTCTCACTATGTAGCTTTCTTTTCCTTTGCCTACCTTGGTTTCAAAATTGACAAGATGTCGACTTGTTAGGCTTCCTATTCCTTCCCCTTTATTCCTCCCCACTCCTTTTTTTCTTTTGCTAACTCAGATGGAATTGGAAGGCTCCTCAGTCCCTCACTCTCCCCATCCAATGGTAACTATAAAACTAAAATATTAATTTGTTAAAACAAATAAGAAGCCTTGGATTAGACTGAGCAGGAAGAGAAAATGGAAGGTCCTAGAAACATTTAAATTGTATTGTTGTTGTTACTTTATTAGTATCTGTTTTGGCAATCACATTGTTTTATTACATATTTAAATAAATGATTCCTATTTTGAACTACTGTTATTTTGCACTATTTTGAAGTTTGAATTGTTTTGATACTTTTGTTGCTCCATTAAACTGTGTCGTTCATTTGCCAGATGGTTTTGCCATTTGGTGTCTAATCTTACTATTGCTTTTTTCCCCCTCAGGCTTCTGTACTGAGCTTCTTCAATTCATTCCAGTTCTAACCTTTTAAGCTGCAGTCTTTATCACTAATTAGGCTTTTCTCCCTTCCTGATGCACCAGGATGAAGAAACGCAAATTTCAATCCTAGATTTTTTAAAAAATCTTACCAGGAGTGTACACTCAAGGTTACAGTTAAGCAACCATGCCCTCCTTGAAGAGATTATAGTCCCATTTTTCTTTTGCAATTGATATGCAACTTTTTGTTCTTCCTGAAGATCTACTGAACCTATTCAATGGACTGTTTTGGATTGTTTGAGAGGTTCTGCCCCTTCTGATTTTTCTAGTTACCACAGAGCTCAACCAGGCTTGCTGCAAATATACCCCCTTCTCCCTGCTCAGTAGAGGCATTTTGGTTGTAGTCCTGTTTATGTTCAGTCACCTGAGCTTGCTTGTAGAATAATTTATATCTCCACTAAAATCTGAATCTCAGGTAAAACAAATGAGTATTAATTATTAGTATGCTTGATAAACTTACCTTTTTCTGGAGTGTTTACAACTGAATAAATCAAGGTGCAACAGACAGCGCGAGTATACTTGGAGCAGAACATCATCAGAGCGTTTGTGAGAGCCCAGGATGCTGGCTCAGTCAGCAAGAGAACCTACAGACAAGAAACAGTGCAGAGAATACTACCTAATACACAGCCAACAAACTTGCACACCAAGCTGAGAGTAGTTACACAGATCTTTAGTAATGCCAACTAAACCTATCTTTAGATATGAAAAGGCAGGTTCAGTTTGCCCTAAATTAACAATGATAAAATGCTGAAAGGAAAAGCAAACACCTTTATCAGGTTGTTTTGCTATGATATTGGAAATCAATGTTCATATGGGTTTGTTGACCTGGAAGCACTCTTTACCAAACCATCAACAACACACACTCACAAGAACCAAAGACAATTCCAGTCTGAAATAATCAAACCACTGGAAGCAAAGTAATCCAGTTAGTTGCACTTCAGGCTGGTTTGTAGATAACCACCAATGAAATTATCCAAATACCATTGTATTGATATTTTAGTGTTGTTATAGCTTATGACCAAGTCAATACATTTTATTTACTTATTTATTAAGTGACTTGCTCTTCCTCAAACACAGAACATGACAGTGGAGACAAAACCTCAAAGGTTTAATGGCCCATGTTAATATCTGGGAAAGCTGTCATTATGAGGTCTGCATTGATTCGTCATTTGACCACCTGGCTTTGTTCATGCACGTTTTGACTTCTCACTGACTTCTTGCTGCTTCTTAAATCTCTTCCATAAGGATCTGCAATCTGCTTCTAGGTGCATTTCTTATTCAGAATTCATTTCTCAAACATATATTTTACTTTCCAATTCAATTTAATATGTCTCAAGCACTTGAGTTAACTGGCTAGTTTATTTCTCCAAATAGGAACATTAATGCTTAAATTAAAACTTATATGCATATTTGTAACAAGACTTAGGCAGAGAGCTGATGAAAAAGGGGATGCAATGACCTTTAATGCCAAACTAGACATTATACAGAAGACACATGACATATTCTGCTGACTCCTCTTTTTTCATACAGAAGTAGCTGTAAGAACAAAGGGAATAAATCAGGCTAAATTAGTAAGAATAAGAATAAATCAGGCTGCTATTAGAATGAAAAAAGGGATCAATGGACAGCTCAGCCTCTTTTCTCAGATATTTTCCCATGTGAAATCCTCCTCAGATTATTTTCAGTCTGCAGGGGAGAAAGATATTTGTATTCTTCTCTTGCACACAGGAAAAAATGGGGGGGGGCAATTTTGAATTGAACAGTATTTGGTGGGAAACCTTCTAATTTTTCTGTTCCTAGTTAAAAGCTACCACAGCTACTGCTGGTTTTACTCTTCTCCTTTCTCTGCTTCCTTTTACTGTTATTCAGGGATGTTACAGATATCTTCCATCCATATGTAACAATTAGTTTGGCACTTTATCATATTCTTACTTGAAGGGGAGGAGGCTTAGGCACAAATATATAAGCAGATAAAATAGATAGCTCCTATCAAAGTAGATGACAAAAGCAGATGAGGAAGAAGATAGATAAGTAAAGATCTGAGTGGGGTGGGGTTTGGTTGGTTTTTATAAATAGCAGTGATCCTGGAAATGTTCACCACTGAAAGAGCTAGAGATACCTTTAACATTTATATAGTAACATTGTTCTGATCAAAGAACTACTGCTGCCTCTGCCAAAGATTAGGCTTTTGATTCCTCAATCAAATAAATTGCCAATACATACCCGGGTTACGAAAAGCTTTGCAACAAGTACTGCTGCATTACTATAGCTGAGATCAGGCGAGAGTGCCACTAACCAAGTGCAAAATTGCAGAAGTTCACTCTCTGGACACACTGAGAGCTGCAGTAATGAGCACAAAGCTTCCAACTGTAGGAAAAGAAAGAGAACACAAACACTATCATGAGTAATCTATTTCCCAGATATCATCAAAACTTGGTCTAGCTACAAATATGGTTCAACTTTCATCGGTTGCTTTCAATAATGGCTTGTGGTCTAGGAACATGTTTATACCTAGAAGCAAGCTCTCCTGAATGAAGTGGGACTTATTTTAAAGTAAGCCTGCTGAGGACTTTTTTCAAAACAGGTAGCTCTGTCAGTCTGTTGTGGGGGGTGGGGAGAACTGCATAGCACCTTAAAGACTAACGAGTTTTATTTGACCTAAGCATTTGCAGCCGCCTTCATCAAACACACAGAATCATGCTATAACACACATTTTAGTCTTTAGGGAGAGATATTGAAAAATTACTTTTAAGAAGAATTATTATAATTACGTGCTGTAGCTATTCATAATATAAGTTCAACACATCCTCTACCACTGTTCACTTATGCACAGGCATTATAGTCACTCTTAGTGGTAAGCTTCCATGTTCTGTAAGGTCTCACAGAACTTTTTGTTGGTTGTGCCTAGGACCAGACAGTAAGTCAACTTAGTGTACATATAAGAGTTGTTATTTCTTACAATAAAACATTAACAGTAAGTGTACAGTAAGAGCTGTTCGGAAATGGAATACACTGCCTCAAGAGTGTGGTGGAATCTCCTTCTTTGGATGTTTTTAAATAGAGGCGGGATGGCTATCTGCAGGGAATGATTTGATTGTGTATTCCTGCATGGCAGGGGGTTGGACTGGATGGTCCTTGAGGTCTCTTCCAACTGTAAGATTCTATGATTCTATTCTTTTCACCCTACTAACCTGACTTGGAGTACACTCATTCAGAATCTGCAACTCAGGAGGAGCAGTCCCATCAGAATGCTAAAAGTAAAAGAAGAAGCATTTAAAAAAAATCTGAAGACTAGAAGATGCAATGGCAAAATGAACAAAAAATAGCTAACACTTCTGTGAGGTTGTTATAAGACACAATGGTCTAAACCCTCTTGTTAGTCTTGACTAGAGTAGACCCATTCAATGCATGAAATTTACCCACATATAACAATTTATTAAATAGGTCTACTCTAGTTTGGACTAACAGGATATCAGCCTATAAATATTACTGGCGCATTTAAAGTAGAACAGTAAGATATAAAATAAATATATCTGCCCTTAAAATGAAAATAACTTCAAGTACACAGAACTTTCTCCAGGAGATGTTAAGTAAGACTATGGGGATATCTGTCTCAGGTGGAAATGCAATAACTAATACTTACATCAAACTGTAGCTGTAGCCGTTCCTTAAGTTTTGATACATGCACCTAAAATGCAGAAGAAAAATCACATAAATCACTCTTTGGTCTGTGCTTCAAATTACTCTCAAATAAGCAGTCTGAAAAGAATCTGACTGCAAAAGTAACTAAGAGTCAAGTTTTTAAACCATTCACAGTAATGCTGATTATGACCTACTCTATTATGTTGCTATTCTCCTTTATGGGTCTGAAACATGGGTCACCTATCGCCACCACTTACGACTCCTCAAACACTTTCATCAGCGCTGTATACGCACAATCCTAAATATACACTGGACTGATTATGTGACGAATGTTGCTGTCCTTGAGCAAGCAGGGATCACCAGCATTGAGGCCATGATATTGAGAACACAGCTGCGCTGGGCAGGGCACGTTTCTAGGATGGAGGACCATCGCCTCCCAAAAATACTACTCTACGGTGAACTCGCCACGGGTCAGTGTAAGAGGGGCGCTCCAAAAAGGCAATACAAGGACTCCCTGAAACAACATCTCAGGCTTGGCCAAATTGATCACCAACAGTGGTCCGCCCTGGCCTCACATCGGGAGGCATGGAGACGCACTATCCACAATGCTGCAGCTTTATTTGAGAACTCACGCCGAACAAGTCTTGAAGAGAAACGACAATGCAGAAAGAATCACAACCCAGAAACATCACCCAAGGAGACCTTCTGCTGTGTTTTCTGCAACCGGACTTGTTTATCTCGGATTGGCCTTTTTAGTCATTAGCACGCTTGCAGAAAGCGCGGGAGGAGTCCTTCCTGAATCTTCGTGTGTGAAGAAAAGCCAGAGAGATTATGTTGCTAGCAAACGAAGCAGGCAAAAAGGGAATGAGCATATAAATTCCTGGTTCAGAGGGTACACATGTAGAAATGCACTGGATCTCTTTAAGCCTTGTCCTATTTAAGCCAGGGTTTGTCCATCACCAATGGCAGACGGAACAGGGATGAAGGCAGGGCTAGTGTCAAGTCTTGTAAGAAGAGCTATGTTATTTGGAAGGTGCTGTCCCTAGGACACAGGCCAGTATACACTTGCTCTGATAGTCTCTTCCATTTTACACATTCTTCTCATTTTGCTGACTCTGATTTGGACTTGTTTGTGATGGAAGACATAGACATTTGTAATTTAAAAAAAAAAATGAAAAATTAAACAATAAGCATATACAGCATCTCCCCAAAAATATATCTACTCTTAACAGCTTATAATTCTTGAACTATTATTTTTTGCAATTTTGGGGGGGACAGTCTGGATTATATTAATTCGGTATCTTGTTATGGACTATAAACCCTGAAACTATAAACAGCTAAATCTCCTTAGAATCCTCTTTTCGTTCTTCACCTGTTCTGAGTAAACTCTCTTCCCCAATGGTCCCACCTCTTTCTCTTACCTACATACACACATAGACATGTTGTGTTTTATTACATTTTGTGAACAAATTAAACATCCACCTTTCTCTCTAACTTCTTCTGAATCCCCTAACGAACTCTCGCTGCCTTACCCTTTTAAATTGAAGGCAGGAACTTATCTTGTTTTTTTAAACTGATATGTAAGCTGCTCTCAGTCTTTCAAGCTATAAGGCAAGGTATAAATGCAATATATAAATACACCTTCCACCATAGGCAGCTCTTTACCAAAATTACAAAAGACCAAGTGCATAATATTACTGTGGGCCATGCTATCAACCTGCCTCAAGGCATGTTGATAACCTTGCTATTTTATACCCACCTTCCTGGCTTTCAACATTTTTGCATACACAGTCTTTGATGCACCAGATGTTTTGGATGTCAACTCTGAGAAGCCCCAGCCAGCACAGCCAATGGCAAGGGATTCTGGGAGTTTAAAAGTCCAAAACATCCAGAGGGCCAAATGCTGAAAACCGCTGGTCAAGCAGTGGTTCATTTATAGAGAAGATAGCTGCAAGGACTCACTGGTAGGAAGGACTATGTTCTATATACAAGGTGTCTTATAGAATCCAAGAATTTGTTTATACCTTGATATGATCAGGAACCTCGGCTGCGGTATCCTGTGAAGGATTCTGACTTGCACTCCCTCTTTCTATTGCATTTTCCTTAGGTGTACTTTGACAGACACTGTCACTCAAACTTTGAACATCTTCATTTCCAGAAACTTCCATCATGAGCTCATTCCCTGTGCTGGGCCCACCAGCTCCCTGCAGTACAGTATCCGATTTTAAAATGTCTGTATCCATTTCAGTGTCCAGTCGCAACCTCTTCCTCTGTCTCTCTTCTTCAAGATCCAGAGGTTCCTCAGCAGCTTTCTTGTTTTTCCTAGTCTGAGACCCAGAAATAGGAGTACCTCCACAAGGATTTAGGCAGGGATCTGCTTGTTTAACATACCAGCTTAGCTTTCTTTCTAAAATAGGTTTTTTATGACGGGTCATAACCTTCTGGCACAGATCTTTCAGCTGCTGTTCACAGACACCTGATAATAGCCCTGGTGTCAAAGAGCTCTTCCCTTCTAGTCTCATCTGTAGTAAATCCCTCAGTCTCTGCACCCATAGATCTGGGCTAGAATCCTGCCTAGAGGCCTGAAGAAGGTGGCTGAGGCAGTCTTTTGGAACTGTAGACTCTATGGTAAGCAGCAGGGAAAAGAGATTTCTCTGGCACAACACTGGAAGCAACAGCAGTAATGGTTTTCTAAAATGGCCACATGGAAGAAAGCAGGCAAGAATACGTTAATTTTGTCATCACCAAGATAAAATACTGACTCCCTAATAAACACAGGTGATGCAACTCATTGTCCAGCACACTTCAGGAACTATATACTATAGAAGTCACAGGACTACTGCCAAAACCCAACACCCTACCCAAGACTCTTTTTACTGGGCTTCTAGAGATTATGAGGAATAAACCTGGAGATTTCTGTATGCAAAGCCAATAGGTCTTCTCCCCAGCACTAATGGACATTATAAAGGAGAAGGCAAGCAAGAATTTGATATGACAATGTTATTTTCAATAGCACTCTGGTATCTTCTGCAATGTGTAGTTCTGTCCTCAGAGGCCAACTGTAGGTCCTTTAACTACATAAAGAACAAACATGGCTAAGGGTTCAAGTCTAGACACAGTCCTGACCAATAATTATAGATGTTTTTCAGGGTTATACTGCATCCAGAATTTCAATTTGAAGCCAGACTGCTGAGATTAATGCAAGAAAGAAAATGCAGTTTGAACATAACATTATTTTTTTAATTTATCTTTTATTGCCAATATAGCTTATTAAAGATACTATTATCAACAAGGAAAGAAAGATTTGTTCTCTTATACAGACCCAAATTCAGAACTAAATCTATCATGATGCAAGCAGACTTCTGTTACTGCAAGTTTACTTTGTTCCTCTACCCTGTAACCCTCCCCCATATTCCAAAATTTGCTCTAGAGGGTGCCCCAATTTTCTAGATCATATCTCAAGTATATGTAAGGGCTGCAGTGCGCCGGAGATGTTTGATCTATTAGCAACACACATTCTGCTGATAACAGAACACCAGATGCAACCCTCAGTATGCACAGCAAATTTTTAAATAAAAGAAATTAATCTATATATAGAGGACCCATTGCCTACTAAGATCAATAGGGAAGAAAACCACATCTCAAAATAATCCTTTCTGATAGTCAGCAGTGCCCAAAGTCCACTATAATGTCACTGACATATTCTTAAAAATTTGAAAATAATTCTGATACAGATGATTACACTCTTCCAACTTTTTTCTAAAACAAGAAATCTGAACAACTCACAAGATGAGGGTCTTCTCAGGCCCTTTGAGCACAGGCTCTTCAGAACACAAGTACTCAGTGAATATCTGCCAGTTGAAGCCCTGCCTTCCCTCTTCCCCAGACTGGGAGCGCTGAAGGGTTCGGAAGGCAGCTAAGGCCCCACAAGGCCCAGACATCAATGTAGACAGAAGGAGACGAGAAGTTTTATCAAATCGTTGCAGCCAAGGAAGAGAGGGTCTATCCATGTTGATAGCACTGTTGATCAAATGAACATGAAATAAATCAATTGCATAGCTGGAATGCATCAAAAGGTAATCTACTCTAACCCCTTGCCTTGAGACCTCAGGTACCATCAGTGGCTCACTTCTAACCTCTAAGCAGTGCTCCAAAAGCTTTATACATATGGAAAATAAGAATGGTAATAATGTCATGAGTAGCAGGTGCAAAAAAGAAGCACCACAAAAGAAAGACCCACAGAGTGCCCAGTTTTTCCACATTCTGTTTATATCTCTGCTTAGTCCTAGAAACCCTGTTCCTATTCTGAATGTGAGATGGTTGTGCTGACATAGCAATGTAGAGATGAACTCTGTATGCACAGAAAATACTTTGTTCCTTTACATATCCCAAGGCTGAGTACAGGAACGACACACAAGTACTGCAATTTCCAAGACCAAACTCAAGATCATTTAACTTCTAGCCAAACAGGTTTTTCCCATGTCTTTGGGATTTTGTTATCCTGTCCTAAATAATCAAAACTGAATGTTAAAATCAGGTTGCTCCCTCCACCCCGAAACTTAGCAGCTTCTACTCCATCTGTTTGTTAGATTCTAAGTCTTGAAGGCAGAGGCTATTATATTACTGATCTTTATAAGCTCTTCTGAAAGCCCTTTTAAAGCAGAAGAACAGAGCAAAAATGCTAAATAATCCACTTGGGGTTTGATAACCTTAACTTTTCCAACAGCCCAGGAGTTCACCCAAGGAGACTGCACAGCCATTAATTACCCAACTAAAAATTCCTGCCTCAGCATATAGCTGGAGACAAGAAGTCTTGTGATGCAATTTGCATTGTATACTCCCTTTTACCGCTAAGAGTACAACAGTGAAAAATAAGCAATTGTGGAAAATAAGACGTCCAGGCTAATGTAAATGGCAGTACTCTTCATTTGCATTTTTGCTCTTGCTAGCAGGAAGAGACTCATAATAGAAGGTCCTCCTTTGGCTAAAACTAAGCATTTCTAGGATGCCATAGCATATACACTAGATTGTTGCTGTAGAACTACAATCTCTGATATACACACTGAACTGGGACCTACTGAATTTAAGGGTACATACTTCTATGTAGCCATGTACAACACCCTCCCTATGAAGATCCAAAATCCATCCTCTACTAGTACCCTCATTAGGCTAACCCAAAGGCATAAAATAATTCATGCTATCTTTCAACCCCCCACAATCTTCTTTATCAAGCAGATATTACAGTATTTCTTCAGCAGGTATACTGATTTGGGAATAAGACCCACTGAATTCACTGGGATTAAGTGCTCACAAACTGGGCAAAGGTGACGTTTTATCAGAGAAGATGGTACAATAGATGTTGACTCATTGCAACGGGTTTCATTAGAGGACTAATGAAGCAGGATCAATTTAGAATCATAGAATCATAGAGTTGAAAGAGACCACAAGGGCCATCTAGTCCAACCCCCTGCCATGCAGCAATACACAATCAAATCATTCCCAACAGATGGCCATCCAGCCTCTGTTTAAAAACCTCCAAAGGAGAATCTGCCACACTCCCAGGCAGTGCATTCCACTTCCAAACAGCTCTTACTGTTTAGCTAATTAGCTAACACACATTGGAAACTGTTTAATGCAGTTATATGTGTAAATAGCTATTGCTTAAAAACAATTTGTAAGCCGCTCTGATAGTCTTGTGGCTGAAGAGCGGGGTATAACTAACTAACTAAATAAATAAAATAAATACTGTCAGGAAGTTCTTCCTAATTAGTTTCCTATATACCTCTCGTGTATAAACAAAGGGGCAAATAAGTCTTCTACCTGCAGCCCAACCTATTTTTTTGGAGAATAACACTTAACAAAATCTGTATTTGTAACTACCATATTTTTTTTAAAGAGGATTACAAACACTGCTGTACTAAGACAACATGAATCACCAGAGGACAGTACAGTAGGACCCCCATATCCACTGATCCATTATCCACTGATTCAATTATCCACAGAACACAAAACAGCACACCTACCAGAGTCCTCCTAGAAAATGTGTCCTCTCTAGCCATTTTCTAGGTCCCCCAAGGCAATCTATGGTATTTTAAATAGCAGCCCCATTATTTACAATGGCGTTTGCTATTATTCACGGTTTTTGGTGTCCACAGCCCCCCCCCACTAGAACCAATCCACAGTGGATAGGGGGGGGCCTACTGTATTACCCTGTGAGTTGTACTTTTGACTTTTTTGTTTCCCAGGACTTTCATTGGCAAAATGACTTTCATTTGCAAAATTAATTTACAATATATGCAAAATCCATTTTACAATATATGCAAAATCCATTTTACAATATATGCAAAATTATGCAAAATCCATTTACAAATTATGCAAAATTCATTTACAAAACATGCCTCCGCTCTGCAAAAAAAAAAAAGCGGGGGAGCGTGCAAAGGCGGGAAGTGCTCGTAGTCGAAGCGAGCGGCGTCCTAGCCCGGCGCGCGCCCCTCACCTGCCTGGCCGCCGCCCCTCCTTCGCCTCCTCCTCCTCTTCCTCCCTTCCACCTCTCCCTCCTTCCTTCCCGCGCTCTCTTTCCCAGAACGTTCACTTCCAATCCGGGGGCCGCGGAGGAGGAGCGAGCACGCGCCTTAGAACTATAGAGATAGTAACTGCTTAGACTGCCCTACCGTGCTTTGCACAGACGGAATTTCTCAGTTCATTCAGTCCCTATTGCCCACCCACTCCTCCCCGTGCGGGCTGGCAATGATAAAACATTCCCCAACCGAAGATAGCGGCAAAGCCCGAGTGTTCGTGCTTTTTCTAACTCAGGATTTATTTCTAGAAGCGGTCATCCAAACCAGTCATTCTTTCCCCCACACACACATCTACACCGAACTCTAGTACAATCCTGTACCTTTCTGCTGAGAAGTAAACCCAATGAAATCACATGGCTCCTTCCTTATAGAATCCTGGGATTTGTAGTTTTGCAAGGTCTTTAGCTTTCTCCGCCAAAGCGTGCTGGTGCCTCACCAAACTACAAATCCCAGGATTCCATAGGAAGGAGCCATGCAAATACTGTAATCCAGTTTCAACCTGCATTATTTCTCTAGTGTGGATACCCTCTGAGACTTATTCCCATGTACACTTGTGCAGAATTAAAACGTTTTAAAAATGCCCCCACATGACAAAGCTGTCCACACTCTCTATAATTATAAATAACGCTCTGTGTGTTGGGAGGGGGCTGGGCTTGCAGCTGAGGAGATTATCACACTACAGTAGGACCCCCGTATCCGCTGGGGATTGGTTCTGGGGGGTGTGGATACCAAAAACCGTGGATAAAAACAAATGCCATTGAAAATAATGGGACTTCCGGTTTAAAATACCATGGAGTTGCCTTGGAGGACCTAGTAAATGGCTAGAGAGGATGCATTTTCTAGGAAGACTCTATAGTAGCTGTGTTGAAACAGCAGATAACTGAATCAGTGGATAATGAATCAGCAGATACAGGGGTCTTACTGTACACTGTTATAACACTATTATTCCACTTTAATTGCTCTGAGTACCTCCTATGGAATTCTGGGATTTGGAGTTTAGGGAGGGTCAACTAGAACTGTCACTCAGATTTTGCTGTTAGGCTTCACTAGACTACTAACCCCAGAATTCCACAAGAGGCAGCCCTAGTACAGTACTTATAGTGGAATAATAGCGTTATAACAGTGTAGTGAGGCTGTTCACAACCATAGACTTATACAGTAGTTACCATTCCTAATAGCTGAATCATTTCAGGTGTCATATAGCTTCCACTCAGGAAAAGTGAGAATGGTCCATAAAAATCAACAAAGGGATTTTTAGAGAACTCTGGACAGGAGTGCATTTATTGCCTGCAGCAAATGCTGATTGGCTCCCTGCATTTCTATGGTGCCTTCCCTATTCTAAAATGTTGGCATCTCTCCCCTAAAGTTTTAAGTTAGTTGCGCCAAGAACTTTTAAGTTAAAGCGGGATGGGCAACTGTGTGAAAGGCAGCAGCCCATTTCTACACACCTCGTGTACCCTTGCTAAGCCAAACTGGTGTGCCTGACAGTGAATCAGAAGTGATGTCACGTTACTTCTGGACAATGTTCAGCCATTGTGGGGCAGCAAGTTGCATTTTGAGGCAATTTTAGGATGTTTTCAGTGATTTTCAGGCAGCTTTTCCCACCCCGAACTACAATATGGTGATATTTTTGCCTTTTGTCTTTAGTCCTGCCCACTACTAGAATGTATCCAAGAAATTCTCTGAAATTGAATGTATGGCCCTCTTAGCCTCAAAGAGGTTCCTCCCCTTCCCCCAGATAAATTGTTTGATATGATCCCCTCTTGTGTAAACCGAGCTTCTCTCCACAACTCTAGCTGCAGGCAAGATTAAACTGGTATTTACATCAATGTATCCTCAATATCTCCTCAGATGCCAAGATTGACAAAGAGATCGATCACAGATTAGCAAAGGCATATAGCACATTTGGAAGACTTTACAAGAGTCTGGAATAATAAACACCTGAGGCGAAGCACAAAAATCAGTGTATAGAGCCATTGTACTGTCTATTCTCCTTTATGGGTCTGAAACATGGGTCACCTATCGCCACCACTTACGACTCCTCAAAGGCTTTTCATCAGCGCTGTATACGCACAATCCTAAATATACACTGGACTATGTGACAAATGTTGCTGTCCTTGAGCAAGCAGGGATCACCAGCATTGAGGCCATGATATTGAGAACACAGCTGCGCTGGGCAGGGCACGTTTCTAGGATGGAGGACCATCGCCTCCCAAAAATAGTCTCTCTCTCTGGGTTTTCTTTGCAAACAAAGATTCAGGAAGGACTCATCCCACTCTTTCTGCAAGCGCGCTGATGACTAAAAAGGCCAATCCGAGATAAACAAGTCCAGTTGCAGAACGCACAGCAGAGGATCTCCTTGGGTGATGTTTTTGGGTTGTGATTCTTTCTGCGTTGTCGTTTCTCTTCAAGACTTGTTCGGTGTGAGTTCTCAAATAAGGCTGCAGCATTGTGGATAGTGCGTCTCCATACCTCCCGATGTGAGGCCAGGGCGGACCATTGTTGGTGATCAATTTGGCCGAGCCTGAGATGTTGTTTCAGGGAGTCTTTGTATCGCTTTTTTGGATACCCATGGCGAGTTCACTGTAGAGTAGTATTTTTCTGGGTACTCCATAGTACTCTATGGTGATGTACACCATAGTACTCTATGGTGAATTCGCCACGGGTCAGGGTAAGAGGGACACTACAAAAAAGCGATACAAGGACTCCCTGAAACAACATCTCAGGCTCGGCCAAATTGATCAACAACAATGGTCCGCCCTGGTCTCACACTGGGAGGCACGGAGACGCGCTATCCACAATGCTGCAATGCTATCCAAACTATCCAAACAATGCTATCCAGACAAGTGTTGAAGAGAAACGACAACGCAAAAAGAATCACAACCCGGAAACATCACCCAAGGAGACCTTCTGCTGTGCTTTCTGCAACCAGATTTGCTTATCTCAGATTGGTCATCAGCACACTTGCAGAAAGCGCGGGATGAGTCCTTCCTGAATCTTCATTTGCGAAGAAAAGCCAGAGAGAGTGAGACATCAACGGAAAAAACGAAATTACTCAGATAGGAAGGAAGGGAAGAGTAGCTAGAGGTACAGTGGCCACTCCATAGTAGTGGAGGACAGTGCTTTCACCTTGTTCATTGAGGAAATAATGCAGACTGTGGTGTGTGTGATGTGCTACATCTGCAAAAGTTTTCTCGTTATGTGCCTTCCAAATTGTTTCCGACTTAGGGTGACCCTAAGGCAAACCTATCCTGGGTTTTTCTTGACAAGATTCAGTCAGGAAGTTTGCCATTGCCTTCCTCTGAGGCTAACTGTGTGACTTGCTTGAGATCACCCAGTGGTTTTCCATGTCTTAGCCTTGTCTCGTCTTAGTCTAACACTCAAACCACTGCACCATGTTGGTTCTCTCTTCTATCCAGGTATAAAAGATAAAAGAGCCCTGTTGTCTTTTCCCCCTGGCCTTGCATGGGTAGACAGGGTATTAAGTCCAACGTACCTTCCATCTCAATGAAACTTAGGAAAGTGGAGTTGTTTGTTGCATTCTAGAACTGCTCACTTCATGCACAAAAACTCATACAAAAGTTATATACCATCCTACAAAGTGATCAGATGGGGTGTATACTGCAATTGTGTTTTCAACCGTAATTTCTCATATGCACTTACCTTGATTTCAGTTGGGATTACTTTGCAATAAACATGCATAGGATTGCTCTGCAAGAAGCTGCCTTATGCCAGGTCACTCTTTATTCCTGATAGCAGGTGGGGTTTGTAAAACCACAGGATTATGTAGCACTTTTCTATACCCTCTTTCCCTTCAGGCCAAGGGTAACAGGTTCTCCACTCTTACCTTAAAACCTAATGTAGACAAGGGCTAGTGCCTAAATACCTTAAAGGCACCAGATCCTATATAATCTTGGAAGCTAAGCAGAGTCAGCCTTGGTTAGTACTTGGATGGGAGGCTGCCAACGAATACCCCATGCTGTAGGCTATATTTCAGAAGAAGGAACTGGCAAAGCCACATCTGAGTATTCCTTGCCTAAGAAAACCCTAGGAAATTAATGGGGTTGCCATGACGGGATTTGAGGGCACACACCCATCTACACGGACAAGAGCTGGGGAATATGTGCCTTCCAGATGCTGCCGAATACCATTTCCAATTAGCCTTAGCCAGCCTGTCCAGGGATATGACAGGCACTGTAGTTTCCACAGGAGGATTAAGGTTTCAATGCCTGAACTGGACTGAGATTAGGAAAGCAGATAGCAGCAGGTACTGACAAGAGATGGAAAAAATGCACAAAGCCTCATTTTAAAAACCTGCTTAGAGGCTAACATGAAAATCTTAAGGCAGAGAGATGGGATATAAACATTTCATCTATAATCTTTTGGTGAAGGGTCATGGATTTGTGAGAATATCCTAGCAGCGCTGTAAATATGATTCGACCTGCACCCCAATACAGGTCGCCTCGATTGTTTTAACAGAGGGGCGGGGTATAAATAAATTTTATTATTATTATTATTAAAACACTTAGAAATTCTGATTACTGTCAGTGGCACTTTATTGACAAGTCTGAATATACTGAATATACTGAGGAAAGTTTTGAGACTAACATCTCTCTTACACTCTTTGTAAACCTACAGTCAGTGACAACCCACGGCCCAGCACTGGTAAGCATAATTGTCTGCCACCTGTATCTATCCACACAGCTAGAGACACATATTTCAATATTAAGAAGGGAGGAATGAGCAAATATTGCAGAAGAAAAATATTCTGAACATGTGTGTGCGTATACACTGCAACTATGACATCATCAAAATGTTAACAAGTAATTAGGAAGAAGATGAAACTTTGCACAGCTTCATTTTTAAAGCTCATTTTATTTCATATTCTCCATATTATTCCAGAATTTAAAAATACATATGGGGGCTTACTGATCCCTGATCCTAAGGGTTAATTACCGAGTTAAGCTCTGATACTAATTGATCACTGCATCAATAAAAAACAGAGGTTTAGCTTACACTCCACCCCACTAAGCCCCTCCCCACACCTACATTTGGCCTACTGTAGACACCCAACAGTACTGCTACACAACAGTGAGGTGCAAGGTGCTGCCTGCTGTAGATAATAGCACTGCTCAGCAACCCTGCCTTCCTGAGGAAACAAATACGCAGCAGCACAAACACACCAAATCACTCAGCCTCTCCAGAATACACAGAGACTATCTGAGCCCCAGCAAACTTGGTAGCCTTCTAGAAGAGACACAGCTGGGAGGCTCTCCGTGGATCCTATATCAGGGATCCCAGGATGTAATTAACTGCAAGGGCAGAAAGGAGACTATGTACAGACACAAGCAAGGGAGAGGAGAAAGGCAGTGCAATTGGTGAGATATAAAAATACAATATGCCAAAAGTGGAGATAGCACTAGCTTGGCCTGTGAATCAGGAAGCTTTCCCCAATATAGAATGAGTCCTTGCATCATGTTCCCCCAGCCTATGCATTCCAGTAGAAATACTGTAAAGACCTGCCAGATAACTAAGAGCCACTAAGCTGATCAAGAGTCAAGACATCTTTCATTCCACACCCATCCTTCAAGCCACAACTTCACATTCCATTATGACTGTTCCCAGGACCAGCTACACACAGCCTCCAGAGAAGACACTACTGTCGTCGTCATCATCATCATCATCTAGTCAGAAGAATCACTTGAATCCCAGAGAATGTCTGAAAAGTCGAAGTCTCTATCTCTTTGCAGCAGCGCAAAGGTAAGAGCCCACTGGACGAGGTACATGTCGTCATCCTCATCCTCATCTGAGCTATCAGACGGAGACAGATTATAGGCCTGCAGTAAGGGACACAAGAAAAAGGACCCCTGAAATCACACCACTAATCTGTAAACAGCAAATAGGTTTGTGTCAGAAGCACAGACAGGTTTTACCAGACATTGTAAAAGCAATCACATACACCAAAATAAGGAGCATTGGCTTTGTATGTTGTCATCTGAAATCTTAGGAAAGGAAAACTGTACAAATAGGATTCAAAAACATAGCTGTGTTAGTCTGTTATATCTAGTAGCACCTTTGAGACTGAAAGAGGTTTGTAGCATAAGCTCATTCTCTCACTCTCAAAGACTCCTACACTCCTTGTATGAATAGGAATTACTAGGGCTGGCCCACAATTGGAACAGGAAGGCAACAAACAATTCCAAACAGTGTACATTTTGAAATTGCATCGTCAATGGAGGAGGGGAGAATAATGATCCTGCAGATATTGTTGCACTGCAACTCTCAGCAGCCCTAGCTACCATGGTGAGGCATGATGAAAGTGGTATTCAATATTATCTGGAGGGTCACATGTTCCTTTTCTACATTCTACAGCAGAGATGGGCAGAAGGTAGACTATGATCTACTGGTGATTTAAAGTTGATCAGAAAGGGCTACTGAGTACCAGTTGTTCAACACGAACAACTAAATTGTCATACCTCTGAAATGACGAAAACCTGCTGGATGATACCAGCACTGGATTTTTCTGTTAAAAGAACCGTGAGCTCACTGCTGGTGTTGAACAAATTATTGGTCTGAGTTTTGTGCTGTTTCCCTGTTCTTATTTCTACCAAGTATGTGTCTACTATGAGCCATCGTGTTGCATCCAGCTCCATTTGGATGCTGAGGACCCAATAATAAAAAATAAAGTACAGTTGGACCCCTGTATCCACAGGGCTTTTGTTCCCAGACTTATTGTGGATACCGGAAACTGCAGATGGCAGCACACATTAAAATAAAGGACTTCTGGTAAAAACATACCACAGATTTGTGTGAGAGGACCTAGAAGATGCCTAGAAAGGATGACTCTCTAGGCATTTTCCAGCACAACTCTATGGTATATGTCCCCTATTTTGTGTCTGACTGATAACTGAAACTGCAGATATTGATTCCATAGATACAGGAGTCTGGCTGTGGGTTTTTATGGCCAAGCAGGGATTCGAAATCTGGTCTCCAGAGTCTTGGTCCAAATCTCACTCCACTATGCCAACGCTGGCTCCCCCGCCCACTCTGCTCTATAGCAATTGTAAGAATCCTGGTGTACACAGAATCCTGGTGTACACAAGCTTGGGGCAGCCTGAGGAAAGAATTCTAATGCTCAGTTACCACCTTTAGTGGCTCATCCTATCTTGAGTGTATCAAGTTAGCTTACTTACAATGGGTTGCAGCCTCCACCGTTCAGATCGTTGCCGCTGCCTTGCAGCAGGGCGCTGGCCTCTAGGAAGCTCATGCAGGTAGATACAGTCTGATTTAAATGGACAGTGCCCATTTCCTCTGACAAAAAATTTGCACCTTATTTTGCTAGGGAGAAATGAAGATAATGATTAGACTAGAGTGGAAGCAGATGCTTGGATTGTTTATCCAGAAATAACATCCAAGGTTAACCAAGTTTCCCAATCCTAATTCTTCCAACTATTGCTTTTTCAGGAATGCAGGAACGCACACTGTAGTTTTATGGTATAGTGGCAGCTAGCTCATATTATAGTACATGCTTATTCCAGGTAAAGGAATATTCATTAATCAGCAACTTGTTCTCAAAATTATAACCACTTTAAAGAGGAGAGGAAACCAACAGAGGTCACAAATCTGAAAAAAGCCTGGAAATCAGGGGTGCAGCCATGTGGCCCTCCAGGTGTTGTTGGACAAATGCCATCTAGCCAGTATAAGACAGTGTGGCCCTCCAACATCTGAAGGTCCACTCAGTCCCAGCACTTGCTGTAGATCAATATTGTTACCCAGAACTGATTACAACTTCATAGCAGGAAACTGGGTGTATAGAGAGAATCAAAGACACAGCAGCAAGGCATAACTAACAGTGGGGGAAGCATCACATTCCATGACCATAGATGAGACCTCTCCATTGAACAGACAATGATGGCTGTTACACTGTATTCAGTCTTTAAAAATGTCTGGACAAACTTCCTTCAGCTCTTAAGTAGGGGTTTTGACCATACAGGTCTTGTTTCCATTGAAGAAATGTATTATTGGCCTGGTCTTCCCACTGCCCTTGGACTGGTTTCAGATGAAGGATTATAATCTACAATCACCTCCTCCAACCTGATATCTTCCCCAACCTGTCTGGGGATGACAGGGCTGTAGTCCAAAGCAACTGCAGAGCACCAGATTGGAAAAGCATGATCTATCACTGCTGACAAACTTGGAAATATATAGAAATGCTAAACAGTTTTCACTGATGAGGCAGCTACTTACCTAGTCCGTGCCTTGAAACTCTCAATCAGTTTTTCCTTCTCTTCCGATTCAAAAACCCAGTACTTGTTTGGGATAAAATAAGTTGAAGTGACTCTGCACTCTGGGCAGCCCCTAGAGGATAAACAAAAGATGATGGAACAAGAATCACTGTTCATTTGATAGTTCAGTCCAGCAGGTCCCTTAAATGCCAACATCATTCATGGTTCTGAATCAAGATCAGATACCTTTGAACAACACCAGCCGCCATAACCAATATGGACATCACAATTGAGGACTCAAAGTAGCCTTATAAGAATATGCACAAATACCTTGTTTTCCTCACAGAAGTGCATTTAGTGTTTGTGTCCTAATTTAAGTATCCCTAAGAGCCCACTGAGGAGTATTAGACACTGGATTTATCTCTAGATATTGGCCTACACTGCTTTGGTTTTTTTTACATCTGGTGACATAAGAAGTGAAATGTGTGGCGTGTCTTATGCATTATTTCCATGAACCCAGTTTATACAGCATAGATGTAGCATCAAGGTCTCTTTGTACACAAGACCTTAATTCAATTTTCAAAAACTGCTGTGCATATTATATTTTCAGGAGATGTTTACAGTTTTTGCTCAGACTTCTAGAATCCCACTGAACAGGATGAATTCTAAATGGGTGGCCTCAATTTACAGGTATGTTTTCATTTTTCCTATAACTCTTCTATGCCCAATCCACATTTATGCTGAGTTTCCAGGACAATGCGGTTACCTATGTTGACCTGAAACTTTGGACATCGACTTTCAAGTCCTTACTGAAAGATGAAGCTCATTTGGGCCAGCTACAGTGGGTTCTTAGTATCTGCTGGTGTTTGCTTCCAGGACCTCCCATGGATACTGAAATCTGTGCATGCTCGAGTCCCATTATATACAATGGCGTAGTAAAATGGTATCCCTTATATAAAATGGCTAAATCAATGTCTGCTTTTTGGATTTTGGCGGAGGGGTGAGGGGGTATTTTCAAGCTGTGGATGGTTGAATCTATGGATGCAGAATCCATTGATATGGAGGGCCAACTGTACTCTGTCTCCAACGAGCCTATCTCACAGGTTGTTGGGAAGAAGTGGGATATAAATGTAACTAACAAATAAATACTTCAGGCACAATCACATTCCATTAAGTGATCGTCAAGACCAGCATTCTCCCAGTAGGACAGCAAAGACTAGACACGTTCCGTTCCATCCACATTGTTGTGATACTCAGTGTCCAAAAATCAGTTTTCATGGGTTAGAAATGTTACTTTTTGGACTACAACTCACAGAATCACCAACCACAACAGCCACTGGCAGCCCACTGTGGCCAAAAAAATAAGCTCTGGTAGTTACCATTATAGTAAATCTACTTCTTGCCTTTTCACCGACCACTGCATCTTGCCTATAGGAAACCAAAATCTCTATATCAGTGGTTCTTAACCTTTTCTTTACCAGGGACTCCGTTTAACTATCTTTATTTGTCATCATCATCATAATAATCGCAATCAAGAATTACACCATCCATTAAACCTTTCCTCAGAGTCGCCAGAGGGAGAGGAAAGACTTTTCTCCTGTTTCTTCCTGCCAGTTTGTGCCTGGACTGGATTGAATAGCAACGCAGAAGCCCAGCCAATCAGCCAGCCTTTGACTTGACTTTTGTCATGTGGCCACCCCACTGTGGGGAGGAAGTGGGCTGAGCAGCCTTCAAGTCTCCGCAGATCACAGGTTAAGAACCACTGCTCTATATGGTAATTGTGCAGCAGGATGCCAGGGCAGATGGTACATGTTCCCAATAGCAACCTAACAAAAGACTTAGTTTACACAAGTATAAAACAAGAAATGACCATGGACCCCTTACTTTATTACTGTACTGTCAAAGTCCCGACTCTTCCGCCACTTCCGAATGCAGCCAACACAATAGGCATGGGTACAGTTGGGAAGAATGCCAAAGAGACGTTCCTCAGGTAAGACCTTCTGAGAAACCTTGTCCATGCAGATGCCACATACCACATCCTCACTCTGTATCACTACAGCTGCAGTAGCACCTGCTGCTGCTGCTCCTAAACTCCCAGATGCCTGAAAAAGAGCACCACATCTGATTAGTACATTATAAAAGCAAATCCTGGCTGCCTTCATATGCCAGAAGCAGAATCAGGCAAATTCTGATCAAAAGGACACAATGACTCACCTATTCTAGATGGTGGGATTCAAGGAGTGAGCTCCTAACTTAATCCGTTTTAAAAGTTATAAATCAGTTTTCTAAAAGCTAAATCATAACACAAATACTGGAAGCGGGGGTGGGGGGAGAATATTTGATGCACAAGCAAGATTCTGTTGTTTAGTTTTATGCCTTCCATCTTAGCTTATCTTTCCAACTTCTCCCTTGGTCCTCTGGTTCACTCAAGCGATCTTTTTACCCACTCCACATCTATCCCTCTCCTGGTTTTAATCCCCTGCCCTTTGAACTTCCTTCTTCCAGAACTGTTCCTTCCGCAGACCATTTCTTCCTCTTGCCCAGACTGGTTGGCCCAGCTTGCTTATCACCAGTAGAGCCTGTCAGCTATTTTTAAATGTGTACCACCCACAGATGTGGGTGGAAGTGAAGGAGAGGTATGGAAGGAGGGCATAGAATGTACCAGTCAGCATTCTCCAATTAAGGGAGGAGAAAGGCATACATACACAGTGGCAAGTTTGAGCTAAGTACAGTAGTGCTTCTCTAGAGCATTATGTGGTCCTCAGGCTCACAATGTTGGATGCTCACTGGTTATCAGACAGGTGTGGGTTTGTTTGTTTTTTTAAAGGCACCAGAGACAAGCAGAGCTTTGCACCATTCCTGAAGATACTAAGAGGGTTTTTTGGGGGATATGCAAATCACATTGTTTGCTTGGATCAGTTCCCTAGTCCCTCTTATTTCACATTTCACTGTGAGGGTACCATACTGCTACATTTATTCTAAACTGCAATGGCAAGGAGTTAGCAGCAAGTCTGTGCAGCACCAACACAGCAACCTACAAACCTCTCTTGCTGTTACCCACTAAAGGAGAATTTTTCAAGAAGTGAAGGGTCGGGGGGGGGGTTGTTATGCTACCATCTAATATAAAAGTAAAATTCTAAGGCAATAAACCCTCCAAAGATGTTTATGGCAATGTTTAAACTTATCACTTCTATCCTTTTGGACATCTCACCTACCTTTGCCTCCTCTGAAACCAGAGCAGCAGGAGCAGCCTCCTTGATGGGTGCAACTTCTGGCATCAAGGATGTGGTGGTATCAGTTTTCTGCTCATGGGATCTAGAATCTGATCAGTAAACACAACTAAGAAAAAGATCTTTTTGCTAACAGTCTACATAGTTATTCTATGTTTATAAGAGTGCTTTGAAATGTTAAATATGTGGCAGTGGGGAAGAGAGAAAAGGCCAGAACCACGGCCCTTAACAGCCCACAAAGAGCTAGAAATACCTAAAGAGCATAAAGGAGTTAAATGAGAAAAACCAACAGGAAGAACTGCCAACATGTCAGCAGAAGTGTCTCTTGCCTTTTTCATCCCACACAATTTTTAGCTATTGCAGGAAGCAGGGAATCATCAGATAACAGTCCAGCTTAAGAGGTTTATGAAGAGCACTGTGCTTTCCCTGCTCCTACACCTAATTCCTCCCTGCAAACAAGGCACCTTTCATTCTTAACTCTATGGAAGCCACCTGAGTACAGTACGACCCCCATACCTGCGGGATGGGTATCTGTGGTTCACCTACCCATGTCTGAAAAAATATGTTCTCTGTAGGTATTTTCTAGATCCTCCAGTGAGATTCTGTGGTCAATGTCCAGCAGAGGTTTATTTTATTTATTTATTTATTTATACCCCGCTCTTCAGCCACAAGGCTATCAGAGCAGCTTACAAATTGTTTTAAGCAATAGCAATTTACACATCTACGCTGCAAGCAGCTTCCAGTGTGTGTTAGCTAATGGTTGACCACAGAGTCATGCTGGAGGGCCTACAAATGTGAAGAGAGAACATCTTCGGACGTCCTCCAGCACAATTACAGTTGTCCCTCCACATTCGCGGGGGTTACGGCTGCAAGACCCCTGCAAATGTGAAAAAACCGCGAATAAAAAATAGGTCACGCCACGCCCTCCCGAAACTCCCGCCCTCCCAGAAGCAGCGACGGGGGCTTCTGAGGCCCCCGTCGCTGCTCCTCTCCACCCCCCCACCCGTCCTCCCAAAAACTGTGAATAATCAAAACCACGAATATTAAAGCTGCGAATGTGGAGGGACAACTGTACATGGTATGCTTCCGCCAGAAATATAGGATGTACTATTATCCACAATTTTCACTATTGATGGTAAGTCCGGGAACATAACCCATGCTATGGGGGTTGTACTGTACTTGAAAAAAATAATAATAAAGATCAGAGGAGTATGTATTTGGAATTTTGAAAATGACTGGTAAAAGAGTTTGAAAATTGGTATGAGAGTCAGTTGCAGAGAGAATTGGACTGTGGTTGTGGCAGGGTGTGGAAGTTAGAAAGAGTAGTGTGAGCACTGTTTATTGTTTTGGTTAACTGGTGAGGGTAGATTTTAGATTAGATATATTTAGATGGATAAGAAACAAGTAGGTGCTTATTTGAATAAGAGGAACATATAAGAAAGTACTTTTCTGTAGGTATATTAGGTAAACTGCCATTTATTTCACTTCTCTTTATAATAAAGATATTGTTTCACAGGTAGTTGTTTCTCAAGTGGCTACTTTGTATCTGTGCTGGAAACACAAATACTGTACACAGTAAAAGTGAGCAATTAAATAAATTAGAAGCTGTAAGCTTCCAAGTGAGAGAAAGTACAAGGGAAAGAAAGTGCAAGGAGAAGCTGAGACTGAAGTGAAAAAAACACATAGCTGAGGGGGCAAAGGAGCCAGAGAGCTACTTTTGTACACCAGCTGGGGCACAAAAAAATTTAGTGAAATTAAAGGGGAAAATTATAAACGTATAAATAAAATCTTCTCCCCACCCCCACCCTTGCACCTCTGTGGACAAAAGCAGGGCCTGTTAGTAGAAAGTTAGGAACATAAAAGAGTTTTTTTAAATGTATTTTTATGTATTTATTTATTTATTTATACCCCGCTCTTCAGCCACAAGGCTATCAGAGCGGCTTACAAATTGTTTTAAGCAACAGCAATTTACACATCTACACTGCATTAAGCAGTTTCCAGTGTGTGTTAGCTAATTGCCCCATAAGCTGGGTACTCATTTTACCAACCTACGAAAGGATGGAAGGCTGAGTTCCCAAATGCATTTAAGATGGAGACAGGGCCTGAACTTGGCTCATTTACAATAATGACAAATTGAAACCTTATGGGTCTTAGTAACAAATAAAAGTCTTATATTTCGATATAAGAATTACTTAATAGCTGTCAAATGATAAGAGATCAAGAGAAGCAGGTTGGGTAAGTCTGAATGAGAAAATCAGAGTGCTTAGTCAGGTCACAGATGAATGAGTTGATAAACCCAAAGATACTCTGCCTCTAGCAAGCATGTCTTTCTGCATGTTTTGAATGGCAGCTCCCACAGTCTTGTAAACACTGGTCATGCAGAATGGGCTGAGTGGATTTGTAGGCCACATGTCTCCCACCCCTGCTCTAATGAATATAATTCTTCCAGGTGGGCTGAATTGTATCTGGCCCTTGAATTTCCAAATGTCCCTACATCACTGTTTGGCTCCAGGAGCTATAAACAAGGTTGCCCCAGTTCTAATATTGCCCCCACCAGAAGCTTACCTGAAATTGCCTCCCTGGGGACAAATTCTTTACTGAGGGCCCAATTCGGGGGATGCAAAGGAGTGATAGCTTTTTCTGCATCTTCGTCTCCCTCATCCAACGACATGCTCATGCTTCCAAAGTTTGTCTGTAACTGTGTCATGCTTGAGAAAGCTGGTTCGGAGTCACGCCGGGCACCACCCCAGCTCCTTACCGAAGGTTCTGGTAAGATGGCTGGCTCTGAGCCTCGGCGAGTCAGTGGCAATCCACGGTAGGCAGACTCTGAGCCACACCTGCTCAAGACTGGTGCTTCCAAGATATGCTGGTAGCTGAGAGAATGAATAGTGATATAGCATATCCTTCAAGGCAGGGCATAGAAAACAAGTGTATCCTCTCATCCAGATAAAAGATCTAATTCCATTATCTCACTGCTGAAAAAGTCTTGGAGAAAGGGCAAAGATGCACAAAAGACACCCCCATTAGCTTCTCCTCCATAAGCAACAGAGAGGGATTGCTAAAACTCTTTTGGTTGGATGCAAAGTAACACTTAATAAAAGCTCTTCTCACTCAGGAGAAAAGGTGAGACAATCTTTGTGATTCCACCTGTCTTTTGAAAAGCTGCTCTAGAGGATCATAGGACCTCTGGAGCAGCAGAAGAGACTGCAGAAGGAGTTCACAAAGATCTCCTCCATGCTCCTTCCTCCAGGAGGTGCTTTGATGACTCCAAACATCATTGTGGGATTTAGCCTGTGCTGAATCTTGATGCCTTCCATGAATGCTGAATACTGATGCCTTCCAGGAGCCCTTCCATTCATGGAATGGTGAAATTGGATTCCAACTAGATAAATACAGTAGCTGGAAATCTATTTCTCTAGCATGAACCAGCAAATAAACACAGGAAGGGTTGCTCTGCTGGTCTGAACAAGAGCTTATTACCTTCCTCTCTATCAGCATTTGGGAGCTAAGGCATTTGGCCCCAACATCCAATCTGAGAAGAGGATCTTTCTATGGAACCGTATACTGTAGAAAAGGACACAGAAGAAAATCTGGTTGCTTAAGTGTGATGCCTAAAGATGAGAATTAGGAATTCCTTGTTTTACCTTCAGGCCTCTGTTTTCAGCTGTACTGTCTGTTTACACTATGGAACAAACATTAACCTTAAATAGAAGTCCTTTTGTCAAAGGTTACCCAAGGTGAAGTTTAGAATAATCGAAGCACTATTCAGTCTCAGTTCAACTATATGAATTGCTATCACCTTCTTCAATGCAGTACAAAAAAGATATCCAATATCACAGGGATCAAGAACAGAGGAATAACCAAGCCAGTATAGAAGTGGACTTGGCAAATGAGTCCAAACTGAATCCTCTCCTCTGAACAATGAAGTTCCCTGTACTAGAGTCCAGCTCATAATGATGCTAAACTACCTATTACATTACAGCTCTAGACAATCTGTACTTCTTTAGCTTCTTTTTATTTACTGAATTTATATGCCACTTAGAACAAAATCACTATGCAATTTGAATAACATACATATTACAATTTAACAAGATAAAACACATAAAACAATATAAAGAGGCAATATAAAGCAATTTATAATTTTAAAATATAAATACATACTAGCAACACACACATAAGGTGAGGAAGGAATTACAAACCAGAGAAGTCTTGTGTAAAGAGGCATGCTTTGAAAAGATAAAATTATGTAGGTGGAGGGAGTTCCAAAGGGAAGATTGCCACCACTGAAAAGTCCTTCATTTGTGAAGCTAGGCATTAGCATTATAATGGTTACAAAATAACCATAAAAGCCTCCTATGAGGATCTTAGGTGTTAGCTGCTGACATGTAGTCTGCTAGTTTCTAGTGGTAGTCCAGTCCCAAGACGTTACAGTCTGCCCTTGGCTTTCACAGGGGTTATGGGTGAAGAATCCCAGCAAATGTGGAAAAAACACCAGTATCTTAAGCCCCTTCTCAAACCTTATTTAACACACTTGCTGGCTCTTTGAGCCCAGAGCTCACCACTGTGTATGCCTTGCCCCCACCCTAGGGCCTGCCTTTGTCCAAAACAGCCTCTTCCCTTGTTCTTTCTTGTTCAGACAGTGGCTCTGAGAGAAAGGGACCAGATCATGCTGCCCTCTCCTGCCTACCCCACTTGTCTTCACCTGCTAACTGGGCCGTGGAGGCTGCGACTGCTCTGCTAGAGCCTCTTCTTTGCAGGGAGGTGCCAAGGTCCAGCCGCCGCCACTGCTGCACCCTGGCCTGGCCCCGTACCTCTCTGTCCTCTGCTATCTCTGCATCATAGTCTCCATCCTCCTATGTGCAAGCAGTGGCTCTGAGTGGAGGTATTTCCATGAAGGTGGCAGAAGGTGGCCAGAGTTCAGCCATCACCTCTTCCTCAACACGAAGCTGTTCACAGGGGCTGCCGCTGATGAACTGAGCATGCTCCTCAAAGCCACCACTGCCACCTCAGCCTCACACACCAGCCAGTGGCATTGTCAGCACTGCCTGGGCAAAACAGAGACACACACCATGTGCAGCAGCTGGAGGAGGAGGCAAAAGCCCCTGCTGGTGGAGTAGCTGAGGACAGCAGGGTTTGCTCCTCCTCCTCCTGCACGCCATGTGTGTCTCTTTCATCCGGGTAACACCAGTGTTGCCACTGGCTGGAGTGTGCAAGGCAGGAGCAACGGCAACCCCAGCAGCTGACGGACAAAAAGGAGGCGGCAGTGGAGCCCTGGCCATCTGCCACCACCTTCATAGAAATGCTTCTGCCCAGAGCTTGCACACAGAAAGAGGGAAAAGATGAAGCAGTGGCAGAGGAGGATGGAGAGGCACAGCTCTGGGCCACGGCACAGAGGCAGCGGGCAGACTCAGGGACCTCCCTGTGTAGAAGCAGCCCTGGTAGAGCGGCAGCAGCTGCTGCATGCCACATCTGTCTGTTTTGCCTGAGCAACCAGCAGCAACTTGCCGCACTCCATGCCTGTTTCCCTTTGTTTCTTCCATGCTTGTTTCCCCTGCCTGCCCACAGACCATGAACCGACAGGGCAACTGAGGTGGCAGCGCCAGCACCAGCGCACAAGGTCTGCTCCTCCTCTTCTTCCTGCTGCTGCCCACAGCGTGTCCCTGTTTCACCCAGGCAATGCTGATGGTGCCACTGGCTGGTGTGTGAAGCTGAGGTGGCAGCAGGAGGTCTGGGAAGCATGGTCAGTCCACTGGGGCTGCCACTGCGGGTTGAGGAGGAGGAGGCAACAGTGAAACCCTGGTCCTCTCCCACAGCCCTCATGGAGACACCTCTGCCCATAGCCACCACTTGCACACAGGAGGAGGGGGAAGATCAAGCAGAGGATGGAGAGGCATGGCTCCAGCCCAGGGAACAGGAGAAGTGGCTGGACTTGGGCACCTCCCTAGCAGAGTGGCGGCAGCTGATGCACCCATCTGTTTTGCCCAGGCAGCTGGCAGCAGCATGTTGCCCTCCATGCTTCAGTTTCCCCCACCTGCCTCCCCCCACCTTCACTGCTGCCCTACACCATTTTTAATAGGAAGTTACAAGCCTCATTGTGCATTCACAGTATCTCTCAGTCTCATGAGGCTTGCTGTCCCTATTAAAAATGGTGTAGGACAGCATCAGAAGCAGTAGCAAATAATCAATTCACGAAAGTTAAACCCACAAATTTAGAGGGCCAGCTGTCCTTCCACAATCTCCACCCATGTCTTCTCCCTCTGCACATTTTACACCAGCACTGATATACACAACAGGACACTGTCCAAGACATTTAAACTGACTAGTGAGAAATGTATGTTTATTAACCGTGCAAGCTATCACTGTCTGTCTTAGAACATTAAAGAGTTCCTTTATTGAATAGTAAGGCAACTCTTTAAAATCTCCCATTTGTAACTATTATCTGGAAGAATCATACTGCCTCTGAACACTGACTATCCTTCCTTCTGGAATTACTTTGGTCTTTGCCAAAAGGCATATGCTACATCCATCCAAACCAGAGGCAGTGAGAAAGGAGACAGTAATGAAATGTACCAGGTTATATTTCCTGATCCCTGTGGCATTTTTGTGTGCCCTTGGCTTATTCAAACATCTAGAATCCCTCTTTTTTCTCAAAGTGTTACTTTAAGAACAGGATAATTAGTACCAAAGCATCTGGAACATTGATTGGAGGTGTTGGTTTTTCTTCCCCACTTTAAAAGAATCTTTACCTGCAGCGGTCTCCATAACCACAGAATCCATTCTGGAAATACTTGCAGATCTGGGTCGCCTTCCTATCATGGGAGAATCGGCAGTTCTGACCCCATCTGCAGGCTCCACGGGCAAAATTTCTAAAGCAAAGTAAAAGCCAATTTTTAACTATGAGAATTCTATCAGATATCTGGAAGATAACTGGATGCCAGAATCCCAGAAAAATCATCATGACAAATCCAAACATTTCCAACATGAGCTGAGTTTGAACATAAGGATTAACCCAGTTAATTAAAGAATGGCACGAAAGAGCAGGAAGTATAGAACAGTATACCATCTAAACCAGAAGAAGCTAAAATAGTTGTACTGTTGGCCAACTCAAGATTCATGGAGCATCTGTGGACATCAAGAGAAAAAACAGAGGGAATATCCTATTAAAAACAATGTAGGTTCAAGAGAGGGTTTGTGCCTCTTCCAAATGGAAAAGTCTCTGACATTTGCGTCTCTTCTGTACATAGTCAGCAAGACACTCTTATCTTTTGGGAACCATAAGAATGAGGCCAGAAAGAGGCTAATTAAAAGGAGATTGCTGTGTCAAGTCTACCAAGACTGAGGTATGGTTCATTGTGTATCTGAAAATGTCTGGAACTATATGGTTCAATCTGCTTTGGAGAAATATTGGCTAAGGATGTTGGTTTGGGAGGGTGAATTTTAAAAGCAAAATACAAGCTTATGTGACAGCTGATCATCATCATCATGAGAGATTGCTCCTGTGCTATACTATCATTTGCACCTATTGTGGGCTGTGTTTAAAGAATCAGCATCACACAAAAAAAGGACACAACCATGATTCAGGAAATTTATTTACAACTATTCAGAAAAGCCACTACAATGTTTTTGGTAGATAAAGAGAAATTGCTGATAGAGGGGACCTATTTAGTAAGCTGAAGTTACAAGCTCTACCTAGATCTATGGCAAGGGGATTTACACAGGGACATAGTCAACATATCTAAAACAAGTTCAAGCAGGAAGAGGATCATCAACATTCCTCATACAATACATATGTGTATCTCCTGAGAGGAGGGTACAGAAGCTGACAACAACTAGGCAGCGAAGGGGCTAGATTCAAAGCACTGTACAGAAGGCAGGGAGAAAAGGTGGCACTGCTACATTGAAATAAACACTTGAAAAATCAGCTATCTGTCCCACCGGTAAAATCTAAGACTGTCTAGAAGAGACAGATTTCACAGATGCCACTTTCACAGTTTTGGTGGGCATGCATGAAAGAGGCAAAAGTAGGGGGTCTGAATGGTTTTTTGTGTCATCTATACCCAAATGTAGTCTATCTGAAATGCATTTGTCTTCTGCAGATTTGTACACATTTGGGAACAGCAGTTCTCACATTTAATTCTCTTCTTGTACAGGAGTTAATTTCAACACTGTTAACAAGCATGGCCAAGGCCTTACCAACTTCTCCTCTTTTTCCATGGTTGCCTATGGTATGGCTATTGCCTTCATGACCCCGCTGGCTTGATTCTTTGGCCTCTAGTGAAATGGAGAAGGCCAAAAAAATTGTTATCAATTCTAACCCAATATTTTTAAAATACTGATAAATAATTTGTGATGTTTGCAAAGCTTGCCTTGATGCTATCACTTTTGTTGGGGAAAATGGGGCAGGGGAGGGAAGAGACACTGAAGAAAAGATGCAAGAAATGCAAGGCTATTGCCTTCATGACCCCGCTGGCTTGATTCCTTGGCCTCTAGTGAAATGGAGAAGACCAAGAAAATTGTTATCAATTCTAACCCAATATTTTTTTAAAATACTGATAAATAATTTGTGATGTTTGCAAGGCTTCCCTTGATGCTATCACTTTTGTTGGGGAAAATGGGGTGGGGGAGGGAAGAGACACTGAAAAAATGATAAAAGAAATGCAAGGCCTTAAGTCCCAACCGCTCTATCTGACTGGCTCCAACAGGCTGTGCTCTGCTTTATCCCTCCCCCCACAAGTATTTTGTGAATTACCACTAAGTCATTACAACTATCTGTATATCTACATTCCGTCAGTTACCACACTACACTGATATAGCGCTGTTATGCCACTTTAACTGCTCTAGCTGCCTCCTGTGCAATTCTGGGATTTGCGGTTTAGGGAAGGGCATCTAGCCTTCTCAGCCACAGAGCTCTTAGGCCTCACTAAACTACAAACCCCAGAATTCCACAAGAGGCAACCATAGCAGTTAAAGTGGAATAATAGCACTATAACAATGTAGTGTGCAGTAATGCCCAGCTTACTTTTCAGTGAAGCCAGGTTGGGGAAGAGTGTGGTCAGACCTTTCTAGGAAGGTGCTGCTGATTATGTTTGGGCAAGGAACTTTCCGGAGTTGGAAACACATTCAGAACTATCCATGCACCCAAATATAATAAAATCCACACACAAGTGATACTTTTATTGGGCCAATGAAAAAACAAAATACACCATGTAAGCTTTCAAAGCTTCACTGGCTTCTTCATCAGGCAAAGATGTTAAAAATCATACAGGTGACCATGCTAGTGACAGGCCTGACCTTGCTGCTGGATCCCCATGGAAGTTACTTTGCTGCTGCTAATGGAATTGTTATTGCCTGGCTTTTATTGCCCTTTGTCCCCAGTCCCCACATGGCCAAGAAGGGGAGTGACTTCTGCCTGCTTTGAGATACCTCCAGAGCATCTTAACTAACAGAAGGAACATCTGAGACAAAATGTAAGCCTGTGACTCTTGACATGTTCACTTTTCTTCTCCTGTATGATTTTTTTAAACATATTTGCCTGATGAAGAAGCCAGTGAAGCTTCAAACGTTTGCATGATGTATTTTGTGCTTTTTAGTTAGCCCCAAAAGGTATCCCTGCTGTGTGTATTTTGTTGTATTTTCCAAGGTTATGGAGTCTAAAGAGAAACAACTGTCTTGCAGACACCTTCAAGTCTAACAGAATTGTAGGTTTCAGTGAGTATCCTTCACTCCACCTGATGTATACAGAGCTGGTGTGGTGGAATGGTTAGAGTATGCAACTGTGATTTGGGAGATCTAGGCTACCATTTAGCTGTCACACTCACTGGGTAATGTTGTGCCAGTCACAGTCTCTCACCTTCACCTACCTTGCAGGGCTGTTTGTAAGGGTAGCGTGGAGAGGAGGAGAGCTGTGCCTGCCAACTTGAGCTCATTGCAGGAAAAGTGGGGTCTAAGGTCCTGTCTCATCTTGGAAGCTAAGCAGGGTTGGCCCTAGTTTAGTATTTGGATGGAAGACTGCCAATGAATACCATGTGTTCTAGGCTATATTTCAGAGGAAGGAATAAGCAAAACAAAAACATAAACACCTCTTGAGTATTCCTTGCCTAAGAAAACCCCAATGACACTCATACATTGACAGATAAATTGAAGGCACGTACATACAATAAAGGTGCCCAATGAAATAAGTTCATGTTGAGTTATAAACGCACACCCTCTCTACACCTAAGTCTACACAGTAATGGTAGAGGAAAGGGAGGGATTATAAACCGTGAGGTCTGAGGGAAGGAGTCCCTCCAAGTTGTTTGCCTAGACGCCAAGGCGTGACCCAGCTTCGCCGGGCTTTTCCGGCCAGCCCACAGTCCCCGCCACACCCCAAACGTGGACCCCAAGCGAGGTTAAGACGCAAAAAGGACGCCCCCGCTCCCAAACCCCCCACTTTGGGGGCTCGAGGAGGAAAGAGGCTCGTTCGGGTTTCGTTCTCTTGAGCCTCGAGAATTCAGCGCTGGGGGGGGGGGGGGACCTGCGCCCGAGTTGCGCGTAGCCTACGGAACAAGCCCCACAACACACACACACACACACACACACACACGGCGTGGCGGGATGTGATGTAAGCAGCAGCGGGGTCACCAAAGTTTGTCCGGGACTGGGAAGGAGGAGGAGGAGGAGGTGCTCTACTGCCAGGGAGCGAAACGATTCCGCTGCTGAATCACTTTCCCAGACTTGGGCCACCACCCCCCACCCAGGAGTTAGGAAGCAACGCCTCAACCAAGCCCTTCACCCGAGCCAGCCCAAGCACGAGGGGACTGTCCCCCTTCGCCAGTGTTACTCCCAGCCCAGCGCACGTGGGAATCCCCTCCTGGGCGAGCCGCGCCTTGGAGCGCCCGTCCGCCCGCCCGCCCGGGCACCCTCTTGCCTACCTGCAGGGGATTCTGCTGGCTCCGGGCCCTTTGCCGGCGGGGCGGGACCACCAGGGCTCCATCTCCCTCCCAGCCAGCCAGGCGCAAAAACACCGCACCTCGGAAGGGCGCCTGGGCTCCCCTCCCTCCAGAAATAGGGGTGGCCGGGGAGGGGTTTAGGGCGGGGGAGCCCATTGGCGAAGGGAAGGCGGACACACCCGGCGCCCGATTAGGCTAGCGAATGGAGGGCCGAGGATTTGAACACAGCTCTCCTCCCACCCGCCCCTGCGGGGAGGGGGGAGAAAACTGCTTTACACAAGAGAGCCACTCTTCTTTTCCTGGGCTTTCGGCGGCCCCGACTTGCTTCCCGCGCACTTCTCCGAGGCCTGCCTCTTCCAAGGCCTGTCCTGCCCAATGAGGCCAAGTGGCTCTCCTGCTTTAGCCTCCCAACAACCTTGTGAGGTAGGACAGGCCGAGAGAAAGCGGCTAGCCCCAACTTCACCACGCTAGCTATTAATAAGCAAGACCCACGGAGAGAAGATGGGCATGTATAAGAGTGCAGCCTTCATACCCACCTTTGGTTCGGCAGAATAATAAATGGTTATGTTTTGAAAGTTTAAACAAGGCGCTTTTCATTTGCTGGCAGAGAGAGGAAGAGTTAGAGCGTCGCTGCAAAACTAACAGCCCACACATTTATTGCAAAGTGAAGGCAATAAGTTTCATACTTTAAACAATGCAGAACAGCCCTAAATGTGTTGACTTAGAAGTGAAATAGCAGTGAGGCTGAAATCTTAAACACACCAAGGGAAGGAATCCCATTGAAGAGGGGCCAATTCGTAAGGCCTTATTTCTGGGGACCCTTTATGGGTCTGAAACATGGGTCACTTATCGCCACCACTTAGGACTCCTCAAACGCTTTCATCAGTGCTGTCTACGCACAATCCTAAATATACACTGGACTATGTGACAAATGTTGCTGTCCTTGAGCAAGGAGGGATCACCAGCATTGAGGCCATGATATTGGGAACGCAGCTGCGCTGGGCAGGACACGTTTCTAGGATGGAGGACCACTGCCTCCCAAAAATAGTACTCTACAGTGAACTCGCCACAGGTCAGTGTAAGAAGCGATACAAGGACTCCCTGAAGCAACATCTCAGGCTTGGCCAAATTGATCACCAACAATGGTCCGCCCTGGCCTCACATTGGGAGGCATGGAGACGCACTATCCACAATGCTGCAGCCTTATTTGAGAACTCACGCCGAACAAGTCTTGAAGAGAAACGACAACGCAGAAAGAATCACAACCCGGAAACATCACCCAAGGAGACCTTCTGCTGTGCTTTCTGCAACCAGACATGTTTATCTCAGATTGGCCTTTTTAGTCATCAGCGCGCTTGCAGAAAGCGCGAGGTGAGTCCTTCCTGAATCTTTGTGAAAAAAAGCCAGAGACTTCTGGGAAAACAAGAATAGAATCAAAGGTGTAAACTTCAGGGTTGTTGTGGGATTTATTTCCCCTCCATTCCTGGGGGTGGGGGACTCAGTCTCTCCCCCCAGCACCCAGAGCCTGGCCTATTGACAGGCCAGGTGATGGCCTCAGTTTGAACAGCACTTGCAGTACATATTCAGGTAGCAGCCAGGTTAGTCTGTGTTGGTATAAAAAAGGAGGGGAAGAAGAAAAGAAAGGGGAGGAGGAGATGTCTTGAGGCACTGTTATAATTAATGGATCTCAAGGCTATTGTGCACCATAGCATCTGCTGACTGATTCAGGTCTGCCGGGTTGCTAGTTGTTGAGTTTCTCTTATTGGAAACAATTCCTTTGAAAGTTTATGACTAGTGTCCCAGTTTTTTCTTACTGTGCTCCATTTCACTCTGATTGCCTTCACTCATACATTTATGTTTTATATACCTGTAGCTTGAACACTGTCGCAGTTTTCAAAGAGATGGCTGTGTTTGTTTCAGAGTAAAAAGGTATGTTGAGAGTAGTCTAGTGGCAGCTTTGACTAACTCGCTTACTTTCACATGAGCTTTTGTGGATTTCAATCTACTTCCTCAGATTCAATGATGATGTACAATACAAGTATTCCAGCCACTGGTATTTAAGCACAGTTACATAGGTTTTCCATGGGTTTTTTCCCCGGGCTGTGAGGCTATTTTCTGGAAGAGTTTATTCCTGACATTTCACCTTCATCTGTGGCTGGCATCTTCAGAGAAATTACTGTACACAGTTACCTAGTTGTGGGGGTGGAGTTAGAGTGTAATGGGAAAAAGAAAGATGTAAATTGTGACACTGCAAACATTCAGAGGGTTGTATAAGATGGTACAGGTCTGCCAAACAGCTGGGGGTCGTTTACACGGCAAAAGAAATCCTCAAAGAATGTGGCAAGAAGCCTGATAGTTCCCACGCATTTCGAAGCAACAGCGCCCTTTTCAGAAGGAGGGGGTGCAAAAAACCCATAAGTCGTGCAGTATCAGCTTTCGCTAGTTTTCCAGACTTTTTTTTATTAAGTTCGCAAAAAAGCGCACAATTTGTCATGGGAACTAACGATTGTTTACCTTTTCGAATTACTGTGAGCAGAGCTGAATCCTGATTGGTTGGAGTGACCTTTCTGCTTTATCCAAATAGACTGAGGGGTTGGAGAGAAGAAATTCACCCTTCTTCTGCTTGCAGCCCACTTTGGAAAATCTGCTCTGAGCCCTTCCTGACTGTTTCAAAGGAAGGCTTTTTGGATTGGAAAAATGATCGGGAGGAGTACCCTGTGCTTCGCTGCTGTGAGAGTGTGTGTGTGCATGCATTCGTGTATGCGGGAGAAACAGACGATCGCATGTTCGTCCTTTTGTTTTGTTTGTCCTTCCATTCACTTGCCTGCATTCAAGGCTTCAAACAATCAAGAATGAGGCAAGCTTCTGTGGTGTGTGTGTGTGTGTGCATGAAGGGAAGGAAAGCAGACTGCTCCAGCATGCTTTTGCTTGTTCATCTTTTCATTCACTCCTTTCTTTATAGGAACCTTTCGGGGCTGGGGAGGGGGTTGACATATCGCTCTTTCGATTCCTTGTTTGTTTGTACTTTTTCTTCCCTCTCATTATTTATGGTCTCCATGACCCCCTCCTTGCTCCCTCCCCGCCTCCTGCCTGGCTTTAATGATCTGGAGGCGATCCCCGCACCCTTTGCCTGTGTGAACTATAAGGAAGACAGATTTGCTCATCTTCCGAAAACAAAGTAGTCGTGTAATTTATGCTCTTCTGATGCGAAAGAACGGTAATCCGGAATCTTGCGAACTTTTTCCTGTCGTGGAACCGGCCCCCTGGCCTTAGTCTTGCAGTATCAAAACAATACATGATACCTATTGAAAAGTTATTTCTCTTGTTGTAAGAAACTTTTCTGAAAATTCCTTTGTTACATGTGCAACTGTGATGAGAATCCATATATTAATTTATGCAGTGTGCCGAAAAGCACATTATCTCTGCTGATCAACTGGAATATTATACACCATCAATGCATCTGAAGATGGTACTGAAATCTACAAAAAAAGTCCTGCTGAATAAATCAGTCTTTAAAGGAGATTATGCTCTGGACTGCTGTATTTTCTGATGTGTCAAACTACTACTTCCATTAGAATTTAGGGCTTTCTCCCTGTTTGCCATTATTTCTTTATTAAGAATGATTATTCCTCCTTAAAGGTGCTAAAGCCCTCAAATGCTGGCTTAGGCCTTAACACTGGCTCCACCCACTTTTCCTTTTTTGGAGCACCAGATTGCAAGGCCTCAAGAGGGGACAAAAAAACCCCAAGATAGAACTACCATAGGTAAGTCTCTGTAATGTTAAATACAAAGACAATCTTCAACATATTCTACAGGGACAGTAACCGTTTTGCCACAGTTGGGGTCTGTGTCTCAATCACTACAAAACAACGAGTCTGTGAATCTTAAATGACTGTTTTGATTATGTCATAAACCAGCGGGTGGGAATCATAGGATACATGTGAAGTTAGTAGCTGGTTTGCCTTTTTATCTATAGAAGTGCCCTGAGCCTGGGTTTAGTTCCAGACTCTTGAATATGTTAATGAAGGATCTGTTCCTGCAGTCATTTCCATATATATTTCAAAAGATGGTGGAGATCGGTGGCCTAAATCAGTAGTGGGCAAGGTACAGTAGCACCCCCGTATCCGCAGCAGATTGGTTCCAGCCCCCCCTCCCCCCTGCAAATAATGAATTCCATGGATAATAGCAAACGCCCCTTGCCGCCATTGCCACCACAGGAGCCATCAGGGAGGTGAAGGGAGAAGGCAAGCAAGCAGCCGCTCGAGCCATCCGGAAGCCTCCTCCCTTCCCTCCCCCATCCACCACCCCCACCCCCACTGTCACCAACCACAGATAATTGAATCAGTGGTTGGTGAATCAGCGGATACAGGGGTACTGATTTTATTGGAATCTGGCTTCCAGCATTCCTCATTGACCATGTTGGCTTTGCTGAGAGTTGGAGTCCAGCAATTCTGGAAGGTTTCATGATTCCCACCACTGAAATAAATGTTTGCAAGTCAAAGTTACAGTACTCTTTAAAGTGCCACAGATCCTTGTTAGTTAATTGCAAACTAACAGGGCTACCACTCTCCTATTTTTAAATGCAATTTAAATAAAAATAAACAATGTCTAATTGCCTGATAGAATGGGTATGAGAGAAGGGGTTTGTCAGCTAAACTGAATTTGTTCAGCTGGCTAGCCTGAGATGATATTATAGTCTTAACTCTTGTCTTAAACTGCCAGGTTTTTTCTAATCACTGAATATAATAGGATATACTGTAGAATGGCTGTAACAGTAATACTATAAAGTAATCAATTTCGTATTGCTAAGTCATCCTTCCGAATGAAGCAGAAATTCTAATAAATGAAAGGCTAGGAAGATAATCTTCTCCTTCAGACTGTTCTGTGTTCTTATTGTCAAGTTTGTGTTCATTTATTCTCTTACACAGAGACTGTCCATCCAGTTTGTCCTATGTACATGTACTGTATGTTCTTTTGCAGATCTTGAAGTTATCCTAAAAGTGAATTTCAAAGACAAAACACAATGGAAGACCACTGAGATACCACTATAACCTTACAACCCATCCCCCTGAGAAATTGGAAAGTCTATGAACCTGCATGTTTTGTAAGGCTGGAAATTGGTATGAGAGCATTAAAATTAGGCTTTAGCAGGAACTGAGATGGTTTGAGATATCTGTGTGTGTGACTCCCTACGGGACAAATGCAAAGACACCCCCCCCGCCGCCGCAACAACCTCCATTGTTCAAAATATGAAATCTGGCTGTTAGAATCATCTTCATTCCTAGGCAGAATGCACAAGTTCCTTGATGGTGGCTGCAAAAGTAGTAAGTGAAAAAACACCCCCCCCCAAAAAAAACCCAGAGCTGGGTAATACTTTTCTTATGTCCACTAAAATGTCACAGAAGAGACAAGCTTCTGAGTTCTTCAGAACTGCTTATCAGGTTGGGTATTACAAAACTTGGGATGGGGGAGAAGAAATAAGAAAGAGATTGCAAGCTAGAAGAATCATCTTTATCTGCAGTGGTATCAAGTTATACTTCCAGAGGTGTAAAATTACTGGCTGTTTGCCAACTTTTTTTCTAGAATCTAGAGAGATGGAAAACATTCATTGATCTATAGATTTTCCTTGGGTTTTTTCTGGGCTGTGAGGCCGTGTTCTGGAAGAGTTTATTTCTGACGTTTTGCCTGCATCTGTGGCTAGCATCTTCAGAGAATGGTTGGGTAGGAGTGGGGGGGGTGTTATATACTGTGAACCCCTGTTGGAGAGGATATGTAAATTTGTGTATTTGAATGGCTAGTTTCTGGGTGGAGATATGCAAGGAGGATTAGTGTCTGTTTGGCCAATGGTTGGCTAGTGGCCCATTATCCAAACAGACACTAATCCTCCTTGCATATCTCCACCCAGAAACTAGCCATTCAAATACACAAATGTACATATCCTCTCCAACAGGGGTTCACAGTATATAACTCCCACACACACACACACACTCCTACCCAACAATTCTCTGAAGATCCAACCACAGAGGCCAGCGAAACGTCAGAAATAAACTCTTCCAGAACACGGCCTCACAGCCCAGAAAAAAACCCCAAGGAAAATCTATGGATGCCGGCCGTGAAAGCCTTTGACTTCACATTCATTGATCTGTTTTTTAAACAAACTTCTAATATGCTACTATACTATACTGTATGTATAAGGGAGGGTGGTCGTAGTGTAAAACACTTCTCCAAAATTTAAAACTGACTTCTGTGGCACCTAAAATTGTGCCTTCAGGTGTCATAGATTAGAGCCAACCTTACTGTCTATGACATTTTTACAATGCAAAACAGTAAAGTGTACAGGATGAAATGGGCTAAGCCCAAGAAAATTCATGGTATACCATTATAAAGTTAGTAGCCTATAAGGTGCCACATGACTCTCTGTTGTTTTCATAGCAGCAGTAATGGAAGATAATAGTTTCCCTAACTTTGTTCTTTTTTGCCTTTGTGAATGGTTATTGCACTTATCTTGTGTTTGTTTGAGCTTTGCCTAAGAATGTCTTAGACTAAACTCCTTTCATTTTATAGTCTTTGTAGACCCACTATTTACATGTGATCTTTCTCTCCTCCCCCCCCCGCCCCACATCTGTGCTCATCCAACTGACTAAAATACCTCCATGCCTTTGGCAAAGCTTGCCCCATTCCAAAAAATCTTATACTATAACAAGTTTGTTAGACTTTTAGGTGCCACAACACCCTTTTCTGGTTTTGCTGTAACAGGCATCGGATGTTTCCAGACATTGGGCTCCAAGTGGTACGAGTCAAAAGGCATTGTGCAGCAATTTTGTTTTTCTCTCTGTAATTTTTTTTCTGTATGTATGTTTGTGGGGCGGGGGTGAGAAGGAAGTAATACAAAAAACCATGAGAGTCCTAGAAGTAGAATATGACATTGTCTACACTGCTGTAAAATTCTATGAAAGGAGCAGGGTGATTGTGTAATGAAACCCTTGTCTGGAAGTATGCTAGCACAGTTCCCCTGCTAGAATAGGATCACTTTCCTAGTTAACTTTTGAAAGACACTGGAAACCTGTAGAAAGGATTCATTTAATGGGTTCATTAAAATTTCAAGTTTGGAAATATTATGAAAGCTGTTCCACCTACATCCTGCTGTAAACAGAGGCATTAATATGTTAGTCTGCAATAATATACAGTTGTCCCTCCATATTCACTGGGGTTTGGTTCCAGGACCCCCCGTGGATACCAAAATCTGTGAATACTCAAGTCCCATTACATGCAATGGCATTGCAAAATGGTGTCCCTTATATAAGATGGCAAAGGTTTGCTTTTCGGATTATTATTTCTTTAAGAATACTTTCAAGCTGTGAATACTTAAATCCGTGGATACCAAATCTGTGGCTACAGAGGGACAACTGTACTGTGTTAAATTTGCAGCATTTCAGAAGCAGCCACTGTACGATCAATTATCTTGATTGTATGAGAAAATTAAGAGGCCAAAAGTTTGGCTGTCTGGATTGACATGAATGGGTCTATTTCGGTGGTTTTCCCTGAACAATTTGATTGGGTGATCAGGGACTTACATTTTAAAAAGCTGAATGTTCCTTGGGAATCATCGGAATGGAGATACAGCTCAGGAGAAATGGTTGAATCTGGACACAAATAACTTTAGGAATGTGTTGCAAGATTACCAGTTCTGCTGACCTCCTCTGAAGTCCCTAAATGTTCAGCCTGTAAGTAAAGTAGCTAAGTATTATCTTATTTATTTATTTTTATTATATGTCTCAAAGTAGAGACTCAAAAACAGCTACAATGAAACTAAATCCTGTATTTATTGTCTTGCCATTTTAAAATTTACAAGCTGATTCTATATTGTGTCCAAGGATGTGAATGAGAATGCTTCAGTTCAAATCTTGTGTTTGTTCTAATATTTAACATTGTATGGAACATCAACATTCAGAGTGCTTCTTGTACATCTTCATATAGTGAGCCTTACCTGACAACATGGGTGGCCACCTTGGGGTGTTCAGATCTTGTAGGATTTCAATTCCCATCAAACTGAGCCAGCACAGCCAGTAGTAAGAGATGATGTGAGGTGCAGTTCACCAATAGTTGGAGAACTACAGCTTGTTTGTCACAACTATGGGGTGGGAGACCATTAAGATGGTCTGCCCCAGGAGGCTTATGGATCCAGATGGATTCCCAATGGCTCTTGGGGAGTTTCCTTGGCAGGTGGACCTGTCAAAGCCTTGTTTGATCTCTGGAATGGAGAAATGAACAGGGTGGTTGACATGATCACTCCTAAGCATCCCTTCAAAAGTGGAGCTAAACCAGCCCCCTGGTTCTCTAAGGAGCTGGCAGCAATGAAATGAGAGAGATGGAGACTAGAATGACAGTGGAAGAAAACACAGAGTGAATCTGACCAAAAACAGGCTAAAATCTACCTGAGGGCTTATGGTAGGACAATAAAGGCAGCAAAAAAGGCTTTTCTAACTAACACTATTGCATTAGCACAAAATCGATCAGCAGAGCTGTTTCAAGTGGTCAGGGATCTGTTACAATCTGGCCCAAAGGGGAATGTAAACCACTCAACAGCCCGCTGTGAAGAATTTGCCCACCATTTCCCAAAGAAAATTGCTCGGATTCACTCTGACTTAGATGCCAGAGAGGATACAGTTCTGTTGGATGTAATCTTGGCACCTGCTTGTCCAGTGTTAATTGATACCTTTCAGTTTGTGCAGCCTGAGGATGTGGACAGGATCCTTGAAGAGGTGAGAACCATCACGTGTACTAGACCCTTGCACTTCCAGACTTATTAAAAAGGCTGGCAGAGGACTGCCTAAGTGGGTAAGGGAAGTCATTAATGCCTCCTTAAAGCAAGGCAGGGTTCCAACATGCCTGAAGGAGACCATGGTAAGACTTCTTTTGAAAAAAACTACCCTAGATCCTACTTTATAATTATAGGTCAGCCTCCAGTCTTCCATTTTTAGGCAAGACACTGGACTATGTGGTGACTTCTCAACTCTAGGGGTTCCTGGATGAGGCAGATTATTTAGCTCCATTTCAGTCTGGTTTCAGACCTGGTTATGGGACAGAGACAGCTTTGGTCACCTTGGTGGATGATCTATATAGGGAACTGGACAGGCAGAGTGTGTTCCTGTTGGTTCTGCTGGACCTCTCAGCGGCTTTCAATACCATCGATCATGGTATCCTTCTGAATCACCTCTTAGGAATGGGGCTTAGAGGTACTGTTGTACAGTGACTCCACTCTTTCCTGGAGGGGCACTCTCAGAAGGTGATACTGGGGGATTCCTGTTTAATTTTTTGACCATTGGCCTATGGAGTCCCTCAGGGTTTAGTCTTATCCCCTATGCTATTAAACATCTACATGAAACCACTGGGAGAGGTTGTCTGAAATTTTGGGTCAGGTGTCACCAGTATACTGATGATACCCAGCTCTATTACTCCTGTCCACCTAATTCCAAAGCTGTTCCTGTACTAAACCAGTGCCTGGCAGCTGTAATGGACTAGATGAGGGCAAACAAACTGAAGCTTAATCCAGACAAGACATAGGTGCTTCTGGTCAGTCAAAAGACAGACCTTGGGAATAGGGATTCATCCTGTTAGATGGGGTTACACTCCCCCTGAAAATGCAGGTTCACAGTTTGGAGGTGCTCCTGGATTCAGCTCCGAGCCTGGAGGCCCAGGTCTCAGCAGTGACCAGGAGCTCCTGTTCCTGGAGATGTCGGATGTGGCCGCAGTGGTACATCCCTTGGTAACATCCTGTTTGGATTATTGTGATGTACTCTGTGTGAGGCTCCCTTTGAAAAGTGTTCTGAAACTTCAGTTTCAATTCCTTTGTTGCAACAGCTCCATAGGCTGCCGGTTTGTTTCCAGGCACAATTCAAAGTGCTGGCTTTGACCTAGAAAGCCCTATATGGCATGGGTCCAGGATATTTGAAGGACTGTAGTTCCCTGTATGGGCCCAGGAGAGCTTTAAGATCATCTAGAGAGGCCCTTCTCTCTGTCCCACCACCTTCTCAGGCTCATTTGGTGGGAACAAGGGAGGGGGCCTTCTTGGCGGCTGCTTCCAGAGAGGCCAGGATGGCCCCATCTTTGCTCTCCTTCCAGTGGCAGGTTAAGACATTTTTATGCTGCCAGGTTTTTATGAACTAACAAGGGCTGGGCTTGTAAGGTGGTGCAGTTTTTTTAAAAAAAAATTAAAGTTCTTTTTAAGGCATTTTAATATTTTGACTGTTTAATCATTTTAACTTATAAATTATTTTTTAAATTTTATATTTATAGTGTAATTTTTATTTTGTACTGTTTTTAGCTTGTATTGTTTAAAGAGGCTGCCTTGGGTCCCATTGGCAGAAGAAAGGTAGGATATCAATGAGTAAAATAATAAAATTACTACTACTACTACTATTATCCTGGGAAAGTTAATAAGTATATTCTTGTTCTGGGAAAGGAAGAGGGTAGTTAAGGCTGGAAGTGATTGACTTGCCTGAGAACACCAAATAGCTCAGACAAGACTTGAAGTAAATCTCTTAACAACTGTGCTTTAGCAGCCCAATGTACACACAGGGATTTATTGAAGAAAAAAGCCCAGATCAATACTTTAACCAACAAATATCTTTGCCCTGCCAAAAAAGATTACCATCCAGACTGAATAAGAATACAGTGTAATTCAAAATGCTCTGAAAATATTGAATGGTCCTAATGAAAGGGGCTGTTTTACTCTTTCTGAGGATTTTAAAAGGGATACCTACAAGAAGGGCCAAAGAGAGCCAGAAATAGGTAAAAGAAATGCTACACTGTAATAGTTTCTTAAATATTTATTTCCAATTTATATAAAGCTGTCAGTCACTATTTATATTATTAAAAACACCTGGAGTTTGAACTTCTAGCAAAAATATACATTTCAATTTGAGGATTGCTACAATATCCCATTCACCCCTTTCCCCAAAAGAGAGAGTGCATATTCCTCAAGCACTTAAAAATACATGTTCAGCAACTCCTGAAAGAAAGCAGGGTGTCAGGTGAAGAGACCTTCAAAAGGTACTGGGTGAAGATGCAGGCCCAAGGCTTTGAAAAGCTTTTAAAAACACAAAAAACCTTTCCAGTGATTTGCCCATCTCTGGCTCCTGCTACATAAATACTTCAAACTGCTTTACTAAGACACATTCCACCAGCCTCACATCATTTCTGTGAGGTAGAGGTGGATCATTCCATTTTGGAAATAGAGGCACAGCAGAGTCAAGTACCAGCAGGTAATTCAGTGCAGAGCTGGAAAAACATTGCAAGGATTAAGTAATTTGCTTTCCCTGCACTAGCAACAAAATTCCAGCCAATTACACAAAGTAACTATCATGTGTAGGTAGTGATTGGAACTACGGTATTATATCATCTATGACTACAGGAGATCTCATTAAGGACCATGGAGTGTAGGAAGGAACAGTATGTAATGGATTTCCCTGAGATTAGAATTAGTAGGTCACTCAACATAACTTGTCAACTTCCCTACCAACACTGATCTCAAGGGATGGTGAAGTTATTATATCATGGAGAAACGGCTAGTTTTCAAGCACAGTAGGCTTTTATTTGGTACAGTGAAGATGCAAAATGCCACAGATAAGACTGCTTATATGATCTTTTGAGAATTTTTTCACTAATCAGTGTAAAAGAAGGTGTTGAGTTAGTTACTGCAACACTGTAGGGCAGTGTTTTCAACAAGTGGGTCAGGACTCTGAGATGGGTTACAGTACTGCTTTCTATTTTGTTTTATAGGGAGAATGGGCTCCATCTCTCTCCTGCTGGGCATCACCTTCTTGGTGCATGGGCTCTTTAAACTAGGCCCCATGTTGCACTCTGATTATAGATCAATTTCAGAGTCAGGGTAACCACCACATACTGTGATTGTCCCATGGCTAATTCTTTCTTATGCCTCTGTACAAATGGGGTTTGTCTTTCTTGTTGTCTTCCACAGTACCAGACAAGTAACCTGGCATCTAAAGACTCACTCTTCTGCATTACTAGTTGTGGCTACCTACCAGATAAGTTGCTAAAATAGAAAGTATAATGTTTGGACTATAATAGGAATGAGCCTACAGATATGACAGACTCTTGAACTGCCTGAAAAAGATCTGATGACAAATTAGCCAGGTCATCATCAAAGTCTGAGAGACATGTAACCCACTCCCTCGCTATACCTGAAGCTCCCACAGATAAGTGGTTTGCGTGGGCAAGACAGCTACAACCACATACTTTCATACTACATAGTTATAGCACTATGATTCCACTCTAATTGCCTTGGCATCCTCCTATGGAATCCTGGGGATTGTTTAGATGATGAAAAAAGTCCTCAAAGAACCCAGGCAGAATACCTTTTGTCCAGATGAGCTCCTGCCAGGATTCATCATATTGGGAAGGAGGGAGGCTAAAACCTCCAAGTAGTTCACGATTACAGCTTTCGCTGTTTTTCACAATCTTTTTTTAAAAAGCACATGAAAATGTGCATAATAGGCTATTTGAACAACCAATTCGAATTGGGGCACACCCAGGAAATTAAAACATGATTGGTGGGATGTGTGTGGGGGTGGGCTTGCCAGTGACAAAGCGGCCGGAGCCGTCATTGTTGTTTTCAGGGGCACAATCGAGCACTATTTTCAAGTGGCAGAGCAAAAAAAAAATGTTTATAAGCAGAAGATTGCTCTTCCACACCTATAACTTAACAGCAATAAAAAGGGCGGGGAAATAGAGGGAGCTTTTTGGGAGATAATAAAGCAGGTATTTCACTCATGGCCATCATTTTTTCTTGTGGGCATACTCCGTGTGAACTGCAAACTCAGATAGCTTTCATGCCAGTGATCTTGCAAATGATCCATGAGGACAAATGAACACTGCTACAATAGTGAGGTAATGTGCTATTTTTCACAATTAATTCTCCCGTCTAGCTAAGCCCTTGGGGTTCGCAGTTTGTAGATGTGAGAGAGCTCTCTGGATGAGAATTCTAAATACCCTCATACCAAATTACAAAGCCCAGGATTCCATATGATGTTCCATGGCTGCTAATGTGAAATCATAGTGCCATAATTTTTTAGCGTGAAAGGGCCCAGAGACTAATGCCACAAGTATTATTTCCCTTCTTCTCATACAGTCAAGGAAAATCCAAATTAAAATTATATTGTGCAATATGCAGTACAATATGCAGTTGCCTTGATAAGTCATATCCATCTAGACCAGCATGCTTCTTCTAACTAGCAGTATCCCTCTGGAGCCTCTGGGATAAGAACTCTATATAGCCTAATACAGGATGTTTTTAACCAGAGATGCTAGAGATTCAGCCTGGGCCCTTTCTCATGCAAAGCATTTGCTCTGTCACTGAACTATGCTCCCTTCTGAGAAACATTAATTATGTTCATAAATCTGAAAGGAGTAAAATGTTAATGTGTACTTTCTAATGCCACAATTTAGGATACTGAAAGCTCTTTCCCTAAATCTAGCCAGGGAGACAAAATGTTAAAACTGTCCAGGAAAACAAGTACATGATTTGAACTGAAATGGTTGGGACAACTGTTAAATTCTATCACCTGAACATCTTTCACTGCACAGTAGTGAAATTATTACATTTCATTTGCTATTTCATGATTCTTTTAACAACAATGCAAATCCCCCCAAGCATGCAATTTATTTGAAAATGTACAGATACAAATAACCTTACCTAAGGCCATGTAAAAAGAAAACTGTACTAAAATCTCAGTGCTACGGTTCTTAGGCCATCCTAAGCATCATGATGATCTGTTCTGATGTCATTGATGCTGAGAATATACTGGAAGCTGGAAATGGAAGAAGTCTGACAAGTCACACAGTGCATCAACCATGGCTACCCAGAACAGCTTCACATGGACTGCACATTCCCATGACAACAACCTCCCTGCAACTAGAGAGCTTCTGTGCTAACTAGGCTGAAAGTGGCAAAAGGTATCTGGTGAGGTCCCTGTGGACTGGAGCAAGACCAATGCAGGAGGTTAACAGGAGAGCTGGAGACTGCTTTGAGCCCCTGCAAAAATCTAAAACAAAGGATTGTGGCTACCTAGACAGGAAATGCTAAAATGCTCTATGTTTATGCAGGAGTTCCTGCTAACACTAATGACAAAGGTGGAGAAAACAGTGGGTAAACACATCACATATCATGCTATATTTCCTTGTAGGAAAGGCACAGATGCAATTCACATATCAGGAATATATTTCAGATGTCTCCAGCAGTTTTGGAAGACCAGGTAAAGTGGGGAGGTGCAATCATCACTGTGTTCTCTAATGTCCTCAAATCACCCCCATCTCATAGGTCTGAGTACTGCCCTTTTAAGAATGGGATCCATATTAGATTCTCCCAGACAAGGAGACCATCAAGTGCTTACAGTCATTCTGCCCCCCATCCCCAAAAAACTCTATGGAGTGTCATATCTACTTTTGATCAAATGAAGGAAGCAAATGGACTTTTGGCAGCTAACATACTATCCAAGAGCAAAATCCTATGCTGACCCTTTCAGGCTCATCTCCAATATTTGGCGAGCACTGGAGTGCAGTGCAAGGAACAGAAAAAGCAGCCCTTCTCTTCAGTAAGTAAGCACTGTATATGTCTATAAAGATCTTCAGCAAACTGCACTGTAGACCAACACAAAGAGGAGGGGAAAAAAAGAAATGAAGACGGAGAAATAAGAGGTATGGCCTTTCATGCAGAAGGCATATCTGTTTTTGTGCACTGAAGGAAAAGGCCAAGACCTTTCCCCTCAAGGAGTCTCCACAAGGAGTGTTCGTACCCTTCATCAAATACTTTGAGGTTTCTTTGGGAAATTTATACAGACATAGACACATATACCCTCTTTGTAATGTCCTACAATTTATAGTTGAGGGCCAAGCTAGAGTCCAGAGTGCAAAATAAAAATATACAACAGATATATGATGTTAAGTGCTGTTCCTCTACTTGCCGGACAAGCTACTGTTCGTTTTAACTGTCTGGACACAATCTGTGTTGACCAACAGAACAATCCAACCTATAGTCCAAGAGTGTTTGTGAGGTGTATGTAAACGCATCCCCAGCTGCTCTGTAACAGTGTAACAGCTGAACTGTAATAACAGATACTTAGCTTATGATGTGCCGTAAAGTTTTACTTAGTGTATGTTAACGGAAGCTCTGACCTACCACTGTATGGTAGATGCCAAGTCTTTTGCTGTATACCCCTGTGCATAGTACACAGCAATTATATAGAAAAGCAACTCCAGTAGAAGGGACAGAAGACACAGGCAATTTCTTTGCTAATGTACAAAGCATTTTGCTGTATTCCATGGCTTTAACCTATCTCATGAATGCAGGTTCCTTAGTACATGTCCTTGTAGATTTCTTGCAAAAGAGGGTGCAGAGAAGTCTCTGTTTCTGTCTTTTTTATCTTCTGCACCAACTGGGCATGCTCAGTCACTAACTGGCGCAAATCAGCCATTTTCTGCAGCAGCTTAGGGAAGAGGTATTGAGTATCAGGGTGATTGGCCTGCAGGTGGAACTCAAGGGCCTGAAGGATATTGTCTTGAATCTCCTCTACCTGTTTGACATTCATCAAACCAGGGCGGTCTAAAAAAAAGAAAGGAGAGAGAAAGACCAAATTATTTACTGAAGATTTGCCTTTTGGAGCATTTTTTCTTCTTCTGAGCACACATGTTATGAAGAAGCCTAGTCTGCTCCTCAGTGTTGCATTTTTAGGTCTGCAGGGAGCCTTCTTTATGAAGGAACATTCATCCATATGAACACGTTGTCTCCTACACATAGAACACTTACAGTCTGAAGCAACACAGTGCAAAAATATATACATTATATATTAAGAAATCCTGATCCCTTGATACTGCTGGTTGTATAACCACCCCAGAAGCTGGAGAAACTTTGTAAGACTTGAAGAAAATGCTGATTTCACTTCAAAAACTTTTAAACACTTCTGGGTGCTTTACAACTGCACTTTAGCTTTTCTGACTTCTCATATTACAAGTGATTGGACATCTTCTATATAAAGCACATGTATAGTCACCCACTCATATATCTTTTACAAAGGAACACTCATTAGGAAACAACTTTTTTCACACTTAATCCTTTCCATTTGTCTGTTATGTTTCTATTATTAAAGGTGTGATAGAGACCCCTTGTAATACAATTCCTTTTTCCTGATTTATGACCAGAGATAATCAATCTCTGGTGGTATTGTCAAGGTTGGCACTTCTAAAGAAATGGGTACACAGTTTGGGGTGCTCAGAGATGTCCTGCTGTTCATGGAAGATCATGTTACCTCTGTGAGAAGGAATGCCTATTACCAGCTTTGGCTGGGATACCAACTGCATACTTTCCCAGGCAGGAATAGGTTGGCTTCTGTGACTCATGGTGCTGACAACCTTACATTTGGACTACAGTAATCTATTCTATGTGGGGCTTCCTTTGAGGGTGGTTTGGAAGCTGACATTTATGCAGAATGAAATTACTTGAATGTTAACAGGGCTACATGATTAGCCCTGTTAACATTCAGGTCGCATCACACTGAGTCTGCATCAACTAGAATGGCTGGCTACTCATTTCTGGGTCTAATTCAAAGTGCTGATATTGATCTTTGAAACCCCCAACAGCCTGAGAACAAGTTAGGTACAAGCCCAACCGGGCTCACATGAACCTGCCAGAACATTAAGCTCTGCTACTAGTGCCCATCAGGAAGAGAGGTTAGCTGGCAGCAAGAGTGATGAAGTTTTTTAGAAGTAGCTCCACACTTACAAACCCCATGTCTTAGAAGATATTAACAGATCCCTTCCTGCTGTCTTTGACAGGTCCTCAAAGTATTTCAGAGTACATCTTTTTTGTTCTTAGTGCACCTGTTTTCTTAACTTTTAAAAAAGCTTCTGGATTGTTGAAATAGAATTAAATTGAATGAAATGGTACAATCCATGTTGCCTTTTCATCACTGTTACATTTTTTTGATTATTTGTTATGTTTTAAACTGATTTTACAACATATTATCTGAAACGGAGAGGGGAAATTCCTGGTTAATTATCAAAATGCTTGAAGATATATGTGTGACTTGGAATCATACAGTTGAAAGAGATCACAAGGACTGTATAGTCCAACAGCCTGCCATGCAGGAACACATAATCAAAGCACGCCCGACAGATGGCCATCCAGTCTCCATTTAAGAACCTCCACAGAAGGAGACTCCACAGCACTCCAAACTCTAGACTTCAGGTATGTTTGTTGGCCATTAGGACTCAGCCAAATCATAGCCACAGACACCTTGGGAATCTTAGCTACAGAGAAACTGGATACAGTAATTTCAAGCACCTTCTGTTTTCAGCTCAGTCTGAGGATGCAGACAGATGACACATTTAAAGAAGTAAGGCCACTGTCTTGATGTCATGGCCTATTAAAAATGTGTTCTTTGTCCTACTGTAGTCTTCATTAAAACCTGTTCTGCAGGTCTGGGGCATCAAGTGCATGCAAAACACTCAATCTTCTCAAATGAATAATAAACACAGTTAACAGTTGTGTTGCTAGTGCTAGATAACACCTCTGTCTTTCCTTCCTAACAGTAAAGGTGGGGCAGGAAAGCATTTGCAGTGGAGTCTGGTGGACAAGGGAAGTGCACTTACTGTAGAATATGTTAGCCAGTACAAAAGCAAAGAGGACTGTAAGTATCAGAGACATTTGGAAATAGCCACCATGTATAGTTATTTCTGTGCTAATGCCTAAAGCCTTTGAGCCAAGTTGGGGGAGTGTTTGGTTTTAAAGGAGAATATAAAGAACATTAGAAAACCCTTGCTAGAGCAGACCAAAGCTCAATCTTGTCCAGTATTCTGTTTCATTAGAAGCCCAGAGGAAGAGTGGGGAAAGGAGATGGTGAGTGCCCTCCTCCAGATCCACGGATTCTACCACAAAGTTCCTGCCCATTACTGCATTCTCATTATTTCAACAAACATAGGGTTGGAACAGTGTTTGGGGAAACATGCAATTAAGTTTGGCCATGTGAAAAAATGGGTCTGGAGAGACAGAAGGGGAACTCATATGCTTAAGGACTGAGAGCCTTTGGATGTCCAGGTGCTTTGAACCAACTCCCAGAAGTGCCAGCAAGCATGGACGAGGGACTGTGGAAGCTATAGACCAAAGAATCTGCAGTGCTAAAAGCTTCATATCCCTGCTACCAAATGACTCCTCTCAAAGAGACAGAGATCTGAAAAGGACCCAAAGAGCTAATTATTTGTGTAAGGTACAGACAGCAGTGGGCAGGAGAAAGAGAGAGAACAGCAGCAGCAGAAGAAGAGAGCAGGGGGTTTAAACAGATGATTAAAAAGGAGGACATTACAGGTAGGACAAAAGTAAAGAAAGGAATAATGATGTGGTAAGTGGAGAACTTAGATGGATCTGGTTGTCTGGACATCTAAGGAAGGGGACAGTAATCCAAATTACCTTTGGGAAGGTGGGCACAGAGATATGTTTTAGAGCTGAGCTTGTGTTCTGGAGGGGGGAGGGGAAGATGTATACTACAATCCCATGTATGTTATGTTAGAGTTGGTTCTACTATGTTCAACAGGGTTTACTTCCAGATACGTGGGCATGGGATTGCAGATACAAAATCATCTGATCACTAAATGTAACTCTAGTTAGCCTCTTCCTTCTGTCTCCTTCTGCATTTCTCACGTAACAATCCAACTCTCAGATCATCATTAAGTATCCACAACCTCATAGTGGATCCTGTCTTGCCATGGCCCTATCCCCATCAACAAACTTTTAGAATACCTATGATATTGTTAGCAATTAACTCTCCCTCCCACCAGTTCTCTGACTCCCAGTCTCACCTCCACATAGGATGATGGCAGCTACAAACAGAGACAAGTCACTGTCATCCAGCTCTAGAGCATTGAATTTCACAGCAAACTCAAATTTGGGCTCCATGATTTCACTGAAGGGCTTGCGCAAGCTGCGCAGGAACTCACGTGTCACAAAGCCATTCCCATTGGCTACTAAGAGTCCATCCTTGTTCATGATTGAGGCAAGCATGGCAAAGATTGCTTCATGCACTCCATATTTCAGCAAAGTTACTTGATCATTAAGATAAAGGCTGATGAAGCTAGGGATGCTCTTGGCAAATTCTGTAAGCTCCCGCACTGTCTCCACTGATGTGCACTGGCAGCGGTAAAAAACATGAACACCAATCTCCTTGTATGGTGGTAGGCCATTCATGAGCTGTTTCCACACCAGTCCCTTTTCTGCTTGCCACAGAGTATCCATGTCATGAATCACAAAAGGCTACAATGAATGAATATATATAGTTAGGATTCTGCAGTGGAAAATCCAGCCACAGGCAATGTACAACCATGAAAATTGCAACTACAAGAGTTCTAGGAATTCAAGAGACCACTCTGTCATTTTAGAAGCAACACAAGACTATTTCTTCACCATCTAATCCTATAATTGTTATCTGTTAAAGCCACCAAACCACCAACGAAGTCCAAACACACACGATTGATATCATTTGTGGAATGGGAACGTTTCTATACAGAGGGATTTTGGATGTCAAATCTGGTAACATTCACACTTGATCATGCAAAGGGATCTTGTAGCACCTTTGAGACTGAGAGAAGTTGGTAGCATTAGCTTTCGTAGACCTAAGTCTGCCTCATCAGATGCATGGAGTAAAGTGCCTAGGAACAGACCTTTATGGACAGGTGGCATGTGTGAATAGCAATAGAAATGCAAAACTTGTGAGTATGCCAATCAGGTGACAAGTTCAGTTTTAAAGATGTTGATGGCTTTCAGGGACAAAAGCAGACGGGATGATGTTGCCTAAAGCCAAGGTGAGTAGATAATCTTATGGATGGTGGAGGGAGTTATTGGAATGTAGGGTGATGCTGGCTGGCAACCAGAAACAACTCCAACTGGAACTCCCATTCCAGTTATTGTCACCAATAACGTTGATCCAAGATTCAAAAGCAATAATGTGAGAAATTATTACATTGCTACTGTATTTAACTCTATTGCTAATTATGCACTCTGGGACTGACTGTTTGAAAAGTACTTTCAGGCTTTCCAGACTACAGAGCACCATTAGATATATGATGCAGAAGTGAAATATGGAACACTGCCAAGCTACCAGGGACAAGGTACAGCACAGACTGCTTTTCTTTCTCATGTTCTTCAGACTACTATAGTACATCTCTACAAAAAAATTGCTAAGTGGAGAAGCTAATAGGGAATCTTGTTCAGTTCATGTAAACCTTTAATTGCTGGAGTCTATGGCCTAAATCCAATTGCTAGTAGCACCTACAACAGACCACTGAATCAGCTACTGAATGGTAAGCCAATAAGTATGTAAATGCTATTGATTAAATGGGTTTACCCCAGTTGACACTAGCATTTCATTTTAGGCCTATGAAGCTGGTAGGGGAAGTTGACAATAAGAAGCCATAGATTTTTCTGAAAAATCATTTCAGAAACCATTTCTAAGTACAGAAATAAACTTGGGTTGTGCAACAATTTTCAAGTATATTTCACTGCTTGATGGAGGAAGATATAAATCGAATATATAAGAAAAGCTGGTTTTAGCAGCTTCTGCACTGTATGGAATATCTTGAACTACAAATGACTGGCTTGGCTTCATTTTCAGGCCTCTTGGTCTGAGGTACTCACCGGGGTGCTGCTAGACTTCCCTGTCAGGATGCCTCGTGCTTTCTTTTTGGTCATGTTGAAATTCTTCAGGTAGGCATTGTAAATGTGCTTGGAAAAGACTTTCAGGTCAGCCAGCTGCTGGTTCTGGCAGTTGATCTCTGTAGCTGTCAGTCCTGCCACTAGCTTCCTTTTTTCAGCTTCTGGCATACGTCCGAAACGAATGGCTAAAGAAGCACAACAAAACAGGGACAGTGTTAAAGGCCTTTGACTAGAATGACAAGAAATTGATATTTTTACAATTGCATCATTCCATATTCCCAGTTATATATTTGGTGAAGAGTTTTCCCAGGTGAAGAAGAAAAAACAGGAATTTAAGAAAAACATTATGTTTATATCCTGCTTTTCCTCCAAGCAGCAGAACTATAGAGCTTGGAAAGTTAGTTTTTGGGACTACAACTCCCAGAATCCCTGAGGCATCACAGCCAAAAAGGCAACTTTTTTGAGCCCTGAGAAAAACAAAATATACACACCCCACCTTTTTTTTATGCTCAAACCATGCTGAGAGATAGATCACCCAGACAGATCACTTCAGTGGCTGGATGGGGATCTAAATTCTCCTTAGTCTTAGTCTGACACTACCTTACCTCATACTGGCTCCCAAACTAATTATTAAACTGACAATGGACTCAAAATAATCTACAGATATAGCAAGGAAAAGTAATCCATGGGAAGTAGATTTTAATGCATCTTAAAGGCATATCTACATATACTGAGTACTCTGAAAAAGCTGAGAAAAAAGAAAAGGAAACTCCAAAGCTGCCGAGAAATACTGTACAGTACAATAAATAAATTTATTGTGAAATACTATGCATCTTTATTGAAATTAAGTCCCACTATCTTCACTGGGGTTTTGCTCCTTCATATGCATTTATGATTGCAGTCTGAGGGTCAAAGTATATAATATGCTAAGCAGACATTTCATATCATACATTCAGAACAATCTTCTTACAAAAAGGCTCCAGAACCAGATTGGGACTGGAGTGTGCAGAAAGGGTTCAACCCTTTGCTCCCCATGTCATTTTCATAAAAAATCCCACTGTGTTGCCATTTACTCCCATGAAACTCGGTCTGCAGTGAATACACCTTTGGGAATTAAAGTTCCATAGAGTTCTTCCAGGAGCAATTTTACTTTTCTTTTAGAAAAGCATGCACATTGCAGGATTACTGGAATCCCTTTAGAATATTTATATTCTGCTGTGATAGTTTTTAGCACTTGACTTTTACAGATGAAAACTGTTTTATAATAATAATAATAGCAATTTCACTGAATTTTGTTAGCTACTCTAAACCAGTCAAGAAACATTTTAAATGAAAAGCTGCATAGAAATTCTTAAAATAAAATAAGACCTGCTTTTCAGTATAGAGGAAGTCTTTTATAGCCTACAAAGCTACACATCTCCAAAAGCTTCTAATCGCTGCTGCATATTTTACTCAGAGTAAACACACATTCTGTCCAGGGCCCAGTGCTATTCAACATCTTTATTAATGACTTGGATGAAAGAATTAGGGGCATACTTATCAAATTTGCAGATGACACCAAATTAGGAGGAGTAGCTAATACCCTAGAGGACAGGATCAAAATTCAAGATGACCTAGATAAACTGGAGAGCTGGGCCAAAGCTAACAAAATGAAATTCAATATGGAGAAATGTAAGGTACTGCACTTAGGGAGGAAAAATGAAATGAATAGATATAGGATGGGGGAGACCTGGCTGAACGAGACTACGTGTGAAAGGGATCTAGGAGTCCTAGTAGACCACAAGTTGAACATGAGTCAACAGTGTGATGCGGCAGCTAAAAAGGCCAATGCGATTTTGGGCTGCATCAACAGAGGTATAGTGTCTAGATCAAGGGAAGTAATAGTGCCACTCTATTCTGCCTTGGTCAGGCCTCACCTAGAATACTGTATCCAGTTCTGGGCACCACAATTAAAAAAGGATATTGACAAATTGGAGCATGTCCAGAGGAGGGCGACTAAAATGGTGAAAGGTCTGGAAACAATGCCTTATGAGGAAAGATTTAGGGAGCTGGGTATGTTTAGCCTGGAAAAAAGACGGCTAAGGGGTGATATGATAGCCCTGTTTAAATATTTGAAGGGGTGTCACATTGAGGATGGAGCAAGCTTGTTTTCTGCTGCTCCAGAGACTAGAACACGGAACAATGGGTGCAAGCTCCAGAAACAGAGATTCCATCTCAACATTAGGAGGAACTTTTTGACAGTAAGAGCTGCTCGGCAGTGGAACACACTCCCTCAGAGCATGGTAGGGTCTCCTTCCTTGGAGGTCTTTAAATAGAGGCTGGATGGCCATCTGTCAGGGATGCTTTGATTTGTGTATTCCTGCATGGCAGGGAGTTGGACTGGATGGCCCTTGTGGTCTTTTCCAACTCTACAATTCTATGATTTTACATTGTTCCTTTTGTCCCTTTCCAGAGATAAGAGGAAAGAGGCCTCACCATTGTGCGACATGCCTAGAGAGAGGCATTTCTGAAAGCGGCAGTACTGGCACTTGTTTCGGTTCTTTTTCTGAATCTTGCAGTTCCGCTCACACTTCTCATACTCCAACTTCATACGTATTGTTCGACGAAAGAAGCCCTGTTGGTGAGGGACAAGAGCAGTAAGTCAGATGCTGGAAGGAAACTGGAAGGGAGGCTAATTCTGAGAACAGCACTTCATTTAAAACTTCTAGGATAACTGCCTAGTTGCATCTTGGGGCACAAAAACGTTTTCAACAACAAGCAATGGAGCTTCAAATAACAGACTACATATAGAGCTCTGCCACATGGAATAAATATACACACAAAGAAAAGAAAGTTACAGGAATGCAGGGAACCTAAACGTTTTTTCCCTATTACGTATACAGTATAGGAAACAAGGCAAGAGACAGACTGGTAATATCGCAAGTGGCCAGCAGGGGGACAGGAGTAAACAAATTCCAGCCTCAACATCCTTGCTGTCTCTCCGCCCCATTTTTTTGTTTTTTGGCCTTGAAGAATTTTGGCACCAGTGACACAGAGTAGCTCCACTCTGTCAGCATCTGTGAGCGGGGGGATGGAATTTTATGATTGCTACAGCTAGCCAAACCATCTGGAGCAGAATATATTCACAGGTGCCCTATGGCATATGTCAGCCAAAGATAACTTATCTCTACATTCTCAGAGAGACCAAGGATGCACTGGAGTAGAGTGACAGCAAAGAAGGGTATTGAAGATGCACAGCTATGCAAAAACCCCATGTAAACTTACTGACAAAATCCAGAGGGGTAGCCATGTCAATCTGAGTACTTTAAGTCTCTAAGTATGTTCTTATTTCAAGAAGATAGCATTACTTTATATCCTCCGAATATAGCACCTTGTTTATTCCCCATTTGTTTGCAATGTGGAGCCTGTGTTTTGCATTGCCAGAGCAAAAGTCTTTTAAAAAGATTTTTAACCTAAGAAGAAAGCTTTCTGATTTCCTTCTCCTCTTTACTTACTGAAGACCAATAGTCTGCTTCCTCTAATCTTCAAATTTGTACAGAGGCTGTATGTTGCATTTTGCCCATACCTTGCAACCTTCACATGCATGCACTCCATAGTGGAACCCTGATGCTTTGTCACCACAGACCCTGCATTCTACATTCAGACTTCCTGAGGTTGCTTCATCACAGCCCATCTGAAGTTGGTCCGACAGAGAAGGAGAAGAACTCTGTGAAAGATCTAACAGGGAAGTAAAATATAAAGCCATTACACTGCTATTCTTCAAGGCTAGGCAGCCAGATAGATAACAATGCTACACCAGAACCTTCTCACATGCCTTTCACATTCCCCAGATATAACCAAACAGCTTGCATTCACAAACTGCTGGGTTTGGAAGGAAATACCACAACTCTAGAGACCTGGGTTCAAGTCCCCACTCAGTCATGGAAACCCACTGGATGACCTTAGGCAAGTCACACTGTCTCAGCTTCAGAGGAAGGCAAAGGCAAACCCCCTCTGAACAAATCTTGTCAAGAAAACCCTGTGATAGGTTTGCCTTAGGGTTTTTGTAAATCACAAACAACTTGAAGGCACACAATAACAAAACAGGGTATGCTATGCGTCTTGCATCTCTGAGTAGAACAGCAATACAAATGGAGCTATCTAATCTATTGTTTATAGCATGTGTGTCATTTCCTAGGTTTGTTCACACTCAGAAAAGAATAAAGGAAAAACCGATGAACTAATTCTATTCTCCCAGTTCAGAAAATCTGGGCGAGTTGTTGCATTAGAGTCCCCAAACACCACAAAAAGTTTAGGCAGTGAAACACTCCTTAATATGTATGTAGTTGTGGACTTCTGTTCAGAATGGAATTTCTTGCCGCTGCAACCAAGCTAGTGTCTCTTCTCAATACAGGCTTTAGAGTTGCTCTGGTGCCTTTATCTTTCCCTTCCATGCCATGGTCAGGCTAAATCACACTTTTCTTCTTGAACAGAACCATGAGCTCTTTGGGGAGCCTTGGCTGTCAAGGAATAGTTTACAAAAAGATCAAAATAAGTCAATTCAATTTGAACACAAGCATTTCTACACCTTAGCTCACTGGCAAAAGCTAAGGCCATAAGGCCCGAAAGTGGGCCAATATTTATGTTATAGAAGAAGATTTTCTCACTGTCTAGTCCACAAATCTAAACAAAGTTGTGAAAAAGAGAGATTTAAAACTTTATGCTAAGAAGTTAATTGCTTGCTTGGTTGCTTAGTTATTTATATCCTGCCTTTCTCCCAATATGGGAGAATTGCATTTGTACTCCAATCTTCTTTTGTTGAAAGACCTATAGTAAAAAATCAGAGGTATGCTTATGCATTGGGAATACAAATGTAGCACCATTTCTCTTAAGAGTATCTTCAAAGAACTATGGGATGAATCCAATACCTCTTGCTTTTACAATGTAAGTAAGAGAAGCAAGTACCAACAATTTGATCAGTTTTGACCACACCTAACTTTCCAGCTATCTGTAGACATTTTGGAAGATACTTTTTAAAAAACATGACACAAAATCAGTTGATTTATTCATTTACAGTTTTCATTCATCACTTTAAAAAGGGGACAATTAGATTGTAAGAGTTACAAAACTAATTCAAGGCTGAGTGAGATGTAGGTTTGTTTTATAATAGTTACTAACACATTAGAAATGTGCAGTGGGGGAAAGAGTGTTCTGAAAGCCCAAGTCAGAGATAAGTAGGACAGAAATAACATCATAACGGGCAGCAAGGGCAACAACTAAAGGAAGATGAGGTGTCTCGACAATAAACATGAGTGTGGAGAATAAAGGATAGATTGTATTCTGACAGATTTTTCACTTTCAAAAAGCAAGAATAATGTCATCCTACCGAGGACAAATTAATAAAAAAATATATATTCTACACATAAAAGGTAACTACTTCTTAAAATGGTGTGATGTGTTGCTCTGCCTCTCAAACCTTACCCGTGTAGCTGATAGAAGGTGCTGAATTATCTGGTCCTTCATTTGGGTCAGAGGCTCCACCTACTGCTGTCACTGCCTCTTCCTCTTCCTCCTCCTCTTCCCTGACCTCAGGTACTTCCTCCTTTGGCTGTTCCATAACTGATCACCACCCTTCACTGCCAAGGCTGCAGCCCCTGTCATAGCTCTGGCATCATCCACGTCTGTCTGGGAAAGGGCTGCTCTCAGGCTGTTCCTGCTAACCTTCGGGGAAAAGAAAAAAAATGTTGAAAGGCATGCATCAACAACAAAAACCACCTGCATTATAGAGTTTTCCCTAGCACTTCATGGCCGGTTAACCCCACGTGCATATTGGGATTTATACAGCTGTGCAATGGCAACCCCAAATTGTTCTCCATGCAAACTCATCATACATATTCTAATTAAACTATGTGCATTTTCACAAATTTAGAATATGATGGCAAGAAAAATTATGAAGTTCAAGAAAGGAGCAGATATATGAGCCATTCCCAGTGGTATATGAAGAAAAACAGGAAGCTATGAAAGAGAAGGATGTCCTACTGTCTAATCTTTTAACCTTTGAATCCATGGAAGATCCCTTTAACCTCCACCTCAAACTTTGAACTCATTATTTGCAAAAACAATCTTTCTCATAAATAGAAGGGAAGCCCCCAAGAGGGAAAAAGACTATCTGTTGCTAATTTAGGTCTGTTTTGCTACCTATCTCCAGAGAACAGTGAGCATTTTTCAGAATGTTTTTGCACCTTAGTCATGTTCCTTCTTTTATGGGTAGTTCACACAGTGATTGTTATAGACATATGAACAATTAGTCAATTTCTTTGGAAGCAGACTACAGGGCATAGCTGCTAGCCATATTCTGACCTCTCATTTCATTTGTCCATGTGAAAGTTTGCCTTGGAACAGCTGGTTTATATGTACTTAAACATATTGTGTGATTAAGCCTTTAAAATCTCTCTCTCGATTGTTTAAAAAAACCTATGCTTAGGGTATTTTATACAATGAAACTGCTGAGGTAGCAATTTCAAACAGAAGAAAGGTGTGTGTTTCTTAACTCCTTCCCCTCAGTTCATTTTTATGCTACAACTCTTCCCTGTTCCACTCCCATCAAGCTGCCAGAAAATAATATACAGGTACAGCAGTAAAAGAGCCTGAAGTGATAGAAGAGACTCCTCTCCACTTTGAGCCATCTCCCACTTCATATTGCTACTCCAGCATCTGCATTATATTATGATTTACAAATCAAACAAACAAAAAAAGAAAGACCCACCCTCCTGCAATTACACTTAGGGCTTACCTACAGGGGGCGGCGGGGAAGGAATACCCCACAGTATTAGCAAGTCGCAGCAGCTGTGACCTATCTTAATGGTTTGTTTTACGGCCCCCATAAACTTTGCATGCCTGTAGCCAAGATGGCAGCCGCGAGTGGATTACTTGCATTTTTAAACCTGACGCCGCTGAACCTTTTTTAAATAACAACCCTATTTCTATGGTGCGCACAAGTGATATTTCACCTTTCTTTTAAAAAAAGAGAGAAAAAGTTAACACAAATACCCTGTTTTGTCACCTTAGCAATCACTCACTAAGGCGAAAATCCAACATGGTGGCAGTGGGCACTTGCCCTGTAACCCAGCCCTGCCCCCTGCACCCGTCAAGCCAATCAGGTTTGCACTTCCTCTCATTTGGGCAAGCAAATCAAATTGATTCACTTGTCCTAATGAGCAGAAATGCATACCCTCGTGTTGTTTTTTTAAAATGGGAAAGTTGTGAAGGCTTTTCTGGCGAGGTTTTTGCTGGTTTTAGCCCCCCTCCTTCACAACATGGTGAAATCAGATGGAATGTCATTAAGACAGGTAGGATTCTCCTCGCATTCTGTGAGGAGTTTTTTCACTGTTTGGACAACCCCTTACTATGCAGTTCTACCCTATGCCTTTATGTCTGATTCATCAAGAGGCCTCTTGTTTTCTTATTCAGGCAAAATGTTAGGATTTATTTCCTTGCATTCTAGGCTTAAAACCACTATCCTATCACACCAGTTCCAAATACAGGAATCATACGGCCATAGAATTTCCTTCTATGTTGAATAAGGCTATGTAGATTATATGATAATGGCTACTCTAATCTGCCTTTAGATGAGGAAAGTAAAGGGCTGAGGGTAGCTACCCATCAGGCTGAACTATTTATGCAGTCTATAGCATTTTATATCTGTAAATCCACCTACATTCCTTGCCATCAGTAAAAACCACTTTACAATCTTCGCTGTGTATGGACTTTCTTCAAAAAGAACATACATATTCTTCTTCCCAAGCACACTGTTCACACCAATGTGAACTCAGTGTCAGAGTGCAATATTCTATACCCATCACTTCATTTAATGGAAGGGGCACTAGGATTGGTAGGAGGTGGGTGGAGAAAGGTACTGTAGGTTTTACTATGGGCATGTAGCTGTATTTAACACTTATTTTTAAAATGAATTTTAAAAATAAGATTAAAAAGAAAAAACAAATACAGCGGGGGGCGGGGAAGGGAAGGGGAAATACATAGGATATGAACAAGTGGTAGAAATATACATGGATATAAGGTAAGCATATTTCCAAAAATACATTTTCTTGATGTTAACATCTATAAAATGTACATTCATACATAGCTAAAATAGTAACATATTGTGAGCATTGAATGATAAATTGTAAATGATCATCTTTCCAAACCTGGGGTATAAGTCTTTTTGTAATAGTAATAGTATGCAGGATCTATCAGTGTTGAGCTTCATTTAAATTACAAATCAGAAGAATATAATTTAAAACAATGGGTGTTTCCAGAAATGCCAAAGATTTTTCTAATGAAAAATTAATACACTGTAACACATTCAACCAAAAAGGAATTTCTGCTGAACATGCCCAAATCTTATGCCACAAGGAAACTTTCTCTGCATTACATCACCAACATTTAATTGACGCAGACAATTTCTTTCTAAAAAGACATAATGGTGACCAATATATAACACTGTTTGATGCTTTTAAAAATCAGATGACATGTACTGTATATTCCAGGTCTGGATCGAGGAATGCACAGCCTTAAAAGAACTAAACTGAGCAAGCATATGTGTAAAGCAGGCAACTGCTGCAGAGGGATAGGGATAATCTTACTGGTTTAAAACATTTACTTGCCCTTACAAGGCTAGAAATGAGAACCAGCATGGTGCAGTTGTTTGAGCATTGGACTATGGCTGGAGACTAGAGTTTGAATCCCTGCTTGGCCACGGAAACCCACTGGGTGACCTTGGGCAAGTCACACTCTCTCAGCCTCAGAGAGGAGCAATGGTAAACCCCCTCTGAAGAAATCTTGCCAAGAAAATCCCATGATTTTAGGTCATTATAAATTGGAAACAACTTGAAGGCACACAACTACAACAACAACAATGCAGGACTAGACAGGCAGCCTTGCTTTCAGAGAGCACCTAGACTCCACAAAAGTTCTTAACACGCAACATCTAAAATTTCTCAAGAGTTCACAGAACACAGTTGGCCACAGCGAGAGATCTGTGTGTCATTTATGAATGGCTCATATTAGAAACAATGCAATCACAGTATTATCACAATAGATGGGCAAGCTGGGAAAAGGATGGAGCAAGGTGCTGGCATTTCATTTTCTTGGTGACAAAATACTAGTGTCATATGCTGGGGAAAACACAATATATCACTAAAACAGAACCATTTCCTTGAGGAAAGAGGCCTGGATCCTAAGAAACAACTGAATAACACTTGTGTTTACTGCACGGAAGAATGGTGGTCTAGAAAGGTCTCAATATCCAAACAATGGGAAATGTATTTAAAGTTTATCTGGATTAAGAGTATCATTCCTGCCAGCTAAATCCAATGACTAAATCATCTTGTATTTATAGGGAGGAGGTTATATAAGTTTAGAGAAGCAGGTACAGCTATACTTCGATCCTGTTTTTGATATACCACTTTGCTTCCAAAGCAGCTTGAAATCAAAATGCACACAATGCACTTAAAATAAAACCCTGTATGTTTGCACAGTTGAAGGAATAGAATGAAAAGAAGTCTGTGAGAAGATAGGCATCAATAACTGAATACCCAGGTTACTGGGCCAAATGTGACCCCATAAACTAACAAGAGTTAATTAACCAGCATCAAATACTTCACAATTAAAATATATATTGTATCTGATACAAGATGAAGCCTAGCTATTAAACTTGAATCATACAATGGGTTGACAATGGGACCTAATATGACTGATAACTAGCTAGGAAAAAACGCCTCTCCAGGATCAGCAGAGATCATGCCACTTTTCATCTTCTTCTGAGATGGTCAGAGTTTTTTTTTAGAGTTTTATATTTATTTTTATTCAACATGTTGTAACCAATCCTTCATTTCACTGCCAAAAAAAATTTGTTCTGAGTGGTTTCTTGCCATCTTATGCAGATAAACATTACCCTGCAAGGATTAATAGCAACAAGATAAGATGTGCATTCCTGTTATTATCTTCATCCTTCCTATAGAAGGATTTGTAAAATTTAACCCTTATCCTTGCCTAGTGCATCCTTTGATCCCTGTGCAAACCACAGAGAGTCAATTATTATATTTTTAAAAAGCAAACAGAAGCAAAAGCAAACAGGGAGCCAGTGTGTTGTAGCGGTGTGAGCACTAGAATAGGACTCTGGAGACCAGGGTTTGAATTCCTGCATGGAAACCCACTGGGTGACCTTGGGCAAGTTCACACTCTCACATCCTCAGAGGAAGACAAAAGCAAACCCTCTCTGAACAATCTTGCCAAGAAAACCCTGTGATAGGCTCCCCTTCGAGTTGCCATAAGTCAGAAATGACTTGAAGGCACACAACAACAACAACAACAACAACAACAACCAGAATATACACTAGGGGGAAATAGCATTATGTGTTTATAAAATTGAAATGGAGAACACACATATCTTACATAATTAAGATATCTTATGTTATTTTACGTCCTAGGATATATTCTTCATGTAATTTTTATTATAGCATTTGTCACTCTGTGTTTTACACAAGGACTGGGAAGTAGCAACACTGAAGAATCATGCATCTCTGGGCTTACTTTAAAAGGCATGGCCTATTTCATATAACCAAAGACTGATTTTCCCTCCATTGCCATTTATAAGCTAATAGATTTATAAATACTATCAAAATGCAAGTGGTTATATGATTATATATTGAACAGACTTAGGGGCACAGGTGTTACTTGGCTCAAGTTATCCATTTTCTATGGCAAGGTATTAGTATACCAATCATACATCTAACTTGTATGTCCCAAGTCTGTGGCAGAACTCAGTATCAAATATAAGAAATCTGACAACAAAAGATGAAAGCCAACAAATGAAAAATCTATACCCTGTATTTGGGCTATAGGAAACTGGTGAAAATTCCTTAAAGAACCAAATCTACCTTACCTAGTTAACATCTAACTTGAGTGTCCCAAGTCTGTGGCAGAACCCAGTATCAAATATAAGAAATCTGACAACAAAAGATGAAAGCCAACAAATGAATAATCTATACCTTGTATTTGGGCTACAGGAAACCGGTGAAAATGCCTTAAAGAACAAAATCCATCTTAATTTTCCTAATATAATTTTTTGCCTTCTTTGTAGTCTGTCCTTGTTAAATGGAAATTTCCTCCAACAAAATCACTCTCTCCTTTTCCTCTGCTATCTTAAAGAGTCTCTGAACAGGTTCATTCTGTTAAAGACATTCACAGCAGTGTTGTGGCCATTAGCAAACAATCACCAACTCATTGTTATGGTAGCCCATAATAGGAGTAAATTACTTGGTGGCATTGAGCCCATGCCTTAGTAAAAAGGTACCTGAACCACAAAAAGAAATCTTGTACAACTGATGATTTCAGGTCTCCTTCCTAGAGACAGACCAGCAAAGAAACTGAGAATAAAATTACTTACAGGAACTGAATTTCTCTTAAGACAGACAACTGTTAAGGCAGCAAACATACCACAATATTAGAGGATTTTTTATACATATATAGACAGGGTGGAATCTAATTATTTCCATGCCCTGATGGTAATGCTTGTGTTTGAAGAAATGAGAAGGGGGCAACCTCTCCCTACACCCTCAAAAACAGCTCTGGAAGGTTGGGGCATCCTTTGGAGTAGAGCAGTGGTTCTTAACCTTTTCTTTACCAGGGACCTCCCTTTAAATATCTTTTGTTGCCAGACACCCAAGACTTAACTCAAGATTTAAAACAACAACAGCAACATACAATTACACCATCCATTAAACTTTCCCTCAGATGCACTGGAGGGGGATGGAAGACTTTTCTCCTGCTTTTTCCTACAAGTTTGTGGCTGGAGTGGATTGAATGGCAATGCGCAGGCCAAGCCAGCCAGCCAGCCTTTGCCTTGGCTCCTGTCATGTTGCCACTCCACTGCAAGGAGGAGGTGGGCTGAGCAGCCTTCAAGCCTTCACGGATCCCCTGTCAGGGCATTGCAGACCCCTGGGGTCCACAGACCACAGGTTAAGAACCACTGGAGTAGACTTTTGAGGGGCAGCAAGGGACGTACTGTTGTTGCTATGTGCCTTCAAGTTGTTTCCAACTTATGGTGACCATAAGGTGAGCGAATCATGGGGTTTTCTTGGCAAGATTTGTTCAGGGGGGATTGCTTCTGCCTTCCTCTGAGACTGGAGAGAGAAGACAACCCAAAAATAACAGCACCAGGGTTACAGACCACTGTAAGCCAAAACTATAAGAGGAATTGTGTGCGCAGTTCTCAAAGGTAAAGTATTACAACAATGATGCAACAGTATAACTTTTAAGTATCTGTGTACTATATATACTTATGATGATCTACAGAACATATATGTTACATACAATCACTTCCACAAAACATCTGTATAAAGCAAACAACCACATCCACAATGATAAGTCCCGACACTTCCAATCCAATGCCTCTGAGTCCTTGCCAATACCTCTCCCAGCGATGAATCTTCTCTTGGTGGAATTCAACCAGTGTGTTTTCACCACGCCTTTATGCTGGAACTTCACAATGCTGTTATCACCAATTAATGTACAAAGAACTTCAAAGGGAGGAATGTATCATGAACCCATATGTCACACAGAAATTCTCCAGGTCATGAAGGCAGACGGAATTGTAGATGCACTCCCTTAATCTGTTTTATGGCTTGCTTTTAGACTTGTGATTTACAGCAAGCTGATACCGCAGACGATTCACCTCTAGAGCCAATTATAGTAAATCGTTTCGTAGTTGAACTTTCTCAATGCGGATTTATCTATAACAAATATTAACACACATAATTATTTTTGTCTATCACCACTGCTAGTTCTAAGGGAAACATCTATGCTTACCATGTACTTTCATGGAGTGTCCTTCACAGCTCTTTTCCATTCCGCTGCTAGTAAGGCTGGTAACTGTTTGAAGTTTTTATGGGTATCCCCTCTATTGAATGGCTAAATGACTCATTCCTAAAGCTATTACCCTAATTAACCTTTAGCCCAATTCCTCTCATCTCTTAACCCTGGAAGACAGAGATGGATCTACTCTAGAGAAGACGCTCCCCCAGCTCTATTCATTCATAAGAACTGTCTTCATGCACAATCTAAATCGGATTCATTTATAAAAAATTAACAAAATCCAATTGATCATTCAATCCCCCTGGTTTTCTAGAATTTAATCTGAAAATTACTAGAGTAATGCATACCTTTACTCTACCTTTTTTAGATGTTATGGTATACATCAAAGATTCCAGAATAGCAGTAGCTAATTATAAAAAACCAACGGATAGAAATACACTACTGCATTACTCTAGTAATCATCCTAAACACCTCAGGGATAATTTACCTTACTCACAGTTTCTGAGGTTGAAAAGAAACTCCACTGAAGAAAGGCAATTTGAGGCAGCAGCTGACGTATACCAAAGAGAACTCACATCTAGGGCTTATCCTCAAAGGGTTATAAAAATAGCTAAACAAAGAGCTATGGCCAAAGATAGAATATCATTGTTTGTTCACAAAGAAAAGCCTAAGAATAATAGAATTATATCTTCCATAGTTTTTAACCAGGGTGCATCACAAATCCAAAAAATCATCTATAAACATTGGCATTTGGTGGAACACATACAGGGATGCTCAGAACCACCTCTTATTAGCCTACGAAGAACACGCAACATCAAAGATTTTCTAGTTCACTCTGATATTCAGTCAAATATAAGGATACAACCATCTATCACTGGACACTATAAATGTGGCCATTGCTCTAGCTGTCCACAGTCCTTAAACATTAAGACTTTTACACATCCCACTACAAAAGAACAGTTTCCTTTAAAAGATTTCACAAACTGTAATTCAAAATATATTATTTACATAATAATATGTCCATGTGGGCTTCTTTATATAGGATTGACTTCAAGAAATTTAAGATTAAGAATTGGCGAACATCGCAGTAAAATTAGAACAAAATATGTGGGGTGTCCTTTAGTGGATCATTTTTTGGAGAAAAACCATGATCCTGCATCATTTAGATTCTGTGTGATTGAACAGCTGCATTGGGGTTTGTTCCACAATGATAAAGACTCTATACAGAGGTTACTGCATCAGAGAGAAGCCTATTGGATTTTCAGATTAAATTCTAGAAAACCAGGGGGATTGAATGATCAATTGGATTTTGTTAATTTTTTATAAATGAATCCGATTTAGATTGTGCATGAAGACAGTTCTTATGAATGAATAGAGCTGGGGGAGCGTCTTCTCTAGAGTAGATCCATCTCTGTCTTCCAGGGTTAAGAGATGAGAGGAATTGGGCTAAAGGTTAATTAGGGTAATAGCTTTAGGAATGAGTCATTTAGCCATTCAATAGAGGGGATACCCATAAAAACTTCAAACAGTTACCAGCCTTACTAGCAGCGGAATGGAAAAGAGCTGTGAAGGACACTCCATGAAAGTACATGGTAAGCATAGATGTTTCCCTTAGAACTAGCAGTGGTGATAGACAAAAATAATTATGTGTGTTAATATTTGTTATAGATAAATCCGCATTGAGAAAGTTCAACTACGAAACGATTTACTATAATTGGCTCTAGAGGTGAATCGTCTGCGGTATCAGCTTGCTGTAAATCACAAGTCTAAAAGCAAGCCATAAAACAGATTAAGGGAGTGCATCTACAATTCCGTCTGCCTTCATGACCTGGAGAATTTCTGTGTGACATATGGGTTCATGATACATTCCTCCCTTTGAAGTTCTTTGTACATTAATTGGTGATAACAGCATTGTGAAGTTCCAGCATAAAGGCGTGGTGAAAACACACTGGTTGAATTCCACCAAGAGAAGATTCATCGCTGGGAGAGGTATTGGCAAGGACTCAGAGGCATTGGATTGGAAGTGTCGGGACTTATCATTGTGGATGTGGTTGTTTGCTTTATACAGATGTTTTGTGGAAGTGATTGTATGTAACATATATGTTCTGTAGATCATCATAAGTATATATAGTACACAGATACTTAAAAGTTATACTGTTGCATCATTGTTGTAATACTTTACCTTTGAGAACTGCGCACACAATTCCTCTTATAGTTTTGGCTTGGAGAGAGAAGACAACAGGGTTGTCTAAATGGTGAAAATAAGCCTTGTCGAATTTGCTGGGAATACCTGTCTAAATGGGATCCTGCATCAATCCACAGTATTCAGAAGGAATGGGGGCCAAAATGGCAAAAACAGCACTGGAAAAGCCTATGCGGGTTTTTTTAAAACAGTGATGGGGTGCACATTCCTGCTTGTTAGGGCAAGTGATATCCTTTGAATTGCTTTCCCTTACAAGATGATGTGCAAAGCTGATTGGCCGGCCGAGCGCAGGGGGTGGGGCTTGCTAACAGGGCAAGCGCCTGCTGCTGCTATGTTGAATTTTCGCCTTAGTGAGCCATTGCTAAGGCGATAAAATAGGGTGTGGGTTTTTTGCTGTCCTTTGCTCAGAAAATCGCTCTATCCCTCCAGCGCACCTAAAGACATTTTTTTTAAAGTTCAGTGGTAATGAAGTACTAACGCAAGTAAATCACTCATGCTTGCCATCTGGCATGTGAAGCTTATGGGGACTTCTGGAGCCAAAAACACCATCAAGACAAGTCACTGCTGCTGCAAAATGCCATTATTGTGAGGTATTCTGTTTTTTCCCCTTCATATAGATGGGCCCCAGGAGTGTGAAGTGCCTTTATACAAATGTGATATTAAATTCTTCCAGCCCCCAACATTTTCTACGTATTTTTTTCTCTAAAGAATAATTCAACTACCAAGCAATTCAATATTTCATAACCCTACATGCAGGAGCCAGTATAATCAAAGTGTTATCGTGGAGTGATGCCCCATTAATTACAGTATTTCAATGTAACTTTTAAATGGGTTAAGAAAACCCTATGAAATTCATAGGGTTGCCATAAGATGACAGATGACTTGAAGGCACATATACACAAATATATCATCTCTTTCTCCTGCTCTTGCAATTATGGGGGGGGGGGACTGCTAAAGGAAGAAGGAAATGGATTTTTAAAAATCCAAAGAATTGGTTGTTTAGGGCTCTGTCTTAGGATGCCAAGCAACATATCGTACTCTCTATTGCATGGTTTCTCTCTCATCCAGGATTCACTGGAACCCTGGGATTTTACAAGAGCTTGCCAGGTACCCCTTGAGAAATGGTGACTGGGGGAAAAATTGTCTGAGCTGTAGATATAGTAAGTTTCATACAGGGTTCCCTGAGACCTGTAAATTATTTCAAGTGTTCCTCCCAGATATAAAGATTGAGAAAGGCTGCTCTATGGAAAATAGAGAAACCAGGAGAGGAACCTCACGCTTTTGTATTTATATTTTGTGCATCCACTCATGTTTTTTTAAAAAAAAAAAATTATAACCAACAGCATTCCACTAAATAGGACTACAGGTACTGCTTTTTTATTCTGTAGCAAGAAGCATAGGCAACTTTGTAGTTGCTCCGCTCCTTGTGTGCGTCATACTTATTGTAATGCTTAGCCAAACAGGAATACTATACTTAATAGCAAAATTCCTTTCTTTTAGAACCATCTGAATTTAAAATACTGTACAAATATTTTGGTATTGGGACCCAGGCAAAATGTGCCCAAATTGTTACTTAACAGAAAGTATACTGTACACAGAAGTACGGTATGTCAGGTTTGTGCTTGTGTGTGTATATGTGTCTTCAAGTCACCTGATGGCTTATGGGGACCTCATGCATTTTACAGGGTTTTTTTAGGCAAGGAATACTGTACAACGAAGTGGTTATCCCAGTTCCTTCCTCTGAAATATAGTTTACAGAATCTGGTATTCATTGGTGGTCTCCAGTCCAAGTACTAACCAGGGCTGGTCCTGCTTAGCTTCCAAGATCAAACAGGATCTGATATCTTTAGGGCAGGCCTGCACAACCTGTGGCTTTCCAGATGTTTTGGTCTCCAACTCCCAGAATTCCTGATCATTGGACCAGCTGGCTCAGGCTTCTAGGAGTTGGAGGCTAGAACACCTGGAGGGCTGCATGTTGTGCAGGCATGCTTTAGGGCATATGATTAAAAAATGCCTTTTTTCACAGAGGCAAACAACAGTGAGATACTCAACAAATGGATAAATACAGCCTTTGTGGTCCTAATCCTTTGGCATTTACAGCTTGGCTTTTGCTGTCATTTTCATGCTGCTACTTCAGAGTTTCTTGCAGATGTGCACCTGAGCCAAAGAGGGGGTTTGAAAGCAAAGCTATGTTTGAACAGGCATGTCTGAAGTATAGTTGGAATAGTAACAGAAATGTACAAACTTATCTGGTTTAACTCTTTGTAAGAGCTAGAGTAAATTAAATATTACAGTATTGTCTTTTGTCAAGGTTCAGTTTTTCCTATTCAGCTGCATATCAATACTTTTTCTCAAAACTAAGTAGTTACTGGAAAATATTTTGGATGTGACAAAACAAGGATGCTGTAAGATGGAGACAATATACGGTAAACACATGGTCTAGAAAAAGCTACAGATATGTACACAAATAAGCCTGTATTTCTAAGTGTGCCTGGATGACGATCACATAATGGGATTCTAGACAATATCTTGAATCGGATAATTCCATGTGTTTCTATATATGCACACTTTTGTCTGAAAATGTACATATGTAAACAAGGCATATTCCTCTCCTTCTCAGAGCTGTAGTTCTATTTAGCTATCTGTTTTTTGATCCAAAGAAGATGCTTCTCTAATGGCTCAAATAACCACCTTCATTTTCATTTTTAGCAGAATGATGTGGAAAAACAGCAAGAAAAATATTGCAGCATGCTTTAAATAAGTGAAAAGAGCTCTCCCTTAGTTCCTCATAAAGGATACTGAGACCTCATTCACACACAATGTTATCCTTGGCCCACTCCCCCAACTTGCACTGTAGGAAATGGCAGACAGAGAGGAAAAAATGTCCACTGTACTTTGAAAGTAATGAATGGGATCCTTTAAAAAAAACACACACACAACCCACCTACATAAAAATGAATCCAAAACCTTCAGGAAGAGCATCTGTTAAAGACTTGGGAGGGTTAAGATGAAGTGTGGTGCGGAAAGACAAATACTAAGACATATAAACAATCATTACTCAATCTCCATTAGATTTCCCTGATCTTTTAAAATCCACCAGAGCAACAAGGGTGATATTTTGTTTACAAGAACTATGCATATATTCCCTTTCTTCACAGCAAACTGGCACTTTACTATGATGCTGGCCCATCCCCGATCCCAATCCTCCGCCCCACAATCAGTAATCTGTTCCTTTGGGCAAGCTCAAATTTGCTGACTGATAGCTCCTTAAGCTGAACAGGCATAGTTCACCCCACTCTGAGACATTAATCTTCCCTACTCAAAATAGCACAAATCAAACCTGCTAGGAGTATGTGGTACAACTTTTACAATAGTGAAAGATATCAAAGTGACTTCTATAGAGATTTTACAAAGAAAGTATAAGTCCAGAGAAACCATTTATCATTCTTTGCAGCCTTTTTAATTAGCTGGCATCTTTGCAAGATGACTGCAAGATGCAAAGCATAAAAAAATGGTCATCTATAAACACTTTCTGGAAAGAACCAGAAATTACTATTAAAGGAGAGAGATGAGGCCTCAGAGACTGTTTGTACAAGAGTGCTTTCAAGCACAACTCTGTTCCATTTAGCTTGAGGCATGAAAGCTCTATAGTGGGTGCAAGAGTCAACCACATGAGCTTCTCTGAGGTTGAGAAGGCACTTCAGGTGCCCATCCTTCTCTGGGATCTTAGAGCCACCTGAGACACATTTCTTAAAAGATGCCAGCAGGACAATGGGCCCAAAGGGTGAGTGTGGTCTCCAATGCCAGCACAATCCATGAATTGACAAAGCACCAGATGTATCCTGGTATGGAAAAGCCGAGAAAACAGCTTGCTGGAAGAGAAACAATGAAGCTGTAAGGCTGAAGAATGTCGTTCCTATTGATGTTGCTGCAGCAGTGGATAAAAAGGAACTGCCAGTTTCAGCAGAAAGGGCCTCATATATTGGCACTGGAGGTGGGCAAAACTACCGCCAAAACACTTATGTAACACTATAGAAGGCAGTGAAAAATGCACTGCGCAGGCGCAGGATAACCCATTTGTGTGACTCACAAAGACCACAAAGAAGAACCAGAAATTACTATTATAGGAGAGATATGAATTGTTAGTATGGAGGTTACTGTGATATTTATTTATTTAGTGGATTTCTATCCTGCCTTTCTCCCAAGATGGGATTCAAGGTGGCTTACAACAGTTAAAAATACAACTAAAACATTACAAGTTACAAAAGTTAAAAAAGAATTACATTAAATTACCATTATTAAAATACTGTTAAAAACACATAAATTAAAAACATTTCAAGACAGAATATATTTCACTTACTGCAACTGTTCTCTCACAGGCATGTTTTACAAACACAACTTATAGCTCTGCTCAAGTAAGATACTTCCACTTTGGTGAAAGTTATCATTTAGTTCTAGTTGTTAACTGAAAATAAGGGTGCTTCTAGGTGAATCTTGTCCTGTGAAATCTACCTGCCTCATACACAGAATTTTATGGGGCTGGAGGTCCAGATGTCAGCATTTTCCATTTTTACCTCTCCTGGGCACATCCACTGCTTCTTCCAACTTTCTTTCTTACTACGGAAAACCAATTAAAGGAGGGAAATGGAGAACATAAGTACCATGTCTTTTTATTGCTAGTGCTAAGAGTCATCCCCTGGAGGTTGCTATTGTTGTTGTTGTTGTTGTTGTGTGCCTTCAAGTCATTTCTGACTTATGCTGACCCATGGGGTATTCTGAGGCTGAGAGTGTGTGACTTGCCCAAAGTTATCCAGTGGGTTTTCATAGCCAAGCGAGAATTCAAACCCTGGTCTTCAGAGTTGTAGTCCAATGTTCAAACCACTATATCACACTGGTACCTTCATGTAAAGGCCAGAACGTAGAATATACCAGCCTTACACTTAACCCCTAGTTAATATTATACCCTAGTCAAACTAGCAAGACTATATCCAGCAATGTCAAGTTAGTATTGCACTGAAATCAAACCAGTGAAAGTTACCTCTTAAGTGAGATGTTTTGGATCAGGGTGGAAGTTATTGCTACATCCTATCAAATTAAACACATTATGCAGATTAAGAAAAATTCTATATTTGCATACCTCAGTTTTTCTTACACCACCTCTGCATTCCAAAGGTGGTGATGGTGGTGGGGTTCCTATGGAGTTAGTACTTACTTAAAAGCCTCACCCATTTCAGCAGATAAAAGCAAGGCCAGCCTTCATCCTAAGTAAAGCTAACACAGCAAGTAGGAAAGCAGCTGTTAACAGTAGTAAGTAATCAAAACACAGCAAAGGAAGCTGAGAGCAGCACAAACACAAAGGAACATTGTGCCTAAGGCACTTTAGTAGTTGGTTCCAAGGACACAACATGAGAGGAGTTTTTTAATTGACTATAAAATGAGTGGGGAAGGGAAGTTTTCTGCTACTGTCAGCTAGCAGCACTGAGATGATAGTAGCAAAAATGCTCCAGGGAGGCTCATTCAAGTTTCCAGCAGAACTTAACCCACACTAACAACATCACGGTGGTTAGAAAATGAGATCTAATTAAAAAGTGTTAGCACTGAGAATATTTTCCTTCTTCATTCTGTCAGGAATCTTAGCTTCCTGACTGTCTCTTTCCTTTCCCATGGGTTTGGCAGATAAGAGACTAAAGCAGTAAAAAAAAAATGTTCAAGGAACTGGGAAAGCTCATCCACATGTGTCAACAAGCGTGGGGGGGGGAGTAAAATAAAAATAAACTGCAGGTGCACTTATGCTAAATCACTGCTCCCTTGGTGTTTTGGTCTAACTTCAACAGCCATATCAGCCAAATCAAGCAACTTCCACATAAGCTCAAACGCTGGGTCTTGAATTATGATCTCCTCACTACGTGAACAACGTTTAGCATTTGTTGTACATACCCAGCTGTTGTATTTAATGTGCCTACTTCATTCATAGCTAGAAGTGATTTAGCAAGCAGCAGTGGGTATCTGCCACAAATGCAAGACTTTCTTTATCCTTCACTCTTACTGATTGGCGGGGGGGGGGGATGGAGGAGAAGAGCAAGCATTTGTAGCACAGGTTCACTGTAACCTCTCAGAACTTCTAGTTATTAAAGAAAATACTGTGTATACTAAAAAGAACAGCTGGGCACGTGCAACAAATACAACAGTTTGTTCATGTAGCCAAAAAGCCCTGGGAGTTAACAACCACTTTTTGCCATTGAGTTGCATCTCCATCAGAAACCTCTGTGGGGGTTTTTAACATTAATAGGACTGGACAATCCATAGCTCTCCAGATATTGTTGGACTTAAACTTCCGTGAGCCTTAACATGGCCAATAGACAGCAATGATAAGAAGTAGAATCCAAAAACATAATCTTGTTATATAATGCTATGACCCTTCACATTCTTTATTGGCTATTGCTAAACCTGGATTGCCTGTAACAGCTTGAGACTCCCCCAAATCATCAGGTTACAGAGCACTTTATTTTCTTGTTATCTGCTTCTTTCAACCTTACTTGCTTCAGGTTCTTCTCTGAACTCACTTCCTCTGTCCTGCTGTTCCTTCACTTCCTTATGATCTGGGTTGGACTGACCTGTTACTTACTGTATGGCCTTCTTGGATTTCAAGACTGGCTTACCATTTATGGGAAACTTAATAAATCAGACCTGACCTACCTTCTTGCTGCAATCATGCCTTCATTCACCATGTTTTTAAAACAAAAGGGGTAATGTTTAATAATTTTCACACACACACACACACACACAAAAGGGGGGGGGGGGACAAGAAAGAAAAACAAAACCCGTTTGCATTCCAGAATTGCATGAGACTTTCCCTCAGGATAAAGCCTGATCCCATTTCTGTGTTGTAATGGAAGACTGGCTTTGGAAAATGCTGCAAGCAGAATTCCTAAGTGTTACCCCTTTCTTTTAGTCCTGCTTCTAGGTCTTTAATACTAGCATTTTAATAGTACAGTACCGTACTCACAAATTTAAGTGGATATTGGCTTTCCTATCATTTGCCTCCATGTCAGGAAAAGTTATTCCTGTTGAAGTACTGAACCTCCAGCTGGTAATAGAAACCCTGGAGCAAGGTGTCATGAAGCAAAGGTAGCCTTGCTTCCCAGGTGTGTGCATGCTGTGTGTGCACACGCATGCACAGAGGCAAGGGCTATTTCACACAAGGACAATAAGAAGGTCTACTTAATTACTAGCCATTATTGGGTCTCTTACAATCAATCACCTGCTCTTAATCTTAATAGAGATTTTTCTTATATATATAGAAAAATGTTTGTAGACTTTATAGATAAATACATATCTTAAGCAAGACAGGGCTTGAATATAACTTGACCATGCAGTCCCATTTTGCTTAATGCACAGTACTGCACAGCTTGTTATTAATGGCATGTATGTCATTTCTGCCTCTGATAATAAATCTCATGGAAAGAAAGCATGGCAAAGTAAAAGATGCCAAAAATCTTTAAATAGTTTTAGGTACGGAGGAAAAGTGAATAGCTGATGACCAAATGAAGCTTTTCTGTTTTTAAAACAAATGCCCACAATTGATTTTTAGTGAGCGATTTAAATAGTTCCTCTAGTAGTATATGAAGGAGTGACTGCCAACAGGACTGAAGCCAAAACAGAGCCATAGAGAAACAAGGAGTTCAAGGACAAGCCTGAGGTTTTCAGAAATAGAAATAAATGTATTTAATTTATTTTTAATGAAGAGGTACCTCCTCTCTAACCTTGTCTTAGGAGGTGTGCATACACTGCAACATTTCACTGCACACTGAATTTGTAATTTCCTATTGCGGATTTTCTGCTCAACCACACAATTTATTCACTACATCTATATTCTATGTATTTAAATTAGCCATATAGAAAGCTGTAGTTTAGTTAAGCACTTAAACTTAAACCAGGTTTTAACCAGTATTCACACTAGAATATTTTTGTGTGCGCCCTATTTCACAGCTACAACTTGAAGATACCATTTCTCCAAGGATTCATCTCTGATAAGAAATGCTTAACATGACTTCTGTGAAACCTCTGCCTCGCACATCACCTTCTTTGTCACCATGTCATGAATTCTCATGATTCTTAGTTATCAGAGACAGTCTCTTTTTTTCCTGGTGCCTGCCCTTGATAAATCATTACCCTTATTTTGCCTTTTGGAGGAATACAGGTGATGCTTTTTAAAAAGTTCATCATGTGCACATATTTTGTAGGGTGAAACTGCTTTCCTTCCATGCTTCGGAAGCCAGTGCAGGACATTTTAATGAAGACCACACAGATACCACCTGAAGCAGATAGAGAAGAATCCACAACATGGTGTAAGGGCCAGTGGAACTGCAGAAGTTAGTCTTGATTTGAGGACAGCAAAGTTATCAGTATGCAAGGATTTATCAACTTTCATCTGTGAACATTAAGGGGTATTTATTCCTGAAAGCCAGCATGGTATAGTGGTTTGAGCGTTGGACTATGACCCTAGAGAACAGGGTTCAAATCCCCATTCAGCGATGGAAACCCACTGGGTGACCTTGGGCAATGTCTGCTCTTCCTCTCAGCCTCAGAGGAAGGCAAAGGCAAACCCTCTCCTGAACAAGAAAACCTTATGATAGTGTCACCTTATGGTTGCCATAAGTCAGAAATGACTTTAAGGCACACAGCAATAACAATAATTTATTCTTATTGAAGAAAGGCAAGATACAAATGATAAATATTTTAATTTATTATCAGTAAATTCTATTTTTCTTCAACAGGATTTATGGGAATGTGCATAGGATTCCCAGGGAAATTCCATTCAAGTACTGATGAAACTCAAACTTGTTTAGGTTCAACAAGGTTGCTTCATCATCTGTCTACCATTACAAATGCCACTGAAATGAATGGAACTCAGTGGTGTCTTGAATCACCAGTTAATTCAGAGAGAAGCAATCTGTCTTAGACTAACTTCTCCCCTGTATGTACAAAAACTAAACATTCTGCACATGTCTTGCTTTTTTATCTAATATTTATGATACATTTTGGATTACTTGATGTACAAGGGGCTATCAAAAATGCTCCTACACAATTTTTCATGTGTTTTGCACAATATAATTAAACTGATACAGTGTACTTAGTATTATGTTTCTATGTATTATCTTCATTATGTTCAAGTGAGATTTTAGCCACAGACCTAGTGACTCACAATTTACAGCTTCAGCCATCACATTACAGAATGATGCAGAATTCCCCTACGTTTTATTTTAAAATCCACTTGTATTCATGTTGCCTGTTGCAGCTTAAAGAAAGAAAGGTGAGACAAAAAAGAGCAGACATTGCGTAAGTGGAGCACACATGTGCCAAAGTCTAAAAACTTTGGCTTTTCAAAAACCCCAGAGGAACAAGCACCATTCACTGTCATTAAAAGTGAGGACACAAATTAGCAGTCTAGTCTACTTATGTACAGAAACATATGAACCACGAGTCTATTCTCAGAACTGACTTTACAAAGAAGTATCATTAGAATGTATGCATTACTTAGGGTTTGTTTTTATTTTTCAGCTAAAAGACTACCCCCCAAGTGTATTATTTTCAGGTTTATATATTACAGCAGCTGCCACTGTAGTCTTTAGGTACTGTCCCAGACCTTCTCAGGTGACAAGGCAAATCTTTTTGGCAGACAACCCCATCATATTGGCTGAACAGTCTGTAAAACAGGAGGCGCTACTAAGTGCATGCAACTGCTAGAGATAACCAGAATGTCTGGAAAGTTTCCCAAGGACATTAGATCATAAAGCAAAATCTTGAGGGAATAGGCAAGTTCCTGTGCTACAGAATCAACAAATGCTCCACCAATAAAGCTTCTCTATGACATGCAGTTCTGTGCAGGATCTAGTACAATACAGTAGGTAGAAATTAATTGAGGTCTCAAATCAATTCATTTTGCAGGACCAAAGCCCCTGAGGGAATAAAAGCAAATGACTTTTTATTTCTTAGATAAATTACCACTGTAATGCTAAGGTAAGGAGAAAGTGTGAGCATATATGAAGGCTAAAATACATTTTCATGTCACAAGAAAGTGGGCCAGTCCTGGTAACCAAGCATCCTTGCCCTTAGATGGTATAGCTTGTCAGCTTAGCTACTGTTAACAGAAAAGAAGGAAGTTGATGCACAAGATGGAGGTAATATGGAAACAATTCTGGTGGGACTTGATGCTTTGACAAATACACTCATCACAAGTTTGGTCTAGCCACACGTATTTGGTCTTCTAGATCATGGAGTCTGCATGTTTGCCGTTTCATCCACCCAATCAATAATAACAAGGCAAATACCAGTATTACTTGGAAGATTAAAATCACCACAATGGGATGGAGGGCAATATTTAGCACACCATTTGAACTTGGTGACCATCCAAGAAGCACCTCCCACCAAGCATGGTCTCCCGCTGACTTAACCGTAGCTACAATCTGGGCAATTTCCTGATTTCTGTGCTGAATCTCCAGCGTGGCATTTTCACCCATGTCTCTGAGTTTCAACAATTCCTGCTTGAGGGAGGGATGAGAAAGCAGATTTTTTAGAGTAGAAAGACCAAAGCCAAGAGAGATAGGAGCAATCTCTCTGTACAAAGAGGGGTAAGCCTTCATATGTTGCACAGTCCAAACAGGCACCCGAAATTGGAAATCACATCCTACAATCACACTAATATTGCAAAAACAACGATTAATATAAGGCAGCATTGGCTGAATCACAAGACCATTAATGATTACAAAGCCACATGGAGTTCTTACACAAATACATCCCTTCCCAGTATACACAACTGTAGAAGTTTCTTCTTGAATTACATCAAACGAACAATGGGAATTATTTAAAAGTTGAGGAGAGAAGCATTCGTGGTGCTCTTCTAAACTATTATCATCACATATAAAACCCAAGCCTTCCCTCTTCACACAACCCTGCACATTGACTGTTTGCCAGTCACCATCCCTCATGTGTGCCCACCGGTTGGATTCTCTGGAATACATGACCAAATCCTTTTCAATCTGGAATCCCAGGGGGACAACTGGATAGACTTGAATAATTTGGGTGGCTTCTACAGTTATTATGAATAGCCGCAGCATATTCTGGGTAGAATCGTAAGATGCATTTAGTAACCTCCACCATGCCTCTAAAGCTCTTTCACCAGGGGTGAGCTCTGGCCAGATTAAATTGCTTACTTCCATGGGAACCTTTCCTGCTTTAGCCTCCCGAACCATTCCCATGACTACATTCTGTGTGATTGCTTGTGCTTGTTCACATGCTAGAGCCAGGGAAACATTGTTTTGAAGGGACTGGATTTCAGAGACTATCAAAATATTGTCATTTTCTAAAATTCCTTCCCAGACTGGGAGCACTTTACTAATGGCCTGTGGTTGTTCTGTGAGCTGCAAGAGAGATTTGGTTAATGGGGCAGTCAGTTTCCCTATCTGCTTTGTTGAATATGAAAGTTTATTAGCTAGCACTTCTATATTTGCTGCACCTATGATAGAAACTCCTGCCCCTAGGGAGCCAAGCCAATCTTTCAATTCCCTTTTAACCCTTCCTCCATGGTGTACTCCCTCCCACATTTTAAGCCACTCCAGCCAACCTCTGTGGCTGACTTCAAGATAGGGGGCACACTGGGGTACTCTTTGTGACACATTCAAACCTTGAAAATGAATCTGCACTTCCTTTAAAGAAGTCTGAGGTTCCATGACAATTTGCTCAGGTTGATCCATTTTCAGTACATGAGACCCAACAATGGGATTTGTCATGTGGCGGAGGGGGAGAAGATCTATGATCAGAGGGTTGAATTTAAGAACTGTTTTGTTTTGAGAGCCCAGTTCAATCTTGTACATGCCTTCCTCGCTTATTTCTTCTGTGATGGTGATTTGCCCATAAAATTTAAATCTAATAGAGGATGTTTGCTGGTCACAGTGTGTTCCTTCAATTGGTACCACCCAATCTGGAGGACCCTGCCTAATTAAGTCAGTTCTCTTTAATTCCCACTCTTGTGGTTCCCAGTTAACAATTAGATGGGTGATGTTATTTCCAGAGGGTGAAATCAAGGACAACTGCAACTGATCTCCAGGAGCCCTAGCAGTTTGGGTCCCAACAATAGCTCTCAGGTGCAGAGGTGCACCAGGTTTCCATAAGGCAGCAGAAATTAGAGCAACGTCACATGAACTGTCCTGAGTGATGCTGCTTCTGGTTGAATGAGAGTCCATATGTGTTCTCAAAGGTCGGCAAGAAACAGGAATATGAAAACTGCCTGCCTGCATGTCATAACAAAAATGTCCAACTTCACCACTGGCCTTGAGAGTACAATTGGCTAAGTCTCTCCAATGGCAGCTGACTGAGTCTGAAGCAGCATGGAACATGTACAGACTTTGGAACACTCCACGGTTGGATCTGTTAGCATATAATCCATGCATGCGGCATAGCAACTTTGCTTCAACGCCTCCTCCTTTTGGTGAACAGGACCACAGCTTCACAGGGATGGCAGACTCATTCTGCATGGCAGAAACAAGCATCCATCCAATCCACAGGAACAACAGCAAAGGCAACATCTTGGAAAGCATCTGAGAGAAAGAAAGCAGAAAAAGGATCTCCAAAAAAAAAAAATTGCATGGGTGTGGGCTAATTACATGAGAGAGTACTTCCAGGTTACCCCTGCCAGCCTCCATACCACAGGACCAAATTCCTAACATCACTTCCATTTTAATGGAGATTATGGGAGTTTGATAATTACAGGATAATATCAGCCTGTACTATTCACATTTCTATAACAGTCCAAAACTCTACTCACTTAGCCTATTGCTACTCTGGTGAAACACTGGCCTGATACTATTAGAAGGTGGACATTTTATTACAACATGAGGAACACCCCATGCAATGCAAGGAGTTTCACAGCCCAGGCACTTCAGGTTAGCATACTCCTTTTTCTGTGTCAATACAGGGTGTTAGCTGGTACTGATGGCCAAGCATCCTTGTCCTTGTTTGCTAAACTCTATCAGCTTACCAATGATAAACAGACAAATGGAAGTTGAGAGACAAAATGGAATTGACCTAGCAACATCAAATTTCTGTAATATTTGCTCACACTCTCTAGAGCCTGTTATATCAAGTGAGAATAAACAAAAAATAATGATATCGAGTCTTTTCAGAGATAGCTTCACGCACCAGTTCCTCAGAAGACCAGCACCAACAAAACCAAAAGGTCAGGCTATTAAGCAACTTTACACCAAGAAGAAGCCAATAAACTTCAAGCTCTAAGGACATGTTGAAAACTATCAACAATGCATGTGTCAAGTTACAAGAAAAAAAACACCAAAATATGTTCCCCTGCAAGAATGAGTATTAAATCTTGTTAATATAAAAATCTATTGCATTTTAAGCAAAGGCTTTTTTTCAGCTTGGATTGCTTATTTTGACTCGGGTTTTTATGCCATCTTAACCACTGGATACTAACACTTCTAGAATTTGATCTATGCCCTTGGACCACCTGTTACCAGCTCTCTTAGACCCCTTGAACCACCTGTTCAGCAGACCCCAAATGTGACCACATGGAGAGGCTAACTTTGTTGAGCCCTCATGGGCGTCTACAGATGCAGACTGATCGGGTTTAAGGCTTACTGTAAACAATATTAATACAATTTTCTAATAAAGTGTTTTTTCAAATCTTGAGGTCTCTTGCTGATGACACCCAGTCTACAGTAAAGAAGCAATGTTTTGTCTCTGCAGTGGAAAGCCGTATAAAAAACTGCCCTTAAAAGTTATGCTGTACATAAAAAAGAAAAAGAAGCAAGGGGAGCCAAAGCTAAGTTAGCTACCATTTGTAAGAAACCCAGATATTGAGACATTTGAGACATCAAAGTGGAGCATCTGGTCTCTTAGCAAGTATCCTGGAGATAAGCCCTGAGAAGTTTATGTATATCCTGTTTTTAAATCGGCAGTATAACTACTAGACAGCTGTCATTTATTTATTTATTTATTTATTTATACCCCGCTCTTCAGTCACAAGGCTATCAGAGCTGCTTACAAATTATTTTAAGCAATAGCAATTTACACATCTACACTGCATTAAACAGTTTCCAATGTGTGTTAGCTAATTGCCCCCACAAGCTGGGTACTCATTTTACCGACCTACGAAAGGATGGAAGGCTGAGTGAACCTTGGAGCACACTTCTGTCAACTTCTTACTTCATTAGCTGTTTTCCAGAATTGGGTACCACAGAATACAGTACTTCTAGTACACAAAAATGTACGTGCCTGAAACTACTTCTTAAACTTAAGCCACTAGTGCTCCAAGACCCAGAAAAAGACACAGACGTTTAAAAATGGCCTTAACATGGGGCAATTGACATGGACATTTGGGCCACAACAGTCACAGAATAGAAAGCCAATTTCTACTTTATGGCGTTTTAAAACTTTCCACTCTGTGACACCAGAAACTTCCATTCTGCATATCTGTACAATAACATAATTATCACAGCCTTTAAGGATTATTTTTACTGAGATGGCAGGACCATCAAAATGTAACAAGGCATGGGGATCCCACCAGAAGCATGGAGGTAGAAATGCTGATAAAGCAGTCATCTCTATAAAGTCCTCCAGCTGAACAACAGATGGGACTATAAACAATAAGTACCATACCTATATGTATGTGTATACTGTATATACACATGTTCATATTACTTATACAAATATGAACAAGCACATTTACACTATGCAATATAGCTGTATATATGGTTTTCCTTAATAAAAATGAACGTTGAAAAAGAATTACTAATAAAAAGTTTAAGATCTGAATCAACACATGAATTCTGGTATTATCACTGCAGGAAATACTTATTACGTTGTTATGCTATTTAACCAAACTTACTTTGTTTCCAAGCAGTCAATGCTTTATATTCTGAATGCTACTCTGAAGTTTCATATGCAGTACTTCAGACACAGTTTCTCAAATACTTTCAAGCAGAAGTTGTCCAATTCTTCTCTCCCCTCCTTTCTCTGACTGCTCTCTAGATGCACAGAGAGAAAGTGCCTGCTACCTCACCGATTAAGCTTTGGGCAGCAAATCTGCATTCACCCAAGATTGCTGATAAATATTTAGCAAACCATATGCCCCCTTCACAGATGGGCTTAGAATGCTTCAGCAGGAATCAAGGATAACTGTATTTACACAGCTACATTTTCCCACCACATTTACCAGTCATATCAACAACAACTTCCTGTCTGGCACCTAAACACATTTGCAGTGTATAAAACAAAAATATCTCTGTGAGCACTCCTGCAATGTTATGACTATTAGATACTATGCCTATGAGATTCATTGGAACTAGAGTACACAAATATCACATTTGAAGAAAACAGCGTTAAAATCATTCAAGCCATTTTACAGTAAATGAATTATGGACAAGATTTTAAGGTATCAAACTGCTCATGCAATGAACTATAGCATAACCGGCTTGATAGTTTCAGTACTTTAGCAGAGAGCATTGAAGACTTCCTGCATAATTGCAAGAGTGGTGGTTGTGGTGACCCCTGCCACCTGATGTGTATGCATACCCCAGTTTTGTGGTGGTCATCTGTTTTCTGCCTCATACCAGAAGCTGGCTTTATATAGAGTTTCCTATTTCTTTGATGCCTTGTTCTGAGGGGTCCTCAGAGCCAAGGTGCTATGGGAGGAGTCACCTAGAAAATCATGCATGTTAAGGAACTGGCGATTTTTCAGGCCATCCTTCCCATGGTGCCTTGACTCCAAGGACTCCTGAGAACCAGTCATTGAAGACAGGCATTTTTAAACACAGCCAGCCTCTGCTTGGAGTCATGTACCAGGTAATTTCATGTAACAACACCAGCAGCAGGGCTTTCTGCTTTGCTGGCATCTCAATCTATGGCTCTAAGGTGTAAAGAGAGATAATAAAATCTGCCACCTACCACAGGTAACAGGCACATGATAACAGAACCCACCATCCTTATGGAAGCATACAATTTAACAACAAAATCTATGAGAAATGCAGTTTAAAACACTTACTAAAACTTCTACTCTTTAAAAACTGAATCCTAACTATGGTACTGTACACCTGCCCAAATAAGATGATTTTCCAACATTTCTGCAAAATGCTCTACTGATCGATTGATTATATTTTATTTTTCCTTTACATTAAAAATAATGTTCATGGCAGCAAAAAAATGGTATTTAAAAACAAATTAAACAATAAAGCTATTAAAATAACCACAATAATAAATATCAATAAAGCATTAGTGAGCATCAAGAAAAAGGAGTTCCAACAACACCATACATAGCCACTTGCTTTACACACATATGGAATAACCCAAAGGGACTTCCAAGCTGATGTATCCTCACATCTCATAATCACAGATAAGATGATAGAGAAAGGGAAGGTTACTAAAGCCATTACATGTTAACTTATTTCAGGGGGAGGGGGGATCATGAAAACAAAACATCAGCCAGTTGGAGATGCCCCCAAGCAATAATTAATCAATTATTCATTAAGTGACAAGTCCATTCCTGTACACGCCTGCTCATAAGCAAGCCCCAATGAATTCAACCAGATGTATTCCTAAACTAAATGTGAACAGGATTACAGCCTTAGTAACCACTTGCTTGCCTGCAAGGATGAAACAAGTTTGCATTAGGATTGAGATCTAACTTTAGAATGCAGTTGGGTGGAAATCACATGTGTAAATCCTTTTTTTTTCTCCCATTCAAATCCAAAACAGAATAAATAATGCCATAGGAGGAGAAAAACACAAATAATGCTGTAGGAGTAAATAAATAAAAGGGAAAAAACATAAGAAAGATGAAAATTAGTAAAATTACAGAAACATTTATACGTGTTAGCCACCTAATAAGCCATAAAGCAGGAACATACAAGATTAAAAACTTTCTATGGAGAACCAGATAATTTCTACCAGAAATCCTAGCACACTTCCATGTGTGGGAAATAATACTGTTATGAATATAGTATTTTAATAAAACAGAAATAAATCCATACTTAAACTGGGTGTGGCACCAACAAACCAAGCAAACTACCATCTGCTTTTACAAATTTTGAGAAGTTCCAATTTTCTGTAGACAGGAATGATTGGTTCAACTATACCCTCCCCTGATGTTGAAAGCATGTTTAATGAGATTGTGCATGCTGACCTGTGTGCCCAACCACATGTTTATCAGCCATGCAAAGGGACCATGCATGTGCATACTACGTGGCCAACCATAGGTGCATAAACCACAGAGGAGTGGGGCTAGCTTGCTCATCCACCCCATCCACCTTTGGTCCTATTCTGGGGAAAAGGTAGAATACAAATTGAATAAAGGCAGTATATAAATTTAAAATGTAAATAAAAATAAAGAAAGAAATCTGAAGCATGGCAAAATTACAAGAGACAGGCCCAAACTGCACACAGAGATAGCTATAAATCTTATCTCTTCAAAAGTCAATAGGTAAAATTATAGTAAAATCATATGATCAGTGTAGATTAAGACCAAACAAGCAATGTTCTGTTAATGATTTCACAGGGATTTAGTAAGCCAGGAGTAGCTTACTAAAGAAAGAAAAGAAAAGAAAAGAAAAGAAAAGAAAAGAAAAGAAAGAAAGAGGCCTCAACCCTTGGTTTAAAGCAAGAAAAAAGATCTTTGAGAAACTGTCTGTGCCATGGTATAACTGGAAGTCCTGGAAGTGGTAAGCAGGAAGGTACAGTGGATCTCTACCTGTGGAAATCTTATGCTATGTTGGACAATGCAGAATATTAGCCACACAAAAACTCTTATGGAGGAGGAGTTACAGGCAAGTAAAATAGCACTTTCTAAATATATTCCATGCCTTCCCCGCCCCCTAAAAAAGTTCAGAGTACCATACATGGATATTATGTTGCTTTGTGTTAAAACAATTAATCTACAAACACAATATTTTTGTTCTTTAAATTTTACATCAGCATATTCAATTTTCAACAATGCCTACCTAGCATTTGTATCCTATGGACTTGAATGGCTGTGGAGCACAAGCTACACAATAGTTTCCACAAGAGTGGCAGTGCCTCCATCTGTCATAACTGAGATTCCATCAGCATTTTCACTGTGATAGCTCAAGTGTGTTTGGCCTGTGCACTGTGGGAAGAATGACTTCCTGCAGAGCTTGTTTCAAATATTGTTGAGTCTATTAATGAACACGATATAGCTCCACTACATTACTGCATTTATCATCATGCAATTTCTTTCACATCAGAAATGCCATATCATGTGCCATATCATGTAACTATTAGTAACGCTCAAATAATATTAACAACAAATTATCTAGTACTTAAACATAATTTGCCAGGAAATTGTTATGAGAGTGTTGCACGTGCCTTTCTTTCACAAGTCTGGTTTCCTTTGGATGAGAGAGAGTATCTGTGGTCTGTTGGCTTTTCTTTTAAATGCAAATGCAGAAGTGGATCATACTGGAAGCAGATTTCTAAAAACAGTTCAAGTACCAACTGCATATCAGGTTCACAACACAGCAACTGTATCCCAAGTATGTGTCAGCTTTAGTCAACTCTAGATTAAAGTTCTAAACTTTCCTATTCTCTGTGTTGCAATTCAAATTATCTAAAAATTTCCTGTCTGCCTTTAAACAAGTAAAAATATCACCTTCCAAAATCAGGATATTTCTAGACATCAAAAGTATTAATATTCCTGAAGGAATTAAAGGAGAAATAGAACTTTCTGACCACTCACAGGCATTACTTGCTGGATTATAAATCCATTCACATTAATCAAGACATAAAAGTCCAGAATACTGAATAGTCTTTTCAAGTATATCTCACCTTTTCTGAACAAAAGAATTTAAACATGAGAACATTAAATACCATTATGCATGGGAATTAATCAGTGAAGTAACTGATACCCTTAGAGATTAGCATATAAAGATCCAGGAGAGTGGCATGTCACACTACTGTCTGTAACTATTTTTCATAACTTTTTACCATTTCCTTAAGGGGCCACAGCTCAAGAAAGTAGAACTGGGAATCAACCACAGGCAACTCCAAAACATCTTGAGCCTAATCTCTGCAGACCTCTGTTCCAAATGCTAAATAAACAGAATGTCTTACTGCTTCTAAACAATAGATTTTCTATACAGGACAGCATCTTAGACACCCATTTGTCCACATCCTTTTCATACTATAAAAACATCACAAAAAATAGCAACTCACCCACTAGGAGAATTCAACAGAAGGCCTGTATCACTGGAAAAGAGCATGTGACTTTGTACTGTATACTACTTCACTGCTCCGCCTCTGAAAGAACCATCTGCTCTGCATGTTTATGGAATAGCTAGCAAAGAAAATAGCACAGCCATGGCTTCATGACTGCACTCAGATTATTTGCCCTTTCTCAGTACAGTTTTAGAACAGGGCTGTACATGAAATGCTGTTTCAGCAGGAAGAAGCAGAACATCACCAAAAATCGAACAATGGTGTCAGTGCCAAATATTCAGATTCATGTGATCATCGGGTGCAGAAGCCTTCCTCCTTCAAATGAAGGAAGCTGACTTCCCAGGGTGCTTCAGAGTTTGTGTACACGTTTTGCTCCATGCCTCCTGCTTTGTTTAGGCTTGTACATTTCCTGAAGAGAGCTTGTGAAATAAAAAAAAATCACAGGAGAGGTGACTCAAATTGCTCTTCTGCTATAGAAATGATGAAGCCATCTAATGTACTCAAAATCTCAGTAATGCAAAAAGAAGTAGCAGCAGGCTTCCAAACAACCACCACCAAAAGGCTTTTTGAAAAGACTGTTAAAGCTTGTAAGCCTCCCATCAGTATAAATATATAAATATAAAACCAGAAGTAAGAGGATGTTGTTTCTAAAATCAAAATACAAGTAACCAAAATACAAGACCCTAAATACAAGTAACACTGCATTGCGGCAACAGAATTTCTAATCCATTCACACTTTGCTGAAAAACCTCCTGACCTAAGGGTTCAAGATGCCACAACACACAAAGGCTCAAGAGGTTAAAGATATACAGTTTTATATCTACTAGCACTCTAGAAAATAAAACTGCTTAAAACCAATTCATTCATCTAGATTATTTTTTTTTGACAGGAGGTTTTTGTGGACTTGGGGAACGTTCTATGACAGCCTTCCCCCCAACTTCACTATTTACAGTAATTATTAAAGAATTTTGCATCAATCCCCTTGTTGGCAAATCATTTGACCCACCTCTGCTTTCTATTTCCATGCCAGAAAAAACAGTAATGCTGCTTGTTTCAGTGGGGAACAAAAGGGGTTATTCCATTCATGTTACATATCCCGCAGAAAGCGCGGAATGAGTCCTTCCTGAATCTTCATTTGCAAAGAAAATCCAGAGAGACATATGGACAGCTGCACAACATGTCTGGCCTAAATTAGGCTTTACACATAGGAACTAAATAGAGCAGGTGCATCCTGAAAGTCCTTACAAATTCCCCTTTATTAATCAGATTTAGAAAGGTGGAAGAAGAAAAGTTGGTGGTAGGACTTGGTCATCTGTCAGGGCTTCCCAAGAGTCTCGCCAACCTAAGTTCCCACAACACTCCTGATTAAGCCCCATTCCGGGATTTTTATGAAAAACTGAAAGGATAGGTAGTCCTAGTGCTCAAGACTATGGCACAAGAAAGCTGTATTCCTGAGGACATTTTAATCAGGCCCCTCAGACCTGGAACAAGCCCTCGGAGGAAGACAGATGGTGTGGCACAATCTAGCCATTTGTATCTGGTTGCTGCAGAAGTTAGAATATATAACTCAAAGGCAGATTCTTCATTTTGGCCAAATCTGGTAAGGAGGCCTAGCAAGAGTCAAGGATCTCCTTGGCAGGATTGTTTTCCAAGTGCCACAAGCTTATTGTAGCAAGATGTTATGCACAACCTAGGCATGAAGGAGCAGTATAGTTGGCTGGAGCCTTGCAGAGGTTGATGCCCGGCCGGAAGGGAAAAATGCAGTCATTTTCCCAACTGCTGCTCCTAAAGAATACTTCACAGGAACTATAATTTTTGCCATATACCGTATAGTGCACACGCAGGCCTTAGAAGCTGCGTGCTTCTAAGTAAACAGTGCTCATCCTAACCTATCACTTTACATAGTACTCTGGAGAGCTATTATTGTTACTCTTGCCTTTAAATATGTGTGTGTGTGTGTGTGTGTGTGTGTGTATGTAATACCATTCACTGCAGGGGTGTAGGGGCTGTAGGTTTATCTATAACAATGACATTTAGCAGAAAGTGTTTCTCCTTCCCTCCCTCCATGGCATTTCCTCTGACCAAAGGCATCACTATGTATTTTCCTCTTGCAGGGCTACAACAGGCTCTGCTGGATTTTGATCTGGCAGATACAGGACACCTCCCATCACACCACTGCTCTTTCCTGAAGAGCTGGATTTCATGAAATATGAACTGTTGGGGAAATGACTAATTATGCATTTTTTGTGTGTGTGTAATACTATATATAGTTGACCCTGGCAACTCACAGGGTCAAAAACTGCAATTATTATTAGAATTTTAGAAGAAAACAAGGACTACTATTGTATACAGTACTCCCATTAGTATTATTTAAACTATCCCCTCCCTGCACCTAACAGCTGTTTTCTAACAAGAAGCATTAAAACGTACAGTCAAATGATGCCACTGACTGATTTATAATGTTGAGCATGTATCTGGAACACTTTTGGGTGGGGGATAAGAACAGCATTTGTGGGAGTTATGAGGATAAAACCAGCTGATGGGGAAAGAGTGTAGCCCTCCATTTACCCTTCCATTCTTCCAGTTAAATGATTATCTCCAAAGACTGTTTCTAATGCTGTTTCAGTGCAGGCTCTTATTAACAAACAAATACAATGGTAGATTCAGAATGCATTGATGAAAACATGATAGGGTAACACTTTTTCCAGTATGGAGATTTCATGGCTGCTACACAACCAATAACTGCAGTTTAAACTGCCTAAGTAAATTACAGTAGGACCCCTGTATCTGCAGGGGATTGGTTCTGGGCCCCACTGTGGATAACGAAATCTGCAAATGTAACTGACTCCTGATTCTCCCTCATTGTTGGATGCATTTAAGTTCAGGCAGCCTTAGGAACCTTTGAGAGGTGAAAGCCACAACATACGTGGTGGACACATGGCCTTTCTCACCCATAAAACTAGCCAGAGGAGGGCTGGATGAGAAGAGAGGGGGAGTGGTGCATGGCTAGCTGCATCAAGGCAGGATTCCAGCCTTTTCTTAAAAGTGTGTGTGTGCGTGCGTGTGTGTGCATGTACGTGAGCCTTCAAGATGCCTATCAACTTATGGCGACCCCATGAATTTTGTAGGGTTTTCTTAGGCAAGGAATACTCAGAGCTGGTTTTGCCAGTTCCTTCCTCTAAGACAATGATTCCCAAAGTGGGTGCTACTGCCCCCCTGGGAGCGGTGGAAACCTCCAGTGGGGCAGTGAGGGAAAGGGGGAAGTAAGGGGCAGGGAGAAAAACGGAGGTGGCAGGTGATGGTGGAGATGAGGGTCCCATAAAACTTCTCTTTTCAGGGTCCCTTAAAACTGACACAAAGCTTTGCTGATCGCTTAGTGTGGCGGTGTCTCCTGCTCGTTGCACCAGGCACTTCGTTTGCTTGCCTGCAAGTGCTCACTCCCTTAGCCACATTTCACTAGTAGTGGCAGCAGCAGTTAGGAAACTCTGTGAGGCTTGGGTGCACAGCATTACTTTTGCAGCTCAGAGTGGTGCCATTTTGGGACAGACTGAAACAGTGGCTGGGAAAAGGAGCTTTCAAATTCAAGCCCCACTTAAGATTTGTGAGCTTTGCCAGGATTTGCATGGCAAGCTGGAGCTGCACTGGTGATCCTGTTTTCCCTTGTCAAACAGGCCAAGAGAAGAGGTACCGGAAGAAAAAAATGCTTGTGGCGGGGGTGGGGGTGGGGGGATGACTTGAAGCTTGAAGCCTGATGTTACTATTTCTGCAATCTTTTCCTCCTTCCTACCTGAACAAATGAGAGAAGACACACATGCATTATCATGACCCCCTCATCTTATTCCCTTCCTTCTGCCCACGCAATTGAGCAAACATACACACACACACACACACACACACACCTGGCTTGAGGGGGCAATTAGCTAACACACATTGGAAACAACTTAATGCAGTGTAGATGTGTAAATTGCTATTGCTTAAAATAATTTGTAAGCCGCTCTGACAGCCTTGTGGCTGAAGAGCTGGGTATAAATAAATAAATAAATAAATAAATAAATAAAATTAGCAAACGCCATTGAAAATAACAGGACTTCCATTTTAAAAAAACATAGAGTTGCCTTGGAGGACCTAGAAAATGGCTACAGAGGACACATTATCTAGGAAGACTCTATAGTAGCTGTGCTGAACTGAAACCGTGGATAATTGCATCAGTGGATAATGAATCAGTGGATAAGGGGGTCCTGCTGTACTCACATCTTTCTTACTCCTAACGCTCTCAGAATTCTAATCTGTAATTCAAATCCCAAATAATAACAAAAGGAGATTTAATGTAATTGAACCACTGTGCCAAGAAGCAATGTGTTGACAGTGAGAAATTTTAACAGTATTCTAAAAACAGGGTTTTTACTAAGCTAAATGAGGTTTCCTTAAGTTTTAGATGCACTGATTCAGTCCAACTACTACTGTACTCCTGTGCTACAGAATCACAATGACAATCCAATGCTAGCTCACAGCAGGTCAGGGGGACACTAGAGCAATGTAGGAGATTGGAGATCATAACATGGCACAAATTCCAGGAAAATAAGTTCCTGGCTCCTTTACTTAGACATTACTTTACTTCATTACTGACATGTCTAATTGCTAGTGTGAAAATGTCTTAAATATAAAAACATAACTACTATAATATTGTACACTAATTTTTGAAACATTCACAGAGAGGCTATAACTGTACAGATGTCCATCCGTATCCACGGATTTGGTATCCACGGATTTAAGTATTCATGGCTTGAAAATATTCTTTAAAAAATAATAATCCAAAAAGCTGAAGCGCAGAATGAGCTCAGGCTTGCTAGAGAGGTTAAGAACAATAAAAAGGGCTTTTTTGGGTATGTCCGCAGCAAAAGGAGGAAGAAGGAAATGGTAGGGCCACTACACGAAGATGGCAAAATGCTAACGGGGACAGAGAAAAGGCAGAATTACTCAACACCTTCTTTGCCTCAGTGTTTTCAGAAAAGGAAAAGGATGATCAACCTGAGGATAATGGGACAGAGGACACAATAGGGGAAATCCAGCACAGAATAAGCAAAGAGGAAGTACAGGAATACCTTCTTAATCTAAATGAATTTAAATCTCCAGGACCAGATGAACTACATCCAAGAGTATTAAAAGAGCTGGCAAATGTAATCTCAGCTATTGGCAATAATCTTTGAGAACTCCTGGAGAACAGAAGAAGTCCCAGCAGACTGGAGGAGGGCAAACGTCCCCATCTTCAAAAAGGGGAAAAATGAGGATCTCAACAATTATCGTCCAGTTAGTCTGGCATAAATACCAGGGAAGATTCTAGAGCAGATCATTAAACAGAGAGTCTGTGAACATTTAGAAGGCAATGCCATACTCACAAAAAGTCAACATGGGTTTCAGAGAAACAAGTCATGCCAGACTAATCTGATCTCTTTTTTTGATAAACTTAACCAGCTTTGTAGATGAAGGGAACGCTGTGGATATCACATACCTTGATTCCAGTAAGGCCTTTGACAAGGTTCCCCATGACATTCTTGCAAAGAAGCTTGTAAAATGTGGGCTAAACAAGTTAACTGTTAAATGGATTTGTAATTGGCTGACCGGCTGAACCCAAAGGGTGCTCAGCAGTGGCTCCTCTTCGTCTTGGAAAGATGTTACCAGTGGGGTGCCACAGGCTTCTGTCCAGGGCCCAGTGCTATTCAACATCTTTGTCAATGACTTGGATGAGGGAATTGGGGGCTTACTTCTCAAATTTGCAGATGACACCAAATTGGGAGGAGTAGCTAATACCCTAGAGGACAGGATCAAAATTCAAAATGACCTGAATCAACTGGAGAGCTGGGCCAAAGCTAACAAAATGAAATTCGATACGGAGAAATGTAAGGTACTGCACTTAGGGCGGAAAAACGAAATGCATAGATACAGAATGGGGGAGCCCTGGCTGAACGAGACTACGTGTGAAAGGGATCTAGGAGTCCTAGTAGACCACAAGTTGAACATGAGTCAACAGTGTGATGCGGCAGCTAAAAAGGCCAATGCGATTTTGGGCTGCATCAATAGAAGTATAGTGTCTAGATCAAGGGAGGTAATAGTGCCACTCTATTCTGCCTTGGTCAGGCCTCACCTCGAATACTATGTCTAGTTCTGGGCACCACAATTCAAAAAGGATATTGACAAATTGGAGCGTGTCCAGAGAAGGGCGACTAAAATGGTGAAAGGTCTGGAAACCATGCTTTATGAGGAAAGACTTAGGGGCTGGGTATGTTTAGCCTGGAAAAAAGATGGTTAAGGGGTGATATGATAGCCCTGTTTAAGTATTTGAAGGGGTGTCACATTGAGGATGGAGCAAGCTTGTTTTCTGCTGCTCCAGAGACTAGAACACGGAACAATGGATGCAAGCTCCAGGGATAGAGATTCCACCTCAACATTAGGAGGAACTTTTTGACAGTAAGAGCTGTTCGGCAGTGGAACACATTCCCTCGGAGCGTGGTGGGGTCTCCTTCCTTGGAGGTCTTTAAATAGAGGCTGGATGGCCATCTGTCAGGGATGCTTTGATTGTGTATTCCTGCATGACAGGGGGTTGGACTGGATGGCCCTCGTGGTCTCTTCCAACTCTACAATTCTATGATTCTATGAAAAAGCAAACCTTAATTTTGCCATCTTATATAAAGGACACCATTTTGCTATGACACCGCATATAATGGGACTTGAGTATTCATGGATTATGGTATCCACACGGGGTCCCAGAACCAAACCTCAGCGAATATAAAGGGACAACTATATACTACCATAAGAGAGCTGATAAAGACAGAGAAATACACAACTTGCATTCTGAACCAAGAAACCATACCTTTCTTTCAGCCAAGGTAATAGAGCAAGTTTTGTGTACCAGTCAGTTAAGTCTTCTAAGAACAAGTTGCAATAACATTTACAAACTACATTTGAACTGTTTTGTTTGCAGTATCATTGCACAGTACTTATTGTGCAGTATTTACAATACAGAAATACTAATTTAGTATTGTATGAAGTATTGTTAGAAATCATAGTCTGTAATCTATCAAACCTCATTTGATTTCTAATGATTCTTATTTTAAACAGAGGTCTTACCAAAATAAAGCATAGGGGAAAAGAACCATTAAAATCAGTGGTGATAATTTATTACTCAAAAACCTCACATTCCCATGCAGGATACCCAGTGGTAATCTGACATGCACACTGGAACAGTAAATTAATATCCACCCACTGATATATCAATATATTTTAAAGTTAACACTTCAGAGGCAAATGAGGTTCAGTCAGATCATAGGATTCAAATATACCATGCTTCAGCTATGCAAACATAGCTGGCATCCTATTAGTGGGGCTGGCATCCTGTTAGTGACATATGCAGGTGTAAATTCAACCTATGCCTGCTTTTTTGTTTGTTTGTTTATTGCAGAGATGGGCATTCTCTACCTCCCTTGTATATTGACCAACCTGCTTCAAACCACCTTTTTTGTGCTGTGGCCTCACCTTCACAGCCATTTAGCAGCTCATGGAAAGTGGGAGAAGGTTTACAAGCACCTGGCTACATGACTGTATCCAGATGCACAATATTGAAGGCATCGTCCAGGACATCCCAGGGGAAGATAATATTGTTGTTGTTAACCTGGCTGTAGTCACATAGCCAGATGTGTGTCACCCACTCCCTGACCTCCACAGGCCACTAAATGGCCATGAGGAGGTGCAGGAGGAAAGTGAGTCCTGTGGGTGGAGAGATGCATCATAGTTCTGCTATGGTGAAAGTTTACAATATGTCTCCCAATACAGGATCTTGGCCTGTCAATGATCCCTGCATGTAGTACTGGACCTTTCTGAGAACCATCCAGTATATGTACAAAGATACTGTACTTAGGTACAAATCCCAGATTGAGATTCTAAAACTATTGCAAACAATATTCTTTAGAAAGGTGCAGTTACCTCTTTGGAGCAGCTGTCTCTTTTCCCATTTTGGCAAGAACCACCTTGTAGTTACCATGTCCTCATAATGGAAGTCCCAGGTGGAAGAGAACTGCAAGAAAGCAAAACGTATTTCCACTCCATGCATAATAACCATGGGGAATGGGGGGTGGAATAAAAATCCAAGGCGGCAAACCCAAGTATACTTCCCAGGAAGTATATTCTACCAAACTCAGTGGGCCTTAATTTCCAAGTAAATCTATGTAGGGTTAAAATTCTATTTCACTTATGCCCCTCCACCATCTTAAGCCAATTAAGTACTGTAGTATTCGAGGCCACACAGCTGAATTTTCCCCGCAGCATAAGAATGCTTGGGTCTTTCACAAAGTTTTCATTATAGTGCTGAAGTGCTCTTAAGGATTTTCTCTTCATACTATAATTCCTACAGTACTAAAATTCTAATAATAAAATCAAAAATCCTAATGCAGGAGCAGTGTTCCCTGCAGTATCAAGTGATATCCAGCTGCAGAATTCAGCTATCCAAATGCAAGTATACAAGTAAATCCACTGAGCTAAAATGAGGCTTACCAGTACTTTCAGATAAGAAAGTATAGGTTAATTAAGAAATCTTATACATTTCTATTTAGAAATAAATTCCACAAGTTCCATGGGGCTTACTCCCAGGTAATTCAATACACAAGTGCAACCAAACTGATCAACCCATATTCACAAATAATAATAATAAAAACACTACTAGCGTCTGTCCTTTGTACATTAGTATGAAGTATCTGTGATATATTAAAAGCCAAATAAAAGAGAGCCTACCGTATTTATTAAGTTTTAAACAAATTTCCCTAGTCTAGAAGTAACTGTTACAGTCGTCCCTCCACATTCGCGGGGGTTAGGGGCTCAAGACCCCCGCGAATGTGAAAAAAACGCAAATAAAAAAAAGCCTCCCCCGCTCGCCCCCCCCCACACACCCCGCCCTTCCAAAGTGGCGACGGGGCTTTTTGAGCCCCATCTCCGCTTTGGGAAGCACGGGAATGGCTAAAAAGCCTCCCGCCCACCTGGTTGCCACCCCCCGCCCCCTGCCGTGCTTCCCAAAGCGGCTGTGGGGATCTCGAGCCCCACAGTCACTTTGGGAAGGCCAGGGAGGATGGTGGCCAGGTGGGTGAGGGGTTTGCTGGACACCCCCGGCTCTTTCCGAAGGAGCTGTGGGGATTTGAAGCCCCACAGCGCCTTCAGGAAGGCCGGGGAGGGTGGCGGCCAGGGGGCTGGGGGGGTCACCGGCTCCCCCCACACTTCCCGAAGTGGCTGTGGGGCTTTAAAGCCCCATAGTCCCTTCAGGAAGGCTGGGGAGGGAGGCGGCCAGTCGGGCAGGGGGTTTGCCGGCCACCCCCCACGCTTCCCAAAGTGGCTGCGGGGCTTTGAAGCCCCACAGCTGCTTTGGAAAGGCCAGGGAGGGTGGCAGCCGAGCAGGCGAGAGGCGTTTCAGCCAACCAACCACCTTCCCGAAGCTGCAACAAGGCTGGAAAAGCCCCATCGCCACTTTGGGAAGGGGGGTGGCTAAAAAGCACCTTTACCACGAACTCCCCGCTCTCCCGGGGCTTGGCTTTCCACCCCAAATGGAGCTAAGCCCCAGGAGAGCAGGGAGTTTGACGCACAGTTTGCTTAGGGAGCACCCCGTTTAAATCAGCTCCTCTCCCTTGTGTGTGAGGGAGAGAAGCTGATTTAAATGGGATGCTTCCTGAGCAAACTGTGAATAGTCAAAACTGCAAAAGTGAAAGCTGCGAATGTAGAGGGGCAACTGTACTTGCCATAGGCAGGCAAGCAGTTATTTATGAGGATAGACTATACTGTATTTTAAAACCAAACAATCAATTGCAAAGCCTTTGACTGGATGAGAGCTCTACTGATAACATTTTTTTCTATAATAGACATGATAACAAGAATAATCAAGGAACTGCTTGGAAGAGACTGATTTTAGAATTATTTTTATTGATATGAAAACTTTTAACACTGGACATAAAACACAGTAGTCACAATTACTGTATGCTGAAGCTTTCCATCCCACCAGCATCACAATGTACTAGGTGGGCGTTGAGAGGCAAAAAGTATCAATTAACACTTATCCCTCCCTCTGCATTATAGCCACCAACACCCAAGGAGGGTCCATTACAATCACTCTTCAGTGCCTCCTCCTAAACACATACACACTGTGGTGTTACTAAGGTTGGTGTCACCTGGTGCACTTCTGCCTCTCCACACCCTTCTAAGTGCTGCCACTTCATACACATGCTCTACAGGCCTTGTGTATACAACACTGCAGTGAGCCAGACAAGTTCCCTGCTGCATCAGAGGAGGCTGCACACAGGGGTGCCACCTTTGAACTTTCCCTGTCATTGAAGGAGAGGAAGACAGAAGTATCAGTGGCAGTTTTGGCAGCCCTTACTTGCCACTAAAAGTGAATGAGGATGTGATGAGAAGCTAGGCACAGCCACCAGTGCCTTTGCTCCAGAAGGGATTTAAAAAAATAATTAGGCTCTGCACTACCATCTATCTCTTTCCCAGCATCCCCCCATGCCTTTGCTCCAGAAGGGATTTTTAAAAATGATCAGGCTCTGCATCACCATCTACCTTTTTCTCCTTCAGCAACATGTGAGGGCCAGTAGAGATATCACCATCGCTGTATTAAATTCTATTTCTAAATTTCTATTTCCCTTCTTTTCCTTCCATGGTAGGAAGAGTGCAGAGGTGCCATTGCTGTCGACACCCACTGCCTTCCCGGTCAAGCACCTCCCCTGCTGAGCAGCAGCAGACCCCTGCTGAGGAGGTGCTTGACCGGAAAGGCAGTGGCAGCAGCCCCTAAGAGAAAGAATCTTTTAACTGTATTTTTCAATGTGGCTGGGCTCAGCTGGGGAGCAGATGGTAGCCCCAAAGCTCAGCAAGTAGAAATGAACGTGTGTGTTTTTAATCACAATGCTTGCCACACACCAATCTATTCTACCACCACCCTGATGCAGATGGTCACATGTAAAAAAGACCAGATTTCCCTGGAAACTTCCTATATTCCTATAGAACCAGGTTAAGGGTAGTCCCCCTGGTGTACACAAGACCCTAATCTGTGATGGGTGGGATGATGGTGATCTATGTGGGTGATTTTTATTTTATTTTTTTGGTCTCAGCTGGTCAAACCACCCTTAAAGTTGTTTGATGATTTCCAAACATTCTTAAAGGGATCTATCAACTAAATTTTGCGTGCAATGTACTACTTCCCCATAACTTTTGACTCAGAAGTAAGATGTAAATTGTTATATTGGTCTCAAAAACCTCGAGAGAAGTTTAGCAATCCACCAGCTCTAAGTCTGAAGGATTTATCGATAGTAATAAATATAAAATATATTCTCTTTCCTCATTTACACTGTACAAATCACTCCCAATAATTAACTTAGTACTCTGTAAAAAAGAAAAAGAAAGAAAGAAAGAAAAAAGAACCCAAATGCTAATACAATACTGTCAATGGGAAAGCAAATCAGAGCCTGGCTATGCATGCATTGTAACAAGCCTGAGCTTAGTCTACCAACTAGGAAAGAATTAGGGCTGAAAAGCACAATGAAATCTCTCAGTCACACTGCTAAGTATCTGCTATATACCAGGACATGCCACTACAATGCAAAGCAATACTTGTGCTAACTCAACAGAACAGGGATCAAGTCCAGGCAACTTCTGAACATTTTCCGCACAACCCCAATTCCCCCCCCCCCGAAAACAAAAGAATAAAAACACCTATGAAAAAATATGAGAATTCCAAATCAAAAACTGACTCATACTGTAAAGTGACAAAAAGAAGAGGCATATTTTAAAAAATAAAAATAAGCAGGTGGATCTAGGAGTTTCTTTTTCCTAAATATCTGTAAAGTATTGTTTTGATTCTAATGGAACTCTGCAAAGCACAGAAATTCACAGAGCCAATAAAGCACCTTACCTCAACCAAGGGATGGGCACATATGTTAAATCTATTCCCATGGACTTCCTCCTTTTCCTGTCTTCTTGTTCTGCACCAGTTTCATGGAGATTTTTTTTTTAACGGAAACAATTTGCATGTATGTTATGCTCATATTTCAGGTGGGACAACTAAAGTGCTTTTCTACATATCTTTGAACGTACACAGTTTTTTGGCACCTTTTCAGATGTAAGCGTACTACCAAACACATATTTCTTTCTTTCATGGAACACATCACAAACCCAGAAATGTACTCAATTCTGGCTACAAATTGCTTTCTAGAAACTTGCCAGGGACTAGTAGCCAATGGTTCAGGGAATGGCACTGATCCAGGGACCACCACTTTGAGTAGCACTGCCTAACAGGGTTGTTGTGAGGATAATGCGGGGTGGGAGCTTCTTCAGGAAAAATTTCTTGAGCTTCTTCAGGAAAAATGGGACATAAATGTACTCAAAGTAAATGTGAAGTACATCTCTCTTATCATGGGCAGTGGTTTACAGACTAGGCCTATAGTGAGGTGATCACCATTCAGCAATAATTCCTAAGATCAAAAGGACACTGATATGGGTAGCAAGAAAGACTACCTCCTGCCATATCAGCCTGGTCAAAATCTAAGATTATCAGTGGAGGCTGTATTCTGTGTTCCACCATCTGTGAAGGGAGGCTCTGGCAGCTACACATGACAGTGCTTTCTCTTAGAAGTATCCTAACTGTTGAACTCCATCCTGAAGAAAATCAGGTTGTCTCCATCCCTTCCGAGTTTCCAGCAGACAATGAACACTTTGCTATTTTACTTGGCCTTTGTATCTTAAAAATTAGGGATGTCTTCTCTGACTGTTGTTTTTTTTAAAAAAAAAACAGTTTGCCTGGTTTTAAAGGTATTTTTAAAGATATATCTGGAGGGTTTTAATTGGTTTGTAGTTATTTAGTGTTTTTTAACATTAACATTTTAAAAATACCTTAACTACTGTGCATCACCTCAGAGGCCCTGGCGGGTTAAATGACAATAAATAAAAATAAATAAATAAGTAATAAAGTCACTTAGAATATATAACAGAAACCAGGGCTAAACAAATTGTAGAAACCCAATTCTTCTTTCACGTGCCAAAATATAACCAAGTTGAACTAACTTACCACTTCCTATATTCTGAAATTTTATTAAGCTCTTGTGTGTTGTCCAACTCCATTCAGCTCAATAAAATTATCAACAAATTAACAGGCAATAACACCTCTTAAGATATTGGCAGACTCAGACAAAAAGTCATCAGTTTCAGATACCATACTTTTAATTTACTGTTGTGTGCCTTCAAGTTGTTTTTGACTTATGGTGACCCTGAGACAAACCTATCACAGGGGGTTGTTTTGTTTTTTGCAATATTTGTTCAGAGGGGGGGTTGCCTTTGCCCTCCTCTGAGACTGAGAGAGTGTGATGTACCCAAGGTGACCCAGTGGGTTTCCATGACTAAATAGGGATTTGAATCCTGGACCTCTGCAGTCAGTGCTCAAACCACTACACCACACTGGCTGCTATTTTACTGGCTTGGAGGTGGGGAAGATTAATATATTTTGTTCTGTGCTAATGGGACAAATTATTCTTCATATGTGGTGAGCCAAGTCCCACCCATCTGATCCCAACAATTTTCTTTATGCTTATATCCTGCTTCTCTAGTATCCAAGTAGCCTGCAGTTCCAAGGCCTATCTTATTATGCAACCTGGCCACAAGCAGACATGGGCCTTCACACACATCCTAATGACATGCTGATCCTTGCTGGACTGTATGTAAATAAGCCTGTCTCTCAACCTGTTACCCTCACAGTGGTGGACTAAACCTCTGCAGACAGCAAGACAATCGGCCAAGGAGGATCATGGTTGCAGAGCAACACCTCAGGAGGGCAGACTGAGGAAGGCCAACAGAAGTGCATGGACACAGTGAAGGGCTGAAGTTTGTAATAAGAGAAAGTTCTGTAAATCTGCCATTGATGTGGGTGAGGAAGAGGTTAAACTACTGTTTGGCTCTGTTCACTGACTCATTCCCTTGTGACCTAAGTCACAGACAATGATGTGCCCCTTTATTGCTCAACTGATTCCTGTTAAAAATTAGTTGCAGACTAGGGTATTTTCTGTCATGTAAAGTAAGTGGATGACCTTTTCTCTAGACTTTTGCGTAACTCTAGTAGCTATAGTATTGCTAAAAGCCTTTCATGGCTGGTGGCTACTTCAGTTTACTGGAATTATGCCATGCCCATGTCCCCGAATGAGATCTGAACAGACTGGAAGGAAACAAATAGTTTAAGTATAATCAGCAAAAGATGGGAAAGCTGAGATTTTGTAAGAAAATGTACTAAGATACATCATGGCTTTGGAGGACCGACCTCTGTTAAGCAACACTGCCTCACTGCTTGTCTAGTGCTTGCCTCATGTTCCCTTCACGATGATCAGTTTGCATAAACATACGCAAGCACAGTATTCTCTCCTCATAAATTAATGCAGTGGTTCTTAACCTGTGGTCCATGGACCCCCAGGGGGCCACAATGTCCTCATGGGGGGGTCTGTGAAGGCTTGAAAGCTGATCGGCCCACCTCCTCCCTGTAGTGGAGCAGCCATGTGACAGGAGCCAAAGCAAAGGCTGGCTTGGCCTGTGCATTGCCAGTTCAATCCACTCCAGCCACAAACTTGCAGGAATAAGCAGGAGAAATACCTTCCCTCCCACTCCAGTGCCTCTGAGGGAAGGTTTAATGGATGGTGTAACTGTATTATTATTGTTGTTATTGTTGTTGTTTTAAATCATGTGTTAAGTCTTGGAGCTCCGCAGTGACAAAATATATTTAAAGGGTGGGGGGGGGTCCCCTGGTAAAGAAAAGGTTAAGAGCCACTGAATTAAAGTATGCTACATACTGGAAAATCTAGCATTCCTATGCTTCCAACCTCCTACTCTTTCTATGGGACTTCTAGTTCTCACATCATTTCCTACTTTTTCAGCCCAGGGGAAATTAACCAACTTCCTGCACCCATTTCCAATTCTTTCAGAAATCACTAATGCAATGATGTACAGCACTATCTGCTAGAAACATGTCCCACAGGAAAGATGGCTGCATTATGGGAGGGTAATCCCTACACACAAGGGGTGAACTATTGCGCTGTGTCTGGGAACCAATTTTCTGCTCTGGGACCCTGTATGGGATCCACAGTCTGCCCGAAAACAAAATGAAACAAAGTCAGAAGTGACTGAAAAGTCCATTTTTGTTTTTGACAAATAGATATTTTAATGTATATCTCATAGTTATACCAATGACAGTATAACACTATAAATGTCTACACAGAATATAATTAAGCCCTAATGGATTTAGAGGAACATACAATTTATTAATTCTATTTTATTTATTTATTGTGTGTATAGGATTGCAGTCTTTAATCATGAGTCCAACGGGGATAGAAATGTATGTATCAGGAGTAACAGCTATAAATGCACACTCTATTTTACAAGATAGAAACATCCAGAAAAGCAATAAAGTACAATAAATGAAGTACTAGTGGAGCACAGCTGAACAAAAGAAGTCACTAATGTTTGAATAAAACCTCCGACAGTGGCTAATCTAATCTGATTTTTCTAACACAAAATTCTTCATAGATAGCAATACAGAAATCCCTCTTGTCTATGTTGGTGGCTTTCAGAAAAGTAGCAGGGAAAGATTCAAATTTCCATTACATTGGGGAAAGTGAAGCAGGGAATAACCTTGCATGGGTGATGGGTGTACCACTACTTCTACCAAAAGGAATTACAAATTTCCCTTGGAGTCTTACTACAGAAACAGCACCTGTGTCCAAATCAAAGCACTCCAATTACTAAAAATAAGCATTTCACACAATTAGAAAAGCCACCTGTATCACTACACTCACCCCAACCTCTCCCACACAATTCCCAGTCCAAAAGCAGATCAATTTTCTCAACCCCAGAAGATCACCAGAGATTAAAATACCCTATATCTAACTCATGACCAAAGTGGCCACCTTACATTAAAAGTGTATCTCAAAGTTGAGAGTCTTTCCATGAACACATTTTATTACTCTTTATTTACAAGACCAATTTTTATATAATTCCCAAACTGTTATGTCAAAAAGAGAATAACAAAAAATAGTTTAAAACATATGGACCAACCCCTGTATCTGCAAGAGATACATACCAGGACCCCCTGTGGATACCTGAAACCATGGATAATAGGGAACCCTATTGTTTTCAATGAGACAAATGCCAGAAGTTGATCATATAATTGGATCAGAGGGCCTAGAAATGCCTAGAGAACGTATTGTTTGAACGTGGATAAGTGAAACTGTGGATACTGAATCCGTGGATAGAGGGGTCAGCCTGTATTATGAATTACAGTATCAGGAAACAGTTCTTCAGAATTAAAGCCCATAATCAAGAATACACCTTATCTACTGTATTTAGTTTTGTAGCTCATTCTGTTGTCAGAGCTCAGAGTTGGCTTCCCCAAGGTAACTATGAAAGCACTAAAAACAATGTGAGAATTAACGCAGAGATAAAAATTAAAACACATTTTTGTTATCCACATTTTTGGCCTTTTATTTTAATTTTTGTGGATTGTGACTACAACTTTTCTCCACGGTTGCTGCCGAATTACTTTTTGCCTCCGCATAGTCTTGACACAGTTGCCAAAATTTTCTAAAACATTGATTTTTTTTTACTGCCTTTTAAAACTAACATGTGGATTTTATTTTTACTGTGTTTTGTTTGCTTGGGATTTTCAAACAACACTTTATTTAAAAATTGAACCATCTTCTTCCACCCGCCCACTCACCTCATGCCAAGTGGGCAGAAGAACCCAAAAGCTTTTTTTCTTCCTAGTCAATTCTGCAAGGCCCAGTCTTACCCACAGCAGCATTTTCCCCATCTTTGAGAAAGAAAAGACATACATGCCCCAAAAGCAACACAATACACTTGTCCCTCCGTATCCACGGATTTAAGAATTCACGGGTTGAAAATATTCTAAAAAATAATAATAATAATCCAAAAAGCAAACCTTGATTTTGCCATGCCACTGCATATAATAGGATTTGAGAAATAAACCTGTGAAATTTAAGAAATAAATCTGTATCCACGGACTTTGGTATCCACGGAGGGTCCTGGAACCAACCCCCAGTGACTATGAAGGGACAACTGTACTCCCACAAAGAGCAAGCCAGTTGTCATGGGCCAGGAGACAGCTTCACCAGGTGAACAACAGCCTCAAAGTAGGACAAGCAAAGGCAATCACACACCCCTGCGAGTCAGGCCACGAAAGAGCAAGAAGACACACCAAGGAGAGAGAGCCTCCAGCCTTTTTAAGGAGGGCAGAGGGTGGGGGGTTAGTCTGAAATAAATTGTGTATTTTTCGGCCCTTACCTTTGCGCTCTATACGACTTGGACGCCCTGCCTTGTTATCTGCCTGGATTCTTTGACCCCCCCCGGAATGGCTGACCTTTCTGCTGGCCGGATTCCTGGACCCTTGGGCTGACTTTTGACGGCGCTTCTCCTCGCCCCCCTCCACAGGGAAGCCTCCCTCTCCCAGACTGTGAGTCTGTTTCGGGTTTTCTGCAGGGACAGCATTCAGCCAGCTCTACATTCGGTTGCCTAGCAACGGGGGGCAGCTGTTACGACAGTTTCTTTCCGGCTTCTTTAACCCCTGCTTGCCTGCAGGGCCATATTTTTCGTATTACAGTTGTTCCTCCGTATCCATGGATTTGGTATCCACGGCTTGAAAATATTCTCTCTCTCTTTTTTTTTTTAACTTTTTTCTTTTCATTTTATAGTTGTCCCTTCATATTCGCTGGGGTTTGGTTCCAGGACCCCCCGTGGATACCAAAATGCGTAAATACTCAAGCTCCATATTATTATTAATAATAATAATAATAATACAATTTATTTTTATCCCGCTCGTGTGTTAAAACAATCTGGGTGGCTTACAAAAATTAAAATACCAATACAATTTAAAATCCCCAAACACCACCCACCCCCACCCTCCCCCATAAAAAGATATTATATGCAATGGCATAGCAAAATGGTGTCTTTTATATAAAATGGCAAAATCAAGATTTGCTTTTTGGATTATTATTTTTTTTAAGAATATTTTCAAGCCATGAATACTTAAATCCGTGGATACCAAATCTGTGGATACAGAGGGACAACAGTATATCTCATTATGTTTTAGAATTGTTTAGAATTTAAAATTGTTATACAATTATCCCTTCATATGTGCTGGGGTTTGGTTCCAGGATCCCCCATGGATACCAAAATCCGTAAATACTCAAGGCTCATTATATGCAATGGCATAGCAAAATGCTGTCCCTTATATAAAATGGCAAAATCAAGATTTGCTTTTTGGATTATTATTTTTTTAATAATATTTTCAAGCTGTTAATACTTAAATCCATGGATACCAAATCTGTGGATACAGAGGGACAACTGTATATCTCGTTATGTTTTAGAATTGTTTAGAATTTTAAATTGTTACACAGTTGTTCCTTCATATTCACTGGGGTTTGGTTCCAGGACACCCAGTGGATACCAAAATCTGTGAATACTCAAGTCCCATTATATGCAATGGCATTGCAAAATGGTGTCCCTTATATAAGATGATAAAATCAAGGTTTGCTTTTTGGATTATTATTTTTTAAATAATATTTTCAAGCTGTGAATACTTAAATCCGTAAATATCAGATGCATGGATATGGAGAGACAACTGTATTTTCATTCCAAAGCCAACATAACAAATTACCTGTCTCTCTCTCTGGCTTTTCTTCGCAAACGAAGATTCAGGAAGGACTCATCCCACGCCTTCTGCAAGCGCGCTGATGACTAAAAAGGCCAATCCGAGATAAACAAGTCCGGTTGCAAAAAGTGCAGCAGAAGGTCTCCTTGGGTGATGTTTTTGGGTTGTGATTCTTTCTGCGTTGTCGTTTCTCTTCAAGACTTGTTCGTCGTGAGTTCTCAAATAAGGCTGCAGCATTGTGGATAGTGCGTCTCCATGCCTCCCGATGTGAGGCCAGGGCGGACCACCGTTGGTGATCAATCTGGCCAAGCCTGAGATGTTGTTTCAGGGAGTCCTTGTATCGCTTTTTTGGAGTGCCCCTCCCACGCTGACCCGTGGCGAGTTCACCGTAGAGTAGTATTTTTGGGAGGCGATGGTCCTCCATCCTAGAAACGTGCCCTGCCCAGCGCAGCTGTGTTCTCAATATCATGGCCTCAATGCTGGTGATCCCTGCTTGTTCAAGGACAGCAACATTCGTCACATAGTCAGTCCAGTGTATATTTAGGATTGTGCGTAGACAGCGCTGATGAAAGCGCTCGAGGAGTCGTAGGTGGTGGCGATAGGTAACCCATGTTTCAGATCCATAAAGGAGGATAGACAGTACGATGGCTCTATACACACTGATTTTTGTGCTTTGCCTCAGGTGTTTATTGCTCCAGACTCTTTTGTGGAGTCTTCCAAATGCACTATATGCCTTTGCTAATCTGTGATCGATCTCTTTGTCAATCTTGGCATCTGAGGAGATGATGCTTCCCAGGTAGGTGAACTGCTGAACGGACTTGAGCACTGATTTGCCGACGGCAATGTGGGGATGGTGGTGTTCGTCCTGTGGTGCAGGCTGGTAAAGAACTTCTGTTTTCTTCAGGTTGACTTCTAGCCCAAACAGCTCTGCAGCTGTTGCAAAGCAGGACGTTAGGCGCTGCAGAGCTGCTTCTGTGTGGGCAACAAGGGCAGCATCATCGGCGAAGAGCAGCTCACGGACTAGATAGTTTAGAGTCTTAGTGTGAGCCCTCAGACGGCTTAAGTTAAACAAGCTACCATCAGTACGGTATAACTATATGATATCAGTAGGTTTCCAGTTTTGTTTCTCTATGTCCAACGAGAGTGTTGTGGCCACAGACTATACAAATAGGTATAGCTATACACTATCAGTAGGTTTTCAATTTTTTTTGTCTTTTGGGGGGGGGGATTTTATTAGCTTAATTCAAAATATAACAGCATAATACAACAGGGGAAAACAACAAGCCACAGTTCAAGATACAGTATTGTGATTTCACAAAGAAGTCAATTCTTCTATATTCTTCTTAAATTATATCTTAATAATGTAATAATTATGCCATTGCGTATAATGGGACTTGAGTATTCACGGATTTAGGTATCCACAGGGGGTGATCGTGGTGCCCTGGAACCAAACCCTGGCGAATATGAAGGGACAACTGTATTTTGTATTATTATTTTTATTAATTTTTTCCTTTTCCGAATATGTATAATTGTAATGTGTAACTTCTAATTTTATTATAAAGGTGTAAATATAATGTTCATTGGAAAAGAAAAAAAAGAGTAATTATAGTGTGTTTAGATTAAGAGGAAAAATGTATTAGTGTTAGGATAGATAGTTTTTATTTTTGTATTAGAAAAGAGGAAAACAATTTTTTTGCATTATTGTTACGGCCTTTTGCGGTCAGGTGTATTTTTCAGTAGAATAGCCTTATTTCAATTTTAAAAAATCCTAATCCTCCCCACCACACACAAAAAAATTCCTGCTTGCCTACAACCAGCCCACAGAGCTGCCAGGTTGCTGCAGTGCCAGGGACAGCTGTTGGCTGAAAGAAACCAGTTGGTTCAGCATCATACAGACTTACCTGCTCAGGTACAGGCTACAGTTGCTACAGTGGCAGCAGGTCTGGCTCCAGTACTTTGGCACCAAATAGGCCTTTTGCAGTCGGGTGTATTATTCTGTAGAATGGTTTTATTTCAATTAAAAAAAAAAAAACCCTAATACCCCCCCCCAAAAAATGCCCCTTAGCCTAAGATGTTTGCCCTAAAAAAATGCCCTAAGAAGTTTGATGGATCTCTAGCAAACTTTCCAGCTTTTTTTTGTGGGGCAGGGGGGAAGTATAATTAGTTTATGATAACAATATAGTTGTCCCTTCATATCCATGGATTTGGTATCCATGGTTTTAAGTACAGTATTCACGGCTTGAAAACATTCTTTAAAAAATAATAATCCAAAAAGCAAACCTTGATTTTGCCATCTTATATAAGGGACACCATTTTGCTATGCCGTTGCATATAATGGGACTGGAGTATTCACAGATTTTGGTATCCACGGAGGTCCTGGAACCAAAGCCCAGCGTATACGGAGGGACAACTGTACAGCAGTTTGTAATATGTCTAACAGTGATAGAACTTATATAATAATAATCATCTAATATGGATACTAATTCATCTTTAATAAGGAGTCAAGATATAACATTATATGCTAATTACATAGAACAGTGACTCTTAACTTTTTCTTTACCAGGGCCCCCTTTAAATATCTTCAACAATGCGATTATGCTATTCATAAAACCTTCCCTCAGAGGCCCTGGAGGGAGAGGGAAGACTTTTCTCCTGCTTCTTCCTGCAGGTTTGTGGCTGGAGTGGATTGAATGGCAATGCACAAGCCAAGCTAGCCTTTGCCTTGGCTCCTGTCCCGTGGCTGCTCCACTGTGGGGAAAAGGTGGGCCAAGCAGTCTTCAAGCCTTTGTGGACCTACTGTGAGGACATCACAGCCCCCTGGGGGTCTGTGGAACCACTGACATAGAATATTATTATTGCTTACCATTATGAAAGCAAGTCTTAAATGTGTGTGTGTGTGTGTGTGTGTGTGTGTGTACACACACACACACATATTTAAGACCTGCTTTCATAATGGTAAACACTGGAAATGGAAAATAGGACCAGTTCTTGCTGGTTTGTTGGATTTATGTTTAATTATTATAAGAAAATAAAAGGAAAAAGGAAGCATTATTACCACACAGAACAGAACGATATACTGTATAGAGTTGTACATTATTTGCGACTTTTACTTTTGCAAACTTGAACTGATACGTTGGACTTGCTGTTCACCATTTTATATAAGGGACCATTTTACTATGCCATTGTATATAATGGGACTTGAGCATCCACAGATTTTGGTATCCACAGGGGTCCTGGAACCAAGCCCCAGATACCAAGGGCCCAGTGCATTTTCTGAGGGTGATATCTATAGTTTTCATCAGATTCTCAAGTGGGGTCTTGACCCAAGAAGAATTAAGAACCACTGTTATTGTAGGGAGAGAACCCAAACCCTCTCTGTATTTCTGCCTGGCAAACTGCAGTCTCTCTTCATGAAAAGATACCTAAATAATTTCATCCTTACTCAGGAGGGAAGGCAAACTGGCTTCTGCCCTTTTTGGATATTCCATAGCAGCCACTGAAAAAAACAACAACAGGAAAATGGCCTCACAAGCATTTCTCAAGGAAACATATTGATGATGACTATTTGGTCATGTCCAAAATCTGGTGAGGTATTGCCTCAGGGCACCCTATATGAAGAGCATTGCAATAGGGAATCTGAAAGCAAAATCACAGTAATTTTTATGTTCTGGACATTGAGCTCTAGGGCACTATTGAGCCCTTCCTGACTCAAATTAAATGATACCTTGACTACATTTGAGAAGAAACAAAGGATGGTGACTTTTAGTTTTCAACATAAAAAGGGATACATTATTGTTTTAAACTTTAAGAAGAAAACCCTCTGTTTTAATTAACATGCAAAAATCAGTACAAGAGCACTGAAAATTTATATCTTTGTTTATATAAATATTTTATTAGTAAAAAAGTTGCAAATGTATATACAGTTGTTGTTGTTATATTTATTTATAACCCACTTCCCCCCCCCAAAAAAAATCTGGTACCCCAAAACACACAGAAACAGTTGGCTCTCCATATTCCCTGGGGTTGAGATGCAGGTTCCCCATGGAAGTGGAAAAAACATGACTATCTCTAGCCCCCCCCCCAAAAAAACCATATTTAACACACAAAAAAAGTATGATCTGTGGATTCAACCCACTGCAAATTTCTTCAAGGCAGCAAGGATCCTTTGCAAGCAAAAGCAGGCTGCTGATGGGGCTTGCCGTAGCCTCCACCGCTGCCTTAATAGGGATTTACAAGCCTCAGTTGCGTGTTCACAGTCTCTCTCACATTCTCACAAGGCTTGCAGTCCCTATTAAAAATGGCATAGGGCAGCAGTGGAGGCAGCAGCAAATAATCCATGAATAATAAAATCTGCAAAAATTAAATCTGCAAATGTAGAAGGTACACTGAACTCTGGTGGATACCAGGGCACAGCTCCTAGGCATGTTGCCACCTGTGCACTCTCTGACATGCAAGACTAGAAATTGTTATATATGTGAGGAGCACTCACTTGTTAATAAATTTATCAATTTGCATAAATATTTAAAGTCTTGTGAGTGGCTGATCTAGCAACTACCTGCTAGTGGGTATCTGCAAGATGAAATGGGAATCACACACATACAAACTTATTCTAGTGGTCTTGTACCTGTGGCTTTTTTGTTTTTACCTACTTATTGGGTATGAAACCTTGGAGATAAGAGCAATACAATAAGATGGGTAAAACAGTAGGAACATTTTAGCAGCTAGGTAGAAGTAAAAGGAATTATTTTTTTCTCAAAATCTTACGTAATTTTGCGCATGCAGTTTATATTCTAAATTATATTCTAAATCAGAAGTTAGCAAGATTTCTTGAGCAAGTTATCTGTATCAGCTCACTGTGTACTGTTTGAATTTTTTATTGTACACTGACCTGCAAATCTGAAGGCAGTATTATCAAATTGATATTAGCCTATGATCAAAGGAAAGAACTGATATATGGGCTGCCATCCAATCAGCTGCATGTTTTTAATTAAAGCAACTGATGTTGGACTGCTTAAAAAGGAACCCCAGTTCTTAATAATCCAAGTGATATGCACACAATGATTTAAAAATGTACATAATCTTAGAGATTCTTGTTTCAGATTCAGGAAGTGTAGCAAGAAAAAGGCATGCATGTTGGAGGAGTCTGCCTGTCTCACTAATTATGAATGGGCCTAATAACTATGGTTTGTCCTGAAGTTATACCTGAGGGGTAAGATCAGAGACGTAATAGAAGGTATGGGTGTTTCTTAATGAGTCTAGACTTTGGAACATAACTTGGGAGAGGTGGGGTAGACAGAGTTTAAAGCAGTTTGCAGTCTCAGAAGGAGGATGTGATTGCATTAGGTCTCTGGCTATTAGTTAGCCATAGTTAGGACAGCTGCTGTTTAGTTAGCCGTAGTTAGGTCTGTTTGTATCTGCCAGAGACTTGACATGAGTGTGATGCCTGATGGGAGAAGTTTGGTTGGCCCTGGAATGTGCTTAGCCTGCTGCTTTGAAAACTCAAGGTCATTTTGGCCTGGGAAGAAAAAGGGAGTTAGAGACAGTGCAGCCAAAACCCAATTAGTGCAGGTGGAAGGGGGGAGAGTGGTGTGAAAGGGGGAAATCAAAACCTTTGCATGATACTATAGCTGGGGTTCTGGCGGGAATGTATTAGATATATCAATGAAGTGCTGCTGTTCACTTTGATGCCTTTGCAATAAAGCATTTGAACTCAGGGCTGGTTTAAGGGCCCTGCAGCACCTGCAGGTGCAGGGGGGGGCATCACTGTGGGGGGCATCATAACCCTCGTCCTGCAAAAACATTATTAGTAATAATCTGAATATCCTGTACTAGGGAATAGGTTAGGTTAGGTTACATTGACCTGAGATAAACATATGGGCCCCCAAAATAAAACATTGCAGGGCCCCCCAAAAGTCCTTAAACCAGCCCTGTGAACTAATGCCTGTTGTCCAAGCGGTTGAAGTCTGACGGGGTTCATCACAGATTGAGACACATGGGGATTTTTAACTGGAGTTGCCTGTCCTTCAGTGTTGTAACTCTTTAACAATCTGAACCAGAATTAGTTATTATGTTACCTCTTTTCTGAGTCTCTTTCGCTTCAAAAAGGCTCTGCTTTTATAAGTACAGTAGCATCTCCGCATCCACAGGGGATTGGTTCGGGGGAGCCCGTGGATGGCGAATCCCGCACATAATAGCAGATGCCACCCTGGGGTGGGGGGCATCCCAGGAGAAAGGGGGGACAAGTTCATTCCTCCCCCCCTTCTCCCCCGCAATCACTGCTGCACTGACGGGAGCCCTCAGAGGGAAAGGGACGGGGGAGGTAAGATCCCTTCTCTCTCTCCTTCCCCCACATCGCCAACTGTGGAGAATAGAATCTGCAGTTGGTGAATCAGCGGATATGGGGGTACTACTATACAATCATATATTACAAATACATCTTATGTTTCTGTCTTTTCCACAGGTAACTAAAATGGTTAATGCTTCCTTAGACTTCTTATGGTTTTAGAACATGATGAAGACTTAACTGAATACATAAGCAAATTAAAATTCTCTCTCTGCCTCCCCATAAGTCATTCACCTTGCCACCATATCATTTGCCTGGTGCCCCTACCTTCTGAAACCAGGTGGTGGCAACTAGTGAGAATGCTGCCTTCTTGTGGCAACTTATCAGCATGATATTAATTCTCTGGAATTTTTCAAATGGAGGGGGGCAAGGAGGTTGGGAAAATGGTGCTGTCCTGCTTACAGAGCTCCATTTCGGATGACACTGCCCTCCTCCTAACCTTCCTCCGTGCTGCGGGTGCAAGAAACACACCACTTTTATTGACGGAAATCCCCTGTCAATAAAAAGTGGTGCCTGTAGCATGGAGGAAGCATGGGGGAAGGTTAGGAGGAGGAGGGTGCCATCTGAAATGGAGCACTGTAAGCTCTCATTCTTCTCCCAACCTCCTCCCGACCTCCACGGCATTTTTTCCCCCATTTGAAGACGTCCTCTCTCTCTCTCTCTGGAAAGCTTACTGTTCACTTTTTCAGCCCTGGCAAATACTTAAAAAAAAAAAAAAACTTCCAGGCTTTAAAAATATAAATTGAATTTGATTTTACTTGTGGCAAAGTGGAAAGGAGAATTGATTCAGAAAGACAAGACAAGGGGGGGGGGGACTGCTGGCCAGGTTACACTAGGTTGATATATCAGAATTTAAGGCTGATATACTGGTCAATATACCAGCCTTAAATTCTGATATACCAACCTAGTGTAATTTGGCTTCTACTCCAATAATGTCCTGTATCCCCCACTACTCTTGATTGATCTTGCTACCTTCTTTCCCTACTAACATCTCAGCCACCAGGACTGCACACAAGTCTTGTAGGTTGTAGAAAAGTAGAAACAAGTTAGGAAAGCATTCTCTCTTTTTGATTGTTTCCAGCAAACTTTTCTGAGGGGAGGAATCCAGGAAAGGACAGAATAATCAGCTTCATTTCAACAGTTGGACAGCTGATTTTACAGTAAATGTGTATACCTGCATGGCAGGGGGTTGGACTGGATGGCCCTTGTGGTCTCTTCCAACTCTGATTCTGTGATTCTATATACATCTAGAAAGAGAGTCTAGTGGTACCTCAAACATTTATAGATTCAGTGTGGCACAAGTTTTCATGGCTCGGAACTCATTTCATCTATTGCATTAAGGACCATCCATAGTGAACAGATACACAGTCACCTTATGTAATTCGATTGTCTTGAAAATCTTATGTTGCAATAAATCAGTCTCTAAAAGTTACCAGATGTCTGCTCTCAAGACTGCAGTTAAGTTGCCCTGTTTCAGACTTATTAGTTCACATAACTGTATCACACGAGGACCCGTTTCCTCCCTCTCCTAAAACATTGCCCCATTTTGCAAAGCTTTCACTTCCAATGTTTTTTCCCCCAAAGCAGTGCATATTGTTTTGAAGAATGTGTGTATTGTGCACTGTTGGACTGAAGCTCACAATGACCTGGATAGTTTAAAAATAAAAAAGACAGGGAAACTATAGTAATTGTCCCCTCTCCCATGTAATATATATTGACATGCTCTAGCATTATCAGATTCTGAAGATTGTTTCAAAAGGGATAGATGTGGCTGAAGCAAAGTTTCACTTATCAGCTGGGCAAGTGGTTATAGAACAAGTGGGTATGTAGTTTTTCAACTAAAGATGTGCTTAGCAGAAAGCTGTAGCTAGTTCTGATACAAGGAGTTTCTTCTTCAATGAAGCTTAGCAGAACCAGAAATTATGAGAAAGGATGCAGCTTTGTTCAGGGCAGTTTCAGCTGAAGTTTTAGAAGTTTAACTTTTCTCCGAGAACGCAAAATAGAAAGGAAGTTGTGCTTAATTTCTTTGGGGGGGGGAGTCTGAAAAAGAATGTTTCTTATATTTCATGTAAAATATCTATTTAAACACGAAAAGCTGTATACCAACATCTCTATAAGGAGTGTATTATCACTTAAAATAAATGTTAAACGCTCCCTCTTCCTGGGCCAAATCCAGACCTTTGAGACTTACAGCTTGCATCATTTTTAACACCGTGAAGGCAACAGCACAGGTGGCAGTAGATCTACACTAGACAGAAGTTGGGGTTTTAACCCTCTACCCGTTCTCCATTTTCAAGTAGGAAATCCCATTGTTGAATAGCACTTTATATATTTCATAATTAGTGGACAGTTATCCCTTCTTTCTTTTAAAGGGAATTTTTATTATGACTGGAGACTGTTTTTCAGGAGTTGAATGTCAGATCTGTAATTTTTTATAATTACGATGAAATACCACTATAATTCCTGGTCAAACAGGTTTTATGGGCTTTTTTAGTGCTTCAAAACCCTGTAAAACTTGTTTGATATTCACAGCAGTGTCAGAAAAGAAATGAGCATACACACCACTATTACCACTTTGAGCTTGCTGGAAAAAAATGATTTTATCTTCTAGACTCCCAGGATATTTTCTAAATTGACAGCTTCTTGTGATACCAGTCAAAATATATGTGCATCTATTCCACCTTTCCCTCTTCAGTGGATTTTTGTGGCACACAAACATTTCAGACTACAGACAAAAATACATGTGGACCCATCCACACCAAAATTCTATGAATGAGAGACTGTGATTCTATGATTAAAGGCTTATCTAAGTGCCCCTAGGCTGCAGTCATAGGCACACTTACTAGTGAATAACCCCATTAGAGTCAATGGGATTTATTTCTAAGTGAACTTTGCATAACTGCAAAGTTAGAGCATTAAAATGTTCAGATCCTTGCAATTTAATTAAAGTTGCCATAATTTTGCACTACAACATGGAATCTTTTTTCCTTCCCTCACACTCTCCTCCTATGATGCTTTCTTTCTCCTTGTCCTCTTTACTGTTCTAATTTCACTCCTGCTATTGTCCCCCAGGAGATTCTATGTACAGTTGTTTTTGTATGAAACTCTTCTTAGGGGACTGTTTGCAATCCCTTGACCCCGTCACAGTCACAATGCTCATAGCCCATCTCCAAAAAGTTATGCTGGCTCCTCCAAGTGCACTTTCATCTCTCTAAGTATTTTGGCTCCTAAAAGGTAAAAAAAAATAAATGCATATTTGGTAATAAGGGGAAATATTCATACAGTTTTCTAATGAAAAATAAAGAGCTTCAACTTAAAATGCATATTACATGCTACATTTAGTAAAGCCAACCAAGTATATAGCCCTTTACAACTGCCTATTTTAAGCTTTCAGTCTCAAAAAAGTTTAGAAAGGTTTGCTGAGCTTAGAAAGGTTACGTTTTAGTGGCAACAATTCCAAGACACTGGCTGGGGGTTTGAAGAACTGAAACTGAGAAAAATAACTTTTCCAGACTGTGCTCAAATGTTATGTTAGGCACAAAGTATTTCCAGAATTCAGTACACACATTCATTACTCTTGGATATTTTTCTTCAGCAGTCTTAGCTGTTCAGGAATAAAAGATGTGCTCTAGCAGAAAGTTACTGTCCCCAAAAGAACAGGACCCAGCCTTTTTATAACATATTTCAAATCAAAATATATATAAAAAGGTATATTTTACAATTTAAAAATGTTTTAAACAGACATATTGACATATTGCAGCAGTGGTTACCAGCAACAACAGCTGTTAGGAATTCCTCATGCAAGTAATAGCACAATATGGTACAGTCAATGTGATCAAGACTTTTCTCCACCTGCTGAAACAGGACAGAACATGCCAAGGGAGAGCGGTAATCCAATAGTTCTGTGTTGGGGTGGGGTGGGGGTGAAGGAAGGTTCCATTTTATTCATATATATCAGATGTAGCTCTAGTAAAAGCAAGTTGCCAGTGTAGCCCTTGGCTCAAAAGAGTAGAATCATTGCTGTATTCGGTATATAGTCTTTTCTATGCAGTCTTTGCATCTGTCCAGTTTTCAAATCTATATGGACTATAGTTATTGCTAAGCTGTGATGATGTTTACTACTTGGTCCCTAAATTTTAACAAGTAGGCTTGCCTCTGTGCTGTTGCTAATCAGAGGGTTTCTGAGGTGGGACTATCCTTTTCAGGCACTGGCAGCTGTTTCTCAGTCTCTCCATTTATGTTTTCCTTCCTCTCATCCTTTGTGGCATCAGATTTCTTCTTTTCCAAATTCTGCTTGAGTTTAAGAGAGGAATCTCTCCTGGAAAGAAGTGCAGGACTAAAGCCAGGGAACCCTCCACTGGTCACTGTACGCTTCTCTAGAAACAAATAAATAAAAGTATAGAGAAGTCAAGTTTTTTTTTTTTAATTAAAGTTTAATTTAAAAAAAAAAGCATTGTTACGCATGCACTCATTACTATAACTGCAACAAATGCTCTCCATCTTCTCCTGTGTGTACATATGTAAATTCTGCAAAATATATTCAGCCTACTCTGACATGGATCCTAGCAGTGATAATAAATAACAGCACAGAATACAAACAACCAAGTTGGAATGTTCTTAATCAGTGGAATCCAGCAAGGACATTTGTATAAGAGGACAATCTTTAAAACAATAGTGGTCATAAACCCTGGAGGGATCTGACCTCTATGCACACTTAGCAGAAAGATCAAAAGAACCGTAACTATCAATTTCTACAACATAAGATTATTCCCTGGCATGCAAATAACTACCAGATACAGTTGTGTGCTTAGCTTGCAAGTTTGAAACAATAAGACAACTACATAACTGGTTACAACCATTTCAGATATAGCTGCATATATTTGTTCCAAATTAGTCATTTACCTCCTGGTGCAATGGGGTGCATTAGTCGATTCATCTGGACATTCCAGTGCTTTACATTGGTGCTGGCTTGTTGGAGCTTCCGCTGGGCCAGCTGCAATGGAACAGGAAAAGAGTGCTATACAAATAGATAATAACACTCCTTCACAAGCATATAGTACTTTGAAGCATCCAGAAGGCTCTACATTTATTACATAAACAGGCAACAATGGATGACAACCCCTGAACCAACTGCCAACCATTGTCCTTGTGTCTACTGAACACTTTAGAAGACAGATTAAAGTCAACATAGTTCAACAGTAAGACAGCAGTGTTTAATTAAACTACTCTGTTTTAAAATACTGATAAGAAAAGTACCCTGATTAATTCAATTTAAGATTTGCTAAATTGTAAAACACATGAGCGATAAAAATGCAGATGGAAAGCAGCATGCAGGTAAGACAATGGCTCATTTTAAGAGAATGCCCCATGTGACATCATCTAAAAACAAAGGAAATAAGGTTACTTCTTCAGAAATAGTGGTGTATTCTGATCCAAGCATAGTCAGTGAAATGAATCAATTGACTAAAATTCACATCGTTAAATGAACTGTGATTCTTCACTCAGGTCACAGTCCTATCAAAAGCCATGGAACAATCTTGAAGCTTTGATAATCACTTATTCAATGCTCTTCAGGCACAGATAATGACAAAGATCCCTGACAACTCTCTAGGAATACATTAGTACCAAAGTAACAAAAATTTCAGAGCAATAATTCATTCTGAAAATCTTTTGCAAAAAATAGGTTACTGTACTGTGTAACTACTGTATAGCATTTCACATGAATGATAATCATTTTTTGCAATATTTTTATTCTGATAAAATACATAGAATACATAAAATACACTAAATATTTTACCTACAATACACAACGTATACACATTAAACTACCAAAAAGACGTACATATCCCCTCCCACTTGACACACATTACACCTAACACACAAATGTTAACACATTTAAACATTTACACTTCCAATTTTGTTTTTTTAATCTTGTTAACTTCACATTTTTTTGATCCCGACTTTCCCCACTTTTACATTTTAAATTTTCCGATTTGCTTCCTTACTGATTAATTTCTTATCAGAATATTTTATTTCACTTAATAAATTCATAAATCTATTATCGCTGACTCCCCCCATTCTGATTTTCATAATGGGTTTAGTATTTTCCATCCCTGTAAGTCATTTAATGTTTTTCTTTCATCCATAATGATTGTTAACTTGTCCATTTCATACATTTCATATAATCTAATTTTCCACTCCTCAATCGTAGGTATTTTTCGACTCTTCCAATTTTTTGCTATCGTTATTCTTGCAGCCGTAAACATGTACAATAGGATCCTCCAGTATTTTATTTGTACATTTCTGTCCACCTTGTCTAACATGTTCAAAAGATAGATTTCCGGATCACATGGGAAATTTGTCTCTAATAATGATGTTACCATCTTGTGTATGTTTTCCCAAAACTTTTTAATCTTCTTACACAACCACCATGTATGATAGTATGTCCCCCTACCTTTCTGGCATGAATGATAATCATAATGAGGTGTTTTGTGCAGCTTTAAAGATGATACTGAATGACTGCAGATGTGGTTTCCTTTCCTTGGAGTGCTTTTTTAAAAAAAAAGTTAGCTTCTCATAGAGCACTTCCATTAGATTGAAACAGTGAGGAATAAGAGTTTCTTTAAGCCTTTCTGAGCCCTCAGTAAAAACCCGTGGACAGAACTGTTCCATCTGCACAAGCAGTTACAACTGTTTGCTGGGACGTCATAGCTTCAGGAGTACCAATGAAGCAGGATTCAAGACATTATGTCCCTTTGTAGTATCATCACAGACCCTGCTCAGATTGGAGCCTATCATACATACTTGTGTGTAAGTAAAAAAAATGGACAAAAATTGGGTCAACCTTTCCAGGGATCAATGCTGGAAACAGATGACAATGATGCCTGCTAGATGAACTCTGTGCTCCACACCGTTGGGCGCTTGAGGTGGAGCAGTGGCAGCCATTTTTAATCGAGACTTACAAGACATTTTTAATCGAGACTTACAAGACTGTCGGGGATGCTTTGATCAAGATTTCCTGCATGGCAGGGGGTTGGACAGGATGGCCCTCGTGGTGTCTTCCAACTCTACAATTCTATGATTCTATGATTCTATGACCTGACAATCTCTCTGCAAGCCTTGTGAGGTGAGGCTTACAGTAAGCCCTTTTAAAAAATGGCTACTACAAACATGAGATGAAACTTATATAGTAATTCCTTATTTAAAATGGCTGCTGCTACTCCACTCCATCTCAAGAGCCCAAAATGGCAGGCACACCACATTCTTTGAGTTCCCCCACATTGCTGCTGAATGCCTCTCAGGCGGAAAAAGAAGGTGGAAAGGAGGGAGGGGGCTGCCTTTCTTATTTATTTAGGTATTTATATCCCACTCTTCAACCATAAAGGCTCTCAGAACAGCTTACAAATTGTTAAGCAATAGCACTTTACACATATATATCACTTTATAGTGTGCTAGGCACTAAGCGGTTTCCAATATGTGTGTTGGCTAATTAACTACGGTAACTTTCTTTCTCTGGTTTGGGCAAGCGAGGGGTCATGGGGTGGGAGTACTGCTTCCATGCCCCACCACACCAAGAGGGGCTTCTAGCCTTTGCCTCTTGTCAATAATGGAAGCAGGTTGCTTTCCTTGCTCTTCTCCCTCACCCCCCTTTTTTTGCAGGTTGCATTCTCATTCTTTCCTCATTCAGATTCCTTTCCCTATCTGTATTTGTATCGATATAGACATTTTAAGATCAGCAGTGCAATTTATATACACACAAGACACATTTGTAACCCCCAAATAAATAGATCCTCTCCTTCCTCTTAGCTCTTCCAAAGTATGTTCCTTCTCTGTATTTTCAAAAGGAGAGGAAAAGATTTGTTATATGCCCCAAGTTTTAACTTATCCACAGGTCATAGCAAAATCCATAATTTTGGCCCTTAAACTTGCCCTCGACTTATATGTGAGGTCAACTTATACATGAATATATATGATATATCTCTGAAAACAAAGTACTGGTAGATGTGTTCTTGTGCATTACCTCTTCAACAGGAAATTTGGTAGCAGAGGCAGAAATAACATGGAGAGAATGAGGATAGGTTCCTACACTACCAAAATAAAATAAAATAAAATAAAAAAATCAGCACTTTGACACCTTTCAACAAACTTTTTATTTAAAACTAACAATAGGTACATGTGTAATATTGTACAGTCTATTCTCCTTTATGGATCTGAAACATGGGTCACCTATCACCACCACTTACGACTCCTCGAACGCTTCCACCAGCACTGTTTACGCACAATCCTAAATATACACTGGACTGACTATGTGACAAATGTTGCTGTCCTTGAGCAAGCAGGGATTACCAGCATTGAGGCCATGATATTGAGAACATAGCTGCGCTGGGCAGAGCATGTGTCTAGGATGGAGGACCATCGCCTCCCAAAAATACTACTCTACGGTGAACTCGCCACGGGTCAGCGTAAGAGGGGGCTCCAAAAAAGCGATACAAGGACTCCCTGAAACAACATCTCAGGCTTGGCCAAACTGATCACCAACAATGGTCCACCCTGGCCTCACATTGGGAGGCATGGAGACACACTATCCACAATGCTGCAGCCTTATTTGAGAACTCACGCCGAACAAGTCTTGAAGAGAAACGGCAACGCAGAAAGAATCACAACCCGGTAACATCACCCAAGGAAACCTTCTGCTGTGCTTTCTGCAACCAGACTTGTCTATCTCGGATTAGCCTTTTTAGTCATCAGTGCGCTTGCAGAAAACGTGGGACGAGTCCTTCCTGAATCTTCATTTGCGAAGAAAAGCCAGAGAGAGAAATGAAACAACCTAATCAGGTAAACCTCGCATAAGTAAACAAAAACATTTTGAATCTTCTAGAGACTAATTGAAAACTTACTATTCATCATGCTCAGTAGGAGATTCTGGAGGCACCTAGCTACTCTTTGTCTTGCTCACTGTAGGCAGGCACAAATGGCTATAGTAGGATCAGCTAGAGTAGACTCCCATTCTTTTACAGCTCAAGCTTTATTGCATTGTTTAGTGCAGACACTCTGCTGACTCCAGCACTGTGTTTCTCAAGCCAGCTTTCATCATCTTCCCAAAGCCCATGTTGCTAAAAAAACCTTTCAGCTACACAGAGGACAAGGGAGAAAGTGGGGACTGGGTAGCCATAAAAAGACTTTATAAAAAGGAGCTTCTTTGTTAGTGGCTTTGTTAACTGAGGTATGCCTGTATACCGAAATTATTATTCATAACACTAGAATCTGCATGAAGATGCATGGTGGGAGATCTTGGATGGCTCTGAAAGGGAAACAGACAACTTTGTAGAGGATAAAGGTATCATTGATCTTCCCTGAAGGAGGCTGTGGTAAGACCTCTTTTGAAAAAAACTACCCTAGATCCTACTTTATCAAATAATTATATTTTCCTGGAGGGGTGCTCTCAGAGGGTGGTGCAGGGAGGAGTCCTGTTCAGTTCCTTGCCATTAACCTGTGGAGTCCCTCAGGGTTCAGTCTTATCCCCTATGTTTTTCAACATCTACATGAAACTGCTGTGAGTGGTTGGCTGGAGTTTTGGGGTCAGATGTCACCAGTAAGCTGATGATACCCAGCTCTAATACTCTTTTCCACCTAATTCCAAGGAAGCTGTTAATGTGCTCAACCAGCGTCTGACAGCTGTAATGGACTGGATGAGGGCAAACAAACTGAAGATTAATCCAGACAAGACAGAGGTACTCTTGGTCAGTCGAAAGACAGACCTTGGGAATAGGGATTCAGCCTGTGTTAGATGGAGTTACACTCCCCCTGAAAACGCAGGTTCACAGTTTGGGGGTACTCCCGGATTCAGCTCTGAGCCCGGAGACCCAGGTCTCAGCAGTGACCAGGAGTGCTTTTGCACAGTTAAAGCTAGTGCGCCAACTGTGCCAATTCCTGGAGAAGTCAGATATGGCCATGGTGGTACATGCCTTGGTTACAACCCGTTTGGATTACTGTAATGTGCTGTACATGAGGCTCCCTTTAAAAAGTGCTCTGAAACTTCAGTTGGTCCAATGAGCTGCAGCCAGTTTGTTCACTGGGGCTAGCTACAGAGGACACACAACTCCTTTGTTGCAAAAGCTCTATTGGCTGCCAGTTTGTTTCCAGGCACAATTCAAAGTGCTGGTTTCGACCTAGAAATCCCTATATGGCATGGGTCCAGGCTATTTGAAGGACCACATCTCCTGGTATGAGTCCAGTAGAGCTTTAAGATCATCTGGAGAGGCCCTTCTCTTTGTCCCACCACCTTCTCAGGATCGTTTGGTGGGAACAAGGGAGCGGGCCTTCTTGATGGCTGCTCCCAGACTTTGAAATTCCCTCCCCAGAGAGGCCAGGATAACCCCATCCTTGCTCTCCTTCTGGTGGCAGGTTAAGACATTTTCATGTTGCCCTGTTTTTATGAACTAAACAAGGGGTGAGCTTGTAAGACAGTTTTTTTAAAAAAATTAAGGGTCTTTTTAAGGTTTTTTAATATTTTGACTGTTTAATCTTTTTAACTTATAAATTCTTTTGTAAAAATTTTATATTTATAATGTAATTTTTATTTTGTACTGTTTTTAGCTTGTATTGTTTAAAGAGGTTGTTAGCCGCCTTGGGTTCCATTAGTGGGAGAAAAGCTGGATATAAATGAATAACAACAACAACAACAACAACACTCATGATGGCAATATCATAGGCAGTATGCCTCGCAATACCATTCGCTGGAAAACATAAACTTGAAGGTAGTATTGTATATATATCCAATTAGTGTGAACTTTAAGAGCAGTGTGAACCGCCTGGCACTCATGAAGCAAGGAAATTATTTTTGTTGGCAAAAATCCTCAGTAATCTGAGGTAGTTTAAAAATAAAAACAACACATCTAAAATTGTATAAGCCAGGTTTCTCTAACCTCGTACTTTCAAGAAGTGTCAGACTGCAACTCAAATCATCCCCATTTGGAGGACACCAGGTTGCAAAAAGTTGATAAAAGCATTCTATGGGTATGGTCAGCTGTAATTTATGATTGCATATTTAAGTTTTTAAAGAATTAGATGTCTAAACCCAACAGCTAGTCTTAACTAGAGTGGAACTATGAATCAATGCAACTTAAGTATTGACTTGTCAAGTTCCCATTGATTCGACGAGTCTGTTGTAGCTGAGACTAGTAATTGGATATTGACCAGAATAATTTTTTAGGCATGCAGCTCAATCATTTGTAATTTTGAATATTTTGTTTATCCAGCAGTGGAACAGAAAAACTGAAAGAGGATAAAATGACATGTTTCTGTGGGAACAATAACCCCTTAAGGTGAGTAAACTGCTCCACGAGACAAAGTGAAGCAGAGATACCTTCACCATCACTCACCATAACATCCTGGTCCATTCTTTCTCTGTTAAATCTCACTTCTTCTAGCTGCTGTTGGGCCTCTTCCAGAAATTTGCTCTTGTTTTCCATCTCTTGCTTGAGGACCAGCTTTTCATGCTGAGTCTTGATGATGTATTCCTCTTGCTCTTCCTTCAGCTTCATCAGTTGCTTCAGTTTTTCCTCCTCTTCAGCCAGCAGCCTAGCAAATATTCATAGGAGTCAGCGACACTTGACAATCTCAGCTGTTTTATTATCTAAGCCCTGGGTCAGTCCCGGGATACATAAACAATCCTTGTTGCTATAAATGAAAATAATAGGCTCTGCTCTGTAAGAAAAGTGAACCAATGCTTCCACTCTAAGAATTCTTGCTTATGGCATAGAAGGGAGCAAGTTGGGGATAAACATTTTTATCCTGTGTTAAGTCTCTTTGTTCTCTTTCTCTTTTACTTCCAGTATTGATTCATTGCCAAGTTTTGTTAATGTTTGCCTGTGCAATATTGGAAAGTATGGCCCTTCTTCTCCATCCCCTTTTTCAGGTTATGGTCTAGTTATCTCTCACCTTGCCAATGTACTCCACTCCCATTTTTAGTTTTTCTCACCTTGGCTACCTTCACCTCTATCCATAAATGTGACATCAAAATCCTTAATCTTTCCTTTTATTATATTATTCATCTATACCCTGGCTTTTTCCCAGTACTGGGGCTCAATGTAGCTTAAAATTATTAAAACCAATACAGATTAAAAATGTGTGCATGTGTGTGCCTGCCTTCAAGTTGACTTATGGTGACCCCATGAATTTCATACAGTTTTCTTAGGGAAGGAGTACTCAAAGGTAGTTTTGCCAGTTCTTTCCTCTAACATATAGCCTACAGCATCTGGTATTCATTGGTGGTCTCCCATCCAAGTACTAATCAGGGTAGACCCTGCTTAGCTTCCAAGATCAGATGGGATTTGTATGTGTGTATGTGTGTATTATTTTACAACATTTAAACAACTTATGGAGTTAAAGCTATTTAAAATTGATTAAAAGACAAAATATAAAAACCAACAAAACAGCACCCTGTTAAAAACCCATCACAGTCCTGAAACCCTGAAAGAGTAGAAAGTCTTCACTTGCTAGTGGAAGGAGAGTAAGGAGGGAGCCATTATAGCCTCCCTGGAAGCAGCCACTGAGAAGGCCCTTTTCTCTTGTTCTCACCAAACATGCCTAGAATAGTAGTGGGACACAGAGAAGGGCCTCACTTGACATTCCGAATGTCAGTGTTCTTCCTTAAATGCCTATGCTAGCTTCCTGTCTTTTCCAAGACCTACGTAAACTGTTTGTTTCAAAATTTTCTACTTCTCCACTTTCACCTTAACTCTAAGCTTCTTTATCATGATGGAAGCAAAATAAAAGGAGCTAAAAATTTTCTAGCTCAACTAGCCTCTGATGTCTAAAAGCCTTTTGTATTCTTGTATGTTTCCATTCTTCCCCTCTTGCTGCTCCTTCTGCTTGGAATTGCCTCCTAGAAAGCCTGTGTAATGATGCCACATCCTTGTTGTTACTGTTAGTTGCTGTCAAGTGGGCTTTGATTTACGGCAACCCTATGAATGACAGACATCCAAGACACCAAGATATTTATAGTGCTGCTAAGGAAGTCCACCCCACCTCTTTTCCTACTGCCTTCAAATTTACCAAGCATTATTTTGTCTGACAATATGCCCCAAACATGACAGCCTCAGCTCATTAATTTTGGCTTCTAGAGAGAGTTCAGGCTTTATTTGCTCTCAGTCCATGGTATCCATAGAACTCTTCCTTAGCACCACATTTCAAATAAGTAGGGGCCTTATCACATTCCGGAGAAAAGTGGCAAAGAAACAGGAACATTCAGTTTTCTGCACTGCTTTACTGCATGATGTCGTCATTCTTCCAGCATTCTTTCATTCCAGTCCCATGGGGGACTGAGATAAAACGGTGTCTTTTTGCCAGTGGGTTTTTCTGGTTAGCAAAAAGATGCAGTTTCACTGCACTCTCCCATGGAACCGGAATGAAAAGACAATGATGGCATGAGGTAAGGCAGCATGGAAGACGGAATGTTTCTGCCCCCTTATCACTTTTCTTTGGAGTGCGGTAAGGCTCTAGATTCTCTTCCTGTCAGCTTTTCCCACTATCCAGCTTTCACAGCCATACGCAGAAACTGAAAATACTATGTCATGGATGATCCTGACTTTAGTATTGCCACTTCAAAGTTACGTGACTCATTTGTGGTCATTATTTTTGTTTTCCTAATGTTCAACTGTAACCCTGATTTTGCACATTCATCCTTGACTTCTCTTGCCACCTCCCTAGTTTGTATGACCCTTTCCCTTTTCTATTAAGCCTTTGACACAACCCCTAATTTTTTTCCTCACTGTAACTAAGCCATAGTATGTGTATCTGAAACAGATATTCACATTCCTCATCTATTTAACTCTGCCTCCATTTCTGTTTTCTTCTTCTACTGTCTTTCAGTCACTGTGTTTAGACTGTGAGCTTCTTGATGTAGGAACCTGTTCTCTTCATCTTGGTAAAGCGCGTCCACACTGATGACAACAAGAACATGAAATGGAACAGACTAGAGGCAAGAGCTCTGGGTAGGAGAGGCGGCAGAGGGAGGATGTTTGTGATGGCTCTGGCACAGATTTTGGCCCCTGAATTTTAATCTTAGATTCTTCTGATAAGAAATGCATATGCATATAAAGAAAACAAGCTGAAGGAAAATCAACTATTTCTGGACAAATGTCATCCATAAATGGTAATCAAAGTATGCATAATAATGACCTGGAAAGTCACAGGCACTGTTTTGGCCATGGGAGTGTTCATAGATCTTTCCAAGAAGATAGATGGTAAGGAACCTGACAAACCATGAGAAAGATGACAATTCCCCCAGCCTAACCTTCTTTTCTGCTGCAGCAGTTGCTATACAGCATTGTTTCCAGAGGAGAAAAAAGTTGGGCATTCATCAGCCATACCTGGCCTGTGCATATCTCACAGCTTCTTCATCCTGGCGAGCTTTAACCTCCTGTTGCAGTGCATCTTGAAGTCGTTGTTGCATTTCCTCCAATTCTGTGATGCGTTTGCGCTGACGTTCTGCCTCTGCCTCTTTCAAAACCATCTCAGCCTGCATGGAAGCACGAGCCTGCAGGCAGGATCAGAAAATGCCATTGGCATGTAGAGTGCATAGTATTCAACAGCAGAGGGCAGTGGCAGTTAGTTAAATGCAGCCTATCTCAGTAGTTGGTAGGCACTGTAGCCCTGAGTACTGTCTGGGCTATTAATAATTGCATTGTCATTTTCAATAAAGAGTAACTGAACATCTTATTTACAAAGAAAAACGTACAGTATATGGTCCTCAGACTCTGAATTCTTTGGGACAAAAAGTTTTGGAGCATTTTAGGCTGAGAGCCTCCAGTCTCCCACTATATGAGAGTTTCCACATGTTTGTTTTAGCGGCTAACAAATGGTGCTGCAAAGAATATTACCATGCTGAATTAGATGGTGTATGCCCTGAAATATGGCCATCACTTTTGAACTAGGTCTTAATTGCACAGAATTCTTTTTAAAGCAAAACCAAACAAGTACAATCTAATCTTGTATTGCCCAGAAACATACAAACAAGTGATTACAGCACAGTTCCTGTATAGGTTTACATATCCTATTTTGTAAAACTCTTGCCTATAGCAATCTCTAACAGTTGTCAGCACTTACAACTGCTAGGCAGCTAGAAGGTTAAAAAAATTAGCAAATTGAGCGGGGGAGAGGGGAAGTGGTGCTAACAATAGCTGGAAGAATCAAAGAATCATAGAGTTGGAGGAGACCAAAAAGGCCATCTAGTCCAACCCCCTGCCTTGCAGGAACACACAATCAAAGCATGCCCGACAGACGGCCATCCAGCCCCTGTTTTAATACCTCCAAAGAAGAAGACTCCACCACACTCTCAGGCAGTGCATTCTACAACACCATGAAGCTCTCTGTTGCATCATCACGTGTTGTTGTTGTTGTTTTCTTTTTTTTTGCTTTATTGTATTGATGCATTAGTTAAACCACTGTGTTTGCTGTAACAGTGTAAGTGGCTATTCTTAAGGTGAAGGAAAGTGTATCTTCCATCACTTTAATTCAAGAGTGGGCCATATGACCCACCAAGAGTAAGTAACATGCTGGCCTAACTCTCCATTGGCACTGCTACCACCACCATTACAATTCAGCAAAAGCTGAATGGTTGCTAGTGCATCTCCTGCAAAATTGCAGGCCAGAATGTCCTCTTCCCTTTCTGAAGTGACAGGAAAGGAAGAAAAGAGGAAAGGTGGTGCAATTTCAGCAGTGTGGATTATGGCAGTGCTGGGAACAGCATGAGGGAAGAACAGTGTTGCCACACCCCAAATGGGTATGGGTGCTGCATGCAGCCTGTGAGACATGTTATACCCAACATCCTGCTTTTCTATGTTTCAAACAGATCCATTTGGGCTGAACAGGCAAGACCTGTGATGTCACTAAGGCTGGTGTCGCACACACACCCCCGCCGTGTCACCTGGTGCGGTTCGGTCTCTCCACATCCAGATTTGTTGCACAGGAATTGACCCTGGGAAACTGAACAAACCCTCCCCATGAGATTCTAATCCCTTCTTTCCCTTGAAATGATCTCATATCTTTTTCTAGTTATGGACCTAGGAGCCCTCTTGGTTTCTGTCTTGCTTGAACACACCTGTTCTGCTTCCCGCAGTTGTATCTCTAATGTCTTCTGCATTTCCTCATGTTGCTGCTGGCGCCGCTGCTCTTCTTCCTGGAGCAAAAGCTCTGCTTGCCGTTGGGCTTCCTTCAGCAGCTCCAGCTCCTGCAGTTTGCGCTCCTTCTCTTCCTGCAGCTGCTTGAGGCGCTGCAGTTCTTCCTCCTTAGCTGCCTTCTTACGCTCTCGCTGCTCTCGTTGTTCCCGCCTCTTCTGCTTCAAATCCTTGTGCAGAGACTTCTTGCCCTCAGTCTGGAGGCGAATTGCCATCTGAATGGCTGCCAGGAAAGAAAGGGACAGAAATGTCTGAAAGGGTCATGCATTCTGCTGCCCAAGTTGGAATTCTTTTTTTTTTTTAAATCATCTTTATTAGATTTTTCATATCAACATCAAAACATTTTTAAAAAAACATAATGTGACAGGATATATTTCCCCTTGCATAGATCTACAGTACAGTAAAGGCCCAGGTTGGAATTCTTAAGGAATGCCTTTTGCCATATCAGTCATCCATCCCATCCTTTTATGTCACTTGCTGAAACACTTTTCAAAATGCCACCCTTTTCAGCAGTGAGGGGGCCTTTCCAGTTGTGGTACCTCTCTTTTGAACAGCCTCCCAAAGGCTGGCTCACCTGGTGTCAAAATTGTATTCTTTTAAATGCCAGGCAAAAGCATTCTAATTCACTCAGACTCTAATTCACTTCAAACTTGCTGAAGTGTTCTTTGAATGCTTTAAATAAATGAAATTTGTAGCATTTCAGCATCTTTGTGGTCCATTTAGGATTGCTTGCTCTATGCTAAAAGCTTCCTGAGGTAGAAGTCAGGCTTTCTAGCTGAATTCCAACAAGGACCATAAATCTTTTGTGGTCTCTCTGGCTTTTCTTCAGGAAGGACTCACAGAAAATCACAGCCCTACCCCCTACACATACACAGGAAGTATCTGAATGGTTCCATTTCGTATCCTGTTTTTGACAACCCCAACCATCTAGATACTAGTAAGAAATCCAAGATCCACAAGAGACAATATTACGAGGTCTATTAAATAATGATACTGTGTTTCTACCTTTCAGACAAATCAGGGAGAACTGATTTTGAATGCTTGAGTGATGACCTTGAACATGTCTGAACTTGCATGACAAACATCAACACTCTACACTGTTCAGTTAATTGTCAGTCGTCATTTAAAGCAGCTGTGTTGTCTGTTGCGTGCCAGAAAAAAGTTAAGTTTAAAAATCGAGCAACATGTCAGTTTGAAATTTTTAGTAAAATTGAACAAAACACCAATGGAATCTTTTCAAATGCTTACTGAGGCCTATGGGGAAGACTGCATGTCTTGTGCACATGTTTGAGTGGCACAAAAGATTCAGAGAAGGATGTGAGAATGTGGAAGATGGTGAATGCCCTGGAGGACCTTCCACTTCAAGAACCGAAGACATTGTGGAAAAAAATCAGCCAGATTGTTCAAAGAGACTGCCAGCTCAGTGTCCAAATGATAGATGAAGCTGTGAACATTGACAAAGACACCAGGTGGAAAATTTTGCATGCTGATCTCAACCTGAGAAAAGTTTGTGCCAAAATGGTCCCTAGGGTTTTCACACCCAAGTAAAAAGAGTGCCGCAAGGAAATTTGCACTGACATTCAGCAGCAACTTAAGGCGGACCCAAACGTTTTTCAAAAAATCATCACTTGTGATGAAACCTGAATCTTCCAGTATGATCCTGAGACAAAACAACAGTCAGTGCACTGGAAAATACCATCATCACCAAGAATGAAAAAAACACATCAAAGCAAGTCCACATTCAAAGCCATACTTGTTGTTTTTTACATCAAGGACGTAATTTGGACAGAATGGGTTCCAGAAGGCAGGATAGTGAACCAGAATTATTATAAGGAAGTTTTGACAAAGCTGAGAGAAAGAGTCAGAAAAAAAGGCCAGAACTGTGGGAAAATTGTTTCATTCTTCATCAAGACAATGCACGTACTCACACAGCACTTTCTGTGAAACAGGTTTTGGCCGATAAACACATTACTACACTTGAACATCCTCCATTTTCACCAGATTTGGCACCATGTGACTTTTTTCTTTTCCCTAAAGTGAAATCGGTGCTTAAAGGAACACATTTTGAGTCAATTGATGCAGTAAAGAAGAAAATGGCAGATGTGTTGAAAAAGCTGACAGAAACTGATCTGCTCCACGCCTTCGACCAGGAGAAAGCAAAACTGTATCAGTATGTGAGTCTTAACAGGGAGTATATTGAAGGGAACAAGCATTAGGCTTGTAATACATATAAATAAAGATGGATTATTGTATCAGTCTCATATTTAATAGACAGACCTTGTAAAAGAATCTCCCCCTGCCATCCTAAACAGCAACAAGACCAACTTTAAAAACAAAGCATGGATAGGTTTTATATATTTTTAACAATGTTGGCAATTTGTATTACTTTAGTTAGGCTATTCAAGTCATGGGGGCAGTCCATGAATGAAGGCTGATTAAAGAGGGAGAGACTTCTGCTGCTGGCTTTGCTACCTACAATTTCAACTCTTCATTTCAAGAAATCTACAAAATAGCAGGAAAAACCTTGCCTTTCAAAGAGCAGCAGCTCAGAAGTACTACTGTGGCACCAGAGTACTCACCAAGTGTCCACTCTTGCCTTTGTCTGGTATCTGAGGCACTCATTTCATATGTCCGTGAAGCTGTTTTCACACAGAACATACACCGTTTCCCATCTTTGTCAGGTAAGATCTTTAAGTTAGGAGAAAAGAAAAGAGGTTATCACCTCCCCCTCAGCTATAACCCACTTAGAACAACGTAACACACAAGACGCATTGTCACCAACATAAGATGGCAATAACCCCCTTTTTGATAGTCTCCTCAAGTTTTAATGAACAGACTTCCTGTAAGGGTTACACAAGTACAGTTGGCCCTCATCTTTTGCAGTGGTTAGGGGCACAGGAACCCCATGAAAGTGGAAAAAACACAAATATTTTAAGACTCCCCACCCCAATGTGCAAGCTACAGACTTTGGTGCTGCAAAAATCTCTACCTCACTCCTAGGTCACCTCTGCCAGACTTCTGCCACTGGTCTCCATGCCTTCCCCCCTCCGCCTGCTAGGACGAAGACACTACTGCAAATCTCTCCTGCAGTGCTGTTGTCCTTCTCCTCACCCTCCTCCTCCTCCTCTCCATGTCCTTTCCCACCAATGGCACCACAATGCCTCTGCCTCACTTGGAGGCCCCCTGCCCCCTCCCCACCTCCCCACTTGGCTGCTGTTTCCACTTCTCAGCTGCCCTCCTTCACTCCGATTCAGAGCATCACTTGCTGGCCAGCCTGGCTGGAAAGGCATGGAAGGGAGTGAGTGTGCACAAAGCCAGTCAAAAACAAAAGCAAGGACTGGGAGACCTTCAACCGCCCATGTTTGGCTCAGAGGAAAGGAGGGAGGGACAGGGGACTCATTCACTCCTGAGGGGCCTTCCTTCTTGCTCCCCCTCAGCAGCTACAAACTTGAGAATAATTAAATCTATAGAAGTAAAACTCATGAAAGTTGAGGGCTGAGTGTAATAAGGGATAGAGTGCCTTGAATTGAAGCTTGTTCTCCATAATGGAACAACTAGGGATTGTTCATATAACCATGCTGATCACCTGATGACTGAAATGATCACACAAATGTGAGGAAGGGCTTTTATAGCCTTCTTCTTACATTAATGAAATAACAGGGGGAGCAAAAGAGAATGATAGACTTAACACTTTTTAATAACTACAATGTGGCTGCATAAACTAATCCCGAATCCATCAACCACTTTTCTCTTCCCCATCCAATTCCCCCACAGCACATATGCCTCCCAATCCTCCATCTTTACCACACAGGACTCAGAGTCCATGCTAGTTGGTAAATACAGCACCTATCTCTTCCTATGCAAACTGAATTGGAAATGCAACATGAATGTGAGCCTCAGAGGTTATCTCCATAAACTGCTCTACTTATGTCCAGAGTGTGCCACAACAGAGGGCAACTGGTCTGGAGGCCAATTGCTCTCCAAGGCCCTTCAGATTGCCAAAAATAGAAGTCCTGAAGTGTCCAGAACTCCCTTTTTTGGTCAAGCAAAACGTTAATGTTAAGTGGTGAAGGGGTAGGGCTGTGACCTATTTAGACACTGAATTGCTGCTCCTAGAAGCTTCCAGAAGAGGCTATTCATACCCCTCCTTTTTTTGTCTAGAAAAAGGGCAGTCCAGTGTGTGTGGATGGGTCATGGACTGCAAAAGCAGCCTATCACTGACTTACTGTATATTCCGGTGTATAAGACGACTGGGGATATAAGACCCCCCAAATTTTTAAGTAAAAATATAGACTTTAGGGTATGCTCGCCGTATAAGACGACCGCCCATCACTGCCCTCCCTGAAGCCGTGATAGGGCTCCCCTTCATGGCTTCGTGAAGGGCGGATGGTGGCTGGAAAGCTTCCCCCCTCCAGCCAGCCACCCTTCCTGAAGCCTTCCTGAAGCTGGCTGAAGAATCGTGGGGGATGGCTGCCTGGCTGGGAAGAGTCTCAGCCACCTCCCGCGATTCCCCAACCCACAAAGAGGCTGGGCAGCCTCCTCATGAGTAGGGGAATCGCACAGGATGGCCAGCCAGTTGGGGAGGGGTTCACCCTCCTCCCATGATTCCCCAACCCACGAGGAGGCTGGGCAGCCTCCTCGTGAGTAGGGGAATTGTGCAGGATGGCCAGCCGGCTGGGGAGGGGTGTAACCTCCTCCCACGATTCCCCAACCCATGAGGAGGTTGCCCAGCCTCCTCATGAGTAGGGGAATCGCGAGATGGCCAGCCGGCTGGGGTAAGGCTCAGCCCCTCCCACCCAGCAAGGCTTCCGCCCCCCAGTGCAGCTGCATTGAGGGGGGAATAAGGTGGCTAGGAAGCTCCCCCCCCCCCCCGCAGCCAGCCAACTCCTTCCTTACGAGTCTGAGATGGACTCGGTGTATCCGGTGTATAAGACGGCCCTGACTTTTCAGCTGATTTTCAGGCTGAAAAAGTCGTCTTATATGCCGGAGTATACGGTATGTAAAATCACTCCAGAGAAAAGGCAGGTATCAATATAATCTCTCTAGTCACTCTCCAGGTAGTGGTTGCTTTTACCTTGTGCTGCTCTTATCCCATTTTCAATATCACAAATTCGTTAATCTCTTCATATGGCCTCACTGTTGTCCAAAATCATATGTGCGAGGGTTCTCCATTCACAACTTAAAATGTAGCAAATTAATGGGATGCTGAAAGTAGTGGGACACTCCTCATGTGTTGTGAGGTAAATCTCATAAATTAAAAGAACAGTGAAAATCCACATGCTGTTATTGTATTCTTGTCTTTACACATTGCTTTTATTTGTCTGAGCATGCCACAGAGCAATCCATTCCCCACTCTGCCTTCAAAGTGCCTTTTCTCAAGTCATATCTATTACTTATTGACTAAGTCTTACATACATGATAAGTGATATATACATACTGCGCATACATAATCAGCAATTCTTAGATCCATTTAAAAAGTCAGTAAAACTAAGGTTATAGTGTTTCTTTTGTACCAGGGTATGTCAAATTACCTCCACACAGGAATTTCTGTCCAGAGAAATGCTCCCTTTTTTCTCCTTCCGTTCCTCACTCATGTAGTAAGAGAGATCACTGGGCTTTAGGGTGAACCATCGCTCTGACCAGTTCCTCCTCAGGTGACCTTTCTTCCATAGGTAGCCCTGCTCCCAAACAAGATGGGGATTAGGGAGAGAGGCAGATACTTTGTAAAGAAAAGTAGTACCAAAGACCTTTGCACCTAACAAAGATTTACATCACAAAAGAAACCAAGTGTGCCACATCCTTGCTAACTGGACTAGCAGGAACAAGAAAACTTGCTTGGCTTGTGGGTATCAGGGATGCTGACTTGTTTTCCTTCCTCTTTGTGAAGTTCAGTTAGCAGAAGGGCCTATTTCCTCCTTGGTATTATTTCTATGATGTGGTGAAGTTCAGGATTTTTCCAGAAAGGAGGGGAATTTGTAGCTCTCAAGTATGCTGATTTGGTACACTTGCAAGCCACAAGGTCATTGTGATTCCTGCTAGTCCAAATGACGTATCAGGACTCAGCAGTATGAGCAAGACTCCAGAACAAGGACTGTCACATGAGTAAAATCCCACATGAGTCAGTGACTGCACCAACTATCTCCTAATTCACAGAACCCAGCAGAAAATGCAACATGCATACAAGCCTCAGAGAAGATTAACACAGACTCTTTTGCACATGCAGTTACCACTCCAGGTGGGGTGGGGAGAGAAGCAGACATCAGCATAGATTCTCTGGCCTCTCCACACCTAGCTACTGCTTTTAAAATTATTACTGTACTGCTCTTCTTTCTAATGCCATAAATTGGTTAATGTTGTGTCCCTCATTCTTGTTGAAAGGCGGAATGCAACGAACACAATCCCCATCAAACTAATCAGGAGTTCACCAAAAGAAAACTTCCTCTGATGGTTTGGGAGGCTGGGAAGGGATCTTCGTGGTTATTTAGAGTATAAGTTATTTGCATCCCCCCCCCCGCCGCAGGTCAGTGGTTATCAAACATTCTATCCTCAAGGCATGCTTGGCAGAGATGAAAATAACTTAGCCCCCTTCTGTCACAAAATGACGACAGATGAAAGAGGAGTTTGGCATTATCACTTGTTAATTACTGATATGATTTTACATTTATATCTAACCCCTCTTTAAAAGTTGTTAAATTCTTTGCCATAGTTATTTCCTTGCAGTTATTTCATTTATTTGTTACACATCTATCCTGCTTTTCCTCCAATGAGCTCAAGGTGGCATCCATGGCTCTCCTCTTTCCTACTTTATCCTCAGAACAACTCTGTGAGTTCAGTCAAGCTGAGAGAGTGTGTGAGTGACGTGGAAGGAGAAAAACTGTTCACTGCCAGTTTCTTTCACACTTCCCTCCTTCTCAAGGAAGGGCTGCAACACTGAAACCTGCTGAAAAGTGAATGGAGTCCTGCTGTTGTTCCCCAGCCTGCAGGTTGAGAAACACTGAGCCAAGTGCTCAACATAACAAAGCAAAGCCTTTCTCTCCATTCTCAATAATGGGGGAGTTCTTTACCTGTTTCAGCACATCCCCAATGATCTCCTGATAGACCTCTTCAACAGCCATACTGATGGCCTCACGCTCTATCCCCCGCAGGAACCGGCCTGAATTTACCAAGTCAAGGAATTGCCAAACTGTCAAACCGCTTTGCTGCTGGGTCTCTTGAGAAAGGTAGTCATCCAGCTCTCCACTGTTGAGCTCAATGCTCATGGCTGTGCAGATCTTCTTCAAGAGATATTCCACCTGAAAGAAGAGAAGAACTTAGCAGAGAACTTCAGCCAACCCTAGCCTCTCAGTTCCAGGAAACAGTTGTAGCCCCCTTGGGATCATATACCTTTCATTTTCCTCAGGGGCATCAGGCACTTCATTCCAAAGACCCTTCCTGATTCAATTTACTCTAATTTCTCATATAGAACTTTATCTCATGGAAACACTTTATTCCCCCAGACTCACAACTTCCTTTTGAGTTGGTGTTTATTTCTACCTCAAGATGTATAGCACAATGTGCTCTCGTATGTGGAGTTGCCATTCAAACTGGACATTGTGAACATATAACACCTATGTTGTACCAGTTTCACCCACTTCCAGTCTGTAGTTCACTATGAAGAGCTGGTTTTGACCTTTAAAATTTTCATGACTTACAATCATGGAATTAAGGACTGGCCTCCTCCATATATACCTACACATACATTAATGCTTCCAGTGGCGAGCTTCTAGTGGAAGTCCCTACCATCTGTGGCAATCCACATGACGACTAGAGAAAACACCTTCTCAGTGGCAACACCACATTTGTGCAACGTTCTTCCTACTGAAGTCACTTGCTGTTTACCTAATTGTTCTTTTGATAAGCAAAGATTTTTTTAATATCCCCAATCTTTTAAAATGCAATTTTATCATGCCAATGACTGTTTTTCACTGTTTTTATGATTTAGTGGCTTTTAACTTTTAGCTTTCTTTGGTTATTTACATTCAAATGGAACATAATAATTAAATACTGTAATTGATCAGAAAACGTGTAGGTCTCAAGATTAAACAAGAAAATATGAAGATATGTGCTATAATCTTTATTTTTCTACTGTAGATGTTCCAGAAAAAATGTCTTCACAGTAATCACCAATAGTCATAATTATAAATCATAATGCATTAATACTTTATTTATAAATAATTACTTTAACTACCAAGAGATAGGCAGAATTTTGAAGAATCAATTATCTGTCAAGAGTTGTGGGGAAAAGGCTCCAGTCTGGCCTAATATGAACTAATATTAGTACTTCCAGGCTGGCGCTAAACGAGATACTTCTTGAATGTTGTGCCGAGATCAATATGATGGTGAAGATCCAAGATCTGAAGGGGAAAGGGACAAATGTGAGGGGCATGATTCATAGGAGAAGAATGTGCCCATAAAACACACACACACATAATCCCAAAGTCAATAGTTTTTCAGATTTATTTGTTTGGGTTGGTTTTCGAAAGTGCCTGTCTTGCAGATGTTATAATTAAAACCAAGAATTGAGTTTGGTTTGCCACCTTTATCCTGATGGTCAAGCTGGTCAAAAAATCATGGACATGTTAGACTAAGCAGATCAAAAACTAGAACAATCCAGGCATAACTGGCATCAAGAGCTGGCAGCATTGGGACTCTACCAAGAGACGATACCCCAATGATGGTAGAAAGAGCTGTTGGCAAATGCACCTGGATCTGCTCTTTGTTTTCATCTGCTTGTTCATCTACCTCTTGCTTGGTCCAGACAACAGCGGTGGTGAGAACAGCAGGAAGAGGAGAAGGAGGACAAAGAGGTACTAGACCATGGTGATGCCTAAAGGAGAGATTCCACTGAGGGAATCTTCCCCAAGGGCCATAATATACTTGGAGCTCATCCTGGATCCCAGCTGTACTATTGGAGGCCATAGATCAGATGCATATGATAATGAAATAGAGACTATTTCTCCTATTTCTAGAAGTCGATGCTAGATTGCATGCAGGGTTCTTTTGCCAGGTTTGTATTTTCATTCCAAACTGAGCTGTAGAAACAAAAAATGCTTCTGCTCACCCACTAAGGTACCTTAGTATGGATCTACCTTCCTGCCAACTTGCCTCCATGTTGCAGTGCTATATGGACTGTTTTCTTGCCTGGCAAGCCAGGCCGGTTCTCCATATCTTTGTGTAAGCTAAACCAAGTGCCTATGGCAATAAAGCATTGGGCACATCAAGACTGCACTAAGTGCAAGGGATGGAAGTACTTCTTCACTGCTTCTGTCTCGTACAGTCCAAGGTAGGAATCCTGTTGGCTAGTTCCAATCAGAAAAGAGCCATTCAATTAATTAATTGTTGAATGCTGAGTCAACGCATAGGTAAATCCAACTGAATCACAGACTCTACTCTAGTTAGGACTAAAAACAGGATTTAGGTCAGTTGTGTTAAGATAGACTCCACAGCCATCAAGAGCTAGCAGATGTTTGACATGGCCTATACACTTCACGTGTCCAACTTCATAAATTGAGAATGAATACGTCCTGGAAGAAAAGGTGATATTACCCTTCCCTGGGGCACCACTACCTCACCTTCTGTGATATGTAAAACCATCTAGATACACCTTAAGGTGGCAATCTTACTCCCACCAGCCTGGAAGTTTAAACCCCATTGAATTCAACAAGATCTGTAATTGAGTACGCATGAATAGGATCACATTGGTTATCTAGAATCTATTCTATTCCAGATCTATGCAATTAAGAAGACAACTGTGATATCACCAAACAGGCCTGGTGGCATCGTTAGACAAATGGAAAGGTCCTAAGGCCCAAGCATCCCTTCACTGGGCTGGGTGCTCTGATTTAAGATTTTTTTCCAGCTCCATCAAAGTCAACTGTGGTGGAATATATATAGGTGTTTGCTACAGGGAGAAGTTGCAGTAGCAACAAACCTAATGCTCCTCACAATGTCTCCAAGATCCACTCCTGCCAAGCAGAAAGGCCCAAGACATTTTGGTGCCTGAGGCAGAGTAAGAAATAATATCTCCCCCACCTCACCCATTCAAGTCATGGATATGTAACACTACAAGTCAGCAGAGTAATTGTGGCATCTGAAGCATAAAATCCCATAAGCACTTCTTCATGTCCTTGGCAGATTTTTTTTTTTACAATAATAAAATAAATAAATAAATATTTGCTGCCCTTTCATGACACTCAAAATTTGCTGCCTAAGATGGCCATCTTATTCTGTGCCACTGCTCAGTGGCACTTGATACTCCATCCCTGTTACGCATATCGTTTTGCCTCCTGGGCTGCCAGGTAAGGTAAACCACAGCTCAGCCCAGCCCAGAAATAAGGAGGGGAGACTGACTGCCTACACACCTTGCAGTGGAGGGCAATGAGGAACAATGTTTGCTTAGCTGAAGTGAGGAGGTGAGAGGGATCCCAAGAACCCAGGAATAGGGTGGTGGCTGTAGCAAATGGAGTTGCCCAGGCCCTTCTCAGTCCTGGAGGGAGGTCTTTTCCAAAAATAAAATGCAAATTGATGCTGAACTCCAAACAGTGGTTTAGTAAGAAAGGCTGCTCATTTTTTTTCTCTCAAGAATCTGAAGAACAGGAAATGTCTTGGTGAGGAAGAGGAAGTGTAAGCTGGTGAGTATATGTGCATGCAATGCCTTTTTCTCTTTAACTGAAGCTGGGGGTGGGGGTTGAGCAAGACCCGCTGACAGCAGCATACACAAGGGATAGCATCCAGGTGTCAGCTGATGTGCATGAAAGGTGGATGTGATAGAACCTGCACTGTGTACTTCTTTCTGTTTAGGCCTTTAAGAGTTTTAGGGCTAATGTGAGTGAGGTTTCAGTCCCATTCTTAAGATTTACAAACCACCTGACTGAGATTTTGCCTCTACTAGGAAACAAAAGAAATATGCCTCTTTCCGACATGCCTTATGGAATTTGGAGAGTATTACTGTTATTAGTGGTTTTGCTCAACTGAGCAGCATTCCTTGATTGCAATTAACCCTTTGTTTCAGATTCATACATAGCCAATTTAGAAGGGTTGCATCCATTTCAGACAGCCTTTTGCTTTTTAAAGTTTTCAACAGAAAATTACACAAACATCCCACACCCTATAATAGAGTTCAGTAACTACCTCCCCCCCCCCACTAACACTAAAGCAGCATGAGCAACAAGATCAGCAACAATAAAAGAAGGGATTTCAGCAGGCACTGCTTGTTACCTGGTTGTATGACAAGCAACGCCTGCTCCAGCTTTCTCGCTCTGGCGACCCTACTTGCGGGAGGGGGGTTAATCTGTTGGGGTCCAGACATACTGGCAGTCAGGGCTCAATCAAGCCCACCCCCTCTCTTACCCCCATTCTTCCACCCACCCCCTCTTCTCCACCCTCTCCCCAAGAGAGCTGACGGAAGGGGGAAGAAAGAAACAGTTCTTGAAGAGCCCTGAACTGATTACTATCACAAGGCCTTTGAAATTAGGTTAAGAGCTACAGGTTGCCCTGCTTCTGCACTAAAGCACAAACTATATTAAAAACAGACACTTTTTGTTTGTTTTTTTGCTTTGTATTTTCTTTGGGGATTTTTTGTTTTGTTTTGTTTTGTTTTTTTAGGCTGATTAGCCGATGGAAGCCTCTTGCTTCCTAGGTCCTAGCCACTGTTCCATATCCTTTCCATTTGCTTAGTGGATAGTAAACCTGTGGCCTAAGAGTTGTTCATTCACATATGCAGATCAAGGCTGGGCAAAGTGTGGACTATGGGCTATATACAACCCAAGGCCATATTCCAAGGTGGTGTATTGACATTTTCCCACAGTTTTGGAGGGACATTTCATTTTTCCTCAATCTATAGTATTTAGGCTTTACAAGCCTCTCTTCAAAACAGGAAGTGACCGGCAGAGGAAATCCAGAGGCCTTAATGAGGCAAGGAGAGGTAAAACACCTGGAAATGTGTCAAAATGGCCAAAATGGGGGAGAGAGATGGTGTGTGTGGAAACCTCCTGCAGAGGTTTAAGAATGCTTCTGCCTATTGTGGGGTAACTATTTTTCATCTGTTCCAGATATGTGTGTGTGGGGGAAGGGTTCAGAGATGTGACATGAGTACAAACCAGTGTGTGCCCCCCATGCCCTGGCAGTTGTCAACCACAATGTAGGAACATTGTCTATTTCTCTGCTAATAGATTTGTCAGAGTGAAAATTAAAGAAGGCTCCTGTAGCTTTAGCCATGACAAGTAACAAGGGATGAAACTCCCTCTTCTACACATCATCCAGCATGGTATTATGGTTTAACTGTTGGGATTAAAACACTGGGAGACCACGGCTCAAATCACTGCTCGGCCATGAAAACCCACTGGATGATGTTGGGACAAATCACAGCCTCTGAGGAAGGCACTGGCAACTCTCTTCTGAACAAATTCTGCCAAGAAAACCCTGTGAAAGACTCATCTTAGGGTCTCCATAAGTCAGAAATTACTTGGATACAAAACAACAACACACCTAAAAAAGATGCAGGAGCCTTCTACAGTTTTCACTTTGGCAGTCCAACAAATCTCTTTCAGCAAAACGTGTGATGTTAGAATCCTGCTACTTTACAGTCTTATCTCAAACACCTTCAACACTTACTTGCCTACATACTAGAGATTTATGGTGATTTCGTCTAGTCTACCTTTCAGAGTGAACCAGCCTCATCTGCATATCCCAGATTTATGTTGGAATGTATAATATCCTTTTGGGCTTGTAAATGTTCAAACTTTCTCAGCTCAAAAAAGGTACCATAACACATTTTAAATTGCTTGTTGCAAGATAAAACAGAACTGCATACTTTGAGAGAAAATATGCTTAGGAATGCATACTATGTTCAAAATATGTATTCAACTACTGGTTTTGTGTAGATTTTTCAATTTATTCTTCCCACTAATGCAAAACTAGGATGGAATTGAATTACTAATGAACACACGTGAAATTGACACACATTGGAAATAGACTAATCTGTCCATTTAACCCACATTATCTTTTTTGGCAAACTGCACAAAATGTCTCAGTGTGTTTGTATGCATGTGTGCAAATTGGCAAATTCAGCATTCATGAACCAAATAAACCTCTGATTTTAGATGAAGCAGCACACACATGGAAGCACAGAGATTATTATGGTGACATATGGCTCTTTCTTTTGGTAAGGAGCTGTTGCTCAGCAAAAGAGCACATGCTTTGCAAAGCAGAAAGTTTCAGCTTCAATCTCTGGGACCTCCATGTAAGGCTTCAAAAGAAGTTAAGGAGCCCCTACCAGTTAGCATAGACAATACTAAGCTAGATGAAACAGAAGGCAGCTTCCTACATTCCTCTGACAAGTATACTAGTTTGGACACCCCCCAAAACAACGCATTTGTAAGGCAGAGCTATCTACAGAGAAGAGAGCACTAGACTTAATTGTCTTAACAGCAGGGTGCCAGTTAGAAGGTGGTTTTTGTTGCAGGGCATCCCAGGACTTCTTGATCCTGTATTCATCTCTCCCTGTTTACACAATTTTTGTCTCTGAACTGGATATCCCGGGAGATCCTGGGATCATTGTTTACATGGCATCCCATCCCGTGATATGTATCTTCTCCCACTATATACAGTTGTCCCTTGACATTCGCGGGGGTTAGGTTCCACGGATCCCTGCGAATGTCAAAAACCCGCGAATATTGATTGCCCTCCCCCCACCCTCCCCGGGGCCTTCACGGAGCCTTCCAAGGCTCCGTGAAGACCCCCGCGGACTCCCCCCACCCTCCCCAGGCCTTCACGGAGCCTTCCAAGGCTCCGTGAAGGCCTCCCCCCATCCTCCCCCCTCCCTCCCCAGGGCCTTCACGGAGCCTTCCAAGGCTCCGTGAAGGCCTCCGCGGCCTCCCCCCACCCTCCCCAGGCCTTCACGGAGCCTTCCAAGGCTCCGTGAAGGCTTCCCCCCATCCTTCCCCCCTCCCTCCCCGGGGCCTTCACGGAGCCTTCCAAGGCTCCGTGAAGGCCTCCGCGGCCTCCCCCCACCCTCCCCAGGCCTTCACGGAGCCTTGGAAGGCTCCATGAAGGCCTCCCCCCATCCTCTCCCCTCCCTCCCTGGGGCCTTCACGGAGCCTTCCAAGGCTCCATGAAGGCCTCCGCGGCCTCCCCCCACCCTCCCCAGGCCTTCACGGAGCCTTCCAAGGCTCCGTGAAGGCCTCCCCCGCATCCTCCCCCCCTCCCTCCCCGGGGCCTTCACGGAGCCTTCCAAGGCTCCGTGAAGGCCCCCGCGGACTCCCCCCACCCTCCCCAGGTCTTCAGGGAGCCTTCCAAGGCTCCGTGAAGGCCTCCCCCCACCCTTCACCCTCCCTCCCCGGGGCCTCCCCCCACCCTCCCCAGGCCTTCACGGAGCCTCTGGAGGGTCTCCAAAGGCCCCGTGAACGCCTCCCTGGCCCTCCCTGCTCCTTCCCAGGGCTTTCAAGGGGCCTCCGGAGGCCCCTTTTCGCGGTTTTGGGGGGGCGGGGGGGCCTTCCCAAAACCGCGAATAATTAAAACCGCGAATGCTGAGTTCGCGAATGTGGAGGGACAACTGTACTACCTCGGGGTTTTTTTGTTTACACGAGTTTACGGTCCCGGGATTTTTTTTTAGCTGTCAATCAACGATGCGATTACTCATTTTTTCACAACCTCAGTGACGTACTTCCTTTAGAGTTCTGCACCATGAGTGATGCTATTGGCTGGCTCAAATGTTTGTTCAAGCTTCTGCGTTGGGGATGAGGGGATGATTGAGTTTTGCATTGGGGATGAGGGATGAGGGGAGGAATGAGCGAACTGTGACCTAACGTGAGGAGGAAGGAACGATCAGTGGCTAAATCCTGTGCTTTCCTTTCAAATTGAAAGAACACCATTTAAAGCAAGCTAAACTGGGGAGGAAGGAGTGATCAGTTGGTGTTGGGGAGTGTGAGAGAGGTCAAAAGCAGAGCAGACTGGAACCCTGGCATGCACGCACACACACGAGCCCAAGCCAGTATGGTTTCAGCCAGGAAGCTGAGTGCAGGGGCCCAGAGGCATGCAGTTGTCCTGTTTCTTTAAAATGTTAACCCTTTAAGCAGAGGCAGCTTTGGAGTGAAGGTTTCAAGCCAGTGCAGGGGGTCATAAGGGGAGGACACACAAGGCATTTTAAAAGACAAACCTCGGTGCCCAGATGCTGGCATTTTTTACTGTGCCTTGTGGGGGGGGGTGGATGAATGTGTGATCATCCGCTCAGACACTGGCATTTTTTACTGTGCCTTTAAACCCATGGAGGGGATGCAGGCGGGGGGAATGAATGGGTGATCCTCCACCCATTATCTCTTTATAATTTACTCTCTCTTTAAAATTTAAACCCAGCATGCAGGGGAGGGACATGTTAAAGCTGAAGGGTTTGCAGTGTAGAAATCCATTGAATAGGGTGATGTAGTGCATACACACACACACACACAAACCTACGTGCAGCTGGAAGAAATGCCTTTGTTTTCAGCTGGTGAGGCTGAATCTATTGAATGGGTGACTGAGCCCTCCCTCTCTGACCCCACCCCCAGTCACCATTTCCGGTCATCACCTAGTACCGAGATATCTTGTCCCGGGCTGTTTATATTTCCGATTTTCCGAATCCTCCTGTGACTTTTTTAAAAACCGCCACAAACTGCGGGACTTGAAGTCCCGCAGGTTGTGGGATAAAAGGTGGCCCCCCTTCCTAAAATCTCGGAACTGACCCGATGTATGTGTAAACAACCAGGGTTCAACACGAATTCTTCCCACTACTTTTTCATCGTGAAAACAGCACCCAGGACATGAAGAGGGAAATGCAGATCTAACCTGTACTGAATCATTCTTATAGATCAGTGGTTCTTAACCTTTTCTTTATCAGGAACTCCCTCTAAATATCTTTTGTTGCAGTGTACTCCCAAAGACTTAACTCAAGATTTAAAACCCTAACAACAACAACATTTGATAATAACAATAATACAGTTACACCATCCATTAAACCTTCTCTCAGAGGCACTGGAGGGGGAGGGAAAACTTTAAAAAAAGACTCTCCTGCTTCTTCTTGCAAGTTTGTGACTGGAGCAGATTGAACAGCAATGTGCAGGCCAAGCCAGCCAGCCAGCCAGACTTTGCCTTGGCTCCTGTCATGTGGGCTGAGAAGCCTTCAAGCCTTTGCAGACCCCCTGTGAGGACATTGCAGCCTCTGGGGGTCTGTGCACCACAGGTTAAGAACCACTGTTATAGAACTTGCAGAGAGTATTCATAAATGCCACAAAGAAAATGGGGCTATAGAAACTAATTCTCATGTGGTCTCTTCCAACTCTACAATTCTATGATTCTATGATTCTATGAGTCTCATCTCTTGCATGGGGATGCATAGGAGACTGAAATATAGAAGGTGTTTCTACAGTATTTTATTTTATAAGATCCATCACTTTGAATGCCCAAGGTGCAACCTTCAAGAGTGTCACCATTTGTGAGAGGCTGCATAGCAAGGATCAGCAAATCTATATACAGAAAGCTAGGATACTTAGATGTAGAAAGAAAACCAGCTCCAAGTATTTTTGATGCTCATTATTTGGGCTTTGCAGCGTTATTACAGTCATATTGCTAAGTCAATTACCATACACACATTAGTATGACTAGTCCACTATGGTAAGCACAACCACCACAAAAAAGAAAATAACTTAAAAGCAATCATACCTCATCTGGCACCATAACAAGAGGGTACTTGTCTTCAGATAAGAAATTAAAGAGACACCAGAGCTTGAAGGCATCTTCATGGGATACAACACTATTCCCATTCCGGTCTGGCTTGTAATTCTTCTTTGCTGTCAACGTCCAGCAAAGCTCATCAAAACTCTCCTTCACAAAAGCACCTTCTTCTACCTGCAAACAAAACAGCACTGATTACATTTACTTTTGGTATTTTTCTCTTGCTACTTTTGAGATTGTTACATGAGTGATATACCTCAAAAACAACCTGGAAAAAGTATGGGCGTTATGCCTTTTTCTAACATCCTTATCAGAGAATAACAACACACTTTGAGAACTCCCCCGCACAAGATAATAATCTATATTCCTACTTAACAGATGAAAATGCCAAAGGACGATAAGTATGAGTGGATGCAAAAGATGAGACGCCTTCTTCTACTTTTAACCATTGTGTAAGAGAAGAAAAGTTAAGAAGTGCATGTTGTCTTTAAGGGATATGATAGCAGCCAGGAACACTTGCCCCTTTGGGTGCTGTTGGAGTACAACTCTCATCATCCCTAGCCAGCAGAGCCAATAGTGAAGGATGAGGGGAGATGCAGTTCAACAATATCTGGAGGGCCCCACATTCCACATCTCAGGAGTAGGATTTAATTGCACAGCAGTAGCTAGACCACATTGAATCAAACATTGTAACAATTCCTGTGAAATTATAACATTGCATTTCATAAAAGTTGAGTATTTACTGTAACTGCTGAAAAAAAATATGTTCACCATCTAATGATGGTGTAGTTGATGGTCTGTAGTTAGTCTGTTATTATCCTGGCTTCAGCAGAGCAATGCTTTCAATTTCTGAAAAATTAGCTTTTCATTTAAAGGTTCTCCCTTGTTGAATGTACAGGTTTTGACACAAAAATTTAAACTCTCAAAAATTCAGCTTCATTCCAGCAAATACAGGAGATTCCATACTCCCCACCCCCACCCCTGAAAAAGACACCTCAGTTAAGTGGTCTGGCCATATACTTCACAGCAATCAATGAGAGTTTTGAGTAAGGGGCTAATCTTTAAACACTTCAAAACATCTGCCTACGAAGTAACCCATGTCAGCCTGAACACAAATTACAGTTGTCCCTCTGTATCCATGGATTTGGTATCCATGGATTTAAGTATTCATGACTTGAAAATATTTTTAAAAAAATAATAATCCAAAAAGCAAACCTTGTTTTTGCCATCTTATATAAGGGACACCATTTTGCTATGCCATTGCATATAATGGGACTTGAGTATTCATGGATTTTGGTATCCAGGGGGGGTCCTAGAACCAAACCCCAGCAAACATGAAGGGACAACTGTACTATATTCACATTCAGAATCCCATATTACATTGTGGATGAGAGAAAACTTACCAGGGAAGTCATGCCTGATTCATATTGTAGCAACATTAGTAACATTTGTGCTTTCCAGTGGTAAAAACACATCACATGTAGGAAGCCCTGGTGACGCAATGGTTACATGCCAGTACAGCAAGCCACAAGTGCTTTGGCACTGATAAGCAGTATATAAATATCAATACTATTGCTATTGCTATGTATTATTAGTCATTAAATTAAGAGATTATGAATTTTTTTTTTAAACAACAACAACAAAGTGAGCCTGTTGGCTTGAGGGGAAACATATTGGAATTGTAGTCCAAACTCTGAATCTAACCTTGTAAGCAAAGTAAGTATTAAGAACATCTTCATATTTGGGACCATATTTGAGAGGCAGAGGTGAGCTTTGAATTAGGGACTTTTGATTCATAGTTTAAGGGGGGGGTAAATTGTTTTAAGTTATTACTATTGTTATGGATTTGTTTTTATATCCAGTTGTTGTGAGCCACCTTGATTGCCTAACAGGCAAAAGGCGGGGTACAAAAATAAAGTTATTATTATATTATTATTATAGTTCAGTCTCTTACCCACTTTTATATTTGTTCCTCCTGTGATTAACAGCATGAAGGGCAAAAAATATATTTTGCAGCAAGGAAAGTGGAAAAGAATTGCCACCTGGTTCTTTAAAGGGGGAGGGTAGGTTTTCATTTGTTTGTTTATCCATTTGTTCTTGGGACATCTTGCATGGCTGGCCTTACTGTTTCATAATTTAATTCTGCAACACACTAAAAGTGCCACCAATACACTAGGCAGATGTTCCAATTCTGCAAGTGGCTGATGGGGATAATAAGAATAATCAAATAGCTGAAGTCATTCTTGTGATTGTTGCTGGTTGCTGCTTACATTGCTGTCTGAATATAATTGGCATTCAGATCGCTTGGAGTGGGAAGCGACTGGCAAGTAGCCGGGAATTTAGCACATGTCCTATGACTCAGGCCTGTGTTTTATCCAAGCCATGAAAGAGTCTAAAGCTCCCTGCACGATGCATAACTGGAACATACCACGGACAGCACGTTTCCCCTGAAGCCTTAAGTTCAACGTGACCACTGAAGCTTAGCATTACCTATTAGGTTTTGTCCACTTCCTATATATGTCTTTCATTTGGAAGTATCTTATAGCTACAGTACTTTGCACATATATTCACCCCCTTTGACTTTTCTACATTTTATTGTGTTACAGCCTGGAACTGAAATTGGCATTTTTACTACTTCCTCTACACAAGATATACTCAACCCTATGAAAGTGAAAGTGTGATATATTGTAAGTGTGGCACAAAAGTTAAGTAAACAAACTGGCATTTGTTGGTTGCCTAAGTATTTGCTCCCCTTGCAGTGACACACTTAAATAAGCTCTGGTGCAACCCATGGCCTTTGTAAGTCACATAAGTAGCTCAATGGGGTCCAGCTGTGTTCAGATCTAGTGTCATGTGATACCAGATTCAATATATCAGTTTTTTGGTTGGCCCCAGAATTGGTTGTAGAATATATTTAAATAAACAGCATTATGAAGACCAAGAAGCTATTAAAACAAGTCTAGTATAAAGTTCTGCAGAAGCACCAGTCAGGTTTGGGTTATAAAAATATATAGTCAAACTATGAATATTCCCTGGAACATTGTTAAATCTATTATTACAAAATGGACATATGGTTCAATTACGACTCTGTCTAGAGAAGGCTGTCCACTAAAACTTAGTGATAGGGTAACTAGATCCCATCTGAGCTTGGAAACTAAGCAGGGTCAGCCCTGGTTAGTACTTAGATGGGAGACCGCCAATGAATACCAGGTGCCATAGGCTATATTTCGGAGGAAGGAACTGGCAAACCACCTATGAGTATTCCTTGTCTATGAAAACCCTATGAAATTCATGGGGTTGCTGCAAGTTGACAGGTGACTTGAAGTGACTTGAACATTATATTTGTTTAATGTTTTTTTATGGGGGAGGGTGGGAGTGGGGGTGTTTAGGGATTTTATTTGTATTGTATTTTAAATTTTGTAAGCCGCCCCGATTGTTTTAACAGAGGGGCGGGGTATAAATAAATTTTATTATTATTATTATTATTATTATTATTAAGTCACATACACACACAAAGAGGGCATTAGTCCAAGAAGCCAATGGTAACTCTAAAAGAGCTGGAGGGATGTGTAGCTGACATGGGAGAAACTATCCATGGGAAACTATCACCTACAGTAGATGCTCCACAAGCCTGGACCTAATGGAAGAATGGCAAGAAGAAAGTCATTGCTGAAACAAACACAGCAAAACTGGTGAAAAGGTTCCCTGGCCTGTTAAGACCAAAACACTATGGCTGGCATCCTGTTAGTCAGTTATACTCTCCTAAATTAGATTTAGGACATCATAACTCCTTCATATTCTCATATGCAATTGAGGCACTATTGTCAAGACTGCAGATGATCCTGAAAGCCCCCTTAAAAGCCAGTCAGACATCTAGGGCTCATCTAGACGCGACGGTTTACTGCGAGTAGGTGCACATTTTTGCCCATTCACAGTGAAGTTAATTTGCCTTCACCATTTCAGTGCCTATTTGGATTCATTCAAATTGAGCGGGCACATGTTCTCATAAAGGGCAACTGAGCGAAAATGTGCAGCAATGAGAATTCAGACAGCCACACATCCGAAAATGCACACCTACACGCATTTCCCAGGAAGCTTTAGGAAAAACCGTGAATCCTTTTACTGTGAGGTTTGTGGAGATTTTACGCCCCCCCTCCCCTGAATACTACGAATCCCCTTCAGATCTTGTTTGGACAGATCGTATTCTTTGTGAATTCTATGAGGAGTATTTTCATTGTGTAGACAAGATACTAGAACGATGCAGATCTATGCTGCTGCCGAGCAGATGCTGAAGGATGACATAAACAGCCCCCTCCCATCAGTGAGTAATGCTGCAACAGAGCAGAAACAGGGACCCAAGCAGGGACCTGTCAGAACATCACAGTATTGCTTACTGGCAGGAGGAGACTGGTCACATCATGTTTCAGTGCCCTGCTTGGCAGAAGCTCAGACCTCCAACGCTCTGGACACGTGACTGGCTTTTAAGGTGGGTTTCAGAAGTCGAATGGGGAGCTAAATTTCTATCAAAGGCAGGTGTATTATTCTACAGTATATAAATCCAATATTAGCAAAAAGTCTTTATACAGACAGCAAGCACCTTCTTTGTTGGATCTCCAATGATCCCTGTAAGTAGTTTGGATTGGCGGATGAGCAATGGAGACTGAAATCACTAGCACATGTGGATTACAGAACATTAGACATACTGCATAAATGAATCCAACACTTTACTGATGTGTCCTACTGTCCCGGAGTTAAACTTGAGCAAATCCAGAGAAAAGACTCAATCTCTGACAGCATTATAGCAGTAAATTTTTCATTACAGACATTCATCCTAACCATGTCATGCAGGCCATTCTGAAGAGTCCAAAAATATAGGTAGCTGTATTGATCCATGTTTTTAAAAAGCACACAATTTATCTCCTATAGGAGTTTTTGTAAAGCTGCCTATTCTCAATTGCACATTTAATACCACTCCCAAATACCCTTTGTAACTACAGCGATAGCTCACAACAATACATTGGTGCTAGGAAAATCGATTCGCCTCTCCACCTACAAGGAAGCTGGGGTTGTTGTGGTAGAAGGCATCCTTGTCCCTGCTAATAAAACAATCCAGGTGTTGTGAGCCTTAGCCCCATTACAATACTGATATCTCATTTAGAAAGCACCATAGAAGATGACATAAGACAGGAATAATTGGTCTTGTTTTGAGTATGCTAAAAAATACATAAAATCAAATATGTTTATTCATCTACATTATGTACTCAGAGTTAATGGAGTTAATTTGATCATGTTTAATACATTCATACTTTAACCTGATTACAAGACTTGGAATTTTAATATGTAGAATTCTGGAATGTACTGGCAGAGACTGCAGTGAGAAATAGATGGCAAAGAAGAGGGAAAACACAGGCCAGAGGGAGGGAGAGGAAAAGTTAGCAACATAACACAGAGAAACTACAGTGAAAGCTCAGAATCCCTTCTCAGCTTAAGAATGTGAGCCTTTAGAAGACATGGGAAGATAGAAAACTGCCTTATATAGAGGAAAAACATTGGATCATCTATCTCAGTATCCAGAAGTCGTCATCCTTTCAGACTTGGACCAACCTTTAGCCAAAACATGCAGCTGAGGATCCATTTCCTATCCGTTTTTACCATACACTTATATGGTGATAATGCTATTGCTGTGTGACCCACCTTGGGCCAAGCTTCATTGCAAGCCAGTAGTGGACTTTCTCAGCAAAAGATCACTGCCAGTGGCAGCAGCTCTTTAGGGACTGAGACAGGTCTTCACCAACCCTATCTGGAGATACAAAGAACTGAACCTGGGAAGTTTTGCATGCAGGGTCTACCACTGAGCAATGGTTTTTCCCTGAAGGAGAATATGACACACACACTGTTAGACCGTTCTTCAAAACTGAGTGCTAGAACTTGCTCTTTTCATAATGAAAGGTGGTTTTACTGCAAGACTGAAAACCAGTAGGACAGAGTAGTTTGAGTGTTGAACCAGATACTGGTGGTTGATTCCCTGCTCAGCCATGTAAACCTGCATAACCTGGAGTGAGCCACAATCTCTCATCTTTATGGAAAAGCAATAGCAAATCTCCTCTGAATAAATCTTGTCAAGAAAATGCTATGATGTGGTTGCCATAAATTGGAGTTGCTTGAAGACAAATGATAATAAATTGCAAAACTGGAGATTCCGTAGTTCCGTAGTCTAAAAAGGAAAATATGACTTTAGCTATCACCTTTTGTGCCATATAAGCCATGCCACATGGTCTTCTTTAGAAATGCTCCTGCATGACAACATATGTAAGGCACAAAAGTGATACACATGGAGTACCATAATAAAAAAAAGCTTTGAAATCTGACATACGGATTATGGCACTTTCACCTTTCACTGTTCTTGCTGTGTGCCTTCAAGTCACTACTGACTAGCAATCCTAAGGAGGCACTATCACGAGGGTTCTTGGCAAGATTTGTTCAGAGGGGGTTTGCCATTGGCTTTCGCTGAGGCCAAGAAAGTGTGATTTGCCCAAGGCCACCAAGTGGGTTTCTATGGCTGCCTTTTACACCAGGGTAAAAGGATTTCCCCAAGAATACATTCCATGTGTGTTCCACTTGAATAGCATACCTAGTGAACATAAAAAAGGCTTGTTGGTGACAAGACCATTCCATAATAATCTAGCTTTAAAATTGCACTTTCTTTATGTGTATGTGTCTTTTCTTCATTGTTTCACACCTGCATTGTTTGGCTTATTCCATAAAGGGTTATTGCGGGATAACAGATGTACGGTAGTCACTGGAGGAGATAGCAGCACTTTTCTGTTATTGGAAGAGACAGCCAGATTGACAAACAGCCCTCTCCTACTCCAAATCCCAGTTTGAGACCAGGAAATTTTGTTGGGCTGACTGTTCCATTGAAACCCAGGACTGCTTCTTGCTCCTGAACTGTGGACTTGTGTAATTCTAGCACTGCTGGATTCCTGATTACAAGGGATAGTTTTATGCTCCAGTGGCTTTAAGATATAAAGCTGTATATATCAAAAGGTTTTACACTCTGCTATTTTGGGGTGTAAAAATAAATCCCACACAAAGCTAAACATTTTCAGTACTGACCAAAGGGGACAAAGCTGCCCTGGATGTCTCTTTTTCCCAAAACCCTGGGTAGGACAGCTCACAACATTCCCTTTTAAGGAACAAAGATGTCTTTTACATGCAGAGAACCAGAAAGAAAACTAAGTTTTATGAGTCTGGTTTCTTCTTTTTAAAGTTCTTCTCTTCCTGACAAACATCCACATAAGTTAACAAATTTGAAAGATTTCCCCCTTCTTTTGCTTACAGTCTTTTAGTCCTTCAATGTTTTCTTTAGAGATTCTGAGATATCTGTAGTATCTCAGGGGTCTGATGGCATGGAAAGAACAAATCTGCTACTGCTGGCTGCCCTATTTTCTCAATATTAAGCAAGATTTAATTCATCCTGAAATATTCTGAACCAACACACACCCATCTGGGTATTCCATTTCACACATTTTATTTCTTCTCTCACAGCTATGCTCAAGAAGACCATAGAAATTTTCCACTTTTTTCCACTACAACTTCCAAAAAGGACATGGCCACCAAAACAGCAACTTTTCCAAGTCCTGCTTTACACATAATGGAAATGAATCTGTAGAGCAAACCTAACAACTCCACATTCCCCCAAGCAATGCTGTAAAGGGGAAGAGCATGAAAGAGGGTAAGGTACTGAGATGTTGTGTTGTGTATGTGTCCCTTCAAGTCACCTGTCATCTTATGCTGATGACAGGCTTTTTCTAGACAAGGAATACTCAGAGGTGGTCTTTTCAGTTCCTTCCTCTGAAATATAGCTTACAGCACCAGGTATTTGTTGGTGGTCTCCCATCCAAATACTAACCAGAGCTGACCCTGCTTAGCTTTCAAGATCAGATGGGATCAGTTGCCTTTAGGATATTTAGGCCCCTATGCTAGGACTGATTAAATCAGTGGCTCGTAAACTTTTCTTTACCAGGGACCCCCTTTAAATATCTTTTGTTGCTTAGCTCAAGATTTAAAACCCTTATTATAATAACAACAATAATACCTGAAAATAATAATAATACAATTGCACCATCTGTTAAACCTTCCCTCAGAGGCACTGGAGTGGGGAGGAAAGATTTTTCTCCTACTTCTTCCTGCAAGTTTTTGGCTGGAGTGGACTGAATGGCAACATGCAAGCCAAGGCGGCCAGTCTTTGCCTTGGCTCCTGTCATGTGGCCAATACACTGCAGGGAGGAGGTGGACCAAACAGCCTTCAAGCCTCCGTGGACCCCCTATGAGGACTGCGGATCCTTGGGACCCCTATGACCACAGGTTAAGAACCACTGGATTAAATCATTTCGAGGGTGAGTACAACTCTGATCTCGCTTGGAAACAGAGATGAAATTAGGTAATTTTGGAGCCTGGACTTTAATGGTCTTACTGGGAGTGTCAGAGTTTAATTTAATCAATTAAAATATTTATATTCTGCCCTCAATCCAAAGATCTCAGGACAGTATACAAAAGCTATCTTACAATTTAAAACTATAGATAATTAAAATGATTGTAAAAGGCTAAAAACATATTAAACAATTTAACAGGTTAGAAAGAAAGATTAAAAGAATTTAAATAGTTTAAAAATATTTAAAACCATGTACATGCAAAAGTTTTAGAGCCTGTTTACACTGTAGAAATACAGCGGTTTGACACCACTTTATCCACCATAGTTCTATCCTACAGAACCCCTGGTATCTGTAGTATTTTGAGGCATTTAGTCTTTTCAGTCAGAGAACTCTGGTGCCTCACCAAACTACAAATACCAAGGATTGTATAGGATAGAACTATGGTGGATAAAGGGAGTCAAACTGTGTATTTCTGCAGTGTAGGCAGACCCTTAGTAAAATAAATTAGGCCCAAAGCTTTAATGAACTATATTTTCACTTGTCACCTGAACAACAGCAATGTTGGTGCCACACGGGCCTCCAAGGGGAGAGTGTTCCATAACTGGGATACCATAGCAAAGCTTCAGTTGTTGTCAAGCATAAAAATAATTATCTCCACTTTCTCTTGCCTACCACATCATTCCATGCTTTGAAACACCTTCTGCATCCATGATGTGATTAAGCCAAAACACCAAACATCACAAAGTGTTTGCCAAAATATCTTTCATAAAAAGCCATCCTTGGGAGCATTTTGGAACTGTTAGTTTACTTGAACCATCTAAAAAGGAAGAACTTCAGGCAATGGAGGAAAATTGCAAACATAGTTACCTGTAACTCATTAAACCTCCTTTGGCAACAAGATCATAATGAAATAACATTTCAAAGTGAATGCAAAGCATGAGAATAATGTTGAAATCTTTTGGGCGTGTGGGTATGCCATCAGTACAGTTTTCTAGTTCCCTTTGGAATTCCTGTTTTTATGGTACTTTCAGGCATTTTTCTAGTTTTATGACACTGTCTTAAGTGTCTTAAGGTTTTAATTTAACAAAGCAACCAATGCCATCTCCCCAAAACAAGTAACACAATGAGCAAAGCAACCAAACATAATAGATAATGAACTACTGGAGAGGTAGACAGATACCTCGTAGTGAGTTATATTACTTTTCAATAATAATTTCCCAACTTTAGAAATTATGCTTACCTTGTCCAAGATGTATTTGTTGAGATATGGCATGTACCCTTGACTTGATACCGGACCATCATCATCATCTTTGAAATGTTCTTCCAGTGCCACAGGATCATGGGGGATGCAAAGCACAGTGTAGAGGTTGTGAGAGAGCACCTAGGAAGGTTAAAGAAAAATAGACCTTCAGGACATTATGGGACAAAGAGACATGAAGGCCCACCAAAATAGAAAAAGAAAACTTGGGGTAAGGAGTGTTTTCCCTCACAAAGATTTTTCCTGCTGGAAAAAAAAGAGATTATGGGTTATTTTATTTTGCAATGATAAATAAAATATTTAAGACAAGCTCTTCATATATTTATTCCCTCACAATTATTTCTAAAAATGATGTAACAGGAAGACCTTCATGCAAGGCCATGTACAGGATCAGAACACTGCAATACCTGATCTTGATTTCCTTTTCTCAGTTCTTTTTACTGAAATTATTTTTACTGGAATTTATGCCTGCTCAGCACTATGGAGAACTAGAAGAGGCAAAATAATTTTCTGTATTTTGCTAATTCTGGTGGTTTCTTCTGTTTCCTTTCTTTCTTTTTGCTTGCTCATCATAAACCAAAAACAAAAAGCTTCCCTGCAGTGCAGGTGTTTTAAAAAAATAAAATCTATTTGTAACAATTATCTCAATAAACTATACTCTTAATATTCTAAACATTATAATTTTAATGCAAACCAAATTAGACATAATGCATCTTATGTTCCTGATGTAACATCAGCATTCAATCTATAAAGCATGAGCCAGTGTGGTGTAGTTGTTTGAGTGTTGAACTACACATCTGAAGACCAGGGTTCAAATCCCCACTTGGCCATGGAAACCTACTGGGTAACGTGAAGTCGAAGGCTTTCACAGCCAGCATCCATAGATTTCCCTTGGTTTTTTTCCAGGCTGTGAGGCTGTGTTCTGGAATAGTTTCTTTCTGACGTTTCGCCTGCATCATTCTCTGAGGATGCCAGCCACAGATGCAGGCGAAACGTCAGAAAGAAACTATTCCAGAACACGGCCTCACAGCCCGGAAAAAAACCAAGGGAAATCTACTGGGTAACCTTAGGCAAGTCACACACTCTCAGCCTCAGAAGAAGAGAAAGGCAAATCTCCTCTGAACAAATCTTGCCAAGAAACCCCCATGATAGGGTCACCTTTGAGTCATTTCTGCCTAAGTCGGAAATGAGTTGAAGACACACAACAACAATTATAAAGCATACTAATATTGCACTTTTTCAAACCAATTTCTGAAAATGTCCATTCCCCTCCCCCAAAACACACAGAAAAAACACCCCTACACAAAATGGTTTCAAAATTTCCAGAAATTTTAGTTTTCTGCTTGGGACCAAATTAAATATCACAGAAGTAGCTATGCTGGTTTGTTCACATCTTTTGGATACTCATGTGCCAAGCGGGGAGTAGGAGGAATGAGTGAGTGAATGAATGAGTAGGGGAACTAACTTTAGCACTGATAGGGATGTGAAGGTAAGGGGAGCTCAGTGCTAAAATTAGTCCCCCTCCCCAATTTGGTTTATATGGCTGCTCCAGAGACTAGAACACGGAACAACGGGTGCAAGCTCCAGGAACAGAGATTCCACCTCAACATTAGGAGGAACTTTTCGACAGTAAGAGCTGTTTGGCAGTGGAAAACACTCCCTTGGAGTGTGGTGGGGTCTCCTTCCTTGGAGGTCTTTAAACAGAGGCTGGATGGCTATCTGTCAGGGATGCTTTGATTGTGTATTCCTGCATGGCAGGGGGTTGGACTGGATGGCCCTCGAGGTCTCTTCCAACTCTACAATTCTATGATTCTATGATTCTAATGTAGACATAAAAATAAGAACCATGTCTGCCAATAACCATCTGATAAAATAAACATCCAACGCTTCAGAAAAAGTGCGCCTAGATTATGATACCTAAAACCTTGTAATGCTTTCCAATTTGATGCATGCATTTTAATGCTTCAGTTATTTAGTATCACAGCAAAAAGAGAATATCCAGTCCTGCAAAGGCATCCCATGATGTATTCCCAAACTTACATCCAGTCACCACACCTCAATACAAAGGAGTGAACTTCTTCTATAAACAAAGTATGGACCAAGGAATTTATTAACTCATCCAGACTTGCACCCAAATCATAAAAACCTTTACTTGGAAGCAAGTTCCACTAGTTTCAAGTGAACGTACTATCAAACTAGCATGCAGTCTTTTCTGTTGGTTGGCTAGACACAAGAAAGGGTAAGACCCTAGTGTATTGATTTTAAAAGAGATGAATATCTGGTATAGTTGCTTCTATTAGTACAGGTACTATTACTGCTGCAGTTCCCCCCCCCCCAATAGGGCTCATATGCCATTTACAGACATCTGACAGATAGAGATTCAACAGATTAAACTTGTACCACTCGTTACAGTAGTTCCATGCTGGGGACAGCAGCTGCTGCTGAGCATGTCAGCTGTCTTGTAGTAATTTTAGCACAGGAGGCTTGCCAGGAAAAAAAAATGGTAACCCTGCAGCATATTCATATTTATTATTTTTTCAAATTAAAAGATTACAAATAAAGTGAAAAAGAAGAAAACAGGGGGAAGGGGAGAGTAGGATATGATGGTGGGCAAAGCATACACATTAATATTAGATGACCGTATTTACAAAAACACATTTTCTTAAAGATGCCATGGAAAGGCAAGTCTCAGACATTCAGTGCTGGACAGGTTGCTTGTATCTCTTAAGCATACACTTTTATTACACAGTACCAGGAGTACTATAATAAAAGAGAAACTGTTGAGCATTTTCCTTCAGTGTAGAAGTAAGAGATACAGGTGACCCTGTCCTGCATTAAATATCTCAGCCCTGCTTTTCCATCCCAGAATTTCTGCTCAGCCATGAAAACCCACTTGGCGACCTTGGGCAAGTCACACACACTCAGCTTCAGAAAACCATGATAGGTTCACCTTAGGATTTCCATAAGTCAGAAATGACTTGAAGACACACAACAACAAAACATAAAAAGGAAAGGGGGAGCACAAAACAAAGGCAGTGATTCCCCCTCCAAAATTAAGCTGTATTTAATCATCATAATCTCAAACGTGACCTGTCATTTTTCACGTCCAAACTAGAACAATGTTGTTATTGAGTACTCAGCTGTTGGTGAGTAAATAATCTCCAAACAATGTAAAATTCTGTCCTTTGTTCTGGTATGAAGCAATTCTGGTATTGATATATGTGCCATTGTCTAGATGTGCTGCTTGCTGCAGATGTGTAAACTGCCACAGGTGACTTGAGTTTGGCAAGGCGGGTCTTCCAGAAGGCCAAGGAAATTAGGGGGATGAGCTTAGTTACCAGTCTGCCTAGGAAAAGATTTGCCTCAGCCAGAAAATTACTGCTCTCTGGGGCCTGACTGTCTGCCTGACAGACCCACTAAATGCAGTGTACGGTTGTCCCTCCGTATCCACGGATTTAAGTATTCACGGCTTGAAAATATTCTTAAAAAAATAATAATCCAAAAACCAAACTTTGATTTTGCCATCTTATATAAGGGGCATCATTTTGCTATGCAACTGCATATAGTGGGACTTGAGTATTCATGGATTTGGGTATCGACGGGGGGTCTTGGAACCAAACCCCAGTGAATATGAAGTGACAGCTGTAAAATATCTGTGACTGGATTTTCCAGCACCATTTTCTTTACTTAAAAGGAACTACAGAGGACCCCAATCTGGTTCAAAGCCAAGCAGCTTGAAGAGGTGATTTTATTTATTCATTTATTTCCCACTGTTCTTTATTAAGTGCCCCCCTCTCAATTGGCTAATATACAAATCAATTTAAAAACAAAGTAGTTAATATAGTATAAATAAAACAAAACACCAGACCTAAACAATATAAACAGTAGTAACACATACACACCATCACCAACAACACATGTTAGCAGTAAGAAGCAATGCAGAGAAGAAAACTGATTTTAAAAAATATCCCAGACAACTTTGGCTAGTTCCAAATTTAAAAAAACAACAACCCTTTTTCTACCTGCTGCTTGAAGACAGACAGTATAAAGACCAGAGTAGCCTCCTGAGGAATAGGATTTTCTATAAAAATGAAGCCACTGCTATAAAGGCCCTGGTAAACTCTGAACTGAACTTCAGTTAATAAGGAAAGCCAGAACAAAACTTCTGATGTGGAATAGACTTGGTGTGTGTGTGTGTGTGTGTGTGTGGCTTTATTTTAAACATTTGCCTTCCTGGCTGTTTCCCTAATTGAAATCCCTACCCCAAGCTATTAGTAACAAAGGAAGAAGATACATATTACATTATTTTGTACTTCTTTCCCCTCCCTCTTGGGGTAAATAGAACTGGGAAGGAATAATTTTGATCAGCAAAATAGAGCAGGGGAGAAGGGACAAATCTCCCAGGACGGTGGTATCAATACGGTTTGCAAGGCCTTGAGGTTACTTTTAGGCACACACATACAAAAGATGTTGGGAGATCTGGTCATAGATTTGCCATGCCTACCGTGGCCCTCTGATAAGGTCTAAACAGCCTGAAACAGAAATAGAATCATAGAGTTGGAAGAGACCACAAGGGCCATCTAGTCCAACCCCCTGCCCTGCAGGATTATACTGTACAATCAAAGCACTCCCGACAGAGGGCCATCCAGCCTCTGTTAAAAAAACACCAAAGAAGGAGACTCTTTCCAGTTCAAGGACAGTAAACAAAGAAGCTGACCCTAAAGACAGCAGTCAGTCACAGAAACTGGGTGAGGAAGATACCACATTATCTTTCAACAAATGCTAGATAAGCATTTCCTTTTCAAAAATAAAAAAGCCTTGGACTGAGATCTTGAAGCAAAAACTTGACCTTGTTTTGAACCTAAGCATGATTACATCTCCATGTGCCTTCCCTCCAACATGTCACATGTGTGTGCATGTGTACCCAAGCATACAGCTATTTCTAGATGCTACACTATTACTTCGTCTCCTGCTTGCTGATCCCTAGGGTTCTTTTACCACATAGTCTTAATTGACCAATTGGTTGCACTTTTAGAGCACCCAGTAATCAATAGTTCTGTGGATTCTTTTACACTGTACAGTTATACTACTTTGATACCACATGGTTCTATCCTACAGAAATCTTGGGATTTGTAGTTTGGGAAGAAACTAAAATTCTCTGCTACAGAGTTCTAGTTCTGTATTTCAGGTAGTATACTAGAGGATGCTGACAGTGAACTCGAAGTATCCTATCAAACTGAAAATTCCATGATTCCACAAAATTATAGAATCATACAGCTAGAAGGGACCACAGGGGCCATCAAATCCAACCAATTCATCAAATCCAGTATAGGGATCCACAGCTAAAGTATCCCTGACAGGTGACCACTCAATTCCTGTTTAAAAAGCTCTACAAAAAAAAGAGGGCACCACCTTTCAAAGTAGTCTGTTGGACTGTTGAACAGTTCTCACCATCTTGAAGTTCCTACTAAAGTTTAGACGGAATCCTCTTTCTTGAAAATTTAAAACTCTTATCTTCTGGAACCACAGAACAAGCTTGCTCCATTTTCCATATGACAGTCCTTCAGATAGTCAAAGATGGCTATCATATAATCTCTTAATCTTCTCCTCTCCATAACCCAATCCCTAAACAGTCTTCATAGGGTTGGCTTCTAGATCCTTTACCACTTTGTTCTGGACGTGTTCTAGCTTGTCAATACAGTATGCCTCTTAAACTGGCACCCAGAACAGAACACAATAATGCAGGTGAGATCTAACCAAAGCAGGAAAAAATGGTACTATCATTTCCCTTGATCTGGACACTATTGTTCTGTTGATGCACCTTAGAAGTGCACTGGCTCCCTCTTCACTATATCATACATCATGTTTACCTTGTGGTCTATTAAGATCCCTAGATCCTTTTCACACACACTGCTATCAAACCAGATGTCAACTATTCTATATTTGTACATGTGATTTTCCCTGCCTAACATTTCCCTGTTGAGTTTCATTTTGTTAGTACTGGCCCAATTCTCCAATCTGTTAATGCTGAATCCTGATTTGTTATTCTAAGACATTAGCTACCTCTCTCAGTTTGGTGTCATCTGCACATTTGATAGGCTTGCCTTCTACTCCTTATAAAGACATTGAAAAAAGCTGGTCACAGGATAGAACCCTGTGGCACCCTATTTATCACTCCTCTCCAGGATGAAGAAGAACCACTGATGAGTACTTTGGATTCAGTTTGTCAACCAGTAACAAATTCACCTACTGGTAGCATTGTCTAGCTCACATTTTCGCAACCTTATCAAAAGCCTCGCTGAAATCAAGATACACTGCATCCACAGCCTTCCTTGGTCTATCAAGCTTATAATTCCATCAGAGAGTCAGAGACAAGAGAGAGACAAGATTAGTATGATATTACTTGTTTTTGAGAAACCTATGCTGGCTTTAAGTAATCACAGCATTCTTTTTTAAGTGCTGACAAACTGTTCATTGAACTATTCTAGAACTTTTCCTGGTATAGATGTCAAGCTGACCAACTAGTAGTTGCCCGGGTCCTCTTTTTTCCTTTTCTGAAAATAGGAACAATATTCGCAGTGCTCCAGTTTGCAGTGATGTTGCCTGTTCTCCAAGAATTCTCAAAGATTATAATAGACGATAAGGTTGTCCACACAGTGAAAATACGCCTCACAGAATTCGCTCAGAAAATGAGCTGTCTTAATGGGATCCCACACTGTCTCATAATATTGTGAAGGAGGGAGGCCAAAAAGAGGAAAAGTATACGAGAAAATCTTTCGCGGCTTTTCCCAACTTTTTAAAAAAGCTCCACTGATATGCACATTTTTGCTCGTTCAGACAAGCGATTTGACATGAATCACTTCCCCATATAGGACAAAGTGCAAACCTGATTGGCAGGATGTGCACAGGGGGCAGGGCTGACTTACAGGGCAAGCACCATCTGCTGCCATGTTGGATTTTCGCTTTAGCGAGTGATCGCTAAGGTGATAAAATGGGAATTTGTGCTATCTTTCTCTCTCTTTTTTTGGGGGGGGGAAGGTGAAATATCACTTGTGTACATCATAGAAATAGTTTTTTAAAAAAACGTTTGGTGGTGGCAGATTTAAAAATATGGGTAATCCACTTGTGGCAGCTGTCTCAGCTACAGGCATGTGAAATTTATGGGGTCTGTAAAACCACTAAAACAGGTTGCAGCTGCTGCGACTTGCTATTACTGTGGAGCAGTCCATTTTTTCCCCTTCATGTAGACAAGCCCAATGGGTCTCAGATAAATCTGCAAGTTCCTTTAGTACCCTTTAATGCAGTTCATCCAGCTCTAGAGACTGGGACCCATTTCAAGTAGCTAGGTATTCCTGTACCATGTCTTTACTTATTTTGGGCTACAACCCCCCTCATTGCTTATATTAAAGAAGCAATAAGGGGGGTTGTAGCCATATATATATATATATATATATGTATATATATTCACCAGGTTGAGCACTCTTTTGGGGGGAAGGCAGAGGCAAGCAGTTGTAAAACAATTCCACTGTCTCTCTATTGCCAGCATTTGGTGATCTTCTCCATGCAGCAGAGCAACCTCCTCTTTGTTTTTCCACTTGCACTGTACATAGCTGAAAATCCCCCCTTTTAATTTTTAACTTCTCTTGCAAGCCTAACCTCATTCTGTGCTGTACTCTTCTTGACCTTCTCCATACCAATAGTTCCTGCTTGGTGTACTGTTCCTTGATGTTTTGACCTCCTTCCGTTGCTTATACATACATTCTCCTTTTCAATTCTCAACTACTAATCAAAAAATTCCTTATGCATCCCCCTGGTTTGTTTTGATGCCTCTCCACCTTCCTTTTGCATTAGTACTGTTACTGGAAAGAACCAAGACTGTTAAAATGGAATCAAACAGCTTCGTGTAGTAAAAATACAGTCCAAGTCCTGTCTCCCCAGCCTCCTTACAAAATACATCTTCTGTCTCTCAGTTAACACAAGTGTCCATCTTCATGCATCAACTGCCTATTGACTAAAGTCAGAATCATCCATGCCACAATATTACCAGTTACCATGACTGGTTGTGAAAGCTGGACAATGAAAAATACTGACAGATAGGAAGCCAACTCATTTGAAATGTGGCGCTGGAAGAGTTCTACAGATACGATGGTCTGCTAAAAGGACAAATGAATGGGTCCTAGAGCAAATTAAGCCTGAATTCTCATTAGCAGTCAAGGTGACTAAACTGAGACTGTCATAATTTGGATGAGATGACAGGACTAACTGGAAAAGACAGAAGTGCTCAGTAAAGTGGAAGGCAGTAGGAAAAGAGGAAGATCACACTACTGGTGAATTGATTCAATCAGGGAAGCCACTGCCTTGAGTTTGCAAGACCTGAGCAGGGTAGTTGATGACCAGGGCTCTCTTGGAGGTCTCTCATTCATAGGGTTACTATAAGTGAAAGTTAACCTGAGAGCAAATAACAACAATACCATCATTCCCCTGTTCTCCAGTGACTGCAATGTCTGCAATTATTTAGGGTGAAGACAGACATAACATTTTAGACCAGCTGCTGTGAGAGCATCTTTGGCACATTCAGTGCAAGCATACTTTTTTTTCCTCTAGTTTGTTAGTTCAAGGGGGAGGGAGGGGAGCATTTTATACAACCACTTGAAGCAGAATACAAGTGTGCATGTGGCTGACTGACTAGTCCCTGAGGTGTCATCAAGAAACCCAGCTTCCATTCAACCTCCAAAGCAATTTTGTATTTTTTAAAAAAGTTCCACTAAAAACAAGCAGTGTATAGGCAGGGTGGAAGGGACAAGGCTGATGGTGGGGCTTGCATTTGAGTCTCTGGTATGCATATCATATTTCAGTTGCAAAACAAACAAAGGGAATCTACGCAATTTTATTTATTTATGTAATTTATTTAGTTAATTCTTAGATTAGCAAAGTTCTTATGAAGCTAAACCCAAAGAGACACAGCATCAGTGAATCTTCTCTGTGGTATTAAGAATACTTCAGTTATAGAAATACTACAGAAAGTTGTAGTAATTAATAGAATTCTAACATAGGCTGTATGCCAGGATATCGCTTGAGGGGGGAAGAATGAGGGCATGGCCCTGCCAAATAAAATTCTGCTACCCCCATGAAATTCTCCTTCAGCCCCCAAATTTATAGCAGTAATTTAATTATACAGTTTAGGCATGAAAAGCAAGGGGGCAGGAAAAGTTACCAGAGGAACATGAATGCTGCAAATATAAGAGTTCTAGGAATGGATTATTTTTATTGTCTTACTCTTTGCAATGCTATAAATTTGGGGACTGATGGGAAATTTCATTTGGAGGGGCAGAATGCTTACTAGGGGGGCAAAGACCTCATTTGGCTCCCCCTGGCTGTATGCCCCGTTCTCCATATTTGCACATTTTCAAAATTTAGCTCTCTCTCCCCCACCTCACCAACTACCCCCCAAAATCTGCATTTAACCTTTTAAAACAGGATACATGCCCCTGTGTCTTGTTTACAAACAGATTCATATTCTCAGAAGCCTCTGTGAAGTGCTAGTCTGACTGTAAACAAGGCATGAAGGGAGCATATTGTTTGTTCTAAAAGAAAAGAAAGTGTTGTTTTTTTTAAATGAAGAGGGAAGACTGAAGGCAGTCTTGGGAAAGGCTTTTATCGTGTTATTGTGCCCCTCCATTCACTAGAAGTTGTTTTCCATTCATAATCTTTCCTTGTCTTTCCACTGATTCTTCAATCTTTTTCCCTGCTGCAGACAGTTCTTTGAGAGGAAAAAGGCAGAAGAACTGCACAGTGCCTCCTAATTGCTAGCATGAGGAGCCCTCTTGGAAATGTCCTGAAACTGGGAAAGATAGAAATGGTGCTGCTTCATAGTGTTTGCCACTCCTTTTTCGCTGTCCATCCTTGATCACTCTAAGTTTCCTGTTTCTTTCTAGTTACCCAGATGTTGCAGCCAGAACACCAAGTTCCACAACGATTTTCTTGTTCTGTCCCCTCTCTCATAAAACATCTTGGTGCAAACTGTTTTCCATCTTGTTTCCTTTGGTGAAGGAAAGCCAAGCTGAGCTTTGGGTGACCAAAGCAAATCAAACTGAAGTTTCCGGCTAAACATTTCCTGTTGGCATATACAAGGGATCAATCCCTTTTGCAATTCAGCAACCAAAGGATTCTTGCAGGTCATAAACATCCAGCCTTCTTCCATGCCTAATGTAATCAAGCATCATTGTACACTTACTGAATTGGCCATTGAGAGCCCTTAGAAGTAAAAGCCACTGTACCCACTGTAAAATTTCAGAAGAAAAAGCCTGCCACACTTTGTTAATCAAATCTAGGACAACTGCACTTTTGTTTATGGCTAGGAAACATCCTTTCAGGACCACCCTTGTGCACCTCAAGCCTCTTTTCATCATAATCTGTAAGTATGCTAGCACACCCAAATTTTCCTGCATTTAAATATCCTGTAATCTTTCTTTCCTCATCCCTTTCCTTATATTGCAAGCTGAAAACAGTCTGCACCTTGGATTGTTATGTATTGTTTCTGTGTTTAGGCATCACCCTCTTTCTCTTGTGTTTAGTAGGAAAACAGATAATGATTTCCCCCTCCCGCTTTCTCTGTTAGGGATAGGGAATGTGTGGCCCTTCTGCTGTTGTTGGGTTGAAAGACCCATGGTCTGTTGTCATTGGCTCTGCTGTTTAGGGCTGATGCAAGATACAGTACAGCAACATCTAGGGGGCCACATGTTCCCCATCCCTGCTTTTGATTTACTTCCACATTTCCTAATCTCACTGCAACTCTCTCTTCTCTTCCTCTTCTCCTTTGAAGCCAAGGTCAAATTTTGAAGCATTGCTAAAGCCCTCAATCATTTCATTCTCTTTCTCTCATTCCCAAGAAGCCTCATACTTAACCATTCAATTTCTGGCTGAGAACTTGCATCACCAGATATAGCTGACCCCACAAAGCCCATCTTAGAAGCCAGGCAGCCACACCAACCAAAGGAGTTCTGAGGCACCAGAGACTAAACAATTATGTGACCGGCCCCTTCTCAACAGTGAGTCAAGGTGCTAAAAGCAGCACCTTTGAATTCCTTCAGTTGGTGTGGGTGGCCTGGCTTCTAAGGTGGGTGGGTGGGTGGGCTTTGGTCATTGCAATGGTGGCACAACCGTTAATGTAAGCTGCAATAGTTACAGTGTCATAGGTCTGGCTTACAACACCATAAATAATAAAGAGAATGCCAGTTGCTGTTTATTACAGTCTTTCAACAAACCTTTATTTTCTGGGAAAGCATAGAACTTGACACATCTATGTTGCTTCCTAAGCAGTTTACAAGGACACTCCTCTGCTCAAAATAAAGAATATTGACATTATTCTTTGCTTCTGTTTTTGTTTGTTTTGATTAGCATATTAGTCAAACAAAGCTTGACCAGACCAACAGCAGTCTGGCCTCTGGTGGCAAACTGAGAAGTAATTTCCACTGGTATAAGATCTGATCTAAATCCCACCCACTCTTGAGCATTCATGTTGTGAAAGGGCTTCTTCCCTGAACACAGAAATATAATCTTCAGACATTTAAGAGCATGTTTCAATCAAGGGCAGTAACAATGTATGTTAATGCACACCGAAAGCCTTAGGATCACGAAGAAATGGTAATCTCTTCTTGTACCATCTTAAAGGGTTGCTAGGGTTAGCTCAGATGTAGTGATGCCAGCTCTACAGTAGCCACTAAGAAGAGCAGAGCACAGACACACAAAAGATATTTAGGGGAAACAGAACAAAATATAAGATTTGCTGTACTGTATGTATGAAGACACACCTGGGGTTATTAACTTTCTCTAATGACTGAAATTTATAAAGGAAGAACTAAAGAGTTTAAGGACTTTATCACACAAGGCTGGCAAAGTGGAATTTCAGCAGGATAATAGCATCTTTGGCCAGTACTTTTTACACAATGTCATGCCTGTCCTGCTGCTGCTTTGTAATCCATTCATTAGTTGAGCATACCTTTTCATTGATGGGTAAAACCCATCAATGGCTCCTAGTAATGCTGCTTTTCCATGACTGCCTTCCGTGCGATGGGTCCCATCTGCTGCAGTTCTGATACGCTTGCAGTCACATGGCATCAGTGGACATGATTCTCCTCGTCTTCCCCCTCCCCCTCACTATTCCCAAACAGGCTGTTTTCCTTTTCTGATTCTTTTCTTTTAAAACTGATTTCATATTGCTGTAATTGCACAATTGTGGTAAAGATAAAAAAAATGAAAACCAAAAGGCACGCTGGGTAGGGCATAGGGCATGAAGGTAGGGTTATGGAAGCCATGCAGAAGAGAGAACATGGGATCATAGATCACCAAAGCAGCACCACAGTGCTATTGCAGAGAAGTGTGATAATTAATGTTCCTAAGCCAGTATGTTTCCATTTACTAATGTGATTGCAGCGAGACAGCAGGCTGGTGTGATAAAGTCCCCAGACTAACTAATTGATTGTGGTATAAGCTTTTATGGACTACAAATCCACTTGATGAAGTGGATTGTAGCCTATGAAAGCTTACCCCATAATAAATTTGTTAGTTTTATAGCTGCTGAAAGATTCTTTCTTACACTTGCTGCAAGAGATAAAACTCCTCTCTGTAGGATTGAATTGTCAGGGAATTTCCTGTAAACTAGTAAGATGAAAATTAGACACAAATATAACCCAAATCAACCTAGTTTATGTATAAATGTGAGAGCAAGGGAAAGGGTAGGTAGGAGAGAGAAAAGGAGACAAAGTCAGTCAGAATTGAAACAGGAGAAAGATGAGATGAGAAGATGAGTAATATCACCGCTGTGGTTCTGCCCCCTCCCCCTGATCTGCCCAAGCCTGTCTGCACTGTCCAATTAGAGGCTGATGTGAGTGCTTCATTCTGGAGCTCATGACATCATCACTATCTTTTGCAAAGGAAAAAAAAAACACCAGTGGTGATAGGAAAGCTGAATTTTATGGGGGAGCAGCCAGAGTATGGAAAGTTACTTTTAAAAAATTATTCATTCCTGTTACTCATTATAAAGCTAGGAAAACAATTCATTATTGTTACTGATGGTGTTAGACAAATAGTAACTTGTTCCACTGCTCATTATTTTTCTTCTAATTTGTTACTTTTTTGGAAACAATGTTGGTTCAATAAGAGAATAACATAACACTTGAAAAAGTCTTGTTAAAATTCTTCAAAATTCTATTTAAAATAACTGGACCCCATTACTCCTTACACTAACACTACTCATCATTTTACTTTTGAAGTGTCCTTTGATACAACCTCATTACCAGAAAAAGAAAAAAAATTTAACACACTGCAGGTAACTATGTTATCTGAAAATTGTTAATTCCAAGCTGTGGGAGAGGTTTAAATCTTTGCTGCAAGGTTGAGAATCATGTGGCCCTTCAAATGTTGCTGAACTGCAACTCTCATTAGTCCAAGCCACTGTTGAGGAATGCAGGGTGTTGCAGCCTAGCAACATCTGGAAGGCCACAAGCTACCCACCCCTGCTTTACCCCTTTGCCACAGTTCCAATCCACTTTATCTGCACTATTTCCTCTTAACTACAGAGGCAGGAACTTTATGGGTTTAAGACAGAATTGGACAACAGAGCTCTAGAAAGTCCAAAACATTTGGAAAGCCAGAGCCTGAGAACCACTACTTTTAAATTCAAAAGAAAAGGAACAATAGCAACGGCTACCCTTCAGATGTGTTGAACTACCTCTCCCATGTTGTCTGGGAATGATGGGAGTTGTAGTCCAAAACATTTAAAGACCAGCAGATTGAAGAAGGCTGGACTAGCCTGGCTGACCTAGAAATCTACCTATGAAGATGAAATTCTAACGATGAGTGTTCTGACACTCCCATTCCAACACCAACCACCCTAAATCCAAACTAAATATAACCAAAAGCAAGAACTTTCTCATGGGAGTTCAAAGAACAGAAGGGTTCACAAAGACCTAGAAGGAAGGAATGTATGGTTCTCCAGATATTGCTGAACTACTACTTCCATCATCCTGACTACTGAACACACTGGCTATGGCTAATGGGAACTGGAGTGAATTGAGATCAGGGGGAGGGGGCTTAGGTTCCTTACTCTTGGCATAGATGAAAGTATTCCTTTGCGTATGTTGAACCCAGGTTGTTAGACTGCACATAAGAACTTAAGAGCCCTGCTGGATCAGCCCATTCTGTTTCCCATAGTGGCCAACCAGATGTTTAAGAAAATTAAATAATTAGATTTGGAGAAGGGAACTTATCCTAAGCAAAGGACTATTATCATATGATAAGGTTTTAGAAACCACAAAGTGGTAACCAGTTAAGTCTTCCCATTGACAGAACTGCTTCTGTCAACAGAAGGGCAAGGAGGCGATTCCAGTAGCCCCACATACACCCTTAAAATCTACTTCAGAGCCCTAGGGTACTCTCTGAGCAGATGGCAGAGATGCACAGGGAGCTGCTGGAAGGAGAAAGTCTTATCATGTGAGCAGAACTTTGCTTGCACAAGGTTAAATTTCACTCACAACATGGCAAGAGTCAACCCAATAGATGCTACATGTACAACTAAGGCCTTATCTACATGAGCAATTTACCCCTCTTTGTCCCCATCTGAGAGCCCTGCAGTCCATACAATGCAGGGCATTTGCCCTGATCTGCCCCCGGGCAGCCCTTATAACCCCCGAGCAGAAATGGGGCTCAGATGGGGGGAAGCTGGGGCAGGGCCTGATACAGCATTATAAGAAAATACTTTACTCTGCTGCCACTGGGAAAAAATAGAGCAGGCCCTGCATGTCCACAGAAGCCCATCCCAGCAGGCCAGCTGCCTGTCACCCTTACCCTTCTGGGTCCAGGAAGAGGTCCCACAGCATGTGACCAAGGATGGTCACATGCAGGGTGCCTTTGGTCATATGTTGCAGCTGGCTCCCTCAACGCTGGGAGGGCAAGGAAAATAGTGGTGGTGGCAGCTGCAGCGATGGGCTGGCATTCCTGTCTGGACTCTGGCCTGTTTCGTCAAGGTAACAGAGGAGACACGGGCCTGATCCATGACCAGGATATGCTGGTGGGAAGCCAGCGTATCCTGGCTCATGTAGATGAGCCCTGAAACTATAATTCTCTGTGCATTTTCCTGAGAACAACTCTGATTAAATACACTGGGATGTACTTCTCAAGAAATATGCATAGATGTGGACTGCCTATGCTATCTGAATCATCAGATAACAGCCACTGGAAATTATGTAGGTAAACACAATTAGATGAGGTGATGTGACACCATCCCTATAAAGATTTTGACCTAGAGACAGAGCAAGCCAATCAACCATCCTAGTTTCATTTTCACTGCTACTGCTGTTGAAAAAGTGTTTCCATTTTTCAGTCTGCATTGAACTTGTCTTTTCAAATCTCATATATTTTTCATCTACATCCAGGAGAAAAATCACAGTTTACACAAAGCTCTGCAACAGCTCCCAAAGGATGTTCTAGGGAGCTCCTGCTAGCCAAGGATCCAAGGAACTATCTTAGCTTGTCTGAACAAGTTCAAGGAAATCTTCCTATCCAAATTATCACTTAAGCCAAGTTTCTTTACACACCGTGTCTAAGCCCTCCCTCCAGCCCCCGTGATGGTAGGCAGAGCTGTGCTCTGCAAGGGATGGCATACAAGATCCTTCTTGGATCAGACCAAAGGCCTAGTATTCTGTTTCTCCCAGATGCATACAGGAAGCCTGCAATTAGGATATTAGAGGAAGCTAGCTAGCTCTCTCTCTCTCTCTCACTCTCTCTCTCTCTCTCTCTGTTGTTGCCCAGCAACTCATATATACCCACTGGGACAAGTAGCCATTGATAGCATCATGTTACATGAATTTGCCTAATCCCAATTTCAAACAATCATAAATTAGTGACCATCCCTATGTTTTGCAGGAACAAATTTCATGGTTTGATTATGTGCCATTTGAAAAAAAAAAAGGCTTCCTTTTGTATTTCTGACCACTTAGGTTCATCAGATGATACTAGATCTGGTGTTATAAAAGACAGAAGGGAAAAAAAACTCATCACACTACTTTCCCTGCCTCATGTACATTCTATAAACTTCTTTCACATCCTCTCCAGTTACTTGCTGTTTTTCTCTAAACTGAAAAGCAGTAAACTTTCCTCATAGGACAGTTTTTACACCTTCGCCAGCCCTACAACATTAGTTTTCAGAAGTAGCAGTACATGGTAGTCCAGGTACAGAAGCATCATAGATCTGCATAAAGCCATTATAATATTAGTTCTAGTTTTGAGCTCTTTCCTAATAATAGACACATGTGATCAAACATTTAAAGTTCTGAAATGTCAACCTTTCACATTTCCTAGAGCCTTAAAACATTTCTGAAAGACTCTCTCATAGCTTTGTCTGAGCTGTCATACGCACCCATGCCTTGGACAATCATCCAGAAAAACACTTTTGATTTTTGTGTGATTTTGTTAGTCATCCAGTGAAAGGGTTTCTTCAATAAATATACAAATTTTTAAATAGAAATTTAATAGAAAAAATGCTGCTAAAATACAGAACTGGCCAATCTTTCAACAAAGTTTGGAACCCTGTTTGTCCCTTCAGCTTCACCCATGAAATCTTAAGCAAGGGGATCTTGTAGCACCTTTGAGACTGAGAGAGAGAGATTGTAGCATAAGCTTTCGCAGAGTTGGTCTACTTCCTCAGATGCATTCCTCCATGCATCTGAGGAAGTAGACCAACTCTACGAAAACTTATGCTACAATTTCTTTCTTTCAGTCTCAAAGGTGCTACAAGATCCCCTTACTTACTGATATCCCAGTCTAATAGGGCTATGTTTTTGAATTCTACCACCATGAAATCTTAAGATAGTTTTCAGCTAAGTGGGGCCTTCCTGAAATATCAACAATCTGACATTCCTGGAAGCTTTCTTTAGTTCAACAGTCTATATTGCATTGATGAAAATCTAAAGTTTATCTTAGATTTTCTATGCCAGTGGATAAAAGAGCTCGGGACCCTGAATATTCATGGGACAGTGGTGTTAGCTAATTTCTCACATTTGTTCTTTCTTTAACCAAACCTGTTCCTATTTTTAAGAGTGCCTTCTTGGTAAGCATTTCTATTTCTTCATGCTTTTATGTCTCTTTCCCATCCTTTCTCTATCCTTATAAAAATAATTTTATAAGTTTGGTCTATTCTTATAGCTGCTGGGTAAGTGTTTGTTCTATGACATATTTATTTGGCTGATTTATGATGACTTCTGCTATTAAGGAACTTTACTGAAAGCACTAAAGAAAACTTTTATGAATCACAAAGCTGAGTCTTACTGTATCTTAAGAGGAGCAAATTGGTTGTGGAATAAGCTCTCATGGGCCAGAGCTCCTTGGGTTAGATACCTTTGGTCTACTAAACTGTATGTTGAAATAAATGTGTTAGTCTTTTGAATAAAGCAAGACTCCTTGTTATGTTTCCTGCAAAAGGGCAACATGACTTTTCTTCTGGAAGTGCAAAAAGGAGCCAAAGTAAAGAAAGTTTACTTTCTTTATCCATCCACTCATAAAACCAACCAAGCAAGAAAGACATGAAATGCATGCCTTAGTATCAGCCAGATCCTGCAACTGTGTCCTGATGTCTCTGCATTTCTGCTATAATCTACATGCAAATGGAACACTGACTTACTCAAGACAGAGGTCAGTAAGCAAAGGAATCATACAATCCTAGAGTTGGAAGAGACCATAAGGGCCATCTAGTCCAGCCCCTGCCCTGCAGGAATACACAATCAAAGCATTCCCGACAGATGACCATACAGCCTCTGTTTAAAAACCTCCAAAGAGAGAGACCCCACCACACTAAGAGACAGTAGCTCTTACAGAACTTGTAGCACCATTGAGACTAACTGTGTGAGAGAAGATTGTTGCATAAGCTTTCGTAGACTTAGTTTACAAAATGCAGATGTTGTTGTTGTGCGTTCAAATCATTTTGGACCTATGGCAACCCTAAGGTGACCCTGTCACAGGGTTTTCTAAGGAACATTTATTCAGAAGGAGTTTTCCTTTGCCTTCCTCTGAGGTTGAGAAAGTGTGACTTGCCCAAGTTCACCCAGTGGGTTTCCATGGCCAAGCAGGGATTCAAATCCTACTCTCCAGATTCATAGTCCAATGCTCAAACAATTCTCCCACACTGGCTCTTGCAGACTATAAACTGGATACATTCATTTTTAATGGCTCATGTGAATTTCTTCTCCATCCCTAGCAGCACCAATAAGCAAAAGAAGGAGCTCGCTAAAGTGTGGCGTCTTTTCTAATCCTGACATCAAATAGGAACATGGGCCTTTGGATCCACTCAGAGATCTGGGTCCCATTTTATTCCATGGACCAGCCCAGGTTTCAGGTGACAACACTATTGCACACTATTAGGCAGTGATGGTACCCTCAAACCAGAGCAAACCAGTCTAGCCCTAGAGCTGTATGTGGGCCTCTAAGGCTGTTTTTGTGGCCTCTAACACCCTGACTTCCCCTGACTTTCCTTTTTCTGACAAACAAGGCTTAACAGTCTCTCCATGAAACTGCCAGCAATGATTTTGAATCCTTTAAATAGTTCAGGGTTTAACTGTTTAACATAAAGAAAATAGTCATTTTTCAAAAACAGAATCAGACTTCCAAGGATGGAGAGGGGGGGCATTTGGGCAGTACATGTATCCCAGAGATGGGACAATAAAAAACTTCTTCATGGAAATGAAAAGTGGCATCTTCTGGCCATTTCCTTGAGTAGCCACACATTAGACTGCAGTGGGTAAAATGATCCATATGACCCCAATGCCCTCTAGGGCATTTCCCCCATGTTTTTGGCCCCATGCTATTTTAGGCCCCAAAGAGGCATTTTATTTAAACAGAAAGCAAACAGGGAATCACTTCCTGTTGCTAAAAAAAAGGGCCTCCCCTTGTTCTAAAATGGCCTAGCCCACCACTCAAATGGCCAAACCACCTCCTATAGGGTACGTGGGGGCAATTGGGGGGGACAAGGGGGTGCAGCCCTCCAATGTCTCTGGTGGGGACAAATGCAGCCCTCTAGCCTCCCAGAATTGCTCACCTCTTTATTAGACATTACTGTGAAAGTGGGTGTACTGGTATAAACTGTTGCATCTTGACCCCAACCAAATGGTTTACCCTGCCAGAAACCTCTCAGAAAAAGACAAGAAACCCATCAAACTGGGACCTTTAGGGAAATCCCTGTCTGAGTTAAATTACCTTGATGAACTTGCCCCAATAGAGACCTCACATGCTCCCAGTGTCTATTAATCAGCATAAGCAACATACCAGAAGCAACCAAATTGACTGAAGGCAACAAAGAGCTAGCACTAAATCCAACACTAGTCAGAACTAGAGCAGACTTGTTGAAATGAATGGAACCTATTAGTCCCAACTAACTTAAGCTGACACACACAGAGAGTATATTTTTTAATTAAGATTTTTCCAGATACAATAAAATTACAAAAATTAAAAGAGAAAATAAAGGCAGAAAAAGATTGAGTAAGGTAAGCCCCATTGATTTCAATGGGTCTGTTCTTGGCTTTATCTCTGGGCTCTTGGCCAGAAGACTAGCCAATTAAAATGTTTGCTCTTCATATGAAAGGACAAGAGCCTGCAAGGGGTAGCCTGGCCCAGGAAGGATAAAAGGCCTCAGTTCCATTCCAAAGGGTATCAGAGCTAGCTGTCTAGTCTACTGACCTGGAGCTATCCAAGGTTCTGCAATGAAACTTGTTTTGTTATATCTAATGCCCTGTAGACTCCAACTCATAGCCAAGAACAGAACACTTTATATGCATGCCTTCATAGTTCCTGATCAAGGTTCCAGATCACTTGGAGGAATCCTGTGTATATCTAGGTCTATGTACTTAAAACCCTCCTTCACACCAGTGACTAACATATGACCATCAGCAAGTATAGCCAAAGGGCACGATTCCACTTCCTGACTGAACCTAAGTACAATTGAATACATGAATCTTGTCAGTGCCATCACTAACACTGTGAGTAGATGCCTACATGTACATTTTACTTATAATCCTGTAAATTAAATTCGTATTTTTTGTTTTTACAGTCACTGAAAAAAGAGTAGAAATCTACACTTATTCCTGAGTGTGCTACCACCCAAAACAGCAAGAGCAATTTGCACACACCTTGGCTACAACTCTATATCCAGGAGCCTTCCATTCAGGATTAGCATTTGGCATATTGCATCTTTGCTTTGAAAGCCTCACTGGATAGGTTTCTACTTATTTGAGATTTGTCAGCCTTCGCCAACCTGGTAGTCTCCATTTTTATTTTTTATTTTTTGGAACTCAGCTCCCATGAACACTGGTCAATCTGGTCAATGACAAGGAATGCTAGGAGTGGTAGTGTAAAGCATCAGACTGTTTGGGAGAGATCTCTCTCTGGCTTTTCTTCACAAACGAAGATTCAGGAAGGACTCATCCCGTGCTTTCTGCAAGCGCTCTGATGACTAAAAAGGATGGTGCTATAGGATCAAGAAGGCTCACCACTATTTTGGGCTGGTTTCATGCTGATTAGTCAATAGATTCCTTTTTGCTACCCCTCCATATCTGTACTCCTGCTTAATGCAAGGCAGGAGTTCAGTCAGTGTCTGCGCCAGCTTGGGAAGGCCAGGTGTTTCCAAAGGGGTGTGGACAGGCTCATTCAAGTCTTGAGTTATAAGCATGCTGCAGAATACAGAGAGACACTCTTTCCCCTGTTTCTTCTGGCATTCCTAGTCCTGGGCAGGGAGCTATAATCTGGGCTGTGACAACATCTCCTCTGTCTGAGATCACATGATGGCTGGAGTGAACAGTATTCTTTGCTCCAATTCATAGCAGCAGCTGTGCTTGTCCAGTGTCTACTGGGTAGGAGACTTGTGGATTCTTGGCCCAGCTTCATAATTAGCACATCCAAATGTTCATTCCTGTTTAGCTGTTCTTCCATTCATGTGCCTGCCCTTGCCTAAAAACAAGAAGATCCTCTCCAGATTCTAGAATGGGCCCCTCCTCAGTATAGGCAGCATACAATCAATGAAATGCAATCCAACCTGTGTCTGCTGCAGATTTCACTGATGTTCACACTAGTGTGCATGTTAAGATGGGTGGATAGCCAGCTTACGGCTTGAGACATTTGCTGATTTACAATAATGTAATTCTCACTTAAAAGGAGAAGGAAAACTCTAATCCCAAACCCGGGCAGATGGTGCTCGTCCAGCCCTGTAAGGTCAACCATCTAAGAGAATGAAACTCTAATCAAGCCTACGACCCAAGGACCTCGCCGCTACCATCCATGCTTGCAAGGCCACAGCAGATGAACTTTTGGTTTAAAGGGTGAGGCAAGTTCTGTGCACATTGCGCTCCACCAGAAAAATTCATTGCACAGGCTCGAAGGACAAATCCAGTTCCAAAAAAGCCCTGTAGCGATAGGCGAGGGACGAAACGGCAGGTGTAAAGATGCACTGGAAGCCGCAGACCCAACCCTGCATGCAGGCGGTTCAGGACTTTGGTCGCTCGAGGCTGACCTGGGAGATGACAGTCTTGTTCGGCAGCATCCTGAACGACCAAGCAGCCGTTTTTAAGTAGAGCACTGCTTGCTCCATATGAAGAGGGGCCTAGAAAAGGTGGCCTAATGAAAGCTCATCCCCATATACCTGGTTGGCTAGCTGCGGCCAACGGGCATCTTCTGATGCAGTCAAACCAAGGCAAAGAAACAAAGGCACACACCAGCCTCCAAAGGTGTAAATAAACTGACGCTTGCATGCTGGAACATCAGAATCATGAGAGACTCTGCAGACAGTGGACGGCCTGAGCGTCGTTCTACTCTAATAGCTCCAACTTTATTTACAATCTTCTTCAGCATGATGCTCCAAAGGGCTACGGCAGAGCTTGAAGAAGACAATGGCATCTATATACATTACCGTACTGATGGTAGCTTGTTTAACTTAAGTTGTCTGAGGGTTCACACTAAGACTCTAAACTATCTAGTCCGTGGAGCTGCTCTTTGCTGATGATGCTACCCTTGTTGCCCACACAGAAGCAGCTCTGCAGCGCCTAACATCCTGCTTTGCAACAGCTGCAGAGCTGTTTGGGCTGGAAGTCAACCTGAAGAAAACAAAAGTTCTTTACCAGCCTGAACCACAGGATGAACACCACCATCCCCACTTTGCCGTCGGCAAATCTGTGCTCAAGTCCGTTCAGCAGTTCACCTACCTGGGAAGCATCATCTCCTCAGATGCCAAGATTGACAAGAGATTGATCACAGATTAGCAAAGGCATATAGCACATTTGGAAGACTTTACAAAAGAGTCTGGAGTAACAAACACCTGAGGTGAAGCACAAAAATCAGTGTGTATAGAGCCATTGTACTGTCTATTCTCCTTTACGGTTCTGAAACATGGGTCACCTATCGCCACCACTTACGACTCCTCGAACGCTTTCATCAGCGCTGTAAGAGATTTAATCCACACTTTCACTGCGTGTGATGTTATTCCAAGACCTTGATTCTCACCCCAAGGTCTGTCTCTCTAAATCAACCAAGAAGCAGTGGTGCCCCTGCCCCTGTGTTCCCCCAAGTTGTGCCCCAAAGGCCACTTGCACAATGACAGGGTCTAACATTATATGGGGCAAAGCCACAGTAGCCTTGATCACTCATTGTATTAGACACTTCAAAATGTTCTGTTTTGAAAAGCCTTCAATGTTTGAAGCCACTGGGACATTTCATACACGCTGACAACTACAGAGCACTTTTCACCAATCTGGCATCCTTTAGCTCATTGATTACAACCCCCAGGTATTGTAGTTTTGCCTGGAAAACACACACAACTGCAAAAATATATATGGGGTACAGGAGAGAGTATTTAAGAATAAAAGAGAGAATGATAGAGGTTGAAATGCCAAAAGTGCAATAGATACAGGGAACAACTGAACAAATATACCTGGAATAAAAAAATGAAGACTTAACTTGGAGATGAGCCCATTACTCTGGCAGTGGATATTGAAAGTTTCAGGCATAGGCATTGAAAAAGCTATGCTTTTGGATTACAACTCCTAGAAACCCGCAGACAACAACTCTGTGCCCAGAAGCTGGAAATTATAGTTTTAAAAAGTAACTATCCAAGCTCAGGTTGTGAGTTTCCCCGTCCTTTAATTTGACCCTGAAAAAGCTAGTCTTACGGCTTCTGCAGGTGGTAGAAATGTATGATGCCATGTCCCTTATCAGTACACTGGGCTTGTTTCTCTCAAATGAATGTGGAATTATAGCCAGCTTTTGTGTGGCACAGAACCGTGCTCTGCAGCAGGCGCCAGCATGAGTCAGGCGTGGAATGTTTAATGCAAGAGGAGAATGACAGCTCCTTTTCCCCTCACTGGTTAGGATGCTTTGAAAGAACTGTTGGAGTCTGGAACAAGCGTTCTGGATTCTAAGCAGGTGTTTGCCTTGAATCTTAAAGGGTGATAAGGTGATGCTTCTATGGGAATGCCAGAAAAGAGGCCAAAGCTCTATAAACTAGAGGGAAGAAGTGATGGCTTATGGTCAGAGTAGGTGGCAGGCCTTGGAACTGTTTTCCTGATATGTTATATGCTCAGGTGAAGTTACCTCAGTGTAAAAAGGATTCCAGCATCCTAGAAGTAAGGATTCTAAGGCCTGCATTCAATGTGGAAAATGGGGAAGCATTAGGTTCATCTAGATAAGATCATACATCTGTTTTGTCAGATTATGAAATCCATGTCTGTTTTCTGGACCTGAGGTATCTTAAGGATATCACCTCTCTGCCATAGACTCCCTGTGCAGTCTTAGGCAACTCATTCTTTCCATTTAAATTCCCCATCTGCAAAATTGAGAAAACAGTAACTGGAGTTACATATTTCTTGTGAAAATGAAGAAAAGGAAAATGTGGGAAGAACTTATGTTCTTGTATGGACAGGATAGTAACACTGCATGTACACAGCAACAAATGTCTTGAAGGAAAGATTGGCTGCAAACTAGTGTTGCATTTCCCACGTTCTGCTGCCAGAGAAAACTCAAATTTTTATGGAGGGGTTGTAGCTCAATGGGAGACTGCAGTCTTTGCAAGTAGAAGATCTCAGGTTGACTTTGTGATATCTTCAATCAAAAAGAGAGAGTAACAGATGAAGTAAAAGACCTCTCTCAGAGACCCTGAAGAAATGCCGCTACTCAGAACAGGCAATACTGGGCTGGTTGGACAAGTACGGTAAATATCTTTAATTTAATTTAACTTAATTTAATTTGGTATTTATACCCCGCTCTTCAAAGCTATCAGAGCAGCTTACAAATTGTTAAGCAATAACAATTTTACACATCTACACTGCATTAAGCAATTTCCAATGTGTATTAGCTAATTTCCACCACAAGCCGGGTACTCATATCTGATCTGGTGTAGGTCTGACCTATTTTCTTAACCATCTGAGTCCTAAAAGAAGCTACTTATTGTTCCTTTCAAAGTAGAAAGAGAGTGAGATTGGAAAAGAGATGTGTGGTATTTTGTACTACAACTCTCAGATTGCTCCCAAGCCAGCATAGCTGCTCACCAAGGCAGAAGTGGGAGTCTGGAACCTGTATCCCCACCACAAGCTCTGAGTAAGAGGCACAATACACTACCAGGTGTGATAACAGTTGAAGGGGACCATATTGACATTCTGTTCCAGTGCACTGCAAGTGCAGGGAATCCATAGCAAAAAATTCTTCTTCTGAATGGTATTCAGTTCTCTGAAGAATTCCACCTCAGTCATTTTTCTCCAGTACACAAAAATACCCATGTCCTTCACCGTTTTGCACAGAACATGTTTTCTAACACAGCAACCATTTCTGGCATGGGAGACCCTACCAGTGGCTATTATGCCACCACCAACATAGCTCAAAACATCATTAGGGTAAGCAAGCCTCTCTCCCATGACAAGGGGAAACATCACCCAAGAAGACCTTCTGCTATGCTTTCTGCAACCGGACTTGTTTATCTTGGATTGGTCTTTTTAGTGATCAGCGCGCTTGCAGAAAGTGCGGGATGAGTCCTTCCTGAATCTTTGTTTGTGAAGAAAAGCCAGAGAGAGAGAGACAGAACCATTTCTACTGCTATCCTCTAAATCCATTCCAAAATGTCTCTGGCCAGACTTTGACAGTGTGCCCCAGATGACGTCTCATCCATTGTAGTACTAAATGGAATTATTATTATTTACTCATATTTCCTGTCTACTTCCAGTCTGAGCAACTAAAGAGCAACCAGCTTCACACAGGTTACCAACTTTCCTTCTGCATTTCTTGGAATCACGCTTCCTAGTAATACCAACTCTCCTTCTGTATTTCTTGGAATCATGCTTCCTTGTAAAGCACATGGGGAGTATGTTGCTGGCAACACACAGAGAACACAACATCCATCCTCAAATTTATTAAGACAAGAGGAGGCCAATATATGCCTGCAGCACTCAAACTTTTCAAAGCCAAATCAGTAACACAACTGCTTTATGGATCCTTTTCATTTTATTTATTTATTTATTTATTTATATCCTGCTCTTCAGCCACAAGGCTATCAGAGAGACTTACAGATTGTTTTAAGCAATAGCAATTTACACATCTACATTGCATTAAGCAGTTTCCAATATGTGTTAGCTAATTGTCTCCACAAGCTGGGTACTCATTTTACTGGCCTACGAAAGGATGGAAGGCTGAGTGAGCCTTGGAGCCCTTGGAAATCGAATTTGCAACATGGTGACTTGCAGTTCTGGCATTTAACCACTGTGCCACCAGGGCTCCATTTAATCCTAGTTGAGACCCTTCTCCAACTCTGCACCATTAGAACTTGTGCAGTCCACATTTTTAAGATCAGCTTTCCAAGCTCCAAAATATGTCTCTAACACAACTCTGAGACTAGAGTCAGGCTTTATGGAAGTGGAGGCCAGAGTGTGGGTGACCATACTCAGCTATTGGCTCAGACTATCCCTCTTCCCCACTGGCCTTGCTCCACTAACCTGGAATGATTTGTAGTCCAGGTAGAAACAGACACTGATGACTAAATTTTAAACACTGGGCTTTTCTCCAGATCTTCTGCTTAGCATGGGATATGATAGGGCTAAAGCAACTATTAAACAACGGGTGGTAGATATAGAGCAACAGCTGAATCTAGCCAGTGCTCCAACCTTTATTGTTAATGACTCCAACAGATATCTGGCTACACCTATGGCATACGTAGCAAAATTAGAAGTACCTAAGCACCAGAGGGCTTTTACATTGGCACACTGTCATGCCCTCCCCTCAGCTGTCCTTGAAGGCCGATACAAGAAGATCCCCTTCTTAGACAGACTATGCCCCTGTAACTCTGGACAAATAGAAATAACAGAGCATGCATTACTGCAGTGCTCATACTACAGGGACATCTGTCTCAGTCTTATTTCACCCTTATTACATACTTACCAAGGGCACACGTCTACACTTCTCTGTTGCTTTCAGACGCCAGCCCTGGTACAACATATAATGTTGCCAGATTCTGTGCAGCGGTGGTTAAAATCCGTTGGGCATTGACCTCTGCAGTAAAATAGTACCAACCTTGATATACTTATCTTGATATACTGGAGCTATACAATCTGAAGGGATGTTTTACATACTATTTTTAACCTGTGTTATTGCCCTCTTTTTATTCTGTATCCGCTTTTTACCTGTGCTGGTCTATGACTGTAATAAAGATTCTATTCTACAGTATTCTATTCTATTCTATTCTATTCTATTCTATTCTATTCTATTCATGCTTCCTAGTAAAACCAAGCCACCTCTAGGTTGTTTTTATTCATTTGAAGATCAACAGTTGTCAGATGGCTCAGCTGACTGAGTCACAAAGCTTGAGCCTGTGAGTTCTCCGTCTGTCACAGTTCTCCCTGCATTTTCAGCAAATGCAGAAACCACAGTTTCTCAGAGAGCACATTTGTAAAAGAAACTCATATGATGGTCCTTCCTAAAGGAGAAACCAAACACGAGAAGCTTCCTAACAAACTGCCCAAGGCTTACTGAGTGGCCAGAAGGTAATCCTTCTTCTCCCCCATGTCAGACTGGACATGTGTTACGGGACATACATGGACGAGATGTGAGGTCCCCACGGTTGCCAGCATAGGACAAAATAACCTGTAAGTAAGTTCCATTGAACACAGTGGATTTTCTTCTGAGCAGATGTGCATAAAACCACACTACTGCTTGTCACATTTGGTGGCTTTTAAGGTGGGAAAAACCCCATTTATGATTAAACAATTCTCCTCTCTATAACTAATCATCTGAATTTGCTTCTCTCTCTGTACTTTGCTAGATCCAGTTCCCATTTGTATTTTCATTTCTCTCTTCACAACTGTTCTCTATCATCCAGAAAATTTATTTCAATACTTTTTCTGCTTTCGAGGTAATCCAATTCCCAATTCAAGGTAATCCAATTCTAACTGTTCTTGTACTTTATCTAAAAAGTTACTGTTGATGCTCCAGTGGTTGGACTTGAGCTCTAAACAGCACAGAAATTGTTTCCTTAAATATTTTCTCCTAGCAGTTACAGCCAATCACACTGCTGACGGGCAACACCAAGGCCCCTACTCTGACCTTTAAACTAGATTTGAACTAGACCAGAAGTGGGCGAAGTGCAGCTCATGGGCCTCATGTGGCCCTTGGAACCCCTATGTATGGTTCCTGAAGTCCCCATGTAGAAGTCCTCAGTCCCCTTTACATGTAATGGTAAAAAAAAAATACACTTTTTTCAGGCTGAGTGTTTGGTCCCCAAACCAGCCAAAATCTTCCAAAAAGTGGTTTGATTCTCCTAGCCCTCCAAAGCTCCCCCTTCCCAAAACATAGGGGGGTTAAAAATTGGACCAAAATCAGTCAAAATGACAACTGGAAGTGATGGCACATATCAGTTCAAATGCACTGAAATGCACTGCTGCAGCCTACCAAGTGGGCACAGAGAGGAAAAATGTCCCCTGTCCCTTGCGTAGCAGCGTACTCCTGAATTAGACAGCCCTTTAAACAGCGGGCTGTCCCCTGCAAAGTAGGACAACCTTAACCAATGCTATCGATCTGTCTCTTGATCAAGTGATTTTAAATTTTATTTTTTTCATTAGAATACTTATATCCTGCTCTACATTTAAAGATCTCAGGGTAGTACACAACAAAAACAATTTGAACATCTTAATATTTAAAACAGTGAAAATAAATTACACATTCTAAAACCTAATGAGATATACAGTTGTCCCTCCGTATCCATGGATTTGGTATCCACGGATTTAAGTATTCATGGCTTGAAAATTTTCTCTAAAAAATAATAATCCAAAAAGCAAACCTTGATTTTGCCATCTTATATAAGCGACACCATTTTGTTATGCCATTGCATATAATGGGACTTGAGTATTCACAGATTTTGGTATCCACAGGGTGTCCTGGAACCAAAGCCCAGCGAATATGAAGGGACAACTGTATAACAATTTTAAACCAGTCAAACAGTTAAAACCATGTACGTGTAGAAACTGGATAAAAGCCAGTAAACCCTAAAAGTTTTAACAAAAAGCTATTTTTATCTTGGTGTCAGATAAAGGTTGGCACCAACTGGGCCTCTAAGAGAAGGGCATTCCACCTTTCATACACACAACAGAGCAGGCCCTTTCCCATATCCTCAGACAGTGTATTGCTCCCACTGGTGGGATACAACCTGCCAGCCTTGACAGTGCCTTGGTCCTCTGGTGAGGCAGAACACTTCAGCAGCACACCCACCCACTCCTCATTCTTAGTGAAACTGCAGAAAATTTCAGGGGGGAGGTCTTCTGCATCAAGGCTTGGATCACGCAGAAGTTCCTGCTCCCAAGCTCAGCACGTTGCAAGAACTATTCCAAGCTTCTCTCATGATGAGGATGGGTGGGGTGGTTCTCCTTGTACACAAAAATTTGGGACAGTGCCAAAGCCATCACAGTTCACAAGCTTCCTTTATCACATATGTTCTCAGGCATATAGTGAGGAAGGAGTCACAGAAAGCATAAATAACAGTTGACTAGTGAGACAAGCCAAAAATCTGTTGGCTCCTTCTTCAATTGAAGAATACTACTAAAACAATTCTCCAAGAACTAGGAAGAAGGCTCCATCCGGGACAGTCCTACTTCTATCTTCTTACTCCTGTCCCTACGTTGTAATTGCATCCAGAGAAAGAGGAGGAGGAGGAGGAGGAGCTTGTGTTCTTACGGTAAAAGGGAGCATGGCTTGAGGTTAAAGAATCTAATTCGACAAAGTTAGGCAAAGCAGCTTCCTTTCTTCCACCAGCGAGTCTGCATCTTTGAGCAGGTCATGTGATAATTGCTTCTTCTCAGAAGCGGCAAAACACGTTTACAAGGTGGTTTAATTACTTGAGTGAAAAATCATAATATGCCTAGACTTCTATTTGATATAAGCAGATGTAATAGAAAGGCTTTTTCACAGCATCAGATAGTAAAAACTCAGCACGGCTTGTCCCTTTATGGCAGCAACCAGAGAAAAACTAGTTTGTGCCCTTGCTCAAACTAGACATTTATAGAAATAGGATTCCACTGCCATGGCATCATCCTATGGAATCTTGGGTTTTCTAGTTTGGTGAGGCACTAGAATTTCCTGACTGAGAATTCTAAATAGCCCTCCTTAAACTGCAGCTCCCAGAATTCCATAGGATGAAACCATGGCAGTTAAAGTGGAATCACAGCATTATAACTGTGTAGTGTGAAAGACACAATGATAATGCTGTGATTCCACATGTGTACTGTGAAAGAGGGAGCCAGTGTTGCACAGTGGTTTGAGCGTTGGACTATGACTCTGGAGAGCAGGGTTTAAATCCCTGCTTGGCTATGGAAACCCACCGGGTGACCTTGGGCAAGTTGTACATTCTCAGTCTCAGGAAACACCATGATAGCTTAGGGTCTCCATAAGTCAGAAACAATTTGAAAGCACACAAGAACAACAACAACAACAATGTGAAAGAGCCCATTTCCTGTAGACACAGTATCAATACTCTATTCCACAGCATACTGTGCTGCCATTTTGAGGAGATGACAAAGGATCGAAGCCTTCATTATGTCTTTTATTTAATTAATTTGTATTCTATTTGGCCCCATTCTTCCTTTGAAGAGTTCAGACTGACAACTATGGTCCCTCCTCCCATCTTATCTTCACAATGACTGTGTGAGGTAGGTCTAAAGGTTAGAGAACTTCATCAATAATACGGATATGAACCTTGATCACCATGATTGTTTTTATACAACACTGGCTTGGTCTGGCCGATACTATAACTCAAAAGATTTCTAGAGCAGGACATCCCTCTGTGAGCTTCCTCTTTTAATAATGTCTGGAAAGAAAGTATGGAAGAAATAATGTACAACTGTATAGATTTTGGTATGCACGATGCTTAACTGCCTTTCTTCTCTTCAAGCAAAAGATCAGATTGGAAGAGGGTAATGGAGAATATTGTCTATTGCCCCGCTGTTGCACAGTATGGAAATGTTACTAATACATCCACCACCAATATCATCACACTCTACACAACAGCTAGCAGGCTTAACGGTTTCTCAGAGTGCTTGCTGCCCAGAATGAGACTGGCATAAGGAAAGGGATTTACAGGAAATATTGCAGAACTAGTCCAAGACATTTTGCTCCCCAAGGTGAAGAACAAAACGGCTTGTCCTTTCCCTTCCATTCCATATACAGAAGCTGGCTAGACTAACAGCTGAGTACTACTTCAGGATTGAGGACAGAAAGCCAGCTTGGGTGGTGCACATAAGAAAGTTGTGTAGGTCAGTTGATGGTCCATGCACTAGGGCCAGCCATTAACTGCCAGTCCCTGACCAGCTGGAGACCAAAGGCTTTACATATGTTTGACTAGATACAGACAGATAGGGTTTTCCCACCATGAATTTGCTACGAAGTAATGTGTTTTAATCTTAACAGATGGGTTCAAACAGAAATGTTAAGTTCACAAGTCCCCCCTCCCCCGACAGAAAGCACGCAGGTTTAAACAAGAAAGAAACTAAAAATCACATGACAATGGTCTTGTTGCAACAAGCAAAGCCTAAGGAGATCAAGTAGTAGCAACATGTTTCACACCTGCAAAAAATCCCCTTTACTAAACAGTACAGGAAGCCACAAATGCCATTGCACCCTCTGCTTTTTACAATAACGTCAGCTTTAGAGATTTTGAATTTGAATGTTGCTTTAAAGGCTTTGAATGTGTTCGTGAACCTGATAGGAAGAGCAAGGCTCTAGAGATAAGCAGGCTGGGTGATGTTTAAGCATGCCATAATTTCATCAAATTACAAAACATTTTACCTACCAGCAGTGGCTTCAAAACCACGAGGTTCTGCAGATGTATGGCCCTAACAGCATACATTTCAAGAAAAGTGAGTGATGTATACAACTCAACAGGAAGAAAATCTTACTGCTGACATTAGAACCATCAATTTCTGCATACCACAGAAAGAATACCGGTGAAGCACACAGTAGTTTTACAACTATACTAACATATCACAAAGGCTTTACAGATATGGTCTAACACATCAAATTACCATGTTTTTCTTCCGAGCAAAGCCCCAGTGCTTTTATACTGCTGCACGGCAAGCTGAACAGGTGATGTTCTCCTCAATATTACATCCCAGGACTGGGAAAGTGATCACCTATTAACGTTTTGCCTATGACACAGAAAACATCTCTTACCATAATCTCTTATGGTAAGAGATTAGCTTTTTTTTTTCTTGACTATAACCAGTTTTCCACTTCTTTTGTACTATTGTACTATAGTACTGTGCTGTATAGTTAAAGGAATTAATATAACCAGTGGAAAAAACAGTGGGCAGGGTTTTGTTTTGTTTATTTGCACTGTTTGTGTGTGTGGCAGGGGGGAGTAAACACAAACATAAATAGCGCCAAAGAAGAGGTCTACCATTTCTTGTAGATCTGTTAACTGACCACTGGTGAGGCTTAGGCATCAGTTGTCTAGGAGGGTTGATTAGATCAGGAGTCCTTTCACACTGCATAATTATAACACTATGATTCTACTCTAACTGCCATGATTACATCCTATGGAACACTCTGGTTTGTAGTCTGGTGAAGCCCTAGCATTCTCTGGCTGAAAATTCTAAGTACCCCTCCCTAAACTACCAACCCGAGGATTCCACAGGATGAAACCATGGAAGTTAAAGTAGAATCATAGCATTATAATTATGTAGTGCGAATGGCCTTGGGGACACTATGAAATCCCTATATCTGGTCTACCACTCCATTAGCAGTGGGTAGAACAGCTGTCCATCAATGGGCAGACTTGGGCCGGAGTCTTCTTATGAGTCTCAGCTAGAGTACACCCATAGTCTTTACCTACATGCTGATTCACTATTCTGCAACTGATTAAATGCACCTACTCTAATTGGGAGTAACTAGTAGGATTCAGGCTATGATGTCAGGCATGTTTGCATCCACAGCCAAAACCTCCAATCCTTTTGCTGGCTCCCTTCCAACCTTCCAGGCATTACTTAATTTAACAGTTGCTACAATAAATTTCACAGCCCAACTCGCTTTGCCCCCCAAAAAGTTCCAATACACAAGGGGTCCTTTCACACTACATAACTACAGCTCTACGATTCCACTTTAAACTGCCATGGCAAAGGTTTACACAATTCTGGGATTTGCAGTTTAGGGAGGGGGATTTAAAATTCTCAGCCAGAGAGCTCTTCTAGCACTGCAACAAACTACAAAGCCCAGGATTCCATAGGATGAAGCCACAGCAGTTAAAGTGGAATCATAGTACTGTAGGGAGTGAAACAGCACTAGGACACTGGATAACAACATTGAGTGGACCATTCTGCTGAGTTATCACGCAAATTACTCTATCTCCCCTTTGCAAAATGGGTATAAAACGACTGGGGTACACTCCAGGGCTGGCATAACCCATATTTGATCAGTATTGGCCTTTTTCCTCCTCTTTGCAATACAGAATTAATAAAATTCTTCATTATCTGCATTAGCAGGGCAACTCTTAAAAAATGATTACAAACTGAGGGGCATAAAACAGTAACAGGACTGAAATTAAAATCTGAATTTAAGACAGTCACAAACACTTCCTTGCTGTTATCATTTATTTTGGGTTAGAAACAGTACAGTGTAATCACAGCTAGTAACTGCAGTCAGCCCTCTACTTTCACAAGGGTTAGGGGTGCAAGACCCCTGGGAAAATGAAAAAATCACAAACGTAAATAAAAATCGCAAATGCCATTTTTAAAAACCTGAGATAATTCTAGGATTCTCTACGTCCTCCAGGGTGACTCTATTGACAACGTCCGGTGGAAGTTGGCCATAGAATCATGCTGAAGGACCTACACATGCCTTGAGAGAACATATTAATCAAATCTGCACATCAAGAGATCCACAAATGCTTAAACCACAAATGTGGAGGGACAACTGTACAATGAATATGACTTCCTTCATTGGCTAAACCAAAACAGAACAGCACTGCAAAGGGGGTGTAGATGAAAATTCCAGATGCAGAGAGAAGAAAGCAACTTTTTATTCTAGGTCCAATGCATGTTCTTCTTCATGGGCACTTTGAATATAAGAACAATAATGGAAAACACTCCATAACAGAACCTTCCCAACTCACTGGCTAAACATACTTAAAGAGCAAAAGAAGAAGCAGCCCTATTTCACAAAACAAATGAATGGGATAGCACCTATACATTTGGCTTTGTATCTTTGGTTCTACCATGGCTAGAGACTTTCCTTTTTAAAAAATGAAAGCTAGCAACCTGCATATTATGACTTAACTGTGCACATATATGCATGCTCTACTCCAGTGACGGGCAACCTTTTGAGCTTAGTGTGTCAAACTTCGCCAAAAAATTGAGCATAACTCGGGTGGTGTGTCACTTTGAGGAAAAAACATGTATGCGTGCAGGATTCCCACTTTGGGGAGAGGGGAGAAAAGTGGGACCGGGGCTTCAAAGCCCCGATTGCTACTTCAGGGAGGGTGGGGGTAGAGGAGGAAAGTGACAACCGGGGCTTCAGAAGCCTTGATCGTCACTTTAGAGAGGGTGGGTGGGGTAGAGGAAAGTGGTGACCAGGACTTCAAAGCCCCAATTGCCACTTTAGGGAGGGTGGTGAGGTTGCAGGCGGTGGGGAGGAGGCCTACGGCCGCGTGTCATCAGAAATGGCTACGCGTGTCAGTGCTGACACGCGTGTCATAGGTTCGCCATCAGTGCTCTACTCTTACCTTTCTCTTGACAAATGTTCATAGTTAACGGCATACCATGCAGCTGTGGACAAGTTTACATAGGGACCACAAAATGCAGTGTGCAAACACGAATCAAGGAACATGAGAGAACTGCAGACTGGGCCAACCAGAAAAATCAGCAGTAGCAGAACGTGTTATAAACCAACCTGGACACAAAATGTTATTTAAAAACACAGAAATTCTGGACCAGGTCAACAACTATCATGTCAGAATGCACAGAGAAGCTATTGAAATCCACAAACACCTGGACAACTTCAACAGGAAAGAAGAAACATTAAAAGTAAACAAAATCTGGCTCCCAGTTTTGAAATACAATAGAATTAAAACTCAACACTTACAAAGGAATTCCACCCAGGGACAGGGGGATTCCCAGCAGATAATGGCCCATCAACCAACCATCAGCCAAACAGACACTAACGAGCCTTGCATTTCTATACCCAGAAACTAACCATTCAATTACACAAATTTACATATACTCCCCTACAGGGGTTCACAGCATATAAACCCCAGACACACTCCTACCCAACCATTCTCTGAAGATCCAGCCACAGATGCAGGCGAAACATCAGAAAGAAACTATTCCAGAACATGGCCTCACAGCCTGGAAAAAAACCAAGGAAAATCTATAAATATAGGATAGTTTTCTTTTACCAGAGCTTGGAAAAGTTGCTTTTTTTGAACTACAACTCCTAGAATCCCACAGTGCCATGCTGGCTGGGAAGTTCTGGGAATTTTAGTCCAGAAGAGTAATTTTCCCCCCCAAATTCTATCCATTACTCACACTTGTCCCATGTCACTTGTTCCAGAACCCAAACTAAACAGTGACTTGCTTATTCTTTATTTCAAACTGTCACCAATAGCACAAAATACATCCCCTTTATTGTGGGATAATATGACGCTAAGGGGGTTGTTATTTTGAAAGAACTCTGTTCATGGAACTCTACACCTTTGGCTACTGACACGCTTATGTGCTATGATGCACGTTTGTAGTTTTGCTAAATCAGATCAAGTGTCCTTCTAATCCAGCATCCTTTCTCCCTTATAGAAGGTAACAAGATGTCCATAGAAAAGAAGCAAGACATGAGGGAAATAGCTTCCTCCTGCTGTTGTTTAGTGACTGGTACTGAGAAATATGTTGCCTCTGGCCCTGCAAGTAGCTATATACTACTAAAAAACACCGGTACAATTTCTCTCTCTCTCTCTCTGGCTTTTCTTCGCAAATGAAGATTCAGGAAGGACTCATCCCGTGCTTTATGCAAGAGCGCTGATGATTAAAAAGGCCAATCGGAGATAGACAAGTCCGGTTGCAGAAAGCACAGCAGAGGGTTTCCTTGGGTGATGTTACCGGGTTGTGATTCTTTCTGCGTTGTCGTTTCTCTTCAAGACTTGTTCGGCGTGAGTTCTCAAATAAGGCTGCTGCATTGTGGATTGTGTGTCTCCATGCCTCCCGATGTGAGGCTAGGGCGGACCATTGTTGGTGATCAATTTGGCCGAGCCTGAGATGTTGTTTCAGGGAGTCCTTGTATCGCTTTTTTGGAGCGCCCCTCTTACGCTGACCCATGGTGAGTTCACCGTAGAGTACTATTTTTGGGAGGCGATGGTCCTCCATCCTAGACACATGCCCTGCCCAGCGCAGCTGTGTTCTCAATATCATGGCCTCAATGCTGGTGATCCCTGCTTGCTCAAGGACAGCAACATTCGTCACATAGCCAGTCCAGTGTATATTTAGGATTGTGGGTACAATTTAAATAACATTTTAATTGTTAAATTGTCTTTGTTGGAAATATTTAATGACTTAGTTGGAACACAAGCACTTTCACATACTTTACTTAGGAAAAAATGTAGATACTAAAATTGATTAACTTACTACTGTAATGTAACATGCTTGATCTGTGTGTATAAATATGTGGACATGATAGTCACCTGAAAAAAGATAATATAACTTAAAGATTACTCTAGTAATGTACCCATTGCAAATTATCCAGTTGGAATGGAATAGCATCCATTATGACAGTAATTAATTCTACACAACAATGTATTTCTAAACAATGGCAGAAAATCTTTCAGCTCCCATCACTGAACCTTACAATACCTGGGCCTGTGTATCATACAGGCAAATCAAAAGCAGAAAGCTCACTGCTTAAAAACAGATACAGGCTGGATCTCTGCTGACAAGTGTAGCAAAGTCAGTATGACATATAAACAAACAAGAAAACAAAGCCTGTAGTGACTGGCGAATGCATGGGCAGTTATACTGTATAGGCAGTCATGATGGGCTTATGATGCAACCACCCTTTCTGGAACTAAGCAGGCTTTATGTCTTGCCATTGTCTGGATGGGAGACCACCTGGAATTTCCTGTATAGACTACCATACTTTTAATTCTATGAAGAGTTCGGAGACATGGTTTTTTTTAATTTTATTTTTTGCTAAGCTGGTTTGGAGAATGTGTAGTAAACCTCCCCCAAAGTTACATTTTCAAACTTGGAAATATACGCACAAAAAGGAAACTACAATATCCTTTATTTGGGAGGGAGAGGTGGATTTTTTTTGCAATTCAAACTTGAATCTATCCACAAGTAGACCTTCAAAACCTGTCAGCATCTTGACTCCTCTCCCCCATCTAAAATGTCTCCCCTTCTCCCCCATCTAAAATGTCTCCCCTACTTTAATAGTATTTGAAGCTAAGAAGTGGAAGTTGCTAACACAAGCATATAAAACATTTGCTTTCTTTGCAGTCAGCAACATTCCATGAAGAAATAATGATGTAATGACTGTGATGTCTCAATGGCTGTTTGTTTTGCTCTTTACCCTTCACTCACTGCCATGTCTCTGCAAGTCTAGCAGCATGTATACATACATGGTTTGGCCCTCATCAGGACTCCCTTCCTATGCTGCCTGTTAAAAATTCCTTTTCTCAAAAGCCAAAATGAGCAAACACTCCCACACCTAAACCAAGCATAGTGTGGAGCAGCCAGAAACATATTTTTTTAAAAAATTGGACCCACTCTAAGAGTTGCATTCTTACAAACCTGGGAAATTATCATTCATTTGTGGAGAAAAATGAAATAGCATTTTTAGAAAGAAGTACAGATCTACCTCAGCCCTTAACACAGAATAAACAAACAATGAAATGTTACAGAAGTTATCCAAGAGTGTATTTACATGAGGAAAAGCACACTTGATACGCCATGTCATTAGGGTGTAAAATCCTTATTCCAAGAACATCTTACAAAAACCAAGAACTATGTAAATGTGGGAGTTCTCTGAAGAGGTGGCCATGCCAGGCAGCTGCCCAGTCTTTGCATTCATTTGATACCGGCACTGCCCAAAGGCTGTGGATGGTGGTCTAGACAGACCAAATAAAGCTCTTCCATCAGCAGAGCACTACATTATACAAGGGCACTGAAGGAAGACAGCCTTCGCCTTTATCAGTTAAGTGTATCTGCTTGTGTTGATTTCACAAGGTGTCACCACTTTTTACATCAGGCATTAACCAATATTTTCTGCCCTACTTTCCTTGCTCAAACTTATCTCCCTCCCTTCCCCTCCCAAACCTTTGCAATTAAACACTAAACCTTGATTCAAGCCACCACCTTGCTATTGGTATTTAAGAGTGGGTGCTGGCAAAGCTTTTTTCTGGTTTCTTTTATTAACGAAAAGCGGGTCTTGTTAAAGAGGTATTTGTAGTTTCACTATTTAAGACACCTCATGCTCACCCTAAATTACTGAGCACACTGGAAGGAAGCGGGGAGGAAGAGACTGAGAAACACTTTTGTAAAGACAACCACCACTTCTTGCATGATTTGCCCACTTTTCAAAGATGCACTAGAGGCAGCTGTAACTGTAAAAGTTAGTTAGTTAGGGCACGTCAATATTTGTCAAGTTAAAACACTGACTATTTGGAAAAGGCAAACATCCAATCATTCCTCCACCTGATTCCCCCACCCTGCATTTAAATCCTAGTGCAAATGAGGAGTTAAAAAAATCATCCTAATACCAGAAAAACAAGTAATATAAACAAGTTTGCCATTTTTAAAAAGAAGTAAATCTCTAGGGATTTCCCATCTTTGAAAGGGAGAAGCAAGGCTAGAACAAATAATCTGCTATAGACAGTGGTTCTTAACCTAGGGTTTGTGGACCCCCAGGGGGCAAAAATGTCCTCACGGGGGGGGGTCCTTGAAGGCTGCTTGGTCCACCTCCTCCCGGCTGTGCAACGACCACACGACAGGAGCCAAGGCAAAGGCTGGCTTGGCTTGCGCATTGCCATTCAATCTAATCCAGCCACAGATATGCAGGAAGAAACAGGAGCAAAGTCTTCCCTCCCCTCCAGTGCTTCTGAGAAAAGATTTCAGAGATGGTGTAATTTTATTATTATTGTTGTTGTTACAGTATTATTATTGCTTTCAATCTTGAGTTAAGTCTTGTGGGGTCCGCGGCAACAAAAGATATTTAAAGAGGTAAAGAAAAGGTTAGAATCATAAAATCATAGAATTGTAGAGTTGGGAATAGACCACGAGGCCATCCAGTCCAACCCCCTGCCACGCAGGAAATCACGATCAAAGCATCCCTGAGCACTGTGAACCCCTGTGCTAAGAGATTAGGATTATCCTCACCATACTGCCCCCGAAGTTCTCAGCCAAAGCAACCCACCCTGGGTTGAATTCCTGGGAACAAACGGGGAAAAGCAAGCCAAAAGTGAGCAAGCAGGTGGAAACCCCCCCCCCCTTCCCCAAACTTACTTTGAGTTGCGATTTGGAGACTTTGCCGCTTTTCTCTGCGTCCAAAGCCGTGAAAGCATACCAAATGGATTTTAAAAGCTCGGCTCGCAGCTCCATGCTTCGCGAGGGGGAGCGAGCAGCCGAGGCCAAGAAGCGAGCCTCCCTCGCTCGCAGGAAACTGGCCGCTCCTTCGCGGCTGCGGCGGCGGCTGCAACCCGCCCGGGAAAGCGCCCAGCCCTGCAGCTGCAGCCGCCGCGCCTCCTCTCGTCCGCCCCGAAGCTCAGAAAGCTCCCCCCACCGCGGCTTCCCAGGGGTTTGTGTTTTTTTGGGCCTTCGCGGTGAGATCTGCAAAGGGAGGGCTAATGAAAGCGAAGCCAATTTGGGATCCACACGGCACACAAGCAGAGCAGTTGGCTCTCCCCTCCCATAGAATCCCGGGATTTGTAGTTTCCATTTGTACTTCTCTCACTCCCTGTGAGCACATTCTCATGCTGTAGTTTCAGGGCTTCTTAACCTTTCCTTTACCAGGGACCCTCTTTAAACATTCCACAGAATCATACTCATAGTTGGAAGGTACCTCCAAAGGCCATCCAGTCCAACCTCATTCTGCCCTGCCGGACCATCAAAGCATTCCCGACAGATTGGCCACCCAGCCTCTGTTTAAAAACCCATCAGCTGGCTCTTAACCTCCAGGCCGGGAGGCGGGAAATTAAAAATAAAACCACTCCATTGATGATAGCAGGGGACTGGAACCCTTCCCACCAGCCACACCCTCACAAGTGGAGGGATCTTTTAGCAATAGCATTGGTATTTCTATACCGCTTATCAGTGCCGAAGCACTCCCTAAGCGGTTTACCAGTGTTTTTTAGCTCATTGCCCCCAACAAGCTGGGTACTCATTGTACTGACCTAAGGAAGGATGGAAGGCTGAGTCAACCTGGAGTCCTGCAGGATGGAACTCACAACCTTGTGGTTGCTGTACTGGCATTTAACCACTATGCCACCAGGGGTCCTTTTGTTGCTGTGGTCCCCCCAAGACTTAACTCAAGATTTAAAAGAACAACAACAATACAATTACACCATCCATTAAACCTTCCCTTAGAGGCACTGGAAGAGGAGGGAAGGCTTTTCTCCTGCTTCTTCCTACAAGTTTGTGGCTGGAGTGGATTGAAGGGCAATGCACAGGCCAAGCCAGCCAGCCAGACTTTGCCTTGGCTCCTGTCACATGGTCACTCCACTGCAGGGAGGAGGTGGGCCAAGCAACTTTTAAGCCTTCACAGACCCCGCTGTGAGGACACTGTGGACCCCTGGGGGTCTTCGACCCCAGGTTAAGAACTACAGTACTGCTGTAGTTCAAAGACGTGCACTGGAAAAATGTTAAGCACCTTAGCAATATTCTGTGTTGTGTTTTGGGTTTGTTTAAAATATCTTACCCCTGCTTTTCTGATGGCTCACAATATAAGACAATGAAAATGGGCTTCTAATTGCTTCAGTTAGTTATTTAAACCCATAACAGACATTGTCAATGAGATATCCACGTGCACACATACACTTCTATCTACTGCTTTCCATTGCCTTTGTGAACAACAGATCTTGTCTAAAAATAGACAGGGTAATCTTCTAGATGATTCTGAAATAAGTTCCACAGAGTTCAGTGGGGTTTACTTTCAATATAATGTACATAAGGTTGTACTCTAATTAATTATTGGGAGTAAACCTCATTAAATACACTGAGACTTACTTCAGAGTAAATACACACAGATCATATATACACTCACCTCTTTACTTACACCTGGGGCAAAAAAAATTTGGGAAACTGAATTACTAGCATAATTTATATACATAATATCATTTATAGTTTATATATAATACAGTACAGTATTATATTCATAATTTACATAATATTATGTTTAGACTTAGTAAAAGACTTCAGTGTTTTAAACAACTGCGCACTTAACATATTTGGTTATTTAATATGCTTTCAATAATTAGAAGGAAATCTTTTGGGTTTTAATCACACTGAAGCCACAAGAACTTTAAAAAAACACCAAAATCAGTGTGTTCAAGAAGCAGTAGTACTGTATTATGAATGATCCTACACACTCTCTAACATCCACAAACACAGATACCTATATTTAGAATAGAATACTGACTGAGTTCATCTGTTATATCCGTTTCAGTTGTGTGGCTCTTTTTGCTAAAAGGAACAAAGCTACACAAAGTTTGCCTTTCAACATGAACTTTCTGCTACTTTTTAAGTACATAGATGGATGTAAAGGAGATTTTTAAGTTTCATTTTCATCAAGTATCGTTCAGGCAGGGAGCCAACTCAGCTATGCAACTTGAGGGCCTTTCAAGAAACTCTGTTGTTTTTCTTTTCCTTTAATGATGTGTGCAAAAATTTATTCTGAATTCACTTTTGCATCCCAATCCTATGCATGCTAAGAAGCAAGCACCATTGAGTTCAATGGCATTGACGCTTACAGAAATGTGCACAGCGTATCAATCACAGCCCCATCATATGTACTATTTAGATACAAAGCATACTAGGTTTCAACTCTATTATGGGACTGCAAACTTAGTCAATTCTTTCCACCAGAAAAACCTTTCTGCCCTATACATCAGTGAATTCAAGAAATAATCACAGAAACATGGTGTACAGTCCTGAAAATGAACAGTAATTTGTGAATGGACAGAATATGTTGTACTGTATCACTGTGTAACCTGTCCTGACAGGCCCACACCTTTTCATAACCCATCCATTGGCTAAGTTTCATACATTGGCTTATAAGTGGCACTCCACGTGGTTGGCAATAGACCAGGGACTCCCAAATAGAAGGAACCAAGGTTTCCTCAGAAATCCTAAGAGATTAGCCTGCTAAAATTCTTAAAAGACACACCCAGGTGAGAATTACGTGAAGTCCCCTGGAACTGATTAGTTAGGGAGAAATGTGCTAATTCTTCCTGGGCATCTCTGGAAGTGAGTCACTCACTAATCGCATTAAGATGGCTGAGCGCCTTTTGCTTGCAGAACTGGTTCTTCCTTTCCCCTCTCCCTAAAAGAATAGAGGTTTGCCTGAGACCACTCAAGTTCAATGTTCCAACCATTAGCGACAGTTAACACATCTGGAGAATCCATTGTTTAACCATGGGAAACTCTGGCATATGTTGTATTCCACTCAACCACTTCAGGGAAAATATCAAATATAAATGTGACCCCAAAACACAGATGAAATATGCACAGCTTCCCTTCTTCCTGTCATTCTGATCATCTGCTGTGACCCTCAGAGCTCTGTCTTAGTATCTTCTGCTGCACGAATCACTGCTCTTTGGATAGCTATAGTAATAACCCATAATCCCAAACTCTATTCCTCTATCCCAATGCTTCCTACTTTTGTTAGCCTTGTGTGACTGCTTGATACCTGAGTATATATATATATGTCTGTATGTGTGTGTTCCCTGATTAATGTTCAATAAAAACCATTTTTAGTTCATCGCCTGGCTTGGAGTCTCCTCAGTTACTAGTGGTATACATAGGTCAAAAGATCCTGCCGTTACCTGGCCTTTTGCTGCCATTTTGAGCTAATTAAAAATTGAGCTAATTAAAAATTAAAAATTTGAGCTGATTAAAATTCTCCATATTAGTGACGTTAGTGGGATCTCAATGGACACCCATGCAGTTTGGGTAACAACTGATCAAGAGTTGTGGTATCTCTGATGCCCCTGGGAAAGTTACAGTAGTTTTGTTGGAACTGGGAAACTACGCATGCCTTTAATACAGTACATAAATGACTATGAAGTTTCACTTTCATCAAATATAACTCAGAGAGGGAGCCAGCTCAGCTGTGCAACCTAAGAACTTTTAATAAACTTATATTTTTCTTTTCCACAATGATGAGGGATTTTCAACCTCATAAATTTACTTGAAAAATTTTCACTGACTTTGAGTTTAAAATATATCACAAACATATTTCTTTTTAAAATGTGGGGTTCTAGCCTACAACATATACCAATCTAGGATACAATTTTGTTGTTGTTTTTAACCAGCTTCAGTACTCTGCCTTTAACAATAGTCTGACACTTAGAAATTAGGTATATAGAGTTTTCTCCACTGATTTGTCTCTATAACTGTATTTTCCCAACTCTTTACTGCTGGCCATTAACCAGCAAAACAGTGCTGACAGAGCTGTGCCCTGCTCATTTTCTCCCTTATCTCCATCTGTTGGGTTCTCTCCCCCTAGTCTGCCACTCTCCTACTGCTTTCCATTCCAGACATTACTAGCTGCATTGGTGCTTTAAAGGGAAACTGTTGAGGATATTGATCCAGCAAACCAATATGTTTTATCTCTTGAAAAGACCCAGGATCAGGGCCATCTCCCCACTACTCCCCAAGTTATAGCAACCTATTTGTGACCACAAGACAGGAAATATTTGGCCACTTCCCTTCCCCTTCAGGAAAAGAAAAAGTAGCAATCTCAGGAGGGGTGAGAGTGAAGTCTAAGGGAAACAAGGGGGGAGATTGCATCTTTCAGACTGACCACTCTCCTTATGAAAAGTTTGACCCTGAAAATCAACAAAATGTCTGGCTAGGGAGCATGAAGAATTATGGGAAGATCAGAAAGCACAAATAGAAAACCTCATTCTCAAAAGAAATTATGTTATTTGTCAAAAGGAACTGTCATAGGGCACACAATATTTGCACTAAAATCAAGTTGTCACATATTTTGGGTTTATAAACCTTCTAAGATTGTTCTTCTGGGGTTGGTTGAAAAGTGGGGCCAGCATGCTGTGTTTTACAAGTGCACACTGGGAATGCTTGAAAGGCAGAAGGTCATAGTCTGAATATGTTTGATTTTGTCCAGAAGAGTCTGCTAATGTTGCATATGGTAAAACTAAATAAACACAACTGCAAGAAAACAGGCAACAATATTGAAAACAATATACAGATAGAGAGAGAGGGAGACAGGTAGGTATTATAGATGTGTAGGCCATAAATATTTTTACCCTTTTCTAGCAACTGTGTTTGGAGACCTGCGCAACACTCGAGGTTTCAGAGTAAAAATACAGGGTGTAAAACAATACAATAACATAAGTTGCACTGAAAAAAATTGGGCAAAATAAGCAAGGTAGCATTAATTCCCAATTGATCATGCTGCCAACGTTCACCACGTAAGCCCTTTCAGAAGTGTTTTCCACATCCCAGTTGAGCACTTTCTCAAACTATAGATGGCAGAATTCAGCATTCTCTATATAAGATGTGGGCCAAAGGTAGACCAGTATCTGTTAGGAACATATGATACAAAAACCGATGAAAAATGAATTGGACATAGCTCCCACTTTGGAAGAGACCCTTAAGGCCATACAGCAGATGAAAAATGGCAAGGCAGCTGGGATTGATGGAATCCCACCTGAAGTTTGGAAACACGGAGGTCATGCACTCCACGAAAAGTTCCACGAATTCCTTGTGAATTGCTGGGGAAAAGGTGAACTGCCATCAGACCTCCGAGATGCAGTCATCATCATCCTGTACAAGAAAAAAGGAACAAAATCCGACTGCTCAAACTATCAAGGCATAACACTGCGCTCTATTGCTGGAAAAATCCTTGCAAGGATACTCCTGAACAGATTAGTTCCTGCTATTGCAGAAGAACTTCTCCTTGAAAGCCAATGTGGCTTCAGAGCCAATAGGAGTACTACAGACATGGTATTTGCCCTTAGACAACTGCAAGAAAAATGTAGGGAGCAGAACAAGGGTCTCTATGTAACATTTGTCAACCTCACCAAAGCCTTCGACACTGTGAGTAGAAAAGGTCTGTGGCAGATCCTGGAAAGACTAGGATGTCCCCCCAAATTCCTTAAAATGATTGTCTTGCTACACAAGGGCCAGCGTGGTCAAGTCAGATATGGTGATGCTCTTTCAGAACCCTTTCTAATAACTAATGGAGTGAAGCAAGGTTGTGTTCTTGCACCAACTTTATTTACAATCTGCTTTAGCATGATGCTCCAAAGGGCTATGGCAGAGCTTGAAGAAGACGATGGCATCTATATACGTTACCGTACTGATGGTAGCTTGTTTAACTTAAGCCGTCTGAGGGCTCACACTAAGACTCTAAACTATCTAGTCCGTGAGCTGCTCTTTGCTGATGATGCTGCCCTTGTTGCCCACACAGAAGCAGCTCTGCAGCACCTAACATCCTGCTTCGCAACAGCTGCAGAGCTGTTTGGACTGGAAGTCAACCTGAAGAAAACAGAAGTTCTTTACCAGCCTGCACAACAGGACGAACACCACCATCCCCACATTGCCGTCGGCAAATCTGTGCTCAAGTCTGTTCAGCAGTTCACCTCCCTGGGAAGCATCATCTCCTCAGATGCCAAGACTGACAAAGAGATCGATCACAGATTAGCAAAGGCATATAGTGCATTTGGAAGACTTCACAAAAGAGTCTGGAGTAATAAACACCTGAGGCAAAGCACAAAAATCAGTGTGTATAGAGCCACTGTATTGTCTATCCTCCTTTATGGATCTGAAACATGGGTCACCTATTGCCACCACCTACGACTCCTCGAGCGCTTTCATCAGAGCTGTCTATGCACAATCCTAAATATACACTGGACTGACTATGTGACGCATGTTGCTGTCCTTGAGCAAGCAGGGATCACCAGTATTGAGGCCATGATACTGAGAACACAGCTGTGTTGGGCAGGGCACGTTTCTAGGATGGAGGAACATCGCCTCCCCAAAATACTACTCTACGGTGAACTTGCCACTGGTCAGCGTAAGAGGGGCGCTCCAAAAAAGCGATACAAAGACTCCCTGAAACAACATCTCAGGCTCGGCCAAATTGATCACCAACAGTGGTCCACCCTGGCCTCACATTGGGAGGCATGGAGACGCACTATCCACAATGCTGCAGCCTTATTTGAGAACTCATGCCGAACAAGTCTTGAAGAGAAACGACAACGCAGAAAGAATCACAACCCAAAAACATCACCCAAGGAGACCTTCTGCTGTGCTTTCTGCAACCGGACTTGTTTATCTTGGATTGGCCTTTTTAGTCATCAGCGCGCTTGCAGAAAGCGCGGGATGAGTCCTTCTTGAATCTTCGTTTGCGAAGAAAAGCCAGAGAGAGAGATCTGTTAGGAGTGCTACTGGCAGATCAGCAAGGGTTTAACAGAAGCAACAATAAAATGACTTTTTCCATCTATATTAATCTGATGAAATGAAAAAAAAGAAAAAAAGAAAGCAAGACTGGGGTAGACTTTTGTCAACCTTACTATCAGCTCAGTTCAGTTCTGGAACTAAAACAAATTTCTAGGCTCAGGATGTTCTCAGATGCACCCTGTTCTTCAAATCTAAGCTGCTGCTTTTTGCACCTGGCTCTGCCTGGTGGATCTTGTCAAAAGCCAAGTAACAGCTAGGAAACCTGAAGCCTGCCCGTACCTGTTCTGTATGAAGTACAAGCAACCCAAGGCACAAATCATTCTGACAGAAGAAATATTTCACTTGCAACCCAATTTTGTTGCTTGTTCTGAGACACATCAGGACTACACCTTCTGATAAACAAAGATCAGTATTGCCGTATATACTCGTGTCTAAGTTGATCTCATGTATAAGTCAAAGACTGGGAGCAGAGGGGGCTGGGGCTTTTTCCAGCTTCTCCCGACCCCCTCTAATCTCCCCACCCTGTCAGGGAAGCACCAAAGCTGCCACTGCTGCTATTTTTTCCAGCAGGCATTACAAAAGGCCAGAAGTGGCACCACAGCAGACAGAGGTACCACATTAACCTGTGTATATGTCAACCCAGGTTTTGGGGATTGTTTTCTGGCATAAGTTTTTTCCACTTATAGACGAGTATATATGGAAGATGCTGCTTAATTGGATTGTGGTTACACAAGTGCACAGCTTCTTGTGGGTACATCCCAGTTCTTTTAACAATGGGTTCAAGCCGCTGCTGAGAATTTTTTTTTAAAACCTGTGTTTCATAGTTTTATTAAACAGACATTGCAAGCTTCTATTATGTTTCTCAGAGAGAAAAAGCAACAAATAAAATGTTATAAAAAGCCTTTTTATTTTCCTTTCCAGTTCTCTATTTAGTGTTTGCTTCAGTTTATCCCACTACAGCTAAGATGTGAAAGTGATCTCCCTTGAAGAAAGAAAATGAATGAAACAGAGCTACTACACCAATATTTGTTCTTCCCCAGTGCTCTGCATTTTGGAACTGCCAATGATGAGTCCTGCTTTATGGCTTCCATGCTGACCCTTCTGACTCCTGGAGGGAAAAGAGCAGAGAGCACCAGCCAGTTGTGTTCCTTTCCTAGACCATCTACAACTAGAACTTAATTTCAAATGCTAAATACCATGAAGTGATAAATGGTTCTGCTATGGAAGTCCTATTAACATTCAGTACACATTAGAAAAGTCCAAAATATGGATGGTTACTCCACCTGAACATTAAGGAGTGGCTTTCTTAAAGTGTCCATAAAACATGTTGTAGTGCTTGTAGGAAGGCTATTTAAAAATAAAGTCTAATCCAACAATTTGTATACGGTCCATGCTAGTCCACTATCTCCAGCTCGTGCTAGATAGATGGCAAAAATTATTAAGAATCCTTTTAAGGTCTAGATGTCTGTCGCCCAACACTTGGATTTTGAAGAGGAAGTTTTGAATATTAGAGTTGTCTACCCAGATGCTGTCATTCCAAGAGAGCACCCCACTCCCTCATCTCCTGCTGGTATAAGGTCTCAGCATCCATTGTTTGATTTTGCTGCCTTAACAGTTGCAGACTCCTGTTTAACAGATGCAGTTGCTATGCTGATGGTTTCCTCCAGGCTGTGCTGTTCTTTTAGCTAAAAGAGGGAAAAGAGTGTTTACAAGGCACCTGAAGCCTTACTGCCTTATGAAAGAGAAAACATCCAAGTGGAAATAGTTTAAAAGTTAAGAACAGTAATCCCTTTGACACTTTTCCATAATGTTTTGCCATGAAAATTCATCAGCAGAATAATGTGAATTCTCCCTGCCCCCCGCTGCAATAATTTTCAGAGAAACTAGAGGGAAACTTGCCACCATAGCTCCTTATGATACTCTCAAAAACATCTCTTTTGGGAATTCTGGAGATCTATTTGATGACACTCTGGTAGGGTCCAGTCCACCCTGTCCAGAGTTGCTAAAACAGTAAAAAAAAGTCCCCAAAGATACTGTACAGTAAAAACAATAAATGCAAAATTAGCAATTGTTGCTTTGTTTATACAATTATTTTCAGCAGACAATAGCTGCTGTCTGTGTAAATGATCACTATTTGGAAGATGGCTATGATGAAGCAGAAGTGGCTGAAGGAGGAAATGGAGACATAACATCTATGTAGAAATGCAATAACTGCATGATGCAAAAAGAAGAGTTAGTGTAGAAGGGTACACTTAAGGAAAACAAGTTATCTCTGAGTATGTAGCACACTCTTAATTACATTACTTCATAGATGCTTTCTAGAAATAGCTGTTTTCTATTGCCTTGTGAAGATAATACATTTTTTGAGAATCACAAATTATTATAGGAAAAGATATTGTATTTTGGGGGGGGTCTTTGCAGTTTCTAAATATTTTAAGTAATTATTCACAACAAAACCAATTTCTCTGGACCAGGTGCCAGAATGGTGCAGTCCTTCAGACATGTTGAACTGCAGCTCCCAGCAGCTCTAGCCAACACAGCTAATGATGAGGAATGCTGGGAGTTGCAAGCCAACAACATCTGTAGGGCTGCATAATTCCCACCTCTGTTCTGAACTTAACTGATGGGAAACAAAGCATAACACTCTGAAATCTCAGAGAGGAATCACTAAAGTAAAGCAAATTAACTGCGCATAAAATGGGGAAAATGCACACCTCATTTGGAAATAGGAATGGCAAAGCGGGTTTCATTTCCCTTCTCCCAGTCTCCAGAGGATACAAGTACAGGCATACCTCAGTTAACAAAGCCTCTGACAAAGAAGCTTCTTTTTACAAAGTCTTATCTCATCTCACCAGCCCCCCCCCTTTTCTTGTCATCAGTCTAGCTGGAAGGTTTTTAGCAGCACTGGCACTGGAAGGATGGTGAAAGAGGCCTGATAAAACGCAGACTTTCAATATCAGGTTTCAGCAGCATGTCTGTAGTAAAGAATGCAATGAAGCTTGAGCTTGGAATGAATGGGATTTTGTCTAGCCAATCCTACTGTAGCTGTCTGTGGCTGCCTAGAAGAGGCAAGATAATTGGCAGCTTCCTCCAGAATCCCTTCATGGGCATGCACAAGGATCAGAACAGAGAGAAAAGAAGAAGACACATAAGCTTGCCTTATCATCTATCCCCCAGGATGTTAAAGGTCTATAAGTTTGACCACAAAAATTAAAATCATAACAAAACTGGAAGCTGGTGAAATGCATCCCTGGATGCATTTTGGAAGAAACTCTGGTCTCTAGAAGGTTCAACATGTTTCTGTTTACTTATGCAAGGCTAATCTGATCTGGTTGTTTCATTTCACATGTGCATACTGTTAGTTTTAGATTAAAAGTCTGCCGAAACATATTGAACTGCTCTTCTTCCTTTTTTTGGGGGGGGGGCAGGGGGTCCAGGAACCTACCCCTATTCATTCCATGTTATTTCTGCCACTGGTAACAAATATTCTGGTACAGAGGTAATACCCAGGAACACATCTACTCCATTAATTGGGGTACAAGGTCTGTCTATTAAATAACGAGACTGTGTTTCTACCTTTCAGACAAATAACGGAGAACTGATTGTGAACGCTTGAGTGGTGACCTTGAACATGTCTGAACCTTCATGACAAATATCAACACTCTTGGCTGTTCAGTTAATTGTCAGTTGTCATTTAAAGCAGCTGTATTGTCTGTTGCATGCTGGAAAAATGCTAAGTTTAAAAGTCAAGCAATGTGTTAAACTGAAAATTAAGTAAAATTAAGCAAAACACCAACAGAATCTTTTCAAATGCTTACTGAGGCCTAAGGGGAAGACTGCATGTCACGTGCATGTGTGTTTGAGTGACACAAAAGATTCAGAGAAGGACGTGAGAATGTGGAAGACGATGAACACCCTGGACAACCTTCCACTTCAAGAATCAAAGAAATTGTGGAAAAAATCAGACAGATTGTTCGAGGAGACCACCAACTCAGTGTCCAAATGATAGTTAAAGCCATGAGCATTGACAAAGACACCATGTGGAAAATTATGCACAAGGATCTCCACGTGAGAAAAATTTGTGCCAAGATGGTCCCTTGGGTTCCCACACCAGAGCAAAAAGAGTGCCTCCGCAAGGAAATTTGCACTGACATTCTGCAGCAACTTGAGGCAGACCCAAACCTTTTTCAAAAAATCATCACCTGTGATGAAACCTGGATCTTCCAGTATGATCCTGAGACAAAACGATAGTCAGTGCACTGGAAAATACCATCATCACTAAGAATGAAAAAAGCATGTCAAAGCAAGTCCACATTCAAAGCCATGCTCATTGGTTTTTTACAACAAGGGTGTAATTTTGGCAGAATGGGTTCCAGAAGGCAGAACAGCAAGCCAGCATTATTATAAGGGCATTTTGACAAAGCAGATAGAGTCAGGAAAAAAAAGGCCAGAAGTGTGGGGAAATGTTTTCATTCTTCATTAAGACAATGTGCCTGCTCACACAGCGCTTTCTGTGAAGCAGTTTTTGGCCAATGAATGCATTACTACACTTAAATAGCCTCCATCTTCATCAGATTTGGCATCATGTGACTTTTTCCTTTTCCCTAAAGTGAAACTGGCACTTAAAGGATCACGTTTTGAGTCTACTGGTGCAGTAAAGAAGAAAATGGTAGATGTGTTGAAACAGTTGACAGAAACTGATCTGCTCCACGCCTTTGACCAATGGAAAACAAGATTGCATCACTGTGTGAGTGTGAACGGATAATACATTAAGGGGACAAGCATTAGAATTGTAATACATATCAATAAAGATGGGTTATTGCATAAGTCTCGTTATTTAATAGACAGACCTTGTATACCTATACAGTCACCCCTTCTAATTCACGGATTTCTAATTCACAGATTAGCAAAGCCGCAGGGACGGGGTGAGAAGTTTTCGGCTTTTCCCCCCACAGGGAAGGAAAGCTGAACAAACCCGTGGCTAGCTCTGACAGCTTGGTCAGTTTTCCTTCCCTGTTGGGGGAAAAGCTGAGGCTGCAGGGGGGGGGGTCGGCTTTTCCCCCCACAGGGAAGGAAAGCCAACCAAACCTGAGCCAGCAGGCTTACCGAGCCTCCCCAGCCAAGCCACTCGAGGCCCCAGCCAGCAGGTTTACCGAGCAGCTTGACTGGGAAGGAAGTGAGTTGCCACCTTCCTAGCCAACCTCTCAAGGCCCCAGTCGGAGGGGAGGGGTATGGGTGGGGAGGCTTGCCTAACCTTTCCGCTGCTTTGGAAAGGGCGGGGGGGGGGTACGGGCAGGCAGCAGGTAGGTTTGCCTAGCCTCCCTGCTGCTTTCAAAGGGGCGGGGGGGTATTCACGGTTTTTTCAAATTCATGGGGGTGCTCTGCCCGTAACCTCTGCAAATTTGAAAGGAGGACTGTATCTGATTCTGAACTGAATTTGGACTGTGGCTCCCCACCATCCCCGCAAAACTATCCCTTTTGTTTGTTTTTCAGGAGTCTGCATGGTTATCTGTTAAACCATGTGTCCAGTGCTTCATATTTTTATTTTTAAAAATAAAGCTGTGTGTGACTGAAATAAAAGGCAGAACCCATAGGCAAGTTCAATATGCACATAAAGTACCTGAAGTACAATATGAGTGTCATTTGCCGTTGCTAACACTGCCAGCTGCTGCTCATGGACAGAACTTAAAGGTGAATCTTCTAATACTGTTGTTCCAGAAGTGACTATTGCTGCCTGAAAAATATCAAATCAGTGTAACATTTACATTTACAGTTACATTTTGGACTGTGTCATGTGAGATCATTTAAAAAAAATCTGTACAGGCTGTATCTCAGTCCTATTCATGCTAACCACTGTCCCAGCATCTGCACCAGTTACTGAAGTCTTTTCCTGTGGTGGCAATATTGTTGTGTCAGTGTGTGTTAGTATGGCAATGTGGCTGGTGAGGTTCTGTAAGTCTTCATGAGATAGACTGACCTGCAAAGAACAGATGAAAAAGACAGATAGGAGCAAACATAGTCTATATTACATATTATACAGAATTAATGCCAGTTCATGGTCTAGGAACACATATCAGTTCTGAAGTAACAGAAGAGCTTGTTCACATTGCACAGATATGTTTACCATGCATGTTTGAATAGGGTAACATCACAGATGTTGCTTTTGAATTTAGAGACATAGCCGTGTTAGTCTGGAATATTAGTATGCAAAGGGATCTTGTAGCACCTACAAGATAGGAAATGGCAGAACCCCACTAGTGGTCACATACAGCTCTCAATTGAGATCACTCAGACGTATCATCAATGAACTACAACCTATTTTGGACAATAATGCTGTCCTCTCAAAGGCACTTGCTAGCAGACTTTTACTTGCTTACAGACAGCTTCCCAATTTCACACAGTTACTTACTGTCAGGAGGACACAAAACACAAATGGGAAGATGGGTACAAGACCCTGACACAAACTGAGATGTCAATTCTGCCCACACATCTATTATGAAAAAGTCATCACAGGACCCACAATATTAAAGGAATTTCCACTTGTCCATCCTCTAATGTGATATATGCCAACCTCTGCCAACAATGCGCTTCTGCACTTTACACTGGGCAAACAGGCCAGTCTTTGTACCAGAGGATAAATGGATATAAATCAGACATTAGAAATGGGAATACATAAAAACCAATTGCAGAACGCTTCAATCTTCCTGGGCGTTCCATCTCTGACGATAGGACAGCTATCCTTGAACAAAAAGCTACAAAGGAAGATTGGAAAGAGAAACAGCTGAATTGGAATATATCCACACATTCCAGTCCCTCAACAGTGGGTTGAACAGAGACAATGGTTTTCTGCACACTATACATATTATAACACTAGTTGACACCCCAGCCTCATGAGGGCTCTCTTGTCCAGTTATCACATCTCCTTTCTGGTTCCCAGCCAGCATCACTCTACATTCCTTAACTCCCTCCACCATATGGTCATCCACCCATCCAGGCCTTAGGCAACATCTTTCCTCCTGCTTCCTCAATGACCATCGTTAAAACTGAACTTGTCACCTCATCACCATTCCCGCAAGTTTTTTTATGGCTATTCATACAGTTTGCTTATAAAGTCTGTTCCTAGGCACTACTTCACTCTATGTATCTGAAGAAGTAGACTAAGTTTACAAAAGCTTATGCTTCAACTTCTTTCTCTCAGTCTCATAGGTGCTACAAGACCCCTTTGCACACAGATATAGCTTTTATAAGTCTTCCCACCTCACTACAAAGCTTTTTCCAATGGAGATTTGCACATTCACAGCTGGCAGCCATCTTGTGGATGCATGAACCAAGGCCACAGCAAGGCAGATTAAGGGAATTACTCTGACAGGCTTCAATGATTCATGAATATGGCAGGAAGAATCTCTTACTTTATGTTCCCCTAAATAATTGGAATTCTGGGTGCTAAAATGAAGGTGGACAGGTGTGGACTTCCCTCCACAGCCCTCTAAATTTGGTTGAAGAAACAACCAAATTTGGCTGAAAAAGTTCCCCCCATGAGGCCCCTTCCAATTCTATGATTGTATGTCCTCTAGGGGCCATGAGAGCTATTTCACCACTTCTGCAGACGCTGAGCTACTTTAGGCTAGGGTTCCTCTCCCTTCCAAAATGGAAATGACTTGGTCAGTTCAAGGTCGGGAAAATGGCCTTGCCTGGAAATAAAAGAAGCTGGGGAGGTGGCTTACAATTAGACAAAGCTGCCCCCCATACACGCTACATAGCACAAGGTTTTCAGCAAAAGCAACAACAAAAGAATTAGATGTGGGGGTGTGGGATGAGAGGTGCAGCCCTCCTGGGTCTTTCAAGGTATATATGATTCCCTGACAAAATTAAATCTCATGACTAAGACCTTGTTTTATGTAGAATTCGTCCAAGTAAATAACATGCATAAACAGAAACTACATCATCATTAACAATCAGATGAGATATTAAATTTGCTCTAAAAGGAAGGCTCATTCATTCAAACTAGTATGACTGGAACATAGGTCTGGACCAAAAGAGACCTGAAGACTTTAGCAACCATCTAAACAAACAAACAAACAAACAAACAAACACACACACACACACACACACACAGAGAGAGAGAGAGAGAGAGAGAGAGAGAGATCAGCAAGCCCAAGTCCAAAAAGTCTGATACTATAACAGGCCATTAACTAAGGATATAAGATGAGGCCTAAAAATGATATATTTCAGTATTGTAAGCAGGTATTTTGGTACAAATACTTATGACAAGGAAAATTTCTCACAGAATTATCTGATCTGATCTGGCCCTGGTAACAAAACCCCAAGATGTTCACCACTTTGTGGATTTCATCTCAGGTTAAGAACATTACCACCACTTTTCTTCTTACCTGCTCTGCTTCTTCCTGAGAAACAAGAGGCATACAGTCCTCCTCTTCACCATCCTCCTTTGCAGAAATAATACACTGGTGTTTCAGCGGAGGCAAATTCTTTTCAGCTGAGGCAACTGGGAAACCAAGGAAAAGAGATTCAGTTGAAAGATTCTATTAAATGGTCTTGCTTTTGATAAGCATCTAAATATAAGATAGGCACATCAAAATAAAAACATGGAAGATATTAAGGACTTGGAAGGACAGTTTTATGACAAATTAAAAAATGACAAGAATTTACTGGCCCAACTCAAGTTCGTACTCACCTTCTAGATGCTGTTCACAGACAGCCTGCTCATTCTCCTCTGTGGTCTCCAGCTCCCCATGTATAGTGCGCTTATGCATGGCCAATGTAGAGGTCTGACGGTAGGTTTTGCCACAGGTATTGCAGGTGTATGGCTTGCAATGAGTGTGAACCACATGATGTTTGTAGAGACTAGAATACTCTGTGAAGTGTTTTCCACAACCTGGCACCAAGCATGCATATGGTCTCTCCCCTGGGAGAGAAATTTGTTTCAATCTTCATCGATTTCAGCCTACTTTCATGGTATTATATTCTAATTAATGGGAAGTAAGTTCCCATTAAATACAGTGAGGGTTACTTCCAGGCAAATATGAACAAGATTGCCTTGTAAGAAAATATTGAGCAGTCAGGGAGAACACCAACTCAAATGACCTTATTTTACGAACTAAACACATCTTTTTTTTTATCTGGCCACCTTACAGACGGGGGCTAGTTAAAGTGAGAAGCTCAGTGTGGTTCCTCCCATACTGATCCCCTCAAATCCAGGTTTTAGCACTTGGCCAGTTTACAATTTACCACCTAAGGGTAAATCAGCACCAGAAGTTGGGGGGGGGGGAATGCCACAGTTTACCTGTATGGATCCTCATGTGGTTCTTGTAGTTGGTGGCACTAGTGAATCCTCTTCCACAGTTGGGCTCTGCGCACATATATGGTCGTTCACCAGTGTGTGTCCGGATGTGAACCTTCCGTATATTAGAGGTAGTAAAAGCACGGCCACAGCCTTCAAAGGGGCATCTGAAGGGCCGCTCACCTTCAATAGAGGAAAAGACATAGGCCTTCCTTAGTGAGCTGCAAATAGCACTTACTCTTTCCTTCAAAGAAATCACACTAACCTGTGCAAATGCTATGCTGCGACTCTGGAATGATAACAGCTGTTATCTTCTATCTCTGTTATAGCTTTTGTAGTAGATTGTGTTGGTGGTTATGGAACCAGCTAAGAGTTGCAAGGAGATGAAGCCAGGGCAAACTCATCCACTCATTCACAACCACATACACTCTCGTATTACCACATCCACCCTTGTCTTGCCTGGAGCCTAGCTCTTCCAATGAACAGCTGTCTATCCCCACAGAATTTATTAGTGAGGGAGACACAAACTTGCTTGAAGGGTTGGGGGGAAACCCTGACCCTAGCAATCCTGATCAAGATGCTGGTTTTTTGCAGCTCCTAAGAGCCATAGAGAAACAATTATCTTGATCACCGCTTCCCAGTTGATAAGCTGAACAGCTGGAAAGCCTTCAATGAAGTTGTCCCAGTCTACAAAAGCTTATTCTACACACCTCTTTCTCTCAGTCTCAAAGCTGCTACAAGATCTTTTTACATACTGATAAAGACTAATACAGCTATGTCTTTGAATATTTTTATCTTGGTGAAATTTTAGTGCAATTCCAAAGCAGATGCGGTTCTTCAGTTAACAGTCAATGTTCAAGGAAGCTCATATTGAAAACCCTATTTTGGAAAAAAAGCTACATTTCAATTCCTGCATATTATTAAGCCATTTAGTAAAACATTTATTTAATATGGCATGGAAACTGTACAGACCTTCAGATGTTTCAAACTGCAACTCCCAGCACCCCCACCCAAAGATTCTGCTGACTACAGCTGCTTGGAATTGTAGTTCAGCAAAATTTACAGGGCTACACAATCAGCACACCTAAGTTAATGTAAAGTACCTATTTTTAAACTTGAAGCTATTTTTGAACGGTGGTCAGGGAAACCAACTTTTATTGGTGACCCTGATGACCATTCAAAAATAACTTCAAGTTTAAAAATAAGTAGTAAAAGAAAGGGGATGTGAGCCTTCAACTTCACAAAGAAAGGGAACATTATCCTGAACTATTGCTTTTTAAAAAATAATGTGATGGTATGTACATTGTTCAGCATTTGATATGATGAAACCTGTTCATTCATTACTTTAAATGTTACTTTGGAGGAGAATTTGCAAATTATTGGGTGTGTGTGATCTGGGCCCACTTTACCAAATTAAAAAATTTAAAAGCTAGTGATAACTTTCAAAAACCCTAGATTGCAGGGTTAAAAGGGAACTTAACATCAGTGTGTTATATTATGACAAATAAAATACAATGAATAAAAGCAGTGACTTCCTTCTCCAAAGCAGCAAGCTGTAAATTATTTTTCAGAAGTAATGCTCAGAGATACAGGAAGATGTTTCCACATGAGCACACTCTCCTTCCTTCCTTATAACCTTGGTTGATATCTAGGAGGAGGACAAGCTCCGAGGCAGAAGCAATTACTGACAATGTAGGCAAGGATCATATTCTCACTCCCCGTGCTACTTCCAGAATTCCCATTTTGGGGTAACATGGCTAGCAGTAATAAGTAAATTAATAGGAACAATAGTTGGAGGGGACTCTGATGGAGAAAGAATAGTTTGGCTTAAAGTTATTCCACTCTCATTAAGAGTTCAGACAAAACAATGTGCTCAAGAAAAGAAAAAGAACAGAAGAACAAGATGCATAATCTCACAGTGTCCTGCCTATTAATTATCGTTGACCACAAGATCAGAGCTTATCCCAAAAACTAGTGCAAAAGAAAACAAAGCACAAATCTTAGCAATTAAGAACAGGCAGCTACCCATTTCTCAGCAATGACACATATGTCCCTTTGCTAACAAATCCAAGTGTCCGAGTCTCCTTGCATGAATCCTACCATTGCTCCTAGACTCCTGTTCCCCATCTTTCCCTCTTTCTTTGTGCTATATGTCTGCTTTTGCTAATACTCTAAATTACACTCAAACTTGGGTACTGTGGGAAACTATGCAAATCATGTTTGTGTAACCTATTCTGTGCAATCTTTAAAAAAAAAACCACCCCACACAAACATGTTAACCAGCTCAGCAATGCAAAGATGTTTTGTAGTGATTAGTGAACTGCTTTGTGAATGACTATTGTTAGCAAGGTAATTCTCACTCTCTGCACATTCTGCATTTTATTTCTCTCTGACAGCAATGGTTACAATCACCACCAGGCATATATAAATATGTCAAAATCAAGCCACTGAGGAAATGGACTGTATTCTGTGAGAGAATAATAAATTAATGGCCTACAAGATTGTGTTTTTTCATGCAACAGACCAACATGGTCATCCTTCTGATAATGGAATTCTTTGGTATAAAACCTGACAGTTAAATAACAAGTACACATTTTTTACTTTTTTGGAATACTGGTCTTAATTTTTTTTTCTGTTTAGACTTCAGTTTGTACCAAGGCCAGAACTAAAATAATCAGCTTTAATAACATACCAGTGTGTGTACGAATGTGTTTTTGCAGATCTCCAGAAGTTTTGAAGGCTTTGGTGCATAAATCTTCAGGGCACTGGTATGGCTTCTCACCTGTGTGTGTTCTTCCATGACTTTTCAGGCTATATCCTGTAAGGGGTAAGTTGGACAGCATTGGCACTATCCCAAGGAGGTGCATGCAACACAACACGGATATATGTATCAAAAATGTAGGTCATCAATTTTTGTAGGTTACCCTATAAGAGCAGTAACCTGGAAAGCAGGAATATTTGGGTTACCCAAAACTACACTTTTAGCTTGCTTTTCAGTACATTTCATCATCGTTCCAAGTTCAAAACTGCTTGAGTTACTTCAAGTTGGATATTCACATTCTCAAACCTGTGTGTGTCCACTAGAGCAACATGTTTCATACTTGAGATTTGATGGTGTGTTACTGGAAGTGACCTGCAAGCATTACCTGTAGAAAAGGTTTTTCCACAGCTCGGGAAATCACATCTGTAGGGACGATCACCTGTATGAACACGTTCATGTACCTGTTGTGAAACAAAGATGAAATCCAAGGTTCAGGAGCGGTGGGGACTCCAATGTGGAATCTAAGGGTGAAGGGATAAACTGACCCTCAGATTATTATTTTTTTACTGCACTGTTTCAGCTCCATTGTCTCCAGTACCCCTTGAGTATGATGTCTTGTTGTAGACTGTATTGGTGAAATATTACTTAGTAGGGCTACATGCATTTAAGGTCAAATAAATGGAGATTAAGTGATATTAACAGTTATCTAGATGTATCTCACTATTTTAACTTTTGAGATTAACTGGAAGAAGACTGTAGTGAAAGCTATCATAGACTGGGCCTATTTTATCAGATGCTGTAGACTCAGTTTATGAAAGCTTATGTTACAAATGTCTTCCTCTCAGTTAATCTCAAAGGTGCTACAAGATCCCTTTGCATAGTGATATAGACTATCACGGCTATGTCTTTGAATACTTACCTCACCCCATCCTTAAAACAGTGTGTGCACCTGCTGATATGGGCTAGGAAATGCATACTTTAATGACAACAGGAGAATATGTTGAAATAGATATTATGAGAGCACAGGAGGACTCAACATAGAGCTGCTGTTTTGGACAGCAACCCTATGTTTGTTTTAACATGAAGTTCCTTCATGAACATAATCTAATAACACCACTTAAAAACTCCTGTGTGTTAAGTGGCTGCATATTTATACAGATTACTTGCTGAAATTAAGACTGATATTTACACTCCACTTTATATCCAAAATTGGCTCTTAAATTGGCTTGCAGTACACTGTTGTTATTAACTGCTGTTGAGTCAACTTCAATTTATGGCGACTCTATGAATGAGAGACCTCCAAGTCACCCTACCATCAACAGGTCTGCTCAGGTCTTACAAACTCAGGGATGTGGCTTCCTTGAGTAAGTCTATCTATCTTGAATGCACTCTTCCTCTTTTCCTAATGCCTTCTACCATACCAAACATTATTGTCTTTTCTAGTGAGTCATGTCTTCTCATGATATGACCAAAGTACAACAGTCTCAGTTTAGTCACCTTTGCTTCTAGGGAGAGTTCAGGCTTGATTTGCTCTAGGACCTATTGATTTGTCTTTTTAGCAGTCCACGGTATCTGTAGAACTCTTCTCCAGCACCACATCTGAAATGAGTTTATTTTCTTCCTATCAGCTTTCTTCACTGTCCAGCTTTCTCAACCGTACTAGAAATGGGAAATATCATGGCATGGAGAATCGTAACTTTAGTATTCAATGATATATCTTTACACTTGAGGATCTTGTCTTGTTTCTTCATAGTTGCCCTTCTAAGTCCTAGTCTTCTGATTTCTTGACTGCAGTCCCCTTTCTGATTAATGATTAAGCCAAGGTATGGAAAATCTTGAACTAATTTCAATATCTTCATTGTCTACTTTAAAGTGATGTAAATAATCTGTGGTCATTATTTTTGTTTTCTTAATGTTCAACTGTAAACCTGTATTTTCAATTTCTTCCTTGGCTTTCTTCATTAATCATTCCAAGTCTTTGCTTTTCTTCTTCTTCTAGTAGTATGGTGTCATCTGCATAGCTTAAATTGCCAATGTTCCTTCCTCCAATTTTCACACCTCCTTCCTCCAAGTCTAATCCTACTTTAGATATGATCCTTCAGCATACACATTAAACAGAGTGGGTGGTAAAATGCAGCCTTGTCTGACCATCTTGCCAATTGGAAACCATTCCATTTCTCTGTAGTCTGTCCTGATGGTAGCCTCTTGTCCTGAGTACAAGTTATGCATCAGGACAATCAAATGTTGTGGCACACTCATTTCTTTAAGAGCAATCCATAGTTTTTCATGATCTACACAATCAGAGACTTTGCTATGGTTTATAAAGCACAGGCTGATTTTCTTCTGAAATTCTTTGATGTGCTCTGTTTTCCAATACACGTGTACAATATGATCCTTAGAGCCTCTTCTTTTCCTGACCCCAGCTTGGATATCTGGCATTTCTCACTCTATATATTGTAAAAGTCTTTATTGCAGAATCTTGAGCATCACTTTGCTTGTATGGAAAATTAATGCAATGGTCTTGTGGTTACTGCAATCCCTGGTGTCACCTTTTGGGGGGACTGGAATGTATATTGAGCATTTCTAATCTGTGGGCCATTGTTTTGTTTTCCATATTTGTTGACAGATCTTAGAATTAGAGTAGATTTTGTCTCATAGCTTGAAGCAGCTCTATTGGTATGCCATCTGTTCCTGATGACTTATTTTTCCAAGTGCTCTGAGTGCAGTTTCCACTACACTTTCTAAAATTTTAGGCTTATCTTGAAATGGTTCTTCCTTGAATGAATCTATCATCCTTGCATCTCTTTTTATATAGTTCTTCAGTGTATTGTTTCCATCAGGGTTTCACTTGTACTTGGTCATGTAATGAGTTCCCCTGTCGGTTGCAGAGCACTCCTACTCTTGGTTTAAATTTCCCTTTAATTTTCTTGAATATTGTGAAAGAGTTGTTCTTCCTTTTATGTTTTCACATTTTATTTCTCTGCACTGATTATTATAGAAGTTCTCTTTGTTTCTGCACACAAGTCATTGAACAGTACATTCAGGGTCCTGAAATTATTTCTGTCACTTTTGCTTCTCATCTATCCTTAATTGCTTGAAGAGTTTCATCCGTCATCCACTTAGGCATCTCTTTCTTTTTGGCTACAGACAGTGTCTTTTTGCATTTGTACCTGACTTCAGTCCACAGTTCTTCTGGCTCCTGGTCAATTAGACTTAATCTCTCTGGCTTTTCTTCACAAACGAAGATTCAGGAAGGACTCATCCCGCGCTTTCTGCAAGCGCGCTGATGACTAAAAAGGCCAATCCGAGATAAACAAGTCCGGTTGCAAAAAGCACAGCAGAAGGTCTCCTTCGGTGATGTTTTTGGGTTGTGATTCTTTCTGCGTTGTCGTTTCTCTTCAAGACTTGTTCGTCGTGAGTTCTCAAATAAGGCTGCAGCATTGTGGATAGTGCGTCTCCATGCCTCCCGATGTGAGGCCAGGGCGGACCACTGTTGGTGATCAATTTGGCCAAGCCTGAGATGTTGTTTCAGGGAGTCTTTGTATCGCTTTTTTGGAGCGCCCCTCTTACGCTGACCCGTGGCGAGTTCACCGTAGAGTAGTATTTTTGGGAGGCGATGGTCCTCCATCCTAGAAATGTGCCCTGCCCAGCGCAGCTGTGTTCTCAATATCATGGCCTCAATGCTGGTGATCCCTGCTTGCTCAAGGACAGCAACATTCGTCACATAGTCAGTCCAGTGTATATTTAGGATTGTGCGTAGACAGCGCTGATGAAAGCGCTCGAGGAGTCGTAGGTGGTGGCGATAGGTGACCCATGTTTCAGATCCATAAAGGAGGATAGACAGTACGATGGCTCTATACACACTGATTTTTGTGCTTTGCCTCAGGTGTTTATTGCTCCAGACTCTTTTGTGAAGTCTTCCAAATGCACTATGTGCCTTTGCTAATCTGTGATCGATCTCTTTGTCAATCTTGGCATCTGAGGAGATGATGCTTCCCAGGTAGGTGAACTGCTGAACGGACTTGAGCACAGATTTGCCGACAGCAATGTGGGGATGGTGGTGTTCGTCCTGTGGTGCAGGCTGGTAAAGAACTTCTGTTTTCTTCAGGTTGACTTCTAGCCCAAACAGCTCTGCAGCTGTTGCAAAGCAGGACGTTAGGCGCTGCAGAGCTGCTTCTGTGTGGGCAACAAGGGCAGCATCATCGGCGAAGAGCAGCTCACGGACTAGATAGTTTAGAGTCTTAGTGTGAGCCCTCAGACGGCTTAAGTTAAACAAGCTACCATCAGTACGGTAGCGTATATAGATGCCGTCGTCTTCTTCAAGCTCTGCCATGGCCCTTTGGAGCATCGTGCTAAAGAAGATTGTAAATAAAGTTGGTGCAAGAACACAACCTTGCTTCACTCCATTAGTTATTAGAAAGGGCTCTGAAAGAGCATCGCCATATCTGACTTGACCACGCTGGCCCTCGTGTAGCAAGATAATCCTTTTCTACTTACAGTGTCAAAGGCTTTGGTGAGGTCGACAAATGTTACATAGAGACCCTTGTTCTGCTCCCTACATTTTTCTTGCAGTTGCCTAAGGGCAAATACCATGTCTGTAGTACTCCTATTGGCTCTGAAGCCACATTGGCTTTCAGGGAGAAGTTCTTCTGCAATAGCAGGAACTAATCTGTTCAGGAGTATCCTTGCAAGGATTTTTCCAGCAATAGAGAGCAGTGTTATGCCTCGATAGTTTGAGCAGTCGGATTTTGCTCCTTTTTTCTTGTACAGGGTGATGATGACTGCATCTCGGAGGTCTGATGGCAGTTCCCCTTTTTCCCAGCAATTCACAAGGAATTCGTGGAATTTTTCGTGGAACTATCACGGCTTAATATTGACATCGCTGCTCTTAGTGAAGTTCGCTTCCATGAGGAAGGCAGCCTTAAAGAACATGGCGCTGGCTACACACTTTACTGGTCTGGCAAACCCAAAACCGAAAAACATCTTTTAGGAGTAGGCTTTATGATTAAAAACTCCATTGCCTCCAAACTCGAAACCTTGCCAACAGGACACTCTGATCGCATTATTTCCTTACGCCTCCCACATATTGTTCTCTTTAGTATATATGCCTCAACTATGCAAGCCGACCCTGTAGAGAAAGACAAATTCTACACAGACCTACGCCAACTCATACAAAAAGTCCCTGTAGAAGATAAAATTATTATCCTTGGTGACTTCAATGCCAGAGTAGGAAAGAACTCCGAAGCCTGGAAAGGTGTCTTAGGCAAGCATGGTGTTGGAAATTGCAATGATAACGGACGCCTCCTGCTAGAGTTCTGTGCAGAACAACAGCTGACTATTACAAACACAATCTTTCAGCAGAAAGATAGCTTGAAGACAACCTGGATGCATCCCCGATCCAAACATTGGCACCTCATTGACTATGTTCTAGTCCGTCAGAGAGACATTCGTGATGTCCGTCATACCCGAGTGATGCCCAGTGCAGAATGCCAAACAGATCATCGCCTCGTCAGATGTAAACTAAATCTTCATCTTAAGTTCAAACCTAAGAGGGGTGGCATCTTAAAGAAGAGGCTCCAAGTCAACAATCTTCAACAAGCTACCTTGAGAGACAACTTCCAGGCAAACCTACAAACGAAACTTGAAGACCATCCTACAGATCCTTCTCCTACAGTGCTTTGGCAACATATCAAAAACAGTATCCTCCAGTCTGCAGAAGAATCCCTCGGGTTCTCCCACAAGAAAAATCAAGACTGGTTTGATGAAAACAACCAAGAGATCCAGGAGCTGTTGGCAAGGAAGAGAGCTGCTCACCAGGCATACCTCGCCCAGCCAACCTGTCATGCAAGAAAAGCAGCTTTCCGCCTCACATGTAGCAAACTACAACAAAAACTCCGAGACATGCAGAACAAGTGGTGGATCAATTTAGCAGAAAAGACACAACGCTGTGCAGATCTGGGTGATCATAGAGGATTTTATGAAGCTCTTAAAGCAGTATTTGGACCTACTTATCAGGTCCAAAGCTCCTTATACAGTACAGATGGTCAAACATTAATTACTGATAAAGCCTCCATCCTGAATCGTTGGGCTGAACATTTTCAAAGCCTCTTTAGCGCCAACCGAGTAGTCCAAGCCTCAGCTATCCAACATGATACAAAAACCAATGAAAAATGAATTGGACCTAGCTCCAACTTTGGAAGAGACCCTTAAGGCCATACAGCAGATGAAAAACGGCAAGGCAGCTGGGATTGATGGAATCCCACCTGAAGTTTGGAAACATGGAGGTCATGCACTCCACGAAAAATTCCACGAGACTTAATACTGCAAATCAATTTTTTACATTATCTTTACATTCTACAGGGATTGTATTTTGGCATTATTGGTTTAGTATTTTTCTTTAGATTTTCCTTGGGGTTTTTCCAGGCTGTGAGGCCATGTTCTGGAATAGCCCTCACAGCCCAGAAAAAAACCAAGGAAAATTTATGGATGCCGGCCGTGAAAGCCTTCGACTTCATTATTTTTCTTTAGCTTTAATCTAATTTTTTATATTAGAAGTTCATGGACTGTGCTCCTGGTTTTGCTTTTGCAGAGAGAGAAGGGAGCTTCTTCATCTTCTACTTCTGTAGTCTATTTGATTTCTATATTGGCTATCAGATTACTTCCATGTACATAGTTGCCTCTTTGGTTGCTTGAAGAAACTCTTTGGTTGATTGCAGTATATTACATCCATTATGAAGACATGAAAATATTAAGAGTGGGTGGATGTCTGTATATAGTAGGAAGTGGAGGAATTGGAATGCATCTGATAAGTAGTTTTGGATTTATAAAATAAGAATTTTATATTGCCCTTGCCATAACTGGCTTGGCTAGTTTATTCGACTGTGTCCATTTTCAATTAAAGCCAATTATTGAATCTCCTGAAGATGCTCACTTAAAGTTCTGATGAACAAAGACAGATGAGCAGCCCTCTTTGACTGCTTTTATATTCTGTTCATGATGCCGGGCTCGCCTGTCCATGCTCTCTCTCTAGATGAGATGACATAAAAAGCATCCACTTTCATATTCACACTAATCAGAGTTAGTCTGAAATCTGAATGTCTGAACTGGATAGAATTCTATTTATTTCAACTCCAAGTAAGCCAGGATCAAACTGCTTTAAGAGCCCAGTTTGCTCACTAATCAAAGTTTATACTAATTAAACAAGGTTTTAAGCTTGGATGTCAAGGGTACTTTGGTTAGCTTAAAAATGGAATTGAATGCTTTAAATCTCATATGGGTCCTGCAGTGGGGGGTTGCAAGGTCAAGGCTAATGCATATAATGCTAAACTAGAACAATGAAATATATTTTACCAAATACAGTACTTCTGTATCTGTATTTGAGTTTTTCAAAATTACATTAAAAATATTTTCCTGCTATGGTCCCACCTTGCTGCTCACTTATTTTTAAACATCTATTATTAATTATTAAAAATACAAAAACAGAATACTGTATTTTCAAAATAATATTATAAATAAAGATAACAAACAGTGATTTGGTGCTGCTCACATCTAACGCCTCTGGTCACATACCACTTGGGGAGCTAGTAAGAACTGTTCACCAAAAGCTTTACAGCAGAGGGTTTAGCAAAATGTGGTCCTCTGGACACTGATGGACTGTAACTGCCAGCTTTCCTTACTATTTGCTCTGCTAGCTAGGGATGGGAGGACCACACTTAACTCACCCTCTCCCATTTTTTCCAGTTTGCTGAAGCTGCTCTCTTCCTGCCTCTTCTCTGATAAAATTGCAATTTTATCCAAGTCACTGCACTGTGACATCTGTCTTCTACATTCTTCATGATTTCTCTATAATGAGCTCAAAATAGCTTGACAGTATGACAGTTTACCTTCAAATGGTGGGAGGTTGTAAAGAAACGGCCACACCCATTGTGTTCACAATGATAAGCTCTATCAGCCACCTTTGGTCCCTTTCCACTGCTCCTGACCTCCTCTTCCTGGACGTCCTGACAGACAAAATGAAAGAGGCCAAATTTGAAGTAGACCTGAAATAGACAATCCGATCTCACAAAACTATATACAAACACATGCACCTGTATTAACAGTAGAGTCATATTGCCATATAAAACAGAACTTCAGCTTGGAGTCCTGGATATTTTTATATATTTGTTTTAAGCCACATAAGGGGCCAGTACTAGTAGAAAAGCAGAATATAATTATGTTGAAAAAACATGCTTCATATTCATTTTGAATTTTCTATAACATTTATATTTTATCATTTTTATATCACTTAGTGGACAATGCTTTACAAAGCCAGTAGAGCTTCAAAAGATTGCATAATGTTTTTTGCATTTTGGTTGGCCAAAAAAGGTATCACATCTTGGATTTTGTTTTGCTGCCTGGCCAACACAGCTACCCCTGAATGTGTTTTCTGGATTTGAAGATACCTCATTTTATCTCTACTTTGTTCATGTTACTAACCACTACAAGAAACAAGTGGTTACAAAGTAGGTATGATTTTAAAAATGGAAGGCTGAGCACAGTGGTAGTGATTTGACTAAGACCACACTCAGTGGCTGGGAGAGGAGAGATTATAAGTCTTTCAGTTCCAAGATGAACATCTTATACACTAAACCCCTTAACCAGTCCTAGGCAGGTAACTGCAATTGTTTCATTTATTTACTGTCTTATAAAGCAAATGACTTTATGTACTCATCTGCATCATCCAAGAATTGCGGGAGTGTTTCTTTTATGCAGAAGTGTTGAACTCTGATAAAAGTTCAACACATTAAAGGCTACAACGATTAGTATAACTTTCACCTAAAGTTACATTGCAATATCATGTCTGGAATCATGCCCAAGCCTTTAAAGTTCAACAGGTATATTGTCAACATCATGGCTTTTCTGCAAAAAACAAAATAAAGCTTACAAGCTTAATCATTATCCTCAATTGTGTTAACAATGAAATTTATTTTGAGGATGAATTGGTAGGTCACAGAGCATGTGAAACCAAAACTATACACTGTAGAAAAATTCTAGAGAAAGAAAAGCAAACACAGTGCACAGTGATTAGGATGTCAGATGTAACCTTTATCTTCTTGGCAGTAGATCTATTTATCAGCTGGAGTTGCTGATCTTTGCAACGGAGTTAACAATGGCTTCCTCAACAAGGTGTTGCAAGGATACAATATCAGGTTATTCCTAAAGGTAATACAGTCACTATGCAAAGGGGTATGGCAGAAAAACAGCAAAAGATTACCGTAAGTATTTTTACACCAACGGCAAATAAGGCTCCTCCTTTGGTATAAAGAATCCTATACCTATTGGAAATGTGATATTACAAAGCATAAACCTGTGAAAGAACATTACAGGGAGCACTGGCCTGGAAGTGGAAGGTGTTAATCATTTCCTATTCTTCCTCAGAGACCTACAACACAGAATCATACTTTCAACAAGTCTCTTGAATAGTATTAAATGAGTAGTTAGACAAAAAGAAGGTCACATTCCCATTGCAAATGGCAAGCTTGGCATTCTTTCATAAATTGCCATTCACTACCTGAGGGGGTGAAAGAAAAATACTGTACTCCCCTTTCTAGTGAGAGCCAAGAAAATCCACATCATGTCCATATAGCTTTGATTAGCTACTAGGCCACTGCCACAGCACACCTATGCATTAGAAAGCACAGTAATTTGAATTGTGCCATTGCTTAGAATGCCACAGGGAAGAAGAAGCATATCCTCACCTTGCTGGCATAGTCCTTGGGGGCAGTAATGGTATCAAGGTCAAAGGTATTATCTTTCTTCCCAACAGCCAATTCCTCCAGCCCCACATCTGCTTGAACTGCCAATATGGCACTGCCCATTGGCATGGAAACAGGAGGGTGTATGAAAGCTGTGGATCCATCTTCCAGCTGGACTGCTTCCAGGGTGTTGGGGTCATAACCCTCTGGAGTGGACCACAAACACTGAAGTAGCACATGTCAGCTCTAACTGCTACTTATCTACCTCTTGACCATTTAGAGCTGGTAAAAGATGAAGAGTTAAGAGCATCAATGGAAAAATCTCAATTGTAGTTCAAATTTCAATCTTTATATACCAAGGCACCCTAACTCTGTTTATGACTAAAGACTGCAAAATGCAACTTGCTCCATGATCAAAGGCCTATGCAGGTAACTTTAAAAATATATGCCCTCAATCTTTTGATCTGTTTGAAGAACAGCTAGGAAGAATTTGTGGGGTAATAAGTCGTTGGTCTGGATAGCACATTCCTTATGGCTATATGGAAAATATATGGCAGAATACAAACATGGCCAATGTCTCAATCCTCCATGCCATAGTAAAAAGCATGAGTAATAAGCTCAGGTTTCCCCTACCTATTCTCTTAACAGAAAGCTTCCTGCCTTTCTCAAACCATCGTTTATATGCAAACTAGCAAACTGTGGTTTTCACTGATCACTCCAAAACTGCACTGACTCATACAGAACGGAGGAAGAAGTACTTGAGGCTGCTGCTCATTCCAAGCCTTCCAACTGATAGATGGTGACACACCTTTTCCACTGCTAATACTGGATGCAAAATGAGTCCTTCTTTTAAATGCACACACAGTCACATCTACAGTAACTTTCTTTACAAGGGCTGACTATGAATTGTTTTACTTAGTACACTGAAAGGAAGTTTCAAAGACTGATAGCTACCTTTTGGAATGTGATGTATAAAGGCCATGGTGCCATCTTCCAATGCTATTGGCTGACCATCTTCAAATGTGATGGACTCTATAGAACAAATCAGAATACAGTCACACACAAAAATGAACCTCAGATAAAGTTAGCTTGATTTCTCTAGCAAAAAGGAATTGGGCAAAGCTCATTTAACAGGTTGATTCAGCCTTCTGTAAGTCAGTAAAATGAGGACCAGCACATTAAGAGCTGGGGTGACGTGCTGTGGAAACTAGTAATAGTTTCTAAAAAAGCAGCCTGTAGTTTATCATTGTACAGTGCATTCTGAAAAAAATTCACTCCTGCAGTGTCATCTGCACACCAGCAGCACCATCTACTGGCAGTTATATTGTCTGCACTGTACAGCTGTTTGTAATTGTCTGCAATGTTTGTCTGTATTGACTTCTGACTTGTATAATAATTGTATAACCTGCTTAGATTGTATTGTAATGTATAACTTGCGTGAATTGTACTGTATGTGATGTATTGTGATGTTGTACCCCACCCCAATCCTGAGGGGAGAGGCGGATAATAAATAACTCATTATTATTATTAAGAACCACCAAGAATTCTTGATCATATACTTCAGGTGATCTTCCTCTCAGGGGGCGGAAATTGAATGAATGCTGAGGAAAAAAATCTAATTACAGCCATTCTAAATAAACAGAACAAGGTAGCAGATTTCTGGCCTCTAAATGGGAAATGACAGTCTTGAATGTTCTCCCATTTCAAAGCTTCTTATGTGTGTCAGACTAAGACATCTGAGAGAGAAATCTTTCCACCTTCTCTGCTACTTGACAATGTGCAAGGCACCACTTGTTTTTCCACAGGGTGGGTGGGGGGGTTAATTAAAAGAAAATGACATGTAGTTTATGTTCTGCCTAATGTACAACTTTATTCTCATATAAGTTATTTGGACCAGATAAACTGAGCTACACATTATAATCACACCAGCAGCTCAATCTTATGTCTATTTATTCAGAATTCAGTGTCACTGAAATTTATGATGCCTACACACATGTAAATGTAAGGAACTGAACTCAATGGGACATACTTCTATGGAAACAAAACCAGGACTGTATGGCATGTTGCAACAGCTTACACAAGGCATTTTATTATTGTTGAAGGAATTTAAAACTAGTAGAGTCAAATTAGCTGTAGTTAGGTAAATTTACTCATGAGTAATGACTGCACTAGCAAGTCCTACCTGTTCCATTCTCAAGTCTCCATTCGCAAATTTGTATATAACATCTACCTGAAATATGCTTCTGGTAGCTGGACATACACTAATTTCTAATGTGCATTACATGCCTCTACAACTGCTTCATGCAAATTTTAGGAGGAACTATAAATGAATGAAAATTTGAGAGAAAGGAATCACACAAATTCTGCAATCAGCAAAAGCCTCTAAGAACACAGTAGGCATACCAGCGATTTTGCCTCACCTTTCTGTACTGTTATTTGTTGGACAAAAGCTGTGGATCCATCTTCAAGTTCAATCACTTTTCCTTCAATTAACTTTTCTCCTAAAACAGATTTTTTTTAAATAGCACTTTCCGATAGACATACCTAACATCACTTACAAAAGGACACTGTTATAAAACAATGTGTTTAAAGACATTATGTAGAAGTAAGCCTCACTAAGTACAAAGGCAGCATACATAAATATGCATCAGTCATATTATTTTTTTAAGTGATGGAAATGATTGGAATAAAAACAAATCACTTGAAATATCTTAGAATTCTTCTGTCAAATGCTGCTGGAACCAATTACATGTTTTTGCTGTTACCTTGCAAAGGTTTTAACAGGAAATGGAAATACCACCTTTTCTTATTTGCTTAAAAAGAATTACAGTACTAGAAAGTGTTATTCCTGAACTACTGTGTACTTTCTAACTTAGACAACTTCAAATCAGAACATTTTGATTATCCTCTCACTTCTAACTGTAACACTAAGTTACAAACGAAAAGTAATTTTCTTTGGTCTCTAGATACCATTCAATATTTAGCAACATCTTTTAGATTATTATAGAATCACAGAATCATAGAATTGTAGAGTTGGAAGAGACCATGAGGGCCATCCAGTCCAACCCTCTGCCATGCAGGAATACACAATCAAAGCATCCCTGACAGATGGCCATCCAGCCTCTGTTTAAATATCTCCAAGGAAGGAGACCCCACCATGCTCCGAGGGAGTGTGTTCCACTGCCGAACAGCTCTTACTGTCAAAAAGTTCCTCCTAATGTTGAGGTGGAATCTCTGTTCCTGGAGCTTGCATCCATTATTCCGTGGTCTAGTCTCTGGAGCAGCAGAAAACAAGCTTGCTCCATCTTCAATGTGACACCTCTTCAAATACTTAAACAGGGCTATCATATCACCCCTTAACCATCTTTTTTCCAGGCTAAGCACACCCAGCTCCCTAAGTCTTTCCTCATAAGACATGGTTTCCAGACCTTTCACCATTTTAGTCACCCTCCTCTGGACACACTCCAATTTGTCAATATCCTTTTTGAATGGTGGTGCCCAGAACTGGACACAGTATTCTAGGTGAGATCTGACCAAGGCAGAATAGAGTGGCAGTATGACTTTCCTTGATCTAGACACTATACTTCTATTGTTGCAGCCCTAAATCGCATTGGCCTTTTTCGCTGCCGCATCACACTGTGGACTCATGTTCAACTTGTGGTCTACTAGGACTCCTAGATCCCTTTCGCATGTAGTCTCGTTCAGCCAGATCTCCCCCATCCTATATCTATGCATTTCATTTTTTCACCCTAAGTGCAGTACCTTACATTTCTCCGTATTGAATTTCATTTTGTTAGCTTTGGCCCAGCTCTCCAGTCTATCCAGGTCATTTTGAATTTTGATCCTGTTCTCTAGGGTATTAGCTACTCCTCCTAATTTGGTGTCATCTGCAAACTTGATAAGTATGCCCCTAATTCCCTCATCTGAGTCACTGATTAAGATGTTGAATAGCACTGGGCCCAGGACAGAACCCTGTGGCACCCCACTGGTCACAGCTTTCCAAGACGAAGAGGAGCCACTGCTGAGCACCCTTTGGGTTCGGCTGGTCAACCAGTTACAAATCTATTTAACAGTTAACTTGTCTAGCCCACATTTTACAAACTTGTTTGCAAGAATGTCATGGATGAACCTTGTCAAAGGCCTTACTGAAATCAAGGTATGCGATTTATACAGCGTTCCCTTCATCTACCAAGCTGGTCATTTTATCAAAAAAAGAGATCAGATTAGTCTGGCATTACTTGTTTCTCTGAAAGCCATGTTGACTTTTTGTGATTATGGCATTGCCTTCTAAATGTTCACAGACTCTCTGTTTAATGATCTGCTCTAGAATCTTCCCTGGTATTGATGTCAGACTAACTGGACGATAATTGTTGGCGTCCTCTTTTTTTCCCCTTTTTGAAGATGGGGACAACATTTGCCCTCCTCCAGTCTTCTAGGACTTCTCCTGTTCTCCATTTTAAATTGCTTTAAGGAAGATATGATTTGCAATATTATTCTTCTAATAATTGCTATTAAATGCCAATTTTGTAGATTCTGAATTCTGCCTTCTCTTGGAAGATCACTGAGGATCAAGTGAAATGGCACAACTTTAATTCAGACAGTGAACAGCAGCAACAGCCCTTCATGAGACAGAGGAGCAACGGCATGGTCTAAACTATATATAAAAAGTTAATGCATAACATGAGTATGCCACACAGAGCAAGATTTCCATACTGTCCAATAGAAAGAAACTCTGTTCTGTTTATGCCTTATTTTTTAAAAAATTCAAATATACATAAAATCACAAATTGGTCTAATAAAATATTTTTATTATGTAGGCAATGCTTTTACTATGTAGGCAATGCTTTGAGCATGCAATCTGATTAGTCATATTATAATCCCCTAACTACATGAAGACAGCCGCAACAGCACCAAAGGGACTCACCACTGGCATCTTGTTGAATATAGGCTGTTGTCCCATCAGAAAGGGACATTGCCTGTAGGCCCAAGCTATCCATTCCGCTCTGATGGTGTGTCTTCAGACATATACTCAGAATTAATGGTTATTCTCTGTGAGACAATTAAATATAAACTGTAAGTTTAATATACTGCATTTTTTTCACATACCTTCTTATCTTGTATATAAAATGCAGCACTTGGAAAAGTTATTTTTGGACAACAACTCCGAGGTTCCCCTGCTCTGATAAAACACATAGTTAAATGGCACCCCTGACAATGTCCCTGGCTTCAGTTCAGAGTTCTTCTGGCTCCAGGTCAATTAGGCTGAATAGTGCATATCTGTTTTTCACATTATCTTTAAATTCTATGGGGATGTTATTCAGGTTGTATTTTGGCATGAGGGGTGGTTTAGTGTTCTTCTTTAGTGTTATAGTAGGACCCCCATATCCAATGATTCACTATCCACTGATTAAATTATCCACTGGACACAAAACAGCAGACCTACCATAGAGTCTTCTAAGAAAATGTGTCCCCTCTAGCCATTTTCTAGGTCCTTCAAGGCAACTCTATGGTATTTTAAACTGGAAGTCCCATTATTTTCAATGATATTCGCTATTATCCACGGTTTTCAGTATCCATGGCTCCCCAGAACCAATCACCAGCAGATAAGGGGGTCCTACTGTACTCTAATTTTTGATATTAGTAGTTCACGGTCTGTGCCACAATCTGTTCCTGGTCTTGTTTTTGCAGAGAGAAAATGGAGCGTTTCAATTTTCTGCTTCCAATTATGTTGTCTATTTGATTTCTATATTGGCCATCAGGTGATGTCCATGTATGCAGTTGCTTCTTGGGTTGCTTGAAGAATGTATTTGCAATGACCTCTCCCTAGAAGCCAAAATGACTAAACTGAGACTGTCGTACTTTTGACATATCATGACAAGACATAACTCTCTAGAAAAGACAATGCTTGGTAAAGTAGAAGGCAGTAGAAAAAGAGGAAGACTGCATTCAAGATGAACAAACTCAATCAAGGAAGCCATGGCCCTGAGTCTGCAAGACCTGAGCAAGGCTGTTGATACTAGGGTGATTTATTCTATTATTATTATTATTATTATTATTATTCATGTGGTTGTCATAAGTCAAATTTTACCTGATGGCAGTTAACAACAATAACAACAGAACAGAACCCCTATGCTCAGAAGCTGCATGCCAATACTCAGAGAAACAAGGGAGGGTCGTTCCCTTCATGTCCTACTTATGCAACTGGTTAGCCAACATTGGCAGCAGGATACTGTATTACATAGCTTCCAGGACTGGTCCATATGAACTATAATTACAGTGTTATCTTCATTATTAAAGGATAAGGCATACAATGTTTGCAGCTTTTGTGATAATTGGAAATTAACTAAAAATAAATACGCAGTTGACACATAATGAGGAAGAGCTTCCCTCCTATTTAAGGAGATTTTGGGGCCAGATTTTTTTGACACAAAACTAGTATCAGTCTCACACAGTATGGCCAATGCTTTAAAAATTATTTTGAAAGGTTAGTAATAGGTTGCAACAAAAACATTCAACAATACATCATCAGATAGGAAATCGCAAAGCAACTGTACACATCAACAGAGACAGAGGGAGGAACTATCAGTCAGTAGCTCTCTCTATATTGCTGCAGCCCCAGTCCTTGGAGCAAGGTGTACAGGAACAAGGTGAACAGTATTGAGGCCAACAGGGGTGTTTGGCATGGGTGTGGTGGAAGAGACAGCAGAAGGTGAGCTTGTGGCTGTTGAATTATACTTCTTCAGTGTCAGAGAGTTTTTTTGGGAGTTTGTTGGGCTAAATCTGGTGTGAGTGTGGGGTCTAAGCTGTGGATTGTGTGAGCTGAGGGTAGGCTTGCCTGGGGGGACTCGTTAGTGTTCCATTGTGTGCTGGTGACCTTGTTGGTTGTGAGAGCTGTGTGTGTGTAGGCCAAGGTCCTCTATCTGAGCACCTGGTCTCAGGGAGGTGGGGCTTCTGTTGAGAGGAAGTGAGTCAGAGACTGCTGAAAGGAAGTGAGTCAGAGACAGAGGGAGGACTTAGCAGCCAGTAGCTCTCAATATTGCTGCAGCCCCACTCCTTGGAGTGAGGCGTACAGGAGTGAGGCCAACAGGGATGTTTGGTAGTGAAGTTTTGAGGGGGAGGCCCAACTTCTGTTCAGTGATTACTTCACAGTACTCAACATGAACAGTGAGGGAGTTGCTGCAGTCACCTGCAACCCCTGTAGTATGTTTGTCATCTTGCCTGTGGATGTGCACAGCTACATCTATAGTGATGTAAGTTGGTGTTGTTGTTGGAAGAGAAGGTCCAGCAACTTGAGGCCCGATTAGGCACTCTACAACATATTAGAGAGCAAGAGGTTTTCTTAGACAGAGCAGAGCAGAAGGTCCTGGATGGGAGACACACAGGGGATCTCTCTGTGGAGGAGTTACATTCTGATACATAGGAGGTAGATGTTTGGAAGAATGTGACTCATAGAAGTAAAGCAGGGGCCATTCTATGAGTTTGGCACCAGAGAATCAGATTGAAGCTCTCTCCCTTGTCAGTGATGATAAGGAACGGAAAGGAGAGCAGCACAGCCAGGCCTCAAAGAATGTGCATGAAACGTTGGAATGTTCAGCACACAGATTGGCTTCTGCCAATCCTCGGAGGAGGCGTGTGGTGGTGGTAGGGGACTCCCTGCTGAGGGGTACAGAATCAGTAGTTTGCAGGCCTGATGTCTCAAGAGGTGTGCTATCTCCCTGGGGCGAAAATCCACAATGTAACGAAGAGGATGACAAGACTCATCAAGCCCACTGACTGTTATCCCTTTTTTTTAATCCATGTGGGAACCAACGATACTGCAAGGCATAGCTTTCAGAATATCAAAAGGGATTATGAGGCCCTGGGTAGGAAGCTGAAGGACCTGGATGCACAAGTAGCCATTTCGCCTGTCCTTAAAGTGGAAGGGCATGGCCCAGGAAAGGAGAGAAAGATAGTGGTAGTGAACAACTGGCTCCACAGATGGTTCCACCGGGAACAATTTGGCTTCCTGTACCATGGGGAGTGGTTTCAGGGAGGTGTACAGTTGCAACTCACAGCAGTTGGGAGGAATGCTTTTGCTAAGAGTCTGAAAGATCTGATTAGGAGGACTTTAAACTGAGTTGTGTACGGGAGGGAGACTGTATTTTTGAGAGTAGGAGTTCATCAAGTGCTGGAGGTAACAGCCCAAATGCTATAGAGAGAACAAGGCAAAGAGTACAAGAATCCAACAGTGGGAGGAATAAAACCTTTAAAAGACAGATAGGGGGAATGGCCCATGGTCTTAGATGTCTCTATCCTAATGCACAGAGCATGGGAAATAAACAGGATGAACTTGAACTCTTAGTACAGCAAAACAAATACAATTTAATAGGCATCACTGAAACCTGGTGAGATGAGTTTCATAATTGGAATGTAGTAATAGAGGGGTATAACCTATTTTAGAGAAACAGACCAAACAGGAAAGAAGGTGTAGTAATATTATATGTTAAGGATGTATACACCTGTAAACAGATCCATGACTTAAATTCTGGGAGCCATGTTGAGAGCATCTGAGTAAAAATCAAGGCAGAGAGAAACAGCAGGGATGTCATTGTGCGGGTCTACTGCAGAACTCCAAGCCAAACTGAGGACTTGGATGATGCCTTCCTGGAACAGATGACCACACATTCAGAAAGGAGAGATGTAGTAGTAATGGGGGTTTCAACTATCCTGATATTTGTTGGAAGTCCAACTCTACCAAAAATTTAAGGTCCAACAAATTCCTCACTTGCCTTGTAGACAATTCCATTGTCCAGAAGGTAGAAGAGGCAACTAAGGGATCAGCTGTTTTAGATCTGATCCAAACGATAAGAGAATTTGGCTGACGGCGCCCACTGGAAAATAACTCATTCCAAATCTTATCCTCAATTGTGATGTTTTTCTCTTGTATAGGTTTAATTCCTCTTAAGTAGGTAATAGACCAGGTGAGTCTCAATTTACATTACTCCCACTCACATTTCAAATGCAAATAAAGTCTCACCCACAATACACAGCTCTCCCGGAACACATGTGCAGTTGAGTGAGGCAAGAGAGCCAAGAAAGTGAAAGTGAGGCAAGCTAGAGTTTGGGGATAAGAAAAGCTGGAAGGGGTTTCATCTGCTTAGGTTAGATTGACAGTGGGGAAGAGGAGAAAACAACTGCAGTCCTAGTATTGTCGAAAGAATGGGGGTTGTTTTGTCAGTTGGGAGGAGTGTGAGGAAGACACTGGAATCTTGGAGTTTTGGGGTGGGTGGAGGGGTTTCCTCTGCCTGCTTAGGTGGGGGAGTCCTGATGGGGATAGAGCAAGTAGATAACAGTAACAAAGATTGTGGGCTGATTAAAGTTGCTAACTTTGTGGCTACTTCAGTTCCACTGGAACACATCTCCTGTTCTCCACTGATTCTCCATGGAACTGGCTCTCTGCTATTTACATGTGTCTGAATTTACACTGCAAGCCTAGGAATGCAAACCCAATGCAAATTGATATGCATCTGTATTATAAACTCTAGCAGTCAAAACTTCCAATACTTCAGCTTTCAAGACAAACTCCTAACAGGAGACAATGCCCATGTCACCTGTTCTTTCTTTCACCTATCTATGTGATAGGAAATTTGCTTTTTGCAACATTTGGAAGCAAGTATTTTAGATTGCACCTAATGGAATTGCTCCCATTTTAAAGCAAGGACCCAAAATAGGTCAGAAAGGCTAATTTTTCTCCATAGATAAAAAATTGTGCCTACTTGTCTACATCACAAAATGGCTGATGATAAAAATAAGAAATATTTTCCTCCTCAGAATATCTGTCCTTTGTTTTATATTCCACCTTTCTCCCAGAATGGGAGAAAGGGATGGTCTGGGTAGGAACTATGTATGCCATTGCTGCATAGCAGGATATAGATCATGAAATATCAAGACTTCATTGTCCTTGAATTTTGTGGGCCCTATCTTCTGAGAGGCTGTCAAAATGGCAGACTTTAGTTCTTCCCATGCTAACTGCACACTTCTGGGTTTACCTCCTTTGTGGGGGTTTAGTAGTAATATCAGATTAGATGTCAACTTCAGAGATAGGGATCTTGGGGAAAGAGTTTGAGATCAACTTCAAAATTTATGTTGGCACGTCAGTTTGTAGTGCTGATTCCATTATTCCCCATTGTTCTAATTTCAATCTCTCTTTTGTTCTCTAGTGACTCTAATCAGGTTTGGAGATCTGTTCTTAAACAGGCCAGAGTTCTAATGGAATCTTTCAATTGAATCCTCACTTCTAAGATTTTACTTGCTGTATCAGCTTTGCCTGTCACTTCTCTGCTAATTCTTTTGCTTTATCAGAACGCAGCTTGATTGTCTCTTTCCATTGTTGCCTCAGCTGCTTCATTTGATCTGCAACATTCAGATATTGGGTCTCCCACCCCTCTAGAACATTTGGCTACTTTTCCTCCTAGGCAAGCTGTCACTGCCTACTGTCAGAATGGTTGATTTTTTGCCCTAAAATGATTATCAAGTGAGGACTCTTTGCTGCTGTGAAAGCACTGGGGTATTCTACTTAAGTTACCTTGTTGGCACATCTTTGTACTGACAGATGCTGTAATTTGGTTTCAGTGTCACAGAGCTAATCATAAACCACCAGATTCCTTCACACTCTAATCATATACCCCCAGCATGACCAAATCAACTGGACGGCAAATGCCATTGTCCAACTAGAACTATGATATTTGTCACACCAATAATGACAAAAAACACATTCACACTAGCATCTGCAACCCAAAAGGTAGCAAATGAAAATGGAGAGGCAGACCTATCCTGGGCAAGACAAGAGAGCTTTTATCAATGGTTAGAGCCATGCAGTGACCTGAAGCTAAAACTAAATTTGAGGAGGAGATGAACTTCAGAGAGTTGCAATTTAAGGAAACATGACCAGCCTTGCAGAAGAGGAACAAGTAGTTGGCTCTTGGTACAAATTTGCTGTATTGCTGCTAAAGGCAAAGGGTCTCTTCTAGCTCCTTTTCCTTTATCTATAAGCAGCAGCCCATTCTCTCCACTTCCAAAATCCTTTAACATGGCATTTCTGCATCATGTCTGTTAGTTTTCAAACTGAACTTTTCATTTTAGAAACAACATACAACATAGAAATAAAATAAAATATATAAAATAAACTATATGCAGTTTAGAATGAATTATTCACTTGTGGAGATACATTGCTTTTCTTTTCAGACTATGAGATGATTAATATCTTCAACAGTAGCCTCTTTATCCAGATATACCAAAATTTATAAAAGACAGGCAGAATCACCCAGGAATCTTTTCGTCAAGCAATCTTTCAAACTCAAAGCAAGGGAAGCATAGCTGATGCATACCCAAATTCCGGTCTGATATTGACAAATTGTGAAATCTGAGACATCAACGAATAGCTAAGCTGTTGAATTCCTTTTCAATAATGCTTGCAGCCATTTCCCACTTAGGTATCCATTATAGTTCATGACACAATAATTTATATGTATACAAGTCTCCCATAGATTCAGCTGATGAAAATGGCAGTCAATCATTGCCTGTGCCAAGGATCAAAAACAAAGGATCTGTGAAGTTACTTTCCCACAAATATTATTATCATTTATTTATATAGCACCATCACTGTGCATGTAAAAACAACAAAATAGCTCCCTGCCCTCAGGCTTACAATCTAAATACAAATGATACATAACTCCTTCCAGAGGCTTTCCAGGCCAGTTTCCTGCCAGGGAGAAGAAGGAGAGCAGCTTCTGGACAGCCATTTTGAGTGGGTGAGTTTGATTTTTTTAAAAAAAAAAACTGTTGGGAGAGGCTGCTTGTTGCTGAGGGGGTGGAGCTTCTGTGAGTCACATCTGTGAGTCACTAGGGGGTGGAACTGGGAGCCAAGCTCTATATAATTCCTTCCAGAGGCTTTCCAGGCTAGTTTCCTGCCAGGGAGAAGAAGGAGAGCAGCTTCTGGACAGCCATTTTGAGTGGGTGAGTTTGAATTTTTTTTAAACTGTTGGAGAGTGACCAAACAAAAATACAGCATACCTAAAAGTACAGCTTAGAGTTCTCAACATTACCTAAGAGTTCTTAGATTACCTAAAAGCTCTCACCATGGGCACTGAGGGGACTGCTGCAGTCACCTGCAACACTTGTGGGATGTTTGTCTTCTTGTCTACAGACGTGGGGAACTTCACATGCACCAAGTGCAAGTTAGTAGCCCTCTTGGAGGAGAAAGTCCAGCAGTTGGAGACATGGGTAGCTACACTTCAAACAGATTCGTGAGCAAGAGGTTTTCCTGGACAGAACAGAACGAAAAGTCTTGGACGGGGACCGCACAGAGGAAGTGACTGCGAAGGAGAGGGTCACTTCACAGACACAGGAGGTAGACAGCTGGAGGAATGTCTCACACACAGAACAAGAAAATCCAGGGATTCTTCGAGCAGCTTGCAGCTACAGAATCGATTTGAAGCCCTCTCCCTTATCAAGGACAACGAAGAAGAACAGCATGGACAGACTTCAGGGGCAGAGCAGGGGACCCTGAGAGTACCACCGCAAAGAACAGCAGCTGCGAAGCCTCGGGGGAGGCGTGTGGTGGTGGTGGGGGGACTCCTTGCTGCAGGGTACAGAAGCAGTGGTTTGTGGGCCTGACAAGATGTCTCGGGAGGTGTGCTGTCTCCCTGGGGCAAAGATCCGTGATGTGACAGAGAGGCTGACAAGACTCATCAAGCCTACGAATCATTACCCCTTCCTTTTGGTCCATGTGGGAACCAATGATACTGCAAGGCACAGCTTTCCCAAGATCAGAAGAGATTATGAGGCTCTGGGGAGGAAGCTGAAAGAAATGGATGCACAGGTTGTCATCCCGTCTCTTTTGCCAGTTGAAGGGCATGGTCTAGGAAGGGAGAGGAAAATAGCCAACATAAACAACTGGCTCCATAGATGGTGCCACCGAGAACAATTTGGATTCTTCGATCATGGGCTGCGCTTCCATGAGGGGGGGGACTTCTGGCAAGAGATGGGGTGCATCTCACGACAGTTGGCAGAAACATTTTTGCCAACAGTCTCAAGAATTTGATCAGGAGGGCTTTAAACTGAGTCATGGGGGGAGGGAGATAGTATTCTGGAAGGCAAAAGGGCTGGAGAAAATAGTCAAACTGTCATAGAGGGAACAAGGCCAACAGCGCAAGGACCCAACAGGCAAAAAAACTTGCACAGGCAGCAAGTAAAGGGAACACATGGTCTTAGATGTCTCTTCACTAATGCACAGAGCATGGGAAATAAGCAAGATGAACTTGAACTCCTAGCACTACAAAACAAATATGATACAATAGGCATTACTGAAACCTGATGGGATGAATCGCATGATTGGAATGTAGGAATAGAGGGATATAACCTTTATAAAAGAAGCAGGCCAAACAGGAAAGGAGGAGGAATAGCATATTTATACCAGGGATATTTATACCAGTGAAGAGATCCATGACATCAATACTGGAAGACAGGTGGAGAGCATCTGGATAAAAATTAAAGGGGGGGGGGAAACAACAGGGATGTTATTGTGGGACTCTACCACAGACCCCCAAGTCAGACGGAGGAATTGGATGATGTCTTTCTAGAACAGATGAACACACACGCAGAAAGGAGAGATGTAGTAGTGAAGGGTGACTTCAACTATCCTGATATTTGCTGGCAATCTAATTCAACCAAAACTTCAAGGTCTAGCAAATTCCTTACTTGCCTGGAAGACAATTTCATTGTCCAAAAGGTGGAAGAGACAAGAAGGGGGTCAGCTATTTTAGATCTGATCCTAACCAACAGGGATTACCTGGTTAATGGGGTGCAAGTGGTGGGATCCTTAGGTGAGAGTGATCATGTTCTCCTGGAGTTTGTTATACAATGGAAAGGAGAAGCCAGGCATAGTAAGACACACATTCTAGACTTTAGGAGAGCTGATTTCAATAAACTCAGAGAAATACTGAAGGTGATCCCATGGTCAGGAATACTAAAAGAGAAGAGACCTCAAGATCGACGGGACTTTCTCAAAAGGGAGATACTGAAGACACAAATTTCAAACAGAACCAATGAGGAAGAAAAATGGGAGGTGTCTCAAGAAACCAGGATGGATGACTAAAGAACTTTCAATGGAGCTAAGTTTTAAATGGAACATGTATAGGAAATGGAAAAAGGGGGAAATTACCAAAGAAGAATTCAAACAGATAGCGAACACGTGTAGGAGTAAAGTCAGAAAAGCTAAAGCACAGAATGAGCTCAGGCATGCTAGAGAGGTTAAGAACAATAAAAAGGATTTTTTGGGTATGTCCACAGCAAAAGGAGGAAGAAGGAAATGATAGGATCACTGCTTGGAGAAGATGGCAAAATGCTAACAGGGGACAGAGAAAAGGCAGAATTACTCAACACCTTCTTTGCCTCAGTGTTTTCTGAAAAGGAAAAGGGGGACCAACCTGAGGAGAATGGAACAGAGGATACAATAGGGGAAATCCAGCACAGAATAAGCAAAGAGGTAGTACAGGAATACCTTCTTAATCTAAATGAATTTAAATCTCCAGGACCAGATGAACTACATCCAAGAGTATTAAAAGAGCTGGCAAATGTAATCTCAGAGCCATTGGCAATAATCTTTGAGAACTCCTGGAGAACAGGAGAAGTCCCAGCAGACTGCAGGAGGGCAAATGTTGTCCCCATCTTCAAAAAGGGAAAAAAGAGGATCCCAACAATTATCATCCAGTTAGTCTGACATCAATACCAGGGAAGATTCTAGAGCAGATCATTAAACAGAGAGTCTGTGAACATTTAAGAAGGCAATGCCATAATCACAAAAAGTCAACATGGGTTTCAGAGAAGCAAGTCATGCCAGACTAATCTGATCTCTTTTTTTGATAAAATGACCAGCTTGGTAGATGAAGGGAACGCTGTGGATATCGCATACCTTGATTTCAGTAAGGCCTTTGACAAGGTTCCCATGACATTCTTACAAACAAGCTTGTAAAATGTGGGCTAGACAAGTTAACTGTTCAATGGATTTGTAATTGGTTGACCGGCTGAACCCAAAGGGTGCTCAGCAGTGGCTCCTCTTCTTCTTGGAAAGCTGTGACCAGTAGGATGCCACAGGGTTCTGTCCTGGGCCCAGTGCTATTCAACATCTTTATCAATGACTTGGATGAGGGCATTAGGGGCACACTTATCAAATTTGCAGATGACACCAAATTAGGAGGAGTAGCTAATACCCTAGAGGACAGGATCAAAATTCAAAATGACGTGGATAGACTGGAGAGCTGGGCCAAAGCTAACAAAATGAAATTCAATACGGAGAAATGTAAAGTACTGCACTTGGGGCAGAAAAATGAAATGCATAGATATAGGATGGGGGACACCTGGATGAACGAGACTACGTGCGAAAGGGATTTAGGAGTCCTAGTAGACCACAAGTTGAACATGAGTCAACAGTGTGATGCGGCAGCTAAAAAGGCCAATGCGATTTTGGGCTTCATCAATAGAAGTATAGTGTCTAGATCAAGGGAAGTAATAGTGCCACTCTATTCTGCCTTGATCAGAGCTCACCTAGAATACTGTATCCAGTTCTGGGCACCACAAATTCAAAAAGGATATTGACAAATTGGAGCATGTCCAGAGGAGGGCGGCTAAAATGGTGAAAGGTCTGGAAACCATGCCTTATGAGGAGAGACTTAGGGAGCTGGGTATGTTTAGCCTGGAAAAAAGATGGTTAAGAGGCGATATGATAGCCCTGTTTAAGTATTTGAACAGGTGTCACATTGAGGATGGAGTAGGCTTGTTTTCTGTTGCTCCAGAGACTGGAACATGGAGCAATGGATGCAAGCTCCAGGAACAGAGATTCCACCTCAACATTAGGTGGAAGAGGGCCTTTTCGCTAATCTCCCCCAAAGTGTGGAATGACCTGCCGAACGAGATCCGTCAGATGAGAAGCCTGAGTAGCTTTAAAAAAGCACTAAAGACGGATCTCTTTTGGAAGGCCTTTCCTAATTAGATCCCGGCCTCAGGAGATCCTGGCCTCGTTTAGTCCGCTGGCTATTTATTGTATTGTTTTTAAATGTGATTTTAGATCAATTGCTTTTAAATTTATATTTGTTTAATATTTTTTATGGGGGAGGGTGGGGTGGGGGGTGTTTAGGGATTTTTATCTGAATTGTCTTTTAATTTTTGTAAGCTGCCCCGATTGTTTTAACAGAGGGGCGGGGTATAAATAAATTTTATATAATAAATAAATTTTATATAAAATGGTGAACAGCAAGGTTTGCTTTTTGGAATCCCCCTCCCCCCAATATTTTCAAGCCATGGTTGGTTGAATCCATGGATGCTGAACCCATGGATATGGAGGGCTCACTGTATACTGATTAATCTGTTATCTGGAGAGTCACTGGCGCAAACAGGTCAAGCACTTCATAGAACCAAAGAACTGTAGTTCTGGACTTGGATTAAAGAAAGAACTCACTGGATAATTCAGTTATCGGTTTGAAAGGAAGACTGACATGGTATAGGATACTGGAAAAGGGGAAGGAAGGCTCAAAAATCCCTGAATGACATGAGGCATGACAGACGCAGGACTTACTCAATGGTTACTCTTATGAAAAAATAATTAAAATGAAAATAGCTACAGAAGAAAGCATACAATTTGTGCCAATGCTAGGATAAATGTGCAATATGTGAATGGCTTCCACCTTCTAGGATTTTCCCTGACATTTTGGAAAGCAAGATTTCCCTGGGGAAAAGAGGAAACAAAACAGACTTCCTTGAAAATAAGCTGTCCATCAAACTCACTATCGTCTGCATTGGCTTGCCAGGGTTTTGGGCTGCAATCTTTGGAAGCCTTGCCAAGATACTGGGGATTGAACTGGAGACCTTCAGCATACAAAGCAGGGTCTGTTTTTGCTCTGGTATGAGCCACTTTCCTCCCTGCTGCACTTGGCTGCACTGGCCAGTTCTGGGCCAGAAGTGACTTCCAGTTGTGACTTCTACAGTAGCAAGGGCCTCCAGGAGTGACAGGAGTGACAGGTGGCTCATTTTCATTGCTGGTGTGTGTGTGGTTTTCAAAATGTTTTCTGGAAAAATGGATCGGGGGGCACCAGAAGGGATTGGGTCCCTAACACTCAAAAGTAACATGTATCAATCATTCAGCAACAACCCATTCCATTCCTTTAAACACATACACACACATAAACAAGTATGACAAAGACAGTATTCTAGGGGTAAGTAATGTCTGGACTTTCATCAGCCCTACCATCTTAACTAATGATGAGTGATGATTGAAGTTGCAGTCAACACTATCTAGATGTTCCCCAGCCCTGTAGTCGTTATTGTACTCCTTTCTCATTTCCTGTCAGCATGGGAACACACATTACTTTGGGATCTGAGGAGCCATCTCTTAGACTGTATCACTGCGTTTTATTTTGGTTTTATGGGGCGAAAATCAGCAATATTTATTTGAAATTTTTCAAGTTTCATTTTTAAAATAAAACTTTGGGAGGGTTGAGGGAAATAATAGGAAAGGTTTGAGGGGGAAAATCCATTGAATACAAAAGGAGCTTCTGAAAGATACAGAAGAAATCTGGGGAACAAGGCAGTAAATGAATTAGCTTATACAGTAATAGCTGAATGCATTATAACAATTACTATGGGTGAATTGAATGCAAAAGGAGTTCTGAAACATATGGAAGAAACCTGGAGAACAAGGCAGTACTGTACAGTTGTCCCTTCACATTCGCTGGGGTTTGGTTCCAGGATCCCCCGTGAATACCCAAATCCGTGAATACTCAAGTCCCACTATATGCAATGGCATAGCAAAATGGTGTCCCTTATATAAGATGGCAAAATCAAGGTTTGCTATCTTATCTAAGGGCAACATTATTGCCCTTATATAGGATTATTATTTTTTAAAGAATATTTTCAAGCAGTGAATACTCAAATCCGTGAATGTCAAATCCGTGAATGTGGAGGGACAACTGTAAATGAATTAGATTCCACAGTAACAGCTGAATACAATGTAACAATTACTGTGGGTGAAGGTACAACAATGAAACCTGTATAAAGACTGGAAAATCAGTACAGTCATCCCTTCACATTCGTGGGGGTTAGGTTCCACATACCCCCGCGAATGTGAAAATTCTGTGAATAATGACTGCCCTCCCCCTCCCCCGCCAAAGCGACCACGGGGCCTCCAGAGGCCCCATAGTTGCTTCTCCCCGCCTTCCCTCTCCCTCTGCAGGCCGCCATGGGGCCTCTGGAGGCCCTCCAGAGGCCCCATGGTTGCCTCCCCAGTTCTCCCCCTCCCTCCCAAGGCTCCCTCGCCGCCTCTCCCACCCCCCACCCAGCCTCCTAAGGTGGGAAGGGGGCCTCTGAAGGCCCCCTCCCCCCACCTCTCCCACCCCCACCTGCTTCTCTCCCCCCTCCCCCCCCAGAAGCAGCCACAGGGCTTCTAAAGCCCTGTCACTGCTTTTGGAAGGGTGGGGGGGAGGCCCTCCCAAAACTGCGAATACTCAAAACCACGAATGTTAAACTCGCGAATGTGGAGGGGCAACTATATTTCTGCTCCAGAAATACAAATTGTTTTAGTTTAGACAAGAGATGCTTGATGGGACACACCAGAGGGGGAAAGGGATTATTAGAGAATATTATATGTCTGTCATTTTCCCCACTGGTCATACTCATACAGCCTAATGCAGAAGGAAGAATTCAACAGCTGAACCATTTTCCAGTATTCCAGGTGCTCTCATATGATCACTCTGCACTGTTATGTTACAGTGCTATTATTCTACTTTAACTGCTCTGGCTGCCTCCTGTGGCATCCTTGCAGTTTAGGGAGGGGTATTTAGCATTCTCAGCCACAGAGCCCTTAGACCTTACTAAACTACAAATCCCAGAAGTCCACAGGAGGCAGCCGGAGCAGTTAAAGTGGACCAACAACACTATAACAGTGTACTGTAGTGTGAAACTTTAGCAAGATGCACAAGTTTAGACTCCTTCACCTTCTACTTGTATCACACCAGTGAACGCATGAGAGCACATCTTTATTCTCCTTCAGCTGGCAGACAAAGCAATGTTTATGCCACCAGGCCTTTTCTGAGAAATGAAGCTTGGTCTGCTGGTGTTCCTTTAATTTTAATGGAACTTTTAAAATGTTTTATCATTTATGTGGAATTTTAATTATAGCTTAATCCCTTTCAGTCTCTTTCAGAAAGCTTAATCTCTTTCAGTTCTTATTTATTGTGTTATGTTTTTAGCTATTGTTGTTTTTAAAATGTTGTGAGCCACCATAGGGAGAAAGGCGGGATATATAAGTTGTCCCTTGATAATCGCTGAGGTTTGGTTCCAGGACCCCCGTGGATACCAAAATCCGTGAATACTCAAGTCCCATTATATGCAATAGCATAGCAAAATGGTGTCCCTTATATCAGATGGCAAAATCAAGGTTTGCTTTTTGGATTATTATTTTTTTAAGAATATTTTCAAGCCGTGAATACTTAAATCCGTGGATACGGAGGGACAACTGTAAATACATAAAATAAGAACGCCCAAAGGAAGAAGGGGCAACGAACTAAGCCGTATTTCCCCACCCTGAAAACGGCCCCTGTGTGAATGAGGTAGGAACTCAACAGGTGCAGCTCAGTGTTGGGTCGAGCGTCGTCCTTCGGATTTCTGTCCACAGAGCTGTAAAAAAAGGGAAGCCCTCGCTCTCTTCCTCCCTCCCTCCCTCCCTCACCGGGGCTGCGCATCTCCCCCTCATCCCCGCCTCCCCCTCGGAACCGACCTGTGGAGGGCCGAGTCCTCCGCCTGACCGCCATGCACCGGGCCTCTCCCACAACGGCCAGCCCCGCAACCTGTATGACGGGCTTTTCCTCTCGCTTCCTCGCCCGCGTATGGTTTTCCATCCAGGTTCCGGGGCCGCTTAACGTTCTTCTCTCCAAATCCCGGAAAAGGAAAAGCAGTCGTTTTTTTCACGCGTGCGCGCCGCTGTTCTCGGCATGCGCAGAAAGCACAGCGAAGCACCTGCCCTTTCTGTCTTTAGAGGCGCGGGGGAAATTGAATCAAAGACAGAGCGAGGAGCGCCCTCTGCTGGCGTGTAGGGAAAATACGTGTACAGTTTTCTCTCTGTATCCACGGATTTGGTATCCACGGATTTAAGTATTCAGGGCTTGAAAATATTCTTTAAAAAATAATAATCCAAAAAGCAAACCTTGATTTTGCCAACTTATTATATATGGGACACCTTATATAAGTACTCTACGGTGAACTCGCCACAGGTCAGCATAAGAGGGGTGCTCCAAAAAAGCGATACAAGGACTCCCTGAAACAACATTTCAGGCTCAGCCAAATTGATCACCAACAATGGTCCACCATGGCCTCACATCGGGAGACATGGAGACGCACTATCCACAATGCTGCAGCCTTATTTGAGAACTCACGCCGAACAAGTCTTGAAGAGAAACGACAACGCAGAAAAAATCACAACCCGGAAACATCACCCAAGGAGACCTGCTGTGCTTTCTGCAACCGGACTTGTTTATCTTGGATTGGCCTTTTTAGTCATCAGCGCGCTTGCAGAAAGCACAGGATGAGTCCTTCCTGAATCTTCATTTGCGAAGAAAAGCCAGAGAGAGAGATAAGGGACACCATTTTGCTATGCCACTGCATATAATGGGACTTGAGTATTCACGGATTTTGGTATCCACGGGGGTCCTGGAACCAAACCCCAGCAAATATGAAGGGACAACTGTAGTAGGTTGGGATCAATTGATAAGTCCCGCGGGAGAATGCTTAAAACAAGCAAACAACATCTATGATGATGATGATGATGATGATGCTTTTTTTGTTTTATCCACAAGTGCCTTCCCTTCAGTTTATTTTCTTTTTGTTTTGGTACATATACAGAGCACAAAAAGTGGCAGTTCTTAACTTTTCAAACCATTGTACTACTGATGAGATTTTTGTATCGGAGGTGAAAAGGGGCACACTATAATCTCTTGTACTCACTACTAATGGAGCAAAATATATTTATAATCTTTCAGTCCAGTCCTAAACGTCTTTATTAGGAAGTAAGTTGTAATTCTGTATATACATCGGGTACGTTCTACTGTCCAATGGTAATGTTGTTGGAATTAAATAATTTAAATAAAATTAACAACGCTGTGCCTCCTACTGTGTCGCAGAAGTCAGTGAGTTTAAAAATGCATTTGGGCTTGTCTATACAAGGCTATAAAATGTGGATTGATGTGCACTAATGCCAATTTGCAGCAGCTTTCATTTGTCTCAATGATTTTTTTGGCTAGATTGCAGGCATGCAAAATATGTGTTTGTTGTCCAAACGGGCATGCCTACAAATCACGATGGTGGGCACGAGTGAGGTATTTGCATTTTTATTGTCAGTTGCTGCTGCTAAGAGTATTTTTTAAAAGCATATCCAAGGTGCGGAAGTGTGATATTACACTTAAAACAGAAAAGAGGCTGTTTTGTCACCTCAGTGCATGATTGCTATGATGAAAACCCAACATGGCAGTTCGGGGCACTTGCCTTGCCAGCAACCTCCACCCTCTCCATTCAATCAGCTTTCCACTTCTGCTCATATCGGGAATGCGCAACAAAACAAATTGGTTTTCCCAATGAGCAGGAATGCACATTTCCTTCTGAGTTTTTTTTTTTTTAAATACAGGGAAAACCACTGGGTATTTGACATTTTTGGCCCCCCTCCGTCTGAATACAGCAGATTGATGCAGGATCTCATTAAGACAAATTGTATTCTTGAATTCTATGAGAAGTATTTTCGCTGTATAGACAACCCCTAACTTTGGATTGAGCTGAAAGTGTCTCAGCTGTTTCAGAGGTCCTAAACACCTTGATGTTAATGTTAAACACTCCTTAATGTTAATATTATCTGTCCTTGTGTGCACTCTAAATGTTCTCCTTTAAATGTATCTCTTGCAAATTAATACCTTTTGAACCAAGAACTTTTGGTATAATAGAGGTGTGAGGGCTATGTTCAGAAAAGTATCATGGGCACCGTGTTGAATGGTGTCCCTGGTGCTGTACATTCCTTTCCATGGCCACTGCTGTCACGTGTACTTTTTGGAACTTGTAATTAATTTTACCTAAATAAGCAGCTTTCCTCACTCTATTGTTTAAGGCATAGCCATAGATTAGAAAGGTTAACTAACTAGGGCCCTAAGAACCTCAGAGGGGTAACAGCCCTGACAGTGTTAATCATTTCCACTTTGCAGAGTATCCAAGATGATTGGATGCAACCTAAGGGAACTCTTTCTTAGCATGTCCTATCTCTTCCAGGTTAGGGAACGAATTGGGAGACTTCTACACTACAGTTTTTGTCTGGCCTTGTAAGCATAAGTGTCAAACATTTCACAAATACAGTTGTCCCTTCACATTCGCTGGGGTTTGGTTCCAGGACCCCCCGTGAATACCCAAATCCGTGAATACTCAAGTCCCATTATATGTAATGGCAGAGCAAAATGGTGTCCCTTATATAAGATGGCAAAATCAAGGTTTGCTATTAGGATTGTTATTTTTTTAAGAATATTTTTCAAGCCGTGAATACTCAAATCCGTGAATGTCAAATCCGTGAATGTGGAGGGACAACTGTAATTTCCTTTCCTAAACTGACCATAAATGGATTTTTTTAAATGGCTCTGCACTTTCCTTCACCAATGTTGCTGCTGTAGCACTCATCTTTTCTGAATGTAAGTAATAAGTTTAAATATCTGGTCAACTTCTGACAGGCACCAAAATTTAAAAGTGCACCAAACAAGGCATTGCCTCCATCCCTCATACCTGATTGGAACAGGAAACAGAATTTACCAAGGGCCAAAGACTTTTTTATCTTGGCAAAAGGTCTGATCCAAATCTTTCACATGCTGAGATAATGCACCATGTAGGCCTTTGCTGTAAACCAACAGAGTTCTTCTTCTGTTGTATGGAAGGACCAGTGGGCAGAAAGGGTGTTTAACCTGCCTGTATTTGCCAGGTCTCCTCTGCAAGTCTGTCTTTCATGGCAGTTGCCTTCAACTGGGCTCAGTTTTGGACTTCAAAGCCTGGTTTGAATAGAAATAAAACTGCTGAAATGGAGAGTTAAGCGTGCTCTTTAATCCCACCAATTCTCCCCTGGAAGTGCTGAGGGAAAAATGGGATTCAGAATCCCCTTTTCTGCTATAACATATAGTTTTGCCCTAAGAGAAATGATGAGAAGGATCATGTGAAGGGTGGTTTATGTTCTGTAGGAACGGCAATTTTTTTACTCGGAGGAAATTTTGTTGCAAAGGGTAATACCAATTACTGTATTCCATTTTTTTCACTAATGTCAGAGCTTTTGTGGTTATGCTTCCCCTGAAAACTCAACTTCAAAGCTTGGGTGTACTCTTGAATTAAACCCAGAACCTACGTGCCTAGATTTTGGCGGTGGCCAAGAATGTGTTTGTACTTAGTGCTAGTGCACCAGTTATACCTGGGGATATCAGAGCTGGGCTCAGTTATAACCCATTTGGATTAATGTAACACATTCTGTTTAAAGTTGCCTTTGAAAAGTGTTTAGCTGTTCCAAAACAGTGTAGCCAGTCTCTTGACAGGATGGTTATAAGGAATGAGTCCCTTGTTAAAATAGGGTCACTGGCTACTATTTTCTTTCTAGGCTCAATGCAATGTGCTGATTAGGATCTAGGGAGTCTTATACAATTTGGGATTAGGGCCTCATTCACACTACACATAGTAGTATGATTCTCCTTTAACTACTATGGTTGCATCCTGTAGAATCCTGTGGTTTGTAGTTCGATGAGGTACTAGAAGCAAGCCAGTGCGAGTGAGTGATGGACTATGAGTCTGGAGACCAGAGTTTGCATCCCTGTTGAGCCATGGAAATCCACTGGGTGATCATTGGCAATCACACTCTCTCAGCCTCTGAGGAAGGCAAAGGGAAACCCTCTCTGGACAAATCTTGCCAAGAAAACCCCGCAATAGGTTTGCTTTAGGGTCACTATAAGTTGGAAATGACTTGAAGGAAAACAACAACGAGGCACTAGAACTCTGAGAATTTTAAATGCCTCTCCCCAAACTGAAAATCCCAGGATTCCATAGGATGGAACCATGGCTGTTAAAGTGAAATAATAGCAGTACAATTGTGTATTGTGACTGTATCCATGTTATCTATCAGGCTCTTTTCTCCACACAAACCTGCCTGGGCAATGAGATATGGGAAAGGCTCTTCTCTCAGTTCCCCAACTTCAGTGGCATGTTTGGTTGTAGAGGCGCCCCCATCTCCAATGTCATTCTGCTGGCAGGTGGAATCTTTTTTGTTAAGTCTGTTCGGCAACTAACTGGTGGCCAAGCAAGATGCTTTTTTAACAGTTGAATCTTGTATTTCACTGGTGAGTTTTTAAACTACTTTTTATTATTCAGTTTTCTTAATATTAAGGCTGTGTCTTAGCATGTAAACATGTGTTTTTTAAACTGTACTATGAGTTGCCTTGAGTCCTAGTTTTCACAGAAAGGCAGGATATAAATAAATGTGTACTTACAATATACTAGCAGGATTACATTGAAGGTTGGGAGAGACTGCAACTATGATGTAGAAGCAACACTGGAAACTCTAAACATCCTCTGTTAACAAGCTCTTCTATGAGGCACATTCTACTGAACATCTAAATGGTAGCTTCCATTTAGATGATTCCTGGAAGTGTATGAAGTTTCTTTCCCCATTTTCCTCATTTTTACCATTGCAGTTTGTGCTTCCATTTGTGTTATGTGTACATTCTTTATTCCATTGTTTATTACTGGGTGGGGAAAGGTTAAGGATGACCTTTGTTTTTCTTCAGTACCTTAAAACACAGTGGCGTATACTAAGAATACCATAACAGAAATATTACTTGAACTAAGTTTTGGAGCTCAACCCTTGTTTTCTGGAAGCTATATAGTGGCAGGAGGATTGTGTTTCCAAAGGACAATAAGGAAGAAAAAAAGGCAGAGAGAAGGGAGCAGAATGGAATAAAACTCCAAGCAGCAGTTAGGAATTAAGAAATAGGGGGTAGAAAACACATCTGAAACATCAACACAACACCAAGAAATTCCATTTAATAATTAAAAAAAGACAATACAAAATGCAAACTTTTCTTTTTACAAGTTCAGATACAATTTCTTTTATCAAGTGCAAATAACTTTGTGGACTACACCTTTTTCATCATGTAATCTTTCTTTTTTGGCAGGAGATAATGGATTGTGGCACACTGCACAATGCAGTTATAAATATTTTAGCTTTGTTGTTTATGCATTGTTATATTTTCTATGTTGAGAAGGAATTTTCAGCTTTTTAAACCTTTTAGATTTTCCACATCTGAATTGGGAAAGAATGGAATCATGGGATCTAGCCAGAAAGAATTCAGGTAGAATTCTTAAGGCAAATTCAACATAAATTTTGACTTCAGAGTTGGCTTCCACTTGGGCTTCTGCCTCTTTATCTTCTCCTTCAATAAACATATGTGTCTCATCCTCAATCCCATAATAAATATATATTGTAGAAAAAAAGCTATATCTGATGAGATTAGTGCTGGATATTGTCTTAGCTATAATGATGAAGGGGTATAGTCTACCGCAGTTGTGTTTATCTCAGGAATAAATCTATTTTATTACTGAAACAATTTGAATGACTTTTAGACTGTGGATCAAGATGTAAATAGGAGGAACAGTGAACTATTAATATCCAGGCAGAGAAGTATCAATATCAGTACAGCAAATGGAGATTATACTGTCCACTTACAGGCCTGTAACAATTCAGATTTCTAGTTTCAGGACATGGCTCAGCGAAGGCAACAATTACACCAGTGTATGTTTGGAATTTCCCGGTAGTATTTGCACTTGAAAATAGATTACTGATGGACTGGTAAGGTTCTGCAGGGAAATTTTAAACTGAAACAGAAGACATATTGTTCAGGGTTAATGTTAGCCAGGGCTTCAAAGCCTGTATTCATTGTCGTGGGTCTACCACAGAACATGCAAAGATGAGAATGCCTCTAAGAAGGTGCAGAAAACCTTTCCCTTTCCACTGAAAATCTGTGTTTAAGAAAAAGAGCCTTTGGGTGTGACTTCCCAAGGGACTTGAGCCCCAACATCTCTTATTTTAGAAATCAGAGCCCTTTGAAACACTCAGAAAGGGATCTCAGGTCTGAACGTATTAAAACCTCCCTGTCTATGCCAAGACAATTTGTTCCAGAGAGTGATGGCTCAGCTATACTTTAAACATGAAGGGAGGGTTTAACACGGGGCCAGATTCTAATATGTGATTCCCAACGTGCATTCTAAAGATGCCTTTGGGAGTATTTGAAATTAAACAACTCTTGGAAGCTGCTTGTGACCAGAACATCATTTTCAGTCAGCCAGCTTGTGTCCTGTATCTTCACTGGTTACAGAATGATTGCAATTGCTCTTCAGGATTTACACTGTGGTGAAGAAACCAAAAGATTTCAAGAGCTGAAAATGTAAGTCACATTTAGTCATTTCCCACATTCCTTGTTTGTATTCTTTGCTGTTTCATTATTAACACATGCGCGCACACACACACATTCTCTTTTCTCAGGCAGGTATAAATATTGCAGTTTCTAGTAGAAAAAAATCCCTCTAAATAATATAAAGACAACTCAAAATGATTGCACTTAATAATATGGAAAAGGTAGAAAGGAGAAGATCCTAGTGCACAAACATTCACTCACTCCTGCCCTTCACACTGCTTACTCTTTTGTCATAGAGTTACTCTTTGGCAGAGCTTACAAGAAGTCTGAACTCACATCATAAGCGTCCATGGGGGGTGAAATCACATTGGAAAGTCTCGCTTTTCACCAAGTTTTCCTCCCCCGTTTTCCAGACATTTCATAAGAGAACATGGCTAGGCCATGCGTTCTTCAAAAACAAAAGTCAGACTCCATCATGAAATGATGGTCTTCTAGTCACCAAACTTGCCGTCACACAAACATGGGCAGTTTTCTTTCATACCTGTCATCTCTCTTTTCTTCTTCTGTATGGTCTTCCCAACAATTTATATATATCCTCTCTGCAAGACTGTGCCTGGTTTATTTATTTTTCTTTAAAAGCATAACAGTCTTAAATAAGGCATAACCTTCTGCATTCTGGACATCCTTTGCCTCCAGTTCTTCACAAGAGAGTTCAGCTGGACCAACTCCATTGCTTAGCAGCTTCTCAAAGTCCCTCATTTCACCTGCATCCCAGAAGCGGAGGCATGATATGGTAGCAGGAATGTTTCCTCTTTCTAGAAACAGTCATGCAGAGAGGTGCCTCAACAGCCTCTTTGGCAACTGTCCAGCAGCACAAAGGGCTGCACATTATTTGTATATATGGAAGAAGGTTGAGATAGCCCTGGAGAGACAGGTCCCAGTAAAGGCTACCCGTAAAGAGAGCCTCACTTACTAGGATGTGTGATCTCCATAGGCTGAGACTCCAGTATGGAAAGCACAGGGGGTGGGTTTTAGTTCCTTGTGGTGGCCAGTTGCTCCTTCTGTAGACAACGTGAACAGTGAATTTGGGTTGAAAAAAAGCCAAGGAAAGACCAATAGTTAAGAGATATCTGCATAGGGATAGAATGAATCAGGGTTGTATTTGTAGAAAAAGTTACTGGAAAAATAAGAATAAGTGTTAGAAAAAAAGTTTTCTTGGCTGTCGAGGTGCCTGGAAGGCTGGTGCAAGTGTCAAAGGGGCTATTTGTAAGGTCTCAGAAAGCTGGAAACTTTGGAGCGAAGGAGTTTGATGAAGGAACGTGGCAGCATCTCCTTGTGTTTCTCTGTGTATTTGAAGTAATTCTGTGGGTGAGCCAGCACATCAAAGAATGCTTTGATCAGCTTCTTGTCCTGCAGGAAAAACAAATAGAACACCTGTATTACCTTCAAGGCAAGGCTAGGAATTGGGTGTTCTCCAGATGTTGCTAAACTGCAGCTCCCATAATTTTTATTTATTTGTTTATTGAATTTATATCCCACCTTTCTCCAAAAATGGGATTCAAGGCAGCTTAAAGAACAATATCATTAAAACATTATTAAAAAGTTTAAAGCACTTAAAAATACTTAAAACTTAGTTTCAATAAAAGATTTTAAAAAATACAGCACACCAGTTTTCACACATACTGCTGCTCCATAATTAAAATTCAAAGGCCTGCCTGAATAGAAACGTCTTTACCTGCTGGCAGAAGGAGAAGAGAAAGAGGGCCGACTGGACCTCCCATGGAAGGGGGTTCCACAGCCTCGGAGCAGCCATGGAGATGACTTTCTCCCAAGTCCTCACCAACCATGCCTGCAAAGGTGGTGGGGCTGAAAGAAAGCCCTCCCTTGCAGATCTTAAAGCTTGCCCTGGCTTATATAAGGAGATACAGTCTTTCAGATAGTCTGGACCCAAGCTGTATAGGGCTTTTAAAGGTCAAAACCAGCACTTTGAATTTTGCCCGGAAATGGACCGGCAGCCAATGGAGCTGTTTCAATAGGGGGTGGTGGACACATGATCCCTGTAACCAGCCTTGGTCAACAGCCTTGCTGCAGTATTTTGAGCTCATTGAAGTTTCCGAACCATTTCCAAAGGCAGCCCCATGTACAGCACATTACAGTAGTCCAAATGGGATGTAATCAAGTCATGTGTCACTGTAGTCAGATCTGATTTCTCAAGAAATGGGCACAGCTGGGGCACTAGTTTTAACTGTGCAAATATACTCCTGGCCACAGCTGAAACTTGGGCATCCAGGCTCAGTTCCGAGTCCAGGAGCACAACAAAGCTGTAAACCTTAGATTTCAGGGGGATTTTTCAGGTCAGCAGGCACAGGCTGAATCCCTATTTCCTGATCTGCCTTCCAACTGACCAGGAGCATCTCTGTCTTATCTGGATTAAGTTTCAATTTGTTCACCCTCATTCAGTCAATTACTGACAGCAGACACTGGTTTAGTACAGAAACAGCTTCCTTGGAGTTGGGTGGCATGGAAAGACAAAGTTGTGTGTCATCAGCATACTGATACTTCATCCAGACCAACTCATAGAGCCCAGGAAAGGAAACTGTTGAATAGCAGGGTGGGTGGCACACCAATAGAATCCCTATTCCATACTGCCCACTCACCTTTAAGTACACACATTCAAACCCAGCAGGCTATGAGATAGGGCACCTGGTGAGGGATATGGAATCCTGATAGACTACAGCAACTCTGTCTCCTTGCCCCCAGGCCTTGTCTACTGCTCCATGGAAAACCCAAGTGGACAAAGCTGGGGAGGCTAACAACCCCACAACACCCAGCTTCATCCAGCCAGGTCTCTGTAATAGAAGCCAGGTCAGCAGGCTCATCCAAGATCATGTCCTGGATGAAGGGTGTTTTTCCATTTACCAACCTGGCATAGCCAACATAACTGGTGGTGAAGGATAGTGTGAGAATTCTAGTTCAAAGACATCTGAAAGGCTGCATGCCATCTTTCTTTAGGGACAAGAATCAAGCCTCAGTGCGGAATTGCTCTGGGCTTGATTTCGCAGATAGATGGCCAGCATGGAAACTGGTACCACCTTTGTTACAGATGGCCCTCCACATCCTCCGATTCTGTATCCACAGATTCAAGCATCTATGGCTTGAAAATCTTTAAAAATAAATAAATCCAAAAAGCAAACCTTGATTTTGCCATTTGTTATAAGGGACACCATTTTACTATGCCACTGCATATCATGGGACTTGAACACCAATTTTGGTATCCACAGGGGGTCCTGGAACCAAACCCCAGCAGATACCAAGGGCCCACTGTATATTACTATATATTCTCTCTCTCTCTCTCTCTCTCTCTCTCTCTCTTTTTTTTTTTTTTAACAAAGAAAAATGTCAGGAAGAAAAAGAGGCAAATATGAAGGTCAGAGAGGAAAAAATATATAAAAACAAAAATAACACTGCTCAGCACAGAACTATCCAAGGTGTAAACCTTTTGAAGGACAAAATGGAACTGAAGAGGGAGTAGCCTTTGGCGCCAAGTATAGGCATACCCGAAGGGGGTGGGATTACCGCCAAAAGCTACTCAGGACTGGAACTTTCTGTAGGTGTGGCTCTGCACACAATGCAAGACCCAATAGGGTGATATGCAGAGACCACAAAGAAGTACAATGTCTTCCTGATCCAACAGATTGTCTTATGCACTCCAAGCCATCATGAAGAAATCAAGAAATTATACAGTGAAATACCAGGCTAATCAGAAATCCCAGAGCAACATCTATGGCCAAAACTGCTTGTTAAGGAGGGGTGTATGGGCATCATCAAGCTGGTTCTCCAGTCATGAGAGGGCAGAATAACATTCTGAAGTTATAATTTCCCTTTTCACCCCTCCCTCGAGAGACCAATGAAGAAGAGAAAAGAAATTAATGGAAAGCTGTGAGGAAAAATGAGTAACCCCTGCATATTTCCCTGTAATGCACAGTTAAGTACTATGTGCATTAGGATTAGAACACTAACTGGGGATCATTCTGATTGCCAATCTGATATGCTGATGATGTGGGGGATGAATACAAACAGGCTTTGCTTATTTGCTATTGTTTTGAATACCTTGCTCAGAGGGACCAGGAAAGCTTTCATCTTCTCAGTTTGGGGAGATGTACTGTATTTGCAAACAAGGGTAGTGGTGCTAAGACTGATCTTTAATTATGGCCTTAACACACAGTCAAAGTTGCAGATTTCAGTTTGCTTATAGAATCATAGAATTGTAGAGTTGGAAAAGACCATGAGGGCCATCCAGTCCAACCCCCTGCCACGCAGGAAATCTTGATCAAAGCATCCCCGACAGATGTCAATCCAGCCTCTGTTTAAAGACCTCCAAGGAAGGAGACCCCACCACGCTCCGAGGGAGTGCGTTCCACTGCCGAACAGCTCTGTCAAAAAGTTCCTCCTAATGTTGAGGTGGAATCTCTGTTCCTGGAGCTTGCATCCATTGCTCCGTGTTCCAGTCTCTGGAGCAGCAGAAAACAAGCCTGCTCCATCCTCAGCGTGACACCCCTTCAAATACTTAAACAGGGCTATCATATCGCCCCTTAACCGTCTTTTTTCCAGGCTAAACATACCCAGCTCCCTAAGTCTCTCCTCATAAGGCATGGTTTCCAGACCTTTCACCATTTTAGTTGCCCTTCTCTGGACATGCTCCAATTTGTCAATATCCTTTTTGAATTGTGGTGCCCAGAACTGGACACAGTTAGAACCAAACTTCCAAACTGTATCTTGTGAATGTTGTGACTTTGTTTTGGATTTGAAGATGATGGATAAGACTTGCAGAATCATTCATAAAAATAAACTACTAATAAGTAAAACAAAGAAACCAAATAGCAGAGTGGGATACATAGATGATAACCCCTAAAATTCAGGTCCCTTGCTCTGAGTGCAACTTCTGTGTTTTCACCATAGTGCAGTTTCTGATTCTTCAGATCAACTGCAGCCCACCAGCTGCACATAATAACACATGGTATAGTGGAGCTAGGGCTCACTGGGTCAAACCTTAAGACTACTTGATCAGCAGGGGGTATACCATCATCTGCCATCCCCTTTGAACTTCCCTGTTTCCTCTGGTTTTATCTGCAAACTCCATTGTAGCTGGAGAAGTTTGTTTTCTGGCTCAGAAGACCCAATTGATGGATTGTGACTACAGACAAAGCAAGGATGAGTGACATGTTCCAGGTGCCGGGGCTGTTTCTCTTTCCCAGAAGCCCACACTATTTTCCTAGGCTTGGGGAGCCAATTGGAGGATGGACAGGGCTTGGAAGCAAGTGAACATTCAGGTTCACTCCTGGCCCATTTTAAGCTTCTTCCTCTGCCATGGCAACAGCCAGTCAACTTCTATTGTTGCCTCTACCCACTCTCCCTCAGTATTTGGGTTTTGTATAGCTGATTGGCTGGTCTCCTGTTCAATATTTACAAGATTGTGAGCCAGACTTACAGTCTCATAATTTTGGGGATTCATGCTTACAGGATGTGACTCAAAAATGTGACTTACAGAATGCTCACAGAATGTGACTCAAAAACCTACCTCTTGAGCCAGTCAGTGACCCCAAGTGAAGGGTTTCTAAGGTGCTGCAGGTCTGAGTGGGAAGAAATTATGACTGTAGTATTCCCCTGATCATAAGCTGCATTGAAACAAGTAGCTGAGGCAGGACCAAAGGGGGCCTCTCCAGCTGCCTGTCTCAATGCACCCTGCAACCAGGAGAGCATGCAGTTATTTCCCAAAGCCCTGATCTGCATCATCTTGGAAACCCTTCAGTTGGGGCACTGTCTGTATTAAATTGTAGGTGTTGTGGTGATAAGAAGTAGCTCTGGGGCAGGTAGCTCTGCCTGACACCCAGTTTTGACATGGCAAGGGAACTACAGAGTGGCTTCTGACCTAGTGGACCTAGCATCTGCCATTCTGACCTGGTGACCTAGCATCTGCCATTCCAGCATGACCCAGCAGGGGATCTGTGTGAATGAGTTTCCATCGACCACTAGGTGTGTCAACCAATGTCTGAATCTGGATCCATGATGTGGGGCTATTCAGATATAAACAATAAAGTTGTGGCCTTTTCCCTTCCAACAAAATGTGTTCATCCTTGCTAAAGGAGAAGCCCCACACTCACTGCTAGCTCCACAAATGGATTTTCCTAGAAACAGTGTATTATTCTGAGTTACCTCTGTTGGAACACAAAGTATTTTGGAGTGGCTTGGTTTTTAGTGGACTAGAATCATTAGCACCTGTTCCTGATACAAAACACCTGTTCCTGATACAGATGAAGAACTGCCAAAAAATGTTTGTGTGTGTATATACACACAACATACAAGTACAGTTGTCCTTTCATATTTGCTGGGGTTTGGTTTCAGGATCCCTGTGGATACCAAAATCTGTGAATACTCAAGTCCCACTATATACAATGGCATAGCAAAATGGTGTCCCTTATATAAGATGGCAAAATCAAGGTTTGCTTTTGGGATTATTATTTTTAAAAGAATATTTTCAAGCCATGAATACTTAAATCCGTGGATACCAAATCTGTGGATGCAGAGGGACAACTGTATATCTACACAGCTGCCTGCTTTGTTGGATTCTCCTTGTGGATATCACTATAAGGACTGTTACAATGAGGGCCTGCACTTCAAAATTTACCACTAAAGCACTAATAATAACATTGGCAACACCTCCTTTGTCACTTTTTGTGCTCTTGGTATACATGGCTGGTAGGTCAAAGGTCATGTGGGCCTGTGATTAAGCCTATTTGAGGGGAGTTACAGGGATGTGATGCCAACCCACATCCACTGTGTATGTTCCCGGAAATATGCAGCTGGGGGAAAATGCCAAGTTTTTAGGCCAAGTTCAATGTTATGTTAAGCATGTGTTTTTTAGGACCTTATCACATAGTAAATCACAATTACAGCAGGATAATGGCATTGTTGGCTGGTACTTATCACACAATGCCATGTCCCTCCTGTTGCTGCTTTGCATTTCATTTGTTGGGGGAGCACACCTTTTCATTGATGAGGAAAACCCATCAACGGCTCCCAGTATGGCTGCTTTTCCACTACGGCCTCTGATGCAATAGGTTCCTTCCACTGCAGTTCCAATATTCCAGCAGAGTGGGTATGGTTCTCTTCCTGTCCCACTCCCTTTCCCCCTCCCCCTTGCTATTCCCAAGTATGCTGAGGTGGCATAAGGTGGCCTGTTACTTCCTTTGCTGTAGATTTGGGGTTATCAACTGAAGCGCCTGCAGCTTTTCCAACCATGTCAATGCTATGGAGGGACAACAGAGAGGGAAGAGGGTAGCACAATGGTGTAGGAAAGAAGGAAGTGAGGAAAAAGAAGGGAGGTGGATGAGGGATTTACTTCTGGGCCACTTTAAAAACTGGTGCTGACTCAGATGCCACTGAGCAGCTTCAATTCTGAGGTGGCCTTGGCATCTTGGAAGAAAATGTCGCTGTGGTAGAGAGGGGAATCGAGGAGTTGTGAGGATCAGGCTGGGCCCCGACACCCCTCCCCTCCCTGAGACAGGACTGGAGGTGGGGAGGGAGAGCTCCCACATTGTGGGGCCAGTCAGTCTTCCCACCTAACATCCATTAACTCTTATTCTTTTTTTGTTTGAAGAGGGAAGGAGAAAAGGCATGGTGGCTTCCCCGCAACGCCCACTCCGACTAACAAAAGTACCCATGGGGCACAGCTTCTTCAATGTCGCTCTCTCTTTCTCTTGAGGGAACGAACAGTGTTGCTTTTTTAAAAACTAACAAAAATTACTTCAGCTTTCTTAAGTCACTGTAAATACACAGGGAGGAAGGTAGATTTAGTGAGGCAGTGCAGAAAAGTGAGTGTGGGACCATGGATCACCAAAGCAGCATAATAGCATGATTGCAGAGAAGTGTGATAGTGATTGTTTTCAAACTGGTATATTCCCATTTGCTTCAACAACATTATTGCTGCATGACAACAGGCTGATGTGATAAGGTCCACAAACTATATTTACAGCTAGCTACTCTTTTTATTTAGAACTTTTTTCTTTTCTTTTTTTGCAAAAGCAGAGCCAGGGTCCCCAATCTGGATTGGGAATTTCCTATCTGCTGGAAGGGGCTCTCCAAAGTCTCAGGCAGAGAAATATTGACCAGTTCTGCTCCCTGAGGTCTTTTTAAAAGTGGGGATGCCTGGAGACACTAAGCATGTGCTCTATGACTCAGTGATGTCCAAAACAATGCAAGAAAACAGCCTTGCCTTCAGTATTTCTTGATGGTTTTCAGATGCATATAGCCTGCCATCTCGAACAATGTCTTCCACCAGCTGCTCATAATCCTCTGCATTGTTGAGAGAGAAAAAGTGAGTCAGGTAGACAATGAGTAAAGAAACACAATCAGTAAGCACATCAATATTTTCACACACACACAATATGATAACTATTTTTGGACTAGCACCTTCTTCATTTCTCCTAAATTCATAATATATTGCAATTCTACGTTTCAGAATAGCTCAGTGACATAGATCTTTACGGGAGCACTGCCAAATATCAGCCTGGGAGCATCAAGTGATTACTGGATAATTAAAGAAAATTGTTCAAGTTAGGAATGTTCTTTTCTTTGATCTGTCCACGTCTAATACAGATCACGGAGAAAGAAATGATGGTGACAAAAGCAAGTCTGACCTATGAGGCTCAAAAGCAGTCAGTCGAAAGACAGACCTGGGAATAGGGATTCAGCCTGTGTTAGATGGAGTTACACTCCCCTTGAAGGACTGTATCTCCCTGTATGAGCCCAGTACTTTTGGTGGGAACAAGGGAGAGGGCATTCTCGGTGGCTGCTCTCAGACTTTAGAACTTCCTCTCTACATAGACCAGGATGGCCTTGTTCTCCTTTTGAAGGCAGGTCAAAACATTTTTGTGCCAGCAGACTTTTACAAACTGATGAGGGTTGTGCTTTTAAAGCTGTACAGTGCTCTGTTTAAGGTTTTTAAACAGTATGTATATAGTTTTTAATGCTTTTTAATATTTTTAATGTTTAAGGTTTTAACTTATACATTGTTTAATTGCTTTTAAATCATATATTTATACTTTTATTTTAACTTTTGTATGGTTTTAACTTGGATTGTTTTAAATATGTTGTTACTTGCCTTGAGTCCTATTATTCGGAGAAAGGCAGGAACTAAATTAATAAAATAAATAAATAAAAATATACTTTGACCCCACACCCTAGACCAGTTCAGACACTCCTCCAAGTGCAGGTCAATGCTTGGAGGACAAAGCAGGGCCAGACCTTCTGGCTCCTCTCCAGATACATAGCAACCCTTTTCTCCACAAGCTGTGTGCTTAGCTCAGACAACTATAGAAGCCTCTACATATAGAATTGTATGTGTGTAGGCTCTGCAGGAGTGCAAGCTTCAATGGATGTAGATTGTGGAGTGGGACCAGTATTGTCAATTCTGACTGGCAGTGGCTCTCCAGGGTTTCAGTCAGGTTTCTTTCCTAGCTGAGTCTGGAGATTTTTGGTATTCTCTGGTCATCCTACATCCAACTACTAACCAGGCCTGCTTAGTTTAGGAAACCAGATGAGACTGGGAGTGTTAAGGGTGGAATGATGTCAGAGGCAGGGCCAAGAGGTCCTGTCAGACTCCATTCTCCAGAAATGTTTCCTGTAAATGAAGGAACATCTGCAGAGTGCAGGTTGTGCATTCACCTCGTACTTACCATCATAAGTGACATATGGGATCTGGAAACCTCTAGCACTGTTGGCTTCACTAGTTTTAAAGTTGATCCACAGTTTTCGGGACCTAGCAGTGAAAGCTATGGGCCTCTCATAGGTCTGGCACGTCTCATAGGTTGTGATTGAGGAAGGAGAGGCTATAGGGGAGAACACAACAAGATCATGTGTTTTCCAACATCATATAGACACTACATTCCCAGAAAGACTGAATTAAAACAGCTGGGGCTTGGGGATGGAGAGCAAAAGGACCACAGTAATTTAAGCCTTTCTATTTCTTTTGGCACATAACTGCTGAAATCTTGAGATAAGGGTAGGTATGTTATTTCCATTCTGGGGTCTCCTTCCAGGGAAGGGTGTGTTAAGTGTGGACAATGTTATGTCCTTTGTCAACTTAGGGTGGAATATATAAAAAGGTTATTTAGGCTTGAACTAAAGAACTGGAGATTCATTAGCTTAGTGGTTACATCTGAAGACTCAAAAATGTGGACTGTGGGCATGAAAAACACTTTCTATAAACAGTGAACACATCATGCAAATGAACTAAACTGGGGGTGCTTCCAGACACAGGGCTTCAAGCACTACCAAATAAAATAGGTAGTGTAGACAACTCCCCAACCAATTTGCTACAGAAAGGAAAAAGACAGAAGAAGCAATGGAAAAATACAGGAGGATTGCAAGTCAAAAACATCATCATCTATCCCCGGTAAAATCCTGTGGGTGAGGCAGGGCAATTGCACAATAAAAGTGAAATCGAAGGCTTTCATGGCTGGCATCTATAGGTTTTCTGTGGTTTTTTTCTGGGTTGTGAGGCCGTGTTCTAGAAGAGTTTAGTTTTGACATTTCACCTGCCTCTGTGGCTGGCATCTTCAGAGAATGGTTGGGTAGGACTGTGTGTGGGGTTTATATACTGTGAGCCCCTGTTGAAGAGGATATGTAAATTTGTGTATTGAATGGCTAGTTTCTGGGTGGAGATATGGAAGGAGGATTAGTGTCTGTTTGGCTAATGGTTGGCTAATGGTCCATTGTCTGCTGGAAATCCCCCTGTCCCTGGGTGGAGTTCATTTGCATGTGCTGAGTTTTGATTTTAGTGTTTTTCAGGACTGGTAGCCAGATTTTGTTTACTTCTTTCCTGGCTACCGCGAAGGCCCTGTGGGGGGAGTGGGGAGGGCAGGGAAGGCCTCCGTGGGGCCTCCGGAGGGCCTCCGGAGGCCCCGCTAAGGCCCTGGGGGGGAGTGGGGAGGGCAGGGAAGGCCTCCGCGGGGCCTCCGGAGGGCCTCCGGAGGCCCCGCGAAGGCCCTGTGCGGGGAGTGGGGAGGGCAGGGAAGGCCTCCGCGGGGCCTCCGGAGACCCTCCGAAGGCCCCGCGAAGGCCCTGGGGGGGAGTGGGGAGGGCAGGGAAGGCCTCCGCGGGGCCTCCGGAGGGCCTCCGGAGGCCCCGCGAAGGCCCTGTGCGGGGAGTGGGGAGGGCAGGGAAGGCCTCCGCGGGGCCTCCGGAGACCCTCCGAAGGCCCCGCGAAGGCCCTGGGGGGGAGTGGGGAGGGCAGGGAAGGCCTCCGCGGGGCCTCTGGAGACCCTCCGGAGGCCCCGCTAAGGCCCAGGGGGGGAGTGGGGAGGGCAGGGAAGGCCTCCGCGGGGCCTCCGGAGGGCCTCCAGAGGCCCCGCGAAGGCCCTGTGGGGGAGTGGGGAGGGCTGGGAGGGCCTCCGCGGGGCCTCCGGAGACCCTCCGGAGGCCCAGCGAAGGCCCTGTGGGGGGAGTGGGGAGGGCAGGGAAGGCCTCCACGGGGCCTCCGGAGACCCTCCGGAGGCCCCGCGAAGGCCCTGTGGGGGGAGTGGGGAGGGCAGGGAAGGCCTCCGCGGGGCCTCCGGAGACCCTCCGGAGGCCCCGCAAAGGCCCTGTGGGGAAGTGTGGAGGGCAGGGAAGGCCTCTGCGGGGCCTCCGGAGGGTCTCCGGAGGCCCCGCTAAGGCCCTGGGGGGGAGTGGGGAGGGCAGGGAAGGCCTCCGCGGGGCCTCCGGAGACCCTCCGGAGGCCCCGCAAAGGCCCTGTGGGGAAGTGTGGAGGGCTGGGATGGCCTCTGCGGGGCCTCCGGAGGGTCTCCGGAGGCCCCACTAAGGCCCTGGGGGGGAGTGGGGAGGACAGGGAAGGCCTCCGCGGGGCCTCCGGAGACCCTCCTGAGGCCCAGCGAAGGCCCTGTGGGGGGAGGGGGGAGGGCAGGGAAGGCCTCCGCGGGGCCTCCGGAGACCCTCCGAAGGCCCCGCGAAGGCCCTGTGGGGGGAGTGGGGAGGGCAGGGAAGGCCTCCGCGGGGCCTCCGGAGACCCTCCGGAGGCCCCGCGAAGGCCCTGTGGGGGAGTGGGGAGGGCAAACAGTATTCGCGGTTTTTTCACATTCACGGGGGTCCGTGGAACGTAACCCCCGCGAATGTGAAGGGACGACTGTATTAGTTTAAGAACTGCCCAAAGATATTCGCCTTTTGGAGAAGGACTTTTAAAGCTTTCTTTAAGCTTACTCCTAATGTGTAACTCACTCAAGCCCAGATGAACCATATATGTGAAGCTGCCTCAATATCTCATAGGGCAACCAGGCTGTCAACACAATAAAGAATACTTGCATTTTTTTCTGTTCTGAAGAAGAACAAATTGGATGGCCCTTGTGGTCTCTTCCAACTCTACAATTCTATGATTCTATGATTCTATGAAATATCTTGATGCACTGAGACTTTACACTGAGAAAATGGGCAATGCTGTGAGTGCTGTTGTTGGAGTGTTTTCTGAAAAATTCATGTGTGCAAAAATCTTGGGGAGGTTTTTTTGTGTGTGCATAAAAGTCAGGTGTTATATACAAAACAGTGTATTTTCCATAGAAAATTCTACATTTTTGTGTGCAAAATGTTTTTGCACAAAATCCCATATTGTTTACTCAAATTGATTTTTCATTAAAAACATCCTCACATGAAAAGTCCATCAAAAATGCACAAAGAATCATGTAACTCGTCCAGTGGAGTGAAAATGTTTGAAACTGCTTGTTCCTGCATGCCAGAATGAAATAAGCAAAGAGATATATCTCTAATCAGGAGTTTCAAACTAGAGCAGAGTTTGGGAAAGTTACTTTTGAACATTATTGTTTCCTGAAGGAAGAAGTTGGTTTGCTCACTGCTGCTCTGCAGCAGCATCATTGCAGGTGGTATTAGAAGTACCAGGGACTGTGTGACAATCATAAAGCTGCTGACCTGACTTGGTCTTTACCTATTCAGATACAGAATAAATCACGACTCCTACACTCCTATCACCTTGACAAACACGGATCACTTGGCTTGATTACTTACTGGAGCTGACAAGGAGAAAAAGTCTCCACTACTTCCCAAGGTTTTTATAGCCCAGAATGCTGGGAGAAAGTCTATAAACTAGTTCCCATTGCCCCACTATCCTCTGCATACCATCAACACAGCATTTGGTTACCTACAGTTTTTCCGCATAACCAGGACATCCCCACATTCATCCTCGGATGGCAGGAAAATTTCAGGCACCACAATAAGAATCTTGCGCTTTGGAGGAGGGTTGATATTCCAAGTGCACTCCACATTTGCTGGATAATTTCCAGGGTAATTAGGGGACTCAATATAACCAGTGTACTCGCCCAGCTCCCCTCCACATTGACGGTCTGCAATGAAATACACAGAGATGACTAGGACATGAGTAGAGAACAGAACGTAATTGGCTGTCAAAGGTGAGCTGGGACACTGTGTTGCCACTGTGATGCGACAAAGATAAGCAATGTGCATTGACAGACACAGATTTGTCCACAGGCTTGTCTCCTGAGGAACAGGAGACACATTTATTTTCATAAGGAAAACCAGAAGGAAAGCAAGGAAAATGAGGTACAGTTAGCATTCTGTATCCACGAATTTGGAATCCACAGATTCCACCATCCACAACTTGAAAATATTCTTCCCCCAAAAAAATAAATTCCAGGAAGCAAACCTTGATTTTGCCATTTTTATATAAGGGACACCATTTTACTATGCATTGTAAATCATGGGGACTTGAGCATCCAAAGATTTGGGTATCCACAGTAGGTCAAGGAACGAAACCCCAGTGGATATCAAGGGACCACTGTAGTTCCAGTGAGTCACATCTATACACAACATCTATACATAACAATAACAAGTCCATATTCTTTCCTCCCCTAAAATTCTTCATCATTTAGAGAGAACAAAGCATACTTTTGCACTGTGACACAGAAGTTGAGCCATCAAAGTCCGTGGTGGTATTTCCAGGACATGTAATGCAATAGTTCTGGCGAAAGTCTGGCTGGTAGGTGCCTATAGCACAGCGGATGCAGCGATGGACAGTGGTGTTATAATAATGGCCTGGGGAACACTGAACTGTACATTGAAGAGAAAATAAAAAATGTCAGGGAACATTTTTAAAAAAATAAGGCCAGAAAACATTATTGTAACTCAAACGTCACTAGGGGCATTAAATGTGTTAGTACTGGTGGTGATGGCATGCCCTCACTAATCATGCAGGAATTCCATATGAATATAATAGCTTAAAATAATAATAAAAATGAAATATTTATAACATTTATAATAATTGATTATTACAGAAATATGAATAAACCAGTACATACACCAGTAACATCAATAAATAGGTTTTAAAAATTCATAATGTGGATATTATCTTTGATATATTATGTACCGACGGCATCTATATATGTTACCGTACTGATGGTAACTTGTTTAACTTAAGTCGCGTGAGGGCTCGCATTAAGACTCTAAACTATCTAGTCCGTGAGCTGCTCTTCGCTGATGATGCTACCCTTGTTGCCCACACAGAAGCAGCTCTGCAGCGCCTAACATCCTGCTTTGCAACAGCTGCAGAGCTGTTTGGGCTGGAAGTCAACCTGAAGAAAACAGAAGTTCTTTACCAGCCTGCACCACAGGACGAACACCATCACCCCCACATTGCCATCGGCAAATCTGTGCTCAAGTCCGTTCAGCAGTTCACCTACTTGGGAAGCATCATCTCCTCAGATGCCAAGATTGACAAAGAGATCGTTCACAGCTAAGCAAAGACATATAGCGCATTTGGAAGGCTTTACAAAAGAGTCTGGAGTAATAAACACCTGAGGCGAAGCACAAAAATCAGTGTGTATAGAGCCACTGTCCTGTCTATTCTGCTTTACGGGTCTGAAACATGGCTCACCTATCGCACCACTTACAACTCCTCGAACACTTTCATCAACGCTGTATACGCACAATCCTAAATATACACTGGACTATGTGACGAATGTTGCTGTCCTTGAGCAAGCAGGGCTCACCAGCATGGAGGCCATGATATTGAGAACACAGCTGCGCTGGACAGGGCACGTTTCTAGGATGGAGGACCATCACCTCCCAAAAATAGTACTCTATGGTGAACTTGCCACGGGTCAGTATAAGAGGGGCTCTCCAAAAAAGCGATACAAGGACTCCCTGAAAGAACATCTCAGGCTCGGCCAAATTGATCACCAACAATGGTCTGTCCTGGCCTCATATCAGGAAGCATGAAGATGCACTATCCACAATGCTGCAGCCTTATTTGAGAACTCATGCCGAACAAGTCTTGAAGAGAAACAACAACGTAGAAAGAATCACAACCTGGAAACATCACCCAAGGAGACCTTCTGCTGTGTTTTCTGCAACCAGACTTGTTTATCTCAGATTGGCCTTTTTAGTCATCAGCACGCTTGCGGAAAGTGCGGGATGAGTCTTTCCTGAATCTTCGTTTGCAAAGAAAAGCCAGAGAGAGATATTATGTACTTATTTTGTCCATAAATTATGATACAATATGGGTGTACTTCTCTGATTTTGCTCCTTATGGTTCAGATAGTTAATAAAAATCAACCACACATTCTTAGAAGAATCATAATCTGTTCCTTCACCTATCTAATTTGGTATGTCAGCCGCATGAGAACCAATTTCCAAATTCTATTGTACTGGTTATCTATAGATATTGTTGAAAAAATATAAATATAACACCTGAGGATTAATCGTACAAGTAAATTGATGAATGATGGCTGAGGGATATGGTTGTAAGTTCTTTGCTCCTGATAAAATATGTACTGAACTTGGTGTTAATTATGTCTGAAGATGGATCCAAATAACTTTTCTCATTTGACATACAGAATCAATATTCTGCAAACAAAAATTGCTTTGTATCACAGATGTCCTATTTATTAAAATTTTCAACAATAACAACACATTTGTATAACATCTTCATGTGTTCAAAGTGCTTCCCATGCACTACATTGTAAAACTACCATCAAACTTATTCAGGGGTAAAAATGTTGGCCATACAACAAAATAAAACAAAATATAAAACGCACCTTTATTGGCCAACCAAAATGCACAAAATATATCATGTGAGCTTTCTAAGCTCCATTGGCTTCTTCATCAGGCAAAAAATGTTTAAAAAGATGTTTAAAAAAGTTTTTCTAGATGTAGCAGTACAGAGACTGCTTGAGAAATGCAGTGTTCTCCGCTTAAGAAAGGGGCCTGCTCTTCACCCAAGAGAAGTTACTTTACTGCTGCTAATGGAATTTAAATTTTACTGTCCTTTGTCTCAGTCCCCACATGGACAAGAGGGGAGTGGCTTCTGCCAGCATTGAGATCCCCCCAAACCAAATGAACTACAACAGAAACAATATCTGATACAAAATGTATGCCTGTGACTCTTAATGTTGTCACTTTTCTTCTCCCGTATGATTTTTTTTAAAACATATTTCACCTGATGGGAGAAGCCAGTGGAGCTTTGAAAGCTTGCATGATATATTTTGTGCATTTTGGTTGGCCAATAAAAGTACTGCTCTTTTGTGGATTTTGTTTCAAAATCACCATGTAAGTGAAGACAGTATTATTTATATCCCATAGAACAGATGGAAGATAGAGAATGGTGACTGAGGGAGAGTGGCTTAAGGCCACCTAGTGGGTTCATGGCAGATGTGAGATTCAAACCAGGGACTTCCTGGTTCACAGATTAATCTTTTAGCCAGCATGCTATACGTTAGTGATTCCATATCTAGCCACATTATCCTGGCAGACTACTGAAAAATCTCATGGGCTAGCATAATTTGGAGAGCACAATAATACTATGAGAAGTTCTGCTGCTCAAACATGAATGTTAATCCACTGAAGACAAGCTGAGTTGAGGACAATAAGTTACCTCTGCTCTACCTCTCCCCATGGAGGTTGGCCCAGGAACCATCTATACTCTCAAGACCCAGCTGCTGCCCCAAGCATACCTTTTGTGTCACAGTCTTGGAAGGAAAAGGCTCCATCATGCTTGGTGTTCAACCCTCCACCACAGTGGAAACACAAAGCTCGGCCAGCTTCAGGCTGGTAGGTGCCGCGTGGACATGGCTGGCAGGGTTTGAAACCATCTACAGAGTACTGGCCAGGGGGACACTGACCTGTTAGCCATTCAGAGGAAAGAGATACTCATTGGACCAAATGAAATAACCATCCTACCAGATTCTGCTTCTAAAGTACCAGCTGCATGCAACATGCACTCTAAGCTGTGGACCCATGGGAGAGGACCATGGGAGCCATTCATCATCCCAGATCTTGTTGCCTAGGGCAACAATCGTGCCTCTGCACTGGAATGTAATCATGCCATGGTGTGAAGGAGAAAAGCCATTTATCCAAGTCCTGGTAGTGAACCAGGTTTGGATAAACCGGGCCATAAAGCTGAACAACCTGGTGGGGCTTCATAAAACCAGATAATTATTTCACTCATTATAGTGTTATAGAAGAATTTGTAATTTCAGAGGAACTACCAGAAGCTGCAATAGTATTAACAGAGAGAGGATCCTGTATATCTGCTTGGCACACTTCTTTCTGTTGCCCACCTTGTCCCTTTTCTGAGTGCAAATAAAGTCAAAGGATATTCACTTGTCATTTTTCAGACAATTAGGACATAGTCTGGAATATGTGTACAGCTGTAGCTCCACAGGAGTCAGGGCTCTTTTCCAGGGACAACACTAAGATATTATTGTAGTAAATCAAAAGTTGCAGCAGTCACCATGCCAGGTACTTACATATAAAAACACCAACCTGGGCCTTTTACAAATTTATCCTGAATGAAATATTTCAGTTTAGTGCCACTACTCACAAACTAATGGCCCTGTTATGGCGTGGAAGGAAACAGCAAGGCAGCACTACAGGACTCCTTTATTGGATGCCATTAATTCCATTTCCTTTGCTCGGACTCCCAATTCCTAGCACTATTATTATTAAAACCCTTTTAATGTTTTAAAAAATCAACAGTGATACAAGGTTCCAGTATCCATTATATTTAGCTAACTGTGCCATTTATTTTTATGAGAAGTAACAAGTTCTCCTGGTGGCTTATGTGTTTGGTGTCTTGGCTGAATTTCTCCTAGCCCTACTGTTGCTTCCTCTGGGGCATTTTTTTTACATGTACCAGCACACTGAATCTTGGCTATAGGCTTAAGACACTTTGCAGCTCATCCCTGTACCTGCACAGGTGCTTATATTTGTTGCTCCAGCTGGCCCATAAGCATCAGTTCCAGGGCAAAGATCACAGGAGAGCTGGCCTTCTTTCTCCTGGTAGGTCCCTGGAGGGCAAGGGACACACTGCTCCATCTGGCCATGGTAATATGTTCCTTGCAGGCAGCTAACTAAGAGAGAGGCAAATGTGCTAGTGACACAAATAAAAAGACAGTGCTCAAGATATCACTTGTCCTTTGGATCCCCACTTGCCCAGTTTGACCACAGTAACTGTATCTATTGTCTATAAGCACATGCGGCTGCCATAGATGTTAGATTTGGCAACAAAGGCATCAGAGCAGCAGAGCAGCACTAAAGGCTCACAGTTAATCTGTAAATGGTCATTTTACACTTCCTTTCCTAATTTCCAAGGGACTCAGGTTGTTTCCTTACCACACTTGGATCCCAGTCTCTGTTGCCCTGGCCCACAGCTCTCCTGCCTTTCAGGAGCCATACTCAGCTTTCGTGCCACCTCATATTCCATTCCTGAAAAGCGGATCAGGAACCGTTCCTGGTTTATGGATTTCTTCAGGGCTTTAATGGCTGACTTCAGTTTTTTTTCCACCTTCTGCCGCACGCAGTTCAGATTGCAGCTAGCTGGAGACAAGGGAAGGAGAGTCTTAGCCTGAGGGATAGTTTCCAAAGGTAGCTTTATGACCCTTCCAGCCACCATTCATGAGAGTCATTATGGTGTAGAGTGCTGGATTATGACTCTGGGGACCAGGATTCAAATCCCCACTCAGCAATGGAAACTCACTGGGTGACTTTGGTCAGGTCACATTCTCTCAGCCTCAGAGGAAGGCAAAAGCACCCCCCCCGAACAAATCTGGCCAACAACACCCCCCCCCCATGATTTGAAGGCACACAACAACAGCAGCCACCATTCATTCAGCAATACATACTCAAGGTTCACCTTAGGGTCACCATAAGTTGGAAATGACTTGAATGCACACAACAACAAATTATCATCATCATTATCATCATGCCATCAAGTCATTTTCAACTTATGGTGACCCTATGAATGAGAGACCTCCAAGTCACCCTATCATCAACAGCCCTGGTCAGGTCTTGCAGATTCAAGCATGTGGTTTCCTTGACTGAGTCTATCCATCTGCAGTGCAGTCTTCCTCTTTTCCTACTATCTTCTACCTTACCAAGCATTATTGTCTTTTCTAGTGAGTCATGGATTCTCATAATGTGTCCAAAGTACAACAGTCTCAGTTTAGTCATCTTGGCTTCTAGGTAGAGTTCAGGCTTGATTTGATCTAGGACCCATTGATTTGTCTTTTTAGCACTCCACAGTATTCGTAGAAATCTTCACCAGCTCCACATTTCAAATGAGTTGATTTTCTTCCTATCAGCTTTCTTCACTGTCCAGCTTTCACAACCATAGTTAGAGATGGAAAAATGATGGCATGGGCAATCCTAACTTTAGTATTCAATGATATATCTTTACATTTCAGGAACTTGTCTAGTTCCTTCATAGCTGCCTTTCCAAGTCCTAGTCTTCTCCTTGACTGCAGTCTCCATTCTAATTAATGACCAAGCCAAGGTATGAAAAATATTGAACTATTTCAGTGTCTTACTTTAAAGTGATGTAAATCACTGGTGGCCATTATTTTTGTTTTTTTAATATTCAGCTGTAAACCTGTCTTTGCACTTTCTCCCTTGACTTTCTTCTGTACAGCAATTGTTCCAAGTCTTTGCTTTTTTTCTGCTAGTAGTATGGTGTCATCTGCAAACCTTAAATTGTTGATGTTCCTTCCTCCAATTTTCATGCCTCCTTCCTCCAAGTCTATTCCTGCTTTACATATGGTATGTTCAGCATATATGTTAAACAGATAGGGTAATAAAATGCAGTCTTGCCTGACCTCCTTGCCAATTGGAAACCATTCCTTTTCTCCGTATTCTGTCCTGATGGTAGCCTCTTGTTCTGAGTACAGGGTATGCATCAGGAAAATAAAATGTTGTGGCACACCTATTTCTTTAAGAGCAATCCATAGTTTTCCATGATCTACATAATCATCATTATTATCAAGGTATTTACCCCTGTTTTTTCCCCATGAATTGGGACTCAAGGCAGCTTGCAAATTAAAATGATTACAATACAGTGAAAAATGTATTTAAAGTCAACATCAGAGTAGAATTGAACAGTTAACAATATGAAACAAAACATATATGTAAAAAGAATAAAAAACGGTTAGAACAATACAGGGGAAGGGCCATCATTTAGAAAGGAAGAACACATTTTGCACACAGAAGATTTAACCTCAGATTTAATCCATAGCATCTCTAATTATAAAGGATTGCAGGAAGCAGGTCTAGGGGATGATCTCTGCCAAAGAGCCCGGAGAGTCAATGCCAGCCAATGAAGACAATATATGGCAGCTTCAAATGTTCACTATGGCAGTTCAGCAGTGCAGTGTTGTAGTCTGCTTTGGGTTCATTCACATATTATCAAGACAGTTTGCTACTTGTTCACCAGTGTGGCTCCTGGTGAATATCCATAATGACTAAGAGAGGACACAGATTTCTGAAGACAAGAAGGCAAAGGCCTAGGAGCTTTCAATAGCTGCAGTTCCCCAACATCAGCCACTACATTTGTTGTTGTTGTGTGCCTTCAAGTTGTTTTCAAATTAAAGCAACCATAAGGTGGCCTTATCACAGGATTTTCTTGGCAAGATTTGTTCAGAAGGGGTTTGCCATTGCCTTTCTTCGAGGCTGAGTGTGTGTGATTTGTCCAAGGCCACCCGGGGGCTTTCCATGGTTGAGTGAGGATTTGAACCCTGGTCCCCAGAGTCTTATTATAACACTCAAATCACTGCCTCATGCTGAGTCTCATGATCCCTTTAAATGTCCACTACCACTGATATAGTGAAGGGGCAAATGTGCATCAGTAAAACAACAATGACCATGTGAGACATTAACCCTGACATTTTATACCGCCTGTGATCTGTACTGACTGAGGCTACTTCTAGATAGGTTACTCCTAATGCTACCAAATAAATCTTCATTTGTAAGTACAAGTGAAATTGCAATGGAATTTCCACACTACCAGGACTATTGCATTTCTTGCTATGTACACAACATGGGGTATAATATGACTGCAGTAGGTGGATAGGGCCATTTAAAGCTGAGCAAACATTCATTATAACCCTTGCAGTGGATGCCATTTTATGATTCCATAAAAAAACTATTTTCTTGAGCACTAAAGGGCTTTTGCAACTGCAATACTTTTTAAAATGAATATGGATAACATCATAAAGCTATAATGTTGGTTTCTTTATTGATTTTTCTCAGTTTTATTCTTTGGTTTTATTCAATGCCTGTTCTGGCTTATTTTAGATTTTACACTGTGTCATTGTATTTATGCCTCTCATGCTTTTTGTGAACCACGAGATAGCTTTGGCTATTGGGCAGTATAGAAACGGAGTAAAAAACAAACAAACTGAAGAACCATGGGGATGGTGTTGCATAGGTGTTTCATAAACAATGAGTGAGCAAAGAATGGTCATTTGACACTAAATACCAAGTGTAGAATCACCCTGGGCCTTTTTGGGGAAGCCAAACCTTCTCAGTCACTTTCCTTACCTGTGATCTCTTCAGGTTTGATTTCAGCTTCAAACTCCAATGTAATGCGTGTCACCTCCTTGTTGGGAGAGTTTCGAGCCCGGCGCCCTTTGCCTTTCTTTGATGAGTCACATTTTAGGTTCACAAAAGTCACCTGGCAATCTGAGCATGAAGCTGGCCCACCTAATAGAGATGGCACAGGATCAATTTTCATTCAATAGCATCTCTCTGAAAACCTGACAGGTATTTTCCTTTGTTTTGTTTTTAAAGGACCCTTTCCCATTATTCCAGGTTTCTTGATTCAATAGCCAGACTCCTACTTGCTACTTGCTAAGTAGTTAAGGTATTTCCTTAGACATGATTACAAAGTGATACACTCCCTCACAGAAGCCTGAGCCATCTGCATAAGCCTAGACTTAAGAGCCTCCAGCTCTTGTTCCCTGGAAGCTGGCTTTCAAAGTGTGAATTATATACCATAATTGTATGCTGTTATGGCAATGTGGAAAACAGAATTTACCAATCACAAAACCACTATGGGGAGAAAGTACACAAAACTATTCTCCAGAGTGTTAGCTATGTTAGTCCATCACAGCAAAAACGCTGCCGCCACCGCTACCACCACAACCATTGAGTCTAGTGGCACCCTAAAGTAGAGATGGAAGAATATTCAAATGCTGAATAAAACAATGAGAAAGGGGCTTTTCAAGTGTCTGGATATCCCAACAATGAGAATCCTGCTCAAGCCCTTTTCTCAGTCACATACACACACACACACCACCCCAGTCCTCAATCAGACTTGCCTCCCAATGTCACACAGCAAGTGGGCAGGGGAAATCCAGGAAAGGATCCTGGATTGCTTTGGCCTTCCAGATCCTTGGCTACTCCCCAATGCAGATGTCACATGGAGCACCGTGGGGATCTCCCCCCCTCATCACACACATGTACACTGTCAGAGACTTTCTCCCCATATCATCATTGAAATCGGCATAGTTTTTGAAGACTTCTGGCAATGGGGATAAAATTGATCAAATCATTTGTTCTTCATTGTGGGAATGAATAATTGAACATAATACATCCCCACCCTAAAGTGGGCCACAGTCCACAAAATATTACAACAAATAAACCTTGTGGACTTTGGCCCATTTCATCAGATGTTTCCTCAGCCCACTTTGCATCTGATAAAAGCTCCTGCCAAATAGAACATTTTAGTTTTATAGATGCCACAAGATACCTTGTTTCTTAAGGTTGGAAATACTCAATGGAAGTCTATGAAAAGACATACAAAAGAGGGACTACCTCACCTAGTGCACCATTCCTGACCATCTCATCCGGCTTGCCTTTCATGCGTGGGTGTAGGTGGCATTTAGCATCCTTGATTTTGAAGGAAGCCTTTTGTTTGATTGGAGCAGTGACAGTCTCTAAAAGAAAAGGCAGGTGGTGAGCATCAGGGGAGCCAACTAGGTCTGGGAAGGAGCTCTGAGGGCTCAGGAAACCAAGCTTACCAACACAGGGATGGCTGCTATTGCTGGACCTGGGTGGAGGTCCCTGCCGCAAGATTGGGGTCCCACAGCTGACTGTATAGCTGTTGTCAGACTCTGCAAAGAGAAAGAAGGAACTCAAGATTAGTGGGAATCGGTGGTCAGATAGTTCTAAATTCTTTCCTGCATGGGCCTGCATGCATTTGCAAACCTTGCATGTATTTTGAAAGACTGGTCCAAGCCTGATCTTGTTCACTGATCACATGGAAGAAAGTACCCAGAACCCATTAAGATGTTATTTTCATTACTAGCATTCAGAAAGGATAAACAATACTCCAAAGAATCCCAGTGCAGTAAAAGCACATCAAAGGAACCTAGCTAATGCCAGAGTCTGAATAGCTTGAACAAATTCCCAAGGCCTGGGGATGGGGGAGGGCACACATATGAGCCAAATCACACAAGCCTGTTAGAGGGAGTGTGAGCCTGAGATAAATGTATGAAGAACAGTTAACACAACCCAACTATTAACAGGAACAGTGCTTTGAAATGTTATTATTTTGAACTACAGATTCCAGAATCCTCCAACCAGCCTGCTGAATGGCTATACTGGATGGAGGATCCTGGGACTTGTGATCAAAAAATAACTTCCAAGCTCTGAGCAAAAGCAATGCTGAATTGCAGGAATGGTACCATTACTCAGGGGCAAGGATACTGGAGGGCCAATGAAGTACTCCTGGCCTTTCCTTTTGGGATAACCTAAGTGGAACAGGGAAAGCATTCTCTTGCCCATGTCATATAAAACCTTATATGCTTTTAAACCTTGGAGATTAGGAGAACGGTGAACAGGAAGGTTCTCCATAGATCCCGGAATGAGGGAAAGGGCTGGGGGGCTTGAAAGATTAGGCTGGGGGGCTGAGCCCCCCTAAAATTATCTGGCAAAATTGGACCACCAAGACTCCCATGTAGTTGCACTTCCTCTGGTATAAGCAATCAGAAGTGTAACACATGAACAAGCACTAAGAAATATTAAGACAGCTATTGTCATTGAGCAACCCAGGAATAATAAAGGCTACCTGAAATCTATCCTATTAACACTTACTTGGGAGTAAGGTACACTGAATGTACAGAAAGCACTTCCATGTACACATTGTACAAGCTTGTAAGAGTCTTTATATTAAGGATGTTTCAATGATAATGGTTGGGGAAAAATAATTTGCCCTCCCCCTGCAAGTACTTAGAAGTAGGCAAAATGAATAACAACCAACCAGCCAATGCTGACCCGCCACACCTTAAGAATAGTTCCAGGTCCCTGTCTGATTCCAGGATCAGGGGTGCCCTTGATGAATTACCTAGTATAGTTGCCCCTCCACATTTGCAAACTTAGCATTCACGGTTTTGAATATTTGCGGTTTTGGGAGGCCCCCCCCACCCTCCCAAAAGCAGCGACAAGGGGCCTCCGGAGGCCCCATGAAGGCCTTGGGAGGGAGTGGGGAGGGCCGGGGAGGTGACCACGGGGCCTCGGGAGGGTCTCCGGAGGCCCCGTGAAAGCCTTGGGAGGGAGTGGGGAGGCGGGGGAAAGAGACTATGGGGCCTCCAGAGGCCCCGTGGTCACTTTGGCGGGGGAGGGCAGTCATTATTCACAGAATTTTCACATTCGTGGGGGTCTGTGGAACCTAACCCCCACAAATGTGAAGGGATGACTGTAATAGTGGTGGTGGCAGGAGAAGCAGTACTGAGCAGCTGCAACAGCAGCAGTGCTGCAGTCTCCTCTTTGCATCTGGGAGTTATACATGATCATAATTTCCCACTACATCCTCAGGCGCAGCATTGCTAAATAACTCTGGGGCAAATTAAAATGGTGGGCAGCTGCCAGTTTCAGCTGCCGGCAATTAGCAGTTGGCCCAGCTGTGCCTCTGGCAGCTTCTAAAAGAGGACAAGTAGCAACGCTGGCCCTGCACATCATTTATGCTCTAAACTAACACCGCAGAATCAGTTTATGGGCACAATTCAAAGTGCTAGTCATGACCTATAAAGCCCTATACAGCCTGGGTTCAGACTATTTGAAAGACCATATCTCCCCATACGAACCTGCAAGGGTTCTAAGATCAGGGAAAGGCTTTCTCTTGGTCCTACCACCATCACAGGGTCATCTGGTAAAGACATGAGAGAGCCTACTTGGTGGCTGCTCTCATTCTCTGGAACTCCCTCCCACAGGAGGCTAGGCTGGTCCCCTCCCTACTTTTGCTGGCAGGCAAAGATGTTTTTATGCAAGCAGGCTTTTAATACTTAGCTGAACTTATAGAGGCTTTTATTGAGGTGTGTTTTTATTTTTATTTTGTTTATTTTAAATCTTTTAACTTTTATATGTTTTAGGTAATTTTAGATTTTTATATTGTGGTGGTTTTGATGGTTTTAAACTGTATTTTATATGATATTTTGTGAGCTGCTTTGGGTTCCTTCTGGGAGAAAGGCAGCATATAAATTAATTAAATAAATAAACACAGCAGAACCAACCTCAGTTTGTGAACCAATCCTCTGCCTACTGCTCTTACTATTGATGGCCTGCCACCAAAATCAAACTAGGGAACTTCTGAGACAGCTCCCCTGCAAGCTGGTGCTCTTCACATGACTTCAGCTCCCATCAGCTCTATCTGGCATGAAGAATGGTCAGGAATGGTCAGAGGTGCAGTCCAAACCATATGAAGGACTCCAAGCATGGTCGTTTTAGGACTTGATGCAAGAGTAATAGTCTGACACTGAATGAAAAGGAAATGGCTGCAGGACAAGGAAGTGAAGATGAATCTGGCTCCAATTGCAATGGAAAAATGGGGCAGGAGGAGGTGTATGTATGTATGGAGAGTTAAAAAGTAGGTGGTGAGAGTGTTAGAGGGTCCCATCATGACTCAGTAACAGCAACATTATAAATCTTAAGAGCTGTTTGCACCCGAAGTTATTATGGGTCAGAGAGAGTTGTGCAATTACCTGGCAGAAATCGAGCCTTGGAGGCACAGGTGAGAGAGCAGCTGTCCTTCTTTCCATTCTTGTTGCAGGACAATGTGGCTCGTGGAGATATTGCGCCAGCCAAGCATATCACCATCTCTGGAGAAGGAGGAGGAAAAAGCATCAATTGTTAGCAACATGCAGGAGGAAATGCAATTCACAGAGGAGCCACTGGGATGATGACAGTGCAGAGCCACACCTCATTCTCCAGCAGAAACAAGTACAATATTGTCTCCACTTGCCTCAGCTCTGAGTTCTGGCAACAAGTTGTATGCATGTGTTACTCCAGGTATTTCAGCTCACGACCGATTCAATAAAGCATAACATCTATAAATGTGCATTATCACTACCTGGCCACAACTTGTAAAAAAAGAGCATGGTTCTAGGTTTTACAGGGTGCTATCAAATAAAAAACTTGAAAATGTCCAAGAGGTTTCTGTGAAAGACTCAAAGTTATGATGATTTCCTGAATATTTATTGGATTTGAAACAAATCATGGATTTGCTGATCACATGGCACCAGTCTGGATTTTATGTAGGGAATGTCTAGCTCCATCAATGATACAGCATAGAAATTAAAGTAACAAGAGCAATGCCACACAATGAAAATGGATCTTTGTGCTGCCACTGGGGCCATGCTCAGAAGCAACATATGTGATTCATATCAAACTTCCATCTCCTTGACCAGTAACTCCAATATGAAGTCCAAGGCTTTCACAGTCAGCATCCATAGATTTTCTTTGTTATTTTTCCAGGCTGTGAGTCTGTGTTCTAGAAGAGTTTATGTCTGATTTTTTGCCTTCATCTGTGGCTGGCATCTTCAGAGAATGATTGAGTAGGAATGTGTGTGGAGTTTATATACTGTGAACCTCTGTTGGGGAGTATATGTAAATTTGTATATTTGAATGGTTAGTTTCTGGGTGCAGAAATGCAAGGAGGATTCATGTCTGTTGATGGCCATTAGACAAACAGACACTAATCCTCCTTGCATTTCTACACCCAAAAACTAACCATTCAAATACACAAATTTACATATACTCCCCAACAGGGGCTCATAGTATATAAACTCCACACACACTCCTACCCAACCATTCTCTGAAGATGCCAGCCACAGATGAAGGCGAAACATCAGAAGTAAACTCTTCCAGAACACAGACTCATAGCCTAGAAAAAAACCAAGGAAAATCTACAAGTAACTCCAATGATTTTGACCCACCAAAAAGTTGCTGGCTAAAATGCATTGTACCTCTAGGGGGCAGCATGGTTTTAGTCCTTTTCTGCACTCACCTATACAATCCTTTTTATTCCAATGAAGTTTGCACCCAACAGGGCATGTGCACTCATAGCTGCCAGGAGTGTTTATACAGCCAAACTTGCAGCCTCCTCGGTTGATGCTACATTCGTCAATATCTGCAGGAACGTAATTAACAAACAATTAATCAGCCATATTGCACAGAACGAAAGTACTATGAGTAACCAGACAGACTCCTAGGTCTGGTCCCAGAATTGCAATTTCAACTGATAAGTGGAGCAAAGAGAATTACATGTTGAGAGAGAAAAAATAAAAATCGGCAGGGGGGGGTGGATGATGGGAAAAACAAAACAAGGAATTTCTGTTGCTGCTCTTGTCATTTGGGCAAGGCACTTGTCATCTCAATTAATTCATTATGTTTACTCTGCCACCAATGTACACGACATTTTACAGCATAAGCAAAAAAGACAAGGCTTTGTCCCAAGGTGCTTACATATTTGTCAATAGGTAGAGGGCAGGAAGAGATAGGGCAAGTAAGGGATGAATGTGAAGAAATACAGCTACAAGTATTGATAATGAATTGTGAGTAGGAATTAAGACAACACTAGAAAGGAGTTCCTTGCGCAGTAGCATTTGCACTGGTGGATAGGCATGCATCCTACAGTTCACTGTGGCTGGGATTTTGCCCCCATGGGCTTCCCCTTCAAAGTGCTGTAATTCTTTTGCTCTGACATATTGATCTCAGTGGAGCTCTGTTTCTACCATATCAATGTGTTATATAGCATTTGAACACTGGTCTGTTCTCTGTGGAGCTATAGACCTTAGCATATTGAGTTTGTATACGAACAAGGGTGGGTAGTTTGTGTCCCTCCAGATGTTGGACTGCAACTCCTACCATCTCTTGTCAGCATAGTTAATGGTGAGGGTTGCCAGAAGTTGTAGCCCAACATCTTCTGTATGGCCACATATAGCCCTCCCCTGAGGTAAAGGATTACGCTTATTTTTGCTATTCTACTCTCATATTATCCTTTCTCGCTATCTTTTTCCCACCAACATCAGATGGTTAAGGCATACTGTATACTGTATAATACAATAAGAAAGCCAAAATATATCTGTCTTCTTCCTCCCACATTTGCAGCGGAAATGACCAGCAAATCAAGCAGTAGTACAACTATAAATCTTGCCTTCTACCTCAGCACTTCAGCTGGGTTGTCCATCCTTTCAGTTTTTTTTTTTTTATAATGCATATATATACTCAGCAGGCCATTATTCAAATGAACAACAGATAAGCACAAAATTGTTTCAGAGACTGGACACCTGTAGTTGGGGAAGTGTCTTGGTGACATTTCAAACACCAGCTATTCATTGCTGCCCACAACAGATTTCTATGCAAATTTGTAGAATTCTTCCCCCCTGCCCCATTTTAGGCATTCTCAAGACAGTATTTAGATTAACTGCAATCTTGGTGTTCCAAACATCCCCCTCTGTTCTAATAATGCGATGTCTGTCTTCATCCTGGGTCAGGTAAAGCTCCTTACTTAATCCTATTCCCTCTATGCCTTTCATCACACAAACCACTGGATTTGGACAGCCCTTTTGTTTTGTTTTGTTTTTAAGCATGCTATACTTTTTCATCCCAACCTCAGCCTTGATGGAAAATTATTTTTAGAAAATTCTATTGTCTTCACTTGACACAGACAGGAACATGGAAGAGTCACAGCAAAGGGAGAGTTTAATCTAGAGACATGAGGAACATAAGCTATTAAGTACTGCCATACCGTCACATTCAATACTCTTCACACTGATACATCTGAACAAGTGCACATTCCCCAGGTCCAAGATCCGTGGACTTTACAGCTAGTGGTAGCTGTATTTTTTTGTAATTTTAATCAGGCCATCCTGACACCTGCTGAAATCCTCTCTTCTGCCCAACCATTAAAAGTAGAACCCTGGTCTTTTGGGGGATTTGAGCATCTGACACCCAAGGGACAGGTAGGCATATTCTGAAGGTATTTGTGGTTCCCCTACATTTGTTCATGTACAGCCATGTTCGATGACCATTGAGCTACAATTAGTAAACAATCTCTACATTCATATGTAATTATCATCACAGTGAAAAAAATATGGAATAACCACCATGTTATACAAAGGCTTCAGGCTGTATCATTCCTGCTGATGCCAACAGATAAGAATGGTTAATCAGTGATGAACAAAATGACTTGCCAGAACCTCTTTTAGAAAGTCATTCCAGGGATCACGATATGAATGGAGAATAGAGGAAAAAATAGAAATGCCTGGTACTTGAAGTTCAAAAGACAGCTGTGTCAGCCAGCCTGCCAATTTTGCCCCCTTTCAGCATTCTCTCAGTCTTATAGCACATAGACCCTCAATCATGAAAATTCCATGGAAATTGTGGAAATCAATGCTAAAGGTCTGGCCTGGAACAAACAAACAACAAGAGAGGAAGAATCAAAACAACCCATGAAAGCATAGCATTGTTTCCAAAACCTCCACTTAGAAATGCTTAAGTCTTTCTTCCAAGCTTTGCCAAAACACACTCCCACACAAGGGGGCACACTCAGGTCACAGCTTTGCTCCCAATTCCTTGGAGTAGGTTGGGTGCTGACTCACATGGCATTGCCAAGGCATTCTTGGGCTTGGCTCTATCCCATCTTGTTCCTTTATGTAACTCGTTTTCTCCTGTCCTAAGGGACCCCTATTAACAGTTGCCACACTCTCCTTGAGAACTAATTCCTCTTTCCTGAACTTCTCTGAAGGTAGCAGCTTATTGCTTTTCACTAAAAGTGAAAGAAACCTGGTATATTTTCTAAACCTCACCCTACTTTAGAATTCAAGGGCAGATGCCTTGTTCTGAGTAGAATGTAACAATCCTCTCTCAAGGGCAGGAAAGGGGAGAGAGAGGTCATTGTTTTATAACAGCCAAAGAAATGCCATGTTAGATAACAAAATGGTCCATCCATTTCAAGATTCTCTCTCCAATAACGGCCATCTAGTCATCTGCTTAAAACAAGACATAACAGTGGAAGTGTCTACCAGTGTTTCCCCTTTGTTCATCCCAGTCACCATTTATAGACATGTCATGGTAGACAGTTATATTCCCTCTAAAAATCCATCTCAAGCAGCTAGTACCTTCACTAGATTTTGTAGTGGTGATTTCCACGAACACAGCTGTCCTCCACTGTTTGTCAGTGTTGGTCCAAGATATTTTGCTGCTTGAACCAGAGTAGTAAATGGAATTCCCCTCCCTTCCTGTTACTCAAATCAAGATCCAAAGTACCCAAAACAAGGCAAGCTGTTTTAATACAAGGCAGAAAATCTTACAAGTACCTCTCCCCACCCCTGACAGTTAAATGTAAACAAAAACAAAGCAAATAACAAATACTGTGCTGCCCATTCAAATAGATACCTGCAGTCTATTTCATGATTTTGCAGCTAAATCCTTTTGCGTAATACTAGAGCTGCCCCTATGGCTTAATATCTAATATTAAGTATTAAGAAATATTAAGAAATATGTTGCTTCTAAACATAGGGTGTCCACTTAGCTAATACTCACTGATATTTAGTTCCATCCAGATCCAGCCCTACCATTAGGCAGAGTGAGGCAAGTTCCTCGGGCAGCTGATTCTGAATACGAAAGATATTATTATTAACAGTTTGTTAATACTGCATTTTTACTGACCAAAAGGGGAAGGTAAGCTTGTGGGACTAACTGCCTCAGACACCACAATAACTTGGTTGGCCTTGGGTGCGCTATGTACTTTAACATGGGGGTCAGGCATTTCCTGCTCTGGTTCAGGCAGCAGAACCTATTGTGCCAGCTCTGTTCTTCCCTCCATGATTTTGTGTAACTCATTTTTCTTAAATAATTCCTTTTTATTTATCAAAAAACAGTAGAATACACTGTAACTTGTCCATTTTGTAGTTACAAGTCACTACAAAATGTCAGACAGTAATAGTATTTTTATACATAAAAAAGAGAAACAGAAGAAAAGAAAGGAAAAAACAATCCATTATACACAGAACAAATTAAATATTCTCACCCAGTAAACAGTTCCATTTGGTCATGAAAATAGAGGTAGGCAGTTTTATGCAATGTAGTTATGTAATGGTCTTTGAAAGGGTTTGTATTTCATTCAGTTAGGACATCATTCCACAGTTTCTCATGGTGGGCAGGTGGGGCCTGCTGGGCTATATTGCAGTTTATGTAATCAATCATTGGAAGCCATTTTTCTGCAAAGGGTGTCTTTATGGGGTATCCTTGAGATATCTTAGTTTATTCCTTAAGCTTTTCCATTAACCAAATATTCCAGAACCTCTTCCACCATTTTCCCATCGTAAAATCTCCCATTTTCCAATTTTGCGCAATTTCTAGTCTTATTATTGCCAACAAAAAACGTATCCGGTCTCTGTGTTTCACTGTGGTATTTTGATCAGTGAAAACGGAGAGAAGTGCTATACTAGGGGTTATGGAAATGGTTTGCTTTGTGACCTGAGAAATCAGCCTAAGTACCTCAGACCAGAACTTCTGGACCAGAGGGCAATGAAAGCACATGTGGAGATGTGTGCCTTTGTCCTTGCAACCCCTCCAGCAATTGGGATTACTACTTTTGGTGATTTGAGCCAGTCTGTGGAGTGTCAAATACCACTTATAAACCACCTTATATTTAAATCCAGAGGGCTGTAGATGTAATTTAGTCAGCTGTTGCCATTCGTGTTGTGTTGAGTGCAGGGTATTTGGGCATAGTAGTTTTGATTTTTGCATGTTTACTCTGAAACCTGTGTACGTGTCAAATTTGTTCAGTATCTTTTGGAGGGAAGGAAATGCAATTGTCATGTTCATGATATGGAGTAAAATGTCATCCGCAAAAAGTCCAATTTTGTGCATTTGTTGGTGGATCACAGGGCCTTTGATTTGGTGTGTCATCCTTATTTGTTCTGCAAGGGGTTCTATGGCTATTGTGAATAATAGAGGAGACAATGGGCACCCCTGCTTGGTTCCCCGATGAAGTTCGAATGTTTGGGAATCTACTTTGTTAGCATAGATTGTTGCTTGAGAATTGGAGTACAGATTTTGGAGAAGTGTTACGAATTGGCATCCCATATTCATTTTTTGGAGCAGTCCAAATAGGTATGGCCATTCAAAGGCTTTCAATGCATCTAGTGATATCAAAGCCAGGGGTATGTGCCTTTTGTTGCAAAAGTGCATTATATTTAGTGTTGTTCTGATGGCATCGGCTAGCTGCTGGCCAGGCATAAAGCCTTTTTAGTTGGAATGTATGTAACCAGTGATGAAAGCATTCAGGAGTTTTGAAAAGATTGAGGTCATTATTTTAAGGTCAGAGTTGATCAGGGCAATTGGTTTGAAGGTGGTGATGACAGGCATGTCATCCTCTGTCTTGGGGATCGGGATGATCCGTGATCTCTCTAGCTGCATAGATGTGGACCATTGCGGAGGAGTTCATTATACAGGTTGTGTAAGTGTGGGGTAAGTTCTGTTTTGAGTTGTTTATAGAATTTAACGGAGAATCCATTGGGCCCTGGCACCCATCCCAGTTTCAACTGAGTAATAGTTTGTTCAATTTCTTGTATGGTGATTGGGAAATTTAGAGCTGCTTTGTGTTGTTCCGTAAGTTTAGGGATTTTTAGTGAGTCTAAGAATTGGGTAAGATCTAGAGATTGAGGTCACTCCAAAGTGTATAACTCTTTATAGAATGCGCGAAATCTGTGTCCATGGTTTTAGTTACAGTAGTCCCATCGAGGGTTTTAATCTCTGAGATGGTTCTTTTTTCAGCTTTCCTCTTAACTAGGCTTGCCAATAGTTTCGAGTTTTTATTCCCATGCTGATAGTAATGTGCCTTTGTATATTGGGTGGCTATATGGATGCTTTTTAAATCTAATTCCTCTAATTCAGATTTTATTTTCATCAATTGAACTAGTGTCTGCTTGTCTTGGTCAATCTTGTGATTTTGGGTCAATTTAGTTAATTCACTTAACAAAGAGTGTCTTCGCATCTTTTATTTTTTTTCTGTTTTGCTCCCTCCTGTATCAGGAGGCCATGTAAGACCGCCTTTAGAGTGTCCCAGAGTAGTGATTCTGTAGTGTCATCTGTTTTATTCTCTTGGTAAAAGTGTTTAATTGCCTGTTGTATGTGTGTTCTGAATGGTTCATTATTCAGTAAATAGGAGTTAAATCTCCATATTTTAGTTGGTTATGTTGCTTCTGTCAAAGACCAGTCCATGGTAATTGGAGTATGGTCTGAGTGGAGGGCTGGGTCGATTGTGACTTTTTCGATGTGGGACATGGCTGTCTTGTCAACAAAGAAGTAGTCAAGTTATGAGTACTTGGAGTTGAGTAGGAGTTATGTACTTTGGAGAAAAAGTCTCTGGTTGTGCAATTAAGCAACTGCCATGGGTCAACTTACATTTAGTCTTTTAAGATCTTTCAGAGGAATCTGTGGTATTGAGTGGGGTTTGAGTGAAGATGTATATGAAGATTTATCCATATAAGGATTGAGAACTGCATTAGCATCCCCTGCAATTATCACTGCGCCCTTTGTCACCTGTTCCAGAGATTACAGGAAAGATGTCAGGAATTGGGTTTGGTTAGAGTTTGGTGCATAGATACTGGCTAGGGTAACTTCCTTGTTCATGAGAGTGTCCTGTACTATTACAAATCTACCTCTAGGATCTTTACAAATTTTCTGTGGGATGAATGGGGTTTGTTTATCAAATATTATTGCAGTCCCTCTCATCTTTCCATTACCTCCAGCCACAAATTGTTGTCTGAATTGGGATTTTGGAAACACCGGGTTGGGTGACTTGTTGTGCGTCTCCTGTAGAAAAATGATGTTCAGGTGGAAAGATTTGAGCTGTTTTAATGTCTTAGCTCTCTTAACCAGTGATCCTAGTCCTCTGACATTAAAAGAGAGAAATTTGAGGGTAGACATGTCTAATTAGATAGAAGTTGCTTTTGCGTTTGTTGCTGAATGAATAGGCTGAAGGCAACAATCATGGATGGCAAGAGAAATGTGCTTGCAAATAGAGAGCAACCATACAATGAATTTCCAAAATCCTTTCAGGATTTTTGAGAGGAGAGTTTTAAACAAGACAACAATTAAAAACATCAACAACATCAACAATGAACCCTGAACATTCAAACATCAGGGCAAGAAGACCCATGCATTGCATGGAGCTTTGGGTGGGGGTGACATCCCCAGCCTTCCCAGAGGAACCATATTTGAGGGACAATCTAGAGCAAAAAAGACTGTTAAGGCCTCTTTGTATTCACAGTGTTAAGTATGTCCTTGAACTACCAACCTGTTTCTGAGTGTTATGCAGCATGGTACCACAGGCCATGCCGCACCCACCTAGACCAGATAGTGCATAGCAAGCAGATACTTATCAGTCAGTTTAGGCAACAACAGAAGGATCAGTAGGTGTGGGTGTTTCGATGGAGAGTCTGTTGAAGTCCGCAGATGACCTAGTTTCAAAATGTGCTTCTGTCTTGACTGGCGGCGTGGAGCGCTGCCATTTGCTCTTTGTGGACCTGTTCTTCCGGTTGCCGCCGCATTTATGGAGCACTAGTGTTCTGGCTCCTGTTAGTCCTTTTGAGGTGTGAAGCCTTTCTTCTTGTGTCTAGAGACCAGGGTCCATGTGTTGGTGTCAGGTGTGTGGATCTTCTGCGCAGCGGTGTCCTCTTCATGCCGTATCTCCTGTGCCAAGGTTTTGGGTACAGAATGTCTATGGGTAGCAGTATGTCCAGAAGCTGGGATCTTGTAATTGCAATCATAGTTTTATTGTTATGAAAGATGATTAATTTGAATGGGAAGCCCCATTTGTAGCGTATCTTCTCCTTTTGTAAAACTGATGTCAGTGGTTTAAGGAGTTTTCGCTTGCGTAGGGTTTCTGGGGCCAATCGTGATAGATTGCGATTTGAGTTGCATTGTACAGTATTAGCGCTTGCTTTGAAAGGAGGTCAAATATGCGAGCTTTTCCAGAGAAGTGGGCAAACCGAGCAATTATGTCTTGAGGAGGCTTGTTCAGAGTGGGTGGAGGGCCCAGTGCTCTGTGGACACGTTCTATATCTGTTGCAGTAATGGTGTCATTGGGGCAATGCTAATTACTCCAGTTCACCAAGAAGAAGAAGGTTGTGGACGTCTTTCCCCTCCACGCCTTCCACAAAGCCACGAAATCTAATATGCACCCTCCTCCCCCGATTTTCCAAATCTTCCAGCTTGTTTGCTAGGGATTCGTGTGCTTCCTCAAGGTACTGTATTCTGTGCTCGTGGTTTTGCCCCATTTTATGGGCCTCTGCTGCTGTTTCAGCAACTTCAGAAATTGTTCCTGTAAGTTCTTTGATAGAGGTTTGCAGGGGGGCAAGGGCTGCAGACCAGCCTCTTTGCAGGTCTGAGGCAATCTTCTGTCGCAGCCTCTCAAATTGGTCTGGCAGCTGCTGGTCATTTAGCTTTGGTGGGGCTTCTTTCCCTCCCTCTCATTCGCCTTTGCTGCCTCCTCCCCTGCTTCCCTTGTTAGCTGCAGGTGCCATTATGTCTTCTTGCTCGACAGGCTTGTTGTTTTCTCTGCTGCTGAGGCCCGGAGTCATTTCCCTCCCCTTCTTGATCAGGCAGCATGCAGAGATAGATCTGTCAATCGGTCTCTTGCTGCCTATCGTCAGGGGGGTGTTTTCAGGGTGGAAAGACTCCTCCAGGGCTACAAGGACAGGCTTAAATCACAAGGCTTTTGGGAGCCTTTTCTCTAGTTGTCAGCCATCTTAGGTGTCTGGATACGCCCCCCTTGTGTAACTCATTTCAAAGCCATCTAAGTTCTGTGGCCATTCACCAAGACAACCACTCTTTCATTTCTATTTTATTTCCTATACATACTAGTTAGACTTATTTTTCTAACACAGATTTTGTTTCCCTCCATAACCCAAATAGTTTTAAAGCTCCAATAACTGATTCCAAATAGACACCAATCCTGCATGGTTCAGCATAGGGTAACAGTTCCACATGCAGAACTATGCTATGCTGAGCCATTTACCATCTTCCCCTGGACCTACTGTAGAGCCATTAAATTCCCCCAGTCATGGCCACTCCATGCCTGAGGGAGAGTTGGGGGATTGCAGAAGTATCTGGCAAACAAGGACATCCAGAGCTCTCAGGAGCTGCGATAATCCATTTGCACCTTGCTATGGGGAGGTAGAAAGAAGCTTCTGTGATCCCCTCCACTCTTCTCCAGGCACGGAATCGTCATGGGGAGGGGGGCTTCAGCAGCACTACAGTATGTCTGGGCCATGGGGGGCAGCGACTTTGGTTGCTGCAGTTGGATGAAGGAACTACCAACCTTTGCAGTGACCATAAATAAATAAATAGACACAGATATACATGTGAAGCCATAGTATGTAAATTGAAGGAAGAGGTTGTGCCAAAATTAGCAGTAATGTATATATATTCTATCAGTCTGCATAATCTACATTGACCAGAGGGTTTTGCTATAGACATGAGTTAATGCTCTAGGTTCAGAATATATAAGTAAGCTGAATGACAGAGTTATAGGTTTTCCTTTTATATCAAACAATGACTTCTTTCTGTCATGCCCTTAAAGCTAGGTTCTCCCTGGAGCCTAATTATGGCACTCCTTGGCATATCCCCCATCTTCCCCCTCCTCCTCATGCTCTTCTCCCCCAGGGTTAAATCCCTGGGAGAAAACAAAACTCCTGAAGCTTAGATTAATGTCCTAAACCAGTACCGAAGAAAAGCTTGGTGATTTGATGATGCCTTATTTGATAAGATTCCTGTACTGTTTTCAGTGTGAATCAGAGAATGAGAGGATTCCACGCACACACACACACAAACACACACTCTCAGAAAAAACACTGAATGACTGAATAACAAAGCTATATGGTAAAGCGGAGATGTGGATTGTGTGGCTCTCCAGATGTCATTGGGCTTCAATTCCCATTATCCCTAGCCAGTATAAGCAATAGTGAGATGTACTGGAAGCTGCAGTTCGATGATATCTGGAGGTCTGTATTACTCCTGCTCCTTATGTAAAGTAATGGTTTATTTAGTTAAGCCTCACTCTAGTTGTTGTTGTTGTGTGCCTTCAAGTCATTTCTGGCTTATGGCGACCCTATCACAGGGTTTTCTTGGCACAATTTATTCAGAGGGGATTTGTCCTTGCCCTCCTCTGAGGCTGAGAATGTGTGACTTGCCCAAGGTCACTCAGTGGGTTTCCATGGCCAAGTGTGGATTTGACCCCTGGTCTCCCAGTGTCCTACTCCAACACTAGGGAAGATTAATGAAAAACAAATAACCTAGTACCAGTGTTTGCTATCTTTTCCTTTTAAATAACTTCCAAGAATTAAGTTCCTAAAACTTCTAGTAATTGATCCAAATTCCTTACTCATATAGATATGATCTTATAAAAAGAATGAAAATAAGAACAGCTGTTATAAGGAAACTGGAAGGATTGGTTTGCCTAGAAATATCTTACAGGGCTTAGGGAACTGCAGGATTGTCTATTACAGGCAGCCTGTGAAGTCATGGGGGTCATGCAAAGTAGTTGTGGCTAAGGAGATAGAATTGAGAAAAGAGGGGGGGGGACTAGGCACAAGAGCTTGGGATTAGAGGGGCAGTCTGCTGAAGGTAGAAGAGTCAGGGCTCATAAGGAAGTATGGCTGAGAGGGTAGATCATCAAGGAAGAAAGGAAACAGGGAAAGTCCCAAACAGGGTTATGGGATAGTATGTTACATTGAAATAGGGAGGACTGGGAGGGGAGGGTGATGCATATAAGGAAGCAGAAGGGAGTTGCAGGAAACTTCATATAACCTTGGAACAGTAAGCAATGTTTGTATAAAAGGGTGTATAAAGGTGAGGAGGGCAGAAATTAACATACTTATTCCAAATAACTGGGAAAATCTTTGGCACAGATGTCTACTCTATAATCTAAGTTCTTATTCCTTGCTCTGCGCCAAGGAAAGCAGAATGTAGAGAAGCCATAAGTGTACCACAGTCTTCCAATCTTCTCTTTGCAATCTTCCACTGCCTTTGTTGCTTTTTTAAAAACCATTTTCTGTTCGACTATATCATTCTTAATCTCTCCTACCCAAATATAAGCATATTACTGCAGCTGAGGCCCCGGCAGTGCCAAGCAAAGCAGAATTGCTTTGTCTTGTGTCACACACAATATTTGTGTTGATAAAACTCAAAATGATGCCTGCCTTCTTCAACAGAGGCCACCGCTTTTCAGCACTCCAGTTACTCTTCCCACCCACCCCCATTTTTGATGCATTATTCAACCTAGCTCTTTTTCTGTTGTGCTATGTCCTGGCTAGTTTCCACTCCCCCCTCCCTATAATTAGTTGTTAGGTTTATTTCCTTAAGAGTTAATGTAGCATAGTGAATAAAGAACCTGTGCAATGAGATTGGAAGGCCTCAGTTCAAGCAATGTGTTCACTTGGTGGCTTAACACAGCTATGGTCTCTTTCAGCTTCACCCTAACCAAATTCTGAAATGTTCTGGTGGAGCCAGGCATGTTTTTGCACCAAATTCTTGTTGGCAAATCTCAGAGCTCTAATATATAACAAAGTTGATTGTGTGAATCTGAACTCTGGTCTAGTTTAACGCAAGGGTATCCTTAGTTTAGACCACAATATATGCCTCAGTTTTGTGTAAGTGATATGCCTTACCATTCCATGTAGGACAAGTACTATTTGTAATATACTATGAATTATAAGTCTGAGATGTGTTTCTTAGAAGAGATAACATACATAGGATGCCTAAACCATATAACATTTAAGAAAGCAAGATGCCTAGAGTATGCAAATGCAAAGGGATCTTATAGCACCTTTGAGACTAACTTTTGTAGGCTAAGTTTACTTCCTCAAATGCATGGAGTTTGGCGTAGTCTACCAAAGCTTATGTTACAACTTCTGTCTCTCAGTCTCAAAGGTGCTAGCTATGAGATCCCTATGCATACTGATATTCCAGACTATCATGGTGATGTTTTTGAATTCTAGACTATGTAAAGTCTATGATAAGAGATATAAGCCTAGAGTCCAAAGCATCTATGATAAGAGAATGTACCTAAACTGTAAATGTGACATGATGATCCTATGTGTTATTGAAAAAGCTAATTGCTTTACTTTAATAAATACTGTACAGATAATATCATGAAGCCACTTTAGGACAAGCAGAAGATGGACAGACTCAATCAAGGAAGCCACAATCCTAAGTCTATAAGACCTGAACAGGACTGTTGACTTGGAGGGCTCTCATTTGGTCAAAATCAACTTGATGGCAGTTGCTTATTTTTCAGTCATATTAATTTCATGAAATTCCAAAACATAAAAGCTCATTAAGGGGAAATGTCAATGTTGATCTGCTTACTAGACAATACTATTGCTTACAAACTTGCGGGAGCTCAGGTAACCAAACAATAAACTCCAAGGAATTCTAGCTAGCTACAAATTGACAAGCATAGGCAATAAACCTTTCAGTTCCCCCACTAAGGTATGGGGTGGGGTGACAATACCTGTTTCAGTAAGGATATAAAAAAATAGTTGCTGAACTTTTTGACCTTGATAAGAAAAATAGAAAAAGGGCAACTGCAGCAATATTTTTCATATCCTGCATAAAAATGAAACAAAGAGCGCTCTTCTCACCAGTTTCCACACAATTTACAGTAGAGGGCTCTCTGAAAAAATTACTCACCCCCCACCCCATTTAGAATCTCTCTCCCTGCTCCCACTCTCTCACACACAAGCTGTCTATACACATATAGCAAGTACAAAATGAAAAGATTATTGATCAAAAAGATACAAACCATCCATCCACTGCTTCTACAGTTGCCCCTCCACATTCTCGACTTTCACTTTGGCAGTTCCGATTATTTGTGGTTTACTCAGCAAGCACCCCATTTAAATCAGCTTCTCTCCCTTGCACACACAGGAGGGGAACCGATTTAAATGGAACGCTCCCCAAGCAAACTGTGCCCAACTCCCCGCTCTCCTGGGGCTTGGCTCCGTTTACGCTGCAGAGCCAACCCCAGGAGAGTGGTGAGTTAGGGGAAAAGATGCTTTTCAGCCACCCCTCCCTACCCTTCCCAAAGCAACAATGGTAACCTGGGGGGGGGCTGGCAAGCCTTCCGCTTGCCCAAACAGCCACCCAACACCCTTACTGAAGCCCCGATGGGCCCCACCATCCAGCCAGCCACTCCTCCACCCTTCCCAAAGCCCCGATGGGGCCATCTAACACCATCACAGCGTTGGGAAGCACGGAGGTTGGCTGGCAAGCCCCTCCCCCAGCCAGCCAGCCACCCCTCTGCCCTTCCCGAAGCCGCAGTGGGGCCATCTAACCTCATCGTGGCTTTGGGAAGTACAGGGATGGCTGGCAAGCCTTCCACCCCCCATTTAGCCAGCTACCCCTCCGCCCTTTCTGAAGTCCCAATAGGGCCATCCAGCCCCATCGTGGCTTTGGGAAGCACGGTGGAGGGCTGGCAAGGCTCCCCCCACCCATCCAGCCACCCCTCCGCCTTTCCCGAAGCTCTGATGGGGCCATCCAGCCCCATCGTGGCTTTGGGAAGCATGGGGGGATGGCAAGCCTCCCCCTGTTCAGCCAGCCACCCCTCTGCCCTTCCCGAAGCCCCGATGGGGCCTTCTAACCCCATCGCGGCTTTGGGAAGTGCGGGGGTGTCTGGCAAGCCTCTCCCCCATCCAGCCAGCCACCCCTCTGCCCTTCCTGAAGCCCTGATAGGGCCATCTAACCCCATCATGGCTTTGGGAAGTGGGGTTGGCTGGCAAGCCTCCCCCCGTCCAGCCAGCCACCCCTCCGCCCTTCCCGAAGCCCTGATGGGGCCATCCAGCCCCATCGGGGCTTTGGTAAACAGGGGGTGGCTGGGAAGCCTCCACCCCCAGCCAGCCAACCACCCCTCCGCCCTTCCCGAAGCCCTGATGGGGCCATCCAGCCCCATTGCAGCTTTGGGAAGCATGGGGGTGACTGGCAAGCTCCCCCGTCCAGCCAGCCAGCCCTCCACCCTTTCCGAAGCACCAATGGGGCCATCCAGCCCCATCGCAGCTTTGGGAAGCAAGGGGGATGGCTAGCATCCATCCAACCACCCCTCCACCTTTCCCGAAGCCCCGATGGAGCCATCCAGCCCCATTGCAGCTTTGAGAAGTGGGTGGGTGGGTGGCTGGCATGCCTCCCCACCATCCATCCAGCCATCCTTCCGCCCTTCCTGAAGCCCCGATGGAGCCATCTAACACCATTGCAGCTTTGGGAAGCACAGAGGGTGGCTGGCAAGACTCCCCTCATCCAGCCAGCCACCCCTCCGCCCTTCCTGAAGCCCCAGTGGGGCCATCTAACCTCATCGCGGCTTTGGGAAGTGCGGGGATGGCTGGCAAGCCCCCCCCCATCCAACCAGCCACCCCTCCACCCTTTCTGAAGTCCCAATTGGGCCATCCAGCTCCATTGTGGCTTTCGGAAGCAAGGGGGATGGCTAGCAAACCTCCCCCCCACTCATCCAACCACCCCTCCACCTTTCCCGAAGCCCCGATGGGGCCATCCAGCCCTGTTGCAGCTTTGAGAAGCAGGGGGGTGGCTGGCATGCCTCCCCACTGTCCAGCCAGCCACCCCTCCGCCCTTCCCAAAGCCCCGATGGGGCCATCTAACACCATCCCAGCTTTGGGAAGCATGGGGATTTGCTGGCAAGCCTCTCCCCCGTCTATCCAGCCACCCCTCCGCCCTTTCTGAAGCCCCGATGGGGCCATCCAGCCCCATCGTGGCTTTGGGAAGCGCAGGGGTGGCTAGCAAGACTCCCCCCGTCCATCCAGCCACTCCTCCACCCTTCCCAAAGCCCCAGTGGGGCCATCTAACCTCATTGCGGCTTTGGGAAGTGTGGGGATGGCTGGCAAGCCTCCCTGCCTGTCCAGCCAGCCACCTCTCCGCCCTTTCTGAACTCCTGATAGGGCCACTCAGCTTCATCGTGGCTTTGGGAAGCACGGAGGGGGGCTAGCAAGGCTCCCCCCACCCATCCAGCTACCCCTCCACCTTTCCCAAAGCCCCGATGGGGCCATCCAGACCCATCATGGCTTTGGGAAACATGGGAGGATGGCAAGCCTCCCCCCGTCCAGCCAGCCACCCCTCCGCCCTTCCTGAAGCCCTGATGGGGCCATCTAACCCCATCGTGGCTTTGGGAAGTGTGGGGGGTGGCTGGCAAGCCTCCCCACCAGCCAGCCAGCTACCTCTCCGCCCTTCCTGAGGCCCTAATGGGGCCATTCAGCTAACACACATTGGAAACTGTTTAATGCAGTGTAGATGTGTAAATAGCTATTGCTTAAAACCATTTGTAACCCACTCTGATAGCCTTGTGGCTGAAGAGCGGGGTATAAATAACTAAATAAAATAAATAAAAGTAAATCACAGCTTTGGGAAGCGCGGTGGCGGTGGCTGGCAAGCCATGCCCTCCCCAAGCCAGCCCCATCACGCTTCGGGAAGGGAGGAGGAGTGGCTGGCTGGGTGAGCAGGAGGCTTGTCAGCCACCCCCGTGCTTCCCAAAGCAGCAAATGGGGTTGAAAAGCCCCCTCTCCACTTTGGAAGGGCGAGGGGTGTTGCGGGTGGGCGGGAGAGGCGTTTTTTTATTTGCGGTTTTTTCACATTCGCCGGGGTCTTGCACCCCTAACCCCCGCGAACGTGGAGGGATGACTGTACTTATTAAAAAGTTCTATGAAAAGAGGCAACAGCAATCATCCTTTGTACAAAAACCTGCTTTGAAATGTATCCAAAATTTTGTTTCAGAAATACAAATACTTCTGCAACAATGTGTAAAAACTTTTCATCTTGCTTAGAAAGGAGAAGAACAAAAGGATGTTTTTTCATTTCCCTTACAAGAATGAGGTAAGCAAGGGTTTTCATCCCTGCTGTAGAGGCCTTAAGTGTGTGTATGTGTTCGTGCATGTGTGTGCGCGCACGTGCAAATGCACCTTCAAGTTGCCTGTTGACTTATGGCAACCTCATCAATTCCATAGGGTTTTCTTAGGCAAGGAATAATCAGATATGTTTTTTCCAGTTCCCTCCTCTGAAATATAGCTTACCCCACCTGGTATTTGTTGGCAGTCTCCACTCTCCACATTTGTTGGTTGACCCTGCTCAGCTTCCAAGATCCAAAAAAAGGATCAGGTGCCTTTTGGGTATTTAGGTGGGTACCTTGGATTAAATGGTTTAGTTGGTACACCACGATAACTTAGGGAACCACTTCCGGTGCATGCTGCCCAATTGCCCTGGCTGAACAGATCAGAACTAGGGACTTCATAACTTGTTTGTTGTGATGTGCAGACTTCTAAGGGAAATAAGTCAGGGTTTTAACCCTAAAACAAACATTGAGATATTTCTCTGATTTGTCAAAGGAGAAAGAAACCAGACAGCCTGTTCTTGCTGCACTCACATATGACAATAAACAAATCATGGACCTAACTTCCATGGCGTATTTAGCTACTCCTGCAGCAAGCAGGTCTGATTAGTCAGCTTGTTCCAGTATGATACATTATATTTAGCAAGCCAGAATTCTTTTGAGTTCCTGCTTGTCATGGTGTCTGAACCCACCACCAGCAAAGACCTTAAGTGGAATTGAAATAATAGGAATACAGTGGCCAGCTTAGAGCAATCACTCTCTCACATTCATCCAGCTCTCACCCTGTCCCCCAAAACCTATTAAGAGTAGAACAAAGCTATCTTGAATTTGCAGTCTCTTTTTTGTAGAATGTTTCTTGTGTTTCTGGGTTTAGTAATATTGCACTTGAAGTATGGGAATCTCCTGAACATATGTATACCTGACCTATAGCTAAAAAAATCTTCTGTGGCAAGTTGACATTTCAGTACAATAACCCTTTATTTGCAGTACAACTGAAAGCAGACATCTTCCCCATATTACAAAATAGGCTACACCTCTATTGATGCCACAAGAATCCATCTAGAATTGTCTCTTTGTGATGTGAATTCTATGCGCACACTTGTGATCCATAGATAAGCTATGTCTATTATCAAGTGAAAGCTGAACAAAATTGCATAAACTGAGAAAGTTTCATCTCAAAACTACAGAGGTAATCTGTAACTGGCAGCCACAGAACGTCAACACACTTTGGATAGACATGAAATAAGGGTCTAAACAATGTTTAAAAAGCTTGCTCTGTGTGTGTGTGTGTGTGTGTGTGTGTGTGTGTGTCAGCATTGGCCTACAAACAATATGTTATTTCTGGTTACATTTCAAAACACAGAAGTCCACAAATCTGCACCTATTTGATAGGGATGGCAAATTCAACCCACAGGAATTTGTTTGCTGTTGTGTGTGCATGTTTGCGTGTGCATAATTGCTGCAGTCTGTTTATCCATCTGCCTTAATCTGTGTAATCAAGGGCATTTTGAGAGATATAACTCTCTCTTGGATTTACCACGGCAAGTTGCATTGTTGTAGCAACACGCTCCAACAAACCCCTCTATGCCTTCCATCTGCCATTCCATTTTTTTTTTCTGGCACAATCCCAACTCTTTCTCTCTCCCACCCCCCTCCATTGAGGAACTGTAAAACTTTCTGAAGTTCCCCTCCTCCCTCTCAAATTCTGTGCCAAAAACTCACAGTGAGGATTTCCCCAGTCCTGTCCCATCGGACAAACACAAATAGCTTTTCCCATCTTGTTTACTGCTGCAAAGACAAATGTCTGGCCCTGCCACCCTCTGTAAAGAACAGCAGGCATCTTTTACGGAACATCATTCATTTTATGTTCCCTAATTGGACAAATTAGGTGGATGCTAGAAAGACACAGAACATTTCTACATAAACTATAATATACAACTCTCCACACACCTCAGTCAAGGGCAAATAGAGTCCATAAAACACGCAGCAGACACACCATGTAAGGGGCTTGCTGAGCAAAGGCTGTCTGGACCTCAGAAAAGCAGCTTTTTGGACTAAAGTTCTCAGAATCCCCCAATCAGTATGACTAGTTCTGGGAGCTGTAGTCCAAATTGTGGTAACTGTAGTCCAAAAAAAGTAATGCATCCAGACTGTGAGATTGTCTGGCCAGGGCTACCAAAATGCACTGTGGGAGAGAATCCAGGCACTGTCAGTAAGAACAGATAACTCCAGACTATATGGCCCAATGGTATTACTCAGTAGACAGCTTCATACATTCATATGTCTACTGTTGATATGAGAAGGACCTAGCAAGTGTTAGTTTTACACCACTCTTTGCAAGAAACAGATTTGCTTTTGGCTTTCTGGCTTAAAAGATCATATTACCCAGATAGAAGCCCTGGGAGACCCAGTAACTGTGGTACATTTACAGCCAATGACCTGAAAGGCTCTTCATGTCTGGGCTTGTAGATCTTCACAGTGTTGACCACTTTGCTGTTTGCATGACCACCCACTGGTCATGCTAGTATGACCTGCATGCCTGAGCCATATCATCCTAGTAATGTCTAGGATTACTACCCATAGAAACAGGGTCAGTGGGATCTAAATTTGCAGTAATGTGTTATATAACATCAGTTGCTTCATTACACCTTCTAAAGCAGATACAGAGCATATTATCAACTTTAGTGAATGGGTGGCAATTCAACTCCAGGCTTTCTTGGATGAAGCTGATCATTTGGACCCTTTCCAATCCTGGTTCATGCCAGCTTTGGTATGGACACAGCCTTGATCAGTTACTTATTCCAAGAAATAACACAGAGAAGGCTCACTCCATTGGTTCTGGGGTTCTCTTAAGGTGCATCTACACTGTAGAAATACTGTAACCCAGTTTGACACCATTTTAAGTGTTGTAGCTCTATTGTATGGAATCCTGGGATTTGTAGTTTTACAAGGTCTTTAGTCTTAAATTCCAGTATCCTGGAATTTAGCCAGTCTTGGTGCCTTACTAAACTGCAAATCCCAGGATTCTGTAGGATGGAGACATGGCACTTAAAAGTGGTGTCAAACTGCATTATTTCTACAGCACAGATGCACTCTTAGCACTATTTGGTATCATCAGTCATGGGGGAATTTGATCAGTATAGGACTTGAGAATGCTGTTTCAGTGGTAATACTGCAGTCCTGTTTATCTAAATGCTCTCAGAAGCTGATGCTGAAGGCTATTGTTCAGCACCTAGACTAATGGTCAGCAGGTTTCCTCTGTGTTTCATTTTGTCCCCTATGCTTTTAAACATCTGCATGAAACCACTGAAGAAGATCACCTGGAGCTTGGGTCTCATCACTCTGTTGAAGATATCCATCTCTCTCTCTTTCAGCTGATGCCAAGGACTGTCAGAATCTATACAACAATGGATGTGGGCTAATAGGATGGAAATACCAGTGGGCAATGAATAAATTAATCCAGGGTTGGAAGTATAGCCTATTTTGGCTGCTATTGTGTTTCCTTTGAAGGACTGTGTTTGCAGCTTCACAGAGATGTGATTTGAACCAGGCACTGCTATTGACTGAGAAGTGATTTTGGATGCAGCATTGCTCCTGAATAGTTAGTTGGCTGCTGTGGCCAGGAATGCCAGTTGCAACTCTCCCTAGAGAAGACAGATCATAGTACACCGATCCATGCTTTTTAATAATCTCCTGGCTAGATAACTATAAAAGGTCTATGTGGAGCTGCTCTTGGAGACTATTTGGAAATGGAAACAAATTGCCACATTGGTTACTTATCATGAAGGTGGATTCTGGGGTTGGGGAGAAGAGGAATTCATTACGTTTGGGTTAGTTTCCTCATCGCCCAGAGAGAGGCAGGAAGTAGATACTAGCTCTTGTAATAGCTGAAAAGTTTGCTGGCTCCTCCCCTTCAGCTCTCCATGAGGCCAGTTCACTGACTAGCAAAGCCCCAACAGAGAAGAAGATAGTGGTAATTTAGTATGGATAGATTTTGCCTTGGAATGGAGAGCAGTCACTAAGGGTGGGGTGGATTGCTTCTCTCCCCAACTCCAGAGTGCACCTTCACAGTAAGTAACCAATGTGACATTCTCTGGGTTGGTGAGAGGAGGAATCCATTACATTTGGGACATGCCCAAGCATTCCTACCCCACGTAGGGTGGGAGTGACTACCTTTAAGGTCATGAAGGTCTTTAAGTCCTTCATGACCTCCTGCAGCACCCTTCTTCCAAAGGCAGCTTCTGCCAACCTAAACTTGGCTTCTGCCGACCTAAAACTTGTCTATTTATAACAACGGGCTGAGGCCATGGGTCCCTGATGACTTGCGCCATCAGCTCAGATATCCTTCTGGCTGAAGCAATGGCCACCCGGAAGGTCAGCCTCAGGGAAAGGATCCTCAGCAGGAACTTCTGCAGTAGCTTGAAGGGAGGCCGCCTCAGTTTCCTCAGGACCAGTGGGAGCTTCCATGGAGGGAAAGAACGGTGTATAACTGGTGGAGCCATGATGGTAGCCCCTCTGAGAAATCACCTTACATGAGAATGAGAGGATAGGTTGCCTCCCTGAGGGAGTGGTGGGAGCGAGGACCGGGCCGCTGCTTGCCTTTTTAATGTGTGTAGCCTAAGGCGGGGGCTAGACCCCTTGCACAAAGGCCAGCGCATGTTTCACATCCTAATGGGGTTGGCTTTGCCCCACCTTGTGAATGCCTGCAAGGCAGCTTCAATATTCTTGTCATGGGCTGTCTGCAGGAAGAGAACAGCATGATGATTACAGCTTCATCATAACCGCAATCCCTGTGGGCTCTCTGCTCAATCTCCAGGCAGCTGGCTGGAGCCAAGCTACCCTTGGTCCAAGCTACCCTTGGGCCCCGAACCCAGGTATTAGGACACAACCTCCAGTCCTGGATGGGGTTACACTCTCCTCCAAGGATGGTGTTTGCAGTCTGGGGGTACTCCTGGACTCGTTGCTCCAGATGACGTATCAGGTAAATGCGACGGTCAGGTGTGCCTGTTATCAGCTTCGGCCAATCCGCCAGCTGTGCCCTTTCCTGGAAGTCGGGGACCTTGAAACCATAGCACATGCTCTGGTAACCTCCCATCTTGATTTCTGTAATGCACTCTACATGGGGCCACCCTTGTGCTTGGTCCAGAAACTTCAACTAGTAGAGAATATGGCAGCCAGACTGGTCTCGGGTACATCTAGAAGAGACCATATAACACCGATCTTAAGATCACTTCACTGGCTGCCCATTGATTTCCAGGCCCAGTACAAGGTGTTGGTTATCACCTTTAAAGCCCTAAATGGCTTGGGTCTAACCTATCTTCGGGACTGCCTTCTTCCATATAATCCTCCCTGTGCACTCCGGTCCTCTGGGAGGAATTTGTTACAATCTTTAAAAACTAGACTCTCTTCGACCTCCCAGAGGACCTTTTCGGCTATTGCTCCCAAATTATGGAACGGCCTGCCAGAAGAGATCCGTCATATTACCAGCCTAAATAGCTTTTTAAAAGCTCTTAAGACAGATCTCTTCTGGTTGGCCTTCCCTAACAGATACCCGGCCATCAGAAAGAAAATCTAATTTAGCCCGATCCCAAAACAGCCACTGTTTATTGTTTATTCTTATTTTTAATATTTATTAAAAATGTTTTAATGTTTTGGATTATTTAATTGTATTTTAAGGGGGGGTGGGATGGAGGATCTTAAATGTATATTTTTAAATGTTGCAAGCCACCCCGATTGCATTTTGTAGAGGGGCGGGATATAAATTATTATTATTATTATTATCCTGCTTCGCAACAGCTGCAGAGCTGTTTGGGCTGGAAGTCAACCTGAAGAAAACAGAAGTTCTTTACCAGCCTGCACCACAGGACGAACACCACTATCTCCACATTGCCGTCGGCAAATCTGTGCTCAAGTCCGTTCAGCAGTTCACCTACCTGGGAAGCATCATCCCCTCAGATGCCAAGATTGACAAAGAGATCAATCACAGATTAGCAAAGGCATATAGCGCATTCGGAAGACTTCACAAAAGAGTCTGGAGTAATAAACACCTGAGGCGAAGCACAAAAATCAGTGTGTATAGAGCCATTGTCCTGTCTATTCTCCTTTATGGGTCTGAAACATGGGTCACCTATCGCCACCACCTACGACTCCTCGAGCGCTTTCATCAGAGCTGTCTATGCACAATCCTAAATATACACTGGACTGACTATGTGACGAATGTTGCTGTCCTTGAGCAAGCAGGGCTCACCAGCATTGAGGCCATGATATTGAGAACACAGCTGTGTTGGGCAGGACACGTTTCTAGGATGGAGGACCATCGCCTCCCAAAAATAGTACTCTACAGTGAACTCGCCACGGGTCAGCATAAGAGGGGTGCTCCAAAAAAGTGATACAAGGACTCCCTGAAATAACATCTCAGGCTCGGCCAACTTGATCACCAACACTGGTCTGCCCTGGCCTCACATCGGGAGGCACAGAGATGCACTATCCACAATGCTGCAGCCTTATTTGAGAACTCACACCGAACAAGTCTTGAAGAGAAATGACAATGCAGAAAGAATCACAACCCGGAAACATCACCCAAGGAGACCTTCTGCTGTGCTTTCTGCAACTGGACTTGTTTATCTTGGATTGGCCTTTTTAGTCATCAGCGTGCTTGCAGAAAACGTGGGATGAGTCCTTCCTGAATCTTCTTTTGCAAAGAAAAGCCAGAGAGATTATCATCATCATCATCATTGTGGAGTTCCTGAGTCTGCAGGTTTACTTGCTGTGCGAGACTCCATGGTTCCACCTGGGAGAGGATTGTAGATTCTGGGCACCACGGTCTCCCTGGCCAGTAGGGCCCCCCAAAGGCTATTTGTGCTCTCTCTTCCCTCCAGGGGGTAAGAGATATAGGAGCCCCGTGGGCCAGGGCACTGCAGCGCGACCGCACCCTTGTCTCCCTGACACTGGAAGCTTGAGAAGAACTGGGGGGGCGGGGCGGCTGGACTGGGAGGAGAACCTGTCTGCCACCATAGTACCTAACCTCATCTGTGGCTTCTGGAACACTTCCAGGTGTATTTCCCACTCCCCTAGGAGTACCTTGTGTCTGCTCAGGCAGTCCGCCTGGCCGATGTCTGATTCCTGAATGCAATGGTCTGAGGTGTAACTGACCATTCTCTCTGCCCTGAGGAACAAGAGATTCACAACCCTCCACGATGTGAGAGCGAGCAGTTGCATTGACTGCTAGGACTAATGTGTGCTTTCCTCCAAGCCTTGGGGTGAAGTAGAGGAGGGCCTGGTGAGTTGCCTTGCTGACTCTTTGAATTTCTCTCTGTGGGTTCCTGACCTGTCTGTTATTCTTACTCTTGCAACAGCTGGGTGATGCACCCATGCCAACTCCTGTACTTCCTCCCCTGCTCCCAGGGCCTGGGGGGACTGCTGCCTGATCAAAAGGCTCTTGCAATGAATGCAGTGCAAGTTCCATCTCCGCTGGCTGGTGGGATTCTGTGTTGGAACCGAGGTGGTCTGGAGCCTGCTGGACCATGGGCCCTGAACTGGCTGGCACCACACCCGATGGATCTGGATGGAAGGCCTGGGAGAGTAGCCCCAGAGCTTCCTTTATGTTGCATTTCCTTGCTGCTCGCCTACTCTGAGGAGGCGCACATGGGTGGTTGTTCTGGGTTGGGGGAGTAAATCACAGACACAGGCCATGTAGTCATCCCCCTCTTCCCCCTCCCTTTAGTGGGGATTCCCATGGCAAGGAAGCATCTCTGGCTGTGTCTCGGGTGCATGCGACATGGTGTGCCTGATGCTTGGATCAGTGCCCTTGGGGGTTGGGGCTTCCCTTAATCCTGGAGTCCCCCCTCCTGCATCTCTCTTGATTTACTTCCCTGTCTGGTGTGTGGAGCTCCTCGCAATCTGTCACCATGTTGTGTGAGAGCCAGCCTGGGTGCTCCCTCTGGTCATGATGCTCCTGCCTTGCCTGCTGAAGCCACTTCAGTGGCAGTGGAGCTATTGTGGCCCTTTGCATCTGCCACCAAGTCATGGGATAAACTGTCTGGGTGCTTTCCCCATTGTGGTGCTCCTGCCCCCCTCTCACCTGCTGAAGCCACTTCAGTCGTGGCAGAGGTATTGTGGCCTTTTTCACATCCTCCTGAGCCTGTTGGAGCATCTTCAGTGGCTGGGACATCTTTGAATCCGCCGCCCTCGGCACACTCCCAGAGTGGCTGTGGGTGGCTTGGCCTCCTGCTGCGCAGTCACCCACGCGCTCTGCTGTCTTCTTATTCTTTTTTTCTCCATCTACTCACCCGGGCCGCCTCGCTCAAAGCAGAAGAGATGCTGCCGGAGGTGGGGGAGTGTGAAAGTGGGGAAGGACGCAACGAGGGAGCAGTGAAATATATACATACATAGTTGTCCCTCCATATCCATGGATTTGGTATCCCCAGATTTAAGTATTCATGGCTTGAAAATATTCTAAATAATAATAATAATAATAATAAATAAATAATAATAAATAATAATCCAAAAAGCAAACCTTGATTTTGCCATCTTATATAAGCAACACCATTTTGCTATGCCATTGCATATAACGGGACTTGAGTATTCACGGATTTTGGTATCCACAGGGGGTCCTGGAACCAAACCCCAGCAAATATGAAGGGACAACTGTATATATATATATATATATATATATATATATATATATAGAAAGGGGGATTACCGAGGAATGGAGGAATTTAGAAAATATGCTTGAAGAAAGGATTGAGAAAAGATACAAAGGTGGAGGAGAGGCTCTGGAGCTCTGCTCTGGGCAAAGGCAGGAAGAAGAATTGGCCTCATGGAGAGCTGAAGGGGAGGAGCCAGCAAACTTTTCAGCAATTGCAAGTGCTAGTATCTACTTCCTGCCCCTCTCTGGGCGATGAGGGAACTAACCCAAATGTAATGGATTCCTCCTCTTACCAATCCAGAGAATTAAAACATGTATCCAGGTTATTTGATATGCACTTTGCTGACCACATTACAACAGTCTTATGCAAATGATAGTAGCTATCAGTTATGTTGAACCCAATTCAAGGCAGTGCCCTTATGAAGACCTTAACCAGAGTTGGAGAAAATGCAGCCTACAGGCCACATGCAGCTGCCCCCTCCCAAACGTGTGTGTGTGTGTGTCCCACCCCATCAAAAATTAATTTTTTCATACACAAAAAAATCCTAGAAGTCTTCAAAAATGCTACCAAACACAGAGTTTTGTCTTGTTTCATCCCCTGGGATCATCCAAACTTCTCCCAGAGATTGAAAATAGTCTGAAATGGAAACCGGAAATGATATGATATCACCAGCAACATGAAGAGTGCACCCTGCAGGATGGTGTTGGGGTGAAGATGGGCCAGCACAGCTGGACCAATTGCTCAGCTTTGCAGTGAACAGTTTAGCATCCGTGTATTTGAAGCCTCTCCTGTATAAACCACACCTGTAGTTTGTCATCTGTTTCAAAGAATGTGCTAAATGCCCCAGCACCAAAGATAGGGCAGAACTTTTTCTGTAGCAGCATCCTGGCCCCAGAACATCTTCCATGAAGATGTTGAATTGGCTCAATCTATGTTTGCTTTAGATGGGCTGTTTCTAACTGTTTTGTTCCACTAGGCCTTTGAAGGTTTTAACAGTGACTAACCCTTCTCTCTGATTTGTTTTTAAATACAGTGTTTCTTCTGCTCTCAATCTATTTTTTAATATTATATTGTTTTAAAATTTTAAACTTGTCCAACTATGGACTCTTCCAGATTAGTGCAAAGAAGCTAGAGCTCTCACAACAAAGAGTCTTGATTATTACTAGTCAGTGCCTCTTGACGTTGCTTTTCATCCATTTGGAGCCTCTCCCATCCCTCTAGAAACGTGGCACTGTAGGCTACTTGGCCAATCATCATTCAGATCTCTTCAATGTATTTGATCACTATTGCCTCTGGATGTCCTAAGACCCCTATGGGCATGCCTTCTTTGTGAAAGGATGGCGTTCTAAGAATCCTAATGTATTGTCAGGGACTATCTTTGCTCCCTACCCCCATCCAGTGAGGAGGAATGACCAAGGAACTCAGTATGAATCAATGAACCATAGAAGCCCTTTGGGTTTTGTTTGTTAGCTGTGATGTAACCTGAATTTTTTTTAAACCACTTTCTCTGGTGGGAATAAAATATTGCTGCTGGGCTAGGAATTGCAACTGAATGCTCCAGGACAACAGAAGCATTGTCTGGTAATTTAAAAAGAAGGAGTGGGGAGGGAAAGGAAAGAAGAACTTACAACAATAAATACAGCAGCCAACAGCAAGAAAGCATTTTGTCTGGAAACCTCCTATGTCTAGTATGAGTATCTTTTGAAGATAAAAGAAATTCTGTATATATGAATATTATCTTGTAGCAGATAAGACTAAAGCATTTAGTCTTATTTTGGGAGAGAAACATTCCGAGAGTACCAAATATGCAGCTCTTCTCTTACTTCAATTTGGATATTGGGCTTTTTTGATATTCCCCATTTTATGCTCAATCTAGAGTTAAATATCCTCATGAAAGGATGACTAAGGTTTACATAACAATAGTATAGGGTGCACCCTGCTCTATTTCACGATGATAAAGCACAAACTCTACCAAAGCATATCTGTCCATAACCGAAGATGAGAAGCAGGAGACCAAGAAATCTGAATTGGTCCTCTGGAGGTCAGAGACATTACACTCCAACTGAGAGCAAAAAGAGGACAGTACTAACAGGGAAAGGTAGATAGGTGAAAATTCAAAAACCCAAGAGGAAGTCTGAAGCCTACAGATCCACAGCTGTCACACTGATACCTCCACAGTGGGTGAGTCCGTAGAGCGTGTAGCCTTTGTGACACAGGCACTGGAAGCTCCCTGGTGTGTTTACACAGATGTGGTCACAGGTTCTGTCAAAGGAGCATTCATCGATATCTGGGGACAGGAAAAGAGAGCATAAACCACATTCCAGCAAGTAGGCAGCCTCCTCCTGGAGGCCTGGATTACTTTATTCACTTACTAGTCAGAAATGCTGAAGCTATACACATTGTCTAATGCCAAGAGAACATTATTTTTGTCAATGTCATTCTAACAGACAGGCAGACAGGCAGGCAGGCAGGTAGATCAACAGACAAACAAATAGATGACTAGCTACCAATACTGTCTCTGTAATTCAGGCTCCATTATCAGATTTCACAATAATTACAAGCAAGAGCACATATTCTAGATCATTTAATGTATATAAATTACATGTTAACACTCTACAACTATTATGAAAATCAGAGAGCCTGAGAAAAAAGTGAAATGTATTGCGTGATTTTGGACTACTCACACACACATAGCATAGTCTCTCTCTCTCTCTTTCTCATTTTCTCTCAATTCACCCCATAGGGTGGTTGTGAGGATAAAACAGGAGAATGATGTTTGTTGCTATGAGCTTCTTGGAGAAGGGATAGGATAAAAATTGAATAAGCAAATCAGCAAATAAAGGGTTCTGTTTTCCCCATGTTTTCAATATATGATGAATGGAATAAATATTTTAAACTATGGTAGTGACTGTAATAGTAAATACTACTCTACGGTGAACTTGCCACGGGTCAGCGTAAGAGGGGCGCTCCAAAAAAGCGATACAAAGACTCCCTGAAACAACTTCTCAGGCTCGGCCAAATTGATCATCAACAGTGGTCCACCTTGGCCTCACATCGGGAGGCATGGAGACGCCCTATCCGCAATGCTGCAGCCTTATTTGAAAACTCACGCCGAACAAGTCTTGAAGAGAAACGACAACGCAGAAAGAATCACAACCCAAAAACATCACCCAAGGAGATCTTCTGCTGTGCTTTTTGCAACTGGACTTGTTTATCTCGGATTGGCCTTTTTAGTCATCAGCGCGCTTGCAGAAAGCGTGGGATGAGTCCTTCCTGAATCTTCGTTTGCGAAGAAAAGCCAGAGAGAGAGTGACTGTAAGTACAGAATGGGGAACTGGAAAAAAGATGGTATTACTTCCAATTAATTAACATAGCATGTGAAACCATGAGTTTGGTTATGGGTCACAAGAGCAAAGACCTACACATTCCTCTCTTAGTATCTTTTTAGGCAAGGCTAAGAACTTTTATCACGCAAGGGAGGTAAACTGCAATTACACCAGGATAATGGCATCTTCAGCTGGTGCTGATCACATGACATCGTTTCTGTTCTGTTGTTCTTCCGTGGAACACTGTTTGGAAAGTATTTCTTTTCACTAACAGAAAAGAAGTCCATTAACGACCTCCTTTCCCACAATTGTTGTGCTTCAGTTTATAGTGTGATAGTTCAATACCACTTTAATTCTGATTTTGGATAGTGAGGGGGTGGTTAGTGGACATGCTTTGCATGAGGCTTAGGTGCTCTAGTAATAAGGTGCAAAGGAGAAGGGAACAGAAGACAAAACTTTGCTCACTGCTCTTCCTGCCTCCTTTTCCAGCCCTATTCCGGAGCCTCTCTCTCTCTCTCACACACACACAAAAGAAAAAAAAATTATCTGTGTGCAGAAATGTGGACAGTAAAAGCTGCTTCCTGCATAGAAAATGGTGTACTTGGAGGCTTTTGTGCAAAATTGGCAAGTGATTGATTAGTACAGAAAACAGCAGAAAATGTTTTTTCTTTCTGTGCAAAATAAACATGTTATTTTTCCTTTGGGAGGGGGCTTCCTGAGCAGTTAGACCAAACTAAGTGCTGGCTGATAGTTCAGATAGATAGATCAGTAGCTGCTTCCTGCTTGATTTCATCTGCCAGGGCTTAGTCTGATCTAACCAATCAGAAAGCCCTGCCTCCTGAATAGAAGGTCTTTTAAATGTAGGACTGCTTTCATTTATATTTGAAGGTAGTCTGAAGGCAGAAAAAAAGCAAGATTTATATTATATTATATTGGGGGGTGGGAATCTGTATGTGTGTTTCAGGGGCCTCTGTGCCAAAAGAGGTGGGGATAATGACTTGGCAGTGTGTGATAAGCTTTTAATGCAAACTAACACTGTAATCTTGGAAAGGTTTTAGGTATGATAGTGATTGCATAGTGCTTTTAGAAACAATGCTATTGTAGTGGTAGAAGAACCTTCGTGTGATATAGCCCTAGGACTTGAACGCACACACAACAAAGGATCTGAATCCCAGGGCTCTCCCAAAAACTGAAAAGGGAGCAGAAAGACTAGGAATAGGGAAAGTATCTGAAAGTTGCATGTCCAATGAGATGCTCAGAAAGAGCTTCACCACCAGTATTGCAGAACACAGGTCTTCCTGGTACAGTTTTTTTATTTTTTATTTTTATTAAGGAAGACTTTTCCTTTGAGGGGTTTTCACTGGGGCTGGGAAGCAAAGACTGCTTGCCATAGCCAACCTATTAGTTTCATGTTTATCTCATTGGTTTTATTAATTTAAGCTCTACAATCTCATTATGAAAGAAAATCACAAAGACTGAACCTGGATGGAGATGAAAGAGGTCACAGTCTAAGCATACAGCAACTCTCCCTGCCTCAGCCCCCAACACACACCCAAGTTCCCTAGGGCCAGGCTCTCAGAAGTTAGAAGAAAACACCTGCACTAGATCACATGTCAACAGAAGTCTGCCCTAGCCAGCAGGGAGGGGGAAAAACTGCTGCTGATTCAAACTGAAGAAGGATGTGATGCTGAATACAGCTGCACACCCAAGCCAATGCTCATTTTAAGGACTGGGTCATGAACTGGTGTCATGGCTGTCAAGTGCATGGGGGCTAGCTAACATTTTGCATATACTGTATGTCTTTAAGATATTGCAGAGGAAGAGAAATTCTATTCCTTTTTTATGCTGGCACATGCTGAGGAAAAGTGTAGGCAGATAGGATTACTGTAGCAGAAGGTATTAGACACAACTGAGATTTGCAGGCTGTTGAAGGAAACCTTTTCTCCATCAGGCCTCTGGTGGTCTTTGATTTTATTGGATTTACTTTTTGTGTAGCTATTATTAAAGTTTTATTGTGTTTGTTTTGAGCTGTAATTACTTAAGGTTATACTTTTTATGAGGTTGTTCTTAATTGTTTTTCTGTAAGATACCTTGAGGGCCTTCACAGCGAAAAGGCAGGCATCTAAATTTAAATCAATAAAACAGAATGATTGTGTTACAGCATAGAAAAACTGGTTTATAATTCTTTTCATGTTCAAAGAAAAAGACCAATTTAAAGGTATTGCTCTTTTCTCTCTCTCTTTTTTCCTTCACCAAAACAACCAATGTTTTCAGAGGTACACATAGGAATAAATCTTTACATTTCTTTTATTGTTATCTGCACTGTTGTGCCTGAGAAGAAATCGACATTGACAGTTTTGAGAGTTATTGAACTCCAACCCTTCCAATCTCCCCCCACCACATCCACTGCCCGCTTTCTGAATCAACCAGAGTTTGAATTTTTAAAAAATTAATAGAACTGCCTGCAATATCTTCCTGCAAGATTTTTTTTAACAGCCGATGTACTCAATTTTTCACATTTATCACAAGGTTGGGTGTTACATTTGGATTTTTTTTTAAAAAAAGTTTACGTTTTCCAAGTTCTGCATTTACAACCACCCACCCAGATGATATACGGACTTTCTTTCTCAGTTTATACACTGAAAGTTCTGAATAACCACACCCCACATTTCCTACTTGCCTCACCTACCCCTGACTTTACCTTCCACATCTAACAAAGACTTCTCTGAATTTTTAATTAAGATAGGGCCTGAATTTTATACTCTTATGTGAATCATATTTCTACTATATTAATATACACCAATAATCATTTATATTTATATATATTCATGTGTGCGTGCATTATAAAATGTCTGGGACTACATGTTGTGAGGTAAACACAAAGTTCCTTAAACTGAGTAAGTGGTTGTGAGGGGGGGGCACACTGAAGGCAGTGCTGGTGGAGGGGTATATGTCAAAGAACATGTAAGTAGGATATTCCCACATCCTTTCTGTTTTACTTTCATTTAACTTCTTCCCTTCTGGCCATCTCCTACACCCAATGAGCTCCAAGGTATCTAATTAGCATACTAAGCTGGATGTGTGGTTATGGGTGTGCCCATGAACACCAGTAAATAATATAGAGAGGAATATTGTCTCTGGTATGAGAGGGACACACATACATCATAATTAGTTGTCAAATAATCACCTCATCTTCCATGCATTTTGTCCTACCCTCTTAGAAAGCTGTCAAAGTTGGCAGCCATCAACACTACTTGTGGTAGTGAATTCCACAGTTAACTATGTGCTGTATGAAGAAGTATTTTCTTTTATCTGTCCTAAATCTACCATTATCCAGCTTCAGCAAATGATCCTCAGTTCTAGTATATCAAAGAGGGAGCAAACTTTCTCCACGCCATGCATATTTTTATACAACTCTGTCATGTCACCCTTAGTTACTTTTTTTTCAAGCAGAACAACCGCAAATGTAACCTTTCTTAATAAGCAAATTGCTTCAATCCTTTTATCATTTAGGTTGCTCTTTCCTGCACCTTTTCCAGATCTCCAACATTCTTTACCAGGTGCAATGACTAGATCTATACACAGTATTCCAAATGTGGTCATACCATTGATTTGTAGGACAATATGATGTTGACAATTTTATTTTTATTTCATTTTCTAATTGTGCCCAAAATAAAATTTGCCTTTTTAAAACAGCAGCCGTTCATTAGGTTGACATTTTTTTTTAACCAAAAAACAAAAACAACCCCCCCAAGCTGTCCAACATTGTCCCAAGATTGCTTTGTTCAATAACTTCCAGCCCAAGGAAGGTGCTGTACTTTTTTGAAAATGCTGCTCCATAACTGCTAGACTTTGGTGCACGTGTTTATTTTACTGAGAAGGGGTTCAAAAGCTTTGCTACATGAAATTAGAAACAGACACACTGCAAACTCCAAGCTATGGAAACACTGAAATCCAAAGTCTGATAAAAGGATTTGGTCCAGTGAAGCCTGTTAAAACTTAAGTGTGTACCACTTCTCTTTTAGAGCTTAGAAAATTTAAATCTAAATGCTAATTTCTTACTATTAATTCAGCAACTAATTAATTGACATGAAACATTTTAATGAGAGTTGTTACATTAATTTATTATGTTAATAATTAATATGTTGGTGGGGCATTGGTTTTCAAGTGTAAAACTAAAAATTAAAATTTAGTTTTTAAAATGGAAATTATTTTAAAAAATAGTCCCAAGTGTCCTCTCTAAAATTACTGCCAAAAGTAACAAGTGAAAATATCAAAATAACATTCAGCATTACTAAACCCTTTGATGCCATTTAAATATTTAAATAAAAACACTTAAAATCATTGTTAATTTTTTAAAAAATGCATGAGGGGTACAAATTAATTTTAACAAATTATTTCCAAGTTCACAGTAAGATGCTTGGATTTTCACACCCGATCAACAGTTACATGATTCTTTTCAACATGACATTTAAAAGATTTTTACCTTGACAGGTCCTTTCATTGATCAGCAGCTTATATCCCTTCTTACAACTGCATTCAAAACTGCCCACTGTGTTTCTGCAGATGTGGTCACAGCCACCATTGTTCAGCCTACATTCATCAATATCTGTAACCAGAAAGTGGGGGGGACAGGGCAAATCAGGCTTAGTTAAGATAATAAAGTGGGGTGGGAGAAATTTAAAAAGCTGAATTAGTGCTCACAAATTCACCAAATAATGATTCAGCAAGGAAAAGGAATATGGAATAGGGCATCTATGCTCAGTTTTATATGCTGATTTTGATACAACATGTTTCCAGACAAACTGTTTACAGTGAAATTGCCCTGCTTCATACACAGAATTGTACAGTACAGGAAGTTGAGACAATGTTGCCATACTCTTGTTTTGTCCCATGTTTTATCAGCACTTCTTCCACCAATTTTTCTTCCACAATAAATGTCATTCAGGAAAGAAAGATGAAATAGCTGTGCTGTGTTTTTGTTTGGTAATGCTGGGAGTCATCCATTTCTTGTTCTGAACAATAATCATACTATTATGTAAATAATAGCTTTGGCTGAAAGAATGTGAATTGTGTCTTTGACATTTTTAATAACCCAGAATAGTATCCTGAATAGGTTGAAGGCATTAGAGACATTTTATTCACAAACCAGTGATTCTAAACCCACAAGTACATGTGATTCATACATACATTTGGGAATTTCTTCAAAATTTTTGCCTGACAGAAACTCTCAACACCACCTTCCCACAGAACACAAACCACTTGTTAATAAACACATCAGTATATACTACCATGAAGAGTAAACATGGACAGGTTGCTTACCTGTAACTGTAGTTCTTCGAGTGATCATCTGTGAATTCACACATAAAGGGTTAATCCTGCGCCTGCGCAGTAGCATTCGGAAGTCGTTAGAGTCAATAACTATCTAATTGAATTTTTGACGGTAATCCCGCCCACCATCCCTCTAGGCTATATAGGCCCTCCTCGAGCCCGCCTTCTCAGTTCCGAATAGCCGCGGTTGCAGCCTACGGTCAGGAGCAATTTATCTCCCCCCCCTTTTTTTTTTGAGGAGATAGCCTAGGACATCAGAAGGGAGGATGGGTGGGATTGTGTGAATTCACAGATGACCACTCGAAGAACTACAGTTACAGGTAAGCAACCTGTCCTCCTCCTTCGTGGTCTCTGTGAATCCACACATAAAGGGTAGATTAGCAAGCTTATATCTAGGAGAGGGGGTGTACTATCTAAGAGGAAGGAGAAAAAGACACCAGACTAGGTTAGGATTGAAAATAAAACCACAAGGGTTGCTTTATTTACTGGAGGAGGTAGCTGAGAGACACCAGTCTCCGGTGTCTGAGTGATTATGATCCCAGCCGGGATCCCTGTGCAACACAAGACATGAGGACTGCACGGCCCAGCGCCGCATCCTCTCTGGAAGCCGAGTCCACCTTATATACCTTAACAAAAGTCAGGGGGGTTGCCCAGGTGGCCACTCTGCAGATGTCCTGGATAGGCACCCCATTCAGGAATGCCGTAGAAGTGGAGGTAGCTCTGGTCGAATGGCTGCGGATGCGATCCGGCAGTCGTTTTCCCAGAGTTTGGTAGGCCAGTTTGATCGCTGCAGGCACCCATTTTGAAAAGCGTTGCAAAGACACTGGCTCGCCTTTCCTCCAGCCCGCATAGAAGATGAAGAGCCTATTGGTTTTCCTTAGCTGTGAAGTCCTCTCTATGTAGAAGTCTAGGGTCCGTCTCACATCCAGGTGGTGGAGGGACCATTGTAGGTCATCCGACGGGTGCTGGAAGAATGCTGGCAATACGACATCCTGGTTGAGGTGGAAGTAGGATACAACTTTAGGCAGGAAAGCGATGTCCGGCCTTAGTACCACTTTGTCTCAGTGAAAACGGGTATACGGTGCGTCAACCCGCAGAGCACACAGTTCGCTGGCCCGTCTTGCTGACGTGATTGCGACCAGGAACGCCGTCTTCATGGAGACGAGGCGAAGGTCACACGTGGCTAGCGGTTCAAAGGGGGTCTTGGATAGGGCTGCTAAGACTATCTCAAGACCCCATGCAGGAATGGGTCCCAGTGCAGGGGGGTGCAAGTTGGTGTATCCTTTAAGGAAGGATTTGATCCTGGGATCTCTAAAGCACGACGGTTTGCCCAGGCGTTGCAAGTGCCAGGACACAGCTGCTACAAAGCTTTTGACTGAAGAGGTAGAGAAATTCCTGTTTGAGAAAGAAGCCAGAAAGTCCATCAGATTGGAGGGGCCTGCTTGACTCAGCGGGATTCCTTCCTCCTCCAGGAAGGAACAGAATTTTTTCCGCTTGTAGTTATAGGCTCTCACTGTTGATGGGCGGTGAGCTGCTTTGATGATCCTCTGTGCCGCATCCGAAAGGGAGTTCACATTGTGATCAGCCAGGCTGTTGGGTTGATCAGTTTGAGGTCTGGGTGAAGAATTTGGCCGTTCGCCATTGATAGCAAGTCCGGTGTTTGCGGGAGGCGCTTGTATCGCCCCCGGGCCATTCTGAGCAGACGCAAACCAATGTTGGCGAGGCCACCATGGGGTAATTAGGATGCACTTGGCTTTGTCCTGTTGTACCTTCGAGATCACCCTGGGTATGAGGGGAAAGGGAGGGAAGGCATAAAGCAGAGGGCCCTCCCAGTGCCATAGGAATGCATCCCCTAGGCTGTCCCGTGATCGGCGGCCTCTGGAGCAGAATAATGGACGCACTGCGTTGTCCTTGGTGGCAAAGAGGTCTATCGCTGGGGTGCCCCACTGAGAGAAGAGAGAGAGAAGGACCTGGTGATTCAGCGACCACTCGTGATTGCTGGTGGAAGATCTGCTGAGTGCATCTGCCAGCTCGTTGCTCTGGCCTGGGACGTGTATGGCCAATAGGGTGATGTCTTGTTCTACACACCACTCCCAAAGGTCCAGGGAGAGGCAGAGTAGAGTCCGTGAGTGTGTTCCTCCCTGTTTGTTTATGTAGAACACAGTCGTCGTTTTGTCTGAAGCCACCTGTACCACCTGACCCTTCAGGGAAGGTTTGAACGCCCTTAGGGCCTTGAACACAGCTAGTAGTTCTAGGGCGTTGATGTGTAGGGCTACCTCCAACCAGCCCCCCCGATGGACAATCCGTCGGAGTGCGCTCCCCAGCCCGACAGTGAGGCATCCGTCGTGATAGCCCTCGTGGGATTCAGTTGCACGAATTGGGAGCCCTGCTGGACTGCAGGCGGGTCCGTCCACCAGAGGAGGGACTTCCTGAGCGGGCGGGAAATGGTAAGTAGTTTGAGTGGACCGTGAGCAAACAGTTTGAACCTCGCGATGAACCAGCTTTGTAAGGGTCTCATGCGGAGTCGTGCGAGAGGTGTGACTGCTGTGGTGGAGGCCATGTGGCCTAAGGCTTGTTGTATGTCTCGCACCGTGGATCTCCTTCGTCCTATGCACTTCTGTACTGCTGCGCGCAGCGTCTGAAATCGGTCATCTAGGAGGTACGCTTTTCCTGTGATGGAATCTAGAGAGGCCCCTATAAACCTGACAGTCCAAGAGGGCTGAAGGTGCGATTTTTCGTAATTCACCATCAATCCGAGGCGTTCGAGCCAGGCAAGGGCCAATCTGATGTCTCTGTCCAGCTTTTCAGCTGAGGGAGCTGTAAAAAGCCAATCGTCCAGATACGGGAACACTATGATATCTTTTTGTCTGAGCCAAGCCACTACCACCGCCATACATTTTGTGAAGACCCTTGGCGCTGTACAGAGGCCGAACGGTAAAACTCTGAACTGGAAGGCCGTGCCGCCGACCGTGAAGGTGAGGAATCTCCTGTGGGAGGGCGCAATTGGGATGTGGAAGTAAGCGTCCTTCAGATCCAGGGTGGCGAACCAGTCTCCTTTTCTCAAAAAAGGGAGGATGGAAGTGTAACCATGCGGAACTTCCGTGGGTGGACAAAGGAGTTCAGGTCTCTTAAGTCCAGGATGGGACGGAATCCTCCATCTTTCTTTTCGATCACGAAGTACCTGGAGAGGAATAGGCCTCCCATCTTTGAACGGGGAACTTGCTCTATGGTGCCTTTTTTAGGAGACTGTTGACTTCTTCTATGATGGGCAGGGATGGTGGGGTTACCCTGTGAGGGGCCAGAGAAGGGAGTTCCTCAAAATCTATGTAGTACCCTCTCCGTATGATGTTCAGGACCCAGCGGTCTGAGGTGATGAGCTGCCATGAGTGGAATGCATCGTAGAGGCGGCTGGCCGGGGAGGGTGAAGTATGGAGTGAAGGGGAGATGCTGAAGCCCAAGGGTGGTAGTGCCTCTTCGGAGTCAAGCCCGCTGTTTGGATGACTCCGTCTTCCTTTTGCTGAAATGGGGTTTGGACTTGAAAGATTGGAATTTCTTGTGGGGTTGGTAGGAAGACGATTGGCGTGTTCGGGAGGGCGGCGGGCTAAATCTTTTCCTGTATGATGAGCCCAGCCTGTGAAAGGGCAGTCATGGTCTCGGAGGCTGGTGGGTGGTGGGTAGGCCAAACTTCTTGGCCGTTGACCTCCTTTTCTCTACATGTTCCAGCTTCGAGTCAGTATCTGCATGGAACAGGCCGAGTTCGTCGAAGGGGAGGTCCTCAATGATGGAGTGTACTGTATGGGACAGTCCCGACAATCAGAGCCAAGCGTGACGGCAGACCGCAATAGAATTGGCCACAATCTTTCCTGTACACTCAGCTATATGTTTGGAGACTTGCCGCTGGTACCCCGCCAGCGCCAGGCCCTCCTCCCTGAAGGAGTTGATGATCCTCTGGTCCTGTTCTGACAGCTTCGAGATATGCACAGCCAGAGCGTCCCAGAGGAACTTCTGGTAAGCCCCCATACATGCTGCATAAGATGTCATCTTGGTGAGGAGGCAGGCAGATGAGTAGAACTTGCGCCCTATGGCGTCCAACTTTTTGCCTTTTTTGTCAGATGGGGTGGAGTGTAACCTCTGAGAGGTTTTCATCTGGGCCGTCTCGACCACCACTGAGTTAGGTTTGGGGTGGAGTGAAAGCCATGGCGCCGAATCTGTGCACACGCGGTACAGGTGATCTAGGCATCCGGATGTGGGTGGTGTTGAGGAGGGTGTCGCCCAGGACGACTTCAACACCTGCAGCAAGTATGGAGAGATCGACAGGGAGGGGAGGGATGGTGCCCTTTGTTGTAAGTCCTCAAATATGGGATCATCCACTTCTTTTCCAGGTTGAGTGGTCTTAATTCCCAGGGTGCCAGCTAGTCTGTGCATGAAGTCAGCGAAAGCCTTCATATCGTCTGTGGGGGACGGAGGGTCCGTCCGGGCCCCCCCTGGAACCGGCGATGGTCTCGGGGATGGAGTAGAGGATCTTGAATCCGACTCCGAGGAGTGAGCCGAGGGGGTCCTTGACAGAGACCTTCTCGGAGACACCGGGATATCTGGCTGCCCTCTCTTATGTGGTCTGGACGGTACCGTGGCCCCCGACAGTGAGCCCCTTGGGTGAGACCTGTGAGGGGCAAGCCTCTCTCTCGAGGGTGATCTGGAGACCGATCTCGATGGGGGGGCTCCTTCTCTTTCCCGGAATCCGTGGGTATGGTACCAGTCCCCGACTTGGGTGTAGACTCCGTTGGTGGTCTAGTGATGGGTTGGTGGCGCTCCTTCTCCGGGGTGCGTGGTGGGGACCGAGGGCGATCCTTGTGCCTCCTATATCTGTAGCGTGGCGAGGGATCGAAGGTATCCTCATAATAGGCGTGCCGAGGGTCATGGTCCCAGTAGCGGCTGAAGGGGTGATACCGGTGGTATCTAGGAGGGTGGTCGTAGTATAAGTGGCCGTATCGCTCCCACAGCCATTCCTCCTCCGATGTTCCCAGGTCGGAGATGTATGAACCCGAAGAGACTAACCGGGACCGAGGCCGTCGTGGTGAACGGGACCGACGCCTTCGCCTCGGAGAACAGGATCTGCGGGGCCTCTGTGGTGAGCGGGATCGTCGAGGTGTCCGGGACCGACACGGGGATCGTCTCAGTGAACGGGACCGCCGGGGGGTCCGAGACCGCCGTGGCGACCTTTCTGGAGAGCAGGGTCGGCCTTGCGAGCGGGACTGGGAGCGACGCGGAGACCGGTGCGGGGTGGGCGGCCTGTGGGGCTGCGGCGAGCGGGACCTGGAGCGTGAGACCGATCGAGACGGGATCGTCTGAGGTGAGCGGGACCAATGGGATGCCGGGGTGGCTGACTTTGAGCGGGACCGGCGACGTCCGTCCCTCTCGACCGAACTGGTCGACACTTCCACAATCCTAAGATCCGGTTCCTGGAGTTCACCTTCCGATAGCTCACGGTCCCGATCATCCACTACAGATGTCGGAGATGGTTCCCTCGACGGCGATCAGAGCTTGGAGAGGCTGAGGCTGATCGGGGAGACCACCGGGAACCTCTGGCCCGGGGAGCGGTCCGGTAGTGCCAGGGTTCGGCCTCTCTGCGTGCCACTCGGAAGAGTATCATCAGACTTCCTTTTCCTCTTTTTTGGGGGCTCATCTTGTGGTGTGGTCTTTGGAGAGGTAAGCCTCACCGCTTTGTGTTTGTCTTTTGGTTGGTCTTGTGTAGCGGTACCGGAGGTGCCTTTCGAGGCGGTACCGTCCACAGTATCGGAGTCGGGCTTCCTCGGTTTCGAGGACGAGCTCTTATCCCCCACTTTATCCCGATCCCGGGATTTGGGTTTGGAGGCCTCCTTCGATGGTTGCTTAGGGGCCTGTGATGAACCCGACGGTATCGAGGCCCTCTGGGCCGATGAGGAGGCTGAGCCCGACAACATGTGCTCATATAGCTGGGCCTTCAGCCTTTTATCCCTGTTACGCCTTGCCTGAGGGGTAAAGGCATTGCAGTGGCGACAGGATCGGACATCATGTCTCTCGCCCAGGCACATCAAGCAATTGGAATGCCCATCTGACTCAGGCATTTTCACCCCACAGGTTAAACAGGTCTTAAAGAAGCCTGTTGACGCCATCATCAACAAAATAGGGACACTCACGAGTTCGAAGTCCGAGATCAATTCCGAGGTCGTACCGAGAAGAATCGCCAAAAAATCAGTCCAGAATCCGAGGAGTTACCAAAGACAGTCCGAAGGTCTGAATCTGGGAGTGCAAAGCCATTGGGGGAGAGGGGTAGAAATACTAGCTAAAGACTAAAGACTCCAACAACGTTCCTCGTGCTGCTAACGCGGTGGAAAAAAAGGAACTGAGAAGGCGGGCTCGAGGAGGGCCTATATAGCCTAGAGGGATGGTGGGCGGGATTACCGCCAAAAATTCAATTAGATAGCTATTGACTCTAACGACTTCCGAATGCTACTGCGCAGGCGCAGGATTAACCCTTTATGTGTGGATTCACAGAGACCACGAAGAAGAAATACATATGCCATTTATTTACATTTTAACAGAATAACCAAATATAAAATCATATTTAAATTAAACAAATGATACAGCTCTTAAATTAATGATACAATTGTTAAGGACACCTGCAACATACTCAAATAAACAGATTCCAAAATCGCAGAGAGCTTCAAAGCAATGAAAAGTTTTCAGTAAATAAGTGAAAACATTCAGTGAATAGGCCCATCAGGCTTCAATAGGAAAGAGAGAGTTCCATGGCAAAAGTGCCACTGCTACAAAGGCTCGGGGCCTGGTAGATAACAGTGTCTCAGTTAATAGTAGTGGGTACATGAACAAGCATGATCTTTAATTTGGGGAGGGAGTAATATATTGGAGGGAGGGCAATATTCCCCAAGATGTCTTACAGCTTACGCTATTTAGGACTCTAAAACCTAAAAACATCACTTTGCATTTGGAACCAAAGCATACTTACACCTCATTGTTTGAGTGTCAAGCACCACTTAGCCATCTCATTCTAAAGAAGCTGGAATTTTGGAAGTATCTTAAGAGGCCACCCCACATACAGCTCATTATGGTACTTAAGTTGAGAGCATTCAAAGCAGTGGCCAAGTCCTTTGCTTCCAGGAAAGGACACAAGTTGTCAAACCAACTGAAGTTGAAAGAACCAACTGAAGTTGAAATAATACATCTTGGCCATGACTGTCTCAAGAATGCTGAATATCAACCAAATTTAGAAGTACCCACAGAAGTAATTTGGCTAGTAAGCAAACTGTAGGTTCAAAACAATGGTCTATGAAGAAAGTTCAAGCACACACAGTCAGACCTCTTATGAGTGAACATCAGCAAAGCTAGCCTGATCATGCAGCAAGATCAAGGTCCCAGTTCAGACAGTAACACTGATGTGTAATCTAAGGTTCAGACAGTAACACTGATGTGTAATCTAAGGGTGGCAATTTGTCCAAAAGGTCCCGTTATTGATTCTGTTAAGGGAGAAAAAAGGGGAGCACTGGATGGATGAAAGCCAACAAAGGGTGGATCTCAAAAGAGGCCATGGAGCCTTGTTGACAGGAAGAAGCATTGTGTTTCAAGTATAAATACTCTTTTTCAGAAGCAATTCTTCAAAATACATCTTCATGGACAAATTATACTGCCTGGGCTGATGTTGGCTATGTAAACAATATGCTAGTCCCCTACAGCATTGCTCTAAAGAGCAGGAAGCAGGAGCAAGAGGCTGCCAGTCATTAAGAAATGACAGGCCAAGACCTGTCACTGTGGCTAATATGTTGTGATTGCAGGATATATTGTGTATAATTCAATATGTGGTGATCCTAGGATCACAGAAACATAACAACATGGGTTCCTAGGACCATAGCAACCATTTCTAGGTGATAGCGCTAAGTGAGTGTTAGGCCCTGCATGCATGGCTTAGCAAAAGATGGTTCAGGCTGCATTTGACACTCTAGGCCCTGTTTACCTATAGTAGAATGGGTCAATGAGTGGTTTCTCTCCACAGCTGGAGGGTGTGGGAGGGGATGAGAATGTCATCCTACAGCCAAGGTGATAAAGATGTTTCAATACATCCTGGCACCTGGTACGATAATTGGCATGAGAAAATTTCTTCTTCTTAATTGGCTTGGGAACATTTTCCCTCCTCCCCCCCCCCCGGCTAGTCAGTGGAAGATTCTCGAAGAATTTTCATGAAGATTCAGTAGGAGAAACACATATAAGGTGATGTCAGGCAAAGGGCTGATGCTCTGCAGCAGCGTGCAACTCTGCGTAACCAGTTCATGTATGTATCTTCCTGTTTTCTCTTTATGTCTGCTTGCTTGATGAGAGTATGCCTATTCTGTTTCTCTATCTGCTGTTATCAATAAATTAGCCTTCTTTTTCGAGCCCAGAACTGTTGCATGGTCATTTCGCTTGTTTCATATCCTGAACCAGCAGAGCACCCAAGCCAGGGTTGTGCTGCCAGTGTAACAGTGGGATGGAAAAAGTTATTTCAACTCTTTTAGCTGGCTACCAAAAAAAAGCTTAACAGGGGTTGTGCCTGATGAGATGGCAAAGGGCTTATCTACAAAGGCTAAATGCCCTAGCTTGCCCCTGTCTCAGAGCCCTGTGGTTCATATGAAATGGGGTATTTGCGCCGTTCTGTCCCCAGGCAGTCCTCACCATCCCGGGGCAGATATGGGGCTGAGATAAAGAAATGACAGGCCAAGCCAGAGTAGGGCCCAATAAAGCATTATAGCAAAATACCAATTTTAAATCCACTGGCCAAAATCCAGATTGGGCTCTGTGTGTCTGCAGGAACCCATCTGGCATGGCAGCCTTCACTGCCACTGCCAGCTACCTGGCTCTCCTGGAAGGCAGGTAGGGGTCCTGTAGCATGTGACTAAGACTGGTCACACACAGGGGGCCTTTAGTCACACACCCCCTTCCTAGCTTCCAAGATAGCAAAGAAAGTGTCAGCAGCTGCAGGAATAGGCTGGCCCATTTCTTCCAGGTAATGGGGGCAGAATGGGGCCATCTCTGCAGTCAGGATACGCCGGCAGCCCTAAGTCGCTTTGGATACTCAAGCAACAAGAGGGAAAACTGTAAAGAACTAAATTGGAATAGGAAATGGTCTTCAGAGAGCAGTACTTCTGAAAATCACTGTGCATTGTTCTAAACTTTACAAATTTGGCTGTTTTGGAAAAACCAACAGCCTTCCCTCCTCCCAAGCCCCAGTAATTCCCTAAATTGTCAAAAGGCTGCTACTACCTATTAAGGGATATTTTAACTTACAAGGCTGAAAATTTACTGCTAGGAAATGGTCTGTAAAATAGAATGAGACAAGGCTGATGAGTCCCAGAAAGAGAGCCCAGACAGACCTCATCCAAGGCTGCTCCTTTATCTCTTCCCACTACATCAGTTTGAGCAAGAAGTTGGGAGTTTTTAGTATGATTATTATTGTTGTTGTTATTGTTATTGTGAGTGAAGAAAACTTGCAGTAAAACAGCTCCAAAGTGTAATAAAATCCCAGACATGGTATATAGCTCTGGGTTATTATGCTTTCCTGGAACTCTAGCATCTTAGAGGAGGTGAGCTCTGAAAAATAATAACCAAGCAAATGGGGTCTGGAATCAGTAAGGCAGTTAGACAGCTTTCAGCAGAAGGGCATTTTTTCCTTTTAACTAAGGTCACGTTCCCTGGAGCTGCCAGAGACAGAACACAGACGCCCTCCATTTGTGGAGTCGCACCTTTTTCTCTGCAAGCCTTTCCAGATGATGTAAAAAAAAAAGGGAGGGGGGCTCACACACTTCTCTTACTGCAAAATCAATGCAGTGCTGATCCAACGCCAGTGGTGTGACATCCTGCACACATGTAATGAAGTGGGAGGCAATGGAGCCATAATCTTGTTTACCACTTTACAAAAACACCAGAGAAAGACAGTCTGATTTTCAAAGGCACAACCCTCAAAGAGTTAATATAATTAAGACAAAACAAAACAAAATGCAACAAACCATGAAATGGCAGATACAGCTGTTATGGTTTGCCTTGCTGGTGGAATTTGCTCATTCTTTCTTATGCATAGCATAAGCAGAGAAGGGTTGTAAAGCAGGGTGGTGCACAACCTCTAAAGCTGCAAAAAAACAAACAAACAAACAAACAAAACCCAAACCCCAGTTTTAAAATGATTCAGGTATCCTGGGAAGTTGTATTGCTTGACAGAAGGTGATGTCAAAGGCAGCATTAAATAATCAAAGCTTGAAAAAGTTATGGTTTTGGATGACAACCACCAGAATTTCCTAGAAAGCATGGCTACAAAAATATAATTTGGACAAGCTCTGTTAATAAAAACTTAGGAAGACACATGCAACAACACTCCCTGTTTACAATCTAACAAAAGAGTACAAAACAACAGCAAAAACTCTACACATGTAGATATCTTAAGACTTCTCTGGATCAAACTTCCTGGTAGGTTCATATAAGATTGAGTGATGGCTCTAGGGAGAAAAGCTCCACGTTTTGCCACACTGATACAAAGAAACAGATCAATTATCTCCCACCTCTCCTTTAATGAGTTTCAGGCTGATGACATGCTTCTCCTCCTCCTCCCCATTTTCATTCTTCCAGCAACCCTTTGAAGTGGCTCCAGCTGAGAGAAAGTGCTTGGACCAAGGTCACCTAGTGAATTTCATGGCTCATTTGAACCTACTCTCCCAAACCTTTGTTCAGCACTCAAATTAATACACTGCTAGGCTAGTACAAGAGAGTTAGCCTTCTTGGATGAGAGAGACAGGACTGAGCTACTTTCAAGTTGATGGAACTCACCAGTCTTATAGGTAAGTGTTAAAAGTCATCCATTTTAAAAGGTGATTGCAACAGTTCTTTAAGGCTGCCTAGGGACTTATAACCCTCCACCCAATGATGAAGACAGATCCAAACCAGGATGCAGAGTTCCGACATATTGGCACTTTTTCTGTGGCTCAGCACATTGCTTTTGCTCTGAAATAGAGACAGGAATTCCACTTGCTGAGGGCTTTCACAAGACACTGTTGGCTTGGCCCTCACATTAACTGCTAGAAGGCCCAAAGACCCTCCTGTCAAAACTGTTGGTTAGGTGCTTCCAGATGAAGCTTTTCTTCATCTGGCCTGGCAAATTCATGGAATTTTACAGTAGGTACAAATGCATACATCTTCCGTTTGTTTTCATCTTCTATGTTTTCCCATTGCTCTTTTCTTGTTCTGATTACCATAGAAAATCCACTGAGAGAAAACAGAATGGTTGCAGGATGTCTTTTGATTAGTAGTGCTAGAAGTCATCCATTGTGCAGCACCCTTAGATAAATTTGGTCCTTGCTCAAAAATAAATGGAAGCAACTTCAGCCTTCTATCCACTTTCCCCCCTACAGTATTCTTAAATTCCACAAAAATATTTCTTTAAAAAATGGTGCAAGGATTGGTAAATTCCTAAACTGTGTTGAACACATCTTTATCAATGGAAAGCTAAGTTTCTGTAAACTACAGTAAGAAGCTTATTTGTTCAGTTCTCAATCTACATCTCATTCTGAGAGAAAGGAATAAAAATATGTGGAATATAAATAAATAAATAAATTCCTCTTGATAAAAGACATGGTCTTTATGCATCATGTATTATCATTCCTTTCAGATCTATTTTGTGTATTTCTGTGGTGTGTTTTTATAGCCGGTTTTGACCCATCCTTTCTACAGGTGCCTCAGAATTCCACCTTGCCCCCTCCCTGATTCAACTTGATGTTGCTAGTTGATACAGCACTGAGGTTTATGATATGATGCCACTATGCTTTTCCTTCCACCTTTGTATGCCTTATGGGGCAATGGACCAGAGAAGGTCCCTTTGCCCCCACTACAGCTTCAATGAAGGGGTGAGCATGCCCATCCAGGGAGTAAAGCTTCCATTGGAACAAATGGAAACTATACTCCCAACATAAATAGAAAACATGTGCTTAAACAAAGAAATCATTAAATGGTTGGTGGACCTGTGGAATAAGTTGGTAGATCAGTAAAGAAGAGGGAAGAAGGATGAGAACTGAATCTGACATTTTATCAGGTAGGTTTATAGACGTGAGATGTTCATGGACCCATCCTGAACTTGGAAAACTAAGAAAAAGTAGTGGTTCAAAATGTTGTCATCAGCCATCTTTGGTAAAAAGACTGCAGTCTTCTCTTACATTTGGAGTGGTAGTCATCACAATCTTAAGGACTGATGTACTAAAAAACATTTTACATGAGGCTCTCTCTTATATGCATTTCTTTAAGGAGTTACATTCTATCTTTGTATACTCACCACACTGGGATGGTTGTAGTTATGTGCCTTCAAGTGCTTCCTCTCATTTGGGAAAGCGATTCATATCAAATTGCTTGTCCCAACGAGTGGGAATGTGCATTCCCCTCACTGTTTTTTTAAAACTCTGCAGGAAAGCTGCAAAGGCTTTCCTGCAGAGTTTTTGCCATTTTTGGCCCTCCTCCTTCACAATATGGTGAAACAACATGGATTGCCATTAGGACATGTTGTCTTCTCCTCACATGCCATGAGGAGTATTTCTGCCATTTAGACAACCCCCCAGTATCCTAGTCTAACACTCAAATTACTAAACCAGGCTGACTTTCACAGGAATGATTACAACAATTAAAATTATTTATAAATTGCAATAATATTCTATGAATAACAATATAATTAAAAGAGAGACAGCTTCTTCAGATAAAATAGAAAAACTGGATAGAAAATTATAACTTTGGGAAAACAAAGGCCTACAGGAATAAAAACAGTTTTACCACCTAGAGAAGTACAATGTGTGCGTGTGTGCGCATGTGCCACTGAGCCTCATTTACAAAGAGTTCCATAATTGGGGCATGAATGCTAAGAACATTCTCATTCTTGTCACCATCAACCAATCAATCCTCCACCACAGCTGGGACATAGAGATGGCCCTCTCCATTGGTTCTTAGGATGTGAACAGGCTGGAGAGAAAGAAAAGGTCCCTCAGGAATCTTGGACCTATGCTGTTTAGGACTTTAAAGGTAATCACCAACAAAAACTCTGAAGGCCAAAAACAAAGTGGTAACTGCTGCAATTCTTGCAGGACAGCTATAATTGATTCTGGGCTGGTCTAAACAGGCAATTAACTCTAGCTTCCTTCCATCTTGGAGCCCAGCAGTCCAAACAAGGCAGGGCTCTTGTCCTGATTCACCTCCAGGAAATCCTGGTAACATCTGAGGCAAAGCTGGGGTAAACCCATTTAAAGCATTAAAAAAAACCTGGGGAAAAACATGTTAAGCTGTGATCCAGTGTATTAGTTTGAGAAATGACTCACATTAAAATGTGAACCAAATTTCTCCCACACTCCTACTTGTGTCACGCAATTATAACATCCCATTGAGGCAAAAAACAAAACAAAAACAAACCCTACTCACACTTGTAAATTGATGAAGGAACTCAACAATATCCTATTATCTGTGGAAAGTGCTCTCTTTTACAGTGGATATACAGTTTGTTGCCAGTTACCTTTGCATGTTTTTCTGTCAGGTTGAAGCATGAATCCCATGGGACAGCTGCAGTGTACCCCAGTGGCTGCATCATGGCACTTGCTGTCACAGCCTCCATTGTTAACAGCACAGGTTTCTGAAATAAGAATAACAAATAATCAAGAATATTTTTTAAAGCATGCATAATTTCAAGACTTCAGAAAGCCTGAAAAGTCTATCAAAATGCTGATATTCAGGATATGAAATTTAATAAATATTCTAATAGGTGACTTAGGAATGTCCAGTTTGAGAAGTCTTAAAAGTTGATTTGTAGTAGTAGTCATTCTAATTCTGGATTTATGAACATTTGGTTCAAATACCAATCTGAACAAAGCAGCAGGACTCTGCTACAAATTCCTGACCTTTAAAGGTTTAGATCTTAATAGGACACAATTTGGTTTAGTGTTAATTCGAGCATTTTAAAAAGTTTATTCTCCAAACTTGAATATTCACATTAAATGTCATCTAAAATTGGTCATAACAACTTAAAAATTTACAAAAATTTGTTCAGCATTATATCAGATTTTTCTGAACATGATCAAAGAAAAGAAACATTCTTATACTTGCCATCCAATCAAGGACTATTTGCTACAGCTAAAGAAATTCCTAGTACTTTGTGCTCCTGTTCTGCATGCCTGGATCTTTCCAGGAGATGTCCAAGGAAAATGAATGCACAATAATATGCTCCATCATTGTACCCATGTCACACAGTTCTCTGTATAGCAGTTAAATCACTTCCTGCTGTCGAATGCACACAGGCAATGGATAAACCTTTAACAGTACAGTATTTTGAACAGCCCCCGCCCAAAAAAACAACATTTTGCAGGTACTGCGATCCATACAGTAGCTACTTTTAAACATCTCAGTGTGCTACACGTGTTTTTGTTTTGCATTTTAGCAATCCAAAACTCACAAGATAAAAATTACTAGTTAAAGCTTTTTATCACTTTGATCTTCTGTTCCCTCTCCAAGGAGGCCAGGGTGAATAGCATCCACAGGGAAGAACTGGCAATGGGAAGAACGGTGATCCTTTCACTTGCCTACTAACTCTCCCATGCAAATGTCAACACTTGGTGTCTTTAACCGTGTTTAGCCCCCCAGCTGAGTTCTGAAATTGGAGGGAGACTGTCATTAAAAATGGGTGTGGGCAAGAGGAGGCTTTTGCAGAAGGGAACTGAAGGAAACAGAAGAGTTACACAAATCAGCTCTGCCCACCCTGCCGTCCCAACATCATTAACTCAACAAATGCATGGCTGGACAATGTGTTGGTTGAGGGGGGGGGGAGTCAGTTCCACACTCACTCTTCTCAGGGAAGACTTAAATCCATGGGAAGGTTCACACATCTTGCTCAAGACTCAGAAGCTATGTGTAAAAGTGACAGACTCATTTGTAAAATCCTGTTGTGCCCCAATGATTTATAAAATGCAAACATGTGAATGCACACATGGGAGGGGAGGGAACTCCACCAGCATCATGGTGAAACAATTACAAATAGGAGCAGAGAGGGGCCACGGGATTATCGCACAAGGGAAGGGAAGTGGCAATAAGGCCCAACAATAGCGCCTCCCGCCTTGCCTTATCGCAAGATGCTGTCATGCTTCAGCTGTTCTTCCATTCTGGTCCCGTGGAAGATGGTGGTAAACACAAGTCTTTTTCCTAACTGGAAAAAATCTGTTAGAAAAAAGACTCACGTTTACCACTGTCTCCCACAGGACCAGAACTGAAAAAGAGCTGTTGAATGCCAACTTTGTGTAATAAGGCAAGGCAGAAAGCGCTATAATCAGGCTTTACTGGTGCTTCCCTTCCCTTGTATGATAAGCCTCTTATTAGTCCTATCTTTTCTAACAAAACTGGTTTTCTTTCTCTTATTTTTTTTTAAAAAAGCAACAAACTAGACCAGCTATGGAAGTGACTTCCCTGCTCTGGCCACCTCTCATCTCCAATTCACCTGTTGGTATGACTGAAAAGCTATTCTAATTCCTCAATCACAGCAGCCTAAGAACAAGGGCCAGGGGATGCTGAGACAACAGATTTCCATAAGCTCAGCCAGACTGAGATATTGAAGTTGGTTCCATTCCTCCTTATATACAGACATAAAGTCAGCACCATTTTTTTTTTAAAAAAAGAGGGGGGGGCACAGATAGAAAGGCAAATAGGGACAAAAACAGGGAGACAGAGAAGAGCACCCAAGATGCTCATCCTGTCAGGCAGTCTGTCTCACAGAATTATACTTTATCAGCCAAACACATTGAAAAATTAGTAAACTTTTAGAAAGAAAGAAAAAAGCTTGTAAGTCCAAGAATGAAAGCACTGACATCTGGGGCGGGGGGAAGAATTTTATTTTTATCTAATTTTTGGATCACTTCCAACACTTGCTACATGGGGCAGGAGACTATTTGACTTGAGGAGGAATGTTCCTTTTCCTGAAAAAGAGAATCTCTATTTCTTGTGAGTGCCTGCAGGAGACTATTTAACACACATTTTTTACTTCTTCATAGTATGCCCACAAATCAATCTTCATTTGTTGTACTTCTCCCATGCAAGAAGCATTTCATAGAAATCAAGTAATTTGTTAATTAAGATTAATAGTCAGGAATACTCGTGGTTGTATGTCTTCCATTTCTGGGAATGTAATATATTCTGTTTATTAGTGAGGGGGAAAATTGGAGTGCTTTTCATTTAAAAGCAACCCATGTCTCTCAAACTAAAATACAGTACTCTAAACATCCTTTCTTAATTTATATTGTATAACTCATCAAAGTTAATGTATTACTTTAACCCATGTTGTTTCAGGGCCAAACCAAAGCAAACTGGAGAATACTTTCCTCATAAGCATTATTTGTGAAAAGCACCAGTAAGGTTTGGGCCTCATATGGAAAAGGCTGAGTCATAGGAGATACCTGCTTCTCTGTCAGCCTCATAACAAACTTTATCACACTACACTGATATAGTGCTATTATTCCACTTTAACTGCTCTGGCTACCTCATGTGGAAACATGGGATTTGCAGTTTAGGGAGGGGCATTTAGCCTTCTCAGCCACAGAGCCCTTAGGCCTCATTAAACTACCAACCCCAGAATTCCACAGGAGGCAGCCAGAGCAGTTAAAATGGAATAATAGCACTAGAACAGTATAGTGTGATAAAGTTTGTTATGAGGCTGACAGAGAAGCAAACAATACATTCCAAAGGATTTGTGTTCAGGCTACCAGTTCCTATAAACATCTTTATTTCTGAGCAACATGTCATTTCTTATTCTAGAACAATGAAATTTAGTAAGAAAACACAATAGTTTCCCCTCACTTTAGTTTTTATGTGGCCTGTTTTAACATTTTTGAACTATAACCTGCTTACATAAACACATTATAGAGCTTGACTCCACTGCTTTGAAAATCCTAGTCCTCAATACTGCTTCAGTAATATGAGTCATTTGTAACATGGGGCTATACAAGGACTATGATTAAGAACATACTATGTTTCTGGCAAAAAAAGAGAACCGTGAAACAATTAAGGCTGCTCTTGTGAAAATCATTGTTGCACTCTGTTTATACTTTTTAAAGAGAGACACCCTGCCACTACACACCAGCTGGGCACCTATGTTTATATCTATATTAGCTGTTAAGTTTGCCCTCATTTCCTGTTTCTGAAATTATTACTTATTTCAGGGTACAGTCCAACTCGATCAAAACCAATCTAAGTTTTGCTATCAATTTCAATGGGATTTCAATGCACTAATTAGCATCAGTGCTGTGCTAAGGTGTTCTGCAGAACATAAAGCGACAGAGCCTTGAAAGAAGCATCTCACTTAATCACAGCCCTCCCTAAATATTCCAACACTGAACCTGCATTTGTCTCCCTGGCATTCTGCAACGACTCCTCTCTTCCAGCTCATGAGTCTATGTAATAGAGATTGCATATGCTCTGGGTTTAATAAAATTGGAGAAAAACCCTCTATAACCTAGATGTTTGTGATCTTTTAGCATTAGAAGTCTGTCCTAGAATCATAGAAGAGACCACAAGGGCCATCTAGTCCAACCCCCTGCCATGCAGGAATATATAATCAAAGCATTCCCGGCAGATGGATATCCAGCCTCTGTTTAAAAACCTCCAAAGAAGGAAATCCACCACACTTTGAGGCAGTGCATTCCACTTCTGAATAGCTCTTACTGTCAGGAAGTTCTTCCTAAGGTTTAAGTGGAATCTCTTTTTCTGTAGTTTGAGTCCATTGCTCCATGTCCTAATCTCTGAAACTGCAGAAAACAAGCTTACTCCATTCTCAGTATGACATCCCTTCAAATATTTAAATACATCATCATCATCATCATCATCATCATTTTTATTTGTAGCCCGCTTTTCTCCCAAAGCTAGGACCCAAAACAGCTCACAATTTTTAAAATATATAGAATTAAAATATACAAAAAGTGCACATTAAAACAGCATTAAACCAGTTACCGGTACATCACTAAAACATCAAGAGATTTAAAAGAATAACATATACTTTAAAATATTTAAAACTTTTTAAAACGATAAAAAGCTATCATATCACCCCTCAACCTTATCTTCTCCTAGCTAAACATACTCAGCTCCCTAAGCTGCTCCTCATAGGGCATGGCTTCCAGACCTCCCACCATTTTGGTTGCCCACCACTGGATATGTTCCAGCTTCTCAATATCCTTCTTGAATTGTGTGCCCAGAACTGGACACAGTATTCCAGGTAAAGTCTGACTAAAGCAGAATAGAGTGGCACTATTACTTCCCTTGATCCAGACAATATACTCCTACTGATGCAGCCTAGAATGGCATTGGCTTTTTTAGCTGCCACAGCACACTGCTGACTCATGTTCAGTTTGTGGTCCGCTAAGACTCCGAGATCCCTTTCACATGCACTGCTATCAAGCCAGGTGTCACCCATTCTATATCTGTGCATTTCATTTTTTTCTCCCTAAGTGTAGCACTCTATGTTTCTCCCTGTTGAAATTCATGTTGTTAGATTGGCCCAGCTTTCTTCTAATCTGTTAATTGAATTCTGTATCTGTCCTCTGGGGTATTAGCTACCCATCCTAATTTGGTGGCATCTGCAAACTTGATAAGTATGTCCTCTATTCCCTCATCCAAGTCATTGATGAAGATGTTGAATAGCATTGTGCCCAGCACTGAAGTTTGACATAAGACCATCCAGAGTTACACAATGTTAACTTGACTTTTCTCCTTCTACCATAACAGCACATACACACAAGATTCAAAAACTCTAATTAGGGTTGTCATATATTCTATAATAATTAGTCATATTATTTTTGTTGTTAACTGCCATCAAGTTGACTTTAACTTATGGCGACCCCATGAATGAGTGACCTCCATGTCATCGTATCATCAACAGCCCTGCCCAAGTCTTGCATACACAGGGCTGTAGTTTCTTCTAACACTATCTTCTGTTTCATTTTGGATTGGCTTCTCATAGGGTTCTCATGGTAAAAGACATTCAAACTGTGCCTCTTTCTGTATAGTACAGTACTAAGTGCTAGCCATGCTGATTGTCACTGAGAAAGCCTCCACCAGTATCATCCCTCATTACTGCTCCTGCCCAGTAGCTGTTTGGCCCATTTAGCCTGACACCTTAACAAAAGCCTGTCTGACATGGGAAACTCTACCAGCAGCACTGCTGCCATCAGCATAGCCTCTTGCCTAACAGGAACACACAATCCCACCACTACAGAAACGGTAGTGTCATGGTGAGCATTTATTTTAGACTAAGCAATTGCATTACAGTATTACATTCTTACTGTTACTGTTAAGTACTTAGGCAGCTTTATAAACTACAACCAAAAATATTCAGGCCTGTGTCAAAAAATTATTTATTAAATTGCTATTATTTTACCACTTTCTAAATGAATCTTAACTGTTTATGTTCTGAACCTCTGGATAGGAACCACCCTGAGCTGATGAATTCAGAATCACCATCACAGTTATCTCATACACATCTATATATATAATTCTCTTGGGTATGTTGGCTGCACAGGAAACACACCTAACCAATCACCACCCACATGCAAATTCCCTCATCACCTCACAATCCACTCCTGCCACACAGTCTGTGGCCCAGATTGGGACCCAGACAGTAGACTCGACAGGATGCCTGCGATGAGACCCAGTCAGTCAGTCAACCGGCAGCAGTGGCGGTGGCGGCGACAGGGCAATATTGTGAGTCACCCTCAGCAATTCCAGGAAAAGTGTGGAATGCTTAGAAGGGCGAGGAGGAATTTAAATCCACCAGCCTACCTTACAGGGTTGTTGTGAAGTCTAATGGGTGTTTTTTGGGGAGTTTTTTTTAATGGCGTATGGTACGCCAGGTCCAGCTAGTATGGAGGAGTTCTTCCTTCATAACACACTGGCCCTGAATAAAGCACCCAGCATTTTGTAAAGGCATCAAAGTTCTGAGGGGCTTAAAACATGGCATAAATAAGAACTTTTCTAAATTACAAATTTAACGTGGTATCTAACTGTATTATCAGGCCTAGCTATTAAGTAACAGTATAATCAAATATGTAATAGTTGCTAAATAATAATAACATTAATTAAACAGTAGATAAACAAATACATAGATAAATAATACATAAAAATAATACGTACAGTTAAAATTTGAGCCTACAATCCTATGCCCAGTTACCTGTGAGTAACTGAACTGAATGCAAAATATTTCTGAATTGACACATAAGAGGATTGTGCTGCAAGTCTTTCTTTAAACCTATCAATGCTTTATTTTATTTTGAAATTTATTGTCCTATTCCAGTTTTTCTCCACAGTGTCTGTTGGATTTAATTGCTTTTAGTAATTTTTGTATTACTTGCACATGTCACCGGTTCACATTAATGAATATCTTATGCAGCATATTAAGAGACAGCACATCCTGCTGTTCATCTTTCTCTCTTATGAGATGAACTAATGAGCCACACAGGAAAAGAAAACATTTGCAAACCCATAAAGACAAGCAACAGTATTCATGCAGAGAGGAGGCCTTGGATGAATCAGACATCCAATGAGGTGGGCTGTTGCCTACAAGAGCTCACATCACAATAATACAGTAAGTCTCTAGGTGCAGCATCATTTTTTCCCATTTCCATGCTACAGTTCCTCTTGCAAAATTACGAGATGACAGAGTGTGTGATAGCTTCTATTATTTTGTGGTGATATTCTCCTTAAGTGACTGAGAGAAATGTGTTTCTCCAGCTCTAAGTGAATAAACATGAATCACTGAACCACACAGGGTGTCTGCAACTGCCGGTTGTATCACAGGATAGGGAGAAGCAAAGCACCCTTGCTTCCTGATCACCATACAGCAGCTGCACCAGGCTGCTATCAGAACAACTTGCTAACAAACAAGAGGATCTGTGAAAACAATTTTCTCAACATTATGTTCCTGTTCCTGTTCTTGATCTATGGCAGCCTGGCAAATCAGTAACTACTGCCTGGTTCTCAATGAAGTGGTGAACCTGCGTCTGGGAAAACACAGAGGGGAAAATAGAGAATATCTTTTTTGTTTTTCTTTTCTTTTCTTTTCTTTTCTTTCTTTTCTTTTCGACTCGTGGAGGAATATTATGTAAGTTCCTTCAGAAGTAAAAAACAAATGGTACAAACAGTTATACCATTTCACTGAGGAAGGGTATATGCTCTGCTTTTCAGTCCCCCTACCATCAGTCATGACCTTCAGCACTGACATACTTTATGCTAGTATTTTGTATCCTCTTGCACAGAAACTACATTATAAGAGACTCTTTCCATCAACAGTTATTAGGGTTCAAATAGGGTTCAAACTTTAAAATCTGAGGAAGAGAAACCATTGTGATCCATGTATAGCAAATCCATTCACTAGTGAACTGCTCTAGATCCTGAATAGGTAGAAAAGCGGGAGATGCATCAAATAAATAAAAAATAAGATGGAATGTGGAATTTGTTTAGCAAAATCAGCCAGATATCTCCACACTGAGAACAAATTCATTTCTACAGCTTAGAACTGTCAAGCTAAATATCCAAATTATCAAGACAAGGAGATATCTGACAAACTGACACACAGGGTAGCTGCAAACTAACTAGGGCCAACTTTACTAGCAGGTACTGTGAAACTGCTGCATTGGATCCCAATCTCCATGTACAAATACCACTGAAAAGTGAACAAAAGAAAAGTTCTAGATTAGCACTCCAGGTGTGTGAAAAATCGTTTGATCTTACATTTTAGGTGTAAAAACGGCTGCAGGGCAACTACCACCAAGGTTGTGTCTACACTGTGGGCAAAAATCCAGATGAAATTTGGACTACTCTAGTCTGGAGCTGCCCCGGATGTACCCTGTTAGTGCCACACCTATGTGGTTTATGCCGAAGGTACGTCGTATAGATGTCCATTCATGTCCCCTGGCCAAAGCCCAAATCTGCATTGCTTAATTGCTACTGTTCCCTTCTTGCGTCCACCATCACTGCCTTCCCAGCCAAGCACAATCACTCACTCTGAAGTCAGAACGAGGTGCTGAGCCATGTGATCAGCAGTGAGGGAGGGGGGTTGCCCAATCTAACTCTTCACCACTGATCTCATAGCTAGGCACTTCCTTCTGACCTCAAGGTAAGTAGGGTTATGCACCAGCGGGAATGCCAGGAAGGCAATGGTGGTAGACCCAAGGAGAAGGGGACATCAGCAGCAATGAAGCAGTGTGGCCCAAGGAGAAGGGGCACTTATTTTTCATGGCTGAGCTCAGCTGGGGAACAGGTGGTGGCTCTAGATCATTACTGTTAAATGACTGCAGCAACTACCATTGATGTCTAATAAAAAATGGTGATGCTTGTCATCCAAAAATCCAATGCAACTCTGATCCAGATGGTCTGGTAAAGACTGGAAACTGCTGTGCAAGAGATGAATTTTAAAAATTGCATTAAAGACTAAAAATGGCACTTTCATTGTGCAAAGGGCCTTACATCATGTGTTCCTATAGCACCAGATTCAAGGTAGGTATGGAATTTAGTGTAGACAAGCTCCAAATTACTTACAAATACGAGTAATAAAGTGCCAAAGTCTGTTTGTAGGTTTCCGAAAGCAATTTGACCAAATGGAAAAGCAAAGCCATGTCAGCTGGAAATGATGGGAAATGTAGTCCAAATTACCTGAAGTGTGTCAGAATGGGAAAGGGTGCCATAACCGTTCCCTCTAGTAACATGCAGAGCTCAGGGAAATAACGTGGACTACAGTTTACAGACTCTCCACAGACTGGGCCATACTAGCTGGGGTATCCTGGAAGCTGTAGCCCCACAAAGTCACTGTTCCAATCTCTGGTAGTAAGATGGAGAACACTGATTGATCAAGAAAGCCCACAGTTTTCTGTTGCAGAGACACAGCTGGAAAGGAAAAAACATCTAAAAACAAACTGAGAGGTTCTGCAGAGTAAGGGTGGTAGAATGAAGCTGAAGATGAATATTGTATGCTGATGTACTTAATTATTTTCTGCAACTGTTTTGTTTTCAATGTTATACAAATCAAATTGGGTTCATTTTTTAAAAGATACATGTTTTTAAAACAAATAGCACCTACAACCACTAAGAAGAAACAAATTCATGGTACAATTAGGCTGTAGCATATTCAATGAACAGTTACCAGGGACACCAAACGTTCTAAGAACATCTTCAAGAGCAATAGTCTCATATGCTGTAGTACAACATTCTTGTCAGTTCAGATACTTTTGACTGTATCATCTACAGCTTCAAGAGATCCTACATTTTCTTCTCTCTGGCAGTACATATGTCACTTTGTTTTACACAGATAAATTGTTCCCTGATGAATTGGCCATATTTTGTGGTATGTTCTTCCTACTTCCAAGCAATGTCTTCATCAATACATGCCCTGGCATAATACATTTTGTCTTTCAGTATGGCTTTCTGGACCATACTGTTTAGTGTTAAGGTGAAATTTCATCAAGCACTATGAGCCCTATGGAGGACACATGAGCCCTATGGATTGGCACTGGATCCTGTTTAGACAGGTAGGATTCCCAGAGAATTCCATGAAGGGTATTTTCACTATTTAGACGGGCCCATGTTGTTCCAATAAGAATAGTGGGAATGTGGTTGGGGTGTGATCTCAGAACTCTTGTGATGCAAACAAATGAATCCTAATATAGCCAGAAATGCAAGAATCTGAAAACTCTACATAAACCCTTCAGTTCAAACATGAAGAGAGCATGAGTGAAGCAAAACAACAAGTGATGACACCATGTGAGGAATGGATGGCATACATCTGGTGTAAAACATCTGGCAGCAAGGCTGATGACATCTAGTATAGCCATCCAGAACAGTGCTTCTCAGGGTATCTGATGTGGGGCAGTGGCATTCCCCCCACAACATGTGATGGAATGGCACTATATTTCTGCCCATTGGTGACAATAGCTTCTTTCTTTCCTGGAAATTACCAAGCAGTGGTCCATAGACCATTCATTACCTTGAGCAATATTGATGTAGAAGAGTTTCCAGTACATCTAGCTTGTAAGAAAAATGGCTCTCTATCAGTAACTGTAACATTGCCCTGTTTCTCAAACTGTAGGATAAACTAAGAGGCCCTTTGGTCTCTGCAGATGTTATCATTATAATCCAGGAGAGATAAAATATGATTCCTTTTGTCTTTCTCTGTTTCAAAGCCATCTCCAGTGCTTGGCTCCTACCTCGATTACCTCACTGCAAAATAAGGCAGCACAGCAAATTGCAGTTTATTTATTTTTTTGGTAGAAACTGTCGCAGTTTTAATTCTCATGTGTACCTTTGTGGAGGAACAGAGTATTTAGCTCCGTCACATGTTTCTGCCTAGACGTCAGGACCACATGTGATGAATGTACATTAGAACAACCTGCTTTTATCAAGTCAAAAGTGGCAGAAAGGGACTAGATGGAGACAGCCATAGGATGTCCCACACAGTTCTTCAAAGGCATCTGCACATTCATTAGGCTTAACATGAATGCAATGCCCACAGTGATTATTGGTACCAAAGTGCCATTCCGAAACTTTATAAAGGGGATATTAGCTTGCTGTTTCCAAGTACTCACAACTTTTCATAAGATAGAACAGATGCCTATATTTGTTCCAGTGCATGGTGAAAATTAACTGGTAATTTGAAAACTCAAAAGCAAGTTTTCAAAAAGTAGCATAAATATGCTCCACATTGGCTCTGCCACGGATTCATAATGCAGTCCTTGACAACTCAGTGAAATCCATGTTCTGCTTTTTTGTTTTATATGCCAGGGCTACGTTTGAAGATGTTAATGATACATTAAAGAATGCTATAGAGTTTTGATATGATAGCAATGAAGGCCAGGCAAGTGCTCACAGAAACAGACAAGCTTTTGGAATATTCCTGGACTGAAACAGGGAAAGAAAGTCACAGACCTAATTTCTCTTTTAGTCCTGACTAGAGTAGACTCATTGAATCCATTAGTTTTGTCTATGCATTAACTCACTATTCAACAAGTGACTGAATGGGTCTAGTCTAGTTAGGACTAACCAACAGGATGCCAGTTATAGTCATCTGTGTGGCTGCTTTAGGGATTTCACAATATAGCAGTGGCAGCTGGTGGCTTCTCCATTGGCGGAGCTGTGAATCTGCTCTGTTTTTAGTCTGAACTTTACAAGAGATATCCAATATTCTGAACCACCTCAACAGAATAGGTTCAGCACCTTGGATAACTCCTTCAAAGTTCAGACTAAAGCCATACTCTGGTTTCTCTTCAGATCGTGTAAATCTTTCGCCTTTTACTAAAGTTCAAACTAAAGCCCAGAGTGGATTCATCACCCCACTCACATGAAAGCCATTGGTTGACCTTGTGATATAGATACAAATAACAGAATACACACTGTCCATAGATTTTCCTTGGTTTTTTTCCAGGCTGTGAGGCCGTGCTCTGGAAGAGTTTATTCCTGGCATTTCGCCTTCGTCTGTGGCTGGCATGTTCAGAGAATGGTTAGGTAGGAGTGTGTGGGGGGGTTTATATACTGTGAACCCCTGTTGGGGAGGATATGTACATTTGTGTGTTGAATGGCTAGTTTCTGGATGGAGATATGCAAGATATCCTCCCCAACAGGGGTTCACAGTATATAACCCCACACACACACACTCCTACCCAACCATTCTCTGAAGATGCCAGCCACAGATGCAGGCAAAATGTCAGGAATAAACTCTTCCAGAACACGGCCTCACAGCCCAGAAAAAAACCAAGGAAATCTATGGATGCCGGCCATGAAAGCCTTCGACTTCACATTACATACTGTCCCTTTTCCATAAAAGCCTGGGGTTACAATTTCTAGCAAAAGAGCAGGTCATAAGCAAAAGCAAAGCAGACAGGCACTTGAAGCCGCACATTCTATACATGTTCTGTTCTTTGTGGGGTAACTTTATTGGCCTGTGTATTTCTTTCTTCAGTATTCAGGCAGCTTCAGGCCAGCCCACTGTTCTGTAATACATGGGGCCATGCAGACTATGAAGGCAAAAAAGGGGGGTTTAGAAATGGCAGAGGCGGAGCAGGTTAGGTAGTTAGTAAGCACCAATGCCTCTTTTAGCAGTCCTTCTGTGCTATTCAACATGGTGCGAAATGAGGCATGCAGTTAGTACAACAGCTCAGGCCCCTGTGCCCAGTTACTTATTATATTCCAAAATATAAAATGCGGCTACAGTTAAAACGCCTCATAGAGATAGAGAACAAAAATATTTACCATTAGAAAACGTCTGGGGGGTAACGTGCTGCTGGAGGTGCCTCTCCCCTGTTTAACATTATAAAAAAGTGGTTTAGAAACAGTATCCAGCAAGGAATTTGGCTTTTAAAAAAAGTAAATATTTTCAATGCATAGATGAATCACAAATTTTCAGTGATCTCCCTCCCCTGCTCCTGGCTAATATCAATACCCAATCCACTGGCCAATTGATCAATTGCATATTGGCTTCCTTCCTATTTACCATCCATATCTCCCCTCTCTGTCCACTATGAAAGATCTCGCTTCATTAGTAACTATATAGTTTCCTTTTCAGGATACATATGCTAAGAACAAAAAGGGACAGACAAAAAGAGAAAGAAAATTAGTATTTAGCTCCTGTAATAAAATACTAACTTAGCTAGCCTTTGCAACCTAGATGTAGATGCGGCTTTGGAAGAACTCTTGCTTGAGAGTGCAGAACAGAATAGGCAAGTATGATAGAAGGGGCAGTTTTCAGTGCTTTGGACCTCCTGGTGTTTACAGAAACTGACAAAAATGACAAATAATAATAATAATAATGAAACAAGAGGAGGCTGGAAGTCTACTTCCAGTTTTGAAAAGTGGCTGTTTTTGTGTCAGATTGTACACCTTTAACCTATTCAAAAGAGGAATCATAGCTCCTCCTAGCTTTTTTTTTTTTTTTGTCTGGAAGAAGAAAAACTTTGGGGGGCCCCCCACAAATGGCTTTGCAGGGGCCACATGGAGCCCCGGGATACAACGTGCCTACCCCTGGAATTACACTAGAGCAATCTGACCTACAGTTGAGTAGTAAGAAAGCATGCATACAAAGCAAACCTGGCTGTTCACAAGAGCAAAGCTAGAACCAGAGTAAAGCTTCAGTGAATAAAGAGCAAGCTACCAATCAGCTGATGTTTCAAGAAGCTGCCAGGAGACAGTTCCTTAAGGAGCCCAAATCATCAGAAGATCTCCTCTTTCATTTCCTCTGGAAACCTCTTCCTTTATTTGAAACCATTTCTAGAGTAGTAGCTATGTTTACAGAGTGGTAGCTATGTTAGTCTTGCAGCAAAAACAGGAGAGTCTTGTGGCATCTTAAAAGCTAACACATTTGTTGTAGCATAGTGCATCCGATGAAGTGACTGTGAGTCCACAAAAGTTAATGCCAGAAACACCTTTTTCTCAGTTAGTTTCAAAGATGCTGAACGATTCCTTTATACATTTATTACAGCATGAGCTATTCATGGTCCTGACAGTGACAATTATGTTATGAATGCTGGCCATTCCTAAAATGGTTGCTGACAACACGAATATCTAGGTAAACCAATTAATACATGTAAATCACAATCCTGTTAGTCATGTCTTATTTTGGAAAGAGTGCAAGGTGCTATTCTATGGCTCTTTGTGCAACTTTGAAAATTACCCCTGCTGAGCAGCTGTCAAGCCCCAGAGGGGCCCCTGCTACTGCTACTTACTGGTGGGGAGGAGAGAGAGTAGGAAATGTTCAATTGATACAGTTTCCAGAAGAAGGGATAAGAGAGTGTCTGTGAACACACACTCATTTTCTTCCCCCTCTGAGCTGAGCTGATTCATCAGTGTCTGAATTGCCTTGCCACTCTTTCTCTCTTCCCCACTGGTAAGCAGCAATAACATTCCATCCCAGGGCTTGACAGCTGAAGGCTTGGGAGGTTTTGGACAGGACATAAAGGGCTAAAGGATAGCCAATTGCACCCTGTCCAAAAAAAGAACCATACACAGAGTGGACAAGGAACTGCATGGGCAGAGCATTATACTCCATCTGCTCAATGTCAGCTCATGGCCACAGTGTGATAAGAAACCATTATCCTGATTTAAACCTCTCCTGCTACATGTATTCATTGGCTTTCCTAGTTCCAGGATGTTTGTGCTACAGGAACATTTTGTGAATATCCAGTATTAATAAAATTATGTCCTTGTCAATAGTTGCTGTATTTAATTTCCTTCTGGCCTCACTGTCTGCAATCCCACCCCGAATCAATTACATATATACCTGAAATTCTGGATAATCTGATAAATCTGTTAGTTTCTAAAGTACCACAGGTCTCTCTGTTGTTGTTTTTATTTGAAGTGTTTTTATTGCATTCTTCAGTTTAAAAGGCTCCCAGAACAGTTTACAAAGCTCAGTGATGAGACAGTCCCTATTCCCTGGCTTATATTTCTTAAAGATATACCACAAAAGGTAAAGGAACAGAGAGAAAGAGGTAAAGGAAAACTCAGGCACTTGTTCTTGGTTATAAAGTTCTTCTAACCACCACTTAAATGGAGATGGATGTACATGTCATCACCTGGTTGAGCTACTCCAGCCAAATATAAAGGCTTTGCTACATTGCATTTTAAATCCTCTATATGGCTGCTCAGAAGTAAGTTCCACTAAATTCAATGATTCTTAATCCCAAATGATTTTGTATAAAAATGCATACATATTCACATTAAGGATTATGGATTTCATACAGTCCAGACAATCTCTAAGAAGATTCTCATTTCTTGAGCTTTATCTGTCTAAACAGAATTTGACTTCTGATAACTAGCACCTGAAGAACGGAGGTGTGTACACTTCAGGTCTTGAGATGCATGAAAATGACACACACCCCTTCTCTCAGGAAAGATGGAAGTCTTCTCATGCCTGCTTGCAGTGCTTCACTGAACATTCATCTTCTCTGAGAACCAGACAATGGGGTTGAAGCTTGGGACCACTGACTTGGGAATGCAAGACTATGGTCCACAGTGGACAGTACAGTGAAAACATTCAAAAGTTTTCTCATACTTCTGGATGCAGCAATTATCAGTGCCAAATTGCAAAACATTGTTAAAGCATTGTCATATAAATAGTGATTTACTGATCGGAGTGAAGAATCACTGCTGTAAAAAAAGTGAAAGAAAGATGCTATGCAGTTCTGTCATACTTACATGTATGACAAGCAACCAAACAATCTCAGAAAAGCTACTAAACTAAAGCTCTATTTCAACAAAGCCCTGACTAGAACTTAAGGCCAGAGGTAACATGAATTTACTCAGTGGCAGCAAAGCAAGGGTTCAACACAGGTTGACATTGCGTTTGAGAAACAAATGTGATTAAGGAGGGTGTGAAATGGATACTGGGCAGTGTAAGGCAAGGTCCTTTTCGTTAAAAAAAAAAAGAATGGGTAGACTTAGATCTAAGAATCAACATGTTTTAGTTTGGATCTATGGGTTATTCAAGAGTCACTGGCCCCTTCTAAGAAAGGAACTGCAGTAGGCCTACAGTTCTAAATGGACATTGGAGAAGTCTGCAGCAGTAGAGGGAGGACAACTTCATGAAACCATCTGCCACTTCTGGGACATATCAAGGCTGACCTGCATTAATGTCTTGCACTTGCAAAAAAACATAAAGAAACAGTTAATTGGACGAGCTTAAACCAAAGCTCAACAAGCTGGCAGCACAAGAGAGCATGCAACCAAGCAGTGTGCACTAACCATGTGGAACAAATTATCCCAAAGGGAGTCAGAGAGACTCACAGCGTCTAAGTGCTGGCTTGTTAGACCTAATGAGAACCAAATCCCAGAGTCAAGCAAGAGTGTAGAGAAAAGACAGATGCACCCTAAAATGGGAAAGAGAAGCCATGGGCAGTAACATACCACTCCCTGCTGCTCCTGAACTCATTGCTCTTGGCACAGTTTGGTACAAAGAACAACTACACTTGGTAAAGAGCTTTTATCTTTTTTAAAAGCCCTCGTTTAAGATCAGTTTTCTCAGCCACACAAGACATTTGGTGGGCCTTTGTATGGCGTTTTTATCTTTTCTTTTCTTTCCTCTGCAGCAAGGAGAAGAAAATGTTTCCAATGTTTACATTCCCCAAGAATACAGTAGTTTTACTTTTTCATCAATGTACCACACCATATCCTAACATTCCCTGTTGTTCTGCTTACATGGTGTCTATAGGCATTCTATAGACATGGTGTCTACAGGCAGTGCATCAACACTGCCTTTGAAGCAACGGTACTAATACAGTGACATCTCACAGAGGGGTGTTTGTTGATCCAAGGCCTACAGCCTGAGAAAATACCCAGCAATCGTCTGGGCAGGGAAACAGGGAACGGAACAGGAGCCAGACAAATTCAGTTGGGCCAAGGCCTGGTTTGGCCTAGAAATCTTTAGAGGCCCATCAGGTCAGGGGAAATCAATGGCTGTCTAGGAGGATAGATTCTGAGAGGACACCATAGCCTATAGAACCTTCCATTCTGAAACTCAGTACAGAGGCAGGTGAACACAACTCCAAAAGTTCCGAGGACTAGTATTGGTGATTGTTGCCATTGTTTATTGTTAAATCATAGCCTTGAGGAAAGCAGGCTGGCTAAGAGACATAAGTCTACTTTTGCTATGACCTTCAACTTGGTGCCTAATGAACAGATAGAGATCCATGGCAAATTAGCCAGTGTCCCAACAATAAGCTAAGAATTAAGTAAGCTTCCATATATAGTCTGCACTTAGGAATCACCTACAGAATTTGCTTTGCAAATAGAGCTACTCTTGTTCATGAACAATATATAGTTTCTTTCAGAAAGAATTCAAACAACATGTTCTAGAGAAGTGCCTAAGGAACTTCCCTAGTCAGGGAACCTGGAACCCTAGCACAAGAACTTTCTGATATGGCCCACATCTTGAAACCAAGGATCCATCTCAATATCTTTTGTACTACAGATCCTAATGGCATACAATATTGTTGTATAGCACAAAGTTCACCTTCATTGCTTGACACATAATGCATCTTTTGGGTTACTGATATCTTGAAGGCCCCATAAGGCTTCTTAAAGCAACTGCTCCAACGCTATTTACTTACAATATATTAACCACTTAAATGGTTAGCTTTCATACGAATCATGGAAATAAACCAAAACTACAAATATTTGCATTAGTCTGCTTGCTGTTGGACATGGGGGGAATAGTCAGGGAGGTATGTTGATAACTAGTACATAACATATGAAAATAATTTGCCACATTTAGCACAGTTTTGCCCACTCTGACTAGCAGTGGCTCTCTGGCATCTTGCGCAGAAATCTTTCCTGCTGACTATTACTTGATATGAAGTTGAAGGCTTTCATCGCCGGTATCCATAGATTTTCCTTGGTTTTTTTCCAGGCTGTGAGGCTGTGTTCTGGAATAGTTTCTTTCTGACGTTTCACCTGCATCTGTGGCTGGCATCCTCAGAGAATGGTTGGGTAGATGTGTGTGTGTGGAGTTTATATGCTGTGCACCCCTGTTGGGGAGTATATGTAAATTTGTGTACATGAATGGTTAGTTTCTGAGTATAGAAATGCAAGGCTCATTAGTGTCTGTTTGGTTAATGGTTGGTTGATGGGCCATTATCTGCTGGGAATCCCCCTGTCCCTGGGTGGAATTCTTTTGTAAGTGTTGAGTTTTGATTCTATTGTATTTCAAAACTGGGAGCCAGATTTTGTTTACTTTTAAGGTTTCTTCTTTCCTGTTGAAGTTGTCCAGGTATTTGTGGATTTCAATAGCTTTTCTGTGCATTCTGACATGATAGTTGTTGGCCTGGTCTAGAATTTCTAAATGGTCTAAATATCATTTTGTGTCCAGGTTGGTTTATTACATGTTTAGCTACTGCTGATTTTTCTGGCTGGCCCAGTCTGCAGTGTCTCGTGTTTGCACACTGCATTTAGTGGTCTCTATGTAAACTTGTCCACAGCTCCATGGTATGCGGTAAACTCCTGCAGCTCTGAGATGGTCTCTTTTGTCCTTTGCTGAGCGTAGCGTTTCTTGGATTTTTTGGCTAGTCTATAGATTGTTTGGAGGTTGTGTTTCCTCATCAGTTTCCCTATTTTGTCATTGACTCCTTTGATCTATGGTAAAAATACTTCCCTTTGGGTGGCTGTTTTTGTTCTTCATTCCTGTGGTTTTTTCTGGGTCTGGCTGCTCTTGTGATGTCTGATCTGGAGTAACCATTAGCCTGTAGGGCCCAGTTTCAGTGCCTCAGTTCGTCCTCCAGGTAGTGGGGTTCACAGATCCTTTTTGCACGGTCTACCACTGTTTTTATTGTGCTTCTTTTTTGTCCTGGGTGATGACTGTAGTTCTTGTGTAGGTATCTGTCCATGTGTGTGGGTTTTCTGTATACCTTGTTGCCTAACCGTTGGTTTGGTTTGCGGATGACTAGGGCATCCAGGAATGGCAGTGTTCCTTGCTTCTCTTTTTCCATCATGAATTGGATATTTGGGTGGATCCTGTTCAGGTGGTTCAGGAATGAGACCAAATCTTCTTCTCTGTGGTTCCAAATGGTGAAAGTGTCATCCACACATCAGAACCATGTTGTGGGCTTTTTTGGTGCTATTTCCAGGGCTTGCTTTTCAAAATGTTCCATGTAAAAGTTTGCTGTCACTGGGCTCAGGGGGCTGCCCATGGCTATCCCATCTATCTGTTTGTAGAATTCGTTATCCCACTGGAAGTAGCTTGTGGTGAGCCTTGCAATTCTACACCCAAAAACTAACCATTCAAGTACACAAATTTAGATATACTCCCCAACAGGGGTGCACAGCATATAAACTCCACACACACACCTACCCAACCATTCTCTGAGGATGCCAGCCACAGATGCAGGCGAAACATCAGAAAGAAACTATTCCAGAACACAGCCTCACAGCCCGGAAAAAGACCAAGGAAAATCTCTGTTACTTGATATTTTTAGCTGAAAGAGAAGGTCGTTGGGACTGAAACTGGGAACTTCTAACAGCAGACCACGACCTTCTCATCCCCATAGTCAGATATTCTGAGCTGGGGTGGCCAGAACATAATGAAGATGGCCAGCGCAGCTAAATGAAAGCCACAATACTTTTAACTATACTAACCAGGCTCCATATTCTCCACCAGGAAATCACAAAGGTGGGGCAGGCAAGCACAGTCAGGTGACTCCACTGACCAGTTTGTCACTCTTCTGGGACTGGAAGCCATAGGGCCAGGTCTCTGTGTTTCCTCTCTCCCTGCTGTTGCTGTAATCATGGTCTCCTTCCTCAATGAAACATCTGTTCAGCTTCCTAAGAATTGATTAGTCATTGTCTATATGCATTTTAAGCTGTCCTCTGCAGCCATGAAGGCTAGAAACTTGCTTTTATTTTATGTTTAAGGAAGATTTAACTATTCTCAGAATGCTGAATTCTGTACAGGACACCAATTTCTGCATTTATAAAATGCTATTTCCACAAATCTGTGTAACACACACACACACACACACACGTTCAATTTTTTAAAATTCTCCTGCCATGTTTGTGAGGATTCTACAAAGCCACTGTACATCACTTTATTTTACATACATACATACATGCATACATACATATATGAGATGCATACTTAAAAATAAGATACTTAAAAGTTAACTGCTCCTTCTTCTCCAGCCTTTGATCCTGGGGACAAGGCAACCTTCATCAGAACTCATTCAGCTCTATAAAAGGGATGTTATTCATTATCTACATTAAAAGCAGCATTAAAAAGCAGGGGAGGGGGAATGAAAAACACTGACCATGGCTTAATGAAACTGTCATTCAAGCAAGCTGATTGCACTTCCTGCTATGGTGTGAGTTGAAGGGGACCTGTATTAGGCGACCTGTTTGGAACAGCTCTTCAAACACACCGCATTCGATTTCAAAGTGCTCAGCCAAGGGAGCGGGTTTGCATTTGCCTTGCTGGAAACTTTATTCCCTGTGAAATGATGAAATATTTCAGCGGAAATGAATGATGAGAAGGGGGTGGGGTGAGGATGGCTGTTTGCTAAGACCCAGCCATAAAACGAAAAAGAGTAGTTATAAATATCTAAGCAGGTATCTTGCCCTTTCGCCTAGCTATAAATCTGTCCCTTGGGCTTCCCCCACTGGGAGGATGAGATTAGATGGCTGGTAATAACCCTTGCTGCACAATCCTACAGTGTTTTCCAAGCAGAGCTGCTGAGTATAGAGTACCCTGTAGTACATATGAATGGGATGCTTCAGCCTTCACTGCTCTGCTTCCTGTTCACATACCTGGCAAGGACAAATGGACGTTGGGCTATGTGCTCTCCAAGACCAGCTTCACATTTTCAGTGTGGGCAGGATGGGTGAGAGGTGTCCCAGGGGACATGTTTCCTGCCTCGTCAATGGATTATTTGATGTATTCCCTCTCGTTATCGGTTCCAGAATAAGTGTGTAAACAAAACTGAGACCCTAAAATAGTACTTGGTTATTTTCTGCCTGAAGACTTGGATTTTTTTTAAAAAAGCCACCTAGTCTAGGAAGAGATTTCAATAAACAGCCAAGTCTGCCCTAGGCAAGCACTCTTTATTTATTCTCTCTTGCACTTGGTATCCTTCATACGGTATCTCGCCTTGCCTTGTCATGTGTGTCATACTGCTTATAACAGCAAAGCTAGAAAGCAGGAATAATTCCATCAACTACTAAAATATCTATCTCTGGTCCTCTTCAGACATAATGGAAAATCATAGCTTCCCACTATGAGAAGGAGCAACTGCACATCTTGCGCTCATGCATGTCTCTTCTATCCCCCACACTATAGGAGATTAGATCCTCTTCACATTGGCTTTAAAAAAAAAAAAACAGTTTCCTATAATGTCCAAACTCAGGGAAATATGGTTGTTTGAAATATGATGTGCGAACAAGTTAGGTTCAAACTGTAGTTTCAAGATTATAGCTTGCTTTGAATCCATGGTTTAAAGTTAAATCAGAGACGGGGAAATATGACCCTCCAGATGTTGATGGACTAACTCCCTTTAGCCCTAATTAGTATAGCCAATTGTGATGCATTGTGGGAGCTGTAGTCCAACAACATCTGGAGGACCAGATCCACCTAGCCCAAGTTTAAATAAACCACTTTTCTGCAAGATCAGGTGATTATAGAGGATATTTGTCAGCTCATAAAGCTAGAAGTGGATGCTTCCGATGTCTTCTGCTGCTTTAGAAGGAGACATATACAAGCCTGAGGCTCAATTTAACTTGTTCATATAGCAGGAAACCAGGATTTAATGTTATGTCTGTACTAAGCAAGGGATGATACCTTCAACAAGGTATGGAATTACTATAGAGAGTAACCCAGGGCTTGTCTAAATGGTGAAAATAATCCTCTTAGAATTCACTTAGAATCCTACCTGTCCTAATAGGATTCAGCACAAATCTGCCACATTCAGAAGAAGGGGGGCCAAATCCACCATAAACCCCAAAGGAATAGCCTTTGGGGCTTTCCCCAATGTTTTTTAAAAAGTCAGTGGGGAATGTGCATGATTGACCATTAGGACAGGCAATCGGATTTATTTGCATAGCCCCAGAAAAGCAGAAGTAGAAAGCTGATTGGCTGGATAGGAGCAGGGGGCGGGGCTTGCTAAGAAGGCAAGCACCCCGGGACTGCCATCTTAATTTTCACATTAGCAATTGTGTGTTGAGGCAACGAAACAGCCTTTTTCTTTTGGCGGAATATCACACTATCTGCACTTTCACACCTTAGATATGCCACCAGTTCGGTGGCAACAACTGGCAAAAATAAAAACATGAGTTGCAGCCGCCATCTTGAATCACAGGCATGCCTGTTGGGATAGCAAAAGCGGATAGCCTCGCATGCCTTCAGTTTTGTCATGCACTGTTAGGACAAGTCAATCCTGCTTTAAATTTGCATGAGTATGCATCAATTCACATTTCCCCCCCCCTCATATAGAGTGGGCCCCCATATGGGCCCCCAGTTGATATTTGCTACCTTCAAAAAAGGTTGTATGAATATGTGTATATACTGCATGTGCCTTCAAGTCACACTTCAACTTATGGTGACCCCAGGAATTTCATAGTGTTTTCTTAGAAAAGGAATACTCAGAGGTGGTTTTATCAGCTCCTTCCTCTAAAATATAGCCTACAGCACCTGGTATTAGTTGGCAGTCTCCCATCTAATTACCAACCAGGGCAGACCCTGGTTAGCTTCCAAGATCAGATGGGATCTGGTACCTTTAGGGTATTTAGTCCAGCTGTATGAAAACTCCTATATTTTTATAGTACAGTGGCAAAGCACCATCCTAAATAATGTTTTAAAAACCCAGCTTTTATAAAGGTCAGAAAATACTTGGTATCCATGTAGTGGTTTAAGAGCATTCAAAATGTTTGTGACTAACAAAAAGCATGTGGGCTTCAGAAGGGGGTTATTTCATTCATCAGTGATAACATCACAATCCCAATAGGTTCCATGATATTCATATAGTCTTATTTCAGAGAGAACACCCTAGAAGGTAAATGCCTAAAAATGATTTAAACTGGATATTGCTTGTTTCTTTTTAAAAAAAAAACAGTTACACTGTTTCTTTCTATAGATAACCTGGTTCACAACCTGAATTTAATACAAACATATTGAAATCTCCATTTTACTTGCTTAAACTATCTATGAGCTACAGCAATAAAGCCTGGCTTTCTGTGTAAGAAAGAGGATTATTCTGGAGTTGAGCATTTTAAAATTACACAATAAATCATTTGCTCTTCATTTTATTGTGGGTTTCCTATGAGATCCAGGGACTAGGATGATACCTGGATGCTATAATCCAGGAGATCCCTTCCTGTATCTCATCAGATCATCCAACGAAACCAGATGAATGATTGTACATTTCTGTTTTATGTCTTTCAGTTCTCCGAGTTGTGCAATGTTTTCAGTTTTCATTCTGAATATTTGTTACTCTACCAATCATACAGGGTGGATATTCATTTTTCATCAAGTGCAAAAATAATAGTCTAGTAACAACTATCCCTGGGTTCTGGAAAGTTCTGGGCACATGTTACAATCTACATTGTAGATTGTATCTACATTGTAGAAATAATGCAGTTTAATACCACTTTAAGTGGTGTAGCTCCACCCTATGGAGTCCTTGGATTTGTAGTTTTACAATGTCTTTAGCCTTCTCTGTCCAAATCCCAGGAGTCTGTCCGATGCACCCATGGCAGTTAAAGCAGTGTCGAATTGTATTATTTCTACAGTGTAGATGCACCCTAGGAATGGACAAATCAGCCTATTTCTGGTCTTATGTGTTCATTCATAAGTCCATTCTATTTCCTTCCTCCCTCTCTGTGTAAAATTCTGCACACAACATGAATATATTTTATGGACATTTTATTGCAAAATACACATTTTATACATATTTTATGTGCATTTTATTGTAAAATAAATATTTTATATGCATTTTGGCATGATTTAAAGCCAAAAATTGTGTTATAAAATTTAAAGAAGTGTTAAAATAGGAAACACAACTGCATTCTAATCTGCCTATTAATTTGGAGGGTGCAAAGCAAGTCTGTTTCCTTCCAACGTGGATTGAACAAAATTTTAAAGCATCTCTAGCTACCATCAAATCCTTTCAGTGTTTACCCACTGGTGAATTCACCTTTGTTCCCATAAGTGTGACTAGACACACAAGCTTCACTTTAAATTAGTGATCTTGCCTAATAAACTTGCATGCGTAGAAAGGAAGTCTGAATTATACCTGTCTTTCTTTAAAACCAACCAACCAACCAACCAAACTACTCACCTATCCCTAGATATATTTCTATAGGGCAAAGGGCATGTGCATGGCCAAACATTTGAATTATGCTCCTACACTGTTTAAAAACCCTAGGATTAAAAGCAATATTTGCAACCCAAATGTTTTAATTATTTTAGCCACCACTTAATATGTAAGCTAATCAGGAAAAAAGAATTTCAAAAGGGAAATGTGATTGACATAAGAAATTGTCCCTTTTTCTTGGAAAATTGTCACAATCTCCCCACAACAAATGAGTAACAACTGCAGATTTCTCACATGATAAGCTAATTTTCTAAGGGCCAAACAAGATAATTAGGGATATGCATATTCCACATGATTAATATGCCTTCCCTTCCACAATACGGCTTTCTGAAAGATACAGTCTTCAGCAGCTTTGCAAATTAAACTTGCATTTCCTAAATCACAAAATTAAGCATGCTAAATGCAAAATACAGAATTGCAGACTATCATGTACTATGACAAACAGACATGTTCCATCACCTAAGGGAGAACCTGTTCTAGATATGTTAAATGTATTGTCTAGTTTCACCCTTACCAGGTGAAAGGCAAAGGTACAAAATAATTGGCCCAGCAGAAATGTAGAGTACAACATCTTCTCCATCTCCGTAAGATGACCACAGAAAGCCCCAAAAGGTTCCATACCCAGAGTAACAGGAGCTTCCATTCCTGCATGGCAGAGGGTTGGACTGGATGGCCCTTGTGGTCTCTTCTAATTCTATGATTCTATGAGATATACATTAGTTTCCATTCCATTCTGCCCCATATTTGAAGCAATGCATGAAACAGATTAGGCACAATATTACATGGCAAGAAGAGAAGAGGTGGCTCAAAGATAAGGCATGCAAAAGAAGATGCAAGAACTACAATTTAGAATTCCACTCAGGGAAATAAAAAAGCTAATCTTTATTCCAGATGAGCAAAACTAAAGATGAGGCTTGGCCCATATTCAGTATTACGCTTTTAGGCTGTGCTCTTAAGCACATTAGTTGGAAGGTCAACTGAAATCAGTGAGAGTTATTTCCAAATTTATTTGCTTAGAATCCAGGCGCCAGTGCTTCTGGACCACAATTCTCTATATAGCATAAAAAATAACAGTACAAATGGATGATTTGGCTGTAAGATACTTACTTAGTACCACAGCTGAGGACACATTTATATCCTAAGTTTGTGATAATAAGAAGAGTGGAAGAAGATTTGGGATGACTATTGATTCGGATGGGAGCTTCATGACATGGGACATTAAATCAAAGAGGGCTTCTACAGCATAAAGTGTAGGGTCTAGATTGGCTTGAAAACTTCTAGTTTCCAGTGAGACACTGCCACATGAAAAATATGTGTATAATGCCAACAGAAAAACTCAGTTGATGCACTAAAGTCAGCTATCTGAGCTGTTTTTAATTCCATTTCCTTTTTTTTAAAAAAAATGCAATTAATATTTAAAGTAATTTATGGCTTGTTTATTTCCTATATTAGATTTCTTAAATTAATCTGATGTCAAGCTGCATAAGCATCTGAAACCAGTCAAGCTTCCTCCAATTTCTCTCCCCACCCTCCAATGTTTTATTACTCCAAAACAGAGACAAATAAAATAGACCAGGTTTTCTTCTATTCTTGGCAAATGATGCTAAGCGGTTGATTAGAACAGCTTGCTATGTTCTAAAATTAACCACCAACTCATCCTGGGAAATCAGAGCATAATATAGGCAAGCCAAGGTAGCAGCCAACGTTCTGCAGGCATCAGATTCTTTCATTCATGACACTGAAAGTTCTGTAATTCTGTTGCTGACAATATGCATAATAGAATGCATATCTGAGCAAGGGCAAATCAGAAAATATAACCAATTCAGCACAGGCATGCAAAGACAGTAAATTAAATGCCAATTAATATACAGCACTATGGTAAATTTTCAAGCCATTTTCATGGATATGTATTTATATTAATATAATTAATTAATATACTGTTTGAGGTTAAAGATTTATGTTAAACATTTAACATATAGAACATTTATATTAAAATTGTATAAATAGATTTATTTACAGTATAAAATATTTTTAAAGGAATAGGTTTACTGTAAAGGAATACATCTTTACTGATGTTCAAGTATATGATCCAGGGATTACAGATGTGTTCATATATGCTTGCATTTGTTTCTCTCTCCCTCCTTTTCTAATTTACAGAGCAATCAGAAGTGGGATCAAGAGGAGCAGAGCTCAGCCACTACATCTTATTGGGTTGTTGTGGCTAGGGCAAAAGGGGTGGGACAGATCGCTTCCTCACTATGCCAGCTCCAAGCTAGTGTAGCTGACAGGCTGCCTAGGGGAAATGCAGGGGTTTTGATTCCAGAGGACACTACTGTACACACAGCTCTTACACAGCATCACTACTCCTGAAATCACCACTTTTATTTCCAAGATCCAGACTATACACATTGGTAATTCCAGGATGTTTCAGGCTTCCCCCTTTCCTTTCCTAAGCCTTTTTGTTTCTACCAGTAGGGTGGGTTTAAAAAAATGATACTTTTTACTCGGCCAGCTTTCTCCTTTTTGCTCACTTTACCCCTTTCCTGCACATTTTAAGTTTGATCTGCAGTGCTGTGTGTGTGTGCACGCACGCACGCAGGCATGCACACACTCATATATGTCCACGGGAGCAGCAGAGAGAGGAAAAGAGGAGATGGGAGGAGGACGGGGGAAGAGAGAAAGGCAGTGGAAAGAGGGTGGGAGAAAAAAAATCATTAGGATTCCATGTCCAATATAAGGTGCCAGGAGACTCTCTTTTTATGTGTATGTGGGAGGTGTGTGTGTGATCGCATTCAGCGCAATAAATTATAGGAATTTTAGACCTTGCATTACTACTACTACTACTACTACTACTACTATAGAGTGTGTGGATATAGAAGCAGGAAGAAGCAGCCCAAAGTGACATTAAATGTAGCTGATTGAATCGGTGCTAGTTGCCTGTTTCGATGAACCCTTAGCTGAAGAGAGTACAAAAAATGAAAACATTTACATTATATCATTCCTAAACTTTGTAGTAAAAAGAACCCCCTATTAAATTTAGGAGTAGTCTCATAATGGATCAAGTTGCTAGAAGAAACTATGGAGTCACTTTCCTAATTCCACAATCAGATATGATCCCCAAACTGTTCCATAACAAAATGGTCCATAACTGGTATATAGATGCAATATGTTCCATCTAACTTACCTAGTACACACCCTTCATCATGTGAAACTTTTTATACTAAATAGTGGGAAAGTACCATTTAAAACTTCCATTTCCATCCACTTGTACTAGATGACAAGTAAAACTGAAAGATTGACCTTAGAATATAACAAAGAACTTCCTAAGGTTTTATGGATTCAGTTTCCCATCCAAATGGCAGATGAAGGGAGAAAAGTGCCTTTTGGTGATCAGTTGCAGCTGTATGGTTGTTTTTATGTCTGGTGTGTCTGTGTGCCTTCAAGTCGCCTGTTGACTTATGGTGACCTCATCAATTTCATAGGGTTTTCTTAGGCAAAGAATATTCAAGAGGTGTTTTTGCCATTTCCTTCCTCTGAAATATAGCCTAAAGCACCTGGTATTCATTGGCAGTTTCCCATTCAAGTACTAACCAGAGCTGACCCTGCTTAGCTTCCAAGATCAGACACACCTTCAACTTTTTTAGATTAGCTCCCTTCTATCTTCTCTGTACAATGGGTTTTATAGGGCTAGAGGCAATTAAATGCATTTTATCTTGACTATAACCTGCAACTGGGATTAATTACATTGAGATGGCAAAATGCAACTTTCCATAAATTACAAATGCTCTCAACACGTAGAGAAAAACTTTTAAAAATACCATGTTTTGTTACATGTCACGAAATGACACACACACACACACACACACGTGCATACACACCGAGACAATGATACAGTTGTCCCTTCATATTCACTGAGGTTTGGTTCCAGGATCCCCCGTGGATACCCAAATCCGTGAATACTCAAGTCCCATTATATGCAATGCCATAGCAAAATGGTGTCCCTTATATAAGAAAGCAAAATCAAGGTTTGCTTTTTGGATTATTATTTTTTTAAGAATATTTTCAAGCCATGAATACTTAAATCCATGGATATCAAATCCGTGGATATGAAATCTGTGGATACGGAGGAACAACTGTACTTTGAACCAAGGCTTTCACTAAGTTCTCACCTACCTATGCATGTTTTCCCATCAGAGTGTAGCACAAACTTCACATGGCAACCACACTTTGGCCCTTGATCTGTATCATCACAAGTGTGTTGGCATCCTCCATTACCATAGTTGCAGGTCACTGTAAGGGGCACAAAAACAGTCAAACAGTAAGTGGCAGCTCCTAAACATTATAATCAAATTATATAATCATTAATCCTATATAATCATTACAATCAAAAAGTAAGTTCCACAAAAACTACATCCAAGCTGTCCAGGCACTGGAAATGAAAAGAGTGTTAAAACTAAATAGTTTGTGCACTCCAAGATCACTCATTAAGTTATCTAGCATAGCCAACAGTGAAAGAGTCTGGGAATTGTAGTTTAGGACCTAAAAGTCAAGAATTGCTCAGTAGCAGTGTTAGTCTATTGAACCCCCCCCCAAAAAAACCACCAGAAAACGCATCTCGTGACACCTTAAAAAACATATGTGTTAAGGCACAAGCTTTCATGGACTCCCACTTTATCAAATCAAATAACAGTCTTTCCCAACCTGCTGCTCTCAAGATTTCTGAGATTACTCTCTCCAGCCCCAGCCATTAGGGTAGGAAAAGCTGAATTAGATATTCTGCTTTGTTATCCTAGCCAGGGCTGGCCTTGCTGTGGAGTAGAGTGACACTAGGTATACAGATATGAAGGTGCAGGAGGGAAATGGGGATGGGGACAAGCACAGGGGATACCCTTCCTCTTTCCCCACCTGGAAAGACATGCAAAGGGTTTGGCTTTTTTTCTTCCTGGGCCTTCATAGCTCTCTTCAGGCACTATCAAGAGCAGGTAACAGATACAGGCATGAATTGGTGCCTGTGTGATATAAAGAAATGTTTTGAAATGCTAGCCCTAGCCAAGGGAGGGAAAGAGATCTAGATTCCAATTCAAGCAGCAAAATATCGCAGGCTTACACTAATTCTAGCATCCAAACTCTTAAATCTCACATTTCATCACTTTTAATCTTCTCCCTTACAATCTAAGAGTTCCTCTATATGTGGGATTCCTGCATTCCTGGTACATGGCTTTTTACTCCTCTCCGGAAGTATACGGGAACATTCATGGGAAAGAAGACACAGACCACAGTTTCTTGCACCAGCACTACATCATCATCAGTAAGGACTGCAACAAGCATTCATTGCTCTGGATTCTGCAGATCTGGTATGCAGACGAGCAGAAGTTCACAGCCAGCTGTGCACAAACACTACACAGCTTTTTAAGCCTTATACACACTTAGTTGATCTATCCTAAAAGAAAAACAAAATATTCCATATAAAAATGCCCTGATCACCACTTTACTTCATTCAAAATCCCCACCACTGCCAGCCATAATGGATCAAATTTAAGTAAAGGATCTTAAGGTAAGCAGCACAGTACTATGTTTGATTGATATACAATCTACCACTTAATTTCTCTGTAAACCTTAACATATAGAAAATAATGAAGCTAAAATAGTGTTTAAAGCATTTATGTAAAACTAAATACAATTTCTGCCTGAACTGTTCAGCACATTAGAAAGACCACAATTGTCCTCAATGAAGCAGTAAAACCCAACAAGAAATATTGTAACTGAAGATACAAACAGACCAGCAGCTTTTCTTCAGTTTGCTGTAACAAGATTTGTTCAATGAGTTCAGACTCCATGCCAAAATGTTCTGCACTGGCAGTGGCTTATGTGCCACTTCCTAATCTGCTTGCAGGAAAGCATGTACCTCTGTAAAGAAGTATACTTCAAGAAAGATGAGCAGAAAAGATTAATAGAGATTGAGCATCCCTTATCCGAAATTCTGAAATCTGAAATACAGTAGCACCCCCGTATCCTGTGATTCGCCATCTGCTGATTCAATTATCCGTGGATGGTGACAGCAGGGGGTGGTGGATGGGGAGGGAGGGGAGGAGAAGTAGATCTACCACCCTTCTCCCTTCACCCACAGGATCACCCCCCCCCCCCAGAACAGCTCCCGTGGAGAGAATGGCAAGACGGGGCAAAGGGAGAGGAGAAGTAAATCTGCCTCCCTTCTCTCTTCGCCCCCAGGATGGCCCCCCGGGATAGCCCTGTGGGGAGAATGGCAAGGTGGGGGTGAAGAGAGGGGAGGGGTAGATTTGCCTCCCTTCTCCCTAGGGATCGCTCCCGTGGGGGGAATAGCAACACGGGGGCAAAGGGAAGGAAGGAGCAGATCTGCCTCCCTTCTTCCTTTGCCCCCAGGATCACCCCCCTGGGATTGCCCTCGTGGGGAGAATAGCAACACAGGAGCAAAGGGAGGGGAGGAATAGATCTGCCTCCCTTCTCCCTTTGCCTCCGGGATCGCTCCTATGGGGAGAATGGCGAGGTGGGGGCAAAGGGAGAGGAGTAGTAGATCGCTCCTAGGATCGCTCCCGTGGCGGGAATGGCAGCGGGGGCATTTGCTATTATCCACGGATTTCGTTATCCGCGGTGGGGGGGAACCAATCCCCCATGGCTACAGGGGTCCTACTGTACTCCGAAATACAAAATTATCACATGGGTAGCTGAGCTAGTGACACCTTTGCTTTCTGATGGTTCAATGTACACAAACTTTGTTTCATGCACAAAATTATTAAAAATATTGTGTATGAAATTACCTTTTAGGCTATGTGTATAAGGTATAAATGAAACAAATTATTTCATGTGTATGTTTGGGTCCCATCTCCAAGATATCTCATTATGTATATGCATGTATTATAATTTTTTTTAAAAAATCTGAAATACAAAACACTTCTGGTCCTAAGCATTTCATTTTAGGGATACTAGACTCGTACTACCTCCTTTCCTGGCCACTATCTTGCTGAATTTGCACAATTGCACTTGTATTACATGTTCAGACACAATGCCAATTTCATCAGCCCATTTCTTTTAGCAGTGGCTAAACACAGCAACTTCACACTATGGGTATAGCTGGATTGTGATCCACTTTTTAAGAGGCACTACATCAAATACAATGGAGGGCAGAATCTGGGGCTCATTCACTCAACAGAATTATAGTGCTATTATTCCACTTTAACTGCCATTGTTCCATCCTATGGAATCCTGGGATTAGCAGGTTAGGGAGTGGTATTTAATACTCAGCCAGAGTGCTCCAATGTCTCACTAAGCTAAACATCTCAGGATTCCATAGGATGGAACCATGGCAGTTAAAGTGGAATAATAGTGCTATAATGCTGTAGCATGAATGGGGCCCTGGTCTATGGATACACAGGTCCAGCTGTGTGAGGTACCTTTTGGAATCATGAAAATCCAGCCTGTAATTCTGGCAAATCATCATTTTTGTGGTATGATGCAACACTGGATGTGTTTTCTCCATGAAAAATTCACCAACAACCACTTCTATCGTGGCTTTCGAACAGGATGCCCAGACAGCTACTTACATTTGCAGTCACGTTGATTCTTGGTGAGCTCAAAGCCAGGTCGGCATTCACAGGCAATGCCACCTTTTGGGGTCTCCCGGCAGATGTGGGCACAACCATGGTTCTTGTTCATGCAGTTCATTCCTTCTAAAAGAGAAAAGAAACAACATAAAAGATACCTATAAGACACTAAAGTGAATGAAGAAGAACACTGGGTATATACCCAAACTGTGAAAAGATATGCAGAGACAACTTCAAGAGCACTGTAAAGAATAACTAGAACACAGAATATGTTGTGCTAGCAAGTATCTTCTCCTGTTCACTGAAAGAAGTCACCATTTTGTTTGGCACAATCATCAATAATCCTAGGCCAGATGTGGGGAATCTTTGGTGCACCAGACATTTTGGACCAACCCCCAGAAGCATCATCCAGCATGACTAGTTAAAAGATCTTGTTGGAGCTGAAGACCAAAACATCTGGAAGTTCAATACCTACATGAGGAACTGGTCCCTGTAAGCAACCACATGGGCAAGACAGGCAGAAGGTCCCTGGCATGACTGACCTGCACTGGACAGCACTCTCCTAGTTGTTCTCTTGTAACCTTGTTGTTAATTGTGTTTTCATTTCTTTGTGCTTGTTAATGAGTGCTCTGGAGTGACAGTGAAGGGAAGTATAACATTTGCCAAGGGAATGGAGAGATAAGCCGACAGTTGCAGGATCAGCTTGGAAAAAATAGGATAGACTGTGAATGGGAAGAGGAGATCAGGGGATGATGGTTAACCAATAATATTGAAGCCAGCCAGATTTTATAGACTGCAATATGCTTTTAGCATACTGTCTGCCTTCTAAGTTTCAATTCTAAGCAACAACCTCATATGATATGCTTTATGGATTTCTGTGCCAATAAAGTTTTCTGTTTAATTCTAAAACTGCTGGTCACTGTGTCTGGGAATGCAAGTACATGACAGACTATCAGAATATTGACAAGGAGAAGGTGGTGGCAGCCCTGACTGCCCCACAAAAAACATCGACAAACTCTCTTGAGGAAAAGGGATTGACAGAGAGTGTTCCTAAAAGAGTGGGTCTTGGAGGACTCTTTTGAAAGGAAACACAGAAAGATTCTCCTGAGGGAGCAAGAGAAGATTCGTCAGCTGTTGGGGTGGACAGCACAGGTCAGAAGTTTAAAAGCTGTGGAGCAAGAGATTGTGCTGCAACAACTGCAGAAAGAGTAAGCGGAAGTGTGTAATTCTCTGCAATCCCTGTTGTCGGACAGAGCCAGTGGAGGCCAAACAGAGGCATCAGAGTCGGAAAAGAATACGTAGCCTACATGGAGTCACCCTCTCCCTGAAGGAGCAGCTGCACAGCTTGGGAGTGCTCTTGGATCCCAAAGATCTATGAAGGCCTAGGTAAAGTCCCTAGTCAGAAGCCTGAGGACATATTCAACTGACCTACCATCAACAGACTTTCCAGGACAGAGATAACAAAGGAAAAATATTTATGTGCTGGTGACTACTTTGTTAGATTACTACAATTTGCCCTATATGAAGCTGCCCTTGAAGACACTTGGAAACTACAGCTAGTGCAAATTGCAGTCGCTAGACTATTGATTGCAACATCTTATCTTTTTAAAGAAAACTCAGAAATGGGTTCTCACACCAGAGCAAAAAGAGTGCTGCAAGGAAATTGGTGCTAACATTCTGCAGCAACTTGAGGCAGACCCAAAGGTTTTTCAAAAAATCATCACTTGTGATGAAACCTGGATCTTCCAGTATGATCCTGAGACAAAATGACAGTCAATGCACTGGAAAACACCATCATCACCATGAATGAAAAAAAAGCAAATCCACATTCAAAGCCATGTGTTTTTTTTCTTTTTGACATCAAAGGCGTAATTTTTGCAGAATGGGTTCCAGAAGGCAGAACAGTGAACCAACATTATTATAAGGACATTTTGACAAGCTGAGAGAAAGAGTCAGAAAAAAAGGACAGAAAACTGTGGAAAAATGGTTTCATTCTTCATCAAGATAATGTGCCTGCTAACACAGCATGTTCTCTGAAGCAGTTTTTGGCCAATAAACACATAACTACACTTGAACATCCTCCATATTCACCAGATTTGGTACCATGCAACTTTTTTCTTTTCTCTAAAGTGAAATCGGTGCTTAAAGGAACATCTTTTGAGTCAATTGATGCAGTAAAGAAGAAAACAGTGGATGTGTTGAAACAGCTGACAGAAAGTGATCTGCTCCACGCCTTTGACCAGTGGAAAACAAGACTGCATCGGTGTGTGAGTGTGAATGGGGAGTATATTGAAGGGGGCAAACATTAGAATTGTAATACATACAAATAAAAGTAGGTTATTGTATCAGCCTCATAATTTAATAGACAGACCTCATACACCATCTGGAAGACTCTGGTCTGCTAGGGGGGCCTTTCTTTGTGTCCCGCTAGTAGAAGCAATACACTGTGTGAGGGTGTGGGAAAGGGCTTTCTCTATAGTGGTGCCCTAGCTGTGGAATGTCCTCCCCTTGGAGACCTGACTGGCATTAATGCTGGCTTCTTTATGGTGCAAGATTAAAACATGGCTTTTTAACAAAGCCTCTGCAATCTGTTTAGGCTGTTTAAATTATCCATCATTGTTTTATATTTAAATTGTTCATAACTGTTTTAATTTAATTTTATCTGTATGTCATCCTGAGATTCTGTGATATAGAGCAAGACATAGGTATTTTAACTTTAAAAGAAGATAAAATAGTCAACAGGTAGAACAATTACATTTTGTTCAGAGATTTCTAGTTTAAAACCTACATACATGTCACTTTACTCCACTGCCACCACTTAATTGTCCCCTGTCAGAATAGCAGAATGCCTCTTCGGTCATTTCTATTAGCCAATCCCCTCTCTTCCTCCTATCAGGAGCCCAATATCCAATTATCCTTCGCATTCCACATTCTTTGCACTGTTCTCAAATTATGCTGCTGGCAGCCAACTAAGCCCCCAAGAGCTGTGTCCCTGGGAGTGGTCAAAAGTCTCTCAGGCTTTCTCTATGCTGTAAATCTGCCAGAGGCAGCATTAGCTACAGACATTGCTGTCTGGCTCATCCAAGCTACAAACAAAACAGGGTGCTGCTGCTGACTCATGCCCCTGGATTGTCTGTGTGTTGCTCTGGCACAAAGGACACTGAGTTCTTAGCCATCTCTCCATGCTGGCCACCCACCACAAGCAGCAACTAAAGTCAAGAGGCCATGCTTCCTGCGTCATGACCTAAGAGGGCTGAAGCATACTATGAACCACAGGGATTGGGTTTTTCAGTCTTGTTGCACAAGTCAGATGTTAAGGTTTGAACGGGAGAAACAAGCATCAGTGAGTGACCCAAGCCTACCTTCGAATGTTGAACCCACACTCAAGTTCCTAAGGCTACAGTGTGAAGCACACTTATTTGGGCTACACCCATCTGTTGCAGCAAAATCAACTAAAAGTCCTGTGGGATAGTAAAGGTTAACCAGTTTCTCGTAACATGAGCTTTCGTACATCCCAAATAAAAGGTATGGAAGACCAATATCCCAAACACTAGAATGTGAAGCTCCCTAACAACTCATAAATGAAGAATGTGGAGTTACTAAACTCTAGCAGGAGTGTCTCATTAAAATCCACTATTCCTGAATCAGATGATGGCAAAAAGTATTTGTGTGTGTGTGTTTGTGTGTGCGTGCATGTGCACAAGCATGTGTAGATGTATGTGTACATATAGGTCCCATACATGAGATGGGAGGTCACAAGGTAGCGAACTGACATGACAGTACAAGACAATACCTAATATACACCTGTGCTGTTATCCCTCTAGCTGGTAAATGCCATCTCCATATGCCCACAGCAGTAGACTGTGCTGTTCTCCCTGCCAAATAATCTAAGCTATGCATTTTGTAATCTGTCTAAATGCCATGTATTAGACTTAGAAGCATCAGAGAGACCATAGATACAAATGGTAGGATCACTAAAATTACAGAACACAGGCAATAACTGATTTTCTGATATTTGCTGATAACTGGGCCAGCAATCTTCCTGTATTTTGTAAATCACATACCAGTGGCAGGTCCATTTCTCATAAAGTATGCTAGCATTCCTCAACTTCATGCCCTCCAGAAATGGACTACGAACTTCATCATACCTAGAAGAAGGATGCACGCTCTGCTATCTCTTTCTCCTTGCTTTTCTTTGCTATTCCTCCTCCTTCTGAGATAACCCCACTGCAGTTCCCCCATCTTTCATTACATAGGGACTTAACACAGAATCAATTCATCTGAGGTGAAGCATGTCAATATAATTTCCCCCTATATACTGAAAGCCTACACACCAGTTGATGCAGCAGCTGAATAAACTGCCTTACTTTTTTATTCCACACAACATGACCCAGGAAGTCCTAACAAACATTGATGTTTCAAACAGTGAACTGCTGCATCAGTCCCACACTGATTTCTGGGGATGTCAGCAGCGATCGTGATCCCTTTCATTCCAAACCTCACTATTATTTTTGGCAGGCTATTGCATCTCCTAACAGGAGAAGGCACAGTTCTGTGTTTCCATTCCCCTCCCCCCCCACACACACACCAACACCGGCAAAGAACTGTTGACAAAAGCACACTAAGAAGGCTCTTTAACAGGATCCATCATTCCTTAGCTACCATTCCAGTGAGCACCATATGCATAGTTGGGGTTTAGAACCTGAATGTTAAAGTCAAGGGTGAGCAACTGTGTCAAGGCAGGGGCCACATTTCAGGTGAGTCAAGTGCTCAAGGGCTGCCCCCCCCCTTTTAAAAATGGGGTCAGGTTTCTGGTCAGCATTGTTTTTAATATTACTTACTAACAGAAGATTAAATTAAATAATTATAAAATAAATTTTCATTAAATGCATTCATTAACATCAATTGTTTAATTAACATTTATCATCATTATCATTTATTTCTATAGCACCATCAATGTACATGGCACTTTATAAGAAAAAGAACAACAAAACTGCTCTCAAACTTACAATCTAATGAAGACATGATACAAAAGGAAAGGGGATGGCAGTGGGGGAAGGGATTGAGTCTTGCATTCTCTTCTCTCCCTCCTTGGCCAGGGCAATGGCAATTAGGATGGAGGGAGAGCCATTCTGCTTCTCGGCCCAGGCAAGATGGAGCTCTGCCTGGCTTTCCTTCTCTCCCTCCTTGGCCAGGGCAATGGCAGTTAGGATGGAGGGAGGGCTGTTCTGCTTCTGGACTGAGGCAAGATGGAGCTCTGCCTACCTCTCCTTCTCTCCCTCCTTGGCCAGGGCAGTGGTAGTTGGGATGGAGGGAGAGCCATTCTGCTTCTGGGCTGAGACAAGATGGAGCTCTGCCTGCCTCTCCTTCTCTCCCTTCTTGAGTTTTTAATTTAATTGTACATAGTGGGTATGTGGCAGTAACACCCTCCATGGCAGCAGGGAATGAAGCAGCTAGTAGTTGTCTGAAAACAACTAGAAACCCATGGTTGCCGGCAGACAGAGAATCTCAGGATCATAAAGACACAGAGGTGAATAGCCTGGAAATAGCTATCAGTATCTAAACATGTTTTCTTGCTTGTTGGTTTAAAGGAGGCAAAGGATCCAGCTCACAGTCTCAGCAAAAATTCAACATGGTGGTTCCGGGTGCTTGCCTTGTTAGCAAGCTCCACCCCTTGCACACATCCGGCCAATAAACTTTCCACTCCCACTCTTATCAGGAATGCGAATCAAAGTGAATTGGTTGCCCCAATGAGCAGGAATGCGGTTTCCCCATGAAGCTTTTTTAAACATGCAGGAAAAGCTGCCAAGGCTTTTCCTGCTAAGTATTTGGCGGTTTTGGCCCCACTCCTTCAGAATATGGCAGATTGATGTGGGATCCCATTTAGACAAATTATATTCTCCTCAAATTCTATGAGGAGTCTTTTCGCCATATAGATAACCCCCATAATTGCATTGCTTGCTCCCTTGTTAGGTGATTACTTTTCCTCTCTATTTCTGAATAATGTTTTGATTTTTGGCAGCAAACCACACTGTTTATTTTCAGTGGCAGGTCATGGCAATGTTTTACATTTTTAAGAACCCACCCTCAGCCACTTGGGGGGCTGCAAAAAAAAGGGTCCTGGGCTTCAGCCAAAGGCTGTACTTTGCCCACCCTTAAGCATCTCAAAGGGGATCTCCTGCTAAACACTACTCATCATGGACATTTTTCTACTACTCTAGCCACTTAAAGAATGAGTGATGAGACAATGGTGAGGAAGAGGAAATGAAGAGGTCCTCTGCCCAAACCAATAATACAAAAATTCTGTTTAAAAGGGACAAGAGTTTAAAGAGTTGAAGCATAGTAGCTTTAGGACACAGGGTGGTTTGGACTATGCATTGCAAAGGATGTGTTTGCTGTGGGACTGCTGTTTTTGGCCACAGCTTCATATTTCTTATCTTTAGTGCTGTCCTATCACTTCTGTGGAAGGCAATTTATAGCATTGTGACCTGGGACCATACAAAGACCATGTGGACTACCAAAAAAAAATTAAAAAACACACACAAAATGACTAGAAATTACTTTGTGTTCTCAAACATGGGATTTAGGGTGTTTTGTTTTTGGATGGTAAAGAGGCATTGGGACCTATTTAAAAGGTAGAATGTTGCCCCTGGAGGCTTGCAGGAGCAGCAATTCACCCTCTTTTCTGGCCCAAAAAAGGACAACCTGGGGGATTCTGGAGGCATCAAAGGCCACAAAGTCATATTTTGGGCCACATGTGGACCCAGGGCCATAGTTTGCATATCCCTGGCTTATAAGGATTTGGAACAAAGGTTCTCCAGCCTTCCTTCACCATCCTCCCAATGCCAATGCTGCTAAAAAAATCCAGCTAGACAGAGGACAGGGAAGAAAAGGGGCATAAAAAGACTTTGTAAAAAGGACTTTATCAGAAGTTTTGCTAACTGTGCTGTGGCACCATCCAGCAGCCATTGTGTAGCTAGATAAAACCACTGTGCAAGGAGGTACTGCCTTGCACAACTTCTGGAAAAGACAAAGCATTTGCAGTGCCGTAACCCCAGGCCACACTTTCCGTAAATCACCAATAGCATTCCAGTGTATGACAGCTGCTTCTCTGTCCTCATCTGGTTTGTTCCTCTAACATTTTACCTTCTTTCATGTACCCTAGTTTTATGCTACAGTGTTATGAGAATCAACAGACTCCTGAATGTTTCTCTTTCCCTCTACTGGACTCATATCAAATGGAAAACTGATGACACCCAAAGCTTGGTTACCCCATTCTCATGGAAGACAAGCAAAGCTCACCTCCAGCCCCAGCTGTTAAAGCTGGATTCTGCAGGCAGTGAACAGAACACTGAACAGATTTTATATAACATTTTCAAAAATCCACAGGCAGACAAGGTGAATGTCTACAGCTACTGTGGTCACAGACAGCTTGCTTCCAGTAAGAGATTTCATACTGAATGCTCTGGCCCATTCCCTTCTTTCAGAGGCATCTTGTTTTAAGCACAAGTATCCAGTGAGCAGTTGCTGATTTGATCCCTCTGGTAAAGACCACATCGGAAGCCCGGAGTTTTGCATGCCATTTTACAGTGTAGAGAGGGGAACCAAAGTAACCACAACAGCTGTCTGCCTATTTTATGGTCCATCCAGAGCATAATCTCAAGCTTCCAAGGAGGTGCTGTCAGCACAGTGCCAAAATTAAACTGAAAGTCTGCTTGACTTTAGAGCAGATCTTGGGTCAGCTACAAAAAACACTGAAGGGTCCTGTTGGGAATTGTACAGGGCGGGGGATGAGGCACATAGTCCAAAAGCCCACCCTTTGGAAAACAAGTACATTTAGCAGACATGAAAAGATGTTCATAGCCTGTGATCTGTTTTGCATGGAGATCAAATGTCCTCAGTTCAGCTGCTGAACTTTGTATTTCAGTTTATCCATACCTTGGAAGCATAAGATGAAAAAAATTTGGACGCATGTAAGAGGGAAAAAACAGTTTGCACTACTGTCTTTTATTTGCTTAGGCCCACTTTTGTACACCCTGTGGATTTACTTTTATAGGTGGCAGTGTTCTACCCTTTTTGTAAGTTGGCTCAGAACTTCCATCCCAGAAGAAAAGGTCACTCTGTGATGACAGATTGCTGGGTGCCAAAAGAGGGCTCCTGCTTTTAGTGATTCATCCTTACTGTTTTGTTAACCTGAATTTTCTTTCTCAGGTCTCCCACAACATGGTGCTCAAAAGAGCAGAAAGGCTTCTATTACATCTGGGAAATTCTGAGAACTGTATTCCAATAAAATAAAATGAAATAAAATGCAAGTTCTCCAAGCTCTGCAACAGACCTTAACTGATTTCTCCCCAAACTCTGGTAGTTGATCTCTGGAGACAGAGAAATGAATAGGAAATATATATATTGACCATCATGGCAGGACTGGGGGTTGGTAAAATGGGAGAAACCTCTTCACAAATGATTATAGAAATAAAAAGATTCTAATATTGAGTTCTAGAGAACTTGTTTCGATATACATGTTCATACAGCATACAAGCAATGAGTGCAAGCTATTATCTACCTCCAGCATCACAAAGTTGAACCGTAAATGTAACTCAGACTGCCTCTTGGAGCAAACAGTTAAGGCAAGTGTGGGAATTGCACAGCCCTCCAGATGTTAAGGTGCAACTCCAAGGATTTCTCACTATTGGTTATGCTGGCTAAAGCTGCTGAGAGTTCTAATCCAACAACTTTTAGGGGGGCACACAGTTCCCAGCCTTGAGTTGAGCCAATGGTTTGCTGCTAAATGGAGTTGTCTAAACTTTAGCCAGCCTCCCAGAGAAACAGCTCAAACAAGGGTATGCCTGGATTCCAGAATGGGGCAGTGATGACTCCCCCTTTGTAGAGGTAGACATTTGTACCTACTACCAAATTATTCAAGACAGTTAAATCTCAAGGTGGCTGTGAATATATAGGTCTTGTCTATATGAGGGGAGAAAAATACGAACACGTCCAAAAAGGCAGGCATTTACAACAATGCAATCTGCCTACACAGCCAAAAGAACCCCCCTAAACGCAGCATGACCACCCAGCCAGCTGATGACTGAGTAATTTACTCACGATTTTAAATCTGCCACCACCAATTTTTAAAAAAAAAACAGTTTCCCAAGGTGCTCACAAGCAACACTTCATATTTACAAATAAATAAAATTAAAATTAAAAGTATAAAATTGTCGTTTGATCGACTTACTGGACCCTTGCTTAGCCGAAAATCCAACATGGTGGCTGCAGATGCTTTCCCTCTTTGCTAGCCCCACCCCCTGTGCTCATCCAGCCAATCAAATTGCACTGCCTGTTCGTATCTATGCGAACATGAGTGATCATACGGTCGCACATTCGGAAGTCGTACGGAGCTTTTCAGAAAATCTGTATGCGCACACAGACTTTGCAGTGGATTTGGTTGCCCCCCTTCCAGATGACACGTATTTGTATGAATGGCCATTTGAATGGATCGCCAATCTTTCGCATCGCGTATGTAATACTTTGACCGTATAGACAGGACCATACAGAAGGAGTGAGTAAGACTGGTAGGTTCAGATGAGAAATCCAGCATTTATTAAGTAAAAATGTAGTTGGAATAATAGCAAGGGGCCAAACAATTGTGGCTGGGCTTTGTAGTCAACAATGATGCATAGCTACCATGGCTCACTTCCTCTCTTCCAGCTTCATTAAGCGCTTCCTTGTATAGATCCTGGACTGCCGTCTCTGCTTGTATTTTATTGTGGGCAATACCTTGGTAGGGCTGGATTTTGGCACTTTTTAAGGGCCAGACAAAAGAAGTGAATAAGTTTTTGTAATATGACAAAGGAATAGGCATTGTCATCTTTTTATTCTGCAAGGCCCTCTTTGCCTTTGAATGTGGTATGACAGACAGAGGAGTGAAAAATGAAACTGTATCCTTCATTGCACCTGTTAAAACGACTATCTTGCAAGCACCATTCAACAGTACAGGAGCCCTGCAAGAACAACACTGTTGCAACCTTACATATGGAGAGCTGGTTTGATGTTGGTCACTACTTGATCTTGTGTTGTAGATCTTGTATGGCACTTGGAATAGCCTCAGTTTTGTACCAGCTGCCTGGTTGCCTGCAGAGACACAAGAGGAATACAGAATGATACATAATGTGTAGTCAATATAACAGCCATCACATGTGGTGGGGTACAAGTAAAATGAGTAACTGATAATGGTTGCCATACCCCAGGTACTTTGCCATTTGTCATGCCTCAACCAGATCCCCAACACTCAAAGGGAATATGTACTTACCTAGCAGACTCCCCTGGGGAGACGCCTGTTGTGGGAGGTAACACAGTTATTGTAATCATGCTCCCCTGTTTAGTACAAGGAACTGCACTGGAACTCTTGTCTTCATCTGTTGTTGCTCTGTTGCCATGCACTCTGTCTCTGATTCTGCAAAGAGGAAGGGTTTGATCAGGGCTAGCGCTAAGTGGAACTGGGTGTTCACCAATAAGTTGGCTGTGCTCGCCAGTGCCTTACCTATCGCATAGTTAGAAGTTACCTGGGTTTGTGGTCAAAAAGGATTCCAATGGAGTAAAATGAATACCTACAGCATATCCTCTTTAAGGAAATGCCCTCGGTTCCAGGGGGAGGGGGACCTCACTCCCATGCCCTTTGCTTTTCACTGGTACAGTAAGAGAGAAAGCTTATATTGATAAATGCAAATATGTATCACCACATCTAGTTTATAGTACTAGCAGTCCCCCCCCCTGTTAATCATTCAAAGGTAAGATATTGCTTCTATGAGGTTATAGCATGCCTGCCGCCACACCTACAGTGGAGGCAGGTGTCTTGGAAAATGCCACTTAGCAATCTACTATCCAACAGTTAAGTAGGGAGAGATTCGCTGAACCTATCCTAGTTGCTTGTTGCTCTTTGGATTCTTTTCTGTTCGTCCTCTTTCCTTATACAGTAAATTAAGAGACTTCTTAGTCATTGTTAATGTCTTAATTTCCTATTTTGATGACTTCTATCTGGCCTACCTACTCCCTTTCTCTAGTTGTCCTTTCCCATCTTCTCTCTCATTCTCCTTTTCTCTTTCTCTGTTTACCTCTACCCTTGATATACAGTTCTCCTTCCTACTCTCCAGCATGTCCTCCAAGTCTTCTCTTTCTGTCTTTCATTATGTACTTCATTCTAGCCTTAAGCTAGACTCCATTTTTCATTTTTTCATTTGGACTCCATTTTTCTTTTCTGTGCACTTCCTTTCTCTACTCTGGTTCACTCTTCTGACTTACTAAATAACATTTCCCCGCCCCGCCCCCCATGACTGGGGCTTAAACAAGCTGCTCCAGCATCCTGAGCCAACTTCTGGATTAGCTTCTTGGGTGTCCAGACACTACTCCTGTCAGAAAGTCAAGGTCCACAGCTAGGCTAGACCACCAGCAGCAATGTCAAGGAGGGAAGGGCTGTGATACTGACATGGAAAAAATAAAACTACCTGCTGTTTAAGGAAGGACCGTTAAGCGGTGTGCAATCTCTCCATGTTCCAGGGGTGGAGGGGAGAAAATTTTGTAGATGTGTTGCTTGGGTGCTCTACATACTTTTGGGTGCTTGGGAGTAAAGGATGGCAGATGTTCAGAACTCATATTTTGTGGTACAGGCTTCCCCTCCCTGATAACCATTGAACTCACCTATGTTGGGTGTCTTGTCCTTACAACTGCAGATTCAGTAGTAGAGTGGATGCTCTTGGGAAGTGCTTGTCTCTGGAGTCCTAATGCAGAGAACCTGTAAAGGATTCTGAAAACGCAAACCATCTGCCCTTCCCACTCTGTCATGAGCCTTGGTGGTTTGTCATTTGTGCAATGTGCTTTCACCAAAGTTCCTCATCATCAAATTCCCACTTGTGTATTTAGGTTCTGTGGACAGTGGGGCAGATTGATATGACATCATGTCCCACATCTTTGTATGTGAACTGTGTTCCCTTGCTTGGGTGTGTATAGCCCTGGTGTTGTGCCACCATTATTGGCTACAGCAATGATGAGGAATCCCAGTTCATAAGCAGCCTACCAGACCACTCCATCTGGCCAGCAGAGGTTCCAGCCAAGGCTCCTCTACAGAACTGACTGAAATCATTGCTTCCAATGGTTCCTTCCTATGGAGCAGGTAGAAACACTGTCATCTGCACCGTAAGGTGTAGTATTTAGGCACATTTATTTTGGATGTACTACAGTTCCTAGAATATCCCTGGGTTGGGGATTCTGTGAATAATAGACCAAGAAGTAACTTTTCCAAGCTCTGCTGAGATGCATTTGATTATAAAATAAACTGCCACTAGTTCTGTGTTTGGTACTTTTTCCAAAAAAAAAAAAAAAAAAAAAGCTGCCCTGGGGTACAGATAGAAACTGGGCATGAGTCTATCTCCTCAATAACCACTGACTGAGACCACAGGCAGTCTTCTGTTTCCCATCCCATGCTTCTCTCTTTGCTTCCTCAGTTTCAGGGAAGAGAAAAATTGCACAAAACCTACCGGTATATAATGTGATAGAACCTATCATATCCACAGAGAGGCACAGTCTGCCATGTGCCATGATTTATTGATCTGTGTAGGTCCCTGTCCTGCAGGCTCTCACTCTAAAATGAGACAAAAACAAAGGAAAGGTAGAGGGAGGGAGAAATTTTGCCCTCATTGTGTCTGAGACTAAAAGAAGACAAAAAAATGTTTTTTAGAAAAACCTAACTAGTAGGTAAACAATTAAGAAAAGTAAGTTTAAAATCAGATAGAACCCAGCCAAAAAAAGAAACAGAAGAAAAGAATATGATTTCTTTAAAAATAAAGAAGTAATTTCTTAAAGCAAGACAATGAGGAATGTTTGAATATATAAAAAAAGAGATAGTGTTACGCATATGGAGTCAGAAAAAAGATGCAGGAAATAGCATAAGAGTAGGTAATTTTAGTAAGATGATTAGTATATGATAAATGGCAGGACTTGGGAGAAGAACAGAGAAATCGACGAGGATAGATAAGAAGGGGAAAGATCATGAAGAGAACTAAATGTTATAAGAAGTTTAAACTTAATATGGACCAGCATAGGAAACTATTAAAAAGAAAGACAAAGGGATATAATGTCATTTTATTTCAAAGAAAGAAAAATCATAAGTGAGGTTAGACTTTTGCTGAGAGATAGGAGGCCAGTAAGCCAAACATTATCAACAGTTGTCAACAAAAGGAGACGTGAAAGTAGAGAGGGTGTAAATACCACACAATCTGTCTTCTGCCAACTGGGTTTGAGATAAGATCTGACACATACAAGAGACAACTGGAAATATTAAGAAGAAAAGAACAGAGGAGCATACTGAACTTGAAGGGTGCTGAAAGATAGGCCTGGACTTCAATTAAGATACCATCAATGGCTCTTCAGGCCAAAAAGAGGGGTGAAAGTGCAAAAGAAAGGATAAACACAGGAGGCAAAGACTTGAGCCCTGATAGACTCCAGCAGAAAAGGAAAACTGAGAAAAATGGAAGTCACAGACAGAAATGCTTCATGTGATAGGGGTGAATCTACTAAAAGAACACTGGCATCAAAACCCAAATAATGCAAAGAACCAAGAAGCAGACAGTCATTAATTGTATCCAAAGTGCAACAAATATAAAGGAGAAAAGAACAGAAAACAGTTCAGGTGGGCATTATAGATTTCACACTTGAGCAGTCAATAGAAGCTGTTGGAAGCTAAAGAGCTATTTGCAATAAATAGACAAGTAGCTCACATAGTGCAGAGATGAAAAAGGAGTAAAGTTAGTAGCATGTGCAAGGCCACAGCTTGGTGGAGTCAGGCTGAACCCTAGATGAACTGATTTATGTAGGAGCAGAACAAGCTTTAGAATCCTGAAGCCAAAAGACAGATGTGCAGATGATAGGGACACGGCTGTTTGCAGCCAATAGAATGGGTGGGAACATTTTTGAGTTTACAGTACTCTGAAATGCCACCATTCAGATAGAGTTATACATAGTCTTTGCGCAGACAGAGTTAGAAATACTCTCTGAAATAATGATTATAGCTAGTATGAATTAATGCAACATATAGTGGGCCCTTTCTTTGCAAACGAAGATTCAGGACATTGTAGACAATTGTCTACAATGGCACAGTAAAATGGTGTCCCTTATATACAATGGCAAAATCAGGGTTTGCTTCTTGGATTTTTTTTTTTGGGGGGGGAATATTTTCAAGCCGTGGATGGTGGAATCCATGGATGGTGGAATCTGTAGATACAGAGGGTCTACTGTAGTGCAAATGCTGTACTTGAAATGTTACCAAATATATAAATGCTCTGCATGAGAAGTGCAAATTTCTTCAACAGATGAAATGTGAGGTGTATGGTGCTCATATGCTATATATATTGGGTAGGTTGATGTTCCTTACCACCAAAATGTACTAACAAGTACCATGTTCATGTATTACAAGTATCATATGCCTTATAAGTATGATAAATGTTCCCTATAAGTAGAACAATGCAATCTCTATGAAAAATGTGCCTAGATTAGAAATGTCTATGTGATATGATGAAGTGCCATAAGGAGTGTATAACTCCATAAGCTACTTATTTACTTAATAAATATATAAAAGAATTATAAAGACACATATTATCCTGTTATACAAATTCACTGAAAGTTCAAAGCTTAAGATAGTTTCAAGGGGAATGCTGATGGTGATCTGCCTACTAGATAATACTATTTTTGTGCCCCTAGTGGCGTTGTGTGAGTACTGTCCCCCCCCCACCAACTTTATTGGCTATAGCTTTAGTGTAGTTTTGGCTTAGCATGGAGACCAGACCACTGTTATCATTTGATCTGCCTGCCAGCCAATGTCCACTCCATCCAACCTGTTGAGAAATCACAGTAGCAGAGACAATAGGCTTTATTGCTATGTAAACTGTTGGGTGGTACTCCTCTTGTCACTAGGAAACAAGGCCAGTCTGCTGGACCCCAAGCTGGGCTGATCCTTCAAGGTTTCACCCCCCCAAGCTCCCTTAAGAAAACCACCCGTACACACCCCTTAACTTGGATCCAATCCCATGCCCAAACATGCAAACCCCACTAACACAGTTGTGACAATACTTTCAATAACTCTGACTTGAAGGCAACTGTTGCCACAGAGTTAAAAACCCACAAGGTGGTAGCCAATTCTCTCCTAGGTAAAAATTTTCCTCCGCCACATCAACTGGCAGTGGCTTAAAGCCATGGCAATGTTTCAGCACAGAATCACAGAGCTGGAAACAGCTTCATGGGCCATTGAGTCCAAACCACCTCCCCACTCAGTTCAGGATCTCCAGCTAAAGCCTCCCCAACAGGTAGCTATTTAGCCCCTTTTGGAGATGTCCAGAAAAGGAGACTACACCACCTCTGCAGGCAATTGGTTCCATTGCCCAACCACTCTTACTGTCAAGAAGCTTCTTCTAACGTTCAATCAAACTCTATCCTCCTGTAACTTAAAAATATATTAATACATATCTTAATATCTTAATATATAACTTGGTAAAGACCAATTGTGGGATTCCCAATGGTGGGAACGCAAAAACTGACTGCGCCAAGGATGTGCCATGTGTCCTCCATATAGCTAGGCAACAGACATGAGTGAAGTCTACATATGCCGTGGTGGGTCCATCCACTGAACCACTGCTGAGCCATCTGATTGGCTGGTTCGAATGTTCATCTGCTTGGAGAAGAAAGAAGCCTTCGGATGTAGCAAAACCCTCTCCTGCCCAGGCCCTGTGCTGCAGGGCACGAAAGATATCCCCAGCAAGCAGAGATAAGAGAGGTACAGAGATAGGAGGTGTACCATCTTGGGAGTTCGGGTGACTCAAATGCTAATGTCTAAGAAACTCCAAATAGATGCAGACTGACAAGCATAACACAAAGAACCTTAATTCCTCTATAAAGACAGAGGTGGGAGAACAATGCCTATGTCAGCACTCTCAGGACAGAACAGAAGAGACTTTTCAATGGTTAGCATACAGGGACGTTAAAAAGGAAAGGAAGTCTCTGATCATCAGACAGTGTGAGCTGGATTTGGGACTGGAATGCAGAAGATCATGGATCAATCAATTCAAGCTATCTGAAACTATAACAGGAGCCAGGTGCATCAGTATTACCTGGGAACTCAAAAGAAGAAGGTTACCACAATAAACTGTTTTAGTTGGGGGGGCAACATGGATTGGGGCAGAAGGAGACAACATATCAAAACAGGTTCTTGTGCCAGCTGCAGACAGCCAAATTTAGTGGTGAAAACAAGACCTCTTTATTTCTTGGCTTTATAGCTTTCTTAAAGTTTATTCCAAGCAACAGAAAACAAACAGCAAGGAAGAGATGTCAAAAGCAAGGCAACACAAGCAATGACAAGAAAAGGCGAGTCTTGTGAGTTGTGGTAAGCTTTTTCTCTCTCCTATCTTTTACTTTAGTAAATCGTTTGGGTTAGCTACCTCTACTTGGAATTAGTGTTTCAGATGCTTTTGAAAGCAACCCACAAGGTCTTTGATGCCTGGATCAAAAAGCTTGTCTGGTTTTGTTGCAGTGCCTCTAAATGACATCATAGTCTCTAACAAAATTTTAAGCAGCTTGTCTTCCTAACAGTTAACATGAAACACACAGCCCATCTATATGAGCTCCCCAAAACCAGAGTGCAGTAATGGCATTTCACAGCAACTGTGACTTGTCTTAATGTTTTTTTGGCCCCCAAAAGCGCCAGTAAAGATGGCAGCCATGAGTGACTTACTCGCGTTTTTACCTGTCTTAATCTGCCACCACCAAACTTTTATGAGCAATAAGGTCTTGGGGCCTAAATACCCTAAAGGCACCAGATCATGTCTGATCTTGGAAGCTTAGCAAGGTTAGCCCTGGTTACTACTTGGATGTGAGACCACCAATGAATACCAGGTGCTGTTGGTTATATTTCAGAGGAAAGAACTGGCAAAACCACCTCTGAGAATTCTTTGTCTCAGAAAACCCTATGAAATTCATGGAGTTGCAATAAATCAACAGGCAACCTGAAGGCACATACACAAGATCTTCCTAGCTCTGATATGTTTTTGTGCATCCATTGACTCTGATGTCTAGCCTTGACACTTGGCTTTGACTTCTTGCTCAACGTCTAGTTCCCAGGGTCATGTCTAACACCTGACAGCCTTGACACCTGGTCTGACTCTCACTTTTGCCATGAACTCCTTAGAAATGTCACTTTCTCTCAGCTTCACCATTGGCAATATGGGGATGATAGTAATATTGATCTTTCTTATAAGGTTGTTTTAAGTATAACAACATGACGGTTTTTCTTTGGTTCAACAAACAGTCTAAATACCAAGTATTATAATTTAGCTGCAAGAAATAACAACTATTAAACCATATTTAACTTTAAAATGTGTGATTAAAATATTGGAATAGTAAAAGATTTTCTATGCCTTTGCTCAGTCATTAATCAAAATGGAGACTGTAGTAAAAAAAATCAAGACTTGGAAACTATTTAATCGATTAGATAAGATATTCAAGTTTAAAAATATGTAATTGAATACCAAAGTCAAAATCATCCATGCCACAATATTTGCAATTTCTATGAATGGAAATATATAAGGAAGTTGGACAATGAAGAAAGCTGACAAGAAGAGAATCAGTTCATTTGAAACACTGTGCTGGAAGACGGTGTTACAGATACCATGGACTGCCTAAAAGACAAACAAATGGATCCTAGAGTAAATCAAGCCTGAAATTTCAAAGGAAACCAAAATGACTAAAGTGAAGCTATTGTACTTTGGACATGAACCAACAATTGAAAAGACAACAATACTTGGTGGAGTGGAAGGCAGTAGGAATAGAGGAAGACCGTGTTACAGATGGATTGGTTCAATAAAGGAAGCCACAACTCTGAGTTTACGAGACCTGAGCAGGGCATTTGATGACTGGTATTCATCGAGGATTCTCATTCATAGGTTTGTCACATGTTGAGGCTAAATAAGAACAACAAAATCCATCTGACTTACCTTTTCTGCATGGGAAAGCAATGCACTATAAACCTCTTACAAAGCAGAAGGCATTAACAGTATTTAGATATCACAGTGATGGTAACAGAAAAAAGATAATTTCACACCACTGATTTGCTGTGTTGATAATGTGGGTTGAGTAGATCTGTGTAGACCTCAGCACTTGAGCTGACCACACAACTGCTTCCCACTGCCCCCAGGCTACAGTTTAACCCATGTTCAGGAAAGCACCAGCAGCAGCTCTGTTCAGGGTGGGTGGACAAATGTATGGTACATATAGGCTGAATAACAGGACAAGTACAAGTGCATGTTTGTTTATTAATCTATTTAAACATTTATAGGCTGTTTTTCTGTCAACACCCTCCGAAGGTAATAATAATAACTTTATAACTTTACACATAGATTTCTGATACCTGTTGCCCCCCAAAAGAACTTGCACTTTACATAAAAAGCCCTGAATGGTTTAGCAGCAGTTAACAGATGATTAACATGAGTCTGTAAATTAAGCTGTAATCAATTGCATTTGTTATAATAATCACATTGGTAGCCAAGAGACAATAGGCAACATGTGGAATATTAACAGCAAAAAAACAAAAACAAAACCAGAACTCAGCTCCAGCTAAAGAACTAGACTCTCTTAGCAGGACTACAACCAGATGTTAACTTGGGCACTTCTAGAAAAAGGGCTTTGTGGATGACAGGTGCTCTAAATCAGTATATTAAAAATTGTTGTCCATATAGAGACCAGTACTGGCCTACGTCCATAGTGATCACTGTTAGTCCAGACAGACAATCAAGATCACCCCACCCTATCGCACCTCATAAATACCACTTAGGAGATTTTCAGATGGGCTATTTATTCTGTAGAAGACGTTGACCCTTTTCCATCTCTCCCCCATCCCTATTCTGGATTTCCCCATGATATTTTTATTACCGGGAAACATTGTTTTTGGACCACCCGTTCCGTTTCTGTTATGGAATCAGGGTGGTCTGAAAGGTGTCCCGTTCCTCTCCTGCGATGACAGCTGCGGGGGGGGGGGAATCCGTTCTGGACACTTCTGGGCACGAATGGGACACCCAGGTAAGTGGCACCCTTTCCTCCACTCCCCGGGTTACTTGGTTTTTTTTAAATGTGTTTTTGTGCTTGCTGTACTATTTTGACATTTGTGGGGGGTGTTATTTTTAAATTTCCCGCACGGGCGTTCTCTTGAGAGAACAAGGGGGATTTCAGATGCTAATCGTGAAGGCAGCCTTACAATGGCTGCATTTATGAGTGGCCAGCGAGGAGAGAGGGAAGACATTCCTGCTGCAGAATGAAGGTAAGTGTGTGAACATTTTTCCTTTATTCCGCAACAGGAACGGATTGGAGCTTGCGGGGCAAGAACAGGACATTTGGCCCCATCTGAAAAAGTCCTTAGTGCCACCTAGACTTCAAGTTTGGTGCTGTTAGAGTTCTTTGATTAAAATGTCAGGAAGTAGCCAGCCCAGAAGATGTGGTATCATATCATGCCCCCCCATAGGAATCCAGGCAAGACCCTCTCTGTTGCCCCCCAATGCCTGCAACAAGAATTTTCCATTGGAAAATAAATTATTTTAAACCAAAAGTTGGCAAACAGTACCAATACCCTGCCTCAAAGGGGAGCAACTGGCCATTTTGCGCCCCCCTCTTTTTTTCCTTTTTTTTTTTTTTTGCCTCCCTTCACTTGATTTAAGTCACCCCGAGCCTCAAACAGCCCATTCCCCTTGCAAATGGGGTGAAATGGCCATTCACCCTCCAGGGGACACTATTGAGTATTTCTCCTGGGAAAAGATTTGAAAGGGTGAGCATTTGCGGGGAGGTGATGATGTCAGGACAAGCGGTAACATCAAGAACAGCCTTGGGCCACATTTTGCCCATCCCCTGATAGAAAGATTTTCCAGCAGAAATCTAGTGGTTTTCTCAGTGTCTCTACCCATGTGATAAGATGCATTAAAAATTGCCCATATCAACGTTTATGTATTTCTTTGTTCATCTCTAGATGGATTAAGGAAATGACTGATACTGAGGGCAGGAAATATTAAACCATCAAAACCAACCTTCTGGGCGCTGGATACAGGTGTGCTGGTTATCGCTCAAGAAAAAGCCATCACGGCAGTGACACTCATAGCTCCCCATCATGTTGACGCAGGTCTGCTGGCAGCCACCGTTCCCTTCTGCACACTCATCCACATCTGCTCCAGGAAGCAAAGTAAAGAATGAGAACAATCTGATGCTTATTCGTTGTTATTATTTTAACTATTTATAAATAGCTTTCCTGTCCACTAGGGCCATCAAAGCAATGTGCAATCTAAAACAATACAATAATGCAATACAACAGAATAAAACTGGAATAAAACATTCTTTAATAGAAGCCAAAACAATATTAAAAGCAGGAGTCTAAAATTCAGTAGGGATGGGGCCAATCTGACTTCTCTAGTGAAGGATTTCACTGTAGTGCAGCTAAAGAAAAGGCCCCGCTTCATGTATTCATCCTCCTAATTACCATACTACAAATTGGAAGCCAGTCTAGTTGGTTCAAGGTCAGTGACATATGGAATCTAAAGCAGATAGTCTGGTCAGCTCATTTTCCATCACACTTTTTATACAACACAAGAACAAGAGAGTACAGGAAGAGACATAATGTAATAATGTGACCACAAAATGGATATGTTCAATGTATTTTACTATTCTACATAAATAAAAAGAAATTATACAAAAAAACCCCTCTTTTTATAAATTCAGTGCCCAATACTCTATTAAACTCACCAAATGTTCTAGAATGCCCCTACATAAAAACAAACAAACCAAAAACTCAACAAAAGTGATAAACTGCAGGCAAAGTACTATTTCTAAACTAAACAACTCCTCTTTGCCAGTTTAGTCTATTATATTGTCTCCTATAGATGTGTATACGAGAATAGTGATGAGCAGGCTCTCTAAATTGTCCCAGTGTGTACAAAGGAAAGGGTAGGATTAATCACTGATTTCCTCTCCTTATTTTTAGGGTGTGTTTAAAAAACCCAGAACAAACAAGATTTAATATTAATTCATTCATCTTGGCAACACAGCATTCATTTATGAAGACATTATATAAGACTCTCGACCTTGGAAAAAGGAACTGCTGGATGATACAGCAGTATACTGACTGCTGTGTGGAACCTATTTTAAATTCACTTCCAGCTGATTGTAGAATAGTTATTTCTTAGCTACAATAAAGATGATTGGTATTGAGCATCTTAAGTTTGTTTGATGCTAATGAGTAGCAGTGGGGAAAAGACTGAAAGTCTTTATCCCTTCCCTCTGATGTGCTAGGGCCTTACCCTCAGTGTCACCACTAGACCCTCAACCACGCTAGGCTCTGTGAGTCAAAAATGCTTTCTAGGATGCAGTGAGCTGCCAGCTGCTTCACAAACCAATGGAGGTATACCTGCATTTTAAAAACCTTTTCATCCCAAGCCAAGCCAAATCTTAGCTGAGTAGCAACAACCTTGCCTTGCCCCACTCCACTCTGCCTTCCCATTTCACTTTCTGAACACAAGTCCATCCATAATAATATATGTGCCTAATATCCAGCCAGTCTGTGACCACAGCCCTATGTACGCATTGTGTCATCTAGTTTAAGTAAACACATGAGGAGGGGAGAACACTAGCCCCAATCCTTCCATTGTAGCTCTTCATGTGGGGACAGCAACTCTCTGAAAAGAAGAGGCTCTTCTACACTTAGGACTTTCCATACAACAACCCTGAATTTCCAGGTTTCCCATCTATGCTGAGAGCCTCCAAATATAGAGGCCCCCCTCTTCAGACTGTTGCTATCAACATGAGGATAGTACAGTGATGGAGGAGGTGGGGTTAGCACAGTCCCCTTCTCACATATTTACTTAAAGTAGGTCGCACAATGCTGAACAGGCACACTGAACTTTCATACATTTGTGTCAGCACTGGACCCTGGATCTATCCTGATGTAAAGCTAGCTGATGTCCTCCTCTTATCAAGTTTTATAAACTTTTAGCATTTAAGTGAGGGGCAAGCAACCTGTGGCCCTCCAGATGCTGTTGGATTGCAACTCCCATCAGTCCTAGCCAGCACGGCCAATATGGAGGGCTGATGGAAGACGCAGACCAGCAACACCTGAAGGGCTACCAGAAGTTGCCCATGCTTGGTGTATGTGTGTGACACATGCATACATACACATTCACACACACATTCACAGAGAGGAGAGAGAATGTGCATATTTACATCAGAATATTACAAAAGGTAAGTCTTAGTTGCATTTATATTGCATAAAAATGAAAAAAACAAACTGGAACTCATTTAAATTAATGTAAGAAGACAATGTACATGAATAGATTATTCTCCCTCCCCCTATTTCTCTCTCTCACACACTTCTGCTGATTAATCTCAGCTGAGTCAGACACACATATTCCTTATCTGCCAAAAAAAATTCAATAAAAGCATTTGTATTGAACAGAGCAACACTTAGCAGTAGGAAGCAGTGGTGCCAAGATCAACAGCAGTAAGGCTGTTTTCAAATAAATTTTGCAACTTCTTTGATTGGTGGATTAAAAAGAGAGGATTTAAAACAACCCTCCTATGTACACTTTTTAAAATGCTGATTGCCCAACTCCAGTCAGATATGCCTTAGCAGTCCTTGTTCTGAGGAAGACGCTAAGATCTACAAGAATCACTGGGTGGAAACTCAAGACACAGTACAGCACAACAGAAAGAATAGTTACCATTCTCTTGTGTTGCTTAGAATGCAACAATCTAAGTATGTATTTAAAAGAAAAGATTGGGTTTTGGTTTTGGTGGGGAGGTAACCAGCAAACCATTAAGGAAGCAGCTTTCAAAATCTTGATCAGAGGCGCTTTCCAATTCTTTCTGGCTTTTTAAAGAGCTTAAAACTCAACAGATGTTTTTTTCTGGAGCACAGAAACTTGTACTCAGAACTCATTAATTGTAAGGTAACTCAAACCCCCCATCTACTCATTTGACCTTTTGTCCTCTTCTACATTTTGGTTTAATGGAACAAAGCTATAAGCAAGATATAATGTGGGTAAGTCTAAATGGGAGAGAGAGTGAAGTAGACCAGAGCATGGAAAAGTTACTTGGATTACAACTCCAAGGATGACTAAAACTAAGAGTACAAACGATCAAACATCTGCACAATTCAAACAAAACACCCTCTCTTACAACAATTAATGCATTATCTTGTTCTTAAACTGGTGTCCTTCATGAATGAATTCTTGCTTACTTTCATTTAGCGAAATGCATTAAATTATCTAATAATATCACTTTCTCAAGATGACTTTCTGCAAGACCATAATTAAGCAGTTAAGCCCTCCTTACCATGCAGATGCTTAGGTGATTCTTTACAAGTTTCAGCTAATGGTATTCTGATGGATACAGCTGAGCATTCTTATTATTTCATTTATATTCTGCTTTCTTTTTAATTATTTTGCTACAAGCAGCTCAATATTATACAAATGCAGTGGGGGGGTGGCCCTCCAAGCTTTCCTGGGAGACTAATGTGCCCCCCCCCAGCCTTCCACAGTTGGCCACCCCTATACTAAGTGTATCTTAAGTCATGCTGATTCCGCTAGTGCCTTATAGTGTGGGAGATTATCAGACAAGCCCTTATAACCCATTTCTATCCCACTAACCCCCTACCCACCCCACTCCCATTCCTGTTGCACGATTAGGAAAAAAAATGCAGACATTTACTCCTGTCACGGAACAGGAACATCCTCCCCCTCCCCTCACTGGCCGGGAGTGAATGCAGCTGTCGCAAAGCTGCATTCACGTCCCAGAAATGAAATCTCACCCGTTTTCATGAGAGAACGCTGTGTGGGAAATTTAAAAATAAAAATGAAAAGAAATGTCAAAGAACAAAACCAAGCCCCAAAACACCCTAAAAAATTAACAAGTAACCCAAGGAGTGGGGGGAGGGTGCCACTTACCTCCTCATCCCAATCGCACACGGAAGTGTCTGGCACGGACCTCCCCCCACAACTGGCATCACGCCAGCATAATGAGATAGCAATGGGGCATCTTTCAGACCACCCGTGATCCCATTTCAGAAATGAGACAGGTGGTCTATTAACAATGTTTCCCCATGAATAAGGTATCACAGGGGCAGAATGGGAGCAGAACAGGAACAGAATGATGTCGTCCGAAAGGTAAGCCCTTTCCCGATTCTGTTCCATTCCTGAAATGGACTTTATAATCCGTCTGATAATCTCCTTAGTGTACCTTTCCTGTCCTCTGCTGTAGAAACTGGCGTGGGGGGGAAGAGAACTGATTTAGCCCTACCTCATCAAACTCTCAACTCAGGGCCCTAAAAAAGAACAGCTTCCTAACATATTCACCAAACAGCCCCAAGACTCATGTTCAGAGAAAGAAAAATTGAAGGTCTTTGGATTGTTTGCATGTTTCATCTCATCTGGAGGAACCCCTCTGCAGAAGTAAGGAGTGTTAAGTTTTCCCCCAGAAGAAGGAGGGTACAGTGAGAGAAGTCCATAGGTATTAGTGGCTAGTTGTTTAATTGAATCTTTCTCCTTCTATGGAAATGCATATGGTGCTCACTCATAATCTAAGGTTGTTTTCAGGAGTGATAAGAATGTCTTTTAGTTTGAAATGCATCACCTTAAAAAATTGTTAGTATGAAACAGAAAGTAGAAGAGAGACAGTCTGAAATCACTGCTACCTTCTAATTAGCATGCCTATTTTTGATTTACAGGTTCAGTTGTGAAATTGCGTCAGCTGTGAAACTTCAAATTGCAGTAAACCTGCAATTCTATTGGCATTTATTGGTATTTGAAGGGTACTATTACAAATAACTTTAAGTTTATGATTTTATGATCTTATATATACTGTCTTACAAATAATCTTAATTAGACAATAACAGGACTTATTTCTGAATAAATATGCTTAAATTTGGGCACTAACAATCCTTTTTCCACTGGCTTGGCACACAACATTTTTCCTTCTCAAAAATAATACCTGTTTGAATGACCATGTACATCATTATTCATTTAAAATAATTTTAGACAGACTTCTATTTATAAAATATCCAAAGCAGATTACACATTTTAAAAACCAGCCTAACTGAACATTTGCAAAACATTCCTAAACAAGAGGGGAAATGATATGCGTGTCCCAGCTGTGTTGTTCAGCTAGTTTGCATGGATTTTCTGCAAAGGCTCAGGCAGAGAGTCACAGCAGCTTAAGGATTAGAGCCATGGTTTCCAACCTTGGGTACCAAGGTAACATGCTGTCAAGATTCAAATGTTCAGAAGTCCCAACAACATCTGGTGACCTAAAGTTGGTAACTACAGGAACAGAGCACCAAGTGTTAGGCAGAAAAGATTCTGAGAAAGTCACTGTCTTTTAACCTAATCTAGCACACTACATAGAGTTATTCTATGTAGGGGCTTGCAGGCTCTAGCAGAGGCCACACCAACCCACCTAAAAAGAAATACAAAAAGCCAAACTGGAAGTGGTTGGAATTTTATTTTCAGTCGGGTAAAAGGGGATTTTTAAACAAACAAACAAAAACAAACAAATAAATAAATATACAATAATTAAGGTATAGGGGGCCTACAACATGTTTACAAATGGACTGCCATTCTAGGAGCAGTAGTAATTCTCCTCCAAAATTGTTCCATGGTGCCAATGGGGGTGGGTCTGAGACAGGACCACACGCCTACATGATACCTATCCCTGTTCTAATGATAAAAGAGCAGTTATGGAAGCAGATTACCTGCCACTTCAGTAATATAAGAACTAAACTGAACTTTAGCACAGAAAATCACTTCTCAATATAATTAGTCTAAAATGTTAAAAATATATTATTGGAGGAGCAAGATACTATAATAAACTGACTTCTTAGATATTTATGTACCAAAAACCTTACACAGAAGCAACTGTCAGCTCTGGGACAGACATTAAATGTTGGCTTTCAACAGCCAGCAGAGCTATCAGAAAAATATATTGGGCCATAAAGATCAAAACCCACAAAAACCCACCAACCCTGTTCCCATCAATCTAACTGATACCTTGAGCCTGGGTATTTATGCTTCTACCTCAAATGAAACCTTTTAATTCAATCTCCAGGACTTAGACAACTCATTCATCTCTCTCCATGGGAGACTGTATGGGGCCATGGCTGAAAAGATGATAGGCAAGCCTCCTTGAGAACATAATTCCACAAATAAAGTGCCAAAACAGGTGTTTTAACTTACAGTCACACTGCAGTTGTAGTGAGTTGTTTAATACTAAGGTGTGTTTAATATATGTTTACGTTAACTAGCTGCCATCAGATTGTTTAGCAATGTCCTAACACAAAAAGAGACCAGTTAGCAGCTCATCACTATAAATGTACATGGCAGCTGAGCCAAATGGTTAGCTACTACATTTCTCATTTGTTTGTGGAGAAATCATGTAGTTGCAGTGTCAAGCAGTTATACTGGATCCTGACTGCCTTTTAACTATACACTGCTTGCACTCTTCCCAATGGCTTTGGCAGAACATCTAATAATAATAATAACAACCTCATTTTTGTACCCTGCCTTTTGCCTATTAGGCAATCAAGGTGACTCACAACAATTGAATATAAAACAAACAAATCCTAACAACAGTAATAACTTAAAACAATTTAACCCCCTTAAAATTACATATAATAGTACATATATTTAAAATAACTGGCAAATTCAGAGAAAGCCAGTCTGTATATTCAGGAAAAAGCACATGATCCTCTGATATCTACAGGGTGAGGTCCTAGACAGGGTTTGAGAGGGAATACAGTCAAGACAAGCTGAAGCACAATCCACATATTCAGAATTAGTACATGTTATGGCTCCTCCTGATCTTGGCACTTCAGAATGCATTGGTGGGTACATTTGTTTGAATGCTGCCCTGTATAAGACAAACCAAGATGTCTCTCCAATAAGCATTAGCAGGGCTGCAGTGATGCCAGGAGGCTTAAAATCATACTTGCACAAACTATTTATCTGGTGCACATATTCTGAATTAGAAGGCATCACCCTCAGAAAAAAAGGAACAGCCACCCAAGTGGCTTAAGCTTCTTCCTATGGGTTCTCCTCTCACTTTGCACAGGAAGACATGCCTTCAAAGGTTTTCACCCTTAACATGTGGATTATCTCTGGTCAAACTGCTCCAGACAGTACAATGACATAAGTACTCAGTAGCAATCTCTAAGCAGTTTGACCAGAGTGCATCTGGTCATTCCTCATGCTAAAGAATTTTTGAGCCACCCATACTTAAAGTTTTACATGAAAAAGTAAGCAATCACATCTTCTAATCTGGTTATGATATTATGTGGTTTAATCGTATCTCTTGATCACCCCTTTCTTATGCATAGGTTCTAACCTTTGTAGCTTTGCATTCAAGCACTTGGCATACTCCTAATAACTGTTGTTGCTGATTGCAGTGCTTTTTGTTATTGTTGTTCATTCTATAGCCTTTGCAGGATCAGAACTTCACACATTCTTATTGTGACAAATCCATTTCCACAAACCTATCTATACCACCAAAGTCTCTCTCTGGAGCTGCTGTCACTCATTTCAATAATTTGAGTATGCTGGTTGAAACATTTCAATCTGACGGCTAGGTCAGATGTTCAGTCTATTGGGATAGTCTTCCCATTTTCTCTTGCCTTTTTATGTCTGATCTTTTAAAACACTGGTAACCAGAAACACACACCATCTTCTCTGAGTTATTACGGGCCAGATGAGTGGATGGAGTGCTAAGCTGGTGCCTTGAACTGAAGGGAGGTACATTTTCTTCCTCTCAGGATTTTTAATGTCCTGCATCAAAATGCATAACCGAAGTGCAACCAACCTAATTTCTCAACACAGCGAGAGAAGGCAAGAGGCTCAGTGCCAAAGAAAACCTCCTGTGAACTCAAGCATTGAAAACCCAACAGCTAAATGAAAAGCTGAGCCTCTTGGACATCAATGGTGGGGCCGTGGAGTAGACTCCGGAAAAGACAGAATAGCAGGTCGATGACAGCATGCAAAGAGAAGGAATTCCAGATCAGGCCCAAATACATGAACAAATATCTAAGGAGCTAATTAAAACTACATATGTTGATACATATGCATGGCGAGGTGGGGGGGAGAACAAAAACAAAAGCAGTGCATGGCCTCTTGCAGACAGATATCACCACAACCAATTGTTAAAATTTTGTTCTTAAGCATGATAATTTTAGCAGTTATTTAAACAGTTTCAGGCAACAATTTTCTCAGCCTTCTGGCTTCAAAGGAAGACTGGAAAATCTCTCTAAGGCAAAAGTATGTAAAAGTGAAGAAACTCCTCACTGATTTGTGTAACAGAAAATATGTAAAACAATCATATTTTGGAATCTTGTCTCATGATATTCCAGATCATGAAGCATAAAATAATGAATGAAGAACTGGCAATATATCTAAATGCTGCGAGAAGAATATTCCACAGAAATATGGTAGCTATACATGGAATACATTGGGAAAAGATAATGTTTCCTTTTCTGACTGCAGGCTTCACAGTAAAGAATATTATATTTAGTGCAGGATGTGACCTTTAAGATGTTGATGGGCTGAGTTTTCCATTATCCCTTATTACTGGCTATACTGGCTGGGGCTGACAGGTGGTGCAACTTAATGACACCTGCAACTTAATGACACCTGACGGGTGGTGCAACTTAATGACTCATCCCCACCACTGATTTAGGGGTCTTTTAGAAAGATTCACTATTTTTCTAGCTTATGTCAAAAACTACAGAGCCTGGAACATCGGAGTCCCTGGACATTTATGCTGCTGCTCTGTGTGGTGAACCATCAAGTTACAGAAGAAAGCAGAGACCATTATTTCTCCTGTAAATTGAAAAATTAAAATTTCCAAGTCATTCTGTCCTGTTCTAAGGTAGGCAGCTCCTAGCAGCAAGATCTAACAGTCCAAGCTCAATACAGATGAAATCACACAGTACAAGAAAACCAGCCAGGCAAGGGGTATCCATAAGCTAAGTCTGAGAACAAAGGTGAGGCCGAACAAATAGAATCCTACTCGTGAGCCAGGTAAATTAGGTGAGGGGCATCCAAACCCTGAGATAAGCAACAGTCCTGCTTCTGAAAATGTTGCAGGAACTTGACTCGAGACCACAAAGGGCAAAAGAAGGCAGTGTTTCTACAAAGCGCCCCTCTTTTGAGGCAGAAGGGAAATATATGATGCCTAAGATGTATACCCAGGTAGCAGAGGAAGAAGATTCCCCAATTGCCCGAAGGCTCAGAAATAAGGTCAAGGGACCAGATGATGAGCTCCGACTCCCTGATAAATCTACTGGTCTCTATCCCTTGAGGCAAGTGACACAGATGGCACCTAATCCAGATGCCCAAGGGGCGCACCCTTTTATTACAGTGCAAGCATATATCTACACTACTTTTACCACCTCTGATTTACTGAATTGGAAAACACATTATGCCTCTTATTCAGAGACGCCTCAGGAACTTGTAGAGCTATGCTCCAGTATTATGGCATCACACATGCCTACCTGGCAGGATTGCCAACAATTATTAATGACTTTGTTTACTACTGAAGAAAGGCGGCGTATTATCCAGCATGCGGAGCGCATAGCTCTTGAAAGGGCTCCCCTAGGTCACCCAGACCCGCCAGGATGGATGAGGGAAGGGTACCTGTAGTAAACCCAAACTGGGACCCCAATGTGGAAACAGATCTTGAACGCCTCACTCAATATCAGACCCTATTAATTGAAGCTATGAAGGCAGGGATGAAGAAGCCAGTCAATCTGACCAGGGTGTCTGAAATATTACAAGGCGCAATTGAAGCTCCTGGAGCATTTTTGGAACGCCTTTTAAATGCCTATCGCCAATACACCCCCCAGACCCTGAGGCCCCCGACAACTTGAAGACAGTGAATGTGTCTTTTGTTACCCAAAGTTTCCCTGACATTCGAAGAAAGTTACAGAAGCTGGAAGGGTTTGCCGGGAAAAACATGTCTGAATTATTGGAAGTAGCACAGAAGGTATTTGTGAATCGTGACTTGGAGGAGAAGCGGGAGAAGGATCGCAGGATGACCAAGAAAGCTGAACTGTTGGCAGCAGCCTTGGTGGAGCGGCGCAGCGGCGGCCGTGGCCGGAACATGGAACGAGGACGCAGCGGAGGACACGGGCGAGGAGACGGGAGTCGGCCTGGAAGAGGCAGAGGAGCATTAGGAAGGAACCAGTGTGCCCAGTGTGGCCAAGAAGGACATTGGTGGCGAGAGTGCCCGCAAGGGCCGAGCCAGAGAAGTGGTGGCAATGCACGGGGCTTCGGGGGAAGAGGAAGGGGGCAGAGGACGTCGTGGCAACTTAACCCACATGCACCCACATGGCCAGCACCACCAGCTGAAGCATATGAAGAAACCCCCTTCATTGGGATGGCTGAGGCAGAACTTTTCGAATAGGACAGACCGGGCCCCCTTCACCTCGGCCCCGGGGAGCCCATGGTCACTGCCACTGTGGGGGGCCGTGATATAGACTTTATGATTGATACTGGAGCAGCATCTTCGGTAGTTACATACCCAGTAGCCCCCCTCACACACCAGAAAGTACGAGTAATGGGTGCCACAGGGGTGATAGAAGAAAGACCTCTGTTAAAGCAGTGAACCTGCCAACTTGGATCCCACCTGGTGGAACATCGATTCCTATACCTGCCTGACTGTCCGGTTCCATTGCTGGGACGTGACCTCCTTTCCAAACTAAGGGCACAGATATCCTTTGAAGAAGACGGCACAGCGGCGGTAACTTTCAGAGGGGCTACAGAAGGCATGAAGCTCCTCAGCCTAACAAAACCAGTCAAGTTTCCAACATCAACCACAAATGGGTTAGGGATGTAAAGAATATTCATTCCCAGGTGAAAAAATGTGGTTCCTGATAGTCAGGAAACCCCTTCAGGAAGAACAATAGACCAGTAAGAATCTTGGGCAATTTTCTCTCTGTATTCAAATATCCTGAAGTGTTGTGGAGGAATTATTCTGCACAGAAAGGCATGTGTTTTGGTGGGGTAAAGACCTGTTTCTTACACAAAATCCTGTGCAGGAAAACTTTTTTTTTCTGCACAGTAAACAAGTTTTCACACAAAACACCTCCATGGGTTTTCCTACATAGAATAATTCCTCTGCAACATTTTGGGATGTTCAAATACAGGGAGAATACTGTGGAGTTTTCTTCCCACAGTGGATAGAAAACTACCATAATTATTTTTCCTCACATGCAAGGATGGAAAAAGTTGAGGACTTACATCCCCAGCTAGGGCATTTCAAGAGCTAAGCCAAACCCAGACCAAGGCCAGGCACTGGCAGATTAAATCACAAAAGTCAGAATAAGCAAGGAACACAGGGAACAGTTGTCAAGATCAAACTGCAGACATTGTTCTCTGCAACATGACTGAGTCATAACTGAAGCTTTTATGGCTGAGCTCCCTGAGCCTTACTCAAAGGTCTCCTGCTGGCATTTTAACAACTGCTTTACCGAAGGAGGCATCTTACTCACAAGGAGCCCCTTAGTACCAAGCTGACCTCCCCTACAGTGAAACACTTCTCCTGGTAGGCTTGAAGCAGGGCTGTGATTTCACTTGGCATGATTTCTATGAACTGGGGGGATGACCATCCTCTCTGGTTGATTCCAGGGCCATACTGCCACGATTCAGAGCAAAGAGTCCATATGGCCATGAGTTCCCTACTATCCTTAGGCTGGGGGGGGGGAGCTTGCACAGGAGGGTTTTTCTGGCAGGTGCATGAGAGAAACTTCACTGGGGTAGAAACAGTACAGTATCTGCTCAACAGGACTCTTACTTCTTATTTAACAGCTTCTTACGACACAACAATGACACACTTTCCTATTCACAAAAACAGGCTATGAGCACACAGCACAGCCTCCCTTGAAGATATTTTTCAAACAGTTAGCAAAGAATAGGGCTGGCACAGCAGGGGTAGGTCATAGAATCATAGAATTGTAGAGTTGGAAGAGACCACAAGGGCCATCCAGTCTAACCTCCTGCCATGCAGGAAATCACAATCAAAGCATCCCTGACAGATGGCCATCTAGACTCTGTTTAAAGACCTCCAAGGAAGGAGACCCCACCATGCTCCAAGGGAGTGTGTTTCACTGCCGAACAGCTCTTACTGTCAAAAAGTTCCTCCTAATGTTGAGGTGGAATCTCTGTTCCTGGAGCTTGCATCCATTGTTCCGTGTTCTAGTCTCTGGAGCAGCAGCAAACAAACTTGCTCCATCCTCAATGTGACACCCCTTCAAATACTTAAACAGGGCTATCATATCGCCTCTTAACCGTCTTTTTTCCAGGCTAAAGCACACCCAGCTCCCTAAGTCTTTCCGCATAAGGCATGGTTTCCAGACCTTTCACCATTTTAGTCACCCTCCTCTGGACACGCTCCAATTTGTCAATATCCTTTTTTAATTGTGGTGCCCAGAACTGGACACAGTATTCTAGGTGAGGCCTGACCAAGGCAGAATAGAGTGGCACTATGACTTTCCTTGATCTAGACACTATACTTCTACTGATGCAGCCCTAAATCGCATTGGCCTTTTTAGCTGCCGCATCACACTGTTGACTCATGTTCAACTTGTGGTCTACTAGGACTCCTAGATCTCTTTCGCACATAGTCTTGTTCAGTCAGGTCTCCCCACCTTATATCTATGCTTTTAGTTTTTCCGCCCTAAGTGCAGTACCTTACATTTCTCTGTATTGAATTTCATTTTGTTAGCTTTGGCCCAGCTTTCTAGTCTATTCAAGTCATTTTGAATTTTGATCCTGTCTGCTAGGGTATTAGCTACTCCTCCTAATTTGGTGTCATCTGCAAATTTGATAAGTATGCCCCTAATTCTTTCATCCAAGTCATTGATAAAGGTGTTGAATAGCACTGGGCCCAGGACAGAAGCCTGTGGCACCCACTGGTGACATCTTTCCAAGATGAAGAGGAGCCACTGCTGAGCACACTTTGGGTTCAGCCGGTCAACCAATTACAAATCCATTGAACAGTTAACTTATCTACCCACATTTTACAAGCTTGTTTGCAAGAATGTCATGGGGAACCTTGTCAAAGGCCTTGCTGAAATCAAGGTATGTGATATCCACAGCATTCCCTTCATCTACCAAGCTTTATCAAAAAATAAGATCAGATTAGTCTGGCTGACTTGTTTCTCTGAAACCCATGTTGACTTTTTGTGATTATGGCATTGCCTTCTAAATGTTCACAGTCTCTCTGTTTAATGATCTGCTCTAGAATCTTCCCTGGTATTGATGTCAGACTAACTGGACGATAATTGTTGGGATCCTCTTTTTTTTCCCTTTTTGAAGATGGGGACAACGTTTGCCCTCCTCCAGTCTGTTGGGACTTTTCCTGTTCTCCAGGAGTTCTCAAAGATTATTGCCAATGGCTCTAAGATTACATTTGCCAGCTCTTTTAATACCCTTGGATGTAGTTCATCTGGTCCTGAAGATTTTAATTCATTTAGATTAAGAAGGTATTCCTGTACTACCTCTTTACTTATTCTGTGCTGGATTTCTCCTATTCTGTCCTCTGTTCCAATATCCTCAGGCTGATCGCCCTTCTTCTTTTCTGAAAACACTGAGGCAAAGAAGGTGTTGATTCTGACTTTTCTCTGTCCCCTGTTAGCATTTTGCCATCTTCTGCATGTACTGGCCCTACCATTTCCTTCTTCTTCCTTTTGCTGGGGGCATACCCCAAAAAAAACCCTTTTTATTGTTCTTAACCTCCCTAGCAAGCCTGAGCTCATTCTGCACTTTAGCTTTTCTGACTTTACCCCTACACATGTTCACTATCTGTTTGAATTCTCCTTTGGTGAGTCCCCCTTTTTCCATTTCCTATACATGTTCCGTTTAAAACTTAGCTCCGTTGAAAGTTCTTTAGTCATCCATCCTAGTTTGTTGAGACACCTCTCATTTTTCTTCCTCATTGGTACTGTTTGAAATTGTGCCTTCAGTATCTCCCTTTTGAGAAAGTCCCATCGATCTTGAGGTCTCTTCTCTTTTAGTATTCCTGACCATGGGATCACCTTCAATATTTCCCTGAGTTTATTGAAATCAGCTTTCCTAAAGTCTAGAATGTGTGTCTGACTATGCCTGGCTTCTCCTTTCCATTGTATAACAAACTCCAGGAGAACATGATCACTCTCACCTAAGGATCCCACCACTTGTACCCCATTAATCAGGTCTTCCCTGTCGGTTAGGATCAGATCTAAAATAGCTGATCCCCTTGTTGCCTCTTCCACATTTTGGACAATGAAACTATCTTCCAGGGAAGGGTCCATCAAGCACAGCTCTGTTCTCCCACCTCACAGGATGACAATGACAATTTTGCAGAGGGGAGTAACTGAGCAAGTCTCTCTTTCCTAAAGTATTTTCTCTGGATCAGACCCAAGTAGTTGCAAGGTTAGCACTGAGGTAACTGGTTCAGCATAAAGATTTCAGATCTCTGCTTGTTAAATGAGCAAAATGGGTTGTGAAACCAAAATAGGTGTAAACATTCAAAAAGTGCCAACAGGAAATATTCAGGTCCCATCTCTGCCAGAAATAAGTGTGAGATCTTAGGCAAAGTCTCATCAAGAAAACAAAATAGCAACATCATCCCTTGTTATACAGTACTTGTAAAGGCCAGTTAAAAAGCTCGTGTATTTGTATTGAGTAATGGGACTCCCACCGTTCAATCTAGAAAACATACTCTGAACAGACAATTTTCTGTCACAGGCAACATGTTTCAGCCTTAGTTCAGAATGGGGAGGACTGTCCTTGAGATAATTTAAGAGGAAGATACCAGTGGAAGCAGTTTGAGGTTGAAAGAGGGTATTAATCAAAGAAACATACATCTTACATATAAAGATTTGCTGGCAAGAATTTGTCCTGTCCTTGGAAGTTCCATGCATGTATCTCTAGACAGATTAACCTACAGCCATATTACGTCAAACAGCGCCAGCAAATCAGGAAAGTATTGTGTATATTGTGTGTCTTCTTGGTGATATGATTTTTATCTTCCACAGGCCAAGTCTTCTGCACACCAACAACTCTCTGTGAAACTCTCACTGATAAAGAAACAATTACTTCTTAATTTCAGCCCAAGACAAGACAAGACACACTGGTTACAAGTAGTAGATAAAATGACTATAGACCTAATGCCTGTTTTATTAAAGGCAACACAGACAAGCAGAAAACTAAAGCCCCCATATTTGTTTTGAACAGCTCAAATTCCTGCTGTGGTTCAAAAGGTCACTCAGAATCTTATGAGGGATAAAGTGAGGGATGGTACTGGAACTTATTCTAGCAATAACTAAGTTCCAACCAAACATATACAAATCTCACAAGAAGCAATATCCTGCTCTGTCATCCCACTCTTTCTCCCTCCCACATTACAGATTATGAAAGCATCAGGCCAAAGTCAGGAAGAAGCCTGTTAGGTGGGTCATTTCCATGCTAAGGTCTTTTGCACTGCCTAAGTGCAGCTCTTTCATAATCATACAGAAGTAGAATTAAAACAGCAGTTCCACATCACATTAATTCTACAGTGCCCATCCACATGTGCAAGATTCTAATATTTTTACTTGGAAATAAGTCCCATTTGTTACAATGACACTAACCCCATACAACAATAGTGGGGGATTGGATTCAGGTCCCAGGCACGATGCAATCTGGGGACATAACCATGCTCCTTGATGTTACAGACTCCTTGGTTGCAGTGGAATTTCTAGCTGGCACTAGAGCCAAGTGCCTGGCTTGGCTCTCTCCTGATCTTCTTTTGTCAGGGAAGGTGAATGGGAGCAAAGCTTCACATACATCTGAAGTCCAGCTGCAGGAATCTTCTCCCATCCCACACTTTCCTCCACCAGAGATAATGCAGGTCTTGGAGCTCCCTGTTGCTATCTCTGAACTGAGACTGGAAACAACAGAGGGAAAGTGGGAGATCACGTGGCATGGGAATCACCTCTCCCTTGTGCACTCCCGATTGGTGAGGGGAATTCCTATAGATTGAGAATTTGCAGAGGAAGGACTTTATCACACTACACTGTTATAGTGCTATTATTCCACTTTAACTGCTCTGGTTGCCTCCTATGGAATTCTGGGGTTTGTAGTTTAATGAACCCTAAGAGCTCTCTGGCTGAAGGTTCTAAATACCCTTCCCTAGACTACAAACTCCAGAAATCCACAGGAGGCAGCTAGAGCAGTTAAAGTGGAATAATAGTGCTATAACAGTATAGTGTGATAAGAGAGGCATCTCCTGTATCTTTTACAAGCCACATTGGGACTGCTTGCATGATGAAAGTCCAGAGGTTCTCCTCCCCTGTCCTAGAAAGTGTTAAGAACTGCATCATTCTATCCACAAAAGTTTTCTTGTTTGATGCCTTTTAATGAGGTTCATGATCCAACCAGTTATTTCTTTATTTGGGGGTGTGGGGACTTCTTTTTTTCATCCGGAAAGAACATCCCAGAAATGCTAACAATCTCTAGCTACCAGTTCTCTAAAAGCTGCATGAAATATGGTTGTAGCATATTTGAGAAAAGGAAAGCATTCATTCTGGCAAAGGGCTCAAAGTCAAAGAGGCAAGAAAAGGCAGGCAAGGAGGCAGCTGTGTCCACAGAAACATGGGGATTCCAAGGAACCTTCATTTTGTGAGCAGGAGTATGGAGAATCAGAAGTGAGATCATGGCACATTCAAGGGAGAAACTAATGGAATCAAGAGTTTTCCCTTCTTCTGCCTCCCATTAATTTTCTTTCGTAGGTCGGTAAAATGAGTACCCAGCTTGTGGGGGCAATTAGCTAACACACATTGGAAACTGCTTAATGCAATGTAGATGTGTAAATAGCTATTGCTTAAAACAATTTGTAAGCTGCTCTGATAGCCTTGTGGCTGAAGAGCGGGGTATAAATAAATAAATAAATAAATAAAATAAAAAAACTATCACATGCACCCTTTATGTGACAGGCATGAAAAGTTCAACCAATGTTTATATGCAGAAAGATGTTAGAACTGCTACTTGTCACTTGGGAGACAGGGCCTCACAGGCTCCAAGTATCAAAAAGGGGGGGGGGATCCCATATTGCACCTCATATATGAATACCCCTTCTCTCCAGACAGCCATCAGAGTATGGGCTGAAACAGGCACATGGCACTTGTATGGGAAGATACTGGGCCTAATACACACTGCTAAAGGAGATGAGTTTGGATACTTTCAGAGCAGTTTACCCATAAGGTGGATAAGGAAGCACAAGCAAATCATGGTGAGATTCCAGGCAAAGTGGTTGCTGAGGCATGCTACTGTGGGGGTGGGGGGAAATGTATGTGTTTGCTCCTTTGTACCTGATTCAAGAGATGCCAACAGAAGAAATAAATTTCTCACATTTCCTCCCTCCATTTGTTGGTTGTACTAAGCAATGTTACCCACAAGAAAGAGCTAACCTAACAATGCCATCCATCTTCCTTCCCACTTTATCTAGACAGCACATATCATATGGAGCCAGAGAGGGACAACAGTGTAATTCAAGTATATGCCTGACTGTGAGTATTACTGGCCTCATTTTCTCTTCTTCTAAAAGTACCCTCAACATGGATCCAAATTAATACTAAGAAGTTGGATCTAACTGAATATTAATAGATGTTCTTCAATCCAGCCTTTTTTCTTTCTTTGTCCACCCCTTTCCCTGAGCTCATCATATTATGGAAAAGGAAAGCAGGGTGGCCCCACCCCTTGGATACTTCCAGCTGGATAAACTGAAGACTTCAGGGCTAAGCTACACATCCAAGGGATTGTTGTTGTTGTTTTTAATGGAAAGCTTATGTGAGAATAATCTCCTCGTAATAAGTTCACTAATGATTCCTCTGTTTCCAGTAACTGGAATGAAATTTGCCCTCCCATTTTTCCCACTTCAAGGGGGTCTGAGAATGGCTCCATAATTGCCTTTTCACTTCTGCTGCTCTTCTGCATCTACTTGACATCAATAGCAGACTCCTGCAGATCAAAGCAAAACAAGTAACTCTAAAGTTTACTCTAAATACAAAAAGAAGGGAACAGGAGACTGCATGCAGAGAAAGATAGTTCACTTGGATGATGATGATGATGATGTAGAATTCAACTCCATAACTCCATTTTCAGCAACTTGTGCCAGCTGGTATCTTGTGGTGTCATCAAGGCAGGACTTTGAGGAAGATTTTCAGGGCCTTACTGAGAAGAATGAGCAGGAAGGCCTCCAAACATGGCATGGTTGTTTTACTTCATTTTGAAGTGAAATAACACAAATTATCAATATTATTGAAAGAGGGGTTCCACATGAGACCGTTACATTCAGTACCTAATGTTGTACCACTGCTGATATCTCCTGTCCTTTTTGCACTTCGCTATTGAGAGCCAGCATGGTTTGACTGTTGGACTATGACACTGCAAATCAGGGTTTGGATCTCCACTCAGCCATGGAAACCCACTGGGTGACCTTGCACAAGTCACTCTTTTAGCCTCAGAGGAAGGCAATGACAAACTGACAAACCACATCTGTACAAATCTTGCCAAGAAAACCCTGTGATAGGGTTGTTTTAGGGTAGCCATAAGTCAGAAATGGCTTGAAGGCACACAACAACAGATTTCATACCCTGCCACCTACTATAAGTTTCAGGACAGGATTTCTCCATCTCTTAACAGAGAATGTACATTTGCCAGTTGCACTGATGTGGCCAAGTTGCTTTCACAGCTAGAACAAATCAAAGGATGACTTTGACTCACAGTCTCCTGTACCATACCTTTAACTGACCCAATTTTTCTTACAATGCAGTCTCAACAGAAAATATTTCACCAATGTACATACATTGAGTCATTCTTCGCAACTGAATCTCTGTGGCCATGCATCTGGGTTAGGCAGACCTGAAGAAAGCTAATGTGACTAGGGGGCAGGGGAGAGCTTCAAGGAAGCTAAAAGACTGCTACCTCTGTTTTCATAAATTAGTGACAACGGGGTAGCTCATACATATAACCAGACAGCAGAGACATAAAGGGTCTCCAAAGAGGGGCTGAAAGTTTGCTTTGGCCTGGGATTTATTTTCACACTTTCACCATGTATTATGATTTTCACTGTATTTGCTATTAACTCATTTGTTTGGGCAGATGTAGGGCTCACCCCAGTGTATGCACAGCAGGAACCTGGGGCTTCTGCATCAGGAGACAGGCCCATTCTCTCCTCTCTTTTTTGTTTTCCCCATTAATATTGCAAGGCCAGTAAGCTGGAGGTGGGGAGAGAGAGAACTGAACTACCAAACAAGTCAAGGCCAGAAAGGTAGGCAATTTGTGTGGATACATTTATATTGGGTGTGTTAAATGATCCTTGTTGGAAGTTGCTTTCAGTACAGATTATTACTATGTCTTTAAACCTCTAAGGATTTCAGTATTTGACTCTCCTGTGGAGTGACGCAGAATGAAGTCAAAGATCTCAGGTAGGAGCAACAGGTAGCCACACCCAAAATCAATACCACTGTCTTTGTAAAAATCCTTATTTTTTGACCAGAGAGAAGATGCCAGCCACAGATGCAGGTGAAACATCAGAAAGAAACTCCTCCAGAACACGGCCTCATAGCCTGAAAAAAACCCACAGAACAGCTATGGATGCCAGCCATGAAAGCCTTTGACTTCACACAGAAGACTTTCTGTTCACATTGCACTTGACAGTGAGAAGATGCTAACTGAAATTTTTAAAATTCTAGTAGGTATTTTATCCAGCAGAATTGGCAAAATATTAAAGGGAAACACAGATCATTAAAGACAAAGCAACATCAACATGGTCTTATGACAAGAGAGCAGCATGAGACATTCAAATGCTCACATTATAAAACCATGCAAGATAAGGTATTAAGGGCCATTGTTAAGTATGTCACGCTCATAGATAGCTTTTTACACTCCCTTTCTCCCCCTTCGCACTTATTCCCACTTTAACCAATGTGCCATCACAACTTTTCTACCCACACCCTTGGTAAGTGGTGTAATTTATGTCACTAAGTATAAGGAGTGTTATTGTGGCCAAAGCTAGGCTGGTCTTATAAACAGAGTTCCAACTACATTACAGCCTCTTCAGTTATCAAGGAAGAAGACAGACTAAATGTAAAACATGTGCCCATCTTGCTTCCATTAGCTCTAAAGGTACCTGCTCTATTGGAAATTGTGGTTACCCCCTGATCATAAGATAAGATAGTAGTGGCCAGCCTCCCCATTACAACTGGAAATGTGGGCCAGAGGCAGAGGAACAACATCTTCTTTATTTCAAGGACACGGTTAATGCAGAGAAGATAAAAGCAAGATAACTGAATGGAAGGAAATTCATAAGAACATTCCCTACTCCCTCCTTGCTCCTGTAACCACCTATATCCATTTACTGGATATAGTAAATAAAACCTTTTCTTCCATAGTAGCCCCATCCCACATTGTTTAGGACAGATACTCTAGCCTTCCATAGAGACATTTTAGGGAAGCATAGGAATATTTGGTATCTGCATATTAAGCAGAATGTAGCAGGGCATATGCAATATGCACTTATGATAGAAACAGGAGTCATTACTGGGGATGTTCTTGTAAGTTATAAAGAACTTATTATCTCAAGAAATCCATCTAGGCAAGGAGACTGACAAATGGAGTTGGCTTATACAGTACTTGATTACAAACCCTCTCCCTGTCCTGACAAAGGCTGACTCTCATGTGTGGGGAGAAAACTAGCCATATTGGAGTGGCAGCCCCATGGCTGCTCCTTCCTAAACAAAGAGAACAAAGAGACTAATTTCTTGAAAAAGTAGGAAGTGTTCTCAACAGTTAAGAAGGGTACAAAAGGCCTGAGTACATAGACCAAAGAAAGATACAGAGAAAGACAAACTGCAGTCATTTTCTCTCTTCCCTCTTCCACTAATCACTTTATACTAGCATTGATGTCTCTTTGCTTCCAACAGAGAACTCAAGAAACTTTCCATCTGTGAATGTCCTTCCATTCACTTATCTTAGGACCTAATCTTTTTTCTTTATTTATTCAAAGTCAAATGGGCAGAGGTTTGTCCCTTAACTATGTTGCCTGGCATTTCACTAAGGCTGCAATCTTATGCAAATTTACCTTTAAGACCTACTAGATATTGTAGCTTAAACCCCATTGTGAGTCCCCACTAGAGTAAATCTATTGAAGCAATGGGAACTTGGTAAGTCAACATTTATGTAAGCTCCTTTAAGTCAGTGGTCTACTTTAACTGGGACTAGAGAATTATGGATAGCAAGGAGAAGTCAATACCTTATTGTCCATATACAGGCAATCTCAATGGGTTCAACCATACTTGTGTGTGGCTTTGTACCATGAATCAAAAATTGATTAATAGTGTCTAATAAGCAGTATTTGGATTCAAAGGATAAGCCTAAAGAACTGTTATGATATCTCTATCCCACCAGCAGATTACAGTATAAGAGGGGGAATTCACCCCACCATTTTATGGTGAAGTCCCATCCCGCCCCCATCCCCCTTGAATCACAAGCCTCCTGGTTCTATCCTGAGAAATACTGGCTAGGATGACTTTATTAAACAGACAGTCTGTAACCACTCAGAAAGGAATGCCGTGATCAAAAAAAGTCAACATGGATTTCTCAAAAATAAGTCATGCCAGACTAATCTCCTCTCTCTCTCTCTCTCTCTCTCTCTTTTTTTTTTTTTTGATAGAGTTACAAACTTGATAGATGAAGGGAATGCAGTGGGTGCAGTGTATCTTGATTTCAGTAAGGCTTTTGACAAGGTCACCCATGATATCCTTCCAAAAAAGTTAGTAACCTGTGGGCTAGATAATGCAACTGTTAAGTGGATTTGTAATTGGTAGACTGACCGAACCCAAAGGGTAGTCACCAATGGCTCCTCTTCATCCTGGAGAGAAGTGACCAGTGGGGTGCTACAGGGTTCTGTCCTGGGCTCAGTGCTATTCAATATCTTTATCAATGACATGGATGAGGGAATAGAGGGTATGCTTATCAAGTTTGCAGATAACACCAAATTAGGAGGGGCAGCTGATACCCCAGAAGACAGGATCAGAATCCAAAATGACCTCAACAGATTAGAAAGCTGGGCCAATATTAACAAAATGAATTTCAACAGGGAGACATGTAGGATACTACACTTGGGCAGTAAAAATGAAATGCACAGATAGAGGGTGGGTGACACATGGCTTGAGGGCAGTATATGCGAAAAGGATCTAGAAGTCTTAGTGGACCATAAGCTGAACATGAACCAGCAGTGTGATGCAGCAGCTAAAAAAGCCAATGCCATTCTAGGCTGCATTAATAGGAGTATAGTGTCTAGATCAAGGGAAGTAATAGTGCCACTGTATTCTGTTTTGGTCAGACGTCACCTGGAATACTGTGTCCAGTTCTGGGCATCACAATTCCAGAAGGATATTAAGAAGCTGGAACATGTCCAGAGGAGGGCGACCAGGATGGTGGGAGGTCTGGAGGCCATGCCCTATGAGGAGCAACTTAGGGAGCTGGGCTTGTTTATTCTGGAGAAGAGAAGGTTGAGAGGGGACATGATAGCCATGTTTAAATATTTGAAGGGATGTCATACTGAGGCTTATTTTCTGCTGCTCCAGAGATTAGGACATGGAGCAATGGGTTCAAATTACAGGAAAAGAAATTCCACCTAAACATTAGGAAGAACTTCCTGACAGTAAGAGCTGTTCAGAAGTGGAATACACTGCCTCGTAGTGTGGTGGAGTCTCCTTCTTTGGAGGTTTTAAACAGAGGCTGGATGGCCATCTGCTGGGAATGATTTGATTGTGTATTCCTGCATGGCAGGGGGTTGGGCTGTCTGGCCCTTGAGGTCTCTTCCAACTCTATGATTCTATGACAGAAGTGTGTCAAAACAAAAAAATTATCTTTATGGCCAAACACTGCATTTAGCAGCATTTATCCAGATGCTTAAAGGAGAAAAGCTAGCCATATCTTGCCAGTTCAACACAAGGCTGCCAACCCACCTAAGCTGAGAAGACACCTTCCAGTAGAACAGTTTGTATTCAGGAGCAAGCACACATTTTTGAGAAAGGACTACCCTTCTCTTCCAAAGTCAGGAAGACACACTGGATACCAATGTCTTCTGCCACTGCTGCAGGTTTCAGTCAGGTAATTCAGTAAATACTTTCAGTTTTAAAATCTTACTATTTTCTCTTTCCATCTCAAGAGAAGCCTTTAGTGAAACCTCTTGTGGTCTCATCAAGAAGAAAGAAACTTCTGAGAAAGTGAATGCTACATGGGTTGCATCTGCACTGCAGAAATAATGCAGTTAGACACTGCTTTAACTGCCATGGCTCAATGCTATGGAATTCTGGGATTTGTAGTTTTGTGAGATATTTAGCCTTCTCTGCCAGAGAGTTCTTGTGCCACAACAAACTACAAATCCCAGGATTTGGTATGTGGTCATCCTCTGTTCCTTCTATCATCTACCCTTCCAAGCATTGTTGTCTTTTCTAGTGAGTCATGCCTTCTCATGATGTGGCCAAAGTACGATAGCCTCAGTTTAGTCATCTTGGCTTCTAGGGAGAGTTCAAGATGGATTTGTTAAAGGGCCCATTTGTTTGTCTTTCTAGCCATCCCTGGTATCCACAAACCTGAGCACCATACAAGCTCTGTATTTGCAGTTCTACTGCATGAGACTAAAATTCCAGAGTCAGCTCTCAGTTGCCTCCCTAGCCAGTAATTTCCCCTAAAATGTGTTTGAAATGTATAACTTGGAGATCAAAATCTTTCAGCATGAGACCCCGGGGCAGTGAGAGGGTGGGAGGGGCAGCATTTTACTTATGAGATGTCACTGTTTAAATAACTCTGAAGACTCCCAGCTGTTGCTGCTGTTTTCATTTAAATTTCCATGTCCAGACACAACAAAAGATAGTTATACCACAATCTTTTCCCAATGTGCAGCTCCACATAGGGTTGTAGCTGCAACAGTTTACAAAAAGAAATTCTGCATTGAGCTGCAGAAGACAAGAAGAAGCTAGGAAGGTGGTGCTGCAAGATAACTGCAGAAAATGGGCAACTACAGAAGAAGGGGTGCTGCTGCAGAATATGCCCATAGCTCACACTTATATATGCACTTTGTATAAGCATGGGCTGAGAAAAAGAAATAAGAGTTCCTGGGGACTAGTGTGGGAGATAAAGCTCAGAAAAAAATCCTTTTTTGGGGGGGGGGAATTATAGCTTCCAGAGTCCTCTAGCGAACATGGTTACTTGCCACTCTGGCTGAGGATTCTAGGACTGTAGTCTAAAAAGTAGCTTTTATGAGATATAGTAGGGAGGTGGCAGGAATTAGTGACTTACAGCAAAGTAAGTTACTAAAACAGATACCCTAACAACCCCACCCCCCTCAAGGTCAGGTAAACTGGGGTTTTTTGTACATGTGTGTGAATGTGTGCACATGCATGCATGCACACACATATGTATACACAATCTTCAAGTCTCCTGTTGAGTTATGGTGACCCCATGAATTTCAGAGGGTTTTCTTAGACAAGGAATACTCAGAGGTGGTTTTGTAGCTCCTGCCTCTGAAATATAGCTTATAGCACCTGGTACCTCCTTACTTTCTTCAAATTCTTCCTTATACACGGGAATCCTTGTTTTCTACCAAATTAATGCTCCTTTTAACTTTCCTGGGGTTATGAACTGTGACAATTTTGTGGTAAGGCCTATGATTCTATCAGACTAATAATGGGAATATTTCTGACAATTAGTCTAAAAAATTCTGCTCAGTCCACACTTTGCAATATAGCTCAATGCAGAGCATTGCTATGAACCTAAGAGGCTGTCATTACATGACTGCACAACCCTTTCAGCCCTGAGGGCCACATGTGGTATTGACTGAGGACTACACATGCGCCCTCTATGTTTGAGCTCTCACACACAGTTTTCACTAAAAATACTGTGTCTCTGCCCCTACTAGAAATAGGGATATGGCAGTCTCACTGAAAAGACACTGCTAGTCAACCAAACTGGGCTAGATGGGCTAATCTGACTCAGTGTAAGACAGTTTCATATGTTCATAAATGTGCTCCCCTCCCCCTGGTATTTTAAAAGAGATTTCTGATTTCATAAGCATAGATAGTCAAGTGGTATATGACCACTACAAATATAAAAATAAAAGGGAGAAGAAAACACCTTCTTCATACCGCATAATTAAGCCATAATTATCATCATTTCTGGCTGCAAGTCTGATAGTTTTGTTCAACCCCGTGCAACTGACTCAGAATCACCTTGGCAGCCAAGCAGGCAATCCATTTGCCAGCTGGCTGTGTCCAGGGGCTCGCCACAACTTGCTGCTGACAGGCAAAGTTTCTAGGAATGCCGTCTCTGAACGTTTTTGGGAGACCTGTAGTAGAAACTGCACTGTTCTCCTACCTGTTGGAACATGAGTTGAAAGCAGGGAGTGCCTGTATTTGAGATGCATGAGCTCTCACTGTTTGCCCCAAAAGGGGTAAAGTCATTTTGAGTGTTCAACTTGAACCAGAAAGGTTTGAAGACTTCTTAGGCATGCAGTGCTATTGCTCACAAATGCTCAAGAGCACTGGTGAAAAGCTTACTTTGGCATCTTCTACTTTGCCATCATCCCAGTTGACACCTCCCTGTGGGTGGGGGAAGATGACAGTAGAAGCAAACTGCAATGTCATATTGCCCTTATACATATCTATGGTGTGACCACACCTGGAACACTGTGTACAATGCTGGTCATGACACATGAAAAATAATATGGCAGATTTAAAGGAGGTGTAGGAAAGGGGAATCCAAACTGTTCAAGGGCCTGATGAAACTTCCCTATGAAGAAAGGTTACAATATGTGACATTTAGCTTCAAAACAAGACAAGTAAAATCAGATAAGATAAAGTGGATAGGGAGAAGCTTTTTTCTGCCCCTCACAATACTAGAACCTGGAGTCATCTACTGAAGCTGAATGGTGGATGATTCGGGTTGGAGAAAAGGACGTACTTCTTTATAAAGTGTGTAGTTAAACAATGGAATTTGCTACCACAAGAAGTGGTGATACATGTTTTAAAGAGGGTAAGACAAGTTAATGGAGGATGGGGTTATCAGTGGCTAATAGTCATAATGGATATATATTCCCTTCAGTACCAGAGGTAATAAAATAATAGCAACAGCTTCACCACAATGATTATTCGCTGGATATAGAAATTCATCTGTCTTGGGTAGAGACCCTGGAGTTTTTCTGAGTAACTGTAAAGCATAAAGAGGTTCCTTTTTTTTCAGCTACAACCCCCAGAATTCCAGAATCCATGACAGCTGGAGGTGATGATTCTGGGAGACATGGTCCAGAAAGTAAGTTTTCTATGCTTTGTGTCTGTGGTGTCTCACAGAAAAGTCCGACTTGTTCAAAAACTAAAGCTACTAAGGAACTCCCTGCCAGGCTTTGCCTGTTGTAGCGAACTAGCTTAACTTTTCTAATCAAGTAAATCTATTAAATTCTACATCCTCAGAGATAAAATGTATTTCAAGAAAAAAAGGAGAAAGCTGTTGTAGCAGGTAAGTATATAGTTGTGAGATTCTTATACAAATTAAAAGCATCTATTCTTTTCCTTGAAGCACCTATACAATAGGTGTCAACATATCCCACCTTTCCCCCTCACAACAGCCCAGGAACAGAGAATTGGAGGTTTGTTTACCAATACAGAGGGGTTTTTGGTTTCATAAGTTATTTGGCAAATAAATTCATCTGCCCTAACTTTGTCCCCCAAGAAAGGGTGGAGATTAGTGTATGACAGCCGTAACCACTTGAGAGGAGTTTGCATGTCTCTGTGAGACAGAGAATCAATAAACACTCCATTACAACTTCACAGCTGGAGTATTTATGCAATGCCATGTGATGGTAGATAGTCAGCAAAAACAGAAGACTATTTAGCTTTCTTTCTTTTTCTAGAAAACACAGCACTGGCCCAAGATGCTTTTAATCTTCCCACTGGATATGCACAAGACAGAGCAAAAGGACACTGAAAAGAAACAACGAATGTGTGATTGTAAGAAAGCATGTTCCAGAAGATCAGAGGCCACTTCCTTGAGTCTGCTTTGGACAATACAATGGTAAGACTGACTGACTGCATGAACCTCTTGGAAGGCTCCCTCTTTTTTCTTTAATCAATACCAGAATCAGAAAGGGCACACTCAGCAATCCACTGGAATAACACTAGGATCCTCTCCGAGTCATCATTTCAGGTCGCTTCAGAATTAATCTATATAGCAAAATGCACGCTTTTCTTTTTCCGCCTGCCCACCAAGTTATACCTTTTGAATGAAAAGGCACAGCAATGTGTGAAGATCTTACCAAGGCAGTTGTGGCCATCATGTGCCAGGCGGAAGCCATCATAGCAGGTACATCGATAATTCCCTGGGATATTGACACATTCATGGACACAGCCAGCGTTGTCGTCACGCTCACATTCATCAACATCTGCACATAGAGGAGAGAGGATCAGTAATCTGGGAGAACTTCAGAAGCAATAATTACCAACTCTGCTTCTGTCTCCAAAATCCACTAGAGGAGTTAAGCAAAATTTTCAAATTTATTGTACAAAAATATTCCTTAAATTTATTTTATTTACTCTTAAAATAAGTATTTTTAAAAATTCTTTGACAAATTTAATCCTGCTTCAGTAAATGCAACAAATCATAGACAGATATATTTAATATGGTTTAGGCTGATCCACCCCACATACATATCTTATCAGAAACTATCATTCATGCTCAGCATTTGGCACCATTTCCTTAATAAAACTCCCATAAGGGTATGATATTTGCATCAAATTCAGAATGGATGCATGACCTCCATTGTCCAACAGTATCCAAGAAATGTTGCCATTTGTTTTCTACTGTTTACTTTCATATCATCGAATATGATGATTCAATCATATTCAAATATGATGATTCGGTCATCAAATCAGTCAGAAATTCACAGATACGGCATCATCCGGACCAAGATGAAGTGACGTTCCACAAGCAAGTTCTGTGATCTGAGTGTCTGGGCCTCACAATTTTGTTTCAAGATGGTCTTGATACAATGATCATTCACTGGAAATAAAACTTTAATGCTGATTCTGAGGTAACCAAAGTAATTGGTAGGGCTATACAGAAATAATTCCAGTAGCCCATCTTTCTTGCCCCACTTAAACCCTGCTACAGAGTAACTTACCCATTCCTTTGATTCAGGATTTCAGCACCAAAAGTCCAGAAGGAAATGTCAGGTTAAATGAACAAAAAATATCCACACACTCTTGGCAGTATGTTGCAATAGCAGATTCCTCCATCATTGACTATATGTTGTAGGATATATATGAATCATTTTGCAAAAAAAGAAGACATTTCCTGCCTCAGCACACCCCTGTGATGTATAAAGGCAGCAAGCCACATAGCACGTAATGTTCTCCATAACCTTACGGATGTTTTTTCATATGTTCTCCATAACCTTACGGATGTTTTCCTCTTAATGACTGTCTTAAAGCAGTAATGGGCTGGATGAGGAAAAACAGATTGAGATTAAATCCGAACAAAACGGAGGTGCTCAAGGTAGCGGCCCTGAAACCAGGAGTTGGGTTGCAACCGCCAGTCCTGGACGGGGTCACGCTCTCCGTTAAGGACTGTGTTCGCAGTCTGGGGGTGCTCCTTGATTCATCGCTTCAGATGACGAGTCAAGTGAATGTGACGGTCAGGAGCGCTTGTTATCAGCTTCGGCTGATACGCCAGCTGCGCCCTTTCCTGGAAGCAAGGGACCTTGAGACTGTGGTGCACGTGCTGGTAACCTCTCATCTAGATTTCTGCAATGCGCTCTACATGATGCTACCCTCGTGCTTGGTCCGGAAACTTCAGTTGGTACAAAATATGGCAGCCAGAGTGGTCTCAGGAACATCTCAGAGAGATCATATAACTCCAGTATTAAAATCTCTCCACTGGCTGCCTATCAGTTTCCGGGCCCAGTATAAGGTGTTGGTTATTACCTTTAAAGCCCTAAATGGCTTGGGCCCAACTTATCTCCAGAACCGCCTCCTCCCATACAATCCTCCCTGCGCACTCCGGTCCTCTGGGAGGAATCTGCTTCAGCCACAAAAATCTAGGCTGTCTGCGACCTCCCAGAGGGCCTCTTCAGTAATCGCCCCCAATTTATGGAATGGCCTGCCGAATGAGATCTGTCAGTTGACAAGCTTGTGTAGCTTTAAAAAAGCACTAAAGACGGATCCCTTTCGCCAGGCCTTTCCTGATTAGATCCCGGCCTCAGGAACTCAGTCTCCTGGCTTTTTAAAATTATGTATATATTTGTTTTTAATGTGTTTTTAGTTAGAAGGTTTTAATTTTATAGTGTTTAATGTCTTTTTATGGAGGAGGGTGGGGGTGGGTGGTGTTTTTAGTCTTTATTATAATGTTTTAATTGTTGGAAGCCGCCCCGATTGTTTTTAGCAGAGGGGCGGGGTATAAATAAATTTTATTATTGTTGTTGTTGTTGTTGAGCAGTAAAAATTAAAGATATCTGAACTGGGTTGTAGGTTAAGGAATGCTGCAACGGTATTCACTGAAATTTCTAGGGCCCAGAGAATTACCTGAGGGTACATAGTTTAGAACTAAGAAGTATAATTAAGCTGAGAGCTAAGTACTGTATAATTAAAGCTCTGCCAAGTAAGTGCTAGGACAGAGATTCGGAGCACATGCAAGGTTATGGGTTTCCCAGAAGAACAGAGAGGAAGAAGTGAAATTAATAATCCGTTTATTAAATGAAACAAAATGAAAACCCAACTGAAAAAATACCCTTATTGTAACCATATTGTCTGGAACTATAACAGAATTGTCTACATGTTTTAAAGAGATATCTCACAAAGTTCACTACAACCAATGCACTGTTAATAAAAAGCTCATTAAAATGTAATGTGTTGTCTTCTACTCCACAGCTACATATAGACATGGCTAGATTTCTTCCCAGTCTTTGTTTCTACCAGCTGGCCTACTCTCCCTACCTTTGCAGTGCTTCCCATCCCCAGTGTAGCCAGATTTGCAGATGCATTTGTATGATTTAGGAGTGTTCTGGCAGATGGCATCAATGTGGCAGTTGTCAGTCCCATCAACGCATTCATCAATATCTGCAAAGGAAAGGGGGAAAGTGACATCATAAAAGCCTGTACTATTAACATTTTATTAAATACACCATCCAGTTTTTATCCTGGAAAACTAGGAAAGTGAATTTGTATTCAGTTATAGACCAGGCACAGCTAACACAATGTGAAAGGGATCTCCACTTGGATCAGTGTTGTGTTCCAAAAAAGGGGCATCTTAAAGTACTAAGTCAGTTTTGAGGATTTTTGGCAAACCTTTGCTCAACAGCCAAGACAAATCTGGTATAATGATTTGATCAAGCTGAGGCAGCAGCTCAAACAATCTAGATGGTGGTTCCTAGACTGTGATGAAGATGTTGTATGCCTCAACTGCCACATGCAAGACCTGACTTTCACTGGCAAGCACTTTTCCTGAGCTTGGCAAAATCTGCTGAAAGCCAAATCCTGTATGTAGTTCTGGGTGCCAAAGTAGAGGGGAACCACTGTGCAGGCTTTGCAAGTAGCTGTCCAACATCTAAATGGCAGTGTAAAAAGACTACAGTATAATGAAAACTGTAAGGGAGGGGGCTACTTATAGCACTGGAAAGTGATCAGAATCTGTATTTAAAAAGGAAAACAAGTTATAACTGGTCTCCTGGTTTTACAATACAATACATAAGCACCTAAGTGAATTTTACCCTGGCCACTAATATGGTGGGACTGAGTACTTCTGGATGCTACCGCTGTGAGACAAAGAAAGGAGCCAATTAGTTTTTGTTCCAGAGCTATTCCATCTTCATGCATCATAAACAGGGCTGGCAAATCTCAAACAACCAATGCCAGGTGCAAATAAACTAAAAATTGAGCTCCAGTAATGAGGTAATCAAATGAGAAAAACACAATGGGCATCTTATAGCCAGAGACACCACATACTCTTCATACTCACCAGCCATAGCTATTATTTACATAACTCTTAGGCCTGAAACCTATTATTAGGCCTAACTAAAGTAGATCAACTGAATTAACCAAACTGAAATAAGTGTTGACTTATCAAGTTATCACCAGTTCAATGAGTCTACTCTTGTTGGGACCAACAATAGGATCTATTACCATAGTGTGCCTATCTAAATGAAAATATATAGCCAGATAGCCTGAAAAATGTATAACCAGAAAGAATGTGATCTCTTCTATCAAGACATTATAGTGGTTTTGGTTACAGCACCAGAGCAGAATGGGAAAAGACAAATTCATCCCAAAAGCCAAGAATTGCAAAAACAACTTAGAAGGGCCCAACAAATTATTTGCTGCTGTATTAATGTGCCACCATCAGGTATTCCTTTATAATGAGCCAATTCTGGCATACTGTAAACACATACTGGGTTGATAGCACTTTAGCCTTTGAGCAAAACCAATTCTGATATATAGCACCACCAATGGGTATGATGCTTGGCAAAGCATAAAAGGACTGGGCCCTTTCCCAAGGAGCCTATCATTTAAAATACATCAGAGAGTAGACAGTAGATGAAAAGGAGGAAAGATCAAGAAGAGAGGACTATGCATTTATTTCACACAGGTATACAAACATGTAGTAATTTTGTATTATGGGGTCACATATCTTACTTTTTTGGAGCTGGGTTCTAGTCAGCAATTCTTTTACAGTATTTCTGAAAGGGCTTGAAGTGGGCAGATGACAGGCAGTGTGTCTGAAGCAATCTCTGCCTCCCTGGTTACACATGAGGAGCACTGGAATGGCTTGATCGACCCAGCCTGGCTTTCCTTCCTTCTTCCCTCCCTGTCTTGTAGACTGGGTCTGACACTGACACTGACTAGAAACTGCCATGGTGATTTATCTGAACTTAGGCTGGATCAGTCTGATGGCACTGCAGGAAGATGAATGCAAGACCTGTGCAAGGCTCTGCAGGAAGATGACTGCAAGACCTGTGTTCTTGACAAGGACACCAACACCAAGGTTTAAGGACAGGAGAAGCAACAATGGCCAGGCCCTCTGAGGAGAAATATGACAGTCCTTTCTTCTCAAAAGACAAAGAGAAAATGGGAGATATTGTGGCTGTTCTGCTCCCTCCCAGAAAGAATGACTAACGGAGGCTTTAAATCTGTGTGCACTTCCCTAGGAGTAAATTCCTTAATGAATCCATGGGGCTTCCTTCTGAGTACAGTAGAGTTGGGTTGGCAGTCTTTTTAACACAAACTTGCAGTTTCTGTTATTCTCTTCTGGTCAGAGAAGTCTTCCATATTATCTTTGGGTTTTCTCCTTCCTAAATCTTAGCCTTGAGGGGTGTATGTAATGTGTGGACCTTGAATTTTTCCTTGGGATCCCTATACACATAGTGGGCTGAAGTTCCCACAGAGCTGTAGCATCTGATTCCCTCACCAGTTATACTGCCCAATTAGCATACATAAAGAAGATTCCCTCCCCAGACACACACACACACACACACACACACACACCAGCAGAACATGAGTGCAACTGCACTCTCTGTCCTACATTCCCCAACAACTGATAGATATACAGAGGCATATTGCTTCTGATGCTGGAGTTGACATATAGCCATTCAAGTTGCCAATGATAGCTTTTTCTTCCATGAAAAGCTATCATTTTCCAATCCCTTTTCACAGCTGTCTAAATTGACAGCCATTACTGCATTTTAAACAAAGTGAATTCCACAATTTACCTATGTGGTGTGTGAAGAAGTGCTTCCTTTTATTTGGTCGGTTTCAGTAGATGACTTGGGTTCTAGTATTTTGGGAGATGCTTAATTTTACACATTCTTATGCTTACACATCTCTTATATGCTGTAAATTGTGTCACAATTCTTAACAAGCTACCTGCCAAGATACCAAGATTCTCTTTCTTGGTCAGTCAATCATCAGATTCCAAAACTATATATGTTAAATGGATGTGTACTATACTCAGATGCACTATTCTGCATTGATTTGGCTTTGTCATTGGTAACTATGTAAAATGTATGTCTAATAATCTTGTTTAGCTTGCTGGGTAGGCTGTTTCCTGCTTCAAACTCTCTAGCTCCCATACCCTATATGAGTAACTAAGCCCAGGGACACCAGAAGTGTTTTAACCTGGATGGGGTGGGCTCAAATCTTGCAAGCTGATCATTATGAATTTTGTGTACTGCAGTTGTGTTTTTATAAACCAATGAAAATAGAACACATTGATTGAAATAGCAACAACAACACTGTGAGCTACGCTAGCATGTGCAAGATTGCAGACAAAATATTCTCAGAAGAAACTGCAAAACTAATATCTATCAAGGTTGAAGTGTAGAGAATCTCTTGATGCAAGACCTGGAGATAAGGTGTGATTAGTTTGTCGATTACACTAAATTATTTAGGCTAATGAGAACAATACAATAACAGATTGTCAAAAGCTCCAAAAGGAGCTCTCCAAATTAGGGGAAAGTACATTAAAATGGCAAATGTAAATTCAGTGTAAACATGTGTAAAGTGATGCATACCTAGGCCAAAAAATCTGATTCCATTCCTCCTCCATCATGTGAACATACTGTACTGTATATATCTATTGACTGAGAAGAAAAGTAGATATTCCTATCCTCCCTCTGACACTCCCTCCATCCTTCATTTCTCTCTCTCGAACTTTCTTATTATATTCTTGTAATATGGAGACATACTGTGTAGATGGTCTGAGACAAAGAGGATGAACAGTGAGGGAAAGGGTGAGAAGACATGAGGAAAGGATTATAACAGCCTTGTTTTCTCCGTTGCTGGAAGTTGTTTAAGAACACTGCAATAAAATATAAATAATTTTAAAGTCACCATGTGACCATGCACATTTTTATAGATACTTGCAATGAGAAGCTCTTTCCCTGACTTTCTGCCTAAACCTGAACAAAGCATGACAGCTTATCCTGAGGTTAGTGTCCCAGAACTTCTCCAAGCAAAAGGCAAAATCCAGTCTTACATGTCTCCTCTTTTCTTTGCCTCCCATGCTTTTCAAAACAAGAGAAAGTTAATATAGCTACTCTCCCCACTTTTGGTGTTTGCCTATTACACAATCTTTGTCATTTGCTACCATGAGCACTGTGCCACCAGCTGATCAAAAGGTGTTATGCAACGAGCAACCTGATCTTCAAAGAACAATTCCCAAACCATTTCTGAGGTGCTCACTGTTTGGTCCAGCTTTCCCCACCAAAATCCAGATGTGGTGGACTGCAACTTCCACCACTGAGGAGGTGTGGGGTGTATTTTAGCTATATTTTGGAGCCACCCTGGGCCTCCTAGGTCTAAAATGGGTTAGAGTAAAGCCTTAAAACATGGTGAAAATGCCTCCCCCCCATGTTTAGAGGGCATTGTGGGTATTTGGGGGCAAAAATGGTGTCGTTTTTTGCAGTAGGGTATGTGGTAATGATGTAGCTCCCTGAAGGTCTCCTTGGGGGCTAACTAATGTGTTCCCCAAGCCTCCCACAACTGCCTATCCCTAGCATAGATGAAGTTAAGAATAATAATGATGGAGGGATAGAAGGTATAGAAGCAAGCAAGCAGCAGGGACGGGACTACCTTGCCTTCCAGCTGTAATTCTCCTGGGGAGAGAGGGAAGAGGAAGATGTTGTTGTCCTGCTTCCCCCTCTAGCTAGAGGACTGCAGTGGGGACAGAAGACAGTCCCCACTGCTCAGCCACCTCCCTTCATGGCCATTTAAAGGCCTTAGCATAACCCTTACGGCTTGGCAGCTGCCCAGAAAGGGGGGGGGGAGAGGTACACAGCTGTTGTGTGCAGAGCAGTAAGTTTTATTAAAACAATAAAAGAAATCACAACCAAATTAAAAGCAATTTTTAAAGCCCATCAAAAAAGATGCTGCACTCCTTGTTAAAATCCTCCTCCTCAACAGTCAGTCAGTTGCCAAAGGCTTGCCTAAATAAAATAATCTTAGGGTTTCTTCCCCAAACTTGAGATCCACAACTTCTCCAAGATTCAGCAGAAGTTCTGTTATGCCTCTGGAACACCAGATAGACTGCCATCACTGCCTGCAGTAAGAAGGCATACCAGTACACTTGTATCAGTGAAGTAGCTAAAATGGGACAAGTCATGGTCAAGATGCAGATGGCACAGGTATGCTGTAATGTATCCTACACCCCTTCAATCTTCAGTCACATCTCTGTCAACAGCAGAATTGTATACCAACCCAGACCTCAGAAAAGCCTCCCATTGACTTCCCATATTTTAAAAACCATCCCTACAACCTTACAACAGGGCATATGTGATGCTGTAACTCAGCACCCAACCACAGCATAAAACACCAGAATAAAAACCCTGCCACAAAAATATTACAATCGAGGCTGCTTCCACACTGCAGGGGAAAAATGCAGTTTGACACCACTTTAACTGCCATGACTCAATGCTCTGGGATTTGTAGTTTTGTGAGCTATTTAATCTTCTCTGTCAGAGAGCTCTGGTGCCACAACAAACTACAAATCCCAGGATTCCATAGAGTGGAGCCATGACAGTTAAAGCATTGTCAAACTGCATTCTTTCTGCAGTGTGGCAGCAGCCTAAGATGACAGGTTTTATAGCTCTGGTGTTGTCCCTGGCTCATCGCCATACAAACACTGACCCCACAAAGGGGAGCTCTGATGATGAGAAATAGGAAGAAAGGGTGGTTTTCACAAAATAGTCCATCCTTACAACACACATAGGAATTTGAACATACTGTATTGCTTAAACTTCTTTACCCAGAACACTAACTAGCTATTTCACCTTGGGACTGAACAAACATACAACTTTGCCCTGCACTTCAACTTGTGGTACAAGATAGAGTATACACACTGACTAAGCAAGGGAAAGGGAAAAGATGTACTGCAAAGTGAAAATTTTATCTGTAATTACTCTGACCTGTTGGAACTGCATTACTCTAACCCTCTTCTTCCCTTCTTCCTTCCCTCCCTCCAGCAGCAGGATGTAGTGTTTCCCACAAACAAGAGGAGGCTGTCAACCTGACATGCAGGTAAGCTCCCCGTTGGCCAAGGCTTGGCCCTCCACTGCAACCACTGCTTATGCTTGCTTGCTAAACACTTGTAAGTGCTTTTGTCTTGCAAGATCACAGTGTGGATGCATGGCCCAGAAGAAGCTGTCACTAGACCCACAGATTTCCACTGAGACTCCCAATAGGGAAGGGGTATATTACTCTCACAATCACCAAGTGCCCCTCTTCCCTCCAAATAGAGTGAAGAATATGAGGATCAGTTGAGTACTAAGGTGGCACTATTCTCTCTTCTTTCTTATTCCCTCACCAATGCCTCCTACGCATCCATTTTCCGGGACAACACTAGTTTAACTAGCAGTCCCTCTTTAAGGAATCAATAGACAGCATCTTGCTGAAAAACAAAATGTAAAGCCAAAATGTTCTGATGTGATGTCCAGAGATTTGAGGTGGGAATTTTCCAGAAAAAAATCCAATTCTATATTTTTCCATGGAAAATTTTCTGCACCATATATATATATATATATATCCATAGTTATTTGAGATGTGGTACAACAACCAATCATGTTAGATGGACTAAATATAAGATATGAACATTTAGATAATCTTCTACAAGACAAGCATTGACAAACCCTAGTGCTAAGAAGAACATATTAACAAATGAATGCACTGATAAGCTTGTTTATATTTTAGACAATCTCTTGCTTCTTGGGACAAAAGTGATGAGTTGCCTGTGCCTACTGACTCATATCCAACCTTTATTGAAACAGAATGTTCAACTAGTCTGAATTACATTTTTTTCCCGTTTTAATGGAATTTATAAGTAGTGTCGTAGAGAGTGAATAAGTGAAGCTGATGGCACTACATTTATATCTCACCAAAAAAGAAAAGAAACTGTTGCTGTATCAGGTACAGATATATTTAGGTATGTATATTAAACAATTAGTATTCCTTAAGTTGTAATAATTTTTTGTTAAATATAAGGGAAATATATCCTATGCTCTCTACGTTATTACAAATACAGTTGGGCCCCTGTATCTGTGGGGGTTCGGTTCCTGGACCTATCACGAATACTGGATGCCTCTCTAGGCATTTTCTAGGTAGACTCTATGGTAGGTGCATTTTTTTGTCCAGTGGATAACTGAAATCACAGATACTGGATCCATGGGTACGGGGGTCCAACTGTACAGTTGTCCCTTCACATTCGCTGGAGTTTGGTTCCAGGACCCCCCGTGAATACCCAAATCCATGAATACTCAAGTCCCATTATATGCAATGGCATAGCAAAATGGTGTCCCTTATATAAGATGGCAAAATCAAGGTTTGCTTTTTGGATTATTATGTTTTTAAGAATATTTTCAAGCCATGAATACTTAAAACCGTGAATGCCAAATCCATGAATGTGGAGGGACAATTGTATTCCAATAAAATAATTTCCACATACAGCTTTGAATATGATTTAAAATGACTTTTAAATATAATGTGCTAAATCAGATAACATTATTTAGAGTAGTGACAAATTTTCTCAAAATTTTTCCAGAAAAGCCATGTCATTAGTGAGGTCTTGATGAAAATCATCTCCCATGCCGAAGCTGCTATTAGTCCGTGGAGGGAACTTCTAATGGTTTCCTTCCTGGAATGAATAACAGCTCTCTATGAATTTATTGGGGGAGGGTCTTTTTAAAAGAACCACAAGGCTTGGAATGGGAGAGTTCTCCATGTGGCTTGGTCCTGATCCTGATCAATTCCTCTTCCCCACAGTTATTTGAGTAACACAAATCAGACATACCAAATGCATGCATGCATTTAGTGCACTAATTTGGCCTTCAGTTTGTAAATACAGCAAAAAATAAATTAATGTGAACCTTAAAATAATTGCAAAAGGAATTTTTTTTTCAGGCAAAAAGCTGATTTGCATGAGAAACTGCACACTGAAAAAACTAGTGTTATTAGACAGGATGAAAGCCTCTGCCAGAAGATCATGATACAGGCTGTTCCTAATGACAGATATATATGTGTGTGTGTGTGTGTGCACGTGCACGCGCACGCGTGTATAATATATATGCAAAGGAAATTTACAAAATTATTTACAAAATTATCACCGTATATGATAAAAGGGAGCATTCCAGTTCAAATGAATGAATGTCAGTTTAATAAACCGAGATATGCACAACAATTAGGCCCATACATTCTATTTCTATGCGGCTTCTCTCTTAGCATCTCTTGGTTTCTTATGAATAAACACCTCCTGGATTAATTAACCATAGTTTCCTCTTAAATCTGAACTAGAAAACTATAGTCCTAAAATCAGAACATGGTAGATCTTAGCACAGCTTGAGTTGGGACAACATGGGAAATCACGATTGGCTGAAGACTTTCTTGTTTACTCAGGGGAAAGGCTAATTCTTAAAAATGATTTGGCATGGAGATTTCTGCTCTACTGCAGAGGGGATGAACTAGATGACCTTTGTGTCTCCTTCAGCACTACAGCTCTGTGATTTTATAAAGCATGCAGGAAACAGAGTTGGTAGTGCACATAAATCACTGTGGTTTCTTCTTAATAGCTAACACTTGGCTTCAACCTACTGAGCTTTATTTTTTCACTAAAGATTTAGTAAGATTGTTCACCTGGTACTTTGAAGCCTTAACAATAAAATGACTAATCTTGAGTCCTTCAGGAAAGAACATGATTAACAACAATAATTGGTTGTGCTCAGGATGTGGTTCACTTGGTAAGTGAACAGATATGGGTTATGCCTGGATCTTTTACACAGCCCTGTGAATGATTATCTTGCAAACTGTTCCCCCCACCACCACCACCACCACTGGTTACAATCTAGACATTGTAAGCAAGATCTTAAGGCCTAGATAATGCTTATATTCATATTATAGCTAAAGCTAAGCCTCATAAATGGAACTGAAGGGAAGTTCTGATCTCTTCGAAAACAAATGAAGTAAATTAGGGTTATGCCAAACTTTAAAATTTCATATCACTTGATACCACTGAGCTGTTCAAGTTCTGTTTATAACCTCTGATCTGTGATTACTGTCACACTTATAATTCATCACCAGTATTGAAGTCATAATTGGGAACTGAAAAATGTGTTATCCACAAAATACAGTATAGGCAGACGTTCAGAGAGTTTCTGAAATTGAAGAACAGTTGTCCCTCTGTATCCAAAGATTCTGCATCCACAGATTCAACCATCCATGGATTGAAAATATTCCAAAAAACAAACAAACAAAAATCCAAAAAGGAAACCTTGATTTTGCCATTTTATATAAAGGACACCATTTTACTATACCACTGTAGTAGTAATGGGACTTGGGCATCTACGGATTTTGGTGCCCATGGGGGGTTCTGGAACCAACCCCCAGTGGATACCAAGAGCCTACTGTACAAGGTAGGGTTTTTTTAAAAAAATACGCACCAGCATCTGGCTATTCAAGTAGATGTGTAATGATTTAGATCTGTCTCATAATTTCTAAACCTAGTGCCATCTGGAGATTGTAGACCCAGTCTTTGCCTGTCTTTCCAACATTAATATTTTTGGCATTACCTGCATGCACACGATGGCATCCAAACTCCTTAAAACTGTTTTTTACTACAAAAATAGAAGACACAGTACAACCCTTGTATCCATGGGACTGGTATCTGCAGTTTCACTTACCCACATCTGAAAAAAATATGTCCTCTCTAGGCATTTTCTAGGTCTTCCATCACGATTCAATGGTATGCTTCTACCAGAAATTGGGCTGGAAGTACTTCATTTCAGTAGGGTTAGCTATTATCCTCAGTTTCATGTTTCCATGGTAAGGTTGGGGACAAATCCCCTGTGGATACAGGGGTCGTACTGTATTTAAAGGAAGATTGCAGAACCTTTCAGATGACACTAAGCCTTGGAGAAATGCAAGAAAGAGAACTTAAATTCTTCCTCATCCCCTTCCAGCCAGATTTGTTCAACAATTATCTTGCATCTCAATCCCTGAAAGTAAAGTGTATGTATCTTAGCTAACAAACTATTTTGGTTTAGCAAAATCTATGGAAGTACCGTAAAACTTCTCAAAGTGCTCTTCTACTTAGATCTATAAACTCAGGCTTCGCAAAGCTGATTTCACTGAGCTTGGAAGAAAACTGACTTGTAAAGGTTTTTGTTTGCTCTGCCTCTCAGCTTCAAATGTTGCTTTAATAGCAACCAGGAAACTTCAAGGAAGACAAAACTAACCAGAAGAAAAGAAAAGGAAAAAAAAGGAGAGATCAGATTTCAAAGTGGGTTGGTAAAAACAGGGATTGGTCCTAAAGACAGTGGTCTCTTCTTCAAAGTAGAGAAGAATATGCAAGACTGATTGTCATAATCCTCAAGGAACAGCAACAAAAAAGTGCCATAGACAAGAATGAAAATTCAAAGAAGAAAAGAACATTTAGGTTTTAAAACTAATGCTGAGATTGCAAAGACCTACCTAACTATTTATATAGGCAAGTGTTTTTAGATTGAAGGCTGAAACCCACAGATCCTGCGTTTAGGGACATGTTCAGTCCCATTGTCTGTTTACTCAATAACCACTAATTGTGTGGATTTGGCTTCATGGCATATTGTACATATGCAGAAACACAACCCCCAAATTATAATGCACTCTTTGGCCATAAAATCTATCCACTTTCCTTCAGTAGGTTGCTAGTACCATCCTTTTCTCCCTTGCAGGGTTCCTATGCTTTTAAAAACTGTGCCAGGAAGAAATTTAACAGGTGAATTGTTAATGATGTGCCTAGGAAATCTTTGCAGATCGAATGTCTGTTCCCTGTGCAGACCAACCTTACTGTCCAACATGAGTGATCCATAGGACAATTCTAGACTTAATGGCTTTCCACTAGAAGGAGCAATAAAATTGGTTCCATAAATGTAACTGCTATGAAAAAAGGTCACATAACAAAGCAATGTTTTAAAGCACCGCATCTATTATTATTCTCATATTTCTAGCATATTTTACCAGGAAGATTTAATTTGTATCAGCAAAGCAGTACATACATGTGTACTGTATAAACATTTACACAATGGATTCATATTTGTTATTTTACATTAACCACAACCCAGGGTAACTACCACATTCCTGGGTCATCAATCAAGAATTAGAATCTGACCCAAACCACTGGAGACATGAACAGATTTACGATAGCGAGGGGAAAACACAGTCCAACTTTTTTGTTGCCAGACTCACTTCCTGGTCTGGTGGTTCAATAGCATTGTGCAATAAGTAATTTGGTCTGATAACTGAACAAGATTGCTGAACTGACATGAGGTGATGCTTGGCACTGCCAAGATTCATAACCACACTACGTTTATTTTGAAGCCAAAATAGATTGCTGGGTGAAAATGTCTACCTCTTTATCATGAACCAAAGCTTTTAAAAAAATACACAAATGCTCCCGGCACACTTTTTCCTATCCCAAACTAAATTCCAGTGGATCTTGGGGTAGTAAACTGGTCCACAACAAACGTACATGTCAGAAGGGGCCCATATTTGTCTACTTCTTTGGACCAGTCTTTCTTTGAAAAAAACTTCACTGGATGCTATGGCTGAGATCTAATATGCATGCTGTGTGTGTGTGTGTGTGTGTGTGTAAGTGCCTTTAAGTTGCCTGAACACTTATGGTGACCCCATGAATTTCATAAGGTTTTCTTAGGCAAGGAATACTCAGAGGTGGTTTTGACATTGCCTTCCTCTGAAATGTAGCCTACAGCACCTGGTGTTCGTTGGTGATCTCCCATCCAAGTATTAGCCAGGGCTGACCCAACCTATCTTCCAAGATCAGATGGGATCTGGTGCCTTTAGGATGCTAGCAGAGTGTAAATCACCACTTGTGAACTAATGCCATTGCCTGGAAATGGACTCTGTTCCCTCTTTCCTGGTTCCCCCCCAGGTGCACAACAGATGCTAAGGTGGTTTCTAGATTTAGCTCTGTTGTCTGGATGTGTTCCAGATGCTTTTCTACAGCTGGGGAAGAAGGAGCAAGGGCAGACAAAACATGCCCAGGCACATCCCCACAGCTGACTGATTGCTAAGGGTGAAAGAGCTGCACCTGTGAGCCTCACCAGGCTGCCAGGCACTCAAGACAAAGGATGCTGTGCAACGTATTACAGGACACCTCCTTTCACAGCATTCACAACAATGCAAATGTCTATGGAGCTGGGGGCAATACCTCCATATACTGCCAAGACGATTCTGAATTGTTTATCTCAACATTTTAATTCTTAAAACAAGGACAAAGAAACTTACCATGTTGGTTTGGGGAAATATTTTTTCTATCCCATGGCAAATGGTGATGTATTTTGGAGTGGTAAAATGTTTCCAAAGACTAGCTACAAACAAAGGTCAGGAAAAGGATATAAACTCTACTTCTCTGGATCAGTTCTGTCTTGAAAAGAGAGAAAGAAATATAAACATACAGGACTTTCCCTCCTTATTTTTGACCCAAAAAAAGTGCTCTAAGAGCAATATTTCTCTGTCTGTGCACACATGAGAGCCAGAGTGGTGCAGTGGTTTGGGTGTTGAACTAGGACTCTGGAGACCAGGGTTCAAATCCTGGCTTGGCCATGGAAAACCACTGAGTGACCTTGGGCAAGTTGTACACTCTCAGCCTCAGAGGAAGGCAAAGACAAATCCCCTCTGAACAAATCTTGCCAAGAAAACCCCATGATATGGTCACTCTAAGGCAAACCTAAGTCGGAAATGGATTGAAGGCACACAGCAACAACAATTTGTGCACACACATACACGGTCCCAAGTGCTTTCGTTGTACAGAAAGGAAGCAATAAAGGGTAAGTCACTGTAATATGGAGAGACTCTGGGCCTACCTACACGACACAGGATACGCTGGGAGGAGCCAACATATCTGGCCTGTTGTTCCCCTGTTACCTGTACGGAATGTACCAGAGTCCAAACAGGCACACTGACCCAGCCCTGCAGCTGCCTTTCCTTTGCTGTCTCCTGGTTATATGCTGTGGAACTCATGCCTGGCTTCCAGAAGAGCCAGGGAGATGGTGGCGGTAGCAAGGGCCAACATGCAAGATGGGCTCCTGCAGACATGTGGGGCCCAATCCATTGTTTCCTGGCAGCAGTGGAGTAAACTGGACATTACAGTAGGCCCTTGGTAACTGCTGGGGTTTGGCTCCAGGTGCCTCCATGGATAGCAAAATCCATGGATGCACAAGTCCCATTATATGCAATGGCGTGGTAAAAAGGTGTCCCTTAGATAAAATGGCAAAAACAAGGTTTGCTTCTTGGATTTTTTTAAAAAATAGATTTTCAAGCTGTGGATGATAGAATCCATGGATGCCAAATCTGTGGATGCAGAGGGCCGACTGTATTTTAGAACATGGTATTGGGCCCTACCCCGGCTTGCCCTTATCTGAGCCCCATTTCTGCCCTGGGGGTCGTAAGGATTGCCTGGGGTCTGGGGAAATGCCCTGTGTTGTCAGATAGACTGCAAGCCTCTCAGACAGGGGCAAGCTGGGGTAAATTGCCTGTGTAAATAACACCTAAGTTGCAGGTCTACATTTGTGTCAAATTCTTCAATTAAAAGTACACCAAATATAGGAAATTATCATGAATTTAAAATCAACTAAGGCTATTTTCAAAGTGATACTTAAATATGTTTTTGCATTTACTGTATCTGTACTTAGACAGTAAAACCACACTGACTAAAAAGTACAATTATCAACACTAAAAAGTGCTGTGTTCCAGATTTAAAAGCATATTTAAGTGCTCTTGCAAACTCTCCCACCACACAAAGGCTGTAATCCCAAATATACTTGGAAAAGAAGTAAATATTTATTTCCAAGTAAATGCCTATTAATTTCCTAGACCTCTTTGACTAACAAGGATTTTTCTCAAGAGCACACAAAAGGGATGAGAGAAATAAACGAACATGCAATGCATTATTATTAAATTTTTATTCAGATGCTCTTGCATGCAGGCATTCCCAGCAAGAATTATGGTTACATTGCTTTTTGAACGTTCTGGAAGCCTCAGCCAGCAAGGCCACTGGCATGTTGGCTGAGGGATTCTTGCAGTTGTCATATAAAAAAGTAACTTTCTCAACCTCTGGTTATGGGTGTATATACCAACAATGGAGATATTATATACACACACCTATATTAACAAAGTCATCGGTAGCCATAAGAAATTTATGAAGATGGCTTTTCTTCCTCACTTACTTACTCTGAGTATCTGACAAATTCAGCATTGCAAGTCGAAACACTTTTGGACTTGAAGAAAACAATTACGGTATATTATTCCTTATAAACAATTCTGCTTTCTTTAAAGTTCTTTTCCCTCCTGTATCTAAAATATGCACAAACATTGTAAATAAGTGTCCATTAAAAAAGCATGTTCATATGAATATGCATAAACAATATGAAACCATCTAAGGAGCAACCTGTAAGTTTTCACCACAGAACCCAAAATCAAATTTAAAGCCATTGCAGGAGGGACAGAGCTCAGTCTCAGAGAACCTGCAAAACACCCCCAAGTTCTGCCTTGGAATCTCCAGTTGCAACTGGAAAGAGTCCTGTCTGACAGTTGCTGTCAGTCAGTACTGATCTAGATAAACTAATCATCCAACTTCACAAATAGCAGACTCCTAGGTTTTTAATACAGGTTTTGGGATAATTGCACACCTTGGGCCAGTCTATACAAGGGGGAAGAAATGAAGCACAGTACCTTGTAGTTATGGCATTTCGCAGCAGCAGTGACTTGTCTTAATGGCCAATCAGATTTGCGTATCCACTTGTATGGGAAAGTGATTCAAAGTGAATTGCTTGTCCTAACAAGCAGGAATGAGCACCCCCCTCATTGTTTAAAAAAAATACAGGGCAGTGCAAACTCGCAAGGGCTTTTCCAGCATTGTTTTTGCTGTTTTGGGCCCCCGCCTTCCGAATACTGTACATTGATTCAGAATCCCGTTTAGGCAGGTAGGATTCCCAGTGAATTCCATTAGGTTTATTTTCACCGTTTAGACAACCCCCTTGGGATTTATTGAAAAGATAACCAAGACACTCAAGATGCCCTCACACAACACCTAGCTACAGTCCTTCCATTGGCTAACGTTGGGAATCTTCACAGATCCATCTCAGACTCTCCAATACAAAGAAACGTCAGAGATGTGGGTCATAAACATGTAGCATTATCACATAATCTCTCCATCTCCTGATTCCCTGCTGCAAACCAGAAATAAGTGTTCTGGAGGATTGTTGGAATGAATAGTCAGAGGAGGAAAACCTACCTCCAAACTGCAAATAGCAGCTAAGCTAGAGCAATTTTTGTTAGGATTATGGCATAGGAAGAAAAAGTATCATTCCTCTTCACATATGTCATGGCCCCAACTATAGTAATCCCCACCCCCAGACTGCTAGCTAAAGTGAAAATGTTTATTGCTTAGTACAAAGACCATTACAAAAGAGCTACCTAAAGTGAGGAGGGCAGGGAGTCACACAGAGAAGAACTTTCAGTGTTTATAGTTTCTATTGAGATACTAACTTAGAAGAAGAGTGTGGTGGGGGTTTACACTTCTAAAACAAATGGACAAAAGGTCATCATAACATGCTCCATTCTCCAGCATGCAACAGTTGTAGTTTCAGAGGGTATGAAAAGTCTCTTCCATCCATGTTGATGATAAATAGATAAGTAAGAGGTAAATTGCTTGGTGAAAATTACATGCATTATGAATCAGTGGATCTAATTTGCATGAGATATATGCTGCCTAGATACAAGAATCTTGGATACTGGCAACTCAAATTACAGCTCAGCAAAAGAAAGAATATCTTCATCTAAGGCATTCTTTTACATCGATATAAGAAGTCTGTCTGCACACCCTTTCACATATATACCTGAAACAAATGCACGTGTATATATAAACCTGACACACCTGCACTGACATAATCTTTCAGATTTATAATGTCTGCAAATAAAACAGATGAAGGAGGAAAAAATGGCAACAGCCCGCAAAAAAGTAAATTCTACTTTGAGTCATATTTTCTTACCTTTGGGAATAGAACTGGACTTTCTAAACAAGACCATACAGAAAACTCTGTGACCACATTTTTCTAAATAAGACATGGGGTTCATAGAGAGCCTGCCACTAAATGGGAGCGGCTCCAGACCCTTGGAGATATTAGGCCAATAACCCACGAACGAGGCTGTGGTTGAGGGTTCATAAGTTAAATACTAAATGCTCACAGCAGGATATGCAGCACCCCCGTAACCTTTTCCTTCCGCTTCAAAGGGTTTGCAGCTACCCACATGTAGCCACAGGCTCTACTTTCTGGCCCAAGGCAGATTTAGGACTTCTGGAGACTTTGAGAAAGGCCTTAATATGAACAATAGCATCTTGTCCCTCAGAAATTCACCACTGGCACTAAGTACATCCTAGTTGCAGGTAGCACAGTCTTGGGAAGGAACAAGCCTGATGGAAGGGTAAGGCTTGCCAGGAGATGGAAGCCCACAGAAGCCTTGCCAGAAGGCATCTAAACTGCTGTTTTCTTCAAAGGGCGATTCAGCAAAGACAGAAGTTCTGGAACCATCAGACCTCAATGATTTGGCACCACATCCACCTACAAAGTAATAATTAACTTAAGAAAATGGTTTCCATCTCTTATGAAGGGCCATTAAGAGTAGCAAGCCTTACTACTGGCTGTCATTCTAATCTTCCACAGAACTCTAAGGGCCAAATTGCATGTTACACATTAAAAGGGCAGTGAGGGAAGGAAATTTTACTTCTCCAAAAGCTTCCATCAGCCTTGCCCCAACATGGTCACTGGTGTGGGATTGTGGGGATTCTCATTCAAAACAGCTGGAGGGCCATAGGATCCCTAATGCTACATTAACCCTTTGCTCACCGATGTCAAGAAGTGAACCACTTGTTTTCATGTATCACTTTTTGACAGCTGTATCTGAGGGGACAGCTGGCTGAGGGGAATTAGGAGTGGCCGCCATGTTGGATTCCTGGCTAAGTGAGAGTCCAGTAAGTCCGTAAATTTTACATGTATTCCCTTTTATTTTATTTTGTAAATATGGAAAACTGAATGTCCGCATAACAGGCACCATTTTAAATAAGGGCTCAAGGCGAGTCATACAGAGTTTAGGGGTGGTAAAAAATCGTGTAGGTAGATCGTACGTATTCGAACGACTGCCTATTCATATTTTTTACTCCCCAAACAGATTTTTTTTAATCGTCTAGACAGGGCCTCAATTTAGCCACAACAGGGAAACCTTAAAACAAGAGAGAACCAAATGACTGAGATTTAACCCTTTGAGATTTTCTACCTCTAACAAAGGTAAAAAAATTTCCTTGGACTACAATTGGTATGTTTTACTTATACAGCAACTAAAGGTTTTCCCAGATGTAACAGTACAGAGATTCCTTGAGAAATTCAGTGTTTCCTGCCTAAGAAAGGAACAGTTAGCTTCACACAGGACAGGGACAGCTGGATCTCAAGGGAAGTTACTTTTATGTTGCTAACGGAGCTGAAATGTTATTACCTGTCTTTTAATGTCTTTTGTCCCTAGTCCTCAGATGACCAACAAGGGGTGTGGCCTCTGCCTTCACTGAAATCCCTCACTACCATCTTAACTGATAACAGTAACATCTGAGATCAAATGTAGGTCTGTGACTCTAACATTATCACCTTTTCTCTCCTGTATGATTTTTAACATTGTTGTCTGATGAAGAAGCCAGTGAAGCTTTGAAAACTTGCATCAAGTATTTTATACTTTAGAGTTGGCTTAATAAAGGTATCACTGCTTTGTGATTTATGGAAGTATAAATTATAGGTGTGCAAGTAACATCTAAATTAGTATCAGGACAGGAGACAATATAGCAAAAAAAAAAAAAAAAAAAACCAAACCTATCCACATCCACACCTGAACTGGGATACTTCCCCTTACTTTAGTGTAAAAATATTAAATAAAACACAAAGACATGAATTTGGACCTCAAGGCCATTGGCTAAGAGAAGTGTTGACTTCATTTTAAACATAAGAAGCAAAGCATATACTTTTACAAGTTCTGATTGCTTGATAACTGTGAGGGTTTCAGTCAGGAGGTTCATGTAGTCCACAGCAAACGATACAGACTTTCTGACAGGCAATTTTAGCTTTGACTTCAGGGTTTCCCAAACTTTGCCCCTGTGAAACACTATAATAGGGTGCAATCACAGCCTCTCATTTTTGTTTGTGTATAATACAGAGATCAAATTGAGAAGGGAAAATGCTATGTGGACAGCATAGTGGTCACACACTTGAAGATGAATGGGGAAGGAAATTTAGATGTGCAAAAACATGTATCTAACGACCAGCTGCAAGTTCCTCTGCTACTGAAGGTTCAGCAAAAGGTGTGGGGCCTTCTCATAGCTGTCAACATAGCTGAACACGCTTCATAGGGAAGTCTGCCTGATCTCCTCTTTGTTTTCTTTTTGACAACTTGCCAAGGCATGTTGACTCTTGGAAAGATTTTGTAGGAAGTGGATATTATTATCAATTCTGCTCAGCTTTGCCATAGCCTCATCAGTAATATTAAATGGGTAAAAGTTCTGACAAGTTCAACATGTTGCCAGTATCATTGGGAGTACGCCCTGTAATGCAGAGCTTAACTGCAATATTGCTAGTAAACTATAGGTGACGCTGTATCCAGCCTGAAGCTGTTATTTATACAGTGCCCCCCTGGATCTGTGGGGGTTCAGTTTTGGGACATCCCACAGATGACAAAAAACACAGATGATTGCATCCCATATTATTAAATGGCAGTGATGTGCATATGGATGCTTTAGTGTGTCCGCGTTCACGTTACCACATTTTAAAGTATAGGATATGACGATCCTCAGTCTCTCAAAATTGCGGATCCAGAGCCCGAGGATCAGGAGGGCCCACTGTACTCTTGTTCTACATTCTTCTTTATTTAAATAAAGCTGTTCTTCTGATATGGCTTCTCTCTGAAGTAATCTGACACTAACCACCACCATCCAGCCACAATGAGATCTATAAGAGCAGCACTAACCACCCAAATAGAGAGACTAACATTTGGCAAAAGGCCTTTTTGGTTGTAGCACCTTGGATGTCAGAATCCCCCTCTGAAGAGGATCTAGACTGAAGCACTGGTGGTTAGGAATGATTACTGGTTTTAGCCAAACAGCTGTATAGAAATGTTGAATTTATGTATGTTTTGTAAGCAATGTTTTTATGCTTGAAAGTTAATGGACTGTTTTACTTGACATTTCCAGCTAAACTAAATATGTTATTTCTGTTGATATTTGCTTAAAATATTCTGGGAAATACAGTAGTGGCATATAAATACATGTCTACATTTGGTTCACAATCTAACATCTGACTTTGGGGAAACAGAGGAAGGGAGAGAAATGGAACCAGCTGCATATACTAGCCCCCCCCCCAACCATATTTAACACACACAAAACATATGATCAACAAATGCCCTCTAGGAAATTTGGGGACATTCTGACCATGTTTTGGGTCCTTCCTGGGCCATTTTATTATTTTTAAAATAATTTTTTATTGAACAAATAAGGTAGAACATGTCAAACAGGAACAAGATACAAACTCAAAATACTTGAGGGAAGGAAGTACAGGTAATTGATGGCAGAGGTCCAAAGCAGCATTAAAAAAAAAAACACGCCTCTCCTGGGCATATATTGGCCCAGCCCCCCATGTGGTGTAAATGCCCCCACACCCCCAGAAGATATTTTGGGGCAAAACCATTTTTTTACCCTGGGGGGGGGGCTAAAAATAGTCCTGGGAGCCACATTCAGCCTTTGGGCTTCACTTTACCCACCCCTGCTTTACACAAATGCCTGTGTTTTAGCCAATAATTAGAATAAAATAGATCAACACACAAATCCCAACTCTTACATCTATATTTAAAGAAAATTATCATCTTCAACGGTAGTTCAGGATACAGTCTGTATCCTGATCCACCATGTACCAAACTCTGACATAATAATGTACCCTTATTTCAAGTTCTGCACTTGTCTTAAACAGAAACCAAACACAAACTCTTATCTCCTTAATGTCAAAGGCAGAGTGCCTCCAGGATTTGTCCAACAGAGTTGAGCAGAGTTTGAGAATACAGTAAAATGTTAAAAGTAATGCCATCAACTTTTTTAGGGTAATGAAGGACACATTTTAAGTGTTTTGATGAGTACAAAGTAAAAACAAGATACTTTCTTTCCCAAAGTGAATAACATTCACTCATGACTTCTAAACATTTATAGGCAATTTTAAAATACTTTGAATTATATTTATTTTTAAAATGTATTAAATAGCACTGCATTGGTAACATAGTATTAACGAGGAACATTCCTCTGTGCTCACAAGCAACAAGTAACACCCACCATGTTAAACATCACAAAAAGTAACACTATCATGTTAGCTTTCCTCTACAATTTCTAAGCCAACTTGGATTCAATACCAGCAGAAAGATGGCATATAAATTAAATAAATAAATAAGCCTTGGAAAATTTCTAGTTCTGCTTAATTGACAGCTCCAGATTTCAGCAGGATCTATTGATGGGCCCTCCGGTGAGCCATCTCCTATGTCTGTTTGCTTACCAAAATATTTCTACTATGCCCTTTATTATGGGACCTCAGGACAGCATGCAACTGAGGGGTTATCTACATGGGCAATTTACCCCATCTTGCCCCTGTCTTGGAGCCCTGCAGTCCTAACAATGCAGGGCTTTTGCCCCGTTTTGCCCCTGGGCAGTCCTCATGACCTCCAGGGAAAAGGAGGAGCTAAAACAGGGGGAAGATGGGGTAGGGCCTGATAAATTGCTGTATTAAAATGCCTGTTAAAAGCCATTCCAGCCATGAAGAAATGGACGGGGTCCTGCGTGACTGCAGGATCCCATTCCGGCCCCCCAGCCCAATGCTGCAGCTGCCCTCTGCCATTGCTCTCCCGCAGCAGGAAGCAGGAACACTGCATATGACCAAGGCTGGTCACATGCAGGGAGTGTTGGCCACATGCTGTGGGCTGGTTTCCTAGCTTCAGAGAGAGCAAGGGAGATTCCGGCAGCAGTGGTGGAGACTGCAGTGATGGGCCAGCATGCCAGTCTGGACTTCATCCCATTTTGTGAAGGTAACAGGGGAGGAACAGGCTTGATTCACAGGCAGGATACGCCGGCGGAGAACCAGTGTATCCTCGCCCTAAAACAATATAAACAATTTTAAACAATTCCAGTTTAAAACAACACAATAGTATTAACAGGATAAAACATGTTAAACAAGACACCAAGTTTAAAAGGCTACACAAATTAAAACCATATACATGTACATTTCAAAGCAAATTAGGCCCAAAGGCTTTGTATGGATCTGGCACTGGGGAAGAAACCAGCATTGACACCAATTGGATTTCTGAGGGCATTCCACAATTGAGGTGTCACAGCCAAGAAGGCCCACTCCTCTGTCCTCCCACATCATATTGACTCCATCCATGGGACAGAGATAAGAGCCCCTCCTGCAGACACCAGTTCTCAGGCAGGTAGATATATAGAGAGGCACTCTTTCAGGTATCAAAATCCCAAGCCATTTAGGACTTGGAATGACATCACCAGCACCTTGAATTCAGACTAGAAGGGAACTGGCAGCCAGTGCAGCTCCTTTAAGATTGGTATTATGTGTTGTCTATCAGTGTGTATAGAGCCATCGTACTGTCTATTCTCCTTTATGGGTCTGAAACATGGGTCACCTATCGCCACCACTTACAACTCCTCGAACGCTTTCATCAGCACTGTATACGCACAATCCTAAATATACACTGGACTGACTATGTGACGTATGTTGCTGTCCTTGAGCAACTAGGGATCACCAGCACTGAGGCCATGATATTGAGAACACAGCTGCGCTGGGCAGGGCACGTTTCTAGGATGGAGGACCATCGCCTCCCAAAAATACTACTCTATGGTGAACTTGCCACGGGTCAGCGTAAGAGGGGCACTTCAAAAAAGCGATACAAGGACTCCCTGAAACAACATCTCAGGCTCGGCCAAATTGATCACCAACAATGGTCCGCCCTGGCCTCACATCAGGAGGCATGGAGACACACTATCCACAATGCTGAAGCCTTATTTGAGAACTCACGCTGAACAAGTCTTGAAGAGAAACGACAACGCAGAAAGAATCACAACCCGGAAACAGCACCCAAGGAGACCTTCTGCTGTGCTTTCTGCAACCGGACTTGTTTATCTTGGATTGGCCTTTTTAGTCATCAGCGCGCTTGCAGAAAGCGCGGGATAAGTCCTTCCTGAATCTTCATTTAGAAAGAAAAGCCAGAGAGAGACTGAGAGAGAGAGAGAGTGTGTACTCTGATCAGTAATCTATTTGCTGTATCTAGCTGTAGCTTCCAAGTTATCTTTGGGGCAACCTCATATAGAGAAAATTACAGTAGTCTAATCAGGAAGTGTATGGACTACTGTAGCTAAGTTATTTGTTTCCAATAAAGGCTGTAGCTGGTACACCAACTGGAGCTAGTGCCAAGCACTCTGAGCCATTGATTCCATCTGGGCCAGTGACAGACAGATGCAGGATTACTTCTGAGCTAGACACTTTCAGGGGAGTGCAACCTCATCTAGGAAAGGTCACTTATCCAATTCCTATACTCAAAAAACCACCAGTTCACAGAGCCTCTGTCTTATCAGGATCCAATTTCACTTTACTGGCCTTCATCAAGCCCATTCCAGCATCCAGATACTGGTCCAACACCTGCACAACCTCAGCCAACTCCAATGACTAGAAGTAAAGCTCAGTGTCATCAGCATACTGATGGCACCCCACCCTGAATCGCCTTATATCTCACTCAGCTGGCTTCATATAGATATTGAACAGTGTGGGAGACATAATGGAATCCTTTGGCACTCCACAGGTTAATGGCCATTGGTCTCAACAGGAACACTCACTGCTTCTCTATATTTGTGGGCACCTCTGAGCTTGCTTGGCAGTGACAAGGCACCTCTGAGCTTGCTTGGAACCATCCCAATAGTGGCTAATAGTCACACTGCAATTTCCTCACAGTGTCTACAGGTACCAGACATAAGCCTTGTTTAAGTATTCCTCTTGCCATGCTGATGGATAGTTAACTAAGGAGTGATGACAATCACATGGACGAGTCAAGTGAATGCGACGGTCAGGAGCGCTTGTTATCAGCTTCGGCTGATACGCCAGCTGCGCCCTTTCCTGGAAGTAAGGGACCTTGAGACTGTGGTGCACGCGCTGGTAACCTCTCGTCTAGATTTCTGCAATGCGCTCTACATGGGGCTACCCTCGTGCTTGGTCCGGAAACTTCAGTTGGTACAAAATATGGCAGCCAGAGTGGTCTCAGGAACATCTCGGAGAGATCATATAACTCCAATACTAAAATCTCTCCACTGGCTGCCTATCAGTTTCCGGGCCCAGTATAAGGTGTTGGTTATTACCTTTAAAGCCCTAAATGGCTTGGGTCCAACTTATCTCCGGAAACCGCCTCCTCCCATACAATCCTCCCCGCATACTCCGGTCCTCTGGGAGGAATCTGCTTCAGCCACAAAAATCTAGGCTGTCTGCAACCTCCCAGAGGGCCTTTTCAGTAATCGCCCCCAAATTGTGGAATGGCCTGCCGAATGAGATCCGTCAGCTGACGAGCTTGAGTAGCTTTAAAAAAGCACTAAAGACGGATCTCTTTCGGCAGGCCTTTCCTGATTAGATCCCGGCCTCAGGAACTCAGTCTCCTGGCTTTTTAAAAATTATGTATATATTTGTTTTTAATTTGTTTTTTAGCTAGAAGGTTTTAATCTTATTGTGTTTAATGTCTTTTTATGTGGGAGGGTGGGGTTGGGTGGTGTTTTTAGTCATTATTATAATGTTTTAATTGTTGGAAGCCACCCCGATTGTTTTTAGCAGAGGGGCGGGGTATAAATAAATTTTATTAGTAGTAGTAGTAGTAGTAGTATCGAGCTGTATGCATGTAGGCCTCCCTTTTGTCTACAAATCCTCATATAATACATATGAACACTATGGGAGGTGTACATAACGCAAAACCTCAGGAGCTAGGCTCCATGTTATGGCCCTGACCCAGCTGACATGTTCATGAACATGATAAGAATACCCAAACATGACTGAGTCAGTCCAGGCCATTATGGGAAATCAAAATGGCTGCTTGCACGCCCAGCTGATGGCATGAAAAAAGCATAAAGCAGGCAGTGACACTAGTGGGTCTTGCCAGACATTGGGGGCTTAAGCAGCAGACACCAGGCCTAGCAGATCCATCTGGAGGTAGTAATGCTTCCTCAACTGAAATTTGTACTTTTAATTAAAAAGGTACAAACGTTTTGAAGATAATGCATACCTAGGGCAACATTTGCCACACATCAATGTGATGTTCATTTGTGGAGTGAGTGAGCTAAGTGGAAGAAACACTAGACCCTACCTTGGCTGCCTTTGGAAAATCAAACTCTTTCGGACAGAGGCTCTCTAGAACTCTGTGTACTTTAAACATACAGCCATCCCAATATGAATAGAACTAGGAATTTAAAAACTAGGAAAACAAATGTAAGACCAAGTAAATAAAATTACAGTAGAGCAGTATTGGCCTATATACCTGTAAGTCTGTGAAATTTTCTTTTTTAAAAAGTGGGGTAGGAAACACTAAATATAGGACATTTCACACTTGTCTGAACAAGCCTGTAGTTTGGTGTTTAGAGATGGGCCTTGGAAAGATGGATTCCATATACTCATATAAACTCTATTTTTAGAGTAGGGAGAGATAGAGGAGGAAAGGGGGGCATCTCAAGTTCTTTGCCTTGCTGTCCACAAATTGTGACCAAATCCCTGCATATATGCACCACACACTTGAACTACACTCACATATTAAATATTTTATATTAAGTGGTTCCTTGCACAGTAATGGTGATTTCGGCTGTGCTTCAAAGGCAAACCCCCCTGAATAAATCTTGCCAAGAAAACCCCATAATAGGTTTATCTTAGAATCACCGTAAGTTGGAAACAACTTGAAGGCACACAACAACAATGACAATTATAGGAAGAAGAGGATAACTGCAGTTGAAATGGTGTCAAGATCTGCTAAAGCAGAAAGAAAGGGATGTACATTCATGCACATATGAATGCCCAGTAAAAACCTAAGAAGTGAGATACAGTGGGCCCTTCAGAGCTGCAGGGGCTTGGTTCCAAGCCTCTACGTGGATACCAAAAAATGTGAATGATCATGTCTCATGTTATTAAATGGCAACGATGTTGATGCAGATGCTTCAGCACGTCTGGGTTTGTGCTGCCTTTTTAAGAGGGCCCACTGTACTGGATCAGATCAAAGGTCTATTTTGCCTAGGACCTTATCACACAAGGGGGCGGGGGTAAATCGCAATAACAGAAGTATACTAACATCTTTGGCTGATCTTTATCACATGATATTGTAGTTCTTCTTCTGCTGCTCTGCATTCTATTTGTCAGCATTGCACATCTTTTCATTGACAGTACAACCCCGTGAACTGACTAGTACTCACTGTGGTGCAATGGATCATTCCGCTGCAGTTCTGATATTATGCTAGTCTCACGAGAAGCATTGAAACTATGCAACTGAGCAGTAGGAGCAAACAGAATTGCACAAGACTTTCGAAACTGCAGTTACAGCAAAGAAATATTTTATTAAAAAACTTCATGTACTGGACAGGAAGAAAGGAGAGGTTAGCAAGGTGATGTGGAAGATTGCAAGATCTTGAATCACCACAGTAGCACCATAGTGCCATTGTAGGGAGAGTGTGAAAGTGAGTGTTTCAATACCATTATGCTTCTGGTTGCTTACGCAACACAATTGCAGTGATTTACCACCCTCATGTGATAAAGTCCCTGGTCTCCTGTTTCTTACTGTAGCCAACCATATGTACCAGTCGAAAACCCACAAGCAGAACACGAGTGTAATAGCACCTTCCCATTTATGTTTCTTAGTAAATGGTATTCAGAGGCATACTGAAAAGACACTGACAGCCTTAGCCTCCCACTAAGATCTCAGACCCTGGCTTCTTCAATTCAAGTGTTGGCTACTTACAACATCACATAGAAAAGAATTATTGTTGTTGTGTGCCTCAAGTCAATTCTGACTTATAGTGACCCTATCCCAGGGTTTTCTTGGCAAGATTTATTCAGGAAGAGGAAGGCAATTTACTCATTGTCTTCCTTTTAGGCTGGGAGAGTAAAAATTGCCCAGGGTAACCCAGTGAGTTTCCATGGCTGAGCAGCGATTCTCCTGGAGTCCTAGGTTGCTGTCACACTGCAAAAAATAATGCTATCTGACACCGCTTTAACTATCATAGCTCCATCCTATGGAATCCTGGGATTTGTAGTTTCTTATGTCACCAGAGCTCTCTGACAGAGAAGGCTAAATATCTCACAAAACTACAAACCCCAGAATTCCATAGCATTGAGCCATGGCAGTTAAAGCAATGTCAAGCTGCATTATTTCTGTAGTGTGGCAGCAGCCCTAATTAAACACTCAAACCACTACACCGCACTGGCTCACAAAAAAGAGACCAGAATTAATGTACATAGGAACCAGCCAAACATAGATGAGTAAATCTATGCAATCCCTATAAGCAATTTAACAGCAGTCCAGAGGACAAGCTGCAAACTTATCAAACTACTTTATCTGTGGTAGATCTGAAAGATCCCAGCTCGTGACCTCCACGACTACCTGTAAGCCCCAAATTGGGTTTAGGACACAGATATTACAGTTGTCCCTTCATATTCACTGGGATTTGGTTCCAGGACACCGCCCCCCGTGGATACCAAAATCCGTGAATACACAAGTCCCATTATATGCAATGGCATAGCAAAATGGTGTCCCTTATATAAGATGCCAAAATCACATTTTGTTTTTTGGATTATTGTTTTTTTTTTAAGAATATTTTCAAGCCGTGAATACTTAAATCTTTACATCTTTATCAATGACTTGGGTGAGGGAATTAGGGGCATACTTATCACATTTGCAGATGACACCAAATTGGGAGGAGTAGCCAATACCCTAGAGGACAGGATCAAAATTCAAAATGACCTGGATAGACTGGAGAGCTGGGCCAAAGCTAACAAAATGAAATTCAATGCAGAGAAGTGTAAGGTACTGCACTTAGGGCGAAAAAATGAAATGCACAGATATAGGATGGGGGAGACCTGGCTGAATGAGACTACGTGCGAAAGGGATCTAGGAGTCCTAGTAGACCACAAGTTGAACATGAGCCAACAGTGTGATGCGGCAGCTATAAAGGCCAATGCAATTTTGGGCTGCATCAATAGAAGTATAGTGTCCAGATCAAGGGAAGTAATACTGCCGCTCTATTCTGCCTTGGTCAGGCCTCACCTAGAATACTGTGTCCAATTCTGGGCACCACAATTCAAAAAGGATATTGACAAATTGGAGCGTGTCCAGAGGAGGGCGACTAAAATGGTGAAAGGTCTGAAAGCCATGCCTTATGAGGAGAGATTTAGGGAGCTGGGTATGTTTAGCCTGGAAAAAAGACGGTTAAGAGGCGATATGATAGCCCTGTTTAAGTATTTGAAGGGGTGTCACATTGAGGATGGAGCAGGCTTGTTTTCTGCTGCTCCAGAGACTAGAACACGGAGCAATGGATGCAAGCTCCAGGAACAGAGATTCCACCTCAACATTAGGAGGAACTTTTTGACAGTAAGAGCTGTTCGGCAGTGGAACACACTCCCTCAGAGCGTGGTGGGGTCTCCTTCCTTGGAGGTCTTTAAACAGAGGCTGGATGGCCATCTGTCAGGGATGCTTTGATCAAGATTTCCTGCGTGGCAGGGGGTTGGACTGGATGGCCCTCGTGGTCTCTTCCAACTCTGCAATTCTATGATTCTATGATTCTATGAAATCCGTGGATACCAAATCCATGGATACAGAGGGACAACTGTACCTGTAGTACTCAGGCATGGGGGTGGGGGGGATGCACATCACCTCTTTTAAATAAGGATTCTCACATGTAGATTTGCATAGTCAGGGACTACTTTCCCTCTGGCTATTGCATTCCTGTGTTTTAAGTTTAACGCTCCACTCAATTATTGTAAAGTGGGGGAGGGAATGGGAACTGGGCAACTAGTAAAAATATAAAACTAAACAAAAACAACCCATAATTTTCTTCAGTCCTAAAGAGTTTCATGAGTTTTTAAAAGTTAGTTTTATTTTTAATTTAATATAATGTCCATTAACAGGATTTTTTTTTTTAAAAAAAAGTGGTGAATGCCTATATGTGTAGCTGTTGGCAGTCTTGCAGAATTTCCACTTGAGTTAATGCCAAATTAAAGCTTTATAATTTCAGTAGCCTCCCTGCCCCCCCCCCCGCCTTTTGAACCAGTGAACTAATAACCACCTCAGACACTGTAGTACAGTTTGGCTCAGAGCACAGCAAGGGAGAAGAGGAAGGAGCCTGCTAAGGCAATTTGTATTACACTTAAGGAGTCGGATTCCAAGACAACACGTTGCTTTGTCTGGAAGATGATGAAACATGGAGTTAGAAATGCTGAGATGTTTGCCTCTTCTTTTCTTTGCCACTTACAGAGATAGGTTTACAAAGAACCTAGCAAGCATTCTTGGAGCATCCCCCAGTCCGGAGTCATATCTACGGATGTCTGGACAAGTCATTCAGTGCGCATTGGCCCTCTCAGAATTTTAGGGAGGGGAACAAATGTAATCTTTCAGCTGTAAGCTGCTTGTATTTCCTCCAAAATAATTTCTGGGTCGGTTGAAATGTACTGGCATTGACAAAATGTAGAGGAGATGGATTCAGGCTGCAATCACAATGGGCTCATCTGCATGAGCCAGGATATGCCAGTTCCCCACAGGGAAATCGTGCCTGCATATCATGCACATTGTTCCCCTGCTACCGCTTCCAAACAGGTCAGAGTCCAGACAGGCACGGCAGCCCATTGCTGCAGCTCCTGCAGCTGCCACTACCATCTCCCTTGCTGTCTCAGGAAGCAGGAAGCTGGCCCGCAACATATGACCAAGGTCCCATGCATGTGACCAGCCTTGGTCATAGGCTGCAGGACTCCTTCCTGCCTTCTGTGACAGTGAGGCAGACCAGCAACAGCAGCGAGAACCAGTCTGCCAGGATGGGCTCCTGCAGTCTTGCAAGGCCCGATCTGTTCCTGCCCAGTGGGAATGGATTAAAAGAGGAATTATTATGTCTTAGCCCGGTCTCTGCCCCGGGGATGGTGAGGACTGCTCAAGGGGCAGAATGGGTGAAAGCCCTGCATCATCAGGACTGCAGGGCTCAAAGATGGGGGCAAGGTGGGGTATATTGCCCATCTAGACAAGCCCAATGTTACAGTAGATGCTCTCTGGTTTTTCTTTGCAAACGAAGATTCAGGAAGGACTCATCCCGTGCTTTCTGTAAGCGCGCTGATGACTAAAAAGGCCAATCCAAGATAAACAAGTCTGTTTGCAGAAAACACAGCAGAAGGTCTCCTTGGGTGATGTTTCCGGGTTGTGATTCTTTCTGCCTTGTCGTTTCTCTTCAAGACTCGTTCGGCGTGAGTTCTCAAATAAGGCTTCAGCATTGTGGATAGTACATCTCCATGCTTCCTGATGTGAGGCCAGGGCGGACCATTGTTGGTGATCAATTTGGCCAAGCCTGAGGTGTTGTTTCAGGGAGTCCTTGTATCGCTTTTTTGGAGCGCCCCTCTTACACTGACCCATGGTGAGTTCACCGTAGAGTACTATTTTGGGGAGGCAATGGTCCTCCATCCTAGAAACGTGCCCTGCCCAGCGCAGTGTGTTCTCAATATCATGGCCTCAATGCTGGTGATCCCTAGTTGCTCAAGGATAGCAACATAGTCAGTCCAGTGTATATTTAGGATTGTGTGTATACAGTGGTGATGAAAGCGCTCGAGGAGTCATAGGTGGTGGTGATAGGTGACCCATATTTCAGACCCATAAAGGAGAATAGACAGTACAATGGCTCTATACAAACTGATTTTTGTGCTTCGCCTCAGGTGTTTATTACTCCAGACTCTTTTGTAAAGTCTTCCAAATGCGCTATATGCCTTTACAGTACTTTACTTTACTTTACAGTAGATGCAATCTGCATATATAACAGCTACTACTATCCTCAACATTCTGTCAGATTACCAAGTTACCAGGAAAGAGAATCAAGGTCAGGGCTATAGAAATAGGAGCAGGCTTGGCATTGGGTGGTTCCAGTGGAACTGTATGAGGAAAAGTAAATGAATAAGCTGTAGGACAGTTGAGGAGAGTGAGCTGAAAGGGGAACTTTTGCTTTCCAACCTCCGCATCCCTAATCATTAAACTAGAAGATCCTTATATAGTAAAAACTATAAGGATAGGAGAACAGGTACCAAGATGGAGTGCATTGGTTCAGAAAAATCCTTTGGATTTACTGACATCAGACAGCTCAAACGTAGACACATTCACCCAGAAGCAATTGTCACTGGGTTCAATAGAACTTCCTTCCAAATAAGTGTGCAGAGAAATGCACTATAGGCTTGAAGGAAGGGAGAAAGAGGGGAAAGCAGAAGAGTGTGAAAGGTGGGGATGGGAGGCTGTCTCCACAACCAGCTTCTTCATGAAGTCACTTGGATAGGTGACATTTTGAACTGGAGACAATGCTCTTAATAATTTGTTTGCTGTTCTTGCCTGCTTGTATGCATTTTCTTCAGCCACTACCAATGCAACTTCAAGCTTATGAAAGAAAATTAAGCTGTTCAGCAAGCCACCACTGCATCCATCTCCTAAGAGGGCTTTGTACTACTGTCATCATTCAGTGTGAGGGTGGAGGTGCTTTACTTCCTGCCTCAGGCAGAGGGATAGCTTAAGCCACTCCTGTAGCTTACCCTGTTTCAAACTATTTACTTGCAAAATTCCCTTGAACACATGTTGGGTGTGTGTGTGCAATGCATATATAGGGAAAACAGCACCATCACATAGAAGGGGGTATACAGGCAAAACACCAAGGTTTTCCTACACTGTCCAAAAAATTGAGGGGGGGGGATAGAGGGAACCAACCTACCTGAAAACATTCCAATGACTGAGCATGCTCAGTGGACATGGAATGCTGACCATTGGGGTGCACCATCAAATGGAATATCTTGGAGGAAAAACTGCTTGGCAACAGGAGCACTCTCCTCTGCAACATGTTGCTGCAGGTCCTTCACAATATTTTGTAGTAAGCAAGTAGACTAAATACAATCTGCAGGCTTTCACTTACATCTTCACAAGGAAACAAGTTAAAGGTTGCCTCCTTTTTAATGAAAGCTGAGAAACTCAAAGAGAAGCCTGGAAGAGCCTTCACAAGCCCCCTTGTAGATTCAACCCTGAGCAAAAGTACCCCCAAATCCTTTCAGGAACCAATCTTTGATTATTTTAAAACATAAACTAATTATAGCCATCTGGCTGTATACTTCTTGTTGCTATGTAAAGCCGGCACTGAAGCACTTAATCCAGCCCCATTATTCCCTTTCCTCCAAAGCAAACAACAGTATGCCTATATGCCTGCAGCAAGTTTACCCTCTATACTAAATCCACCTTTCCTCTTCCTTGCCATCATGTGGAAACAGACAGGACACCACCCAACTAATACTGAAGGTAGTACAAATATAGTATTAAAAAATAAATGCCCCCTTTATGCAAGAGAGTGAAGAGAGATCAACGAGCCTATGAAGACTTCCACACACACATATTCCTGATAAACATCCCTACCTCCATGATACTCATCTAAAATGTAATGAACTGATTGCATGTCACTGATTTGATGCCAATGGAGATGCCACCCATGTATTTATGACAACTAGCTTGTGATTACAGCTTGACTGGAGCCCAAGTCCATTTGAAAAGTTGTTGGAAATGACCAGCTTTGGGGAGGGGGAGGAGAGACGTAGGAAAATAGTCATACCATCTATTTCAAAAACTGTTCAAAAATTCATCTTGTTTGCTCATGGCTTTCCCATATCACTTGCTTCCCCTGCTCCTTCAAGTTCCCAATTTCCTTGCATGTCACATCTCCTCTTCAGATGATCAACCTGCGGGCAGGTTCTTCCTGTTATTTCCTGGTAATCTCCAGAACGTACCAGTTCTAGCTTCAGTTCACCCCACTTCCACCAGACTTACAATACAGGCAGCAGCCACGATCAGTTCCATGTTCTCTTGAGTGTTGGCCTGTTTGTTGGATGCGGATTTATTCAGATAATTGGGTTTACTAACTAGCTACCAAAGTGTTTCCAGTGGCAACTGAGCATGTGCACTTATATAATCCACAAAACAGACTCACACATTAGTTGCATTCAGAATCCAAATAAGCTATGGGCTCAAGCAATTCTTTTCCCTTTGCATGCACACATTATGTTACTTCCTGATCAACTCAAGCCACGCTTTGCCACTATGGCTAGAACCATGGTTTGGAAAGCTCAACCAAACCATAGGTTGCTTGTTTATAAAGGCAAAGTAAGGCTTCAGCAGACTGGGAACCAGTACACACAGAAATAAAGGAACTAAGGGGAGAGAGGAGTGCTTAAGCCCAGTTTTTCCACATCCACCACACAGGCTTGGAGGATTGTTGAAATGTTGCTATTAGTTGGCTGTGCCTATTGATAGTAGCTGCATTTTACAGAAAGTTGAAATCAAGGTATAGAGACAGTGAAATACACAAGGCTATTGCTCATACAGAAATATTTTAGATGCCAAATGGAAGCCCAACGTACAGCTAAATGGTTCACATGAACCACCAGTATCAGTTTCCCCCCCAAGGTCTCCAATCCACAATTGTACATGAGGGATTTTGTTAAGTAAAAGCTTGGTTCTCAAATGTATTTTGTTGGAACATGCCTTGCACCTTGTTAGGCACATTATGTAAGGGAAAGTAATTATCTTGTGTGATTACAGTGAGATAGCAGACATTGTAGACATCAATCATGAGACAGCATTATATAGTTGCTATGTCTTTGAAGTCCTGTAAAATATGGGTGAACAACAGGGGAAAGGCAATCTTTGCCCCCACAGCAGGCCACAGTTGAGCATTTCTGGCTGAAAATTCATTCTCAGAAATGACTGGAACTCAGCACTAGTCAGTACTAGTTAGTAATTTTGGAGTTTTCTAGTCTGTATTTGACAGAATTGTTTGTTTTATTTAAGTTTGCTTTATTTAAGGCACTTTTGGGGGCTCAGAGGGGTTGTTTCAGTGAATGGTACAGCTCTAGGGAACACCAGGGGTTGATTGTCACCCTCCAAAATAAATAAATAAAGGGGAAATCTGGGAACAGCCCCAAAAGGATTGGTCCACATGCAGAAACAAACTGCTCTTTCCCCACCCCAACACATAAAAATGAAATCATACTTTTTTTTCTCCCACTGAAATTACTCAGTTGATTAATTTCATTCTTGTTTCTACTCTTTGATATAACCCATCATCAAATGCTGTTACTGTATAGAGCAGCATTTGGATAAAACAGAATTGCTTCAAACACCCCCAAAATACACAGGATCATTGTTTTCAGGCTGTCAGGTGTAGAGGATCAGCAATTGATTCCCCCTGCCCCTGTGTGACAGGAACCATTACCCCATTTGAGCACATTGGCTAAAACTGTTTCTTGCTTTTCCTGAAAACTTTCCAAGGGCCAGCAGCCAATGGCTTATGGACCAGCACTGGTCCATGGACCATCACTTTGAGCAGCACTGATTTAAGCTATGAGGTCCATTGTAACCACATACTTTATTAGGAATGGGGCATTTGACAGTTGTCTCTTGTTGTTTTTGTAGTCAGACTGTCATGCTGCACTTTGGAACTGTGCAATGTCAAATGCTACACTGCAATTTATATTTCTTTTGTAAACATCTTTACAGTATTTTGCCTTTCTCCACAGAAGAGCAAAGTGTTGTTTTAAGTAATGTTCCAAACTGTTTTTTCATAATATACAGGTTGACCCCTGTATCCACGGGACCAGTATCTGTGGTTTCATTTATCCACATCCAAAAAATATGTCCTCTCTAGGCATTTTCTAGGTCCTCCAGCATGATTCTATGGTATGCTTTTGCCATAAGCTGGGGCGGACGTTGAAGGGGGAGAATTCACTATTATCCACTGTTTCATATATCCATGGTAAGTCTGGGAACATATCCCCCGTAGATACAGTGGGGGGGACTGTACAGTGTACTCTAGAAAAAGGAGGGCTTGTTTTTTGTTCTTATGTACTCCAACTCTAGCATAGATGTTGATTATACTTCTTATTTATCTGTTTTTAAAAAACACAAAATTTACATAGAATGTGCTAAATTGGAAGTAGTACCAACTTCTTTTTCCTTTGTAAAGACAGAAGTCTTTATTTCTTTAGGTGTTGTTTTTTGCTAATTAAAACCATCCTTAAAGCATTTATATTCTGCTGAACAAAGCAAAAATGGCATGAGCCCCATAATGTTTGCTACATAACCTGAAGACCAGACAGCACACTAAGACTAGTTTAAGATTGTGAAGACAGAGTACACTTTATTACCATAATCATAAACTTCTCCTAAGACTCTCTGGGGAAATGAAGGTTAAAGTTATTCTGGAATATTTTTCTATGTAGATTACTCCAGTGCGACGTTTTGTCAAAACACTATGACCCCTTACACTGGGAGACAGTCAAGCTACTCAGGAGAGGATAATTCCAGGTGACTGAACATTTACTTTGCCTTTCTGTTAACAAAAAACATTTCTATTATTTCTCTTTCCTGCACCCTGAAACACACAATCTAAGTACAGGCATGCTAGATGTCTTCAGTGAAAGTTCTTCTTTGAACCTACTACATACTGAAATGTTCATGGTTTTATATTTCATAGGTGTGGGCAACAACCAGCCTCTATAATTTTTTTAAGGGAATGAGCAAAAGAGAGGAAATAAAGAGGACAAAAGGGAAAATGGAGGAGGGGGTAGAGAGATTACACTAGAAGGTGGAGAGAATGGAAAGGAAAAGAGTATCATCCGTAGTCAAGTGAATTATATTTCAAAATGTTGAAGGTGTTAGGCCCTGCAGGTGCATTCTTACTTTAAAAGAACCCACCCCATTATCTCCCAAACACATCAATGATCTATCTACATCATCCTTTTCATAATCATGCTCTACACCATTGCCTCTGGCAATATATAGATTCTAGTGGGAGAGGCTGAATCCTTTTAATTCCACTGAAATATGATCCACCAAAGTATTAAGCATTTAGCACAGCCAGATTAGATTACAATCCTTTTCCACTCAGGAATACACTAGCATCTGCACTGAGTAGATATTTATAAGATTGCACTGTTAATTCTTTTAATGGCAAGTTAGCCATTGTTTGAGTTGCATATTCTCCCAGTATCTTATACTCACAAGATCTTCTAAATTCTCATTTTAGTCCACTTTATTTGGCACAGACTTTACATTAGGCTGGGAGATGGTAACATGCCTATGCAAGAGACAGGTTTAAGAGAAGTTTGAAGAATATTTTCTCTCTTAACTCTGGAGCAAAGTGTAAACCCAATATAATGTTAGCTGTTTCTGAACACATGGAAGCTGAGTTTGTTGATCTCTGGACGAGAAGAAAATTGCTCATTTAATATGCTTCAGACAAACTACTTGTCTTCTTTACCACTGCAGATTTTCACAAAACCAAACCAAGATCCCGGTTAGGCCAAGAACCGAGACTGTATAAACCAGTGGTGAGCAGATATGAATGATGGCTCTAGATTTTTAGGCAGTGAATCATACATGTCCCTCCTTAATCTTGTGATGCCAGTAAATACACAAGGTACACAACAGGTCAAGACAGGAATAAACTTAGCCATAACTGCTTTAGGCAGGGACTTACAAGAACTTTTCTGTTGGGGTTCTACAGTGAAGTCCAGCTCTTGTTTCTGTCTAGGCAAAACTCAGTCAATAAACAGAAAACCTTCTAGATGGCAATAATTTATTCAAGAGGGGAAAAAAACAAGGTTCTATCTATCAGAATTTGCCATTCCCAAAGAGCGAGTAGACAGTAGTCAATACACAACAGGAATCTTGTTGGGGTATCATAGGTCTGCCAGCAAAGTGGCAAGAACAAGTACCTAAGGAAGTTTCACTTTTAGATGGAAAGAGGAACTGACAAGCAGGGACCCAGACAAAGCTAACACTCTTCTGCTAGGCTTCATTGGTCAACAGCAGACAGCCTGGACGTGATGTCTTTACCCTCCCTGTGTTTGCCCAAGCATCTTGCTCCAATGTTACTGGAGAATTTAATATCATGGCACCCACTTCAAGATATGGCTTTAAATCCAGACAGATCAAATCTAAAATCTTCAAGTCTTTTATCTCAATTCCTTTATCTAGAGGAGTCCCAACCAGTACAATGAGTACAACATGACAACTTTGGTTTGAGAAGTACAGTCCAATTAAATGGCCAAAATTCACACACAAATGCTAGTATCCAGTTAGAGGCAAACAAGTGTGTAAGTCACTATAGAGGGCCAGAATGATGTAGTTTGAGTGTTGGACTATGACTCTGGAGACCAGGATTCAAATCCCTGCTCCACCATGGAAACCCACTGGGTGACTTTGGGCCGGTTACACTGTCTCACCATCAGAGGAAGGCAAAGGCAAACCCCCTAATGAATAGATCTTGCCAAGAAAACCCTGTGATAGATTCACCTTAGGGTTGCCGTAAGTTGGAAACAACTTGAAGGCACACAGCAGTAATAAAATCACACTATGTGTGTGGGGCCAAAAAGACACCACTGCACAACAGACATATTTTACTGAGAGAAGTGGAAAAGGAATTGTGCAGATAGCATGCTCCACTGTGCCTTGTCTTTGCACATGCTGACCAGGCACTGTGTTGTGTTTGTGGATTGCAATTATGCATCATATACTGTGCATTGTGCAATGTGCAACAGCACATAGTCATTGACATGTGTTGCGTAATGTTGTTATGTTGCATGGAGGTTTTGTAGTGTTTGTCTAGCATCTCTCCATGTGCAAATATTTATGCTACGCTGAGGGGATATTGGCTTGCAGCCAAAGTATGTCACAAAGCTGACAGCACAATTCAGATTTTTCTGGCCAGTGGTAGAAGTTCCTTAACCTTGGTCAGGCCTTCTGCCTTTGAATATCCAAGCAAATTCCACCTTCCAAACACTTTGCCTCCAACTTTGTGAAGAGGAAACGCAGGGCCTGTTTATATGAGGAGGGGAATGTAGTGCCCCACAGTAAGTCGTAGCAGCTGCAACCTGTTTAATGGTGGTTTTGCCCCCAGCAGCCCCCATAAACTTCGCATCCAAGATGACAGCTGGTGAGGGGGCAGCGGCATGGGGACAGCAGGAGGGAGAGAAACTGGGGAAGGGAGAGTGGATGGAAGCCACCCTTCTACTTCCCCAATTCCTGTGCGGCAATGGCAACAGTGGTCAGGGTGGGTGGATGGTAATGACAGCTGCCCACCTCCCTTCCCCATCTCCGATAGCTTGGAAGAGGGGTGAATGGCAGCTGCAGGCACTTGCCCTCTCAGCAAGCCCCGCCCCTGCACACATCTGTCCAATCAGATTTGCAATTCCTCTCATTTGGGCAAGCAAATCAAATTGACTTGCTTGTTTCTGTGGTGGAAGTGCGATTAAGGCTAGGAAATACTGGTTTAAAATTAATAAAGAAATTGAGGATATATTGGGCTTCGAAATAGGATTAAGATCAGAACTGTATTTACTAAATATGATAAAGCTAGAAAATAAAAAGGAGAAAGAACACAGGGACTTATTAATGTACTTAATTATGGCTGCAAGAATTAATTTTGCAAAAAGATGGAAAGTTAAAGAAATTCCTACAATGTCGGATTGGCGAGTTAAAGTAATGGAGTTGGCCAATATAGATAAATTAACAAATCTAGTAAGGGGGAACCCAAAAGAAAAATATCTTAGAAAATGGAAACCATTTATAGAATTTATAAAATATAAAGAAGGGGAGATTAACATAATTGGATTTGATTAATAAGCGAGTGGGCACGGAGGAAGAAGTTAGAACAATTAGTTAACATCCATAATAGGAAGAAAGCGTTAAGGATGGTTAAGATTGTTTTAGAGATTAGTCATGGAAAGCTAGTAACAGAATTGTTATCTCTATTAATAATGCCTTGAGATTAAATAGGATAAAAACTAGATACTTAGTAATAATAATCATGGATGTTATTATTAAAGTGAGTAAAGAAAGGAGAGTCAGAAGGTAGGATACTATATATGTTTACTTTGATATATTATGTTAGGTTACGTTGGAAGAGAGGAGTAATAATAAATTTAAGTATAGTCATATAGGATCTGACATCGGTAAGCGGGAAGTCATTTTAATTTTGTGTTATTAGAGAAATGTCTGGGGGGGAGGGCACAGGTAGGGGGGAGGGAATTTGATTGTAGATGGCTTTGTATATGTTGGTGTTGTATGTCTGTATAGGTATGTATATGTCTGTCTATGTTGTAAGTTTAATGTTTATATAAGAATAAATAAAAAAATTAAAATTAAATGACAAATTGACTTGCTTGTTTTGGGCCTTCCCCACCCTTCACAATACAGCTAAATCACACAGAATGCCATTAGGACAAGTAGGATTCTCCTCGCATTCCGTGAGGAGTTTTTTTCACTGTTTGGACAACCCCTCAACTTGCCATTTTTTGCTTGCTAGCATCTCCTGTTGTCTGTTTATGAAATCCAGATTATGTGAGTTTATCTGATTAATTCTGCCTCCCATTCCCAAATTGACCAAAACTAGTTTAGCAACATCTGGACCGTTCTTGTATTCACTGGCTTCTCTTCAAAGACGCCTGGTGAAGGATAGAAATAATTTTGTTTCTTTCTTTCAGACTAAACTTCCATTGGGTGATTCATTTCATAATTTTATTAAGAATGCTAGCAAGTAGGACTTTGATATTCTGATGAAGTCTGCAAGCCACACCACTGCAGGAATGATTTGTTAAAATATAAGTCACTTAACAAATGGGTCCCTGTAATACTTTCAGCATTGCTCTGATTGGGCAAGCAAGCATGCTGTAGTGGTTGTGGTGTTGATCTTGGACTGGGGAGATCTGAGTTCAAATTCCCACTTAGCCATGGGTGATTTTGGGCCAGTCACTATCCCTCAGTTCAACCTACCTCAGAGGAGGAGGTTTGAGGAGGAGATTAAGGAGGGTCTAAATATTATTCAGATAAAGAAAGGGATGAAAGCTAGGCATGACACCTTGATCATGGAGGAAAAGTAGAGTATAAATGTAACCATAGAATCATAGAATTGTAGAGTTGGAAGAGACCACAAGGGCCATCCAGTCCAACCCCCTGCCATGCAGGAAATCACGATCAAAGCATCTCTGACAGATGGCCATCCAGCCTCTGTTTAAAGACCTCCAAGGAAGGAGACCCCACCACACTCCGAGGGAGTGTGTTCCACTGCCGAACAGCTCTTACTGTCAGAAAGTTCCTCCTAATGTTGAGGTGGAATCTCTGTTCCTGGAGCTTGCACCCATTGTTCCGTGTTCTGCTAGTGTTCTAGCAGAAAACAAGCTTGCTCCATCCTCAATGTGACACCCCTTCAAATACTTAAACAGGGATATCATATCACCCCTTAAATGTCTTTTTTTCCAGGCTAAACATACCCAGCTCCCTAAGTCTTTCCTCATAAGGCATGGTTTCCAGACCTTTCACCATTTTAGTCATCCTCCTCTGAACACACTCCAATTTGTCAATATCCTTTTTTAATTGTCGTGTCCAGAACTGCACACAGTATTCTGTATTAGTTATTTGCTTAAAAGCCTGCCAACGACTATGTTTCCTGGAGGGACAATGCGAGAATAGAATCCTCTCCCCGACCACCCCCTAAAGTAGAAAGACTGTCAGATTTCATGGCCAGAACTACTGTTCCTTCTATGCATGTCTTTCAGCTTTGACAACAGCTCTGGCAAAAGGAGAAGGTAGGATAGCTAGTATTCGGCTTGAGGTCAGATTTGGTCCTGGGCTGCCACTTGCTAATCTTTAAAAGTACTGTACTCCACAAATATAGCTGAAGACCCACATGCCCTGCTGTTTTACAGCAAGGATAGGTCTTGCTTCATTATTCAAAGCAAGTACAGAGCTATATTTTTATTTAGTTTTTCCGTTGGTTCCGTTTTAAAAAATATATTTCCTTCTTCCTTCTGTAAATGAAATAAATATTTCATTTTTAATTTATTCTTACATTTGCACCAAAAAAGGGGGGATGGGCCTGCCTAAAAAAAAAACAAAAAACCCTGCAGAAGATCAGGCAAAGCAAAGAAGAAATGCTTCTTTCTTTCATCCCCAGCTCTCTACTACCCTACTAATGCTTTGTCCAATTCCCTAATGCTTTCACCCCATTCTTTCATAAAGGACCACAAGGACCCGATCAAGAACCAGGGATAAAGGACTTCTCATTTATCCCCATTCTTGATCTAGCAAGTCATACTTGTATAAAAGCATGTTTCGGCATGCATGCAGATCTTTAAGTAAAGGAATGGCGTGCCAGTGAGCTAGTTCAGGAATAGGCCCTGGACCATCTCCACCTCAGTCCTATCCATTCATCCTTTTGACCCCAGATCCTTCAGCCTAAATCCTAGCTTTATCAGCTGAAAGCTGGCACCTGCCTGCTATTCTCTTTGGCCAACATCTCCAACATCACTTGGAGTGTGGGGCAGCATGAATACTCTTTACCCTTGACCCCTGTTGCTTCTGAGGTTTGGGGAAGGGGAGTTTCTTTCTTTCTTTTTTAAGCCTAATCAGGATTTCCGTACACACCTTAGGTATTCCTTTGGCTAGCAGTAACCCATTCTGAGCCTATGCAAGGGCCAATTTTGCCACTCACAACATACCTAGTATTCCCAACCCTCCTCTACCTGGCATCCTATAGATCAGTTGGAGTCCAATGCCCATCACTCCCAGTCATGCTGATGGGGGATGATGGAGGTTGTAATCCAACATGTCTACAGAATACCAAGTGAGCGGAAGTTGTGCTATGATATCCCTAAATGACAGAAATGTCCCTACTCTAGTGTTGTTGTTATATGGCTTCAAGACAACTCTGACTTACAGTGACCCTATCCTAGGGTCTTCTTGGCAATTTTTTTTCTTATGATTTGCCTTCCTTTTAGACTGAGAGAGTGTGACTTGCCAAGATCACCCAGTGATTTTCCATAGCTAAGCACAAATTTGAACCCTGGTCAACCAAAGTCCTAGTCCAACACTAATACCACTACACCATGCTGGCTACCGCTCTAGTGTACTGATATTAAATATTCATTTCACTTTTCATGGTCATTTGCTCATTCAGAACACCAATAATTTTGTATTCCAATGAGAATTTTCAATTACTCTCCCCTCAACCTCAGAACCTCCAGATGTGTTGGGCCATCCTGGGAGTGGTTTGATGGAAGACTTTGACACATCAGGAAGGCACAGGGCTGGGGAAGCTTGTTCAGCTACCTCTATAATTCTTTCAAGTCAGCTTTGTTTCCGGAAAACTTCACCAAGTTCTACATGTGTGAGAGTATGTACGTGGAATGCTCTACATTCAGTTTTTATTCATCACCACAACAGTTTCCAAACAAAGAAGAGGAATGATGAGCTCAAATTCAGACTTTTTGTGAGTGTGGGTATTACTCGTCCTCCACCCCAGACCCATCCTGTGATTAAAATAAAAATAAAAATCATTTCCATGACAACTAGTCTTGTGAGCAATAGAACTGACCACTGTTTCAGGTATTCTGAAATGAAATGACATGAGACTGATATAAGGACATATATTTAACTTTGTTGTTTTGTGCCTTCAAGTCATTTCTGACTTATGGCAATGCTATCATAGGGTTTTCTTGGCAAGGTTTGTTCAGGTGGGGTTCCATTTACCTTCCTCTGAGGCTGAGAGAGTGTGACTTGGCCAAGGTCATTCAGTGGGTTTCTATGGCTGAGAGGGATTCAAACCATATTCTCCAGAGTTGTAGTCCAATACTCAAAACACCACGCTGGCTCTAATATATTTATCTAAAAGGGCCTAAATACCATGAAGGCACCAGATCCCATCTGATCTTGGGAGATAAGCAGGGTCAACCCTGGCTAATACCTAGATGGGAGACTGCCAAATAATACCAGGTGCTGTAGGCTACATTTCAGAGGAAGGAACTGGCAGACTATCTGTGAGTATTCCTTGCCTAAGAAAGCTCTAGGAAATGAATGGAGTCACCATAAGTCGACAGGCAACTTGAAAGCATATACACACAGATTTAACTAAAACAAGAATTTTAAGAAAAGGGTAAAGAATAGAAGATCCGGATGCCCAAGTGACATACATCAGAATGGTTCTATTGAAATGTCAATTAGGTTTTTCTCATATTGGAAATGAGCATAAACAACAAAGCCATTTTTATCTGCTAATTTTCATCAACCAAGAAACTAGCCCATATCCACATCTTGCTCCCTCCCCTTCTTCTCCGCCCCCCCCCCCTCTGCCCCAAGGTATCCTTCAAGTCTCCACAGGATGGAATTTTGCTTTGCTATTTTAGCATAAATCTGGCCAGAGCTTCAGTGGAATTTGAAACCAAAAGGCCTTAATAAATAAATATTACGATAAGAATATGAAAGCAATGCAGACACTGAAGATAATTGGAGAGGGGGGGAGAGGAGAGAAATCTCTAAGCATTCTGTTCTAACCTAAAATCACCAGGCTTAACATGAACCCAAGTCCTCTAGAGCTTCATAAGGCTTTGCAAAGGTAAAAAAAAAACAAAACAACATGCAAAACACTCTCTTGTACTTTTTGAGTCTTGTTTCCACCACATTCTATCGTTTAAAAACCACCACAACAAGAACAACAACACACTTTGAAAGAGATAACACAATATCCTTGGAACTCCCCTCAGTTTTACACAGAAGGTGAAGAGGAAGCAAAACCTACATGATGAAAATATTGTCAATATAGAAGCATGGATTTAGGAAAGCCCACTCCTGTATTTCTACCACATGCTGTCCCTTCCTTTTCCGTAGTCTTGACGGACAAGTTAGTATCACAGCACTAGTAAGAGATGGGTGTGCGGGTGGGTGTGTATACAGTACAGTACATGCATCTGTTGTTGTTCAATGGGAAGGCACTACAAGCGAATCAGGCCCTTTACAGAGGTACCTGTGTGGTAAAACGCATCTCCTTCCCTTTGGGTTGCATCTCAAGCGCCGCAGCAAAGGTGCGTTAAAGACGGGTCCCTGGGCAACAAAGATTGCCACGCGCGCGCGTGGATCCTGGCAGCATTTTTACAGCAACTGTTTCTAATAGGATTCTATTGAATCCCGTAACAGATCAAAGAACCGGGATGAGGGGTGGGAGTGCTGTATACATTGATGGTCTTGTTTCTGGCTGTAAGGGAGGAAAGAAAAAGACACACACACACACACAAACGTTATCCCCTGTTTCCCTTCCACCTCTCTCTTTCTCTCTGTCGCCGGTCCCTGAAAAGCAATTTTCAAAGCAAGACTCAAGGAGGATTGTAGTAGGAGAAGCATTCAGCACTTAGATTAGGTATTTTGCCGGTGCATGTGAATCCCACCGCCTGTCCGAAGAGTTAAACTAAGACTAGAGAAATGGTCACACACACACACACACACACGTGGGGAGGAGAGACGGGGAAGCGGGAGAGATTTCCTCTTACCTTGACTCGCTTTAGCCATGGTGTTGCCGGAGCAGAGGAGAAAGGAGAGCAGCCACAATCCAACCATCGCCCAGGTCCCCATGACCACCGGCTTGCTTGTTAAGGGTCTTCTCGGAGGCTTTTCAAGAACCCACCGAGAGCATGCAAACTCTCCCCAAAACACGCGCGGGCGCACAGAACTCTGTTGTTGTTGTTTGTTTGTTTGTTTTTCCCCTAGCGTGTGTGCAAGCGCTCCTGGAAAAAAAGTTGCCCCAATCTATATAGAGGGGTTGGGGTTAGGGTTTTTTAAAGGCGACTCAAATCCAGAAGAGAAAGACCCTGGGCGCCTTTTCAAGCGGACTTGATCGCCCGTCCTCCTTGCAGCGAGCGAGCGGCTCCTCTTTACCAAGAAGAAGAAACCTCCGCCAGTTCCAGTTTTGTTAGAGAGGGCACCGTAGAGAGAGATTTTGAATATATATATATATATATATATAGAAGAAGAAGGAGCGCGCCTTGGTTGGTCTGGTGCTGGGGACCTGGGAAAGGTCCCTGCAAAGCAACGCCCTTTCTTTCCCCCCTTCCTCTGGCTGGCTGGCTCTCTGGGGCTTTCTATTTGCCTCAGCGGGCTCCTGCTTCCCTCCCTCCCAGCCCTCCTCGGCCGCTCGGCTCTGCCTGCAGGAATTTACAGTCTGCCGCTGGGGGAGCCGGGCCAGTCGCCATGGAGACGGCTTCCCCGGGAGCCAGGAGGTCAGGCGGAGAGACCCGGGGCCAGCAAGGGATCAATGCGAGCGCCCGGGGCCAGCCCCAGCAGACCCAACGCCGGCCCGCCCGCCCGCTCGCCCGCCGCAGCCTCGCCTCGCCTCGCCTCTCGCTCGCTCGCTCGCTCCCCTCCGGCACTTTGCCGGGCGGGCTAGGAAGGAAAAGAGGGGAGGGGAGGGGCGGCGAAAGGGGATTGTGCTCAGAAAAAGAGAATTAAGAAGCCAAGGAGAAGCCGGGGAGGAGGAGGAGGAGGAGGAGAAGGGGGGGTTAAACTAACCAGCTTGCAAATGCCGGGACCTGCGACGCTTCTCTCTCCCCGCCCCCCCTTTCTTTTCAAAACTTGGGGCTGCCTGGTCTGAAGACAGGAGCCGTGGGGGTGCGCTGGGGCTCAATGCAAAACCCAGATCAAAGCGCTTTGGGCAGAGGGGGGGGATGGGGGGGATGGCGAGGAGGCAGAAATCCACGGTGGGAGGGGGAAAGAAAGAGAGAGAAGAAACTTATTTTTTGTCAGGTTTTAGACTTAACCTCAGAAATAACCCCTCCGCCCACCCCCCCACCCGCACAGGGCTCCGGTGATGTCTCCACTTCGCCCTGGAGCTAGATCATCCCTCCTTGCATTTTGGCGCATGTTTCTGAGGGGTTGTCCAAAAGGTGAAAAAACTCATCACAGAATAGATTTTCCTTGGTCTCCCCCCCCCCCGCTGTGAGCCCTTGTTCTGGAAGAGTTTACTTCTGACGTTTCACCTGCATCTGTGGCTGGCATCTTTAGAGAATACCCAACCATTCTCTGAAGACGCCAGCCACAGATGCAGGCGAAATGTCAGAAGTAAACTCTCCCAGAACACAGCCTTACAGCCTGGAAAAAAAACAAGGAAAAATCTATGGATGCCTGCCGTGAAAGCCTGCAACTTCACATCCTCACAGAATGTCAGGGGGCTCCTACCTGTCTTAGTGGCATCCCGCCTGATATTGCCATCTTGTAAAGGAAGGGGACCAAAAACCAGGGAAAATTCCACCAGAAAAGCCTTCATGGCTTTCCCCGTCTTAAAAACAAACAAACAAACAAAAACCCAACAACACAAGGATGCGCATTTCTGCTCATAAGGACAAGCAAATCGATCTGGTTCGCTTACCCAAAAGAGAGGAAGCACAAACCTGATTGGTCGGACGAGTGCAGGGGGCGGGGCTGGGTTACACAGCAAGTGCCCATCGCCACCACGATAAAGTGGGGAATTTGTGTTAACTTTCTCTTTTTTCATAAAGGTCAAATATTGATTGCGTACACCATAGAAATAGGGGCATGGTGCATTTTTTAAAGTTCAGCGGCAGCAGATTTAAAAACACAGCTGCCACTCACGGCCGCCATCTTGGCTATAGGCATGCGAACTTTATAGGGCTGTAAAGCCATTAAGACAGGTCACAGCTGCTGCAACTTGCTAATACTGTGAGGCAATCCATTTTTTCCCCATCCATGTAGACAAGCCCTGGGTCCACCGCCATTTAAGTAATTCCTGATCAAATGGAATGATTTCATTTGGTTTTTAAAGAACGATCCTTGTTGCCAGATAAATCATCATATTTTGGAAATGCTCTTTACTAAGGGGTTGTCTGTGTTCCATCACCTTGGCTGGAACTTGTTTTCATTCACTGGTAGGGTTTCACCTTGCAAATAGGTAAAGAGGAAAAATACGTCTAAGCATGTGCAGAATGCTTACCCTCAGCACTCACAGGTGACTAAAGGCACCCTACCCTCACATGTCTAGAATTACAAAGAAAGACGTGCTTCAGAAACATTTGAGGAGGATGCTACAGCTTGGCATGCTTCAATCCTATGTCACTTGGCATCAAATAATCACTGCCACTCCTGTTTTTTTCTGGCTCTATGATGTGCCTCCATATCTCCTATCAAAATGGAAGCAGAGAAGGTTCTGTCTCCTTGAGTTTCAGCAAAATGTTACTCAGCCCTATAGGTTGTCAATCCTTTGTTTTGGTTTAGGAACTCCTGAAATCAGATCTTTTTAATACAAGCCTGGAAAGTTGATCCTTTTGCCCTGAGATTATGTTGTCATCATCCATACAAATGAGAAATCACTTTCCTGGCCTTCTTCACCCCTGTTGCTAGAACTCCCTTTGAGCTGTTCTGTTGCAGTTTCTGAGTAGGCCTGTGTGCTGCTCAGGGAGAACAGAAAGTAGGAAAGAGTCATTGGTCTATACAGTAAAATAACACAAAAAATAAAACACACTCTTCTTTTTTATTCGTGTGGAATGCACTAAATTAGAAATGTCATACCTAAAGCACAGAGACCATATCATGCCCTTTAGGCATCCCCCACACAACCTGATTCCCACAAGTGATTAAACTGTTTCAGAGCTAAGAAAGCAACATACCCAACAGGCCAATATGCTGACTCCGGGAAGGGAAGGGGAGGTGTGTTTATATCCTCATTTCTATACTGAGAACTTTAGGTGTGGGAAAGATTGTTTCTGTAGTTCCCAAGACACAACAAAGGCTATGTCTGTATGCATAAAAGTGTTTTTAGATATGTGCTAACAAGTATTTGGACATTTGTATTTAAGAGCTACAGAGAATCTAATTTTTAAAATGTTTTATTGAATTGGTGATTTAGTGCTGGAATCAAAGGGAAGCAGTATTTAGTTCTCTAACACTTTTGAGTTTGTCTCAATAGTTATGATGGTACCTGTGTTAAATGAAATTGAGAGAATTCACAAAGAAATTAGGTCAGAAGTGTTGTGGACATGACTATATAGAAAATTACCATCAGGATGATCCTAGTCTCCTATCAGGCCAGCCATATTGTTAGGCAGAGTGAGACAGCTCACCCAGGCACCTGATCAAGTGTATCCTGAAAGGTCAGTAAAGTATTACTGCGTTTTTACTCCCCAGGAGAGAATGTGTGGAATTGCCTATCCCAGATGTCAAAATAACTTGGCCAAACCTTATTATTGGAGGGAGGGAGGGAGGGAGGGAGGGAGGGAAGGGGGTGCCATTGCTGTTCTACTTCAGGCAGCAAAAGATCTTGGGCCTTCCCTGTTTGTACTTGACAAGTGCCATGTTTTCAGAGAAATAACAGAGAAATAATATATGACTAACAGAGAAATAATATATGACAAGAATCATACTTAGCAATTTTCTTCAGGGTACAACCATTGTCAGCTTTTTGCATTCTATATCATGCAATCAAGAAGATAGGAAACCACATAGGAAAAATAGGTACATATTCCACTTAGGTGCTAAAGTCTAGCTCTCAGTGACATAGTAAAGCTGGGCTGTATAATTTGACCAGCTGATGAAAGATCACAGGACTGAATGCTCCTCCAAACAAAACAAAACTTCTGCATGTAGAAAATTAATGTGTCTGGGAAAAGACAAGGGCTGGAATCCTGTTGGTGTTTTACATAGTCATACCTTCCCTTACAGAAATAGTTGGACATTTCCCCCCAATACAGAATATCAGCCTTCAGTTCAAGGTTGTGGAAGTGGTGTTACACATGTGGTGCCATAGTACATGCATTGTGCTTGGATTTGCATGTGCATTTCATCGAACATTGGGTTGCACATTTGGATTCCATATTGGAAGAAAGGCAGGATATAAGTCAAATGCATAAATGAATTAATATTTTTCCCTCTTGGTTCCATCATACCAAGTTGCTGTTCAACACAAGGGTTGTTAGCAGAATCAGTGCATAACTCTGCATGTGGGAATTATGCTACATAATCCCAATGTAGGATCTTAGGCGAGGCTAGACATCTAACCTTGACATCTAGTATCCCCTGACATCGAGTTTGCTTTGTCAAAGGTTTTTATTTTATTTTTTTTAATGGAGGATCATTCTGTCATGTGAACCAGTGGTCTGCAGTATGACATGGTTCACTGCCCCAGGGAAAACAAGGTCTCTGTCAGTTGGGTAGACATCACAACTTCCACTCACCCCTGTACAAGATATGACCCAACAAGGAACCAGCCTGGACACTAAAACATCATATAACAGAGGGAATAAATGTGCAGAAACAAGAGCTCTCTTCCCTTAAATTAGAGCCATGACAATGCCCCTAGTTTTTTTTTTAAGGTTTCCTTGATTTATACTTTGTGTTCTGTTCTCACCTGACCCACAACCTCAACAAGGAACTCAAACTGTAAAAAGTTCCCATTAGTGAGCAGCTACTTGTAAACTGGAGATTTTCAGACGCGATTTTCAGCAGGATATATTGCAAAACAGCTCCATTGCTGCCGCACGGCAGGGGAGCTGTTTTGGACGACGCTGTCCCTCTGCCGAAACCCTCCGTGTCACTTCCGTGACAGAATGGAGGAAACCGCGTTGTATTTCACTCACGGGCAACAATCGTAAATGAAATACGACGCGGTTTCCTCCATTCTGTCACGGAAGTGGCACGGAGGGTTTTGGCAGAGGGACGGCATTGTCCGAAACAGCTTCCCTGCCGCGCGGCAGCAACGGAGCTGTTTTGCAATATATCCTGCCGAAAATCGCGTCTGAAAATCTCCCTTGTCTACTAGCCACTAACAATGGTGTTGTTTTCTCATATCTGTTCACCAGCTGCAGTTTCCCTAAGAGAATCAATAGAAAAAGTTCCAACCCAATAACTTGCTTCTTTTAAAATGCATGTTACTACTGTATATTTTTCTTCTAATTTTCAGAAAGATTGCCTACTCCCCTCCATCAAGCATCACAATAATGTCAGATATCAAACTATCTTCCAAAGAGGAACATGGATATTAGAAAATCCTTTCAGAATATTTATGTTCCATTATAATTCCACAAAAATATGGAGACTGGTAAAGGAAGTCTCCCTGATATGCTAGTTTAGCCAGATGATAGCAATGTGAATTTGGGAAAGTATAAACATCTGAGGTGACACAGGAGCAGGTCCAAAGCTGGGGGAGATTAAGTTCAATGGTTTCATTTCCTCCACTTTCATTCTGTAAATTATGATTCCAGGATATGTAAATGTGGTGCAGTATAGTGGTGCCTGGAAGCTACTTAACTAAATACAGGCCCTATGGGTATCTTACTCAATATTAACAGTAGCCTTGGCATCTATGAATGCTGCATTTTCCAAGATCCCCTACTTCATGACTTCTGGCTCTCAATAATGTAACATGTTGTTTCACCACTTATAGCAAGCCTGTCAAATATACAACTGTGGCACTATAAAAAATGCCAACAGTTGACTGTGTATCAGAGGCAGATAGCAACAGCTTGTAAAATTTATTTGTGGCAGTGTGTCTATTCAGTAGACTTTTATTGTCTGTTATCATACTAGTGAAGCTCTAAAAGATTGCCTTCCCTCATATGAAATTACTAATACCATATCTGTGGGAGAGGCTCTGCATCATGATAGTATTGAAGTGTGCATCTACACTGTAGAAATAATGCAGTTTGACACCACTTTAAGTGCTGTAGTTCCATCTTATGGAATCCTGGGATTTGTAGTTTTACAAGGTCTTTAGCCTTCTCTGCCAAAGAGTGCTACAATCCCAAGATTCTGTAGGATAGAGCCATGGCAGTTAAAGTGGTGTCAAACTGCATTATTTCTACAGTGTAGATGCACCCTCAATTGTGTGAGATAGGAACACAGGGTAGGGCCTTATCATTAGCTGCACCTAGACTACAGAATTCCCAGCCCATGATCTACCCCCACCTTGTTTAGGGTCGTATAGTGAATGGTGAAAGCATCCATTTTCCATACATTGGTTGACTGTTCTTTCTTTCACACTCTTTTACAGCACAGGTTGAGTCTCCTTTATCTGAAATGCTTTGGACCAGAAGTGTTCCATAGTTCAGATTTTTTTTCCAGCTTTTGGAATATTTGCATATACATAATGTGATATCTTGGAGATGGGACCCAAGGTTAAACACAAAATTCATTTATGTTTCATATACTCATTATACATAGTCTAAAAGTAATTTTATACACAATATTTTAAAATCATTTTTAAAAAAGTTTTATGCATGAAACAAAGTTCATGTACATTGAGCCATCAGAAAAGAAAGGTGTCACTATCTCAACCACCCATGTGGAAAATTGTGGATTTTGGAGTATTTTGGGTTTTGGAATTCCGGATAAGGAATACTCAACCTCTACTTAGTTTTAGCTGATTACTGTATTTATTTTATCTTTTTGCAACTTGAGACATGTTATTTCATTGTGTGTGTACTGTAATTTTGTGATTTACTATTTGTTAATCACTTTGGTCATTGAATACATAAAGGTGGGATGGGAATGATGATGGTTAGAATTAAGAAATAGTAAATAAACAAAAAAAAGCTACATGGGTAGTAAGGACTGTGTATTTGCAAGGTCTTGTGTATAGAAAGTTTGATGGCCATACTTTAAAGGAGTGATATTCTCTCCTGTTCCTGCTCTTATTTAAGAGGGTAGGAGTTACATAGGATGAGAGTATAAAATTTCTAATTCCCATTGTAGAGCAGTCAGAACTTTTGTCATCTTGAGATGTGGTCAGGTGGCACAAGAACAGGGTGGAGCAATACATGTAATAAAGCAGAAGGAGGAATATCAATACAGATTGCCCCCCCCGTATCCATAGGGGATCCTTTTCTGGACTTACCGTGGATAAGTGAAACCATGGATAATAGCAAACCCTATTAAAATAAAGAATTTCTACCAGTACAAACATAACATAGAGTTCTGTTGGAAGACCTAGCAATTCCTAGGGAGAACACCTCTCTATGCATTTTCCAGTGCCATTCAACAGTGCAACTCAATATTTTCTTGGATTTTCCAAGAGCTCTTTAGGGAACAAGAGGACGGGGCTATTTTTTTTTTAAAAAAAAACTTAACACAATGGCTATCTTAACACAAATGAAATCCAAAATCACAAAAGGGCGATACCTTTACTGGCCAACCAAAATGCACAAAATACATTAAGCTGGAGGAAACCATCAGGTGGAGAGTGTCTGGATAAAAATTAAAGGGGAGGGAAACAACAGGGATGTTATTGTGGGACTCTACTACAGACCCCCAAATCAGACGGAGGAACTGGATGTTGCCTTTCTAGAACAGATGAACACACATGCAGAAAGGAGAGATGTAGTGGTGATGGGGGACTTCAACTATCCTGATATTTGCTGGCAATCTAACTCAGCCAAAACTACAAGGTCTAGCAAATTCTTTACATGCCTGGAAGACAATTTCATGGTCCAAAAGGTGGAAGAGGCAATGAGGGGGTCAGCTATTTTAGATCTGATCCTAACCAACAGAGATGACCTGGTTAATGGGGTGCAAGTGGTGGGATCCTTAGGTGAGAGTGATCATGTTCTCCTGGAGTTTGTTATACAATGGAAAGGAGAAGCCAGGCATAGTCAGACACGCATTCTTGACTTTAGGAGAGCTGATTTCAATAAACTCAGGGAAATACTGGGGGTGATCCCATGGTCAGGAATACTAAAAGAGAAGAGACCTCAAGACGGATGGGACTTTCTCAAAAAGGAGATACTGAAGGCACAATTTCAAACAGTACCATTGAGGAAGAAACCAGGATGGATGACTAAAGAACTTTCAATGGAGCTAAGTTTTAAACGGAACATGTATAGGAAATGGAAAGGGGGGGAAATCACCAAAGAAGAATTCAAACAGATAGCGAACACGTGTAGGAGTAAAGTCAGAAAAGCTAAAGCGCAGAATGAGCTCAGGCTTGCTAGGGAGGTTAAGAACAATAAAAAGGGTTTTTTTGGGTATGTCCGCAGCAAAAGGAGGAAGAAGGAAATGGTAGGGCCGCTACGTGGAGAAGATGGCAAAATGCTAACGGGACAGAGAAAAGGCAGAATTACTCAACACCTTCTTTGCCTCAGTGTTTTCAGAAAAGGAAAAGGAGGACCAACCTGAGGATAATGGAACAGAGGACACAATAGGGGAAATCCAGCTCAAAATAAGTAAAGAGGTAGTACAGGAATACCTTCTTAATCTAAATGAATTTAAATCTCCAGGACCAGATGAACTACATCCAAGAATATTAAAAGAGCTGGCAAATATAATCTCAGAGCCATTGGCAATAATATTTGAGAACTCTTGGAGAACAGGAGAAGTCCCAGCAGACTGGAGGAGGGCAAACGTAGTTCCCATCTTCAAAAAGGGGAAAAAAGAGGATCCCAACAATTATCGTCCAGTTAGTCTGACATCAATACCAGGGAAGATTCTAGAGCAGATCATTAAACAGAGAGCCTGTGAACATTTAGAAGGCAATGCCATAATCACAAAAAGTCAACATGGCTTTCAGAGAAACAAGTCATGCCAGACTAATCTGATCTCTTTTTTTGATAAAGTTACCAGCTTGGTAGATGAAGGGAATGCTGTGGACATCGCATACCTTGATTTCAGTAAGGCCTTTGACAAGGTTCCCCATTACATTTTTGCAAACAAGCTTGTATAATGTGGGCTAGACAAGTTAACTGTTCAATGGATTTGTAATTGGTTGACCGGCCGAACCCAAAGGGTGCTCAGCAGTGGCTCCTTTTCGTCATGGAAAGATGTGACCAGTGGGGTGCCACAAGGTTCGGTCCTGGGCCCAGTGCTATTCAACATCTTTATCAATGCTTGGATGAGGGAATTAGGGGCATACTTATTAAATTTGCAGATGTCACCAAATTGGGAGGAGTAGCTAATACCCTAGAGGACAGGATCAAAATTCAGAATGACCTGGATAGACTGGAGAGCTGGGCCAAAGCTAACAAAATGAAATTCAATACGGAGAAATGTAAAGTACTGCATTTAGGGCGGAAAAATGAAATGCATAAATATAGGATGGGAGAGACCTGGCTGAATGAGACTACGTGCGAAAGGGATCTAGGAGTCCTGGTAGACCACAAGTTGAACATGAGCCAACAGTGTGATGTGGCAGCTAAAAAGGCCAATGCGATTTTGGGCTGTATCAATAGAAGTATAGTGTCTAGATCAAGGGAAGTAATAGTGCCACTCTATTCTGCCTTGGTCAGACCTCACTTAGAATACTGTGTCCAGTTCTGGGCACCACAATTCAGAAAGGATATTGACAAATTGGAGCGTGTCCAGAGAAGGGCAACTAAAATGGTGAAAGGTCTGGAAACGATGCCTTATGAGGAGAGACTTAGGGAGCTGGGTATGTTTAGCCTGGAAAAAAGACGGTTTAGAGGCGATATGATAGCCCTGTTTAAGTATTTGAAGGGATATCACGCTGAGGATGGAGCAAGCTTGTTTTCTGCTGCTCCAGAGACTGGAACACGGAGCAATGGGTGCAAGCTCCAGGAACAGCGATTCCACCTCAACATTAGGAGGAACTTTTTGACAGTAAGAGCTGTTCGGCAGTGGAACACACTCCCTCGGAGCGTGGTGGGGTCTCCTTCCTTGGAGGTCTTTAAACAGAGGCTGGATGGCCATCTGTCGGGGATGCTTTGATCAAGATTTCCTGCATGGCAGGGGGGTTGGACTGGATGGCCCTCGAGGTCTCTTCCAACTCTGCAATTCTATGATTCTATGATTCTATGATCATGCTGGAGTAAACCAGGCTGGAGGGTGGAGAGAAAAACTTCTCCCTGATATAGTAGACAGGCATTACCTGTTTGCCACTCTGGGGAAAGGCATGTTTTATAAACATATGAAATACATAAAGGAATCATATTAAATCTTTAACACTAACTGTGAAAAAGAAATTTCCAACATAAGCTTTTATGGACTTCAGCCCACTTTGTCAGATGCCAATGAAATGGACTAGAATCCACAAAAGCTTATGCTAGGAATTTCTTTTTCTCAGTCTCAAAGGTGCAACAGGATTCTTCTATAACTTTTTATGCTGAAACAGACTAACACTATGAATACTACTACAGGAGATGACACCTTCTGCTATTGGCTTATGACTAGGTAGGGCTTTTCTTTTCTGGGCTGGATCCATTAGTCATCACTAAAATCTTCTTTTTCATCAATCATTTCTATCAATCTTGTTATCATATGCATCTGTTGGAAAAGCCAGGAGTAATTCCAGTCCCAGTGCAGAACACTGTTTTTTAAGCATAGAAAAATTCATCAAATGGCAAGGGCCATCTGCAGGGTGGTATAGACTGGATTGTTCTTGTGTGGTGGGTTTTTTTCCTTTTAAGAAAAAATGACTCTATATTACATTCATGCAGCCATATTCCACAAAGCAAATATGAAGAAGGTACAGGGAGAATGATCTGAAGAATAGCATTTCCCCAGCAATCTCTTCCTTGTGTATATCTGAAGTGCTGTGCATGGTACAAGCACAAGGTTTCAGAGCTATCCAAGCCTCTGCTGAATAGTGCCTATGCTGATGCCCTTCTCCAAGTGCTTCTTCCAGAGGTAATGAGAAGGATGCCAAGTGGAGAGAAACCTTTTTCAACTCTAGTGTCCTTGCAATGGAATGCCCTTCCCAGGCTTGCCTTGGACCAACATCATTGTCTTCACCCAAGCTTTTTAATTGTGACCTACCCATCCACTTTTATCTGTTCTTTTTAGCTTTGTGGTTTACAGTGTTGTTGGAGTTGTACTTTTTAATTGTTATATTATTTTGAGCCTGGAATCAATTCTGGATGAAATATGGTGCATAAATACAGGTCATAAATACCATGGATTTGGTATCCACGGTTTCACTTATCCACGTCTGAAAAAAAATATGTTCTCTGTAGGCAATCACTGGACTTTATGAAATCTTTTTCTAGTGAGATGTTAATGTTTAGATTAACTAACACGTTAACACATTCTGTGAGTGGCACAGAAAAGCAAACACTATTTCCTTTATTGCTCTTAAAATGAATTGATGAATTGATTACTACTATTATGTGCAACTTCTGTGTTCTGGGGCACTATGAAAATGATCTGTGGAACCAAAAGACCTCTGTTGTCATGGGCAGATCACTAGCTGATAGCATTGAGATTTGCTGGGACTCCAAACTCTGCAGGAGCAGAGGGACCATTAAAATTGTCCACCCTCAAAGTCTAATGGCTCTAGAAGGATTCCTGAGTGATTTGGAAACTTTCTAGCTGCTAGAGCTGGTGATTTAGTCAGTGTCCTGGTTGATCTGTGGAACAGGGAGGTGTCCTGGGCACAATAACTCCTAAGTGTCCTTTACTTGGGTTCAGAGCATGGGATCTAGGGTTTTCTGAGCAGCTCAGGGCAGCGAAGCACTTGAGTAGGCAATTAGAGGAATAATAGAAAAAAACTCAAGATGAATCTGATCAAACACAGATGAGGACCCATTTTGAAACCTAATGTCCAGCTGCCTCAGTTACATCAGTCCAATCTCATCCAGTGCAGTTGTTTCAGGTAACTAAAAAGCTATTCCATTGTAGACCTCTGTGTGCTGAGGAGGGCCCTCAAAAATGCACTATGAGGAATTTGCTAACTATTTTGTAGAGAAAATTGCTCTATTATCACCCAGTCAGCTTGGACATCATATTGATGGTAGTGTCTGGTGAGGTAACAGAGGTACATACTTGTAGGGATGGGAAAATTATTCAAAAATATTTGAAAAAATGACCGGAAAAACATGTGATGGGTAAAAATTAGGGGAGAGAGAGAAACAGCAGGGATGTCATTGTGGGGATCTACTACAGGCCTCTAAGCCAAACCAAGGACTTGGGTGATGCCTTCCTGGGACAGATGACTGCACATTCAGAAAAGAGAGATGTAGTCTCTCTCTGGCTTTTTTTCACAAACAAAGATTCAGGAAGGACTCATCCTGCGCTTTCTGCAAGTGTGCTGATGACTAAAAAGGCCAATCCGAGATAAACAAGTCCAGTTGCAGAAAGCACAGCAGAAGGTCTCCTTGGGTGATGTTTCCAGGTTGTAGTAGTAATGGGGGATTTTAACTATCCTGATATTTGTTGGAAGTCCGATTCTGCCAAGAATTTAAGGTTCAACAAATTCCTCACTTGCCTTGCATACAATTTCATTGCCCAGAAGGTGGAAGAGGCAACAAGGGGATCAGCTATTTTAGATCTGATCCTAACCAATGGGGATGATAATGTTGTGAAAGTGGCAGGATCCCTAGGAGGGGAGTGACCATGTTCTCCTGGAGTTTGTTATACAGAGGAAAGGGGAAGCCAAGCATAGTCAGACATGCATTCTAGACTTTAAGAAAGCTGATTTCAGAAAACTTAAGGAATTACTGGGGGTGATCCTACGGTCAGAAATAGTAAAAGATAAAGGAGTTCATGAAGGATGGGAGCTTCTAAAAAGTGAGATATTGAAGGCACAATTTCAAACACTTCCAGTGAGGAGGAAAAAGGGGAAGTGTCTAAAGAAACCAGAATGGATGTTGAAAGAACTCTAAACTGAGCTAAAACTTTAAAAGGACATGTACAAGAAATGGAAAAAGGGGAAATCACCAAAGAAGAATTCAAACAAATAGCCTGCTCATGTAGGGGGAAAGTCAGAAAAGCCAAAGCTCAGCTGGAGCTCAGGCTTGCTAGAGAGGTTAAAAACAATAAAAAGGGTTTTTTGGAGTACGTCCGTAGCAAAAGGAAGAACAAGGAAATGGTAGGACCACTGCGGGGAGAAGATGGCAAAAGGCTAACAGGGGACAGAGAAAAGGCAGAACTTCTTAACACCTTCTTTGCTTCAGTCTTCTCTCAAAGGGGGAACAGTGCTCAACCTGGGGAAGATGGAGCAGATGATGCAGTAGGGAAATTCCGCACAGAATTGGTAAAGAGGTAGTTCAGGAATACCTGGCCAGAATAAATGAGTTCAAGTCTCCAGGGCCAGATGAACTTCATCCAAGGGTATTAAAAGAACTGGCAGAAGTAAACTCAGAACCACTGTCAATAATCTTTGAGAATTCCTGGAGAACAGGAGAGGTCCCAGCAGACTGGAAGAGGGCAAATGTTGTTCCCATCTTTAAAAGGGGAAAAAAGAAGACCCAAATCATTATCGCCCAGTCAGCCTGACATCAATGCTAGGAAAGATTCTAGAGCAGATCATTAAACATTCAGTCTGTAAACACTTAGAAAGGAATGCTGTGATCACTAAAAGTCAACATGGATTTCTCAAAAACAAGTCATGCCAGACTAATCGTATCTCTTTTTTTGATAAAGTTACAAACTTGATAGATGAAGGGGATGCAGTGGGTGTAGTGTATCTTGATTTCAGTAAGGCTTTTGACAAGGTCCTCCATGATATTCTTCCAAAAAAGTTAGTAAAATGCAGGCTAGACAATGCAACTGTTAGGGGGATTTGTAATTGGTTGACTGACCAAACCCAAAGGGTAGTCATCAATGGCTCCTCTTCATCCTGGAGAGAAGTGACCAGTGGGGTGCCACAGGGTTCTGTCCTGGGCCCAGTGCTATTCAACATCTTTATCAATGACTTGGATGAGGCTTTTGTTTGCAAAGGAATTCAGGAAGGATACTGAGAAGCTAGAATGTGTCCAGAGGAGGGTGACCAGGATGGTGGGAGGTCTGGAGGCCATGCCCTATGAGGAGCAGCTTAAGGAGCTGGGCATATTTAGTCTGGAGAAGAGAAGATTGAGAGGGGACATGAGGTTAAAATATTTGAAGGGATGTCATACTGAGAATGGAGCCGGCTTGTTTTCTGATGCTCCAGAGACTAGGACATGGAGCAATGGGTTCAAACTACAGGAAAAGAGATTCCACCTAAACATTAGGAAGAACTTTCTGACAGTAAGAGCTGTTCAGAAGTGGAATGCACTGCCTGGGAGTGTAATGGAGTCTCCTTCTTTGGAGGTTTTTATATATAGGCTGGATGGCCATCTGTCAGGGATGCTTTGATCATGATTTCCTGCATGGCAGGTTGGACTGGATGGCCCTTGAGGTCTCTTCCAACTCTATGATTCTATGATTCTATGAATCCTGGACTGATGAGAATCTTTGCAGTTTGGGACTTGCTATTCTGCACAAAATACACACATTCCCCCCCACCCAGAAAAAAAATACTTTCTGCAAAGTAAAAAACATTTTCTGCACAGAAAAAATATTTCTGTGCAGCAATATTATTTTGTGTACAGAAAAAGCTAATCTGGATCCTTTTGGGGACTTGCGTCTTTGTAAGTGGACTTAAGTATGCAGGAATTAGATTGCGCAGTTGCATAACATCCATATCCAGTAGAGGGCTGCTATATAACAGGGACAGTGAAGTGCCTGATGTGCATTGGGCCAGTGTGCATTGGTCCCAAGGTGCATTGCATCAGACCTGATGCACATCACAACAGTCTTGATGCACACTGGGCACTAATGCACATTGGGTATTCTTGCTGGTGTCCCATTACCCACCTTCACAATACAGTAAAGGGGTTACCTAGCATCTCAGCTATGTAGCTAGGTATACATAAAGTTATGTAGTATAACAGGTCATTCCAGCACTCTTTCCTGCATGGAAAATGCTGTAAATGGGGACATTCCATGCAAAATTCACACGTGGTTGATTTGCACTGAAATCTTCTCCAGAGAAAACAGTTTTTTCCTTCAGTGAGAATAATATTTCTGTGTAAAAATCTTATTTCCTGCACAGAAAATGCTGCTTTCTGCAAAGAAAATGCCATTTTCAGTGCAAATCAACCATATGCAAATTTCATGCAGAACACATCCTGAATTGCAAATAGGCTTTGAAAACTGCATGATTTTGAAGTCTTTCTCATAGAGGGAAGAAAATTGCTATAACTACTCATTGCTTCCTTCGAGAATATTGTCAATTAATTACATCCCTACATACTTGCTCAGTTTTGATGGATGAATTTCAGTTTGCTCAACATAAGACTGTGGACATGTTGCTTGGAGAAGTGAGGCCAGCCAGTTGTGTGTTAGACCCATGTCCATCCTGCCTGATAGAGTTGCCCAAGGAGAGTTGGCCAATTGAGTGGTAAATGCTTCTTTGAAAAAGGGTTATGTTCCAACCCCACTTAAAGAAACAATAGTAAGACCTCTATGGGGGGGGGGGACTTCACAGGATGCTCTTGGACCCAGCACTGCTCCTGGAAGACCAGATGGCTGTGATGGCCAGGAGTGCTTTTGTCCAGATCCAGTTGGTGTTCTAGCTACACCCTTTCCCGTGGAGGGCAGATTGGGCTACAGTGGTTCATGCCTTAGTTACCACCCCCCTTAGACTACTGTAATGCACTCTAGTTGGGGCTGCACTTGAAAAGTATTAGGAAGCTGCTGATTTTGACCTTTGTTGTTAACTGCTATCAAGCCAGCTTCAACTTATGGCGACCCTATGAATGAGAGACCTCCAAGTCACCCTATCATCAGCTGCCCTGCTCAGGTCATGCAAACTCAGAGCCATGTTTTCCCTGATTGAGTCTATCCATCTGGAATGCGGTCTTCCTCTTTTACTACTGCCTTCTACCTTATTAAGCATTATTGTCTTTTCTACTTAGTAATTTCTTCTCATGATACAGCCAAAGTACGACAACCTCCATTTAGTCATCATGGCCTTTAGGGAAAGCCCTAAATGAATTCAGGCCAGGAAATCTGAAAGATTGCCTACTCCTAAACAAGCATGCCTAAAATTGGAATTCTTAATGGAGGTCCTGCTGCATGTCCCAACAACTAGGTCAGTGTGTACATGTGGGAGAGCTTTCTCTGTAGCAGCACCTTGACTGTGGAACTCCCTGCCAAAGGAAGTTAGGCTGGCTCTATCTCTTCTGGTGGGCAGCTAAAATGGTGCTGTTCCACATGACCTTTGGTCTTTGAAACATTTTTGCTATTTTAACTTGACTGGTTTCAAATTATTTTTGAGGAAAGATTTGTAATTTGTTTTAAACATTTTTGTTTAAATTTTAATTTTTAAATTTGTTTAAATTTTTTAATTAAAAAATTTATTTTTTATGTATTGTGCATTGTTGCGCATGTGACTCAAGAGGGAATACATAAATGCCTTAAATACCAATTGGTGGGAGGCCAATAGCAGAGAAGGGTTTTTGCCTTCATGCCATACTTGGTAGTTTCCTAGGAGCTCCTAAGTGATCATTTGCTGAAAACAAGAGCTTCAAACCTATAGCCACATACTTGAGAATGATCCTCAATGAATTTCATAGGACTTACTTCTGAGTAGGTATGTATAGAAATCTACTATGGGTGGGCTTTTGATATGATCCAGTGAGAGTATTTTTTCATACTTATCTTCTAAAGATGATGAAATTAATAGTTTTTCAAGCATCTTGGTCTCAAGCCAAGTAGAGCTTTAAATGAAAACACCACACTTTTAATTTTTCTTAAAATGGAGCGAGCATCAATGTAGCTTTTCAAGTACAGATGAGATGTGTTGCTAGTGATTGTGACTACTCTAGCAGCTGCATTTTAGACTGGCTGCAGTTTCCAAGCAGCCTTGAAAGGAAGTCCCACATTCAGTACATTATAGGACTCTAATCAGGAGGGTACCAGAGCTTAGGTAATAGTGTCTAGTCTAGCTCTGTTCAGGAGAGACTACAGTTCATGCACCGCTCTCAGCAGGTGAACAGTGCTCCATCAGTGGCAGCTGGTGGCTTGCATGTTAGGAGCGCAGTGAATCTGCTCTGAGCTTTACTCCAAACTTTAAAGGAGATATGGAAGGCGCTAAACCTGTTTTGGGGATCAGGTTCAGCACCTCGGATAGCTCCTTTAAAATTCAAACTAAAACCAGGTTGATTCACAACCCCCTCACACGGGAGTGAAGCCACCATTGTGCTGAAGGGAGCCATGTCACTTGGCCTTCCAGTGATTCAACTGGATCTGTGAGCATGCCAGACCATAGATCTGCTCCTTTGAGAAAGTGATACCCTATGCAAAGAACAGGGTAAACAGCATCTTCCTGGACAAGCCAAAACCCCAGCATCAGTTCAATTATCTTGTCAGGACTGAGCTTCTATTTACTGGCCCAAATTCAGTCTGTTTCCAGTTCTTCACTTGAATCACATGTAAAGGAGAGGTAGACCAGGGTGTCATCAACATACTGATGATACCCATCTCCAAATCCTCTCAATCTCACTCAGCAGTTGTGTGGAGGTTTAAAAAGCTCTTTCCTTTAAATGATTTAGAGTCTCCCATGGAAACAAATACTGAAGGGATGTAAAAAGTCAGATATGTATCAATTGCTCCATATTGGAATATTTATGACATAATTTTAAAACTCTTAGCCAGAGCCAGCAAGGACATTCATGACCACAGCCTAAATGTAACAAGTTACGAGTATCATAGTTAACTAAAACTAGTTACCTTTTGGGGTGTGGTATCATTGGAACAATGTCATGTTTCAAAATAGCATAACATGTAAGAGTGAAGTTATTTTGTATGCTTAGCAGGTAACAGCAGGCATCCTGTTATTGGTATTTGCTAGCATAACTCCCAGTTATACCAATATATGGACTTTTGGAGATGTTGCAGGAGGATTTATTCAATGCCTCCTTTATTTATTCAACACCCTCAACCAGGGTACACAACAACATGCAAGGATTACATGTCAAGGACTGTAATGAGTAACAGGAACAAATTATTTATAAAAATAATTGTTATAATTATAAGCTTCACATCATGATTACCGGTATGTATAACATTTAATCCATGTCTCACCAAAACCATTTTCAGTTATGGAAGGGATTTTTTTTTCTTTGCTTTGCTTTGTGTTAGTTGGAAGCCTCAATTATAAGACATTTTTACAGCAAGTTTGTCCATATGACTCCCCCCCCCACCACACACAAACACCTCTTGATTCCATGCCATGTTTCTGTTCATTGGTCTTTTTAAGGAGATTTGTTGTATCCACCAGAGTGTCTGCTGGTTATTAGGAAACATACCCTAGAACCACACATTTATTTGCCTTGTTTCTTGTTTAAAATGTTTGCCACTGTTATGTAGAAGATTTCATTCTCTGTCAGACAGGGTTCCAGAAGCATAACAAGTGCAAATTCATGCACACATAGGGGCATGTGCTGCCAATGTGAACAAAAGTGTGGGGCTGATCATGTGAATGTCTCCTATAAAGTCTCCCTAGGAAGGGGAGCACCAGTCAGCTGTGGCAGAATCAGACAATTAGCCCTGCCTGAGTGTTTGTATTATTCACAAGCAATGGCCTCTGGATTTCACTCTAGCACCTCAGCAGGCACATGTGGTTTCCACACTAACATATGTGCATTTAAAGCAAGGATGCAGAACCTTTTCAGCCCTACCCACATCTCAGCAGTGGGGATGTGGAGGATTTAAATTTCTTCCTGCTCACTCAGGGTTAAACTAGACATCAAGGGAATATGTATTCCTTGCAAATAACTGATAAATTCCTCAGAGATATGTGCCTCATCAGACTTGCAAACTAAACTTAAGTTTACTTTCCAATGACCAATCACAAATCAAAGCATGCTAAATACAAGATATATAGATGATGACAATCATGCATTATGACAGACATCTTTCAACACTTGATTATCATACAGTTTGACCCTTAAATTTTGGGGTTGCTACTAGCAGCAGGAAAAAAGAGATCTTGGAAGTGAAGAAACAATGCATTCATTACCTTGGCTGGCAAGGATAAATGACACTGCATCAGGGACTGTGTAGAGTCCAAGAGCCACAAGCTGTGCACCTCTAACTTAAAGCGTGGGAAAGTTACTACGGACTAGGTACCAGTGTAAAATTCTAGCTTGTTTATTTCTCACATATGTTAAATGTTACCCCCAAATTGGTTTGAGTGCAAACTTGTTAACTCCATAAGCCCTAAGGAATGACAACATCACTTGAAACTTTTGGATAACAATGGAAAATTTTATATTTTGTGCAAATATATAGTATGTTTTTCTGAAAACCTTGAGATGAGAATACTAGTTCTTTCACATCAGTGTAACTTTGCTGTAACTGATAGAATCATAGAATCATCATAGAACTGTTGGTTACTTGCTACTCTGCTGCTAAAACTCAGTAGTATACAGCCCCTCCATGGACTGTAATCAGAGGGAAATTAAATGTTATTTTAAAAAAAGGTTCTTCAAAATCTGGAAAAGGCTTTGTACACACAAGGGAGAAGTTTAATTATGTTGATGTGTGTGTGTGTGTGTGTGTACATATGTGTGTGTTATAAATCACAGATTTACACACTGCAAAAACACTCATAAACCTGGCTTATATCCACAACATTATGTGCACTCAAATGGCCAAACACTAAACAGCTACTTACATAATATGAAATAGGAAAACACAAGGTATTAGCAATGGATTCCCTAATCAAAGTCATAATCAATAGCTGTATTGGCAGAACCAGCTGCCCCCCTTGAAATCAATAGGACTCTAAATATTGATTCTAAATGGGATGGATATTCTGAATCCAGCTTTCTTTGATGTATGCTGAAAGCAATGAAGCCTATCTTAGCTCCCTGTATTTGGGGCACATTTAGCTTAATAAATAATGCTACAGATGAGTGACGTGCATTTGTTTATCTTTTACTATTCAGGATAAAAAGTTTTACTGTCAGTTGTGAATATTTGGGGTACCTCTACCAAAAAGGATGCTAGAAAAGACAGAAAGTTTTATTTACTTTTAAGACAGCTTTCCCCAGCCAGGCACCATCTAGACATATTGGACTATACCTTCTATGATTTATGAATTATTCGTGAATAAAGGGAGCCATAGTCTGACACATCTAGAGGGCCCCAAAACAGGGAATGGCTACTTTAAGAGCATGCATGAGAGGTGGAAAAGCAAGAACAAAACCAATACCAGAATACCATTTTCTTATTATTTAAACAACTAGCAACACTATACAAGTTGGTATGGCCCCTAAATCTTTAAGCAAAGCTACACAGCTGTCAGAACTGGACACATTACTCCTGTCCTGTCTGAGTGGACCCATGGTTGCTGGGATTCCAAGGAATGTACACTTCAATAGTAACTGTACTCCCCTATAGCAGGGGGGGAAAGGCAGCTCTTTGACTCTGTCCTTCAAACTACTCACCTGTCCCCAAACCGGATTGACTACAAACCTATGCACTAGTTGGGGTAGTCTGCTACTAAAGGACTGAAAACTGTATGTTTTGTAGACTTCAAACATAGGTAAGTTAAAATAATTTAAAATTAATACAGTTTTAAAAAAGTCAATGCCAGGTACACACCTCTGGAGTTCTTTCTGTATTAATGGCAAGTTTCAGTGTCATGGTTTGGGATCTATGGCACTGTGAGACAGACTTCTTTTTATTATTATGTATAGAAGACAGATAAAACAATGGGAAGAGCTTCAGATGGCAATCCAAATCTCAGGTAACAGGGCTATGGGGGAAAACTCACAACCTCCACCAGTCAGAACAGTCAATACAAACCTAGATGAGTTAGTTTCATATTGAAACATTTTAAAGTTTCATATATTCATACATTTCTCAGTTCACTATAATCAATTTAGGACTTTATCAGATTACCCTTCTAGCCTTTGTGGCTGACGAGCGGGGTATAAAATAAAATAAATAAATAAATAAATAAATAAAATGTTCTTTTGTCGGCATATTTTGTGGCATTTGTATGCTGGCAAAAGAGCCCCCTACCCGACCTACCTTTAGCAGCAGCAATGAGGCAGCCCTGACATAAAAGGATCATGGATCATGGATCATGGAACTGTAGAGTTGGAAGAGACCACAAGGGCCATCCAGTCCAACCCCCTGCCACGCAGGAATACACAATCAAAGCATCCCTGACAGATGGCCATCCAGCCTCTGTTTAAAGACCTCCAAGGAAGTATGAATGGAGCTCTGTTTACTTCCAGGGTTGAGATCTCGCCGATTCTCACAAGACACGAGCGCGGCAAATTAAAAAAATTACGTGAGACAAAGACATAGAAAAGCACAGAAACACACTTTACAACTTACAAGTAAACTGGTGAGGTTCATAAAAGGAGTGTCCCCTATCTAGCTGTCACAATTTCACCCGGAAGTGTTCTGTCATTGATGCTGTATTCACGTGAGCACAATGGCGCAAGGATCCAAATGCCAGCAATGCAGGCAACAAAGCACCACAGCAGATCTATTGATGACTTAGGCCATTGATAAAATAGAAGGTTTTTTTGACAGTACATGATTGCAAGACATCGTAATGATCATGCATGCCCTTTCATGATCATTAGGCATTGTTATGACGCCATATTTGCCGCATCTGATAAAGTCCTTAGTATCACCTGTCAAAGTCAATATCTCTTCCCTTTCATCCTGTCTTCAGTTCTAATTGCTTGATGTTAAATATTAGGTAGGAAAACTGGAAAACTATTGAGAAGAATATCAAAATGATCTGAGATATGAAATGGCTCCCACACAAGGAAGCAGGCAACAATTAGAGGGTCTTCAGCTTAGGAAGATGATTATATGATTATATGATTATATGACATCTGGTAAAGATCAAGGTCAGTGCTTCTCAACCTTTGGCCTCCAAATGTTTTCCAGTTTTCCAGTTTTACTCTCAGAATCCCTGACCATTGGCCATGCTGGCTGAAGTTTATACAATGGAGGATGAAAACATTTGGAGGATTAAAGACTGAGACCCACTGGTCTGGGTGAAGATCAGTAACTGAGTGAATATAGGCACTTAACTGAAGCAAGCAGTATAACCACTTTGGCCAAATTTACACTATACAAATAATCCAGTTTGAAACTGGATTATTTGCCATGGTTCTTTCCTATGGAATCCTGGGATTTGTAGTTTGGTGAGGCACCAGCACCCTTTGACAGAGAAGGCTAAAGACCTTGTAAAACAATCTATGGCCAAAAGCAAAAAAGCAAGCATTCCAACAGGCAAACTAAAAAGAAAATACAGTACAATGTCATGTCACACACAGACACCACATCTACAGACCTGCTTCCTTTTTCTTGTCCTAAGGATGTTTCTGCCAAATATAAAGTATTACACAGAAATGTATAGAGCTGTATTGTATCCTTATGGTCCTCCTATTTTTATTTGGTAGAACAATGCAAACAAGATGATGGGACATCGCTCAGACCTTGTGTTGTCTTCATACTACAAAAGCCTTTGGGCAACTGCAGTGATTCCAGGAGTCAGTTTGCTGCTCATAGAACCCCCTGGGGGCCACATGGACTATCAAATATGCTGAAAACACCCCAAGGATAAAAGAAAACTGGAAGCAGCCAGCAGTCCACTTCTGGTTTAGAAAAACCAGGGTTCTAAAAAAAAATTAAATAGTATAGGGGGATAATGCAGCCTATTTAAAAGATGAATTGTCATTTTGGGGGGATTCCAGGAGAGATAATTCATTTCTGTTTTTCTTTGCAGGGAAAAGGACAGTCAGGGGTCTGCAGGGGTTGAGAGCCACAAATAAAATAGCTTTGAAGGTCACATTTGAGCCACCTATGCTTTCAACCAAACTAGAATTCGTTTCCTATACAGTAGCACCCCTGTATCCACTGATTTGCCATCCGCTGATTCAATTAACCATAGTTGGTGACAGCAGGGGGGGGTGGACAGGAGAGGGAGGGGAGGAGGAGATCTCTCATCCCTTCTCCCTTCGCCCCCCCAGATGGCTCTGGTGGCAGCAGTGGCAATGGGGTGGGGGCAAAGGGAGAAGAGGAGGGGAGAACTCACCTTCCTTTCTTCCTTTCTCCCTCCCCCCCAGGATGGCTCCAGTGGCGGCAGTGGTGATGGGAGGGTTCGTTCACTATTATCTGTGGATTTCATTATCCGTGGGGCCCCCTGGAACCAATCCTCCGTGGATACAGGGGTGCTACTGTACACAGTGTGACAGCCTTATCACACTATACTGTTATAGCACTATTATTCCAATTTAACTGCTATGGCTGCCTCCTTTGGAATTCTGGGACTTGTAGTTTAGTGAGGCCTAAGAGCTCTGGCTGAGAATGCTAAATGCCCCTCCCTAAACTGAAAATCCCAGGGTTCCACAGGAGGCAGCCAGAGCAGTTAAAGTGGAATAATAGTGCTGTAACAGCATAGTGTGGTAAGGCTCTTGGTGTATTTCAAAGGTATGGTATTGAAATCAAAACAGGCCCCTCTCTTGTTTTGTTTCAGGAAAAATGACAAAGAGTCTTGTCATGACAGATACCTTAACGTTTAACACATTTTATTTTGCACAAGCATTTGTGAAGTCCAGCCCACTTGACATCTAATGAAGTGGACTGGAGCCAATGACAGCTTAAGTCAAATAAAACTTGTTAGTCTTTAAGGTACTGCAACACTCTCTTTTTAAATGTGCCTCCCTTTTCTAGGCAGGATTGGATTGGAAAACTTGTTAAAAGAATATAGAAATAATGTAGATCAAACCAATGCATCCCCCCTGAATCAGAAATACTCAGGAGATCATTCATTAATAGCTAGGAAAGGCTGGGTGAATATAACACTGAAATGAAGGCACTGACCTCAGCACATAGGGAAACAGCATTCACTCCTTGGAGAGAGGCTTTCTACCACATATTTGAGAAAGAGGAAAGCTGCCTGCTGGTCCAGCAGTCAAGCAGATACTTTATACTAGCCAAAGGCATACAACTTAAATGGAGTCATATGATCAATCATTAGTCAAACACATCAGATATTAACCCATTCTGCAAAAAACAAAGTAACAAGATAAATAAAAATATCATCTGTGATGAACCGTTCACATAAAGGTCAGATCAAAAGTGACACCTCTTGAAATCAATTCCTCTTTTTTCAATTTGCACTTTGTTCTATTTCTCAGAGACAAAAATGTATTCTTGACAAATAGGAAAATAAATGGCATTCAAGATGATGAGTCTTACAGAAATATTTGAATCATGATACAGAAAGTTATGAAACAAACTGGAACATAAATCAGAACTGTTTCTATCAAAAGCATGTGCTCAGTCACAGCTATAACCCCTCTTTAAATTTAGCAAAGGTTTAGCAAAGCACCAAGCCTGTTGAAATGGCAGTTAAAAAGAAAACAGTAGCAATTGCACTTGTTTTAAACTGATTTTTAAAACAGTAGACATTGATTTGACTGTATGCTCAGGGCATACTGTATGCCCTGAGAACTTTGGATATAGGGCAGTTCAGAAATATTTTAACAAATGAATACTAAATAAATTTTAAAAACCTGAATACTTACCCTTCAGCTTAATACTTGCTCCACTCAGCAGACAGGCAAGTATTCAGGTTTTTAAAAATTGCAAAAGTATAGCTGGTTGCAATACTACAACTACAGCTGGTTGTTGTACTACAACTACAGAATGAAAGTCTTTAATGTCTTCCTGTACAATTAACAGTGTTGGAGGGCAGATGAAATGATGATAAGGTTCCTGTACTTTTAATGGTTATGTAGAAGAGAGGGGAAAGTCCCTCTTTTACATAACCATATCATGATAGACAAACCCATAATCAAGAGTTTTTAAACATAGAGGGAACCTATGATATTGGGATGACTGTACTTTCACATGAGGTGGTCATTTTATACATTGCCAAAACACATGGAAAATGCAGATTTGGAAATAACTACTATAATTTAAATAGAAATACAATGGTACCACTGTGGGATGACTATGACCCATGTGCTTGCCTAATCTGCTTTCCAGGTGCTAATCATTCATGGAAAGCATCAAGATCCCTCCTTGCTCTTCATATGCTACTTTATTTTTCTACCAGACATGGATTGTACAACCCTTCTAAAAGAAGAGGGCTTCAAATAGAGGTCCTTCCTTGACAGCCCTTCAAACAGACGAATGTCCGCTGGAAAGTAGGATGCATGGCTATCCTCCATTTCAGTGCAATTATCAGGCCCTGCTTTTCTGACTCTGAAGATGAGCTAGAACAAGAGAGAACTTCAGAGCAGGATCTGCAGCAGGAAGTAGAGACAACAGCACCCGATCCCACAGAGCTGCCTGGCCCCTCAGAGATAACAGAAGGGGACAGAGCAGATAACCCAGAGCCAGCAAAGAGGCCTGGCCCACATTAGACTCAGTTGTACCCACCTTTCAGGAACACCGACACCAAAGAGAAGAGGAGGAGCAGAAGTCTCAACACATTTATGAGAGATGCCATCTTATGAGAGAACAGCTGTGCAATCGCTGAGTCAGTATAAATCAGAAACAGCTGCTCTGCCAACTTGTCGGAGTCTATCTGACTGCATCAGTAGGAAACTTCTGCTCCTGATTCCTCATGTTGCCTTGCCTGGCCTTTGACCTTTGGACTGTACTGGACCCACTGCTCATTGTGACTCTGGAGTATCGGACTGGTAAACTGCACTATTCTCTGGCTTTTGTGGACTTGTTCTGTTACCTAAATATTTTGCCCTACCATTGTAATTCTGTGTGGCCATGAGTTCTGGGCAGACTGACATGCTGTTATCTGCTAATAGCACCTTGCCTTGGCTGGTTCCCAGACAGCAATTCTTGGCATATCTGCTTATTAATTCCTTTGAGTTCAATAGGAAGGAGAAACCATACAAATGGAATTCTCTCCTGTGAGATGGCAAGATATTTCCTGCCTCTTTTTGGTGAGAGTTGTCACATTAGTGAGAACAATTTTTGGTGTAGCTGTGCACAATGATGCTAGCTGAGATATGAAGTTGAAGGCTTTCACGGCCGACATCCATAGATTTTCCTTGGGTTTCCCCCCCCCCCCCGGGCTATGAGGCTGTGTTCTGGAATACAGTAGTTTCTTTCTGATGTTTTGCCTGCATCTGTGGCTGGCATCCTCAGAGAATGGTATTCTTTGAGGATGCCAGCCACAGATGCAGGCGAAACGCCAGAAAGAAACTATTCCAGAACACGGCCTCACAGCCTGGAAAAAAACCAAGGAAAATCTAGCTGGGATAGTTAATTGCTCTGATGTTTTTCATCATCCTTTTCCATCAAGCAGCCTTTTCCAGAATTTTTTATATATACTGTAAGTCTTTTTCACCAGTCAGACAGCCCTTGCTGTGCCCATTGTGTTGTATGTGAATGTTTTGCTTCACAAAGAGACAAAAGACAGGATGGATAGATACAGTAGATGGGTTTATTTATTTATTTGAATATTTGTCTTGTCCTGCATCAAAATCAATACTAACAGTTTAAAACAATGTATGAAATAAAAATAGTTTAACTAGATGAAAACATATTAAACACTGTAACAAGTTAAAACAGGTTTAAAAGATTAAAACAGATTTTTTTTAAAGATAACCCCGTACATAGCACCTGTAGTAAATTAGTTAAACCCAAAGACTTTAATAATTACCAATGTTTTTACTTGGCACCTCAATGAAACCAGCATTGGGGCCAATCTGCCATCAAGGGGAGGTCATTCTACAATTGGAGCACCACCTCTGAGAAGGCCCTCTCTCATATCCTCACATAGAGCTCACCTACATGGGCTCCCCACCAGCATACTCTGCCCATTCCTCCAAGCCCATTCCTTCCCCATTACTGGCCTATTCCTGCGGCTGCTGCTGCCACTGCCCACATCCCACTCTCTGAAGCCAGGAAGCCAACCTATGGCACATGAGCAAGGCCCCCCTGTAGCAGGACTCATTCCTGGCTACAGAACAGCATGGCAGGTGGCAGGTGGCAGCTGCAGCAACAGGCCAGGATGCTGGAAGGGGCTCCTGTGGTTGTGTGAGGCCCAATCCATTTTTTGCTGGCTAAAGCAGATTTTACCAGGTATTTTTAAAAACAGTGTAATGTGCCTTACCCTGTCTTCCCCCTGTCTTGGCCCTGCCTTTGCCAAGGAGATCATGAGGACCACTGGGGGGGGGGGGGGGAGAAACAGGGCAAATGCCCTGCATCATCTGGACTGCAGGGCTCTAAGACAGGGGCAAAATGTGGTAAAAAGCCCATGTAGACAAAGACATCATGTATTGATCTTATTGGTAGGACATACGGGAGAGCCATCCCTCAACAGACCTCAGTCATTGGGTAGGCACATAGAGTGGGCCCTCCTGATCCACGGGCTCTGGGTCTATGATTTCAAGTCACTGTGGATCATCACATCAGATACTTAAAATGGTGGCAAAATGACTGTGGATGCGCCGAAGTGTCCGTGGACATGTTGTCACCATTTAATAATATGGGATACAATCATCTACATTTTTTGTCATCTGCGCGGAGTGGAACTGAACCCCTGTGGATCCAGTGGGCCCACTGTATAGGGAGAGGTGCCCCCTCAAGCATCAAGGTGTCAAGCCCTTTAGAGTTTAAAGTTTTTCAGAGTCAAACCAAGCCTAGTTTTGCATAGTCATTTCTGCATAAACCATTAAGATAAGCAAAGCATTCATTGTTTCATTTCATTCTTCTACTGAAAAGCAAAAAGTCTTGTGGAGAACAGGAATTCCTTTTTCACCAAGAAAAAGAAATTTTGCAAATATTCTTAACACTCCTAATAGGAAGTAAATTTACAATTATGTAGCTTAAGTCTATGCATCATTAATTTTATTATTATTATTAAACTCTCCACCACATGTTACTATGGTACCTCAGTCTGAACAAGGTTCCAGTCCTAGATTACTGATAATTTAAGTCAGCAGTCAAAGGACTATGTCCAAAGTTAGTCTCAACCTGAGCAGATGCACTGAAATCAAAAGGATTTACTTAAATGGCAGCTAACGAATCTTATTAATTTCAGTAGATGTACTCTATTTGGTACTAACACTGGACTGCCCACAGCTTTAATCAAAACACATGCTTAAATAATACTCAGCACAAAACAAATACAGTCTAAACTTTTGTGAGCAAGGAATCATAAGAGAGATATTGTGACTTCACCATTTATCTGAATGAGAATCTGAAAGAATAATCTGATTTCACTTTTTGATCTGCCTAGAAGATAATCCCTTTCAAAAGTAGTTCATGCAAACAGTTCTTAACAACTTGTGGTTAGAAACTATAAACAGAGACTGAAAACAGCTAACAGAATGCTTATTTGCTTACACAGGAAGCCCAACTATTACTAAGTGTTGAGACCAGGATTGCTGACTCCAAGTGTCAAAGAAAATATGAATCACAACCCATGGGATAAATTTATCAATATGAGATTTTTATTTTTAAAAATCTTTCTTTGCTTTGTCATTTTTGAAACTATAGGATCCCTTCTCAGTCATAATGTTTGGCTTATCTTCACAGTCAGGAAAGTTAGAGATGTGGGATCATAAAACACCACAAAGCTTACTTAAGGGTATGTTTAAAGTGTGTGGAGGGGAGGGGCTTTCTTTTTTAAAAAAATATATTGAAAGCCAAGGTTTCTGTGAGACTGTCTCTAAGAAACAGCTAAAATTCTCATAGGCATTAGTAACCCTGCAATTTCACAAACCAAAAATTACATTTAATCAGCTAGAATAGACAATACCGTATTTTTTTAAAAGCAAATGGCATAATAAGGGTACCTCTAATTGCAAGCTTCCCTGTTGTGCTCTAATAGTATGTATAGTCATATTCGCCCATATTTTAACATTTATTTCTAACCTTAATCTGACCTGTTAAAGATCAGTTCTTCTTTGCAGTGCACATTTTAATGTAATGTTGGACATTATTTGTAACAACGTTACTCAGAGATTATTACACGGGGACAAATACAGTGTCCCTGTCTCACCACCTATTTCCCGCCCTGCTCCCGTTCCTGTAACAGTTTATTGAAAAAAATTTCAGATGCCTACCTTTTAGCAGTATTTAAAGTCCTTCCCTCCCCTCCGGCAACTTGAGCAGAGCTGCATTCACTTCTTGGAAACTAAATCCTGGCCATTCTTGCGAGGGGCCAGCATCGCGTGGGAAATTTAAAAATAAAAATACAACCAAACATCAAAAACTTAAACGAAGCACCTAAATACACTAAAAAAAAAGCGAAGTAAACAGGGGAGGGTACAAAAAAGGCTGTCACTTACCTGGATGTTCCGATTGCCACTGGATGTTCTGATTGCCGCTGAAAGAAATGGACGCACAGGTTGTCATCTCGTCTCTTCTGCCAGTTGAAGGGCATGGTCCAGGAAGGGAGAGGAAAATAGCCGACATAAACAACTGGCTCCGTAGATGGTGTTGCCAAGAACAATTTGGATTCTTGGATCATGGACTGCGCTTCCATGAGGGGGGACTTCTGGCAAGAGATGGGGTGCATCTTACGACAGTTGGAAGAAACATTTTTGCCAACAGTCTCAAGAATTTGATCAGGAGGGCTTTAAACTGAGTCAAATGGGGGAGGGAGACAGTATTCTGGAAGGCAAAAAGGCTGGAGAAAATAGTCAAACTGTCATAGAGGGAACAAGGCAAACAGAGCAAGGACCCAACAGTGGGAGGCAAAAAAACTTGCACAGGCAGCAAGTAAAGGGAACACATGGTCTTAGATGTCTCTTCACTAATGCACAGAGCATGGGAAATAAGCAAGATGAACTTGAACTTCTAGCACTACAAAACAAATATGATATAATAGGCATTACTGAAACCTGGTGGGATGAGTCACATGATTGCAATGTAGGAACAGAGGGGTATAACCTTTATAAGAGAAACAGACCAAACAGGAAAGGGGGAGGAATAGCATTATATGTCAGGGATATTTACACCAGTGAAGAGATCCATGACATCAATACTGGAAGCCAGGTGGAGAGCATCTGGATAAAAATTAAAGGGGAGGGAAACAACAGGGATGTTATTGTGGGACTCTACTACAGACCCCCAAATCAGACGGAGGAATTGGATGATGCCTTTCTAAAACAGATGAACACACATGCAGAAAGGAGAGATGTAGTAGTGATGGGGTGACTTCAACTATCCTGATATTTGCTGGCAATCTAACTCAACCAAAACTTCAAGGTCTAGCAAATTCCTTACTTGCCTGGAAGACAATTTCATGGTCCAAAAGGTGGAAGAGGCAACAAGGGGGTCAGCTATTTTAGATCTGATCCTAACCAACAGAGATGACCTGGTCAATGGGGTGCAAGTGGTGGGATCCTTAGGTGAGAGTGATCATGTTCTCCTGGAGTTTGTTATACAATGGAAAGGAGAAGCCCGGCATAGTCAGACACGCATTCTTGACTTTAGGAGAGCTGATATCAATAAACTCAGGGAAATACTGGGGGTGATCCCATGGTCAGGAATACTAAAAGAGAAGAGACCTCAAGATGGATGGGACTTTCTCAAAAGGGAGATACTGAAGGCACAATTTCAAACAGTACCATTGAGGAAGAAAAATGGGAGGTGTCTCAAGAAACCAGGATGGATGACTAAAGAACTTTCAATGGAGCTAAGTTTTAAACGGAACATGTATAGGAAATCGAAAAATGGGGAAATCACCAAAGAAGAATTTAAACAGATAGCGAACACGTGTAGGAGTAAAGTCAGAAAAGCTAAAGCGCAGAATGAGCTCAGGCTTGCTAGGGAGGTTAAGAACAATAAAAAGGGTTTTTTGGGGGTATGTCCACAGCAAAAGGAGGAAGAAGGAAATGATAGGGCCACTACGTGGAGAAGATGGTAAAATGCTAACAGGGGACAGAGAAAAGGCAGAATTACTCAACACCTTCTTTGTCTCAGTGTTTTCAGAAAAGGAAAAGGAGGACCAACCTGAGGAGAATGGAACAGAGGACACAATAGGGAAAATCCAGCTCAGAATAAGCAAAGAGGTAGTAGAGGAATACCTTCTTAATCTAAATGAATTTAAATCTCCAGGACCAGATGAACTACATCCAAGAGTATTAAAAGAGCTGGCAAATGTGATCTCAGAGCCATTGGCAATAATCTTTGAGAATCCTTGGAGAACAGGAGAAGTCCCAGCAGACTGGAGGAGGGCAAATGTTGTCCCCATCTTCAAAAAGGGGAAAAAAGAGGATCCCAACAATTATCGTCCAGTTAGTCTGACATCAATACCAGGGAAGATTCTAGAGCAGATCATTAAACAGAGAGTCTGTGAACATTTAGAAGGCAATGCCATAATCACAAAAAGTCAACATGGCTTTCAGAGAAACAAGTCATGCCAGACTAATCTGATCTCTTTTTTTGATAAAGTTACCAGCTTGGTAGATGAAGGGAATGCTGTGGACATCGCATACCTTGATTTCAGTAAGGCCTTTGACAAGGTTCCCCATGACATTCTTGCAAACAAGCTTGTAAAATGTGGGCTAGACAAGTTAACTGTTCAATGGATTTGTAATTGGTTGACCGGCCGAACCCAAAGGGTGCTCAGCAGTGGCTCCTCTTCATCTTGGAAAGATGTGACCAGTGGGGTGCCACAGGATTCTGTCCTAGGCTCAGTACTATTCAACATCTTTATCAATGACTTGGATGAGGGAATTAGGGGCATACTTATCAAATTTGCAGATGACACCAAATTAGGAGGAGTTGCTAATACCCTAGAGGACAGGATCAAAATTCAGAATGACCTGGATAGATTAGAAAACTGGGCCAAAGCTAGCAAAATGAAATTCAATACGGAGAAATGTAAGATACTGCACTTAGGGCGGAAAAATGAAATGCATAGATACAGGATGGGGGAGACCTGGCTGAATGAGACTATGTGTGAAAGGGATTTAGGAGTCCTAGTAGACCACAAGTTGACATGAGTCAACAGTGTGATGCGGCAGCTGAAAAGGCCAATGCGATTTTGGACTGTATCAATAGAAGTATAGTGTCTAGATCAAGGGAGGTAATAGTGCCGCTCTATTCTGCCTTGGTCAGATCTCACCTAGAATACTGTGTCCAGTTCTGGGCACCACAATTCAAAAAGGATATTGACAAATTGGAGCATGTCCAGAGAAGGGCAACTAAAATGGCGAAAGGTCTGGAAACCATGCCTTATGAGGAGAGACTTAGGGAGCTGGGTATGTTTAGCCTGGAAAAAAGACATTTAAGGGGTGATATGATATTCCTGTTTAAGTATTTGAAGGGGTGTCACATTGAGGATGGAGCAAGCTTGTTTTCTGCTGCTCCAGAGACTGGAACACAGAGCAATGGATGCAAGCTCCAGGAACAGAGATTCCACCTCAACGTTAGGAGGAACTTTTTGACAGTAAGAGCTGTTCGGCAATGGAACACACTCCCTCGGAGCGTGGTGGGGTCTCCTTCCTTGGAGGTCTTTAAACAGAGGCTGGATTGCCATCTGTTGGGGATGCTTTAATCAAGATTTCCTGCGTGGCAGGGGCTTGGACTGGATGGCCCTCGTGGTGTCTTCCAACTCTACAATTCTATGATTCCATGATGCTATGAAGTGTTTGGCAAGTAAGGTTGGTATTGTGCCAAAGAAAAGGGGTGCCTTTTCACACACCCATGATTCTGTTACAGAAACGGAATGGGTGATGTATTGACGGCTTTGCCCATCAATAAAAAACCACGGGGACAGAATGGGACGGAACTGAAGCAGCACGGCAGCATTCTGGGACAGGGACAATGTCATCTGGAAGGGAATCCTGTGTCACTCCTGTCCCTGATTATTAAGGTGTCTGACAATATCTTTTCCATAATATTGAAGTGTACCTGGTGAAAGATGTTTACTTTCTAAAAGATGAATTCAGTACATCAATTGACTTCATCATAAATTTAGCTAGCATGCCTTATGCATTCTCAATTCTCTTGTTACAGAATCTGTTAACTTCATGCATAAAAGATTCAGGGCATCACAGATTAGTCTCCAATTCTGTTTTTTAAAAAACATTTCCTTGGATAATCCCTGATGAAATAAGTGTGCAAGTAAATTAAGACAGGACTGCATTATGTAATTTGGGATGCTAATGCCAAATTTTGACATCCATAAACCTGCTCCCATGGTTGCCATCCAAATGCCTGTGAGAAGCCCACAAGTTCGAGTTGGCAACCTTTTGTATGCCTATATTCACTGGTAGTTAGATTGCAGGTCACTCGAGGAGTTTAGGCACAGTATATTTATGGCAACTTCCTGTTTGTTTGTGTGTCTGTTCACATCCACTCTTTTCCTGCATCGTGTAGCCTTCCTTTCTTCTCTGGGGTCTCATCTGCTCTCACCTTTCTCTTTCTCTCTGCCCATTTTCTGCCCTCCATGAAGAATGTACTGAAGAGCTCTCTTTGGGTGAGATGCTCCAACTTTCCTGATATTATGTAGAACTCTTTCTTTTCTTACCCTTCTTCAAGAAAAGGAACCTGTGTTGATTATGCACAAGTATTTGTGAGTAAAACTACTTTTATATACCTTATGAAGACTTAGGTCTTGTTTATATGAGGGGGGAAATACAAACATGTCTGAAAAAGCAGGCATTTGCAATGATGCAACCTGCCTTCCCCTAAACTCTGCATGAACCGCTAACCAAGATGGTGGCCGCGAGTAATTTACTTGTCATTTTAAATCTGCCACCACCAATTTTTTTAAAAAAAGGTTTCCTATGGTGTGCACAAGCAACTTACAAAAGCATATTTACAAAAAGAAAAAAAGTGTATAAGATTGCCATGTTATTGACTTACCAGACCCTCGCTTAGCTGAAAATTTAACATGGCGGCCACAGGCGTTTTCCCTGTTTGCTAGCTCTGCCCTCCATGCTCATCCAGCCAATCAGATTACGCTGCCTGTTCATATCTGTGCGAATGCAAGTGTTCAAACAATCATACATTCGCATGTCATACAGAGCTTTTTTAAAAATCTGGACAAAGCCCCAGATGCAATGCACACAGACTTTGTGGTGGATTTGGCTGCCCCCCTTCCAAATGACATGTATTTATGCACATGTCCGTATGAATGGATCGCCATACGTTCGCATCCCATTTGTATTATTTTGACTGTATAGACAAGACCTAAGTTAGATTCCTTTCTCTGCTAGATTTTGTGTATGGGATGGAGTGGGCTGGTGAGCTCTCCAAACTTCTGCCTAGCATATTCAATGCTCTGCTTGAGAGACCCACTATCTCTCATATTTCCCAATAAAAAAGGCTCCACAAGTTGTACTGCTTCCTCATAGGGGAGTTGATCCAGTCCCTTGATAATCTGAGTTGTCCTTTTCTGCACCTTTTCCAGCTCTGTAATATTTGATTTCTAATTATGTCAGCATTCATAATTCATATGTCAGCAAGGAGGAAATAACTTGCTAGGCTTGAGTAATAAGGGGAAAGAAGGTGACCAGATGATAAAGAGGGCAATATCTCTTTGCCTTTAATGTAAAACTTGGAAATAATTCATTATAACTTAATCTGTTCCCCACATGTATTAAAATGTTCAACAATTCTTTTTTAAAAAGAGGCCAGAGTACTGTTGGGGAGTTACAAATATGTAAGCACTATAGTTATGGTGCAAGGCAGTGAATCTCCTCCTGATCCCCCCCTCCACATCCTCACTTACCAGGCAGCAGCCACTGTTATTGATGGGGGTCTGTTCTCCTGTAGATCGGGAGGAAGTTGACTGACATTCCCACCCCTTCCCATGAGCAATGCTCATTGCAACAAGCAGAAGCAGGACCCCCCTTGTGCTAGAGATCACTTGTGTGAGGGGGAGTGGGACCGTCAGCTAGCTGCTTCCTGAATAACAGCAGCGTGGAACACCATCTATCACAGTGGCTGTTGCCCAGTAAGTGGAATTTGCGGGGCGGGGGGAGATTAGGATTTTTTTATTGCAACAAGACCATTCTACTGAAAAATACACCCGACCACAAAAGGCCATAACAATAACGCAATAATAATAATAATTGTTTTCCTCTTTTCTTACTAATACAAAAATAAAACTAATCTTAGGAGACCTTCACATTCCCTTTCTATCTCCTGGAGAGCTAGCATGGTGTGGTGGTTTGAGCATTGGACTAAACTCTGGAGACTAGGGTTCAAATCCCCACTTGGCCATGGAAACCCACCGGGCTACCTTGGGCAGGTCACACTCTCTCAGCCTCAGAGGAAGGCAACGACAAACCCCCTCTGAACAAATCTTGCCAGGACCCTGCAATAGGTTCACCTTAGGGTCACCATAAGTCAGAAATGACTTGAAGGCACACAACTACAAATGTATCCCCTAAACTCTGGGGTATGTAGGGATTGTGAATACAAAAGAGTCATGAGTGCATAACTCTACTTTACACATTTATAACTGCACAACAGGATTCCAGCCATTATTTTACCTGTTAAATGCCAACAATTTTACAGTAGGACCCCCGTATCTACTGGGGATTATGTCTGGGGGGGGGGCGTGGATACTGAAAACCATGGACAATAGTGAACACCATTGAAAATAATGGGACTTCTGGTTTAAAATACCATAGAGTTGCCTTGGAGGACCTAGAAAATAGCTAGAGGACACATTTTCTAGGAAGATGCTATGGTAGGTATGTTATTTTGTGTCCCGTGGATAATTGAATCAGTGGATACGGGGGGGTTCTACTGTATTTCTGAAGAATAATTAAATTTTCTCATTGCATTAATTTGTTCTTGGTCACTTTTAGTTTCACAGTTTGTTTGTTTTTTAGTTTCATAGTTTAATGAATTAGCCAGTGACTGGTTTTCATAAAACCTTTGTAACAGTGTAACTTTAATTTTAAAAAATAGCAATAACACATTAGGGCTATCATTAACATTTCTATGCTTTCCTTTAATCATTTTATAAGAGGGATTTTAAGCTATACCAGCTGAAATTCCCTGTTCTGCATCACAGCAATGAAAGTACAGGACTCCTATCTTCTTGATTAATTTGATTGAATTAAGAAGAAATTAATTTCCAATGACCTGCTTCTGTACTCAAATGCTACTCAGAGTGGTGGGACATGGACAGGTGCTGGTACACGAACCACTTCTTGCCAGTTCCTGGAGAGGAAACTATAGCCAATGGGTGGAAAGATGGTACTGGCCCCTGAAATATTGGGGAAAATATTGTTACTCCCCCACATCATATGGCTTGAGATGCATTGCTGTAGCCAATGCAGCATCTCACCACCTCAATAAGTAGCAGAAGCAGAATGAATTATGCAGAACAAAAGTATTTGCATTATTTACACAAGTTTCTAACATTAGCTTTTCTTGGCACAGAACCTTGGTGAAGGGGGGTGTACAGAGCTCAGAATAAACTCACTGATTAACTCTTTACATTATTTACTTACTGATTATTAATTTTTTTAGTAGCAATTTTCCTTAACTCACAAGATTCTACCTCTCGCATTCGGGAAAACAGGAAGGTCTGCTGCCTCAGGAGAAGAAATATTACACTTGGAGGAAATGCATCACACAGTCCTGATGTTAGGCAGGCTAATTTCTGTGATTTCTTTGGGAAAATACCATGGGGGAGGGGAAGACAGAGAACTTTCTGGGACCCAGATCATATCAAAATTGCTGGATTTATAAAGCAAAAAGAAGAGCTGAGCTTTGGAAAGAAGGAAAAGAAGAAGAAACCGAATCTTGGGACTATCATGTGAGGCTGAAACCACATGGTTATGATGGGATAGCATGAATGGGTTCCCATTATCACACAATGTCATCATCCTCTCATGGTCCATGTGTGCTCCACCTGTTAATTATACATAACATTTCATTTACAGGCAAAACCTGTCAATAGCCCTCAATATCATTCTTTATGCAGTGTTGACAAGCATGCAAAATCACATCCCACTTTAATTGCACAATTACAGAGTGAATGGGTAGCCCTCTTTCCCCCCTCCCCTTTCCCAACAAGAACACATAATTAAACTTCCAGGGGAGAATGTGAAGAGGACCTAGAGGAAGTTCTTTTAATCAACTGTCACCTTTTCTTGGTAACTTTTTAATGTTTGTTTAAGTATTCCTTTGTGAAATTCTTTGGTTATTTATTGGTTTTTGGTGTGTTTAAGCAAAGTCACATCTTCTTGTAAGAACATCCACAATCTCACCCATAAGAGAACATTTTCTTTAAAGGCTCATGTGTGGGCCAGCACGAAGTGTTAATACTCTGTCATTAGAAGGCAATGCGAAGAGAAGTGTTACTATATCACAAGCTGAAACCCCATTTTAAAACCACTAATGGTGGTTGTGCGATAATTCCATGGTGATAGTATTGCGTGGTTACAGCAATGTGCAATACTTACTGTGATCATGCCACTATGCTTATGCTTTCCTCAATAGCAGAATTACTGCATTTTTAGACACTTGTCTGATAAAGTCCTTGGAATGGGATGGGATGTGTGACTTGCTTAGCAGGAGACCAAGAGCCTCAAAAGCCTCAGACTTTTTAGGTCTGAGAGGGAGGAGAACTGTATGAAATGAAGGTGCTTAGAGTTCTTCTGAGGAGTGGGTAGGGGTTGTTTTATGACTGTCTTCAATAACGTCTCTGCTGCTGATGTTCTGGACTGGTGTTTATAGTACATTATAGTATAATGTACAATATTATTTGGGGTTACAATATTGTACAATATTATTTGGGGTGAGTGGTAATTAATCCCTTTATAATCTTGTTCACACAGTGATATGCACTTGGATAAATAAGTGAAAACTTTTCCTCAAGCCCATCTACCAGTTTTTTGTCTCTCCACACTTTCTGTTCTGCATTTTAACCCTCCCCTTACTCCCTCTTTTGATTAACAATTAAGGTAAAATGGGTGCAGAAATAAGTGATCATTTAAACTGAAGATGCTACAGACTGAATTTGGGATCCCTGCCTCCTGCATATAAAACATGTGCTCTACCATTGATTTTTGCAGACCATGCGTTTTGATTTGGAGTGGATGTGTTAGAAAGTTTCTTGATATGAATGCTTTCATCAGCGCTGTATACGCACAATCTTAAATATATACTGGACTGACTATGTGACGAATGTTGCTGTCCTTGAGCAAGCAGGGATCACCAGCATTGAGACCATGATACTGAGAACACACTGCGCTGGGCAGGGCACGTTTCTAGGATGGAGGACCATCGCCTCCCAAAAATAGTACTCTACGGTGAACTCGCCATGGGTCAGCATAAGAGGGGAGCTCCAAAAAAGCATTACAAGGACTCCCTGAAACAACATCTCAGGCTCAGCCAAATTGATCACCAACAATGGTCCACCATGGCCTCACATTGGGACGCATGGAGACGCACTATCCACAATGCTGCAGCTTTATTTGAGAACTCACGCCAAACAAGTCTTGAAGAGAAACGACAATGCAGAAAGAATCACAACCCGGAAACATCACCCAAGGATATCTTTTGCTGTGCTTTCTGCAACCGGACTTGTTTATCTCAGATTGGCCTTTTTAGTCATCAGTGCACTTGCAGAAAGTGCGGGATGAGTCCTTCCTGAACCTTCATTTGTGAAGAAAACCAGAGGGGGGGGATATGTTCAGAGGCTTTCAAGCCATTTCTGCTTAAGAATTCTCCACCTTTGATTCACCTTTGTATCTACCCACTTATTACAATACTTGCAGCAGATTGATAAATGGACATGCACATAAAAACATGCCATTCAGAAGGGGAGGGCAGCCAAATCCACTTCAAAATGTGCATGCATCATGTCTGGGGCCTTGTCCAGATTTTTAAAAATTCTCCGTATGACATGCGAATGTGCGATCATTTAAACACTTGCATTTGCATAGATATGAATAGGCAGCATAATCTGATTGGCTGGATGAACATAGAGGGTTGGGCTAGCAAACAAGGAAAGTGCCTGCAGCTCCCATGTTGGACATTCAGCTAAGCAAGGGTCTGGTAAGTTGATAACATGTTGATCTTATACTCTTCTTTCTTTCTTTCTTTCTTTCTTTCTTTCTTTCTTTCTTTCGTTCTTTCTTTTCTTTTTTTTTGTAAATATGAACTATCGCTTGTGTGCACCACAGGCAAGTGTTTTTTTTTAAAAAAAATTGGCGGCAGCAGATTTAAAATTGCAAGTAAATCACTTGTAGTCGCCATCTTGGCTAGGGGTTCATGCGGAGTTTAGTGCCGCTCTTTTAACCATGAAGACAGGTCACATCATTGCAAATGTCTGCTTTTTCAGACGTGTCCATATTCCCCCCCCCCCTCATATAGACAAGATATAACTTGGCTCTGTTAGAGAAGCTTTCCCCATTACAATCCACAAATTGACTGTTGGATTATGGAATCTGCAGTCCAATACATCTGGGAGTAATTAGGTTGGAGAAAATTGTGATAGGAAATAGGATAGGGTTGCCATATTCCAGTTTATCAAATCTAGGTAGGATATTTTGCATATTATGAACATTTGTATAATAAGCAAATGAAAGATATTATGCAAACGTTCATGTGCAAATATTCACATTAATTGTTGCATTGTTTTTCTACTCCTGGGTTTTGTCTGCAACACTATTTATAGAGTAAACATTAACCTGAGAGAGCCAGTACAATTTTAGCAAGTAAGAGTGCTTGGAGATTATCAGACAGGAACACACAAACGTTCCTGTCCCGCTACAAAAAAAAAAAAAAAAGAAAAAGAAAAAAAAAGTCCTGATCCCGGCACAATAACCAAAATTATCAGACCTACTTTGAGTAGCATCAACAGGCAGCCAAGGCATGAATGGAGCTCTAATGGAGCTAAATTTGAAATCTTGCCGATTCTCGTAAGAAGACGTGAGTGTAGCAAATTTAAAAACAAAACAAAAATATAAACAAAAAGGTACACATGAGCAGAGAAACACACTTTACACAGTACAAGGAACCTGGGGAGGTTCATAAAAAGAGCGTAACCTACCTGGTTTTTGTGATCTCACCCAGAAGTGTTCTGGCAGGACCACCCATTTATGCTGTATTGACAGGGGACAACAGTGCGAGGTTTCAGACGGCAGCAATGCCAGCACCAAAACAGAATGGGGGAATCTATTGATGGCTCTGCCTGTCAATGAACAAAACGCAATAGTGATGCCAGCGGAATGCCAAAGGAGAACGTTGTCTGATATTGGTGGCCTTTTGTGTTCCTTTGGCATCATTATCGCACCTCATTTGCTGTGTTTGATAATCTCCCTAGTCTTGGAATAGGGAGTTCTACATTCAAATTCTAGCATGGTCACAAAACCTATGGCGGGGTGGATAGTTCCCCAAAGTCCAGAGACTGCACTAACTCCTCACTGTATCATGAAGAATAATATCCCCCACTGTGCTTCCTATACCCTCAAATCTACCATGTTTTTTTAAAACACCTCCTCAGCTGTTTTAGATTAATGAAAGGCTTCTTTCAAACTGGGAAGTAAGTGTGGAAGTTACTTCCAATTTCAGGGAGAGAGGGAAACCCTAGGCTTAAAACAGAAATGGCAAAAGCACTGCTAAATTGCTCCCTGCAGCATATCAAAAGTGCAGGGAGGCACTGTGAACGTTTAAAAAGGCAACGGTTTTAGGGGCCTCAAAATGGCCTTGGAGAGTTGCATGTTGCCTGTGGACCACAACTTCTGGCCCTGTGGTTTACAGGGGTGCCAGTTACACGACAAGTTTTGTCACGGGGCTTCCCGTGACTTCCTGATCCCATATCCATCCCTCGCTGTTTATACGATTTTTGTCACTCTTTAGGAAATCCTGGAAGATCCCGTGATTGATATTTACACGACAAAATTTTTTATTGGTCCCGCACTCTTATATCCCGTGCTTTTGCTGTTTACACATGTTAAGCTTACTGGGATTTGGGGGGGGCTGTCAATCAAGGATGTGATTAGTTGTGTTTTCACAACCTCGGTGACGCACTTCCTTTAGAGTTCCACACCACGAGCGATGCTATTGGCTGGCTGAGGGGGGAGAGAGGGGGGGCAGAGGTTTGATATTCCCCTTGCCTCTTTAAAATGTTAACCCTTTAAGCAGAAGGCATTTTGAAAGACCCAGAATGTGAGCTTTTGCTCAGAGGCAGGAACAAGTGCTTTCCTTTTGAAATCAAGGCTGGGGAGGGGAGGCTTGGGATTCCCCTTGCCTCTTTAAAATGTTAACCCTTAAAGCAGAGTTTTAGCGGCAGAGTGAAGATTTCAAGCCAGCGACAGACAGGCATTTTGAAAGACACAGATGCTGGCATTTTTTTTACTGTGCATTGTGACAGGGGGGAATAAAAGTGTGTTCATTCGCTCAGACACTGGAATAATTTACTGTGCCCGTTCAGACACGGGGAGGTGATCAAGGCAGGGGATGAATGGACGACCGTCTGCCCACCACAATCTCTTTGTAACATGCAGTTGAGGAAGAGGTTAAAGCTGAAGGGTTTGCAGTGTAGAAATCCATTTAAAAAGGTGATTGAGTACACACGCGCGCGCACGCGCGTGCACACACACACACACACCAACCTACGTGCAGCTGGAAGGGATGCCTTTATTTTCAGCTGGTGAGGCTGGATCTGTTGAACGGGTGACTGACCCCTCCTTTTCTGGTCGCTGATCTCTAAGCCCGTCCCCAGTCACCATTTCTGGTCATCCCCTAGTACCGAGATATTTTGTCCCAGGCTGTTTACATTTGTGATTTTCCAAATCCTCCAGTGACTTTTTTAAAAAAACGGCACAAGGGGTTGAGGGATAAAAGGTGGCCCCCCTTCCGAAAATCACGTACCTGACCCGATGTATGTGTAAACTGCCAGGGATCTTCGTGGGACATTTTCATCGTGTAAATGGCACCAGGGTGTCCTTGGACCAATCACTACTTCCCTGCCAAACCTGCCTTACAAGCGATTACTGTGTCGCTGCAGTACAGATGAGGAGAAGGAGGAGGACAATGACAAAGATGACAATGGCAGCATTTTGTCATGCACAGAAGTTTCTGGTAGTAACATTTTAGGGGTTTTGCCATTTTTTTAAAACTATGGATGGCAAAATATACTGTATCTATGAAAATACTATAGGAAACCCTGGAAGAGAGTGACACACTGTCATCATAGGAAAAGTGCTGAATGAAGTGGGGAGAAAATAAGATGTACTGTAGTTTCCTTTAGAGATACCGATGAAATGGTTAATGTCAACTATAAAATGTTCTAGTTTTAATTGCCTTTGTTCTGTTTGATTTTTATTCATACTAAATGTGTTAATTAGCTCATCTGTGATAGGATGTTTGAGCTATCATCCTGCTACTGGTTCTTAATTACCACAGTCAAAGTAATGATCAATGCTTTTTGCATATTAATCCCACTAATTACAATCTCCCACCCAAACATATATATTGTTTACATTTTTTTTCAGCATAAGAAGCCAGAAGGTTGGTACTAAAGAGACACTGCTCCCCAATCTGTCTGGTGCCACATGTTCTTTGCATGTCTAAGCAGTGCATAGTAGAAAATGACAGATATAGCCTCACCAAGACACTGGCTGAAAACACTGTATATTGGCACTATCCCTGAGGTGTGATGGCACTGTGGACCAAACTAGAACTGACAAAATGTAATGGTGAAAGTCATTACAAAATTTGGTAATTACAAAGAGGACTTTCTGGACCCTGGTGAACTTTGCAGTGGGAGTACAAAAGGAGTGTGGAATACAGTTGACAATACCTGCAACAACAGAGTTGTATCCCAAACAGTTAGGACGTTATCAGACGCATAAACTACAGTGTCATAATGATGCCACATAACTGTGAATGGGTGCGCAGATCAGACAACATCACCCTTTCATGGTTATATTCTGCCCAAACCCCATAATTTTTAATTGATGGCTTAAGCTGTCAATTGATCTCCCATGGCGCTTTTGTGCCGGCATTGCCAGTGTGTGAAACCTCAGTCCATTTAACGTGAATTCAGCGTCAATGGATAGTCTGGCGCAAATACTTCTGGATGAGATCAGGACATCCAGGTAAGTTTCAATCTTTTTATGACCCCCCCCCCCGATTATTTGGGACTTTTAAAAGAGTGTTTAGGTGCTTGGTGTAACTTTTTATGCTCTATTTTTGTTTTATTTTTAAATTTCTTGCGCAATGAAGTCTCGCAGGATTTCAAACGAGGAAGTGAACAGGGCTTCGTTCACTTCCTCTTCATTGCTGGGGAAGCCTTCTGTCAAAAGAGAAAGTAAGTGCAGTGGGGGCATTCTTTTGCTGGCATAAAAATTGTTTGTTTGTTTTTTAATGCCAGCAAAAGAATGTTTAAAGGGGCTAGTTTGCTAAAGTCCTAACCTTGTTGCAGAAAAAGCCCATATTGTCAACTGTACAAAAACTATGTCCTGCTGCTTATTTTATTTTCCTACTTCACTAAATGTGTTCAGCGGAACATTAGAATAATGTCTCCTTCAAGGAATGCTGAGAAAACCAGCCAGAAAAGTAAAAATATGCACTGTAAGCAATGATTACTCTTAAATACTTTTTGAAGTCAGGTATGATCCCAGAGAATTGTAAGCAGGAACAAGCACCCACCCCAAAATATGTTTTTATTTTATTTGCCCTTTCAGTCCTAAATCCTTTATAATAATATTCTTTGCTGGCACTTCACTGCCCCCAAACAACTTTTTCAAGTCACTCCTGTATGAAGCCTCTGGAAATACAAATTACTGCCTGTTCGTAACATCAGAAAGATGTTTCTATTTGTGCATATTTAAAGCTGTGCATCTTTATCCTTTTTCCATCCATTTCCTGCCTGCGATTTAAGACGAGGTAGGAAAAAGAAACATGGGAAGTGGCCCTCAGACATTCTAAAAGGCATGGTCAGCTTGATTCCATTTAGGACTGACTAAATCCCAAGGAGATCTATTAATTCCTGAGTTTTCTCACCCTGTAGAAAATCTGTGGTTTTATTTGCACATGTTGTGTAATATGTCAAGACATTTTCCCTTCGCATTTGGCTTCCCCACCTCTATACAGTTTAACAAGACATCTGTTTATTTCCAGAAGTCCTGGCCAGGACTAAAGCCAACTACGTAAATATTTTGTCACTTTCACAAATGCCACCACCAGATTCAACATTCAGAATGGAGTTATTAAAGGTTGGGGTTTTATTTCCAAATGTGGTTTCTCCAAGATGATGTATATACAGCCCTTAGAAAAACACTCACAATAAAACCCTTTCAACTACACTTACCTAGCCACTGAGACAGCACTTCAACGGGGGGGGGGGGGATGCTACCAGGGGGCATTGATCTGTCCCTAAGTATTTATTCATGAGATATTAAGGGAGAAAGAAAGATCAATTGATCTGGATTCCAGATAGAATATTCGTAATGCAAAATATTAACAAACAAAAGACACAGTGCAGCTATGCCACCTTTCCTTCTGTAAGAGATTTTTTTTGTGCTAACAAAGTCACAAGAAAACACAGGAAGGTTACAAATGGAAAAAGATATATTTTGAAACCCTTGGAAAATTCTATGAATGAGGCAGGGTGATTGCATGGTATGAGTCTCAATTGGAAGCAACCTCAGTTTCAGGCTCTGCAAAGGATCCCACTGTCTCTTCTAACTTATAGCTCAGACCTGGACAAAAGGTAGATTTGCAGTAGATAGTAAGAGCATCTGACTTCCAGTGGTTTAACAACAGTGATTTCAGAATGTTTGACAGAATACTCCATCCCACTCTAACAATTAGATTGTTGAAATGAAGACTGCTTGGGGGAGAACCAGCAGTGGATTTGTGTCTAAAACGTCTAGAATGAGTTCAGTTCTTGTCTGGAAAATAGGTGTACAGAATATCCGCTGTACTAGTGTTTTGCATGTGGCTCTGACTGATGGACCTTGAGCTTCTAGTGGAAGAGAAAGTACCTCTGTTGAGTCTGCCCACCCTGTTCTAGATCCCAAAGTGTGAGGGTGTATCATATGTGTTGAATCAGTGTGCTTGGCACTGACATAATACAGAGAACTAGGCAGGTCCCCACTACAATCACAGCTACTCCATTTCCATACTAGATAGTAATTCGAACTTTTCCCCTTATCTTCAAGTTGAGAGCTACATAGGCTAGTCACACATGATCACTACCCTTCCCCACTCAATAAAAAATTAAGACAAAAGATGATAACATCTGCAAAAACTGTGTACATGTGTGCTAATTTATATGTATAGATACAAATTTGGAAATAATCCCTGTCATTTAAATATCTCTCTGGCTTTTCTGCAAGCGCTGATGACTGAAAAGGCCAATCTGAGCTAAACATGTCTGGTTGCAGAAAGCACAGCAGAAAGTTTCCTTGGGTTATGATTCCGGGGTGGGATTCTTTCTGCGTTTCTCTTCAAGACTTGTTCAGCATGAGCTCTCAAATAAGGCTGCAGCATTGTGGACAGTGCATCTCCAAGCCTCCTGATGTAAGGCCATGGCGGACCATTGTTGGTGATCAATTTGGCTGAGCCTGAGATGTTGTTTCAGGGAGTCCTTGATTGCTTTTTTGGAGCACCCCTCTTACGCTGACCCGTGGCGAGTTTGCCGTAGAGTACTATTTTGGGGAGGTGATGGTTCTCCATCCTAGAAACGTGCCCTGCCCAGTCTCAATATCATGGCCTCAATGCTGGTGAGCCCTGCTTGCTCAAGGACAGCAACATTCATCACATAGTCAGTCCAGTTTATATTTAGGATTGTGCATATACAGCGCTGATGAAAGCATTCGAGGAGTCGAAAGTGTTCGCGATAGGTGACCCATGTTTCAGACCCATAAAGGAGAATAGACAGTACAGTGGCTCTATACACACTGATTTTTGTGCTTTGCCTCAGGTGTTTATTGTTCCAGACTCTTTTGTGAAGTCTTCCAAATGCAGTACAGTCGACCCTCCACATTCGCGAACTTGACATTCGCGGTTTCGATTATTTGCGGTTTTGCGAGGGGCCCCCACGGCCCCCCCAAAACCGCGACACGGGGCCTCCAGAGGCCCCGTGAAAGCACTGGGAGGGAGCGGGGAGGGCAGGGGAGACCTCCACGGGGCCTTCGGAGACCCTCCGGAGGCCCCGCGAAGGCCTTGGAAGGGAGGGGGGAGGGCTGGGGAGGCCTCCATGGGGCCTCCGGAGACGCTCCAGAGGCCCCAAGGAGGCCTGGGAGGGAGCGGGGAGGGCCGGGGGAGGCCCCATGAAGGCCCGGGGAGGGGGTGGGGAGGGCCGGGGAGGCCTCCATGGGGCCTCCGGAGACACTCCGGAGGCCCCACGAAGGCCCGGGAGGGAGTGGGGAGGGCTGGGAGCGGCCTCCGTGGGGCCTTGCTAGGCCCCACGAAGGCCCGGGGAGGGAGGGGGGAGGCCGGGAGAGGCCTCCGCGGGGCCTTGCTAGGCCCCACGAAGGCCCGGGGAGGGAGGGGGGAGGCCGGGAGAGGCCTCCGCGGGGCCTTGCTAGGCCCCACGAAGGCCCGGGGAGGGAGGGGGGAGGCCGGGAGAGGCCTCCGCGGGGCCTTGCTAGGCCCCACGAAGGCCTGGGGAGGGAGGGGGGAGGGCCCGGAGAGGCCTCCACGGGGCCTTGCTAGGCCCCACGAAGGCCCGGGGAGGGAGGGGGGAGGCCGGGAGAGGCCTCCGCGGGGCCTTGCTAGGCCCCACGAAGGCCCGGGGAGGGAGGGCGGAGGCCAGGAGAGGCCTCCGCGGGGCCTTGCTAGGCCCCACGAAGGCCTGGGGAGGGAGGGGGGAGGGCCCGGAGAGGCCTCCGCGGGGCCTTGCTAGGCCCCATGAAGGCCCAGGGAGGGAGGCCGGAGGCCAGGAGAGGCCTCTGCGGGGCCTTGCTAGGCCCCACGAAGGCCCGGGGAGGGAGGGGGAGGCCGGGAAAGGCCTCCGCGGGGCCTTGCTAGGCCCCACGAAGGCCCGGGGAGGGAGGGGGAGGCCGGGAGAGGCCTCCGCGGGGCCTTGCTAGGCCCCAGAAGGCCCGGGGAGGGAGGGGGAGGCCGGGAGAGGCCTCCGCGGGGCCTTGCTAGGCCCCACGAAGGCCCGGGGAGGGAGGGGGGAGGCCGGGAGAGGCCTCCGTGGGGCCTTGCTAGGCCCCACGAAGGCCCGGGGAGGGAGGGGGAGGCTGGGAGAGGCCTCCATGGGGCCTGGGGAGGGGGTGGGGAGGGCCGGTGAGGCCTCCATGGGGCCTCCGGAGATGCTCTGGAGGCCCCACGAAGGCCCGGGAGGGAGGGGGGAGGGCCCGGAGAGGCCAGAGATGCTCCGGAGGCCCCACAAAGGACCGGTGAGGGAGGGGGGAGGGCCTGGAGAAGCCTCCGCGGGGCCTAGCTAGGCCCCACGAAGGCCCGGGGAGGGAGGGAGGAGGCTGGGAGAGGCCTCCGCGGGGCCTTGCTAGGCCCCACGAAGGCCCGGGGAGGGAGGGGGGAGGCTGGGAGAGGCCTCCATGGGGCCTCCGGAGACGCTCCGGAGGCCCCATGAAGGCCTGGGGGAGGGCTGGGGAGGCCTCCATGGGGCCTCCGGAGACGCTCCGGAGGCCCCATGAAGGCCTGGGAGGGAGAGGGGAGGGCCGTGAGAGGCCTCCGCGGGGTTTCCGGAGACTCTCCGGAGGCCCCGTTGAGGGCTTGGGCGGGAGGGGGGAGGGCTGGGGAGGCATCCACGGGGCCTCGGGAGGGTCTCCAGAGGCCCCAGGAAGGCCTAGGAAGGGAGTGGGGAGGCTGGAGGAAGCGACTATGGGACCTCCGGAGGCCCCATGGTCGCTATGGTGGGGGAGGGGGGCAGTCGTTATTCGCGGATTTTTCACATTCGCGGGGGTCCGTGGAACGGAACCCCCGCGAATGTGAAGGGACGACTGTATATGCCTTTGCTAATCTGTGATCGATCTCTTTGTCAATCTTGGCACTGAGGAGATGATGTTTCCCAGATAGGAGAACTGGTGAACGGACTTAAGCACAGATTTGCCTACAGCAATGTGGGGATGGTGGTGTTCATCCTGTGGTGCAGGCTGGTAGAGAACTTCCGTTTTCTTCAGGTTGACTGCAGCTGTTGTGAAGCAGGATGTTAGGTGCTGCAGAGCTGCTTCTGTGTGGGCAACAAGGGCAGCAGCATCAACGAAGAGCAGCTCATGGACTATATAGTTTAGAGTCTTAGTGCAAACCCTCAGATGGCTTAAGTTAAACAAGCTACCATCAGTACGATAACGTATATAGATGCCGTCTTCTTCTTCAAGCTCTGCCGTAGCCCTTTGAAGCATCAAGAAGGGTGCTTACATAAGAAGATTGTAAATAAAGTTGGAGCAAGAACACAACCTTGCTTCACTCCATTAGATATTAGAAAGGGTTCTGAAAGAGCATTCCATATCTGACTTGACTGTGCTGCCCCTCGTGTAGCAAGATAATCATTTTAAGGAATTTGGGGGGGCATCCTAGTCTTTCCAGGATCTGCCACAGACCTTTTCTACTCACAGTGTCGAAGGCTTTGGTGAGGTCGACAAATGTTACATAAAGTCCCTTGTTCTGCTCTCTACATTTTCTTGCAGTTGTCTACGGGCAAATACCATATCTCTAGTACTCCTATTGGCTCTGAAGCCACATTGGCTTTCAGGAAGAAGTTCTTCTGCAATAGCAGGAACTAATCTGTTCAGGAGTATCCTTGCAAGGATTTTTCCAGTAATAGAGAGCAGTGCTATACCTTGATAATTTGAGCAATCAGATTTTGCTCCCTTTTTTCTTGTACAGGTTGATGATGACTGCATCTCGGGGATCTGATGGCAGTTCCCCTTTTCCCCAGCAATTCACAAGGAGTTCGTGGAATTTAACATGAAGTACATGACCTCTGTGTTTCCAAACTTCAAGTGGGTGACCTGTGCCTGTTCTGTTATAAGGAATGACTGTTGATAGGCAACTTCAAGGCCTCCTCCTCTCCTGGTTTCTTCTGGCAATTAATCTTTCAGGCAGGCTTAAATTCGCTAGCCTTTGAGACAGATGAGATCTTCTAATAGAAGATTGTCTTCTATTAGTTCGTGAAACCTATGGTCCTATCCACCCGTCTTCAGCAAGCAGGCTGGACCCAAATACTAGGTTGTAGAAGACCTAAAATAGATCATGACAACTGCAGAATTACCACAGTACAAGTATGTGGTAAAAACATTAAGAAGTAGGCCACAAGTTCATGTACGGACTAAATTTTGGACTAAAAATGTCTAAACACCTGCTCTGGAGGTCAAATAGAACACTACTCCCCATATAGTTTCATAAAGTCAAAGGGAGCCACCTTCAGCTCAGTGATGGTTAATAAATCCAGAACATGAAAAAGTTACTTTTTCAACAGCTCCCAGAATCCCCCAGCAAGCATGGCCAATGTTGCCATGATTGTGTAAGAACCCATTTATCTCCACTTAATCTCTCCCCTCCTTCATGCCCATTGTTGAGATGTGGCAACAAGAGAATTGAAAAGGGCTATGCTTGGGGGTGGATATTTGGAGTTGTGATCTTAGAAAGCATCTTTTTCAAACTCTGTCAGAGGGCTGCTAGGAACTGAGAGCAATGTTGATCACTGATATTCTGTCTGGATTCCCATGCTTTTAGCAATTGTCTGTCACACAAATATTCAACAGGTTAGGTTTTTAGATGTAGCAATGGGGAAGCAGCTTGAGCTGTATTCTGCCCGCCACATCTCTACTAAAAGCAAAGGAGAGATACAAATAGGAAAGATGGAACTGGCTGCTCTTGGACTTGTGCTAGCATTAGGTCAGAGGGTGAAGAAGCCATCTCAGGCAGCAAATCTGGGGAAAATGAAAGGGCAGAAAACTGTTGGTTATTTAATTTTTTCTCTCTTTCTTTTTTTCTTCCTGCCAATAATAGGAAAAGCTCCTTGTGGAATTTTGTGTTCTAGCTGCCAAAACAACTTGGTTGGCTTTGAATAGAAGATTCCTTGACTTGGCTGAGTGGGAGGCATAATTTGCTGCTCTGCCTCAGGCAGCAAAATGTCTTGGGTTTGCCTTGAAAAGCCATAATTAAGAGAACAATGCCATGGTCATTATTGTTACTATCTCATCATCATCATCATCATTAGGGTAACCACTACCACCACTATTCTTTCCTGGAGTTTTTTTTAACTCACAGGAATGTAACCTTTCTGTCAGAATGTCAGAAAGGTCATGCTGGGGTTTTCCAAATACAGAATGCTGAGAATAAATATTGTACATAAACAAGGCAATGGGCACAAATATAGTACGGATCAGAAAAAAAATTGCCAGTCTCACCCACTAGATATTTTGGGGAAAACTGTACTACAACATACACTTAATATTCATTCACTACAAATAAAATGGCAACCTTTCTTGATACACTATGGAAGAAGTCTTTTAAAAAGCAACCTTCCTGAAAGCAATATTATCGGTTAAAGGATGATAGTAAAAAAAATAATTATCAGCAATCACTTGGCTTGTTAGGCTGTAAGATCATTTAGATGATCTTTAGTTTAACAAACCAAGTGAAGAATCTGACATTTTAAGCAAACACATACCCAACATAAGCCAACTCTTACTGGGTTTCTGCACCCATGTTTCCATTTTGTCACTTGACAGATTGGCAGATGACAAGGATTTATCAGATACTATATTGATTTGTGCTGCTTTTCCACCCACACTTTCAGACAAGGCTTTTATTATTCTATTATCCTGCTTCATTTGTAGAATTTTAAAGGGATCCAGACATTGTCACCTTCCACATTGTTGTCCCTCAGGTGTTTCTCCACTGCTTCTTCCATTTTCTTTGTTTTCATAAAAGCATGTTAAGGAGGAAAAGACAGAACAGCTGCACAATCCCATTTTATGGTTAGTGATAGATGCTGTTCATCTGCAACCATCAAGAATCTCAGAACAGTCCATCAAATCCAGCGGTAAACCACTACTTCTTCCCAGGTACCTACATAAATATCTGTCATACCTTGCAAATGGGCTCTCAACAATCCCCGCAACAACCGAGCAACTGAAGATGTTACCATAGGACCCCACTTTGATGTTAATTGCCACAACATAAATCCTGCCAATAAGATAGTCACTGTAGGACAACAAAGAGGCTACTGAATTATACTAAGCTCAGGGCTCAGCTGTGAAGCTTCTTGGGTAACTGTCAGCCAATCCTCTCTTAAATGGCCCATAAGGATAAAAGACAAGCTCCTCGGAGGAGGAATTAAGTCATAAATAAAATGTAAGAAATAAAACATAATAATTATTAATAAATAAGAATTAAGTGGCAGACAGGGTCTCTTCTGATAATTTTGCTTTGCTAATGCCTTTAGTTAGTTAGTACCTCAGACAAGTAGGGACACAGGTGAGACGGTTGGTTACAAAATAGTAAGCAAGTAGATAATGTAAATTATAAATACCGAAAGCTGAAAAGTATTTAAAATGAAATATCTGAGTCAACTGTGTGAACCAGATGAAGGTGGGCAGGAGGAAAGAAATTAACTCCCATTGGTAGGACCAAGAGAGCTCATTAAAACAGTATATAAACTTTCCTCCTCACTGCTCTCCTGGGACGTCTTCCTTTATTGCACCTTAAAGTCATTGGGGATTACAGCGGAATTGGATTTCCTTTTGAGCAACCTGCAGGAAGCACATTAAAAAATGCATATGCACAAATTTGGCCAGTTGCGATTCCTAATGTCGCCACCCACAGCAGGAGGGAATGGATGTGGTGCAAATACATACACATTATATATGCAGCCGTGTCTTTGGGGATGTGGGCCTGGAGGATTTATAGACTGAGAGGTTTCAGCTCTGGAACAGAGGAGACCTGAGCTCAGACAAGAAACTGAAAGAGAAGCCGTCACAGAGTTTTATTCAAAGTGTTGTCTCCAGTTTATTTAAACATGAACCTGACCTCCCACATTCACATGGGGCTAAAAAAAATCCCACCTTTTAATGCCACAGATCTGAAAGGTTTCTGGGATTGTGCAGTTCATGCCTGGCTTAATTAAGGTGGGCACCTGTCAAAAACTATCCGGAAAGATGTTTGTCTCCTGAAACGTTTGGTTGAACACAAAGCACTTAATAAGTAATGTGCTGCAGGCCAAATGTTCTAATACGGACACTGCAATGTTGTGGACTGGTTGAGTCAACAGTAGTTCAAGCACTAGTCTGCCAACACACTCTCCCTCGTTACTGTCTTTGGCTGTTGAACTTAAAAGTTCCACAGAAAGTGGCCACAGCATGGACTTTGTCATACTACACTGTGCTATTATTCCACTCTAATAGCTATGGCTGCCTCCTGTGGAATTCTGGGGTTTGTAGTCTAGTGAGGCCTAAGAGTGAAATCTGGTTGAGAGATTTAAATGCCCTTCCCAAAATTGCAAATCCCAGGATTCCACAGGAGGCAGCCATAGCAGTTAAAGTGGAATAATAGCTCTAGGGAGAGGCAATAACTTTGGTGGAAAGGGACAGACCTTGTTTACAGATGGACTCATGTTCAATGCACAGCATAGACACTTGAAAGGATCTATACTAATCTTAGTTCATGATCTGATGATATATCATACAACAGCCTTGCTAAATTTAAGCAACTTTGATTCTGGATCAATACATGGATGTGAGATCACCTAAGTATCTTATGTAATGCTACTTGGAAAAAAGCTGGGATATAAATACAGTCAGCTCTCCATATCCATGGGTTCTGCATCCACGGATTCAAGCAACCATGGCTCAAAAATATTTTTTAAAAATCCCAAAAAACAAACTTTGCTATTTGCCATTTTATATAAGAAATGCCATTTTAGTACTCCATTGTATACAAGGGACCCGGGGTATAACGAAATCAAGGTCTCCATTAGAGCTTCTGCCATTCCTTTGCTAACTTAGCCACTGGACTTATACTGGCTAGTCATTGATTACCAACAGTCCATGGGGTGCCTCATCCCATTGCTGCACCCCCCCCCTGCTCAGACCATACACTGCCAGGGTCCCTGATGCAGTAGAGAATTAAATTTATGTTAATATTGTAAGTGCTACCAGCTGCCACATGGTACATAGAACTATTTTATGGTGTTACATAGCTCATTCAGGATGACAAGAGTGATTTATGTGCTCAGAGAAAAGTGGTTCATGGAGTGTAACAAAAACCTCCTAGAATCATGCCCTTTTGTAAAATAATGGCTGTTGTTTCTTAGCAATTATGGAAATGTACATCTTGGTGTTCTTACTCCAGTCCTATTAGTCAACCAGAGATCTGTTATCTGAGCCATGTGAAGACGGTTAACATATCCTTCATAATATTGTTCTTTAATAAAGCGCGGTGGATTGAAGCAGTTTTTCCCACAAGTTGTAAACCTTTAAGGTAAATGAGAAAATAGAGGTTCCTGGACTTTTCTAGGAACCAAATGCCACAAACCTGCTCACAAACAACTTCCTCAACCATTTCAAGAAGACATTAAGAGATTGATTTTATATTTGCTGCTGTTCTGAGATGAAAAGAAATCCAAATTTTAAAAGTCCCTGACCAATCTAACATCTGAAGTTCCCCATCGTCTGGAGTTGAAATCTGGTGAAAGATATTAGTTGTTTGCATTTAGATTCCATCTATGCTTCCATGATATTTTGCACAATAAGAAAGTTACATAAACCAAAATATGCCTGGCTTTCACCAATCAATACCATGTATCTCTGATGAACAGATTACAATGAAACAGTTAAGTGAATGCATACTAAGAAAGTAACATGTCAGAGTGTCATGCAAGCTATCTATAGCAAGCACTAAAAATTGTGCCTGGCTAAGAACACCTGCATATTACAGTACTTACTATCTATGAATACACCATACATATTTTGAAGGTAAAGCTTTCTGCTTTCCCAGTCTCCTCACAGCCTTTTGGTGTCAAGTTCCTAGTCTGGAAATATCGGGAACTGTTCCATTTCCGTCCCTAAGGCATTTCACACTATATTTTTGGAAAGTTTAGAAGAAGAATAATGAGATTATGTGTTGCTACTGGAGATCCCCACCTATGGAATGAATTCATTTTATTTCAGTTCCACTGTACTTTGGAAACTGGAGTGCTACAAACCAAGTTTATCTTTGGAAATGTAAGAAAATATCACTAGTCCTTTTAAGTAAAGCCATATGTTTACTTAAATATTAAGAGTATGGATGTTATTGTTAATAGCTACTCCTAGGGTAGGCCTCTTTTGGTTTGGGTGGAGATTAGCACCTTGTAATGCTGAGATTATAGGGCAGCTCTGAGGCTTTATTAGAAATCCAAGGAAATCATCTTTCCACAGACAGCTAGTATGACCTTCCATTCCAAACAGTCAAAGTCACTGGATATTAATTCTCTGATATTTTCTGGAATGGTGGGCTATACCATTGCTACTCAGGGTGGTGGTCTGTCGACTGGTGTAATCAGCTGCTGGTCTGTGGCAAGTTTCCAAGAAATAGTTTTAGCCAAGAGGCACAAATATGGTGCCAATCCCTGGTAAACTGGGGAGGTGGGGGACTGCAAGACCCTGACATCAGATAGTTTAGGAAAAACTGGGTTACACCAAAGCCACTGAAAACTAAGAAAAGAACTAGACACCCTCTACTTCACAGTTAGGCAAAGTGTGGCCTGTGGGCCCTTATTGCAGGACATCTCCACATTTTTAAAAAACATATGACTGCTGTTTGCTGCTGAAACTAAAAAATAAATTACTATGGGCAATTACAGTTAATGGGCAAAGGAACTGAACATACTAGAGTCAAATGGACAATCAATATCTTATTCAATGGGCAATATTACACTCAATATCATATTAATTAAAATCAATTTAAGTACATTCATGGTTTCTTTATATATTAATATAAATGCAATAATAATAAAATATGAATGGTGATTTTATTTCTTAATAATAAGTTGGTGGACTTTTATTTCTTGATAATGAAATTTAAATATAGAATATAAATTATAAGTGGAAAAGTAGTATTTTAAAAATTTTATTTATATATATTTTTTCCTTTAAAAGATCTGCTAAGTTCTACTGTTTAGCTATTCCCTTAACTGTGTGGACTTCAAGCACTTGTCCTGCCTGAAGAGTTGTCCACTCCTGTCCTAGTCCTTGAAACAGGGCTATGTGCATTTGTAGAGTTATCCAAACCTAGCAATTTTTTTTTTAAAAAAATAGCTACCTCATTAGAAATAATTAAGCTGGATTCCAAGCTTTCTTTATCACCTCAGTTAAAACACATTGAATTAAAATATTTTAAACTGTTCAACAAGGTTCTTATCTGTCATATATCATCAAATTATTGCCAAATACACCCATCTGTTCATCTGGAAGCATCAAGAATCCCACCAGGTGGCCACTTCAGATCAAACTAGATATTAAGGGAATTTTCCTGTAATATGTTTTTTTCCTTTCGTATAGAATTTTCTGAAAGATGCTTCTGCAAAAAGAATTCACAAGTTAAGCTGAGTCACAAAATACTGTAATACACACTAAATGGAAAGAGAGGGAAATTACGGTATGTGCTATGAAAAATAGACATCTTTTAGCATTTGAGGGAGCACATCTTCTAAGCACATACTAAACATACGAGGACTGTCTATTAAATAACAAGACTGAAACAATAACCCATCTTTATTTATATGTATTACAATTCTAATGCTTGTCCCCTTCAGTGTACTCCCCGTTCACACTCACACTCACATGTTAAGCTCCTCATGTAAAATTTTCCACAAGGTGTCTTTGTCAATGTTCATGGCTTCAGTTAGCATTTGGACACTGAGTTGGTGGTCTCCTCGAACAATCTGGCTGATTTTCCCCACAATTTCTTCTGTTCTTGAAGTGGAAGGTCATCCAGGGTGTTCATTGTCTTCCACATTCTCACATCCTTCTCTGAATCTTTTGCGCCACTCAAACACACGTTCACAAGACATGCAGTCTTCCCTGAAGGCCTCAATAAGCATTTGAAAAGATTCCATTGGTGTTTTGTTCAATTTTACTAAAAATTTCAAATTGACATGTTGCTCGACTTTTAAACTTAACATTTTTCCGGCACACAACTGGCAACAGGGCTGCTTTAAATGATGACTGACAATTAACTGATCAGTGGAGAGTGTTGATGTTTGTCATGCAGGTTCAGACATGTTCAAGGTCACCACTCAAGTGTTCACAATCAGTTCTCCCTGATTTGTCTGAAAGGTAGAAACACAATCTCATTATTTAATAGACAGACCTCATACTGTCTAGTTTGTTCTTCAGGTTTAACTAGTAGCATGGCTGGCTCTGTATACATTAGCTGGCCATGCATTGACCTCAAATTCAATGCTAAAAAAAAGAGTTTACAGAAATAGTGAATCCAGAAACACTATAAGGAAGAGAACCTGGGAAACCAGGAGAAGTGGAACACTATTATGGATATCCCTATGTGAACTTGTGTTACAAGTTGCTGGCAATTATAATTATCTTAGGCTTCTCTCATCTCAGACTCAATAGCATCACTTACATCCAATCTCGTACTGAGACCAGATGTTAGGAAGCTAGTAAAAACAAAAACTAGATTAGACGAAAATGAGAGGTACAAGCTGTGTATCATTAGCATTTGGATAGCATATAACACTGTACTGTGCCACTGTACCGTCTTGGAGGTCCTGGGAAAATGGTGACTAACTATCCATCAAGACTTTCTAATTTTCCTGCCAAGATTGATCAGAAGCACATGAGAACACCCCAAACTTTACATGATGTAGCCAAGTACTGCTGTATTTTCTTCTTTCCTTCCTTTCTTTCTTGGTACATTTTTATCCTACCCTTTTGTCTAAGAGCTCAAAATAATGTACATGGTTCCATCCTTATCCTTACAACATTGCTGCAGGATAGGTTAGGTTGACATAGTGACCCACCCAAGTTGAAGGTGAGGGGAGCTTCATGGCTAAGTTGAGATTTTAGCCTAGGTCTTCTCAGTCCTGGCGAAAGTTACAGAAGAAGGTTGCAGATGAATATTAAGAAGACAAAAATAATGACCATAGAAGATTTACATAGCTTTAAAGTTGATGATGAAGACATCATAATTGTTAAAAATTTTCCATACCTTGACACAGTCATCCATTAAAATGGAGAGTACCTGTATAGTCAAGAATTCAAGAGAAGACTTGGAAGGATAACTGTGAAGGATCTAGATAAGATCTTCAAGTGTAAAGATATAAATAATTGAACACCAAAATCAAGCTCATCCATACCATGGTATTTCCAAACTCTATGTTATGGTTGTGAAGCTGGACAATGAAAGCTAACAGAGAAAATAAATCAATTACAGTAGGACCCCTGTATCCACGAGGGATTGGTCCCCCCCCTCCCTGGATACTGAAAACCGTGGATAACAGCAAACGTCATTGAAAATAATGGGACTTCCGGTTTTAAATACCATAGAGTTGCCTTGGATGACCTAGAAAATGTCTAGAGAGGATGCCTCTCTAGGCATTTTCTAGGAAGACTCTATGGTAGGTACGCTGTTTTGAATCAGTGGATAATGAATCAGCGGATATGGGGGTCCTACTGTAATTCAAAACATGGTGCTGGAGGAATTTTTTTCTGATACTGTGGGCAACCAAAAAGAGAAATAAATGTGTTCTAGCAGAAATCAAGCCTGAGCAATCACTAGAATCCAAAATGACTAAACTGAGGCTATTGTACTTTGGGCATATTATTAGAAAACATGATTCACTGGAAAAGACAGTAATGCTGATAAAATCTGAAAACAGTAGGAAAAGCAGGAGACAGCATTACAGGATGATTCACTCAGTAAAGAACCTGCAGCCCAGAGTTTGAAGGATGGTTAATAACAGGATCTTTTGGAGGTCTCCTATTCATAGGGTCACCATAAGTCGAAGCCAACTTGATGGCATGGCACATAACTCCTTACTTCTAATCTGAAACTCTAACCACTATATCACATTAAAAGAACACATCTATAACTGCAAAGATATGTATGGCATAATAGGCTAGTGAGATCACATTCAGGTCTCATCTGCAGCCAAGCAATGAACCCCAGTGCCTCAAGACACAGCATCTATGGCCAGCCCACAGAAAGCACCAGCTATTTAAATGGCTGAAGCAGAGATTTTTAGTTTATCCACTATTGGTGCAGTCCAAATGAGTGAAGACATGCAGCTCCTTCACACAATATTGTACTTCTCCCTACTGCACTTTGAACAGGGTTTTAAAAAAAGCATGGTTATCTCATATTGTTATATTAATCAATGGTCTCATCCAGGAAATAAACCAAGGAAGAATATTGGATGGAAGCAAAGAGATGCTCAAGAATTTACCAGCCCATGTGGTTATAAAGTAGACAAGATGAATGCTCAATTTCTTTTCACCTCAAAGGAAAATTGCCCATAAATTAAAAGGCAGGGCCATTGCCTCCTCCATGATCTCCCGAGCATTCAAGATTTCTATTCATTCTGAGAGATCTAGGGTTAATACCCCTGCAGCTGACAGGCACTAAGCCGGGGCCTTGCACAGGCTTTAGATGTAAAAACAATCAGCCATCCACTGATGCCGTTACTCCCCCAGACTATAGAGTGTGGAGAAATTCCTGCCATTCCACAGAGGGTGAGGGGACTGGACGGGTGACCTCCTTTTGTTCAGCTCTAGCTCTGCTCAACCAAGGAATAGCTTCCAAATGATTTGTGAGTTCCATCTATGAAATGCATTGTAAAGAACAGAAGAAAGAGACTTGGGAGTGTCAGCAGAATGCTGAGTTATGTCTTTTTTCTCTCTCTTGCCAAAGGAAAATTATATAGCGCATGGAGGAGAATGAGGGAGAAATTGAAGGAGTGGAACCAGATTTTCAACTATGTGATTAGCATTTCTTTTGATGCCATTATGTTTCTGCACAATTGTAATGGGGCCTGCACAAAACCCAAATAGATAATTAGATCAGAAGGAAAGCTAGACATATAGAGAAACCTTTAGGTTTGCTTTCAACATGCTGGTATATAAAGGAAACTTCCCAATTATTGAATCAAAGAAAGGGTAGCACAGATAACCAATTTTAGAATAACCTCCCGAAACTGGTGCTTTCCTGATGTGTAATAACTGTAGCATGTATGATCAATATTAGTGACTCAGTTCAAAACCCCCACAAAATATCACTCTCGACCATACTCCTGTCTGCTGCAACTCCCATGGAGTGGTAAAAAGTAATGTTGCAGGCAGGAGTGGTCTAGTTAGGAGTTAGCCCAAGCCTTGTGTGAGCAGTGTCCCTCTTGTAGTCCACACTTGCTGATCAAACCTGGTTGGGACGATGGAAGTTCTGACGCAACATATGTGGAGGATGGCAGACTGCGATACACTAGGTCACTCCCCTAATCCAAGGAAGCCAGAATTTACCCCACTCCCTGCATTCTTGGCAGATTAACCATATAATAGAAGAATACAGTCTATGATCAAGGCAAATTATAGTATGTTGTAAGCAGATAGCAGGAGAGACTACGGTGTGCCAGTGTCAGAGGTCACTTTAAGGTGGGAAGTAAATTTAGTAAGAGAAACTCAAGATTGCTGAAGCAAACCCCCCCACATCACACAATTCCAATAAACCAAGTACTCTTTAGGATAACAATTTCTGGATTGCCTTAGGGTCTTTTCTATGGTTAAATCTCTGTGTTTCAGGCAGGTTAGTAGATATGTTATTGAATATTGAAAAGGTTGCTGCCATCTGCTGGCATGTAGAAAAAGCATTCTAAAGTTTCCTCATAACTAAATGTAAGCAGCTGACACACAAGGTGCTGTAGAACTGAATTTGTTCTAGAGAGGAGCTCAGTAGATAGATCATGCCTCATTTTAACAAGCTTGGTGCAAACATGAAACACAGGTCCCCATTCAACCCACACATCACAGTCCTATTCCATACATATGTTCTATTTCATTTTACATTTTCTACATTTCTGCAATTACATCATAGCACAAACTGGTTTTATTACCATGCCCCAGTTATCCACTATTCACCAACCTTTTATGCCGTTTTTGAAATAACATCTAACCTGAAGAAGATTCTTGCAAACCATGAGGACTATACAGTAATCCTATCTGAGTGTTCACAAAAAGGGTTAAATTCAACCTGTGAGGAGGGGACTGTGCTACCTTAGTGCCTATCCTTTCCATTATTGTTACATTATTGTTCTGCTCACATGAAGACAGGCTAAAGAGGGAAGTATACGAAGAGTCTCTAGCTATGACTGTGAATCCTTAAGAAAAATCCCAGTCATCTGGAGAGACTCCATGTGGAGAGAATGTTAACCTCTTTAGACTGTCACTTTCCATGCATACAGAGCAGTACTTCCTTCGCTGCATGTTGATTTTAACCTGAATATGACTTATTATGGGGGGGGGGGTTAGAATTGAGAACGGTATTACCCCGTTAATTGTCTAACAAAATTCTAATGGACCAATATGACTGTGAATATTTTATAAACAGAACCATTTACTTGGAAATTTTGCTTTTCTGGCTTTTAAAATTACCTTTTATTCAACCAGCATTGTTGTTTGTTATAGAATCATAGAAAAGGAACCCTAAGAGCCATCTAGCCCAATTCCCTGCTATGCAGGAATCCACAGCCAAAGTACACCTGACAGATGGCCATCTAACCTCTATTTTAAAACTCTCAATGAAGGGAGTCCCATATCTTCTGGGGCAGTCATTGTCAAACAGCTCTTACCATCAAGAAGTCCCTCCTGACGTTTAAGTGGTATCTCTTTTTTTATTTTTGTGTTCATTGTTTTTTGTCCTAGTCACTGGAGGAGCAAAAAATAAAACAAAAAACAAACCAAGTTTGCACCGTATTCTGCATCACATCTGTTCAAATACTTAAAGATGACTGTCACATAATCTTTCAGTTTTCTGTCCTCCAAGCTAAATATACCCAGATCCCTTAACCATTACCCACAGGGCTTGGCTTCTAGATCTTTTACCATCTTGATTACTCTCCTCCGAACATATTGGGGTTGTCTAAATGGTGAAAATACTCCACATAGAATTTGAGGAGAATATGATTTGTCCCAATGGGATCCCACATCAATTCACCATATTCAGCAGGAGGGGGGCCCAAAATGCCAAAAGCTATGTGGGAAAAGCCTTTGCAACTTTCCCTGTATTTTTTTTTTAACTGCAATGGAAATGAGCATTCCCGCTCATTGGGACAACCAATTTGCTTTGATGCACATTCCCCATAAAAGCAGAAGCGGAAAGCTAATTGGTTGGATGTGTGCAGGGGGTGGAGCTTGCTGGCAAGGCAAATGCCCCAAACCGCCATGTTGGATTTTTGCCATAGTGATTGTGTGCTGAGGTGACAAAACAGCCTTTTATTCCTTTTTAAAATTTATTTAGGCAGACTATCACGCTTCCACACCTTGGTTATGCTTTAAAAAAAATACTGTTCGGCGGCAACTGGTTACAATAAAAACACAAGTAATTAACTCACGCCCACCATCTTGATTCACAGGCATGACTGTTTGAACATCAAACGCATATGGCTTTGCATGCCTGTGATCTTGAAAAAAAGCACATGGAGATAAATAAAAGCTGCTGTGAATTGGTGTTAGTGTGCATCAATCCACATTTTATAGCCTCACATAGACAAGCCCAAAATGTGCCTGGACAGGGAAATTAGTGAGTGAGGAAGCTGAAGCATTGGTTTTCAGTGGCCATGGGAAGAAGGAAGTCTGATGCTAGAGGAAGGATAAGCCAGTCAAAGGGAAGTGTGGTTTCATCTTCATGGCCACCATGACAACAATGGTGGTCCATGCTCTGACAACTTACAGGTCTGACTACTGTGATGCTCCTACTGATGCTTAAGTCATGCAGAATTCAGCAGCTAGAAGTATGTACTGGCTTACCTAAATGGATAACATAACAAAACTTAGTTATTTAATGAACAGCAGATACTACTAACATAAAATTTCAGCACAGACTTGCTGTGCAGATGAGCCCTAACTGGCTTATGGAGAAAACCACTCACTCATGGAAAAAAAGAGAGCTGTTATCACAACCGAGACATAGCTCTTAAAGAGCCAGGTCAGACTTACTTAGACATACTACAGTACATACACCATGCAGGCACAGCAATCCTGTGGCCTTCAGATGGCAACAAACTACTATTCCTTTCATTCTTCACCAAGTTATCACATTGGTAGAATTCAAAGACATAGCCATGTTAGTCTGGATCAATATGCAAAAGGATCTTGTAGCACCTTTGAGACTAGCTGAGAGAAAGAAGTTGATAGCATAAGCTTTCACAGATTTAAGTCTACTACATCAGATGCATGTAGTGAAGTGCCTAGGAAAAGACCTTTATAGCTGTGAATGAGCAGGTGGTATGTGTAAATAGCAACATAAATGTAAAACTTGCAGTTATGGTAATGAGACGACAAGTTCAGTTTTAACAATGGTCTTTGGGGGGCAAAGACAGGAGGAAAGATGTTGCCTAAAGCCAAGGTGAGTAGGTAACCATATGAATGTGAAGGGAGTTATTGGAATATAAGTATTATGCTGGCTGGGAACCAGAAAGGTGATGTGATAAACTGGCCAAAAGAGCCCTCATGAGGCTGGGGTGTTAACTAGTGTTATAATATGTGTAGTGTTCCAGGAAACTATTGTCTCTGTTCAACCCACTGTCAATGGACTGGAGTTTGTGGGTATATTCCAACTCTGCTATTTCTCATTCCAATCCTCCTTTGTAGTTTTTTGCTCAAGGACTGCTGTTCTGAAGTCTGAGATGGAATGCCCAAGAAGATTGAACCATTCTGTACTGTGTATTCCCATTCTTAATGTCTGATTTATGTCCATTTACCCTACGGCACAGAGACTGGCTTGTCTGCCCAATATAGACTGCTGAAGGGTATTGTTGACATAGGCTGGCGTATTTCACATTAGAGGATAAGCAAGTGAAAGTACCTCTAATATTGTGGGTGATGTTATTAGGTCCTGTGATTACATTTCCTGAGTAGATGGGTGGGCAGAGCAGGCATCTGGGTTTGTGGCAAGGTCTTGTACCCATCTTCCCATCCTTGTTGTGTGTTCTCCTGTAGGTAATCTCCTGTTTGAGATTGGGAGGCTGTTTGTAGGCAAGTAAAGCCCTGCCACCAAGAGCACTTCTTGAGAGGACATTATTATTGTCCAGAATAGATTGTAGTTCATTAATGATATGTCTGAGTAGTTTCTGTTGGGAATTGTATGTGACCAGTAGTGGGTTTCAGCCATTTCTTGTCTTTAGTCTGTTCTGTAATAGATTAGTCCTGGGTACAAGTCTTGCCTTGCTGTTGCTGTTGTTGTTGTTGTTTTTACTTCATGTGGGGGTACTGTAGTTTGAGGAATGCTTTTTGTTATTCTATGAGTTTGGTGTTCCTGTCTTGTGAGTCTGAGCAGATGCAATGGTATTGGATGGCTTGGCTGTAAACTGCAGATTTGGTAGTGTATTCAGGGTGGAAACTGGAGGCATGTAAGTATGTGTAGTGGTCAGTGGGTTTGCAATATTGTGTGGTGCTTAGATGTCTGTTGTGTAGCTGTGTGGTGGTTTCCAGAAAGTGAACTTCTGTTGTTAGTTCCAGGCTCAGCTTGATGGTAGGGTGGAAGCTGTTAAAATTCTGGTGGAATGTTTTGAGTGAGTCTTCTCCATGAGTCCAAATTATGACGATATTATCAATTTACCCACAGGTAGAGGAGAGGTTTCTGGGTGCAGGAGTTAAGGAAGCATTATTCTAGGACAGCCATGAAGATGTTGGCATATTGTGGTGCCATGTGTGTGCTCATGGTAGGGTAATTCTGTTAATTTGAAGGTATATGTTATTGCCAAAAGTGAAGCAGTTTTGTGTGAGAACAAAGTGGCAGATCTTGGTGGCTAGGTCTGCTATGGTCCCATCTGGAATGATGTTCCTGACAGCTTGTAGTCCATCCTTGTGTGGGATGTTAGTATATAGGGATTCCACATGCATAGTGGCTAAGATGGTGATCCCTGGGAGGTTGTGGATGGACTGTAATAGATGGCCCTTGTGGTCTCTTCCAGCTCTATGATTCTATGATTCTATGAACTCAAACTCCTTTCTCTCACTCCTATGAGAAAATGCTCATAAGGTGTGTATTGCCAGTCCAACATTCCTTTACAGTTCATTGGTAGCATGTCTGACATCTAGATACAGTAGCACTCCTGTATCTGCTGATTTGCCATCCACTGATTCAATTATCTGGAGATGGCAGCAGTGGGGGGGGGGTGGATAGGGGAGGGAGGGGAGGAGGAGAGCTTGAGATGCTCTCGCCTACCAGGGAGGGCTCTGGATGGCATGTGCGCTGGCTGCAGGACGTGCACGGGGATCCATGATGACATCTACTAATGGGTTGGGACCCAAGAGGCATTCAATGGCAGGAAGGTTTGGGCAGGAGGCATGGAGGGGGTGGGCAGAGGTGGTCTGGGAGGGGGCATGGGCTTGGGTAGGTGCCAGCCTACCAGTGTAAGGGGGAAACTGGTCCCCCCCCCACCTGAAACACCAGGAGCATGTGGACTGAGCCTGTCTGGAAGGGGGCGAGTCTGCAGGCTCAGACGGGACGAAGGCTCCAAGGGAGCAGAACTCTGGGCTCCAGGGAAGTGGGTGCGGTGGCAGAGATGGCGGGGGAATAGGGAAGGGAGGGAGGAGGAGAGCTCGCCTCCCTCCTCTCTTCCCTGGGAGGGTTCTGGTGGTGTAGCAGAGGTGGTGGGGTAGATGGGGAAGGGAGGGAGGAGGTGAGCTTGCCTCCCTTCTCTGCAGGGCTTCTGGTGGCATCATCGTTCACTATTATCTGCAGATTTTGTTATCCGCGGTGGGGCCCAGAACTGATCCCCCACAGATACGGGGGTCCTACTATATATGCATTAATTGTCAGTCCAGGCCTCATTTATATATGCAGTCTCCTTGACAGTATGCTTGGTATTCTGATAATCGCATTAGTTGTCCACCCTATTCACAGTAGCTGTATAATCCATGGGTGTTCTTATAATCGTATGTGTGTGTTAATGATCATATATCTCTCCCCCACCCCACCACCTTGATGTCAGCAGATAATGGACGGGTTCATTGACCTGGGATTCTCACAGGTGGTGGGGGCATTGGATGAGTGCTATTACCAGATTGTGTCGCTGAGACGAGGGGGACAATTCATCAACAGGCAGCACACATAATCCATCCTGCTACAGGGAACCGTGGATCAAACAGGGCACTCAGTAGATGCAGAGATCAGTCGGAGTGGCCAGGACCACAATTCATGTGTGTTCTGGAACTCAACATTTTTTTAAACTATGGAGGTGGGGAATGTTCACACCAGGAAACCCAACCATTATTTTGGCAGTGGGGTGGGGAAGCAGATTGGCCACCATTACTCTTGGACAGTGCCTACCCCATTCGAAAGAGGCTCATGAAGCCATACCAGCGAGTCCTGAAAAGCAGGCACTCTTTGACAAGTACCTGAATTGTGTGAGGAATGTGGTGGAAAGAACATTTGGCTGCTTGTTTTTTTTTTTTTTAAATATTTATTTACATAAACTTACAAAAAGCAAAAAGAAGTTTCCCTGTATCAAGCTACAATCATGACATTTATCACAATATGTACAATCACAGTTGTAATTATCATTTCTTCTTTTTTCTCCCTCCTACCTCTGACTTCCTCTGATTTATTAGCCTAAAGCTTTTCTTTCATTTACTAAACTTTAACTTCCCCCTCTTCCATAGTGCACTGTATACTATTCTAATTCCTTTATAGCACATCTACCATCTCTAAAATTTCCCTTGTGATTTTGCCCATCTTCTATCATTATGTTTACATTATTTCCCTTCCCCTCCCCGCCCGATATCAGCATATTTAACCTCTCACTATACTCATACTAACTGTCATTTCCCCCCCGATTTCCCAAATATTCCATTACCAGCTTCCATTCTTTATTCAGCTCTGTTATTTTCCCCTCATTTATCATGCATGACAATTTATCATTATTTTTCATCTCCCTCAGTTTGTCTAACTTCAACCTCCGGAGCTTCTCTCATCTTCCAGCAAGCAGCTATTTTAAGTCTTGCCGCCGTGACTATGTACAGTAAAACCCTCCAGTATTCTTTTTCAAATTGCCTCTCTAACCCTGAGGTTATATTTAAGAGATATAACTTTGGGTCCATGCTAAAGTTTATTTTTAGCATCTTCTGTGTTATCCTATGGACTCTTTCCCAGAATTTTTTATAATAGAGCACCCCCACCACATATGAAACAATGACCCAATTTCTTTTTCATACCTTCAGCACTTCTTATTTTCTAATTTATAGATCTTACTTAATCTTGCTGGTGTAAGGTACCATCTATTAGCAATCTTGAAATAGTTTTCCTTCAGGTCTTGACTCGCCGTAAACCAGTTTGACTTATTCCAAGCATTTTCCCATTCGTCTAGGTTGATTGCTTCCCCAATATCCTTTGCCCATCTTCTCATTGAATCTTTTATCAGTTCTTTCTCTAACTCTCTCTGCAACAATAAATTATAGAATTTTGTTATTTTGCCTTTGTCTGTGGCCCAGACAATTTTGTCACTTTCATTCTGTTCTTTCTCAAATCCATATTGGGCTTTATCTTCTTTAAACTTCTCATTTAATTGAAGATACCTAAACCAATTTATGTTGTGGCCCTAACTCTGTAATTCCTCTTTCATCTGCATCCTACAGTCTTTCATTTATCCATTCTATTAAATCCATGTATTTCATCCATTCCTCTTCTTTTGCCCATCTAGCTTGGAATGCCTCAACCGGAGACAACCATGTGAGAATGCCTTTATAAAATTTTTGTTTTGTATTCTCCCATATCTTCAACAAAGGTCCCCTCACTGTGTGGTTTCTAAATTTCTTAGCTATTTTTGCTTTCCCATACCACACATATGAATGGATACAAATTTAATATTGCAACATTCCAAATTTAAGAGCCTTGGCTTTTCCAATTTAATCCAATCACAAATCCATTTCAGACCACATGCTGTGTAATACACTCTAAGGTTGGGGAGGGCCATCCCACCCCTCTCTTTTGCATCCATTAGACTTGACCATTTTACCTTGGTTTTCGCCCGTTCCAGATAAAATTCTTTAAATCCCTTGTCCATTCTGCAAAAGGTTTCTCATTGGTCAAAATGATTAAATTTTGAAACAGGAAGATCATCCTTGGTAAAATATTCATTTTGACCATAGCGCTCTTCCCCAGTAAAGATAGGTTTAGTTTCTGTCACCTTTCTAAATCTTCCTTTACTTTCTTCCAGGCTCTTTTGTAATTGTTTTCATATAATTCTCTATTTCTCTTAGTAATCCATATTCCTAAATACTTTGCTTTATATTCAATTTTATATCCCGATCTACCTTCAAGTTGTCTTTCTTCCTCCTTTGTTAGATTCAACGGAATTATAACTGTTTTATCCTTGTTAAGCTTGAAACCTGGTGATTGACCAAACTTATTTATTATTTCTAGTAATTTCATCATGTTCTCTAAAGGTTCTTGTAATATTAACAATAAGTCATCAGCATAAGCCAATGTCTTATATTCTTGTCCTTTAAGCTTTAATCCAGATATTGTCCTGTCTTCTCTAATTTGTTTATTGAGTATTTCCATACATAATATAAATAAGAGAGGTGATAGTGGGCATCTCTGCTGGGTTCCCTTCTGAATGTTAATTTCCTGTGATCTCTCCCCATTCACCACTATATGTGCCTTTTGATTTTGATATATATGCTTAATACTATGTAGAAACTCCTGTCCTACTCCTATTTCTTCCAATACAATCTTCATGAATGGCCAACTCAGATTATCGAAGGCTTTCTCTGCATCTGCTAATATTAGTGCTGCCTTCTTGTCATTATTTCCCCCCAAATATTCCAAAGCACTCAAAGCCGTCCTGATGTTATATGTCATTGTCCTACCTGGAAGAAAACCATTCTGGTCCAAGTGGATAAATTCAACCAATATTCTTTTCAATTTATTTGCTAGAATTGTTGCGTAAATCTTGTAATCGACATTCAGTGATATAGGTCAATAATTCTTAATCTCTGTTGGGTCTCTTTCATCTTTCAGAATCAGGACTATTTCTGCATTTTTCCATATTTCCGGGATACCTTCATTTCTTATCTTGTTAAACATTTATAAGACTGCTTTTTAACACTTGAAAATCTTCTCAAAAGTGTGGGGGGGTCATCTTATATGCCCAGCAGATCTTTTCCCCTGCTGTGAGAATGACTGCCTTGTCTTTGAAGTGGTAAATTCCCTGGGCAGTTTCCCCAGCAGATCCTTCCCCCTGCTGTGAGAATGACAGCTTTGCCTTTGAAGCGTTAAATTCCCCTCCATTTAGCTCAGGAGAGAAGAGAAGCAGTCTTTAAAAGGACATCAAATTTTGTCTATGATGAAATTCTCTTATCTGAATAAAAGCTTCTGGCAGAGTTAAATCATTCTTTAATTGCAAGGTATTTATTATGGGATTGTATTTTGGTAAACTTGCCAGGAAGATTCCCAGTTGCATAGCTTTGGGGATTACCTCTCCAGGAGTTTGCAAGTGGCTCTAAAATCATTAATGGGCTCATTCAAAAATGTGGGATTTGATAGCTTCATATTAGTCAACTTAATTATTAATGCAACCTTACTTTCCAAAGATTGAACACCACAGAGATTTTTCAAAGTCTCCCATGCTTTTTTAGCTGTTCTCAGTCCTTTAATTTCACAGACTATTCCATCATCTACAGCCACTGAGCTGACTGGCTGGTGGGGGGGCAGGATTTCCAGCCGGGTGGCTGGCTGGATGTGGGGGGGAAACTCTATATTTTAACTTAAAAAATGGGGGGCCGTCTTATACGCCCAGTCATCTTATACACTGGAATATATGATAGATGTGGAGTGATGTCTTCCTCGAATATTTTGTAATATTTGGCCATGAATCCATCAGGTCCCGGGCTTTTCCCACTCTTTAACTCCTTTATGGCCACTGCTATTTCCTGCTTTGTTATTGGGGTCTCCAGATTCCCTCTCTGTTCCATTGAGAGTCCCTATGTTACTCTTAGAGATATATTCTTTCATCTCTGCCTCACTCTTAACTTCATTTATTTCTGAGTATAATCTCAAGTAATATTGACTAAATTTTCCTATTATCTCTTTTTGAGACATGTATATTACATCATCCTCTTCATCTTTAATTCTAGTTATAATTTTCCTTTCTGTTTCCTTCTTAAGCTTGTACGTTAACCACCTTCCTACTTTATTAGTGTTTGCAAAGTAATACTGTTTGGCTCTCTTTAATTTATATCCTATATCTTCTATTAACTCATTTCCATTTATATCTCTTTTATCTCTCTCAGAATCTTCATATTTCTAGGCTTCTGTCTTAACAAAATTTCAGAAAGAACATTTGGCTGCTTGAAAGTGTTCTGGAGATGCCTGACTGCCTTGCTGGAAGTGGCTGAAAAGAATGTAAGAATGTAATTGCTGCATGCGTGACCTTGCACATTTGCAAGATGAAGGGGAAGTTACTGGACAACTCATTGTGTGTGCAGGTACGTGCTGGACATTTTTGGGGCATCTCTGGTGAATTGTGAGGAACTGGAAAAAAAGGGGGGGTAGTGTGGGATGTTTTGGCACAGTACTTTTGGTCTGGAAGGATGTAAGTCCACCCTATTCTTGGCTGTTGCTGCATTGGGGATTACTGGGCTGCTTGTACCTTGTCTGATGTATGTGCTCTTGGTATCAATATGGATTAATAAAGATGATCAACTTGTGAAGAAACCTGTGCAGAAGTGTTGTGTCTGGGCATGTATGTGGGCTGGTCTGAACTGCTGTTTCTGATGTGTGTGAGGAGGAGTGTACACACAGCACAACAAAAATTCAAAAGGTTACTGAGGGAGGAGAACCTCCACCTAGAGGGGGAATGCAGCCAGAGGCTGGTTGTGAACTATTGACCCCTAAAGCAACAGTTGATCATCTAGCCAAGTACAAACCATTGCCCACTCTGCCTACCTCCCTGGAGGCCAATAGACGGTTACAGTAAACTGCCTTGGGGGTGACATTGGGACCCTAGTTAGAAAACTTTTCAACAGGGCTGGGATTGGCTGCTGGTTAACTGGGGCCATGCCCCCAAAGTCAGTCGATCATTTAAATGTTTGTTTGCATACTGGGAGTTAGAATGACACGATGGCAACCTAGAGGCAGCCACAGCGGATCGCCTACTGGAGAACCCAGGAGACCCTCCACCCTCTTCCTCAGAGGGTAAGGAGTAGCACCAACAGGTGGAGGCTTCAGTTCTGCTTTGCGGCTGTCCATGCTATGAAGTGCCAGGGGTTCCATATATCTACAGCACAATGCTGCTTCAAATTTACAGGGCTCAAGGGCCATTTTTTAAAGGCCCTTGAGGTCTTCAATGGAGACTCTCCCCAAACTGTTGTTCCATCCTTCTACACTTGGATGCATGTCCTGCAGGCTGGCCCAGCTGCCATGATTGTCAGCCACCAGGTCAGTAACAAACACCAGCAAAACTGGTTGGTCACAGAGGTACCCACCTCCTTGCTCATCACTTCCTAACAGCTACCTGATGTCACATGTAATTATTGATGCTTCTATTCCTGTTGTCTAGGGGTACATAGACACCATCGTGCAGGGCCACCCCAGGGAGTGGAGGAGCCTGGCAGCTCGCCCTCATCCATTTCCCAGGAGGTCTCCCCTACTCTGGACATGCAGGTGGACAAGCCCAGACCATCCTCTGATGAGTGTCCCCTTTGCTGATCAGGAATGTCTCAGCATAGGGTGGCTACCATCCCAATCAGGTGGGATTTCTCTGCCAATACCTGTGAAAACTGATTGGTTTCCTATGTCCCCTATTGGCAATCTGCAGGTGATGGTGATCACACCAGTGCCAGCCAGTAGGGGAAGAGGGGAAAGCAGCACAGGATGGGGGAAGGGGAGGTCCCTGTCTCATTGATGGCCCAATTAATTGCTAGCCAGGGGCAGGAAAGGGACCAAGGTAATGTGATCTGTAGGGAGTGAGGATGGCCAGTAAGTGAGCATCACAGAGAGATGTTTTGGGAGTTGAGGGCTTCTGGCAGGATGGCAGCTTACAAAAGCAATGTTTTCATGTTGCCCATTCTCTGCCACCTGAACCAGTTGAACACTTATTGGATGCCATTGTAACACCCCCACTCCCTTTTCAATGTTCTTCCCTTGCAGTTTGGCAGCTACAGCAGAGGGTAGCAGTCCTGGAAGAACACCTGCAGAGGATAAACAGGACTCTGTAGGGATTCATCGACCAGCACACAGCTCCCGTTATAGTTCCCCTCCCATTGTAAACACCCCCTCTCCTCTCCTCTTTGCTCTCCATGGTCCCCTATTTGATGATCCCTGTTGTTATGTTCGGTAATAGATCAGTTATTTAACTTCAGATTCTGGTGATTGTCTTTATTAATCCATAAAACAGAGTGGCCAATGCTCTGGTGCAGCATGACAGTAACAACAGACAGTGCAAAAAAAGCTCAAAATACAAACAAACAGAAGAGATCCCAACAGGAAAAAAAGTTACATACTACTCTGCTGAAGGCAGAACACGCAGTGGTTACATTGGGAGGGTCCTGGCTGTCCACTTCCATTGATCCTCCCTGATCCTTGGGCTCTGGTGTAATACTTGGCAGTTGGGCATGACCCGCCTGCCCACCCGCCCCCTGCCACTGCTATGACATTGCTCTATGTGTGAATCTAGCCTGGCAAGAAGGGCGGTCTGTACCTGTTAGTGATGCTCCTCCCCCCTCTTCATGTGCTCAGCTTCCATCCTCAAGTGTTCCCTCTGCCTAAACTCAAAGTAACAATTCCCCTTCCCCTATAAATAAGACAATAGGTTCCTCTTCTGTACTGTAGAATGCTCTATGATGCAACTGCTTGTGTCCCTCAGTGACAGCGCCGTTCTTCGCTTTCTCCTCCTTTGATGCTCACCAAGCCTGATCACTGGAGGAAGCATAACTTTGCAATTGGCCACCCCAGTATCTGCAATATACACCATTGTGAGTTGCAGGACCACTATGTTATGCTTGAGGGATGCATAACATAGTAATTGGGCATTTGCTAGTTAATCAACTAGGCCTGTTGCAAATAATAATAATGCAGCTTTCAGTAGTTGAATACTGTACTCTCTACCAGGCTGGAAAAGGTCAGCTCATGCTGAAGGGATAGATAAGAGTTTCATCATAGAAATGCCTGGAGAACTGGTGCTTTGTTAGGATGGGGTGATTTTTCCTCCCCCTTGCATGGGAAAGTATTAGCACCTTCCAGAATGAGAAAGGAGGATATTTAAAGTTTAGAAGAGATCAGACAATCCATCTCATGGGGGGGGGCGCAGTGTATACAGCCACATTTCAGCCTAGGAAACCAGTCCATTGTGGTAATTCATTGTGGGGACTCCAGTGGATAGTAGCTGTGATGAAGGACCATTTCAGTTACAAGAGGGATGTGAGCTAGCTTTGCCTTTGCCTTGGGTTTTGTTGCTGCACCCTGTGTGAGCTATAATTGTGATCAATAAACCATTGTTTCTGTCTATCTGTGACTTGTCTCTTTTTTTGTAATTTTTATTAAAAGTTTTAAGGTACTTTAAAAGTTACAAAGATTAGAAACAAAGAAAACATAGAAAACTGAAATACCATAAAGTGAAAATTAAAGAAAAGAAAGAAAAAGAAAAGGAAAGAAAGAAAGAAAGAAAGAAGAAAATGGGACTTCCAATCTTCCTTGTGGTGGTTATATAGTTATTCATACCTCTCTCTCCTAAATTACCACGTGATCTCTTCTTTCAATAACCTATTCTTTCTAATCTTAAAAATGTGACTACTTTTCATTTTGACACACCCTCAAGCTTGACCCTGGAATCATTACAGGCATAAGTGACAGAAGGTGCAGAAAGGGTGAAGAATGTTGGTGAAGCAAGGAGGGAAGGGAAGTGACAAAACACACCAAACAAGGGAGAGAAGCATAGTGGAAGTGGAAGATTAGACAAAAAAGGAAGAGAGGCAATTGTGGTGTAAGGGAGGTGGTGCAAATTGTAAGGGATGTGGTGCAAATGGTAAAAGGGGTGCTTGTTTGTCCTTGCCTTTATCTGCATTCCCCCCCCCCCATCAAGGGCAATCACTGTCAAGGACTTCCTGTGATATTTTTATGGCCCTGTACCTTTGGCTATCAGTAAAAAGGTGAGACACCCCTCCCGTGACTAAACAGACACTTGAATTCGAGTTTATAAATTTGGTTTTCAAGACACAATTACAGATGGTTTGAAACTGAATATTGAAAGTCAGCTAACACTTCATAACTGCACTACAATGCCTTTACAACTCACAGGGAGAAGTAATCCATTATTATTGTTATTTTTGTTGTAATAAAGAAACATTGCAATGTAAGTTTCAACCTGTAAAGAGTTTTAAATCCTTCCACACTAATTAAAAAGACCAGAAAGTCTCAGATTTTGTTCCTGTTCCTTTGAATTTTATTTTAGAGATACACGTTTTGTTTATCTATCCCAAATTATTTTTCGTCAGCACTCCGCAGGTTTTTTATACCAGCTCCCCAGGTCAGTTTATTTTAACCCAGTAATACCAGGTGTTGTAGGCTACATTTCAGAGGAAGGGACGGGCAAAACCACCTCTGAGTGGTTGCCTAAAATAATCCTGTGAAATTCATGGGGTCAACATAAGTCAACACGCGACTTGAAGGCACAAGTATATAAACACACACAGGAACAAAATCTGAGACATTTAAATCAGTCTGGATGTACTCTAATACAAGGCTATCCAGCACACAACTTAAGGTATATCTTTATATAAGTATTTTATTATTACTATTGTATTCTTATTTTTATTAATTTTTAATTATTTTTTCTTTTCCAAATATGTATAATTGGAAAGAAAAAAGAGTGATTATAGTGTGTTTAGATGAAGAGGAAAAATGTATTAGTGTTAGGATAGATAGTTTTATTTTGGTATTAGTAAGAAAAGAGGAAAACAATTTTGTTACAGCCTTTTGCGGGCGGGTGTATTTTTCAATAGAGTGGTCTTATTTCAATTAAAAAATTCCTAATCCCCCCCAAAATTCCTGACACAGGGGTATCCAGTTCTTTCTAATACCTAAAGCATGAGCAGGTGAAGACATTAACCTCTAGGTGGCGAAATTGTCTTCCAGTCCCATATGCCAATCGTCCCTCTCAGACTGCCCTTTGGAGTATCTCATTGGTGATGAAAGGGGAGAAATTGATAATACCGTATTATCAGAGCGGTATTTTTCTGGGAGAGGATTGCTTAATATCACACAACAGTAACAAATGCTGGCAACCTCACCACAAGAGACATCTCTGCGAGCAATATTAATTTATAATATGAATAGTGTCTCTCCCCCTTTTCTGCTACAGTTAGTTCAGTCCATAACAGATAAGCAGTTCCCACCGAACTTGAAACGATCCATTCACGACAGAATTGGAGGGGGGATATTGTTAATTTTTTTTAAGAAATGCAAATGCAGAAGGGAAAAATGCTTTTTGGTTACAGCGTCTCCGTTAAGGTGACTAAATAAAAACCCTCTTAATTTCTTGGCTAAGGTGTTTTCTTTTGCGAGTTCCCTATTAGTTGTTATGTATTATGAAACACCCCCCCGGGGGCAGGTGCTTGACTCCGTCCAGTTTGAATCTGCTACTGGAGGAGGAGGGGCGGCAGCGAGACCAACGGATCCCACAGAAGCGGCTGCGGCTGTTTGGAGGCGGCCAGGAACATCGTTGCCGCCTCCTCCCTCCCTTTGTTAGCGCCGCCTGGCCCTGTGTGGTCTTCCCCTCCCTTCCCCTCAGGGGAGGTGAGAAGACAAGTCTCTTCCTCTCCTGCCTAGGCCTTTGTGAGGTGCTTACCTGCCACCTCATTCACACACACACACATACTCTTTATTATTTATTTATACCCCGCTCTTCAGCCACCAGGCTATCAGAGCTGCTTACAGATTGCTTTTTTAAAGCAATAGCAGTTTACACATCTACACTGCATTAAGCAGTTTCCAATGTGTGTTAGCTAATTCCCCCACAAACCGGGTACTCATTTTACCGACCTATGAAAGGATGGAAGGCTGAGTGAACCTTGGAGGCCGCTGGAATTGAACTTGCAACTGGTGACTTGCAGTACTGGCATTTAACCACTGCGCCACCAGGGCTGGGTGGGCTTTTCTGTGCTTACTGTCAGGACTGGTTTAAGGAATTTTGGGCCCCCCTGCAATGCTTTATTTTAGGGGCCCCATATGTTTATCTCAGATCAATGTGACCTAACTCAACCTAAGCTATTCACAGTACAGGCTATTCAGATTATTACTAATGTTTTTGCAGGAGGAGGGCTACTATGGGGCCCCCTCACAATGATGGGGGCCCCTTGCGGATGCTGACACCAATGGTGCCTTAAACTGGCCCTGCTTACTGTTTGTGCTGGTTTCTGTAGGCTTTATGAATACATGCAACTCACCTGGCAGGGCAGAGGGGTTTCTCAACCAGGGTTCACCGAGAAGTTGCTAGGGGATCCTCCAAATATTGTGATTGTGGGGGAGAATAGTTGTCCCTCCATATCCACGGATTTGGTATCCACGGATTTAAGTATTCACGGCTTGAAAATATTCTTTAAAAAATAATAATCCAAAAAACAAACCATGATTTTGCCATCTTATATAAGGGACACCATTTTGCTATGCCATTGCATATAATGGGACTTGAGTATTCACGGATTTTGGTATCCACGGGGGTCCTGGAACCAAACCCCAGGGAATATGAAGGGACAACTGTATTATTTTTTTATATGTAGATATAATAACCGGCTTGTGGGGACAATTAGCTAACACACATTGGAAAATGCTTAATGTGGTGTAGATGTGTAAAGTGCTATTGCTTAACAATTTGTAAGCCACTCTGAGAGCCTTTGTGGCTGAAGAGCAGGGTATAAATACCCAAATAGAATAAATACATTTTTAGGCAGGGGGTTCCCTGAGACCTCAAGGGTTCCACCAGGGTAAAAAGGCTGAGAAAGGCTGTGGTAGGGGCTTGCCCTGCCACCTCCACCCCTTGCTGTTACACAAATGATAACCCAAAAGATATTTTTTTGTGGGGGGACCATAATTTAAGCTTTTAAGAATTTGAACCTCCCTCCTTTTTTCAGGGGGATAAAGTGTTATCCAGCAGGAGTTGAGGAAGATAACAAAATGTAAATGGGGGTCAAAAGTCAGGAAATGACAGACATGAATTCTTTGATTTGACATTACCCTAGATTTTATGGCTTTTTGATTTTACTGTTGTTGTTTATATATTTGTATGTGTACGTATCCAGCTTTTAAATGTAAATGTAATGGGGCAATGAAAGCACAGCAGCTCTCAAAGTAACAAGCTACTAAAACATCCCCAAGTTTTTGTTTTTGTTATTTGTAATTTCAATTGTTACTTTTTAGTTATGTGGGGGGGGGAATTATTGCCCCACAGGTGGCCTGTGGCAGAAAAAGCCAGCTAAGTAGTGAGGCCACAGCCCTGTAACTACTAGAAGGAGTGGAATTGTGCCTTGCCCCATTATTCCAGTGAAGTTAGTTACACCTTAGTTACAGTATAGTAATAATGCGAAATAATTGTAAGCAGCTTCTTATTTCTAAATAATTCCTTCCAAACTCTGTGAAAAATCTAGAGAATTTAGCTGAGAGAAGTTAAGATGGATCTTACTTTTCCAGGTTAATAAGGCATGCCCATAGTTACTTATATCCAACTCTTCAGTGAGGTATGTCCCAAGGAATGGATGAGCACATGGTATGGCATGCAAACTGTCCTATCTATTTGTACTATATGCAGTCTCAGGACATTTGGGGCATACCAGATAAATGATGGCCACTTGTCTTAGAAAAAAGTAACTGTTCTTATGGACTTTTAGGAGCAAGTGTGGTATAGTGGTTTGGACATTGGACTACAACTCTGAAGACCAGAGTTGGAATCCTTATTTATTTTTTATTTAGTTAGTTATTTATACCCCACTCTTCAGCCACAAGGCTATCAGAGCGGCTTACAAATTGTTTTAAGCAATAGCTATTTACACATCTACACTGCATTAAACAGTTTCCAATGTGTGTTAGCTAATTGCCCCCACAAGCTGGGTACTCATTTTACCGACCTACGAAAGGTTGGAAGGCTGAGTGAACCTTGGAGCCCGCTGGAATCGAACTTGCAATGTGGTGGCTCGCAGTACTGGCATTTAACCACTGCATTTAATCCTGGCTCAGCCACAAAACCCCTTTGTGTGACCTTGGGCAAGTCGCATTTTTTCAGCTTCAGAGGAAGGCAAAGGCAAACCCCTCTAAAGAAATCTTGCCAAGAAAGCCCCATAACAGGGTCACTGTAGGGTCACCATAAGTCACACAACAACAAAATGGACATTTGCCTAAATTGACAGAAGAAAAAAAAATGTTTTTTTATGGCTTCCAAAAGTTTCTGTATCAGTCCATTCCATACCCTTAAAGCTGTATGTTCTATAGGACCAAGATGCCTAATGCTAAGGAGACCACCTCAAGTGACTGGAATGATTCTCAGAGTTCAGACTGTAATTCCAGAAAAGCAAAGGAACATGAAGACAGCCATGGTGGAGACATGCCTGACCTCTGTCCACCTGACATCTCACCGTGTATGTGGAGTTCTGCTTGAATGATAGAAAACTCAGGTGTCACTTGTACTCTGGGAAAAACAGCACATTTGGGGGACAAAAAAGTTGTGTTGGAAGGATTTGAAAGTACTTTGACAATCAGTCTGGGTTCTGAAGTCAGTTGAAAGCTTTTGTTGAATTGCTTTCAAAGAAAAACTACAAAAAGGGTTCAATAAAGAGTTTAGTTTGCTATGTATGATGATGTGTTAGGTCCATAAGGACGATTTGTTTGTTTTTCATACAGCATTTCATAAAGTGTTACAGTTAGAAAAGCAATTGAAATTTGATCTCCAAACAGCAAAGCTTAAAGCATGTGTTATAACAATCATAATTATTTTTCTGATTATTTTTCAGATGTTTTCATTAGCAGAATCAATATCTGAGGTATAAAACGAGAGCTTGCAGATCAGTGAATTTTGTATTAAAAACAATTGTTCAGATTTATACCATGGGTCAGATTACTTACTTAGTTATTGGATCTGTATCCTGCCTTTCTATTTAGAAATGGGATTTAAGGCAGTTAATATATATTTTTTTAAAAAAAGTATAGTTAAGAACTTAAAAGAGATTAATTAAAACATAAGACAACTTTAAAAGCGAAAAATAGATGAATAAGAGATGGGGAGAAATTCAATACCTGCCTGAATGAAAATCTTTTAATGCGGACCAGCTTAGATTTTCCTTGGTTTTTTTCTGGGCTGTGAGGCCATGTCCTGGAAGAGTTTATTTCTGATGTTTCACCTGCATCTGTGGCTGACATCTTCAGAGAATGGTTGGGTGGGAGTGTGTGTGGGGTTTATATACTGTGAACCCCTGTTGGAGAGGATATGTGAATTCGTGTATTTGAATGGCTAGTTTCTGGGTGGAGATATGCAAGAAGGATTAGTGTCTGTTTGGCTACTGGTTGGTTAATGGTCCATTATCTGCTGGAAATCCCCCTGTCCCAGGGTGGAGTTCATTTGCAAGTGTTGAGTTCTGATGTTAGTGTTTTTCAGGACTGGCAGCCAGATTTTGTTTACGTTTAGGGTTTCTTCTTTCCTGTTGAAGTTGTTCAGGTGTTTGTGGATTTCAATAGCTTCTCTGTGCATTCTGACATGATAGTTGTTGGCCTGGTCCAGAATTTTGGTGTTTTTAAATAACATGTTGTGTCCACTTTGGTTTTAAATAACAGGTGTGTCCAGGTTGGACACAAGGAAAAAAACCCAAGGAAAGTCTGTGGATGCCGGCCATGAAAGCCTTCGACTTCACAGACCAGTTTAATTGCCAAAGACTTATCTGAATAAGTCATTGCCTATTGGTAGAAGGACATCAGAGAAAGGGCTATCCTAATCTCCCACAGTAGAGTCATGCAGCCTAGGAATGGCCACTGAAAAAAACAAGAAAGTCATTGGTCCATCTAACGCAGTACTGTCTACTCTGACAGGCCATAGCTTTCCAGGGTCTTGGCAGTTTTTTTTTTTCCTCATTGCTACTATCTGGCTTTTTTTTTAGTGAATGTATGTAGGCTTGAATGGGCTACTCCCCAGCTATTGTTCCATCCAGCTTTCATAGGAACAATTCTCAGGCAGGGATTGTTTGCCGACCACTTAGGTGTAGCACTTTCCCTTTTGTATATTTTTATGATTGTAATATCAGAAATATTCATCTTTTTCTTCCAACCTCATTTTCCTTAAAAAAAAAAAAATGCTCAGAGCTGCAAATAGGATTTTTAAATTCAAGCCTGCACAGCTTATACTAACCTACCAGGTTAAACACAACTTTCAGTGCCAGACTGACAAACTTCCCCCCACCCAACTTGCCTAGAACTGCAAAAACAGTGTCGTATGCATAGTCAAAAAGCTTGGTTGGTGAATAACTGACTTGATTGGCCACAAGGAGTGCATGTCCCTTTAAAATAATAAAGATGGGTTTTTTTGTTTGTTTGTTTTTTATAGAACTATTCCTATCACCATGAGTAACATCTATTTTATTTTTATGCAGCCAGCCCTCCTCAATTCTTTCCCATGGCAGAGCTCATGGAAACAGCCAATCAAGTCTCAAAAATGACCATAGCACATGAAATTGTAGTAAATCAGGACTTCAAACTGCAAGAGGTGAATTTCCCATCAAACAGGTAGGGTTTTTAAAAATGTTTTATTTGTGATCCAAACTGTTTCCAGCTAACTCAGTGCAATAGTTTAATTTATAAAATTGTGCAGGATTGAAAAGAATTAAACAACCTTGATTGTTCTAACCCCATTTGGAGTGTTTTTATATGGAAAGAAAAGACCAAAATGTTCTGTTTAATCTGTATGCATCATTTTACATGTGCACCTTCTACATGTTTACTAAAAAGTAAATTCACCTGTGCTCAAGAAACTTCTCTTTCCCATTAACTGAAAGAGTAGCCACTGGTTAATATGACCACTATAGCTGAATACAATGTAAACGTTATTTATTTATTTAATATCATGCCCTTCCTCATAGGAGTCCAGCATAGCTAACAATCTGGATTTTAAAAGACTAAGGAGATTTTCAGACTACACTGTTATAGTGTTACTATTCCACTTTAACTGCTCTGGCTTCCTCCTGTGGAATTCTGGGGTTTGTAGTTTAGTGAGGCCTAAGAGCTCTCTGGCTGAGAGTTGCAAATGCCCCTCCCTAAACTGCAAATCCCAGGATTCCACAGGAGGCAGCCATAGCAAATAAAGTGGAATAGTAACACTATAACAGTGTTGTCTGAAAATCTAGTTCAACAACAAATAATACATATTTGAAACCATAGGTTACAAATATCTGATAAAATAAAACCAATGAAAACATTCGTTATAGCCCCAAACCTCATAAAAATAAATATTTTTTACTGAATGACAGAACTGTAGGGAGACCTGAATCTCTGATGGAAAGGAGTTCCCTGAGAAGGCTCTTTCACATGTGATTTTGCCAGTTCCTTCCTCTGAAATATAGCCTACAGCACCTGGTATTAATTGGCAGTCTTCCATCCAAGTACTAACCAGAGCTGATCCTGCTTAGCTTTGAAAATCAGGTGGGATCTGGTACCTTTGTGGGGGGCAGGCATAGAGACTGGTATATCTGCCTCTTTATTGCTTGGAAAGCAACAGTGCCCAGGAACCAACTACTGTACTGTATTCACGACATCAATCTCATCCGCATTTAATTTCAGTTTGTTGGTACTCATCCAACCCAGCTTTGTGTCCAGGAATTGATCTGATACGTTCACAGCCTCTCCTGATTCAGATAGGATGGAGAAATGGAGCTGGGTGTCATCTACATGTTGAAGACACCATGCTCCAAATCCCTGGATAACACTCTGCCCACTCACCATGGTTTCATAGCTGTGTCAAACAGCACAGGAGGCATAATGGATCCTTGCAGAGCTCACAGTACAGTTGCCGTTGAGCTGAGCAGGCCTTACAAAATAACTCTCCAGTAATAAATCTATAAGCTGGAATGTAACCAATGTAATAGATTGCCAACAGCCTGAGCCAATTCAGGAGGATAACATGGCCAGTGGTACTGAAGGCTGCTAAGACAAGAATCAGCAAAGTAGCACTCCTCTAATTTCTGTTTCATTCATTCATTCATTCATATCCAGCTTTTCCTCCAAGAACCAGACTCAAGGTGGCCCACAGTTTAAAACAATTCATAACTTTCTCCTGAAGAAAGCAATCAACCAGAGCAGTCAATGCTGTTTTTTTTTTTTGTGCTGTGTCCAGGCCTGTGAGCCAGATTGAAATGGCTCTAGATCAGGGATGAGAAAGTGTGGCCTTTGGGCCACATGTGACCCCGAACATTACTTTTGCAGGCCCTGAAGGCTGTCTGGTGAGCCCCAGAGCACTGCAACACCCCAACATTTTATAAACCCCCCAGCAAAAGCAGCAATTGTGAAGAATTAGAAACTCCCCCTAACATCTGCCAAATTTTTAAAAAATATAGCCATAGTTCAGTCAAAGTGGCTGCCAAAAATGATGTGATGTTATTTCCAGTGCCCAAACACAGTGGTACAGTTGTGGGGGTATATGTGAAAATTGCCCCCACCCCTGTGCATTTGATCACCTGTGAAAGGCCCCGGGGAAAATGGAAACATTTGGGTATTTCGTTTGTTCAGAAAGCATTATTTCCCCAGAAATATTGAAAAATGGATTTTGGAATATTTTCTTTTAGAATAATTAATAAAATGTTTAAGGGAAGCTGTTCTTATATTTATCCCCCACTCCCATTATTTCTGAAAACTATGCAGCAGGTAGATTAATATGTATGTATAGCAATGGACCATAGGCTGGACCATAGGCTGGTGCCAGTATGTGAGCCATCAGCTGCCGACCCATAGTGAGTTTCCAGCAAAGAAAGAAACAGTTGCAGCCACTGGGCACAAGTATGGAACTGATCCTTGGCAAATTGGGGTGAGGGGAGCCAATTTCCCCACATCAAATAGACTGAGAAACAGTGATATCATTGTAATTTCTAGTCCTGGTTTCCTTTTCTCAGTTCTTTTTATAGGAATGAGTGCATTATGTCTGCTTGGCACTATGGACAGATAGAAGAGATCAAATAATTATCTCTATTTTACCAATGTTTATAGTGTTTTTTTTTCTCTTCTTACTCTCCCCCCCCTTTTTAATTTTTTGCTTGATTCACATAAACTGAAAAAAAGGTTCTGTGCAGTTCAGGACATTGTAGCTCTATTAATAAGAACCCCCCCAAATTTGCAATTATTTCTGAATCAACTGTATTTTTAATATACCAAACATAATAATTGGATGACAAACAAAGCTCTACATAACATATTTTTATTTTCTGAAAGAAACAAAAATAACTTTCAATCTCTAAAGGGTGCTAATATTGCATTAGAAAAACCGGCTTATTTTTTCCATGGCTTCAAAATCTCTGGAAATGTTACATTTCTGCTCTAGATACTCCACGTTATCTAGGAATGTCTGTAGTTGGTCAAGCACCAGCATCTCAATCGTTTTGACCAGGAACTGGATATAGCAACTGGTGAGGATCTAATGTCTCTCTATCCGGGGAGAGGTTTAACAGAGGATACACCATCATCTGCCTCTATGAAGGGAGCGTAGACTTTCCAGAAAAGGACACAGTCACTAATTGCCTGTATCCTTGTCTCCTAGAATGATGCTCCCAAACTCTGTCTCTGTACCTCCCCGTACCAACCACTATTTTACTGACAGCTGCTCCAGGCCTCCATCCCTTGTTCCTCTTCACCTAGGCACATGCTTAAGAGGCATGCTTGCAGGGATGGCAATAGATGGGTATTAAAAACGATTTCTTCCTGACATGCTGTGAAGTACACTTTTTAAACTTATGTGGGAAAAGCATATCTCAGAACAAACTTTTGGTGTGAAGTATGTTCCTAACTGAAGATTATAATATTCAGCTTAACTATTTAACCTGGAGTAGAAATTACCTCCCCTATCTGTCAGGGATGCTTTGATCGTGATTCCTGTGTGGCAGGGGGTTGGACTGAATGGCTCTTGTGGTCTCTTCCAACTCTATAGTTCTATGATTCACTGAGTATCTGCTTGCTTGGCAAACTACAACTGCCTCCCGTAAAGTTCTCTTTAAAGAGCTATGCATAAAGTCTCCAAACAGCAATGTTCTGTCTTAACACTGCAGCAGTGGTGCTATGGATGGCGTATTTTGTACTCTTTTGAGTTGAAAAGGCAAATGCAGAAGATTGGGGAAGAAACCCCTGAACTACATATGAAATTGCAGTGGTTGTACATGCAGTTCAAATCCTAGGAAGGTGTTAATAGTTTCAGAGAGGAAATACCTAGGCGTCTATTTCTGTATCAAATTGTGGGTGAGAAAATGTTAACAGCAGCTGCATTTGACTTGTTATAGTTTGGAAAGCAGAGTGAAAGAGACACTGCACAAAGCCTTTTGGGACAGTCTGAGAGAACAGCTTTCCAAAATGCCACCAGATTATTCCCATGCTATCAAACTACTTCAAGAAATCAAAGAGGTGAGTTATAAATGAAGGTGGATGTTGGTTGGGACGGGGGATAAGACTTGATTGCGAGTATACCTCAGTTTACAAAGTAAATGTGGTTCTGGGCATTACAGAAAATTTGGTACCAGAGATAGATATACCATAGAAAGAATAGAGACAGATTCCTGCACCACAAAAAAAGAAGAGCAATTCAATATGTTTCAGGAAACTTTTTATTCAAAATTAACAATACCCAGCCATGTCAGGTTAGCCTTGGGTAAGTATACAAATACATTTTGAACCTTCTACAGACCATTTGAAGCTTACCCTCCAACTGTTCCATCTGACAGGGAAAGTCAATTAATCCTCTGGTCTCCCACTTTTTCTGTGGCATTTAAGATGTTCCAGTTTGTTTCTCCTCCTCCCACTTTCCCCTTTTGTCCTCAATTTACTTCCTCTACTGCAAACTAAGTTTTTAAAGTGCAAAAGTAATTTGCAGTCAGTTAACTCAACAGGGGGGAGAGGAGATGAGGGATGAAATCTTGCCCTTCCCAGTAGGCTCACCCTGAATCAGCAATTTGCTTTAGCCACTCATGGCTCACCTGTTCTTCTTCATTAATAACTTTTGTCATCTTAACTGCACTCTGAAGTTGCCTTGCACATATTTCCTGGTTTTTATCTTTGAAATGTTGGAGGGCATATTGAAAACTTCTAAAATGCAAGGATGTCTACCTTGTCTGTTTTCTTTTATCACATAGCATCTCTCTGTAGGCCTAAATACCCTAAAGGCACCAGATCCCGTCTGATTTTGGAAGCTAAGCTGGGATGGCCCTGGTTAGTCCTTGGGTGGGAGACCACCAATGAATACGAGATGCTGTAGGCTACATTGCAGTGGAAGGCAATGGCAAACCACCTCTGAGTATTCATTGCCTAAGAAAACCCTATGAAATTCATGGGGTTGCCATAAGCCAACAGATGACTTGGAAGACACGCGTGCATGCGTGCATGCATGCATGCATACATACACACACACCCCTCACTGTAGTAATCTAAATGAGCACAGTTCTCTGAGGCTTCTATGGAAAGACTCAGACTGAGTTACTGAAACCCTGAATACAAAGGGTTAACCTATACCTCACTGAGTTGGAAGGGGGTTGGGGAATGCCCTACAGCCAGGTTCTGTCTCTCTGTGTGTCTCTTTCTCCACTGGCAGAGTTCATCTGCTTTACAATATAAATGAGAGCCAGCAGTAGTGTAGTGGAGAGGAGGATTTGAATCCTGACTCAGCTGTAGAAACCCACTGGATGCCTTTGGGGCTTGTTTAGATGGTGAAAATACTCCTCATAGAATTCAAGGAGAATGCCTTTTGTCCCAATGGGATCCTGTAGCGATTCAACGTATTTGGAAGGAGGGGGGCAAAAAACACCAAATGCTCTGCCTTTGTGGCTTTCCCTGAACTTTAAAAAAAAACCCAAAGGAAATGTGCATTACTGCTCGTTGAGACAACCAATGCGATTTGTCGTGCAGTCTGGTGAGGACAGAGCTGAATGTCCGATTGGCCAGATGCCCGAAGCAATCATGCACTTTTAAAACTTTTTTTTAAATTGTCAAAAAAGAAGGGAATCTGGCAGTGCCCAGAGATGACAAGGAGGGCAGACACTGCAAGGAAGAGGAGGAGAGAGCTGCCAGCCCTTTACCCAACCTGGTGGCAGCCTCTGATTCCAGCTGCAAAGGGACAGGAGGAGCCACCTGGCCAGTCGCTGGGTGAAGGAAGAGGAGAATGGCTCTTTGCCGCTCCGGCTTCATCTTGCCTTCCTGGATTGGGCTGCTCCTTCCCGTGTGCCTGTCCACTGAGCTCAATCTCAGTGGGCTTTGGAGGGTGTGGGGCAGACATGACAGAAGGAGTAGCCCAGCCCCGGAAGGCAAGATGAAGCTGGAGCGGCAAAGAGCCATCCTCCTCTCCCTTCTCCCAGTGGCTGGCCAGGTGGCTCCTCCTGTCCTTTTGCAACCGGAATCAGAGACCACTGCCACTGGGATGGGTGAAGGGCAGGAGATGGTCTCTCCTCCTCTTCCTCGTGGTGGCTGCCATCCACGTTGTCTCCAGGCTCTGCCGGGTTCTTGCCTTCCTGCAAGTCTCTCCCACAATTGCCCTGTACCGTACAAGCCATCTTGATTCGTGGCTGTGTGAAGGTAGAAAACACCGTGGGAACAGAATGATGCTTCTGCGAATTGGGAATAATGTGCAGGTAAGAGCATTATTTCTTCTTGTTTAGACAAGCCCCTTGGGCAAGTCACACCCTCTTTAGCCTCAGAGGAAGACAGCAGCAAACCTTTTAATAAATCTGGCCAAGAAAACTCCATAATGGGATCACCATAAGCCGGAGTTGTCTTGAAAGTATATATCAACAACTTAAAATGCCCAAAGATTTGCTCTCTTCAAGACTTGTAGTGGCTTGAGTGTTGGACTAGGATTCTGGGAGACTAGTATTTGAATCCCCACTTGGTAATGGAAACCTGTTGGGTGACCTGAGGCAAGTTGCATTCTCTCAGCTTCCAAGGGAGGTAGTAGCAAACCACCTCTGAACAAATATGGCCAAGGAAACACAATGATAGTTTTGCTTTAGGGTTGGCATTGATTGAAGATGATTTGAAGGAACACAACAACATAAATATGTGTATTTTAGTGCCAATAAACTTTTGTTAGAAACCTAAACATTTAATCTCCCCTCTGATCTATGGCTTCAGTTTGGAAGCTCATTTATCACCACAGCTTCTAGCCTGGGTGGGTTGGCACAAATGGGAGACTTATTTCCCACTGAATGGTAGTAGCAGGAAGGATCCTGATGCTAGACATGTGTGGTCAAAACCCCTGTAAAAAGAAGCTTCCTTTTTAGAAGCTTCATTAACTGAGATATGCCTGCACTCATGTTTTACTCATTGACTTTATAATAAGCAAACTATTATTTTAGTCTTCAGTGGCCATACATAAGAGTGGAAGTAGAATCATGATAGTTCCAAAACTGCAATGTAGCATGAAGAGAGGGTGTTTTTTTTAATGGAAGATGATTCCTTCTATAAAGTGACAAACCATCTTAAAATAGGAAGTTAAGATTTGGAGACATCCATAGTACTGTACTTCGTTAGTATTTGTGTGCATGTGTTAATCTGTCTCCATCCTAGCATCAAGACCATAAAGCCTAAACACATGAAACTTAGCTTGCATACTAAGGGGACCATGTTCTAAAGATGTATGGATTTTAATTAATTAAACTATTTGCAGCCTGCAGTACTACACTGAAGCTCTTCAAATGTGTTGGGAGCTCTTAAATAGCAGGGAATCTTAAGGTTAAAGCAAAATACCGGTACTTGTAGTTGGTTTGGGTTGAGACTAGAAGTGTGCTACTTAAACCTTGCTTTTCCATTTCTTACTTCTTTAATAATGGAGAAGCACAAGCCCTACTGTTGTGTAACCTAGCTGCTAAATGAACCTTGCCTATTCTTGACCCCAAGTGTGTGTGTGTGTGTGTGTGTGTGAGAGAGAGAGAGAGAGGAATGTTTACATCTTATAGTACAGCTCCTAGAATACCCTGTTGGCTGGGAGGCTTCTGGAAGACATAATCCAAAACACTTTTTAAATTCTGGTGTGGCTACCTAGAATATCACAAATCACAGAGGGAGAAAATTAATTAATCATCTGATGCCTAGTAAGTGTGGGCAGGAATGACCTCTAGACCCTGGTCTTTCATCTAGCCCTTTCCCATCTGATTTGGGAGAGCAGGACCTTGATTTATTTTAGCTATAATGACTGCTGTTGTTGTAAAAGGTGCCTGGAGAGCAACTACCTGTGAGTCCTGCAAGACCTAAAAGCTGATCATCTATCTGGCCCATTTCTGAATGGAAAGGTTACTCCATTTACAAAAGGTGGCAGCAGCTGCTGATTAAACACCACAATGGTTGTGACTGAGGCAAGACTTATCTCCAAATAAAATATGTTTTAGTTGTATTTTAATATTTTTTAAAGAATAGATTTCAGTGTGAATTAGTAATAGATTGTTTAATCTTGCTGTACAGTAGGACCCCCGTATCCACTGATTCATTATCCACTGATTCAGTTATCCGTGGAACACAAAACAGCACACCCACACTAGAATCTTCCTAGAAAATGCCTAGAGAAGCATCCTCTCTAGATGTTTTCTAGGTCTTCCAAGGCAAACTCTATGGTATTTTAAATGGGAAGTCCGATTATTTTCAATGGCATTTGCTGTTATCCATGGTTTTTGGTATCTATGGGCCCCCTGGAACCAATCCCCCATGGATACTGGGGTCCTACTGTATATTTATTACTGTGAGATGTTTATGTATGATTATAATATAATTATCAGGAAATGTTCTGTTTTGTATGTAACTTTCTTCTGATGTTCCTATAAGCTGGTTTGAGCACCATTTTATCAAAGAAACTGGCATACAATGATACTGAGCATAGTCATGGTTGAGTAATTTTAGATACCTCAAGAAGAATCCCAAATATTGTGGTATCTCTATTCTTGGAAGGCTGTACCTGTTCAATAAGTGCTCCTCCTATAGCTGTTGAAGCTACAAGAGCTCTGGGAGGAGAAAGGGAGTCATGGAAGGTGCATAGAATACCTTAGGCTACAAATTGTGCACCACAGCATTACGTACATAGCAAAAACAAAAAAACCACCCCACCCTAAGGAAACCCACTCTTTTTTTTAATCCATAAAGCAATGTTTAAAGAAAAGCTTCTCAATGCAAAATGAGAATTGTGTGCCTGTCTTTCATGAATCACAACACAGTTTACATAATGAGCAGATTATTTGTATAATAATACAGAAATGTAGCTATCTGCATTTTGGAACTAGCATATGGTAGCCCTGAGACAGACTGATTGACTGGCTGCTGGTACCTGGTAAGGCTGTTTAGTAAATGTAAAAACTTAACCAGTTAACACAAGGGGTGAAGGGAGAGAATGACCAGCAAGAAAGAAAAAGAGTGGAGGAGGGTAGAACATGACACTGGAGTGAGTGGGGAAAAGGATCTTCTAACCCAGCTGGTGCTGGTACAGGCTGAATTAATTACACTGTAGAGTGGAGGACAGTATGAAAGAAAAGGAGTTGGGTGTGGGGGAGAAAGGAAGCATGGAGGTGAGGTGTGATTACTTATTTTCTAGTAATAAATAAATATTCTAGGTAAGTAGCTGCCACACCTACAACTTGAATTAGCATATGCTACACAAATATGTTCAGCTCCCAAACTTTTGTGGGATCCTCCCCATACTTGTCTTCTACTTTATTAAAAATGGTATCTGTAATAAGGATACAAATATGGTTAGCCCTATGGAGTTACTTTCTTCAGTTAGTTAGACTAGACTTGAAAAGAGTGAAATGAAATATCCCCCCAATAACAGTTGAGATATCTGAAACAATTGTGTATGTTTTGAAAATTTAGGATTATAAATTAATTTGAACATTTGTGTGTACAAATACACTTTCTCATTGTGTAGATCCTGCTGTCCTTGCTTCTGCCCCGGCAGACCCGTTTACGAAGTCAAATTGAAGAAGCTCTGGATATGGAGTTGATAAAACAAGAGGCTGAGCATGGGGCTTTGGACATTCCTAACCTCACCACATACATCTTGGGTACAATGGCAATGCTCTGTGCACCTGTTCGAGATGAGGAAATACAGAGACTGCGAGTCATGACAGACCCAGTTCATCTGCTCAGGTGGGCACCATTAGCTTGGACAAAAGTAATTCTATAGAAACTATACAGTCTTTGCTAAAGATATTCCAATGCAAGATAAATCATCTTGCTGTCCTAGTTATGCGTGACCCTTATCACTTGATCTTGTTGGGGAAATGAATTGAAAATCTATGGTGTCCTCTTGATGTTATTGCAGAAGGAGAGGGAAGTAGGTAGAGCTGAGGCTCATTGCTGCTATTGCATATAGTATTAAACCATGGTTTTAACATCACATTTTATAAGGGCCATAGAATCAACACTTGCAAGAATGAGAGACCAGCTGTTCTAGTTCTCTACTATAAAATAGGACAAAAATTTGTAGCTGTACACTGATGTTACCCTGTTTTAGAAGAAAGATAAAGTATAAATCAATTAAACATTATTCCTTTACTTTAAAATCTGAATTAAGTGTTGAAACTGCCACGTTGGTACTTACCATGAATGTGCATTCTGGGGTTCGTAGAGAGGAGGAATCCAAGAACCTAAACAGATGGGTTATGCTCCTCCACCACCCAGAGAAGAGGCAGGAAGAAATTTTAAAATTAGTCACGTGATGCCCGGGACCGTTGCTCCTCCCCCATCCCATCCCAGCCCTCATGTCCTCAGTTGCCCAGATATGAACCTTATGCCTCCACAAGCAGTCATGTGGGCAGGGCGGATTCCTCCTCTCTACCAACCCCAGAATACACATTCACGGTAAGTATCAATGTGGCATTCTCTGGGTTGGTGAGAGGAGGAAACTGAGAACCTAAAGAGATGGGACTTGCCCAAGCCACCAAGTGAGGGAGGGATGACTGCCTGGGGAACTATGGCTGGATCACCTCCTGGAGAACCCTCTGGCTGAACGTGGCCTCGGCGGCCCAGAATTTGTCTATCTTATAATGCTGGATGAAGGTGGAGGAAGTCAACCAGGTGGCTACTCTACAAACCTCTGAAATGGGTGCGTTAGAGGAGAACACCGCTGAGGTGGCTGCTGCCCTAGTAGAATGTTCCCAGACCTTCATGGGGCAGGGCAACTTTGCGGTGTCATACGCCGTCAGAATGCAGGCTCTGAGCTAGCTGGCGATGGTCTGCCTTGACACCTTAAGCTCCAAGGAGGCTGGGGAGAACAAAACAAACAGCGAATCGCATCGCCTGAAGTCCTTCGTCTTTCTGATGTAGATCTTCAAGGTCCTCCTCACATCCAGCTTATGCCACAGCTTTTCTCTACGGTGGGAGGGGTTGGGGCAGAAGGACAGCAGAATGAGGTCCTGTGAAATGTGAAAAGGGGAGAGGACCTTAGGCAGGAAGGAAGGATCCGTCTGCAAAACCACGTGGTCCTCATCGAAAGAACATAAATGTTCTCTTATGGAGAGATCTGACAGCTCTGAGACACACCTGGCAGAAGTGATTGCCACAAGGAAAGCCACTTTCAGGGTTAGTAATCTGAGGGAGACCTCCTTAAGAGGCTCGAAGGGAGCCTTTGTCAGCTGGCAGAGAACCAGTGGAAGGTTCCAAGATGGAAAACGGTGCCTGGTCGGGTGGGGGCAGAGAGGTGGCTCCCCTGAGAAATCTTCTCACGTGGGGATGTGAGGCCAAGGATTGGCCTTGTGCCATCGGAATCACCGAGGCTAGGGCTGCTGCCTGTCTCTTGAGAGTATTAGGTCTCAGGCCCAAGTCCAGGCCTTTCTGGAGAAACGCCAAGGCATGCTTGACCGAAATTTCCTCTGGATTGACTTTTGCTGACGTGCACCAATTGGTGAAGGCCCTCCAGGTGGCCTCATAAATCCTAGTGGACTGTCTCCTGGATGATAGGATGGTGTCTATTACCACCTCCTCATAGCCGCACCACCTGAGCGCTTGGCGCTCAATCTCCATGCGGCTAGGTGGAGCCAAAAGACGTCCAGGTGCACCAGAGAGCCCTGGGACAACAGGTCTCTCCTTTGAGGTAACAGCCAGGGCTCCTCCTGAGATCTGAGAACCAGTCTCCTCGGCCAGTGGGGAGCAATCATGACTGCCTGGGCTCTCCTCCCATAGCTTTCTGAGGACCTTGGCTATCAGAGGAGTGGGAGGAAACAGGTATAGGAGACTCTGTGGCCATGGAGACAGCAGGGCATCCATTCCTTCTGCCTGAGGATGCTAGAACCTTGTGAAGAACCTGGGGAGTTTCATGTTCACATGTGACGCAAACATGTCCACCTCCAGCTGACCGAACTTGCAGAGGAGCTGGTTGAACATCTGTGGATGCAGCGACCATTTGCCCGGAAGAACCTCATGTCAGCTGAGGTAGTCTGCCTGGAAGTTTGTCGAACTCTGGATGTGTTGGGGCGAAAGGGAGGCGATCGTTCTTTCCGCCCAGGTGAATAGAAGGGTTGCATCCTCTTGAATGGATCTTGATCTCATTCCCCCATGTTTGGAGATGTAGGCTCGCGTCGTGGTATTGTCTGTGAGAACTCTTATGTGCTTTCCTGTCAGCTGGTCTTGGAAATGCACGAGTGCTAATCTTGCTGCTCTTAGCTCCAGCCAGTTTATGCTGTGAGATAGTTCTTCCCCGGACTACTTCCCCTGTACCATGTTTCCCTGACAATGAGCTCCCCAAGCGGACAGACTGGCATCCAAGATCACTGTGACCTGGTGTGGATAAGTCCAGGGGGATCCTTTGGCTAGAGCCCCGTTCCTCTTCCACCAGTGTAGGGAGAGTGCAACATTCCTGGGAAGGTGCAAGAGAACGTGTTGCCTGAGGGAAATCTTCATCTGATAAGAGTTGAGGAACATCTGCAGGGGGCGTGAGTGAAATCTGGCCCAGGGCACTATCATGATGGCTGAGATCATGAGGCCCAGTAGGCGGGAGAGTTCCATTAGAGGAACCCTGGACTTTGCAAGGACTAGCAGAGCCTCCCTCCTGATAGTCTGTTGCCTCTCATCTGATAGGAAGATCATCCCCGATTTGGAATTGATCCGGGTGCCCAGGTGGGTGATGGACTGAGAGGGGATGACGGAACTCTTCTTGAAGTTGATTAAGAAGCCATGTTCTTCCAGACAGTGAATTGTGGTCTGAAGGTCCTCTCTTGCCCTCTGCTCGGTGGGTGCCCTGAGGAGGATGTTGTTTAAGTAGGGGTAAAGATGGATACCCCTCTGCCGCAGGCGTGCCACTACGACCACCAGTATCTTTGTGAACACCCGTGGAGTTGAGGCAAGTCAAAAGGGAAGGGCCCTGAACTGAAAATGATGATGATCCAAGGCGCATCTGAGGAAACGCCTGCTTCTCTCCTCAATCAAAATGTGGAGGTAGGCTTCCACTAAATCCAGGGAGACTAGAAAATCCCCTTTTCGCAGTGCCTCCCTTATGGCAGACAAGGTTTCCATGCGGAAGCGCTTGTATGTGAGACTTTCATTGGTGTGTTTGAGATCAAGGATCGACCGGGCCCTTTCTTTGGAACTGTAAAGAAGATGGAGTACATGCCTGAGAAGCATTGGGAGGCTGGAACTGGTTCTACTGCCCCACACTGGAGGAGGTGGGATACTGCAGAGATGAGAATCTTCTTCTTCGCGCAGACCCTTGGGAGAGTCGATGGAATGAATCTGCCGCTTGGTAGGGAATCGAATTGTAGGCGGTAACCTTGAGAGATAGTGGATAGTATCCACCTGTCTGAGGTTGTGGACTCCCAAATTTGATGGAAGAGATGGAGTCAACCACCTACTGGGGGAGACGGAGAGTCAGAACTGCTGGCGGCTTCCTCCCCTCTGGGAGTTAGCGCCTTCTCTGTGGGTTGATTGTGAGTGGGTCTGACCGGACTGCTTCGGGGGGAAGGAGGGTTTGGGCCAGGAAGGTCAAAAAGAACGAAAATCTCTCTGCCTGTTGAAACCCCTTGGGGACCTGTACGAAGAAGTGGGTTGAAAAAACCTCCTGGGGTTCTTCTTGTCCGTCTTTCTGGAAAGGGAAGGCATTGCCTTCTTTTTGTCCTTCGTCTCTACTAGGATGTCCTTCAAGGCGTCTTCCCCCCAAAGGCTTGATCCTTAGGAGGCAGTTGTAGACAGCGTCGCCCTTGCGTGGGCATACACGTCCCAGTGTCTCGGCCAAGTGGCCCGCCTGGCCACTGTTGCCAAGGCCATGGATCTAGTGCTGAAGGTAGCGGTGTCCATTGTAGCATCCGCGATGAATTGGAGGGCCATGTAAACCCGGGAGAGATCTCGCTGGAGAGAATAAGTGTCAAAGTTACAGCCCTTTAAAATATCCTCGATCCATACCATTGCTGCCCTGGCGCAGAGAGGAAGCCAAGGAGGCCCTAAATGCCAGAGCCACTGACTCGTGGTTCCTCTTCAAGGAACTCTCGATCCTTTTCTCCTCGCAATCCTTCAGGAAGCCTTCACCCGCTTTGGGTGCTATAGATCCTGAAACAAAGGACGCCACCGGCTTGTCAACCATCGCGGCCTTCAACTTCTCCTAGAAGGACTTTGGAGACTGGTAAAGCTTCTGAGCCAGCGACGTGCCCTTCTTTCCCTGAGTGGGTTTCTCCTACTCCGAGTCTAAAAGCTTCATGAAGGTTGCAGGTAGTGGCATCTCTGTGCCCTGTGTCTTGGGGAGCTACAGCAGCATGGCTGCTCTCTCACTGAAGTCTGATGATAGCTGATCATCACTAGATTGTGCCGCCGAAAGCCCCATAATGGAGGACACCCCTGCCATCAAGGAGGGGAGATCCTTCAGGTGGAACAGTCTATCTGAGGACTCCCTCTGAGGAGGAGAGTCATCATCAGGCCACTCACCCTCCCCCTTATCGCCCAGGGTATCCAGGGCCTCATCTTCCAACTCCCCTTCCTCAAGTAGGGAAGAATCATCTGCCGATTCCCCTTCTGATTCAGCTGAGGAGTGGGAGGGAGTGGGCGAACCCATGGTAGAGCGCGCGGATCCCTGGGTCCCACTGGGTCCCAGATTAGCTGAGGGAACCCATGCCCTTGGGGCTGCCTCTTTGCCCTTTAAGAGCTTAAGCACCTGAGAGAGGAGGGGGGGGTCACAGAATTCTCAGGGGAAAGGTCTGAGCCTGCCACCTGGAGATGTGCTTTTTGGCTTTTTTCTTGCCAGGCACCTTGCTGGGGCATGAGGAGACCTGCCGGAGTGTGGAGCAAGTGGATGATTGCTCTTCGAAACGGACCCTCTTGGGGACAGGTCCCGCATCTGTGGGGCTTCTCTCCCGAAGGCCTCCATAGCCTGGGAGTAGGCTTCTAGTGCCACATGGAAGGCGTGCTGACTAGCAGCCTTTCTAAAATTGTCCACAGGGGAGCCCCCCTCCCCCGCTGCTGGCAAAAAGCGACCGGAAGCCGTGGTCGCCATCAACAGCTGCTGCATGTCCCTCTAGCTGTGTTGCCCTGGCAAATTGCCCTCCTGTTCCCTCCCCGAGTGGGTAGCGCAATGGGAAGGGGTCCACTCCTGCAGAATGGGCCCGGGGATGGTGAGTGGGGACCCCCTGACTCCCAAGTCACCTGCCTGAGGATGCTCCTGACCGGAAAATAGAAGAGGCCACTTCCCTGCTCCAAGCGAGGGCCTCCAATGTGTTGTTGCTCAGCTCCTGCAGGGCTGTGTCCTTCTGCACCAATTCCGGTCGGGCATGCTCGACTTTAACCTGCTGAGTTGTGCTCAGCGATGGGGGAGCCGTATAGCCTCCGGCAGACTCCCCTTGCATCTCTTCCATCTGCTGGTGTTGGGCCAGTGATGAAGAAGCACCATTGGCACCACTCTCCTCCAGCGCCTGCGGGAGGGACTCCGCGGTGGGAGGGCAGCTTGGGAGGTCTCCGGTGTGAGGAGTCACCTCTGCGAGCCTGCTTTTCCTTCCTTTTAGCTTCCTTCACCAAGGGGAAAAGAAGGAAGTAGACCAAAGATTGAGGAAAAAACAAAGAGAGATCAGAAAAAAGGAAAAGGCCTCCGCTCTGGGTGAGGCAGGAAGAAAAACTGAGGACGTGAAGGCCAGGAAGGGGGAGGAGCAACGGTCCCGGCCATCACGTGACTAGTTTTTAAATTTCTTCCTGCCTCTTCTCTGGGTGGTGGAGGAGCATAACCCATCTGTTTAGGTACTTGGATTCCTCCACTCACCAACCCAGAGAACGTCACAGTACATGTGTGGCTTCTTTTATACATTGGGATTTACTTGGTGTTGTTTTTTTTTTTAAGCATGTTATAATTGGGAATCTGAATAATTATCTTGATGTCAGTATTTAGTTTTAGGCTTTATTTGATAAGACTAATAGACAAAAGGTAGCTACAGCTACAAAAGAAATTGGTTGTCATATTGTTAGGGGAATAGACCAGTAGAATGAACAAAGTGAAGAACAGAGGTGGTACATTCACTTCTTTATATTTTTCTTTACACCAAGGATAGTTCTAACATTACAGAGCACCAGGTGATAGATAGATAGACAGATATAGCAATTGGATCTCAGTTCTTCCCTAGGCTTCTAAAAGCCTATGCATGGCTATAAGGCATGGCTGGTCAAAGTGCAGATTTTCAGAAGTTGTATTGCAGCTTATAATATTCCTCATAATTGGCTAAACTGGCTAGGGTTGCTGGGTGTTGCAGTCCATAAATATCTTGAGGGCTATATTTTGCCTATGCTGCCAGTGAAGAGTAGCAGTAGCCCAGTATGCTGTTGGATAGTATCTATTAAGAAAAAAGTTTTAAAACAATATTTTAACACAGTTTCTCTGTGACAATAGCACCATGCCTCTTTCATTATTGAGTAAACTTAGGTAATTTGAATATAGATCTGATTTAGCATTGGTTTGGTATATGTAGCTTGAGCAGATAACTGTAGCAGATTCAGGGACCAATTTTTCCCTTGTGCACCTATAGCAGGTCCCCCAGCACCTTAAAATTGGCCAAGGATCTGACCTGGAAGTGACAGGAAATCACTTGTGGTTTGGAGTTCATAAGTTTAGAAAGCAGAGTGTTAGAATGCAAACTGCTTTTTCTTTTACTGCTCCAGATGTGTCAGTTGAACATTTTGGTGTGATTTTTACTTGTATCTGTGTTAATCCCTTTTAGGAGAGTTGGAGTCAGCCTTGGGGCCCACAAAAAAAAAAAAAAAAAAAAATCCCTTGGGGGGAACTGTATGTAGTTCAGACCACACCGTCCCTACCCTTTAGGTACTGCAGCGTGCCCCTTAAGTGGATTGAGTTACTTCTTTTCCTGCTGTATTTCTTCTGTGATGAGTAAAATGAGCATTAAATAATTTAATTCCCCAGTATGGAAAGTGGGTTGGGCTGGGTTGTCCCAAGGTTAGGTTTGTTCTGCTTAAGGGCATATTAAATATTAAATTGAATTAAATTGTAGGTAGTAGGAAATTACACTATAGGCTTTTAAAAATATGCTAAAATTTCATATTCTAAGAAGTTCTTGTTGCTGGAAATGGTGGTTTAGATGCACTGACGATTGACGTTTCTGCTGCCTATGGTAGGGAGATCTTCCGAGTTCTAGACTTGATGAAAATGGATATGGTAAATTTTACCATACAAACCCTTCGACCTCATCTCCAGGAGTACTCTGTCCAGTATGAGAGGAAAAAATTCCAAGAGTTCTTGAACAAGCTACCAGGTGGGAACCAAAGCTATTAATGAAACAAGTTTGCCTAACCTCTTTTGTTGAGAGAATTTATACATACTGCAATGAAGCCATCTGGAGAACTGTTCAGAAACACATACACAAAGAGGAAATATTAAAAGTTAAAATGACAGTTTGTAACTGAATAGTTGCAAGACGTTAGGAGTCCTATCTTCTGACACTCTTTTTTATTATTACATACTATGTCTGCCTGATAAGATATCAAACTCGAGAGGATGCTCTAGGTTGATCTTCCTTGTTTACATAAATATGCTTCTATCAGTTTGGGGGAAATTTTCATTAAGTCTCTCTCTCTCTCTCTGGCTTTTCTTCGCAAATGAAGATTCAGGAAGGACTCATCCCGCGCTTTCTGCAAGCGCGCTGATGACTAAAAAGGCCAATCCGAGATAAACAAGTCCGGTTGCAAAAAGCACAGCAGAAGGTCTCTTTGGGTGATGTTTTTGGGTTGTGATTCTTTCTGCGTTGTCGTTTCTCTTCAAGACTTGTTCGTCGTGAGTTCTCAAATAAGGCTGCAGCATTGTGGATAGTGCGTCTCCATGCCTCCCGATGTGAGGCCAGGGCGGACCACTGTTGGTGATCAATTTGGCTGAGCCTGAGATGTTGTTTCAGGGAGTCTTTGTATCGCTTTTTTGGAGCGCCTCTCTTACGCTGACCCGTGGCGAGTTCACCGTAGAGTAGTATTTTTGGGAGGCGATGGTCCTCCATCCTATTAACGTGCCCTGCCCAGCGCAGCTGTGTTCTCAATATCATGGCCTCAATGCTGGTGATCCCTGCTTGCTCAAGGACAGCAACATTCGTCACATAGTCAGTCCAGTGTATATTTAGGATTGTGCGTAGACAGCGCTGATGAAAGCGCTCGAGGAGTCGTAGGTGGTGGCGATAGGTGACCCATGTTTCAGATCCATAAAGTATAGTAAAGGCAAAGCCAGAGTTTCAAACTGCATTCAGAAATAGATTGACAAACTTGTTTTGTTGTAACTGTTTATGGAAAAATATAGAAGATGTAATGCTAACAGTACTTCTCTCCAAATTTGAAAGAGGTGAAGGGGAGTATACTGATGAAATTAGTAGTGTGTGTGTGTGTCTTCAAGTCACCTGTCAACCTTTGGCAACCCCATGAATTTCATAGGGTTTTCTTAGGCAAGAAATATTCAGAGGTGGGTTTTTTTGCCAGTTTCTTTTTCCTGAAATATAGCCTACAGCACCTGGTAGTCATTGGCCATCTCTCATCCATGTAGTAGCCAGGCTGACCCTGCTTATGCCTGCTTTAAGTCAATGTAAGTCATATCTAGAGATTGCCAAAAAGAATTCCAAGGTACTAAATTAAACATCTTCTCTCTTTTGATTTACTTGCTGTACAAGTGTCATAATCAAGAGTTGCCTTACTCTTCCAATTTTTTCACTATTTGTGCTTCAGCATTCCTGTTCTGCTTGGACCTGGCTTACAAAAAGGTTCTGTTACCTAAGAAAAGGGGGGGGGAGCAAGAAGTATTTGTTGCCAGTAATGGCACAAGTAAAAACAAGAAATAGGACTAGCTTGTATATAGCCACAAGTTGTTCCTCCCTCCAAAAACTATTTATCTGGTGTCACATTCCAGCTGGCCTAACTTTTACAACTGAGTGGCTGCGCAAGGCAGCAAGTGAAGTATCATCTGATTTGCAACCCTCCTCATCTACTTCTGAGACCAATGAATCACCTGTTCCTAATTCACCTGTGGCTGCTGGAGAAGTCTTGTTTATCCATAGTCCTACAGCTGTGTTAAACCAAGCATACATGGATTTGCTGCATTGGGACCCTGGAAAAAAAGAATATCCTGAGGTAGGAGGCATTTACAATGTGAGAGGACACATTGTAGGAACCTCTTTCTTGATCTAAGCAGCACATCTAAACAAATAAAATGATCCACCACCACCTCCCCATCCCACCATCTGCCTCATAGTTACCATAGCTTTGGGCAGCATGGAACTTACCATAGGTTTAGCTTATTTCTTCTTATTTTGCAATTAAGGACATAAATCTCATGTTAGACATTTCTGCATAATATTCTTATACTGTTCATTCTTTGCAGACTATGATGATGGACAAAACTCGTTTGCATTCTCTTCAGATGGAACTGAATCGGCTAGCCATTATTGCTGCAGTCCTACTAGTGAGCAATAGCACATGTGGAAGTGGGGTGTTTGGCTCAGCAGGTTGTGGAGATAGGTTGAAACTGGTAACAAAAGCTCTGCTAGAAGGAGCTCCTGGTGCAAGGTAAGTTGCTTTAATCTGGTCCTGCCAACATCTTGGCTTACATCTAGCATGACATAAACCAGGTCATCAATATAATCACTTGATTGGCCCAGCCATAGAACCATGCCAAGTGAATAGTATTCTGAGGAGTTAGGGCAATAAAACAGTTGATGATTAGAGCACACCTGCTGTAAGATGCTTAATAAATATAGTTGAACACAAGGATCTGTTTATGATCTTACTCTGTCAGCAACAGTGGTGAGGATATGTTACTTCTGTCCCCACCATTATGTAGGTTTTTAATGAAGGTCACAGGACAACCAGCAAGGCCTTTAGAAAAGGTTTAAAGACACTGGTTTTCTCTGGACTTTTCTTAATGAAGGGCCATTGAAATGAGCTATTTTTAACCAATTGTCTTAACATGTGTTGGCAGTTTGTATTTTAACAGATAGCATTTTAGCTTTTAGCTCTTTTTAAAGTGTAATTGTTTTATGATTATAGTTACGGTAATATGAATCAGCTTTCAATGTTTCTTTTCCCGTAAGGATGGTATAAATAAAAAAAAATGTTTTCTGAAGGTGGGCAAGTCTCTCCTTTAGTTTGATGCAACTTGCAATCTTGAGCTGAAGGCTTGGACTCCTAACAGGTCAACTCAAATACTGCTGTGATTTGTCTTTCCTGGCTAAGCTGTTTGAACTACCCCTCATTCCATGATGCTTATGAACAGTAGTGAGACCCTGTAATGCAGTTAACATCCACATTTTAAGATTTGAGAGGTCATATTCACTTTATAGTCTGTTTTTAATGAATTTTAAGTGGCTTTACTCTATAGATAAACTGTTTTTAAATAACACATATGGATATTTATGCTTTTAATTTTAATCTTTACTGCTTTTAACAATTTGTAAGCCATCTTGGGTCCCAGTGTTGGGACAAAAGCAGGGTATAAATGAATAAAATAGTACTATTTTAATTGGGACAACCACAAATTGTATATTGTTACCTTGTAATGTACAAATAGATGAGGTAGTAGGGTGTATAAGAGTATGATATGAACTGGAATAGTTAAAACTGTACATATAGTGTCCTTTTCAGGTGATGGAGAAATTGTTGCCAGTTCTTTTATAAGCACAGCAAATTGATTCTTTGCTGTTAGGCTACGAGAATCTTTCTTCAGTTGAGTTTCAAGGAGCAGTCATAGTGACTGTACTCCCATTTATACATGGTTTAGGTTGGAAGATGTTTTATTGGATATCAGTGGCCAAATACATCAGGAAGTGAACAGAACACTCCTCCAGTTGGGGTATCCTACTCTTACTGATGATAAGGTTACTTTGCTTAGAGGCCAACTCAGGAACCTTGCAGATAAGCACAATGCAGTACGAATCTTAATTGGTGAGTCATTTACATTTGCATATCTTTAATGTGGTTTCTTACTTGAGTATGACAAGGCAGTGTAGACTATTTCAAGCATGGATTGTGTCTCCAAGCTGCAAGTCATAGACAATACAGGTTGAGCATCTCTTATCTGAAATGCTTAGGACCAGAAATGTTCCATATTTTGGATTTTGGAATACCTGTATTTGTATATACACAATGAGATACATTACACAACACAACACAAGTAGCAAAGGAACAAGACCTGGGGGGGGGGAGGAGGAAGATGAGGAAAATAGGAAGAAGAGTCCCTCACAGACACACTCTGCAACCCAAATAGAGAAGAGGAGCAACTTCAGTAACAGTACTCGATCCCTAGCAGGAGTGGCAACATTCACAGCATGCCTCTCTCATCCCTCCTCCCCCTTTGTGGGAAAACTGGGCAGAAGGATTGACTTCAAGCTCCTTCCATTGCTAACTCTGAGAAGTGAGAGAGGGAAAGGAAGGGGAGACTGGCTGCCGTTTACCAAAAAAAGCTGTTCAGGAAGTGAAGCTTTAAGTTTCAAGGACCTGGGCAAAATACTGAGAACTTTCCTATGGAAATGGGGATAGAAACACTGGGGAGCAACGAATGGCACCCATTCCTGAGCCTCTCCTACACAATTAGCCCCACCACCCTCACCCTGTGCCACTGCACTTCAAGAAAAGCACCTTGGCTTGGAAGAACACAGCTGCCAAGCAAGGCACCTGGACAAGTTTCTGTTTTTTGTTAAGGCAGGAACCAGCTGGGCAACTTCCTTCAAGTGTGGCAGTGCTTTCCCCACACCCATGTACATGCATTTAAAGGGATTGTTGGAGTTTCTTCTTTGGTTTGTGGTGATCCCTTCTCTCACACACGTACCAGTTAAAAAAAATCTCAGGAATTCTGGTTGGTCACAGCAACACAACTTCAGTGTAGAGGAAAAAAGCCAGACCCCTTCTCTCTTCACCCGCTAGTCTTCTCTGCCAACCCCATTTCCTTTGCCCCATTGCTGTTCCTGCACGAGGGACTCATGGCTCTGGCCACACTCAATAATCTGGCTGCCTTCCTGCTGAACAGCTAAGAGAGAGACAATGTTGGAGCAAATTAGGCAAAACCTTTAATTCATAAAACACATTTTGCCTTTTATGACCATGCACTAAGGCTCTGTATTATAGAGGCCCCTGATTTTTTCTCCTTCTGGCCCTCCACCAGGATTATAATTATCTTTCAAAGAGTAAAGCCAAAGGAGAGCCTCACATTTGTTTGCTACTGGTGTTGTGTATGAGACACAAGGCTGGAGAGAGGAGTCTGAGAGGATCTGAGAGGAATGAGCAGGTGCGCTGCAGCCGCCACATCAAAAGTGGAAGCGGGTGGCTGGCAGCAAAAAGTTTTGGATTTCCGGCTTAGAGATGTTCAACCTGTATTTACAGTCATTATGTCTGTTCTTGCATTGATATACATGCACTTCTGTGTATGCATCAACTGACAGTTGCACAGAATATTTGTGGGAGAACAGTTTTGAGTGTAAATGAAATGTCTAAAATGTTCCTAGGAAAATCTTTCCAAATGTACATTTTTTAATGCTTAATCCTCATAAATGTTTTGGGAGTTTTCTGTAAAATCTTCTTCTTCAGCACTGGTGTTCTCCTGACCCAACTGATGCCCATTTATATGTGAAACATACTGTTTTTGTCTACTTAAATATCCATGCATGGAGAATGAATTTGCAGATGCCTCACTTGAGCAGAAAAGTAACATTGATTAAATATACTATAAGCATATATTTAATCGATATATATTGATTTGGAGGAGGGGGCCTGATGCTAAAGGGTCCTTCTTAGAGGGACAGAACCACAAAAGTTTGGTCTTTTTACAATTGGTGTTATAAATGCGCAGAGGAATGATGGTGTTCATCAGAATAGAAATAAAATTTTGAGTAATATGACTCATTTTAAAAATTGTATTAAAAGACAGAATATGTATCCTGCAGACATGGCCTGGCATATGCAGAGTCCATCTATCTGTAAGTAAGAGCATAAATGTACTTTCAGCCTCCAGCTGTTCAGTATCATTGGTGGTAAGAAAATTGCCATCCAGGTTATAAAGCAGGGGTGGGAATCATACAGCTTTCCAGATATCATTGGATTGTAACTTGCAGTATTTCTCACTGTTGGGAGTTACAGTTGCTCTGGAAGGCTACATGATATCCATACCTTGCATTGAGTATTTTCTAGAAAAGGTTAATTTCCCATGAGACATAGTAAAATTCAGTATCCTGGTTTCACGTTTTAACAGTCATGGTGTTTAGATTAATACAGTGGTTACCATGCATAATCTTAATTTCACAAACATCTATGTGATAATATCAGCCGGAGAGACAAAACCAACCAACCCTGAAGAGCATCCAATAGAATCCACAGAAAAAAACAAGAGACATTTTGAGATGTGTCTTTGGTTTTTCCTGTGGGAGATAAAATCAGCCACCTGATTTTATAACTTGTGTCAATCCTGTTATTTCACTGCGGATGATCCTATCTCACTTTGGACTGTTCATCCAACTGGGGGTGGGCAAATGAGAGGACAGTTACAGTAGCCAGACCTATTTCCAAAGCTATCTTAATTCCTACAGAGCAGCGGATTGAAACTTTTCTTAGGCACTGTTTATCTCATGGTGGCAAAAACTCAACGAGTCTACCCCAAGGCCTTGCTCCTATTCAGGAAGAACTACTGGAAGTTGGCCGAAGGTTCAGCAGTTTGATTCATTACAACAAGCAGGTTTTTGGTCCATACTATTCAGGAATCTTGAAGAAACTGCTGCTTCCAGAGGGGATGTTAGACACAGGGACAGCTTCCTAATAACCAACTCAAATGAGGGCAAACACATGATGGCAGGAGAGGGGAGAAGACTGGCAATTGCTCAGACTGTGCTTTGGCTCGAAGTCCAGCGTAATCAACAGAGCAGCTGTCTTGTTCTGTGCTGCGATATCCAAAGCACTTGTACAGCTGGACTATTGAAGCTGCAGGGTACAGTTACATAAATACCAACTGGCAATGCCAAGTTTGCTGCAGTAAAACTTTAAACAGCTCAAAATGTTGTTGTGTGTTTTTAGATCAGCTGATGTGTGTTCTGTCACCTGGGAATGGTAAGACTACTATCCTGAAGCTACAGCCATTACCCTAGAAGGTAGTCTTAACTGATTTCAATGAGACTTATTTATAAGCATGCATAGAATTGTAGCCTTGTTATAATATACAGTATAGACGAATAATCATAACCACAGCAGCCCATACAGAGATGTCTAATTTTATTAATTTAGTCTGATCTAAGTTATACAATTATGAAAAACAAACAACAAAACGACTGCTGGAAGCCCAGGAATATTTACAGTCTCGCCTTGTTGTAGTGAGGTCAGTCTATGTTGTTGCACAGATTGGTTATGTTTGGTACCACAAAAAATGGACTGATAAACAATTTTATATACAGAAAATAACAAGGAAATAGTTCAAGTATCAAAATACAAAGACAGATCAAATAACATTTTTATTACAAATCAGTCCCACTGCCATACATCACAATTAGCAAAAAGTGTCTACACTGTAAACCAAACCGCCTGTTACCAAGAATCTACCTGCCCAATTCAGGAGCAGGCATAGAAGAAAATCCTGCTAATAGACATTCATACTGATCATGCAAAAGGAGACAATGTAGGAGTGAAATATCACCCAAACCCTTTGTTTCACAAGTGAAATTATTTTAAAAGGTGAGGTACCTTTCAGTATCTGGTCTGCAAGAGCAGCACATCTCACCACTTAAGCTGCTCTAGAATTTCTTTTCTGGAAGAGAACTGGGCTGAATTGCAATGCACCTTAACTTCAAATAAGACTTTTCTCTTAATCCAAGAAAGTCTAACGGCCAGTTTCAATGAGCCAGCAATAGTATGTAACACATACAGAGAAAAATATTATATGAATTTGATTTTAATATGATTCCCCATTTAAGAAATAAGCAACCCTTCATCCAACTTAGTATCTACAGTATGTTCTCATTCTGCAGCCCTACAAGACAAATTTAAGCCTACAGAAAATAAGATTTCTTTTTCAGAAGGGTAAAAAATTGGAGCACTGGCAAAGCAGCATAGACAGAAGATGCCACTTTAGCAAAGGCTGGTGCTAGAATAGGAATAGCATTTTCAAAAGAGACCTTAAAACACATTTAGTGCCAGGAATATAGGGCACTTTTTTCAGTGTGCTACAAAATCCTGTAAAGAGGCAAGATGCTGAACACTGTAGAAGTTTTTCAAACTGTTTGGAGGCTGGGAATAACTATAATTCCTAAGAAAGGTCAGGTCCAGAAAGACTTTGATTGCTTTCTGTAAAAGATGCAGTTAGATATTACGAAGTCCACCTAAACTCAGACAGGAAGCACCTGATCACTAGAAGAAACACGTTGGAAGATTTTACCATCTACATCTGCCACCATGTTCTAAGATTCTTCAGTCACAACAAAACTATTCATTTTGCATTCTTTCAGAAAAGATTTACCAGTGCAGCAGAATTTATGTTAACACTGGCGTATCAGTCACATATGCATGTGAAGGAATGTTGTGTTTTTAAAATCCAGCCAATAATTATTTCTAAATCCAAGCCTTTTGGAACCACTTTGGTTTTTGCCCCTACATTTTCATGAACTGGAATAAGACTAAATTACATGTTAAAGATTACAGCAGTAAGAAAAGTTGAAACAAGCCATTAACACAGTAGCAGGGTGCCACAGACTTATTTGCACTTCTTCATCTTTCCCTCAGATAGGGTACAGAAAGATGCATTCATCACAGCCATAAGCATAACCAGTGTTTCAGACTGTGATACTTTACACGAAGCATAATTATAAGCACAGCTTCCACCTGAAGTAGTCATTCTTGAGTGGAGTAGAATAAGAAATCAAGTGATACAGCATAATGCCCAAAAGATCTCCACATTTTCTGTATTCTGAAATTGTTATACTAAGCACACTTAAATTACAAACTAGTATAAAAAGTGCTGATTGTGAATAAACATCTTTAAAAATGTCAAACCATCAGGGCACAGACACGTTTTTTTTTAAAAAAATATGGTATGAACGAAATGCAAGGAGCAACAGTCCAGTTAACTATATATACAGTCTGGGAAGAAAATGGTAACTTCCATCAGAACAGAAATATTGCAATGATACAATTGTCTGTATTAAAAACAGGTTTGTATCAGGTTTCTGTTCAGCGACTATCACACAGGGTTAAATATTGATGATTTTAATCAAAATGCCCTTTTCTCCACTTAAATGCTTACTGCAGCTCTCAATCTAGGTGCCAGTACCTCCAAAATAAATTTATATTGCAGCAATTTTGGGAACTTGTTGAGGTGAATTGTTTAATATTAGGGCATCCTCTCACCCTATATTGTAAGACAGGCATTCTTGTGTTTTCTTTTAGCATATAGGATTCTCCACTTTAAATGCTATGCTGAAATGGTGGATTTTACAATAGCACATGGCATCAAGTCTCTCAACTTCAGATGTTTCATTTCTCTTGCTGGAAATGCATACTGCTCTCTCTTTTTGGGCAGGGAGGGTGTCAGCTTGTGGCTGGAATCCCTTTTCACTCAACTCTGGAAGTCCTTAATGAGCAGCCAAGGACACATCCCAGAGTCGGGTGTTGATCTTCATACCATCAGGGTTCCACTGCTTCTTAGTGACCTGCCCCCTTACTATATTTCTGTGGTGCAACGTGGATGTCTGCAGTTCAGTTTGGCAGAAGGAAAACAGAAGCTGGGGGGGGGGCAATATTAATTAAAAGAAAAATAGAAAGTGAGTGATTTCATTCAAACAAAACAACTGAGGGAAGTTTATGATTACAGTGGTAAACATGTTTATAGGGCTATGGCTTTGTGTATGCTATATATAGCTTGCTATTCATAACCAACTGCTGTCATGTTTGCTAGATAGCACTCTATTACAAGGCACATGTACTACATTTTCTGATTTTTAGAAGAACTAGCACTGACATTGCCTATAGATGTTATTAAGAGTTGCCTGATGCCTTATTAGCAGACATCTATATACTGAGATTTAAAAACTATTTAGGAGAGTATTTGCTTTTAAGTTTTCTTAAAAGTTTGAACATCAAACTTGAGAACAAAGGTAAAACAGAAAGATATTTGAAACTTCCTCAGTGTCTCTGAAGTTCTCTTATTAATCCTATTTACCCAAATAATGAAGACCAGCAGCCTAGTTAATTAGGAGCAATAAAATATGTGTGTAATATGCTTGCTTGCTAACATGGCATATGTTTCTATAGTCTTGGTTTCTGTGCTGAGAACCCTCAGTTCTAGTTCACTGCAATAGCTCCATTTTTTAATTTTCTTAAAGAAGAGAAATTACTGGGTAAATATGTATCAAATGCTTAACCTGTAACAAACTTCAGGGGCTATCATTGGAGGGAATCTTATCACAGTGCTTTTTATTCTCGACCAGGTTTCTGTTGTAATTCCAAATGAGGAGAACTGTGCAGTAGTCTAGAGAAGCTGAGACATTTAGCTGCTAGTAATTGAGTCTAAAGCATTTGTAAAAAATAAATCAAGGTCCGAGATATCACTGGAACAACTGTGCTTAGAGACGAGTGGAACTGTGTAGAGATTCACTCTTAAAAATGATTAAAGGGACAATGGACAAACATCAGGCTTTCCCTCATTCACCATTCACAATTGTCTCACAGTTGACCTTATGGTTTCTCTCTCAGAACAGACAGGCATGAAGTTTGTCTGAGGTCTTTTTCCAATAAAATGTTTGTTTTAACTGTTTGGAGAATAAGACTTTGAACTTAATCTTGGCATCTAAAGCTGATCATAATCCAAAATTTAACTTCTAATTTACAATCATTGTTTTAAGAGCTGAGTAAACTTTGTATCTGAAAGATATGAGGGGCCAAAGAGAAAAGAGTACTGGCCTACCTGGAGCTAGATGAATAGTAGGTATTTTGATAGTTCAGTATGAGAAGGCTCTACAGGAATGTGCTCAATACAAAACGTTGACTACTTTTTTTCTGTAGGGGAAATGTTACTTGAATACAGCAAAATTCCCCATCCCATATCTTTCTGTACATTTGACTTAACATGCGGCCCTGATTTTCAGTTTTTGTCCATAATTTAACATTAGCAGCAGCATGTGCCTTTAAATAGGTTCAATCTAATCAGAGTCCAGAAAAATAAGACTCAACATTCTTTTCAAGCAGATTAGTTATTCTGAATAGAAAAGCCAAGTAGTAAATCAGAGAGGATAATAAGAAATACAATGGGTAACTGAAAACATTCTAGTTGGACATTCTTGTTGTATTTATAACAAGTCTGACTCCTAAGAAAAAGAGACAGTGCTTAACAGAAGTAGTCATATTGCCTATAAGATTTTTACATTACACCATGCATTCAGATATCCAGGAAGAGCAAGGATTGTGAGCAGGATCCATGCTAGGATATGGTGAGCAAGAGGTTTACAAGTAGTATCACAGTGGTTAGCATCTTCTGAGATTACAGGTAAAAGAGTGCTACTTGTTGGAACAGTTTGTGGCCATGGCTCAGTGTGGAGGTATAATCTAGATTGCAACAGAATGTACATGTGAGACCAAAATTGTAGAACAGTCCAAGAATAAGAATGCTAAATAGAAAAGGCCCATGGAGTGTTGGTTCACCCCACAAATTCACAGTGTCAAAATGAAGACAAAGTCAAGAAACACCAGGTGGTTTCCCAAATCCACATACTTGACTCCCATAGACTTTGTTTCTCCCACCTCTTGGACACCTAAAACAGATGGCTCTCTCATTGAGTTACCCTTGTTTCCATTAGGAGAATTCACAGTGTTCAGTAAAAATCAGATACAAAAAGATGTTTAGTCTATGGTATCTTAGTGTTGCTGCCTCTGATGGTGCCACACCTAGTGCCAGCAATGGGAGGAAGGAGGGGTTTAGAACAGGAGATAGATCAGACTGCAAAGGCACGGTTAGACTGGATGGATGCAGGATTTGTTTTCAGAAGATAGTAGTCTCATACTTAGTGCTTAGGGTCCTCTTGGAATCCTGCTTGGGCTCTACTATCCAGGATACACTAGCATGAGACTGGGAGTCTTGGTCCACTTCAGATGTCTCCAACTAGAAAACATTGGAAGGAAAGAACATGTCAGACAAGTTGCTCCCTCTGAAATTGTGAAGGCAGAACCGGATACATGATTAAAAACTGTACAGTGACAAATACATAGCGTTGGGAACAAGATGTCTAGGGTGCTGTTTTTTAAAAATGCTTAAGTAGAGGCTGTGCAGATGCAGAGATAAAGCACTTAAAATGTCACCATAAAGACATGAACCAGTTTTTCAGTTAATAAAAGCAGAAACAGTTCATTTCAGAATATGAATAAATAAAAATTTATTTAAGCAAAAAGCACTATGAACCAAAGATGCAATCTGGTGGCAGTTTGTTGAAATTCAATAAAGGGAGATAAATGAGGCATATTCAGCCAGCAAAGCAATACAACCATTTTTTCTGGTGTGACCTATTACTTCAGGTCATAGGATTGTTTTCCTGCTAAATTTAATTTAATAGAATAAAAGCAAAACCCAGCAAATTTAGCACTGAAGCAGTATTTTAACTCCTCTCATGTACTGTCATGTAAGAGAGAACTAAACTAAGTTAACCTACTAAAAAAGTTCAAAACTGAAGGAAACAGAGCAGCAGAGCTATGGGGGAAGAATGAGATAGTCTGAAGGAGAGTTTGATTTAACAAAAAGCATTTGTGGCTAGAGACATGTGACTGCAAGAAGGGTAAAGACCTTAGCTCCTTGACTAACAGATTGCAGCGGCAGATAGGAGGGACGGTGTGTAGTACAGGTGTGACAGTAACAACAGCGATTATCGGGAGGGAGCGGCACCTGAGGAATGGGAGCAAGCAAAACACAGACAAAGGTAACATTAAAGGAGAACAACAAGCATAGAAAGCATGTGGGCCAGCACTCCAGTAGGTTTATTTCCTTGTTAGACTAACAAGGACTCCTAAGGTGACAGTGATGATGTGTTCCTGTCAGATCTACTAGAGGGAGTTCTAGAGGAAGCTTCAGAGAATGAGTGTGAGTACATGCACACAAAGGGCAGTGGTAGGTAATGTTCCCAAATGGAAAAGTCACCAGTGGATTATTACTTGCAATAAAACTAGTACCTTTGTTTTAGCGGGGGGCGGGAATACAACCTTTAAGCTGTTTAAAAACACTAACTCTTGGAAGGAAACATATATACTACAAGAACCTTAATGATTGCAAAAATACTGTCCAATGTTTTCATGGCTTCCCATTTTACTGGAACTCAGCAATTCTGTGCACACATCTAATGAAGAAATGGTAACATGTTTAACATAACATATTTTACTTTTGATCTGGGCACCAAGATGTGCTCTTGGAGCCTCATCACTTGCTTGGAGATAAGCTGATACATTACACACACATAGTTCTGGATTACCACTTAAATGGGACACATAAATTACTACAGGGATCACAATGTGAAATAGTGTTTATCCATTGTGAATGAATGACTCTTGCCCATTATTGTTTTCTGAGGAAGGCATTTCCTAACTACCCTTTTCTGGACTTTCAAACTGCACTGTCAGCAACAATGCAAGTTGACTCAGAAAAATTATAAGCAAATACTCAGTAACTTCATAGATAACTTGTTCTTTTTGTGTGTCAAGTCATTCCCAACTTCTAGCGACCCTAAGGTGAGCATATCATGTGGTTTTCTTGGCAAGACTTGTTCAGAGGGGGTTTGCCTTTGCCATCCTCAGGGCTGTGTGACTTGCCAAAGGTCACCCAGTGGGTTTCCATAGTCGAGTGGGGACTTGAACCCTGGTCTCCAGAGCTGTAGTCCAATGCTCAAACCACCACACTATGCTGGCTCTCTCATGAACAACTACTTCTGTTCATTATCTTTAAAAACTAAAACTTTACAGTACTGTAGTATAATTCAGAGTATACAGTAATTTGCATTTGTTTTTATTGTCTCACAGTTGCTTGGTGGACTATTTGGTTGTAAATATTGTACTTACCTAAAGTGAATTTACAAAATCAATGAAAATAACTGATCTTAGTTTTCTCAGAAAGGAGGAAAAGATAGACTATTGTTATTTGCACTGATTGTATTTTCTTGTCAGCTGTACTCATGTTAAATACTAATATAAGGATGAACTTTTTTTAAAAAAAGAATCATACATACTGCTGATTTCCTCATGCTGGCTCGAGGCTTAGGCACTGGTTTTGAAGATTTTGTTTCTATCATTTCACCTGTCAAAGCACCTGGAGGTTTTGATTTTTGAGCTTGGAGAGCCAGCTGGTAGGCTACTTCAAATGCTTGCCCCAATGTCAAAATGATTTCATATGTTAGATTCTTGAGAAAAGAAAGGCACACATTACTTCACTGTCTTCTGAGTCAGCAAAAAAAGAACATCATATAGTATCTTAAACAGCACCTTACTACAGTTTACAGACAAGGGTTAACATCATGAGGTAAACATTTCTCAGTGTCACATCTTTACAAGCAAAACTGTATTTCCAAACTGACAGGAACAAAAAACACCAATCACCACTGTACTGGCGAGAAGCATTCACTTGTGGACTTCAAGTCGTCACCAGATCTTTGTGGTGCTGGTCTGGCTGACACTTAGAATGTGGCTATGGGATCATCGCTTTCCCTTTTTTAAGCATTGGGGGGAAAAAATCTCACAATCAACCTGCCTCAGGTTTTTCTAGAGTATATGTTTGAATAAAAATAATCTGTATGTTAAACTCTTCAGTAACTGATAATTAAGGTACGTTCAATTATTAGTCCCAACTAGAGTAAACTCACTGAATCAGTGGGAACTTTGTAAATCAATATGACTGCCTCAATAGGTCTACTCTAGTTGGGACTAACATTTGGATACAGCCTACAGTTCACAGAACATCCTTACAAGTAAAATGCCCTAGTTTGCTCAGCAGTGAAAAAATCCTACAAATTTCATTTTATAAAAATTCAAGTGGTTTGACTGACAGCAAAGTTGTTATTAGGGTGCAGGGCAGTCCTCAACGTTTTTTTCTGCTTGAGGCATTTTTTTATATTCCCCCCTCTCTAATATTCTACAGTTAGAAGCCAAATGGAACGTCAACTGAATATTCAACTCTGGAAATGTGCTAGTTAGGGTGCTCTGTGGATGCAGTACAGTAGGATATGCAGCATATATAGCTCTGTTCGCCATCATCCGTCAGATGACGAGCTTGAGTAGCTTTAAAAAAGTACTAAAGACGGATCTCTTTCAGCAGGCCTTTCCTGATTAGATCCCGGCCTCAGGAACTGCGTCTCCTGGCCTCTTTTAGTCTTGCTGGCTGTTGATTTTTGTATTTGTTTTTTTATGTGATTTTAGTTTAGGTGGTTTTAATTTTACACTAGTTTAATATCTTTTTATGGGGGAGGGTGGGGGTGGGTGGTGCTTAGGGATTTTAGTCAGCATTGTTGTAAGCCACCCTGATTGTTTTTAACAGAGGGGCAGAGTAAATAATAATAATAATTATTATTATTATTATCTGCTGCCTAAGGTAACAACCTCACTCTACATAATGGTATGGGCAGCCATGATTTGAGGATCTTTTATTCATATGTGATGGACATTTTGATAAAGAAAGATTTGAATGCAACAAAAAAGATTTATCAATCCAATCTGTGTCATAACATACTGACCAGAAATGAGACAAAATTCAATTAGAAAGAAATACGCCTGCACTGAAGCAGTAAGTAAAATACCCAAGAAATTTGTTATTATTGAACTTAGGAGATAAATTGCTATTTACATTGTTTGACAAATGCGCAGGATATAAAATAGTGAAAAATTCACAGACTTGCTTTAAACATACTGGGATTATATAATCTAGATTTTTAAACTTTATTTTCAAATAAAGCTTCAACTTTTGGTGTGAGCTTGTGTACTCCTTCAAAGTCATCTGTTTTGTGAACTGTACAAAGGCTGATACTGAAAGGAAGTGGTGAAATCTGAGCTGAACTTCACAACCCTGGAAAGTAAAAGAGCTGTGCTAATTCCACATATGTCTACAGTAGGATGAAACCAGTCATGAGAAGGTTAAAGGCCAGTTATCCTGGTTTCCCAGAGCTTAAAACACCAAAGATTCACTGGAAAGTAACCAACTTTACATGGGATTGAATAGTTTGATGTACATACTGTACCGACCCAATCAGAGTGAGGCCCCAGGTGTTGGGACCCTCGGATATGCTCGCTACCATGTTGCACACCCAGAACCTCCTATGGAGAAGTAATGAACCTAGTCAATTGTGATAACAGGGAGACCCCATTTCCCATTATTTGCCAGCTCAGCAATCAGGGAAACAAAGGGTTAACTAGGGTCTAGAGTAACACTTTTTGGGATCAACATCATCACAGATGTCATAGGTCACAAGGGACAGGAATTCCAGTGTGGACAAGCTTCGAGATGCTTTGGTAATAAATACTGCCTCGGGGCCACAAGGCAGAAGAACAAAGGAGTCCTGAGATGGGGTAGACCTCATCTCAGGTAGACAGAGACAACAAAGGAACATCCTGAGGCAAGGACCTCATGTCGGCTGGAGGAAGGCTGAGACAGGCCTGAAAACAGATATGTGGCTCACAGCCTCCTCTGAATTCAACAGACTGAATCGGTGAATAGAGTCAGTGAGCAGATCAGGAATGTATCAGGGAGTTATGGTTATTTTCCTACTTGGCTGAACGTTTTACTGAATGCTTTACTATAACTGTAACCTCTAAGAATGTACCTGGAAGGGAGGAGCCTTCCATGAGAGATATCTGCATGTTATGCACTCTGCTTGGAATAAATGAGCTTTTTCTAATCTTTCTCAGCTGATGTGCACATGTGCCTTATTGCTCGGTCAATTCTCTTCTCTTCAGGATAGAGGGGAGGAGAAGGTAAATCTCTGCATAGTGGCAGGAAGTAGGGAAGGAAACCCTGCAGTCTCCCTTTGGACTGTGTTGAAAGGGGGTGTAGAATCCAAAGGGTGGTGATAGCTAGATCAAAGGAGGCACAATTTAAAGGAAATTCCCAGGCAGAGGAACCCCCAAGGTTGCATCTCATAAGGCAGCAAGTCCTCAGAGGCAGGTGCACGAGCACACACTGAGGAAAAGCTGTATCACACAGTGACAGCAAAGGGCAGCTTAGGGGTTCTCAGCAGGCAGAAGAACCCCCCCAGCTGTATCACATAAATGCTCATGAGTTTTTCTGTAACTGTCTCTCAGAATACTCTGACTTGAAACTACACTGAGTGCAAAGCTATGTACTAGTAAGTCACTTAGTGACTGAAGATGCTATTACAGACTTCAAACATAGATATATTTTCAAACTAAGTAAATTACAAGCACACACCACTAGGGTCCCTGTAATAGGCAAGCTGTGTTTCACATGTCTATATTTGATATCTTTGAAACTTTGAAATGCATATTTTCTTCTATTATTGCATATCTCTTACCACATCAATGGTACTGAACACATGACAGTAGTGGTGGCTAGTCTGCAAGTCCTTGGTGATATAGGCGAATGTACAGAGATCCTCTGGGTCCTGGGCAGCACAGGAAATATTCCGGATTTCATGTTCAGCAATAACATTCTGCCAAACATAAGCAAACAGTGGGTTTTGCCCCATATTATACAGTATAGCTGCCTTAAAAAACTTATATTCACAACCAAATGGTTCATTTCATTACTGTGTAAATTGACAGAAACTACTGATTGCCATAAAGTAACTCAGTTACTTCTATTAATACATCTGCCTAAGCCTAAGTGGACATGTTGTGACTCTACAGAGGTTGTTGGTATGCAACTCTATCATCACTCATTATCAGCAACTCTGGTTGATCGGAATTGCAGTCCAACATCAAGTTGCCCATCCCTGGCTTAAGCAGGCTGTAGAATAATACGATTCAAAAATTATCCTCTTAAGCCATCATGATACACGATAATAGGATTTAAAAAAGCAAGCCATATATATATTAGTCAGTAACTTTAGCTCACATACTGGTTCATCTAGCTCAGTATTGTTTGCAGTAGGGGCAAGTTATCTTATTCAGACTAGGGTCCAAATTCTAATAGGGGAAAAGTTTCAGAAACTGCATTCTAGTACCAGGCGAGGCTAAGTGGCGTGGAACACAGGCAAAGTGAGGCCTGATATAATTCTTAACAATTTTGACATTTTCCCACTAAGGCTATAAAGCACAGCTCAGTTCTATGCATATTTACTCACAGTACAGTCGTCCCTTCACATTCACGGGGGTTACGTTCCACGGACCCCCGCGAATGTGAAAAATCCGCGAATACTGTTTGCCCCCCCTCCCCTGCCATAGCGACCATGGGGCCTCCGGAGGCCCCATAGTCGCTTTCCCCCGCCTCCCCAGGGCCTTTGCGGGGCCTCCGGAGGGTCTCCGGAGGCCCCGCGGAGGCCTTCCCAGTCCTCCCCACTCCCCCCCAGGGCCTTCGCGGAGGCCCCGCGGAGGCCTTCCCGGCCCTCCCCACTCCCTCCCAGGGCCTTCGCGGGGCCTCCGGAGACCCTCCGGAGGCCCCGCGGAGGCCTTCCCGACCCTCCCCACTCCACCCCCAGGGCCTTCGCGGGGCCTCCGGAGGGTCTCCGGAGGCCCCACGGAGGCCTCCCCGGCCCTCCCCAATCCACCCCCAGGGCCTTCGCGGGGCTCCGGAGGGTCTCCGGAGGCCCTGCGGAGGCCTTCCCGGCCCTCCCCACTCCACCCCCAGGGCCTTCCCAGCCCTCCCCAATCCACCCTCAGGGCCTTCGCGGGGCGTCCAGAGGGTCTCCGGAGGCCCCGCGGAGGCCTTCCCAGTCCTCCCCACTCCCCCCCAGGGCCTTCGCAGAGGCCCCACGGAGGCCTTCCCGGCCCTCCCCACTCCCTCCCAGGGCCTTCGCGGGGCCTCCGGAGACCCTCCGGAGGCCCCGCGGAGGCCTTCCCGACCCTCCCCACTCCACCCCCAGGGCCTTCGCGGGGCCTCCGGAGGGTCTCCGGAGGCCCCGCGGAGGCCTCCCCGGCCCTCCCCAATCCACCCCCAGGGCCTTCGCGGGGCTCCGGAGGGTCTCCGGAGGCCCTGCGGAGGCCTTCCCGGCCCTCCCCACTCCACCCACCCCCAGGGCCTTCCCAGCCCTCCCCAATCCACCCTCAGGGCCTTCGCGGGGCGTCCGGAGGGTCTCTGGAGGCCCCGCGGAAGCCTTCCCAGCCCTCCCAGGGCTTTCACGGGGCCTCCGGAGGCCCCGTGTCGCGGTTTTGGGGGGGCCTGGGGGGGGGCTCCCAAAACCGCGAATACCCAAAACCGCGAATGTCGAGTTCACGAATGTGGAGGGACAACTGTAATCTCCAATGTAACAACTTTTAACACATGCAAAGCACAGCTCAATTCTATGCACGTCCTAGTGCAGTATCTCCCTGGGCTGCAAAGCACAATTCACTTCCATCTACCATCTTCACAGGCTCCAGAGTTCAGTTCTATACAACAGCTTTGGGGACTTTAGATAAGTCTTTTATACATTATCCCCAATCACTGATAAAAGATAACAATGGAAGAAGCTTGTGGCAAGTTTGAGACTTCTACCCTTCAGTCCTAATCTGGTCTATGGATTAGAGGTTCCTAGATAACATTTACTGGCAGCACTTCTCCAGAGTTTCAGGCAGGGTTCTCGTTTTTTCTTACCTTGTTAGATGCATCTATGAACTTCACGCCTTTATAAGTGATAGATAATATTATTGTTGGGATCTTCTTCATATGTTCTGTGGATTTCTTCACAAAAGGGAAAAAAACTCATTTAAAAGACACAGATAAACACATCCTCTTTCTCATGGGTGGGGGAATGTGCATGCAAGATTTCAGAAGTCTCAAAAACCACACGTTTTGGACTTCATAATTTCACTATGAGTTACTCTGCAAGGTGTATGCATTAAAAAAGAGAAACTGAGTCTTCTTGTCAGCAATAACCCACCAACCATATTACATATCAGTTGACCAGCACAAGCTGGCATAGCATGAAACTATAAAACTGAAAAGCTTTTCCGGTTTAGCTCTAGTTAGTATGGCCTGGGCTTTGGGACAAAGATTCAAAGCTGGAGTTATAGAACATACAGTTTTTCTTTCAAGATGGAAATGGGGGTGTTCTATGAAGTGCACACCTACCCTCATTTTTGCACAGGCATCCTGTGTTGATTCTGTCCCTCGAAGATCTTTGATTAACATGGATCCTAAATACTGATGGGGATAGAGAAGCAGCAGTAACTGTTAACACAACTGTTTGCACACATTATCCCCAAAGACATGGAGAAGACAGTGTCACACTTTCAAAATCACCGTAACTGTCTCAAAAATCTCCTTACTTCTCTAGCTACTTATTACTTCAATGCATGGAAGCAACCAATTTTATTTATTTATTTATTTAATATGCCACCTTTCTCCCAGAGTGTGATCCAACGCAACTCACAAAAAGAATCAGCTAAAACATGAGCAATACAATTTTAAACACAATTAAAATCACATTAAAATAATAGATTACCCCCCTCTGGCTTTTCTTCGCAAACGAAGATTCAGGAAGGACACACCCCGCGCTTTCTGCAAGCGCGGTGATGACTAAAAAGGCCACACAAAAGTTAAAACGGAACCCCCTCACACACACACCAAAAGGCTGCCTGCAAGTAGTTACACATTAACATTCTGCTTGAATAAAAAGGTCTTCACCTGCCAGTGAAAGGAGAGCAGGGAGGAAACCAGCCTAGCCTCCCATGGAAGGGATTCCAGAAGGCGGGAGCAGCTACTGAGAAGGCTTCTCCCGTGCCTTCATCAAATGAGCCTGTGATGGTGGCAGGATCAAGAAGAAGCCCTTCCTTGAGGAACTTAAGACTCTGGCAGGTTCTAGTCTGGAACTAAACCATATAGAGCTTTATAGGTCATGTCCAGCACTTTGAATTTTGCCTGGAAATGAACCAGTAGGCAATTTGCCTTTGAATTTTGCCTGGAAATGAACCAGTAGCCAGTGAAGCTCTTTTAACAAAGGAGTTGTATGCTTTCTGTAACTGGCTCCAGTCAGCATTCTGGCCCCTCAGCATTTTGGACCTACTGAAGTTTCCGAACAGTTTCCAAAGGCAGTTCCACATGGAGTGAATTACAGCGTTCCAAACGGGATGTTATTAAGGCATGTGTTACCTTAGCCAGAGCTGGCTTCTCAAGGAATGGGGGCAATTGATGCACTGGACTTAACTGTGCATATGCATTCTTAGGCATCCAGTTTCAGAGTTGAGTCCAGAAGCACACCAAAACTGCAAACCTGAGATTTCAGGGGGACTATAATCCCATCCAGCATAGACAGAATCTCTATTTTCTCATCTGCCTTTCAACTGACCAGGACCACCTCTGACTTGTCTGGATTAAGTTTCAATTTGTTTGCCCTCATCCAGTCCATTACTGACAACAGACATTGGGTCAGTATTGAGACAATTTCCTTGTAATCAGATGAAAAGGAAAGAGTTGGGCAGCCCAGAAGGATACACAGTCAATGTATCAAGAGCCACTGATAAGTGCAGCAGAACCAACAGGGACAGATTCCCCCTGTCCAGTTCCCTGCGTAGGTCATTCACCAAGGTGACTAAAGCCTGAAGCCTGGTTATCGGATTGGAAATGGATCTAGATAATCTGTTTCATTCAAAAATTCCTGGAGTTGGCAAGCTACTAAATGTTCTAGGATCTTGCGCAGAAAAGGAACATTTGAGACTGGCCTATAATTCTTGAGCATGGTGGGATTCAGGAATGATTTTTTTAAAGTAATGGCTTTACCACAGCCACTTTTAGGTGGGAACTTCCCTTGCTGCAGTGAGGGATTCACCACTCCCTTTACCCACTTGGCCAATCCCCCTTTAGCTGCTTTCAAGAGCCAGAAGAGGCAAGGATCCAGTACATGTGTGGTGGCTCTCACCTCTCAGAGGATCTTTGTCCACATCCTCAGGCTATTTCTGAGAATAACTTTTCCAGCTCTGCCCTAACCAAACAGCAGTAACTAAAACAGCTGTTATCCTGATAGCCGACCATATTTCACAGCAGAGGTGGGCATCTGTGGAGACCTTGTAGGGCTGCACCCCCACTGCATCTCCTACCCACCCAGCCTGTTTTTGGGCTCCAGAGAGGACTTTATTTTTTTAAAATAGCAGGAAATGTCCCCTTTACTTCCTGTTTCAAAAAAGGCTTCTCTTGGGCCTAAATTAGTCTGGGCAGGGAGAATGTGGCAAAAATGTGCCCATGCCTCACCAGAGGTCATTTGAGGGCAAAAATCTTCTGATCCCTGAGGGGTCCTGGAGGGCACAAAAATGCCCCTGGGAGGCTGTATGGCACCTATGGGCCACACTTTGCCCACCTCTGTTTTATAGTGACAGCCAAGATTACTTACTAGAGCAATTAATTTGTATAAGGAGCTAGAATATACTTACATTGGCTTCATACCCACAAGACTCAAATATAAGTTTCTCTGGTTGGTGCTGCCAATGTTGGACAGGAGCATAAGGAGCAGCCAGGCTTGGAGGTCTGAGTGTAAGTTTGGATTCATGGCGTTCCTCCTGAAAACACAAGTGCCAGTTTAAATCAGAATCAGAACACTGAGATTTGTTTAATAAGTGTTCTGAGGATGTATGTTATACAGCATCATTATCAAGACATTTCTTTATATATAGGTCAGCCTCCATATCCACAGATTTAGAATCCATGGTTTCACTTATCCACATCTGAAAAAAATGTTATCTCTAGGCATTTGTAGGTCCTCCAATACAATTCTATAGTCAACTCATCTCACTGAAAATAAAAGCATTCCCTATTATCCACAGTTTCAGGTATCCACAGGTGTGTTGTCTTGGAATGTATTCCCCATGGCTATGGGGGCTGACCTGTATTTTAATACAATGTTTCACAAAGTTCAAAGTGGTTTACACGCACAGAGACTTTCTCCTCCTCACACATAAATACTTGATTTTACATATTAACAAAGATGCACATGTAAGACATTGCAGGCACTTGAAAGACTTGGGGAAACAGTTTACAGGTTTTTCAAAAACAATGGGAGAGAAGTTGCCTAAGTTTTGCAGCTACTGCTAAGAAGGCTAACTCCTAGACCATTAGCACAGAAAAAATGGACAATAAGACCAGTTGACCAGAACTCAGTTGGAACATGACACCCTTGTTGAAAGAATCTATTTAAGGTTTTGTTGTTAGTTTACAAAGTCCTAGTTGGAAACTGGCTACTTGACAGGCTGCCCTCCCCATTATTCATTCTGGGTGTCATATGGAGAGGGCCTCCTGACAGTGCCTAAGGTCCACACTGCAATTGTTTGGAGCACAACATTTAGCATGTTGCAGCTATTATGTGGAATGTTCTTCCATCAGATAATTCAACACACTCCAACTATTCTTAATTCTAGATAAAAGTTAAAAACATATTTATACAAGCCTTCCCTATTTAGTACAAGCTAACATTTATTTTATGTACTGTACTGTGCATTGTGTACTGAGTATATATTATGTTTTATTGGCTTGAAAGTTTTGGATCTAAGCAGTATATAAATGTTTCTAAATAAATTATAAATAAAGTATTATTTAGATTTTTTTAAAATCGCAGTGCATAATACTATCCTGGTGTTTAGGCACTGTTTGGTAAGGAGAGCCATGGCGATCTAACCAAAGGCCTATCCAGTACAACATTTGTTGTCATTGTTGTGTGCCTTCAATTCATTTCCAACTGACAGTGACCTTACAGGGAACCTATAATGGGGTTTTCTTGGCAAGATTTGTTCAGAGGGTGTTTGCCTTTGCTTTCCTCTGAGAGTGTGTAACTAACCCAAGATCACCCAGTGGGTTTCCATGGCCGAGTGAAGACTTGAACCTTGGTCTCCAGAGTTGTACCAACACTACACCATGCTGGTTCACAACATTCTGTCCAACCCATAAAATGATCACCAGTTTTTCCTTGGGTTTTTTTGGGGCTGTGAAGCCATGTTGAAGCTGATCAGCAGTACAATGATGCAACTGCACCCTCTAACTCACATTCCCCAGCACGTCTACAGTAGAAGTCTAAAAGCCAGCAGCCATAGCCCACTGCTGTGTTTCTCCAGTCAGGGAAACTGCCATGGCTGCTATAAAATTCCTTTTTTTCTGTAAGGATCACTGCCCTACCACCATGATAAAGCATGACAGTCATGCACCATCTTAGATAAAGCTCTTAAGGTGCACAACTGTTGTGGCCCCAAGAGCTCTGTGTGATATCAGCTGAGGGGCTGCACAAGCACACACATTAGTATAATTAATTCAAGTGTAATTTGATTACTAGCCCCCAAATCTCCATTCTAATTCCACTAGAATTAATTTTTGTCATTCAATTTAAACTAACATTATTGCAGGGAAATCATATTAAATTTACTTATTCCCACTGTACTTGCAAATGTTTGTCCCTCCACACTTTCCCTAAGTAGGCAATTTATGTTTACAATGTTAATTAATGTTACTCTTTTCTATATACCCAATTTGAATTAATTACATTAATTTTCAGAATTAATTACATTAATTTTCAAAATAAATTCCCTCAGAACTCTTCCCTCCCTTCCACCACTGTGAATTCAAGAAGTTCCTCTTTCTTTTTAAAATTGCACTTCCTTCTCCCTCTTGGCTTCAGCAACCGTAAGAAGCCATCAGAGAGCAAACCGCCCTACTGCCTGCTGACAATCACTGAGAAATCATTTTTAGGAGATGATCTGGCAGCCACTCAGAGGAGGCTCTATAGTTCCTGCTCTCTGGGTGCAACTCCTAGAGTGTTCTAGAAGCAGAAAATTACTTCTCAGTGGATCAGGTACTGACATGAGAAGTGACTGTCCGTGTGTGTGTGTGTGTGTGAGAGAGAGAGAGAGAGAATGTCTAAGTGCAAGGGGGTCAGAGAGCATGGGAACTAGAAGCAACTAGGAGTTGGGGGATAACTCAGCAATGCCACGTTGCTGTCAGCAGCATGAATATACTTCTCAGTGGCTTCCACAACAGTAGCTGGGGTCCTGATAGTAGTTGACTGTGGATTGTGATTCCCCCCCAGACCTTAACAATAAGAAACATATAACACATTTCAAAGGAGTAGACTTTTCTAACCTGTGCCTTGAGTCGCTCTGTTCTGGGGTAAGAAGCAGTATCGTGGCTGCTTTCGTGTCTCTTCTTTCCAGCATCCCCCAAAGGTAGCAGGAGATCTGCTGACCTCCCTGTGTAAGAATCACTTTGGCTCAGGGGTGAGGATGTTTGAGAGATCAAATCCTGACACTGTAATCAGAAAGATATGCATTACGATTATGTATGTCTTCAGGTAGATGCAGATCCGTTAAAAGGTTTTTAATAAATGACTATTAAGACCAACATAGCCAGAAGGAAGACATTCAGCTCTATTAATGAACATCCATCCTGAAAATACTTTGTTCAGGCAGAAGTGAAGAATATTGGGGGAGGGGATGTTCCCTCAAAGCACAGGGTAGCATTTGCATCAGTAGTAAAATATACACTGATCTAACAATGCATTTGAGATATTAATGCAAGTCTACTACAGAATATAAATCCCTCTTTGGTTTTGTCCTATTAAGACTGACAGTTCCTGATGAAGCATTATCAGCAAAGAGTCTGAATCAAAGTACAGCCAACTAACTACCTACTACACTTTAAGGTCATGAAGGAAAGAACTTCTGTAACTCCACTGACAAGTAAAGACAGGATTCTTTCTGTAAGGAAAAAATGCTCTTTAGCCTAGCATACCAAAAAATGTTAAATCTCAAGCCAATGATAACTAACCTGTTTTATTTTCAGCTACAGTTTACTATATTCATTAAAAATATAGTGATGAGTAAGGGCCATTTTACTCATTATGAAGATGCAAACCCTATTTAACCACAGAGCATACACAGGCAGCCACAGCCAATCTCAGTTCTTCCCTGAATGTATTGTATGACACACCACATTTGCGGACATGTCACATATAGGCTATGTGGTGCTTTATTCTGGCATAATGTTCCCCTATTCTAGTGTAGTGCATTTTTGCTGGGGTACACAGCAGGGGAAGCCTATTTTCTTCTGAAAGCCAAAGTTTTCTCTGTGTTCCCCCAACCCACTGCTATTGTGACCACATTAATCTTGCTCCTTCCTTTGCTGCCACCACCTATACCAGTTGAGTTTGCTGGTCAACAAGACCTTAGCATCAAATTTACATTTTTAGTTGAGTACTTTTCAACAGCAGCATGTGACATGGTCCTAAGTAATAACCTCTTTTTTTTTTTTAAGGAATCATAACAAATAATAAAGATGGGGCTCTCCTTCCTCTAATGTCTGCTAATATGTCAGCGTGAATTGGTGGTCAAGGAGTAGCTGAACTCACTCGCTCTACAGCTGTGATCTTACCTTCAAATGGATGCTCAGTTGCTTTTGCCATCACTGGAGGAAGGGATAGTTGGTGCTATACAAGAATCATTCTGATTATCATTAACAGAAAATGGCTGTCCGCTTGGACAGTCATGACAAGGGACAGGGATGATGATGAGTTCTAGTCTGTTTGAATATTGCAGTGTTCTGCTGGACTTATCTGAGATTGTAAAAAGATTTTCTCTTAAACTTAAGAGATAGTCAGATATGGCTGACATGTCATATTACACATATGGAGGAAGGGTATATTATTCCATTTTGAAAGGATATTTGATCATCACTATTAACCATAGAAAGCAGTCTTTTGATATAGCAGTGACTTCCATATTTATTCAAATGCAAAATTTCCTTTCCAAGGCAAAGGCTAATTACAAACATTTTAACTACATTATGTTTTTAACTCTTATAATTATGTTTTAATAATGGTAATTTTTAATTCTTTTTAATTTTTGTACTTAATATTTTAGTTGTATTTTATAAATTATTGTAACCCACCTTGAATCTCAATCTTGGGAGGAAGGCGGGATATAAACCCAGCAAATAAATAACTAAATAAATAATGCAAGGGCAACTAGGAGCCGGAGGAGCTCGCTCAGTGTAGACTGTCTAACCTGATACACCTTGAGACAGGACAGCTCCATGATGGGGCATCCCATTTGCTGCATAGCCACTACCTCAGATTCCAGAGTTCCAGGCGACCATATTTCCCTTGATGGTTACAAGGAACCAGCTTCAAGGAATGTGATTCCCTTGGGTAGTTTTGCCACTGGCAATGCCAATAAGGCCAGGGAAGTTGGTTTTGGCCTCTTCTACTATTCTTTGCTGTCAAAAATATTGTCACAAAAATATTGTGAGGGCTTGGTTACAAATATCTCTGAAGTCTAGGTTAGTATATGAGAAGACTATCTTGCACTGGGTGGCCATTCATTCATATGAGCCCCCACATGCAGACTGAAAAACTGAAACAGGTTTTTATCACCCTATCTGCTGCTTGTGAGAACAGGGCCTCAGATACACCTGCCTGCCACTTGTGCTATTGCACTGACATTTGCTGTAGATTGCTAGGCTTTTTAAAAATTATCATTTGATTAGACCTATTCCTATTTCCAACAATTTGTATGGCTTAACTGTGTAAGATTTCCTAACAATCATCTATTAGAAATCCTGTGATGATTATGGATCGTGGGACCTGTGCATACCAACACCGTGTATACAATTATGCATGACACCGGGTATTATTCTTTTTTGCATACATCTGAAGACACATAAATTTTATTCTTATGACTTTCCCTTTGAACAGGAAGAATCATGATGGCTGAGCATACATGTGCAAAGTCACAAACTAAGTTACAGAATGGAAGTACACACAGCACCAATCCCATATATATAGGATTGTGGGGCAGTAATTGTGTAGAATGATCTTTGTTTTGTTCATCTGTCTTGGTACGCATTCAAAAACAGTAAACTTTCTCAATTTACCAGCCATCCTTTTCCAACATATGATAAAACATGGTAAATCTTCTAACTACAATGAGAGTTTATAGCATAGGCAAACACATCATTATCTCTAAAAAAATATACATTCTACCTATAGGAAGACCTGGATTTCTGAATGTCAATCTCCTGCTTTCTAGGAGAGAAACAATGGTTTGGGGTTGATATTTGGGGGTGGGGGGTGCAGGGTGTATAAAGAGAAGAAAATAGAGAAAAGTTTAGCTAAAGTACACCTAATTATTCTGGTGCTTCAGATGCACCCTGGGGGAAAACATATTTTTTCAGCATACTCCATTCTCCATGATGCATCTGAGCTGTAGCACTGGATTACAAATAGGAAAAAAATGATAGTCAATATTGGATTAAACACTAGTTTCATGGATTTTACACAGTGGAGAATGGAGCCACTCTCACAAGCCACAGTTTAAACCTAGAGCAATTTATTCATTCCACCAAAACGGATCAATGTAACAGCTGTAAAGTTTGAACCAAGACAAAGGAAGACAAATAAATTTATATTATTCCCAACACCTTTTGGGATAAAAGCTCTTATTCTGGGGAACATTCTGGAAACAATTTAAATATTTCCGATGCCTTTCAAAAGGCTGTTTTTTCCAACTTTTACACCTTTTAGTCTCAACATGAGAATGGCAGGAAAAAATGTTTTGGGGAATGTGCTGGTGCAGCTGTTCTTTTATTTGCCCCTTTCCACTCATCTTCCATCAATATACAGAAAAATTTGAAATTAGGATTTCCGTGCTTCATCTCCTCCAACACAGGTTTCGTTTCCCTAGTTAGTGAATAAGGGGTTGAAAGGACAATAAAGCCTAAGGATGTTTGACATGTTCCAACACCAAGTGTTCTCTAAAACAACTGAGCAGGAAGTCTGAAATATAAAAAGTGACTCACTCTTAGCTGAGAGAACCGTGGTGGTTTCTGTGGGGGTTCCTCATATGGTCTGTCTGCCAGCGAGGCTATTATACGTTTGCGATGCCCAAGAAGATTTACCTTCAGCACCTGAAGAAAAGGAAAGAATTGTTTAAAAAACCAATATCACAAAACTATCCTATGTTGTGCCTTGTCAATATCAAAACAGTCCTGCAGGTATCAAAATTTTGATCTTAACTGGAAATGAAGGACTTACATTTACTAGTTCTAGTTCCCAGAGGTTTTTCACGGAGTCTATAGAGCTGTAGCCACTTGACAGAAATGATTGAATGTAGTCTTGCAGTCCCAAGGAGTCCAGCCAGGCAGGAACAGAAGGCTGAGTTCCATCACAGCCCAAGGATTTCACCTGTAGACAATGCAAGAGAGAAAAGTATTTACACTGTATAAGACTCATGAGTTACTGGAGCTCATAAAACAGAATCCCAGTACCTCTTTTCTCTCCAAGGGAAAAAAAGCATGTGTGCGTGGGAACTTGGAACACAAAAGTAGTTGGAGTAAATGTTTAATATTTTCCCAGCCATTTGCATCTCTGTTCCAAAATATCTCCAAAACTCTGTTCCAAATCAACTCAGCACTTCTTTTTTTACTGAAAAGGGCTTGTCACATTTCAATTACATGCAATGCCTTTGCCTCACTGTTCCATTAATGAGGTCAAAGTGTGTTGAGACCCTATAAGAACAGATAAACTGTGATCCTAGCCTTCAGCCTAATTTCATATGGCCTTTTGCAAGCTACTGCATTTGAATTTTGGTAAGAACAACCTGTCTCTTCCCAGGCCTCATTGATGGGGAAGAGTTGGGGGGAAAAGCGAAAGGGGATTTTCAAAGATGGAGGGTGGGAGGTACCACCTACTTTTGGCCCTGATCATTGCTGGTTTCAGCCCAGTTCATCATTCACATTAGTCCAACATATTATCATCAAAGGAATATGGTCCTCAAGAGAAAAAAAACTCCCACCCAAGAGACAAAAGATAAACCTATCAAGATATCAACAGATCCCAATTCTATATATCAGTAGAACAACCACCTTTGCAAGTAGAACTAAATCCAAAAAGCACTAGTCTATCTGCTTATGTAAGAATGTACCAGCTCTATGAAATGGCCAAGAATTAGGAAAAAAACATTCATTTCTGGTTCTTTGCTTTTCAAAAAGCAGACAATATTAAGTAAGCAAACTAGTTTTCCTGACTTACTGCTTGAATCTATTTGAAGCAGACTGTTTTGAATGGAACACTAAAAATTCTATTCTAGGAGGAGTCATTTCACTCACATAAAATCTTAATGCTCCATTCAGTACAAAGTACAGTTGTAACATTTGGAAACACCCTATATTTTCAAGTAATAGAATCACATAAGAGAAGGCTTTATTTGGTGCATTTTATGTTTGTATTAGCAACCTTGCGGGACTGAGGCCCTTCACTGTTGACACAAATAGGGAAAAAGCTGGTTTTGTGGCTTAACAATTCCTTAGCACTTAGCTACTATCAGCCTAACTAATGCTGCAATAATGGTTTTATCATGGGACACGCTAGCCAGTGCACAATGTTTGAGCCTGCTCTGGTCTACAAACACATTGTTTTCTGAGAAGCAGCAAAAGCTTATGTTGCTCTGCTTACCTCGCAACTGCTCACTGTTCAAGATCAGTCTGACTCAAATGTTCAATGAAAAACAAGTATCCTCTATTTCTTGGATTTTCTTGGTTGGTCTGTAGATTGTTTGGAGGTTGTGTTTTCCTTATCAGCTTCCCTATTCTGTCTGCGACTCCTTTGATATATGGTAAAAATACCTTCCCTTTGGGTGGGTTTTCTTCTTCTTCATTCCTATGTTTTTTTCTGGGTCTGGCTGCTGGAAGTAGCTTGTGGTGAATCACAGACAGAATAGGGAAATTGATGAGGAAACACAGCCTCCAAACAATCTAAAGACCAACCAAGAAAATCCAAGAAATGCTACGCTCAGCTAAGGACAAAAGAGACCCTCTCACAGCTGCAGTTTACCACATACCATGCAGCTGTGGACAAGTTTACATAGGGACCACAAAATGCAGTGTGCAAACATGAATCAAGGAACATGAAAGACACTGCAGACTGGGCCAGCCAGAAAAATCAGCAGTAGCAGAACATGTTATAAACCAACCTGGACACAAAATGCTATTTAAAAACATAGAAATTCTGGACCAGGTCAACAACTATCATGTCAGAATGCACAGAGAAGCTATTGAAATCCATAAATACCTGGACAACTTCAACAGGAAAGAAGAAACCTTAAAAGTAAACACAATCTAGCTCCCACTTTTGAAGAACAATAGAATAAAAACTCAACCCAGGAATTCCACCCAGGGACAGGGGGATTCCCAGCAGATAATGGACCATCAACCAACCATTAGCCAATCAGACACTAACGAGCCTTGCATTTCCATACCCAGAAACTAACCATTCCATTATACAAATTTACATATATTCTCCAAAAGAGGTTTACAGCATATAAACTCCATATACACTCCTACCCAACCATTCTCTGAAGATGCCAGCCACAGATGCAGGCGAAACATCAGAAAGAAACTATTCCAGAACATAGCCTCACAGCCTGGAAAGAACCCAAGTAAAATCTATGGATGCCTGCAGCGAAAGCCTTTGACTTCACATATCCTCTATTTCTTACTGAGCACTTCTCTTCCCAATACAATTAGTACAGCAAAATGTAATTTGCTTCTGTAAAATGGTCTGTCCATTCTTAATTATCAAGTCCAGCATATTCTAAGGATGCTTTAACTGAGTTTGCATGTGAAGATATGCGTTATTTTAACCTTGGGAAGGGAACGTGCAGCCTGTAGAAGTTTTCTGCGATGCTGTGGGTCACTAATACCAATCTCCCGAAGGTCCTGATCTTCCATGACATTACAGCCCTGCAGAAAGATGAGAGATAGATGGAAAGGAGGCTCAGCAGTGGCAAGGAAATAAGGTACAGCATCTTTTAATCCAACCTGTGTTGAGTCCCACAGTTCTGCATAAACATCATGTAAATGTAGAATTTGGTACTGAATGCAGAATTTAGTATCCTGAGAATCTCACCTTGATATTTTAAAGCAAATTCTACTTTATAGTACTTAAGGCTGCAAAAGCTATCCTTGAAGACGTGTGCAAAAGTACAGAAGCCAGAGGGAATTGAACTTTCTAGTTGTAAAGATTTTTTTACAAAGCAACAAATTATGCAAATAGTGACATTTACATAAAATGTATACAAAATCAGAAGTTCATTTTTCTTGGCATTAAAATGTGGTTTATCTAAGTAAAGAATCATTATTTTGATCATAGTTTCATATTCTCCCCAGATCTGAGAATGGGGAACAGCAAGAAGCCCTTAGAAGGACAAGTTACTTACCTGTAACTGTAGTTCTTCAAGTGGTCATCTGGAAAATCACACAATTAGGTTACTGCACCTGCACAGAACAGCATTTGGAACATTCTAAAGCAGCCAGCAAAGCTTTTTGGCGGTAGCTCTGCCCGCCTCCCTGTGGTACATAAATACTAAGCCCACCAAAAGCACCTCAGTTCCATGTCCACCACATAAGCAGTATCAATGAAACCAAGGAACGGCAGGACACATGAGAGGAGGATGGTGGGTTTGTGTGATTTTACAGATGACCACTCAAAGAACTACAGTTACAGGTAAGTAACCTGTCCTTCTTCATCATGGTCTCTGTGAATCATGCAATTGGGAAATTAGCAAGCTACACCGTACAGGTGGTGGAGTGTCATGCATAAACCAACATAGTAACTCAGCACACTAGAAAGAAACAATACACAAGACACATGGTAAGGTTCAAACAAGAGGTTGAGTATTGGAGTCTTAGTTGCATAGGACAAGAGAAAAGCAAGAATAAGCAGTTCAGGCCAATAAGACACATCAGTAAAACAAGATCCTGTGGTTACAGCAGGGTAAAGGCACATCACTTAAGAAATAAGAAAAATACAGGATACCACCAGAAAATAACAGTGACTGAATAAGGCACAAATCAATAAAAATGATAAGCATCATAGCACATGCTCTATAAAAACAATCAGAAAAAACAAATCACTTATCAATGGCAGGAATACATAATATCAACACAGCTCTGCCAAAACCAGTATCAGTCTTAGAATCAGTATCAATATGATAATGGGAAACAAAGGTCATGGACTAGGACCAAACAGCAGCCTGCCAAACAATGGACAAAGGAACACTGCCAAAAAGGCAGAAGAAGCTGCAACAGCTCTGATGGAATGTCCTCGAGCCCGAGGAAGTTTAATGTGAACCAATTCATAAGCAAGCTGGATTGTTGAGACCACCCACTTGGATAGTCGAGTGTGTGGAGCTTTTGCTCGAGTTCAGTCATAGGGTTTCTGAAGAAAGCAGGGAGTATAATATCTTGATTCAGATGGAAAGCAGAAACCACTTTCATAAGATGGCCTTATCTTCATGGAAACGAAGATACGGCTGGTCCACACAGAGCACACACAATTCACCAGCTTAACGAGCTGAGATGATTGCCACTAGGAATGTAGTCTTCCATGGGTTTGAGTGGACGTTGACACAACTGAGAAAAAACCAGGTCTTGAGACAGGAGGATGCCCTTGAGAAACTTTTTCACAAGAGGATCTTGAAAACAAGAAGCACGTCCAGACAAGAGGAAGTGGTGAGAGAGAGCTAGCAGATAAGCTTTGACAGTCAATACCGAGAGACCAGTGTCAGAGAGAGAGAACAGGAATTCAAGAGCATCCCAAATACCAGCTCACTCTGGAAAACGGCCATTGTTCAACAAAAAAGAAACAAAATGCTGCATCAATAGGTGTAGGAATGGACAGTTGATAGTTGGTGAGACGCGCCAATGATGTCCTGGCTTTGTCCATCAAAGGAAGAGCCTCCATGCTGTGAGTTTCAGCATTTTGAGGTCTGGATGAAGTACCTGGCCATCGCACATTGAGAGGAAGTTGGGCCAGCGCTTGAACGTCCAATTCGATAGAGACAGAAGGACTGCAAACCATGGTTAGCAAGGCCACTATGGGGTGATCAGAATGGCTCAAGCACAGTCAGTGCGGAGTTTCACAATGACTCTGGAGATCAGAGGAAAATGTGGAAACACATACAGTAGGGGGCTGTTCCATTTGAAGAGGAAAGCATCCACTTGGAGTCCGGGTGAGGAATCCAAGAACAAAACTCTCGACACCAAGTGTTCCCTGCGCTCACAAAGAAGTCTACCTGAGTATTCCCCCCATTCAGAGAATACTGGTAGGAGGACATCCTGGTTTTGAATGATTCAGGGCATCTGCTATGGTGTTTTTGGTACCAGGAAGATGTATTGTTGAGATCAGGATACGTTTCGACAGGCACCAGTTCCATACCCAAAGAGTGAGCAATGTCGGGGTGCGGGATCTCGTGCCTCCTTGCTTGCTCAGATAATACATCACAGTGGTATTGTCTGTGGGGACCCTCTTTGATGGTCTGAAGAAGGATTTTTTGTGGTCCACCATGAGACTGTGGGAGTCCAAAAGAGAGAGTGTGTAGTTGATGTTGAGTAGAGGTTTTTCTCAACTTTGAATGATGAACAGCCAGTTGACCAGATAGGGAAGACATTGACTTCTTGTTGTCGCAACCAAGCAGTGCATACAGCCATACAATTTGTAAAGACACGTGGAGAGGTGAAAAATCCAAAAGGTAAAATGCAGAAACAGCTTTCCTCCTATGGCAAATGAAAGAAAATGGTGATATTCCCAGATGCCAAATGTGGAAATATGCATCTTTTAGGTCAAGAGTTGCCATCCAGTCCCCTTTTTGCAGAAGAAGAAAAATTGTTGGAATTGTTACCATCCAGAATTTCTTTGGGCAAATGTAAGAGTCAAGCTTTCTCAAGTCCAGGATGCGGCGAAGACCTCTGTCTTTTTTTTTTTTGTGTCAACAATGAAATAACAGGAATAAAAACGTCAGTGTGCAACTGAAAGTGGGACGGGTTCAATTGCTTCTTTTTCCAACAAGGAAGAGACTTCTTGTTGGAAGGAGGAGTAACAGAAAAGAAACCATTGGGTGGGAGGTTGTTGAATAGCTGTGGCACACAATGTCTTGCACCCAGGAGTCAATGGTAATGGCTTACCAAGTGGCGAGGTGGTGAGAAGGCCTGTTGCCAAAGAAAATTCCAGAGGGAAAAGAAGGAAGGCCCAACATCAAGTCAACGTTGATGTTTGGTGGAATCAGTTGCCTTCTTCTTGAGCTCTGAGTGGTAGCAAGATGGAGCTTTGCAAGGAGGCAGAGGGGGAGCAGATTGATCAGACCTCTGTCTATAGTACTGAGTTGGACTGGAACCTCTTTGAGTGGAGGATGGCCTACACCAACTATAACAGGACTTTGCTTGGTATCACAGTTGCATTGGGAGACCAAACTTGCGGGCAGCTATCCTCATCTTTTGGGTCAGCTCAAGCTTGTTGTCTGTTTCTTTGTGGAAGAGCCCCTCCTTGTCAAAAAGCATATCTTCAATGACAGATCTAGCCTGAAAGACCAGGAGTGACGACGCAAAGCAACTGAACCAGCGATGGTCTTAGCATCATTGTCCACAAAGTGGCAAGCAGAATAGATCGGTTGACCACTAGAGAGTGAGCCCCATTGTAAAGGGCTATGGCCAGTCGCTTTTCGTCATCAGGTAACTTTTCCAACAAAGGAAGCACTCATTCCCACAGGTGTTGCTGATAAGCTGAGTAGCTGGCAATTCTGATTTTAAATGCCATAGAGGCATAGAATTTCTTAGACCAACTGTTTGTCCTCATGGTCTACAGAAGTGGTGTGAATCTTCTGTAGAGACTTGAACTTGGAAGCCTCAATGATGATAGAGTTGGGTTTTGGATGTTGAGAGAGCCAGTCAGCTTTGGGTTTGAAAATCTGGTAGAGTGTGTCAATTTTCTTGGAGGTGGATGGAATAAAGAAGATATAGACCAGAAGTGGTGAGCTATATGCAAAACTGAAGGAAGTAACGGAATAGAAGGGGGGGGGGGTCAGAACTTTTGTTTGGCTCCAACCATAAACAGAATTGGTGGGTTCATCCTCAGAATGATCCGTCTTTAAGTCCAAGGCTTTAGCCATTTGAACGATCTGCTCCACAAAAGCAGTGATGTCATCAGTTGGAAATGAGGATTCATGTTCCCCCGGGGTCTGAGGCAAAGAATCAATCATTGTGGTGTTTCACAATCCCTAATGGATATATCTGGGTATTTGGAAGAGGAGTGTCTAACAAGCATGGCCATGATCTGACCGATGAGAGAAATGAACTAGTTGAGTGGTAAAGGTCTCCTTGTGGACAGCATTGGCGTCAAGTGGTGCAGGCTGGTCAGCCACAACATGGAGAGGGGAACTGTGCTGAGGCAGGAGTCAACGATATTTCAGAATAGGGTGAATTATAATTGAACGGGTAACTTAAGAAGAACGAGAATGATGCTTTTTCTTGGCCAGAGAACATCTGTGAGATGAGGAACGGTGCCGCTGGAGGAGGTGATATTCCCAGTCATAGTATGGATTGTATACATAGAGACACTTAGGATTGTCATAATAGGAGTCGTATGAGGATGAATGATGGTGTCAAATTCAAGCGGTTGTGTCGATTATGATGGCAGCCAAATTTGTGTTGATGCCTACAGCACCCATGCCTGGAACTGATATTGGGACATGCAATAGATTTATTCTGTAAAGAGCTGAGATGTAGCAAACAGTCTGTAGTTTGCTGCAGAGTAAGCTAGCAGCAGTTTGCAGAAGCTAGCTGGGTAAATGTATCAGTGTTGATTAGCTCACAGCCCTGGAGCACAGCTGGGCTGGACTGAGAGCTAAGCAGTCCTGTTTTGGATCTCACTGTGTGAAGCTGTCCTGTTTAGGATCTCACAGTGGGAAGATGTTTTTCTTCTGCATGTTGTATATATCTGTAAATATACTTCCAAGTCACACCCTCCTCCAGGGACTGTGTCCACAGTTTGGAGGTACTCCTGGACTCGTCGCTCCGGATGACAAATCAGGTAAATATGATGGTCAGGAGCGCCTGTTATCAGCTTCGGCTGATCCACCAGCTGCACCCTTTCCTGGAAGTCAGGGACTTTGAGACCGTGGTACATGCTCTGGTAACCTCCCATCTTGATTTCTGTAATGTACTCTATATGGGGCTACCCTCGTGCTTTGTCCAGAAACTTCAGCTAGTACAGAATATGGCAGCCAGACTGGTCTCAGGTACCTCTAGAAGAGACCATATAACACCGATCTCAAGATCACTTCACTGGCTGTCCATTAGTTTCCAGGCCCAGTACAAAGTATTGGTTATCACATTTAAAGTCCTAAATGGCTTGGGTCCTACCTATCTTCAGGACCGCCTCCTTCCATATAATCCTCCCCGTGCACTCAGGTCCTCTGGGAGGAATCTGCTGCAACCTTTAAAAACTAGGCTCTCATCGACCTCCCAGAGGACCTTTTTGGCTATTGTTCCCAGATTATGGAACGGATGAGATCCATCACATTACCACCTTAAATAGCTTTTAAAAAGCTCTTAAGATAGATCTCTTCCAGCAGGCCTTTCCTGAATAGATACCCGGCCATCAGAGAGAAAAAATCTTATTAGTCTGATCCCATCCAGCTTTTTTATTGTGTGTGTGTGTTTTTTTAGTATCTTTAGTAATTATTAAGTATGTTTAAAATGTTTAATTATTTAATTGTATTTTAAGGGGTGGGTGGGATGGAGGGGTTTGTATGTATATTTTAATGCTGTAAGCAGCCCCGATTATTATTCCCAAGTAAAGAGAAGTTTATTTTAGACACAAGCCTGTGCCTGTGCCTTTATTCATATGCCTGAAGGAACAACACTCTGCTGTTTATTTTTGCTGCCTGGACCTGTTTAGATACCCAGTGTGTGCCAACACCTGTCAGGAACGGCTCAGAGGAATAGGACCAATCTGACTCTGTCGAAACAGAACAGGAAGCACAGCATTTCGGTGGACATGGCAGAGACACAGTACGGTGTCAAGGCTTCAGCTGTTTGGCCACTGGAAGAGCCTTGTCGATTACTATGGGCCGTTTGCTGCAAGGATTCCACAGCGACTGGAACAGTGGACTGTGGTACCTCAGAAGTGACAGGATCCTGCTCAGCCACAGGTTCATCAGGGATCTTGATTTGGATTATAGTCAAGGGTTCAACAACCGGTTGAGATGGAGAGGTTGGCATTTGAACCAGGGTCCTGATCGGTGTAACAGCAGGAGGTAGTGGTTTTTCTGCCAGAAGAGAAGAGGGCCAGCCAGCCAACTTATCCTTTTTTTTTTTTTATGTTTCTTCTTTTCCTTGGACCAGAGAAGGTCAGCCCTGACTGACTTTTCCAGAGTTGCAGGTATCAGAATAGGCAATTCCTGACCCTTTGAATGCGGAGGTGTGGCAGTAGCTTCTGATGAAACAACATCACCGTGAGATCTCTTTGCAATGGAGGTGTGGGGCAGCCACCTCGCCACGTGAATGCTTCTATGAGGAATGAGTTTTCAAAGCCAAATTGGAGTGAGAAGTACCAGGCAGAGAACGTTGAGGTAAGTGCCTGGGTGGTTCCTTCAAGGCAGTCGGTATCGACACAGCTTGAGTCTTTGAGTCTCGACGTTGATCAAAACCCTTTGCTTGTCGAGAAGATGGTGGAGTGTCAGTCTGTTTCAAGGACTGCTCATACAGCAGTGTTGACCCTCGATTCCCTGTTCCTTTGAGCCTGCAGAGTGAAGGCCTTGCAGTGTTGACACGAATTGACTACAGGAGCTTCACCCAAGCAGAGAAGACACTTCAAATGTCCATTGTGGCCCGGAATCTGTGCTGCAAACTGAGCAACGCTTAAATAAAACTGAAGACATACCACAATCAAAGAAAGGAAATCAAAAGAGAAACTGCTAGAGAAAAACATTTTGTAGCTACTAGTGCGGCAGATGGAAAAGAACTGAGATGCTTTTGGTGAGCTCAGTATTTATATACCACAGGGAAGTGGGCAGAGTTGCCTCCAAAAAGCTTTGCCTAACTGCCTTAGGATGTTCTGAATGCTGTTCTCTACAGGCACAGTAATCCAATTGTGTGATTCTCAGAGAGACCATGATGAAGAATAAAGTCTTATGGCTGGTGGTCAGCTGTATATAATTCCTTTTTGCCCCTTCAGAATCTCCTCCAGATTTATTATAGCAATATAGAATTTTCCTGGATGCATATTTGTGCCATAAATACAGTGTTAATAAAGAGTTGTGGGAATACCGTTTTTCAGAAAATGGACTTACTCCCTTAACTATCATTACTAATGTGATAGATATGTCAAAAGTATATGTAGCCACAATGAAGCCTGACGGCTGGATTAGTGCAATCCAGTGGTATGTCGGATTTCCCTTGATGCTGCTCTAAAAGTTGCAGATACTCCAGAAAGCAGCCTTGCGGTTGTTGGGTGCCATCTTGCATTGCCATGTAACACCTTTACTGAAGGTTCTGCCCTGAGTGTTTATTTGCCACTGGGCCAAATTCAGAGTTTGGGTACAAGTCTATAAAATCCTAAACAATTTAAGACCAGGACATCTGAGAACATGCCTTCTCCCTTATCATTCTGTGTGCTCACTGAGATCTTCATTGAGAAAACACTTCTGGTGGTTCTATGTGGGTCTGAGATCCGATTGGGAAGCCATGGAGTAGGGCATTTGCCATATTGGCTCCTATTACCTCCATTTGAGATTAGCAATGTGTCTACCCCTTCTCTGTTTTTGGTCCGCTTGGGAGATCTTTATTTCCAAACAAATATTCCCTAACTAATAAAAAACAGCCAAATTATTAATTTATTAATGTATTTGTCTTTACAATGAGATTTTGTATTTATCTGTTTCAATCCAGTGTACACTGCTCTGAATCTCTGATATGGAGCAATTTATAAACTCAGTAATAAAATTTAAAAAACGCAAATGTTTTAGGCAACTTCTGGCTAGTACATATAATGAATACCTATAATAAGTACCTACGAGTACCTATAATGAACACACATAAAGGAAAGCAGGATAAAAAACTACTATTTATTGTACTGTGTTTTTAGCTAGTGTTGTTTTTAAATGTTGTGAGCTGCCTTGTGTCTCATCATAGGAAGAAAGACAGGATATAAATAAATAATAATAATAACAATAATTATAGATTTAAACAACTGCTTACAATATAAAATAAATGACACACAGGGAGAAAGAAATGGGGGAGAGAGAAAAATAAGGATGCTGATATATAAGTTTTTTCATACTGTTGCATAATGAAATCATATAATGATCAGGCATGCCATTAGCCAGAGACAGTTCTGTAACAGGAGGTGCTCAATGGCAATCGGTCTCAGCCAAGACAAAGGAGAAGGCTTTGTTTTATCACCTTTTCCACTGATGCAGCCAGCCAAGTAGATGTGATATGAGTAGATGTGATGACCAGCAATATAACCTTCTCCTATATCAGTGGATGATTTTTAGTAATATTTAAAAATGTTTTGCTAGATCTATACCCCCATGCTTTGCAGCTGAAGCGCTTCTCTATGCCTGCAGTATGAGCAGCAGACCTGTGTGAGCTTTCCTCAACTGTACGTTTTTCTCCTTTTCTATCTGCTGGAACACAAGACCCTTTAAAATACAATCAAACAGGGAGAATCGGGCAGGAGAGGGAGTGCTCCAGCACTGGACTCTCCAATGTGTCCAAAGCCCTGCCAGGCTCTAGCTGACAAGACTGAAATACTAATGGGGCTGTTTTTCATCTCTTTCCTCCTCTGCCAGGCTTGCTTTATCTCTTTCTCAACAACTACTACTACTCTTCTGCAAACAGTAGAAAGAAAAGAGAGAGGACACTTCCCTCTTTGTCCAGGTTGTGCAATCAGGGCTTTGATCCTGTGCATCTAGACCCTTCCCCATACATACCAGCACCAAGGTTGGAAGTTTCAACATGAGGGAGTGGGGGTCACTTCAGAAACCTCTGGGAATAGCTGGAGGAACCTGATATTGTATCTCTCCCTCTGAAGTTGAAACTTCATCAAACACTCTAGAGGAGCAGATCTACTTCTTTCTACGACCCCTGGGTACTGTACATTCCTGGGACAAGAGGGATGTAGCCTTAAGAATTTTCATTTCCTTTTCTTAACAGTAGGGGAATTGTGAAATGGAGTATAACTGTTCTCTTGTGGGAAGATTACTGCTGCCCCCATCCCACTAAAACCCGTCAGATGTCACACTTGGGAGAAACTGCGGGAATATAGCACTAATGGATAAATGGCAGTTGAGGCAACTATTTAAAAGCTAAGCCATTTGATTCAAAAGCATGATGGAAACGTAAGCACAACTTTTTTGCACTGAACATTTTCTCTAGTACTAGAATTGGAAAGAAGAGAGGTTCACCACAGCCTCTCTGTGAATCTTTTAAATAAGGTTCTGTATTCTGCTGCCTTCCATTAGATTGCTTGTTAAATGTCTGACATACAGCTACATCTTCAATATACAGTACCAACTTTGAATTTGTTCTAAAGCTGCAGTCATGAAAATGAGTTTGGGTTGTGGTTTTGCAAGTGTAATGCTTCTTTTCTCAAAGTCTTCCACTATCACCACTATATTTCAGTTGACAGCACTGAAGAAGCCACTGCAGCAAGGGTCTGCAACACTCCCCAGTGGTTTGGGTCAGACTGCATACAACCTACTTTTCCTGTTAGCTCCACTGCATCTCTTTCCATCCAGTAAATTTTAGCAGATTGATTTACATGACCTTCCCATTTCATACATGCTTGGTTTCATCAGTCATCTCTTTGATCACAGTTTAACAATCCAGTATACCCCCAATGTAGCTTCAACTGCCTGCCCTTTTCTCCTAGTCAGCCTTGTTAGTGCATTGCACTGCATGCAGGGAAAGCTCATCTTTGCTTGAACTCCCTTGAGGGCCAGAGAGAAAAAATTGAATTTATTTTTGAGCACGCCAACCATCTGAGGAAGGTCAATATCACTGTAATCTATCATGCATCTCCATGGAGATGGAAGCAACCCAGCCCTCTCCAGAGCAGTGACTTTCATCATTACACACTCTTTATAAAGCTCATTATCCCCATATATGAAGTGTGGAGGAATGAATGAGTACACGTTACTTAAATGAAGCCAATGTTCAATAGCCACTGTGCTATAGATCTTTTATTAAAGGAAGTACAACTCAATTTGCAGAATAGCTGTCCTATTCTTGAAACAGCTAGAGAACAAAAACTACCTTTGTAATACATTGTTTGCTTTTGAAATTAGCTACTGGTTGACCACTGTATGAACACCATGTTGGACAAGACAGGCCTTGAGTCTGATTCAGCTCCATCTTGAATATACACCAGTGCTCAGATAGACATAAAAAGAGAGAACCCCAAATTCAACTACATTTTCACATCATAATAGCAACTTCTACTTCCCTCCATACATTTGTCATAATTAAGAATTATAATTCTTTTCTGGACAGACAGGTGAATAGATGGAATAGGCTTTTCAGACAAAGGTACAGACCTATAAATAGCAGAGAAGAGGAGAATGAAAGATCTTGACATCTAATGTTAATGTGGGTGGTGGGTGGGAGGAGGTTGTTAACTGGTATAATCCTCCGCATTTTTATAGCACAAAGGGCAAATTGCACATGAATTCCTAGGTTGTATACTAAAATCATGTCCATAAACATATGATAGAATATAGAGGTAAAATTTCTAAGATACTGGCTAGGAACCAGTCTATATGATGGAGCACCTCATCCCACATGAACTTGCCTATCAATTATAATAATTTTTGGAGGCCTTATCCCACATCCTGACACAAAGAAAGGAACAGCTGGTGTGGAAAAAGGCCTTTCTAGTGGCAATGTCTGTCAGGAAATGACATGGATGTGACCACAAGATGGAACTGTAAGCTTAGTTATGAAAGTAGTTAAGCTCCAGTGGCAGGTGTGTGTGTGAGTTAGCACTTGAGAGTATGCACACCTGAGATGCCTGATGTAACAGGCATTGTTTAACTGCCTATAAAAAGGAGATGGGAATTATCTCCAGTGTGGGTTTGTTGTGGATGGTGGTTGGCGAAGCAGTTTGTTTGTTTAAGAGAGATTGTCCTATACTCTGTATATTTATTGTAAATATACTGCAAACAAAGATTAAAGCCCTCAAGTTGAGTGAAGCCTGGCCTTGTTGCTGTCTTTATTTGGCAAGCCAGAGCTCAAGGCAGTGTGCTGGGGTGAAGGAATTTTTCCTTCTCAGCCTGAAGTCTTTTTGCAGAAGTCTCTCCAGAAACCTTCTCCTTGGCGTCCTGTCGACGTGGAACAACTCTGCAGGTGGTTGTGGTGGACACAGCGCATCTTTCTACGCCCCAACAATGTCCTGGTTATGGAAATATCTCCCCTAGCAAGTTAAATTAGCCCCTCTGTTGATTATTTCTAGTGAGGCAGTTATCCTGTAGGGCTTTCAATTTATTTTAAATATGCCTGCTATTATTTCTCTATGATGCTTCTCTCCTAGACTCTTACATGCTTTAAAATTTTATACAATTAAGATTTGTACTGTTGTGAACTGAACTGGGGGCCCCCATCAGAAACAGAAGACGGTATAAGAAATTACTTTATAACCGCATACCATACAAATGCTTCACCATCTGAAACTCCCATGTTGTATCAACATGTTTAAGCAGTAGCAACTGAAGAGGCAGAAAAAGAAATTTCTCTGATAAATGTTTCCTTGAATACATTCTCAAGTTATCCCCCTACTGGTTTTAGCTTTATCAGTTAGTGGAAACTGCATGGGATAAATCAACTTTTATGAAAGCTGTTTGCAATAAACACAGTAATAAAATATTGAAGACTATTTGAAAGTGAATTTCCCATCTGCAGAAGGTGTGAGGCCAGATCATTCCTCTTTAGACATGAAATGACAGCAGTAATTGCACAATATGAGATGTAGGCCATCTTGGTATGAGAATACACATACAATGGCATGGAGTACAAATAGCACAAGATCAAACACTTTATTGTAGATACAGATCTTACATAGCAGGATCTACAATGCACACACAAGATGCTGTTTCTGTGTTTCATAAACACTAACTAGACCCAGTATACTATATACCATTTAAAAACTTCCCAAAAAATGCATGGTAGACCTCACGCCTGGTTGCCTGGGTCCTGTTGCAGTGCTGGCGGCAGCATCCTGCTGCTGCTGCCACCACTTGACTGCCCAGGTTCCGTCGTAGTGGCAGCAGCAGTGGTGTCCTGCTGCTGCTGCGAGTTGATTGCCTAGGTCCCATCGCAACGGGAATAGAAATGATATTACTGTATACACTTAAATCATAAGTAGGAATTGTGCAGCCCTGAAACATTGGTGAATTGGAAGGACCTGCAGTCTTACTAACTATAGCCAACACTGTAGCACATTGTTTGGTTGCTCCCAGTATGCAGATCGGGCATGAGTGGCAGGAGTGGATTGTGAGGTGGAGAGGGAATTTGCATGTGGGTGGTGATTGGCTGAGGGAGTGACAGGAGCAGCCAATCAGCACACTGACAGAGGCAACATACCTAAACCCATTGTACATACCCAAGAGGCGACATGCCTACATAACTAAGGCCATTGTGCATACCTAAGAGTTTTATATATATAGATTGCATTGTATTAGCAATTATATTTTAATCTATAAAAGTACAGTGGGCCCACAGTATCCATGGATGTTTAGTTCCAGAACCCTGCACACAGATGATCAAATCCCTATTAATAAAATGGGGTAGGGCAGCAACGGAGGCACTGGCAAGACCCAGCCACCAGGTGTGTATTCTTTGGGCTCCCCTACCCGCCAGTTGAGTATTTCCACTTTCGAGGAGGTGGCTGTGATGTTTCTGTTTGCTCATTCGCAAAGTAAACGTGGGCAGCTGGTGGGCACCCTGGAGGTGGGGAGCACAGAATGTGTGCCTGGTGGCTGGGGCTTGCTGCTGCATCTACTGCTGCCCTGAACCATTTTATAAATAAGGGACATGTGTACTTTGAATCCAAAATGTAGTGAGCAAGTATCTTTTGCTTACTACATTTATATCTCACCTTTCTGCCAAAAAAGAACACAAATGGCAGCTAACAACATTTAAATCCAAATAAAAAACCAAACATAAAAGAACAAATTCAAATCATGATTAAAATACATCAGTGAAAAGAAGCAGTGCCTTTCAGCTATAATCTTTTTAAAATGTCAGCTTTTTATACTTGCAATCAGTGTTGTGCTACCTTTGCCATTCTGAAAAATGAACAAAGGAACATTACTGCTTCTAATCATGAACTGCACTCCAACATTTCTCAGCATAAAGCAAGTTGGAGCACACCTCTATATCATTTTCCCCAAGTGGCAACAAGAAGCAGCCTTTGGCACCATGATGCTTTCTAGAGCATCATGCCTACAGCACTGCTGTAATAAAATGGGTAGGTCTCTTGAAAGCAGCATGGTCTATGATGTCTTGTGACTCATTCCCAGTGAATACCTCCATTCCATTCACTCAGTGAGCTACATTTAAATTGCCCTCTGCCTGCATTCACAAAGCAATGGTCAAAGCAGTGTTCTACTGTTGCTCTAATCCATCACCCAGCATTTCTCCCAACGTAGATCTCATGCAGGACAGTTAGCAGTATTTTAAATCCCTTCTGTGATGGAGAACACTTTCCAATTCATCATGTGCCATTGTAATCTGTTGTGTAGAATTTTTGGAGTGAGAACCAGGTATACATTTCTCAGACTATGATGCTTCAACAATGGCTTTACTCCACAACATACTTGCACTACAATCCTCTACATATAATATGCAACTAAGGTCCCTCTGAATTCAGCAAGCCTTACTTTCTCATCATAGGGTTGGGTTCCAGGAAGAAGCTTAGTATCTTGCTCAGACCTATGTTGTGCAAGCCTTTAGACAAAAATAAAGTGGTCTCTCTAGCAACAGCAGCTTGAGGACCTCCACTTGAACAACCTTTTGCTCCAGTCCTCAGTGCATTTTCTCTATACATTTTGTTTCACTAACAATTTAGAAGTAGAGGTTGCGGCTGGCAGGGTTGTAGGGACAAGAGGTTGGAGGACAAGGCTGTTTTCCCCAGTAGAACACCTGGGAGGGAATTTTCTTTACTGCTTCTCTCCCCTTCACTGCATCATTCCTTATAGCTGGGGATTTCCTTCCCCCTCCCTCATTCATTTTGTGAATCACCATTCTAAAGGGTACTTGCACCACATAATAGTCATTACAGGCTTATGCATTTGACCCTTCTAAACCATAACTGCAAAGATAAATCTTCACCATCTACTGAAATGGACCCCCTGCGTCTTCTTTAAGCCCAGAGTTCCGTACCTCCCTACAGTTGCCTATGAACATTCTAGAATCCAATTGGTTCTATGTGACTAAATGCCAAAGACTATTTTGGGTTCTCTGATGAGCAGGCAGAACTGAGCATACAGGTAGAAAATCCATAGGGGAGAGAAGGGTTTTTTTTACTTAATTGCTTCTGAGAGGAGATGTGCATTTTAAAACAGAGGGAAGTCTTCATTAGGTTGTCCTTCTTTACAAGCTTTTCAAAACAAGATGGATTGGAGACAGACAAAACCTGGCAGAAAATCTCTTAATGTAATCATGTGAACTGAAGCTCTGGAAAGTGATAAGGGACTGTTCTGTTTAGGTTTCTATTATTCTAAAAACCTTTGAAGAGACGCTACTGCAAATCAATCCAAGGGAGATCTGCACACCTACATATCACTATATAACACCTTTGTGGCAGAATTCAAAGACATAACTGTGTTAGTCTAAATCAGTATGCAAAGGGATCTTTGTAACACCTTTGAGACTGAGAAAGAAGTTGGTAGCATAAACTTTTGTAGACTTAAGTCTGTATTATAACACCCTATAACTCAGATAAATTCTTCAGAACCTAGAGAATTTGTCTGGCTATTTGTACTTCACAGTCCAAATCCACAAATGCAATTAAGATTTGACTTATTGCAGGCCTCTTACATTAAACATATATCTGGAGTGCTGACAATATTATTCCTTGACTAGAACCTCAGCCATCAATTAACCTAGGCCCATCATCGCTGATTGCCAGCCAATTTTCTCTCAGGACCCATTTTTTTTCTGAAGTGGTCAGAAAAAAAACCTTCACCTACATTTTGGTAAATAAAAAGCCCTTATCTCCACTAACGCAAAAACATGGTCATTTCTGACACTGTACTAGATGCAGAATGACTACTAAAGAATGTTTAAACTGAAAACAACACCAGGAAGTTCTTTTGATTTCTAACCTTATTTTTCACCAAGGCTTAGGCAAAGGGACGACCGTATATTCCGGTGTATAAGACTACCAGGTGTATAAGACGCCCCCCCCCCAATTTTTAAGTTACAATATAGAGTTTGCCTCCCCCCCCCATCCATCCAGCCAGCTCAGTGGCTGTAGAAGATGGAATAGTCTGTGAAATTAATGGACTGAGAACAGCTAAAAAAGCATGGGATACTTTGAAAAATCTCTGTGGTGTTCAATCTTTGGAAAGTAAGATTGCATTAATAATTAAGTTGATTAATATGCAGCTGGTTAATATGAAGCTATCAAATCCCAAATTTTTGAATGAGCACATTAATGATTTTAGAGCCACTTGCAAACTCCTGGAGAGGAAATCCCCCAAAGCTATGCAAATGGGAATCTTCCTGGCAAGTTTACCAAAATACAATCCCATAATAAATACCTTGCAATTAAAGAATGATTTAACTCTGCCAGAAGCTTTTATTCAGATAAGAGAATTTCACCATAGACAAAACTTGATGCAAAATGATAAGTTTGAATCCAGAAATTCTAATTTTAGGCTAACATCATTTTAATGGACTGTTTTTCTTCTCTCCTGAGCTAAATGGAGGGCCATTTAACACTTCAAAGCAGTCATTCTCACAGCAGGGGGAAGGATCTGCTGGGAAAACTGCCCAGGCAATTTTTACACTTCAAAGACAAGGCAGTCATTCTCATAGCAGGGGAAAAGATCTGCTGGGCCTATAAGACGACCCCCCACTTTTGAGGAGATTTTCAAGTGTTAAAAGCAGTCTTATACACCAGAATATATGGTATTTCAGAATTCTGTGTGCAATTTGGGGGAACAATAATATTTAGTTATGTATTATACAGTACTTGATTTTGTTGCACATAGTATAACCAAATAATATTTGGTTACATACTCTAAATATAATTTTGACAGAAATGCTTTAAACATGATTTTATAAAACTTCACAATACTAACAGCAGTGTAATATATCCAGGACAAATACGTATGTCTGCATATTTTTTTAAAAAAAGATCTAAGTGCCTTAGTTATGCATATCTGGTACCTAGAGCCATGGTTCAGAGCAAGCACCCACACATAAAAAACTAGAGATTCAGGCCAAAATATAGATGTTCTGGAGGGGTAATCATACGTAGTTTGAAACAATCCCTAAACAGTAGTCTTGTGCCAAGACAGATCATCTTTACTGTCATTTATTGAAACTAGTCAGCTGCATAGACCATGGTTTAAAATTGACTTGCCTCAATAAACCAGCTAAAACTAATTCAGCTTGCCTGGATTCAGACATAACATTAAACTATAGTTAGTTAAATGTGAAGTGAAAACTCTTTAACCTCTTCTTTATAACCATATTGGTGTGGGACAGTGGTGGGGAAAATATTGCCCCCAAACCTCAAAGTCCCTTGCCAGTCTCCCAAAGCTCTCCCTTTTAAAAAAAAAACCTGAAAACAAGTGAAAATACCCTTTCATCGCATCTCCCAAAATTACCTCTGTTCTTGGCTGGATTTTGACTATAAATAAATCACCATTTTGGCTGAGATACAGCTGAAAATGGAGATAATTTTGGCTCCAAATGGATGACTGCATTACTTGCCCATCCCTACTGAAGGCAAACCAAAACAGAGTCCACAAGCCTGCAGTACAGAGTAGGGGTGAGCATGGTGTGGTCTTAGTGCCACATCTTACTTCTGGTATTCTGTTTAGGGTTTGCTGGCTTTGTGGCAGGCTGTATGGGCCCTGACTGGTCCCGGTGTCAGAAAATTAGCTCCTAGATTCAGCAGCACTGTCCACAGAGGGCATTTTCTAAAATAAAAGCAAGGCATCTTGCCTCACAGAGTGTAGATTTTTAACTTTGCTGACCAGGTTACTGAATATTTCCTCAAACCATTTCCCCAATGCAGAATCAGATGAAGGGTTAGGACCATCAGAGTGAACATACTTTAAAAGTAACACTTCTAAACAAGGAAGTGACATGGTTCATTGTTATTCAGTAGTTTAGCTTCCTAATTTTCCTGAAGTCAAATGCACTGCTGAGCTAATAACTCTACCCTGCTAAGCAATTCCAAACAGAAACAGCAAGATTAGAAATGTGGAAATCTGTCAGAACACCTGGCACTCAAGATAGCTTAGCAATATATCTTTACAAAAAAATCTTAGACCATGGCCTTACTCACAATGTTTTTGTGCCTAGCTGCTCAATTTAGTTTAAACACTTAATGCTGAACAGAGGAAACTGCATATTGCTTTAAAGGAAGATGGCTATAAAACAGCACCATGCAAACTACACAAAGGCTACCATTGGACTGGTGACAACTTTTGACAGTATTTTAAGAAGGACATATACTCATTGCAATAGCAGCAACTTATCTTCCTTGCTGGAATGCAGTATATGGCAAGTAGGGGATTAGGATGAATTTGATGCGGAAGACATTTTTGCTACAGTTAGAGGCATTTATATTTGAAAAAGTGTTACAGTGCTAATTATGGGATTAGCACTCTATCAACCAACACATGTGTCAGCTGTTCAGTATACTACTTGCCTCTCCATTAAATATGATACTACATCCAGGAATCTCTTCCATGATGTATTTTTAAAAAGGTACCTCTAACCATTATAGAGAATTTGAGGGCAGATTCAGGAGTGCGCACTCATGTGACACTTGTCTTGTCTATTGGGATCTGAAAATGTGACCTAATATCTAATTAACAATAGTCAACAGTGGTGAACAAAGTGACTTTAAAACAGGCATATGAAACGACTGGTCATGGAAACCACTGGGAAACCCCAAGATTCTTTTGTGAATAATTTAAAAACTGCTGCCTTGTATTACGAATGCCTTAACTATTGCCCTAGAACTGACACATTCCTTAATGACTGTATAAATACAGTTCAGAACATGTCCCCCCACCTTTTTACAACATAAGCAGAGCAGACACTTGAAATGCCAAGGCTCCTCCATACTGTCCACCCGGTACATTGAGCATTTAGATTTCAAGTTTTTAGTATTTGTGTCCCTTACCTTGCATTCCAATTCTCATATTTCCTCAAGAAGTTGAATTACAAGCCACCACAGTCATGGAGGAGGTTCTGACACCCCCTTCTATACTCTCCAGGCCTGATAAGGTGACTTTCCCATCATTTCCAGACCCTCGTGGTGACTTTCCTGTGGTCTTTACTTTTACAAAAGCGAATGCAGTTATGTGAAGCCCTGTTAGTCTTTTTGATGCAACAGGTGAAATAACATCTTTGTTCAGCTCAGTTAAGAGAGTATACTTAGAATGGTCCAGAGTCCTGATCTCTGTTAACCGGCTGGGGTGAACTGATGTAGTTTGACTTGACTTGCTTAATGCTACTGAAGCTTTATTCTATTGGTGTCACTACTAAATATGCTACTATATTCCTTCTGACCTGCACCAATCTGAACTATCAATAGGGCAACTTAAGCATGGGTGCCTCTATTCCTTTGTCCCCAAAATGGACATAGGAATGTCTTGAACAAATTCAAAAATCACAATTAGACTACAATGCTGTATACACCTGATGTAATTGTTTAATTCCTTGTACGACTTCTATGCTCTCCAACTATCCCATTTGACAGCATAAATGCCAGTTACCAGCAACTAGAGGAGCTGTAGTAATGAGTAGCAGTAAGTTCAACAAAGGTGACAGATGACACCGTATTAGTAGCATCAGGGCTAACAAGTATTAAGAAAGCAAGAAAAGTGAGGGATTATTTTTTTAACCCTTCATTTAGGTCACTGATGTTGACAGCCATGACTGACTCATTTCACCACTATTGTACCAGAGACAATACAGAAGCGAAGAACTCTGAGCAAAAATTGAGTAACTACAATGAAGATTTAGGATTTATTGTGGAATTATTTGTTTGACAATCTCCAAAGTTTTTGTTGTTGTTTTTGATAGCTAGCGTTCATGTGTATGATTTTTTAACTGAATTATTCTACCCTAGTGTGAGTTCAGAATTCCAACACTACCTATTAGGAAGAAGAGCAGGAGAAGGAAACAAACTGCCTTTGTTAAAAAAATTATCTCTAGACAATGCACAATTTCCTCTGTCCAAGACCACATATGGCTGTGGGTTTCAGCAGGCTGCATTCTGAGAAGGGGCATCTTTTTATTCCTGCAATAAGAACAGTGCAAAACTAAGACTTAAAGGAAGAGGCCCTGGTGGCGCAGTAGGCTAATGCAGCCAAAACTGCAGCCAAAAACTCATGCTAGATCTTGAGTCATAAGTTCGATCCCAGCCCCCCCCCCAGGTCAACTCAGCCTTCTGTAAGCCGGTAAAATGAGGGCCAGTGTAATAAAGAGCTGGGGTGGTACGCTGTGGAAAATTCTTAATTCAGTTTCCAAAAAAAGCAGCTGCCGTTTATTTGTGTACAGTTGTCCCTCCGTATCCACAGATTTGGTATCCACGGATTTAAGTATTCACAGCTTGAAAATATTTTTTAAAAAATAAGAATCCAAAAAGCAAACCTTGATTTTGTCATCTTATATAAGGGACACCATTTTGCTATGTCATTGCATATAATGAGACTTGAGTATTCACGGATTTTGGTATCCATGGAGGGGTGGTCCTGGAACCAAACCCCAGCGAATATGAAGGGACAACTATATATGCAATTTGCAGCATCATTGCACGCCAACAGCACCATCTACTGGCATTTGCATGTACAACTGTCTTTATATTGTATTGAAACTGTATTGAATTAAATGTATTTGAATTGTATTACTGTGATTCACTGTGTTACATTGTATTTCATAGAATCATAGAGTTGGAAGAGACCACAAGGGCCATCTAGTCCAACCTCCTGCCCTACAAGAATACCCAATCAAAGCATTCCTGACAAATTTGTATTACTATGTGATGTTGTACGCCACCCCTATTCTGATGAGAGAGCTGGGTAATAAATAACTTAAGTATTATAAGTATTAAGGATAAAGAATGCATAAAAGCTGCATGCAGAGACACTTCTATAGCAACATTCTATTTTAAGAATCTACTATTAAAATTTCACATTCTCTACTGTGCTAAATTGCCTTTGTGAGATCATTCACTCACTAAAACAATTCAAATACAAACTCTTATATGGGCTATGAACCAAAGATTTGTATAGGCATGCCCAAGGACTGAGTGCGACCAGTATGCTTGTTTTGAATTATACTCTCATTTCAAATTGTTTTTGAAATGCAGCTGAGTTTCACCAGCAACCTATGTTGTAGTTTGGGACTGGAAGGGTGCTGTTTGAGACAACAAATTCTAATAGTGAAATCTGATAAAGGACTGCAGAATACAATTATGAGAAAGCAATTAATGTACAGGCAATGTATGAACCTGACCTATGAAACACAGTTAAGGGCAGAACCAATGTAAATTCAGTTCAAATATAGAGTCAAATGGTGGTTGCAAATCAGATTATTTCTGAAAAGCCAGTATCATTACCAATGCATAAAAAGTCACAGGCTGCAGATTTGCTTGCTGACATACACTATATTGTTAGGCTATAACTTTAGCCAGTTTGTGACATGCACTGGGGACCTGTAAAACTCAAGAGGAAGAATGCTTGCTCCAAAGACAAAGGAGGCATTATAAACCTCTTCGATATCCCTCCTGATTAACACTTGCCCAATTCTCCAGTTATTGTTTGTCCCATTAGGAAAACCCCACAGGCACACATACACTTTTCATAATGAGCCAAGAACAGCTTCAGGAGTATGTGGTTTTCATTATAGAAAATGACATGGGGGAGGCCTAAAGGTCAAATTTGGCCCTAATTTTAAATGTAAAGGAAGTGGTTGTTTGCCAGAAGTGACATACACATTATAGGTAAAGACAAATGTCACTTAAGCCAGGAATGCAAACATAAATTAATCTAGACTTCTCTATATAAGAGAAATCATTGGTTACTTGCTCATTCGCTTTCTTTCGGTAGAAGGCAAAGTCTCAAATCATTACTTTCAACAAAGAATCTGAACATTTAATTGAGACAAGATGGGACAAGCATTAATTTAAGCATCCATTCAGCACATGTTACTAATGCATCCAAGGTTACTGTGGCTCCAACCCGTGTACATAAGGAAAAGAAAAAAAAAACCCACACAATCCTTAATGAAGATCACTGGAAGCAAATCTGACTTGACACTAAATTACATTTAGTCAAATTAATGTCAGAATTTCAATTTATTTGTGAACACCCTGTACTTTAATAGCCTCAAATTTTTAGCTCATTTCTCCAATTAAAAAATGACTGCAGAGGAGCCCACGGCACTATATGAAAAAAGGATTGCTTCTGACAGTTTCAGTTGTTGCCTTCCACACTTTTAATCGGGAATTCAGAAAAAGAAAGAAAGAAAGGAAGAAAGAAAAACAGATTCACATTCAATTGACCAACAGTACTCATAGGAGCCTAGTGTGATTACCGAAATATGCTTACCTATAGAGAAAGGAACCACTGACTTAGGGATGTGACATATAGCTCAGTGACATATTCACTCAGAATTGATGTTAGATTGTTAATTCTGATATTTCTAACAGCAAAAAATAAAATAAAATGAAAAATTGCAAGCATTCATTAATCTTTTATTTATTTATTTTTATTTGCTTAAAGATGGTTTTACCATATAGAAGCACAAGAAAAATCTTGAATCTGCGGTGGGCAACTGCCAGGGGTTGGGAGGCTGTGCTGACCTTCCATGAAAACTTGGACAACCACAACACTTATCCCCCCCAAGATATGTTTTCCTTTCTTTATCAATTTTTTAAAAACTCAAAATGGCCCACCGTGCCCCGCTATGTGGGTGAGCTGGCCATTTTGACACATTTCCCTCCCTGGCCATTTATGGCCCAGGAAAGGCTTTTAAAAACAGAAGCCATTTGAAGGTCAATTTCTGGTTGGCTTCATGAATTTAAAAAAGCTCTTTCTTACAGCCTAGAATAACCCAGCCCCCACCACAAAATGTGGCCAAATGGCACTTCCCACAGGAGAAATCTTAGGCTAACCAATAAATAAATAAATAAATAAATAAAATGGGGGGAACAAGCTTTTCTGGGGGGGGGGTTGCTGGGGAATCTTGGGAGCTTTGAGAATAGCCAGAGGGAGGCAGCCCATGGACCAGACTTTCCTCACCTTGGCTTTAAACACAGTCACTCGGATACATTCCCCATTTTTAAGAAGCACTCTCTTCATCCAATAAAACTGTAAGATTAGTTTGCACAGTAAAAATGTAATCACTAAATAAATAAAGCTAACATAAAAGCTGTGCTATACAGAATGAACTAAAAACTGCATTGCCAGCTCAGTTTGGTGACTTGACTATCTGTATTCTTTCATATAAAAAAAACCTGATTTTGTCAGTCCAAGTTAATACCAAGTCTATATAAAACCCCCTAAGTTCAGTTAGCAGGTCACCTGAAGGACAGATGGACACGCTTGGATGGTGGTCCATTTTTACCATCCATAAATATGAGATTATGTGAGCTCATTATCCATCACATCTGGTAGGATGAGGCTGAATTACAAATGCCTATCAGGTTCAACTAGAAACAAACTGAAGCAATTTTTCAAAGATGGCAACACAACCAGAGGCTTTGAAGTAAAATTATTGCTTCTCCCCTGTTTTATCCTCATTCACAAGTGTGAAAAGTTTTCTAAGGAGGTAATATGAAAACTAAAATCTCACTCCTGGTCACAGGGCTTTGTTTTGGTATAACTGTTAGCTTTCCCTGGAGAAACATGAGTTTTGGTTAAGATAATGGAGAAAGCTGTTTTTATTATTAGAGTTGTCCCTTCATATTTGCTGGGTTTGGTTCCAGGACCCCCCGTGGATACCAAAATCCGTGAATACTCAAGTCCCATTATATGCAATGGCATAGCAAAATGGTGTCCTTATCTCTCTCTGGCTTTTCTTCGCGAACAAAGATTCAGGAAGGACTCATCCCGTGCTTTCTGCAAGCACACTAATGACTAAAAAAAAGGCCAATCCGAGATAAACAAGTCCAGTTGCAGAAAGCACAGCAGAAGGTCTCCTTAGGCGATGTTTCCGGGTTGTGATTCTTTCTGTGTTGTCGTTTCTCTTTCAAGATTTGTTCAGTGTGAGCTCTCAAATAAGGCTGCAGCATTGTGGATAGTGCGTCTTCATGCCTCCCGATGTGAGGCCAGGGTGGACCATTGTTGGTGATCAATTTGGCCAAGCCTGAGATGTTGTTTCAGGGAGTCCTTGTACTGCTTTTTTGGAGCACCCCTCTTACGCTGCCCCATGGCGAGTTCACCATAGAGTACTATTTTTGGGAGGCAATCGTCCTCCATTCTAAATACGTGCCCTGCCCAGTGCAGCTGTGTTCTCAGTATCATGGCCTCAATGCCAGTGATCCCTGCTTGCTGAAGGACAGCAACATTCGTCACATAGTCAGTCCAGTGTATATTTAGGATTGTGCATATACAGCGCTGATGAAAGCGTTTAAGGAGTCGTAAGTGTTGGCGATAGGTGACCCATGTTTCAGACCCGTAAAGGAGAATAGACAGTACAATGGTTCTATACACACTGATTTTTGTGCTTCGCCTCAGGTGTTTATTACTCCAGACTCAAGGTTTACTCTTTGGATTATATTTTTAAGAATATTTTCAAGCCATGAATACTTAAATCTATGGATACAGAGGGATAACTGTATTAGCAGAGCTAAGTGAACATTATGTTCTTACCAGAAAAACATTCACAAAAAGTAACATTGTTTATATAGTTTCTGAAATTTTAGAAGGTTTATTTGTCTGGTATACAGATTAACATTTGAGGGACTTTGGGTAGCTGCACACTAGTGGGAACAATGAAAATGTCATTCAGTGTTGGTGTTACCTACATGCAAAACCACATCTCATTTATTTCAAAACCTGTTCTTTAAATTTTGACTTATTATTACTTATTAATTAAGTAATACCATATCTAGAGGTATCAGGGTATGATACTGAAAATAATACAAGGATAAATTAATAATAAAACATCTGGTTTACTACAAGGTCTTAATGGTAATGACTAATTCTGTGTCTGCCAATCCATTCAAATATGCAGTGTGCATTATTTTTCACTTTTGGACACTTCTTTTCACTGTTTCTATGTTTTTGGACATTTGTTTTTAATGCTTTCTATGTAATTTTTACATAGAGGTGGGACCAGCAACAGAATGCTGCAGTGTGGAACATTTCTGTTAAGGTTTCCAAATAATCCTCTTGGTCTACACCTCTCTTAGTGCTTGTCTACACTGGAGCTAAAAATCCGGATGAAATTCGGACTACTTTGGTCCGGATTTAAACGCCACACCTTATCTGGCCAAAGCCTGAATCCGCATTGCTCATCAGCAGGCTTGTCTACACAATAATTCATTTGGATTTGTACCCTCAATGAAGCTCCAGGTCCACCGCCGCTTAGCCAGACATCTCCACAGTGCCACTAGTGTGGGCCAAAAGAACAAAAGGGCTCTGCCTTCCCAACATAAAATCGATCACATGGATGGCCGCTTGCCAGGGCTTTGCCTTCCCAGAGCACAATCGATTGTAAGGCTGGCCATTTTTTCTGACCTCATAGAGAGGGCCAGGGCTCTGCTTTTGCAATCATACTGTTTGAGGTCAGAACAAGTGGCCAGCCTCACAATGGCATGTCTGGCTGCTCCTTCTGACCTCAGAGCATGTGACTGCCCCGGGAAAGGTGACTGGCACACAGTTTTTTTCTCTGAGGTCAGAACGACCTGCCAACCTCACAACAGTGGGATTGGCCACTCCTTCTGACCTCAGTGAGAGCAACTAGCAACAGGGCTCCACCTTCATAACGAGGAAGTGGCACTGAGGAGGGGGAGAATGGCAGTGCCTCAGCAAGCACTTGTCCTTCCTTCCCACCCCCCACCCCCAAATCCAGGGCAGATGCATTGTTCAGACTACAGTTTCCTCTGGAGTTTCAAGCAAACTTCAGAGAAAACTGTGAGTTTCTAAAACCCAAATTCCCCGAGTTTGGTGCGGATGTGGCCGTATGGTGTGTAGACTAACTGCACCAGATTTGGAGGAAATGCCATACATAGTGTAGCCTTATCAAGCTGATTCAGGGGAAGGTTGAGTTTTTCAATAGTGTACACAAGGCCTTATGTACTAAGCCTTCTCAAGTCACTCAGCACATGCATTTTTCACTGGGATAACTGAGGGGGGGCACTTAGGTTGTGTTTTCCACTTTCAATTTTTTTCATGAAAACTTCAGTAAACTCTGTAATGCCTGAAGTTCTCTTGAGTCTGCTGGTATCTACTATGTGTGTGGATGGTCCTGTTTTAGCTACTTAAGCATGGGTACTCTGGGCTAAAGCCTAATATTAATATTATTCAAACTATATCAAGTAATGCATAGGCTTTGAGAAATGTTGCCATCCCACTTTTTAACCTTTTATCAGAATTTAAAAAGTAGCGCATATCTTTGAGGCATTTCACTGTTTGTGCCTATGTATTGTAAATCTAACAACCATTTGTCCACAGAACTTCTTTTTTGTCTTTTAATTATCAGCTAAGCCGCCAAGGCAGATGTCCCCTTTTATGCCATGGCTACTTATTAAATGAGACTTCAACAAGATATTTTGTTGAAAGCCTTTTGAAAATCCAGTTACATCCAGTCAGTCAGGCCATATATCTGGTTCACATGCATTAACTAATAAGTATTGTAAATTTAGCAATTTCCTTTTCAGAAATCCATATTGATTCTTCTTTAATATGTAAGTTAACCTATATGCATTGAGATGTTTTCCCACAGTTTCCACCACTTTGTCTGGTAAGACTCACTGGGCAGCAGATTTGGAACAGGCTGATGGCACTTGAAAAATAATGGGCATAATCTTTATTCTCTAGAACAGACCATGAGCCTGGTGTCTGAAAGCTCAAACAACGATATTTTCCCCTTCCCCACAAAATAAATCACTAAGTAGAATTTGATTAGAGACATACTGAACACTGTGTATCAATCTTTTTTGTACAGCAAATTGCTCATGGATGAAAAAAAGTTCGATGCTGTATATTTGCCCTCAGCTAGTAATGTGTTGTATTTCATGTAGGTCACCCATTTTTGTGGGAGATGGAAGCTTTAACTTTGGACTATGATTCATCCTGAAAAGGAAAAGGGCAAAACTAGTGATCATATTGTACAATGCTGGATAGCCAGACAACATGGTCCTCTGGGAAACAAAGCTGGGGCCGCTTCTAAATAAATAGATAGTCCAGTTTTATTGCATGAAATCTGTTTCAGGAAGAAAGCACACCCCATTTGGGGAAGTGAAAAGGGGAAATACCAACCTTGTAATTAAAGGGAATCAAGAGAAGGCACGTGCATCTATACTTCCCTAGACAATTCTTGTTACAGGAGTTTCAAGAAAAGGCTATAAAGTATGGGGGCAGGGGCGGGGAAGGCACTAGTGGCTTCAGTTGATTTATTCAGCTTTTGTACTTCTTTATTTGAACTGGATTAGCATATTAATAGTATGTTCAATATCAGTGAGATATTAAATAGCTGAGTAAAGCCACCACTGTTATTCAGTTGTGGTCACCAGTCACCACATGGTCCTGTATATATTTAATTTAGCTCAACTCATCTGAAAGTGTGACATGGATAACAAATTAATTAAACCACAAATGCAAGATGAAGATGAGTCCATCACATTAAGCCTACCATTTTTCTGACAGGTATGTTATGATTTTTATGATTTTAAAACCAACGGGAAGCCAGTGCAACTGATATATTATAATAATAATAATAATAATAATAATAATAAATTTTTATTTTTAACCCGCCCCTCTGCTTGGCAACCGGGGCGGCTTACAGCAAGATTAAAACAACATCAAGTTAAAACAGTCCTTCCCCATCCTACCCTCCCACCCCTTAAAACTAAATTAAACTAATGGAGAGTTAAAACAAAGAGAAAATACAATAAATAAATAAATAAATAAATAAAAGCAACGACGGCGAGAGGGTGGGTAGCAATCAGTCCACTTGAACCGGGAAGTTATTCCGGGAAGGCCTGCCGGAAGAGATCCGTCTTTAGCACTTTCTTGAAGCTATCAAGAGTAGCGATAAGACGGATCTCATCCGGCAGGCCATTCCAAAGTCTGGGAGCCGTAGAAGAGAAGGCCCTCTGGGAGGTCTGCGACAGCCTAGTTTTCATAGGCTGCAGCAGGTTCCTCCCAGAGGACTGAAGGGCACGGGGGGGGGGATCATATGGGATGAGGCGGTCCCAGAGATAAGATAGACCCAAGCCATGTAGGGCTTTAAAGGTTAAAACCAACACCTTCTACTGTGCCCAGAAACTAATCGGCAGCCAGTGGAGAGATTTAAGCACAGGTGTTATATGCTGTCTCCTAGATGTACCCGTAATTAACCTGGCTGCCATATTTTGTACCAGTTGAAGTTTCCGGGTTAGGCACAAGGGTAGCCCCATGTAGAGTGCATTACAGTAATCCAAACGTGAGGTTACCAAAGCATGTACCACAGTTTCCAGATCCCTTGTATCCAGGTAAGGGCGCAGTTGGCGTATCAGCCGAAGCTGATAACAGGCACTTCTGGCCGTCGCATTCACCTGACTAGTCATGTGAAGCGACGAATCCAGGAGTACCCCCAGACTGCGAACACAGTCCTTAGAGGAGAGTGTGAGTCCATCCAGGACTGGAAGTTGTATTCCCAGACCTGGTTTCGGGCCTGTGACTGTCAGTACCTCCGTTTTGTCTGGATTTAGTCTCAATCTGTTTTTCCTCATCCAATCCATTACCTCTCTAAGACAGTCATTGAGAGGAGAGACACCATCTGAAGTCTGAGCCGACGGTCTGGTCATGGAGAAATATATCTGAGTGTCATCAGCGTACTGATGACACCGAGCTCCATGCCTCCAGATGATCTCTCCCAGCGGCTTCATATAAATGTTAAATAGCATCGGGGACAAAATGGCACCCTGAGGGACGCCACAATTAAGCTCAATTCTGGAAGAGCAGCTGTCCCCGAGCCTCACCCTCTGGGATCTGCCCGAGAGAAAGGAATGGAACCATCGCAGAGCAGTGCCTCCGATTCCTAACTCTCTCAGGCAGTCCAAGAGGATGGAATGATCTATAGTGTCAAAGGCTGCTGAGAGGTCCAAGAGCACCAGCAGGGTCACATTACCCCTGTCGATGCTCAGGCGGAGGTCATCGGTTAGAGCGACCATGGCAGTCTCTACTCCATATCCTGTCCTGAAGCCGGTTTGAAATGGATCAAGATAATCGGTTTCATCCAAGATGGCTTGGAGTTGGGAAGCAACCAGCAATTCTGGTATGATATAGTCTATAAATAGAGTCAGTGTGGTATAGTGGTTTAAGTATTGAACTAAGACTCTGGGAGACTAGGGATGGAATTTCTGCTCAGCCAAAGAAACTGATTGGGTGAATTTGGGCAAGTCACACTCTCTCAGGCTAAGAGGAAGGTAATGGCAAACTTCCTCTGAATAAATCTTGTAAAGAAAATCCTAGCATAGGGTTGCTATATATCAGAGTTGATTTGAAGGCAACTAACAATAACAATAGTCTATAAAATACAACCTGGTTACAGCATTTTATACCAACTACAGAAACTCTCTGCAAGAATAGCTCTATATCAAGCACTTCCAAGTAATCTAAGTGGACTTTTTGTCATTTGTGGAAATGCACAGAAACCCTAAGAGAGTGCTTGCAACTGACTGCTTCCATTCAATTTTCACTGACTGTTCTGCACTGCTTAAAAATGAATTTCCAAAGGCTCATTTCTCAACTGCAGCAGTATGATTGATTTCATGGCAGAGAAAGGATAACCAGTGTAATCCTAACAAAGGTAAGGAAGTCCCCTGAATATCCCCACCTACAAGTACACTTGACTTTAAACACAATCAAAAGGCCAATCAGGAATATGCGCATCTCTCTAAACCTCAGCTGATAATGTGAAAAATTAATCTGTATTCAGTTGAACTCCATTTCATGGAAGGAAGTGGAAGGTCAAAAATAGTTAACAAAGTCAACTGACACATCTAAAGGGATATATCTACTGCAATAAATAAAGACTAATAAATATTAAATTTTTACAAATACTTAAATATGCAACTTCAGTACACACACACCTAAACATCTTCAATACAACTTAAAAAATTGAGAGCCTAGCTTCAGAACAAGTGTTACTCAGCAGAATGCATCTGACTGAATAAAAGTGGAAGGCCAGACTGGCACATATGTAAACCTCTAAATTCTCTTACTAGAAAACTGTTAGGTACTTGTCTAGGTGGTTCCACCTTGAAAAGAGTTATTTCTGTGCTTACAATTAATAATAAATTAACTCTGTAACTTGACAGCATACAAATTTCATTCAACAGACCTGTAAAAAACCATCTGTATGACTGCACAGAATAAGCTAAAACCTGTCTACAAAAATATAGTAACAAATTCAGACCTTTAAGGCCATGAAATAAAGCCCTCTTTCATTTTCATACCAATTCATTCTCTTAAAGTGCCTTGGAGATTATGGATTATAAAGTAAAAGTAAGCAACAGAAAATTAGGACGACATCTGATCTCCATCCACAATGCTGCTCCCAAAGTCTACATAACAGAGACTACCAAATAGTATTGTATATGATAATCATGCTACATTTACACCCATGTGGTCATGAACTACCTTTAGGGCTGGAAATAATAACAATTTTGTCAGACAAAACCATGACTAAGCAAAAGGGATTATCATAGACAATATGATATGGTGTAGTTCATTTTAAAACAAAACAGAACAACTAACAACTAAGACATTTCTCCACCTGCAACAACAATTTGTATACAGTATTATGAAATTCACTGCATATTTTCTTAATGGACTGTGCAGCAAGTGCAAATCAGTAAAACAGTAGCTAAGCCCTACTACAGATATTTCAGAAGTATTAATACTGATTAGTCTGTGGCAATAGAATCAGCTTCTGCATCTGTGGAAGGGAACATATGGAAGAAAAGATGCTATCTCATTTTACAAAGAGCACACTATGTAGGAGAATTTTGTGGTCAAAACAGAAGGTCAGTTATATTATACCACATTGCTAACAGCAGCTTTTAAGTATTCTGCAAAATACATGAAAGTGACATACAGGTCAAATTTTAAAAAGCAAGAAAACTTGAACTTTTGAGAAGAGTTCTGAAAGATGGCAACTACCACTCATTCAACAAAAGAGAAACTATCAAATCATAGCTCCTGTAAGCTTATTATATGTTGCTAATATGCAGACAAGTTAATTTCACTTATCTAGACAGCAACTGTACACAAATGATTATTGGTTAAAGGAGTAGACCCTTCTCATGAAATGAAGTTATTGTGCTATTTTCTCAACCAAAGACATAATTACAAATTTACAAATACAACCTAGTCCTAGAAGATTAAAAAAAAACAAGAAATGCTTTATCAAACACAACAGATCAAAACCAAAACAAAAAACAGTGTTACTATCCTGTACTGCTCTTTCCACAAACAAATATTTTGTAGTCTAACCACAGCATAATTGTAGTATGTGGGGAAACAATCATTGTAATGTAAAAGCAATCTTGTGTACCTCATTCACATCCTAAGATAAGTCTAGGTTTTTTCCCTGCATGCTTCTGTTCTCCCAAATTCCCTTTCTCTTATTTCACTGGGCACTTCCAGCCAACTGGAGTGCTGGGTCATTCCACACATGACCTAATTTAAATTTTATTGCTCTGTGTAAGTTCTCTTTTAAGTCAGAGTCTCCACGAGGCTGTAGCCATCTTAAGCCATCTTAAGTCATATTATCTTTGTTTAGCCATCTTTCCTGCAACCATGCCATGATGTTCACCATACAGCCTCTTACCGCTATAGGCTGGGTGAGTTTTCCTACCCTAAATCCTATTAGTTAGTTAGGAACCTCTTTTAAAAGTTTGTTTTAGTATGTAGATTGAGATTGAGATACCTTCAGTAAACTTCTGATTTGCATTTTAAACTGACTCCTTTTTTTTTGTAATGAGTCTAATTTAACTGGGTGATCTCAGACCTCTGAACACACCTTTTTTAAATGCTAATTGAGCTTTGCCAGTCTGCATTCCTAAGTTGCACTCTGCATGAATTTAAAAGTAAATGTTTTTAACTCTCTTTTTAAAAGAAGATAATTCTTGTTCCCTTTTTAAAAGGACTAGATCCTGGAATTTTTAATACAATTTTATTTTTAGACTCATTACCTCCTACAATAATGGCATCACCCCTAAGCTTTTTCCAGTGTGCTGCCTACAAAGATACATTTTCAAGCTACAATAGCATTATCGATACCAATAAGTATTCTTGTTTGGGAGATCAATGATTGTTCTATTAATTTTTGTATTGTTTTTGTTTTTATAAAAATTTTGGGCTTTTTGTATATTTTGTTCTTGCTGTTATTAAAAGTTACAATAGTGAAAACCATATAACTATATTAGGTCCTCTGATATACAACTTGTAAAGAGGTTACTCTTCAGCAGTGACATATAATTGGTTTGTAATAAATCAGTCCTGTGACTTGTCCTCTTATAATTGGATATAGTGTAGCTTAAAGATAGTGCACTAAGAAGGAATCTGAACTCCATTACTGTTTGTACCCAAACCAACCATATGTTTTTGGATAAGTAACTGTTTTTCTCTGACTAAATTTAGATGAAATTCAGAAGACATTACCTGAATGTGCGTATCTCACACTATTATTTCACACATTTGTACCTCATTTCATCTTACAAAAATATCAGCAAGTCAGAAATCTTGAGTTCATCAGTCAAACTAACCCCACCACCACCCCGCAAAAAACAAACAAACAAACAAAAAAAAAACCCCAAAAAACTTCACTTTAAAATGCCAGAGTTCAGCTTGGAAAATGAAGGTATAACGTTGAGGCCTTGTAACTCAGTGTGGAGAGGACATACCCCAAAGTCATTCCACTTCTAGTGTATGATGCCAAGCCTCTTTTAGTGTAGAAACTCAGAGCAGGATCTCAAGACACTGAACAGGAGACACATCTGGGAGAAAGCTGTCAAAGGTTGACTCAACCTTCCATCCTTCTGTATGTCGGTAAAATGAGTACCCAACTTGTTGGAGGCAATTAGCTAAAAAACAATATATCAATGCTATTGCTATAAAGTATCCAGATTCTAAACTATATAGGGATTTCCAGAATACCTAGAACCAAGTCAAAAGTGATCACCTATCACTTTTGACTTGAAGCGTTTTCAGTAAAGAAGGTATCCCAACAAAAAAATGGATCACATATGAAGATATGCTTTAAAAACACAAGACGAATTGGAAGAAGATGGGATTGAATGTCACTGGTATTTATATAGACAGATAAAGGAAAGGTACAAAATGGACAAGAAATTGGATGGAATAGAAACAAATAAATCAATATGGGATAAAAGTATAAAACCTGAAAATAAAAACATGATTACGAGATTCTATAAAACTCTACTTGAATAGGAAACAGAAGACAATGTGATTAAAGAAGCCATGATAAAATGGGCTAAAAATGTAGATCACCTAATTGAATTAAAGCAGTGGGAAAAATTATGGACGAAGAGGATGAAATTTACACTGAGCCAAAATGTGAGAGAGAATAATTATAAAATGTTTTTTAGATGGCACCTTTCTCCATACAAACTGTCAAAAATGTATAAGAATACAAGGAGCAACTGTTGGAAACGCGATCATAAGGTTGGTTCATTTTTTCATCTTTGGTGGAAATGTAAAGCAGCAGAGGACTACTGGCGAGAAATACAAAAAACAATAAGTGAAATTTTAAATATCAATATTCCATTTGAACCACAATTGTATCTGTTGGGAATGATGGATGAAAAAACGGAAAGAGAGAACAGTAAAATATTATTTTATATGCTGACAGCAGCGAGGATTGAATATGCAAAAGTCTGGAAGAATAAAATAATGCCAACAATAGAAGATTGGATCCTAAAGACACGCGAAATGGTAGATTCAGACAGATTGACAATTCTTATGAAAGGGAAATCCTTGGGGAAACATCATGAAGACTGGATGAAATTCTCAAATTTTATAAAGAATAAATGGGGAGATTTGGCAGCAATCAAAGATTAAGAAAACTTGATCCTCTGAGTGGGGGGGGGAAAAAAGAAAAAGGAAAAAGGAAAAAGGGAAAGGAATAGAGGGAATAATACACATAATAACTATATACAAAACATAGAAAATATCATTTACAAAAATGTTAAGTTATGATTGGATAACAACACCAATATTATCAATTTATTGTAATTGACAACATAAGTGTCTTTAAAGGGCCTCTGGACGAGGAGCAATACAGGAAAAGGAAACCCATATGGGTAACAACTTTAGCAAAAGTAGCAGGAAGATTTAAAGTGATAAGAGGGACGAATAACAGTTGAAAAATACAGAGCTAGATTCAGATAGGAAGTGAAAGGGGAAAGGTGTTTTGGGGGGTTTTTTAGAGGATATTAGGGTTTATATGGTAGGGCTTCTTTTTTGCTTTATTTTTGTTTTTGATGTAACATCTCTATACGCAATGTTTAAGTATAAGCATCCTATTTATACATAATGTTTAAGTTTAATACTTCTGTAAATTCATAAAGAAATATAAGTTGAAATCTGGTATTAGTTAGAAATTGGAGGATATCTTATCTAATGCTATAAACATGCATGTTGTTTGAATGTGTGAATTGAGATGTGCAATAAAAATACGTTTAAAAAAAAGTGATCACCTATCAAGCAATATAGGAGTAATATTCTCTATGTGACTGGTTCTAGGCACTGGTGACAGCATTAGTGTTTGGACAGCTCTATGCAAAATGCATTTTAATGGTCCTCCTTGCACACACAAAATATTCATGTTTGAGCTATTTCATCTTGTCAGAGTCAAAGCTATTTCTAATTTTACTCCAAATTTATAAACCCATAAATGGACAATACTGGGGAGGCTAAGGGTCTTCTAGTTTACCCTCTGCCATGCTTAAGACATCCTACATCTCAAGTGTTTGCCCTGCTTTTCCTTACCCCCCCCCAAAAAGATTACATAATCTCCCTATCTGTTTTTTCTGTTGCTGAATTGCTGATGCAATTGGGGAGTTCTGTACCCTAAGAAAAACATTCTAGCTTATTCTGGATACTGCACTACACAATCAAACATAGAATGGACTAGGTTAATTTTGATTATTGCTAAAATAATTAGCCTAATAGCCTATTTGGCAAAGCACAGACCATTACTCCACATGCTTTGCTAGTCTGTATGTCAGTGAGATTTAATGTAGCTCTCAATTTGTACCAGCTCTTCAGAATCACACCATTTTATAAAATCCATCATTTAGCTCAATAAATAAATAAATTCTTCTTTTAAAAAATTGGGCTGGCAAAATATGAGGTGGAGGAACAGCTCCTTCTAGAGTATTCCTCCCAAACCAGCTGAAGATGGCAAGTTGTCTGAACCTTTTGGGAAATCTATCAACAAAAAGGCTTTGGACTATCACGGTTTAATCAACTGTGATGGCAGGTATAGCTGTAGTCTGTAAATAACCAGCAGCTTAGATATATGTTCAGATTCTGTGCAAGGAAGAAAATACAGACTTCCTAAAAAGGATAGCCACATTTACTGCTGCTTAATTCAAATAAAAGCACAAGAGAGCAGGCTATTGAAAACTATAAAAGTTCACAAGGAAGATACGGTGGTTAGGATTTATGATTAATTACTCTTAGGGCTTGTCTGCACTAGGGGTAAAAATCTAGATAAGATTCATACTCTGGCCCAGAGCTGTGACACATGAAATTCGACTACTCTGGCTGGGATTTAAGCACCATGCCATCCATACCCTACCTGGCCAAAGCCCAAATCTGCATCACATGTCAGCGGGTTTGTCTACACAAAAATTAATTCATATTGTTACCCTAGTGAAGCTGTGGGTCCGCCGTTGCTGCCTAGCCAGGCACCTCCATGGTGTCATCACCACTGGCATGGGCCAGAAGAGTGACAGGGCTCTGCCTTCCTGGTGCACAATTGATTGCATGGCTGGCCACTAACCAGAGCTCTGCTTTCCCAGCAGATTTGCTCTCTCTGAGGTCAGAAGGAATGGCCAGCCATGCCATCAAGAGGCTGGCCACTCATTCTGACCTCAGTGAGAGCGACTAGCACCAGGGCTCTGTCTTCGGAATGAGGAAGTGGCGCAGAGGAGGGGGGGATGGCAGCAGACCAGGCAGCACTTGTCCTTCTTCCCCACCACCTAAATCCAGGGCAGTTGCATTGTTCACACTACATTTTCTCTGGCATTTCAAGCAACTCCAGAGAAAACTGCAAGTGTCTAAAACCCAGATTAAGGTGGTATTGATGCAGATATGGCAGCATGGTATGTAAACTAACTGCACCAAATTCAGGGGAAAGGCCGCACATAGCATGGCCTTATCAGGCCAGATTTGGAGGGAGTTCCAAGTTTTTTTTCAATAGTGTAGACAAAGCCTCATTTGGTTTCATCTTAAATATCTGCAGCATACAGGTACTTTACATAGATAATGGAAGAAGGAAGAATTGAACGGTTTATGTAATAGTTCAGGGAAAAATATCTCTTAATGGCATCACTGCTAAAGCTGGAAAAATGGGTTGCACCAGCTACTTTGAAACAGGTGGAATGGCAATGCTGGACTTCTAACAAAGTCTAATTAAACAACTTGCATAGGAGAACTTACTATAAAAAATACATCTTATTATTCAGAAGGAAGAAATCATTCCAAACCAAGTGCAGAATTTAAACATTCTTGCTACACTCAAAGCACAGCTGCATATCTTCAAGCAAAGCCAGAAGGAAATTATTTTGGTAACAGAAGCCCATGTTCCCTGTAATGGCAAAAACACAACACAAGATCCTATATACAATTTACTGCACTGGAGCTGACTAAGGTATTGAAAGTGATTTTGGGAATGAAAGGAGCTTATAGAAGATTATGGCTTTAGAACCTTTCTGCATCCTGAAATTCTACTATTAGAAATAGCACCTTATAACTAGAAAAATAGCCACAGAGTTCCCTATGTACTTTTCAGGAACAAAATGCAGTCCTGAACTCCCATTCTTAGGGCAGGGTCAAACTCGGATAGTCCTCTGGCAAAACCATGGAATTATGCGGAAGCAGGACGACGACAACTTCTCCTTCCTATTGCAGTTAGTTGACCTTCTACCCCCAAAACCGCCAGCACCAGTTTTTGGGAAGCTCCAAGAACTCCAGGGGAGAAGACAAGGGAAGGACATTTTGTCACACTAAAAAGGCACTGCAGCAACATCACCTTGTTGGATTTAGGCCTTAGTTCTGACAGGCCTGTCCAGATGATTTTAAATTATGAGTTTTAAAATTATGAATTGATTGTTTTAATATGCATGCGCTTTTAACTGGTTATGTTTCTTAACTGATGCTTTGTGTTTTTAGCTGGTATCTAATTGTTATTGTATTTTAATCTGTTGTTCTCTGCCTCAATCCATAGAAGGCAGGTAAAAAAAGTAATTATTATGATGATGATCGTATACTATTATTATTTTTTTCCTTCAAATATATTCCTAAAAGGGAAGGGTAGAGGCTCACAGGTTTAGAATACTGTTTTAACCAAAATGATGCACATGATTAGCATTTCTAGCCAAAAATTAAAGAAGCACTTTAACTGACAACATTGCTTTCTTTATTAAAATATTTGTGTTTATACTTGTCTTCATTCATTAACTCATAATGATAACTCCATAGCAATCTTCTAGAAGAGGTAACCTAGAGGATGGTGGAGATAATTAACTAATTATTTTCACTGGCAGGGACTAAGATAGCAAGCTTCTCCTTACATTGGTTCTTATACTTTTTGATGATCCTGGACATGGAAAATGTTACTTATAGTAAAGATGCACAGAAAATGTACATACATTCATTTTATTTCACTTTCTTCCTTTTCTAAACAGAAGTATACTATTAAAAAGGTATATAGCTTTTCTAAAAATTAAAGGTAGCTAGCAATCATTAAGAAAATGACAGTACAGTATTTTTGAAAGTCTTAACCAAATATGCCATGCATATAAAAAGCTACACCTCTAACTGGCGAAGATAATAGCAAAAAGACATCACAACATCCTTATTACTTTTTAAAAGTGATAGTTTAAGAAAACAGCTACCCTTCTAAGTGATCAGCACTAAAACAATATTCTCTTGTGAAAGAGCAAAGCTTATTCTTCTTCAGTAGACTTTCACTGTTTCCATTTTGGAACAAGTTCTGTTTTTGTAGACCCAGAATTTTTTAGGCATGCTGGGTGGGTCTGACATACTTTCTAACGTGGAAACTTGCCTGTAGTCTGGTTTTCGGCCTTCCTTGTGGAGTTTGGCGAGTGAAGAAAGATACAATCTGAAGCTCATTCTTTCACAAGCAGTTCAAAAGCCTTTGTATCTGCTCTGAGGAGGCTAGAGGTTGGCTAAAAGTTTACCATCATGAACGATTTTGCAAATGTGCATTTTACAAACCAAAGAGGATGCTGCATCCTTGCTTTGTCCCTAAACTCACTTGCCAGATGAGGTTTACAGGACATATGATTCTATGATTCTCCATACACAGTAAGAATTCCCTGATAAACACCCATTCCTGTCCAGTGCCAGTGAATGAATGAAGATAATTCAGTTAAGTACTAACCAGGGCAATCAGCATTTAACAATACTGATTGCACAATGCTGTGCTTTAAGAGGTAAGTGACAAGAATACCAAAGAAAGGAAGCTGTTAGGATAAGCAGAGACTTTTCTCTTCTGAACCATCTTGCTTTTAGACATTAGGAACATCAATAGAGCAAAGTGGGGAAAAGATTCAAACAAGGAAATGTAATGATAAAGTATGTGAACAGTTTAAGAGAGAAGCTACTGGGGTTTGCTTCTGCAGTTGTCAGCACAGAATATCCCTATTAGCAGCTGAAGAATTTCAAAGTATTTCTCTAACAGGCAAATAAATAAATAAATAAATAAATAAAATATGATCATTCCAACATGAACCTTAGCCCGCAGGTTGCCCAAAATGTCTGGAGATGTGGGGAAATGCTCAAAGATCTGGAAACAAAGCTGTAGAATCAATTCATATATTAGCTAGTCAATTTCTTCCCATTTTTAGTAAATAACGTAACATTCCAAACCAATCTAATCTACTCCTTCCCAGGTGTTAACTCTAGTTCCCTCATCTAAAAGAGCTTTCTGGACATCTTCTACAGCAGTCTTGGATTTTTATGATGTTACAGGAGAACCAAAACTTTATAAAGAAGGAGACAGCATTTGTTTACAGTGTTTTTACTCAATGAGATAGTCAGAAGAATTTGTCCTTGTCTTTAATTTGTTTAATTGGATTCTGACAGTACTGTACCGTCTATTTTTTATCTGAGGTAATATAGAAAGACAATATAGAAATCTATCTCCACGGTAGTTTGTGCTGTACTTTATTTTATAAGTCTGAATTTGTTAATTTCTTTTCCAAAACCCAAGCAGAACCCCCCAAAGTTACAAGTCCCAAAGAAACCTTTTAACAGATTTCCACATGGCTACTTACCAGAAAGCGGACATCATCAAAGCCATTGAGAAGCAGTTTGCTCTCATACTGCTGTAAACCGATGGACTCCAGCCACTCCCCAACACTCTGCTCCAGCATCCGCGAACCTGACGAGAGAGGAATCGGCAGACGCTTGAAAAAGGAAAACCCATTAAGACGGTAGCAGCGGCACTCTGAGGAAGACAGGTGGCATTGCCACATCATAGTCACTACCATAAAGAAGCCAAGGCAGGGCCAGAGTACAACTATTAGCTGACAGGCAGCTCCTCTTCTGTACATAAACCATGAACAATATAGCTTTTGTCCTGTTCAAACTAGAGGGTTAATCAGTCTCCCAGTTATACTCAAGCAAACTCTGAATCCAAGCTGTTCAGAACCATTCCTGGGACCAAGGCATGACATGCACTGATCTCCTGGCTCAAGTGTGTTCCTCGCCAGGCATAAGAGCCCAAACCTCACAAGAATCTCAGTCAGCTCCTTGTTTCATCAGAGGGGGGTGCAAACTTTCCAAGGCATCATTCCAAGCCAGAGCTACAGGCATGAGAGACAAGAAAGGGCCAGATCACAAATACACACAGCCCAGCAGATGCTTGCATCCATGCAACTTCTGATGCATTACCTTGTACAACAGGCCAGTAAGGAAGGCTGTTAGCACTGGAGGTGCAAAGCAGTTAGAGAGAAAATACATCTTCATGCAGCTGAGAGAGACAAACAGACACGATGGGTGTTCAGAAAAGCAGCAGCAGCCAGATTAGTGAACAGCTGTCCAAAGGAAGACATGCAAGACAAATAAAAAAAAAAGACACACAAACTGCAGTAGAAGAATAAAGATTTATACTTTTTTTCCCCCAACAGTCCCGAAACAGGCAAACCATGGTAAGGGCTTTTCTTTGTTATTTTATTACAAGGAGCAGAGGCATGAGTGACAACAAGCCTGGGCTTAAAAGTCCTGCCACTGTCATTTCACCACCTATCCAGATGCATGACATCCTGACAGCTTGTATTGACTGAACTAAGCTGGGAACCAGCATCAACATCTAGACTGAAACAAATAACTACACTAGAGCATCCAGTCAAAGCAAAAAGATCAGTGGTCAGCTCATTTTCCATCTAACAAAGCTGCTTCTGCCAGTTCTTTGTTGACTTGTTTTTGCCAGTCTTTCATTTTCTTCCACTAAAGGTAAGCAACACCTTTACATTTCTCACTCAAGATTATCAGCAGCTTTCAGAACAAAGCATTTTAGCTCCTTGATTTAAGGGGGAGAAGCCAAACAAGATGAACACACCCCCTCCCTCTTTCTGTGCTGCAGGTAGGATTAGAGATATCCCGGCACCTCTTTTCAGTTGGTTAATCAGAAATATATTCTTCAAAAGCCCCACAGAAGCTATACGGAACAACTCTTCTTTCCTTTACAACTAAAAGGAGAGTCTAGGAACTTGTTACTTTCCTTGAGCAGAACTGGAGATACTCGCTGTAGCAAGGAAAGTTCAGATCCCCACGTCCTCGCTGTCCTCAAAGGAATTGCTATGCAAGTCACGCAGTATTTTCTCAGCCTTTCTAGCATGTCGGTCTTTGAAGGGCATTTGCAAAATATTGATGAAGACAGCAGGGTTGCAGCCTTTGAACCCTGTGGTTATCAGAAGTTCTGCACATTCTAAACTAGCCCCCGCCCCTTCCTTTCGGTAAAGCCTACACAATGCAGTGCTGGCTATTATCTCAACAATTTGGGGGTTAGAAATCCTGCTGCAATGTCTTGCAGAAAAGATCCTCTGTTAAGCAAGTCAGTGTTAATGACTGCTCAGGAGCTGGCGAGTCTTCTTCTTAATGCATACTGCAGCACCAGGGATGCAGCACTCACAAAAGGTTTTCTCCTCCCTTCTCTGACAATGCCTGGGCAAAAGGACAGCATCTATCCCCAGAATTCAAGAAGGCAGCTCTTGCTTGGCCAGAAAGTCTTTCCTTGTCCAGGACAATTTTCTTTCTACTCCATAAGCAGGCAAGCAGACTGTTGTCTTTTCTCAGGCAAGCATGTGTGCCTTTCAGAGAGATGCAGCAGACTGCTTTGTCTAAAGGCAGCAAGCTCCACACTTGCAGTGTCTCTTGCTCTCTCACTGGCTGTTCCCTCCTCTCTCCTCATGCTCACACCCCTCCCAGTAGAAACAGTGATCAAATTTCAGAAAAGAAGCTGGCAAGGGGCAGAGAAATACAACAAGAGCTTTATAATATTCAAATTAAAATTACAATTTACTTGACCATTCACCCTATAGTTTGCTTTTGCCTTGTAAAAGTGATCCATTGTGCTACGACTAATTTATTTAGGAGTGCACTGAAGAGACTGTTAGATGCTGAAAGACAAATGTGGCTGAAGATAGACAGACTAACTGGAAAGAAACATATCATGCTGGGTTTTTGCTGAGCCTATATATTTGCAGGCAATATTCCCTGGGATTTTTAAAGCTGCTTCTCATAAATCTGGTAAGAGAGAGCAATGATGACACTAAAGACAACCTTTGGGAAATTAGTGTAATTAAAAGTTATTGGAACCTCCTAAAATTACAAGATGCATGCACATCTTTGTTTGGATGTTAGGAGAGAGAGCAGGTGAGTATCAGCCCTATAGCTTCCAAAACACCTAAGCAGTAGTGTGGCTTAATGATCTATAGAGGTAAACTATGATCAGTCCCTGAATGAAATTATATCCACAGCCAAGATAAAACACTTGGATCCAGCAAAATGTTAATCAAGTGCATGATCTCAGCTTTCTCCAATACGTATCACTGTATTGCTGTCACAATATGTAAGATGTGATGCCATAACAAAATTGTTTCATTTCTACTACACTGTTAATATCTACAATTAACTGTTCTCAGAGAGTACAATGCTGCTGTATAGAAGGTATGATTAGGGATAACTAACTCTGGCAGCATGTAGCCAACAGAATCAGTCCGATCCTTTATCTCTGTTTTGGTAGCAGTTATTGTGATGGGATTGCAATTGACTAGTCACACAGCAGAATGACCTTGACAAGCATAGGGTATTACTATATCTGTACTACTGTGAGCAACTCTGTGCCTTTGGGGCTGTACACCATTAGGGCTATTGCAGAGATCATTCATTCTTCTCTGGCATGTATGTCAAACTATAATGAAGAGCAAGCATCTTGATTGTTGCTTTTTACTCGCAGGATAGAACAAGCAGCTCATACAAGAGAGCAGCACAAAACTGAAAGCAGATCAGCCACAGCAACCAAGAGGAGGCTAGACTATGAAACAGGAGCAAATTAGTTTCAATGCATACCAAGAACAATGGTACAGTTTCCTGGTCCTCAAAAAGGCAGTTAGCTATTAACTCACAACAGTAAAGTCAGCCAGGATTACAGGAGCTGACAAATGATAAAAATAATGCAGATTGCAACAATCCTTTGTGTAATCAAGTTCAACACTTTTTAAAGCTTTTCAGTTTATTGATAGCAGATTTAAGTTGTAATTCCACATGAATATTCTCTAATGCAAGAAGACTGGGTGTATTGATATTGCAGAGGGCATTCATTCTTCTATGGCTGGGGATAGCAAACTGACAAGTGAAATGATGGTAAAACTATCACTTACAGCACACAAATGCTCCATGCCAGGTGAACCATCATGCACCAGAACAATGCAGCACAGTGAGGGTCCATTTCTGCTATGAACCCACTTTGAGCCAATCCTCAACATTTTAATATTTCAAATAGTAAATGTGAGCAGCACAAAGATTGTGCTGAAGTCATGTAAAAGTACACAAACCATTTTAGTTATTTATTTGCAGCCAGAGGCAACTAAACAAAAGCTTTTTTGTAAGCAAGCTGTGGCCTCCTTTGAAGAGGCTGTTATGGGGGATGATTGAGGGAACAGTTCATCTAGTATAGTTAATTTCATATTATGTTATTCAGTTAATGAGCAGAGTCATACACCTGTATTGTTTTGCATAGTACTGTACAAGGATGAATAACCACATTTCTGTTGGAACAGAATAATAATTCCCTAAAGTCTTTGAATCCAACTAAGCAGCAGCAGCAGATCATCATCTATACACCCCAAAGGAAATCAAGGTCCACAATCTCTGCAAAAGGATCTACCACAGATTCCAAGCAACTTATACTCATGTATAAGTAAAAATATATATGCCAAAATCAACCCCCAAAACATAGGTCAACTTATAAGTGGGTCAATACGGTAATGCTGCTTGAAAAGGTGGTGGTGGTGGCTCTTTGGGATTTCCTTGCCACAGCAGGGAAAGGTATGTGTTGGTGCTTCAAAATCCCAAAGCGCCTCTGCCAAGGGGGGGGGGGAGTTGCTTCTTTTACAGGAGGCTCTCCCTGGATGGACAAAGCTCTTGGGTATCTTATGGAAAATGGAGTGGGGTGGGGAAGGATCTGTTTACTTGCTCTGTTTTTAAAGTGGCAGAAACCTAATACAGTACTCACTTCCCAAGCTGGAGAGCCCAAACTGAGGGGGAAGGGGATGAGAGGAAGAACGGGGAAGGAAACAGTAGGGACATGGTGGCAGCGGCTGTTTGGTGCTTCCTCTCATAGAGTGCCCAGAGGCAAGGGGAACAGCAGGGATGCAAGAGCAGCGGCCTTCTGGGGCTTCCCCTCAAAGGAGTGTTGAGAGATGAGGGGAGCAGTGGGGATGCAGTGGCAGCATTAACTTGGCACCCTCAACATATCCACAGGATATATCAAAATCCAGACTTCTGGCCCCCAAACCTGCCCTCAACTTATACATGGAATCAACTTCTCTCTCTCTCTGGCTTTTCTTCGCAAACGAAGATTCAGGAAGGGCTCCTCCCGTGCTTTCTGCAAGCGCGCTGATGACTGAAAAGGCCAATCCGAGATAAACAAGTCCGGTTGCAGAAAGCACAGCAGAAGGTCTCCTTGGGTGATGTTTCCGGGTTGTGGTTCTTCCTGCATTGTCGTTTCTCTTCAAGGCTTGTTCGGCATGAGTTCTCAAATAAGGCTGCAGCATTGTGGATAGTGCGTCTCCATGCCTCCCGATGTGAGGCCAGGGTAGACCATTGTTGGTGATCAATTTGGCCGAGCCTGAGATGTTGTTTCAGGGAGTCCTTGTATCGACTTATACATGAGTATATAGAGTAGATTTCATCCTTCCCCTTCTCATAAAGAGCTATGCTTTATGGAAAATAAAGACAGGATGAAGAGACATGACGCTGAAGTGTTAACATCCAACAGCCAGCACCCAGTTAGTGACTTACATAAATGTAAGTCTCTTTCAGATGGCATGTAGAGGGCTAGTCTGTTTATAGCTGCTGGCCATGGGAGGTTTTTAGAGGGAGTGCAAGGCAAACCTTGGGAAGCGCTTTTGCTGCTCTTTCTTACCAGAGGGAAGTAGAAGGAGTGGGGAGGTGATTCAGATCATGAAGATCTGGCTGCTCTGAGCTCCTGGGGGAAGGAAAAGGGGGGTGCACTCCATTTCAGAGCACATCCTCATTTCTTCCTCCCCCCACCCTCCTTCTCTATAATCTAAATTACCTCCCCCCGCCCCCCGCATAAGACAGCAGGAGGGGCCCCTCTAGAAAGAGAGGATGCAGAACTGTGTGCACGGAGCTATGTGTACATGTAGGATCTTGCCATCATATGTTAAAACCTTTAGAGTTAGTGTTGACACTTTCCTAGTAAGCCAGTGGTTTCTTCATTTTAAAAAACCACAACTGCCTGATAATGAAGTAATTCTTATGTTATTTATACACCTGCTTTTTCACAGCAGCATGAAACTTTTTGGTAGTACTATAAACCAGTGATCTAAGTTAGCCAGAAAAACAGCAGTCTGTGACAAAAGAGCATGTGCACACTAAAAAACCAAGCTTGGTTTATCCTCTTGAGAAAAAACAAAAGCCCAGCTCTGCAAAACATCCAGTGGATCCTGTAAAGCCATGAAAAGAATGGAAAGGGGTGGATGGATTTCTCTCTGGAATAGGGGCTCTGGGGGTGGGGAGAATCCTAGAAGAAAATTAACATTTCATTCTGTTTTATGCAGTGAGGCCATCTGCTTGTCAGCAATCCATTGCAAGTATGAAAAAGTCCCTTTTATCTAGCTTAGCTTCACAGTAGCCATAGTTGGAGAATGAGAGCTAATTACTTATCTGCATCACTCAGTGCTAGTTTCTAATGATGTCAATCAATCAGGACATCTTGCAGGGGGGAACTGACAACAAAGCAAAATGCCAGCTACTGGAGAGGGCTAAGAATGCTGCCTATATAAGCAGCAGAGATAGTGAAGTTGGAAGGGATCAAGTCACCTGCAGTGCAGGATCATTCCATATACAGGAAGCAGTCCCCTCCCGTTATCTGACAACTTGTTATTTTGCTGCTAGCAAATTAAGGACAAGTTCCATTCATTTGATGAGAAATCCCCTCTTTCGACAGTTCTTGCCTATGGAGGCTTGTTTGGGACTGACCAAGCACACGTGCACTGCTTGCAACACGAGCTAAGAAGAGGAAAAAAGTAACCAAGCTGACTTGAGAGACTGCCAGGAATGATCCTGGACATGACCTTTTCCTGCCAATTTCAGTGTTTCATTGGTTTTCATGGTAGTTTGCTATAACCTTACAGTTAACTGTGTTTTCATTTTCTTGTGCTTGTTAATGAGTGTTATGTACCAAGTGTGAAAGGCAGTCTAACAGTTGCTACTGAAGAGTTGATAAGGGTGCAACTGTGTGTCTCAAGGTTGCCCTTTGTGTGGGGAAAAAGGGGGTGAACATAGGTATGTTGATGGGAGGTCAGGGGATGATGGTTAGCCAATAGGTAAGTAGCCTGCCATATTTTGGTGAATTGTGTTTTGCTTTTAGTATACCGTCTGTCTTCTTAATTTAATTCTGAGCAATGACCGTGTATGGATTGCTTTCTAAACTTCTGTGCCAATAAAGTTTTCTGTTTTGACTCTGGAATTGCTAGTCACTAAGTTTGAGAATGCCAGTACATGTCAAGGACTTTGCCAGCAGTGTGCATATGGGTGGGTGTGAGAGCATATAGGCAGTCCCAAGCAAGCCACTGTAACTGCCTCATGTTCTCTATGTGGGTTCTGCTTTTCAATCAATTCCAGTTTCTGACACTGCTGCAGTCCCTAACCTGTTGGATAAGCAGGGGCTTCATGTACTGGCCACCCACATGCCAGTTCATACATAAAGGATAAATGGATATGGACCATTGCTTCTTGGTATAACATGATACCTGCACATCTACCAGTGATTCACCCCATATTCAGACTCTAACTTGAGAATGAATTTGACTACAGGCCTTATGGCCACATGTAGTCTAGTTTTTGGACTTTCTGTTTCCTCTCTGCTGTCTATATTTTTGTACCACTCAATCTGATAAAGATTTCTGGAGAAGTCAAAGCTTACACACAGTTGTGGCATTTTGTTTGTGCCTAATAAAGGTACTTCGCAACTCAGGATTTTGTATTTCCCCCTGCTCCGCAGACCAGCACAGCTACCCATCTAGTTTAGTTAAGCTGAGAATCTCTGCCATAATCGGAGAGCACATACCACCATTTCAACTTCAATAAGATGTTGGCTGTACAATAGCTCTACATGACAAAAGCATGAAGAGTACACCTCATGCTGCTCCAGGATCACTAGGCAATTGTATTTAGGTAGCATTTCTATGCTCATTTGCCTAGGAGTAAGCACTACTAAGCTCAATGATATTTATCTCTGAGTGAACATGTAGAGCATTGCAATATTACCAATGCAGAATGTGAGATGTACAATACTATATAATACTTCTACAAAATGGCTATTAGGAATGGGGAGTTGGTATTAAGCTATGTAACTGATTGCTTCACACAAGAATTGCATCTGGTACAAAAGTGTGTAGTGGGAGGTGGTCTTATATTCTGGAAGATTTGGGTGCCAAATCCATATTTTTTGCCATTTTTTTTAAAAAAAAGAATACAGTATTAGGAAAAGGCTGATAAAGTAGGCATTTACACTAGAGAGATTAAAGAAGAATACAACTGTAGTTATCAAATATCTGTAAATGTGAAGCATTTACCTGGTTGGCTAGCCGCGGCCAACGGGCATCTTCTGATGCAATCAAACCAAGGCAAAGAAACAAAGGCACACACCGCCCTCCAAAGGTGTAAATAAACTGATACTTGCATGCTGGAACATTAGAACCATGCGAGACTCTGCAGACAGAGGATGGCCTGAGCGTCGTTCTGCTCTAATAGTCCATGAACTATCATGACTTAATATTGACATCGCTGCTTTTAGTGAAGTTCGTCTCCATGAGGAAGGCAGCCTTAAAGAACACGGCACCGGCTACACACTTTACTGGTCTGGAAAACCCAAAACCACAAAACATCTTTTAGGAGTAGGCTTTATGATTAAAAACTCCATTGCCTCCAAACTCGAAACCTTGCCAACATGACACTCTGATCGCATTATTTCCTTATGCCTCCCACATGTTGTTCTCTTTAGTATATATGCCCCAACTATGCAAGCCGACCCTGTAGAGAAAGACAAATTCTACACAGACCTACGCCACCCCGTACAAAAAGTCCCTGTAGAAGATAAAATTGTTATCCTTGGTGACTTCAATGCCAGAGTAGGAAAGAACTCCGAAGCCTGGAAAGGTGTCCTAGGCAAGCATGATGTTGGAAATTGCAATGATAATGGACGCCTCTTGCTAGAGTTCTGTGCAGAACCAACAGCTGACTATTACAAACACAATCTTTCAGCAGAAAGATAGCTTGAAGACAACCTGGATGCATCCCCAATCCAAACATTGGCACGTCATTGACTATGTTCTAGTTCGCCAGAGAAACATTTGCGATGTCCATCATACTCGAGTGATGCCCAGTGCAGAATGCCAAACAGATCATCGCCTCGTCAGATGTAAACTAAATCTTCATCTTAAGTTCAAACCTAAGAGGGTTGGCATCTTAAAGAAGAGACTCCAAGTCAACAATCTTCAACAAGCTACCATGAAAGACAACTTCCAGGCAAATCTGCAAACAAAACTTGAAGACCATCCTACAGATCCTTCTCCTATAGTGCTTTGGCAACATATCAAAAACAGTATCCTCCAGTCTGCGGAAGAATCCCTTGGGTTCTCCCACAAGAAAAATCAAGACTAGTTTGATGAAAACAACCAAGAGATCCAGGAGCTGTTGGCAAAGAAGAGAACTGCTCACCAGGCATACCTCGCCCAGCCAACCTGACATGTAAGAAAAGCAGCTTTCCGTCTCACATGTAGTAAACGTCAACAAAAACTCTGAGACATGCAGAACAAGTGGTGGATCAATATAGCAGAAAAGACACAATGCTGTGCAGATCTGGGTGATTTTATGAAGCTCTTAAAGCAGTGTTTAGACCTACTTATCAGGTCCAAAGCTCCTTATACAGTAGAGATGGTCAAACATTAATTACTGATAAAGCCTCCATCCTGAATCGATGGGCTGAACATTTTCAAAGTCTCTTTAGTCCCAACCGAGTAGTCCAAGGCTCAGCTCTCCAACATATGATACAAATACTGATGAAAAATGAATTGGACATAGCTCCCACTTTGGAAGAGACCCTTAAGGCCATACAGCAGATGAAAAACAGCAAGACAGCTGGGATTGATGGAATCCCACCTGAAGTTTGGATACACGGAGGTCATGTACCCCATGGTAAATTCCACGAACTCCTTGTGAATTGCTGGGGAAAAGGGGAATTGCCATCAGAGATGCAGTCATCATCTTCCTGTACAAGAAAAAAGTAGCAAAATCCGATTGTTCAAACTATCGAGGCATAACACTGCTCTCTATTGCTGGAAAAAATCCTTGCAAGGATACTCCTGAACAGATTAGTTCCTGCTATTGCAGAAGAACTTTCTCCTGAAAGCCAATGTCGCTTCAGAGCCAATAGGAGTACTACAGATATGGTATTTGCCCGTAGACAACTGCAAGAGAAATGTAGAGAGAAGATCAAAGTCTCTATGTAACATTTGTCGACCTCACCAAAGTCTTCAACACTGTGAGCAGAAAAGGTCTGTGGCAGATCCTGGAAAGACTAGGATGTCCCCCCAAATTCCTTAAAATGATTATCCTGCTACACGAGGGCCAGCGTGGTCAAGTCAGATATGGCAATGCTCTTTCAGAGCCCTTTCTAATAACTAATGGAGTGAAGCAAGGTTGTGTTCTTGCTCCAATTTTATTTACAATCTTCTTCAGCATGATGCTCCAAAGGGCTACGGCAGAGCTCGATGAAGAAGATGGCATCTATATACGTTACCATATTGATGCTAGCTTGTTTAACTTAAGCCATCTGAGGGCTTGCACTAAGACTCTAAACTATCTAGTTCATGAGCTGCTCTTTGCTGATGTTGCTGCCCTTGTTGCCCACACAGAAGCAGCTCTGCAGCGCCTAACATACTGCTCTGCAACAGCTGCAGAGCTGTTTGGGCTGGAAGTCAACCTGAAGAAAACAGAAGTTCTTTACCAGCCTGCACCACAGGAAGAACACCACCATCCCCACATTGCCGTCAGCAAATCTGTGCTCAAATCCGTTCAGCAGTTCACCTACCTGGGAAGCATCATCTCCTCAGATGCCAAGACTTGACAGAGATTGATCACAGATTAGCAAAGGCATATAGCATATTTGGAAGACTTTACAAAAGAGTCTGGAGTAACAAACACCTGAGGCGAAGCACAAAAATCAGTGTGTATAGAGCCATTGTACTGTCTATTCTCCTTTACGGGTCTGAAACATGGCTCACCTATCGCCACCACTTACGATTCCTCGAACACTTTCATCAGCACTGTATACGCATAATCCTAAATATACACTGGACTGACTATGTGACGAATGTTGCTGTCCTTGAGCAAGCAGGGATCACCAGCATTGAGGCCATGATATCGAGAACACAGCTGCGCAGGGCAGGGCACGTTTCTAGGATGGAGGACCATCGCCTCCCAAAAATAGTACTCTACGGTGAACTCTCCATGGGTCAGTGTAAGAGGGGTGCTCCAAAAAAGCAATACAAGGACTCCCTGAAACAACATCTCAGGCTCGGCCAAATTGATCACCAACAATGGTCCGCCCTGGCCTCACATCGGGAGGCATGGAGACGCACTATCCACAATGCTGCAGACTTATTTGAGAACTCACGCCGAACAAGTCTTGAAGAGAAACGACAACACAGAAAGAATCACAACCTGGAAACATCACCCAAGGAGACCTACTGTGCTTTCTGCAACCAGACTTGTTTATCTCGGACTGGCCTTTTCAGTCATCAGCACGCTTGCAGAAAGCACGGGATGAGTCCTTCCTGAATCTTCATTTGCGAAGAAAAGCCAGAGAGAGAGAGAGAGAGAAATGTGAAGCATTTATCCAGAACTCTAGGAAGGGAGGTTTTCAGTTGCACCAAAACTGCTTAAAATTTAATTATCTCTCTAAGAATGATTGAACAATAATATGAGGTGTCCTGAAGCAGTCTTTGTATGTCACTTTCTGAAAAACCTTGAGACAGTGATATATCAAAGATGGGAAATCCTGCACTTTCTACAGGGTTAACTGTGAGGTGGCTGGCTTACAAGACATATCCTAAGTTAACATGGAACCAACTCACTTTCCTTTTTAGCATGCAAATATTCGTTCCAATGACCAAAATTAAGTAGACTAAGTAAGACAAGAATGTATTCTTTATTTGAAAATGCACAGAATTTCAACACAGTGTTATGTTATTTTCTTCTTGCAGCTCCTCCAATTCAGAAATGTAAGTTATTTTCACAAACAAGGCACTAATGTAAGTGACTTAAATAAACTGCTAAAATGTTATCACCGGTTCAACTAGTAGTTTAAAATGGACACGGGCACACACACACAGAGCCATCAATTTGCTATCAACCCTTCGAATTCTCTCCCACACTGGGAAAACTGTCATAATCTGAACACTGCTTGGACTGCTTTGGGATTGTACATATTCACTGAGGATGAAACTATGAAGTTTCAACAGAAGGTGAGATCCATAACAAATGTGACACATTGTTCATTAATACTGTTGTCCCTTCACAATCGCGGAGGTTGGGGTGCCAGGCCCCCACGAATGTGGAAAAAATGCAAATAAAAAATAGGTCTCCTGGACCTCTGCCCCTCCCATTCTAGCACCACTCGCCCCTTCTCCCGTGCCATCCTCTGGGTCCTCCAGGCCTGCCCACACCCCCCACCCTTTCTAAAGCAGCGGCAGGGGGCTTAGAAAGTCTTGCTGCTGCCCCCCCACCCTGGTGTTCAGCAGCTTTCCTACGGCTTCATTCCATTTAGCGGGGTGGATCCAGGGGGGAGTAAAACTTGGCGTTCTGCAGGTTTCTTCCCTCCTGGATCTCCCAGCTAAATGGAAAGAAGCTGTAGAAAAGCGGCTGAATGCCCTGATTAAATCGGCTTTCCTCCCTCACAAGCAAGGGACAAGATCCGATTTAAGCAGGGCGCTCACAGAGCAAACCATTGGCAGTTTGCTCATTGAGCGCCCCACTTAAATCAGATCTCGTCCCGTGCTTGTGAGGAAGGAGATCCAATTTAAGCAGGGCGCTCAGGGAGCAATCCAGGGGTGGTTTACTGATTGAGCATCCCACTTAAATTGGATCTCATTCCTTGCTTGTGAGGGAGGAGATCCGATTTAAGCAGAGCGCTCAACGGGGGGAGGGTGGGCAGCAGACTTTTCAGCCCCCCCTGCCTTACCCAAAGTGGTGATGGGCTTCTCAAGAAGCCCATCGCCACTTTGGAAAGGGTGGGGAATGGCGGACGGGGGGGGGTGGCGGGAGGCTTTTCAGCCACCCCAACCCCCACCCTTCCCAAAGCGGTGATGGGCTTCTCAAGAAGGCCATAGCCGCTTTGGAAGGGAGGGGGGAGTGGCAGATGGGGGGGTGTCGCAGGAGGCTTTTTAGCCACCTCCACGCCCCACCCTTCCCAAAGAGGCAATGGGTTTCTCAAGAAGCCCATCTCCGCTTTGGAAGGGAGGGGGGAGTGGCGGATGGGAGGTGCCAGGAGGCTTTTCAGCCATCACCACCACCCCGCCCTTCCCAAAACGGCGGAGTGGAGGACGGGGGGTGGCGGGAGGCTTTTCAGCCACCCCCGCCCTTCCCAAAGCGGCGATGGGCTTCTTGAGCCTCATTGCCAGTTCTGGAAGGACTGCGGGGGGTGGCGGGCGGGCGGGAGGAGGCTTTTCAGCCACCCTCCCACCCTCCCAAAGCCGCGATGGGCTTCTCGAGAAACTCACCTGAACTCCCTGCTCACCCGGAGCTTGGCTCTCCACCACAAAAGGAGCCAAGCCCCAGGAGCACAGGGAGTTGGGTGTGAGGTTTTCTTGGGGAGCGCTCCGTTTAAATCGGCTCCCCTCCCTTGTGTGCGAGGGAGGGAAGCTGATTAAAACCGGGCAATTGCTGAGGAAATCACAAATAGGCGGAACCGGGAAAGTGAAAGCCGCGAATGTGGAGGCGCAACTGTAAAGTCATGGGATGCAATCTGTGGCTCTCCAGATGTTGTTTAAAACCACCCCCATTAACCTTCACCATTGGCTATACCAGATAGGGCTGAAACTACGTTTACATGTTGCTTACCCCTACCTAGTGTAGACACTGGTTTCCATTGAATTGGACCTGCAGATTCTGTAAAGGACCAGTATAATTCAACAATCTAACAATTACTCAACAGTCACAGTAATCCACTATACAATCACACATGCCTTTGAATGTGCTTGCACCTATAAAATTACAAGATGATGAACTTTTGAATGTGAGCCAATCAAACTGTTATACATATTGCTACTTTATTTGCAGTATGAAAAATATATCCTACAAGTTCCCATCAATAAAATAAGAAAAATGATTTTAAAAGGCTGGAATTATTAATAAGCAAGCCAAAAGCTGGGCTAGTCATACTCAAATTCTCTAACCAGAAATCCATTTCCTTTACTATTCCTAGAACAGGATTACTTAGCCTGAAGTCAGAGGAAGGATATTTTTAGTTTCCATCTGGAAACTGCCCATGGATAAAATTTATTTCATGTCATAGTTCATAGCTGCTAATTTTAGTTCATGCTAATCTAACGGGATCATGTAAGTTTGAGCATGAATGCATTTTTATTGACTTCCCCTTGGAGAATAGGACTGTCAGCTGTACAACATGAAAAGGGATTCCCATTCTTAAGATGGAATCATCTGTAAGGTTATTTTCTTTTTAAGACATTTTAGAAATATTTACAGCTAATATATAAAAAAAATTGTAGGATCCCATCCTCAGTTACACCAAGCAAATATGAATGTGACAGCTAGATTAACATATTAGTAAATGGGGCTCAGAAGAAAAGTATAACAATACAAAGTAGAACAAACTAATGAGCATGTTAAGAAGCACATTTTAACTTCAACCTGTGGAAAGTTTAGTGATTTCTGGTAAATTTATATGGGCCTAGCTTGGATAGGGAAGGCTACCTTGGAATGCTTCATTCAAAGAGGTCATAAAATGAACGGGAAGGCAGAATTTGCTTGAACTATAAAGGAGCTCAAGTGAGGAGTAAAAAGTCTTTAGTGCCAAAAACTCCACATCTATATATATAATTCTCTTGGGTATGTTGCCTTTTCCAGTGTGGTGATTGGTTGGGTGTGTTTCCTGATCAGCCAATCACCACCCACATGCAAATTCCCTCTCCACTGCACAATCCACTCTTGCCACTCAATCTGTGGCTCAGATTGGGACTTAGACAGTCAACTGGCAGTGGTGGCAGGCCGCCTGTGATGGGAACCAGGCAGTCAACTGATGGCGGCTATGGTGGCAGCAGGGCAACAGAGTGAGTCATCCTCAGCAATTCTGGAAAAGCGTGGAATGCTGAGAAAGGGAGGAGGAATTTAAAAATCTATCAGCCTACCTTACAGGGTTGTTGTGAGGTGTACCAGGTATTTTTTGGGAGTTTTTAAACAGCATGTGTTATGCTGGGTACAGCTAGTAGTCATACAAGTTTTCTTTGGGCTCAGCTACATGGGAGAATTAAATCTGGGAAATATCGTGTTACCTCCATTTTGGTCCTGTCCCAAGTTGTGCCCACGATGCATTTGCATATTTGGTGACGGTGAAAATACCTGAGTTTGTAATCCACATAGCTGCCTACAGGGATGGCAGGGAGAGGTTGCTGAAGGCTGCCCGCCTGTCAGTCTGTCAAGAAGGTCGAGCCCTCGCTTGCTCCCTCCCCCGCTCAGCCCTCCCCCGTCCCGCCTGGCACCCTGGCCCTCAATAGTGGCTGCGGCCAAGGCTTGGCCACCCATCAGTCACAAAGGCCGAGCCCTCGACTGCAGCAGCTGCAGCAGCCACTGAGGGCCAGGGCACCGGGAGAGACGGGCTGCTGAGGCTGAGGGCTCAGCCTCTGTCACTGACCGTCATGGAGTCCAAACCCTCAGCCACAGCAGCCACCGAGGGCCTGGGTGCTGGGCGGGAAGGGGTGCTGCGGCCAAGGGCTGGGCCTCTGTGACTGACAGTCACAGAGGTGAACCCTCAGCTGCAGCAGCCGCAGTAGCAACTGAGGGCCGGGGCGCTGGGTGGTACAGACTGCTGTGGTTGCTGCGGCCTAGTCACGGAGGCCGAGCCCGGCCATGCCATGGCAGGAAAAGTTGAGCTGCTTGGGCAGGCAGAAGTGAGCCAGCCCAAAAGCAAGCCAGCAAGCCGGGAAGCAGACAGCCGGGTGATCAGGGAAGGGGAGAGCGCTGGGGTTGTCTAGCCTGGGCAAGAAGCTGCTGCGAGAAAGAGGAGGAAGAGGAGCCTGGCTCTGGGCTTTGGAGGTGGCAGTGGACTTGAAGCAGGGCCATTCAACAACAGCAGATCCTGCATTGCAAGGCATCCCTTGCAAGCCCACCCCCTCTGAGATACTACCAATCACAGCTCTGCTATGTGCCCCTATTTCAAGATGGTTGCTAGTTGATCAGACAACCAATTATGCGGGTTTCCCCACACATTTTTAAAAAGACTGCGGAAAATAGATGGATGGAAAGTCATGGATTTCCGAATAGCACGAGTGTGGCCCATGGAATGTGAGGACCAATGAGATTCTTCATGAATTCTTCCTGGTGTTTTTTTTTGGGGGGGGGCTGTGTAGTCAACCCCCTTGTTTATTCAAAAGTCTTAAACTCTCCCTAAAAAGTTACATACAACCATTTGATGAACCATTTGATACTTCTGAAGCACAGAACCTAAGAAATTCAAGGCAAATATGTTCTGTGAGATTACAGAAAACAGATCACAGCTCTCATTTCCTGAGTGATCAGTACATGAACAGAGATAAATGCTGAGCATGAGACAGCACATATATCCAATGTGTGGAAGGGAAATGTGAGACCATGCTTACTACCCCTAATAATTGTGTGGCTCATCTAAGTCAGGAGTAGCAACTGCCCCGGATTGTTGAACAGCATTCAGCCAGAGTGGCTTTTTTAAAATACAGGTTGAGTATCCTTTATCCGAAATGTTTGGGACCAGAAGCGTTTTGAATTTTGGAATATTTGCATACATATAATGAGATATCTTGGGAGACGGGACCCAAGTCTAAGCATGAAATTCATTTATATTTTATATACACCTTATACATATAGCCTGTTAGTAATTATATACAATACAGTTGTCCCTTCACATTCACGGATTTGACATTCACGGATTTGAGTATTCACGGCTTGAAAAATATTCTTAAAAAAATAACAATCCTAATAGCAAACCTTGATTTTGCCATCTTATATAAGGGACACCATTTTGCTCTTCCATTGCATATAATGGGACTTGAATATTCACGGATTTGGGTATTCACGGGGGGTCCTGGAACCAAACCCCAGCGAATGTGAAGGGACAACTGTATTTCAAATATTTTTATTTATTTACTTCATTATTTTTATTTAAATATTTTTTATTTAAATATTTTGGACTTCTAGATAAGGGATACTCAACCTAGAATCATAGAATCATAGAACTGTAGAGTTGGAAGAGACCACAAGGACCATTTGACTAAGTCTAGATCCAGCCCTGTTGTTGTCGTGAACCTTCAAGCCATTTCTGACTTACAGCGACCCTAAGGCGAACCTATCATGGGGTTTTCTTGGCAAGATTTGTTCGGTGGTGGTGGTGTTACCTTTGCCTTCCTCTAAGGCTGAGAGAGTGTGACTTGCTCAAGGTCACCCAATGGGTTTCCATGACTGAGCAGGGATTTCAACATTGTTTTCTCATGTCTTAATTCCAGGAATGAAAAGAAATATATAAAAAACGTGTATGCTTCTATCATGGTTCTTTTGAAAGATATATGTAAAAGCCTGAAATATTTCAGGTCATTTTTCAAATAAAAATAAGCTTAAGTGTTTTACAGATATAGTACAACCCCCATATCCATGGGGGATATGTTCCTGGGGTTACTGTGGAAATCCAAAACGGCGGATAATAGCGAACCCTATTGAAATGAATTACTTCCAGCCCAAGCATACCATAGAGTCGCACTGGAGGACCTAGAGATTCCTACAGAGAACCCCTCTCTAGGCATTTTCTAGATCCTCCAGAGCAACTCTATGGTCAACATCTAGCAGAAGCATACCACAGAATTGCACTGGAGAACCTAGAAAATGTCTAGAGAAAATTTTTTTTGGATGCAGATAAATGAAACTGTGGGTACTGGACCCACAGATATGGGGATTATACTGTATTTTCATTTTGGTTTTGCACTGCACTACCAGAGTGATTCTATTTTGGACAGCATTTTAAAGTGGTAGTTCAAGATAGGTCATCAAGGTTGATCCAATTCTGAACTCTTGAGAACTTTTGGAATCACTTCTTCTACACACTTTACATGAGAAACTATTGCTGAAATTACCTTCATCTGCCAGATTGCTTCCACTCCATCAGACTATAGATGCCTTGGAGCAGTTTGATGCCCAATTATTACAGTTATTATAACCCTCATTTATTACAGTCTTCCACAGAGCAACATCCAGAACAGTGAACTTCAGGTTAAAAATTCAAAGTGGATTTTTCTGTGGTCTGACTCAATATGCAGTTCATTATTAAAGACTTTTTCAACAACTGAGGTTACCATGTTAAGGACTTCCTCTTGCTGAAGTTACTGCTGAAGGCAAAGGGTGTGAGAAGGAGACTAGTTATTTAGTCTGAAACTTTTGTCATAATCCGGTAACGAGAAACAAGAATCTCATCATTATTGGGCAAATTCTGAGACACAGAGCTGTAAAAAAACCTTAAAAGGTATCTCTTCTAATGGCAAGTGGGATTCTGACTCGGGTATATACAAGAATCAATATTCCAGTTCACCTAAATGAGAAAAGGGCAACAGGCAAATCTACAAGTAAGTCAACATCCCTTCCTATTCAACACTCACTATATCTTTTCTAAGCCCCATTGTTACCTTTTGTCCTGTGTTCACCTAGCTCCATTTTAGATTGTTAGTCCTCTGAAAAGGACCTAGCACATTTCTGTACTGGGCCTAACATAAATAAGTAATAACAATAATGTAAAAGTAATGTAAAATTATATATAGTTGAGCAGCAGCTTAAAGCAAGCCTAGTAGCTGCTTGGGCCAAAAGAAATGCATTAAATTAAGCATGATGTATATACCAATCAGTAACTGCAGAATAGCCAATTGGTGTTTCACACCTGGATTTCCAGACTTAACACAAAGAGGGCAGAAAAGACTTAAACCATGGTTTGAGAAACCCAAGGCCCCAATGTCAAGTCCCAATATGGATCAATTTGTACTGATCTTCCATTGGCTTGACTGCAAATGCAGGTTAGCACAATTGCCCAAGCAAGAACTCACTCACACCCCTCAGTAGTTCAGTATGGTACCTGACATCCTCTGCTGCTCCTGAGAAAAGTCAATGCCTTCACCAATGGAGCTCATGATTTTCTCAATCTGAAAAATATAAGAAATAATAGTAAGACTTTATTCATAAATGAGAAGAGTCTGATTTAGAAGGATCCTAAACCACAGAACTGTTGAAAGGCATATCTTAAAGAGAGGGTGCATTTATACTATCTGAAATAATGAATTATTAATATAAGAAATCAGACTATAGAAGTGCCTTGCCAAGATAACAACTAGCAAGGACGTGGTAATGTTTGTTCACAATGTACAGAAACATAAAAAAAAAAGAAACCTTCTTTAAAAAGAAACCTTCCCTGTATGAACAGAAGAACCCTTTCATACCCTTGATTTCATACTCTTGATTAAAATACACCACCCTCCCCATTTTGTCAGCAAAAAAACACACCACTCCTGCCAAGGCACATTTCCCAATACCAAGTTGCTTCTACTGGAAACCTGCAAAAGCATTAATACAGCATAAGCTATAAAACAAGCGCAAAAACCAAAGTCATTCTATGTAATGTTTCCTACAGCCAAGAAGGGAAATACCACTCAGTCTAGGCTAAACTAAACTGCAGGATCATCTAGAATCTCCCAAGCATCTACAATGCAAAGAAAGGAAAGAAAAGGTGCAATGAACACTTTTCAGATATGGCACTCTAGATTTTAAAAGGACCCAAACCTATTAAAATGTAGGTCTACAGGTAGACTTAAGTATACTGTATCTTCAGGTTTTTAACCCGTACAGCTAAAACCCCAACCATTTGCCAAGCAATTACTAGGCAGGTAAAAAAGTCAAGGAAGAAGCTCATGGTTTGGTTTGTGTGATTTTAGCAATGATCTTAGCAACTTAGCAATGATGTATGTGCAGTGAGGGACAGTCTGCTACTGCATGGATGGCATAAGGCGGGGATTTAGTTTATTTCATTTATATCCTGCCACTCCCCCAACACAGAACTCAAGGTGCCTTAGAGTACAGATTGAAATAAAATACTGCTAAACCCCCTCTATCATTATATGCCTAATTCCCCCCACACACACACAAGGTTAGCAACAATGCTATATTTACCTATACTTGAACTATTCAGACAGAGGTTGAAATACAGTATTCATCTCATTTACATTATCAAAGTTCTGATGAAGCTTAACAATAGTGAAAGGGATTTTTTCTTCTTTAGATCTGCAGTCTTATGCTACCAGAATAAAAGGTGCAGAAGCTTATTACGAAAAGGAATCTGAATATGTATATTCCTGACAAATTATCAGATTAATGGAAAACTGGCTCTTATGATCACATGCTCAAGCACATGTAGCAAACACATATTCTTTTCCTGTTTACTCTCCTCCTCTTTGTCAAATTTCAGATTTTAAGCTCCTTGGGTCCGAGATCGATCCTCTTGTACTTTGAAAAGAACCATACACACTGACGGCACTAAATAAATAACTCACATATCTGGGTATACTTGATTTTATAGAGTCAGTAATGTTAAACTTTCAGCAAAAATCTTTTTTTGTCAAATTATCATTTGAGCTACATTTGAGCTGTTTTACTTAGCACATGAACTTTGGCATGTATATATTAGACTCACAAGGATTAATTCAAACTTTACTCATAACCAGCAAAAGAAAAACACAAACACTAAGAAAGCACGAATTAACTGCACAACTAAGCAATCCCAGTAATCAGACTGCTTCCCAGCAGAGGCAAAGATAGCAGGTTTCTTACACTGGAAAAACAGTAAACTTCGGAGACAGGCAACCGCTGCTGAAACTGCTGTGGAAGAGCAAAACATGTTTTCTAAGGGCAATTCAATACATTAAGTTAAGCACAATTCAGTCTAGGAAAGTATTTAAACGCATAGGCCAAGCACTCTTTCAAAGAATGTTTGCCCAGATAAGGACTAGCAAAGTTTTTATAAAGAACCTTCCTTTACAGCATTCTAACTTGCTTTCTGGACTTTAATGTTATACTTACAGTTTTATACACTTCTAGGGGTCTCTCTTTAATATAACTGATGGTGCAACAGAAATAAATGAGGATAATAATAATGATTTCACAAACCATCACAGAAGAGTGGCAGTATAATATCAGGAGCAAAGGTGGAGAGGACCGTTCCCGTCTTAACATGCAAAAAATATTTTTAGATCTCCAGTTTCTCATGCTCCCAAGAACTTGATACCTCACAGGTATCTGCTTTAGATTTCTTTGCTGGGAGAAAAAGAAGAGAAATCTCAGTTCAAAGCCTTGATAACAATATCCTAGGAAGTGCCTTTTTGGGCTGCAACCATGAGACGGAAGCACCAGTATACACAGACTTTTCCAAAAATTTAGACTTCAGTAGATTTATAAAAGAAAAGTCAAGGTTTAGAGACACAAAAAGAAGTCAATGTTTATAAAATAGTTTCTCAAGTACGTAAAAACACCCAACGGAAACAAGCATGAGTTCTGATTTAGCTCAACTAATGCCAAATCCACATTACACAAATTAAAACAGGATTATTTGTCATGGCTCCTTCCTAAGGAATCCTGGGATTAGCAGTTTTATAAGGTCTTTAGCCTTCTCTGCCAAAGAGTGCTGGTGCCTCACCAAACTACAAATCCCAAGATTCCATAGGAAGGAGCCATGGTAAATAATCCAGTTTCAAACTGGATTATGTGTGTAGTGTAGATTAGCCTTGAAGCCTTTCAGATTCCTAACAAAAATTGCAGAAGAGCAAAGAACTGAAGCTAGGATACATTTTTCCTGAAGGCATATTCTGCATGTTGGTCCCCAACATCAATATGTGATGTTCTCTTCATGGAATATGAGTTTCCGGGCCACTCCTCACCTCAGCTGCCAATGACACATAAAAACTGATCTTACAGAATCTGGCGCAGGAATGGGCAACTGGGTGCCATCCAGATGTTCTCAACTAGAATTCCTACAAGACTAAGTCAATATGCCCAGTGCTTAAAGGCTAGAGGACACCTGCAGGGCACTAAGCTGCCTCTTAACCTTTGATTTTTCAGATGTTTTGCTCTTCAACTCCCAGAATTACCAGCCATTAGCCATACAGACTAGGGCTTCCAGGAGTGCAAATCCAAAACATTTGCAGAACTAAAGGTTGAGAACCACTACTCTAAGGGCTCTTCCAGGTGGAGGAATTGTAAGATGCAGAAACACACACACTTGCATGCCTTTTCAATTAAATGCAGGGGACAAACGATTCTTCTCTTTCACAGATCCACTTCACAGTATTAAAAAAATTAATTAGACCTTATTTAATGAAACAATTTATCACAGAAGTACTGTTGTTTCTTCACATATACATAGAGCAATATTTTGTGGGTAAGATATATCTTTGGCCAGAACTAGAGAAAGCACTTTTAGATTCAAGTTTTTAAAAGAAAATACCCTCACCATTTCTTACATATAGGAAGGAGCATGCGGTACACAGAGTCCTTAAGTGAAGGGTACTGTGAAACCCACAAGCTTGTAGTCAAGTCAGACTACCACTACTTGTACTAGAACCTAGTCTCCCTAGTAAACAAGTCAATTCCCTATGTTTAATAAATTATTGTGTTTGCAACATCCATTGTTTCCAATGGATAACTCAATGCTACCCCCTGAAAAGCAGCTGCAATTGGGAAAGCTGTAGATATACAGATGCTTTGAAGTCTGTAGAAGCTTAAGGCTGTGCTATCCAAAATTATTTGTGGTAGATTTTTCTTTTTTAAGCAGAAGCGTCCAAGTAAAAAGCCCATTTTGGTAACAGTAAATAGCCCTGCTCTTCTACCATTTCACCGACAAAACCTATTATGCATACCCAACACACAGGCTCTGCAGTATTTAAGCCAAAGTCCATCCATTTAGAACATCTGTGTTCCTCCCTTAGTGGAAATATGGACACTTGCCAAAAAGCTTCATTCAGTATGCACCAACAAAAGCAGCTTGACATAATCTTCGCTGGAAAATAAACAGAGCTGCCATATCTGTTAATATCTCTTGCCTCTTCAATCCCACCTCATGCATAAAACACACACACACACACACACACACACACTTCTATAAAAAGGTAAATGCCCTCAGGGATGCTTCAAGGCAGTCCACCTTGCTTTTCCCAGTCTCTGCCCATTTATTTCAAGGATGTTTTAAAGCTAATAATGGACTCTGTGAGCTTCAATGAAGGAAAAACACAACAGTCCTTTTTTAATGGCAAGTGGCACCTTAAAATATCTCCCAGATGCCAACTGATTTCCCTGCATCCACTCAGCTTGATTCAGGAGATGATATTCAAGAGGGACTACACGTGGGAAGGGGAGGGTTAACTTTCCCCTTCTCTCATAATGCAATTGTCCTACCTCTCCACATGGCAATTAAACATAGAAAGGGCTCTCCTACTGGTACAAAATGGTCATTTCTCCTAAGCTTAACTGACATACAGGAGGGCATTTCTAGCAGTTTGAGAGAGTAGGGTCAACTCTTTCCTCTTCATTCACTGTGGCACCTCTATGGCATGGTTTACCAAATCTTAGGAAAATGTCTTCCATTGGCATTAATGGAATGTGTTTATTGCCCTCGTAAAGGTTTATGCAATCTTGGCAGGAATTCCTTCTCTGGATAGTGTGTTTGATCCTGATTGTGTCTAAATATGTGGGGGGGGGGGAATTACTCTTCTTCATCTTTGTATGTCTCTGTCCTGTACAGAAAGGTGATACTTAATGCAGGCTTCTTGCTTTTCTTGTGCTTTCTTTGTGTATGTCTATGTATACACAGTGGGGATTTGGAAAACATCACAAGTCCCTTCCAGGAAGAGAGAAACCACCAAAATCCATATCAGTGAAAGGAGGAATGTCATCCTTCCATCCTTGCCCTGCTACCAGTTTTGTCCTTTTCTTTTCAGGCTCTTTTCAGGAATCTGCCTGTTCCTTCTTTCATGCTTTCTCCATAATGTTTTAAACACACAACGCCATGAAACTGTGCACCACTGTTATTTTTATTTTGAATGTAATTCATAGAGATAAGGGTAACTGTTGAACGTATTATTTAACTGAAGTGGAAATGCTTAAATTTTGAGAAGCAGGACATTAATTGGGAATGGTTCCATGTATTGTTCTTGGCTTACTTCTGGATATTAACTTAAAAACATTTATTTTCATGCAAAAGGTACAATTTTTTGGCACAAAAACAACAAAGGGTTTTGGTAAAGAGTAACCTTATATATGTCAAAATAGATGTGTTAATCTTTAAGTGTCTATTAAATTTACTGTAGTTTTTGTACATTTGATTAACAAAGAGCTCCCCTGGAAATTTTCACAAGAGAAAAAGCGTGTTTCTGGATATGAGAGGGGAGAGAAATAGGGCTCATAAAAAATAAACAACCAAACACTCTGTCCTCTGTATTTTTCCACCCACACTATTGCAAATTCATTGTAAATGAAGAGAAACTACTTATTCATTTGAGATTATCTGGGCCACTGACCAGAAGGCAGAAAATAACCGAAGAGTTTATTTCATTTTGAGGTGATTTAGATGAGAAACTAATTACCTTCTGTGAAATTTAAATAACTATGGTAGTATTTCTAATTCTCTATATAGAGATAAAAATGAGTGTATACAAATGCTATGCAGATATGTAAGAATATAGGCCTCAAATCTTTTATGGGTCTAGTATCTCCCCTGCCTTTGACTTCCAAGTTTAAAAAGCAATTGGGCATTTGGCATAAAAACTACTTAAGAAAATGCTGCTCCCTGGTGCACGCATGCTATTTTTGTCCAACTTTTGCTTTAAGCGGCTCTCATGCTAACACTTGAATTGCTTTTTAAAAACTTTGTAGAGGCACTGAGATGTATGTATAACCCTGAAGCCCTGGCCTCTGATCACTAGCAATCCTGTAAATTGTCTCTTTCTGAACATTTGAAACTTCTCCACCTATTTCTTCCACTCTGTTTATCTTCATGCCATAACTTATGGCATTTGTTTTCTCTTTTAAATGAATGCAAACACTTTCAGAATGCTACAATCTGGGTCAAACATAAAGGTTCTGTAACTCTGAAAGATGCAGAAAAGTTACTTTTTTGTACCGTAAGTCCCAGACTCCTGCAGATAGCACAGCCAGTGGCCATGCTGGTGGGGTTGGGGGGTTGGGGGGTGGGGTACTGTAGTAGTTAAAAAAAAAAAAAAAACTTCTCCAAGCTCACTGAATACATGCTGTTGCTCATGTAAGAAAAGGTACAGTAGGGGCCACCAACTGTTTAGATTTTGCAGATTGCATGTACAGTAGCTATCTAAAGACAGACTGAAAACCAGTATGAAAGAAAAAGCTTCTCTGTGATTTATTTAAAAAGGAGTTCATAAATACCAGAGAAAAGGAGCAACATAAGGTCTGCTGCCACATCACTTGCTCACAAAGAAGAAAAATCCCTCCCAATACACCCAAACAGAAATCTGCTTTTGCTAATATTACAAACCCAAAGTAACATAAAAAGGCAATGTTTATGCCAGCAGAAATCAACCTGTCTCACAGCCAGCAGCAAGTCAAAAAATAGTCAAAACGCTAGGAGGTGAACTGCTGTGGAGATGTTTAAGACAAAGACAACCTATGGTTCAGGAACTGGCACTGTTTACAGAATCTAGTGGAATTCTGTCTTTGAAGAGCAAAATTTCTAGTTCATGATTGCAGGATTGAAGAATTCATCAAGTGGCTGGAGGATTCTGGAAACTCTCTCCAAAAAAGTAACTTTCCCAAGTTTTGGGTTTCAAATATTTCACCCCTTATCTCCAGGGCAGAGCTGCGTCTTGCAGTAAAAACATACATGTTACTACAGGGTCATTCTAACTACCTTCTACTTCTAACTGCTTTCTACTTCACCTATGAGCTATCATTTTTATTCCTGAAAAAAACAGTATGAAGACAGTGCTGAGGAAGAGCTTGGGTCTGTAGGTTATATTCCATGACTAAGCAGGTTTGGAGGGGAGAAAAGGTTTTTTGTTTAAACCTAGAAACTAGCATGAACCCAGACAAGGGATATTGCTTTGTTAACAGTTTGTTCTTTTGGGAACACTTACCCAGAAGATTCTTCTTTCTCAATCACACACATTTTATAATCTTTCTTCAACAAACCAAGTCATTTTTGAAGCATTTGATACTACTGCATCTCTCCTCTATCCCATTTTGAACATTAAAGATAAACAAATGGATAAGACTATAAAACATTGCAGCATGGGATTTTCCTATTCACTGTTCCTGACATCCAACCATGCTCTCCTGCAGTATACAGTTGTTCCTTCACATTTGCTGGGGTTTGGGTCCAGGACCCCCTGTGAATATCCAAATCCGTGAATACTCAAGTCCCATTATATGCAATGCCATAGCAAAATGGTGTCCCTTATATAAGATGGCAAAATCAAGGTTTGCTTTTTGGATTATTATTTTTTAACAATATTTTCAAGCCATGAATACTTAAAACCATGAATGCCAAATCCGTCAACGTGGAAGGACAACTCTACTCTATTCTACCTCTTTCCACACCAATCAGCTAGAATTTTGTGGCCAGGAAACTCATTTAATCCTCAATGGGATTTTTTCTATCCCCTTTCAGTCTTTACTGGGCTCTTTTTCACTTCTTTCACTTGAGGGGTTTCACCCATAAAATTTTACTGTACAGTTCTGTAATACATGGGGCTTCTATCAAGCCTGCTGATACCTTCTCATGTTTACATATGTTGCCATTTTGGCTCTATAAAGTCTGTGGCACTTGCCTCTGAACTTAGGAAACAGAGGGAACAATGCCTGACAGTTCCAGCTGCTCCAACAGTATAAGGTGAAATGAACAAGTGTATGTCTATACATGACCTGGGCAGAGATACAAAAATGGTGATCAAACCTATTAGGACAGGTTGCTTACCTGTAACCATAGATGTTCGAGTGGTCTTCTGTGAATTCACACAGTGGGTAACTCCTTTGCCTGTGCAAAGCACTCGGAATACTCTAGAATCGCTAGGCAGAACATGTTTTGCAACATTTTGGCGGTAACTCTGCCCATCCTAATGGTCCCTTTAAAGGCGCTCCCGCCTAAATCCCCTCAGTTCCTTTATGGATGCCACAAGTAGCAGCATCAGGAACATTAAGCATACATATGTCATAGCAGGACATAGAGGGGAGGATGGGCGGGTCTGTGTGAATTCACAGAAGACCACTCAAAGATCTATGGTTACAGGTAAGCAACCTGTCCATCTTCTTCGTGGTCTTTGTGAATACACACAGTGGGTAGATTAGCAAGCTTCCACTCTAGGAGGAGGGTATGTCATGCTAACAGGTAAAACAAGGACAGTGTTGGACAAGTGATATTTCTGAGTCATAGTCATGAAGACTAAGTACTGTGAACAGAAGCACTTTCATGTACAAATATCAGAGTAACCAGTAACCATACAATACCAAAGTTGCCCATAATAAAACTCACTCATTGAATGGAGGATAACAATACTCCACTCCCAAACGTGGCCTCATTACGAGACCGAGTGTCCAATCTGTAATGTGATATGAATGTCAATGGTGTGGACCATGTAGCTGCCTAGCAGATGTCCTCCAACAGGCTCCCAGAGAGGAAGGCAGCTGAAGTGGAAACAGCTCTGGTGGAGTGTCCTCGAACGCGAGAAGGCAAGGGCTTCCAGGCAAGTTCGTAGCAGAGAGAGATGGTCGAAACCACTCATTTGGACAGATGCTGTGGAGAAATAGGGACACCCAATTTAGAGTCTGCATAGGAGACAAACAGTTTCGGAGACTTGAAATGGAGCTCTCCGCTGTACATAGAAAGCAAGGGCTCTCCAAGCGTCCAAGGAATGGAGAGACTGTTCAAAGTCATTTTTCGGCTCCTGCATGAGGGCAGGGAGGACAATGGATTGGTTCAAGTGAAAGCTAGAAACCACTTTGGGGAGGAAAGAAATGTCTGGTTTCAGAACAACTTTGCGCCTGTGGAAGGTCAGATATGGAGAATTGGCACGGAGTGCACAAAGTTCACCAGCCCGACGGGCTATGAGAAAGGCTATTTTCCAAGACAAAAGCCTCAGGCCCGTAGTACCCAAGGGCTCGAAGGGGCACTTCGACAGCTGAGAAAGGACAAGTTCCTGGCTCCAAGCCAGTGTGGGCTCCATCACAGGAGGATGGAGGTTGGGTGTAGCCCTTCAGGAATTTCTTTACCAGTGCATCACGAAATGGAGAAGGTCGACCCCATGCCTGAAGTTTGGTGGAGATGGCTGCCAAATAGCACCTCAGAGACGAAGAGATACTCCTGAGTCCAGCAGGTGGAGGAGGAACTGGAGCACGGTGGTCATGGAGGATTCGACGGTGAGACCACGGTCCAACAAAAAAGACTCGAAACGGTTCCACCTGTAGGAGTGGGAATGACGCATAGAAGGGTGAAGAAATGCATCAAGTACTGTCTGGATATCAGGAGGAATGTCTGGTGAGACAGGACAGCATGAACCCAATGACCAATTCAAGGCTGAACCCTCCAAGCCATCAGCCTGAGGGTCTGAATATCTGGGTGTCTGACATTCCCATCCTGAATGTCAGTAGGTCGGGATGGTACGGAAGGTGTATGAATTGGCGGCGGGCCAGACAAAGAAGGGGTGTGAACCAAGGTTGTTGAGGCCACCACGGAGCAAGCAGGATCGCATCCGATCGGTCCCAACGAAGCTTGGCTACTACCCTGGTCAGCTGTGGGAACAGGGGGGACAGGTACAACAGCAGTCAGTTCCATTGGAAGAGGAAAGCGTTTCCCCTTGATCCCCGAATCTGGGACCTGGGGCAGAACTGACGACACTGTGTGTTGGCGGAAGTTGCAAAAAGGTCTATTTCCAGAGTTCCCCATCATCAAAACAGGTCCCGAGCCACCAACCGATGCAATATCCACTCGTGAATGGACGAGTTCGAACAGCTCAATCTGTCGGCAAGAGTATTCTCCTCTCCAGGAAGATGAATTGAGTGGAGGAGAATATTCCTCGGAATGAACCAGTCCCAGATCTCGAGGGTCACTGACAGCAGGGAATGGGATCTTGTTCCTCCCTGCTTGCTTATGTAGTACATGACCAATGTGTTGTCTGTCACCAACAGGACTGTCTTGTCGGTCACCAGCCTCTCGAAGTGCCTTCTGTACCGCCAGCAGCTCGAGGATGTTGATGTGGAGCTTCCGTTCCTTGGTAGTCCAGATGCCTCAAACCGCATACATGTCGAGGTGGGCTCCCCACCTGAGCGAAGACGCATCCGTAGTGACAGGGACCTGCAGTTGCGGAGGGTGAAGGGTAGGCCTGATAGAACATTGCCCGGTACTAACCACCAGTCTAGGGAGCGTTGGATTATATGAGGCATAGTAAGGAGTTTGTGAGGTGCGTCCCTCAACGGGTTGAAGACGCTCAGAACCCAAGACTAGAGTGGCTGGAACATAAGCCTTGCAAATCTGGTGACTGATGTCGTGGCCACCATGTGCCTGAGGAGAACCTGAAGAGAATGTGTGGAGATCCTCTGGGATCGACGACAGCAATGGATTAAACCTCTAAGGGTATCGAAGTGAGCCTCTGGTAGGTACGCCCTTGCATGCCTTGAATCCAGGCAGGCTCCGATTCAGGGACTGCTCCAGTTCGAGATGCAATTTTTTTAGACTGACAACCAGTCCAAGTGCATCCAATAGATGTAGTGTTGTGTTGATGTCTGTGAGAAGCTGAGGGTGTGATCCCGCCACCAGGAGCCAGTCGTCAATGTAGGGGAAGACCACCTCGTTGATGCAAGAAGGCCGCTACCGGGGCCATGCACTTCGCGAATACCCTCGGGGCTGTGGCCAGCCCGAACAGTAAAACACGGAACTGAAAGGCCTCATTCTCGATCTGGAAGGTGAGGAATCTCCTGTGAGCTGGGTGGATCCCCACATGGAAATATGTGTCCTTGAGATAGATGGAGGTGAACCAATATCCATTCTGGAGGAGGAGTAGGATCAAAGCCAGAGTGACCATACGGAACTTCTTTGGGATAACAAACCTGTTCACCCCTCGGAGGTCAAGGATTGGACAGAGGCCGCCATCCTTCTTGGTGACGAGGAAGTACCTCGAGAAGAAGCAGAGGTGACGATGTTCTGGATCCACAGGTTCAATGCCCCCTTTTTGTAACAGCGTCTGCACCTCCTCGAGAAGGGGAGGGGAGGGAGGTGTCGCTTGGATCTGGCCTGTCAGTGGAAGTGTCTTGAACTCGATTGAGTAACCTTCCCGAACGATGCAAAGCACCCAGCGGTCTGATGTTATCATCGACCAGGTGTCCAGGAACATCGACAGGTGGCTTCCAAACATTGGATTCTAAAGAAGGAAGAAAACAAGATGAGTAGATACTCAAAATCACCTCTGTCCTTGGTCTTTCACTCTATGCTTGGTTGGCGGATGGTACTGGGAGGTAGAGGCTTGGCTCCTCACCGAGGATGCCGATGAAGCTGGCTGTTGGTATTGAGTACACCTGGATGGTTGAGGCATATACCCCCTACAGAAAGACTGGGAGTAGGAGAAAGACTGCCAACCAGAGTGGCCCCTTGACTGATATGCAGAAGATGAGGTCGATGGCATACCATACTTCCGTGCGGTGGTCCTCATCTTCTGTGTGAACTCCAACTTCTCATTGGTGGCAGTATTGAAGAGGCTAAAGTGGTCAAAGGGCATGTCTTCAATGACAGGAGAGGCTTACGGGGCAAGTCTGGACGAACGAAGCCAGGCGTGACATCTAAGAGCCACGGAACCAGCCATAGTTTTTGGAGCACAATCGCCTACGTGTCTCACAGCATTCATTTGCTGACCTGTCAGCAACTGGGCCTCCGTTTGTATAGCATCTGCCATCCATTGCCCCTCATCAGGCAAATCCTGAATGAGAGGGCCCATTTGCTCCCACAGGACTTGTTGGCAGGCTCCCATACACGCAGAGTAATTTGCAATCCAGAAGCTCAATCCTGCAGCCGAGTAGACTTTCTTCCCAATGATATCCAACTTTCTGCCCTCAGGATCCGCAGGGGTCGTCTGCGTCTGACGTTGCCATCTATGTTAAGATGCCTCCACCACGATCTAATTCAGGTGAGGGTGCTCCTGCAGCCAGTCGATGTCACCTACAGATATGGTATAAGCGGTCGATACTCCTCGACGTCAACGGGATAGAGGATGGGTTCTCCCATGAGCCCTGCATAAGCTTTAACAGCTAAGGAAGCACCAGAAAGTTGGCCACAGGAGGGGCCTTGGATTTGATCTGATGGTAGATAGGATCCACCAGATCGGACTCCTTCTCTGGAGTCTTCAAATCCAGGGCGTGGGACATCCTCACAACTTATTATTATTATTATTATTTATTGTATTTATACCCTGCTCTTTAGCCACAAAGGCTATCAGAGTGGCTTACAAATGGTTAATTTAACAGTTCCCTGCCCAACTTGTTCAGCAAAGGTATGAACATTGTCGGTGGGCGACAATGAATCTTCATCCAACAGGTCAGATGGTGGAGAAGGAGCGAGCAGTACATATGAGATGGAGGAGGCCAATGGAACCAAGGACGACGAAGATAGCGAAGGGCTGCGAGGTTGATGATGCAGTGAAGTAGTCCGTATCGGAGGCGTTGGTGGTACCGGAGGCAGAGGACAAGGCTTGGGCCGCACTGGGGACACTTGACTCCCTGTATCTTTCATGAGGGGCTTGACAGGTCGAAAGCCCTCAGAGGAAATTTTCTCCAGCTCATGAAAGGAAATGTGTGGCGGTGAATGGTAGTGAGTGTGTCCAGTTTCTGAACCCGAACCGGATTGAGATTGATGGGTGAACGTGAGACCCTGTGATCTTAGCGGAGGCATCAGTGCAAGTTCAAAGGCTGAATGGGCCACATCATAGGCACCATAGGACTGCTCGGAGTACGAGAAGCGAGGAGACGGTGTTGGAGCCCTTCCAGTTACGTCCTGTGACATGGTCTCAACATCAATTCCTTACCGAGGAGTTAAGCACTGGGGACTCAGCCTGAGTAGTCGGGCAAGTCTGGAGCTCTTCTTCAGAGACGTTGCCCACCTCCACCTGCACAATTTCCAAGGAGGCAGTCAGAGTACCCTCCGGAGAGTGGGAACGGCTTCAAGCACGAGTCTTCATCTCCGTCATCTGGGCCTGTATAGATGTAGGAATGGGCTCTGCCGGTACTTCAACAATCTCTGCAGGTTGCGGCTGTGTCACAGGCTCAGACGCCATGGCAACCACCGCAGTGGATTTTGGGCACTCAGCAGGGCAAGAAGAAGTGTGCTTCTCCTCCTTCTTCGGCTTGCCCTGTTTGGATGAGGCCAAGGAGTCCCACTCCCTACTGGAGCCCGCCGGCTTCGATGATTCTTGGTCCCGAGCAGATGTGGAGGGCCTCGGATCCTGTGACGGTCCCGATGCGGTCGAATGCTTGTGAGATCGTGACACGGCCTCCGGGTCCAAAGCCACCGATTGATGCCAGGACGGGCTCGAGGATCGATGCTGGTGCTTGGCGGTCGGGCTTACCGACGGGGAACGACCCCTCTTTTGAGGCTGGACAGCCAAAGCTTGGGCAGCTGAGGTAGAGGCAGAAGAGACTCCTGGAAACAACGACTTCTCGTATAGAAATGACTTGAAGTGAGAAGAACATTGCTTATGAGCTTGAGGGGTGAAGGCCCGACAGGGAATGCATGCATCTACATTGTGGGCCTCACCCAGGCAAATGAGACACTTCGAGTGCCCATCCAAGCTTGGAAGCTTCGCCTGGCAAATGGAGCACCATTTGAAGGCAGCAGATTTAGACAGCATAATCAATAAGCAGAAGAAGAATCAAGCCAGTCCGGGGCGTGCCAAATCTGACAGAAAACAAGCCAAAGGGTCAAGAGAGATGAGAGAGCCGAAACAGTCCGAAGGTCAAAAGCCAGAAAATCAAAACAAAGCCAGTAGAATATTCAAAATCGAAGTCCAAGATAGTCCAAGTCAATCCGAAAGAAGTAAACCGAAAGCGAAAGAGCTCTAGCGAGAGAAGTTTCTACGTGCTGCTTGCTCAGCGGACAAAAAGGAACAGAGGGGATTTAGGCGGGAGCGCCTTTAAAGGGACGGTGGAGTTACCGCCAAAATGTTGCAAAACATGTTCTGACTAGCGATTCTAGAGTGTTCTGAGTGCTCTGCGCAGGAGTTACCCACTGTGTGTATTCACAGAGACCACGAAGAAGATCTTAAAATGCAACATTTTCAAGACTGTCCAGAAGGTTAATGAGAGCATCAGTCTAAGCAGAATGGTACTGCTGCATCTTCAATGTCCTGGGAACCTTCTGCTGTGTCTGTGGGACCCACGAGGCTCTTCAAATTCAACCTGTCCATCACACAAGCAGGCAGCAGCACTGTATAAGAACTTGAAATGGCTACTATCTAACAAGTGGCTCCTATACCAAAATGCCATCTAGGCACTCTATGGGGGGGGGATGTAAATTCCAACTCATGCATGGCCGACACAGAGCACACATAACTTAATATATATACTTATAAAGAAAGCACCCTCTGGCACTTTTGCCACAGCACAAAAGCATGTGTCTGAAGCATGGATATTTATGGATCCTCATGATTGTTACAAATTAATGCTCCTCTCCCCAAAACCTATATCCAGAAATGTGATCTGATGGTGCTTTGCTGGCATCCTATGCACAAATCATGAATATGCACAAGAGAATGAATCTTGGATCCATATTTTTTGCCACAGCATGCCTTGATCTTTAGTTTTTATTGTACAGTTTATAGACACAAATCCAAGGTTTAATTTAATGGTAAACTGTGGGGATGAGTTGAGAATCTATGTAAAGCTGATACAAATTGAAGGTTACCTGTTTTGATTGACTACATCCAACTTTTTACTTTCTTGTCTAACGATTGGGCACACAGTAGCCATTTTTTGTGGTACTGATGTTATATAGTTAACATTTCAGATATGTCCACAGACCTAAAAATGTTGGAAGCTCCTGTTATAGCCTAAGAAGAATACACCATGTTTAGCCATTCGCTACTATAAATAACTAGGTAACGGAGAAAGTCAGAAACATACAGAAAAGAATAGGAGCAACCTCCAGGTTTTCTAAACTAAGCACTGAGCATTTTGACCTACAGTAACAGTACATCTCAAGAGTCCACACCCATCTTGAGATTTCCTAATGCTAGTTCAAAGTTTACATCCTCCATTCCTGCTGTCTGACTGCAGCAATGCCACTTGGAAATGAACTACAGTAGCACCCCCACATCCGCTGATTCGCCACCCACTGATTCAATTATCTGCCGATGGTGACAGTGGGGGAGGTGGACAGGGAGGGAGGGGGTGGCTCAGGGATGGCTCCAGTGGCAGTGGTGGGGTGTGTGGTGGTGGGAGGGCTCGTGGCAGTGGTGGTGGTGACAGGAGAGGCCTGGGAGGCTGCGACGGTGGCAAGGGTGATGGCGGTGGTGGCAGCAGAGGTCGCAACAGTGGCAGGTGTGATGGCAGTGGCAGCAGAGGATGAGGAAGCCTGGGAGGCTGCGGCCTAGTCGGGCTGGGTTGCGGTGGTGGCTTGGGCCACAAGCCTCTCTCCCTCCCCCTCCAGGGCGTTTGCTATTATCCACGGAATTCACCATTCGCGGGGGGTGGGGAGAACCAATCCCCCACGAATGCAGGGGTGCTACTGTATATTATATAATATGATTATTATAGATGAGTGGAGAGTCAGTGGCTGTGGACAGAGCCAGCACACTACAGTTTAACTTTGTGTGAGGGAGACAAGTGTTATTTCAATTTTTCTCAGTGCACAGTAGTTGCCCTTTCTTATATTTCAGTATGGCATAAAATGTACTATATTACTACAGTCAGCGTACCAGAGGGTCAAAGACCAATATGTTACTACAAATGCATTTTCCTTTCCTCACTGAAATGACTTTGTGCACTGCATTATAAGAAACTATTTCTGAAGCAGTCTTGAATTTTAGAGAGCTTTTTCATATAGGATTATAGGTGGAAAGAGCCACCTCTGAAGTTTTGATGCTACCATATAAAACTTGCTGCACCCTGGTTTCCATGGGGTTTCTTCCAGTCATATAGGAACTACTCCGTAAAATTGGAGGAAGCTTTGAAAGTAACCTGCTGAGTTGCTTCAACAACAACTTGAGATACTTGAATACTGTATAATCAGTGGAACTTAAGGTATTATCTCCTGCAAAACCAAGGGAGACTCAGATATATTCCACCAGAGAAATGGGACTTAACGAAGATGGGCAAGAAGTCGTGTGTATTTGTATCAAGCATTTCTGACGGCTATAAAGCAGAAAGCAATTAACAAAACTGCAGGTAGGGACTGTAGAAGAACTATGTATGCTTAATATGGGCTAAAATTAAAAAGTTATAATTTTATTTATTTATTTATTTATTTATACTCCGCTCTTCAGCCACAAGGCTATCAGAGCAGCTTACAAATTGTTTTAAGCAATAGCTATTTACACATCTACACTACATTAAGCAGTTTCCAATGTGTGTTAGCTAATTGCCCCCACAAGCTGGGTTTTAATTCTTATTCTGAGACAATTTGGAAATGCTTACACTAAAAAAATTGTCCTAAATATCCTAAAAGGTGAACAGAACTTTGGGCAAGATTATGTCAATGTTCACTTCAGTCTCATTTCTAAGAATTGCATGACTGAGGAGAAATCTGATTCAATTAGTAGTGAAACTGAATTTTCAGGAGGTACTAAGAAAAAAAAAACCCAGACAGAAATTAGAAGTTGAACAAATTTCACCACAAGACATGAGACTGTAGCTGGCAGACACTGGGTCATAAAACTCAGGCCCTGCAGATGTCAAATGTAATGCTGTGTATAGCCATCCAATGCATCTCATTAAAGCTGGGACAGAAAGAAAACCATGCTTGTTAAAATTATCTGCAAGTATGGCCCCACCATCATAAATTTATTTACTGAGCTATGCATAAGATCAGGAAGTGGACCAATTATAGTTTACTGGTGTGCACAGGGTGCTATATAAGTGTGAAGAGGCTCACAGCATCTTGTAAACTTTAACAACATTTTTTTTATTGCTTCAGCAGAGTTATGGGACACACAAAAATCTCAGTTTAGGAACATCTTTGTTCTCCCTGTAAATGCAGTTTGGAGAAAACCCCATACATGATTAAACTGGCTTTATTAAACTTAAACTCTTGGCACACAGCATAACCCTATATATAAAATGCTATATATGTCCTAAAACATTGAAAAATAAACTTCAGTACAGGATAGACAGCCAGGTTGGAAACTAGGAGGGTCAACTAAACCCTGAAACTACAGCCCCAAAAGAAAATGCTACCCCTGGAAATTAGATTACTTCTCATCAATCCAAAATCATCTTTCTGGTTTGCATGCCTCCTTGACTATGACTACCAATGTGTTAGTATTTCTTCCTAAAAGATACTATAAACATCAATAGACTGGTCACACGCACAGATAATTCATGTTGGTCCGCGGGGTAAAAAAATACAAGATCACCATACATGGGATGACAATACCAAGCTACATGGACCAATGACCTGACTACGTCTAAAATAATATCTGTTCCAGCCGTTCCATGTTATATGGAATATGAAAAATTGTCCCTTTTAAAAAGTGTGGAAGTAAGTATTGCACAGGATAGCAAAACTCTGCACTACCATCATGTAAAAGCGCTTACTTCCAAAACTATGCTCATATTACTATCCTCAAATTAGTGTAGATCAGTGCATCTCAGGCTATCTGATGTGGGGGACTGGCAATTGCTCCCCACCCTCCAATGTGCCAGAGACTGGTACCATATATTGACTACAACTGTTTCTTATTTATCCTGGAAGTTCACCAGGGAATGGCAGCCAATGGCTTGGAGAACTGCATTGGTCTAGGGACTACCATTTTCAGTAGCACTGGTGACAGTAGATACTATCAAGAATACGTGCAACACTTACAACTTTATACAGAAATAGTGATGGCTATTCACATACAGGTATGGATTCTAAGTCAACCTTTTTAAAGTAGGTAGATGCTCTTACTTTCTTAGAAAATAAAAACCACAAGCGTGACCTAGCATGTGCAAATTTCTTCCAATTAAGGAGAGCCTCAGACCACAGTAAAAAGAAAAGATAACGGTTCATTCTTCTCAATAATCAAGAGCCCAAATCCTAAGGTTTGGTTTAAAATTTAATGCGTGCATTGGACCACAAGCCTTCACAAAATGTAAAATCAATACCTAATTTAGAGAAAATGTTGCTTGCCACTATCTTTCCAATAAACCAAAACCAGGACTCTACAAAACAGTAATTGCTACATAAACATAGAGGAAGGCTAGTGCACAGTTTATGATGCTTGGCTAATTTTGTCAGCAGTGTCACACCACAGAATTATAGGTCCATAAGTCACTATTTCATTTCTCATATACATAATACAGTAGCCTAGACGATTACATACATGCCTGGCAACACTAATACTGAAAGCTTGAAAATTTAATGTTGTTCTTCTTAATCTGAATAAAAAGTAATAAAATAAAGTTTCAAGTCTTATAAAGTTACCCACATAAATGCATCATCTAAGTCTATGCCTGTCTTTACCAAAGATTTTTTTCTAGAAATGGACCAAAGACACACTTTTAGTGCACAAAAGCTTCTTCCCTCTTTTTCTTTTCAAACAGAGCTGGCAGTTCACTTTCATTTTGAATAGAACACAATAGAAGAGGTTAGTCTCAGCTAGATTCAATGCAGACAGGGAATACATGAGTTAGAACATAGAAATATGTGATGTTTTGGAGCTGAAGCTCTCCTCAGCCTCCCTTCTACCAAACTTCATCATCCCTCGGAAAGGCACAAGCTTAATTTTAAGATATTTCTGACTTAAGACACTAGTTGCAAATGTTAATAAAGAAAGGATATGATTTGAGAGAACTTTCATGCTGCTCTCCATACTCCTTGGCAAGTTTCAGTTTAGACATTCTTATATCTATAGCACTTATTTAAAAAGAAAAGCCAGAAATTTAAATATTTATTTAAATTTCAAAATGACACAGATACTATCTAATAAACATTTGCACACTAAACATACCAGCATCATCTGCTCTCTTCTTAAAAGGGAATGAGCGACATCATAAAGAGGAGAGGTTGTTTTGATGTACAAAAACCCAGCATGTCAGAGAGAAGGATCCTATTTTAGCTTTCTGCCTGACACTGATTTTTTAAAAAATATGCATGGGTTTTGTTGTTATATGAAAGACTACAAGCTATGAAAAAGCCTTCATATGATGGTAACAAATGCATTGCTCTATGGATCAACATATATGTGTGCCCTTATAAATGGCTATGAAGCCTGACATTTGAGGAAAGGAGTAACAACAGAAAGAACAAGAAAGAGAAGAACTACTAAAAAAAACACCATCAGTTTCAGGAGTTTGAAGATGCTTCATATAATATGAATCAGGACAAAGGAGTTTGAACCACTAGAACAACAGTAAGAAAGAGTAGGGAGAAAAACAATGATTTAAAGAAGATATGTTTTGCTTTTTTTTTTTTTTTTGCTCTGAATAAGTGTTACTTGAATAATGTTTAACAAAAATCACTGATTTCTTAAAGGATGGTGTAGTTTCACTTTTAAACATCAGACGGCAGTGTTCACTAACAGAGTTTGAAATGTATTTGACAAGTGTTTGCCGAGGCTTCAGATTTTTGTCTAATAATATGCAAGCACTTAAAATGCATACCAACAAAAGGGCTATTCTGCTAGACGTCTCTGATCATTGATTTGTGTAAACCCCTTAGGAGTCTGTATTTTTTCTTTCTTTTAATGAACTCTGAGCTGCACTTTTTAACACTGATCAGAATCTGTTGATGTAATGTATTTGATTTGTAACCAATGATCTCTGCTTCATACCCACATATACAGGGATAGGTTATAGTGAAATATTGAAAAAGTTTATCAGAATGTTTTTATCATAAACATCGTGCTCTATGTAAGGGTTACAACTGATAAAGATAAACAGTCTGTGGGCACAGGCTCAACACAAATGAAGTAGATTCTGGTATCAACTACTGCAACTTATTGCCTAAGTACGCCCCCACACATACATTAGCCACAGATGGCATAAAACATGAGCAGCTGTTCTCTAAGCATGTTCTTTTCATTACATTTTGTTCTGCTCTTGCTTGACACCTTTGCCCACAATGAGTAAGAAAAACTGATGCACTGTCAGGTATGTATGTATCTGCATTTAATACTAGCCTGCTATTTTGCAGTAGAAGCTGATTTATTCCTTCAGTGAGATTAGACGGACATAACTTGCAGCTGAGTTACAATCAAGAAAAACCAGCTATTGGAAAAAAAAATCTAAAAATCCAAAATTAAGGAGTTGGTTGAAGCCACTGGTTCTGAGCCTGCTGAAAAATTGTCTTTAGTAACCAGGCACACATTACCTACAAAGCAGGAAGCTAATTTATTTTTATTTTCCCCCCAGGATGTAATACTTGAAAAATACTCATTATTTTAATATACAGATTGAGTATTCCTTCTTTGGAATTCTGAAATCCGAAATACACCAAAATCCAAAATTGTCTACATGGGTAAGCTGAGATAGTGACATCTTTGCTTTCTGATGGTTCAACGTACACAATCTTTGTTTCATGCACAAAATTATTTAAAATATTGTGTATAAAATTACCTTCAGGCTATGTGTATAAGGCATATATGAAACATAAATGAATTTTGTGTTCAAACTTGGGTCCCATCTCCAAGGTATCTCATTATGTATATGCAAGTATTCCAAAATCCTAAAACATCCAAAATAAAGAACACTTCTGGTTTCAGATAAAGGATACTCACCCTATACTATTTTTCTAACATTTTTAAGTAGCCTGTGAAAACATTGCTTGAACTGATATTTGGGTCCCGTACTGGAAGAATGGTGCGATATAAATAAATCTCACTCCCCAAGAAATGAACTGTAACATAGGGGTATCCACACTTTGGAAAAGTTAGCATCAATTGTCACTGGTGGTAGTGGTGGTGGGTCTGGCATCTTAAGTATGCAATATATTTGTAACGGAGAAGGACTGAGACAAGTTGGACTCAGACAAGTCTTAATACCAAGTCAGATGTGAAGCACTAGCCAGAGAAGGGTGAGTGAATCCTGTGAGTGTTTGAGTTGCTCTTCAGAATGGAACAAGAATAGTCCTTCCTATGTGTTCATATCCAGTGAACACAGGATGCGGGGCTTTCTTTCATCCCATGAGATAGCTACAGTGTTTGCCTTTGCAGAAGGGTAAAGGAGCAGGCAAAATCTGGGTTGTGTAGGTGACACAATGTGGGAGACTCTCCCTCAATCATTCCATGACTCATAGCTGGCTACATATTGCATTGACTAATGTTGGATGCAGCTAGCTGTGCTTGGAAGCAACAAAGGCCCCACTCCCACAATTGTCCCTACAGGCAGGGAAGGCTACAAAAGACTAAAGAGCTAATTCAGTGTGTCAGTGTCAAACTCACTGCACCTCTTTGCCAGCGAGGAAGGAATACCGTATATTCCGGCGTATAAGACAACTGGGCGTATAAGACCCCCCCCCCCAATTTCCAGCCAAAAATCTAGGCTTAGGCATATATTCGCCATATAAGACCACCACCCCCAATTTGGCTGGCTGGCTGACTGGCTGGGGGAGCCTTGCCAGCTGATCCTCTTTGTTTCCCAACTCACGAGGATCTCCTCGTGAGTTGGGAAAGTGAACAGGATCAGCTGGCAGGGCTCCCCCAGCCAGCCAGCCGCAACATTCACCCCTCTCTTCAACCTTCCAGTCAAACTTGACTCGAAGGTGGAGGAAAGGGGCGAAAATGCCCAGTTTGCCTCAGCAGCCCCCTTCCCTCCGTCTTGGCTTTTCCCGAAGGGGACCAAGGCAGGGGAAGCGGGGGCGGCCGCAGCAAACCCCTAAATTCGCCCCCTCTCCCAACCTTCAAGGAAGGTGGGGAAAAGGGGCGAAGATGCCCCGTTTGGCTCCGCAGCCCTGATCCCTCCTTCTGGGTTTCCTTCTGAAGGGAGCCCAGAAGGAGGATACGGAGGCTGTGGAGCCAAAGCCCGGGATTCGCCCCCTCTCCCCACCTTCAAGGAAGAGGGAGTGAATCTAGGGGTTTAACTCTGCAAGGGAGGCCAGAAGAAGGCATCGGGGCTGCAGAGTTAAATGGGGCATCTTCGCTCACTCTCCCCACCTTCAAGGAAGGTGGGGAGAAGGGGCAACGATGCCCCATTTGGCTGCACAGCCCCGATCCCTCCTTCTGAGCTCCCTCCTCCCTCTGTTCCCCAACCCAGGAGGAGGCTGCCTAGCCTCCTCGTGGGTTGGGGAATGTGGGATGGCCAGCTGGCTGGGGAGGGGTTTTCCCTCCTCCCTCTATTCCCTAACCCATGAGGAGGCTGGGCAGCCTCCTCGTGAGTAGGGGAATCGTGGGATGGCCAGCCAGCTGGGGAGGGGTTCCCCCTCCTCCCTCTTTTCCCTAATCCACAAGGAGGCTGCTAGCCTCCTCATGGGTTGCGGAATGCGGGATGGCCAGCTGGCTAGGGGGGGCTGGAGGGAGGGACTTCGGGGAGCGTGGAAGGGTGGCTGGAGGGAGGGGGCTTCGCAGCCACCCACCCCCTCCCCGAAGCCGCGATCTCGAGTGGGATTGTGGCTTTGGGGAGGGGGGGTTGCTGGAGGGAGGACGCTGGAGGGAGGGGGCTTTGGGGAGGGTAGAAGGGTGGCTGGAGAGAGGGCGCTTCGCAGCCACCCACCCTCTCCCTGAAGCCGCGATCTTGAGCCGGATTGCGGCTTTGGGGAGGGGGTGGCTGGAGGGAGGATGATGGAGGGAGGGGGCTTTGGGGAGGGTGGAAGGGTGGCTGGAGGGAGCGGGCTTCGCAGCCACCCACCCTCTCCCCGAAGCCGTGATCTTGAGTGGGATCTCAGCTTTGGGGAGGGGGGTGGCTGGAGGGAGGATGCTGGAGGGAGGGGGCTTCAGGGAGGGTGGAAGGGTGGCTGGGGGGGGCTTTCCAGCAACATTCGCCCCCCTCCTCTGTCTTCGGTTGCTCCCCAATGGGGGAGAAGGCAGGGGGGCGAATGAACCGTAAGCACTTTGCCTCACCCCCCCGCCTGATCTCCTGCCTCTTCCCTCCATTTACGAAGGGAGCAAAGAGGCAGGAGTTCAGACGGCAGGGTGAAACAAAGTGTATCCGGTGTATAAGACGAGCCCTGATTTTGGAGCCTATTTTTCAGGGCTCAACCTTGTCTTATACGCCAGAATATACGGTAATCTTTCAGTGTTGACTCTTTATCTGTCAGTTCTCTCTATGAGCTTACAAGCTCATAAGAGGAGTTATTCCTATTTCCTCTAGCCACAGTGATGGTGCCATGGTTTCTAGCATGTCAAAAGCTACTTGCTGTGAACCTGACAAACTGGGACTCAATAAAAAGATATGTGGTGAACCAGTGGTTCAGTCTTCCCTAGGTTTTTGGGGATCACAGAATCATAGAGTTGGAAGAGACCACAAGGGCCATCCAGTCCAACCCCCTGCCATGTAGGAATAAACAAACAAAGCATTCCCAACAGATAGCTATCCAGCCTTGTTTTAAAACTTCCAAAGGAGACTCCACCACACTCCCAGGCAGCGTATTCCACTGCCAAACAGCTCTTACTGTGTGGAAGTTCGTCTTAGTGTTTAGATGGAATCTCTTTCCTGTAGTTTTGAGTCCACTGCTCCGTGTCCTAGTCTCTGGAGCCGCAGAAAACAAGCTTGCTCCGTCCTCAGTATGACATCCCTTCAAATATTTAAACATAGCTATCATGTCCACTCTTAACCTTCTCTTCTCCAGGCTAAACATGCCCAGCTCCCCAAGCCATTCCTCATAGGGCATGGCTTCCAGACCTCCCACCATTTTGGTTGCCCTCCTCTGGACACTTTCCAGCTTGTCCATATCCTTCTTGAATTGTGGTGCCCAGAACTGGACACAGTATTCCAGGTGAGGTCTGACTAAAGCAGAACACAGTGGCACTATTACTTCCCTTGATCTAGACTCGTACTCCTATTGATGCAGCCTAGAATCGCATTGGTTTTTTTAGCTGCCACATCACACTGCTGTGTCATGTTCAGTTTGTGGTCCACTAAGACTCCTAGATCCCTTTCGCATGTACTGCCATCAAGCCAGGTGTCCCCCATCTTATATCTGTGCTTTTCATTTTTATTGCCCAAGTGTAGTATCTTACATTTCTCCCTGTTGAAATTCATTTTGTTAGTTTTGGCCCAGCTTTCTAATCTGTTAACAGGGTCATTTTGGATTCTGGTCCTGTCCTCTGGGGTATTAGCTACCCCTCCTAATTTGGTGTCATCTGCAAACTTGATAAGCATGCCCTCTATTCCCTCATCCAAGTCATTGGTAAATATGTTGAATAGCACTGGGCCCAGGACAGAACCCTGTGGTACCCTGCTAGTCACTTCTCTCCAGGATGAAGAGGAGCTGTTGGTGACTACCCTTTGGATTTGGCCCATCAACCAATTACAAATTCACCTAACAGTTGCATTGTCTAGCCTGCATGTTACTAAAGTTTTTGCAAGAATATCATGGGGGACTTTGTCAAAGGCCTTACTGAAATCAAGTTACACTACATCCACAACATTCCCTTCATCTACCAAGTATGTAACTCTATCAAAAAAAGAGATAAGATTAATCTGGCCTGATTTGTTTTTCAGAAACTCATGTTGACTTTTAGTGATCACAGCATTTCTAAGTGCTAACAGACTGTTTAATTAACTGCTCTAGAATCTTTCCTAGTATTGATGTCAGGCTGACTGGGCGATAATTATTTGGGTCTTCTTTTTTTCCCCTTTTAAAGATGGGGACAACATTTGCCCTTCTCCAGTCTGCTGGGACCTCTCCTGTTCTCCAGGAGATAGTTATGCGAGAGAGTCCCACAGACCTGGCTGTTTGCTCCTTTGAGCAAACACTCATTTTATATGCTCCTCCTTTCCCCACAACTGTCAGTTTCAAGATGGCATGAAGACCACTATGGAGAGCCAAGAAAGAAGGTGCTGCAAATTTCTCCACCCCCTTTTGATCCACAATAGCAACATTCCTTGGCTCACAATACTAGGTCCCAGGGCATAGTTGGAGAATGTGATACAGTAACCTTACTGTATTGGTCAGTGCCTGAGTAGAAGGAGCTATAACCCAGTGGTAGACTTTATAATATAAAAAGTCAGTACCTAGAATCTGAAATCAAAAGGATCAGATGGCAGGCACTGGGAAAGATGTGTTTACCTGAAACTCTGGAGAGCTACTGCCTGTCAGAGTTGGTAATACAGCAATTAGATAAGGGACGGGAATCATGTGGTCCTTCACATGTTACCTGCGATTCCCAGCAGCCCTGGCCAGCACTGCCAGTACTGAGGAATGCCAGCATTGCTGTCCAGCAGCATCTGGAGAGCCACACGATTCCACCACTGGTTTAGATAAGTCAAGGGCCTGACTTGGTATAAAGGCAATATAATTGGGAATACCTGAGAAGGCTAGATTCATGACACTGAATTCTGTACTGGAACAAATTTGAGAAGTAAATTTAAAGAAATGCTACAGCTACCACTGGCAACTATCCCCATTTCAGTTCTTGCTATTACTGGCAAGTTGGAACCCAGAATGCTTCGGTGTGTTCCTGGATTCAGCCTGTATGCTCTGATTTCAGGGGTGCACTTTAACAGTTAAAACTAGCATGACAATTGTACCCATTCCTGGAAATGTCAGATCTGGCCACAGTGACACATGCCTTGATTACATCCCATTTGGGTTACTATAATGCACAGTTTGCATGGCTCCCTTTGGAAACTGTTCACAAACTTCAGCAGGTGCTTCAGCCAGAGTATTGGCTGGTGATGACTACAGGGAACACATAATTCTCTTGCTGCAACAGCTTTACCTGTCAATTTCTGGCTATAATTCAGAGTGCTGGCTTGAGTCCAAACTATCTGAAAGACCATATTGGCATACATGAGCCTGTGTGTTTTAATATCCTTGGGGAAGAGTGTTCTTTCAGTCCCGCCACTGGTAAGGACACATGACCCAGTATTCTTGGTGGCTGCTCCCACATTGTGGAATTTTATCCCACAAGAGGCAAGAAAGTCCCCTTCTCTGTTCTCCTTCTGCTGGCAAGCAAAAGGTTTTTTATTTAGGCTGGTTTTTGGCCCTACACTGTCTCAGAAAGGTCTTTTAAAGGACTGTGTATGCTATATTTCTATTTTCATAGTTATACTTTAAATTCCTTGAACTGTTTTAAATTAATGCTATTTTTAATTGGATCATTTATATAACTATTTCCTTAACTTTTTATTATAATAATTGTGTTTTAGCTGTACTTAATTTTAATCTGTGCTGCGAGCATGTTAAATTCTGTTGACGACTAGAAACTGCTGAACTGAGTAATGTTAAGCTATTCTGTCAACATTATTAGCATAGGGTATTAATGCTTACTTAAAGTATTATGCAACATAATAAAAATTATTATGCTCCTATTTGTGAAGTTAGATGTTGCAACATCTGGAATGAGCAAGACAAAAAGGAACATACAGTCCTAATATGTACTGGATAGACTGTGCTTAAAACTGAAGCAAAGAAACCAAACTAAATTTTAAAATGTATTTAACAGAGTAGGCTGAACTGTACAACTAAATGTGACACAAGGATTGTCTACACTATAGGTTGTTTGTGGGTTTTTCCCGGGCTCTGAGACCATGTTCTGGAAGAGTTTATTCCTAACATTTCACCTGCATCTGTGGCTGGCATCTTCAGAGAATGGTGGAGTAGGGGCGTGTGGGGTTTATATACAGCGAGTCCCTGTTGGAGAGGATATGTAAATTTATGTATCTGAATGTCTAGTTCCTAGGGTGGGAGGATATGCAAGGAGGATTAGTGTCTGTTTGGCTAATGGTCCATTGTCTGCTGGAAATCGCCCTGTCCCTGGTGGAGTTCATTTGCATGTGTAGTTTTGATTTTGGTGTTTTTCAGGACTGGTAGCCAAACTTTGTTTATTTTAAGGGTTTCTTCTTTCCTGTTGAAGCTGTCCAGGTGTTTGTGGAACTCCACCCAGGGACAGGAGGGTTTCTAGTAGACAATGGACCATTAGCCAAACAGATACTAATCCTCCTTGCATATCTTTCCATCCTAGGAACTAACCATTCAAAGACACAAATAAATATTCTCTCCAACAGGGACTCACAGTATATAAACCCCACATGCCCCTACCCCACCATTCTCTGAAGATGCCAGCCACAGATGCAGGCGAAACATCAGGAATAAACTCTTCCAGAACACAGCCTCAGAGCCCAGAAAAAAAACTACAAAAAACCTATGGATGCTGGCCGTGCAAGGCTTTGACTTCGCATTGTCTAAACTGGCCAAAAAACCCAATACTCAACTTGTATCCCCTGCCCAGTTGCCACACAGCATTCCTGATGATTCACAGCTTCATTGGGGTTATTGCAGGAAAATCCAGGTCTAAAAGATTCACTGTTTTCTCCACATTTCAGGGGAAATTCCAGATTATTGGCCACGTTGCAGCCATGGACTGGTGGTACTAAGACGGGGGGGAGGGCTTCAGGTGGAAGGGACTCCATGCTGACAGTTTGCAGACTTAAAAAAAATAGATTGTGTGCATATCTATATAACTATATCTCTGTTTATCCAATAAAACAGTACTCTGGGACAATGTGCATTTGCGAACAAAAAACCAAACAAATCTGAAGCAGCCCCAGCCAAGTGGCTGGAAATAATGCAACGTATAGGACACAGGATCAGCATAGGACTGTCCTTTTACACTGATGTGAGTTACAGTGTGGTGGGAGACTCCAATCTACCATCGGACAAGCCTCAGTGAGTGCGGCATTTACGGGGACACTGTGGATCAGGGACACCTCCCATCTTACAATTCCGAGACATTCAAGTCAGCTCATGAGTTACTCCATTATTATATGAATTATTATTTGCTAGTAGCTTAAAAATCACTACATTTAGTGTAAAGCCAATGTGTGGCTCTAACAGTGTAACATCCTTCTTGGTGCTAGATAAAAAGCTTTGTAATCATTCCCAAATGAGCAATTTTAAGCACAAGTGTGCTTTTCAGGAGCAAACTAAGCCTTTTCTTTGGAGCAAACATGGCATCCTTATCTCCTTTACTAGTTCAGTTAATACTGTGCCACAACATCTGAACTCATAAGCACTAATAAATAACCCGAATGCTCTACAAAACAGATGCTAGTGCTCACTCCAATGGCCATGTCTAAGACATTTGACAGACATTCATTAAGCCTTGCCTATGAGTTTTCAGGCTCTTGTGCTAAAGTTTGTTAAGAAATTCCAGTATGACTAAATATACCAAGTATGATTTGATTTTGGAATGAGGCTGTCAGTAATCAAGCACAGTGTTAGGTAAGTAAATTAGGTGTGAACAGTTTGAAAGAAAATCTTGTACTGTACTAGGAATTCTTACAAAGGCCCCATGCTCCAAGCACCACCAGGGCAGTGTGCGAGTCAAAGAAACAGCTCATTACTACACCACAGATACCTGATCAGCATACTGCAGCTTAAAGACAGCACGGACAGTGTCATCTAAAAAGCTACCGTACTCATTCTTATAAAACTCTACTATGGCTAAGTTGGACTTGAGTTGTGCAGCCTGAAGAAATGTCATCCACTGTAGGCTGAGCTGCCTAATAATTGTTTTCATCTCAACTCAACTGCTAACATGCTTGCTTGGTGCCCTTTTATAGCTGATGCACAATGTGACAAACTGGTGCAGTTGTTACATAACCAATTCTCAGCTGCAAAATCTCTGGATACAATGACTTGTTCAGTTGAAAATTTTCTTATCCTTCCTTTGCAAATGCAAACATCTCAGGGCTCTTTTACTGGACATAGGCAGTTTAAACATTTATCACGGTGGGCTACTGACACTCATAATGTGCTTTTACTACCAAAGAGGTCTGTCAGGAACACTTTGTCAAAATATCCCATTTAAATTCTAAAATAATTATTCCCTTGTGACTTGTCATTTCAGTAGAAGTGATTATACAATATACTCATTTTTTGGTGGGGAACTAATTGGGAAGCAAAAGAGGCTCTTAGGAAATAAGAAATATGTTCTCTGAAGTCAGTAAGGATGCTACAGATCTCATATGGCAGTGAAATGAAGTGCGGGCAAACTCTACATACCATATTCACCCATATTTCCCTCCAAAACTAATCTATGTTTTCTTTTCTCTGACCTAAAATTTCTCTTCTTCAGTATTCTATTGTTTGCAAATTATATTTTCACTTTACTTTAGGCTAAGCAGCTTACGATTTCCCCAAAACTACTTAAGCTAACACACATTGGAAACTGTTTAATGCAGTGTAGATGTGTAAATAGCTATTGCTTAAAACAATTAGTAAGCAGCTCTGATAGCCTTGTGGCTGAAGAGCAGGATATAAATAACTAAATAACTAAAAATAAAAAATAAAAAATTTTGGTCCAATGTATGTCATATCATTTTTGAATGAAATTATTTAGTACTTACTAAGCATGAGTAAATAACACTATTAAGCACAGATTTGTGCATGTGGACACATGGGAAGAGGATTTTTGAAAGCAGGGTGGGCAACTTTGGAGGATTCCCATTTCCCCACTGCAGGCTGCACTTCCAATCATCTGAAAATGCATTCCAGAAGTGACAGAAAACAGAGCTTAAAACATTCGATTTGAAAATTAACTGATAATGTGAATGATAGAAAATGGGAAAGTAATTAAATACCATCAGCACTAACACGAGAAGCTTTTAACTACTTAAGTTATTTTGATTAACTTGCTATTTAAAACATTCATTTCCATGACAAACTATGAGAGATATAGAGCTTGGCATCATGGTTGCCACTAGGGGCAACTTTGTTATTAGCACGTTCAATAACAACACCAGTATAAAGTTGCCTTCCCCAACCTGGATTCTCCCCCTCCACACACATATTCATTACAAAGCCCATAATAAAATGTTGCCTGAGGATGATAGGACTTCAACATGCCTGAAAACGCTTAGCTTGGGAAACACTGTCTTAAAGGATGGGATGATGATCATCATCATCATCATTATTACTACTACAACCCTGCTTTTCCCCCAAAACACAGCCCTCACTCTAGGTGGCATATAAACTAAAATTATTACAATAGTTTAAGACATACAAAATCTCAATGTTAAAACAGAATTAACTATTAACAATATTAAAACATATAAAACAGACACTTAAAAAGGATAAAGAGCAGTAAAACAAGCACCCTCTTACAAGCTCTTTCCTTAAAAACCTTCAATTCAAAAAGCCTGTCTGAATGAAGAAGCCTTTGCCAGGCTGTGGAAGGACAGCAAGGAGGGGTCATTTTAACCTCCCTAGTGAGGAACTCTAGGAGCAGCCAAGGCTCTATCTTGTGTTCCCATCAACCATACCTGTCAAGGTGGTGGGACTGAAAAAAGGGATCTCATCTTACAACCTGTTTAATTTAGGTCTTGTTCAATTTAAATTTTGTCACTAATCTGTATCTCTCCTTCTTCTACCTCTTCTCACCCTCACTGTCATGCACAGTCTTCACTTACCCTTCAAATACCTTGTATATTAAAGGGTAAGAAGGAGTGATAGTAAAGCTTTGTATGGAATTGCATGTTTACTTGAGCTAGATGACACTGATCCACTGCAAGTGGAGCAACAAATGGCTGGCTAGAAATACTAGCCAGTGAAATACCAGTCGGTGGAGAATTCTTGATCAGAAATCTTTTGAGTGTCTCTGAGCACCTACAGAATTTTTTCTGCATAATTGAATCACTGTATCACTGTATCCTTTCCACTACAAAAAGAATTATCTGCAAAGATGACTAGAGCTGTGTCTTCCTCTCAGATGGCAAGAGTGCAAGAGTGTTTGGGGAGCAGCCCAGCAAAGAAGCAGACTGAAGACATTTGCCACTCAGCTGGAACTGCCCCAGCTGTCTTTACTCAGCAATCAGTCTCTGGAGAAAAGGCAAGGCACGAACACAGTGTGGGTGCTTGAAACAACATATCTGTCACTTCTCATGGGAGACGCCCTTGCCAAATCAGAGACAGCCTTAATTTCTTTGAAATTAGAGACAGATCCTAAAAATTCTTCAGTGTATTCCTGTACCTGGTTTGTTTTCCTGGCTTCTGCGTAACTTCTTGGCTTCTTGACCTTGGATATTAACCAAAACAAGCCAAGCCGTATCATTTTGCAAAGTAATTTACAACAAGTAGTAGAATACATGTTTGCTCATTCAATTTAATGGGATTTCTCAATAGATTTGTTTTTAAGACAGACATAAGCACAGACGGGAAGATGTAAATTTAGATAGTTGCATCTTTTGGATCCAAGCTTAACAAACACCTCAGGCTCAGCCAAATTGATCACCAACAGTGGTCCGCCCTGGCCTCACATCGGGAGGCATGGAGACGTACCATCCACAATGCTGCAGCCTTATTTAAGAACTCGCACCGAACAAGTCTTGAAGAGAAACGACAATGCAGACAGAATCACAAGCCAGAAACATCACCTAAGGAGACCTTCTGCTGTGCTTTCTGCAACCGGACATGTTTATCTTGGATTGGCCTTTTTAGTCATCAGCGTGCTTGCAGAAAGCGCGGGATGAGTCCTTCCTGAAACTTCGGTTGCAAAGAAAAGCCAGAGAGAGAGACTAAGAATGGGGTATGTAAAAAGTAGAATAGGAGGGATGGGGAGCAGGAAGAGAGAAAGAAAAAAATCAAGACAGAAGGAAAGGGAGAGGTGTTGATTATCCAAATGCCCAGAACTCCATGAATGTATTAAAGGATTTTTTTAACCAAGCTTAATTCTAAGTAGACATGGGGAGGGCCCTTTTGGTCCTAAACAAATTGCTCAAATGCCTGAAAACATGTGACCCACTGAATCAGAATATGTAGAAAACAGCACGAGGAAAGGAGTTGAGAAGCCAAAAGAAGAAGCGGGGGGGGGGGAGGGATGAGGCTGAGGAAAATGTTTCACATAATTATCAAACTATCCAGCACTAGTTCATTACACCTCACCTCAGGTAATGATATACAATAGAAAACAGAATAAAATTGAGAAGAACTGAAGAGAGTCACAGCATACACACCATCCCAACCCAGATTGACATTCTATAAGAGCCATGGCTGCTTAAAGGTGAAGCAAACAAATTACTCTCCCCAATCCAAAAATCATTTTTTAAATTATTTACATTCTTCTTCCATCCCTCAGATCTTCAATTGCTTCCCAGCTCTTCTTCTGATGGGTTCTACTGCCCAGTACCAGAGCTACGTGATGCATTTCCTCTAATCTTAATCCTTCTTCTCCCTAAAGCTTCCTGTATTACTGAATCAGCCTGAGGAAGAGCCACCACTATAATACATTCTAATGTTGTAAATAAATTAACTAATTAAAACATAGGATAAACATCATTAATGAGCAAATCTAGTGAGTTAAACCACATTGTAAAAACAATCCAGTGATCTAACTGTCCAGTGTGGCAAATAATTAGCTATGAATGAATAAATGAAATTTTATTACAGTGAACGGCCAGCAAAATTTTGCAGATAACAATATTGTATACAATGGTATGCAGTAAAAGAAAATTCTAGATAAAACCACACAGCTAAAAGAAGTTGAATATGCATACCTGTTTCTACATACATACTAAAATCTCCGCTGTAATATTTAAAAGAAAAAGCCCAATGTATTACTATTTCAACTATTTTCTGCTCATAATCACCATCCTACAAATAATAGCAGACACACAAAATTTTGCCACTTTATATGTAACCTGAGAGTTCAGGTCTGACAACAGGTAATCCATATAAAATTTCTCAGATCTCCCTGGATATTTCTTGAGAATTGGGATAATAATATCAAGACGCAAATCATGGTAAAAAGGACAGTGCAATAACACATGCTTGACAGTTTCAACTGGGCCTGTGTTGCAAGAACATAAATGTTCTTGGATGGCGATCTTACAAAATCTTCCAACAGCATGGAAGATAAGACATTAAGCCTAACTAATGTAAAAGCCTTTCTATATTTAATAACTGACAGATATATTGACTTATAATTCAGGATTTTAAATGTCCTCCTATCCTTTCTCTCACGGGAATAATGTGCCACTGCATTCCAATGAATTTGTAGTCTCTGACTTACTGGGCAACTGCTGTCTTAGCATTCATGTATCCCATGGCCAGAATAGCACCAACAGAGAAACCCAGATTTTGCAACTTTGTGGACAGAGTCACTTTCCATTTAGACTGAAAAGCGCGGGATGAGTCCTTCCTGAATCTTCGTTTGCGAAGAAAAGCCAGAGAGAGAGAGTGTCAGAGGGCGCCAAACCCACGGGAAAGAACATCAATAATATATTTTGAGTATTGGCACACAGCTCTCTACCAGGATTTGCCCTGTCTCTAACCTCAGTATAATATAGGGAACATGGTACAATGAATAAGGATCTCAAAAATGATATTTGTACAACCTCAGCGAGTGCAAAAATGCTGTATTCACACAACTGACAAACATACAACATCTGTGCTAATACCTTAGCAGTAAAGACTCGATGCAGGAATAAACTGACCACCTTTTGTATAAAAAAGGGGAAAGAGAGCATAACTACTCCTCTGAGCATTTGCAATAGCATTAATTATTTGGACTTTTCATGATCTTGTTGGATGAAAGACTATACTCAAATAAGTATTAAGAGGTAAACTGTTCAGTTTGATGACAATTAATTTGCCATTTATGCTTGGTCTTCCTCCTGCTGAAAATCAGAACCTTAGTCTTAGAATAATTGATGGACAACAATTATTCATTGGAATAAGAGATGCATTTAAGAGATGTGCTGAAGACCAATTGATAATGATAAAAGCACAGTATCGTCTGCATAGAGAAGGGCTGATAAGGTTCTGTTTGCTAACTTGGGAGAGTAAAAATGTACTTTGGCCAAATATTGGATCAAGAAACTGAAAAAGAACTTGAACAATGTAGGGGCCAAGAGGAATCCCTGTTTAACTCCATTAAAAGTTGGAATAGGACCTGTCAGATCAAGCATGATCGTACTTCACCTTCAACTGAGTAGTCTCATAAAGGCTGTGCGTAAGGATGAGCAGTCTTCTGTTAATATTAGTAGCCTCAGATTTCTTCCCATAATCTGACTCTTGAAATTGAGTCAAAAGCTGACTTAAAATCAATGAATGCTACATGATGGCCTGCTCTAGTTGTTGAGACATATTTTTCAGCAAGATTTTGATGAATAAGGCCTTGGTCAGGTGTAGACTGTCCTGCCCTAAACCCAGCCTGCTCTTCTATAAGAATTTTCTCCTGCTCTAATCAATCTAAAAGCTCCTCAAACAAATGTATAGCACCAAGGTTCACTCAGCCTTCCATCCTTTCGTAGGTCAGTAAAATGAGTTTTTTTCAGCTTGTGGGGGCAAGTAGCTAACACACATAGGAAACCGCTTGGAGAGTGCCTAGCATTCTATAAAAGCAGTGTACATGTGTAAGTACTATTGCTTAACAATTTGTAAGCTGCTCCGAGAGCCTTTGTGGCTGAAGAGCAGGGTATAAATACCTAAAAAATTTAAAATAAAATAGTTTACTAATAATGCTCAGCAAACTGATTGGTCTACAGTTGGCCAGATCAGATAAATTCCCTTTTTATACAAAGGAATAATAATGGCTAATTCATAGTCTTCAGGGATATTTACTATGTGATTGATACATGTAAAAAGTGCTGCTAAAATGGAACATGTAAATTCTACATGTAATTTCTGCAACTCTGGTAGGATGTTGTCATTTCTAGGTACTTTGCCAGATTTTAGTCTGGAAACATGATTTCTAATTTCTTATAAGGAGACTGGGGGCCATGCAGGCAACTTTTTTTAATGTTTGCTTTTATTGTTTGCTAGTGCTTTTCCTCCATTGAATATATAGAGCTGAAATATAATTCCCTTACACTCACATCCATCTAACAGTTACATGTTCATGTGGTAAATAATTAGTTATTTGTAAAAGGAGTCATTTTTGGTTCCTAGTTCCTTCATCTAATTTTTCATTGAAAAATGGTAATGAGGAGGGGTGTCAGAGGGTGTTGGGTCATGTTTTAATGCAGAATTCTACTCCTGGTAGCACACGGGTTTGGGGGGATAATTTTTCATCTTTATATTCTGCACTTTCACTGAAAGTTATGTAAAAATGCAATCTAGTGCGCTTCTACAAGAGAGAGAAAAAGTTTATATACAAGTTAAACATGCCTCTAAATTGAGGTGCCAGCATTCCATATCTTGACACATCCTATTCCAGTATTCAAGAACAAACACAATTTATTCACATTATGTAAAATTTAGCATGCTTTGACTGCTGCACACTGATTCCATGGCTGTTGAATATTTATGAGTAGATTACAAAAACAAATTTACCACTTTAGCCTTCAGCTAAGTTTAAAAGCATTGAAATATTTATGCTAACTACAGCCTACCTCATACATAAGTTCATTCTTTCTCATTTATTCCCCAGTGAAGTAAGGCAATAAGCAAGGGTCTTATAGCTGATAGGATACTTCCTGTGTTGATATTTCTACATCATAGCTGTAACAAGTTGTCAGGATTTAGTCTTCAGCTTCCGAACTACGCTTCTGCCATCAGCAAGCCTGCAGTTCAAGGATGGCTCAGAAAGGCTGTTACAGAAGGCCAGCTCTCCTACAGTTGTCTTAATTGAGGAATCAAGAGAGGAAAAGAAAATCTTGAAGTACCCTTAGCTTGGTAACAAAAATGAACATCTATTACTAGGCACTCCCTCCCATTTTATACTATATACATATACTTGATGTTTTAGATCATACCCTAATATCTTTCCATACATGTATGTTCTATAGATGTAACTTCTTGCAGAAATAATTCCTAACTTCTAATAAGTGAATAGTTGAGCTAGTGAAAATTTCAGCTATAAAGATAAGCCTGTTGCCTGAAATAGTTTTGGAAGCTTCAATGTACTCTAAAGAGAACACTGAATTTACAATTAATCAAATGGCAAATGTTGATTATTATGTACATATATTGGAAGGGGGCAAGAAATCTAAGGAAAAGCAATTAATTGTGCAGGACAGAAAGTGTGGGATGAGAGTCAGCTGAAGTAACCATAGGATATGTATGTGCTCTATTAACATTGTTATGTTTTTAAATTATTTTTTACTTTTTAATATTTAATGGCTTTAACGTGATGATTTCTTTAATTGTTTTAATTTGTACTGTCAGTCTTTAGCTAATTTTATTTTTAGTCTTTGAAAGCCACCTTGGGTCCCATACCAGGAAAAAGGTAGCATATAAAATAAATTAATAAAAATAAATAAAAGTATATTGTTGTAGGCTATATTTTAGAGGAAGGAACTGGCAAAGCCACCACTGAGTATTCTTTGCCTACGAAAACTCTACAAAATTCATGTGTTTGGTACAAGTCTACACACACTGTGAAGGCACAGAAGACACAGACAGACATGTACAGTTGTCCCTTCACATACTCTGCGGTTTGGTTCCAGGACCCCCTGTAAATACCCAAATCTGTGAATACTCAAGTCCCATTATATGAAATGGCATAGCAAAATGTGTCCCTTATATAAGATGGCAAAATCAAGGCTTGCTTTTTGGATTATTATTTTTTAAAGAATATATGTGGAGGGACAACTGTGTACACACACACACACACACACACACACGGGGAGAGATCGAGAGAGAAAGAGAGAGATATCACCCCCATTCACACAGGATGGGTATTTGCGCTTTCATTCACCCACGGTTGGGGGGAGGGAGATCTCACTAGTCATGTGGAGAATCAGAGAGTCACACTGGAAGTGGTCTCTCTAAGTATCAGGAGGTCCTCCAGCACAACTCTATGGTCAACTTCTGCCGGAGGTTGACCACAGAATCACACCAGATGCCTAGATAGGCGTCCTCTCTAGGCATTTTCTCCAGCACGATGACAGTTTGCTGTCATACACAGTTTCATGTATCTGTGGTAAGTCCAGGAATGTATCCCCTGTGGATGGGGGAAAAAGCAACTTCCCAGACCTACAATAAGTCTGGAATGGCCAATCACCTCCCACAGAGTCTGAGTCATTTTTAGGCCACTTTCCCCCAGGCTGAGGAAGGGATGTGATACCTGCAAAAATAGCTTTGGAGGCCACAAACTATACTTTGCCAGCTCTGACATAATAGGTATCACAGTGCTAAGTGCCCTGCTCCAAACAATTGCCCAGTGGATCTCAGGAGCATGAAGTGTGACAAAAAGGACCTCTCCAGATAAATTCAAGGACCAAATAAGGGAGAAGGTGAATTCTCATGTAACCACATAAAAGAGTAGCCCTTTAACTTATAGTGATGTAAAGATATATACAGAAGACTGAATTGTGGCTTCATAATAATAAAAAAAAAGTCTGAGGTTTTTAACCTGATGCAGCTAAAGTCTGCCAGTTGAAGGAAATTAAGAGATTTGAAAAGGTAATAATATATATAGAAAAACATCTGTTATCAGATAGATACATTCTGAAAAAAACAAAGCAAATGAAAGAATACATAAAAAGGTAGACACAAGATCTTGGAGATACCTGTCAATTTTTTGATTCTGTGGGTGTTAACACAAATGACAAAACTTAAATGAAAATTTGGAAATACAGTATCTGTTGTCAACAGGATATAACTTCTTCCCACGTACAAACATTACATCAAACTGCTTCAAAATGATAGATCATTTACTTTTTAAAAGCAGTTTGTTCCTGGTACAGTGTTTACCAAGTAATCCACTGCCATTATTAATTTGGTGTTAGAAAAAGTGACTTGTTGGGTTACTTGTTGCACTATACTTTGTGCACCACTTTCCATTACTTTAAAAGAAAATTGAATCAAACTTGAAAAAATTCTTTCAAAATGCCTACTACCCCCCCACTTTTAAAATCAGCTTTTTATTACATCTCAGTTTCCTTTTAAAGTATACAAACATATTTAGTCATCCTTAATTTTCTATATCATTTACGTACATAAAACATAAAACTGACAAACCTAAATAGAAAAACAAATAAAAACAAAACAAACATACAATCAAACTGACCTCTAACACTCATTTTATAACTGTATGGATTACTTCTGTCCTTCTACTTTCTTAAACTCTTTCATTCAATCATCTTTCATTTCTTCCATTCAGTTTGGCTTCCTGTCCAGCTTGTCCTACTCTTACTGGTCATTGCTCAATGCATCTTTTTCTAAAGTAAAATTATTTTTGTATGCTTCATTTATTTTATGTCCTCCTAAAACCTTATATTTCCAATGTATTTCTAAACATATAATTTTTCCTTCTTATCTCTGAAACATCTATATCTATATATGTATATGTTTTTCTCTCTATTCTTTCTTTATCTAGTTCTTTTCTCTTTAACTTGCACAAAATTATTACTCTTTGCCTCTAAATTGTGATTGCTGCAAATTTACCCCATCTATTTTCCAAATATATTGACAATTTGGTCCAATCTTCTATATGTCTTTCAATGCTTTTTCCTTTTAGCATTGTTAACCTGTCCAGTCCTATTACTTCAAATAGTTTTTCTAGCCACTGATCAATCGTTCGATATTCCTTATTTTTCCAAAGTTTGGTGTATGTTATCCTTGCTGTTGTCAGCATACAAAATAGTAGTTTGTCGTGCACTTTTCAACTCCTAATTGAAAAGTTAACTAGAAAATTTTACTCATTACATTAGGAAAGTAGCCTTTTTCCTACTTACATTTGAAATCTAACAGCACTGCATCTCCACTGCTCAAAAGTAACTAGTTACAGGTAATTACATTCCTCATAACTTCCAAGCTCTGGGTATTATGGTAACCTCATTACTAGAAATTTTAAAAGACAAGTTGATTTGCTATTTTATGAGGTAGACATGCATGCCCAGATGAATACAAGGAGGCTATACCATCATCAATTATTCTCCACTTTTTCTTTTATCTTATACAGATGCAGCATGCTAACTTGACTAATTATATGGTATAAATCCAACTGCTAGCCCCATATAGAGGACCCACAGAAACAGCTGCTTACGTGTTATGTAAGTCAACACTTACATAAACTCCATTCATATAACAGATGTGTTCTAGTTGGAACTAGCAATTGGATTTATGCCATGATAGTAACTGCTACACTGGTACTGTATATGCAAAAATCTAAATTTCAGGTATATGAGATGCTGGATTTAAGGTAATGATGAAATTGGCATCTTATGGAAGAAAGACAGCTGACAAAAATAGGATTTTTTAAAATGATTTTTTCCTACTCAATGTGTTATGGGGCATCACTTATTTCTGCAGAATTAATTTTAAAATTTCTACCATACATTTCTGCTTTACGATGAATTGACTGAATACATTGCTGTTGGGGTTCTCTCTATCGGTATCTCATACCTCTTCAACTTTATTAGTGTAAGACCTCAAGCACTGTGTCTTTCTTTTCTGTTTTCAGTTTTTCTTAGTTGTGTAATAAAATACCCACCTATACCTCCACTGCCTTTCTCTTGTCTTTTAAAAAACAAAAGGTTACTCCAACCCAACAGCTATAGTTAGCATTGATGCAGATAACAGGACTGGATCAAGTTAGCCTGCAGTCTTATAATTTTACCTGAGGAAAAAAATGTGTATATTAATATACATAGGACTGCATCCTCAAGTACACTAAAATTAGTGAAAAAAATTAGCTCAGATCCCACTGATTTCACTGGAAACTGAGCATAACACATTTAGTCTGGATCCATCTAAATAATCCCAGTAAATGCTGCCAAATGAAAAGAGACTTTGTGTGGGGGGGAAAAGAGGGCCCATGCTCCAATAAAAAGAAAATCATATTTTATAGGCAGCCCAAAGAATTACATAAACAAGGATTAATTTCCTGCCAAAAATCTACCAGATACAGTATCCCAAGAGACAAAATCCAGGGTTTATTTCCATTATTTTAAAAACATATGCAGAACTACCATCATAACACAGATGGCACAGCAAATAAACCATGAATGTCGAACAGCAGACTGAATAACTTCTTCTACAGTTCTCTACAGTCCTGAACCTAAATCCCAATTATAGTAAACCCACTGATCAATGGGAATTTAGTAAATCTACATATACTCCATCAATTTAGTAGTCTACTTTAATTGGGATTAACAAGTGGATTAGGTCCCAGTATCACTGAACCTAATCAAGAAGCTGACTGAGAAAGCACACTGTGAAGTATTTAAGGTTACTAAAGACTAGTTTGACAGCAGTTATAATTATTTATAGGGGCCTAGATACCTAAAGGCATCAGATACCATCCAGTCTTGGAAGCTAAGCAGGGTCAGCTCTGGTTAGTACTTGGATGGGAGACTGCCAACGAATACCAGGTGCTGTAGAGTATTATTTCAGAGGAAGGAACTGGCAAAACCACCTCTGAGTGTTCCTTGCCAAAGAAAACCCTATGAAATGGGGTTGCCATAAGTTGGCAGGCAACTTGCAGGCACATACACACAAACTTATTTATATTTGTCCAACATTATAATTTTAACTCGGAGTTAGATTAAAATTAGAAAAAATAATGGTAACAGTGATTCTGCATTGCATGGGGCACTTTCCAGACGAAGAACTCCCATATACCAAAAACAAAGCAAAACACTCCAATAATAATAATAATAATAATAGTAATTCTCTTATGCCAACCACAAACTGAAAGATGCCTAGTAGTTCCAAATAGTGTTGGATTACCAGACATAGTATTTATTCACAGTAATGCAAATGGAACCATGCTGCCACTGGTAAGTGCCTACACATACACTCTGCTTAGTAGTACATTAAGTTTTACTTCACTGTTATAGAAGTCCACTTTATATTCATGATCCTGAAACAAATAAAGCACTACATTTGCGTACAGAGTATTTATTTTTACATAGGAAGAAGATGTGTAAAGAGTGGAAATCAAGGGCTCTATTCATTTTGCCTACTTTTAAAATTTTGTTCTTGAAAATTGCTTATCATGGCAGATACTTTCTTCAGTTTACATACATAAAGGGGATTGTTTAATAGGTAGAAACTAAAGAACTGGATTCTGCATACCTTAAAAATTACAAAACAGAAGGCCTATGTATTAAATCAGAAAACAAACTGAAACTGGGGCTAGAGCAAAATTTCTGAGCACTGTTTTCTAAAGCTCAATCATATGTCAGCTGTTCTAAAAGTAAAGAAAAACCAGAGTACGAACAGGGGAAACAGATTTCAAAAATGATTCCATTGAGATCATATTTTGAGGAAAATACATCCCACCATCATTCTGGATAGGTGGTCACAGGACAGAGCTTTTATTTTAGTAAAGAGCCTTATTCCCAAATGTGTTTTATTTTATTGAAATTCTAATTCTGTAGGGCAGATCAGACCATAGTTTGCCAGATAATGGATTCTCCTCTACATTCTAGTCTGACTTGGTAAATAAATCCTCATAAGTAACCCTCAGCTGCGGTAGGATTGCCCTTTTAATGAGTATAAAACATCGTTCATGTAACTATGCTTTAATTAGAATTAGCAAGGAATGCTATAGTAATACTGTGGCAAAGTTTCAAGAGGGACAGTTAATCTCATTTGATTTTTTTCACCAAGGTATCTTTTCTATCAGGAAAGACTTAACCTTTTAAGAGGGGGCAGGGCACGTTTCTAGGACGGAGGACCATCGCCTCCCAAAAATATTACTCTACGGTGAACTCGCCACGGGTCAGCATAAGAGGGGCGCTCCAAAAAAGTGATACAAGGACTCCCTGAAACAACATCTCAGGCTCGGCCAAATTGATCACCAACAACGGTCCACCCTGGCCTCACATCGGGAGGCATAGAGACGCACTACCCACAATGCTGCAGCTTTATTTGAGAACTCATGCCGAACAGGTCTTGAAGAGAAATGACAATGCAGAAAGAATCACAACCCAGAAACATCACCCAAGAAGACCTTCTGCTGTGCTTTCTGCAACCGGACTTGTTTATCTCGGATTGGCCTTTTTAGTCATTAGTGCGCTTGCAGAAAGTGTGGGATGAGTCTTTCCTGAATCTTAAGAAAAGCCAGAGAGAGAGAGAGAGAGAGAGAGAGAGAGAGATGTTTAGGATCCAGTCCTATGGTTCCTTGAGCCATAGGATAAAACACAAATCCCTCCTCAACATTGCCAGTGTTGCTCCAATGTCAGAGAGGAAAATTTAGTCTCAGATCCCACTCTGAAGCCCCAATCAGTCACTGCACAGCACTACTAGGCCCTAAACATGCAAAGAAATTGAGACAGAGAATGCATCTGACTCCAGGAATGTTTGTTTCCTGAAAGATCTCAAAAAGCCATATGGAGGGGAAACAGCTGAACATCTATTCCACCAGTACTTTCACCCTTCCAAGAAGGGTCCAGTAGGACTTTGGAAGTGACAGAGCCTCTTAAGATCAGAGGACTCTGTTTATTAGGATCCTCTCCCATAGGACTGTTCTCCAAGCTGACTTTCAATTAATCTTTTGAACTACTTCAGAAGAGTCTGACTATGCCACCTGTGCAATAATACTGAGGTACTCCATGTCTTTACTGATGCTTTCTCATTTATACAAAGGAGACGGTGGTGACCTAGATATGTGACCCATTCTTTTTTTGCAAGCTATTATCAAGAGAATTAGCCTGAGGATGCTTATTCCAATTTGACTGATTCTCCAGCATTTTCTGTTGTCCCCACTGCCCCCATACAGAATTTATGCCACAAAGTGAGGGACAACCCAGTAAAATTCACACTCTGAACCCCAATTTTATCTAGAAAAAATATATTTTGCCCTCAATTCTGCAGTAACTAAGTTCAAAACTATGAGTTTAACATATGAAGGTCATTTTAATTATCAACCAAAGTAAAATAGAGATAGGACAAACAGTGCTGTCTCCAATCTTTCCAAACCTGAAAATCTCTTTTCAGTTCAACTCATGCAGCGATACTTAATTCACTGAAAACAGTTTTATAAAAGTCAAGTCAGCCTCACCTCATCCCACTCTGAAGCAAAGGAAGGTGATTTCTCAAGCCTTTTTTTCCCAGCACTACAATTGGAAAGAGATTCACTTCTGCTCCCCATAGTATCGTCTTCTGTTGGTGAAGTCGTCAAAAGGTCAGAGTCCGATTTTGACAAGCTACGGCTAAGTTTGAGTTCTGTTCTGGGCTTGCCTCCTGGATGAACTCTGCCCACAACACTGCTCTTGTCTCCTTCCTCAGCACCACCAGGGTGCTGTGGCAAATGAGGATGTACTAAAGTTTCAGGGTCCAACTTGTCACAGCTATGACGGATGGTTGAATAGACCACTTTATTTTGGTCTGCTGTGCTAGTCTGTACTGATTCAGATGCCTCAACATCTTCCAGCTGCATAGCAGTCCGCTCTGTACCTCCTTTGCCCACAGTAGAAATGAGTCTGAAAGGGTCCTCATTTAGTTCACACACCGGAGAAGAACCATGTAGCAGACCTGAGAACTGATCCAGTACTGGGATGTCCTGTGCATCTGTTTGGCTGTGGTTACTGCTGCTCCTGCTTTGGTCTTCAAAAGGACAGAAAAAACAACAAAAAATAAATAAACAACCCCCCCCTCCACAAAAGTCAAAATGAGTAGGACTCACACTCCCTACCCCCACCCTTGAAGGGAGGGAGAAATAAGAAAGAACAGTTCAGTATTGTTTGGAGCATTCAGATTGTACCCGAAGTCAGAGCATTTATAAAATTCCAAACACTGGCCTGATTTATGCAATTTGGCAGCCCGCCCCGTTTCATTTTATTCCTGTTAACACTAACAATCAGCCCTAGCTATATAAGGTTTGGAGAAGTGCTAACTATACTCTGCAGAGGGGCAGGCTGAGACTCCTGGAACACAAGATATTTCCATAAAGGCCAAAGTGTTATTTAGAGCAGCACTCCCTACCCTTGGCACAGAGCACTGGGTGGGTGGGGGGGGAAGAGCTGCAAACAACCTGAAAGTTTGAAAACATTCCCCCTCCTTCCTACAGCTGCTTCGTTCCCCAGTGGCATGAACTCACCTCCTTATGGAAGAGAAATAAGGGCTTCACAAAAAGATTAACTCTTACAAAACCTTGTTTCATTTAACTCATTTCTCTACATAAAGTGATCTGCTCTACTGCTGCAATCATCAGCTTGCAATGTGAACGGCTGTTGAAATATGACACTATTATTAGATTGTTTTAAACACCAGGATCAAACACCAGGACCTGTTTAAAGCATGAATAATTGACTTATATTAATAAGTCTAAAGCTTGTTATAAACAACTATTTTGAACAACTGTCATAAAATATTTCCCAATATTTACTACAAGTAAAACCCACAGCTATCCCGCATTCCACAGTAGCACATTATTTAAGATCTCCCTTAATTGTTAATTGGATGGTCCTTGTGGAGCAGAAAAGGAAGCTTATTTCTATGGACTATATTTGATAGCCAGAAAAAGTGGCTTTAAAACCTTCTGCATGTTTGGGGACAGGGAGGGGCAGAGGGGGAAAGCCTTCAGAGGAATGTCAAGTGTTTTTGATTCAGTGGGTTTAATCCAGTCAAATTCCCATTTACTTCCACCATGCTTAACTATTCTTAAATAAAAACAAATTAAAAGTGCTTAAATTTGGCTCAGTTGTGCCCAGTAACAGACATACTAGTGTATGGGAATCAGAAAAAAACCCAGCTTTCTGCAGTGAAAGAACTTATATACTAGTTCCTAAGCATTCCTGTTGTTATCTTACATATAATACTCATCACAGGTTTCGTGATTTGATGGGATACTGTAGTTCATAGCATCAGTTTGTCCATCTTTTCTTGCCTTGACCTATGGCAAAGTGCAGAATGCCTCACCACCTTGCCCCTCACATAACAGCTATGGGATTCTGCTTCACATGCCATCTGCACAGAGCTAACATTTAGCACTAGTATCACAGGGTGGAAAAGCAGCTGACAGTGTGTGTTGCACACTGGAACATTTGACTGTCCCAAAGCCAGCGAGGAAGACCAACAATGGGGTCACTGTTCAAATGAAACAGTGGCTGTGCTTTCCATCTCCTCAAAGCAGCACTGCAAACACAAAAATATCCTCTGGCACATGAGCAAAGTCTTGTGAGAGAAATTTGTGAATATGTCAGCCATGTTCTTTGTTTAAACAGTCTAAATGATACCTTGGAAAACAGGAGAAAAAAGCAAACATTTCTGTGAAGTTGGAGTAACATGCAATAAATACCTACCTTTTGGCATCTCCACCAACTGCGAATCAGGACTTGGATATTGCTCAGAATGGCTAGAAGAAAACTCAGCAGAAGCTTGGCAACTGTGTGGCCACTGGCCATCTTGGGAAGATGGACCTTTCCGTGGCCAAGCCTGCAAAGGGATCTTGTATTACTTAAATTTCAATGCTGCAATTGGAGCCAGAGGTCAAATTTTACAACCAAAATAAACACTATGCAATTGAATTATAACTGCATATATTCTCTTTATATTATATACCCTGCTTCCAAGGTTTCAAACTGTGATTTTGTGTAAGTGGAAAACTAGAAGAAAAATGCAAGGAGAAAAGAAAGGCAAAGAGGACAAAAGGCTGCATTCGATAAAAGGTTAGAGGAAAAGAAAACATGTAGCCCTAGTTCTTTACTGTACTCATCTTGGTAATTCAGATGCTCCTTGCATATTTCTCTTACCATAGCAATCTTCATAGAAAGTTTTAAACTGTCAGATGAAAATTCTCCAACGGTACAATCTCTGGCCTAATCTACTTTTAACACCCAACTTAGTAAATCAACACTTGTCTACATTCCAATGGGTTTATTACAGTTGGGACTAACAAGTGGATTTAGGCCAGTATTAGAGATCTACTTGGCTTCTGAAATATATTCATCCCGATTTGAGCAGAAGAACCATCAGCTGTTTAGATCAGAGATAAGGAATGAGGATATCCATCTGTCATTGAACCCAACCCTCATCAGCCCTCACCACTGACCTGGGTAAGACTAATGGGAGTTGCAATCTAAAAAGACTACATTCTGCACCCTTGCTTTAGAACAGTGGCTCTTAACCTTTTCTTTACCAGTGACCCTCTTAAAATATCTTTTGTTGCCATAGGCCTCCAAGACTTAACTCAAAATTTAAAACCAAAACAACAACAACAACAACAAAACAACAACAACAACAAATAATAATAATAATAATAATACATCCATTAACCCTTCCCTTAGAGGCACTGGAGCTGAGGGAAGACTTTTCTCCTGCTTCTTCCTACAAATCTGTGGCTGTAGCAAACTGAAGAGCAATGCACAGGCCAAGCCAGCCAGCCTATACCATGGCTCCCATCATGTGGGCTGAGCAGCCTTCAGGCCTTCACGGATCCCCTGTGAGGACATCTTGGCCCCCTGGTGGGCTGTGAACAACAGGTTAAGAACCACTGCTTTAGAAGCTGAAGATGTACACTAGTTCTACCAGACCACTGATCTATGTATGTGCCATACTTGGCCTTACAATTGCTTCTTTTTGTAGAACACATTAACATTATGTAAAAACTGTGATCTTTTTAGTATACACAAGCACATCATGGCAGCATAACATATTTGCTCAGTACCAAAAGTACTTCTCTCTGGAAAAGCTCTCACCAAAGAGCCTGTGTTTCTAAAAAACAACAGAACAGTGCTACTTTTTTAATTTTATTTTCTTATTTATTTATTTATACCCCGCTCTTCATCCACAAGGCTATCAGAGCAGCTTACAAATTGTTTTAAGCAATAGCTATTTACACATCTACACTGCATTAAGCAGTTCCCAGTGTGTGTTAGCTAACTGCCCCCACAAGCTGGGTACTCATTTTACTGACCTACGAAAGGATGGAAGGCTGAGTGAACCTTGGAGCCCGCTGGAATCGAACTTGCAACGTGGTGACTTGCAGTACTGGCATTTAACCACTGTGCCACCAGGGCTCCTTCATACTTCATATGAATCTTTCAATTCCACAGAATTCTGAAAACTTGCAATGGTCCCATCACTACTTTCTTACTAATGTGCTTTTTTCTCTCTTATCTGCTCACTTTTGCAACTCTCTCTGACTTGTCCATTCTTGCAGTCTCTTCTTCAATATTTATTACCCCATCTTTCTGTGAGCAGGGATGACCTGGTGTCAGAACCACTGAGAAGGTTGAGACTAGGCAGCTGGGAGCTTTAGGGAGATGTTAGAATTTGCATTCCTAAATGCCTAAGGAGCTCTTAGTAAACTGTATCTCTTTTACTGATGTCACTACACCATGGAATCTCAATGAACCCTTGCTACAGATCAGCTAAGCCATTTACAGAAATAGCCCAATTACATTTGCCACTTATGCATGCTATTGTTTTTCTAATCGCTGTACAACAGCTTCTCATTTTAACTGCATATTGGAAACAGAAATGAGCTGAATATTCAACTTACTTAAAACAGTCTGTTATACTATGAAAATCCAAACTTTTATTACCATTGGCAAAGAACTAGTAAGAGAAAATGACATAGTTGTGTTTAACCAATTGCTGCAACAATATAGGAAGTGATAGGAAAGCTCTTTTTCAAACACACCCCATTGTATGATTTACTGTCTTTCAATCAGCATAGATCACTAAGATTAGTATTTGGGGCAGCCCCATATACAACAATGGCATTCTACTGCAAAGAAGAATCTTTTAAGAAGCAGCATTACATAGATTTATATATCTTCTAGAAAGAAGATAGATTTGCTACAACCTGCCAATGTTTAAGGTAATATAAACACCTGTTTTCTTCGTTCATAGCTAGATTTTTAGCCAATATCATGTGAAGATTATATATAATTGTTAAGCTATTAAGGAGCTAATATTCTGTTGACCTCCTTCATTCCACTAAATTAGATTTTTTATAACAACCTCACCTTTCACCTTTTGTGCTCATTTGATCATTAAATAATTTCAACACTATATTAATAAATTATCTCTCTACAATGGAAAGGAAATGGAAATTTATACTTAGAGTAATCTTAACCTCAACTATAACTAATGCACAATCCTTTTCTTAACTTCTTTTTCTTAACTTAAACAATTGCCAATTGTAATTATTTTTTTCTTTTTCCAACAGACAAACACAGTACACACAGAAGTGACAGACATTTTCTACTACACTTCCAGCATGTACCATTTATCTTTACCATTTAATCCCATTCTAAAAAAACTTTAGGTACTTTTAAGGTATCATCTATGTATCATTTTAGAAAGGTCTCCTGAACAATAAAGACGCAAACTATTTTTAATTGTACTCAAATGTAACAGTTTTTCCCTAACCCAAATATTTATTTCCATTCTATTTAACTTGAATGCTTGTTAAAAATTCAGTCTGTCCTACCTGTGGCTGTACACTGCTGGCAGCACCCGATGATGATTCACCTAAGAATTTTAAAAGAAAGATATTTGACATTTATACTACAAATACCTGCCTGGTTAATTAGGATTTATGACCATGGTGAACATGGCACTTTCTTATATCCAATTTAGTACTTTTTCTGAACCTTCCAGGCAGCATGACTGACATGTCTGCCCGCTCCACAGAAAAGTGGTTCAACTTCTGCATCCCATGGTCAGCAATTTATTCCCAAAAGAAGTGGGGCATGCCAATAAGAAAAATAAAGTAAGATTTCTACAGCCACCCATCACAAGTTATATCTGGAATAAACTGCCAACTTTGAGCACATAGGTCACAAGAACAGGTTGCTTACCTGTGGTTCTTCGAGTGATCATTTATGTCTTCACATAAATGGGTTTTGCACCTGTGCAGACACTTCATTTGGAAATTTCTAGAGCTGAGTAGCTTGGTGGGAACCCCAACCCCTTCTGCATACTGCACATGTCCCAGCTTGCCAAACTACTGTCCACTCAGTTTAAAAGTCCGCTGTGAAATGTACAGCTGTGAAATTCACATTACAGAGATATACCCTCCGTAAAGGGGAAAAAACACAAGCATGCTCCTTCACGAAGTGCAGGACATACACGCAGGACACTGCTATCAGAGTTACAGAATTAGCTAGGGGAGTACCCATACAGATATTCATGCAGTCTGGAGTTTTTAACTGAACTGGCATTTCTCTTATGCCTTATGAGGAGAGACTTAGGGAGCTGGGTATGTTTAGTCTGGAAAAAAGACGATTAAGAGGCGATATGATAGCCCTGTTTAAGTATTTGAAGGAATGTCACGCTGAGGATGGAGCAGGCTTGTTTTCTGCTGCTCCAGAGACTGGAACACGGAGCAATGGGTGCAAGCTCCAGGAACAGAGATTCCACCTCAACATTAGGAGGAACTTTTTGACAGTAAGAGCTGTTTGGCAGTGGAACACACCTCCCTCGGAGCGTGGTGGGGTCTCCTTCCTTGGAGGTCTTTAAACAGAGGCTGGATTGCCATCTGTCGGGGATGCTTTGATCGTGATTTCCTGCGTGGCAGGGGGTTGGACTGGATGGCCCTCGTGGTCTCTTCCAACTCTGCAATTCTATGATTCTATGATTCTCTCAGAGAAGCTGTATCTCTTGGAAACAGTTCTTTAAGTCTAAATTAGAACCCTCTACTTCCTGGAAGTTATATAAATCAAATTTAAAGTTAAGAATGCCATGACATCTCAGAGATCAGTTGGTCAGCTGGGATGTACACTTTACAAGCAATGCCTATTTCTTATTTTTGCATCTGAAGTGTAACTGCCTTTGTGTAAAGACACAGGGCAAACTGCTTGTTTCTTAAGGGGAATACTGCACTGGTTTTTTAAACTGTTTTTTTGTTTTTGCTACCCAAGGAAGCAATAGCCCCTCTAATCAACAGCTAAATACAGAGCCTGTCTTCCAACCCTATTTAAGCCAGTTATTTCTATGTTTTGGCCCAGGTGAAGTAACTTCCATTTTCATTTCTACAATTAACGTTTTGAGTATTTTACTGTTGTTGTGTGTCTTGAAGGTGCTTCCGACTTACTGTGTCACCCAGTGAGTTTATATGACTGAGCGGGGATTTGAACCCTGGTCTTGGGAGCTGTACTCCAACATTCAGACCATTACACCACACTGGCTCTCTTAATTGCTGCTATGTTTTTAGATATTTTTTACAGTTAAAAGGCACAAGACCACTAGGATGCTTAAGCTCTGCCATCTGAATTGCAATGGCTCTCATTACTGCTCCGTACCTAGTATGCTTGGCACAAATGCTGGGAAGCTATTCATAGGTATAATTGCACAATGGCCAGGGAGCGGGAGAAGAATAGCAATAGCATTGATATTTATTTACTGCTTATCAGTGCCAACACTCCCTAAGCTGTTTACATTGTGTGATTTTTTTAGCTAATTGCCCCCAACAAGCTGGGAACTCATTTTACCGACCTATGGAAGGCTGGAAGACCGAGTCAACCTTGGAGTCCTCTGGAATCAAACTCACAACCTTGTGGCTTGCAATACTGGCATTTAACCACTGCACCACCAGGGCTCCCTACCTTTTATCATTATCATTATGAATGAATACATGACAAATGGGAAATGTGAAACATGTTCATGTCAACTCTCTCTTGAAGGGAAAAATGGCAAATTTTGTACAGTGGACCCTTGATAGCCACAGATTTAACCATTGATGGACTGAAAATGCAAAAATTGTTTGTTTGTTTTAAAAAAGTACCTTAGATCTAGTGCAACCAGACCAAGAAGTGGTCCCAGGGCAGCAGTGGAGGCAGCAGCAAGACCTGGGTGTCAGGCACACATTCTTAGGCCTTGCAAAGTGGGCAGTTAGTGGACTCCCTGGAGGTGGGGATCATGCAGCATGCTTACCTTGTGGTACATTTGCTGCCGCCCCCCCAGGCCCCCTAAAGGTTGAGGCTGTTGTGTGCAAGAAATTTTTGGACAGAGCACAAGGGCAAAAGAATAGCCCTGTGTGCCCTGTCCAAAAAGGGACTTGTGCATATGAAAGTCAATAACTTGATGCTGGCCCATGAGGCAAAAGCAGGTAGCTCGCGGAGGATCATGAAAAATGATTGCCTTGCCAGTCACCACCTCTGCTGCTGCCCTCCACCATTTCATTAATAGGGACTTGATCATCTGCATTTTTTTGGTATCCATCGGGGGTCCTGGAACCAAATCCCCATGGATACTGAGGGTCCATTGCAATTGTTCACAAGATGATTACACTGGTTTATCAACTGACATCCCAGACAGATCAGTTGGGCTTCAGCAAGTGAGAAGAATTCAGTATGGAATATGTTCTGTGCCTTTAAATCATTTCTGACTTATGGGGACCATAAGGTGAACCTACCATGGGGTTTTCTGGCTCAATAGATGATTTATTTGCAAGTGTTTTTTTTTTAAAAAAATCTCTGTAAATTACCAGTGTGGTGTAGTGGTTTGAGTGTTGGACTCGGACTCTGGAGACCAGGGTTTGAATCCCCACTTGGCCACGGAAATCTGCCTCATGACCTTGAGCAAGTCACACTCTCCCAGGCTCAGAGGAAGGCAATGGTAAACACCTTCTTAACAAATTTTGCCAAGAAAACCCTGTGACAGGTTCACCTTCGGGTCTCCATAAGTTGGAAATAACTTGAAGGCACACAACAACACCAAAGTTATTTTTCCAGCTTTTTAAAACCCAGAAAAGCAGGTTACGTTGACTCATATGGCGACACCAGCTAGTACTCTGACCAAAATAAGACTCTTTCATTAATGCTTGCATAGTGATTATTTCTATAACCCTTGTTGGCAAGACTAGATTTTTGCCTGATTTTTACTTTGTTAAGAACATATTTTTAGAGTATGATTATCATACACTAGTAGCCTTTATGTTTACAAAAATGAATCCTTACTCCATCACCAGTAAGAGAGCAAAGCAAGAATATTTTAACTGGAGTCTTACAAATGTGACTTAGCTACCACAAAATACATCAAGCCTTCCAATGATTAATCCTAAGAAAAAGCAGGTAATTTGGGGGCTGCAGTAAGCTCTTACCTTTTGTTTTTCTGTCTACTGCAGTATGTTTCTTAGTTTCTGCTGTTAGCAGCAGCTCATAAGGATGCTCCTCTTCTTCATCAGCTGTACTTCCTTGACTCTTTCTCTTGGTGACCAAGCCCTGATGAGACCAATGACAACGTTCACATTGCAGATGCTGTCAAGTCATAATCTATCATCAGCTAGCAGAGCCATGGTCATTTCCTCGTGGTGTCCATGGAAGGTTACAGATTAATGTCTCAGATATAATAGATTCAAAATACAACTTCAAATGTTATACTGACTCTCCCCCCAAACAAACCAACTATTACCATTTCTGCCTTTACTACAGCCCCTGCAAGCCTCACAATATCATTTCTCTCCCATTTGAAAAGCTGTGCACTAATTTCTTCTACAACCTTCTTTCCTGGTGGCTTTCTATCATATCATTCCAACTGAGAGATATTTGCAAATTTTTAGCCAGGTTCCAAATATCAAGGTAGAAACAAATGGGATAAAAAATTGGTATGTATCTTGCATTAGTTTGCTAACTTCAAATCACAAGTTGAAACATTCTCAGGAACTTTTTTAAGACTAAAGAAAATGCATAACCTATACTGGACTGGTTCGATTTTATGAAATTCCTGTTATAAAAATGGCTTGTGGTGAGCCTCTGCTTCATGTTCTGCCCTTTTCTTTTTCATGTACACAAGTACGACCCAATTTTGACATAGTAATTTTATATTGAAATTATGGGAACTATATGTTGTTTAACATATAGCTTGAAACAAACCAGAATTTCATTTTTAAATCTGATATTGATGTGTTCTCACTAACCACAGCCTAAACTAGAGGTGGGCAATTACCTTGGGTTTGGGGGCTGCAAACAGAACTCTACCCTCTAGTCCTGGAGAACCACACCTCTCCCATGTCCCATCACTAGCCAACTGGGACCATGGGGGCAATTTTACTATTTTGGCCCTTTGTGGCCTGTTTTAGGCCCAAGACAGGGCTTTTCTGTTCTCCAGGAATTCTCAAAAGTTATTGGCAGTGGTTCTGAGATTATCATCCAGAGTGTGAAAGGTGTAGATGCCGTGAGCAAGCATACAGTTGGTAAACAACATAATTTTTATAATCATATCAGTGCAGATCTGTCTTTTCTAAAGATACTAAAATATTTAAAAACATTGCTCCTACCGCAACACAAGAAAGGAATAATGCACTTACTTTAGAGGATGCACTCTGCTTCTTTTCTACATGCTCTTCCTCTTCATCAGGGGGAGGCTTAGCAGGAGGAGGTGGGCGTTCTCTCTGGAGTAGAGAAAACCATAAATCACAGCTTTGCATCACATTTACTAAAATTTCGAGCCTTTTTGGAAGCAAGAGCCAAAGGATTTGCTGCACTCAAGCTAACAGAAGTGGAAAAATGGCATTTGGCCTCCTTTCAATCCTTTTCTGATGGCACTCTAATGTTTTTAGAAGTGTTTTTCAGTTTAGTGTGTTATTGCTTGATAATGCTGGACTCTTGATACAGTGTTTTTCAAGTCACAGAAATGCATTACAGGAATGCTGCAGTGTTGCTAACTATTTGACATACGTATACGGTATATTCATATACAGTGCCACTATTAGCTATCTTGTTACTAAGATGTCTTTCATGGCATTATTGCTGCAAGATGTTCATGTTCCTTGTACCATCTGACAGCAATAGTCAGTTTCAGGCAACTGGCATTTAATATACTCAAAGATTTAACATATCTAATTGAGAGTCTAGAAATAATGCTTTACTGAAGGGTAGGCAGGATTCAGACTTGCATGATGTATTTTAATGTGTGTGTCTCCCCCCCCCCCCCGAAATTGTAAGCTACCATCTAGTCTACAGCAAAAAGACAAACAGAATCAAATACTTGGTCCTGAGACTAAATGAGGAGGAACTACTTAGTGCAATGGTTAAGCAAAGTTTTTAAAGCAATTGTGCACTTTGGATTAAAAGCATCAAACTTGGCATGGACATGCAGTTATCAATAACATCTAAATGCTTTTTGATACAGAGCCCTGTTGGTATCTCCACCAGGTTTATTCTAATTCATTAGAATAAATGAATTTTCATTTTTATACTTTTCAATTATAAATGAATACTTTTACATCGAAAGAACATTTTTGATGATGATTGTGGTGCGCTAGCCCAATTAAATAACAAATTCAATTCATATAAATAAAATAGGAAAGACAAAAGGATAATGACAACCACAATGAAATATGAGATGTTATTAACATTTTTTATATACACACACATGCGCGTATGTATGTGGCTTGCCAGAAAATATTGTTTAAAAATGAAACATACTGTTATTAAAAATAATTTATTTTCCCTCCTGCACTAATATTAACTCCAGACATTAAAAAGCCAAAATAAATGTGTGAATTTGTGCATATGGTCATGTACCTATTTTATTGGAAACCTAGCTATTTGCTCTGTTTATATAAAGTTCACTGTGCAATATATGATGTCACTACTGTCTTTGAATTTCTTCTTACACTTAACAGTACGTATCAGCTCATGGCATCTTTCCTGGGCTTGGCCAACAATTATCCATTTGGTTTGCCATTAATATCTACTTCTGCCTTCCTAGCCCAGTCTGCAGCACTTTGGAGTCTAGACCTTGCTAAAAATCAGAATAACTGCTCATGTGGGAAGGTATTTTTTTTGGGGGGGGGGTGCCTACTCATGGTCAAAAAGACAGAACAATACATATTCCAGTCTCCATCCAGAGAAAGGGAAAGCACTGTTCATTGGGCTAAACTTTCAAACTTTTGGGTCAATGTCAATGTCCAATGGGTCAATGTCCAAACCTGCCAAGTTTCATATTTTTAATGTAATGTGTATAATTTTAGGCTGTACCAGTCTTCTAGGGGAACCAACAAACTATCAAGAAAGCCCCTTTAACATGACAGAACAAGTCATATAGCTTCTCTCTAGCCTGTGTAAAATGCTTTCAGATCAGGCTTGCTCACTGGTCTAAGCAAGAGGACTCTGCTATAGTGTCCCCAGTTACAAACCTATGCCCAATCTCTGATATGGTTTGCCTCTTTCTCAACTTTTTTTTACATTCAGTTTAGGTATTAAGCTGACTAAGCTGAGCCTGTGTGACAAAAAGACAGTCTATCTATATATTTTCAGCTTTAGCTCATGGCATGATTTTGAAGTACTCAGTCTGCTTGTAATATGGGGCAGCTATCAAATCCTTGCCTTAATAACTAATATGTCATATCTCTTATTATGGTACTGCACTAGCGAGTACAGCAACACTCTCTCCAATCAGCTTCCAGATTTTGCTTCTCTTCCTCTGTTTCAACGCTGTATGTGTACATTTAAAAAGTTTTCTACGAAGCTATTCAGCCAGAGATGTTTGAGCCAAGGTAGCATGCTTTTGAAGTGCAATGTTATCTCTTCCACAGAACAGACACAACACAGATTATTAGGCACAGCAAAAGCAGATTATTTTAAGGAAGACTGATCTTCTATTGGAAATCTTACTGAGGCAAATGTGTTATCCTATAAGCCTCAAAGCTCCCTCTGCTGGATTCCATCTACAGGTTTCAATTTGATTTGTTGTCAAATTAAAATCACAAACTAACACTGGGGCAGAGGAGTCTTGCATCCAAGATGCTTGCAATGCAGAAATTTGTTCTTTGATGGAATAAAGCTGGATTTAAAAACAATTAAATGAAGATCTTGCTCTAGACAAACTTCTTTCCTTGTAAGTGCATGAACATTAGTAATGTGAAGACATTAATTACAGAGAATACTTCCCATAGCCAAGTATACATATGTAGAATAAATGTTTACCAAAATTCAGCTAGCCATCACATGAAGTTATAATGCTTAAGAGCTCTCAGAGAACATCACGCATAGCACATGCAGCAGGGAGGATTTTCCAGTTGCTCAGTAATCAAAGCCTCTTGCAATTATTTAATATTATTTCCAAACTGTATGGCCAGGCTATCAACTTACTGCAGTTGTGGAGAGTGCACAGGCCTGGTGATACATCCCAGACTAATTTCCATACAAAGGGAAAAGACAACACACATCAGGCTACATACAGGCCTCACTCTAACACTGGTCATCTCCGCCTCCCTGTTCACTGAGTCTCTGTCTGAAGATCTTCCACTGGCCAGGCTGTCCAAAGAATGGCAAGATGTTGCATTGTACAAGACTTCATATGGACACTCCTCTGGCTTCCCATCAAAATCTATGATCAGTTCTGTTACTGCTTTTTCCATATTTCCTAGAGAGAGCAAATGTTTATAAATCATAAACAGCTGTAACCAACTTGTTTTCAGAGTAAGCATTCTGCTATGCCAAACACTGGCCAGAGCCTCTTTTCCTCCCACAAAACAAGAGGTAGATTCCATTGTTTCTAAGCACTCCTACAGGACTACTCCACTCCTCCTTGAACAACTGGGGAAGCATCATAAGATTAATTATAAGGGATGTTACAAAAGTAAAAAAAATTGCAGTGTGTCTGAACACCACAACATAACAAATCTTTTTGTACATAACAAATCACAGCTAAATCCATTTTCCTTACTTCATTTATTAGTGAAACCTTGTAAAAAGAATTGTAAAAACCCAAAAGGAAATTCCAAGTATGAACAGGTTAATTACCTGTAAATGTGGTTCTTTGATTAGTCATCTGTGCACTCTCATAACCCTCCCTCCTCCCCTCGTCTTCTTGGCAGACCATGGAACTAAGAGAGAAGAGCAGCTTTTGCACACATGCACAATATGTGGGAAAGGGTGGGATTCCTGCCAAAGCTATTCAGGTCTAGAACATTCCAGACAAGTCTCTGTGCACTTACCAGACCAACTTCTGTGATGTACAGTCACCACTTTTTTTGTGGTTATTTATATTACCATTTATTAGAGTAAATGATGTCTTTGACAAAAAGTTCCTAACAAGTGAATAAAATAGGATAAAATAGGTTTATGCTTTGTAAAGCCATCCTATTTGTCATTTGTTGTTTCTATTTCCCCTGAACAGCTTGGGAATTCTGATGTCACTGATCATCTATCCTTCTAGCTTGTTAACTGGGGAGCATGGCAGCATGGCTATAATGTTCCTACTTGCTGGTCATTTCTAGAAGGTAGCCACTGCTCAGCCCTATGGCATCTTTGCTATGGGAGCCACAGGATTTTAGGTTGTCCTCATGATTTTTAAAATCTTTATAAAGCTGCTGGTAGAGATCAATAAGGGATTTGCACTGAGAAGCCACCAATATGCAGATGACAGACTGTTCTAGATCTCCTTATCAGCTAAGTCAGGTCATGAAATTCAAGCATGGATGCTTGAACCTGCTAAAGAGATAGAAGAGAACCAAAGCACAAAGTCTAGTTGCAACAAAAGGAGTTGAGAATTTCTTTGGTTTTATGGGTAGATGGCCCCTAGTTCAAGAAAAGGAGTTCAACTGATTAAGGACATGGTATAGTCCCACTGAAAGATCACATTCACAAACTGCTCTCTTACCACAGCTTTGTCAACTGAAGATCTGGTGCATTCAGTGGCAAAGCGTTACTTCTGGTTGGTATGCTAGCTGCAGCCTCTTACTGGACAGGGAGTCTATCCAAATAATCCATGCCATAATTCCCAGTCCTACTACTGCAATGCATTATATATAAAGACAGTTTAGAAACAGAAACTTCTATAGGAACTACCTGAAAGAATTTCAACTGCAACATTTCATTGGAAATATATTTCAACAGTCTTGAAGTAAATTCATTGGATGCTGGTTCAATGAAAGAGCCCAACCAAAGGTGCTGGTGCTCACTTATACCTAAAGCAATATCTGTTCCAGTATCCTGTACACATATTATGATGCAAGTATCCATTTTATTTTGTTCTCTTTCTTCATATCAACTATTTAGCAATAAAGCCATATTGCTACTGTGTGCAAAAATAAAGTAAAATCCAATTTGTTATTGTGTGCCTTCAAGTCGTTTCTGACTTATGGCAACCCTAAGGCAAACCTATCATGGGGTTTTCTTGGCAAGATTTGTTCAGAGGGGGTTTGCCCTTGTCTTCCTCTGAGGCTGAGATAATATGACTTGCCCAAGGTCTCCCTGTGGGTTTCCATGGCTGAGCAGGGATTTGGACCCTGGTCTCCAGAGTCATAGTCCAATGCTGAAACCATTGCATTACACTGGCTCTCCAAAATCCATCATACTTGCATTTATATATACTGCCATCCAAATACACAAAAACATTAAAGGTCTGAAATACTGGACATGTTGTTTGTTTACAAACTACCATAAGGTCAATAAAACAATCTATTTTTATGACCCTGATCCACCTCTGCTATACCTGCATTATCACTTATCAAAATTATGCCCCTTCTTTTCCAAGAAAATTTTACCTTGAGGTAACTGAACTGAGATTTCAGTAGAAGTAGCTGACACTGGTGTACTTTCCTCTTCCACTTTATCTGCTTTCTTCCCTGTTGTGCACTCTGAACAAATAAAAAGGTCAAGTCAGCAGCTGGAACAAAGAATGTATAGAAGCAGCACAAGCAGCATCATAGTACAGATCTTCCAAAAGCAAAACTGACTGTTTTATGTTTTCACTTAAGGTCTGATCAGTGAACTCTCAGATCCAAGAAATTATGGATTGTAATGAACTAGTGTCATTCTACCAGCAGACAGAATTTCTATTCATGGAAGTTGATCCCACCAGATTGTCAAGCATCACTCTTTCTCATTTCAGCCCTCTGTACCACAGCTCATTTGCTCCAGGAGGGACCAGTGACTATAGCATCTGTGGAAGGGATCAGAGTGTTGCCAAGGAAGGCAAAGGAGGGGAATCCCAGCTCTGCAAACTGTCTTTGCTGGGGCAATGTTGGGTGAAATATATTATTACAGAATTATTATACCTGGTTGACATAAGGCAGCACTAACCTTATAGGGTGTCCAAATGGAAAGGTTTAGAACATTCTTCTTCCCTCACTAATGACATTAGCTAATAAAGGCCACTCAAAAAATAGTATTGTAACTGTAAAAAGGAGGGATTCTTCCCTGTGGTGAGTTCCCAGTTTGGGAATGAAAACCTGATGTATTTACACCTCTTCTCCATTACTCAGTTATTTAAACAAGCATTAAAATCCATTTTAAGGCTGCTTTTGACTGAACTTCAGATGACTCATATGCTAAAAAAATCAACTGTCTGCATCAAAACTCTTCCTCTGTTGTTGCCTAAATAATGTTGTCTTGTATCTTATTATTTTAATGTACATTATATATAAACTCCCATAAAAAAAGATATTATAGTACACCCAAATATAAGTGAAAATAAGGGGGCGGGGTTCAAGAAGATTAACAATCAAGCTAGGAATTTTTTAAGCATGTAACATTGCTAACATTGTATTCTTTTAAATATTCATACTACATATTCATATCTATACTACATATTCATGCTACAGCTCTTAAGCAACCCAATTCTTTGGGTAATTTATGCAATGAAAAAAGTACCATATATATTTGTTTGTGTGTCTGTATGCATGTCTGTGCACATGTGCACACTAATATGTGCAATGACTTGGTTTCTATTCTACATTAACATGGCTTCTTACTTTTTAACTTCAGATATTTAAGCTGCCATCCCTTTATATTACACATTGTTTACCTTCAATGAGAGCTGCTATTTGTTGGCTTTTCTGTGACGGAAGCTCCCTCACAATTTCCAAAGCAGTCAGGCCTCTGTTATCCTTTATATTCACATCAATCCCTTAGATACAAACAGAACATGTTATGGATATATTTATATAGAAACTTGGCTTTAAAAAAAGCTTAGCCATTCGAATACATCTATCTCTGACACAGGTCTGGTAAAAACGTAATATTTCTGAAGTCAAAATCTGAACATGCGAGAACATGATTTGTGCAGTTCTTTTCCCTCCTTTTTGCACGTGCATTCCCTCGTCTTACCACAGGTTGCATAAAGTTGTCATATAAATCCTTTAAACTATTCAAAAAAGAAATAGCCCATTCCTTTTATGCCTTAATTGTAGTTGAATTTGGATATGAATGTAGCACCCAACTATGATGAAAACCAATGCTAAAAAGAGAGGGGAGAAGAACTGTAAGATCCTGCAACATAAACTTTTGTCTGCCAAACTATGATTTTGAGATTTGAAACATTATGACTATGACAAATCAGGTAACATTCGCACAAATAACCAGAAATGAAAAGAAAAATCCTCTGTCACCTTAAAGGTCAACAGCGTTACTGTGGAATAAGCTTTGAGTATAATAAAAGGTTTGTTCTTCTGATGAACATGAATGCAACTATCCTGAAATAAATAACTTGTACCCTATCATGCAATTTAGGGATCTGGTCAAAACACTATCTTAGTAATGCTTCCCATGACCAACATTCAGACAAGCATATAGAAAATAATTCTTCCCACGACCAACATTCAGGCCAGTCCAAAATGATAATCTCCCCATCCTCAGACATGTATCAAAGTGCAAACTTCTTTGGGAAATGCAACACCTTTCTGTCTGAATTGCTTTATATTGCCCAGGATTAAACATACATACCATTCTAATAAATTCTGTTTAGCTTTTAGTAACATTGTTACATTTATTATACTGAAAATCTCATCAAATTTGATTTATATTACCAAGGATTAAACAAACAAAGTTCTAGTAAGTTCTGTTTAGCTTTATTAACATTGTAAAATTTGTTATACTATCATCAAGCAGGGCATGGAGTGCAGGTTAAAAAAAGACTGGTGGAGACAGAAGGACTCTTCAAGAAATAATTTATTCCTAAAATCTAAATACAAATATTCAATCAGTGTTCATGCTGAGCATTCTTAGGAACTGTGCTTAGGCAACTGGACATTAGCAACAAAAAAAGACATGCCTAAAATATTCAGAAGGATTCTCACCTGCAGCTAACAATATCTGGACCACATCTGTTTTGCCAAACAAAGCAGCCTCGTGCAAAGCGCTGCCTTTTTCTGTCTGTAAATCAAAAACAGAATAAGGCCAAACTGAGAATTCAGAGAACATCCTTGCACATACACGAGGACTCATATCACACAAGAGGCCACCTGCTACTTCATCCATAAACTGCAAAATTCTCTAAGCTTTCTTTAAACCAGGACTCTAATATTTAAGGAGTGATCAATGAGAAAAAAATAGACTCCTAAACAAGGACCTTGTGTATTGTCCCTCATGACAGGACTAACAGAGAAAACCTAAAAGTATTTAGTTGAAAATATTGAGCATGTTTGAATATTTGCTGCAGGAGCATGTATGTCAACGACCGTACAACTATCAGCCTATTAAGTGTTTAGTGAAAGACATACATGTGGATTTGTGAAGAGAGATCAGAAATTGTGTGGAAATGAATTGAGAAAGTATTTTTATGCAAACTCTGGTGATGACATTAGGACCAGTATCATGAATCAGGATCATTGGATACCTACTGAAAAACATTCCTCAAGTTGTGTCCTATTACTAATCACTACAGCCTCCTGGACTTCTTGTTCCTCCTTGCTGTTCCTGCCTCTTCCCTCTCTAAGCAATCAGCAGTGAAATAAGCAAGGAGGAGAAGGAGCAATGGGGTGTAAAAAGGAGGCAAACAAATTGGCAGTGAAAAAGTGAAAAGTGTACTCATGGAGGGAGCTGACAGATCTTCTTGTAAAAGGGTTTCCCAAAACCTGGAACTAACACTCAATACAGCTAGTAAATTGCATTGTGGGTCTAAGTACAGTACAACCCCCATATCTGTCAGATTGGTACTCGTGGTTTCATTTACCTGCATGCAAAAAAATTATGTTCTCTCTAGGCATTTTTTAGGTCCTCTAGCCTGATTCTGTGGTCCACTTCTGCCAAAAATATAAGGTTAGCTACTACCTGTGGTTTTTACTATCTGTGGTAAGTCTGGGAATGTATCCCCCATGGATACGGGGGCCGTGCGACATCACAAATCCTCTAGTTGCCAACCTTCAGAACAGTTCTATTTTATCGAATTTAGCATCTGTTCCAAATGACCTTTTTTTAATTTTATTTTCCGCTCTTCAGCCATAAAGGCTCTCATAGTAGCGTACAAATTGTTAAGCAATCGCAATTTACACATGTACACTGCATTAAGCAGCTTCCAATGTGTATTAGCTAATTGCCCCCACAAATTGGGTACTCATTTTACCGACCTACGAAAGGACGGAAGGCTGAGTGAACCTAATACCAATATCTGATACCTAAAAAATCTAACAATGTATTCACACATATAATACCCCATACAATATACCTGATAATTATTATCCATGCCTGCATCCAGGAGAACATGAACTACAGCTTTATGACCATTTCTAGCTGCCAGATGTAAGGGTGTGTGTTTCTTAGTATTGCAACTTAATAGATTGGGATGAGCATTGAGCAGCATCTTCACCACTTCCAATCTGCCGTAGAGTGCAGCCAAATCAAGAGGAGTCTCAAACTTGTTATTGCGCATTGTAGGGTCAGTCAGCTCCTCCAAGAGAACCTTCACCACTTCAGTATGTCCATACTGAGCTGCACAGTGCAGTGCCGTCTCATTGTCGTTATTCTGAGATTACAGAAGTACAAAAACCATTAGAAGGTGGTCTGAATACTGACTTCTTGAAGATACTGACAGACAATTGTAACAAACAATTACAAATAAGTGAAATGAAACTGTTTGATCAAATTCTCCCTACTGTTTATGCACTACCACATGATAAAAATTACCTTCCAAGAGCATTGCATCACTGCATCCTAATTACTCATATAATCTTAAATACACAAATACAAGCATCCAGCAAGTTTGAGGTTCAAGCTTCAAAATTAATTATAGACAAATCACCTAGCATTTCATTTCCAGAGCATTATTAATGTTTCCATAGTTGTGATATCATTTGTTCCTCACTGGTAAACTCAGCTAGCCTTAGTATCTACTCCATAATTATTATTACTGAAAGCATGTCAACTTAATTTTGTGTATTCATTCAATGTCTGCAATTACAAATAGTACTTCAATAACCAGTATAATGGCTTGAGTTTTTGTTTCTGCCTTTTTTTTTTCACAGCAAGTCACGGACCTTGCTCATTCTTAATTAACAGTATATTTTTTAAAAATGCTGCTGGAATCCAAAGTACTGTGAAACTAGCTCCATAATAAAAAAATGGACTTTACGTGTCTCAAGCAGCAGTGTCCACCCCACCACACATGTCACAAGCTACTTTGTGAACTCAGGACAATTTCAGGTACAGTTTATAATACAGATACAGTATGAAGTTAGCAGCCAGAATTTTAAAAACCCAATAGGCTAAATCATGACCATGGGCGTGAACCTAAGCAATTTTTCAAATCCTAAATGATATTTACATAACCCTGCAAGTCCTACTGAAAGTGTGGAAGCACTTATATATCTAAACTATGCATCTAACTAGTAGCTTGTTGTGAGCAACACTTGTATCTATGAGAAATACTCATTTCAGCAAAAATACTACTGTACCAGAGTTTTGAAGGTTGTACAATTCTGGAAGAAAGCCTGTTTTTATTTTGCACAGGACAAACTATAAAAATGGTATAAGTACACGAAAATATGACAAAAATGAGACAGATGTTGGACTTAGATTCATGGATGCATTTTTAAAAAGCATGGTACAAATTAAAAGGAAATTAATGTGAACAGCAACACATAGGCACAAACATTTGAAAAACTGGAGAAAACACCACTGTTTGATGATGACAAAGCAACAGTCCAAGCCAAGCAGCTTCTAGGGAGAAAGAGCTTTATAGCAAAGGTGAACCTAGATGAGGTAATGCAACATTAAGAGCATGCACAGAAACTCACAAGGAATAAAGGAAAAGAGCATATTGCTCAGGACTAGTAAGATTCAGTACTTAAGTCCAAGAATCATGAAGAGTTCTGACAGCATAATATATCATGTAGCATAGGTTTCATAGTCAGGGACAGAAGCCAAGAGTGGGGGCTTTGTCCTAATGCTGAACACTTTGTAGCCACTACCAATAAAGTTGCCCAGCCCCAGTTCACATCCCGCTGGCACGTGAATACTGATTGAATGGGCTGAGGAATATGAGGACAAGGAGAATAGATGTAGTCAATATTAAAAGCTATTAGCAGAGCAAATTCTAATAGGTCTTAACTAATTAACATGTTTACATTTACATCAGCAGCATCTGAATACAGGTGTTTCAGAAAGCTAGATGTGAGGGAAGTATAAGATTTTACAATTTTATAAGCTTCCATAAAATTTTAAACCTGTGTGCAAGGCTATGCTATAGTAAAAATTATACTGTTTTTAGGCCTTGTGTCTAAATCTGAAGAAATTTCTAAAGTCATAAATATAAAGTTACCCCTCAATGTGAGGCCATAGCTGAGAGTCCAATCTCCTCACACACCATAACTAAAATAGCCTAAAAACCAAAACAGCCTTAAATTTCAGTCTCAAGTAAATTAGTTAATAGTTCAGCTGATTAATATGTGAATATCATTAACCCAACTAACATTTTAAGAACTAGGTAGTTCCACATATGTCCAACAGCTACAGAATATAAGAAAGCATCTGTAATCCTTACAAGAGAAAACAAGAAAATGGTGGCCATGTGATTTTGGCAAGCCAAACAACTGCTCTGTTCCCACCCAGCCCCGCACTGTACTTGTAACTGGTAAGAGAAATCTCAATGCATTACATTAAGAACAAGGATCATGTATCAGAAGATTGGAAGTATATTCTCAACTTATAGTGATCTAGAAGTACTATTGCATATATGCAGTAAGCAGAATTTCTTCATCATCATCATCATCATATTTATTTATAACCCGCCCCTCTGCAAACAATCGGGGCGGCTTACAACATTAAAATAGTACATGGTGTAAAACAATTCAAAATCCCTTCCCCCCCTTAAAACATTATTAAATCAATACAAATTAAAATCAACATATAATACAATTGTTCTAAAGCAAATCTGAAGAAAACAGTATACTGCACTAAGTATTAAGATTATCACATATTTCCAACCTAAAACATTAGATCTTCATCTAAATCCACAGTTCTGCATAAAGAGTAACAGATAACTTGATTAAACAAATGACACACAAACACGATGCGTTGCCAACTTTTTTTTTTTAATCCACAGCTGATTCAACAGTCAATATCCGTATGTGAAAAAGTATGTGAACCTTTAGGTCAGTACGTAGTGGCACTCCCTTGAGCAGCAATGATTTCAAGTAAGCACTTGCTGTAACAGTTGGTCAGTCTCTCACATAGGTTTTGAGGAATTTTGGACCATTCCACCTCACAGAACTGTTTCAACTCAGTTACATTTGAGGGCTTTCTTAGATGAACAGCTCACTTGGGGGCTCAGTTCTCTGACTAGGCCATTCTAAAACCTTCCTCAACCATTATTTGGTAGGTCTGCTAGTATGTTCCAGATCATTGTCGTATTGCATATGTTCAGGTTCAGCTACCAGATGGATGGCCTGGCGTTCCAGAATTCTGTAATATACCGCAGAATACATATTTGTGTCCATGATGGCAACTCATCCAGGTCCAGAGGTAGCAAAGCAGGCTCAATTGATGGCATTGCTACCACCAGGCTTGATGCTTAGAATGAGCTTCTTCTGTTCAAACTCAGTATTTTCTTTTTGCCACTGGCAATGTTTGTAACTGAGCCCAAGAAGTTATACCTTCGACACCTCCTTTGGCTAAATGCACGGCAACGGAACACACGATGGAGAGAAGGATGACTCACTTATTCTACAGTAAAATGATCATCTGCGTCTAAAGTGAATCCTCCCCCACTCTGCTTTTTATGTATAAGTATTCTTGCTATGTAAACAAAGTATTTTTAAGAGCTTGCCTTTGGGGGTGCTTGGTCCAGAGGCACAATGAACATCCTTTTGTCCACCAAACACCCCCAATGTTTCCAGAGGAGGTTGGAGTGAGGTTGGAAGGTTATTCCCTGATTCACCCTCCTCTTGGACAGAAATTGATGTTATTGAAACTGTTTATAATTACTGTTAGTTACACAGTCGATCTCCTGTAATAGAAAGAAATTGGCAACAATGTTTCCAGGAACATAATCATGGTATAGCAAACTCTGTCAGAGAAACCTTGCGAGGTGATTTGGTAAAATCTGCCAGTTCAAACAAAAAAAGTGACATCTTCAAACCGTAATACCTTATTAGTCCCATGACCTTGATAAGGGCACTGCCCTTTAATGTCTGAGGCTTAGGGATGCACTCCAAATGAGGCAAAATATTGAAACAACTTACACCTTTCAATCCTGATATATTATTTTTAATGATATATTGAGGCTTTGGCTGTGCCCCCATATGTGTGTCCATGTGTTCGCAGGAAAGGGAGATGGGCAGTAGATGGGGGAATGGAGCCCATGGAAGGGGTCATGGAGGCAGGGAGACTCCTCTAGCAAAAGGTCTCAGAAATAGCGAGACCTCCCCCCATCACTCCATGCAGAATTTTCTTTGTTGCCATTTCCTGTCTTTTCTCCAAGGGGGTTAAGAAAGCTCATGTGACTGCCTGCCTCCTCCATTGCTGTTGTGTGCTTTCAAGTCATTTCCAGCTTATGGTGATCCTTTCATGGGACCCAAGAAGTTAGGGAAAGCCCTTCTGATCCTTCAAGCTAAGAGTAGTGGAGCATTCTGGGAAAGGACCACAGAGGGGACCCCAGGGGAGGATATGCTAAGTTCTGATCAACAGCGCCAGTGTTTCAGGTATTTCCATGTTTAAATATTTGAAGGGATATCATACTGAGGATGGAGCAAGTTTGTTTTCTGCTGCTCCAGAGACTAGGACATGGAGCAATGGGTTCAAACTAAAGGAAAAGAGATTCCCCCTAAACATTAGGAAGAACTTCCTGACAGTAAGAGCTGTTCAGAAGTGGAATGTGCTGCCTGGGAGTGTGGTGGAGTCTCCTTCTTTGGAGGTTTTTAAACAGAGCCTGGATGGCCATCTGTTGGGAATGATTTGATTGTGTATTCCTGCATGGCAAGGGGTTGGACTGGACGGCCCTTGTGGTCTCTTCCAATTCTATGATTCTATGACCTGTCTGCCCAGAGAACATGGTTCCAGAATTTTGGGAGATTATGTATGGAATTTTTTAGCAACCTGAGATTAGCAAATTGAGATAAACAGCAGGGTTTGTTTTAAAGAACAGATGTTTCCTTCTGTCTGTCTTCACATGAACATTTTTGTTCAGTCTTTTCCTGATAACTGAGCCATGAGTGCTCACATTACAGGATGCCCTTAAAGACAACTCAAAAGCTGCAGATAGTACAAAATTCTTCAACAAGACTGCTGGTCAGAATTCCATATAGCAACTACAAAAAACAGTCTTAAAGGACTTGAAGCAGGTGTCAATATGCCTCTGGTTTGAATTCAAGGTCCTGGTGATAACATCAAAAGCCCTTAAATGACTTGGAGCATAAAACCTGAATGAATCCCATCCCCACCCCACATATACAACTGTCTATGGATTGAGGTCTACTGGATGTCTCCTTCCTCTGTCTTCCACCTGTGGGAGCCAAATGCTGTGACACAATCATGACATGACCTATTTCCTGACAACTCAAACTCACAAAGTTTCTCATTCTTTTATAGTATGGGGCCTGCCAAACTCTCCCTTACAAACCAATCTGATTGTTTAAGCACCTGATTCTAATTCTTCCTTTTAATGTAAGGGAATGTAACCACTTCTATACTTCACCTGAACTTTTATGTACTCACTGTCTGCCTAATTGAGATCTCTCTCTCTCTCTTTTTTTTTAACAAGACACAGAACATGTTAACATAAACCTTATTGGCTACTTCCAAAAGTACAGGTTTTGATTCATGAAGACTATCATGGTAAAACTACTTAAGTTCTGTAATTATTATTAGGGTTCACAAACTTTTTCTCATCACTGTAATAGCAGCAAATATTTAGTTGTACAGCTTCTATGTCATTAAAAAAATATTTTCAGTTCCTGAGTATCAACCAGCATGGCATCTAGAACTTTGTGTGTCTGGTATTTTTCCATTTATTTTGTTTCTTTTGAAACACACACACACTTCCAGCAGTCAGGGTAGGCTTTTTCAAGACAGTCAGATGAATGGAAGCTTCCTCCTCCGACTGTAATGACTTACTGGTGATAATGAAATTTACCCAGTGACCTGACTGGAAAGATCAACAATCACTGATCTCTAATCAGGTATTTACCAAAGCTCCATGATTAGTAATTAGTACTTACTGTGCTTCTATTTGGCTCCCATCAATCTCCAAACCCAATCAACACATAACTTAAATTTCATATGCAATTTCAGTTGGTTCACTTTAATACATTCTTTTTTCTTTCTTTCTTTCTTTTTTTTTGGCTTTTAAAGCAGAGGTAAGAAACTTCCAGAAGTCCAGGGCTGCACACATCTCCCCAGAATCCCGGAGAGCCACTCCACCCACTCTTATTTTTTTAAGGTACAACGGTCCCTTGCACTTTGCCTAGCCCTGCTTTAAACAAACCTCATATTCAGATGTACTGAATAGTTTAGTGGTTAACAGGTATGAAAATTGACTAAACTGGTCTCTTTTCAATAGTACCTTTAATAAAGATGTAATAATCACTTCTTCCAATCTTCTGACTGGATATACAGCATGTGGACATGCTGAGCACCAGAAACAGAGAGGATGGAAGTAGGTTCTTGTATTTTTCAGTCACAGACAAAAATGAATGCTTTTAAAAATAATTTCCACCCACCCAAATACCCAGTTAGAAACAAGGGGTACATAAGCACACTGCCTTCATGTTAACTCTTATCCTTGGAAGCACATATGTAGACACGAACACTTAGTTACTGAGGGGAAGGTGACTGAAGTAGATAAGTGCCCTCCTTCCCTTCAACCTGAGAGTAGGTAGAATAGGGCAGGGCACATTGTCCAAGGGGCTGTCTAAATGGGGAAAATACTCCTCACGGAATGAGAGCAGAATCCTACCTGTCTTAATGGGATCCTGAACTGTATTGGCGTATTTGGAAGGAGAGGGCCAAAAACATCAAAAACTCTGAAGGAAAAGCCTTTGTGGCTTTCCCCAGAGTTTTAAAAATACAGCAAGGGGAAGGCGCATTCCTGCTCATTGGGACAAACAATTTCCTTTGAATCATTTTCCTATAGGAGAGGAAGAGCAAAGCTGATTGGCCGGATGAGCACAGGGGCGGAACTTGCTAACAGGGCAAGCGCCTGGCATTGCCATGCTGATTTTTTGCCTTAGTGTGGCTAGCCGCTTGGAGAGGGAGATAGGGGGCATTTCTCCACCTCCTCCTCCTCCTCTGAGCAGCTGGCCAAGTGGCTACTAACGTCCCTTTCCAGCCTCCATGGCTGGAAAGGGACGCTAGCCCCTTTTCCTCCTTCCGCAGAAAACTGACACGGCTACCATCTTGATTTGCAGCCATGTGAACATCACAGAGAGGAGCTTCAAATACACTCAATTTTGCCAAAATGCCGTGGAGACAAAGGAACATTGCTACGAATTGCCAATAACGCACAGGTATGTGCATTATTTCCTCCCGTACAGATGAGCCCCAAGTCCAATTCTCCCCAGAGATATAACAAACAATACCCTTCTGTTTTGGGAAATGGGATGCAGTAGCCATGCCCAGAATTAACTCTGTGAAGAAAAGCTTCCCTGAAACTTTTACCTGCTAGATCAGAATGTATATGTGTAATTTGGGTGTGCATCCAAGTATACATTTCATGGAAGCAATGCAATGTGGATTGACAGTATTGACACTGCAGGTGCACATTTGGAAGTGCATGTGATTTACTCTTTAAGATTTTTAATCCAATAAGTGATATGCATGCAGAAGCAATGATTGTTATTCAGACTAGGACAAGGAAGTGTGGGCAGGCAACAGAAATGGAGAAATAAAAATGAGAAAAATATCTAATTCTACTCTTCTCCCCAAAATAAATTTCTTCAGGGATTCACCTGCTAAAAAGGCTGGCTTACACTGTGAAAAGAGCAAGCAAACAAAACCAAAGGAAACAAAACTCCAAATCATAACCTTTGGTTTGTTATGAGCCTACATTTGTAGTTTATTACATTCAAGAGTAAACACTACATCATGTTCATGGAGGGGATCAAAGCATATCACAGACGATCACAGAAGCTTTTTCCTGTAACTGTGAACTCACACAAATGAGTCATCGGCATCATCATTGGAGCTTTCTAAATGGGAGAAGTGAGTGTTTTGGTAGTAGCCCCACTGCTCAGCATGCATGCCTAGGGCAATTCTCACTCAAATCATCACTATCACAGAAGCAGCCAAGGAGCTAAGGATGCAGGACACTTAGAGGGCAGGATAGGTGAGGTTGTGTGAGTTCAGAGATGATCACTTGAAGAACCACAGTTACAGATAAGCAACCTGTTCTTCTTCTTCATAGTCTCTGTGACTCACATAAATGGGAAGCTAACAAACTACTCACCAACAGCGGAGGCAGTGTCATGCAACACAGGAAGAGCTCTCCCAAATGCAGCCTCTGCTCTTGCCCTCACATCAAACCTGTAATCCTGTATAAAGGTAGAAAACTAAAACTAGGTAGCTGCACCTTGGAGGAATACTGTCAAGGTGGACGGCACTGTGGTCAAATAACTAAACACTGAGGTAGGAGGCTCCCTGTTAGACAAGTCGGTAAGCGGCAAACCCTTCCTGGAACTTGAGTAATAAAGTGTCTTTCAGGCTTCCAGAAAGTAGTTCTGGCCCGCATAAAAGGTGAGTGCCTGGTGGACATAGAGATTGTGAAGGGAGCACTCCAAGTCAGAAGGATTCCTCATCAAAAAAGGCAACATGTCCTGGTTAAGGTGGAAGGCAGAAACTAATTTAGGTAAGAGGAACGAAACCCTTGTTGCCTCTTCCACCTTCTGGACAATGAAATAGTTCACAGTGAGGTCTAACCCATCAAGTAGACATAAGGTGACTTGGATGTTGGCAATGAGACGGTCTTGGGAACGCACAACAAAAAGCCAGTTGTCTATGTGCAGGAAGAGTACAACACCTTGTAACTGAAGTCATGCAGCCAACGCAGCCTTGCATTTTGTAAAAACATGTAGAGCAGTGAAGAAGGGAACAAAAGTGGCAGGCCCTTCTTCCCACAGTGAAACAGAGAAAGCGACAATGACAAGGCTTGATTGTGATATGGAAATACACAGCCTTTAAATTGAGAGTTGCAAACCAGCCTCCCATCTGCATCAAGGGAAGGATGGAACTGAAGGAAATCATCCTGAACCACCTAGGTTCCACATAGAAATTGACATCCTGAAGGTCTAGAATCAGACGGAGGCTACCTGTCTTTCTTTGATATAGTGAAATATATTGAGAGAAAACCCCTAAATGCAGATGAAAGACAGGAACAGGCTCTATTGCTCCTTTGAGCAAAAGCAATTTCACTTCCTGGTTGAGCACTGGAGATGAAAGGGTACTGGGCGGGGTTTTCTAGAACTCTATCGCATAACCTCTCTTCATGATGTCGAAGCCTGATAAGTCCATGATGATGGAGTCCCATGTGTGATGAAACCTTGCCAATTTGTCATGAAAAGGGAGCATATGAGAGATGTGGTGACTGCTGCAGGATAAGTCAAAGGCACCATCTTGCTAGGGTCCCGATGCCTTTTCTTGAAAGACTGGACTCACCAGACAAAAATTTCTTCAACCAGGAAGAAGGGAGTAGATTAGTTCTACTCAGATGGCTACTCAAGAGGACTATAAGAGTGCTTCAAAGATGAGGCATATTTCACCCATGAAGATGATGGTAAGCTGCTGGGTTTGGGACTGAATACCAAACTCTCTTGCAATACAGTACATTTTCTTGGTGCGCTACAACTTCTCATCAGTGACTATGTTGAAGAAGCCCTGTTCATCAAATGGAAGGTCCTCTATAGCAGATCTTACTGGGTAAGAGAGGCCAGAAGAGTGAAGCAGGCATGGTGGTATAGAGCAATGGCACCAGCTAAGGCTTTACCACTGCACTCAGCAAGCATGTCTGGCTGTATTGATCTGCTGAACCGTAAGACAGTATGCCTCAGTTTGCAGGATCATGGTTATTCTTCGGTCCTCATGTGGAAGTCTGTCCATGTAGGGTGAAATATTCTCCTATAGGAGCTGTTGGTAAGCTCCCATGTATGCTTCACAATTTTCAATATGAAGCGAAAGTGCCACTGTAGAACAAAATTTTCATGACATCGCTTTTTCCCTTTTTTGTCTGCTGGTGTTGAGTGTTGTCTTTAGGAAGACTTTTACTAAGCAGAGTCAACAATGTTGGAATTTAGCCTAGAGTGTGGGAAAAACCAATCATGGCCTGTTTTAAGTATCTTATATAAGGTCTCAATCTTCCTAGAAATGGGGGGAACTGAAGACAGCATTGACCAGGACTTCCTAGGAACCTCAAGGAATGAGGCAAACAGCAGTATTGAGACTGGTGCTGGAGCTTGATACTGGATGAGCCATAAACAGGACTGAAAACTAACAGTTCTGGATGCTTGAGAGCTTTTGCCATGCAGAGCATCTGGTCCATGAATGAGCTAACATCATCCATTGGTGAAGCCAGGTTCTGGTCCTCCACAACTGCCTCAGTAGAGGCCAAATTGGGTTTTCTGAAGGTGTAGAAGACTCATCTGTTTCATCATCAGACCTCAGAGTCAGAATGTTGTATTGGGCGAACAGTCCTCACTTCTGGAGAAGCAGATGTGTGTGTCACTGTGATTTGCATATAAAAATGTTGCTTGGTTTATTGTGCGAGTAGGAGGCAAGTTGCTATTGGGACAGGGAGATAATTGAGTGTTGAAGTGAATGTTAGGGTTTTCAGTTTGAGTATGTGGCTGAGGGGTGAATGCTTGACAATGCAAACAAGCCCCTACGCTGTGCTCTTCACCCAAACACAAGAGGCACGGAGTGTCCCTCATTCTCAGGGAACTTACTCCCAAAAGGACAAACACCTCTTGAACAAGCTGGTAGAGGCCATAAACCCCTAAAGGCTAAGAGAAGAAAAGTCAGCAGAGTCCAAGTCAAGTTGAAAGATAATTTTGAAGAACAATGCCAAAATACTTAGAGGAAAGAAGTCAAGCCAATCTGAATCCAATACTAAGGAAGTTCTCAATCAGTGATTTTTAAAAAAGGAACTCTGAACAGCATAATCTGATGTGTCAGGGATGATGGGAGTTGTAGCTCTTCACCTCTGGCTCAAACTCACCACCTTGTTATGCAGCAGAGCCAACCAGCTTAGATCAGTGGTTAATGCTTTTCTCCAAAGCAGCAGAGTTTCAGAGAATAGGCTGAAGATCCTGACAAACTCTCCAAGCCTCCTCACTCTTCTCCAGGTGTCTCCAAAATGTCTCCAGGATACACTCAGGCAACTCAGTAGTTTTATATAAAACCTACTTTATTCTTCTATATAAATATACTATATGCTATAAGGTCAACAAATCACAATCTCTACACACTACTCCACCTCTACTCAACCACAAAAATACATTGGCAAACATTGCAATTTTATAGCCATTGTTTATCACCACCCACTAATTAGTTTCCACCCAGTGGGTGTGTACTTCCATTCTGATTGGTCCACATAGTTCCACCCATGCCTAAGACCAACCCATGTATTTCAACATTTCACCTTGTACACTTAATGATTCTCAGGTGTTTCCATTCTGCATTCAGTACCTCTGTCCTTGGCTCTCAGGACTTCTAGATTACATTAGCAGTTTCACCTGTGTAGCTTCATAATTGCTCTTGCTTAGTCATTGTGACTTTCACATACATATTTTATTTCTTTCACTGTATGTCCCATGTTGCATTTTCCTTAACAATCCCCTCCGAAATAAAATATTGTATGTGTCTTACAATGTCATTCCAACCATTTGTGTCAGCCTTTCATGTTTTTCTGCTGTCAATGCTTTTGTGAACAAATCTGCTATGTTGTGTTGTGTTTCTATATATCTCAATTCTATTTCACCCTTCTGAACCATGTCTCGCACATTTTGATATCTTACACCAACATATTTTGTTCTGTTCTTCAAACTTTCAGTTTCAGCCATCGCTATGCATGACTGTGAATCTTCCAGAATTTCCACTGGTATCTTGTAACTTTCATTTAAATCATTTAGCAATTGCTTAATCCACTGTACCTCATTTACTATCTCATTCAAAGCAGCGAATTCTGCTTCTGTTGTGCTTAACGTTACATTAGTTTGTTTTCTACTTCTCCAAACTATTGGACTTTCACTATATTTAATTATCATACCTGTAACTGACTTCTTGTCTCCTAATTCTGATGCAAATGAACTGTCTACATAACAATCTAGATCTGAACTATTGTTTCTTATTATCAATTTCCTATCTACGGTTCCTTTCAAATATCTCAACAAATGTTTTACCGCTGTCCAGTCTTCAATTTTTGGATCATTAACACTTCTAGACAATACATTTACAGCATAAGAAATGTCTGGTCTGGTATGGCAAGATATGAATTGTAAAGATCCTATTATACTTCTGAAGAAAGTCTTGTCCTCAAACGCTCTAGTTGTTTTCTCAGACACAAAACCAGTTGTCATTGGAGCTCTTACTATTTTTGCATTCTGTAATCCACACTTTTCAATCAATCTTTCAATTTTATTTCTCTGACTTAATAAACAATGTCCTTCTTCTGTCCATTCAACACAAATACCTAAATAAGACTTCAATACACCTAAGTCCTTCAAAACAAACTTCTCAGACAATTCTCTTTTTACTGACTCAATTTCCTGTTTTGACTTTGCTGCTACGCACAAATCATCTACATAAATCACTAATACTATGTCTCCTTTTGTATAAACACAAGCATCTGCAATGCTCCTCTTGTAACCTAGCTTAACTAGCTCATCATTGATGCACAGATTCCACGCTCTGGCACTTTGTTTTAAACCATACAACGCTTTCTTTAATTTATATACTCTCTGACTACCATTTTCTTCGAAACCTTGTGGCTGCTCCATAAATATTTCTTCATTCAAAACTGCATTCAAGTAAGCTGTCTCAAAATCAAAATGTTCTACAACTAAATTCCTTTTTGCTGCTACTGCTAGAACCATTCTCAGACTTTCTGGCTTTGCAGTTGGAGAATATGTCTTATCATAGTTCTCATACTGCTGTTGTGCAAAACCCTTAGCCACTAACCTAGCTTTATATTTGATACTTCCATCTGGCATTTCTTTCCTTTTGTATACCCATTTACAACCAATTACTTTCATGTCTTTGGGTCTGTCAACAATTTCAAAAACATCTTTATTTACCAGGCAACCAAACTCATTATCCATTGCATCAAACCATCTTTCCTGTTCTTCACTAGAATAACTTTCCAATTCTTCAAAACTTTCAGGCTCTTCTACTGCTAAACAAGCTCTTGCCTTTGTCACAACAAACCTATCTGGAGGCTTTCTAACTCTATGACTACGCCTGGGAATAAAATCTGCTGTTCTGTCTCTTTCATCCTCACTTTCTCTACTGGGAGTTGTAGTTCTATGACTAAATCTCTTGTCTTCAGTCATTCGAGTAGTAGTAGGCCTAGATGCTATCTCATCATCGGAAGAACTACCACTGCTGCTAGGTGATGCTTCCTGCTTAACTGAAACCCCTCCGTTTCCTGAGGTTGGTTCAGTTTGTGCTTCTGGCTCATTTGAACTCCCTAATCTCAAAAACACTTCTTTATTGGCATGCAGTTTGTCCCAACCAGCATGTCTCTCGAAATTTGCAGACCTAGAATACTGCACTTGTTTTCCTCCCAAATGAAACTTGTAGCTATTTCCAGAATACCCCAAAAACCTAAGCCTTTTGCTTTTGGGTTCTCCTTTCCTCCTGAAACAAGCAGGTGTGTAAACATGAGCAAATTGTCCAAAAACCCTTAAGTACTTGTAATTTGGCATTCTCCCATACAATACCCTGTAGGGAATGTCTTCAATTTCTGAATGGTACAATCTGTTACTGATATGTACTGCAGTCAAAGTTGCTTCTGCCCAAAAACTATCTTTCACCCCTGCATCTGCCATCATACAAGCAGTAATTCTTTTTATATCTTGTATTTTCTTCTCTGCTAACCCATCCTCACTAGGACAAGCAGGGTTTGTAGTTTCATGCCTTATTCCCACCTTGTGAAACCAGTTAAACAATTGCTTATTTAAAAATTCTCCTCCTCTATCAGTAATGATGGTGCCTACTCTGCTATCAAATTGTCTTTCCACCATTCTTACCCATGCTTTTAAACTTTGCCCAGCGTCAGATTTGTTTTTCATTATTCTCACAAATGCAAACCTTGTATACCTATCAACAATTACTAGGAAATACTTGCTTCCCCCTAAGGACAAGCAATTAGCTTGGGCGACATCTGCATGTACATACTGAAATGGTCTTTGAGCAATTCTTTTTGTTTTCTTAGCTACTGGAAAAGCTCTGACCTTTACCTGATGACATACCGTACAATCTAAGTGGTTTTTGCATTCAGCAACTTTTAAATCTGGACACATACTGATTAAATTCTTTAAACATTTGAAGCTCGCATGGCCGAATTTTCTGTGGAGCTCGTGTATGCAGTCTTTGTGGATTGGAATATTTTCTATGTTATTAGCTTCTTCAACCCTGTAGCTATCAATATTGTCCTCCAAATAATAAAGTTTGTCCTTTTTCAAACCTATGCCACGCAATTCCCCATTCAGTTTTATCTTACACATGTTCTTTTCAAAGATGACTGTGTAGTCTCTTTCTGTTAATCTGCTTACTGATAACAAATTATTTTCTAACTCCTTTACATGTAAGACATCATTAAAATTCTCTTTTAGCCCTGGAATGTACACAGTACCCATTTGATTTACAGTACTTAGCTCTTTCCCGTCAGCCAAAACTACAGCATTTACATTAGCTGATTTTCTATTACGTATTAAATTTATATCATTACACATCAAAGATGTGGCTCCTGAATCAACTAGCCATTTAGAATTTGCATTTTGTTTTTCCTTAATCATGGTTGCAACCCCCTTTTTATTACCACTGTCCCTCAAAAATTGAGGTCTGGACTGTTTTTGATACTGCCGCGGCTGCCATCTGCTCTCTGCTTGCTTGCGTCTCTCAGCTGCAAAATGTTTACAATGTCTCTGCAGATGACCAATCTTCTTACAATAAAAGCACCTCCGTTGCTCCCTTGTAGAGGCTGCTTCCTCCTGCGTTCGCCAGTCAGGAGTTGTTTGTTGTTTTGGCACAGTCTTTAAGCTTGCTGAGTCACCCTGCTCAGACATTCTTCTCTGGTTCTCTTCCAGTATTCTGGCCACAATTAAGTCTCTATTAAGCTCAGCTTCTGGCAAGTTTTGCAGGCTGTTCGTTATGTTGTCCCACGAAGAGTCTAGTGATTCTATTAAAATGTAGCATTGCTGCTCTTTGCTAATTTGCACTCCCCTCAGTTCAGCTTGCACAAACAAATCTTGCATTATTTTTAAATGATCTATCACACACTGCCCTTTAGCCATCTTTTGCCTGTATATTCTTTTAGACCATAGCATTTTTGCAAAAGCAGTTGAAGGAGTGTGTAATCTCTGCAAGGTATCCCACACATCCTTGGCAGTCGCTTTATCTCTGACGTCATTAATTAAGTCTTCGTCAAGCATGAGATAAAGACAGGCTTTTGCTTTACTATCTCTCTCTTTAGTGGCTTCATCAGCATCAGCTGCCAGCCCTGTTTCAACTGTTGACCACAGACCTTCCTTTACTAGTAGAGATTGGGCATAAATCTTCCAGGTAGAGTAGTTGTTTCTATTTAATTTACTAAACTTTAGAATTTCCATCTTGATTTGTGCAGTGACTCAATTTGACACAGTCCTTCTGAGTATGCACAGCCGACCCGTCTGGGCTTAAGCAAAACACAAAATGATTTACTCACGAGGCTTATCAGTGCAGCACAAACAACTTGCTCTGATCTGTTGTCCACAAAGCTTTCTCCCACTCTCTGGAACTTTCAGCTTCTGTGGATGCTGGGTGCTCTAGTAACTGGGCCCATAACCCTTGTCAGGGATGATGGGAGTTGTAGCTCTTCACCTCTGGCTCAAACTCACCACCTTGTTATGCAGCAGAGCCAACCAGCTTAGATCAGTGGTTAATGCTTTTCTCCAAAGCAGCAGAGTTTCAGAGAATAGGCTGAAGATCCTGACAAACTCTCCAAGCCTTCTCACTCTTCTCCAGGTGTCTCCAAAATGTCTCCAGGATACACTCAGGCAACTCAGTAGTTTTATATAAAACCTACTTTATTCTTCTATATAAATATACTATATGCTATAAGGTCAACAAATCACAATCTCTACACACTACTCCACCTCTACTCAACCACAAAAATACATTGGCAAACATTGCAATTTTATAGCCATTGTTTATCACCACCCACTAATTAGTTTCCACCCAGTGGGTGTGTACTTCCATTCTGATTGGTCCACATAGTTCCACCCATGCCTAAGACCAACCCATGTATTTCAACATTTCACCTTGTACACTTAATGATTCTCAGGTGTTTCCATTCTGCATTCAGTACCTCTGTCCTTGGCTCTCAGGACTTCTAGATTACATTAGCAGTTTCACCTGTGTAGCTTCATAATTGCTCTTGCTTAGTCATTGTGACTTTCACATACATATTTTATTTCTTTCACTGTATGTCCCATGTTGCATTTTCCTTAACATGATGTTGCTGTGGTGGACAAAAAGGATTTGAGCAGGAATAATAATAATAATAATAATAATAATAAAATTTATTTATACCCCGCCCCTCTGCTAAAAACAATCAATGTGCCATCTATGTGCACTGAGGAGAGGTGGGCTACCCCTCAAATATTCACTTCTCAGTTCTATAAGGTTCTGAATTATGCACTGTATACAAGCAGATGACCCATTTGTGTTATTCTTCTTCGTGATCCCTGTGACTATGTCAAGCAATAGGAACACCAAGAACCAATAAACAACCATCTTAATTTCCCCCCTCCAAACAGGTATTAAGGTAACCTATCACATGCACTATCCATTATTTTCCATTTCCTCCCTCATCTGGAAATCTGTTCCATTGCCTCTAGTTTTTTAAAAACTACAGAAATGGCTGTGTAAACATCAGGAGTTTTCTTTTATTAGTGAGTTCTGTTATACACCTAAACATCATGGTCCTTTTTCAAAATGCACACAATTATAACAAAAACTTGACTACTAACTAAGCCTTGATGCTTGTATGTATATATGTAAAGAAAATGTCTGTACTGGAATGTTAGGGAGTTATCAGAAAATATGACCAAGGGCCATGATATAGCTTTAAAGAGTTACCATATATAAAAACTAAATATAAAGAAATATTTCTTCACTAACAAAATAAGGAAACTTGACATCACCCAATCAAATTCATTGGTCCTGGAGCATATCTATGCATAACGTATAATATGGAATTTACCACTGTAAGATAGAACAATGAGCCTCGGTTTATCTGCATTTCAACAACCAAATTTAATGAATGTATCAATCACTATTAGTAGTTACAGCTAAATGGAAGATCCATGTTTATAGATGGTATGCATCTGGCTGTCAGATGCTTGAATAAACAGGAGGGGCCTAATGCCTTCATAGCCCATTTTTCACCTTTCCAGAGGAACATGACTGGTGCTGTTGAAAGCAAAAATACTGGATCAGATGGACCCATTCAATAAGGTTATGTCTGCACAGTGCATAGGGTAGACTTGCCAAACTTTATTTAATTCATTAAGAATTCAGTACAATTACAGTCGTCCCTTCACATTCACGGGGGTTGGGGCGCAAGACCCCCGGGAATGTGAAAAAAACATGAATAAAAAATAGGCCTCCTGGACCTCTGCCCCTGCCATTCTTGCACCACTCGCCTCAAGAAGCCCATCGCCACTTTGGAAGGGAGGAGGGGAGTGGCAGACAGGGGGTGGGTGGGATGCTTTTCAGTTCCTCCCCCCACCCTTCCCAATGCGGCGCCAGACTTATCAAGAAGCCCATAATTGCTTTGGAAGGGAGAGGGGAGTGGCGGACGGGGTGGTGGTGGGAAGCTTTTCAGCCACCACCACCCATCACTGCTTTGGAAGGAAGGGGGGAGTGGTGGACGGGGGGTGGCAGGAGGCTTTTCAGCTACCGCCACACTGCCCTTCCCAAAGAGGTGATGGACTTCTCAAGAAGCCCATCACCACTTTGGAAGGGAGGGGGAGTAGTGGACGGGGTGGTGGTGGACGGGGTGGTGGCGGGAGGCTTTTCAGCCACCACCACCACCACTGCCGCCTTTCCCAAAGCAGCAATGGGCTTCTCGAGAAGTCCATAGCTGTTTTGGAAGGGAGGGTGGGAGTGGCCAATGGGGGTGGCAGGAGGCTTTTCAGCCACCCCCACCCTTCCCAAAGTGGCGATGGGCTTCTTGAGCCCCATTGCCACTTTGGGAAGGACTGGGGGGGGGGTGGCAGGCAGGCAGGCGGCTTTTCAGCCACCCCGCCCTTCCAAAGCCTCAATGGACTTCTCAAGAAGCCCATCACGGTTTTGGGAAGGGTGGTGGTGGCTGAAAAGCACCTTTGCCCTGAAATCCCCGCTCTCCCGGGGCTTGGCTCTCCATCCCAAACGGAGCCAAGCCCCAGGAGAGTGGGGAGTCGGGTGTGCAGTTTTCTTGGGGAGCGCTCCATTTAAATCGGCTCCCCTCCCTTGTGTGCAAGGGAGAGAAGCTCATTTAAACTGGGTGCTTGCTGAGGAAACCGTGAATAGGCTGAACCGCGAAAGTGAAAGCCACAAATGTGGAGGGGCAACTGTAACTTTAGGTAGCTGGCCAGGCTCAGCCAGCTCCTTCTCCTCCGAGAAGAGCTCTCCCCTTTCCATGCGGTTGTGAATGGGGGCTGCCATCTTGAAGTCTTTGTTCTCCCAGAATCGCTGAAGCAATTCTGGAAACCAGCTTGCTCTTATGTAAGGCAGAACAGAACTGGGGAGGTAGGGGTTGGCTCCACCTCCAGAAGGGGATGGGTTAACATTTAAATTTTCAGAGTATCCTGCCTGTGATTGGATGGAGGTGCAGCCAATACCCATTCCCTCCCCAGGCTGCTGGAAAAAAGGCCTAAATATCCTGAAGGCAGCAGATTCCATCTGATCATGGAAAGTCAAGCCTGGTTAGTACTTGGATGTGGGACTACCAAGGACTACCAGGCATTGCATGCTCTATTTCAGAGGAAGGAAGTGACAAACCACCTCTGGGCATTCCTTGCCTATGAAATAAGCAACCTGAAGGCATACACACACACACACACACACAGACACACAGACTGGGGCCACTGCATTAATGTTTGCTTTGTAAGTAAGACTGAATTAGGAACAGAAAAATGTGTACAACGTGATCTCAAATGGTATATCATACTTGGTCCTGTATTATGCTTTTGTGGCATATTAGAAAAAGTGTAATTTTTAAGCGTATTGGCATCTGCCCCATCTCATTTCAGTGCTTCAGGAAAGTTGTTCAAACAAGAGGCTACTAACTCAATGGGTTCAGATGGGGGGGAGTATCATACCATGTTTTTAGAACTCCACTCAATTTCAAAGCTGCTGTTAAGGGAGAGGGGAATTCAAAAGCCCATTCAGACTCATAGAACATGTTTCTTGGTTCTTTGGATCCAAGCTCTAGTTCTGAAGTAAATGATCTTGCTTAGTCTTCTTTCATGCTACAACAAAAATCCATTTCCTAATTGCTGCCTTCTTTTAAACATACAAATTCTGTATAGCAAATTGCACTACAACCGAAATCTTTGCATTATACTCTTGGTTGTGTTAGTTCTCGATTTAGTTGAAAACCTATTGTAATTATTACAGTAACAACGTACATGAAATACAATTGGTTTAAACTAAATTTGCCTTTTCCTGAGTTATGTAAAATCATGATTTCTTTCATTAATTTAAATGCGTATTCACCTTGGCTGTAACGGGGACCATGAGAATGAATACTGCATATACATTAAAGTATGAAATACAGAGAGGGAAAACATGAGTTTTGAAGTGTCCCTCCTTGATGTGCAAAATTCCTCCTTGCTACTTTACAAGTGGCAAGTCCAAGCAAGCAATATGCTGCTGCAAGCTTCACTAGATTTGGTGCATTATTATTCTTTGCACAACAAGTCATTTACTACACTAAGAATCTGGACATGCTACATTAAAGGCTGTAATACTTAGTGTATGCATTACATTTCCTTTAACAGGACTATGCTATAGCAAAAGATTTAAGTAGACTGCCTGTCTAATCTTTCCCAACCACTGCATTTGGACAAGGTGTGCGTAGGCCATGCACTCGAGCACAATATAACTGAAGCCGAATCTTACAAACCAACGTGTTAGTAGGTCCAGTGTAACAGCTGGAAATCACATTGGTACACAAAGTTTTTTTTTAAGACTACTATACAGTTGTCCCTTCATATTCACTGGGGGTTGGTTCCAGGACCCCCCATGGATACCAAAATTCGTGAATATTCAAGTTCCATTATATGCAATGGCATAGCAAAATGGTGTCCCTTATATAAGATAGCAAAATCAAGGTTTGCTTTTTGGAATATTATTTTTTTAAGAATATTTTCAAGCCGTGAATACTTAAATCCATGGATACCGAGGGACAACTGTACTTCTTCTGAGGCTGACTGTAAGAAATAACACATTAAGAAGAGTGCTTCAAAATATTCTATGGACTGCATATACAGTAATCTCAGATTGCTTTGTACTGTTTTCAGAACCTTTCCTTTGGTTAATTACTTTTGTTCTGTGTTTCCAGATAAAGGATTGCTAGAAGCAAGAGAAGAACAGAGGCAAGATTCAGATAAAGCAACATTTAGATGCCAAAGTGCAACGAGTGAAGCAAGAAAGTATACACATAGACACACATACAACACATGGAGGCGTTGTCCTCATCCAAAGATTTCCAAAAATATTTTGGTATGATAGGGTCTCATCCTCATTATCCAACTGAGATTAAATCTACTTTACAGTGGTTTTGGATCATACTGCATAAACATATCCAGTATTTGTCCCCTTCTAATTATATATGGGAAACAATACCTGGATATTTCAAAATCATCTTTTCAAATTCTATATCCAAGTTGGGAACTGATCAGATTCTCACATAAAGCAGGTCAAACCACTGGAGGAACCCACTAGATACCAAATAGAAGGTGACTTAATACAGATTCCATAGCAAAAAGTTTGCATTGTACAGTTCCCACCCTTTCATCCCTGAATGGGCATCATCAGCAAGCTAGATGATAATGCACCTGAAAACACAAAAATACAACTTGGAATAATGATGTAGTGAAATCCTGGCAGCGAAGTACACACCTTGGCATTGATATAAGGGTCAAAGGGGCCGTACTTTTTGAGTTCTTTGATCTCAAGAGCATTCTACAAAAAGGAGAGGAAAAGAAAACGTGATGATGAAATGGGCAAGATATAGCAACAAAGCAGTGAGTGACTCCAAAGAGAAGGAATGACAGAACATGACAATATATCATTCCAATGAAAAGCAATTCATCACACTGGCCATTCCAGCTGTCAATAACTGCACCATGCACATCATTTTTAAAAGACAGCATGCAAACTTTAATTAAACAAAATTTATACTTCACTTCTTAACATTTCAAGATTTTTTTTATATATTTGGCTTCGTCCTAATTACAGATTACAAGATCATCCACTTTCATATGCCCCCCTTCCAATACTTTAGAAAATGGTAAATCGTATAAAACTTAATTGCTGTTATACTAGCACAGACTGAATAATCACAGCTGCACTAGAGTGTACAATGAATAGAGCACAGCAAAAAGGATTATCAAACAATATAATCAAAGGCCATTTTACTATGCACACTTGGCTATTTTAACATGAAGAATGTTACTAATCAGCAGTAGAACAACACTTTTGAATTTCTTTTCAACTAGAAGATTTGTTCCAAGAATAGACTATTTATTGGAAACATTGCTCAACTACATGATATTGCAGATGTTAAGCCCTGACAGTTTCATACACAGCACAATGATAGAATTTTAACTTTTACTTCTCAACAAACTTTTATTGCTCCTCCCAGCAGCCTGGTTACAGTGTGGCACAGCACGGACAATATTTGCTGGTGGAAGCAGAGATAAATATAAAGCATTGTTGTTGCTGTGTGCCTTCAAGTCATTTCCGGCTTATGGTGGCCCTAAGGCAAACCTATCACAGGGTTTTCTTGGCAACATTCATTCAGAGGGGGTTTGCCTTTGCCTTCCTCTGAGGCTGAGAGAGTACCTCACCTAATTACATCTCAGCCCTAGTTAGAAAATTTACATAGTGCTTGTTATATGCACAGATATAAAAAATTTGTAGAAACCTAGTTGGAATTTTTTCAGCAGTCCCAATACTCTTTGTTTTGTTTTTTGTGCTTTGGAGAAATGTTGGTTATAGGAAAATACAGTTTAAAAGAAAATATGTTAGCCATTATAATTCAACAGTATTAGAGGCAATCACCCTGAACGTATCAGTGTTCGCATAAGATGTAAAACAGAAAGCTAGACTGAATTGACCAACATACAGATTTTACCTTCACTCTGTACACACTGTGAATGTAAAAGACTTGTAGATTTTAACAATAATTTTGGAAAGTTTGTTATTTTCCATGACTTATGTGAACTGTAAAGTACAATCTTCTTATAAGATACGAGTTGAACAGCATACAGTTTAGACAGAAGAATTATAGATTTTTCCCTCACTTGCAAAGAAGTACTGCTCTTTAGTAAATTAACTCTGAATAAGGGAAATCTATGCTTTAATTAATCTGCTACATATGAATACTAAAACAAAGAAAGAGCAACTACATGAACATGGCTAAAAGATATTAAGTTTATTTCAGCTGGCTCCAATACAAAGGAGAACTAGTACACCAGCTACAACATTTCAAATTACCCAGCAAATGAGGGGGTGTGTGTTAATGGGCCAGTGGTTTACATATCCCTACTCTCCAGATGATGTAATTGATTTCTTGCTCATTTCCAGTTCCTAATCAGGTGCTTGGTCAAAAATACAACCCTCAAGACAGATATTTCTGAGAAGATCTTCAACATTCAGATCATTCTGAAGCAACAAATCTTAAATACACAGAGACTACGTAAGTGCTGCATTCACTTTCTCCCGGGGAATGATATTGCTAACACAATTAGGTCATTAAGGACATGGGAGGAAAAAAGGGATATATTCAGACCTGCTCATTCACTTTTGTATGGGATGGTCCCTGGTGTATTAGCAGCTTCACTATCTCAGCATCTCCTTTCCAAGCTGCCAAATGAAGAGGATAGCAGCCTTTGCAATCAGCCACATTGGTTAATGCATCATTCCTCAACAGAACCTCCACAACATCCCTGCAGAGAGGGGAGAAAATGATGCTATGAGTCTTTAGAACTAGGCAGAAGAGTGAAGGAATAAGACAATCATACTAATACATGAAATTGAATGCTTTATGTCCATTTCAATGGTTGGTATGCTATTGGCTCCACCAGTTTGTAAACCCTGTTGGCAAAAGCAAAAGTGGCAGCAATGGGATTTGTGTCCCCAGATTGCTGAAGTACTCAAGATGAAAGTTGTAAGGATGAGGATACAGCGAGTGAGCACAAAGGTGAAAAGAGTGCAGTGGGGCTGTAAGGTTAAGGTCAGGTTGCTTACCTGTAACGGTAGTTTTTTAAGTGGTCATCTGTGAAGTCACACAAATGGGTTATCTGTGTCTGTGCAGACCATCATTTGAAACCTTCTAGAGCTTTACATAAGCATTTTTGCAACAGCCTCGCCCACTCCCTGCATGCCATATTATCATGCTTCCTGCCTAAACTCTCAGTTCCCTGGATGCTGATGCAATAACCCAAGAATCAAGAGAAGGCAGGACACGATGAGGGGAGGATGGGCAGGGTTGAGTGAGTTCACAGATGACCACTCAAAAGAACTAACATTACAGGTAAGCAACCTGTCCTTTGTGAAGTTGAAGGCTTTCACGGCCGGCATCCATAGATTTTCCTTGGGTTTTTTTCCGGGCTGTGAGGCCGTGTTCTGGAATAGTTTCTTTCTGACGTTTCGCCTGCATCTGTGGCTGGCATCTTCAGAGAATGGTTGGGTAGGAGTATGTGTGGAGTTTATATACTGTGAACCCCTGTTGGGGAGTATATGTAAATTTGTGTAATTGAATAGTTAGTTTCTGGGTATAGAAATGCAAGGCTGATTAGTGTCTGTTTAGCTAATGACCCATCAACCAACCATTAGCCAAACACACACTAATCAGCCTTGCATTTCTATACCCAGAAAGTAACCATTCAATTACACAAATTTACATATACTCCCCAACAGAAGTTCACAGTATATAAACTCCACACACACACCTACCCAACCATTCTCTGAAGATGCCAGCCACAGATGCAGGCAAAACATCAGAAAGAAACTATTCCAGAACACGGCCTCACAGCCTGGAAAAAAACCAAGGAAAATCAACCTATCCTTCTTCATGGTCTCTGTGACACTCACAAAAGGGAGACTAACAAGCTACTAACCACAGGACGAGGGAGTGTTGTGCCAAAAAAGGATACAGCACAGCCCTCCCAGAAGTGTCATGCAAACAGAATGCCACTGTCTCAAAAGGCTTTCTGGAGAGTTGTGGCAATACAAGCTCTAAGTTCCAATAAGGTGTTGGTCCTGAAACTAGAGGATGAAGGTTTTTATAGCCTTTCAGGTGAAGAGGTTTCTAAAGGGTTATAAAAACCTTCACCCTCATCAACACCAGGCAAAGATATGGAGAGCAGTGCACAGGCTGAAAGGAAAGACACAAAAATGGTAAGCCCTTCTTCCCACCACAAAGCACAGGAACTGTCTATGAGATGGTCTGATAGAAATATGGAAGAATGTATCCTTCAAATCCAGGGTGGCAAACCAATTGCCCTTCTGCATCAGGAGGAGGATGGAAGTGCAAGTGACCATTCTGAAGCATCTGGGTCGCACGTAGAAAATGACATCTCGAAGACCCAGAATGGGATGCAGCCTGCCATCCTTTTTGGACACAATGAAGTATCCGGATTAAACCTCCCAATGCAGGGAGACATAAGGACAGGTTGAATAGCTCCTTCGAGGAGTAGAGTCTCCACCTCCACCATGTTCTTCTAACATGGGTGAAGGGGAAGTAATGCGAAAAACTCCAGAAGGTGGCTTCCTACATAATTCTATGATGTAACCCCTTGTGATGATATTGAGGACCCACAAGTCTGAGGTGATGGGTGCCAAAGCATGATGGTATTTGCTGAAACTGTCATGGAAAAGGTGAGTAGGGATTGAGGTGGCAGGTACCACATTGGCAAGACAGTCACTCCCCAACTTTTTGAAGGTGACACTTGGTGGAATCTTGAGGTCATTGGTAGAATTGTTGTGGCCTGTATTTCCTTCCCAAAGAACCTTTCTTACAGCAAGACAAAGGGAGAGACTGAGTAAGCCTCTGTTGTCTGCCTCCTGCCAGACTGAAATGGAGTCTTGAGGGTGGCTGGTATGGAACCAGGAACGATGAGCGTAACTTGATTGAGATTGTGTTGGAAGGCCAAATTTTTTGCACTAGTGTGCATCTTGTATGTATGTTCAAGTTTTTAATCATCAACCAACCATAGGCCAAACAGACACTAACGAGCCTTGCATTTCTATACCCAGAAACTAACCATTCAATTACACAAATTTACATATTCTCCCCAACAGGGGTTCACAGCATATAAACTCCACACACACACCTACCCAACCATTCTCTGAATATGCCAGCCACAGATGCAGGTGAAACGTCAGAAAGAAACTATTCCAGAACACGGCCTCACAGCCTGGAAAAAACCCAAGGAAAATCTATGGATGCTGGCTGTATAAGCCTTTGACTTCACAATTTGTAAGCCGCTCTGATTGCCTTGTGGCTGAAGAGCGGGATATAAATAACTAATAATAAAATAATAAAATAATAAATCTCTTTGTGCACTGAAAAGACCTCCCTCATTCAGAGGGAGATCTTCATTGGTTACACGGGCCTGGTGGGAAAGACCCAAGGAATGCAACCAGGCATGTTGTCTAAGGACTACTGCCCCTTCTAATGCTTTTGCACTACAGTCAGCCAAGTGTCATGTGGTAGTGATTTGTTGACTAGCCAGCTTGTGAGCCTCTGATTGGAAAATGGAGGTGATCTTATGATCTTCATTCAACAGCTTATCCAGGTAGGGAGTCATCTTTTCCCAAAGCAACTGTTGATATGTACCCATATAGGCAGTGTAGCTGACAATGTGGAAGGAAAGGGTGGCTGTAAAATAGAACTTCTTTTCCATGATATCAAATTTCTTCCCCTCTGTGTATGACGATGCTGAATGGAGTTTTTGGGAAGACTTGGTTTGTGCTGCACCAATGATCACAAAGTTGGGCTTTGGGTGATAAACCAACCACCATGTGTCAGTTTCAAGCATACAATAAAGACTCTTCAGCTTTTTCAATATAGATGGAATTGATCACATTGTCAGCCAAGAAGTTCTAGGTATCTGGAGCAAGTATGGTAGAAATGGAAAAGATACTAGTGTGGGAACCTGACTTTGCACCCTGTTGAAAACTGGATCTTCCACTGCTCTCTCTCTCTCTGGCTTTTCTTCATCAAATGCCTTTTTCATGTGCAACATCTGGTCCACAAAGTTGGAGATGAAAGATCATAATCACCTTAAAAAGTAGGTGGGGATACTTTGGTAGAAGATCACAAAGCTCATTAGGATGAATCTGAGATGTAATTCAAACTGGGTGAATCTGAGTGTTGAGATGGTATTGGCATTTATCAGGTTTCAGCAGCAGTGGCTGAGGGAGACTGAGCCCTCGCAACCCATTCCAGCACTGTCAAATGAGGCGACCACTGAGAAGTCCCTGTCTGTTGATGAGATGGTGATTGCTGACAGAATGAAGAGTGCTGACAAGGTGGAGATAGATGTTGAGATGGAGAAAGAAGACAAGATGGTAACTGAAGCAATGGAGATTGGTGATGGGACAGAGATTGTTGGGATGAAGGATGCCATCCAGAGGGAGACTCATATCGGGGTAGAGATTGTCAGTGTGGAGAATTGTATAATACACTTCAGGAAGATCAGTGCATCAGTAATGACATTGGTACTTATGAGAGGGCTGACAACGATGGTGCTTAGCAGCTGGAGACCAAGAGGAAGATGAGGTAGAGCTGGAATCCAATGAGAGTCAGGATGGAGAATGACAGCGATGGTGAGATCAAACCTCCAGAGCTCCCAAAATCATTGGTGAAGGCTAGGCATTACAAGATTGTGTGCCCTGCAAAAGACCCATCAGTACAGACTAGGCTTTTCGTCTCTGCACCGCAGGGGGCCAAACAGACTCTCTTCTAAACCAAAAGTAATCACCGCTAAAGCTGCCTAAACCCTCAGCTTCTGGAATCATGGCCATCAATCCTACATCCCTTCTGGTGGACGAGCGTCTAGAGCCTACTGAAACCTGTGGGGATGGACTCATATTTTGTTGATTTGGAGTGATCGCACGGTCTGGGGTTTTTGAAACTATCTCGGATAGCTGAGAGGACTCCTATTTCACCATGGTACCCCCATTTCCTTAGATTTCTTCTTCTTGTGGCACTTGTGAACAGGCTTCTGAGGGTCATGAGATAAAGCCAATCCTGTACTAAGTGATCTGACTCTAGACTATGCAGATTCGAGAGCTAAAAAGCATCCTGGTGTAGAAGGTACTTTATCTCAAACTGCAGAATTGGAGATGGAAAGGTCTAGACTCATTTTATGAAACGAGGTGTCCATCAATCAGTGACTTCCACAATTAGTACACTTCTTGAAAATCCCAAGGAGGCCATAAAACAGCTCATCAGGAAAGGAACAGCCACACAGAAGGGTGAATCAACAAAAGGGCAATCCAAATCACAAGGCAAGGGAGTCAAACCACAAGAGAATAGTAGAAACTAAGCCAAAATACAGAAGAACAAGCCAAACCAATCAAATCTCAGTCAAAGTGTAAAGTGGAGAACAAGCTCTAACAATTCCTCACAATGCTGCTGCAGCGAGGGACAAAGAGAAACTGAGGGTTTAGGTAGGAATCATGATGGTATGGTGTGTGGGGAGTGGGCTTATGTAAAGCTCTAGAAGGTTCTGAATCATGCTCTGTATAGGCGCAGATAACTCATTTGTAAGAGTCACAGAGACCACAAAGAAGATGTTATGTTTAAACAACTAAGATTGTCTAGAATTGTGGGGGAGGAAGAAATGGAATGACAAACCTAAGAATATGGCTCGAGAATACTAGATACGATATCAGTGGACCCAGCCAACAGTGGGATAACATGCCAATAATGAAAATCCTACACAATCTCCATGGTGCTAAAAATACCAATAGAGGCTTCAAAACTTTGTTAAAATAACTTTATGAAGTAAGTAATAATTGGGCCTTTACTGATCTTTAACCAAACAATTTTTACAACTTTTCAAATTGGAGCTGTAGAGAGTAGGGGTGGAATGGTGGCTACAGTGTTTAAGCAGAACCCGAGAAATCCAGTTTCAAGTAGTGAAAGGCATAATTTTGTTGGGATTCAACAGGATGATGCTATGTCTATTCCCCATCCCTCCATTTTGATATCTAAAACTGCTCTCTTCTTTTTAATTTATACCCTGCTCTTCAGCCACAAAGGTTTTAGCAATAACACTTGCACATCTACACCACTAAGAACTCTCTAAGCAGTTTACAATGTGTTAGCTAATTGACACCACAAGTCGGGTACTCATTTTTCCAACCTACAAAAGAATGGAAGGCTGAGTGAACCTTTAGAGCCCTTGGGATAGAACTCACAACGTTGTGGCTGCAGTACCAGCATTTAACCACTGTGCCACTACGGCATGAATAAATCTTAATATATTTTATAGTGATCTGAAACAGTCTGCTGTTTATCTTGATTCAAAGGCAACCTTAGAAAATTGCTTTCTCCTACATATGAATCAACACAAAAGTGCTACAGAATGCTATAGTTAAAACTATCGTTTGTTTTTTGCTATTTGGAAAGGCTGGTAAATTAAAAAGTATTTCAAATACAGGAGGCTTACTTGTGGCCATTCAAAGCAGCATGGTGGAGTGGAGTGTACCCAGTACTATCAACACAGTTCACATTTGGTCCTCTCCATATACTGTAAAATAAAAATACACCAATATATTATAATACAGGTTACATTACGTCAAGCAAAAACAACAACAAACAGATTAAGCCAGATCAAAGCAATGTTTCTATAGATCTCTTATCAGACCTGAAAGCAACATTAAATAGACACAGATCTTGTACTAATGGAAAACAGTTTTAATTGTCTTAAAGGAAGGAGGTGATCCAGTAAAAAGAAGAGTTCTCCTGCTTGTGTTCTCCAACCAGTGCTTCTTCACCGTATTAGTGAATATTCCATGTACACAAACCAAGACATTTCAGCAACAAATATTAGTAGCATAAAACCACACCTAAATTGTCAAGCCCATAAACACTAATTTAAGCCACACAAAAAAATTAATTAATGACATTCACAGAATCATCATGTCCCCCTACTCTTCCGATACTAAAGAACTTTATTTAAAAGAACTTTTTTTCTACTATTAATTTAATCCCACAGCACTACCAGTGAGTAAAGAAAAATTCATAGAACAGCTGTCCATGATGCGTTTAAAACAAGTCAATTGATGGCTTTCCAAGAACTAAAGTCACAACTGCCTTTCATTATTACAAAGCACATCAGAAAAACTATAGAAATTCTCTTCTATCATGTGTATGTATTTATTCCACAAATGAGTTAAAAGCATTGGCAAATGAGAATGCAGGATTTTCAGATACCACTATGCTTTAAGTACTAGCCATACATGAAGCAAATTACTACACTTAAAACTTTCTGGGAAAGAATACCAGGGAGTGACTAAATTTCTCATTTCACACCCATATAGTTTCTCAGCTCCCTGTGAAGGTAACAATTAGGCAAACCAAAAAAAACATTTCCTGTAAAATCTCAATGAGTTTTTTACAGCTCTGGTGTAATGTTTAGTAACTCTTTGTTTGTCCCAATCACCCATCCAATTGTCATCTCAGGAGAAATCACAGGCAGCATCAGCATCTTCTTTCTTAAATCAACAGAATCTAAGGTAACCCATTTAAAAAAAAAAGTTCCAAGTAAACTGATTGCAAAATCAATTTACAATATTCAGTACAATATTTACAATTACAATAATCAAAATTCAGTAAGGATATCTGAATTAAGACACATTTGCCAGTTAACTGTATGAGTCAGGAGATATGCCTTATGATACAAACTCAAACCTAGAAAATTAAATCACTCTTCTGAAAATGCATCCTTTTCCATGAAAAACAAGTGGTAAAGGCCCTAATATAAATTTCCTAACTACAGTATAATAAATAAACCTGAAAGACAAAACAGTGAGATACCTTGGAGAACATACAGTAGCTATGGTAAAACATTGATGTTAAATATATTAAGATTACCCCAAATATTTAATATGAAAGTTTGCAGTATTAGAAATTATTTAGTTTCTTTGAAAAAACCTGGAATTGCAGGCTCAATATGAGAGCTATTGCCTCAATGAAATAATTTTTTCCCTAACAAAGCTAACTTGGTAATACCATGGGAATATAGTTTCAGAGTAAGTAGAAATTATCCTTGCTGCTTCTCCAATATTTTGCTCAATGAATCACATCACCTAAATCCGAGCTACTCATAGAATCATAGAATTGTAGAGTTGGAAGAGACCACGAGGGCCATCCAGTCCAACTCCCTGCCATGCAGGAAATCTTGATCAAAGCATCCCCGACACATGGCAATCCAGCCTCTGTTTAAAGACCTCCAAGGAAGGAGACCCCACCACACTCCGAGGGAGTGCGTTCCACTGCCGAACAGCTCTTACTGTCAAAAAGTTCCTCCTAGTGTTGAGGTGGAATCTTTGTTTCTGGATCTTGCATCCATTGCTCCGTGTTCCAGTCTCTGGAGCAGCAGAAAACAAGCCTGCTCCATCCTCAGCGTGACACCCCTTCAAATACTTAAACAGGGCTATCATATCGCCTCTTAACCGTCTTTTTTCCAGGCGAAACATACCCAGCTCCCTAAGTCTCTCCTCATAAAGCATGGTTTCCAGACCTTTCACCATTTTAGTTGCCCTTCTCTGGACATGCTCCAATTTGTCAATATCCTTTTTGAATTGTGGTGCCCAGAACTGGACACAGTATTCTAGGTGAGGTCTGACCAAGGCAGAATAGAGCGGCACTATTACTTCACTTGATCTAGATACTGTACTTCTATTGATACAGCCCAAAATCGCATTGGCCTTTTTAGCTGCCGCATCACACTGTTGACTCATGTTCAACATGTAGTCTACTAGGACTCCTAGATCCCTTTCGCACATAGTCTCGTTCAGCCAGGTCTCTCCCATCCTATATCTATGCATTTCATTTTTCTGCCCTAAGTGCAGTACTTTACATTTCTCCGTGTTGAATTTCATTTTGTTAGCTTTGGCCCAGCTTTCCAGTCTATCCAGGTCATTCTGAATTTTGATCCTGTCCTCTAGGGTATTAGCTACTCCTCCTAATTTGGTGTCATCTGCAAATTTGATAAGTATGCCCCTAATTCCCTCATCCAAGTCATTGATAAAGATGTTGAATAGCACTGGGCCCAGGACCGAACCCTGTGGCATCCGACTGGTCACATCTTTCCAAGACGAAGAGGAGCCACTGCTGAGCACCCTTTGGGTTCAGCCTGTCAACCAATTATAAATCCATTGAACAGTTAACTTCTCTAGCCCACATTTTACAAGCTTGTTTGCAAGAATGTCATGGGGAACCTTGTCAAAGGCCTTACTGAAATCAAGGTATGCGATGTCCATAGCGTTCCCTTCATCTACCAAGCTGGTAACTTTATATATATAAAAAAAGAGATCAGATTAGTCTGGCATGACTTGTTTCTCTGAAACCCATGTTGACTTTTTGTGATTATGGCATTGACTTCTAAATGTTCACAGACTCTCTGTTTAATGATCTGCTCTAGAATCTTCCCTGGTATTGACGTCAGACTAACTGGATCCTCTTTTTTCCCCTTTTTGAAGATGGGAACGTTTGCCCTCCTCCAGTCTGCTGGGACTTCTCCTGTTCTCCAGGAGTTCTCAAATATTATTGCCAATGGCTCTGAGATCACATTTGCCAGCTCTTTTAATACTCTTGGATGTAGTTCATCTGGTCCTGGAGATTTAAATTCATTTAGATTAAGAAGGTATTCCTGTACAACCTCTTTGCTTATTCTGAGCTGGATTTCCCCTCTTGTGTCCTCTGTTCCATTCTCCTCAGGTTGAGGTCTTCCTCTTTTCCTACGGCCTTCTAGCATACCAAGCATTATTTATTGTCTTTACTAATGAGTGATGTTTTCTCATGATATGGCCAAAATGTGACAGTCTCAGTTTAGTCATCTTGGTTTCTAGGAAGAGTTGATGCTTGATTTGCTCTAGGACCCATTGATTTGGCTTTTTAGCAGTTCAAGGTATCCACAGAACTCTTCTCTAGGACCATGTTTCAAATGAGTGGACTTTTTTCCTGTGAGCTTTCTTAACAGTCCAACTTTGACAACCTACATAGAAATGGGAAATATAATAGCATGGGCAATCCTAACATTAATATTCAATTATATATCTTCACATTCTAGGAACTTGTCTAGTTCTTTCATAGCTGCCCTTTCCAGTCCTAGCTTTCTTCTGATTTCTTGACTGCGGTCTCCATTCTGATTAATGACTAAACTAAGGTATGTAAAATCTTCCACTATTTCAATGTCTTCTTCATCTACTTTAAAGTTATGCACATCATCTGTTGTCATTACTATTGTTTTCTTAATGTTCAACTGTAAACCTGCCTTTGTAGTTTCTTCCTGGACTTTCTTCAGTACTCACTCCAAGCCTTTGTTATTTTCTGCTAGTAGTATGGTGTCATCTGCATATCTTAAATTGTTGGTGTTCCTTCCTCCAATTTTCACACCTCCTTCCTCCAAGTCTAGTCCTGCTTTACATATGATATGTTCAGCATACAAGTTAAACAGATCAGGTGATAAAAGGCAGCCTTGTCTGATCACCTTACCACTTGGAAACAATTCTGTTTCTCTGTACTCTGTCCTGACAGTAGCCTCTTGTCGTGAGTCAGGTACATCAGGATGATCAAAAGTTGTGGTGCACCCATTTCTTTAAGAGTGGTCCATCATTTTTCATGATCTATAAAATCAAAGGTTTTGCTATAATCTATAAAGATAGGTCGATTTATTTATTTATTTATTTTTATTTTGCAATTCCATTTTCCAACATATGTTTGCAATATGATCCCTGGTGTCTCTTCTTTTCCTGAACCCAGCTTGGACATCTAGGATTTCTCACTCCATATATGGTAAAAGTCTTTGTTGTAGAATTTTGAGCATCACTTTGTGTGAAAAGTTAATGCAATTATCCTATGGTTACTGCTATCCCTGGTGTCCCCTTTCTTTGGAATTGGAATGTATATTAAGTGTTTCCAATCTGTGGACCATTGTTTTGTTTTCCATACTTGTTGGTAATTGTAGTTACAACTAGAGTAGATTCCTTCTCTGTAGACTGAATTTTTAATTTAATTTTAATTTAATTAGGTATTTATACTCTGCTCTTCAGCCACCAAGGCTATGTATGAGAGCGGCTTACAATTTGTTTTAAGCAATAGCAATTTACATATCTACACTGCATTAAGCAGTTTCCAATGTGTGTTAGCTAATTGCCCCCACAAGCTGGGTACTCATTTTACCGACCTACGAAAGGATGGAAGGCTGAGTGAACCTTGGAGCCCTCTGGAATCAAACTTGCAACGTGGTGACTTGCAGTACTGGCATTTAACCACTGTGCCACCAGGGCTCCCAAATACAAAATAAAACAAAAATGAAAAACAACAACAAAAAGACTGAAGCAACTCTATTGGTATGCCATCTGTTCCTGTTGATTTATTTCTCTCAAGTGGTCTGAGTGCAGCTTCCACTTTCGTTTCTAAAAGTGGGGGGTTGGTCTTCATATCGTTCTTCCTCGCATAAATCTGTCACTCTTTCATCTCTTTTATATAGCTCTTCTTGTAAGTTTAGCAGTGTCTAATATCGTGGAATTCATCAGTAAAGCATCCCGATTACTTCCATGTCATAGATTTGCTCATTCTTTTAATTTTGTTCTGAGAAGTTCCTGAACCGTTTCACAACTGGCTAATCTCATCTACTGATCACAGCAGTGCTTGGAAAAAAGAGATGTGAAGTGGAAAATTTTCCACACCATCCGAATATATATGTTTATTCACAGTTGCCTGGGTTGTTGTACTACAATCAATCATATTTGGTGGGCTAAATACAGACTACGAAATTCTAGCTATTCTTCTATGGATACAGGGATTATCAAACTCTAGTGCTCAGAAGAACAGACTAACCAATGAACATACTAGTAAGCTTGTTTCTATTTTACAAAACTGTTTGTTTCTCAATAAGTCACAAGTCAAAGTAGCCAAGAAAAAATGTGATAAGTTGCCTATGCCCATAGAGTCTCATGTATCTTTTAGTGCAGTGGTCTGGGGACCCCCAGGGAGGTACAATGTCCTCAAAGGGGGTCCATGAAAGCTTGAAGGCTACTCGGGCCACATCCTTCCTGCAGTGGAGTGGCCAAGTGACAGGATCCAAGGCAAAGGCTGGCTGGGCTTGCACATTGCCATTCAATCCACTCCAACCACAAACTTGCAGGAAAAAGCAGGAGAAAAGTCTTCCTCCCCCTCCACTGTCTCTAAGTGAAGGTTTAATAGATGGTGTAATTGTATTATTATTATCATCAGGTAATATCAACACAGAGCAATGGATGCATGATCCAGGAACAGAGATTCCACCTCAACATTAGGAGGAACTTTTTGACAGTAAGAGCTGTTCGGCAGTGGAACACACTCCCTCGGAGTGTGGTGGGGTCTCCTTCCTTGGAGGTCTTTAAACAGAGGCTGGATAGCCATCTGTCGGGGGTGCTTTGATCGTGATATCCTGCATGGCAGGAGGTTGGACTGGATGGCCCTCGTGGTCTCTTCCAACTCCACAATTCTATGATTCTATGATTCTAGGTATTATTATTGTTTAAAATCTTGTGTAAAGTCCTGGTGGTCCACAGCAACAAAAGATATTTAAATGAGGTCCCTGGAAAAGAAAAGGTTAAGAGCTACTGTTTTAGTGAAAGAAAGTGTTCTATTAGTTGAACTGAATCAGTTTTTTTCTTTGCTTGCAACTGAACTGGTAAGTAGTTCAGTGACGCTGAAGGTACTATGATTACACCTTAACAAAAGGAAGTTAAACTGCTGATATACAACATTTCAGGGGCAGCTCACTTTATGTATGCAACCTTAAAAAAATAGTGTTCTTTCAGGTTACTTGTTTTTGTTAACTATAAGGGAAGAATATGATTTACATTATTACAACAACACCAATAACATAATATCCACATAAAGCCTTAAATATTTGAGCATAATATTTAAACATGTTAAACCATATAACATTATTTAGAGCTCTGAAAAAATGTCCAGGTCTACTTTTTCCAGAAAACCCACACTACCAGAAGAAATCCTGAAAGAAATAGTAACTCGCTCTAGATATCCATGGGTGTTTTTTTTTAAAGCACCTTGAAACTAGCATACTATTAAAAGTGTTCCCAGGTTTATACCTATAATAGAGTTCCTGGTAAAGGCAGCACTTCTGGCTATTAATTGCTGGCAGTACACTACATCAAGGATCATACATAAGTTTGAACCACATTTTTAAATGAAATAAAAATCGAGGACCACTGAAAAATTCCCCCTTGTTTCTAGAGGGAAAGTAATATATTTTCCAGTGGCCAGACAGTCACTACGAAGGCAAAGTAACAAGAGAAACTACCTTAAACTCTTAATGTGCCATATCAAATTATGTGACATTTAATGAAGCTCCACTGCCAATTACACTGCCACACAGATTTCAATCTGTTACTCAAATAGCCCTTAACATTCTAGTCCTGCACAGGAAACATTTTGATTTGCGTGATTTTCTAATACCGTACTGTGTTTTTTCCTAGCAGAACATAGACTTTTGCGAATTCAGGATTTATTTAGCACTTCAACTGTAACATAAATGCCAAGCACTTTTGAAACAAAAGTGGTAATTAGCTGCTAACTGAGGCCCATATGAGACAGATCTGCCAAAAACATCCATCCATACAAGTAAAAGTTGAATTAAAAATCTTTTGCACCTCTTGGATAGGAGAGAACAAAGTAAAAATATATATAATGCAAATTGATTTTTTTTTTAATCCAGGGAGGGGATAATTATAGCCACATAGATGCTGTTGTAACAAGAAAGATGTAAGCAATTTAATATGCACCAGCTACAGCATTAGATATTCCGGGTTGCACTCTACTTTCTACAGCCTTACACTTCTCCAAGACATCTAATACATAAGCAAAGAAATAATCATCCTCATATGGCACACGGTAGTTAATATCTCCGCAATATTGTGTGGCAGTTACTTAGCCAGGTATGTATTTTCTCAATAGAAGCATGTGTTATAACTGTGGCATGCATCTATGGATGTGACTATTCCACAAGAAAGTGTACTTTAAGCAGTTTGTAATAACATCATTAAATAATTTTCTTCTCATTTTCTCAGCTGCTTAACTTTAATTTTGTTCAGCAGAAAGGGCAATTTAGTAACACAGGAAAGGAACTATGGCAGAACTATGGGGCAGTTGCAATCTATGGATAAAAACTCTACAGAAGGGCTTACTGCAAGTGGTGTTACTATATAAATCCACAACAGCACAATATCAGACAAAGCAGAAACCTCAAAAGGGCCAAATGCCTCCAGACTGCTATGGAGTCACAATACTGGGACAACATTGCTATAAGATTTACTTTTGTATGTTGAACAGAAAAGCACCAGGGAACCTCAGTCACATTTGGATTCAAAAGAGAAAAGTTTTATAAAATTAAAGTCAAATCTCTAGAGAATGCTTAGGGCTTATTCAAACCTCAACAGCAGAAGTTCAAAAATAATTAATTTTATTTATACTTATACACACACACACACACACACACAGAGCTTTTTTAATGTACATGTATAAAAATTAAACAATAAAGCAGACAGTCCTGCCAAACAAACAAACAAACTCAATTAAATTTCTCTGAAATATCTTAATCCTCCTTTAATATACCTTTACCTCCATTATTAACTAGGGATCCCACCCCAATCTGGTTTCCTGCCTCTGATATATTTAAAGATTTTTTTAAAGATTATTTCCCTTAATGTTAGTAGCAAAATTAAGTCATTTTAAAAAATATTCCTTATTGTCTGCTTGCATTTGTGAATGTGTGTATTCTTTTTTGTTCTCATTTGAAAGAGATTTCTGTTTTCAGAGATAAACTTCCTTTTGGGTAATAACAAGTTTCAATGACACCCCTGATGGTCTTACAGATTTGGTGCTACATTTTCTGATCTGTGTGTGAGAGAGAATTTATGCCTTTTACTTCTGTCTTCACAATAAAAGAAGCAGGACAAGATACTCATACCTCAAGTTGTATTTTGAGAAGGGAAGTCTGAGGACCTAAGGAAAACAGAAGTGGCCAAAAAAATATAATTCTTCATCTTATTGACAAATTGTGAACAAATATATCATTGGACACAGCTGGTATGCACTTGAGAGTACTTAAGGAAGTTAAATGTGTAGTAATTTATCTTATAACATATCTATTTCATCTGTCCAGAGGAGTCCAAAAAGTAGCCAATGAAATACCAATTTTTTTTTTTAAGGGCGAGGATTCATTGTGATCCAAGAAACTGTATAGGCTTATTAGTGTTCAAGTAAATTGAGGAGCAGTATTATCAAAAGATTCAAACATCAAAGATATAGAATGAGAAGTCCTGCTGAAAAAGAATCAATGTGATCTCTACAAAGCTACTGTAAGTTCTGTCCTACAAACTTCTTAATAGTTATTTGAGGATGTCAATAAACATGTGGCTGGTGTGAACTTCAAAAAGGCTTCTGACAAAGTCCCCTGGGAAGGGTCCTGAGCACATTTAGCAATCATACATTAAGAAGAGAGATACTCTTATGGACTGGTAACTTAGTAGAGAGCAGAAAGGAGAAAATAAAATAAATGGGCAAGTTCTTGAAACAGAGAGACAGAAACTGATAGATTCCTCAAGCCTGCGTTTGAATGGGTGCTTTCTCACTTGTTCGTTATCTGGAGTTGCGGTGAGCACTGAGGTAGCCGAGCTGGCTTGCAAAGACTAATTATTTAGGAAAACACAACAAAATACATAATCCATGAAGCAGTGATCTTTACTCAGCCAGCTCCAGAGCATAAAATACATTATGCAAGCTTTCAAAACTCCACTGGCTCTTCAGGCAATAAATGTTGATGATGTTAGAGTCACAGGCCTACATTCTATCTCAGGTGTTATTCTGTTGTCAGTTAAGATGGTATGGAGAGATTTCAATGCACGCAGAGAACACTCCCCTCCTTGGCTATGTGAGGACTAGGGGCAAAGGGCAATAATATACAGGTAAGAAAATTTCAACTCCATTAGCAACTGAAAAATAACTTCGCTTGAGATCCAGCTGTCCCTATACTGTCTGAAGCTAACTGCTCCTTTTCCCAGTGGGGAGGGCTCCAGAGCATCTGTCATGCTTGAGTTGTCCCTCCCTACTTGCTCCTAGTAGGCAGGAAATAGGAGACCTTTGGGCACTGCCCGCTGGCGAGGTCATCTGAGAGGGATGACCCCCTGGCTGGTCAATCTGTTTCCTGCCTACGCTCCTGGTAGGACGCTTTTCTTTGTCTTCCCTCCCTCCCTCCACGTGGCTGGAGCCATCTTTGTTAAATACCTCCCCCTTTAAAAAAAAAGCCTTTACCTTTAAATTGACGAATGGGGTCTACAGGCCAAGTGGAATGAGGAAGCAATTTATCCGTCTTGGAGGAGGTGGATGCTATTATCACCACCATAATCAGCAGCAAGAGGGCCAGAAGAGGCCAAGCAGGCAGCAGCCTCAGTGCTGCCCAGGAGCCCTCTGGAGGGAGGAATGGGCCCCGAGAGCCTCCCACTTCTGGTGGCAGAAGGAAGGGAGCCCCATCGAGCAGCGGCGGCAGGAAGAGATCGAAGAAGGGGGAGAAGACCACCGCCTCAGCCGCCACCAGCTGCGATCCGGTCCCGCTCCACCCTGCAGATGGGTAAGTGGCACCTGCAGATGGATAAACTGCAGGTGCCACTTATCAACGCACCCGTTTTGGCTTTGGTATCTTCTGCTATTTTTTTTAAAGATGGGGAAGATACTCTTAAGGTCTCCACGGACAGACATATGGATGTGGCTCTTAAGAGAGCCCACGAGGCCATCTCACTAGCCATTAGGGCCTCATCCACCGCTACTATGATGGCGAGGGGCCATGATTCAGTGGTCCAGGGATGCCTTATCAGATGTGCCTAAATCGCAAACCAGGATTAGGCAGGACCTCAACAAACTAATGAAGGCGTCCGCCTTCCTGGCCGACAGCAACCTGGACACAATCCAGTTGTGTCAGGGCACAGAGTGTGACAGTGGCTGCCAGAAGACAGGTATGGTTGAAATCGTGGAACGCGGGCTTCAAATCCAAACAGGACCTGGTGGTGTCCCCCTTTCTGGGGGAGAAGCTATTCGGAGAATCCCTGGAGCCTGTTCTCATGGAGGACAAGGACAAAAAAAAAAGAAAACCCTAGTGTTAGCCCACAGAAGGGAAGAGAGGAAATTCATGAGGCGATATTGCTTTTTTCGTGGCTCAGGAGGACAACAGGGCTCAATCTCAGCCTCAACCATGTCAGGGACTTCAGACCATCTAGATCATGGTGGGGCAAAAACAGATACCACCGCAGGAGTCAGCAGGGAGCCTCGGGAAAGAATTCTCAGGCCCAGCCCGCCAAAAACAACAATAAGAACCAGCAATGATGCCCCCCGGTGGGGGGAAGGCTTCAGGCCTTCGTGGGGGTATGGGATAACTCTACCTTGGACACATGGGTCCTGTAGTCAATCCGGCAGGGCTACTAGATAGAGTTCTCTCGGAGACCCCCACACCGGTTCATCCCCACACCATCCCCAGGAGACCCAGAAAAGTGCCACCTGATGGCGAGCACCATTCAACACCTCTTACATCTGGGCGCAATAGAAGAAGTACACAATGGAAAAAGGGCTGATTTTCTATCCTTTTCCCGGTTCCAAAGAAGAATGGAACCTGGAGGGCTGTACTGAACCTGAAAGGTGTGAACAAGTTCGTGTGGAAGCGCAGGTTCAGGATGGAGACGCTTTGCCACATTCTGGAAGCCATAAGACCGGGAGACTTCCTGTCATCTCTGGATTTGCAGGATGCCTATCTCCACATCCCAATCCATCAGGACCATCGCCAGTTTCTTCACTTCTTCTACGATAACAAGCGTTACCAGTACAAGGCCCTTCCCTTTGGCCTCTTGTCAGCTACGAGAGTCTTCACAAAAATCATGGTGGCCTTGGTGGCGTACTGGCGGCAATCGGGCTTGCATGTTTATCCCTACTTGGATGACCTCCTGATCCATTCAGCATCAGAACAGGGAGCTCAGAGGGAAATCCAACAGATCCTCGAAGACCTTCAGGAACACGGTTTTCAGCTCAACTTCGAAAAGAGTCTGCTGAGGCCCACACAGTCCATCCATCATCTGGGAGCAATGGTGGATTCAGCGAAGGGCGAGGTATTGCTTCCCGCAGACAGGATCGAAAGGATCCAGAAGGCTGTGCGCAGGGCAGATATGGGGGTCAGAGTGGACCTCATGTAGCTGGCCCATCTTCAGTGTCTGATGATAGCTACCATCGACTGTCTTCCATGGGTGAGGTTCCATGCCAGGAGGTTGCAGTGGTTCCTACTCTCGTTCCAGAAAGAGATCGCACTGAAGAGACATCGACTGGTGAGACTCCCAAGGGAAGTAGTGACATCACTCCAATGGTGGTTGTCGCCGGCCATTCATAGGGGACATCCACTATGGTGTCAGGACCGTATCCAGATCACCACAGATGCCAGCCTCAGAGGTTGGGGAGCCCACTGCAGTCCACACCTGGTGCAGGGACATTGGACAGAGGCGGAGGCAGCACACAGTATCAACTGGCTGGAACTGCAAGCCATCTGACTAGAGCTCATAGCCTTCGGGGACCTCATCAAGAACAAGGTGGTCCCGATACGAATGGACAGCACAGCAAAGGTGCACGTGAATTGCCAGGGAGGAACGAGGTCGTGGGCACTAATGACGGAAGCCACGCAACTGTTGAAGTGGGCCGAGGAGAACCTGGTGTCCTTAGAAGCAGAGCACCTCCAGGGCTCCCTCAATCTCAAGGCAGACTGGCTCAGTCAAACAGACCTCGATCAGGGGGAATAGAGTCTACATCCAGAGGTATTCAACGACATCACCCAAGTGTTGGGAGGCCCAGCAGTCGACCTGTTCATGTCCCCAGTGAACCTGAAGCTCCTGCGGTTTTTCTCTCGGTACCTGACAGAGGGGGCAGAGGCCATGGATGCTCTGATGACACCGTGGCCTCAGGACCTCCTCTATGCTTCCCCCCCTGGCAGCTCATACCCAGGGTCCTCAACAAGATTCGGAGTGAACGGGCAGAGGTGATCCTCATAGCTCCACATTGGCCACGAAGGTCCTGGTTCCCAGACATTATGGAGATGAGAATGACGTCTATGCCTCTCCCAGACCATCCCGATCTACTGCTGCAGGGGCAGGTTCACCATCCAGATCCAACCTGGCTACAGCTTCACACGTGGAAATTGAGAGGGAGATGCTAAGAGACAGAAGTTACTCCCAGATAGTAGTGGATACAATTCTGGCATCCAGGCAGGGGGCTACGCAAAGAATATATGAATACACCTTCAGAGTGTTTCAAAGATGCTGCAGGCAGAAGGGCATGGACTTCAGGGAAGTTAGGACAGCCACGCTGCTCCAATTCCTTCAGGACAGCATGGAAGTGGGGCTAAGGCCTAACACTATCAAGAGACAGGTAGCGGCTATCACATCCTTCTTGCCGCCCGAGCTCGCAGCGAGGGTATCAACTGACTCTCACCTCCGTTGATTCTTAAAAAGAACAACCTTGCCCCACCAACTGTCCACAGGTTCCCTTCCTGGGACATACATACAGTCCTCAAGGCCTTAACCGTGCACCCCTTTGAACCACTTAGGGAAGTGCCTTTGAAGTTTCTGACATGGAAGGTCCTGCTCCTGGTTGCGATAACCTCAGCACACAGGGTCTCAGAACTCGTGGCCCTGTTGATTCACAGGGAACTTTGCATTTTCAGACCGGACTCGGTGGTTCTTAGACATCATCCGAACTTTAAGCCCAAGGTGAATTCGGCCTTCGACAAGGCACAAGAATTGGTTCTATCATCGTTTTGCCCACATTCCGAGAGGGAACTAGAACGGATTTGGCATACTCTGGACATGCGCTGGGCTCTACACATCTATATCAGGAGAACCAAACCTTTTAGGGCTTCAGGAGCCCTATTTGTCTCACCTTACACAAAGTACCTGGGGAGAAAGGTATCCCCGTCCATGTTAGGCAGATGGATATGAAACTTCATAGCTTCATGCTATGAATCATTGAATCTAGTGGTTCCAGAGGGGATCACGGCGCATTCTACTAGGAGTGCCTCAACGTCGGCAGCCTGGGAAAAGGCTGCACCATTGGAAGAGATTTGCAAAGCGGCAACATGGAAGTCATCTTCTACCTTTGTGAGACACTACAGATTGGATAAGATACAATCAGTAGAGGCGGCCTTTGGCAGAAGAGTACTACAACACGTGACACAGATCTGAATTCAATGGACCTCGCCAGACCCACCCTGGGTTTCTGGAGCTTTAGTACATCCCAAGCATGACGGATGCTCTGGAGCCCTCCCCACTGGGAAAAGGAATGTTGGTCTTACCTGTGATACGTTCTTTTCCAGTGGTGAGGCGAAGAGCATCCGGACCCACCCATGGGTGAGGTAACCTGAAGACAGTCTGGCTGATGGACTATATGACTACTGCAAGTTGGACATTTGGGACTGGTTGAAGGTGACGACTGCATCACGATGCTATTATAGACTGACCAGCCGGTGGGTCGTCCCTCTCAGATGACCTCGCCGGTGGGCAGTACCAAAAGGTCTCCTATTTCCTGCCTACTAGGAGCAAGTGGGGAGGACAAGCCAAGCATAACGGATGCTCTTCGCCTCACCACTGGAAAAGAACGTATCATAGGTAAGACCAACATTCCTTTCTTAGGCAGAGAACACTGAATCATTAAGGAGGGTAAAACAAAACAACAGCAAAGTGCTCCAAAAGGATAAACCCAAACTGGGTGCGTGGCTTTAAAACAGCAAATAGAGTTAAATGTAAAGGAAATTTATCTCTGGCTTTTCTTCGCAAACAAAGATTCAGGAAGGACTCATCCCACGCTTTCTGCAAGCACGCTGATGACTAAAAAGACCAATCTGAGATAAACAAGTCCGGTTGCAGAAAGCACAGCTGAAGGTCTCCTTGGGTGATGTTTTTGGGTTGTGATTCTTTCTGCGTTGTCGTTTCTCTTCAAGACTTGTTCAGCGTGAGTTCTCAAATAAGGCTGCAGCATTGTGGATACTGCGTCTCCATGCCTCCTGATGTGAGGCCAGGGAGGACCACTGTTGGTGATCAATTTGGCCAAGCCTGAGATGTTGTTTCAGGGAGTCTTTGTATTGCTTTTTTGGAGTGCCCCTCTTACGCTGACCTGTGGCCAGTTCACTGTAGAGTAGTATTTTTGGGAGGTGATGGTCCTCCATCCTAGAAACATGCCCTGCCCAGCGCAGCTGCGTTCTCAATATCATGGCCTCAATACTGGTGATCCCTGCTTGCTCAAGGACAGCAACATTCATCACATAGTCAGTCCAGTGTATATTTAGGATTGTGCATGAACAGTGCTGATGAAAGCGCTCGAGGAGTCGTAGGTGGTTGGGGCAAAATATGGGCCAAAAGTCCTATTGAGTATGCATGAATACAATCTGAGCAGGCACTCACCAAACAACAAAGAACCTGTTTACATGGCAAAAATGTCCTGTGATGAACTCGTGATGAATCCTGGTTCTTCACATGTTCATCGTGACGATCTCAAGCTTTTCAGAAGGGGGGCCACCAAATATCCTCCAAGGAGTGTGACTTTCCATCCCTCAGTTTGTCCCGTGTTTTTAAAAAAGTCTCAGGAGGTTGTGGAAAATCGGTTATGTTAATAGGTTGGGACAAAATATCTTGGAGTAGGAGATGGCCAGAAATTGAGGTGGGCAGGGGCGGGCACAGAGTTCAAAGAAGGAGGAGTCAGACATCCTGTTCAATGGAATTTTACATTGCCAACCTCTCAGCTCCAAGAAAGCCTTATCTGTTTCCGCTCCCCTCCCCGGCTGAAAGCAAAGCCTTCCCTCCTGGCTGCGTGGAGGTTTGTGTGTGTCTGTGCCGTCTGTCACCACGTTCAATGGATTTTCACATTGCCAACCTCTCAGCTCCAAGAAAGCCTGTCCGTTTCCCCTCCCCTCACCGGCTGAAAGCAAAACCTTCCCTCCTGGCTGCATGGAGGTTTGTGTGTGTGTGTGTGTGTGCCTTCAAGCTGCCTATTGATTTATTGCAATCCCACGAATTTCATTGCAAGTTCCTTCCTCTGAAATACAGCCTACGGTTCCTGGTATTCAAGAGTGATTCTTGTGGGTTCTTAAAGACAAACAAGTTTTATTTGGCATTAACCTCTGTGGATTAATGGAGTTGGAGATCCTAAGGCAAGCCCATCAGGGGATTTTTTTAAAAGGAATTGTGCAGAGGGGGTTGCCTTCACCTTCCTTCTATGACCAATGCAGAAGCTTGAGCAAACATATGTGGTAGCCAATAGCATCGTTCATGGCGGGAAACTCCACAGGAAATACGTCACCAAGGCTGTGAAAAAATGAGTAATCGCATCCTTGACTGACAGCTAATATATATATATATCCCAGAAACTTTTCCCGTGTAAACAAAAGAAACAAAACAAAACAAAACATAGGATACTATATCTTGGGATCTTGCTTTTGTCACAGTAAAGGTTGTTGTGTAAACAGCAATCCTGGGATATTGTTCATCCCGGGACAAATCATGTAAACAATAAAAGACAAACTCGGGATGAGGATATCTCAGTGTTCCCCGGGATAAAAACTGTTGTGTAAGTGAGCCCAAGCAGATCTTGAAGTCAGAGTTGATATCTTGATCTATATGCCATTTGGCATGCAGCAGCTGTTAAAGGGGTAAATTCTATGGTGGGGATCACTGGGAGCAATATCAAAAAATAAAACTGCCAATACCACGATATCCTTATATAATAATACTGCTACCACATTTGAATTACATTGCACAGTTCTGGTTACTGCCTCTTAAAAAGGACAGGTTGCTTACCTGTAACCACAGATCTTCGAGTGGTCTTCTGTGAATTCACACAGTTGGGTTGTTCCTGTGCCTGAGCAGAGCATAGGGAACCTTCTGGTATCGCTAAGCAGAATGTGCATTGATACATTTTTGGTGGTAACTCCAGCCACACTAACGGTCCCTTAAAAGGTGTTCCTGCCTAGTTCCCCTCAGTTCCTTGAATGACGCCGCAATCAGCAGCATCGGGAACATTAAGCACATATGCAATAGCAGGACATAGAGGGGAGGATGGGCAGGTCTGTGTGAATTCACAGAAGACCACTCGAAGATCTATGGCTACAGGAAAGCAACCTGTCCATCTTCATGGTCTCTGTGAATCACACAGTTGGGTAGATTAGCAAGCTTCCTCACTGGAGGAGGAGATGTCCTGTACATCAGTAGGCGAGGACCACCTCATAAGTTAACTAAGAAGGGGATTTACTGACAGCACATTCTTTGAGCATTAATCAATTCAGCAATGGAATAAACCAGTCAATAATTCAACAATGAAATAAACTCACTCAGTGGATGGAGAACAGAAGGACTGCCCTCCCAAATGCGGCCGCGCTCCTAGAACGAGTGTCTAGTCTGTAATGTGAGATGAATGTCAATGGTGAAGACCAAGTCGCAGCACAGCAGACGTCCTCTGGGGCACCCCAGAGAGGAACGCAGTAGAAGTGGAAACAGCTCTCGTAGAATGTCCCCGGGCCCGTGGAGGCAAAAGCTTCTTGGCCAGTTCATAGCAGAGAGCAATGGTCGATGTCACCCACTTTGAAAGACACTGCAACGAGATCGGTGCACCTCGCTTCGAAACAGCATAAGAGACAAAGAGCTGAGGTGATTGACAGAATGGAGCAGTCCGTTGTATGTAAAGTGCAAGCGCCCTCCGCACATCCATGGAATGGAAGGTACACTCGAATTTGTCCTTCGGGTCCTGCATTAGATAGCCAGGATGATGGGTTGTTAAGGTGAAAGCTGCAGACAACTTTGGGAAGGAAGGAAATGTCTGGCCTCAGCACCACCTTATGCTTGTGGAAGCAGGTATACGGGGGGTCCAACCGTAAGGCACACAGTTCTCCAGCTCGACGAGAAGAGGTGATGGCAACTAAGAAAGCAAGTCTTCCAGGACAATAGCCTCAGATTGGTAGAAGCCATGGGTTCGAAAGGTCATCTCACCAGTTGGGAAAGGACAAGTTCGAGGCTCCAGGTCAGAGTGGGATCGAGCACTGGGGGATGGAGATTGATATTACCCTTCAGGAACTTCTTCACCATTGGGTCCTGGAAGGGAGACAGTCGACCCCGAGCTTGGAATTCGACGGAGACAGCCGCCAGATAGCCTTTGAGAGGTGAAACCGAGAGCCCCGCCTCAGACAAGTGGAGGAGGAATTGGGGGACCATCGGTACCGAGCAAGATTGAGCGTCCAATCCACGGTCCGCCAGAAACCCCTCGAAACAGTTCCACTTGTACAGGCAGGCTCTCCGAGTGGAAGGCTTCCTAGCAACATCAATAACCGCCTGGACTTCTCGAGGTAGAGGGGAAGAGACGGCATGAGACGGATGGGGACTCACAGGCGTATCCTCCAAGCCATCAAGCGAAGTGTGTCGAGGTCAGGATGCCTGACCTTTCATTGCTGAATGGTGACCAGATTGGCCTGGTTCGGGAGGTGGAGGAAACACCATCTGGACAGAAGCAGCAACAGTGTGAACCACAGTTGCCGGGGCCACCACGGAATGATCAAGATCGCATCCGATCGGTCCTGACGTAGCTTGGCGACGACCCTCGTCAATAGCGGGATCGTGGGAAAGAGGTATAGGAACGATCCGTTCCATTGAAAAAGGAAAGTGTCCCCTCTGGAATCCCTGTCCTTTGCTCTGGAGCAGAACTGGTCACAGTGCTTGTTCTGAGCAGTCGCAAAGAGGTCTATCAGTGGAGTCCCCCATCGATGGAAAAGGTCAGCCACCACACGTCGATGGAGCATCCACTTGTGTACGCCGGCACTGGAACGGTTCAGTCCATCTGCAAGAATGTTCTCCTCTCCAGGTAGATGGATGGAGTGGAGGAGAATGTCCCTTTGGATGCACCAGTCCCAGATCTGAAGGGTGAGCTGAAGAAGCTGGAGGGACTTGGTGCCTCCCTGCTTGTTCAGGTAATACATGACAGAGGTGTTGTCCATGAGGAGAAGCACGGTCTTGCCCCGCACCAACACTTCGAAGGCCCGAAGTGCCTTCTGAACCGCAAGGAGATCCAATACGTTGATGTGTAGCTCCTGTTCTTCGGCACTCCAGGAACTCTGGATCTTGTGGGCTCCTAGGTGGGCTCCCCAGCTCTGAAGAGATGAATCCGTAGTGAGGGATACATCTGGTTGAGGAGGGTTGAACGGAACGCCATAGAATACATTGGTCGGTGCTAACCACCAGTCCAGGGAGCGGTGGACGAAGCAGGGCATCGTCAGGAGTGTCCCGGGGGAGTCTTGTAGATGGTTGAAGACTTCCAGAAACCAAGGTTTGAGCGGTCAAAACCAAAGCCTGGCTAGGCGAACGACTGATGTAGTGGCTGCCATGTGCCCCAACAGGACTTGTATGGGGTGTGCTTGGACCCGTCGGGAGCAACGGCATTTGTGAATCAGGAACCAAAAGGTGTCAAAACGATCCGTGAGAAGGTATACTGCTGCCGAGATCAAATCCAGTCAAGCTCCTATAAATTGGATCGATTGAGTCGGGGCCAACTGCCACTTTTCCATGTTCACAAGTCCCAGCATGTCTAACACATCTAGGGTAAGAGCAATGTCCATCTCGAGTTGGTGCTAGGAATTTGCCACAATTAGCCAATCGTCTATGTAGGGAAAGACCACCACATCATGCTGCCGAAGGAATGCAGCCACTGTCGCCAAACACTTCGTGAAAACCCTCGGGGCCATGGACTGTCCGAAGGGGAAAACATGGAAGTGGTAGGCATCATCCCAATCTGGAACGCCAGGAACCTCCTGTGGGAGGGGTGGATCCCGATGTGGAAGTAGGCATCCTTGAGGTATATGGATGCAAACCAATCCCCTTGTTGAAGGAGAGGAAGGATGGTAGCAAGGGTAATCATCCTGAACTTCTTTGGGGCACTGTACCAGCTCAGTCCCCTGAAATTGAGAATGGGACAGCGGTCTCCATCCTTCTTCGCAAGAAGGAAATATCTGGAGAAGAAGCATTGGTGATGGATCTTGGTGTCCACGGGTTCAATGGCCCCTTTTTGAAGAAGCATCTGAACCTCCTCAATGAGGGGAGGGGAGCGCGGCATGGGACGGACCTGACCTGTCAGAGGCAGTTCATCGAATTCAATCCAGTAGCCGTGTTGTACAATCTAAAGTACCCAGCGATCCTATATTATTGAGGACCAGGCGTCCTGGAACAATGACAGGAGGTCTCCAAACAGGGGGTCTAAAAGAAAAGGTAAACATCAGAATGAGGACAAGCCAACTCAGATCCTCCTGTTGCCTTGATCCTTAGATTTTTGCTTGGAGGGCAGGTGGTAGTGGGAGATGGATCCCTGGCTCCTCACCGATGAGGCAGACGACATCGGCTGCTGGAACCTAGAGTGCCTGGAGGATTGAGGTGTATTGCCTCGTCTAAAAGACTGGCTGTAGGAGGAGGCATGCCAGCCCGAACGGTGTTTGGGATGGTAAGCAGAAGATGAGGACGATGGCATACCGTGCTTCTGTGCGGTTGTCCTCAATTTCTGCGTAAACTCAAGCTTTTCATCCGTCGACCCACTGAAGAGGCCAGAGCTGTCAAAAGGCATATCATCAATGGTCGCAGCGGCTTGTGTAGAGAGCCCAGACAACTGAAGCCAAGCTTGGTGCTGCAAGGCAACAGAACCTGTCACAGTTTTGGCTACACAGTCAGCTACGTGCCTTGACGAATTCATTTGTTGCCCTGCGAGCAGTTGGGCCTCCACCTGGATGGCCTCAGCCAGTCGTCGCCTCTCCTCTGGCAGGCCTTGGATGAGGGGCACCATCCTCTCCCACAGGACCTGCCGGTAGGTCCCCATACACGCCGAGTAATTGGTAATTCGGAAGCTGAGCACAGCAGCCGAATATATCTTTTTGCCAATAATATCTAACTTCCTTCCCTCTGGGTCCGAAGGAGTAGACTGTGCCCGATGTTGTCTCCTAGGCTGCACTGCTTCAACCACCACCGAGTTGGGTCTCGGGTGCTCCTGCAGCCATTCGATGCCGGCCCCAGCCACTCGGTATAGTCGGTCAATCCTCTTCGAAGTCAAAGGGATCGAAGATGGATTTTCCCATGAACCCTGCATCAACTTCAGAAGAGACAGGAGGACCGGAATGCAGGTAGCCGGGGGAGCCTTCGATTTGATCCAGTGGTGGATTGGATCAACCGGCTCGGACTCCTCGGTGACCTTAAGCTCCAGGGCATGTGACATGTGCACCACCTGCTCTGAGAAGGAGTGGACATCATCTGTAGGAGAGTCCAAGTCCTCATCCAGCAGTTCCAGCTGGGGGGATGGCAAATAACGTAGGTACTCGTCAGAGGATTCGGATTAGACCAACGAGTCATCGACGGAGATGGACTACGGCGGTGGCCTTGCAGGGACGATGTGCGAGGTGGCAAAGTCAGAGGCAATGGAGGAAGCGGGCAGAATGGAGATACTTGGCAGCTCATGTCTTTCAACATCAGCTTTGATGGGTCCTTGGCAGGAAAGACCCTTATCCAGGCCGTGAAAAGAAAGACGGGGTGGAGACAGCAACAAGGCGTGACAGATTGCTACTTCGGTGGTCAGTTGAAACACACGCTCCCCAGAGAGGTCAGGACTTGACGGCTTAGTCAGAGTCACAGTGAAAACAGACCTGGCAAGGTCATAGGTTCCGTACGCCGGTTCATCCTCTTGAATCCAAGAGGTGGCTCATCGTCAAGACCCCGAGCAGCAGTAGAGGAATCCCAAAGCAACTCCGACTGGGACACAAGCAAGGCAGATGAAAGACCCTGAGCTCATGGAGAGACCTCTGCTTCCTCAGCAGACCCCACTTCAACTTCGACGATCTCCAAGGAGGGGGTCGGAGTGACAGCTCTGGACCAGGGCTGCTCGGTACCACGTCTCGGTCCCGAGGCAAGGGTTGAGGCTGCGGTACAGCAGGGATAGGTTGCTGTGCAGGTGGAGCAGGTGTCGGTGCAGCAGACAAAGTGGCCTCCGGGCCCCGTGTGGCCTCCTTGGGCCTCTCCTCAGCCTGAGTACGCTTAGCCTTCTTCTTAAGGGCTTTACCCTTGGAAGATGCAGAAGACTCTTGGTCTCGGCCACCATCCTTTGAACCCGATCGATCCTGAGACTTAACCTTGGATCCGACGAATCTGAGGAGGCTTGATCCCCAGCCGGGGCAGGCCTGGTGGCATACTTGTGAGAGTGGAGCACAGCCTCTGGATCGGATGCCACCAAATGTCACTGAGATGGACTCTGTGAGCAGCGGCGCTTGGCCTGAGGAGACTTCAACGAGGGGGACCGCCCCCACTGTTGCGGTGAGGTCCCTTGTCCCACGACGGGGGTCGAGGAGGCAGATTGGATTAAAGCCTTTTCGTAGAGAAAAGACTTGAGGCAGGAGGATCGGTGCTTCCGTGCCTGCGGCGTAAAGGCCTTACACTGCACACATGCATCCACATTATGCGACTCACCCAGGCAGATCAAGCAGCGTGAGTGACCGTTGGAACTGGGTAATTTTGCCTGGCAGATGACACACTGTTTGAAGCCAGTTTTAGTGGCCATGGCAACACAACGGAGATCAAATCGCAGTCAGAAACCATCCGGGTCAAGCCAAATCAGAGATCAGAACCAAGTCCAAGGGAGCGCGAAAATCGTCGTCAGAAATCCAAGTCAAGCCAAAAAGTCAGAGTAGAACCATAAGTGATAGGAGAGAGAATCGTCGTCAAAAAATCCAATCCAAGTCAAAACCAAAAGCGAAAGTGAGTACAACTAGCGAGCAAAGGTTCCTTCGAGCTGCTAACGTGGCGGAAAAAAAGGAACTGAGGGGAACAAGGTAGGAGCACCTTTTAAGGGACCGTTAGTGTGGGCGGAGTTACCGCCAAAAATGTATCAATGCACATTCTGCCTAGCGATACCAGAAGGTTCCGTATGTTCTGCGCAGGCACAGGAATAACCCAACTGTGTGATTCACAGAGACCACGAAGAAGATCTATGTTGTGGGACTGGCAAAAGTGCAAAAAAAAACCCCACACAAAAACGCATAACCAAAGGGAGCAGCTCCCTTATGAGAAAAGGTTACAGGACCTGGGGCTGTACAGCTTAGTAAAATGAGAGTGGGAAATTATACGTAACAGGAAGAAAACAGAAAGGGAGAATTTTTAATTCTTAATAGTAGAATTCAGGACTGTCCACTGAAGGCAAATGGTGGGAATATAAGCAAAAATGAAAGAAAGCACTTCCTTTTTAAAGCCACCCAGGTTGCTTAGTCGTTTAAAGCCTCAGTAACTGGTAGTTTCATACCATGCATGTTCTTTTAAAAATTATTTTAAAAGTAACTGGACTGTTTTACTGTTGATAGAAAAACATGGGAAAAGACATTTACTCCACAGAGAGACAGAAACTATTTCAAGCAAAGTGCAAACATAAATGAAAGATAAAAGAAAGGATTGGTCACTTGTGCATGCCATGCTAGAAACACAAGGTCCCAAGGAAAGACAATTTAAAATGCTACAGAAATAATCAAAAGCACATAGTTTTCACTGCACATATTTGTGTTTTAAACACAACCGCAACATTTAAAATGCTGCAATCCTGTACACAGCTGAGTGAAACGTGGTTTATATCACAGCAGACACGCACAGAACTGTGCTGTTGTGCCCTGGTAAATCAAACGCATGGGACTTGTATATGAAATATGTGATGCATCAAGATGAATGAGAATGCAACAAAACAATGACTTTTGAAAAGAGAAAGGTGGGGGGCATATTGTGTGAAATCTAATTACCGGTAATGCATCTACTACTGCTCCACATTTTCCTACAATCCTTTATTAAAGTGACCCACAGGAAAAAGGTCATTAGGAAACAAAAAAGGTGAAAAGTTATAGATTTGCATACTTGTGATAAAGAGGTACAATTAGAGACATACAAGGGGGGGGGAGAGACCTGTTCGGCAGTGGAACACACTCCCTCGGAGCGTGGTGAGGTCTCCTTCCTTGGAGGTCTTTAAACAGAGGCTGGATTGCCATCTGTTGTGGATGGTTTGATTGAGATTTCCTGTGTGGCAGGGGGTTGGACTGGATGGCCCTCGTGGTCTCTTCCAACTCTGCAATTCTATGATTCTGTGATTCTATGTTCCCTCTATTCTCCCCCTTCAACTCACAAGGACCTTTCCCTCAGTTTTCCGAGATGAAATTTTTACTCACTGAAGAACAGTGTGAATATTTTTGTGTGTGTGAAAGACCAATTTACCATTAGAAAATGGCAATTCCTGCTTATACTACAAACATATAGTGTGGGTATAAATCCAAGCCAGCATGGTGTAGTGGCTTGAGCATTGGACTACTACTCTGGAGACCAGGGACTGAACAAATCTTGCCAAGAAAATCCTGTGACAGCATTGCCTTAAGTCCGAAATGAATTGAAAGCACACAACATCATCATCATCAACAACATTTCTTTACTTAGATGGTGCTGCCACCTTCATGAGAGAATACATGATGTTTATGTTTTGTAAACTGCCTTCAAGACAAAATTTGAAGTCCCTATTTTTAACTTCTATTGTTCTTGTTTCTCAGGTAACAAAAACTAAGAAATATCAGGGCAGGTAGCATAGCTGCAGCTTTCACTCTCTACTACAGAATGTATTTGCAATATAGTTTTAGAAGTCTGAGGCACTTATACTGTTGAGGCTGCAATTTGATATGCACCTATTTGGGAGTAAGGACCATTAAACAAAATGAGTTTTACTTCTGAATAAATGCACACAGAAGTGTTCTGTAAATTCCATAAATATGCCAAATATCAGTTTTATATAAACAATCTATTTTATAATGTTAAAGCATTGTGTAGAATCACAGAATCATAGAGTTGGAAGAGACCACAAGGGCCATCTAGTCCAACCTCCTGCCATGCAGGAATACCCAATCAAAGCACTCTTGACAGATGACCATCCAGCCTCTCACTAAAAACCTTCAAATAAGGAAACTCCACCACACTCCAAGGCAGAGCATTCCACTACCAAACATCTCTTACTGTCAGGAAATTCTTCCTAATTTTAGGTGGAATCTCTTTCCCTGTAGTCTGAATCCATTGCTCTGAGTCCTAGTCTCTGGAGCAGCAGAAAACAAGCTTGCTCTATCCTCAATATGACACCCCTTCAAATATTTGAACGTGGCTATCATATCACCTCTTAACCTTCTCCTCTTCAGGCTAAACATACCCAGCTCCATAAGTTGCTCCTCATAAGGCATGGCTCCCAGACCTCCCACCATTTTGGTCACCCGCCTCTGGACACCTTCCAGCTTGTCAATATCCTTCTTGAATTGTGGTGCCCAGAACAGAACACAGTATTCCAGGTGACGTCTGACCAAAGCAGAAAAGAGTGCCACTATTACTTCCCTTGATTTAGATACTCTACGTCTATTGATACAGCCTAGAATTGCATTTGCTTTCTTAGTTGCTGCATCACACTGCTGACATGTTCAGCTTGTGGTCCACTAAGACTCCTAGATAGATCCCTTTCACATGAATGTTACCTAGTTTCTCTAAATGCCTATTACCCCCATTGTTTCATAGTTTTACACTGGTATGTGCAATACACAGGAATAACCATATAAATAAGAGCTAATTTAGAAATACAGGGCAAGGGTAGACTAAAGCTCTAAGCCTTGCTAGGTAAACATTTACAGGTGCATACAACTACATTTTAACAAAAAGACAAAATTGATTTGGGATAGCATATATAAGCCAAAGGAAGAAATTATACTGGATATATAGGTTAAAACAGGAAACCTATGGGAAGTAAATGCTAATGTAAAAAAATATAATTCAAGAGGAAAGGGCACAAATAGTGGACATGATTGCTCACTGGGTGCTCTCTCTTGCACATAAGAGCCCAGTCAGCCCCATCATTTTCTAGGAAGTTTAGGCAATGAACTGCTAGGGACATCTACGAGAGCAATAGTGGAAGAAGAGCTATGACTACATAGTCTACATTCAGTCACACTTGAGCCCATTTTAATGCCTATTTCACTGCAATAGTGGTAGTAAAGCTAACTTATTACAAAATCTCATTGTTAGTCCTGACTAGAGTAGAGCAGTTGAATCAATTGGATTTACAACAGGTTGACTCAGCATTCAAAAATGGATTCAATAAGTCCTACCTACTGAGTCCTACCTACTGTAGGTAGGACTAACCCACAAGATTCCAGCTTTAGTTTATCATGGCTATTTCACTGAGTCAGAATTGGCCAGGAAAGATGTTTGCAGGAGCAAAGTTGATAATAAGTGACCATTCCACCTGGTCAATAATGTTGCAGTTTTTAGATGTAAGAGGCAGTGTAACATGGCAGTTTGTGTGTTGGACTAGGATTCAGGGAGACTACAGTTCAAATCCCAGCTTGACTATAGAAACCCACTGGGTGACCTTGGCAAGTCATACAGCCTCAGAGAAAGGCAATAGCAAACCGCCTCTGAACAAATCTTGCTGAGAAAACCTGTGATAGGTTTGCCTTAGGGTCAGCATAAGTCTGAAATGACTTGAAGGCATACAACAAGCAAGCATTTAATTTAGGAGCTGATAACTCGGTCTTCTTATTTCTCTTCTCCAGTCCACATTTCCTTTCTGTCACATCCTAGTTTCTATTTACATATATTTTAAACTATAAAGCACACTGGAAAACTTGATAGGAAGGTAGTAAGTCAATAAGTATTGTAACATAATTCTTAACCCCAAATTCTTTGGTAAGTTCCTCATGTCTACAAAAGGATTTAAATTACTGTCTTTTGTCTCAGCTCCACATGGACAGGAAGCAGGAGTGGCCTCTGCCTGCATGGGACCCCTCACCTGAAGAGCACAAGTAACATCTGAAAAGGCATGTAGGCCTTTGGCTCCAACACTGTCACTTTTATTTTTATTTTTTAAATTTAACATCTGTTGCCTGAGGAAGAAGCCAGTACAGCTTCGCAAGTCTGCATCATGTGTTTTGCAATTGGTTGACTAATAAAAGTATTACCTTTTTGTGGATTGTGGATTTTATTTTACTACAAACATTTAGTGAAACATGGGGTATGTGAGATGTGCACTGAGCACAGAGTAAGAAGGAAAGCTAGTTTTGGAAAAAATATACCTACAGTGCATATTAAGTAAGTGAGTGAGTGTGTATGTGTCTTCAAGCTGCCTGTCAACTTACAGGGACCCCATGAATTTCATAGGGTTTCCTTAAGCAAGGAATACTCAAGAGGGGTTTTGCCATTTCCATTCTACGAAATATAGGCCACAACATGTTGGTGGTCACATAGCCAAGTATTAACCAAAGATGATCCTGCTTACTTTCCAAGATCAGATGGGATTTGGTGGATTTAGGGTATTAAATACCCACCTCAAAAGGGCACAGGAAACTGAGGTAAGCTTGGCCTCTAAGCAGATCCTCAAGAACTGGCACCATCCTGGGAACAAAGGGTTTGGCAGAAGTCAAGAAGCTGGTAGAATAAAGAATGGCAAGGAAAAGTTTGTCAGCCCTTTAGGACTGTCGCAAAGTTCTATCCTTAAATTTACTAGATCTTAATCTAACCCCATAATCATAGACAAAGAACAGAGACTGTGACTAAACAAATGACACACAAACATGACACATTGTCAACATTTATTAATTCATGTGACTATTGCTTTGAGCTCTCCACATTTGTAGACTGTTTGACAATCAACTGACTGAGGTCTATTTCCTTAAAAAAGATTTGTAACCTTTTCTAGACAGATCAGGAGCAATCATTACTTTTTTAAGGCCTTCAGACATGTCTTCATTTCTTTTGACATGTTTCTTCACAACCATATGGTGAAGACTATAACAATAACTCACGAAATGCCTTATTGTTTTATAGAATGATGTCTTCAGAACTCACCCCTACGGACCTACCTAATCACTTAAGCAACTGATTCTAATTACAGCTGTCCCTTTATATTCACTGGGGTTTGGTTCCAGAACCCCCGTGGATACCAAAATCCGTGAATATTTAAGTCCCATTATATGCAATGGCATAGCAAAATGGTGTCCCTTATATAAGATGGCAAAATCAAGGTTTGCTTTTTGGATTATTTTTTTTTTTAAGAATATTTTCAAGCCGTGAATACCAAATCCTGAATATGGAGGGACAACTGTATTTCCTTAAACTGTGCTGAAGCAAACAAGGAGCCACTGTCTTTTGTACTTCAATTGCAGGGATGTGCAAGCTGACAGGAACACAGTTAAACCATGGATCTGCAATCTCTGATTTGTTTAACATGTCTGAACTTAATAGGAGTCAGCTCTTCCCTCCCTTAACAAGCCAGAGAATAAAAGTACAATATTCCTGCCTCTAACCCTAACTTGTTAGAGGTATCAACTTTTCTACAGGGACAGCTCCTGGCAGGTTCCATCTCCATGCAAAAAATAAACCATTGGCCAAAGGTTTGTGTTTCTTTAGCTTATCTCATTCCAGACTGATCCATGAACATGCATTAGCATGCTGCATGTATTTGAAAAGCTAGAGATTCCACAAATACCTGTTGTTGTTTTAATTTTTTTGTTAAGAACTTTCTAATACATTAAAAGAAAGAGAAAAAAGATGCCAAAAAATACAGGAAAAAGAAAAAATTTACATTAGCTTCCAACTTTTCTAACAATGGTTATACATCCTACTATGTGAAATAACTTCTGTTATAGTATTAGTCATACACTTCTTCAGCTTAACCAAATCTATCACTTATTAAAACCCACAGTTAACCTGTTATTCTCATTTTTCTGCAAGGAGACAATCAAAGGTTTCCAGTATTTTATAAATGTCACCAATGATTTCCCCCCCTCTAATCAATATTGATACTTTCTCCATTTCAGCTAGGTCAGTTAATTTCAGCAACCAGTCCTCATTTGTTGGTATTTCAGTGTTTTTCCATTTCTGTGCACACCTTGCTGCTGTGGTCTTATAATGTAGTAATCGTCCATATTTCTTCTCCATTTGGCCACCCATCAGTCCCAATAAAAACAATTCAGATTTCAATTGACCTTCAAAATCTCTGTGTCAGACTATGTATTTGTTTCCAAAATTTCTTAGTCTTCTCACAAGTCCACCACATATGATAAAATGTCTCAACCTGCTGCTCACATTTCCAACATACATCAAAAACACCTTTATGCATTTTACCCATTTTTTCTGGAGTCAAATACCAACAATACACCATTTTATAAAAATTCTCCTTAGGATCATAACGTAATGTGAATTTCACTCCTTTAGAACATGTTTTATCATTCTTCCATCTGTATGTTATATCCAAAGTTCTGAGCCCACTTTATCACACAATTTTAACTTGTTCCTCTACTAACCCAAATTTTAACATCTTGTTTGTACATCTTGCCAATCAAATTATCATCATTTGTGCATGACTGTATCTCAAATTCAGATATGTTCTTTTTCAAATCCATACATTTTTTTCATCTGAAAACTTCCAAATAATTATAAGAGTACCATTGCACTCTAACCCTCTATCAATAATTTTTCATTTGACTTAATTCTGTATTATTCTTGATCAAATTCCAAAAAATCATGGTAAGTTAGCCATTTCCTTTGCTGATGTTTCTTCCTACAGAAGGCTACATATGTTGAAACCTATAAAGGCATCTTAGTTTGTATCTATTCCATATTCTTAACAAGGCATGGCTCACAAAATTATTATTAACATTTGCATTCACTTTAGCTTTACTGTACTATAAATATCCATACCACCCAAACCTCTCAGGTCATGCCCTTCTAGATCCAATAACCTTTTGTAAGTCAACACAATCCAATTTTTGAAGCAAACTAAACAGTATGCAAAAAAATATGTTTTAAAATCTAGTACTCCCAGTTTCCCTCTTTGTTTTGCATCTTGAAAACTTCATATTGAACTCTCAGTGTCTTGCCTTGCCATATACATTTCAATTAATCTCTCTGCCACTGCTTAAATTGCTCACCATTGGTCAAAATCAGTATTGTCTGGAATATAAACAAAACATTCATTTTGATCACTGATATCTCCCACAAAGTGATAACTTATGTTTCACCCATCAGTGCAAGTACTTCTTAATATTTTCATGTCTTAACATAATGGTTCTTCAGTAACATACAATTCATATTTGTCATAGTAATGCCTAAGTATTTTACCTTTTTCTCAATTTTAAAACCCAACTTTCCTATCAGTTGTATTTGATCCTCTTATCTCACCTATTTTGTTAACATTATCATCTTTTGCCTATTGATCTTAAATCCAGCCAACTCTCCTAAATCTTTTAATGTCTCCAACAATACGGTCCAGAAGGTTTTCCAACACAATCACTAAGTATCTGCAAGTGCCCTTAATTTTTATACCTTCAGTTCTCTCATCTTGTCTTATAACTCTGTTCAAAACCTCCAGAAGTAAAATAAACAAAAGGGGAGAGAGCAGCCATCCTTGTCTTGTACCTTTTCGTATTTTACATGGTTTTGTTAACTCTCCTTTGACCAAGATTTGTGCCTTCTGTATGTCATAAATCACTTAATAGAACTAAGAAAATTATCCCCAAAACTAATCTTTCCTAGAATTCCAAATAAAAATACCCAGTTCAAATTATCAAATGCTTTTTCAGCATCCAGCATTCAGTGCTGCCTGTTTTTTTTATCAAGTATTCCAAAATATCCAAAATGCATCTGATGTTTTCAGTAAAAAGCCACACTGGTCTCTGTGAATAAAACATTGTAAAATTATACTCAGTCTTTCTGATAAAATGATTGTAAAAATCCTATAATCATTATTCAATAATGAGATAGGCCTGCAATTTTTAATTACTGTCAGGTGTTGTCCCTCTTTCAGTATTAATAATGTAGTTGCCTCTTTCTAAGTCTCTGGAATCTTCTCATTCCGAAGAATCGAGTTCAGAGTTTATTGTAGTGGTAATAGAAGGTATTCCTCAAAACATTTATAATAAGCAGCAGCCGAGCCATACAGTCCAGGTGCTTTACCAATCTTAACCTTCTTAATTGCTTCAAATACCTCTCTCACCATTATAGAAACACTGAAAATCTGTTTTCGTGAATCTGCAAATCAATGGTAAATTTTGGCTATTCTCTACCTCTACCATTTTCAACAATATTTGTTGCCTTTATATAGGGAGGAATAATATCTATGAAGTATCTATGAAACAACTTTTGGATATTTACATTGTCAGTAATTAACTCATTCCACTCTTGTATCTTTAAGATTATCCCCCCCCCAATCTCTTTTCTTGACTTGACTGCCAGCCATTTCCCTGGCTTATTTGCAAATTCAAAATTCTTTTGCTTTGAATAATGTATCTTTTCATCAATCTCACTCGCAGATATCACTGACAGCTGTCTCTGTAAGATCTTAATTTGATTAATCACCACATTTATAGAGGGGTTTTTCTTTAATTCTTCTTCCTTTCTTTTTATCTATTCCAAAAGTAACTGGATTCTTTCTAGCCTCTTTTTTAAACTACAAATTCTGTTGTATAAAACATTCTCATGAATGCCTTACTCGTATCCCATACCATTCTAATATCACTGTCCTTATCAAAGTTGTCCTTAAAAACAATTTGAATTTGTTTTTATATTTTTTTACAACCTTTTCATCCTGAAGAAGAGTTTCACTCAATCTCCAGTTGGAATTACCTCTTTTGCATTTTCAAATTAAAGTCACCAGATTATACTCAGAAAAAAACCTTAGATTAAGTCTCCATTTTAATAATTCCCTTAAGTAAGGTCTTGGAAATCAAAAACTTATCAATTCTTTAAAAAGATCTGTCTTTTGGGGGGGGGAGTACATTCTTTAGAATCTCCATATTTAAATCTCCATGCATCAACCAATCCCAAATTGTGTATTAATTCAAAGAAAGATTTTGAGAGTTTACCTTGCAAAACTTGATGTCTTTCTCAGAGGTCCTATCCATTTGAGGGGGGGGGGGTAATTCCATGCCAATCTTCCCCCCAAAATCCAATTTTCATAAGAATGATTCAATACTTTGTCCATTAACTTGTTATTTTTTTAAAAAAAAAAACACCTTAATTTTCTCTAAGAGCATAAAGCCCTACCACAAGAATTTTAATCCCTTGCACTGTTTCTTGATCTGGCCCCCCACATTCCTCTCTGTTCATCTTCATTTTTTTTTTGTATTCAAATGCTATTTTTCTTATCAGAGAGACAAATTCCTTACTTAATTTAGGATGATATAGGCATGTTGTATCTTTCTCTTTGATGTGTATCTCTTGTAGGCAAATTATATCTTGACTAAGTTCGTTCAAATAGTGAAATATTTTCTTCCTTTTCTAGGGTGTGTGTTCTCCCCTTATATTCCAACGAAATTTTAGATTCATTGTCAGGCCAAAAGCTTAGCTAAATCCACACCAGATGCAGCTGTCTTCCTCTTCTTCTCCATCCTCTCACTTCTTTTCTTCCTTTTCTGAACCTTAAATCAAGGTGTCTTTTGAGTCATCTTCTTTCCCTAGTTCACCTGGTCCCTCTAATTCTTTTTTTAATTTTTCTGTAAGAATTCTTTGCCCTTGAGGATAGTTTTCACTTTGAATTGTCGCTGTTTGAATGTAAAGGTAACATTTTCCAAGTTCTCCCATATGAACAGTATCTTGTTTTGCTTTAGTTTATCATACAGGAAAGTACGGTCTTTTCTCTTGAGTAAAAATCTAGTGGGTATTTCCTTATAAACCACCACCTCTTTATTTCCCATCTTTATTGTATTTTCAGAATTTTATTGTAGTATTTCATCCTGATTTGTTTCCTGACGAAATGAACAATCACATCCCATGACAAATTTTTCTGAGTTGTAACCCATGAATTAATTTTGAAATTCCACTTCTGATGCCATCTACTTCTGATGCCATCTCTTTATTTATCTTCTCCAGAAGAGTTGCTAAAGCTTCAATCATTCTTCTGTGTATATTTTCATTTGGTTGTTCTGGAATTGATCCAAATCAAAACACATCTCACATTCTCTCAACTCTATTAAAGTGATAGCATCCAAATCTCGCTCATAGTCTCCGTCCAAGTTCTGTGTCTTTTCCTCCAACTTCTCTGTTTTTAATTCTAAATTCTGCACTTTTTCATTTATCTGTTTCAGTTCTGATGTGATCTATGTCAGAGACTGTTTCACTTCTTTAAGTTCAGATTTCAGCTTCTTTTAAAATTCCGCCTTCAAATCTCTTTTCATATCAGAATCTATTTGAGACATCTTATGTTTTAAAGATTTCAGCTCTTCCAGAACTTGTGTGGCATGTCTGCTGATTTTGATGGTAGCTCTATTAATCCTCTTCTTTCAGGCACTCTGGTCATTATATTCACACAAACAAGAAAAAGAAAGTGACTGCACTTCTCTCTCTTGACCACCAGATGTCACTTTCTGCTACGATACTCCATATAAGCTCAGTTTATAGCAAGCAAACTCATTTTACAAACATTTAGCTGTAACAGGTTCCTGTAGCTCCAGCAAGCTAGCCTTATCCTTATCACATTTCAAAGGTAAACAAATTACTTTCTCAGGTGTCTTAAAATGTTTCATCTTTATTATTCTTTTCTTAAATTAAAACTTTAAGTTCCTTTAGTCTTCAGTTTTCACTGTAAAAATTGCACAATATTATTTTTTTGATCTTAAAATGCTTCACTATCATCCTCAAGTTACATTTATTCAGAATTTCGAAAGCATGTGAAGAAGCAGTTAACAGAAGAATATTTTTTCAGAATTATAGTCAGAAAGCCTCTCAATAATTTTAATCCCACATAGTTAAGAGAATTGGTTTTTGTGATCCTTGTGATCCATTGTCAGGCTGGTTAATCTCACAGTGGGGCAAGTTCTCAACCTCGGTCTTTCCACTCCACCCATGATCGTTCACCACCAAAATGGGGATTTGATTGCCAGGCATGGGACTACAGATCCCCATGGTTTGCTTATTTATTTATTTATTTATTTATTTTCTGTGCAATTTCTATGCTTCCTGGGCAGCTCAGAGAACGATTAAAATCATGATTAAAACCAATTAAAACATACAAAGTAAAAGAATCAGTTTAAAACAACATAAAAACACACCATCCTATCATAGGGTTTTCTTGGCATGATTTGTTCAGAGGGGGTTTGCCTTTACCTTCCTCTGAGGCTGAGAGTGTGATCTGCCCAACATCACCCAGTGTGTTTCTGTGGCCAAGTGGGGATTCAAACTCTGGTTTCTAGAGATCTAGTGCAACACTCAAATCACTACACCACACCAGTTCTCTATCACAATTTGCTAAACTATCTCGAGACTCCTCACCTCTGCCTTCTTCTGCAAGAACATTTTGCTACCTATGCCTCTAGAACACGGGTGAACAAAAAGGACCTTGTGTGCTCCTTCCATATCTTCAAGTTATCAAACATACAATAGAGGCATATTTCCAATGCTGGAGATACACAAACTCTGGAAACTGAACCACTTCCCAAATGAGTCAAAATATTATGCAAATGCTAAGTATTTGTTTTATTAGTGTGTCTTTTTTTTTTATTTTATTAGTGTGTCCATGTCTGCATGTTTACTTGAGTCATTTGGAGCTGGCTGCTTGGAAAAACAATGTAAGGTGAACATCCAACACAGTGATGACAGACTGTTCTTATGGGAAAGTGTTTAAAATATAAGTCCTATGTTTCAAACAATTTTTTTTAATGTTAACTGCTGTCAAGTTAACCTCAACCTATGGTGACCCTATGAATGAGAGGCTTTCAAGTCACCCTGCTATCAACAGGTATTGCAGACTCAAGGATATGGCTTTCTTCATTGAGTCTATCTACCTTTAATGCGGTTTTCCTATTTTCCTACTGCCTTCTACTTTACCAAGCATTATTGTCTTTTCTAGTGCGTCATGTCTTCTTATGATATGTCCAAAGTACAAGAGACTCAGTTTAGTCATTTTGGCTCCTAGGAAGTGTTCAAATTTTATTTGCTCTAATACAATGAAATTATGCACCTTTACTGTACTTCAAATTAGAGACTTAAGTATTGATCTATGGACTTCTTTCCCCCTAATGTACGGTATACATAAGAGATTATTCAATCAAGTATCTCTAAGTACAGTGGGCCTTTGTCATTCGCTGGGGTTTGGTTCCAGGACCTCCCGTGGATGCTTAAGTCTCATTATATACAATGGCATAGTAAAATGGTGTCCCTTATATAAAATGGCAAAATCAAGGTTTGCTTCTTGGAATTTGTTTTATTTATGGGATATTTTCAAGCTGTGGATGGTGAAATCCATGGGTGCCAAATCCATGGATACAGGGGGTCAACTGTAACTGATGGTTATGACTGCCAGTTAAACAACTTATGTAAATACAATGAACAGTGTATTTCCAGAAGAAGCTGCTCCATAACAGTTTACTTGACAATTCATTTCATGAACCATTATAATTATACTGTTATTTCCTGAAAGGAGAGTTGTTGTAGGCCACAGTAAGTCATTAAATACCAGCAAAATCACAGGTGTCCAAATGCAACACATATTATAGAAGTATGCTTGTGATATGTCAGTCAAATCAGTTTGGTTGCCATGATTGCCCTATATGTTTGTGCATTCCCTTCTCTCCCCTTAATTGCAAATCTACTTCAAACCATGATGTGGAGGCAATTCCTCATTAGTAACAAACTTATTCTATCAGGTTCAGATGTCATAGCAAACTAATGTTTAAACAAGCAATAGAAAAGGAGAAGTGAATCATTCTATAAGCCAGAGAAGGGAGTACAGTATATGAATCCATGTTCTGGGAGCATAAAGACCAAACATTGGTTTGGCAATAATACTATTACAAGACCACAGTATCACTAGAATCTACTGACTACATTATCTGATAAATGCTCAGCTGCAGAAGGATCAATGAGTAAAATCCATTTAAATAAAACTTGACAAAGAGTCTGGGCTACATCTGAATATCTTTGCTCTCAATCATTATAGTTGTTTGCACTTTAAAAAAAAAGATTAGCTTGTAACTGTATTCTCAAAATCATAAAGGAGAGCCTACCCTTTACTATACAATGTTTAGGAGCTACAAATATGGTCACTAGAAAAAAGGAGGAAAAGGTGCTGAGTAAACACTGCACATGAGAAAACATCAGTGTACACCCATTGCCTGTAGCATTTCTCATGGAAGGTCTTCCCTGCCTAACTGTTGTTTGCTACATTGGGTGTGGAACGCTAGGCAGTCAACTGGGTGAGAGGTCATCATTCATCAGAACTGCACAAAGAAAGATTTCTGTTATAACCTCTAAATGTGGGGTCTAACTGAAACATTACAGTGTGAGATGTTCCTGTCCCGTGTCCTAATAATTTATTTATCCTTCAGGATATTGCATTCTGTTCCACTACACCATTTTCCATCCAGCAACAGTCAGGGTTCTCAGCCACAGAGGATGCTCAAGGATCACTCAGCTGTACCAAGTTTCCCTCCCTTAAGGATTCTCCCACAAATATATTTTGATCTTTTGGAACTGTGGTTGCCTCTCTTGGATGTGAACGGTATGTTCTGCTTATTATGATACACATTTGCTTATGAAATTATGCACATTCGCCTTAGAAATGGTGAATCTGAAATGCACAGAGTAACATCAAACTATGGAAGTGAGGTACATAGTTGTACAATCAGCTTTTGAAAACTGGAACTGTGGAATCAGTTTCCCAAGTTCAATGCAGATACTGCAACATTTACACCAGTGAATTCTACAAAGCATGTAGCCACCCAGCAATCTAGAGATTACTGTGTCTAATCCACAGATATTCTACATTTCAGTAAGCTGATTTCAACTGTGTCTACCCACCAGTAGAATGGACACTGTTGACTGGATCGGATTCCCCCTCCTTTTACATCCCCCTCATAGGTTTCAAAGACTGGGAGCCCTCCAGAATAGGTTTGGGTTCTGGGGTGCACAAAGGAAAGGAAGGAAAAGCCCAGTCGTATGACTGGATATCCACTCACATGACATTGGAGGTGGTCCAATCACACTTATTGTCAAATAAGTGCACATATCAGAAGTATTTAAAATACTTTCCCAGGCTTCTTTATAGATTTTCCACCTTAAAACCAGAAACTAACCAGCAGTGTGATTGGAGTTTTCCAAAACCACATGAAACTAGTACAACATACAGATAGCAGCTCTGAAAGTCATAAAGGCTGTATACCGGGCCCTTGGTATCTGCTGGGGTTTGATTCCAGGACCATCTGTGGAAGTTCAAGTCCCCATTATATACAACAGTGTAGTAAACTGGGACCCCTTATATAAAATGGCGAACAGCAAGGTTTGCTTTATGACCCCCCCCCTCGTGAATATTTTCAAGCCCTGGTTGTTTGAATCCACGGCTGCAGAACCCATGGACACAGAGGGCTGACTGTATATACTTTTGGACAAATAACGCAGCAATCTATATTATACCTATTGTACAAGGTAGAGCAGTAATTGTTTAATTTTTTTTGTTCATTTACACACTTGCAGAATTGTTACTGAATGCATTACCCAATATCACCATAATTATAGGGCATGGGGTGGAAATGTGTGGCTTATTTAGCCACTTTTGGATTTAGTACACTGGCCTTCATTCAGCTCATCACTACATCCAAACACCAGTCCAGACCTGCACAACCATACCTGATTATGTCACTGCCATACTGATGCCACTTTGTTTATACTAATTAATTATAGACCAGTTGTTTTACTTTGAGTTTGTTCGTGCAAGAATTGGACTTTCAGAATTTATTAATTGCCACTGTTAATACAGTAACTATAATTATCTACATTTTATTTCACTCTTGACTTCACTGTTTACAATCATACACAGCCTAACCATGTAGTATACAACTCAGCATAACATGCATCTGATAAAATGGACTCCAGATCACAGAAGATTATGCTGTAATAAATTTGTCACCTCCTGAAGTACCACAAGACTTCGTTTTTGCAGGCACAGACTAACAGTTATTCCTCATGCTACGAATGTCCTGTCTGAACTTGCAGACCAACATACCAGATCAATCTAGACCAGTGGTTCTCAATCTTTGGACCTCCAGATGTTTTAAACATAAGCTCCTAGAATCCACAACCACTGCCCAAGCTGGTTTGGTTTATGGGGAGGTGAAACAGAGAATAACTGAAAGGAACAAAGCCTGAGAACCACTAATCTACAATGAAAATGTCTTATGTAAAACTAGAGCTTAGACAAATAAAGGGTTTTGTAGTGCAGTGGCATCTAGGGTATACTGATGCAAAATACAAGAGTATACTGCAAATAGTTGCTTCATTTTACAATCTGTTCACACAGAAAACCTCCATCCATCACCATCCATTCTACTATCTGCCTTTGAGAAAACAGGATGGCTGATCTTTCAAAAAAAAAAAAAATTAATATGAGAATCATGTAGATGAGTATTTTCTTCCAGAAAACAAAAAAGGAAGTCCTTATAGTGCAGATAAGATTGCCAAAAGAAAAGGGAATTTGTGTGATTATTCAAGAGCAAGGGGGACACAGGAAAGCACATAATACTTGTGAGATCTCTCAGTTCACCAAATATTAGTTAGTCTGGAGCCCATATCTAATTATGACTAATAATTACATTTGGAACATAGTATTTGAAAGAAACATAATATATGAAATGCATGGAGAAAACGTGTGGCTCCTACAATGAACTTGCAATGCTGTTTAATGTATAGTCGTCACTTCCTATTCGCATCTTTCCTTTTCGCAGTTTTGTGTATTCGTGGAACTCTAAAAGCCATCTGGCCCCTCCAACACCCTCTGTTCCAAGTTGGCAAGCAGGCTGCTCAAAGCTGGCAATCAGGCTGAAAAAAACCCCCAAAACCTGCCCTTGCTGCAAAGCCGCTCATTCCCTGTGGAGGAGAAGCTGAAGGCCGAGCAACCCCCCCCCCCACGCTCGCTGCAAAGCCACTGGTTCCCAGGAACTGTTGGGCAGATCGCCTCGGCGGTGGGAGGGGTGGTAGACACGATTGCCCGGATGACTTGAATCGGCCCCAAGGACCAAATGACCTCACAAGGGCTAAGGGGAAGGCAGCTGAAGGCCCAACGTGCTCGGCAAAACAGCTCCTCCTGGCCCAGCTACAACCCCCACACCCCTAGCAGAGCACCTCCCGCACACCCACAGTCAAGTCCCAAATGCAGCATAGCCCCTACTAACAGCTCTACACTCCCAGCAAATTGTCTCTCATGCACAGCACCGGAGCCTGGAGCCCCCGCCCTCACCCCCGGTACCCCTTTCTCCATGTGACTGTTCTAAGTTGGCAAGCAGGCTGCTCAAAGCCAGCAATCCGGCTGATCCAAAACAAAAAACAAAAACCCAGTGCTAGCCTCAAAGCTGCTCAATTCTGGGAACAGGCTCTCCCCATCCTCATTTTCCTCGTGAGGAGGAGACTCACCCGATCTTGATGCAGAGGTACTGATGGAAGCAGGTGTGGCACGAGCGGTGCAGTCACGAGAGGAGCTGCACCACACTGAGAGCCGGCTAGTAGACCAGGCACAACAGGCACTCCAGCTCTGAGGCCGACCCCAGGGAGCACTCCTCGCCCTTGGCCATGGGAGGAGCTGGAGCGGATCAGGATGGCGTGGAGGCCGATGAGCCATCGCCTTCCCTGGTAGTTGGAGGAGGAGGCGGGATAACAGCAGGACCAGCAGAGGGGCTTCCTCAGCAACGCTGGGCCCACCTTCCCCCCGCCGGCCTGCTTCTTTGGCCTGCGCTGGGGAGGGCTTGGCTTGAGGAGACCATGAGGTGGTGGCGACCTCCTCAGCTTTCAAAGCGTCTTCATTCCACTGGCCTCCTCCTTTGCTGGCACCAGGGATGGCTTGCTTGCAGAGGCCTTGGCTTGCGGAGACCACGAGGTGGCAGTGGCCGAGAAGACCTCAGCTTCCTAAGCATCTTTGCCCTGCTGGCCTCCTCCTTCGCCGGCACCGAGGAGGGCTCAGCTTGTTGAGACCACGGGGCAGTAGTGGCCGAGAAGACCTCCTCAACTTCCAAAGCATCTTCGCCCTGCCAGCCTCCTCCACTAGCACTAGGAAGGATTTGGCTTGCAAACCTGGCATCAATGGCACAGGCTTGGCCTTGGCCTGTCTCCGCCAGTAGACCCTGGACCCCGACAATGAGGTGGTAGAGGCAGTGGCTGAGAAGATGCTTTGGAAACTGAGGTCTTCTTGGCTGGCGTTTGGTATTCTCCACAAGCCAAGCCCTCTGCAAGCCCTCCGCAAGCCAAACCCTCCCCGGTGCCAGCGAACGAGGAGACCAGTGGGACAAACACACTTTGGAAACTGAGGTCTTCTCAGCCACTGCTGCCTCATGGTCTCCGCAAGCCAAGCCCTCCCGGTGCCGGTGAAGGAGGAGGCCGTCAGGGTGAAGACAGCTTTGGAAGCTGATGAGATCTTTTCAGCCACTGCTACCTCGTGGTCTCCGCAAGCCAAGCCCTCCCTGGTGCTGGTGAAGGAGGAGGCCAGCAGGGCAAAGGCAGGCCCGGCAGTCGCTGAGGAAGCCCCTCTGCTGGCCCCCCTGTCCTCCCCGCCTTCCCATCCTGCTCCCAGGGAAGCTGATGGCTTGTAGGTCTCCTTGCTGTCCTGGCCAGTTCTGGCTCCAGCTCCTCCCATGGCCAACCTGGAGCAGCAACTTGGAACAGTTGCTGCCTCGCTGGTGGGAGAGGGGAGGATATGGCTTCCCAGATGGCCCGAATTAGCTCCAAGGATCAAATGGCCTCTCAGGGGCTTGGGGAGAAGGCGGTTGAAGGCCCAACATGCTTGGCAAAACAGCTCCTCCCGGCCCCAAAGCGTGGCGCTTTGCAGCGAGTGTGGGGGTTTTTTTGTTCGGCCTGATTGCTGGCTTTGAGCAGCCTGCTTGCCAACCTGGAGCAGCAACTTAGAACTTGGGAGTCACGTGGTGAAGGTAGTACTGGGTGCTGAGGGCAGGGGCTCAGGACCCCGGTGGTGTGCACAGGAGGCAATCTACCAGAGGTGCAGGGCTTTTAGTCGGGGCTTTGCTGCGTTTTGGGACTTAGACATGAGTGCATGGGAGGTGCTCCATCAGGGGTGTGAGGGTTGTAGCCGGGGCCAGAGGAGATGTTTTGCCAAGTGTGTTGGGCCTTCAGCTGCCTCCCGCCAGCCTCCACGAGTCCTGAAGCCAATTCGGGCCATCCGGGCAGCCGTGTCCACCCCCCATCCCACCGCATTCGCCATAAAGCCTCTTATTCCCAGGGGGTTTGCTTGGCCTTTGGCTCCCCCCCCCCCCCGGAATGAGCAGCTTTGTGGCAAGTGCTGTTTTTTGTTTTGTTTTTTTAAATCAGTCTGATTGCTGGCTTTGAGCAGCCTGCTTGCCAACTTGGAGCAGCAACTTGGAACAGTTGCATGGAGAAGGGAGCCAAAGAAACCCCCTGCACTCACCACCAAGCCTCTCGTTTGGGTGGGGAGGCCTCTGTAAGATTTTACGTACCTTTTTTATTCATGTTTTTTTCAGTTTCACAGTGGTGCTCCACCCCTAACCCATGTGAATTGGAAGGGAAGACTGTATTACAAGAGCTGCATGGGAACTACTTTCATTAGGCTGGACCTCCATACAGTTTTAAGAGTCCCCAGACTCCTTTATTGGTACTGAATGAATCAATCATCTAAACCCTGCAACATGTAAAAGGAAATAGAGATATAGTTTAAGTGATCAATGGGAATAACAACAACAACAAAAGAAACAGAAAAAGCCACCTTCAAACGTTAACCAAAGTTGAAAAATCCTTTTCCCCATCTCCCACTTTGTTTGGACCACCTAACTTGATGACAAGTTCTGAAGAACTCAAAAACATGTCCACTTTTATGGCATTTTCATTAATCCTAACAAATATATTGGCAACTATGAATCTTGTTACAATTACACATGCTCAGGTTACCTCCTATTTGGATTACTGTAATCCATTTGGGGGGGCTGTATTTGACAATGGTTCAGAAATTTCAGCTCATGCAAAGTAGGGCAGCAAGATTACTAACTGGGAATGGTTGTCCTAATTATACCATGGCAGTACTTTTCCATCTAAACCAACTGCCTATCAAATTCTGTACCTAACCCAAAAGAATAGTTTTAACTGTTCAAACTCTGAACAGATTGGAGCCAGGTTACTTAATGGATTATCTTTGAGCTTCAGGAACATGTACGAGTGTGAACTCACTAAATGATGTCTAGTAGATGGCTACTAAAGGAAGGGACTATTTGGTGGGAATATCAAGCATGGAATATCCTTCCGAGAAAGGCTTGTCTTGCACCTTACATTATGCTCTTTCAGGTCTCAAGTGAATACTCCTCTTTAAAAAAAAAAAAAAAAAAAAAACACTTTCCCAGGTGTTTTATGACAGTATTAAACTGCTTTTGCTATTGCTTGTTTTATTTAGTTTCTACTATGCTGGCTTGATTCTGTTTGATTTTTAACTTTTTTAAAAGATTTTTTTAAACTTTTATTGTTAACTGGCAATTATTAACTGGTATAAAGAAAATAAATTTAAATACCATAGAATATATTTAGTTTCCCACTATTTTGCTAACCAAGACCCATAAGTGCGTGATAGTAAGCTGGAAATCAACCAACACTATTTAGGAATCATTTAGGATCATTTACGCATCTTTCCTAAATGCATTGTATTAAAGTATGAATCTTCACCTGAATAAAGCTCACTTATGTCACACTGCCCAGCAGCATTTCAAAAACTTAGTACCTCAGGAGATCGGTTCCAGCTCAGTTCAGACCTTCTTCACAACCAGAAGTGCTAGTTTTTTTATGTCTCCAATGCTACGAAACCTTATTTTAAAATGCAGTCACCAATCTGCAGTATGATGTGGTAGAATTTAAAAAATATTCCACCATGTGATCTTCCTACTATCCATGTAGATCAGCTCCAACATCTGCTTTAGAAAAGATATTGGCCAACATGATACAATTTTGCTCAATTCAACTGGAGATATTTTTGGAGAACGCAATATCATTTCCCTACTTACAGACGTAACATTTTGCAACAGAACACCACATACACAGTGTTCAGTAAGAAAGCAGAAGTAACATATCCCTCTCATTCTTAGCTAATTAGTTAGAACAAATAGTTTTGAAGTTCAAACCTTTATCCAGGAATGGTAAGGCCTTTAGAGTACCACAAATAAGAGTAATCATGTAATCTTACAAAACCAACTTTTCTCTTCAGCTGTAGTATCTTCACAGTTTTTCAGGGACCCCTATTTAATCTGTCTCTGAGCATGTTTTTAATTCTGTTGCAAGAAGGGACATGTTTACAAAACCACAAGCTTCCATACGATTTTCTATGGTGTAGCATCACATACAAATTTACAATGGTGTACCGTACAGTGGAGAACAAGTTTTGGAGGGCTTTGGGGCTTGGTTAATTAAGTTTCTGTAACTCAGCATTCCAGAACATTTATGACAGAAAGCTCCAGCTACAATTCTGAGTTAATGGGACCTCTAACCCTTTAAACCGAAAGAGAGTATCTTGGTCAGTCCCTCCCACTACTGGGATGCTGACCAACCTTCTCTGTTCTTATAATACCTTTGCCAATATGGGAGCAAAGAGATAACACATTGGTCTCATTCTACTAATTTTTCAGGCCCCTGCCCCGATCCTGAGGGGAGAGGTGGGTAATAAATATTATTATTATTACTATTATTACTATTATTATTACTATTATTATTATACTAAGTGAGAAAAGCAGGAGACTCTGAATGTTTACATAATGTGAAAATCTATCAAGTAAAATATACAAATACACTAACAAAAGAAAATGGGCAACAATATTGCAATCATAATCATAACCAGGCCTAAAAAGATGGTGGTCATTAACCATCTTGACTCATTTTTAAAAGGCTGCTTTTTGAGAGCCCATGTCTCTATTAAAATTTCCAGCCATGACAGCTACAGCAAGAAGCTGTCATCTAATACACACACACACACACACAGCACTTTATATAAATTATGCAATGAATAATTTTCTGAGTATACAAACCACTCAGGTTAGGGCTACAAGTTTAATGTAACCCCTGCTTCTATCTCAAGCTTGGCAGCTAAGGTAGATGTTAACATAAAATCATTAAAACACACAAGTAAAAACACAAAAGATTAAAATAAACTTTACATTAAAATCATCCATACACATTTAAAATTCACAGATTAAAATCAACTGGGTAGGCCTGCTGGAAGAAATAGGTCTTTAGTAATGTTTTAAATTCTGACAGCATGTTTAGCTGTTGGATCTCTTCTGGCAGGACATTCCACAGCCTGGGGTGGGTGAGGAATATGTCCTCTGGGTGACAGTTGCCAGTCTAGTCCTGGCTGGTTGAAGTAAATGTACCCTAGAGGACCTGAGCGTACGGGGCAGATTGTACAGGAGAAGGTGATCCAGAAGGTAACCTGGATCCAAAACCATGTAGGGCCTTAAAGGTAATAACCAACACTTTGCCCGGAAACTAATTGGCAGCCAGTGTAGTGGCGTTAATATTTGTGTAATATGCTCACCCCTGGATGTACCTGTAACCAATCTAGCTGCCATATTTCGAACTAATTGGCACTTCTGAACTTGGTACAGAGGTACAGCACATTGCAGAAGTCCAACCTTGTACCGTCTTTAGGTCTTCCAATTCTAGGAAGAGGTGCAGCTGCTAATAGTAAGCACTCCTGACCTTCGCAGCTATCTGAGCTGACATTTGGAGAGACGGTTCCAGGAGCACTCCCATTATGAAATGTTACTAGGAATTAGTATAAATAGATAGTCCAGGACCTCTCTCTTTGACAAGTTATGAATCTGTACAATCAAAACCATCTGTCTAAACAGCCCAAGATCCTTTCCCTTAGCTATAAGTTTTACTATGAAAGAAACCTGGAGAAGAGGATTTGGAGAAGAGATTTCAGTCTGCAATGTGGAATTGCTTGAGGGTGGAGGCCAGATTTGAGCCACCATAAATCCTGCTAGTGTAAAATTTCTGACACTTCCAGGTACAGCTGTCTGCCTGAAACCCCAGTGAACTACTGCCAATACAGATAATACTGTGCTAAATAGACCAATGTTCTAAGCCTGACTCAGTCAGTATACAAGTTGACCACCACCCCATATCCCCAGGGAATATGTTCTAAGACCTCCACCTTACATACCTGAAACCATTGATAATAGGGGAACCATATTATTTTCAATGAGACAAAGGCTGGAAGATCACCACAGAATCACATAGGAGGACCTAGAAATGCCTAGAGAGAACATATTTTTTCAGACATGGATACGTGAAACCATGGATACCGAATCCATGGATATAGGGATGGACTTGTAATGTGGCTTTATATGCCATATGCTACTAATAAACACTAGAGACATCAAGAAAACCTCCCAAACTTTTGTTATATTAAGATGCTTATCGATCAGCAAGGAAACATGTTTGTGCTGTAGAGACACACGGATAATCTTAAATTTAGTATTCAATAATCTATCTTCACATTTCAGGAGCTTATCTAGTTCCTTCATAGCTACCCTTCTAGTTCTCTTCTGATTTCTTGACTGCAGTCTCCATTAATGACTGAGCCAAGGTATGTAAAATCTTTCATTATTTCGATATCTTCATCATCTGCTTAAAAGTTATGTAAATCATCTGTGGTCATTATTTTGGTTTTCTTGATGTTCAACTGCAAGCCTGTGTTTTCACTTTGTTTCTTGACTTTTTTTTCAGTAAGTCTTGGCTATTTTCAACTATTTTTCTGTTATGTATCAGGACAATAAAATGTTGTGGCACACCTATTTCTTTAGGAGTGATCCATAGTTTTTCATGATCTACACAATAAAAGGTTTTCATATAATCTATGAAGCACAGGCTTATTTTTTTCTGAAATGCTTTGCTGTGTTCGGTTATACAATCTATGATTGCAATATGATCCCTAGTGCCCCTTTCTTTTCTGAACCCAGCTTGGACATCTGGTATTTCTCATTCCATATATGTTAAAGGGCTTAGTTGTAGAATTTTCAGCATCACTTTACTTGCATGGGAGATTGATGCAATTATCCTATGGTTACTACAATCCTTTGTGTCCTCTTTCTTGAAGACTAGAATGTGTACTGAGTGTTTCCAACCTGTGACCCATTGTTTTGTTTTCCATATTTGTTGACAGATTTTAGTCAGAACTAGGGTAGACTATCTCTGTAGCTTGAAGCAGCACTATTGGTATGCCATCTGTCCCTGGTAATTTATTTCTCCATAGTGATCTGAGTATAGCTTCCACTTCGCTTTCTAAAATTGGAGGTTCATATTGAAATGGTTCTTCCTTGAATGAATTTATCACCCTTCCATCTCTTTTACATACCGGTAGTTCTTCAGTGTATTGCTTCCACAGTCTTTTTCTTTCTTCTCAGTTATACAGTGTGTTCTCCTGCTAATCCCATACCATTCCCACTTTTAGTTTAAATTTTCCTTTGACTTCTTGGATCTTGTGGAAGAGGTCACTTGTTCTTCCTTTATGTTGTCATCTTCTACTTCTCTGCATTGATTATTATAACAGTTCTCATTGTCCCTGTGTACAAGTCATGGAACAGTTGCATTCATAGTTCTGACCCTATTTATATCAACTTTAGCTTTTCCTTCTTGTCTGTCCTTAACTGCTTGAAGAGTTTCATCTATCATCCATTGAGGCTGGTCTTTCTTTTTGTATTCCTCCCTGATAATGTCCCTGGCTTCAGTCCAGAGCTCTTCTGACTCCCGGTCAATTAGGATTATTATTAAATCTATTTTTTACATTACCTTTAAATTCTACAGGGATGTTCCTTCAGGTTGTATTTCAGCATGATGGTTAGTTTAGTGTTCTTCTTTAACTTTACTTCATATATATATATATTCACGGTATGCACCACAATCTGCTCCTGATCTTGTTTTTGTAGAATGGAGCTTCTCCGTCTTCTGTTTCCAGTTATGGTATATAGTCTATTTGATTTCTACTTTGGTGATCAGGTGGTGTTAATGTATGCAGTTACCTCTTTAGTTGCTTGAAAAATGTGTTTTCAATGAACAAACTGTTGGCCTCACAAAATTCAATCAGTTGGTCTCCTACTTCATTTCTTGATCCTAGGCCAAATTTTCCTACATTCTTTGCTTCTGTTGTATTTCCTACTTTTGCATTCCAATTGCCTATGATTAACAAGAAGCCCTGTTTTGGTGTGTGATCAATTTCCTCCTGGGCAGCAACACAAAATATTTCAATTTCTATCTCTCTCTCCCCCTCTCCCCCTTCAATATAGGCACCATGCAAGCTTCCTACAGACAAACTCTCCATAGAAGGACTGCCAGGACAGGCCATCACTTCTCAACACTACTCCAAAGTAACATGTTCCCTTTGTGCTAACACTAATGCAATTGTTTATCTGTATTTTTCACTTCTTTCTGAACAATCTTAAGAGGGGAGTGGCATATGCAAAACATTGCAGTAGTCTAACCATACACAAATTATGGTTTTCTCTGGATCACAGCTAGCACATCAGCCTCAGCTAGTGAAAGGTGCTCTGTACCATTCTGGCTACTTTTTATCTCTAGCAAAATAGCTGGATCTATGAGAAGCTCCAGACATTGCAATTTGAGAGATATAATCTCATTCAGAACAGGCTGAATACAGTCCAACTGCAACTGATTTTCAGACAATATCCAGCCCATCACCCTGGCTTTAGTAAATAAGAGGAACAGATCTGAGTGTCACTGGCATATTAATATGAGAAAGCACCTCAATAATACGTGTATTTTCAGACTATCTCTCAAAATGCCCCCCTCATAACTTATAAGCATCTTGGATACAGGTGCATTATGAATAGATAAGACCCACAAAGCCCTGATCAACAGTGAAAGTCATTCACAGCAACAGCAGCAGTACCTTGCAACAAGGCTCAGCTAATGAGTAAATGACAGAACAAATAGAACTTGCTGATTTTGAAACAGTTCTAGGCCCATGTTCTGTAAACAGCATAAGATTAGGGAAGACCTGGTTTAAGAATATAGGAAGCTGCCTTATACCAAGACTGGGCAATTGTCCAGCAACAGTTCAACTCCTCACTGAGCAAAGATGTCATGGGTAACCTACCTCACAGGATTATTGTGAGGACAGGATAGCAGTTGGAAGAAGGGCAACATATACAAATAAACTATTTGTTCATATAGTTTGTGAGTAAATTGTACAGCAAAGTTGTAAGATTTGAAGTTCCACTTCAAAAAGTATAACTTTTCCAGCAATCTAGATTTTCTAAGAAAGTAGAAGTGATTACACAAATTCATATAAGTAAGGAAACACTAATGTTTATATAGTGCAGAAAATGATGATCTTTTGAATCCCACTTGCATTTTTAGAGCTAATATTTTTTCTATAGGGCACACTACACTCTGCCAAGTTTCAGTAAAACCTACTGTTCCTTTTGTGCTCCCTGTGTTCATTTAGAAATATCCAGTTTTGAACTGTATACTTATGAAGTCCAGAAGTGTAACACTAAGGTATTTAAGGCATTTCACTGCTTACAATTAATTGTAACACACATCCCTCAGTTGGCCAACTACTTACAGCTAAAGCATCCTCTCCAGTCAAATTCACTTCAAAGCTCACTTCACTACAACTCCTGGATTCATTGGTCACAGTCTATGTCAGAATAATGTTGACTTTAACATTTCCACACAAGTAGCCAATTGCAGCATGTAGCCTAAGTAAGGGGGGAAGGGAAAAAAAGAGTCTGGAGATGTCCCTGAACTATAAAACATTAAATGAGTTAACCAATTACTACAGTAATAGACCTTTTTCAACTGGGAACAACATTAATATCACATGCTACAGGGCAGATAGAGTGTAGCAAGGAAATAGAACTGCATAGCAGTCATGCATGCATTTCCCTCCAAAGCCCTGAGGTCTGGAAGCTCTCGTTCTATTTTAACTATAAAATGTGGATCAAGATTCAAATCCCTTCTGTAGAACTACAGCATGATGAGATCTTCAGAATCATGAAAATAACAAAAACACCCCCATGTGCACTTCTCTAATAAATATCACTATAGCTTATTTGTGCTTAAGAAAGGCTTTTAAAGGCACTGGTCACACTGGAAAATTGAAAATTCTTTCCACTAGTAATAAATGCAGTTCATTTTGATCTACCAGTACAAATTCTGGATATTGTTTAGTATTTTCCTAAGAGCAATCTGGCATTTCACAGCAAGTGTACAGTCACAATAGCCCTACTGTTTGTGTATCACATGTAACAGAAGTATTCTGTTTAGAATCATTTAAACCTACACTACGAATTTCACCAAGCTAAATTTACTATCTACAGTGACCATGTCAGACTCAAACATTACAAACTTTACCTCTGAAACAGATACATTTGCATTTTAATGACTTCAAGCAACTCCTACTTTCCCGATAGTCAAACCATGCTCAGGATGTGCCCACATGCCAAGTCACAAGCTTCAAACAATTTCAAGAAGCATGCAGTTCAAACACACACAGGCTCTCTCAAGGAGTCCAATGGTTTACTCACATTAAATGTTTGTAGGATTGCAGTTTATACCATAGGATGATCAGAAACCTGCTTGGGGGTATGGAAAACCTAGGAAAGTCATAGGTGAAGAAGCATCTATTAAGACCTTTGTCATTTTAATTAAAAAAAAAACCATCCAGAAATATTAAAGCACTTAAGAGATCCAATTCAACAAGATCCGGTAGCAGTCTTAAATGCAGCTGGAACTATGCATATTGCATGCAAATGGCAACACAGATTGACTGAACTTCTGATACAGAAACCAATTATCCCCGAAGTAATTGCTATGAGCTTCCATTGTAGAAAAGTGTTAAGTTTGAATCAAAGATTGAAAATATTTACAGATTACATTGATTGTGATTTAGATGCTAGACACTAATTTACTATTGTAGAAAAACAAATAGAAATGTTATGTTCTACCCTGAATCAGAAAATAAATTAAATTCTAAAAACAAGACAGACTAAAGGGCAAAGCACAGAGAAGTAGACATCCTTTAGAGAAAAGCCACAAATAAGCATACGGAACCAATTTTCTTCTAAATAACTATCATAGTGGTAGTATGACAACAGTAAAAAACCCACACACACTTTATTAGAACCCATACAAACACAAAAAATTAAATAATGTGCAAACTTTAATTTTCAAGATTTATTCTGCTGGCTGGAGTTCATACAGAAAACAAAATTGGAAGGAGAAATTATAGAAGTGCAATCTGCACTTTGCAACTATTTTTTTTTAACAATAACAGGAGAATAATTCTACATCCTTCATTAGATTAAACTGTACCTGTAATAAATCATACTGGGGCCAAGAATAGACATACTCATGTGGGAACATAAAAACAGAAATCGGTTGCCCTGATGAGCAACTATAGTAGGAGAAACACTGGGGAGGCCAAAAAGATATACTGTGGGCCCTTGGTATTTGCTGGGGCTTGGTTCCAGAACACCCTGTGGATACCAAAATCTAACAATGGCATAGTAAAATGGTGTCCCTCATATAAAATGCCAGAATCAAGGTTTGCTTTTGGGATTACTATTTTTAAATATTTTAAAGCCATGGATGGTTGAATCTGTGGATGGAGGGCCAACTATACCTGCAGTTTAGCTTTTTTTACAATTGTACTGATGTGTGCTGTTACCTGTATCTGCTTTAATTATAAGCTGCTTTGAGTCCCATTGCTGAGGAAAAGGTGGCATATAAATAAGTAACAGTAAATAATAATAACAATAATTATGCTATTATTTTTTTCTGATTTTTTTTGGTGGTCTTCCAATTCAATTGACCACCACAGACTTCAGGAGAGGTTCTCTGTGCAGATGAGCCTTAAAGCAACGTTCTGAAAAGGACAACAGTCTTGCTAAAAGATCAAGGTAAGCAGTCTGTGAGTGCTATTATATCCATCTTTATCACCTGAAAATCAATTTTGTTGTTGTGTGCCTTCAAGTTATTTCTGACTTATGATGACACTATCATGGTTTTTTTTCTTGGCAGAATTTGTTCAGAGGGCGTTTGCCCGTGCCTCCCCTTGAGGCTGAGAGAGTACGGTCTTACTTGCCCAAAGTCACCCAATGGGTTCCATGGCCAAGTGGGGATTCGGTTTCTCGTCTCTCAGTGTTCCAGTCCAATATTCAAACCAGTACACCATGATGTCTCAAAAGTCAAGCAGCCTAAGGGACCCAAAGGCCTCTCTAATTGTTGAGGCTGTCATACTTTCATTCCTTCTCATCTAGCAGCAATTATCCTTGACCAATACTGCAATGAACTTTATGTATATATTTTAATATACAGGTTAACCCCCATAGCCATCGATTCAGTATCCATGGTTTCACTTATCCACGCCCCCAACAATGTTCTCTCTAGGCACTTCTAGGTCCTCCAATGTGATTCCATGTTTAACTTTGGGCGTTCATCTCATTGAAAATAATGGAGTTCCCTATTATCCATGATTTCACCACAGAGGGGCGTGGGAATGAAACAACCCCACTGGTTTCCAGTAAATTTCCGAACTCAATTCAAGTGCTTGTCTTTATCCTTAAAGCACTGAATGTTTTAGCACATCGATACCTGTTGGACAGCCTTCTCCTGAATCCATCTGCCCATCCACTGAGATTATCTCTTGAACCTCTTTTCTGGGCATCCCCATCACCTGTCACTAGTGACGAGAGAGCCTTTTTAGTGGTGGTTTTGTGCATTTGCAATGGTTTTCCCAGGGAGACTGACTTGGTGCCTCTGTAATTTAAGCAGCATACAAAAACAACAGAATTAAAAATGCTGATAGTGTCGGTTCTTAAAGCCTGGGGAGACAGAAATATCAGCATTTTTAATCTATAGAAGCTCCAACTGTAATGTCTATTTGACTGGATTATTTTCATTTGTTATGTTAATCTGGATGTGTGTGTGTTTATATGTATATATGTATATGTGTATGTGTTAATACAGTAGGACCCCCATATCCGGAGGAGATTGGTTCCAGGGCGCCACCCCTGTGGATACTGAAAACCACAGATAACAGCAAATGCTATTGAAAATAATGGAACTTCCAGTTTAAAATACCATAGAGTTTGCCTTGGAGGACCTAGAAAACATCTAGAGAGGATGCCTCTCTAGGCATTTTCTAGGAAGACTCTATAGCAGGTGTGTTGTTTTGTGTCCCCAGGATAACTGACTCAGTGGATAATGAATCAGCAGATATGGGGGTCCTACTGTACTTTATAAACTAATTTGTTAGCTGAGCTGGGAACATAAATTTATGCTGCTGGTGCAGGATATTTTATGTAAATAAGTACTGAAATTCCTTATTAACATAATTCAATGCTCTTTTAAGGTAGAGACCAGATGAAATCATTGCATATTAAAAGCATTAGCATTAGCAAAAAGATTATTTTTGGGTGATGATCTGGATCAGGGTTAAGGAATGTGTGTCCCTCCAAATGCTAATAGACCACAACTCCTGTTAACAGTGATGGTGGATAATGGGACTTACAGTTCAACAATACATGAGAGCCACATGCTCCCTAGCCCTGCTGTAAAAATAAAGTAGAATGGAATTAGAAAATACAATTTAGGAACTGAAAGATTTGAGACATCTTCACCATTCCACTGCGAGATTGACACAAACTGGACAATCTACCCAGCAACATTTCTCTCTTACTCCCCCATCCCTTTTATTTGCCAGCCTAAATAAGAGCTCTAGTTAATTCACACATAAGCTTACACATTGTAATTGCAGACTATAACAGAGTTACTCATTCACTACCCCTTGCCCGGAACCTCTCCAATGGACCTGTGCGTTTAAATTAGAATCTACAATTCCACAGTTCTTTTAAGACCCCTACAAATTATAATCTGACTTCCATTACAACCAGCAAAATTTTCCCATTCTATTCCCTTGCTTTCTCAAGTGTTGTTTCGCTGTGAAACAACACTTCCAATATTTGCTTAAACTCCAGCCAGCAAAAGTGTTCCAGTAAACACTAACACTTAAGTTCTAATAAAGGGATGTGTAAGTGTATGTGTCTTCAAGTCACCTGTCGACTTATGGTGACTCCATGAATTTCTTAGGTTTTTTTTGGGGGGGTGGTGGCAAGATATTGCACTGCTATTCTTGTACATAATATATATTCTAGGACTATTGGCTACCTTAGTCAAGTTCACCACCCGTTGGACCAAAATACTTGAAAGAAAAAGGCTGAGAATGACTGGCGCTAGCCAGAAACCCAAAATGTGTTACCCAGAGGTCTGCAAAGAGACCCTGGTTTACAGAAAGGTCAAACATCACTCCTGCCCCAACTACAGTGAGACACAGACATCACAAATCACTTCATCACCATTATGAAACAGACAGCACAAAATAAAGCTTGAAAAATTAAAGAAACAACCACTGGACTGTTTGAAGTTGAGAAGGAAGATGATCCATGAGGAGGACACCATAAATTCTGGAAACTGCAGAACTGGGGGTGGAAAAACCCTGCAACCTGCAGTACCTCTTGGGCTTTTTAGAGCTGAGGAATTTTCAATCCCTACATTGAAAACCAACTTTGGTTTACACCAAGAATAGTTGTCCCTCCACATTCATGGATTTGATGTTCACGGATTTGAGTATTCACGGCTTGAAAATATCCTTAAAAAAATAATAATCCTAATAGCAAACCGTGATTTTGCCATCTTATATAAGGGACACCATTTTGCTATGCCGTTGCATATAATGAGACTTGAGTATTCACGGATTTGAGTATTCACGGGGGGGGGGTCCTGGAATCAAAACCCGGTGAATATGAAGGGACAACTGTACTTTGGCCCCCTTCATAAGAACTTCTTTCATTCTCTTTGTTCTAAATTCCCTTTAAAAAAAAATCTTCCACAAAAAAACAGTTAACAGCGACATATCAATTAACAGAATTTATTTTAAATGCAGGCACCAGGCTTTATTTTGTAAAATAAAGTAGGTAACATACAGACACCCAGGTGCTCCAAGAAAATCCTTGCAAGGTTGAACTTGAGAGAGAGATGGGGAGAACTTAGACGAACAGTAACCAATCATTAAAGGGAAAGGGTGCCCCTGTTTAAAATAAAGGAGTCCCACACTTTCACTCGAGACTTATTTTTGACACCCATGAAAGACCCTCCACTCACCCGCCTCCAATCCGCCCTCCAGGGTCTCCCTCAAAATAAAGTCAGCACAGCAGGCCAGGTTGTCTCGGTCTCCCAGGATGGCACCAGCGGAAAGGCTCTTTCCTCAAGGAACGCGGAAGCGCCACAAACACCCGGCCACCATCTCGGCTCCCCAAACCCGAGGCCACCTCCAGCCTCCCCACCGCCGCCACCACCACCCCCGGGGGAAAGAAGCCGCCTTCCTCAACACGCCTCCTGGGGACCGGGGGCTTGGGTCTGCTCCGGCGCCCGACCCGGCCCTCCAAGGGGCAGCGAGGAGGAGGGATGGCCATGGCCTCTCCCGATGAGGAGGCAGGCGAGGCGCTAGGCTGGAGCCACGGCAACCGCACCTCAGTCACGGCACTCGCCAGACACCCAGACACACCCCCCGCCGCCACCGCCACCGCCACCGCCTAGCACCGGCTCCCTCCACCCTCCCACCTCGGCAGCCACGCCCCTGGCCAACACCTACCTGAGGAGGCTGGAAAGCGGGTGGCCCCCGCCGCCGCTCCCACCGCCGCCGCCGCTCCCGCCGCCGCCACCCCCTGAGGACCCGGAGCCGCCCCCGGAGCCGAAGCCCGAGCTCAGGCGTTTGCCCGAGAGCAGCTTCTCCACGGCGGGCAGGTTCCCCGTGCGGGCGGCCTCCAGGAGCTCCTGCTCCTTCCCCATGGCCCCGGCCCGGCCAGGGAAATCGGACCCCCCCGTCGTCGCCGCCTCTCTAATTCGTCCTCGGCGGCCGCCGCTGCCTCAGCCCGGCCGGCGCGTCCTTCCGGGGCGGGGTTTAAAAGGCCACGCCCCCTCGTGAGCTGCGAAACGCGCCCCCCCCCGGTGTAAGACGAGTGGGCGGGGGAGGGAGGAGGCGCTCTCCACACGCGCCTTGGCGGCTCCCCAGCTGCTGCTGCCGCTGCTGCCGCCGCCGCCGCCGCCGCCTGAAAGGGATGAGATAAGGCAAGGTGAAGTGGCCAGTGGGCGACTACTGCAGGACTCACTACGGTGCTCTCCTTTCACATCTGGGGGGGAAAAAACACCCATCCCAGTGTCACAGAAGGTCTGTCCAAATAAAACCGAGCAGTGTGTTTATTTTCTCAAAGCAAAAGGTACCTTTTAATTCTATGCTGTTAAAATGAATGGGACTAAGACCAAATCCACACTACACACATAATCCAGTTTTGAAATTGGATTATTTGCCATGGTTCCTTCCTATGGAATCCTGGGGATTGTTGTTTTATAAGGTCTTTTAAAAAGCCTTCTCTGCCAAAGGGTGTTGTTGCCTCACCAAACTACAAATCCCAGGATTCCATAAGAAGGAACCGTGGCAAATAATTCAGTTTCAAACTGGATTATGTGTGTAGTGTGGATTTGGCCTTAGAAACCCCAGGTGAAGATCAGCCATCGCACTCAGAAATAAATGAATTATTTCCATTAGGAATGTGTAGGGCAATATGCTTATACAGTTGTCCCTCCGTATCCACGGATTTGGTATCCACAGATTTGAGTATTCACGGCTTGAAAATATTCTTTTAAAAAATAATAATCCAAAAAGCAAACCTTGATTTTGCAATCTTACATAAGGGACACCATTTTGCTATGCCATTGCATAGAATGGAACTTGAATATTCACGGATTTTGGTATCCATGGGGGACCCTGGAACCAAACCCCAGTGAATATGAAGGGACAACTGTAGATTAAACAGTGTAGTATGGCATAAGGTTTTGTGAAAACCTTGTTCATGACACCTTGTGCCATAAAACATTTGTTAATTGATAAAGTCATAGTGCTCCAAGACTGTTGTTTTTGCTATCAAGTCCTCCTTTTCTAGAAATTGCTTATAGATTGTAAAATGCGATGTTCAAACATAACAGGAACTTGCTTCACCTGGACATGATGGGAAGCTGCAGTTGGACACAGCTGTCACCTTTGCAGACAAAACATTGGGTACAGCTGTAATATAGACATTATTTTCTATTGCACTTTCTCAGTAAGCATTTCATAAGATCCAGAGCTTCACAAGTCACAAGCAGTAGTTATAATAATAATAATAATAATAATAAAATTTATTTATACCCCGCCCCTCTGTTAAAACAATCGGGGCGGCTTACAGAATTTAAAATACAATACAAATAAAATCCCTAAACACCCCCACTCCCACCCTCCCCCATAAAAAAACATTAAACAAATATAAATTAAAAACAACTAATCTAAAATCACATTTAAAACTATAAATACAATAAAATATAATAAATGGCCAGCAGCCTAGAAGAGGCCAGTGCAAAGAGACCTTCCATTGTTTTCTCAAAACAACCTGATGAGAGAGGTTGCTATTAATTTTGTATATAATTAGTACCATTTCTAGTTATGACCCCCATTACTTTCAATTACAAAATCATTTCTAGGCTTTTGAGCAGAATTTCTGAGGGGTTGTCTATATGGTGAAAATATCCCTCATAAAATTAGAGAATAGGATTTCACATTCAGAGGTAGCCATGTTGGCCATGCAGCAAAACAAAATCCAAATTCCACAAAAAAGTGAAACCTTTATTAACCAACCAAATGCAAAACACATGATGCAAGCTTTCGAAGCTCTACTGGCTTCTTCATCAGGCAAAATATATTTAAAAAATAAAGAAAAGTGATTATGTTGGAATCACAAGCCTACATGCTGGTTGCCAGAGAAGTTGCTCACTACTGCAAAAGGATTTAAATTTTGCTGTCTTTGGTCTCAACTCCATATGGCCAGGAAGTAGGAGTGGCCTCTGCTTCCATGAGACCCCCACATCTGAACAACAACGCAAGTAACATCTGAAACAGCATGTAAGCTTGGGACTCCAAGATTGTTATTTTTCTTTCTTTCTTTTTTAATCTTGTACCTGATGAGGAATCCAGTACAGCTTCAAAAGCTTGCATCATGTGTCTTGCATTTGGTTGGCTAACAAAGTTATCACTTTTTTGTGGATTTTGGATTAATTCCTTTAGTTCTTGTAAGATGTTAAACGAATATGTTACACAGCCAGCCCTCCACATTTGCAGGATTATCTTTTGTGGATTTGATTATTCATAGATTATTTGCTGCTGCCTCCACTGCTGTCCTATGTCATTTTTAATAGTGACTGCAAGCCTTGTGATACTGACTGACTGCAAATGAGTGGCAAGGCATGTAAGTCCCTATTAAAAATGGCAGAGGGCAGCAGTGGAGATGGCAGCAAGCCCCACCAGCCACCCGCATCTGCCTTGCGAAGGAACCCTGCCACCTCAAAGGCATCTACAGTGGGTTGAATCCATGGATCATACTTCGTGTGTGTGTGTTCAATATGGCTGGGGGGGGGGGGCTAGAGATATTCATGGTTTTTCTACTTTCGTGGAGGTCCTACACCCCTAGTTTCAGTGAATGTGGGGGGTCAACTGTAATTCATCCTCTTAAAAACACAGGAAATTTTTGCAATTTTTCTCTTGAGACAGAACACAAATTCATACAGCTTAATACCAAACTGGATATGGTATGGTGGCATACACACTGATTTAGTTTGTTCTTCCATTTCTAGTGAAACACATTCTGCAGATTTTTGGAGCACTACAAGTGTTGCAAAACCTATTTGACTAGAAGCAACAGGCGGACAGAAAAAAATGTACATCACGGCAAGCAGTTACGGCTTTATACCAACCCTCAACTTTTAAAGAAATTGTTGTTAGCTTCAGTATATCTACCAGCAGGTTGTGGGTTCTTGACTAAGTATTGCTTCCGTCTTGCACCACTGAAATCTAAAATGACAGGCCAGGCTGAGATGCTCCTATTTCTCTTGGTAGAGAAAATATTAAATTCTTTCTCGGTAAGTTGAGCTTATGGAGAAAGGCTCCTTCAGTTAATTGCCCCCTTTTCTGTTGGAAATTTATTGGAAGTGATAGGTCATGGGAAAGTTAATAGCTTGAACTGACAGGCCTGAATTTCTCATCTTCTTGTAATATTTTTACTTAGACTTGGACAATAGACTTGTATTGTCTTCCTATACTGCCTACACCAGCCCCATGCTTGAAAATATTGACCTAAATTGAATTAATAGTTCTAGCTAGCATAGTCCCATTGAATATAAGTGTTGATTTATCATTCAGCAAGTGATTCAATGGGTCTACTCTAATTGGGACTAACAATTTAATATAGCCCATTATCTTTTCAGCTCTGGTTAGTAACAGCCCTAAGAACTGTGAACCCAAACTACACACATTTCTACAAAGTATTGTTTACTGACAGAGGTGTGAAGCATATTTAATCTTTACCAGAGTCCTGAAGTGAGAAAACACAAGCTTATTCAATGTTATGTGAAAGGTTCACCTTAGAGTCACTACAAGTCAGAAACAACTTGAAGGCACACAACAAGAGGAAAGAGTGAAGCCCATTGTTGTGTGGCTTCAAATAATTTCCAGCTTATGACAACTTTATCACTGGGGGGGGGGTGCGGTTGGCAAGATTTGCCAAAGAACAGGTTTGAGAAAGTGTGATTTGCCCAAGGTCACCCAGTGACTGAACAAGAATTTGAACCCTGGCATTCGAACCCTGGTCTTCAGAGTCTTTTGTTCAGCACACAGACCACAACACCATGCTGGCTCTCTGAAACCCATCTTACTGGTGTGCATAAAAAAAAAAAACATATGAAGAAAGAGACCTGAAAGTGAAATTTTCAATGCAGGCCCTTCAAGTTAGGCTATATTGCTGTCACAGCTTAAATATGCTACATTGACAAGTATATGCTGGCCAATGCACCCCCTTCCTTTTTCATAGTTGTAAACTGATTCGCCAGAGATCTGAATGTGGAGAAAAGCAACCTTATCTTTAGAAAAATAATAGATTTTTTGGTTTACTTCAGAGGCCTTACCCTAATTGCAACCAAGAGGAAATATAGACCCCAAAGACACACGAGCCCTTGATTTTCAGGCATTTTTACTGTCTGAGCAGTTCCGTTGTGTGATGGCAATAACGGCCACAAGTAAAAAAAGATAAGCATACCTAAAATGTGAGAGTGGTGGTAAAAAAAAAAATTAAATGTACAAAACTATCCCTTCACACCTCAGTATTGAGGCAGAAGTTCTCAAATACACAACCGACAACCCAAAGGTCCTTTTTTTTTTAGATCTTTTTATTTGGCAATTTATTCATAAAATATTATGTATTCATAAAATACATAAACTATTTAAAATATTTAAAAGTAGGTCCCCACTTTTAAAACGCCGACTTGGGACCTTGGGGTTGGACTTAATGCGTTGCCATGGAAGCGGAAGGGCCGCCTCTGCGTCGGAGGCCGTTTGGGTGACGTCATCAGACCGCGACAGGCGCCTCCATTGGGATCCGATGGCGGAGCCCCCGGAGTCTCGGCGAGAGGAGGCTGTTCTTGCCCCTCTTGGGTCTTCCCCGTCTCCGGCTGAGGAGCCGTCTGTTGTTGCTGGGGTGGTCGCAGCGGACGGGCAGGACAAACACCCAGGCGAAGTGAAGCAGGAGGAAGTGTTGCTGAGGGAGGTGGGTAGGGAAAAGAAGGACACTACGGCCGGACTGGTGTTTCTTGCAAGTGCCCCCATCTCTGTTTGTTTGCTTGCTTGCCCGCCCGCCCTCCTCTTCGAGGTTGATGGGTTGTTGCTGGATTCCGACAACAAAGTAAATCTCTCCTGCACTATATATTTTCAGCTGCCTGTATTTAGCTGGAAGTTTTTTAAAATAGCCATAAGTCTACCGCAGTGGCTTTTAACCTTTTTCTTTACCAGGGACCGCCTTTAAATATCTTTTCATGCCATGGACCCCCAAGACTTAATTCTAGATTGAAAATCCTACTGATAATAATAATAATAAGGTTACACCATCCATTAAACCTTTCCTCGGAGGCACTGGAGGGGAAGACTTTTCTCCTGCTTCTTCCTGCAAGTTTGTGGCTGGAGTGGATTGAACTGGCAATATGCAGGCCAAGCCAGCCTTTGCTTTGGCTCCTGTCATGTGACCAATCCACTGCAGGGAGGAGGTGGACTGAGCAGCCTTCAAGCCTTTGTGGACCCCCTGTGAGGACATCGTGGACCCCTGGGAGTCCCTGAACCTCAGGTTTAGAGCCACTGGTCTACCATATAAATATTTGCGTTCCCCTAGCTCTCTAGAAGTTAAACTTAATTGTTTGGTTTACTGTTGCATACATCACTTGTGAATGCACACAAGTTAAGCACAAAATATTGGCGCATTCTCTTTGTCATAGTTGTGTACTGTACCTGGATATTGTGGTGCAGGTTGAATTTGAGTTATTTTATTGTAACGATAAAATATTTTGTTATATATTGTTTTAAAGGAAACTTTGATTATGAGTTTACTGACCCACAGTGCTTCAGAAACTAGAGCAAGACATGATGTTGTAAAGTAAAATAATTGTATACAGCATACACCAAAAACTCTTTGGCAGTGTGGAAGAGGAGTGAGTTGAGTGTTATCTGAATAATGATTCTTGGCATGTAATAGTTTTGTTTACTAATTTAAAATATTTGTAAACCACCATTTATCCTGTCAGGATTTTGGTGCAACAACAAAGATGTCTGTAAGTACAGAAATATATGGATTTTTGTCTGTGAAAGATGTCTGTGTTTTCCAACCCCCTCCCCAGTGTTTGAATCTTGAATGGTATGTGTGCAGAGGTGAAAAGGGAGAAACACAAAATACTAGCATTAGAGAAGGTAAGGGCAATGGTTAAATTCCTACGTTTTCTGTCCAACTCTTTAATTAAAGCAAACATGCAATTCAAGCTATCTGTGTGCTGACATTTAGATGTGCTGCTAATCCAAGGTTCTGCTTGTTGTTGCAGCAGGGCTTTCTTCTTTTGTCATCTGTGCCACCTGAAAACTGTCTTTGGAAGGGTTTCCTATCCCACCAGGACTGGTTTTGGGGATGCAAAGCAGGGGGACTGCAGAGGGGATGGAGGATTGCACACTGTGATGGATCCCTTATTCAGGTTGACCCCACAGTTCAAACCCTTGGGCTCCTATCCATTGCCTTGCTCTTTTAGCTTTAAGATTCCCTTCAAGGATCTAGTATTCAGACCTCATGGAGAACACTATACTGGACAAATAAATGGGTTACCAGTGGGTTCATTTTGGTAAAGTGAGACCAGTCTTCCTTGTTAATTATTAAATGAAAACATCCAGATGGAGATACAGAAAATAAAAGCAGTAAAGATTTATTGTACCAGGTAAAACATCTAGTGTTGTGCTGCTTCCACCCACAGTACTGTACATTGTAACAACATCTCTGTTTCAAACAAAGAACTCTTCTTCCTTAACTTTTCTCACTGTTTGAGCTCCCCTAAACCCTTTTCAGATCTTATGAATCCCTCTCTAACTGAACCTGAGTTTATCTCTATTCCTGTCTTTCTTTCTGGCCCTAACTTTTTAATAGACAAGCGTCTAGATCATGTCCTTTCCTCCATAGTCCCCTCATCACAGCATTCTGAAGGCTGTGGTCGGCTTGCTCTTTGCTTCACACTCACACATGCCAGTTACACCTGGCCCTGCTATTCTGTTAACAGAATGCTACCATTGGATACTGCCCACTTCAGACAGATTTTAAAATTTAAAATCTTTAGTGTTTAACAACTATGATTGAGAAGTACAATCATGAGGTATAGTCAGACATTTAAAAACTATGTCAGGACTATAGCCAAGCTGAAAATAATTTCTTCCTAGATCAAAATTGAGGATTCTTCGGAGCTGCCCCCAGGAGAAACAGAGGAGTCTACATCACAGTCTTCTGCAAACAAGAAAATAAAAATAGAGATAAAGGATAAAAAAGAGAAAAAGCATAAGGTAGATGAAGATGAAATTCAAAAAATGCAGTGAGTAATCTTTATCTATGTGATGTATAATTTTTGTTATTGGTAAACAATGTCTTACAGGACTCTAATCTTGGTACTGCGTAGTGAAGAATACTGGTCTTCTCTTTGCCTTTTGCTCTTATTCGTTGGGGAGAGGAGAGAGAATTTGTTTAAGACTGTAGTCTGATGCACACTTATAAGGAAGTTCTTGCTTAGGCTTGAAACCTAACCTATGTTTCCCCTCTTAAAAATGGTTACGTTTATATCAAATACTTAATATTCTAATTTAGGAGTAATTATTAAGTTGCACTGTTGTCCCTTTTAGATTATTTTACTGGATGGGATACAAAAAGCCAATTTTTGCATAGTTCCCTCTGTGGCGTAGCAGTCTGTCACTCCTTTCAAAATTCGGTTCCTGGCATGGGAGACCCTTGGGAACACAATGGGAGGTGACATTGAGGTCTGCATGGGGTGAGAGAAATTAGTGAAACTGTTCCCCCCCCCACCCAATCAGCATGAACATTCAGAATGGAATATGGGTCAGAGGATGTTACCACTAATTGAAACAAACACTGGAGCGAATCCATTGTTTTATCAATTGAAATTATGTTACAGCATTGTCTCTGACTTCAAAAGTTGTGTATTTCCTGTAGCTTTAAGAATGATACTAGTTTTAGATTAGAATGATGTTCCTAACTCTGTGCTATAATTGTTTTTCTCAAGAATACTAGTTTCCTCTTTTTCTGAAGAACAGCTAAATCGTTATGAGATGTATCGCAGATCAGCTTTTCCAAAGGCTGCTATTAAACGGGTAAGGTTGTGCTCTAGTCCAGTTTAAAGTGTTAAACCATTGATGTGGCTTGATTATGATGTGTAAATATGGAGACTATAATGGAGTATTTTGATAGGACAAAATCTGCCATAAAGATTGCAGAAGTCTATGATGCTGTTAATACAATTATTATTGCATACTAATGTTCAAGACAGAATACAAATTCAGATCTACAAAACTGGATGTTGTTGTATCGTCTCTCTCTTTTCTCAGTTGATCCAGTCAATTACTGGAACCTCAGTCTCTCAGAATGTGGTTATTGCCATGTCAGGAATTTCCAAAGTTTTTGTTGGAGAGGTGGTAGAAGAGGGTGAGTACCAAAAGAATAATCCAGATTTGGATAAATCTCTAGTAAACTAAGACAGATTGAGATCATGATTAGGAAATGGGGTAGTTGGGAAGGTAATGGCCGAGATCCTGTATTGCATGTTCAAAGCATAACACTTCCGTCTTGCAGCTCTGCACCTTCCCCCAGCAGCTGCCAGACCCCGGGAATGTTGCTACAGCTGTTAAATGGTGGGGGTGGTGACCAAGTAACAGGGACTACCTCCTGTCTCGCTGCAGTTCGAGAGAGGAAGAGCAATGAGGTCAAACAGGGTTTATATAACTGCTTAATCCATAACAAGAAAAAGTTAATCCAAACCACATAAGCAGTAGTAGTACAAGCACTTGCTTCCGTAATCTAGATCCTTGCAATGTATCTAAAATACTCTCTATATGCTCTTGATTTTCAAGGTGTGTATAGGGAAGACTTACCCAATGATACCTAAGTTAACCACAGATAGACTGGGTTATAAGCCCAAATCTTGAGCCAATGAGTAACAGGTATCTGACATCTACCTCCATTATCTTATTTGCTTGAGAAATATGAAACCAAGTTTGCATTTTTGAGAACGCAAATTATTTTGGTAATTATGGAAATGGTATGCAACATCTCTCTACTTATTCCCCCTACTCACACTAGCTAACAAAAATTAAGATAGCTATTTTAATTTTCTTTTTTTCCTGGGATGCAGATTGCAGGGCTGTACATAAGAAAGGAAGTATATTCTGAAACCCAGATGACTTAGTATGCTGATTCTACCATGGAGTTTTCAACACTAACCACCCTGTGACAATTCCATCTTAGATCCCCACCTTAGGCCTTCCATATGCTTTCCACCACTCTTGCCAATTACCATCCATCTGCAAATTCACTCCACCAAAAATTGTATATACCTGTTATTTAGTCTTCATATGTAGCACTTACCTTGCTTGCCATGTTGACCTGTTCATGTGGCTTGATTGTGGTATGTGAATCTGAAGACAATAGATGGGAGTATTTTGATAGAACCTGTCATGCTTTCAAATTAAGTGTCTCTGAGTCTTTGCTGTTGTTCATGTCATTGCTATTGCAGAATAATGTTTAGGCTTAGAAACAAAAAAAAGTCTACAAAATTGAATGCTTTTGGATCTGATCTCTTTTCCTCATTTGATCAGTTACTGGAATCCTGTTAGTAACGTGTGCACGTAAGTGTGGCTTATGTGTGTATATATGTTTTTGTAGATGGAGTGCAAGGTACTATTCTGTATCCCTTTGTATACTGTCCAACACCCCTCTTGCAGATATCAAGTCCTGGAAGGGGCAGCTGCTGCTTATCGGTGGGGAGGCGAGGGTGTAGGGAAACAATTCAGATGATGTAGCTCTGAAAGGAAGGGATAGGAGGGTTCACTTACCTGAGAGCACACTCCCATTGTCTTCCCCTATGAGCCAAGAAGGGAGCTGATTCTTTGTTGTCTGACTTGCCTCCCCACTCTTTTTCCTCTCTGCTGGTAATCAACAGCAACAGCTCCTAGAGGATAGACCCTTCCCTTTTGTCCAGAAAAAGGACACATGCCGTGGGTGGACACAGAACTGTGGGTGGAGTGTCACACCCCCACCTGTTTGATATAGAATCTCAGCCTCTGTCTGCAGCTATGTTATAGAAACACAACCATTTTTACAATTTATAAAACACCTACTTTTCTCACTTTCTGTAGAGCAAGTAATTATGAATGGTTGATAGTACTTAGAATAGTAATAGTAGTGGTTGATAGTACTTGGAATAATAAGGAATGTAAACTATAGCTGGCATTCTATAGTAACTCACATGTCGGTTTTTTGGCCACTGCAGAGGTTGGAGTTCTCTGCTCATCTTGTGATATGATCAAACTCCTTCCTGCAAATCCATCTTTTATCTACTGCTGCCCTCACCCCCCCACCCAAAAAAACTGCAGGCATTTACTAGAGAAGTGTCCTACTGTGTTCCTGTAGGTGGATGCACAGTAATAAGGCATCCTCCTATCTTTGGAGATTATGGAGCATGAAGTCACTATTGTGCCTCCAGTTAAAGGAACACTGCTAGCTCCTTCTAGCACTGCCACCCCTCAATCAGTAAGTGGCTACAGCAGGTAGGTGGGTGACAGAAGGGATGTGGTGTACTTCCATTTGGCAGTATTTTACACTACATCTCCCAGATTGTAAAAATATATTTTGCAGCCATTTATGAATGGCATAGATATACTCAATGGACAAAATGGTTATAAAAGGCTTTTTTTTCTTTGTCTAGCCCTTGATGTATGTGAAAAGTGGGGAGAGTCACCACCTCTGCAGCCTAAACACATGCGTGAAGCTGTCAGGCGACTGAAGTCAAAAGGACAGATCCCAAATTCAAAATATAAGAAAATTCTCTTTCACTAAAGAGACAGTGAGAAAGGAGTAAATGTGAAGGTGATTTTCCAGGCTGGATTAAGTGAAGAAGACTTCTGCTGATGGAGGATTTATGCTGATGTTGCCAATACCAATACCAATACTCTGAAATTCTGGGTTACTGAGTGCAAAAACTTTATTGTAGGTAATTTGGACTAAATATGGAAGCACTTTTCAAGTATGTCAAAGCAATAAACTGTGTAATAATTCTATGATGAAGCTATACTATATTTGAGGACATAATTTGAAATTTCCTAAGAGCATAATAAAAGTGACCAAGTATGAAATGGGATAATGTTCACAGAGCATTCAGAGTAAAAAGGAAAATAGTGATCGACTTTGCTTAAATCATCTGACCCAACCATTGGAACCAAACTTTTTAATAAAGTGTTACTGTTAGAGTGAGGAAAAGAATAGGAGCATCATGTATCAGTACAAGACCTTGAAACATGTGAAGTGTGGTAGTGTGTTATTAAATGGTCAGAAATTTTTCATGTAAATGAACTGTGGTTGCACGTACTCTGAGAAGTGATACTCATGTCTTCTAATAACTATGGAATGAATATGCTTAGTTGGTAAACTGTACAGATCATGGAGTTGTTATTCATTAGTAAAGCATATTTCATATTAAGATTTTTAGGAGGCAAATTCATAGAGAGTAGAGTTATGAGTGGGTAGCTGTCATAATGGCTATATATTTCTTCTGCCACCTGTGGCAATATATCAATTGCTAGAGAAAATGCTGTGTGTAATCCACATATGTCCATCTTGAGGACTTGTCACTGGCCACTGTAGGAAGATGATAGTTAACTAGAGAAACCTCTGGTCTGATCTAGTGTGCCTGTTTTTATACTAGTGTCAGGATAAAAGTCAGTATTCTGCCAATGACATTGGAAAGTTAACCTTCAGAAATAAGTCCACAGAAACAGAGGTTAATCAGTTTAATTTATAACTTTTAAAAGTGGTTCACAGAACCAATACAATCATAGCAGGAAAAGATATACTGTGATCAATAAACCCTAATACTGTTGAAGGCTTAGATTCAAGTCAATTTTTTACCCAGTACTCTGCCTGTGCTCATTGCTTTCTTGGTTGAAGTTACAAAAGGCTGCATAAGAAACTGGGAGAGCTTAATAATAAATAAGAACATATTTGTATGTCAGTTATGGCGTTATACAACAAGTTTTCCTGTTGATTTCTTTTCACATTTAAATATAGTACTGAAAAAGAGGGTGTCTTTAAGAACCAAACCATACTAATATAGTTTTGTAGCAAAACATATCCATATCAGCTTCTGTGGATTTCCTCCTTGTTCCACTTGTACACTTGGAGGAATCATAGCTATCAGCAGAGGGGAAACATCTGGGTTATGCAGACCACAACAGGCTGATAAGCAGGGTCTCTTTATACTATCTGTAATTACAACCAAGCAAGCTATACCATACCCTTTGCTTACCAGTGTCTCTTTTCTACATTCTGCTTTATTTTAAGCCAGATTTATAATATTGGAAATTGCTAGGAAGTTTCAGCAGAACAAGTGGAAACACTGCACCATGCAGTTAACTTTACTCACCCTGGTATACTTCTTGCACATGTATTTACAAATCTGTAATATGTTCCAATTTGACTTAAAAGTAGATAAATCAAGTTTTTAGCATTCAAGTGAATAGAAATCAATAGCAGTCTGTACCAGGTCTAAACCTGTAAGTGGCTGAGGCCATTTTGCCTCACTCTTATTCATAAAAGAGAAATAGACACATAACAGAGTTCTTCACATGGGCATTCGTTCCCTGGGTCAAAGGTTAAAAGTGGGGAAAGGCCAGGATGCAACAGTGCACTAGCATACTTCTGCTAGCGCAACAGAATTTTCCTTGCTTTCTACATCACCTGAAAATATGGAAGGTTTCCCAACTTTATGATTCTGAGGGCCCATGTAACATGAGTGAATATCTCCTGGTTCTGCTACAAATTTTAAAACAGTTTCCATCAGTGAAACCACTGGACTGTAAGAAACAGCTCTTCCTTTACAGAGCACTTTTAACATTATCTGTCAGGTTCACAGATGTGCATGATTGCATTTAAGATGTGTTAACAAATCCAACTCAATTAGTACTCAATTAGCATAATATAGTAACAGCACTAGCAGTCCCATAAAGGCAAGTTTCTAAACTTCCAAACCACCAGTTCTATTGATTAGACAAGACTGGATCTATACATGAGCTAGCTGTAAATCACACTGCTCTTTTGATAAGGAGTTTTTCTTCTGTTGCATTAAAGGAGGAGTACCCCATTGGGGCATCTTCCAACACAAAGAGAGAGATCCCTATTTATTCCAGTGCATGGCCTAGGCTTGAGAGGGATGCCCTAGGGAAAAGGCAGAAGCAACAACAATTCATTGCACAGAAAAGGAACAACCAGAAGCTACAGCACATGCAGTCTGATATGCAGAGATCACCAAAGCTGAATTAATTAAAGTGACAGTACCACAGCACAGCTGCAAAGCTTCGTGGAGTTCAACAGCCCTGTAGTTGCCTCAAGGGCCAGTGAATTATGTGAGGCAGTTGAAGACAGATCCCCCCCCCACTTCAGAACAAAAATTGTTTGAAGCTGCTATCTCTGATTCACATACTGAAGGTCACAGAGCCTCTGCTCCAAGGCAGTAAGATCAAGGCAGATAAGTAGATGTCAGAGATTTCACCCACCCAAAAGACATTCTGCAGTTTTAACTAAGTAGGCTGGCACTGCCTTTAGCCATAAATTGTTTAACAAGTACTAGTCAAAGATACTGTAACATACTCAATTTTCTGGCATTTTAATAATCAAAATACTTAGGTAATTTAAAGCAAAACTAGATGCTTATCTGTTTAAAACCTATTACTCTCATCACATTCCATTTTGTTATGAGCAACATATCGATTTCTTCTGGAATTTTGAAAGGATATTACACAACAACTTCATACTCAGACTATTCATGAGCTAAATCTTTTATGTTATGACATGGTATTGTTAAAAAAAGCCATGAATGTCTGCCACCTCTTTCCATATTGCGTCTTAACACTATGAATGAATATAGAATCCATGGTTGAAATGCTAAATAACAGTTTCCTTCCCTCCCCTTCATTGCTTTGATGAAGTGTTCTGGCAAACTCAGAACTGTGAACCAATTTTGTGACAGTCTGTAGGTACTGCGAATGTTTCTGGCATTTTTTCTTATGGTGTGTGTGTGTGTGCCATGCTTATAACTAAATGCAAAACTGTTGATTAAAATCCACTGAGTACAATGGCATACAGTTGTCACTCCACATTCACAGATTTGGCATTCATGGATTTAAGTATTCACGGCTTGAAAATATTCTTAAAAAAATAATCCAAAAAGCAAACCTTGATTTTGCCATCTTATATAAGGGACACCATTTTGCTTTGTCATTGCATATAATGGGACTTGAGTATTCACAGAGAACGAAACCCCAGCGAATGTTGAAGGGAAAACTGTAGATCTAATGTAATGCTCATGGTGGCATCAGGGTTTCTGATTCTCTCCACCCTGCAGCTCTCCACAGCACCAAAACATATTCCACAGGGATTCCGAGGTTCTGGAACAGGTTTTAGCATGCATGGGGGGGGGGTCATCCCTCCCCCACTTCCATTGGTGGAAGTAGTTTCTGCCAGCCAAACAGCAGTATTTGATACTGGCCCCTAGTTCCCTTTATCCTCCAGGCCAGATCCACTGCAACTTTAGCCTTATTATATATGTGTACCTTAACTGAGAATGATAACCACTCCAATTTCAACATTTTAAAATTCACCTTTCTTTTAAAAATTATGTAAAAACAGAACCAGCTCCACAGTTATGGTTTAAAAAACACAAACAACAAATAAACAAAAACATGAGAAAAATATCTATTGCACAGGCAACTATATCTCAGCATAAATACTGTAATTTCACAAAGACAAAATAAGCCTTTGAATTTGCACCTTGGGGGCATTTGGTTTGGAAAATACTATGGCCTTGTTGCTAGAATGTACAGCATGGGTGGAATATGAATTTGATTTGCAAGCACATAATGAAAAATTTCTACATTTATTTATCTAATGTAGCTTTCCCCAGAATTGTGCCCTCCAAATATTTTAGATCCTTCAACTCCTGCTTATCATACGTGCAGCTGGTAGGATTTCTAGTCCAAAACATCTGGAAGGTACCACATTGAGGAAGGAAGCTCTAGAGGGTCTCATAGTCTTCTCAGGGCCATGGGTTCACATCCATTTTCTTGTCCAGTGCCTGCAACTAGCTTAAATAAAAAAATGATGAGGAGCCATTGGTGAGCACCTCTTAGGTTTGGCTAGTCAACCAATTACAAATCCACTTCTCAGATGCATTATCTCTAGCCCACAGTTTACTAGCTTGTTTGCAAAAATATCATGGGAGACCTTGTTGAAGGCCTTACTGAAATCAAGATATGCAACATCCATAGTATTCCATTCATCTACCAAGCTTGTAACTCTATCAAAAAAGAGGTAAGATTAGTCTGGCATGACTTGTTTTTGAGAAACCCATGTTGACTTTTAATGATTACAGCAAGTGCTTACAGACTGTCTGTTTAATGATCTATTATAGAATCTGTCCTGGTATTGATTATTCTACTTTTGTTTTTCCTTTTTTTGTTCATATAGTTAGTATTTTATTGATTTTTGGTCTATCAATAAAAGTGACTAGTGGGAGAGAAGTGAGTAGTGGGGAGTTCTGTCCTGGGCCCAGTGCTATTCAACATCTTTATCAGTGACTTGGATGATGGAATAGAGGCATGCTTAACAAATTTGCAGATGACACCAAGTTAGGAGGGATAGCTAATACAGCAGAAGACAGGATCAGAATTCAAAATGACTTTAACAGAACAGAAAGCTAAACCAGGAAAAAGGCTTAATTGGCAAAATATATAGGGCTATGTTAGAGATTAAATTTAATATTGAAGAAGGTTTGATAGCCTGCTGGGACAAAAATTTAATAATAACTAGAGGAGATGAAAGTATGGATTCAAAAATAGTGAAGAATAAAAACACAAAAGTATTTTTTAAATTTTTAAAATAATTATTTTATAATTTGTTTTTATAATATTTTATAAATTTTATAAATTGTTTTTATAATATTGCACCATTGATACTGGCATATGAAGAGAATGCCTTGTATTAGGTGTATCTTACAAGACTAAGAAAATGGAACCTCGGAGCGTGGTGGGGTCTCCTTCCTTGGAGGTCTTTAAACAGAGGCTGGATGGCCATCTGTCAGGGATGCTTTGATCGTGATTTCCTGCGTGGCAGGGGGTTGGACTGGATGGGCCTTGTGGTCTCTTCCAACTCTACAATTCTATGATTCTATGAAAAGAACAACAAATGAAACTGATGGGACGGTGGTATAAAACACCACATCAACTGTCTTTTATAAATGGTAATTGTTCATCAAACTGTTGGCATGGCTATGGTATTAAAGGATCCTATATTCATATGTGATGGGGTTGCCCCTTCATTTCAGAAATTTTGGAGTGAAGTAAATAAAGAAATAAATGGGATACTAGGGAAAGATATTCAGCTCGGTAAAGAAAACAGTATTACATTTAATCTAAGTAAAATGGGCCTGAATAAGAATGAAGAATATGCGACAAAGCAAATATTAAAAGCAGCACATGCAGTTATTGTCCTGGATTGGAAAGAAAAATCCAAGTGGTATAAATCTGATCTTGAAAAATATATAGCAGAATTTCTATCATTTGACTTTTTTAGAGAAAGAAGACTGAAATATAGGACAGATAAAGGAAGAAACCTGAAACAATAAATGGAAAATGGTGATTAAAGAACAAGGGGGTAGGGAATAGAGAAATAACAAATGTGATTCCAACTATTACCCATATCATGGAACATGTATCATGAAGACTTAAATGATATAGCCTTTGTGAAGCCGTTGAAGAGGGTGGGTGGAAAGGAAGGGAGCAAATTAAAAATGTGATTATGTAATGTGTTGTAAAATATTTAATAAAGAATAATTTTAAAAAAACAGATCAGAAAGCTGGGCCAAAACTAACAAAATGAATTTCAGCAGGGGGAAATGTAAGGTATTACACTTGGGCAGTAGTATATCTATACATAGATATAGGACGGGGGACACCTGGCTTGACAACAGTACGTGTGAAAGGGATCTAGAAGTCTTAGACCACAAGCTGAACATGAATCAGCAGCTAAAAAAGCAACTGCGATTCAGCATTCACAGCTTTTCACAGAATGAGCAGTGTGACAGACAGCTGTGTAGACAAATGAGAATGATATGGTTCAGCAGCCAATCCTCTGGGAGGAGGCAGAAAGGGGAGGGGCTTCGGGAAGTTTGATATATGACTGAGAAGGGAAGAAGGAGAAGGGAGTGGACTGTGAAGGGATATAATGTACTAATGAGTGACTGTAAAGGGTATTTGGCTTGAGGAAAGACTAGAGCAAAGTAACGTGCAAGGAAAATGAATATTTAAATCAATTACGTTTATGTTATTCAACAATAAATCATTCTTTGTTCATTACATTCAGTCTGGTCATGAGTGACTTTCCATTTATTTAGTACACAACCCTTATTAACATCCAGACCTAATTACAAGCACTATCCATCTCTGTGTGACCATGGCGTAATTGGGCGCCACAGGCAGGCTGCAGACAAGGCAAAGAAAAGAGCATCTAATAATGACTACATTCCAGAGAAAGGACAGTGTGAGGAACCACTGGCTTTTCCTGTTAAACACGATGGAAAGAAGGGCTCTGAGTAAGAATCTGTAGTGTCTGAAGAGGATTTCTCATGGGGTCTTGATGGTAAAAGAAAAGCAACAGATAAAAGAAATGTTAGGAAAGACATTTTCTGAATCTACGTTTGTCAAAATCTTCCCCAAGCAAAAGAGAAAGTATCAAAGCAAATATAACAAGAAAATCATGTTCTGTGCTTCTGGAAGACATCTACTGTGAAAAAAGAAAAGAAAAGCATAGATACTGTTTAAAACCTTCAAATGCAAAGAAACTGCCACAAAACCCGCAAAATGGCAAGCGTGCTGTTTTGAAAGAAATGTGAATTGTCCTGTATGACTGTTTGCATAAAAGCTCTACTAAAAATCTCAGCAAGCCTCTCCAAATAAAAAGTGCCAAGAGACCACTAGAAAATGAAAAAGTGAATGAGGTGGAAGGGGACTTGGAGCTGAACAGCCCTGCAAAAGTGCTAGATTCTGGAGGATCAGGTTCTGCAGGAACTTTAAATATTGGTCATGACACCAAAAAAACTGGCATTAGAACCAGCTCTCCAGATATCTCCACCTTATGTGAGCAGGGTGTTTTTGCAAGGTTTTCTTTTATGGACTCTGACCATGAAAATTCTGTCATACATCTCCATCATATACATGGGGATGAAAAAGTAACAGAGAGCTGGCAGGGAGATTCTGTCCTGATTTCTGAGACACCAAAGCTAAAGATGACATCTTTCAAACTCACTGTAATGCTCATGGAGAATGAGAACTAGTTGGTTAAACAAGTTCATAAGGAAGATACATGTCACAAAGCAGAAGACTATCAAGAAACACATAGCTCAACATTTTCTGGAGAAACAGTTATTGAAGATGTTACCCAACCGAGTGGAATAAATCACTCATCTGTTTCTCATGGAAAAACTTTTTGCACTTACTAAATGGACTCTCTGCTTGTTCACTTGAAACTGTTTAGTGAAGCCAAATTCTGTAACACATCTTTTAAAAGAACAAGTGCTTTTCCCTTGCCTGATAAAACTGGACATGAAGACATACTTCAGGGAAATTGAATTTGAACCTCATGCTTCATCACATTTGGGTGAGAATCTGAAGTTGTAGCTTAAGTATATGATTTCTAGCAAAACAAAAATTAAGACATCCACAGACAGAAGAATTGCTCCAGATTGTAATGCATTGGATGAAAAAGTTGATGAACATCAGGTGGATGTGGAAGAAGAGGAAACAGCTAGCCAAAATGACTCCATATCCAGAGAGCTACTGGTTTTTGCTGGAAAATGATGAAGTCATAGATGAGCAAGTTCTTGTGTGTGTCACAGAGGAAGAAAACAAACGAGTATAGAAATGTCAATTTAGATCATGGTATTGATGGTCCTCAGTCAGAGGTCAAGTCAATATGTCAGTCACTCGCAGATGATGCTGTAGTTATCAAGTACAGTTCAAGCAGAAAAGGAACAATGGCAAATGAAGGGGGCTGTGATGGAGAGATCAATGATACAGAAGAAAACATGAATCCTCGACCTGCCAAAAAAACTGAATCCCATGTGAGTATGCTTATAATTATTGACTCTATGGATAACAGTAATTCACTATAGGGTTCAGTGTAAGGAGAGTTTTAAAGCTGTACTATAGTCTGATGCAAAGATTATGAAGGATTGTTAAGGAAACAGGAGCTAGCCAAAGTGAGATGGAGCAATCTCTCCTCCAAATACTGACGCTCCTGTCCTGTCTTAACAGTTGTTAACGTTTACAGTAGCACCTACAGAAGGTATATGCTGCTGCTAAATGAAAGGTTTCTAACCATACAGATCTGGATTTAAGATTCCATCTGAAGTAGCAGATATTTGCATCTTTTAAATAAAACTGGATATGCCATTTATAAAATTTCAAGACTAGTTCTAATGTTAAAATACCACTCAGAAAACCTGTCTATAAAAAAGGCATCTACTGTATAATAAAATCCAAAGGAGGGTAACCAGAATGGTGAAAGGACTGGAAGCCATGCCTTATGAGGAGTGGCTTAGGGAGCTGGGTATGTTTAGCCTAAAGAAGAGAAGGTTATGGAGGTGACATGACAGCCATGTTTAAATATTTGAAGGGGTGCCATACTGAGGGTGGAGCAAGCTTGTTTTCTGGTGCTCCAGAGACTAGGACCCAGAGCAATGGATTCAAACTACATGAAAAGAGATTCCACCTAAACATTAGGAAGAACTTCCTGATGCTGAGAGTTGTTTGACAGTGGGATGCAGTGCCTCTGAGCGTGGTGGAGTCTCCTTCTTTGGAGGTTTTTAAACAGAGGCTGGATGGCCATCTGTCGGGAGTGCTTTGATTGTGTATACCCACATGGCAGGGGGCTGGACTGGATGGCCCTGGTGGTCACTTCCAACTCTATGTTTCTAAAAAGGCTGGTAGAAGGGGAAAGAAAAGGTGTGGGTCAGTATTCAATTGTTAATTCCCTGAGTTTTCAATTTGTGGATGTGTTATTAACAAAATGCCTTTTACATTCTGCTACAGGTACAGACAGAATTCAGTATAGAGTTGTCATGTAGGTTGATAATAATCTACTTTCGATAATTTACAACAAAGCTACTTTATGTATGGTGAGAAAGGTCTAGTATTCACTGGTGGCTTGTGGATTATGTTCCTGAAACTAGCACTGACTGATTGGGGAGGGGCACATCTTATATTAATTTAAAGGATATATTTAAATATAAGATTCCATGGAATGTTTAAATGGGAATTTTCTTTCCTCCATGCTTTTCATACTTCCCTTTAGGTAGACTTTATCATATCTTATTTTTGGTGCACCTGATTTGTGAAGGAAAACTCCTCTAACTTATTTTGGACACATCATCATCTTTATGAAAACAACCAAGAAATTTAAATGTTGGCTTTGTCTATTCCAGTGTAGAACCACTTTCATTTTGTTTTACAAATAATCACATAGCATACACAAGTGAAATCCACAAGGAAAAAAGGGCTGAATATTCAGCAGCTTTACAATCACACATTAGGAAACTATTACCAGTATTAACCTGGTTACAGAATGTTGCAGGATACAGTTTGCAGTTCACTGTTTACTAAATGAACTTTTATGTATTGTACATAACTTAGATGGAACTGGCTGAACTCACTTCCTCTGTGCTGTCCAAAGTTTCAAGTGTAGTACAACTCAGAGGAGAAACATGGGTTTCAGCAGTTTTTAACTGACAAGAAATTACACCTAGAAAGAGCTGTGGTAATGCAACAAGGCAATGATGAACAAAGTGGGCAGTGCTTCTGAAAAGACATGAGGAAGGCTGGTGGCTCCCAGCACTCCATTAGCAGAGATTTATTGGAAAAGAATAGAAAGAACAGTTTAATGGGTAATGGTGGCAACCTGAACCAGAGACTGATGATAGATTTCATGTTTCCTATTTCTAGCAAAGTCTTGCTTTTCCAGGACTGCATTCCATCCCCATTCTTATATGTCTTAGAATCATGCTATTGCACTGAAGTTCCAGGACATTTATTTTCAATGCCTAACAAGGCCCTAGGCTCAGTAAAATGACCATACTATGTTGGTGTATGGCAAGCATTTCTCCATTGTTACGGTCACCTGTAGCAGGAATGGCACAGGCTACAGTGAGAAAATTAAGCTGTTTGTCTGCACCAGATATGAACAACTTAGATGGGGTAACTTCTTCCTGTTTGGCTCATAGCTTTTAGATTCAGTGCTACCAAACTCTAGATGGAGTAGTTTCAAAACCCTGACATGGCTGATCACCTTTTCCCCACATGTTCACCTGCTGCCCCTCTTCATCTCCTCTAATGGCACTCCATTTCTGCTCCTCAAGACAGTAGCTCTGGACTGAAGATGGCCTAGTTAGCAGCTTTGCAGACTTTTTAATGCTGGTAGTGATCTCTGTTTGTCCTGAGCATCTGAAGCCCAGGCTCCTGTTGTCAAAGTTGGAAGAGAGGATCATATTTCCTAATCTCCTGTAGTAGCCGCACTTTATCCAGATTGGCTTCTGCAAGGGCGTTTTTGGTGACCTGGAGTTCTCGTTCCAAAGCTGGCACTTCCTTCAGCTGCAGGAGAGAAAATAAGGAAAGAGTGTGTTTCCAAAGATGTAAAATGTAGAGAAGACATGTTTTCATTATCAAAAGAGGTACCTTTCCTACTAAGAGTATGAGCAGATGGAGAAAAAAACAAACCTAATTTTGTGTAAGGGGTTGATATCAGTGGACAGAATTTCCACAGTTTGTTCCACTGCCTATCAGGTATATGGTTCAAATAAGACTCCCATACCTGTTACAGATGTTCTATTGTATAAATTACACTGTCTACCAACAATTCTTATACAGCTGCAGAAGCTCCTTGAAACTCTACTCGATAAATCGTTACCATCTTCTCAAATGAAGCAGGCTCTTTTGTGGCTTGTAATGCAACCTCCTTATTTTTTCAAAAACACAGGACCAGTGAAATTTGAAACCAGAGTCCAAGAGTATCTGGGATTACTTCTTTACTTTGTTGGCCTAAGAAACATCTGCCTTGGGGATAAAAATCCTTCAACATATACAACCCCATCGTTTCCCAATGAAGATATTGAGACCCTTTATAATAATGGTAGAACAGCTGATGCAATAATATTGGGATTAATGGAGACTCCCAAGGCATGAGGTATTTTTCGAGACATTGACAGCTGAGCAATATAACAAACTTATTGAAAGTTGATTCTTTTGGACAGGGGTGAAAAAAACATCTTCAGGATGATTTGTCTATTTTTGATTTTTGTAATTAAGTTTCCCATTACTATGAATTAATACAAAAGCATGTAGAAGGAAACATCTGCCCAACTAGTGTAAAACCTAGCATTAGTCAGCCAATTGCATTTATTCATGTGTTAGCCAATATCTATATCATCTTAAGAAGAAAAAAATATACAGTATATTGTAATTAACACTTACAAGTTATATCAATAGCTACTTGTCTAGGCAGCATGTATCTTTTTTTTCTTTTGAAATCTCCCAAATGTAAGGTAATCAGTCATAAGTCAACATTCTGGAGAAAACCCAGCTTACCATTTACATGCAGCATGCTTATGCACTCTTGTGGCAAGCACAAAGATTTTCCAGTTTAAAATATGAAATAGGAACTCCAACAAGTTTCTCCTTTAACAATTGACTCATAAGGCACAGTCTCCGCTTGGCTTATAATTCTGGTTTGTCAGGGGTGAGACAAGCTACATTTCCCAGTCTACACACCATATTAAAACAGGAGTGGGCAAAGTGCAGCCTTCAAGCCACATGTGGTTCTGGATCCCACTTTTGCAGTCCCTGCAGTCCCCCCAACTCTCCACCCCCCCACAGCTTTTCACCCCAAACATGGCAAACTCAGAAAATGTGTAAACAGCCACCCAACCACACAAAGAAAGCCTGACTTATGGCACCTCTAAGGACAGCACGTTTTATTTTGTATCAGCTTGTGAGGACAATGGCTTATATGGCATAAGCTTCCATGGACTATAGCCCACATCATCAGATGCATCTTTCATGAGCCATAGTTCATTAAAGCTTAGGCCAAACAAAACATGTTAGTCTTTGAAGTACCACAAGACTCTTTGTTACCTTTGCTGTGACACTAAGATGGCTAGCCCCCCAGAAATGAAAAAAATCCTTTATGGAATACTGGCCACTATGCAAAACCGTTAAAATATTTTACAGTAGGACCCCCATATTCACTGATTCATTATCCATTGATTCAATTAACCATGGGACACAAAACAGCACACCTACCATAGAGTCTTCCTAGAAAATGTGTCCTCCCTAGCCATTTTCTAGGTCCTCCAAGGCAACTCTATGGTGTTTTAAACTGGAAGCCCCATTATTTTCAATGGTGTTCGCTATTATCCACCATTTTCAGTATCTACAGGCACCCCCAGAACCAATCCCCAGTGGATACAGGGGTCCTACTGTATATATGACAATGACAACAACAATATAAAATAGCCTGTTTTCTTTATTTATTTATTGGCTATTGGTGTTCTCTGTTGTGCTTATTATCACTCTGAAAGATGCATTAATCTGTGTTCTGTTAGTATGGCTTTTGACTAAAACGATTAGTAAATATTGTATGGCAGTTTCCAAATTTTGCTTTAGAGAGCAGTCCTTGGCGAAAAGGACATATTCTGTATTCAAGGCCTCAGGGAGAAGATGCCTTTGCTTCTGCAAATATGAAAGAAGGGGAAAACTGAAGCTGGAGTTTCCAGAAAAGTGGGACACTCAAGCTGGAGATCCATAAATACCCCCAGAAAATATAAACCTGTTTGTAGAGGGTTTATTTTTCCTTGCCTATTTTTGTTTTGTGAGTGTAAGTTGAAAACCTTACACCAAGGGTATATAGCATACCTGTAGCTCAGCACTGGTTCCTGCTGAGATTCTTTCTACTGGGATCCTCTGTTTCTTAAGGTCTTTCTGGAGCCTTTTCTGCACAGAAGCTGTCTCTCCCTGTGCAGCTGGAAAATAACAAGGAAATGATATATACATGTGATGACATTAACAATGAAATTCTTTTTAGATTATTCTCTCTAGCTCTTGTGGCTAAAAAACAGAAGATAAGAAAAGGCAATAGCTAAGCAGCAACACTCAGTGGCAGTTAGGAGTTCTTTTCTGCTTTTAACTATTTTACACAGCAGCTATCTGAAGTATTATATTAATTATCTCAATACATCAATAGCCTTACAGGGTTGGACAAGCACCATCTGCCCGGGTTTGGGGTTAGAATTTTCCTTCTCCTAGGATGGTTGCCATAAGGCTAGAGAGCCCATCCTGCCCTTTGACGCTCTTTGTCAGACCCTTCGGTTTTGACCTGTCTGGCATGGGAGACCCTACGGGTGGCTATTATGCCACTGCCAGCATACCTCAAAACATCATTAGGGTACGCAAGCCTCTCTCCCATGACAAGGGAGCGTCAATGGAGAGGACTATATTCTAGTCCGCCAGAGAAACATTCGCAATGTCTGTCATATTCGAGTGATGCCCAGTGCAGAATGCCAAACAGATCATCGCCTCATAAGATGTAAACTAAATCTTCATCTTAAGTTCAAACCTAACAGGAGTGGCATCTTAAAGAGGAGACTCCAAATCAACAATCTTCAACAAGCTACCATGAGAGACAACGTCCAGGCAAATCTGCAAACAAATCTTGAAGACCATCCTACAGATCCTTCTCCTACAGTGCTGTGGCAACATATCAAAAACAGTATCCTCCAGTCTGTGGAAGAATCCCTCAGGTTCTCCCACAAGAAAAATCAAGACTGGTTTGATGAAAACAACCAAGAGATCCAGGAGCTGTTGTCAAGGAAGAGAACTGCTCACCAGGCATACCTCGCCCAGCCAACTTGCCGTGTAAGAAAAGCAGCTTTCCGTCTCACATGTAGTAAACTTCAACAAAAACTCCGAGACATGCTGAACAAGTGGTGGATCAATATAGCAGAAAAGACACAACACTGTGCAGATCTGGGTGATCTTAGAGGATTTTATGAAGCTCTTAAAGCAGTGTTTGGACCTACTTATCAGGTCCAAAGCTCCTTATATAGTACAGATGGTCAAACATTAATTACTGATAAAGCCTCCATCCTGAATTGATGGGCTGAACATTTTCAAAGTCTCTTTAGTGCCAACCGAGTAGTCCAAAGCTCAGCTATCCAATATATGATACAAAAAAGATGAAAAATGAATGGACATAGCTCCCACTTTGGAAGAGACCCTTAAGGCCATACAGCAGATGAAAAAATGGCAAGGCAGCTGGGATTGATGGAATCCCACCTGAAATTTGGAACACAGAGGTCATGCGCTCCAGAATAAATTCCACAAACTCCTTGTGAATTGCTGGGAAAAAGGGGAACTGCCATCAGATCTCTGAAATGCAGTCATCATCACCCTGCACAAGAAAAAAGGAGCAAAATCCAATTGCTCAAACTATCGAGGCATAACACTGCTCTCTATTGCTGGAAAAATCCTTGCAAGGATACTCCTGAACAGATTAGTTCCTGCTATTGCAGAAGAACTTCTTCCTGAAAGCCAATGTGGCTTCAGAGCCAATACGAGTACTACAGATATGGTATTTGCCCTTAGACAACTGCAAGAGAAATGTAGAGAGCAGAACAAGGGTCTCTATGTAACATTTGTTGACCTCACCAAAGCCTTCGACACTGTGAGTAGAAAAGGTATGTGACAGATCCTGGAAAGACTAGGATGTCCCCCCAAATTCCTCAAAATGATTATCTTGCTACACGAGGGCCAGCGTGGTCAAGTCAGATATGGCGATGCTCTTTCAGAGCCCTTTTAAATAACTAATGGAGTGAAGCAAGGTTGTGTTCTTGCTCCAACTTTATTTACAATCTTCCTCAGCATGATGCTCCAAAGGGCTACGGCAGAGCTCGAAGAAGAAGATGGCATCTATATACGTTACCGTACTGATGGTAGCTTGTTTAACTTAAGACGTCTGAGGGCTCACACTAAGACTCTAAACTATCTAGTCCGTGAGCTGCTCTTTGCTGATGCTGCTGCCCTTGTTGCCCACACAGAAGCAGCTCTGCAGCACCTAACATCCTGCTTCGCAACAGCTGCAGAGCTGCTTGGGCTGGAAGTCAACCTGAAGAAAATGGAAGTTCTTTACCAGACTGCATCACAGGACAAACAGCGTCATCCCCACATTGCCATCAGCAAATCTGTGCTCAAATCCGTTCAGCAGTTCACCTGCCTGGGAAGTATCATCTCTTCAGATGCCAAGATTGACAAAGAGATCGATCACAGATTAGCAAAGGCATATAGCGCATTTGGAAGACTTTACAAAAGAGTCTGTAGTAAGAAACACCTGAGGCGAAGCACAAAAATCAGTGTGTATAGAGCCGTTGTAGTCTATTCTCCTTTACGGGTCTGAAACATGGCTCACCTATCACCAACACTTACAACTCCTCGAACACTTTCATCAGCGCTATATATGCACAATCCTAAATATACACTGGACTGACTATGTGATGAATGTTGGTGTCCTTGAGCAAGCAGGGATCACCAGCATTGAGGCCATGATATTGAGAACACAGCTGCGCTGGGCAGGGCACGTTTCTAGGATGGAGGACCATCACCTCCCCAAAATAGTACTCTACTGTGAACTTGCCACGGGTCAGTGTAAGAGGGGCGCTCCAAAAATGCGATACAAGGACTCCCTGAAACAAAATCTCAGGCTCAGCCAAATTGATCACCAACAATGGTCCGCCCTGGCCTCACATTGGGAGGCATGGAGATGCATTATCCACAATGTTGCAGCCTTATTTAAGAACTCGCACTGAATAAGTCTTGACAGCACAGAAAGAATCAGAACCTGGAAACATCACCCAAGGCGACCTGCTGTGCTTTCTGCAACCGGACTTGTTTATCTCGGATTGGCTTTTTTAGTCATCAGTGCGCTTGCAGAAAGCGCGGGATGAGTCCTTCCTGAATCTTCATTCACGAAGAAAAGCCAGAGAGAGAGAGACATCAATAGCAAAAAAGGGAAGATGAGATGTGCTAAAGATTTATAGAATATGTAATTATTTTAGTGACAGCCTCTTTCAGCCAGTGCTACTGGAATATATGGTACTACTGACCTGTTATAAAGAACACTCCATCATCATTACAACGAACAACAATGTGGTCCATTGCTAAGATTATAGGGACTGGACCGGGAGAAGTAGGATATACTCGAGGACTGTCATCCTGAAAAACAAATAATAGCCCTTGCTATAAAAATTGTTCTATCACACATTTACAGCAACAATATGACTGATGCCAGCATTTCCACATTCTGTCCCCATTAATCATTACAATACCACAGAAAACTAAACTCGGCTAACTTGATCACCAGCAATGGTCCGCCATGGCCTCACATCGGGAGGCATGAAGACGCACTATCCACAATGCTGCAGCCTTATTTGAGAACGCACGCCGAACAAGTCTTGAAGAGAAACGACAACGCAGAAAGAATCACAACGCGGAAACATCACCCAAGGAGACCTTACGCTGTGCTTCCTGCAACCAGACTTGTTTATCCCGGATTCGCCTTTTTAGTCATTAGCGCGCTTGCAGAAAGCGCGGAATGAGTCCTTCCTGAATCTTTGTTTGCGAAGAAAAGACAGAAGGACCACAGAAAACTAAACCCAAACAGTGGCTGGAACCCAAGAATGTTGATTTCACACAAAATGTAGTGCTACAGAAGTGTATGCAAGGTAGAATTCTAGGTATCTCATAGCAGCAGCCACTCACTCCTTATGGAATACCAGTACCTATCAGTCTGCAGGCTTTGTATTTAGCTGGGGGGAATGGCAGCCAGCCAGTGCTGCTACTGAAACAGGGAGGCCAAGAACATGAATAGCCCTTTGGGATTCTTGCCTATAAAGTTTCATTTATTAGATGCCTGAAGTGGCTTGTAACACATACAGCAGATCTCTTCCTTGTTCAGATATTGTTGTCCTGTCACCAGATCACAATTGTCTACACAGTGTGATGCAGAACTTTTCACACATGGTGGGATATTTTAAAGCCTGCAATATAAACGGGGAAAGGGAAGGCAGCGGGCATTTATTCAGTATGCTGCTTTTCAAAGGTGACAACACCTAGCAAAATCAAGAACTAGGGTATTTCTGTTGCAGATTTAGGCTGGCATCTGGTTAGTCACTTGCATGTGCAGCTTACATGCATTAAACTCCTTTGTGGATGGGATGCAAAGGGCTATTCTCTTACCCTTGAGCTTCCTCTAAAAATTTCCCATGCCTGATAGATGTCAAGCCCCAGGAGGGGTTGCTGCAGCTCCTCTTACCACAGGGGAAGAAAGAGGTGATGCAGACCATAAAGATCTGGCTGCTCTGAGTTCATGGGGGAAGGAAAAGGTGGGTTCACCCTTTTCTTCCTCCCCCAACCAATCTGAGATAAGCTGCTTCTCTATGGTCTGAATCATCTCCTCCCTTCCCCATAAGTAAGCAACAGCAGCAGGGGCTGCTTCCAGGACTTCACAGCTGGTGGATGGTGAGAGGACACAGAACCACACATGGAGAACTATGCACACATGCAGGATCTCATCCACAATGTTATATTGCTACCACCCTTAGCAGGCTAACAGTTTGCTGTGATAAACATTGTTTACTTGCTTTTAGTTAAAAGATTTTAGCCTGCTCCTTAGCCAAAGCAGCTTTCAGCCATTCACTTAAATACAGTCCCTCACTTTTTAATTTAAAAAGGCACAATATAAAAAGAAAAAGGAATGAGGAAGAATAAGGGGGGGGAAGTAGTAGTCTTTCAACAGAACTAGTGGAATGGCCCCACTTCCCATATTATCTCCATCTATGATAGCCTGTAAAAATGGCTGCTGGTGGTTGCAGTAGAAGAAGGAACCTTCGTAGAAGTGGTGCTTAAGTAGGGCTGGTGGAATGGCCCTGTTTCCCATCTGCTCTCTTTCTGCTGCAGCTTGGCACAAATGGCTGCTGGTGGTGAGAATTATGGGAAGAGCCCAATGAAGCTGGCCTTCCATCAGAAGTTGGTGGGATGTCTCTGCTTCCCACCTCATCTGCCTCTGCTACAGCCTGCTGGAACATGTTAAAATCAATCAAGGTTGGTAATCTACGTTAATCATCGGATTCAATCCCAAGAAATATACAATGATCCAGAGGGACAATTTACGATAATAGAGGCCGATACATTATCTAACAAGACACTAATCTTAGGATTATATGCACCTTTAGAAAGGAAAAATACCTTCTATCAAAAATTAAAAGAAAAATTGTTTGAATATAACTATGACACATTAATTTTGTGTGGCGATTGGAACAGAGTGATCTCTCCAACTCTGGACAGGAAATCTACTAAAGGAATAAAAGAAAAACAAGGAAAATTGCCCAAAGCATTTGAAAATCTTGCGGACAACTTCTCCTTAATTGATGCATGAAGATTCAAGTATAATGAAGCCAAAGATTTTACCTTTTATTCTGAACCCCACCAATCCTTCTCTAGAATTGACTTTTTTATGCTTTCCAAAAATCTAAGTAATTCTATCCATAAGATTGAAATCCTGCCAAGAACATGGTCAGATCATAACCCTGTTCTGCTCGAACTTAAGGACAGGAGAAGCAGAGAATTCAGTTGGCGATTGAATGACAATTTACTGCAGAAGGAAAATATAGTGCAAAAAGCCAAGCAAGAGATTAAGTGGTTCTTTGAAGAAAACTTAAATACTGGTATAGATATTGCTACGGTATGGGATACATTCAAAGCAGTTATGAGAGGCTTTTTTTATCCAACAAAGCAGTATTCTGAAAAAGAAGAGAATGGAAAGAATGGAAAAAATTCAAGAGGAAATTAGAATAAGAAAAAGAGAACTACAACAAAAGCCTCAAGATAAAGTAGTGATAAGAGAATTAAAGATTTTACAAGAACAATTAGCCAAAGAGATGGATGAAATACAAAAGAAATTACAGTACCTAAAACAAAAGTTTTGAAAACTCGAATAAACCTGGAAAATGGTTAACGTATCAATTAAGAAAAAGATGAGAAAGAAATTGTATTAGTAAAGTGAAATTAGGACATCAAATCTACACAGATCAGCCAAAAATAAAACAGATATTCAAAGACTATTATAAGGCTTTGTACCAAAGACGAAAGGTACCAGAAGTGAATATAAAGACCTTTCTTAAGGGACGATCACTATTGAAATATACAGATCAGCAGAAGGGAATACTGAATCAACCAATAACGGTGGCAGAGATTACTGAAAAGATTCAAAAACTGAAGATTGGGAAAGCTCCTGGACCAGATGGGTTCACTCCCAAATTTTATAAAGTGATGGAAAATACAATCTTATTGCTATTTAAAAGAACTTTAGATGCGGTTGGTAATGGTTCATACCCACAAACATGGGAAGAGGCATATATTACTTTAATTCATAAGGAAAACAGAGACCCTTGCGACCCGAAAAATTATTGCCTGATATCTTTGTTAAATGTGGACTACAAAATTTTTGCATCAATATTGGCGGACAGATTGAAAAAAGTGCTAAAAGGTCAAAGGGGATTCCTACCAGATAGATTTTTGAAAGACAAAATTAGACACATTCTAAATTTGATTGACTATCATGAAAAACATAAAGAGAAGAAAATGGCTTTAATATTTTTAGACATAGAAAAAGCTTTCGATAATGTGGACTGGACAATAATAATTGAAACTTTAACCCAAATAAATGCAGGACAGAAATTTATTGACTGGATCAAAGCCATTTATCATAAGCAAGGGGCAAAATTATTAATAAATGGGGAAAAAACAGAGAATATACAAATCCAAAAAGGGACACGTCAAAGGTGCCCTCTTTCCCCATTTCTTTTCTTGCTGATAATGGATATACTGAGTATAAGAATGAATGAAGAAGATGATATAAAAGGAATAAAAATACAAAAATATAAATATAAATTAAAAATGTTTGCGGATGACATTGTGATCTCTTTGAGTGAACACAAGAAGAAATTTACTATTTGTTAGATATCTTGAAAAAAACTGAGATCTTATCAGGGCTTAAAATAAATAAAGATAAAACGATGATCCTTTCCAAGAATCTTACTAAAATTGAAGAGAAGGAATTGATGGAAAAATCAGGTTTTAAGGTGGTCAAAACAGTAAAATATCTGGGAGTTAACATAACAAATAAAAACTCGGATCTCTCCAACAATAATTATAAGAAGATTTGGGTGCAAGTTAAAAAAACTTCAATAATTGGCAAAAAATTACCACTTCGTTATTAGGAAAAATCACCATAGTAAAGATGAATATCTTACCTAGGATGATTTTTTTATTTCAAACAATTCCAGTACTCATAGAACAGAAAACCTTTAAGGATTGGCAAGCGGACATTTCCAGGTTCATATGGTCGGGGAAAAAGCCGAGGGTGAAAATGAAAATCCTTCAAGATGCGAAGGAAAGAGGTGGACTTGGTACTCCAAACTTGAAATTATATTATGAGGCATCCTGCCTGACATGGATAAACAAATGGGTGACTTTAAAAAATAAAAAACTATTGGCGATTGAGGGGGATGAGAACAGATTTGGCTGGCATGCTTATCTCTTTTATAACAAGGATGCAATAAACAAAGACTTTTACAATCGTAGTATTAGGAAGCCATTAATTAAATGCTGGAAAAAAATAGATTTTTTCAACAAACTCCATTGTGTACTTCACCTCATGAAGCGTTATATAATAAAGAAGGCATTCCAACACAACAATGGCTGAGGTATAAAGATTTATTGAAATTAGAAGGAGATAGGCAAATAATGAAAACACAAGCTGAATTGGAGCAGGACGGTCTCGAATGTCATTCGTATCTACATGCCCAGATGAAGGAAAGATTTAAGATGGACGTTAAATTGACAGGTATAATGGCAAAAAAATCACAATGAGAATCTATCACAGAATTAGGGAATAAAAACATGATTTCTAGATTTTATAAGCAGCTCCTACAATGGGATACAGAAGAAGAAGTAATTAAGTCAAATATGGTCATCTGGGCACAAAATATTGGATAAATAAATAACACAATCCAGTTAGAGACTTGGGGATATATGTGGAAAAAACAAATACGCAGAACATTATGCCAAGACCTAAGAGAAAACGTATATAAAATGTTCTTTAGATGGTACCTTTCACCCAGCAAATTATCTAAAATGTATAAAGGAGCCCAGGGTAACTGTTGGAAATGTGGAGATAAAAATGGAACATTCTTTCACTTGTGGTGGGATTGTAAACAGTCAAGGAAATTCTGGAAACAAGTCCTACAAACAATAGAAGAAATACTGAACATACAAATGCAATAGAAGCCAGAAACATTTCTGTTAGGAATGATTGAAAAGAAGTTGGAGAGACACCATGGGAAAGTGATTTTTTATATGTTGGTAACAGCTAGAATTACATTTGCTAAATTGTGGAAGAATAAAGTCTGTCCAACAATAGATCAATGGTTAGAAAAATGTATGAGTCCCTCAATATGGACAGGCTAACAATGTTATTAAAAGGAGAGTCCATGATACAATATGAAAAAGATTGGACAACTATAATTACATATTTATCGAACAGATGGGGTAAACTAGTTGCAATTTCATATGATTAAAGGTTATATTCAGTGCAATGAGCAGTATAAAACAACGATTAGAAAAAGGAAGATAGCTTAACTATCAAAGTTTTCTATTTTATAGAATAATATTTAGGACCTGAATAAGAACTTAAAATGTAATATTGGAACTAGAGATAAAAATATAGAAACCAAGGTTTTCTATATACCACTTTAAAATATAATCGATATTTTATACAGGATAATGGATGTACAGGATAATGGAATAAGATGCCAGGGGATGCCAGAAAGGAAGTCAAGTTTATAAGACAAACATTGATATAATTTGCATGAGTAAGAAGACAGTATATATGTATTATCAATGCAAATAATTTCAATTGTGATTGAATTAACGGAAACTATGAAAATAATATGGTAAAATATGGTATTTTTATGTTTTTATTTTTGTGTATTTTTAATAAAAAATATTTTTTAAAAAACTAATCAAGGTTGAACAGTGCTTTTTAGAACAGTTTTTCCTTCTTATGGGTAATTTGGGAATAAAGCTTGCTAAAGGGTTGTCTAAACAGCGAAAATACTCCTCAGAAAATTCCAAGGGAATACGATTTATCGTAATGGGATCCTGCATCAATCTGCTCTATTCAAAAGGAGGGGGGCAAATAGTCCATATACTCCGCAGGAAAAGCCTTTGTGGCTTTCCCCATATTTTTTAAAATAATGCATGGGAATGCACACTATTGCCCGTTAGGCCAACCGATTCACATTGCTGCCCAATCTCAGAGTGGACAGCTGATTGGTCGGATGTGCTCAAAGGAAGGTGCTTGCTAACAAGACAAGTGCCCAAAGCTGCCATGTTGGATTTGCACTGCAGCAATTGTGCACTATGGCTAGAAAACAAGCCTTTTTTTGGTTTGCTTCTTTATTAAAGTAGAAGGTCGCACCTTGGATTTATGTGGTTTTTTTTTTTTTTAAACTTTGTTGGTGACAACTCAAGGTAAATAAAAACGTGAGTACTGTAATTCACTTGCACCTGCCACCTTGATTTGCAGGTATGTCCACTGGAACAGTGACAGCGGATAGCTTTGCATGTCTGCTATCTTTAATTTAAAAAACCCATTAAGACAAATAGAACCTGTTTTGAATTGGCATTACTGTGCACTCATCCACATGTTATTGCTTTGTATAGACAAGTGCATAAAGTCACTCATGTGGCGCAGAGGTTAAATGCCGGTACTGCAGCTACAACGTTGTGAGTTTGATCCCACAGGGCCCCAAGGTTGACTCAGCCTTCCATCCTTCCATAGGTTGGTAAAATGAGTACCCAGCTTGTGAGGGCAATTAGCTAACACACTGTAAACCACTTAGGGAGTGCTTTGCACTGATAAGCGGTATAGAAATATAAATGCTACTGCTATTGCTAAAATGCTATTGCTACATACTTTATGTTGGATCCTAAGTTTAATAAAGGAGGCTATCTGGGTAATTTCCCAGAATGGGCTACTCGTCATATTACTCTTTATAAATACTGGATACATAATGGGCAAGTAAAATCACATTAGGAAGTGGGAGGTTTATGCTCCCATCCCCCCACTTTTGTATACCTGCAAATGCATCATTTTTGTTGTTTAAATAATTAGACCCATATTTAAAAAGGCTAAAGAACTAAGGTTCTTTTTATCTCAACTCCAAAGAGACTGCTATTTCAAATTTACCAGCTCCTTGTAGACATAAAGAAAGAAATCCAGAAATATTGGGCTAGATGGGCAGCAAATTTTTGGTAGTAATAAGAATGAGTGCATGGCCTCATCTTTGAACAACGGTAAGATAGTATTCCTTTTCCTTATGAAAAACCTGCTTCGCAGTCATTGTGCAATGGTACCAGCTTCCAACTAAACTATCAAAAAGAGATAGGAGGGGTCCAGATACTTATTGGAAACGTGTGTGGAGGTAAGGAAGTACTGGCAACTCATTATGTTCATAAGGACGTTAATGATATTCCTAACAGATCAATAATGGATTACATGCGTTTTTTATTAACTTTTTTAAGAGGGAAAGTTTTCAAACACAAAGAGGTTTTACTTTTTTCTTTGACAGGCCTGTAAGAATAGTATATGCTAGAAACTGGACACTCCCTCTAATACTAAGATTGGTCAGAATGGTATATAAGACATCAAGAATTTATCTGTATTTAATACATGTACAGGAGCTAAATGTATACAAGGATCATCAATAATTTTGAGAATGACTGAATTTTTTTTACTTGTAGTCAATTAACACACAAAGCAAAATGATTGGGGATTTTTTCAGATGATCACAAATATGTGTTGGGATAATGGTTATATGTAGGTCATGGGGTTTTGTTTATTTATTTCTGTTTCTTACAATGTTCCAAAACAATGAAAATACCAATAAGCATTTAGAAAACATTTTGGTCAGAACACTGCACACTAAAGTCATAGGCAAGACTGTTATCAATATTAAGTACATTCTTGCAATCAATTTTTTTTTTAAAAAAAGAGCAATTAGGCATGATGCAAGTGTCTGTCTTCTCAATCATCTCTACATTTTTAATGGTAAGCAGTGCTATAAACACAGCCAATAAAAAAGCATGAGAGATAAGCATATTCCAGGATGTGCTACCACATGGTCCCTGTTTTTCTCTCAGCAGAGAAGTGCATACTTTGTTTTCAAAAAGGATGACAATTTCAGCAGATTGCTAGCAGGCTGCCAGGAACAGAATTCTGCTGAGAAACAAATGTGTATTCTTTACATGTTTCTCCAACAAAACGACAGTGATTTTTGCAGTGGCAGCAGAGAGGGTGGCAGCTCTTTTATCAGTTGTGCAAGGGTATGTCTCTAGTGGAGTCAATGTGCCCCACCAACCCCTGGTTTATCATTATGGTTGCTGTGCTACCCCTGTGAATACTGTCAGCCCATCTGCACCAGTAGCAATCAGCATGGAGAACAGCATGGTTCTATGTGCACTGTGGGCAAGCTGATTTGGTGCGCCTGGCATGAGTAACTTCTTCACTTTAGAAACATTCCTAGATTTCCATGCTTCTTCTTCATTATACTCCATCACTTTATTTTTGTTCAGCATTTCAAACTGTATGAAAACTAAACCAAACATGTATAGTATTTGGGTTTCCTTGGCACAAAAGGGAATATTTTAACATAGACTATACACATCAGGCAAAACGATAAAGAGTATTGTGCTGTTCATTTATCCCAGATATGCCATGAGCATCAGGAGAGAATTTTGGATCTGAGGTATTTTATAGTCTAGAGGAGGGAAAGCGAAGGCTGAAGGCATTATAGACCATCTGTTTGTTCAGATCAGTTTCAAATTCTTCATATTCATACTGGCAACCTGCAATATGAAACCAGAGCTTTTCTATCAGAAGCCAAGTACTTGAGGTTGGGGACAACCTACTTAGCACTGAGGACTTTAAAAGCAACTTCAACATAGAAAAGGCATTGTTCTAAATTCTGACCTGAAAAAGGGTTTCAGATTGTCTTGGCTGAAAATTAAAACAAAACCATATGTACACAGAATTCATTTTACTGTATGAATCCCACTGTTCATAAATCCCCAAAATGTAGCTTCTCCTGCACAAACGACTTGAGTGCATGTATCTGCACCTCTCTAATGAAGTATTTTTCTAGGGGAAAAGGACAGGCGGGGGGAGGGGAAACCAAGTATAAAACTTGGTGATGGGAGTCATTTCAATAGGGCACTTAATTTTCTCTGTGAAAACTTAAGAGCATAAAAGCAATAGCATCCTCTTTTTAAACATCTTTTTTTATAAACTCTGAACTCAAACCACTGTAACCTTTTTTCATAAAATAGGTGCTCCATGAACATTTTTATAAAGTTATTCACTGTGACTCTAAAATTGCTTGTTGGGAACAGCCACAGTCAGCTCCAACTCCTATCATACATGAATGCAGAGTTTTGGGCACAAAAGTGCAACAGTATTTGCATTTCTGTTGCCTCTTTTCTTAGTATGAAAAGATAGTTTTGGAGCTCTTTGCAATTTTTATTTTAACCAACCTGACAACCTCACTACTCATCTCCAAATCAAGAACACTACTCTAGAGCCTTTGATGAGGGGCTTTGTCAAAGTCTTCTGTAAAGTCCATATCTGCAATGGATTGTTTATATCTATTTGTTTGTGGACGTTCTTTAATAACATTAAAAGGTTCATGAGGTTGTTTTTTTTGTAAAAGCCATGTTGGTTCTTTTTCATCAACACTTGCTCTCTTATATGCTTAAAATTTAACCCACACAACCACACATCCCTTCCTGATGCTAACACATATACCTTCAGGGTAATCTTGGTATCCACAATTTCAATCTTCATGGGGATAACTTCAGGGATAAATTCATCCTCAAGGAAGGGTCCAAGGCTAGAAAGAGAAGAAGTCAACAGCTCTGCGTGATAGCTATGGACCAGCATGTGGAAAAATCCATTTTGGACAGCCAGAGGTGAGTGCACTGCAGCACTGGGTCCTATTTCATATCGTAAACACACATCAGGCTGGGACTGGCTGGTTTCAGTCGTTGCAGGCCTCTCTGAGTTTGGGTCTCCTGAAAACAAAAAGGGATTGTAATGGATGGACTATAGAGTTTACAGTGCTGATATTACACAATAGTAGTTACCTTTTAGTTACAAAAGCTGTTGAACTAATGTTTTTAATCATATTAGGTGGCGTAAGGCACAAATACGGTTCAAGATTTCCATGATGAATTAATTAGGTCATTTTCCCTTATACCATCAGTTTTCTTGATGGAAATCACAGGTACAGTAAACATCTAAAGACAGACAGAATACTAATGTTGCCCAAGTAGTTTATTTTCTTGCTTAAGGCTATCTTGTTTCAAAAGGAAATACCTCTGCATCTGACTACCAAAATCATTCATCCCTCTTTGAACATATAATTATCAAGCATTTATTTACTTATTTATTTAGAGTATTTATACCCCACTGCTCTTCAGCCACAAAGGCTCTCAGAGTGGCTTACAAATTGTTTATTTGATAGTTCCTTGCCCTCAGGCTTACAATCTAAAGACATGACACACAAGGAAAAGGCAATGGCAGTGGGGAAGGGGATTAAGCCCAGCAGATACTGCCTCTTCTTCTCTCCCTCCTTGGCCAGGTCAGTGGCAGTTTGGAGGGAGGGAGGGCTGTTCATCTGCCTCTGGGTCTAGGCATGGCAGAAAGGTGCCTGCTTCTTTTTCTCTCCCTTCCCATTCAGAGAAGGGCAAAAGGTGAGAGCTTAGTTCTTCCTGGGAGAACCTAAAAAACCCCCAACACCAACCCCCCTCTACTCTTTCTGCCCCAGTGTGACTTCTGGCCTTTTTGAATGCCTGGGTGGGGAAATGGCACCCCTCAAAGGAGCACCAAGAGGTGAGGTGAGCAGTGGAGATGCAGTGGCAGCACTGGCACCCTCAATTTATCCATGGGCCATATCAAAATTTATAATTTTGGCCTCCAAACCTGCCCTCAACTTATACATGAGGCAGATTTATACACGGGTATCTCTCTCTCTCTCTCTCTCTGGCTTTTCTTCGCAAACGAAGATTCAGGAAGGACTCATCCCACACTTTCTGCAAACGCGCTGATGACTAAAAAGGCCAATTCGAGATAAACAAGTCCAGTTGCAGAAAGCACAGCAGAAGGTCTCCTTGGGTGATGTTTCTGGGTTGTGATTCTTTCTGCGTTGTCGTTTCTCTTCAAGACTTGTTCGGCGTGAGTTCTCAAATAAGGCAGCAGCATTGTGGATAGTGCGTCTCCATACCTCCAGAGCCTGTGGCCATACCTAGCCTGAGGGCCTTTACCTCCAGCCCAGAGAAAGATACGCAGTATTGTGTTGGATCTTCAGTGTTTAGTTCTTCTTGCCCAGCATCATATGCAGCAACGTAATAGTGCACAGAGGTCAAGATGGAGCAGTATGTTTGTGTAGTAGTTGATTTCACTAATGGTTTCACTTTCTGAGCACTTGAACAGGGAGGCAGTAGCAGAATATGAAGACTACCAGCTCTGTGCCTCATATTCCTATAAAGCCTGGAATCCAGGGAGCTACGGTAATATAGGCAATGGTAGCTTGGCTAATTACTTGTGTCCCAGCCACTCCCTCCTATACTGTCATGACTCCACTGATGCCAGGCAATTGCAAAACAAGTGGCCATGGAACAGAGCTGGCAACCTTCTCCTCCCCATCCCTGCTGCCTTTTTACTCCTTTTTTCCCTGCCACCTTTTTCTTTTATCATCTTCACCTTTACCACTGCTGATGTAATTAGGCTGCCAGCAGACCCAGTAAAATCTATGTCACAACATTCATAGATTACAATTCCCTTATCCTTCATTTAACAAAGCCCAGACTGACATGCAGGAATTATGGTCTCAGGATTTCTAGCATACTTGAATCTCAGTATTTCTCTTTAAAAATTATCCATTGTCTTTCTCCAGCCTTCTTTCCCTTTCTCACTACAATTACTCAGCCTTTCATTTTCATACCATGCCACACAATTGCACGCCTGCAGCTGGTAGATAGAAGCAAGAAATAGTGAACACAACATCAGTTTCAATGAGCTTCACTTGTGCATACCCATCACAAAACCTAGACTTCAAAAAATAAAACTCAAATTGTAAACCTATATTCCATACAGCAGTTGTTGCAAGGGTGGGCGGGAGAACAGATGGCCTGAAGTCAGGACTGTGAGCACTGGAACAGGAAGAGGAGCAAGTCCCCCTCTACTTTGAAGCCCCCTAAATGGCATCACAATCTCCTCTGGGGGGCATCTTCAGGGCAGAAGAGACAGATGGTACATCTTGTTGTACTAAGTAACTACTGCTCACACTGTGTTGGCTTCAGCCTGTGTAACTTTTTCCTTATCCTCTGCTCTTTTGTTAGTGGAAAAACTCAAACACAATTTCATCTGTCATTTTTTTCTATAAAGGGAAGAATTTCACACATAGAGATACTTCCAGATCATAGATGTTATTTTATATCCTGTCCATTTCCCCAAATCTAAGACTCATGGTGGTTTTCACTGACTATGCCTACACAGCATCTTTGCCTAAACAAATAATTGGAATTGCTAAATTGTAGCCAATGTCCTATTGTCCAAAAACACACCTGTTGAGTCACCTTGCAGAAAGTGCCACATATTTATATTTCCTAGGTGTTCAGGGTTTAGCTGCATAACCTGAAGGGCAAGTGCCATGTCCTCTCCTTTTGTTTCTATCACACAGTTTACTTCATTCATTTTCAGCAACAAAATGGATACCTGAAACAAAAAATCCATAGCAAAAAAAAAAGAAAAGAAAAAAAAGAAAAGAAAAGAAAAGAAAAGAAAAAGAAAAGAAAAGAAAAGGATGTTACATTATTGTCACTCTTTCCCAAACTTCTCTAAGAAGTAACAGTTAAAATAATGGGAATCAGGGGCTAGGAGGAAAAGCTGACCAGCTGGGGGCTGGAGTCTTGTCCACTCAAAGATGCCGAGCTGTTGATATATGTTGATCCTCCTTCCTCATCTGCTATTGGGCTTCCTCTGATATCTGAGTTGCCAAGGCCCTGGGGAAGATGTCCTGGTGTAAAAGGATCCAGGTTAGGTTCTGAAAAGGAATTAAAGAGTTAAGAAATAGTCCTACTTTGATATTTAAGAGGTATTGATCTCCACTTTTCTGCTATTCTTCTAGCCTGGACAGAATCGTTAGAATCTGAAAACATCTGATATTACTACATCTGATATTACTACATTACAATGAATATGATACTTCACACATCTGCAACACCGAAGAGAACTTCATTTTTGAGTAAGGGCTTTTATGCAAGACAGAACATTTTGTATGTCCTAAAAGCCCTCTGTGGCATCCTCTCAATATCAATCCTAATATAAATTTTCTAGAATCCCTATCCCTGTCATCTTGCCACCAGGAAAACAGTGAGTTTTAAGCACATAAATATATTGAGGAAATGGAAATGAAAGATGCTTTTGTGTGAATATATACCAAAGTTTAAGAATTCTGTATCTTCCCATAAAAACTAAGAGTCCAGAACAGAATGGAAACATCAGAACGATGGCAATCAATCAATCAATCAATCAATCAATCTCCAGAGTGTACTCCTCATGGGAATGTATGAATGGTTGCTCTGATAACTTTGACAAGCTGTTCTGGGCATGAATTGAACAATTTAAAGAGCTCACCTACTAAACATAGTTTATCATCAATGTTGCACTGAAGCAAGGAGAACACCCCACTTAACTGACCAACTAAATCAATAAAATGGAGGGGAAGGCATAGAATGATAAAGAAACCTCCGCACCATAATCAAAATCAGAACTGAAGAGGCAAAGGCTGAAAAAAAACTTGATAATGCCCAAACTGGTATTAACAGGCAATATGGACTGGATTTAATAGCCACAAACTTTTCTATACAGATAATTAAAATGAACTCCCACTCCTCTCATCTGTACCATATGACATACTAATTACCTATCAGAAAAGGAGGGTTCTGGGAATAGAAACAGGCCTATGAGAACAGAGAACCCTTAAACATGGCTGTTGTACATTTCACAAATACAAAAAGCTATGCATAAATATTTTAAAGCATCTACATTAGGAGATGCTTTGCTTCAGCCCATTTCATATGGGAAGAATCATTAGCATAAAAAGAATCTTGCAGTTTCTAGAGAAAAAAACTGATTAGATTCCTGCTATCAAAGACTAACCTGAATATTGCATATCAAAATTTAGCTATCCTTTATCACAACCACTTTATTTTCCTTCCCAACAATTCACAGTTCAAGATTTTGTATGAGTTTTTCCATGACCATTTTCCTCCCTGGCTCCTCTTCTCCATTCTCTCCCATCTCCTTTAGCTCCATTTAATACTAGCATCTCCTTCCAATTTTCCCCAGAAATTAGAATGTTCTGCAGAACTTTATGACATCACAAAAGTTCAAACAATGTTCATAAGAGGCTTGTAGACAAGTGACAGCCATTTTTAGATAGCTCTCTTTTCTCAGATTGTAAATGACCAACAGTCACGGGTAGAAAGCTAGTTTTTACTTCACTGCTGCAGCTGAATAAGCTTTACTTAATTATTGCTCAAGATTCCTTATGTTACTTATGTTACTTTGTGTTACTTATATCTTCACAAAAGCCATATCACTTTTTCATGAAAAGTATATGATCATTTACAGTACTTGATGGATGTATAATGGATAAGGAAATAAATGAGTTCTTCTTACCAGACTCCATAAGCATCACAAAACCATCACTGCCATCACTGTCCACTGACAGCCTGTCTTCAGGACCACTGCCATCTAATGAGCTGGTATCAAAAGAATGCTGGGAGGCAGTCCTCTTCATGGAGAACATGCGCATTCGTCCACTACTCCCTCCAACTGGAGTCATTGGGCCTTCTTCACCCTTTGGTGCAGGCTCCCTACTAACAAGCATCATAAAATATTAAAACAGACTGTAATAATCATGATTATAATTATAAAAGTTCTAAGTGAGGTGCACAGTCATAGGGCTTATTAGGTACAACAGGGAAGCATGTGTGCATGCAAGAATTTTTAGTATTCTGTTCCCATCATCTCCACTGTTTCTCTGTCACTGAAAGCAAAGCCACTGTGATGGGCCTATGTTCCCTCTCACTTCAATCTTGCACATTATTCTTTCATACAATACTTCATTGGCAATAGTATGCTCACATGGAAGTAAAAAGGTGCATTTCAGTTATTGTTTGGGCCTGAATCCTATTGTTAGTCTGAACTAAAACAGACTCAGTGAATCAGTAGTAACTTTGTAAATCAGCACTTATGTAAATTTCATTGATTCAGTGGGTCTACTATGACTAACAAGAGCAAGAGTTTTGACTGCAATTCCCAGGACCACTACTACCACTACCCCAGCATGACCAGTGGCCATTCTGGCCTAGGAATTCTTGGAGGTAGAGTGCAAAAAAAGGAATATTTCAAAGCTCTGTTTAGATATAAATCTGTCCCCTGTTTCATGATCCCAGTGTCCCCTTCAATCGCTTCCCAAATTCCTGAATGTACATGTCATCACTTTGCTTCCCAAATTGCTGAATGCCTGTCTTATTAGGCTGTCACCATCATTTGTGTGCCTTGTATAGGAATCTATGGTTAAAGCTGTTTGGCAGTCAAATCTGCAACAAAGATGCTCTCCAATCTTCAGAGAGAACCAACTTTAGAATAGAGGTATGACAAATATTGGACCTTTGAATTCGACACCCAGCAAGATAAAACTGGTTTAAATGTCATTTAAGCCACTTCTCATAAGCAATATCAAACACACTGATTAGAAAAATCGGTGCAAAAAAAAATGAGATAAAGAGCAAAGATGGCAGTAAATAAGTATCACAACCACCCTCATCCGTGTTATACTGCTATGCATATTTTTGAAAATTACTCACTTGGTTTGAGGATGGAACAGCATTTTCTGCACAGTGGAAGTCATCTTTTCCTTGCTCAAGCTGAAAGCATCTTTTGTCATAGACATTGCTTCTTTGGTGAGGTCCATTGTCACATGCAAGGCTTCCTTGGTGGCATCCTTTGTTATATGCAATGCACTAGATAATTCCATCTCCATGTTTTTTAAAGGGATCACCTCTTCTTGACCATTGGGGGATACTTGTATACCACCAAGAGGATCGACAATGGAAGATGGGCTGGAAGGAAGAATTTGAGGAATTTGAGAAAGGCTGGTAGACTCACTCTGTCTCTCAGTATCAAGGATTTCTTCTGCTTCATGTGCTTCTTCTACAGGGCCTCTTTCTCCAGTTGTTTGACTGTGAAACTCTTCCCCTACCAGGGACCCATCACTCTGGGATTTTAGCATGGCATCCTGCAATGTGTTTATACTGGTATCTGTATTCTCAATTCCACTATCCTCTAGTACTTTTGTGGGGCTGCCATTTTCCTTGTCTGAGGAAGCATCTGATTTCATCTCCCTGCCTTCAGCAGCCAGTCCCTCCCTGCTATCTGAAGGGGAGATTTCTGATTCTATTAGACTTGTAGTATCTGAGTCAATAGATCTAGGTTCCAATACAGAGCCTGTAGTAGGATGCATTAGCAAGGCCACCTCAGTACTGTTGAACATGATGCCCATACAAGTGGTCATAGAATCTAGAGTAGACCCAATTATTTCCTGAGTGTCTTGTGTCAACTGTTCTTGAAACGTCAGCAGGATTTCTTTCATCCTAAGTAGCATCAAATACTGGTAGTGATTGAATCTCACCTTCACATGTGCACTTGAGTATAGAAGGACATGGACATCAGCAGGCACTTCCACATCTTCATAATTTCCTTTGCCATTAACATCACAACTGCTTTCTTCTAAGACATCCTTTGCCTCAGGAGTGAGGTAGATGCTTTTCAGGTCCTGCTCAGTCTTCGATCTTTGGTGGAACTGCTCCTCTCTGGAAATGATTTGATGTTTGGCATGGTTACTAAAGCTAGCAGAAGGCTTGACTTTAACTTGTGAGGCAGAAGAAAATTGCAGCACTGATGACTGGGCTTCCTCCCATCTCTTTGGGAGGCAGGCCCACACACAGAGGGGGAATGGGTAAACAAAGTTAAGGGCCTTGCCTTTTGAGCTTTTGGCCCCCTCAAAGTCCAGGGAGATCTGGGTGAAATTAATAGACCAAAGGTCTTCAGAAGCTGAGGACCTGGCAGAGGAATGGCCAAAGTCTGTGTGTTTCTGGGCTTTGGTGTCCACTTGGTACGCATGACGTAAGAAGAGGGTGTGAAGAAGGCTGAAATTATCCTGAAATTTAGGAAACTGGGTATAGCTAGCATGGAAGAATTCAGAAGCAGCAAATCTACGGAACAGATTCTGGAGGGCCAAACAGCTGCAGTGAGGTGCATGCCTGGTGTTGGTAGCTGTCATTTGTGATGTGCAAATGGACAGACACTGGGGACGATCCTGGTGATCAATTACTTTCTTCTCTACAGGAATGTTTAGCTATAGCAATTACAGAAAAAAAGAAATAAAAACATTAAAAGGGCTTACATAGACATACAACAGTGTACTGTATAAAAACAACTATCATTGATTTCAGTTCTTTTTATTAAAAGATACTTTACAGCACTTTGCTAACTTACTCCCACCAACAGCCAAGTGAAGGCTGGTTACTCATATTAATAATAGCAAATGGAGACTGACAAGTTGTGATTTACCTAACATCACAGAACAAGTTCATAGCTGAGCAAGGAATGCCCTAGCCAATAAGAAAACAGCAGTTAACTATATTATGTGAATTGCACTAGTGCTTGGTAAAATAATTTCACTGTAGTTTTTAAAGGCCTGCAAACTGCTACTCAACACCCTACAGCTTTTAAAAAATAATAATTTAAAGGCCTATTTTGTAAACAATGAGTCAGGAGAAGCTGGCTTTTGCAGAATCCAGCTTATAATTATCCTATTGGACTTTGAACATTGCACAGTGTTGGCAATATAATAATAGCAGAATTGACAGCCCTGATAGCAGTTTAAAATAAAAATGAGGCCATCACTTTGAATCAGAGGCGGAGAAAGTGCAGTCTCAAGACAGATTTTTGCAGCCCCCAAACTCCCTGGCACCACCCTTGAGCTCCCAGCCCCCACCCAATTATTAAGTAACATTTTGGGGAATTTGTCCTCTCCACCCTCAACTCCTCATAAACATCTTGGGCTTTGGCAACAAACTGGGTGCAGACAAAACTAGAAGAGGCATGCTATCACTTAGAATATTCTCACCTAGAATACTGTGTCCAGTTCTGGGCACCACAATTCAAGAAGGATATTGGCAAATTGGAGTGTGTCCAGAGGAGGGAGACTAAAATGGTGAAAGGTGTGGAAACCATGCCTTATGAGAAAAGACATAGGGAGCTGGGTATGTTTAGCCTGGAAAAAAGATGGTTAAGGGGGAATATGATAGCCCTGTTTAAGTATTTGAAGGGGTGTCACATTGAGGATGGAGCAAGCTTGTTTTCTGCTGCTCCAGAGACTAGAACACAGAGCAATGGATGCAAGCTGCAGGAACAGAGATTCCACCTCAACATTAGGAGGAACTTTCTGACAGTAAGAGCTGTTCGGCAGTGGAACACACTCCCTCGGAGCGTGGTGGGGTCTCCTTCCTTTGAGGTCTTTAAGCAGAGGCTGGATGGCCATTTGTTGGGGATGCTTTGATTGTGATTTCCTGCATGGCAGGAGGTTGGACTGGATGGCCCTTGTGGTCTCTTCCAACTTTACAATTCTATGATTCTATGACTTCTGGTGCTGTTATGCCAGGCATGGCTGGGATCAGGCAAATTTGGTCTCCACCTCCCTTCCACAGTTGCCCACACCTGGTCTAAATCCAATTGTTAGTGCCAGCTGAAGTAGAAATGTTGAATCAATGAGAATATGCTATTTAGTGAAGATCTTTTTATAGACTCCAGGTGACATATCTGAAAATATCCCCTCGTTATGCCTGAATAGCACACTTCTGACAGTGGGAAGATATAAATAAAACCTCTAGGCATTAATAACATAACGTAACATAGCATAGCTATATATTCTTGTCACTGAGCCATCAATATTTTCCTCTTAAACTAGGAGTATTTATGATCTATTGCAATATAGCACCAAAGAAAGCTGTTGTATGGAGAAGGATCAGGAGCAAAACATCCATTTTAGAGAAGCCAGACATTGTCTTTCTCTCTTCCCCTTGTCTCAAGAGTTCCTTCTTGCCTTCTATAAGTTATAGCATAAAAGAAAACAAAAATACCTTTAGCATGAAGCCATCCAGCCTGACATCAATATGCTCATCCTGTTTGCCAGAGTTCTCCAGCTTGTATATAGCTTTGAAATGCTGTAGGCTGCGATAGAGATCAAGGCAGAACAAGTTCACCCAAAGCATGCTCCCTGTGTCCAGGGTGAAAATCAAACCATGCAGCTGCAGGTACAGGTTTGGGCACGGGACTGGAGAGGGGGGAAAAGGTACAGGTTAGCATTCCATCGGTTTGGACCACGTTAGGAAAAGGGGGAAAATATGGTGCATTGGCAGGAGCTGGATCTCTGTAACAACCACTTAGCATCTAGGGTCAGTTTTGTATGAGTATCTCCAACAGCAATCAACAATAAAACACCTTAGATGGATTCTGCAATTGCTATTGTCCTGCCATTCTTGTCAAGTTTAAATACATTGATTAGATGCTGGACATCCCAAGGATGTTGGGCATCCTTTTATTATTCCTTATAATTAAATTTGACATTTCTTTTCTTGAAGATAGGTGTTTTACTGGGTTTCAACGACATCCCAGAACAACATAGATCAAGAGTGGCAAGCATGTGTTCCTCCAAATGTTGTTGGAATGCAATTCTCATAATCTCTGTTGGCCAGAACCAATGGGAACTACATTTCAACAACAGCTGGAAGGCCACTTGTTCTCTACTTCTCCTGCAGACTGAAAGTCAATCATATATTGCGTGAACTATTATTCTGTTGGGTTTCACAGCATACTTTTTAGCTCTTAAGTACAGATCAACCTCGGTATCCACAGATTCGGAATCCATGGTTTCATTTATTCACATTTAAAAAAATGTTCTCCCTAGGCATTTTTAGGTCCTCCAATGCAATTCTATGGTCAAATTCCAGCGTTCGTCTCATTGGAAATAATAGGGTTCCCTGTTACCCATGGTTTTAGGTATCTACAGGGGCTCCTGGAACATATCCCCTGTGGATATGGGAGTCAACCTGTAACAAGAAAAAATCTGTCTCCCCTTTAGGTCAGATACTATAGACAGTCAATTCAGTTTGAAGAAACAGGGTCCCGGAAAGAACTGTGCAGATAGGGGCTACTGAAATTCTCAATGGTTCCTACTGAGTTCTAGAAAACAAATCTGGGTCACAGCTGCAAGGAACTAAAAATTACAGGCATACCTCAGTCAACAAAGCCTCTGACAAAAAAAAAACCCCTCCTTTTTACAAAGTCTTTTTACATTGACCTTGCCCCCTCTTTTATTTCCTATCCTCTGTCTAGCTGGAAGTTTCTTTAGCAGTATCACACTGAGAGGATGGTGAAAGAAGACCAGTTAAACACTGACTTTCAGTGTCAGGTTGCAGTAGTGTGTCTGCTATAACGCTTGAGCTAGGAAAGGATGTGATTCTACTCTAAGTAAGCAGTAGGTGCCTCCAGGATCCCTTACTGAGCAGGCATGAAAAGCAAAACAGCATAAAGGGGAAAGCAGATAAGCTTCCCTCATAAGCTACCTCCCCACCCTTAAAAAGCATAGATCTGTAAGTCTGGCCAACAAAGTGAAAAATCATAAGAAAACTGGAGGCTAGTGAAAGAAAAAGTCAGGCCTGGATGCTTTTTCAAAGAAACTTCAGTTGGTCTCTAGAAAATTCAAAATGCTTTTGTTTACTTATACAAGATTTACCTGAGCTGGTTGTTTCATTTCACAGCACATATAGCTAGTTTTGAATAAAAAATCTGCTGAAACACGCTGAATTTTTTTTCTTATGGTGTAGGAACCTATCCCTGTTCTTTGTATGCTATTTCTGCCTCTGGTACAAAATTTTCTGTTAAAGAAGTAATGCCCAGGGACACATCTACTTCATTAACTGACATCTATATATATAATTCTCTTGGGTATGGTGCCATTTCTAGTGTGCTGATTGGCTGCTCAAAGCTTGGTTGGGTAGCCAATCAGCACACTGGCGGCGGGAACATGTGGACCTTGACGGCAGAGGAGGTGTGAGTAGCACAGGTGTGTGTGTACCTGCAGAGGGGAGGGCAGCAGGGGTGTGGGGTGGTGGTGGTGCAGGAACGGGGGGCAACGTGGGGACGGGGGAATTTGGGGAGGGCGGCACAAGGGTGGGGGTGGCATGAGGGTGGCTCGGGTTTGGGAAGGGTGTGGGGGAATGCGGGGATGGCAGAGCACGGATGGTGCTGTGGGCGCGGGGGGGTAGGTGGCACGAGGGCAGCGCGGGGAGGCTATGGGGGAATGCAGGGAGGGCGACACAGGGAGGGTAGTGCAGGCACAGGGAGGGTGTGGAGAACACGGGGAGGGCGGTGCAGGGCACAAGGGGGCTGCGCGGGTGCAGGTGAACGTGGGGAGGGAGGCGCAGGGAGGCAGCGTGAGGGTGGCGCGGGTGTGGGGAGGGGGAGTAGCGTGAGGGCAGCACGGGCACAGGGGAGTGCAGAGAGGGCAACGCGGGGAAGGAGGCACAGGCAAGGGGCGGTGTGGATGTGGGGGAACGCGGGGAGAGTGGCACAGGTGCAGGGGGGTGGCACAGGGAGGGGCATGGGGGCAGCGTGGGGGAGCGGCGTGTGTACTGCCTCAAGGGGGTATAGTGTGTGAGGGGGAACAGTGTATGTTACACTAGGCACAGCTAGTACATCTGTATTTTCCCCTCCCAACACAGGACTGAAAGTTTTGCCCACACTCAGATTGAATATCTTAGTACATGACTGTTCTTTTCCCCATAAGCAAATGGCTACAATGATTCCTGTTGGGGAAGATAAAGCATTGCACTTGGAAACAACAGTGGGAGTACACCTCTCCACCCTCCCCATCCCTGGGTGATCTAGCCACCACAGAGTCTAAGGAAGAGGCAGTGTTTCTATTCTATCTCATGAAGGAGCTCAAGGGTTGCAGAGAAGGGGCAATATATTCCAGTATTCATCTACAACACACATGCACATGCAACCAGAAGTTGGGTGAAGAGGGAAGTGAAGAAAGGGAGGGTAATGCTTTATCCTTTGCTCTCCTGCTAAAATATTGTTTATGGACTGGAACAGGAAGTGGTAATTCTTCATCTCACTCTTATAGCCTCAAACCCCAATTTGGTTCAGGTAAAGAGACAGGAGGTCCAAGATTAGAAAAGCAAGCCTATTTCTCATGTCTGCTCTAGCCATGGTAGGGTCTTTCAGGATAAACAGAATAGTGGGGAAGGGACATGGGTCAATGTGGGCAAAGAGTAGGATATAGACAGAATCAAAAATTTCCATCCCTCTTGCCATCCATTTATAAACAAAATTTCCTACTACAAAGAGTTTTTTGCATCCAATCAGCCCAATAATTTTAAAGGGGTTAAAACTCCACAATGCCCAAAGTGAAGTTTGGAAAGCACATATTCTACAAAAGTCCATGTAGGATCTTGCCCAGAGATTTCTGGCAGGCACCAAAGAAAAGAAAGTACTAAACCTAATTCAATGCATAGGAAAGAAGAAATGGGTTCTGGGTTGCCAAGGGGATTGACAAAACCTCTGGGAAAGTGTAAGAAAGTGTTGCCCACAATGTGCTTTTGAATCTAATCTGATTTGGCCCAACAGACTTTTCACACTTCATTTTACCTGTGTCTTGCCCTGTATAAAAATGTAGTATCACTTTCAATAAACAATTCTTCCCAAGGACCAGAGTGGTTTGATAAGTGGTAAGATAAAGAAAGAGAGAGGATGTACTAGCAAGACTCCTCTGCTCCCTGAAGACTTAACTAAAAGTAGGGTGTTCGTCCCACAGGCCTTCTTAGGGCAAATTCCAAACTCACAGAAAGATACAGTAGGAGCCTCTCTAAATTGCAAGAGAGAGTGAAGGGTATTTTGGAAGCATTACAAATAACAACATCACCTGTATCATGTTATTTTTTCAGGTGACAAGCAACTAATAACTCAGATGCTTAATTCTATTGTTCATTCCAACTAAAGTAAATCCACTATTATTCCTTGCCTAAGAAAACCCTATGAAATGCATGGGGTCCCTATAAGTCAACAGGGAATCTGAAAGCGTGCAGACACACACATATCAGGTGACAGAATAGGTCTACTCTAGTTGGGATTATCTATGGCACTTAAGACATTGTTTTCAAAAATCAACACACCAGCAGGTAATAGCATTATTTTCTTTTTCAGTCTAACAAGTAACATTTACTCTTGACTCCTAAAATGTTGCTTTAGGGGTATTTTTCAGTGTATGTTTAAGAAGCAATGATAAAGACATTAAAATGCATATGTTACTCTTCAAACAACAAGCAAACCTAATGAGTTACTTTAAAACAACAACACTGGGCACTGCGGAATGGACTGTATGTGTGAATGTGCCTTCAAGTTGCCTGTCAACTTATGAACCCATGAATTATTCAGGGTTTTCTTAGGCAAGGAATACTCATAGGTGGTTTTGCCAGTTCCTTCCTCTGAAATATAGCCTCTCTTTGGCTTTTCTTTGCAAACGAAGATCCACGAAGGACTCATCCCATGCTTTCTGCAAGTGCGTTGATGACTAAAAAGGCCAATCCAGGACTCCCTGAAACAACATCTCAGGCTCGGCCAAACTGATCACCAACAATGGTCCACCATGGCCTCACATCAGGAGGCATGGAGACACATTATCCACAATGCTGCAGCCTTATTTAAGAACTCATGCCAAACAAGTCTTGAAGAGAAATGACAACGCAGAAAGAACCACAACCTGGAAACATCACCAAAGGAGACCTTCTGCTATGCTTTCTGCAACCGGACTTGTTTATCTCGGATTGGCCTTTTTAGTCATCAGCGCGCTTGCAGAAAGTGCGGGATGAGTCTACAGCACTTGGAATCCATTGGCTGTTTCCCATTCACATCCTAAACAGGGCTGACCTTGCTTAGCTTCCAAGATCAGTTAAGATCTCCCACCTTTATGGTATTTAGGCCAGACTGAGGTATGGTATACAGTACTTCTTTAAAATAAAGCTCTGAAAGAGAGGTGCAGGTGGGGGGGGCAATTGCGGAGAGCTGATTTTTAAAAGGCCCATGAGACATGTAGGAATGCTACCTGGAAAATCTGGATTGTCTGGGAGGTAGTACTCAGTAAACTCTATATGAATGGCTGAGGTTTGGTCAGGAAGATTCAGGGACTTCCTCCTACATGAAAGCAGTGTTGAAGGCTTCTTACTATGTTGTCCAGCAGTGGAAACCTGAAAAACAATGTTGGCATACACTCACAGTAGGAAACATGACTGTCTAAATACAGAAAATGGATTCTCTTTGGTCTTATGGTACTGATGCGCTACTCAAGTTTACTATTTAAAAAACAAAGCTCTTAAAACAGAAAGCACTTAACAAGCAAAAGGGAAAAATAATTATGGCTACTGCATCACTACAATTCAAATAATACTCTCTTGCTCTCTTATGGTTGTAGTAATTTCCCTAGTTTGGGGGTGGTGTGGGGAGAAACTGGAATATATATTAACTAAAGCAGCAGCACGGAGTGAAAAATATCACCAAGAGGCCTACTTTATCACAAACATTTGTGATAAGGTCAAATTTAAACCTGTATGACAACAAAACATGTACTTGTGCTTTTAAAAAGTACAAACACATGAGCTGGTTTTTATGCTTTGGCTTTCATGGCAGGAAGAATAAGCAGTTAATAACGTAGTGGCAAGTACCTACAAATAAGGAGATGCAGAGACGTGCCTCTTGTTATAATAAATATGCATCCTCAAGATTTTGCAGACACAACAGGCAGGGTGCAATAGTATTTACAGAGAATGACAAGGGAGATAGGATTTGGGCAATGAGAATTGTCCAAGTAATGCTTCCTTCCACTCCACTGCTTTTACACTTTACCTGATGAATATCCAGATCATCTACTCGGAGAACTAGACAGCTGGATCGGAGTCTATTCCATGCAGGGCGCTGGAGTCCAAACAGGGTAGAAGGGGGTGTACTGGCCATGGGTATCCCCTTCTCTGGGGAGCTTCTTTGAGAACTAGATGGAGTATCTTAAAGATATTTTTAATCATCAGAACAGGCAAATATCAACTTTCAGCAATGAAACACTAAAAATATTATAAAATAACAGCAATGTCTTTTTCTTATACACAATTACACAATTCTGTACTGATATGAAACACTGGATTCAAATCTGATAATGCCACATGGAAGTACTGTTGTACTTTTCATTCTTGGACACCCTGCCCCCTACTGAAGAAACATGAGTAGTGTGTGAGAAAATTCAATGGCAGCACTGAATGAATTTCAGCAGGGAGAAATATAGAGTATTATACTTGGGCAATAAAAATGAAAAGCACAGATATAGGATGGGGGACACCTGGCTTGATGGCAATACATGTGAAAGGGATCTAGGAGTCTTAGTGGACCACAAGCTGAATAGGAGTCAGCAGTGTGATGTGGCAGCTAAAAAAGCCAATGCAATTCTAGGCTGCATCAAGAGGCATATAGTTTTTAGATCAAGGGAAGTAATAGTGCCACTCTATTCTGTTTTAGTCAGACCCTCACCTTGAATACTGTGTCCAGTTCTGGGCACTACAATTCAAGAAGGATATGGACAAGCTGGAAAGTGTCCAGAGGAGGGCAACCAAAATGGTGGGAGGTCTGGAAGCCATGCCCTATGAGGAGCAGCTTAGGGAGCTGGGTATGTTTAGCCTGGGGAAGAGAAGGTTAAGAGGTGACATGATAGCCATGTTTAAATACTGAAGGGATGTCATACCGAGGATGGAGCAAGCTTGTTTTCTGCTGCTCCAGAGACTAGGGCATGGAGCAATGGACTCAAAACTACAGGAAAAGAGATTCCACCTAAACATTAGGAAGAACCTCCTGATGGTAAGAGCTGTTTGGAGTGCCTGGTAGTGTGGTGAAGTCTCCTTCTTTGAAGGTTTTTAAACAGAGGCTGGGTGGCCATCTGTCAGGAGTGCTTTGGCTGGGTATTCCTGCAGGGCAGGGGGTTGGACTACATGGCCCTTGTGGTCTCTTTCAATTCTATGATTCTATGATTCTAAGTCACAAATCGTGGCTAAGCTTATTCTCCAGCTGCCACCAACTTAACCCTGCCATGCAGCAGGAATGGGGATGGAATAAAGCAGGAACTGGTGTATGAATGGTGCAGCAAGACCTTTTTTTAATAAGTGTTGGCTCTATTGAGATAGCAAGGGTGCCATCTGGACTCTATTTAAGGCAGTAAAATACCACAGGTCAGCACTGCCTCCCCACCCATTTTCAGCACATGCCAGAGGATTCAGAGGAGGGAAAGGGTTTTGTTTTCATTTTGAGCTGAACTCTGTAGAAGAAGAAGAAATGTAGGAAACTTCACTTCACTCTTCCCTTTCTACAAAGCCTCTAAAAGTACTAGAAAGCTGAACATATCACTAGATTAAAATGTTCAAAACTTCTTCTGTTCTCAAGTCTTGCTGATCACACTGCCTCTAACCCAGTCAATCTAGCCTGACTACAGCTCAGCACATGCCTCTTACACTCCCAGCAGTATGATCTGTGAGGGACTGCCAGCCTGGGATTGCCTGGTTTCTGTCAAAGCACAGGTTCATTAATGCTGCATATGGTACATTAGAAAAAGCAGAGAAGATGTTGGTGGCAGCAGCAACTAACTTTCCAGGAGCTGGTGGAATAGCAACATAACATGCTCCTAAGTGCTTCCAAGATCAGACACAGTGGATAAAATGGTGCTGTGTGCTCCACAGGGACAGAAACCTAACACAAATGCCCTGCATTACGAAGACAAAGAAGAAAATTTACAAGAAAACAACAGAATTTGCCATAGGAAAGCTTCCACCACATACTGTCACTTGTATTGCCTCTTACTAGGCTGACCCTAGGATACATTTCCTCTTAGTTCTGCTTGATGATCACAGAAGAAGCAGAAAGGGATAATGTTGACCTGGCTGAGCTGGCAAATGGATTTATGGAGTCATTTCATCTTTCCCTTCAGTCTAGAGCTGCAAAAAGTCAACAGTTCCAACAACAGTACAATGTGGTAGATTCAAGTAGTTATATCCAGCACCAGTCTCCAAGGCATGGTTATAGCACTGATGTTGAAATTCAAAAAGTATCAGAGCCATTTATTGCAGTTTGGAACAGGGAGAAGTCTACTTTCTGCAGTATATGCCATGGTCCCCTGTAGGGTTGACCTAAGACATTTTGCTTCCCAAGGCAGAGTAGCAAATGTGCTCCTCACTCACCTGGGTCAAAGCTCATATCTAACCAGCCAGGTTACTGTGGGAAATGAAACAGTAAATCCTTTCCCCATCCTTGAGAGTAAAAATACAGCAATGGCAAATTAAATAATTAACCATTTGCTGCCCTTTGACATCTAAAATCTGTTCCTGAAGCTACCATCTCATTCTTGCCTAATAGCAAGGCCTGATGTTTTGTAAAATGCATGTAATACAATATACACATACACACAGAAAAAACCCTGATACAATAAGGGATTTATTTCTCATAGTATGTTTGCTTTTATTGCACTATTTCTGTTTCTAACTTTTACAGTTTCAAATTCTTAATGCAATATGTATTTTATGTGTTACCTGTTTTCTTTTTGAAAGGAGATTCCTTTGCAACAGTTTTAGTGGAGGCAAAATTTATTTCTTCACCAAATTTTCCCATCTTGTTTTGGAATTCCTCCACTAGCTTTTTTGCCCACTGCTCCCGGGTCTCCATGGCATCACAATAGCGTACCCAGTGTTTGCAGCTGTCTCCTAAATAAAGCAGTGGATTTACATTGATGAAAGCTCTTCTCTCTCTTTGTCTCTGTGATCTATTTTTCATGTTCTCCTCTAATTTACTTCCCCTTTCTCAAAAAAAAAAAAAAGCCTCAATTTAAGGCTTGTTAATGGCACAGCTAATTTCAGGCCAAATAATTTGTTTGCATATGACATTCACCTTCCAGAGCTGCTCATGTCATAGCTAAACAAATCTTCACTTGTGTGTTTCAAAACATAAATATTCTAATATCCTCCCCACATCTCTGCTCATCTTAAAAAAATATCTGAACAGTAAATGTACTTATTAACTGGTTATGTTGCATTCCTGTTGTAAATTATATTGATATTGTGCCATGGATATATTATCTTCCTCGGTTTTATGAAAGCTATGTACAATAGTGGTCAAGATTCTGCATTGGCTTCATAAAACTCTTTCAAGCATACCTCCACCCACCCACCCCAAACATGTGCAGGCTACCTGTCAGCTGCCAATGTGTACCCACATAACCATTCAGTGGCTAGCGATGGTGGGGGGACCCAGACAAACATTCAGCTACATTTCTGCTGTTGGGTGCACAAAGACAACATCACTCTCCAGACCTGAAGGGATGCTTTTTTATTCAACTGCAGAAATGCAGCCAGATGCTACCTGAGAACTACCTGTTCTCTGGCCACCAAATGGCTATGAAGTAGGCTCACCATCGACTGACAGATTGGCTGCACATATGTGAAGGCCACTGAGTGAAAGAAATACTGGATACCTCCTTCTGCAACGACCTTAAAGGATTTACGCAGCAATAACAGGAGTTTACCAACAGAGTTCAATGTCTGACAATAATCAAAGCTACTTAGTGGTTACTGTCATCTATTAAAAGCAACATAACTCTTTTATATTTTAGTTTTTTAATAAATACACTTGGTGGTTTTGCATTCCAGTTAATCTCAGCAAAGATGTAGTCCCAGCAATAGACTATGTATGCAGGTATTTGGGTTTTTTTTAAGTTAACAATTTCAAACAGAAAGGCTTTCCATGCATCTCATTTGTGCTCATTTACTTATCCCCATACAGTAATTATTTCATTCAATGGGTCAAAAATATTGTTGATACTGGATCAGCGTTTTCTGCAGTACATATCACTAACATTAAAATTAAGCTGAGTTTGTCTACTCTTTAATAATTACAATTCCTATTCTTTATAAGAGCAAATTGACTTTACCTGCCCAATGGAAAGGATAATAGTCAAAGGCCATTCTCCTAAAAGTTAATTGCATTGCACCTCCCATTATTCCATGTTTGGAAGCACCTATGGCAAAATGGAAAAAAGAATGACAAAATATGGCTGCTACATACCTACTGGTATATGAGGAAAGCCAGAGTTGACTTTCAGCATATACTGACTTCAGCATTCATAATGAATGAAGAAAATGACAAATCATAGCACTACAGCATTCCACTTCATATTTTTTGAGAAAAGATTTTTGAAGTAATCCTGACCAACATGACCATTAATCCTTGGTGTCCTGTTTAGATTATAGTTGCTTCCAGATCGGTGATTCCTAATGTAACTCAGCTGAGCGGTCTATTTTAAAAAATGATAATGCCAGGAGAATCTCTTTTTTTAAAAAAAGCACAACAGCCTTAGCATCAAAGTGGTTATTCATTGAAGTATGACTTCCTGATTACTGGCCATGAAGTATGAAAAAGTAAAAATGCTTTGGTCTGGAATTACTTGAATTAGACCAAAACACAGTGCTAAAATATCTCCACTGATTCTTTCTATGCCTTTGCCAATTTACAAAAGGCTGTATCCCAGAAATGGTTATTTTAAAACACAGGCCCACCACCAAGCAAGAACCCTGTTGTTCCAAAAGTGCTTCCAGGGAAAATGGCTTTTGCTCTCTCACCAGCTGTATTTCAGGGGAAACCTTACTCCTTGGCCCCATAAAACCAGCTATGAAAGCAATTTTTAAAACTGTCTATAAAAATTAGTAGTCTAATGCTATTTGAACTGTTTTCTTAAACTATAGCAGGAAAAGCATTTTAGCACAAATTAAAATATTAATCAAAATTAAAATGAACAGAGTGATAATATGTCATCAACTGAAAAGTTAACACTACAGGTATATAATAGGTTCACCCACCCAATACTCTGAAACCTTGGCCCTTAAAAGAGATAGATTAGCATTATAGCTGTCTTCACTTGTGGAGACTGCAGTACTCTTCCATTAGATGTCACACTTTCAGCAGTTTAAGAAAAAAATAAAAGAACTGAGGGGAAACCGCAGAAGGACAATGATCAGATGCTATTGTTGAGTTGATGCTCTGTAGTGTAAATATTCCATATAGAGGCCCAGTGTGGCTTCTTAATCATAAATGATCTGACAATACCAGGAAGTATTTTTCACCTGCAATCTTAAACTGTAACTAATGAGATTTGCATTTTATTTTAAAATATTTGTAGCCTCTTCCTTCTTCTTCTGCCCAAAATGGGAAAGTTCAAGTGATTTGTGACTCACTAATACAATTCTATTTATTAAAAAGACTGAACATATAATAAAACTGATACTATGATACCAATAGATGATTGACATAATTTAAAAATGAATGATGAAGATATCAAAATAGTTGAAAATTTACTATACTTTGGCTCAGTCATCCATCAAAAGAGAGACTGTAGTCAAAAAATCAGATCACTAAGATCTGGAAGAGCAGCTATAAGATCATCAAGTGTAAAGTTGTATCATTAATACTCAAGTCAAAAACCATCCATACTATAGTATTTCCTATTTCTGTGTATGACTGTGAAAGGCGAACAGTGAAGAAAGATGACAGAAAGAGAATCAACTCATTTGAGATGTGGTACAGGAAGAGAGTACTACGGATGTCATGGCCTGCCAAAAAGATAAATGAATGGGTCTGCAAGGAAATTAAGACTGAATGCTCCCTTGAAGCTAAAATGGTTATATTGAAGCTGTTGTCATTTGAACATATCATAAGATGTCATGGCTCACCGGAAAAGACAATGATGCTTAGGAAAATACAAGATTATAGGAAAAGAGGAAGACCACAATACAGAGGGATTGATTCAATCAACTAAACTACAGCCCAGAACAGACCTCTTGGGAAGTCTTTCATTCATAGGGTAGTCATATGCTGAAGACAACTTGACAGCAAATAACAATAATAATAAATAACATCAATACCTTTCCAGTAGAAATATGAAGAATTAAATATCTAAAATACTTGCCTAAACAGGAAAAATCTTCACCTGAAATAAGGACAAAGGAGGCTGATAATCACCTAAATCCTCAACAGGTATTATACTTATTGTATACTGTTTCTTTAAAGCAAAGAAATACAGTATTCTTTAATGGGTTGAGGAATCCCTACATTTATGTCCTACATTAAAGTATGGGGGATGGTTTTTCAAAAAAAAGAAGAAGAAATCATATACTGTATTATTGTATTTTTATACTGTCTTGTAGGCAGCTCAGGAAAGCTTTCTGAAGGGCCTGTGACAAATATCTGAAAACCATGTCACTAGTCCTAGGTTAATGTCATATACAGAGACTCTAGTGGGAATAAAAAGAGATGTGCTAATTTTTGAAATACGCACACAGCTGTAAGTAATGAAATGAAACAACAAAGAAAACAAATTGGAACAAGGTTGAAGAAACAGAAAAAGAACTGAACAGCTCTGCTAGAGATATATTGTTCTAATAAAGAGTCTGTTAATGATGTATGGAGAAGGGAGTAAAAGTAACAAGAGCAAACACTGCAAATGAAAAAAAAATCACAGAGGAATAGAATAAAGAAGAACAAGAATCAGCAGGAAAAAGCCTTTAAGAGCCAAACAGTGACCCAAGATAGCAAAATCCCACTTGTTTCAGGTATTTCAAAACAAGGGGAGAAATGTCACTAGAAAACACAAAGGAAGATAGGGGCACAGGACAGAATGAAGAAGGAAACATGTCAAATATAGATTCTGAAAAACAATAATGCATCCAAGCTGGTTCTTCCTTATCTCAGCTTAGGAGCAAATACCTGTTTCTCGAGTGTGACTGTCATCACAGATGTGAAGATCCAGACGGGAGATGAGAAGGTGATAGGAAGACTCTTTCATATCATGTTTCTCAAAATATTGGCTGATTGCTTTGTGGCTGCTCCCAAATGACTGGGGCCAGGACTGATGAGCACTGGGAGCAGGTGGTGTAATCTACAACACAGAGAAATTAAGCCTAAATATATCCATATAAGAACAAAGGAATTCTGGTTTTATATTTTATCTGGGTGACAGATTATATTAGGGGACCATAAACAGTACTGTATTCTGCAGGGACAGTCAGGAAGAAATGCTTTTGAAAAACATTAATACATTTTAATATTTTATATTCAAATCACACAATGAAGGTGTCAGACTAGAAATTAGGAATCCTGTATATTTACTGTATCATCATACCTCTAACTAGATTTGCAATATGGAAAATATGGCTAATGTGATTCACTCATTTTGGGAAAACATGCTTGAGACTTATAGTTGAAGCACAATGGATAAAGAGCCAAAGAAACAAGACTGAAAGGAAAATAGCTGTCAGCATTTATTTCAACAAGGTGTATGTATGTTTGAAAGACATTAAGGAAAATAAAATAGTATTGTATTAATAGCAGAGTGTCTATGCTATCTTGGTACCAACTTAATATGTAATAAACATCATTTGAAAATATTAAACTTTAATTATTTAAATAGAGAAAACAGAAATTATGGCAGACAGCAATGCACCAAAGCAGAGGGAGGATAGTATTTACAAAGGTAAAAACTGAAAAACCATGATTATGGAGAAATGACACAACTTGTCAAAGAAAAGTTTATTTTATACATGCTTTTCAAAAAGGTAGCAACATTTCTGAAGTGAATACCAAAGAAAAACAACTCAACTGATGTAAGCACATTATATCTAGTATAAAGAACTTTGCTGTTTTGTTGCTAAACTGACATTACTCAACACTGTAATAGGAATGTTGAGCAAGCCACTTACTTGGACAGGTTCAGGAGCCATACTTTTCCTTTGCTGGGCTGATTTCTCCATGGCTTCACTCAAGGACTCTGCATACTTCATCATTGCCTTCAACTGAGAGTCAGTCAACACCCACAACAAGTCATCAAGGAGGAACATGAGCTTAGAGGCCACCACATTGCAATCCTTTGTCTGTTTCATAAACAGAGAAAGTTTAGCACTAATTTACTCCCACTGCTGTAGGGAATCAGAGGTATGATTAAATGGGTCTCTCCAGACCAGTGGCTCTTAATCTTTTCTTTAGCAGGGACCACCTTTAAATACCTTTTGTTGCTGCGGAGCCCCAAAACTTAACTAATAATAATAATAATAATAATAATACCACCTAATAATAATAATAATAATAATACAATTACACCATCCATTAAACCTCAGAGGCACTTTCTCCTGCTTCTTTCTGCAAGTATGTGGCTGGAGTGGATTGAATGGCAATGCACAGGCCAAGCCAGCCAGCCTTTGCCTTGGCTCCTGTCATGGGGCCACTCCGCTGCAGACAGGCAGGTGGGCCGAGCAGCCTTCAAGCCTTCGCAGACCCCCTGTGAGGACATCACGGCCCCATGGAGGTCCCTGGACCACAGGTTAAGAACCACTGCTCTAGACAACAAATGCAAAATAAAATGACGAGCAAGGCAACTCCTTTAACAGACTGCATAATGTTTAAATATTTGGTGGAAGTTATATGTTCCTTATGCTGAGAGCTCATCAGTTATCTCCTTTATCTGAAGAAGGAAGGAAAAGGCTACACTGTTAAATTTGATAGTTTTAAAATGCTTTATACAGAACATACTGCCCTAAATCCAACTGCTAATCTCAACTAAGGTGCATACACTGAATCAATGGAAACTTGGAAAGCCAATACTTAGGTAAGTCTTAGTGATTCAATGGATCTACTCCATTTGGGACAGACATTTGGATTTAACCCACTGTGAAGTTTTTCAGCACCAATTTTATTTTGACCCTTTGTAGATGATAATCAAGTTAACCTAAGTATGCAAGCTAAGAATAAAATATTTATAGAAAATGCTTAGAATCTGCTTAGCCATGACTACACCAGGCTCCAGGGAAAAGGTTTGCAGCAGAAAATCTAGAGAATGTATTGAAACTTTATAAACAGAGGGGTTTTAAAAACTAATTTGAATAAACAAACAAGAAAACAGAAGTTTCAACTAAATGCTTAATAAATAATAGATGGTTCAATAGGTAAATTAGTACTGTTGGCAGTGCCCTAAGCACAGTTTCTAGTTCCTCATCCTCTGCTTCTACACACCTGATGATACTCTAATGTTCCATGAATCCTCTCTATCTCACTATTAAGAGAGAACACAGTGAAATGAACATACATGAATGTATTTAAGCACAGAATAAAAGTATTTTTTTCCTTAGAAAAATGCAATTTTCAACAATTTATTCCAGGTACAGAAGGTGGACTTTCTAGTTGTATGTCATCTGGAATTATTTCATAAGCTAAGAATTTCAGATCTCTGATTTTTAGTAGAAGATCAAAGTATGCCAGAGGTTTACATGTATTATCTGAACTCTAAGTCAAACATACAAGGTATTCTGTCCAACTATACTTTCCAGCAGAGATATATTCACCTTTCTCTTAAGAGATATTTGAATTCTGCCCTGATTCGTAATAAGTCTCAGTGGGGTGGTGATAGGATCTTGATCTCCATTTTCTGTAGCATCAGCCTCTATCCGTAGAGTCTGCCAGGTGAGCTCTTTAAATGTTAGAACCTACCAAGAAGGAAGAGAGGAAGGGCACAAAGACAAAAAGAGAAGTGATACTTAGTTTCTGGACAGAATATATTTACTTCATTCAAGTAAAAGACAATACTGTGAATGGTAGAGGGAGGGTCCATTGAGCATCAGTACTGTCAAGACGGATCTTTTCCGGCAGGCCTTTCCTGAATAACTATCCCGGCCCAAGACTCAGCTGTCCTCCCTGAGCTGTAATCATTTTTTTTTTTAAAAAAACCTATTGTATGTTTTAATATTTTCTAATTTATATATTTTTAATTTACTGTATGTTTTTAATCTTTTATAGTTTAATATTGTTTTAAGGGGGGGTGGGCTAGGGTACTGGGACTATGGAGTTTTTATATTGTAAGCCGCCCCGATTGCGTTGCAGAGGGGCGGGATAGAAATAAAATTTTATTATATTATTATTATTATTATTATTATTATTATTACTGTGACTCTGCAAAAATGTGCAGAGCATTTAATCAAGATCCCAAATCAACAAATCCTTGCAAGTCTACAGAAGTGATTGCAATTTTGAAGTCACCTGCTTACGGTCTTACCTCTCCCCTGTGCGAATCAGTGATACGGGTAAAGCGCAGATCACTTTGCTGCCAACTGGGGTTGACACTGTATCCTTGAAGCTGCCAGAGTTCAAAAGAAGCATGGAAGGCCTTGGAGTGGATCTTGATGGTGATGGAATTGACAACAATAAACATGCCTTCCACTACTTTTTCAGCAAAGCCATATTCACTATAGGGAAGGAAACAGCTTTTAACAGAACAGAAAGATTTAGCTCATTACAGCACAGTTATGTGGTAGGCTTATGATAAGAATCATAGACCAGGCCTTGAACCTAGATTTGTAAGCTGGAGGTAAGCTCCAAGGTTGCAGCTTGAACTGTGTTTCAGCATCAAGGACATATTTGATTTCTCCTCGATTATGAATAAGTTGAAATTATGAAGGATCAGTATTAATTGCACTAATCATGCTTTAAATATTTATAAACAATAATGATTTGATGCTTCAGTAGTAACGAGGGATTAGCAATTTATATTTTTCTCCCTGTGAAGTATTAAACCTTTTTATAGAGATAAAGTACTGAACAAGATAGTGCCATAAAATTCTAGGGCTGGAAAGGGTAAGATGGTCAAAATATGCAACCAGCATGCTAAGGCAGGATGTTCTACACTTCAGCTATTCAAATGCTGACTCACATAACCAAGAACAAAGCATATCAGCAACACTGCAGTGCAAAGAAGGCATACCACACCAAAATAACTACTGTACATCAAGTGAGCTAAGACACAAGCTATAAAGGAAGGGGAATTATTATGGCAGTCTACACATCAGATCTACTTTGAATATCCAGAACTGACTGGCAACTGGCTATGGAATTTTTATTTAGATTACTCTACTGGTACTTAAGATACATAAGTCAGCAACAGGGTTCCACTTCAATTGCTTTCTTCAGCAAAACTAGAAGGGGAACAATCATTCTTTCCCTGGGTGCCCTACTCTAGAGGACTAGAAACCCCTCAGTAACAGTTCTTTGTGTAGTACAAAGAAAAGAAGAGGAAGGAAGTCCCATTATGCTAGCATTCAAGTTGGATTTAGGCTACCATTGTCGCTGAAGCATGTGTTCTGATTTGGTGATCCAGGTTATCTAGATTTCCTTTGTTAAGTTTATTCCCTGTCTTCTAGGCACTTTGGACATTAGGGAATTCCAATCAATCTACTCAGTCGTTGAAACTCATTATATTTTGTTTCTAACCTAGAATGCATTCCTCTAGTATATGAATTAAACCACTGGTATGGTTTGGTAGTGTCATGATCTTGCACAATCAAGGAATTCTAAAATTCACAGCTTTAAATGTATACCTGGTATCACACAACTAATAATTCACCACCACCACCCCAATTTTATCAAAGATTCTTGTTCAAAGTCAAAAAAGTAGCATGTAGATACAGAAATATGTGGAAGGTCGTTGAAACATGATGAAATAGGTTGAAAGAGCAGATGACACAATGTATGGGTTGTGGCTATAACTGAAAAAGGCAGAGAGGATCATCGAAAAGCAGCAGATGCCTGTAGTACAGCTGACAACACCTAACTAATCACTGTCTCCGCAAAGAATGTGTGAGTATAAATAGAGATTTTTGACAGCTGAAAAAGGGGAGCAGGAGTACACTTTCCTTTTGCCCCTTTTCCTGCAATCCCAGTTTACTTTAGGTATAATCATATTACAATTTTTTCCCTATGTTGAAGGTGAATCAACTTTTCACCATATAGGAAAAAGAAATGGGTACTGCTAATCTGGTCATACAGAAAGAAAAGAACCTTGGGGTGATATTTTAGCGAGCTGAATATACTGTCTGAATTCAAAGGGCCTCTTCCAGCAGGCCTATCCAGATGATTTTAAAGTGTGAATTTTAAATTGTGTATTGGTTGTCTTGGTTTTACTTGTTCTTTTAAAGTGATATATGTTTTTAACTGATGTGTTTTTAACCAATGTTACGTCAATGTATGAAAGTCTGTAGTGTCTGCAAATGCATTTTTAAAAAAGCAATATACTTTCAATTAAAATTAAAAACTAGCCTGTAAAAATATAAAAATAATTAAAAATTAAAATGTTCAACATCAAAAGGGAAAAACAATAGCAACAGAACACCAGCTGATACTAATGTAAGATGCTACTGCTGTTGGCTATTGCATCCTGTGTCTGTACCATATATAAGTGGTGCTCACCTTGGCGTTGATTCTGAACATACAATGCATTTGCAGAAAAGCAGGCTGAACGTAAGAGTCAAGATAAAATCCCAAGTACCAAGAACTTCATAGCCGAAAAACCCTGCATCATGAATTTAGAACTACTATACTGTCATTTTAAACTGGGAAAGCAAAACTAGCACCTAACACTGCAGTGATAAGACACTGGTTACAGTTAACATTAACCTTTGTCCTGAAGCAAGTGCAATGGGTGACTGTCCATTGGGTGGCCTGGGCTCTTCACATGTTCGCATCTCCACTTCAACTTTATCCAAATACTGTGAACATAGTAAGTGAGAGAAGCATGAAGAATTTATCACTACCTAAGAAGAAAGAACAATTACTGCATTTCAAAACAGACAGGTCTGGGAACACCTTGAGATACTAGGTCATTTTTATCTTAGATTCAGGACAAATTTAGAACTGCTTCTGCTCATACATTCCTATGTAACAGATAATTCTAGGTCAAAAGGTACCATGCTGCCATGTGCTCAATATGCTACATACATCTGATGAAGTAAACTTAAGTCTATGAAAGCTTATGCTGTCAACTTCTTTCTCTCAGTTAGCTCCAAAGGTGCTACAGGATCCCTTGAAATATAAATGGATTTCATATTTAGACTTGGGTCCCATCTCCAAGATATCTCATTATGTATATGCAAGTATTCCAAAAGCCAAAATATTCCAAAGTCCAAAATACCTCTGGTCCCAAGCATTTTTGATAAGAGAGACACACTCTATATTCACAAAGTGTGCACAGCTAGGTCAATCCAAACATATGGGTTTACCACAAATGAACATGCTTTACCAAATAACACGAGTTTAATTCTTTCCATCACTAGTGTTTGTCACAAGGGAAATTAGCAAGACCCACTTCCAAGAAGTAACATTATAACATCAGAAGAGGCTCATAAACAGGGCAATACAAGACCTAGGGAAAGATTGGCATATCTTGCAAGTAGCATATCTTGCAAGTAATTTAAATTTAATTCTTACCTTCCCCACATTCTAATTTTCATCACAGGACTTAATACAAAACCACACCTGTGAAATTAAAATTATAATCTAGGAAACAGCCCAAAGGCCTAAAACCAATCTATCCTACAAGAAGGATCACACACCCTTAGTTTCCAAGATTAAATTTAGTTTCCAAGATTAGAAACAAACCAGAGTTGCATGTTCTTACAAACAGGGAGGAGATAAGCAAGGGCATTACCAGACAGATTGGGTGAGTCTTCAACTTTGTCCACTGGATCTGTAACAAGAAATCTGATGTTAAAAAAAAAACAGGAACTGCTGCAAGAGCTAAACCGATTCAGGGTGACATTATTGGGATCAATGTCAGCAAATGGCTGTAAAGTGACACTGTAGAAGCAGCTCCATGTAATACAAGCTCAATGAGGACAAAATGATTTTTTATCAAAAGATGCCTGCATACAAGTGATGAAGATATATGCTAAAGGACAAAGGGTGCTTCCACTAATAAAAATTTAACTGGGATCTTAGGATCCAAGCCAATTTAATTATTATCATGATTATTATGAATTAAATTATTTCTAGTAGCTTTCCCCTTTAACAAGTTTATATTTGTTTATTTATTTAATTTAAACAAATATAAACTCTTTTTAAAGGAGAAAGCTACTAGGTTTGTGAATGAATTGTTTTGAACTTTGCCATTCTTAAAATATTTGTTAAATACCAAGTCTGCAAGGTCAGAGAAAACATCTATAGAAACAATGAAAGGCAACATCCCTCCTTATAGGCTTCTGTAATGCCTGTTTTTTAATGTTTAATATGTATCCTTTCCATTTGCTTAGAAGATTGGGGCTACTCAGTTTGTTTTCATAATAAACTTTGTTAATGCAGATCAAATCCTGAGACATGATACACAGGAGATTTCTAGCTGTTCAAATAAGTTACACAGGCTTATATTTGGAATGCAACAAACAGTTCATTCCCTTGTTATATTTGTTTTAAATTTAAAAAGGGGCTGTGCTTCTCCTGTACACTTATCACCAAGGATATCAACACCCATTTCAGAAAAAAAGCAACAAAAAGCACTTCAAATGAAATGTCAAATAAGCAAAATGGAAATCAGTCACTTCACCTCACCACCAAAATGGCTTGTCCATGATTTTGCTGAGAGAAACAGAAACTTCTGATATTAAAACTTGCAATTAAAAAGGAAGTTGCAAACAGTAATACCTATGTCAGAAAGTACTAACATGAGAAACAGCTCTGAGTATTAAATACAGCAGGTAGCAGATTTCACAGGGCCTCTACTGTGAGAACAGGACGAATCAAAGCTGCACTTTTTATTCACAATCTCCTAAGCCATTTTGCATGAGGTTTGTGCTACTACGCCTAATCCTAATGCAGCTTAAACGATTACTCACTTACATCAACTGAAAAATCAATTTCCTGCTTAAAAAAAAAAGCTTAGGGGGGGGGAATTTCAAGACAAGCACATTGTGCTCTGTATGCAAATGTACAACTGTGACTATTAATGTGTAATTTAATACAAACCCTGCAATTATACATTTAAACAGAACAATTGCAGATGTGAAGCCTAACAATGTACCACCAACAAATTTGAAATTGAATATGACCAGGCTGCTTGTAATTTCTGAAGCATCTGGGGTTGAAAGCTTGATCCTTTTGTGCCTGTTACTGCAGCAGAGCTCATAGCACATGTATAGGGAGATTAGCAACTTGGGTCCAAGGCTGAAATAGCTGGGATGAGCAAGCCTTGTTTAGTATGAATGTAAAAAAGTTGCAAATATGTCGAAGTGTGAAATGTCTTCAATATTGCAGCTGTTTCTGCTGATAGTTACAGGATTTTAACTCACCCTGATGGAAGCCTTGTTACAAAATACCCGAGTAATGGCTAACCAGGTGGGCAAATCCAATACATTCTGCAGAACTTCTTCATCCAGTTCAAGGTTAGTCAGTTGTCCCTGCCCTTTGAGTGTACTCAAGTTGATTTTATCAGGGGAGAGATTCTTTGTAAACCTGCAACCAAGAACACACAGAAAAAAGGATGATGGTTTACATGATCAGCAGGTAGGATACTGGATTAAGGTTGAGAATATGGTTTAAATTTAATCTGGGCTATTTAATATAATAGGTGGTAAACAACACAACCTGTATGTCAGTTTCAATTAATCCGTCACTTTTAAAATAAGGTAAGAATTGTGACATGAAAATATGTACTTCTAGGGTCTTTCCTTGCTATATGGTAGTGAGAATGATGAAGAACATAACGTACTTTTTAGTTTAAAGTGCTGTGTGAAGTTAATGCAAATAACATAATCTTCTATCATGACCACTTGTAGGAAACATGAGCATTCTAAGTTCCCTCTTATAGCTAGTAATTATCAATTGTCCTCTGAGCAAATGAAGTTGTTTTCTGTTCACTATCTGCTGACTAGTTTTTAGATATCTAAGAATGGTTGTAGTACTGGTGAAAATTTGGCTTTAGAGGATAAAACCTCTTTTATTAGAATGAAATGGACTTTGTGCACGGAAAATGAATACAGTAAGCAGCAGGACGGCAAGGACAATGATGATGAATTTTATCTTTTAAAATGATTTCTTGGGAATTCTCTTGTGAAATTCAGCTTTTTCTCAACCTTAGGCTATAGTTCTATGCCAACTTATAAGAAAATTGCATAGGTTCATCTACTAACCTGTTCACCGGTTTCCTGTTCCCCTGTCTGGTACTTCTAAGTGACTTACATGCATTGGCAGCAAACCTTCTGCTATGTATCTATGGCCATGTATAATTGCTATATTTCAGGTCGTTAATTGCAGTTCCATGTACAGAACATTGCACAATGTTTCCTCAGACATTTCCCCTAAATTATCATCTGAATCTGAAGTTACCACAAACTTCCTGTACATGACCATATAACAGAAGACTAGACTGGGGGACAACAAGGTGAACAACCCCAAGGCAGACTTGCTGAGGCCTCATACAAACAGATGGAAGGGGAAAAGTTTTCAGCTTCAAGATACAGACTACAGTAACTATTCAATAGGATTGAAAAACCTTAAGGGCACCAGATCTTGTCTGATCTTGGAAGCTAAGCAGGATCTGTCCTGGTCAGTACTTGGATGGGAGATTGCCAATGAATCCCAGGTGCTGTAGGCTATATTTCAGAGGAAGGAACTGGAAAAACCACCTCTGAGTATTCCCTGCCTAAGAAAACCTATGAAATTTGTGGAGTCATCATAAAAACTTGTAAAATCTAACAGAGTGAGATCAGGTGGGTGGGTTCAGAGTGTGGTAAATGCCTTCTTGTCAGGTAGTAGTGCATATCACTTTGAAAGAGTGACCCTGAAAAGACCTCTCTGGACCCAAAGGTATATAAGAAGTACTGTACCACCTGATTACTAACATCCTCTTTTGGGCAAGATACTTGAGCACTTTAGGATTTCTTAGAGGAAACAAATCATTTGGCTCCATTTCAGTCTTGTTCAGGGTAGGGTGTGGTATTGGCAACTACAGCTGTAATTGCCCTAACTGATGACCTACTCGGGGTGAAAGAAGGGAAGTACTACCTTGTTGTTCTTCTGAATGTCTCAGGACATTTTTGTAGTATCTTATCTGGCTGATTCTGCAGGATGGGGTTAGGAAGCACTGTGTTCCAGTAGTACCATTCTCATCAGCAGAGTCAGTTTTAAAGAGTAGTATTGGGGGATTCTTCTTCAATCCCATGGCTGTGAAGTGCAGCAGGGTTCTACTCTATCTCCCATTCTGTTTACTATCTAAGTGAAGTTATTTGGTTTGCTCATTAGGAGTTTTAGTGTGAGATGTCATTTCTTTTTGATGACACTCAGAGCTATTTCTTCTTGTAACTGTAATCGGCAGGGGCTGTGCAGGTCTTGAATCAGTGCCTGGATGAGGGCCAATAAACTGAATCTGAATCCCAGTAAAATAGAAGCTCTGTAGACTGATGGTTCTGAGGTCTGAAAATTAGATAAGTAAACTATCCTGTATGTGACTGCATCCCCCCTGAGGGATTAGGTACATAGCTTGAAAGTACTTCTGGATCCATCTCTGCCACTGAAGGTCCTGGTGGACTGCATGGCTCAGAGTACTTTGACTAGTCTACCAGCTACACCTTTTCATAGATAGTTATAACCTAGATACAATAGTTGATTAGTAACTCACAATTAGACTACTGTGATGCAGTCTATTTGGGGCTGTGAGATGACTTGGAAACTGCAAATAGTACATAACACAGCAGCTAGATTGCTTACTGGATTACTACAGTATATAGAAACCACATAATACTGACCTTTAAGGAATTGAATTGGTTGCCAATATGCTCTTGAGCTCTTCTAAAACATACATGTGCATGATTTCAAACAGTTTTAACCCTTTAAGCCTGTTTAATTTTTTAAATTTTTTAATATGCTTTTTGTCTATTGAAATTATTTGATTTTTAAGAATAGCAAGTCCTCATTAGCACCAACCAGAGGTATCCTGATGCAGACATAAAATTACACTCACATTAAGGATATCCACTAAAGGGAAGAAATGAAGGGCTCAACATCATGCTCCTACTTCATAAATATGTTTTCCCAACCCTCATCAAACAAAGGAACATAAGAAGCTGCTTTATTTGGAGTCAGACAATAGGTCAATCCAGTTCAGTACTGTTTATACTGATTGTCAGCAAACTATTTAGGGTTTCAGATAGGAGCCTTTTCTAGAATCATAGAAGTGTAGAGTTGGAAGAGACCACAAGGGCCATCCAGTCCAATCACAATCAAAGCATCCCTGACAGATGGCCATCCAGCCTCTGTTTAAAGACCTCCAAGGAAGGAGACCCCACCATGCTCCAAGGGAGTGTGTTCCACTGCCGAACAGCTCTTACTGTCAGAAAGTTCCTCCTAATGTTGAGGTGGAATCTCTGTTCCTGGAGCTTGCATCCATTGTTCCGTGTTCTAGTCTCTGGAGCAGCAGAAAACAAGCTTGCTCCATCCTCAATGTGACACCCCTTCAAATACTTAAACAGGGCTATCATATCACCCTTTAACCATCTTTTTTCCAGGCTAAACATACCCAGCTCCCTAAGTCTTTCCTCATAAGGCATGGTTTCCAGACCTTTCACCATTGTAGTCGGCCTCCTCTGGACATGCTCTAATTTGTCAATATCATTTTTGAATTGTAGTGCCCAGAACTGGACACAGTATTCTAGGTGAGGTCTGACCAATGTCAGGAGTAAACCTAGAATGTTTTCCATGAAAAACTTGAGATTTAGCACTGAGCAACAGCTCACACGATCCCCACTCCCACCCATACAGAAAGAAAAAACTACCATGCACATGAACTGGTTCTTTCTGCTACGACAAGAAATCCAAGGAATAGCATATGAGAGAAAATAGCCTATATTCCAGAGGTTGTCAAAAGCATGTGTTGATTTGGAGTGCCTGGTTTAACTGGTTGTTGTTTTTTTAGTAAGGCATCTGGATGGGTTTTTCCTCCCTCACAACCAAAATAAAGATATGAACAGAGCCAGAAGAGAAGAATATGGGCCTTTATTTCTCTTAAATTAGATGAAATCCTAGGCCCCATCTAATCTGCAACAAGCAGAGTAGTAGATCACTCTGAAAAGAAATCTATTTATAGTACCTATCATATCATTAACATGATTCAGCATCATGCTGGGGTGGCATAGTAAGGCTGTAACCAGGCCTCAGCATGGTCATAAGGGCTGTAGACTAAAAAGAAGAAGCAAAGACTGCATTCTCCCCCATCCCAAACGACCTAACTCTACAGAAATAGGCTCTCAACTAGAAAAATTTCAGTACAGAAATTACGTAATATATCTAAGCAACCTGTGATACAGCATGGATGATGGTTATTTGTCCAATGGTTTTCTAATAACTGGAGACCAAAGAGCATTTCACACACATTCCTCCAGCCTAATTCTAATTCTTCACAGCTGCACAGCAGGTGGAGAAGAAAAGGCCCCTTTGTTGCCAAGAGTAAGATTAGATTCCCTTGTTAATCACGCCCCATGGTTCTCTCATTTCCCTTTTTCTGCATAAGCACTACTCCTTTGTGAAAAGCACAAAGACAGACTTCAGCAGAACTCTGCCAGGAACTCAGTGGGAGAAAGAAGAGCAAACAAGGGCTATTCTCATCTAGCATGGGTCACAGGCAGAATCAGTGCCAGGCTTGGCTGCTACAATAGCTGATGAACAGGCTGCTGAAAAAAATCTGAAGACCAGCGGAGACAATCCATACATTCCACTGGACACTTACTGTGGATTTTAGAGTATGTGCATGTGAATGGACTATCGTCTGAGGCAGATACTATCAGAACAGTTAATTTCCGCAAACAGAGAAGTTAGAAAATGTACTTCCTTTGCACAAAAATTTCTGTCATAGCACTATAGAAGTTGCCATCTTATAAATTATGCTGCTAAATTTAAATAGCGTGTTTGCTAAATGAACAAATAAACAGCCAACTGTAACATAGGGTTTTCCTCTTCAAATACTCACAGGTGGCTCTTCTACTACTACTACTATAACTACAATGTCAGGCATGCCAATTCATGGTGCCTCATGTCCACAAACTGCACAGGGACACTGCAGCAGTTCCCACCAATCTCTGCAAGTGCTAATCCCAGGCCAGGACTCAAGGGTTACTGCAAATACCATAGTTCACCAGAGCTGTTGTTCCAATCCTCTGCACTAGTATATACCTTGTCTTTGTACTATCAGAAGTAGGAGAAGCTGCCATCTAGACAATCTTTTACATTTTGATTGTCTTGAGACAGTTCTCAGCTCAGAAACTTGTTGGGGAACTATGCTGGAGTAAGAACACTTGCAGAAGTAATTTTCTTCACAGGTTACTCAAGTGTGATCCTCAACACACCCAATCATTCTGTAAGCACGTGCACAATCTCCCTTTCATTTTTTATTTGGTAGATAGGAAGCTTGTCCATTGTGTAACAACTGAGTCTGATACCTAGTGCCAGTCGGCTCCTAGCCTGTCTGGGTGGAGCAGGACTGGGGTGCTGACGGTGGCTGCCGAGGCGGGTGTCTTCTCACCCTTTTTCGGCTTCTTCTTACTGCCTCCGTTCTTGCTGCTGCTGGCTTTGCTGCTGTACTATTGCTGCTCCTGTTGCTCATACTGCCTCCCTCCCTTCCATGGCCGCAAATTCTGTTGTTGCTATTATTATTATTGGATTTCCCTTTTTTTTTTTAAGAGACAACAAAGGGATCCAAGATGGTTCCAGCCATGTGGAGGGAGGGAGATCAGGAGAAACAAAACCACACGTCCTACCAGGAGCGTAGGCAGGAAACAGACTGGCTAGCTGGGGGTCATCCCTCCCAGATGACCTCACCGTTAGGCAGTCCTAACGGTTGTTCCCTGCCTACTAGGAGCAAATGGGGAGTTGTTCCCTGCCTACTAGGAGCAAATGGGGAGGAACTACCCAAGCAAGCTGGATGCTCTGAAGTCCTCCCCACTGGGAAACTGGGCATAGGCACTTTCTATGAGCCATTTTCCCCTTGTTCCTTGGGTTGTTGCACCAGTTTATCCCATACAGGAGGGTTCCACAATCCTCAGGAGTGGCTTCTCAGGGGTTTGCTGGAGGTGACCTCCTTCCACCAGCCCTTCTCTGGATGGAAGCCAATGTATTTGACTCAGTCGTTGGGCTCCTCTTTTGGAATTCGAACCATTGAGAGTGGACTTTTCAAAGGCAAAGCGTAGTCCCGTGTTTAGACAGAAGATACTGCCTGATGTCTTTTAAAGAGTCTACATTTTAAAGTATGTATTAAAATGAGATTTGTACTGCTGTATTAATGTCATAATTTTATGTTTAATATTTGCTCCAACATTTCCCCAGGGTAATGAGACATTTATTAACATCAAAGATCATTTCACTCTTGCGTTATCTTTGATTGGTCAACTGTCTAAGAAAAGGAAGAAAAGTTGATTGTCACTAAGTCTGTGTTCTGCAGCTGGAGTGACCTTTCCTTTACTGCTCTTGCAGTACTTACTAGACTTGTTCCAGCATTAGCAGCATAACTGTACACTCCAAGGGAGGAGAGGTAAAGGAGAAGCATCTCTAAAGGACATTTCTGTTTGCTCTGTTCTCCTAATTGGAGTGAGTCCAACCAAAATTCAAAGATATATAAATTAGACTAAATTAGCACATTAGACCAGACTGCAAGCAGCAGTGGTCTGGCAGGTTCACATCTTAAGGCTGATTGTACCTTCCCATTCTTTCTGAAGGGCTACATAGTGGAAAAGGCTACATAGTTCTACATACATACTAATATTTTTGTAGAAAAAATAGCGTTTAAAGGAATTTCTAAAATATTCCAGTGATGGGGTCATTACTTGACAGGAATACTATCCTAACACCTACGACGGTAACACCAAAACATATATAGTGGGTCCTCCATACCCATGAGCTCTGGATCCACAGATTCAACCAACTGCAGATTGAAGATAATAATAATAATAATAATAATAATAATAATAATAAATTCAAAAAATCAAAAAAATAAAGTACTTTTAAAATAATTATTCCAAAAAAAGCAGTGCAGGACCTCATATCTCTCTCCCACCCCTCCTGATGGCCTTGTGAGAGGACTGTGGTAGAAGCTGTTCTGCAGCACTTCCCTGCTGAGTGCGAAGAAGCTGCTGAGCTGGAGTGGGGAGAGAGTGAGAGGAAGAGGGAAATGGCTGTCAGGCTTGGATGGAGGGGGAGGCTAGGGTGTGCCAGCAGCAGTTTGCCTTTGGGGTGTGCAGCACAGAATGCAGAGGGTGGTGGGGTGGAAGAGATTGGGTGGCACTTCAGCTTTATATAAAGTCCCTTTATATAAGGAACTTGAGCATCCATGTTTTTTGGTATCCACTGAAGGTCCTGGAACCAATCCCCTATAGATATGGAGGGCTGAGTATAGATGTCTCTTGATTTATCTGCTGGGAAGTAACACTGGCTTCACAGAGCTGGAAAAAGTTTTGCAGCAGTGGCCCAGTCCAGGTTACTGCTACATTTAAATTGGTTAAAATCAAGCCTTTTGTGCATCTAACCCCTGTGTATTACTTCTATCCCTGGTTAATTTACCTAATCATGTACACACAGTTTTGGTTATTTAGGCTGTCTTTTTTTCCAGCTGTGTGACCCTACCCTATTTATCCAGAAACCTCTTTTGATCATATGACCAGATGTGCAAAGGATATGTTATCTTATTCTACTCAGGCTAAGCCACTATTCCATGTTGTTGTGGGAGGGATAAAACAGTCATCCTAAGTATCTCATCTAAAACTCCTTGGAGCAAGGGCAGGATACAAATGCAGTAAGTAATCAATGAAACACCTCTCTCTATGAGTAAAATTCATGTTATAGAAGTAATTTTGGTTTTTGTTTATCAAATTTTCTAGACTGACTACTTCAGAAGTACATACATGACCTGTTAAGCAAAAATAGTATTTGGTTATGTAATATGAACCTGGGAATCTGTGTCACAACTTCATAAACCACAACATGAAAACTCCCTCCTCATTGTAAAATGATATTCCTCCTCAGAGCCAAAAATCCCTTTGGGTTGGCTCAAAAATCAGTTGGTATGGTAGATGAGATCAATAATTTCTAAACACTGACAGAAGCAGAAGCAGAAGCAGGTTGGGAGTCTGTAACAAAATGGTCTTGGGCAGGCTTCTGAATGGAGAGCTAAAAATAGGTCTGTTGGGGAAAAAAGCAGAATTGAGCCAAAACATAATATTTAACAAGAAGAAAGCAGTCTACTGTAATCACAGTAAACATACACAAGGAATAAAAATGCACAGTTTAAAACACAAAGCCATGTCAAGAGTTCAGGCTGCTGATATTCAGTATTTGTGCAGCCATCAGTCAAATTAGGAAATAGCACCTGTGAACAATGAGAACAGGGAAACATGACTAATCACAATGAAACTGATCTTATATTAAAATACTAATGCATCTTGAAAATAATCAAAATCCCTTACTCCAGAACAACATAACAGTTCAGGGGCAATAATTTAACTGTATTTTTTCTGCATGATGATTTTTTTTTTTTTACTTGACTGCAATGAATGTATTAAAAAATTCTTTAACTGTTGAGATTTTATGGTAAGATGTACACACCAAGTCTCTGCCTGGTATTTCAGTATTCAAGGAAAATACTGTATCTGAATAGGTGTGTATTTAACTTTACTTAACCAAATAACAGAGTACCTAATATCAAACATCTATTTGCTACCTTCCATGGGCCCTAAGAATTAGTAACACTATTATTTAAATGGGTCACCAGGAGTTCCTATTGTATCAAGTAATACCGATAGCCAGAACTTGCACCCATTTCATCCCAGTGAGAAGCCACTCCTGAGGATTGTGGAACCCTCCTGTATGGGATAAACTGGTGCAGCAAGCCAAGGAACAAGGGGAAGATGGCTCATAGAAAGTGCCTATGCCCAGTTTTCAATTATTCTTTCCTCAGCTCATTGCAAAACAGTCTCTTCCCCAGAGCTTGGCTAATATAACCCCCATTTGAAACCAATTTTTAAAGACTCTAACTTTTATAGCTGGGGAACCTGTGGCCCTACACGTGATGGCCATCACCTCCCAACAGCTCTGAGCAGCTCTATACACTCATGGATAATAGGCACCAGAATCCATCTACTTCTGGAGGGCCACAGGCTCCCTATGTCTATCAAACATTAAATCCTAGCAACATCAGGATAGGTCAGCCAACACTATTTTATTCTTGGAGAAACAGAAGTACAAAACGACATACAATTTTATCTAGAATGACAGCCAGACAACTCTGCAGAAGGCTAAACTGAGCTGTGTACACCTTTCTTAAGTTTCTTAAAAGACCTGTAAAAGTATAATCTATCTTTGACAGACAGAAAAATAGTAACAGCAGACATTTTCTGGCACTGCCTATAATAGTACCAGCACACCCATCTGACCCAAGAATATATTTAAGTACTATTTAACTACAAACGTGTTTTCTAGGGTATCCAGTTAGGGAATCCAAAGCAGGGTTTTTCTTTGATTCTTCCCTGGTTTTTTGGTTTATTCCTTTGGCTCAGGACACAGTGCTTTCAATTCTAGCAACTGCTCAAACAGATTTAAAACACCATTGATTGTCTAGCTTTCAAACACACAGCACTTTAAAAAGATGAACCTTTATGCTTTTAAGAGTGGTAAAGCTGCCATTCACTAAACGTTTCCCATCATCAATTTTTAACAGTTTGGAGTTTTGTGGTTTCAGCACTTCTCTTTAGCTGCAACAGATATTTTAGGTAACAGTAGTCTCTCCTGTAACAAACTGTTGCAAATTCCCCTGCTACTTCTATGAGGTTTCTGTCTTTTCTGGAATACAGGTGGTATACATCAGTTAGAGAACCTGATGTGTTCCTAGGCATGACTTCCTTAACAGAAAATTTGGTACCAGAGAAAGAAATAACATAGAAAGAATACAGATAGGTTCCTGTACCACAAAAAATAGTTCAATATGCTTCAGCAAATGTTTTAACCAAAACTAACAATAAGTACACATGAAATACTTGTTGTCTACAGCTATTTCCCTTCACCCTGCCTGCACTACAAATAGCTGTGGGGGAGGCTCTTCACACGATCATCTGTGCCCTCACGCAAATGGGTTTTGCATCTGCACAGAGATTCCATTTGGAATGCTCTAGATCTGAGTAGCTTGGTGGGAACCACACCCCCTTCCATGTACCATGCATGTCCCAACCCACCAAGCTACTGTCCCTTCAGTTTTGAAGTCCACCATGTAATCTACATGGATTTGAAAGAGGGGAGGTGGGGAAGGCTGTGACCACAGGTGACCACTCAAAAGGCCACAGTTACAGATAAGCAACCTGTTTTTCTTCTTCATGGTTTCTGTGCTTCACACAAACGGGTGACTGTGACAGTGATGCTCACCATAGGACACTGGGGCAGGTCACTGAAGAACAGAATAAAGTATAGTTGCAGGCATCTGCCCTTGCTTTCAAGTCCAGCTTATAATGTTGGATGAATGTAGACAGCTGAGAACATGTAGTGGCTTTAGACAGATCAGGCAGAGGAACACCATGAAGCAGAGCTGCTGATGAAGCCACTGGCCTCATGGAATGCACCTTTAAGCAGACAAGCATAGGCTGCTTGGCCAGTTCTCAGGCAAGTATGTATGGCCCATTTGGACAGTCATTGTGAAGACACTTGTTGTCCCTTCCTAGATCCACCATAGCAAATGAATAGCCTGTTAGAATGACAAAAGGCCGCTGTCCGATGAACCTAAAAGGGCAGCACCCATTGAGCAGTGAAGAGATGATGGTTGAGGACAGAATATAGGAAGGACAATATCCTGCCTCAGGTGGAACTAGGAGACCACGTTAGGAAGAAAGGTGATCTCTGGCTGAAGGACCACATTATCTCGGCGGAAGACAAGAAATAGCTCATTGGATCAAAGAGATGCAAGTGAGCTCACCCGTCTCATGGAGGTGATAGCTACAAGAAATGCTACCTTCCAGGTAAGGAGACACAACCAAAGTAAGAGGCTCAAAGGGCTTACATGTATGCTGCGAAAGGACCAGAGACAACGACCAAGGTGGAGTAGGTAGAGCCACCACTGGGTACAGGTGTGCTAGTCCCCTGAGGATCATTTTTAAACAAAGGTTCTGAGAAAAAAGTAGTCAGAGACACTGGATGGTGAGCCACAATTGCAACCTGGTAGACCTTTAGAGAAGAAAAGGCTAATTCTTGTTCCCATCAATGCAGCAGGAAATGTATGACAGTGGATAAAGTTGCTGGAGAAGAAGGCTCAACCCTAGATGTCACAAAAGAATAGAACTATGACAGCAGAGGGGGTCATTGACATGTAAGTGGTCAGGGATGACAAGGAGACCATTAGAACACTTGGTACCAAGGCGGTAGGCTGAGCCTCCAAGATTGTTAATACCAAGGCTGTTGGTACCAATGCCATCTTAGACTGACATGGTTTGGTGATCAAAACCAAAGCAGAGTTAGAAGTAGCCTGGGTGGCAACTTGAAGGGACTTCTTCCAACAATACAGTTTCAAATGAAAGGCCCCCTTTTTAAGGCTTCCAAGTTAAGCTCTGACAAATGAAACACTTAGCCACGTGGCCCTCCCCTAAACAAAAAAGACACTGGGGCCATGTTTACATGACAAAAAAAGCCCGAGAAGAATTCGTGTTGATCCCTGGTAGATCACACGCATCACGGGCTGTTCAGAAGGAGGGGTAGCAAAAAGCCCAGTTAACCCATGACTTTCCACCCCTCTATTTTTCAGGATTTTTTGGGGAAAGTCCGAGACAACCTGTGCTATTGGTTGTCTGAACAACCAGGAACCATCCCAGGACATGGGATGGTTTCTGATTGGCTGGACAATGGAGGGGGAAGCCTTGCAAGGGAAGCCTTGCAATCGCCATTTTGGTAGCTCTCCCAGGGTTCTCCGCTGGCACCAAAGCAGGCAGCTCAGTGCCAGGCAAGGTCTCTCCCCTCCCCTGCCCAAGCAGCTACGGAGAAGCCCCCACCCCACCGAGCTATTTCTCCCTGCCTTTTCCCCTGCTGCTATCTCGCCCTCCTTCCTCCTCCTTCATGGGGAAGAGAAGGGGGGCAAAACGGAGGAAGAGGCTTCAGTGGAGGACCGGCAGGCGATGGGACTGACAGTCCCATTCCCTGCCCTTTCCCCTCCCGCTGCCTCTCCCTCCTTCCTCCTCCTTCTATTCCCTGTTTGCAGCTAGCAAACAGGGAAGAGAACGGGGAGGGGGCAAAACAGAGGAAGAGGCTGCAGCTGAGGACAGAATGGGGAACAGAAGGAGGAGGAAGGAGGGATAGGCAGCAGCAGGGAAAAGGCTGGCAATGAGACTGTCAGTCCCATTGCCCGCCTGTCCTCTGCTGCAGCCTCTTCCTCTGTTCCCTCCCCCCTTCCTGTTCACTGGCTGCAAATGGGGAATAGAAGGAGGAGGAAGGAGGGAAAGCCAACAGCAGGGGAAAGGCAGGGGATGGGACTGTCAGTCCCATTGCCCGCCTATCCTCCACTGCAGCCTCTTCCTCCGTTTTGCCCCTTCTTCTCTTCCCCATTTGCTAGCTGCAAACGGGGAATAGAAGGAGGTGGAAGGAGGGAGAGCCAGCAGCAGTGGAAAAGGCAGGGGATGGGACTGTCAGTCCCATTGCCTGCCTGTCCTCCACTGCAGCCTCTTCCTCCGGGGGGGGGGGAATAGCTGCCCCGGGGGGGGACTTCTCCATGACTACCAGTCACAGAGAAGACACCCCCCGCCCCAGGCAGAAGTAAGGGCAGGAGGCAGTAGCCCCATGGGACAGAGTAGGGGGGTTCTCTTTAGAGGCGAGTGTAGCTGTGCCTGGCAGGGGTGGGTGTAGTTCTCCCAGACTGACCATTCCAAAAATGGTGGATCCAGACTTGCCAGGCTTCCCTTGTAAGTCCATCCCCTCCAAAGTCCAACCAATCAAAATACTGCTCTGCTGTGTGCCCCTATCCCGGGATGGAAGCACTCAGAACAAGAAATTAAAAAAAAAAAACCCGAGACTTATGCTACTGTAACAAATCGTGTAAACAACAAGGGACGAACTCGGGATGAGGAAATCCCGTGGTTTAGGCCAGTCTTGATATCACACAAATTTCTTGTGGAGGCCAGCAGTGACTCCAGCCTCAGATAAGAACAAGGGGCTTCAGGAAAATTGTTTCCTCTTCTGAAACTTCAGTATGGCATGCACCTGTGCCTTCCCTTCCCACTGCTCTGTTTTTATTGAATCCTCTTGCCTGATCACTTCCTTTTTCTTTTTCACTAACAAATATTATTTCTTTATGGGCTTCAAAAAAGTAATTTTTTGCAAATATCAAAACACCACCAGATCCCACACCCTGGGCATTTTAAAGATCACACATTCTGTTATAGATGAAAAAACAAAGATTCAATACAGTGTTCCCATCTATTATAAATATCCAAATAAACCTGCAGCATAACACCTTTCTCAAAGCCAACTGAATATCCTACTGAAGTGAGATACCTTTCAAGTTTCACAAAACACATTGAGTTCAAACACTAAACCAAAACAAAGGAAGGGAGAAAGGGAGGGTACTTGTTGCTGGTAAAAGAAACTAAATATTTAGCTTCCAGTTCAGTTCAGGTCAATTATTGTTTATAATGCTCTGATAAATACATGCTAAACAGAAACATCATCAGACTGGTAACGATTCTACAAGCATTATTCCTACAAAATGAATACATTATGGATATCTAACTGGAGAATAATTTCTACTTTTTGAACATGCACTTTGCATGCACTAATGCTATATTCTTCAGAATTCTGATAATTTGACAACAGAAAAGATACAAAATGAATTTCAATTCCCCAATATTCTTTAGGAGAAGCATAGGAGAACAGAAAACACAATTTAACCCATTTTAAGTATTTTTTTTGACTCTCAAAGGACTATAAATACTATTATACAACCAGTAATGCAGCCTCTTTTACCCTATCTCAAAAATGCACAAAAAGACAATTGGCAGGTGGATCCCTAGCATCTTTACTCAGAAGGAGGTCCTGCTTTGCTTAACAGGATGGGCTTTCAAATAAGCATGCATAGGACTGCAGCTGAAAAAAATGATTTTTAAAAGGACTAGAAGAAGTCACAGAGGCTGTCAGTAGTAGCTTAGCAGGCCACTACTAGGTGGCTAAATGGAACATCCATGTTCATTAGCAGTTTACCCCTTGCATATCAGATGCTGGGGTAGAAAAAAAAAACCAGGAGAAAGCTGTAATACCAGTGATGGGGGTGGGGGAGCTGAACTTTAACAGACTTTGTTCTGAACTAGAACTGAAATGTTTACATTCTTACTTTCACTCATACTGAGATGTATACCAGGAATTAAATATATAGCAATTTAATATATAATACAAATTGCTTACTATATTAAGCAATCTGCCAATATGTTTGTAAGCCCTCACTAAAGACAGCTTCCCAAGCTTCTCAGAATTCTGAACACACAAAGGCAGCCTTCCTCAAGCCAGTCCCCTCACATGTGTTGGACTGTAATTTCCATCTTCCCAATACAGTATGGCCAATGATCAAGGATTATGGGCCATACTTCAAAACTTATAAAAACGCTGGCTTGGGGAAAAGCTACAGTCAGGAATTATTCAAAGTCATCCTCTAAACGACCCTAAATTTCTAACTGAAGACTGACCACACTTTATTAACTACTTGAAACATAAATTTCTCGATGTCTCTTTTTCCCAATCGTTCCCTGGAAAATATGGTGTATTGCATCCAAGATTTCCTTCCCATGAAAGGAAAGATTCCTTCTATTTGTGAAAGAGTGTTTCATCTAGCAGGGGAGACTTCCAGTGGAAAAGGTGGGGATGTGATTTTCACTGATTCTTCCTCCCCACCCCCCACCCCCGCTTTGTAGCCTTCACTTTTACTTGTTCTGGAAGACCTCCCAAACCTGCAGAATAAACTTTGCAGGATGCATGGAACCATATGGAGAGAAGACTTTTTTTTCTGTAGCAGCAATACCTGTTGGATTATAAAGCCCTTCTCTTTAGGGCACAGGTGGGCAACTGTGTGTGTTGAGGGGAGAGGTCAATTTCTCCCATCAGGCTCCCCTGCAGGCTACACTCCTCCCCCCAGATAACAAAAATATTGTTGTCCCTCTGTATCCATGGATTTGGTATCCACGGATTTGAGTATTCCAGCTTGAAAATATTCTTTAAAAAATAATAATCCAAAAAGCAAACCTTGATTTTGCCATCTTATATAAGGGACACCATTTTGCTATGCCATTGCATAAAATGGGCCTTGAGTATTCACGGAATTTGGTATCCTCGGGGGGTCCTGGAACCAAACCACAGCAACTATGAAGGGACAACTGTACTTCTCTTTTCCTCTGTTCCAGTTTCCAGAATGGAGTTCCTCAAAATCTATATTGAGAGGAAATGCAGAGGAAAATGGATGTATTTTGAGGGACTATGGGGTTCAGGGTGCCCGTGGAGGTGGCGGACTGGGGATTTTTTTGTATGTTTTCATGTGTTTGGGGGGGTTTCTGTGTGGCATTGGGCAAAATGCCCAGAAATCACACTGATTTTTTTTAATGGGGTTAGAGGACTGGTGGGGGCCTTTATGGGCCACAAAAGAGGGATCCAAAGGCTGCATAGCACCCAAAAGTGACAATTTGCTCACCTCTGGTTTAGGGGAATCAAAATATTTTTTGACTACTTCTCGAGTGCTGAAGGAGAAAGCAATTATAGCACAGCAGCAATTCTGTGGCATATTGTGCTACATAATATGCAAGATACAGTAGGACCCCCGTATCTGCAGGGGATTGGTTCTGAGGGGGCCCGTGGATACCGGAAACCATGGATAACAGCAAACGCCATTGAAAATAACGGGACTTCCAGTTTAAAATAACATAGAGTTGCCTTGGAGAACCTAGAAAATGGCTAGAGAGGATGCATTTTCTAGGAGGACTCTATGTTAGCTGTGCTGAAACTGAAACCGCAGATAACTGAATCATGGATAATGAATCAGCAGATATGGGGGTCCTACTGTACTCCAGTTGCAGATGACAGTGAGTAGCCCATTCTCACCGCCCTCAAATGGGCCTCATTAATGTCTGTCTACTGAATCATATTATTGATTATTTTGAACTATCTGGAAGACTGTGTGCTAGTATAATGAGACAATCGCAGCATTTCCACTGCAAAGACCCTAATCCTTAAGGCACTTTGGTTCATATTAATTGGAAACAGTATTTTGGTCAAATCTGGCTTTAAGGGCCCTCCAGGGGCTACCGGGAAATAAAACGCACTCCAGAGCAAGGCAGGAGTCAAGCTGAGGGCAAACATTGAATATGCCTGGGAGAGGCCCCATAAATTCCCCACAAATTCACACCTGGATGCAAACACTCTGCATCTTCTCTGAAATGGAAGCACTATGTCTCCCAAGGAGACAGATATCTTACAGGTATCAAACATATAGAGGGAACTTCATTGCTATGTAGATGAAGCTGACACCATTACATCCAAGAGACCAAAGAGGGTTGCCTGTCAATCATTAAGATGCCAGATTGTCCCAATCTCCCAGATCCTGGCTGTCCGGAATCCCTTTGTAAAACATTTGAGAACTATCTGAAATCAAAGGTTCCTTTTATTCAACACACATCTTCAAGGGGTAATTTCTTATTTTTAAAAAACAGGAAAGCTTAAATTCTTTGTTTCAGTCCCACTTTCTAACTGAATCCACACTGCTCCGTCCCCTGACCTCTCCCCTGTTTCTCTCCGTCCTTCCGAATTACCCGTTAACCCTCCCAGACCCTGAGACGGCTCCCAGCTGGCTTCAGGCATTCCTCACCCGATCCACTATTTTTTTGCTGCTACCCATTTTTGTTGCTGCTACTCGAGAGTAATATTGTTTCTCCATGGAGACAAGTTGCAAGAGCAGGTGTAGCCTTAACTATTCCCTTCTAACTATTTCTTGCCTTACTCTGATAGTCTTGTTTGTTGATCAAATGAATGTATGTGACATGTGAATGCTTCAGTTCAGTTCAATAAAGTTCCATCCATTGTTTGTACACCCAACTCCCATGTATTTTCTATGCTATACCCGTATACACAAGATTCTAAATCCCGCAAAATTGCACAACCTCTCACTAGCCATTTGAGACGCTTCTAATTCCCCACTGAAGCCAAGATCTTGCATGGGCTTTCCATGGACGCCAGTGATTCACGTAACAGTAGGATTTGGTTCAGGTTCATGGCACTCAAAAGATTTTAGGTACAGTTCTGGTTCACTGAGTAATGCCTCGGATTTCTGCTCTGAGACAGAGTTTAGTTTTCTTAGTTGTGCTAAGGTAGCATGTTGGAAGCTCATCTACAAAATGTTATAATCCTGCAACAATTATTTAGGACACTATTTTAAGAACTCATTCATTTTGTGCCCATGTATACCATAACAAAAACGCAAGAACACTTTCCCTTTGAAAATAAAAACTATTATTTTATTCTTTTATGCCATTTTGAATATTACAGAAGGACTATAAAACACAATTTTGTTCAACTAAGGTTTGAACCCAAAGGGAAACACCTTGCATGACTAAGTGGAAATGAAAAGACGATGGAAACAATGCACCACAGAACTATTTAAAAGAGTGGAAAGGCTGACAGATTCATTCAAGGAAGAACCATATGAAAATGAACCCCCAGTTTTAGAAAGTGAAGTGGAAGCTGCACTCGGACCACTTGGGAGAAATAAATCACTAGGAACCGATGGCATACCACTAGAGCTGCTTCAAGCTACAGAGACAGAATCTACTCTATTTCTTGCCAAAATCGGTCAACAAATATGGAAAATCAAAAAATGGCCCACAGACTGGAAATGATCAATATACATTCCAATCCCCAAGAATGAGGACAAAAGGGATTGCAGCAAAAGGACCATTGCATTAATCTCCTATGCAAGCAAAGTGATGCTGAAAATTCTACAACAAAGATTTTTACTATATATGGACCGAGAAATGCCAGATGTCCAGACTGGGTTCAGGAAAGGAAGGGACATTAGGGATCATATCAAAAACATACATTCGTACATCCCATTATCCAAAGAATTTCAAAAGAAAATTAACCTGTGCTTTATAGACTTTAGCAAAACCTTTGATTGTATAGATCCTGAAAAATTATGGATTGCTCTTAGGGAAATGGGGATGTCACATTTGATTGTCCAGATACATAACCTGAATTCAGGACAAGATTACAGAGAAATGCAGTGGAAAACTAGCCTCTTGTCCTGGCAAGTGGGTCAGGCAAGGCTGCATTCTATTTGTTTAATCTGTATGCCGAAAACATCATACGTAAATTCGGAAGGAGGTGTGAATACTGGAGGAAGGAACATCAACAGTCTAAGACATGCAGATGACAACATACTACTAACAAAAATAGCAAAGACTTGGAACAATTATGGTAGAAAGTCAAGGCAGAAAATGCAAAGGCAGGTTTACAGCTGAACACTGAAAAGAACAAACAAAAATAATGACCACAGAGGTTTTAGATAACTTTAAAGTAGACTATGAAAACATTGAAATCATTCAAGATTTTTCATACCTTGGCTCAATCATTAATCAAAGTGGAGATTGCAGTCATGGAATCAGAAGAGGATTAGGACTTGGAAGGGCAGCTATGAAGAAACTAGACAAGATTCTGAAATGTAAAGATGTATCACTGAATATTAAAACTAGATGGTACAAACCACAGTGTTTCCCATTTTTATGTATAGGTGTGAAAGTTGGAAAGTAAAGAAAGCTGATGGGAAGGAAAATCAACTCATTCAAGATATGATGCTGGAGAAAAGTTTTGTAGATACTGTGGACTGCTAAAAAAGTTGAATAAACAAATAAAAAACAAATAAATAAATGGGTCCTAGAACAAATCAGGCTGGAATTCTCCCTTGAAGCCAGTTTAGAAGACTAAACTGAGACTGTCATACTTTGGAAACATCATGAGAAGTCTCCCTAGAAAAGACGATAATGCTTGGTAAAGTACAAGGTAGCTAGAAAAGAGGAAGATCACATTCCAGATGTATAGACTTAATCAGGGAAGACACAACCCTGAGTCTACAGGAACTGAGCAGGACTGTTGAGGAGGTCTCTCATTTCATGGAGGACTGTCATAAGCTGAAGTTGACTTGAAGGTAGTTAACAACTAACACTCAAAATAGCTTAAAGGTACTAGCAGTAGCACAGGGTCTAAAAGCAGTAGATCCTGTCTGATCTTGGAAACTAAGCAGGATCAGCTCTGGTTAGTACTCGGATGGGAGACTGCCAATGAATACCAGGTCCTGTAGGCTATATTTCCAAGAAAGGAACTGGCAAGACCACCTCTGAGTATTCCTTGCCTAAGAAAACCACATGAAATTAATGGGGTCACCATAAGTCAACAGGCAACTTGAAAGCACATACACACGCATACTGGGTGTAGCAGAAATACACTGGATCAATGAGTGGGAAGAATCAAAGCCATGAAATTACATATAAAACAAAGTTTCTTCAGAAACACAGTTCTTTTTCTGTGTGAATTCAAAGGCTTTCACGGCCGGCATCCATAGTTTTCCTTGGTTTTTTTTCTGGGCTGTGAGGCCGTGTTCTGGAATAGTTTCTTTCTGACGTTTCGCCTGCATCTGTGGCTGGCATGCTCAGAGAATGGTTGGGTAGGTGTGTGTGTGGAGTTTATATGCTGTGAACCCCTTGTTGGGGCAAAACGTCAGAAAGAAACTATTCCAGAACATTGTCTCACAGCCCGGGAAAAAAACCCCAAGGAAAATCTATAGTTCTTTCTCTTTTCTTTTTTTCTGTCTTTTAAAAAATAAAAATGTTCTGTATGATCTCAAAATCTCAATATCTCAAAATCAAGCCAATTATTTTAAGTAATGAAATGAAATAAAATGAAAAAAATGCAGTTTGCTAAACAGTTTGTGTTGCTACAGCAACTTATCAAAGAAGGTTCAAGTATTAAAGCTGGAGCCTGAGAAAGCTTGCAGTTCTGAACACCAAGTACTAAGAATTATAATATTCCCTTTCTTCTACACAACTTAGATGATGTGTTGGCACCTAAAATGTTAAGCCTTACACATATCTGTAATAAATATTCTCATTTTCACACATACACATCCCTGTTCAGCCATGGAAACCTACTGGGTGACCTTGGGCAAGTCACACTCTCTCAACCTCGGAGGAAGGGAAGGGTAAAACTCCGGCTGAACAAATACTGCCAAGAAAACCTCCTGATAGGTTCACCTTATGGTTGTCCTAAGTCAGAAATGATTTGAAAGCACAAAACAACAACAACAACACGCACACATACCCCTTTCATTTCATACATTAAGATTTCACATGCAATGTACACTATCCCACTGCAAACTGAAATATGTTTCATAGCACACACACCAAGGTATCACAACCAATTGTAGCTCCTGGTCACGGGCACTATGTATATCATTTTCCAACATGATAATATATTATTTAAGCTTTAACATATGAAATGGCCCTCAGTCACTTTAATACAAAATTCTTAGGATCACTATCTGAGACAGTGTCTTAAAAGTGAATAGGACTTTCTTTCCTTCCCTGCTTCTCCTTTGAAAGCCATAACAGTTACTCTTCCGGGTCCCAATCAGCTTCATCAGTCTTTTGGCACTCTTCCCCATCCCTGCCTATTGTAAAAAGTGACTATACAGCTCCTATTCCTGTTTTGCCAGTGAGCTCTAAGCCAAACTATACACTCATTAAAGTCTGACTACGTTTTGTCATAAAAATCAGATTCAGAAGAGGACCATTTTCAACTTTCTCCTAGTAACCACTTGGTAACTTCAGCTTGATTCCTTAATTTTGGTAGATTCAACCAGGAGGAGTTGTGGCTTTTTACTTGGTTACTAAAGGCCCTGGGAAGCAGGGAAGCACCCACCCCCCAAGGCATAGCTGAAACTGGGAAGATTTAACAGTTAACAATTTAGATCTCTCTTTATCACTCACCTATACAGTTCTCCCTTCATACTCGCTGGGGTTTGGTTCCAGGAACCCACCACCACCCCCTGGATACCAAAATCCATGAATTACTCAAGTCCCATTATATGCAATGACATAGCAAAATGGTGTCCCTTATATAAGATGGCAAAATCAAGGTTTGCTTTCTGGATTATTATTTTTTAAAGAATATTTTCAAGCCGTGAATACTTAAATCCATGGATACCAAATCTGTGGATACGGAGGGACAACTGTACTTCTTTCTGTGAGGCCTTTATTATGTCAACCTAAATCTACTTGTTCTATGCTGCCTGCTAGCTGTTAAATATTTTATTGGGCACAGTAAACTGGCCAGAGAACACTGTTACTGGGCAGCACATGAATTTGATCAATACATATAAAACAATTGTTTAGAACCATGTAATCTCTCAGCCATCATCAATATTACTTCTCTACCAGCATCATCCATGGACTGGATGGCCCTCGTGGTCTCTTCCAACTCTGCAATTCTATGATTCTATGATTCTATGATCTTTCTCCCTCCTTGCCTTTGCCCTTTAACTAAGTTCTAGACTGAAGACACCAGCTGATTAATTGATATACTGCAGTCACAAAAAAGAAAAAGAAAATAAAGTTTGCCTTATAACAAGAAATATAATTCTCCTTTGTTTCTCAAAATACTTCATGTGTTTTGCAATCCTAGTCACTATTTTAATATATTTTGACAGTTCTGATTTGTGTCCCTCTGTTCTCCACCAAAATAAGAGCAGATGGAGAAACAAACACATTAATAAAACTGTACTTTGATTTTTCTTAAGCAGCACTATGAGCAAGTGGTGAGTCACTTAATACATTCACTGGCGTGCTGTAGACAAGGCATTTACATTAAAGTCTATACATGTTCTTTTGTAAAATGCCAAAACCAGTAAAATCTTCAGCCCAATAATATCAAAAGCTTGAAATATCAAATTTACCAGATGGGGGCCAAGGTTCAAATTTTACACCAAGCTTTGCCAAGGGTTTTCCCAAGCTTTTCATATAAAACATCATTGTCTTAATGCTTCCATGAAATTGTGGAGATGACATAATTACTTATCTGATCTGAATGATATGTGTACTTGTTATGGGAATGTTACATTTCAGCATTATGAAAAGTTACAGATGATAAAAGGAAATTAATCTTTCTGCTAATACAATCACAATAAATTTGACTGTCATGAGGAATATAGCTGTACAGTTGTCACCTTTCTGTAATTTGCTTTACTTTGATTCTTCTACTATTTGGACTTTTAAATTTGTTTTTAAAAATAACTTTTGAGGGTAAAAAGGAAACAAAGAAACATACTAAAATAAATGTACACCTACAGTAACGGTCAGTGACAACTAATGTTATTATATTGGTTGTATATAACACAACTAGTATTACTGGATTCACAAACACACATACCTATGCTATTCTGTGAGTTTTCATGTTTACTTCTGATGATTTTTTTAAATTTTTTTTTTACTGAATATGAGCTCTCACACACTACAGTAGGGATGAAAATAAGTAGTGCTCCAGATGATGTTCCACTGTAACTCCCATCAACCCTGATAAATGGCACTGTTGGTTAGAACTGATGGGAATGGTAATTCTTCCAAAAATACATTGTAAACAGAACCAGTGTGATTTATAGTTAATCGAGTCACTAAGACTCAGGAAAATCAGTTCCAAATGTCCATGCAGTCATGAAACTCACTGAGCCAGCCACTGCCTCTCCTCTCCTAATTTCACTAAAAGCATCGCTGGAAACAAACAACTGCAAGGAGAGAAAGTCATATATGATTCCACTAGTACCTTGGAAAAACACGGGAGACATGTGATAACTAAATAAAAAGGAGAATATAAGGCGGGGGTGCCATGGGTGTTCTCAGAACAAGACAACTTCCTCGTTCCACACTGGTGACTCTCTTTTACTTTTCAGAGTCTGTTTTCTGAGGCAACAGCTATGACTAAAATCTTTCCCTCTATTTCTGCCAACAATGGTGCATTCTGTTTCTCCTTGTGCCTGAACACACAGCCATATAGCTTTAAAAACAAAGAGAGACAAGCAGGAGCAGGATTATGGGGTTTTTTTTCCTCTTCACCCAAAACTACACATTTCCCATAATATATGGACTAGATAGCATGCTATGAGGGAGTATTGTCGTAAAGGAAAATAACCTGACTAGGGCACATGTTAACTGATGACATAAAAAAAGTCTTAGCCTCTTGAATGTTCTTTCACTTCCCTATGTCTGGGTTTTTCTGTCAGTATTATGAGCAAAATATATATTTTTGTCCATTTGGGGCCTCTTAAGATTCTCAAATGAATTATCACACCATATTTTATATCTGAAACTTTCATTTGATGTTTTATAATATGGGAAATTCTGTTAGAAACACAAGCAACTTTTTATCAAGGGATAACAAAAGTGGTATGTTGGAGTGCACACTGCACACCAGCAACAGAGATGGTGAACTTTATGTTGCAGGATTAAGATTTTAGCCCAGGTTGCCAGAGTTTAAACAGCAGTAATAGGGTTTTGTCCTCCCCCCTGCCCATGTAAATGTATAATGCATTGACCTAGTACATATATATAATTCTAGTATATAATTTCCTCAAGTTCCTTGCATTTCTCCTAGAGCATCAGACAAATTAGAATCAACTACTTGCTCTTTCCATATTACTTGCAGCCCATGATCTTGCACCCTCTATGCTCTAAAATAGCAACTACTGTAAAAAATCAATTACGTCATGTTACCAATGCCTAGTACAGGAGGGAAAAAACACATGCAGTTGACATCCCACAATAGCTTAAGTTTCTGAGCACCAAGGGGAAAACTAAACAAACAAGCCTCAGAAGATATAAAACTTCAGAACAAATTGTGTGGAGGATCGCAGGACCTTTTCTGGGCCAGGAGGGAGGAAAAATGAGAAGATGGTCAACCTCCATTTGCTCCGTGGACATTTCAGCCTACTCTGGAGCAAGAGAAAACCCCAATGGAAGCTATTATATGTGTATACACAAAAGAATAAATCAGTAAATGATAATAACAATAGGTCAGAGCTAGAAGATTAAATGGCAAAAATAAGATGCCAAAGGAGGGAAAGGGCAGAAAAGAGAAATAGGGAGGGATTTCCTTTTGCTGGCAGGCAGAGACTTTGCCTTTTAAGTAGGTTTTTAAGGTTTAAGCAACAGGGCTTGTTCTATTTTGTACCTTTTACTTTTTAATCTGTTTTAAATTATGCTTTAATCTGATTTTAACTACAGTATTTCGTTTTAAACATTGTAACTGTACTTATGGTATTTTAATTTGTTTTATGGAAGCCGCCTCGGGTCCCACCTAGAGAGAAAGGCGACATAAAAATGAAATAAATAAAGTAGAAAAGTGGCAGGGCAGAAGATTCTAGGAGAGATGAAACGTTTAACCCATGTGAAAAACAACCACCTCTAGAGGAGGAGACGCAGCACACAAGGAAAAACAAACATTTGGGGGGGGAAGGCTGAGGGGGGGATGTCTGGTGGACCTCCTTCCCCCCTCCTCTTGAGACTTTTCCTGCCGCAGAGCCCCTGCCAGGGGAGACCAGCTCTCTCCCCACAACACACACACACACGCACGCCGCCTTTTCCTCCGACCTAAGCTCGCCACGTCTCTCCCCGCCGCCCGCCTCCTCGGGACTCGAGAGGCGCTTCTTCCAAGGCGGCCGCGGGCGACTCACCTGGACAGGTGCTTCAGGATCTGCTTCTTGATAAGACCAGCCATGCCGGGCCGCAGACACGGGGCCAGGCTCCTCTAACGCCCCCAGCGCCCCGTCATGCCCTCCCTCGCCCGCCCTGGCCGCCGCCCGCCATCTCCAGCTCCCGCCTCGCCTGCCCGCCCGCCCGCCGGCTTCCCAGACTCCGCCAGGATCCCGGCCACCACCGCGGCGGAGCCCGGCAAAGGCCCCTCGAGCGCCCCCGCCCGCCGGCAGAGGCGGGACGAACGCGGCGGTGTAACAGCGCCCTCTGTTGGCTCATAGGGGGAGGAGCGGCCGCGGCATTCTCTGCCTGGGTTGCCGGCGAAGAGGCGGCCCGGGGTTGCGCAGCACTCACCGTTCTAGGCGAGGGGGGTGAGGGGAACATATCGATGTTCATATATTTTATACACACACACACACACAAAATGGTCACTCTCCAAATTTTATAGACACACACACACATATATATATACAAACACACACAATGGCCACTCTCTAACATATCTATAGATAGATACATACATAAATACATATACATATACATATACACACACACAATGGCCACTCTCTAACTTTAAAACACACACACATATATACACACGCAAAAAGGCCACTCTCTAACTTTTATATATATATATATATATATACACACACACACACATACACACACTATACACATATACATACCTATATATACATATATATACATACACACACAATGGCCACTCTCTAATAAGGAAGCTGGTGTTCGTAAGCTAAAGCACACCTCAGAAAGAACTGTGAGCACCACATTTTAACGGAGGTCACGGCCACACTGGGAACTACATAGAGAAGGGTGACTATCCCCCATGTTAGCACTGCACAATAATAGCACTTTGATGTCATGTTAACTGTTATGGCTGCATCTTAAGGAATTCTGGGGTTTGTAGTTTGGGAAGGCACTTGGAAGTTGCTGACAGAATTCTAACTCCCCCCCCCCATATTGCAAATCCCAGGATTCCATAGGCTGTTGCCATGGCAGTTAAAAGTGGTATCACAGTGGTATAATGTAAAAGAAGGGAAACCAAAGGGAGTGCATCTTGGTTGTGATTTTCAGTCAAGTTGGGTTCAACTTGTGTAACCCGGTTATATGAAAGACCCCAGTGAGACTTGGTCATTAACTGCCCTGCTCAGGTCTTGTAAACTCATAGGCCATGGCTTCCTTTATTGGTCCATCCATCTGTAATGTGACCTTCCATTTTATTGGTCATTATCATCATTACCAATGAGTCATATTGTTACAATTACACACACACTGCTAACAATGTCATTTCACAATGCAGTGGGCCCTTGGTATCTGCTAGGATTTGGTTCCAGGATCCCCTGAGGATACCAAAATCTGTGGATGCTCAAGTCCCATTATATACAATGGCATAGTAAAATGGTGCCCCTTATCTCTCTCTCTCTGGCTTTTCTTCGCAAACGAAGATTCAGGAAGGATTTGAGAACTCACACCGAACAAGTCTTGAAGAGAAACGACAACGCAGAAAGAATCACAACCCAAAAACATCACCCAAGGAGACCTGCTGTGCTTTCTGCAACCGGACTTATCTCGGATTGGCCTTATTAGTCATCAGCACGCTTGCAGAAAGCGCGGGATATAAAATGACAAAATCAAAGTTTGCTATCTGGATTTTATTTATTTATTGGAACATTTTCAAGCCATGGGTGGTTGAATCTGGCTGCAGTATGCATGGATACAGAGGGCTGACTGTATGTCCTAAGTACAATAGCCTAGGTTAGTTATTTTGGCTACTAGGGAGAGTTCAGGCTTGATTTGCTCTGGGACCCATTTCTTTGTCTTTTTGGCAGTCCATGGTATCAGTTACTTGCTCTTTATCTTTTGTCTAAGATTTTATCTTCATTTGTGTGCTGCTTCTGTAATTGCTTCTGTGGGATTTTTTTTTTTTTTTGGCAGTCTGTTCTTCAGTCTGAATTATTGTTCTCACACCCCTTTCTGAAATAGTCTCTTAACACACAGTACAAGATGGACAGATGACAATTTATCAAGGATAGTTTTGGTTTCTCCAGACCTAAAGCTGCAGCAGGGAGGATAGTGGGAACAATAAATTGACTAAGTTAAGTAGAAGGTTGCATTTTTTAAAAGGTATGTGCACCAGAGGTACATATTCTGAGACTTAAAAATGGTCTTGCTTCCTGATTGGGAGCGGAGAGATAATCAGTTGTTTGCATATATGCTTAATGGAAGATGGAGCAAGTGGGATTGTATCTTAGGCAACACATACAGTCCTGTACAATTGTGTTGCCTTTTGTCCTTACCTTGCTAATAAAGAATTACTATATCAGATCATACACACGGTTCTGTTGACAAAGTACTTTCTTGCACAAGTAACCGTCAGCTACATTTCAGATTAGGCAAGTATGGCAGGAATTCTTTAGGAAATACTGAAGATTACATTTCTGACCACACACTTCAGTGTTTGAAGAAAGCACTTGTGACTCATTTTAAAGACAGGCCACATACTACTTTGAGGAAGGCATGGGATACCAATTGTTCATGACTAAGATTCCACACTAAGGACAAGTAATCATACATTCCTCAGATCAAAGAACATCAGTATTGTCCAAAGTTGCTGGCTCAGTAGCTTTAGTGATTGCATCTGTCCACATAAAAGCATGGGTGATGCCCATGCAATCGGACCCTTGCACAAGCAGCTGTTCACATGGTCATTTGCACTCCACAATCCCAATTCAGAATATGTGCAGCGGTATGAATTGTGTGGCCTTTCAGATGTTGAACTGCATTTCCCTGCACTTCTAGCTAGTATAGTGAACAGTGAGGAATGCTATGAGTTCCTGTCCAAGAACATCTGAAGGGCCACACAATTCCCATCCCTGGTGTAGTAGTAGTTTTCCATTTTCCCAGTGTCAGGGTTCCAGCCAATCTGTAAGAAGTGCCTGCTGCAACAATGTATCCCTTTAGTTTACAGAAACAGATAGCTGATGGTAACATCTGACTTGATGTTTTAGCTCCTGCTGTTGTAAAAACTTTCAAATTTTATGGTTTGTTTTAATTGTATTGTTTGTTTTCCTATTGCATCTGAGGGGTTTTAGCTGAAAGGCATGAAATAGATTTGCCAAATAAATAAGTGCATGTTGTATAATGCTTATTATTATATTTATTTATTTATTTATGGAAATAAGATGGACTTACAGTGTGCTAAATGGGTTTATGTATACTCAACTAGCCGCCAAACTGGGGAAAAGGTGGGATATTAATATTAACAACACTAACAGCATTAACAAAAAATATTAAGAACACATCTTCTCTTACAAAATGCTATTTTTACCTCCTGCAGTGTAAAATCTCTTGGTATTGCAGATGTGGAACTTGCCTGAAATACTTTAATGAACTGAAATATTTGCACTGTGAATTTGAGGAAAATAAATAACTACTTTAACAAATGGAGGAAAGGTAGGCATCTCTAAGTGGTCTTAGGGCCATGCACATTTCACATGATTGCAAAACGTATCCACCCCCCAGTACAAATTTGATTCCACCACCCCCCACCCCCGGTTAAGAAGTCATCTCAGCTCTCTAGGGGCACGGGGAGCAATTTCACCAAATTTGCTGAATTGCTGTAAGCTCAAGAGGTAGGGTTTCCCCCTCTAAAACACTAATGATAGATATTATGTTCAATTTTGAGCGGGGGGGGACCCAGGGCCTGAAACACTAGAGTGAAGGACACGGTGAAAATTGTTCCCCTGCCTTCTTGAGGACACATGGGGATTTTAATTAAAAAAAAAACAACAAAACCTCACCCACCCACAATTGAAGTGGGAGATGCAGGACCCACACTGGAGGGCAGGTTATGTGACCCATGAAGGACATATGCGACCCACTCCTACATTCAACCATGAGCAGTCAGATAATGCTCAAGCATCACTTAGCTCCATTAAGCTCTTAAAAAAAAAAACAACAACATAGTTTCTTTACACAGATATCTTACAGGTCTTTTTTGCTAGATCCAATTTTTTTACCTCTTTCTTCCCTAGCCCCAGGTTGGTTGAGATTAAATCAAGCCAATTTAAATCAATGATTTAAATCACCAAGAGAAAACTCCAATTTACATCATTGATAAGGTTTCCCTGATAAGTTTGTCACTATTTCTTGAACAATGGGACAAATATCAGTAAAATAGGTTAATTTGCAACTCAACAGAGCAGTCTACAGTATTTAGGGGAGTGTAGTGGTTTGAGCCTCAGAAAACCCTGTGATAGGTTCACCTTAGGTCTCTGTAAGTCGAACAACTTGAAGGCACGCAACAACAATGAAACGGGGGTGCCGTAAATAGATAGGCCACCTGAAGGCACGTACTGTACACATACACACACAGTTTGAGTAATTTTTAAGATAATATTTGACAGGTTTTCTTTAACTCAATGGAACAATTTCTTCAAAATGTTCTCAGATATGGTTTTTCTGATTCCCAGAAGCCGCCATGACAATTCTTTTCCCCTGTGCCAGTGTGAGGGCCCCCTTCCATCCACTTTTCCTATATTGCCTCTCTACTTTAACTAACTCCTCTGTGTTGCTTGGCCTATCTGAACCTACATAACCACAGTCTCAATCAACCCATGTCTTGATTGTCGGTAATTCTGTACATGTGAGTGACAGAGCTGAGGATTCATTTTATGATATTGTTAAGTAGAAGATTAGGTATCATGTTTGTGATTACACTGATTTAACTATTATTTTTAAATAAGGCAAGGAGAAATGTAATTTTAAAAAAATCAAAGGTCGGATTTAGATTTAAAAAATCAGTTTAAAAGAATAGACCTTCTCCTTCATTTTATCTGCCCAGGTGGCAGACCTTTCAAATCTGCTCTGGAGGGTCCCCAACATTCCAGAGAAGATCTGGGGTGCTCATAGAAGAGAGATGTAGTGGGGGAAAAGAACCTGTGCTACCAGTGGTGTCTTTTCCACTGGTGCATGAACGTCATTTGATACAATCCATAGAAGGAAAGTGGTATCAGAGTAAGAAGTGGAGGTAAGGACACTGCTTGAAGGAAGGGAGCCTCCAAGGCAGCTGATCACTAGAAATAATGGGCTTAGGAATATTGAAGGAGGCATGCAAGGGAAGTAATAGCATTGGGGAAAGAAGACAAACAATGTGTAACTCTTGAGGAGGGAATGAAGACCATCACTACCAGTGGCAGAGTAGAGACAGTGAATTGTTCAGAAAGAAGAAACCTAAGTTGTGTCTATAAGCCATGAGAAATCCGGTATAAAATCCTTATTTTTCATGTACTACACTTTGTCCATGAGACGAACAAGACACTGCAATTGTGCCTAACAAGGACCAGTATTTTATTCTAACAAATCACAATAAAAATGTACTTGAGAAATACTACAAAGCATTAGTCCAACATGCCTCTTCTTCCCCCTCCTCCTCCCAATTTAAGTTTGTGACTGAAAAAAAACCCAGGTTGCTTCATGTTTTTGCCAATGTAACTCTTATGGTTGTCTGTCACAGAAAGGCATACATCAGATCAATGTGGGTCCACTTCCACTTTATCTGTCTGGACGAGCCATTCCTGGTCTGGTTGGCACCATCATGGGTCTGGCTGGAGGTCTCATCATTGGTGGCCCTGGCATCATTGGCATATGTCCTCCCATGGGCGGTCTCATTCCTGGAGCTATAGCAAGCAGAACAAATTTAAAGCTTAAGTGATGTACCCACTCTTTTTTAGGCTTTAGAAGTCTTATAAAAATTGGCCTGAAAAAGGACACCTCCATTTCTTAGAGGAAGTTTCAAGGAGTGAATCTTGCTAGACAACAGCTAAGTTTCCAAGGAAGCACTAAAGGTGGTGTATGACCTGAGAAAGCTTTATTTTATTTTAGCATTTCTCACTACATAATCAAGACATTCCACTTGTTCAAGATAGAAGGTGGTGGTTTTAGAGAATTCTTCATGCATCCTTTATATCCCTCCCACATTCCCAGACAGCCCCTACTCCTCAGGACTAGCTTTCAAGGCATACAGGATGTTTCATAGAGAAGGAAGGGAGGGGGGAGCTCAGATCCATAAATATACCTTTTCTGTGGATGGGTACTGCGATCCAAGCCATTGTTTTGACTTTCTATCAAACCTATGAAAATACTTTCTAGATCAGATGTCCTCCAAATGCTGATAAGTCCACGAAAGTTCCAAAACTGCCCAAGGGTTTGTCCTACCCATGCAATTCTCTAGGTAGATCTTTCAAGAGCTTATTAAGTTGCCATTTCCCACCTTATTATATATTTGATATTTTACATAATGCCATTTATGAAAATCACTTTACTCAGAAGCCCTATGCATGTGCTTATATGTAGGGCTATAAATGGATAGTAATGTGTGCATGTACATAATTTTTACCCCTAAATCTACATGTGAACTCAGAAGCGAGCTAGACTTTCACATGTTCAGCATGAAGATCTGAAGAGTGCTCTGTAACTATGTTCAGTAGCCTGGTCACAGAAGCTTTATAACCACATTCAGCAGAATGTTGTTACAAGGCACTGTTCAGATATTCATGTTCAATCCATGAAGCTCTCATGCACTTCAGTGTGCACAGTGATGACTGGGGTGTGGGGCTTACATGCAAGCTCACATTTCCACTCTTGGTTTCAACCCTAAATATGAGCAGGCAAACATCAAGTAAAAGGAAAGACTAAATCACATGGGCACACCTGATCACTGCAAGGTAATCACACACTGTAAACAGTGACTCATATCAGTCACTTTTTCTGTTCCAGCACTGCTTGACTAACAATATCCTGGTTTAGATACCATGGGCAAAGCTTGGTTTGGGAAATATTAGAACCTTCCTCCCTTTCCTTGTTTACCTGACCAAGCACTGTTTGGCATCAGCTCTGATTGAGACAAACAATGTTACTGTTAATCACAAAAGCCTCTTAAACATGGTTTAGCAATCTATTTCAAATCAAAATTTAGAGGAAGCTCCTGGGAGCAGCAAGATGTAAGAAAATCAGGAAAAAAGTGGAGGAAGGCAGCCATCAGCCTGAACAACACCCATCATAGTCAAACCATGTTTTGGCCATGATATTTCCATTGGGGCACTGTTATGCACATAGCTTTAGCACATCAGTTCCCAGCCAGCACTATTGCTCTCCAACACCAACACAAGCAAGCTTTCTATGTGCTTTCTCCCCTGGATGTCAGCACTCTGTCCAAGTTGCTCTGGACTGTGAGTCACCCCCCTCTAAAATTTTAATAGCTTTGTTTTTATTGCCAGGGAAAGTCTAGTAATGCTTTCCAAGTCAGTGCATAAAACAGTAGAGGAGAACCTCTTGTGCACAGGCCTCATCTAGCCCACAGAGATCCCCTATCATATACACAAGCTCATTTTGCCCTTATTTAAAATCAAAGGATGTTATGCATGGAATTGAGTTCCAGTTCAAAAACCAGGAAGATTTTCTATAGAACAGAAAATGTGGTTTGCAGCCCTGGAAGGTTTTGCACTAGTACTTACTTCTGAGAAGACATGCATAGAATTGTGCTATGCTTTGCATGCCTAGAAGCTGTTGTTATTGGGGAAATTGATACAATCTACACTGGACCCACCTACTTTGCTTTGTCCTTGGCTCCAGCCACTGATAGAATGCTATACTCTAAGACCATTCTCAAATTAGGATTTGGGCCAAAAAAGTATCTCCATCCCTGGCATAAAGTGTGCTTAAGAACAAGTTAAAGGATTACAACCTCTTTAGAATAAGAAAAGTATGGCTGAGAACCTGCTTGAAACTTGTAGTAACAAAGTTCTTTCATATTAGTTACAGAAATGTTTGGGTACCAGAGAGAGAAGATGAAGGCAACTAGTTCAGCAGTAGTGCTGGGAAGCTTTTCTGGTATATCACAATAGCCAATTAGTGGCCATTTGGATCAGGGGGCTGCACCAGGTACTGTCCAGAAGCCATTGAGCTACCAAAAAAAACTGTTGCATCATGAAGTTTTTATACCTTCTTTTTCAATGTCAGAATAGGTAGATGCACTAGTGTAATCCTCAGTCACACTAGTGTTAAAACCCTGAGAAGATCCAGGTGTACCCCTACCCCAGTTGACTTGTTCTACTCATGATTTCACCCAAAACACAATAAATCAAAACAAGGGTAAAAATATTAACGATGTTTGGAGATGTTTATGGACATCTTGAGAAAAACAGCATCATACAATGCAGTTTTTAGTCTAAATCTGTTTCCTTCTCTAATACATACTGTATTAGAGTAGTTATATACCAGTGTGATAATTTAGAGCAGCTACTGTCCAACATCCAAAGTAAAGCTACTTTCAATCTAATCATTCTGAAGAAGACACACTGAGATTTTCCTCTGGCCTTTCCTTCTGTGTCTAAATTTTCTAACTTTCCTTTTGAAGCCAGCATTAGTATGCCCCTATGTCTTATTCTTGGGAATTTCCACTACTAGCCCTGCACCCTATGAGTTCCCAAGATCTGCCCTTGCATATGTCCAAATATGCTCAGTACAAATACACTCAGCACAAATCTTGGGTCTAGGCACAGCTCCAGAAAATGGCCACAATGCAGAGGAATTAGGCAGGGATATCTGTCATGGGGACACAAATGCTAGCATAGTGAAAGTGAATCCTTGAAAAATGGCTGAGTGTAGCACGTAACAGAAAATAAGTGACTGCCAGAGATGAAATCAACAGATTTTCAAACATCTCATCTACCACTTTCATCAATATGTGTGTGTATGTGTTTCTATTTCAGGCCATCTATACATATACGTAGATATGAGAATTTATGGATAGAAGCCTCTTAAAGACTAATGTAAGTAAGCAGGATCAAAATTTAAATCCACTGTGTCAATTTTGCAGGATTTTTATCATATGGAGAAAATTGAATTAACAGAGATACTGAAGAGAGGTGAGCTTCTCCCCACACCATCCTAACCTGTTTAGAGGAGAACAGGGTAGGAATTGTGTGGCCCTCTGGAAGTTGTTTTACTGCAACCCCCATCATCCATCACCACTGCCTATGCCAACAAGGGATTCTTCCTCACCCCTGAAGTAGATAAAACTCATGGGAACTCAAGTTGCTCTAAAGGGTAATGTATACAAGGGCACACGTGCACTTTCAAACTATAAAGTATTAAAAGAGAAGCGTTAATGTCAACTAAAACTTACCGGGTCCAACTGGCATCATTCCTGGGGGAGGTGGGCCCATCATTGGCATCATTGGAGGTCCACCCATATGGGGTGCTGGCATCATACCAGGCCGTGGAGGACCAGCTAATGTATGACAAGAATAACCAAATATGTCAACAAAGTTTGCTCATCAATCAAAACTCTCAGAGACACAGAAGCTGTTTCAGTCTTGTTAAAAATTGCCAATGCAGTTGCCCCTTCCCATTCACAGGGGTTAGGGGCGAAGCACCACCACAAAAGTGGAAAAACTGCAGACAAATATATGTATGAAAAACAGGGGGGCAGCAGCATAGCAACCTTTCTCTGCTGGGGGAGAGCTGAAGGGGTCCCTTGACCTCGGGCTAAGAGGCTGGCGGCAGCCCCGGCGTGCTCTCCCTGCCCAAGTCCATCAGGCTCAGGTTTCCCGGTTTCCCAGTGGGGCAAAGACAGAGGGGGTGCTGGAAGCAAGGGGCAACCCTGCCGGTGCTCCCTCACCTCCCCAGGGGCCAGCAGGAGAAGGCTTGGGTGCTGGGCTGGCTGGGCTTTGGAAGGTCCTCCTCCAAGCTGGGCTCTGGCTCATCTCTGCCTCAACTTCAGAGCGAGGGACTGAGGGAGTTTGGGTAAGCACCGCACTCCCCTCCCCCTCAGATCTCCTCCTCCTCTTCCTCTCTATCTCAGTTTCTCTCCCGTGCCCTCCTTTCTCCCAACAGCTCACCACTGGTGTGAAAGGGTCTCGGGCTTGAGCTTGGTGCCAGAAGAGGAGGAGGAGGAGGGTTTGCTTTGGGCCAGTCTCTCTCTCTCTGTGTTTGTGTGTGTGCCTGTGTGTGTGTGTCCAGCACACGCCAAAGGACCTGCTCGGCTCCTAGTAGGGGTGAGGGGGGGGGGAGCATGTGATTTGTTCTTTCTCTCTCTCCCCCCACCCTTGTCTGGGGTTTGCTGAGGTGGTGGTGGCCACGTGGCGACCTGGCCATTGGGCCTTCAGCCGCCCAACTCCCTGGGCAGCCAGTGTCCGCTGCCCTCCGCCTCACTGTGAACAGGGTGTCCTCAACTCTGCCCACTGAGTAGCAGTTGTCGCCCAGGTTGACAGCCCCAGTGACCACCTGGTGCAAATGCATGGCGGCTCCGGCAGCCACCGCCACCTCCATCGTCATTCCCGCCACCTGCCCAGCAGGCAGGGGCTCTCCTTCGGCTCCGCTTTGCCACCGGGGGGAAGATGGTGATGAGAAGGAGGAAGGCAAGGGTTGCGAAGCAACGAGACTCAGATGGCTTCCTCGCTTGCTCCCTCTCTCCCCACACTTGAGGGAAACCTCATATTCTGTGGGGCTCTCTGGCCTCACTCAGGGCAGGAGGGTGGGTGCGCTCTCGCCACCCTCAACAGCAACTGGAAGAGAAGGTAGGGTGTACGCAGCGTGCGAGTGAAGGAAAAAGGGGGAAGTGGGCATGCACCTGAGAAATCAGCCCTGAAGTCCACTGGAGCCCTGGCGACTCACCGCCAGCAAGGGCCAAAAGCTGGGCCACAATCAGGCCGCCCAAACTCCCATGTTCAGCTCAAAGCTGCTTGTCCCAGAGTGGGGTGGGAGGCCGAAGGCCTTCGAGTCAAATCGGGCCCAGCCAAATAAGCATGCTAGCCACTCTCCTCTCCTCTCCTCGTCCGTCTTGGGCGGTGGGGACTGTGGTTCAGGGAGGCAGACCCGCCTCCTGCGCTATCCCCCTTTGCTGGAGGGAAGGTGGAGCGGCAGTGGTGATGCCTTTCTGTCGCTTTGGAACACTCTGCTTCCCTCGATCAAGCCCAGACCACCACCCCAGTTCTCCTCGCCTCCTGCTCTGCCTGCCCGGCTTTCCTCTCTTCATCTTCCAACTCCGCGAATACACAAAACCACGAAACCGAAATACATGAATATGAAGGGACGACTGTAATCATTCTTTGTAATCAACTTTTTGTTCCTCACCTTAAGAGATTTCACTAGCATCTAAGCCAAAAGGGCTGGTTGCAGATTTAGCACCATGACAGTCAGCTTATCTGTTGTATGTTATCCATCAGTGAAGCTCTTAATTGGAAAAGGTGCTGTGATCTTCCCATCTTACTATAAATTGTAGCATCCCTCCCTCAAAATATCCCACAAAGACATTTTTCTTGTAAGATATATCAAGACATATTTCACTCTTCCATTCTAGTTAGAGATCAAGAATCAACAATTATACTTACGAATATTAGGTGGTGGTGGTATCATAGCTCCCCCTGGAGGTGGAGCAGAGAATGGAGTGGGAGGGATTTTTCCTTGTTGAAATGCAGCAGCTGTATTAATGGAAGGGTAATGGAGAGGTTAAAAGGTACACTCTAAGATTCCTTGACATTTCTTTTTCTGCCCGCAACCAAGTAAATGCCAACAGCAACAGTCCAAAGGATGCTATGCACAGTCTCTTTAGATACACAACTCCCAGCTATTGCAATTTCAGCAGACTGCACTTTCGTCATTACAATAATGAGGAAACAGCACTTAATAGATAGAAAATGGACCTGTCTGTCAAAACAGATCTAAGAAACTCTGCAACATTTTTACTGTGATCTACTCATAACTAAATCCCATTATTTCAATGAGCCTGACTTCCTGATAAAGTCTGCAACCCTCAAGACATTTCGAGTCCAACTGCTTGTTAAAGTACTCCCATAGTATGTACAACTCCAACATTTGAGACTATAGAAGGGGGCATGCTCAACGCTGGGGATCAGTGATGCAGATCAGGGCCTTTTCAGTAGTGGCCTGTGTTATGGAACTCTCCTCCTCTGGATATGAATCAGCATTTTTTACTGGTGGTTCAAGATGAACCTCTTTGCCCAAGACATTTCGATCCCTCAAATACTTGCCGGGGAAATGTTTGTTAAACAATCTATAGTATATGTTATTTTGCTTCTGACTAGGTCTGCCTAATTTTTACAATGTTAATAGTCTTTTTATTATTATTATTTCTTACCCACCTCTCCCTATGGATCAAGGCAGGGAAAACAAATTAACACATGAACATACTGTTGGTTAAAAACATACATCAGTTAAAAACATATCAATTTAATGGAACAAGTAAAACCAAGACATTTTAAAACAATCAATACACAATTTAAAATTCACAATTTAAAATAATCTGCATAGATCTGCTGGAAGAGACTGGTCTTTAATCCTGTTTTAAATTCAGACAGTGTATTCAACTGCTGTATGTCTTCTGGCAGGCTGTTCCACAGTCTAGGTGTGGCTAAAGAAAAAGTTCTCTGGGTGACAGTTGCCAACCTAATCCTGGCTGACTGGACCTAAGTGTACAGGGCAGATTATACAGGAGAAGGTGATCCTGTAGGTAACCTGGATCCAAACTGTGTAGGGCTTTAAAGGTAATAACCAATTCTTTGTACCTTGCCAAAAAATGAATTAGCAGCTAGTGGAGTGATTTTAATATTGGTGTGATATGATCAATCCTGGATGTACTAGTGACTAATCTGGCTGCCGTGTTTTGAATTAACTGAAGTTTCTGAACTTGGTACAGAAGTAGCCCAATGTACAGTGGATTGCACAAGTCCAGCCTTGAGGTTACCAGCATGTGCACTGCCATCTTTAGGTCCTCCAACTTTAGGAAGGGCATAACTGGCGTAACAGCCGAAGCTGGTAGTAAGCACTCAGTTATATTTCCAGGGTGGATTTGTGTGGTATCGTTAACTTGCTTCATAATTGAAAGAAGTGTTAAAGAAGAGATGCACAGGCATACAGTACTTCAGTTAACAGAGCCGCTAACCAAGAAGCTCCTTTTTACAAAATATTTTTACATCTCCTGTCCCCTTTCTTCCTTGTCCTCTGTCTAGCTGGATGGTTTCTAGCGGCATTAGCATCAGGAGAAAGATTAAGGAGGAAACACATACTTTTGGGTCTGGGTTGCAGCAGTGTGTCTGCAGCAAATAATGCAATAAAAGCTTGAGCTAGGAAAGAATGGGATTCTACTCTAGCTGATCCTACTGTAGCTGTGTGTGCTTACCTAAAAGTGCCAAGGTATAGAGCAGCTGCTTCCAGAATTCTGTACAGAGCATGCATGACCAGCAGAACAGAGAAAAGGGAAAAGCAGACATGCTTGCCTAGCCAGCTACCTCTCCTCAGCATATTAAAAAAGCATTTATCTGTAAGTTTGGCCACCAAAATGGAATTCATATGAAAACTGAAGGCCACTGAAAGAAAAAAAAAATCTCTGGATGAATTTAGGAAGAAGTTTTTCATGTAGTTTCTAGAACATTCTAAATGTTGTTATCTAGTAATGCAACACTTACCTGACCTGGCTGTTTCATTTCATACATGCATATTGTTAGTTTTGGATAGGCTGAATTAGTTTCCAAAGCATATGTGTCAATCACACACAGCAGGATCAAGTTTCATAGAAGTTTGTATGTGCAACAGTCATTGTACTGATATGGCTTACTTGTTTTATCAATCAGGCTCTGTGCTTGTTCTTCCATCCATTTTTGATAGTAGTCTTTCACATTTTCTTTATGTTTTCTACCACTGCAATGGGTTTTTCTCACAGATGGCTGTAAAACAAAGAACTCTGTTCTATAAGCACTAACCATACCTTTGAACACCAGACCTCTATGCAATATACAGAGAAGGCTGCAATCCTATACACTTAGCCAGGAATAAGCTTCTTGAAAATCATAATGGCTTACTTCTGAGTGGTTTTATCTAAAACAGACCCATAATGTTCTTAGACAAGGAAACATAATCAACACATATTTGAAGTTGTTTCTTCAAAAATAAGTGTACTGCATATTTAACATATCAAAATAATAGTTTTGCCAATCTCTCTCAAGAGGTCTTGCTGATATTTTCTCATGTTCTTCACTTCACACCCTTGAGTTTTTGCTCATGCATATTTAACTTCTACTTTTATTTCTTTCATTGTTTTAATGTGGCAAAGACAAATGTATATGTGTAAGAATATTTTCAACATGAGCACCAAAACCAACCTTCTCCAACCTGGCGTCCTTTAGACAGGTTGGATTATAACTTCCATCATCCATGACTGTTGTGATGCTATGAGTAGATGGAAGACGCAGTTCAAAATACATAAAGAAATCTGGGGTTGGGGAGAACTGGTCTCAATGATCCAAATCCATCACCTAGTTTCACATCAGCCTCTTTATAAATTGACAACTTCTTAAAAGTATCAAATAATTGGTTTACAAGTTAGATTTAATTCAGCATGTGTACTCAGGAACAGTACTTCAAAGGGGAAAATGACTGTAACTTTCACAGTATAAGAGGGTGAAGCTCCCTACTTACAGAGTCATGGGTGAGGTAAGTATCACAGTAATCACAATAAAACCTAAAAGAGGAAACAAATATGTATTAGAACTAGGAGTAATGACTACTTGTTTCTTAACCTCACAGTCATAAAAAAATAATAACATGCCAACTAATACAGTAATTTAAATCTGTTGCATTACATCAAGATGCTTTTCTCATAGTTCTCCCACAATAATGTGGACTTCTACTTGTGGAATGGGGAAACATTACCATTTGGTTCAAATATATATCTATGTGCAAGCCTGCATTCTACCAATACCCACTCCCAGATACTATTACAGATCACTTCTTCAAAATTAAGACCAAAAAAAAAGAAAAGAAGAAATTATTTTTATTTTTGCAAGGCAATGGAACAAAATACACAAGTTAAACCAGACCATGGAACATTATTAACTCTATCAGGTCAGGCTGCCAACTCTGTTAATTATGCACAGAGACCCAGACATATCTTCACTCTAGGGCAGTGGTTCTTAACTTCTGGTCCGTGGACCCCCAGGGGCCACAATGTCCTCATAAGGGGTTCACGAAGCCTCAAAGACTGCTCAGCCCCACATGACAGGAGCCAAGGCAAGGGCTGGATTGCTTGGCCTGAGCACTGCCCTTCAATCCGCTCCAGCCACCAACCTGCAGAAAGATGCCTGAGAAAAAAAGTCTTCCCTCCCCTCCAGTGCCTCTGAGGGAAGGTTTCATGAATAGTGTAATTGTAGCATCATCATCATCATCAGGTATTGTTGTTGTTAGGGTTTTAAATCTTGAGTTAAATCTTGGAGGTCAGTGGTAACAAAAGATATTTAAAAGGGGTCCCTAGTAAAGAAAAGGTTGAGATTTTCCTTGCCATGCAGAGTTTTTTTTTTTCTGGGCTGTGATACTGTGTTCTGGAAGAGTTTACAGTTGTCCCTTCACATTCGCTGGGGTTTGGTTCCAGGGCCCCCGTGAATACCCAAAATCTGTGAATACTCAAGTCCCATTATATGCAATGGCATAGCAAAATGGTGTCCCTTATACAAGACGGCAAATTCAAGGTTTGCTTTTTGGATTATTATCTTTTAAAGAATATTTTCAAGCCGTGAATACTTAAATCCATGAATGCCAAATCCGTGAATGTGGAGGGACAACTGTACTTCTGACGTTTCGCCTACATCTGTGGCTGGCATCTGAAGATCTAAAGATGCCAGCCACAGATGCACGCGAAACGTCAGAAATAATCTCTTCCAGAACACGGCCTCACAGCCCAGATAAAAACCAAGGAAAATCTATGGATGCCAGCCAGGAAAGCCTTTAAAACTTCACAAAGCCGTCAACTTCACAAAAAGGTTGAGAGCTACTGCTCTAGGGGACTGTGGGGAATTAAACCAGAAACCAGTCCTGGCGTCACTGCGAATGTAGCAGACAAATCCCAAACTCGATTAGTCTTCGAATCATAGAGTTAGTGTGATTTTACAGAGTGATTTTTCAGGGAGACAGAAGGAAAGCAGCACTGGTATTTGAATATAGGCCAAATAATAGAGTTCCTGTTTAGAAAAAGGAGACATTTGCGTTATGTGTGAAGTTAGTATGCATTGTTGTTGTTGTTAACTTTATACCTCCCTTTTCCTCTAAACTGAGGCTCAAAGTGGCTTATAATTTACAACTCCAATATCATTCTTAAGAGAATACTTTAAAATATATGAAATGTTTGAGAAGCACTGTATTGTTGCTCTTGTTTTCTCTTTTTAAAGACTACATCCCTAGATAGATGCATATTCTAAAAGTATATTAAATTATTCATTATGAAATCGTAGAATCATAGAGTTGGAAGAGACCCCAAAGGCCATCCAGTCCAACCCCTTGCCATGCAGAAATACCCAAACAAAGCATCCCCAACAGATGTCCACCCAGCCTCTGTCGTACAAGTAAAAATATACAAGATCTCAGCCCCAACGGCTCTGCAAAGAACGGACAGCGAGCGAAAATCTGAATTTGCAAATACCACCACCGCGAAGGAAATCGCTTGAGCTCCTACTTAGGCCTGCTTAGCCTCCTGTCCCCACAACCTGAACTCTATTCCTTCTCCCCGTTGCCCTCCTCTCCCGGCTTCGCAGCTCCCTCCCTTCACTCACTTCGGCATCTTCTTGTACCCGGCGATACAGCCCTCCTCGCGCTTCTCTAGCGGAAATGACGTCCTTACTATGCGACTCGCTTCCTTTTTTAACCATAGAGAAGCCAAAACAGACAGTCTGGGTTTCCGGCAAAAATGAAAACACAACCTTGAGCTGTAGTGCTCGATGTGCTGTGTGTCGAATGGCTCTTGTAAAAGCCTTAATGATGATGATGATGATGATACAGTTAAGAGGAAACACCAGTTCAGCTTCAATCCAAAGATATTAAAACTTCTTATTATCACTTTCTGCTCTACCGAGAGCAAAAAGACACAAAACTTGGCTAAATCTACACTAATACAGTTGTCCCTCTGTATCCACGGTTTTAGTATCCACGGATTTAAGTATTCAGGGCTTGAAAGTATTCTTTAAAAAACAATAATCCAAAATGCAAACCTTGATTTTGCCATTTTATATAAGGGACACCATTTTGCTATGCCATTGCATATAATGGGACTTGAGTATCCACGGATTTAAGTATTCACAGCTTGAAAATATTCTTTACAAACAATAATCCAGAAAAGCAAACCTTGATTTGGCCATCTTATATAAGGGACACCATTTTGCTAATCCATTGCATATACTGGGACTAGAGTATCCATGGGTTTAAGTATTCACGGCTTGAAAATATTCTTTAAAAATAATCCAAAAAAGCAAACCTTGATTTTGTAATCTTATATAAGGGATACCATTTTGCTATGCCATTGCATTTAATGGGCCTTGAGTATTCACGGATTTTGGTATTCACTGAGGGTCCTGGAACCAAACCCCAGCGCATATGAAGGGACAACTGTAATCCAGTTTGAAACTGGATTATTTGCCAAGGCTCCTTCTTATGGAATCCTGGGATTTGTAGTTTGGTGAGGCACCAGCACTGAGTTTGGGCAGAGAAGGCTAAAGACCTTGTAAAATGACAAACCCCAGGATTCCATAAGAAGGAGCTATAGCAAATAATCCAGTTTCAAACTGGATTATTTGTATAGTGTGGATTTAGCCAAGATATTGCCCCAAAGGGTTTACAATCTGCAGGTCAATACAAGGAAGACGACACAGAAAGGAAAGAAAAATTGAACTAGGTGTGAAGTGAGAGAATTTCGAATCATTATGAGTCACCAGTAGTGGGGACAAGATGCCCCAAGTAAATGTTACTATTTAGATTTAGTTGTAGTAAACGGGGATGGAGATGAAAGGGTCTATTTGTGGGAAAGGTGATTATTTTTATTTTTATTGCAATTATTAATAATAATATGTATACATTTTCCATCATTTTCTTAAGTTACATTTCCAGGGTGGGTTTGTGTGCTACCATTAATCCAGCGGCCACATTCATTTGGCCTAGCAAGTACTCTTGCTCTTATAAAAAATTGCCCTCTATTCAGATCTCTAATTGTTGTTGCTGAGACACAACAGCTACTAATTTAACAAGTGGAACAATATTTTTGTTCCTCCCCCTGCCCATGTGTGAATGTGTTAATATTCTGAACACCTTTTTACTCACATCTGCCTGCCCACAGTTTGGCTATTTTTCCATTTATTTATATGTTCATAGGCAGCTCCAGACCATAGCAGGAAGATGCAGCACCTTGAAATTTTGAGGTGACAAATCTCCTGTTCTCCCCCCCCCCTTCCCCAGCCATGAACTGTTCTATTATGCAGTACAGTATTTCATTTCTGGATATTAGGTCAGCATCCAAATCTCATACGCACACTGCAAAACACCTACAGAAACAGTAGGAAGAATCAACCTCTCTTGTTAAATTAAAGTTATTCCTATAAAGACAGAATGAAGAAATATAGCGAATCACTGAAATGTCACAAACATGGCAAGCTTTTATGTTCAACAAAACTTAACTTCAGGCTTAGATGCAAGACGATATGGGGGACTGAGGAAGGAATTATAGCCTTTGTCGCTATAGACAGACTAACCTGCATGATGGAGATTGCAGATCCTGTTAAGAAAGTATTCATTTACAGTCACTGTCCTCTAATTATGAATGATCTGTCCATTGTTTTTGTAGAAGCACATAGGCCTCTACGTTGCTCCTATAAACTTGCTGTGTAACCTTGTCAGGGGGTTGTGTGCATTGACTAGGGCAATGGATAGATCTTTAGGGGGCTTTTTGGCTGCAGAGAAGTGGCTTTTGCTCCATGACATATGTCTCTACATTTTTAAATACTGTTGGTAAGATTTAATTGTAGATCAAATTTTAAATTTTAGAATGTTTAGTCCAGTAATCAATGTCAATGAGATTGCTTCTTTCTCAGTTTTCATCTACAGCATTTGGTCCCTCCTTCTTTAACAATGCCTTGACTTTTCCTGTATTTGTATTCTAATATAATATTATTATTTCTTCTTCTTGCCGCCCCCATGTGATACACAGATATTGGGAAATGAAGTATTTTGGGCTCAATATTGCATATTATGTTTTAAACCCCACCACCTTTGTATAAAACTCTGCAGTGTGCCCAGGTCCTTGGCCCAGGACCAACATGATTATAGAATAGCCTAAAATGCATGTTTTAGGCATCAATTTTGCAGCACAGACAGGTGGAAAAGTACATCTCCTGGGTGACCTTGGCAAGTCACACACTCCCAGCCTCAGGAAAATCTTAGGTTCCCCATGAAGGCACACAACAATAAGAATAAGGAAGCAAGTAAGCACATTATGTTCAGCGTCCTGGAATGCCTCATGTATGGAGGCACCATATTGTCGTTCCCCTGCATCTTCAGATAATAAAAAAGACAATTTTATGGATATTAAACCTGCCACAGACTTTTCTCCCTGCACAATTGGGGGAAAACGTACTTCCATGAAAGCTGGCAACTACTAATAACTTGATTTTTCAGTGTCTTTTTAAAACACTAGGCCATATAGCACTGGTACATGACTAGCACCATCCTTTAATCTGAGAATTTGGGATATATTCAACAACCCACCTATATGGTACAAAATACTGTATTGAGGCCTTTTTAGTCTTTCCTTATAAAGTTCATCCTCATGCCTTCTCATACTCAAAACACTTATCTGCGTGTTCATTATGATTTTTTGGATAACTGGTTATAATGCTTGTGTAGACAGCTCACCCTGTGCTGAAAAATGGCACCCACAGGTCTAACAGTAATTCTGTCATATAATTAAAGGGACATGTATTTAAATAGTGAAATGTAATACTGTATATATGACACACATGGATATTTAATATAGTTCTTGTTAAATTGTAAGACAATGAATACATGTAATTGAAAATAATGTGCTTCTTAGATCAAAATGTTTAATTGGAATGCATTACCTTTCTTCAGCCATATAATTACTCTTATTATTGGACATATTAAAATTTACAAGTATGAGTCAGGTTACATGGCTGATAAACAACAATAGATGTTATTTATCATATCTCAAGAGGTCACTTGTATTAAAAATGTGAATTTCTGTCATTGGCAGGGACAATACATATGTGTTAAAGTTTGAGTTAAATTCTAATTAAAAGGTCTAAGTGTGAATACTTTGATTTAAATACTAATTTTTGTTCTTTTATTTTGAGAATGTAATGATATTCAACCATGGTCTTCAATGGAGTAAACTGCATTTGCAGCCTTACTTCTTTTTGAAAAAGAGAGAGTTGGGGGGGGGGGAGTAGTTGCTTTGCCTTTAGGGTTTGTATAAACTGGCCATTCTAGCAAAACCAGATTATTGCAGTAAACTGGTTTAGAGAGATTCTAGTCAAAACTCTCCAGCTTGTCTAGTCTGAACAAGCAAGGCTGCAACTTTACACAAACTTGGAAATTTGAAGCCCCACTGAATTTAGTGGGTCTCATCTCTGAATAAGCATGCATCGTATACTGCTGCACATGTTTCTCAACCACTTCACATTCCTCCTGATCATATACTGTAGTATATTTTATATTCTATTTAACTTTCAGTGCATAAGCATGCTGCTGAGTTAGGAATCTGCTTTATAAATGAACAAATAGTGTATACTAAAAATATGCAAAATAGTTAACAGTATAAATCACTGATAAATCTCCAATTTATTATTTATTCATTAAATTTATATCAGGAGTTTAGGCAGAAATGTTGTTTTTAGCACAGTTTAAGAAAAGTGAGCAAGACAATGTTAAACTAAACAAAAGAAAATATGTACATATTTCATTTCTAGCATATCAAGCCCACAAGTCTATGCATTCATGTTCCATGGAAGCAATATTCCCTGTAGGACTCCATGGTACTGAATTTGTTCCGAATAAATATAAATAGGATCAGGCTGTACTGTACAGTTGTCCCTCCACATTCACAGATTTGACATTCATGGTTTAAAAATATTCTTTAAAAAAGAATAATCCCCAAAGCAAACCTTGATTTTGCCATCTTATATAAGGGACACCATTTTGCTATGCCATTGCATAAAATGGGACTTGAGTATTATAGAATCATAGAATCATAGAATTGCAGAGTTGGAAGAGACCACGAGGGCCATTCAGTCCAACCCCCTGCCATGCAGGAAATCACGATCAAAGCATCCCCGACAGATGGCCATCCAGCCTCTGTTTAAAGACCTCCAAGGAAGGAGACCCCACCACACTCCGAGGGAGTGCGTTCCACTGCCGAACAGCTCTTACTGTCAAAAAGTTCCTCCTCATGTTGAGGTGGAATCGCTGTTCCTGGAGCTTGCACCCATTGCTCCGTGTTCCAGTCTCTGGAGCAGCAGAAAACAAGCCTGCTCCATCCTCAACATGACATCCCTTCAAATACTTAAACAGGGCTATCATATCGCCTCTTAACCGTCTTTTTTCCAGGCTAAACATACCCAGCTCCTTAAGTCTCTCCTCATAAGGCATCGTTTCCAGACCTTTCACCATTTTAGTTGCCCTTCTCTGGACACACTCCAATTTGTCAATATCCTTTTTTAATTGTGGTGCCCAGAACTGGACACAGTATTCTAAGTGAGGTCTGACCAAGGCAGAATAGAGTGGCACTATTACTTCCCTTGATCTACACTATACTTCTATTGATACAGCCCAAAATCGCATTGGCCTTTTTAGCTGCACTGTTGGCTCATCTTCATCTTCTGGTCTACTAGGACTCCTAGATCCCTTTCGCACGTAGTCTCATTCAGCCAGGTCTCTCCCATCCTATATTTATGCATTTCATTTTTCCGCCCTAAATGCAGTACCTTACATTTCTCCGTATTGAATTTCATTTTGTTAGCTTTGGCCCAGCTCTCCAGTCTATCCAGGTCATTCTGAATTTTGATCCTGTCCTCTAGGGTATTAGCTACTCCTCCTAATTTGGTGTCATCTGCAAATTTGATAAGTATGCCCCTAATTCCCTCATCCAAGTCATTGATAAAGATGTTGAATAGCACTGGGCCCAGGACAGAACCCTGTGGCACCCCACTGGTCACATCTTTCCAAGACGAAGAGGAGCCACTGCTGAGCACCCTTTGGGTTCGGCCGGTCAACCAATTACAAATCCATTGAACAGTTAACTTGTCTAGCAGTTAACTAGACATTGAACAGTTAACTTGTCTTAACATAGAAATGCTCTTCTTTTTTGTGATGTCAGAACCAAGCAGCAGTATGTGAGAGGGTAAGAGGAAGTGTATGGTGTGTACACAAAAATGAGAAAATGACATGCAAGAGAGGTGAGAGTTTAAAGAGGGAGAAAAAGATAAGTGTGTGAAAGACAAGGTTCATGGATTTGGGTATTCACGGGGGGTCCTGGAACCAAACCCCAGCGAATGTGAAGGGCCAACTCTATAAGCTTAGTGGCTAAATTAAAAAAAAAAAAACACTCTCACTTTAGCTATCTAAACCAGAGCTTGGAAAAGTTATATTTTTTTTACTCCAGTCATTTTGGATTGGGGCAATTTCCAGAATCCTCTAAGCCAGTGGGTCTTAACCTGGGGACTAGGGACCTACAGGGGTCCGTGATGTCCTCACAGGGGGTCTGCGAAGTCTTGAAAGTTGCTTGGCCCACCTCCTGCTTGCAGTGGAGTGGCCACATGACAGGAACCAAGGCAAAGTTTGCCTGGCTGGCTTAGCCTGCGCATTGCCATTCAATTCACTTCAGTCACAAACTTGCAGAAAGAAGCAGAAGTTTTCCCTCCTCCTCCAGTGCCTCTGAGGGAAGGTTTAATGGATGGTGTAATTGTATCATCATCGTTATCATCATCATCATGTCTCTCTCTCTGGCTTTTCTTCGCAAAAGAAGATTCAGGAAGGACTCATCCCGTGTTTTCTGCAAGCGCGCTGATGAGTAAAAAGGCCAATCCGAGTTATTATTATTATTAGTAGGGTTTTAAATCTTGTGTTAAGTCTTGGAAGTCTGTGGTAACAAAAGATATTTAAAGGGGTTCCCTGGTAAAGAAAAATCCCCCCCAATTTTAAAATATTTTATTTAAAAACCCAATTACAGTTATAAAATCAGAAGAAATGAACCACAGGAGAAAGCAACTAATCAAAACTGACTATTACAGCAAAATACTCTTACCAGGGCATTATTGAACAAGGGTGAAAGTCATCAAATGTCAAACTAAAAAGTTTCTAATTCACATTTAAGTACATCTTTCCCCCCAAAAGCACAAACCCAACCATGATGACTCAAAGGTGGTAATGTTGTTTGGGATACAGTCTCTGGCTTTTCTTCGCAAACGAAGATTCAAGGGATACAGTATTAAGTAAAGAAAAGGCTAAAAGCCACTGCTCTAAGCAGACTTGTCAGTGAGCTTGATGGTTGAAAGATTCTGGGAATTGTGGTAAGAAAATTGACTTTCCCCCGCTCTGTCCACTACTTGTAGACGGTATACAGTTGTCCCTTCACATTCGCTAAGGTTTGGTTCCAGGACCCCCCCCCCAACCGTGGATACCAAAATCCGTGAATACTCAAGTCCCATGATATGCAATGGCATAGCAAAATGGTGTCCCTTATATAAGATGGCAAAATCAAGGTTTGCTTTTCGGATTATGATTTTTTAAAGAATAATTTCAAGCCGTGAATACTTAAATCCGTGGATACCAAATCCGTGGATACGGAGGGACAACTGTATTTGTAAACAACCCACCACTCCCGCCCGTCCTCCTCCCTCTCCTCCCTCCTCAACTACTGCATTGGGATGTTTGTGTTTGGGGGCGCCTGCGGCGTGACGTCACCACGTCTGTGACGCCTCAGTGCGCGCTGACGCAGCGACGTCGGCGTGCCTTACGTGCTACTCGCTGGCTTTCTCGCTCACTCGCTCGCTCGCCCTCCCCCCTCCCCGCAGCTTTGAGGAGGCGGCAGTGGCGGCGGCGGTGGCGGCAGTGGCGGCTCAGGGGCAGCCCGGGGCCTAGTGGAAGGGGCCGGGCTGGCGCGGGTCCCGTCTTCGCCATGGAGGGGATGGACGTGGACTTGGACGCCGAGCTGATGCAGAAGTTCAGCTGCCTGGGAACCACCGACAAGGACGTGCTTATCGGGGAGTTCCAGCGGCTTCTCGGCTTTCAGCTCAGCCCGGCCGGCTGCGCCTTCTTCCTGGACATGACGAACTGGTACTACAGGACGGCCAGGGAGGCAGGGAGGGAAGGGGAAGCGGGGGCGGCAGCGTGGCCGGAGAGAGCGAGAGAGCGGGGGGGTCCTTGCCCTGCCTTGCCCTGCCTTGGCTTGGCTTGGCTTGGCTGGCCGGGGGGCGCCTTCCTTCTCCGGGCCTGCGGGGGCTGACTTGGCCAGGCCCCACTTTTGCTTTCGGCAGCCCCTCCTCATCACCCCGCGGAGAGAGTTTCCTCGCCAACTCGCTGGCGGGAGGGCCTTAAGGTGGAGGATCCCTCCCGCCAGGTGTAAACAACCCCCGTGTGACGGTTTCTTCACTTGCCACACGAGCGCCGCCGAAATAGATGGAGCGGCCTCCCCTGTTCAGGACCCACATGTGAGGGAAGGGGCTGCTGAGAAACAGGGTCAGGCGTCATTTTGGGTCCAGAGCCCTACTCCTCTCTGGTTTCTTTACCCTCAGGCCTATGCTTTGTGGCCGGGTCTGTCACCTTGTGGCTTTCTTTCTGTTGTTTGTCTAGGCCAGTGGCTCTTATCCTTTTCTTTACCAGGGATCCCTTTTAAATGTCTTTACGAGCCCAGGGACATAACTCAAGATTTAAAACCCTAACAACAACAACAACAATAATGCAGTTACACCATCCAACAACAATAATGCAGTTACACCTCTGAGGGAATTAAACATTTCCTCAGAGGCACTGGAGGGGGAGGGAGGGAAGACCTTTTTCCTGCTTGTTCCTGCAAGTTTGTGGCTGGAGAGGATTGAAGGGCAATGCGCAAGCCAAACCAGCCAGCCTTTGCCTTGGCTTCTGTCATGTGGCTGCTCCACTGTGGGGAGGAGGTGGACTGAGCAGCCTTCAAGCCTTCATGGACCTTCTGTGAGGACATCGCAGCCTCCTGGGGTCAAGAACCACTGGTCTAGTCAAAGTTTTGTGTGCATTTTATAATGATGTTTCCTCAAGTTTTGAATGGTTAGTTACTAATATGTGAAGCTAAATACACTAGATAGTCTCTGCCTAGGCATCTTCTGTTTATATTATTTTTCCATCTTTACCAGAAGGCTATTTTAGAGAAACTTCTTGGCTAGACTATGTATTGGGAATGTGGTTTATTGCCTTTTACAGCACCAGAGTTGGGGGGGGGGCGCAACAGCATGCTCCTTTTTTGATACCAGTTCACAGAATGTGATAAACTTCTTTCCCTCAGTAGTTAAAAGTTGACAAAAGCAGAATGTGATATGTCAGGTCTTGTGCACTTATTGATCATCAGATCTTGATTTAGTTTGTGTTTGAGTTGCAAAATATTTGTCATTAGGGTTGTCTATACAGTGAAAATACTGTACACAGAATTTGCTCAGAAAATTATATTAAATATTGCAGTTCAACCAGCATAGTCAGGAAGAGGAAAAGTATGTTTTGGGCACAATTCAAGTATATTAGGATACCCAGAAATTAGTTTTGTCTGCTTCTAAGTCAGCATCAACATTGGCTATTAGAAAATCAATCTTAACTGTGCTATGGTATATAATTTGTTTTTACTTAGGTTTTGAGGTCAGTTTTATATATTGATTTTGGGGTCAGTTTTATATTCTGTGTTGAAAGAGATGTGGTTTCTCTCAACACAAGTATGAGGCCTAGATATGGTTAGGATTAAGATTTGAATTTAGGTCTTACAAAGAGCACATGTGGTTAAAACTTATGTGTGGAATGTACCACTTAGACTTCATTCTATGAAAAAGATTGCTTTACATAGAAAGCGCCAGGAAGAAACCTAGGTTAGTAACTTTTATTCTGACATCTGTTTGCTTATATGGGGTGATTTATTGACATAGAGTAATATGCCAGTGGTCTGAAGTTGTACATTTCAGAAAGTGGCTTACCCCCTCATCTACTTTTTGTATTAATTGTGCCATAATAACTTATCCAGGATCACTCAGTCAGCCAGCCTCAGGGCCAAATGGAGATTTGAATCTGTATTTCTGATAGCCATACCCATTATTCCACCTCCCTTACCACTTTAATCCCCCTTAGAATTATGCTTCATAAAAGCTCATGTCATCCATGAATACTTGCCAGGAAGCTGGAGTTATCTATAGATTATTTTCATATGTACCTTCAGTGGCAAGTGATGTTTTGCTGCCATGTAATACATTATGCCTTGGAAAAACAATATTGTGTGGTAAGTCATGGCTGTGTTTCAGTATATATGTATTACAGGTTGAGCACCCCTTATCTAAAATGCTTGGGACCAGAAGTGTTTTGTATTTTGGATTTTAGTATACCAGTATTTGCATATATATGTATACACCTGAATCATAGAATTGTAGAGTTGGAAGAGACCACAAGGGCCATCCAGTCCAACCCCCTGCCACGCAGGGAATCACAATCCCAAAGCATCCCTGACAGATGGCCATCCAGCCTCTGTTTAAAGACCTCCAAGAAAGGAGACCCCCACCACGCTCCGAGGGAGTGTGTTCCACTGCCGAACAGCTCTTACTGTCAGAAAGTTCCTCCTAATGTTGGGGTGGAATCTCTGTTCCTGGAGCTTGCATCCATTGCTCCGTGTTCTAGTCTCTGGAGCAGCAAAAAACAAGCTTGCTCCATCCTCAATGTGACACCCCTTCAAATACTTAAACGGGGCTATCATATCGCCCCTTATCCGTCTTTTTCCAGGCTAAACATACCCAGCTCTCTAAGTCTTTCCTCATAAGGCATGGTTTCCAGACCTTTCACCATTTTAGTCGGCCTCCTCTGACACGCTCCAGTTTGTCAATATCCTTTTTGAATTGTGGTGCCTAGAACTGGACACAGTATTCTAGGTGAGGCCTGACCAAGGCAGAATAGAGTGGCACTATGACTTCCCTTGATCTAGACACTATACTTCTATTGATTCAGCCCAAAATTGCATTGGCCTTTTTAGCTGCCACATCACACTGTTGACTCATGTTCAACTTGTGGTCTACTAGGACTCCTAGATCCCTTTCACATGTAGTCTCGTTCAGCCAGGTCTCCCCATCCTGTATCTATGCATTTTGTTTTCCCGCCCTAAGTGCAGTACCTTACATTTCTCTGTACTGAATTCCATTTTGTTAGCTTTGGCCCAGCTCTCCAGTCTATCCAGGTCATTTTGAATTTTGATCCTGTCCTCTAGGGTATTAGCTACTCCTCCTAATTTGGTGTCATTTGCAATTTGATAAGTATGCCCCTAAGTCCCTCATCCAAGTCATTGATAAAGATGGTGAATAGCACTGGGCCCAGGACAGAACCCTGTGGCACCCCACTGGTCACATCTTTCCAAGATGAAGAGGAGCCACTGCTGAGCAACCTTTGGGTTTGGCCAGTCAACCAATTACAAATCCATTTAACAGTTAACTTGTCTAGCCCACATTTTACAAGCTTGTTTGCAAGAATGTCATGAGGAACTTTGTCAAAGGCCTTACTGAAATCAAGGTATGTGATATCCACAGCGTTCCCTTCATCTACCAAGCTGCTACCATTTCACAAATCCTTGCATCTCTCTGAGGCTCATCTCATGTCTTATTCATTTGTTGCTTGTGTTGTGTATGAGGCTACAGGTTGGAGAGAGACTGAGGATCTGTGCATCGGCAGGAAAGCAAAACTTTTTGCTGCCGACTTCCTTCTTCTGCCTTCAAGATGGTGGCTGTGATACTCCAGTTTATTCATCTCTCAGATCCTCAAGTCTCTCTCCAGCCTCGCATCACATGCACAACACAAGTAGCAATCGAACAAGACATGAGGCTGAAGAGAGACTGAGGATCTGAGAGCTGAAGAAGCAGGAGTGCCACAGCTGTCACCTCTAAGGTAGGAGTGGGTGGATGGTGGCAAAAAGTTTTGATTTTTGGCGGTTTTCAGATTTCTGGATTAGGGATGCTCAGCAGTATATACTAGGGATATTATAATATGTCCACTTGTATCTTGTGCTACTACTTGGTGCACATGCCTAAGGATATCTATCATATGTTCATGTGGTGGGGATAATCTGAATCTTTCTATAAACAGATCTTTAGCTATTACAATAGGACCCTGGTATCCGTGGGGGGTTGGTTCCAGGGCCTCCCGTGGATACCGAAACCATGGATAACAGCAAACGCCATTGAAAATAATGGGACTTCCGGTTTAAAATACGATAGAGTTGCTTTGGAGCACCTAGACAAGGATGCCTCTTTTGTATTTTCTAGGAAGACTCTATGGTAGGTGTGCTGTTTTGTGTCCCACAGATAACTGAATCAGTGGATAATGAACCAGTGAATACGAAGGCCTACTGTATACTGTAATTTAAGTATTTCAAATAAGTTATAAAAACTGGGATTTACAGAAAACCATGAGGAGATGTACTTAATAAAAGGAGATGAAATTTGGCTTCTTGTACATTTCTTTTATTTTGGAGTCTGAGATAGGATAGATTGATTTTTCTGCCATCTTTTCATCATAGAAATGGAGAGATCTGCCTTACACTGAGTCAGATCTTTGATCCTTCTTTGGTCCCGGTATTGTTGAATCTGACTAACAGCAGCTATCCAGGTTTTCAGCAGGATTCTTTCCTAGCTGTACTGGAAGATCATAGAATTGAACCTGAGATGTTGTACCGGCAACACATGTGATCTTACTGAGCAATATCCCCTCCCCTTTCTTTCAGTCTCCCTACAATTTTATACTGACCTGTCTAAACAGCTGTGTGATGGAAAATGTCCATACACCTGTACAAGGAAGACATTATAATTTTATTCTTGACTAGTTTAGTCATCGGTGTGTGAGAGATGTTTCTGGCGCTTCCATTATTCAAGAAGAAGCACTGGTCCTGTGTGGGCCAGGATTGCGGAAATCATGGTTCTCTGGTTGTAGTTACACTCCACCTCCCATCAACACCAGCTAAAATGGCCAATGGTTAGAGATTATGGGACTTGTAGTCCTGTGGCAGGTGCAAGACCACAGGTTACTGATGTAATTACTAATTAATTTGGCCTGATTTGCTACCATTACTGCATCCCCCTTCACCCTCCCCATTTTTGGTCTTGTGGCTGTGCCAGCAGATGTGTGTAGAGTAAGAATTTTAATAATTAAATTATGTAGTGTGTGTACTTAATGGGTGTGCTTTTTTTTAACATTTGAACTTTTTATTGAAATTGTGTTTTAACTATGTTTTAAGTGTTTTAAGTGTTATAATTATGTTTTAATACTTGTAATATTTAATTCTTTTTTTAACTGTTGTAATATTTTAGCTGTATGCTTTTAAAATTATTGTAAGCTGCCTTGAATCCCTTTTTGGAAGAAAGGCAGGATATAAATCCAATAAATAAATAAGTCTGTCCTGTTCCAGTATGGCATGGGAGCTGCTGTCGCATGGCACTTCCTCTGCATGCATTCAGTGATATGAGGTCCAAGTTCATATGAGTTCATACTGTACCTCTTCATGTCATGAATATAGTTCCTCCAGTAGAATAGCATATCGCTAGGAAGGGAAGGTGCTGCATTTTGGCTTCATTTCATTAAGTCTTTAAATTTGGCTGTAGTACTCTAGGAAGAAGGATTCATGCTGCAATTTCTTCTAACTCTGCTGCTGGTACATTTCCCAGAAGGGAGGATTTTGATGTGGCAAGTGATGTGTTTACTATTGAAAGTAATAGTGGAAGAGACCCATTCATGTGTTCACCTAGCTCAGGTTCCTCTTTGCTCTACTACAGAAGCACGGTGATTGTGTACTGATTGCTGTCTTATACTCTTCACAGTCTCTACAGCAGGAGTGAGCAACTTTTCTAGGAGGGGGATCAATTTTTGGCCTTGGTAGCTGCACAGACTGTCAAAAATGTCTACCCTCTCAAACAATCTGGAAGTAAGCACAAATCTGTTTATGTTTTTTTAATATAGCTTTAAAAAAAAAACAGTTGACACTCAGTTTTTGTGGGGGTTAGGAGCACAGGGTCCCCACAAAAGTGGAAACACCGTGAAAATATTCCTAGAGAGAACATATTTTTTAGACACATATAGGCAGCAGTGGAGATGGCAGGAAATACAGTTATCTGTGAATAATCTAATCCACAAATGCAGGGGTGACTGTAGTGCACTAGGGACATTCTACCTATTTAAAGGGGAGTCACCACTCCTAGGAGAGGCTCTGCACCAATGGGAAGAGGGGTGGGGGCTACAGAAACAGCCTTGTGGGGCGGGACATGCTTTCTCCAACTTTCCTTTAAGCTGTATTCTGATTGTGGTTAGATAATGTTTTTATTAGAAAATTACTGTGCTGTGCTTTTGCCTTTCAAATTACATTATTTTACTTGTTTGTAAAATGCATGAAGTTATATTTTGTAGGAAAAAATTGTGGTCAAACTATTTGTACATACGAGCTGAATTTCAGTTACCATCAGACAAAGGTATTACTATTTCATAGTGGAAAATGTGGAAGTACATTTCAAATGTGTTCATTTAAAAAAAATTACGGTGGCTGAATATGAATATTTGAATTCTACACTTAAAATAGACTTTAATACTATTTTATGTGAAGTTCTGCAGTTCATAAAATACTATGTTTAAGTGGTGCTGAGCATGCTTTCCATTCTCTTTCCCACCAGATGTTATGTAACCTAGAAGGCCTGATGACTTTGAAAATTTAGCTAGCACCTTGTAGTTATGTACTGGATGAATGAGCTGTCTTGGGCCAATTTATCACTTAGCATTTTCCTTGTCCTTAAATTTTAAGTTTGAACAAGTCAGGGCATGTTCTAGTACTTCATTAGTGTGGAATTGCCATCTGTCTTGTTTTTAAACTGGCCTAATGCATGAGTGGTGGTGGGCAGGGGTTTCCTTCCTTTTTAGGCAATGTTTTCATCTCATTCTAAGGAAATAATCAATGGACAGATTGCAATTTGCGTTCTGTGAAATGGATACATTTATATATAAAAGTAGATTTTTTTTCTTTTGAGATATAGTAATCCTACAATACAGCTTACTTTAAAAAATACACTAGGTTGCAGCACTTTACAAAAAGTGGCATGTACCAACTTTTCTGCCTCATACATGTTGCTTTGTCAGAAGTAGTTGAAGAGTTAAAAGGCAAATAGTCATACAGTCAGAAAGCCCATTCTTTTCCAAGGTATTGTATGCTGAAAGTATGAATAACTTGCCATATTTCACTTGTAAGTCTTCTGTTCCTTTCTGCATAAGGGAATGTGAGATGTAACATTAGATGTAATGACCATCTATTTCAGTGAGGTTTAGTCCTAGGTACTGTAAGTAGAAAAGGTCTGTGGCAGATCCTGGAAAGACTAGGATGTCCCTCCAAATTCCTTAAAATGATTATCTTGCTACACGAGGGCCAGCACGGTCAAGTCAGATATGGCAATGCTCTTTCAGAGCCCTTTCTTATAACTAACGGAGTGAAGCAAGGTTGTGTTCTTGCACCAACTTTATTTACAATCTTCTTTAGCACGATGCTCCAAAGGGCTATGGCAGAGCTTGAAGAAGACGACAGCATCTATATATGTTACCGTACTGATGGTAGCTTGTTTAACTTAAGCCGTCTGAGGGCTCACACTCAGACTCTAAACTATCTAGTCCGTGAGCTGCTCTTCGGCGATGATGCTGCCCTTGTTGCCCACACAGAAGGAGCTCTGCAGCGCCTAACCTCCTGCTTTGCAACAGCTGCAGAGCTGTTTGGGCTAGAAGTCAACCTGAAGAAAACAGAAGTTCTTTACCAGCCTGCACCAAAGGACGAACAACACCATCCCCACATTGCCGTCGGCAAATCTGTGCTCAAGTCCGTTCAGCAGTTCACCTACCTGGGAAGCATCATCTCCTCAGATGCCAAGATTGACAAAGAGATCGATCACAGATTAGCAAAGGCATATAGTGCATTTGGAAGGCTTCACAAAAGAGTCTGGAGCAATAAACACCTGAGGCAAAGCACAAAAATCAGTGTGTATAGAGCCATCTTACTGTCTATCCTCCTTTATGGATCTGAAACATGGGTCACCTATCGCCACCACCTACGACTCCTCGAGCGCTTTCATCAGCGCTGTCTACGCACAATCCTAAATATACACTGGACTGACTGACGAATGTTGCTGTCCTTGAACAAGCAGGGATCACCAGCATTGAGGCCATGATATTGAGAACACAGCTGCGCTGGGCAGGGCACGTTTCTAGGATGGAGGACCATCGCCTCCCAAAAATAGTACTCTACGGTGAACTCGCCACGGGTCAGCGTAAGAGGGGCGCTCCAAAAAAGCGATACAAAGACTCCCTGAAACAACATCTCAGGCTTGGCCAAATTGATCACCAACAGTGGTCCGCCCTGGCCTCACATCGGGAGGCATGGAGACGCACTATCCACAATGCTGCAGCCTTATTTGAGAACTCACGCCAAACACGTCTTGAAGAGAAACGACAACGCAGAAAGAATCACAACCCAAAAACATCACCCAAGGAGACCTTCTGCTGTGCTTTTTGCAACCGGACTTGTTTATCTCGGATTGGCCTTTTTAGTCATCAGCGCGCTTGCAGAAAGCGCGGGATGAGTCCTTCCTGAATCTTCGTTTGCGAAGAAAAGCCAGAGAGAGAGAGAGAAGTCCTAGGTAAATTGGTATAGGATAGCAGCTGTAACCATTTTTGGTGCTTAGTCTTGGTTAGATAAGTCTAGAGAAGTAGCATTCAATACATTTTGTAGTTATTTTTCCCTAGGGGGAAAAGTGATTTTTTTTTTGTGGGGAAAATGAAAATAAGGACTGTGTGTGTTTCAAATCATGCCTAAATATGTTTACTTTTTAGTAACATAAATGCTTCATTCATAATTTAACATGGGAAATTGTACCATTTGCTATATTCTTGAAATTTAAAATTTAAATGTATATAAAATCCTTACATTTATACGGAAAAATATGAATACATCCCATCCTAAAGTGCATTTTCATGCAATCAGTATCTTAAGGACTAGATTAATAGCTTCTTGCTGTTGTTGTGTGTGCCTTCAAGTCATTTCTGACTTCTGACCACCCTAAAATTGAACCTATCACAGGGTTTTCTGACAGCTTAGTGTGTGTGACATGCCCAAGGTCACCCAGTGGGTTTTCATGGTCAAGTGGGGATTTGAACCTTGCTCTCCAGACTCATAGTCCAACAATTAAATCACTATACCATGCTGGCTCCTAGATTAGTAGCATATTTAAATAAAATGTTTAAATCAACATTGAAAATAATGAATTTTACAGTAGTGTATTATCACAAACAATGAAGGCCCTCTGTATGCCCCCATCATGAAGATGGCAGTACCCACTATGTGCAGAAATGTGTCTTGTATTTGAATCTGTAGGTAGGATGCATAGGAATTACTGTTCTCTAATTCTATTGATTGCCTTATATACAAGTATTCACACTGTATAGTTTCTGGCATTTTGTGTGAGTAAAACTGTCTTAAAAAGCATTTTACTTATTTCAATGTAAAAAAAAATTATTTGAATTTTTTTGTCTCCCCCCCCCCCCCAACCTCAGTTTGCAATTTTTTCACTGGGCAAAACTGAAAAATTCTCCTTGAAAAGGAATTGATTCACCCCTCCCAAAAAAATTCTCTGTGTCCCCCGCCCTCCAATGCCATCATTATCTCTAGAGAAAATATTTGAATAGTTACATGTTAGCAAAGGTATGCTCATAAACCAAATTGTGATATGGTAGATTTATAACCTGTACAAGCTTTCAGCTTGTATTGATCTTGGCACCTAGCAAATAAACACAGTAGAGTTCTCAATGTAGAAGTCTTATTCCAAATGTTAAACAAGAAGAAGACTTTCTAGAGGATTAAGAAACCTCATTAACAACATATGCTGTGGCTTGGGGTGCTCTAGTGAGAAGGGAAACACCATTCAAAATTGAATAGAGATACTGTCTATGCATCCTGATTTTGAGCCTTTTCCTCCTACCACTGCATCCTCAGAGCTCATGCAGTTCAGGATAGCCACCTGGCCCTCAGGAGGAGCTGAGGTGGGTCTAGACAACTGTGTGGGGGAGAAGGAGATGGAAAGGGCAATTGCACTACAGTTGTCCCTCCGTATCCATGGATTTGGTATCCACGGATTTAAGTATTCATGGCTTGAAAATATTCTTTAAAAAATAATAATCCAAAAAGCAAACCTTGATTTTGCCATCTTATATATGGGATACCATTTTGCTATGCCATTGCATATAATGGGACTTGAGTATTCACAGATTTTGGTATCCGTGGAGGTTCCTGGAACCAAACCCCAGCGAATATGAAGGGACAACTGTAATGTCTTTCATCTTGTCCAAACCTTCAGATTCATCTGGGTACGAAACCATTGTTTAGCATATCATAAGTAAGGCTTGTGTCCAGTGTGTATTCAGTGAGACACCAGCCAGACCATCTTGCTGCCTTACAAAGACTGAAAAGGTGGGTCACTACCTTAACTGGTATTATACATTAGAATTGTCTCTGATTTACCATCTAGATACTCATTTTTTGATACAGTCAAGATTTCAGTATCAATGTTATGTCAACTCATATGGCTTTCCATCCATAAAATTCACTTCTAATTTTGTGCATGTGAGGAAGGAGGACGATGTTAAAGATGTGCATTTTACTTTGTACATTACCTTTTGCATAGCAAAGGACTGAACAGATCATAATGGAAAATTCATTTCTACTTGTTGTGTAAAAGTTGCTGTTATTATGATAATAATGAAAATCTTTTTCTAATCCTGATGATGGCAAAATGTGAAAATTATTTGAAATAGGATTTGATGGAGCAACTGTAAGGAAATGTTTTGCATGAGAACAGAGAAATTAGACCAGTTGTGTGAAAGAACATCAAGGGACTGCTGATGGAACTAAGAGTCCTTGTAATGTTCAGATTGGCAAAGAAAAATGTCTGCAGTTTTTCTCAAGTTGCCTGATACTAGTTTCATCAGATCTTTATGATGTTCAGATTTACGTTGCTGTTATATAGTGTATTGTTTATTACAAAATTGCTGAGTAAATAACCCAGTCAGCCTTGAATTACTTTATAGATTTCTGCTTCTTATTTAAAAGTTATTTATACCTTCCTGCCTGAAATTGTAGCATAGTTTGTGCAATTGTTTGATTTGTTTATTTAAAAACTTTTCTTTCTGCTAGTTTCCAATGGTAAGACACAACATTCCAAACCATTTAGTAGGTTCTGTTCCCAGAGGCCAATCCCAGTTAGTAGAGAACACAAGTGACTAGACTATTTATTGCAGACTGCAAAGTCAGTCCCATGTACCAACACGTTATATAGTCTGTCCTGGATATATCAGAGCTGGATGACGACTTCATGTTTTATCTAGAAATAGTGGCACAATACACCTACACTACTGAGCCTCTTGAATCCTGTATAAAGCAGAGAAAGAACTGAGTGCCCTTTGCATATTGATTTTAAAAAATCTTAGGGTGAGCTTATTCATTAGTTTCATGTAGAATCTACAGTGTAGATTTTGAAAAGCATAGGGAACAAAATGAAACCTTGCTGGACTTTATGGTGTAGGCACCAACAGAGTCAAGCAGAAATACAGTCGTCCCTTCACATTTGCGGGGGTTAGGTTCCCCAGACCCCTGCGAATGTGAAAATTCCGCAAATAATGACTGCCCTCCCCCTCCCCCGCCAAAGCGACCATGGGGCTTCCAGAGGCCCCATAGTCGCTTTCCCCCCCTCCCTCCCTTCCAAGGCCTTCACGGGGCCTCAGGAGACCCTCCCGAGGCCCCATGGAGGCCTCCCCAGCCCTCCCCCCTCCTTCCCAGAGCCTTCACGGAGCCTTCCAAGGCTCCCTGAAGGCCTCCCCCCTCCCACCCGGGGCCTTCACAGAGCCTTCCAAGGCTCCCTGAAGGCCTCCCCGGCCCTCCTGCCTCCCACCCGGGCCCTTCACGGGGCCTCCCCCCTCCCACCCAGGGCCTTCACGGGGTCTTCCAAGGCTCTGTGAAAGCCTCCCCGGCCCTCCCCCCTCCCACCCAGGGCCTTCACGGGGCCTCCAGAGGCCCCTTGTTGCAGTTTTGGGAGGGCGTGGGGCCCCGGCCTTATAGAACTGTCTATCTATCTATCTATCTATCTATTTCTCTTGGGTATGTTGCCTTTCCCAGTGTGCTGATTGGCTGCTTGGGAAACAATCACCACCTGTATGTAAATTCCCTACCCACTTCACAATCCACTTCTGCCACTCAGTCTGTGGCCCAGATTGGGATCCAGGCAGCCAACTGGTGGTGGCAGCAGGGCAACAGAGCGAGTTACCCTCAACAATTCCGGGAAAAGTGTGGAACGCCGAGAAGGGGGAGAAGGGATTTAAAAAACCACCAGCATACCTTACATGGTGGTAGTGAGCGTAGTGTTTTTTGGGGAGTTTTTTTAATGGTGTATGTTACACCGGGTACAGCTAGTAAGCAGAATTGTACTAGTTTAGATAATCTACTTCATGATAGTCCTTATATGAAATACTAGTTATATCCTGTGTAACATACACCTTCAAACTCAGCCCCCCGCCAGGCATGCACCACCCCCCGGCAGGCACACCCCCCCACCCCACACACCCCTGATGCCAGATGTGTCCCCCCCCCCACTGTCAGGCATGCATCCCCACCCCACTGCCAAGCACCCCGGCCCTGCCCCCCCCACCAGGTTCGCACACCCCCATGCCCCCCGTGCACTCAGGCACACACTACACACACCACATCCCCCTATGCTACTCCCCTCCCCTCTGTGCAACCGTGTTTAGAAAGTACTGAAACCTCAAAAGGTTCCACCCCCAGTGTGCTGATTGGCTGCCCAACAGAGCTTTGATTGGTTGGTCAGTTTCCTAAGTGGCTAATCAGCACATTGGAAGCGGCAACATACCTAAGAACAGTGTGTGTGTGTGTGTGTGTGTGTGTGTGTGTATTCTTCTGATTTTTAAAGTTCATTGAGTTAATGGTGGGCCGTGATCATTGCTAAGTCCAAAATTTATCTATTTATATATTTCATTTATATCCCACCTTTTTCCTTGCACAGGACCCAAGTCCAAAACCTGAGATAAATGGATTCCATGTTTCCACAAAGTTACCTTTTGCTATCTGTTATTTCTCCCCCGTTGTGGCTGAAAGACTGGTGATAAAAGCTTGAGTGGCAAAGGAAAAAAATCCACGTTCATAGTAGTGATAGAGAGAATTGTGTATTCTACACTATTTTTAAAAAAAACCTGAAATTTTTCATTGAGCTAATTTTATTTTTGAAGCCTGTAAAACTGAAGAATTTTCTTTTGTATGTTTGTTTTTATATACATGAATCTGTTTGTTCTTCATGATCTTTGTGCCTAGAGCTAAATAACCCTTGGCAGGAGCCCCACCCTTCTTCTCTACTGCACATACTCCAGCCTGAAAAAAGCTATTCTATCCTCAGTTTTTTTCCATCTGCCTTGAGAGGAACAGGATTCAAAAGTGTTCTCTTCTTCACTAGTTGAGTAGCTTTCTTTCTTATAGTCTTCTCCCTTTCTTAGACAACATTCTTCTTACTTCTGGTTTTCCCCCTTTGTTTTTCTTTTCACTATCTTTTTTACAAAATCTTTTTTTTATGGCCTCTAAGTCTCTTTTTAAAAAACTTATTCTTCCTGTGGTAGGAAAGTCTCTTTGTCAGATTGGCATTCTCAGCTCCTCTTTTGTAGTGTTTAATCTGCTTCAGCTTCACAGGCCCTTCCCACCTCAAGCTCAGTTGTTGAGAGGAATCTCTCACAGTCTCAGATCAAGCAGATTTTAACAGACTGCTTCACTGCAATTCTTCCTCCCTTTCAGCATTTTTGCTGTGGGACCATGGCTCCTGATTGTAATCACTCTGGCTTCAGGGCTTTTTACCTTAGCATCAGTTACAAGCTTGCTACCCACTTTCTCCTCCATGTAGACTATGGTACAAGGGTAACCCCAAGACAGATCCGAGCAACTGATGTAATCATTCAGTGTCTGGCTACAGGCACATAGCCAGACACTTCTCAGATTCCCATGCTCTCTACCAGCTGTGGAATGGCTGTGAGGAGACTGCAGTAATTGATTGATGAGTTGCGGGGAGGGGGGCTTTGGTTGTTGTAGAGAATGGAAAAGAATACCAACTTCTGCAATGACTTTAAATATATATACAGTATATCTAGGGGGGGCATAAGGTGGACTTACGATGGCGTATTTCACTAACAAGATAGCCACAGAGTGGTATATAAAGAAGAAGGTGGAAGATAAAGAAGGTGGAGAAGTAGAAGATGGAAGAGGAGAGAGGGAAAAGGAAGAAAGACGAGAAGAAGAGAAAATGAGGTGCAGGGTTGATCTGGGGATGGCAAATGGGTAGGAGTGGCAAAGGTGAATAAACGGAAGAGAGAAAATGAGGAAAGGCACAATAGGGAGAAAAGGAAATAAAGCGAGAGAGAAAAAGGAGTGAGAAATAAGAAGAGAAAAAATGTAAAAGTAGGGAGGGAGAGGTTTAAAAGAGGTAGATAAAAGAGAGATTGGAGGACAGAATGAGAATAGAAGGGTAGGAAAGGAAAAGAATGGAAGGAAAAGGGAGAGGGTGGGTGTTGGTATGGGAGAAGAAGGACTCCTATAATACCTGTACTGGCTCGGAGAGTAAAAGTATAAGCTTTGTAAAAGGGAGGGGTGGATAGGAAGGATGAAAGAAAAAAGGGGACAAGGAAGAAGAAGGTAGTCTTTTCAATGATATTGTAATACCAGGAGGCGAGCCTGTGTGGTGTAGCAATTTGAGTGTTGGATTAGGGCTCCAGGAGACTAGGGTTTGAATCCCCACTCAGCCATAGAACACCCACTCAGCCGTAGAACCCCCTCCCCGAGTGACCCTGAGCAAGTCACGCTGTCTTAGCCTAAGAGAAAGGTAAACCTCTGAATAAATCTTGCTACAAAACCCCTAGAATAGGGTCTCCATAAATTAGAGTTAACTTGAAGGCATGTAACAATAAAACCAACAGCAACAATACAGGCATGGAGGTTAGAAAGATAGGCTTCATAAAAAGGAGAAGGCCTGGAAGGATAGAAAGAATTAAAAGTGGGTTGCGTGGAAGAGAGGAACTATTTCAATGAGTCTATAATATCAGCATGGATAGTAGTGGTGGTGGTGGTAGTAGTAGAAGAAGAGTAATTTTTAAGGTTTGTTTGCAGTTTTCTTTTTGTTTGAAGCTTGTTCCTGAACATCTTCTCTCTGTTGCAGTTGCTCATAGGGATGTATATTACTGATCTTTCTGGTTCAGTAGAGTCCTTGAAGAGGTATGCCTGGACATAATGGGAGGCGTCCATCTTCGAAGAAGATCTTTATTTGTCTTCTTTGAAGATGACGAATGTAATGATCATCTTTATTTATATGTTTTATATTTATATCTTATTTTTGCATGCTTGGGGGCTTTAGTTGTTTGATGAAATAATCTGTGGTTTTGTAAAATATGTTTATATAAATCCTAAAGAAATGGAATAGGGTAATACTGACATAAAACAATGCTTTTTTCCTTTGCTGCTTCCCTTATGGCTTTTTTGATCTCTTCTTGAACTTAGTAAGATGTCTTTTTTTAAAAAAATCTTTTTATTAAACATGGAAATTCATTCCAATAAAATCTATAAGACACATAAACAAAAAATATAGAATTAAACCATAAACCACACACTTAAACAGCATAAACATATATAATATCGACTAATTATTAATAACTAATAACACTAAAATTACCCCCATACAATCTAACATCCTACCTGACACTACATCTGCTTCAACAAACTTCCAGAATTTTCCATCTTCTACCTTGAAATTTATTTGATACTTTTACTATCCTTGTCTTCCCTTTATATTACATTCGTTTCAAAAAAACTTGGTAAGATGTCTTTTAACTTCTGTGATGTCATGGGTTTGTATTTGAAAATATTTGATTTATTGTGGGTATATTAGTGAATGAGGAGGGGGAGAGAATGGAATGTTGCAGTGAATGCTGAAAATCATTTGAGGAGATTTACATAAGGGTAGTGAATGACATGTGGGAGCTCACTTTACTAAGGTTTGTGTAGAGTGCAGTTAGAAAAGGGTTTGAGTTTAACTAGGGTTGGATTGAGACTTCAGTGCTTGGTAATGGTCTGAGTTAGCTTAAAAGGTGTGAGTGTGTGTGGTGTTTTAAATGTAATAAATTAATCTGCTTTGTTACATTTAACTTTTGTAAATAAAGGTTTGTTTTTGTTTTTATACACTTTTGGCCTCTGAGAGCTTAGATTCAGACAAAGTGTCATGGTGGCTGCATTAAATATAGAGGGATAGTATTAATTAAAGACAGAAGTTTCATACATCATCATAGGTACCTTGAGGGCATTTAGGTGGTCCCCAAAGTTGGCATCACAGAGGAGGGGATCAGGGCAAGCCCTCACTCTTGGTACTTGAAGTGAGCAGCATGGAGGTCTTCACCACTGGTGGCTTAGAGGGTAGAAGCCCCGTATTTGGCCACAGTGGTAGGATTGCCTAAGAGGAAACCTCATAGTGCGATTGCCCAAGTGTAAAACTCACAGTTGGTGGGATAAGGGATGGAAACCCCCCACATTTGGTGACCACAACAGTGGAATAAAGGGTAGAACCTTTATATAAAGGATGAAATCCTACATTTGGTGGCATCTGCAAGATTGCCTGAGGAGAAAGCCCACAATTAGTGGCAGAGGTAGGATTAGGAGTGAAATCCCCACATTTGGAGGCAGCAGTGGGATTGCCTGAGGGGGAACCTCGCAACCTTTTGCCGGTTTTTAGTAGTCATTCAGGTAAAGAGCAAAGGCGATATCTGCTTCTGAGGTTTCACAATTAGGGAAGATCTCATTTATTACTTTGGTTGCTAGGCTTTCAACTGTCTCTTTTCTTTTTTATTTTTTTATCCTTCTGATTTTTAGGTTACAACCTCTGCTTAATTTTTCAATCATTAGCCCTAGGTATCTAGAGAGATCTTGGCCGCTATATTGAGTATGTGTTTTTTGTTTGCCTATTCGTTTAAATACTCATTTAATAGCTCTGTTAGCTGTGGCTGTTATTTCTTTCATGTTATTTGTAATTCATTCCATATTTTCTTTTAATTGGTTTATTATTTCCTTCCGTTCAAGTCTAAGTCACTTTTAAGTTGTTGGAATTGCTCAGATATTTCATCCATAGTATTGGAATCCTTCTGGAGTTTTTTTGCATTCTTGACTACCAGGTACCCAGTGTTGTCTCAGTTCCCTGAAATAACATCCTTGATATCAGATTCAAAGCCCCACTTTAATTGTCACTTCAGTTGTCAAAACATTTGAACCCAGGGCTTTGATTAAGTTCAATTTCTTCCAGAGGATTCTCAAATGGATATAATTTGCAGTTCTAAAGAACAAATTCCCTTTAAATTGTGTTTGAACTTTTTACAACCTTCTTATAACCACTAATGCTGATTTCCTTTTTTAAAACCACTTCTGCACTTAATAATTGCCCTGCTCCAATGTCCCCCTGAAGACCTTAAATACCCTAAAGACACCAAATCCCATCTGGTCTTGGAAGCTAAGCAATACCAACCCTGCTTTGTACTTGGATGGGAGACTGCCAGTGAATACCAGGTATTGTAGGCTGTATTTCAGAAGAAGGAACTGGCAAAGCAAAACAAAACAAAACCACTTGTGAATATTCCTTGCTGAAGAAAACTATGAAATTCATGGGGTCACCATAAGTTGACAGGTGACTTGAAGGCACCTGCACAAACATACACAATGCCACTCTTGAAGTTATTTCAGTTTTTTTAAAAATCCCATTATTTTTCTCAAAAAAACCACATCTACCATTACTTTTTTATGTTTTCTATTATCATCTCCTCAGATGCCAAGATTGACAAAGAGATCAATCACAGATTAGCAATGGCATATAGCGCATTTGAAAGACTTTACAAAAGAGTCTGGAGTAATAAACACCTGAGGCGAAGCACAAAAATCAATGTGTATAGAGCCATTGTACTGTCTATTCTCCTTTATGGATCTGAAACATGGGTCACCTATCACCACCACTTATGACTCCTTGAATGCTTTCATCAGTGCTGTATACGCACAATCCTAAATATACACTGGACTGACTATGTGATGAATGTTGCTATCCTTGAGCAAGCAGGGATCACCAGCATTGAGGCCATGATATTGAGAACACAGCTGCGCTGGGCAGGGCACGTTTCTAGGATGGAGGAACATCGCCTCCCCAAAATAGTACTCTATGGTTAACTCGCCACGGGTCAGCGTAAGAGGGGCGCTCCAAAAAAGCGATACAAGGACTCCCTGAAACAACATCTAAGGCTCGGCCAAATTGATCACCAACAATGGTCCGCCCTGGCCTCACATCGGGAGGCATGGAGACGCACTATCCACAATGCTGCAGCCTTATTTGAGAACTTACGCCGAACAAGTCTTGAAGAGAAACGACAACGCAAAAAGAATCACAACCCGGAAACATCACCCAAGGAGACCTTCTGCTGTGCTTTTTGCAACCGGACTTGTTTATCTTGGATTGGCCTTTTTAGTCATCAGTGCGCTTGCAGAAAGCGCAGGATGAGTCCTTCCTGAATCTTCGTTTTTGAAGAAAAGCCAGAGATTTCCATGATATCTGTATAAAGTCTTTGCCCCTCAAATAAACGAAAAGTTCTGTATTTTTTAAGAAGTTACCTTTCTGGAGGAGTCTATCCTTCAGAAAATGTGATGAAACTGAAATTTTCTTTACAGTGAACATTGCTTGTAATACCTTAATAGGTAACAATGTAATTTAACCTAATTTGTGACTGTTATAATCTTCTATGTTAATTTAAACTATGTATTATTATACTAAAGTTGGTATAATCAAATATTCATATAATTATATATTTATATATAATACATATACATTAAGTAATTAAACATTTTGTTGTTGCTAACTGCCATCAAGTCAACGTTGACTTATGGCAACCCTATGAATAAGAGACCTCCCAGTCACCCTGTTATCAACAGCCCTGCTTAGGTCTTGCAAATTCAGGGCCCTGGCTTCCTTCATTGAAACTTTTTACAATGGCTAATTATCTTGTTAATTGAGTTGAACTTTTTACATTGATTAATTATTAGTAAGTAACTCAGATGTGGTTCAGAAGGTGTCAAAATGAGCAGGTTCCTCCTAACCTCTCATTCTGTTCCTAGGGTTTCTCTGCACTATTACAGAATTCTTCCTCATTCTACTGCCAAAGATAACTGCCAGACAATTCCAGTCTTCCTTTTTAGGTGAATAGTGAGTGGTAGCAGCACAGCTATAGGCTTCCTTGGATGATGCTGATCACCCCTGGTTTTGGTTCAGAAACCGCTTCAGCCACTTTAGCGGATGATTATGCCAGGAATTGGAGAAGGTGATTATGTCCCTGCTGTACCTCTTGACAGCATATGTGATATCATTAATTATGGTGTATTTCTGGACTATTTAGCTGATATTGGACTGGGAGCACTGTTTTATAGTGGTTACAGTCCTGCTTGGCTGGAAGTTTGGAAGACTTTTGTTTGAACTTATGCCTTTTAGTTTCAGGACTCAATTTTGTTCATTTAACAGCTGGAGTTTTAGGGTTGTGTTCCACCACTATGCTTATGGTATCCAGCTTTAGCTTTCATTTTTATCTTATGTTGAACAAACAATAAAAGAATCACTGTCTATGCAGTAAAGTACTGCATTTGAGTGAATAAACTGAGGCCCAATCTATACAAAATGTTCTCTTAGTCAGAGTGTTCAGAGTTTTCTGGATGGGTTGTGCAGCTTTCTCTGAAGGACCAGGTTTGCCACTTAGGCATACCTCTGGACCCAGCACTGCTCCTGAAGGTTGAGGTGGTTGTAGTGACCAAGAGTTCTTTCTCTATCTTCATTTGATGCAATAGTTATGACCCTTCTTAAGGTGGGTGCATTTGGCCACAAGAATACATGCATCTCAGTTACATTAATATAATGGGACTGTCTCTGAAACATGTTTGAAGGCTATAGCTATAGTAGTGGTAACTAGTCACTGTGGTAGACAAACTGTTTGGTGTGTACTGTGGAGACATATATCATTCACATTGGGTCTGTTTTGGCTTCCAGTATATTTCTGAGCTCAATCTAATGTGCAGGTTATAACTTGTAGATACCTAAATGGCTTAGAGCCAGAATATCTGAAAATTATGAGACTCTGGAATATGAGATTTTAAAAGAAGGCCTTGCTGTGTGTCCTGTCACGCAAGAGGTAAGATCAGCACATCTAATATGGAACTTTCTTCCATTCTTCCTCTATTCTTACTGAGATTCCAATAGACATTCCAGACTGTATAATATTGTCAAACTTTGGGTTATAAAATGGCTTTAGTCTGTTTACAGAATTTTGTAGGGTGATGGCAGGAACAATCCCTTTAGCATTGGGAACCTAGGACCTCCCAGCAGGAAGCAGGAAATTGATCTATAGCCTTGTGGGATTTGGATCCTTTGTTCTCTAGTCCTCCAGTTCCACAAGACCAGTTCAACTTCCTGCTTCGCCCAGCAAGGACAGGTTTCTTAACTCCTCTGGAGTTTTGACTTTCTTTCCCCCTCGCCACCAACCCTTCTCCTCCCAAGAACCTCTTATCCAACAGACCCACTTTAAAAAAAAAAAAATCTTTTCCCCCTTCTTCATCCCCTCCTCTACCGGCTGCCTCCCACTCCACCACTGCTCCCCCACTCGCCTTTACTGTTTTCCTGCCGCTCCACGCTCCTCGCCTACCGCTGGTAGCAGGCATGGAGGGAAACAAAAGTGCCACAGCAAGCAGCAAGCAGAATGCCGCAAGGCAGCAGCAAGCAGCAGCCATGGAGATCCCCAGCCCCCAAAATGGTGGCACTGGAGGGACCGCGAAGATGGGGCTCGCCTCCGCCTCCTCTAGCCACCAGTCCATTCTGGTGGCCCAGAGGAAGGCAGCCAAGGAGGCAGAGAAGGCGCTCACCAGTGGCCGCTCCGGGAGCGTGCCCAAGGCAAAACAGCCCCAGCCACGACTCAGGGAAGTGGCAAGGGGCGAGCAGCAAGAGAGCCAGGGAGCTATGGGGGCTGAGGTGTCCTCCCCACCCCACCTGTACCTCTCTTACAGGTGGCAGAGACTATGGAGAGACTCACAGAGCCCTGGAAAAGGTAAGAGGGGCCCTGACAGGGGAGGAGCTGTGCCAGGTCATTACGGAGGGATTTCCCAAGCGCAACCTTGCCGCTGCTACAGCAGCTGCGGCCAGGCGGCACATGCGGACGGCAGCGTCCTCCAGCGAGAAGGAGAGCAATGGGGACCTAATTGATGTCTGTGGGGGGAAGAATCCCCAGACGAAGATCAGGCGGAATTGGAGGAGACCCAAGACCGGGAAAACCCAGGGGACTCTGAGACTGAAGGGAGGGGGGAGCCTGGCTCATTCAAGAAACAGATAATCAGGCTGGTCCTCCAGATACTCTCAGATGCCCTCCTATCAGACCAGGAAGGCTCCCTTCCCAGCACCTCAGGTGCCAACAGGCAGTCGGGGGGACGCACAGGGACCTCCAGACCAAGAAAGCAGGTGGCAGCTGGCAAGGCAGTGGGGGCCCAAGGGTCCCAGACAGGGAGATCCCAAGCCACCACCCAGCTACTGTGGCATACAGGGGTGGATCAGCCCCCTCCACAAATGCATAGCAAGAAGAGGAAGGCTCCCCCCTCGAGACACTCATCTGAGGAATTGGGTGAGTCCTCAGAGGGGGAAGGCCTGATTCTGGAGACCTCAGTGGGGGACAACCCCACGGGGGACACAGATGAGATCATTGCAGCAGGCAAGGAAGAGGGGGAGCTACTGATTCTTACACTTCAGAACCAGAAATCACATATAGTATCTTCCAAGGAGATAAATTCATATACCTTCTGAACAAGGCACTGACAGCACTAGAGATCCCACCCCCTGTTGCCCAACAGGACAACACCGAGGATCCCCAGACCCCTAAAAGCGAAAAGGTGGCGGCACTCATGCCTTCAACCAAGCCAAAGAGGCCCCTCTTCCCCTTCCCAAGAACCTTCTGGAACCTAGTTTCCAAAAAATAGGACAAGCCTGCCACTGGCAGACAGGGCATGGCTGCAGCCCAGAGGTTCTACAGCTTCCCCAAGGAGGTGCTAGACAGGTTGAAGAGCCTGGTAGTCGACCGGCCAGTGGTCTCCCCATGGTCAATTCTTTGGTGCCCAAGGAAGGTGAGGGGTCCCTCAAGGACCTCGACGAAAAGAGGGCCAATGGTGCCCTGAAGAAATCGCACAAAGCTTCAGCCCTGGGGATCAGGGGATCATTAGTTACAGCTCTGACATCTAGAGCAGCCATTATTTGGCTGCAAGAGGTCATGGAAGCACAGGATCTGGACACCAGGACCCTGCACAAGGCATTTAACAGGATTCAACATGTGCTGCACTTCATTGCAGATACTTCACAGGACTCGTTGAAATTCGCAGCCAGGGCAGCAGGAGCAGCCAACCTGGTACGAAGGTCGCTCTGGATCAAACACTGGGATGTGTATGCTCAGTCCAGAAATGCCCTAGCCACCTCAGCCTTCGGGGACCAAACTGTTTGGCGAAGAAGCACTCAAAGACATTTTGGTGGAGACGAAAGATAAGAAACAAGCCATGCCCTCAGCAAGCCGAAAGCAAGACAAGAAAACACCAAGGTGTTCCTTTCAGTACTCCAACTCCTTTCACCATTTCAGGGGCAACAGCAGACGGGACTACTGTTCCTCTAGACCAGCATGGTCAAAGACCAACTACGTCATACGACACGCACACTTCTCCAACTCAGCCACAAGCTGCAGAAGGGGAACCCAGATGCAGAGGGGGTTCCTCCTGCCAGCAATCCTGACTCGGATACAATCCCAGTAGGCGGAAGGCTGTCAAATTTCCTGGACTTTGGGTCGACCTCCACCACAGACAGATGGGTCCCACAGCTACAAGGTGGAGTTTACACAAGACCAAGGAACTGGTTCCTGCCCGCCCCAGTCCCATCCAACCCACGGAAATCAAGGAACCTCAGGACAGCCATAAACCACCTACCGGAGATAGACGCTATAGACGAAATACCAACCTTGCAATGTTTCTCAGGTGTGTACTCTTACTTCTTCACAGTACCCAAAAAGGATGGGAGTCTCAGGTCAGTCTTAGACCTAAAATTCACAAACTCCTACGTTACATACAAGTGTTTCCAGATGGGAGCCCTGTTGTCAATAAGGGAGGCGGTTCAGGAAGGAGACTTCCTAGCTTCCTTGGACTTATCAGAAGCATACCGCCACATCAAGATGCATCCCGACAGCAGAGAGTTTCTCAGGTTCGCGTTTGGGGAAGAGCACTTTCAATTCAGAGTGCTCCCCTTCAGACTCTTGACAGTCCCCCTGAATGTTCACCAAGGCAATGGTGGTGCTGATAACACACCAAAGGATCAAGGGGATACATCTATATCCCTACCTGGACGATATTCTTCTGAGAGTGCCCACAAAGGCCAAGGCTCAGAGGGACTTGCAGGAAACAATCACCTGCCTACAAAACCACGGCGTCATAATAAACTTCAAGAAAAGCACGCTAGTCCCATCACAACGTATAGTCCATCTAAGGGTGCAATTGGACATGGTGAATTACTGTGTCTCCCTGTTGAGAGAACGACAGGTGACTCTACAATGGGAAGCTGTGGAAATAAGCAGAAAGCAAAGAGCTCCCATCACAACCCTCGTGAGCTTATTTGGCGTGATGATCTCTGTGATACAGGTGGTGCCATGGGCCACATTCCACTCCAGACCCTTGCAGACCCTGCTTCTGCTGCACCAGGAACAAATAGCGCAGAAGGACAACTTCCCACTGGACATTCCCCCCTCACTGAAGGAGTCCCTCCAGTGGTGGACACAACCGAAGAACCTCGCTGGGGGTCCTCCCCTGACCATCAGTCAGCAAGTTGTGGTCATGTCGGATGCAAGTCTCAGAGGATGGGGAGCCCATTGCCTAGACCAGGTGGCCCAAGGGACATGATTGAAAGAGGAACAATGTCACAGCATAAACTGGCTGGAGCTCAGGGTGGCACGGCTAGCCCTGGCACACTTCTCTCACATTCTGAGGGACCAGCATGTCCTGCTCCTGACGGACAACACCACAACCCGTTCGTACATAGAGAAACAAGGAGGCTCCAGGTCGAGGTCCCTGCACGCAGAGGCAGAGACACTACTCCACTGGGCAGAGTCAACAGTTCTCTCACTGTCGGTGCAACATTTCCAGGGAGAAGCGAACGCGCAAGCTGATTTCCTAAGCAGGCACACAGTACTACCAGGAGAATGGGAGTTAAACGAGGAAGTCTTCCTTCACATCCAAAACAGATTCAGGGAGATGTCAGTGGATCTCTTCGCAACATTTCAGAATGCCAAGCTGGCGCAATTCTTTGCCCAGTTTCCCCACCAGGGAGTGGAGGGACTCGATGCCCTGCGCTCTTCATGGCAAAAGGTTTGCTTTACCTCTTCTTTCCATCCCTTGATAGGGAGGGTGTGCAGGAAAATTCGACAGGAAGGGCTGCAGGTGGTCCTCATTGCCCCACACTGGCTGCAGCGCCCATGGTTCTTGGATCTGATAGAGATGTCGGTCAGGCCCCCCATGAGACTCCAGCCATGGCCGGATCTTCTGCATCAGGGGCCAGTCAGGCACCCCAATGTGACATGCCTGCAGCTGATGGCATGGAGACTAAGCGGTGAGCTCTGAGGGAGTGCGGGTGATAGCCACACTCCTAGCCTCCCACCGACTGTCAACCAAGAGGATATACCAGGCCACGTGGAGTACCCAATGTAACATTTTGTTTCAGTTGTTGCATATCACATTGGGGACCCTGGTGGGCAGAAAAGTGAGGTGTACAAGTAAACGCATCAAATAAATAATAGTTGCTTGTTCTTAAAGCATTCTCCTCCTTTGAAACTGTTTGCTAACCTGTTTAATTGTCAAGGTGGGTTCCCCCCCGCAATCTCTTTGCAATGCCTAGCGAGCATCAAAAGGGCAGTTTTAAGTAATGAAAGTGCCATGTCTGTAATATCTTTCTGTTCTGTTGAGTGGGTTGGATTTTGTGATTTAAGCAAGGGTACCAAGGGGAAGGAAAACTGAAGTAGGTTTGACATAACTGTAAAAGAAAATCAAACTTGTATTAGGAACATTTTCACCCTTTATGCTTTGTTTCCCTCTGCCAAGAATAACAGGAAATAGACATGCAGCCATGCTATTTTTAAATTATTCTTCTGCCCCATGTTTTAGAGTCTGGTGTGGCCTGTGGTGGGTCGTGGGGGCTGCAAGTTGGTCTTAGACTCCCAGAGCTTGCTCATATCTGGCTGAAAGATAACACCATCATAAAATATTTCCCAAGCAGTTATGGTTTTATTTTAATACCTCCCAATTTCACTTTGTACTGTTTCACCACCACCACAGACAGGAGTGACTCTCTTCCAGACCTGTGTCTCATATTCTGTTTCTGCAGAGCCACACATCATTCCTTTTGAACCTAAGCATTCTGAATGCCATCAACTGTATCTTCTTGTTTGGGTGTGTGTGACAGGTGGTGGAGGTATTCTGCTGATGCTCCACTAGTATTCCTCAAGGGAAACTGAGGCTGTATTCTATAGACCTGCAAAAGTATAGCACAAATGTTGGCAGTGATGTTGGGAGGCTTTGAAAGAATATTTGTTCTGTGCCTTCAAGTCATTTCCAACCTATGGCGACCCTATCACAGGGCTTTCTTGGCAAGATTTGTTCAGAGGGGGGTTGCCTTTGCCTTCCTCTGAGGCTGAGAGAATGTGACTTATCCAAATTCACCCAGTGGATTTCCATGGCTGAGCAAGGATTTGAACTCTGGTTTCCAGAGTCATAGTACAACACTCACCATTATACCAAATTGACTCAGTTTGAAGGAATACAGTAGGACCACTGTATCCACTGATTCAGTTATCCAGGGGACACATAACAGCACACCATAGAGTCTCCTGGAAAATGTGTCCTCTAAGTCCTCCAAGGCAACGCTATGGTATTTTAAACCGGAAGTCCCATTATTTTCAATTACATTCACTATTTGCAGTTTTTAGTATCCACGCCTCCCTAGAACCAATCCCCAGTGGATACGGGGGTCCTACTGTATAGCCTTTCCCAAAAGAGCCATCTATAGGCACTTAAATAATAGTCTTAGAATGAGGTACCAGGCTTTTATTATCTCCTTCCTTGAAGATACCTCACAGCTGTACTACTTATTAGAATATTTTATTCATAACAAGTAGTGCTCAAGAGAGTACAGAAGTGTGGAATGTTCGTTTAAGTTCAACTTCACAGTTTTTTATGTAGATTTTTGTAGGAGTAAAAACTGTAATGCTGGTGGAGTGAAAAGCTCCAAGAAAACCCACATCACTGCCCCCAAAGTCCGCAAAATTGTCCCCTCCAGCTTCTTAGGAAGCATTGGGGGCTTTTTGTTGCAAAACTTGTTTCGGTTAAAAAAAATGGTTTTGGAATGGAACCGATGGAGGGGATGTGGTCCTGCAAGGACCCCTTGGAGTCAGTGTGGTCTCCTATTCTCCAACCGTTAGCCACCTCAGGTAAGGTAATGATGCTGATTCTTCTTGGCCATAGTGATCCTACAAGTTGCCATTTAAGTAAATTTGACTCCTCTCCTGTCTAGGAGGATGATTGCCAGCTTGACATGGGAGGACATAATCTGGGTTTTTGTCCCTCAATGTTTATTATGGATGGTATCATTTTAATAAAATTAACAAACAAATAAGTGGCAGCCTGTATTATTATTTTTTCAAGGCATTAATTTTCTCTCTGCTCTGGAGCCCCAGGAGCACATCTCCTAAGACAACCAAATTGAAGCTGCATCATTTATTATGTTCTGAAGCTCATCCATAGATCAGTGAAACCTCCTTCTGACCTTTGGTCCAATACTTGGCCTGGATTTTCTTGGGCTTTGTCTGAGGTGAGTCCTGATCAGACTCCTCTTCTTCCATGGATGGGTTTAGGGAATGGTGTTTTACCAATCACAGCAGGTAAACCACACAACCAGTGCTGCAGGATAGAAAGTTTCCTGTGAGTTCTGCTGAGACTGAGAATGGAATTCCAGGGGTTATTTCTGTCCCCTCCCCTAGGAAAGTATGGGACATCTTTTTGATGTGCAGGGTTGAGAATGATTTACCTTCACTGAACACTCTGCTTCATATGATGTAAACAAATATGGTTCCTGAGGGCAATAATGTGTGGCCTCAGGCATGCAGTTGCAAGGGGGGCAGGGAGCACATATTGAACACAATGGGAGAGATCTCTCCAGGGTCACTGCTCAGTGAGTGAAATGATGTGTGCCTTGCAGTTGTCAGTTGTAATTTCCCAGAAATAATTAACTAAGTAGCAAGATTTAAAAAGGCAGTTCTTTATCCATGTTGCATGTCATTGATTTGTAACACTGAGGTTGTAAATGTCAGAGTATCCTATAGAGAGTAAAAAGATGTGTTGAACATGAAGTTGTGCCTTGATTTTAAATGAGCATTTAAAACTGGTTCTTCTCTAGAAACAATGTTGAAGCATAGCAGTCTGCCTTGAGAGAGAAGATTGTTCAGTGGGATAGGGAAGGGACTAAGTCCAAGTACAGGTTGTGGTTGGAGAGCTTGTTTGGGAAAGGCATCATCAAGAGCAAGTTAAGCTGTGGACAAAGTTCATCTTCTGCCTGCTCTCTTATCTCTTTCTTCTGTTATTTAGCAGTGGCGTGGGTGGGGCCCAGAAACAAGCCAGGGATATGGTGGGATTTCAGGTTTAGATGCAAGGACAAATAATGGTTAAACAAACAAGAATATGTAAGCCAACATCATGATCATGATTTTAGGTTGTGGTTGTTTTTTTTTTGTTTTTTTTTGGTTGAACATTAAGTGACAGAAGAATATTAAGTGACAGTAATATGTTCAGGCATTCAAATTAAGCATGATTTTGTTGACCATATCCTAGTGTTTTGTTGCAAATGTAGCCATTGTCTTGACTTATGATTTTTTTTATTTTGAGATTTTGTCTGTATTACTATGAGAAGTAGAAATTACTTCTCTTCAAATCAGAGATCAGCAACTGTAGCATGCCTGGGTCCGCATTTATGTCTCTGGGGACTACATAAACTATTGAAAAATAAAACAAGCCCCCCCCCCAAAGCATCTGAAAGTCTACTTCTGGTTCTCAAAAATTACTATTTTTGATGTTAAACAGTACAAGGAAGCCTTGCAACCTATTTACAAGATAAGTTGTTGCACCCGGAAGCTTCCAGGAACAGTAATCCACTCTCTTTTCAGAAGAAGATTGGTCTGGAGATTCTAGATGTGTTGAGGGTCACAAAAACATCCTTGGGGTTTATTATTTTTTTAACCCCTGTTTTATATGAAACGCCTTTGCCTCCAGGTCTACAAAGGCAGCTGTGGGTTCCCAGATGCTGCTCCTCTTCCCCTGAACCACCTGGCTGCCCTGGTGCACTTGCCTCCATCATAATCTAGGGGATGATGGGTGCTTCTTTTCCACTGAGTGCTGAAAGACAGCTGATTGTCTCCCAATCAGTGGCTGGAGGGGGTTGACTGTATTTGGGAGCCTCTGTCTGCCCTTGCACAGCCAGTGAAGAACAGCTAGGTCCCCAAACACCAGCACAGATCCATTGGCAGAGATTTACTCTCCATCAGCTGTCCGTTGAATTTCTCGCTAAATGCACTCACGTGCATTTTAAATATCTTACATGGAATATTCAGATGTCAAAATTCATACCTCATACCAGGACTGAACAGATGGGGAGATGAAATTTTACAGAGTGATTTTCAGGGAGACAGAAGGAAAGCAGCACTGGTACTTGAATATAGGCCAAATAATAGAGTTCCTGTTTAGAAAAAGGAGACATTTGCGTTATGTGTGAAGTTAGTATGCATTGTTGTTGTTAACTTTATACCTCCATTTTCCTCTAAACTGAGGTTCAAAGTGGCTTATAATTTACAACTACAATATCATTCTTAAGAGAATACTTTATGAAACATTTGAGAAGCATTGTATTGTTGCTCTTGTTTTCTTTTTTTTAAGACTATATCCCTAGATAGATGCTTACCCTAAAAGTATATTAAAGTATTCATTATAGAATCGTAGAATCATAGAGTTGGAAGAGAACACAAGGGCCATCTAGTCCAACCCCCTGCCATGCCCAGCACAGAATCCTGTGGCACCTGCTAGCCCACATGTTACTTTTCTGCAACAATATCATGGGGACTCCAAGAGGTGACATGATAGCCATGTTTAAATATTTGAAGGGATGCCATACTGAGGATGGAGCAAGCTTGTTTTCTGTGGCTCCAGAGACTAGGACTCGGATCACTGGACTCAAACTACAGGAAAAGAGATTCCATCTAAACATTAGGAAGAACTTCCTGACAGTAAGAGCTGTTCGGAAGTAGAATACACTGCCTCATAGTGTGGTGGAGTCTTCTTCTTTGGAGGTTCTTAAACAGAGGCTGGATGGCCATCTGTCAGGAATGCTTTGATTGTGTATTCCTTCATGGCAGGGGGTTGGACTGAATGGCCCTTGAGGTTTCTTCCAACTCTATGATTCTATGGCCTTGTCGAAGGCCTTACTGAAATCAAGCAACACTATATCCACAACATTCCCTTCATCTACCAAGTTTGTAACTCTTATAAAAGAAAGAGATAAGATTATTCTGGCCTGACTTGTTTTTGAGAAACCCATTTTGACTTTTAGTGATCACAGCATTCCTTTCTAAGTGCTTATAGACTGTCTGTTTAATGATCTGCTCTAGAATCATATTGCTAAAAACACACAAAAGTTGCCAATAAAATAGAATTAAACTCTTCACAGTACTAAAACAATTTAAAACATACACCTAAAAAGGATGAAAAACATTTTGGGGGCGAGGGAAACCCATTCCACAAAAACAATACAGCACCCTCTCTGTTGTAAGCTACCTTGAGTCTCAGACTGAGAAAAAGGCAAGATACCAACAACAACAATAATAATCATACCTTGAGTTTTAAAAGGCTGTCAGAATTTTTTTTTAATTGCCTGCTGAAGGAAAGAAAGCAAGGAAAGGACCATTCTGGCCTCTCTTGTAAGAAAGTTTGAAAACCTGGGGCAGCCACCAGGAAGTCCTTATCTCATGTCCCCACCAGCCATACCTGTGAAGGTGGTGGGTCTAAGAAAACAGTTGCTTCTGAGGATCTCAGGGCCTGGGCAGGTTCATACAAGGAGTTATGATCTTCTAGATAGCCTGGACCTAGGCTATATAGGGCCTTATAGATCACAGCCAGCACTTTGAGTTTTGCCTGGATACAGATTGGCTATTGTAACAATGGACTTACATGGTCCCTTACTATGCTACAGTTAACACTCTTGCTGCAGCTCTTTGTATCAGCTTAAATTTCTGAACTTCAAAGGTAGCCCCATGTAGAATGTTTTAATTTACAGTAATCCAAATGTAACTGAGACAATACCATGGGCAGATCAGGCATCCCCAGGAATGGACACAGTTGGCACACAACTTTTACTCCTGGTCACCCTAGTCACCCCAGAAATCTGGGCCTCAGCTGAGTCCAGGAATAAAACCAAATTGTGACCTGCGTCTTCCAGGTTAATGTTGCCTTATCCAGGACAAGTCAAATCCCTATTCCCTGATCTGCCTTTTGACCAACTAGGAGCACCTCTGTCTTGTCTGGATTAAGCTTCAACTTGTTCCCTTTCATCCAGTCCATTCTGTAGGGTGAGATGGCAGGAAGAATCCGTAAGCATTGGGAACTTAGGACCACCCGGAGAAGCAGGAAGTTGACTCATGGTCTTGTAGAGTTTAAACTCCTTTGTTCTCCTCCACAAGGTCAATTCAACTTCCTGCTTCACCTGGAGAAGATCAGGATTTCACTCTTCCATCTTCTTTCTACTCTTTTTCTACTCTTTCTACTCTTTTTGCCTTGCCCCCCCACCGCAGCCCCCCTGCTTTTAGCCCTAATTCCTTAAAAAAAAACACCTCCGTTTTTCCTCACCCTGCTCCGCACCTTCTCCCCCCCCCTCATTGTCTGTCTTCATCCCCGCTCACCTATGCTGGTATGGGATCGTCTAAGGGAGCGGCCAGGAGCAAGCAGCATGCCGCGAGTGGGCAGCAAGCAGCAGACTTGGATCCCAGAGTCCCTGCCATGGTGGCTCGGAGGGAACCACGTGGGCTGATTCCTCCTCGTCCAGCCACCTGGCACTCCTGGTGGCTCAGAGGAAAGCGGCCAGGAAAGTGGAGGAGGCCCTGGCCGGAGGCAGTCTGCAGAGAGCACCGAGAACCAAGCCGCATCAGCAGCTGCAAAAGGAAAAGGTGAAAGGGCACCGGCCGATCCGCTCAGGAAGTTGCCAGGCAACGCCAGTGAGCTGCGGGGGCCAAGGTCTCTTCCCCGCCCCTCCGGGCCTCTCAGAACCACGCAGGAGACCAGGAGGATGCACGGCATGGGGCCAGAGCCTCAGGACAGGTATGAGGGGCCCTGTCGGGGGAGGAACTGAGGAAGGTCATCCTGGAGTCCTTCCTGAAGTGTGATCTGGGAACGGTAAAGGTGGCTGCCCGCAAAGCCCCAACTTTTAATGCAGCAGAGGTCTTCTCCAGCTAGGAGGAGAACCTGGGGGACGAGTTGGGGGCACAGGGGGAAGAAATCCCTGAGGTAGTCCAGGAGGAAGAGGAAGAGGACCCCCAAGTCTCGGACAACACTGGGGACCCTGAGGACGAAGTACCAGGAAATAGCTACCTGAGCAGGGGGAGGCCATTTGTATGGCACTCCAGATGTTGTCGGACGCCCTCCTGTCCGACCAGGAGGGTATGTTTTCATCCATCGCTGCTTCGTCGCGTTCATCCAGACGGAACCAGACCATGGCCTGTAAACTCAAGCGAACATGGTCCCCTACAACCAGAGCAAGGGCCCTGGGAAACCAGAAGGGGGGGTCATGGGGGGATGCGCAGGTGGTCACCAACAGGGGGGAAGGCCGCCCCCACACCCAGCCACCCTCCAGGAATAGAAAGTCTCCTCCCTTGAGGCACTCTTCTGAGGAGTCGGGGGAGTCCTCTGAGGGAGAGGGCCAGATACTGGGGGCCCTGGGAGCGGAGGACCCTAGCGGGGATCCTGACGATGATGCTACACGTGGCAAGGAAGAAGGGGATCTCTCTGATTCAGAAACCTCTGAACCAGAGATTTCTGAAAGGATTTTTCAAGGAGACAGATTCTCCTATCTACTTAGCAAGGCCCTCGCGACCCTGGAGATCACACCTCCAGCCTTGCAACAAGACAGGGGATCCACAGGGGATCCCAATCCCCATAAGAGTGAGAAAGTGGCGGCAGTCATGCCCTCAGCTAGGCTAAAGGGTCACTTGTTCCCATTTCCAGGCGCCTTCTGGAACCTGGTAGCAGAAGAGTAGGACAAACCCGCCTTGGGGAGAAGAGCATTCTCAGCAGCATAGAGGTTCTACAGTTTCCCCAAGGATGTTATAGATAAACTCAAAGTACCAGTGGTCAACCAGCCGGTGGTCTCAATGGTCTCCAATTTGCTTGTGCCTAAAGAGGGGGAAGGCTCCCTAAAGGACCATGATGAGAAGAGAGCCGACGCATCCCTCAGAAAATTGCATGAAACTTCAGCCCTGGGGATCAGGGCATCATTGGCCTCCACAATCATCTCACGAGCAGCAATCATCTGGCTCTAGGATGTCATGGAAACACAAGACCTGGATACCAAAACGCTTCACAAGGCCTCCAGAGAATCCAGTTTGCACTATATTTCGTAGCAGATGCCTCCCAGGACCTGCTAACGTACTCAGCCAGGGTGGCAGGAGCCTCTACCTTGGCGCGCAGATCCCTATGGATCAAACAGTGGGACGTGGACACAAAACCCAGAAATGCCTTGGCAACAGCAGCTTTCAAGGGGACCAAGTTGTTTGACGAAGATGCCCTCAAAAACATACAGGTTGAGACAAAGGACAAAAAGCAAGCCATGCCTTCAGCAAGTCGGAAACAGGACAAAAAAAGTGGAAAACTTCTCTTTCAGTATTCCAGCTACTTTCGTCACCTCAGGGGCAACGGCAGGTGGGGAGACTTTTGCTCTTCCAGACTGGCCTGGTCCAAGATGAACTACGTCATTTGACACTCATCCTTCGCCAATTCCTTTACAAACAGCAGAAGACAGTCCCAAGCCCAAAGGGGGGCGCACATGACTCCAGTAGGAGGAAGGATGTCCAGGTTCCTAGACTCCCCTCAGACAAATGGGTCCTGAACACCATAGCTCAGGGCTACAAGGTGGAGTTCAACTCAAGGCCAAGGAACCGGTTCCTCCCAGCCCCAGTCCCAGACAATCCAAGGAAAGCATCAGACCTCAGGACAGCCATCAACCACCTGCTGGAAATAGAAGTCATAGAAGAGGTACCCACATCCCAACGTTTTTCAGGGATATAGTCTTACTTCTTTATGATACCCAAAAAGGACAGAAGCCTCAGGTCAGTGCTAGACCTGAAGTACACAAACTCGTGTGTTACCTACAAGCGTTTCCAGATGAAAACACTCATCAATAAGGGAGGCCCTTCAGGAAGATTTCCTGGCATCCCCAGACCTCTCAGAAGCCTACCTATACATCAAGATGCACCCAGACAGAAGACAATTCCTCAGATTCGCATTTGGGGAATTCCAATTCAAGGCTCTTCCCTTCGGCCTCTCAACAGCACCCCGAGTGTTCACAAAGGTGCTGGTAGTACTAATAGCACACCTGAGAACCAAAGGGATACATCTGTATCCCTACCTGGAAGACATTCTATTGCGGTCCCCCTCCAAGATCAAGGCAGAAAGGGACCTGAGATATACAATCAACTGTCTACAATGCCAGGGGTTCCTGGTGAACTTCAAGAAGAACATAGTCACCCCTTCGCAATCAGTAGTACATCTGGGCATCCAACTGGACACAGCAAATTACCAGATCACCCTTTCGAGGGAGCGCCAACTGGTACTAAGGCGGCAAGCCGGGCAGGTGCGCAAACAAATGAGAGCACCCATAGATGTCCTTGCACGCCTATTTGGGCTGATGATCTCAACAATCCAAGTAATTTCATGGGCCAGGTTTCATTCCAGACCCTTACAGGTACTCCTGCCCTTCCAGGAGCAGATAGCACGGAAGGAGAAACACACCATATCGATTCCGAGTCCAGTCAAAGAATCTTCTCTGGTGGACCCAGCAGAGCCACCTAGCCAAGGGCTCTACACTGACCATCAACCATCAGATGGTTGTCACTTCGGATGCAAGCCTCCGAGGTTGGGGGCCCCACTGCTTGGATCAGGTGGTCCAAGGGACCTGGTCAAAGGCAGAGCAGCTTCACAGCATAAACTGGCTGGAGTTGGGGTAGCGTGCCTGGTGCTAGCCCACTTCTCCCACACCCTTAAAGGTCATCATGTCCTGCTGAGGACAGACAACAACACAGCGCGCTCTTACATAGCGAGACAAGGGGGTTCCAAATCAAAGTAACTACACCTGGAAGCGGAGGCTCTCCTCAGGTGGACAGAGTCAGCAATCCTGTCACTTTCAGCACAGTACCTCCAGGGGGAGGTGAACCTCTAGGCAGACTACCTGAGCAGGCATATGGTCCTCCTGGGGGAGCGGGAGCTAAACCGGGAGGTATTCCTCCAAATCCAAAGGAGATTTGGGGAACTGCAGATAGCCTCTTCACATCTCCACAAAACACCAAGCTAGCACACTTCTTCACCAGGTTCCCTCAACAGGGAGCAGAGGGAACAGACGCCCTGCACTCCCCCTGGCCAGTAGGTCTCCTATACTTCTTCCCGCCCTTCCCCCTAATAGGGAAAGTATGCAGGAAGATCTGCCAAGAAGAAGCACAGGTGGTTCTCCTGGTTCCCCACTGACTGCGCCAGCCATGGTTTTTGGACCTGATGGAGATGTCAGTTGAAGCTCCCATGAGGCTCTCACCACGCCAGGACCTGCTACATCAGGGGCTGATCATGCATCCGAACGCAAAGTGGCTCCAGCTAACAGCATGGAGATTGAGCGGCAAGCATTGAAGTAGTGCGGATACGATGACCAGGTGATAGCTACAATCCTGGCATCCAGATGGCCCTCGACACAGAGGATCTACCAGGCCACATGGAAAGTATTCTCCCAGTGGTGCTCCTCCGACGAAGTGAGGCTTCACTGGCCTTCCTACAAAGAGGGCTAGAAAGGGGCCTCCGGCCCTATACCCTGAAAAGACATGCAGCTGCCCTGGCAGCCTTTATTCAGTGCCCTCAAGGGGCTTGGATCTCTACACGCCCGCACATTAGGAGAGTCCTGAGAGGAGCGACTCTGATATCGCCCCCAGTGCATCACAGGTTCCCATCATGGAACCTCCCACTCATCCTGAGACAGCTAATGCACCATCCTTTCAAACCACTCAGGAAGGTCCCACTTCGCCTACTAACCCTCACGGTGGCCTTCCAGGTAGCCATCACCTCTGCCAGGAGGGTTTCGGAATTAACAGCCCTTTCGGTGAGGGAACACCTGTGCTCATTCAGGGAGGACTTTGTGTCCCTCTGCACCGATCCATCCTTCCAGCCCAAGATCTTGTCCGAATTCCATGTAGCCCAATAGCTCATTCTTCCTTCCTTCTATCCCAACCCCTCTCACCCCACGGAGAAGATGTAGCATAAGCTGGATGTCAGGAGGGCACTGAAGATATACATTAGGCGCATGGCCTCCTTCAGGAGATGCGACTCATTGTTCGTCTCCTTCAATCCTGCCTCGAAGGGAGCATGCGTATTGAGGCAGACAATGGCGACATGGATTAAGGCATGCATTTTCGCGGCCTACGACTCAGCCAAGGTTCCCCGCCCGTTGGGGGTAGTGGCCCATTCAACCCGCTCTGCGGCTACCTTGGCTGTGTTCTCGACCAACGCTCCCCTGACAGAAATCTGTCAGGCGGCAACCTGGAGCACACCAACCATCTTCATTCACCATTACAAGGTGGATAAATACAGATCTGCGGAAGCCACCTTTGGAAGAAGGGTGCTCCACGAGGTAGTACGCACCTAGACCCTCCTGCTGTACACAGTCACGCCCTCCCTAGGGTTTCAATAGGCTTGGGTATGTCCCAGTGCTTACGGATTCTTCCTGTCATCTCACCCTACATAATTTTACATTGGGTACTTACCGTGAAGGTACTTTCTGTAGGGTGGATGGCAGGAAGAATCCATCCCACCCTGTGACTGCAGAGGAGGGTCCATGCCGGTTTATAATTGCATTTTCGCCGTTACCTATAACATGTGTTTTTGTATCTTACAAGGAAGCTCGCTCACCGATCAACAGGCTTTGCTAGTCAGAGAACTGGCCTTGTGGAGGAGAACAAAGGAGTTTAAACTCTACAAGACCATGAATCAACTTCCTGCTTCTCCAGGTGGTCCTAAGTTCCCAATGCTTATGGATTCTTCCTGCCATCCACCCTACAGAAAGTACCTTTACAGTAAGTACCCGAAGTAACATTACTGATGAGAGACACTGGTTTAGAGCCAAAACAGTTTCTTTGGAGTTAAGCAGAAAGGAGAAATAGAGTTGGGTGTCATCAGCATACTGGTGGCACCCAAGCCCAAACCTCCAGATGACCTCTCCTAGTGGTTTCATATAGATGTTGACTAGCATGGGGCACAGAAGTGAGTCCTGTTCAGTGACATTTTGTTATGCTTTTGATGTCATTTTGAGGTGCTCTGAGCCTGATGTTATCAAAAAGAAATCTACAGAGGCTTGGTCCCTCTTTGATAATGGTTGAATACAAATACCTGAATTTCTTGATTTGAATAATATATGTGCATACGAAGTATATAAAATCTGTTCTTCAGGGTGCCCACTGGAGTGGCATTTGGAGTGTGAGGGACTGCAGCAAAAAAAGAAAATTCAACCTTTCATCCAATTCCATTGTCTCATAGAGATATCTCATGTACTCCATATTATCTTCTTCAGATCTCTTGTCCTAATACTACTGCATCCATCATCAGTGTCCATCATCCCATATCGATTATACATAACAAGTTCACTAAGGTACCTATAGTCAGAACACTGTTGTTAGCTAATGGTGAAAGGAGCATATACAAATAAACGTAAGATCACTCAATATGGTAATCAAATGATTTAATTCTGGTGCATTGGCAAAGGACAGAAGTACATAATAAAGGGCTTATTGAAGTAAGTGTGTTGAGTGAAGTAGAATGTATAAAGAGATGCTTCTGGTAAGATCTTATGCATGGATTGAGATAAACTAGTGGGGAGAAGGCAGAACTGTGGTAATGTGAATAGCTTTGCGATATATTGTTGTTGTTGTGTGCCTTCAATTTGTTTCCAACTTAGGGCACCTCTAAGGTGACCTTATCATGGGTTTTTCTTGCCAAGATTTGTTCAGAGGGAGTGGGTATAAAACCTAATTTTATAGGGTGTCTTAATGTACATATGTGTCTATGTATTAATTTGTTCTTTTTCATAGTCATATGCAATCATTACTCTCAGTTCATATTTCACTATTAACATGTCTACTGCTGCTTGTGGGAGGTGAGAGATGTTTTCACCATTCCTCAGGATTTCATACACAAAGGTTCAGTTGTGCTTTTAGGCAGTTTAATGAAATTGTGTGCAGTCTTGAAGTGAATGTGAAGTGAAATCAAAGTATTTCATTTGGCTTTAAGAAAGGTAAAGAAGAAACCAGCTGTTTACTGTGTTGCTCTTTATTTAATAATATTGTGTCTTAAAAATGTATCCACATCTCTTGCAAATTCCCACTGTACAGAGTGTGGGTGTCTCCTTTGAACTGTTCTGTGGCAAAGAGCACTAGCACAGTTGAACTTCAGTCCAGCATTTGCTTTGTCATCCTGACTTTGCTGGTATGCCCCCCCCCCGCCCGGTCTTAATACTGTACTTCCATTTTTGATGTTGGAAATTCTCTAGAATTTGTCATCAGTTTCTTACGGGGAAATCTATGCATGAAATTAAGTTGCATATTCATTTTGTTATTAGTACACCTATATAGAAAGAAATTTAAAATACATTAAGAGAATGAGGTAGCAAGTCTGCTTTTTAGCTTGCCTTGCCTTCCGTTGGACTTTAACTGGAACAGACACTGAAACCATTCCAAGTGGCAAAAGCTGGGTGATGAAATATGACACATGGAGGGGAAGAAAGTTGGCAGCAACCCCTGATGCACAAATAGCCTTTTCCTCTTTGAAGCGTATTTGCAGGATGGAAAATAAAAACATTGTGAGCTGTGGTGTTTTCTTTCAAGAATTGTTTTGCAGAATAAGTGTTTTTCCCATATGGAAAAACCATAAGTGTGGCTGTCATTATATTAAGATAGAGTTTTGTTATTGTTTATGTACCACATGGATAATATCATAAGTCTGAGAATTTCTGTATTTTAATAGGCTGTAGGAAGGTGGCGGTTGGTTGTGGGGGAATGCTGCACAATAATTGAATGGCTGTCTTTTAACATTTTGTCAATTTTGTCTTTGGTCAGAAATTAAGGGAATATTTTTCACTGAAACAGATTATTCTAGAAACTGACTGATCAGAACAGGAATTTTTTATTTCATTACTTCTAGGTTATATCAATTTCATTTTGTATATTTGTTGATTTATTCATTACACTTTTAGTTTGCCTAGACTTTTCTGATAGAAATAACACATAGCTAGTGACATAGAGCATTTATCTTCATGTACTGGCTAATGTGACATGCGCCTTTACTGTAATACTTGACAGTTTTATGTAGTCATCCCTCAGGTTTCATATAGGTTAGGGGCATAAAATTGGAAAAAAATGCAAATATAGCTTGTGCATTTCCCCCCCTGAGAGAACACTTATCTAGATGTGACTTGGTCCTCCAGCACAATTCTATGGTCAACATCTACTAGATGTTAACCATAGAATTGCTCTAGAGCACCGAGAGATGCCTAGAGAGAACTCTTTTTTTTTTTTTTGGTCATGTATAGGGCAGCAGTGGGTAAGAAATAATGATGATGATGATGATGATAATTACATTAGTCAGTAAATCATCAAATCCATGAATGTTTAATTTGCAAATGTGCAGGGGTGACTGTACTGTCTTCTCCTTGCCTAGAAAACATACAGTGCTATGCAAAAGTTACAGTGCATGTCTGATTGCGAAGGCCCCTAAAATTGTGGTAATGTGGTTATCATTGATTATGTGCAATTGATATATCATCTCAGAATTGAAAGGATCTATGCAGATGAACCTTCTAAGCTTTCCCAAATGGGAATGGCTATACTACATGAATACCCCATTTTACAGGGCATGCATGGGCATCCATGGCTCACCAACCCTTGTGATATGGCTGCCATGGATAGCATGGTAATGAATAGCAAACACATATTAACAGCCCCTGGAATTCTTCCCCAGAGCAGAAGGAAAGGAACTAGAGGCCTAGATGCATTCTTCCATTGAGGTTGGATACTTTCTGCTGGATGCATTTGCCATTTCCCTGTTCTTTTCAATAGGAACCTTCAGATTCCTCAGTTCCTGAGATTCCTCCTAGATGATTACCAAAATATTTATATCTATTTCTTCCTTCTGCAGTCCTCAAAAAATACTTCTCAGTCTTGTTTCAGGATTTACCAGACCACTTACCTTTTACCTGCCATAAACAATATTCATGAAATGCTCCACCATGGACACCATGTCCATATGGAAAAATTCTCACATGGGTGTTTGGTATAGGCCTATAGGGATACTTCCTACCCAACTGTGTCTGCTCAAGGAGCATGAGCTCTCATTTCACATTCATAATCAATGGCTGAATGGTGCATTGGGACACCATTAGCTAACACTAATAGCTGGGTAGAATGCCTGCATGTCTTCTCACACTACAGAATGGTGGGGAAAGGTGGGCTTTGTTTGCAATTGCTGTAGGTTGCTGGTTGATTTGTAACAGCTCTGTTTTCATTTCTGTATTTAAGAAACCTTTTCCATTGCACAATCTTGACTTATAGCTAGTCCATTTCTAATATCATTTGTATTGAGTTTTTTCTTTACTGTACTGCATTTCTTCACCACTCATTACACAAGTTACAATACTTTATGTCTGTCATTCTTTTAGCATAATTTTTATAACTGGTAATTGGTTTTGTTTTGTTCTACTGAACTTAAGTTTTTAAAGCAAAATGTCTTTCCTTCTTCATTGTGTTTAAAAAACTTCAAGATAATTTATACATTTCAAATGTCTTACCCCAAGACTTCATCTAATTTTTCTTAATCCTTAAAGTTTTATGCTACTGCACTGTTCTGTTAAGGTCCAAAGTCTATTTCTCTGGTTGCTCTCCGTGTGTATTATACCATTCATGTGGAGGGGGAGTGGTACAATACTGGCTGGCCCTTCTTCTGAAAATTGTGTGTTGAGTAGAATGTCTGTAAAGGGGTTCTAGCACATATGCACCCCTTTTCAGATGTCCCACTCAGTGCTGGATGTTGGGTGGGACGTGTGTTATTGAAGATGGGGGTCAGAAGACATTTGTCTTCCTCCACTTCCATGCAGATAGTCTTAAGTGTAAGGATCAACCTGTGAAAGAGCTTTAGTCTCCTGCAAATCTGAGTGGGAATGCTCTCACTTTTAAAATGGAGCATGTAGGTATCTCATTATGGAGTTAGCACATTATAGCTCTATGCTGAACAAATTTCTTTCTTTTTCCCCAGGAACTTGCAAGCAGCCATTGGAGCCTACTATGATTTTGAGAGTCCAAACATCAATGTGCCCTCCATGTCCTTTGTAGAAGATGTGACCATAGGAGAAGGAGAGTCCATCCCCCCTGACACCCAGTTTACAAAAACATGGAGGATACAAAACACAGGTAAATGATGAAATTACTCTGTGACTTTTGACTTGATACTGTTTTGTGATTTTGCCTTTTAAAAAAACGGAAATTATTTTGTTTTTCAGATTATTTCTCTTCTCTGGAGAAGAGAAGGTTGAAAGGGGACATGATAGCCATGTTTAAATATTTGAAGGGATGTAATCCTGAAGATGGGGCAAGCTTGTTTTCTGCTGCTCTAGAGACTAGGACACAGAGCAATGGGTTCAAACTACAGGAAAAAAGATTCCACCTAAACATTAGGTAGAACTTTCCGACAGTAAGATCTGTTTGGAAGTGGAATACACTGCCTTGGAGTGTGGTGGGGTTTCCTTCTTTGGAAGTTTTTAAATAGAGGCTGGATGGCCATTTGTCGAGAATGATTTGATTGTGTATTCCTGCATGGCAGGGGGTTGGACTGGATGGCCCTTGTGGTCTCTTCCAACTCTATGATTCTCTGATTTAGGGGAATAATTTTTTCAGTGTTAGTTGGTTACATGGAAGTGTTTTTTATATTGTTGAACAGTATTTTTCATATTTTATGCCAGACGATACAATTGAAGGTAGGAATAGAAAGAACTTATTGATCCATGCTTTATGAAAATAGTAGAAGTATCATGAAATTGACTTCCTGTTGCCATCTTTCCACTCCTTAGATAAGTGTGATGATCCCCTGCCCAACATCTCTTCCTAGGCTCCTATAATGTGCTCTCCTCCTTGTGGTTGTGTTGTATTTCAGAGATGTTCCAAAAACTGCATTAGAGCTACATTAGGGTTTGAGGTCATCACTGGCCCCCTGTTGTGCCTTGGAGTTGCTCAGAGTTCACCTAGAGCTCAGCTTTACTTTAGGCCACAACCTGTCCCTGAATCGGGATATAAGGGTCACAATAGCTAGAGGTTATGGCTGTCTAGCAAGGCTGGCCAAGTTTTGTGGGTTTCTTTGTATCAGGAGCAGGCAGCTTCGGTGGGTATGTGGACCATTTCTGTCCTCCCTGAAACCTTGGAAAGCTTCACTCCCTTGATATTCTGAAGAAAAATTGCTCCATGTTTGCAAATGATACCTGCCAGAAGCCTCTGGTGGTTACAACATGCCATTTAAACAGTGTCCACCCACTGACCCTCTTTAGGCCTCAGAAGTTTTCTTTTAAAGACGCAAGATAGTGATTGGCAGCTCATGTCTGATTTTTAAAGAAGTGTTTTTAAGGCCAATAGAAAGTCCAGTGTTCGTGTGTGAAATTATGTTTAAATGGCATATTGTTTTTTATAGATGCCTACTTGAAGAAAATATGTTTTGGGAAATATGGTGAGATTGTATTAGTTTATATGCCTAGCCCACGCGCTTCCTATGTATCCCTCCCACCATCTTTTTTTCTTTCTTGTATTTTAAAAATCAAATCCATTAAAAAAAATATTATTGAGCTCTGAGACTTTAGAGGGTATGATTTGTGATTGGGCCAAAAATGGGGTGGGGGAACTGCACTTTACCCATCCTTTCTGTGCGTAATTGTCTTTGTCAATTCATGTGCTTGGTATTGAGTAGGAAAGCAATAATTTCCCTTGATCTCAATCAGCTGAGACTGAATAAATACTGTAATCTCTGCCTGTTCACTGCTTCTTTACTTCCAAAGCTTTGTTTCTTTCCTTGTGTCTAGTTTAGTAAGGGACAGGACAGCAGGACACAAAAGTTCAGAGATAACAATAAAATAATGGTTTTGTTATTGCTTCTGAACTGAACCAAAGTCAAACTGTACTTGTCTGGGCACTTTTTCAACCGCACATGTCAGTATGAGGTACAGCTATTCTCTAACTCTAGCTAATGTTTACTTTTTGTGTTTTTATAGCCTGTAGTTTTTAGTCTGACAATCTAAATAGTTCAGCTCCAGTTCTAGCATATGTCTGAATATGTGGTGATTTTTTCCAGGTCATTACTTATAATGTATGAAATTCTGAAGCTCTAGCATTTTTGTTGCACATGTGAAATGAAACATCCGGCTTACAGTAATAGAGTATAAAGCTTAACATACATTAATGTATGAAGGACCTCTGGAAGCTTAACACAATGACACAACTAATAACACAATTAATATGCGGGGTTGGACAGGATGGCTTTTGTGGTTTCTTCCAACTCTGATTCTATGAAGTTACAAAGTTCTAAAAGTGGAGTCATAAGTGGTGTTGCTGAGGAATAAAGCCATCCCTCCACACCCTCATCCATTGCCCTGTAGGTGTGTGTGTGAATATATGCCGCAAAGGGGAGGTTTGCCAGAATTTTTATTTTAACCCCATCCCATCAAAGCAGTGGGGGTGATTAGTTCTGGCAGCTCTAGGCTGAAATAGCTGAGGGGCACAGTTAAACTCCTCCAGGCATGTACTTCTTAAGTGAATGGCTGGCTTTGAATGCAGCAGATTGAAAGGTACTCAGTTTTGATGCCGCCTGCATGCCACCACTGAACATAGCTTTCTGTAGCTGAAATCTTTTTGCTAGTGAAGCCCATATTTGCTGGCAGGAAGACACCCTCTTCCTCTACCAATAGATATAGGAGTTAGGTTCACTATGCTGAAATATAAGTATTTCATTAAAGTTTCCACCAGGTAACAAATTTGAGTTAAGGTGCATACTGGAAACTAATATAGTTATGTAGCAATATAGGAAGCTGCCTTCTTCTTCTTCTTCTTATTATTATTATTATTACTACTACGTTTATTTATGTAGCGCCATAGGCTTTACATAGTACTTTACAAAGGAGAAAAACGACAATCCAAAAAGCTGCCTTATATACTGAATAAGATCATTAATCCATCTAGTTCAGTATTCCCAACTCTGAGTGGCAACAGCCCTTTAGTGTTTCAGGCAGGATTCTTTCTTAGCCCTACTCAGAGATCCTTTGTAGTTTCCCATCCAACTACTAATCAGGCTCAGCTCTGCTTATTTTCCAAAACCAAGCCAGATTAGGTATGTTCAAGATGGCGATGGCTGGAATGAAAGTAGATCATAAGAATTGTTGGGTAAATGCACAGGAGACGTTGTTGAGTTGTTTTATCTTTTAGACAAATTCCTTTGAAACGGGAGTTTAAAAGTGTAAGGAATACTACTGGATTTTATTTTTATGTCCTATTTTGGAAAGCTCTTCATGGGGAAAAATCAACGTGGTGGCAAGGGGTTCTTCAAACATTTAAGTTCATTCTGTACTATGTTTTTTAAACTCTGGAGATAAAGCTCAGATGCAGCTTGGAGGAGGGATGAAATGAGGTAAGATGGACATCACTAAATAACTGGAATATAATTATGGGAGAAAAGTGAGGTCTGATAAAAGGGGAAATAACTCAGCTACAGAGTTACAGAGCTATTCGTTGTCAGGATGTAACTTAGATAGATGACCTAGGTATCCATGCTTTGATTGTACACATGACTTCTGTACAAAATAGTTACAACAGAAAAATGTACATTTTTAACTTTACTGTACATATAAAGTGCATTTTCCCATTAAGGTGGCTACTGTATTGTTTAGATTGTATATACTGTAGTAGATATTTGTGTGTGTGTGTGTGTGTGTGTGTGTACCCGCACACACACAAATATACCAGAACTTATTTCGATATTTGTATATATTCAATCACAGGACTTCAGATTTACACTAGGGTTCAAGGAATATGATGCAGAGTGATGTTCCAATTTAACTTTATCTCTGACTTCTTATTCTCTTTTTAAAAATCACAATCAGTTTTTCATACAGCAAGTATTTACCATAGGAAAAAGTGGAATTGAAATGTCTTTGCCTTCTCATGTTGAGTTCTTGATATTTGGATAGGAAAAATGAAATCAACAACATGTAACTTAAACCTCTCAGCTGTTTCTGGAGTCTGTATGGGGTGATGAGGCCACAAATAAGAGAAACCTTTTCCACAGTGGAGGTAATAGTTGTACACTTCATTTTCTGTGAGGGTTATCTGAGTATATCAAGGACTAATGACCTGGTCAGGGTACTAACATCCTGCCCAGGGAAATGTTGAAGTCAAGCAATAGCACTTGAACAACCCTTGATTTAGTGAGTTCTATTTCTGATCATGAATGAATTAATTCAAGTGTTACTTTGAGGATGCTTGGTGGTTTAAAGAATTGATGAACAAGTCATTCATAATGCTGGAAATAAATACTTCAGAATAAGATGGCTTCTGACAGGTTCCTTTTGTTAATAAATTGAGTATCTGATATGACTTGAGTCTAAAATACATTTTCCCAGTGGGGAGGACTTCAGAGCATCCAGCTTGCTTGGGTAGTTTCTCCCCATTTGCTCCTAGTAGGCAGGGAACAACTTTTTTAGGACTGCCTACTGGTGAGGACATCTGGGAGGGATGACCCCCGGCTAGCCAGTCTGTTTCCTGCCTACGCTCCTGGTAAGACGTGTGGTTTTATTTCTCCTGACCTCCCTCCCTCCACATGGCTGGAGCCATCTTGGATCCCTTTGTTGTCTCTTTAAAAAAAAGGGGGGGGGAATCCAATAATAATAATAGCAACAACAGCATTTGCGGCCATGGAAGGGAGGGAGGCAGTATGAGAAACAGCAGCAGCAATAGTACAGCAGCAAAGCCAGCAGCGGCAAGAACGGAGGCAGTAAGAAGAAGCCGAAAAAGGGTGAGAAGACACCCGCCTCAGCAGCCACCGTCAGCACCCCAGTCCTGCTCCACCCGGACGGGCTAGGAGCCGACTGGGAGGAGAGGAGGCTGCCACGCGGCCCCTCCAGGAGGAGGAGGCATGGAACACCCCCAGGAGTGGGAAGCCATCCACCGCGTTGGTGTTGCCGGGCTACCCCCCCCCCCAACACTGAAGGACCCAAGCCCCAACTGCCACCGGGGAGGTGGCCGCAGTGAGTGACGACGGGCCCTGGGGAATGGGGCAGTGAGGGGGAGCGTCACCAGCCAATCCACCAGAGCCGCTCTTGGAGCGAGCCGGTGCAGTCAGAGGCACCAAGAGAGTCCAGCGCTGCTCAGAGACCGTGCCACGGGCGTTCAGCATGGTGTTGGCAGCAACACTGGGAAGCGTTCAGGAGAACCCCGCAGGAACCCAGGTGGTGCCTACCACAATTGGCGCCGCGGCCGAAACAACCCCCCCCCCCTGCTCATAGAGGCACTCCAGGGGCGACGGGGGACTCTAGGAAGGGTAGAGGACTCCCCATGGAGCTGGTACTGGGGCGATGGCGTGGGGGCAGGGGAGGTTGAATCCATGCCCCACCAGCCATGAGGCTGGCCGCCTTACTCCCCCTCCCTCCATACTTGGAGCAAACGCTCCCACCGAGCTCTCTTTGCCACGGAGCCGCATTCCCCCCTTCCTTTTTTCAGGGGTGAGGTGAACAGCATGCAATAACTCTTGTTGTGTTTTTCATATTAAAAACAAAAAAAGAAAAAGAAAGAAAAAGAAAGGAAGGAAGAAAGGAAGAAAGAAAGGAAGGAAGAAGGCAAGCATTAAGGAGAGGCTTTTTTCCTTCGCCTGCTGTTCTTCTCTGCATACCATACCAGTGGCAACAGAGCTTGGGCAGGAGTTCATTTTCCTTCCCGGGAATATATGGAGGGAAGGATTGCTCCCTAGATCTCCAGGTCGCTCCTAGATCGCTCTACCCTACTGGGTTAGGAGCCAGCCAGGTGCAGCCATGATTCCTTCCCTCCAGGAAGGAATTTTATGGGGGGATCTCTCCAGTGCTATCGCGGCTGCCTTCCAAGGAGGAGGATTCATGGGGCGAATGAGGAGGCCAAGCTCTCCGTTTTGAATTCTGACCCCGGCTTCCCTGGCTTTGCTCCCACTTGCCAGGTTAGGAGCCAGCCAGCTATAGCTGCGAACCCTTCCCTCCAGGAGGAGGAGATACAGAGTCCTCCCTCAAACAGGGGACCTCTCTGGTGTTAATCGCAGCTGCTCCCGGTCACCCCAACGACTCCTGAGATGGACGGATGCCCCTGCCTCCACAAGTGGAGGCCGCAGTGAGTGTGCCAGGGGCCCCCAGGTTTGGCAACCAAGGGGAGGCAATGGGTGCATGAACCGGTGACCAGGGAAAGGATGGGGCTTGCTAGTGGTCAGCCTAGTCCAGCCCACCCCCCGGGGAATCACAAGGGGATCACTAGCCTCTGGGGAGCCACCAATCTTCCTTTTCCCCTCCTACCACCTGCACCACCTGCTGTGCTGCCCTGTGTGGTATGCAACACAAAGGAGTCCCCGGTCTCACCCCCCCACCCTCCCCTCCCAAAGTTCTCACCGCACCAATCACTGGGGATACCCACAACAGCCTTTGCTATCCCCCGCCCCGCGCTGAACCTACATGAGCCTCTCTGCAGCGGAACTTAGGACACTAGGGATGGCGACCAGTCTGCCGAGGCGACTGGGCAGACCACAGGGAGGCGCAGCACGACCAACACCCGACTGGGAAGCAGTTGCTGCTGCATCCCATTCAGGGAGCTCGGGGGCTTGATTCCAGCAGGAAGCGCTGACTTCCTCATGAGCGATCCTCCAGTTTTTGGAGGCATCTCGTTGAGGAGGCCGAGATCACAGATAAGGGGGAATCTGTGGGCAGTCACATGACCGAGGCCCACATGGTCAGCGGGGACAGCGTTTGCGAACGCAGTTCCCTCTTACCCTCTCTGGATTCCCACAGTAGGGCTTCAGTTCTGCAGCGATAAGGCTGGTTTTTTCAGGCCTTGACGAACCTCTTTAGGACTGGGACCCCCTTGAATGGGCTAAGCCCTACATCAATCCTTTTTTTCTCAGCAGACATAGGGGATACTCCCCCTCAGGCAGGACTCTCCACATGGGGGGGACACTCGCCTTTCCGCATTCACAGGGGGAGGGGGCGTCAGCACCTTTTCTCCTTCGGGTACTGTGCCCCCTGGAGACCAGGGCCTTTTTTCAGGTGGAACCAGGGAGTGGTGCAGGTCCCAGCAGCAGTGGGACAAGCCACCAGATCAAGAGGAAGACTGTGTCCTCCTTGAGTCCTGGCATGATAAGTACTCAGCTTGTGAGTGCAATTAACTGACACACATTGAAAACCACCTTTTGCAGCGTTAGGCGTAAATTGCAATGGCTTAAAATGGTTTGGGGGCTGCTCTGTTGGCCTGGTGGCTGAGGAGCAAGGTGTGATCCCCCCTGGGGGACTACTCTACCTTCCAGAATACATGTATTCTCATCTGGATATTCCTGGGGCACCGACGTTGTCTGTGCTTGGTGTACAGCAATCGTCACTCCAATTACAAGTTTTTCCGTTGGTCTCTCTTCAGTTCCCAGGGTGTTTTTGACAAGATTAGGGTGACCTTTGTAACACAATGTAGGGGTTCAGGTCTGCATAGTCATCATTACTTGGACAGCCTGCTAATCTGCTCTCCATCCAGGCTGAGGACAGAGAGGGACTTGCTTCGGGTTCTCAACTCATTCAGAGCCCATGGGATCCAAGCGTGTCTTGCAAAGAGCTCACTGTTCTCAGGGTAATAGATGAAACAGCTCGGCGTTACCCTGGGCCCAGTGGGGTTCTAATCTCTCCCCTTTAGGAGAGAATTGATGCCTTACAGGGAAGTTCAGGAAGTGAGACACATCCCGACCGGCTATTATGCAGCTGATGTGGTTGCAGGGTCGCAAAACTGCAGCAAGAGACTCTCTGCTGTGGACGAGATCTCGCCCCAGGACATTGCAATGGAGTCTTGCCTCCAGTCCAAGAAGACTGACCTTTTCGATGGCACCTCAGAGTGCTAGGGAACTCTTACAGTGACTCTGGTGGGAGTCCTCATCAGTTCTTCACAGAAGTCCTCTTTCGGTAGACGGACGAGATACAGATCATCCCAGATGCAGCCCTACCAGGCTGGGGAGCAGACTACGGCCCCCAGCTGGTGCAGGGCAGATGAGCGCTGGTGGGATGTGAGCACAGTAGCAGCTGGCATGAACCTTGCGGGGGCCAGTCTGGCCCTGGTAGCGTCTCAGAACCTGGTTTGTCACACGGCGGTCCTACACTGCATGGGCCTTGTCTCGATGGGGGCTTAAATAGATTGACAGGAAGGTACGAGATCCTGCACAATCATGGCAGAAGCAACTCATAGGCGGAGGGATACCTCACATCCCTGAAAATGGGACATCTACAGTGATCCCTCAAACTCAAGGCCGATTCGCTCAGCTGCACCGACATGGACTAGAGGGGCATTGGACCACCCACTCCCGGACCGATCCACACCTTCAATGACCACCAAGTTTCCCCAGTTCCTTTCCCTGTTCTTTCTGACAGAGGAAGCATAGGCTATAAATGCGCTGTCGGCACCTTGACCACGATGTCTGGTATGCCCTTTCAACAAATCAGCAGATTTCTAAAGTCTCTGCTTGATCCAGGTCCGAAAGGGCAGATCTGAGTCTACTGACCCCGGCGTGAGCCGGGCGGCAGTGGTTCTCAGACATCCCTTGACTTGGCGATGGACTCAATCCAAGTCCTAGACTTTTTGGAACTTCTTGTCCCAGGCCAAGTTCAGTGTCCGGTCCCGAATTGGATGCAGCTCCACACTCGGAGGTTAAGCGGAGGATGCTAAGTTCAAGGGGATACTCCCAGACAGTTGTGCTTACCATTCTGGTGTCCTGGTGAGAGTTAGCACAGAGCATCTACGAATCCGCAGTCAGAGTGTCTCGGAAATGGTGTAAATTTAGAGGCTGTGTTTTTTCTGGGGGTCACCTTTCTGTCGCCTTCGTTATTTCCCTGCAGGATAGTGTGAAGGTGGGTCTATGACCCAAAACCATTAAGAGTGTTGCAGGTGGTCGCTCACCCACACATACAAAGAGCTCTGTGGGGGTTGGGTGATCCTGCATCCCCACCAGGGCATAGAACCCTCCTTTGGGACTGTCATACAATCCTGAAGGCTTTGACAGGGGCACCGTTTGAACCTCTCAGTGGTCCCTCTAAAATTTTTTATCTTGAAAGCCCTTTTCTGGGTGGTGAGTACACCTCCTAGTAGGAGGTCAGAAATAGCAGCAGTACCTGTTCAGAGGGATCTCTGTATTAGTAGACCTGATTCAGTAGGTCCGCATCTACGTCCGGATTTTAGTCTGAAGGCCAATCCCCTGTGCTGCTGGAAGAGACAGGATCCGGATATATTCTTTGGAAAAATGAACAAGTTTGAGCAGGGGCTCAGAGGCGTTGGCCATCGGAGGCCATGTCAAGTCCCTAGGCCAGAGGTTTTCGCCGCCAACACTGGGGCATTGGATCCGAGCATGTATTGTGGCGTACTACAAGCACATGGGCATGCTAGTGCCAGACCTTACTGTGGCAAACTCTACTTGAACTGTGGCACCAACGGCGACCGGGAATAAGGACGCCTCCTTAGAGAAAATTTGCAGGGCAATCTCCTGAAATCTTCATCAATTTTCATCAGACACTGTAGACTTGACAAGTTGCAGTCTGATTGAGCAGCGTTTTGGTGGAAGAGTCCTCTAGCATGCCGTCAGTCCCTAAGGGATTAAGCCACCGCCAGGCCCACCCACAGGGTCGTTGCCTTTGTATGTCCCAAGCAAGCTGGATGCTCTGAAGTCCTCCCCACTGGGAAAAGGAACGTTGGTCTTACCTATGATACGTCCTTTTCCAGTAGAGAGACGACGAGCATCCAGACCCACCCGAAGCGCTGGCAATAGTGGAACAGGCTGTGGGTCATTTGAACAGAGACTCAGTTTCATCTCTTTGAGTGGAACTTTAACTTTTCAAAATGTTTGTTGTCTCCTCCTGTTTTTTCTCCCACGACAGAGAGCAGGTAGCGAGGCTGTGACATTGACTGGCTAGCCGGGGGTCGTCCCTCCCAGATGACCTCACCGGTAGGCAGTCCTAAAAAAGTTGTTCCCTGCCTACTAGGAGCAAATGGGGAGGAACTACCCAAGCAAGCTGGATGCTCTTCATCTCTCCACTGGAAAAGGACGTATCACAGGTAAGACCAACGTTCCATTTTCTCCTAAAGAGCAGTAACAGAAAATGGCTATTCTTCCCATATGTATATATTTTTTAATTGTTATCTCCTTAGAGCAGTTGATGTACTGAAACCAGATTCCAAAGCTTATAGTCTTACGCAAACTTATTAGGGGACGAGTTTCATTGAACTCAGAAATTTAAGAATACACATGAGTAAGATTGTGCTGAGACTTCTTTACCCACACCTTCCCAGTTACTTCAGATTAATGTCATGCAAGAAAATATTCCCATGTTAGACAAGAAAATGAATTTTAAATGTTATATCATGTTTCTTGCCCTGAAAATAAAGTGTGTATATTTTTTTAAAAATAAAGTTATACCATATTCTTTTATACAAAAAGCATCGAATGATATTCTCCTACTTTATAGCATTGTACACATACATTACTTATCTTCTCCCTCTATTTCTCCCTGAAATCTAGCCACAGAGGAATAAAGAGCTCCCTTTGTTCCTTTTCTGAGTTCTATTCTTTAAACACTTCTAAAGCTTCATACTTTTTTCTGTTTTCTTATTAACATCTGGGAGTTATTCTTAATGATGGACCTTCAAGCTTATCAGCTACCATAAGAAGTTCCTAGAAGATAACATTGTTTGCTAGGCTAGTGGAATTCATAGCCTGACATAGGCTTTCCAGTAACCCAGTTTGTTTCTCTATGTCTTTTAGGTCTATCTGTACATTTTGTACCATCAGTGGGGTAAAGACTGTTGAAAATTTTGCTGATGCTGTGCTCCTGCCTGTTGTTAGACTCCCTTTTATAGCTCTATCAAAATCGAACATCAATTTTCAGTGCCATTGTAACTGGTGGTGAAATATGGATGCCTGTGTGAATTTAGCTTGTAGTTATTAGACAGTTGCTACATTCCTTAAGTGTCCTATTATTCTTGTTCTTCAACCAAGCTGAGTCTTTAACCAGCTGTTGGAGTTAAAAAAACAGCATTAATTCAGAATTAATACCTTTTCAGAGCTACAGGCCACTTTCTTAGTAGGCTCAGGTCAGATCAATATGTTAGAGGCTCACTTTTTTGCACTTTCCAGTTCTCCCTCTTCTGATTTCTTCTGACTGTAATTTGCCCTGGTATCCAGTTTGCAGGCTGTTGTTAATGATGGTGCTGACCAGAACTGTCTCCAAATAATAGTTTTCTAAATCTATTTTAACCCAGCATTTCACATTATGTATGCTTTTGCTAATCCGTAAGATATAAAGCACTGGCATGTTTGGTCACTGTTATAAGAGCTGAACCCGGGAACTTTGGCAACAATAAAAATAAAGTTGTACCCATCAGAGCTAATCGTCTTGGATGAGCAATACCTAAATAAACCATTCAGGCATCATGTAATATTGTGAGTTCTTAAATTAGAGCTCTGTGTATTAATTACTACATTAAGTCTTGAGGCTTGTATGGTCATTTATGTTAGGTATTATCTGGAATTCCTCTTGTGTTTCTGAAAGGCAGAGTGAATTGAAGCAAGCACTTTTTCAGATCAAAGCAGCTTTTTCTATATTCATGAGTGCATAGTTCCTGGTATACCACATATTGCTGTGTGTGAGTCAACATATGATGTTACTAATAAAAACAGGCTTCCCACAATGTATTGCCAGAAAGACACCACAATATGTTAGCTTTATGGTTCATGGTAAGACAGCATGTTACTATTACGTGTACAGAGAGATGCATATGTGCCCAGACACTTACACTCTCACACACAAAGCACACAGGCAATTGTATTTGGATCTGTAACCCAGCTATTCAGTGCAAATGTTCAAGACTAATTGTCTTTTGCCAAGCATTTACTAACATTTGGCTGCTTAATTAAACAGTACACATGTCAGTGAGAAATGTTTTATTTTTTGATGAGTGTGTTGGCCATATTTTTCATGAATGTAGTTTCTCTATTGACAAATGTTTTAACGCAGTCTTTGCTGAATCTCAGGGACAGAAGCATGGCCTCCGGGTGTTTGTCTTAAGTATGTCGGAGGAGACCAATTTGGCCATGTGAACATGGTGATGGTCCGATCGTTGGAGCCCCAGGAAATCGCAGATGTCAGCGTTCAGATGTGCAGCCCCAGTACTGCAGGAATGTATCAAGGACAGTGGCGAATGTGTACTGCCACAGGACTCTATTACGGAGGTGAGCATCTACTTCTCATTTACCTGCACTCTTTGAGGACTGTGTTGGTTCACGTCAAAATAATATTTCCTAACAACCACTGTTGTACTCTGTAAAGGAACTATATGACTCAGTTGAAATAAGTAGGTGGGATACTGCCCCATTGTGGCAGTTTTGCAGGCAACCTACAAATAGATTAAAATGTTTCCTCAAAGATGGCAGCTGGCATTTAAAGAAAACTTTGCACTTTTTGTTAGGTCACATTTCACTGACGAAATTTTACTGTAGTCTCAGTTGGAACATTGAAGCACTGTGCCTAGGATTATACATCCAGTATTTCTTAAAGAATGGATGTGGTATTAAAACAGTTGTTTTAGCATTTATTTAATACTGTTCCTTGATGCTGAGACCTGGAGTAAACTGTAGGACATATGGATGTTCCTTGTGTCTTTGGAAATGTGGGGATTCCTAATGCATAGGCTATCTGGGTCACTGTTTCAACCAGCTTTTGCTGGACATACACATAGTTAGAATGAAATAGTTCTTTGCAAAATTGCATGCTTACCAAGACTATTACAGCATGTGATTTTGATTGAAAATACTAAAATCACCTTCTGTGAGCAGACTGATCATGTTCTTAGTATTTCCCCATTAAAAATACAGCATTATTCCAACAGAACCTTCCTTGCAGAGATATTCTATTGCATGGTTGGATATTATGCATGCTAAGGTATAGCTTACTTGAGTCCCAATTTTGGAGAAAAGACAGGATATAAATAAATATAGTAAGTTGTATTATTTTTTTCTTGATTCTTGTATACTAATTGCAAATTCAGCTTTTCAAGAACCAATGTTTATTTACCCCAAATGTTGTCATCTACACACAAATGGGGAGGTATCATTAGTTTTTGGTGGTGTAAAGAAATAGAACAAAAGAGTTTTAAAGGGGGGAAATCCCAAGAGAGAATGGTGCACAGTGGCCATGAAATGCTGGGTAACTATCGAAGGGAGAAAGTGAAGAAATGGTCTGTGTGTGTGTGTGTGATGGAGAGCACAGTGAAATGGAATATCAAGAATGCTGAACAAGTGCAGTCCATACTGCAAAACTGTAGAATCCATACTGCAGAATCCACTTAGAATCATAGAGTTGGAAGAGACCTCAAGGGCCATCCAGTCCAACCCCCTGCCACGCAGGAATACACAATCAGATCATTCCCGACAGACGGCCATCTAGCCTCTGTTTAAAAACTTCCAAAGAAGGAGACTCCACCACACTATGAGGCAGTGTATTCCACTTCTGAACAACTCTTACTGTCACTTGTGAAATTTGATTGCCCATTTTCCTGTTTGTTTTTATCTCCTTTCAACCAGTATGGCCAACAGCTCTCAAACTTAAATGCTTTCCATGAAAAGATAAGGCAAATAAATAGATGAAGAAAACTCCCTTATCTTACTGGAGGTTCTTGGCATAATCTCTATTACAGCTAGGAGGGACTTGAAGAAATGATGTGGCTAACAGCAGATGGCAGTATTTTGCTACCTTCAGGATTTCAGAATGTCAGGTCATTCAGCATGATGTGTAACAGGCTGCTAAGCCTGTTTTATTGCATCCTGTGAATGGGGAAGCAAGTGTGGCTGAAAGAAAATTGTTATGACTTTGGAAAAGGAAGACCTCTCCCTGCCCTATGCACTCTTTGAAAATATTTGTCCTTTCATTGCACATACTTGTTTATAAGCAATATACCAACTATTTGGCTTAAATGATAGTAATTTTTTATATATTTATTTATATTAGTTATTTATACAGCCACAAGGCTATCAGAGCGGCTTACAAATTGTTTTAAGCAATAGCAATTTACACATCTACACTGCATTAAGCAGTTTCCAATGTGTGTTAGCTAATTACCCCCACAAGACGGGTACTCATTTTACCGACCTAGAAAGGATGGAAGGCTGTGCTAATCCAAGTTTCTCTTTCACAGACATCATCTGGGTGATCCTCAGTGTGGAAGTTGGAGGACTTTTAGGAGTAACACAGCAGCTGTCATCATTTGAAACAGAATTCAACACGCAACCACATCGCAAGGTAGAAGGAAACTTTAACCCATTCGCCTCTCCGCAGAAGAACAGGCAACCAGATGAAAACAACTTAAAAGACCCTGGGGGTTCCGAGCTAGACACAATCAGCAAAAACACGTGGGGGCCTGCTCCTGACCAAATTGAACAAGATCAGACTGAACTGTCACAAAACTCTGTAAATCTCTCCCCCAGCAGTCACTCGAACAACTTATCAGTAGTGACATACAGTAAGGTAGGTGCCCTGGGGGTGCAAGAGAATGGGGAAGTCATGAGTCCATGACTTGTAATGTACCAGTCCTTCCTTATAATCTGTGTAGCCCCCCCCCCCAGCTTCCACTTACAAGGCCTCCATTTCACTGTTCAATTTGCCAGGTACTCTCACTAAATCAAAAGCAAATTAAAACATGGCCAAAATCAAGTGCTTTAAATGTTCTGTTAAACCAATATTTTCCAGATGCTTGTTAAACTAATATTTCTGGGATGCTAAATGCTGATTCTGAGAAGACAGCAGTTCACAAAGGTTATTTTTAGGAGTATACTTAAAATTAAAGTATATTATATGGTAAGTATTTAAAAAGTTCCTCTGGCAGATTCGGAAGTTAATATGTGTGAACAGATGAGGTGTCATTTTCCTTCTTTTGTGTGTTGTTTGGCATGATATGTTCTCTCTTGTTTTTTATTGTATTTGATCATTCTTTTTAATTGTTTGGTACTCCTCTTGAAGTTTGAGTCCAGATTTTATTGAAACCATTTGCTGCCTTGTGAATAAAATATATAAAAATGTGATGAATCAGACCCAATACAATCTAGTGTGTTACAGATAACTTGTTTTGTGTATAGACAGAATAAATCTAAACCCATCCAACATGCTTTGCTTCATGTTATTCTGGGCAATGGGATAATTGCCAGTTTGTGTAAGTTTAAAAACAGAGTAGACTATATAAGGCAGGTGAAGTACAGTAGAAGAAAGGTAGTTGAAGCAAACAGTGTAGTAATCTTGTAGTATCCTTATATTGACTGAGTAAATGTAAATTAAAGTCATTATGTTTCTAGACAGAACTCACAAGTGTGCTTGGGAACAGTTAGTCATAGAATCAATTAGAAAAGAGAAGCAGCAATTTAATCTGAGCCATGCCCAGCTTCTACTTTAACGTGTTAAGTACTGCCAAAGTGCTGTGAAGACCATTGCTAAGCGTATCAAACTCAATGAATGAAAGGTTGCCCAGAAATTCCAATTGTGTTTCATTTTCATGGGGAAATTGCTTAATTGGTTCAAATGCAGATGAATGCTGTCAGAAGATAAGTCTCTTTACAAAGGTTGGAAGTGGTGGTGGTGAGATTATGGTAGTTAAAATCACTGTCACACTATGCCCTTTATTATAGAACTCTTTGGTGACAGAATTAATGCTTATACTTGGTAGACAAATTAAAATACAAGGCCAAGGTACAACAAGGTACTTTGATGTCTAATCAGTGTGGAGTTGGGACTTTTCACCCCACTCCTCTTGCTACAGCTCTCTGTAATGGCAGAAGTCTGCTCTAGAGAGCTTCTTGGCTATCTGATGCATTTTTGGAGGGCACACAAGAAATTGCAAGTGAGAGGGACACTGACTCTTGTGGAAATAGCAAGATCCAATGGAAGGACACTGTTGGCGCCTTAGAAGTCATGGATTGGATAGGATTGATGAACAATTTTTTAAAGAATTCAGATGTGAAACAATTTAGAAGAAATATATTTAGGTCTTCACCAGAATTTTTCTAATGGATTGGAAGGTAATGAAACTAGCACTATTTCTTAAAAAACAATCCAGAGCACCCTAAATAGCTTAAAACTAAAATAATTAAATACAAAGAGCAAGAGTTGCTGAGAGAAAATTGTTATGGTTTTAGCAAAGAAAGCACTGACTTTCTAGCATATAGGATTCTTTGAGTGTCAGCAAATATAGCAAGGGTATTGTTTATTGTAGAGCCATTGTGGTGTAGTGGTTTGAGTGTTGGACTTCAACTCTAGAGACCAGAGTTCAAATCCCTGTTTGGCCATAGAAAACACTAAGTGACTTTGGGCAAGTCACATTTTCTCAGCCTCAGAGAATGGCAAAGGCAAACCCCCTCTGACTAAATCAGTCGCCATAAGTTGAAAATTACTTGAAGGCACACAGCAACAACAAAGCTTTATTCCTCCAATAGCTTTAACAAATTCCTTTAGGAAAAACACCTAAAGGAGCTTGGAAGTTGTGTCATGGTGGTGGTGGTGGGAAACTAACATGAATTTTACAGAAGTTTAAAAGTAAGAGATGGAAGGTGGGTTTAAGCAACAGGAGGAAATAGCAATACCCTCAAGTATTTCTCTTGAGAGTGATGCTGTTTAACCTCTCCATAAAGGGAAGTGAATGATACTAAATCATTCAAGGAGATAAAATCCTCAGCAGTGAAAAGAGATGCAAAGATGTCGTCAATGGAATGGCAGCTGAGATTTGACATGACTACATAAATCAATTGATGGATTTAAATTGTTCCTCTGAAGGACTGAATTTTCAGTGATTTAAATCATGGCAACCCAAAGGCGATCCAATCACATTTTGCCAGCAAATACTTCCCTGGATCAAAGCTTTCCTTTTCTGGAATAAGCTCTTCATGTAAGGCAAAGTCTGGATACAAGCCGCTGAATGTAGCTATAGTTACCCATCTCAAAAAGTATGTCTGAAAGAAAAACACACACATACCTGCTGCCAAGAGCAACCAATATGAGTAGCAGATTGGAGTATATTTTGAATGAAGAATGGCTATAGCATTTGGATTTTTAATCTCTCTCTCTCTCTCTCTCTCTCTCTCTCACACACACACACACACACACACACACGGAAGGGGGATTAAAAAGCAAACCAACAACACCTCTCCCAAATTTGTCCTGGATCCTAGAGGGATGCAGTTAATCACTGAAGACGTTTATATTTATTGAGGTGATTAACAAACAGAACATAAAAATATACTGTACTTCAAGAGCAAAATATTTCGGCTTCTGCCTTCTTTACTTGCCAAAGATGAAATGGAACTGTATAGTAGGTGGCAGTTTAGAACATGATGTTACCAGCTTTCTTAGTGGATGATAGTGCAGTAGTATCCCCTGAGCTGAGGCCATGTGGTATTAGAGTTTTTAGTCTATAAATCCAAAAATTTTCCCTTTTGTGCAAAATGTCTGAAGGAAATGGTACCTCAGTGCCAAACAGGGACAAATCAGAGAGGCTATAATGTTCTGAGTTGAAATGCCTGGCTACTGGTTGCTCTGGCATCCTGGTTAAAATGAAGTATGTATGCAGGTCTGTGGTAGTTTTGCCCACATACTGCAAATTAACATCCTGTATGCCTGCATTCAATCACATAAATAAGATTGCAAGACCAGCAGGTGATGTGTTGTTTAATATAGTAAGTGCTGCCAGTCATTGTGTTTCTAAAAGTGACAGCCTGCTTAAGGTATTTACAGATATGCAGTGCTTTGAATCACAAGGGTGTGATCCTGGATTGCTGACTGGTGTCTTCGGGACAGCTTTTACCAGCAGTCTCCTTAGATTTGGTGGCTGGTGGAAAGTTACAACTGGAGGCTTGCTGATGTCTCTCACTAGATGTTCTGAATTTGTTAGCAATGAATAGCTTTCTCTAATCATCATAAGATATTTAGGAGATGCTGAATGGAAATTAACAACAGATGGAATGTGTTGTTGGTTGTTATTAACTCATACCTTTTGTGGAGATTTTCTCTCAAAATGTTGATTACTCTCCTGATGTTGTCATTAATTATACGAGGAGGATATCCCCTTTGAAGCAGATATTGGTTGAGTTCATTGGTCCTTTCACATTAGTTTTCTTCAGTGTTACAGATGTGTCTGATTCTTAGAGTCTTCAAGGTGAGTGAAATCCCATTGAACCCCTAATCTGCCCTTTGACTAGCCAGAGACATCTCTTCCTTTTCTGCCTGAAGCTTTAATTTCTTCATTTTCATCAAGTCCATTTCCAACAACACATACTGTTTTAGAACTCCCGTAGCTTTCTTGTATTTAGTTGGAGATACAGAGTTGGAGGTAATCAGTAAATTGGTGGCACTGAACCTCCAAATTCTAAACAACCTCTGTAAAAGTTTCATATTGAAGGATAAGATGGGACTGAAAGACACCACAGGCCAGTGCTTGTAGCATCAAATAGGAATGACCTAGCAACCCCTTCTGAGCTCCTTCAGAAGGAACTAGGAAAAGTGTCTTTGTGTTTCATTGCAGACAGTTGACCCAGAAGACACTTGATCAGTGGTATCAAAAGCCACTGAGAAGTTCAGCAGAACCAGCAGGTTTTCACCTGCCCTGCTTCCAGTATAGATAATCTGTCAAGGCAGCCAAAGCAGTCAGTATCCTATAATCAGGCTTAAAGAAAGAGGTTCAGATAGTCTGTCTCATCCAGAAACCTCTGAAGCTAAGACATGAGTAAGCACAGCAGCACCTTGCTAAGAAATGGAATATTGGAGACAGACTGTAAATTGTAGAATATGGAGGAGTGCTTTTTTAGATATGATAGAACCAATCCTTGTCATAAAGATCATATTTACTTACTGGGCCAGCTATCTTCATAAATAAATAAAGGAATATCTAAATAAATAAAATTGTAAGATTTGAACATAAGACAATTAAGTAAATATATAAGTGCAGTATAAAACAATTCTGAAACATCTTTTTATTTTAAATATTTTTTACCATTTCCCACTTTTTTCAAAGAATCACATGTTAGAATGGCTTGATTTTGTTATAGCCTTTATAATCAGTTTTATGTTTGGACTTGCCAAATTTGTGGCAAAACCATGCAGACAGTGAAGCTTGTTCTCACAGAAAGTTTAACATACCAACACTGAAATCCAATCCATGGGACAGGAAGTAGAATTGGGATGATATTTGCTCTTCTAATTATAAATATTTGTGAAGAATTATGACTGGAGACAATTTTGCCCTTGCATTGCCATATTTTTAGTTGAAAATCAAACCTGGGAGTCACAGTTCCAACCTCCTGGTTTTTTGGGGGGGCACACTGAGCACTTTGGAGCTATTTTTAATGGATTCAGTGCCCCTGGAGGGCTCTCTGAGTGGCACTCGACCTTTTACATTTAACCTCTAAAGGGGGTTTGGAGCTGTATGTGGCCTGCAGGCTTCACTTTCCCCACCCCTGGTGTATGCAATTTTTTTTTTATGTGAGGCCTCTTTATCACATTTTAAAGTGCTAAGCGGAGAATATATTTCTGTTCCTGAATTTATAGATCACCTTTCAAGTAGAATGAACAGATGAATTGTAGGAAACAGGGCTGAGTTATTATTTTCTATTTCTATAGCACGCTTTGAACAAAATATAGTACAAAAGGCTCTGTTCTGTTTGTATTCAGTTTACATAAGTGATTTAAAAGAACCTACGGTAGTTTGGAAAAGCACTGACCAGGAACAGCCCAGGAAGTAAAGAGAAAGAGAGGCTGATTGAGTAGTGCTATCTGAAGCTACCATCAATGTAAACTGGGAGACGTCTGTTTTGTTTTGTTTTGTTTTGCAGCCGTGCGTCAAAAGGTAATGCTTTAACAAAAATTAAACTATACTTCTCTTCATTCCAGTGTGGTTTCAGAGCCAATTGGAGTACTACAGATATGGTATTTGCCCTTAGACAACTGCAAGAGAAATGTAGAGAGCAGAACAAGGGACTCTATGTAACATTAGTCAGCCTCACCAAAGCCTTCGACACTGTGAGTAGAAAAGGTCTATGGTAGATCCTGGAAAGACTAGGATGTCCCCCCCAAATTCCTTAAAATGATTATCTTGCTACATGAGGGCCAGCACAGTCAAGTCAGATATGGCGATGCTTTTTCAGAGCCCTTTCTAATAACTAATGGAGTGAAGCAAGGTTGTGTTCTTGCTCAACTTTATTTATAGCCTTCTTCAGTATGATGCTCCAAAGGGTTACAGCAGAGCTCGAAGAAGAAGATGGCATCTATATACGTTACCGTATTGATGGTAGCTTGTTTAACTTAAGCCGTCTGAGGGCTCGCACTAAGACTCTAAACTATCTAGTCCGTGAGCTGCTCTTCACTAATGATGCTGCCCTTGTTGCCCACACAGAAGCTGTTCTGCAGCATCCAACATCCTGCTTTGCAACAGCTGCAGAGCTGTTTGGGCTGGAAGTCAACCTGAAGAAAATGGAAGTTCACTGCCAGCCTGCACCACAGGACGAATACCACCATCTCCCCATTGCCGTAGGCAACTCTGTGCTTAAGTCTGTTCAGCAGTTCACCTAGCTGGAAAGCATCATCTCCTCAGATGTCAAGATTGACAAAGGATCACAACTAGCAAAGTGCATTTGGAAGACTTTACAAAAGAGCCTGGAGTAACAAACACCTGAGGCGAAGCACAAAAATCAGTGTGTATAGAGCCATTGTACTGTCTATTCTCCTTTACGGGTCTGAAATATGGGTTGCCTTTCACCAACACTTACAATTCCTCAAACACTTTAATCAGCGCTGTATACGCACAATCCGAAATATACACTGGACTTACTATGTGCCGAATGTTGCTGTCCTTGAGCAAACAGGGATCACCAGCATTGAGGCCATGATATTGAGAACACAGCTGCACTGGGCAGGGCACATTTCTAGGATGCAGGACCATTCCCTCTCCAAAATAGTACTCTACGGTGAACTCGCCACGGGTCAGTGTAAGAGGGGTGCTCCAAAAAAGCGATACAAGGACTCCCTGAAGCAACATCTCAAGCTCTGCCAAATTGATCACCAACAATGGTCCGCCATGGCTTCACATCGGGAGGCATGGAGATGCACTATCCACAATGCTGCAGCCTTATTTGAGAACTCACACCGAGCAAGTCTTGAAGAGAAACGACAACACAGAAAGAATCACAACCCGGAATCATCACCCAAGGAGACCCTCTGCTGTGCTTTCTGCAACCGGACTTGTTTATCTCAGATTGGCCTTTTCAGTCATCAGCGTGCTTGCAGAAAGCGCGGGATGAGCCCTTCCTGAATCTTCATTTGCGAAGCAAAGCCAGAGAGAGAGAGACTTCTCTTCATTCAATGTCAATAACAAAGAAAAGTGAAATAAAGCCAGTTCTGCTGTTCCGCTCCAGTGTTAGGTGGAGTGATATCTACACTGGGAGCGGGGAAAGTGGTGTCAAGGGAAGATAGGGAGGCAAACATTTGCTTTCAAAAATATTGCTTCCTAGTTAATCTCAATAGCAATACCAGAAGTTATAGGCATCAAGTTAAAAATAATAATCAGAAAAGGTTCATCATTTTTCTTTGGTGTCAGAGCATCTCCTGTAAATCAAAGTTTTTAAAATTATCTATTGTATCATAAAATATAATTATTTTAAGAATATGCATTTTTATGGGACTTCCGGTTGGCTATGGCATCGCAGTCAGACTTTCACTGAGAGGCTCTCAGTGAAAGTTTCCAGCAGCACGAGGCAGATCGCCTGTTTCTGACAGCTAAAAGGTGAATCCTCTCTCCTGGTAAAGGAGAGATCAGATGGGCTCTCAAAGATCCAGTTCCTGCCTAAACTTGCCCTGAGGGTCTGACACCAAGTGGAGATCAGACTGGGGGAGAAGAAGAGCAGAGGGGATCGGAGTTTACTGCTGTTGCGTGTCTGCAGTCATTTACTCAGCACAAGCGCTGCCACCAATTTTAAAGATATAACTGTAAGTAATTGATGTTATTGTTGTTGGGATTTGATCTTTACACATGAGCACAAACTTTCTGACAAGTGCAGTTCCCAAAGCATAAATGGCTTTTGGGATTCTTCACAGACTGTATCACTTCTGAAGGACTGATAAAACTCACAAATGAGCAGAGCTAATTAACTGTTCGGCGAAATTAAAAGAAAGGATAAGCAAGTTTGGATTGGATTTGGAACTATCGCTTTAGCCCGTGGATTATATAACTGGATGAAAGCAGATGGGAAGCCAATCAGGGAAGCCAAAAAGGGAACATAGCAACTTTTTTAAAGAATCATAAACTTAAAGAATTCACAGAAGAGCAAAGACAAAATTTAAATCATCCAATAACCCTGATTGAAATATCTGAAGCAATAAAAAGACTAAAAGGGGGGAAAGCTCCAAGTCCGGACGGGTTTATGGCAAAGTATTACCAAGTATTAGAAGAGCAGTTAATATTTCCTTTTAAAAAGCTTTGGAGAAGATTAAAGAAGGTTCATTTCCAGATTCCTGGAGAGAGGCAAATATAATCTTAATACAAAAAGAAAGTCAGGAAAAAAAACCCGAAAAATTATCGCACGATTTTACTTCTCAATACGGGTTATAAAATTTTTGTTTCAATATTGGCACATAGACTGAAAAATATTTTAGCTGATTGGATCCATGAAGACCAAAGGTTTTTTTTTTACCAGGGAGATATATAAAGGATAATATCCGACAGGTGGTTAATCTGATAGAACATCGTGAATTTTATAATGAGAGAAAAATGGCTTTAATATTTTCGGATATTGAAAAAGCATGCAATAATGTTAATTGGAAGATCATGATAGAGACCTTACAAATAATCAAAACAGGAGAAAAATTTATAAGATGGATTCAAACTATTTATAGTAAACAAACAGCAAGGTTAATTATAAATGGAGAAAAAACCAAAAGAAATTCAAATTCAGAAGGGGACAAGGCAGGGGTGTCCCCTCTCCTCTTTGCTATTCATTTTGATTATGGAAATTCTGGGGGGGGGGGGAAATCAGAGAAGATGGAAAGATAGACGGCATTAGAATTGGAAAGCATAACTTCAAAATAAAAATGTATGCTGATGATATATTAATCTGTCTAGGTAACCCGGTAGAAGACATAGAGATACTAACAAAGATATTGAATGATTTTGAAAAGCTAACAGGACTGAAAGTCTATAAGGATAAAATGGTAATAATAACAAAAAATATGACAAGGAGCGAGGAAAATGAGATCATGCAAAGTCAAATTTTAAAGTAGTTTAAAAAGCATGGATATCTGGGCATCATTATAACTAACAAAAAACAATTATAATAAAACATGGACAGAAATAAAAAAAGACTTAAATAACTGGCAAAAACTAAAGCTATCTTTGCTAGGAAAAATCGTGGTTATCAAGATGAATGTTTTACCCAAGCTACTATTTTTATTTCAAACGATTCCAATTATTCACAAAGAAGGGATTTTTAAAGGATGGCAACAAGACTCATCAAAATTTATTTGGGCAGGAAAGAAGCCTAGAGTGAAAATGAAAGTAATGCAAGACTCGAGGAGAAGAGGTGGTCTGGATGTTCCGAACTTAAAAGTATATTTTGAAGCCTGTTGTTTATCTTGGCTTAAGGAATGGACAACATTAAATGATGACAAATTGCTAAAATTGGAAGGCTCCAACATTCGTTATGGTTGGCATGCTTACTTGTTTAACAATAAAGAGATGGTCAACAAAGATTTCAATCATCATCTTATCAGGAACTCTTTGATAAAAGTATGGAAGAAATATAGACCAAGATTCTGCCCCCAATTACCATCATGGGTATCAGCACATGAAGTGTTTTTCAGTAAAGAAAAAATAATAGCTAAAAAATGGATTACATATAAAGATTTAATTGTGATAAAGGATGGATAACAATTGATGAAGACACAGGAAGAAATGGAGAAAGAAGGGATACCAATCCATTGGTATTTATATAGACAAATCAAAGAAAGATACAAAATGGATCAAAAATTGGTGGGAATAGAGTTAACAAAATCACTTTGGGAAAAAATAATCCAACTAGGAAATAAGAAGTTAATAACAAGGCTCTATCAATAGCTATTAGAGTGGAACTCGGAAGAGGAAGTCGTAAAGGACTGCATGATAAAATGGGCGCAGAATATCGGTCATGAAATAAAATTAATGATTGGGAAAAAGTCTGGATAACTAACATGAAATTAACATTATGTCAAAGTGTTCGAGAAAACTGTTACAAGATGTTTTTTAGGTGGTATTTCTCACCGGATAAACTGTCTAAAATGTATAAAAACATAAAAAACAAATGTTGGAAGTACGGACATAATCCGGGAACCTTTTTTCACTTATGGTGGAGCTGTGAGAATGCACAAAGGTATTGGAAACACGTACAAAAGGTTATTAATAAAGTGTTGTGTTGCAATATGTTGATGCAACCAGAAATATGAATGCACGGAGAAAAATTAAGCCAAGAAAAAGAGAAATTACTATTTTATATGGTGACAGCAGCACGTATTACATATGCGTCCAAATGGAAAGATAAAGAGGTACCAACAATGGATCAAAGGCTGCTTAAGACATATGAAATGGTTGGAACAGATTGACTAACGATACTTCTAAAGGGTAAGACAGTAGAGAAACATAGAGAAGGTTGGAGTAACTTATTGGAATTTTTGAAGAAAACATGGGGAAATCTTGCAACAATCCCTAATTGAGAGGTAAAAGAAATAAATGCAACAGAAAAAATAATAATTAATAGTTAGAAGTTAAATAATAATAATTATAAAAAGTAGCTCAAATAATACAATTAATTACATTTGAAATATATATTTATTTTTAAATATATATAAATAAATTATGGAAATTAATTGAAGATGGAATAAACAGATACATATTAGCATGTCAATTTCATTCAGAGGGTGGAATGAGAATAGAAGGAACACTGTGGAGATAATACAAAAATAATGGGAACAGATTGGTAACAAAATGTAAATACAAAGATAACAGAGTAATAACAGGTATAACCATATGAAGATCAGACAGGAGGTCAAGAAGTTTGAATGAGCATATGGGTGGTGGGTTTGGGATGAGATATGTCTGTTAAAGGGAGGAGGGTTGAATGGAAGGTATTGTGGTGTGATGTCATTTTATATGTGTTATAATTTTAATTTTAAAAAAAGAGTATGCATTTTTAGAATGATGATTTAGTAACTGATAAAACCAGGTAGGAAATGGTGGCATGTTGAGAGGCTTCTGAATGTATTTATTTGTGTCTGTTTTACTCATAATGGCCAGCAATGGATAGCCATAGCACAAAAGTCCTCATACATGGAGTAATGCCAGAGGAAGCTGACTCATTGTAAATACAGTTTATAGAAATTCAATGTTTGCATCTTTTGGAATTTGAACAGGGTTGGCAATGCTAATAGTGCCAGTGCTTGCCTGCTACAAAACATGCATGCAGCTCAATGTAGTCTTAGCACTTAGGAACACAGAACTAGCCTTCAAGCCTTGTTGAGCAGCTAGTGAGCTTGTGATTAAACTGTTGGGATGGGGATTGTTTGGACCTTATACACAAGACCTGTCAAGATATTCTCTGGCACATAAAGGACTAGGCTTTGTGAAATCATCCCAAAACTACTGTGTATTGAAGCACTTCCAGTTCTATGATCCCAAACTGGATCTGTGGTTTAAAAGTCTAATGTGTGTGTATATGTTGACCAGAATACCTAATAAAATGTTGCAAGTGGTAAGGGAGTAGTACTTATGCTATATATTTTGGCCTATAAACATTGAGATTAGCTTTGAAATGAGGAAAGGAATTGGTTAGAATGAAACATGTGTACAGCAAAAAGTGGGAAATGACTTTGAAATATAAGCTGCAGAGGATTTCAAGCACTTGGGACACTGAGTTGAAAATATATTGCAGCACACATTGTTTAGCTTGTTTCCCCTGCTGAGATTAATTTTTTGTTTCTAATTTTTTTCCAGGGTTTTCATGGTCCTTATCCCTTTGGACAGTCTTAAAAACAAAAACGGGTATCGTCAAGAAGAGAATTTGACAATGAGCGGACATGAGAGGGAGGGGGAGTTCTTGTGGCTTATAGAAGATACAGCATGAACCCCCTTCTTGGTCTCCATATCCTGAGATAAGAAGAAAACAAACAATAACTTAAGACTAGCTGTTTCCAGAAAAAAAACAAAAAACTAAAGTATGCATGTGTGGATGCTGAATTTCAAGAGTGCTATTCAGTGCTACGAGAGAGAAAAATACACCAATGTTTTTGTTTTAGGAGTCATTGTCACATTTAATTAGGTAGCCTAAAAGAAATTTTTAAAAAAGCTTAAAATGGAAAAGCCATCTCTTTTTAAAAAGAAAAAAATTATTTTGCCTACAGAGTGGTTGTAGTCTGAGCAGATGTTAAAATTTTTTGTTTCTTGTTCATGACTTTTTTTTAAAAAAAGGGACAGCGTGCATTTTTATAGAGATGTGCTTGTTATGAAATAGAAGCTTAGTGTTTTCTTGAGTAGTTCATCGGCTATTTGTATGTCAGGTGGTATTAATTTTTAGCTGGATCAATATCCAGATCCATAAAATGTTAGCTTTTTTCTTTTAGTTGTTTGCTTTTTGAAAAGCTTTTGGCACCATTCTTCTGGGCATAATGTTTATTAGTCATCTGCTAGTTCTTTTCTATTTGATAAAGTTGCTTAGTCTCAGTTTTGCCATTTATGGATGGGGCAAACAACTGGAGAATGCTAGAGGACTGAAATGATGGAGGCTGAGGCTTGTTGTATGTTTTGAACATGTACTTCCAAAGTTGTCACTGAATGGTTAGCATATTAAAATTTTTCCCATATTCATTAATGTATAGTAATGGTCTTTGAGACAGCTATGCATGTATGTATCAGTTTTGTGCCAAGAAGAAATATGATTAGCTGTAGAGCACAAATTATTAATATTTCATGTCACTTCTAGGTGAAAACTTCACATTTTCATTTTTGTAATTTGGGTAACCAGTTTGATTGTTCAGTGATAAGCGTACATGTTTTATTGGCGGAGACCAAATTGCTCAACATGTGAAAGAAAGAATCATCAACCGCCACTCACAACAATAACCTTTTATCAGCTTTCTTGTTCTCTGAACTTTTTCAAGATAGGACTCTGTGTGTGTGTGTGTGTGTGAGAGAGAGAGAGGGAGAGTATCAAAGGGTTGGAACGGTTTAAGGTCTAACTGTGTGTAACCTGTGAAGAATGATAGCCATATATAACTGAGGCCAAGCTGTCCAATTCTATAGTGAGAAGTAGCAGAGCCTGGTCACTTGAAATTCTTGGATTTTGCATCATTATAAGACATTTGAAAGAAGAGGAGGTGGGGGTGGGGGTCTGTCTAATTCAGAAACTTGAACACAGCATCCATCAGCCAAAGATACAACAATATGCAATGCCCCCTTCCTTTCATCTCACTCAAAAGACCAAAACTGCCTATTCTGAGAGAGTAATGGGTGTGTGGATATGTACTGCTGGGGTAATGCAGAATACTTTTGGACCCACAGTAACATACTCCAAGCTACTTTGTTTCATTGGTTGGTATGCAAGGCTCTTTTTACACTTTGTATAACTGAGTATAGTGCTGCTTCTCACCAAAAGAAATAGAAGCACCCATAGAGTATAACTGGCTGAAATCTTGGAAGACATGCACTTAGGTATTCAGTCTTCTAGGGCCAGTTTAGTATCGAATTTGGTATTTTCTGTTTTGGATAACATGCATAATTTAATTTTGCTGCCTTCCATGTAATTTAAAGAGAGACATTGAGCACTGAGAAACATTATTGTCAGAAACTAATCTTGAGTCATTTTTGCCAGTATAAGAACTAGAAACTTTTTTTCTCAGTCCATCACCCTTTCCTTAACATGGCTGACCATAACTTAAATCACCCTAGGCAATGTGTTCTCCAAATGCAAAATATATAAAAATGGATTAGTATGTAAGAAGATTATGTAAAAGATTATTTGTGATGATTAGTTTTAATTGGTTTTAATTTTTTTCTTTCTCTGAACAAGCAACTTTCATGATAGACAAGTGAGTAGATAGATGGATGGACTGGCTAAATGAGTGAGAGTATGTGTGCTCTAGTAGCAGCACTGGAAGTCTTAAAAATGGTGACAACTAGAAACTTCCAGACTAAACCAAAATGGCTTCAATTGTCTATTTAGGACAATTATTCCGACATCATCCACCTGAATTGTCAGCTGATGCTATGGAGACTGGTTTTTCACAGCACAGGGGGAAATGATACTTAATCGCCAACTCCTTTTTTCTTACAGTAGTAGTTCTCAAATGCTGGCCCTTCAAGTTTATTGGACTTCAGTTCCCAGAAGCCCTAGCCATCTTGGCCAATGGTCAAGGATTGTGGGAGATGGACTCAAAAACCTCTGGAGGAACAGTGATTGAGAACCACTGCTGCTGTACAGCAGTGGGCAACTTGGGGCCCTCCAGATTTTTTGGATTGCAATTTCTATCAGCCCTAACCAACATTAAGAGTTGTGGGGATGGTGGGGGTTACAATACAGCAACATCTGGAGAGCCACACAGTTACCTACTGTTGTCTTACAGCATGTAGGGGATGCTCTTTCTCTGCAGTTCATCTTCCATGCTGTTTTCTTTCTTCAGTGCTAGTGCCTTCTGTTAATGAAGCAGTCACCTCCAGTGAAAAGGGGTAATAGCCAGAGCCAGTGTGCAAGTGGGTTGCGTTAAACACTTGACTTCTTATTATCACTAGTCCCTGAGGTCTTTCAGAGGATAAACATTATTTTTCTTTTGGGGGATGATCTCTGTATAAATAGTTACAAAGGGCTTGTATCTGTTATGTAGGTATTTGTCATTTCAGTAATGACAATGGGAAGATGTTTAAATTGTTCACTACTCTGCCTGTGGTTTCTTTTCTCAAATATTCTTCCCATGATAACAAGACCCACTTCATTACTTACTGTATCTCTTATGACTCAGATTTATGTTTATTCATTTGTAAGCCAGTTACAACAATTTTCGAACCATAAAATTGTCTGAAAACTAAATCATGTTGATTGCTTCAGGGCAGCACTTTGAAACATGAACAGCAAGGACATGTTTGTGCAAAGGCTTGTTTTTCAGAAGCACTTTTCTCATAGCCATTGGAGAAGCTGGTGCTACAGGTGGCCACTTTTTATTTCCCCGGTGGATGACCTATGGCTTTAAAAACTGGTGAGCAAGAAACTCAGTAGACATAGCTTGTACTGCATAGAGGTGAAGTAATTGGGGCCAGCTGCAGCAGGAGGAACTGCTGCAGGTCATACAGTTTTTAAATACATGGGCATTTGTAAGAAGAAACTGTTGCCTATGTTTATCTTTAGGCTAGCGTCAGACAAGGCACCTTTCCTATATAGATTTAAGCTCACATGGGGGGAAATGGGTATGCACTCATGTTTTGGAATGGTGTGAGTGTTTAGGTTTTCTCTTAAGTGAAGTGCAGCTGAAGGTTGTGAGTGGCTCTTTATTTTGCTTTTATTTAGCAAAATAAAAGCACACACCATCTTCTAACATTATAGTGTATATGCATTTTCTCCCCTCCTACATTTGTAGGAAACTATTGTTAATAAAATATCCCTCGGCCCCTATTACCAGTTTAATACTGCTTGGTCATAGAAAAAAACAAATGTTGACTGATCTATGCCCATGTTCCTGATTTTAGATATGTATAGTGGCTATGTTGCTTCCCCAAATTTAGACTGCTTCATGTAGTAAATGTAGTTGGCTCTGTCTCCTTGTTTTCCCTAGTAATTCATTCTGGAAAAAAATTATGATGGATTCCTGAAGGGAAGAAGTAACTGTAATTTAAGAAAGAGAAGTTTCACTTTTTCATTAATAGTGTTCTGTTTGCAATATTCTATTTTAATGCAAAGTTAATCATAACCCATGCTGCTGAGTTTGAAAATGTCCTGGTAACCCCTGCATCTGATAATATGACTTTGATCTGAGATGGAAGAGCAGCCAGACTTCTCACTGGGCTGACTCTAAGCCCCTCTGGCTGAAAATAAGCTCTGTCTCGTTTTGCAGTTGGGTATCAGGTCTGCAGTAGGAGGCAGAGTCTGTGCTGTTGTGTTTATTGGGGGCAAAAGAAAGGTGCAGGGTGTATCCTGAGGCCTCAGGGATTTGAAAGTTTGTACTCATCCCTCCCCCAGCTGCAGATGAGCACAGTCTGAATCTGTATAGGTACAAGCATAGCTGATGTTTTCTGGGGCTAAGAAATGCACGCTGTCCCATGTCTGGGTTTCCTTTTCTTTTTTTTCCTTGTGTGAGTGAGTGGTTGATTCTGCAGCCTGTCTTTATTCTCTCTGGGGGGAGTGCATGTGTAGAGCAGGATGGTGTGTTGCTTCATTGAGTCTGGGAAGAATCCTGTAATAGCACATTGTGGGGAAAACAAAGATGCTTTTTCCTTAATGTATAAATGAATATTTGTATGATTAAATTAACACAAAACAATTCTTTACTTGTTGAGTTTTTATTAAATGACCAAAAGTTGATCCTACAGTATCATTTCATATTTTCCCACTTCACTTTCTTTCACATTGTGTGTGGGGTGTGTTTGTGTGTGCAGATTAGAACTGAGGCAAGAGGTATGTTTGAATAAGGGGTGACCGTGCCGTTTTGCAGCTTCGGGAAGTATGGGTTAATACTAATAAAGTTTCTTTGTCCAAGTCTTTTTTAAAATGAGGTCTGCAGAGAATTACCTCTTAAACTGGAATATGTATAATGTCTTACTTTACTAAATGATTGTGGAAGATACATTTGTGCAGGGAGACATACAACTGTTGTCTGAGGAGTTCTACAGGCACTAGTTTCTGTTGCTAGCTGTTACTGAAGCAGATCTATGAAGCTAGGGGAACAGACAAAACAGAAATGCCTTTTTTCAATTTTCTCTTTCACATTTCAACCAAGCCACTAAGAAATTAGCTTTTAAAATTAATACTTTCAGGGACAGAGATCTAGAATCATATTGTTTCCATTAATTTGAGGGGAAGCAACTGTCATTTTCATTTTTTTCAAATGAGCAGCAGAGGGTAGGGATGTCATTTCTTTTTCAGAAATAAGTGATCTGATTAGGTCAGTGGTAATTTCTTAATCTTTTTACTGGCATATCTGTTTCCAAGACTGTGCAGACCATTGGACTGGAAATACCTTGTTGAGCTGGACCTAAATAGCTGATTTCACACACATAGTGAACTTGTCGAGAAACATAAACTGCCAGCATTTACTGCTATGTCCAATTAAGCAGGCTGGAGATACTAGTAAAATCCCTAATATATCTTATGTTTCTGCAAGAAATGTACAAAGTGTACTGAATTATTTATATGCTAGAAATTTCTGATAGTCTCTTTGTTATGCCCAGTTGCTAACCTTTGCAGGTCTGGCTGGAACAACCTGGAGCAAACCTCCCACAGACAGTTTTGCCACCTATTTTTTGTTAAAAGTAAGCAAGAAAAATAGTGTGCATTAGATGGGTGGTTGATTGATTTACCACCATTATAACATGCAGCAGCAACAGCAAACATTATTCAATCTGAGCAAGACACAGTAGATATTACCTGTCTTCTCTCCATGATACAGTTTCTTCTCCCTTGCTGTACCTTCTGCTACTTATTTTGACTCCAATAACTTCTCTAGTCTCCTTTCTCATTGGCCCCTCTTCTCCATCTTAACTTCTAGAGAGAACAGTTACTAATGAACTACTATTTATTAACCTCTCTCTGCAAGGGAAAAGGCAGTCCTTGTATTGTTTAGTATGAGGGCTGCAGGACAATATGTATATACCATCTCATGTCCCAGCTCCCTGACATATATACCTATAAGATAAATGCAACTGGAAGCAGATTTGCTATACTGCACGTGCTAAACCTTTATGTGTATAAGTAAACTTGATGGTATGTACACTTACCAAGAAATCTGTAAGACATCCTTTAAAGTTGCAGCAGAGTTCCCAGCACCTTGAGAACATTTCTGTTAACTCCTGCCTTGTTCTAGCTGACTACTACAGCTGCTCTATCGTATTTATCTAGATTAGGACACTGCATTTCTTTTCTTTTTAAAATACTTCCCTTTTTTTTCACTTTGTATGTAAACTGCAAACCACACCAGAAAAAAAATAATGCCACAACCTGTAAAATCAATGCTGCCAAACTTTATATGGTGGATGTAACTTGAGGTGAAGGGAGAGGCCTGTCCAGTTTCTTAGCTGTTTTATTCTTAGCTCAAATTCTACAAAAAGGCACTGGTAAAGTTTTATACACTGAAATGAGTGGAACACAGTTGTTTGGCCCTGAGCGAAAACCCAGGCTTTGGCCAGCGGGGTATAAATAAATAAATAAATAAATAAATAAATAAATAAATACTCTTGGCTATATGTACTGTAAAGAAATGAATATACCTTTAAGAGGGCATGATGCTGTACATGTGTATTGTTTGGTTGTGTTATGTGACATGTGTATTATATGGCTGTATTATTTGAAATTTTTGCTTTCTCTTCCACCATTCACATTTATTTACTTGCTTTTAAGACTGTTTGTCTTTGGGGCTGGAACCTGTCAGGAGCTCATCAAGACCAGGCAATCAGATCACACCTTCATTATAATGCTATCTTTGGAGTAGGCAAATAAATAGTGCCATCATTATGATGCACATGTTTTAAATGAAGCACTGTGCCATGACTTTTACGTAGTATGTGCCACGGGTGTGGTACGATACGCCATGGCCAAGTCAAATAACTATAGAGCAAGAACAATGTAATAACATTTGCAAAGGTCTGAATTTAAATATTAAAGTATAGTTCATTCAGTTTTCTGTTTCAGGCAACATAACAATTGATGCCATCCATAGACAGGAAGACATTTTTTGTAGCTTGGCTGTCTTTTTTCCCCCCTGCTCCTGGAGTATGTGCACTAGCCCAGAACATTGGTCAATCCCAGCAAATATTATAAATCTTCCAGTTGCAAGCAGATTTGTGAAAAGAACCCTAATCCATGGGAAAGAATGGTTGACATGAATATTAGTTAAAAAAAGTAGTCTGGTTCTAAGGTTAGGTTCATCTTTTTATCTAAAAAGTTAGCTTCTGCTGCTCAAAGAACAATGGGCTCTTTTCTCTCCCAGTTGCTAGTATTTGTGATCATTATTTCTGCAGGTGCAGATGGAAAATGTGAAGTGTATTTAAAAAGAAGAAAATTTAGCATTCTCCAAAGCATTTGATAAGTCATCTCAAAAGCTAATTCTGATGTGTGGTGCATTATTCTCAGGATTATACTACTTCAGCATAGTAGGAAAATACTCTTGGAAATGTATATAAAAATAGATTTTCCTTGGTTTTTTTCAGGGCTGTGAGGCTGTGTTCTAGAAGAGTTTATTTCTGACGTTTCGCCTACATCTGTGGCTGGCATCTTCAGAGAATGGCTGGGTAGGAATGGGGGGGTATATACTCTGAACCCCTGTTGGAGAGGATATGTAAATTTGTGTATTTGAATGGCTAGTTTCTGGGTGGAGATACGCAAGGAGGATTAGTGTCTGTTTGGCTAATGGTTGGCCAAGTTCAAAGTTCACAGTATATAAACCCTACATGCACTCCTACCCAACTATTCTCTGAAGATGCCAGCTACAGATGCAGGCAAAACATCAGAAATAAACTCTTCAAAAACACAGCCTCACAGCTCAGAAAAAAACCAAGGAAAATCTATGGATGCCAGCCGTGAAAGCCTTCGACTTCACATTGTATATGAAAACTTGTCAGGCCAGGAAGAACGCAACAGTAGTACCTTACTTCCCGCCCTGTTGTCTTGGCAATCCATGTGTTGGGAACTTTATATATCAAGTAAAATGGAAATGTGATCCCCTGGCCACCCAGCTGAAGTGGTACAGGTCTAAATTATTGTTCGAACCAATGCTAAGATAGTGCTGCTCTGTTATCATTGTGATACTTCTGTAGACTCCACAGCCCACTGGACAGAGTTCGATTCTGCAAGTGACATTAAGATCAATACTGGTTAGAATTGTAGAGTTGGAAGAGATCACAAGGGCCATCCAGTGCAACCTCCTGCCCTCAGGATTAACAGGTTACAATACCACATGTTCTCTAGAATCCCTGAATTGGGCAGACCTTTCCCTATCCCCACCCCCCAAAAAACCCCACTCCATGCCTGATGTGAATCTTCCACTTGGCTAACACATCAGAGGTACATCACAATGATTCTACAGTGGATGTTAGTATGTAAGACTCCTTATAGAGTGTCCTTTCTGCCCTTTGAAGCAGAAGCATACTTCATGGACAAGCAAGGGTTTGGCTCTGATCTTCAGCTTCTAAAACCCAACACTAAAACATTTCCATAGAATAAGGTCTGTTTACCAGCTTTATATCATGCAGAAGTTCTGTTGGGGTTCAGTACTCCCAACTTTACAGTAGTAACCCAAAGGTAAGGTGAACAGTGGTTGTGATTCTGAATGTAGTAGAAGATGTATGAAAGTAGAAGATGTATGAAAGATGTATGAATGTAGTAGAAGATGTATGCACCCAACCTACTTATTCCACTTGATTTTTCCTCATTTCTTTGGAATAGCACTATGACTATTACTCCTTAGGTAAAAGTTCCCTGCAGTAAAGTCGTTTCCATATCAAGCTTGAACCACTCTGCCTCGTTCACAGTATTTTACAGGGGATCCAGACAACATCATCTCCCACTTTTGATCTGTTTCCTTTCTATAACCTTGTATCTTTTTCATTTAAAAAACCCATTAAGGAGAAAAAATGGACTAGCTACAAAATGTCTTACAGTCAGTGCTAGGTGCTATCTTTCTGGAAGCAACCAGCATCTTTCCCAATAGATTCAGTTTGGTGCTCTACTTAGTGGTCAATTCATGCAAATGGCTTTTATTGGGAATGACATTTTCATAAGCGCTTGCTAATCACAATTTAGGATCATATTATAAGTGAGGCAGCTTCCTAAATTAGGCAATTGGTCTGCCTAGCTCACTATCTTAAACCAGCTTTCTCTAACCTGTTGTTCTCTAGATGTTTCTGGAGTATTCCTGACCACTGATCATAGTAGCAGGGGCTAATGGCAGCTGGCATCCAAAAAATCTGCGTGGCACCACATTGAGGAAGTCTGGCTTAGATCAATAAGCCAGAAAGATTGTGTTTTCTGTATTCTAAATAAAATGTCTAGTTCTGTGGAGGTGGCGTTACTTCTTTTCCAGATTGATTTGATCCACATCTGTCCTCATCCCAGGAGGACAGATGTCGATATAGATAAATTCAGATTTGTTCAGATAAACATTTCACTGATGTAATAAGTTTATTAGTCTTTGTCTTTAAATGTTGTGAGACTTCTCTCTGGAGATTGTTACAAACTGGTTTCTATGAGCAATAAGATTAGATTAGAACAATCAAAGAAGTATCTGTCACTAAGACTTACTAAGAGAAGGCTGAAAGATTCTTGATCTACTGGATTATGTTTAGGGTGTACTTGGGTAACAGCAGATGACCATTTTGTAGCAGGTCATAATTTTTAGGGATACAGATAGTTACATAGGGAACATGTGCAGTGAATTGTCTTTTACTCTGCATCAGCAACTGTTAAGAAAGTGTAGGGGCTTGTCTAGATGGTGAAAATACTCCTCATAGAATTCACTGGGAATACCTTATATCCCAACGAGATCCTGTGGTGATTCACCTTATTCAGAAGGATAGGGTGAAAAACTCCCATTTACGGCTCCATTTCCTTTGTGGCTTTTCCCATATATATATATATTTTAATAATGTGAGGAAATGCACAAAATTGATTTGCAGCACATTTCCGAGATAGTGGAACTGGAGATCTGCTTGGTTGGATGTGTGTGTGTGGGGGGGGAGGCGACTTTGTGCTAGTGATCATACACTTTTTTGCCCATGAAAAGAGAAAGGGGTATCATTCAAATGTTTTCATCAGAAGACTGAATGGGGCGAACGGTGGCCTGAGATGAAGCGTTGTCTTAAGTGATCTACAGTCACGGTGAATCCGTCAGTCCCCCTAGAAATCGGGGGTCCCCCCCCCCAGCCTCAGGAAAGGTGGGGGATTAAAGGGCTCGTTGCGGATCTGAACATTCTCCCTCTCAAAGTGGTCAGAACTGAGGTTTCTGACAGCTATTGGAGGGAGTGTAAGGATGGGAGAGCAGCTATGGACTCGAGCCTCGGCTGCCGGTTTTTTTTAATACAAAACAACATCAATGAAGCAAATCAAGGAAAATCCATAATTTATTAGAATATCCTGTTTTTCTACAGAAATATAGCAGTGTTTAGGAGATCATTGGAACCTACTGTCTCACCTAAAATGAAGTGAAGGGAAGTGAACTCGAGTAAACATTTGATTGATAGTAAACATTTGAATGATATCCCTTTCCCTTTTCAGGGCTGGACAGAAGCTTTAGCAATTCCATCTGGTGAATACTTGTTGGTTACTTTGTTTCACAGATGGCTAGCTACATTCGTAGCTATGTTTTTGTAGGAACCTTCCAAACAAAATTAAAATGTAAGTGAAGGGAGGTGAACTCAAGAGTAAACATTCAAATGATAACCCCTTCCCTTTTTGCTGAAAGACTGTGGAGACAAATGAACACTGCTGTGAATTTGCAGTAGTGTGCTGGAATGAGGATTATTTCCTCTTGTCATGAGCCCGAGGATCATGAGGCACAGTGTTTAAAAAACTTTCCACGATACGGTCTGATATTAGATAATTTGAGTGATTCAGTGTAGTCAACCAGTGTCATTATTCTCCCCAGTACAGGAGTCTTGTAAAACCGGTGTTGAAACAAAATTAATTACGTAAATTCACCACTTAGTGAGACCCAGATCTAACCCAGGATTTACCAGAATTTGATGAAAGTTCTTCTGAAAGTAAAATAACCCCTGCATAAATAAAGTCTTAAGTGCTAAAAAGTGGTACTTGCTAGCTTTTGGAGCAAGAGGTGCCACAAATAACCAAACCAGTGATAAAAACCAGTGGCATAAAGTTCTAGATTATGCAGTGCAGGATTATGCTGTTTATATGCTATGAATGATTTATTTGTCTGTTAATGATTCAAGTATGATTTATGAATGAAGCACAGCTGGAAGAAACCTAGTTGAATAAGCTACATATGAAAAAACTCTTAACGTTTTTTGTTTCTATCATATATAATATTAATAAGGTTGTGAGATTAGTGATATAATGAATTGAACAAAGAAACACAGGTCATGTTTTCCTTTGTATTTATGACATTACAACAATCTTTTGTTTTTACACTTTCTAATGGTGTTTTTTTAATTGTGTGGTGTGTATGAAATTTGCCCACCCACAATTCCAATGGAACAACCATGCCTCTAAGGCATTGTGCAGCCTTTTTCTCACACAGTTCTTGCTTCCAACTCAAACAAAAATTACATGAGTAAGCAACCTCAGATTAGCAGTTTCAGGTCTCCTCTGTGTTCTCAGTCTGTCCAAGTGTGAATCTTCTTGCTCTCTGTAACCTCTTTCCCACACCCTCTTTTATTTATTTTTAATGCTAACCATATCATGGAGAGTTTAATTGCTACGTCAAAACAAACATCCTAGTATCACCCAAACCCACTTGTTGCTCCTTGATGGAAATTATCTCAACTGCTAAACCTGGACACTAGGCCACTTGCTTTAATTTTTGCATATATAAATTGCAGTAGTAATCAGTGATAAGAGTTTATTTCATGGTAAGAACTCTAGTGTAGCAGGCTTTCACAAGGATAGCCAAGTTGGATGGGAGGAAGGTTTCTTTGTTTCTCCAACTTTCCTGGAGGCTTCAATTTCAGTGGTAACTCAGACCAAGAACATCTTGACACAGTGTAATGAATACGGTATGTAAATAATATAGTATCTGATGTGGTTGATGAAAAGTCCTTGTGCAGCCCCATATTGCTCCTCCCCTGTCTCCCACATTACGATACCAAACAGAAAAAGGATTTAAAAAATTAAAAAAAAATAACTTGCAACAGTAGCAATTAAGTTGAAATAGTAGTGGTTGCTCTGTGAAAGTTGCAATACATTTTACTTCGTAGTCTGTTAAAAAATCAGTGGTGCTCAAATGGTGCTCAAAATCTCAGATTTTTTTTTTTTAGACTTCAGCAGTAGATCATGTGGACTTGACTCTGTGGCAAGCTAAAGTACACAGGCACAACAGGCAATTTCAAATTGGATTTAACTTAATACAAAATAACATTAGGTCCAGGCTTAATCATGCTTAACCTAGGCCCACTGAAATTGATTTAGTTGTGACAAACCTCATTTATTTGAATGGGTCCACTATAAGAAAAGCCAGATCCAATCTAATTTTAGTCATGAACCTCATTAACACTACTGTATACTGAAGTTTAATGTAAATTACTATTGTGTATTATTGTCTGCAACATCTCAAGAATAGCATGTCTGCACTCTGAACCTTGACATTTTAAGCAGCAAGAGAAGCATTTCAGGTTTCTTCATTGTTTCAAACAGACTATTTGTAAGATACCTGATATATAAACGCCTAAGTTATTATGTTTTCATTAATCAGCGTTGGATAGTTGCTGGAAAATTCATACATTTCACCATCTGGGATTTTTTTAAAAAAATCTTATCTTTAGTGTATAGCTTCATTTCTAGTGTACATTTTCCTCCCAGACCTTGATCCAATTAAACTATTTTTCTCTACATTAGGTCTTTTAGATGTCTGATGATTTTTAGCATTGTAATAGGGAATAAAGTGTACCATTGAGTTGCTCTTTTTTAATGTGGCCAGTGACAAGCCAGCTTGTGTTTCTTAATGGGAAGGGAGAGAAAAATTTGCTGAACCACTCTGAACAGTCTACAAGCAGATATTTCAAAAACCACCAGAGGGAGTAGGATCCCTTTGCACATTGGATTTTACAGTCCAAGGTATTTTCACTATGAAAGAAGTGTCCTAGGGTACAGCGTAAGACCTCCCCCCCCCAACACTGAAATGCACTATTGGTCTTAAGGACTTTCCCCCCCCCCAACACTGAAATGCAGTCTTGGTCTTAGGGGGGCATGTGGCATATTAACAGAAGCCTGCAGAGTATTTCCTATTCAAAAGAGGGATGGGAAGCAATGGTCATGCATTGTACTGTTGAATAGTTGCAAAATAGTATCAATCATCCATACAGTGGGCCCTTGGTATCCCCTGGGGGTTTGGTTCCAGGACCCCTGTAGATACCAACATCTGTGGATGCTCAAGTCCCATTATATACCATGGTGTAGTAAAATGATGCCCCTTATCTCTCTCTCTCTCTCTGGCGCGAAGATTCAGGAAGGACTCATCCTGTACTTTATGCCCCTTATATAAAACCCCCAAATCAAAGTTTGCTGTTTGGGTTTGATTTATATATATATATATATATATATATATATATATATATATTTTCAAACCATGGTTGGTTGAATCCGTGGATGTAGAATCCATGGATACGGAGGGCCAACTGTATATTGTAAAAAGAGAAGAGATTGAGGAAGAATAAACAATCACTTCGCCGCCCCCCCCCCCATTACTTACGTTAATTGACTTTTCAAGAATGTTGCTATCCTGAAATTCTGAGACTGTATAAAAATGCCTTGGAGCTTGTCTAGATGAGAAGATATAATGTGGATTTCTGTGCATTAATGTAAATTCACAACAGCATTCATTTGTCACCATAGTCATTTGGCAAAATCACTAGTACGTGAAGCTGTCCATGTTTGAAGTGCACACATAACCATGCCTGCGAATCAAGATGGTGGCCAAGAGTGAATTACTTGCATTATTATTCTCCTCAAGCTGTCACCACTGCATGGTATTTTTTTAAAACTGTGAATCAAAGGTGTGCAAGTGCGACTTTCCACTTAAAAATGCTGTTTGGTCACCCAGCACAGCAAAAAAAGCACACAGTTGATAATGCAAAACTCCAAAATGGCATTTGCAGCCACTTCATTGCCTCCCCTGCCCCCGTGTATGTCTGACCAATCAGCTTTCCTCTTCTACCCCCATGGAGAATGTGCTGCAATACGAATCAGATGTCCAAACGAGTGGTAATGCATATTTCCATGCATTATTCAAAAACACTCAGGAAAAGCTGCAAAGGCGTTTGCCACACAGTAAATGGAATTTGTGGCTCCCCTCCTTCCAAAAACTGCAAATCTCAGTCAGATTTCATTATTTATTTTATTTTATTTATTTTTATTTATACCCCGCTCTTCAGCCACAAGGCTATCAGAGTGGCTTACAGATTTTGTCATTGGGACAAAAGGTATTCTCTGCAAATTCTATTAGGATTCTTTTCACCATCTAGACAACCCCCTATACTATTTTCTCTAACTCTGTTGCTATAAAAGGAAAAGAAGTATGTGAGATGGATTTGGAGACCAGATTTATGATCCTTTTGATTTCATCAGAGAGTATCAATAGGACCAGATTACCTGTGTCTGATCCTAACACAATAGTGTTTATGTTCAAAGTGCCTTCAATGTAGCAGTTGCATTCGTGTATGACATGCACATTTTAGCCATGGGTATCTTTACTTTAGTAATGGTTTTCTGTCTCATCAAGTGAAGATCAGCTTCTGATGGATTATGACAGATGGGTGTTTTCAAATAATGCTAGACCTCTGTAGCAGTTCCTGTTCCTGTTCCTTTTTTCTTTTTTTCTTTCCAGTACTTCAGTCCTCAGAGCATCTCCTGTCCTGTTCTAGGTAGGTAGCTGAATGTTGAGTGAGCTGTATCCATTTCTGAGAATTAGATCAGTGTTTCTCAGGCTACCTGAAGAAGGGAACCAGCAATTCTTTTGTATAACATGTCAGGTACTAATATCATATTGGGTTAATTAGCTATAACTATTTCTTTCTTTCCTAGAAATTATCCCAGAACAGTCCACATTAGACAGCTATAGGATTTCCATCAGTCTGTTTGGAAGAAACTGTGAAACAAGTCTTGGTCTCTCTAGCTTTATTAGCAGCATTAACCATGACTCCATCTAGAATGTGGCTCTCTCAGCATTACCCAAGGCATGTAAAAGGAAGAGATAGCAATGAGCTTAGGTCCTTCCTTCCCCTTACCCCCCACCAAAAAAAAAAGTACACAGAAAAGATGTGAATAGAGGATGGCTCATTAGAAGCAGTAAATTCCCCATTATGCTACCAACCAGTTTGCCAAATCAGGTTTTCTGCTGCTTGGCCAGTTAAGTAACCAATACTTGCTCTTTAATTGCCAGTTAGCTGAAGCTGCCAGCAATTCCATTTCCCATATGTGTTATCTTGTATGGGCAATGGAAGAACGAATAGCTGCCAGAACCCATTTGACTGTTCAAACAAAGTAGGGCTCCAGAGCATAAGCTGCTCAAATGAGCTAAAGCAAAAACAAAACAAAACACTAGGCATTCCAATAAACCATGAGAAAGTGGAACACTTACTATCAGCATGACATAGTAATGTGGGGGGGGGCACATACAAATAGAAAAGTTGCAGAGGACTTTACCTATGTGCCTGCCCATGGCAAGTCTATTTCAGTCTGCCCAATACTTTGTTTGTTTGTTTGTTTTGTTTTATTTCTATCCCACCTTTCTCTGGACATGGAACCCAAGGCAGCTTGCAACAAATGAAAAAAAAAGTACAGCTAAAATCTTACTTCACAAAAAAATGTGAAAATAAATAATATGATTAAAAGCATATATATTTGCAAAAACCCTTTTATAAAACATAATAGAAAGATACAATCACAGCACAACACATTAAAAGACCTTTCTGCCACATCTCTCTCTGGCTTTTCTTCGCAAATGAAGATTCAGGAAGGACTCATCCTGTGCTTTCTGCAAGCGTGCTGATGATTGAAAAGGCCAAGACTTTTTCAGCATGAGCTCTCAAATAAGGCTGCAGCATTGTGGATAGTGCACCTCCAAGCCTCCCAATGTGAGGCTTGGCGGACCGTTGTTGGTGATCAATTTGCCCAAGCTTGAGATGTTGTTTTAAGGAGTCCTTATATCACCATTTTGGAACACCCCTCTTACGCCGACCTGTGGCGAGTTCACTGTAGAGTACTATTTTTGGGAGGCAGTGGTCCTCCATCCTAGAAACATGCCCTGCCCAGCGCAGCTGTGTTCTCGATATCATGGCCTCAATGCTGGTGATCCCTGCTTGCTCAAGGACAGCAACATTTGTCACATAGTCCAGTGTATATTTAGAATTATGCCATGTTTCTGCCACATGAGTTAAGGGGCAAAGGCCTACCTAAATAATAAGGTCTTTGCCGGTCAGCAGAAAAATAGCATTGTGTGGGGTGGGACCCAAACTTTCCATGGAAGGGAGTTCCATAGCCTGGGAGTAGCCATTGGAAAGGCTCTCACTAAGTGTGCCTAGATGCTGGTGGGACCAAGAGAAAGCTTTCCTGAAAATCTTAAAATTCAGACAGGCTCTTATAGGAAAGTATGGTCTTTCAGATAGTCTTGACCCAAGACTTTAAAGGTTATAACTAGCACTGTTATTTGAAATAAGGTAACCATAAAAGGAAGTCATTTACTGACATTTTTATCTTGTCCTTCTATTTTTAAGTGCCCAAAGCAGCTAGCAACCAAAGCTGGTTTTTATACAATAAAAATTAACATATCTTTGTTAAAATCCAGAAAATAACTAGTCCCAAAGAACCCCAAGAGCAACCAATGTACTAGAATGGTTTAAAAACAGCTCCCAAGGAGAGTACAGAACCCTAACAGTGCCAATAAATGACTTCAGCAGACCCAAAGCCTGTTTGAGCAGAAAGCTTTAGAGCACTGAGAAAATGCTAAATGTGCCTAACCTGGAGCTAGCCCTCCCTCCTGCAAGTTACCTTAGATGCAAGCAGGATACAGAATACCCCTGAAAACTCAATGAACATCATTTTCTGAAAGGATACTTCATTCTGTTTCTTCTTTCTTAAAAAGGTAGCTGATACCAATAAAATATCCAAGGATCAATACTTTGTATACCTATGTTTTTGTTGTTGTTTACCTTCAATTCATTTCTGACTTATGGCAACGCTATCATGGGGTTTTTTTGGTCAAGATTTGTTCAGAGGGGGGATCCATGTATGAGAGAGTGTGACTTGCTCTAGGTCACCTAGAGGGTTTCCATGGCTGAGTGAGGATTTGACCCTGCTCTCCCAGAGTCCTAAAGCTCTACACCATGCTGGCTTTTCCCCTCTGCTTATTCTCTTGTAAATAGCCTCTAATCCTTGATATTTTATTTCAAGTGAGGAAAGAGAAAGCTCCTCCAAAATAGCCCTGATCTTGTCAGAAAAGACATTTGACAGTTGGAGGAAAGCAGGTAGGTTTGTCACCAGTGTCTGTGTCTGAAAGGCATGATTTAGTTCAAAAGTTCCGTGGCATCTTTCCTGCAGTGCCTGGAAGACCTGCAGGTGTGATGTGTCTCCCAGTGTGACAATAAAACGTTTCCTTGTTATCTAATCTGCCTTATTTCCCTTCCCTACTGTGTTTACCATGGCCCGGTTTCCTCAATAATTCTGGCAGCTGCAGGCTGAGCTGTGACGTCAAGCTTAAAATGATTTAAGTTCAAGAGGTGTTGCAGTGAAAACTAATCAGTCTGTTTCTTATAAGCCTAAATCAAATGTAAAATAAATTTGAAGGATCCTTTTTTGCCAAAGAGGAACATAGTTGCCTCAGAATGGTTTTTGAAAGTGATTGGGGAAGTATTTGTGAAAGGAATTCAGGTACTGTATGTTGCTCCTGGAACTTGAGGCACTGAGGATACTGTGCCAACCGTAAAGTCAAAGAGAATTCCTTACATCTTGAGTAGATACTTGTTGCCTCTGAATAAGCCAGAGGTGACGCCAGGTCAAAAGACTCCATAGATTTTCCATCTCTGAAAAGAGTGATAGGCATGTTCTTGCAATAAACCATTCTCTGTATTTATTTAGACTAAAGAAGACATGCTAACTTGTGTTAATTTCACTTGGGTGTCTCTTTGGAACCCCAGACTTTGTGATTCTATTTCTTCTTTCCCTTAAGTCGTCAGTGAGGCGATTTCCTACAACTATGCTGTATCTTCTCTGCCAAAGCTGTTTGCCTGGTTGCATGGGTTCTCTTCCCCTTTGTTTCCCCATTCTTCAGCATTGGGTCTTAAACTGAGCCTTACAATACTTCACACTATATACTTTCCACATGTTCCAGGCCTGGATCCATCTTCTCAGTCTCTATTTTACCTTCCTTCCTAAATCTCTCCAGTCCTTCTTTGGCCTCTGTCTCAGACCTTCTTGCACCTACTGCATCTGCCCCTTCGGTATTTTATTCCTCACTCTACACACTTACATGGAGCTGTTCTCCTCCTGTATCCCATATCGGTATAATCTCTCCAGCATCTTATGCATCCTGCAACTTTCTCCTGCTTCCTAATCCACTCATTTCTGGGCAAAGAGCTTACACTCTGTGTCTCATACCTTCACAGGCATATCTGGCGCTAACAGGGGAGAAGGCCTTCTCAACAGCAGCTCCCAGGCCCTGGAACTCCCTCCAGGCCTTTGGCAACTGAATATTTATAAAGAAAGGAGTTTTAATAGCTAGCTGTCCTGTGCTTATTTCTTGCCTTTGAGAGTTTTTTTTTTAAAAATTATGTTTAATTCTGTTGATAGTTTAATTAGATTTTAACTTTCTGTATATCTTTACTGATAAGAGCTTTTATCTGTATCTGTTTTAATTTTTGTAAGCTGCCTGGACTCCCAGTGCTGGGGGAAAGGTGAGGAGGTAGAGGAGAAGGTGGTGGTGGAGGAGGAGGACTTGTAGGTTTCTGTGTCATAATCTTTTCCTTCTGTTGTCAGTTCTGCTATTCCCAGGGATTACCACATCTATAATCCAGTCTTTCTTTTTCTCAGCCATTATGTCTGGGATATTATGTTCAGTTTGAGTCTGAAAGTTCCATAAGATTTTTACTTCACCATTTTTGACAGCTTTTTGAGGCTTATGTTCCCACCCTTTCTTTGTAGATGATAAATCATTTTGGGGGGAGGGCATGGATTCCAATGTATCCTTGCAGCCCCTTTATCATGGTATTTCTTATACAGTATTCAGTCCATGTGATGTCACTGCATGAACTCATAAGGTGGTCACAGTTTCATCTGTTTTCTTGATATAGGCAAAATTGGCTGTCTGTATTCCCCACCTACCCATGCTGCCAATATTTGCAACTGTTGTTCCAGTGGTGGTAGATGCTTTGGGAGCAATTCCAAACAGACTGACAAAATTATAGATTTTCCTTGGGGTTTTTTTGGGCTATGAGGCCGTGTTCTGGAAGAGTTTATTTCTGACATTTCACCTGCATCTGTGGCTGGCTTCTTCAGAGAATGGTTGGGTGTGGAGTTTATATACTGTGAACTCTTGTTGGAATTCCACCCAGGGACAGGGGGATTTCCAGCAGATAATGGGCCATCAACCAACCATTAGCCAAACAGACACTAATCCTCCTTGCATTTCTATACCCAGAAGATAACCATTCAAATACACAAATTTACATATACTCCCCAACAGGGGTTCACAGTATTTAAACTTCACACACACTCCTACCCAACCATTCTCTGAAGATGCCAGCCACAAATGCAGGTGAAACATCAGAAGTAAGCTATTCCAGAACATGGACTCGCAGCCCGGAAAAAAACCAAGGAAGATCTATGGATGCCGGCCATAAAAGCCTTCAACTTCAGACTGACAAAACATCTGAATGAAATCACCATAGATAGCATCACAATAGCACAATTACAAAAAGTGTCATTAACCTACTCTTCAACATTTCATAGATTAAAACCAGGATGTTTGTGGCCAGGCAACATCAGAGTGTGCTCAAGATGGCAAAAGTTATTAATAAGGAAGAGCACACTAACTAGGTGAGGCTGCAGCAGTTTGCTTTTGCATGAACCTACTGGGAAGGGCAAGATTCTGTACCTTTCTTTCCTTTCCCACTGGCTCAGTTAATTGGTTGCCAACTACTTTTGCACTTGGAACTCAGTTGCAGCAATTGAAGTAAGTCAAGGATGAAGGGGGAAAGTGGCAGGAGAAGAGAGAAACTGGGACATTTTAAAAGCAGCTGAAAAAGTTGGACAACAGAAGATTAATTGGGATTGTTCTTGCCAAATCAGGACAGTTGGAGGGTATGTGTTACTTGGAACATGGCACATTATCTGATTATATCTAACGGATTCTTAGGTTCTTGGATACAATCTGAATCACTGATGTTTCAGAACTCCATTCAGGAACACCTGGCAAATTTGTGAAACAGATAACAACAACAACAACAAATACTCATATTTTGGTTCCTCATTCAGTCATGTGACCACTGGTTTGTGGTTTTTTTAAGCCTCAGTGTGCACGGGAATGGCTGTATCATTAGGCGGGGTGAGGCAGCCACCTCAGGAAGAAGATGCTGTGAAGTGTTGTTGTTGTTGTTAACTTTATTCATATCATTTATATCATCTCTCTAAAACTGCAGTTTAAGGTAGCTTACAAATTAAAACATTTACAGTATAGATAAAACATACAAATGTTTAACATTAAAATGTAATGAAACAATCAACAGCATTTAAAAAATTAAAAACATAAAATTAAAAAGAATTTTTAAAAATAGTTTAAAAACAGTACAGCACCCTGTCCAAAGCCCTTTCTTTAAAAACAGATCTCGAAAGCATGTCAATAAAAAAGGAAGCCTTTGCCAACTTCACATGCTATTCTCATCAAAGCTCATGGCCATTTGGAAGGTCAGAGCTGGTTTTGCCACTGCAGGTACCCACTTCCTTAACTTGCCTTCTGCCCTGATTGGGATGCAGTTGCCAGTGTTCAGGTAAGTTTCAGCTGCCCATCTGGTCAGCTTGTATACATGCAAAGGAGGGGATGCCATCTTGTCCTTTCCCTCAAGCAGCGAAATACCTTAGGCTGCCCCTGAGTTGAAAGAAAGGTGGATTGAAGAAGACTGGAAAAAATCTGTCTGAGTGGTTTTTGGTGTAGTCTCTAGTGCTTATACACTCATTCCATTTCATGGAATCTACCTTTTTGAATTAAGAGCACAATGTCACATCCATGCAGGAGGGAATTAAGGCATGCTTTGCAAAGCTCAAGGCACAAGCAAGTGCACTGAAGTATGTTAGACTTAGATCTAGATATTAGATGCAGACTTTTTCCTCAGTCATCTTTACTTCTCTTTACCTATCTCTTCAGGCATGACTGATTGGTTGCTCTTTGAATGGCAGCATTTGAAACACCTTTCTCTGAATGTACCTTCAGCCTGGAACCCTTCCGATGGGCCTACTGCCTCAACCTGCTTCTTGGCTGCCTCTGCCTCAACCTGCTTTGAGCTTTCTTTCCCTTATTTATCTTCTACTGTGTGTGTACTTCATTCAGTTTGCTTGCTTTTTGGATCACCCTTATTTAGAATATGCTGATTGTAGACTCTTAACAAGGTGAGTCTTGTGGCTGATTAGTCTGGACAAGGTTTTATCACATCCAGTGCTACCCTGGATCAATCATACACTGGCCAGGTTTCTTGCTTGTGCATGTTATCCATTCTTCCCCCTAGCCTGTGATTGTATGTATTTTCAAAAGTATTTTCAAAGGCATGTTGTCACAGGTATCAACCTGAAGAACTGACTTACACCTGGCTCTGCATGGGATTCCCAGGTTAGGCAATAATGGCTACTACACTATTATTTTTAATCTTGTGAAAATGTAAACTATTTAAAATACTAAGTATCACAACTAAACAATATTTCAGCTAAGATTTTGAAATACCCCAAAGCATCAGGCCTGCTTAAAGGAAACAAGGGAAAATTACTTGTATTGATAATTTTTTGGGTAGATTATAAAGAGGTGATTTTATGGGAGACAAACTATAAAAGGCTCAAATGTTACATATTTTTGTAGATCCCTGGCTTCAAACTGGACACTTGATAATGCATGGACAATAATCATTTACTCATCACAGTGGTTGCTACTTCTACTTACCAAGACAATTGCTAGTCTTCTGATCAGCTCTATGTGTGTCACACTGACTTCTTTCACTAGCAGCCTTGTTTACATACCGCAGGTAACTGAACATAACCTTTGCATCTTTCATAGTTAGTGTGACCTGTACCCACTTGTTTAATCAGTAGGGGTTGGGAGCAAAGACAGAACAATGTGTTTCATGAACTGGAAATATATGTATCTGTAGGAATGTCATGGTCCTTGAATTAAGCATAGAAGGCGCAATCCTAGCACCTTTAGCTGCATGTATTAAGTGTTAGAAGTCTCTCTGAAAAGGCATAGGGTCCCATACTAACCTTTAACGCTGCATCAGAGTAGGGTACTAGAAATATTATAAAACCAAAAGAAAGTGATTAGCATCAATCTAGTATCATCAAAGATCACTACTGCTTTGCAACTAGTACATAATTTTGTTACCGCTTTGTTCTCGTGTGCCTTCAAGTTGTTTCTGACTTATGGTGACCCGAAGGCGAACCTATCCCAGCATTTTCTTGGCAAAATTTGTTCAGAGGGGGTTTGTCATTGCCTCCGCTCTGAAGCTGAGAGAGTGTAGCCTGCCCAAAGTCACCCAGTGGCTTTCCATGGCTGAGCAGGAATTCAAATTCTGGTCTCCAGAGTCATAGTCCAATGCTCAAGCCACTACACCATGCTGGCTCTTCGTTATCTCTGGGGGTTAGGAATCCCTCTCTGAGTATTATTCCTGTCCACTTGTGGCAGTAAGACACGTAAGCAGTTCTCTTAAAAGACAAATTACCATAGCTTTGGTCATTCAGACTGGGATTCTACATCCAGTTCAATTCCAGCCACATGGGTTATGTGTTTGTTGTCCAGTATTGACCTCAGAATCTTTTTATTGAGTTTTATGAAGCATATGTATATCCCTAGAGATTATAAGTGAGCTGTCAAATAAGCAATGTTGAAGTATTGTGAAACTTCCCCTCTGAGTATAGAATCATAGCATCTACAAGGGTTGTCTGGTCCAAATCCCTGCCATCCAGGAACAACAAGAGCACTCCTGAAAGATGCCCATCCAACCTCTGTATAAAGGCCTCCAAAAATGGAGAGTCCACCACCATTTGGGGTAGTCTGTTCCACTGTCAAACAACTCTCACAGCAATGAAGTTCTTCCTGGTGTTTAGGTAGATCTCTTTTCTTGTAATTTCTTGTAATTTCTTATAATCCATTAGTTCATGTTCTAGTCTCTAGAGCAACAGAAAGCAAGCTTGCTTTATATTCTACATGTCATCCCTTTAGATATTTAAAGATAGCTATCATATCATTTGTTCCTATATGAATCAGTTAAAAGGCCCCCATCCCAATACAGATCCCTGAGGGACCCCACTGCTCTCATCCTTCTGTTACATGAACTAGCCATTTATTCTGCTGCTTTCCTTTAGGCCCCATGCTTCATTACCACAACTCAAACTGGACACTGAAGGAAACCCACTGTCCTTGGCCTGCTTTAGTTTTGTAACAAGGGAGGTTATCCTTCCTCAAGGGTGTCACTTTTCACTTTTCATCACATGCAGAGCTGAACAAACAGACAGGTGTGAGGTTTAGTTTTGTAGCACAAATGCCGAAGCAAGCAATTGTTGCTTGACAATTTGCACACGGAGCAGGCTTCACCTGTGAGACAGAGACAAAGTGATGATGGCTTTTGATAACATTATCCCAGAAGTGCCTGTTTTCCTGCCAAAGGGCAGGCTAGGTAATCTTGTTTGTAGAGCCAGTGAAGTAGCAGTAAAACAGACTACCAGGAAGGAAATAATGAGAAAGGCTAGCTCTGGGTATGAGGGATAAGGATCTCATTGACTGCACTTAATGAATTTACAGCCCTGGGTTAGCCATTGTGAGTATAGTAGCTAGAGCAAAAATTGTTCTGTTCATATAACACAGTATTAAACAACTTTCCAGATCAAATGTAAGGCCTGAATCCTGTTGGGGCACTGCACGAGCATAAAAACAGTTGTGCAAGTGGTTAGCTTTCTCATAGGTTGTGTAAGTGTGGCCCCTTCTGCATCCAGTCAGTCTGCAAGCTCACACAGGGCCCCCTTTCTCCCACTAAGCTCCTTTTAATAGGAAATGAACTGATCATTGTGTACTGGGTGAGCAAGAAGGATATTGACAAGCTGGAACGTGTCCAGAGGAAGGCAACCAAAATGGTGAAAGGTCTGGAATCCATGCCCTGTAAGGAGCGGCTTAGGGAGTTGGGTATGTTTAGCCTGAAGAAGAGCAGGTTAAGAGGTGACATGATAGCCATATTTAAATACTTGAAAGGATTTTAAATACTTCAGGATGGAGCAAGCTTCTTTTTTGCTGCTTCAGAGACTAGGACACAGAGCAAAGGGCTCAAACTACAGGAAAAGATTCCACCTAAACATTAGGAAGAACTTCCAGACAGTAAGAGCTGTTCAGAAGTGGAATACACTGCCTCGGAGTGTGGTTGAGTCTCCTTCTTTGGAGGTTTTTAAACAGAGGCTGGATGGCCATCTGTTGGGAGTGCTTTGATAGTGTATCCCTGCAAGGCAGGGGGTTGAACTAGATGGCCCTTGTGGTCTCTTCCAACTCTATGATTCTATGAACTCGGGAATGTGGCATCTGTTGTGCAACTGTCAGATCCAGCGTAATGGATCCTATGTGGACAAATATTAATGCTACATGAAAACTGCATAGGATCTTGGTCTCTGTTTCAACACTCAGTGTCTTTCTAGCCTTCATGCTTCGTGAGTTATTAAACATAGCAGCTGCCATCATCAGAATATTATCTACAAGGCAGGAAAGAAGAGCTAGGTCTTCACCTGTAACATTTGAGGATCTTCAGAAATATATTGCATACAGAAACCCCTATTGGAACACATATAGAAGATTTTCGGAAGAGATCCATGGTGTACTGTTCACAAATCAAAGCTTATTTGTTCCTTTTGAAATACTTTTTGTATTTCCAGTGGAATTCCAGTACCCTTGATCAACATGAAACACATAGCAGCAGCAGAAAGCATTGCTAGATTAAGAATTTTAAAAGTTGCACTAAAAGAGGTAGGCTCATACTGATGGATCCCATATTTCATTCCTAGGCCAAGCTTTCTCCTCTGCATTTGTTGAAACAGGCACATAGAATTGGGCAGTGCTAGAGGCACAGAAGCAGACATCTTTCCAATGGTCAACCATTCTCATAATGAATATCAGCTTCTCTCCTAATCCACACCATGGATCCTTCCTATTGAATCCTGGGTTTTGTAGTTTTACAAGGTCTTTAGCCTCCTCTGCCAAAGAGTGCTGGTGTATCACCAAACTACAAATCCTAGGATTCCATAGGAAGGAGCCATGGTGTGTCCAGTTTGTGTAATTTGGATGCACCTTCAGTCATTTGGTCCTGTCTTATTATATAAAAAACATCGGCACTTTTTGTTTGTTGAATTTATATCCTGCCTTTCTCCCAAGACGAGACTCAAGTTGGCTTACAATAATTTTAAAAAGATGAAGATAAAAGATTATTTTATAAATCATACTTTCTGGTAAAAGATTAAAAATATTTTTTAAAAAACATCACACCAGTTTACACACACACACTCGTTGTGTGCCTTCAAGTCATGTCTGAATTATGGCAACCCTATCATGGGGTTTTCTGAGGCTGAGAGTATGTGACTTGCCCAAGGTCACCCAGTAGGTGTTCATGACCAAATTGGGATTCAAACTCTGGTCTCCACAGCCATAGTCCAACACTCAAACCACTACGCTGCTACGCTGGCTCCTTTACACACATGCTACTGCTCCATAATTAAAATTCAAAGGCATATCTGAATAAATACATTTTCACCTTCTGGTGAAAATATAGGAAGCCAACTGGACAACATGTGGAAGGAAGTTCCAAAGCCTGGGAGCCACTACATAGAGGGCTGTCTCCTGGGTCCTCACCAAATGCACCTCTAAAGGTGGTGGGACTGAAAGAAAGCCCTCCCCCTTAAAGTTCTTAAAGCTCTCACTGGCTTGCATGAAAAGATATTGTCTTTCAACCAGTACTTTGAATTCTGCCCAAAAACAGACTGGTAGCCAATGGAGCTGTTTCAACAGGGGAGTCAAATAACCAGTCCTAGGCAACAGCCTGACTGCAGCATTCTGGACTCACTGAAATTTCTGAACAGTTTCCAAAGGGAGAGCCACGTAAAGTGCTTTACAGTAGTCCAAATGGGATGTAATCAAGACATGTTTCACTGTAGCCAGGTCTGCCTTCTCAAGGAATGAGTGCAGCTGGCACGCTAGTTTTAACTGTGCAAATGCACTTCTGGTCACAGCTGAAACCTGAACATCCAGGCTCAGATCCAAGTCTAGAGACTTTTTCAGTCGGGGCCAAATGCCCCGTTCCTGCCCTGCAAACCCCAATCCCATTCCTGCCGTGGAATGAAGGGAAAATATTCAAACACCTTCATTCCATGGCAGGAATGTCTTCCCTCTCCCCAAGCTGGCCGGTCATAAATGCAGCTTCGTAAGGCTGCCTTTACGACCAGCAACTGAAATTCCGCTCATTCTTGAGATAACAGCTGTGTGGGAAATTTAAAAATACCTCCCCCAAATGTCAAAATAGTGCAGCAAGCACAAAAACACATTTTAAAAAACCAAGTAACCCGGGGGGGGGGGGGGAGGGAAAGGTGCCACTTACCTGGTTGTCCTGTTCGGGGCCAGAAGTGTCCAGAATGGACCTCCCCCCCCCCGCAGCTATCATCGCAGGAGAGGAATGGGACACCTTTCAGACCACCCGTGATTCCATTACTACAATGGAACAGGTAGTCCAAAAACGATGTTTCCCCCGTGATGAAAATATCATGGGGAAATGCGGAATAGGGACAAGGGACACATGGAAAAGGGTCAACATCTTCTGAAAGACTTTTTCCCGACCCTGTTCCATGTCTCCACGGAATAAATAGCCTATCTGAAAAAGTCCTAGGAGTACATCCAAGCTGTGAACTTGAAATTTCAGGGGGAGTGTGACCCCATCCAGCAAAGCTGAATTCCTGTTTCATGATCTGCCTTCTGAATGACCAGGAACAGCTGTCTTGCCTGGATTAAGTTTCAGTTTGTTTACCCTAATGCAGTTCAGCATAAGAAAGAAATGTGATGCCACTGATCACTCAGATGTGTAAACCATGACTTGATCAGAAAATGTAGATATAACTTTTCAGTTTCCAATGCGTGGAATGATGTACAAGGTCTATTAAATAGTGAGGCTGATACAATAACCCATCTTTATTTATATGTATTACAATCTGAATGCTTGTTCCCTTCAATATACTCCCTGTTCACACTCACACACTGATGCAGTCTTGTTTTCCACTGGTGAAAGGCATGGAGCAGATCAGTTTCCGTCAGCTGTTTCAACACATCTGCCATTTTCTTCTTTTAGATATCAATTGACTCAAAATGTGTTCCTTTAATCAATGATTTCACTTCGGGGAATGGGGGAGTCACATGGTGCCAAATCTGGCGAATATGGAGGATCAAATGTAATAATGTGTTTATCAGCCAAAAACTGCTTCATAGAAAGTATTGTGTGAGCAGGCGCATTGTCTTGATGAAGAATGAAACCATTTTTCCACAGTTCTTGACCATTTTCTATGGAGTTCAGTCTCTAACTCCTGACATAAAATACATATAAAAACATCAATAAGACATATAAAAGTCATTATTAAAGTGTAATTAAACCTATAGCAGTAGCTCTTAACCTTTTCTTTACCAGAGATCCCCTTAAAACATCTTTTGTTGCTGTGGACCCCCAAGACTTAACTCAAGATTTTAAACAACAACAACAACAACAATACAGTTAACACCATCCATTAAACCTTCCTTCAGAGGCACTGGAGGGGGAGGGAAGATTTGTCTTCTGTTTCTTCCTGCAAGTTGGTGGCTGGAGCAGATTGAATGACAATGCGTAGACCAAGACAGCCAGCCTGCCTTTGTCTTGGATCCTACCACGTGGCCAATCCACTGAAGGCAGGAGGTGGGCCAAGCAGCCTTCAAGCCTTTGGACCACAGGTTAAGAATCACTGACCTATAGAATTAAAATGATTGAAAATCCCTTGGAAGACAGATGATAAAAATTAATAAAACAACACACTATTAAAAGTCAGTTACAGTCAATTCCTGTACAGATGGAATTGATACAATGTATACAGATGTGAGAATTTAACTTAGCCTATATTTGAAACTCCTGGGACAGGAAAATACCCACTGTCCAGGGTTTTAAAAGGTACAGCTAGTCCTGGAAATTAACAAAAAATAGATTGAGGCAGGAGGTACATCATATGGATATTATTTTTTAAAACAATCTTGATAAGTACTACTCCTACCAAATTCTAAGGCCTTTGGCCAATCCAGGTGAGCCCTTGGTGCTAAATAATTTCTGTTCTTTCCCCATGTCTTTGAATTTCGTGGAACTACATGTGTGTGCACACCACACCTTCAAGTCAACTTGTGGTGAACCCATGAATTTCATAGGGTTTTTCTTAGGGAAGGAATATTCAGAGGTAGTTTTGTCAATTCCTTCCTCTGAAATATAGCCTACAGTACCTGGTATTTGTTGGCAGTCTCTCATCCAAGTACTAATCAGGGCTGATCCTGCTTATCCTTTAGGTATTCTATGGGGATGCTTTGATCGTGATTTCCTGCGTGGCAGGGGGTTGGACTGGATGGCCCTTGTGGTCTCTTCCAACTCTGCAATTCTATGATTCTATGATTCTATTTAGGCCCTTGGAACTACCTGGTCCTCCTCAAATAGGTTTTTGAACAATGTGGCCAAAAAATTCCTTATAAGGAGACAGCAATGTGATGCCATATTTGGAAGGAGTTTTATAATGCAGGCTATAGCAAATAATTTGCCCCCCCCCCATGTTCTGCCATTAAAGATTTTGGCAACTTTAATCTTGATGCTACATAATGAACTACCAGAGACAGGAGTGTCAAGTACGCTTTACCAGAGATTTCTTTGTTATGGCCACAACTCAGGAATGGTGCTTTCCCATCCTGCATTCTTTACATTAAACAGAGGCTAATTCCTAGATGTTATAACATGATTGCTCTCATGATTATATTGTTCAGCTCCTCAGCAGCAACACCCAAGGTTAAAAAAGGTTTGTTGGCCTTCCCAATATCTATGTGTTTGTGCATAATATGCAGCCTAGTTGCCAAGTCCTCCTATTGTGTACGGTAGTTATTGCTTTGTGTGTCTGTATGTCTTCAAGTTTCCTGTTGACTTATGGTGACCCATGCATTTCATAGGGTTTTCTTAGGCAAGGAATACTCAGAGGTGGTTTTGCCAGTTCCTTCCTCCGAAATATAACCTTCAGCACTTGGTATTTGTTAGCGTCCTTCCAAGTACTAACCAGGACTGACACTGCTTAGCTTCCAAGATCACACAGGATCTGGTGCCTTTAGTGTATTTAGGCCCTGCTTATGGCTTAATAACCTCTTTTGATTTCTTGACATTATGTTCTTTGAGAATTCAAACCCCCAAATTTGAATTCATGTTTGTATCCTGATGCTACTCAAGGAGTTAAAAATTCGATCAGGTTAATTTTGTATTGAGACAATACACAAAACGTACAAGATCGTGCTCTTGTTCTGAAGGCAGCTTTTTATAAGAAGCTCGTAGCTGTATTTAAAGGGCAACCTATTCCCATCCTTCAGTCTATTTTAACAGAGTTTGTAGGCTTGGGATTAGGTTTGTGTTGACAGAGCAAACATTTTACTGCCCTCCAATGCACCAGTAAGAAGGAAAGTTTAAAAAAAAGTGGAGCCTTTACCCTGCCAACATTAACTGAAAAACTGAACAAGCCAAAACCTTGGGCAGGAAGTAAATGTGTTGGCAGATATTGGAGTCTGTGGGTTTGGGGTGGGGGCACTGGAAATTACAAGGCATCTCTATCTCAGTGAAGATTTGCCTGTGTGTGTGACAGAAGGCCTTAGAACTGTGAGGTGCTAGAGTGCTACTTCAGCATCCTGGTGGGAAAAAAAGCCATTCAAAACAAAACAAACGGTCTGTGTGGAAAATTCCCTCTAGAAAACGAATTATTTCCCTGCAAATAACGATTCAACTGTTGTATGGTTATCTGCTTATAAGAATAGTTTTGGAGTACCATATGAGGCCTGAAGGATACACTTTGGGCCCTCCTGGTTTAGACTGTTGAATTTGCGTCAAGGAACCTGAGTTCAAATCTCTACTCAGCTACCAAGTGTGTTAGGTGACTTTGGGCAAGTCTTTATGCCACCTCATTTACCTCATAAAGATTCTCTCTCTGGCTTTTCTTCACAAATAAAGATTCAGGAAGGACTCATCCCGCGCTTTTTGCAAGCGCGCTGATGACTGAAAAGGCCAATCTGAGATAAACAAGTCTGGTTGCAGAAAGCACAACAGAGGGTCCCCTTGGGTGATGTTTCCGGGTTGTGATTCTTTCTGTGTTGTCGTTTCTCTTCAAGACTTGTTTGGCTTGAGTTCTCAAATAAAGCTGCAGCATTGTGGATAGCGTGTCTCCATGCCTCCTGATGTGAAGCCAGGGCGGACCATTGTTGGTGATCAATTTGGCCAAGCCTGAGATGTTGTTTCAGGGAATCCTTCTATTGCTTTATTGGAGTGCCCCTCTTACAGTGACCCATGGTAAGTTCACCGTAGAATACTATTTTGGGGAGGCGATGGTCCTCCAGCCTAGAAACGTACCCTGCCCAGCGCAGCTGTGTTCTCAATATCATGGCCTCAATGCTAGTGATCCCTGCTTGCTCAAGGACAGCAACATTCGTCACATAGTCAGTCCAGTATATATTTAGGATTGTACGTATACAGTGCTGATGAAAGCGTTCGAGGAGTCGTAAGTGTTGGCGATAGGTGACCCATGTTTCAGACCTGTAAAGGAGAATAGACAGTATAATGGCTCTATACACACTGATTTTTGTGCTTCGCCTCAGGTGTTTATTACTCCAGACTCTTTTGTAAAGTCTTCCAAATCATAGAATCATAGAATCATAGAATTGCAGAGTTGGAAGAGACCACGAGGGCCATCCAGTCCAACCCCCCTGCCACGCAGGAAATCACAATCAAAGCATCCCTGACAGATGGCCATCCAGCCTCTGTTTAAAGACCTCCAAGGAAGGAGACCCCACCACGCTCCGAGGGAGTGTGTTCCACTGCCGAACAGCTCTTACTGTCAAAAAGTTCCTCCTCATGTTGAGGTGGAATCTCTGTTCCTGGAGCTTGCACCCATTGCTCCGTGTTCCAGTCTCTGGAGCAGCAGAAAACAAGCCTGCTCCATCCTCAGCGTGACATCCTTTCAAATATTTAAACAGGGCTATCATATCGCCTCTTAACCGTCTTTTTTCCAGGCTAAACATACCCAGCTCCCTAAGTCTCTCCTCATAAGCCATCGTTTCCAGACCTTTCACCATTTTAGTTGCCCTTCTCTGGACACGCTCCAATTTGTCAATATCCTTTCTGAATTGTGGTGCCCAGAACTGGACACAGTATTCTAAGTGAGGTCTGACCAAGGCAGAATAGAGTGGCACTATTACTTCCCTTGATCTAGACACTATACTTCTATTGATACAGCCCAAAATTGCATTGGCCTTTTTAGCTGCCGCATCACACTGTTGGCTCATGTTCAACTTGTGGTCTACTAGGACTCCTAGATCCCTATATGCCTTTGCTAATCTGTGATCGATCTCTTTGTCAATCTTGGCATCTGAGGAGATGATGCTTCCCAGGTAGGTGAACTGCTGACTTAAGCACAGATTTGCCTATGGCACTGTGGGGATGGTGATGTTCGTCCTGTGGTAGTCAGAAATGTGATGCTCTTTCAGAGCCCTTTCTAATAACTAATGGAGTGAAGAAAGGTTGTGTTCTTTCTCCAACTTTATTTACAATCTTCTTTAGTATGACAGTCCAAAGGGCTACGGCAGAGCTTGAAGAAGAAGATGGCATCTATATACGTTACCGTATTGATGGTAGCTTGTTTAACTTAAGCCGTCTGAGGGCTCGCACTAAGACTCTAAACCGTGAGCTGCTCTTTGCTGCTGATGCTGCCCTTGTTGCCCACACAGAAGCAGCTCTGCAGCATCTAACATTCTGCTTTGCAACAGCTGCAGAGCTTCTTTGGACTGGAAGTCAACCTGAAGAAAATGAAAGTTCTCTACCTCATAAGATTATTGTGATGTTAAACGGACTGGGGCAAGGGAGAGGAGCATGTATACTATCCCAGATTCTCTGAAGGAAAGACTAGGATTAAAATGTAATGAGACAAATAAAAGCACACTGAAAACCATAAATGTGATGCACTTTCCAGTTGTTTTCTAATGAGGTTGATTTTAAAATAAGAATTGTTACTATGTCTTTGTTAAATCATTATTCTACTCTTCCTGTGAAGAGCTTGCAGTTTTTTGCAGGAAAAAAAATCCTGAAGCATTTTACATTCAAAAATAGTGATGTGAGAATATAACATGTGCAATATAAGTTGTTATCTTACACCAGGGTTCTTAGCTGCGGGTTCATGAACCCTTAGTGGCTCCATGGATGGGCTTTAGGTGTCCATGAATTGCATGCAGAAGTGGTTCCCCCCTCCTTCAATTTCTTTCTTGTTATGGTAAATGCGAAGATAAAGAGTCTTTTCAAGTGTTGATTATAATGTTTTCATTCCACTCTTGCCTATATAAAAGAAATCCATTTCCAATGCAATAAATAATTTGTATGCACATTGTTTGTATCTAAATAGTCATGTGTATTTTGGGGGGAGGGGGTCCAAAGTGTGTATTGAATTCTCAAAGGGGTCCATGACCCCCCAAAGGGATCAGAACCTTGGACTAAGGAACAAGTTCTACCAGCAGAGCTTTGAACCAAACCAAGGGAAGAAAATACAGTGGCATCTGACTCACTTCATTTAGAGCTTTGGTAACTTCATATTGGCCCCTCATCCTTTCTTTATTTGTCTTCTGGTCTCATATGACAGGTGCTGGATGGTCCCCTACCCCACCCCTTTTGCTAAGCTGCCCATATCTATCATCTTCAGGGGTGTAGCCATGTGTGTATGTACACAAACATATGTGCTATATTTCCTTCAAATGAAATGAAGAATGATAGAACAGCCTCTGCCCTGTAGAATGAAGTCAGATAGCATCTACAAACTTTGCAAAGCTGTTGCTGTGAGTCAGTGAATCATGCCATCCTTCTACAAAGCTCTGGAAAAAGAGTGGTGCGTGTAAAAGATCATAATCATGTAAAAGATCATAATATATGTCACCTTTACCTGCTACAATGCTACAGATTCATTTATATAATTAAAATTTAAGGATCTATCCCTTGCAAATGTAACACAGATATAGTGGAACATAGGCATGGAGATTGCTGAATGTTTCTCTGGAGGAGGATGACAACAGAGTTAGAGTATTAAGAAGAGGCATGATGAAATTTCAAGAAGAGCTCTTCCAGGCTGGTCTAAAGAAGTGTGACTTCTCACAATATATGCCCTGGGGTTTTGTTTGATTTTGCTGGTTGTTGTCACCTCTGTGTACACACATTCTATTCTTTTTGGAGGCAGTTTGTAGCAAGTTTTTGGATCTGTGATAGGACTCTTCCAAAGGATTTTTAAAATCAGAGCATGATTTGCTGAGGTGATCCTATGATTTGAAGGACAAATGTTCTCTTCTCTAGTCCCTCCCCCAACAGAGTTACAGGGCAAAAGTGCAATTCTACTGATCCACTGATGCACAGTGAGGCATGGATGCACTTTTTTTTTCTCCCGATATATCTCGGAATTAAAAAGAAACCCATCTGAGGCTGGGAATAAAATGTTGCAGCTGGTGCCAGAAATTGCCAGAAAATAGTCCAGAACAACAGAAACATCATCAGTATTTTACAGAACACTGAGAACAACAACAGCAAATACTACAATGTCCTGACACATTAGTCCCATCTGAAGAAACCCATATATAACCCTTTCATTTGAAACCATCATCCTAGCCAGTGGAAAAGACTGTGTTCCTATGTGGAGAGACTACATAGTTATTGAAGTTGGCTTTGAGCTGCTCTGGGATATAATGGGAGGTGGTATTGTGCAGGTAAGGGAAATGAATTCTGAAAAGCACACTTATGTCAAACAGCATTACTGTTATTGCAAATTCTCTCACTTTTTCCAAAGGAAAAAAAGTTCTTGTATGGTTGGTTATTTCATCCTCAACTTGTCAAACAGGTGAACTTCCAAGAACTGCAATTACTTGCTATATATTTGATAAAAGGTGAAAACTTTGGGACAGGAAACACTGGTAGTTTCAAGTCTGGGCAAGTGATTATGAGAGCAAATTACTCATTTTGCTCATCTCAATGTCACCTTTGTGCTACAGTATACCCTATGATAATACCCTACCCTTCCCCCTGCAAGAGGTAGAGCTACAGCTTAAGAGCAGAAGCCTAGGCTATTAGAAACACCACTTCCCAATTTTGCAAAGGCAGCCTCTATGTCACAGCAGCTGAATTTGTTTCTTTTTCACATTTTATTCATTTGACAATGTGAGACGGGTGAAAAAAAATCATTAATTTGGGACTTCCTTTCTATATACTGTATTTCAGTAACCTTCCTCACAGGGATGTCATTTTAACATAATAAGGCACATTTTAATATAGTAAGGATTTAGAAGCAATCCAGTTTATAATAAGAGGAAGCAAAAGTACTTTGGGTTGCTTGAAGCCATAACATCTTAGGCTTATCTATACGAGCCCCCCCAAAATGGAGTGCCCCACAATAATGGCATTTTGCAGCAACTGCGACTTGTCCTAATGGTTTTTTTGCCCCCAAAAGCTTTGCATGTCCCTTGCAGCCACGAGTGAATTACTCACATTTTTACCTACTGTAATCTGCTGCCACCAAACTTAAAAAAACCACAACCATTTGCACTGTGTGCTGGAGCACTATCTTGCCTTTTCAGTAAAAAGGTAAAGAAACAACACCCAATGTTCTCACCTTAGTGCTCGCTCACTAAGGCAAAAATCAAACATGGCGGCACTGGGCACTTGCCCTGTTAGCAAGCCCTGCCCCCATGCTTGTCTGGCCATTCCCCCTGCAGTTTTTTTTTCCCTGAAAAACATTTTATTCCAAAAAAGAAGAAGAAGAAGAAGAAGAAGAAGAAGAAGAAGAAGAAGAAGCATCTGCACAAGCTTTTTCTGCGTAGTTACCGTAGTTACGTTTTGGGGGGCCCTCCTTCACAAAACGGCAGAATGATGTGGCTTGCCATTTAGACATTAGAGTGTTCTCACATTCTGTGAGCAGGTGGGGGCTTTTTTCTTTCTGCTGTTAAGACTGGTCCATTAATGTAGGTGTAGCTCATAGCATGAGCTCCTTCTCTTATATCTATGAAGAAATGTCATAGGCACCTTCTTCCTTCACCTCTTTCCCTCCCTCTCTCTGTGTTGCAAGGCAGGCAATTCCTACTATCAGTCAAAAGGCAATGGACAGTTTTTATGTCTTTCTTATTTTGATAAGAAAAAAAAATATGGAAGGTGTGAGAAAAGAAGAGGCTATATGGAGGACTAAAATCTGAGCTGTCCCCTGTAAAACTGTACGAACAAGGCAGTGCAATTTCACAACACTAGCCTTGTGTGGAAGCTCCACCTCGCCAGCCCAAAGGAGAATTTACCTTAGAGGGGAAATGATCTTGTTAGAGGATCATTTGCATGCTGGGTGGAATTTGCATTTTTTTCAAGGCAAGGACTGTGGGAACCAAAGCAGCAGTGTGAGTCAGGCTCTGCTGCTATGTGACTCTACACCGCCTGCTGTGTGAAAAGACAACATGCTTTCCTTTGGCAATTGTCATTGCTGGTTTCACCTGGCTGGGTGTGTATGCCTGGGAACAATCAGAGGAGAATGGACTGTATCAGTGGGGTGAACAAGGACAGGATGCTTGACCTATGTGCCTGACCTGTGTGTGAACTGCAAAGGAAATGCTAGAATTAAAGTCCCACAAAAACTAATTTTTGTTTGAGAGCGATATGTTCATTTCACCTTATACAATGGAGGCAGCACCTAACCTTATCCAATGGGAGGCAGTACCTAACATGACATTGAGGGGGATTTGGAAGCATTTATCCTCATGGTTTAGGATGAGACCATTTACAGTGTCTGATTCATGCAAGAATATTAACCGTTGCAACCATTAATAGCAACCAAACATAGTTGCTTTGGACTCCTAGTGCCGTTTCTGCGGCAAAAATTCCCCTCAATGACTCACCTGGGGCATAGGGGGAACCATAACTCCAGTGCCCTTTTCCTTTGCATGTATGTTCTGATGGGTATTTACAATGTACAAGTCTAATGAAATGTGAGCTTTCTCCCTTTGGAAGTTTCATACAAATGGAAGGATATGTTTTGTGACAACTTGAACTCCCAGTTCCTTTGGAATGGGGTGCCCACTCAACCCAAATTACTCCTTTGGTGACTATGCAGCTATCTTGCAAGAGTTTGTGTGCCTGTTGGAGAGGTTGTGTAGGATGAACACACCTTTAAGTGTCAGAAGAAAATACAGTAAAAGAAAATTAGTGAATTCTCCTACCCTAAAGATCTGATTGCAAGAGAAAGCAATATTGCATATAAGTGACTTTTGACTTGATACTGTTTTGTGATTTTGCCTTTTAAAAAAACGGAAATTATTTTGTTTTTCAGATTATTTCTCTTCTCTGGAGAAGAGAAGGTTGAAAGGGGACATGATAGCCATGTTTAAATATTTGAAGGGATGTAATCCTGAGGATGGGGCAAGCTTGTTTTCTGCTGCTCTAGAGACTAGGACACAGAGCAATGGGTTCAAACTACAGGAAAAAAGATTCCACCTAAACATTAGGTAGAACTTTCTGACAGTAAGATCTGTTTGGAAGTGGAATACACTGCCTTGGAGTGTGGTGGGGTTTCCTTCTTTGGAAGTTTTTAAATAGAGGTTGGATGGCCATTTGTCGAGTTTTCTGAAATAAAAAAAAATTATGTATGGATGATCAGCCTAATGTGCTCCATATACTGTATATAACTCCATAAGAATGATGCCAGCCCCGCCACCAAATCCTTTTTAAGCTCCTTCAAAGAGATGTTGGGTTATTCCAGATTGATCTAAAGAAGTGTGAGTTCTTGATAAAGTTCTTTAGGCTTTGCCATTTGCTGTTACCTCTGCGTCCACTTGTTCCATTATTTGGGGGGCTGTTCATAATGACTTCTTGAATCTGACTAGAGTTTTTCCAAAGGATATGATGTTATAAAGGCCAGCCCTTGGCGATATCATTAAGGATGACGTATTGTCAGCCAGGGTTGCACAGGGTACGCTGTTCAAATAAAAAATATTAAGGCTAACAAAATGAAGAAAATATGTGTAAACACATTTTTCAAGGCAATGTCCTCACCGTGAGATTCCTCTCCCTTGCCCTTTGATTTGGGAACCCTACTTCCTACTGTATCTGAAGACCTGAGGCTTAAGGCATGTACGCTGTTGGTAGCTGGGACAAGCCATATTTTGGGAGATGACCAGTAGGATCCTGCTACACTTTGAGACAGTTACTTGAGTAATTGAGTACTTTAAAAATACATGGCCTACCTATGGCTTTCATGCCCATATGTGGCCCTCAGGCTGAAACATGTAAGTATGTAGCTATAGTAGCTGTGGGCCTTTTTGGAGAGGTAGGGACAGAAGAAGATGATAGAGGACTATTGTACCTTCTCGTGGCTACTGGCTTTTGAGGTAACTCAGGGTCCCATCCTGGCTCCCATTCTTTCTGAAGAATTTCTGCTCTTTTGAGTGGTTGACTTAATAATTCAATAACGTAGCATTTTAACATATATCTAGCTGTACCTAGTGTAGCTGCCACTGAATTAAGTTAACACTATATGTTCAGTTTATTCACTGTGCAATGGCCACCTGCAAGGGCTTCAAGTTTCACCATTCCACTGCTGGAAGTGATTGGACTACGCAGAAGCAAAAGACAGTTGTGACTTCCTCTAAGAAGCTGAATATGTCTCAGCCTCAGAAGCATGTAAACAACTAAACATGTTACTGTTAGACTTTGGAATAGAAGAGCCAACCTCAACAGAAATACATGAAGGCAATCAAGGATGTATCTCTCAGACAGAGAAGATCATCTCCCAGTTCAAACATGCTGAAATAAAGTACCACTTCATAAAGGACGTACATGAACAAGGGCTTATCAAGCTAGAATATTGTTCTACAGAAGACATGATTGCAGATGCCCTTACCACACCATTGTGCAGAGACTATTATGAAGAGCTACGAAAGAAGATGAATCTTGTAGACCTGTGCCTGCATCATTGAGAAGGGGTATTGGAAATGCAACAGTACTTAGCACTGAAGAGTTAAGAATGCCTCAGAGTGGGCAGTAGCAATAAGGTCAGACAGTTTGAGTGCCCAAAACGACAGTATTCCTGTTTGCCAACCTATCTTGCTCCTTCTGTGATGTAAACTAATAGTCTTAGGGATACTGTTCCACCTCTTCTTCTTCTTAGTGTTCTCTCACCTCTCCAAGATGAGACAATAGAGACGTAGCTAGTTTAGATCAGCACCCTGATTAACTTTCCTATCTTAGAATGGAGTTCCTATAATAAAACCTTAGTTTGTTTCTCTAAAGCCATTGGTTTCTTTGCTCCATAACTCAGGATCTCTGACTGTTGCATGTATGCGTGTACTCTCTGTTACCCACATTGTTCTTTAGTCTCTATTTTGGTAAGAACAGGGAGGGGACAGTGAATGAGCTAAGACAAGAAAACACATGCCAATTATATGCATGTACATGAAGGGAAGGACTGAAAGCTGGTTGCAAAGTTATTTGCTGAGGAAGATATTTCTGAGGCAAAAACCATAGCAGAACAGCAGGAGAGCCCTAGTACTAGGTTGCTGCCCCATCACAACTTCTGGCACACATATAAACCCATATAAACAGCTTTTATGACAGCATACGGGAGATGGAGCACCAGGTGATAATAAATGCAAAGGACCTCTAATCTAGCTCTTGCTGTTTCATCCAGGAAACCGAGAGGAGGAAGGCATTTATTGGGACTCGCCTAGTCCTCAGTCTGGCAAAATCCCAAATGGATCATTCACTATCATCTATAGAGCCAGATATAATTGGTGGCATTTCAAGTTTGTGTAATGAAGTGAGTCAAATTAGACATCATAATTGTTCCACTCGGCTTTAGAGTCAACAAACTATTTGCATTAAACTTGCTAAACTTTTCTCTAGGTTGCGGTACTATGCATGTTTATCTGCCAGTATGACAGATTGAACCCAGTGCAACTTATTCATTAGTAAAACAAGTACAGTTGTCCCTTCATAGTCACTGGGGTTTGGTTCCAGGACCCCCCTGTGGATACCAAAATCCGTAAATACTCAAGTCCCATTCTATGCAATGGCATAGCAAAATGGTGTCCCTTATATAAGATAGCAAAATCAAGGTTTGCTTTTTGGATTATTATTTTTTAAAGAATATTTTGAAGCCATGAATACTTAAATCCATGGATACCAAATCCGTGGATACGGAGGGACAACTGTAAATGTGCACAGGTTGGGTTGGATGCATAGTGAGGCCTTCACCATTGGACATTACTTCAGATGGAGAAGATAATCTTTTCAAAGCCTTAAATATTCACTTTCTCTTTTCTTTTCCCCTTTGCTATGCTATATAGAGGACATTTCTTTAGCTGATTTTGAAATGTGCATAGTTTTGTTAGAAGCTCTTAGTCCTAGTAGATAAACCAAATATCTATTGTTACATGGGAGCTGGGGGAAACTGAGAGGTGATAGTAAATATGGAAGGCCTTTGCAATTTCTACAGGGGAGCTGAGCTCATCTAGCTTTTGAAATTTTCACCATGGAGTTGGGAAGAGTTTTTTGGGGACTGAACCAGTCTCCAGGCTCAAACAGTTCAGTTGCCAAACCTTCTTGATTTACGATCAGTTTGGGGAAGTGACAGAAGTCTTAGGAGGGCTTCTTGCAAGGGATGCTCTTACGTGCAACACCTGTTTACTAGCAGCAAACAGTTCAGCAACAACTGGAGAGTCACATCATTACCATCCTTGCCTTATTCATTTCATTACTCATTGCACTGCACATTATTTTTATTAGTTTTTCCCCCCGAAAAAAGAAACACCTTAAGGCTGATTAGAGAGTGGCATAACTCTCTTGTCTTGTCAAAACATCTCTGAAAATGACAATTTTAGAAAGCAACTAGGGCCAAATCTACACTATACAAATATTCCAGTTTGAAATTGGATTATTTGCCATGGCTCCTTCCTATGGAATCCTGGGAATTGTAGCTTGGTGAGGCACCAGCATGCTTTGTCAGAGAAAGCGAAAGACCTTGTAAAACTATAAATTCCAGGATTCCATAGGAAGGAGCTTCAAACTGGATTATTTGTGTAGTGTGGATTTGGCTTAGGAAACGTCAATTATTACACCAATAAAATGGTGCCGTTCCCACTTTTAAAATGTAACTTCCTTATGCCCTTGTTTTGCCTAATCAGGAACTAGATGCAGTTAACTACATTATTTGTAACTTGTTGCTTCCAGACTCTGCAACAAAACAAACTGTCACTGCTCTAGCAACAATATTATCAAGCAATCTGTCAGGTCAGCAGTGGCCATCTTCATTTATATAACTCAGGACGATGGTTAGGCATTTCTAAAATGCATAAGGGAGAAGTGTGAATCCTGATGGTGCACTTAGTGTATAAAGTGGACATTGAAATGAAAAATCACAGAAACTATCAAGAGAGTATTTCAGTCTACCTTGGCATTATATCCCTGCCCTTAAGTGTTCCAAAATGTAAAAAGAAATCAGTGAACTCTTGGACAGAGGAATTGCAGAACTTAGCTATGTTTTTACAGGTGATGTCTTACTAAAAAGTAGTAGTTCTGTACATCCTGTTACAGCAGAAATAAATAAGTACGAGAACTTTCATGCACCCTCCATTATTATACAGTAGTGACAAAAACCAAGCTCTACCACCATACTATCCAGAGCACACTTGACTTTGTCTGGTTTTGTAAACTAAACTGGATTGAACCTGGTTAGTATTTGGATGGGAGACCACTGGGAGCACCAGGGAATTCCACATAGAATTAGGAAAATATCCTGCCTAAAACCCTGGAGAGCTGTTACCAGTCATAGGGGACAACACTGAACTAGATGGACCAATGGTTTGTCTCAGTGTAAGGTAGTTCTTATGTTCCAAAATGACACACTACTTGTCCCAGTTTATCCACCAGTATCACCTGTGATTTTTATTTTTATTTTATTTTATTTTTGCAGTTTTTCATCCCAGGAGGGGAGATCAATCAATGGGCCTAAGCAAAATGGCCCAAAGTCATTTCTCAGCTATGGATTTCCCTTTACTCTGCTTCCCTTTACTTTACTTCTACTAGGTTACAGCCCAGTTAGATGTTCTTTTGGTTAGAGATATACCAGAAAAATATAATGAGCATACAATCTTATTACAAAGAGTTCAGTATTAGGGCTCCCAGGTCAAGACTATCCCAAGCCCTGAGATTTCAGGGTCAAAACCTGAGACTGAGGGATGACTCTTTGTGATGTCATAGGAGACAAGATGATGTTACACCAGTGGTGTTACTAGTGGAAGCCCCTGATGATGTCATTAAGCATGATACATTAAGCAACAACACAGTTGCACAGAGTTTGCTATTCCAAATGAAAATATCAAGACTAACAAATGAGGAAAACTTTTATGTACACACTTTTCAGCACAGTTCTGTTGCCCTGAGTTTCCTTCCCTTTTCACAGAGAAGAGGGTCCAGGCCCTAAAACTCCACAATCTGTGGTCTGAGAACCTTATTCTATATTTGCAGTGTAAGCAATGGCACATTGTACCATGTATGGTCAGTGTGGAGGACAGGGCAGCAACCTTGGTTGCAGTGTTTAAATATAGTTCCCTGCTTGAACAACCAAAACAACAAATCTTGACCTTGAACCCCAAAGACAACAAAGTGAGTTTTAGCTAAACATTCCCCTGAAAGCCTCCTGATGTGATCAACTACAACTCTCACCATCCCCAGCAAGCATGGCCATTCTCTCTCTCCACATTTCCCATCAACAACTGTAGTATATAGTGTATGTAAAACTTTAGCTGCTACTTAAAGGCTTAAAGGCATTAGACTGCAAGGATGCTAAGCAAGCACAGTGCGGCCAGATTGCAGAGGGACAAACTCCCCCTTTTCTATTGCTTCAGGATGTGTTGACGCTATGATAGAATTTCTATAGAAGGAAGGATGCTCCTAATTGGATTCTAGGACAGCTTGAATAATTCGAAGCTTGTTTGAATGTCATTCAAGAAGGGCTCAGGCCAAGCAAGCTCAGGACTTGAATTTCCTGCCCACTATGCCAGTTGTGAGGTGTAACTAGATCCTGTGTCCAGACAATTGCAATAGCTTTGCGAACCTGGATGAATTTGCACAATCTAATGTTCATTCATTGCTCAGTGACTTACGAAGAAAAACAAAGGACAGGCCATATGACATTTACAAATTGCAACAGTACGGAAGTGATATCAATCGTTGAATAATCTCTGGCAGCTATGGAGCACCGAATTTATATACCTGTGTTTAGAAAATTGTGCCCTTTTCTGTATATCTAATATTTTTTGCCTTTGCAAGTCAATGCATTCTGTGTACAATAAGAAAGACATCTCTTTCCAATGAAGTCTCCTTGCAGTCATCAACGTAGATTCTAAAGTTGCAATTCAGGTATATGTAAAGAACAAGCCAATATATTTTGCTGCCTGAACCAAAGGACAAGAGATCAATCCCCTCTATTCAATGTAAAGAAGCCAACTGGAATTGGAATTAAATCTTATTTTAATAGGTAGCATGTATTTCTTTATCCTGCATCCAGATTGCTCATTTCCTTTTATGATTTTACTGAATGTGGGTCAAATAACCAGGCTTACATAGCTTTACACTCAGGCCTCTCTGTGTTATGCTTGTGATACTGATCATTTATCATGTTTGTTGCTTCCAAACCACTTCACATATGGAATTCCAGTTCATGTAGCTGTGAAAAAATAAGCACACAATACTTCAGGAGTGAAAATGCACACATTTTTGCCTAAGGAAATTATCTCGGTGCTGGGCAGTTACTGTGTATGATGCGTTCTTAAAGTTAGTACAAGTGGTTGAAATGCTTGTTAGTTGTGCAAAAGGATCTTCCCCCTGTTAGATCAACTTTGGATGAGTGCTTCTGTCCTAGCTATGTGTGTATGTGCATTGTAATTCTTGGACCTAATCAAACAAACAATATTTTAAAAGGTTGTGTTCAGAACAATTTCTGGTAATCCAGAAAAGGAGAATGTATCATTGAAAGAGGAACTGGGAGCCACGCAACCATATTTTTTGTCCTGTTTCCAGAAATCCAACTTGCATGCACACCTTTGTACTGCCAGTGCAGAGCACTGTGCATTCCAGTGAATGAATGAATGCCCATCTGAGACAAGTGCTTATCCACAGCCTTGGAGTAAAGGGAATTAAAACAAAAAGGGTATCTCATATACACCTTGGCAGATGTTCTAGAAACAAAAAGTAAATTTTTAGACTTCTTGTAGCTTCAAATAGAGTTTGAGGGCAAAAGAGCCCTGAAAATTTGCACACATAGGAAAATACTGTATAATTCTCCTCAGGAGAGTGATTTGTTAACAAAACATACATGTCTATTTGGTCCAACTTTACTGTTAGCTTTACATTTTGCAAATGCCAGCTCTACTCTTCAAGGCTCTTTTCCATGTGGGAAATGAGAAGCAAGAGAGAATCCAGAAAGGGAATTCGCCCTAGCTCCAATTAGTAATGGAGGGGAATGAGGATATCCTTCACATTAACCTCCAGGCACCAGGGCTTGTGGGCAGAGACCTCTGTGGGCTGGATTAGGCCCACAGCCTGGAGGTTTCCCTACCCTGATTTATACCTGCAGAGAAATAATAATTGCTACTTGATGAGGATGGTGGAAGTTGTTGTCCAGCACCTCTGGAATGGGCCAAGTTGGAGAGAACTAATTGGTGAGATTTGTCTTCTGTATGAGGACTAACTATTGAACCCTTTCTTTCCTGCTGTTCTCCACATTTTACCCCCTTCTTTCCCTTCTTCCACCTTATTGAATATTAAAAATAATACCATTCTAAACAAATAGTAACTAGGAAAATCTTCCTGTGCTTTCATCTGACAATGGGAAATGAGCCAATATTTAATTGCTACAACCGTGATGAGAACCACGCATTTCAAAAATTTAATGTACTCCATGTGTGCATTGTATTGTGTGTACTGTATACTGTTTAATGCAGGTTTCCAGTAGGGCTCTTGTTTTTCCTATTTTAGGGTGATTTGAATATATTAGCTGACAAGCAGCAAATTCCTGACATATGTGTGGTACCAGTCATCAGAGACATAGGTTTTGCTCTGAAAGTCCTGGGTTTCTGCCTCATTTCTCCCAAGGGCTAATTGGTAGCCTCAAGTGAGTTAAAGACACTAACCTTCAGTATCCCACATATAAAACAGGAATAATAGAAACCTACCCTCCTTGCAGAATTGTTATGAAAACTGATAAAAGTAATTACTGCAAGATACCTATTTTTATACTAAAAATGTGACATAAGTGATTAATGGGTGACTAGACTTCATAATAAAGTATATGGACTTTATCAGATGAGGCTAAAATTGCATGATTATGATATCATGGTAGCGCAAAAGGATTCCCACTACCCCACATTATCGTCATCTTCCTGTGAATGTTCTGTACTCCAGCAGTCAATCGGGCTTCACTTTTATTCATAGGTTAAGCTGTGAATTGCTCTCAGTATCGCTGTTTTTGTGGTATTAAAGAGTGTGCAAGATCACGTCCCACTGTAACCACGAGATTACAGTGTGAACGGGCCATCCTCTTTCCCCCCTCTCTTTTACCAACAAGAAAACTTGTGGGTGTGAATGTGAAAAAGATATACATGACACTGTTTTAATGAACGGTTGCCTGTTCTCACAACGTTTTTATGTTTGTTTAAGTGTTTATGTGTGAATTTCTTTCATTATTTACAGGTTTTTGGTGTTTTTAAGTGAAGTTGCATCTTTACATGAGAACCGCTGAAATTGCGCCCATGCAAAATCACAGAAGTAAGTGAACATTTTCCCTTAAAGGAGCATGCATGGGTCAGTACAAAGCATTAATACTGTGTTATTAGAAGGTGATGTGAAGATGAGTGCGACCTTTAATCCTGCGATTATTGTGACGTGGGAAAATTACTGTGATAATGCCACAATGTTTCCACTTTTCTTACTTGAGAATTACAGCATTTTTAGACGCTTGTCTGATAAAGTCCTATGTCATTGCCTAAAGAATGTTTTGAAGTACTGTACCTTCTTGAACTATCATTGCTTCTATGATTGAAGATTGGTATAAAAATACACAAATAAACCACAGAAACTGTCTCCTCTTCAAAGAGGCATTTGATGCAGTAAGGGTTTGTTGAGCATTTCCAGGTGGCTAAGGAAATACTTGACAATTTGTGCCTGCTTGAAACATTCATAAGCATATTTCTACAAGAGTACTAGGTATGGTGGAACATAAATACAAGGCAGTTGGCATAAATGAAGTTGCCAGAGCAACAAATGGAGCTGAAACTGGGTGGTGCTGAGGAAAAGGCAAAAGCAATCCTTTGTCAGTTTCATTTTTGCTGTTAATTCAGCAAAGCAGTAGCAGCAATGACAACAACTTTGGTTCCAGTGGTGATAAGTGCTCTGAGAGGAATACCAAATAAACTGACAAAACATCTGATTGAAATTGCCATAGACAGGATCAAAATAGCATAGTTACATAAAGTGACACTGCTTGGAACATGGCACATTACCCAATGATACCTCACTGGTTCCTGGACTCTTGGACAGAATCTGAATCACTGTTAGTCCAAAACTCCAGTCAATGTATCAAGATGATTATGATGTAGGCAACAATTTCTCATATTGAAATCTGAAGTTGTGTGAACCATAGTTCAGTTGGAGAGCACATACTTTGCATGCCAAAGGTCTAAGGTTTAGTACCACTCCGGTTCTGAGGTCCCTCCACTGGCTGCCTATCAGCTTCCCGGCCCAGTACAAGGTGTTGGTTATCACCTTTAAAGCCCTAAATGACTTGGGCCCAAGCTATCTCAGGGACCGCTTTCTCCCTTATAATCCTCCCCGCGCTCTCCGGTCCTCTGGGAGGAATTTGTTGCAGCCACAAAGACCTAGGCTGGTGACCACCTCCCAGAGGGCTTTCTCGGCTGTCGCCCCCAAATTGTAGAACAGCCTGCCGGATGAGATCCGCCTATTGACATCATTAGACAGCTTTTAAAAGGCTGTCAAGACAGTTCTCTTCAGGCAGGCTTTTCCGGAATAGCTAACCCTGGCCTCAGGAACCCCCTCTGGAGGTTGATTCTGGAGCTCCTAACTGATGCTGCTCACTAGGAAGGGTTTTTAATAACAATTGTATTATATGTTGATTTGAATTTGTATTGATTTAATAATGTTTTAAGGGGGGGGAAGGGATTTTGAATTGTTTTATACCATGTACTGTTTTACTGTTGTAAGCCGCCCCGATTGTTCGCAGAGGGGCGGGATATAAATAAATTTTATTATTATTATTATTATTATTATTAGTACCTAATATCTCATGGCAGGACTAGGAAACAGCCCTATCTAAATCTCTGAAGACTCATTGCCAGACAATAATGAAACAGAGATCTGCCTACATTCCTTGAGAGAGAGATTGAGAGAGAGGAGATGGAAAGGGGGCTTGTGCGATGCAAGTTTGAGATAGGGATGTAAATCTTTGCATTGATTGTGTTTGTAGGGAAGGATGAGTGGACTTTGTAGAAAAAATAAAGATTTCTGTACAATTCTCAAGAGGTAGTTGTACTTTGCAAAGTCTTTTGCGGAAAGATGATGGCCTTGTACACACAGTTTTTCTATGTTAAACACAGTTTCCTGCACAGGAAACGTGTTTATTTTGCGGGGTGGGGTGGGGAATGTGGGTTTTGCGCAGAATGTATGTGCAAAACAATTTCCTGAGAGATTTCATAAACTGTGAAGATGCTTGCTGCTGTGCTACTTTTTTACTCCTTTTAGTGGGTGTGGGTGTGGAGATTTCTGAGCATCAGAAAAGCCATTACTTTGTGGGGAAATAGTGGTGAACACTTTTTTTTTATCCCTGGTTTAATATTAGTCTGGTTCTGTTTCTGCAAGAGACAATTGTCTCAAGGAAAAAAAAAACCATGTTCCATATTTGGCCTTTGGCCCTTATTACTGGTTAAGATCCAGGCCAGAACCTGTCCAGAGTTATATGCCTGGTCTGCTGCTGTATATGAAACTAAAATACCTTGAGAACATAAGCAGAATGTGGTTTTTCAGTTTTAATAAATACATTCCAATGCTTTACTGTAAGAATCACTTCACAGTAATGATTACCACTAAGCATTTTATACCTTATAATGTGACTCAAAGATGTGAAATCAAACACCAGGAAATTCCACCGGATGCTGAAGACAAATCAGTCAAGAATGATGTGTCTGTGGTTTGTTTCATGGTATCTGTGACCCTCAATTGTTTTGCTGTATATACCTAAGTTGCATGACTATTAAACTCCTGTTTGAACCTGAGATGAGTTGGAGTGAAGGGAGATTCCTCCAGACCATTCTATTTCCTTTCTTTACCCTGTTGTGAACTTGTAGGTATAACCTATGCACTAAATCCGGCCCATAGGTTTCCAGAAAGGACTAAGGGGGAAAATAGAAATGTCATCCTTTGTTTATTTTCCAGTTAATTGTGTGTAATACCCCCCCCCCCGTGCTGTGCCACCCTGTCATTTTAATTCCATTGTTTTGCCTATGTAACTAAATCTGTTTTGAATAGTGGTTGTGGCAGTGGTTGTGAAATGTTGGCTTTTCTCATTCAGCCAGTTGTGTATGCATAATACCTTGTTATGTCATCTGTTGTCAAGAGGAGGAGAAGGTGAAAATGAGCAAGAAATCCAAGGCAAATGGGCATCTGAACTCAATACATGAATTGTATATTCTCTGGTAAGGATGGACAAATCTATCATTTTCACTTTCTTTCACATTTGAATGTCTGTCCTGAATATGAAGACATTTTTTCAAATTACAATTTGCATTTTGGTAAATTTGTATAAAAACAAACTGAAATTAAATCCTCATCCATATGCACTGGCCAAATTCAAATTCCCAACATAAAGAGAACCATATTTTACCTACTTGAGATGTAGTGGTAGGGGATATATATATACCGCTCATCAGTGCAAAGCACTCCCTAAGCAGTTTACAATGTGTTAGCTAGTTGCCCCCAACAAGCTGGGTACCCATTTTACCGAACAACGGAAATATGGAAGGCTGAGTCAACCTTGGAGTCTTGTAGGATCGAACTTACAGCGTTGTGGCTTGCAGTACCAGCATTTAACCACTGTGCCACTATATATATATGAAAGAATGACATGGGCATAAATTCTCTTTTAGTCCTGACTAGAGTAGGCCCATTGAATCCATTAGGTTTAACTAATGTTGACTCACCATTCAATATTAGTGCTTGTCTTGTTAGGACTAACCAGTAGGATTCTAGCCATGGTAGCTCTAATTTGGTACCACTAACCTGGTTGAATACTCAGGGATGGAAACTTAGACTTTTAAGAACTAAGCATTAAAAGACCTGAGCTGAATTTAGGGATCCATCTAGTTTACTTTCTGTCACATTCATTTTTAAGTTTCAGTTTTTTTCGATCAACTTCATTAAGAAATTTGCAAATATTGGGAAATGCTTATCAGCATAAAATGAACTGATATGCCCTTTCTTACTCTCTGACTCAGTCTCTATTACCCTGTTTTCCCAAAGCAATCAGGTTGTGCTGGCTAAGAGATTCTGGGAGTCATCGTCTGAATTTTTCCAAGTTCTGAAGTAACAAAAGCATAATTGGATATGTAGCTACAACTGCATGTTTGCTATATGTTTACAGGACAACTGCTTTGGCTCTAAGACTTCTGATTCCTGAATCAGCTATTGTCCCTTACTTTGGATCCTCTGAAGCACAGAGGATGTGACCTATTTGTTTATGATACCGGTAGGAAAATATTATGAGCCAAAATCACCATGTTTTGGTTGTTTGATTAATTGTAATTGTATACCCTACAACATTTCACAGAGGCAAACTGAGACAGGTGTGGCCAAGCAACATCAGAGTGCACTAAAGATGGCAGAAGTTATTAATAAGGAGGAACACAGAAGCTTGGAGAAACTGTAGCAGTTATTTTTGCCTGAGCCTACTGGGAAGGGCAAGATTCTCCTTCTGCTCTTCTCCCTGCTGAGTTCATTGCACTTTGAACTCAGTTTGCTTGCAGCGGTTGAAGTAAGCTGAGAACAAAGGGAGAAGGGAAGAGGAAAGAGAAACTGGGACATTTTAAAAGCAGCTGAAAAAATGGGATGACAGAGGGATTAATTGGGACTCTCTACCAAATTGGGACAGTTGAAGAGGAAGTAATTGGGGTACAGTATTCTAATGTGATAGGATTCTAATGCATCTTATCACACCTTAATGACTGCTTTGGGCTTCTTGAGCTGCTGCCACACTGCAGAAATAATGCAATTTGACATGGCTTTAACTTCCATGGCTCAATGCTATGGGATCTGTAGTTTTGTGAGATAATAAGCCTTCTCTGTCAGAGAGCTCCAGTGCCACAACAAACCCCAGGATTCCATAGTTAAAGTGGTGTCCAACTGCATTACTTCTGCAGTGTGGCATCAGCCTTAGGCAAGTTACAATAAAAGTGCCGACGGACCTCTAAAGAAGATCTCTGGGGCAGATATTGGGACATGGTAGGGCAATGACTTGGCATCCTATCTGGGTCTCTCCCCATCAAAACACAAAGCTGTCCTACTGCTGTGACTCAGGCCACTGCCACACTGCAGAAATAATGCAGTTTGACACAGCTTGAACTATCATGGGTCCATCTTATGGCATTCTGGGATTTGTAGTTGTTGTGGCACCAAAGCTCTCTGACAGAGAAGGCTTAATATCTCATAAAACTACAAATCCTAGAATTCCATAGCATTGAGCCATGGCAGTTAAAACCGTGTTGAACTGAATTATTTTTGCAGTATGGCAGCAGCCTCAGTAAGATGAAGTAGCTAGTGATCTGAAGGATGTTTTAGGATGCACCTAGGCCCAGTAGTAAAGCCAGGGCAGTTAGACCAGCCATTTTAATCTGGCTGAATTAATGATTCTCAGGAGTGGCAGAGTAAAGATTCTCTGAAAGGGTCCAGGTATGTCATACACACTGATTAATAAACTACAGTCCAATTACTATACTATCCCTAAGATCACACTGCCTGAGGGAAACCAACTGCAATCTGTACCCTTGCATTTCATCCCCATAGCACACATTCAGCCTTCCCTAAGTCAGTGTGAGACTGCAATAAGTTGGCAGGCTCCCAAAGCAGCATTTGAATTGATGCGCTATAAACCCTTTCGCTACAGTTCTCCTTCAGGCACAAAAAGAAAGTCAACACTCCCCTGGGATTAATTAAATTGCCCTGGAACTGAATATTTTTAAACCCTGGAAATGCAACCTGGCCCTGGACCCTTATTGTAATAAGCATTTGCTTTGTGTACTTTTCACACACAAAGATTCTTCTGCTCTCTTTCCTCCTGGATCATGGGTGTTTACAGAAGGGATGTTTTTGCTGATGAGATAATGGGCCAGTTTGGAATGCTCTCTGTCTGATTCTGTATTCCTGCATCGACCACTGCCCAGAGCTTGGAAAAGTTCCTTTTTGGACTACAGCTCTTATAATCCCCCAGTCACCATAGAATCATAGAATTGTAGAGTTGGAAGAGACCACAAGCGCCATCCAGTCCAACCCCCTGTCATGCAGGAAATCAGATCAAAGCATCCCTGACAGATGGCCATCCAGCCTCTGTTTAAAGACCTCCAAGGAAGGAGACCCCACCATGCTCCGAGGGAGTGTGTTCCACTGCCGAACAGCTCTTACTGTCAGAAAGTTCCTCCTCATGTTGAGGTGGAATCTCTGTTCCTGGAACTTGCATCCATTGTTCCGTGTTCTAGGCTCTGGAGCAGCAGAAAACAAGCTTGCTCCATCCTCAATGTGACACCCCTTTAAATACTTAAACAGGGCTATCATATCGCCCCTTAACCGTCTTTTTTTCAGGCTAAACATACCCAGCTCCCTAAGTCTCTCCTCATAAGGCATGATTTCCAGACCTTTCACCATTTTAGTCACCCTTCTTTGCACACGCTCCAATTTGTCAATATCCTTTTTGAATTGTGGTGCCCAGAACTGGACACAGTATTCTAAGTGAGGTCTGACCAAGGCAGAATAGAGCGGCACTATTACTTCCCTTGATCTGGACACTATACTTCTATTGATGCAGCCCAAAATCACATTCACCTTTTTAGCTGCCGCATCACACTGTTGACTCATGTTCAACTTGTTGTCTCCTAGGACTCCTAGATCCTTTTCCCACGTGGTCTCATTCAGCCAGGTCTCCCCCATCCTATATCTATGCATTTCGTTTTTCTGCCCCAAGTGCAGTACCTCACATTTCTCCATATGGAATTTCATTTTGTTAGCTTTGGCCCAGCTTTCTAGTCTATTCAGGTCATTTTGAATTTTGATCCTGTCCTCTAGGGTATTAGCTGCTCCTCCTAATCTGGTGTCATCTGCAAACTTGATAAGCATATCCTCTATTCCCTCATCCAAGTCATTGATAAAGATGTTGAATAGCACTGGGCCCAGGACAGAACCTTGTGGAACCCCACTGGTCACCTCTTTCCAAGATGAAGAGGAGCCACTGCTGAGTACCCTTTGGGTTCGGCCGGTCAACCAATTATAAATCCATTGAACAGTTAACTTGTCTAGCCCACATTTTACAAGCTTGTTTGCAAGAATGTCATGGGGAACCTTGTCAAAGGCCTTACTGAAATCAAGGTATGCAATATCCACTGCGTTCCCTTCATCTACCAAGCTGGTAATTATATATATATATATATATATATATATATATATATATATAAAACAGATCAGATTAGTCTGGCATGACTTGTTTCTCTGAAACCCATGTTGAGTTTTTGTGATTATGGCATTGCCTTCTAAATGTTCACAGACTCTCTGTTTAATGATCTGCTCTAGAATCTTCCCTTGTATTGATGTCAGACTAACTGGACAATAATTGTTGGGATCCTCTTTTTCCCCCTTTTTGAAGATGGGGACAACGTTTGCCCTCTTCCAGTCTGCTGGGACTTGACATGTTGTTCAGTGAGGGATTCTGTGAGTGTTAGTGGTGTTGTGGTAAATTATGGACTGAATGATCTCACCAGGACAATTTCTATAGGTGCATCACCACAAAGAGTCAAAAAAGCCAGCCAGCTATGTTGAGTTCTAGTGGCTCACCCAGATCAGTATCAAGTCTTTTGTAAAGCAAATTGGGGTTTGCCCACTCCAGTACAAGCCACCCCAAAATGCTTTGAAATACAACAGGGATCGCTCATAAAAATATTTTGTTTTTATTCAGAAAATCCATTTTCCTTCTAATTATTGTGGAGATTTAAGCTCCTCTCAGAGAGAACAATGGGGTCCAAACACGGGTGCAGAGCTAGGAAAGTTAGTAGAAAAGTGTTGATGTGTTTATTAATAAGCTAAAAAAATCTTATGTAATTGCATTTACCTTAGGAAGAAGGGGAAATTATTCAGTTTATGTTTAATTTCTATTTAAGTTTAAGCTAACAGCCTATGCTAAAACTGTTATGGAATGGAGCTGGAAAAGGCCTTGTCTGGTTTTGCACCCCACCTTCCTTTATCCTTGTCTCGAACCTGGGTGATTGGTTAACTTCGCTTAAGAAACAGGTACATGAACTTTAAAAACAGCAACAACTCCATTTCCAATTCATCCCACCAAACCCTGCTTTCTTGGTTTTCTTTCACCACCCCTTATAATCCTGTCTCCTCACCCCATCCGCTTATCTTTAGCTTACTGATTCATATGGGGATCCCAGCAAAAGTCTCAGGGTTAAGAGCTTCAAAATTCACTTTTCTGGGACAGATGAGGAAATTCTGTGGGGTATCTGGTATACAGACCTAGATGCCAAGAAAGCCACTTGTATTTGAAGCTGCTCTTGCCACTGGTTGGTTTAAAATTGTTTAACCTTGGAAGTGACTAATCTATCATACTCTAACCATGAACAAAACCAAGCAAAGATTCCTATAGCCATTTGCATTTTGGTGGGTTGAACATTTTGACCCACTGTAATGTCCCATTGTACAAAACATTGTAATTTAGGAACTAAACAGAAACAAGAAGTACTTTGGTAGTAGCACAGTATGAGATCCAAAATACAATTAATATATTCAATAAAAATATTTTTAATTTTTTTCACTATTGTTTTATTCTAGTTAGTCTTCAGATTATTGTTTGGTATTTTACTTTGTGCTCCCCACTGGCCATGGAAGACATCGAATAAACAAGGGGATCTTGTAGCACCTTGGAAACTAAGGACTTTATCAGACTAACCTCCATAAACGTTCTTAAAATCATAGAATCATAGAATTGTAGAGTTGGAAGAGACCACAAGGGCTATCCGGTCCAACCCCCTGCCACGCAGGAAATCTTGATCAAAGTATCCCCGACAGATGGCCATCCAGCCTCTGTTTCTTTTGCCAGCATATTTTGTGGTGTTTTTATGCTGGCAAAAGAACCCGTCCTATCGGACCTACCTTGAGCAGTGTTGAAAAGGCAACCCCAGCATAAACAGAGCATGAACAGAGCTCTGTTTACTTCCAGGTTCAAGATCTTGGCAATTCTTGCGAGAAGATGAGGGTGTGGTAAATTTAAAAAATAAAGAAAAATAAAGACACAAAACATACGTACAAGCACAGAAACATACTTTAAAACTAAAAAGTGAACTGGGGAGGTTCATAAAAAGAGTGTCCCCTACCTGGTTTTTGCAATCTCACACAGAAGTGTTCTGCCCATTGACGCTGTATTCACGTGTGCACAATGATGTGAGGTTTCAAATGCTGGCAATACCAACAAAAAAGTGCCAGGGCAAATCTGCCTGGTCCATCAATAAAACGGAACGGCTTTTGGACAATACAAAATGGCAAAAGGACGACGTTATATGATATGCGTGCCCTTTTGCATTAATTAGGCGTCATTATGATGCCATATTTACTGCATCTGATAAAGTCCTAACTGAGAGAAATAAGTTGTAGCATAAGCTTTCGTACTCTTAGTTAAACTCCTCAGATGCCTGGAAGTTTCTCCTGCCTGGAGGTTTCTCCTGAATCTAAGGAAGTAGACCAAGTCTACGAAAGCTTATGCTACAACCTCTTTCTCTCAGTTAGGACTTTATCAGACTAACCTTCTAAGACATTTCCCAACAAAATCTAACAGTGTACTTGTCCTGGCACAATAACCCTTTTCATCAAACTCACCTGTAATTGCGAGAAAAAGCAGCCCCAGCATTACCGGAGCATGAACGCACCTCTGTTTACTTCTGCGTTCGTGATCTTGGCAATTCTCACGAGAAGATGTGAGTGCAGTAAAAATAAAAAAAATACAGCAAAATAAAGACACAAAATGTACACACAAGCACAGAAACTCACTTTAAAACTTAAAAGTAAACTGGGGAGGCTCATAAAAAGAGCATCTCCTACCTGGCTTTCACATTCTCACCTAGAAGTGTTCTGGCGGAACTGCTCATTGATGCTGAAAAAAACGAGAAAAATACGGTACATGGTTTCAAATGCTGGCAATACCGGGAACAAAATGCCATGGCAGATCTATTGACAGCTTGGCCTGTCAATAAAAAAGAATGCCTTTTTCTCCAGATGAAATTGCGAAAGCACAGTGTTGTCTGGTATGCACGCCCCTTCCTGTTAATTTGGCGTCCTCATGATGCCATTTTTGCCATGTCTGATAAAGTCCCTAGTCTCAAAGGTGCTACAAGATCCCCTTGCTTACTGATATTCCAGACTAACACAGCTATGTCTTGGTATCAAATAAACAAGTAAATTTTAAAACTTAGACATAGGAGTTGGGTGTAGGTGTCAGGATATTTGAAAGTGAAATTGGTTTTTGCTTAATCTAAAAAGAGGATTTTGAAGGTGCTGGGGGTAATGAGGCCATGTCTTGAGAGTTTTAAACCGAATCAATCAGAAAGCGAATAATTGCTTCCATTGTTACAAATGGAAGTTTCCCTCCCTGGACTAATAACAGCTGAGTGCTGGTTTTCATCTGGACTGTGGCATGGGGGAAAAGATTAATCTTACTATGTACCGTGGGCATTCAGCTTGCAATTTCTTGTTGTTGTTAATTGCTGTCAAGTTGGTTTTGTCTTAAAGGTAACCCTATGAATGGGACACCTTCAAGAATCCCTGTTATTAACAACCTTTTTAATTTTAAGTGTGTGTAGTTTGGCCCTAAATTGGTTAAGAGTGTGACAGCAGACAATGCAGTCAATGGGTTTAAATTACAATACACAAATGATTTAGATCCAAGCTATGTTTCCATGGACAGAAGGGCTCTGCTCACTGCAGGTGTCACTACCCAATTTTGTGCAGTTGCCCTCCCCTGCACATAGTTCATCCCATTCTTCAGGGTCTCTCATCCTTTTGGATAGCATTTTCAAGGGTTTGGAAGAGCTGCCTTGGGAGGTAGGAACAGGCAAGTCTGCTTCCACCAGTTCCCTTGGACAGACCTAAAACTGGATCCAACCCAATGAGATTCAATTACACAAAGGTGGATGGAGTTTTTAAACGCCTACTTTATTTATCTGTTCTATTAAAAGACTTATAAGACACATTTTCATGGCAAGCCTGCCCAAAGTGGTGAATGACAAAACTTAAAACTAGAAAGCAGTAAAACATTGGAGGGGAAATGACCAGAAAAAAAAATAGCATTACAGCCAAGATAGTAACAGATAGAGAACAGCATTCAGTAACTGAATCACAGGCTATCAGTCTGTGCAAAATGTTTGCAGCAGTTAAGCAGATACTGAAGGAAGAAACAGATAGGCAGATGGTGGTTCCCATGTAATTTGGGGTGATTAATCCAGATGTACATCTAAACTTTAAAGGACCTGTCCAAGGTGCTGAAACCAACCCCCAAAACAGATTTAGAGTGCATCTACACTGTAGAAATAATGCAGTTTGACACCACTTTAAGTGCTGTCGCTCCATCCTATAGAATCCTAGGATTTGTAGTCTTACAAGGTCTTTAGCCTTCTCTGCCAAAGAGTGCTAGTGCCTTACAAAACTACAAATCCCAGGATTCTGTAGGATGGAGCCATGGTGGTCAAACTGCATTATTTATACAGTGTAGAGGCACCCCTGGTATCTCAAAAAGAATCAGCATAGTGTAGTGGTTTGAGTATTGGATGACGATGGTGAACTATTTCTATCCTGCCCTTTTCCCAAGATAAGACTCAAGCCAGTTTACAAATTAAAATGACTAATATAATTAAAATAATACAAAACAGTCATTGTTAAAACTGAATCAAACTGTTAACCATATTAAAACAATTTAAAATATACCCTATAAAAGATGAAAACTAACAATACATGTCTGACAACCCTTTCCTTAAAAGCCTTTATTTCTAAAAGCCTGTCTGAATAAAAAAAAAACTTTCCCTGCCTTTGGAAAGATAACAATGAGGGAGCCATTCTACTAGCTTCCCTAAGGAGGGAGGTTCACTGAGAAGGCCTTCTCTCATGTTCCCACCTGTGAAAGTGATAGGACTTAAAGAAGGACCTCTTCTACAGATTTGAAGGCCCAGGCAGGTTCATATCACAAGTTACAGTCTGTCAGAACTAAGACTTTGGGAGTTCAGGGTTTGACTCCCCACTTAACCATGGAAACCCACTGGGTGACTTTAGGAAAATCACGCTTTCTCAGCCTCCCAGGAGGGGAATGGCAAACCTCCTCTAAACAGATCTTGCCAAGAAAACCATAGGATAGGGTTGTCTTAAGTTGAAGTTGACTTGAAGGCACACAACCATACTGAGCCAGTGTGGTGCATCGGTTTGAATACTGGACAAGGATTCTGTGAGAACAGGGTTTGAATCCCTGTTCAGTCATGGAAACCCACTAGGTGACCTTGGGCAGGTCACATTCTCTCAGGGCCTCTCAGGGTCTCCATAAGTTGGACCTTTGGGTCTCCATAAGTTGGAAATGACTCAGAGGTACACAACAACAACAGCCTTGGAACTGTCTTTGAAAGATGTCCAAAACCTGGGGTGGATTTACTGATCCACTGACATGGCAGCCAGCAGCTATCACTGGCAGCAGATTCTTCTTCCTTGCTGGTTATCTTGCTGTTGAGAATGTTTCCTGTATGTCAAATTACCTTATGAGAAGACAGTACAGTAGATTAAATGACTACCAAAACAGTGGTCATTCTGTGCACAGCAGTGGTTTGTCAACCTGTAACCTATCTAAAGGCCCTAGGGTGTTTTCAGCCAGTCTGTGTCCCTCTTGTAATTTCCCCCTTGTTTTAAGGCTGGGTTATGCTAACTACTGCAGGATAAGCTTCCAGCAACAATTTACGAAGGCAGCCAGGAAGTGGGTGTTTATTTTATGTGGTAGATTTCTCCCATTGTATGATATCTTAACTTTCCACATTTAAAGGCACACCTGCATTTCTATTCATAAACTATGATAAAGTTATCTTTGCTTAGACAGGGTGCAAGTGGAGGTGCTGAGAACTTATGCACCAAGTGCTGCTTCCAGGTTTGAACATAGTAACTCCTGTTGAGAATAGCAGGCACTGTACTAGCTGTCCTTCCATCTATTTTCTTCATATTGAATCTCTTGCATATATTAGGTTTTGAACAATTTCCTTTGGTAGCCTTGCACAGGCCTTCACAACATTACCATTTTGTGCCATTAAATGGGCCAAATGGCTGTATGGTTAAATGGGCCAAATGGTTGTATGGTTAACTTTCTAGCTTAATGGCAGAAAGCAGCTGTAAGCAGTAACCAGAAAAATTGGTTCAGACCCTATTTCTGACATTGACTAACTTTAGCTCAGACTGATTCAGAGGTAGTTCCACTTTGACTCAGGTTCTGAACCTGGGTTGAGATTCCAAAATTTGAAGATTCATGCCTCCTGTTGACTTAGTGGAAATCTATAGATATTCATCAGAAATGGATGAAACTAGCAGGCATGGTATCCCTTTAAGAGTAGACAATGCCTGCCCAACTCCAGACAAATAGGTGTAGGGCTTCTTGTGCCATGTGTCTTTAAAAAGAGAACTGCCAATACTTTTCTTTGGGGGGGGGGCAGAACTAGAAGAAATATGCAGGCACTGCAAATGAAGAGGTGCAGGCACTTTCGTGCAGCAGGTGCAGCTTTTCTATTTGGAGGGTACCCCCCCCCCCGCAAAAAAATATACATTTCTCTGTCTCAGTTCCTTGCAGACCATTATTGTGAAATAACAGATAACACAGAGGTGGACCATTGCACTGAAATTATATCCAACACAGAGGGGGACCTAAGTAACTAATTTGCAATATTTTAGAAGAACAAGTGCATTGGTTCATGTGGAGGGGAAGGCTGAAAATTTGGAGGGGAGTGATTTGCTTCCTCTTCTCCCCGTCCATGTTTTTTTTTTTAATGTACAATTTTCATAAAAATTGCACACATCATAGAGGCATCCCCAGGGAAGAAAGCTGAAAAATTTCAGTATGATAGCTGAAGGGGCCTAGGAAATTAATATGCAAGTCCTTTAAAAAGTCAAGAGTGTTGGAACAATGGCCATCTGGTGATCCCATTGTTGCCCCTATCTCATCAATAGCTGTTATTCTGCCTAACTGTCACGAGCTGTCTACAAGAAGGGGTGGGAATCATGCTGATCTCCAGAAGTTGGTGGACTGCAACTCCCAGCATTCTTTGCCTCTGGTTTATTCTTGCTTAAGGCTGCTGGGAGTTACAGACTGGAGGGCTGCATGATTCCCATCCTTGGTCTATAAGATGCAGCTTCTGCAAAGCACAAAGCCCTAGTGGAACAACAAAGCTAATGCTGTTCCCTAATATATGCACTTAGGTATACCACTTCCCTCAATACATGCATTTTTTACACAACTGTTCCTAATATAAACATTTATGTATTCAGCTTTCCCAAATATGCACATTTCTATAGGGAATTCCTGAGATGAGTACTGCAATGTAAAATGAGAGAACTGTGCAGTGTGAAAGATAACTGTGTTCCAATCTTCATATTAGTCTAGGTAATGAGAATTTGGTTGTTGGTTAAAAATGTGGAGAGAATAAAATCCTCTTCCCCACATCTCTAATCCAGAGTACCATGGGAGAAACCCCTTACAATTTAATCAATGGTTGACATACATAGAGAATTAGGTACTAGCCTGCCTTCTCTCTCCAGCTTGATTTCTGTCATTCCTGGTAATCTTCAAACCTCTTTCTGCTTTTCAAAGAACTCAATGGATTCTTCAGCCAAAATGGCAGGGAAATGCTAAGAAAATATAAAACACACTACACAAAGCCACCAGATAGCTTGAGAGGTGCTGGTCTAGAAGCAATTTAATAATTTAGAACAGGAAGAAGTCAAATTCCAAGACAGCAGTATGTCAGGAAGTCCAGAATTAGATATGTGTGTACTCCGAATCAGATAGTTCCAAAGTAGCTCTCTGGAAAAAGGGAGCTGGAACTCAGACTATATCCTCATTCAAGGGATAAGCTGCTCAGAAAAAAAAGCAGATCTACAGTATATTACAATTTATAGTAGTTTGATATAATTTTAACTGTCATGGCTCCATCTCTTGGAATCCTGTACTTATAATTCTCTGCTAGAGTGCCTTAGAGCCTGAACTAAGGCCCTAGAGCTCTCTAGCAGAGAATTCTAAATATCCAATCAAACTACAAATCCCAGGATTGCACAAAATGCAGGCATGTGAATTAAAATGGTACCAAACTGCTTTAAATGTGTCGTGTCAATACACTCTCAGGAGCAGACTCTGAAGTAGGGCTTTATAAGTCGTGGAGGCTTGAGGTTTGCTCTTGGGGGTCAGTCAACTCAATGTTCAAGCAAGCTTGTACTGCAGCCTAGATGGCACTCTAGGCAGAGGTTGGAAAATTAGTTTCTAAAATAAAGAGTGACAATTTGGGGGAAAGTATCTCATAGCCTTCCAAATATTTTTACATCCAGAAAGTAATGATTCAAAGCAACAAATAAACATTACTCTTTGCATGGAGCAAATGACTGTGGCTTCCAGTCATTATCTTATTTTCAGACGGAACATCATTACTCCATTGTAACAGAAGCTGTCCTGAAAGTAACGTAAAGTTGCTCCTTGTAACTCTCAAGCACTACCATTGAAACACTGAACTATTGGGCTTGCAGTGATGAGAAAGCAGGCGGCAAGGTGCTAGAGCCTGATCGTAGGGAAGTATGCATGGGTGGTGGGAGTGACAGGTGTACTGCCCAAAAGAGGAGATGCAAATAGGAAATGGGCAAAAGATAAAGCTGATTTGCATAACATGAGTACTTGCCAATATAGAAGCAAATATCACAATAAATATTTTAAATAGAGATGGTTGTGTGTCCAAATTTACAGAGGATATTTCTCTATTTAAAGGAATTGCACTGTCTGCCAACACACTTCTGCTCTGAATTTAGGCTGTTTGAAGTCTTCTGGAGAGTCAGACCTCTTTGTCCCACCAGTGGGAGAAATACACTATGGGGGAATATAGGAGAGATCCTTCTCAGCTGTGGCACCTAGTAGTGAAATGACCTCCTCTTGGACGGCCATTTAACACCAAACCTGTCTCCATTCCAATGCTAAATGAAAAATATGGCTTTTTGTTAAAGCTTTTTGGGATCTGTATGCAGATTTCATGCAAATCAATACATTATTTGTTATTTCATGCAAATCTATATCTTTTTGGTAATGTTGTTCCTTCCTCCCTCCCTCCCTCCCTTCCTTTTTCTTTCTTGCAGATGATTTGTACATGGCCACCTTATTACAATGCGAGGAAAGAAAAGTGACAAGTAGAAATGTTGAGAACAGTGCTAATCGATTTCAACTGCGAGACTGGAAGACCAATGAGCAAAACATTAATCACAACAAAAATTATTTAGAACCTCTGAATAAGATTCTTGATGCAATCAACAAGAAAAAGGAAAAAAGAAAGAAAAGAATCACTGTTGTTATGTAGAGGGACAAAGAAATGGCTAGACTACCACTGTTAGCTGAAAAAGAAAGAGCAGAATCAAGATAACATCTGGATGTTTGCTGAGATGACTGAAGGGTTGTGCCTTAGTTGTTTGCTTGTTTGTTTATGGAGAGAATTTATATACCACCCTTCATCAGAAAGAGCTCAGCCCTGTTACATTCAAACAAATACAGCAGTGTTCCCAAAAGGAAGCAGAAGTGAAGCTTTATGCAAATACACAACAAATTCATAAGCTGACTTTTTACCACCGGATTTCAAGATAGTTTCGGACAGGCCTTGTGAATAAGTACATCTCCAGATCATTGCTTTGTCATTCAACATAGTTCTTTGAAGATATTGCAGACTATCCAAGTATTGGCCAGTTTAAGGGCATCAGACAAAAACCAATATTATTGATACAAATCAATTGTCATGTGAATTGAGTCTTCCTGAGCTGTTGAGAGGATTGCCCAGATTGGTTGAATACTGAGTAAATCCATGACCTAATTCCAGTTCCAAAATATGTACAACTCTTCATCTTTTTGCAAATCCAGATCTTACTGCTTAGCCAAAGCCCTTCACTCTATCTATCTTTTTCCAGTGGGAAAGGGGACAAAAAAATCAACATGGATGAACAGATGGGTGACATAACTTGATTTCTTCACAAGTGAAGGCATGCAGATGAAACTAGTGAAGGAATCACTCGTTTGCCACTTGTGGATCTACCATGAGGGATGAGAGGCTGACAGTTCATATGGACTCAAAGCCAACAGCAGCTCATGCAAGGCACTTGTTTTTCACTGACCATCACTAGAAGAACAACCTGGCTGCTCCCTTCAAACACAGAGTTAATGAAAAGTTGCCAGGCTCTAGCAGACCAGTCCTTCCCTTGCTTCTTGCCACGTGTGTAAAGGCTGACTTGGATTATAAAGCACTCTTCAAAATGAGAAAGGGAAAAAAGCAGCCCGCAGTGACAAAGGAGGCAATCTAGAGAAAAATTGTTACTCCCCGATAAGATAACATTGAGGTGTTTCAAAAGAGAGGCTTAAACCCCTTTAAAGTTAGCGATAGCATGGGAATGTATCTGGAGTGCTTATGCCAATGCTTGTGAAACCTTAATGTGTAGGCATCCTTTAATTTTAGTAGCAAAACAGTGTTTTGATTGTGTGCTTATCTGTTTTGTGGCTTTTCAGTGGAAAGCAACCAGTGAAGAAAATGGAGACCTTTCCTCTCTTGGATCAACCACAACCTGAACTATTGATGGGGAAGGTGTTTTTCTGCATAAGTCTTGGGCTGCTAAGTGGCACTTTAACATTCTAAAACAAACAGAGTTTGCTGTTTCCTCTCTGATAACAAAGCAGCATTTACTTAGTAGTACACTGGCTTTTTTCAATGGAGTCCACAGATCAGCTCTGCTTGAGGGCTGGAGATCATCTGCCGTCTTTCCAAATGACAGAAAGTTCACATTTGCTTTGACAGCTCAGGAAATTAGTTCTTAGAGATATAGTGAAATCTGATTTTATGTGGCTATACTCTCTCTCTCTCTCTCTCTGGCTTTTCTTCGCAAACGAAGATTCAGGAAGGACTCATCCCGCGCTTTCTGCAAGCGCGCTGATGACTAACAAGGCCAATCCGAGATAAACAAGTCCGGTTGCAAAAAGCACAGCAGAAGGTCTCCTTGGGTGATGTTTTTGGGTTGTGATTCTTTCTGCGTTGTCATTTCTCTTCAAGACTTCTTCGTCGTGAGTTCTCAAATAAGGCTGCAGCATTGTGGATAGTGCGTCTCCATGCCTCCCGATGTGAGGCCAGGGCGGACCACTGTTGGTGATCAATTTGTCCAAGCCTGAGATGTTGTTTCAGGGAGTCTTTGTATCGCTTTTTTGGAGCGCCCCTCTTACGCTGACCCTTGGCGAGTTCACCGTAGAGTAGTATTTTGGGGGGGCGATGGTCCTCCATCCTAGAAATGTGCCCTGCCCAGCGCAGCTGTGTTCTCAATATCATGGCCTCAATGCTGGTGATCCCTGCTTGCCTATGCCATCAGTGCAGAAAGATACAGAATACTGCTATTGTGAGAAAGTTAAGAACCACGGTCTATATCAAATGTTAGATTGGTGCTCTCTTCCCTCTGCCCTTAAGACACTGGTCTTACCCAAAAACTAACTCTTGAGCCCACCCACCCCCTTGCAAAGCAGGTTTTGGAGATGTATGGGAGAATTGAAGTAGGGAGGGAAGACAGCCCCTCTAATTCTGCCACTGGAAGCACCAGATTTTGACCCAGGTTAATAGATTAAACATCCAAAATGTCAAGATATCAATGTTGTGCCAATTTCTCCATCTAACTCACTATTCCTCCTTTCAACTGAGGCCAGATAGTTACCTTAGACAAATTCATAGGGAAGAAAAGACAGTGACATCTATTTGCTATTGTACTGTCTCATACCCTCCAACATTTTACATCTGAAAAACAGGACATACGTACTCAAGCAACATCAGAGTATGGTCAAGGTGGCAAAATCTATTAATGAGGAAGAGCACACAAGCTAGGAGAGTCTGCAGCAGTTTGCTTTTGCCAACTGGAAAGGGCAAGATTCTGCCCTCTCCTCTCCTCTCCCCCTGCTGAGTTAAATGAGTACAACTGCTTTTGCACTTTGAACTCAGTTTTCCGTAATTGAAATAAGCTGAAGACAAGAGGGGGAGTGGGAACAGGAAAAAGAAATAGGGACATTTGAAAAGCACCTGAAAAAAGTGGGACAACAGGGGACTAATTGGGGCTGTCTCTGCCAAATGGAGTGATGCCAAATGGATAGATGGAGTGTATGGAATCTCAACATCCAGTAATCAGAGGTATGTTTGCTGCCTCAAAATGTGCAAGATGGACTGCTGGAGATGATGGGTAATGGCCACTGAAAAAGCTTTCATTGATTTATGCAGACAGTGCTTTTAAAAAGTTGTTATGTAAGAAGTCACCACAATATTATGTGGCAATTAATTCATTGTGAAGTCGAAGGCTTTCACGGCTGGCATCCATAGATTTTCCTTGGTTTTTTTCCAGGCTGTGAGGCCGTGTTCTGGAATACCCAACCATTCTCTGAAGATGCCAGCCACAGATGCAGGCAAAACATCAGAAAGAAACTATTCCAGAACACAACCTCACAGCCTGGAAAAAAACCAAGGAAAATTAATTCATTGTTTGAATTGTCTGAACATGTACTTGTTGATCCTTCTGCCTGTTTCATGCTGTCTTTACTTATATGTGCTTAACTAATTGTTTATTTTCATTCTGTCCCACAGCACTTATGAATTTATGAATCTCTGTCCCTTCTCCTGCAGTCCCTCTTACTCCAACCTAGGAAACCACAACTTTCTATCTTTCCATGTCCCTGAATATTTTAGTTGAATTTTTTTCTCGTAGAAAAGAGCCAGCCTCTTTATAGACAGGACCAGCTTTCAGATGAGATAGGGTAAGCCCCTCATGTCAGACAGTGGACAAGGAAAAGTGGCTGATTGAGTGTAGGCATTTATATATTGCCTCTTGACTCACCAGGACCCCTGAGGTGATGCACAATCAATAAAAACACTCAGCAATAACTGCACCTTGGATTAACCTCTACTGCCGCTGCACAAAGTCCACCACTGAGAAGACTCCCTGCCCTTTTAACTGCTGTCTCCAGACCTGGGCTGATGCTTTCTGCTGGGGACTCTCAGAGCAAGCTACCTAGATGTCCATATTTACAGCCTGTTCAAATCCTCAGGATGTGAAAGCCATCCATCAAGAATGGACAAATGGAAGTCTCAGCCTACTCCCATCCCCCACAGAGACTCTCCCTGAAGCAGAGTCCAACACTGCCAGATGATAGTTTGTTTTATCCATGGAAGCTCCCCATGAGAGCCACAACACATAGCCCCCATCGATATAGCAGGCTCTCCTTTTCAGACACACCTCTTCCAGATGAAGAAAGCAATGACATAGGAGACAGGGCTAATACGGTCTCCTCCTCATGTGTTGAGTCCACTTGAATAAGCCTATTTTAGGGCCTATAATGTGTCAGCCCTTTCCATTCTGAAACAGTTCTGTTTTCTAGCACTGTGTTGATAGGACAGTAGTGAACGAAATGATAATTTCTTTATTGTGACAATTGTCCTGCCCTGAATAGACCCTAAATATGCTTTAATTTGGGGGCTGGGTAGGCAGATGCGTCTTTTACCATTGCTACAGCTGCTTATATAAGCATTCTGAGTTACTGGAAAACATGGAAAATGATATATACATTGATTAAATAAATTGCTTCTTTTGTAAGGCATAGGAAACCACTAATACTCCAGAGAAGATGGAGAGGTTCAAGGGAAGCGTTCTGGACTGGCGGTAACTGCTAAATTTGCCTTAATTCTCAACCAGTGTCCTAGGCACTTAAGCTTATTATGCTGCTCTAGGAATATTCATTGCATTCCTAAGAGAAGAAAAGGATCAGGAATGTTTTCCTTGGTTTTCTTCTGGGCTGTGAGGCTGTGTTTTGGAATAGTTTCTTTCTGATGTTTCGCCTGCATCTGTGGCTGACATCTTCAGAGAATGGTTGGGTAGGAGTATGTCTGGGGTTTATATGCTGTGAACCCCTGTAGGGGAGTATATGTAAATTTGTGTAATCGAATGGTTAGTTTCTGGGTATAGAAATGCAAGGCTCGTTAGTGTCTGTTTGGCTGATGGTTGGTTGATGGGCCATTATCTGCTGGGAATCCCCATGTCCCTGGGTGGAATTCCTTTGTAAGTGTTGAGTTTTAATTCTATTGTATTTCAAAACTTGGAGCCAGATTTTGTTTACTTTTAAGGTTTCTTCTTTCCTGTTGAAGTTGTCCAGGTGTTAGTGGATTTCAATAGCTTCTCTGTGCATTCTGACATGATAGTTGTTGGCCTGGTCCAGAATTTTTGTGTTTTTAAATAACATTTTGTGTCCAGGTTGGTTTATAACATGTTCTGCTACTGCTGATTTTTCTGGTTGGCCCAATCTCCTACCCAACCATTCTCTGGAGACGCCAGCCACAGATGCAGGCGAAACATCAGAAAGAAACTATTCCAGAACATGGCCTCACAGCCCAGAAAAAAACCAAGGAAAATATATAGATGCCGGCTGTGAAAGCCTTTGACTTTATGGTTCAGGAATGATTAGCATGTGTGTGTGATTTATATATGCATGTACAGTATATCCTATACAGTATTTCTGTCCAAAAGAAGTCTAACAAAATGAAATGCAAACAAGAGTAAAATCAACTTAAAATACAGAAATAATTTTTTTGAAAGTAATACAATAATTTTACATTTACATAAACAAATTCAAATAGATATGAATATTCTCTGTGCCTATGTGTGTGCGCGCGCGTGTGTGCGCAAAAGTGTGTGAGAGAGCTTTAACACTGATATGATTGTCCTTTATTTACCATATCAAATAGTACAAATGTAGAAATAGATGTCCAGAATTAGGAACACCAGGGTCTTGTCTGCATGGGCCAAATAAAAGGCTTCCCCCATTACTGCACGCAGCTCTCCAGACAATGCAGGGTTTGGCCCCGATTCTAGTCTGAACTGTTCAGATGATGCCCTGGGCAGTTACAACTAGAAACTGGGGCAACCCCCCCTTAAAATGGCTTTAAAAATACCTGGGAAAACTCAGTTTAAATGGAGCATTTTGTGGTGTGAATGGGCAGCAGTCCACATGCACATACTTGACTGTATTGGCAGTGGCTGCTGGTGTTGCACACTGTGCTCTCTGAGGTCACAACGAGGCCCCTGGCATGTGTTCAAGGCTGGGCACACCATTTTCGGCCTCAGAGAGCACAACATGTGACACTGGCAGTGTCAGTAGTGCCCATCGATATAACCAAATGTGTACATGTGGACAGCTGCCTGCTCCTGCCACAGAAAGCCAGGTAATGAGGGGAGGGGAGAAGGAATCCCAGGTAGTTCTAGGACCAAAATACTTCAGCCAGACCATGGAGTATTGTGGCCAGTACAGACCAGGCCCAAGTTAGGAGTATTCCAGGCCCTGAGATTTCAAAGCCAAAACCTGAGACTGAGGGACGACAGCACCTGGGTCTTATCATGCCTTACACCCCCTCCCTATAATATTTCATACTTGGAAATACCAAAACACTTCATGGGGTCTAGCAGACTGGGGTGGGAAAAAAGTGAGGTCAGATGGAGTTCACCAAGACCTGAAGAATGTATCGTGGAAAAATACTGGCAGACACACCCAAGATAGGATTAAGTGAAGTCCCTAGTAAACAACGCCATTAAGGTGGTATGTGCTAATCCCTGCTTGGGCACTCTTAGCAATGAGTTACATCACAAGCACACAAGTGACCAAAACAACCATTATTGCCAGAAAATATACCCTTGCACCTTTCCTATCCGACAATACCAAGCTGGTCATAAACCCATTAGTTTCTATCTCTCAGCCATTAACATCAATCAGCATCCTTTGTTTAAACAGTGAGAAACTTATTTAAACTTCGTTCTAAGTCCAAACACCCCTTCAGCACACCAGGAGCCCTGGTGGCGCAGTGGTTAAATGCCAGTACTGCAAGCCACCACATCGCAAGTTCGATTCCAGCGGGCTCCAAGGTTCACTCAGCCTTCCATCCTTTCGTAGGTCGGTAAAATGAGTACCCAGCTTGTGGGGGCAATTAGCTAACACACATTGGAAACTGTTTAATGCAGTGTAATGTGTAAATAGCTATTGCTTAAAACAATTTGTAAGCCGCTCTGATAGCCTTGTGGCTAAAGAGCGGGGTATAAATAAATAAATAAATAATACAGTATAAATATCAGTTTCCAAACAATAGCAAAGTGTGCCACTGTAAATGACACCTGGACACTCTGTTGGAGCGCCGCCAGATTGGACTCCAGTGCCATCCTCAGATTTTGGTTCTTTGCTCCCCTCTTCAAGACTGGTAATTATCACCCTACTTCCCGAAACTATTGCTCTTTCCATCCTTTCCGCCTTGACTCTTCATTAGCCTTGCGTGGTTCTTGTGAGCATGTGCATGTCCATGTGTGAATGTTTCTGTGTTATTTTCCAATAAAAACCATTTTATTTTACTTTAACTCAGAGTCTCTACAGTTAGTACCAGTATACATAGGTGTAAAGATCCCAGAAGTTACCTGACCTCTCGCAGCCATCCATTTGAGCTATAATAATTTCACCAATTAATAACTGAGATTTGGCCTATTGAGTAACATGGGGATGTTGGGCAGAGTGGGTCATGGGGATGTTGTTAGACATGATTGAGTGAACATCAATCACAGATGTTCAGAGCATGTAATTCATGTAAAAGACACAAAGTTTAACAAATGAGAAAACATTTCTCTGATTGGAAATTAAGTTTCCAAGCTCTGCACTTGGAAATAAGCCCCCAGATTTTTGTCAGCTATACAGTATTTTAAATATCTTGGCACTCCTTTTAAAACCTTATGAAAGCTGTACTCCAACCAAGCAATGTTTTCCAAGCTCTGCTTTGAGCCCCCCATACAAACTTATTCCAGCTCTTTTAAAACCATTTCCCAAAGTACTGCTTTTAGCAACACAATTCATTTATTCATTTGTTTATTTAAATATTTCTATCCCACCCAGTATCAAAAAATCTCAGGCTGGCATTCAATAAAATTGATTTAAGCAATTGAAAACAGTTTTAAAGTTTGAAAGAGTAAAGCATATTAAATGTTATTAAACTATATTTATTATCTATATTTATTATCTACATTTCTATACTGCTTATCAGTGCAAAAGCTCTCCCTAAGTGGTAAACTACAGGTATATTAAATATTAATAAGTATTGAACAATATGACAATTGTTAAAATATTAACAATTGAACTATGTTACCATTTAAGCAATTAAACAATGTGACAATAGAAAACAAGTTAAATATGTGAAAAGTGTGTTTGGATAAAATCATTGGACCACAAAAGACTCTAATCATAATAATCTGGAACCAGCCACATAGTTAGGAACAGAACCACAGTTACATGGTGCCACTTATGCTCATCCTGTAGAGCTCATTCTGTAAGCCTAGGTGTATGGTCAATGGTATTAGAAGTTGCTGAGAGATTCAGGAAGATCAACAGACTAGCACAACCCCGCCCTTTATCCTGGGGTGGTCATTGGCCAGGGCATATAAAGCCACACCTTGGCTTGAAACCAGGCTGAAATAGGTCTAGATAATCTGTGTCGTCCAGGAATATTTTAAGTTGCCCAGCCACCATATGTTTGAGGACCTTGCCCGAAAGGGAGATATTACCAGAGATACAGTAGTTCTCACATACCTCATGATCTAGGGAGATGCCTTTCAGGAGAAGGCACACTACAGCTGCTTTCAAATTAGAAGGCATCACCTCTTGACAAACTGAGGCATTACTATGCCCTGGACCCAGCCACCTCTGATAGAGCCTATCAGGCAAGATGAGTACAGAGCAGGCTTATATGTGGTGCGATACTTGATTTGAGTATCAAGCCATGACAACTGGAATTGATCACAAATAACTTGACCAGATAGAGCTCTGGACAGTTTCCTAGGCTCTGCAACAATTGCAGTACCATTTTCTGAGTGAATATGAGTGACTTTCTTCTTAAAGTGCCTGACAGAATTATCATAGCAGATAACCAAGTACTCTACTCTTGGTCTCTCTGGACCTAGTCCAGTGTGGGCAACGTTCAGAGGTTAGGAGGCTGTATTGGCCCCCAGGGATCCACATCCACAAAATATACCCTTCAGTTTTTGCTCCAAAATGAGCCCAGAGTCTCCCTGAGTGCCTGAGTGGGGAATCTCACCCTGCTTTGGGGCACCCCTGGGCCATTTTAGGCCCAGGAGAGGCCTTTCCCTCCCAAGAGAAAATGACCAGAAGGTCAATTTCCACATCACTTCCTGTCACAAATGGCCTTTCCTAAAATGTGCCAGTCCTTATACCAAGTTGCCCCCATGTACTCTAGAGAACATTGGGGACATTTTGGGCAAAACTCTGGTTTTTTTCCCTTAAGAATGTTTTTTGGCTGCTACAAGACTCTGATGGCCAAAAACCAGCTGTCCCCACCTCAGCCTAATCTTAAAACACTCACCACCACCACCACTACTCAGAGCATATTTTCTGATCAGCATGTCAAGGATGCAAAAATAGCAAAGGCAATCTTACTGCTATATGCTGGACACAGTAAAAAAGCCTCACTAATGTTTGGTTATACTACCTCCATGATCTGCACCACCTGGATTCCTGCTGTTGTTCAGCCTGTTTCATTGCTCATAGATTATCTGTAAACCAAGGTGAATGCAGGCTCCAGAGCATCAGAATGGGTGTTCAGGAGTTGATGAGAGTTGTAATTCAACCAAGCAAACATTTCCAAGATTTATTTATTTATTTATTTTGCAAACCCTGCTTTCAGTGGGTTGCTCCCATTAACCAGTTTCCACTCACTGGCCATGTTTTCTTTTTTCTGTCAGTCCAGTGGTGGAATTCCTCTCAGCCCCTAAATAAACATAAACATAATAATAATGCAACTAATAATATCAAATATTTGGGGAGGGGTAGATGATGAAGATGATGATAGACCTTCAGGGCAAGAAAGACAAATAGAGCAATCCTATCTATACAGAAGAAGCCTACTCAGAAGCAAACCATATTGGGTTTAATATCTCCTACATTTTTAAAATGTTGAGAATCTATCCCAGCCAGTTTCAAGGAGTTTATACTGGATCCAGTACAGAGATTAGGAGGTGAAGTAGCTTTTTGAACCAGCTTTGCTCCCCTCAGGGCACATGGGCCAGTTTATTCTGTACCAGTCTCAGAAAGGGACACCATAGAACTACTTATTCAGGGGCAAATTTGGTTCCATGAGGAATGTCCATTGCATTCTTATGGCGGACTGGTATCCATTAATTCAGAATATGTTCAGGGCAGGTATAGTGATGGTCATTCACAATCCTATATTTTTTGTTTTTGTTTTTTGGCCACGTAAGCACAGTGGCACATTTAATGGGACAGTAACACTCCCCAATTGGTTGGTACCTGTGATTATACTTGGCCCATTATATCCAGTGTCCAACTTGCCCTGATTTGTTAGTGCCACACACATGTCTCTCCCTCCCTTAGTTTTTGGGAAATACACATCCCTTCCCATTTTCTTCAAGATATTAATCATAGAATCATGGAATCATAGAATTGTAGAGCTGGAAGAGACCACAAGGGCCATCCAGTCCAACCCCCTGCCACACAGGAATCACAATCAAAGCATCCCTGACAGATGGCCATCCAGCCTCTGTTTAAAGACCTCCAAGGAAGGAGAGCCCACCACGCTCCGAGGGAGCGTGTTCCACTGAGCGTGTTCCACTGCCAAATAGCTCTTACTGTCAGAAAGTTCCTCCTAATGTTGAGGTGGAATCTCTCTTCCTGGAGCTTGCATCCATTGTTCCGTGTTCTAGTCTCTGGAGCAGCAGAAAACAAGCTTGCTCCATCCTCAATGTGACACCCCTTCAAATACTTAAACAGAGCTATCATATCGCCCCTTAACTGTCTTTTTTCCAGGCTAAACATAGCCGGCTCCCTAAGTCTTTCCTCATAAAGCATGGTTTCCAGACCTTTCACCATTTTAGTCACCCTCCTCTGGAAACGCTACATTTGTCAATATCCTTTTTGAATTGTGGTGCCCAGAACTGGACACAGTATTCTAAGTGAGGCCTGACCAAGGCAGAATAGAGTGGCACTATTACTTCCCTTGATCTACCACATTATACTTTTATTGATGCAGCCCAAAATTGCATTGGCCTTTTTAGCTGCTGCATCTGGAGATGTGGCTCTTTGTGTCTAGTTGATTGTTGAAACTGTCGACTTGATTAAGGACAAAGATTTCTGTCTATAAAAAGGGAAAACACTCATCCAAACCATGCACCCACACATACAGTTAAAAGAAAATAGGTTGTTTTCAAGAAAGAGGACTAAATATTCAAGTCTGCAGAGTTGCAGACAAAGAAAGGGAAGGAATTTTGAATCTGACATCTGTGGGAGTGTGGAAACAAGGGATGGTGAGGAAAAGCAGTGTGCAAGGTCTTTCCTGTAAATGGCAATGGAAGTTGTGGAAATCTCTACCCAACAATTCAGGTAGTGCGGGCTGGGCTAAGTGAGGTAACATAGAATCATAGAATTGCAGAGTTGGAAGAGACCACGAGGGCCATCCAGTCCAACCCCCTGCCATGCAGGAAATCACGATCAAAGCATCCCCGACAGATGGCCATCCAGCCTCTATTTAAAGACCTCCAAGGAAGGAGACCCCACCACGCTCCGAGGGAGTGCGTTCCACTGCCAAACAGCTCTTACTGTCAAAAAGTTCCTCCTAATGTTGAGGTGGAATCTCTGTTCCTGGAGCTTGCATCCATTGCTCCATGTTCCAATCTCTGGAGCAGAAGAAAACAAGCTTGCTCCATCCTCAACATGACACCCCTTCAAATACTTAAACAGGGCTATCATATCGCCTCTTAACCGTCTTTTTTCCAGGCTAAACATACCCAGCTCCCTAAGTCTCTCCTCATAAGGCATGGTTTCCAGACCTTTCACCATTTTAGTCACCCTCCTCTGGACACGCTCCAATTTATCAATATCCTTTTTGAATTGTGGTGCCCAGAATTGGACACAGTATTCTAGGTGAGGCCTGACCAAGGCAGAATAGAGCGGCACTATTACTTCCCTTGATCTGGACACTATACTTCTATTGATGCAGCCCAAAATCGCATTGGCCTTTTTAGCTGCCGCATCACACTGTTGACTCATGTTCAACTTGTGGTCTACTAGGACTCCTAGATCCCTTTCACACGTAGTCTCATTCAGCCAGGTCTCTCCCATCCTATATCTATGCATTTCATTTTTTCGCCCTAAGTGCAGTACCTTACATTTCTCCGTATTGAATTTCATTTTGTTAGCTTTGGCCCAGCTCTCCAGTTTATCCAGGTCATCTTGAATTTTGATCCTGTCCTCCAGGGTATTAGCTACTCCTCCTAATTTGGTGTCATCTGCAAATTTGATAAGTATGCCCCTAATTCCCTCATCCAAGTCATTGATAAAGATGTTGAATAGCACTGGGCCCAGGACAGAACCCTGTGGCACCCCACTGGTCACATCTTTCCAAGATGAAGAGGAGCCATTGCTGAGCACCCTTTGGGTTCGGCCTGTCAACCAATTACAAATCCATTGAACTGTTAACTTGTCTAGCCCACATTTTACAAGCTTGTTTGCAAGAATGTCATGAGGTACCTTGTCAAAGGCCTTACTGAAATCAAGGTATGCAATGTCCACAACGTTCCCTTCATCTACCAAGCTGGTAATTTTATCAAAAAAAGAGATCAGATTAGTCTGGCATGACTTGTTACTCTGAAACCCATGTTGACATTTTGTGATTATGGCATTGACTTCTAAATGTTCACAGACTCTCTGTTTAATGGTCTGCTCTAGAATCTTCCCTGGTATTGATGTCAGACTAACTGGACGATAATTGTTGGGATCCTCTTTTTTCCCCTTTTTGAAGATGGGGGCAACGTTTGCCCTCCTCCAGTCTGCTGGGACTTCTCCTGTTCTCCAGGAGTTCTCAAAGATTATTGCCAATGGCTCTGAGATTATATTTGCCAGCTCTTTTAATACTCTTGGATGTAGTTCATCCGGTCCTGGAGATTTAAATTCATTTAGATTAAGAAGGTATTCCTGTACTACCTCTTTGCTTATTCTATGCTGGATTTCCCCTGTTGTGTCTTCTGTACCTTTATCCTCAGGTTGGTCCCCCTTTTCCTTTTCTGAAAACACTGAGGCAAAGAAGGTGTTGAGTAATTCTGCCTTTTCTCTGTTCCCTGTTAGCATTTTGCCATCTTCTCCGCGTAGTGGCCTACCATTTCCTTCTTCCTCTTTTACTGCGGACATACCCAAAAAAACCCTTTTTATTGTTCTTAACCTCTCTAGCAAGCCTGAGCTCATTCTGTGCTTTAGCTTTTCTGACTTTACTCCTACATGTGTTTGCTATCTGTTTGAATTCTTCTTTGGTGATTTCCCCCTTTTTCCATTTCTTATACATGTTCCGTTTAAAACCTAGCTCTGTTGATATTTCTTTAGTCATCCATCCTGGTTTCTTGAGACACCTCCATTTTTATTCCTCAATGGTACTGTTTGAAATTGTGCCTTCAGTATCTCCCTTTTGAGAAAGTCCCATCCGTCTTGAGGTCTCTTCTGTTTTAGTATTCCTGACCATTGGATCACCCCCAGTATTTCCCTGAGTTTATTGAAATCAGCTCTCCTAAAGTCAAGAATGCGTGTCTGACTATGCCTGGCTTCTCCTTTCCATTGTATAACAAACTCCAGGAGAACATGATCACTCTCACCTAAGGATCCCACCACTTGCACCCCATTAACCAGGTCATCCCTGTTAGTTAGGATCAGATCTAAAATAACTGACCCCCTTGTTGCCTCTTCCACCTTTTGGACCATGAAATTGTCTTCCAGGCAAGAAATTTGCTAGACCTTGAAGTTTTGGTTGAGTTAGATTTCCAGCAAATATCAGGATAGTTGAAGTCACCCATCACTACTACATCTCTCCTTTCTCTGTGTGTGTTCATCTGTTCTAGAAAGGCAACATCCAATTCCTCCGACTGACTTGGGGGTTTGTAGTAGAGTCCCACAATAACATCCGTGTTGTTTCCCTCCCCTTTAATTTTTATCCAGATGCTCTCCACCTGGCTTCCAGTATTGATGTCATGGATCTCTTCACTGGTGTAAATATCCCTGACATATAATGCTATTCCTCCTCCTTTCCTGTTTGGCCTGTTTCTCTTAAAAAGGTTATACCCCTCTATTCCTACATTCCAATCATGAGACATAAAGAAACCCTGTCATTTCAGACAAACAGTTCTCCCCTTCTGCAAAAAACCATGCCCCCCCCCCAAAAAAAAGAATTCACCCCCACAGTACTATGTTGGGCAAACCTGTGATGCTACACAGGAGTTGTCAATCATGGGAATGTAAAGCAAGCCTGAGTTCCTGCTATGCACAGAGAGCACTAATATGCCCTCATAGATTTTGCTTTGGTTTAGCATTTCCCTGCAGTCCACCTGTGCCTTGCCATAAACATTTCCTGAGCCACTTCCTCATCAATATTTAAATTTCATTGGGTAACCTGCATCTGCTTCTCAACTTCCTGCTTGCCCCGAATGGAGAGGAGGTCAATGGTGTCATTCTTCTTGCATGCTGCACCCCTTCCTTGTTCCTCCTGATAAAGGTAACATCAGCCATTATTTTACTAGTTTCACTCTTCCCCAAACGGCTGGAAAACTAGTGAAACTGAATACATGCGCAACAGCTCTGTGAACATGCAAACATTTGCGGACAAATGGCAAAAAAAGAAAGAAAAATGTGCACCAATCTTACTGTGGACTTGACCTGAGCAGAAAGGTCAGAAGATTCCATTTAGATGTCCCTAAATACCCTGCACCTGAGAAGATACACTTCTTTTCACCAGGGGCTTATCTACACCAGCCAGGATACGCTGGCTCCCCACTGGTGTATCTTGGCTGCAGAGCTGGCCTGTCTTCCCCCTGTTACCTTGACAAAATGGGCTGGAGTCCAAACAGGAACACTGGCCTGTCCCTGCAGCTGCTATATTCTCTGCTGTCTCGGAAGCCAGGATGGGGGCCTGCAACACATGACTGCAGGCCCTCGCGTGTGATCAGACTTAGTCACATGCTGAAGGACCCCTGCCTGGCTTCTGGAAGAGCCAGTGGGATGGCGGCAGTAGCAGCAAGGGCTGGTGTGCTGGAAGGGCTCCTGTGGACATGTGCAGCCTGATATGGGTTTTTGCTAGCAGAAATGGATTAAACTGGGTATTTGTCCTGAAAGCAACTAGGTACCAGCAAAGTATAAACAGCAGTAGTCTGGGAAGGGAGCCAACTGCTAATTAGCTCACAGGAATGCAAACACAGTCCAAAAGGTCAGAGGCTTAAAGCAGCCAGTCAGCGTGGTCCAAAGCAGTCCGTGGGTCAACAGGAGCAGGCAGCAGGATAGTCAGGGACAGTCCAAGGTCTAAGCATGAGTCAAGGTAACAGAAGTCAAGATAACCAGAATCCAGGCACCTAAGTCAGCAGGAAGCTTTCACCAGGAAGATCAGTTGATCTCTGACAAAGCCTCCATTGCCTCTCCCAGCATATATAAAGCAATTAAGGCTTTGTCAGATGTTTCATAACGAGCAGGTTCTCCTCATAAAGTCTCAGAGACTTCCTTTGAGTTTCGTTTTGAGCTTGCTGCTGGGTACACAATGGTGGAGGTAAGTCCCTCTCTTCTTCTTCATCCTTATCTGAATGGGTAGGACTTTCTGCTGGGACTGATGCCAACCCACTTGGACCAGGCTCTTCTTTTGTTCGAGCTTCTAGGTTGGTAGGCTTCCCTTCTGGCACAGATGTAGATAAACAAGTGCCAGGGTCCCTAGGACCGTTCCCTGACATGTCCTCCTCCTCCTTTGACTCTATAGCCTCACCAGGCTCACAGGGCATGACACTATTATGCTAAAATGTTTTATTGGGCGTACCCTGGCTTGCCCCCATCTCAGACCGTAATTGGCCCAGGGTGGTGAGGACTGCCTGGGGGCAGAACAAGGCAAATGCCTTGCATCATATGGACTGCAGGGCTCTGAGATGTGGGCAAGCCATGGTATTTAATCCATGTGGATAAGGCTTAAACTAATCCCAATTCTATTTTAGGCAATGGAATGCACATGAAAAAGGACATAGAAAAACTGGGTTATTTTAAAAACCTCAGGATGTGTTAGATTTATCCAGAGGTATTATCCTCAGGGTGTGTTCCAAGAGCGACTGAATGTCATGTGCCACATGAGAGAGGGATCCAGGGCTACCTTGGATTTTTAGCCTCTAGATGAAGCCAAGGTTTCCTTGAGGTGAAAGAGAGGCCGAGGGTGAGGAGGAGAAGGGAGATCAGGAGCGTAGTTAAGAGAAGCTGAAACAGAAGGACAAAAGAGATGAGAGCAAGAGAGAGGGGTGGGGTAGGAGGGAGAAGACAAATGTGGACAGTAGAATTGTGGAGTGGAGAGGAGAAAGAGAAAGGAAGGAAAGAGGACTGGGGAAAGAGAGAGAAAAAAGGGTGCAACTAGGAGATATGAGAGAGGGGAAAGGAAGGAGATGTTTAGTGGGGAATTGTGGGGGAGAGAAGGAGAAGGAAGATGAGAGAGAGAGAAAGAGATTAAGCCATGAGTTGAGATGAGGAAAAGGAGAAAGGGGATATGAACGAGAAGAACAGAGAGATTAGGAAATGAGGGAGAAGATGGGTGTAAGGCAGGAGGGAGAGAAGGAGAAAGAAGGTAGAAGAGAAAGAGAGCAGCAGGAGAAGGCATTTACCTAGGAGAAGATGAGTTGGTGGATAGGGAAGAGAAGCAGAAAGAGAGAGAAATGAAATCAAGAATTAAGAGAAAAGAATTGCATGCCCAAGCAAAGCTGAAGAAAAAAGAATTTTAATACTGTACTTTTTACTTTCAGTGGTGCAACCCAAGTGCACTTGAGCACAAAAAGAAACTGCACTGAAGCTTTAGTAATTTAGGGTAGAGTGGGGAAGGTTAACTCAGAAGGTTAACAATAAAATAAGAAAAGGCACGAAGTAGTAATTGTGTAGTACCATATCCTACTCATTAAAGAATCCTACTTCTTACTTCTGCACAGTGTGGCCAGCCTCTGACAGTTAGCTTACTTTCCAAAATTTATCACCGCTAAAAAAAGCTAACTGGTCAGAACCTTGTGTTGGCAGTAATAAAGGTATAAAAACATGGCCTAGAGACTGAGTCCTGAGATATTTACTGCTTTTTGGGTTCTCCCACCCCAGGCTTTGGAGAAAGCGTGCTCTCTTGCTTCCCCTAGTACTATTTAGTAAATTTATCTAATAAAACATTTATAGCCTGCTCTATATCCTAGGATGTCAGGATGTCATACAAGTAAAATCAATTAAACAGTTTAAAACAAGGAAGGCTATCCTTCCTGTCAACATAGTACCTGGTTGTGGCCCATCCCTGTAACATGCATACTTTTTGGTTCTGGTTTTTGGGTTGGTTAAGCATGACAGGCTTTGTCCCCTGGTAACATGATAATCCCCAAAATAATTAAATAAAAGGAAAGATGGCATAAGCAGTAGTGAATTCCCTGAAGTCCATCAAGCTCATTCATAATTTGCCCCACTATGTTGGGTACTGACAGGGAAGGGGCATTGACAGATTTTGGTCTGTTCCACCAAGGGTTTTCTTATGATCTTATGAACTGAGTGGGGGCTGATGGCTTTTATATCAGTGTAGGTGTGAGCATGTGTGTGTGGCTACCATGTCAGACTAAACCCCAGCCAATCTGTGTTATTTCAGTCTAAACTTTAAGGTGTTAAACCTATTTAGGGGACCTAGTTCAGCACCTTGGATAGCGCCTTTAAATTTTGGACTGAAGCCTGGATTTACTGTGCCACATAAATGGAAGCCACCCATTGCCACTTTATGAACCCTTCTGCTTCCATCCAGAACATTTTGGCCTTCAGGAACACAATGCTTGTGCTTGTGTCTTCTGTTATCTCATTTTCCCCCTTATCTTTTTCTTTCCTAGCAAAAGTCCAGTCTTCCAGATTAGGGAATTTTAAACTGCTAGCTATTTCATCTGACTAATTCAGTTATTTTGTAACTAATTAAGATATAAAGTAATATCAGCATGAGGAAAAAGGACTCCTAATTCCTGTTTTATAATCAGGTTTGGAGAAGCCCAGCCAAAATGCCATGGTTTGCTACCATACACCTATCTGAATTTTTAGAAGGAGTAAAATTCTACATTTCTTTGAAGTAATTAATCTCTAATTGTGCCAGCATAACGGGCACCTTTTCACATGCCTGCCGTTCCGTTACAGAAACAGAACAGCGGATCTATTAACAGCTTAAACCATCAATGAAAAAAAACAAACACGGGGATAGTACTGGAGCAGAACTGGACAGTGATGACATTGTCAGAAAGGGAAATCCTTTCACGTTACTGTGGCGTTCCAGTCCTGGTTCATTAGGCCGGTCTGATAATCTCCAAAGACAATCCTTCTTGGAGGTTCTCAAGGTGAGATAATGAATACTCTGGATATGCTGACTACCCTTAATGTGCTGATACTCTGTTATTGAATGGAGGAAGCAAATTTCTTTCTTTGGGGGAAGGTAGAGGCAAGATAGCTCTTTACAAACTTGAGTATCTCAGCTTAGATTGATGGGATTAGCCAGATGTTCAGGCATCGCAAATTCTTTCTTTGGAATTTGGGATGGCCCCTTCTTAGTACATACATGACTGAGTCTTAGCGCTAGTCTTTTGAGATTCCTGGTTTTTAGGAATTCCCAGTTTACTGGCCACACTTCATGGAAGGCCACATTTGGCCAAATTATTAAATATTGCCAATTATTATAGATATGGGGCAGGGGCTGTCCAGATAGGTAACAAAAAGAAATTTCTCACAAAAAGATGTTTTCACCATTGATAACAATTTCATAGTTCCCTGAGAATAACTTCCACTGAATTTTGAGACTTCCTACCAAGAAGACATTTCTAAGATTGTATTGTAAATCTTTACCAGTAAAATCAATGGATGCTTAATTTTGGCTGGATCATGTCAAAATGTAGATTGGATATTGTGCCTAACTTGCAGTGTACAGTTTTACAGACAAGACTGTGTGCAATATCTCAAAAAACACATATGCAGGACATTATGTTTTGAAATCACTGTGATCTCTCTTCCTAAATGGGGAACAAACAATGTTCAGAGAGAGATGTTTGAATCCAAGACTAAGTTAGCTGCATTTAATTCTCAGTGAAATCAATTGGACAAATTATGTCATAACTAATTTGTCCCATAATCACTTTTAACGGGACCTATATTAAATTGATCTGGATCCATCCCATAGGAGGAGGAATTTTCAATTTTCTGATTTTTTCTGGATGTAAAGGTATTTGTATTTCACCATGTATTGCTAATAAATTTTAACTCATGTACTCTTGTTAAGGTCTGTATAAAGCAAAGACTAGTGCTTCAAGGACAGATCCAAGAAGCACAGGAAGAGATGGGTTTCTAGTGCAGTATGTTAACTAGTCACTATCCTATTCCTCAACAGATGACATACAATCTTCAGGCTTCTGTCTCCTGCTGTTTGCAATTACAGTAGCCTGATTGAATCAATGGAATTTACCCATGTGTTGACCTTTTGTTCAACAAATGAGTTATTCCAGTTAGGACGAAACAAATGAATTCAGGCCAATGTGTTTACAGATCTTGAAAAAGCAACTTTTTTGGACTATAGCTCCCAGAATCTCCTGTCATTGTTGCTCATTTTGGTTTGGGAAGAGTAGTCTAGGAGTGGGAATCCAGAAAAGTAACTTTCCCAAGCCTGAGTCTTGTGGTTTATATACAGGAATCAAAAGCTGGCCTTAAGCACTCTCATTAGTTCTTCTTTGTGGACACAGTTATTGGTCCAGCTGAGGTACTGAATAAGTAAAAAAAATAATGAGGTGTGTGTGTGTGGGTGTGTGTGTGTGTGTGAGAGAGAGAGAGAGAGAGAGAGAGAACTGCTGGGACATGTGGATTTGTTTGACTTGTATGCAGGATTATCACATGTTAAAGGGTTAATTGCAAGGCTGGAATATTTAAACACCTCTAACTGAGGTAAGCACACAGCTTGTTTGTTCAGGTAAATAAGGAAGGAATTAGATATAATGGGCAAGGAAGGCTTTCCTGCATTCCTAGTGCTCAATTGTAGGGCTATCCCTGGTTCATAACTAGAGTTAGGTGCTTGTTAGCTGAATGCATTTCTTTGCATATTCATCTCCTTTGTCACACAGTGGTTCTGAATGCTCTGAACAGTGTAGTGGCCTGTTTGCATTCCACAACCTGAGGCAAATACTTTTTGTGACATTTTTTTCTCCCTTCCTTGGTGTATCTTTGAGCATCATACCCTTTGGGAAAAGTAGTATGTTTCCAACAAAGGGAAACCCCCCAGCCCCATTTGTTTGACTGCCTTAACTAAGTCTGGGCTGCCCCCCTCCTCTTTTCTTTGACTCCTCCATGCCTAGTGGAGGTATTTAAAATTGGCAGGTGCATTCTTCTACCCACTTTACCGGACTGATGCTGCTGCTAATCAACACATCTCTGAACACCTAACGGGTAAGTGTGAAACAGTTTTCACTGGTATGTTTAGCAAGTGGACCTCTTCCCTTATTTAAAGAACATTGTGCCACATCTCTGCTGGAAATAATGCATATGTATCCCTTTCCCAAGAGAACTATGAGCATCTAGTTATGCTATTCTGTTAGTATTCTCCTTATATAAACTACGAGCGGATGATACCTGGCTGGCTGCTTATGCTTTGTTCTCTTCTTTGAAAATAGACAACAACTCAATGAGATTTTCAGCAACCTTTATGTGTGGGTAAATTATCTTCTAACTGCTAGTTTCTTGATGCAGCTAAACTGTGCATTGGAACCTCTTAGATTGTGCTACTATTAGCACAAATCTACAGGTCAGTGGGTTTGTGCTGATATGCTATCGGCCCATGCCATTTGCACTGTGAGGGACGCAGGCAGTGCTCAAGTCTGCACATCTGACTGACAGAGTCCAGATGTAGGCACTTGTACTGTCACAAAAGTTGTGTTGGTACCCAATTTTTCATGTTTCTTACTGTTACTTTTTAGTCAGGAAGGTTCTGTCCTGCATTCCACTTTTTTTGCCTCCTCCCATACTGGACCTGTAGGAAAGAACGGCAGGGGTATGGCCCCAGGAAACTGTAATGCAAGAATATTGCATTTCATGCACCACCTTGCAGTAGCCAATGGCTTAAACCATTATGTGGTTTAGTTTACCTATGTTTGGCATTGGGTATAGTAGTGTATATTTTCATTGGGAAATGGAATAACTTTTAAGGGACATATTAAGATGCAAAGATAGTTGAAATTCTTGAATTAATTTGGCTGAGAGAAATCACTTCAAATTCTTTTAATCTGCCCACCTCCTATAAGCAGTTAGTACTTCTATTTATGGAATTCCGTGACAAACTTTAGGTCTGAGTCACATGTCAATATTTGTTACTTAATGTTTTACTGCTCAGTGGCTTGCAGCTGAATGCCTCCACTGAAAATCATTGAGTTTGAGAAAATGTTATGTGATATGACAGGTTTGTTTATACAGGTTGAGCCTCCCTTATCTGAAATGCTTGGGACCAGAGGAGTTTTGGATTTTGGAATGTTTTAGATTTTGGACTAGCTACATATACAAAATGAGATATCTTGGAGATGAGGCCCAAGCCTAAATATGAAATTCATTTTTGTTTCATATGCACTTATACACACAGCCTGAATTTTTAATAATTTTGTGCATGACACAAAGTCTGTGTACACTGAACCATCAGAAATTTCGCAAAGGTGTCACTATCTCAGCCACCCATGTAGACGTTTTGGATTTTGGAATATTTCAGATTTCGGAATTCTGGATAAGAGAGACTCAACCTGTGTTGGCTATGCAAAGCACACATGAAAAGCATCACTTGATGTTAAAGTCATCAAGTGTTGCATGTGTATGTGTGAACTCTCCCACAGAGCTTCTCCACAAAGACTCTGCCTGTCTCAGAGCACTGGCACAAAGCTAAAAGTATTGGAAGCTACATTAGGATTGTGTATTTTATTGAGTTCCACGGGTACGTTGCACATTATTTGCTATGTGGATTACGACAGCTGCATTTATTTCAGGATTTCTGTTGTCCACTGTGTGGGCTTCTGGAGGTAAAGCCCTGGTGCTATGTGGCTTGGGAGGAACAGATGTACTCTTTTCAGCACATGTGAGACAAACTATGTTATATAATTGTGGTAACCAAACTGAGAATGCTGGAAGCTGGGGGATAGCCATAAAAAGCAAGTCTTATTTAGGACCCCCCCCCCGGTGAGATTGGTAGCCTCTCCAAACTGCTCCCCACATTTCTCTCACTCCTAAACCTTAAAGGCAAATTGGCATTATGTTAAATTATATATTTTTTGTTTGTGGTTATGCTTGGTTAGTGAAACACAAGTGACACCTCACCTGCCAAATCCCTTCAAAACCATTTCTCATGGGGACAGGATTTGTGGTGGGGCAAGTGAATTTCTCAGGAGAGGGAAGAAGAGGATTTATATATAGGGGCTTCTTGCCATTTTGAGGGGAACATCAAGCTCTGCTGCTCAGCTGGGACCTGAGAGATTTGTGCTCAGCTGACACCCAGACCGCTCCCCGCACTGTTCCCTTCTCAATGGGAATCAATAGAGTGCAGGTGCAGAGAGGGCAGTCTGACCCTGGGACATGGAAACCTGTGTGCAAAGGGATGGAAACATCAAAGCCAGCGCAGAATAGCAGGTGCCATCAGCCAGGCATCTCAACAGCAGCACTTACCCAGGTAAATACATGGGTGGGGGTTTCCATTTATTTCCTCTGACTTAAAGGTGAGATTGAGGAATGGAGACAACCTGACCCTTCCTCTAAATGCATAGTTTGTTGAAAATGGCTAATTTAGGAGATTTCCTTGGTGGGGATATGGACAATCAACTGAGGAGTGAGGAAAAAGTACTGGGAAGAGATAAAGGTGAGAACATATGAAGGGATGGTGCAAGAAATTTCTCACTGGAAATTCTCTCTGGATATTTTTTTTACAATCAAAAAGTGTGACAACTTCTTTCGAGGTAACAATTCATACTGAGCAGGCTTTATATTGGAAATAAATTTGAGTCATTGCCAATAAAACCTTCCATGGCATTGAGCAACTTCTCCCCTCCCCTGCCCCATTGACAATGAAAGCGGGAGAGAAAAGCTTTAATCCCTTTTCAGTCAATGATACCCTGGGTAGCCTTGATTGAGCAAGTCACTCTTTCACAATCGGTTTTTCATCTGTAAAATGGGTATAAGAACAAGGGTCTTCCTCCCCATTCTTGGTTGCTGTAGAGAAATATTTTGCACTTTAAGAATTCTCCCTCTATGATCATTCAAAAGTAATAATAATACATTTCAAGAAAAATAGCTGTGATGAAGGAAACACATGTGGATGACTGAATGATTTGGTGGGTTGTTCCATTCAGAGTAACAATCATAAATATGGGAAGACAGGCCTTTGGTGTATCTGCACAGGATGATAGTGTTGGATGACAGTCTGTAAGGCTGTCCTTCACGTTCCTTGTGTAATCTTGTGTCGAATGTGTGCTGAGCATTATATAGTACTGACAAGCTGCAGTATGAATAGTTGAGTTCATACTGCTCTTATGCTGGAATCAATATCAGGGTAAGTAGTTTGTTACTCTCAATATGGCTGCAGCAAATGTCACATAAGTAAACCTGGTTTACATAGGCGGGGTAATGGGTACAATGATCAGTTGTATTGGCAGCAGCATGGTAAAATGCAGTGCCGGTTTAAGGCACCAGCGGCGTCAGCATCCGCAGGGGGCCCCATCATTGTGGGGCCCCTGTAGTAACCCTCCTCCTGTAAAAACATTATTAGTAATAATCTGAATATCCTGTACTGTGAATAGCTTAGGATGAGTTAGGTTACATTGACCTGAGATAAACATATGGGCCCCCCAAAATAAAGTATTGCAGGACTCCCCCACACATTCCTTAAACCGGTCCTGGTAAAATGATTTCCCATCCATTGGATGAGCTGAGCTGGATTTTAATGAACAAAACAGTTTAATTTATTTTGGACTTGTAAGAATAAGATTTTGGAGTCTGTGCCACTCCATCTTTTCCCCCTGCCCTGAAAAACTGACTCCAGGTTGTTAGTTTCCCTGTCTGCAAAATGGGGGCAACACTGCCACCTATCACAAAAAGGGGAATCTTGAGCTATAGTATTGTTACTGAGATGCTGCAAAAGTGTCAAGGTTCATTCTTGAAAGTTCTTTGTAAAAGTAATGAGAGGAATGAACCAGAAGTTATGACAAGGAAGCTCAGTCATCATAAATATTAAATGAGATTGTTAAAGCAGTGTACTGTACCTGCCATCTGGAAGAGGAGAAGCCGGTAAGATGTGGGCAATTTGCTAATCTATTGCTTGGTTCATCCCTATTTCACAAGCCCAAACTGTACCTTCCTTGTTGGCATTTTCTCAAGCAGAGTAGGAAATTATCCAGCAGGGGATGAGTTTTACTTCTAGACCTCCAGCTTACAAATGTACAGAGTTGGAGAAACTTACTTTTTGGACTTCAGCTCTGAGGAGCCACAACCACCTGAGGGATTCTGGGAGCTGTAGTCCAAAAAGCTTTCCTTGGCTGTGTAAATACTTGGCAAAGGTGTGGTTCACAACCAGGAACAATAATCATAGTGGGCTTTTAAAAATGTCTATGCCCTTGACATATTGTGGAGAAAATTGATTCAGGCATGCACTCTGCACAGTGTTAACAAATAGACTCTGATCTTAAGGGCAACATAGGGTGGACTGAGCTCATTCAGTCATTGGAATTCAAAGTGACAATAAGATAAAGTTTTCTCACAGTGCTATATATTTGTTGTGGTAGATAATGTTCTGCTTCTTGAAAGTGTCCACTTAGTGGCCTAGAGCAGGAGTAGAAAAAGTATGGCTTTTCCCAATGATGTTAGGACTCCAACTCCCTTCAGCCCCAGCCAAAAATAGTCAATGGCTAGGGATTGTAGGAGTTGTTGTCCAGCAATATCAAGAGGGCCCTAGATATTGTCTTAGAAGATACTATGTTTGATAGATCAGTGGGAGGAGGTACGAGGTTAAAAAAAAATCTGTGTTTGTGTATATTAATTCTTATATGTTACTGGTGTTAACAAAATAAGTCACAGTTTTATTTTGTAAATGGTGAAAGTCATTGAGAATTTTGTCTTTGAAATAACTGGACAGTCAAAACAATGCTGTCCTTTCTGGCCTTCAGTCTGAACTCAACACCATCCTAAAAGTATAGGGGTGTGCTTTCTATAAAATAACATGTGAGTTAGGAAGCATTCACACCATAGTGATCATAGAAATGTATTTACACTGGAACTCTAGTCCTATTAAGATGCTCTGACAGAAATATGGGAGCTCCAGAGATAACCATGCTCTCTGGCAGCCCTGTTTAGCTATCTCCAATTCCAGTTTTCTAGCTATTGGGTTCTAGTGAGACCAAACTATTCTTCATGTCCAGTCTGGCAAGCAGTGGCGGCACTAGGGGAGTGCAGAGAGGCCAAACTGCACCAGGAGACACCATGGGGAGGGGAGAGGGTGACACCAGCCTTAGTGACGCCACAGCTGGCAAGCCACCAATAAAAGGCATCTTATTGCCTTCTCCTCCCCACCAGATGTCTGGCTGGCAAAGCAAACAGGTTTTAGTTATTCTGTACCCAGCGTGTTGGACTTTGATAGCTTAATTTTCCAAATGCTTGAAGTGAACTTGGTTTTTTCCCCTTCTACTTTACTGCTTTTGCTGTGAGTTGATGCTGAGGCAGGAGTGTTAAGAGGGTGCCTGGGGACAATATCTAGCAGCCCCTTTCCCCACATTGTCTGAGTGAGTTAGGAGAGATTTTTGATAAGAGTTCAGTTTAAGCATAGCTAGCAGGAACAGTCACATTCAGTTACATACCTAATGAGTATGACTAATGCAAGTGTGATGCCATGTTCTAATCAAATATTAGGGTTTAACTAATGAATAAAAACAATAGTCCAGTCTGACATTGGGATAACAGGCCTGACGTGAGGTGAAATTTGTGGGGAAAGGATGATTTGAGGTTCGCAGGGAGGATAGTATTTTTCAAAGTGAGAGTTTTGCTGACTTGAAGACCAACAGGATAAAAACTGATCTCTTTATCTATAGAGCTAGAACTGGGGTGGGAATTGTGCAGCCTTTCAGATGTTGTTGGACTACAAATGTCAGCAGCCCTAGCCAATTTAGCTAGTGGTGAAGAATTCTTCCCTAACTATGTGGGAAGACAGAACCAAATTCTTGGTTTCATAAGGTAAACATTTTACAAACACAGTTACTTTTTTACTCCTTTGTCCAGTACTGTACAACCTACAGCTGAAGCATATAAACAGAAGAAAGCATCAGTGAAACAATTAGCAGTTCAGATCTTTTTATAGCTGTTGCTGCTGTGGTTTTCTTCTTGTTTCCTGGATCTATATTTTGTTGTGAGTGGGAATTTTACTCCATTTTCAGAGCCAGCCCTGCTACAAGAGAGAGTAAAGCAGCTGTCATAGGAGATTATCAGACGATCCCTTTAAAACATTTTTTTGCTGGCATTAAAAAAAAAACATTTTCACACCAGCAAAAGAATGCTCCCCACTGCACTTGCATTCCTTTCCCAGCAAAGGCAGTCCTGGCACTAAAGAGGAAGTGAATGGAGCTCCGTTCACCTCCTCGTTCGAAATCCCATGTGGGAAATGAAAAAATAAAAACAACACTAACATAAAAAGTTACACAAAGCACATACACACACTGTAAAAGACCCAAATAACCTGGGGAGGGTCATAAAAAGAGTGAAGCTTACCTGCATGTCCTGATCTCACCTGGAAGTGTTTGCGTCGGACTGGCCATTGTCGCTGCAGTGACAAGATTAAAATGGCCTGAGGTTTCGCACACCAACAATGCCGGCACAAAAGCGCTACAGGGAATCTATTGATGGCTTCATCCCACAAAAAGCATAATACCAGTGGAATGCATAGGGACGATGACATCTGATATTGGCATCCTTTTGCATTCCGCTGGTGTTGTGATCGCGCCACATTTGCTGTGTCTGATAATCTCTGCAGACAGCTGGTTTAGAGTAGCATAGAAGGGCATCAAAGGGATGGATGATGGTGATGTTGGGGGAAGAGAGAAATTTGGGGGTGGGAATAGTGGGTCCTTCCACATATTGTTTGATTGTAACTCCCAGCCACTCTAGCTGGTGTAGTCAGTGGTAAGGAATGCTGGGAACTGCAATACAACAACATCCAGTGTGATTCCTACCCCTGATGGGAATGGTGAAGATTTTCACTGCTGGGGATGAGGAGAGGTGCCTGTGGTAGGTATATTAGGCCCCATGTGCCCGGGAAGGGGGCATTTGCTACTCCACCTCAAGCAGTCCTGGCTGTCTTATTCTTGAGCTAACCAGCCTTGAAACCTGAAAACAAAATAGTATATCTATTTTTAAAAATAACTAGATAAATATACATTTATTATCTCTCAAACGTTATTATCTCTCAAAGGTCCTTGTTTTTTTTATTTGTGCCATGTTGTGCCACATACAGACCAGTAATTTGGTTTTAGAAAGTCACATAATTCTGAGGTCAGTTTGCACTGGTTTGGGGCCCATTTTTGGTTTAAATTACAGCATAAGAAGAAAAAATCCAGGAGATACTACAAGTTGACTGAAAATATGACTGTACTCATGTAGATTGCTTGAGCTTCCCTATCCTCTGTTTTAAGCAGTGCTGTTTGCATATGTTTACTCAGAGCTCTACTGTGCAATTCATCCTAAACCAGCCTATTTCCCTGTGGAATTAAGTTTAATTAATAGGCCCATTGTTAACGGCAGGCTTTATTCTCTACTTTCAGTGTAGCTGATCTGGTCTTTGTTGAGGTTACCAGAAAAATGACAGTTAGTCAAAGCTAGGTTTCAGTATGACATTTGAAAATGCAGCGTGGTAAACCAGCCTTAAACCTGAAGAGTTACACAATATAAAATAGATTTTACACATAATTCACTGCAGTCAATATGATTTTAGAGAATATGAATTTGGATGTTGATGGGAAAGTAGCAGTGCCCTGGGGAGGGTCTTTGTAATTGAGTGATAGGTGTGGGAACTCTTTCCCTGCCTGAACAGCCCCAGCGTCTAGGGTTGTATCTGCACTGCAAGAATAATGCAGTTTGACACCACTTTAATTGCCATGGTTCAGTGATATGGAATTCTGGGATTTGTAGTTTTGGAAGATATTTAACCTTCTCTGTCAGAGAGCTCTGGTGGCACAACAAACTGCGAATCCCAGGATTCCATAGCATTGAGCCATGGCAGTTAAAGTGGTGTCAAACTGCATTATTTCTGCAGTGCAGATGCATTCTAGGAGTGCTCCTAGATCTTACTTTTCTCGCTGATAAGCAGCAGGTGGCTAAGGCTGCCTTTTATCATGGTCTTTGCAGTGTGCCTCCAAAATTTTTCTGGATTAGAGAGGCTTTGCTATGCTTGCTGTGCTATGCAGCAGTTAACTGCTGTAATTTGCTTTACCGGTATGTACTGCTGTACTTGAACACATGAAAGAAGTCTGAAGAGATTATCTGACAGGAATGCAAAAAGCGTTCCTGTCCCACAATCTCTACTCCTGTCCCTGTCCCATCCCAGTCCTGCCACAATAACCTTCCCCACTGCGCTTACCTCCTCTCCCCTCGGTCAGGCAGCTCAGGACTAAACAGAGCTCTAATAGAGCTCCGTTAACTTCCTGGGTCAAAATCCTGTGGATTCTCGCGAGAAGACACGAGCGCGGGAAATTCAAAAAGAAAAAGAACACCAAAAAAAGTGACAGCAAGCACAAAAACAAACTTTATAAAGTACAAGTAACCCAGGGAGAATCATAAAAAGTGTGTCACTTATGGTGATGTCCCGCTCTCACTGGAAGTCTTCTGGTAGAGACTTCCCATTGACGCTGGGATCTTGCCAGCAAAAAGGGGCACATTGTCACACACAGGAAAATCTGTGACAGGAATGGAACAGGGGATATATTGATGGCTTCTCCTGTCAATAAAAAGCAGCGCCCATGGAACAGCAGCAGAATGGGTGCATAACGAGGGGGGGGATGATGTTGTCTGATAAGGGAGTCCTTTTGCAATCTCTTGACATTGCTGTAACGCCACATGTAACACGTCTGATAATCTCCTGAGTGCTGATTCTTGTCTCCCTTACATAAAGAGCTTATAACATATCCAGTGATTCCTGAGATATTTTGTATTGGCTGCTTATTTTAGCTTCCAAGCCCAATTCAACGTGCTGGCAGTTCTCTTTAGTGGTTCTCCTTTCTAGCAACCATAACATCTTTGAGATTATTTCTCCAGAATAGCTTATTTTATGTATTAAAATTATTTCTTTTAAGGGCAGGTTTCTCTCAGGTGACTAACAATAGCTAACAAAACTAACAATAGCACAAAACTGTCAGTACAAAATAGTAGACAAAATGGTTGATAAATTCAGTTCAATAGCATACATCAAATTGCATGAAAAGGCAAGATGGAAAAACAGCTAAAAAGTTTGAAATGTTTCCTAAAAGTAATCTAAGATGGAGTCGGGAAGATAGGAACTTCCAGAAACAATGCACCAGCCCAAAAGACCTTGGCAGCAAAACTCTCAACTTGGTTGATTCTGTATGAAGTTGACAAAGTATGAAGTTCAACCAGTATACTTACGGTATTTGGAGTACAGGCTGCTTGAGAGGAAGTCCCACAGCCAATCAGTGGCCATTTGGATTTGGGTGGGCTTGTGCTATGCCCAGGAACCATCCAGTTTCTGTTTCTCTGCCAAGCAAACCTCTTGTATATCTCTTTATACAATGTTGTAAAAAGTATATCTACCATAACTTCCAGCTATGCTAGTGCAAATTGCAGTTGGATCCTGGCCTCTGACTCCTGTTTCTATCCACTTTACATCAAAAGGCTCTGTATGATTGCCATTATTATGTACAGTGGGAACAAAGATTTTACAGAACAGGGCGCATAGGGTGATGACCATGAGGTGTTTTTTTTTTAATGCTGGCAAAAGAATATTTAAAAGGATTGCATCTGATAAAGTCCCAGGACATGAGAGACTGTGGTGTTAATTCCTCCTCAGTCATAGAAATCCATTGGGTGACCTTGGGCAAGTCCCATTTTCTCAGCCTAAGAGAAAAGCAATGGCAAACCTAGTATGAATTCCTGCATGGCAGGGGTTTGGACTGGATGGCCCTTGAGGTCTCTTCCAACTCATAGAACTTCCAAGGTTCTATGAATAAACCTTGCCAAGTTAAACCTATGATAGAATTGCCAGAATTCAAAGTTGACTTGAAGGCAGACAACAATAAGGTAAATGAGGTATGGGAATCCACACTTAGCATTTATAAAGATATCCTTGAGAGATTGCATGCTGTTATTTTGTCCTTAAAGAACTTCAAAATGAAACTTACTAACTAAACTAAAACATGTAGCATGTCCCTAAGAGAGTGGTCCATTTTTAAAAAGGGATATGGGTAATGGTGGTTCAGGAAACTATAGGCCAGATAGCTTAACTTCTCCTTTAGAGAAAATGGTGTAAAATATTATTAAGGATAACATTGTCAAGCGTATGGAAGGGCAAGGGTGCATGTATGTGTCTTCAAGTCACCTGTCAATTTATAGTGACCCCATGAATTTCACAGGATTTTCTTAGGCAAGGAAATAATCAGAGGTGGTTTTGCCAGTTCCTTCCTCTAAAATATAGCCTACAGCACCTGGTATTCATTGGCAGTTCCCATCCATGTACAAACCAGGTCTGACCCACCTTAGATTCCAAGATCAAACAGGATCTGGTGCCTTTAAGATATTTAGGCTCAAATTGGAAGGGCAAGGCTTGGTGTAAAAGGATGAGGAGGGGTTCTACAAAGCTACATTTGTGTCTCACTAAGCTCTCTAAGTTCTGATGGTATTGAAACTGGCAGAGACTGATCAAGAAAAGAATTTTGGGGTTGTGGTGGACATTGGGTGAAAATGTCAACCTAGAATGTGATTGCTGTAGTAAAACTGGATTCCTTATTGACCTAATTGGAGAGAACTAAAAATAAAACTACAAATATACTGCTCTTATACAAATCTATAGTGCTACTAAATCTGAAACTGTATAATTTTGGTAATCAACCTAAAAAGGTCACTGTAGAGCTGGAAAAATATGTAGAAAAGGGCAACCAAAATGATCAAGGAAGTGGAGCAATGTTTCTATGAGGAACGCTTATCAATATTTAAGACTTTTAAAAGGTGAGTAAGGGGGAATGTGAGAGTGGGGTATAACATTATGAATGGTGTGGAGAAAGCAAATAGAATCTTTTCACCCACTCTCATAATACTAGAACCCAGGATCATTTACTGAGCTGAATGGTGAGAGAATGGTGCTTTGCATAGTTAACTGTGGAATTTTCTGTCACACTATGTAGTTACAGCTGCCAACTTGGATGGCTTTAAAAGGCAATTGGATAAATTTGTGGAGGATGGGTCCATTGCTGGCTACTAGTCAGGATGGCTATCACCTTTGCTATCAGTGTCAGTATATGAGTTGCTGGAATAGCACTCATATCCTGCTGTCAGGCTTCCCATAGGCAAGTTATTGGATGCTGTATGAACAAAATGTTGGGCTAGATAGGCCTTTGATCTAATCCAACATGGTTATTCTTATAATCTTTTGCTCTTATATGGTGTGGGTAGGGAAAATGTATGCATATAGGGACCACCTAAAGATTAGTGGTAGACAATGGAAAACAAAGTTGAAATGAGGCAAGAGTCATCTGGCTATCTTTCCCTTGTATCCTGTCACTTGTATCCAATACAACCAGGCATAGTAAACAGAAGAGATGGATTTGGTGTTAGGTTATGGGTGTGGAGTGTGGGACCCTCTACAGGTTGTTGGGCTGCAATGGCATCGTTGAGCATTGCTCATTCTAGCTGGGGCTGGCACTGATAGGAGTCCAAGAATGTCTGGAGAGCCATAGATTGCACAATCCTATGTTAGGCCAAAATCTTACCCATACAGAATGCTAAGCAAATGAGGCAGAATGGCTTACACAGGTTGCCTCGCATATCTGCAGGGAATATGTTCTCAGACTTACCATTTATAAGTGAAGCCATGGATAATAGCAAACCTCTAGATTCCTAGAGAGGCATCCTCTCTAGGCATTTTCTCAGTCCTCCAACCTGATTCTATGGTCAACTTCCAGCAGAAGTGGAGCCATGCTGAAGGACCTCCAGATGCTTAGAGAACCCCTTCAGATGTCTAGAGAGACTTTTGCACCCCAACCGCGGTTAAATGAAACTGCCATTACCAATACTGAAAATACTGGGGTGACCTGTATCCTCAGAAAGGCCAAATATGGGCTGCAAACCACAGAGCTTAGCAACCTGGCTGTGTGTGTGTGATTGTGCCACTCTTGCCTCATTTCATCTTAGTTTTTCATTGTCTGCTACTAAGCTTTAGGCAATCCCTCTGTGTATATGTTTCCCCTACCCACAGCGTAAGAATGAAAGAACACAAGGACCATGTTGAATCGAATCAAACATTCTGTTCAGATGATTGTTCACCCCTTTGCAGTGTAATTTTCAAATATACTTCTATAATTCTGGGATGTAGCATCACTACATGTAAGTGAATAAATATCACACATTTCAAGTGCTAGCTCATGCTGATGCCTCATGCTTTCTTGTTATCAGATGGGGACAAATATAACGTCCCCATCTCGCCTTTTAATTCCCACCCAGCTCCCGTCCCTGTCATGATTTAAATTTTTTTTCACACACCTACCTAATGGCAGAACAGAAACTGCTCCCCTCTCCTCCAGCAGCCCAGGCATGAATGGAGCTCCCAGAGAGCTCCGTTCACTTCCTGGAGACCAAATCCCGGACGTCCTCGGGAGAGGACAATCGCGTGGGAAAAACAAAAACAAAAATAAAACCAAATGTCAAAAAGTTAGCCTATGCATCTAAATACACTAAGAAAACAACAAGTAAACAGGGGAGGGTACAAAAAAGGCTGTCACTTATTTGGATGTCTTGATCACCACCAGATGTGTCCTGCATGGACCTCCCAGATTGCACCACAGGAACACAGTGTCTTTTCGCTTGCCCATGATTCCATTATAGAAACGGAATGGGCAATCTATTGATGGCTTTTGCCCATCAATAAAAAAACCTGGAAGGGAATGGAAGCAGCATGGGAACATGTTGAGACAGGGATGACATCGTCTGAAAGGGAAGCCCTTTCTCAATCCTCTGGCGTCCCTGTCCCGGATGATTAAACTTGTGTGATAATCTCCCAAGTGTTGAGATGACAATGTGGTTCATGACAGGATCATTTGTTTTCTATCACAGGTCAGGTCCTTGCAGCATTCAGGTTTTTAAACATCTATTTTATTTTATTTTTTAGATGCAGGAAGGTAAACATTAATCACTGCCTCTCCTCCCTTGGAACTACTGTATAAGTATATAGTTATATAAATATATTTATTTTTAAAACTTGGGTCTACCGAATTTCCCTGCTGGCTTCTAGTTTTCTAAGGGCCAAATTAGAGTTGGCACTTGTCATGTGTAGTTGATGCTATTGTGTAGTTGATTTTTTTTTTAAAAAAAATGAAATACAGAGAACCTGAGCCAGTTTGGGGATGGGGGAAATGGCTTTAAGCCTTTGAAGCAAGACTGTGCTTGCTGTCTGCAATGATAGGAAATCTCTCATTGGCACCAAACAGGATATTTCCACTACTGCAATTAGTTGGCACAGGGTTTAGGTAGGTAATGTGCTGGGGCAAAAGCTTAAAACCCCTCCTCCCACGAAATAGTCCCAAAACAGAGTCAACTTTTGACCTACAACTCCCAGAATCCTCCAGGCAATATAGTTAGTGGATCTGCTGGCTGAGAGATCCTGGCAAATCTAGTTCAAAAAAGTTAATATCCCCAAGTTCTTTCCCAAACTGACTTGGGCTGGCCCACTCTGCTCTGTCTCCCTCCCTCCCTCTCTGTGTGTTTTAAAAAATATCACTCATAAAAAGACAGTCTATGTTATAAACTTCATATCTAGTTTAGCTCTTAGTGAAATGTGTTGCTTTGGTGGGTTTTATATAGCCTGTGAATGGTACGTACAGTCCAGTCAGATGTTTACCAGTTCAGAGGGAAATGGGCTAGGATTGCAACAATAAGTACAGTGTTGTTGTTTTTTCATTGCCCAGGAAAAACCAAGCCATTATTTCCTGAAAATTATGTATTGAAAAACAATTACATCCTGTTACATGGGTGTATGATATAGGCATATAATCAGGCATATAATGTGATTAAGGACATGGATTGGGGCTCGTCTGACACATCATTCAGTTGATAGTCACATTAACAACTGACCCCTTCCCGGGCCAGTTCATTTCTCTTTCATGCTTGAAGGTGAGTCTCTGTCTTGCCAGAGGATTAACAGTGAAACTGCATGGTACAGATAATATAACCAGAGCTAGGGTAAATTACTCTTTTGGACTATAGTTCCCAGAATCTCACAGCCAGTATGTCCAGAGTTGTAGTCCAAAAATAACATTTTCATTAGCCCAGCTGGGTGGAGGATCCTGGGAGATATGTAATTCAGAAAAGTAACCTTTCCATGCTCTCTGTGTAATACGTTCCTTGCTACTGCTGTATATGATTGAGTTTCTTTCTTTCTTTCTTTTTGAAAATGGTAGATGGGATCACCCAGCCATCCCACCCTGGCCACTATTTGTATTTATTTATTTGATGCTTTCAGATACCACCTTTCTTCCCTCAGTGCAGTGCCCTCAGGATTCCTAAGCAGCCTCCCATTCAGACAACCACCAGACCCAGATCTGCTTAATTTCTACAATGTGTCTGTACTGCGTGCCATCAGAGTATGTCCTGGATGTGGCACAAGAGGGAAACTATCATGGATTCCAGTTTCACTCTAGTGTTATTGGCATGGGGAAAAACTGTTACTTGGCCTACACATCATAGTCCTGAGTCTGGTTGCTCATCTTTCTTTCTATTAAAAGCAAAAAACAACCATGTGCCATCAAGCTAAATATTTATGGGATATGTAGTTTGGTCCTGGGAAACATGTCCCTCATGAACTCATCAGACTTACTCTTCTCTGTATATTCAGTCGTATTTAAAATGAAAGCTGGACTTTCAGGTAAAGGTTAGCTCTGTGGCCCTGATGCCCTGCAAGATCATATAGCACTAATAGCTCAATTCCAGATATGGGTTAGTCTATTGTACTTCTGGTGTCTGGGGCTTCAGTGGGACAGTGAATCTCCTCTGGATTTTAATCTAAATGTTAAAAAGGAGTTGTTCAAGGTGGTCTGTCCAATCCCCAAAATAGGTGCAGCACCTCGGATTGTCCCCCTTGGATTAAAAACAAAGGCAAATTCCCTTCCCCTCTGACATCAAAGCTACCAGCCCCTACTGTATTGCACCTATTCAGGAGCCCTTTTGCACTGTACAGTTATAGCACTCTGATTCCAGTTTAACTGCCCTGATTGCATCTATGGAACCCTGGGATTTGTAGTATGGTAAGGCAGTAGAGCTCTCTGGTTGAAAATTTCAAATATCCCTTGCTAAACTGCAACTTCCAGGTTTCCATAGGATGCTGCCATGGCAGCTAAAGTGGAGTCATAGTGCAATTGTTTTACATTGTATAGTGGGAAAGGGACCCAGATGGCAAAATGTCAGTAAAGACAGAATTGTTTTTGAGAGAAGCGAGTTAGGATGCATTTGTGGGAACTGTAGAAATTTTTCCTGGAAGTTCAAGAAAAAGGACAAAGAGACCTATGAAAAGTGATGGAAGCGGAGGAGTCTTGTTAGAGGATGGACAATTTTCGTTAGTTAACTCATATATTTTATTTACTTTCTTACTTATTTGCTTTATCAGTTAGCCAATAATTGTCATACTCTGGCTGACTTACAACCATATAACAAAACAATGTAAAACCACAGAATCAACACAAATACAGCCTTATAAAAGAACATTAAAACAATTATACAGCAGATGGAAAAATGAAAAACTAATAGTAAGCCACAGATCTAAAACATTTCCCCCAGAGAATTAAGCAACTGTACTAAAACCACAGCATCACACAGATTTTAAAAAGCTGTGAAAATATGCCAATGATGCTGAGAAGATATTTAAATAGGGGATAGATTCCATGAATGAGGGGCAGCTGCTGAGAAGGCTCTTCCTCTTTTGGTCATTCACCATATGTCACCTTGTGGGGAGTCTTGAAGAAAGGGCTCTGTTGACAGTCTTAGTGCAGGGGTGGATATGCTGTGAAGCCTGGAGAGCCACGGGAGCCATTTTGGAAGGCTCTTTCAGTCATGCTCTTGCAACCACCATTTTGATGACAGGAAGTAATATTGCATTACTCCTTGATTCCGTTTTTGTCTGCTTTTTTGTGGGAGAGGGAGACAGACCGTCCAAAACATCATATTTTAACAATTAAAAACATTGGGGGTTCTCCCTCCAGCCAAATCCTTTGGGTGGGTCCTAGGAGTGCACTGTACCCTGAAGGGCTACATGTGGCATGCAGATGGTGCTATTCCTACCCCTGTCTTAGAAGGGCATAGAAGAGGCAGATGCTTCAGATGCAGTGGACCCAAGCTGTGAAGGATGTTAAAGGTTAAAACCAAGACTTTGAATTGGACCCACTAATTAGCTTTGTCTCTGTCTCTTAATATATGAGGTCTGTCTATTAAATAACAAGACTGATAAATAACCCATCTTTATTTATATGTATTACAATTCTAATGCTTGTCTCCTTCAATATACTCCTCGTTCACACTCTCACACCGATACCGTCTTGTTTTCCACTGGTCAAAGGCGTGGAGCAGATCAGTTTCTGTCAGCTGTGTCAACACATCTGCCATTTTCTTTGTACTCTATCAACTGACTCAAAACGTGTTCCTTTAAGCATCGATTTCAGTTTAGGGAAAAGAGAAAAGTTGCATGGTGCCAAATCTGGCAAATATGGTGGATGTTCAAGTGTAGTAATACATTTATTGGCCAAAAACAGCTTTACAGAAAGTGCTGTGTGAGCAGGCACATTGTCTTGATGAAAAATGAAACCATTTCCCCACAATTCTGGCCTTTTTTTCTGACTCTTTCAGCTTTGTCAAAACTTCCTTATAATAATACTGGTTCACTGTTCTGCCTTCTGGAACCCATTCTGCCAAAATTACACCCTTGATGTAAAATAAACCCAATGAGCATGGCTTTGAATGTGGACTGGTTTTGACATGCTTTTTTCATTCCTGATAATGATGGTATTTTCCAATGCATTGACTGTCATTTTGTCTCAGGATCATACTGGACGATCCAGGTTTCATCACAAGTGATGATTTTTTGAAAAAAGGTCTGGGTCAGTCTCAAGTTGCTGCAGAATGTCATGTTGCTCAACTTTTAAACTTAGTATTTTTCCAGCATACAACAGACAACACAGCTGCTTTAAACAATGGCTGACAATTAATTGAATGTCCAAGAGTGTTGATGTTTGTCATGCAGGTTCAGACATGTTCAAGGGCACCACTCAAGCATTCACAATCAGTTCTCCCTGATTTGTCTGAAAAGTAGAAAGACAGTCTCATTATTTAATTGACATGCTTCGTATACAGAACCACTGCGTAACAGGACATTGGCAATGACACATAGCTTCAGTTAATACTAGGGCAGGGCCGGTTTAAGGCACCAGCGGCGTCAGCATCTGCAGGGGGACCCATCATTGTGGGGGCCCCCGTAGTAATCCTCCTCATACAAAAACATTATTAGTAATAATCTGAATATCCTGTACTGTGAATTACTTAGGCTGAGTTAGGTTACATTGACCTGAGATAAACATATTGACCCCCCAAAATAAAGCATTGCAGGGGGGCCCAAAATTCCTTAAACCAGTGTTGTACTAGGGGAAACATAGTGGTTAACACAGTATGAAGCAATAAGAATACTGATTTATTAAGTAACAATGGATTTGTTGGGGCTTCCCCTTCATAGAGTCAATTGTTATTGAAGACTGAATGAGACTATGTGCGAAAGGGATCTAGGAGTCCTAGTAGACCACAAGTTGAACATGAGCCAACAGTGTGATGCGGCAGCTAAAAAGGCCAATGCAATTTTGGGCTGTATCAATAGAAGTATAGTGTCTAGATCAAGGGAAGTAATAGTGCCACTCTATTCTGCCTTGGTCAGACCTCACTTAGAATACTGTGTCCAGTTCTGGGCACCACAATTCAGAAAGGATATTGACAAATTGGAGCGTGTCCAGAGAAGGGCAACTAAAATGGTGAAAGGTCTGGAAACGATGCCTTATGAGGAGAGACTTAGGGAGCTGGGTATGTTTAGCCTGGAAAAAAGACGGTTTAGAGGCGATATGATAGCCCTGTTTAAGTATTTGAAGGGATGTCACGCTGAGGATGGAGCAGGCTTGTTTTCTGCTGCTCCAGAGACTGGAACACGGAGCAATGGGTGCAAGCTCCAGGAACAGAGATTCCACCTCAACATGAGGAGGAACTTTTTGACAGTCAGAGCTGTTCGGCAGTGGAACACACTCCCTCGGAGCGTGGTGGGGTCTCCTTCCTTGGAGGTCTTTAAACAGAGGCTGGATGGCCATCTGTCGGGGATGCTTTGATTGTGATTTCCTGCGTGGCAGGGGGTTGGACTGGATGGCCCTCGTGGTCTCTTCCAACTCTGCAATTCTATGAAGAGTAAATCAAATGCACATTCACTATGAGGCATTACAAATAAATACTATGGCAAAATAGTAAATTTCTCTTCAGAGGGCTATTGTAATCTCTTGTACTTGTGGTAGACTACAAGGCCTCATTGATATTTGTGCTCCTTAGTATTTCTACCACTTCCTTGATATTTAAGTTTTAAAATATTAACTTCTTAACATTTGGTCTTAAATTTTAAGAAAACCCAATTTCTTGTACACACATATCTACACTACCCCATTTCTTTCTTGTGTGTCTGGTTCATTATATCAGAAAATATCTCCCTATTACATTTTCTTCATTTATTATGGTGCTTCCAGCTACTGGGAGATAAAAATGAGTTCTCTCAAAGTACTGAGGAATATTCTATCTGGCAGAGCCTGGAAAAGCCTTTTATTATTATTATTATAATACTCCATGGGATTTTGGAAATTGTAGTCCAAGAAAAGTTACTTTTCCAAGCCCTGCCCCTTGAAAGCTCACCTATCTCTCACTAATATAGCTTTTCAAAATCCAGAATTCACAAAAAAGTTTGAAGCTCTATTGGCTTCTTCATCAGGCAAAAGATGTTAAAAAATAAAGAAAAGCGACGATGTTGGAATCACGGGCCTACATGCTGTTTCAGATGTTTCTTGTGTTGTTGTTCAGGTGAGGGATCTCATGCAGGCAGAGGCCTCTCCTACTTCTTGGCCACATGGAATTGAGACAAAGGACAGTAAAATTTAAATCCTTTTGCAGCAGTGAGGCAACTTCTCTTGGTATCTAGGATATCTCTGTTCCTTTGTGAAGCCATGGGCTGCTTTGTTAGGCAGAGATCATTGGATTTTTCAAAAGTCTGTGTACTGCTACATCTGGGAAAAAACTTTCAGGTGCCGTATAGGTAAAACTTACTCAATTATAACTGAGCCCTGGTGGCGCAGTGGTTAAATGCCAGTACTGCAAGTCACCACATTGCAAGTTCGATTCCAGTGGGCTCCAAGGTTCACTCAGCCTTCCATCCTTTCGTAGGTCGGTAAAATGAGTACCCAGCTTGTGGGGGGCAATTAGCTAACACACATTGGAAACTGCTTAATGCAGTGTAGATGTGTAAATGGCTATTGCTTAAAACAATTTGTAAGCCACTCTGATAGCCTTGTGGCTGAAGAGAGGGGTATAAATTAATAAATAAATAAAAATATAGTTTGAAGAGAAGTTTTACCTTTGTTGGAGATAGCAACTTTGGAAAGTTTAGTCCCAGTCCATATTTCCCTCTTGTTTAGGATTTCCCTATTGTGACAAAATATGGTTTCTTCAAATCTACGAAACACATTCAGGAGTAGCCGTGTTGGCCCTGTAGCTTTTGAGATTTCAACAGGCATTGTCCACATTTTCAAGCCTATCTCTACAGTCATAAGGACCACAAAATGAAAGCAGAAATGGTTAGCATGCTAATTTTGCACCCAAGACCAGACTCAACATGTGGGCAGTGCAGCTGCAAACTGCACACACTCAAATTACTGAACATAGCTAAGGTGCAGATGTGCACAGTGCAGGAGATCTGATGTCTGCCAGGCAGCTTACATCCATGTCTTTTTGGTGCAAAGTGCTCCACAGCTTCATTGCTACTGAGGTCCTTTGATACGCACATTGGTGGGAGAACTCCAAAGCTGTCATTTGACTTGAGCATGGGCAAATTGCTCTTTGTACTATGGCTCCCAGAACTCCTAAACAGGGGATGCTGGTTGTGAGATTCTTTGAGCTGTAGTAAGAAAAAAATAATTTGACACATTGAAATTATCTGGTTTTCATTGCAAGCTCTCTCCAAGGTGCTGGGACTGACAATGAGGAAGTAAGAGGGGGGGGGGGAACCTACACCTGTTTCGTGAATATAAGCACTGTTTGCTTAAGCCCCAAGCGATCAGAGTTCCTTTGTAAGCTGTTAGCCTTCTAAAAATTAATAGGAACATTGAGAAAAAGAAGCAAAACATCAATGGATGCATAAGCATTTCTGGTTCAAAGCCAGGCAGCCTGCTATTCTTCCTTAAAATATTGAAAATAACAGGATGTACATTATTGTGAGTTAGGGAGGATGTCCCTTGTCACATGAAAAGAGAGATGATGAGGGAAAAATATTTGTGGAGAAACAAAAACATAATGTATGCATGAAAAGCAGATCAGTGGCTGAAAGTTTTAATGGTTTTGGGGGAGAAAATAGAAGAAAGTGGAAAATGCTCATGGGAAGAAAGAGATTTTTTTTAAAAAAAATCATTGAGGAAGAATGTACTTAATGTATCTAAGTCCAACCTCTTATTCTAAGTTGGAAGCAAAAGGAAGAGCTTACTTTGTTAACCTGTGTTTTAGGGATTACTCACCAAGAACAGAGATTGGATGGGATGGGGTAGAAAGGGAGTCATGAGAGGAAAGCTGGCTTTCTGTTCTTTGCTTCAGACAATCCTTGGCTTGCTGTTGCAGTGAATCTCCTTCTTGGTTGGAGCAGCTTCTCCAAGTAAACAGTTCTCCACCTATCCCATAAAGGCAGCAAGCAGTCTGTGTGCCAAAGCCAGAGAAAGCCAAACAAAGGTCTCCGCCCTTAGAGTACAGCACATTTTGTCAGAAGATTACTCAGGCTTTTCGCTCCCACAGCCTAGAGCTTCTGCTGCTGGCCAGCTTCACTTTCCCAGACCACAGGCTCTTGGCTTCTCATGCCAGTGGTAGGGAAAAGGAAAAGGCAGGCGTAGTAGATTTGCGTACCACCGTGACCTTCCTTCCTTCCATTGTAACTGTTTAGGTCCTTAGGGTCAACAGTTCCCCTTCATGTCTTTTGGGTAACACTTCCACAGCTCTTTTATTTCACACACCAATGCATGGATCTTGATGATATAATATGCTATAGTTACTTTTACACAGTAGGTCTTGCTTCAGAAGGCAGTTTAGCAGGAAGCACTCACATTGTTTTAGGGCAGTTATGACCAAGTGGTTCCCAAAGCTTAGAACAATTTACCTTTTTGGACTACAACTGCCCATGCTGACTGGAGAATTCTGGGAATTTTAGCCCCAAAAGTATTTCCCCCTAAACTCTAGTACTGGTTTCCATAAGAAAACTCCAGAGTATTTTGATCATGTCACACTAGTCTAGAAATAGGGTAATGTTAAGCCTGCGGGGTCCACTTTGTGTTCTTACCAGAACCACAAGGTCTAGCAACTACAGCCAGCAGCAAAATAGTGACTAAAAAGGAGTGGAGTCAATGGACTGAGCCATAGACTGGAATGGCCTAAATATATAAATCTAAATCTGAGTTACCAGAGACCAGGGCTTCTAACACAGCTTTGGAATTGGCTAGCAGGACTTTACCAAGATTTTATGATCAACTTCATAGGGAAAGAATACTGAGGCCAGCAGATAATGAGCCAAGGCTAGTTATGGCAGGAATTGTTTTCAAGTTTACCATTAGAAGGAGGGATGTAAACTTGCAAGTTTTCTCATGAGGGATTTCTTATCAGTGTACTGAGATACCCTGTTGAGTAAATGGTCAACCACCATAAGAAGATTTTTGCATGTATGTAAAGGGTTTTTTAAGGAAAAAAATAATAATTTATGCAATACTTAGTTTTGTGCAAAACCCATTGTATTTTACACAAGATACATAGTTTTACACAAAAATGTTGTCTGTGCACAAAAGCAAGCTTTTTTTTGCAAATTAGTTTTTCACCAAATATTTCGAAGTGTGAAAAATAAGTTCAGAATGCACAAAAAGCCCAGTGGGGAAAAACCTTCTGAAGTTATTCATTCTGGGGTTTTGTTTTGTTTTTTTTTTTGGGGGGGGGGGAGAATGACCTTAGCAAAGATTAACATTCCCTAATGGGAAGTCAGAAACCCTTGCTGACCTATGGCAAATATTATGCAGAGATCTACCTGAAGATCCTGGGTCTCAGCTAGACGGGATAATTAATTGCAAAAAATAGCGCATTACCTCACTATTGCTGCAGTGTTCATTTGTCTCCACGAATCATTTGCAAGATTGCTGGCATGGAAAGCTATCTGTGTTTACAGTTCAGATGGAGAAAAGATGGTGGCTGCGAGTGAATTACCCACCTTATTATCTCCCCAAAAGCTCCCTCCATCACCCCTTTTTTGCTGTTAAATGGCAGATGCGGAAGAACAATCTTTTTTCCCTCTGCTGCTTGAAAATAGCACTTGATTGTGCGCTCGATTGTGTTCCCAGCAAGCCTCCCTCCTCCACCAATCATGTTTTGACTTTCTGGATGTGCCCCAATTCAAATTGATTGTTCAGATGGTCTGTTATGCACATTTTTATGTACTTTTAAAAAAAGATTGCGAGAAACAGCGAAAGCTGTTATTGTAAACTACTTGGAATTTTCAGCCCCTCTCCTTCCCAATATGGTGAATCCCAGCAGGAGCGCATCTGGACAAAAGGTATTCTGCCCGTATTCTTTGAGGATTTTTTTTCATTGTCTAAACAACCCCTAGTCTACTTTCTTCTAGAGATGGATGAACTAATTTATTTTGTATTCTCCTGCATTTACATAAAAAAAAAACTGTTGTGCTGCCTCCTAATGGTAGATGGATTTTAGCATCTTAAAATATAAACATCATATTTCTTCATTCTCTCACAATTGTTGAACAGGGTAACTAGAGAGATATAATCAAATTCATAGCTAAAGCAGCTAAAGAATGGGAAACACACACTATATTTGATGTATAAATCAAGACCTCCAAGACCTGCAGGTTGAAATTAGAATTAGGATTCAGACTGTGCTACTGTGAAAAAAGTTCTGCTGCATCTAGTCTAAAGCCTTTCAAGTACATAGTGTATTTTTGAAAATTGTGGTCTGTTTCAGTGTGTACTGTTTGAAACCCTGATGTACACAAGTAAGTGTGTTGTTCTACCTTTATCTGACCAGGATGTGGAAGCCTGAGCATAGTGGATGATGGGGAGAAGCCAACAGCCAGCTGCAGCCTGGTTAGTATCAGGCCCACAAATGACTGGCATCCTTGGCTTCTTTGTTACCTCCTTTGCTTGTGGTCAAGGCAAGAGTATGATCTAATCCCACTTCCAAGCAACTCCCCACTGTTGTAATTTGGCAAAGGCCTGTCTCAGGACTTCAAACCCTTTGCAAGCTGTTACCAGATTCCCTTTTGTGCTGGAAGCCACATGGGGGCTGGATTTCAGGCTGATCTGTTAAAGCTTTAATTTAATCCAGAGCAAATAAACTAGAGGTTTGGAGCTGGGCAACATCTCTCTGGGAAACCTATAGGCACAAGCTCCTGATAGAGATTCCTAGAATGTGAACCATTACCAAACAAGCAGAGCTTTCTGAACAGCTGGCCTTCTCTTTGTATATAATCCCTGACCTGCAGATACTCTAACTTTGAGGTTGCTGCAGTGGAAAACATGCAGAGTCTTTACAGGACAAATGAATCACAAGTTGGTGGAACAAACAGGGCATCGAGTCCAAGCCTGTTTTGAAAATCATGACCATTGCCAAACAGACCTCTCTAGTGAAATTCTCATAGTCAATCCAGAGATCAACCCATAGAATTGGGTGGGATTGGAAATGGCAGCATATGATTCACCTCTCTTATTGAACAAATGCTGTAGAAGTTTATTTTTCCTGGGTAATCCATTTAGGCATAGGTCAAAGTGTGTGTGTGTGTGTGTGTGTGTGTGTGTGTGTAAATATAGGGGGGAGAAAGACTACAGTTTCTCTTCAACAGAGTCATTCTTCCCCAGGACCCAATGTCATCAATGTAGTTTTTGGCCAAAGTCTGCTGCCTCTGATAGCTATTTTCGTTCTGTAGATCCATTGCTGTGGTTGTCCTCAGTATGGTTCTTACTGATAAATTCAGATTTCAACAGAGCTGATAGTGTGAACCAGGGAGAGAAAGTGGGGAGGGGTAAGTTAAAGAGAAGGAAAAGAAACAATATCACTTACTGGGTTTGAGTCTGGAGTGCATTACACCCTTCTTAAAATGACAGCTGCCCTGCTGCAAGGCTTTTGGAGAAAGAAAGGCTTAGATCATTATTTGCTGTTGCATCTGGATGGACCACTTCAACGAAGAAACCAGAACACTGGATTAGCTGCACCCATACCTACCCTGATCTAATGAGCCATCTGCTTTGCTCCTCTTATTTTCTAATCTTACTTAACTATCTAGATGTCCTTATTTCTCTGCAACCAGTTGCTTTGAAATGGGGAAGTACAGAAGCTGCCAAAAGAAGGTTCTTGACATTCCAAAGAGATGCAACTTTTGATGGCTTTACACACCCTTCAATAATAGAAAACAGAATTGGTATGGTTTGTTTCCAGACCTTTAACTTGTTTTCTTGAAGGTACAGTACAGAGTTGGCAGCAGATAGCTCATGAACTTGCCATCTTCCTGCTGTAGGATATCTAGGGATACAGCTAATAGCTCCATGACCACCGTCATCTGTACCACCAGATGTTCAGGTTCTGAAAGCCTAAGAAGCAGTAGTCCATAATGTCATCTACCTTTTCAGGCACAGTAAACAGGAGCCCATGCAGCTATTTTACTGCATCAGACATAGAATTCCATCTTGTTTTGTCTGGAAACTTCAAATACACACCACAGTAATCATGGATGTATTCTGCAGTTTGTACTGACTGGTTCTGTTTGGACATAGCTCATTGCACCTTCCTGTCAAAAGAGCCTGAGATGAATTTTTGCTGGAGGGCTTTTGTGTATTGCATTGCCACAAAGTTGAGGGTAAAGCTAACACACCTCTGGTTTGGTGGCAAATGGAAAGAACATTCAGTTGTTTCTTCTTCTTCTTCTTCTTCTTCTTCTTCTTCTTCTTCTTCTTCTTCTTCTTCCTCCTCCTCAATGACTTTGTCCAAGACCTCAGTGATAGACACAAAATTCACTTAATTTCCCTCACCACCACCACCGCCGCCATCACTGAAGTCCATAGCATACACCACTCATTCATGGATCTACCTTGAAACACTTTGATAAAATTTGAGCTGTGGTTAGTGGCAGTGTAAATTTAGAGCAGGACACGCACCTCTTGCAGTGCCTTTGCAAGGATGTCATAGATACATCAGCCCTTAAGACATTTGCAAGCCCATGCTGCAAATTCATGTCAAAGAGTAGGCAGGTGTTACTCATGAGCTGTTACTCATCTTGTTTGGTCCAGCAATCTGTGCCAGTTACTACATGCAATAGAGCACCCATCCACTGTAGTAGTTTTTTTCTGCATACTGGCTGTGGTCTGCTCAATTCTATTTCTCAGCACCATGAAACACAAGAAAGATATGTTTCTTGAAGCATGGTATTGAATGAAATTCACACACACACACAAATCTGTTTTTACAACCTGAAGAAGTAGTGTCTGTGTCTCAGCAGGTTTAACAGTTCTTCTACCAGCACTGTCCAGGTTTACAAATGGCTGTCCTGATCCCCAATTCTCTTACTTGATCTCCTGCTTCCTTGGAAGGGCCATCATCATTCCACATACACTCATACCCCTGTATCTTTCCCTTTGTCTCTAATGATAGCTAGGTTTTTGTGTTTTTTTTTTTTAATTTTCAGAATGTGCGTTCTGAAAAGCAAAAAATAAAGAAGCATTGTGGCAAAATGGCACAGAAAGGTACTTCACATTCTCAGCATGTTCAAAACACTGGACACACTGAGCAATGTCAAGTTCCTGGTCTCTGGAGCCATGCTTACCTTCACATTTTGCTTCACAATAGATGCAGAGATTCTTGCCAAACTGATTGTCTCTGGAACTGGCTGGCAATATGCAAAGGGATCTTGTAGCACCATTGAGACTGATTGAGAGAAATAAGTTGTAGCATATGGTTTTGTAGACTTGGGTCTTGTCTAGTTTGGGCTATTTACCCTGTTTTAGCCCTGTCTTGGAGCCCTGCAGTCCAGATGACCCCTGGGCAGTCCGCACAACACCAAAGATGGGCAAAGATGGGGTAAAGCCCATTACACCACTTTGAAAAAATACCTGGGAAGACCCGCTTCAGCTGGCAAAAAACGGATTGGGCCCCACATGACCTCAGGAACCCACACTGCCATGCTGGCCTGTCACTGCAGCTGCCATCAGCCATTGCTCTTCCGAAGCCAGGGAGGAGTCCCCACAGCATATGACCAAGCTAGTCACATGCAGGGGGCCTTGCTCATGTGCACTGGCTTCCTGGCTTTGGAGAGTGAGATGGGGGCAGCGGCAGTGGTAGCTGCAAGGATGGACTGGTGCGGCAGCCTGGATTCCATCCCATTTCATGCTGGTAATGAGGAAGGAATGGGCCTTATCTGTGGGGAGAATATGTTGTCAGGGAGCTGGTGTATTCTGGTCCATGTAGATAAGTCTTTGGTCTGTTTCCTCCATGAATCTGAGGAAGTAGACCAAGTCTATGAAAGCTTATGCTACAACCTTTCTCTTAGTCTCAAAGGTGCTACAAGATCCCTTTGCATACTGATATTCAAGACTAACATGGCTTTGTCTTTTATGTCTTTGAATTCTACCCCCATAACTGGCCATAGTTACACTTCACAATTAAGTTTCAATCCTTCTGGACTACAAGTGTTAATATTATCAAATGTACACTGGGTTATTTCATTTATGTTAAATCCAGAAGCAGACAGTTGTGGGGCCTGATGCTCCTCCAGCTCTCCATGGCCTTCTTTAATAGCAGTGATGCCTGCAGCAACAGTCACCACTGATGTTGCCAAACATGAGATTAATTTTAATTAATTTTAATTTTTCATTTTATATCCATTTGTTTCTAAAAATAATAAACCATCAAAATATAATTATGTACTAAAATAAGCAAAGGATCCTATATATTAATTGGCACTTATCAAAACACCTGATGTTGAAATAGGCACACACTTATAACACATACTGGGTCTATAGTATTTTCAGACCAATCCTATGGGGACAGAGTGACTGGGCTGTATTTGGAACAATGCACTGAAATTCTCCTCAATATCTGCCAAAATACCCCAAACATATTGAGTTCGATTTCTTCAAAAAATAAATGCATGTCCCTTTGAAACTTTCAAGTTGGGCTAACTATTTGTAACAATAAATTTGTAATTAAAACACTTATTGGAGTATTGAAAATTAATTATACATTATTATATACAAAAATGATCCCTGATTTTAAATGATCCCTTACCTTGACTCCCCTCCTTTCAAATTCTCCTTCATTTCCATTGATTCCTCTGTTGTCCATGCTGTGACATTTTCCAGCATTGTGGACAACAGAATTTCCTGAATCTTCATTCGCGAAGAAAAGCCAGAGAGAGAGAGAGAGGGGGGGACAACAGAATTATTTTCAGCAGTAATCATGAAATGAAACAAGGAATAATAATGGCTGGCCAACCAGCCAGCAAGGCCACCACCGTAGTAAGAGGCTTCCCTGCTGCTGCCACACTTACTTAAGGTGTTGGCAGGCCCTTCTGGTGTGTGTAGTGGTTCATGCCTGCCTAGAAGGAGTGATCCCCAAGTAAGTGGCAAAATGAAGTAAGCACGGCAGGGAAGGGCATGCTGCAAGGGCAGTGATTCCTTTCTTTCCCTCAGCTCCCCTAATTTATATGTTGCCTTTCTCCTGACACGGGAGCCAAGATGGCATATAAAGGCTAAAAACAAGATTATCTAAACAAAAACACCTTGACAATAAAAAAGTAAAAAAAAAAACAAGGAAACATCACATTAAAGTAGCATTAAATTTTACGAAGTATAAAATAATTTAAAATACAATACAAATACAAAGAAATGTGAAAAAGAAAAGAAGAGAAGGAGGAGAAGGTCCCTACAGTGGAGTGGGGGGCAACGTATCCCTCCTCTTTTTGTTGGACTCTGTTGTACCAGGGAAATCAAGAATTAGATGCCACTCACTGTTTCTATTGTACTTCTTGAGTTGTACTAACTAGAGTCCAATGTAGTGTAAAATCCAAGATCTTAGTACTTTAAAGTTCTTTTATTCCTATTTGTGTGCAGCTAACCTACAAACTGGTGCCATTTGTGGAAATTCAGAAATTATGTTACCCTACATAACCTCTGACTCTATGGGCAAATACTGGAAGATTTGCATAGCATTCTTGCATGACACCAAGGAATAAGGTTGACAAAGAAGCCATCCATATCTTGTCCCTGCAATGCAAGAGGTTGAGAAAATACTCTTCCATTTACAACCTTTATTCCTCTCTTCCTTAGGTTTTTAAGCAGAGGCTGGATGGCCATCTGTCAGGGATGCTTTGATTCTGTATTCCTGCATGCCAGGGGGTTGGGCTATATGGCCTTGTGGTCTCTTCTAACTCTATGATTCTATGACTTCATTTGTGAAGTAAAAAATAAAATCATGTAATCATTTATGTATTTATTACTTAGGCTGCTGCCACACTGCAGAAATAATGCAGTTTGACACTGCTTTAATTGCCATGGTTCAATGCTATGGAATTCTGGGATTTGTAGTTTTGTGAGACATTTAGCCTTCTCTGTCAGAGAGCTCTGATGTCAAAACAAACTATGTATTTTGCTTGCTTGCTGATATGGAGCTCAAATGGCAACTCACCATTCATGCTAGGGCCCACATGTTAAAAAGTCTTGTTGCACTGTTTCTTTGGTCCATCAGATGTTCTGGACTTCACTTCAGAGCCAGCATGGTCAATGGTAAGTGATTATGGGAGTGGTGATCCAAAACATCTAGAGTGCTAAATATTCTCCTTGTTTTATTCAAACCTTGATTCAAGTTGGTTCCAGCAAAATTCACAAGCTCTCATGAGATCTCAACAATGGATATCCACAGATTGGGGAGGGTGGGAGTGGGGGTGTTTAGGGAATTTATTTGTATTGTATTTTAAATTTTGTAAGCCGCCCCGATTGTTTTAACAGAGGGGCGGGGTATAAATAAATTTTATTATTATTATTATTATTATTACATACAGGGCAAAATGTCTGCATAAACATCTGCAATAGGCTTCTGTAACCTGATACCCTCCAGATATTTTGAATGTCATTCCCATTAACCCTAGCCAGCACAACCAATTATTAATTATAGGAATTATAGCCCAAAACATCTGGAAGACCCTATGTTAGGGAAGGCTATTTTACAATTTAGCCTCAGTTCTTTTCCTCATTGTAATGAGGATGATAGGCTGGGCTTCCCGCAACCTCCAGGCCACGGTAAAGTGCCTACTGCCTTCCCATACCTTTCTTAAATATGTATTTGATTATGCACACTGAAATCTGTGGCAATACTTTGCATGAACATTAAAAGCATACTGTACATTTTCTTTTTGTTTTACTTTGACATTGTTATTTACTTACTTTTCTTATGTATAAGAGTAAATGGTCCTCTATGGTGGTTTCCAAAATACTTAACATACAGGACTTTTTCAGACAAGGCTTACCATGCAACAAGCTTGTGGGAGAGGTACAGCGCTGTCACGTGGCAGGGGGTCCTTTTCGGACGATGCCGTCCCTCTCTTGGAATCGTCCGTGTCACTTCCGTGTATGATTGAAGGCAGCCGTGCCATATTTTACTCACAGAAGTTGTCCGTGAGTAAAATATGGCATGGCTGCCTTCAATCATACATGGAAATGACATGGATGATTCCGAGAGAGGGACAGCGTCGTCTGAAACGGACCCCCTGCTGAGTGACAGCGCCATACCTCTCCTGCAAGCTTATTGTGTGGTAAGCCTTGTCTGAAGAAGTCCACAGTCTTCCTGAAACTTTCTTTTGATATAACTCAGTGGGAAGTCAAAGGCTTTCACGGCCGGCATCCATAGATTTTCCTTGGATTTTTTCTGGGCTGTGAGGCCATGTTCTGGAATAGTTTCTTTCTGATGTTTCACCTGCATCTGTGGCTGGCATCTTCAGAGAATGGTTGGGTAGGAGTGTATATGGAGTTTATATGCTGTGAACCCCTGTTGGGGAGTATATGTAAATTTGTGTGTTTGAATGGTTAGTTTCTGGGTATAGAAATGAAAGGATGATTAGTGTCTGTTTAGCTAATGGTTGGTTGATGGGCCATTATCTGCTGGAAATCCCCTTGTCCCTGGGTGGAATTCTTTTGTAAGTGCTGAGTTTTGATTCTATTGTTTTTCAAAACTGGAAGCCAGATTTTGTTTACTTTTAGGGTTTCTTCTTTCCTGTTGAAGCTGTCCAGGTGTTTGTGGATTTCAATAGCTTCTCTGTGCATTCTGACATGATAGTTGTTGGCCTGATCCAGCATTTCTGTGTTTTTAAATAACATTTTGTGTCCAGGTTGGTTTATAACATGTTCTGCTACTGCTGATTTTTCTGGCTGGCCCAGTCTGCAGTGTCTCTCATGTTCCTCGATTCGTGTTTGTGCACTGTGTTTAGTGGTCCCTATGTAAACTTGTCCACAGCTGCATGGCATGTGGTAAACTCCTGTAGCTGTGAGAGGGTCTCTTTTGTCCTTCGCTGAGCATAGCATTTCTTGGATTTTCTTGGTTGGTCTGTAGATTGTTTGGAGGTCATCACTTTCCCTATTCTGTCTGTGACTCCTTTGATGTATGGTAAAAATACCTTCCCTTTGGGAGGCTGTTTTTCTTCTTCATTCCTGTGTTTTTTTCTGGGTCTGGCTGCTCTTGTGATGTCTGATCTGGAGTAACCATTAGCCTGTAGGGCCAGTTTAGGTGTCTCAGTTTGTCCTCCAGGTAGTGGGGTTCGCAGATCTTTTTTGCACGGTCTACCAATGTCTTTATTGTGCTTCTTTTTTGTCCTGGGTGATGATTGGAGCCATAAGGGACACCATGGCACTCATACAACAAATATTTCCTGAGGGCATCACAGCCTTGTCCAAACACTGCCTCACCACAAGCTACTTCCAGTGGGATAATGAATTCTATGAAGAGATAGATGGGGTAGCTATGGGCAGCCTCCTGAGCCCTGTGATAGCAAATTTTTACATGGAACATTTTGAAAAACAAGCCCTGGAAACAGCACCAAAAAAGCCCACAACATGGTACCGATATGTGGATGACACTTTCACCATTTGGAACCACAGAGAAGAAGATTTGGTCTCATTCCTCAACCACCTGAACAGCATCCACCCAAATATCCAATTCACGATGGAAAAAGAAAAGGAAGGAACACTGTCATTCTTGGATATCTTAGTCATCTGCAAACCAAACGAACGGTTAGGCCTCAAGGTATACAGAAAACCAACACACACTGGATGACCTACTGGATGACCTGTGGCAGGTCACACTCTCTCAGCCTCAGGGGAAAGGCAATGGCAAACTCCTTCTGAATAAATCTTGCCAAAAGGACCCTATGATAGGTTTGCTTAGGGTTGCCATAAGTGAAGAAGACTTGAAGAAGAAGGCACAACACACAAAATCAAGTTTAAAAAATCAGGTAGTAGGAGATGAGAAAGAGCTTTGCTTGAGACCCCAGAGTGAACAGCAGCCAGTCAGAGTAGGACATACTGGGCTAGATGAATAATTCACAGGACAAGCAGCTTCCTATGTTCCTAAAAGTACAATAGCAGCTGTTTGCATTTTCACTGGGAAGTCTCCAAAGATCACAGTCTTCAATCTTAATATAAGCAACTTAAGTGAACAATCTGGTGAGCATTTCTTTCTGATTTGTGAATGCTGTGTTTGAAATACCTGACTGGGTTATTAAAAATTACCGTGTGTCAGCTGGCCTGAGTGGAAACCAAATTGTACTGCCTGTGCAAAGAAGGAACAGAGTGCTTCCTTTGCAGAGGTTAAGCTGTTCTTGTAGACTTTCCCTAATAAGAGCCAAAACTTCAAAGATCTGGGCCAGTGATATGGTTTTGTAAATGCTAGCATTTGAAATGGTACTTTGATTAGTCCCAATTTCCAGGTTTACAAAACCCCAGTTTGGGTTTTTGTTGTTGTTTCTTGACCAAATATTCTTTTTTTTTTTAAAGTCCTGTTGAATTTTAACTTGGAGGTGGATATTAGTTTCACTACAGGTTCTAATTAGAATATTCAAATCATAACGTCATAAAAATTGTTTTTCTAAGTAATGTTTTTTCAAAATCAAATGTATTTACATCCTCAAAGCCCCACATAGACTTAGGTTGGTGGAATGTATGGTTGTCCCATCATCATTCACCATTGGCAATACTGACTAACTTGAGGGAGGGGGGAGTTGCAGTCGAATGCATTCCCCATCCCCGACACAGGCAGCTATATCTTGTTCTTGACTGCTGTTGTAGCTGTGCAGTTCCAAATGTGTTTCTAATTTGCTTTAATTATCCTTCCCAGGGATAATGAGGCAACCTTTGTGAAAACAAACTAGAGAGGCCAGACCACACTCTGTGTTATAAGTAGTAGGGATCAGTATCCCTAATTTGCTTTAAGAACAAATCATATTGTGTGATAATTTCTTCCAGTTGCCTTTCATTGGCCAATCCAGAATAATAGGTCTTCTGGCTTGCAGCAATTAGTGACATTTAATTATCTCTTATTTACCATATATCATTCACATTGGGAAACAAAATATGGGTCCAGGTCTTTGGCAGAAACCTGCACAGAACAGCAGCAAGGAAATGTTTTTTTTTAATTGGCACATCAAAGTGGGCAGAGATGGTTATGTACTGTACAGAACAGTTCTGCAAATCAAACAGCAATACAATGAGTACATTTGTTTGGCTAGGATGGCTCCAGCAGACTAGTTTCTAGAGACTGCTAGAGTTTTGAGATTCCTTCACCACTAGTCTTGATTCCAGGGAATCTGAAAGGTGGCCCAGAAGCAATATTGAAGACCAAATCATGGCATTACTTGCAGTGAACTTCTTGTACCTGTACTCTAATCTCTCTGATGATTGGGCCGTTTATCCTAAGTTTTCTGAAGTGATGAAACTTCAAGAGAATGAAAATAAGAAAAATAATTCTAAAGCTCTCCACCCCCATTTTTTTCTAAGAGTGCCTGCTGAGATGTTTCCAAAGTGTAGACTGTGCTAATCCTAATCATGGTCATTATAGGAAATGTCTGCAAATGTCTGTAAAATGATTATTGCAGCAATAAGTTACACAAAGAAGTATTAGATATCTCCTTGTGAAATGTCCATAAAACTACTTCTGTTAGTGTAATTGAGCCGTTGAGACAGTTTAGATGAGGGAATAAAATGTGGATTGGTGAGCACATGTGCCAATTCACAGCAGCTGTCATCTGTCTCAACGATTTTTTGGAAGGGTTCTTGTGAAGACACACCCAACTAAAGGTGGCGGCAAGTTTGGGTGTGCAATGCCAGTACCCTGGTGAGACCAAACTCTTTTCCCCCAAAAAGTTCTGATGCTGAATATAGAGTTCAAAGAAGGGGGAAGTTTATTTAAATAACAAAAGTAAAGGGCTTTCTCCTCCCCAGCTCTAAAAGCTTGAAATAAAAGGTACTTTACAGTTTGAGTTTCAGCAATCTTCAGGGTGCCATCTCTCTGGGTTTGATCTTGGTTTGATCTCCTCACTCAATGGAGCTGGTGCAGGGTCTTTCAGCTCCTGATTCCTTTGACTCATTTGTTGTTGGCAACTAATTTGGCTAAATGGTGTAAGAAATGCCCCTCCTGGCTGTCTGGGCCTGTTTGACACCAATAAAACAGTTCCCTGCAAGCTCATAGCAAAGACTGAGCAAAAAACTAAAAAAACTTCTAGCTAAAACAGAGCTTCCTGGGAAAGAACAAACCAAACCTGGAAAAATGGAGGGGAATTCTTCAGCTCATCCCATTGCCCCTGTTAAACAATATTTTTTTAAAAAAACTAATTCCAAGGTTCAGAAGAGCGAGCAATCTTCTGCTGAAATAATGAAAAAAAGAAAGAAAGAAAGGCTGTTTCATCACCTGAGCACACGATCGCTACGGTGACAATCCAGCATGGCGGTTCTGGGATCTGACTTCTTAGCAAGCTCTGCCCCTTGTGTACATCCAACCAATCACCTGTCCTCTTCAGCAATGCGCTACAATGCGATTTGGTTGTCTTAACATGTCGGAGTGTGCATTTCCCCCGCAGTTGTAAAAAAAACTCAGGGAAAGCCGTGGAGGCTTTTGCCATGGACTTTCCTTGACTTTTGTTCCCCCTCCCTCTGAAAAGGACAGAACACTGCGGGATCCCATTTGGACACGTGGGATTCCATGAGGATTTATTTCACCATCTGGACTATCCCTTTGTCTCCCAGCCAGCAGTGAAGGTCAGACTGTTTTCTTCAGCTTTGCATTTTTTAGGGAAATGCCATGTGGATGTTTCTGAGTGCAGCTATTGCAACAATTAGGAAGCAAATTTTATCCAGGTGAAAGAAACAAATGAACCAGCCAACCAACAGTGGGATAAGTTTGTTGCTGTTGTTACTTGCTGTCAGATCAACTTCAACTTATGGTGACCCAATGACTGAGAGGCCTCCAAGATCATGAACTGGCCTGTTCAGGTCTTGCAAACTCTGGGCAATAGCTTTCTTGATTGAATCAATACACCTATAGTCTGGTCTTCCTCTTTTCCTGCTGCCTTCCACTTTACCAAGCATTATCATCTTTTCTAATGAGTCATATCATCCCATAATAAGCCCAAAGCATGATAGTATCAGACTGCTGCTGTACTTAAAAAATAATGCAATTTGACACCGCCTTAACTGCCATGGATCAACCTATGGAATTCTGGGATTCATAGTTTTGTGAGATATTTAGCCTTCTTTGTCAGAGAGCTCTGGTGCCAAAACAAACTACAAATCCCAGGATTCTATATGATGGAGTCATGATTGTTAAAGTGTGTCAAACTGCATTATTTCTGCAGTGTGGCAGCAGCTTCAGTTTGATCATTCTGGCTTCTAGGGAGCACTCAGGTTTGATTTGCTTTAAGACCCATTCGTTTGTCTTTTTAGCAGTCCACAGTATCCATAGAACTCTTCGCCAGCACCACATTTCAAATGAGTTGATTTTCTTCCTGTCAGCTTTCTTCACTGTCCAGCTTTGATGACCATACATAGAATGAGTAGTTATTCTTTATTCATTTACTTGGGAAGTAAATCATATTAAAATTAATGTTTAAAATGATAATTATTAAATAATGTCTTGCCTTTAAAACAATATTCTAGTCTCTCAAGGTCACCTGAAGTCTGTGATCACAGAGGGAAACGAATTATTGTATCCCAGGCCTAAGTCTGCCATTGAATATCTGTGTAAACTTGTCAGTGGTTTGCTGTCAGTGCAGTCTACTCAGTGCAACTGCCTACTCAGAAACTGAATAAATGAGGGTAATCCCCAAGCAAGTGTGTATAGGATTGCAGCCTTAGATAGGTTTATATTGAACATCCACTTTCTGCACATTGATGTGTATGTGTTAGTTCTCTTAAGAGCTCGGACCTCTGTTTAGATTTAAGTGATGGAACATAGGACAATAGACACTGCTTGGCACATGGTGATGGCAGCTTTCTAGCACATGTATCTTATTTTTTCTATGGTCATCTTTGCCATGTACTGGATTTGGTCAACTGCTAATGTTCATATGAACTCCAAATGCCAATTTCTGAAATGTCACATAAAAATACTAGAGTTCTTTGAGAGAGACAGAGAGACTGGACAAGTGATTAGCTTGAATTGAGGTGTTCAGTGACACAAGAAAAATATCCATATAAGTAGCTTCGTAGGACATAGGCTTGCACATATGGGTGTCCTGGCCCCAGCAGTAGCCTCTTAACTAAACTCTCATTTCAGAGGGATTTTTTTTCTCTTTAAAGCCTCAGGGAACCAACAGGCTTTCTGTCTGGTTAGTGACAGTTCTAAAGGTTGCCATGGAAATCTCACAGGCTCATCCCCTTCTCTGTTGAGTTCAGGACTCTCCATACGAAAGACAGATGGGCACAATGTTTTAAAACACAAGTTAGAAGAAAGACAAGTTAGAAGGTTCCTTCAGATCATGATTTTAGAATTCGAAGGGGTTATGGATGAAGACTCTTATCTGGTGTCACTTGTCCCACTTGGACTGATAGTGAAATGATGTAACAGGCCTAATTTTTTATATATATATATATATATATATATATATATTTGCCAGCCAAAATGTAGATATTGTAACAGCCTGTGATTCAGCGGACTTGGGTTCAATTCTGTTTTTTGCTACAGTCTTTCTATAAGATTTGGCTCTTTTCACCTAGGAGTCAGTTAGACGGGAGAATTTGTCATGAAAAATAGTGAATTACCTCCCTATCGCTACAGACTCCATTTGTGCCCATGCCTCATCCAAAAGTTTGCTGAAAAGGAAAAGTAGCGATTTGGCTGTTCACAAGGAGCTGTGCCAAAAAAAAAAAAAAAAAAAAAAAAAAAGGTGGCCGCAAGAGAGTCGAGTCCCAAAAACCTTCCCCCCCTTAAAAAAAAAACGGTTGTGGAAGAGCAATTTTCTGCTAAAAAATACCTTCGTTCTTTTGCTCTGCTGCTTTAACGATCATGCTGGCCAAATAATTAAATAAATAACAATGGTGGCTCCAGCATCAAGAGCTCTCCCTTGTAAGCCCACCCCCCTGAGGTCTGACCAATCAGGTTTCAGCCCTGCTGTGTCTGTGTGCCCTTTTTTGAATTGGTTGATCACACAACCAATTATGTGCTATTTCACTGACTTTTAAAAAAAGATAGGTAAAACCAGTGAAGGCTGTTATCACGATCATTTTGGAATTTTTAGGAGTTTTCAACCCCCCTCCTGAATATGGCGAATCATGTTGTAGCTCTGTGAGGACCACTAGCATTCTCCTTGAATTGTTTGAGGGTTTTTTTTTGTTGTGTAGCCAACCCCCTAGGCTTAGTTCTGCATATTTAGTATCAGAATGACACTTTCCTATCTGCTTGACCTAAGAAGAATTGTGATGTCTAGGGTTGTGGCCACATCTCTAATAGAGTATGCCCAGTGAACCTTTTCACCAGAACCTTAGTACTCTAATCCTAACCATGTTTATCTGGAAATAAATCCATTTGCTCTTATGTCTCTCCTATAGATGTGTTTACAAAAGTCAAACGCTAGTTTCTAGTTTCTTAGTCTGTCCTTCAGGTCATGCAGTGACTTCAAACTTCAGTAGAAATACAGTTTAGGCATCCAAAGAAAAGGGGCAGGCAGAGTTACCAAGGGAATGAAAACACAGCAAATACAAGAGTTCTTCATGCAAACAATTTCCAATGTTCACTCTCTTCAATGCTAGAAATTTGGAGATTGAATGAAAATTTCATTTGGGAGGACAGAATTCTTACTGGAGGCCCAGTGTTCTCATTTCCGTCCCCCCTGGTAGCTACACCATAGCTCAAGACAAGATGAAATTGCAGCATACAATGGCACAGTGCTATCAATTTCTTGGGGGATCCATCTTAATGGCAAAAAACCTCCTCATGGAATGCAAGAACCCTACCTGTCTAAATGGCAAGCCACATTGTTCCACCATTTTGTGAAGGAGGGCCCCCAAAACATCAAAAACTATGCAGTAAAAGCCTTTGTGGCTTTTCCCAGAGTTTTAGAAAAACTGCAAGGGGAATGTGCATCCCGCCCTCATTGGGACAAGCAATTCAATATGAATTGCTGTCCCATATGAGAGGAAGCACAAAGCTGATTGGCCTGATGAGTGTGGGGGGTGGGGCTTGCTAAAAGGGCAAGTACCCGATGCTGCCATATTTGATTTTTGCTTTAGCGAGTGTGTGCTAAGGTGAGAAAATGGGGTGTTGTTTCTTTACCTGTTTATTGCAAAGGCAAAATATTGCTCCAGAGCACAGTGCAAATAGTTTTTTTTTAAAGTTCAGCAGCAGCAAATTGTGGTAGGTAAAAACACGAGTAATTCACTTGTGGCCACCATGGACATGCAAAGCTTTTGCGGGGTGGGGGGGCTAAAGAACTGTCAGGACAAGTCGCAGCTGCTGCAAAATGCCATTACTGCAGGGCACTCCATTTGTGTGTGTGGTGGTGGGGCTTGTATAGTCGAGCTACACATTTGAATGCTCTAAACATTTTGGGAGGAGTGCTGGGTTTAAAGTATCTTTCCTCCTTAGTTTGTATGTATTTTCAATATCTTAGTGATATTCTAATACAGACACATAGATTTAAATGCAGGATCCTGGAGCAACCATTAACATGCTATTTAGCAAATAGGCATGTGGTAGAAAATATCTTCCATCTTAAATAACACAGACAATCTGATGGAATGCTAACTTACAGTTTTATAGTCTTCCCCTTTGTGGTTGCAAAATAAACTAGAGAAAATGTAGGAATGTTGTGAGGGACCAAAATCATATGTGCCATCGGCCTTAGAGGCAGCAGCTTTAGAACTCCTAAGTAGCCTGTCTTGTGAACTCTAAAATAGCTTTGCTGAAATACCTTTGTGAATTCTGATATGTCTAATGTGTGTCCTTGGCCTGCCCATAGCGAAAGCCTAGTGGTCTTGGTCTGCTAAGGCTCCACTCACATTTATAGGCTACTTTAACAGAAGTAATTCCAAATGACTGTCATGCGCACAACTACCCAGCACCACTTTTCATAAAATGCCTGTTTGTTCCTGTAAAAGCTTACATCACAGAGATGTTTTCCATTGTCATGGACACACCTGCTAGAATGGGATTACCTGAGTGGTTTTTAAACATAGGAAATGGGATATTGTTGACACCTTGACAAACCTCATAGAGGCAGTGGATCAAGCTATTGAGGCAGGGAACTGTTCCATCCACATCTGGCCCCTTTGATCTTGGAAGGCAAAACAACATACAGCATGGTGGAGTTAGCAGATTCTAGCTTTATAGGATTAATTTTGTGTTCACAAGAACCACAAGGTCCACGAATTGGAGCCAAGTGTAGGGAAGACTCAGGAAGGTCAGCATAGAATGGAGAAACAAAATGCCTCTATGTCCATGCTTAGCCCAATATTTTCTTTTTGGTAAAAGAGCTGGTGCTCTCACACAGATCCTTTCCATCACAATTATGATACTATTTTTCTTCACGCTTTCTTGGTTTTATTACCCTAATTTAGGAGTGCAGAGGCTTTTTGTTTTTGTTATTGGGAAACCACTGAAAGTCAATATTCTTTGTGAACTCCAAGCAGATGAAATCTACCTTCTGTCTGTCACTACTTTGGGGAGCAAGAAGGTTTCTAGAGCTTACACAGAATGGCTTCATTTTCAGATGCTGTTCCAAATGTACAAATGACCCCATTCTGATGTCCTCTTAAACATAGGTAAGAGAATTCCCCAAAACAGTAGTTCTGCTGAGCTAGCATGGTGTAGTGGTCTGGATGTTGGACTAAGACCCTAGAGACCAGGATTCAAAGCCTTACTCAGCCATGGAAACCCATTAGGTGACCTTGGACAATCACCCTCTCTCAGCCTCAGAGGAAGGCAAAGGCAAACTTCCTCTGAACAAACCTTGCCAAGAAAAAAAACCCTGTGATAGGTTTGCCTTTGGTTTGCCATAAATCAGAAATGTCTTGAAAGCACAGAACAAGAACAACTACAGTAGTTCTACTGTATCTCACTGGAGCATTTCTGCTAATGGCTGATATTCTGACTTTTAATTTGCTCCTGCATTAAAATGGGGCAAATAATGATGGACTACATGAAGACAGTGAAAGATGTTGCTGATTGGTATACTATGTGAGCCACCAACATTTGCTGGCAGGGTTGTCAACAGTGTGTTCCACCCCAGTGACATTTTAAAATGTTAGTTTAGTCACAGCTCTAGTCACTGGGCAATTTAATGTGTGTAAATATTCACATAAGCAGGAGTTGCCCTACATCTGGGTAAGGAGAAGCACATAACCTCCAAAGAATTTGTTATGAACCCTAAAAATAAAAATTAAAGATTCCCAGGGCAATAGGCCCATGTCTTTATAGGCCTGTCAGCAAATTATATCACAGATGGTATGAGAGAAATAGCTGTAATATTAACGTTTTACATAATCACACTTGATAAAGAGGAAATCACAGCACAGCAAATGAACTCATATTGGAGAGGAATGATCCCACAACTTTTAAAGATGTGAGCTATTGCACTTACCTTGAAAATGAGCTGACATTGCAACAAAGATGTGAGAGGTGATATGAAGCCTGGACACAACAAAGAGGAAAACATGTGCATAGTTTTTGCACCAAACACAGAGAACTTGAGAGAGAGAGAGAGAGAGAGAGAGAGAGAGAGAGAGAGAGAGAGCGCTGTATGAAGCTGTGCAAATATACTCTGAGCCCATCTGTGTCTATGTTGGGATGAAGATGCACTCTCCCCATCAATGTCACTTGATGGACTCATCATATTAAGTATTTGTGATCCCCCTTTTTTCTTCCCCTTTGCTCTCAGGAAACCAGAGAGAGATTTGCTCTTACTCTCCAGAAAGCTGTCATGTGATCCTAACCATGGACAACTCTCTCTCTCTCTCCCTCTCTCTCCCAGTGTCTCTGTCTTTCACTGTCCTGTATTTTGATTATCCCCTTACCCTTACTGACAGGATTCCTTCCCCTGCCTTCTCATTGCCAAATGACCCAGAAGGGAAGAGTTGCCTGGGCCCATGAAGAGCTATTTAACCTATTTTCATCTAGGGGTCTCTTTGGCCATAGAGTGACTCTTTGGTGGTTTCTTTTCCTTTAACAGGCTTAGCTTTCCTCTATTGTGCCTGATCACTGAGCAGAAATGCAGAAATTACTATCAAGCCATCCCATCTGACTGGTGCATGTGTTTCCACCCCCCTTTCCTTCCTTCTCCCTTTCTTTGATGACAGATCTGGAAGCAAACCTGTGCAGAGTAATGGGCAGTGCTGGCCAAGGCCTGACTGCTCTGCCGCATTGCCGGGTCAGCCTTGAGGATCCTATGCTGTTTTCAGGCCTGGAGAAACTACCTGTGGCTCAAAACCCTGACAGCCAGAGCTGGAAGTCCGTTGACAGCCCAAGCCCTCCAGCCACACCTGAGCAAACCCTCCCTGCGTTCTGCTTGCAGTACTTTGACATGCTCTACCCAGATGATAGCACCTGGGTCCCTAAGGGTCTGGGGGAAAGTCAACAATCCAACAGCCAAGGGGGTAGGGCAGAAGTGCCCAAAGAACCAGAGCAGTGCCCTATCATTGACAGTCAAGGTTTGAGCCTCACACCTGATATGGACTATTCAGCCAGCCTTCATCTAGAGGAACACTCCCTGGAGCAAGTGCAAAGTATGGTGGTGGGCGAAGTGCTCAAGGACATTGAAACAGCTTGCAAGCTTCTCAATATTGCCGCAGGTGAGTGACTTGAGCATGCTCTTCTCTTATTGTCTTGGGAGGTGCACTAGGGAAATCTCTGTGGTGCAGAAAAATGGTGTGACTACTGAGTAGATTTCTATGGGAGTTTAATGGCAGCAGATAGTGGTCTGGTAGGTCTTGTGCTACTTTCAAATCCTTATTTATTTTACAGTCATTCTAAGGTACTATGTTATTGGTTATAAAACCATGTTAATGGCGAAGTATAATCAACAGAATTGTCACCATGGGAATGAGCCCAAATGTCATTGGAGTTAGTATGAGCATATATAGAATAGGCCATTGCTTACTTTCTTGCTTTCAAAGAAGCAGCCATGTTAGTCTCTTGCAACATAAAAACAAGGAAGGGGGGGATTGAATGTAGCAGCACCTTTAAGACTAACTGGTTTTTATTTTAGCCTGATCTTTTGTGGATATAAACCACCAAAGTTTATGCTAAAATAAAAATTAGTTATATCCAAAAAGGGCTCATGCTAAAATATAAACCAGTTAGTCTTAAAGGTACTATCACATTCACTTTTTTTCTGCCCTTCCCTTCCTCCATTTTTTCTTGCTTTCAGTCTCAGTGACTTATATAATAGGGAACGTAAAGCAATCTTTAGATGATATCATGTGCAACTAACATCATTTATTTTTTTAAACTTTTATATGTTTTATATAATTGTGATTATTTTAATTGTATGTTGTAATTTTTATTTTTGTGAGCCACCTTGGGTCCCATTCTGGGAGAAAGGCAGTGTATTAATTAATTAATAAACTGAGATTTATTTTGGAAGAATAGCCTATCTAGAATCTCCTCTGTTAAATCATAGAATTATCACCAGTGCGTAAAACCTTTTCAAAAACCTATGAAAAGTCAAGCCCCTACTGAGTCTAGAAATTCCTGATCTTCCCATTTGGTCCCTGGAATAGGGAAGCAATTCAGAATATTGTGGATGAAGCCAGTGAAGTAGCCACGTGGACCCTAATGTCTATTTGCTGAATGCTGTCATCTTACAATCACTATTCAGGGTCAGACTAGATAGCCCATAAGACTCTGGGACTCTGCAAAGTCTTTTTCCTTTAACTCTTAGGCTTAGTCAATGTTCCTTACTAATCAAATTCTATGTTCCAAAAACATGCGATATGCTCATGTAAACAATTCTTTCTCTAATAACGCTCAAACTGTACCCAAGTGTTCCTAAGCTAGCTTGTCTTGTACTTTCTGAACTATCAACAATTGTTGCAAGGAAGGGAAGTTGCTGACACCAGAGAGAGGGAGGAGGGATTGCTCTTTGCATACTGTCATAACTGTATAAAAGTATTCTGTAGCCATAGCTCTTGCCTCTGACTCTTTGGAAGGTATTCCAGTCAGGCCCACCAGTGTAATAAAGCTCTTTTTCCAATCCGTGGGTCTGCCGTTCCATGATTTCTGCTACACCTAAGATTTCAAAGACATTCGTTGAAACACTGAAAGGTGTGATGTAAAATATATATGTTCAGAAAACTCAAGTCCTCCAGATTGTATAGTGTTTCATACATTTACTAGATTTATATTCTGGGGTTGGGCTTTGATAGTTTCTCTCATTTTTGCTGAAGTATGGATAAAACATGTATGTAGTCTTTCTAAATCCTCTAGGAAGGCAGAGGGCACAGATCCCACAACCCACAAAAAGTGAGTGAGAGTTGTACAAGAGCAGAAGCTTGTGCATTTTGGGATCTCAATGCAGATGTGTCTGTATGTCCCTTCAACTCACCTGTTGACTTATGGTGACCCCATGAATTTTATAGAATAGAATAGAATCTTTATTATGGTCATAGACCAGCACAGGTGAATTTTATAGGGTTTACTTGGACAAAGAATACTCAGAGGTGGTTTTGTCAGTGCCTTCCTCTGAAATATAACCTACAGCACCTAGTATTAATTGGTGGTCCCCCATCAAAGTACTAACCAGAGCTTACCCTGCTTAGCTTCCAAGATCAGATGGGATTTGATGCCTTTATTTAGACCCTATCTCAATGCAGATACTTGTCTGTTTCTTTTGACAAGAAATAGCGCAAGTACTACAATATAGATTTCTCTGAAGATATAAGGGGTTCAATTTGCATTATTAAAAAAAATGAAGAGATCTTGGGATTCAAAGGACATCACAGAAAGGTGCTAGAAGAAAATTTCACAGTCAGACACAGCTACTTGTTTGCAAGAGCTTTCTAGTCCAGTACTCTCCATTCCCACTAAAATTAATTATGGAATAATTCAAATGGATCCATGATATTCCTTTAAAGAAAAATATTTTAGAGAAATTGGAATAGGGGTGCTTGGATTAATTGGTGCTAGCATGTCTGATCCCCTTGCACTTGATGTTTAGGTTTCAAAACACAAAAAGAACTGGAATGCACACTCATTTCCCAATTACGTTGGGCAGCAATGATTCAATGCCTGCAGAGGGGAAAGGAATTTCATACTGCAAAGGTCTGTGTGCATGCACCAAGAAGAAAGACATGCTGCTGAGCTGGTCTAGTGTTCTTGTGTTTCCTGCCATTTCGGTTACGTCTTAGAGGCTTTAGAACAGTTTTCCCTATATGGCCCACTCCTGTTGATGTTTGACTAAACCCCCATTATCCATGCCCATTGGCCATGCTGACTGCCACAGATGGAAGCTCTAGAGCTAAATCCAAAAATAAGTCCCAACTAGAGTGGGCCCATTGAATTAATTGGGATTGTTAAATGAAAAGACATATGTGGCTCGCATCAAAAACTATAGCAGTAGACGATGAATGGGAAAGTATTACCTAGGTAGCTATCAATTGCTTGATTATGCAGAACAGTGCACACATATCAGAAGATGGGGAAGTTCTCCTTTCCAAGTGCCAGACACTTAAAATGCTTCTGGAAGTCATGTTCCATATGCATGGTATCTGGGATATATCTCCATTATTTCTTTTGTAGACCCAGCAGACTGGAGTCCAGGAAATGTCCAGAAGTGGATTTTATGGACAGAACACCAGTACCGGTTGCCTCAGATTGGGAAATCATTCCAGGATCTGTCTGGAAAAGACCTGTGTGCTATGTCTGAGGAGCAGTTCCGTCAGCGTTCCCCAGCATGTGGTGATGTTTTGCATGCTCATCTGGACATTTGGAAATCAGGTATCTAGTATCAGAGCAAATGGCACAGCTAAAAGATTTGGGCTAGAATTCATGATCGCAGTTACACCAGTGTAACTTAGAGTTATGCATTCGTGACTGATTCATTTTCATGATCCTTATGTATTCAATAGAGTAGAGAATGCATAGGGAATATGAAAATCGCTCAGCCTGGACTTACAGGGTAGCAGCTACTGTGAGTAGCAGGGATATGCTCTCCTGTCAATGGAGACACAGCATACTGATATCTCCTGGAAGCAGTGGGGTAAGAGCAGTGTGTGCAAACATGAACAATTTGGTGGCAGTGGCTTAAGGACCATAAAACCTAAGGAGGATACAGGTTGTGACTTCCTGGCTCATTTTCACGTTTTGTGACATTGTGCTAGGATTCAGTTTGATGGTTCACAGAAAGTCATTGGTTTAAGTTGGTGATGTATACGTCAGTGTGTGATTGAAAAGTTGGAAGGTAGATGGACCTTTGGCACAGCAAAGACTTGGGCTTTTGTACCCTTCTGGTTCTCTGAGCGGTAATTTTCCTGAGGTCCTATAGAACAGACCTCAGAGTAGAGAAACTGGGCCTATCAGAAGCTGCTAGATAGACCATCCTTTGACATCTGTTCTTGCTTTCCAGCTGCCTGGATGAAGGAAAAGGCTGCCCCTGGAGAGATGCATTACTGTGGTGAGCTCACTCTTGTCTAGGGATGTAAATCTTCATAAATTTCATTCTCATTGGCAAGAACAAATATGCTAACTGTTTTTCTTTGTGCTGTAAGTCTTCAAAAACTGCAGTTTTTGAGGGCTGTGTACTGTTCAGGATTTATTCTACCAAAAAACACATGTGGGGTTGTGCAGAAAATGGCATTTTCTGTGAAAAACATATTTACTGTGCAGTAAATCATGTTTTCTGCCAAGGATCCTTGCTTTCTGCCAAAAAAAAAAAAAGCGGGGGGGGGGGGGGAGAAACCAGGGAATTTAAATATTATCAATGTAGCTGGCCAAATGCCAGCCAACAGTGAAAACGCTTTGTAAGATGGCACAAGACTGTCAAGGAAGAGTCATGATGGACTTCCCCTTGACCTTTCCCTTGATAAAGATCAGAGTCTGGAAAAATGTATACTCTCCAGGCTGACTAGAGATTTATGGGAGCTGGAGTCCAATAAAGTAATTTCTTCAAATTCTGGGAATTAATTCAACAGTTTTAAGTGTGATTGTGCACATTCTTTTGCATCTTAGCCTATCCTTTGGTCCCACCACTTTCTGGCATGCATCTAGTGCAGATAGAATCATAGCATTGGAAGAGATCACAAGGGCCATCCAGTCCACGTGAAAGAAGACCTTGGTTGCTGGTAGATCTCAGGGTCTGGGACTCCCTGCCTAGGGAAACTAGGCTGGTTTCTTCCCTGTCTTTCTTCTGGTAGGCAAAGACCATTTTGTTGAGATAGCCTGTAGGCAGCTGACCTTGCTTGCTGCAGAAGGTTTTTTTTAAATGAAAATATAGACATGAGAGTATAAGAGATTGGGTATGAACACAGTATAACAATGACAACAACAACAAAAGGGAACATATTATAACGATAAATTTGGAACCACATGTGTTTTCAACTAGATGGCTGCTGTATCATTCTTTTACTTACATGTTTTTAAATTGTATATAAAATATGTATACTTTTATTCATTTTATGTATTTGTACAGTTTTACAAATAGTAAAGCCACCTTGAGTCCCATTTGTGGAAGAAAGCTGAGATATAAATCAAAGACAGAAATAAATAATAAAAGTAGGGTTGAATTTTTATTTTCTGTAATGTCCATTCCCTTGATTTCTGTATCTCTTGCTATAGGCAATGAAGAGAACTGGACAGACAGTGAGGTAGATTCATCCTGTTCAGGTCAGCCCATTCACCTGTGGCAATTTCTAAAAGAGCTTCTCCTGAAGCCACATAACTACGGCCGCTTCATTCGTTGGCTTAATAAGGAAAAAGGTAAGTGTTACTGATTGCATCTTGGAAATGCAAAGCAGTTTCCTGCTTTGAAAAGAGGGCTTTCATCATCTATTTCTATTTTGTTTTCAACATACTGTAAACTACCTTGGATCCCATATTGGGAGAAAAGCAGGATATAGATTGATCGATTAAATCAATCTGTCTGTCTGTCTGTCTCCAGGTTCTGTTTGTGCAACAAGGAGCTTCATTGCTGATAGTATTTGTTGGGTGTTTAGTTCCACCATTTTACATATAAAAAGTAATGGGATGGTGTCTGTTACCTACCCTGCTGCTTGATGTTGCTCACAGTTCATTCTGTGCTGTACCATTGGGCTTGTCTACATGTGGGGCAAAAACTCCAAATGGAGTTTTGCCCACATGCCCACACATCCTCCCACATCCCCCTCGAAGCACTGTGTATTATTTTGCTCCACAGGGACATGTCTTCACTGTCCCTGAGAGGTTTTGGCTTCTGCTGCCACCACCACCATGACCACTTTTAAAGCTCTGGAACCAGTTCCCGGCAGAAGGGAGAAGTTTTCTCCCTTCTCCTGGCTCAGCAGCACTGCCTCTGCCTGTTCTTCCACTTGCCCGTTGCTTCCTTGAAGTGCTTCCGTCTCTTTCTTCAAGTGCCTCTTCCTGCGATAGGCAAGTGGGAGAGTGGACGGAGGCAGGACTGCTGATTCAGGAGAAGGGATTCTCTCTCTTCAGCTGGGAACTGGCTCTGGAGCTTTAATATAGGTCGGACATGGTGGCGGTGGTGGTGGCAGTGGCGGCAGCTGTGGCAATGGATGAAACTCTGCAGAAAACCCTGAATCCTGCATACTGAACATCCTAGTACGATACACGGAAATGCTGTGAATCTGGACCATGCCACATGTGGCCAGATAGCACCAGATTTGGGGAAAACGCCATGCCACGTGTGGCCTGATCGCAGCAGCTTGGGGGCATTTGCATGGGGATTCGGGGCATTTGATGGTGCAGACAAGCCTATTATACCTCTCATGGCCCTAAGCATCCTTGTACTCTTTGGTTTTTGGGGCTGGTTGTAGTCAAGATGTTGTAACAGCCTCAAGGTTACTTTACAGTTAGAAGGAAGGCAGATCATAGTTAGAACAAATGACATAATTGGCTTTCTTGTTTCCCATGTTTACTTTCCAGGCATATTTAAGATAGAAGATTCTGCTCAGGTGGCCCGCCTCTGGGGAATCCGGAAGAACCGGCCTGCCATGAACTATGACAAGCTGAGCCGCTCTATTCGACAATATTATAAGAAAGGGATCATTAGGAAACCAGATATCTCACAGCGGCTGGTCTACCAGTTTGTACACCCTGTTTGAAAAGCAGAGCAAAAGGAACAAATACCAAAACACTGACTATTTGGTGCCTGGAGGATATCTGGAAACATAGAACCCCTTATCCTCTGCAATGTTTATTTTAACATGGAAGAGTTCGAGGGTTGGACAAGAGGCTGGGAACCCATTGGATTTAATCTACTGCTCTTCAAAGACATGTGCCTTGATTGAGTGGGGGAACAGGGAAGCAAATACACTTTTTTTGTCAAGATACAATGGCAAAAGAAGAAGTAACAGCTATGAAATGATGCACATACATTTTATTTGGGGGTCCATGGTTTTGTGTATAGGACATTTTCATCTATAGATAGATTTCTGTCTCTCGAACTTCATCCTATGGGAAGCCAAGAGAATGTGGGAATTTGGTGGGAGGGGAGGGAGAATGGTGGTGGTGGTGGGGTTAGTCAAGAGTATATCCAGTAGGTGTGTTTCTTCTTTTTCTTTGAAATTATTGTAAAAATATTGTGGCCAAAGAAGCAAGGTAACAATGTTTGAAACTTTGCTAAATCTACATTGTAGAACAAATCGTGGGGAACCAGAAAAGATCTCACATGTTCCAGGTGTTGTAATTAATATGTTTGGGACTTCATGGGATGGTGGATAGATCTCCAATGCTGTATTATTTCATCTCCTGCTGCATGGCAGTCTTATAAGCTGCCGTAATGTTTCCATCCCCTTAGCGATCATTTGCTTTCCACTTAACAAGCAGACAAACACTCAAAGAGTGCACCTTAAGACAAGAAAATTGATTCAGCCAATTTGGCGTGGCAGGTTGTAATCTGAGTGATTTGCTAATTCCTGCGAAGGACCTTTTGAGTCTTGGCCCAGTGGTTTGTGTGGGTTATTTTGGATACAAAACAGGAGTAATTCTTTGAGTTTCAATATAATGGTGTAAATGATTGTTCAGAATCTGGCTGACAATACGATAATGGGGTCTATGTTGATGAGAACAGAATGTAATTCTTAGCTTAGCTCAAGGGAGCAGGCCAGAAGGTCTATCCAGGCTTTTTTGTATTGGCAGACCAAATATATTTTCATATATGTGGCAAATGGGAGCAAGGACTGCTTCAGCTATTGTTAGCAAAGGGACAGAGCCACCCATTTGGCAGTGTGTGAATGAACCTTGCTTGAGAAGAAAGACAATAGGGCCATGTACAGCAGCCTTCTGCCAGGGCTCACATTGACCCAAGGCTAGAACACTTTGGCTCCTGCATGCCTGTTGAGGCCAATTGGCTGAGCAACTGAATGCTGCTGAGCAAAGCAGAGCCACTGCAAGGCTGCATGTAATGAGGTGGTGGCAACCACAGAGGTTGTTCTGGGGTACTAACAGAATCTGGACTCATGCACTGATGTCTGAGGAATGACAACCATCATAAGAACAGACAAAGCAGTAGTGCTTTTGCTGTTGACTTTCTTACAATGCAGTGCAGGTTGTGGTGGTGGTGGTGCAGTAGCTATGGTAATGCTGGAAGATGGAAATTGCCTCCCAGCCCCACCAGGTGATTGTATTATATTAATAATTCTCTGTCCCCCCAACAGTGTCAGCTCCCCACCTATAAAATGGGATTGAACTATGCCAAATTAGGCCAGGTGCACTTTGTAAGGCAATGACACTGAATGTTAAGGTGAAGGCCAACACAGAGTTAGACAGTACACTGTGGCACATTAGGAGGAGAGTGAGAGGGAAAAATGCTGGATTGTCCACCATTTTCTCTACCACAAATGATTTTTTTTCTTTTTCACTGGCAGGCTTCCTCCTGGAAAATCACCCAAACTGGAGTTGATTTTAGCAGCACAAAGCAAAAACAAGATTTATAGAAAAAAGGATCATGAAGGAAATAGCCAGAATGTTAGGGAATATGTACAGTGGGAATTATAATACACAGCATATTAACTCTAGTTCCTCTTTCTCTACTCCATAGTTTTAGACTATGTGTAATGTAATACAATTTTATTAATTTTTATGTTGACAGTGGCAGCCCTTGGGGGGCGGTGTAGAAAGGCTGAACTGCACCAGGTGACACAGTCAGGGGGAGGGGTGACATCAGTTTTAGTGACACCACAGTACGTATGTGGATATTCTTTGGATCTAAAATAAGTGTTTTCTTAAAGTACCAGACCAACTATGTTCCAGACATTATTTGAAGCTGCTAATCCAACTAATGATTGGCAATTTTCAGCTTATTTTCTGACAGGGCTCATGTGCATTTTAGAGCAGAAATCAAAAAGGTGAAGCTGCTCACTCTAACATTTCTAGTAAGATTCATGGAGAGCAATACTATGCATAAAGTTCAGTGGGACTTATTACCTGGCAAGCATGTATAGGACTGCAGTCTGAATCTAATCAGTACCACAGCTCTTGAACTGTCTCTCTTCAGAGATATGACATGGATATGATGTAACACAGCAAACCTTCATTTTCTATACTGTTGGATTCACTTTAGCAGAGGTCTCATAAATGCCTTGCCACTGTCCCCAACTTTGCTGTTTAGGTTTTATAGCAGGGTAAATTAATCCAGTTGACTAAGAAGTCAGTACCAGTATGTGGTAGTGCTTGTATATTGCCCCCAAGTTGCCATTTCCCAAGGCAAAAGAAGGCTTTGGAAGAGCAGTGGGTCTTGGCAATGGATAATTTGGGGTGGAGGCAACCACAGGACTTTGTCCTGTCAAGGTAGCAAACTAAGGGATGACCAGGGCAATACAGAGTTAACACAGTTTTGAGTTCAGTTTGATCTTATGATGTTGTTATGCTTTCTTGTTATGTGCCCTCAAATGAATGTTGACATTTGATGACCCTATCCTAGGTTTTCTTGACAATATTTATTCAGAGGAGGTTGTCATTGCCTTCTTCCGAATATACCCTGGTATCCCCTGGAGGTGTCCTTTCCAAATACGTACTAAGTCTGACCCCACTTAGCTTCCAAAATAGATCTGGTGCCTCCAAGGTACTCATACACAGAGTACTCTTTCATTAATCCTAGTACCTTTCCATTAATCCTAATCCTAGTTTTCTTTTCTGGTCAATTTTTGATGTCTGTATTGCTGAATCGTTGACTAGTTTGCAAGTAGCTGTAATGTAGACCAGCCAGCCAGCCAGCCAGCACAGCCAGTGTCTGAAAATTATGAGAATTACAGTCCAGTACATATGGGCGGCATCAGGTTGGGGGAGGCTGATCTATAGCAGTGCTTCCATGTAACTAGTTTATTCTTCCTCCTATCCAACCTACCTCCTAGCCTCTTTTTTAAAAAGTTTTTTTTTAAAGAAAAGTAGAGATGCAATGGAAAAACAAGTTGGTGGAAATGATGTACATTATGCATCACAATGGGCAGTGTTTTGAAATGCTTTCATGGTTTTAAGTCATATAGCTTATGAGTTAAATACAGAGTTTACAGTGGGGTAGGGGAAATGTTCACCCTCCAGATATTGAACATAGCTCCCATAATGTTTGGCCATTGGCCATATTGGCTGGTACAGATAGATATTAAAATTCAGAAACAGCTGGGAGCCTGAATGTTCCTCAGTCCAGTTTAGAGGCAAATCTTATGATGTTAGTAGTCCATATTAAAACAAAGCAAAAAAAAAACAAAAAACAAAAAAAACCCCTGTCCCATAAGATGCCTATTTTGGCTTCAGCCTTTACCTTGGTTTCTAGACTAATTTATATTTAAAGAGCAGGTGATAAAGATTTTTTTTTTGTAGGGCCCTTGGGAGCATTTTATTTTTGTGTATTGGAAGTATACAAAATTGCTAATGCTCCTGTTTGTAAATTAGAGTTGGACAGATTGGAGGGTCACTAATATCTTTGTGGTGAATAATTGGGAAGTGGGTAGGCAAGCACCTGGTAAACAAAGTAGCTGCTAGTAAGTATAATAAATGCTTAAACCAAATTGAGCCTGATGGCTATTATCTGCCATAATAAAAAACAACAAGCTTTCCTTCCTTCTTTTTCTTGTGGTAAATGGCACTTGCAGGAGAGGAGTTTAATGATGAGAAGAGATTTCTATTGATGGTAAGTTGCCACTTCTCATGAATATATGAATATATGTTGTTATGTGCAGTATGGTCTCTAGGAATGCACAGTACAAGGCTTGGGCATAAATTTATTGGGTTTGGTACAGCAGTGAGAAAATACACCTGTCCAGAATGGTTGTGTCTCAGAAGATTCTTGTTCCAAAAATAAAATGACAAAGGGAACTCTCTCATGTTCTCTGCTGTACTCTACTGCAACAGATGTACCTGTGAAACCTTTTGGATAGCTTTCAACAGTGTTCAACCTGTCTGAGTGAATTCATTCGATATTTTACCCTGAACTTTAAAGGACCTACCCAAGGTACTGAACCCTAGCTCCCAAAGGAGGTTTATTACCTTGGATAAATCATATAACACTTGGACTAGAACCCAGAGCAGACTCAACACTGCCACCGTCGACATGGAAGCCACTAGCTTCCACTTGTTCAGAACTGGTATGTTATAGCTGTTTCTTGGAGCCACGTAACCAGATACAATGCAAGGCTTTTCTGCCATTGACTATGGTAGCTATATAACAGAGGGAAGTTTGAGCAACTTTTCACACAACTATAGTCCTTGAGACAGCCAGTTGCATCTGCTTAAATTTTCTCTTGTGCACAGCTGTTAAAACTCTGTTTGCAGTTATTTTCTATTGCATCTTTTTGTCATCCTGAGCTCATTTTGCATCCCCGAGTTGTAAGGACAACAGAACCCTTTCCATTACCTGTGTTGACAGTAATGAGGCTGAACACACTATGCATGAATAAAATAATCCTTTTATTATTGTTTTTCTTAAGTATAGTTTTTGCTCTTTATGGAAGAAGAGGCAGACTGGCATGACACAGATACATTATTCTCCATCTGCTAGTATGTAGCTTTGCTGACAGCAACATTAGTCTTTAACTTAATTCAGTCTTCCTTAGTACCACAGGGCTTTAATAGGAAAAAAGGATGGGGGTCATAGTTTTATTTCACCTCTTTTTTCATATCTGGCATTCATTCTGCTTCCATTGGGCCACATAATGAATATAGTAAGTAGTGTTATCACTGCTTTTCATGAGCACTTCCAGCATGATGGCAACTCTGCCAACCTATCCATTTCATTATATAGAGGTAGCCACGTGAAGGAGTGGATTTGCAAAGAATCTGCATCAACTCTTAGCATCTTGTTGCAAGCAGTCAAAAAGTCATTCTGGGACCAGCATGCTAAAGTCAATGGAGACGTTGTTCTCAGCATGTCAGCCTCTACACAACTGTCTCCAAGTGTGTTACTGACAGTCTGGAAACAGACATGACTGCCATTCCAGAAATGGGCGTGAGAATCACGGGTCCTCTCAATAAGCAAAACTCTACTTCTGTCTGAGGACTGGGATGGGGGGTGGGTAGAGTGCAGTGGGGGTGCCGAAGTTATGTTTGCATTTTTACTACCTTGGTGGCATTGCAAGAATGGTGGTGGAAGGAAGAGGCATATTTCAATGGGAAATTATTTCTGCCAGGAGTAAGGCTTTCTGCAAATGCTCCCTCCTCATCCTTATTATATATCATCATTTTCTTTTGTGAGTCTCTTAATTGAGAGAGGCCAGGATGTGACTTCGTAGATCCACTGACAGCCCTGCCAGCAGGTCCAGGAAGTAGTGCTTTCCTTTCTCATGCAAACCCTGCATTCCTGCATCAGGATGGACTCCCCTTCTTTCCCACCAACCCTCTCTACCATCTGAAATTTTGTATGGGAGGGTTTCCCAGACTTCTGGAGCAGATACTGAGGATGCATGTGGGGAGCTGCTTTAAGGCTCTGACTGGGTTTTTTCCCATCACTGGATTCTACACAATTGGATTCCTCAAGCTCTTCTATCACATCCCCCTACTAAGGAGTCATGAAAGTTCAAATCCAGTGCTTTCTATGCAGAGCAAGACAATGTGGAATTCAGTGCCTCATATAAAAACTGAAGCCACCCTACCCAGATTGACTGGGGTCCATTCAGAACATTGCAGTGGCAGCTTGTGGCTTCTGTGTCAGTGGAATGGTGAATCTGCTCTTGGTTTTACAGTAGCTAACCAAGGTACTGAACTTATTTTGGGGATAAGGTTCAGTACCATGATCATTCCTTTAATGTTCAAACTACAACCTAGAGTGAATTCCCCACCCCACAGGCATGGAAACCACCAGCTGCCACTAAAACATTCAGAGTGTATCAAAGAAAAACAGAATTTTCTCACACTTTTTGAGTCATACAGTCTTGCTGTCAGACAAGACAGAGGTTGTTTTTTAGCATTAGGTTTGAGTGGGAGGTCAAACTAAATCTTCAGCTGGAAATCTGTGTAAAAGGGAATTTAGGTAGGAAGCTCTGCATCAGCCACAACACTGTCTTCTTGTTCACCCCTGTGGCCTGATCAATCCCGGCATCAGAGCTCATCTTGTAAACATGACAGCTACATCTACATCAGGAGATGTTAAGAGTACGAGAATCAAACAAGAATTAAAATCCATATAACATTTACATAGATCAGTCATCTTTTTTGTATACACAGTAGTACAGTCACAATATATATATGTGTGTGTTTATATATATATATATTTACCTTTTAGTTTTAAATTACACAATCAATGTACAAAAAAACAGGTGCATTGCTGAGACGACAGCATTCCCCAATTTTTTTTCTTAACCTAACAAAACAAAACAAAAATTGGAAGGTCGGAAAAATCTCATCTACGTTATCCAGTATGCAGCATGTTTTATTCATATAGGAATTACACTTGGTCACTGGGTCCAATAATTTGTAAGATAAACAGATTGCAGTCAAGGAGGAACAATTATAGATGTGCATACAGAAGCCAAGGGACTGTTGTGCAATAGGCTGACTAGTGACACCTAAGGAAAGACTTTGGGATTCATACTATGAAAAAGGGAGCATGAACTAGGATAAAACTACACTAGACATAAACCCCTATGGGGCCCTGGGAGGAGAGATATGTAAAAGGGCACCCTTAATCAGAGGAATGCAGCCTGCAACCAGATACTGAAAAGGAGACTTCTAGAAAACAGAAACAAATGTCATGAGATGGGATTAAGTGAAACATGGATTAACATGGGATTAAGTGAAAAGAACAAATTAGTAACCCAGTTTCCTACAATGTGGCTCAGGAAGCTGGGAATTGATAACCCAACACATCTGGGGGAAAGTTGGGGAAGCCTGTTTTGGTCAATGGGAGGTAGCTGGATGATGGATTTACCTGATTCCATCACTTCAAAATATGTCAATCAAAGATGGGACAAGCCCAACTGATGTGCAACATGGATGATATGCAACCATTTATAGAAGAGATTATGTGCTATTGTGAAGAAAGGGAATTAGGAAAGGGGCCACCAAGACTTCACTCTAAACTATTTCATCATTAGCCTTTCTAGTTTCATAAACAAGAAAAGACTGCAAGGGAAACATATATTTTGAGTAAAGGAGAAGGAAGACCGAGAAGATAAAAATAAAGAGACAAATAAATGATAATTCTGGCTTCCATCCTTTGGGGAAAGGAAAAACTCCTACTTAAAAAGGCCTGTGTGGAATAAGCTATTTTTAAAAACCCACCAAACAACTCCTGAATAAACAAATCTGAAAGAATATCTTCAAACACAAGTTTTAGGGGGCACACAGTTGTTCTCAAAGGTTATCAAAATTATACTCTTAAAGTGGGGATGGGCAAGAATACCTTCAAACACAAGTTTTAGGGGGCACACAGTTGTTCTCAAAGGTTATCAAAATTATACTCTTAAAGTGGGGATGGGCAAAGTGTGGCCCTGCAGGTGTTGTTGGATTTGGACTACCATCAGGCCCAGCCAGCATGGCCAAAACTCAGGGATTATGGTTGTTGTGGCCTCATAGATCTAGAGGGCCAAAGGTGCCTCATGCAGCTTTTAAAACAATTGCATCTTATTCTACTTCATCAGTATTGTTTTCAGGAACTATCTTCTTTCTCTTTTGATCATCTGCTGTAATTTTTCTTGATAGAATGATCTCTTATTTATATTAGGTTGCATCAAACATAATCATTCCAGATGTAAACAGATGTTCCTTCCATACAAGAGGCCACTATGTTGGACGTACCCCATGAGTTTCTATATCCTTTATTCAATGAGTGTTGTAGATAACAAGAAGAATCTATGTTGCCACCACCACCTTCATCACCATGATGGTGATAATGATTAGATACTTTCATACTGCTGTATCAGTGACTAGGAGATGAAATATACAAATATATTTAAGGATACTCCACTATGAAGTTCTCCTGTACAATCTCTACAGAAATTAATAGAAATTATGATCAATGGGTATGTGGCCCAGAACTTCTCAGTGGATCAACTACTCTGTTGGCCAGTAACTAGGTAGTAAAAGTATTTTCATTTGTTTCTTTATTCACATTTTAAGGACTTAGGTTCAGGTCCTGTTCTCAGGTAGGGCAAATCCTATTTGGAATATTAAAATTACTAAGCATGCTGAGGACACTTGAAAAAAGGGTCCCCATTTATTAGCACAAAAAGATTACTGAAACTGAAAGATGTTTGAATCCCAGTTTTAAACATCAAGGATCTTTTTGGCCAGACATTGTGAAAGAAACTATCATCCTGTCCTAGTTTCCCCTGCTGTAACATGTGCCAGTGACAAAAGTTTTATCTTGAGCTAATTGTCAAGGATCCGAATGGAGAAAGGTAGCAAAATACCACATTAGTATCATTTAGGATGATAGAACCTACAGATCTACATACATAGACCTTACAGGCAGAAGATATTTCAAGAAACATTTTCTGATCTCCAATATAAACAGATAGTAATTTTACTTGAGTAAGTCAGATTTTTCTCATTGTGAAAGACCTTAAAGAGTCAGATTTATATTTGACAAATCTAACCTCTAGTACCCACAGATATTGACCTCACTTACAAACCTAGGAATAAAGGAATTTCAACAGACACATGCTGGCTTTTAAGTTCCTTTCTTACATTTCATGCAGCTGCTAGATCACTTAAGTCCTTTTTAGTTCCCAGCTGCCACTGCCCTATTACACCAATTAAATGTATATAAGTCTTAATTTAACAAGCACCCATTGATTCAGTGAGTCTATTCTAGTAGTGACTAACAATTAGATTTAGGCCTTGTCCAACTAGGAAGACATTTCTAAACAGATTTGGTTTAGAAACCCCAGGACACCATTACGGGAATTCCTCTTATCCATCTATCCTTCTGCCTCCAGAGACCTTTTCACACTACACACTTATAGCACTATGATTCTACTTTAATTGCCATGACAACACCCTATGGAATCCTGGGATCTGCAGTTTAGGAAGAACTATTTAGAACTCTCAGCCACAGACCTCTAGTGTTTCCACAAACTGCAAATCCCAGGATTCCACAGGAAGTTGCCATGACAGTTAAAGTGGAATCATAGTGCTATGATTGTGTTGTGTGAAAGGGCTTAAGGAACACAGCATCTTATTTTATACTCACTGATCTCTGTACATTCCTCCTAGACTTCAATCACTTGGCTGCATCTGTCTTTGAAATATGTTCAAAATCCGTGCACAAATTTGGTTGTAAATGTCAGTTGCACTTCTCCATGTAACTACTGGTTTCTTCTTTCCACTGCTTTGGGACAACATTTGTTTGGCACCTCTGCCAGAATCTATCACTAGCCCATGTCATCTACTGAATGCCTTCCAAGTCATATGCCACACTGTGATTCCACACTGATGACTGCATGCCTCCTTCATCATGCATTTATGTACACTGATGGTCCCCCTGCTCCAGTTGATAGCAAGATGCATTCTCCAGTTCAATCCAGTCTGCATGATATTATAAAACCAACTGCATGATATTAGAAACCAACTTGTTAGTACTTGATATTACAAATCAACTTCTTAGTACTTTATGGAATGCTCTCCTTGGCTTTGATTCTATTCAAAGATAAGCTTCCAGTAGCATCCCAACCAAGTGTAGCTTAACAGGTCATCTGAGGAAAAAATACCTGTATGTTCAAGAAACACACTGGAGACCGTATCAAAACAAACACTTCTTTGTCAAAGGCTGGTGGCCGGTCTGAATGTGACGGCAGCCATTAGCTTTCATAGATTTGCATCTCATTGCTCTGCTGCCTCAATAGGTATCTCTTAGACTGGAAACAGCAGAGAAATCTTGTTATGCAAATATTTTGAAGGGATGCGTCTGCTCCACCACCACCTGATCAGATACCCAGTGATGCAGTCCAATTCCTCAAGAGAAGCTGGGAGAAAGGAGCCAGTGAGGTACACTTTGATAATTTGCATAGGGTGTCCATCTTGAGCTCAGACCTTGTTCTGTCTCAAGTCAGTAGAATGAAAATCCACATCACGCTTCACTCTGATGAGGAAAATGGGAAGTCATGCCTCTCTGGAGCGAACCTTTAATTCACAGCATACACATACAATACTCCAGTTAATACAATGACTCCAGGATATTACCTGGACGATAGAATATTACGGCACAAGAATACTGGGACATCACGGAGAAGGCAAAAGGAATCTCTGTTTTGCTTTTCAAAATAAGGAAAGAAAATGAAGAAAATACAGACCAGGTGGAGAGGAATAACAAATCAAAGTGTGTGAGTGTTATACTTCATTTACTCCTTATTCTCGCTTGCTTCAAATCTATTCAAAGAGAGTGAATTGGATTGGCCCCAATAGCTAAAGTGCTGGAAGTTTCAAATAGTTCAAGCCAATTGGAAGGTGGCTCATCAATACATTATCCTTAAAAACCAACCAATCAAAGTCTTGTTGGTTAGGCTTTAAAGGCTTGAGGTATTGGCTTTCACTTACAAAACAAGCCCTCAATAGACAATGTCGACCTTTCGTTTCTCATTATTTCAAAAAAAGGTTAAAGCGACCACAAAATACTCTTCAGCGATGGCTATTAAAAAAATAAAAGATTGGTTGGAAAATATGTTTAGATCTCTAACTGTGCTGAGTGACCGGACGGCAAGATGGCTACTTGGCTGGCAAAGAGTAATGGGAGTTGACAGAGGGTTGGTTTGTTTTTCTGACAGCAGTGACGAGAACATGACAGAACTAGATAGACTCCACATAGTTAGCTGGATAAAGACCAAGTTGCCCGTTGTCCAGACGCCCTTTGCACCACCCTTGTTCATCTTCTTCACCTAATTTGGTTAACTCATCACCTACAATAATAACAACAAATAAGAAATTGGGGGTTTAGCATGGGACACCATCCTTGTATAAAGAATATATAAACAATAATCTGTACACAATGAGCAGGTGCTTCACCTTTTCCCTAATGAACTTTGGAAGCTGGTGCTAGAATTTTACAAAGACAAAAAGGGGAAAAATCGGCTTGCTGCCTGAATTCTACTGTAGATCCAATTATTTTTTAGAACTGATCATTGCTAGGACACATATAAGCTAAAAGCCATATATAACAGTTTTAGGAAAAGTCTCTTAAAGAACTGGGCACTTTGCCAGAATACTCCTGATCTTTGTTCTACACAAGGACTAATGGTTTCATTACCTTCTTACAGTCAAACCAGATACCAGATTTAATATGTTTTTAAAAGAAGTGCCTCCTTAAGTGATGAAAGAATCTGCTTGTTACAGCACATGATTTTCCTCATCTATGCATCTTGCATTTAGTGTTTTGTGTTAGGCCAATAAGAAGTGAAAACAGGCTTGATTTGCAAATCTGATTGCTGAGGCATGTATCTTTCAGGAAATTTTAGTATGGGGGGAAACAAAGGGTTAATTGCAGTTTGTAGTAGGGAAAATGGATTATTCAAAGGGAATATGTATTATTCTTAATATCTAGTTTGACCCTCAGTAACCCCAGCTTACCATATTTTTTTGTCATACCTGCTTTGAAACTCAGTTCATCTTGTTCCTGCCCATCGTAATCATACAGAGCTCGTACACGCACACCTTTTGCAGCTGACTCTTCCTCAAAGGAGTTGGCACCACCATTGGCTTCACTGGAGTTGTAGGTGTTGTTGCCGCCCTCATCATCTGACCACTCTGCAGCGTAGGCTTGGTTACGGTCATAGCTGCTCACACTAGTAATGCAATGTGGTGTCATGAGAACTGATACTACAGCATAAAGTTCTCAGATATGTTAAACAATGCAGGATGGCACTCTGCTCCCATTAGGCCTTATGCCCAATGACTCCTATTCTTTTTTGGTACATCTTTTAGGGGCTCAAACTGGAGGAGGCTTGGTGTACTCACCTGCCACGGTCCCCAGCCTGGGCTGCTGCCTCCCCGCCTGAACCAGCACTGGATGTGTTGCCTCCTTCATTCTTTTTAGGTTTCTCTTTCTTTGCTACTGCTTGCGTTGCATCGGGATTCCAATCCTGCAGACAAAGGAATGCCATACTGGCAGCTCTGCAGTGATTCTCCTAAACCCCAATTGCACTATACACCAAGGCCCTGCCATATCAGGCTAACAGCTCCTCTGTTTCCTACAGGGACCATCTGGTACTTCTGGGGAGAAAATCACAAGCTGGGGATGAAGCCAGCCACTATTTCCTGTTGTTGCTCCATAGCACCAGTCTTTTATTGCTAACACACTGTCTTTCTGAACATCAAGGTTTCAGATAGACATTGTGGTCACTGATAGATGACCATGAGTAGTAGCCATTGAATCAACAAACTACAGCCTGTCCATGCAACTAAGGGACAGTTTAAGGGGACAACTTCTTACCTCTACCTGAGGCCAGTTCATTGGCATCCCTGGGCCGCTAGTGTTGCGGAACCACCGAAGGTCTTCCTGCGCATCAGCCATGCGGATGGTCTGTTCCAGCTCACGATAGACTTTAGAATAGCTGCATGTTATAAACAGACATACAAACACGCATGCTTCTCTCATAACAAGACATCACTAAGGTGAAAAACCACCATGAGGTGGCAGAACTGAGTGGCAGAATACATGCTTTGCTAGCAAAAGGTGATAGACCCATGTTACAAGTGGGAAAGACATCTGCAGAAACCTTGGAGTGCTGCTGCCAGTCAATATAAATAATAACAGAACTAAATGGTCCACTTGTTTGACTTGGTACAAGGGTGCTTCCTATGTTCCTAATCCAGAGATGGGGAACCTGTGGCTCTCTGCATGCTGTTGGATTAGAACCCCCATCACTCTGGCCACTGGCTATGCTTGCTGAGGCTGATGGAAATTAGAATCATCATCATCTGAAGGGTCCCAGGTTCTCAAGCCACGTTTTAAAAAATAAAACAGGAAATCTGAATTCTCAAATTGTTTGAAGTAAACACAAGGGGGCACCAGTAGCATACATACATTTGCTGACAATTGTATCCCACCCACTCCCACCCCAAAGTACAAGGGTGCTTCCAGAGGAAGCATTTTTTTGTGCAATCACCCTTCCTCACTCACCAAATTGTATAGAGGTATGGGTGGTTCAGATGTCATAGGTTTCCATTTGTAACCCTCCTGCATTTCCCACCACATCTTCTGGCTTCCTCCAGCTTTTTTCTTACCACAGATAATGTTTTAAGGAGAAAAAAATGGAATAGCTGCATAATATATTTTGACTGGTAGCACTAAAAGGTGTCTGTCAGGAACCATCCAGGAAGGTCAAAGTGTGGCTGGCATGTGGTTAGTGACATATGCCAGTATAACATTGATGTCTATCTTTTTTTGTTGTTCTGGATGGAGAAATTCAACACTCCCACATGCAGTGACCACCAATCCACACTGTCTCATGCTGGCCAGTGGAAAGTGGGGGACAGATGATGAGCGTCCAGCGATGTCCCTGTAGCCAGATGCAAAATGATGAAGGCTTTCTACAGGATCTTCCAGGGGTCTTCTAGAAGTCCCAAAGCATGATATTGTCATTGTGCTATAGGTATATAGCTGGACATTCTTCCTCCCACATGCCATTGCCCACTGCTCACTAAATGGCCATGTTGGTTGGCCCCAGAATGAGACATGTAGGTTTTGAGAAAAATGAGAACTTTACACTCTGTTACCCGATGCAAGATCATAGCCTATATCTTATATCTTAATAAGTCTCATCTGTGATCTAAGCATCCATACTAGTGATGTAAAATCATTTATCTAAGAACAGATCATCCCCATTATTATCAGTGCTTGGAAAAATGGTGGTGAAGCACTGAAGGGGAGAAGGATAGCCCTCAAGTTATTTGTTGCCAATATTATTTGCCTGTAGCCTTTGTAATGCATAATCCCCCACTTTCCCAGAAATTATTCTGGTGGAGTTTGAGAGGGATTATGAGATCAAGCATGAGACTCTTCACAGTCTAATAACACAGCTTCCCGCAACCCTTGCCCTCCTGAAGTGCTGGACTACAATACGAGTCATCCATTGCCAACATAGCTAATGGCCTCACAGGATCAGGTGATGAAAGTTGCAGCCAAACTTATCCAGGGGAACAACAGGTTGGGAGAAGCCACAATATGTAATAGGCAAAGTTACACAGGATTGGATATTTGCAACTGGAGTTAAATTATGTTTTTTTCTTCAAAATTTCAGTCTGAGATTTAGTTCATATATACCTGTAGATACACTCTTACAATGGAGGGGAAATTACTGAATCCCATGGCTAGCATCCTGTTCAGTAGTTTTGAGATCGTCAGTCACACTGAAGACCCCATTATTTTTGGGATTCACATTTATGGTTGTTAATGACTGAATGTGACTCCAGAACCCTACATTTTCAGTCTGGCAGCACACCAATCAAAGGGTTTCCAAGGTGCTGCAGACTGAGGCACTGGGAAATGATGTCTGCAATGCTCTCCTAGTCATGGGGTGTGTTGAGAGGTGTTCTCAATAAGCCTAGAGACCAGGAGAGCACTGTGGGAGTTATTTACCAGTGCCCTGGTCTGCAGTACCTTAGAAACCCTTTGGCTGGGGTGCTGCCTGGCTGAAAAGGGAGGTAGCCTTGTCAGACTCTGTCATCTGATGGAGCTCTGTCATCACAGGTACATCTGATGATGCAGGATCGCAGCCCATGTTTACACAGTTCAAATACTGCAAGAGCTTTATTTGTGTCACTATTGAGATGCTGTTATGCCAGAAACTCGTTTGAAAAATGCCAGGCACAATGCAGGCACTTGAGGAATAGATACTGCAACAAGTAGTACAATTTGATGCAGCTCTCAGTGTGTCTCACAGAGCAACTTCACAACCCAGAGACTGCTAGACTAATCTTGAAATGGTTACTTTTTTTGGACTAGAACTCATGCAATCCCCTAATCAGCACTAGTTGTGGGAGCTGTGGTCCAAAAAAATAACTTTCCTAAGATCTGCAATTATGTTATGGCCTGAATCCTATTGATAGTCTTAACTAGAATCGATCCCTTCAATAAGTTGTTAAATGATATCAATACTTACGTAAATACTTACCTAAGTACCACTGATTTAATGGATCTACTCTGTTTTAGGCTATCAATAAGATTTGGAATTATGTGTTTAGATGTTGTACTGGATCGTTTTTCAATTGAGAGTAAATTTACAGGTACTTCTATACATGAATGAGAATGATGCCCCCTGCCAGCAGCATTGAAAAATGCACTGGGAACTTGTTACTTGACTGTGTGGGGACTCCATCCTTCACTCCAGTCCTCTACAGCTAGATTTTCGCATGCAACAGGATGAGATGGATAACACAAATGGTAAAAGAGACTATATAAATTACCACCACTGCCATCACAACCAATCAGAACATTGGCCCAGAGATTACTGGACTAGAATGTTTTTCTCAGGTGCACTAATTTTCAACTTGCAGGGAAAGCTTCCTTCCAACTCTCATCTCATGGGGAACATTACAAAATTGTATTTCCCCTGAAGTGGTATAATCCATTTGCCATCTAAGGTAGAGGTGGGGGACATGTGTCCCTCTGGATCTTGTGGGGTTGCAGCTCTCATTGGCTTTCACCACTAGCTATGCTGGTTAGGTCTGATGGGAATTGCACACCGGCAACGTTTAGATGGCCACATATTTCCCACACAGGTGTAAGGATCTCAAACATTCCTTCTGCGACGTCTGTCACTATGATTTATTGCCAAATGAATTATCCAGGTCTGAACACCTGGACACTAGCATTTTCAAGGTTGTGGTCACCTCCAGACTTGGAAGACATTTTCTTGGACTATTTTTATTTCTTTTAGCTGAAAGGTGCTATAAGAATGCATTCAATCACTGCAAGCCAAACATCACTGAGGCTCAGCCAAAACGGAATCCTTTGGACCATACTCATCATAGAATCATGGAACTGGGCAGGGGTTTTAAAAGGCTGTCTCCACTCAATTCCCTAGTTAGTGCAGGAAATCCAGAGCTAGAAGTCTGGAAGCCATGCCTTATGAGGAGCGGCTTAGTGAGCTGGGTATGTTTAGCCTGAAGAAGAGAAGGTTAAGAGGTGATGATACCCATGTTTAAATATTTGAAGAGATGTTGTGTTGACAATGGAACGAGCTTGTTTTCTGCTGCTCCAGGGACTAGGACATGGAGCAATGGGTTCAAACCACAGGAAAAGAGATTCCACCTAAACATTAGGAAGATCTTCCTGACAGTAAGAGCTGTTTGGCAGTGCCTTGGAGTGTGGTGGAGTCTCCTTCTTTGGAGGTTTTTAAACAGAGGCTGGATGGCCACCTGTCGGGAGTGCTTTGACTGTGTGTTCCTGCATAGTAGGAAGTTGGACCAGATGGCCCTTGTGGTCTCTTCCAACTCTATGATTCTAACCCAAGGGGTGGCTGTTCAGCCTCAGTTTGAAAACCTTCAGTGAGGGAAAGCCTTCTCCCCAGGGAAAAAGTTCTACTGTTGAACTGTAGGGTAGACAGAGGTGAAAGCAGATGCATGAACCAGTATTAGCATGAGGTTCTCCTGCAATACCTACATTACACTGTATGTTCTTTGCTGGCATTTTCCCTCATGGTGCTGTACTAGGGACAAGAAAACTTCCCACAGAGACATATCCAGGGATAACAAGGAAAGAAAACAAGACTGGGGGATGGGTCCCAGTCCCACCAACAGAGCAACACTATCAAACTGGAGAGGTTTCTGCTCTCTGCTGCAGAGTTTCGGTGGAAGGTGATGATATACCTGCTGTTCTCTGCCAGGTTCAGGTGTCGCTTGATATCTAAAAGCACCTCCTTCAGGAAGTTGAGCCTCTTCTCTTCAAATTGCTGGCACTGCTCAAAGACCTGCTCCATGCTCTCCATGTACTGTGGGGTACACTTACTCAGCTCTTCCACCACCTTCTCGTACTTCTCCTGGGTCTACGGGTGTAACAAAGAGTTAAGGTTAAGATTCCTTTACTGAGACCTTATTCCCCATTCCACTCAGCAAAGACTCTTCCAGACAACTTCATGGGCCAGGTATTCAGTGTAGTCCCACTGTTTGTCTAGTCCCACTGTTTGTGGTACTTTAAAACTGATCTGCATCATTTTCAGAGCTCTCTCTCTCTCTGGCTTTTCTTCACAAATGAAGATTCAGGAAGCCTAAGCAAATTCACTTATAAAGTATGTTCCATTGAATTAAAGGGGGCTTCCTCCCAATAGTTGTGCATAGGATTGCTGCCTTAATTATTTGTCTGTATCATGTGCTTATTTCAGCACAGTGCTGAACTAAAAATAGTTAAAATTAGTTTATTGTGAATTGTAACCATCTGTCCTGCAAACGTTTTTAAGTCTTCATGGGCACTGCTCTGAAGGGTGAGGGTTGTTGATTAAAATTGTTATAGAAATATACGCATACTGAATTCTCAAGTTGACTCTTGATCAGGGAAGGCTTTATTATTTACTTTTTTGGAGTACAGCTCCCAGAATCTCCCAGCCAATATAGCTACTGGCTAGTCCCCATGCTGTATGGAGAATTCTGGAAGTTGTAATTTTAAAAAATGACTTTTCCAAGTCTGCTCTGGACTTCTTGTATTTGCAGTTGCCTTATGTAAAGGCCTCTGATAATAATTCTGTTTCAGACACATGAAACAATCAAAGACAGCTGACAACATGATATCAAAGAAATATAAACAATCAGTGAAAAATTAAACAATAAACCTTACCAACCAATAAAATCAGTAACTGTCTAATAATAAATAAATCCTGAAACAATCTCTGTTCTCCCCTTTTCTCTCACTTTCCACTTGTTAACTCCTGTTCTCTAACAGACTTGAATTGGCTCAGAATGTTCTTTTTCAAGCAGATAACAGAACCACAATAACACAAGGGCATCACACTGGCCTTTCCTTCTACTCTGCAGAGAGTCATAATCCAGCCTGCAGAGGTTCCTACATTCAAAAAGACTTGGAATGGCCCATTGCTGTGCAGCAGCAATTAAAAGGTAAAGGCACTAGATGGCTTGTCTTCAGAGGTGCAATGCAGTCTACAAAATAAACATCATGTACGTTTGCAGTTTATGGTGTCAGCACTTGACCTGGAGACAGTGTCCAGAGCTACTTTATCAGCTCACAACCAGTAAGCATTTATGAAAGAATCATTTTTCCCCAGAGCCTTTCTTGTAGTGGTTTATGTGTTTGTCCGTCCTTTCCTGCCTTTAGCAAAGCAGCACTAGTTTCACCCTAGATTTTAGGTCCTACAGCAAAGTGAGTAGGCTGAATAGGAGAGACAGCAAGATACTGCTTTATAGGAGCAAAGAGTTATCATCCACGTGTAGTTTTCCCATAAGAGCAAGAGAAAAACACTATCCCTGGAATATGATTAGCAACTATTAGCAACTGCATTTTCAGTGATGACAACCCTAAAATCTTGGGTGATCTTGGCTACTGCTCTTTGTTGTGTTTCTACTACTTTAAACCAGCTACAGTTATGCAGTGATGGAAGGGTTAAAGTGTTGCAGAGAGGAGGTTGTTGTTGTTGTTGTTGTTATGTGCCCTCAAGTAATTTCCAACTTATGGTGACCCTAAGGCGAACCTATCACAGGGCTTTCTGAGGGCTGAGAGTGTGTGGTTTGCCCAAGGCCAGTGGGTTTTCATTGCTGAGCAGGGATTCGAAGCCTGGTCTCCTGAGTCATAGTCCAGCACTCAAACTACCACGCCATGCTGGCTCCAGGGAGGAAGATAAGCAATTGAAAGCCAGGAAGAGAGAGTAAGGATTTCGCCCCAACCCCATTGATCCCCTTGCTGGTGCTACTGAGAATGTCATCATATTTAAAAAAAACAAAAACAAAAAAACAAAAAAACAAAAAACAGGAGCCCTTCTTGTCACAGGAAGGGGAAAATAGCAGCAACACACACTGACTGCCTTGCCAATTACGTACAGACCATGTGACTTACAAAAGAAATGCACTTCTAATGAATGTACACATGTGAGCAAATTTGAAGGCATAACGCTGCATGTGCAAAGATAAGAAAAATGTATATAAGCTGATTCATAAGAATGAGTACAAATATACATGTGAAAATGGCATATTCAGTATGAGAGAGAATAAAGTGTAGGAGCGGGTAGATGTGTGCACACAGAATGGAAGGACATTGTGTGTGCGCGCATACATATGTATGATAAAGTGCTTTGTATAACAATGGATAAATATATGAGGAAAGACATTTGGGTTTGTATAAGAGTGTGCACAAACATATTGCATATTGTATAGTATTTACATTTGCACCTCTGTCTGCATGTAAAGACAGTTATACTTTCCATCTATTCATACATTTGTCTGTGTGGTGACTGTGGAAACTGGATTGTTTCTTACTGGCATGAAATAAAACATGTGCTGCGTCTGAGTGGGTATTTACCTATGGAGATTTATCTGTTCATTCCTACCTTTTGTACATCCTGCTTGCACTTTTCCACCTTGTCTTGCAGCTTCTTCTGCTGGTCTGGGGTGATGGACTGCTCAGCTTTGCTGTTGGCTTCTCTGGTCATAGCAAGCTTCTCTTCTTTGCATGCCAAGTGATATGCTTTTTTGGCTGTTTCCAGCTGGTTTGAGTTGAGACAGAAGGAAAGGAACCCAAGCAGATGACTAGAGAAGCTCTGTGCAAGATTCTGCACACTGCCATTTATGAAACCCGTGTGTTAAAACTGCTTAAGCAAAGAATCCCATCTGGTTACACACCCTCTACTCCCTTGCTAAGGTCTATTACCCAATCCTAATTTGACTACTCTAGTTAACTGCACAAATGACATAGTTTTGATGCTCTAAAGTACTGTATTTCTATCAGCTCATTTTAATGTTTTCTCTGCACCAATTATGGATTTTTATCTCAATCTTGTTGAAAGCCACCTTGGGTGCCTTGTTGGGAGCAAAGGAGAATATAAATAAAGAAAGAAATGGTTCAAAACTTTGGAGTGTTTTTTTTAAACCATTAAAGCTTTGTATTTCAGGATTCTGAGGTCATTGGATACCACAAAGGCAAAATACATGGTTCATAGCCATGAGCACAACTATATAAATTTACAGAAAACTAGACAAATTACCATAAGTATTACTTCCCAGGGATCTCTTGTGTGAGTGGAGGTGTCCCTTACAGACACTGAGACCCAACTAGGTCTCTGAAGGTATAACTGAAACCATGAAGACAGGGTTCTACAGGTACTATGGAGACAACGCATCATGTTCTCCTTTCCAGGAAAGGAGGACATCCTTTCATGGAACCTTTCCATCTAGTGTTCTTCATATCATCCTGCAAATATTACTTGGTTCTCCTAAGAAAAGAACAGACCCTTGCATTGTGTCCCATCATGCACTAATTCTTAAGTACCATGGGAATGCTATCTCAACTACTGCTGAAGAAAGCTACTGGGTTACTTTACTCCCTAGAACTATAGAAGTCATGAGGTACTCTGCCCTTCTCCTCTCCTTCTCCATCCCTTCCTACCTCCTTCATCTTCTTGGCCCAGGGTTTCTGTGCTTTCCGAAAGCCATCCTCTGCTTCCTTAGCCTCCTTGAAGCCTCCCATGATCTGTTTGTGGAAGGCATCCTTTTGCCAGTTCTTCACCTTCTCGAAGTCATCATTCAGCAAGCTGTTCTTCACTTCCTGATGCAGTTCGCTCACCTTGTCTGCCTCTGTCATTATGGCCATCCACGCTTTCTCCAAACTGCCGTACTGTGGGCCTATGCACCAAGAGCACCAGCAAGTCTGAGGTGACCATTGGGCATCCTGAAATCACAGCCTGTCTTTCCCTTACAGAGTATACACTCTCATAATGTAAGCCTGTGGTGTCACTAAGGCTGTTGTCACCCCTCCCCCATTGCTGTCACCCCTCCCCCAATAGTGACACCTCATGACCCTCCTAGTGCTGCCACTAACATAATCACAAGAGGAAACATGACATTTCTTATTTTTTGGTAGTATGGCAGAGAGTTGGGAAACGCAAAGTGGCAAAGAGAGGTATCAAGACATTCAGAGTGCAGCGCTTGGAAATGCTACTTATTTTGGACTATGGCTTGCAGAATCCTCCAACCAACATAGCCCCTGAAGCCATGCTGAGTGAAGAGTTCTGAGAGCAGTAGTCTAAAATAGTGGTTCGTAACCTGTGGTCCAGGGAGCCCCAGGGGGCTGCAATGCCCTCACATGGGGTCCACAAAGGCTTGAAGGCTGCTCAGCCCACCTCCTCCCCACAGTGGAGCAGACATGTGACAAGAGCAAAGGCAAAGGCTGGCTGGTTGGCTTGGCCAGTGCATTGCCATTCAATCCTCTCCACCTACAAATCTACAGGAAGAAGCAGGAGAAAAGTTTTCCCTCTCCCTCTAATGCCTCTGAGGGAAGGTTTAATGGATGGTGTATTATTATTATTATTATTATTAGTAGTAGTAGTAGTAGTATTTTAAATCTTGGGTTAAGTCTTGGGGGCCCATGGCAACAAAAGATAATTAAAGGAGGTCCCTGGTAAAGAAAATGTTAAGAGCCACTGGTCTAAATGATTAACTTCTCCAAGCGCTGCTCTAATTCTAGACTTGTCAGTTTTTATTTGCTATTGGAGGGATTCAGCTATATTACTGGCAAGACAACTCCTCTCCCAAATATGTTCCCACCATTTTGTTGCCATTCTCCCTTATTTTTAAAAAATTAATTCTGTGCAAACTCTGCAGCTGAGCACCCACACTCTAGCTCTGGAATGCAACTCTACCCCATTGCTTTCTAACCCAATAAAAGAGAGTATAAGAGGCAAACTATTGCACATGATGTGGAAGAACAAAATCTCCAGTGAGTTTGTGCTTACGTTTTAAATCAACATCCCCATGTAGCTGATTTGAAGACTGGGGAAGTGGCACTGGGGAAAGGGCTAAATAATCTCACCCTGTACTCTCCATGACTTGTAAGTAACAACATAGGAAGGCTCTTTTTAAGGAAACTAACAAGCCGCTAGCCATGAGAGATCTTAATCACGCATCTTCCTTGTCATGCTTCGTTTAGCTCATACATAGCAACACAGCAAGGTTACAAGTTATCCCAATCCCTACCTTCTATTATATAGAATAAAACAGCCTTCTTCAACTCATTAGGGGAGATGTAGTCCAACCCATCTGGAAAGCACCAGACTGGGAAAGGCTGGAATAATATATTATGCTGCTGGTATTGGATCTACACATAACAAAGGTTGTGTGATTAAATGTATGTTCATTGAAACCAGTGCGTTTTCTTTCTTTCTTAACATGCATTTAATTGAACTGTGAGGAGTGATATTTTAAAACTTCTGTCATGTTTATGAAACTCATTGGCTTTTATTATTGCTCCAACTGATTTTTATGAATAGTTTAATATGTTGAATTTATTGTGTGATATTCCTCTAATTGATATGGTTCATTGCCAATTTTTTGAGAGAATTTTTTTTCTGAAAATAATAAAAATAAAGGCCCAGGCTAAAGTCTCTGTAGGTGGTTTTGAAGCTTCCAATATGGGGCAACAGCAGCATGTTAATGAAGTCCCTAATTTTCTTTTAATGGAAATGAAAATAATGAGTCTGATGAAATTCCTGGTGAAGCCTTCCTCCTCCCTGAGAAATAGCTAATAGTATCTGGCAGGTTGTAGTTCCCTTATTTTCTGCCTCCCAACATGCCTCCCCCCCATCCCAGTCTTTGGAAGCATGGTAAAAATACCTTTCTCTATTAGTTGTCTCCACCGCTTGGACCAATCTACTAGCTGCTGGGCGTACGCTTTCTCAATCTTGGCCCGCTCATGGACACAGTTCATCAGGTCATTGCACAGACGATAGCCATCATCAATTCGTTTCACCGTCCGTTTGTAGTTCCCCACCTGCCAGACACACAAAGAGCCACATTGGGACAGGGACTAGCTGTAGTCCCAAGAACATCCTTGGAGGCCAGATTGGGTCAGAGCAACCAGAGGGGAGAAGGAAGAATTTACTATGAAGATGCATGTTACAAGGGGGGGGGGCAGGCAGAAATAAGGCATTTCAATTTGAAATGAGGAACTGTGGATGAAAATGTGGTGGTTTCTGTGGCCATTTTAGTCACTCTTTACCACTAGGTCTGAGTCTTGCCCGGAAACTTTCCAGGCATATCAGACCTTGCCTTGGTATTCAAGCACTGAAAAATTATTAGAGCTTGCAAGAATTTGTTTGGATCACAGTTCCTAGAATCCTTGGGCCAGCATGGCTAACGGCTAGGGTGAGAGTGTGGAAAATGTGTCCTGTAAGACGTATGTGGTGCCAAGGCCATTATGAGGCCTCCAGAATCCCCTAGTTCCTGCAATATTTTTTTTTAATTGGGAATTTTTCATTTGTCTCCAAATGCCCTTAAGAGTGGCATTTCTGTACATTTTTGCTTCCTCAGGGGCATTTTACTTGCCACCCCTTGGCTATGGCTTCATTTCCTATTCACTAGAATAAGTCCAAGCAATCAGGGATCAGGTACTAATGCAATAGTGTCATAGGATTAGCTAGCCAATCAGACACATAAAGCTGATTGAGAGTGAGGGGGCAAAGCTTCCTGAACTGGTAAGATTCATGATCACCAATTGCCCTCATTTTTAAATTGCTGCAAGATCATTTTCTGTTTCTTTCGACATGGGACTTTTTTCCCCAGCCGTCAAATATGTCTATACACGGCTCACCCTTATTTCCATGTTTGTTTGTTTTTACCAGTGAGTAACTACAACCAGTTGTAACTAGAAGACCAGTGATTTCCAGAAACACCATGGAATCTCATTTCAGAAATTAAGCACTGTGAATGAATCCTATCTGATTTATCTCTTCTAGAGCAGCAGTTCTCAAAGTTCCTCCCAATACCATCAACAACTTGAAAAAACCAGAGGCTGGGGGCTTGGCAGACCACTTAAACATTTATTTGTTCTGTGTTTCACAGTGCACATATATATTATATATTATTACAGCAACCTTCCCATTCTGACCTAATGGTTGTATCTGTTTGTCTGAGCAATGTTCTGTGACATTAGGCATTTGCGATATTTGTCAGTTTAGTCCTAGGTCTGATTTAGCATTCACCCTTCTGTGTATTTTTGAAGACCTGAAAGGACCATAGCTTGGGAACCCAGCAGACTAAAAGGGGAAGCTTTAGAAGCAGAGCTTGGGAAAGTTACTTTTTTGGACAACAGTTCTGCAAATCCTCTAGCCAGTGGCTATGCTGGCTAAGATTTCTGGGAATTCTAATCCAAAAAAGTAACATTCCCTAACACTGATTGGAAAAGCAAACCTCAGATTATTTGCCCTTTCTGGAAGGCTTTTCTTGTCTTCTTGCCTCCCTGACTCTGCTCAAAATCTGTGTCATTCTCTGCAGAGCCTTTCCTATGGAAACTTGTGGCTTCCCTTCTCTAGAATATTGCGGTTTCTTACTGGGTCAACAAGAGCTACCAATCAGGAAGCTCACTTGCATGAGGTCAACAGGGAATGTTGGGCTGACCTTCAAGGGACTGTCTGAGGGTGCCTCTCTCCTGAGCAAGCATTTCTTCAGCTGATGCATATGTGCAGTAGGCTGTGCAGAGGAGAAGCAAAACACTTACCTCCCAGAAGCTGTCAGTTATTTCTTCAGCAGATGCCGTAGACTCATCATAGGAGCCTGACATGGTTTGTGGCCCTTGTTGTTTAATGCCAAACGTTCAGCCACTCTGCAAGCAGCGCCAGACCTCATGCACTACAGAAGGAGGAAAAGAGGAATAAAAGAGAAAGAAAAAGAAGTAATCCAACTTTTGGATGCACTGGAAGTAGACAGAGGATTCCCCAGCCCCAAAGCTCATCCTTGGCCACTTGGCTTCTGCTTAGCTGAAGATCCCAACCTGTGTGTGTATTCAAACCAAGTTCTCCCACTTGTAGTACAATTAAAAGAGTTCCCCAGCTCTATTGTCCCAATCTGGGCCACCAAAGCCTGCATAGCAATTGGCATCTCCATGATGATGCTCAGTTGGCTGCCTGGGCTTCATAACAAGTCTGGAAATAAAACACTTCCCCCAAACAAGCTGCTTAATTTTTCCCAGAAAAGTCTGTGAATATTTGAACCCCGATTTAGTAACCCTTAAAGACCTCATGACTAAGGCCTAATCCACACTAAACAAATAATCCATTTTGAAACTGAATTATTTGCCATGGCTCCTTCCTATGGAATCCTGGGATTTGTCATTTTACAAGATCTTTAGCCTTCTCTTCCAAAGAGTATTGGTGCCTCACCAAACTACAAATCCTAGGTTCCTTAGGAAGGACCCATTACAAATCCAGCTTCAAACTGGATTAATTGTGTAGTGTGGATGCATCTTAATTTAAAGTCTCACTGATGTCTTGAGACATTTAAAAAAATCCCCCGGGATCATTCCTATTTTCATTAACTTTTTAGGGGCTTGAAGCCCATGCTCCCAGATTTACTAAAATCTTAGGTTTGTTTGTTTTTTGGTAATATGTGGCTAGCTGTCCAGGTTTGCCTTCTTCCCTCTCTCCACAGACATTTCTATTCAGACATAATAGGACAGCCATATGAGTTTGCATTATCTCTTTCTGGAACAAGTACTTCGGGGCAGAAGGTCTTTCCTCTTATCAACAAGTTCAACATAAGGGAAGATAAATGCCAGTGTCATATTTTAAACTGATACCATAAAGTGAAAGCTGAATTTTTTGTTTGGGTTTTCTGCAGCCACCTGCTGATATTACATAAGGAAGCCTTAGAGAGAGCCCTTAAATGACCACAGAAAAGCTTTAATGCCTGTAGAAAATGTGGCACATTTTTGCCTATACAGTATACAGTTTCTTGAAGCAGAGTATACCAGATCCACTCCCTATCCATCAGTACACTTCACACATACATTTGGGTCTTATCTGATACCTCCACTAATAGTATTTCACAAAATATATTCCAGATCAGACATGAACAACTTTGCAGGTGTTAGGTGCTATGCTAGACCCTCCCAACAGTACACTTCTTCCAACTATGGTGGCTTTCTATGGCACAAGAGGATGCCAGAGCATCTCTTATCCTAGTAGAAAGGAAGCCAAGAAGATCAGTGGGTTTTGTGAGTAGCATTGCCTATCTTAGGTGGTGCGGTTGTCTCCTGGTTGGCAAACGTGGGTAGTAGGCCTCACAAAAATAATCTTCATACAGTCCTTCATGCACTCTGTGGCCTGTAGGGTTACCAAGTTTTCAAAACAGCTACAAGGGACAATCAAAATGCATGATTCCTAGGGTTGACTATCAGGAGTAGCTATTAACATAGAATATCCTGTCTAAATACCAAATTATAGTTAACTTAGCAATGCGTTTCTCTATAAAATTAACACATTCTCATAACATAAACTACATGATGCACAAACTTCTGTCTTGATGAAAATCCAATTTTAACATGGATCAAAACAGAAATCATATTGCAAATGCTTGACAGTTATGATTAACATTCAGAGTAACCTGCTTTTCAGATGTGGTTAGATTTACAGAAGATCTATTCCTTTTACCAGTCCTTTTTTGGAGTACAGAACTGAAAAACCCTTTTCTGCAAAAAGCATTTGACTTAGGAATACTCCAAAACAATAGATACTAAGCTCTAATAACAGTTGCACTCAAATTGAGAGGTCCTCAAATAAAGAACCCAAATAAGGGACACCTGGCAGCCCTAGTGGCTCAGATGTTGCCCCCTCCTGTTCTAGGCATTACTCACAAAAGCTGCTGAGACCGATACTATATGGTTGGCCTTGTTCTTAAATTAGAGCGACACCAGGGTTTCTCTGCAGGAAACTCAGCTTCTCATCAGGAAAAAAAATAGTTTCCCCACAATATTCCCCACAGATTCAAGGCATACTGCTTTGAATGCTCAATAGTAGGTCAGATCATGAGGTATCAAAACCACAGGATGGGAAATATAGTCCAAGATATCAGGAGATCACTCAGTTGGAGAAGGCTCAGATTTTTAGATGAGGGGAATTCCATCTATTTACCTGCACTACACAGAACTCAGAGCTGTAGAAAACATATTGCAGAATATGCTTTAGTTAGCCAAACTGATTGGTTTCTGTACTCAACATATAAATAGATGGACAGATATAGTTAAAGGTGAGACTCACTTTCTCTCTGTAGGGCTGGCCCAACATATTTGTTGCCAAAAGAGAACCTGAAAATGGCAAAACTGTCTGACTCCCCCAAATCAAGGTACATTATGAAAGTCAAGTTATTTTGGTACGTGAGGCAGAAAATCCCAATAGAGCCTTTCTCCCTCCCTGGCAATAAAAGCAAATAATTTAAAAGCAACTGACAAGTTCCTGTCTCTTTATGACACCCCAAATCTGCTGCCTGATGCGGCTGCCTCACACTGCCTGATAGATGGGCTTCCACCTCCCTTGCCCAAGGTAATAATTACTTCTGCACTTTTCCTTCCTTCCAGGATCCAAATCACAAAGTTCTCTTAACATGGTGCAAGCAAGAAAAGGAAAGAATCCTTAATTGTATTGTAACACTTTAGCTGAGATCTAATTTGACACTGGTGGAACATAAAGCACACTTACACAGGAGGCTGGTCCAGGGTGGCAGAGGTCTGGGACGGCAATGGCTACTGAAAGGACAACAGAATGGAGGAAGCATTCCTGGCATTCCTTGGAGCCAATCAGTGGCAGTCTGGGCCAAGGGAGCAAAGCTATATCTGACAGTTATCTGGCTGCTGTTGCACAGGTAGGAAGACACCATTCCACAAGGAAGTACTGGATATCTACTTGTGAAACAGCATTACACTTGTATAATGTTTGGTTAATGAAAGCGTAAGTCGCTAAAAGGATTCCCTCCTCTACTTTTAGCTTTAAATTCATGGAGGCTGGCACATGTGAAAGCACTACCATCTTAGGCTGGATCACTGGTTCTGCATACAAGCTTTTGAGGTGGTTTGTCATGTAAGGCAATCACATCCAGATCAATTGTTTCACATATTGCTGGAGGCTGCCATATCAACAAACAACAGACTTGCAAAAGCAATTGACCACCAACTTCACATAAAATAAGCAGGGCAAACTGCCAAGGACTGCCAGTTCCAGGACTCCTCTTGGGGAGGGAGGGATAGAAAAGAAGGAAGGGAAAGGGGAAATAATCCTGGGCATATAAGTAAACAACACTCCCCCAGGAAAGCAAAGCAGGACTTCCTTTCTGCTGTATCTGAGATGTTTGTCTTTCCCTCTGCAGTTCCAGCTTGCTTTCTCCAGTCTGCAGTAAACCTGGAGACAAATTAAATTCTGGCAGCAGAAAGCGTTTGGAATTGGAAAGAGCACTCTCCAATCCTCATGAAAAAGAAGAGATAATACATATCACAGCTCAGGCAGATTCAACCCTCCCTTTACATTTTTGCACACTAGGCTGCATCTATTACTGAGTCATCTGTAACCATCAGTCTTAAAAAGCCTTGCTTAGTTCTAGGGGTTATGTAACTTCTGGAATGATGTGCCTGCTGTCATAGAATCATAGAATTAGAAGAGCCTGCAAGGTCCATCCAATCTAACTCTCTGTCTCCCAACAGATGGCCATCCAGCTTCTGTTTAAAAACCTCCAAAGAAGGAGAAACCTCCACTACACTCAGAGACAGTGCATTCCACTGTCAGTTTGGGATGAACTACAACTGGCCCAGCTTGTAAGGTAAAATACCTTTGAAGTGGTTGTTTAGTATTGGGTCATAACCTGACAATACATCCATTTATGATGTGACACATACACACACACACACACACACTTTGTCATCCCGAAATAATAGTGTCTCTTGCTGTCAGGTGGGAACCAACATAAGCATGTTCTAGACTTTTTAACCCAATCTGTATTGATCTTCAGAAGAAACTGGATCTCTATAGAGCAGGGGCAAGCAACTTTGGTATAACCAGGTGACAATATTATGCTGATGCCAACACTCACCAAAAATTAAGCCTCAAAGTGACCTGAAATACTCCTGTTTTAAAATCACCTCAATTTTGACTCAAACAAGATGTATGCCTTGTTTTATAGGAGAATTGCGTCTTTTGGAATAGTTCTCCTCATGTCGAGAGGAGGGAAGCAGGGGTGTGTGCTCCAGGGGCCGGATGCAGATCATTTTATTTATTTATTTATTTATTTATTTATTTATTTATTGAATTTATATCCTGCCTGTCTCCCAAAATGGGATTCACGCCAGCTTACAATAACTTAAAAAGATACTGTACAGCTAATACATTAATTTGCAAATGTTAAAAAGAAATTAAATGTCAGTATTATTTAAAATGTGCTTAAAAACAATTAAAAACACTTAGAACATATTTAAAACATCGTTTTAATAAAAGATAAAAGGATTTAAACAGCATACCACTTACATACACACTTCTGAATTCAAAATTCAGAAGCCTGCCTAAATAAAAATGTCTTCACCTGCTGGCAGAAAGAGAGCAGAGAGGGGGCCAATCAGACCTTACATGGAAGGGAGTTCCACAGTCCGGGAGCAGCCACAGAGATGGCTCCTTAGTCATGTAAAAGGATGATCTTTGTTAACTCTGCAATATCAACTCTTCAATATTAATATCTTTAATATCAGGCAAAGGAAAAGGTGACTAAAGGCAGGTCTGGCAGAGAAGACTAGGGAGGGGAGAACTGGTTCACAGTCAGTGGCTCCAGTCCATGTTTGTGTGGGATGGCTAGGTGCAAACAGAGGCCAAAGCCCTGACATTTTAATAACTGGGCAGAAGAAAATATTTTGAGATTCAGATTTCCTGACTCTTGCAGTGCTACAACAAGATAAACTGTGATGGCCAAAAGGCCTCCAATTTCACACAAATATTAAAGGCACAGGATGCTTGGCTTCTGCTGGGTCTAGTCAGTCTGTTTATATTTTGATATTTATGTGGAGTATAGAATCAAAGTGTTTTTGCTTGTGGTCGTGGTAGGGATCTGGGAATTGTCGTCCAAAAATAATAATAACCTTTTCAAGTTCTGGTCTGGGCTGCTTAACACAATAGTTTTCCAGTATGGCAAACACATCCTCAGTTGGAATTTGCTCATGGAACTGGTGTAATGGATGTGGGTGCAACACTGCTTCCCACCCCTACTTACTTCCAAATAACAAGAAATCTAGGGAAATGTATTGCATTACAGAAGGCTGTATGAGCTATTAATGGCAGCAATGATTCTCCATGCCTGAAGTGTGACTTGAGGAGAAGAGTCTGGGGCATCATTTAAAAGCCTTCTACATTTATCCATATGGTCCTTGTTATAAAATGTGCTCAACCCAGAAATCACTAATCCACAAGCCTCCTTAGAAAGTGGCATAGGTGAACAATAGAAGGCTGTGCTAGAAAAACAGCACTTGGAAAGGAAATGGCAGCCCATCCAGATTCTATAAAAGCCCTGGCACTTAGCCTGTGGTACAGTTTGCTGGCTGCAATTCGGAACAGTCCTAAGGTACTGTGCAATCAAACTAAGAGGTGACAAGGGGTCCATGTAGTGAATCAATGCTTCAGGGAGCCAAAAGCAGGCGCAGCACCTCCCAGACAAGCAGAAGTCATGGAAGGCTTGCTCTGAGCTGGCATGGAATAGCATCCATTAAGGTGCAGTACCTCTGCTATTCAGGCTTTGGAACTGGAGCAGTATGTTTGTCTGTATGTGTATGTGAGGGGTGAAGAATAAGGAGCCATTTGCTCAGCAGACCTGAATGATTCATGGCTATAGCCTTCTGGATTCTGTTCTGAAATGGTTACTGGAGATTCTGAGCTTGTTGCAAAGGCTGACTTCTAGCACTCACTGCAGTGGAACTAATAGTGCCTTGAAGGGATTTAGTGATATAACTCAGGAATCTACCAATCCAAGTCTCTCCTATAAATAAATCTCTGACTGTGTGTCCCTTGCATGCTGAGACAGAGACACAGCCATACGCAACATGGACTCATGCACACGGAGAGCAACTTGTGAGTAGTCATACAAACATAGGCATTAACACTGCAGTGCATGCATGACACAGAACATATGAAGCTGCAGACACAACATTTGGAATCAAAGTAAGAAACAACTCACACAATTTATCGCTGTGTGATTGAGACATACATCCAGCAATCATGGCAATGCATGACAGCATGTGTTCACACACACATGTGCGTTGGCCTCATGGAGAAATACACATACTGTCATACAGAATATTGAAGCCTATGTATGTGTATCTACGTAACCAGGGCAACACCTGATGAATTGGCACACATGATATTGTTCCATGAGTGCCGTGGAAAATTACAGAGCCATATGCTTCCTATTAGCACCAAGCAGAAAGAGAATCCAGAAGATGTGTCAGTGTGTCAGGGCTGGAAAAGTATTAACAAAATTGCTGTAGAATTACCTCATCTTGGTTTTCAAATACAAGCATGGAAAGAGTAACATGTCTACACTAGTACATTATATTCGGCTGGGCATGCGTATGCACTCAAACAGCAACACACAATAACACAAGCTCCTAATTTTCCCACCAAAGCCCTTCTATTTCACATTTCTCTTCACCACATGTCTCCATTATTATTTTTTTTATTTTAAAAATGTAATTTACAGCCCCTCTGTGTTTCTTGTCTACAACAGCTACAGGCTACTAATGCCCTGCCTCTTAGAGTTCATCTCCCCCTTTTTGGACGCAGCTATCATTCTGCCTCAGTTGCCACTTGGGACCCTACACAACTATTGCACTATAATGCTAACTGTCATGGTTCAATTCTATGGAAGCCTGAGATCTACAATTTATGTGAGGCATTCTCAGCTAGAGTTTAGTGCCTCACCAAATTATAGATCCCAGCATTCCACAGTTTAGAGGCATGGCAGTTAAAGTTGAACCATAGTGCTATAACTGTGTAGTGTGAAAGGGCCCTTGGTGGTGGAGGGTGAGAATTGCAGAATACATCATCATATCACTGAAAGCACCACTGATGGACTTCCTTGCTTCCTCCCCCCACCTTTGAATTTTGTACCTGTATCTGCACCCAAAGTTTGAGCCCTGCCGGAAATGAGAAGTCCAGTATTATGCAGAGCTGGTTTAAAAAAAAAAACACCAAATGATCTCCAGCTAACCAGTGCCCCATTTCAATTCTAACATGTTTGCAAAAGCTCCTACTTCCACAGACTACTATTGGGAATCTGTACAGAGGATTAGCAAAGTACTTGTGGGGCTGGAGCTGTGTTGGGGCTCTGAATCAACACCTGAAAACTCTTTCATGTGTAACATATTTTACTGGTATAACTGTTGACTCAAACCACACACATGTGTGCACTAAGTAGTAGGAATCACGTAAATAAACAGGGTGGAAAGGGGTTAGACACTAAAGCTTGCCCAGCAAATCTGGATTATAAACAGGTGTAAACACAAATCATGTTCCTTGGTTCAGTGGTAATAACAAATATGGTTTACTGTAAACTAGGAAGTAACTTATGTAGAATGCAGTCCTATATACACTTACCTGGAGGTAAGTGCCATCTAACATAGAAGCACTTCTAAGTGAACATATATATCGTAGATTTGCAATGTAAATGGAGTGCATTAACAGAAAGGAAAGTGGAGGGGTGCACCAACCATGGCTTGACGTTCCATCTGAACTGACTCAGTCAGTCCTAGTAAGGATATTGCTACTGGTGAAAAAGTCAGACTAGGAAATAACAGGATAAGCTTGGCAAAATGGAAGTTGTAGAATAAAACCTAACAATAATTTATGTTTATTATATAACTTTTTCTTTCCCTCTGATTTACCTCTAAAACACGACAGGGAAGCCTGCCGTCTGTATGAAAACTTGATCAACTTTACTTGCTCATCTCGTAGTCCTTGAATGCGTGGGCAATTTACCCCATCTTGCCCACATCTTAGAGCCCTGTAGTCCTGACCACGCAGAGCTTTTGCCCTGTTTTGCCCCCAGGCAGTCCCCACAACCCCCGGGACAAAGATGGGGCTAAGAAAGGGTAGTGCCTGATAAATACCTGTTTAAATGTGTTCCAGCCAAAATAAAATGGATCAGGGTCCGCATGACTGCAGGACCCTGTTCTGGTACACCAGCCCACCACTGTAGCTGCTGGGTGCCTTGCTCTTCTGGATCCAGGAAGGGGTCCGCAGCATGTGACCAGGCTAGTCACATGCTGGGGGCCTTGCTCATGTACTATGGGCCTCCTGCCTGGAACTGGAGAGTTGGGCACAGGCAGCGGTGGCGGCAGATGCTGCAGAGATGGGGGAGGAACAGGCCTGTTGGCGTATCCTGGCCCATGTAGATGAGCCCATAGTCAAAGAACTCCCAACTACTAGAAATATACAAAGGTGCATCCTAAAATAGGGATAAGGAGCTGGTAGCCCAGGACTGTAATCTGCCCCAACTTATTTCTCATCTGGCTTGCAAAACATTTAAAGTCAAAAGCACAGAATCAACTAAAAATACTGTAGCAGGTCATAAAAGACAAGTCTGAGACATTCCCATTAGACTAGATCTTGTCAAGGGACTGTGCAGCATAAGAAGATAACTTTGGCATTGTCTACACTGGCCAGAATACATCGGCTTCCTGTTGGTGTATTCTGGCCCCAGATCAGGCCCATTGCTCCCCCATTCCCTTGTACAGAATGGGATGGAGTCTGGACGGACACACCGCCCCATCTCTACAGCTGCCTCTGCTGTCATCTGTGTCACAGACTCTGATGCTAGGCAGGAGGCCCACAGCATGTGATCAAGGCCCCCTGCATGTGACCAGCTCTGGTCACATGCTGCAGGCCTGTTTCCTGGCTGCAGAGAGAACGACGTGGACAGCAGCTGCAGCAATGGGCTGGTATGCCACTATGGGCTCCTGTGGTCATACAGGGTCCAATCTGTTTTTTCCCCCCAGTTGAAGCAGTTTTTCACAGGTGTTATAATAAAACAGTGTAATGGGCTTTACCCCGTCTTCTCACCATTTTAGCCCCACCTTTGTCGCAGGCATTATGAGGACTACCTGGGAGCTAACTGGGGCGAAAGCCCTGCATCATCATCACTACAGGGCTCCAAGATGGGGGCAAGACAGGGTAAAGTGCCTGTGCAGACAAGGCCGTTGTCAGTGCCTTTGCTGGTGCTTATGCTGTGATTTGGTCAGAGCTCAGAAAGGTTGCCTTTTATACTACAGCTCCCATAATCCTCCAGCTTATATGTGTTTGCTGAGACTAATAAGTCTTTTTCTTCACTCAGTTCATGCAGATGCAAACTGTCAGACATCACCTACACGCTGGTCATTATGCTCCCATGCAGTTGAAAATATGGCCCCTGTTGATGCTTGGCTTCTGACAACTAGGGTTAAAGTTGTACTTGCACTGCAACTGTGATTAGTATTAAACTAGAATTAGGATTTGTAGTAGGATTCGGGTTAAACTAGAACTGGGATACGTGTGATTTTATTCTTTTTTAAAAAATATATCTTTATTAAATTTTAATTGAATAGAATAACATAGGAAAAAATCCAAACAATAGACACAGTAAATACAATTGACACAAGGTAAAACAAAAAAGAAATAGAGATAAACAAAGCAAATAAACAAACAAAAAACACACAAATAAGAGATCTTTAAAGAAACACATTAAAAAGATGACTTCCAAGTTATCTCTGGCTATACAGTGTTAAATTCCAATTCTTCTCTCTAATTTTTTTTTATCTCTTTAACTTATTACCTCCATCTATTTTTTTAATAGGTTCTCTTACAAGTCAAAACCTAAAGTTATCCAGTCTCCATTACATTGTTTTACATAGTCTGTAAAGGGTTTCCATATTTTTAAATATTTTTCTATTGAGTTTCCTTTCACTAAATTTCTGAATTTATCCAATTCTGCCATCTCGAACACTTTTATTACCCATTCCGATATTTTTGGAATTTTGTTACTTTTCCATTTTTTTGCATATACCAATCTTGCTGCTGTTATAAGTTATCAAATTTTTATATTTTCTCTCTTCTTTATTTTCTAAATCAATCATGTTTAATAAGAACAGCTCTGGTTCGAATTCTAAATTTATATTTAAATTTTTTTGTATCATTTCTCTAATTTTTAACCAGTATCGACGGATTTTCTTGCATTTCCATCAAACATGAAAGAAAGTCCCAACCTGTCTTTTACACTTCCAACATTTATTATTTACGTTTTTATGTATTTTTGCCAATTTGTTTGGGGTCATGTACCATTTGTACATCATTTTATACAAGTTTTCCTGAAGATCGTGGCAACATGTAAATTGTATATATTTTTTCCATACTAATTCCCACTTTTCTAATTGTATATTACGTCCAATATATTTGGCCCAATCAATCATACAATTTTTAATTTGGTCATCTTTTGTGTTGTAGTTTAATAGTAATTTATTCATCTTTGATATTAATAGATTATTACCCATATAGATTATTTTCTCTAATTCTGTTTTTTCATCTTCAGATTTAGAAAATTGTTGGCTTTAAATATTTTTCCAAGAAGATTTAGGAAGGGACACAGTGGAACTAACCTGGTATTGCAATAAGAGAGATGGATTCTTGGTTAACTTCTGCTCTTTTTTCCAGCAGCAGCAGCAGCTGTAGAGACAACATTGTCATTCTTGTTGGGTTTTAGCATTCAGTTGGTAATCAGATTTGATTCAGAACGTGTGCAAAATAAATGCATGTATACATAAACTGTGACTCAGTACTTTAATTATTTGCATAAATTAATCCATACTGGAAAGGTTAGTTTTCTCTTCATTAGACAGCTATCTGCTCTACTATTAATTCATGAAATGCTGCAGTAGTCAAGGTGGCTCTTATGATAGGAACAACCTTGTTAGCACAAGATGCCAAAAAATACTTCCATGACTTGTTTTTGCTTTATTTTGTAATGCATGCAAAAGACAGAGAAGAAGAGAAGGAATGATTTTGCTGGTCCTTTGCACAAGGAACCAACCTTATCCAGCAGCTAGGCAAGAGAGGTGACTTCTGGCAAAGAAGTGCCTGAAGTATTCCTCTAATCAATAAACTTGTGCTGAGACAGCAAACAGCTTGCAGAGGATAGGTAACATTTCAGAAACCTACTGGAAAAAGTGGCTTTATCACTCTCAGCAGAGCAGGAGGAGGTGAAGGCAAGGAGAACTGATGAAGCCAAAAGATGATACAACTGAAGGGCAGAAGGGCCTAGTATAATACTTCTGCAGGCGTTAACTGCCTCATACTCCTTAAACTTGCAATTGTAGACTATGAGTGACATACTGTTAGTGACAGACCTGTGCATAAGTGTGGCTTATGCCTGCATCTCTCTCTCTTTGGACAGATGCAGGGAGCTATTATCTAGTCATCTGTACTCCATCTAAGAACTCCCCCTCCATAGCCCCCAGGAGGGCTGCTGCTGCTGCTTAGTGATGGGGAGGGGAGGCAATTCAGACAATGAAGATGTTTCTGCTCTGGGCTCCCAGGGGAAAGAAAAGAAGGCCACATTCCACCTGTGAGCACACCATTCTTTCTTCCCATCTCCAAGCTGAGACCAGCTGCTTCTTCATGTACATTGCTTCCTCCTCTCCCTCCCTCCCTCCCTCCCTGAGGGCCGGCATGGTACAGTGGTTTGAACATTGGACTATGATTCTGGAGACCAGGGTTCGAATCCCTGCTCAGCCATGCTTTAACCCACTGGTGATGCTGAGCAAATCACACTCTCTTAGCCTCAGAGAAAGGCAAAGGGAAACACGCTCTGAACAAATCTTGCCAAGAAAATGTTAGGTGCACCTTAGGGTTGCCATAAATCTAAATGACTTGAAGGCACATAACAACCCTCCGTCCTTCCCTCTCTGTAAGCAGTAGTAACAACAGCAGCAGCAGCAGCCCCTCCACAGTTTGGCAGCTGTCAAGGCAGCCCACCCCAGAAGATTTACATTTAATATGGAGAGAGGCAAGAACATCTTGTCACTCATCTTCATTGTATCCTGAGAATCAAGCAATATTCCTTTGTGATGAGGAAATATCCTTCACTGAATTGCAGGTAAAAATTTAAACATGTGGAGATAATGATGCACTCCCAGATTACAATTGATGGGAGTTTCATATGTGGTTTTTTAAAAAAAACAGTAGAAGCTAAATGTATGAGTAACTTGTATGCATCCAGCTGTTATGCACCTGCTTTGATGTCTGCAGGGAAATGTGCACAGCACTTGGAGTCCTTCCTTCTTTCCCTCCCTCCCTTACCTGAAGGAAAAGTACAAATTCTGCCTTTGAACATTATAGTGGAAGGACATGTTACATGTTATCTGGCATTTGTCTCTTTCTGCAAAACTGACATGCTTACTTCTCTGAACATACATGTATACATGTCTGCTCACTCACTGCCAGTCAAGTGTTATGTTCTTTTTCAGAAACAAAGAAAAGTGAATGTGGTTATTTTGGTTGGTTGTACTAACGAGGGATTTTGTCAAGTTAGCAGCAGGCGGAAGTACAGACCCCAGATTACAATCAAGGCCCTGCCCCTAAAAATTTAAACTGGATCAATCTTTTTCTGCCCAACATATTTGAACTCTTGCATCAAACTGAGAACCCCTTTGGCTGTGGATACTGTCAAAATGTCCACCCTGCCCTACTATAATCAAGCCTGTATAACTAAGCCCAAGTACATGTAACTGAAATAATGAAACATTCCTCCTGTTTCCCTATTGAAGAAAGATGAAAATTTAGAAGTGGAGTTTGAAGAAAATAAAGTATTTTCTCCTGAACAGTTATGACTGGGCAACCACTGCAAAGGAGAATGCTACCTAAAACTCTTTGGTGACAGTACTGCTCTGTAAACTGGTTTTTGACTAGCTTACTCTAGGCTAACTTTTGTCTTCCCCCAACATGTATTTTTTTGAGCTGGGTATGAAAAGAGGGGGGATGAAAGACTGCTTCCCCCAGCCCAAGAACTAGCCACCTCTTTTGTTCTGTCAAGGTGAGGACTGAATATTATCTATGTCTTCTAGCAGTTTGGACACAAAGGAATGACTTGCCATACTTGCCACACTGGAATGACTTGCCACATTTCACATTGCTACTATGCCTATACATCCAAACACCCAGATCTTACAAAGTAAGAATGATAGAGCTTGGAGTTGATTACAGTTGGCCCTTTGTATCCACAGATTCTGCATCCATGGATTCCCCATCCACAGCTTGAAAATACCTCCCCCATTCCAAAAAGTAAACCTTGCTGTTTGATATTTTATATAAGGGACACTATTTTACTATACTATTATATATGAGACCTGAGCATCCATGGATTTTGGTATCCACGGTGGTCCTGGAACCAAGTCTCAGCAGATACCAAGGGTTCCCTGTACTCCAAACTCCTGCCTAGTAACATCCCCCTCCTCCTCCATTATTTTCATTATCAAAGCTTTCTCATTGCCTTCTGAGAACATATTTCTCCTTGAACAGGCAACACAAAAATTTTCAGAATATTTTCTTCTTGAGTCACAGTGACAAAATTTGGAAGGTCCCAGAAAAAGGCAATCCAAGGCTGCAATCCTACATACATTGAAGGACTTACTTCAGAGTAAACATGTATAGGCTTACAGTGCACACCTTTCCCACATTCAAACCCTATAGACTAAAGCAAAGGGTTTTTTGAAGGCTCAAAAATGCAACCATCACAACATTTCCTGTTGCAGACTTTTGGATTATTTCATTTATTAATATTATTATTTTAAAAAACCAAGATTTTTGACTGCAACCAGGGTGAAACTGGTCACAGCAGCTAAGAACCTGATCTTTTACCACAAGCCTAAACACAGAAACCTGCCACCATGGCCTGGAGGTCTATTGTACATCCATGGTAATGAAACAGTGAGATAAAATCGTGCCAAGAGTGACAATCTGTATCTCTCAGTACTCATCTTGAAGGTTATGCTCAAGATAGAACCTGAAAAGGATTTAAAAACTTTGGCAAAACAAGGCATTTCTGAAAAATGAGAAGAAATGCCAGATAGTCAAGTGCTAGGAATGAAAACCATTCATTATTTGGGATCTTTCTTATTAACACAGTAGGGCAGCCCACTGCACTGGTGGCTCATGGGCTGAGTAGAGGAGAAGCCTCTCTCTGCTCAGATGGACCACAAGCCACACCTGTTCCACTGGATCTCCATAAGAAGATCAAAAAGGCTGATACTGTTATGTGTCTCCAGGACAGATCTCAAATGTTCTCTGCACAGCTCTTCCTGTGACACATAAAACCTTAATCCTTCTCCAATACCTCTAGCAACAGTTGTTAAAATGTTAAGTGGAGCAGGGTTTAAATGTCAACAATTTGTTCTGATCTTCATCTTCTACCCTGAGCAATTTTCCTCCTTTTGGAGGAATGAGGCAAGGAAAGGACAATCTGAAGAAATTAATTAATTTACTCTTACGTGAAACCTTCTCTGGTATGCACACATTAGAAGCACACCATAGTCCTAGTATACAGCCCTTTTGAAGCAATCCATGTCAGCTTACTGCAATGAAAAAGGTCAACACAGCAAACTGCTAACAAATGGGTATGGAGTGGGGGCAGTTGTGCCATTTCCACTTGGCACTTCAGGGATGATATTTGTTGTTGGTATTTATATTAAGCAGATTGCAGCAGACCCCAGTGCTTCATGAGCTTCTGGTACAAAACGGGACGTAAAACATGCAGGATGCTCCAATAAAGTTATAAAGCAGAACTTATGTTTATTATTGCAGAGAATATATCTTGGATAAGAAAAGTAGATAGAAAAAAGTTAGGTACCTAACTTAGATGAAAGAGTCCCTAAAAGCTGACTTTCATGCGTGTGTGTAAGAAATTTTGAGGCTCGTCTGCCTAATGTTGCTGGTTGCTAGCTTCTGTAACAAAGGGTTGTAAAACACAAACATTATTTGGGGCAAAGAAGGGGGAAGTCATCTCTGCAAGCAGGAAGTAAATACAGGTCAGAAACACGCGCACAGAGTTGTAAACAAGTATTGATGCTTCTTCACTTCCAACAATATTAAGGTAGAGGAGGACATCATAGATAAGGAGGGGAAGGCAGAGAGTTTTGGGCTAAGTAGAGTAATCCTGAAAAGTGAAAAACTGCTTTAGTATTTTGTAGCCAAGAAACAGTGTTACTGATTTCCCCCCCCCCCCTTGAGTTTTTGGAAGACTAGTCTGATTCTCAGAATGCTGACTCTGATATATATAGAGAGTGAAATGAATAGTATAATGGCTAGGGTGTTGGATCAGCACTGGAGAGACTGTGGTTTACTTTCCTGGCCTCCATTTGAAGGGCTTTCCAAAACCAAGTCTGGTTTAAAGAACTGTAAGAGAGCACAAAGGCCTTGAAATTGTCTGCCAAAGTCAACACTTCTGCAGCAAACTAAGTAAGCATATAGCTCACTGGATGACAGTTTCCCCCACAATGGTGCGATATATTGTATTTGTTCCAAATATGTTTTAGATGAACACAAAATTTAAGAACAGACTTGCTGATTCAGACTAAAGGCCGACCTTGTCAAGGTAGCGCACTGGTGCCTCTGAACATATCAAGAGGACCAGGCAGCAAAAAGTTGCTGTATAATCATCAGGCAAAGAAATGAGCACACAGACACAGACGTGTGTTTAAACTATTTCTCTTTATTAACACATATTGCAGTAATATTTACAATGAGCCTCCAAGCATACAGACTACACAACACAGCACAATACACAGCACAGTCTTGCACTGTACATCTCAGACTGAATGTACACAGTCTGAGAGCAAAATCCAAGTCAAGAGAAAAGCAGATACGTGGGGTGATCTAGTTATACAGTACAGATACAGTACAGTCACGGGTTATGTAGTTAGTGGTTCTCACACACATTTCCCCATATAGATAAGGCTTTTATCCTTCACATGTCCTTCCCACACTTGTCTAGATATGCTCACCAGCTGCATTTAGCCTTCTCATTGCTGGCCCCTGCAGGCTGTAGCATATTATACCATGCCAGCTCTTTACAGTATAAATTTCCAATGATTGTATATCCCATCACCTTAACAGACCAAGCATTCTCTTTCCACAGTGGCCAACCAAATGTCACAGGAAAGTCTAGGAGCAGGACCAAAAGACATTGACACTGGCTGATTGCTGGTTCTCAGCAACTGGCATTCAGATGTGTACTTCCTCCAAACCTCAACACAGCACATAATCACCATGACTTGTATCCCACTTGTCCATACATTTGTCCTGTACCCTCTAAAGCCATTTAAGCTAGTAGCCATCATACCTTGTAGGAGCAGTTTACATAGGTTATCTAGGCAGTGTGTCAAGTTCTAGTTCCTTTTGTCTGTTCATAGTCTCCTGCCAAATGACTAAGAAAGTCTTTCTGGAGTCTTGTGCTAGATGACTTTCTAAGAGGGGAGCACACAAGGGGTGGGGATCAATATCTTCCAGATGCCTGTAACCTATTGAAAGTCTGACCCAAAGCAGTTCCATTTAATCAATGGGATTTACCCAAGTGTTGACTCCCTATTCAGCAATTGATTCAGTGGGTCTGCTCTAGGATACAAGCCAATGATGGCTAATTCTATATTGTACAAAATAGTTGCCTTAGTGCTTTCTTAGTCTATATTTCATTATTTGATAATTTATGTGGTCATAAACATTTTAGAAGTATTTGATAGCATCTACAATGGTACATTTATAACTGTGTGCAAAATAAGGGTTATTATTACAATTTTAAAAAATAAAAATGAATATGCAGTTGGATTCTGTAATAATTTTAATTATTCTTTTTTTTTTAAAAAAAAATATGTTCTTCTGAAGAAGAGAGGCATACCCAAAATGCACTAAACTTGTGGACATCTTTGAGGTTAATAAATCTCCTGCACCCTCCTAATATCTGTAAGATGCATAGGGTCTGTTTTAGAAAAAAGCATCTAAGAAATGGAAATGGTGGTGGGAGTGATGATGATGTTTACAAGGATAACTTTACATCTGTATTTCGTGCCATCCCCTCTTCTGAGGCTTTCTATACTCTCATATTAAGGCATAATACCATAAGAAGGATTAGGAGGATAAAAGGTTGTGAAGAAGTAGAATCAAAACAGTATATGTAAAAAATTTTTAAAAAACCCTCCATGTCCATCAATTTACACTCCTTCACTGGCAGAGGATAGACATTTTTCCTTGGCACATGCATGTGAACACCAATACGCAAATGCAGACATTTCTTAAAATGTCTAGCTGAAAACACCTAACTGTAAGCATACAGCCTTGTAGGAGAGATCCCCTATTGAAGATCAGCTAACTTGTGCTGGGCTGCTGTTGTGGGACAACCTGCTCTCTACAGACTCTCTGAATGCATCTATATTACAGTTATTGTAGTATGATAGAACTTTAACTGTCACGGCAACATCCTATAGAATTCTGGGATCTGTAGTTTGGTGAGGTACTTAGAAGGCTCTGCAAATAGACTTGTGGGTGGGAGATATGTAATAGAATCATAGAATCATAGAATTGCAGAGTTGGAAGAGACCACGAGGGCCATCCAGTCCAACCCCCCTGCCACGCAGGAAATCTTGATCAAAGCATCCCCGACATAGAATGAAACCATCTGTAGGTGAGGCTTAATTGTTTCTGGGCCATGTTGTATTCTTCCTTAAGAACAACAGCCACCCTCCCCCAGCAGCATTAATGGTTGAGCCAGGGGAGGTGTTTTAATGATCACATGGAAGAGAGCACAGGATTGGCCATGGCGTGGCTACGCCAGGGCTGGGAGGAGGTAGGGGTGGAGCTTGCCTCATTTAACCCCTTGCTGCCCCTGGCCTCTTCCTCTTTTGCTTTGCAACGACCCACGCACCCGCCTCTGTCACAGTATGAGTTCTCTGGTCACGTCTTGGGCCGGGTAGGAATTTTTACCCACTCTTTTACAGGGGGGGAGGTGTTTGCCTACCCCATACTGTCACTTTGGAATCGGACAATTGCCTTTGGGTGAGGTCTTAAATAGGCAGTCACTGGTAGGGAGTGGGGAGACAGGGTACTTGGAGTTCACCTATGGCACCCCCATTTCGGGTTGAAGGATGGGCTTATCAAACTGCACCTGCATATCATGCGGATGGGGTGCAGGGAAATAGGCTATCCTTGAGGCTGGCATGAGGATATAACCCTCGTTAGAAGTCATGAGGCTTGAGGGTTTATGTTCTGGTGTATGGCCTTCCAGTAGATGATGCCCGGGGGGGGGCATCTCGGGTACTGGGATCCCCCTCGGGGCTCAGGTGTTTCGCCCAGGGAAGCTGCGAGACAGGTCCAGGATGACCATCTGCTCCAACCGGTCCTGCACTGGGTCTGCCTTTGGGTTCGCATACCCCAGGAAATAAACAAATAAATAGGTATGATAATAAATAAAGTGGCCCACATTTCAGCCCATCTTCTGTGTCCTGTCTTGTTATTCCATGTGTTAATCATTAACATGTTACATACAGTCCTTACTTTGGATGCCAGGCTATTTCCAGTGGCACAATGCACTTTTCACAAACGTCTGTTGAAACAGCTGCATTTGGCTACCAGTCCATTTCTGGGCAGATTTCAAAGTGCTGGTTTTGACCTTTAAAGCCCTAAATAGCTTGGGTCCAGACTATCTGAAAGACCATATCTCCCTATACAAGCTGGCCCCAAGTGTTAAGATTGGCAGGGGAAGGCTTTCTCTCAGTTCCACCATGTTCACAGGTGTGGTTAGTGAGGATTTGGGAGACAGCCTTCTTCGTGGCTGCTCCCAGGCTGGTCTGGGTGACCACCTCCCTGCTCTCTTTTTGTCAGCAGCTAAAGGCGTTTTTATTTAGGAAGGCATTTGAAATGTGAATTTTAATTGGTGTGCTGCTTTTAATGTTGTATTTTTAGGATTTTATGTTTTTAATTCATGCGTTTTAAACTATATTTTAACAACTGGTAATTTAGTTTAATTTTTAAAAAACTTATGTAACTTGTGATGTTTTAGCTGTATTTTTTAATGATTGTAGCTGCCTTGAATCCCATCTTGGGAGACAGGCAGGAAATAAATCCAATTAAATAAATGTTAATATTGCAGCTGTATCTAGGTCCCTTTTGGACAGAGATTGCCTTCTCACAGTTTTTCATTTCTAAGTAATAACCAGGGTTAACTACTGCAATGGGTGGCATGTTACACTGACCTGGCCAATCTTTCAGTAATTCAGTTTGGTCCAAAATGCAAAAGCTGGTTTGATTACATAGTTCACCCTTCACCAGGGTTGAAACAGTTCCATTGGCTTCTCATACTCTCTTGGGCACAATTCAAGGTGTAGGTCTTAGCATTTAAAATTTAACATGGCTTGGAAGCAGGGTACTTTAAGTACTCCTTATACTTCTATCAACCTACCCATGCACTGCGGCCCCTCTGAATTACCCCACCTGCTGAGATATGGGCCTTCACTACTGTGGAATGCTTTTCCTTGGCTTTGTTTGTCTGTTGTCTCCACATTTGTCCTTCTGCTTTGGGAATCTTTTTTTTAAATCCAGATCTGATCATTCTGATCACTTGACATTTTATTTTGCTTTGAAATCCTGGATGTTTGAATTTTATCGGGTTTACTGAATGGATATCTCCTCCTGGAAATTATAGTTTCTGATTTTCTTTAAAAAATATATATATGGATTTTTGCATTTATGTTTTTGGAACCCAACTCAAAAGTGTTTGGGGAGAGCCAGGTTATAATTTTATTAAATAAACAATCAAACTATTACATGCTTGATGTAACCAGTAAAAGACGCAATAGCAAAATCTATATTCACTGATACAGCTTTTATTTGTTTTTAAAAGTAGTTCTCTGGTTGTCATGCTCTGGACTTAGTAAATGGATAGATACAAAAAGCTGTATAGGCAGAACAAAAAACCTTGGCTTAATCCAGAAAAATCATAAGGGCAGTAAAAGAAAGAAACCTTGGTCTGCTCCATCTACTGCAGTACTGGGGTAGTTCCAAGAAGATGGTTCATTCAGGTACATAGCTGTGTGGCCATCTGCCTTATCTTTGGCCACCAGCTGGTTTCCTGCAGGTTCTTTTAAGCACTTCATTTGCTCTTTTGAATAATCTTCACAGTTGCATTTGATCATGAACAGTTACATTTGATCCTCTTCTCACAGGAATTCTTATTTTAAACAACTATCATCATCCTTTGCTTTCATGCCTGTCTGCATGCACAGGATAGCTCAACACCAAAGCTAAATTTATAGATGTTTAACACTTAATGAACTCTACATCAAATGATGGTTTGATGGTGGAAATGGCTACCACAGATAAAGCTTTAGTGTTTCCTGAGATCACCTTAAACACAATACTTTTTAAATGGTTGCTCACATATTCAGTTGAGACATCAAGTAATAAGTCAAAGGCTGTGTGCAGACAAAAGCTTATTGGATGACTGTAACCAGTATAGCACAGGCGTTGTTATTCTTGATATGCACATATTTCCCTCCCTGGTGTACTGTGGTCTCTAATTAAACTTGGCTTGCATATTTCTGTAGTGCTTCAAATTATGCATGGGTAGAAATCATAGAATCATAGAGCTGGAACACAAGGACCATCCAGTCCAACCCCCTGCCATGCAGGAATACACAACGATTCTGCCTCTGGTTAAATAATAAAAATATATGTCTGAATAAATATAATGGAATACACTGCCTCGGAGTGTGGTAGAGTCTCCTTCTTTGGAGGTTTTTAAACAGAGGCTGGATGGACATCTGTCGGGAATGATTTGATTATGTATTCCTGCAAGGCAGGGGGTTGGACTGGACAACCCTTGTGGTCTCTTCCAACTCTATGATTCAATAATTAATACTTTAATATACTTTTAGGATAAGCATCCATCTAGGGATATAGCCTTTAAAAAAGGAAAACATGAGCAACAACAATAGGATGCTTCTCTAACATTTCATTTCTTTTAAAGTTTTCTCTTAAGAATGACATTCACAGCACTAACAACTTTGTTACCTGGTCTACTCCATGTCACTGCTCTCAGGCCAAAAACATACCCCATATCCACACACTAAGATTTTTGTTTTCCCCCATTACATCTGTATACATCAAGTTAGGGCAAGATTGGGATTAATGTATTTGGGGAGTATTCCTACAGCTCTTAATTTATCGAGTGATGTATATGCAAGTGTGAATTAGCTCTTATTTTCTCATAAGGGTCCTCTGCCAGATGTCCTTCCAGAATTGCTCCTGGAAATCTGGTTGTGGCTCTACTGAGTATAGCAAAAAATCAATAACGAGATGTACCAGTCTCTTCAGTGTGTCTGAGGTTCAGAACTATGTAACAGAAGTAGGGCCAGGATTGGTCATGTTTCCCTTCTAGCAAAGGTGATGAGTAGCTCTGCCATTTCAGGAAGATGAATCCATGCTCTCATTTACAGGGGCTACCTATGGTTCTGAAACATATTCTCAAAATAGGTTCAGCACTGTGGATAGTGCCTGCACAATTCTTCTGTAAAACCAGCATGGATTCACTGCCCTAATATAACAGAGCTATCAGATGCTTCTGCCTGCTACAGAAGGAAAATAAAGTCAAGCACTCTCAGATCAGCATGAATCTGGCTGACAGACTATGCCTGTTGTAATAGTTGTTATAGTTATTTTAAAACAATTTTTAAAAGCAGTTTAAAATAATAAAAAGCTGTCTTAAAAACAGTACAGTTAAAACTATAAAAACAGCACCCTCTTAGAAGCCTTTTCTAGTAGGAAGCCCTTTATAGTAGGATGTTGTAAGCAGGGACTAACCAGGATGCTGTGAAGGGTGGGGTGGTATGTTCCACAGAACTTCAGGAATGTAAAGGACAAACAGTGACCATTGACTTATAAAGAGTGCAAGTTAAGGGGTTAGTCCCTCTCTTTTTAATTATGTGTCTACACCAGCCTTTTTCAATCTGCTGCTCCAACTTCCATCATCCCCAGACAACATGGCAAATGAAGATAATGGGACACCAGGTTGAGGAAATTCATGCACACTCACTATACATATGCTTGTTCATCTCTCCAGCCCCCACACTGCAAAGTGAGTTAGATTCCTGTGTCTACTTGCTGCTACTGTAGGCTGCTGCACACAACCTAGCAGGCAGGATAATAAAATGCATCAAAATAGACTCCCTTAGGGAAAGGTTATTAATCACAGATAAAGTGTCCAATCCTGACTAAGTGCTTCAGAAGTGCTCTAATCGGAGATAAAGCTGATAAGTAAGGTACTCTCCGAGAGGTAGCAAACAAAAGCGAAAAGCACAACAAGCCCTTTTGGTTGCAGCAGAAACTTATCAGCCAATCACTATCCTGTAGACTGGGAGGGGAAAAACTTTGGGCCTCCATATGTTTTGGATTACAGTTTCCACACTCCCTTGCCATTGCCCATGCTAGTTGGGGCTTCAGGGAACTGAAACCCCAAACATCTTGAAGACCAAATTTTCCCCAGCCCTGAAGGCACATACACACACACACACACACACCATGCAAGGATATAGGCTGAAGAGGTATATGCCCATATCCATTCCAAATAAGTTTGCATGTACAAAACAAATGGCAGTCTTGCACCCTGGACCTGTTTCTCACAGTTCCTAGCAAGACAGGGAGCATGAGGGGCTATGTCTCTCTCACCTCTTGTATTATAACTTTTGAACAGCATGTTTGGAGGCAGATGAAAGAAGCCACCTACCCCTTCTTATCCTTTCTTGTCACTTCTCCTCCTGGAACGGTCTTATTTGCAGGTGTGCAATCAAAATGCAGCAGCAGAATTACCTGCAGCATGAAATGACAGACTGTTTTGCTTACTCATTAGCAGATCTGCTGGTATGAGATGGGGGAAGGGAGGATGCGAATGAAAATGTATCTCTTCAAATGCCAGTCTGAAGCCCTTCCTGAAGTAAAAAAAAAATTATGCAGTTCACTTCCATACGATGTGGAGATGACCACTAGCTTAAATGGCTCTGAAGGTATATTACAAACAAATTCATGTAAGATCCATAAGTTGATAGGCAAACTGAAGGCACACACACACACTTGTCAACAGCTATTAACTATGATTGCAATGTGACCGCCTTCCTCTACCTAGGTCCCTCTAGATGTGTTGGACTACAATGCCCTTTATTTATTTATATTAATTTATATGCTACCTTTCTCCCAGAAGGGACCCAAGGTGGTTCACAAAATTACATAAAATACAATCTAAAACCATTAAAAAAAACTCACAACAAGTTAAAAAATTAAAATAAGCAGCATTAAAAAAATATATGTATATAAAAAACACACCCCAATAAAACCTCCATAACCCCAGCTATGTATTAAAAGCCTGCTTGTATAAAAATGTTTTTGCCTGTCAGTGAAAAGAAAGCAGGGAGGAGACTAGCCTATAACTTCAAAGGTATTTTAGCACTATTCAAAAGACTGGTCTTTAAAAAAAATAGCCTAGCCTAGAGAATGGGAAGTGTGCTGTTTAAATTAGTCTAATTTTTGTCATGCACTGAAAACAGCATCTGGAATACAGGACTTTCCAAGACTCATCATACAATGCACGGGTAACTAGTGTTTTGATGAATTTGAAGCACAAAATATCTATCAAGTATTGTGGATAATTCCCTGTGAAAATTGGTCACATGAAACAGAGACTGCCAAGATCGCAGGTTACCAACTGTCTTGCTCAGGTCTTGCAAACTCAGGGTTGTGATGCCTTGTTTGAATCAATCCACCTGTAGTGCAATCTCTCCCTTTTCCTACTACCTTCCACTCTACCAAGCATTACCATCTTTTCCAATGAGTCATCTCATGATATGTCCAAAATAAGATAGGTGATTATCAGATGGGGGAAAAAAATAGCATTCCTGTCTCACAATATCCTCTCCCTCCCCTCTTCCATCCCCATCCCAGCATGGTAGTCAAAAGTTTCAAACCAACCTTTGCCACACGTTGTTCCCTCCCCCTGGCAGCCCAGGAGTGAATGGAGCTCGAACAGAGCCCATTCACTTTCTGGAATAGAAATACTGGCTGTTCTTGTGAGAGGATGAGCACGCGGGAAATTCAAAAATAAAAGCCCAAATAAAATAGAAAAAGTGACAGCAAGCACAAAAATACACTTAAAAACAAAACAAAACAAGGAAGCTGGGAAGGGTACAAAAAAGTGTGTCACTTACCTTGATGTCCTGATCGCACCCGGAAGTGTTTGGCATGGCCCTCCCACTGATGCTGGCATCACGCCAGCATAAAGGGGCACCGTTTCAGAGACACATCGTTCTGTTACAGAAACAGAATGGGGGATCTATTCACAGCTTAGCCATGAATAAAAAGGAGTGCCAGCAAAACAGCAGCAGCATGGGAGCATAACGAGAGGGGAACGATGACATCTAAAAGGGAAGTCATTTAGCAATCTCCCGGCGTTCGTATAATGCCATATTTAACCCATCTGATAATCTCCATAGCCTCAGTTTGGTTATCTTCACTACTAGTGAGAGTTCAGGCTTGATTTGTTCTAAGACTCATTCATTTGTCTTTTTAGCAGTCCATGGAGAACTCTCCTCCAGCATCACAGTTCAAATGAGTTGATTTTCTTTCTGTCAGCTTTTTTCATCATCCAGCTTTCACAACCATACATAGAAACTGGAAATACCAATGTGTGGATGATTCTGAATTTGACATTTAATGATATGAAAAGTCTATGGAAAGCCAATGTCCAAATGCAAATATAGGCCTACCATGAGGCTTTGAGGACTGTTATAATAAATATCTTTAGGGTGTAAACAAGTACAGTAGCACCCCCATATCTGCTGATTTGCCATCCGCTGATTCAATAATTCACAGTTGGTGACAGTGGGGGTGGGAGGGGATGGGGGAGGGAGGTGAAGAGGAGATCTCATCTCTCTTCTTCCTTCCCTCAGGATGGCTCCAGTGGCGATGGCAGGGGGAGTGAAGGGAGGAGGAGAGATCTTGTGGTTGGTGGCCAGGGGTCTCCAGAGGCCTGGGAGGCTGCTGCGGCAGTGGCTATTGCTGTGGTGGAGGAGTCCTGGGAGGCTGTGCAGCAGCAGTGCGTGGTGGTGTCAGTGGTGGTGGAGGAGGCCTAGGAGTCCACGGTGGCATGCAGCGACGGTGTTGGTGGAGGCAGCCTAGGAGGCCACGGCGGCAACAGTGTTGTTGGTAGTGGTGGTGGTGGTGGAGGAAGAGGCAGCCAAGGAGGAGGAGGAGGTGGCAGCAGCAACTTAAGAGGCTGCAACAGCCTGCAAAGGTCTCAGTGGTGGTGAAGGAGGTAGCTGCCTAGGAGGAGGAGGCAGCAGTGTGCTGTGGCAGTGGTGTCGGTAGTGGGGGTGGAGATGGCCGCCTAGGAGGAGGCGGAGGCAGCAGTGCGCAGTGGCAGTGGAGGAGGAAGAGGCCATCTAGGAGGCTGTGGCAGTGGTGGCAGCGTGCGGCGGCAGTGGTGTTTGTGTCAGTGGTGGAGGAGGAAGTGGCCTAGGAGGCTGCAGCGGTGTCTGTGGTGGAGGAGGAGGCCGTCTAGGAGGCCATGGCAGCAGTGACGGTGTGCGGCAGTGGTGGGGTGGTAGAGGAGGAGGTCTTGGAGGTGGTGGCCTAGGTGGGCCGGGTGGCAGCATTGGACTGGGCCACAAGCCTCCCTCCTTTCCTTCCTCCTCCTCCTCCAGGGTGTTTGCTATTATCTGTGGATTTCATTATCCATGGGGGGACCCGGAACCAATCCCCCACGGATACCGGGGTGCTACTGTATAGATAATTTTAGCAACAAGCCCATTGTAGAAGTGCAATTATGAGCCATGTACCTGTAGGAGTAATGAGTCTAAAAAATAAAATTGTATTAAAAATTTCAGGATCTAGTCCTTTTTAAAAAAACAACAAGAATTATTTCCTTTAAAAAAGAGAGTTTAAAAATCATTCATTTACAGAGTGCACTTAAGAATGCTGACTTAAGCTCAATTAACATTTAAAAAGTGTATTCAGAGATCTGAGATGACTCAGTTAAATTACTCATTACAAAACAAAGGAGTCAGTTTAAAATGCAAATCAAAAGTTTACTGGAGGTATATCAATCTCAATCTACATACTAAAACAAACTTTAAAAAGAGGTTCCTAACTGACTAATGGTATTTAGGGTAGGAAAACTCACCAGCCTACAGCGGTAGAAGGCTGCATGGTAAAACATCATTGCATGGTTACAGGAAAGAAGGTTAAAGATGCTTTAAGATGAAGATGGCTAAAGATGGCTCCAGCCTCATGGAGACATAAACTTAAAAGAGAACTTACACAGAGTAATAAAATTTAAATTAGGTCATGTGTGGAATGACCCAGCACTCCAGTTGGCTGGAAGTGCCCAGTGAAATAAGAGAAAGGGAACTTGGGAGAACAAAAGGCATGCAGGGAAAAACCCTAGACTTATCTTAGGATGTGAATGAGGTACACAAGATTGCTTTTACATTACAATGATTATTTCCCCACATACTACAGTACCACTTTGATCAGGCTGACTTTTTCTTGTTTAAATAGGAGCTACATTTGAGCAGTATTCCTTAGCTGGCACATTTGCCATTTATATAGCCAGTTCTCCCTTTCTGGAAGCAGTGCTGTTCACAGTGTTGATTAGGTGGTCCCTATGTACATAGCAAAGCAAAGGCAAATATGGCTCCAGCCACATGGAGACAAAACTTAAAAGGAACTTAGACAAAGTGTCATAATATTTAAATTAGGTCATGTGATGAATGACCCATTGCTCTAGTTGGCTGTATTTACCTAGTGAAAGGAGAAGGGGGAGTGGAAGAACTGATGCATGCAGGGAAAAATTCCTAAACTGAACTTAACATGGGATACACAAGATTGTATTGCACTACAATAACGATTTCCCCACATACTACAGACTACAATTCCTGTTAGACTTAATATCATGCCATGCTGACAAGGGGTAATAGGAGTTTTAGGCTGCTTTAGGGAATCTCAGTCTTGGGTCCTATGTCAGAAGAAAGGTGGGATAGCAATTAAATAAATAAATAAATAAATAAGTGGGAACTATATAATTCTGTGAATGAAAAAACTGACATTTCTTCCAGAGTTCTCTACTGTTCCTCTGCATCGTCCCCTTACTTTTCATTTCCCCCTTGTTACTTGTTCTCTCACACACATTCTGTTAGTAGCAGAGACATTGTATTCTTGCATGCAAGTATAAATAGTTTCAAGTCTTCTCCCTTTTCAGGTGAGATTAAGAATGTTTTAAAACATTTTTCAGTGATTTTTTTCACATTTTGTGAGTTTTCATGAAAAATGCTATTTTTTTTACCAAAAACAGAACATTTTTTTCACAAATGATTTTTTTCCCCCACAAATGATTTCCCCCCTGTAAAATAAAAGTTCTGCAGTGCAAAATAAAAATAAAAATCTTGCAGCAGTTGACTGTTTTCTTGACAGAGATTCTCAATATGTCTAGGCAGCCTTTCTCATCAAGAATCAGGAAATCAGCTAGTATGCTTTACAGCCCTAGTAGTAAAAGCCTTTAGATTTAAAATCGCTGTATATTAAAACAACAGCATTTTGATTTGTATTATGCATATGACCTTAATATAACTTAACACTGGCCAGTGATCCAAGTAGCAGGATTGCCTCATCCCATCAGTATGAAATGAGGTTCCTCCCTGCCACACACGCACACAATGTTATATAATTGATTCTTCTCTGGTTTAACTGAATGAAGAAAAACTTACATTTTTACAATTTTTACTAATGGTAGCTTATTAATATGATATTATCCTATCTAGAGCTCATCTGGGTCTCAGTTCCTATGCTTCTCACCAATCCTGGGAAGACCTGGGTGTTTTTACTTTCAGGGCCCTCAGCTTAGTGCTGGCAGAAAGCATTTTATTACCTGAGGTAGTGCAGCAAATTGAGAACACCACCCCTCCCAAGGAAAGGCCAACCAAGTTATTCACTTGTGTACCTGAGACCAAAAAAAGAAAGAAAGAAAGAAAGAAAGCATCCTTCTGCTCTCTCCGGCAGTAAAAATAGAACATTAATAAATCATACAAATTTGGTGCACCTCTCATGTCATCCAAAACCAAAACCAGCTGCTAGAGGTGATGACTTCACTCTGCCAAACAGTGGGTCTGGCTTTCTCTCAGTGCACACCACTGATAATTAGTCATGTGGGCTAAGCATCTTAAACCAGTTTTGTCACAGTTATCTGTTGGTCAGGCAGAGACTGACAGCACAGATAGAAGCTAAGCTTCCTGGGCCTCTGTATGTGTGGATTATATGGATTGATAAGCTCTGAAGAAATGCTCCCAATCCTAGTAATTAGATCAACTTGCTCTAAGGCATCAACACATTCAAAGGACAAGCAGGTAACTAGCAAGAAAAGTTGGGGAAATACTGGTAATTACCCACTTCTGATGGATGCCACATAGGAAGAGAACTTGTGTTTTAACAGTAGGGAAAGAAAGAGAAAGGGGTCTCCGCTTATAATGTGCTCTCATGTAGGCTCTCATGTAGGCACAGAATGATGTTGCTGGAGGGGGAGCGTTTTGAGGACCTCAAGGAATTGAAGCCAGAATATTAATTAGAGGCTTGGCATGCAGTCTTAGCCTGAGCTGACAGGGGGTGAGCTGGGCTATTTAAGGCAGTGCCCTCCCCCGTCAGTCCTCCTTGTTGGGATATGTAGTTTGCAATCAAATAAGTTGAGATGTTTGACTGTTGAAAGGGTTAACTGATAGAAGCAAACAGAATGCTTGATGTAACTTCCTACTGAAATGTAAATGGTTTTCCAGAGGAGGAGGTGTGTTCAAGTCCTTTTCTTTGTCTGGAAAGCTACCATGAGGTTTACCAATGCCATGATGTTTTTCCTAGAGGCAGGACCTGCTTTGCAGGGCTCTTGCATATTTTGTTTGTAACATGTAGTTTTTAGTTGTATTTTTATTAGTTTAGCCTTCACCTGTTATTATGCTGCTGATATTCAATGAGAAATGCACAGAGATTGTGAGTAAAGATGTTTTTATACTTTTAAACTATTTTTAAGTGTTTTGAGTCTCTTTTATGTTAGAAATATAAATTGGGGAATTGTACATTGTTGAATTTACTAAACTCCCATTACTCCTTTAGATCTTCATGCAACCCACCCTCCTACCCTCAGTGCAGTGGGAGTTTTACTGGTTGGTTTGGGGCCAGGAAGGATTTTTTCCCCCTCTTTATGTTTTGGAAGGTTGGGTTTTGTTTTTTTTGGGGGGGGGTTGCCTACCTCATATTGTATCTGTATGGACCAGGATAGTTGGCTTAGGGTGGCTGCCATTGGCAGGTATTGGGGGGGGGTAAAGGTCAGTCGGTGTACCTCTTGGCACCCCCTTGTTGTTAAGGTCTGGGCTCTGGAATGGCCTCTTTGGGTCCTCAGTCCTGGAGGGTTGTGAAGGAATCTGCCCTTGGGGCTAACCTGGGGTGTTTGCTCTCTCTTATAGGGGCCTGGGAGGGAGTGCCTCAGGTTATCTTCCAATTAAGATCAGCCAGGGTGAGCAACCCAATAATGCTGGATTGCCCTCGGGGTTAGGTGTGATGCCCACAAGTGGCTGAGGAGGTGGTCATGGGTTGACACCTGGCCACAGCCAGACCCACATCAAGTTGCTCCCCCCTCCTAGGTTTTCTCCCAGGTACAATTAATTTATTAAGTTATAGCTCAAATAAAGTGGCCCTCTTTAAACCCATCTCTGTATCTAACTCATTATTTCTGGGTTTGTCATCAATGGCTGGTGAATAGGAAATTTGAAGAGTGGGGTGAAGAAAAGGATCATGAGGGGTACAATTGAGGGTTGGTTGCATGTTTCTCCCTTGAATATTGTCTTTAGGTTAACTGCTGAATAAAGCAGATGTGCTGCAGTTTGTGAATTATAAGCAACTCTTGCCCATTCTCTAAGAGTCAAAATGAATGTGGGTTTCATAGCCACATACTGTATCCTTCATATATCCCGTGAGGGCCTGAGAATGCATTTACTTTGTCTAGTTTTACACTTCTGAGCCCCAGCTACACTGCAGGCTATGCAAGACCTTGGATCTAAACCTAAACACCTTTATGGCACAGTTCAGAAAGCTTTAGTTCATATATGGTCTCAGGTTACTTCAAGAAGAGTTGACTTCAAGACTTTTAAAGTTGATGGTGGTGGGGAGGGATCAGAGAATCAGGAATAAAAAATGTGTGCCCCAGTGCTGCTATTCCTTCAGTAGCTAACCCTTTCAAAGCCCACTTTATCTTCCTGGTATAGTTGTTTATTCATTATAAAGGAGGTAAAACCCACATCGAGATACATTCTGACAGTACGACCTTTGTGTTGCCTGGATTGCACATAGTATGAGTCACCCATTCTGGAGGTGTTGGGACATGTGAAAAATGCAGACAAGAAGTATTTTGAAAGGGGGAAGTAGAGGAGGTTTGCCAGAGCTCTGCTTGAGATCCCTAAAGCAGTTGCAATATGTGCACCGGGAGACATAGTTTCTGGCATAAAATGTTAAACGGTTAGGAGACCTGGGATGTTGTTAAGGGCAAGGTACAGACTGTAATCACAGGTTTACCACAGACTCCCAGGCACCATGGGTCTGGTTTCTTGATTTCAGGGAATGCAGCCACAGCAGGAAAAAAATTAATAGTTTGAAATCATTTTGCTGGTTGGAGGGGAAAGTATATATTCCTAGGAAAGATGTATGTATGTTATTGTTTGGCTAAAGGGGAAGAGAAAGGGATGCATTATTTTGTTCAATGAGAATTTTGGGAAGTAAAGTGGAAGAAGCTCTCAAAGTACTTGGAAGAAATAAATTACCAGGAGAAGATGGAATACCAATGGAGCTGCTTCAAACTATAGGGATGGAATCCATTCAGATGCTACCAAAATTATGCCCCAAATATGGAAAATTAAGAGAAGCAAAAATAAAGGTGACAGAAACAGGATCAAGAGTCCCGAATGCAACTATTCAGCAACATGCGCATACAGAATATTGCAAGAGAATATTAATCAGTACAAAGAAATAGAAAATATCATAAAAGGTGGAACAAGCAGATCCAAAAAATTAAAAAGAAATTCAAACCAAGAACAGAACAAGAGAGTTATATGACCAACAAGGGAACCCATTATGTGAGCGGGACAAAATGAAAAGTCAATGGAAGCAGTACACTGGGGAACTATTTAAATGAAATGAAATGATAATAGATTCGTTCAAGCACAAACCATTTGAAAATGAACCCACAATTTTAGAAACCAAAGTGGAAAAGTCTCTCAAAGCACATAGGAGAAATAAATTCCAGGAACAGATGAAATACCAATAGAGATGTTTCAGGCTGTAGAGGGGACATTCATTCAAATTCTAACAAAAATCTACCAACAACGATGGAAAACAAAACAAAGACTGGAAAGGTTCAATATACATACAAACCTCTAAGATGGGGGACGCTAATGACTGAAGTAGCCATTTGACTATTGCACTGATCTCCCATGCAAGCCTAGTGATACTTAATTTTTTTACAAGAAAGACTTTTACCATATATGGAGCAAGAAATGCCAGATATCCAAGCTGGGTTAAAAAAAAGGGGGGGGGGAGTGGCACCAGGGATCAAACTGCAAACAGAAGTTGGATAATGGAATAATCAACTCGTTTTATTTATTTATTTATTTATTTAGGTATTTATACCCCGCTCTTCAGCCACGAAGGCTATCAGAGCGCCTTACAAATTGTTAAGCAATAGCAATTTACACATCCACGCTGCATTAAGCAGTTTCCAATGTGTATTAGCTAACTGCCCCCACAAACATGGTACTCATCTGAAATGTGATGCTGGAGGAGAGTATTATAGATACAATGTGCTACCAAAAAGGCAAATAAATGCTCTCTAGAGCAAATCAACACTGAACTCTCACTAGAATTAAAATTACTAAACTGAGGCTATCGTACTTTGCACATATCATGATACAACATGACTTAAAGAAAAAGACAATAATGCCCAGTAAAATGGAAGGCAGTAGAAAGAGAGAAAGACAGCATTTTACAGATGGAAGGATTCCACTAGAAAAGACATGACCCTTAATTTGCAAGACCTAAGCAGGGCTGTTGATATGGTTGCAGTAAGTTGAAGCCAAGTAGATGGCAAATAACCCCAAACTAGTACATACTAAAAAGGCATTGACTTCTACATCCCTGATCTCTCTCACTGAAGGCAACATTTCAAAAGGGGACATGGTTTAATAGTTATGTAGGGTAGAATTTTGGCAGATGATATACAGAATGTTTGCAGCTATACAATTATAAAAGACTTAAATCTTGCTTGCTTTATATTTTTACATGATTGCTTTGTGTTGCATTTCAGGTCATTTGTTAAAAGTCATGTGGACCATCATTGGGTGAAAAGATGGGATATAAATGTAAACAAATTAACATTCCCCATTATTTAACAAAGATGGCTAAACTTTGCAGCCTTGCTCTGTTCTTATATTTCTATACCAGCCTTGGGGGGTGGGGACAGCAGAGTACATAGAAAGACGACTCCTCCAGCCTTAGTGAGTAGAGGAGGCCTCAAGGTAACCAATGTATTTTGAATTCCAAGTACAAAGATTTTGTCACAGTCCAGTCAAGTGAATACATGAGGTAAACACCCATATACTTTCTGACTTTTGGTGAAAGATCACATTTCCCTATTAAATATGAGTCACACTTTGAAACTGGAGTCACAAATGGAATTGGAGATTCTCAGAACTATGCTTCACAAATCAAGATTTTGTGCTTTGTGTGGCAGCTGAAATCACAATTATTTCTAGATTCCCAGCACTCTATTTCACTTATTTACAATTGGGGGGGGGCATCTCTGGGAACAAAAGCTGACTGAGTGAGCAGGGCAGGGAATTGGTGCCATTGACTGTCTCATGCCACCGAGTTGTGTTGCCTTCCTTGGTGAAAGGTGGCCTTTGAGACACCAAAGAATTGGTTCCCGTCTTGGAGAATGGTGGCTGGGAGAACAGTAGCTGGGTGGTTTTGTCCCAAATGTATTAATGGCAAAGATTTCCAAACATAATTAAATACAAAGCATAAAAACATAGAGTTTCAGGTACCAGACTGACCTGTAAGATCCTGTACAATTCTTCCAAAATTCTATTTTGTCTGTTGATTGTGGCAGAGCATGTTCCACTTGGGTGTGGAACACAGTGGCAATCTCTCACAAGTGTCCAGTTTCAATTTCTGGTGCCTGGTAAGTGATATGACTGCAGCATCCACTGACAGCTACAGAAGCTGCTAGTAAATTCTACTGGGAATGCTGCTGTCTTAGATCAGTAGAATTCAAGCGCCATTAACCTTTCATCAGTCTTGAGGCTTTGCTAAGGGCAAAAAGCAGTTTGAGCTACAACAGAGTTAAAAAAAAAAAAAAGCTAAGGGACTGGCTTCTTGATTTAAGAGGGCACAACCACAGCAGGAAAATGAAAATCTGAAAACCACAAAACTGGTTGGCGGTAAGTTGCCTGTTTCTAGGAAGCAATGTGTCTATTGCTGTATGATTAAACTGGGATGGGAAAAGTGTGGCCCTCTAGATTTTGTTTGATTACAATTTCTGTCAGCCCTACCTAGCATAGCTAGTGATGAAGAATGCAGTCCAACAACAGCTAGAGGGCTGTACTTTGACCCTATACTAAAAGGGAGACAGGAAGCATTTGCCTATTTTAGGAAGTGTAGGCATAATGAAGCTCTGAATCTTCATTGTTATTTAAACAGCCCCCACATTGTTTTTTAGCCTCAACCTCAATTTAATTTATACCAATATACCATATTGACACTACTTTGCTTGACAAATGTATATTCTTATAAGGGAGACATTTCTAAATTCAATTTGATTTTTGGAACAATCCTAAGAAATCCACAACTGTGTAAAAGCCTGTGAAACAGTCATTCAAGCATCTTCCAAAAACCTCTCAGACATTCCTATATGCTCATTGATCTCAATGTAACAGAGCATACAGTTTTATGCCAAGCTATGAAAAGATATTCCCATGGGATTGCCAAGATATCTCTTCAGGCTGCCACAATAATAGGTTGCTCTGGGTTGGCTGGTTTAAACCTTGGTTTAACCCAAATTACTTTTCAAAACAAAAGAACACCCACTCCTGGTTTTTCAAATTGATTATTCATTCCCCGCCCCTCCCAACTCTGGCTTTTACGTCTGGAACAACAATGACTGTTTGAATTTAAACATATGTATTAACTTTAACAGTTTATTTGAAGTTGTTTATTGTTTAACCAGTATCCATTGTCAGTTGCTTCTTTTTAATCATTTTTATTTTATAGTGTGAGAAATGCCATTCAGAAACAAATCCTTCATTTAACGTAAGTTTAACCAAAACAACTTGCTTCTAGCCATAACATCTTAACTGCATTTTGCTACTTAATTTTCTGATTTAGTCCTATATTGGTTTTAATGCAAAACAACTGGTTTAAACAAAAGAAAAAAAAAACTGATTTAAACAAACAAAAAAACTCAGGTTGGGTGAGTGGGTTTTTTAAACCCTGTGTTTTTCCAACCCTGCAACAAACTCACAGAGAATCAAGTGTTCAGTTGAACAAATATCAAAAAAATCAAATTCCATCTTGAAATCTAACTCTGTCTCTACTGTTAAGCAAACCTGGGACTTTATATATGGCAACTGATTAGTTCAGACATCATATCAAACAACAATTTGTCTTGCTGAATATCTTGGCAAATAGTAGGTTGGAGCAGCTTGTTCATTTTAATTTTCTGTCTGGTTACCATCCCAGTTTCTAAATGTGGTAGCCTTTAGTTAAGGAGCAATTATGGTTTGTAAAAATAATAACAGAACATAACTTTAAAGTAGATGATGAAGACACTGAAACAGTTCAAGATTTTCCATACCTTGGCTCTGTCATTAATCAAAATGGAGACTGCACTCAAGAAATCAGAAGAAAACTAGGACATGGAAGGGCAACTATGAAGAAACTAGACAAAATCCTGAAGTGTAAAGATATATAATTGAATATTAAAGTTAGGACTGCCCATGCCATAGTATTTCCTTTTTCTACGCATAGTTTTGAAAGCTAGACAGTGAGGAAAGCTGATAGGAAGAGAATCACCTTATTTGAAATTTGGTGCTGAAGAAAAGTTCTATGAATACTGTGGAGTACTAAAAAGACAAATAAATGAGTCCTAGAGCAAATCAAGCCTGAATTCTCCCAAGAAGCCAAAATGACTGAGACTGTCATACTTTGGCCAGATCATAAGAAGAAATTACTCACTAGAAAAGACAATAATGCTCGGTAAGATAGAAGGCAGTAGGAAAAGAGGAAGCCCACATTCCAGATGGCTAGACTCCATTAAGGAAGTCACGTCCCTGAGTCTGCAGGACCTGAGCAGAGCTTTTGATGTTAGAGTGACTTGGAGGTTTCTCACTCATGGGGTTGCCATAAGTTGAAGTTGACTTGACAGCAGTTAACCACAACAACATGCTTTGGAAACTAACATCAAGCTGTGGTGTCTGATTCTGGTGTTCTGACCAACCACAATGGTTTACCGTATCAGATATCACACAAAACCACGTATGGTTTGACATGATGTCTAAGAAAGTATTCAGGTACTATCTCAATTATCTGGAGAAATCCATATATCTGAAGAATATATTTTTTCTGATTTTTTAAAAAATTATGTACCGTAGTGAGTAATGGGACAAACCAAAATTATGACTGTGATACAAAATCACAGTGCTAGTTGGTATCTCTTACATGCACAGTCTTTTCTTTTCTTTTGGTCGGGGCTGAGTGCTACAGCATAACTACAGATAACAAGAAAGGAGGGAGGTGAGGGGCCACTGGTGGGAAGGAGAGATCCTTAAGCCTTCCTGCACTTGATGACTTATGCTTGTAAGACTGTGTTTCATCTTGCTCTACCAATAATATTTTTTTTTGTCCACAGTGAGGTTCATTTCTAATTTCAGAGTCTGATATGGAGGGGGGAAGATAGAGATTTCTGTAGCTCCTTTCTATCTACTTGTTTACCCTCAAAAGTGTCCACACACACCCCACATTCAACACCCCACAGAAACACCACATTCAACAACAAAGGAAATGGCTTCATTTTGATATTGTGGACTTTTTCGGACATCTCAAATACAACGCAAGCAGCCTCGTCGCGTTGCGAGGCTGCTGCGCTGCAGGGCATCGGTTTCGGATGATGCTCTCCCCTGCTGGTACTGTTGCGGTACCGCGGGGACATTTGAGCATTATATTTTGCCGGTTTTTAATCACAACCAACTTTTGTGAGTAAAAATCGGTGAAATATAACGTTCAAATGTCCCCGCAACAATACCGGCAGGGGAGAGTGTCATCCGAAACCGATGCCCTGCAGTGCAGCAGCCTCGCAACGCGATGAGGCTGCTTGCGTTGTATTTGAGACGTCCAAAAAAGTCCTAAGACAAGCATATCAAGGTAGTGCTTAAAGTTTTGTTGTAACAAAGAAAGCCATGTTATGTCTTGAGAAAGATAAAATGCATGAGAACTTAGTAGCAATCCATTTGTAAAACAGAGTGCACAAAATCCTTTTGCACTGTGGAAATTATAATAACACAATTCCTTATATATCTATTCAGCAGTAAGGGACATTAACACAAATGGGGCTTATTTCCAGGTAAGTGGGTAAGGTTTGCAACTGTAACACTTATTCTTATTTCCGAGAGATAAACTGTGACAAGCACAGTAAGATGTGCCCACTTTGGTAAATGAACTCGCCTCCATCATATCTCCTCTGATTAACCAGTCTGTGAGGTTTTAATTTACTCCCTGCTTTGAAGATTTTTCAGAATTTTCGAAAATCTATTTAGACCAGTTACCTCTGCAAGTAAGTCATTACATCTTCCATTTGATCCCATTATCTGAAAGGGTTTGGTTTGCTTATTTTCCTGTTCTCTCACCAACTTTCTCCATTTTTCTTCATGTTTCTTAATACAAATCATATGAAACATTACTGTACAGTCAGCCCTCCACTTTCACAAGGGGTAGGGGTGCAAAACCCCTGCAAAAATGGAAAAATAATGAATATAAATAAAAATCGCAAACAGCATTTTTTTTAACCTGAGAGAACAATTCTCTAGAAATCTCTAGGTCCTCCAATGTGACTTCTAGTGGAAGTTGACCTTAGAATAATGCTGGAGGACCTACAAATGCCCAGAGAGAACATATTAACCAAATATGCAAATCATCAAATCCGTGTATGCTTAACCCGCAAATGTTCAGGGATGACTGTATTTTAAATTGTAAACTGTCTTGATTCCTTTGGTTTAAAAAGAAAACAGTTAAATGAAATATGTCATTTTTAAAAAATGAAAAGAAGGGACCAGTTTAATTAATGAATGACTATCTATCTGGCTAGAATGCAAAAAGTAGCAACAGCTGGGCCCAAATCCCATCAGAGAAAACTAGATCAATGTGAGAGCTGGTTGCCATATAATCTGGACAAAACTCTACAGTTCTTCATACAGATAGTGTATATGTGGAGGGAACCAGCCATCTGTTGTCATTTCCAGTGCAGGCTTTCCAGTAATATTATACTACTAAATGGTGCAATACTGGTGGGTGCAGCGCTGTCTACGCACAATCCTTAATATACACTGGACTGACTATGTGACGAATGTTGCTGTCCTTGAGCAAGCAGGGATCACCAGCATTGAGGCCATGATATTGAGAACGCAGCTGTGCTGGGCAGGGCACATTTCTAGGATGGAGGACCATCGCCTCCCAAAAATACTACTCTATGGTGAACTCGGCACGGGTCAGCGTAAAAAGGGTGCTCCAAAAAAGCGATACAAAGACTCCCGGAAACAACATCTCAGGCTCGGCCAAATTGATCACCAACAATGGTCCGCCCTGGCCTCACATCGGGAGGCATGGAGACGCACTATCCACAATGCTGCAGCCTTATTTGAGAACTCACGCCGAACAAGTCTTGAAGTGAAACGACAACGCAGAATCACAACCCAAAAACATCACCCAAGGAAACCTTCTGCTGTGCTTTCTGCAACCGGACTTGTTTATCTCGGATTGGCCTTTTTAGTCATCAGCGCGCTTGCAAAAAGCGCGGGATGAGTCCTTCCTGAATCTTCGTTTGCGAAGAAAAGCCAGAGAGAGAGGTAGGTGCATTACAGAAAACAATGGTAAATTACTGGTCTTTGTATGCATGGCAGAAAAGGGGAATTTCTGAAGAACAGATTAACATGGAAACTACGGACTTTTTCAGATGGGGGAAAAACCCCGAGGAGGTCGGGAGAAGAATGGGGCATGGGGGAAGGTTGGGAGGAGGTTGGGAGGAGGACGGGGCTGTCTGAAATGGGGCTGTGTAAGCACAACAGCCCCGTTCTTCTCCCAACCTCCTCAGGTTCTCCCCACCCCCCCATTATGAAAAAGTCCTCAGTCACAGTTAGGCTTGTGGAAGAACCAGGCTCATATAGCAGGAAACAGAAAATGCACCATATTCACAGATACAAACAAACATTGGAGGCTCCATAAATATCTGAACAGGACTGCTTTCATAATAGGCAGTACTGTACTAGAAATAAAATAACTTCCCTTAATGGACATGAAAGATAGCCTCTTTTGGTTTATCATGAAATTTAGTTTTTAAAAAATAAGAGTTGAATCCTGCATTAACTCACTTAATTTGCATTTTGTAAAAGAAAAACAATGAGCATTTTAAGAACATCAGAAGAGCTGAGCTGGATCAAATCAAACTAAACGCTTATCTAGTCTAGTATCTTCCAACAGTGGCTAACAAGTCAACCAGAAGACCATGAGTACACTAGCAGCCTCCTCCTCATGTTCTCAGTAACTGGTATTGAAAAGTACTGTACATTGTTTTCTGATATTGAAGGTAATCTTTCTCAAGATTCCAAGCACAGTATATCCATTGGGCTTAGCTGACTCTAACCACTATAGTACACCAGCATCATCAATCCCTCTTCCCTTTTGGCAGACCAAAAAGGGAAGCAGGGGTCCACTCCATCCCAGGCGCAAAACATAAGGGGGTGCAATGGCGGCTTCTCCCTCTCTCAGGTGCCAGAAAAAGGAAGAAGGGCTCCGCTGTGAAGAACAGCAAATTGAGCAGCAGACACTCAACACCTGGCTCAAGGCAAGCTGATCTCCTCCCCTTACTCTTGGAATTTCCTTGAGTAAGGCAGGGGTGGGGTGATGATAGGTATCACTTCCTTTTGAAAATGAAACCATCCATCCTCAGAGAAGTAGTCCTACTAGACTGTGTTGCAGCAGAAAGAAAAACAGAGGGAGAGAAAAAAAAGAATCTAGTAGTCCATTTAAGACTTAACTGCTTTATATTTTGGCATGAGCATTTTTGAAAATCAATCCACATCCTCAGATACAATGACTGAGGAAGTGGATTGATACCCACAAAAGCTTGCGATAAAATATAAATCAGTTAGTCTTAAAGGAGCTGTAGATTCCTTTCTCCCTCCCTTTTCCTTTACATTCACCTGTGTGTGTGTGTGCGCGCGCGTGTGCGAGCATGCGCCTTCAAGTCACCTGTCAACTTATGGCAACCCCATGAATTTCAAAGGGTTTTCTTATGCAAGGAGAGAAGATTTTGCCAGTTTCCTCCTCTGAAATAGAGCTTATAGCACCTGGTATTAAATGGCAGTTTCCCATCCAAGCACTAACCAGGGTTAACTCTGCTTAGGGATTGTCTATATGAGGCAAAAAAAGAAGCAGATTGCTCCACGGTAAAGATTGAGATTTGTCTTAATGTGTTTTTTTTAGGTAGATCACAGGCATGTGAAGCTATCCACATTTGCTGCACAAACAGGCATTCCTGCAAATCAAGATGGCGGCTGTGAGTGAATTACTTGTGTTTTTACTTACCAATTTGCCACTGCTGAACAGTACTTTAAAAAAAAATCTATTCCCAAGGCAATGATAGTTCACCTTAATAGAAAAGCAAAAAAACCCTCCCAAACCCACATTTTATCACGTTAGCGCTCGCTCACTAAAGCAAAAAGCCAACATGGAGGTTCCAGTCACTTGCCTTGATAGCAAGCCCTGCCCCCTATGCTCATCCAGCCAATCAGCTTTCATCTTCTGCTCATATGGGAAATTGAATCTAATCGAATCACTTGTTCCAATGAGCAGGAATGTGCATTCCCCCAGCTGTTGTTTAAAAACTCTGAGGAAAGCCACGAAGACTTTTCCTGTGGAGTATATAGTATATTTAGCTCCCCATCCTTCCAAATACAGTGCAGTGCAGGATGCCATTAAGACAGGTTGTATTCTCCTCGCATCCTCTGAGTATTTTTGTTGTTTAAGCAATCCCTTAGTTTCCAAGATCAGATGGGATTTGGTGCCTTTAGGCTATTTAGACCCCGGAGTTATAATTTTCCTTATTCAGTGTCTTTTCTTCCATGTATAATGGTGAGTACAGTGGATATCTCAAAAGTTGGGAGGGCATTATCCAAGGCTAATATTGTTGTTCTCCTATATGACATAAAAGGTCAGATTAAATCCAGATTCTAGGCAGTCTACCCAGTGCCTGTTAGGGCAATTAGCTGGCCAAGATTCTAAGATTTCATTTAAGAAATGGTAATATAACCATATTCCAGGATTATGCCCCAGTTACAGAGGTATAAGAAGGAGAAAGTAAAAGATACTGTATTATGCTGGAGTCCAGGGGGAAATTGATCATACACTCAGATAGGATATGTTTATAATCTTAGGCAACTGGAATGTAAAAGTAGGAAACAGACCAGAAGCAAAGATTGTTGAGAATTTGGCCTAGGATCAAGAAATGAAACAGGAAAGCAACTGATTTAATTTTATGAGCTCAACAGTTTATTTACTGCAGACCCTTTCCTCAGGCAGTCAAAGAAACAACTGTATACATGGACATCTCCTGATGGCCAATACAGAAATCAAACAGACTACATAATTGGAAGCAGAAGATGGAGAAGCCCCATTCTCTCTGCAAAAATAAGACCAGGAGCAGTTGTAGCACCGACCATGAACTGCTAATATCAAAAATTAGAGTAAAGCTAAAGAAGAATGCTAAATAATCAAGCCAAAATGCAACCAGAAGAACATTCCCATAGAATTTAAAGGTAACATAAAAGATAGATTTGCACTATTAAGTCTAACTGACTGGGAGACAGAAGAACTCTGCACTGAAGCCAGGGACATTGTGAAAGAAGACTGCAAAAAGATAATATCTCTAGCCAAAAAGAAAGCAAAGCCTCATTGGATGACAGATGAAACTCTTCTAACAGTTAAGGGTAGATGAGAAGCAAAAGTACAGTAAAAGGTTACAGAAATAGGAAGAGAATCCTGAATGCAACTGTTTAGCACCTTGTGCACAGAGACAAAGAGAACTACAGTTGTCCCTCCGTATCCATGGATTTGGTATCCATGGATTTAAGTATTCACAGCTTGAAAATATTCTTTAAAAAATAATAATCCAAAAAGCAAACCTTGATTTTGCCATTTTATATAAAGGACACCATTTTGCTATGCCATTGCATATAATGACCATTGTCACGCCGAACAAGTCTTGGAGAGAAACGGCAACGCAGAAAGAATCACAACCCGGTAACATCACCCGAGGAAACCTTCTGCTGTGCTTTCTGCAACCGGACTTGTCTATCTCGGATTGGCCATTTTAGTCATCAGCGCGCTTGCAGAAAACGCGGGATGAGTCCTTCCTGAATCTTCGTTTGTGAAGAAAAGCCAGAGAGAGAGCATATAATGGGACTTGAGTATCCATGGATTTTGGTATCCACGGGGGGTCCTGGAACCAAACACCAGCGAATATGAAGGGACAACTGTACAGTACTACAATAGTCAATGAAAAGAAATAAAAGACAACAAAAATGTATAACAAGAGGCTTTGTCCACAAGATCTGAGATATCAAAGAACATTTTTAACGAAGAGTGGGGATATTATATGACCAGCAGGAGAACACTACATGATCAAGAAGAAATTTAAAAAGACAATGGAAACAATACACTGAAGAACTATATAAAAGAGATTAAAGGACGACTGATTAATTCAAGGAAGAGACATTTGAAGATGAACCTACAATTTCAGAAACTGAAATAGAAGCTGCACTCAAGGCACTTGGGAGAAATAAATCACTAGGAACAGATGGCATACTAACAGAGCTGTTTCAAGCTATAGGGATAGAATCCACTCAAATTCTAACTAAAATCTTCCAACAAAGCAATTGCACAAAGACTGGAAACACTCAATATACATTCCATTCCCCAAAAAAGGTGACACCAGGTATCACAGTAACTACCAGGCCATTGCATTAATCTCCAATGCAAGAGAAAAGATGTTGACCATATATGAAGTGTGAAATGTCAGATGTCCAAGATGGGTTCAGAAAAAGAAGAGGCACTAGGGTTCTTATTGCAAACACATGGGACAATAGAGTGTGTCAAAGATTTTGAAATAAACATTTACTGTATAGATTATAGCAAAGTCTTTGATTATGAAGCTCATGAAAGACTTTGGATTGCTCTGAAAGAAATGGGTGCACCACAACTTTGTTGATTGTCTGGTGTGTAGCTTATACTCAGGACAACAGGCCACTATCAAGTCAGAATATAGCGAAATAGAACAGTTTTCCATTGGCAAGGGAGTCATGAGAGGCTGCATTTTATTACCCTAATTTCTCTATCACCCTATCTAATGTATACAAAAAGCTGGATTTGAGGACGGACATGTGAAAACAGAAGGAAGTAACATCAAGATACCGGTACATTGATGACACCATACTAGTAGCAAAAATAGCAAAGACTTGGAACAACTAGTGACGAAAGGCAAGGAAGAATTTGCAAAGGAAGGGTTACAGTTTATTTTTACTGGCATAATTGTATATACTAAGTTCAATAAATTATAATTTTCACTGTTGATGTTTCTTTTCTGGCCATTATTATTATTTGTTTCATTTCATGTTCCCCTAAAACCACATTTCAAATGGTAAGTCAGCTACTTGGTACTTACCATGTGATTGGTTATTCTTTGTCAAACAGAAGCTTTGTGTCTCGAGTATCCTCAGATTTTGCCATGTTGAGATTTTGGCCATCTATGCTTTCCACTTCTGGTACAAATGTTCTGACTAATATTGTTCAAGTAGACTGAGGACAGATTAATCATTTGAAAAGAGGATAGACCAGTGGTTTGCAATTTCTAAACTGAATGCCTGACCTTCAATCAATATTTTAATTCTTCTCTTTCTATAAAATTAAGAGTATTATTTTTCTGTTTTGATTGTCAAGACATCAGATAGAGATTCCTTTTAATACTTTGGATATTATGTAATATGCCAATTTTGTGGGTGCTCATTTTAAAACAAATAATTTTTGCAGATTCCCTTCATTTTGTTAACTCCTCAGGCTGAAATAATACTATATTATTGTATAAATTTATTCATGCTCTACCTTTCCCCCTGAGGTGGGACTCAATATTTCAAGCAGCTCAAATACTTTAAAAATGTGTCTCGGTTTTATTGTGCTTTGTTTCCTACAGGTGCAACACAGCTCTTTACATTTATAAGATAACCTTTTATATCTTTAAACATGTATTTCACTGTGTTTAAGACAGCCTGTCAGCAACCAAGAGATATATTTGTTACAAAAACCTGCTTTCTAAAGAAGCATAGCTTTCAGCATGTACATAAATGCATATGTGCCCACAGACCCATGTTACTTTCTCTACAGATAAAAATATCAATTTGTTTATCGGCCCCACATCAATGGGGCAACACTGTCACAGGCCAGAGGTATTCCACTGGGGATGAACATAAGTAGAGTGGTGTAGTCCATGTAGTCCAACCTTCTGGTCACAGAGTGGCCAACAAGATGTTGACAGGAAGCCCAAAAGCAGGACATGAATGCAACTGGCTCTCCTCCCCACGCACACACTTATGAGGTCCATCTAATAAATAATGAGACTGTGTTTCTACCTTTCAGGGAGAACTGATGGTGAATACTTGAGTGGTGACCTTGAATGTGTCTGAACCTGCATGACAAACATTAACACTCTTAGCTGTTCAGTTAATTGTCAGTTGTCGTTTAAAGCAGCTGTGTTGTCTGTTGTGTGCTGAAAAAAATGCTAAGTTTAAAAGTTGAGCGACATGTCAATTTGAAATTTTTAGTAAAATTGAACAAAACACTAATGGAATCTTTTCAAATGCTTACTGAGGCCTACAGGGAAGACTACATGTCTCATGCACATGTGTTTGCATGGTACAAAAGATTCAGAGAAGGACATAAGAATGAGGCAGACAATGAACACCCTTGACAACCTTCCACTTCAAGAACCAAAGAAATTGTGGAAAAAATCAGCCAGATTGTTCGAGAAGACCACCAACTCAGTGTCTGAATGCTAGCTGAAGCCATGAACATTGCTAAAGACACGGTGTGGAAAATTTTGCATGAGGAGCCCAACACGAGAAAGTTTGTGCCAAGATGGTCCCTAGGGTTCTAACACACATTGGAAACTGCTTAATGCGGTGTAGATGTGTAAATTGCTATTGCTTAAAACAATTTGTAAGCTACTCTGATAGCCTTGTGGCTGAAGAGCGGGGAATAAATAAATAAATAAATAGGGTTCTCACACCAGAGCAAAAAGAGTGCCGCAACGAAATTGGCACTGACATTCTGCAACAACTTGAGGCAATCCCAAATCTTTTTCAAAAAATCATCACTTGTGATGAAACCTGGATCTTCCAGTATGATCCTGAGACAAAACAATAGTCAATGCACTGGAAAACACCATCATCACCAAGAATGAAAAAAGCACGTCAAAGCAAGTCCACATTCGAAGCCATGCTCATTGGGTTTTTTGACATCAAGGGCATAATTTTGGCAGAATTGGTTCCAGAAGGCAGAACAGTGAACCAGCATTATTATAAGGAAATTTTGACAAAGCTGAGAGAAAGAGTCAGAAAAAAAAAGTCCAGAACTGCCTTGATGAAGAGGGAGATGGTTTCACTCTTCATCAAGACAAATCGTCTGCTCACACAGCACTTTCTATGAAGCGGTTTTGGGCCAATAAACGCATTACTACACTTGAACATCCTCCATATTTGCCAGATTTTGCACCATGTGACTTTTTTCTTTTCCCTAAAGTGAAATCGGTGCTTAAAGGAACACGTTTTGAATCAACTGATGCAGTATGAAGATCCTGCTTTTGGAACTGGAGAGAACATATATCCATCTTGACTAGTAGCTGCTGATAGCCCCATTACAAGAAAGGGCTATGCCTCTAGCAGGCTAATGGCAAACTATTCAATATTCTATGCAGGTTTTACACACCCTCTAGATTATAGCCTTTGAGTCATATTAAAAAATCTGCTTCTCTTGGAACATAGCAACCAGTCTCATGTGCAGCTTCATGAAATAGCCTTAAAATGCAGAAACCATGCTACTAGCCTCCATCTTGCCTAGCCCCAAAAGCAGATGAAAGGCCCATCCCTCCAACCCAAGTGCCACTGCCCTGGCTGGCAGGGAGGAAGAAGAGACTGGTCTTAATCCCCTCCAACACTGACATCCCCTTTTACTTTTATGTCACGTCTTAATTAGACTGCAAGCCTGAGAGCAGGGAACTAGGATTTGGGGGGAGGGTCTTTTACATGTACAGCACCAAGTAGAGTGATGGTGCTATATAAACAAACAAACAACAGTCTTCTGTATTGAAATTCTCCCAGTTTTAACAATCCTAAGAACATTGCAGATCTTCTCTTTAAGATTACCACCCATTTTAGAGCCTACTCTGCAGCAGTGAGGATTTTTGCTCCCTCTATTACATCAGCTCAACCTCATCTAGCACAGCTGTTCTGGGTAGTTCAAGGGCCAGATCCTAGACTGCTGAGGAGAAGCCCTCAGAAAAGCGCTGTGATGAATTTGCTAAATACATTGCTGTGAAAGTCACTCAGATCCTTTCTGACTTGGACTCCACGTTGAAGACAGAGTCTGTGGAGGTAACTGAGCACATACTTGGCCAGTTTTGATGGATTAGTTTCAGTTTGTTCAACATGATGATGTGGATATGTTGCATAGAGGGGTGAGACCTACCACTTGACCCATGCCCATCCTAGCTAATTAAAGCTGCCAGAAGAGGACTGGCCAGTTGGGTAGTGGAGGTTGTAAATACTTCCTTGAAAGAGGGCTGTGTTCCAACCTCTCTAAAAGAAGCAATTGTAAGATCTTTGTTGTCTTTTCTCTTTTAGTATTCCTGACCCCCAGTCAGGACCCAGTGCTTCCCTGTGTTTATTGAAATCAGCTCTCCTAAAGTCGAGAACACATAGATATAGGATGGGGGAGACCTGGCTGAATGAGACTACGTGCGAAAGGGATCTAGGAGTCCTAGAAGACCACAGGTTGAACATGAGTCAACAATGTGATGCGGCAGCTAAAAAGGCCAATGTGATTTTGGGCTGCATCAATAGAAGTATAGTGTCTAGATCAAGGGAAGTAATAGTGCCGCTCTATTCTGCCTTGGTCAGACCTCACCTAGAATACTGTGTCCAGTTCTGGGCACCACAATTCAAAAAGGATATTGACAAATTGGAGCATGTCCAGAGAAGGGCAACTAAAATGGTGAAAGGTCTGGAAACCATGCCTTATGAGGAGAGACTTAGGGAGCTGGGTATGTTTAGCCTGGAAAAAAGATGGTTAAGAGGCGATATGATAGCCCTGTTTAAGTATTTGAAGGGGTGTCACATTGAGGATGGAGCAGACTTGTTTTCTGCTGCTCCAGAGACTGGAACACGGAGCAATGGATCCAAGCTCCAGGAACAGAGATTCCACCTCAACATTAGGAGGAACTTTTTGACAGTAAGAGCTGTTCGGCAGTGGAACGCACTCCCTCAGAGCGTGGTGGGGTCTCCTTCCTTGGAGGTCTTTAAACAGAGGCTGGATGGCATCTGTCGGGGATGCTTTGATCGTGATTTCCTGCGTGGCAGGGGGTTGGACTGGATGGCCCTTGTGGTCTCTTCCAACTTTGCAATTGTATGAACTATCTACTACTTTCCCAACTGCTATAGTTGTGGGACAAGGACATGAAGACAAACTTCCCTAGATAACAATCAGCCAGCCTCTAATCTCTCTTTTTAAAGTAAGGTCTTAGAGTGAGTGGTAGCAACACAACTCCGGGTTTTCTTGAATGAAATGGATTACTTGGATAAAATGGATTACCTGAATCCATTCCAGTCTGGGTTTAGACTTGGTTATGGGACAGAAACAGCCATGGTCACCTTGGTGGATGACTTGTACCAGGAGTTGGACAAGGGGAGTTGATCCCTGTTGGTCCTCCTAGATCTTTCTGTGGCATTCAATACCATAAACCATGAATCCTTCTTGGTTGTTTGGCTGATATGGGACATGGGGGCATTGCTTTACAGTGGTTCCAATCCTTCTTGGCTGAACGTTCCCAGAGGGTGGTACTGGGGGACTGCTGTTCAGCCTTTTGGCCATTAGCCTATGGGGCTCCACGGGGGTCAATAGTATCCCCTATGCCTTTTAACACCTACATGAACTCTATGGGAGAGGTCAACTGGAGTTTGGGGGTTGGGTGTCATCAGTATGCTGATGATATCAGCTCTATCTCTCCTTTACAACTGATACCAAGAAAAAGATTATCCACCAAGCTAGGGCTGGAAATCATGTGGCTCTTAAGATGCTGTCTGCTGCAAGTTGCAGCAGCCTTGTCCAGTTATAGCTAATGGTGAGGAATGCTGACAGTCCAACAACATCTGGGGGGCTGCATGACACCCACCCCTAGACTAAAGACACACTTCTTAACCGATGCACATATCCCCTATCTTTCCAAAATTATTTCCAGAATTAGCTAAGGCAGCCGTTCCCAGTACAAAAAAAAATCTAGACTGGAAAAAGTTGGGGTAAGATATTTCTGTTGGGTTTGCGTGCATGAGAGGTGGCTACTTATAATTCACATTGAAATTAGCTTCATTTAAAGTTCATGCTAAGTGGCACAGAATATACCGCAAAGGTCCATCTGGTTCAGCCTCTTTCTTCCAACATTTCCACAAACAGGAAATACGGGGAACTGCTATTTTGAAAATGGAGGTTCCATTTAACTACTGTGTTCAATAGTAGAGCATTAAAAATGTAATAGTAAAGCATGTCTATGCTGGCTAGAGGACTCTGAGAGTGGTTGTCCCCCTCTCCACTAAAACTCACCTTTCCCAAATTCTGATTACTGTAACACCCAAAAATAAACTCTCAAACCAGAAGTAGGTCTAGTCCATTTTCAAAGCTATACATTTTAAAAAATATTAAAGCAGAGCAGCAGAATATAATTAATTACATATAAATGCATTTTAAAAACAGCTTAATAAATTATGTTTAAAATTTGATTAAAAAGACTGAGATTAAAACTTACCATATATATGAATTTCTATTAAAATCATATAGCCTTGTTGCTAATATACAGCTTCTAACCAGGAGGGATTTTTGAATTATCAACATTTGTGTACCATGGCCCTTCGAGTTTTAACAGCACTGAAGAAAAATTTTGTGACCTCCTCTGGCTTCTAAAAAGCATGCTTATTGCTGCCATTTTTACTTTGAAGGAAAACCCTTTGACTGAGTTTGACTAAGGTCCAGCACCACACTCTCGATTGAAGCCCACACCATTTTTCCTTTGAACTCTGGCTGCTATTTCCTCCAAAGCTTTTGTTTGCAATCAAACAATACTTTTGAGGGCAAATAGCAGCCAGAGAGGGAGATCTTTAGTCAGAAATTGCTGCAGGACTCTGATCTAGATGAGGAATGGTCACTAGAGCAGTGCCTTGCATGTCTGCTTTTCCTTAAGTATTAAGCATGCTCTTCTAAAAGCATGATTAACGTAATGTGTAGTTTGGCTCCATTTCTGATTAGAACAGAGTGGTAATTCAGGCAACCTTTTTATTATAAAATCAAAAGCAGGACAACAGTAATAAGATATATAAATCAAAATGCTAACAGCACAAACTGCTATATATGTATATATAATAGGCCAATATATACAAAAAAGATGAAGTCTTCATAGAATCATAGAATTGCAGAGTTGGAAGAGACCACGAGGGCCATCCAGTCCAACCCCCCTGCCACGCAGGAAATCTTGATCAAAGCATCCCCGACAGATGGCAATCCAGCCTCTGTTTAAAGACCTCCAAGGAAGGAGACCCCACCATGCTCCGAGGGAGTGTGTTCCACTGCCGAACAGCTCTTACTGTCAAAAAGTTCCTCCTCATGTTGAGGTGGAATCTCTGTTCCTGGAGCTTGCACCCATTGCTCCGTGTTCCAGTCTCTGGAGCAGCAGAAAACAAGCCTGCTCCATCCTCAGCGTGACATCCCTTCATATACTTAAACAGGGCTATCATATCGCCTCTTAACTGTCTTTTTTCCAGGCTAAACATACCCAGCTCCTTAAGTCTCTCCTCATAAGGCATCGTTTCCAGACCTTTCACCATTTTAGTTGCCCTTCTCTGGACATGCTCCAATTTGTCAATATCCTTTTTGAATTGTGGTGCCCAGAACTGGACACAGTATTCTAAGTGAGGTCTGACCAAGGCAGAATAGAGCAGCACTATTACTTCCCTTGATCTAGACACTATACTTCTATTGATACAGCCCAAAATAGCATTGGCCTTTTTAGCTGCCGCATCACACTGTTGGCTCATGTTCAACTTGTGGTCTACTAGGACTCCTAGATCCCTTTCGCACGTAGTCTCATTCAGCCAGGTCTCTCCCATCCTATATTTATGCATTTCATTTTTCCGCCCTAAATGCAGTACTTTACATTTCTCCGTATTGAATTTCATTTTGTTAGCTTTGGCCCAGCTCTCCAGTCTATCCAGGTCATTCTGAATTTTGATCCTGTCCTCTAGGGTATTAGCTACTCCTCCTAATTTGGTGTCATCTGCAAATTTGATAAGTATGCCCCTAATTCCCTCATCCAAGTCATTGATAAAGATGTTGAATAGCGCTGGGCCCAGGACAGAACCCTGTGGCACCCCACTGGTCACATCTTTCCAAGACGAAGAGGAGCCACTGCTGAGCACCCTTTGGGTTCGGCCGGTCAAACAATTACAAATCCATTGAACAGTTAACTTGTCTAGCCCACATTTTACAAGCTTGTTTGCAAGAATGTCATGGGGAACCTTGTCAAAGTCCTTACTGAAATCAAGGTATGCAATGTCCACAGCATTCCCTTCATCTACCAAGCTGGTAACTTTATCAAAAAAAGAGATCAGATTAGTCTGGCATGACTTGTTTCTCTGAAACCCATGTTGACTTTTTGTGATTATGGCATTGCCTTCTAAATGTTCACAGACTCTCTGTTTAATGATCTGCTCTAGAATCTTCCCTGGTATTGATGTCAGACTAACTGGACGATAATTGTTGGGAACCTATTTTTTCCCCTTTTTGAAGATGGGAACAACATTTGCCCTCCTCCAGTCTGCTGGGACTTCTCCTGTTTTTCAGGAGTTCTCAAATATTATTGCCAATGGCTCTGAGATTATATTTGCCAGCTCTTTTAATACTCTTGGATGTAGTTCATCTGGTCCTGGAGATTTAAATTCATTTAGATTAAGAAGGTATTCCTGTACTACCTCTTTACTTATTTTGAGCTAGTGGCCCTATCATTTCCTTCTTCCTCCTTTTGCTGCGGACATACCCCAAAAAACCCCTTTTTATTGTTCTTAACCTCCCTAGCAAGCCTGAGCTCATTCTGCGCTTTAGCTTTTCTGACTTTACTCCTACACGTGTTCGCTATCTGTTTGAATTCTTCTTTGGTGATTTCCCCCCTTTTCCATTTCCTATACATGTTCCGTTTAAAACTTAGCTCCATTGTAAGTTCTTTAGTCATCCATCCTGGTTTCTTGAGACACCTCCCATTTTTCTTCCTCAATGGTACTGTTTGAAATTGTGCCTTCAGTATCTCCCTTTTGAGAAAGTCCCATCCGTCTTGAGGTCTCTTCTCTTTTAGTATTCCTGACCATGGGATCACCCCCAGTATTTCCCTGAGTTTATTGAAATCAGCTCTCCTAAAGTCAAGAATGCGTGTCTGACTATGCCTGGCTTCTCCTTTCCATTGTATAACAAACTCCAGGAGAACATGATCACTCTCACCTAAGGATCCCACCACTTGCACCCCATTAACCAGGTCATCTCTGTTGGTTAGGATCAGATCTAAAATAGCTGACCGCCTTGTTGCCTCTTCCACCTTTTGGACCATGAAATTGTCTTCCAGGCATGTAAGGAATTTGCTAGACCTTGAAGTTTTGGCTGAGTTAGATTGCCAGCAAATATCAGGATAGTTGAAGTCACCCATCACTACTACATCTCTTCTTTCTGCATGTGTGTTCATCTGTTCTAGAAAGGCATCATCCAATTCCTCCGTCTGATTTGGGGGTCTGTAGTAGAGTCCCACAATAACATCCCTCTTGTTTCCCTCCCCTTTAATTTTTATCCAGATGCTCTCCACCTGGCTTCCAGTATTGATGTCATGGATCACTTCACTGGTGTAAACATCCCTGACATATAATGCTATTCCTCCTCCTTTCCTGTTTGGCCTGTTTCTCCTATAAAGGTTATACCCCTCTATTCCTACATTCCAATCATGAGACTCGTCCCACCAGGTTTCAGTAATGCCTATTATATCATATTTAGTCTTGTACATTATGAGTAAGTATCAACATGCTCAAATCAACAGAGCAAAAACACTATATATGCATAAAAGACATTTATGAATATATAACAAAAGTTGCTGGTGTTGTGTTTCAGTACGTGTTATAGTATGTGTTACAGAACACAGGCTGCAGTATGTGTTACAGACCAGATGGTTTGCAGTTAATTTACAAAAGAGTAAGCACTCAAAAATATATGATATTACAAAACTGAACCACAAACAGAAACGGTAGAGACACATGAATAATCTATGAGCAGAAGCATGTAGGTACACAGTGGGAATCCAAGGAACTCTGCTTCAGGCAGAATGTTCTTCAGGTACATGGCTTACTAAATCTCCTCTCAGCCCAGATAGCTATCTTGTTAGCTCTAGCAATCATACAAGTATGTTACCCTTCTGGAACTGGTCCCCACAGAGGTTGCCTAGAAGTCTGCAAGTCTGCACCATTTCTTCTGTAACGTTTAGCAGGTTGTCAGTGTCTTTTGTTATTATAGATGTGTGTGAGTATGTGCCTTCAAGTCACCTTTTGACTTATGGTGACCCCGTGAATTTCATAGGCATAGGTTTTCTTAGGCAAGAAATACTCAGAGGTGGTTTTGCCAGTATATTTATATGAACCTAAATGTCTTGTATGGATGTATACAGTATTTGTGTTTTTACTATGTTGGCTTAGGCACATAATAATTATTCATAATATATATACACATGTGCCTTGTGTGTGTGTTCATATATTATAAATACATATCCAACAACCCTTTTAATGTCATTATGTAACAAAACCACCAGTATTTTTTTTAACACAAGAGACCACATTTTTGAGCACAAGAGACTACTGTAGAATTGTTAATGTTTTGTTCATCTATCAATCATCATCATGCAGTTATTTGATCTGTATACCCCCTTTCTTATCATCAACTAACGGAATAATTATTCAGAAGTCACTCCAGAGCATGTGCTTAGCAGCTTTCAGAGAGAAAGTGGAAGGGGAGAAAGCAAGTTATTTGGGAAGGTTTCCATTTCTAGGCAAACCTGCTATTTAAAAAGCAATTTAAAAAGCCATCACCCTACAGTGGCAGGACATCCAGTTGTCATAATTTTGCATGTCTCCTATTGGCGCTTGGTGGTAACAGAAGGAAAACATTTTTAAAAAATCAAAATTAAACACATGCATACACATGCTACAATGGGGAGATGCTTTTTTATTGTTTTTGATGTTTGAAGTTAATCTTTTGTATCGTTTTGTATCTGCAACAGAGTGAAATCATACTTGCACTGCTGCCTTTCACCAAAGTTTAGTGACTAAAGCCTCCCTTCCCTGTATTTTTCCTCCCTGAGGAACTAAATTATGTTGGAATGTTTGTTGCAAACTGTTATAGTTCATAGAATTCTGAGCACAGAATTGGACTGAATTTTATTTTATCTATTTAAAGCAGAGTAGGACCACTCTGCAGTATAAGAGGGAGACAAGTTATACTGCCCAAGCAAGTAAACAAGGGCCACACATCCAAACATATCACCCAGTGAACCATGGTGGTCAGGCAGCAATTATTAGAGATTCAGAGGCAAATGTACTCATTGCATCCGTGTTCCAGGTGACTGCTTCCATGATGGAAGTGCACACAAGACCTGAGGCTGAAGCTTGCTCTAAAACAGATCAGTCTTTAATGTCAAAACACCATAGATGCAGGTGAGAGAACACTGAGGCTTCACCAGACCCCGTATTCGCACATTCATATTCTGCAGCATTTGGAAGAATGCCAGAGATGGAAAGCATCTTTGCACATTCCTTGTTGCAAAACCTGTCTATGAGCATGATTTTTTTCCTCACTGCTTTGAAAATCTAGAGATATCACTAAGCAGAGGGAATTTAGAATGATCTCTGAACTTTGAGAGACTGATTTCTGCCTTGTTCTCCAAATGTACATGATGTTCTACAGAGAAATGAGGTCATATATTAAGTCCCTGCCTAGGGGAGCTTACAATCACATCAGAGATGAGGTATCTAAGATATTTGGATATCTCAAGACAAATAAAAGACAATAGTGACAAGACAGATGATGATACAGAATACTGAGTCTGTCATATGTATTCAAATACTAAGGGAAGAATAGATTTCAAGTCTTTGTGGTGCAAAGAGATCTTGAAGCTGCCATTTGTGTCAATAAAATCCTACTGACTTCAGCTCTAATTTGCACCTATGTCGCTTAGTCTTGTCTGTTTTATAAAGACTTATAGACTGGGTCAGAAAGGGAAGGCAGTTTGCCATAGCAAGTGAATTGTAAAAGGTTGCTGAGAAAATGCAAGACAATATACAGTAATGTGCATTGTTTGCTAGGGTAAGAAGCAAAAAAATTGTATTTGATGCAGAAGAGAACCAGAAAAAAACTGGTTACTGGATAGAATGCAGCCAAACCTGCAGGCAAAGTCAGATGATACTATGTTCAAAATAGGTTTTGTGATGTTCCTTAAGGAGGGAAATGAAGCAGTTGAGAAAATCATGCCTTCTGTTGATGGAAATTTTTATAAAGAAGGGAAGTGCAATAGGCTTTTGTGACACTGCTGGGGTGAGTAAAGGTTACTAAGGAGGTAGGAGGCTGCTACATCTAGCCAAAATCCAGGGATAAGCAAAGGTCAGTTCACCTGCACCTATAGTGGCAGCTGTATATTGCTGCTATTTTGACTCCCTGCTAATAGTGACCAGATCTTGCACCAATCCCATCTTGCACAAGTTCATGCCATTTAGACTGTCACTGTTTACAAATCCCTGCACTTCTTTGTGCTTGGGCTGGCAGATAGGTCATACCCAAATTATTTCAAGTGATTTGTGTTCACTGTACAAATCAGATCTACAAGAAGATACAAACACAGATGGGGTGCCTTTGGCATCAGATGAGATATTCAGGAATTTAACTTGAGTCCTTCCTTTAGACTAGGATTTGCTAACTGTCACTCTCCAGGGGGTGTTAGACTGCAATTCCCATCAGCATCAACAATGATTAGAGAATATGCATTGATGTGTACACACACTTGGAGAGCCACAGTGCATGAACTAGACCCCTCCTTCTAAAGCTGTGGTCAACCCTGCATCTTTCTGCTTTCTACTACATTCCCAGGCCTCAGTTCCCACAGCTGTCCTACAGGAGTGAGGTACAGGTCATGTGTTCACTTTGATCATATGGTTCTTTGCCCTCCCCCAGCAGAACAGTCCATTCCACTAGGAGAAGGAGGAAAGGAAGAGGCCAAGGTGCATGACTTAGGTGGAGGAGGATCTGAAAGGAAGAATTTAGCACATAGTTACTCCTGGCCTCTGTCTACCATGCTCATTTCTCTTTCCAGGGGTGCCTCTTCTTTTCTCAGATTAGCAAGAGAATGGTTGAAGCACTGTAGACACACACAGTATCATTATAGACTTTAGATGCAGGTCCTGACCTGCGTCAGCTGGTCTAGCAAGGGCAAATGCCAAAAGGACTAGCTAAATTTGACAGTGGTCCAAAGGCATATCAAAGGAGTGATCCTTTCCCTGTCTATTTGACACCACTGGTTAAGGAAACACATAAAAAGTGCAGTGCAATGCCTCTCTCAGAAAAATAAATAAATAAATGAAGGAGCAGCACAATTCCTCCTTAAAAGACAATGGTGCAGACAAAGCCTGAAAGATCAGGATCATTGCAGAAAGTCCTGCCACCACCACTACTATCACCATACTTGGAAAGCACCCAGTGGAATCAATCAGCTCACTTCTTTGACCCAAGGCCGAATATCCTACAGCAACACAATAGATCAATGTGAGGAGGGGGACCATATGCCAAGAGTGCTTCACACATCCATCTCTTCTTTCCAGTGACCTGCAGACCAGGTGCCAGCTGCCCACCTGAAACTCAAACCCAGTCTGGGTTTTTGCCAGAGCACCTCCTCCCTCTACACAATGCAAGATAGGACACGTCAGGGGTGATGCCAACAGGAACAGGATCAAAATAAATAAGCAAATAAATAAATAAATTGGGGGGGGGGTTTTACAGGGAAGGTACAGGAAAGTATGAGGATAGGCTCCAGCCAAAGCACATAAGGGGCAAGGGAGCCCAGGAGCTAACTGCCCACCCCAAAGGCGGAGAGCGAAAGGCTCCCAGGTGTGCGTGTGTCCTCGCCTCCGCCTCTCCGGCGGCAACCAGAAATAGGAGGACTTTTGCTCCCAACGCCCCCACGCCGCACTTCGCTGCAGCAGGATCAGGGGCGGGGAGGAGAGACCGGGGTGCAGAAGAGGAGCCGCAGGCAATTCGGGGCTTGGGACTCGATGCGTGTTTGCGCCGAGGGAGGCGCGCGGGAGGGGGGGGAGAGGAAAGCGACTTACCTGCGCAGCTGGGGCTGGCGCTTCAGCGCGGGAGGCGCAGCAGGGTCGCCCCCGAAGGCTCCAAGAAGACCCCTCGAGAGGGCACGGGGGCCAGAGGGGTATGGAGGGCGGGCTGGGCTGGGGGCACAGGAGTTCTTCCTCTCCCGTCCCACCTGAATCGCGCGCCAAGCGGCCGACTGGTGCGGCTCCTTCCCTCCCTCCCTCTGGCGAAGCTGCGACTAAACCAGCAGCTTCGCGAGGACTGCGGGCAATTCACTTTCTCCCTCCCCGCTGCCGCCGTCCTCGTCCCCCCCCCTCCGCTTTCTCCTTCGGCCGCCCACCTCCTTCTGCTGGTTTCTATGGCAACTGGGTAATGCTCAGCGCGTCCTGCCCGCCAGCACCCCCCTCCCACCGCACCTCGGCTCCTCGCACCCCCTCCTTCCCTCCCACGCGCGCGCGCTCTCTCTTCCCGCCACCCCAGAGCCGCGTGCCCAGCTCGCGCCCCCGAGGCCTGACCACTCAGGGAAGGGCGCTCGAGCGTGCTGAGAGGATGAGGAGGAGGAGGAGGAAGCAAGCAAGCAAGCCGGCAGGCAGGCAGGCAGGCGCGCGCTCTCTCTCTCTCTCTCTCTCTCTCGCTCGCTCTCTCGCTCTCAGCCCGCCCCAGCTTTCCCTCCCGCTCTCGTGCGCGCGTGACTCCCAAAGCAAGCCTGGGGCACGTGTGATGCTCCCCCCCCCCGGCGCGCTTTGGAGGGAGGGGGCGCGTGTATGCCAGGGCGCCACACGAGATGGGCTCAACATCTTGGCCAAGAGAGAAGGCGTTTGTTTGGGTGCCTGGCCCCCGCCCCACGTGTTCCCATCTCTAGGGTTGGGGGGGGGGTAACCATGTCCCAGAGGACGGGGGATGCGGGGCCCTGAGGGCCTCTTCTTTGCAAGGTATTATTATGGCACCAGGCCATCATCACCCGTGTATGCTGCTGGTTCTACATGGACGATGACCCTAACAATAGGGCCGGTCTTGGGGACTCTGGAGAGGTTTGGATGCCTGACCTATATACATTCCCAGAAAATAAATGTGACCAGAGAGAGAGTGGTGCAATGGTTTGAGCCTTTGACCCTGGGAGACCAGACTTCCCATTCCTGCTCAGCCATGGAAACCTACTGGGTTGGGTAAGTCATACTCTCTCAGACTGAGGAAGAGTGAGAGGAAGGCAATGGCAAGCTTCCTCTGAATAATTCTTTCCAAGAAAACTCTGGCAGGGTTCCCCTAAGTCAGAATCAACTTGAAAGCACATAACAAAAACAACCAATGCAGTACATCTATCCCCACGATATGTACCTTCAAGTTACTTGTTGACTTATGTCGCTCTCTTGAATTCCATAACTTTTTTTTAGGCAAGGAATACTCAGAGGTGGTTTTGCCAGTTCCTTCCTCTGAAACATAGCCTACAGCACATGGAATTCATGGATGGCCTCCCATCTAACCAGAGCTGATTCTGCTTAGCTTCCAAGATCAGATGGGATCTTAAATAGCTTAGCTATTTAAGCAGTTATCCCCATGATATAGCCCTTAATATAGGCAGAGAGAGGGTACAGTGCATATACATGCAGCTGAACACAAAACACCTTGGAAAAATCAGCTGTTATCACTAGGAACCGGTTGCCATTAATAACTAAAGCATATTCTATCTGCAAGAGAATTGCTGCACAATCCACACCCATGAGCAAGATCCAATGTGGCATTTCTGCTGGCTTGGTAAGAAAATACCAACGCTTGGTGCCCACTACAGCACCCTACCCATTGAACCTGCTTCTGGAATCCTTTCGGAGCCATTCTTGCTTAGATCAAGCTTTCTCTTACTTCTCTTAAGAGTAGGGCTGCCCTGGTGCTATTTGTAAGATTTTATTTTATTTGGCAGAAACCAAGGCAAGAGTGGAATGTGCACTTGTCAGTGGGACTGCATGAAAGATTGCAATGGAATTGGGCCCCCAGAAAGAGCCTTGTGTCGCCTTATGGAGAAAAATTCCATAAGATGCCTCTTAAAGTGCTTCCGAAAGCAAGATATGATCAAACATCTCCTAGTTGGATCCACTGCAGCCTCATTGCAGCAACAATAATCTCAATTCATTTACATTTATATATGCTAATCAATTCAACAAACAGCAAATCTTGTTTGGGGGGGGGGAATGCAGAATCAGGCATGTATGAGAGGATGTGCTGTCCCTAGAGGACCTGAATGGATGAAATGAGCAGTGGAATGGATGATAACAAGCCAGCAAATGTTTTGTCTTCAGATTGTAAAATTATGGCGACCAGTTACCAGAGAGTGGATGGTACAACCATGTGGTTTGTGTGGGGAATATATGCTGTGGTGAGATTTCCTGACTTGAAATACATTAATTTTGAAGTTGGTTCCAATTAAGTTTATCCACAAATGAAAGAGAAACCCATCTAAAGACTCTATAAGGTAATGTTTTACTGTTAAAAAACCCCAATGCATTTTGGCCTGTTAATATTTTAGGCTCTTATTTAAAGGGTTAAAGATGAGATTGCGGAGATTTCTGACAAGAGAATCCAAGGACTCCTAGCAGCAGGAGGTCTTTCAAAGACCATCTAGGCAATGAGACAGTAATTTAAAAAACACACACACCAAAGAACAACCATGCAATTATGGGAGACAAAGAACTGTATAACTCTCCTCTTAAGTTAATATTGCTCCTTTTACTTCATTTTATATAGAGTTTCTTCTTTAGGTATTTATACCCCACTCTTCAGCCACAAAGGCTCCCAGAGCAGCTTACAAATCATTTAAGCAATAGCAATTTATACATCTACACCACATTATGCGATTTCCAATTGTGTGTTAGCTAATTAGTTAAGATATAGTGCTTAAACTTGTGGGACTTAGGCCAGTGATGCTGTTGGCTCCCAAGTGCACACCATCCACTGTGGGTTTTAGTCTAAACTTTAAAAGAGCTGTTCAAGATGCTGAATTTATTTTGGAGATAGGGTTCAGCACCCTGGATAGCTCTTTTTAAAGAGCTAACTGAAGTCAAAGCAGATTCACCATCCCATTTGCATGGATACTACTAGTTGCCATTGGCTAAGGTTAAAATTTGGTTGCATTTTTTATTAAGTTGGAATGTCTGTGTTTATTAAGTGGATTATGCTTCATTCCTCCCTCCCCTAATGGTATACAGGATATCTAAACTCTCTGCTGAATTTAGATGAATTATCATTTTGGAACTTCACAGTGTTTTGCAGTTGCTTTGTAGCTACCTGTTCCTGTCTATTGTATTTGTTTCCCCTGTCACAAGAATTCAGTACATCCTTGTTCTCCTTTCCTTCTCTCAACAGTACAGAACAGCACAGTAGGCCTCTGACAGAGAATTACTTTATCTGTCCACAGGGCATCCTATAAACATATGGCATAAGTGAAGATTTGAACCTGAATTTTCCAAACCAAACTTATTATCTTCTGTGTAGTTCCTAACTGGTGAGACATTCTCATCTTTTCATGGAGTGGCCAAAATAAGAAGAATAACACAAAAGAATTTTAAAAAAATAATCTGCAAAGTACTTTACAAAATCCAATGTATGCTTCTAACATTATATAAAATAAAGATGTTCTGTTGGTCCAGTTTCTCAAGTGCAGAACTGGAACAAAGAGAAGCCCTAAAGTAAGGGTGTCCAACTTGTCAGCCTCTAGTTATTTGGGACTGCAACTCCCATCACCTCTTAACCTTGGCTATGGTGACTAAGCTAATAGAAGGACCACAAATTGCCCACTCCATTACCCCTGTCCTATGGGCTGGTTTGTACAGGCATGGAGGTCATATTTTGAATGTTAGGCATAGTGATATGTCTTGTGAATTCTCTAAATTTATGGTCACTTCTTCAGAAGGTGGGGTGTGGGTGTGGAATTCCACTGTGTGTGCTTTGATCCACAACTCAACACCACTCACAGTGCCAAGAAACAGTCTTGATGGGTTGTCACCTGAATGGAATATGGTTGTGCCAAGTAAATTGCTCAAGAGTAAGCAAGTCTGTTGCAGAACAGCAGTGCTCCCAGAAATTGCAGGCCTAGCGCCATAATTACAGGATCTTCCTTCCCCGCCACCATATTGTATGGGCTCTGCAAATGGGAAGGGCAGCCTATAATTCCACAGCTGGGATCCATAGGGATTATTTTCTGAAGACTGGAATGATAACTGACTTTTAAAAAAAAACTTTCTTCAGCATTTTAACAAATTCTATTTCTTACAGTTAACTAATCAGAGATGAGAGGAAACCTAAAGGCATTAACAGGCCTGAGCAATAGAATTTCTCCTTAGAAACAGTCGCAATAAAGATGCAGCTTGCCTAAGGAGGGTTGTTCTATTGTTCAGGAGGACTAAGATCAAGTTGCTGTGTGGGAAGGCAAGTTAGCTCCCTTGCGGCTCTCTCCTTGTCTCAGGCCCAGTCTCATCTTTCTTCTAAAGAGCACATTTGACTTCATAATGAAGCACAGCAGGGCATTATGTCTTCAGCACCCTTCATCTTCTTTCCCAGATCCCCCATTTCAGCAGGTGAGGGAATATAGACACAGATAGATAGTAATTCACTCCTAGCCTAGGAACGGAAGAGAGAAATGGCTTTACCCACATTTCCTGTCCCTATTTTCCATTCCCTCTGTACCTTTGAAAATGAAAGTACTTTATGTCCCCCACTTCCCTCCTCCTTTCTTGCTTATGTCATCTCTTTCCTTCCCTTTTTTATCAAAAATCTTTCTGAAGATCTCAAAGAAAGGTTTTCTCATTGGATATCCCACTTTGAATCAAAGTTTTCACCCATTTTGCTTCCAGCAGCAACTAAGGCCAGGCAAGAAGTTAGTCATCCCATAAAAGAAATATTACAGAACTTTCTATCTCTCAGGGGAATGGAGAAGGCAGAGGTGGGGGGAGGCAACCTTTGTTACTACTGTATAGATAATTGTACAGCACTGGCATTGGTATTACTGCTGTGCATGCTCATGCTAGACTGGATCCCTTGTGTCAGTTTAATTTACAGATGAATTAATGTGAGAGAAAAAAAGAGAGCCAAGCTTCCCCATGCTCAAAGGTCATAAATAATGAGGGGATGTTGTGGCTGTTGTTGCTATTGCTACCTTACTTGTCCTGGACAAGATTTCATTAGAGCATGCTGGTTTGGATTTCAGATCTGGATTTTTTTTATATTCTAAAATCAGTGTAAAACCAGCACCTTTAGGGCAAATCTGACAGAAGAGTTTGGCATTACCATCTGGGTAAATACAGTGCCTTTAAACTCCTGGCTTCCATAAGGGTCCCATTCTTTGGGTTCCCTATAAAAATGGTAATGAAACTAGTCATCTCTGTGAACAGCCATTAGTAAGAGATGACACTGCAAATCTAACAGCATGTGGCTACATGTTCATTCACACTTGAAACTTAGGTCCAAATGTTGTTGTGTGTGAAAGAGCATTTAAAAATAGCTGTGTTATAATTGGAAGCTGCTCTTCTCCCATCATCATAAACAATGTTATAACTGTAATGTTTCCATCGATTTCTCTTGGTGCACAAGGCTTACAAGTCTCCTGCTAATCAGTAGAAGGCTTGGATAACCTAGGAAAAGAGAATAGAAGGGGGAAATGAAAGAATCTTGAAGTGCAAACCTATGCATGTCTACTTGAAAATCAGTCCCACTGAATTTAGTGAGACTTGCTCTCAAGTAAGTGTGCTTCAGACTGAATACACTGAATTGTACTCTCTGGTAAGTAAGCTTAAGATTGCTATAGTTCAGGAAGCACACTAGAACTCTCTAGTACAGAAGTCTGAATAAAACACCAAACTAAAAATCGTAGGATTCTACAGGATGGAGCCACAACTGGCAATGTGATATAACTGTGCAGTATAGAAACCCACCAAACTCCTGTGAGGCAAGGAGCTATGCTGATGGCAGCAGTACTGCTGGCAGGTCTCCCATTTCATTCAGGCTTTTGCTGAGGAACCAGACTAAATGTGCCAAACAGCTACTGGGCAGCAGGAGTAGTGGATGTGGGTGTGTGACACTGGCGAAGGATCTCTCAGAGACAGTGGCACAGCTAACACTTGTTAGTATTGCTCAGAAGGAGGCATGCTAAACTCCTTTTGAATGTCTTTTACCATAAAAACCCTATTATGAGACAATCCAAAATGAATCAAGAGATAGTGCCAGAAGATGAAACTCCCAGGTTGGATAGCACTCAGTGAGCTACTGGGGTAGAGCAGAGGACAACTATGAACATTTAACCCAGGAATGGGGATGCTCTACAACCAGCAGAGGAGCACATGACCAAGTACAAATAAAAAGACAATGGAAACAGTATGCTTAAGAACAACATAAAAGAGATGAAAATATGACAGATTCATTCAAGGAAGAACAGTTTGAAGATGAATCTACAATTTTCAAAAGTGAAATGGAAGCTGCACTCAGAGCACTTGGGATAAATAAATTACCAGGAACAGATAGCGTAACAATAGAGCTGCTTCAAGCCACAGAGACAGAATCTACTCTAGTTCTAACTAAAATCTGCCAGCAAATATGGAAAACAAAACAATGGCCCAGAGATTGGAAATGCTCAATATACATTTCAATCTCCAAGAAAGGGGACAGCAGGGATAAGTAACCAGGACTATTGCATTAATTTTCCATGCAAACAAAGTGATGCTCAAAATTCTACAACAAAGATTTTTACCATATATGGAGCAAGAAATACCAGGTATACACACTGGGTTCAGGAAAGGAAGATGTACTAGAGATCATATTGTAAATATAAATTGGATAATGGAACGCACCAAAGATTTTCAGAAGAAAACCAGTCTGGCTTTATAGATTATAACAAAGTCTTTGATTGTGTAGATCATGAAAAACTATGGATCACTCTTAAAGAAATGGGTGTGTGACAACATTTGATTGTCCTGTGCATAATGTGTATGTAGGACAAGAGGCTACCATCAAGACAGAATATGGAGAAATGAAATGGTCTCCAGTTGGCATGGGAGTCAGGCAAGGCAGCTCTTTATCACCCTATTTGTTTAACTTGTAGACTAAACATACAGAAATCAGGATTAGACTCGGAGGAATGAGGTATGAAAACTGGAGGAAGAAACATCAACAATTTAAGATATGCAGATGATACCATACTGCTTGCAGAAAATAGCAAAGGCTTGGAATGAATATTATAGCTGAATATTGAGAAAACAAAAATAATGACCACAGATGATTTACATAAATTTAAAGCAAATGATGAAGAGATTGAAATACTATAGTTCATGGTTTTCCATATCTTGATTCAGTCATTCATCAGAACAGAGACTGCAGTCAAGAAATCAGAAGAAGACTAGGACTTGGAAGGGCAGCTATGAATGAACTAAACAAGATGCTGAAGTGTAAAGATACATAATTGAATACTAACATTAGGATTGCTCATGCCATCGTATTTCCAGTTCCTGTGTATGGTTGTGAAAGCTGGACAATGAAGAAAGCTGATAGGAAGAAAATAAACTCATTTTAAATGTGGTGCTGTAGAAGAGTTCTACAGATGCCGTGAATTGCTACAAAGACAAATCAATGGGTCCTAGAGCAAATCAAACCTGAGCTCTCCCTAAAAGCCAATATAACTAAACTGAGACTGCCATACTTTGGCCATATCATAAGAAGACATGACTCACTAGAAAAGACAATAATGCTTGGTAAGGTAGAAGGCAGTAGGAAAACAGCAAGACCACATTTCAGATAGATAGACACGTCCCTGAATCTACAAGACCTGAACAGGGCTGTTGATAGGATGAGTTGGAGGTCTCCCATTCTCTCTCTCTCTCTCTGGCTTTTCTTCGCAAACGAAGATTCAGGAAGGACTCATCCCGCGCTTTCTGCAAGCACGCTGATGACTAAAAAGGCCAATCTGAGATAAACAAGTCCGGTTGCAAAAAGCACAGCAGAAGGTCTCCTTGGGTGATGTTTTTGGGTTGTGATTCTTTCTGCATTGTCGTTTCTCTTCAAGACTTGTTCGTCGTGAGTTCTCAAATAAGGCTGCAGCATTGTGGATAGTGCATCTCCATGCCTCCTGATGTGAGGCCAGGGCGGACCACTGTTGGTGATCAATTTGGCCAAGCCTGAGATGTTGTTTCAGGGAGTCTTTGTATCGCTTTTTTGGAGTGCCCCTCTTACGCTGACCCGTGGCGAGTTCACCGTAGATTCATGTAGTTACCATAAGTCAAAGTCGACTTGTCGGCCATTAACAACAACAACAATAGATAAACTTGAGGACAAATAAGATGTGACATCTACAATACACTTCTGTATATGTCTACATAAGATATGTTCTGTTGTGTTCAACGAGACATAATCCTAGATAAATGGGATTGTGGCCTGCATGATTTTTCTCCAATTTTTTCAAAAATCTAAAGCAGCCTCAGGAGGCTGTGACCCCGAACTGGGAAATGGTCAAATGGCTAAACCTTTACCCTCTGGTAATTTCATTTCTGCTCAGAATCAAGAAATTACTCAAGCTATTTTTTCATTTGTGGTGGAAAACATATTGGGGGACCATTTATGATTGGAAAAATAGGGGGGAGTTAACTAGCTCTTTCACCTGTTGTTCTGTGCACTGTCTCAATTTTCAATGCTGTTTTTAGGTGGTGTTATTTTGCATCTTCAGGTAAACTCCACCTTATGGAGACCCTATTGTAGGGTTTTCTTAGCAAGATTTATTCAGAGATTTGCCATTGCCATCCTCTGAGGCTGAGAGTGTGTTTTGCCCAAAGTAACCCAGAGGGTTTTCACAGCTGAACAGGGATTCAAATCCTGGTCTCTCTGAACCCTGGTCCAAAACTCAAACCACAGCACACTGGCTATCAGTTTTCAGTTCCTGTATTACTACTTTTTAAGTTCAGGGAGCAATACAGACATGATTGTATGCTATGTTTTGTTTTGGGGGTGATGACTTCTTTGCATGGGCCTGTTATGCACAGTGATGATGCTCATGTGCAAACTAAATTAGGACAGAATGGGATACCACACAGTCTCACAGCTCTGACACAAAACCAACAACATGAGGATTAAACAACAGGCTGGCACAGAAACTGGTGCAACTGTGGCACTGCCCTCTGCCCAGAAATTAAATTAATATTTATTTATTTATCACTTATATTCCACATTTCCTTTAAAGTGCTGAAGACAGTGTATGGGGGCCTCCGTCCCCACTTTATTATCACAACAAGCCTGTGAGGTAGGCCATGGCAAGAATGAGTGGCTGGCCCAAGGTTACTATATGGATTTTATATCCAAGTAAAGGCTTGAACCTAGAACTTAAAAGTACCAATTCAGCTTTCTAACCAGTCCATCACACTGGTTCCACTAGTCATTTTACTGCCTGAAACAGCCCAATTGTCACGCATGCTACCTTTCTCAGACCAACAAAAGTTTTTACCACACTATTCTGCCACTTTTAGGTATTCCCCCTTTTGATACCATCTGAAACAATTTGCTTAACTTTGCTTCATGGCATAGCTAGCCTTGATATTGTCATAATGGGACACTCCCATAACACACCACTCCTACTTTCCAAAGTAATGTGTGAATCCTCTGTATGCTTTGTACATGTAGAAGCAGCTGGGATCTCTTGACTGTTGTCTCTGTTTCCCATAGTTCCTTCAACTAGGGATGTGTTCAGCAAGCTGTTAGTCCCAGAAGTCCTTTCCCACTTCCTGGGAGAATGCAGACTCTCTGGGCTATTTGTGTCCTTAATTAGAAGCACAGAATAATTGGACCCTCTACGGTTGCTTGCTCAGAAAGGAAATCATTGTGAAAGGCCATGGCATTGTGCAGGTGCCGCCAGAAGACCAGCTTAGTTCCACAAAAAACAATCTGCCTTTTGTTTGCTAATTTCCAGCCCTTCAGGCATCCTCCGGAACTCTTTCCAGGGAAGGGGCATGGTCCCTGACATGAAGGGCTCCATTTTCTGGCAAGCTTTGTGGAAGATGCTGTGTTATGAGGCCGGGAAAAGGGACTTGATGCTTTCCCAAGGTCTCAGATCTGTTGTTCATTCAGACAGGGTTCAACTCTGGAGGTCTGTGGCATGTACAGTTATTTATATTACTTGAGTGCAAACTCTGCCAGGCAGGCACACTTGCATTTTGGGAGAGGGAGCCCAGAGCCCAGGCAGTGATGAGTTGTGGCTCTGTTCCTCAACTCTTTCCTCATTTTAGAATTAATGAAAATACATTTTCTCTGATGTCTCAAAGAGGAATTTTTTGTTTGCAGTGTATTTGGTTTTTTAAATGGGTTTTAATATAATTTTAATTTTTAAAATATATATCACTTTGAGAGCTCTGGTGGACAGACACTTTTGGGAAATAAATTTAATAAATAAGTATATCTTCATATTTAAAATAATGATAGTAATATCCCATAAACATTATAGCATCTCTGCAGACTTATGATTCTGATATTACATGTGATGATTCATAATAAAGTTAGTGCTTCTAATTCTTACAGGGCTTTTGTATTTTATGTGTATGTGTTTTGGTTATAACTCTTAAACAGAATGTGGAGGGAAGGATCATTGGCTTCTAAAATATAAAAATATGCACCATATAAGTACCTACCAGCTGCAGCTACACTCCACAAATCTGATGAAGCCAGCTGAAGTTTGCAAAAGCTTACCTTAAATAAAACTTGTTAGTCTGCAAGGTGGCACAAGATTCCTTTATGGTTTTGCTATAACATTCTGTCACAACTATATACTGCACTGTCCCCACCACAGGATTTTAGATGTGTGAATATACTGTCAGATACGTATGATTTGGCATTAGGCTGAAAAGAGCCAAATGAGGACATTGTTCTTATATTTTATAGTTATGTAGAGGAAGAAATTCTAGAGTACATTTTGGCTAGTTCTCTTTGGGCTCATCTACATGAACCAGAATATGCCAGCTCCTCACTGGTGTATCCTGGCCACAGATCAGGCCTGTTCCTTGCCTGTTCCCTCCACGGAACAGGAGGAAGTCCAGACAGGCATGCTGGCCCATCACTGCAGCCATGGCCACCATCTCCCTTGCTGTTTTGGAAGACAGGAAGCCAGCCCACAAATTGTGACCAAGGTCCTGTTGTGGGCCTACTTCCTGCTTTGGAGAGAGCAGGATAGACCAACAACTGCAGTGATGGGCCAGTCTGCTGGGACGGGCTCCTGCGGTCTCTTGAGGCCTGATCCATTTCCTCCCAGTGGAAACTGCTTAAAACAGGTATTATTTTAAAATAGTATATCGGGCCCTACTCCACCTTCCCCCCATCTTAGCCCCATCATGAGGACTGCCCAGGGGCAGAACGGGGCAAATGTCTTGCATTGTCAGGACTGCAGGACTCTAAGATGGGGGCAAGATGGGGTATATTGCCTGTCTAGACAAGCTCTTGGTCATGTAGAGGTAGAGAACTGCACCCATTTAAATTTACTCTCTTATATGTATGCCGGATCCTTCCTTTTACACAACTTTAAGATCTTAAATACTTTGAAGGCACCAGATCCCATCTGGTCTTTGAAGCTAAGTGGGGTCAAGCATGGTTAGTAATTGGACAGGGCACCACCAAGGAACATCAGGTGCTGCAGGCTATATTTCAGAGGAAGGTAATGGCAAACCACCTCTGAGTATCCCTTGCCTAAGAAAACCCTATGAAATTCATGGGGACACTTAAATTGACAGGCAGCTAGAAGGCACATACATGCTCACTCCAGTTTCTTCAGGCAACAAAGTGATTGAAGTGGTTATGGGGCCAGCCATCACTGTTCCATTGTAGTAGGTTGGAGTCAGTTCTCTTTGCAGATGTAGTTTCACTGCCTCTCAGGCTGACCACATCTGTCTCTCTTAACAAAAACTCCTCCCTTGCCATCTGCCCCTGTGTGTAGTAAATCAATAGCTTCCCATAACACACAGCAAGATCCAAGTGCCAGCAGTACAGAATCCTTTTACGATTAAATCCATCCTGGCTCTCTGAGCAATTTCATCAGTACTAGCAGCTTATTAATCACCATTTCATACTGAGGAAACAAGGCCAAAGGGAAAGTTGCTGAAGAGAATCGGACCACAGCTTTGCCAGTGGTGGCAGGTGCTTGTCAAGTGAAGAGAGGCTAGCTGAGTAAAAAAGAAGGCATTATCATGACAGAATATCATCTTCACTCTTAGCCTCTGATGCCAGTAGAGTTGATGAGCCACAAACCTACCCTGGCATTGTACAGATCATCTCTGTTTGAAAGTCTTTCTCCCAAGGTTGTTTATACCTTTTCAAGTTATGAGCCATGCTATAGGGCAGGGGTAGGTAACTTGTGGCCCTCTAGATATTGTTGGATTACAACTCCCATTGTTCTTCCTGGCTGGTGCAGATGGAAACTGGAGCCCAACAACATTTGAATGGCTATAGGTTCACCACCCATGTTCTAGTCTAGGAGTTTTAAAATGCTTACCTTCTCCATTTTTTCCACCAATATTTCTATGCATAACTCATATTTCTTAGCTCACAACTAAGTGTTGAGTTCTATAGTATGGCTTGGGAGGGAAGAGAACACTGGCACAGGAACATATATATATATGTATAAGAACATGTACGACATCTCTTAGAATAATAAGGCACTAAGGCTGGTCATATGGTGGGGTAGAAAAAGATGACTGCCCTGTTCCAAGCAGCTGATTTTGGGTGCCATGAAAAGTTCAGGATTTTTGTTCCCACAAAGCATATGGCTTTTGGCTACTATGCATCTTTACTGATGTGTGCATGGGAGGAGGTATGATGCCATTCTGTTTTGCCTCAGTCAGCATGATCTTGTACCACTTTTACAATTAACAATTTTATCTTACATCAGGAGTGGGAACTGAGCAGACCACAGGAGTGGGAACTGAGCAGACTATATGCTGCTTTGGGGACATGCTGTATGGCCTTTGCACCCCCAAAACTCTTAATGACCCTTGACTCTTCCCAAAACCATCTGAAAAAAAATATTGAGACCCAAAATGACTCTGGGGCCTACATGACTGTAAACAACTTTGAATTCTGAATCTATACAATACCTGCAGCACAGTAACCCACTAAAAGGAGGGCATTCCACTTTGCAAGGATCAATTGTGCCTGTCAGGTGCTTCTTTCTGCAGCCCCAGGCAGGCAGCAAGAACAGAAGGCTCATTAATTAATTCTCTCTCTCTCACACACACACACACACACACACACTCACTCACACACACACACACACACACCACAGCAGGAACTGCCATGCATGTCTGATGGGTTATCTTCAGCTTGGTGGGTCACAAGTTACGCAAACCAAAATGGTGATGGTGCGGCTTGGCTTGTATATTGGTGACCTTGAAGAATGAGACTAGGTTATTCCAGATGAGGCAAGTGTTTGAGGAGGTGACACCAACCAGCAAAATTCAAGGAGTTACTTCATGAGAAGCTGCTTTAGAGCAATCTGGAAGAGCCCACTGTCCCAGGCAAGAAAGCTAAGGTATTGTTAATCCTTGAGTTTTCTTGGCTCTCTATGGTCACATGCTCTCCCTGAAGAGTCCATTTCTGTAGGCACACAAGAGAGGAGTGGTGGTGCATCACAGTGTTTTATAGTCTCTGTTGTTCTATTATTAAATGTGTTAAGGGGGAGAATGAAGAAGGACAAGAGTCCCTTAGCTTCATTCTTCTGTCAGATTTTGGGAGAGCTGCTGTAGAAATGTTTGAATTAGCATTTCCACAGAGGGCACAAAAGCAGCCAAGGAAAACAGTGAGGAGCCGCAGTGTGGGCAGACAAGGCTCTCCTTAATCCAGTTATCAAAGGACTTGCAGCTACAATTTGCAAGGGAAGTGTGACAGCAGCAGATACCAAGCAAAATGCAGTAGAAATTTAGAAATGGCTTGGGAAAGGCCAGCCATTTTTATATGACATTATATAAGAAACATGGGTGCTTCTTAACGAGAAGTGTCTAAAATCTCCAGGAGGAACTGTTTAGTATATAGAAGCAGGTGCAGCATTAATGCAGAAAAATAAACCAAATATTTAGTAAAAGGTGTCATACAGTAGTGCCGTGGACAGGAGTTTGGGGCACAGCCTGAAAATAGTTAATTGTGTTAGTGCTGGCATAAGTTCAGATCAGCCAATAAGGTGTAGCGATAACAGGCTGGACTGCAATTTGAGATATTCCGGTTCTGGGCCCCTGTGAGCCATGAAATTCACTGAGCAACCCTGGGGCAATCACTCTCTCTTACTTTAACCCACCACTCAAGGTTGTCGTGAGTGATAAATGGGGAGGATGGCAGTCATGGATGTTGTTGCTTTGAGCTCATTGAAAGAAATGTGGGATATTAATAATAGCTAATAAAAATAAACAGAGATCCAGATCGTGCGAAATTCAGGGAACTTTGTGGTGTAGCCACTCTCTGATGGGCCTAGGAACCAGTTCTGGGAAATGATCACTCTGTCATCCTCTCTGTCATGCACAGTACACTAGAGTGTCAATCTTTGACTGAGGTTCCAAATACAGTCCAACAAACAGATGATATATGTCACGCTTTTTTTCAAGCTGAATAGGTGCTGACTGAATTCTCACACCCTTTTCTTTGCAACAGACAGTGGTGGCTCCCATGTCAACGGGATGGCAACTTCACTCCAGGTTTTACTTTGAACTTTGAAGGAGTTATCCAAGGTGTTGAACCTACTTAGCACACTGGATAGCTCATTTAAAGTTCAGACTAAACCCCAAAGCATATTCTACATCCTACTGACATGGAAGCTACCAGCTGTGCAATAGCCACTCAGAAATCTGAATGTGATGTACCTGCTCCGTTCTCCCTTTTTCAGGCTAAAAACACCCAGTTCTTTCACCTTGCCTGTAAGATCAGTTGAAGGCACCCACCTTCCCCCTCATGTGTCCTCTTGAGAGAAACAATCAGACTTCTGATTTTCTGTGTTCCTCATGCAGAGCAGGTTTTTGCCAATGGCAGTAACAGGAAAGGAGAGTTTTTGTTTGTTTGTTCGTTGGATTTACTGTATATCCCACCTCTCTCTCAAAATGGGAATCAAAGCAGCTTACAATAATTTAAAAAGGGGTTTAAAGATTTTTAATTTAAAAGGATACAACTAAAATATTAGTTACAAAAGTTTAAGAAAAGAATTAAATATTACCATTATTAAAACAATTATAACAATTAAAAACACAACATAGTTTAAAAACATAGTTTCAGTAAAAATTTAAAAGCATCAAAAAACAGCACACCAATTACACACACACACACACACACTACATAATTCCATAATTTAAATTCACAGTTTGAAAGTCTGCCTAAATAAAAATGCCTTCACCTGCCGGTGGAAAGAGCAGGGAGGGGGCCGACTGGATCTCCTGTGAAAGGGAGTTGCACAGTTTGGGAGCAGCCACAGAGAAGGCTCTCTCCTGAGTCCTCACCAACTGCAAGGTGGTGGGACTGAGAGAAAGCCCTCCCTTGCAGATCTTAACACTCAGGCTGGCTTGTACAGAGAGATACAGTCTTTCAGATAGTCTGGATCTAAGCCACTTAGGGCTTTAAAGGTCAAAACCAGCACTTTGAATTCTGCCTGGAAATGGACTAATAGCCAATGCAGCTGTTTCAACAGGGGAGTCACATGATTCCCTGTAGCCAGCCCTAGTCAACAGCCTGGCCACAACATTTTGGACCCACTGAAGCTTCTGAACAGTTTCTAAAGGCAGCTCCACATGGGATGTAATCAAGGCATGTGTCACTGCAGCCAGTTTTAACTGTGCAAAAGCACTCGTGGCCACATGCGTGTTCTATAAAAGCAAAGACCCTGGGCCCATTCATACTAAAAAAAATATAGTGCTTTGATTGCACTTTAACTGCTATGATCCCATCCTATGGAATTATGGGATTTGCAGTGTAGGCAGGGGCATTTAGAATTCTCACCCAGACTGCTCTAGTACCTCACCAGACTATAAACCCCAGGATTCCATAGGACAGAAACATGGCAGTTGAAGTGGAATAATAACTCTATAATAGCCTAGTGTGAATGGGCCCTCAGTATTCCACATTGCCTGCAAGATGGAGGCAAGATCTCATCCCTACTTTCTGTTCCTATATGAGAAGATGTTTTTGATATATAGGGAAGCAAATCGATGCCACTCAAATTTCTGGCAGGACTTTACACTCTTTTAATCACCTGAAGCTCCATGCAGAAGAGGACAAGCGATGGAATAATGCTAAGCAGGGACCATGCTAGCATTAGTTGACCCATCTCATATGAATTATCCCTTCCTCCCACAGTGATTCCTTGTAGCTTAAATCATCTGTGCTTTATCTAAAATCATAAACAGTCATTAATGGTCCAAATATTTTCTAAAGCAAGGGAGGGCAAAATGGGGCTTGTGTGCAACCAGTCCCCAAGGACTCCAGTCCCTCCTTCCTCTTCCTCTTCCTCTTCCTCTTCCTCCTTACGTTACTAAAAATGCCCCCATACTCCCATGTGGTTGGTACAGCTCTTCAAAGTCCTACATGGTCAACTACAGCTTCCAGCACCTGGCAGTTGCTCACCTCTGTGCTAAAGGCTGTAGCTTTAAAGAGGGATGTAATGTGGAATGGAGTCTCTGGCAGTGTTTGCTGTTTGTTGATATTTGCCATCAAAGCAACTTTGACTTATGGCAACCCTATGAATTACAGACTTCCAAGATTCCTGGTTCTCAACTGTCTTGTTCAGGTCTTATAATCTCAGGGCCATGCCTTCCTGGATTGAGTCCACCCACCTGTAATGTGGTCTCCCTCTTTTCCTACTTGTAGTATGTGGGGAAATAATCATTGTAATGTAAAAGCAATCTTGTGTACCTCATTCACATCCTATGATAAGTCTAGGTATTTTTTCCCACTGCATGCTTCTGTTCTCCCAAACTCCCTTTCTCTTATTTCACTGGGCACTTCCAGCCAACTGGAGTGCTGGGTCATGCCACACATGACCTAATTTAAATTTTATTGCTCTGTGTAAGTTCTCTTTTGAGTTAGAGTCTCCACGAGGCTGTAGCCATCTTAAGCCATATTATCTTTGTTTAGCCATCTTTCCTGCAACCATGCCATGATGTTCACCCTGCAGCCTCTTACCGCTATAGGCTGGGTGAGTTTTCCTACCCTAAATTCTCTTAGTGAGTTAGGAACCTCTTTTTAAAGTATGTTTTAGTATGTAGATTGAGATTGATATACCTTCAGTAAACTTTGATTTGCATTTTAAACTGACTCCTTTGTTTTTGTAATGAATCTAATTTAATTGGGTGATCTCAGACTTCTGAACACACCTTTTAAAAATGCTAATTGAGCTTTGCCAGTCTGCATTCCTAAGTTGTACTCTGCATGAATTTAAAAGTAAATGATTTTTAACTCCTTTCAAAGAAGATAATTCTTGTTGCTTTTTAAAAGGACTAGATCCTGGATTTTTTAAATACAATTTTATTTTTAGACTCGTTACCTCCTACACTACTCCTTTCGAATTTACCAAGCATTATATTCCTTTCCAGTGAGTTACACTGTCTCATGATATGTCCAAAGTACAACAGTATCAGTTTAGTTATCATTGCTTCTAGTACAGGCTTGATTTGCTCTAAGACCCATTCATTTGTTTTTTGTTGTTTTTTAATAGTCCATAGTATCTGTATTATTCTTTTCCAGCAATAAACCAGTTGATTTTCTTTCTATCAGCTTTCTTCACTGTCCAGCTTTCAGATCCATACACAGAAATCAGAAACACTAAGGCCTGGATGATTCTAACTTTGATATTTAATATGTCTTTACATGTGAGGATCTTATCTAGTTATTTCATGGTTGCCCATTCAAGTCTTAGTCTTCCACTGATTCCTTGACTACAGTCTCCATTTGGGTTAATAACCGTGCCAGGGTATTGGAAAACTTTATTTCAGTGTTTTCATTACCTGCTTTAAAGTTATGAAAATAATCTGTGATCATTATTTTTGTCTTCTTAATAGTCAATTGTAGTCCTGATTTATATTTTCTTCTGTAACTTTCATCAGTAGTTGTTTCAAATCTTTGCTATTTTCTACAAGTAATGAGCTATTATCCGCATATCTTAAATTGCTGGTGTTCCTTCCCCACAAATTTTCATGCCCTTCTTCCTTGGAGTCTTATCCTGCTTTCTGTATATATTCTGCATATAAACTAAACAGATGAGGTGATAAATGCAGCCTTGTTTGAACCCCTCACCAATGGGAAGACATTCTATTTCTCCATATTGCATTCTGACAATGGCATCTTGTCAAGTATTGAGGTAACACATTAGGACAGTCAGATGTTGTAGCATTTCCATTTCTTTCAGATTGAACTATTATTTCTCATGATCTACACAATCAGAGACTTTGCTGTAATCTATAAAACACAGATTGATTTTCTTCTGATTTCTTTGGTGTATTCCATTATCCAACATATGTTTGCAATGATTCCTAATTCTTCCTTTTCTAAACCCAGCTTGGACATCTGGATTTTCTTATTCCATATATGATAAAAGCCTTTCTTATAAAATCTTGAGCATACATTTGACTGCATAGGAGATCAATATAATAGCCCAATGGTTACTACAATCCCTAGTGGCCCCTTTCTTGGGGATTGGGGTACATATTCAACATTTCCAGTCTGTGGTCAATTGTTTTGTTTTCTGTCTTGGTTGGTAGGTAGATTTTTTGTTAGAATTTGAATAGATTCTCACTCTATAGCTTGAAATTGTTCTATTGGTATGCCATCTGTTCCTAGGATTTATTTCTCCCTAACATTTTGAGTGTCTTTTCCACTTCATTTTCTAAAATTGTGAATTCATTTTCAAATACAGTAGTTCTTCCTTGAATTAATCTATTGTCATTTCCCTTCTTTTATATAGTTCCTCCATGTGTTGCTTCTATTGACTTTTTATTTTGTCCTGATCATATAATGTGTTCCCTGTTGGTCATATAGCAACCGTATTCTTGGTTTGAATTTCCCTTTAATTTCTTGGATCCTGTGGAAGAGGTCTCTTGTTCCACCTTTTATGTTGTCTTCTTCTGTTTCTTTGCTTTAATTAATATGACATTTTTCTTTACCCCTATGTACAAGTCACTGAATAGTTGCATTCCGGATTCTGATCCTGTTTCTGTCATCTTTAACATTTGCTTCTCTTAATCATTACTATATTAATCATTTGAAAAGTTTAATCATTATTAAGCATTGAAGAGTCTCATTTGTCATTCAACAAGGCTTGACTTGTAGCAACCATATCCTAGGATTTTCTTGACAAGATTTAGAGGAGGTTTGCCATTACCTTTTTCTAAGGCTGAGAGGGTGTGACTTGCCCAAGGTAAGAAGGTATATTTGTGCTTTCTAGATTTAGTTGTGCTCTTGGCTTTAACTTGTGGTGGGCGGAAAGACCTCAGGATTTCCCTTAAACTTTTGCTGCACATAACCAGCTCAGGGAAAAATGCTGCAGCATGGCTGGTGTGGAAAAGGTTAATTGCCCTCTAGGCATAGGTGCTAATGATTCCTTGACAGTTTTTCTCCCAATATACAATGTGGATGGATGCTAATAGAAGCAGCAAGGAGAACCTTGGAGTGTGTTATAAATTTGTGATACAATAGTAGGCGACAGGCTAAGAGACAGCCTGGGGATATTAAATAGCAAGGAGTAATGCCCGAGGATGGGGCTGTGATAGAGGCTGTCATTGCCTGAAGCAACACATTAATGAACAATGGAGTGCCCTACTGGAACCTTGGTCAAATAGGCATATTCAGGAGATACACAGAGTCAAAGAAGTCTAGACAACAGATGCTTGTAGATGTGATGTAATGTTAAACTCTAATTAGGGATATCTGTTAGCACCAGTGCCTGATGGGGATGTGAACAGACCATGACTGTTGATCTCCCTTCCTCCAGAGGTGATACTGAGAGTAATGCCTGTTGATCTTTTCTGAACAGTTCTGATTAGAAATGGGTCAGAAACAATTGCACCCACTGCCTAGAACAACCTGAGTCCATTCACACTACACAGTTACAGTGCTATGATGCCACGTTAAGGGCAGTGGGTGCATCCTATCACTCCTTTGGTTTGTAGGTTGATGAAGCACGAAAGCCATCTAGATGAGAATTCCAAATACTCCTCCCTAAAATGCTAACCCCATGATTTCACAGGATGTAGCCATGGCTGTTAAAGCAGAATCATAGCACTATAATTGTGTAGTGCTTAAAGGCAAACTTTTAAGATCACAACATGGAAATCATATTGTTTCTTCCTGTTTCCAACTGTTAGTCCCAACTAGAGTTGATGAGCCATTGAATAAATGTGAATTTCACACATTTATGTAAACCCCATTGCTTGAATGGGTCTAATCTAGTTGGGACTAATGGTTGGATTTAGGTCAACACATTTAATTGAGTCATTCTCTCTAACCAAGTTCTGTTTTATCTAATGGAATTGGCTGTTATGATTGAATTGCATGGATTTTTCCAGATTTGAGGCAATCCAGATGCAGAGACAACACAAGAGGCAGAAGCTACTAGCTGAAGGAGTCTTTTTCTGGGGTGCCAAAAAGATCCCTTGTAAGCTCCCTTTCAGTAAAAGAATCAGTCACACGGCTGAACTGAGGCCACTTTGGCTCCAGGATCAGTCAAACCTCTTGGTGTAGAAACCTACATCCAATTGCTAATTCCAGCTAAAGTAGACAATGAATCAGTTGCTGAAAGGTGAGTTAACCCTTATGCAAATCCTATTGATTCAGTGGGTCTGCTTCAGCTGAGAGTTGCAGTTGAATTTAGGCCTAAAGCTACAGCCTTATACAAGCTTTCCTGGGAGTCCCACTGAACTCATGGAGACTCACCTCTGAGTAGAGAAGGACAGGACTGCGATGAGAATGACATGAGGATTCAAGGAGATACGCAGTTGGCCACACATAGCCATGCTAAGGAGATTAACATTTTGAAAGGTTGCTCAACAAGAGCCAGATGAAGGGGAAAGAATCCAGGTGTCACTGATCAAAACATTTGCCCTGTCTAGAAAGATGTTTTCCTCCACTGGGGATGTGAAAAGTAGTAGCTGGTGGCTTCCACATCAATGAGGCATTAAGTCAATACTAGACCAAGCTTTAAAGTTGTTCCTAGAAGTTCAGCACCTTGGATAGCTCCACTAATGTTTAAACTAAAAATTTGGACCGGAATACTCTGGTTCACAAGAAAGCCATCACCTGCCACAGAATGAGAACATCTCTTGATACTCAAAGCACAGCAACACATCAGGAGGTAAATAGATCAGATCTGAAAATGAAAAGTTTAATGTGTACAGGGCTGCTGCAATTCGTTGTTGTTGTATGCTTTCAAATTGGTTCCAACTTATGGAGACCCTAAGATGGACCTATCTCAGGGTTTTCTTTGCAAGATTTGTTCAGAAGGGGGTTGCCTTTGCCTTCCTTTGAGGCAAAGTGTGTGTGTGACTTGCCTAAGGTCACCCAGTGGGTTTCTGTGGCTGAGTGGGCATTTGAACACTGGTCTCCAGAGTTGTAGCCCAATGCTCAAACCACTATACCATGCTGGCTCTCAGTCCAAGTTTACATGTAATAAAATCATAAATAAATGTTAAAAGGATCACGTATACTTTGAAACTTTACCAAGGGGCCACATATGGACCTAGCTTACTGCTGTAGAATACAGATTGTTAAAAAATAATAATAATGGGTGAGCTCTTCACATATTGCTGTTTTAACAAATAATGGAAGAATGCAAAGAGGCCTCTAAGATTTGCCTATTCACATGGTAGCATTGGAGGAGGCCTTGAAGGAAAACAAACACCTTTACAGTGGTTCAATTATGCTTTTAAAACAATTAAATTTTAACTGTGTTCTTTTCTTGCAGAATTTAAACACATTTGAACTGCAATTTCTCTATGTCTTTTCAAATTATTGTCATTCTAGATGGAAAGACTTTCATCACAGTGGAGATAGCCCTTACAAACTTATTTTAAAATATAATTTGTGACTCGTTAGCTATTATATTTTTTAAAAGTAACCACTGTTGCTCATTATTTAAAGTGCACTATGAACATGTTACTTTTAAGTTGCTTTTAAAATTACTTCTAAAAAATACACTTAAAAATACAAAAAAGGTCTAAACCTGGACCCATGACCAAATAAAAGGTGAAGGTGACTGATTCTGCCCCACAAAGTAATGATGTTACCAATTACGATATTATTTTGCACAAAACTCTTACAATGTTGCTCCCTTGTGACCTCCCAAATTAATGTGTTAAAAGTGATGTTACATTACTTCCATGCTCTGGGTGGAGCAAAGACTGAAAAGATTTATTGGTAGCATGTACACAGTACTACACAATATACTTGGGAGGACTATGCTACAGCAAATGAGGGGTGGAAGGGAGACCCCTTTCCAAGCTAACCATTTGTCTCTCTAATCTGTTTCCTATCCTCTATGTGGTGGCCTTAGAAACAGCTGGCAGGGTAAAACCGTATAAAGCTTAAAACGGAAAACCCAGATAGAGTCTATAAAGCTTATGGGTCAGTGCTTTGCAGCTATGAAACAGCTGATCTTAGGATGGTGCCAGTATTTTTGTTTCTATTTCTAGTTAGAGACAGCAAATCATAGCTGCATTGAAGATAGCGCACTAAAGAGTATGTAGCATCTGGGTGTTACATTGAGGGAGCACCAGTGTCTTAATTAAATTAGACTTCTATATGGGTTGTGGAGGAAAGCCTCTTTTCTCATTTTATTTATATTATGCCATCAACATACTGTTGTCCATGCTACAGCTTACGCACAAAATATACAGCATGTTTCATCTATAAGAACTTTGTATATGAATGCAGCTGGAGACTACCGGCCACGTCACAGACACAGCACGTCAACTTCATTCTCAGTCTTCAAGCTTTTATCTAAACAATGCTTCTCTGTCCACTTTGGTAACAGCTAAGGGATCCTTTAAGGCACCTTGCTCATGCTAGCAAGGGGAACATATTGAAAATGAAGTGGTGAAATAAGAGCCAGCTCAGGTAATGTGAGCTACTGAAGGTGGAAACTACATTAAACTGGAACCGTGCCATAGAAAACAAAGTTAGAATGTTACACAAAGTGGATCTGCCCCTCTAAGAATGCTCATTGAATGCCTGTCTCTCCCCCAATAAGAACAGCAATGCAAACAAGGGCCTTATGATGTGTTATGATTTGCAGCAATCACCTGATGCCCACTTGTCCCTTAGGAACATTACAGGCTAAACATCCACACCTTAAGATCAACATAGCAGATTGCTCGGTGACTTACAAAAACCACACACACACACACCCTACCAAGGCTGGCTGCATCACAACAAATGTAGGATGATGCTATGAACCACCTGGTTGATGGAACAGCCTGTAGAAATGTCAATATAAACTGCAGAAGAGAGGACTCTGGATGGTCTAAAGGGATAAGGAAATTGCCTACAACATACCTTTCTGGAGTGGTTGTAGAGACCATCGGATCCTGGCCAGAAAAGCTGGGTCCCAGCAGAGTAACCCTGTGCCCTGCCTAGCTCACGGTTGGTTTGGATGCCAGTTGCCTGGCAAAAAACTCTACTGGATTCTTCTCTTTCTTTCTCAGCCGGTGCACGTTGGAAGGAAGGTCACAGCAGATGGGGAGGAGGGGGGTAAAGATCAGCCCAGAGATTAGAGAGGCATTTTTAGCCAGCCAATCGCTAGCCAGGCTCTGAGTAATGAGCTGACAGCACAAGGTGAACACATTACTGCAGAGAAAGCAGAACATAAGCTGGGGGCTGTTTGTATCCTCCCTTTCCTGGGATCCCCCACCCCACCCCCACATTTCTCACTCCTTTTCTCCCACACATGTGCCATTGTGTCCTTCCTCCCCCTCCCCCTTCTCTTTTTGCATGTTGGCTTCAGTATGTCCTCCTCCTCTTCCCCACCCCAATTCCATCCTGTCCTATTTTTTTTCTTTTCTCCCCATCCCTTTCCTCAATCTATCATCAATGTTTTCACCAGACTCTCAGAGCAATCACACTCAGAGCATACCCTCCAACCATCCAGACTCTCAGAGCCATCACACTCTCGCAGCCACATGGATCAGATACATATTCTTGCCTTTTGTTCTCATATGGTTAACTTAAATAAGTAAATAGCATGGTCAGAACCCCTCTCTGAATTGGGACCACAGCAGGGACAAAGGATTAAAGCTCCTCTTCCTCCACACCTTGGTCCCAATGTAACACTCCACCTACCATGATGACAATTTAAAAAAAAATCAGCCACACAAGTGCTAAGGATATGAATACTGTCATATATAGTTTGGCCGGTGGGTCCTAGACTACTTGTTGCTTTCTTACCTGCCGACTAGAACAAAAAAAACAAAACAAAACCATGCTTGGGCTTCTCTACAAAGGGATAGGGTGTGTGTCCTGACACAGGCTCTTGTAGCAACCATCATGGGTGAGCCACTTTACCTTCAGGTGTCTCTGCTCTCCATCCTTTTAAATATCACTGTTAAGCTCCAAGGCCAGTCCTACTTATAAGCAGATTGAAGCAGTTGCCTCAGGTAATAATTTGGAGTTATAATAGGGCAGAAAACTTTTAATTACTTGCCTTGTGATTATTGTATTTTTACTGCCAGGTAGAGGGGAGCTTTCCTGTCTCACAGATCAGAATAACTTGGCTGGCTTGGGCTGCTTTCTACCATTTGAGCATATGCTCCAACCACCCAGATTTAGTTGGGACAGTTCTGATGAATCTTCTGCTGTCCCATTTGTCCAGCTGCTTTTACAATGTCCCAGTTTCTCCGCTCCTCTCCTCCTCCTCCCCTTTTGTCCTTACTTCAGTTGCTGAAAACTGGGTTCAACAAAGTGCAAAAGTTGTTTGCACTCAATTAACCTAACAGGGGGAGGGGAGAGGAGAGGAGTGGGCAGAATTTTGCCCTTCCCTATAGACTCGGGTAAAAGCAAACTTCTGCAGCCTCTCCTGTCCTGTGTGCTCTTCCTCATTAATACATTTTTCTACCTTGACCACATTCTGGTGTTGTTTGACCTCCTGTGTCCTCGTTTTCATCTGTGAAAAAGGTACATTTGGGTGAGTATGAGGCACCATGTCCTTGTTTTCCCCAAGGCACCAAAATGTCTTGGGTTGACCCTGCAAGATGCTGTAAATATGTTCTGAGGATGTAAAGGTGCCATGGATAAATGGCTGGTCTTTTTATGAATAATGCAGGGCACAAGAAGCCATCCTTGGGCTGCCTGGCCTGTACTGATGATCTGAGTGGCAGCATACATACAGAGACTAGCTCCTCAGTACATAAACAACAGTGCTGAACAAAAGAAACCAGCTTCCATTGACGAAAACCTACTCTGAGAGAATCAGGCCACGAGTGTGCCCTCTTGTGGTAATTTGAAATACCTAGTATAGTACAGCAAATTATAAGGACTAACAAAACAAAAACTCATCACAAAACAGTGCTGCTTTGTGATTAGCAAAGGGCCTGAGTAAAAGCAGTATGATACTACTGCTGTATGCAGCATGGATTCTCCTCGCCGCAGTCAACTGGGCTCTCTGCATCTTTCTTTCTTTCTTTCTTTCTTTCTTTCTTTCTTTCTTTCTTTCTTGACAGGATCAGCCAAGAATAATCTCAAGCTCCTGCTTTGATTGGCCAACATTTTTCTCATATGCATGCTGCTTCAAACTGAGAGCAAATGCACATCAGTCAAAGGAATTTGTTATGTAACAAAACAGCAACACCTAACCTCTCAATGAAGGCAAGATGAATTCCTAATATCAGGACAAATTGCTGTGGACCTCACAAGTAGGCATGTCCTCCAGTTTACAGTCAGCTCCAAATAGTACCTTTCTTCCTTCAGGCCTTGCATCTAGAGAGTGATTCTGTGTTGACTGCTTTGTGATATGTATGCCCCAGAAAAAAGAGCATAGCTATTTGAGCCGGACTACATTGACTGCCTCTTGGGAAAGCGCTCTCTCTCTCTCTCTCTCTCTCTCTCTCTCTCTCCTCAGCAAATCTGACTGCTTCCACCTCTCCTGTATTATTCATCCTCCTTTATACAGTCCCTAGCTAGAGGGATAGAACTAGCCTCTCCAGGATGCAATGTGATATCTTCACACAGCTTCATAGTTGCAATGAGAAACCTGGCTGATGTAGAGGAGGAGTTCCTTCTTTCTCTCCACTCAGATCTTCAGCACAAGAGACATAGCAGTAGAATTTTTCTTGTTTCATTTTAAGAGAGATAGTCACATGGATGTGTTATACACCTATGTAACAGGTACGTGATAGGCCAGCCCTACCACTAGCAAGTTAAGGTGGTCATCTCACACAGCAGATCTTGGTGGCAACGAAGGAGCAGCAAATTGTTACTATTTTGTTGTTATTCTCATTTTACTGCCAGGCATGGGGGGGTGGACATGTGCTTGTGTGATTTTCTGCATCATGTGTAAAAATAACTTGGCAGGCCTTAGGTACTATTAGGTACTACTTAGGGACACCTTGACTTTGTGTGGATGGCTGTGAGTTTTACCTGCCTAAAGCATCAAAATGTCTTAGGTCAGCCCTGCATAGAATCATAGAGTCAGCCTCTGTTTAAAAACCTCCAAAGAAGGAGACTCCACCACACTACGAGGCAGTGTATTCCACTTCCGAACAGCTCTTATATGACTAAGATTTGATTGAGATGTTCTTAAAGTATACAGTATACCAAACAGGATATTATGGTGATAATGGTAAAGCAAGTTGGGTCTTGGTTTTGCAAACTCCATCAAAAACACTGTAATATGAAATGTTATGTGCATTCATTATATTTACTTGTTTTCTTAACATATGCCAGTTGAAAACAGGCACACTTGCATTAAACCAAACAGTAGAAGGTAACAGCATGGGCCCAAGCAAATTGCATGAGCCAGCTGCTTTCATGAAGTCTACAGGGTCACATTGAATTAAAGGGGTGGAGAACATGCAACCCACAAGGCTACTTATGCAGCCTTCAACCCTCCCAAAACCAAACTGCAAAAACAGAGTGGCAAACACAAGCTCCTCTTTAAAACAGACAAGAATGTTCATTGTTCATTTTTAAGGGGTTTTCCACTGAAATTTGGTGATACACTGCAACATACACACACACCAAAAAAATTTCAAACAAGCATTTCCAATTTGCTGCTGCATTCAGGCAGCATGGCACATTCACCCCTGAAAAATGGTGGCAGAGGAAGCTCAAGCTTGGCCCCTGAAGTGATCTGACAAAAACAAGACCATTGTGCAGTTGAGCCTCTTCAGGAATTATCAGTCAGAAGTAGGAAAGGGAGGGGGATTTAAAAGGCCAACTGTAGTTGAGGCCTCCCAGGGGCAACTAGGGCTGCATGCAATCTGTTGCTGCTGCTGCTGGTGCTGTTGTGTGCCTTCAAGTTGTTTCCAACTTATGGCGACCCTAAGGCAAACCTATCACAGGGTTTTCTTGGCAAAATTTGTTCAGAGGTGGTTTGCCATTGGATTCCTCCAAGACTGAAAGAATGTGACTTGCCCAAAGTCACCCTGTAGTTTTCCATGGCCGAGCAGGGTGGGAGTAATCTACACTGAACATATGGAGGGCATTTCTAAGTAGCCGTGCTTATAAGAGTTCAAGGCTGAGTGAATGGGAGAAGTAAACCCGTCACCCCCAACTGTGGCCTCAGGCACTATGATAGATGCTATGATGGTATGACTGGAGAGTCCAGATCACAGCAGGAGGCAGCTGCTCCCTTACTCATCCCAGAGCTGTGCTCCTGCATAAATATATTCTTGATTTTATCCCCAAATTCTGCTTAATTTTTAGAACCTAAAAGAAAATGTCTTGATTCTTCAATCTTGGGGTTGATCTAAGAATGTAAGAAAAGACATGCTGGATTAGACCAAGGGCTTATCTAGTCCAATGATCTGTTCAGTGGCCAACCTGTTGCCTATGAGATGCCCAAAAGCATGACATGAGTTAGACTACGGCCTCCATCTACCATCCCCAGCAACTGATATATGCATGCATATTGCCTCTGATACATAGGTTATATATAGCCATCCTAGTACACATTGAGTATCCTTTATTCAAAATGCTTGGAACCAGAATGTTCTATATTTCAAATTCTGGAATAAGGGCTTGTCTATATGAGCCCATAAAAAATAGAGTCATAGAATCATAGAATTGCAGAGTTGGAAGAGACCACGAGGGCCATCCAGTCCAACCCCCCTGCCATGCAGGAAATCTTGATCAAAGCATCATAGTCCCTCATAGTAATGACATTTCACAACAGCTGTGACCTGTCCTAATGGTTTTTCTGCCCCCTTAAGTTCTGCATGCCCGCTAGGAAACATGGCAGCCGCAAATGATTTACTTGTGGTTGCACTTACCTGAATTTGTTGAGAACCTTAAAAAAAATGCTATCCATGGTGCAATTGAGTGATATTCCACTTTAAACACAAAAGTAGAAAGAAAGAAAAAAAATACCCAATTTCTTTGCCTGCTAAGGTGAAAATCCAACATGGCGGCAGAGGGCGTTTGCCTTCCTAGCAAGCCCTGCCCCTTGTGCTCGTCCGGCCAATCAGATTTGCATTTCCTTGTTTGGGCAAGTGAATCAGATCAACTCACTTGTCCTAATGAGCAGAAATGCACACCTTCACATTTTTTTTTTTTTTATTAAAGATGGGCAAAGCCACAAAGAATTTTCTGGTGAGGATTTTGTTGGTTTTGCCCCCGCCCCCCCTTCACAATATGGCAAAATCAGGCAGAATGCTATTAAGACAGATAGGATTCTCCTCACATTCTGTGAGGAGTTTTTCACTATTTAGACAACCCCCTGCATATACATAATGAGATATCATAGTGATGGGACCCACGTTTAAACACGAAATTCATTTATGTTTCATATATACCTTATAGACATATCCTAAATGTAATTTTATACACAATATTTTAAATATTTTTTGTATGAAACAAAGTTTGTGTACATTGAACCATCGGAAAACAGAGGTGTTACTATCACAGCCACCCATGTGGACAATTTTGGAGTATTTTGGAATTCTGGATAAGGGATACTCAACCTGTACTTACAGATGTTCCTAATTTCCATGCATTTATCTAGTCTTAAAAAACTGTCCAAGTTGGCAGCTATCGTTACACCTTGTGGTATTAAATTCCACAGTTTAATTATGTGGTGTGTAAAGCAGTATTTCCTTTTGTCTTGAAACTTCCATCATTCAGCTTCAGTAGATCACCATAGGTTCTATCATATCTCCATTTACTCACTTTTTTCCTAAGTTAAACAGCCCCAACATTGCGACCTGTCCTCATAGAGGAGTGGTTCCAGTCCTTTGATCATTTTTATCACCCTTTTGTGCACTTTTTCAGCAATACAATATGCTTTTCTAAGGTGCAGTACTGTACTGTACACAGTATTCCAGATGCGGTCACACCATTGTTTGGTATAATCATAGCATTATGAGCTTAAAACTAGTTACACATTTGATTACTTTAAATACTAGAAGACCTGACCCAGCTTCCATTGTTTTGCTTGATGCTGAAAATATGTTTCACAAAACGAATGAACAGTTTATTTTTAGAGCCTTAAAAGAATTTGGATTTCTATCAGCACTTTCCAAATGGATTCAGATTTATCACCTTTTTCCTAGGTTGAGAATGATCCTTAATGAGATACCTTCAAAGCCTTTTCACCTTCAGAAAGGTACAGAACAGAGATTTCCTCTCCTTCCACCTTAATATTGGATTTATGTTTGGAACTGTTAGTATGCGCAATTAGGGAAAATACAGCAATTTATACACAACCATTTATTGTTGTTAACTGCTGTCAAGTTAGCATTGATTTATGGCATCCCTATGAATAGGAGACCTTCAACTCACCCTATCATCAACAGCCATGCTCAAGTATTGCAGACTCAGGAATGTGGGTTCCTTGATTGAGTCTATCCATCTGGAATAAGGTCTTCCTCGTTCCTACTGCCTTCTACCTTACCAAGCATTATTGTCTTTTCTAGTGAGTCATGTCTTCTTATGATGTGGCCAATGTATGGCAGTCTCAGTTTAGTCATCTTGGCTTCTAGGGAGAGTTCAAGACTTGATTTGTTCTAGGATACATTTATTGGTCTTTTTAGCAGTCCATGGTATCCATAAAACTCTTCTCCAGCACCACTTTTCAAATGAGTTGATTTTCTTCCTATCAGCTTTCTTCATTGTCCAGCTTTCACAACCATGCATAGAAATTGGAAATACAATGGCATGAACAATCCTAACTTTATTATTCAATTATGCATCTTTACACTTCAGCAGCTTGTCTAGTTCCTTTATAGCTGCCCTTCCAAGTCTTAGCCTTCTTCTGATTTCTTGACTGCAGTCTCTATTCTAATTAATGACTGAGCCAAGCTATTGAATTATTTCAATGTCTTCATCGTCTACTTTTAAGTTATGTAAATCATTCTTTTTGTTTTCTTAATGTTCAGCTGTAAACCTGCCTTTGCACATTCTTCTTTGACTTTCTTTTGTAATCATTTCAAGTCTTTGCTATTTAGTGTAAGTAGTATGGTGTCATCTGCATATCTTAAATTTTTGATGCTCCTTCCTCCAATTTTCATGCCTCCTTCCTCCAAGTCTAATCCTGCTTCATGTATGATACTGTATGTTCAGCATACAAATTAAACAGATAGGGTGATAAAATGCATCCTTGCCTGTCGCCATTGTCAATTGGAATTGCACACCCTCGTGGTTTTTTTTTAGAAGACAGGAAAAGCCATGAAGGCTTTTCCAGTGAGGTTTTTGCTGGTTTTGGTCCCCCTCCTTCACACTATGGTGAAATCAGGCACAATGCCATTAAGACAGGTAGGATTCTCCTCACATTCTGTGAGGAGTTTTTTCACTGTTTGGAAAACCCCTATTACAGTTGCCCCTCCACATTCGTGAACTCGGCATTCGCGGTTTTGATTATTCGCGGTTTTGGGAGGGCCCCATGAAGGCCTTGGGGGGGAGGGGGGAGGACCGGGAAGGCCTCCCCGGTCCTCACGTCCCCCCTCCCCGAAGGCTTTGGGGGGAGGGGGAGGACCGGGGAGGCCACCATGGGGCCTCCGGAGACTCTCCGGAGGCCCCATTGAAGGCTTGGGCAGGAGGGGGGAGGGCTGGGGAGGCATCCACGGGGCCTCGAGAGGGTCTCCAGAGGCCCCGGGAAGGCCTAGGAAGGGAGTGGGGAGGCGGGGGAAAGCAACTAGGGGGCCTCCAGAGGCCCTGTGGTCGCTTAGACAGGGGAGGAGGGCAATCAATATTCGCGGATTTTTCACATTCGCAGGGGTCCTTGGAACCTAACCCCCGCGAATGTGAAGGGACGACTGTAGTACATTGTTGTTGATATGATTTTTGGTTTTGCATTTGATGTTACTAGCTCTGTATATGCTTACATCTTGAATGTATTTAACTACACTTAGTTTATTTTAATCTATAGTTTATTTGTGGCATCATTTCCTAGCTGAAGTCCTCTTTATTACACTTCTATGAACAGTATTCCCCCAAGTATTAAGACAAATTCTCATCCTTAGGACCAAACTACACAATACCCTCTCTCTCACTGGCTTTTCTTCGCAAACGAAGATTCAGGAAGGACCCATCCCGTGCTTTCTGCAAGCGCGCTGATGACTAAAAAGGCCAATCCGTGATAAACAAATCCAGTTGCAGAAAGCACATCACAAAACCTGGAAGCTTTTGGAGTAAGAACCCCAGATTCCCCAGCTAGAATGGGCACTGGGGACTGGTAGTCTGAAAAGTAACAGTTCCAAGCTCTGGTATTTCCACTTAAAAAAAAGTTATTTAAACTGATCATTCTCCTTTCTTGAACAAAAAGCAGTTTTGAGTCCTAATTTGGAGGGTTTGCCTGATTTGGATCAGAACCTTTCCTCTGTTTCTTGCTGAAAACTGTCCCTCCCTCACTGATATTTGCCACCAAATGTGCTGTTAGAATCATAGAGTTGGAAGAAACCACAAGGGTCATCTAATCCAAATCCCTGCCATGCAGGAATGCACAAACAAAGCACTCCTGACAGATGGTCATTCAGCCTCTGTTTAAAAACCTCCAAAGAAGGAGACTCCACCACACCACGAGGCAGTTCATCCCACTGTCCAACAGCTCTTACTGTCAGGAAGTTCTTCCTAATGTTTAGGTGGAATCTCTTTTCCTGTACTTTGAACCCATTGCTCTGTGTCCTAGTCTCTGGAGTAGCAGAAAACAAGCCTGCTCCACCCTCAGTATGGCATCCCTTCAAATATTTAAACATGGCTATCATATCCCCTCTCAACCTTCTCTTCTCCAGGCTAAACATACCCAGCTCCCTAAGCTGGTCCTTGTAGGGCATGGCTTCCAGACTTCCCACCATTGTGGTCGCCCTCCTCTACAGTGTTGTCACAGTAAACCTGGATTTTTACTTAGCTGGATTTGTTAACACCAGTCAGAGGCGGGGGAGAGTAGCACTATCTGCTTGACCTTAATATGTCCAGCTATTCTGTCTGGTGAAGCCACCCATAATAAGTATACAGTGCTGCCAACTAGTGGTTTTCTCTGAGCAGGTCCATCTTGTGTCAAAGCATCCCCTGATGCAAAGAAAAGAGGGCTCTTCACTGAATGTTTACAGACTGCGAGACAAATGCATTCGGATTTCTTCAGTAACCCTTCATGAATATTTATACTAAATTGTTCCAGTATGACAACCTCTCATAAAGAATCCATTTTTTTCAGGGTGATAAGAAGCGTCAAATAGAGCCAGCGTGGTTTAGTGGTTTGTGCGTGGGACGACGCTGGAGACCAGGGTGCGAATCCCCGCTCGGGTGACCTTGGGCAAGTCACACTCTCTCAGCCTCAGAGGAAGGCAAGGACAAACCCTCTCGGAACAAATTCTGCCATGAAAACCCCGTGATAGGGTCGCCATATATCGGAAGTGACTTGAAAGTACACAATAACAAAGGGGGAAAAAAAGAGAAGGTGCGTGGAAGACACTACGAAGAAACTCTTTCACTTAATCCCTTTAAAAAAATTAAAAATCATCACAGACAGCTGTAATTAAGAATCCACTATTGCAATTGTGGCTCAAATCAGGCGCTTTCCAAAGACAACTATACACCTCGCTGCCTACACGCGAAGATAGATAAACAAGCTCTCAGGCATTGGGATAGCCGCCCTCGTTAAGCCCTAGGGTCCTTTCAAAGCAGGAAGAGAGCGCACTGCGCATGCTCCGCCCTTTCCAGCGCTAGAGCCTGCCGCGGCCGCCACGGTAAGGCCTCTCTCTGGCCATTTTATCCCTCCGGCATCGGCCCCATCCTGCCGGTGGCCGCTCCGGCTCCCATCCCTTCCGTGCCGGGACGCTTGCTTCTTCTGTCCTGCGGGGCTCTTTTTGGCGGGAGTGGGAAAGGGGGCCTGGAAATGGGAGAATTCGGTACCCGGTGGGGAGGCGGCAGTTCGTTCAGCCAGGCCGAGGCTGCTGGAGAGAGCGAAGTAGAATTAGGTGCGGGTTTGGGTGCCCGGCCGAAGGCTGGTGTGTGCTTTGCGGCTTCTTCCGGGAAGCCTCATGTGTGTGAAGATTTTCAGACTACATTGTTATAGTGTTACTATTCCACTTTTAACTGCTCTGGCTGCCTCCTGTGGAATTCTGGGGCTTGTAGTTTAGTGAGGCCTGAGATCTCTGGCTGAGCGTTGTACATGCCGCTCCCTAAACTACAAGCCCCAGAATTCCACAGGAGGCAGCCAGAGCAGTTAAAGTGGAATAGTAACACTATAACAATGCAGTGTGAAAATCTGCGGTACGTTATAGGCTTGTCTGAAAATTGAAGTAAGGCGGCTCTGTATTTTGTGGAGAGACAGACTCCCAGAATGGCGAGCAAAGTCTTACCATGGCTTTGAATGAAGGTGAAATGAGACTGATGGCAACGAAGGGATGAAACCTGCCTAGATTGTGATCCTGAAACTATGCCCTTATTGTGTGCAGGCTGGGATGGAAGCAAGTCCCACGATGTTTAATGGGGCTTACTCTCAAATGAGTATATTGTACATAGTATACACACTTTGTTATGTGTGATATTTTGCTGTAATTAACAAATGCGGAATTGAACACTTCGTTTTTATATAGAACTTGTATGTCTTACCATGTAGTGAAGGGAGATGCTTTTTTTCAGTTCTGCAAGATCCCAGCTTCAGTTTCTTCCATTTCCACTTAAATGAATTTGATGGAACCTAATGGGATCCCCAGCTAGTCACAGAGCAGACAGTCTCATCTTGTATGAGGCAACACATGAAGATTGGGCTTGTTTACCTTTTTTTAGAGTGTAACTGTTCAGGATTTAAATATGGACCATATATATGCATCTTGCATTTATACTGCTCAGCTTCCTGGCAGAGCAAGAAGCTATTATGTTAGGTTAGTTAGGTTAGTACAAACCTTGGAGTTTATGTTCCTTTGAATTAGAGAAGTGTCTGCAGTTGACAACTTACTGTGTCTTTCTTGCAGATGTTGATGCCTAAAAAAAATCGCATTGCTATCTATGAACTCCTTTTTAAGGAGGGAGTGATGGTAGCCAAAAAGGATGTTCACATGCCTAAGCACCCCGAACTAGCAGATAAAAATGTGCCCAATCTCCATGTCATGAAAGCAATGCAGGTAAGCAGTGGTCTTGAACTGACAGGATGCACCCTGAAAGTGAGTGGGTTGCATCAGTGGGTGGAGGGGTGCGTGTCACCATTTTCTTTTTGTTTACCTTAGTAGAAAGAAGTTGGGGTGGGCAGGAGAAGTATCAGAAGAAAAGTAGAACATGGGGTCTGTCCTAATAGGTGTGTAGTAGATATTATTTCAGGAGAGGCAACTTTTTCTTCTCCATGGACAGATAATGCCTGATTAAATTCTGTTCTCTACATAACTGTTTTAAAGGTGCACAAATTTGTTTGCCTACCCTATACCTATTATCTGCATGAATGGGAAACTTACAGCCTTTCAGATATTGTTGGATTGCAACTTCATAGCATCACAAATGGTGAGATGGTAGGAACTGCAGTCCAACTACATCTGAAGGGTTGTGAGGTGCCTACCCCTGTCTTACAGGTGAAATGAAATATATATGAAATAATTTTACATTGGATGCCACGTTATATGTCGAGTTTAAGATGGGATCCTGGTTCAGAAGCCTTGGATATGGTGAAGTAATTGTAGGCCCCGAATAGGTTGATCAGCATGGAGGCAGGAGGTAAAAACAATACCAGCTACTTGCCATTTTGCAGGACCCTTCTGAACACCTGTAATGTTGCTACATATTCTGCCTTCCTCTCCCTGTCTGTTCAGGATAGAAGCTTGCTTTCATTAGAGCTCATTGCAACTCCTGAGATTTCTTTTAAGTAATCTTATCTTGATTATGCCTGTATGTGAAATAACTAGTGTATGTTTCTAGTCGCTGAAATCTCGTGGCTATGTGAAGGAGCAGTTTGCTTGGAGGCATTTCTACTGGTATTTGACCAATGAAGGGATCCAATACCTGCGAGATTATCTCCATTTGCCACCTGAAATTGTGCCTGCCACCTTGCGCCGTAGCCGTCCTGAGACTGGCAGACCTCGGCCTAAAGGTAAGCTTTGGCTGGATGACATAACATTTTACTTTAGTGTTAATCTAAAGATGAAACCATTTGTCTGATTTGCTCCAGAGTGGCCCTTGCCAAAAAAGAATTAAATGCCAAGAATGTACTCAAAATGTTAATTTTTGATATTTAAGACATTTATATATCATTGCTCAAAAGTGCTTGAAGCAGCTAACAGATAAAATCAGAAATGAACAGTGTAAAACATTAGTTGAGACTAGCATGGTGCTACAGTGTAATCTTATTAACAGAAAATAGGTGCCCTTGTATCAAACTCCAACTTGGGTGGGGACCTGAGAACCCCATAATGTTGTTGGACTAAAACTTGAATTATCCATGACCATTGGTCATGCTGGTTGGTGTTGGTGGAAGCTCATGTCTGTAGTCACCTGGAAAGTCATAGATTTTCCTTGTTTTTTTCCCGGGCTGTGAGACAATGTTCTGGAAGAGTTCCAATGTTTCACCTGCATCTGTGGCTGGCATCTTCAGAGAATGGTTGAGTAGGCGTGTGTGTGGCGTTTATATGCTGTGAACCCCTGTTGGGGAGTATATAAACATTTGTGTATTTGAATGGTTAGTTTCTGGGTATAGAAATGCAAGGAGGATTAGTGTCTGGCTAATGGTTGGTTGGTGGCCCATTATTTGCTGTATTATCTGCTGCACCATCCCTAGGCGGAATTCCTTTGTAAGTGTTGGGTTTTAATTCTATTGTTTTTCAAAGCTGGAAGCTAGATTTTGTTTACTTTTAGGGTTTTTCCTTTCCTGTTGAAGTTGTCCAGGTGTCTCACAGCTGCAGGAGTTTACCACATACCATGCAGCTGTGGACAAGTGTACATAGGGACCACTAAATGCAGTGTGCAAACACGAACCAAGGAACATGAGAGACACTGCAGACGGGGCCAGCCAGGAAAATCAGCAGTAGCAGAACACGTTATAAACCAACTTGGACCCAAAATGTTATGTAAAAACAACGAAATTCTGGACCAGGCCAACAACAATTATGTCAGAATCCACAGAGAAGCTGTTGAAATCCACAAACACCTGGGCCATAGGATCATAGATAGCTTGAATTGTGACTTGCTCAGGGTAGTCCTCCCTGAATTTGTTCCCAGTGATGTTTACATGTGTGTGGTATGCTCATGTCACCTATCAGATGAATAGTTGTACAAGCAGACTTGGATTAAACAATTCTTAAAATGTTTAATAAATTAAATTACTAATTGTGAGTATTAAATAGTTTCTTAAATAATAATATGGAATGTAGCTAAGCATTCTTGTGGTATTATCTCAAAGAGGTCTCTACTAAATCTGACTCTAGGACCAGTCAGCTGTGTATCCAATCCTGGACAGGATTTCTTCAGCGTAAACCATTCCTGATAAGTTGACATCCAGTCTGCTTTCAAGTTTGCAGGGGAGGCAGCTTCTCTGGGTGCAACTGTCACACAGGCTGGTTCAAACTGAGTGTGGTGGCTGCTGCTGCTTCATGTGACAAGCAGTTTTCAGTGTCAAGTTGCCTACAGTCTTCACTGTAGAGTTTGTGTCAAGTTGCCTACAATCCTCACTGTAGAGTTTGTTTCTGCTGATAGGATATCAGGGCTGCAAGGTGAGGATGATGATTGTAGCTCAGGTCCCATGTAATTCTTCAATGAATAGATTTTTCCTCATATTTTATGAGGAACTTTACCGACCCTTTTCCTGCTGTTTTCTTTATCCTCAGTTGAAGTGTTAACAGTTGGTTAGGTTGCCAAGTGATGAGTTGCTAGAAAACACCTAGTGTGTCTTGAGAGTCTGAAGCATAGGCTTCATTTAATTGAAAGAGGAATTCTGTAATGTATCCCTTTTTAAGAAAAGCTTTAAGGTAGGTAAGAATCTACATGATTTTGACTGCTAGCTTTCAGTTGACCTCTTAAATGTTGAGTAATTCTTTGCAGGTATAGATGGCGTTCTGTGCATTTGAAATCATTAACCTTGTAATAATAGCACACATACAAGCAGTGTGGCTTTTATAGAAATTGTGGATTTCTCTAGGACCATCCAGCTATGCATTACTAATTTATTTACCTTCATTTACATTCCCGAGAATGCCTATATGCCTTAGTATGCTTCTGCTAATTATACTTAACAGTTACCATTTAAGTCAGCAGTTTATTGATAAGAGTTTATATGCTCCACTGTAACCATGGCACATTATTTTTTCACCTAGAATTGGAAGTGTAACTTCCACCGCAGGGGAATCTGCAGGACACAAACACTGAGGGGCAGTTTAGAGTAGAGAAATAAGATCCTGGATGGACAAGTTCGAGGCGACATAAAATGTGCTGTATGGGGGGGGTAGTTTAGTCTACATTCTAGTGTGTTAGATTGGACTGTGGTGTGATGCAGGTATATCTGTGATAAGGCAAGGAGACTTGAATCCATTGTTGTGATGTTGGTTTGGACAAAGCAATTGGCATTATGAAGAAATTCAGTTTTGGCCAAAAAAAAAAAAAAATTGAAAAGATAAAGTGATTGCATCATTAATGTTGAAGCATAACTTACCAACCTGGGACTGTAATGGGAGCTTCCTGGATTAATTTGTGCTGTTTGGACCATTTCAGGCTTGGAGGGTGAGCGTCCTGCTCGTCTCACACGGGGAGAAGCTGACAGAGACACCTACAGACGCAGTGCTGCTCCATGTAAGTGTTAACTGTAAGGTCAAAAGAAGGGATTAACCAAGTTACCACTGTTTTCTCCTGTACTATTGCAACTTAACTTTATTGATTAAAACTCTCAGTATTGAAGATTGGGGGAAACTCAGCGAGTGTTGCTTGGCCCTGGTAAGACGTTATTGAAAATATAGCGCAACACAGAGGAGCTCCAGTCCTAATCTTCAGTTTTTGGGGCAGGTGGGATAGGGATCATCTGTACATTTGTGTGGTCCCTCAAGTTCAAAAATGCAGTGTGTTAGAGAGGGTTAATTTGTAGGCCCCTGGCATGAATATTGCATCATTATGTTTCTGAAGATAATAGAAATGTTCATATAGATGTTTTTTATCTTGAGTAACACTGAGTTCTTTCATTCACAGCTGGTGCTGACAAGAAGGCAGAAGCTGGTGCTGGGGCAGCTACTGAATTTCAGTTTGTGAGTATCAAGTAGAACATGTGGTTTAAACAAGAATGTCTTCAAATACATCTGGATAAGATGGCATGCTATTCTACCTGTTTATCTAGATACTATTCCTACTGTAGGAGCAACTACAGGCATTCCAGGCTTCTATTTACACTGCCTACTGATGACTTAATAGAATGAGTTCTATAGCAGAAAGTGATGATGACTGGACAAGTATTGACTTCAGGCAAGCTGCAGTCATAGGCAGTTTGTCATGCATAGTATTTATTGGTCGCAAATGCACATTCCCTTTGCAATAAAAGATGTACCTAGTTTAAAGTGCTTAGATGAGAATTGCCAGTGCAGGTGGAAGAGCACACTCATATGATTAGGCAGTAAATGCAGAAAGTTACTTGGATGCAAAGCTTTCTCTTGCCAGATGAGGCAACAAGAATATAAGAGCCCTAGGTAGCTCTTCATTTCTTTGGTAAAAGAAACTAAATTAATACTGAAAATACTTTAAATAAAGTTTTGCCAGCATAGATCAGGGTTTTTTTAAACTATCTGAAGTACTTTTCTCCTTAGAATCTTGCTGTATGCTTGCAACATGGCCACAGTAAACAATGTAAAGACTATTTGCTGATTCCTGATTTTTATTTATACAAATCAGTCGCTATGCAATATGCCCGCCTTGTGTGATAAATGGTACAGTAGTATTTTTCAGCCGCGCATTTTTAAACTTCTATAAAGTTCCACAGTGCATTTGCTTGGGCAGTTTATAAATTTTAATAGCTCCTCATTGATCAGAAGGAGGTGCATCATGATTGGAAGGGGTACTTAAAAATGTTTGAGCTGCAGATTTTCTTCCTAGAGCAGAGTGTTATCCATCGTCAAAGTTTTGTTGAGTTGTGCCCTACTTGCCCACCAATATTAAAACCTTCAATCTTAAAAAGTTTAAAGTTATGTGCATAGTTATACTTCTGTACTACTTGAATCATAAACGAGCTACTTCATTGTTGTTGTGGCGGCACTTAACACATGTATTCTGTTTTTTCATTTGCAGAGAGGTGGATTTGGGCGTGGACGTGGACAGCCACCTCAGTAGAACTCTGTTGCTGTTTGGTTGCATCTTGTGTATAATAAATAGGTGAAATTTCACTGTTTGTATATTTGAGTCATTTAATAATGTACCACTCTAAGGTGGCAAAGCATCTGTTAGCTGCTGACTTCAATTTCTTGATTTCAAATACAGGCAATAAGCCCCAGAAATCATAACAGGAGGAAAATGGCTTCATAGGGTATCTTGAGACAGCCAGTGTGTTACAGTGGTTTGAGTGTTGGACTAGGACTCTGGGAGAACAGACTTTGAACCCCACTCAGTCATGAAAACTCAATGAGTAACTTTGGACAAGTCCCACTGCCTCCAAGGAAGGCAGTGGCAAACCCCTTCTAAATGCGGTGATAGGGTCACCATTATTTGGAAACAACTTGAAAGGCACACGACGACAGCAGGGGAATGCATTTGAAAGGTGCCGAATAGTTAGGGCTGCAGAAAAAGTTCCTGATTGAATGGGGATTGGGAAAGGCTTACCTGTCCTATAGCCATTCTTCCCCTGATCCTACTGACATTTAACACTAGCCTCCATATCATACTCTTGTCATCCTTTGTCGAAAAAATAATGTGAGCCTTGCTTCTGGAAGCAGAGCAAGCTATACAAATGGGATATGTGCGGGAGAATTATGCGCAATATTTCTTACTCAAATTTTGAGTTTCCTTTGTTCATAATATTAGAGATTGGTGATCCATATGAGAACTAATAATAGTTGGGTTTGCCTGTCCTACAGAAATTAAAAGCTGCAGTGAATACTCATGGTCTTGTTAAAGCCTGTGTATAAAAATGCAACAACAACTTCATGGAACATCTTCCGAAGTACGTATGCATGGCATTGTAGCTTTACCTGATAATTGAAAAAGTTTGGTTTTAATTAACATTGATAATCTGTTGTTGCTAGCTAGTATTTAATTAACTTGGTAGAGCTGAAGTAATGCTTTGGGACATGAGTTGTTGAGTAATCTTAGATTTATAACTTCTCCAGTATCATCCTTTAATCTTAAAAAAAATAATATATGTCACAGGCCACAATTTCCATTCTGTTCCCAGGAGAGCAAAAATTGAGTGTTAGATAAAAAGCACCCAGTTAATGAAGTCCTTGCTGCTAACTGAAAGGAGGCGTGGATTTATATCCAGGAAAGCTCATGCTAAAATAAACACCTGTTAAGTCTTAAAGGTGATGCCACATTTTTCTCCCCTTCCCTCTTTTTTAAGACATTGAAGACTCCTTGATTAAGTTGGCAATAAAATTTAGATGTAATGCATAGTTTGGCCACTAGATGTTGCATAATGTGAAAGTATGATACAGAGCCTTTGTTAATGTGCAGGGCTGGGTTGCAGCATTTCAAAAACCTAGATATAGTGGGCTTGTATTACTAATATGGATTGTACATTTTTAAAGGAACTTCCTTAGAGAACCTGTGTCTAGTGTTCTAATACTACTCAGCATACCATGTACATCTTTTTTCATGTTTTAAAAAATATTTTTAGAATTCAGCAAAAATGGAAATCATCCCTACCACCCAATCCTCCAATTAACAAGACAGAGCTGTAACAACATATCAAATTATGAAATCACTTATGAATTACCTGTCTCTCTATACATCTATCCATATATAATGTCAATTATCTCCTGTGTCAAACTTCTGGTTGATTTTTGGAGGTACATCTTCAACAGTCAGTTCTTGAAAATATATTAAAAATGGGTGCTAGAGTGCTACAAAGTCGTCCATTTCTCCTCATCGTATGAAAATGGCTGGTTATTTTTTCTGTAATTGCAACAGTCATATTCTATTAGGATGTTTTTAAAATGAAAGTCCTTGGGCATTTTTTCAAGTTCTGGCAATTTCAGCTCTTGTAGCTCATGTAAGGATTGCAACAGTTATTTATAACACAAGCCCTCATTTTCCCAGTTAACAGTGGTATACCTTATATACCTTGATAGAGACCTCTGTTGATTGATATGGAGGCAAGCATTGCTTTTGTTGTGTGTGTTATTGTGATACATTACAAAACTTCATTGTTACCCACAGTGTACTTTTGGAAATTATTATTATTATCATCTTTTATTTCTGTAGCGCCACCAATGTACATAGCGCTTTATAAGAAAAAAGAACAACAAAACAGTTCCCTGCCCTCAAGCTTACAATCTAACAAAGACATGATACAAAAGGAAAGGGGATTGCCGGGGCAGTGGCGGTTGGGATGGAGGAAGGGCTGTTCTGCTTCTGGGCTGAGGCAAGATGAAGGCATTCTTGGTAATAAATAGGTGAAGATTAAATTTTTAGTCCATGGGGTTGTGAGTCATGTGGGCATTGCCTAGTTATAACTTCCAGTCGGTGGAGAACAGAATTTTGGCATTCTGCTCCATTTCTTTCTCTTTTTAAAGAAATGGGTAACTAATGCTGTGTAACAGTTAATACTGCCTGTTAATCTTTTCTAACATAGCTACAGTATTGAATCACTATTCAAAATGACTTTAAAATACAGTAGTAAGAAGTGCAAATGTATCAGCTGCCAAACAAGATCTAACGTTTACTCTGCATGTTATAAGCAGGCTGTTGATCAGGCATGTAACTTAGCCGAAATAGATACAAATTTAGCTGCAACTGCTTTTCAGGCTTCTTAAATTTGAAAATAGGGTCTGTGCTTAAATTGGGCAAACTGGCATGCTTTGTAACACTAGCTAATCAGATGGATATCTTGAGGGCATTTCTTTTTCTTTGTTCCTGCATCACTGGCAGTCTTGCACTTGCTAAGACTCCCCCCAAAAGAGGAGGGGCTTCAAAAGATTCTGCAGTTGAGGTTCTTTTGTGTGCTCATGGAATGTGTCTGCTGAATCAATATTGACAAAGCACAATATGCTAGTGATGTCTGACCTTGAAGCACCGTGGTGAGAAAGGACCAGATCAACACTTGCATCTGAAAATGGGTTCTTTTGATGCAGAGCAGGATCCTTATAAATACAAAATGTATATTTTCTGCTATCAGTGGTGACTTTCCAATTTTCTCACATGCAACTAGGCTCCTGGGGTTCTGGATGAAATGGATTATCTAGATCTATTTCAGTCTGATTTCAGGCCTGGTTATAGAACAAACCAGGTTCTATAAAAAACGGCTTTGATCACCATAGTGGATGACCTATGCTGACAGATGACAGGGCAAGTGTGTCCCTGTTGGTTCTGCTGGACCTTTCAGCAGCTTTCGATACCATCGATCATGATCCTTCTGGGCTGCCTTGCTTGCTTGGATTGGACTTAGAGGCACTGTTTTATAGTGGCACAGTTCTTTCCTGGAAGGGCGAATCCAGAAGGTAGTACTGGGGGGTTCCTGTTTGACCCCTTGGCCTGTGAGATCCTCAGGGCTCTGTTTTGTCCCTCATGATATTTTATACATGAAAGTGCTGGGAGATGTCATCCAGAGTTTTGGGTTGTGGTGCCACCAATATTGTGGATGACACTGAGCTGTATTATGCTTTTCCATCTCAATCCAAGGAGACTGTCTAAATTCTAAACCAGTGTGTCATCAGTAATGGGCTGGATGAGGGCAAATTGAAACTTAATCCAGACAAGCCAGAGGTACTCCTGGTCAGTCAAAAGGCAGATCAGGGAATAGAGATTCAGCCTGTGCTAGATGGGGTTATACCCCCATGGAGATGCAAGTTCACAGTTTGTGGGTACTCCTGAACTCAGCTTTGAACCTGAGGTTTCTTCAGTGACCAGGAGTGCTTTTGCATATTTAAAGCTTGAGTGCCAACTGCGCCCATTCCTTGAGATGCTGGATCTGGTACATGCTTCAATTACATCCCATTTGAAATACCGGTACTATAATGTGCCAAACATGGGGTTGCCTTTGAAGAGTGTTTGGAAACTTCAGCTAGTAGAAAGAGCTGCAGCCAGAATGTTAATTGAGGCAGGTTACAGGGACCATACTACTCCCATTATAATAGTTCCACTGCCTGCCAGTTTGTTTCTGGGCACAATTCAAAGTCTGGTTATGACATATAAAGTTCGATATGGCTCAAGTCCAGGCTATATGGCAGACTATATCTCCCCATATGAGACTACTCAGGCCCTGAGATGATCAAGAGACACCCTTCTCTCAGTCCCTCACAACTGGTGGAGACAGGAAAGAAGGTCTTCTTGGTGGCTGCCCCTAGATTCTGAAACTCCCTTCTAAGAGAAGTCAGAATCTGTTTTTCCATCAGCAGGCAACCACCTTTTTGTTTTCACAGGCTTTTAATACAGAAAGTTTTAAAAGAGTAGGCTACAGGGTGCTGTATTTTTAAAAACTTAACTGTTTTTAAGTAGGTTTAGATCCACAAAAGCTCATGCAAAAAAACAAAAAACTAGTTATTCTTAAAGGTGCGGCTACATTTCTTTTTGTCTACCCCCCTCTTCCTCCTTTTTAGGTGAATCAGTGAGTCCCAGAAACACATTCCTCAGTAGTTTGACCTGTACTTGCTTTAGTCAAGTATTGCTCATCATGATTAGCTTACAGTTGTTACATCAGAGTAAATAAACCAGGCAGGTACACTGGGTGATCCTCGTGAGATACAGGGTGATATTTGAATGGTACTGAGTATATTGCTGCAGTTAACAGCACACTTCTTTGAGCTGGCTGAAACATTTATATATTGATCATGAACTATTTGTTTTAGGAAATAAGGTACATCAGCTTTCCACAGACAAGTGCTTTCCAAATGTTTTGGACTGCAGGATGCTAGCAGATCTAATGGTTAGGAGTGCTAGGGGTGTGTATGTGGCTTCAATTTGCATGGTGACTTATGGCAATCCCAAGAATTTCATAGGGTTTTCTTTGGAGAGGAATACTCAGAGGTGACTTTGCCAGTTCCTTCTGGTAAGTAGTAACTTATTAAATTTACTGTTACTAATAGTTACTGCTGTTTTGAACAAATCATGGTCTTATCCTCCATACATTTGGGCTTTGCGAAATAATGTACAACTACCTCTTATATTTAATGTCCTTTCCATCTAATGTTTACAAATAATTTCCTCTTCAAACTGCATATCTGTCTCTGTCAGCTGAAGCTATCACTTCAAGCTTCAAAGTGAGCTGTAGCAGACATCTTATGGTATATAAGTCTATTGGGTTTCATTCCTATAGACACCGGTAGCTGGAAATAAGTACCACTGAACAAATGGGATTTAAGTCCAAGCAAACAGCATAGGATTGTGGTATTAGTCTTTATGGACACCACAAAACTTGCTTTTGTTGCAACAGATAGATTTACACATCTATCCCTATGTAATAGAGTAGTGGTCATTTTAAATCGCTAGTACTTTTTTGCATTGTAGTCAGCTAAATTTACAGTGCCTTGGGGAAATATTCTTATGCATGCACACACACTTCTTTGACTTTACTACATCTGGATCCTGCAGTTTTTGTGCATTTGGGCAAAATTGTTCCAGCTCTGTCAGGATGGGCAGAAACTGTTGAGCAACCATGTTTAAGCCCTCACTAAATTGTGGTCTGGACTTTCACTGGGCCATTTTAAGATACTTAAGATACAGCTGTCCCTCTGTATCCATGGATTTGGTATGCAGAGGTATATAAGGATAATCTAGTTGATTTTAAGACCTAAATAAAAATGAAGAAACTAAGAAGAGTGTATACCTTAAATTCAAAAGAAGCAATTTAGATAGGGCATTCCTTTAAGATTTATCTAGTTATCTATTAAATAGCAAGGCACTTATTACAAACATTTCCATCATCCTCTGAAAACTCTTCAGACACCATTTCTGTACAGTTGTCCCTCCGTATCCATGGATTTGGTATCCACAGATTAAGTATTCATGGCTTGAAAATATTCTTTAAAAAATAATGATCCAAAAAGCAAACCTTGATTTTGCCATCTTATATAAGGGACACCATTTTGCTATGCCATTTCATATAATGGGACTTCAGTATCCATGGGAATTTTTTTTTTTTTACTGGGAATTTTTTATTGGAGTAAGACCATTCTACTAAAAAATACACCCGACCGCAAAAGGCCATAACAATAATACAAAAATAATACTAATTATTTTCCTCTTTTCTTACTAATACAAAAATAAATCTATCCTAACACTAATGTATTTTTCCCTTTAATCTAAACACACTATAATCACATTATATTTACACATTATAATTATACCTACTTAGAAATGAAAAGACCCAATAAAATATTAATTAAAAATAATACAAAATTAATAAAATTGCTGGAGTCGTCTCACTAAACCATGGCCAAAACTTTTTCCAACGACAGTTTGGCAATTTCTCTTTTTCACTCAGGGGGTCCTGGAACCAAACCCCAGCAAATATGAAGGGACAACTATACTTTCTTTTGCTGCGGACAAAAGAAAGCTGCGCATTGCCACTCAATCCACTCCAGCCACAAACTTTCAGGAAGAAGCAGAAGTATTTTATTTATTTATACCTCAGCTCTTCAGCCACCAGGCTATCAGAGCTGCTTACAAATTGTTTTAAGCAATAGCAATTTACACATCTACACTGCGTTAAGCAGTTTCCAATGTGTGTTAGCTAATTGCCCCAAGTGTCTCTGTGGGAAGGGTTAATGGATGGTGTAATTGTATCATCAGGTATTATGATTATTATTAGGGTTTTACATCTTGAGTCTTCTGCGGCAACAAAAGATATTTAAAGGGGGTCCCTGGTAAAGAAAAGGTTAAGAGCCCCTGCTTTAGCTTCATAGGCGTCTTAGTGAGAAGAAGCACCACACTAGTGACCAAATACTGTCAATTCAGCGGGGGGGGGGGAGCCGTATTTTCCTCGCCCAAAGGCGGAAAATGCTAATAACTTTTCTTCCCAGTACAGTAGTCTTTTAAGGTCGAGGTAGCGATGCGACTTTCCAGTTTCTCTTCCAGAGGAGCCACCCTATTCACAGCCTCTTTTACGCCGCCTTCTCCTCGCCTTCCTCCTGAGCTCTGAAGCTAGACTTTGCCTTCGCTACGCTTTTGGCGTGCCGGCGCTCCTCACAAGACGGGCATTGTTCCTTTCAAGATACGCGGTTTACGCAGCGCCCCTCTTCAGGCCCCGCAGCCATGTGCCAAACGTTACACTTAGACCTCGGCTTCAGTCCGTGCGGCGTTAGCCTACGGACGTAGCGTACGGGCGCAACGTCAGAGGAGCGGGTAAGGCGCCCTCCCCCCCCGCCGCTATTTCTGTTTGACTTAAACTGTGCCTGGACGCTAGCCTCGCGCTGGGCGACGCTCCCTAACGGGTGGTGGAAAGGGGCGCGTCATTCCCCAAGCTGGCTTACGCTGCTTGCGCAGCAGTCGTGGGGGGAGGAGGAGGCGGGGGAGGACTAGCCGGCGCCATTCTCCGTCCGCCGCCTCTACGCCGTTAGCGTAGCGTGCCCCAAGATGGCGTCGCGGTCGTTGGCGGCGGTGGCCGGAGCGCTGGCAGAAGCTGCGGTGTCGACGTGGGAGGAGCTGAGAGGGGGGCTGAGGCGGCGGGCGGTGGCGGCGGGAGGAGGCAGCGTTAGTAGCGAGTAGCATCTGCAGAGAGGGTCTCCCGTCCCTTCCTCAGCCGGTGTGTGTGTGACAGAGACTCTGAGGGAGAGCGGCGGCGGCGGCGGCGGCGGCTCCTCCGCCTCACTCGGGCAGGGAGACCCCGACCTTCCCCTCCGCGGAGCCGACTCCCACGCTCTTCTTCCTTCGGCCCCGCGCCGTCTCCGCCTCCCTGGTGGGTCTCCTCCCCACCGCTTCCCCTCAGCGGAGGATGATGAAGCTCAAGTCCAACCAGACTCGCACCTACGACGGGGACGGGTACAAGAAACGGGCGGCTTGCCTCTGCTTCCGCAACGAGAGCGAGGAAGAGGTTTGTGAGGAGCCGGTGGGTGGGTGGGGGCTGAAGGAAGGGCGAGCCGGCAGGGAAGGTGGCGATGGAAAGCTTAGTGGGGGGGGGGGAGAAGAGGCCAGGAATAGCGAAGTGGGGGGTGATAGTAACGGGACACTCGGCGGAGCGGAGAGGAGGTGTGGCAAGCCGTGGGGAGAGATGGCGGGGAAGGCAGCCGAGTGGGGCTCAGAGAGGGACCGAGGAAGACGGGGAGGGGAGGAGCTTCCGAAGGTGGCGGCTGGACGGGTTCGTATTGAGGGAACAGGGAGCGGGGTTGAACCCTGGGCCCCCTTTGGTCCTGCCCGAGAGACAGAACCACCACCCCCGCCCCTTTGAAGCGCTTCTTAGGGACGCCGTGGTGCGGTTCGCAAGAGCGTGACGGAAGAGCTTCCTTACTGGTTAATCGCATGAAGGCAGGAGGCTTGTTTCTAGGCAAGAAGTGAATTACAACGCCATGCGCTGATTCTCGGCCTCTGAGATTATATATGATTTTCACACGACACTGCTACAGTGTTACTATTCCACTTTAGTTGCTCAGGCTGTGGAATCCTGGGATTTGCAGTTTAGGGAGGGGCATTTGCAACTCTCAGTCAGAGAGATCTTAGGCCTCACTAAACTACAAACCCCAAAAGTCCACAGGAGGAAGCCAGAGCAGTTAAAGTGGAATAGTAACACTATAACAGTGTAGTAGTGTGAAAATTATCAGAGTACACTGTTACAGCACTATTATTCCATTTTTAACTGCTGTGGCTGCCTCCTGTGGAATCCTGGGATTTGCAGTTTAGGGAGGGGCATTTGCAACTCTCAGAGAGATCTTAGGCCTCACTAAACTACAAACCCCAGAAGTCCACAGGAGGAAGCCAGAGCAGTTAAAGTGGAATAGTAACACTATAACAGTGTAGTAGTGTGAAAATTATCAGAGTACACTGTTATAGCACGATTATTCCACTTTTAACTGCTGTGGCTGCCTCCTGTGGAATTCTGGGATTTGCAGTTTAGGGAGGGAGCATTTAGAACTCTCAGCCAGGGAGCTCTTAGGCCTCACTAAACTACAAGCCCCAGAATTTCACTGGAGGCAGCTGTAGCAGTCAAAAGTGGAATAATAGCGCTATAATGTAGTGCAGAGTTTCTCAACCAGGTTTCCCTGGAATGCTAGAGTTCCATAAGAGGTTGCTAGGGTTTCTGCAAGATACTGAGATTGAAAAATATAAACTTTTAAATAATTTTTAGGCAGAGGTTCCCTGAGATGGGAAAATTGTTTCAAGGGTTCCACCAGGGTAAAAAGGTTGAGAAGGGCTGGTGTAGTGTGAGAATTAAATCAGACTGTTAACCTTTTCTTTACCAACACCCCCTTTAAATATCCTTTGTTGCCACAGACCCTCAAGACCTAACTCAAAATTTAAAACCCTAATAATAATAATAATGCCTAATAATCACAATAACAACGATACAGTTACACCACCCATTAAACCAGTGTTTCTCAAACTGATCTTCCAGCTGTTTAGGACTTCAGCTCCCAGAATCCCTAATCATTAGTCAAGGTGGGTGAGGCTTCTGGGAAGTTGAAGTCCAAAACACCTGCAGTTTGGGAATCACTACATTAAACCTTCCTTCAGAGGCACTGGAGGGTGAAGGAAGATTTTTTTCCTGCTTCTTCCTGTAAGTTTGTGGCTAGGGCGGATTGAATGGCAATGCACAGGCCAAGCCAGCCAGCCTTTGCCTTGGCTCTGGTTACATGGGCTGAGCAGCCTTCAAGCCTTTGTGAACCCCCTGGGGGGTCTGTGGACTACAAGTTAACAACCACTGGTCTAAATCATTTGCTGTGAGAGGTGACAACACCTTTTGAGGAAGAGAGATGTACTTTATCCAAAGGACTGTGTGCTTGCACATTCTTTCCCTGTCTCTCTTGGAGTTACGGGATGTATACAGTGTACTCTCCTAGAATGAGTTAATGTGTAAATAAAAGATAAATGTTGGTTTTAGAGGGGTCCTTTAAGGAGGCACTGTGCTCTTCCACATGTGCCAGATCTGAAGTTTTTGGAAGTGCCAAGCTTCTTGACATTTTCAGAAATGCCATGAATGCATTTCTGTACTAGTAGGTGTACTACTAGCATTCTTGTACTAGTAGGTGATTGGATTAGATGGTCCTTGGGGCCCTTCCAACTGTTTGATTCTGTGATTAAGTACCCAAGTGATGTAAGGATATGTGAGCCAGTAACTTACTATTAATTATGAAGAGGAACTGATTCGTCAGGGTTTTATAATCTTATCTCCATTTTGTACAAATGGGAAGTGTGCAGTGCAATTCTGTGTATAGTTACCCTGCAGTAATTCCCCCAATATTCTGTTGGAGTTTATGCCCAAGTAAATGTGGGTGGGTGCATACATGTATAGGATTGCAGGCTGAAGGGGAGTAGTGCATATAAAGTAGTCACCAGAAACAATAATTGAAAACAACAAAGGGAATTGTTTTATTTTATTTGTTGCGGTTGGTAAAACATAAGCTGTAGTGGCTCCTTACACAGAATGCTATCCAAGAAATAAATCAACTGTTTAGATTACAAGGTTGTCTTAGACTAACAGAGAAAATAAAATTGCCAGCAGCACACCTCAGTTTTTAGAGTTGCATAAATGTGTCAGTGTTCAGTGTAGGAACAGTTTATTCTAAAGTAATTAAGAAAATAAGAAAGTTCAACATGGTGATGGGAAAGAACCTCTCTTCTCCCAAATAAAGACAGCATGCCAAATGAAAGATTCAAAACAATGAAGGCTGACATGAACTGGTGTGGCATGGTATGGTATGGGATTTGGCTGTGGTCTACTTCTGCCATGCTTAGCTGAGCACATCATATGACATGGCAGAAAGAAATTTTATTTTGGATTTGTTAAAAAAACTGGGATAAAGGGGACTAATTATTTGCCAAAAATTGCCATTAGAGCAGCTTGAGAGGAAAGTGGTATTGCTTTAAACTGGGTTATCTTTACCAGTTTTATATATACAAGCTGAAAGGAATAAACGTATGATTTTAATTGTTCTTTTTCAATGCAGAACTTATTTAGAATACTTATTTTATGTCAAATTATATGATATTGCTGATAAAGAATGTGAGTCTAATGGGATCTTGTTTCACTGAAATATTTTATAATAGGTTAGTGTATTTAAAACACTTTTGAACACTGTATGGTGTTAATCCTTACAATAAATATCTAAAGTAGGTCAAGTTTTGTTATCCCCATACTGCAGCTTGGAAGCTGAGGCTAAGAAAGAGCAGCTTACCTTTGGCTACATAATGACTTCATAGCTGAGATTAGAATTAAAAACTTTGCGGGAGTTCTAAGTAAATAATGCAGTGTAGTCACTTTTCTAGCTATTACACTGCACCATTTACTTTCAGCGCCTGAGTAAATGTCTATCATATTGGCTGCATCAATAACAGACATTCCAGTAAGCTTAGGCCACTCTTGAGGCAATCTGTAGCACCTTAAATTGAGGAGTTAGAAGCTGTATAATGCCAGATGAATCGTTACTGGCTTCTCCAGCCACCTCATCCTGCTAGACTGAAGTTTGCGGCACACCTGCTGGCCATCTGCATGATGGAGCTACAGAACAGCAGAGACCAAGAACTGTTGTTTCCTCTGCCTGCAAACTGTCTTGATGGTATAAGAAGTAAGGTTCCTGAAGCTTACAGTTAGATGCTCTCTGTGGGGTATGAGAACGTACTATATTTTTTGTTGTTGTTTTACCACCTGCCTTTTCCCCAGCCCCAGGGTTAAGCGCTTACAAAAGTTAAAACACATACATATCATACAGAAGTAAAAATATAATCAAACTACTGTATTAGTAAGATTAAAACCAAATGTAAATATCATTTTAAATATAACTTCTCCATGAAAGAATGAAGCAGTGCTTCCAAGTATCATCTCAGTAAGGTGTCTCAGAAGAATATCATAGCTGATGGTATCAAAATTGCTGGGAGGTCCAACAGCGACACACACCCCATGTCCAGTTCCTGGCGTAACTCATCCACCAAGGCAGCCTAAGTGTCTTTACCCCATAGCCAAACCTGAAACCAGATCTAAATGGATCTAGATGATCTGTCTCATCCAGGAACCCTGGAGTTAGAAGGTCTGCCACACATTAAAATCATGAAACCACTAGCAATAAATTCATACTACAGATCACCATATCACAGTCTAGGGCAAGGAGGGGAAAGTACACAAAGCCTAGAACCCCATTTTTACAAGCCCTCAACATCCCCCAAGTCCTCAGAACATTTTTTTTAATGGGCACAAAAATTGCTCCCAAAGGTAAATCTCTGCTTTTGGTAAAGGCACTGTTGGTGTGACAATCTACCGGAGAATATTTTATAAAAACTACTGTGCAGATAAAAAGAAAGGCCATATAGGTCAACATTTGTATAAAAACCTAGCTATTAGTATACTTTACATGCTTTTACCAGTAAACCTGGAGTTCAGTAGGCTGGTTTGGATGTAAAAAATTTAGCTTCACAAATGATGTAAAAGAACATTGGCCTGTATGTTTCCTTCTGTATTTTTCTCCTCCCCAGAAATGCTGGCTTGGGTGGGGAGATTCCATTTTGTTTAAATTAGAATTCCCTGGATCCCCCCCCCCGAACTTTGAAATACTGTAATGCTTGCTTGCTAATTAGGATATTAAGCTATGATATGTATACCAAAGCTTGTATGTGAGGAGAATGAAGTGTATCTCAGACAAGTGCTTGTTTCCAGCTTTCAAAGCCACAGTAGTCTGAACTAATGCAATTGAGAGTTAAAACTTTGGAAATGGACAACTAATATTACAACTAAGAGGTTAGCAAAACATTTGAGATGATTCCTGGGTCTGTTGTCACAGGAGGAAAAAAAATATACTGCATTGCCAATGGGTGTCATGGACACCTCAATTTTTCCAAATAAGATTGTACCTGACATAATTCTGTAGGCTGTAAATTAATACTAATTTTGCATAATGCTTTACCATTTGATTTTTGAAGGGATGTAACAATGTTTATTGAAAAGGGGTCTAAATTTAAGGTTGTTTTCTGCACAAGTACAGTCTCATACAGTGTCATCCCACTGATAGATGCAGTTCTTTCTGCAGAACAGGGAAGGGGTGATTTCCTGTCTTTCACACAGCTCCCTGTGCATCCTCAGTCTTCTCTAGGGTCGTAGGATCATGGCCTGAATCTTTATGATGAGATGAAGAACCTTAAAATTCTTGACCAGCACTTTTAATAGCAGATGTTATGGTTACTAAGTATAATGATGTTCTAACAGAGAGGCAGAAATCCTAAGCACACTAGCTAAGAAATAAGCTCCAATGAGCACAGTGGGAGGTTTTTCTGAATAGACATGCATATGATTGTCCTGCAAATGTTGAGATCAGAGAAAATTTGCTGTTATAAGACACTGCCTGGAATCCTGTTAGTTACATATGCACATTTTATGCATGTGTATGTGTATAGCACAAAGCACTATTCTCTAGCCCGTGCAGTGTGAAGTAATTGCTGCTCCTTGGTCATCCCTTTCCTCTGCCCTCCTTCTCCACAGTTGTAGGTGCAGCCCCACATGGCTTGGCAGGTGTGGAGGGAGGCACAGAGTGGTGCATATGGAACACTTAGGCTCCACATGCACCATGCAGAATCTCAGCTTGTAAATGATATTTTATGCTCACCATAGTATTTTCATTTAAGGATCGTGGTCTTTGCAAATTTTAAAAAGCTTAAACACTTTAGAGCATCCATGTGAATGAGTTGCAAAAGATGCTAGCTGATGGTTATTTTCTTGGCATTTTATTTGTAGTCTGTAGCTAAATACTCGGGATTGAGGCCATTGCAAAACAACATTTTGGGAACTGTACAGAACAGTTTTTTAAAAAAATAGTAAACATAGACAGATATCACAACTACAAACAAAAGTATAATACAATAAAAAGTTATAATCTATAATACCTACAACTACACAAAACATCTAATCAGCTTGTACAGATTTGAGGAGCTTTCTGGCTTTCTAGCTCCTGCCCCGATCTTGGAACTACTCTGCTGTGTGAGTGTGTTAAAAGCAAAAACAATGCCTCTTTTCTTCAATTCCTTTTCAATCATTGCTGAAACAGCATGCTAGACACTTGGTTCATGATGCTTAATAGTTTTTCCCTCAGTCATTCTCATAATTCTCATCTTCCTGTTCTTAAAAATGCCATTCTTTTCAGTATGCACTACTGTCATGTTGCAGTAACAGAACAGAAGAATTCTGAGCTACTTCTGAGGAAATACTGTACAGCATAACTACCGTATATTGCCATTCTTTTCAGTATGCACTACTGTCATATTGCAGTAACAGAACAGAAGAATTCTGAACTCCTTCTGAGGAAATACTGTACAGCATAGCTATATTGCCTCATGAATAAGTAGTCTTTCCTCCCCATTTAAAGAAAAACTGTCTTAAAACCAGAATTCATAGTCTCCTCCTTCTGAATTGCTATGTTTATACCTGTCTTCTGACCATTTATACACCGTACCTAATTCAGATGGAGGTGGGAGTAAAATTGCAAATTGTTTGCTTCTTGCAGAGGCCTCCCAACTTCAAAGGTTTGGTGTTTTTTTTAGTTGATGTAGCTGATGAAGTCCTCTTGGGTTGGGTGGGGAATACAGAGCACTATTTCTGTTCATCACCTGGAGTGTTATGTTTTGGGATGCATAGCTGGTGGTAGATTTATGCATGCAGAAATATTTGAGAGTATAACTATGATATCCAGGGTTGACATGGCCCTCCTGCTAATGGAGAAGCACTGCCACCCCATCCTAACACCACTCTTCACATTAGTGTCTTTTTCTATTACTGATTTTTTTGTCCATTATCATTATGTGATATCATTTAGGCTGCATTTTTTAAAAATGGAAGATAAGAAGAGATTTGTTGTTGTGTGCCTTCAAGTCATTTCCAATGTATGGAGACCCTGAGGTGGAACTATCATAGGGTTTTCTTTGCAAGATTTGTTCAGAGGGGAATGGTTTTGTCTTCCTTTGAGGTTTTTAAGCAGAGGCTGGGTGGCTGTCGGGAATGATTTGATTGTGTGTTCCTGTATGGCAGGGGGTTGGACTGGATGGCCCTTGTGGTCTCTTCCAACTCTTCGATTCTAAGAGAGTGTGACTTGCCCAAGGTCACCCAGTGGGTTTCCATGTCTGGGCAGGGATTGAAAACCTGTTCGCCAGAGTCATAGCACTGTACTTAATTATTTTTTTAAAAAAAGATGCTCTCTGAATTATTGTGGCTACACAATTTGTTTGAATACCACATCCTTTCTAAAGGAATACTGTACCTCAACTAATAATAGATATACAGTGGGTCCTTGGTATCTGCTGGGCTTTGGTTCCAGGACCCCACCCCCCGTGGATACCAAAATCCGTGAATACTCAAGTCCCATTATATGCAGTGGCATAGCAAAATGGTATCCCTTATATAAGATGGCAAAATCAAGGTTTGTTTTTTGGATTATTATTTTTTTTTAAGAATATTTTGAAGCCATGATTGCTTAAACCTGTGGGTATTAAATTCGTGGATATGGAGGGACAACTGTAGAAATAGTGTCTGAAGAACTTTCAAAGGATGATGGAAATGCTTGTAATAAATGCCTTGCTATTTATTAGATAACTGGATAAATCTTAAAGGAAATGCCCTGTCTAAATTGCTTCTTTTGAATTTATAGTATATACACTTCTTAGTTTCTTCATTTTTATTTAGGTCTTAAAACCAAGTAAACTATCATTACATACCTCTGTAGATTGCTTAGTGATTCATATAGGGGGGGAAATAGATGTAATCTCATGTACCATATATGAAGGCTTCCCCTGTTCTTCTATGAGTTGAGGATTGCTTGTGGAAAATTCTAAGGGAATGGGAGATCGTTGTACATCTTAGGATCATGCCTTTGATTGTTTTTTCAAGCATGATGTATACTTTTAGGATTTAGAACCAAACAGCTGCTCTTTAATTATTTTTTAGGAACAGTGTTTCAAAAATAGAAGCTTTCACTTTTTCTGTTAGTCTTTCCGTGATTATTTAGATGGGAAAGTAATTTTTGGAAGACTGTGTTCTGTGTTGTCATTAATATGGTTAACTATCACTCATTTACTCTTGAAAAGTAAACAGTGAAAACTAAAGGAATGATTATGGTGATTTAACTTAGAAAATATCTCACTGAGATCAAACCATAATCTCATATCATAGCAAACCAAGATTTGTTTGGCTTTGAGAATCATGTGGCTACATATTTACTGTTTTGACTAAGTGTATGTGTTAGACGCTTGAAGCATGTTAACCTCAAAGAAGGAGTGCAAAATAATATCTCTTTAAAATTTAGACAACTTCACTTTCTAATCACCTAGAGCAGGGGTGGCGATTATGAGGTCTCTGAATGTTGAGACATCAGTTCCCATCAGTCCTAGTCAGCATAATTCAGGGAGTTGTAGTTCAGGAACATCTGGAAGGCCATATGTTCCCCATCCCTGACATAGAATATTTTTTTTTGTCAAGTCAATTAGGGAAGCCAGCTATTTCTATCTCCTTTGATATGTGTATGTGTGTGTGTATGTTAGGTACGAACACACACAAAAAACTTATTGGTAATAGAGACATTTTTCAGCTTCTTAGATGTCAGCACTGTGTAGGGGTGGGGAAATGCTACGTAATTAGTTTGTTGTTGTGTGCCTTTAAATCGTTTCCAAGTTATGATGACCCTAAGGCAAACCTGTCATGGGGTTTTCTTGGCAAGATTTGTTCAGAAGGAGTTTGCCATTGCCCTCCTCTGAGACTGAGAGAGTGTAATTTGGCCAAGGTCACCCTTGGCAGAGCTGGGATTCGAACCCTGATCTCCAGAGTCATAGTCTGATGCTCAGACTACTACACCACGCTGGCTCTTCACATAATAAGTAGCCTGCCTAAAATGTTCTGTCAGATGTTAAGACCCTTGAAAGCATGTGGGTCTTGGTGCTTTTCCAAAGAATGACACGTTCTTACAGAGTACCACATGGTTTCTGAGAACAAGGGAACAACTGGTCCATCTTATTTTGTAGCATTTTTTCTTCATTCTGATGGAACATCATGCTACAAATTGCTCTTTAAAAAATAAGGAAGGCAACTGTACCGTCACCCTTTCTTATTTTCTCTCTCTCTCTGTGTGTGTGTGTGTGTGTTTGTGTGTATTGTACTGCATAAAAACTGCTGCTACTGAACCCCAAGGGAGAAAAGCATACTATATCATTGTCGTTGCTTTTTTGTTTTGCTGTTATTCTTGGCAGTTCTTCAATTGCTTTCCATGGTAGCAGACATCTAAACTTGGCAATTAATTTAAGAAAAGGAAACAGCGGTGGTGAAGTTGATCATGTGTAAAATGTTGAATGGGAAGCTTCCTGAACAAACTGGATTCAAGATTCTTTTCCACTCTGTTAGTAGGAAGGTATGTGTGTGTGCATGGGCCTTCAAGTTTCCTGTTGACTTACGGCGATCCCCTGAATTTCATAGGGTCTTCTTAGGCAAGGAATACTCAGAGGTGATTTTGGCTGTTCCTTCTTCAGAAATATACTACAGATTATTCTTACTACCGTACTTTGAATGGTATGGTATCCTTTCTTTCCTATTTCAGAAATTCAGTTATGATCTCAGGGCTACTAGCCCTCTCATTTCTCCTGTACCTATGTCATTTACTATTGAGTTATTCTAGAGGTTCCTCTCCCTCCTTCATTCTCTCTGCCATTTGATCACTTTGCTGACAGGTCATGGGAGTGAAATGAGTATTAGGCTCCAGTTCCTGGTTGTGTCCTCACACAGTGAGTTGAGCAGTCTAATGCATTAATATGTAAAGTTGAAAGTCTGTCCCTCTTTACCAGAATATGTGGAGACACTATGCCAGAGGTTTGATTCAGTGGGACGTTGAAGTTTAGCCCTGATCTTTCAACATAATCTATGTCATTTAAATAATATTAAGTTAAATGGATGCATTAAGCACATAGTTAACTCTCTCCAGGTGAAATCAGTGCTACTTAATGCCTGTAACCTTTACTGAATAACTGCTTAGAATATTGTTCTCATCCTTTAATTGCTAAATAGCCTTTTCTGAGAAAAATCATACTGTATATCTGAAAAATCTTTCTTGCACCTATTGGCCTTTCTTACCTGCTATTTGACACTCCACTGAAGAGCCACTGGAGTATTTTTTCTCCTATATATCCAGGCTTGATTGATTAGAATGTAGGGTGGTGTCAGACCGCTTGGTCTTAAAGCATTTAAGCCTATCACATTTAATGTCTTATTGGCTAAGATAGGTTTGCAATAGACTTGCATTCTTTCCTAGCCAACAAAATAAGGGGGCTTCTTGTGCCAGTAGGTTTCCTTAGAATGCAATCAGGAAAGCACTTTGAACATTAGGTGTCTCCCAAGAACTGCTCTCCTGTGGAAAAATAATGTTGAATGAAGACTTCTTTCTGTCCCATGATATGGACGCTGGGCTGCTAATATGGTCAGAAGAGGCCACGGAGCAAACACAGTTGATGTTGACTTTAAAAGCTCAGAATAGGAATGAGTTCTGGATCTCCCGATGTGGGTCTTCTCTTGTTGGAACTAGCAGTTGGATATATGCTAGCAACACAACAATGAAATATCCTGTGCCAAGTGTGTTTCTTGTAATAGATGTGGTATTGTAGTGAATTTTGCCTCAGAGACTGATATTAAGTTAGATATTACAAAGTTTGCTAAGATCTCTGGATTTATAAAGTTCTTTGTGATCTCTGTGCTTAACATTCATGGGTCTGCACCTGTGCAGTTTGTCCTCAGAATCTTCTGGAAAGCTGAGTGTTTTGGTGGTTGGCCTGCCCTCCTCCCTCTAAGGACACAGACCCATGAGTGTGAATGTACAGATGACCACTTGAAGAACATCAGTTACAGGCAAGCAACTTGTCCTTACAGAGTTTACAAACATCTCTGAGATCTTTGTAAAATGATTTTTAAAGTGATGAGACCATTTGACTTGGATAGACTTGCATTCTTGGATGAGGTGGACAAAATTTTGAGCCCTGAGGCTTGTATATGGAGTATGCTGGGGGCTACATGTGTGTGCAGTTATGCATGTTCATGCCCACGCACATACACAATTAGTTTTTACAAAGTGGTCATTTTCCTATCAAGCATCATATAAATAACATCTTTATTCCTATGCATGCATATTCATAACATAAATTCCACTGCAACAGATTTTAGGCATTCAAAACAGCTCAGTTCTGTGTATCTCTGCTCAGAAATACGGTAAGTCATAGGATATAGTATGGGCGCGGGGAAGGGATGGGTGTTTAAAGCACAAGCCTTTAATTTCTATAACTTCTCCTTGCGAGATTGGCTTAAATACCTTTCTCTTTATGTATCTTTGAAGGTATTTAAAGAGCAGGTGCTTATAATTGAAATGTCTTTCATTCACTCTGTTCCCTAATTAATGATCAGAAATACGAAGAGAGTTTCCCTACCTAGTATTGAAGAAAGCCTTTCCATTTCTAGTGACCGCAGCAGCCTAGACCACTGTCCCTGTACTGCCAATAGTAATGTCTTTTTTGTTTGTTTGTTTTACATCTTAATTTACTAGCTGTGTTGAGGGGAAAAGTGGGTGAGGGCCATGGTGGCCACACTATACACAACTGTGGGTTGTGTGCAGGCCATGAGTTGTGCATTTGTATTCTTGATTGTGTGACTGATGCTGACTATGAAGGCAAGCCCAGCAAAGGATAGAGAGCCAATGCTCCAGAAGGTCCCAAACACACTTTGGCCTGGAGCGTTTGCACTGTCTGAGCCATTGTTAATCTGGCCTAGTAAGCAAGTCAGCCAGTCTGTAGGGCAGAAGAGAAGAGCTGCAGTTTACTACTTTGGCTGGGTGAAGCTAATTGAGTATTCCTGTCACATGTAAAATGTTAAAAAGAGGAATGGGAACAGAGTAGAGTGAAGAGCAGCGGTACTAGCACTTCACCCTTGGCTGGGTGAAGCTGATTGAGTATTCCTGTCACATGTAAAATGTGAAAAAGAGGAATGGGAACAGAGTAGAGTGAAGAGCAGTGGTACTAGCACTTCTTTTAATGGGTAACTTAAAAGAAGCTAATTGAGCTGGGAAGAAATAGTACATGACTTGTTACATAAGCAGATTAACATAAAGAACAGCAAGTAAATAAATTTGTTACCTTCCAAAGCTGCAAGATCAAGATTGGCTCAAACGTAGTTATGTGTTGTAGGTATGTGTTTTTGCAAACTTTCTCTCCTATAAATTATGCCTATGAATCCAAGCAATCCCCTCTTTTTAGTTCTTTCTCTGCATTTGTTTTATATTTTTGTGATCGGATTGTCCTCTGTACAGTGCAAAGTTTAGATTGCTCACAACTGTTAGATGTTATTCTTTGCTTCTGCAGGTTTTAATCACTGTTGGATTAAATATGTTGGATTAAATTATATGTCTGCAGAGATTATCTCATAATAATGAGGAGGTGACATTACAAGTGCTCTTGGGAAGCAAATCAGCAAGAAGCAAATTCTTTTGGCTGTTGGATTAGGACTCTGGAGACCAGGGTTTGAATGCCTGCTCAACCACAAAAACCCAGTGGATGACCTTGAACAAGTCACACACTCTCAGCCTCAGAGGAAGTCAATGACAAACCCTCTCTGTACAAATTTCTCAAAAAAACCCAAAAAAACAAACAAACCATGATAGGTTTGTCTTAGGGTCACCACAAGTTAGAAATTACTTGAAGGCACACAACAACAACATAATATTATTAATTAGGTTGTAACTTTAAAATAGTGATGGATGTACAGTAATTTGAATACAGTAATTTTTAGCAAGAACTACTAAATTATTGTTGAAGTAGAAATAATATGGGGCTTGTTGAAGTAGAAATAATATGTGGATTGCTGCGCATTAATGCAAAATTGCAGCAGCTTCTTTTGTCTCCATAGTCCTTTGTTGGTATATGAAGCTATCTGTGTTTGAAGTTCACATGCAGCCATGCCTGTGAATCAAAATGGTGGCCGAGACTGAATTACTTGCATTATTATTCTCAACAGGTTGTCACCGCTGCACAGTATCATTTTTTAACTGAAAATCAAAGGTGCAAAAGTGCAACCTTCTGCTTAAAAAAGCAGTTTGGTTGCCTCAGCACAGCAAAAAAGCACACAATTGGCAATGTGAAACTCCAAATGGCACTTCTGGCAACTTGCACACATGTCCAACCAGTCAGTTTTCCACTTCCTGCCCCCTTTGAGAATGCACTGAGCTGCGATTTGGCTGTCCAAATGAGCAGTAGTGTACATTTCCACGCATTATTTTAAAAAACCTTGGGGAAAGCTGTGAGGGCTTTTCCCTCATAGTTTTTTTGGGGGAGGCTTCCTTCTGAATAAGGCAAATCACCGCAGGATCTCATTGGGACAAAAGGTATTCCTTGCAAATTCTATTAGGATTATTTTTACTGTCTAGACAACCCCATGGAAGTCCTTTAAAAAAAACCAAAGGTTTGGGCTGCTGTTGTTTGGGATGGCCAAATCAAAACTCACAAAGCATGTATTTTGAATAGGAGGTTCTTCTTCGTGGTCTCTGTGAATACACATGGTTGGGCTCAGATAACCCAATTGTGTGAATTCACAGATGACCACTTGAAGAACTATAGTTACTGGTAAGCAACCTGTCCTCTTTCCACTGAATAATGGTCTTTATCGGTCCACTAACACCAGTCTTTTTAATTGTCAGTTTGCCCATTCTGATAAAAGAAGCAATTTTTTGTCAACTTATATTTTGTACTTATTTGTAAATTTTGTCTAAAAGCTTTACTGTAATTCTAGAATTTCTGTGAAACTGTGACATACATTCCAAGGGTTTTTCCCAAGACCTTCCATGTCAGAGAATTGGGATCATCCCAGAGGAGAGGTATCTGTTGGTTATCTGTAGAGTTATCAGTGAGGCACTATGCTTTCATGTCTTCCATGTGGATTTCCCTTAAGTAGTTGGCTTTGCCGCTGTGAGGATATTGTATCATGCAGCCAAAAGATTTCCTCTTATGGTTTAACTTCATTGTCTTAAATGGATTCTTGCAGATTGCTGTGTTGAGATATGTAGTTTGCAATCCAATAAGTTGAGATGTTTAACTGTTGAAAGGGTTAACTGATAGAAGCAAACAATCCATTATGTAATTTCCTATTGAGTAGCGATTGGCTTTCCAGAGCGGGGAAGCCGTGTTCAAGTCCTTTCTTTGTTCTGGGAGTCAACCACAAGGCTTTCTCGCCATGATGTTTTTGTAGGGGCAACAACTCTGGGACAGAGTTCCCACACATTTTATTTTTAACATGTAGTTTTTAATTGTGTTTTACTAGTTTAGCCTTCACCTGTTGATATGCTGCTGATATTCAATAAGATATGCCCACTGACTGTAAGTAAAGATGTTTTTATACTTTTAAACTACTTTTGAGTGTTTTTGAGTCTTTTTATGCTAGAGAATATAAACTGGGGGGAAGTTATGTGGATGGCTATCTTAAACCTGCATGCTGGAATCAATAGGTGTCTGCTGCATGTGTACCGTATTTTAAATAGAAACTCTGCTGATTAGTTCTGTGCTTTCAAAGGGAGTTAAAGCCATCCAGTTTATGGCGCCTGTTTTGTAAGGTACTTCCAGTAAAGCACAGGGGGTAACAACATGTTATTTTTTTTAACAAACCCCATTATGCTGAACAGGTACAGAGTGGATCTGCTATTCGTTCTTTGCTGTGGTCTGGGGTGGTAGCTTTTATTCACCCAGCAAGAAGAACTCTCCTGTTGAGGCCAGAAGCAACAGGAATTTATGTAGGAGAAGAACTGCACAGTCTTAACCTTTTGCTTTCTCTTATCTTACTTTGAATTATTCATGTAATAGTAAGTTGTCCAAAATCAGGGTAGCTGTCACACTTAGGTTGGTGTTCCCATTTAGCTCTAAAGTACAGCCGGAACTGCAGGAGAACAAACGTTCTTCAGTGCTGTTCATTTTCCTTGTTAAACATAGTGGTCCGGAGAATAAATCTGTGTGAAGAGTTAGTTCTTTTGTTTCTTTTAATACCACTCATTTGATGTCACACCTTCATCATGTCAATTTGAAATGGTTGAACACTTTTAAAGGGATTTTAAGAATAGCAATGCTGGAAGTGGTGTTTTCTGTTAATTATGTTTGAATTTACAACTAAATACAAAGTGGTCAAGGTTTTCAAGGCTCTTTTTGCGGGGTTGTCTGGGGAAAAGAAAGAGCTGATCAGCTGTTTCATAGCAGTAACAGAGAAATATTTCTAAGCTGTAAATCTTATTGAAGGCTTGTGTTTTATGTGGCATGTAAGGACTTCAATTCCTATATGAATACATAGAATTAAGCTGCCGATTGTCACATAGTAATATCATAGAAGTCAGCCTGGTATAGGAGTATCCTACTGTGAAGTTTGGTCTTTTTCAAATTTATATAATACCTTGGTCATTGGGAAGAAGATAAACATGGAAAGCATGGAAAAAATGAACCCTAAAAGTAAACAAAATCTGGTTGCCAGTCCTGAAATCACTAAAATCAAAACCCAACACTTGCAAATGAACTCCACCCAGGGACAGGGGGATTTCCAGCAGATAATGGACCATTAACCAACCATTAGCCAAACAGACACTAATCCTCCTTGCATATCTCCACCCAGAAACTAGCCATTCAAATACACAAATTTACATATCCTCCTCAACAAGGGTTCACTGTATATAAACCCCACACACACTCCTACCCAACCATTCTCTGAAGATGCCAGCCACAGATGCAGGCGAAACGTCAGAAATAAACTCTTCCAGAACATGGCCTCACAGCCTGGAAAAAACCCAAGGAAAAAAGATTATGCATGATTGTTAAGTAATGTAATATGGTGATTTTAAATGATTTAGTATAGTGCTCTGTTTTTTTGTCTGCTGTTCTCAATCTGGTATGGGTATACCTCAGGTACAGTGTTCCTGGGTATTAGTTGTTTAGCAGAAAATTTGGTACCAGATGCAGAAATAGTATGGAGACAATAGGGATAGGTTCCTGGACCATGAAAAAGAAGAGTTGTTCAACATGCATCAATAGAAGTATAGTGTCTAGATCAAGGGAAGTAATAGTGCAGCTCTATTTTGCCTTGGTCAGACCTTGTTCTGGGCACCACAATTCAAAAAGGATATTGACAAATTGGAGCATGTCCAGAGAAGGGCGACTAAAATGGTGAAAGGTCTGGAAACCATGCCTTATGAGGAGAGGCTTAGGGAGCTGGGTATGTTTAGCCTGGAAAAAAGACGGTTAAGAGGCGATATGATAGCCTTGTTTAAGTATTTGAAGGGGTGTCACGTTGAGGATGGAGCAGGCTTGTTTTCTGCTGCTCCAGAGACTAGAACATGGACCAATGGATGCAAGCTCCAGGAACAGAGATTCCACCTCAACATTAGGAGGAACTTTTTGACAGTAAGAGCTGTTCAGCAGTGGAACGCACTCCCTCAGAGTGTGGTGGGGTCTCCTTCCTTGGAGGTCTTTAAACAGAGGCTGGATGGCCATCTGTCGGGAATGCTTTGATCATGATTTCCTGTGTGGCAGGGGGTTGGACTGGATGGCCCTTGTGGTCTCTTCCAACTCTACAATTCTATGATTCTATGTTTCAACAAACTTTTTTTTATCCAAAACTAGCAAAATGAACATGTGAAATAAAACAACCAGGTCAGGTAAATCTTGAATGAGTAAACAAAAACATTTTGAACCTTCTAGATATCACTTGAAAGCTCCTTCCCCTCCCCAATTGGCACTGTGTGTGCATAAAAATACTCTAAAAAGGAAGTTCTTCCTCAGAGGCTTTGGTAACTGAGGTATGTTATATTCTTAATTTATTTTGAAGTTGCATTTAGTGCAACTTTAGCTCAAAAGGTGACTCAGAAATAATATGAGAAATACTTGCCGATCCTGCTTCATTCACACTTTGCAAAGTAATAAAAAGAAAGTAATATTATATCTTACAAACTGTCCATTGCTTTGTTCTTCCACTCAGGTTTGAAAGTAATTCAGATTTCTCAGTGTGTTTCAGATGGTTAATACTGGGGATTTTCCAAGCCTGTTTGCGCTCTGTATAATCCATAGTTTTGAAGATTTACTTTGGAGTAGTCTGTGTTGTAATAGCTTGTGTTCAAATAATGTTTCCTCTTTAAACAGTTCTTTTTATTGACTAGACTGGAGACATGGAAAGAAAACTGTGACAAAGTGCTAGTTTCCTGGATTTGCTTTTCTTCTTTGTTGCTAAAAGTATGGTGACCTGGAGGAAAAGCAAACATACACTTACATGGCACTAGAGTGTCTGCCCTATTCAGATTAGACTGGATCTAAACAAAATTAGTTGAACTTACTTCTGATTGGAATTACAGTAGTGGCACCTAAGTTCTTCTTAAGAAGCCTATATGTTCTAGCATAAGGGTAGCCAATGATATGGCCCCTTTTTACTTGAACAGAGTTCACACTTCCAACTGAGCTACTGTATTTAGATAGTTAGATTCACTTTAGGGTTGCCATAAGTTGGAAACAACCTGAAGCCACACAACAACAACAATGACAACAACATAGGAGTTCAACATTTTATAATTAGGGGAACATTCTCATTTAAACTTCAGTCTTTATTTTGGAAAAGTGAGTATCCAGATCCCAAAACAGATGCTTGTATATGGGCATGGATATATTTATATATTGGTATGCTAAGCAGATTATGAAATTGGAGGATAGGTTTCCAGTATGCATGTGCAAAGGCACCTGGTAAGACCCCTTGTTGTGTTGGTGTATTTCTATACTAATTATTTCATGTTTCTTTTCTACTCACTTGCATTTGAAGCATCCCAATTCTGATTCTAGTTCTAATTTTCAAACAGTGCCCTGAATGAAAATTCCTCTATCATTTCAGTTTTCTGTTCAGAATTCTATGTTCCAGTAATTTTCTTCAGATATGAGGGATGCTTTATTTCACTGATAGTAAAAAGCATGCCAGCTGTCTGTACAGAAGGGCTCATTTGCAGAACCAGCAAGATGCAAGCGTATCAGCATTCTCTCTCTCTCTCTTTAAAAAAAAAAAACATTCAGGAGAATAAATGATTTTGAAGTTCTGCTTCTGAAATAATTAGAGGCAACTGGAGAACTATAGTAAAAAAAAAATAAACATCTTTAGGGTGTAACTTCTTTGTTCTCCTATTGTTTAAAGGCCTTATTTGAAGAATATATGAAATTGTGGTTTAGCATCATGTAAGCTCTGAGGTAGTGTACCTGTGATGAAGAGTATGGAAGATTTTTGCTTCTGTTTTTCTAAAAAAGCTCAACTTAGTGTTACGTTCACGTGTGGACTTACCCATACCTATAAGGAATAAGAATAATGATGCAATTCTTTTGGAGTCTCTTTGCAAGGTCAAGTTTCCTGCCATCTTTTACTAGCAGAGCTGCTTTGTCAAAGGCTTTGTTAGTTGAGATATGTTTGTACTTAGAACTCAGCAGTAAAAGTGTGTGAGTGAATTTCATTTCAATAATATTAATATTTTCAGTCAGCTTGTCTAAATACCCTAAAGGAACCAGATCCCATCTGATCTTGGAAGCTAACCAGGGTCAGCCTTGGTTAGTACTTGGATGGGAGACGGCCAGTGAATTCCAAGTGCTGTATTTTGGGACCAAGCTTCTGCTTGCCAGACTCTGGACGACAGTTTACAACGCTAGCATCCTCGTCCCCGTTGCGAGGCTGCAGCGCTGCAGAGCGTCCCTTTCGGATGACGCTCTGCCCTGCTGTCCCTCTTGCGGTACTGTTGCGTAACCGTGGGGACGCAGCAGCGTTATATTTGGCATTTTTCTACTCACGATCAACTTTCGTGAGTAGAAAAATGCCAAATATAACGCTGCTGCATCCCCGCGGTTACGCAACAGTACCGCAAGAGGGACAGCAGGGCAGAGCGTCATCCGAAAGGGACGCTCTGCAGCGCTGCAGCCTCGCAACGGGGATGAGGCTGCTAGCGTTGTAAACTGTCGTCCGAAAAAGTCCTCTCTCCATAAATGTAGCCAACCTGTCATTATCAGTACTTTTTCAGCAAGTTTATATTCTGAAGTTCTCCAAATCATATAATTAATGTGTATATAATCACATGCTATGTTCTTATTGGGTAGGTATTGTTAGTGAGCAGTAGTCGTCATCCAGATAGATGGATTGTCCCAGGAGGTGGTATGGAGCCTGAAGAGGAGCCCAGTGTAGCTGCTGTGAGGGAAGTTTGTGAAGAGGTATGTTTCCAAAAAATCTATGGGCGTTAGTTGTCAGAGCTGTTTTCTAATTTCTTCTCATTATTGCTTTGTTTTCTTCAAACAATGTATCTTAGAAAAATGTTTACATTTTTCTAAATTTAAAATGTCTTTTTGTTTATTTAAATTATTCCTGCTATTTTAATGTTTAAATGGTTTAAATTTGATTTTATTGATATATTACCCTGAGCTCTTGTGATATGGAGCAGGATATAAATATTTTAATCAATCAGTAAATAAACCAATTCACTTTGTTTGAGGTCTAACATTTCATAGATCTGATGTATAGTACAGCCCCCGTATCCATGGTACCATTATCTGTGTATTCACTTAATTGTTCATTTTAATAGGGTTTGCTATTCTCTTGGTTTCCGGTATCCATGGTAAGTCTCGGAATGTATCCCCTGCAGATACTGGGGATACTAGTGATACCCGTACTGTGCAAATCTTAAATCATGACCAAAGTCCAAAAGCGTCTCATATCTAATCTACTCTTTCAACCACACAAAGCAAGAGGCCTAATAATACAGTTTAAGGTTAGGTAGTTCTAGACTGCCTCTTTCTTTGGCATCACACATTATCTTAAATTTAATTCTAGATTTTTGTGACCTGCCAAACGAATATGGAAATAACCTCCTCCTATTTCACAAATGATACTCCTCCATTTCTTATTATGGGAATTGTTTGAAAATGAAATAAAATAAAATAAAAGCCTTGGCAGCAGCCTTGGCATTTGCTTTTATTTCTGCAATTCTTCCCTTAAAAGCTAAGTTCAATTTTCCCCACTTTTCCAATTTTTTTTTCTAATTTCTTTCTGGACTTCTTCATAATTGTATTGAAACAGTCTATTATTTTTCTTCGTAATTTTAATTCCAAGGTATTTAATCCCTTTTTTTCCATTTTAAAATTAGCTAAGACAGTTAGTTCGTTCTTCTCTTCCAAGGCCATATTCTTAGTGAACAATTTTGTTTTCTCACAGTTCACTTGAAAACCAGAACACTTTTAATTTCTTCAAGATTGCTTTCAGTGAATGGAATGGGTTTTGTACCATTATCACAAAGTTATCCACATTAGCCCTCATCTTATATTCCTCTTAGGAAAAAGACTTACACTTTTAGTTGAGGTTAGTTGTACTATTTTTTTGGTGGTGGGTGGGTGGGGGGATATGCATACCATTCCGAACTGACTGGTTGGAGGTTTGCATTGTACTATTAAAAAAATATTAGGAACAGCTGTCCTTTGTTTATAGAAGCATTGTCACTTACCAGTAACCCAAGACAGTCTGCCCATTCATGTGGCTGGAGTACTGGCACTTTTTGGCCTAATACAGACACTATATGAAGAAACTGACATAAACCTCAGTTTTGAGCACTCTTCTCTTCCACTCCATACATGTGGGGTTTTAAAGTTTCCATTCCTGGTTAGCAACAAGCAGTAAAGACCCTGTGTAGCAATCTGGTATATTAAGCTCACTTATGAGTTGGCAGGTTTAACAGGACAAGGTATCAATCCAGGACCAGATTGTCCTTCAGGATCCAGGGTTTAACACTTCCTCTGTGTGACCAAAGTTGGCTGTAGTTGAGAGGAAGTGCTGTTTGTTTTCAGAATATTAATCATGACACCCAAGTCTTACAGCTTTTCTTTCAGTCTAGCAAGGAAAGAAAGTGAACTGCTAGGATGGGAACAGTGTTGGTAAGGTTTAGGAGATGGCCAGTTGGGTTTGCAGGCCAAGGACCATATATTATCCACTTCTGTACTAAACTATAATAGACTATGATGGACAGCTAGGGAGCCAATGAGGACAGGGTACTCCAGGAACCAATCCTCTGTGAGGAGGTGGAAGGAGGTGGGGCTTCTGGAGGAGATAAAGGGGGAGTGAGTGAGGAAAGTTTAGTTTTTCAGCTTGGACAGTTGAGATGAGGCTTTGAGTGATTCAAGACAGTTTAAGTTCTTTGGAATTTAGAGACTTAGAAAAAGAGCGAATGTTTATGCAGGCCCAATAACTTGGTTATACAGCTACATGGTTTATTCGTTTGACAATAAATGTTCTTCTGTAGGGTGAAGTGGCAGGAAGAATCCATAACACTTGGGCACTTAGGACCGCCCGGAAAAGTAGGAAGCTGACTTGGCTTGTTGAAGATTTAAATCCCATTGTTTTCCTCCACAAGGCCAATTCAGCTTCCTGCTTTCGCCCGGGAAAGATCAGGATCAAGCTCCTCCATCTTTGGACTCTTCTTTCCTTCTTACTACCCCCCCTTTTTTTTTCTCTCCTAGATTTCTTCACCCAAAACTCTCTTTAAAAAAACAACAACTCTTCTTTCTATCTTACTCCCCGCTTCTTCCTTGCACTTCCATCTCCCCAACCCTCCTCCGCTCCCCCCGCCTCTATGGAGCCACTTCCCTGCTTCCTAATGGCCTTGGAGAAAGGATCCACATCAACTGCCCAGCAGGGCAACGCCGCAGCAGAGAAAATTCCTCCCCAGAGCTCCCTGAACGGCAGCTCGGAGAGGCCCAGGCTGTGGCTTCAACCTCCTTGGCACTCAACTCCATGCCGGTGCCACAGAGGAGGGCTGCGGAAAGGGCGCTGGTGGAAGGCAGCTCCCGCGCACCCTCCACACCGGGCCACCAGAGGAACAAGAGGCCTCAGATAAAGGAAAGCGCCATGGCCACGGCTGGCACTGGGGTGGGAGAGCCCCATGGAGACAGGGGAACCGCGGCAGCCTTCCCCTCCTCCTGCAACGACTCCGGCATCAGTGACAACCACGTGGCGACCCAGCAAGGGGCAGCAGCCCCGACAAAGGTACCCGGGGACCCCTCTGAGGCCCGCATCTGGGCCATTTTTGATGAATTTACCCCTGACCCGGAGGTCGTGAGGGCCAGGGTGGTAGAATCTCACAGGGCCTGCAAAGCCATGGAGGGGGGGGTCATCTTCCAGCGAGGAAGACATGGGGGAAGCAGAAGTACATAGCAGGGAGGAAGAGGATCAGGCCTCAGAAGGGGAGGTCGAGGATCTGGGTTCCCTAGATTCCCCATCATCTGAGGACTGCGAGGATGAAGAGGGGGAAAGAGAGGTCCAGAGCAGAAGGTCAGTACAGCCCTCCAGATACTCACAGATGCCCTCTTGCCACCCACCCACACAGCCCCCAAGGGCCCCAAGAGGAAAGGGATGCAGGCTAAGGCCTCTGCCCCCAGGAAGAAGCCAGTCCACAAGGGGGGGCGTTCAAAAAGGGCAGAAGGTGGGGAGGCCAAAGGGGGATACCGGGGAGTCTAATGGGTCAAAGGGGAAGCTTCCTATGCCCAAATCCACATCAAAGAAGCGAACACCCCCCCCTTCGAGGCGATCCTCCAAGGAGTCGGGGGAGGCCTCAGACGGGGAGGCACTGGCCCTAGCAAGGACCTCCAATCAGGATATCCTTGGAGATGCAGATGACACCTTTCACCCAGACAGAGAACCGGGGGAGCTCTCGGACTTGGAGACATCAGAAACCGAGGTTTCTGATAGGCTTTTCCAGTGTGAAAAATTGGCCTACTTACTGAAGACAGCCCTCTCGACCCTGGAAATCCCTCCCCCCCCACTGCCCAACAGGACCCCGCTGGGGAGTCCTACACCCCAAAGAACCAAAAAGTGGCGGCACTCGTGCTGTCTACCTAGCAGAAGGGCCACCTCTTTCCTTTCTCAAGAGCCTTCTGGAACTTGGTGACAGAGGAATGGGACAAGCCGGCTTTGGAAAGTTTAGGAACTTTCCTAAAGAGATCCTAGATAAGCTGAAGACCCCCATGGTAGACCAGCCGGTGGTCTCAATGGTATCCAATTCGCTGGCAGCTAAGGAGGATGAAGGCACCCTGAAAGACCCAGATGGGAAGAGAGCAGACGGAGCCCTGAAGAAATCCCACGAAGTATCAATGCTGGGAACCAGAGCGGCACTGGCATCGGCCATCATTTCCAGGGCCGCCATCGTCTGGCTCCAGGAGATAATGGAAACAGAGAACCTGGATACCAGAATGCTCGACACAGCCTTCTGAAGGATCCATTTAGCCCTGTCATTTTCGCAGACTCCTCCCAAGACCTGCTCTCATTTACAGCCAGGGTGGTGGGAGCAACGACCCTGACTAGAAGGTCACTGTGGATCTAGCATTGGGATGCTGATGCACAGTCGAGAAACACCCTGGTGACAGCAGTGTTCAATGGCCACAGGCTATTCGGGGAGGAAGCCTTAAAGGACATCCTAGTGGAGACTAAGGACAAGAAACAAGCCGTGCTGTCATCCTGCAGAAAATGTGAAAGGAAACCCGGGAGAAGACATTCAGCTTCTCGAGCTCCTTTCACACCTCCAGAGGATCAGGCAGGCAGGGAGACTTTTGCTCCTTTAGACCAGTCTGGTCCAAAACCAACTATGTCATTCGACAGGCACCATTCTCCAACTCCTCCAATCGCAGAGGGGGCTCCTCGTCGCAAAGAGGCCCCTCTCGCCAGCAGGCCTGGCGCGAGGCCCATCCCAGTAGGAGGACGGTTGTCCAAGTTCCTGACAGCTTGGTTGAACTCCACCACAGACAAGTGGGTCTTGCAAACAGTCGCTGAAGGATACAAGGTAGAGTTCAGCTCAAGACCAAGGAACAGATTCTTGCCCTCACAACGCGAAAAAGGTGGTGGATCTAAGGACAGCCATCACCCATCTACTGGAAATTCAAGCCATAGAAGAAGTCTCCACATCCCAACGTTTCTCAGGGGTGTACTCTTACTTCTTCACTGTACCCAAAAAGGACGGCAGCCTCCACTCCGTTCTAGACCTGAAATACACAAACTCCTGCGTTACAAGTGTTTCCAGATGGAAATGCTGTCGTCAATAAGAGAAGCATTACAGGAAGGAGACTTCTTGGCGTCACTGGACCTGACAGAAGCATATCTGCACATCAGGATCCACCCAGACAGCAGAAAGTTCCTCAGGTTCGCGTTCGGAGATGAACACTATCAATTCAGGGCTCTCCCATTCGGTCTCTCAACAGCCCCGAGGGTCTTCACCAAAATGCTAGTAGTCCTGATCGCCTTCCTGAGATAGAGGCACCTCTATCTGGACGACATTCTCCTGAGAGCACCATCCAAGGAGAAAGCAGAAAGAGACCTGGAGACAAAGATCTTGTGCCTACAGGAACATGGGTTCCTGGTAAACTTCGGAAAAAGTTCCCTCACACCATCCCATTCGCCCGTGCTCCTAGGGGTCCATCTAAACACCAAAAACTGCAAGATTACCCTGTCAAGGGAACGGCAACAGGCGCTGAGGAGAGAAGCCCAGGCAACGCTCTCCAGCCCAAAGACAACACTTTTCACTCTGGCACGCCTCTTCGGCCTAATGATCTCGTCCATTCAAGTGATCCCTTGGGCCAGATTCCACTCCAGACCCCTACAGGAGTTCCTATCGCCGTTCCAGGAACAAATAGCAAAAAGAGAAAAGCAGATTCTCTGAATTCCATCGGAGGTAAGATCTTCCCTGAGATGGTGGACCCACCCTCCACACATAGCAAGGGGATCCCCATTCAGTGTCAAGTTCGAAGTAACAGTCACATCGGACGCAAGCCTGTGCAGTTGGGGAGCCCACTGCCTGGACCAAGTGGTCCAGGGGACCTGGTTAAGGGAGGAACAAAGCCACAGCATAAATTGGCTGGAGCCGAGGGCAGCACGCCTAGCTCTGGTTCACTTCTCACACCTACTAGAAGGCCGCCACGTACTACTGTGAACGGACAACAACACGGCCTGCTCCTACATCGTGAAACAGGGCAGATCCAAATCTAGGTTGCTCCATCAGGAGGCAACACTCCTGTTCAAGTGGGCGGAGTCGACAATCGAGTCTATCTCAGCACAGTACCTCCAAGGAGAAGTGAACCTGAAAGCGGACTACCGGAGCAGACACACAGTACTCCCAGGGGAGTGGGAGCTGAATCAGGAAACCTTCCTACATATACAAGAGAGGTTCGGGAGACCCCAGGTGGATCTCTTCGCAACCCCAAGGAATGCAAAACTGGACAGATTCTTCTCCAGGTTTCCACTCCCAGGAGCAGAAGCAGTGGATGCCCTCACAGCCCCCTGGCCCACCGGCCTCCTGTACCTATTTCCTCCAATTCCACTGATCGGCAAGGTGTGCAGTAAAATACGTCAGGAACAAACGCAAGTGATCCTAGTGGCACCCCACTGGCCAAGGCGGCCTTGGTTCTCCGACCTCAGGAGATGTCAACACAACCCCCCATGAAGCTCAGGGCATGACCGGACCTCCTTCACCAGGGGCCAGTCAACCACCCCAACGTTCCCTGGCTACAGTTAACGGCTTGGAGATTGAGCGGCAGGCCCTAAGGGAGTGTGGCTACTCAGAGAAGATAATAACCACACTCCTGACCTCACAAAGACCTTCAACTAGGAGAATATACCAAGCCACCTGGAAGGTCTTTTCTGTTTGGTGTGCTTCAAGGAAAATGAACCCGACAACGGCTTCCGTCCTTAATATTATCACCTTCCTGCAAGAGGGCCTGGACAAAGGCCTCTGGCCCAACACCCTAAAATGCCAAGTAGCGGCGCTATCAGCATTCCTACAAGACCCACAGGGAGGAAAAATAGCAACACACCCACACATGCGGAGATTCCTGAGAGGGGCGACCCTGCTTTCGCCCCCAGTTCACCATAGATTCCCATCCTGGAATCTCCCTTTGGTTTTACGTCAACTGACCCGTCACCCCTTCGAACCACTCAGAAAAATACCCCTGAGGCTCACTCCTCACCCTCAAGGTAGCCTTCTTAGTGGCCATTACATCAGCAAGGAGAGTGTCTGAACTCACAGCACTCTCAGTCAGAGAGTACCTCTGCTCTTTTGAGACAGATTCGGTATCACCTCGTACGGACCCTTCATTCCAACCCAAGGTGCTCTCTAGCTTCCACATTGCCTATCATTCTGCTGTCGTTCTGCCCTAATCCAGTTCACCTCGCGGAGAAGTCATGGCACAAACTGGACGTGAGATGAGCCCTGAAGATATATATCAGCAGGACAGCATCCTTCAGGAGATGTGATTCCCTCTTCGTGGCATTCAACTCGACCTCGATGGGGTCACGAGTATCCAGACAAACTATGGCAACATGGATCAAGGCTTGCATATTTGAGGCCTACAACACGGCGAAGGTCCCAAGGCCAGCGGGGGTGATGGCACATTCCACATGCTCAGCTGCCACTTCAGCAGTTTTCTCCACTAACGCCTCGCTAATTGAGATATGCAGGGCCGCAACATGGAGCACACCATCCACATTCATACACCACTACAAGGTGGACAAATTTAAGTCGGCAGAAGCCACCTTCAGCAGAAGGGTGCTTCATGAGGTAGTACGCCCATAAGTTCATCGTCTACGGCAGTCACACCCACCCTAGAGACGTTGGGTAAGCTTGGTTATGTCCCAAGTGTTATGGATTCTTCCTGTCACTTCACCCTACAGAATGTTACATTGGTTACTTACCGTGAAGGTACTTTCTGTAGGGTGAATGGCAGGAAGAATCTGCCCCACCCTGTGACTGCGGACACCAATTCCAACAGGTTCACATGTATATTTGTTATTAGTCCTATAACCTATGTGTTCTATTCTAGATTGCGGATCTAGGTTCATTGATCTTTTGGGGGCTTTGCTAGTCAGTGAACTGGCCTCATGGAGGAGAACAATGGGATTTAAATCTTCAACAAGCCAAGTCAGCTTCCTGCTTTTCCAGGCGGTCCTAAATTTCCAAGTGTTATGGATTCTTCCTGCCATTCACCCTACAGAAAGTACCTTCACGGTAAGTAACCAATGTTAACATTTTATTAAGAAGAATCATCCAGCTTGGTGTGAGTGATTATCAGGGAAGAAGACACAGCCAGGAATACATAGCCACACCTGAGTGCTTGTGCTATACCACTAGGAGACGTAGTTCGGCTGTGACATGGAGGCTGCGTGTCACAAAGTGGTGACAGGGTGGAAGGTGGAAATCCCCCCTGCGTCACAAAGTGGTGGCAGCGGTGGCATAGGAAAGGCCCCCGTGCCACTAGGAGGAAGCTGGGTGTCACAAAGCGGTGGCAGGGTGGAAGGTGGAAATCCCCCCTGTGTCACATAGACCTTGGACCCCTTGGAAAAGTTCAGCCAGATGGCAAATTGCTGATGCAGTGGTGGCAGAGCAGGATCATCTTTTCTCTACAATATATAAGATTTGCAATGAGTTTTAACTTTTGTTTAGTTTAGCTGGGGAGCAATAGAAAGTAGGTTTAACAACAAATCAGGTAAGAAATATAACATTTTGCCCCTGTGTGCAGATTTTTTTCTTGAGTGAAATACATGTGCCCTCACCCCATATCTGGGGGCGGGGGGTATACGTTCCTGGACTTACTGTTTATAAGTGAAACTATGGATAATAGCGAACCCTATTAAAGGACTTCTGGTACAAACTTACCATAGAGTTGCATTGGAAGACCTGGTGATTTCTAGAGAGGACACCTATCTAGGCATTTTCCAGCACTACTCTATGGTTTGTGTCCCTATTTTTTCAGCCATGGATAACTGAAACTTTGGTTATTGATTCTGTGTATACTGGGGTGGGGGCAACCTGTACTTCAGTCCAGTTGGGGAAAACTGGTTTGTGTAAACATGTCTTAAGCATATGCTGGAAGCACAGCAGGAAAGCACATGCCTGACAACACCTGGTGAAGAATTCTGGGAAGCAACACACTAAAAGCTCTGCTTCCAGTGGTCTCCAAATAGGCCACAGACTTATGTGGAACGACTGAGCGTACTTCCTCTATCACCTTATGGACCGAACAGCTTGACAAGGGAGATGGCATGTTCTCAGATACCCTGATTTCACATTGGTGTGGTCTTTATGCAGTAGCAACAATACATTGAACATGGCCTATTGCAAACTGGCCTAGTTTATTGAGTAATGAACAATTTGATAAGATGCTTCTGGTCAGAAAAATCATTCAGTTGGAGATATAGATATGCAGAGTATGCTTGTTTATGTTTAGTAGTATTTTATTGTTCAGCATTTATTGTATTTATTCTATATAGTGGTTTATCACTTTAAAAAAAATACAGCCCACCAGTGGGGCAAAGTGGGGCTGCTTTTTCACTAGTGGATTTTCAGTGCTTTTAAGGAAGACAAATCTGAACCATAGGATGCAATTCACTGGTAAGTTCTTCTGTGCAAGCTATGCCAAAATGAATGGAACCTACACAGGTGCACTAATGTGATTTGCACAGCTTGCATTCATTTTAACAAGGCTTGTTCAAGATTATTTTCTCAACAGATTGAATTCCATGTGAATTATCATGTGTATATTCCATTTAGAGTTTTTTAAAAAAATAAAATAACCAAAATAATTTGGATAAGTGCCCTATTTAATATGAGCATAAAGAGAAGGTAGAAAGCTTTTAATGCTGGGGCATGACACTGCTCTTTTATCCAAAAAGGTCTTGATTTATAAAATCTGTTCTGTTTTAAAATTAAGGTATTAGGTAGTGGAAATTCTTAACATGTTCACTTATGGACATGCTGGCATAATATCAGTCCTGTTACTCATATTATTTCACATGACACTTGCAGTATCCTTTCCCCCATTTATTTATAAACCTGTTAGTCAAAAGGCCAAACTACATATGACATGGAAGATCTGTGTTTGGATCTCAGCATCTTTCTGTTTAAAGCTTAAAACCAACCAACAAGTGTTTAGAGCAGTGACACTGGGCTAGTGGGTGTTAAAGCTTTCTTCTTGCATCTTGTATTTGATAGCCCACCTCCCTCCCCCCAAAGCTGTTAGTCCCCTGAAGGAGAATACAGTCATGATTCAGATGCCTGTCTTCTTTATTTTTGCTGGTAGGGCTTTACAGCAGCTGTGTGGGAGGGTGCTATTTCAATTAGGAAATGTTGCTACCCCAAACCAAGTTCTTACTGCATCCTCCCCCCCCCCCCACAAGTTATTCTTAGGCTTTGAAAAAGGTGTTGAGAGGATTTGATCATAGATCTCCCACATCATAGGTAGCATGGCCTATATTGAAATAAAATAGTTGAGCTGTAAGTAAGAATTTCATGTCTTCTTTCTCTGAACTTTTCATAGGCTGGAGTGAAAGGGACATTAGGAAGATTAGTAGGAATTTTTGAGGTAAGTAGAAATTGATAGAGGTGAAAAACACTTTAACATTGTGATGTTATAGGATTAAAGTTTGAACAGTTTTAAAGCAGGGACAGGAAATTGTGATCTTCCAGAAGCTGTTCAAATGTAAGTCACATCAATCCTAGCCTGTTATGTAATTTTGTCAGGGCATTTATTTCAGGAAGCAAATTTTTAAGAAGGCTTCATGTAATAATAAGCCGTAATGATTTTTTGCAAGCAGTGGGGATCTTGCATCTTAATGTTGCTCTTTCTCTTTTCAGAATCAAGACAGGAAACACAGGACATATGTTTACGTACTCATTGTCACAGAAGTATTAGAAGATTGGGAGGACTCTGTGAATATTGGTAAGACATACGCATCATCTCTACTGTTAATTCTCTGTAGGAAAATGACAGCTGAATCCTCTTTTCTGTTTTAGATTTATACTTGTGATGCTTTAAAATTAAAACAAGTACCAGACTGAGAGGTTGTATGCATTCTATTTTTTCAAGAGAAGAACAAACCTTTGTCTGTGGACTGCAACCTTCAATACTCCTGTGTGACTTAAAAATTATTAGATTCTTGGGAAATTGTATCTTTCATAAATAAATTAAATAAAATGTCTGACTTTCTCAGGTTCAAGGATTTTGGGGTGAAAATGCTAGACAGTTAAACAATGCTGAAACTCCAGCTTTGTTTATTTTTTCAACTGGGAAGAAATATATCAATGTCGATATAGATATAGATATAGATATAGATATACTGTGTGTGTGTGTGTTTTATACATACTGGAAGATAAAGTTACTGCAGAATTAATATACATAGTTTCTTACAGTGGCATCTTTTGTGTTTCTGCCAAAATGATATACAAATTAATTTCAGACATTTAAAATATACTTATTTGTGGCCTTAGCACAGATAATATATTTCTCTGCTTCTGAATCTGTTCCTTCTTGATGTCCTAGACACAACTGAATGCTTTTGCTCATACTGCCATGTATTTTGCATGAAATAGGTGTTCACCTTTCCTTCATACTCTTTTGTTTAGCTGTAGAATTTTGAATTTCATATTGTAAGTTTTTAAAAGACCCCTTTCTTTTAAGAGAAATGATCCTTCCAAATGTATTTGTGCTCATGGAAATTATAAAATAAGTCTCCTACCTTATTGCATATCATGTAAGCAGTAAGACCTTGTGTAGCAATCTTGTATATTAAGCTCGCTTACAAGTTAGACTCCTTGCAGCCTTAGTTTCAAACATTCAGATTTTCCAATATTGTGCATTATAGTAATCAGTTTTGGATGTCATCAGAGCATGGACCCTTATCCAACCCATCACCAATTCCAGAATTTCCACTGCTTCATGTGGCTTTAGATGAAAAAGAAATAATGTTTGGTGACATCTTGCTAAGTATCACAGAGGGCTTGTAGCCGTGATTTCTTGTAGGTAGTAAAAAAACAAACAAACCATAGTGGACAAGAGAAAACAATGTAGAGCCCCATATCATGAATGCCATGGGTCTACACAACAGGCATCCAGCAATAACCTATTGAATAAGCCCTTCTAAAAGTAATGGAACCACTAGAACACCATGGCTATAACTCAGAATTCAGAAAGTCTGTCCATAAAAATTTCTATGGTCTTAAGGCAAGATTGGGCCCTCCAGTTGATGTTGATTACAACTCCCTTGAGCCCTAACCATCATAGCCAGGGGAGGGGAGGGGTTAGGGAGTTGCAGTATAACAAAATCTGGAGGCCATGCAGTATAGAAAGTTAGGACTGAAACTGAAATGAGTCTAAATAATTTGTCTCACCCAAGAATGCTTTGAATTGTCTAATGCAGAGTTTCTCAGCTAGGGGGTCCCTGGATTCCTAAGGTTCTGTAGAAAGTCACTAGGGGTTCCACAAGAGATCAAGATTTGGGTGGAGGAGGGATTCTGAGCGGTAGATAAGATGATTTTTATCTAGAGGTTCTCTGAGACCTAAAAATTACTTCAAGGAGTACTCCAAAGTAAAAAGGTTGAGAAAGGCTGGTATAATTTCTCACTTGCTTAAGTACCTTGTTCTGAGAGGGATCTATTTGACATAATTCAATAGTTGTTAAGATCTTTAGGATCCAAAGGGAGGGCCTTTTTAGGACTAGCCTCATAATTGGTTCTTCCATGCTTATTTAAATCACCTCATCCCAGAAGGAGGTGTTTTTAACTCAGTTGGACATTCCTCCCCCCACCCCAATAATCCTCTTTTGCTTGTTTTTAGTTGCGGTGGCTAGCTGATATCTGGTGTTGCATAACCCTAAAATCACCATGTCCACATTTGCAAGTCACACATTCTCCAATAAAAGTATTAGATGGTTTCTGGACACATTCACTAATTGAACTGTAGAACTTGTGGGATCTACATAAGGATGCAAGTGATTTCATCCACGTGGAAACATCTTACAGCATGCTTTGGAGAATTCAAACCCCATCCCTATAGGAATTAATCTTGAATAGGCTCCAAATTACAATGGAAAGTTGCACAGCAACTATCCCAAGAATGCAGTGATGGTGAAGAGGTATAATTTCATCATTGCTACAGAGTAGACATGATAACATGCTCTTGTGTTTGGCTGTGTCAGATTGACTTTTCCATCATTTCCATTCTATTATTTATTATTTGTATTTATTGAAAGTATGTCTGTGTTGCGTCCTAGTGCACAAGGGCTCCTGAGGTGATGAATTAATAAAAACCAATTAGAACAATACAAAGAAAAATTTTAAAACCCCATTTAAATACTCTTTTAAAAACTCATAAAAGCAGTCTAAAAACAATCTTAGAATCCAGTTTTGAAACAGTTAATACAGCAATTTCAAACAATGAATACCATGTGGAACATGACTGTTATGGCTGCTCTCTGGAAGCTGAAAAGAGATGGGGCCATCCTAACTTCCTTGGGTAGGGAGTTCCACAGTCAAGGTGCTGCTACAGAGAAAGCCCTGTTACGTGTACCCACCAGCTTGACACCATGAGGTGTTGAGACACATAATGGGGCCTCCTCTGAAGATCTCAAATTTCTGGCAGGCTCATATGGGAGAAAGCAGTCTTGCAGATATCTTGGCCCCAAGTTGTTTACGGCTTTGTGGGTCAGCACCAGCACCTTGAATTTTGCTCAGAAGCAAATAGGAAGCCAGTGTAGTTCTTGCTGAGCCCATGTTATATGGTCTCTAAAATGCACACCTGACACCAGTCTGGCAACTGCATTCTTGGGATGGCACGGAGGAGTAATCCACCATGATTGGGTTTATCCTCACATGCCAACTTGACTAGGCAGGAGTCGACATTCTTCTTCTGTTTAGTCAGTTAGGATTCCTTCCCTTCCCAGCCAGTTTTCGTATCCTGCCCTGCCAGCCTGGTGTGGCATAGCCCTCCTCAGCTTGAATATTTCTACTAAAGTCAGATTAGTAGGGAGTTTAGAGTAGGAAATCAAATAGAAAGAGGCTTCCTCACAAGGAAGAGAAAACTCAAGAAAATAAAAAATAAATAAAGAGGTGACAGTTTCCCTGATGGCAGAACAGCTGGGAAATATGAGAAAAATAAAAATACTGTGACTCAGATGGCCACTGCACTGCACGCTCCTATGGAGGAGAATAAAGAGAAATTGAGAAAAATTTCCCTAATCTCCAGTAAAAGTGAAGTGGAGGAAATTAAAACACAGGTTAGCTGCGGAGGCAATGGAAAAGCTAACCACAAGCACAGTTCAGTTCATAAAGGGTCAGTAAGTACTTCACAGAAGCAGAAATTAACTAAAAATAAACTCTTAAAATCTGAGTCAGTTTACCTGCTAAAGCCAGAGATAAGCACTGCAGAGGCAGCAAAACCTCTGAGGCTCAGTTCTGATCGCCATCTTGAATTATATGATTTCAAGCAGGGAGGCAGAGCAATGATAGAACTTGCTTCCACAGATAGAGCAGACATGGCACCATCAGCTTCACAGCTCAGAGATGCAGGCTGCAAGGAAGAACAGAGCAGAGGATGGATTCTACAAGAAAGCTTAAACTACTCTCCATCTAAGCATTTGAATCCTGAATTTATGGCTTATTTAAACTCAGTGTTTACTGAGATGTTAAGCATAAAATAGACACAACAAAGAGAAGGTCCTTACAGGGTTTCAGATGTAGTGGACAAGCAAACTGATCAGGCAGAAATCAATGAGCCTTTTAAATACTGCACAAGCAATACAACTACATTACCAACAGAGCTTTTAAGGAATGGAAATTTAGCAGGGAGTGAAAGAAATGTACAAACTGATTTACTGAATGTACAAACAATAACTGCAGTGTTTACAATGATTTACACCTTATGGTTAAAGAATTAATAAGTACTGAATTAAATCTATATTTTCAGGTATATAATCGCCAAGTGCTAATGTTAATACACACTGGCAATCCAGTGAATTGAGAAATATTAATATGGCAAATGTTACATCACAAAATAGAATTCAAAATACAAATCCAATGAATTTAATGAGAATTATGAATTTGATGAATTATGATAAAGGTGATTTGTCAAATAAAGAACAGACATTACACATTAAGGAATTAAATATAGAACAAGCTAGTGAAAGACAAGTCTGCAAGAAAAGAAAGATAGTTACAAACCCTGAGGCAAATGACACATAGGAAGAAAACAGACCTAGAAAATGTGTAAGGAAAACTAACAAGGTGGAAATATCAGCTGTAGAAATGAAAACTGAAGATTGGCAGGATAGGTCATTGCCTGATGTATTGTCTGAGGGAGAATGTGATACATCAGAAGAGGAAAAGGCATTAAATGCAAATAGATTGTTCCACACTGATTCCTTAAAGAGTTTATTTAAAAAGCTATTAATGACTTTAGCATTAATAGATTCAACAGGAGCGTCTAAATCACAGAATGATACAAAAGTGGACAAGGTGGCATCTGTAATTAAGAAACGTACTCATGGCATAGAATTACTAGTGCCTAATATGTTTAAAAAGGATTACTAGAATCAGAGTGGGAGACTCCATTAAACACCAGAAGATTCTTAGGCTACAGTCAAAGATTATGCACATTTGAGAAAAAGGATGTGGAATTCTTAAACATTCCACTTACCAATGGCCCGATTGCAGTGCTTATTTCCGGTGCGATTGTGCCATGGGAAGGCGATACTATGTTGAAGGAAATAGACAAGAGGATAGCTGATTCGGCATTGAAAAAGCCTCATGAAGCAGCAGCACTACCAATTAAAGCCTCAGTGGCTACTTCAGTGTTTTCCAGCACTGCAGTTTTATGGATTCAGGAAATAGCAGAAGCACAGTACAGTTAGCCTTCCACATTTGTGAGGGTTAGGGGCAGAGCATACCTGCAAATGTGAAAAAAACATGAATATCATAAACTCCCCTCAACATGCATGCTACAGACTCCTTTCCCACCAACTTCCCTTTCCAAACTTGCCACCATGAGCTCTCAGCCTAATTCTCAAGACCCTTCCAGTCGATACACCTCTCCTCCCGTCTCTTTCTCTCCACTATCTCCTATCTGCCAAAACTTCCAGCCGTTAAATCCTATTCCCAGCCTGCCACCACAGTTCCTAATCCTTGCTCTCAAGACCCTATTGGATTAATACGCCTCTCCTCACCACTTTTCTCTTCATTATCTCTTTTCTGCCAAAACCACCAGCCATTAACTCCAGTTCCCAGCTTGCCACCAGATTTTAATTCTCAGCCTCAGCCAGGTTTTTAAGCCCCTCTGCCTGCCTATGACACTGAAGCTGTTTTTAGCAGTAGCAGCCAGGGGACCTGCCTTGATCCTCTTTGGCTGGTGCTAAGCATGCAGAGGAGGTGAAGAGTTGGAGACTGGCTGAGGCATCTTGGTGCCCCTCAGTTTACCATATTCCTGATACCCAGTTCTTGCCAGAAAGTTGAGACGTTCAGTCATGAGAAGTCATGACACTTGCTGCTACTGAAATCAACAGGAGATAGTGGGGAGGAGGAGGAAGAGAAGGAGTTGAGTGGAGAGATGTATTGTCCGAGAGGGTCTTGAGAATGATGCTGAGGAATCATGGTTGCAAGCTAGGAATTGGATTTAATGGCTAGCAGTTTTGGCAGACAGAAAATAGTGGAGAGAAGGAGTGGGGAGGAGAGGTGTATCACCTGGGAGGGTCTTGAGAATGTGACTGAGGCTATCCATAGTGGCAGGCTGGGAACCGGAGTTAATTGCTGGCAGTTTTGGCAGACAGGCCATAGTGGGGAGAAAGAGTGGGGAGGAGAGGTGGATTGTCCAAGAGGGTCTTGAGAATGAGGGTTAGGAATCATGGTGGGAGGCTGGGAATTGAATTTAATCACTGGCAGTTTTGGTAGATAGGCGATAGTGGGGAGAAAGAGTGGGGAGGAGAGGGGTATCGCCTGGGAGGGTCTTGAGAATGAGTCTGAGGGATCGTGGTTGCAGGCTGGGAACCAGAGTTAATGGCTGGAAGTTTTGGCAGACAGGAAATAGTGGGGAGGAGGAATGAAGGAGGAGCAGAAGAAATTGGGCAAGGAGGTTGAGCTACTGAAACAGCAGCTACAAACTCACGAATAACCAAATCCGTGAAAGAGAAAGCCACAAATGTGGAGGGCCGACTGTATTTCAGTGAACATACATTGCAAAAAAAGGGGTTTGGATCGAATAAGAAAAGTTTTAGAGTTTATGGAGATGCAGGACAAGATTCCATGGGATTTGTAGCATGTAGCTTCAATACAATTACTGTAAGTAGAATATCTTCGCGGTTATGCCACTGGGAGGCGGACTAAAAATCAAGGAACAACTTAGCATATGTTCCATTTAAAGGGGAATTGTTAGTTGTAGAACAAGCCTTAGGAAAGGTTCTGGTTGAAAACAGGGAAAAGAAGCAGGTAATGCCAACAATTCAGAAGAAGAGACTAGGTAGAAGATTCTTCAGAGCAGGAAATTCTTCCCTTCGTGGAGGAAGAGGAAATGAAAGACGATCGGAATACAGGTTCCCTAGACAGCATTGGTTTAGACTATGACTACAGTTTGGTGGAACAGAATCATTTGCAAGACAGGCACAAAGAAGGGGAGGTGGATCTACCTGAAAAAGGAAGACCACAATATTGACAACAAGATGACATCAGTAGGAGGAAGATTGCTGCTTTGAGGGCATTTATGATCAAGAATAACATCGGACCAGTGTGTACTTCAGGTAGTAACATCAGGATACAAAATATTGTTCAGCAAGAAACCAAAGAACAAATATTTTCCTTTGCCAGTGTCCAAAAATATAGTCAAAAAGAGGATAGTATTAACAAAAATACAGCATATCTCTCACAGATAAGGCAATAGAGAAGGTTCCAGTAGACCAATAGTACTTGGAAATCTACTGTTTTCTTTATGATGCCAAAAAGCAATGGGGCATCTTGTCCCGTTCTGAATCTCAAGTATCTCAGTCTTTTTGTGAAATACCTCAGATTCAAAATGGAGACGCTTAAACAATAAAAGAGAATTTGAAAGTATGGGACCTGATGGTGTCCATAGATCTTAAAGAAGTGTACCTCCATGTGCCCATGGCTATGGAGGACAGGAAATTTCTAAGATTCCAGTACAAGGGAATGCATTTTCAGTTCAGGGCACTACCATTTGGCCTAGCGTCAGCTCCAAAAGTTTTCACAAAGGTATTCCATTGGTGGCTTATTTAAGACAGGATCGAGTACAGCTTTCCCCTACCTAGTTGACATACTGCTGAAAGCAAACACCAGGGAAAAGATTCAGAGGGACTTGCAATTGACAATACAGACACTAGGAAAATATGGATTTATAATAAACTACAACAAGAGTCAGTTGGAACCCAAGTATGTGTTGATGCATTTGGGAGCACAGATAGACACCAGAGTAGGTAATATAATTTTATCACAGGAAAGGAAACTCAAACTGAAACAGGATATAGTGCAAGTAGTATCATCAGGAACACTGGAATTGATGGTTCCAGCCAGAGTAATGGGATTAATGATTTCAACCATTTGGTAGTTCCTTGGGGCAGATCCATTTGAGGAGTCTCCAAAGAATGCTGATTCCCCATCAGATAGATATTGGGAGGAAAGTCCATTATCCAATACAGATATCCACTGCTCTGAAGAAAGAGTTGCTTTGGTGGTTAAAGGATGAGAATTTAGACAAAGGAGTAGCACTACAAGGTCAGCATCAGATAGAAATAACCACTGATGCACGCCTATCTGGTTGGGGTGCACACTGCAACCAATCTACAGTTCAGGGGTTATGGAGTACATCAGACAAGAAACACAATATAAAGTTTTTGGAACTGAAGGCAGTGTGCCTAGCACTACTCATTTTTGTGAGGCAGGTGAATGCCATGTTATGGTAAAAACAGACAACATGACTGTCAGAGCCTACATTATGAATCAAGGGGTTAATTTTATTTATTTTTATTTCATTTATTTAGAGTATTTACACCCCATTCTTCAGCCGCAAAGGCTCTCAGAGCGGCTTACAAATGGTTACACTCCAGACCACTAATAGCAGAGGCAAGTTGTTTCATTGGGCAGAAAGGAACATCAAATCCATTTTAGCAGTCTATTTAAAGGGGAAATTGAACATACAGGCAGATTATCTGAGCTGCAGTGAGATCCATCCAGGAGAATGAACATTAAATGCAGAAGTTTTCCAACAACTAAACATGGAATTAGGACAATTTCAGATAGATTTCACTTCCCCCAAAAAATGCCAGATTGAAAAGATTTCTTTCAATAGATTAAAGCAGAAATGCAGAGCAACAAGATGTCCTGGCAGTTCATTGGCCACAGGGGTGCCATTATGCTTTTCCTCCAATACAGATTTTGCAAAAAGTGCTTCTCAAGATACAGCAGGAGAAAGCAATGTGATATTAGCAGTACCCCATTGGCCCAGGAGTCCTTGGTTTCCACTATTACTTCAAATGTCTGTGAGTCCTCCTGTCAGATTACTAAGAAGGTCAGATTTGCTACACCAAGGACCAGTATGGCATCCCAATCCAAATTGGTTGCATCTGACTGCATGGGAATTGAAAGGAAGCAGTTAGTCACATGGATATTTTGTGCAGGTAATTGATACCATAATAGCATTGAGAAGAAAAACAACACAGGAAGTATATGACAGAACTTGGAAGACATTTTATAATTGGTGTATAAAGCATGCATTTGAGTTGCAGCAATTAGAAAGTAAACATATTTTACAGTTTTTACAGGATGAACTTTTAAAAGGCCTAAGACCAAATACTTTAAAACAACAAGTGTCAGCACTGTCAGTGTGTTGAAATGGGAAGAGAAACCACTGGCAGCATATCCTCATATAAAGAGATGCTTGAGGGGTGCGACAATTAATACTTTTCCAACATCTCATAGGTTTCCAACATGGGACCTAAATTTGGTGCTTAATAGACTTAGTAATGCACCGTTTGAGCTGCTTAAAGAAACTACTTTAAGAATGTAGCATTTTTGGTAGCTATAATGTCAGCAAAATGTGTATCAGAGCTAGTGGCTATGTCAGTAAATCCTAACTTGTGCAAGTTTGAACAGAACACATTGACATTGTTACCAGATCCCACATTTTTACTAAAACATATACCTAAGAAGATATTTGTAGATACAATTTATTTGCCAAACTTCTGTCCAACGCCCAGACATCCATTGGAGAAGAGATGGCATACATTGGACGTAAGAAGAGCAGTCAAAATATATTTGAAGAGAACTTCACAGATTAGACATACTGAAGCTTTATTTGTTTCATTTAACCCAAGAACATTAGGACCGGACGCATCGAGAATAACAATTTCAAAATGGATAAAAGCATGTATCTATTTGTGCTATGATTATGAAAAGAAGCCAAGACCAAGGGCTGTATGTCCATATTCAACAAGATAGATGGCTGCTAGTACAGCTTATTCAGTTACTACGTCATTAAAAGATATGTGACGCAGCAGGGAAGGCTGATCCATTCACCTTCATTAGACACTATAAATTGGACAAGTAAAAGTCTGCTTGAGCAACCTCCAGCAGAATAGTACTTCAGTCAGTAGTAATGTAGATGACAATTCCCACCCAGTAATAGGTCTTGGGTACGTCCCAATCATGATGGATTACTCCTCCATGCTATCCTGAGAATGAGAGGTTATACTTACTGTGAATGTTCATTCTGGGATGGCAGGAGGAGTGATCCACATCCACCCTTGGGATAGAAAAAAAAAGATAGTCAGGTCAGGACTAAATGACTAAACTGGCTGGGAAGGGAAGGAATCCTAACTGACTAAACGGAACAACCCCCCCCCCCGCCCGAGCAGCATGCAGGGTTGCGTCAGGGGAGGTGTTTTAATGACCACACATAACAATGAGCATAAGATTGGCCATGGCATGCCACACCATGGCTGGGAGGAGGCAGGGGCAGAGCTTACCTTATTTAAGGTCTTGCTGCCCCTGGCTGCCTCTTTTTTCCTTACGATGATCCACTCTCCCGCCTCTGTCAGAGAATGAGTTTTTCTGTTCGCTTGGGCTGGGTAGGAATTTTTAAAACCCCCCCCTTTCCAGGGTTTTTTCCCCTACCCCATACTGTCACTTTGGACTTGGGTAATTGGCTTTGGGTGAAGTCATAAATAGGCGGTCAGTTGGCAGGGAGTAGGGGAGACAGGGTTACTTTGGCGTTCACCTATGGCACCCCCTTTGTGAGTTGAAGGACGGGCTTATCAAACTGCACATCCAGATCATCCAGGTGGGGAGATGGACTATCCTTGAGGCCGGCACTAGGATAGAACCCTCGATAGAAGTCATGAGGCTTGCGGAATTACATCCTGGGGCCTTGCCTTCCAGTAGATGGTGCCCGGGGAGCATCCCATTTCTTGGGATCCCCCTCAGGGCTCAGGTGTTTCACCCAGGGAAGTTGGGAGATGGGTCTGGGGAGACCATCAGCTCCAGCTTGTCCCGTACTGAGTCTCCCCCCTGGTTTGCATACGTCAATAAATAAATAAATAAATAGGTCAAATATTAAATTGTGGCCCATATTTCAACCCAACATTTGTATCTTGTCACGTTATTTCATGTGTTAATCATTAAAAAGAATGTTGATTCCTGCCTAGTCAGGTTGGCATGTGAGGATAAATCCAGTCATGGTGGATCACTCCTCCTGCCATCCCAGAATGAACATTCACAGTAAATACAACCTCTTATTTTGTACTACCTGCAGCTTCTGAACACTTTTCAAGAGCAGGTCCATGTAGACCACATTCTAGTCAGATTACTAACAGCTTCATTGTCCCAGCTTCCCAGTAAATGGGGGAGGGGTGCAGCATGGGTAGGGTGCTTTAGGGGCAATTGTGTCAACTGTCCAGGATATTTCTGTATTCCTCAGAAAACAAGGGCTTCAACAAGAGCAGTGTCAATAAGGAAATGATTGGGATGAGAAAAACAAACACCATGACAGATAATACCGACTGAGTGAAATACACAAGTGGAATAGTTGCTTGGATATTGCACCCAGCTTCCAATATTTGCTTTCCTATTCTTGTCTCTGTTGCTGTTACCTTTTCTTTAATTTCTTCTCCAACTTTAGATTTTCATTCTCCATAGCACTCTGACTCTGTAGTGTTCTCTGACCTCTCAGAGAAAGCTGCATCTTTGAGTATGAGTAATGAGTGTGGCATAATGACGAAGGCACCAGAGATGATGAACAAAGTTGGTGGAATGATGAGCAGGCTGTAGAGGCCAGCAACAAAGAACTGGATGGAATAGTAGTATATCTTTTAAAAAGAGAATAACTCATTTCTGTGTGAAAATAACCATAGGAAATTGAGAAAAGACAACAAAGACTGTGCTCCTATCATGCCATGCAACATGAGCTTTGGGACAATAAGCTTCCTCTAACAATTTAATGCACTGTATCCCTATTTCCAGTGCAGGTGAGGCAATTATTACCTTTAAAACTATGTCACTGAATACACACCACACATCTCTCAGCTGTATTTTATTTATTTGAAGAAGCCATGCCCTGCTTTTCAGCATAACATTTTCAGTGTGGCTTACAATAAATAAAATTATAAAAGCCATGTAATTCTAATTAAGCCTTCAGTTTCTAATAAAGTTCCCTAACAAAAGTAGCAGTAAAATAGTAGTGACAGATGTCACTTGGATGTCCAAACTAAGAACTACAGTTGTTCCTCCGTATCCATGGATTTGGTATCCACGGATTTAAGTATTCATGGCTTGAAAATATTCTTTAAAAAATAATAATCCAAAAAGCAAACCTTGATTTTGCCATCTTATATAAGGGACACCATTTTGCTATGCCATTGCATATAATGGCACTTGAGTATTCACGGATTTTGGTATCCACGGCAAGGGAGGGTCTTGGAACCAAGCCCCAGCGGATACCAAGGGCCCACTGTATATGTTGTCCTCCATTCTTTGAACTTTTGGGAGAGTGCAGTCCCGTGCAGGACAGATAGAACACCATCATTCTAGTTAGTTGCACCATCAAGCCACGTGCATTTTAAACCATACAAGATGAAACTTCAGTTTATTAGCTTTCACCAACACATAATTGACTTCTGGCACTTATGCAACATTGCCACTATATCATCTGAGTCAAATCGGGATATTAATATAAGCTCGCCTCATTCCAGATTTTCCAAAAGTAGTTCATCCTCTTGAATGGCCTATTCTCCACCATAGTTGACTGAGCTTTGTCCACTATGTGAGCACATTCTTGCTTTTTATCCCCCTTGCTCCTTTACCTTGTTCCCCTAATTTTTATCTGTTAGCATATGTCCTATGTCATTAACTGTTGTTTCTGCTTTAATCTCAGTTTTGAATGTTCTGTTATCCAACAGAACAGAAAGTATATTCAGACATGCATAATGTATGCTGCCCTGTCATCTTTTCTTAAACCTATTTCATGACTATGCATCGCCTATCTTTCACCCTCTCTTTCCATAATTTTATAGTATCCCAGTATCCATTTGTCATGCAAACAGTGTTTCTCACTGTTTTGTAGTCTTTGTAATGAATATATGAACACATTTCTCAAACTTCTCCGTGAATAAATGCCCTTCCCAGCATCTGTGTACCTAATGCTGATACATAGAAATTTCCCCACTGCATTTGTTCAGACCTGCATCTCTATACTTGTCTGAAATTTGTGTTCCTTTGTTATGGGAAAGCAAATGTTCCAGAACATGCGTGACTGGAAATTACTCTTAATATTATTGAGAGGAACTTCTTTCCTCTGAACCCCTGGCTTTATTTTGCCAAAAAACAGGTTGTGCTTGGTCCCATGAAGTTGACCCCAAAACTAGCATTTCTGCAGAATTTTAGTCTAGGTAGTAGTGTGCCTTTTTAAGGTACCCATAAGTGAGTAACAGAGAAGAGGCAAGAGATTTTGCAGCAAAGCATACACAAAAGGTAATTTATTTGTGAAGTAACTAAGAAAAGACTTACCCCAGAAGGTGGAGAAAAGAGATGTCTAGAGAGAAATGAGGTGGTAATAAGTCAAGATCAATTGTGTATGATGCTTCAGCATTGCGGATAGGATTAAATGAAGAGAGCTGGAAACGGGAAGACAGAGAAGAAGGTAAGTAGAATGAAGGTTGACACAAGATATTGCAATTACATACTTGTAATTTGTCTGAAAATTTGTCCAGGGGATAGGGAATGAGGGCCCTCTATGTCAGGATGAATCCAGAAGAAGCCAGGGGGAGTAGGAGCTTTACCAGGCAGAGACTGCTCAGTGAGGGATTTGGAAATGTGTATCCAACAGCAGGAGTTTGTCAAACTGAGTTTATTCCTTCAAGACTACTCTCCTAAAATCATACTGCATTTAGGTGTTTTGAACTGGAATTGGCTGCAGTCCCAGTTCTCCCTAAGGCTTTGTTTGGTACTAAAAACTGACATGCATCACTTATCACGGTAGCGTACTGGTACCTCTGAGCATATCAAGAGGACCAGGCAGCAAAAGTTGTTGTAGCAGAGTTGGAATCATCAGGCGAAGAAATGAGCACACAGACACAGACGTGCGTATGTGAGAAATAAACTATTTCTCTTTACTAAAGCATATTATAGTAATATTTACAATGAGTCTGAGACTCCTATCATACAGACTACATATCACAGCACAATGTACAGTGCAGTCCTGTCACTGTACAGCCCAGACTGAATACACACCGTCTGAGAGCAAAATCCAAGTCAAGAGCACAGAGACAGTGGTTCTCACACACACTTTCTCACAAAGATAAGGCTCTGGCCTTCTTTCCTTCCCACGCTTGTCTCCCAGGCATAATCTAGATACGCCAGCCAGCTGCATTTAGCCTTCTCATTACAGGCCCCTGCAGGCTGAAGCATACCATACTAGCTCTTTATAGTATAAATTTCCAGTGATTGTATATCCCAGCACCCTGACATCACTGCTATAAGATAAGCTTTATTGGAGGTAAACGATGCAGCAGGTGCATTGCAGCAGAGGAAGCATCACAGCCCTTTAGCTGATGGGCTCCTGCATCCCCTTGCAGCAAAGTGGTAGAACTGGGCCATTAAATGAATTCTACCACCATTCCAGAGCCAATATTCCCAATCATAGAGGGTGGGAAATGGTTCTCTTAGGCTGGAGGCATACCCTCACCTTACCCCAAGAAAAGCAACTGGAAGAGGGACCCAGAGGTTATACTTGGCAGAATCAAAGAACATTGAACTGTACAGATTATTCGTCTCCCATCGTAATAGGTATGAGAACAGAATAATCAAGTTGGTTCCAGGAGTTATCAGCAGAAATGGAATTTTACTCCTTGGTCTGCGAGCCTTGAACTACCAGGCTAAATTGAAACTGTCTAGTAGGGCTCACTAAACACAAACTAATCCTTTCCATGCCACTGGACAGCTGTTAACATTTGGCTATGATGCTGACAAGGACTCTAGAGTCCATCTGTCTGAGCTGCTAAGCTAGTAATAGTCTTAGAAAGATAACAGTTAACAACAACAAAACCCTAGAAGGAAGAATTACAAGTGGAGAAAACGAGAAGGCAATGTTTTATGAATAAAGGCTGTTTGCATTTTAGACCTATGTGGAAGTTCACAATAGACTCAGGCCACTAATATTCTGAACTAAGGAGTGTTAACAGTGTATATTATTAGTGCCACTGACTGAATATTAGTGCCACTGACTGAATTTACACAGATCAGCAGGGTGAAGGTTGCTGAACTTGTTTCTATGTCAGTAGAGGATGCCAATGAGACCTGGAAATATGTCCAGTCTTTATTTATTAGCCTTTGCCAGCCATACTGGAGACCTGGGAGACAAGATGATGATGTGAAAACAAATTAGGGCAACAGAGAAGCTGTCTGCTTAGCATTGCTTTTTAGTACAAATAATCAATATCCAAGTTCCTTTCTTACTCCATTAACATTAATCTACTTATATACTATCGGGAGTTTGCAAAACATAATGAACATTTTTAAAAATCCTAGTTAAGCTACAAATTGCCAAAAAAACCAACAGACGATAGGCAGCTATTCCCGATTGCGTTGTGATTTTTTTTAATGCATGGACAAACAAATAGGTTTTGACCTGGTAGTGAAAATAATGTTGGTACTTGTCACATGGGGAAGGTGTGCCAAAACAGAGAAGGCTCTTATCCATGTTTATATATTATGTTCTTGCTATTTGAGAAAGGTCTCCCCTGAAGATTTAAAACATGAGCAGCCTCTTGAGGTACTTCAGTCTCAGGCCACTTATGGATTTATAGGTAATCTATATAGAACTCAGACTGAAATAAGCAGCCAATGCAGTTCTTTAAAAACTGGAGTGGTGTAACTCCTGCAGAGGTGTACCGCTTCTATTGTTTGCCACCACATTCTGCACTAGCCAAAGCTTGCAAATTGTCTCTAAGGATGGCTTCCATGTACACTACATTATACTAATCCATTTGAGAGGTTTGTTGTTGTGATGTGCCTTTCAGTCAATTTTAACTTATGGCAACCTTGTTACGGAGTTTTCTGGGCAAGATTTGTTCAGAGGAGGTTTGCCATTGCCTTCCTCTGAGGCTGAGAGAATGTGACTTGCCCAAGGTCACCCACTGGGTTTCTGTGGTAGAATGATTCAAATCGTTGTCTTCTGGAATGGTAGTCCAACACTCAAGCCAACCCTAGCTACCCCATGGTGATACAGACACCTTACCCCATACCTACTTACTCTCTCCACACGCAGCATCCATCAATGCCATTCTTCTGAATCCATATTAAAGCAGGTAAGGAGAACCAAAATTAAATGAACAACTTGCCACCCACAGCTCCTAAGCTGCCCTCATCTTTAGTGTTCTTACTAGCCTGCAGGGAGGAGATTGGGACTGAAATCTAGGTAAAATGTGGATGCATGATGCCTATGTTAAAAGTGAGCAAAATATATGAAGCTGAACAATATCTTTCTTGCTTTACATGGTATGCAAGTGAAAGAAGGAACCTTAACTTGAAAATTTCCACACTTTTTGGAAAATGAGATTTTTTAAACAAACCTTAGTTTCATATTATGTGTGTGTTGTATGTGTGTGTGTGTTATAGTAGTAACACACCTCATAGAATTTCTGGTATACTTCTGGGTATTTTTCCTTTTCATCCCATTCTTACTGGTTTATTGATTTAATCTTTATGTCCTTGAATAAACTAATTATTTTTCCATAGAAAAAAGCATTCTATAGAAAAATGGATAACTTAGCAATAAAAGTATTGAAATGATTCATTCTCATTCACAAACTAAATTACTTACATGTTTCTCCTGCTAAGTATCCCATAGTAGTCTTCACAGACGAAACAATAATACACATTTTTTCAGTAATTATATGTTTCTCTACCACTGACTTTCTGTTAGAAAGTTGACTGGTTACATACTATTTTTCCAATAGTTTTCTTTATAAAATGTGTTATTGCCTGTCTCCTTGCTCTCCTTTAAAATTAACAAATATTACAGTAGATTTTTGAAATCAGGAGAGTACTTAGTGCAGTAAAAACTTGCTTTTGTAATGTATTATCTGTATTCTGGAGAACTGAATAAATTTGATTGCATTTTTAAGAAGTGGAGTTTCATTCAAAGTATCATTACATGGCAGTTGTCTCTGAATTACTGTTTGAGGTTTTAACAGCGTATGACCATTGTGAAAAGCATGCAGCTTGTCAGTGGGCATTCTGTATAGAAGGGATTGTACATTCTTCAGTTATTTTGCTGTATTGCTAACTTTCCTTTCTGTTTACCTGCAGGAAGAAAAAGGGAATGGTTTAAGATAGATGATGCCATAAAAGTTCTGCAGTATCACAAACCTGTGCAGGCCTCATATTTTGAAACCTTGAGGCAAGGCTGTTTGGCTAACAATGGCACTCCTGTTGTGACCACATCGTTCTCAAAAGAGAGTGCACTATCTGACATCAGATGACTGAAGATTTCCATATAAGAGAAATAGATGTGGAAAAGTGGACTGAAACCTGGATTTCCCTTCCTCCCCCTTTTCTCGCCGCTTTCACATGCGTCCTCTGTCAAACAAGACATGTGCAGCAGCCTTTGGCAGAGCAATGTTTGAGTGTTGCATTCTAGTGCAAAGTGGGGTTTTCTTGCTTTTACTTGGATATGTATTTTGTAAACCACATCTTGTGCATGAAGTTTCCCTTCCCTGATAACAACATTTTGACAACTTGAAGAGCAAGGCTGCTAGCTTCACCTCTGCCTTGTCTTCTGAAATGTTCCTCTGTGTGTTTTCCAGCCATAGCCAGACTTTTCTCTTTTCAGTTAAAGAAGGCTACAAATGTGAAAACAGATCTTTTAAGTCTTAGCTTTTGTACAGTAACCTGCTGTTGAGATGTGTGTGGTGGCCACTTTCTCAGAGCATGTGTGTAACTTTTTTTTTTTTTAGATGGAGAAACCTAACACTTTGATTTTGCAGGATTTATTTTAAAATTTAAGCTGCTTCTATAAAGAAGAGCTTCATAATCTTCTTTGCCTTGTTTTTTAAAGATTTTTTTTTGTGACAGTGCTAGTGGCTGGGCCAGTTTGTCTCCCTGTACCCCACTCCTTGATCCAAATTTAGTACCGTGACACTTGGAGGAGGCCAAGCAACAGTCACTTGCAGGACATCCTGGTGCTCCATTCTTTCTACAGTTTCAGCCAATATGCCATCTCCTAACAGTGGACAGAAGCACAAGGAATTGGGTACCCTTCACTAATGTCATATGGCCTCAGAAACTAGTTGAATTCCAACCTCTATATATAGGAATCAGGGATTCAAAATGAGTTTAAAAACTGGTGAACTGGAGCATCAAGCACCAATGCTTTCTGCTGGTGTAGAATTCTTTCTCTTCCTGCTGTATACTGCTGATATCTCTTCTTGTCCACATGCCTTACACCATACTGAACTGGATATTATAATTTGTGCTAAATCTTTGGATTTATCTTTGAGTGTCACTGCATCGAGAGGCAGTCACACTGTGTTCCTGAAAAGAAGTCCCAAGGGAAAACATCAGGTGTCCAATCTCCTCCTATGTCTGTAGCATTGCAGCTCTTGTAAATGTACCACAAAGCATGCTCAGAATGATAAATGTTATTCCTCAGTGGCAAGGGTAAAACTGGCTCCCGAGCAGAAGTGCTATGGTGGAGAACTGTATCATTTAATAGGATAGTTAACCTGATGCATTGGCACATGTCACATTTTTGTTTTTATTGATGTATGTTTCATGCTGTCTTGATTTGCCAACAGTATTGTCTAGTTGGAAGACTGTGGAGAGGGCTATGGGAGGGGGTGGGCCTGGGGAAGATTTGGGGAGGGGCATTAGTTAATCCCTGGCTTGGGACAGGACCTAGTTGCTATATTTGGTGACTACTTCTTTGTCAGTATATAGCCAAGATGTGAAATTAAATCTGCAGTACTCTTTATTAACTAATCATTCTCTCTTCCCATTAAATAACTAACTGCATAAAATATTCTAAAATAGTCATGCAGCATGAAGAAGTAAATTTGTATACTTTCTATTTTGGAAAGCTGCTGTGAAATTTGAGATTCAATTTTATTTTTTCGCGTGATTCCCTACTTTCAGTGAGTGGGATAGCATTCTATATTATGAGATTACTAATGCTGCAAAGAAATGCTGAAAATTATTCAAGAAGTAGCTTAAACTTGAATGTCTACAACAAATCTGGAAGTATGCTATGCCACTTCACTGCCCTTTGTCTTAACAATCAACAATAAAAAATTAACTGCAAAGGGCTTGGTTAGTGTCTTGAAATATATAACATGATTTTTCTTACTAAAGCAGATGTGGCGCTTTCCAGTATAGCAAATTGCTGCCTTCTGCTAAGGGTTTGGGGTCTCATTGAATAGAGAGGGTCACAAAAGTTTGCTTGAAGGAGAAATGAAACCCCTGAAAGGGTGACTGCAGTTTTAATATCTACAACATGAACACTTTTTAAGACTCTTAAGATGTTTTTATAGGGCTGTTAAATGGACTACTTAGGATAGAACATTGTTAATGATTTGTTAACAGCTTTTCTTTTTTGTTTGGGTCAGGAAAAATAAATTGTGCCAAGAAAGTAGTTTAATGTGGGATGAATTGATGCTATTTATGCAGCTGCATTGAATGGCTGTTTGCCTTCTAAACTGGAAAAGGAAGATGAAGCTCCTGGGATACAAAGGCTGGATTCTTCAGTAGTGTAATTTAATCCAGTCCTTGCTTCTGTTTACTAAACCCTACTTTTTCACCTGCTTCTGATGCAATAGAGTTCACAGCTTTCCCAATATCTCAGGGTATTCTGTAATAAATGAATCAGTAAACTACTTAATAATATAAATGAAAATGTCAACATACCAATTCACTTTTTCAGAGCATGTCTAAATACACTGGAACTTCTGGCATGGCAGACCATGCGTCTAACATAGTGCAAGTAATGGGGTGTTTTCACTTTAAATATAATCTGTTGCAAAGTGCGTAGATGGGCCCTCAGTTTAGAGTTCATATGTCTTAAATCTTCAGTAAATTTAGATTCAGTTGGGCTTAACCATAAAATGTAATTTTTTATTTTCTACATGCAAAACTTTATATTTATGTACTGTAATCAAGAACTGCTGGCAAAGGCAGTAAAATGTGCTTGATTGTCATTTTTTCATATAATGAACTTTAGATTTAAATCAAGGCAAGACATCAAAATCCTGAAGAGTACACACACATCCTTAACCTCTTCTGTACATTGCATAGAACACGGGAATCCCAGTTTTCATATTAATATGTAAATTTCTATATTCTGGCAGAGCAGGAGAAGCAATCCATGCACTGTAGGGTTTATATTTTATTGCAAAAATGTGCTGAATTTGAGCAGTTCATGATTTAACAAATGCTGGTATAGTATAAGCAGTATTGCAGGTTTGTTAGTATATATTTACAATAATATGTAATAAATTCAGAGTTGGTGCTAGAGCTTATCCCTCCTTTAGATGGAAGTCTTTTGTTTAGATAGGTGTTGGTATTATCAGCCCTAGATAAATCAGGGTTGACAGTGCTGCCTAAAACTGTGTTTGGCAGTGAATTTGCACATAACTGCTGGGTAATCTTGGTGAAACTTAAAACATACAGCTGTGGATTAAAGGGAGTAGTTTGCCTCAAGCAGAGAAGACTCATTGAATGAGCAAGACAAGTTGGGACTAATGCCTAGATGTAGCCCCCGTGAATGACAGTATACAGCCTCTGCAACATTTTCCAGCATGGAAAGAAATGAATTTTCTTCGCTTGGAGGACAAAACCAGTGCCAGGTTCTCTGCAGTTGTATCTGTCATCTTGTTATGTAAAATGCAGTTGTGATTTTTAAGCCCTTCTGTGTTTCAATGTCATAGATTTAGAAAAGATGTGATGTAGAGTAAATAGAATGTGCTGGGGGGGTGTATCTATTAATCTTGGGTTTAACCTTGAATTAACTCCTATTGGATCTTTGAAAAGTGGAAATCATCTTTGTAAGAAGAATTTAGACTGAAGATGCTTTCATGATTTTAGATGCAGCATAGCTCTTAACTTCCCCAAAACATTCTATTTGTTATTAAACATATTCTTGTAATCATGCCCTTATGTCACCTGCCTCCTCCTGCCCCCAACTCATTCTGTTAAAAAACAGCCAATTAAAAAAAGAGTGCCATCCTGTCCTTACTGGTGATTATATTAGAACTTGAGAATCTGTCCTCCACTTCCATAGATGTCTTCCCTCTTTATATACCAGTCCCTCAACAGAACATGATTCAGTTTCATGCCTGTTGGCACCAGCAAGCTGTTGGGGTGGAAAGTGAAGGGGCCTGTCCCACTTTTAGGCTTCTGGCGTGCTGCATAGCCACCAGTTGTCCTGGGTCATGTTCCCCCAAAGCATGCTAAATGGGAGGGGAACACTTGTTTCTCTTCATATTTCTTAACCAACTCTAATGCCAGTGCCATAAGAAGAATGTCCATGGGTGAGTTAGAATAATAAAAGCAAATGGAATTGGGGCAATCTGAGCCAGAGAAGAATTGGGGGAGGGGAGGAATCATAATACTTACCTCATAATTAGGGTGGGTAATATGAGACACCTGAAACTTGTACTTCTGAGCTTGGAAGCAGAATCTCGGCAACAACACTGCTTGTAGCTGGGGTGACAAAAGTAAGAGAATTGGTAAGACTTAATTCAGGTTGCTATCTAAATTTGATCAAGCTGCTCTTGAGCATGAACATAATTTTGTGCTAGTGAAAATTTCAGAAACCTTGTGTTGTGGTGACTCTGATTTTGCCTGTTTTCTAATGTTAAAAATTCTCCTGAAGGGAAATAACAGATTCAGTCAAAGGTTGTGCATATTGCTTAATGCTTTGCTAGTTTTGTTCATCTGATAATGTAAGTATCTCCTGACATTTTGTCTTGTGCTTGGGAGGTGGCAGAGAGGGCCTGGGAGAAGAGAGATGGTAGTGTTGTGGTTCTGTTTTACACTGGAGGGGTGTGTATGTATACTTTAAACTCTGTAATAAACTGGTTTTTGATTAGAGCTTGATACCTCTCATGACAACAGATTTTATTAGAACCATCAGTACATCTTTCTTCTCCAGTGTGATAATGTGCTCAGTATGAGTGCTGAACCTCCTGATAGCATGGCTGACATTTAGTCTTTCACTTTTTGTTTGGTAACTAATGCAAGGGGACGTTAATTACATCTTAGTGTAATTCTCAGTCTTTCACAAAAGCAAATTATCTCCTTGATTACTGCAATCTTAAAACATTCATCTTAAAACACCTCTTAAACTCTATCATCAACATATTTTTTAATAATAGAATTCTGGAGGAATTTCAGTGAGCCTCTAGTGTAGTGGTTTCCATTCTTACATCTCCAGATCTTTGTGGACTCCAAGAATCTCTTATAGGCCATGCTGCCTGGAGCTTCTAGGACCAGAGATCCAACAATATCTGCGACCCCAGGTGTAGGGATTACTGTTCTAATGTGTTTGGCCACTTCTTAATATAGAAGCTGCCAATACTACTTTAGAAGTTTGTTAACTTAGTGGGTCACATTACTGATCAGCTATGGTAAATATCACTTTTTTTGTTCCTATGAAAAGGAGAGGTAGGATGGTTCACATTAACTCTACGTGTCTGAATTTGCATGGACCCATTGAAGAAAAATTGATGTCAGAATCCATCTGTCTCAAGTTTTCTGGACAGTTTCATGTTGCCTCATGTCTAAGATTAAGGGTGTGATGAATTTAAGGACAACTCTGCCAAATGTCACCAGTGTGCCCTTTCACATGGAAAGAGGTAGCTTTTAGTATTCACTCAACAAAACTGTCATCTTTATTGAGCAGTATAAAAGTTTGTATGCGTGGGTGCTTGTGCAGTCTGGACATGTTTATAATGTTTTAATTTGCACTCGCTGTTTAAAAGCATACTTAGTATGTGGGATAGATTCTTGAATAAGGAAAGATTGCTTCCTGTGAAATTCTTTTAAGCATTTCCTCACCTCCAGATGTTATATTTTACTGTACTCCCTGGGAAATGAAACTGAAAATGGGCTTGAGTATGGCAGAGTGTTGCTATTTTGAGACATGAGTTCAATAACATATAGGTCAAATGACAACTATGGGAAATGGCCCCAAGACGAACTTTTACTGCTCCTGAACGTTGCTGTTCTCAGCAAGACAGGCAAGTTAAGAGACTGTTAGTATCTGTGGGCCATACTGTGTATGAACAGGAAGGAAGTTATTTCCTAATGACTGCTGGTACATGCCTAAATTAGATGGTTTAAATTAAAAGAGAGAAATGAGCATTACCTTTACTGGAGATAAGAAAAGTAAGCATTTCCTCTACAGTTTTTGTGCCACTAAGAATGCACTGCTCTCTAGTTCCTCAATTTAAGATAGGAATCCTATTGGTTTCTAATCTTCTGGATGGGATTCTACTCCTGGTTCCAGTTGTATGTACATTGCTGTGCTTGGTAATTCACAACTATGGACAAGGCTAATATAGCTTAGTAATTCAATATGGACATTGATTTGGTATAATGCAACTTCATGTGTGTTCTGATTGCAATTTCCACACAGAAAATAGTTATCATTATAGCCACCAATGAAATTTGTTCAGGCTAATATAACGTTGCTAAGTAAGTTGCATTTTCCCCTCTTTGGCTAATTATGTTGTACAGTTAGCATATCTGCAATATAAAAAACATGAACATGGTGTAGCACTGGAAGGAATGTAGCTTGCTACTATGTCTTGCAGTAGTATGTGACAAACACATAACTTGTCTGTGCATCCTTTCTGTCAGTTCATCCCCTTTCTGTCCTTCACTCATTTCATGTAAAAGGAACACATACCTTTACAGATACATCCAGTGGGAAACATTGCAAGTAATTTTGTAAAGCATCTAGTGTAGCATTTTATTCTGGCTATTGGCCTGATGGTACCTGTCTGTTTATCCTGGCACCTTGGCACATTTTATTGATTATTGTTAGGTTTGCATATAGTTTCTGTGCTGTAAACAACACATGAGCCCTTCAGTTTTTTAGCCTGGAGACCAGAGGAAGACAACTGTGGGAGGTCTGGTGGCCCAGTTTTCTGCCCGAGGACCCTCTGGTGGTTGCATGGGCTGCCAAAATTACCAGAACATGGGGGAGGAGTCAAAACCAGATGTGGCTGGATGTCAACTTCTGGTTTTGATTTTTTTTTTTTAAGTTAGATTGTGCAGAGGGCAGGTGCAACCTGTTTAATAAGTGAAATAGTTACTCTTGAAATAGTTACCTCTTTTCTTATTTGGCCAGGAGAAGGGGGCTGGAGGAATTTGAAGGATTCAAAAACATCCCTCCGAGTATGGTGTATGTATTTGCCCTAAGGCTGCACTTTTTCCACCACTGCTGTAAATGTTAAGTTTGACGGCTACTACCCATTAAAGGAGCATTCTTTGTGATTAAAAAATGTCAAAACCTGGGCTTCACTTGGTATGGAGTTAGTCTCATAGATGAACTCCCCTTTCAGGAGTTTATCTGTCCACACAGAGTAATCTGATGTCATAATCAGTGCACAGTGAAAACACAATACTGGAGCTAATTTTGAGTATCTGTAAAGAAGAGGCTGTCAAGGAAAATACCAAATGAATCTCACTGTCACAAACCTTACTTAAGCAGCTGGCATGTGTAGCTTTTTTTGGTAACTTTTTTAAACCACATAATCTCTAAAAGGCCATCTACATCCTTTAGAGCCCAGCACAGAATGGGAGATGGCATCTGAAATATTTAATTAAAAAATTCCTATCTCTTTTCTCTCTCTTTCTTATTATCAGTAAAGCCACTGGTGTATGAAATGCCACTAGTAGTAACTGAGCAAAGGTTTTTATTTTGAATAAAGTTAGTTAAAGCAATTATTCTTGAATACAATGCAATTGGTGTTTAGAGGGTAGGATGGTTAGGGCTTTCCTACAGGAAACCTATTCCAATTGCACTTTAGCCTTTACATGATCCACAAGCATAACAGACAAGAGGAGTGCATAGTTCCTCCCTCAGATTCACTAAAGAAAAATGCATTCCTCTTTCTTCTCAAAACAACAAAAAAGTGACTAGCTAGGAGTTTGTGTACTGGAATTAACTGGTCCCTAATATTAAAAAGCTTTAAAAAAAGTATATGTGAGCTGGGGGAAAGGGGGCACCATCTCTCAACACTAATTTCATCACAAACCATATCAAAGAAGTACTCAAGATACTTGTGCATTCAACAGTAAGTGCACCTTCTAGGCAATGAATTTAATGTTCCTAATTACAAAATAATGTAACTTCTGAACTGGGAATTGCATTACCCCTTTCAGAAACAGAAGCTTGAGAAAGGCATGACTGCTGGATATAATAAAAAAATAAAATCCACAAATGATCAATTGTATGGAGAGTATTGCATGGTTTAAAGCCATACTGAAAGCTAATGATTGTTTCTGCTTAGACTAGAAAATGAAGTCTGAGCTGGAATTTCAAGCTATTAAATTCTGTTAAAGGTGTATGCTTTATATACAACTTGTATCCAAGCAAGGAAAGGAAATCTCTGGACAGAATATGGCATGCAGATGATTCCGATGAAGCCACACAAACTTGTGATGTAGTTGAGATTTCCCAGTATGCAATTTTCTTCCCACTTGGAAGATCAATGTTGCTCTTTTGTGCGTTTCTCAATGTCTCAATTGTCTCAAGGCTGTACAGGGGGAAATCTCAATGACACTTCTGATCAGAGATAATAGGAGGATTCCCTTAGTGTGGCATGTATTGTTCCATAAGGCTCAACGGATGTTTGTAGGAGGTCCTATAAACATAACCAGAGTAATTATTTCCATTCAGAAAAAGATTATTCCTCTACATAAAGAAATTGGAAATGGCCATGGGGAGGGGATGGAGCTTAATGTTGTCAGAGGCACATGGAATAGGGCTCTGTCCTTGATATCATCTGGTATGCTGCAATACTTTTGAGAGTGGACACCGGCCTCCAGGACCACAATAGTTTTCTTCTGTTCATTAAACAAATATGTTTTAATGGAGATTGTAACTTATCTATCAGATAATTACCAAATTAGGCTGTGCTTCTTTGAGGAGGTAGATAGCATGCGTACATGTGTACAATTTTGAAGTATTCCCCTATCTAAATGCTCCATACTATAAAAACACTAGCCCTTTGGTCGAAGAGGTTTTATCCCAGTCTATTCTGGACAGTACTAGGTTTCCACTGTGGGAAGGTTTTACCATAGAAACCTACTGAAAAATATTATTTCCCTATAACCTACATTGTGAAATTATTTAGTCCATTCTACATTTGATCACTTTTTCATTACACTGCATGTAATGCACTGCATTTGGAATAAAATTATACCCATATACATTTCTACCCAAATGTAAACCCTAATGAATTAGATATAAGATTACAGTCTTGTAATACAACAGTTTTCTTCTGTTCCATTTCAGTAACATCCCTGTGAAAGAGAAAAATAGCATTAAATTTCTGTAATAAATCCACCTCTCCTGGTTAATTCTGAAGATCTTACTTGAGGGGTGAAAAATTATGTGCACATGAGAAAAACGGTCTTGAAATGTCCAAGACTTTATTCACATGAATAAATATCATTTTCACAAAGCGTAAGTCTGATAACATTTAAGTGCTTATGCTGCTGGTGGGTTTGACTTTATTAAGCCACCCACATAGTCATCTGGCTTTTGGTACTAATCTGCTTTTTTAATTGAAGCTGGTGCAGAAATACACAACACTAAGTTAGATGCAGTGGTACCCCCCCCCCGTTATTTGATAGTACCCTTTACTGTGGATTTTATTAACGTCCTGCTAGCATGAAAGTCCCATGTAATGTCTGTAGTTAATGGAGTCTACTAAAGATTAAACTTTGGAACTTATATTCTGATCAGAACAATAGGGATTTTACTGCTGAATTTGGACCAAAACAATTGTGTGTGTGCACGCGCGTGCTCATGTGTTGTTATGTGCAAAGTCTTCAGACTGCGTATTAAAGCTGCTGTCTCTACTGAGCCTTAATGCAAAAACACCACCAGCAAAATACTGAATACCTGGGCAGAGTTCTGCTGAAATCTCTCTCCGGGTGCCAAATCTGTAAAGGTCTCTTAGTTAAGCTGCATAGATATATCTTCAGTCAATCTGGTCTGACCGCAAAAATACTTGAATATGTTATCATTCCTTATGTAACCAAGACCAATATGTCTGTCTGAATGACTGAAAACCCATCCTGTTAAATAAGAGGCTCATGTTGGTGTATGACCCTGCCAGAAATTATCTATTGGAATAGTGTTGAAAGGCAGGGGATTGCAAGCTCATTGCATAGTGCCACTTTTTACTGGCTATTTTTGCAGCAGACAGTTTAATTTGAAATGCTGAAAATACGTTTTCAGAATGAGATTATCTAGCAACTGATAGCACTGAAAGAACACTCTGCAAAATGTTTGTGCATATGTTTAATAAGGAAAAGCCTAAATGAGGTATATTGCATTTGAGGACCAGACTTTTGGTTCCAATCTGTCATTTTAACAACATCTTGAGTATACCTTGGTGTGTTTAATGCTGTATTTTGGCTCTGCACATTTTACATAGACATACTTGTGTTTAAATCTATGGTTAACAGTCTTTTCATAAGGTTAACACCTTATTCTCCCCACCCCTTGTGATTTCAACAATGGTTTTGTTTTTCTTTTAAAAACTTTGCCTATGCTGGGCCAAATCTCCAATTGGTATGAATCACTGTGGTGCAGTGAAGGTCAGCAGAATGATTATTTCCCTCTGCTGAGGAGCTGTGCCCTGGTGCTTATGCTATGATCTCTTCCTCAAAATCCCTTGGATGTTAAGAATTGTGATCGAAAAGGAGGATCATTGCTTTTTTTAAAAAAAATAGTGCTCTTCAAATTGACACATGTAGGTTATAATTTAATGCTGCCAACCAATAAACACACCCATATTTAACATATGGTTTCATTTACTGTGTAGCCTCTTTTATTTCTAAAGCCTCTTCCCAAATGTGTGACATTATACATGTTTGTAGGATAGAAATAAGATCCCACATGAAGGGGGGAGCGGGGTAACAAATTGTGAATCTAGTCAGCATGGAAATTTATGGACGATTGCCTGACTACTCAATAAGTGTAATTACACGTTGACCTCCCGTATCTGTGGGGGATACATTCCAAGACAGCCCTCCCATAGATACCTGAAACTGTGGATAATACAGAACCCTATTATTTTCAATGAGACAAATGCTAGAGGACCTAGAAATGCTTAGAGAGAACATATTTTTGGGACATGGATAAGTGAAACCTTGGATACCAAATACACCCAACCACAAAAGGCTGTAACAATAATGCAAAAATCTTTTTTCTATTCTCTTTTCTTGCTAATATAAAAATAAAACTATCCTAACACTAATATATTTTCCCTCTTAATCTAAACACACTATAATCACTCTCTTTTCTTTTCCAATAAACATTATATTTACACCTTTATACTAAAATTAGAAATTACACATTACAATTATACATATTTGGAAAATTAAAAAAATTAATTAAAAAGTTAATAAAAATAATAATACAATAATAATAAGAAAATATTTATTTAAAGCTATCCCTTAAATTACTGCTCAGGTTGTCTAATTAAACCACAGCCAAAACTTTCTCCAATGAAGGTTTGGCAATTTCTCTTTTTCAGTCAAAGCTAAATTTTCAATTATGTTTTTAACATAATAAGCAGTGCCGTTCACATCCTGTAGGTTTTGACTCTTTACCTCCCTTTGTCTTTGGAAAAATAATCCCAACATCACACAGAGGTTTACCAGTCGCACCGTGGACCAGGGCACTGTCCAAAAAATCACAACCGGGGAACCAGACACCTCCCTCTTCCTCTTTTGGCCCACTGGCTTTCTGGGTCCCCTGACACCCTCCGGAGGTTTGGTCCCCAAAATCACTGTCTCCCAAGCCTGTTGTGCCACATCTGGCCAATCCAGGACCCGGGCCACCTCCCATGTTTCCTGGGCCCTCGGGCAGTCCTGGGCAAAATGTCTGATTATCTCCCTTTGTGCCATGTGATTCAAAATCTCAGCCTTTTTACATTTCAGACGGGGACAAGTCTGCTCATCCTCTGTGGTCCACGGTTTCCTTCCCCTCAGATTAAGAACCTGATGGTAGAACCCCAACTTCAAGTCTCACAACTTTTAGGGGGCCCTTTTGTCCATGAAATACTCAATGGGGCCAGGTCTGGTGCTTTAGGTAGTCTGACAAATCTGGTTTGGTTTGACGTTTTTGCAAACTCAGATTAACATAAATCTCATCCACTATTTTCCTGTACAAAACTCTTGATGCTCTGACCTTGCCTGTCTTCCCCCTTCAACTCCTCAGCATGAATTCTATATTTCTTTAGGTAAAAAACAAAGTCTCTCAAATAATCTAATGCTTTCCATTTTTCAGGCAAAGAAAACCTAAAATTTATTGAGCCTTCCTCCCACCAGGTCTTTCCCCATCTAGTCCCCATCCAGCACTCACAAAACAAAACCTAGCCAAGGTTGAATCTGACCCTTTTGCAACAGAGAAACTTTCCCAAAATTTTGGGCAGAAAAGATGGCGATGAACTTAGGTCCCAGGGATGAGAAGTCCAGGCCCCCTTGCTCTACCTTCCCATATACCACTGCTCTCACCAGGGGGAACATGGCCATTCCCCAAAGGAACTTGAAGAGAACCTGATCGGCTTCTTTAATCACTGAATCCGGAGATGGGAAAACGGCCACCAAATTGGCTACCGTGGGAAGCAGGTAGGTATTTACAACAGCAGCTCTCTGGTAAATGGTCAGTGTCCATCTCTGCCAAAGGGCCACCTTCTCCTTCACTTTTTCCAACCAGCGATACCAATTTCTTTCCATCCCTTGGGAGCCACTGCTCTGTAGTCACCTGTGTATTTCCTAGATTTTTGTCTCTCCAGCTGGTTTTTCTGTTGTGGAGAAACTTGAAATTTCAACATCAAACATTTTATTTTAGAGGAATAAGGCAGTTTTATACATTTGTTCTATCATGTTCTATTAGGGTTAAAGACAGGTATGGGAATTTAAAAGACTGAAGACTACTGATGTAGGATTGATCTTGATTAGGTAGGTTGATCTTCTATTCCAAAGTCATGGCCTTATTCTTAATGTCTTAAACTGATTTTCACCAGCTCTTTCAACTACAGTTGTCCCTCAGTATCCACGGATTTAGTATCCACAGATTTAAGTATTCATGGCTTGAAAATATTCTTTAAAAAATAATAATCCAAAAAGCAAACCTTGATTTTGCCATCTTATATAAGGAACACCATTTTGCTATGCCATTGCATATAATGGGATTTGAGTATTCATGGATTTTGGTATCCATGTGGGGTCCTGGAAAAAACCCCAAGCGAATATGAAGGGACAACTGTATTATAATCTGTACTGGCAAAGTGAAGTCGAAGGCTTTCATGGCCGGCATCCATAGATTTTCCTTGGGTTTTTCCGGGCTGTGAGGCTGTGTTCTGGAATAGTTTCTTTCTGACGTTTCGCCTGCATCTGTGGCTGGCATGCTCAGAGACAACCATTCTCTGAGGATGCCAGCCACAGATGTAGGCGAAACGTCAGTAAGAAACTATTCCAGAACACAGCCTCACAGCCTGGAAAAAAAACAAGGAAAATCTATGTACTGGCAAAGCTTCCAAGCTGCCTCACCTTTAGTTCTTGTTAACTGTGCCTCAGTCTCAGTCTCTTACCCTATTTTAAGACCACTTCACAAGTAATATTATGGCTGTAAATCCTGTGTTCATTGAAGGGGAAATAAGAATGACTCCCACCAAACTCAGTGGAGCTTGATTTCCAAGAAGAATGTTCATAGGATGCTGTTTAGTGATGTGTGTGTGTGTGTGTGTGTTCCATGTTATGTAACCACATACCATAATATTTTTAAGTTATCTGCATCTATTGCATATTTTATACACATGACAGAGGTCTGTTATTGTGCATGATTCCTGAGTTGTGTATACACATATGTTCATTATCACTTATTCTTGTGTTTATTGTAATGTTATTAATTTAATTTATACCCCTGCCCTTCCTCATAGGACGTTTTTGCATAACAATCTACATAAACATAAAAATACACAATTAAATAGAAAATTACAAAATCTCTAAAAATAATAAATTACAAGTATCTGTTAAAAATGATACAAGCAAGCAGCACCAGCAGCTGAAGACAAACACTTGTTTATTCACCAAAAGGTTGTATAATCAAATCTATATCTGATGGATATCTAAAAGACAAAAAGTGTGGGGGACAATCAGATAGAAGAGTATTCCATAAATAGGGTGCCTATCACTGAAAAAGTCCTCTGTGTGTGTGTGTGTTTGAGAGAGAGCTAGAGAGAGTGCTTGCTGTTTAAGCTATCTGTGATTGAAAAACTAATCTCTATACTCAAAAAACAAATAAGCAATTACCATTAGGCATATAAGATTTAGTTGCTTGTGACACAGCACTGTTGAAAGAACATCCCCTCTTGCTGCCACTCATTTCAGTGGTGTGTTACTAGATAAAGATAATGATGTATTTGAAGGCCTGCCTGGCTCACATGATTACTTTGCATGTGATGTAGAATTAACATGCTGTATTGATGTTAGGATCATAGTGCCTTCCCTGGAGAATGTATCAGTTCCAGTGTTGGAACTCTGATGACTGGTTTTCAGTAGTGGAAATAGAAGTGCCTGGTTAAATGCCAATGCATCTTACTGGAGGAACATGTTAGATGATACTGCTGAGTCCCGCTACATCAGGGTTCGACTGAACTGCAAGAGACTCACAGCCGTTCCATTTTTAGCTATCATGGGTATGGGTAATAATCATTCTCTCCCATTTATTACTTCTCTCTGCCATACTTTAGCAGAAGAAAGAAAAGCAGTTGTTATTTATTTATTTATGTATTTATACCCCGCTCTTCAGCCACAAGGCTATCAGAGCAGCTTACAAATTGTTTTAAGCAATAGCTATTTACACATCTAACTGCATTAAACAGCTTCCAATGTCTGTTAGCTAATTGCCCCCACAAGCTGGGTACTCATTTTACTGACCTACGAAAGGATGGAAGGCTGAGTGAACCTTGGAGCCCGCTGGAATCGAACTTGCAACTTGCAATGTGGTGACTTGCAGTTCTGGCATTTAACCACTGCGGCACCAGGGCTCCTATGGGTGTACGGAGGGAGAAACCCAAAGTGGAGAAAAGATTTCAAGAATTTCAAAATGCTTTTAGTGAAATTGCTTCCCTTAGGAAAAAATCACTGAAGATCATTGTAGGAACATTGGTTCCTTTTAGGCAAATGCAAGTACTTTCAATGCCACCAGAGGGCAGACACCTAGTTTTCTAAGGACCGTTCATAGAAATATGTGACCTTTATATTTATCTGTCACACTGAGTTAAATGAGAGAATTAAAACTACAGTTAATTAAGTAGATATGTTCCTATCCTAGCATAGCTTCTTTAACTGACAATTTGATACCAGAGGCAGAAATAACATGGAAAGAATAGGGATAGGTATTTGGACCAAAAAAGAAGACTAGTAGTTCCACCATGTTACAGCAAACTTTTTATCCAAAACAAACTAGATGAATGCCTGAAATGAACCAAGCAGGTAAGTTTAATAATAATAATAATAATAAATAAAATTTTATTTCTATCCCGCCCCTCTGCAAGGCAATCAGGGCGGCTTACAATATAAAAACTCCATAATCACAATACCCTAGCCCACCCACACCTTAAATTAATATTAAATTATAAAGGATTAAAAACATACAATAATTAAAAATATATAAGTTAGAAGAAAAAAATTAAAACATACAATCACAGCCAAAAAGGACAGCTGAGTCTTTTTTAAAGCTGTCTAAGGTGGTAATAAGACGGATCTCGTCCGGCAGGCCATTCCATAATCTGGGAGCGGCAGCAGAGAAGGCCCTCTGGGAGGTCACCGACAGCCTTGTTTTTATAGGTTGTAACAGATTCCTCCCAGAGGACTGAAGTGCATGGGGAGAGTCGTACAGAAGGAGGCAGTCCCAGAGATAAGTTGGACCCAAGCCATGTAGGGCTTTAAAGGTCATAACCAACACCTTGTACTGTGCCCAGAAACTAATAGGCAGCCAGTGGAGAGCTTTTAGCACAGATGTTATATGCTCTCTTCTGGAAACACCAGAAATCAACCTGGCTGCCATGTTCTGAACTAGTTGAAGTTTCCGAGTCAAGCACAGGGGTAGCCCCATGTAGAGCGCATTACAGAAATCCAGACGGGAGGTTACCAGTGCATGTACCACAGTTTCGAGGTCCCTGGTTTCCAGGAAAGGGCACAGCTGGCATATCAGCCGAAGTTGATAACAGACACTCCTGTACGTCGCATTTACCTGATTAGACACCAGGAGCGACAGGTCCAGGAGCACCCCCAAGTTTAGCCTTGCATGAGTAAATAAAAACATTTTGAACCTTCTAGAGACCACTTGAAAGCTCTTTCTGAAATACACCTAGGGATGTTTCCACTTTTCTTATGTTTTCCATTTTTCTAGCAAAGCTGATAGATCTTTGCTTTTTTGATGTGCTGGTTGGTAGCTGTTGAGGCAGACTTAGCTGCTGCCCTGTTTTGTTGTTCATGCATGCTCAGTAAAGGATTCTGGAGGTGGCTGCTGTTCACCTTGCCTGTTGAGATGTAGTCCAGTTTTTTCCAATTCTGAGTTGTTATCAGTCTTGCAGAAAAACAAAAAAAGCAATCATATCAGTGTAATTTAATGCCTCAGAGTTATCTCAAAATATGGAGAGAAGTCCTATTTTGGGGTCAACAGGAACTGTTGGGTTTATAATTTGACCTATTAGAAATATATTTTTCCAAAATTCAGAAATACCGGGACACTCTCACCACATGTGGAAAGATGTACCAAGTGCCCCACAGCTCCTCCAGCATGTGTTAGATGAGTGTTTGTCTATATGTTTCATTTTCACAGGGGTTAGATACCAACAATTTATTATTTTAAAGCATGTACAGAACACTTTGAAACATGAGGAAACAGAGGCAGCTGGTGAAGCACAGGCTGACTCTTTCAAGCCAAGGAGTCACTAAAGGTGTAATAAAAATAATGCCAAAGTAGATCCCATAAATTTGCCCATTCAATATTTCTGCCAGTCAAAAATTAATTCAGGGTGCAACAGTCTACAATCCTGCCTACCAGAAATTAATATCAGACCCCAAGTTCTCCTCTTCATAAAGCTACACAAAACCACAAACAAAGCAGAGCAAATCTAAGAAAACAAGAGTAAGCATAAGGGAACCAGAAACTGAAAAATTAATAACAGGCACACCAGTCCACCGTTCTGCCATCCCAAGATTAATTCAGATTAATTAAGATGCCCATCCCACCAGCCAAAATTCAGGAAGCCCAGGCCACATCCATTCATCTAAAATGTAACACAGAATACTGAATTCATCAGACAACCAGCTAAAATGTACTTCAAATAGCCAATTTTCCTGTCCAGCCAAACCTCCTCTCAGCTTGCCCAGACCCCACTGTTTCTATGCAAGAATTAAGCAGGGTATGCAGTCTTCCTAGTCACAAAATTGTCCATGCTCCTTTACTCTGCTGCTCAAATCCAAACAGCTGACAAGATTTTTTTAAAAAATAATAATAACGAGGACCAAGGAAAGAACCAACCTATTTCTCCACTGCAGTGCTGCTGCCCTTAATTGGATTGTAAGGGCTTATATTGCCTTTAATTATTGGAATGACTGTAGGGATGGGTGGAGGAAGACAAGTAGGGTAGAGGCCCACCTGCTCTAAAAGACAGGCCTGACTTGCTCCTGTGAGCAAATGTTAGATATGTGCTGAACAGACTAGTCAGAGAACAGACTTTGGGATTCAAACAATGACAACTAAGCATGGCTGTCCAAAGCCACTGAGGTTACTGGAAAACTTAGATCTCCTTTTAGTTTCTTAGGAATTCAAGTTGGGGGGAGGGGAGGTATCAACTCCCAGTAACCTAAAAACTAGTCCATCTCCATATTTGCTAAATCTGCATTTAATGACCTCATTTAAAAAAAGCTGGGCAAGCAGAAATAGATCAGCTTGTTATATTACACAAGCTTATAACACAGAAACAGGCAGGTGCAATGAGAAAGCTGAAGTCCAGAAAGATCAAACAGCATTTTGCTCTTATAGGTCCCTTTGACTAAGAAATACAGATAGCATCTACCTGTATGGGCATATGGGGGTGAGTTATATGCTTGATTTGAGAAGAACAGCCATAGCTTTATCAGTTCACAACAATGAATAAGCAGGAATTACTGCTATATTGTGTTGTGTAAATTGACCTCATGTATAAGTCAAGGGCAGGTTTAGGGGCCAAAATTATGGATTTTGATATGATCCATGGATAAGTTGAAGGAAAACTTTGGGGCTCAGCATGGGGGTCCTCAGATCAATTCCATAGAGAGACAAAATGCCAGCAGTGTCTCAGGGGGACAGCCTTCCCTGGCTACTGTCCCACCATTCTCCCTGCCAAGGTAGTCAGAAAGGCCTTTTGCAACTCTACTCAGAGAAGGGGATGGTTCCTTTTTTGACAAAAGTTAAGGTACAGTATTAACTCATATATATATATATATATATATATATATATATATAAGAACCACCACCTTCTCTGAGTAGAGCAGTGAAAGGCGAGAGCTTAGTCCTTCCTGGGAGAACCTAAAAGAAGCATTGAGCCTCTCTACTCTCTCTGCTGCAGTGCCACTTCTGGCCTTTTCAAATGCCTGGGCAGAAAAATGATGGTGGCAGTTCTTTGGCACATTGCTGCCTCGGCTGGGGGGTGGGCAGATGGGGCAGGTCTTGGCCAGCAGGGACCGCCAAGACAGGGACGCACCAAAGAGCCACCTCTGTGGTGAGAAGAGTAGAGGGGGTTGGCACATCTTTTAGATTATCCTTGGACAGACTACGGCAAGAGCTTAGTGCATCCAGGGACAGCCTACTGTAAAAGGAGCACTGACCCACTCTGCTCTCCCTGCTATGGCAAGGAAGCATGAAAGAGCCACTGCTGCGGCCACCACCATTTTTTTGAGCAGGCATTACAAAAGGCCAGAAGCGGTGCCATGGCAAACAGAGGTACCACATTGACCAGTGTGGAAGTTGACCCAGTTTTGGGGGGGTAAATTGTTTGGCATTTTTTTACTTATACACCAGTATATGTGGTAGCTTATTTTAACACTGGAACCCAAGATATTTTTCCATGTGTGAATATCTTTAAATACTATGTTTTCCTCTCCCACTCCTTCTGCTTTCCACCAGAAACTAATTACATTTTAAAATGCCAATCCTTATTAAGATTCCATAGCTAGACATTCTCTTGCAGCAGATAGGGTTCACCTCTCCAATGCCATAATGGCTGGTGAGCTCAGCTGACCCTGTCCTTCAGCTTAGGCAAAGGAATAAGTTCATTTTATCTTAGAGGTGTAGAGGGAACCTTAATCGCATTAACCAGGTTGGCAGCTGTGCCTGATATGAGCCCCTGGAGTTATTCAAGGTGAATGCAGCAATATATGGCCAAGGACCTGAATGCTGTAGCCAAGGATAGCGTCCGCAGTCTTGAAAATTAATCTTAGTCATTAAACTAAGGGATAAGGAGCTGTTGCTGTTAATGATTTGGTGACAGGGGTTGTGTGGAGGGGAGAACATTGCAAGGGTTGCTTGTGACAAAATACCTGCAGCAGGCTCTGCTATTGTATTCATTGCTGTGCGGTAGATCCAAGGGAAGACTGAATTTTCTCCAGCTGGTTCTTTGCTCTGTCCAAATGCTGCAACACTGCAGCTTCACAATGCTTCCCCACCCCCACTTGTCAGGCTCTGATCTGATCTGCCCAGTAGGAGAATTGCAGCTCTATCTCCTGTTTTCATACTGCTAGTACATACAATATGTACCTTGTGGCAATGAAGATTGTACATCTCAAAGTAAGGTGAATGGACTGTTGGGAAGGAGGTAATGCTGGGGGAGTTACTTGTAAGTGTTTAGTGACATGAATTCTGAAATACTATAATACAAGCTACATAGATTCCCCAGGGATTCTTTAAGTGCCTGTCTGGAGTGTTTGCACTGCATTTTGATTAATTGATTGTACTACTATGATATTTGACTGTTCAGGAAGACGTAGGTCCCGTCTATATTGGGGGTGTGTGTGTTATACAAACATGTCCCCAAAAAGCAGCCATTTGCAGTGCTGCAACCTGTCTAAATGAGCAAAAGAGCTGCCCTAAACTTTGCATGACCCCTTTAAATCTGCTGCCACCAATTTTTGGGGGGAGAAAAACAGTTTACCGTGGTGCACACATGTAATATTTTGTATCTGCAAAAAAAAAAAAAAAAAAAAAAAAAGAGAGAGAGAGAGAGAGAGAGAGAGCATAAGATTGCCATTTTATAGACTTTCCAGACCGTCACTTAGCCAAAAATCCAACATGGCGGCAGCAGGTGCTTTCCCTGTTTGCTAGCCCCATGCTTGTCCAGCCAATCACATTTTACTTCCTGGTCACACCAACGTGAATGTGAGTGTCCAAACAATTGCACATTCGCATGCTGTACAAAGTTTTTAAAAAAATCCGGGAGATGCCCCGGAAGCTTCCCACACAGAGTTTGTGGTGGATTTGGCTGTCCCTCTTCTGAATGACATGCATTTATGCAGATGTCTGCTTGTACAGATCACCTTCCATTTGCATCCCATTATGATTATTTTCATCATTTAGACAAGCCCTTAGGACTTTATCAGACTAGTCAAATATGGCATCATAAGGATACCTAATGATCATGAACATTGCCCTTTTGTGATCATGTATTGTTAAAAAGCCATACTTTTTTATGGATGGGCCAAGCCATCAATTGATCCCCCGTGGTGATTTGTTGCTGGCATTGCTGGCATTTGAATCCACATGCTATTATACTCATGTGAAAGCAGTGTCAATGGGCCAGCACTTCTGGGTGAGATTGGGACAGACAGGTAGGGTATGCTCTTTTTATGATGCCCCCCATTTACTTAGGACCTTTAAAGTGTGTTTCTGTGCTTTCCTGTACTTTTTGTGTGGGGGGGGGGTTGTTGGCTTTTATTTTTAAATTTCCAGCACTAGCGTCTTCTCACGAGAATCAGTGAGATTTGAAACCAGGAAGTGAATGGAGCTCCGTTCACTCCCAGTTAGTGCCTGGGCTGCCTCTTTAATGTGACTAAGGTAAGGTCTGGTGGGGGGAGTTCTTTTGCTGGCATAAAAAAGCCATAATTTATGTCGGCAAAAGAACTTTTGAGGAGGGTGGTCTGATAAAGTCCTTAATGTTACCTAACGAGTCATGGGGAGACTTATGGGGGCTTCTGAGGCCAGAAAAAAATGTTAAGACATGTCACTGCTGTTGTGAGATGCCATTACTATGAGGTACTCCATCCCCCCCCCTTGTGTAGATGAGCCCATGGTCTTCAAAGGAATGCCTGGCATAGATTGGTGGTAAGGTACTGAGCTAACAGATCAGATGAGATCATGTGTCCTTGTATCGGCTTCCTTTGTTAATCCATGATCTTGTTAATAATGTTTTGGTGTCATGAAACAGCATGAAACCTTACTTCAGGTGCTCTCGGTTGGGCAACAGCCCTTCTATTCTTATCCCTCTATCTTACATATGCCAGTCCATGGTCAGTGTCTTGTCATTCCCTTGTCATAACTATGTACAGTGGGCCCTTGGTATCCACTGGGGTTTAGTTCCAGGACACCCCATAGATACCAAAATCCATGGATGTTCAAGTCCCATTATATATAATGGCATAATAAAATGGTGTCCGTTATATAAAATGGCAAAATCAAGATTTGCTTTTTGGATTTTTTAAATATTGTCAGCTTTTTGGATTTTTTTTTAATATTGTCAAGCTGTGGATGGCTGAATCTTTGGATAATGAATCTGTGGATACAGAGGTCTGACTGTAATTGCCGAACAGTGTGATCATCAGAAGTTTGTCTGCAATTACTTTTTATCCTTATGACCCTGGATTACACATCTGGAACGAATCTGGGGTTGAAGATTTGGATTTGGTGCAAATTGAAGACACCATGGAACACTTGGAACAAGCTGGTAAGATAGAGTAGAAGCTGGAATGGGTTGTTGTTAGTGATATGAAGGTCCCAGAAAACTGGAAAGTTTTTTTTCCAATGTCCATTTCAGAAATTGGAAGAAAATTTAAAAATGGATTATGATATATTTTCTTTTAGAACAAAGAATAAAATGTTTAAGATGATGTATTCATATTTACTTCTCCAAAATTATTTCTAAAAGTCATAAAACAGGAAGGTTTTTATGAAAGACGATGTATGTCTGTGTACTGTATGTGCCTTCCAGTTGCCCTTCGTCTTATGGTGACCCTATGAATTCCATAGGGTTTAGTTTCTGATTATTGCAGTTCCTATTCCTGGTTTTTTTAAAGTTTTTAAAAATGGGAATGAGTGCTTTAGGTGTGCTTGATAATATAGAGAACTAGAAGAGACAAAATAGTTATCTCTGTTTTACTAGTTTTTCTGATTTCTTCTGTTTCTATTGTTTTGCCTGCTCTTAATAAACTAGCAAAATCAGAGAGACTGTGGACTTTTTCAGACAGGACTTATCGTGCAAGAAGACTCCGGAATAGTTACAACACTGTCGCGTGACAGGGGGGTCTGTTTCGGACTACACTGTCCCTCTCTCGGCATCGTCCGTGTCACTTCCGTGTATGATTTGAGGCAGTTGCACCATATTTTACTCATGGACAACTTCCGTGAGTAAAATATGGCGTGGCTGCCTCCAATCATACATGGAAGTGACATGGACGATGCCAAGAGAGGGACAGCATCGTCCGAAACGGACCCCCTGCAGCGCAACAGCGTCGTAACTATTCTGGAGTCTTCTTGCGCAGTAAGTCCTGTCTGAAAAAGTCCTGTAACAGTCCTGGACCTTGTAGTTCCATTTGTAACAAAATTTACAAATTTTAAAAAAGAAATTCAGTTTGTAATTATTAAATGAAGTATACTTTTCATATGCAAAACACTATAATTTTATGCCAAACAAAATTACACATAATACATTTTATGTTCTTAAAGTAACAAAGTGATTTTCAATCTGTAAAAGATTCAAATATCACATTTTAAAAACCAGCCAATGAAAATTATTCCCTCCCTGAGAAAAAAGAATGTTTTCTCTCATGTCTTCAACTTTCCAGAAATTTTATATCTCTAATTGCTATATGTTAGATTGAAACAACAATGGTCCCTCTTCCTCATCAATTTTTAGAGGGACTGAAGATTCTTTGCCTTAAGTTTGTGAATCTGTCTAGCTACAATTCCTTAGAGTTCACCATTTTGGTCACTTGAGCTCCCACAGTTGTATGCAGCAATATTGTCTAGTAAGTAGATCAGCATCAACATTCCCCGTAAGGATCTTTAAGCTTTGGAAACAGATACAGTCAAACCCCCATATCTGCAGAGGTTCGGTTCCCGGACTTACCATGGATACCAGAAACCACAGAAAACAGCGAACTCTATTAAAATGAAGGTCCTCTGGTAAAACATACATAGAATCATAGAATTGCACAGTTGGAAGAGACCACGAGGGCCATCCAGTCCAACCCCCCTGCCACGCAGGAAATCTTGATCAAAGCATCCCCGACAGATGGCAATCCACCCTCTGTTTAAAGACCTCCAAGGAAGGAGACCCCACCACGCTCCGAGGGAGTGTGTTCCACTGCCGAACAGCTCTTACTGTCAAAAAGTTCCTCCTCATGTTGAGGTGGAATCTCTGTTCTTGGAGCTTGCACCCATTGCTCTGTGTTCCAGTCTCTGGAGCAGCAGAAAACAAGCCTGCTCCATCCTCAGTGCGACATCCCTTCAAATACTTAAACAGGGCTATCATATCGCCTCTTAACCGTCTTTTTTCCAGGCTAAACATACCCAGCTCCCTAAGTCTCTCCTCATAAGGCATCGTTTCCAGACCTTTCACCATTTTAGTTGCCCTTCTCTGGACACGCTCCAATTTGTCAATATCCTTTCTGAATTGTGGTGCCCAGAACTGGACACAGTATTCTAAGTGAGGTCTGACCAAGGCAGAATAGAGTGGCACTATTACTTCCCTTGATCTAGACACTATACTTCTATTGATACAGCCCAAAATCGCATTGGCCTTTTTAGCTACCGCATCACACTGTTGGCTCATGTTCAACTTGTGGTCTATTAGGACTCCTAGATCCCTTTCGCACGTAGTCTCATTCAGCCAGGTCTCTCCCATCCTATATTTATGCATTTCATTTTTCCGCCCTAAATGCAGTACCTTACATTTCTCCGTATTGAATTTCATTTTGTTAGCTTTGGCCCAGCTCTCCAGTCTATCCAGGTCATTCTGAATTTTGATCCTGTCCTCTAGGGTATTAGCTACTCCTCCTAATTTGGTGTCATCTGCAAATTTGATAAGTATGCCCCTAATTCCCTCATCCAAGTCATTGATAAAGATGTTGAATAGCACTGGGCCCAGGACAGAACCCCTGTGGCAAACATCGTCCATCAGGTCTTCTTGGTTTGGTGGCCTTTAGTAAACTCCTGGCACAGTGTTGCATGTATTTATTTCTCCATTTATTCCCCCCCCCCAAATGTTATCATCTGGGTCCACTCTAATCACTCTCATGGATTTCTGTACAAGTGAATTTGTCTTTGACATATAATGCTGCTTCCCATCCTTTTCTGCCACATCTGTCCTTTTGAATAAGCTATAACTTTCAATTGTAATATTCTGACCATGGGTGTTATCCCACAAGGTCTCCGTTATCCCCATAAAGTTGTATTTATCTTCCTGCACTAGGACTTCAAGGTCACCTTATTTGTTTCTGAAACTCTGCATGTTGGTGTATAGACATTTGAAGCTTTGTTTGTCCTCACCTATTAATTTACTGACAATTTTTCTGTGGGTCCCATTCTCTCTCTCAGCTTTTCCTCTAGAATTCTCATCCTTCTGTTTAAAGTTTGCTATTGGACAGATGTCTGAAATATCATCTCCAACCCCTCAAGTATTTAGTTTAAAGCCCTCTTGATCATAATTGGCACACTAATTTAATTTAATTAGGTATTTATACCCCGCTCTTCAGCCACAAAGGCTATCAGAGCGGCTTACAAATTGTTAAGCAATATCAATTTACGCATCTACACTGCATTAAGCAGTTTCCAATGTGTATTATCTAATTGCCCCCACAAGCCAGGTACTCCTATGAAAGGATGGAAGGCTGAGTAAACCTTGGAATCGAAATTGCAACGTGGTGACTTGCAGTACTGGCATTTAACCACTGTGCCACTAGGGCTCCGTCACTACTACCTCATAATACTGTTGCTTGGCCACAAGTATTCGGTTTTCATCTGTGAAATCTTTGATGATATGTGATTAAACAACAGATAAATGAATAATATTCAAGGGGGCTTACAACAAAATAGTACAAAAACAATGAAAACATGAAAGGTATAAAAGCATAAAAAATTAAAATAGAATCTTTAAAAATTATATACCATGAAAAATATATACAGCATACATCCATTTAAAAGACTTTCCTGCAACAAGTATGGTCAGTTGCCAAAGGCCTGCCTGAATTTTACAAAAAGTCTTTGCCTGATAGCACAAAGACAACAGGTATGGAACCAGCCTAGTCTTCCTTGGTTGGAAGCTCCAGAGCCCAGGAGCAGCCCCTTCATCCCCATTTCACCCTCTTCTTGCCCATTCAGTCAACCTAAAGAGATTGTTTGGACTACAAAGTCCCAAGAAGGATGCTTTCCAGCTTGGGTGAATAGGAGACAAAACAGTTCAGTAAGTAATTAGGCATATGTTGATGCACACTGGGGCAAAAATATCTGAACTGGAACTGGCAATCACTCATTATGGGGTTGTGGTGGATAGCTGTATGACAGAGATGGGGAATATGTCACTTTCCATATGCTGTTGAAATGCAGCGTCTATCAGTCTTAGCCAGCATCTCTCCATGCTAAGAGATGATGGGAGCTTCAGTTGAAAAAAGTTTGGAAGGCCAGATGTTTCCTTTTCCTGCTGTAGAAAAAGTTCAGATCAGGACACCATAGAGAGGAAAATAAAATCTTTACTAGGGATTAGTGAGAAAGGGACTGAAAACTGTATCAGGAGATTATCAGACATCCTTAATACCTCAGGACAGGGACACCAAAGAATCGCGAAAGGGCTTCCCTTTCAGACGATGCTGTCCCTGTCCCGAGCTGCTTCCATTCTGTTCCATCCCCATGCTTTTTTATTGACGGAATAAGCCGTCAGTAGATCACCTGTATAGTTTCTGCAATGGGAATCACAGGTATGTGAAAAAGTGCCCCGTTTCTGTGGCATGATGCCAGCCTCACTGTGAGGGTGATCGGGACATCCAGGTAAGTGACAGCCTTTTTTGTACCCTCCCCGGATTACTTGGGGTTTTTAAAGTGTGTTTAGGTGCTTAGGTTAACTTGCTGATGTTTATTTTTAGTTTTATTTTTGAATTTTATGCGCGATTCCAGCCTCACTGGGAGGTCCATGCCAAACACTTCCAGATGTGATCAGGACATCCAGGTAAGTGACAGCCTTTGTTGAACCCTCCCTGGGTTACTTGGGGTTTTTAAAGTGTGTTTAGGTGCTTAGGTTAACTTGCTGATGTTTATTTTTAGTTTTATTTTTGAATTTTATGCGCGATTCCAGCCTCACTGGGAGGTCCATGCCAAACACTTCCAGATGTGATCAGGACATCCAGGTAAGTGACAGCCTTTGTTGAACCCTCCCTGGGTTACTTGGGGTTTTTAAAGTGTGTTTAGGTGCTTAGGTTAACTTTTTGACGTTTATTTTTAGTTTTATTCTTGTATTTTATGCGCAATCGTCTTCTTGCGAGAACAGCCAGGATTTAGTTTCCAGGAAGTTAATGAAGCTCTGCTCGTGCTTCATTCATGCCTGGGCTGCTGGAGGGGACAGAGGGACTTTTTATTCTGCAAAAAAGAGGAGACAAGCAGGCCAGCTGTGGACAATCATGTGCGGGCAAGGACCCCCCCCCACTCAAATCTTTCTCATCACTGTCACTGTTTCTTTGTTCATCCCTTCTGTCAGATCCCTCTGTCATGGCTGGAAGGGCAGTTGGTTTCTCGTATTTTGCTGCAGACAGCCTTTGGTGAAGAGGAGCCAAAGAAGGCAGGCAAAAGATGAGAAAGCAACTGCCCCTCTAGCTGTGGTGGAGGGATTCAGAGAGGGTGATGACCAGGGCAGAGCCCACTTTCAGGATGACCAGCTGGCAATGTAGGAAGGCTGGTTGAGGGCAAAAGGGAGCAAGCAGTCAGTAGTGCTCCTGCTGCATCACCAGGTGATGTTCACCCCTTGTGGAAATGGGGAGTGAACAAACAGCAGCAATTATGAGGATGATTTGGGGGGTTTGTTGCCTGCCCTTGGATCTTCTTCGTGGTCTCTGTGAATCACACAGTTGGGTTACTCCTGCGCCTGCGCAGAGCTTCGGAAACTTCTAGAATCGCTAGGCAGAATGTGCTTTGATACATTTTTGGCGGTAACTCCGCCCATCCTAACGGTCCCTTATAAGGGCTTCCCGCCTAAAATCCCCTCAGTTCCTTTCTTTCCGCCGCGTTAGCAGCTTAAGGAACTTCTGTGCGCTAGGTGTTTGTTTGTTTGAAATTGTTGGTATTTGACTTGGCTTGCTTTTTGGACGACGTTTTCTTCACTACCCCTAACGGCTTTGTTATCTAACTCTTGTATTTGGCTTTGACCACTTCTTCTGGCTTCGACTACGATTTCTGCTCGCTCCTTCGGCTTGTCGCTACTTCGGCTCTCTGTTACGGACTTTGGACTGGCTTGACGACGCTTCTTTCCTTGACGATTTGTGTGGTACTGTAATTTCTGATGGCTTCTAAAGGGGCATTTAAGCGGTGCGTGATTTGCCAAGCGAAACTCCCCAGTGCGGATGGGCATTCCCGCTGTTTGATTTGTTTGGGCGAGTCTCACAATGTCGACGCTTGCGTCCATTGTAAAGCCTTTACCCCACAGGCCAGGAAGCATAGGCTCTCACGCCTTAAATCCTTCTTATATGAAAAGGCCTTGTTCCCGGCCGCACCGCCTGCCTCTGCGTCGGCTCCTCCATCGGAGTCTCGGGGCCGTGAAAGATCCCGGTCCCCACCTTCATCTGGCCAGAAGCGCCGTCGGTCTCGAAGCCCGTCGAGGCGTCGTTCCACTGCGTCGGACCCCGAGGCTCTACACTCCACCCATCGACGTGTATCCTCGGATTCGACTCGAGACCGTTTGGTGAAACCTACCGAGCCAGCTCCTTCGACCTCTAAGCAGGCTTTGGGTGGAAAGGAACCCTCTTCCACTGACACTGTCTTGCCCTCGGAGCCTGCTAAGAAGAAGAAAAAGGAGAAGCATCTCTCCAAACATTCGGAGGGCAGGAAAGACAAAGACAAGAAAGCCAAGCAGGCGGAACGTGCGGTTCCACAAGTCCCCCCTCGGGATCCGAAGGGTTCGGATGAGGCGTTTCTTCGCCCTCCACCTCCACCTACTCCGGATGTGGCAGTCCGTGAGTTGCGTACCCCTCCTCGACCTTTGGATGTTGTGACTGTTGAGCTTTCCCCTGCCGTGAGTGTTGCGAAGCGGACGGAATCATCACCAGCCCTAGTTGTGTCACGGGACCAACTTCTCCGACGTCATTCTTCGGATGTCGACGTGGAGATTGTCGAATCCGAAGACCTGCCTCGGCCTCTCACTTCTTCCATCAGAGAGGATGTGCCTGCTTATTCTGCATATGACTTGGCCCGTTCCATCTGCAGAATTCACCTGGGCTCTCCGTCGGGGTCACAGATCTTTAACCCCAGAGGAGATATTATTGAGATACCGCAATCCTCGCTCCCGAGACCGCGCTCTGGTTCTCCGGTGATTTTGGATGTCGCTACACACCGAGACGCTACTGTTCAGGTTTCTCCACCTGAGCACCGCCCTCTGCCACGGACTCCACCAACCCCGCAGCTTCGCTCTCTGACGCCGATTCCACCTAGAAGTCGTTCGCCTGACGCATCTTCATCTGAGTCAGTCGCTTCCTCGGACTTCTACAGACCATATTTACCATCTCCAAAGTCAGAGCTGATGGATGACGATTCCTCCTCCCCAACGGATGATGTCCGAGCCTTTGGGGAGCAGATGGTTAGGATGGCACACGCCTTGGACTTGAAGTTCGAGGAGCGTCCAGCTGATCCTGTGGATCCCATCTTTCAAAGAATCCAGTCAAAAGCTCCACCAGCTGCAGTCATACCAGTCTTGCCCTCCTTGCTGAAGCTAGCCCAAGGGTCTTGGGAAAACCCTTCATCGATACAATCCACGTCCAGAAAGATTGACAGGTTGTATAGAGTGGGTGGAGAGCATGTCGACTGGCTGCAAAACCACCCGAAACCGAACTCGGTGGTTGTAGAGGTGGCTCAAAACAGAAGGCAGCGCCGGCCCCTATCTTCCCCTCCGGATCCTGAGGGTAGGAAGCTCGATATCGTCGGAAAGAAGATATACTCGGCGGCTGGGTTGAGCTTCCGTATCGCTAACTACTTTGCTTGCATGGGAGCATACCAGCAAGTGCTATGGGAGCGAATGAATCTCTTGATTAAGGATCTCCCTGAAGAACGGCGCAGGATGGCGGAGGCCATACAATCCGAGGCACAATCTCTTGCAGGCCTTCAGATGAACTCGGCCAGACACATGGCAGACTGCGCTGCGAAAGCCATCGCGGGTTCGGTAGCCCTGAGACGACATGCTTGGCTACGTTCTTCTGGCCTCACGCCGCAGGCGTCAGCGACTATCGAAGACCTCCCTTTTGACGAGTCGGGCTTATTCAACGGTTCTACCGACGACAAGCTCGAATTCGCTCAAAAGATGAGAAATACGGCCAGGAAGTATGGTATGGGCTCCACCTCCACGTACCAGTACCGGTCCAGAGGGAGGTTTCCATGGCAGGCTTCACCATTTGGCCAACAGCCCAGGCGGGGGTATTTGGGTCAGACCTACCGGCGTTCCCGTTACGTCCCTTCCACATCGCCAGCCTCTTCGGTGAGGAGTCAGGGCTCGGGCTCCAGGCACCGACAACAGCCACGGCAACGGCCCAGGGACCAAGGTCGAAGGAAATTCTAACCCTCCTCTCTGATGATCTCTTTGTTTTTCCTTAGACTCCTCTCTTCAGAGATCGACTGTCCAACCACCAAGACGCCTGGTTCTCAGTGACTTCAGATCGATGGGTGCTCCAAATCATCCAAACAGGCTATTGGATAGAGTTCGACACTTTGCCTCCGACGGGACGGGTTCGCTCAACACCGCCCTCCCCTCCCCTCCTCAAGGAGGTGGACACTCTGCTGCAGAAAGGGGCCATCGAACCCGTCGACCCAGCTCTTCATCACCTCTGCTTCTTCTCGAGGTACTTTCTGGTCGACAAGAAAGATGGCGGGTTCCGTCCGATTCTCGATCTTCGCGGGGTGAACAAGTACATAACGCCAAGAAAGTTCAGGATGGTGACCTTAGCTTCGATCCTTCCACTTCTGCGGCAAGACGACTGGTTCGCATCCATAGACCTGAAGGACGCCTACTTTCATATCGGGATCCACCCTGCTCACAGGCGCTTCCTGGCGTTTCAGGTCGGGATCGACGTCTTCCAGTTCAGAGTTCTCCCCTTTGGTCTCTCCACCGCTCCTCGTGTCTTCACGAAATGTATGGCAGTAGTGGCGGCCTTTCTCCGCCAGCAGGGCGTAGAAGTTTTCCCTTACATAGACGACTGGTTGGTTGTTGCACAGACTCGTCATCAGCTCGAACTCGATATTGGCCTCTCCTTAGATGTCTTAGGTTACCTGGGACTTGTTGTCAACATCGAGAAATCCCAACTCTTGCCAACGCAAGTGATTCATTTCATTGGTGCACGTTTGAACTCTTTAACTGCAACAGCCTACCTGCTGCGAGACCGCTTCGACACTCTACGCTCCCTAATCTACACCTGCCGTCGATCAAGAAGGCTTCCGGCACACTCAGTCCAGGTGCTTCTCGGTCACATGGCCGCTACGACTTATGTGATTCGACTTGCCAGACTGCGATTCCGACCTCTCCAACATTGGTTTCTGCAGGTATTCGACCCTCTTCACGATCTTCCAAACAAGATGCTCACGATGCCGAGAGCGGTCCTGAGGTCACTGGATTGGTGGTTGGTTCCGGACAATGTCTTGGTGGGCATGCCCTTCGACCCTCCGCAACCGGACACCTCTTTGACAACAGATGCGTCGATGCAAGGTTGGGGAGCGCATCTCGACTCCTACGAGATCCGAGGCGCATGGAGCATGGAGGAGCAAATCCTCCACATCAACGTACTGGAGCTTCTTGCAGTTCAGAAAGCGTTGAGGGCCTTCGAACCCCTGGTAAGGGGCAAGTCGGTACTGGTACTGACGGACAACACGTCGGTTATGTACTACATAAACAAGCAGGGAGGCACGAGATCCCCGCAACTTCTTCAACTCACGCTGGACATATGGGAATGGTGTGTGACAAGAAAGGTGTTTCTCCAATCCATCCATCTCCCAGGGGAAGAAAACACTCTTGCCGACGGACTGAGCCGTTCGAGCATCTCCATCCACGAGTGGCAACTCCACACGTCGGTCACTCTTCGCTTATTTCGAACATGGGGGTTCCCTCAGGTGGACCTTTTTGCTTCCCCCGAGAACGCCCAGTGTCCCCAATTCTGTTCGAGGTACCCAGCTCCGAACTCGAGAGGAGACGCGTTCCTGTTTCAATGGTCGGGCCCGTTACTCTACCTGTTTCCCCCGTTCCCGTTGCTGACAAGAGTGATCTCCAAGCTGCGTCGGGACAAAACGAATGCTATCCTCATTGCACCATGGTGGCCCCGGCAACCGTGGTTTGCAACCCTGCTGCGCTTGTCGAATCGCCGTTTCATACGCCTTCCATCCCGTCCAGATCTACTCACCCTTCAGGAAGGCAAGGTCAGACATCCCGACTTGGACTCTCTAAACCTGACTGCCTGGAGGTTGACCCTGTGACTCTCCCCTCGGATTCGACCCCCTCGGGTCCATCTTCGGTACCGAGACAACCTGCGTCTCTTCACCCAGACGTACAAGCTGTCATCGATGCGGCAAGGAGACCGTCCACCAGAAGGTCTTACCACTATAAGTGGAAGAAGTATGAAAGCTTCTTGGCATCCCGAGATCCAGCCCCTGCCCAATTCTCCATCCTGACAGTCCTCGAATTTCTTCTCCACCTGTCTTCTGCGGGCCTGTCCCTGTCTTCGATCCGGTGTTACCTGGCGGCCATCTCTACTGAATTCCAGACGAGAGGTCTTCCTTCCCCCTTTGTGGACGTCACGGTGAAGAGGTTCTTGAAGGGCTTTGCGAACCTCCATCCCCCGGTGATTGAGCCGACACCGGCGTGGAGCCTCGAACTGGTGCTTTCACAGCTGGTCCGCCGACCGTTCGAGCCGATGGCTTCCACAGATCTTCGACTGCTTTCCTGGAAAACGGCATTCCTTGTGGCCATCACTTCGGCGCGTCGAGCTAGTGAGCTCTGTGCCTTGAGGTCGGATCCTCCCTATACGGCTTTCCACAAGCACAAAGTGGTCCTCCGTCCAGATATCTCCTTCTTACCGAAGGTGGTTTCCAGCTTTCATCTGAATCAAACCATTACTCTCCCCGCTTTGATGCAGGATCCGAAGGATGATTTTGAACGCACCATTCATCTGATGGACGTTCGGAGGGCTTTGGCTTTCTACATTCAGCGGACTGCGTCCCACAGAAAGTCTCCCAAACTGTTTGTATCGTATGCCGACTCGAAGCTGGGAGAGCCCATCTCTTCACAGAGACTATCCAAGTGGGTGACATCGACCATCGCCCTTTGCTACGAAATGGCCAAGAAACCCCTGCCTTCTCGAATTCGAGGACACTCTACGAGGGCTGTCTCTACCTCGACAGCTTTTCTCTCTGGAGTGCCTCTAGAGGACATTTGCAGAGCTGCAACCTGGTCGTCACCTTTGACTTTTATATCTCATTATAGACTTGATTCTCGCTCTAGGGCTGATGCGGCCTTTGGGAAGGCTGTGTTGTTATCTTCTATACAATGAGTGAGTGTCTTGGTTGCCAAGTCATTGCTGTTACCTGTTTTGTTTATCTCAAATAATAATGTGCTTTTAGTATTTTACTCTCAGATGGTTGTTCTGTATGTTACATAGGTGTAGGACATACCCACCTCCTGGATGGAAGCTTGCCAGTCTACACCCAACTGTGTGATTCACAGAGACCACGAAGAAGATGGACAGGTTGCTTACCTGTAACCATGGATCTTCGAGTGGTCTTCTGTGAATTCACACAGACCCGCCCATCCTCCCCTCTATGTCCTATTACATCATATCAACATGCTTAATGTTCCTGATGCTGCATATTGCGGCGTCATTCAAGGAACTGAGGGGATTTTAGGCGGGAAGCCCTTATAAGGGACCGTTAGGATGGGCGGAGTTACCGCCAAAAATGTATCAAAGCACATTCTGCCTAGCGATTCTAGAAGTTTCCGAAGCTCTGCGCAGGCGCAGGAGTAACCCAACTGTGTGAATTCACAGAAGACCACTCGAAGATCCATGGTTACAGGTAAGCAACCTGTCCTTGTCTGCACCCGAACCACTTGTCTCCTCAAAAGAAGATGGAGAGGAGAAGGAAGAGACATGTAGGCAGGCTGCAGGCAACTGAGGGTAGGCGGGTGGGAGATGAAGAGTACATCCAGAGAGAGCCTACTGTAAAAGAAGCACCTCTGCTCTCCCCACCAAGGCAGGGATGTGCCAAAGAGTTGCCTTCAGTGAGGAGAGTGGAGGAGGTCAGTGCTTCTTTTAGGTTCTCTCTGGACAGACTATGGTGACAGCTTAGTCCATCCGGGAAGAGCCTACTATAAAAGAAGCACCAACCCACCTCTGCTCACCCCATTGTGGCAGGGAAGCTCCAAAGAGCCACTGCCACCGCCATTATTTTGAGCAGACTACAAAAGCCCCCATATAAATTGGCTCAGGTTTTTTTGTTCCATTTTTGGCATACCTTTTTTTACTTATGCACAAGTCTATACAGGCATGTGTAGGCAAGTGTCACTATGCACACAGAGCAAATTTTAGCATGCCAGTATAAGAACCTCAAATATGGGATAGTCACCTTGATCTGGTATCATTCCTTGAGCCCAACTGATAAAGAAGTAATTAACACAGGAAACGACATCAGCTCATTGTCTGCATCCAAGGTGATTTTCTATCTTCAAAGGAAAACAGAGCTTCAGGGGGATAAATTGACTTTAGCTCCCATAATTCCCCAGTCAATGTGCCCAGTAGTCTAAAAAAGCAAATTTTTCAAGTTCTGGCCAGAAGAAAGAAGGAAGAAAGGGATGAGATATCCACAGCAATTTGAATCTACAAATTCATTCCTAAGAATAGGGTAACTGCATTAACTTGCAAACCAACTCTTAAAGGACATCTTCGTCTACATATCCATATATTTCAGACTCTAATAACAGTAATGCACTTTATTTGCATTCTTCCAACACCAAGCAGCTGTAGCAAAATAATGGATACCCTGCTCATGAAAAGTAGGGGGCAAAAAGCCATTTTTAATTAGCAAAGTTTTCATAGGCTTGGAAAAGTATTAAAACACATGCCTCTCTGGCTTTTCTTCGCAAACGAAGATTCAGGAAGGACTCATCCCGCGCCTTCTGCAAGCGCGCTGATGACTAAAAAGGCCAATCCGAGATAAACAAGTCCGGTTGCAAAAAGTGCAGCAGAAGGTCTCCTTGGGTGATGTTTTTGGGTTGTGATTCTTTCTGCGTTGTCGTTTCTCTTCAAGACTTGTTCGTCGTGAGTTCTCAAATAAGGCTGCAGCATTGTGGATAGTGCGTCTCCATGCCTCCCGATGTGAGGCCAGGGCGGACCACCGTTGGTGATCAATCTGGCCAAGCCTGAGATGTTGTTTCAGGGAGTCCTTGTATCGCTTTTTTGGAGCGCCCCTCCCACGCTGACCCGTGGCGAGTTCACCGTAGAGTAGTATTTTTGGGAGGCGATGGTCCTCCATCCTAGAAACGTGCCCTGCCCAGCGCAGCTGTGTTCTCAATATCATGGCCTCAATGCTGGTGATCCCTGCTTGTAAAAGAAATATGCACTATTTCTTTTAGTCAACTGCCTTGTTTCTGATTATATGATCACAAAATATTCTTCTCTTCCTAGAGTGATATGTACTTCTACTACCATGGTAACTATTTTGCTTCTATTTCAGCCATATGGTGTTATTCCCTATTTCCCTTTGCTTATTACACTGATAATGCCTGCCTCATATTCAGAAGAGATTTAGGAGGACACTGTTTAGGTGCTTGCTTCTTTCTTAAATGTCAGAATCAGTCTGAGCTGCCTACATTCTCCTTTAAAATAAGGTTTAAAACATAATGTAAATTAATTGTTCTACCACCTCAAATACGCATTTGGGAGAAGATACTTGCAATCACCCTGATATATGATATTTACATTCACAGTGTAATTCTAAGGTGGTAGGCACACTTTGGGACAAGCAGTTCTCCACATAAATGAAGAATGGATAATCCCATGAGAACTGCACTGCATGCCACAGGAACTTGAATTTTGGCCACTGAAACAATTGCTCTTCGAAATATCCCTGAAGAAAGCCACAGAAATGGAATCCCACCCCAGAATGGAAGGGGGGAAAAAAACTATAATAAATGTCTTCTGGATGGAGTGAGGGTGAAATTAACCCCATCTGGAATTTGAAGAACGTGTTTTCTGTACCTTGGGGCTTGTCTTTACAAGTTGATATAATGTGGATTGCTGCGCATTAACACAAAATCGCAGCAGCGTTCATTTGTCTCCACAGTTTTTTGGCAAGATTGCTGGTATGTAAAGTTATCCATGTTTGGAGTTCACACGCAGCCATGCCTGCGAATCAAGATGGTGGTTGGGAGTGAATTACTCACGTTATTCTCCACAAGCTGCTGCTGCTGCACAGATTTTTTTAAAACTTTCAATCTAAGGTGCTCATGTGTGATCTTCCAAAGAGATCACACATACCTGTTTGGTCATCTCAGAGCTGCAAAAATTATGCAAAAAACTATCGCTACAGCGAAACTCCAAAATGGTGCTTCTGGCCACTTTGTTGCCAGCAAGTCCTACACCCACTCCCCACGCACATCCAAACAATCAGCTTTCTGCTTCTGGAATCTGGAATGTGCTGCGCTGCAAATTGGTTGTCCAAATGGGCAGTAATGAGCATTTCCCATGTTGTTGCTTTTTTAAAAAAAGTTTGGGGAAAAGCCACAAAGGCTTTTCTTGTTCAGTTTTTGGCTGTCCTCCTTCCAAAAACAGCAAATCACCGCAGGATCTCGTTAGGAGAAAAGATATTCTCCTCAAAGTCTATGAATAGCTTTTCCACCATCTAGACATCCTGATCTTAAGATAGACTTAGGAGAGCAAGATGAATGACCAGAAAAGCAGCAAATCTTGTCAAACCAGAACATGTTTTATAAATGTATAGGGATATTGGAGAAGATAATTTTTGAGTCTCACAGGGAGGGGAAGAACTGTCACTTGCTGGTTGTCCCCATTGATCACTAGTTGACAAAAATCATAGAAATCATAGAAATCATAAAATCATAGAGTTGGAAGATGTTGCAAAGCAGGCATAGAAATATATAAGGGCCTCATCAGTTTCAAGTAGGTGGATTCTTAATGGAAGACAAAATATTGTGCTCCAATTAGTGAAAGTGCTTTAGTGAAGCCAAGGAAAGAACTGTGTCAAATCCACTGCATTCTTCAACCTTTGGAGTTTGGGCTTCGCTAGGATGGAGGAGTCAAATCCAAACTGACTTTTCTTGTACCAAATGTAGATATGAGTGGGACCAGTTGAGGTTCTGACTGAGAGCACACAGGTTGTCTGAACTGGAACTTTCATGTATCAGAAAGGAACCTTCCAGAGCAGAGTTTAGAAGCTTCCTTGTTTCAGCAGAGAGGGGACCCCAGTACCACCCTGCCCCAAAGAGAAAACAAAATCAAGCAAGATCCAAGTTGCTAGATTGAAGAAAAAAAAAAGTAGAAAGTGACTTTTGGTTGTAGTCCTGTCAGAATCAGTCCCAGCCGTGACATTTTCCTACCAAATTCAATTCTGTTGTATCACTTTGTGGTTAATTGTATTTGCATTCCTCTGTAGCTGTTAATGATTATGTAGTCTAATGGTAGAAAGGAAGTATGTGCTCTATGTCTGTAACTGTCTGATAACTCTGGCACCTGGACGTTGCTCTGGGGAAAGTGGGCTGAGCCCAGGTATGGTGGGAACTGAGGGTGGGGATGTTGGATAGCCAATGACTGTATAATCCACTAGAATTTGTAGATTGTAGAGTGCTTTTAGTTTGCTGCTTGATAGTTAGGTTTCATTCTGAGCAACGAACTTGTAGGGTTAGCTCTTTGGATTACTGTGAAAACAAAGTTTTCTGTTTTTATCTCTGAGACTGCTGGTCACTGAGTCTGGAGAAGTCAGTACATGACAAATCCACAAGAATGTGGATTCAACCCACTTAAATAAAGGGGGGGCAGTTTTACAGATTTTTGATACCACCACCATCACTCCAACTCTCTAGAACTATTTTAAAACTAAACCATTCAAATTCTAAGTGGCAAAAGTCACAGTACACACCTTGAGTCTGACAGGGCTAATCACTTACTCATCAATTGGACAGCAGTTGTGAAAGTTTCAGGAAGATTCAGGAAGGACTCATCCCACGCTTTCTGCAAGTGCACTGATGACTAAAAAGGCCAATCTGAGACAAACAAGTCCGGTTGCAGAAAACACAGCAGAAGGTCTCCTTGGGTGATGTTTTTGGGTTGTGATTCTTTCTGCGTTGTCGTTTCTCTTCAAGACTTGTTCGGCGTGAGTTCTCAAATAAGGCTGCAGCATTGTGGATAGTGTGTTTCCATGCCTCCCAATGTGAGGCCAGGGCAGACCATTGTTGGTGATCAATTTGGCCGAGACTCAGATGTTGTTTCAGGGGGCCAGTTTACACAGCAGATTTATTGCGGCAACTTGCGGTTTAATTATTTTCCGCAGCTGTGCCAGTCAGGTTTTTTTTCTAATTATGTCGCTTTGAAGTTCAGACTTGAATAAGTGTGGGGGGTGTGGCTCTGTGTGTCTCTGTAAATCTGCCTGTAAATGAACTCACTCCATAAAGCAGAGGGAGAGTAATCTCTCTGCTAAAAGACCTTGCTGCCATGCTGTGGATCGCAAGTTTTTCCAGCTGCTCTCTCTCTCTCTGTCTCTCTATTGCCCCCTCCCTCCCTCCCTCCCCCAAGCAGAGAGAGAGAGAGAGGGAAAATAGCAGTTCAGCTTGCTACCGCCCTTTGTGAAATGGTTTCTTTCCCTCCCCCGTGCACAGGATAAAAGTGACGAACGAGCTATGAGTACACACACACGAGGCCAAAACATGCTGGCCTTTTCTACTACTGAAACAACCATCTTTTGGCCAACTGGAATACCACCCATTGGCTTGTTAAATGGGACTTGCTAAATCAGCAGTTGTGCTGAGTCCACTGATTCTGTAGGTTTGATGTAGTTTAATTGTTTTTTTAAACTTTTTTTTTATCGTCAGTTTTTTAGCTGTATCTTGTTTTAACCTTTTTGTGAGTTGCTTTTAGTCCCCTGTCAATAGGAAGGTGGAATATAAATTAAATAAATTTGTAAGCCGCTCTGATAGCCTTGTGGCTGAAGAGCGGGGTATAAATAAATAAATAAAAAATAAAAAATTACATACTTTCAAAACAGCAGAGGATGAGAAGGAATGCTCCCTGAATGAAAGTTGTTGGGAATCCTTTTTTTTTTTTTTTTTTGCAAACTGGCTCGCAAAATAGTAGACAGGATTTTTGCAAGTTTCTTCTCTAATGGCTACTGTCTTTGCCTCCTCCCTGCCCCTCTTTTAAGCCCACCCCTGCATCATCAACCAATCACAATGCAGCTGTGCTTTAACCCTTAGCAGAATGCTAGTTTACACTGCCAATAAAGCACTACATTGCAAATATTCCTGCAAAAATAGCGACATGCCCTGCCACGCTATATTTGGGTGTTTTACCTTCCCCCCTTCTGAATGAGGCGATGCTGTGCTGCGATCCGTGGGAACTATGATCTATCTTAGCGGTATATTTAGGGGAATATTTGCCCGTGTAAACGACCCCAGGGAGTCCTTGTATCGCTTTTTTGGAGTGCCCCTCTAACGCCGACCTGTGGCGAGTTCACCGTAGAGTACTATTTTGGGGAGGCGATGGTCCTCCATCCTAGAAATGTGCCCTGCCCAGCGCAGCTGTGATATCAATATCATGGCCTCAAAGATCCTTGCTTGCTCAAGGACAGCAACATTCCTCACATAGTCAATCACACAGACCTCACTGAACTACAAACCCCAGCATTCCACAGGAAGCAGCCAGAGCAGTTAAAGAACAATAATAGCGCTACAACAGTGTAATGCCATAAAGCCCTGACCAACACAACCCACCAACCACCAAAGGATTTTTTTTAATAGAGGCGGCGGCTGCCCCCTAGCGTTCCCCGGCGTCAAGAGCAGGCTGTTTTGGTCCCGAGGCTTTGGTTCCGCCCCCTCCGGCCGAGGATTGGCCGCGGCTCTCTCTCTTTGATGTGCGCTGTCAGTCACGCGCCTCTTGGCCCTTCCTGGCGGCGGCGGAGGCGAGGGGCGTGCGCGAGCGGCGGGCTGCAGGTGAGGAGGCGGGCGGCGGGTTGGCAGCCGCTAAAGCGGGGAGAGGAGGGCGGCGGCAAAGGCAAATGGAGAGGCGGCTGAAGAGGCTGAGGGAGGGAGGTGGCCGGGACGGGGAAGGCGTTGAAAGAAGCCTGTTTCTCCCCCTAGGTTTGTGGGGGGGCCTGACCTGTCGCGAGGAAGATGAAGGAATGAATGCGCGTCGAGGGAGCGAGGAGTGATTTGGAGTCGCCTTCGTCAAGGAGGAGGAGGGTGGTGGTGCTGTTGAAGGACTCCGCTGCGGGCTCCTGCTCTTTGGAGTAGGTAGGAGGAACGGGGTTGCAAAGCTTCGCCAGGACCGGTTTAAGGAATTTTGGGGAGCGTCCTGCAATGCTTTACTTTGGGGCGCCCATATGTTTATCTCCAGTCAATGTAATCTAACTCAACCTAAGCTATTCACAGTACAGGAAATTCAGATTATTACTAATAATGTTTTTGCAGGAAGAGGGTTACTACGGGGCCCTCCACAATGATGCCCCCCCTGCGGATGCTGACGCCAATAGTGCCTTAAACCGGCCTTGAGCTTCGCCCAACCTAAATGCACAATAAGGCTCAGCTTTGGGCCCCAGTGACTTACCTTATATGCTTCTTTCCTGGGTCTTGCACATTATATGCAGCCAAGTTATTTACTTTCTGCATGGAAAGCCTTAATACAGGGGTTCTTCACCCTTTCTTGACCCCCTTTAAATATCTTTTCTTGCTGCAGACCCCCAAGACTTAAAACCCTAGCAATAATGCCTGATGACAATAACAATACAGTTACACCATCCATGGAACCTTCCCTCAGAGGCACTGGAAGGTGAGGGAAGAAGACTTTTCTGCTGCTTCCTGCAAGTTTGTGGCTGTGTCGGATTGAATGGCAATGCACAGGCCAAGCTAGCCGGCCAGCCTTTGCCTTGGCATCTGTCATGTGGGCTGAGCAGCCTTCAATCTTTTGCAGACCCCCTGTGAGGACATTGCGACCTCTCTGGGGATCCTTGGACCACAGGTTAAGACCCACTAATAAATTAAACCACAGGTTATTCCCAAGTGAAGATCTGCTGAGAACTGCAGCTGGGTACCAACACTACTTGGGAGCCATCCCTGGTGGGGTCATGTGGAAGCTACTTTATTAGAAAATTGCAGCCCCAGTTGGGGTTAAATCTTGTGGGTAGTGCTAACTAGGGTAGCCCAATGCAGTTCAATCTGTAGTGGGTCTGGTTTAGTTAAAATGGGATTTAGCCTCTTCAGCTAAATCAAGGGGCTACTGTACTTAGCACTACCCATTGAAAATGCCTAGGGCTACACAGCTGAATTGAGTTGGCAGTAACTAGGATATCCATGCTAATTTAAAATGCCCTCTCCCATCCTGCAAGAGTCCAAGAGCACTTTCACACTATACAATGATAGCACTTTGGTTCTACTTTAACTGCCATAGTTCCGTTCAGTGGAATACTAGGGTTTGTAGTTTGGTGTGAGGTGCTAAATGTCTCTGGTTGAGGATTCTAAATACCTTATGAAACTACAAATCCCAGGATTCCATAGGATGGAACCATGGCAGTTAAAGTAGAATCAAAGCACTATAATTGTGTGGTGTGAAAGGGCCCAAGACAAACCAAAAGGCCTCTGCTCTAAAATTCCAGGAGAGGTCTTTATGGTGATATGCTTAGTTCTTTATGGGAGCAAGTCCTTTCTGCTGGTCTGGTATTTCATTGCAAAATAAGAATGAATCAGTTACCCCTTTCTATTATAGGTTTGAGGCTTTTAGTCATGGCTGCCCCCCCTTTTTTTAAATTACCTGTTTTGGGAGTGATTCCATGATGACAGTATAGGTAGCTTAACCTGAACATGGAAAAATTACTTTTGGGCTAAAGCTTCCTGAGCCCCCTAGCCAGCATGGCCTCTGACCATGCTGGCTGGCAGGATTTAGGAAGTTTTAGTTCAAAAAACAACTGGGTGTATTTCTACTTTATGGGAACTGGAGACATTGTTGAGTTCAGGGATGCCAACTTTGGGCTCTGGTCCTGAGCTCTATGTTCTTCAGCAAGCCTTCTTTTGTGATTGTAGTGACAACCGTGAAGTAAAAGGGATGTAACATTCCAAAGCAAATGGAGCCAGTATTAGTTTGGAACATAATGACTGTGTTTCATGAGGATTCTTTCCCATTCCTTCAGTGGTTTGACAGGGAAGATCCTAGCTCAGAGCTCCACTCAGCCAACAACTCCTCAGGCTGTTGTAACAATCAGAATAAAATGGGGCACCCTCCTTGTATATAGCAGCCTTCCTCAAATTGATCTCTCTCAGATGTGTTGTATTGCAGCTTCTGTCATCTCTGTTGTGCAGGTGTACACCCACAGACACATTGAAAGGAAGCATGGGTTTCCACAGAAAACACTGTAGCTGATGTCTTAGGGCAGGAATGGGATTCCAGAAGTTTTAAAAAGTTGTTAGCATCGCTAATGGTGAGTGATGCTGGGAATAGTAGTTCAACAGCATCTGGAGGGACAAATGATTCCCCACCCCTGTCCTAGTGTGTCATACAGACATAGCTGTAAAACCCAGAATCCACAAAAGAACGATACCTTTATTGGCCAAACAAAATACATGGGCCCATGGTTACACAGGAGACAGGGACACCCTGGATCCCAAGAGGATCCTTTTCCCAGGTGGAGGGCACTGAATTTCTCAAGAAGTCTCTGTTGCTAAAGTTGGCCAAAAAGGGGGAGTGGTCTCTGCTTGCATTGAGATCCAGCCAGATCAACTGAACTACAACAGAAAACATCTGACAGAAAATGTAGGCCTGTGACTTCAACACTGTTACTTTTCTTTCCTTCTTCTGGATACTTTTTTAACATCTTTTGCCCATTGAAGAAGCTAGTGGAGCTTCAAAAGCTTGCATGAAGTGCTTTGTGCATTTTGGTTAGCCAATAAAGGTATTATTCTTTTGTGTATTGTGTATTTTGTTTTGTTTTGCTATATGGCCAAACATACAGCTACCCCTGAATCTCTCTCTCTCTGGCTTTTCTTCGCAAATGAAGATTCAGGAAGGACTCATCCTGTGCTTTCTGCAAGCACGCTGATGACTGAAAAGGCCAATCCGAGATATGTTTCCCCTGAGTATGTTTCCTAGATATAGCTGTGTTAGTCTGGATCAGTGCACAAAGGGATCTTGTAGCACCTTTGAGACTAATTGAGAGAAAGAGGTTTGTAGCATAACTTTTCATAGACTCAGGAGATTTTCAGACTACACTGTTATAGTGTTACTATTCCACTTTAACTGCTTTGGCTTCCTGCTGTGGAATTCTGGGGTTTGTAGTTTAGTGAGGCCTAAGATCTCTCTGGCTGAGAATTGCAAATGCCCCTCCCTAAACTGCAAATCCCAGGATTCAACAGGAGGCAGCCATAGCAAATATAGTGGAATAGTAACACTATAACAGTGTTGTCTGAAAATCTAGTCAGATGCCACTTCTGATAAAGTAGACCAAGTCTACGAAAGCTTATGCTACAAACGTCTTTATTTCAGTCTCAAAGGTGCTGTGAAATCGCTTTGCATACTAGTGCGACTTAATGATTCCTTCCAAAGAAACACATACTGTTCAGGGCACCCTGTAATGCCTTGATGCGTGCAAAGGAGCAGGTTTTGTGGTCTACTAAGACTTCTGCTTATCTGCAAAATTTCACTTGGATGATAGTAATTCACCCTTTCTGAATATTCCTCCCATTGTTGCATAGTCTCCTGATATAATAAAAGAGAGTGATATGTAGTAGTAATGTTATGCAATTTTCTAATGAAAGTGTACTGGGAGAATTTACCTGTAAGTCCTGTCTGAAGACTTAGGGACGGGTGAAGAAGCTGGGATAAGCAAAAGGGATTTGCTTGAAGGGTCCACAAAGAACTTGTTCCACCAAGCTTCTTGTATCTCATTTGTTGCATTGAGACAAAGCTAACTTGTAAGCATGTTCAGAGCTTTAAAAAAAGTTACTTCCACAGTCCCATTACCAGGATAGTTGTGCTGGCTAAGGGTTCTGGAAATTGGAATCCAGAAAAAAAAGTACCTTTTTTGAACTCTGAATATTTCCCAGGATAAGGCCTGTATTTCAGTTCTGTTTAGGACAAAGGCTTCTGAAGAAGCCAGTCTCTTTTTTCAGTATCTGAAGAGAGCTCTCCTTTAATATCCCTATGACAAGATTATATTTTGTGTTTCAGATGAAATTTTATGGAAAAGGGTGTTTTCTGAAAGATGCTGTGGAGGGATATTGCACCCTTTAGAAACGGGGAACACAGGAATCTCCCTTATACTAAGTCAGACTATTGGTCCAGAGGGTAGCCTATTCCAACTGGCCATGGCTGTCCACAGTTTCAGTGGGATTTTCATATCCTTACCTAGAGATACCACTGATTCACCTTTGTACCTTCTGCATGCAAAGCATGTACAGTACAGTACTACTGAACCACAGCTCTGGCTATGCAAGTCAGTGGGAACAAACATTGTATGTAGTGGAAACTGGAGGTCCTCCTTCCCTGGCCACAGTTTTCCCTGACCTGCAAAGGCTCCAGGTACGTTGGGCTGCAACTCCCATCAGCATGACCATCTAGACCTAGGCATGGGTGAATGGCCTGCTCTGCATTCTAGATGGCCGCATGCGTGAGGTCCAAGACTCTTAGTACTGTAGTATCATCTTTGCTCTCCACTCTTTTCTTCTTTTTTGCCTTCTTTACCAATTTCTCTCTCTCTGATTTTTTTTCCAGACTGAAACAGCCTAGAGCAGACTGCATCAGTTAATAGGAGAGCAGTTAAAGAACCTCTTTCCTTGCCTATTAATCCTTTATCTTGGCTTCAGTCAGCTGTGCATCATGCCTGAAGGCTAAATACCACTTTAAAGGGTTTCATTCACCAGGATGAGGAGGACATGTGACTGGCTTATGACTTAATGAACCTCCTTATCATCCCCAGCTGTTGGGGGAAGGAGGAGGGAGGTTGGGAAGAAGAATGGTTTGTGGAAGATTGGGTAATGTGTTTTAATCTTAAAATGTTTGTTTTGGTGATTTTTTTAAAAGGTGGACTCCCCAATGAAAACAGAAGCCCCAGTCACCGTTGAGCACCATTTTCCTATGCCATGAGTAACACCACCATGCCCACCTCTGCTGGGCCAGCCAATGACTCCTTGGTGGAATATGTTTTGGTGCCATTTTTCCTTATCACCATTGTTGGTGTCATCATGGCTGTGGTGAGTGGCTTGAATTATACCAGAAGAGGTCAACATCCAGAACTTATAACAGTTGTAGAATATGTGGAATGAATTTTTCTTCAAGATAACAAATAATTCCAGCAGCATAGGTTTTTGGTGGTTTTTTTCTGGGCTGTGAGGCTGTGTTCTGGAAGAGTTTATTCCTGATGTTTTGCCTGCATGTGTGGCTGGCATCTTCAGAGAATGGTGGCATAGGGGTGTGTGAGGATACTGCATATCCTCCCACCCTAGGAACTAGACATTCAAATACACAAATATACATATCCTCGTCAACAGGGACTCAGTATATAAACCCCACACACCCCTATGCTACCATTCTCTGAAGATGCCAGCCACAGATGCAGGTGAAACGTCAGGAATAAACTCTTCCAGAACACAGCGTCATCGCCTGGAAAAAACACATGAAAAACTTACGGATGCCAGCTGTGAAACCTTCGACTTCACATATTCCAGCAGCAATTTCTCAGCAAACAGCCTTCTGGTATTACTTTTCATATATAAGTAGTTGTTGTGTGCCTTGGAGTTGTTTCCGACTTATGGTGACCCTAAGGAGAACCTATCACAGGGTTTTCTTGCCAAGATTTGTTCAGAGGGGGTTTGCCTTTGCCTTCCTCTGAGGCTGAGAGTGTGTGATTTGCCCAAGGTCAGCCAGTGGGTTTCCATTGCTGAACGGGGACTCAAAACCCTGGTCTCCAGAGTCATAGTTCAACACTCAAACCACTACACTAAGTGGGTTGGTGTAGTGTAAAATTATATATGTCGGTGAGTCCCAGTTAAGGTGGAATGAGCAACTTGTGGCCTTGCAGATGTTAGAATGAAACTCCCATAATTCTGGTTAACACTGATAGGAGCTGCAATCCACCAACATCTGGTGGGCCACAAATTTGCCCACCCTGAATTAAGGTGGTAGACAAATTCCTATTGTTTTACTTAGTATTTGTTGCTTGTCTTTATTTCTTACCAGAAACATTTCCAGATTGATCCCAGAAATAATTGAGCCCTATATTGATTAACCTGACATCTGGAACATAGTTTATAGGTGGCTTGGTTAGTTGCTGCTTCTACTTTGCCTGTTTTATGGTGAGAGGCACCGTTGACTGCTTGTAGGAGTATGATAAAGAAAGTTGGAGGAATGGATAATTTATTTATTTATTAATTATACTTATAGCTGTTCTTTCCTCAAATGAATGCTAGGGAGTGTACCTGTCTGCTCACTTTATCTTCTCAGCAACTCTGTAAGGTAGGTAAGGCTGAGAGAGAATGGTCCCCTAGTACTACTCAAGCTCCCCTAGTACGTTTCATGTTTCAGTGAGGATTCCTCATCCCAGTCTAACCACTGCACCACTGTGGCACAATTGTCTACTGTGACTGGATGAGTTTTGCCTTTTAAAAAAAATTCTGCAAGATAAAAAATGCTCTTTTCAAATTTCCCCCACCTAACATATTGTTGAGTCATGAATAGTCTTTCAAACATTCTCTTTCCCCTGTCCTGGAATATAGGTAGTTCTCACTTGCATTCAGCCTGACCATTAATTCAATCCGTGAGAAGGCTGTATATTACCGTAGGCAATCTCTGAAAGGTTCATGTGTGTGTTTACCTGGAGACATACAATCGGATGCTGGTATTAAAGATCTCCTTTCAAGGAGAGCTGTTGTACCTGGCTGTAGATATTTAACTAGCTTGCACAATTGCTCTTCAGATTTAAGGTGTGTTTTAAGATTGGCTTTCCCTTTTTAAAGTACATAGATGCCGTGAGTGGGAAGGGAAATGGCCTCTGTTTTTGTTTACTTTAAAGCAAGAAGCTGCATATGAAAGTGGTGCTTCGTAACTTGCAACATATGCATATATTTTGTAATTGGGCATCTGCACCAAAAAATAAAATAGCTAGTAAGATGTATCCCTGAGAATGCCAAGCTTATTTAAAAAAAAACCAGTGGGAATTTAAAGTATTTCTTGCTCTAAATGTTGCTGTAGTGGGCCACGGAGAAACTCACCAGTTTACCACATTAAATCTTAACCTTGTGACTGTCATTACTCTAAAAGAGCCCATAAGCTCTGGAATTAAACACAGCAGGCTTCTGCCATCATACATAACTTGGATGTTGGAATGGGATGGGCTTTCTCCAAGAAAAGGCAGATATGGACAAAGTATGCCTGGAGCCCTGTGTAGCCCCCATATGTTTTAGCCCCCCCCCCCAGCACCTCCATTTTTTACTAAAACAATTTTTTTTCCAGCAAAAAGTGCTCAGCAACTTCCTAAGGGTATGTTGAATGGCTATTTTATTATTTTTTTTAAAAAAAGTTCAAATTCTAGAAGGGACAAACCTCTAAGGTTCCATGGCAATTGTCTACTCCTCAGCAAAGAGATTGTGTTATTGTCACGTATTATCTTCTCTCCATATCTTTGCTGTCATCTGACACCAAGAGCCAGTGTTTCTAATGAGCTTAGTGCTCCCTATAATGCCTCCTGTGCTAATATCTTGTGACATTCCCATTGCTAGAAGTGGGTCTTGCAAACAAGCAAACGTAGGAGATGATTTTCCTGCTGTTGTCGTTTCTTGTGCTGCTTCTCCTTCTCTTTCTTGTTCCATGCTTCGTTCCGTATAAGAAATAATCCGCAGGCCATGTTCTCTCATAATTGTTTTCCTTCCTTTCCTTTCACATTGCAGATGATGTACATCCAGAAGAAGAGGAGGTAAGAAACTGTGCTGGGCAAGTAATTGGTTCTTGGGGAGTTTGGGTCTTCAGGCTCTTCAGAACTGAACTTTTTTCTTGTTTGGAAAAGACCTTGCTTTTTATGCAGCAGGAGAACAGAGAAGACTTTGTATCTTGCTATCAGCAGTATGCTCAGATGGCTTCAAATGTAGAGCAGTGGTTGGTCAGTTTGTGAGCTACTTTGAAGCAGAATAATGCTAATTATTTTGGGGGATGGGGTTGTGTCTTCCCTGCCATGGAGCTGCTCTGGGAAATGGGAACAGAAGTGGCTTTCAGTGAGCAGATGTATTTTGCTAGCAAACCATATTGGAAAAACAACAAATGCCTTTTAATGTAGTGTCTGGGTTCTTCAGACACACAAAAAAAGAAGCTTGCTTTAACTCCTCAAATGTGTGTGTTCTATACAGGTTTTTGTAAAGTAAGGGTGAATCTAGATCTGTCTGGTGTGATGTATAGCTTTTTCTTCAGTGTTGTGTGAGAATCAATGTGGCCAAATGCAAAAATCTGCTACAACTACCCCCCACCTTTTGTTTGTAGGCTACAAATGATTAATAATTATGCAACAGTGGACTGTCGTACTAATAAATATATCTGTTGGCTAGTAACATTTGTGGACTTAGTTGCAAAAGAGCTGGTCTAAATCTGTTCACAGAGATCATTGTGTTTTAAGGGCCCAGTGCCAGATGGGGACTTTCCTCTGCCCCAAATAGAGTGCCCTGCTGCACTACCTTTCAAATATGTTTATTTGAATATGGTGTGGAGGGCATTTCTACCATGTTTGGAGGAACCCCTCCCAGCCTCCCAGGGGTTTAAACAATTTTTTGCAAGATAATGATGATGATGATGATTCCGATTTTGCCTCAGAATGGCCCAGAATGCCCATTGGGGGCCCAGAAAGGCCCCGAAATATGCCCCTATATCTCCTAGAGGGAATTTGGAGGCACAAATATTTTGCTTTTGCAGAAGCAGGTGCGGCGGGGGTGCAGCCCTCCGAGGTCTCCTGGGGTGCTAATACGCCCCTCTACCCTTCCATAGTTGCCAACCCCTGGTCTACTAGTATGTTTTCATAAATGTAAGTAGTCCAGGCTTAAGGTTTAAAATGTGCAAAGTGATTTGCTCCATTTAATTAGCAGTAAAGAGTTTGTGAAATGCAGTCATCTCAGCTTTTCTGTTGTATTCTCTATTACTGTGGGCAAAGATGAAACCTTGCAAACAGTAAATCCTAGTAGTATGTCTAGCCATGTACCTGATGAAGAATTTATTTGGTAGTTATGATTGAAACAACAAATTATCAGATGAAAAATATGGCCATATAAGCTGACAGTAAGGTCTTTGGATTTGCTGTGGGGATTACAGGTCTTCCCTATTTCATGGAAGAGGCTGGGAAGAAAAATGTTTTACTACATTTTTACCAAATATAAATATAACCTTTAAAATACATACAATATAACAAAATCTGTAGAGCTGTGCCTGGAAGCCTCCTGGCTGCTCTTTCACACCAGGAGCAATGATATTGCATAGGGTGGTATAGGATATCGCCTTATGCAATGTCAATGAAAGTACATACACACCTAAAATACAATCTTTAAAAGTGATGATTTGGGAAGTATTTGAAGAGGCTATCTGCTGCCACCCCACCATTCCCCTGAAATCGCTGCATTGGCTCAGATCAACCATGGTTGAGCCATTTTCATTGTAATGGGTTTTGAAATAATGGCTTTGGAGTGCCCATCCAAGCCACTCATATCCCTAAAGCTTCTATATACGCTTGGGGTGTGTGTGAAAAAAAAGTGGAAAGATTGACAATTACATCTTCTGCAGACCTTCTGGAGCAGATTTGCCCCACCCTACTCCTCCCAAACAACCAAAAACCACTGCTAAAAATCAGATCCTTTCAACCAGAACTTCCACTTGTGGTTTCCTTTCAACCAAAAATGGCATGGTGTGACCCACTGCAGCAGTGCCATGGTTGCTCACCCCTGCTTTATAGATGCAACTTCCAACTGCACAAGAGCAAGCCTAGGTTGTACTTTGACAAGGGCTGTATATTAAAACGGTAACACACACCCCCCATTTGGCAATTTGTCTCTCAGGTATGACCGGCTGCGTCATCACTTGCTGCCAATGTACAGCTATGATCCTGCAGAAGAGCTGCATGAAGCTGAACAGGAGCTCCTTGTAGAGCCAGAGGACACAAAGGTAAACATAATTCTACAAAATGAAGCAAAGCTGTGCTTCATTATAAACAATATTTTAAGGTATATGTGTTTTACCTTGTGGTCCTTGTAGTTGTGATGTGGACAGTTGCTAAGAAAAAAGAAAAGATTATGGATCTAAGCTTGAGGCTTTCAAACAGTCCCTTAATTTGGTTTACTTCCATAATCCCTTTCCCAGCTCTGCTTTAGCAGTTCTATAGGTCGAGCTGTCTTGTGCTTGGGGCATGTAGTCTAGGCAGTGTGAATTGCCTCAAACCTCTATGGAGTTGTTGGCATTTTTATTCCTGCTGGCAAAAGAGAGCCAAACAATAGAATGGCTCATTAACATGAATTCCAACTTATAGTTAGTGTCATATTTGCTGGGTATAGGAATTAAAAGCTTAGGTGAACAGTTCTCTGGGCTACAGGTAGACAGCTGTTTTTATGTTAAGGGTTGCAGTCCCGCAGAGTTAATCACCTTGGAGCTGCATGGTGCTTATCTTAATATTTCACCCTTGCCTACATGCAGTTAGGACAAGGAGTGCATATGGCCCTGGGGTTACTGGTTGTACACCCACATGGTAGAATTGTGGTGAGGAACCAAGGACTGAATTCGGTTTCAGAGAAGATACCATGGGCTGCATTTTAGTCATGGACAAGGCCAGGGGCGCAAAAGGGTTGGACCAAAAATGCTGACATATTTTAGCTTTACAGCTCTTAACTGCCAGCATGAAAAAGAGGCATCTCAGCATCTTAGAATGGGAAAAAATCCATAGAAAAGCCAGGAGGCCACCAAACAATGGTGTCTTCAGGAAAAGGATGTGGCCAGTGTGAGAAGCCCAGAAATCTGGATTTGGAGTATCAAATCCAATTCAGCCCTAGGGTCTCAGAATGCTCCTCTTGCATGAGAAATAGTAGTCAGCACAGGGTAAGCACATCTTTTTTACACTTGAGTGTGCTGTTGTTCACAAAGCTTTCCATGTCAGAATGGCTTGTAGCTTCCTACTTCTAGCCTTTTACAAGCAAAGTAGCAGGGATATTTAAACCCTTTTGTTCTCTGGCATTTCTAGTCTACTGCAAAAACGAGTGACATAACTGTGACTCTGAACCAAGGAGAGATCAGTTTCTGGGAGTATAAGAACCACTGTGTTTAAACCATTGCAAGCATGACAGGGTTACTATTTAAAGGCTGTGAGCAAAGCTAAAGAAGTCAAGCATTCTTTTTATAATGTGGATATGTAAAAAGTTTGGCTGAAGGTTAAAGCAATATGCATGTGTACGTGGGACTGTATTAGTAAAGAAATATACATCACTTTTACACTATGCATAGCCATTATTTATGCTGTATTTGTTAACTGTGAGTTTGATTTGAACTCCAAAATGTGGAGTCTTTGTTTGGCCCTTTTTACAGTTAGGCAATATAGATAGTGATCTGCTAATAGAAGCATGAAAATACTTCAGACCTACCGAAGCTGGAAAAACTCTTAGGCACTCAGTCGTATGAATATCTAGAAATTTGATTCTGGACTTTAGGTATTTGAAATACTTGTGCCACTGGGTAAACCATTGGTGCTTAGACATTTAACAGCTGGCATTCATTCAGTTTTTTATTTACTTATATTTATTAAGAGTATTTATACCCCATTCTTCAGCCACAAAGGCTCTCAGAGCAGCTTACAAATTGCTTAGCAATAGTACTTACACATCTACACCGTTTTTATAGCGCTAGGCACTCTCTAAGCAGTTTGCAATGTGTTAGCTAATTGCCCCCACAAACTGGGTACTCATTTTACCTACCTACGAAAGGATGGAAGGCTGAGTCAACCTTGGAGCCCCTGCGGGATTGAACTCACAGCATTGGGACTGCAGTACCAGCATTTAACCACTGCGCCACAGGGCTCCTTAGTCAGTTACAATCTCGTAAAGTTAGACATACAACCTTGCAACTGTTTCCTAGTCACATTTATGATTATGGTACCATTGCCACGATCATAAGTGGCACAGAAACCCACCTTAAAATCCAGCCAGCTTCACTGTGGCACTGGACAGCAGAGTATTGAGGGATGACATGTCTGTCCCCCTCCTCCCAGTGACTGGTGGTGCACTGAGCAGTTGTGACAGGACCCTGCAGGGGCCCAGCATCTGCTTGGCGCACTAACCGTCACTGGCAAGAGGGAGCTGGATACATCATCCTTCAGTACCCCATTCATCAGCATCACAGAACTCCTCTTGATGTAGCTGTCTGGATTTTAAGGTGGGTTTTGGGGGTCAGATCAGGAGACAGATCATAGCCACATTATGGCTACATGTCTGATGCAGGATTTGGCCAAAGTGTTTTAAGTTATTATTTTGTAACTTACTTTTACTACTAAATGTATGTTTGTGTAAATTTACACTCCCCCATCACACATACACTCACATTGTACTGACTTTGATATTGTTTTGAAATATAGATGTAATGTGGGCAGCTACAAGACACCTGACAACTTCCCACTGAAGTTCTACAAATAGTAGTACAAAAAATAACAGCAAGAATTCTATTCCCATTTGCCTGATTACTGTACCTTCTAACGTACTGTGTTGGGTCCCAGTAGTATATATACAGCAGTTCATAGTATAGATGCTCAGTTGATATTTTATGGAGAATTGAATCTCCTAGTGTACTGCATTCCTTTAGTAAATGCTGACTGCCTTTGTCTTAAATGCAACTCAGGAGTGTCCAGTTTGCCTTTTCTGGGCTTGGCTTGATAAAGGAGATTTTCAATCAGTTACATTATTTGACTCAAAACAGAAAGAACAAGCTGTCTTAAACAGAAAACTTTTATTATCCCCTGTCACAAATGTAAACTGTTCTTAATTGTGGAAACTGCTGATTTTCTGAGTTGAGACTAGTGCTGAGGAAGATATGATCGTTACAGTACATAGCAGGCCTGTCTTTGCTTTTGGACTGTGGAACTTCCTTCCAAGGGAGGCTAAACTGGCAATCTCCCTTTGCTGGTTGGTAAAGACCTTTTTATTCAAGTGGATATTTGGCAAATTTCTAGTCGCCAAGAAATGGTCTTGTAGTGAGCCACCTGGAGTCACAGTTTTGGGAGAAAGGTGGAGTGTGAAAAGATTAAATGTTTAAGAAATTATCTTTTACATGTTACAGGTAATGAGAGCCTGGGGAGGATACCAGCCCTACCGTGGTTCATTTGTGGATGTGAAAGCTTGATGAAGCTTAGCTCAGACTGGCAATGGGTGTAGATGGATGACCTTATCTACCTGGCATATGTGCCAACTTGAAGCACTCCCAAACCCCATTAACTTTGAACCTGCTGCCTTTCTTTCCACTTCAGTACTGTGGTTTTTTCTTTTCTTTTGCATTGGCTCCCAGCAAGAGAAGGTGAGTCGGTTTAAGCTGTACTGCTAACACAGGTCCTCTTGAGCACCTGGTGCACAGAGTTGAAGATTTGCACATCTGGATCTAGAAAAGCCTCTTAATTGGTATGACATTCCTCATATTCCTCTGCCTGGATGTTGGGGAGATGTGGGAGCTTCTGAAACTTCAGATGAAAGTAGCTCTTGTCCTGTGAGCTACCATCTACAAATGGCTCAGCTTTCTAAAAACCCTAGTCGATCTCTTCTTCTTTTGTGAATAAGCAGCATCAAAGCTGCAGCTGCTATGAAATTCCAGTGAATTTGCTAACTGCCTCCTGTCCTTACGTACCTATGCATATAAATGGGTCTGTCACTTAGCTGTTGGGTTCCTGTGATGTCTCCCTTGATGGATGAAGATAAAGTGAATAAAACGATGATGCTGTCTAGCAAGAAAATTGGGTATGCGTGACTGTAATGTAGCATCCTTTACTTTGAAATATGTGTAATGAGTACATGCTGATTTTTGTGGATATTGTTGTTTGAATTGCTATGTGCTGGAAGGATGCCATTTTTCTGGGAAGGTCATGCAAGACACATCTGGCAAAAGGGGCCTTAATGTATTGTTGAAGAATTGTTTGTTCCTTCAATGAAGTTTTGAGTTCATCAGGGTGGTTCTTTCTACAATGAGAGTTTTGTATTTGGGAGTTCACGTGTTTTGTAAATAAATTCTATCCTCAGGAATATCTCTGAAAAACTTCACTGTAATACTTGTCTCTGGTGAGTATGCAGTATTACGACTGTCCCCATTATGGCACTCTGACTCCAACTGTGGAAGCAGAGGGAGAATATTAGCTTTGCTGAAGCAGAAAACCCCTTACTGCTTATTGCTGTTGACCATAACCTATCAGCCGGATTAGAGCGCTTGAGCAAAACATGCGTTGGGAGTACTGATTTTGCCTTTATAAGTTTGCTTGTCCCAACAAAGTGTTTCAGTTTGTGGCAGTCTTGTTGGTCTTCCTCACCTGTGAGAGTATGCTAGGCTGCTGTTGTGTAGCCCTGCAGTTCATTCATCTGATACCTAGTGATGCATTTTAAGTTCTGGATGGTTTCACAGTCAAGAAAAAGATTCTGGATGTAGAAATAAAGTTACTTTAATTTGTATATAACAGTAGATGACTAGGGCACTTGCCATAATGTATTGTTCCAGCAATTGTCTCCATTTCGTTCCTGAACATATATAGGATTAATTCATGTTTGTTAAGTCAAGCTAGGGGAAGAGATATGTGGGTAGTCATAATATAAGAAGGGGAATCTTATCTCATGGGTATCCTCCACAAAGACCTTACAGTTCTGCAATTTGTACTCTTCCATTGTAACTTATGATCTAAGTCAGGGAAGGGAATTGTACAGCCCTACAGATACTGTTAGACTGCAGCTCCAAGTAGCTCTTGCCAGCATAGCCAGTGGTAAGGAATGCTTGAAGTTCATGAATGTCTGGTAGGCCATACAATCTCTACCCTGGGGTCTAAACCCAGGGTGGCCCACAGGCAACCTTCTGATGCTGGATTGTAACTCCAGCAGTCCTGGCCAGCACAGCCACTGCCGAAGGATCATAGGAGTTGCACTCTGAGGATCAAAGCTGCCTGTCTTCTGATCTGAGCTGTCTCAGAGCTACGTAACTTGCAAATATACTGCTTTGGTCATGTGAACTGGCACACAGCTAGCTGAAGGACAGGTTGCTTATCTGTAATAGTGATTGTTTGAGTGGTCATCTGTGAACTCTCACAAGTGGGGTCAGCCTGTGTCTTTGCAGCAGCATCTTTGTAAACTCCCAGAGCTATGTAGTCTTTTCGTGGAAGCTGTGCTCCCTTTTCAGTGCACACACTCTGTATCAACTTTATAAGCTGTCTGACATGGGGAACTAGTGATTTTCTCTCAACATTTTGGGGATCAGTACCATATTTGTGACTATTGGCTGCAATCTCTCCCTCTCCCTCCCTCCCCCCCCCTCTCTCTCTCTCTCTTGGGTAGGTTTCCTTTCCCAGTGTGCTGATTGGCCACATCCCCCCTCCTCTTACTCCTTCAGCCAATCATCACCCACATACAAGTTCCCTCTCCACCTAACAATCCACTCCTGCCACTGAATCTGCATCTACACCCCTGCCTCACAAAGGCCCCTCCCTCCTGTCACTCCCTCAGCCAATCACCACCCACATGTAAAACAATGCAACATTTTTTCCTAAAATACCATGTAGCTGAACCTTGTGAAAGAATTCTGAGAAAAAACACATGAAACAATGTAAGAAATATGAATAGAGCATCATTCTGCTCTAATAGCCCATGAACTATCATGACTTAATGTTGACATCACTGCTGTTAGTGAAGTTCATCTCCATGAGGAAGGCAGCCTTAAAGAACACAGCGCCAGCTACACACTTTACTGGTCTGGCAAACCCAAAACCAAAAAAACAAAAACAAAAAACAAACAAACAAACAAACAAAACAGGAGTAGGCTTTATGATTAAGAACTCCATTGCCTCCAAACTGAAAACCTTGCCAACAGGACACTCTGATCACATTATTTCCTTACGCCTCCCACATGTTGTTCTCTTTAGTATATACGCCCCAACTATGCAAGCTGACCCTGTAAAGAAAGACAAATTCTACACAGACCTACGCCACCAAATACAAAAAGTCCCTGTAGAAGATAAAATTATCCTTGGTGACTTCAATGCCAGAGTAGGAAAGAACTCCGAAGCCTGGAAAGGTGTCTTAGGCAAGCATGGTGTTGGAAATTGCAATGATAACGGACGCCTCTTGCTAGAGTTCTGTGCAGAACAACAGCTGACTATTACAAACACTATCTTTCAGCAGAAAGATAGCTTGAAGACAACCTGGATGCACCCCCGATCCAAACATTGGCACCTCATTGACTATGTTCTAGTCCACCAGAGAAACATTCGTGATGTCCGTCATACTCGAATGATGCCCAGTGCAGAATGCCAAACACCTCATAAGATGTAAACTAAATCTTCATCTTGAGTTCCAACCTAAGAGGGGTGGCATCTTAAAGAAGAGACTCCAAATCAACAGTCTTCAAACAAGCTACCATGAGAGACAACTTCCAGGCAAATCTGCAAACAAAACTTGAAGACCATCCTACAGTGCTTTGGCAACATATCAAAAACAGTATCCTCCAGTCTGCGCAACAATCCCTCAGGTTCTCCCACAGGACAAATCAAAACTGGTTTGATGAAAACAACCAAGGGATCCAGGAGCTATTGGCAAAGAAGAGAACTGCTCACCAGGCATACCTCGCCCAGCCAACTTGCCATGTAAGAAAAGCAGCTTTCCGTCTCACATGTAGTAAACTTCAACAAAAACTCCGAGACATGCAGAACAAGTGGTGGATCAATATAGCAGAAAAGACACAATGCTGTGCAGCTCTGGGTGATCTTAGTGGATTTTATGAAGCTCTTAAAGCAGTGTTTGGGCCTACTTATCAGGTCCAAAGCTCCAGTACAGATGGTCAAACATTAATTACTGATAAAGCCTCCATCCTGAATCGATGGGCTGAACATTTACAAAGTCTCTTTAGTGCCAACCAAGTAGTCCAAGGCTCAGTTATCCAACATATGATACAAAAATCGATGAAAAATTAATTGGACATAGCTCCTACTTTGGAAGAGACCTTTAAGGCCATACAGCACATGAAAAAACGGCAAGGCACCTGGGATTGATGGAATCCTACCTGAAGTTTGGAAACACGGAGGTCATGTACTCCACGATAAATTACACAAACTCCTTGTGAATTGCTGGGAAAAAGGGGAAGTGCCATCAGATCTCCGAGATGCAGTCATCATCACCCTGTACAAGAAAAAAGGAGCAAAATCCGATTGCTCAAACTATCGAGGCATAACACTGCTCTCTATTGCTGGAAAAATCCTTGCAAGGATACTCCTGAACAGATTAGTTTCTGCTAGTGCAGAATAACTTCTTCCTGAAAGCCAATGTGGCTTCAGAGCCGATAGGAGTACTACAGATATGGTATTTGCCCTTAGACAACTGCAAGAGAAATGTAGAGAGCAGAACAAGGGTCTCTAACATCTGTCAACCTCACCAAAGCCTTCGACACTGTGAGTAGAAAAGGTCTGTGGCAGATCCTGGAAAGACTAGGATGTCCCCCCACATTCCTTAAAATGATTATCTTGCTACATGAGGGCCAGCACGGTCAAGTCAGATATGGCGATGCTCTTTCAGAGCCCTTTCTAATAACTAATGGAGTGAAGAAAGGTTGTGTTCTTGCTCCAACTTTATTTACAATTTTCTTCAGTATGATGCTCCAAAGGGCTATGGCAGAGCTCGAATAAGACAGCATCTATATATGTTACCGTATTGATGGTAGCTTGTTTAACTTAAGCCGTCTGAGGGCTCACACTAAGACTCTAAACTATCTAGTTCATGAGCTGCTCTTCGCTGCCGATGCTGCCCTTGTTGCCCACACAGAAGCAGCTCTGCAGCGCCTAACATGCTGCTTCACAACAGCTGCAGAGCTGTTTGAGCTGGAAGTCAACCTTAAGAAACTGAAGTTCTTTACCAGCCTGCATCACAGGACAAACACCATCATCCCCACATTGCTGTCGGCAAATCTGTGCTTAAGTCCGTTCGGCAATTCACGTACCTGGGAAGCATAATCTCCTCAGATGCCAAGATTGACAAAGAGATCGATCACAGATTAGCAAAAACATATAGCACATTTGAAAGACTTTACAAAAGAGTCTGGAGTAATAAACATCTGAGGTGAAGCACAAAAATCAATGTGTATAGAGCCATTGTACTGTCTATTCTCCTTTACCGGTCTGAAACATAGGTCACCTATCGCCACCACTTACAACTCCTCGAACGCTTTCATCAGCGCTGTATACGCACAATCCTAAATATACACTGGACTGACTATGTGACGAATGTTGCTGTCTTTGAGCAAGTAGGGATCACCAGCATTGAGGTCATGATATTGAGAACACAGCTGCGCTGGGCAGGGCATGTTTCTAGGATGGAGGACCATCGCCTCCCAAAAATAGTACTCTACAGTGAACTCGCCACGGGTCAGTGTAAGAGGGGCGTGATCCAAAAAAGCGATACAAGGATTCCCTGAAACATCTCAGGCTCGGCCAAATTGATCACCAACACTGGTCTGCCCTGGCCTCACATCGGGAGGCATGGAGATGCACTATCCACAATGCTGCAGCCTTATTTGAAAACTCACGCCGAACAAGTATTGAAGAGAAATGACAACGAAGAAAGAATCACAACCTGGAAACATCACCCAAGGAGACCTTCTGCTGTGCTTTCTGCAACCGGACTTGTTTATCTTGGATTGGCCTTTTCAGTCATCAGCGCGCTTGCAGAAAGTGTGGGATGAGTCCTACCTGAATCTTCGTTTGCGAAGAAAAGCCAGAGAGAGAGAGTATATATATTTATAACCATTACAGTCTTCTGTAACGGGTGTACATCATGCCGTGTACAGCTTGTTTATTTCCTGGAAATTCTCAACGACCAGCAGCTGATGGCTTATCAACTGGCACACGTCCATGGACCACATCTTTGAGTAGTACTGATGTAGAGGAGTCGTCTTAAGCTATATGGTGTAGGGCTGGCAGGTTTTGCCCCCAGTGTGTGAGGGACTGGTACCATATTTGTACCTATTGACTACAATTGTTTGTTTTTCTTGGAACTTTGCACGGCACTGGCATAGAGTCTGCCTGATGAGGAGGGGGTGGGGCTCACTCCAAAAAATGGCCTAGCTCTAGAACAGTGGTTCTCAACCTGTGGGTCCCCAGATGTTGTTGGACTACAGTTCCCAGGAGCCCTCTGAGGTCTCACCTTGACAGCCAGGTGGTCCTCCCAGTCATTAGTGAGGCTGTAGGATTGAACTTACAGCCTCACTAATGACTGGGAGGACCACCTGGCTGTCAAGGTGAGACCTCAGAGGGCTCCTGGGAACTGTAGTCCAACAACATCTGGGGACTCACAGGTTGAGAACCACTGTTCTAGAAGTTTCCAAAGATGATACTGCAAGGGCACAGGCTGACCCCATTTGTGTAAGTAATACAGGCCATGAAGAAGAATTGCGTAAAGGAGTCTATTTCATAGGTTACCTGCCCCTGTTAAACAACCATTTTGTTACATTTCTTGTGGGAGGGGAATACAGTAAAATACTACATTCTTCATTGGCAAGCTAATATATCCACACAGTGAAATGCCAAGTTAGCTTTGCTCTGTTTTTCATAGTACTGCAAAACATACTTAAGGTTCTTCTCATCTATCCACTCTGCTCTTATTATGAGAGAAATAGGCTGTATTTACTTGGCCGGGGGCGGGGGGATTCTGAAGAAACCTAAACATCTGAATGTTTGCCTGCAAGCAAGAAACTGGAAGTAAATAGTTTGCCCAGACATCAGCACACTATTGTGCAGTAAACCTCTTTAATGGCAGTGAGCATGAGCAAACTGTGGCCTTCCAGATGTTGGGCTTCAACTTCCATAAGTCTGAGTCAATGGGAGTTGTAGTTTAGAAACATTTGGAGGGTTACAGGCACACCATCTGTATTTACTTCAGGCCTCTATTTATAGTTAAGGGTTCCCCTTGTAAAAGAGCACAAGCATTATAAAGGCTGAACATATATAACTTGTTCCTGTAAAAGCAGCAGATAATTCCCTCCCTTGCCCCAGAAAATCTATTTCAGGGGAAGAAGAGCACCTTCTCCCCAGCAGCCTGAGAGACAGAACAAGAGACTATAAAGTGATGAATATTTTCCTTTTCTGCAGAGGATCTTTGCTGATTGGTTCCACAGTGTGAAGAACAATTGTGTTCAAAGAATGGTCCACCTGGATTTAACACATTAAAACAGTGATAGGGAACATATCCTTCCTGCTGTTTTAGCCTGCAGCTCCCATCAGTGATGCCCAACATGCCCAATGACGAGAGCACACTGGAGTTACAGTCTGGATGATCATATTGTCCATCCCTACATTAAAAGTAGTAAAACAAGAAGTACCAAATTTCTGATGGGCTGCTGTTTAGCCTTTTTCATAGAGGAGAAACAAAAATGTAACCCCTTCAGCATATGACCAGCAGCAACTTGAAGGAGAAAATGCAGCACTGAGCAGAAGAAATCCCTTCACTACAGGAGAGAAATGGCTACAAAGCAGTAATTATGTATATAGGACATACACCGCCAACACTTCTACAAGTCTAGGTTGTTATCCATACTCATTTAGTAATCGTATTGATGTCATTTCTGCCTTAGTCTTAACATATACATGCCAAACATAATTATATTTGAATAATATTGATGGGAACTATTTTTTTAAAAAAGATATCCCTTTAAACATACATAGTAGGAACTCCATATAAGCACAGTCAAGGTTTTTCCTTGAGATGCATAAAAAATGTTAAGACAGGCATCAGGCTAGTTTGTTGAAAGTAGGAGGAAAATCAGTGATCTGGATCTAGCAAGCTCAGAGCTCACTATTAATGCCAGTTAAATATGTGACTGGCACTTGGACACAGTATGTTCAGGGAGAGCTTATTCTTGGACTGGACTTACAGTAGGCATTAGAAGTAGCTCCCCAGATGCCAGATGGCCTGCAATTCTCTAAGCACTGGTGAGGGACGATGGGAATTATATAGATGGGAAGATCTATCACATAGTGACTGTTCAGAGGTAGTAGTGAATTTCAGCCCAAAGCACTCTCAGTTGCTGTGGTACTACAGAGCAGTACTATGCCACAATAAGGTGTCCTTGCCATAACAGTCTCCTCTGCACATTGTGTAGAAACTGAGTCCTCCTATGGCCTGCACTACTCTCCCTAAAAGACTGCTTCAGAGCGCTTTTTCTACCTGGGTGATGGTTTTATTTCCAGACTGAGTGCTCTTAGGAGAAAGACAGCTGGAAAGAAAACAGTTTTCAATTAAAAAAAAAAAGCAAGGGATAGATAAAGCATCATGTGCCTGCAGTGGGATTTAGAAGGACTTGGGTGGTATACCTGTTTGGAACATGAATTGGCTGCTCAGGTCATATTTACCCCCAGGTATACATGGTAAAGCAAAAGGCAGCCCAACTATGTTAAGTTATGGTGCAAAGCAAAAAGTGGTAAGTTTGAAGGAATGACAAATAAAATTCCTCTTTATGCCTTTTGAGGAAGATCTTTCGAGTACCCATGCCTAATCTGGTCTGCTCTGTGTACGAGTGCTCACTGATGACAGCTGAGAAGACCAAGTGTCAACCATAGTCAGGTGCTCCTTGAACAAAACTCAGAAGGAAGGTCTTGAAACATGAATTGTTTTATTCAAGTAAAGTAATCTGCAAGTAGGAGATCAAGAAATCTTTAGCAATGGATCAGAGATTCACACAACAGCCTACAAACCACCTATCCCCACAATCCTCCCCCCCATCTCCTCTTGCATAGTTGTTTTGCAGGCAATTTCAGTACAAAACTCACAACTGCTTTCAGACCCATGGTTCAGTGAACAATGAAGATCAAGCAAGATAGTGAAAGGACCATCCAACTCTTTTAACAGTTTAAGAGGCAAGAATAAAGACAGTACCTTTCTTGCTGCTTCCCTGATAGACCAACTGCAATTAAAAGGACAGATAACTTGTTAATTGGCAAGCAATAAAGTTAGTATCCCCTTCAACTTCAAGCTGACTATATAGTTCAATCACCACATTCATTCTCTAAATTGAAGAAGAGATTTGTTCAGGCATTGTGCAAATTTTGCCGTCCTAGTTTTGAAAGATGCCAGATTTAGCATCAGGGCACTGCTGCATTTTGTAAAAGTTTTTAGGCAAAATAATCTGAGCCACTTAATTTGCCTTGACAGGTGGAAGACCATCTCTCTAACAATTTATAAAGCAGTCCAAGAAGAAGTTTCTCTTAATCTTTTACAGCCTTTAAGAGATGTTACTAGAAAGCCTCTAGAGGGGATATTGTTGACTTTGAGGCTATATCCACTCAGCAGCTTCTCTCTTCAATGGTAGTACCAAACAAGAAAATGTTTACTGTACTAGTGTTAACACATGGTGATTGTACTAGCCTCCTATGTTGAATTAGAACTGACCAACACAGGAACTGACACATCTGCCAAATGGTTTGTAGCTTTCAGGCATTATTCCAAGCCCTCTGCTTGGAAGTGCTCTTTAAAATGTGGCCATGACTAAAAACTAATTAATCCAGTCTCAACTAGTCTGTCACTCTTTAAAAAAGAAAATAAAGGTGGTGTGAACATGGGGCTTAAAAGAATTGTCATCTTTGTTTTCAGAAGTAATTTATGATTACCACATATCAGTATTTGTGTACTATGGTAGGGACTCCATATTTTGTATATGCCAGTAGCTGACTCTTGGAAATGATGTCAATCTTCAAAGAATCTCCCTCTCCCCAGTCACTCATCAGTCTGACAAATAGGAACTTTTATCCCTTTTTAATAGCACAATAGTTTTAAAAGTGAACTCAAACTAAGTTATCTATAGTGTAAAACGTCAGTTCCAGAGAAAGAAACCAGACAGAATCTGTTGGAATAATAAAAACTTGGTAACCAGTACAGCAGCAGCAACAAACAGCAGCAACTCCATGTTTTAAAAGAATGAAACTTAAAATAATCCAGAGGTAGTTGTGAATGAAGGAAAAAGAAAAACCTTGAAAGACAACAACTTTGAAACAACAACTGTAGCTAAAACAATTTGTGCTATTCTCAACGCAGAAAAATCACCAAACCCAAGGAGACCGTGGGGGTGGGGGGTGGAATTGCCATCCTGCTTTCTCTGGTCTTGGAAAGGTCTAATTTCAAAGAAGATCCAGTAGTCCTTTCTGTGCAGAATGACTGAGCACCAAGGGAAAGAACTTAGTTGTAGGTTCTCACCTGCAAATCTCACCTACCTGGGCACTGGCAGTTGGGGTTACAATGGGAGAAGCTTTTGTGTGGTCAGTGGAAAAAACCCCACTCCCATTGCCTATAGCAACACTGGCGTCAAGGCAGCTGTTTGCATCTGGGGTGCATGCTGTCAGCAGGAATGCACAGGCTTACAGTATAGAGCCCTGTGGTTCTTGAAATGGAGTGTAAAAAGCAGCCTTTGAAACCAGGATCCAGACAAATGGCTTACAATAGGCACATTTTACTATCTTCTTCCTTTTCAATGCTGTTTATTTTCCCACTATACTTATTTTCCAAGAAAAAAAAAAGGCTCCCAATTGTCCTCTATGACATAACTTTCTGCCAGTGCCAACTATCCTTTTGGAGGGTGGTACGTACAGTCTCTCTAAAGTAGAGGTAAGGGCTGGCAAGGGGGGGGGGAACCAGGTTGTCCACTCTTTTCAACATGAATAAGTGGTTACTATAAAGACTTATATACCCCTTTCTCTACAAGGAGCATACCAAAGACAAATCGGGGGGCAGGGACGGACACACAGATATAATATAGAACTACATGAAGTGGTAGGCTAAAATTTTAACCCTGTCAACTGAGAGGGGAAAACAAAATACTTGGTTCTCCCATTAAGCATTACACATCAAAAGTGATGGCTGATTTGTTTTACACTGTATTCCAGTGTTGCTGTTTAGACTGCAAGAACATTGGGCAGGTGTGGGTCAGGAAAAGGGTGAGGATTCGTTGTTCCTTCCTCAGTCCCAGAACTTGACAAGAAATAGGAAAACTGAACTGTGAGGTAGAATTGGTTGGCTCTTTTCACTGCTCCTCTTCCGATGACTCCTGGGAAATGTTGACCTCCTCTTCATCCTTTTCCTGCATGGGAAGAGTAAATGATTGATTGGGAAGATATCAGATGGGGTTATACTGTGCTTGGTTTAAGACAAATTCACCCTGCAAAGTATCACCAAAGCAGCAACAAAGAGAGAAATGTAGGAGTTCAAGGCTATCTGACAGCTGATTCTTCAGATACAATTATGCCTACTCCTTGCCACAGATGTATAACTGTACACATCACACATTCTCTCATATATATATATATATGTATATGAATGACACAAAATTGCTTTTTTTTCTTGACTGAAGATTCTATTGTGATATTAGTCAGTGCAGGGCCAACCACGGCTGTACTGACTCCAACTCTGGCTTCAAAATAAAAACTTAAAATATTATATGCATAGTTTGTTGCATATTCCTTTTCAGAGGAACATAGGAAAGTTTTCTTGTTCAGAAATTTTAATCAAATAAGTATATTTTTATGTTCTATCAATCTAGCCTGATGATTCACATGGTGGTGATGAAATGCCTTGTGCTATCATTTTACTACAGTAAATTTGTTATTACTAATTAATATATATTTATCGTTGGAGTTGGACAGATGGCATATAGAGGAGTCAGAGTGGAAGGTTTGGTGTTCTAGCTCCACAGCCCTGGGACAAACCTATTGCACCCTAGCTTAAATAACATCCTGAGACCATACTCAAAGGGGAAACATAAATTGACATAGCTTCTTTTTCCTTCACCAAGCCTTTTAAGTGGAGGCATCACAAATATTCAGTAGACTGCTGCCTTTATCTTTCTAATTCCTTCTTCCTTTAAGGGAGGTACGTAGGAGCACTATATTTCCAAATCCATCCTACAGCTCTCTCCTAAAAACACCTACAGTAAAATCTACAGTTTCAGCACATTGAGAGATAGGCAGAAACTGGCAGATCCCCATTGTAAGGGCTGATGGAATCAGGTTTTTTGCAAAATGCAGGAGCAAGTCTTGTCCCTTACTAAAGCAGCCATGTGAGACAAACATTTACAAATGCAATGCTGGAATAGAGAACAGTACTGTAAGTTTTTGTTGCATTATAGTGCAGAACAGTGCTACTCAAAGGGGGAGGTCTATGGACTGGCATTGGTCCATGAGTCATAAGTTGTTTGTCCACCAATAGTTTCCAGAAAGAGAGAAGCAGTTGTTGCCAATAGGTACAAATATGGTCCTGGTCCCTGGGGGGAAAAATTGCTAGCTTCCCTCATCAGGTAGCATGGGAGGCACTGGAGTAGAATATTTTGTTAAGACACAGACACACAGATTTGTGGGTCAAATTGGATTGTAAATATATTTCAAGACTAAGTCAGGCTTCCCCAATTATATTAGGCTACAACTCTCATTACCTTCAGCCAGCGTGGACATCACCCATGTTGGCTGGGGATGATGGGAGTTGTAATCCAATTCATGTGGAGGGCCTAGGTTGGAGGAGGATGGTGTAAACTAAGTTCTGTTCAACATCTGATAGGTGTAAGTGGCTTCAAATATAGTGGGTTTTCCATGTTATGGCTGTCATACATTCAGGCTTCCACAAGAGGGATACCAGCATTAAGTTCATCTAATCCAAAATCCAAGCTCTCTTTCCTTCTGTGCACTGCTTCCATCACTTCACCCTTCTCAAAAAGTAGAACCTCCTACCACCCACATCCTCCCAATCCTAAAAAGCAGTTGTTTGTGTATGAGAGGAAATTCTTCATGTAGGTCTCCTGCCTGTTCCCTTTAAAGAAAAACAAATGCTGTCAGAATGCTATGAGTCAGGGCTGAGTGTGCATGTGAGTCAGCAACCTTCACTTCCTTGGGTTTCATTCATAAAAATATACATTTAAGCCACTGTGGAATGCGCCTGCCAAGTCTGTACGGCAAGTTCCAGGGCAGGAGACCTGATTTAGCAAAGGAAGGAAATGACTGATACTCTCTGCTCAGTGGAGAGAGACTGCAATTAAATCAAGCCAGTAGCCTAACCAAGCTCAAAAAAAATTCTGCAAGCTCCTGTGAAGGTAACTGGAACAGCTGCATTGCTGCTATTGGGCACTTGTAGTTGAAATGGAAGTTTAGTTCAAATCATTTTCACAGTTGTAGTTACTGGAAATAAACCCATGCTACTAGCAATTTAACCATGGCCCCCACATCCTGAAGCGGCCCCCCAGGCCAGGATCTTTGGTGGCCCCCTTCCTACTGCTAAGGTTAAGGGCAGCGAGATGTTCTACAGGATTTAGGATAAAAAAATTAAAATAGGTCAGTTTAAATGATGACACCAAGGTAATATTTATATTTATTTTTTAAAAAAACTAAATTGATTTACATAATAAAAACTTACAATAATGTCACGCTGGGCCCCCAGGCTAGAGCCCTGTCAGCCCCCTCCCCTTGTGGGGACCATGAATTTAATTACTACAGTTGTATTTTGTATTTTTTGTATTTATTTATTTATACCCCGCTCTTCAGCCACAAGGCTATCAGAGCAGCTTACAAATTGTTTTAAGCAATAGCTATTTACACATCTACACTGCATTAAACAGTTTCCAATGTGTGTTAGCTAATTGCCCCCCATAAGCTGGGTACTCATTTTACCGACCTACGAAAGGATGGAAGGCTGAGTGAACCTTGGAGCCCTCTGGAATCGAACTTGTGACATGGTGGCTTGCAGTACTGGCATTTAACCACTGCGCCACCAGTTAACACAAGCTTCCATTAATAAGATCTCTGCCAAGCTATCTTGCCACAAATGAATGTGTTCCTTGCTCTACTGTGGTATGTGGCCCATGGGCTACATGCAGCCTTCAGGAGCTTTTTTGTGAGCCCTATGTTTATCCCACACCCTACAAAGGCCTTTCCCCACTTAATGGCTACACCAGGAGCAACCGTTTGCCATCCAACACATACCTCTCAATCCTCAAATCCAGAAAATAAAAACTGGAAGATCTCCCTGAGCTGTGGTCTGCTTTCCAACCCTGCAAACTGGCCTAAATATAGCCAGCTGGGGGAGATTGTGATCAACAGTGAATTTGCTAGCATGAAAATCAGCCTGCTGCAACTGCGCACCCCTGCTCTACGAGTTTTGCACCTACAGCCTTGAAGAGATCACCAAGGCTAATTCTGTTTTTCTCCAGTTTTCTAAGCAGGACCTGAAATAAGAAACTACAGCATTATCTGTATATGTGAGCTTATCTGCACCCTTTTAGACATTCCACTCAAAAGTCAACTTTGGACATCAAGGATGTCCAGCCAGCCCGTGATCAAGAGAAGGCCATCAGGTTCACTAAAACACCATGCAGCATAAATAAAAGAAAGATGCAAGTGTGACAGTATAGTGATAGCAGAAGAATCCAGGACTTATCCTCCTGTTGTGCCCAAAATCTTGTTTTGAGAAATTAAAGGCCAAACAAATTTTCTTGTTTGTATTGTTCTATGTCAGCGTTGCAAGCAAGAAACAAACAGAAGGGAACAAAAAAAAAAGAAAAATCTGAGTTGCAAATCTGGTTCCATGTTTTGGAAGGCTGCCGCTGCCTATTAAGAGTCCTTCCAGTCAGCTGCTTCTGGCAGGATTGCTCTAAATCCAGTTCATACTTTGTTGGCTGGGGACAGATTTGTACTGTGGCGCCATCAGTTACTTCTAAAGCTCTGGGTAGGATGGAGAAAGCAGCAAGTTTTGTACTTACACTAAACCAGCCATCCAACCAAGGCACACCTGTCACTGAGTATTTTAAGTGTGCTCTTAAGGACAGAGAGAACTACAAGGAAAACACTTCACTCTTTCCCCATCCCCTACAGGAGTGCTCCTGTCCTGTGGTCCACAGACAGCCTGGAAATGCACCCAGGTCATTCAGGCCTCTTTCAGAGGAGGTCTGGAAGTGGGAAAGGGGGAGAGGGAACCATCTCTTTCTTCCATAAGCTTCCCCCTGCAATACTAGTGCTGGAGGATCCAAGTTTAGGGCCATCTGCCAACCCAAAATGTGACCATTCTGTTGTTATATGACAATGGGACTATACTAGAATATGAGAAAGTGGAAAACTATCCTCTCCCTCCCCCCTGCCATTTCTTTCCTTTGCATATTGCAGGAAGGGGAATTAAACCTTATGGTACCCATCTCTCTCTCTCCACCTCACATCTGGATTTCTTCCTCCAGTAGATTTACTGTAAACCACTAGGGCTTAGTCTGGACAAGGGTTATGCCAGTGACACAGTGCCTAAAAAACATCCTTTAGCTTTCTTTCTATTTCTTTATTTTTTCTAATGTCTTTTGATGTGATGTTAAATGTTTTAATTAAAAAACCCACAAAGATATCCTTTAGCACTCAACACTGCTCTCAGTTCCTCCATTCAACCTGTTCATAAAATTGTTCTGCCCCATTCTTGCCTTAGCAACAGCAGAACCCAACAGGAAGCCTGATTCTGCAGCATTCAACCAACAAGAATACAGAAGAGGGATGTCACTGGCTGCTGCTGTTTCACCCAAGTTGGTATGCCTTAAAGAAGGCTCTTCTTCATTGAATGTTTCTTCCTCCCCACCCCCCGCACCATTTTTCAGGAGGGAACTCTGATGGGAAAGCAGCAGCACTAGGCAAGGATGAAGTAGAAAGAACCTTTCTTCTGCAGCTAGGGAATTTGGGGCTAAAGAGTGGAAGAAGAAGGATGGATTGGACAGGCTGAGCAAGCCTATGAACATTAAGTCCGGCTGAGTTCAACTGGCTTTCCTATCACTATGCATAACATTGCAGCCTCAAAAAAGAAGGATGGGGAGAAAGAAGGTGACAGGAATTGGTAAGTAAGTGTAAGAATGGGACACAGAGGTACTGGTCCTGGGCAATACTGGTATCGCCTTTTCACCTTTGGGGCTCAGACCCTAATCTTTTGCTTCGCATTCAGTTTCATGAGCAAATTACTTCTCTGCTGTGATCAGTCATGTCTCCATGGCAGCCCTTTTGTAATGGTGCTCACAATTGGTTATCAAATTTCTGAAGAGGCCCACAGGCTCTACCCCCAATACTAGGGACTTGAGAAGTTCTATTCTCCAGGCCCTCCAAAATGCTTCTAGTATTTCACATTTCATCACAGTCACAGATCCTGCCCAAACTTTGGTGGCCCACTTCTTGCTGCTTTAGACCCCCTTATTTTTAATCTTCTGTAGCAGAAGTGAGCCCTCCCTATAGAAACCAATGGAGAAATCTGGGATTTTGGAATTGCTGTGATTGGGCACCAGTGTGTCTTCCTTTCCCTGAGAGTATGAGGAAACAGCAGGAGGAAATCCCTATCTTTGGCATGCAGTGTGACCACAGACACTCATGTACAAACAATGCAAATTACTCTGCTTCTCCTTACTATAGGCCAGGGGTGGAGAACTAGAGGCCAACAGATGCTGATAAAGTACTACTCTCATTATCTCTGACCACTGGCCATGCTGACAAGAACTGGGGACAAACAACATCTGGAAGAAAACAGCTTTCCACCTCAAGAAAAAGCTTAACTGCCATTATAATCTTGTAAATTTACAGATCCATGTCAATCCATTTCGAGGTTTTATTTTTATTCTTAACTTACACATGTGCATGTATCAGCATAGTCACAAAGTCCCTTGAACATACATAAACCACTTCCTTTTTTCTGGGTGGCTTTGTTTCACTTCTGTACTCATAAATAGTCTGCAATCCTAGTTTGCTCTAGGGCAGAGGTGGGCAGCCCTCCAGATGTTTTTGGACTGCAAGTCCCATAATATCTCCCAATTGGGTCACTGGTTAGGTCTGATCTGACTTTTTAGGCTAAAAACATACGAAAGGCCATAGTTGCCCACTTCTACTCCAGTGTATGATGTTGTGTGCATTGGTATCATACCTGTTTTGAGTCCCCAACACCAGGTAGCTATGACATCCCACTGAGCATTCCCTGCACTGCCTTGGAGAGCCCATGTTTATTCCTGAGTGTGACTCTGGGGCACAATGAAAAATTAAAAATGTAACATCCAAGAGGGAGCTTACTGGGGGCTGCCATTTAATTTCCCATAATGCCCTAGGGTGACATCATTTGGAGAATAAAAATGGTGGCTTGTAGCTGCCTGCTGCTTCTACCTGGTAAACCCAAAGCCTGGGAGAGGTGCCGTATTAGGCCAATGGGAGACACTTTGCTAAGAGCCCGTAAAACCTGGAACTTCATGCCACATCATGCTAGATAAGAAGTGATGGGGTAATGGTTAATCCATTAAAAAAAAAGATATACTGGAATAACATTGTAAGCGTATAGGACAGCCCGGAAAACACCCAAGGAAAATCTACAGATAGAATCTTCTTGCAGGGTATACTATATGTTGGCATCAGCTAGGTGACCCAACATCTATCACAAGAGCAGCTTGACCTACCTCACAGGGTTACTGTGAGGATGAAGTGAGGAGGAGGATAACCTTAAGGTAACTGAACAGAAGGAGGCTATAATTTAAATTACCTAACTAGAGACTCATGGAAAGAATGTACATAGAGCTTAGATACCATTAAATGGAGGAGTTTGTACTCTCAGTAAAAATCACCCAAATGGTAGAGAGGGACATGTGAGAAACTGGTCCTGGTTAGTACAGTGTGCTCTAATTGGAAAAAGCCAATTCTGTTGGTGAATTCCTGAATTCAGACCAGAACACCTTAGTGGGCTGTGAAATGCTGTAGCTGCTGTAAATAATCAAGGCCAGATGAAACTGGCTGAAACTCACTAAGCAGGAATGCTAGAATGCCACAGTGGTAACACCAACTCTGAGCCAGCTAATAGAGAACAAGCCACTTCCTGTTACTCACTTCTGGGCAATAAAGAAGGAGCACTAGGAATAATTGTAAATTGAAACACTGCATAGGGAAGATGCCAACATGATAGTTTTGTCTTCAAACCAAATATACCGCAGAAGAAAAGCCAAACAATCTTCACAGAAAGAAATACCTGTAGCAGGCAGCAGACACACTGCTGGGCTTCCAAGTCAGACATGGCACAAGTGGTTTCCGGAAAACACCAATTTGTCCACTTTCAGCATTTCCTCTTCTTCTACCATCTTTGGGCATGCACTATCCTCCTACCTGATACAAGGCAGGGGACTAGTTTGCAACAGCTGGGCTAGGTCACACATACTCCTGTTTGCTTCATAGCAGACTTTACTATCAGTGCTACTGTGGTGGGTCTATACCAGGAAGTTTCACTTAGTAAGTTACAGCATCACTTAGAACTACTTCTGTTGAAGCAAGAGGGTCAGAACCATATGAAAGAGAGGAGAATCCATTACCTCTTTCAAGCACAGGGTCTGAAATGATTGTGTGCCGTGTCTTAGAACAAGCTCAGCAGATACACTAGCAAAATGCAAAGGATGAGAGGCAACCCTTTATTTACAAAATTCCAGGTTTGTGAAGAAGAGCCATAGAAGGCACTCAATCCTGGCCAAAAGGATTCACATGATGTTCATTCAATACATCTACTCTTCTTGATCCAGTAACAGTTGTTCCTATCTATGGAGACCACGTTCACAAACAGGTTGAAATGCAAAAAAACCTTAGGTGCCCAAAGCACCAAGCATCTGTTTCACACAGTGTGCGTGTGTGTGTGTGTGGTGTGTGTTAAAATACCCAGAGGAATGCTACTAGTCTTTTAAGAACAAAACTTACTGTTTTTTTGGGTCGTCCTCGAGGTTTCCTCCCAGGTGTTGTTACAGCAGCTTTCTGGACAGAGAAAGAAAAACATTTAAGCCAAGACAATGTATCAAGACTTCACCATCCACTCCAAACCCAGAGCCATGTAAGACATGTCTGTATTTGGGATTTCTGCTTTTTGATTAAAAAGATGAACATATATTTGGGTAGCTCTGTAAACAAACACAACAGGACAGTCATTGCAAAACAATACTGAGAGCAAGAAATTGTGGCTTCTAAGCTCCAGGGGTTGCTGAATGAGACTGCTTATTGAGATCCCATTTCCATCTGACCCCATTATAGGACAGAAAATGACCTTGGTCACTTTTTTTGGATGACCTATACGTTGTCCCTATTGGTTCTGCTGGATCTCTCAGTGGCTTTTGATACCATTGCCCCATGGTATCCTTCTTGGCCACCTCACTGGAACAGGACTTGGGGGTACTGTTTTATAGTGGATCCATTCCTTTCTGGAAGGGCAAGCCTAGAAGGTGGTGCTGGGAGATTCCTGTTTGAACCCTCAACCCATCTATGGCCTCCCTTCTCCAATTTACTTAATTCTAATTTAGTACAGATCATGATCTGCCATTACATTGTAACTGGCAAACAAGAGTTTGTATTGAACAGGGATAGAACTGACAACTTCAAGAGAGGGTGTGCAACCTTGAGTTTTGCTTATTTTATGCAAACACATATGTGGTGTTGTGAGAACCATCTTCTTATGAAAGAACTAGGTAAACGTTAATTAATTATTATTTATGGTATGTGGGCAGACCATCTATTTGCAAGCAGAACTAGTGCAAGAACACACGCTAATGCTACTTCACAGGATACACAATTGTCCTTCAGTATAAAATTCATGGGGCCGCCATAAGTTGACAGGCGACTTGAAGGCACATATGGATTCCTGTTCTGAGCTGTTGGTTTTTTTAAAAAAAATTGCAAGCATCCAGTTAGCACAGTAGATAGGAAATAATGAAACTGAAACAGGCCAACACTGCTGGAGATATAAACTTAGGTTAAGTTCTAGGGGTATGTGACTGTGAAATCTTAAGCTTCTCTATTTCTTTCCTTCTTTCTTTCTCACTCTCTCCTCCTCTCTGTGTACACATATAGTTAATCTTCACAGCTGCCAGAACAACCCAAAAGACACAAGACTCCTCAGATGTATTAAAAAGGAGATACTACAAATATGTCAAATCTCATGAATTCTAAATTAATCTTGCAATCCAAGGATGTGACTCGTGTGCTTTGAACACATGGAGTTGGCAACAGTGTCTTGTTCAACTGGCCTTCATATTGCCTTTTGAGGCCAATGCCACAGGTCCCTCCCTTGTTGTCCCTTCCCAGAGGAAGCCATCTGGGCTCCAGCCCTGTGACTCAGAGGAGTATGCAGGATATGAGTCGCATCTTTTCAAAACAGGCTTGAAAACAAACACATGCACACACACCCCATTCTTGGAACTTTTGTACAAATGTCTCCCCACCACCACCCTGGCATGCTGGTGTACACAGTGCACCAGGGAAAGGCAATAAAGAAGACATGGGTTTGGCCTCTATAGTAATCAATTGACCTTCTAAACTAATCCCAGGTTTCAGCTACAGCACACCAGACCATTCCTACCCTTCAGGCAGCCATATTTTGTTAATCGGCTTTAATTTCATTGGAACCACCTTTGGCTTACGAGTGTCAGGCATTCTGTATGAGGTTTTTTTTTCATACAACAAAAACATGAGATGATGAAGAAAAGGAAGGAAAAAATAACAACTTTACAAGAGGAGATAAAATAGAACGAACAAGTTCTAAAGGAAAACCCCTCATTGAAGGAAGCAAAAATAAGAATACATAAAGCACAGCACTTAATATCTATGCTGCTTATGGAAGAAATAGAAAAGAAAATTAAGTTTGCAAAACAAATATTTTGAGAATGCGAATAAATCTGGAAAGTGGCTCGCAGTAAGATTAAGGAAAGAAAAGGATAAAAGACATACAAACATGATCAAACAAGGTATACAAACTCTGATCAAAAAGAAATTAAAAACTGCTTTCACAGATTCTATACAGAAATATATAAATGTAAACAGATTCAAATAGAAAAGTTTATAAAGTTCTTGGATAAGCAAAAAATAAGAATAGAACAACAGGAGGAGGAATAAAAGAATAACATTAATGGAAGTACTAGATGCCATTAAAAGAAGCAAATTAGGAAAATCCCCAGGTCCAGATGGTATAACTGCAATTTATTATTAAAAAAATATACAGGATTATTTAGCAACACCTTTACAACAAACAATAAATGGAATCATAACAGGAAATTTGCCAGAATCATAGAAAGAGGCTAATACTGCATTGATACAAAAAGAAAGTAAAGGAATATTAGAAACGAAACAGTACAGACCTATATCTCTTTTAAACGTCAATTGCAAAATTTTTGCTAGTATAATCAGTGAAAGACTAAAGAAAAATGTAAAAGTCTGGATTCATGATGATCAAAGAGGCTTTTTGCTAAACAGGCATTTAAAAGATAATACGAGAACATTAATAGACATTATAGAACTTTATGAAAAGAGACTGGATAAACAATTGGCGATTATTTTTTTAAATGCCAAAAAAGCATTTGATTATGTTAGTTGGGAATTTATGATCAAAATGGTAGAAAGGATAGGTCTGGGAATAAATATCTTGACATTGATAAAGGTGATATATGAAGAACAAAAGGGGAGAAGATGAGATATTGTAACATTCAAAGGGGTACGAGAGAGGGATGTCCCCTGTCATCGCTACTTTTTATTGCAACTTTGGAAATACTGAATAACAGAATTATAGAAGAAAAACATATTCAAGGAGTGAAGATAAAAGCACATGAGTATAAACAACTTCCGTGAGTAAAAAATGGTGCGGCTGCCTTCAATCATACCCGGAACAGTTATGGATGACACCGAGACAGGGACGGCGTCATCCGAAACGGACCCCCTGCTGCGCGACAGTGTCGTAACTGTTCCGGAGTCTTCTTGCGCAGTAAGTCCTCTCTGAAAAAGTCCTAAGTTTGCTCCACACTCTATAGCCACTGCTTTGTTAATGCCTGGCCACAAAGGGCCAAGAAACAATCTATGAGTGATCTGGAGGAAAGGCTGACCCTGCTTGCCTCTTGTGCAGCAATGTACATATCCTTACAAGGAACAGGCGGTGATCATCAGAGAAACAGTTCCAAATGCTTTTGTGCTAGCAGTGCATTGCAGGTGAGAATATAGTCATCCATCACTGAGCTGTAGATATCATAGGCAATGCTCATTTCCCCTGCAATGTGAATGTATCTAATCTTTTCTATAAGTTACAGAAAAAGCTCTATATTAAGTCACTCTAGACACCAAAGCAGGACCTGGATCCCTAACTTCTGTTTGAATATTAGGGCAACTATGGATGGGGCTCCTTCACAAAGTCCAATGAATGTAAGGGAGGAAGTCAGCACAGTTGCTGCAGGGCCAAATGCATGGGAAGCAGAAGCAACTGTCTCCAGAACTTAGTGGATACTCCCTGCCTTTGCATTTCATAACTTGAACAAATGGCAAAAGACTACGGCTAAGTTGAGGTGTCCACTGAAATAGTTTATGCAGCTTGGCTATGAATTCAGGACTTGGCACCTGCTATTCTAATGCAGTTGTGACACTTAATAAACCTTTTCTTGGTATCTATCCTGCATAGTGGTAGGGTGAGGAAAGACTTATACCCTTTATGAACTGATCCAGAGTTTTTTATTTCATACACACAGAGACAGCTGCAAAGTGATGAGCTGTGGGGATCATTTATTCCCTTGCTCTCTTCCCAACCATCAGCCAGTTTCAACTGTATGGTGGGTGCCTCATGGCACCAAAACTTCACTCTCTACCAGGTTGAAGACCAGTAGAGTCCAAGGGGTGTTGTACAGGATAACTAGCTGTAAACTGAGGGGAACAGGAGTTTGAGGGTGCCAAAGTAGTGTGGTGATGGGAAAAGCCAGCCACACCATTCAGTTCCCCAAGGAATTTCTCTTATTCCTTCTGCATGACCAAGTGGGGCATATCCCTTTCTATTCCTTGCAGCCATACAAAGTCCGACTGTCAAAATGCATACTCACAAAAAGCAAATGTTACCAGCTGTCCAGCTAACTCAGATCTTTTGGCACACAAAATCCAGCTTAGACTGAATGCCTGTGAGACTTCTGTATTCTTCCTCCTTTTCTTGGAAGCTCAAGCTTTCCTAACTAAAAAGACTCAAAAAGCTATTTTAAGGCTCAGCAAATGTTTGGGTCTTTGGCCCCACATATTTCCTAAGACAGCAGAGACTATAGACAGACATGGACATTGTACAAGAAGGCTACTTAGCTCCCTCTGTGTCAGCCAGTTCTGCTAGTCAAATGCTTTCCCAGCTCCAGGTAGAGTGAAACACGATTTAGGGCTGGGGGAGATTGCTGAGAAGAAGCAGACAACTGAAGTAAAAGAGCAACTTCTGATTCTGCATGCAAAGCATTCTCAACTCACCATGTTAATCTGATTTGGATAAAACAGCCAACCCCCCCCCCCCAAATGTCCACTGAAACATCTGGGTTTGCTCCTGAAGCTGAATTTCAGTACAAACATGCAATAGTTGCCATTCTGTTAATGATGTACACAAGCCTTTGTTGTTGTGTACCTTCAAGTAGTTTCCAATTTATAGTGACCCTAAGGCAAACCTATCATGGGGTTTTGTGAGGCTGAAAGTGTATTACTTGCCCAAGGTCACCCAGTGGATTTTCATGGCTGAGCAAAGATATGAACCCTGCTCTCCAAAGTCATAGTCCAGCGCTCAAACCACTACACCACACTGACTAAGTCCACCTTATGACTGCATGTCTTTCTCTGCTTGTTGCAGAAGTTGGTAATCTCTTCCACTCTCCGCAATGGCCAAAGCCATATCCCCCAGACTAATGGTTTTACTGCAATAGTCCCCTGAATGACCGTTCCATGGCCGATGGAGAGTGTTGGCAACTGGAAAAGCATCTGGCTGTGCCCCACAGCCAGATGCAGACCAATGACATCATCCACCAACAGCCTTGGCACCACCATTGGTCTGTGCCTGGCTATTGAGCATATAGCCTGAAGCATCTCTCATCCTTCCCTCCCCTCCCCACCTCTCAGCCAGCCAAGGAGTGGTGGCCCAGAGGAGCCATTGTAACAAAACGGTGAGTCCTGAGAGTGGGGAGCCATAGTTGAGTTCTTCCCATGGAACCATTACACTATACTGGGCAATGTTGGGCAAGATATATGGGCCATGATATTCAAATGAGTCAATGGGGATATTTGGATAAAGGTGATAAAATTTACATATTCCTATACTCTCCAAAAAATGGTATAGAATTATGTATAAGTGGTATATTACCCCAGAAATATTGGCAAAAAGGCACAAAGGGGCCAGCAACTTATGCTGGAAATGTGGAAAACAAATTGGTTCATTTTTCCAGATGTGGTGGAGTTGTAAAAGAGTAAAGAAATATTGGTTTAAAGTAAGTAAATGGATACAAAGAATTTTGGGGTTTAAACTCACTCTGAGACCAGAATTATTTTTGTTAAACATGATAAATGAGGAAGATAAAAGGAGGAGAAATATCATAATCTAATTAGGTATACGGTAACAGTAGCCAGAGTGATATTTGCTAGATATTGGAAACAGAATAAAGTACTGGATTATACAGAACGGGTAGAAAAACTGATGGAAATTGTTGCAATGGAAAAATTAACCAACACAATTAAAGTAAATACAATAGAATGTTTCTTAAAATTATCGGGACCTATTATAGATTTTACAAAAGAACAATGAGGAGAGGTTACTATTCTTGGTTTTGAGAACTGAATGGTGAAGCAAGAGCATTATACTGTATTTCTTTTTGTAGAAAGCTATGCTGTATTTCAAAGGAAAGACGAAGGAAGTAATATAGTGATCTGTATTATATACTAAGAGAAGAGGAGAGTGTATAGAAGTGATATGATAAGAAGATATACTCAGAGAGAAGTGGGAAGTCTCTTTTAAAAAACAAAAAGGGGGGGAAGAGGGGTTGATGTTGGGTATGTGGAAGGTATTCCTTTGTGTTTGTTGTTGTCACTTCTGTAAACTTTTTTGTTGTGTCTTTTTGGATTTTAAGATGTGTGTGGAAATCTCAATAAAAATTTATTAAACAAGAAACAGTGTCACAACTGTTTTATTACAACCACATCTCACCACTTTGCTGTTGTTAGTTGGTTCTTATAACAATATCAGGAAACTCCTGAGTAAGTCCAATGTAGGAAGAATGTCTTTGATTCATCCTTCCTGGGAAAGAGATTTTTGCCCAATAAGCACTCAAGGGGCAGCCCTACAGTCACTGACACTGGGCCAGTATTAAAGGTAGTATTAGTACCTGTGGCTGAAAACGATTTCAAATATATTGCCCAGCTGCAGAATACCTACCCTTCCTTTTGAAGTGGCCTTGTTTTTGCTCCCCTTTGGTCTGCCACGTGGTCTCTTGGGTGGTGGTGCTTCGCTGGGTTCTTGCTGAAAAGAATAAGCACCGCAGTCAACAACAGTGCAAGAAAGAAGAGAAAAGCACATCCATCCTCCCAGTCTAGGGCAGGGCAGAATCAGCTCCTTCTGCTCCCCAGTTAGAAGCACTGGTGACCCCAGTAAATGACACAAAGCCTGGATCTTTTTATACTTGGGTCTTTTCAAACTGCACGATTATGGCCTTATAATTCCACTTTACCTGCCCGGACAACATCCTAAGGAATTTTGGTGTTTGTTGTTTGGTGAGGCACTAGAGATCTCTGGCTGAGAATTCTAAATACCATTCCTTAAACTGCAGATCCCATGATGCCATGGCAATTAAAATGGAATCATAGCACTGTAATTGTATAGTGTGAAAGGTCCCGCATGCCAATTTCAATTTAGGCAAAAAGTATATCCTATACTAAAGGATGATAAATAGATATTGCTGGACTGCCACTCCCATCATTCTTCTCCACTGGTCATACTGGGTATGGGAGATTGAGTCCAATGTCTTGAGGGCCATTTGTTCGCCAATGCTCCCGTTGTCAGAGGGCGTTTATATGTTTGGGCATCTCTATCATGTTAAAGCTTGCTTAGCTGCTCTGTAACCATATTGAAACAAGGGTGGTGTGTGTTGGGAGGCGGTGCAGGTGCTGGAGGATGTTTGATGGGAACTAAGGTCACTTGGCTACATGGTAGGGCTTGGGGTATGTAGGAAAGAATGTGAGCCTCATGGAGGAGTGAGCGCATTTCCGGGAGTTCTTAAAGGTGAAACCTATGTTATGTTGTCAGATCTGGCAATGGCTTTGTTACTGTGCTGAGCTTAACTTCAATAAAGCTTTCTTGGATTCATCCTGAAGCCTCTTCATTGAGTTAGGTATAGACAAGGCATTACACCCATAATATTTGAAGTACTGTGGTAGAAAAGTGTATCACTCATGTCACACCTCAAATGATGCAGGTTGCACAATTTTCCTACACTGACTTTGCCCACAGTCATATTGGCAATCCAATGGAAACAGCCCTAGCTTGTAAGAAAAATGAACTCAGGGTCCTACACTCTCCTCAGAAACGTTTAACTCCACCCCAGTGCAAGGTGAAAAGCAAGGATGTACTCTTAAGATGGCAAACTGAAGTGATCCGAGGATGATTGCAGAGTTTCACAAGGTCTTTAACAGGTCAAAAAGTACTGTTCAAATGTGGAAACAGTACTACATAAAAAAGAAAGAAGCTTCACTGCTATACAAGTTTGGAAATTTTAAGATCTCTAGCTCTGTTAAAATGCAATGCTTTTTTGAAAGAGCAAAAATAAATAAATAAAAAATGCAAATTCATTTCTCTGGAAGCTTTGCCCCCTCACACCAAAGCACAATCTAGAAATTTAATACCTGGAGAATGATAAAAATTTTGTAACTTACTTATTTCTGCCAAGTTAAGTGTCACACAGTGACTGTTTCTAATTCCCTCTCACATTCTGTTTATAGCTTCTGCTAACAGCCAATCAGTAATCTAACACCAACATCCCTGTCCCATCCTTCACTAGAGCAATTGCCTCACTCTACCAGCTCAGGCAGATGGAAGAACAGGAGGGTGGCAGCTGCTATCTCAGACCAAATAGAAAAAAAAACGGCAGAGGACAGCTTTGAGCTTACAGCTTCACACAGGCCTCAAGTAGGATTTCATGTGGGACTCAACAGTAATTCTATTTAACAGGGGTCAGAAGTTAGGGCTGCAAGGCTTGGATGAAAGAAATGGATCCAGAAGTGACTAATTCAATATGAAGTGTATCAACATCAAGTTAAAACTATATTTAAGTCCATGGTAGGTAACCAGTACAATGGAAGCATATTTTGTATACCTAGAGGCCAGCCCAATATTGGTCTATGGCAGCACTGAATAAATAACATTATGTTAAACAAATAGAGAGCATGCTAAAAGAAACCTTGTTGGAACTATTTTATATGTTTAGCAGATCAACTGAAAGACAAATTTCCAACATGCTACATACAATAAAGAGGTTGTCTGTACCTTTCCCTTCCTTATGGGACTCTGCATCAACGCAGACACATGGGACTAAAGAGCACCGTAATCTCACAGAAAGCTAACCACAGCTTACCAAAGGGATGGGCAATTTTGCACAGGGCATGGTAGCTAATTTTTGCACCTCCTTGGTGGGCTGCACTGGCATATTCCTACCATACAAGAAGTAATGTCATGTCGCTTCCAGATTCATTTTTGTCTGATCTGCAACCTTCTGGGAGGAAGAAAAGGAAAACTGCTATATTTTCAGTGGTATAACAGTGGTGTGTGTATGTCTGTAGTGGCTTTGAGGAGGGGGTCTCCTGGGAGACTGCAAAAATGGGTTTGGGAGTGGCATGCAGTCCATGGACAGCACTTTCTCCACCCCTACCTTAGTGTACCAAAAGCCTGACTCCTCCCTACAAGTAAGGCACCAAAGGTTGTTAGGGACAATTTTCCCCAGCAGCTTCAAGCAGCACTGGAGCCCATAACCAACAACCAAAACCACTGCAAAGGGAAAGTCAAGAAGTCAAAAGATAACAATGAGTTCAGAGCATGGAATGATGACTCCAAAAGGCTTGTGAAAGGGCAACTTCTTTAGCAATCAAGCTCATGTTACATGAGCCAATGTGACTCACAGCTTTAAAGGGCATCACAATTGGTGCCATCTTACTAAACAAAACTCCACTGTCCCTGGGATCGGAATAATTACTTTAGAGCAAAACTAACTTCTAGGGAACAAGGTTAGGAACATCAATTATGTGAAGGTTAAATATCCTTTTGATGCCAAAATTTCTTCTCAGTACATCTGACAATGGAGGAAGCTTGTTTTCTGCTGCTCCAGAGACTAGGACATGGAGCAATGGGTTCAAACTACAGGAAAAGAGATTCCAGCTAAACATTAGGAAAAACTTCCTGATAGTAAGAGCTGTCCTGAAGTGGCATACACTGCCTCGTAGTGTGGTGGAGTCTCCTTCTTTGGAGGTTTTTAAACTGAGGCTGGATAGCCATCTGTCGAGAATGATTTGATTGTTTATTCCTGCATGGCAGGGGGATGGCCTGGATGGCCCTTGTGGTCTCTTCCAACTCTACGATTCTATGATAAACATACTCATGCCTGGAAGTATTACAAGGCTCTCAGAGATTCAGAACCCACTTTAGTACTACTCTGTGGAGTTAGTCACGTGGGTTGTGGAATGAAGTTAGCATACTGTGATTATTGCCAACATGCGGCAAAACTGCCCTTCTTCCCACAGGACTTGCTTTCATTAGCTATGTAAACCTAATGACCTATTGATCCTGAAGGCTCATTTGGTATCAACAATAACCTTGCCTGCACCATGGTAATGCTCTCCTACGTTCCCATTTTGCCATGTCATAGTTATTTCTAGCAACAGCTAACAAAAGGCAGTATCTGCTTTCCTGTTTGCAAAACCTTCCCTTATAGCAGCACTAAAGAAAGTGATCTACAAACCTGAGGCTGCTTCCTGGGCCGCCCTCGTCCTCTCTTCTCAGAGACATCTTTGTCTTGTTTGGAAGCTAGGGGTTGGCTAGATTTTGCACTAGATTCACTCATCTTCTTTCTCTGAAAGAACAAAATAAAAACAAAATTAAGGTAAAGTATAGGGCCTAAATACCCTAAAATCATCAGATCCATATCTGATCTTGGAAGCTAAGCAGGGCCAGCCCTAGTTAGTATTTGGATGGAAGACTGCAATGAATATCAGGAGCTATAGGCAATAAATCATAGGAAGGAACTGGCAAAACTATCTCTGAGTATTCCTTGCCTAAGAAAACCCTATGAAATTTAAGGGGGTCGCTATAAGTTGACAGGCAACTTCTGTGAGGGCACTAAGGCTTTTGTCACTCCTTCCCCCTGATGGTGTCACCTGTGCAGTTTGGCCTCTCCCCACCCTAGTGCCATCACTGGGTGACTTGAAAGCACACACACACACACACTCTCTCTCAAATGGCTAATCTATTCTCCAGATATTGGTCTGGGGACTGCAAGTGGATCATGATTCTCAGGCTGTATATACACTCAGAGATTGGTAACCCGCAACCTGTCTCATGCAGGAGGCGAACTCACTGGATCTGCCCTTTCAGAGGGTATCCTGGTAACACACAGGCACATACACATGCATGCACTGGGGTTTGTTCGCAAGTGTGTGGGTTCCAGTAGTCCCTTAAAGTTTTTCTCTCAGACAATGTGGCCCTTATCAGTGAAAGAGCTGTATGATCCCGCTCTGTAGTAATAGCCAGAATATGTAGTTTATTCAAGTACAACATGCACAGTAACATGGATATCATGAATATTCATCACTAGCAGCACTAGTTGTATTACACTGTCAAGCTACCAAGCAGGACAACATAAAACTTCCAATTTATATTAAATATTAGATGTTTATTATGCTAAGAATCCAGCTCCTAGTAGAAATACTGTAATCAGAAGTACTTCACATTAATCATGGAGCCAAGAGAGTATGATTTGCCTTTTAAAGCAGATATTACTTTTAGGGTTGACACTTTAAAAAAAAAACTTAGTTGATTAGGCATGAACTTTAATCAAGTGATCTATGACTGAATCTTTAAATCGATGTATGAGCAAAATAGTTCTCAAGGTAATGGTATGCTTTGTGTTTGAATTAGTGCCTGCAAAACACTGTGTGTATCATAGGAAAAGACATCCCCTCTAACATAGTGTCCATCATTTATTGAGAAGTATTTGTATTACAGCTTAGTTGTTTTTAATGTCTCATTATCTTTTAAATTTTATTATTAACACATTTTTAATCTGTTACATCCTTAGTCATTACAAAAATAATCAATCATCCATCCCGATCTATGTAACATATTTTCTTCTGATTATAAAATTAAAAAAAACACACATAAAGTCTTCAAATACCATCTATTTCCTTATTCTTTCTTACTATATACTAACATCCTTTTCCATTTTAGCAAAATTATTATTTTTCCTTTATCTGTATTCCTCTATATGTTCCTTCCTCCTTTGTTTGGGATTTCTATATCTGCATGTTTATCTTCTATCTGTTCTTATGCAGTCTGCGCGATACTTCTGGCTATCTCTCACAAGTTCCATATAACCGTTTATCTTTACACATTACTCTGCTCACCTGTCTTTGTCCTTATCATTGAGGGTTCCTACTTTTTCCTTACCTTATCATATTTTATCTTATTTTAATTTAATTTGACTTTATTCTGTCTTCCAAATTTTTTTAATCGGTTCCCATTCCTTCTCTATTCTGTTCAGCGGTCTTCCTTCCAAGGCAGCGGTAAGTCTATCCATATCCAGATTATCATACAATTTACCAAGCCGCTCTTCTATAGTTGGTACCCTTTTCCCCTTCCAGTTTTTAGCATATAATATCCTAGCACTTGTAATCATATCTAATTCTCTTCTTCTCATTTAGATTTCCATTCTTGATTTTATCTACCATGTTCAGCAAATAAGTCTCTGGTTCTAATGGATAATTAATTCCCAGAATTTCTTTGATCTTAATATGTATTTTCTTCCAGAAAGATTTCGCCATTGAACAATTCCACCAAATATGGAATAATGTACCTTCTGCTTCTCCGCATTTCCAACAGCCTCTTTTACCTGTTTTGTACATCTTATCTAATCTCACTAGTTTTAAATACCACTGAAAAAGCATCTTTATATAATTTTCCTTCATGTTTTGTGACAAGCTGAATTTCTGTGTAACTTCCCATGATTTATCCCATCTTTCAAGTTCTATAGCATGACTTATATCACAAGTGAAGTGGGCATTCCTGAAAGCAGTGATAGCGAAGATGAACGTAGGAGACAACTTTAAAGTATGGATTGATGAAATATATAAAGATCAAGCAGCACAGATACTTATAAATTACGAAAAAACAGAACGGATAAAAATAAGAAAAGGCACGAGACAAGGTTGCCCATTTTCACCATTGCTATTCATAACAGTAATAGAAATACTAAATAACAACATAAGAGCGAATAGTAAGCTCAATGGAATAAGAATCAAAGGGCACGAATTCAAAATCAAAGCGTTCGCGGATGATTTAGTTAGTATATTGGAAAAACCTAGGGCTCAACTGGAAGAAATAATAAGAACTTTAGAAGAGTTTACGCTCGCCTCTGGGTTCAAAATAAACAAGAACAAAACAGCAGTTTTAACAAAAAATATTAAAAAACAGGAGGAAGAAGAAATAAGTCAGGTAACTGGATTTAAAATTGAGAAAAAAATAAAATATCTAGGAATTTGGACTACACAGAGAAACGCAGATTTATTTAAGAACAATTATAAGAAACTATGGAATGAAATTAAAAAAGAGTTAGAAAAATGGTCTAAACAGTATCTATCTATATTAGGAAGAAAATGTCCGTGCTACCCAAATGTCCGTGCTACCCAAATTCATGTTCCTCTTCCAAAACATACCGATTATAATAAATAACAAATGTTTTGCAGAATGGAACAAAGAAATACTCACATACATTTGGGAAGGGGAAAAGGCACGAGTAAAAGCGAAGCTTCTAACAGAAAGAAAAGATAGAGGAGAATGTGCCCTCCCAAACTTAAATCTGTATTACCAGGCATGCGCCCTAACATGGCCTGAGGACTGGATACAGCTTAGGAATGAAAAATTATTAGCTCTGGAAGGCCACGACTTACTTGTTGGGTGGCACAGGTATCTGTGGTACAATAAGAAGAATAAAGCATTTGAGAGCCATTATATTAGAAGGGCACTGCTTAATGGCTAAATTTGAAAGCTGGATTCTACCAAAAGTTACCCTTATGGGTTTCAACCTAAGAGGCTTTCTTTGGAAGATCTAAGATAGAACAAGAATTGTTAAGATATCAAGATATATTAAGGAACGATTCACAAAACATCATGAAAATAAAAACAAGAGAGATATTAGAAAGTGAGGGTTATAAATCAAACTGGTTTCTTCATAAACAACTATATGAAAGATACAGAATGGACCAGAGGTTGATAAATTTCCACACTGAATCAAACAATATTGATAAGGTGATTTTTGGAAATGGAAAACAATATGTAACTGGATATTATAAAATTCTTCTGGAGAGAGACTTAGAAAATGAACAAATGAAAGATTAACATATTATTTAACTAAACATTCCAGACTTGTTTATTTTATTATAGCACTGATGGACTACAAAAAAAAAGAAAGAAAAGAAAATGACATGCCCAAGTTTTGTTATTCTGAATCCTATCTGCAGTTGTACAAGAATCATGAAGGATGCTTTTGTGACAGAGACATCAAGAAGGGACTCCTGCCCCATAGCTTATGCATGACCATTAAAAGGACACTGGCATTCACTAGTTAGCAGTCTACAAGACTAAAGCTTCATATCAACAAATCCATATCACACTTTGTACCTATACAGATGGCGAATCTACCCCAGGACACTTATGCATTGACAAAATCCAGTCTAGCAACAATTAAAACTTTACTATTCAACAGGTTCTGATGCTTGATGAAAGGACTGTTAACACAGAAAGTTTAGGGAAAGGGGCTGCCACTATCTATACATTCAGTCCACACATGGATTTGATGCAAGAAGAGAGCTGTAAGATCTTTTTCTTTTTTTAAAAAATTAATTTCAAAAAGCAAACCTTGATTTTGCCATTTTATATAAGGGACACCATTTTATTATGCCATTGTAGATAATCGGACTTGAGCACCTACAGATTTTGGTATCCACAGGGGGTCCTAGAACCAAACCACAGCAGATACCAAGGGCCACTGTAATTCCATGAGAATTTTAGAAACTCAGAGGAACATAGAATAAGGGACATCTGAATTCCAAATAAACGTAGTAAACATATTTCAGAAAGTGTAAGGCCTCCAGCAAGCAAGAAATAAAATAAAATAAAATAAAGATGATTCTATAAAATGCACTAAACATGGTCAATGGAAATGTCAGATGCACTACACTACTCAGAGTTGCTATTTGAGGTAGCCTAGGCTCTTTTTCCTCTTCAAGGCTGGAAACCATATATCCACTGTCCCATTTTCACTATGGCAACAGCACCTTGCTCTGGATGGGGTAGAAGCCATACTGACTGCGCCCTGAAAGAAATAAGGAGGCAATGTTCTCCTGGGTTATTCCCCCCTGCCTTGTTAAAGGACTAACAGCTCCCGGCATTGGGAGATTGTTGACACTGCAGGGTATTAGTGGTGGATTAAATTCTACACACAAACCCAGCACCACAGCTCTTATTGGAATCTTTGCTTGATGATAAAAATGAAAACATAGTAGATTACTGAATTACATGTTGTTTGGCCCTTAAGGATCACTCCTCCATTAACCATCACAGTAAATTACTTTCTCCTGATCTTTATACCTGCTATCTTTGCCAGCTGCCAGGGTCTCTGTATTCAAAGTTGGTGTGTCTGTATATGATATATTTTTAAACACTGTTCCTAGAAATATCTACATCCTTCAGGCTGCTGGTTCTAAGTTCTGAACTCTGTTAGCAGTCCTATGAAATAAGGCTTTTTCCTTCAGCGTAACATTTGGTTACTAACATGCTAACTTTCTTAGTTTATAAACTGTGAGGACAAATAATTTGGTTAACATCTTGACCTTAAAGAAATCATAGCCTTTTAGCTGCATACTATGCAATTGAGGAAAAGGATCCAAATGTGAAAACTAATCTTACGTTGACTACCTGTTTGCGAGTTTAGATATTGCAGTAGAGTTTCACTCATTTATTTGAATGTAGCTTAAAGTTCCTAATTGTGTGGACTAAATGCTTCAAATCTTTATACATAGAGAGTTCCAAGAAGCTCCTTTCTTGCTGACCCTGCCATAGGCAGCTAGTTATTCATTTAGATTGAGGAGGAAGCAACAGCAACAAAAGCTTTTTTTTTTAAAGCATCTAAAAAGTTATCACTTCGGTTCTTTATGTTATTTTGGTATAGTAATAAAAGGAGAGATACAATATGATCTCTCTTTGGAATACAGTTGTCTCCCCACATTTGTGGGTTAAGTATTTGCGGATTTGATTTTTCACAGATCTAAGTATGTTCTCTCTAGGCATTTTCTAGGTCCTCCCGTCCTCAATTTTCATGGGGGCTGGGGGGTGGAGGACCCCCGTGAAAGTGGAAAAACTGTGACTATAGGCCCATAGCACAATTCTATGGTCAGCTTCCAGAGAAAGCATACGATAGAATTGTACTGGCTACTGTTAGAACATAATACAGAAAAACAGAATAGTTCCCAATTGGAAAAGGAGTCAAGTCAAGGCTGCATTCTATCACCCTACTTGTTCAACTTGTGTGCAGAAAATGTCATATGTAGAGCAGGTTTAGACTCAGAGGAAGGAGGAGTGAAGATCGGAGGAAGGAATATCAACAATCTAAGATATGCAGTCGACACCGTATTACTAGCAGAAAACAACAAGGACTAGAACAATTACTAAAGATAGTCATGGAAGAAAATGCTAAGGCAGGCTTACTGTTGAACATTAAGGAAACAAAAATAATGACCACAGAAGATCTACATAAATTCAATCTAGATGATGAGGAAATTGAAATAGTTAAATATTTCCCATATCTTGGATCAATAACTGATCAGAATGGAGACTGAAGTCAAGAAATCAAAAGAATACTAGGAATGGGAAGGGCAGCTATGAAGAACATGACAAAATCCCAAACTGCAAAGATATAAAACTGAACAGTAGAGTTAGGATAATCCAAGATATCATATTCCCCATCATCATGTAAGCAAGTGAGAGCTTGACAGTGAAGAAAGCTGATAGGAAGAAAATCAACTCATTTGAGATGTGGTGCTGGAGAAAAGTGCTACGGCTACCATGGACTGCCGAAAAGACCAATAAATGGATTCCAGAACAAATCAAGCCTAAGCTCTCCCTGGAAGCCAAGAAGACTAAACTGCGGCTGTCACACTTTGGCCATATCGAGAGAAGACATTACTCACTAGAACAGGCAATAATGCTAGGAAAGGTGGAGGGTAGTAGAAAGAGAGGAAGGCTGCATACCAGATGGACAGACTCAATCATTCACGGGGTCACCATTAGTGAAAGTCAACACGAGGGGAGTTAACAACAATGGCAGCTACATTTTAAAGCCAGCAGCAACAATCCTAAGTTTTAAATCTTAAAAGTCTGCTGAAAATGACTTGGAGGCAAGATGCATAGAGGGAGGCTGACAAATTTTGATTGGGCAAACACTGAAATGGTGGCACCCCCTGAATGAAGGTCCCGTTCCCTATGCTTCCTCACATAAATCTTCCAGAATGTTCAGCCTGTTTGTACAACCAATGTTGCCAATTCAGATGGCAGATCAAACAGTGAATATGTTCAATTTTAAAGGCTCCATTAATTTGCATATATGTCCAGTGTGCATGTAATTGAGACTGAGATGTGATTCCATTACCCAGTGATATTACCAATTATAAACAAGCTGGTAGAAAGTATGATAAGCACAGAACACAATACCAAATGTCTAGTAATGACAAGTTCAACTCTTAACCATCCAGACCAGCTATATAAATGTTACTTATGATATCTGGGTCAATGCATTACAAATATGGGATCCTCTTCTAGCAGTCTAAGGGGTTGTCTAGATGGCAAAAATAATCCTAATAGAATCTGCAGGGAATACCTTTTGTCTCACTGAGATTCAGCAGTGATTCACCTTATTCAGAGACAGGGAGGCCAAAAACTCCATATACTGCACAGGAAGCAGCTTTTCCTGAAGTTTTAAAAATAATGTGATGGAAATGTGCAATCCTGCTCATTGGGACAACCGAATTGCATTGCAGTGCATTCTTGGTGAGAGCGGAAGTGGAAAGCTGATTGATCAGATGTGTACGGGGGAGTGGGCTTGCTTGCAATGAAGTGGCCAGAAACGCATTTTGGAGCTTCACATTGCCAATCATGAATTTTTTTGCGACACTGAGGTGACCAAACACCTTTTTTAAGTGGAAGGTCATACTTGCGCATCTTTGATTTACAGTTTAAAAAAAGCATGTGCAGTGGCAACAACTTGTGAAGAATAATAACACAAACAATTCACTCTCAGCCACCATGTTGATTTGCAGGCATGGTTGCGTGTGAACTTGAAACACACTTAACTTCACATACCAGTTATTTTGCCAAAGGACTGTGGAGACAAATGAAAACCACTGCGATTCTGCATTAATGCACAGCAATCAACATTATATCCTCTTATCTACACACCCCCTAAGAAACTACATTTTTTAAAAGTCAAGAAACAGAATGTTCAAAAGGCAGCTTGATGATCTAACGTAGAATTTAAGCCTTCTAGATCACAGACTACGGAACTTTGGCAGTACTGTATAAGACCTTGAGCAGTGTAAATGCCTATGCGATATAGAATATCAACTGACTTTTTACAACTACAGTTGTCTCTCCATATCCACGGATTTGGGATCACGGATTTAAGTATTCACAGCTTGAAAATATTCTTTAAAAAAGAATAATCTAAAAAGCAAACCTTGATTTTGCCATCTTATATAAGGGACACCATTTTGCTATGCCATTGCATATAATGGGACTTGAGTATTCATGGATTTTGGTATCCACTGGGGATCCTGGAACCAAACCCCAGCGAATATGAAGGCACAACTGTATATCTAATGGATTGTAATCTTACATTTATTCTTACAATCATAGTTGCCAAAAGCTTTACCAAAAGTACCCAACTAAGAATGGCAGTCTAAATACTCAGAAACCACCAGATGCTGTCTGATCTTGGAAACTAAGCAGGGACAGTCTTAGTTAGTACTTAGATAGGGGATGGCCAAGTAATAATACCAGGTGCTGCAGGTTGTTGCTGCTGCTACTGCTGCTACTACTACTACTATTAACCACTTTTTTCCCAGTTTGGGACTCAAAGTGGTTTACAACAGCTAAAATGGTTAAAAATTCACAGTGCTGAAACAAAAGTAAAAAAAGCAATCAAACCATCATAAAGTTAAAGCCAGCTAAAATGTAAACTCTTTAAAAAAAAAAAAAACCTGAACAATAAAAGTCCAGCACATTATACAAGACCTATTTCCCCTAAAAATCCATCCTCAAAGGCTTGTCGGAATAAAATGTTTTTTTTTTTAAACCAGTTTGTAGAAAGATAGTAAGGAGGGTACCAGGGGTTGGTGGGGTGCCAGATACTGTGAGGAGCAACTGAGAAGGCCATCTCCTGAATTTCTGACAAATGTACCTATGAGGGTGGTAGGACAGAAAAGAGGCTCGCTAGAAGATCTCAAAAAACAGGCAGGTTTGTAAGGAAGAAAATGACCCTTGAAAGCTGTATTTAATAGGAAGGCAATGGCAAAACACTTCAGAGTATTCCCTGTCTAAGAAAACCCTATAAAATTCATGGGGTTGCCCTAAGTCTACAGGTGATTTGAAGGTGAAAACAAACAAGGAAATTACAAAGGAAGACTAGAAAGAGAAACTGTTGAATTGAATTAAATCCACAAATTCCAATCCATTAGCAGAGGTATGAACCAAGACAATGGCTTCATGGCACACTACATATATCAATATAGGAGTCCTGCACCTATAACAAAAGGAATCTTCTCAGAGAGAGATTTGAACCCTGGGAAACCAAGCAGATTTATTGCTTTCACATATCGACACTAACTGTCCACTGTAAAGATCTGAAAGACCTGTATCACCTTATGCAACTCTTTGAAAATTTAAGGTAAGGGCCACAATTTGCTTCTTTCTGGATCCTATTACATTCTATCCCATTCCCACAACTGTAAAAATATGCTTTATGCCTGAGATCTCAATACCACTTAGTATTGCATCCAAAGAAGTAGGTTTATATCCGTGATGTAATCTCTCCCATCCATATCTGCCGGACCGGTACCCATAGTTTCACTTATCCGTGTCTGAAAAAATATGTTCTCTCTAGGCATTTTCTATGTTCTCCCATGAGATTCTGTTGTGTGCTTCTGCTGAAAGTTGACCACAGGCACTGGAGGACCTAGAAATGGCTCAAGAGGTGTTCTCTTTAAGAATCTCAAGGTCCTCCAGCATGACTCTATGATATGCTTGGGCTGGAAGTAATTAATTTCAGTAGGGTTCGCTATTATCTGTGGTTTCATGTTTCCATGATAAGTCCAGGAACATATTGCCTGTGGATATGGGGGGGGGTCTTAAAGGTGCTCCCACATTTCTTCCCCCCTCCCCCTTTCTTCCTCTCTCTCTCTCTCTCTCTCTTTTTTTTTTTTTACAACTAAGAGAGTTTGAGACCGCATGGAAATCATTTACCTATCAAATCCTTGTCCCCAACAGGGAGTGCTCTTGTACTAATTTATTTTATGAATATGGCCCTCTCAAAGAACAAAGAAGGTGCTGTTGCTAAGTCAAATCTTATCCATGAATCTCAGAATTCCTGGAGGTTAGCGAACGACCTCAGGGCTCTAAATTAGTGCATCTCAACCTATCTCATGTGGGGGACCAGCATAATATTCCCCATTGTGCCAGGAACCAGTACCATTTTTGTGCCCTTTGGATAGAATTGTTTCATTCTTTCCAGGAAATGTGCCAAGGACAGCCAGCCAATGGCTCTGGGACCTTCCACCTCTCTCTCCCTGTGGACCGGGGCAGGTCTACAGACCAGCACTTTGCCTAGCATTGCTCAAAATCCTGTATTACCCATCTATGGAATATCTGCAGTATTCACAGATCCCCCATGCAGCCTAGACAGGTGACCAAGTGCCTCTCCTACTGAGGATGCATAGAGAATTATTCCTGCATCTCTTCCTCCCCCTCTAGATTATATCATTTCAAGAAGCTCTTTGTCCTACTGAGGAGAATGTGATTTCTCCCTTCTGGGATGGCAAAGGGTCTGCCCTTATCTAAAGGAGCCTTTTAAAGCCAAGATCTGGTACACTACCACCCTGCTTTCAAAGAGATTTGAGCATACACTGAGGGGATATTTAAGGATAAGGCTTTCAATGGTAATTAATCATGACTATATATTACCTCTAATATCAGAGGCTGAATACTTCCCAGTCCCAGTTGCTGGGGAGGCAGTATTCCACACATGTGCTGCCTATGTGCTTCCCACAGATTTCTGCATGGCCACTGTGGGGACACAACATGGGCTATATAGGCCTTTGGTCTGATCCAGCAAGGCTCTTGTTAAGTTGGGGAAGTGTGCCTGTTATGAATTAATGTCTGAATGTAGGGAAACAAATGTGTGTTTAAAGGGAGAGAGAGATGGAAGGCTGTACATGTGTGTGCACAGCTTCCAGCCCACTGCCCATCACAGCATGCCATTCTCTGGGAGGCAAAATAAAAAGGGTTGCCCACTTCTGCTCTAAAGGAAGTTAAATGCCAGCAGCTGCCACTTGCCATGCTGAGGAACAACAGCCCTCTTGTTGTTCTTTCCAACCCAGAAACCTGCCGATGCCTCTCCCAGATTTCCCACGCCCCCTGGATGTGCTAACAATCCGCTTCTTTCCCTATTAATAACCAAATATTGAAAGACACAGGGTTGCTTAAGTAGAGAGCTCTTCAAACCCAAGATGGCTGGCCTGATTCCAAACAGCAGGGTGTCCCTGTGGCACCTCCTCAGGAAATGGATCAGTTTCTTACAAGATGCTGGGTGGGGAGAAACACATTAAAACAAAACCCAGAACTTGAAGAGCCTGTTTGATGGAGGAACAGAGGGCTGGTTGTGGGGTGGGGGACAGACCCATTAACAGAGAGGCATGAGGGGAAGAGAGATTCTTTCAAGGCCCAGAAGATAGCCTTTTAAAACTACCATAATAAAAGGAAGTGATATAGAGAAGGGGCCACACACAGGAAAGCTAATAATAACCCATGACTTTTGAAGAGCAAAATTTAACTCCAAAAGGGCCTTAATTTCAAGGGGAGGGAGTAGGGTCCCCTTTTCAATAGGAAGCAGGGAATAAATAATCCCTTTAAACTTTGCTTTAAGGTTTCTAGAAGGGTCAACAGGAGAGTTAACCTCCCCGCCATTTCCATTGCTCTCCATCTGCTTGTTGGTCGCAGAGGCCAAAGACAACTCAAAACACAAAAGGCCAGAAAGTCCCCCTCCCCATGCGTTTGATGCAACGTGGGGATTTTCCTTCAGTTACTTCCACAGAGAGAGAGAGAGAGACACGGGTCTCAACGCCACTTGAACTCCGACCAAGAATGGATGCCCGCCTAAATGTCTGGACATGTTTTTAATTCCAAACTCCCCCAGTACGGTTGAAAATGAGCAAGCCGAGGATCTCCTAAACAAATGCAGTGCCACCAAGAGCTGCTTAAACAAGACCCTGGAAATAAAGGAGGGGGTCAGGGAAGCGAGATGGGTGCCCCCCTCTCTGAAGTCAGCCCCACACGTGTTTCATGGGGAGAAGAAACGTGGAAATCCCAACAATAGCCAACGTTGCTCATGCCAGAAACGAGATGTGTAAGGTTTGAAAAAGACGGGCAAGAAAGAAAAAGGCTTTTCCATCCAACCCAGAGATTCTTCCCACCTCCCCGTCTTGCAATAGGCACAACCTCATGGTCCTGAATTATTCTACCGATTGATTTAAAGGGAAAATGAATGGCTCTGGGAATCTTCCCCTTTAAAAGGGGGTGTTTCTAGTCAGCTCGACGCGCTACCTGCTATTTGCACGCACACACATTTCCAGATCTGCATGTCTATTGGAAGGCATTTATTACCCCAAAAAAATTAAGAAGCGGAGGAAAAGCAGTGTCGCGCGATTTGAAAAATGAAACAAACCCCAGGCGCGCTCGTCTTTGCAAAAGAAGTCGAGAACAGCAGAAGGAAAGGCGAAGGAGGAGGAATGGGGGGGGGAGAAAAGGCAACCTGACCCCACCAGCCGCCCAACAAACACCCCAGCGGTGGGTTCTCAGGCATAGGAGCAAGTTGCAAGAGGCAGGCGACCCTGGGGCCGGTTGCAGCCCCTTTGGGCAAAGCCAATCCCACCTGAACTGCCGCTTTTCCAGGGCCAAGCGGGAGGAATCCCAGCCATCGGATCCGAAACCTGCTGCAGAAATACGGCCGTCAATCCCGCCCCCCCCCGGTCTCTTCCTGCAAGGGGAAAACCGGATCAAGTGCCCCTGGAATTTAACACTAAGGGAGAAATGCCTGGTAGAATCAAGCCCTCTTTCTCTTCCCCCCACCCCACTCCGATTCTACAGATCACAAGGCCTCCCCCCAACCAGCAAGCTTTGCAAAGAAACCCCCCCCATCCTTTCTCTGCCTCTCTTTCACACGCACACCCTTCCTCCACTTACAGTGCACGATGAGAATAAAAGGCGAGAGGTTGCATTATTCCGCATGCCTTGCTTGCTTGTTTCCTCCTGCAAATTCCGAGCCCAGGCTCTCTCTCTCAACCCCCCCCCTCTTTTTGAGAACTGAAAATGACTTTGCAAAACGCTTTCTTCATTTCACCCACCCTCCTCCCCCAGAAAAAAAATCCTCAAACGCTTCCCCCCCCCCAAATTAAAACAAACTTTCGTGGCTTCCTTCCCCACTCCCCCTTTAGAAACCCAAAACTTACAATTGCTCTTATTCGCGAATCTGTGTATGTTTGGTTTGTTTGTTTGTTTTCCCCCTTGTGTGTTGTGCTGAAAATAAAAATAACCCCCCTGGCTGGCTGGCTGATGGTTGCAAACGCAGATCTGAAGCAGAAGGCAGAGAGGCTCGCAGGAGGAGGAAAGGGGAAAAAAATGAGAGAGAGGGAGGGAGCAGACAGGCCCCCCCTCTTATTTATATAAATGTTTTAAAAAAGGTTTCAAGAGGAAGGAAGCAGGATCAAAATCATTTGCAGAATTAAAAAAAAAAATAGGAAGGAGACGGGGGTGGGTGGGGAGAAACTCCCCTAAGTCTTACTGGAGGGAATCCAGCAGCTAAAAATAGCAAAATCACACACCAAATTAAATAAGGGCAGGCTGGCTGCCTGGCTACTAGCTAAGGGGAGCTTAGCCTTTCCAATGGGGAGGGGGGGAGAGGGTAAAGGGGAGGGGGCGGAGCCAGCCGGAGCTGCATCATCACCTGTGGGTGGAGGGAATGTAAAGAAAGCAGCAAAGGGCGATTTAAAAGGGCTGCCGGGGGAGGGAGGGAGCGGGGCGCAGGCCGGGCGGGAAGGAGGGAAGGCGGCGGCGGCGGCGAAGAACAAAAGCGGGGGAACAGCGGCCGACGTTCCACCGACAGCTGCTGCTTTCCCTCCCTTCATGACCCCGGCCAAGAGATGGAAAGACATAGCATTCCCGAACTTTTTAAAACGGGGAGCTTCCTGCTTATTTCTTGAAGTTGGGGTGTGGGGGAATAACTTTCCATGGATTGGAAAAGTGTGTCTCTTTGGGTCTATGACAATACACATGGAATGTATCTGTTAATACATATTTAGTCATATACATTTAATTTTGTGTCTCTTTGGGTCTATGACAATACACACGGAATATACCTGTTAATACATATTTAGTCATATACATTTAATTTATGTCTCTTTGGGTTTATGACAATACACATGGAATATACCTGTTAATACATATTTAGTCATATACATTTAATTTTGTGTCTCTGGGTTTATGACAATACACATGGAATATACCTGTTAATACATATTTAGCCATTTACATTTAATTTTGTGTCTCTGCGTTTATGACAATAGACATGGAATATATCTGTTAATACATATTTAGTCATATACATTTAATTTTGTGTCTCATTGGGTCTATGACAATACACATGGGATATATCTGTTAATACATATTAGGCATATACATTTAATTTTGTGTCTCTTTGGGTCTATGACAATACACATGGGATATGTCTGTTAATACGTATTTAGTCATATACATTTAATTTTGTTGTATTACAAGGACAATTATGCAAACAAGACTCAAGCACCAAGAAAAGAAAGTATGAAGGAAGTCAATGGTAGGCAAGGGATGTGGTATGGAAGAAGGAAGTTGAGATATGAGGTGATAGAGAAAGAAGAGGTTTTAACAATGAGAAGGAAATAGATGTGTGTATGATAGGAGGGAAGGAATGGAAGTAATAGGTTTGTTACCGTGAAGGAAAACGTGTACTATTGAAAAAATGGTTAACAATTGAGTGGAAATGTATGTATTAATGTATGTAAGTAGAATAATCTGAAAATGTAAATAAAATATTTTTAAAAAAGAAAAGTGTGTCACTAAAGGAGGCTCCAGACAGACAGTTTATTCTGTTTTAGCCTGTATTAATATCTTATCTATTGGGGTGTCTTCCATGGGTTTTCCCCTGGCCCCTGCTTTCTCCTCGCAACAAGCCTGTGAGGAAGATGAGAATGAGAGAGTGTCGCCGGCCGCAGGGTCAATAGTGAATTTGGGGGGGGGGGCAATAATACTGATAATACTGAGTTATTTATGACCCACCTCTCCCTTCGGGATGGGGGCGGGAACAACATCACAATACAATTCAGTACAATTCAAGCAAGTTATACATTACAATCCAATCCAAGCAGGTTATACAATTTTTAACACACGTCAGAAATCACTGCAGACAAACATTGCAGACAGTTACAACCATTGCAGACAACCACCACTTACGACTCCTCAAACACTTTCATCAGCGCTGTCTACGCACAATCCTAAATATACACTGGACTGACTATGTGACGAATGTTGCTGTCCTTGAGCAAGCAGGGATCACCAGCGTTGAGGCCATGATATTAACACACTGCGCTGGGCAGGGCACGTTTCTAGGATGGAGGACCATCGCCTCCCCAAAATAGTACTCTACGGTGAACTCGCCACGGGTCAGCATAAGAGGGGCACTCCAAAAAAGTGATACAAGGATTCCCTGAAACAACATCTCAGGCTTGGCCAAATTGATCACCAACAATGGTCTGCCCTGGCCTCACATCGGGAGGCATGGAGACACACTATCCACAATGCTGCAGCCTTATTTGAGAACTCACGCCGAACAAGTCTTGAAGAGAAACGACAATGCAGAAAGAATCACAACCCGGAAACATCACCCAAGGAGACCTGCTGTGCTTTCTGCAACCAGACTTGTTTATCTCGGATTGGCCTTCTTAGTCATCAGCGCACTTGCAGAAAGCGCAGGATGAGTCCTTCCTGAATCTTCGTTTGTGAAGAAAAGCCAGAGAGAGAGAGATTTACTACCCACCTCTCCCCTCAGGATGGGGCAGGGGGTACAACATCACAATACAATTCAGTACAATTCAAGCAAGTTATAAATTACAATACAATACAAGCAGGTTATACAATTTTTATACACGTCAGAAATCAATACAAACATTGCAGACAGTTGCAAACATTGCAGACAATTAAATCCTAGATTTCCCAAGTCCCAGCCTAACCCTAAAGACACCACATTGGTCCTAGGGCAGTGGCTCCTAACCTTTTCTTTACCAGGGACCATCTTTATCTTTTGTTACCACGGACCCCCAAGACTTAACTCAATATTTAAAACAACAACAATACAATTACACCATCCATTAAACCTTCCCTCAGAGGCACTGGAGGGGGTGGGGAGATTCCTTCTGCTGCTGCTTTTCCTACAAGTTTGTGGCTGGAGTGGATTGAATGGCAATGCGCAGGCCCAGCCAGCCTTTTCCTTGGCCCCTGTCATGTGGCTGGTTCACTGCAGGGAGGAGGTGAGCCAAGCATCCTTCAAACCTTGGTGGACCCCTGTGATTACATCGTGGCCCCCTGGGGTCCCCAAACCACAGGTGAAGAACCACTGGTTTAGAGTAAACTAAAGCTTCAATTCAGTTCAGGACTTCAGTCACATCATGAGAAGACATGGTTCATTGAAAAGGCAATAATGCTAGGAAAGGTGGAGGGGAAAAAAAAGGAAGGAAGACTGCACACCAGATGGATAGATTCAATCGGGCCACATGCCTGAAACTGCAAGACCTGAGAAGGCAGTAGAAGACAGGCGGACTTGGAGATGTCTTGTTCATGGGGTACCATGAGTTGAAGTCCACTGGAAGATAGTTAACAACAACAAAAAGCTTCAATTGGGGAGTGTCTCCCAATTTCCATTTGTACATACATTAACTATTTTTTAGCACAAGGGAGGTGATACAATTCCCCATCTTGTGCCAAAACAAAATCACTGAGCTAGATGCCATGCTAGGGTACTTTGAGGTGACAGTCTCCCAGAGGTGTGAATGTGCCATTTGGGATGATCAAGAGTAACAGTGAAAAATCTCCAGTTACTTATATGAAAGTTTGGTGAGGAGTTGTGTATGAAGGCACACAATCAAGGGTCTTCCAGTCTTTAGACTGCTGACACATCTTTTGTTTCAAATAAAGAACTAGGAATACTTAAGAGAGAAATAACTAATATTTTACCCAACTTCCAATTCCATGGGCCAAAGGATACTAGATGATGTGATTCTATTTAGGTTTACTATGAAGAAGATAACATAGTTCTGCTATATAACAATGGCATAAATGGCTATTCGATCTTTGTATGATTGGTTAACCTGAGTGTGGGATGCAATATACATGTTATGAAATTGACAGATATCATTGGGGTTAGAGAAGTGAGAATGCTACAAAATCATTTCATAGAGTATTTATTACATACTGAAATGATAGTGTTTAAAAGGAGGCACAATCACATGTTGTTTTGGGTTCTTTATAAAGCAGCGCAGGCAAAACTTACAAGTTTTTTTATTTCCCTCCATCATTATAATGTGGAATATTCTACCAAGTCAGAGTTAACTCTGTTAAATTTTATCTTATTTAAACCTCTTATGGGAAGAAGAACAAAAAGAAGTAAAAAACACAATTCTAAGGCACTTCTCCTGTATCTGTTTACTTCGTAGCCACAGGCAACAGGAAATCACCATTTTGTATTTTAGGAACTCTAGCTTGTAAGGCTACATCTGGTGCCTGAAGACATGCAAGCATACTTAATGGGATGCTGTTGGAGGTGCCACTGAATTTCACAGAGCTCTCTGATCAGCTATCATGGAAGCATTTTAACATGTAAAATATATAAATTCATCATAGTTTTGAGGGGAAAGAAAGACTGCTTGGTTTTACTACTGGGGTGCATACTATCAAATGCTAGGTGTGGTTGTAAGCAACGTTCAATAGCAGATTTAAAGAGAAAAAATCAGGAACTATATTTTCTTTAAACACATTAGTTATGCTCATGTCAAAGTTAAGTGCTTTTAATGAGTCAGAAAACCAAGCATATACTTAGTTCTATCCTGCTGAAAATAATAATTGGGATTTAGAAGTGCTTAAGTTATCTAATTCAGTTTCAATACAATTTTATTTACTGTTGCAGAATAATTCTCTGTATCTGTGCACCAACATGGAATCTAGAGCCAATATTGTTTACTTAAAAGTATGGGCTTCTCCAGATTAGCTTTTTGTTCTTTGAGGTATAAAGCTATGTTATGCCTGTTTTTGATGGATTTGAGCAATTGTTCTCACAGCTGCTTCCAAACACTCCTTGGATGCTTGTTAAATGTGGCAGTTTTTTGAGGGGTGGGGTGGAATCCACCCTTTCTGATCTCCTCTCCTTCTCTCCTGTTGGCCTTTCCTCCCCTTCCTTAGCTTCTGAACTCCCTATTTGGGAGTGGGAGGTTTTTGTGTTTTGTTTTTTTTTAAAGAAAAACTCAAATGCTCTCACACACAAGAGATATTTTTTAAAGAAAAAATCAGGTCCTGCAGTGCTAGACTAACAGCACTGAAAAGAAATAAAGAGACAAGAGAGGAAAAGAAACATGTTTTAGAAAATAGAAAACTGACCAATGCAATTGCTCAAATGGGTGCGCATGTGGATTTTGAATTTAAAATATATTGGACTAGCAAAAAGTGCTACGTTCCATTGGTAGTAAAATATTGCAATGATTGACTGGAATTATTAAAAAAACATCACCAGGGAAAGGAGAAATATTGTTTGGATCTTGTCAATAAAAGTGTAAGTACAGCAGCAAAAACTGCCACATCTTGACATTTTTGGTCAGTCTGAATGAGCCCTAAAAGCTTCATTTGTGTTCAATGGGACTATCTCACAAGCAAGTGTGTATAAGGCTTGCAGCCTTTAGATGTTTAATGAGGTCAGAAAAAATAATAATAAAGCAACAGTTTGCTTCCTTCACTGAGGAAAAGAATAAAATATTTAGATCAATGTTGTATCTTGGTTTCCTTACAAATGAAAGATAACAGGTGTAGATTGTAAATTTAAAACAACAACTCTGTTCATGCCCTTTCTTTGTCTTCTGAGGCCAGACCATCTTTAGCCCTTTTGAGGTTGCATCTGCACTGCAGAAATATTCCAGTTTGGCACCACTTTAACTGCCATCCCTCAATGGTATGGAATTCTGGGATCTGTAGTTTTGTGAGATATTTAGCAACAAACTATAAATCCCAGGATTCCATTGCATTGAGCCAGGGCAGTTAAAGTGGTGTCAGACCGGATTATTTCTGCATTGCAAATGCAGCCTGAGTTTAACCATGCTTTTGTTGGGTTATCTTGGGACAAACATCTAGATCAGTGCTTCCTAAGCTATCTGATGCGGGGAACCATCAATTTTTCTCCCTATCATGCCAGGCACTGGTACTGTATTCATGCCCATGAGCTACACCTGTTTCTTTCCTGGAAGCTCTTCTGGGATGAGCAGTTGGCCATGGCTCATGAACAGGCACAAATCCAGTAATCACCATTGTGGTTAGCACTCATCTAAATGACTGCACTAACTGGAGCATTACAGAAAAAGAATGCAGATTGGAGTCAGTCATACCTCTCAATCACACATTTTGTTCAGCAATAGGAACTTGGATGATGGAATTAGGAGCATAATTATCAAATTTGCAGATGACACCAAATTAGGAGGAGTAGCTAATACCCTAGGGGACAGGATCAAAATTTAGAATGACCTGGATAGACTGGAGAGCTGGGCCAAAGCTAACAAAATGAAATTCAACATGGAGAAATGTAAAGTACTGCACTTAGGGCGGAAAAATTAAATGCATAGATATAGGATGGGAGAGACCTGGCTGAATGAGACTACGTGCGAAAGGGATCTAGGAGTCCTAATAGACCACAAGTTGAACATGAGCCAACAGTGTGATGCGGCAGCTAAAAAGGCCAATGCGATTTTGGGCTGTATCAATAGAAGTATAGTGTCTAGATCAAGGGAAGTAATAGTGCCACTCTATTCTGCCTTGGTCAGACCTCACCTAGAATACTGTGTCCAGTTCTGGGCACCACAATTCAAAAAGGATATTGACAAATTGGAGCATGTCCAGAGAAGGGCAACTAAAATGGTGAAAGGTCTGGAAACCATGCCTTATGAGGAGAGACTCAGGGAGCTGGGTATGTTTAGCCTGGAAAAAAGAAGGTTAAGAGGTGATATGATAGCCCTGTTTAAGTATTTGAAGGGGTGTCACACTGAGGATGGAGCAGGCTTGTTTTCGGCTGCTCCAGAGACTGGAACACGGAGCAATGGATGCAAGCTCCAGGAACAGAGATTCCACCTCAACATTAGGAAGAACTTTTTGACAGTAAGAGCTGTTTGGCAGTGGAACACACTCCCTCGGAGCGTAGTGGGGTCTCCTTGCTTGGAGGTCTTTAAACAGAGGCTGGATTGCCATCTGTCAGGGATGCTTTGATCAAGATTTCCTGCATGGCAGGGAGTTGGACTGGATGGCCCTCGTGGTCTCTTCCAACTCTACAATTCTATGATTCTATGATTGTATGAAACTGGCTGGTGTAATGTCATTTGCCTTGAAAGAAGAGACTTAAAAAGATGCATTCTAGAGATGTCCAGAATTTTCTTTGCAGAAGGGTTGTGCTTAATTATACATTTACCTCTTCTAGTTGCAGGGCTGTAGCCCAAGTTTTTGTTGTTTGCCTTAAAGTTGTTTCTGGCTTATGGTCAACCTAAGGTGAACCTATCACAGTGTTTTCTTGGCAAGATTTGTTCAGAGGGGGGTTGCCATTGCCTTCCTGTGAGGCTGAGAGAGTGTGATTTACCCAAGGTCATCCAGTGGGTTTCCATAACTGAGCAGGAATTCAGTTTTACTTAGATATAAATCCTGTTGAATTCAGCAAGGAATTAATTCCTAATAAATATGATTAGGACTAGGGTGCAAGATTGCAGTTGTAAGCATATGTATAATCTTTTCATATTCATACATACTTGAAAGTAATCCCACAGACTCAAAAGGAGCTTATTTCTAAGTAGAGACAATATGCAGCAGTCTGCCTTATTCATTGAAATTAATGGGATTGCTTTTGTAAACATAGTTAGGATTAGACTATGATGTTTACTGTATTTCTCAAGTCTACAAATAAGGCTCATTTCTTTTAGTACAGTTTTCTTCCAAGGCATTTAAAAAGAAATTTTTCCTGGGCATCCATCATCTCATTCAAAGTGGTCATGAGTGGAAACTTCTCTGCTACTTACAATCCTGACATTCAGATTGAGGAAAAGGTGATTTTAGAAAACAGTGAGTAAATATAGAGATGCAAATATGTTTACAGGCAAGTTTGGTGGGTTCAGCTTCCATTCTGAATCTGTTATTGATTTATTGATTGCATTGTGTAAGTGTCCATTTGTTTTCTCTGGGTGCCCAGAAGCTGGAACTGTGTGCCCATTTGGATACACAGTTCTTACTTAAAAATGCCTTGGTACTTAAGACTGCATGCTTCATGGTATGGAAATACCAAAGAGCCTAGACCTTCTTTTAATGGAGTGTGTTTCTTAAAATAACACCTTTACTTTGGGGGTGATTCCACCTCTTTCCCCCCATTTTATAGTAGCCTGGTGGTAATGGCATTGTTTTCATAGAATGGTAACATTGTGAAAGTAGTTAATGTATTATTTAGTCTCCTTTAATATGATTTTTTAACAGCTGGAGGTTAAGAGTAGTCATTTCCATGTGACTAGCTATTTCTCCATGGAAAACCAACCCATGCTGTGCAGAATGGTTGTCGTAAACAAATCTGTGTTTTTTCACCTGTGTTACTATAGCATCAGAAATCCTTAACAAGGGGTTGAATTTTTGTAGAGCCAAAGCTGTGATTCATGCATTACTTAACTCAGCAATTGGATCTAACCATGTTGCTGGCCAGGAGCCTCACCCTGTGGTCTCATGCATCTGTGACTGCCCAAGAACGGTGCTGTTGTGGTCTCCGCCATTGGGCAAGCTGAGCTTGAAAAGTTATCTTTTGGACTACAGCTGCTGGATTCTCCCAGCCTGTGTGGCCACAGTCTATGCATGCTGGCTGGGAGATCCTGAGAAATGTAATCCAAAAAAGAACTTTTCTGAGTTTTTTGGGAAGTAGGACAGGGCTGCCTAGTTTGTTCCCTGCTACATCCCTGCGGATTGTTACAGACCCCATGCTGTTTTTGCCCCTTTGATTCCAAGTACTGAGTGATACAGGCCAGCCTCCATATCCATGGATTTGATATCCACATTTCACTTATCCAAATCCAAAAAAATATGTTATCTCTTGGCATTTCTAGATCCTCCAATGTGATTCTATGGTCAACTTCTGGTATTGGTCTCATTGAAAATAACAGAATTCCCCATTATCCACGGCTTCAAATATCAATGGGGCATCTTGGAACATAACCCCTGCGGATATGGGGGTTGACCTGTGTATCCTTTTCCAATTTAGGAAAATATGTTGCCTTTGAGAATGAGGGTGTTACGCTCTTCTTTGTTTCTCCTTTTCCTAGTTCTGAGGCATATGCTGGAGGTGAATATGTTCCCACTCTGTTTCAACTAGCCTGCTGTGCTCGATACCTGTCAACTTTTTAGATTTTCTCAGGGCCAATCCACATGTTACATTGCGGTGGGGAACCTGTGACCCTCCAGATGTTGTAGGGCTCCAGGCCCCATCATCCTCTGCCAGCCCAGTCAATGGTAAGGATAATGGGAGTTCATCAGTTTCATCAACATCTAGAGTGCTATTCTCCATCCTTGTATTACATGCTAGATTTTTAATCCCTGACCACCAATTTATAGTGTGTGAATGAGTAAACGTGTTTGAAAATGCATTTCACTTGCACAGGATAGACAGATTTGACTAAAACATGCAGTTGTAAAGCTGGGTTTGCTGTTACATCCTATGTGAAATCTAAATTGTTAGTGGATACACAATTGGGAGACTGAATGTTTTATGGGCAACATGTAGCTGTCCAGATGTTGCTGGACCACAGCTCTCAATTTATGTTAGCCAACATAGCTAACGAAAATTTTAAAAATCCACAAAAGAGCAATACCTTTATTGGCCAACTGAAATGCACAAAAGACATCATATAAGCTTTCAAAGTGCCACTGGCTTCTTCATCAGATAAAAGATATTAAAAAACCATACAGGAGAAAGAAAGAAAAAGGTGATGGTGTTGGAGTCACAGCCTAATGATGAGGTTTACACATGAACAGTACCTGGAAGGCTGTATGTTTACCATGCCTGGCATATTGTATATGTGCTATTGCTGAGTTTGCAGAGGAAGATGAGAAATCAGAAGAAAGGGGTTGGAACTTAAAATAAAATTGATGGAAGAAAATGGGGGTGGAGGATGAAGATAAGGATACTGAAATACCTTTGGGCTGAAAAGTAACTGAGGACCAAAGAACATGAGATGCTAAATCCTCACCACATGGAATCATAGAATCATAGAGTCGGAATAGATCACAAGGGCCATCCAGTCCAACCCCCTGCAATGCGGGAACACACGATCAAAGCGTTCCCAACAGAAAGCCATCCTGCCTCTTTTTAAAAAACCTTCAAAGAAGGAGACTCCACCACACTCCCAGGCAGTGCATTCCACTGCCAAAAAGCTCTTACTGTCAGGAAGTTCTTCCTAATGTTTAGATGGAATCTCTTTTCCTGCAGTTTGAGTCCATTGCTCCATGTCCTAGTTTCTGGAGCCACAGAAAACCAGCTCTCTCCATCCTCAGTATGGCATCCCTTCAAATATTTAAACATGGCTATCATGTCACCTTTTAACCTTCTCTTCTCCAGACTAAACATACCATGAATTATCACTATTAGCCTTAGTAGGGGAACAGTTCCTATTGGCATCGTTAACAGAAGTCTCTCCTCAATGCTCCTATTAGCCTATGGTGCCAATAGGAGCATTGAGGAGAGATTGTTGTTCAAATCATGGCAGGGTTGTGTAGGGAACTTAAACATAGCCATGCACTGCAATTCTGATGAAAATGCCTCTTCCCTGCACTTAATATAAAACATGCATTAAAAAAAACTGGTGTGGTTTCTAAGGCTACCTTCAGTGTTGCATCTGAGGGGGCATCCACACTAGAGAAATAATCCAGGTTGAAACTGGATTATTTGCATGGCTCCTTCTTATGGAATCCTGGGATTTGTAGTTTGGTGAGGCACTAGCACTCTTTGTCAGAGATGGCTAAAGGCCTTGTAAAACTACAAATCCCAAGATCCCATAGGAAGGAGCTATGAAAATAACCCAGATTCAAACTGGATTATTTGTGTAGTGCGGATTCCCCCTAAATAGTCCTAAGGATTCAGTTTATAACTTTACATAGCCATTCTTTGTAGTATTACAATGAACTCAACTTTGAAAAAAGGTCAGTACTTCCATTTTACTAACTTCATATCAGACCATATAGGTGTTAACAGAAAATATATTTTGCAGATACTGTGTACTTATCTGAAATTATCAATAAATATGGACTAATAGAACTGCTTCCCATAGTTGTAACAACTGACACACAACCACTTGTTAGATCTTGACATTCCAGATTTCTGCTCATGTCGTTTTCATATCTACCGCCTCTACTCTTTTAAGATCTTGCAGATTTTTCTCTCTCTAGGCAACAGACACCCAAAGGAATAATTTCCTACATCTTTTGCACCAAGTAAAAGAAGGCAATAAATATGTGAAAACAGGCACATAACCAAAGAATAAACTAAAATGTGAAAAGAGTTGAGTAGTTGAATTCAATGGCATGCAAACTTTTTATGAACCTCAAAGTTCATACTGAGAATAATAGATTGCTATTTTTTCAGACGCTGCTTATGTTAGAGATTTAAACTTTAGTTATGCTCTTATTTTCAGCAATATATTATTTACTAGGAAGGAGTATAGATAAAGAGTGCTATTATGGATAGCAAATTTTGTATGTATGCTGTTTGACCCTGAAATAATATGTTAATATATAATATACTAATATTATATTATAATATAGTATAGTTATAAAATACTAATATTATCAAGTGTAACTACATATCTAAACTCTGTAAATAATAGAGAATATGTTCTTGGTTACAGTCCTAAAAACATGGTGTTCTCTATCTGTGAGTTACTCAGCATCCTGGCAGGAAATTGAATCCTAGGCTCAGCTTTCAATCCAAACACATTCTTTTCCTTGCTGCAACATGAAGAGGACTTTTATATAAACTGCAATTCTGTCATTATTTTGAAAGCTGAACAGTTGGCACTGCATGCTGCTATCTGTTATAGAAACAGCCATGCCCTTATTTGTTAACTCTTGTGGCTTCCTTTCAAGTGTGTCTTATCCATGTTAGTAGAATCATTTGACCCTCTAGGCCCTTTTACATTACACAATTATAGCTCCATTATTCCACTTTAACTGCCACAGCTGCATCCTATATAAATTGGGGTACTATAGATTTGAAGTACTGGAGGGCTCTGGCTGATAACTCTAAATGCCCTCTCCAAACTGCCAATCTCAAGATTCCATAGGATGGAAACTTGGCAGCTAAAGTGGAATAATAGTACTATAATTCTGTAGTACAGTAGGACCTTCGTGTCCACTGACTCATTATCCACTGATTCAATTATCCATGGGACACAAAACAGCACACCTACCACAGAGTCTTCCTAGAAAATGTGTCCTCTAGCCATTTTCTAGGTCCCATTATTTTCAATGGTGTTCACTATTATCCACGGTTTTTGGTATCCACGCCCCCCCAGAACCAATCCCCAGCGGATATGGGGGTCCTATTGTATGAATGGGTCCCCTGACTCTGAAGTAGAAAATGTTGACAGGTTTGAGATATTTCTTATACAGTTGGCCCTCTGTATCCGTGCATTCTGCATCCATGGATTCCACCAACCACAGCTTGAAAATATTGGGGGGGGGGGATTCCAAAAAGCAAACCTTGCTGTTGGCCATTTTATATAAGGGATGCCATTTTACTATGTCACTGTATATAGGAGATTATAAGATGTGCTAAATATGGCATTACACAAATGCCAGATCGCTAAAGGGCTTTCCTTTCACATGACGTTCCCAGGTTGTCATTCACCTGTGCTGCTTCCATTCTGCTGACGCTCCTTTCTACTCACAGGCTAAGCTGTGAATAGATCCCCCTGTTCCATTTCTGTAATGGAATGCCGTGCGAGTGAAACACTGCCCCATTATGCTGGCACGATGCCAGCGTCAATGAGAGGTTCGTGCCAAACACTTCCAGGTGTGATAGGGATATCGAGGTAAGTGACACACTTTTCTGTACCCTCGCCGGGTTACTTTTTTTTTAAAGGTTTTTTTTTTTTTTTTTTTTTTTTTTTTTTGCTTGCTGTCACTTTCTGAGTTTCATTTGGGTTTTTATTTTTGAGTTTCCCACGTGCTCGTCCTCTCGCGAGAACAGCCGGGATTTCCATTCCAGGAAGTGAATGGGGCTCTGTTCGAGCTCCATACACTCCTGGGCTGCCAGGAGGGGGAGAACAACGACATGCAAACAAGGTAAGTCTGAAACTTTTGGTGATAGTGCTGGGATGGGGACCAGAGAGGAGATTGCGAGACGGGAATGCTTTTTTTGTTCCTGTCTGAAAATCTCCATAATGGGGCTTGAGCATTCCATGGATTTTGGTATCCACAGGGGGTTCTGGAATCAAACCCCAGCAGATATCGAGGGCCCAATAATGCTGACAAGAGGGGTCTCATAATGCCACCCTGGAGTGTTACTGATCTCCACTTCTTGTGAAAAATGCAAAACGGTTGGGCTTTTCTGAGGTACTGTCTAGACTTTAATAGGCATAGTAAAGAATAATTGCTTCTACTGTTCATTGCTAACAATATATTAGCATCCTGTTATCTGTTAAAGACCTTCTGAGCTAGGTAAAACAAAACCAGTGATTCAAACCAACAGCTACTGTGCCAAAGGTATATCTGTGTGAGATGAAAGGCATCAAGTGGAGTGAGAAGTGAGATGGTAACAAGGCGAAGGTACTAGCCAGAAGACACACAGGTTCTTGCCAAGTGCTTCCGTTGGCAAGAGAGCGGGATGTTGGCCTTGGAGATATAAATAAATAAACAGTGGCCTGCTTTTCAACAGAACTTCACTGTAGATACACTAAGAAGTAAAACTGAAAAGAAGTAAAACTCGCATCTCTTTTGCAAAATATGCAAATACTGTTTTAATCTCTGTTATGCAAATTGTTAAAACAATATGAAACAGCACAAGGCCAGAAGAGAGGGGGAAGGCTTGGCCAAATTCTTTGCTTCCCCCACCACTGTGGAAACCCACTGTGCTGTGAACCTGGAATGACACAAAAAAGAGTGTATTTCATGCCACTTGACCATTTTGAATGTTGCCTCTGATTCAATGCTGTGGAAATTGTTGATTGCTTTACTTGTAGGGCTCCTTTGCTTTTAATTGCTGCAAGATAGGCAGATATTCAGCATGCTAAAACTTAGGGTCCATCTATATGATTAAAAAAATCCGTTTGGGTGGTAAAAAATACAAATAGGCAGACATTTGTATGCATACCCCCCTAAACTCCATATGAGCCCCCTTCCCCAGCTGGATGGAATGAGCAAGCCAAGCGGCGGTTTTAAATCTCCTGCCGTTTTTTTTTTTTTTAATTTAAAAAGGTGCCTGCTTTGCAGACATTTGGTTTTCCATATTTACAATGAAAAATAAAATAAATACATACAATTCACAGAGTTACTGGACTCTCGCTTAGCCGGGAATCCAACATGGCAGCCGCTCCCAATTCCCCTCCTTGCTAGCCCTCCCCCCTCTACTCGGCCAGCCAATCAGATTACACTGCCTGTTCGTATGTGTGTGAACGGGGCATACAGACCATCAGCCATTCGAACGGCTGTACGTATTTTATGCCAAGATCCGCTAATCCTCCCGAATGCCGAATCCACATAGTTTATGGGGAATTCACTGCCCTCCTTCTGAATGACACGTATGAATCCGAACAGCTGTGTGTACAGAAGAGCGGTCTTCCGAACGGCATACGTATTTTTTTTACTGTGTAGACGGGACCTGAGTTGTCACTACATTTTGCTACCTGCTAGATGTTTGCCAATATGAAGCTGTTAAAGGCACAGACTTTCTGTCAGGAAAAGAGAACAATCTTGACAATCTTGATTTGTGTGGCATGAGAATTTGGCATGACTGATGTTGGAATGTGGTATTTTCTGCACCATGAAGCTCAGAGCTGATTGTTTAGATTTTGGCATAGCAACATACAAAAATTATTATTCATAAGGGCAGCTCAGCTGTGACATGCCTTAGGCCGGAGATAGTAAAGTTAGACAAGGGTTAATGTGTTTTGTTAACCACGAATAAGCTAAAAGTCTGATTCCATTGTATTTTCTATAGAAAGAGGAAAATTAACTATTATATTAAATTGCCATTTAATGTTAAGTTAAAATGTGAAACAAACCATTATAGAATGAACTAAGAAATGTCTTCTGGAATTTTTCTCTCCCCTCCTTTGTCCCTCTGTGGCTTTTGGAGAGAAGGAAGCAGCTGCCAAAAGGTTTTAAAACCCCATTTCCCATCCGCCCCAGTTAAATCTCTTGCTTTCCACTTCTCTGTGCTTTCTAATCTCACCTCGTTACCCTTTCTTTAGCTTACTGGCTCCAGTGTGGATTCCAAGAAAAGTCTCAGGGATAAAGGCTTCAAAATTCAGTTTTTGACAACAGGTGAGGCACTTACTGATTCCAGTGTGGATTCCAAGAAAAGTCTCAGGGATAGAGGCTTCAAAATTCAATTTTTGACAACAGGTGAGGCACTTCTGTGTATTGTCTGACAAACAAAATAGGTGGGCAACCTGGATGTAAGGAAAGACACCGTACTCTTCCAAGCTACCCTTACTAATTATTGGTTTAAAATATTAAGATCTTGGAATTAACTAATCTGTCAGAATCCAATAATGACAAAAAGTGTAAGATTCCTATAGCCGTATGTATTTACAGTGATTTGACTCTTGTGACATAAACTTTGTCATTCCCCAGCCTGAAGGGGCATACAAAAACCAAGAAGCCATTTTCTAAAAATCCAACAAAACTAGACATTAGATAAAGAGCCAGTTGTGAAATGTGAAATTTGTTGGCTCTTTAGCACAGTCTTTTCTTTAACTATTTAATAACATAATAAATAAGTGCCTTATTTCATAGAAAAAGTTAATGCTGAAATTCTGACTAAAGTTAAACAATAAATGTAATTAAGTTGCCCCTCTATCTTAGACCTAGAAATCCTGAAGGCTATGACAGCAGGACACAAACTCAAGTACGCTATGCTTGAAGAAGGAAGATTGAACCAGCAGACCAGCTGGCTTCTGTATGTGGATTTGAGAAGGGGTGTCATCCTTTGCTTAAGGCTACAAAATGTCTTGCTGGGTCAGCCTTGGTGAGTCATAGAATCATAAAATCACAGAGTTGGAAGAGACTACAAGGGCCATCTAGTCCAACCCCTTGCCGTGCAGGAATACCCAATCAAAGCATTCCTAACAGATGGCCATCCGCCTCTGTTTAAAAACCTCCAAAGAAGGAAACTCCACCACACTACGAGGCACTGCATTCCACTACTGAACAGCTCTTACTGCCAGGAAGTTCTTCCTAATGTTTAGGTGGAATCTCCTTTCCTGTAGTTTGAGACCATTGCTCTGTGCCTTAGGAAATTCAATTATCATCAGTGGCGCCTGCCATTTGTAAGGAGGATTAGGAAAAAAAAAAAAAGAAGATGATGACTAGTTGGGGCTGTTTTTTATTGTTGAGGGAACAAGGAATTCGCAGAGGAAAAACGTTTATAAAAAAGAAAACTGAGAGCGGGCCACACCCCAAAACACCAGTCTGTTTATCTCTTTTACTTCTGGCCTAGTCCCTCATGCACAAACATGTTAGGTAAATCCCTAGGCTCAGGTGCAGATCCTGCTGAGATCTGCTGCTGTTGCTGGCACAAAGGTGCTTGTTTACTCAGGAGCTATGCATTGCTACTTAACACCTGTGCACTCTCTGACAGGAATTTCCCCTGGGAAAGGTGTGGGGGGGGGATATTTCTGAAGGTGTTGTTAGGAAAGGCACTGCTTAATGCAGATGGATCACTGGGTGCTGCCTTTCTTTTCCATGTCTTGACACGCATTTGGAAAAATGCATCAGATCACAGATGTCCTCCTTTTTGCATGGCAAGACTTCTGTAATTGGCAGTCTTAAGACAATAGAGGCCTGTCGTCTTCTAGCCTGATACAAAAACTCTAGTCAGACATTTTGGATTCTTTTTTTAAAAAGAGAGAGATGCTTGTGGTCTCTTCCAACTCTATGATTCTATGATCTATGATCTATGCATCATTTCAGAATTGTGGGGAATGGGACATTTGAAGCTGAATTCTCGTTCAAAAGTTTGTAGCTCAAGATGTACTTTAATAAAATTAAACAATAATCTAGTGCTATTTCCCTTATCTAGTAGCAGCTCAGGTTGCATTCCCCACTGCATTCCCTTCATTAGCCTAGAATCTCACCTTTGCCACGGTGAAGCCCAAAAATAGTACTTGCTTGTGCAGAGTTTCTGTTTACACACATCTGTCCCATCTCCTGTGTGGTGAATGAGGAAAATTTTGTGGCCAAAGGAGCTCCATGGGGACACCACAATGTACGTAGTAAGAAAAGAGTTTCAGAATCTCACCCATTTCATCTTTACTTCACCATCTTGATTTCTATGTTGATCTCCTTTCATGAATGCATCCCGTATTTCAAAGTTCTGTATAAGAATTGTGAAAAAAATGCCCCAGTTGAAACAGTACAGCTGCATGGAACATTGGGACAAGTGTGTGTGTGTGGGGGAGGAGCTTGCCTGAGGTTTTGGAGGCTTGGCTTTTAGCATGGAAAAATTCCTTTACACTAGCAATATTTTTCCTGCATGGACCAATGAAAAAAGTGATAACACAGTGTAATTTTACATCAATGGCTTTTACGCTCTTTAAAAGGAGACGGAGGGCTCGTCTGTATGAGCCCCCAAAACCCAGAGTGATCCTCAGTAAAGACAAATCGCAGCAGCTATAATTTGTCTTAATGGTCTTACAGCCCCCATAAACTTTGCATCCCTCTATTCAAGATGGCATCTGTGAGTGAATTACTTGCGTTTTTAAATCTGCCGCTGCTGAACTTAAAAAAAACAAACTATTTACACAGTGCACATAAGCAATATTTCACCATTACACAAAAAGGAAAAAAACAACACCCGTTTTATCGCTTTAGTGATCGGTCACTAAGATGAAAATCCAACATGGCAGCAAAAGGCGCTTGCCCTGTTAGCAAGTCCCACCCCCGCATTCATCCAGCCAATCAGTTTGCACTTCCTCTCCTAAGGGAAAATGATTAAAATCAATTTGCTTGTCCCAACTAGCGGGAATGTGCATTTCCTTTGGCGTTTTTAAAAAACTCTGGGGAAAACTGCGAAGGCTTTCCCTTAGCAGTTTATGACACTTTGGCCCCCCTCCTTCTGAATATGGCAAAATGATGTGGGATGCCATTAAGACAGCTCGCATTCTCCTCACATTTTGTGAGGAGTATTTTCGCCATTTAAATAACCCCCCAGCAATGAGACACTGCATTTTGTAAAGGCCTGCAATTGTTTATTTCTTCAGCTGAGAGAAAAATAGTGAGCACTTTGGCATGGAGAAAATGCCAAAACTGTGCCATGAACAATTGTTGAAAAACAGGAGTTTCAAGAGATGTAGCTTCTCATGTTCCAATGCTGAACGGATTCGAGAAGCTACACCTACTAAAATCCATATATTTATACACACATTGAAGATACAATATCCCTAATGAAGGGTTGACCACACCTGAATTAAGAAATCAGAGACTGTGCCTTCCTTGTGTTGTACTATATTCAAACCTAGTTAGCTATGCAAGAGTTGCTACTCACACTTCTTTGACTGAAAATGTGTATGTTGGTATTTATAATTTATAATTTTTTTTTAAAAAAAGTCTTGAAATCACATATAGCTTTAGGATTAGGCACACTCTGTAAATTCTAGTTTTTAATTTATTTATTTATTTATTTAATTTTAAAATTTATTTTAGTTTATAAATTTATATGCAGTCTTTCAGTAAACATTACAAAAAAAATAACTATATAAAAACAATAAACCACAATAAGAAAAGCAAGCAAGAAAGCAATAGGACTAGCTGTAGTATTAAATCAAGATAATTTTTAAAATTCATCCAATGTTCATAGCAAAGGACAATCCTATTATGCTTGTCCAGCTGCACAATCCTGTATGTGTTGATTCAGATGTGAGTCTCATTCACTTCATTGGCTGCACTTACCACAAGTCACGGTGTGTAACAGGGTGAAGATCCTTGGACACTTCACATGTTTTGGCCTACAGGTCCAATTAGCCCCATCCAGCATGGCCAATGATAAAAGAATATGGAAGCTGGACCTATATCTGGAGAGGTCAAAAGTTTTGAATACTTAGTCTATGTAATTGCTGCCTGTAGGTGACTACTTTAAATAAAATGCCCTGTCTATATGAGGGGGAAAAAATGGAATACCTCACAGTAATGGCATTTTGCAGCAGCAGCGACTTGTCTTAAAGATGTTTTTGGCCCCAGAAGCCACCATAAGCTGCGCATGCCAGATGGTGGACATAACTGATTTACTCACGTTAGTACTTTGCCACTGCCAAACTTAAAAAAAACAAACAAAACATTGTTTGAGGTGCACTGAAGGAATACAGCAATTTTTCAAGTTAAAAGGACAGCCAAAAAACACACACACCCTATTTTATTGCCTTAGCGATTGCTCGCTAAGATGAAAATCCAACATGGTGGCAGCAGGTGCTTGCCCTGTTAGCAAGCCCTGCCCCCACACTCTCCTGGCCAACCAGCTTTGTACTTCCTCTCATATGGGAAAGTGATTCAAAGCTAATCACTTGTCCTAACAAGCAGGAAAGTGCAGTTCCCTTGCTGTTTTTAAAAAAACTGCGGGGAAAGCTGTGAAGGCTTTTCCTGCATTGTTTTAGCCGTTTTGGGCACCCCTCCTTCTGAATACTGTGGATTGATGTGGGATCCCATTTAGACAGGTCGTATTCCCAGCAAATTCCATGAGGGTTATTTTCACCATTTAGACAACCCCATATTCCCATCAAATACAAACGAATTGTAATAGGTTGCTAACTATTGCAGTTACCTTTATTCTATGTTAACAATGGCTCTTTCATTTATATTTCGTTATCCCTTTCTGAACAATGTCATCCTTTGGACAATGGTGATATTACGAATAGCTTTTTATCTGTATTCTTTGAACTTGTGCGATTTCACTAATGTATTTTTTAATTTCTGTATCTATCTTCAGTTTAAAATGATGTTCATATAGGTATTAGGTAAGTTTCTCTGTGGAGGGAATTCCATGAACAGTTGGAAATGAGCCAGTAGCCAGTTCAAGGGAGACTGGGGTCCCATCTACACGATTTAAATAATACGTACAGCGTGCGAAAGTTCGCACTTCTGTACAAACGGCCGTTCGGATGCACACGAATGCAAAAGAGGGGCCCCCGGTTTTCCACCCTGAAATACGCACACGCGGCATTCAGGAAGGAAAGCGGATCGCGAAGAGGAATCCGTACGCCGTTCGGATGGCTGACGGGTCTGTACGGTCCGTTCGCACACATATGAACAGGCAGGGTAATTTGATTGGCTGGCCGAGTAGAGGGGGCGGGGCTAGCACGGAGGGGAATTGGGAGCGGCCGCCATGTTGGTTTCCCGATTAGCGAGCGTCCGGTAAGTCCGTGAATTTATATGTTTATTTCTTTTTATTTTATATTGTAAATATGGAAAACCGAATGTCCGCAAACCAGGAACCTTAAAAAAAAAAAAAAAAGCAGCGGGCGATTTAAAACTGCCGCTTGGCTTGCTCGCTCCAGCCAGCTTCGGGAAGAGGGAGTCATACGGAGCTTAGGGGGCTTAAAAATCGTATAGCCGGTTCGTATGCATACGAATGACAGGCTGTTTGTATTTTTTGCCCCCCATACGGATTTTTTTATGATCGTATAGCCGCACCCGTAATATCAACAGCCAGTCCCATTTAGTAGCATAGCTTGCTTTCATTGTTTAACAAACTGTAGTTTTGAGTAGTCAATGTATTGCAGTAGTCTAACCTGGTTGTTACCGGAGCATAGATAATAATAGCCAGCTTATCTGCTGCAGAAGTGCCTCAGCTGGCATGTCAGTCTCAGCTGGCTGGAGTTTCATACTCTCTGCCCACTAGTTACATAGGCAGCACGGGATTCACATGTAAAAAAAGAATCAGTGCATGTTTGCATTCAGGATGTTCACATGGAACATATCCGACGGAGCTATTTCTGGTAACACCCTTAACACTACTGTACTACCAAGTGTTGATTATACATGTGCAATGTAATGTAATGCAGTGTAGCGGACACAGTCGGATTTGTTGTCACCTTCCTTCTTACCTAATTCTGTGGATGCTGAGTCCCCAACCCTGCCCCTTCAGGCAGTCTCATAGTTGGAAGCTGGTAATACTCCTTAACTCCTGGCACTGTCATGCATTCCTTGTCAAAATATGCAAAGTCTTATTGATGTGCTTTCCTGCATCATATAATTCTGAGTGCAGAATGCTTGGTTTTTCTTCGTAAAAAGGGCTTTATTTAATTGTTGGATTTGGTTGGTACAAGTCCTATCCAACCTTGGGAATACAATAAATTACCTTGATTAGGTTTCCCTGTGGGTTCCCTTTCCCGGTGTTACATTCTTTTAAAAGCTCTTCAGTGCTGTTGTTTTGAGGGACTATTAGCTAGGAGTCCTAAAATACGTAACTGGATTGTGTCAAGTACACATTTGTGTGTAGCAGCATAAAACCTGGGCTTTGTGATACAAAAATATCTGGAGGTCACATCTTTCCTCTTGAAACAATGCCATCAGCTACAAACCCTTCTTTCTAGGTAGCTTGTTATACCTACTTGATGTTATGCCCTTTCAAATCCCATGTACAAAGAGACTAAGCACTAAGAACATATGTGTGTAAGCATGATAGGAGCAGAGTGATGAACAGTTACTTTTTGGACCACAGCTCCTAGAATCTCCCAGCTAGCAGCAGCACTGGAAGTTACAGTCCAAATAGCAACTTTCTACTTTTTTGTACTAAAACTCTCACAGCTGTTCATGGCTGTTGGCTAGGGGAGTTGTAGTCTGCTGAAGTAACTTTTCAAACCTCTAGGTAAGAGTTCAGAACACGTTCTTGCTCTATGGCATTAGTAGACAATGAGTTTCATTAGGATAGTTCAGAAGGCCCACAAAAAGGGGTTGGAAGGAGGCTTACAGAGAAGAAACGGTGTTACTGGAGTAATGACTCTCAATGGGAAATGGGAAGGGTCATTAATAGGAGCTCAGACTGCAGGGAGTCTGTCTGCTAAGCTCTTTAATCAAAGTGTTTTATTACAGTGACTATCTCTGCCACAAAACAGTAGGAGCAATGCATAGTATCAGGTCACTGATTATCTAAGTCATTACAGCTATCATTAGAGATCCTTCCCAAATAACTACTTTGTTAACAGAATCTAGAATGATTCAGGTTATACATACACTCTCAGACACTGCCTCTTATAACTTGTAAGAAAGCAACATTGGGAAGTAGGTAGTTCTGTTCTTGAGAAAAAGATAAGAAATGTAATATACCTTTCTGACTTCTTTTATAGGTCTGTGCCACCTGCTGCTTATAGATGGAGAGGAACAAGGCTGACGTGAATGGCTAACTATTCAGAATGGACTTCAAAATACAGCCTTCTCATGCAGTTTCTAGCATCCTAGCAGGGCACACCAATCCTAATGCCTGCTTTGGATGGAGGCCACTCACTTGCCCATTTCCTCCACCTTAGAAATGAGTGACTATATTAGAGCCCTGTAGGAAATTTACCCACTGCAGGTCCTAGCAGTGACACTACTATTCACCACCAGTAAACCCAGTTGGCAGAGGTGGGAGAGAGCTCCAGTGGCATTTTGTTAGAGGCCTTCTTGAGCCTAAAGGGTCTGCTCATGGGTCTCAGGTACATACACTCAGCAAATCCATTTCAATTCCCAACAAATCCAAATGGAAAAATCCATGATGGTTTCTGAAGCTATGAGAACAAAGATGGGATCTTGAGATAATTTTTTTTTACGTAGGCACTATCAACAAAGATGGGAAGCTGTTATCTTTTGTCATCTCTACTCTGATTTATATGCTTGTGTTAAAGTAAATCCATGGAGTAAAACTGTGAGACAATCCTTTTTATTGAAGAGACAGGCCAATTGTCGGATCCATACATTAAATGTGATAGAGCCAGATCAAGATTTTTTGCCATTTTCAATATTGCAGGCTGCATATGATACACCCTATAGTCCAACATATATATAGTTGCTTTGGAATTGAGCAGAGTCACATTGTGTGAGCTGTTGAGTTATTATACATTTTGAATGCTTGTAGGCCACTGAGGAAGACTGCTGTCGAAACGCGTCTGGCCTTGAGCTTTTATTATTCAGTATTAATAATTTTAGCATTTGCACACTTTTCAGTGGGGTATTGTTACCCTTTTAGAAATTTTAATTTTATTGGATTCTCTGCTCCAGGGTTTAGTTATGCTTTCATTTCTTCATATTGTTTTTTTTTTAATGATTGGGAGTGGGATTAGTTTATCCTGGTTATTTTTTGGCAGAACCCTTTAGTTTGGTTTTTGGTTATATGTTTTGGGTTTTCTGGCTGTAGGGACTTTTGTTGGGTCAATGAAATTAGAACTGAGTGGAATAAATAACTCAATTGTCCTTTGCAAAGCAAGTAATGGAAACTTTCCCTAGCCTTAATAGCCAAAATCTCTTCAGATTTAAAACTATATTTTGATTACAATAAATTGATGTCTCAGATATATTGGGCACCATTACTTTTTAAGGAGAGAAATTGGCCACTTCTTCAGCAATATATTAGCACTATAATAAAGATAATATACAGTGGTTACTCCTTTTTGGATTTATGTATAGCAACATATTAATTTTGTACTAGAAAAATCTTTTGATATTTGTGGACATATATAAACTTTTAAATTATATTTCTGTAACTTGGAATTCAAATGATGGTCATGGTGGTTGGTTCCTGCTGTGTGCTCTTACTGGAGCTACATAAAAGAGTGGAGCTTGTAAAAGACTCATATGTTAAGGCTGGGAGACAAATACTCACCATCCATCATTCAATGTACAGATGATCTTACTGTTTTAGTTAGATTATAAAAACAAACAAACAAACCCGTCCCTGTCTCGCTATGTCTCGCTTTGTCCCCTCCTGCCCCACTCCCATCCCTATAACTGTTTAAATTAAAAATTATCAGACACCTACCTTGCCGTGCGACAGAAACCGCTCCCCTCCAGCATCCCAGGAGTGAATGGAGCTCTAACAGAGATCTGTTCACTTCCTGGACTGAAATCTTGCCTGTTCTCAAGAGAAGATGCGAGTGTGGGAAATTCAAAAATAACAAGAAAAATAACAAGAAAAAACTTTACACAAGCACATAAACACACTAAAAAACCCAAGTAACCTGGGGAAGTTCATAAAAAGAGGGCAGCCTACCTTGTTTCTGCAATCCCACCTGGAAGTGTTCTGGCAGGACCGCCCATTGACACTGTATTCACAGCAGGACAATGGTGCGAGGTTTCAAACGCAGATAATGCTGGCACAGAAACAGAATAGGCAATCTATTGACAGCTCGGCCCATCAATGAAATAAAACACCATAGTAATGCCAGCAGAATGCAAAAGGACATCGTCATCTGATATTGGTGTCCTTTTGCATTCCGCTGGTCCAAAATGACCTCAACAGATTAGAAAGCTGGGCCAAAACTAACAAAATGAATTTCAACAGGGAGAAATGTAGGATACTACACTTGGGCAGTAAAAATAAAATGCACAGATATAGGATGGGTGACACATGGCTTGAGGGCATTACGTGCAAAAAGGATCTAGGAGTCTTAGTGAACCATAAGCTGAACATGAGTCAACAGTGTGATGCAGCAGCTAAAAAAGCCAATGTAATTCTATGCTACATTAATAGGAATACGTATAGTGTCTAGATCAAGGGAAGTAATAGTGCCACTCTATTCTGCTTTGGTCAGATCTCACCTGGAATACTGTGTCCAGTTCTGGGCACCACAATTCAGGAAGTATATTGAGAAGCTGGAATGTGTTCAGAAGAGGGCGACCAGGATGGTGGTGGGGGTCTGGAAGCCATGCCCTATGAGGAGCAGCTTAGGGAGCTGGGCATGTTTAGTCTGGAGAAGAGAAGGTTGAGAGATGATATGATAGCCATGTTTAAATATTTGAAGGGATGTCATACTGAGGATGGAGCAAGTTTGTGTTTGTTGGGGTGTAAGAGTATAAAAATTAAAAAATTATTAAAAATTCCAGGGAGCAATCCCTTTAGGAATATCTTCTTAAGAAAAGTTTATTTTAAAAGTAAGCAGAGTTAAGTAGGGAAGACTGACCCAGCTCAATTTGTATTTGTATTAGTCTAAATCACCCAACATTAAAGTCAAGCAGACAAAATTAAAACAATAAAGACGTTTGCTTAAAAATGCATATCAAAAGTTTACTGAAGGTATAGCAATCTTAATCTACATATTCAAAACAAATCTAAGTCCTTAACTAAGAGAATTACAGTTCAGGATAGACAAAGTCCGGTTGCAGAAAGCACAGCAGAAGGTTTCCTTGGGTGATGTTTCCGGGTAGTGATTCTTTCTGCATTGTCATTTCTCTTCAAGACTTGTTCAGTGTGAGTTCTCAAATAAGACTGCAGCATTGTGGATTGTGTCTCCATGCCTCCCGATGTGAGGCCAGGGCGGACCATTGTTGGTGATCAGGGCTGAGCCTGCTTAGCTTTCAAGATCAGATAGGATCTGGTGTCTTGGGTATTTAAGTCCTTCAATAGTTAATGTAGTATCAAAGTTCTATAAACTGTGTGAGGTGTGACAGGTCCTGGTATGTGTGTATGTATACACACATGCACACACGCATGCACACATGCATGCACGCACCCCTCTCACACTGTGCCTGAAGTATGTAATAGAGGAAAAGATCTTGGGCTGAGAGATTTTAGAGGAACCCTTATGCCTGCTCCCCTCCTTCACTACAGTTGCTTCCCTGAAACAGTCTGATTATTAATGGCAATGGGCAGTAGGCCTGAGACAGGGAAGAAAGTCTTGCATTAAAAGAATCTTTGAAAGGTCCCACTTCTGTTTATTTTCCATCCACACAAATCTAAAGCTTTCCCTCGGTGACAGTGCTCCAGCTGTTCAAGCTCTCAAAAGTCAGCTGTTTCTTCTTGAGCATTTGGACATCATCAGTGGCACAAGTTCACTGTGGCAAAGGGAAATAATGCAGGGATAGCAGAGAGCTTGTCGTTGCTCCAAGAGAAGTGGTCTCCAGTGCCAACATTCCTGGACAACTTTCCCTTTTGCTCAGCTCCGGTTTGAAAAGTACCCTGTGTGGAAGGGACTTCCCTCTCATGACTCACATGTTGGTCATAGGCAGTGGTGACTCAGCAGTGTTGACACAAAGCCAGATGTTCTCACGGGATCTGGAGTGGGAGGAGGGAAAGGCGAAATCAAGGGCAAGTAGGGAGGGAAAAGGCCAGAAACTGGGAGAGAAACAGAAAGAAAGCGAGAAAGAGAACTGTAGCACTATTTGTACTTCCCCATTGCTTGTTGCTGGCACTGTTTTGCATAGGGAGCTGCCTTTTACCAAGGGCCTTTCACACTACACAATTGTAGCACTATGTTTTTATTTTTAATAATAATAATAATAATAATAATATATAATTTATTTATATCCTGCCCCTCTACGAAACGCAATCGGGGCTGCTTACAACAATTAAAATATACATCCAACCCCTCAATCCCCCCACCTTAAAATACAACTAAATAATTTAGGAATTAAAAACATACTTAAAAAATATAATAAATAAATAAATAAAAATAAAGAATAAAAAAAATGAACAATGGACACTGGACGTGGCGAAATAGGGACAAGCGAGATTTCCTTTTTTGATGGCCGGGTATCTATTCAGGAAAGGCCTGCCGGAAGAGATCCATCTTAAGAGCTTTTAAAAAGCTGTTTAGGGTGGTGATATGACGGATCTCGTCCGGCAGGCGCTTCCATAATCTGGGAGAGATAGCCGAAAAGGCCCTCTGGGAGGTTAAAGAAAGCCTAGTTTTTAAAGGTTGTAACAAATTCCTCTCAGAGGACCTGAGTGCACGGGGAGGATTATATGGAAGGAGGCGGTCCCGAAGATAGGTTGCACCCAAGCCATTTAGGGCTTTAAAGGTGATAACCAACACCTTGTACTGGGCCCGGAAATTAATGGGCAGCCAGTGGAGTGATTTTAAGATCGGTGTTATATGGTCTCTTCTGGATGTACCCGAGACCAGTCTGGCTGCCATATTTTGTACCAACTGAAGTTTCCGGACCAAGCACGAGGGTAGCTCCATGTAGAGTGCATTACAGAAATCAAGACAAGAGGCTACCAGAGCATGTACCACGGTCTCAAGATCCCCAACTTCCAGGAAAGGGCGCAGCTGGCGTATCAGCCAAAGCTGATAACAGGCACTCCTGACCGTTGCATTTACCTGATTCACCATCTGGAGCGATGGGTCCAGGAGCACCCCAAGACTGCGAACATAGTCCTTGGAGGAGAGTGTGACCCCATCCAGGACTGGAGATTGTATCCCAATGCCTGGGTTCGGGGCTGCTACCATGAGTACCTCTGTTTTATCTGGATTCAGCTTCAATTTGTTTTCCCTCATCCAGTCCATTACTGCCTTAAGACAATCATTAAGAGAAGAGATACCATCTGAAGTCAGAGTTGAAGACTGAGGCTGCATCCTATGGCTGCATCCTATGGAATCCTGGGATTGGCAGTTTTGTTGACATTTGACATGAAGTTGACTTCAAATTATGGTGACCCTATAAATGAGGTACCCTAAAGGCACCAGATCCCAGGCACCAGCAGGATCAGCCCTGGTTAGTACTTGATGGGAGACAAACGCCAGATATATAGCTGTAGGCTATATTTCAGAGGAAGGAACTGGCAAAACCATCTCTGAGTATTCCTTGCCTACGAAAACCCTATGAAATTAATGGGGTGATCACAAGTCAACAAGTGGCTGGAAGGGACATGCACACACATGAATGAAAGACCTCCAAGGGTCATCAACTGCCCTGCATAGGTCTTGCAAATTCAGGGCTATAGCTTCATTGGTTGAATCAATCTACCTGTATTGCAGTCTTTCTCTTTTCCTACTGCCAATTACTTTAATGAGCATAACCATCTTTTCCAGTGAGTTACTTCTTTTCAGGCAGAGAGCTCTAGTGTCTCACCCAACTACAAAACCCAGAATTCCATGGGACGCTGCTCTGGCAGTTAGGGTAGAATCATAGTGCTATGTAGTGTGAAAGAGTTCCAGGATGGATTGTTCATTTAGCAGAACATTGTCACCTCTCACTGGCCATTGGCTCATAGGCAGAGGTTTACACATTACAGTGGGCCCACAGCAGTTCACCTACCTGGGAAGCATCATCTCCTCAGATGCCAAGATTGACAAAGAGATCAATCACAGATTAGCAAACGCATATAGAGCCTTATGAGGAGAGACTTAGGGAGCTGGGTATGTTTAGCCTGGAAAAAAGACAGTTAAGATTCGATATGATAGCCCTGTTTAAGTATTTAAAGGGGTGTCACATTGAGGATGGAGCAGGCTTGTTTTCTGCTGCTCCAGAGACTGGAACACAGAGCAATGGATGTAAGCTCCAGGAACAGAGATTCCACCTCAACATTAGGAGGAACTTTTTGACAGTAAGAGCTGTTCGGCTGTGGAACACACTCCCTCGGAGCGTGGTGGGTCTCCTTCCTTGGAGGTCTTTAAACAGAGGCTGGATGGCCATCTGTTGGGGATGCTTTGATCGTGATTTCCTGCGTGGCAGGGGGTTGGACTGGATGGCCCTTGTGGTCTCTTCCAGCTCTACAATTCTATGATTTGGAAGACTTTACAAAAGAGTCTGGAGTAATAAACACCTGAGGCGAAGCACAAAAATCAGTGTGTATAGAGCATTGTACTGTCTATTCTCCTTTATGGGTCTGAAACATGGGTCACCTATCACCAACATTTACGACTCCTTGAACGCTTTCATCAGTGCTGTATACGCACAATCCTAAATATATACTGGACTGACTATGTGACGAATGTTGCTGTCCTAGAGCAAGCAGGGATCACTGGCATTGAGGCCATGATATTGAGAACACAGCTGTGCTGGGCAGGGCACGTTTCTAGGATGGAGGACCATCGCCTCCCCAAAATAGTACTCTATGGTGAACTTGCCACAGGTCAGAGTAAGAGGGGCGCTCCCTCTTCTCTTTTTAGGCATGTTCTTTTTCAGTTTGTAAATGCACTAATGGTCCGCCCTGGCCTCACATCGGGAGGCATGGAGACGCACTATCCACAATGCTGCAGCCTTATTTGAGAACTCATGCCGAACAAGTCTTGAAGAGAACGCATAAAGAATCACAACCCGGAAACATCACCCAAGGAGACCTTCTGCTGTGCTTTCTGCAACCGGACTTGTTTATCTTGGATTGGCCTTTTTAGTCATCAGTGCGCTTGCAGAAAGCGCGGGATGAGTCCTTCCTGAATCTTTGTTTGTGAAGAAAAGCCAGAGAGAGCGCCCTTGGTATCCCCTCTGGTTTGGTTCCAGGACCCTCCCCCCCATGGGAACCAAAATCTGTGTGGATGTTCAAGTCCCATTATATACAATGGCATAGTAAAATGGTGTCCCTTATATAAAATGGCAAAATCAATGTTTGCATCTTGGAATTTATTTTTTGGGGAATATTTTCAAGCCATGGATGCCAAATCCATGCATAGTGAGGGCCGACTGTACTTGCTTGCTTTACCTGGAGGAGGTGGCATGGATTGAACCCAGGATGTTCTGCATTTAAAGCTGGTATTCTTTTGCTGATAATTATTTGCTCCATTTCTCCTTTCTCTACATGAGTCTAGGATGTCTTCCCTCACTTCTAGCTGTTTCAGTGCAATGGATACATTTTTAGGTCAGCTCCTTCATTGTTATCTAGGTTCATCTCACCAAGGGGACCTCCCCTCACCCCTTCCTCTGCCTTTGTTTGTACACTGAGCCTCAGCTACCTGTTTAGCCAGTTCCAGAGGGAAAATAGTTGCTGGTTGCCTAGCAACACTGGGCACACTCTCAAGGTACTAACAGGCACAGTTGCACTAGTGCCACAGGCAATTGCTCTGTCCAGTGGTAGGGATGGCTCTGCATTAGCTAGTCCTTGAGAATTCCTATCTTTGGAAAAGCCCTCCTGTTTATGAATTTCTCTCATTGAGACAAATACCGTACTTTAAAAATTGCTCATAGCCCTACATTTCACATTGGAAGAACAGGACCCATTGGTGTCAATGGAAACCTTTCTTCTAATGTAAGTAGCTATCTTTGGAGAAGCAACTTGTGTAAGGATGGCAGTAGGGTAGGAAAAGGGTTCAGCTCTCACATGATACAGCCTCCATCATTAGGTGCCTTGGTTCCCATCTTGGGAGACAGGTGGCATACTAATGAAATAAATAAATAAAATAAATAAAATATCACATTTCCCACCCAGCTGCTGTTTGCATTTTTTTTAAAAAAAATATCTTCACTGCAAAGATATAATTACTATAATGTCTACTTTGACTCTTGGAAAGGGATACCCATCAGAACTTGGGGGAAGGACAGCCGTGTGAGAGTAGATGAGTGAGTGAGGGAGAGAGGGAGAGAAGAAATGGTAGTTTCCAGTTCGGAAGAGTCAGTGACAGAAGTTTGTGGAGGTGTTTAATCTATGCACATGAGGCCTAAAAGGGAGGAGGGAAAGTGGACGTAGACACAGCTCCTGTCCCTGCCCATGATGTTCCCATATGATGCAAGCTTTCGAAGCTTTACTGGCTCCTACATGAGGCAAAAGATGTTTAAAAAATTAAAAAATAAATAAAAGTGATGGTGTTGCAGTCATAGGCCTACATGCTGCTTCAGATGTTATTTGTGTTGCTTCAGATGTTATTTGTGAGGGGTCTCATGCAGGCAGAGGCCACTCCTACTTCCTTTCCATTTGGAGCTGAGACAAAAGACAGTAAAATTTAAATCCTTTTGCAGCCATGAGGAGCTTCTCTGGCAATCTGCAAGTTCCTGTTCCTAGTGAAGCAAAGCACTCCTTTGTTTAGGCAGAGATCCTTGGGTTTTTCAAGAAGTCTATGTACTGCTGCATCTGGAAACAAATTTTAGGTGCTATATAGGTAAAACTAGCCAATTATAGTCTGCAAGAGAAGTTTTACTGTTGTTGGAGGCAGAAACCTCAGAGAGTTTAGTCTAAGGACTTTATCAGACCACCCTCCCTTAACATTCTTTTGACAGCATAAATTGTGTCGTTTTTATGCCAGTAAAAGAACCCCCCTTACCAGACCTATCTTTTCCAGAATCAATGAGGCTTCCCCAGCAGTAACGGAGCACAGAGCTCAGTTTACGTCCGGGGTTGAAATCTCACCAATTCTCGTGAGAAGATGCGAGTGCGGGAAACTCAAAAATAAAAACAAAATAAACACATAAGACGTTTGGAAAAGCATAGAAACACACTTTAAAAGTCCCAAGTACATGTGTGTGTGTGTGTCATAAAAAGAGCGTCCCCTACTTGGCTGTTGTGATCTTACCTGGAAGTATTTGCCCATTGATGCTGCAGTCACGTGAGCACAATGACGTGAGGATTCAAATGCTGGCAATGCTGGCAGAAAAGCAGGACAGGAGAGCTATTGATGGCTTGACCTGACAATAAAAAAGTGTGCCTCGTTTACAGTACATGATTGCGAAAGGACGTCGCCGTCTGGTATATGCACCCTTTCACAACCATTAGGCGTCCTCATGACACCATATTTACCTGGTCTGATAAAGTCCTCAGTGCACATTTCCCTCTTTGTTCAGGATTCCCCTTGTTGTGGCAAAATGAGGGATCTTCAGATCTAGGAAACACATTCAGGGGTAGCCATGTTGGCCATGCAGCAAAACAAAATCCAAAATCCACAAAAAAGGGCTACCTTTATTAGCCAACAAATCCAAAACAGATGATACAAGTTTTTGAAGTTTTGCTGGCTTCTTCATCAGGCAAAATATATTAGAAATAAATAAATAAATAAATAAATAAATAAATAGATAGATAGATAGATAAATACATTTTTTAAAAAAGAGCAACCTACTCCCTTCCTCTCCATGCAGGTGATTCAGTTCTGTCCTGAAGAGCTAGCATAAGATCTATGTAGGGATATAGGGGGGAAACGTGTTCCTCCCCTGGTTTACTTAAAAACAATTTGGGGATAGGTTCAAATTGTCACAACATAAGGCGTAAAGTCACAAGGTATGGCGTATCTTTAATTTACAGAATTAAAGTATTTCAGCTTCATACTACTTTTATTATCAGCTCTATATCCTATGGAATCCTGGGACTTGCACTTTGGTAAGGTGCTTAGAATTCTCAGCTTGAAATCTCTAGTGCCTGTGTACAGAGAGTACCTTACTAGACTACAAATCTCAGGATTTCATAGGATGGAACCATAACACTTAAGGTAGTATGAAACTAATATAACTGTGTAGTGCAGATATATGATGAAAAATATTCCTGTTTTGTATAGTCCAAATGATAGATGAGGTGCATCCACAAGAAGAATTACAGAATCAGAGAGCAATTCTATTCCCTCCTGAAGTGAGGTGAAGCATAGGGAGGGGAGAATGCTGCTCCATTGCAAGAAAAAAGCTCGATTAGTGGGTTGGCATGTCTTCTGAGGCCCTTGGTATGCCTGTGGAAACTTTTGAGGAAGTATTTGAAATGAGGCATCCTGTGGGTGGACTTGGATCTACTGGATCCTAAATGTCCCTGGATCACACCCTGTACCTTCACTGCCTGGAGCTGGCATAGTCCCTTACCCCTTGCATTGGTTTCAACAGGAAGAAAAAAAAGCAGTACACATTGGTGGGGAAATACATACAAAAGCCATCATTTCCTCCTCCTGCCTTGGTTAGAATGAGAGTGCAGGGCTCAGGAAATGCCACCTCTTCCAACATGGTCCCTCCCCTCCCCGTGGTACTTCTCTGGTACCCTTAGGGTTCCTTTTCCCACTGAAGGCAGAGATAATTTTCCTGCTTTCAAAATGTACTTACCTTCTGATAAGCTATTTGAAAACTGTATAGTGGGTGAATCAATATGTATGGAACTACTTTGAGACAAATTCATTTCAAAGGGGATCTTTTAGTTAAGGCTTTCTATGGTTAACCTGAAATCTGTTTGTTTTTAAATTGATTTATTGTAATATTATGTCTGGTATATTTTATTGGTATATGTTACTTTTATATATTATTGCCATGCTTTAATTGCTGCAATCCAACCACCTTAAATTTGTGCATTGATAGCGAGGCAGTACGTACAATCTGGAATGAATAAATAACTCAAGTTTGTTACATGTATGTCACCATTCTGAGTTTTTATTAAGAAAAGCCCTCAAGCAGAATCTGGCTAAAGCCACAATAAATTCATTTCAGAAAGAAAATATAATTTGCGTGTTTGTGTGAGTGACAGGAAGAAAACCTATGTAGAATAATTTATTCAAGTCCCTGAAATATGGTTGCGTAGGGCTTATCTCAGAAAAAATGAATAGAAGTCCGGCTGAAATGTATCCCATTAATTTCAAGGCAGCTGTATTGATTTTACAGTGGCCAGAGGCCTTGATCCTTGATTGAAATAGAGCTATGTTGACTTGCTAAGACTATAACTCCACCACTGGCAAGCCCTATGAAATTCATGGGGTCACCATAAGTTGACAGGCAACTTGAAGGTGTGCACACACACTGGAAATCCATGAAACCTTGTGTCAGGGTAATATTGCTTTAAGTGCAAAAGGAAAAATATTGAAGCAAGAGATCATTGACTAGCACAGCTGAAGTGGGTTTGATCACATCTGTGGCTAGGCAAAGGCACTCCTGTATAGTTGAAGCATTGTGTATGAGTTGGTGTTGTCCTGAGGAGAATGTTGGAGATATTGCTGTTGAGTTTGTTAATGAGGTTTGCTGTGTATATACTCTGTTTGTTCATACTACAACTGAAGATAAAGACCTCCAGATATCTTTGTATAAACCTTGCTGCCTGTAAGTCTTTTTGTATGTCAGAGTGGGTCAGAGCGGTGAAACTGCTGCTAGCTGAAACATTTGTTTTTTTCCTCTTTCTGCTGCGCAGTTCTGCTGTTTGGCTGCTCTGGGTTTGTTTGTCCCCAGCCTGTGCCAGGAGCTTCTCAGTAAGCCTATACTAAGTGACACCTGGTAATTGAGTATTTTTTTTTTTAAAAGAAGCCCTTTTCTCTGTAGATTTTCCTGTTTCTCCTTCACTCATTCAGTCTTACTGATCCACTTGCTTCCTCTCTCACTCAGATATATACACAGATTTTCATACACCACAGACATTCACACAAACACACCATATTCCAAAATTCTATCTCACACACTGATCTTCTGTATGGCAGACTCAGCTACAGATGTTTTATTGAGGAAAGCAGACGGGCAAGAGATCTCGGAATGGTGTTGCAGATTCTTCTCCTCTCCTGGGTGCTCTTTTAAAGCTAATTTGCTTCAGATTGGATTGGAGGGTGAAGGACAATACACATCGAAACGGAATCTCTCTGGCTTTTCTTCGCAAACGAAGATTCAGGAAGGACTCATCCCGCACTTTCTGCAAGCGCACTGATGACTAAAAAGGCCAATCCGAGATAAACAAGTCCGGTTGCAATGCATCAGCAAGAGATAGAGACTACAGAGTCTTCTGTGGCTGGTGGGATTAAGAGGGATTTTGTCATTCTGCAAAAAGTCACCCAACCTTGTTCTAAAACAACAACAACAACAACAACAACAACAAAAAACAAAATTGGCAAACAAAAGGTTTACAGGTATACTCATACCTCAGTTAACAAAGCAGATGTGTTCCATTATCAGCAGAACATGTCAAGATGTTTCAGGACAGAAATGATCACATTGCACTGTTATAGCAGTTAAAGTGGAATAATAGCACCATGACTGCCTCCTGTGGAATCCTGGATTTGCAGTTTAGGGAGGAGCCTTTAGCTTTCTCAGCCAGACAGCTCTTAGGCCTCACTAAACTACAAACCCCAGCATTCCATAGGAGGCAGCCATAGCAGTTAAAGTGGAATAACAGCACCAAAAGAGTGAATTGTGATAAAGTCCTTAGAGAATGCTCAATGATTGGCTTACCTTGAAATATCTTAGAGCTTACATTTTTAAAATGTCTAAGCAGACTTTTTCTTTAGCATAGCTCTCTACCATACTTCTGTTTGCTCTGCAAACCCTGCAAGACCCTTTGGCCTGGAATCCTACAAGCTTTATACCAAAGGAAAGGACAAACTGGTGCCTTCTTGCAGAACTGAGAGCCATAATGCTAGTAGTGCCTTGGATGTAACTCCTCTATGCACTGGAGGACCCCATTCAGCCTCCTGGCTTCCTTACATCATTGCTGTAAAAGGAAAGGGTGGACACACTGCTGTAAAAGGAAAAGGTGCTGACTGGTGGCCAAATCAGAGGAGAATGTTATGTTTCATTCATTTACAGACTGGTCTTCAATTATTCTTTGGACTTTATCAGATAAGCCCCTTTAAAGCGTTCTTTTGCTGGCATAAAAAACCCATTTTTATGCCAGCAAAAGAACGCCCCCCTCTGCACTTACCTCTAAACCAGCAAAGGCTTCCTTATTCACTCTGTTCACTTCCTCATTCAAAATCCTGCATATTCTTGCGAGAATACGTAGCATGGGAAATTAAAAAAACAACAAAAATAACAAAGTAAAAGTGGCACAAAGCACAAAAACACACTAAAAAAACTTACAAGTAATCCAGATAGGGTCATAAAAAGTGCATCACTTACCTGGATGTTGCAATCTCACCCAGAAGTGTTTGTGTCAGACTGGCCACAGACAGGGTCATTACAAGGAAAAAAAAATGCAAGGTTTCACACGCTGGCTATGCTGGCAAAAAACCAGCAGGGGGGATCAATTGACAGCTTAAGCCATCAATCCAAAAGTACAGGTTTTGGCAGGGACATAACCGTGAAAGGATGATGTTGTCTGATATGTGCGCCCTTTCATGTTATGTGGCATTGTAATGATGCTGTATTTGATACATCTGATAAAGTATTTTCTCAAAAGGATTTAAATTTTACTGTTTTTTATCTCAACTCCACATGGTCAGGAAGTAGGAGTGGCCGCTGCTTTCATGAGACCCCTCACCTGAACAGCACAAGTAACATCCGAAACAGCATGTAGGCCTGTGACTCCAACATCGTCTTCTTTCTTTCTTTCTTTCTTTCTTTCTTTCTTTCTTTCTTTCTTTCTTTCTAACATCTTTTGCCTGATGAAGGAGCCAGTAGAGCTTCAAAAGCTTGCATCATGTGTTTTGCATTTGGTTAGCTAATAAAGGTATAACTTTTTTGTGGATTGTGGATTTTGTTTTGTTGCACAGCCAACACGACTAACCCTGAATGTCTTTCCCAGATTGTTGCAATTTTCTCTAGAACAATTAATATATGTAATACTGGAGTTCGCAGTCACTCTGTTTCTGTTTTCATATTTGGGATCAGCCACTGGAAATTTTTCCCTTCCAGGAAAATATGGGCTTCTTCCCATTTGCAACCCAAGAGAAAGCATTGTACAGAGGAAACGTTGGCTCTGACAGGGGAACCTGGAGAGAGGAATGGAGATTCATGCTTTGGCTTACTACCTTCCATGTCAACCTCAAAGTCAGGAGATTTTCAGACAGCGTTTAACAGTGCCTACCACGGGATGAGGTCCCGGGAGAGGAATGGCACTCTTACACGGCAGGGGGTCATTTTCAGACGCCGCCGTCCCTCTTCCGGGATCCTTTGTGACATGTCCGTGAAGCTTTGGAAGCGGCTGCGCCGTATTTTAAGCACAGGCAACTTCTGTGATTGAAATACGGCGCAGCTGCTTCCAAAGCTTCACGGACATGCCACAAAGGATCCCGGAAGAGGGACGGCGGCGTCTGAAAATGACCCCCTGCTGTGCAAGAGTGCCATTCCTCTCCCGGGACCTCATCCCGCAGTAGGCACTGTTAAACGCTGTCTGAAAATCTCCTCAGTGCTCTGTAAAAGTAGTTGCTGATTGGAGATCTAAGTATAAATAGTTTTAGGTATAAATCAGGGCATAGGTTATACTATAGGAGAATGAACATTAACTGCTTGGTCTCTCTAGATCGAAGTGGGCAAAGGACTGTATTTGTAACCCCCCCACCTGTGTGATTATTGTTATTACTATATTTATATCACACTTTGCCCCAAGAGCCTTACCACACTCTGAAGAAAAGTGGCAAAGCAGCAGGAATGTTCTGGCTTTCCTGCTGCCTTATCGCATGATGTTGGCGTTCTTTTGTTCCAGTCCCATGGGGGACCAAGGTAAAATTGTGTCTTTTTGCTAGCCAGAAAATCCATTTGCAAAAAGATGTGGTTTTACCTTGGTCTCCCATGGGACTGGAACAAAAAAACACCGGAAGAAAGACCTGCTGCTTTGCCGCTTTTCTTGGAGTGTGGTAAGGCTCCAAGACTGGGATTCAAGACAGCTTACATGTTAAAAGATAACAATTAAAAATATACAAAAACTCAGCATTTAACCAGAATTAAACTATTAAACACATTAAAAACATACACTCTAAAAATGCTTTTAAAAAAGTTAAACAATACAATTTAAAACAATGCAGCACTTACAGCCCTTTTATTAAATGCCTTCAATTCCAAAAAACCTGTCTGAATAAAAAAAGTTGTTCCCTGCCAATAGAAGGAAAACAAGGAGGGGGCTACTGTAGCCTCCCTAGGAAGAGAATTCCAAACTGAGAAGCCCCTTTCTCATCTTCCCACCAATTGTATCTGGGAAAGTGGTGGGACTGAGAGAAGGGTCTCCCCTCTAGGTCTTAGGGTCCAGGCAGGCTCATATGAGGAGATACGGTCTGTCAGATAGCCTGGACCTAAGCCATAAAGGGCTTTATAGGTCATAACCAGAATTTGGAATTTTGCCTGGAAACAGACTGGCAGCTTGTGGAGTTGCTGGAACAGGGGAGTTGTATGATCCATGTAACCAGCCTCAGTTAACACCCTAGCTGTTGGTCTTTGTATGAACTGAAGTTTCTGAAAGCTCTTCAAAGCCAGCTCCACATAGAGTGTGATACAGTAATCTAAATGGGGTGCAACAAGAGGATGTGTCACTATGGCCAAATGAAGCATCTCCAGGAATGGGCACAGTTGACACACAAGTTTTAAGTATGCAAAACCCATGCCCAACCACCATAGAAACCTGGGCCTCCAGGTTCAGGGCTATGTCCCGAAGTATACTAAAACTGCAAATCTGTGTAGCCCCATTCAGCACAAGCTGTTTCCCTGTTCCTTGATCTGCCTTTTGACTGACCAGGAGCATCTCGGTCTTGTCTGGATTGAGCTTGAATTGGTTTGCCTTCATCCAGTCCATTGCTGGTGCTAGGGTTCAGTTGGTTGTTTTTTTAATGCCAAAAATGCTTCCAAATGCCAAATGTGTGTGGGGCAATTTGTGCATGTTCTCCCCAAGTTACCAGAAGAGGCGTTTTTAAAAAACAAGAAGTAAACTGGAAATGACTTTGAAATTAAAACAGGAAGTAAACTGGAAGTGACTGAATTCTTTGGCAGGTGGGTGCATGTGTGTAGCTGGGAGTGCCGCCCTCCAAAGTCTCCTGCGGGACAATGTTTCCATATAGGGTAACAACTTGCCCCAAGCCCATGCTAATCATTCAGGTTTTACCCCAACATTCATTCTGTTTACAGAATTTAGTTACAAAGTCTCAATATCCTGCTTTTGCTGGTCATTTTCAAAATAGCATTTTTATAACCCTCACTTCTTCTTCTTTTTTTTAAATGTCCAGGAAAGAAGGTCACTTGATAGTGGTTATTTCACCCAATATCACTTTTCCAAAGAATTCAGATGCATCACTTCCGTATACAACTTTGCTCTGCATCACATGCACCTGCCCTTCAGAAACAAACACAAGCTTTTATAGCCCAGCTTGGCAGAACATTAAAGCCTACAGAAAAACAAGGAAAAGAAGAACAAAAGATTACACTTGCTTCAGCACTAATTATTTCGCTTCCAGCACCCTCCCCACATTACCATTGCAGCCCCATGTGTGGGTTTTGAGCTGAGTGGGCTTCAGTGGCAAGGCAGGATCCTAGTTTAAAGGCCAAGTGCAGAGCCTGGAAAAATGTCTCTTTTTCGACTACCATTCCCTGAATCATTTAGCCTCTATGGCTGGTAGTCAAGTTGGCTGGGGATTCTGGGAGCACTAGTCCAAAAAGTGACCTTTCCAAGTTCTCACTTTGCTTTTCTACTAAGGTTAACAATGTGATATGAGACGCAAAGTTACCCCCCCCCCCAATATAGCCTACCCCACCGAGACAAAACTCTTGCTTGAAGGCTCTCCAGGGTTCTGTTTTGACAGGTGGCCCAAATTTTTGAATTCTTCTTGTGTAGTGCAAGTACGGTGGTGGGCTGTAGAAGCAGTCTTTGGTGCTGGAGTGACATCTGTTGTAGTTTGGTTGTTGAGACTTGAAATTCTGGTTTACAGTATTTGCAAATTATCACATTAATATCTTTTCTGGATTAGAGAATTAGGAGATTATCACACTACACTGTTATAACACTATTATTCCACTTTAACTGCTCTGGCTGCCTCCTGTGGGATCCTGGGATTTGCAGTTTAGGGAGGGGCATTTAGTATTCTCAGCCAGAGAGCTCTTAGGCCTCACTAAACTACAAACCCCAGAATTCCATAGGAGGCAGACAGAGCAGTTAAAGTGGAATTGTAACACTATAACAGTATAGTGTGAAAATCTCCTTAGAAAACACGTGTCTTATTTTTTCAAGTTTTAAAGTAACATTGACCACACCACCCTTTTACTGTTGCATTATATGGGGAAAAAAGGCCATCTTCATCTCACAAAGGTTTTTGACATCTAGCAACCACCTACTATGATGTCTGAATATTCTTATTTATTATTTATTTATTGTATTTATACCCTGCTCTTCAGCCACAAAGGCTATCAGAGCAGCTTACAAATGATTCTGGCAATAGGCTTAAAATGTGTTCTTGAAGTCTCCCCACCCCTTTCTTTGTCCATCAAGAATACTGGCCATGAATGCCTTGGGTCACTTACAGATTTCTCTGTCTTTTGGCACAGTAAGAGTCTCTGATTTCACTTTCTGATTTCACCAGGAAATGTGGCTTTATCTGTATAATAGCAGCCTCCTTGATAAGATTGTGGGGGTTTGCTGCCATCATATGTGCAAACAGAGCATAGCACCCATAATAAGATTGTGTGCCTTCATTTACGTCTTAGGGCAACCCTTTCATGCAGTTTTCTTGGCAAGGTTTGTTCAGAGGTGGTTTGCCATTGCCTTCTTCTGAGGCTGAGAGTGTGTGACTTGTTCAAGGTCATCCACTTTTTTTGTGGTTGAGCAGGGATTCGAACCCTGGTATCCAGAGTCATAGTCCAACACTCAAATCACTACACCCCACTGGCTCTCCTGGAGGATTACATGGGAGGAATGTGTATGTTCTCTGTGGCATTACTAAGGCCTGTGCCACACCTCCCTGTTCTGCTGGCACCTTGAACAAGGCTATTTTTAAAGGAATTGTTACTAGGTGTCCACTCTCCCCTTCAAAACATTCATGAGTGCAAGATTCTCTGTTATGTACAACCGTGACGGCTGGGATTGTGTTGAAAGCAATTTTTTTTAAAAAGGAGGCAGTCAATGCAGAGCTGCAAATGCATTTACATATATCAGATTCCTAGCAAATTTTCTTCCCCTGCCCACCACCAGAAAAATAAGTGAATTAATTTGTCTCCACTGTGTATCCAAAAGCCAGGACTGGGTGTCCATTTGGACACACAGCTATTCCTTTAAAAACCTCTTTGCCTTGCAATTTGGAATTGGAATATTTTTAAACTCCATCCAGCTCTTAGGACCCCTAGCCAGCTGGTGATTCTGGTTTGGAATTTTGGGACTTGTAGTCCAGAAATTATTTTAAAACCTCTGATTTTGAAGGATACTGGATATGGGTATATTCCTTACCTATAGCCCTCCCTCTATATACATTGGAATTGTAGAACTGTGATGCTTTGCTGACTGAAGGTCAAAGTTCCCAATATATAAAAGTTCTCAAAGTATAATACCAGTTGTTGATGCCAACCTAGCTCTTCCTACCCAGTAGAATATAAATATGCACCAAAATCAAACCTACCTATGATTGCAACTCCTGGCACTACACCTGCCCAGAGGTCTTGATGTATACGTTGCTGTCTTGCTTCCACTCAGCCAAAAGGGGATACTATATGGGAGGAAACCCAAAGGTGAGACTTTGCTGTTCTGTTTGAGGGATTCTGGGGGTTGTACTCCAAAAAGGTAGTTTTTCCATATCTCTGGTCAGTTTGCCAAGGCAAGTACTTATGTGTAGGACAGCATATGAGATTTGCCTCTTCAAGGAAATCCTACATTTTTTGGTTTCATTGCAGTTGCCTTTAAGGTACCACAAGACTGCTGTTTTTGATTCAACAGACTACACTTTGGGAAGTAGTTAGAACTATATTTGTTGTTGTTGTTGTGTGCACCTTCAAGTTGGCCCCAGCTTATGACAACCCTGTTAGAAGATTTTCTTGGCAAGATTTATTCAGAAAAGTCGAAGGCTTTCACAGCCGGCATCCATAGATTTTCCTTGGGTTTTTTTCCGGTCTGTGAGGCCATGTTCTGGCATAGTTTCTTTCTGACGTTTCACCTGCATCTGTGGCTGGCATCCTCAGATAAATTCTTTGAGGATGCAAGCCACAGATGCAGGCGAAACGTCAGAAAGAAACTATGCCAGAACACAGCCTCACAGCCCAGAAAAACCCCAAGGAAAATCTATTCAGAAGAGGTTTGTCATTGCTTTCCTCTAATGCTGAGGGAATTATGATGGTGACTTGAGAGGGTATGACTCTTACAAGGTCACCCAGTGGGTTTCCATAGTAGAGTGAGGCTTTGAACCCTGGTCTCAAAGAATCCTATTCCAACATTTAAACCAGTGGCTCTTAACCTTTTCTTTAGCAGGGACCCCCCTTAAATATCTTTTGTTGCGGTGGACTCCCAAGACTTAAGATTTAAACAACAACAACAACAACACAATTACACTATCCATTAAATCTTCCCCCAGAGGCACTGGAGGGGGACGGAAGACTTTTCTCCTTCCTGCAAGTTTGTGGCTGAAGAGGATTGAAAAGCAATGCACAGCCAGGCTAGCCAGACTTCACCTTGGTTCCTATCACATGGGCCTGAACAGCTTTCAATCCCCTGTGAGGATATCATGTTCCCCTTGGGGTCTGTGGACCACAGGTTAAGAGCCACTGACTTAAATCACATGGGTTCTCCAGAACCACATTCTGTTATTTTGCAGAAAATCACTGCGGTTCAGAGATACTTTAAAACAATATTTTACAGGCAGTCTGACAAAATGGGTGCAGGCCTGACCTCATTTCCCAATTCTTTTGGTCAGTGATGAAGATTAATGAAATGGCCAAATTCGATTTTACTTTTAATAGCATGATTAACAACCATATCTGGGCTTCTAATTTTTTTTTTTAAAGACCAGGTGTAAAGTTCCCAATTTTCATCAGCACCATAGTGTGTAGGGAAAGAAGTTTTAATCATCATGCCCTCACTTCATACTGCAGTCCTGATAAATATATACCCCCCCTCACCTAATGGAATTTAATTTTATAAATAACTGAGACATTATTGTTAATCGTGGCATGAAAGTCATGTCTAGTTTGTCCTTGCAACTGATCAGTTTTAAGGGAAGGGAAAAAGTGTGGCTTCAAAGAAGGGTAGCAGATGAACAATGGCAGAGAAGCTGGATAGCAGAAGCCCACCTGTGGTAGGAGAAGCAGATGAGTGATAAAGGCATGGTGGCAGCTGGATCAGAGATAAAGGGTTGCCTTCAGTGTTTCACAGATGAGAACAATGACGATCGCCATATGGACAAGAAAGGCAGAAACAAGAAAGGGAGAGGCAAAAGCGAGGAGGAAGAAAGAGGTTAAACAATGGCAGGAGAATGTCTCTTGTTAGGAAGCAGCACTGAGATCTCTCCCCCTACTCTTAAAGAAGGAAGATGCATCTGGGAATGCAAAGGGTGCATTTTCTTTCAAAATGGTAATGAACAACTGCAGCATGACTCCAGTGGCACCACCAACACTGGCCCAGAGATAGGGTCCTGATCCAGGGCCCTTGATCAATTTTCGAATAATAGAATCATAGAGTTGGAAGAGACCACAAGGGCCATCCAGTCCAACCCCATTCTGCCATGCAGGAATACACAATCAAATCATTTCTGGCAGATGGCCATCCAGCCTCTGTTTAAAAACCTCCAAAGAAGGAGACTCCACCACACTCCAAGGCAGTGTATTCCACTTCTGAACAGCTCTTACCGGCAGGAAGTTCTTCCTAATGTTTAGGTCAGTGATGGGCAACCTTTTGAGCTCAGTGTGTCAAACTTCACCAAAAAAACTGAGCATAACACGGGTGGTGTGTCACTTTGAAGCCAACAATGGTCTTCCCTGGCCTCACATCAGGAGGCATGGAGCCGCACTATCCTCAGTGCTGCAGCCTTATTTGAGAACTCACGCCGAACAAGTCTTGAAGTCTTTTGGCAGGCCTTTCCTAATTAGATCCCGGCCTCAGGAGTTCCTGGCCTCTTTTAATCTGCTGGGCATTTATTATTTTTTAAATGTGCTTTTAGACTAGTTGTTTTAATTTATATTTGTTTCATATTTTTTTATGTGGGAGGGTGGGGTGAGTGGCGTGTAGGGATTTTTATCTGTATTTGTATTTTAAATTTTGTAAGCTGCCCCAATTGTTTTTAACAGAGGGGCAGGGTATAAATAAATTGTATTATTATTATTATTATTATTAAGAGAAATGACAACGCAGAAAGAATCACAACCCGGAAACATCACCCAAGGAGACCCTCTGCTGTGCTTTCTGCGACCGGACTTGTTTATCTCGGATTGGCCTTTTTAGTCATCAGTGCGCTTGCAGAAAGCATGGGATGAGTCCTTCCTGAATCTTCGCTTGCGAAGAAAAGCCAGAGAGAGAGAGAGTGTACATGTCCTTTTTAAGTTTTAGCTCAGTTGAGAGTTCTTTCGACATCCATCTTGGCTTCCTTAGACACCTGCCATGTTTCCTCCTCATCGGAACTGTTTGAAGTTGTGCCTTCAATATCTCACTTTTAAGAAACTCCCATCCCTCATGAACTCCCTTCTCTTTTAGTATTCCTGACCATGGGATCACTCCCAGTTTTCTGAAATCAGCTTTCTTAAAGTATAGGAGGTATTTCTGACTATGCTTGGCTTCCCCTTTCCTCTGTATAACAAACTCCAGGAGAACATGATCACTACCCCCTAATGATCCCACCACTCCCGTTCCATTAACCAGGTCATCCCCATTGGTTAGAATCAGATCTAAAACAGCTGATCTCCTTGTTGCCTCTTCCACCTTCTGGACAATGGAATTGTCTGCAAGGCAAGTGAGGAATTTGTTGGACCTTAAATTCTTGGCAGAGTTGGTCTTCCAACAAATATCAGGATAGTTGAAATCCCCAATTATTACTACATCTCTCCTTTCTGAATGTGCGGTCATCTGTTCCAGGAAGGCATAATCCAAGTTCTCAGTTCGGCTTGGAGGTCTGTAGTAGACCCCCACAACGACATCCCTGCTGTTTCTCCTGGCTCCCAGGATTTAAATAATGGATATTCACAGGTGTACACATCTTTAATGTATAATGCTACTCCACCACCCTTCCTATTTGGTCTATTTTTCTGAAATAGGTTATACCCCTCTATTAGTACATTCCAATCATGAGATTCATCCCACCAGGTTTCAGTGATGCCTCTAATATCATATTTGTTTTGTTGTGCTAAGAGCTCAAGTTCATCGTGTTTATTTCCCATGCTCTGTGCATTCATATAGAGTCATCTAAGACTATGGACCATTTCCCCTATCTGCCTTTTAAAGGGTTTATTCCTCCCATTGTTGGGTTGTTGTTGTTTAATGTAAAGTATCTCCGCACATGTGAGAGGGGTTCTAGTACCTTTGTTGGCTGTGTGCCTCCAAACACAGCTTTTGATTGGTTCACTTGCTGCTCCTTTCACACTTAAATTAGAACTGAGTGCAGCTATACATTCTTTCATAGTGTGCACCAGCAGGCCACAAACTGGGGACCTTTCACATTGTTCTGCTCTGTTTCCCATTTTTGCATTCAAATCACCTATGATTGCCAACATGTCCTGTTTTGGTGTGTGATCAATTTTCTCCTGGATTCCAGCACAGAATCTTTCAGTTTCTTCCTCTTCTGCCTCTGTAATTGGAGCATAAACTTGGATTATGGCTGTGGTTTTCCCTGAAGTCTTCTTGATCTGATTTTATTTGATTTTGAATTATATTCCCTGACTGCTTTTACTACATCTTTCCTAACAATTAATGCCACCCCATTTCTTCTTAGGTTTTCATTTCCTGAATAAAACACTATGGTAAAACATTCAAAAGTGGTTTACCATTGCCTCCTTCTGCACAGTACTAAGAAGTGTTAGTTATGGTGCCACTGCTGATGTCTCTCAGAGATCCTCCACCAATGTCACCTTCCACTACTGCTGCTGCCCAGTAGCTGTTTGGCACATTTAGTGTGGCTCCTCAGCAAAAGCCCATCTGACATGAGAAACCCTACCAGCAGCAATGCTACCATCAGCATAGCCTCTTGCATCACAGGAGACAATCCCAGAGACATGGAAAAGTGAGCGGAAACATTTACCCAGACATAAATGTTAGAATCTCAAGTTTTTGGGGAGAGGGCGTTAGCATGCCCTACTACCCCTCCCTGTAATATCTCATAATTGGTAATACTGGATACTTTGAAGGGGTCAAGTAGACCAGGGTGATCCAAAGTGAGGTCAGATGGAGGTCACAAGGACCTGGAAAGGTGTCTTAGAAATATTTTAAGCACACATAGACTAGGATTTAGTGGAAGCCCTTAGTAATCAAAACTTTTAAGGATGTTCTAATTCCTTCTTGGGCCCTTTGGTGTTGAGTCACACATCCTGAACAATCAAGTGACCTACACAACCCAAATCCCCAGGAAATATCCCTTGGAACTCCCTCCTGCCCTACAACGTGAGGTTGTCATAAGCCCATAAATTCCTGTCTCCCAGCCATAAACAGCAATCAGCTAAGTTTCAGTTTCCTTTGTTTAAACAGTGGGAAACCCATCTAAGCTTTGTTTTAGCCAAAGTACCCCCTTCAGGATACGAAACAGGGTATAAATATTAGCCCCAAACAATAGTAAAGTCTGTCATTGTGGATGAGACCTGGCCACTTTCTTTGTTGACATACCTTTGGATCGGAACTTCCAGTGCCACCCTCAGACTTCAGTCTGAGTACTTTGCTACTCTTCAAGACCGGTAACTATCACCCTATTTCCCAAATCTATTCATCTATCCAACCTTTCTGCCTTAACTCTTCAATAGCCTTGTGTGGTTCTTGTGAGTGTGTGTTGCGTGTGTGATTGCTTTGTGTGTTATTTCTAATAAAAACATTTTATTTCACTTTGACCTCGAGTTCTCTGAAATTAGTACTGGTATACATAGGTGAAAAAGTCCTGAAGTTACCTGTCTCTTACAGCATTCCATTTGAGCTAATAATAATCCCCCCAAATATTAATATAGTTTTGGTATCACGAGTGAAGCTCTAAAGCACCCCCCACCTCTTTGGGTAATAATTGTAGTGGGCAGGAACAAAAGGTTTGGGGTTTTTGAGTCCAGCCCTTGATTATATAAAAAAAACCCCAAAGGAAGTCCTACAAACAAGAATATCTACAGGAGTAAGGTATTAAATATAATTTGCTATGATTCTGACACTGTGCTGGTTTCTAAAACAGAATAGTGACAAGAAAAGGAAAGAAACACACATTAATGGAAAATTATGAGGAAAAAAATTATGAGCTTTGAAAGAATGAGGGGATTATATAGGCTGTATAAAGAACCAGATAGTGTTGCAAAGACTAGATCAGGGTGATTAAGATGGATTGGCCACATTCTAGGTATGTAGGCTGAAAGAAAACCATGCCATGTTTTAGATATATCACTAGAAGGTAGAAGAACATCAGGATGGCTTAGCTTGACTAAGATACATAGATAGCATAGTAAATAGTTTTTAAATGACTACTGCATTTACAAACTGAAAAAGAACATGCCTAAAAAGAGAAGAATTGAGAAAAATTCTTAGTGTGACAGCAAAAAGTATGGGCTTATCTACACCAGTCAAATACCCCAGCTTGCCCCCATTCCAGAGCCCTGCAGGCTCAACAACATTGGGCATTTACCCCGAACTACCCCTGGGGCAGTCCAAATGGGGGCAAGCCAGAAGAAGGCCCGATGAACCATTTTTTAAAAAATACCTGGTTTATCTAGGAAAAACTGGATCGGGCCCATGTGTCCACAGGAACCCACCTGGCATACCACTCCTTGCTGTTGCTGTCACTATCTCCCTGGCTTTCCTGGAAGCCAGGCAATAGTCCCTTAGCGTGTAGCCAAGGCTGGTCACATACAGGGGACCTACAGTCACATATTGCAGGACCTTGTGTGGCTTCTGTGTTAGTAGAGAAAATGGTGGTGTCGGTGGCTTCAGTGATAGGTGGTGTCCTATGTGGATGCTAACAGGGAGTGGAGGATGGACCAACTCTGCAGCCAGGATATGCTGGCAGGAAGCCTGTGTATCCTGGCTAATGTAAATGAGCCCTTTGTGTGTTTTGTAATGGTGATATGTATATGTGTGTGTGTGTGTGTGTACACACACACACACACCTACAGCATTGATAGGTGTTCTTTATGAAGGGGAACTCTAATAAACTAGTGAGTCAAGAAGTATGGAACAGCAACTAATTGTGACAGTGGAAGAGCTATGTTTTTAAAATGTACCATATCACTACCCTTTTGTCTAGCCCCCATAGAGAAAACAGCAACTTCAGGATGTGGGGTGAGATTTTTATTCCATACCATTTAGGAAAATGATAAGGGGTTAAACACCCTTTCTCCAGCTTCATGCTCCCTATCCAAACCATCCTGTGGTAGAGCTGTTTACTATGGGTAAGATGCCTGTGCAACCACTGTAAGATATGCCATAAGGGTTACTCAACATACCATGACAGCCAGTGGTGGTGTTCAGTGGGCAAACATACTCCCCTGTTAGAGCAGAGAATCACTGATTTCTCCAATCATAGAATTAAAACAGACCTTAAGGTCCAACTCCCTGCTGATGTAGGAAATCTGTTGTGACAGGACAGTTGACCATTCAGCCACTGATTATGTTACAGCTAGCAACTTTTACAAGCTTATATAGGTATACAGTACCTCAGCTAACAAAATAGATATGTTCCTAGGCATGACTTCCTTAACAGAAAATTTGATACCAGAGGCAAAAATAACATGGAAAGAAGAGAGATAGGTTCCTACATCACAAAAAAGAAGAGCAGATCTACAGACGTTATCAGACACATCAAATACAGCACCATAATGACACCACATACATGCAAAAGGGCACACATACCAGATGACGTCACCCTTTCGTGTTTATGTACTGGACAAAACCCGTTGTATTTTATTTAGCTCAAGCCATCAATAGATCTCCCCTAGGACTTTTGTGAGGGCATTGCTGGCATTTTAATCTGTGCGCCATTGTATTCACATGAATGCAGTGTCAATGGCCGGTCCAGCCAAAACACTTCCGGGGGAGATTGTGACATCCAGGTAGGTGACACACTTTATATGACCCTCCCCAGTTTATTTGGAACTTTTTAAAGTGTGTTTATATGCTTTAAAAAACTTTTTGTGTGTTTATTTTGTTTTATTTAATTTCCCCACGTGAGCGTCTTCTCACGAGATTAGGTGAGATCTTAAAACAGGAAGTGAACGGAGCTCCATTAACTCCCTGTTAGTGCCTGGGAAGCCTTTTGCTGGGATTACAGGTAAGTGTGGCATGGGGAGTTCTTTTGCTGGCATAAAAATGTCAAATTTATGTCGGCAAAAGAATGGGGTTTGGGCAGGGTGGTCTGATAAAGTCCTACATGTTTCACCCAACTTTTTATTCAAAACTGACAATATGCACATGTGAAATGAAAAACCAAGGCCAGTTAAACCTTGGATATTTTTTTTTAACTTGAACCATATAAAGGCCATTTGAACCAGGGATGACTCCACTCCCCCTTTTGTCAGCCTCCACTTTTTTTATTGACAGATCTATGCCATTTTAACAAGCAAGGGGAGATCATGAAAGAAGACTAATCTGCTCTTCACTTCTCTCTCTCTCTCTCTTCACTTTTCTTTCCATTTTGCTGTTCACATATGCTCAGTAAGAGATTCTAGGAGCAGCTCCTGTTTGCCTAGCCTGTTGTACACAGCTACAGAATAGGATCCCATTCTTTCCCAGCTCAGGCTTTACTGCATTATTACTTCAGACACACTTCTGCAATCTGGCAAGAAAATTCCATGTTTCCCCACCCTCCTTCACCCTCCTTCCAATGCTGATGCTGCTAAAAAACACCCCTTCCATCTAGACAGAGGAGAAGGAAGAAAGTGGGGCTAGGCTGTTGTAAAAGGACTTTGTAAAAAGGAGCTTTTTTTTTGCCAGAGGCTTTGTTAACTGAGGTCTGCCTATACTCACTAATTGCTAGTTTACATGTTACTTTATAGGAGTTTAAGAACAGCACCCAGGACTTTAGGTGGGTAACTGGTTGTTGTTCAGCTTCTGCCTTGCCAATTTGATTACTTTACTTGGGAGATCTGGTACTATCACTCAGGTACTGTCTAACCCCAAACTTCTTATACTGTGGGTTGCGATCCGCAAATCAGGTTGTGTAACTGAATGTGGAGGTCGCGAAAAATTTGGCAACAGTAAAAGGTTTCTGTATACCTATTTATATATCTATATACCTGGGATTATGTAAAAAATTCTCCGGTGAAAAGGGGGTGCTAGTGGAAAAAGTATAAGAAGCCCTGGTCTAAACGGCAAAAATACTCCTCATAGAATTTGAGGAGAATATAATTTGTCTAAATGCCATCCCACATCAATCCTCCATATTTGGAAGGAGGGGGGTCCAAACCACCAAAAACTCTGCAGGAAAAGCCTCCATTGCTTTTCCCTTTTTTTTTTAAAACTCCACAGGGAATGCACATTCCTGCTCGTTGGGACAATAGATTTGCTTTGATGTGCATTCCTAAGAGCAGAAGTAGAAAGCTGATTGGTCAGACATGCACAAGGGCGAAGCTTGCTAACCAGGCAAGTGCCTGGAACCACCATGTTGGATTTTTGCCATAGTGATCGTGTGCTGAGGTGACAAAACAGCCTTCCACCCCTTTTTCCTATTTATTTAGGCGGAATATTGCACTTTCTTACCTTAGATATGCTTTAAAAAATACTGTTTGGCGGAGGCAACTGGTGACAATAAAATAGCGAGTAATTCACTCATGGCCACCATCTGTTTAAGATAGTATGAAGTTTGAAATTTAATGAAAGAAAAAATGCAGCAATTAATGTGCTGAATTTTCATAATTAGAACACAAACCAGGATAATTTGTATAATTAGAAAATTTGCATAATATGCAAACTGGGTATGTAAATTTGAGGAAGTGGAATATGGCAATCCTAGTATATATAGGCTGCAAGCAATGTACAAATACAGTAATGATTATTTATAGTATTATATATGTACTGACATATTGTCTTCTGTGTTTTTTCTATAGTCCCTGAAGAAGGTCTAGAGTATCCATAGGCTGAAATATGGCAGGCTTTTTAGCATCTTCCCAGTATTCTGAGACACATTTCCCTTTTTTCTTGTGGACCAGTTCCATACTGCAGCTGTGTTCTGGGGGGAACCTTGAAATGTGGTGGTGGTGGTGCGGAAGCTTACAAGTCCTAGAATATTGGAACAATGTCTTTGTGTTAAGTTGTGTAGCCCTTCACTAGCTTGCTGGTCACTTCTTGTTCTGTCTTGTGTTTAGACATCAGGTTGCTTTCATACTTTGCTTCTCCTTTGGACCTTAAAACTGCCTTCAGACTTTAAGTCCAGTTGTGATCATCCTTTTGCTAATTTGTAGCTGCGTGAAGCAGAATACAGGGTGAAATTGCATCATCCTAAGAACAAGATGAGTTTTGCAGCAAAACAAAGCTTCCTCTAGAAGGAGCTGTTGTTCTTTCCAAAGTACAGTAAATGCTCTGTACTGAGTAGGGATGCTGCCTGGTTTTGTCCAGACATCTGGAAGGGCAAACAGTGAAGATGAGAGACATACATATTGAAGATTGGCCTTGAGGTTTGGCTTGTGATATGCGCAGCTTTATTTCAAGAGGAACTGGCTGCCAACCCAAGATGTTCAGATTCAGACTCAGGTTTAAAGCAACCCTGCCCCCCCCCCCACTTAAAAAACCTCCAAACAAACTAAAATAAAAGTAAAACCAAGATACTAGTGGTACCTTAAAGACTTAACAGATTTCTTGCGGCATATGTCTTCACAGAGTAGAGTTCAGGTTTAGTGAAATATGCTTCCCCAAACAAATGAAATGCTGCTGGTTTTATTCTAGTGTGGCTTCCACTCTGGAAGTTGTCTCTACCTTTTGAAAGCCTGTTTTCTGTTTATTTTAATAATTTAATGTTAAACTTGCATTGTATCTTTTTAATTTCAGTGCACCATTTGTAGTGGAAAATTGGAATATAAATGTAATATATGCACATTTCAAGAGAAGGAAATGCCATTGATCAGAATAACAGTTTCAGTTAAAACTGGTAAACTTATAGAATCATAGAATTGTAGAGTTGGAGGAGACCACAAGGGCAATCCAGTCCAACCCCCTGCCATGCAGGAATACCCAATCAAATAATTCCCAACAGATGGCCATCCAGTCTCTGTTTAAAAACCTCCAAAGAAGGAGATTCTACCACACTCAGAGGCAGAGGTATTCCACTTCTGAACAACTCTTACTGACAGGAAGTTCTTCGTAATGTTTAGGTGGAATCTCTTTTCCTGTAGTTTGAACTCATTGCTCCGTGTTCTAGCCTCTGGAGCAGCAAGAACAAGCTTGCCCAATCCGCAGTATGACATCCCTTCAAATATTTAAACATGGCTATCATATCACCTCTTAACCGTCTTTTTTCCAGGCTAAACATACCCATCTCCCTAAGTGTCTCCTCATAAAGCATGGTTTCCAGACATCCCACCATCCTGGTCGCCCTGCTCTGGACACGTTCCAGCTTCTCAGTATACTTCCTGAACTGTGGTGCCCAGAACTGGACACAGTATTCCAGGTGAGGTCTGACCAAAGCAGAATATAATGGCACTATTACTTCACTTGATCTAGACACTATACTCATAGAATCATAGAATCATAGAATTGTAGAGTTGGAAGAGACCACGAGGGCCATCCAATCCAACCCCCTGCCATGCAGGAAATCTTGATCAAAGCATACAGCCTAGAATCGCATTGGCTTTTTTAGCTGCTGCATCACACTGCTGACTCATGATCAGCTTGTGTTCCACTAAGACTCCTATATCTCTTTTGCATGTACTGCCCTCAAGCCAGGTGTCACCCATCCTGTATCTGTGCATTTCATTTTTAGTGCCCAATTGTACTATCCTACATTTCTCCCTGTTGAAATTCATTTTGTTAGTTTTGGCCCAGCTTTCTAATCTGTTAACAGGGTCATTTTGGATTCTGGTCCTGTCCTCTGGTATATTAGCTATCCCTCCTAATTTGGTGTCATCTGCAAACCTGATGAACATACCCTCTATTCCATCATCCAAGTGATTGATAAAGATATTGAATAGCACTGGGCCCAGGACAGAACCCTGTGACACCCCAGTGGTTTCTTCTCTCCAGGATGAGGAGGAGCCATTGGTGACTAGCCTCAGTGTTGGGCAAAAATTGTTCATGCTGAGGCAATACCTTGATAAGTGCCCACTCTGTTTAAGTGTGTGTGAGTTCTAAACACATAAGGGATCTTTTAACTTTGGCAGTAGCTAGTCTCAGCACATTTAGCCCCACAGAGGGAGAAAGGCAGCATATAAATGAAATATAAATAAATAAATAAATAATTTACTCATATCAGTCCTCTTTCTTAGGGTAATTGAGCATACTACACAAGAACCAAATATACACAGTGACCATTCTTTAGGGTGGGGGAGCATAGCTTCTAGCTGGGCACTTATAGTGACTGCAAGGGGTATCTAGTCCAACCCCCTGCTCTGCAGGAAACTTGGGCTGTCAATAAAAAAATATGTTTTTTAAATGATATATGATCACAAAAGGACAACGTTGTCTGCTTTGCATGTCCTTTCGTGATCATTAGGCATCTTTATGACGCCATATTTGACTTGTCTGATAAAGTCATAAAGCACTTCAAAAAGATGGCTGTTCAACCACTGTTTAAAGACCTCCAAAGAAGATGAGTTCATCACCTTTGAGGCAGTCTATTTTATTTTCAAACAGCTCTTACAAGTTAAGAAGTTCTTATTAAGGTTTAGGTGGAATCTCTTCTCTAGTAATTTGAATTCATCAGTTTGTATTCAGGAGACCTTTCACAACACACAAATGCATATTAACTGCCATTCTATCCCACATTCTACCCATTTCAAGACTCAAAGCAGCTTACAACAAATTAAAAAACCCATATCACTAAAAATCCACATGATACAAAAGTTAAAATGAGATTAAACAATCAAAGAATTACAATCAGTTAGAAACACATATCATTCCATGGCTGTATCCTATGGAATCTTGGGGGGTTGTATTTTGAGGCACAAAATCTATCAGCCTGAGGTTTCTAAATACCCCTCACTAGTGTCTCCTCAGAGCCAGCATGGTGCAGTGGTTTGAGCATTGGACTATGACTTTGAAGACCAAGGTTCAAATCCCCACTCGGCCACCCAGTGGGTGACCTTGGGCAAGTCACACTCAAGTTACTTGCCTCAGAGGAAGGCAGTGGCAAACCACCTCGAACAAATCATGCCAAGAAAGCCCCATGATAGGTTTGCCTTGAGATTGCCATAAGTCAGAAACAACTTGAGGGGTACAGAAGCAGTGGTTTGTGGGCCTGACAAGATGTCTTGGGAGGTGTGTTATCTCTCTGGGGCAAAGATCCGTGATGTGATGGAGAGGCTGACAAGACTGGTCAAGCCTACTGATAATTACCCCTTTCTTTTGGTCCACGTGGGAACCAATGATACTGCAAGGCACAGCTTTCTGAAGATCAGAAGAGATTATGAGGCTCTGGGGAGGAAGCTGAAAGAAATGGACGCACAGGTTGTCATCTCGTCTCTTCTGCCCGTTGAAGGGCATGGTCCAGGAAGGAAGAGGAAAATAGCCGATGTAAACAACTGGCTCCATAGATGGTGTTGACAAGAACGATTTGGATTCTTGGATCATGGGCTGCAGTCCCATGAGAGGGGACTTCTGGCAAGGGATGGGGTGCATCTCACGACAGTTGGCAGAAACATTTTTGCCAACAGTCTCAAGAATTTGATCAGGAGGGCTTTAAACTGAGTCATATGGGGGAGGGAGACAGTATTCTAGAAGGCAAAAGGGCCGGAGAAAATAGTCAAACTGTTATAGAGGGAACAAGGCAAACAGCACAAAGACCCAACAGTGGGAGGCAAAAAAACTTGCACAGGCAGCAAGTAAAGGGAACACATGGTCTTAGGTGTCTTTACACTAATGCACAGAGCATGGGAAATAAGCAAGATGAACTTGAACTCCTAGTACAACAAAGCAAATATGATATAATAGGCATTACTGAAACCTGGACGGACGAGTCTCATGATTGGAATGTAGGAATAGAGGGGTATAACCTTTATAAGAGAAACAAGCCAAACAGGAAAGGAGGAGGAATAGCATTATATATCAGGGATATTTACACCAGTGAAGAGATCCATGACATCAATACTGGAAGCCAGGTGGAGAGCATCTGGATAAAAATTAAAGGGGAGGGAAACAACAGGGATGTTATTGTGGGACTCTACTACAGACCCCCAAGTCAGACGGAGGAATTGGATGATGCCTTTCTAGAACAGATGAACACACATGCAGAAAGGAGAGATGTAGTAGTGATGGGTGACTTCAACTATCCTGATATTTGCTGGCAATCTAACTCAACCAAAACTTCAAGGTCTAGCAAATTCCTTACTTGCCTGGAAGACAATTTCATGGTCCAAAAGGTGGAAGAGGCAACAAGGGGGTCAGCTATTTTAGATCTGATCCTAACCAACAGGGATGACTTGGTTAATGGGGTGCAAGGGGTGGGATCCTTAGGTGAGAGTGATCATGTTCTCTTGGAGTTTGTTATACAATGGAAGGGAGAAGCCAGGCGTAGTCAGACACGCATTCTAGACTTTAGGAGAGCTGATTTCAATAAACTCAGGGAAATACTGGGGGTGATCCCATGGTCAGGGATACTAAAAGGGAAGGGACTTCAAGATGGATGGGACTTTCTTAAAAGTGAGATACTGAAGGCACAATTTCAAACAGTACCAATGAGGAAGTAAAATGGGAGGTGTCTCAAGAAACCAGGATGGATTACTAAAGAACTATCAACAGAGCTAAATTTTAAACGGAACATGTATAGGAAATGGAAAAAGGGGGAAATCACCAAAGAAAAATTCAAACAGATAGTGAACACGTGTAGGAGTAAAGTCAGAAAAGCTAAAGCACAGCATGAGCTCAGGTTTGCTAAAGAGGTTAAGAAATAAAAAGGGTTTTTTGGGGCATGTCCGCAGCAAAAGGAGGAAGAAGGAAATGGTACGTGGAGAAGATAGCAAAATGATAACAGGGGACAGAGAAAAGACAGAATTACTCAACACCTTCTTTGCCTGAGTGTTTTCAGAAAAGGAAAAGGGTGACCAACCTGAGGATAATGGAACAGAGGACACAACAGAGAAAATCCAGCACAGAATAAGCAAAGAGGTAGTACAGGAATATCTTCTTAATCTAGATGAATTTAAATCTCCATGACCAGATGAACTATATCCAAGGGTATTAAAAGAGCTGGCAAAAGTAATCTCAGAGCCATTGGCAATAATCTTTGAGAACTCCTGGAGAACAGGAGAAATCCCAGCAGACTGGAGGAGGGCAAACATTGTCCCCATCTTCAAAAAGGGGAAAAAAGAGGACCCCAACAATTATCATCCAGTTAGTTTGACATCAATACCAGGGAAGATTCTAGAGCAAATCATTAAACAGAGAGTCTGTGAACATTTAGAAGGCAATGCCGTAATCACAAAAAGTCAACATGGGTTTCAGAGAAACAAGTCATGCCAGACTAATCTGATTTCTTTTTTTGATAAAATTACCAGCTTGGTAGATGAAGGGAACGCTGTGGATATTGCATACCTTGATTTCAGTAAGGCCTTTGACAAGGTTCCCCATGACATTCTTGCAAACAAGCTTGTAAAATGTGGGCTAGACAAGTTAACTGTTAAATGGATTTGTAATTGTTTGACCAGCAGAACCCAAAGGGTGCTCAGCAGTGGCTCCTCTTCGTCTTGGGAAGATGTGACCAGTGGGGTGCCACAGGGTTCTGTCCTGGGCCCAGTGCTATTCAACATCTTTATCAATGACTTGGATGATAGAATTACGGTCATACTTATCACATTTGCAGATGACACCAAATTAGGAGTAGCTAATACCCTAGAGGACAGGATCAAAATTCAAAATAACCTGGATAGACTGGAGAGCTGGGCCAAAGCTAACAAAATGAAATTCAGTACGGAGAAATGTAAGGTAATGCACTTAGGGTGGAAAAACAAAATGCATAGATATAGGATGGGGGACACCTGGCTGAATGAGACTACATGCGAAAGGATCTAGGAGTCCTAGTAGACCACAAGTTGAACATGAGCCAACAGTGTGACGCGGCAGCTAAAAAGGCCAATGCGATTTTGGGCTGTATCAATAGAAGTAGAGTGTCTAGATCAAGGGAAGTAATAGTGCCACTCTATTCTGCCTTAGTCAGGCCTCACCTAGAATACTGTGCCAGTTCTGGGCGCCACAATTCAAAAGGGATATTGACATATTGGAGCGTGTCCAGAGAAGAGCAACTAAAATGGTGAAAGGTCTGGAAACCATGCCTTATGAGGAAAGAATTAGGGAGCTGGGTATGTTTAGCCTGGCAAAAAGATGGTTAAGGGGCAATATGATAACCCTGTTTAAGTATTTGAAGGGGTGTCACATTTGAGGATGGAGCAAGCTTGTTTTCTGCTGCTCCAGAGACTAGAACACGGAGCAATGGATGCAAGCTCCAGGAACAGAGATTCCACCTCAACATTAGGAGGAACTTCTTGACAGTAAGAGCTGTTCAGCAGTGGAACACACTTCCTTGGAGCGTGGTGGGGTCTCCTTCCTTGGAGGTCTTTAAACAGAGGCTGGATGGCCATCTGTCAGGGATGCTTTGATTGTGTATTCCTGCATGGCAGGGGGTTGGACTGGATGGCCCTGTGGTCTCTTCCAACTCTACAATTCTATGAAGACACACGACAACAACAAATGTCTCCTCCACATTTCCCAACATTACCCAATAAGGCTGAGGCTGCCAGGAGAGTTCAACAATGTTCAATAGGAGGAGAGCACCACTTGGGTCCCTTGATGTCACACTGTTCTTAAATGGGGAGCTGATTCCTTTCTTCAAGGGATAAGCATGTACACTGATGATCTGCTGTGTGAATTTTTAGTAGTAGAAAGTTGTCCTTCACAGTAAAGATGGAGTTGATCTCAATCACTTATGACTTTGAAAACAGTGTTAGTCTTCACATTGATGCACATTAGGGAGGATGACTTACAAGATGATGTTAGATCACAAGTCTCATCAGTCCTCACTTGGTTAGACAGATTAGGGCTCATGTGAGCTGTAGTCGGACAATATCTGGAGGGCAGCATGTTACCTACCCACAGGCAAGTCTTTATGGCTTACGGTCTTAATTTTAGGTATTGAGGGAGACTAGAAAGAAGGATGGAGAGCCAGTGTGGTAGTGGTTTCAATGTTGGACTATGACTCTGGAGATCAGGTTTCGAATCCCAACTCAGCCATGAAGGCAAAGGCACACCCCCTCTGAACAAATCTTTCCAAGAAATCCCCATGATGCCTTAGGGGTACCGTAAGTTGGAAATGACTTGAAGGTACATCACAACAAGAAAGAAGGAAGAGGAAGATTTATTTCTCCTATAAATGGACAGAACCAAACTCTTGGCCCTCAACATTTTGTACCTTCACAGTGAGTGCTTGCTCAGCAGAATCTCCAGAAGACTGCAAATGAGCTTAGGATCCATTCAACTGTATGCTCAGTATAAATTTTAATAAAAAGCAAACAAAATGTGATGTCAGAGATCTGTGGATTGCCTGAGGTTTTAAAAAATTAATAGGTGTGTGTGTATGTGCTTTCAAGTAGCTTGTCAACTTATGGCAACCCCATGAATTTCATAGGGTTTTCTTAGGCAAGGAATACTCAGGTGGTTTTGCAGTCCCTTCTTCTGAAATGTAGCCTACAGCACCTGGTTTTAATTTGCAGTCTCCCATCCAAGTACTAACCAGGGTTGACCCTGCTTAGCTTCCAAGGTGAGACAGGATCTAGTGCCTTTAGGTTACGTAGGCCCAATTGCAGGTGTAGGGACACCCAAATTCAGTCACAACCATGGTTCTAGGGAGGGGGTTTAATCCTTATTCATAGCACCATCATTCCAATTTCTGTCTCTCCACCACCTGCAACTTCTGTTTGTGGGTTATTGGTACCTGCACAATATACATGTATCCATATAACATCTGCACGTTGTTTCCCACTTAGCAGTACCTTCTGAGAGGAAGATTTTTATTCAGGAAAAAAAAATGGCAAAAATTATTAACCTTTTATCCAAACCAAACAACCTTTCCTTCTGGCACTTTTTAAAAAATTCATGAGGAAGCTAATTTGTAAAGTAATGTGCAGAAACACAAAGAGAAGAGTTTGTTTTAAAATACTCTTTCAAGGTTAGACAGGGCATCTATGGATGGAATCAGCTGATAGTCAACCTTGCATCACTCATGTCCTGCTAGGATGGAGCCTGTCAGGCATCATGAATCTTAGTCTAGAGCAGAAGAGAAGAAGATGTAATGTGTCTGACCCTGACTGATTAGCCATTCTTGACTCATTTGTCAGACTCCTTTATGGGACCCCCTTCTCGGCTTCCTCGCTTCAAGCAAAATGAGTAGCAAAGTAGCAACATCATATAGATAGCATTTTAAAACAGACTAACAGCCAGGAATTGGTATATACATAGCAAGGTCTGCTACCAGACAATTTGCTGTTTGAGGTAAAGGACAAGATGGCACCCTTCTTCATTGTATGTACAGAAGCTGAACTGGGCTGGCAGTAAGTGCAGCTGACAAGGGATAAGTTCTCCACCACAGCTGAGGCCAGTGATGGGGGTACTAGAAAGGGTGTGGCATGCACAGCTCTTTCTGCTGACAGGGAGAAAGGACAAGGCACTGAGGAAGAACAGCTGGGGACTACCACTGCTGCCATCCAACCTTTGCTGCCTGAGGAGTCAGTCTCACAGTGCCTAATGGTAGGGCTGACCTTTCTGTTATACCAAAGCGGGAAAAACACTTTGCCAGAATCTTTCACCTTATTCTCAGTATCAGCACCAGGAATTATTATATATAGCAGGATTAGGGTAGCTACCAAATAAAAAGGACATTCATTGGTATAAAAAGGACAGAAGAGGATTTGCATAAAATTACATGTACAAATTTATATATGCAGATGCAAAATTAGAAATAGTTTTAAAAATTCAAATGGAATAACGGCACAGGTCAACTAGTCTGTGACTAGTGACTGGTAGACCTGCTGAGTCTGCTGTTTAGGTGGGTGGGTAAATCCAAAGCCCCTGGCTTCTCACCTAATGGTTCATTGTCTTTAGATGAGACTTGGCCCAGACAGCCCTTTCAGCAGAGAGGTCCTTAAAAAAGAGGGCTATCCTCTAGAGCTCTTCAACAGTGAGGGCAGATGGATATGTTAGGTGAGAGAAACCTTTGCTGCATATTCCTTTACACCATCACTATATTTCTTGGCATGACTTCATGCAGCTCCCATATTAAATCACTCCCCATGGGGCAGCAATCTTGCCATAGTTTAAACATGATCTAGAGAGTAATTTACTGCAGGACATATGCAAAGCATCCAAAGCAAGACCCTTGCAGTAATAATTCCCTCCATAATTCCAGCTGCAACTGCTTGTGCTAGTGGATTGGCCTGCGTCTCTCTGTGTGTATGTGTGAGAGAGATTAGAGTCCTACATTCAAGGCTGTGTGACTTCTTGAGTCATCAGTCAAACTGTAGAGCATGTTGACATGCCTAAGTAAAAGGATATAAATCAGTGATGCATTGGTGCCTCTGCATTGTGCAGGCTAGTTCTGCTACCAATCCCAGAGGGTTCGGGTGTCTCACTCAGCCTTTCCCAGCTCCTGTCAGTGTGCCTGGCACCTGCCACCTTTTTCTTTTGCATCTACTTCCCTGCCAAGCATTCTGGCATTGTGTGCTTAGCCTTCTTTTCCAAGATCCAGCTGCTGTCTCGGGCTCTATCCAAGCCAAGATATAACTAGCCCACATATAGGATATTGAGTCTTTTTTTTTTAAGCAATGGTTTTCAGATGTCGCAGAGAGTTCTGTAAACTTCTGTTCCCATGTCCAGCTGGCTGTTGAGAGACATATCCTACAAATACTCTCAGAGCCCAGAAATGTTATCTTTTTGGATTACAACTCCCTGAATCCTCCAGCCAGCTTGGGGGATTCTGGGAGCTGTAGTCCAAAATTATGTTTTCACACTTTACACCATTTCCCTGCATTATAGTGCAAATCTGTTTCTGAAAGCAAACACCCTCAGTGACTTTAACTGAGGTTTCTTCATGACTGTTTGAGCTCTCAGTAGGATATGTCTTGTCAAACATGTTGCTTGCCACAGACTGAGCCATCCTCCAAATGGATGCTGAGCTGAGGCTTGCTTGGCTTGTCATATACATCAGTTTAACTGCAGCCTGTTTTGCGAAGGTGTGTATACAAACCTAACCAGGGCTTATCAGCATCCCTGAAGATGCCACAAATCCACCTGAACCCATGGAGTGGGCAGGGAGATTTGGTAGATGGTGGGTGGATATCCCCTAATGTTGGTGTGTATTGGTATCTGAATTGTGTCCTGGGAAGCAGCTTCAGCTTTCTCTGTGGCAAGACTGGTAATGGTGGTCAGATATCTCTGAAGAAAAGTTGGGCTTCCCAATCTTCTAGAGCTTGAAAAGCTACTTTTAAGAATTAATTAATTAATGGACTGGCATGCTGAAGCCATTGGTAACTGATCAGTGGTGGGATGATGCTCTGGGAACTAGGGTATCATCCTTCACTGCTCAGTTATAGAAGGCTTCTGGATGTCATGGCTTATATTCATTCTTAAAAATAGTTTTCCAAGCTGTGCAATTCCCCTCTCTCTGTTGTAGACCCACAAGAACGTACTGGGTGTATTCCAGGGAGTGTTAGAGAAGCCCAGGAAGCCTAGCCAGTGAACTGTGTGTGGACCCTAGAATTCCTGCTCTTCGGTATGCTGGCTAGGACTTTTGGGAGCTGAACTCCAAAACTTTTGGAGGACAAAAATTTGAGAACCACTGCCTTACAGCATCATCCTGTCCCCAGAATCTTCTGCAATGAGCATGGCAGATGTTCTTGGCAGACACAGTGATGTAAAATGGATTCCCTAAGGGAAGAAAGTTTGCAAATAACCTTTAAAGTAAATTTGGCTGTTCCCATTGCATAGCTGATATAATTAAGATGGTTAGGGTGGGTGGTTGGGTAAGCATGTGAGAGGAATAGATTGATTTGTGTCTTTGATTGCTCACCTGCTAAGTACACACACTTCTTAAATTGAACTAATTATGTGGGGATTACAAAGTCACGTTCAAGCCACCACAGAATAAGCCGTGCATTCTCTCTGGAAGAGGTAGGTCTTTGTATTCAAAGGACTTCCTCCAGGTTTGTTATGTCTACGGGTGTCAGGGACAATGAGAGCAAAATCAAGAGAGGGATCTTCTTGCTTCAGAGATGCCAAGAGCTGCACCTCTTGAGTGGTTGATGCATTCTCTCCTTAACCAAACCTAGGGGTTGGTTACAAAAAAAAATCCTCAACTGATTCGCCAAGAATCCTAATTGTCCCTATGCATTTCGGGCCAATGTCGCCATATTCAGAAGGAGGGGGAACCAAAATACCTACAAGATGCCCAATATAAGCTTTTGCTATTTTTTCTGACTTTTTTGAAAAATTCTGTAAAGTTGTGCACTATTGGTTGTGATCTACCAGCAATCTTCCCGAAACAGGGGCTCACAGCAGAGCTGAGCTGTGATTGGTTGAGCCTCGGAGGGGGTGGACTTTCAAGAGATGCCTTGCAATATTGGATCTGCTTTTTTTTTAATGACAGACCAGTGCTCTCCCTGTCCCCAGTCGCAGGCTATGGCAGAAAGATGGGCCTCCATGACTGTTGCAGTCCCGAAGGCTCACCTCTCTGCTGCTGCTGCCCGTAACGCCCTGTGCCCACCCCATCTCTGATCACTGGCTGCGGTGGTGGAGAGATAGGCATATGGGACTGTCAGTCCCATATGGGGACTGTCAGTCCCATAGGTTGATCTCTCAGTGGCTGCAGCCTGTTCCTCCCTGTGCCCCCCCTTCCCCATTCGCCGGCTGCGGGGGTGGAGAGATGGGCCTACTGGACTGTCAGTCCTGTAGGCCGATCTCTCTGCCACTGCAGCCTGTTCCTCCCTGCGCCCCCCTTCCCCGTTCGCTGGCTGTGGGGGTGGAGAGATAGGCATACGGGACTGTCAGTCCCATAGGCTGATTTCTCTGCTGCTGCAGCCTGTTCCTCCCTGCACCACCTCTTCCCCATTTGCTGGCTGCAGGAGTGGAGAGATGAGCCTATTGGTCTGTTAGTCCCATAGGCCAATCTCTCCACCGCTACAGCCCGTTCCTCCTTGGAACTCCTCTGGATCTACATACATTCTCTTTCTTCTCATCGTCTGTCCAACTGTCAGTTCCATTTGTCAGTCTTTGCCAATGGCAGTTGAAGGTTCCCAAGTTAATAGGGCAGTGAATTTGCTCCAAGTTTTAGTCTGCACATAAGGGCTAAATCTATTTTGGTTATAGGGTTCAGCATCTTGGGGCTAGTCTAGACAAGAGGATATTATGCTCATTCTTGTGCATTATTGCAAATTTGCAGCAGTATTCTTTCATCTCCATGGTCTTTCAGCAAAAAAGATAGGTTGAGAAGCTATCCTCACTTGAAGTTCATATGCCAATGAATCAAGATGGTGGCTGTATATTAGTGTGTTATACCTTGCTGCCACTGCACAGTATTTTTTTAACTTTAAAGTAAAGGTATGCAAGTGTGACCTTCTGCTTAAAAAAAAATTATTTGAGCACCTTGGCACAGCAAAAAAGCACATGCTCGCTAATGTGAAAATCAAACAGGGCTCTTTTGGGCACTGCCTTGCTGGCAAGCCCACCCCCCACCCATATCTGACAAATCCGATCTCCAATTCCACCCTCTCTGAGAATACGCAGCAAAGCAAATTGGTTGTCTTAATGAGCACTAAAGTGGATTTCCTCACATTATTTTTAAAAATTTGGGATAAGGCACAAAGGCCTTCTTCCATGCAGCAAATGGAGCTTCCCCCCCCTCCTTTGAAATATGGTGAATCCCCATGGGATCTTGTTGGGACAAAAGGTATTCTCCTCGAATTCTATGAGGAGCATTTTCACCATCTAGACAAACCCTTGGAGAGCACATTTAAATTTTAGATTAAAACTTGGGGCCTGTTTACACGGGCAAATATTCCTCTAAATATACCGTAAAGATAGCTCATTGCTCCCACGGATCGCACCACAGCATCACCTCATTCAGAAGGGGGGAAGGTAAAACACCCAAATATAGTGTGGCAAGGGATGTTGCTACTTTTGCCGGTATATTTGCAATTTAGCACATTATTGCCAGTGTAAACAACCATTCCGCTAAGGACTGCAGCACAGCTGCACTGTGATTGGTTGCTATGATGAAGGGGTGGGCTTAAAAGAGGGGGACTGAGGGAGGGAGATTCAGTAGCGATCAGGAAACTTTGAAAAATCCTCTCTGCTATTTTGCAAGCCAGTTTGCAAACAAAAAGGATTCCCAACAATTTACAGTCAGGGGAGATCTGTTCCCCACATAAAGAAAGGAATTCCTTCTTCTCCTCAGCTGTGATCTCACTGTCTCTCTGCTTCGGGGAGTGGGTTCATTTACAGGCAGATTTACAGAGACAGAGACACTTCTTTGATCTCCCCCTCTGCTATTTTGGCAGTCTGTGAGTCTTTCTTTAGCTAGAAAATGCAGGGCTTCAAATTCTTTCACTCACGATCTAGCCTCTTCCCCATAAAGCTTTCCTCTGCTTTCGTTCCTCTGAACGAAAAAGCAGCATAACTAGAAAAAAAACCTGACTGGCACAGCTGCGGAAAATAATTAAAGCGCAAGTTGCCGCAATAAATCTGCCATGTAAACGAACCCGAGGATTTACCACGCTACTGACATAAGAGCTACCAGCATCCACTACATAGAATATTGACTGCTTCTAAGCTTGACCTTGGAGCTTGTGCAAATATATGGGACATTGGGAACTCAGCAGAATGTGTGTGAACACTTCATTTCTTCTCTTTTGCATATTCCTTTTATGGTGTTTTATTTTTATCCCCAATTTTCTACTTTAAAAGACATCAAGACAAACAATAAAAATACAATAAATTGCAATGAAATTAATCAAATGAGGCACAATATTAAATAATTCAATGTCTATTAAAACAAATCTATTACTGTATGTGGCCACAGAAAATTTGGTGGAACAGGAAAGTTTGCTAATAATCTGAGCTGGGACTGGGGAATTTCCATCTCTCAGGACAGATGTGGCTTGTGGGAATTACCTATCAGCTCACAACCAGGTATTATCTTCAATTAGTTGTTAATTCCAGTCAGTGATCAGAGGTAAGAGATTATTTAAAGCATGAGAACTTTTGCTTTAGAGCATAGGACTATGCTCTGGTGTTCTCGCTGGAATTTTGTTGCATTTGGCAATAGTTTTGGGATTTCCAAGTCAGCAGCTTCCTCTTCCTTCAGATTTCAGGGATGAAACCTGAGGCAAGGGATTGGTTCCTTGTGACATCATAGCAGCAATACCTTTTGATGTTATAGAGTCAGGACAGGCAAGAGTTGGGAGGTGGACAACAATTAAACGTACAACAATTAAAACAGAGTTAAAAATTAACAGCATATGAAAGTTAAAAAGCAATTAAGCCATCAAAAAATTAAAACTACTGTAGTTAAAACAAATTCAACAACAACAAATACAAGTCCAGCACATTACACAAGGCTTGTTTCCCCTGAAAAACCACTTCTCAAAGGTCTGCTGGAATACAAAGGCTTTTACCTGCTTATAGAAAGATAGTGAGGAGGGTGCTAGTCTAGCCTGTCTGGGAAGGGAGTTCCAGAGCCTGGGAGCAACCACTGAGAAGGCCCTCTCCTCTGTTCCCACCACATATACCTGTGAGGGTGGTGGGACAGAGAATAGGGTCTCCACAAAAGATCTCAAAACACAGGCAAGTTCATATAGGATAGTTGTTGTTGTTTGTCTGAGAAAGCAGCTAGATGCCAGCAAAGTATAACAAACAGCAAAATCTGGGAAGGTAGCCAACTGTTAATTAGCACAAAGGAATGGAAACAGTCTTGCAAAGATTTAGTCCAGCAACACAGTCCAAAATGTCAGGGGGCTTACGACAGTCAGCATGGGTCAAAAACAAGTCCGTGGGTCAACAGGATCAGGCAACAGCGTAATCAGGAACAGTCCAGGGTCTAAATACAAATCAAGGCAACAGGAATCAAGGCAACAGGAACATGGAGACAAAGACAAACAGCAGGAAGCTTTCTCCAGGAAGATTAGTTGATCTCTGACAAAGCCTCCATGGCTCCCCAAGGCGTCTATATAGCAATCAAGGCTTTGTCAGGTACTCCTTGATGAGACAGTGTTTCTGATAAAGCCTCAGTGATCTTCTTTGAGCTTCCTTTTGAGATCTCTGCTTGCTGAATGATGTTGGAGATAAGTCCGTCTCCTCTTCCTCTTCCTTATCTGAATTGGCAGGGCTCTCTGCTGGGACTGGTGCCAACCCACTAGGACCAGGCTCTTCTGCTTGAGCCTCCAGGTTGGCAGGGTTCACTGCTCTCACAGATGTAGATAAACTTGTGCCAGGGTTCATAGGGCCATTCCCTGCCATGTCCTCCCCTGATTTCATACCCTCATCAGACTTATGGGGCATGATGTTGTTGTTGTTGTGTGCCTTCAAGTAGTTTCCAACTTATGACAACCCTAAGGTAAACCTATCACAATGTTTTCTGAGGCTGAGAGTGTGTGGCTTGCCCAAGGTTACTCAGTGGGTTTCTGTGGATAAGCAGGGGATTCAAATCCTGATCTCCCAGAGTTCTAATCCAATGGTCAAATCACAATTTTTATTGGGCTTTGGCTATAAATATTCTGAATGGGCAGGGCCTGGCAGATTTCATATGGGATGAAATCTTATAATACAGGGTTCCCTGCTGATATGTCTTCCTAACACAAGAGACATTCCTAGGTGGGAATGCTGGCATCTGAATAAGTTGATTTCAGTTCAAAGCAGGGAAAGAGTAACATGCATACATGGGTGTTCCTTAAACTACTGTGCCTTGATGACACTGTACCCCATATTGCTAAATGATCTTGCTCAGTAGTGGATATCTAAAAGTATGAAAGAGAAGATGGAACCTGTGACCATGTGGGATAGTTCCTATGGGGAAGATTCTTTTTCCTTCTCTTTTGTTATCTTCCATTCCTGTTTTCTTGTCTATGGAGTTGATAGTTTTTAATCTACAGAAATTGCTCAGAAGACTACAATGACTGATGATATCAAAAGCTGAGAAAAGACCCAACAGAATCAACAAGGTCACACTTCCCACAGTCTCTCTCCCCGCCCCACCAGTATAGTTCTACCTCTATGACCAATGTAGCTTCTTTTGTGAAGGTGAAATGAGAGCAATATTGTAACATATCTAGTTAATACACTTCCTTAGAAAAAAACAACAGCTGGAACTTGACCATCCTCTCCTTGCTTGAACACTTTGGGCAGGAATAGTAAATTGGACACTAGCCTATAATTTTTCAGTATCCTGAGACTGAAGGAAGGGTTTTAGCAGCCCCCAAAATGGAAAAAGAAACATGCAGGATCAAACCAAAGGTTCATTTTTTTCTACAATCGTTTGCTAACAGTGGCCACTTAGATATCCTTGAGAAGCTCACAAGCAGGGAGTGAAGCGATCTTTTCTCACCTGATGTTTTCTATAGCATCTGGTAGTTCTATAGTGTGCTACTATTGAACGTGGAATTTTCTCTTTTCCATATTCAGGAGATTTCCTCCCCCTCCATCACTTAATCCTAATTCCTTTTTTAGGACTGTAATCATCATCATCATCATCACTGCAGGAAACAACAAATTAACATATAAATGTAACATTGGTTACATATCAATTAAAAACATGTATCAATTTAAAGGAACCAGTAAAACCAAGCCATTTGAAAAGAATCAATACACAGTTTGGGGGTGGCGGCGCATAACTGTGGAGCAGGTTGTCCCCAAAGACTATGCACAAGGAGATGGAAAGAGAGCTATAGATGCTATTTCAGCAAAAAACAACTTCTTTTTCAGATACATGTTTCTTCTTAGTGCTTTTCTGTGCATAGAGAAAGTGGACGTGAATGTTGGGGCAGGGAAGGATCCAGATTACACCAGGAAAAGAGCCAGCCTTGGGAGAACCTCCTATACCACCTAGGTCCTAGTGGGGCAAGCTGGCCCTTAGAACTTCAGCATTTTCCCAACCGTGTTCTATAGTGAATCACAGAATCATAGAGTTGGAAGGGACCCACAAGGGCCATCTAGTTCAAACCCCTGCCATGCAGGAATAATAATAATAATAATAAATAATAACATTTATTTATATCCCGCCCCTCTGCGAGCAATCAGGGCGGCTTACAACAATAAAATACACAGTATAAAACAGCTCAAAATCCCTTCCCCCCCTTAAAACATTATTAAATTAATACAAGTTAAAATCAATATATAATACAGTTTATTATATATAAATATATATCAACTAAATAAACAATCAAAGCATTCCTGTTTGAATAAACAATCAAAGCATTCCTGACAGATGGCCATCCAGCCTCTGTTTAAAAACCTCCCAAGAAGGAGACTCCACCACACTTTGAGGCAGTGCATTCCACTGCTGAACAGCTCTTATTGCCAGGAAGTTCTTCCTAATGTTAAGGTGGAATCTCTTTTCCTGTAGTTTGAGTCCACTGCCCGTGTTCTAGTCTCTGGAGCAGCAGAAAACAATCTTGCTTCATCCTCAGTATGACATCCCTTTAAATATTTAAACATGGCTATCATGCCACCTCTTAACCATCTCTTCTCCAGGTTAAACATACCCAGCTCCCTAAGCTGCTCCTCATAGGGCATGGCTTCCAGACCTTTCACCATTTTGGTTGCCCTCCTCTGGACACGTTTCCAGCTTGTGCATATCCTTCTTGAATTGTGGTGCCAGAACTGGACACAGTATTCCAGGTGAGGTCTGACCAAAGCAGAATAGAGTGGCATTATACTTCCCTTGATCTAGACACTACACTCCTATACTCCATTTTTTACTTGTATTCTTTAACATTAGTGAGATCACTCTTCAGGCTAAAAAAGGACCACCTTCTCTTGTGTTTGCAGCCTGGGAGTGCTTCTGGATCCGTCTCTCCAAATGACAACTCAGATATATGCGACAGCCAGAAGTGCTTACTACCAGCTTCAGCTGTTATACCAGCTGCAGCTCTTCCTACAGTCGGAGGACCTAAAGATGGTAGTGCATACGCTGGTAACCTCAAGGTTCGACTTTTGCAATGTACTGTAAATTGGGCTACCTCTGTACCAAGTTTGGAAACTTCAGTTGGTTCAAAACACAGCAGCCAGATTAGTCAGCCAGATTAGTCACTGGTACACCCTATGGAGTGATAATATCACACCAATATTAAATTCACTCCACTGGCTGTCAATTCGTTTCTGGGCAAGTTACAAAGTGTTGGTTATTACCTTTAAAGCCCTACATAGTTTGGGTCCAGGTTACCTATGTAATTGCCTTCTCCCGTTTAATCCTCCCCATACACTTAGGTCTTCTGGGAGACATTTGCTCCAGTCAGCCAGGACTAGGTTGGCAACTGTCACCCAGAGTACTTTTTCTTCAGCCACTCCTAGACTGTGGAACAGCCTGCTGGTAGATATAGGAGAGTTGAATACACAGTCTGAATTTAAAGCAGCATTAAATACCAGTCTCTTCTGGCAGGCCAATCCAAATGATTTTAAATTGTGAATTTTAAATTGTGTATTGATTTTTAAAAAAATGTCTTGGTTTTACTTGTTCTTTTAAACTGATACATGTTTTTAACCAACATTATGTTTATGTGTTAATTTGTTGTTTCCTCACTCAATATATAGGGAGGGGTGGGTAAGAAATAAATATGATTATGATTATTTTCCTATTAGTAAGGGTGAGCTGTTCTCTAGAGAAGTCTCAGAGTCTAACAGATGAGAAAGCATGAGGTTGAAAGTAAGTGGTTTCGTCCAGGGCTTAGAGTGTCCCATGGTTAATTCATCCAGGCTTATCCGTACCATCCCTGGTCCCTAGTGTCTGGCTTCAGCTATGGAATGCACAAGGTAAAAACAGATAAAAGTGTCCTGATGTCAATTTGAAAGAACTGGTCCTATTGTCATTCACTGATTTGGAGCACCTTGTAAACATGAATGGTGACTCTACTGTTTGAGCCCAATAGGATTCTATCTGTAAGATTAATGTGAGTCAAAAATGTAAGTGATAACAGATATATCCACACTGTAAGTTGCCAAGTGCATTCCATCTTCTGAAAGGGGCTTTATTTTTGCTAAGAAAAGAATTTGCTCCTTGGACTCCTTATTGGTATCAGGTGGTAAAGAATCGATAGAGTCAAAATCATTTTTATTGCTCTGGTTTTCAAAAAACGTTAATTACTAAACTGAAAAGAAGAAAAAAATCTTTTCCCCACACTTGGCACTAATAAATTACTATAAACTTGAAGGCCGTTATTGACTCTGAGCTACTGTTCCTTGCTCTGTCTTTGTGGTATCTTCTAAATGAATCCACACTATTTTCATTTATAAATATTTTTAATGGTCTAACTAATTTCTAATCCTCTTCTTCCTTCTTTGTCTTGACAGCATCCAGGACATTAAAAGGGATTCCTAGATTAAGGTTAACACCACCAACACTGGATTGGTTGAAGGTGCTCATTACTTGCTTATGTAAATGAACAGCTGCTGATGTGACATGTTGTACATAATCGCTTCATTCTTTGGAATCAATATGACCAGAATGTAAGACTGGATCATGTATGTGCATTCATCATTGGAAGAGTACAGCATTAACAGCAACCAGTGTGTGACCATGTCTTTGCTGATCAGATGCTAGCACTACCGTGCTTTTGCTGGTTAGTTATCTTTCCTCATGACTTCAAACTCAATAGAACCAGTCATCAAAGGATGAGTGATCAATTGATGCTCATGACTCAGCCTATTAGTTTAGCTAGACCAGGGCAGCAGCTCAGGTCTTCCGCAGAAGGAGAAAAAGACCTGAAGTGAAGGATAAGTGCTGAGTATCATTGTTGACCTCAGATGCCCACCTATATTTGAAGTTGCTTTTCCATCATTCAGTCCCACCTTGTAAAGGGCTGTGTAAGAGAATGTGGTGACCAATTGACAGTTTAAATCAAATGGGTTTTTGCTTTAGCATGGGGAAGGACCCATATAATCTGCCTGTTCCACGTTGTTGCTTGCACCATGCACATTGAGCCCATTCACCATGCACATTAGACAGGGAGCTTTATAGGAAGGGCACTAAGGAAAGGTGTCTCCACTAAAGATACCCTAAGGCAGATCTAGGATGCTCTTTGGCTCTTGTTACTGCTATGCCTGTTTGAGTGCTAATTTTGAAAAACCCTGCTTTCCTGTACAACTAGACTCCATCACTGGACCTGCCTTTGGTGCCCTTTCTCTTCTAGGGATTCTTTTTGCATCTCAGACCTGAGAGACACAACTGGGGTCATCTGAGATAACTTCAAGCACCCGCCAGAGCTTGATGTTTAATTTTGGATCATTCTGTGTCTGTGCAATTGGTTTCTCCAGATCATTTTTCATTGCTTAGGATGAAAACCAATCCATCAAGCTGCTTTCATGCATCGCCTATGGTGTTGTCTAATTTCATGCCTCCTCGTCTGGCTCACAGCATCTTAGATGGATGTGCCCCTCTCCAATTTTTCAACCACTGAGACTTAGCAAGAATTCCTTCATTCCAAGGGAGAAAACTGAATGTTTCTTGCTGCTCTCTTGCATTTGAAGACTGCCTATTGTTCTTGCCGGAAGTGGCTCTGCTATAGATAGCGTTCTTTCAGAACACTGTCAATTTATTGCTGCTTGTTCCACTAGAGGTGAGTGAGTTACCTGGCCCTTGTAGTTTATGGATATCCTTTGAGCACAAGATTCTTGGTTAATTGCATCAGGCCTCTTGTCAGAGGCACTTTTTAATTGGCTTACAGTCTGAAAAACCATGAAATCTGGGCCACACTTTATTATAATTCCTATCGCTCCAAACATGATGGGAGTAATTAAACTCATGCTGTCATTTTAGCTCATCTCTGATTCAAAGCAGGGTTTATTTTTAAGTGTTATGGATAAGGCATAGCTTTTCAACCAGCAAAGTCAGGGATTTTTGTGTGTGTGTATGCATGTTTCTATTCTCTGCCCTAACCTAGGATGGTGCTGCCATCTGTACACTGAAACAAATGAAAGCTTTAGCCTTCATGAGGAGTTTTCTTAGAGAAGAATTTGCAATTAAGCTGGTCCCTTCCAGTGTCTGGAGTTGCTTTGCAGTTGCTAAGCAGACTTACCTTGTGAATGGTATAACCTTTTTGTTCTGCTTGCTAAGCCTGTGAAGAGGAGGGCATCCCTTCTGAAGGGTGAATATTTCATTTCCTGCTTGACATCACAGAAGCCAGCAATCCCATTTTCATGGCATCTGCTGAGCTTGAACCCAGCAGTGGTGAGCCCCAGACCAGCGTTAAACATCAGAGAATGTAAGCCCATTTGGAGAAAGTAACTGTAGGCGTGGCCTTTGAGTATGAGAAAAGGGCTTTTCTGTACATTGTTGTACAACTTTGTCATCAGACATCTGTAATTAGGCATAAAGAATTCCAGGTCAGACATTATTGCTTCATGGCAGGCCTGAATCCCAGCACTACTGGTTTTGGGGGCCTTGGAGAAGTTACTGTTCATACAGCCTCTCATCATTTATACTAATGGGAAAGAGCAAGATACATTTTTGTATCATGCTGCACTTAAAAGAATAAGTGCAGCATGACAGTTGGATGCAAACCACAACAATAAAGTGAATTGCTTTCATAGACTGGTGCTATGTCTGATCTGAAATGTATTAAAATATCTGGAAAGAATGATCTTTCAGAAACAAACCAGAAGATTCACTGTTTTCAGACTTCACCTTTCATACCACTAAACTGCAGTGGGGTGAAGTGTGCCTTCTCTCAGGATAGTTCCTCTGTTCCTATCTAAGGTGGGTACCAGGGCAATGCTTAGATTATGGGGAGAATAGCTAGAGAAGGCTTAATGAAACCTTACTTGACATCTCAATGCTTCTAGTTAAAATCATGCCCCCAAACATAGCCTTCTATAAAAAGTAGCTAAAAGGTTCAGCACAAAATCACAAATGTATGTGTGTGTGCAGCCGGGAGGAGGGTTAGTCCCCTATGGCCCCAGTGTAATTTCAGCACTGAACATGGGTAGATCTGGATAGACAACTTGAATAAATCAGTAATACAGGCTGGCTACTGTAGTATGTGGGGAAATTATTATTATAATGCAATACAATCTTGTGTATCCCATGTTAAGTTCAGTTTAGGAATTTCCCTGCATGCATGAGTTTTTCCACTCCCCCTTCTTCTTTCCCTAGGCAATTTCAGCCAACTGGAGCAATGGGTCATTCATCACATGACCTCCTAATTTAAATATTCTATTATGCTTTGTTTAAGTTCCTTTTAAGTTTGTCTCCATGTGGCTGTAGCCATCTTCTCTTTTCTTTAGTCTTGCCTTTACCTTTTCACCCTTTCACCATGTAGCCCTCATCACTTAAGGCTGGGTGAGTTTTTCCTACCCTAAATCCTCTTAGTTAGTTAAGGACCTTTAAATTTGTTTTAATATGTAGATTAAGATTGATATACCTTCAGTAAACTTTTGATATGCAATTTTAAACTGTCGTCTTTGTTGTTTAATGAGTCTAATTGACTGGGTGATCAGACCACACATTTAAATGTTAATTGAGCTGTGTCTGCATTCCGATGCCTTTACTCTGCTTACTTTGAAAGAAAGGTTTTTTACTTTTAAAGAAGATTTTTTTTTAAAAAGGGCTACATCCCTTGAATCTTTAATAATTTTTAAATTTTAGACTCATACCCTCCAACAGATACCAGGTTGCCTTTCTCTGCTCAACCATGTATATGTGTATATGCCTTCAAGTTGCCTGTTGACTTTTGGTGACCCCATGAATTTCAAAGGGGTTTCTAAGGCAAAGTACACTCAGAATTGGTTTTGCCAGTTCCTTCCTCTGAAATATAGCCTACAGCACCTATATACCTAGCCACAAACAAACATGGTAAACAGAGAGGGAGACTGAACAGTGGTGGTGGGAAATTATGCTCCCCTCTGAAGCTTTTATAGCTGAGGGTGGCATTGCCCAATGCCTTTGATTCTAATACCAAGGTAGGGTTGCACAGTGAAATAATAAGGCCCTTTCACACTACACGGTCATAGAGCTATGATTCCACTTTAACTGCAAGGGCTCCACCCTATGGAATCCTAGGATTTGAAGTTTAGGGAGGGGCATTTATAATTATGAGCCAGAGAGCTCTAGTGCTTGCCGAAACTATAAATCCTAGGATTCCACAGGATGCAGCCATGGCAGCTGAAGTGGAATGAAAGTGATACAGTTGTGTAGTGTGAAAGGTCCCATAAAGTCTGTGCCTCCCTTTTGTATTTAACCCAGGGAAATTTCTAGTGTCTCCGTTTCCTCTTCAGGAATACTGTACCATAGTAGCAAGAGAGAAGATAATGAAATTTAGCATCTGAAGGATTAGTTTTCACTAAACTGGCCTTCCCAGATGATATTGAGCTGCAGTTCCCATGATGCTGCGCCATGGATTGTGCAGCCCAACAATATCTGGAGGCCCACACATTCCTTGGCTCTGACCGTAGCGGGCAGGTCAGAGTTTTACCATAACTCAGGAGGAGACTTGAACTATGTAAAGAAAAATGTTAAGAGAACAGAACAGAACATGAAATTATGTACAGTTGTCCCTCTGTATCCATGGATTTGGTATCCATGGATTTAAGTATTCACAGTTTGAAAATATTCTTAAAAAAATAATAATCCAAAAAGCAAACCTTGATTTTGCCATATTATATAAGGGACACCATTTTGATATGCCATTGCATATAATGGGACTTGAGTATGCATGGATTTTGGCATTCAAGGGGGGTCCTGGAACCAAACCCCAGCAAATATGAAGGGACAACTGTACATAAGAAATATTAAGAAACAAAACCAAACCGTATCAATCAAATTAAGTCCCAGGTGCACTTTTGAACAGCAGGAATTACACAAGAGATTTATATGCAGTCCATCTAGGAAGGGGCTTCTGTGACCATCCAAAGCTCCAATTACCCCAGCCATCATGGCCAATGGTCAGATATGTTGGGAGCTATTAGCAGTATCTTGGAGGGCCCACAGGGTGCTCACTGTTGGTGTACAACAGGGATGGGGTTCACATAGTCCTTCCAATGCTCTTGGACTGCAAATCCTAGCATCCCTGGCAACATAGCCAATGGTGAAGTATGCTGGGAGTTGCAGTCCAGCAACATCTGCAGGATTGCATGAATCCCCTCCCCTGGCATAGAATGTGGAGCTTTGCTCGACATGCAAAGACACCTGCCTGATAAAGGAGTGGAAATATCAGAACCCTTAAAGAAGAAGGAAAGCCATAAATACCAGCAGAGAGAAGACTGATGCCCTGGTATGGATAGTAAATGGTGTTTCTTTAGTGGGGATGGGCAACTGCAGCAGGCCCAAGGGCACTTGTATGCCTTGGGACCCTCCAGAGGCCTTATGGACTACTAAAAAATAAAACAAAAACCCCAAAGTGGCCAGAAGTCCATGTCTGGTCCTCAAAAATACATCTTTCTTGTCTGGAAAAAGGCCAGTCTGTGGCTTCTGGAGTTGTCAAGGGTTGCAGAAGCATCCTTGGGGGTTGTGTGTGGCCCCAAGACTGCACTTTGCCCACCCCATTCCATACCCTTAACTCCAATGGACAAAGCAGGGGCTATAATAAAACTCCTCCCTCCTCCCTGCAATGGAAAAGGCAGTGCAAGGGAGGCTTATCTTGCTCCACACTCTGCTCAGCAGTCACAAAAATTAATAATAATCAGGCAAAGAGCTCAGTCTCTTTCCTGGGACAGAAGTGAATTATAATTCCTAGCTGCAGGTAATCCTACTGGTCATCACTGGGATGCCATTAATGCTCCAAAGAAATCTTGTACCAGGGTGGGAATTATGTGGCTCTTACAAATGGTGTTGGATTGCCAGCATGGTCAGTGGTGAGGAATGTGAATTGCTGTGCATTGTGGTCCAACAATATCTGGAGGGCTGCATGATTCCTGCCCCTGCATCTCTCCATTCACAATGTCCTAATTGTTTTGTGGTACTTGTACAAAGCATTCTGGCTGCCTGGGAAAGTTTTTCTTCTAGCTGTAGATCTTGACCTACAACATAGATGTAATTGGAGGCTATGAACATAAGTGGAGGATTATACAAGGGTATACCTTACATGTGTTCCCAGGTACTTTCTCCACAACAGAACTGTCCCCCTCATTGTATGGCTTCCAAGGGGCATATAGAGCTTATAAATGTGCGGCTTGTATGTGTACAGGCTTATAATCAAGCAGCTCATAATCTTCACATTTCTACCTGACTCAACATGTAAGCATAGGAGCTTCTGGACTACACAGTTACATCAGTTTGATATCATTTTTACTGCTATGGCTACATTCTGAGGAATCCTGGGAACTGTAGTTTGATGTACTGAGAATTTTCTGCTGGAGCTCTAGTACACTTCCCCAGAATGACAGTTCCAAAGGTATTCTGAGATGAAGAACTGTAGATTTTCATTCTGAGTGTAGGGATTCAGGACTGGTTTAAGGAATTTTGGGGCCTCCTGCAATGGTTTATTTTGGGGGCCCCATATGTTTATCTCAGAACCTAACCTAACTTATTCGCAGTACAGGATATTCAGATTATTACTAATAATGATTTTGCAGGAGGAGGGTTACTATGCTCCCCCCACAAAGATGGGGGCCCCTGTGGCTGCAGGGCCCTTAAACTGGCCCTGTAGGGATTACATTTTTGGCCAATGTGAAATGTGCTTGTGACTTGTTCTTAAAAGCCTCTCCAAGCTAAAGAAATCACCATCTGTGTGTAAAACAAGGCCAGCGGTGGCCTCCATGTCAGTGGGGTGGCAAATCTGCTCAGTTTTAGTCCAGATGTTAAGGAAGCTATCCAATGTGCTGGACCCTGGCCACTTCATAGTTTCAGCACCTTGGCCAGCTACTTTAAATTCCGGACTCAAAAGTGGAGTGCATTTGCTACCCCACTGACACTGAAGCCAAAACGCAGCCCTTGAACAAGGCAGGTATCTCCTTTTTAAAAAGCAGGGCTTTTTTTTGTTAGGAGAGAAACAGCTGAGGTGATCTGAGCGTAGATATTTGCTTGCCGAATGCTGGGAATGCGACCTCCCCCCCCCCAACCCTGCAAGCATGAACTTACTTCCATGTAAACATGCTTGGTTTGATCTGAACAAACAATAGTGCTGGCCAAGAGTAGTAATATCTTTCTTTGGAACTGTAACATTAACAATGCAGTTCTGTACAGTACATGTCTACTCAGAAATAAGTTGAGTTCAATAGTTCCTGTTGATGTCACATGAGGCAATCCTATAAATGTATTTTTGGCAGGGTGTAGAACAAATGTACATGCCTGCTGGGTAGGGATATAATTCTTCACTAATGTTATTCTTGAAGGAATCAATGAGTAATTTTAACAATTGTCTGTCTTCAAAAACAGCAGTTTCCAAAGACATTGTTTGCACCTCAGGACTCTGCAAAATTCGCAAATGATTTTTGTGTGCAGGAAACCCCATTTTCTGTGCAGAACATAACATTTCTGTGCAGAAAAATTATTTTCTGCACACAAAATGCTGTTTCCTGTACAGTACATATGGGCCTGGATTCTATTGCTGGTCCCACCTAAAGTAGACCCATTGAATCAATGAGATTTACCTATATGTTGACTTGCCATTCAACAATTCATTGAATGGGTCTACTCTAGTTGGGACTAATAGGATTCCAGCCACTGTTTGCTGTGCAAAGAAACCATATGCTAATTTTACACAGCATAAGTTCCAAACTGAAAATTCTTCTCAGCTTAGGATTCCCCTAATCAAGGTTCTTTGACACTGGGTGAATATTTTTTTCTGACCATTTTTTGAATATTTTTTCCATCTCTAATGTTGCTTAACTGCAGGCAAGCTGTGTGAATGATCATTGCACACCAATAGTCTTTCCAGGGGTGGGAATCATGTGGCCCTACAGATATTATTGAACTGCAACTTCCATCAGCCCTAACCAACATAGCAAGTGATGAAGTTGTGGTTCAACAAAAACTGGAGGCATGTACAGATCCCATCCTGGTCTAAAATAAATACTCCTTTTCGCTTATGCCTGAAACTTCTCCCCTCTCAAATGCATGTCTGATCTCCTCTCCTACTTCCTTCAAACCTCTCCTCAAAATGCATCTTTGCCATCAAGCCTTTGGAACAACTTCCTGGTCTGGGTACTATATTGTAACTAAGACAAAGTACATGTATTTAAAAAGATGGCATATTTTTCCTCTGTTTAACCCCTGTTTCCTTCCCCTCCTTTTCTTTATTGTTTTCCAGATAGTTATTTCAAGAATGCAAGCCTCTTGAAATCAGGTTTTGACAAACTTGTTCTTTAAAAAGCAAGCAAGCCTGTGCAATGGATTTTTCTGGTGGAGTGTAGCCTGCACACAACTGGCCTCACCCTTTAAACCAAAGGTTCATCTGCCATGGCCTTGCAAGCATGGACGTAGCAGCGAGGTCCTCGGGTCGTAGGTCTGATTAGAGTTTCCGTCTCTTAGATGGTTGACCTTACAGGGTTGGACGAGCACCATCTGCCCGGGTTTGAGATTCGAGTTTTCCTTCTCCTAGGATGGTTGCCATAAGGCTAGAGAGCCCATCCTGCCCTTTGACGCTCTTTGTCAGACCCTTCGGTTTTGACCTGTCTGGCATGGGAGACCCTACCAGTGGCTTTATGCCACCGCCAGCATAGCTCAAAACATCATTAGGGTATGCAAGCCTCTCTCCCACAACAAGGGGGTGTCAATGAGAGGTTTAAAAAGCACTGTGTACATAATACCATAAGGAAATGATAATGGAAACACTAAATGCAACTATTACTATTAATAAGGATGGCAGATTTGGATGCAGGAGGAATCACCTTCCCCCATTTTAGTCCGGGGCTTGGAAAAGTAACCATGTTGGACTACAGTTCCTAAGATCCTTCAGCCCACATGGCCAGTGGCCATGCAGGTTGGTGGATTCTGGAAGTTGTAGTAAAAAAAATTATTTCCCCATGCTCTAGGCTAGCCAACCTCACAGAGTAGTTGTAAGGATAACCCCAGACTCCTTTGAGAAAGTGTGTGGAACAGGTGTAATGAATAAATAATACTTTTGAGTTTTGTGTTAATTCCCACATGGAAGAGAGTCTTCTGTGTAGGAATTTCACAATGGGTGAATTGGTTCTGACACCAGGCGATGATTCCACAGTGGATTAGAGGATCTTGCTTTGGGCAAACTGTATTTTTCTTTTCCTTTTTTAAAAAGTAGATTTAATTAAAGATTAATTGGAAATAAGTTTAACTATTAAAATGGTACCATCTTATGAATAATGCATAGGATTTTAAAACACTGCCTTTTAACTGCCCAGCAGGAACACACACGTCTGCAAATGGAAGTTTTATGGGTCATACATTAATTATTCTTGTATCTGCATCATTTGTTTTCTTTTGCTAGCTTCCAATTCTAAAAGAAAAGCTGCTGTTCTTTGATGTCAATAGGTTAGTGATGGTACCTGAGGAGAGGTGACTCTCACCCTATGTTTTGGGATAGACTTCTTTCTGTATAAAAGTCAAAATATTGCTGTTCTTGATGCCTGAGGATCTATAGTTTCCAGCCTGGGTGACTGGAGAATTTCATCTTTTCAAAGGGATGAATATTTTCTTATTCAGCCTAAGTGTGCAGCAGGGTGAGATGAATTGTATCTAGGTATGCATATCAATAACTCTTAATGGGTCACCCTGAAAAATAATCCATGGGAAAGTAATCAGGCCAGATGCCAAGAGTGTGGAAGTAATGCAAGGATAAAGAGTGTTTGAACCGTCCTCAGCTCTCACAAGCAGGTGTAAGCAGAGTGCTGTAGATTTGGATCTACTAGTAGATCTCAGGGTAATTTGCAGTTGATTGGTAAATTTATGGCTTTTGATTGTTTAACAATAGCAATAACTAAAATATCAACAACCAAAAACTCTTTTAATGAAGAAAGCTTAGGAGAAAGTCAAGTGTGAATCTTTGGGTGTAAAAGGATTGTGCAATACTGATCCTGCCATTAGGCAGAATGAGTCAACAGACTCAGGTAGCAGATATTGGGAGTAGTAATGGGAAGCAAAAAAAGGAGACACAAAAGTTTACAGTAACTACAAGACCATTGCATTAATCTCCCATGCAAGCAAAGTCTCCAGCAAAGACTCCTACCATATATGGAGTGAGAAATTCCAGAGGTGCAGACTGGCTTCAGGAAAGGAAGAGGCACATTGTAAACATACATTGGATAATGGAGCACACCAAAGAATTCCAGAAGAAAATCAGCATGTGCTTTATAGGTTATAGCAAAGCCTTGACTGCATAGATCACAAAAACCTATGGATTGTTCTTAAAGAAACGGGTGTGCCACTACATTTGATTGTCCTGTACTCAGGATAAGAGGCTACCATTAGAACAAAATATGGAGAAATAGAATGGTTCCCAATCAGAAAGGGGGGTCAGACAAGGCTGCATTCTATCACCCTACTTGTTCAACTTGTATGCAGAAAATATCATACGCAGAAGAGGTTTAAACTCAGAGGAAGGAGGAGTGAAGATCAGAGGAAGGAATATCAACAATCTAAGATATGCAGATTATACCAAAATGCTAGCAGAAAATAGCAAAGACTACTACTAAACTACTAAACAACTCCTAAAGAAAGTCAAGCAAGAAAGTGCTAAGGCAGGCTTACTGTTGAACATTAAGAAAACAAAAAGAATGCCCACGGAGGATTTACATTAATTCAGTGTAGATGGTGAGGAAATTCAAAGATTTCCCATACCTTGGGTCAATCATTGATCAAAATGGAGACTGCAGTCAAGAAATCAGAAGAAGACTAAGTCTGGCAAGGGCAGCTATGAAAGAACTAGATAAGATCCTGAAGTGCAAAGATATACAACGGAACACTAAAGTTAGGATTCTCTACACCATCGTATTTCCTATTACTATATATGGGTGTGAGAGCTGGATGGTAAAGAAAGCAGATAAAAGGAAAATGAACTCTTTGGAGATGTGGTGCTGGAGAAGAGTTCTGCAGACACTGTGGATGGCTAAAAAGACAAACAAATGGGTCTTAGAACAAATCCGGCCTGAACTCTCCCTGGAAGCCAAGATGACTAAATTGAGGTTGTCATACTTTGGCCACATCATGGGTAGGTATGGCTCACTAGGTAAGACTATAATGCTTGGAAATGTAGAAGGCAGTAGGAAGAGAGGAAGACCGCATGCTGGATGGATATGCTCAGTCAAGGAAGCCATGGTCCTGAGTCTGCAGGAACTGAGCAGAGCTGTTGAGGTTTGGGTTCTTGGAGATGTCTCATTCACAGGGTTGCCATGAGTCAAGATCAGCTTGAGGGCAGTTAACAATAACAAGTAGGAGGATCACTGCTGTTCCTCCTGAGCCTTCTGGTCATTCCTTTCTTTGGCAGGACAATGTTGGGTTTGCCACACAGCCTGGCTTGCATTCCCTAAACTGGACTGCTGACCTCAGATTTGGTGAAGGACACCAAAATTCATTTGCCAGCTTAGCTAGATTTGTTAACATGGAATGGAGGAGGGCACCTTAGTTCAAGTAGCAAAATGTCTGGGACTGCTCAGTTCTGATACTGAATATCAGTTCTTGGGCTAAGCATACACTTAGAAATACTTAATTCTAAGTGTTTGGAAATCTATCTGACTCTGGTTGATGGACCCTAAGGCTCTAGTAAACAAACCAGAGTAGATCTAGTAATAAAACAGAGTAGATCTGATTGATGTCTACTCATCCCTGCTTTGAAATACCCACTTATAATGTCTCCAAAACATTTTGACCTAAATATTATACAGTATATCAGGTTATATATACTGCTGCTTGGTGGCATGGAAGATGGATTTGCGGACTTAATAAAGGACTGTATTTCTTTATATAATACTTCAGGTGAATTCAGATTTGGTTGTGGTATAGGAGTATAATAAGAACAATATGGGATAAATCATAGCAGTGGTTCTCAACCTTTGACTCTCTATTTGTTTTGGACTTCAGCTCCCAGAGTCCCTTACTATTGGCCAAGGCTGCTGAGAGCTGAAGTTCAAAACATCTAGAGGACCAAAGGTTGAGAATCCCTGACCTAGGGTGCTTCCTAAGGGAGGGCTTTTGAAAATGTGTGTGGTGAGTATGCTGATTGTGTATGCTATTCTGCATGTTAAAGGAGCTATTCACTTTGCTGAACCTTATTTCTCTAACAGTGTCAGAACCTTGGGTAGCTCTTTTAAAGTTCTTGCTAAAATCCAGAGTGGAATCTTCACTCTAGTGACAATGGGAGCTACCAGCTGCCACTACTTCCAAGTGGAACATCCTTTCTCCTTGTCTCCCAGCTTAGCAATACTGTGCCAAAGCAGCCATTTGAGAGAAGCTCATCTTTCTGAGTCCAACTATAAAATACAGCACAGTTTGGTCATTATGTAGAGGGGGATAGAGCCATACTGTCAGTGGCAGGTTCTCAAGGGTAGAAACTAGTCTGGAGAGTGTTTTGTCCAGTGAAAAGAGGATCAGGTCTGTGGTTGTGGTCAAGAGGAAGCTAAAATGCAAAAGCAGGGGAGCTCTGCTCCTCAGTTTCTTAGGGAGGGGGAAAGAGCAGTGATGCCATTTTCCTTCCTGTAGTATATCCCATTCAAGTTTGCCATATCCCATTTGCCAGGCAAGTTAAATCAATGGTGAATATAATTACTTTTATAAAGGAAACTCCAGGCTAACCTTGAATGTTCAGCTGTGTTCCCCAGAAAATGTTTTGTTACCAAGTATCAGGGCATAAATATTTGATGCCAGAGAAGAGGCCGACATGAATTTTGGAAAACTTCCAAAAAGCCATTACTGCTGATAGACCATGTTGTGGCTGGTATGAGGAAAGAACACAACTTGGGGTAGTCCATGGGGCAGTCCATTGACTCCATGGGGATGTCACTGGGGCAACGTGAGCCAGTGGAAAGTAGAAGCCCTGCAATATCCCTGGCCCATGCTTGCTGGGGGATTCTGGGTGTGACCCCCCCCCAAACTAATACTTCTCAGCTCCTTATATTTGTCATGCCTTACCTGGAAGAGGCTTTTTCAATGAAGAAAGTAGAAGAGGAGTGCCATGGAGAATGAGCTCCAGCTGGAGCCGGAGGAGGCAGGCAGTCCTGTTGAGACAAAAGCAGAGTATGGTCCATCCCAGGCAGCACCTGCAGATTTGGAGGCTGAAGTAGAATCTCTGCACCCTATCATATGTCAACAGCTCAAAGGCCAAGATCAGAAGCATTCTCTTCTGCCTTAAATAAACTATGCCAAGTTAATGAGGTCAGCTGTTTTAATTTACTGCTGGCTATAAATTAGCTCAGCCAAGGCCATTCTGGTGCTGTGGACAATTAGATTTTGTGCTTCTTCATGACCTTGTGTGATTTTGTGGGCTTCCTGTATCTCTGTCCCTTGGCTTGAATTAGGATTGATCTCTTTCTTGGTTTCATTTTTGACTGTTTGGATTATGTTTCTACTTCCACAGAGACTGGTATCACTTTGGGACTAGCTTGGCTTTCCCCGGTCAGCCTCTGTGCACTGGGAGTGTACACTCTTGGCTGCTTCTCTGCTTTAAAACAGGACAGTATTGCTGGTTTGGGAGTATGAGACTCTTCTCCATATAATGTTACAGGCATGCTATACAATCCTAAGCATGTTTATTCAGAAGCCAATCTGGTCCAGGTACAATGCATCTTATTCTCTGCCAGACATAGCTGTCATGCTTTACTTGCCTTTTACTCTTTCCACACATCCAGCCATCTGCACAACAGAAGCATGTTTCATGTAGCCCATGTGTCTTCCCTCAAAGTTACATTTCTATCATGTCAGAATTTTATTTTCCCAGCAGTCCCGTTGCAAAGGACATGACTCTTATCCCCAAAATGAAAGGCCTGTCTGATGATATTTTTAAAGCAAAAGTGTACCTGGGCAGCTGCATCAGTATTTTGCCATCTTGTTAACCTTGAACTCTAGCTATATTTAAAAATTATTTCTCAGGTACCTTAGTTGTAAAGAGTGCTTTTCCCCACTTTTCAATGCCTTCTACCAGTGTAATGCTTATTGTTAATGATGAGTAGCAAGAGGTTTACAAGAAGGTTGAGAGAAGTCTTTCTCACTCACAGAAACTGAACAGAGCTTGGCAATATTGTTTCCCATAATTTTCCCAGTCCAAAAATGTAACTTCTCTAAGCTAAGGCTGCTGACACACTGCAGAAATAATGGCTTAATGATGTGGAATGATGGGACCTGTAGTTTTGTAAGTTATTTAGCCTTCTCTGTCAGAGAGCTCTGTTGCCACAACTAACTACAAATCCCAGGATTCCATAGGATGGAGGCATTATAGTTAAAGTGGTGTCCAACTGCATTATTTCTGCAATGTGTCAGCAACCTAAGGATTACATCAGAATGGGCAGTGAGCATGAGTGCCCATGCCTTTCCTAGCTTTCCCCCAACATTTTCCTGTGACCATATGACAAATGTCCATCCATGTCTTGAAACCAAGCACCCATGGCTTCACGGTAGAGTTCAGAATAAATGCTAGCTTTCCAGAACTTGACATATGACACTAGCAGCAAAGCTCTGGCCAGTCATGACAAGTCATCTGTCACTTTATCCATCAACTCCATCCCTGCCCACCACAAAATACATGAATTTGACCCATTACATCTCCAGTTAATAAGTTCAGGAAGAGCAAGTGAAGTGAATGTCCTCTCCTGGAGAACTATTATGAGTATAAACAACACAGTACAAAGCACACAATGAACAAATAGTTTGATCTGGTACCAAGCAGCTTCCTCTGTCCTTAACAGGCCTAGATTCTTGTTTTGGTATGGTCATTTTTTTGTTCTAGTCAGATTAGGCAAGGTTCTTGCTCATGTGGTAGGCTGGTGTTGTTCCTGGTATGTACCTGAATATTTTTTTTTTGTCTTACCCAAAGTTAGTTATACGTTCTTTTTTATTACATATAACTTAAAGGAAGACCAGAAAGATGGTGTACAGTAGTTTTAAGAACTGGAACCATATGGCTCTTTTGCTTCATTAATATGCAGATTCCTCAAACAGTCCATGTCATATAGCCAGGACATAGATTGCATAGTAGCATGGTTCTTTGGGCATCTTTCAATGGCACGGCAATATCCAGTAGCCTCTTTGGGTAGGGAAACACTCAGGGAAACACTGCTGGAGATGGAAAAGATTAGTGTTAATCTGCTGCATCTTCTTTCTGGTGTTGTAGTTTCCAACTGTGAAGGAAATGTTGCCAAGGTCATTGAGTAAAAGCTTTTCATGCATGTGTCCTACCAACCTATTAGATGATATTAGTGGCCAAGGCCATTTTAAAGAATTCAATGAACATGGCAGATCTCCAGGCAACAGAAGGAGAACTATGGAGTTGCTTCGGAAATTTCTATGCAGCTTTATAAAGAGTCCGTATTACATATATACCATTAACTGAGTCAGGAGGTCATTATAGTACAGAGCACTACAATCCAAATATTCTAGTATTGCTGTATAATGCTAACTTTATATATATATATTTTTAAAAACCCTATCACACAGAAAATGAACACAGGAGGAGATGTTTGTTGTAGTTTCATTAAAGTGATGAGCTTCCTGTGCTCTTCAGAGAATGGTTGTAAAATTTTATCAAACCTCATGGGAGCTGGCTTGGAAGCACTTTGATTTTTCTTGTTCAAGTGTTTAACTGCTGTTTTTGGTTCCAGTTTTCAAGAAGCTTCATGTAACATGCAGAGAGATGGTCATGGCCGAGAACAAAGGTAAGGTAAATTGCAGTCAGAAAGGGCTAGGCGCTTCTGAGGGGAACAAAATGAGTCCTGTGGCGAAAGCAGTCAGAACATAGGTAGATGTCCAAGATGGAAGGATTCTAGGAACATGTAGTCTACATAGACCTTGGATCCAACCACGGCACCATAGTGAGTCCAGAGAAAGCTCAGCTATATGTGATAGTCCATTCAATATTTCCGACTTCTTGGGATGCTTAAAGCATAGAGACCCAGACTCAAAGATTCAACATTTTAATAGCAGTGTGAATGTGAGCACCTATGAAAAGAGGCTAGGAGGAACTTGTCAGCATAGCTATAAAGAAGAGAAGCATCTATTGAAAACATTTGGAAAATGTGGGGGTTGGCATATGACTGACTAAACCTCCCTTTGGCATTATTTGTTCTTGCTAACGTAAAGCTTTTAGTGTAATCTTCATGTCAAGAGCAGAGAGAACATGTGCTGATTAACCATTGTAGTTAATTTCACCACCAAACACTTCAAAAAAGGAGTGAAAAATGGGAATAACATACTATTACCAAATGACTGCTGGGGGTAAAAAACCAACAGCAGCAATAACAACAAAAACACTGCATATATTTCAGATTATAAACTCTATGCCTGTCTGTTTTCTCTCTCCCTCTGGAAATCTTTAGATTTGGTGTTTGTGAATTTGATCACATTTCAGAAATGGTATACAGTAGTTCAGTGGAATCAGGGCACAGTTTTCCCCCAGCTTCCCCTCCAGCTAAATGCAGATTAACAGATGGGGTTGCAGCAAGATACATATAGGAAAAAGGATTTCCTGGCCTGATGCACACAGACAAGTGTTTTATATGATGTAAATGACTTAGGGGCCTTGGCTTATCCTGTGGTCTAATTCAGACAGAACCTCCAAAAGAGTTAAAATGACTTCCCTTCCAACTGTCCTAATTTGGAAGAGATATTTAACCCTCTGTTATCCCACTTTTTCAGCTGCTTTTAAACTGTCCCAGTTTCTGTCTCTTCCTCCCACTTCCACCTATTTCATGGCAGCCAGGTTGATTTCTGGTGTTTCCAGAAGAGAGCATATAACACCTGTGCTAAAAGCTCTCCACTGGCTGCCTATTCGTTTCCGGGCACAGTACAAGGTGTTGGTTATAACCTTTAAAGCCCTACATGGCTTGGGTCCAACTTATCTCCGGGACCGCCTCCTTCCGTACGACCCTCCCCGCGCACTTCGGTCCTCTGGGAGGAATCTGTTACAGCCTATGAAAACAAGGCTGTCGGTGACGTCCCAGGGGGCCTTCTCCGCTGCTGCTCCCAGGTTATGGAATGGCCTGCCGGACGAGATCCGTCTTATTACCACCTTAGACAGCTTTAAAAAAGCTGTCAAGACGGATCTTTTCCAGCAGGCCTTTCCTGAATAACTATCCCGGCCCAAGACTTGGCTGTCCTCCCTGAGCTGTAATCAGATTTTTTTTTTTTTAAAAACTATTGTATGTTTTAATCTTTTTCTAATATATATATTTTTAATTTACTGTATGTTTTTAATCTTTTATAGTTTAATATTATTTTAAGGGGGGGTGGGCTAGGGTACTGGGACTATGGAGTTTTTATATTGTAAGCCGCCCCGATTGCGTTGCAGAGGGGCGGGATAGAAATAAATTTTTTTAATTATTATTATTACTTTGTCCTCAGCTTACTTCCATTGCTGTAGACTGAGTTCAAATGCAAAAGTAGTTTGCATTGTTAGCTCAGTGGGGGAGAGAAGATGAGGGGACAGATTCTTGTCCTTTCTTGTAGACTTAGGCAAAAGCAAACTGCTATAGCCTCTCCTAGTTTGTCTATTCTTCCTCATTACTAACTTTTACCATCTTCACCCCAGGTTGATGTTTCTTGCAGTGGTGGTACTAGGGGAGTGCAGAGAAGCTCAACTGAACCAGGTGGCACTGTCAGGGGTAGGGGCGATACCAGCCTTAGTGACGCCACAGGTTTCTTGAACACACGTCTCCTCATTTTTGTGAGTAAAATGTTGGATAGTATGTAATGAAGAAATCCAAGAAAGAAAGTGCAAAGGCAGGCTTACAGTTGAACATTACGAAAACAAAAATAATGACCACAGAAGATTTTCATAACTTTAAAGTAGATGACAACGACATTGAAATAGTTCAAGATTTTCCATACCTTGGCTCAGTCATTAATCAGAATGGAGACTGCAGTCAAGAAATCAGAAGAAGACTAGGACTGGAAAGGGTAGCTAGGAAGGAACTAGACAAGATCCTGAAGTGTCAAGATATATTATTGAATACTAAAGTTATGATGGAACATGCCATTGTATTTCCCATTTCTATGTATGGGACATCGAAGAAAGCTGATAGCAAGAAAATCAACTCATTTGAAATGTGGTGTTGGAGAAGAGGTCTATGGATTCCACTGACTACTAAAAAGAGAAATCAATGGATCCTAGAGCAAATCAAGCCTGAACTCTCCCTAGAAACCAACTGAGACTGTCATACTTTGGACATATCATGAGAAGACATGACTCACTAGAAAAGACAATAATGCTTCGTAAGGTAGAAGGCAGCAGGAAAAGAGGGAGACCCATTTCAGAGGGATAGACTCAATCAAGGAAGCCACGGACCTGTATGGAAAACCTGAGCAGAGCTGTTGATGACAGGGTGAATTGGAGGTCTCTCATTCATGGGGTTAGCATAAGTCCAAGTCAACTTGATGGCAGTTAACAACAAACGAGGAACTCCTTGATTCACCCAAAAGTATATAAAACAAACAAACAAACTAAAGGTATGAAATGTATCGAGCTCTCCTTAGATCCCAAATCCAGCAGATTTATTGCTCTGTCATTGGAATAACATGCAAGGGGTGTGTGTGTCTTGTAGCACATTTGAAATTAACTGAAGGAAATAAGTTGTAGCATAAGCTTTTGTAGACTTGGTCTACTTCCTGGTCTATGAAAGCTTATGCTACAACTTCTTTCTCTCAGTTAGTCTCAAACGTGCTACAAGATCCCCTTGCTTACTGATATTCCAGACTAACACAGCTATGTCTTTGAACTGGAATAATAGAACTGCACCATATGTTCTATTATACTCATTATACTCTATACTAGAGACATTATACTCATTCCATTTTTCTGCAGCGAAGATGGGCTTCGCTGCAGATGGGCTATACCCAAACCTTTCACTTTGGCTGGCGTTTCTGTAAATGAAGGATGGATAAAGTATGACTGTCTAGGTATTGTTGGAATGCAATGTCCAGCAACCCTAACCAGCAGAGCCAATGATGAGGAATGCTGGGAGTTTAGTCAAACAACAACTTGGAGGCCCACACCTTTCCCATGCCCATTCTAAATGTTTACTGTTTTGCTAATGCTGTGAACAAACATGGCATGCCATGGACCAACCCTAAATGCTCTTGTTGACCTGACTGGCTATTTGGCAGCAGCTTTTGTGGGCAAAAGTATTACCTCTCATCATTACCTTATTTACCCATATTCATTCTTTTAATCACTTTCCATGGTTTCTCACCTACTGCCGTCAAAACTGGTCATTTCTCTAGTCCACATCTGTAGATTTTAAGTTCCTCTTACCCTTTGGAAGGCAACAATAAGTTATTTACTATTTTCTCTCTTTTCTCATAAGCCTAAATGAACCTTTCCCAATCTGCTCTCATTTTTCTTATACCTGCAAGTATAATACTGCAGGGAGGACATCCCAATAACTGATCATAGAATTGTATTACATGTTTTACATGCTACTGAGATGTTCCAAAATAGAATTTTCTGTTTCTGTCTCCAGCCTCTTAGAGTGTTGCCTGAATAATTTATGCGGTATCAGGACCCCAGATAGATGCAGAGGCTATGCTTTACTTGTTTCTAGAATTTTGGGGGGCTGGAGGTCCAGAGCAGCCCCATTACTAAAAAGAGAGAAGTGAGGATAAACCTGGAGATCACTCCTATTGTAAAAACTTATTTCCATGTATCTATTGTCCAGATATTGTGAGATTTGCTAGAGCCAATCAGACACAGTGCTAGAGCAATCTCAAGTATCAATGAGAACTGCTGGGCCTCCTGCTCCATCCTCTTCTCTAGAATTAAGAAAGTGTTCTTGTGCAGTTAAACTAGCAGTGTGGGACATGGCAGGATGGGGTGGGGAAACATAGAGGTTTCTTTTCCTGTAATCATAGAATCACAGAGTTGGAAGAGACTACAAGGGCTGTCTAGTCCAACCCCTTGCCTTGCAGGAATACACAATCAAAGCACCCCTGACAGGTGTCCATCCAGCCTCTGTTTAAAAACTTCCAAAGAAGGAGACCCCACCATACTCCAAGGCAGCACATTCTACTGTCAAACAGCTCTTACCATCAGGAAGTTCTTCCTAATGTTTAGGTGGAATCTCTTTTCCTGTAGTTTGAATTTGACATTGATCTGTCAATACCAAGAACTACAAGTACATCAACAGGAAGGAAGGACACTTGGTGGGAAGAACAAAAGCACAGTGTCATAACATGGGGAGCCAACATGTGAGCTCCCTTAGTAAGTGTCTGATTCACTCACAGAGTTTTTGATTTGGACAAGTTCTATTTGCACATTGGAGGACTAATTCAAAGTAACTAATTACATTTGTTTTATATTCTGTTCACTCCTAAAATGTTTGACCTTGTTGCTTGTGGAACTGGATGAAACTTCTAAATATCTGCTCCACAAGCATCCCACAGTTCTTTCTCTGGGTTTTTCTTTGTGAAATGTTGAGCAAAACCCAAAAAAGTTCAAGCCCACCTTTCAAAAAGAATATAAAGTACCCCCACTTAATGTGAAGTCGAAGGCTTTCACGGCCGCATCCATAGATTTTCCTTGGTTTTTTTCCGGGCTGTGAGGCTGTGTTCTGGAATAGTTTCTTTCTGACCTTTTGCTCTGACCATTCCATGTTATTTAAGTTGAAGTTGAAAATGTTATTTAAAAACACAGAAATTCTGGACCAGGCCAACAACTATCATGTCAGAATGCACAGAGAAGCTATTGAAATGCACAAACACCTGGACAACTTCAACAGGAAAGAAGAAACCTTAAAAGTAAACAAAATCTGGCCCCCAGTTTTGAAATACAATAGAATTAAAGCTCAACACTTACAAAGGAATTCCACCCAGGGACATGGGGATTCCCAGCAGATAATGGCCCATCAACCAATCATCAGCCAAACAGACACTAATGAGCCTTGCATTTCTCTACTCAGAAACTAACCATTCAATTACACAACTTTACATATACTCCCCTACAGGGGTTCACAGCATATAAACCCCAGACACACTCCTACCCAACCATTCTCTGAGGATGCCAGCCACAGATGCAGGCAAAAGGTCAGAAAAAAACTATTCCAGAACACGGCCCCACAGCCTGAAAAAAACCCAAGGCCCACTTATATTATTAAATGAAATTTATAAGAAACAATGGCAACTAGTTTTTGGTGAAGTGTGTGCACAGACCTATGGATGCTTTGCACACTGAAAGTGACTGTAGCATGGAATGTTACATGACCCTATGAGTGACTGACCAAAAAAGGGGTGCAGAAAAGGACAACCAAAATGATCAAGGACTGCAACACTTCGCCTGTGAAGAAAAGTTAAAACATTTTGAGGTGTTTCATTTAGTTTAAACAAGGCATGAATAAGTGAAAACATGTGGCCCTCCAGATGTTCCTGGAGTTAGCGTAAAGAAGAAGTAGGGAGGCAATCCAGTATAACAACAGCAGCATATATGAGTTAAGTATAAGTCATTCAAGTGTACTATTTCCCTTCATTGGCAAGACTTTGATGTTTGGGTAGCTTCAGGTTTCTTCTGAAATCTTCTGTATCTCTGAAGAAGAGAAGCACAGGCCAGGCTTCCTCCCCTGCATTCTCTCCCATCTCCCTAGTAACCATCCTGTGCTCACTCCCATAGTGTAACCCATTCCAAATGGCTCTCCCAATAAGGTTCACCAGTTATCAAGTCTGTAGGGCTCAGAACTATATTTTTAGCAAGAACAAACACTGTGTACTACCCTTGAGTCAGGGTTCAAGGACAGGGAATGTGTACCACCCCATGTTGCTGTGCTACAACTCCTACCATCCTGGCTGTGCAGTGTTGGATTGTTGAGAGTGTTTCTTGAACAAAACTGAAGGCCATGTGGTTTTCATTTTTGGTGCAGCACATGCTTGATCTTCTTTCCGGCCTGTACACAACAGGCTGTCTTGAAAGACACTACATATGGCAGAATTAGCTAACAAATTTAATGCTGCAAAGCCTGTGGCAGGGGGGTAGGGAAGCAGAGAATATCAACCTAATTGCTGAAGTCCTTGTCAAACTTTAAACTTCTGTATATAAGGCATTTCTTAGACTTCCTTTGCTGAAATTTGTATGGATTTGACGTGGATCAGGATCATTCTCAAACCGACCTCTCCTATGCTACCAAGTTGAATATCAATCTGTTGAGGTGTTTTCTGAGGCTAATCCATGGAACCAACTGCCCCTCTCCCATTTCTGGTTTTTAATGCTAGGATGCAATTCATCTGACCTTTCCTTGATATGAGGCCTCAGTTTGGACCCTGCAATTTTCTTTAGGTGGGAGGGGGTAAAAACATCAAATGTGTTTATAATCCGGTTCAGTGAAATCAGAGGTGTTGTCTAAACAGCGAAAATATGCCTCATGGAATGTGAAGAGAATGCTGTATGTTTTAATGGGATTCCGCATCATTTCACCATATTGTAAAGGAGCCCCCCCCGAATGCTATATACTCGTTTGCGGCTTTTCCTGTATTTTTTGGAAAATCAGTGAGGGGAATGTGCATTCCTGTTCATTGGGACAAGGAGCTACATTCATTTGCTTTCCCAATATGAGCAGATGATTAGTTGGACGAGCACAGGGGCGGAGCTTCCTAACAAGGCGAGCACTTGGAACCTCCATGTGGGATTTTCGCCTTAGCACGTGTACGTGTGTGCCAAGGTGATAAAACGGGGTGTTGTATTTCCCCCCCTTTTTTTTTTAAGGTGAAATATCACTCCAGTGCACATTGGATATAGTTTTTTTTAAAATGTTCAGTGGTGGCAAATTGAGGTAAGTAAAAAAGCGAATAATTCACTTGTGGCTGCCATCTGGAATCGCAGGCATGCCTGTTTGCCAGCAGACGTGGATAGCTTCACATGCCTGCAATCTGCAAAAAAAATCCATTAAGACAAATAGCAGCTTCTGTGAAGTGCCATTACTTCAGAGCAATCCGGGTGTTTTTTCTTCTCTTCTTCTTCTTCTTCTTCTTTTTTTTTTTTTTGCCTTGTATAGACAAGCCTTCAGTTTTCATTTTTAGAAGAATCAAGAATCTGTCTGTTGGGAATACTTTAGTTGTAGATTCCTGCTGTGTCAGGGGCTGAACTTGATAACTTGGGGCCACGGCTGACTCTAGGTTTTTCTGTGATTTTAGCCCTCATGGCTGCCAAATTATATTTCTAAGTGTGCAGGCAATGTTTCCTGGAATTTTAAAAGCCAGAGAAGAGGCTGGTAGCACAATCCTGTATGTGCAGGGGGTTGGACTGGATGGCCCTCGTGGTCTCTTCCAACTCTACAATTCTATGATTCTATGATTCTATGATTCTATGACTCAGCTCCCAGCAGTCGTAGCTAGCCTAGCCAATAGGGAGGAATGCTACAGTCAGAGTAACATCTAGCGGGCTGCATGTTGCAGAAGTGAAAAGGAATTTTAGTAAGCTAGCACTCATCAGAAGCTTCAGGCACTCTAGAATAAAGAAAGACCGGTTGAATTACCTAGCTATCTTGTCCACTGAATGTACATTTGCAAGAAAAATTTTTGGGGTGGGGGCGGGGGAGAGGCTAATTCATGAAAAATAAAGCTTTCAAGTTAATTGGCCTAATATTAGCATAAGATTCATGATGCTAATTAGCATAAGAAAACCCAAGTCACTGACACGCTAATCATTTTATTAATGACCCAAACATTACACAACAGCAAACTTGTAAGACTCTCAGGATGGGTTTTATAATTAAACAAAAGTAATGATGTCTGGAATTTTTCAGCCAAAAAAAAAAAAAAAGAAGGATATTTTAATAATTTAATACTCTGTAAGTATGGGATGTGTGACTGTGGGGTCAGCGTGGGATGAGGATCTACAGTACAAGGCTGTTGTTGTGTGCCTTCAAGTCATTTTTGACTTATGGTGACCCAGAGGTGAATCTGTCCTGGGGATTTCTGAGGCTGAGAGTACGTGACTTGCCCAAGGTCATCCAGTGGGTTTTCATGGCCAAGTGGGCATTTGAACCCTGGTTCCCAGAGTCATAGTCCAACACTCAAACCACTACACCATGCTGGCTCCTAATTCAAGGGTGCAATGGGTCCCCCCCCCCAACCACATGCTTTGGCCCTTTATACTGCTATTGCTCCCTTTCCCAGCTCTTCCCAAGTCTAGACTTATTTTAAAGTCATCCTCCTAGCTGAAATAAATCTAAGGAGAAGGTGGATCTTGCCCTGGTTTATGAAGCCTGTCTGAGTAAGTTGTTAGTCCTGGATATGAATGTTGGAGACAATACAAGATGTAAATGAAAAACATATACGGGCTTTCTAACCACATTAGAAGGGTTACTCCTTGCCTGTCAGGCTCAATAAATCCTCTGCTTCAGACTTTGACAAAGCAGCTGTTGCTATGCCAAGCTCCTCCTCTCTTCTCCCATAATACCACCTATTGGAACCTGACCACTCTCTGCCTCCCTTGAATTATACTACTTGCCACTCTGCTGTGTCAAGAACTTGACCCAAGATCTATTCTCTCCAATATTTCACAGATGAAAATAGGGTGACTGTTGTAAGACTGTAAGAGCAAGAGACATGCTGGGCCAGACCAATTGCCTATCCAGTCCAGCGTTCTGTTTCCAGAATAACCATTCAGATGCATGTGAGAAGCCCCCAAACAGGACATATTCTCATGGCTGTGTGCCTTTAAATTGTTTCTGGCTTATGGCGATTCAAAAATGCACCTATCATGGGGTTTTCTTGGTAAGATTTGTTCAGAGGGGGTTTGCCATTGCCTTCCTTTGAGGCTGAAAGAGTGTGACTTGCTCAAGGTCACCCAGTAGGTTTCCATGGTCAAGTGGGGATTTGAATCCTGGTCTCCAACACTCAAACTGCTACACCACACTGGCTAAGGATATGAATGCAGTGAAATCCCACCATTCGTATACCTGGACAACTGATATTGAGAGATATGCTGCCTTTGAAACTAGAAATGATAACAGAGGAGATTTTCACACGGGGCCAAAATGCCCCGTTACTGCCCCGCTACCTCCTCTCCCATTCCTGCCACGGAATAACATAAATCTTTCACACACTCACCTTAATTCCGCAGCAGGAACGGGCTCCCCCTCCCCTTGCTGTCTGGCTGTAAATGCAGCCGTTGTAAGGCTGCTTTTACGACCAGCTGTCTGAAACGTTATCACGTTATCACGTGATAACACCGGACGGTAAATTTAAAAAATAAAACTCCCCCAAACATAAAATCAGTTCACCAAGCACAAAAACACTCTTTAAATCACATAATCAAAACAGGGAGGGTAAAATAAAGGGTGCCACTTACCTGGATGTCCAGATCGTACCAGGAAGTGCTCGGAATGGACCTCCCCTCTGTGGCTGTCATTTTGGAACAGGAACGGGGCTCCTGTTCGCACACCCGTGATTTCATTATAACAACGGAACGGGAGGTCTATTCACGATGAAAAATCGTTATTACATTGTTCTGGAACAGTCACGGGAGTAGGATGGATGCAGGACAGAACGGGGTCAGCGTCGTCCGAAAGGGAAAACCTTTCCCGACCCTGTTCTGTTCCTGCCACGGGATATATAGCCCGTGTGAAAATCTCCATAGCCACTGGTAGCTGTCTCTTCATAAATCTCTGTTTAAAGCTTTCCAAGTGTGTGGTCCTCACAACTACTTTTAGTACTAAGTTCCATAGCTGAATTCTGTGCAAAGTATAGTATTATTTATCCAGACCAGCCTTGACCTCCTACACTTGATGTCCTCTGGCATAGCAAACTGGATGAAGAAAATATAGACCAAAACAGCTGGAGACCACTATGTTAGGGAAATCCCAGACAATCCTTGAATGCTGATGTTTAGTACTACAGTTGTCCCTCCACATTCACAGATTTGGCATTCATGGTTTTAAGTATTCACGGTTTGAAAATATTCTTTAAAAAATAATAATCCAAAAAGCAAACCTTGATTTTGCCATCTTATATAAGGGACACCATTTTGCTACGTCACTGCATATAATGGGACTTGAGTATTCACGGATTTGGGTATTCACGGGAGGTCCTGGAACCAAACCCCAGTGAATGTGAAGGGACAACTGTATACCTGTTTTTTAATGCAATCTCTGCCTGATAATACCTGTATCTCATCTGCTGTAGCACATTAGTTAATTAGATGAAAGATACATTTTAAAGATGCCTCTTAAAGTCCAAAGCTGATTGTGTTCAGTCAACCAAAGACCTTATTGTAATGGGCTGCCAATTAAATGATCTGAATTGTTTCTCTGCATTTGAATGAATAGAAGGGGAACAATTTGGCATCCAGATAGATTCATAATAGCCCAAAATTCTAATTCCAGCATTCATCTAAATGGACAATCATTACACTTGAGTTTTCAGATCTGAAAATAATAACAGAAGTTATATATCCTTAAAACAGCTCTGCAAGGGAGACCCGTATTAGACCTACATTGGCAACAGTGGCTGAGGCAGAGACTGGCTTGTCCAATATGAGTTGGAAAAGACACTCTGAGATGAGATTAGAATGAGAGACGTCCTTGTCCACAACCCATGCTCTTTTGCAGAATTCATTTCCTGTTTCTGTGCCTGCTATCAGAACAATGAATAATGCAAATAATGCCCCCCCCCAAGGTGTAACATCTCTAGAAACTGCTAGAGGAAGAAAGGATAGTAGAATAGCTTCAATGAAGAAAGACAACAGGAACAATTAAAGGAAGCTCCTTAGGTGGCACAGTGGTTAAATGCCAGTACTACTGCCACAATGTTGTGAGTTCAATCCTACAGGGCTTCAAGGTTGACTCAGCCTTCCATCCTTCCATAGGTTGGTAAAATGAGTACCCAGCTTGTTGGGGGCAATTAGCTAACACATTATAAACTGCTTAGGGAGTGCATTGGGCTGATAAGTGGTATACAAATATAAATGCTATTGCTATTGCTTAGTTGGCCCAAATAGTCTAAAGGCACCAGATCCCATCTGATCTTGGAAGCTAAACAGGGTCAGCTCTCATTAGTACTTGGATGGGAGTACCAGGTGCTGTAGGCTATACTTCAGAGGAAGGAATTGGTAAAATATCTCTGAATATTCCTTTCCTAAGAAAAGCCAAAGAAATTCATAGGATTGCCGTAAGTCAACAGACGACTCGGGCTGCTGACACACTGCAGAAATATTGCAGTTTGACACTTTTTAACTATCATGGCTGCATCCTACGGAATCCTGGGATTTGTAGTTTGTTGTGACACTAGAGCTCTCTGTCAGAAAAGGCTAAATATCTCACAAAACTACAAATTCCAGAATTCCATCGCATTGAGCCATGGCAGTTAAAACGGTGTCCAACTGCATTATTTCTGCAATGTGTCAGCAGCCTTGGACATACATACCTCCCTTCTTATACTAACAGTTGTATACGTTTCCTCCATCTGTGCTACCATTACCTATTATGATTGTCATTGGCTCTCTCCCTCTCCTTAGGCAGACAGGAGATGGTTTGGATTGGAAATGCATGTGAAGCACCCCCCACTTTGTCCTTAGTACAATTAAGCTACAGAGATCCTAGCAAGTGCATTATAACTGTATTTTGATTTGTGAAGGGTGCTCAGTGAAAACTGCCCCCTGCAACCATTCTTATATTAAGAACGAATCTGCCCCTTTCTCTCCTTTGTCCCCAAATGACAGCAAACCACTCATAGTTCCTTTATCTAGTAAGCATTTTGTAGTCAGTTGGTTGATTTGCACATATGGTACACCGTGCAGAAGCCTTTTTGAAAGCATAAGGCCCTAGAATAGAGCTCTCAGTGGAATTTTGGCAACCAGCACGTCTAACAGATTATTTTTAAAAATAGGCTGGGGAAAAATGCCCCCAGTGACAGCTGGAAGCCTGCTCTAAATTGGGATTAAAATGGATTTTGCTTTGTATAACATTTAGCCTAAAACAAATGGCACCACTAATGACATTAGCATGGCCAACAGCTTCTGCTTATTAGGCAGCTCTGTGACTTGGGCACTGCAAGGAATCCCTCCAGGGCTTAATAAGGCTTATTGGCCTCATGTTATTACTGTAACAGCATGGCTCCTTGAGCTCCAAGCCAAAGAGATCAGAGAACAAAAAATGATTCGAAGCTCAGCAAGAAGATGACAAAAACAAACTTATTTAATTTGTTTTAAATTTGGTTCTATGTGCGACCTTGGGCCAGCCACTTAATTTCATTGGCTCGCCATCTTTTAAGATGGGCATGAATTATAGTTCCTTGGCCTGTTTGGCTTATAAGGCTTTAGGGCAAGGATTGTTTCTCACTGGAGCTGAACTAAGCATTAAGAGCAAAGTTCAGAATCATCAAAACTAGCAATTTAGATTGCCTTAATCTGGGTACAGTCTTCCTGATTTGAATAGTCTGCTGGAAAACCTCTGGCTGTTGCTTAATGAACTAAAAGGCCAAGAGATTATGGAATATGTTGAGCTGAAGAACTGGTAAAGCAAAAATCCAGGGCTGGCCCAAGACATTTTACTGCCTGAAGTATAGCAGCCAATGATGACTCTCCCCCACCCAGGTTATTTTGACAGGTGAGACAGAAATCCCACAAAAGCTTCTCCTGGTAGTTTTTAAAAAAATAAAAATAAATAACAGTTTGCTGCCCTTTAACAACATTCCAAATCTGCTTTACTTTGCCTAATGTAAGCCAACAAATCTGTGGAGATTTTCACACAGGGAAAATATTCCCCGGAGAAATTGGGACAGAAAGATTTCTTTACCGGAAGCAGTGCTGTGGTTTGCACGCCCATTTGCCTCTCCCGATATGTCGTCATCGTCACGCTGGATTATTTTTTCCCTCTTTTAGAATATTTTATTAACGGCGAACTCCCGTTAGTAAAATATTCCGGAAGAGGGAAGAAATAACCCAGCATGATGACGACGGCATATCGGGAGAGGCAAATAGGCGTTCGAACCGCGGCACTGCTTCTGGTAAAGAAATCTTTCTGTCCCGATTTCTCCGGGGAATATTTTCCCTGTGTGAAAATCTCCTGTGTTTTGACCTTGCAGTCACATTTCATCCAGTTTTTAGCACACTCAAGATTATCTGTGCAATAATTACAATGATGTTTTATACTATTTAACAGGCACAACACAAATTTAGGTCAGAGGCATATAACATTCCAAGCTGACATCCTCAAAAGGGCTGCAACTCACAAAGCTGTCAAGGTGTACTTTTAAACTCTCAGTATTATTCACTAAATAGCAAAGCCTTGTTTGTTCTCTGATTTGTACCAGCTCTATACACAATGGGGAACATTCTCTACTGAGCAGGGTATTTCACACATATAGCAGTCTTAGGATCATAGAATGGGTTTGGGATAGTTCGTATAAATATTATGAACCCAACACTGTATCACTTGGCAGAGCCAGCTTGGCCTAGTTGTTTTGAGTGTTGGGCTAGAATTCTAGGAGATCAAGGTTCAAATCCCACCTTGGCCATTGAAATCCACTGGGTGACCTTGGGAAAATTGCACCCTCTCAGCTGAAGAGGAAGGCAATGACAAACCCCCACTTAGAAAACCCTGTGATAGGTTTACCTTAAGGTCTCCATAAGTCAGAAATGCAGTGGCTCCTCTTCGTCTTGGAAAGATGTGACCAGTGGGGTGCCACAGGGTTCTGTCCTGGGCCCAGTGCTATTCAACATCTTTATCAATGACTTAGATGAGGGAATTAGGGGCATACTTATCAAATTTGCAGATGACACCAAATTGGGAGGAGTAGCTAATACCCTAGAGGACAGGATCAAAATTCAGAATGACCTGGATAGACTGGAGAGCTGGGCCAAAGCTAACAAAATGAAATTCAATACGGAGAAATGTAAAGTACTGCATTTAGGGCGGAAAAATGAAATGCATAAATATAGGATGGGAGAGACCTGGCTGAATGAGACTATGTGCGAAAGGGATCTAGGAGTCCTAGTAGACCACAAGTTGAACATGAGCCAACAGTGTGATGCGGCAGCTAAAAAGGCCAATGCAATTTTGGGCTGTATCAATAGAAGTATAGTGTCTAGATCAAGGGAAGTAATAGTGCCACTCTATTCTGCCTTGGTCAGACCTCACTTAGAATACTGTGTCCAGTTCTGGGCACCACAATTCAGAAAGGATATTGACAAATTGGAGCGTGTCCAGAGAAGGGCAACTAAAATGGTGAAAGGTCTGGAAACCATGCCTTATGAGGAGAGACTTAGGGAGCTGGGTATGTTTAGCCTGGAAAAAAGACGGTTTAGAGGCGATATGATAGCCCTGTTTAAGTATTTGAAGGGATGTCACGCTGAGGATGGAGCAGGCTTGTTTTCTGCTGCTCCAGAGACTGGAACACGGAGCAATGGGTGCAAGCTCCAGGAACAGAGATTCCACCTCAACATGAGGAGGAACTTTTTGACAGTCAGAGCTGTTCGGCAGTGGAACACACTCCCTCGGAGCGTGGTGGGGTCTCCTTCCTTGGAGGTCTTTAAACAGAGGCTGGATGGCCATCTGTCGGGGATGCTTTGATTGTGATTTCCTGCGTGGCAGGGGGTTGGACTGGATGGCCCTCGTGGTCTCTTCCAACTCTGCAATTCTATGATTCTATGATTCTATGATTCTATGAACAACAAGAAGTATCACTTGACATATAGGAGCAATCATGGGTTGCCTTCCAAAGCTTCCAAAGAATTGTTTTGCCCAGTCCAATTCCCAAGTTGGAATTGGCTGGACAATTCAGAGACTGTTTTACCAGATCGGTTTCCTCATGAGGAAGAAATATTGGAGAGATCTGTAATACCCATTTATTGATTAATATACAAATCGGGGATTCTGAGCAGACAGGCAGTCAAGCAGTGTTAGTTATCACATAATATCACTCTTGCAAGAGTAATATAGTGGTCTAAGGTTACTTATAGCCAGCAAATGTCACACACTCATGCTCTGTGTGGTTGATATTCCAGGGCCTCAGAATCTCAGCTGTCTAAGGGCCAAACCATACATTATGTTTGCTATTCTACATGATTGCTATTCTCACATCTGGTTTTTAAAATTTCAACTATTAGGCTAACTGGTTAGGATTGAGACAGTGGCACACCCATAAAATGAAGTGAACCTCCCTTCCCTTTGCAGTGGTGGCTTCAGTAGGGAGGTATATCCCCTCTGGGCTTTAGTCTGAACTTTAAAGGAGTTATCCAAGGTTCTGAAACTTTTTTGGGGACAGTGTTCAGCACTTTGAATGGGTCTTTTAAAAACTCAGACTAAAACCAATATGGAACCACCATTCCAATCACATGGGAGCCACCAGAGGCCACTGACCTTCTGAAGCTTGTACTCACTTTGAGAGGGAAGTACAACTTGGTGATAACAACAGCACCCAACACAAGAAAATAGTTTTCATTCCAGGGGAAGGGATTTAATTAGGATCACAGCATGGGAGAGGAGGTTTAAAGCATTACCCCATGCACTAGTCCTTGTATCAGAGATGGGCAAACTTCCAGGGGTTAGGGGGCTGTATTGTACCTTCAAGGGGCCTTGGAAGGCCTCATCTCTGCCAGATCCAAATTATTTTTCACTTGGCCCCAAATGCCTCCTAATCCTTCCCAGGGTGTATAGGAGGGCAATTTTAGGCCCAGAGATGACCCCCCCCCCGACAGGAAGTGACCAAAAAGTCAATTTCCAGGTCACCTTCTGTTGAAAAATAAAAGTCCTCTTCAGGACCTAAAATGGCCCAGGAAGACAAAAACATGGCAAATTTGCACCCCACAACCATGGGGGGGGGTGTTCATAGGCATTTTGAGCCAAACCGATGAGGGATGTTTGGGTCTGGCCAAAATCAGGGGTGTCAGGTCAGGGCTCCTGAGATTTTAGTGACAAATTCAGAGACCTAGGGACCACCCCTAGTGATGTCATGGGAAGAAGGCCCTGATGACATCATTAAGCATGCTGTCTTATGCCTCAGCCACAGTTGCACAGAGTACACCACTGAAATAAAAAAGACCAGGTCTAACAAATGAAGAAAATATACATGCATACACTTTTTAAGGCAGTGCTCAAGGACTGGAGAAGAGGGGCCAGGCTCTGAGATATGGTAACCCTAATCAAACTGCCCAACAGGTACTATTCATTAAGAACAAACACCTAGGTACACTATTTTCTATCCCTGACAACCATCATGCCTTATTTGACTGTATCCTGCTACCCACTGTTAGTAAAAATAAATTCACACCACATCTTCACAAGCACCACCTATTCTTAACATGGGCCTTGTTTACACTAGTGAAAATCCCTGAATCCCCCCTGAATCTAGCCCAATAATGCCACACAACATGCAACCCTATCTGAATCAGACTGGGGTATACCACCTAAGTCTGGGTTTTAGAAAACTTGCAGTTCTCTCCAGAGTTTGCGGGAAACGCCAGAGAAAATTGTACGTAAACAAAGGATCTGCACTGGATTGGGGGTGGGGGTGGGGAGGGAGGACAATTGCTGCCTGATAGGCACCACCATTTCCCCCCCCCCCTCATGAAACTGCCACTGCTGGGTCTGCCCTCCCAGCGCATGGCAACTTGTTCTGATCTGAGGATGCTGGGAAGGCAGAGCCCTGTGTGTGGCCGCTTGTTCTGACCTCAGGATGCTAGGAAGGCAGAGCCCTGATGCAGTCACTCTTTCTGAGGTCAGAGTGAGTGACTGAACTGGGTGTAAAAATCCAGATGAATCAGATTTGGGCTTCGGCCAAGGTGTGGCACTTAAATCTGGGCCAGAGTAACCTGAATTTCATCTGGCACAGCTCTGGGCCAAAGTACAAACCAATTCTCTGGGGATTGGTTCTAGGGGGCCCTGTGGATACCAAAAACCATGAATAATAGTGAACACCATTGAAAATAATGGGACTTCCGGTTTAAAATACCATAGAGTTGCCTTGGAGGACCTAGAAAATGGCTAGAGAGGACATATTTTTTAGGAAGACTCAATGGTAGGTATGCTGTTTTGTGTCACGTGGATAATTGAATAAATGGATAATGAATCAGTGGATACAGGGGTCCTACTGTAGTCTGAATTTCAATAGGATTTTTACCCCCAGTGTAGGACAAGCTTCTAGTTGAAAATCCTACAGCTGTTCTCTGAATGATATCATTCAGAGAACAGTTCCATCTAATACAAGACTGGGCCAAGTGCAGAACAACAGATGATATTGAATTGGAATTGCCAGTATTCCTTACTACTGGCTATCCTGGCTAGGGCTGGTGGGAGCTGTGTCCAACAACATCTAGAGGGTTACACCTCTGATCTAATAGAAAGAGGTGTGTATGTCTGTGTAAAAGATCATATTAGATTAGCTAGGTTAAGCTAATTAGGGACAGGAAAGGTTCAATAGTGACAAAAGAGACTCCATGCTAGGAAATGTATGTGGTCAGGCGGGGTGTCTGCTTTAGAACTTCTGGAAATGTGGGGACAATATTTTTTTTAAATAAAAAGCAAGTGGGTACAGCAGTTGCCTTTGTAAATAATAAAACGAGCTCATGTCAAAATAAATCCATTAACCTTTAAGATGCTGAATATTTTGTGGTTAGGACATAATGGCTTCATTCGCGCCCAATGACATGTGTAAAGTTATTGTTTATCACACACACTTTGCGCTGTCATTTTTAGAGCATTATTTGTGTATGACAGCACACATGTATAGTTCTTCTGTGTCCTCCACCCCGGGGTGCTATTAGGAAGAATTCTGAAATGTTACAAATGATGTTACAAATGATGATACACATATCAGTTTCACTATGCAATCACAAGGCAAACAAGAATTATAATGAAGGTACAACTTGTTTGAAAATAATGCTTTGTGTGTTATGATTTTGATTGTTTGCCACTGTATTATTGATCTTATAAAAATATATATGTGCAGAATGAAAAGCAAATAAAAAGTCTTAGGACTTTATCAGAAAAGCCCCTTTAAATGTTCTTTTGCTGGCATTTTGCTTTTATGCCAGCAAAAGAACACCCCCCACCACACTTATGTTCTCTCCCAGCAGAAGGTTTCCCCAGCAATGAAGAAGAAGTGAACAAAACCCCGTTTACTTCCTCCTTTGAAATCCCACAAGACTTCATTGTGCGGGAAATTTAAAAATTTAAAAATAAAACAAAAAATAAAACATAAAAAGATATATCAAGCACATACACATAGTTAAAAACTTCCAAGTAAACTGGGGAGGGTAATAAAAAGTTTGTCACCTACCTGGATGTTGCGATCTCACCCGGAAGTGTTCTGGCTGGTCCGACCATTCACGAGTAAGTATGTGAAAAAAACAAGATGTGAGGTTACATATGCTGGCTATGCCGGCAAAAAACAGCACAGCTGATCTATTGACGGCTTGTGCCATCAATAAAATAAATAGGGTTAAGGACAAGACATAAACGTGAAAGGGCGATATTGTCTGGTACGCGCACCCTCTCATGTTTATGTGGTGTTGTTATGATACCATATTTAGTGCATCCGATAAAGTTCTTAGATTCCATCTTAGCAAAGCTGGGAGCTGTAGTCCCACAAAGTCAGGTTTCCAAGCTTTCCCACAAAGTCAGGTTTCCAAGGTCTCAGATAGTTGGGGTAATGCTTATCATACCTCTTCCCTGAATGTATGGGGCTCTTTAAAAACTTCCTTGCTGAGTAAGCCATCCATCCACAACATCTCCTTTTTCTGCCTCTTTAAGAAGGAGCCAGTTTCCTTTATACATTATATGTATGAAGCCCTGGGCAGAGCATGCTCTGCCCTTCATGACAGAATAATCAGCAGCAGAGTTGAAAATTGTTCTAATTGCTGAGTGCAGGCTTCCCCACTGAGCCCAGCCTTATGGAGAGATGTCCTTTCCCACCCTCCTCCAACTTCCTCTGTTGCTGGGAAGGTTAATTAGCGGAAAGCTCAACATCATCTCCTTTGATCTCCCAGGCTCGATTCATTCATGTTCAAAAAGAGCCAATGGTAAAAGCCAAGAGGATCCTAAAATTTTATGTTAGTCAACCCCCTCCCCCAAATCTGCTCCCTAGCCCCCCATCAAGTTGGCTTGTTCAGAGATGGATGGATAAATGCAACATTACTGTGCTCTTTTCAGTAAAGTGCAAGGCAGGGTTCCATGAAAGATTCATTTGCTCTTTCTTCTTTAACATAACAGGAAGGGAAGGAGTGCATATCTCTGAGCTGTTAGGAGCTGTGACATAAAGGATCCCACCAAGAAGGATGGCATTTGTATCTTTTTGATATTGCATGGAAGGCATCAAAGGAGGACCTCATGTCCTGTGGCAATCTGAGAGTGTTATCTTTCCATGCAAATGACATCTGGCATTAAGCAAAGCCTGGAAATGTTACTTTTTTTGGACCTCAACTTTGAGAATCCCCAGCAAGCATGGTCAAAAATGTAAGTTTCTCAAGCTATGGGCAGCACTGGTGTGTGTGTGTGTGTGTGTGTGTGAGAGAGAGAGAGAGAGAGAGAGAGATTGAGAGCGAGCGAGAGAGTACCAATACAAATTACTGGGCCATGATGGTCTGGAAGTGAGCCTAGGGTCTATGTTGCCTGTGTTTTTCTCTTTCTCAGTACAGTAGGACCCCTGTATCCACTGATTTATTATCCACTGATTCAATTATCCATGGGACACAAAACAGCACACCTACCATTGAGTCTTCCTAGAAAATGTGCCCTCTCTAGTCATTTTATAGGTCCTCCAGGCAACTCTATGGTATTTTAAACAGGAAGTCCCATTATTTTCAATGGTGTTTACTATTAATTACTCACAGTTTTCAGCATCCACTTTCCCCCCACCCTCCCCAGAACCAATCCCCAACAGATACAGGGGTCCTTCTGTACTATAATTATTTGTCCATTCTTTTAAACATCTATGGCAAAACTGGTGAATTTCAAATAAAATAATAATGACATTCAAAATTTGAAATCCTGTGTAAAGATTTTTAGCTGGTCCACTGGCTGGGCCAGGACAGGAAGGTGGGTTCCTTGGAAATTGCTCCCGCAGACACCAAATGAAGCAGTCGGATTGTGGGAGTGAAGGAGGAAAGTCCTCCTGCCTCTAGCTGAGCCAGGCTCCAGGCTGCTCCAGGTGCTGCAAACCCTCCTGTTTTCCCCAGCACTCACCCTATCAAATGACCACCTTGCTGTCTTCCCCAGCTTACCTGTCTGCTCGTCTTCCTGCTTCCTGGACAGCTGTGGGTGTGCCCACTAGGAGGGCCACATGCAGCAAGTCTCCAGAGCCTCTGCCTGGGGTGCAGGAAATCAGGGAGTGAAGGGAGGAGAAATAGAGTCCCTTCCTGAGACCCCTCCCCTTTCTGCAGAGTCAGGAGATGATTTCCTGCTTGGGCCAAAAGCAACTACCTCAGTTCAGAGAAGTGTACAGCAGGCCAGCCCATATTCAACCACCAGTGGCACTTCCTGTTTCACTGAACAGCTGGGGATCCAAATGTTCTTTTTGGATTGTTAATTGCCCTGACACCCCCCACTCTTGTAATACCTCAATAATTGGCAATATTTAATAAATTGGCTTATTATAGGCACTCCACATGGTTAACAGTAGACCAGGGACTCCTAAACATAAGGAATCAAAGTTTGCTCAGAAAAACTAATACAGTAGCTTGTTAAAGTTCCTAAAAGACACACCCAGGCAAGAATTACATGAAATCCCCTGGAACTGATAAGTTAGGGAGATAATGGGCTAATTCTTCCTGGGTATCTGTGGAAATGGGTCATTCAATAATGCCATTAAGGTAGCTGGACACTCTTTGCTTGCAAAACTGGTTTTTCCTCACACCTTTTCCTAAAACAATAGAGATTTGCCTGTGACACATCCGTTTTAATGTTTCAACCATTAGTGATTATTAACACATCCAGAGAATCCATTGTCTAATCCTGGGAAACTCTGGCAGACATTGTATTCCACTCAAACTCACCCCTTCAGGGGGAAAATCAACTATAAATATCACCCCAAAATGTCCCCAAAGTGTCCACAGTTCCTCTTCATACCTCCATGCTGCCAGTTTGCTACATGACCCTCAGAATGATATTCTGAGCTCCTCCTGCTACACGAATCTCTGCTCTTCAGATGGGTACAGTATGACCCTTCTGTAGGAGGAGTGAGTCTAAAAATAAAAATGTATTAAAAAATTCCAGGGATCTAGCCCTTTTAAAAACAATAAAAATATCTTCTTTAAAAAGGAGTTAAAAATCATTTACTTTCAAATTCATGCAGAGTGCCACTTAAGAATGCAGACAAGCTCAATTAACGTTTAAAAGTGTATTCAGAGGTCTGTGGTCTGATCTGATCACCCATTGAATTAGACTCATTACAAAACAAAGGAGTCAGTTTAAAAATGCAAATCAAAAGTTTACTGAAGGTATATCAATCTCAATCTACATACTAAAACAAACTTTAAAAAGAGTGTTCCTAACTAATTAGGAGGATTTAGGGTAGAAAGACTCACCCAGCCTTTAGCGGTAGAAGGCTGCATGGTGAATATCATGGCATAGCATCATAGCAGCAGCATGGCATCCATGGCTAGGACAAAGATGGCTAAGATAAGATGGCTACAGCCGCATGGAGACTCTAACTTAAAAGAGAACTTGCACACAGAGCAATAAAATTTAAATTAGGTCATGTGTTGAGTGACCCAGCGCTCCAGTTGGCTGGAAGTGCCCAGTGAAATAAGAGAAAGGGAGTTTGGGAGAACAGAAGCATGCAGGGAAAAATTCCTAGACTTATCTTAGGATGTGAATGGGGTACACAAGATTGCTTTAACATTACAATAATTATTCCCCACATACTACATTTCCCCTTCTCAATCGTAGGGTACTCGATGAACAATCTTCATTTCTTCTCGTAGTCTCAGGAAACTGTCCTTAGGAAGAGGCTTCGTTAAAATATCAGCTATCATTTCTTCTGAGTTGCAGTACTCCAGTTGAACAAGTTGACTCTGGCACATCTCTCTCACCTTGTGGAAAGCAATGTCTATGTTCTTCTTCAGAGGCTTGTCACTCTGAGAAATTTTCATACAGCTTTGATTGTCTTGCATCAAAATGGTTGGCTTGGGTTCCTCTATCCCAAGATCCAGAAGCAAATTCTGCAGCCATTTGATTTCATCACAAGCTGTTTTCGCTGAGATGCACTCAGCACCTGTGGAACTATTTGCCACTGTACTCTGCTTCCGACTTGTCCAACTTACTGCTCCACCACCGTAAAAGATGATGTTTCCACTGGTTGACTTTCTCTCCACTGGATCGTTGCCCCAATCAGCATCTGCATAGGCAATCAGTCGTGGCTTGTCACATGCTGGCAGCATCAGTTTGAAGTCAGCAGTCGATTTTAAATATCTTGCAATTCTTTTCACTGCAGTAAAATCTCAAAGAGTATGAGAATTAACCATTCTACATAAGATGCCAACAGCATTTGCAATATCAGGTCTAGTGAAATTCACTATGTACAGAAGTTTTCCAACTGCAGTTCTGTACTTTTCACTGTCTCTCAAGGGTTCAGATGCCTCATTGTTCTTTAAGAAAACTAATTCCATTGGAGTTAGAGCATCTTTTGCATCTTTTAAGCCAAGACAGTCCAGAAGATCTATAATCTTTGTACTCCAAGATAGTGTGAGATGTCTCCCAGACTTTTAATATCTATTTCTTTCTGGAGATTCAGGAGTATCTCTTGACTATCTGCTTTGTCTTGACTGCACAGAATCAAATCATCAACATAACTTGCAATGTAAGTCCATCTATTGTTTCTGAACCTTTTGTAAACACATTGGTCAACAGTGCCTGGAGTAAACCCTTCTTTGATAAGGAGCTGATTTAACTTTTCGTGCCATTTCTTGGCTGCTTGTTTTAATCCATACAAGCTTTTCTCTAGTTTACACACTAGATGCTCGTTTCCAGGTACTTCGAGTCCTGTAGGCTGTTCCATGTACAGTTCCTCATCTAGATCTCCATAAAGAAATGCTGTTTTCACATCTAGGTGTTGTACATGCATTTTCTTGGAAGCAGCAACAGCCAATAAGGTTCTAATAGTTGTGTGTGTAACTACTGGGGAGAATGTTTCATGAAAATTTTCTCCAAATTGCTGATTGTAACCTTTAGCTACAAGTCTGGCTTTATATCTTTCAGTCTCCCCGTTTGCATTTTGCTTTGTTGTAAAGACCCATCTGCAGCCAATTGTCTTCTTGCCTTTTGGCAATTCTGTCAAAGTCCAAGTTTTATTCTTGTATAAAAATTCCATTTCCTCCATTGCTGCTTTCACCCATTTCTCAGAATCAGACTTTGGCATTCCTTTGATCTTCTGCCAGTCAGAGGGTTCCAGAAGGCTTTCCCCTGTGGCTAGGTAGGAGAATCTCAAAGGAGGCACTCCCCTGTTACCCCTCGCAGATTGTCTCACCTGGACTTGAGTTCCTGGCTCTGCTCGTGGCACGCCATCTGGTCCTCCGTCCTCCGGTAAGTCCTGGGCTGAGGGAGCCCCTTCTGGATGCGAAGCACTTGCAGGAGGGTGAAAGAGCTGCACACGCTGTAGCTGCTGGTGAGAATCAGGGTCTTCTTCCACTGCAAACACATCTGAATAGAAATCTTTGTTTGGATTAGAATTAAATTGAGGTCTTTCATCAATATAAACAGCACTTGTTATTCTCATTGTGCGTCCATCAGGGTTTAAGATTTTGTAAGCACCAATTCCCTCTTCACTTCTACAGTCCAGTTTGTCTCTTTTCTGTTTGGGAATGTATGTATAAGCTTTAGATCCAAAAACCCTGAGATGGTTCAGTCTGGGTTTCACACCATGCCACAATTCAAATGGAGTAACATCTCTGGATCTGGTTGGAAGTCTATTGTATAAGTATGTGGCTGTGAGAATTGCCTCAGACCAATAAGCTTTAGACATGTCAGCCTGTAAAAGCATTGCAACTGCCATTTCCTTTAAGGTGCGGTTCATTCTGTCCGATAAACCATTTTGTTGAGGACTATAAACTACTGGAGATTACAATCCTCAACAAAATGGTTTATCGGAGAGAATGAACCACACCTTAAAGGAAATGGCAGTTGCAATGCTTTTACAGGCTAATATGTCTAAAGCTGATTGGTCTGAGGCAATTCTCACAGCCACATACTTATACAATAGACTTCCAACCTAGTCTGGTGTCTGATGCCATGTTCCTTTAAGAACTTATCAAATTGAGTATTGACAAATTCAGAGCTATTATCCTGTTGGAAAATATAGTTTGCAGTCCAATAAGTGGCAATGGTTCTGCTATTGAAGGGTTAACCGAGAAGCCATATAAGATGAGCTGATGTAACTTCCTGAAGTTTTGCTATTGGGGAATCTGGGATGAAGGGGAGTGTCTTGAGTATTCCTCTTTGTTCCAGGAGCCATGATCCTTAACAAACCTCATGGGCCTTTGAACTGCGAGGACCCTGAAAGGGGTGTCCTGAATATAGACTTGTAACAATGTAGTTTTTAAGTATTTTGAATTAGTTTTTAGTTTGTTTTGATGAAGTTTTTGTTCCTGCCAAGAATGAGCTCTCTAAACTGTGAGTAAAGATGCTTTTGTACTTTTTAAACTAATTTTTGACTCTTGAGTGTTTATTTTGGTAGTTAAAGAACTTGGGAAAAGACAAAGGGTGTTTGGTTATTTAACAAGCTATGTATGCTAACATTCTGACGCTAGATGCTGCTGTGTTAACATTAAACTCTGCTAAAGTTGGCTGTATTCTCCACTAACGTGTGAAGTACAGTGTGGATGTTTAAATAGGGACAACATACCCTGGATGCAGTACCTATTTTCATATCAAACCTAAAACGTATCTTACAACTAAAACAACATAAAATATTTAATTTATCTTACATAAAATTGTAATTTGGTGTATTTATGAAATTTAAATTTTTAAAAAAATAATAGGAGTATAGTGTCTAGATCAAGGGAAGTAATAGTGTCAATGTATTCTGCTTTGGTCAGATCTCATCTGGAATACTGTGTCCAGTTCTGGGCACCACAGTTCAGGAAGTATACTGAGAGGCTGGAACGTGTCCAGAGGAGGGCGACCAGGATGGTGGGATGTCTGGAAACCATGCTTTATGAGGAGAGGCTTAGGGAGCTGGGTATGTTTAGCCTGGAAAAAAGACGGTTAAGAGGTGATATGATAGCCATGTTTAAATATTTGAAGGGATGTCATACTGAGGATGGGGCAAGCTTGTTTTCTGCTGCTCCATAGACTAGAACAAGGAGCATTGGGTTCAAACTACAGAAAAAGAGATTCCACCTCAACATTAGGAAGAACTTCCTGACAGTAAGAGCTGTTCAGAAGTGGAATACACTGCCTTGGAGTGTAGTGGAATCTCTTTCTTTGGAGGTTTTTAAACAGAGGCTGGATGTCCATCTGTTGGGAATTATTTGATTGCATATTCCTGCATGGCAGGGTGTTGGAATGTATGGCCCTTGTGGTCTCTTCCAACTATTAAAAAAGGATATTGACAAACTGGAGCATGTCCAAAGGAGGGTGACTAAAATGGTGAAAGATCTGGAAACCATGCCTTATAAGGAAAGACTTAGGAAGCTGTGTATGTTTAGCCTGGAAAAAAGATGGTGAAGGGGCTATATGATAGCTCTGTTTAAGTATTTGAAGGGGTGTCACATGGAGGATGGAGCAAGCTTCTTTTCTGCTGCTCCAGAGACTAAAACACAGAGCAATGGATGCAAGCTCCAGGAACAGAGATTCCACCTCAACATTAGGAGGAACTTTCTGATGGTAAGAGCTGTTCGGCAGTGGAACACGCTCCCTCGGAGCATGGCAGGATCTCCTTCCTTGGAGGTCTTTAAACAGAGGCTGAATGGCCATCTGTCAGGGATGCTTTGATCATGATTTCCTGCGTGGCAGGAGGTTGGACTGGATGGCCCTTGTGGTCTCTTCCAACTCTACGATTCTATGATTCTATGATATTTTAAACAGTGTATTTTTACACATTCCAATAGGTTATGGACACCAGATTATGAATGTTTTAAGCTGCATATTTTTGACTTTGAATTTTTGAAGAGTTTTGGATTTTGTGTTTTGCTTAGATAACCAAAATTTTTCATGGTTTGTTATTTTAAAAGTAAAGAGAAGCGTGGTTTTTCACCCTTTCCCAAGTGAAGCTGTTTTTAAACAAAAGGCAGTCTTGTTGTTTTTCCCTGAGGGAACAAAGAGAGTTGAGAGCTGGTAGAGATTTTTGTTTATGGCTCCAGAGTCATAAAAGAAGTTGAGGACAACCGTTTGGCTGCTCATTAGCATAACACAGAGAAAGCCTTTGCCTGCTTGAAGGTGTGAGAGAAGAATGGCTGCAGCAGAGGAGCTGCAATTAAAAAGAGTGGTGGATTTGAAGCCAGATACATACCAGTTGTGGTTAAAGTTTGTAGAAACAGGAATTGAAGCAAATAAGTTTATAGATGCAATATGGAAACCAGAGCCACAAAGTGAGGAAGAGAGACGAGTTTGGCATTATTAGGATGCGGGAGCTAGAGAGATTTTAATGCAAAGTTTAAGATCTGAACAACTGATCTATGTTGTTTCTTGTAACTCAGCTAAATCTATGCTGGACAAATTAAGAGAAATATACCAAGTTGATTCACCTAAAGTGCAAAACCTGGCCATTAGAGACATGATGAATCTATGAGTTAATTCTTAAAGAGACTGTGAGTCACATATCAGAAGATTTCTAGGAATATTAGAAAGGATGAGTGCCATGAATTTGATTGCAAATGAAGGGCAGAAAACTGCCTATTTTACTGGGACTTTGGGAAGTAGCTTTCATGCATTTCAAACTTTGGTTGATAACACAACTGGATTAACATTGAATGAAGTATTGGCACGTTTTAGGCTTGAATGCTTAGATCACAGTCAGCCATCAGAGAGATATGTTGATAAAGAAAAAGTGAGTATGTCAAGTTACATTGCTAACAAACAAGAAAGGAATGTGCCTCCCAGAGACAAACAAAGGGAAATTCGCTGTTTTAAGTGTAATGTTGTTGGGCATATTGCCAGGATGTGCAGAGCAAGTGGAGATTTTGGCCAGAGGGCCATGCTTACTCAAAGTGAATTTGCAGAACCAGTATCTGTCGAGAGGGGGCAGTGTGTAGAAAGGAATTCAAACAGAGACAAAGGAAAAGTGAGAATGTTTGCTTTAAGAAAAGTTTTTCATGTTGTGGACAATAATGATAAACAAAATAAGAGTAATAATGGAAAAAGTGAATGGGTAGTTGATTCTGGAAGTTCAAATCATAGCTCAAATTCTGCAAGCAATTTTATAGAGTTAAATAATAATAATAATGGAGAGTTGCAAATTGCTGATGGATCTAAGATGCCCATACAGGCAGTTGGGACTTGTGAGTTGAATCTTGCAGCATATGATGGATGTGAATCACAAATACTGGAGAATGTTGACTATGTTAAAGAATTAAAAACAAATCTCCTCAGTGTCTAAGCTCTGACAAAGAAAATTTTTTCCGTACTGTTTCAAGGAGATGTGTGCACTGTATTTAATGACAGAAATGGAAAAGTATACTTAAAGGCATATAAGGATAATGATGGTCTTTTAAATTTTTTTACTCCTCCAGATAAAGAAGCCTATGTGGCGCAGACAAGCTGTACTGGTGAGAAGAGCATGGATTTATGGCACAAGCGCCTTGGACATTGTGACTGTGATGTAATAATGGAACTTCAAGAGAAAGGTTTGGCAACAGGAATAAATGTAAAAAGGCAACAGGATAGTACCAATGTACAGAGATGCATAGTGTGTGTTGAACAAAAGGCAACAAGGCCTTCATTTCCAGAGAGAACTGAGAAAAGGTCTAACAGAGTTCTGGACCTCATTCATTCTGATATAATGGAACCAATGAGAGTGCCCTCATTTGGAGGAAATAGATACATACTAATTTTCACAGATAATTTTTCAGGATACACTGTGATGTTCCTGCTCAAACAAAAGAGTGAGATGCGTGATGCACTGCGTGCGTATAGTGCCATGGTGAGAAATATATTTGGAAGGAATCCCAAAGCTTTGAAGAGTGATTGAGGTGGTAAGTACCTAACACATGATATACAACAATTCTTGAGAGAGAATGGAATACAACATATTAAGACTGTTTCTTACACTTCACAAATGAACTCTGTTGCTGAAAGAAAATTTCATACACTAATTGAGATGACAAGATGTCTTTTGGCCAATGCTGGACTACCAAATAGTATGTGGGGCAATGCTATTGCTACAGCTAATTACTTACAGAATCGCATACCCAGAAAAGGAGCAGAGAAAACACCTTTTGAGATTTGGCATGGGAGACCCCCATCAGTTAAACACATTAGAACATTTGGATGTATTGCATATGCATATGTTCCAAGGGAACTCAGAGGAAAACTGGATCCAGCAACTCAAGAGATGATGCTGATTGGATACGAAAGTGGAACAAGAAATTACAAAGTGATGAACTTAAAGACTGGTAAAGTATATAGCAGACATGTGGTATATTTTGATGAAAGCAGAAAAGCTGATTTAACAGGAACTGTGCTTGATTTTCAAGAAGAGGATAATGTTGATTTTTATGAACAAGAGGATAACATGTCTGTGATTTCAGAAGCAGAGAGCGAATATTCTGTGCAGCATTGTGTTTCAGAGAATCGAGTGGGAGCTGATCTGATTGATCTGGATGGTGGCAAAGCAGATGCTGAACAAGAAGGAAGTCACCAGGATCAGAATCAGGAACCTCCCAGGTATAATTTTAGACCGAACAGAGATGTGCCTCCTGAGAGATTTGGCTACCTTGCAGGGGTGGTGTCGCATGAGAAGTCAACAGAAGGAGGAGATGGTGAGCAAATGCCTACAGATGAGGCAACAAAGCATATGAAATTGATTTCTATGAGACTGTTTCTAAGTTTGGCTGCGTCGAAGCAGATGGATGTCAGAAATGTTACTATGAAAAGTTAGAACTTGCATGCAATACTGGAGAAGTTGAGTTTTCAACAAGGAGAAACAGATAAAAGGCTGTTTAGCAAAGTCCAAGATGAACTGTTTACATATGTGCTAATTAATGATGGTGATGTGCTCATTGCTACTCAGAGAGATGCTGACTACAAACAGGTTGTGAAAAGTTTGAAAAGGATTGCTGAGCTGGAGGAACATGGAGATGTAACAGGATTTATGGACATTAAAATTGAAAGAGAAGAAGATGGATCTTTCCTACTGAGTGAGAAACAGAGAATTGCTGATTTGTTAGAACTTCTAGGATTGCAAGATGCACATCATGTTGCTATGCCAATGATAACAGAATTTCACAAGAGTAATGAGTACAGTGAACTTTTGCCAAACAATAATATGTATAAGAGAGTTATTGAGGAACTGAAATGTTTAACCAGAGGCACCAGGCCTGATATTGCCTATGCTGTTAGGGTTCTTGAAGAGAAAGTAGATGCGCCAACACAGAAATTTTGGAATGGAGTGAAGAGAATTTTGAGATATTTAAAGGGATCCATAAATGTACAGTTAAGGTTACCAGCTAATGCTAATCCAGATCTTGTTTGTTTAGCAGATGCAGATTGGGCCAGATTCAGAAGGGACTCAATATCCATAAGTGGTTGCCTGTTTATGTATGGTGGTGGACCAATCTGCTGGGATAGCGTGAAACAGAATGTGATAGCTTATTCCTCCACAGAGGCAGAATATGTTTCTGCTGCACATGCATGTAACATGTTAAAAATGCTTGATGATTTGTTTGTTGACTTTTGCATTTCAGGACAAAAGCCTGTGGCTGTATTTGAGGATAATCAGAGTTGTATTAAGATATCTGAGAGTGGGCAGAAAGTAACCACATGAAGACTGAATTTCATGATGTTAGAAAGCTGGTAACTGCAGGTGTGATTAAAATGAGATATTGTCCAACAGATGAGATGACAGCGGATATCCTGATGAAACCACTGCCAAGAGATGCGTTCCAGAGACTATGTGCAAAGTTTGGACTTATATCTCACTTACTGGACTGAGAGGGGACACTGGAAAATATAGTTTGCAGTCCAATAAGTGGCAATGGTTCTGCTATTGAAGGGTTAACTGAGAAGCCATATGAGATGAGCTGATGTAACTTCCTGAAGTTTTGCTATTGGGGAATCTGGGATGAAGGGGAGTGTCTTGAGTATTCCTCTTTGTTCCAGGAGCCATGATCCTTAACAAACCTCATGGGCCTTTGAACTGCGAGGACCCCGAAAGGGGTGTCCTGAATATAGACTTGTAACAATGTAGTTTTTAAGTATTTTGAACTAGTTTTTAGTTTGTTTTGATGAAGTTTTTGTTCCTGCCAAGAATGAGCTCTCTAAACTGTGAGTAAAGATGCTTTTGTACTTTTTAAACTAACTTTTGACTCTTGAGTGTTTATTTTGGTAGTTAAACAACTTGGGAAAAGACAAAGGATGTTTGGTTATTTAACAAGCTATGTATGCTAACATTCTGACGCTAGATGCTGCTGCGTTAACATTAAACTCTGCTAAAGTTGGCTGTATTCTCCACTAACGTGTGAAGTACAGTGTGGATGTTTAAACAGGGACAACATACCCTGATATTTTAAACAGTGTATTTTTACACGTTCCAATAACTTTTGAGTTATTAAAAAAACCTCACCAGAAAGCTATAAGCAACTGGTCTGTGTTACAAAACACTCAAGTAGTAAGGCATCACACACATTGTATAACTCTAAATATAACTAAAACAATTAAGTTACATAGTAAAAGGGTCGAAAATATTGTTGTTAAATTATCATCATGTTACTACCATAATGTGACTTATTTACATCTTAGGTTTTGCAAAAATGCATCACTTACAAGTAATGCATTATTAGTAACAAGTTACTTCCAAGCTCTGAGAACTCCCTCTCTCTCTCTCACTGTCTTCCCTGATTGGTAAGGAATGGAACTGAAAAATACATGTTCTTCTCTCTGCTTTCGGCTTCTAGATTTGGAACATCTGCCCCTGCTATTTATTTTATATAAAATAAAATCAGAAGTGAACAAGCAGGAGAAAGAGTAGACTTGTTATTTTTCTTCCTCTTTCTTTGCGTCTGCTCCTGCTCTTCCCTCTCTTAGGGTGGGGATGGTCCTTATGGTGATGGGTTGCAGCCTGGAACTGGCCTCATTGATCTCTGTGGCCCAGTAAAACACATTTCCCCCTTCCAACTTGGCCCCTGCCTTTGGCCTTCCTATTAACTTTTCTCCAGGTCTGCCCCCATACTGCTTAAGTGCTAGCTTGTCTGGAGTTTAATTTCAGCTCTGGTGCACTAAGCTGGCTATGACCTGGCACTGACACTAGTACAAAACTAAATTACTATTTATTGGGAAAACCATCATCCAGGCTCTCTCTCCTTTACACTTCCACAAAATAAAGGGAGATGACAGGATGAGAAATGGAATTGGACTTTGAGTTTGTGGGAGAATAATAATTCCTTTAGTTTAAAGGCAGCAAATTTAGCATGACTAAGTCATGATTGGCCCTGCCTCACCAAATGGGAGGATACATCCAATAAGAAAGCAATGCTAATCAACTGTGTATGTAGGTACATGACTTCATGAATGGAATGGCTCATTTTTTCAGGTGTCTTGCACACTATCATGAGTACCAGATTCCACCACTAGAGAGAGACAAAAGACCACACACATTGTTCTGATATACTAACTGTGATTTCCATGTGACTGGTGATTATTGTGGTTGCAAATATAACACTTTTGGACTACAACTGTCACATACCTTCCAACTGTACCAATTTGGCAGGGACAATCCTGATTAATCCTCTCTTGCCCCATTTTTCAGCTCCTTTTAAAATGTTCCAGTTTTTCTCTCTTACTCCCACTTCCCCCCTTTAGTCTTAGCTTACTTCAGTTGCTGCAAACTGAGTTTGAGGGGAAAAGTAGTTTGCACTCAATTAACTCAGAAGGAGGAGAGGAGAGGAGGGTTAGAATCTTGCTTTTCACAATATGTGCAGGCAAAAGCAAATTGCAGCACTTCTCTTAGCTTGTGCATTCTTCCTCATTTAATAACTTTTACCATTTTGACTACACTCTGATATTGCTTGACCGCACATGTCCTAGTTTGTGTGAAATGTTTGAGAGTTTGCTACCAGAATCCCTTAGCCAGCATGGCTAGCTAGGGGATCCTGGAAATTGTAGTCCAGAAACATAATCTTTCCAAGTTCTTGCTAGATCTTTAATAGAAGGGGATAGAATATGCTGTTAAAACACTGGCATGACATAGCAATTTGATCTGTCTGCCAAGTGAGATAGAAAAACATAAATGAGTGGCAATATAGAGATGAAAGGTCATAGTACTTTGTGATTTAAGCTGCTGGTTCAGGGGAACTGAGATGAGCCAAGGTAGGACTGTCAGAGCCAAGGTAGGAATGTATTGATGTATGGTGAGGGAGGAGGGAAGAGTACAAGCAATGCACTGGTTTTAGTTTCAGCTGTCTTTTTAACATAACACTTACTGTACCACAGCCTCCACAGGAAAGATCTGTAGGATAGCACAGTCTGTTCATCTTCTTCTCATTCCTCCTTTTAATGTGAGAATGATCAGACAGTGTAAATACAGTGGGGATATAAAGGAACTTACCCTGGACAGAACTTTTACAGGGGTCAAAATGAGGTGTCTAAATCATGCATAATATTGATGCTTATTTTTTTTTAAATAACTGTAACTTTTTTTTTTTTTGGTAGTCTGGAATAACTAAGCATGTTTTCAAGAGAGCAGATAAATACTCGAATCTCAGCTCACGCTAGGTCGGCATCATCCCACTCTTGAGATTTTTTTCCAGGCACATGGTCTTATTGGGGTTCTTAGAAAGCTCCCTGCCAGCCTTTGGAAAGTTTACCCCCACCCAAGGCCTCATGCTGCTGCTTCCAGGGCTTATGCAACAAGGAGTCTCATAAGTCATAATGCTGGTGCTCTACTCTTTGCCTTTCTCCCAAGATCACAAACTGGTCCAAGTCATTCACCCATCAGTAATCTCCACCGTATCTTCCCCTTGACCCAGGCTTTTTAGTTTGCTGATATTGTGCAAGCACAGCACAGTGCACAAACACCTTGGTTTTGAACCAGTGAGCACATCTGGAAATGGCTAGAGATTGGTGGTGTCAAAGCTTTAATGCGAAAATCCTTCTCTTCCAGCAGTGCTCACCCTGGTCATGTATCACTGCTTCACAAGCAAAAAAGCCCATAGAAAACCATTTTAGGAATGATCCTGGAGGGCAACTGCAAATATTTTTGCATCTCAGGTTGTGCTTTGCAGAATTATTTACACTGTGTCATAGAAGGCAACTTTTGTTTTCCTTGAATGTGAACACCATGATATGCAGAAGTGAAATATTACAGGTGGTACTAGTGGGGTGCCACTGAAAATGGCACTCTCCAAATCCAGTTCATGCCTATAAGGAAGAACAACCCATAACCATGTTACACTATAATCCCATGGGGTTCTGCATCATTAGCTGCTGCTAATGATTGCATATGGCACAGTGGGACACAATATGTCAAAGCAAGTAAATGTTGCTACATGTTATGTGAGAGAATGTGTTACAGGGACCTTACTTTTGACAGCATCTCCATGTCGTCTCTTCTATAATGTCTAAGTTCCCCAAACCAATGAAAATTTCGTATTATTCTCTCTTTCCCCTCTCCCCCTGCAGTTGAAGCGAAATCATTTATAAATGTATTATTCATCTTCCTGAAATGATTGCTACATGCAGCGACTCTAGTTCTTTAATAATGTGGTATCCGACATATTATGGATTGCATGGGCAATAAATGCTCAACAGATGACACTGTGAATGACAAAGAGTTCTAAAGCAAGATGTAAGCACCATCCATATACAATATGTGTGAGCTTACAGCCTCAGTTTGATACGAGGAAGCTGCCTTTATAAATTGAGCACTTGTCCCATCACTGTGGGCTCTGTGCATGATAAAATACCTTGTGGATTTGTTAGGATATGTTTGACTTTCTGGTGCCTGTGAACTCAATTTAGAGAGTGTTACCATTTTACTTCAACAATAAATAATGCCACCCCCACTGACAGTTGGCAGTGGGAGGTGCTTTAGTGGCCTCATGCAAAGCGAGTCAGGGATTGGAGAATGCAGGGGCGGAGTTAGCATGTTATCAAAACCATTGCCGCCCCTGATGTCCTCCTCTTTTCCTGAAATGAGTCTCCTGACATTGTTGACACGGTTTGGAGGCAAACCTAGTGGGGGAGGAGATTTGGGAGAGATTGGCACAAGCCTTGCTGGCTTAAAGGCCAATTACCTTTCCCTTCCCTTGTTGGTTGGACTATCCCAGTTGCTGGGGTGTGCGTGCCTCGGTTGAGGCGCGTTGCTGCTGCCATTGGCTTCGGTAGCTGCTGCATGAGAGCGCCTCGGCCCTGCGGGACCACGGGTTTGCGGCGCGGTTTCTGCCTGCGGCTGGCGGTGGGCTCTTTTGCAGCACTAGCGCGCAGCCACAGTAGGATGGGGGCGGCTGGTGGTGGGCTCTCTGGCGGGGAGTGGGTGAGCGAGCGGCCCGTGTGCTGGTTTAGGGGCTCCTCTTTGGGGACTACAGGGACGTGGGAACCGCGAGCGCTCTTCGCACGCTTTGTTTGGTCACAGGGACAGTGCTGCACAACTTTGCTTTGCTGCAGCTGGGTTTGCAAACTACTGGGAGGCTTTGTAATCTATTCCTTGGCATAAAGCTGCATCCCTACTTTGCAACACTTGTCTTTGCTCTTGCAAATCCCAACACAGCAAATCCTACTTTGTAACACTTGGCCTTGCTCTTGCAAATCCCAACACAGCAAACCCTACTTTGCAACACTTGTTACTTTGCAACACTTGTCCTTGCTCTTACAAATCCCAGATCAGCAATCACTCAAAGCTTTGTTAGCAATCACTCGAAGCTTTGCTAAACCTTGCTAGTTTTGTGGTATTGGCTTGCAATAATATTTTTGGCTTGCAATTCACAGTGATTACAAAGGGCACAGCGCCACCTGGTGTCAACTTTTGAGTGGTGTTTAAATTCAAATCATAACAGTGGCAAACTGTTCATCTGGAAAAGTAGGAGCAGGGTGCCACCTGGTGGCCATGGGGATAATTGATCTACTCAGAGCAACTTCTCCCCAGATTTAAAATTCCCAACTGAACAGTGCAATACTGGAGTTACACTGCCATCTGGTGGCCATTTGGGGCTATTGCACGGGTTGAGTTCAAATTACTGATGCATTTGGTGCAAGTATAACTGCCCTTACTAGTTACAGGAGTGCAGACCCAACGGGCTTTCGATTAAAGGTGGGAATCAACCCTTAGTAAAACAACATCACTTATTAATAATAGTTGCCTTAACGCCATTGTGCCATTCCTTGCTAACATTGGATATTTTAGGGTCAACTGCACGATCGAGATGCCTTCAAAAAAGGGTAAGGGTGGCCCAAAAGGTAAAGGGCCAGCCTAGAAAGTCCCACCTAATCGTCCTCCACCAACGCTGCTGTCATCCGATGATGAAGACAATACGGATGTCACCCAAGAGCTTCTGGAACATGTCCAAGCCCTGGAGCACGCAAGGGCAGAGCGTCAAGCAAAAGTGAGTACGGGTGGTGCAGGAGATTCCAAATCCTCTCTAACTAGGAATCTTATCGCACGCATACAGGCCCTGGAGAAGGATGCTTCAGCAGCATATACTGAGGAGGTTGGGCTCAGCAATGAGCACGTGAGTCAGGAGGAACCAGGGCCTGAACCAGGGCCCTCGACAATGTCCGGTGAGTTGGAACAATGTGAGTACATCCTTCTGCTTATGGATGGCCATGGGGTCAATGGGGGACACAGTCCGAACAGCCCACTGTACCGGGCTTAGCACCTGGTTCAGCTCACGGGACAGGCACATGGGGCTTGCAGAGTGGATACTTGGGCTTTTATTTTGGGTCGCCGGGTTACGCAAACATTCCTCCTACCTTGGAGGAATGGCTTGGCCTCCCACATCAGTCCCATCGCACATGGGTGATCCGACCCCTTCTCTAGGTGAGCACCTGGCGCCTGCCACTAGGGATAAAATTTTACGGGGAGAATATGTAGATATATTCTCCCTTTTATTCAAGGTCTGAATAAGACAGAGAGAGACAATTTGGATGATAAGGAGAAGGAGAAATTGAAAAAATGTAAGGTTGATAGGACTTGGGCCAATTGGCTGGCGGGATTCTTTATTTATGCAGGCGTCATTGCTCAGACGCAGGCTCATAGATCATATGCCTTGATCAGATATATGGACATCATATACAGGGCATATGTTGATTTTGCAGGCCCAGATTGGCTACAGTATGATGAAGCTTTCCGTTTAATGGCAGCTTCTCACCCCTCCATGATATGGGATGTTATCAACTCCCACCTATGGCTTCAGGTGATGTCCCCAGCGCGTCCAGTTTGGGGGGGAAAGGGCGCAGAGTGGCCATTTGCTGCAAAATGCGAAAGTTACGGGGACTGCATGCCCCACGATGCCCCAACAGCAGACTCAATCTCGGTGTATGATTTGCTGGGAATTTAGTTCAAAGGGGGCTTGCTCCAGGTGCATTTGTAACTTTAAACATGAATGTACGATGTGCAGTGGGAATCATTCATTTCGAAACTGTTTTCGAGCAAAGGGGCAAGCAGGAGGTAATCGTGAGCAACAAGGAGGGAAGAAGGGCCCAGGCAACCCCCCTCCTGCGGCAAAAGGGGCCCAGCCCAATTAGTTTACACAATTTAGCAGTTTGGTTGGCAGTTTACCCCAACGTTCGGGCTGCCATCTATTTGAAAGAGGGGTTTACCAATGGTTTTTGCATTCCTTACCAAGGGGAGCGGCGTTCGTTCAGATCGCCTAATTTGAAATCTGTGTTGGGGTTGGAGCACATTGTTAGAGAAAAAATACAGAAGGAGGTAAATGAAGGCAGGGTCATTGGACCTTTCGATACTCCACCTATACCTAACTTGAGGGTGTCTCCATTAGGGATCGTGCCAAAGAAGACCCCGGGGAGTATCACCTTATACATCACCTCTCATATCCCAAAGGCCAGCCGGTCAATGACTTTATTCCCGACAAGATGTGTTCCGTCCAATACACTTCATTTGATGCAGCGATACGAACAGTGCGTCGCCTTGGGCCAGGGGCTGAATTAGCTAAATGTGATATAAAACCAGAATTCCGTCTGCTACCCGTACACCCAGATGATTTTGAGCTGCTGGGTTTCTCCTTTGATGGCATGTATTACATGGACTGGGCTTTACCCATGGGTTGTTCCGTGTCATGCGCTGCTTTCGAAACATTTAGCACCTTTTTGGAATGGGCAGTGTGACATAAGACGGGAATAGGGGCAGTGGTACATTACCTGGACGATTTTCTCCTCACGGGGGGATATGGTACGGGTGACTGACAGCTGCTATTGAAGGAATTTGGTGCCCTCATGGATATTTTAGGGGTCCCACTGGCACATGAAAAGACAGAAGGCACAGCGCAACAATTGACGTTCTTAGGAATTGAAATTGACACAGTTAATCAGCTATGTCGCCTCCCCTTGTCAAAAATTGAGGACATGTCACTAAGGGTATCTCAGTTCATCACCCGTAAAAAAGCCACCCTCAGGGAATTCCCAGAATTAATTGGACATCTAAATTTCGCCTGTAGGGTGGTGGCGCTCGGCAGGGCATTTTTGCGACGTCTATGTGATGCCACCTCAGTGCCCTTCAGGTGGCATCTGATGCTTCAGGGTCTCTCGGTTTTGGGGTGTACTTTCATGGGTGTTGGTGTGCTGAACAGTGGCCTAAGGATTGGGCAGACGCGGGGGTAACCACCGATCTGACTTTCCTCGAGTTTTTCCCATATTGGTCGCAGTTAAGATTTGGGTAGATGAGTTTTCTAACTTGGCTGTTCGTTTTTGGTGTGACAATATGGCCACGGTTCAGGTTATCAACTCTCTTACATCTCGGTCTCCCAGGGTCATGACATTGCTTCGGGAATTTACTTTACATTGCTTGCAATTTAATATCGTGTTCACTGCAACTCACATAGCGGGAATTGACAACAGCTTAGCCGATGCTCTTTCCTGTATGCAGATGGAACGCTTCAGGCAATTGGCTCCCGAGGCTGCCGACAAGCCAGATTTGATGCCAGAGGATCTGTGGGACCTTGGACGACCAAGATAATATGAGCAATCAGCCTTTCTGTCGCCCCCAGCAAGTGTATATTAGAGCGGTTAAGGAATTCATTGAGTTCAGAAAGGAGAATAGCTTGGAGGATTTGTGGCCAACTCCAGTCCATCACATACTACAGTTTTGTGTATGTTTAAAGAATAGGGGTTTAGCTCCACAGTCCATTAGATCCCGCCTCTCTGCCTTGGCTTTTTGGAGCAGGGCGCAATGTTTCAGGCACCACACTAATGATTTCTGCATCCGCAAGGCTGTAGAGGGATGGGCTAGGGAGAAAGGAAAGGTTAGGGATAATAGATGCCCTCTCACCCCTTCAGTTCTCAAAGGATTGTATCAGGCTTGGCAAACCATTTGTAAAGATCATTATGAGTGGCTCCTGTTCCACGCAGCTTCTCTTATAGCATAACTTGGTTGTCCAGGGGGTGCTCATTTGGATCCATAGATCAAAGACAGATCAATTAGGTAGAGGTTCCAAAATTGTGTTACGTAAATGTCACGATACCCGGTCAAAGCATTGCGGGGATATATGAAAGTTCGGGGGTCACAGACAGGGTTCCTGTTTTGCCACGCAGATGGATCCCCTTTGACTCACTATCAATTTTGGACAGTCACGTCCTTGGCGCTTTCTAACCTGGGTTTGTCAAGGGTTCGCTTTTGCACACATTCCTGTCGGATAGGTGCAGCCTCCACGGAGGCCGCAATGGGTATGCCACCCAATGCCATCAGGCAACTTGGCCAATGGAAGTCGACAGCATACAAGAAGTACGTCCGCCCCACCTGTTTATAATGGTATTGGTAAGCTTGCTGTTGCTGCTGTTGATATGTTCATAATGTTTCTGTTTGTATTTTACAGATTACAGACTGGGGTCCACGAGGAGTTGAATGTTGATATGTGGACACAGTTTTGTGTTTTGGGCTGCATGCCATGCCAAGTCGAGTAGATTTGGATCCCACTTGGGATTGGGCCGTTTGGCTGCAGTGGAGTGGCTGGGCAAGAGAGGCCTTAAGTGGCACGGATTGATGCCCACCCTGTTTGAGGAGCGTCATGGACCTCCACCGAATTTGTTGATTATTCACCTAGGAGGCAATGATCTAGGTCTTCTGAAAGGGAAAGCCTTAATCACTCAAGCCATAGTGGACATGCACAGCATCAGGTCTTTATGGCCCGGGGTGCACATAATTTGGTCAGCCATCATCCCGTGCCAGGTTTATCCTGATGAAGGGGACACAAAATGCATTGATGTGCCTGCAAAAGGGTTAACAGGGAAATTCAGTCCGCTATGGCTACGGGGCTTGGTCGTTTTATTGACCACCCTAAGATAGTGTTTGACAAGCCTGAGCTTTACAGGGTTGACGGGGTCCACTTGTCTGAGCTTGGGATCCAGCTGTTTCTTGAGGATATACAAACTGGGATGAAGGCTGCTTTGGCCACCCTAGTGGGGGATAAGGGCTAAGTGGACACTTGCCCTTATCAGTGGCAGGTAAGGGGGAAATGGGATTATTTCAGTGTTCACCTATGGCACCCCTTTTGGGTGTAGGATAGTCTTATCAATCTGCCCAGCAGGTCGTGCGTCTGGGGGCAGGGAAATAAGCTGTCCTTGAGGCTGACGCCGGGTGGGAACACACGACTGAAATTCGGTAGGTCAAGGTGTTTTTATCCTGGGGTCTTGCCTTCCAGTAGATGGTGCCCGGGGGGCGTCCAAGTTCTCTGGGATCCTCCCCGGGGCTCATGTGTTTCGCCCAGGGAAGCTGGGAGGTGAGTCTGGTGAGACCATCGGTGCCAGTTTTTCCCACACTGGGTCTCCCCCTAGTTTGCATATATCAAGAAACAAATAAATAAATAGATTAGTTACAATAAAGTGGCCCATGTTTTAACACAGCTACGGTGTCTGACTCGTTATTTCGTGTGTTGGTCATTAAATATCTTGGCTGCTGATTATCCCTCTGCTGTATTTGTTGTTTGATTACTGTGTTCATTGGTTGTATTTGATCACTGTGTTTATTTGCTGTTTTAATATTTTATTGGTATTTGTTGTAAATCATCTTGAAGGCCTGATTTAAGTAAAAAGATGGGTTAGAGCCAAAAAATAAATACAGATAAATAAAATGGGCAGGTGGTCAGAATTTGGTGGATTAATTCTCTGATTCACAGCAGATTTCCATTGTGAATTTATCCATACTACTGTCTTCCTGGTACTTACTCTGAAAAAAGGAGATATTAGTCCATATGAGTGCTTAGGGATATGCAAAGCAGCAGTTGGAAAAGTCACTATGATTTCCAGTATCTCTATTTGAGCATAGAGATTCTGGAAGTTTTAATCCAAAAAGTAACATTTCTGAGTTGTGAGGCAAACTGTACAGCTGAGTTAGGCTTATTCCATTATTGTAGTATCCCATAATATCTTGGGGAATGTGAGAGATGGTAATGTATCTCACAATCAGAGTAATCAGTTTTTGCAAGCAAAAGCTGAGCAACAGCCAGTCCCACACCCTCCATGGTCAAACAGAGAAAATAAAGCAGATTTAGTCTTCTTTGGTTAAAACCAGAGGAAGAAGGTATACTTACAAACATTAAGGGTTTCATAACGTCTCATGGTGACACACTCTGTAACACATGCTCTTGAAACATAGAGGAGAGAGAACTACGGACTACAAAGTGGAGGATGAACAGACTCAGAATAACTGCACTGCATTTACTGATGCAGGAAGAAAGAGGGTGTGGCTAAGACCAACAAACAGGAAATGACATGAACACATGCTATGGCTCTTAGAAAGAGACGTGTAAACTTACTGCTATAAATACAGGCATGCTAACATAAGCATTCTAAAAAAAGAGTCTTACAACTGTATATGAAGCTGATGTGATTTTGATCTTTGCTATAAAGTGGAGCACTTTTGGCCATGCGGAAATTCCTTGTCAACTTCATCTCTGCATTAAATGGCTTCCCATTGACTGCAGAGGTGAGGGGAAAGGCAAATCAGTTTCATCCTTTTGCAGTTCCTCTTTGATACCTTTTTGCACAATCCTGAGGGCTGCCAGTCAGAGTAGATAATACTGAGTTAGATGGACCAATAGTTTGACTCAGTATTTTAAAAAATGCATCAGAAGACTCGTTTCTTCTACCCGGTGCTTTGCCACTAGGGGGAAGTGTTGGAGAAAGGAAGCTCCTTGTCTTCTTGCTAGTAGCTGCTCCAGGGAAAATGGTAACAAAATTCTCTGTGATTCTTCTGTCTTTGAATAAATGTGTTTATTGTCATCCATGTGGAAATGAAAGGAAATCAGCAGAGTTCAGCGTATACCTAGAACAAAATCTTGCGGCTGAGAAAATCCTGCTGCTAAACTCCCTTCCTAGGGCAGCTGGACTGGTTTCCTCTTTATTATCCTTCCATCTGTAGGTGAAGACCTTATTCCAACAGCCTTTTGTGAACTGACTGCTTTACAAGGAAAGACTTATTAGTATGCTGTGCTGGTTTTTTAAAAAAAACCTTCTGCCTTTTAATGGATGTGTTGCAAATGGTTTTTAATTGTGTGGATAGTTTAACTGCACTTTAAAAAATAGCCTTTTGTGTATTTAAATGTGTTTATTCTTCTCTCTCTCTATTTTGTAAGCTGCTTTGAGAGAGCCAGCATGGTGTAATGGTTTAAGTGTTGGACTAGGACAGTGGGAGGGCAGGCTTCAAATCCCTGCTCAGCCATGGAAACCTACTGGATGACCCTGGACTAGTCACACTTTCTCAGCCTCAGAGGAAGGCAGGGGCAAACCCCCTCTGAACAAATTTTGCCAAGAAAACTCTGTGATACATTTTTTCTTAGCATCTCCATAAGTCAGAAATGACTTGAAGGCACACAATAACAACAAAGATGTTTGGGTCACCCACCACCACAACAACTCCCAAAACAACAGCATATTACTTTTACTCACAGAAGCAAATGATGGTTGTTCACATACAGTATATGAGGGAAGATATGCATCCAGGGACATAATGGAGTGGGGAGCTACTTTGGTTCCTTCCTGCTCATGACTCCAGGCTCTGAGAACCAACTCTGCTCATAGCTACATAGGCCCACCACCAGCAAAGCTCTATCCGTTCCTGGGTTCTGTTTTGTGGTCATGCTAATAACTTCCAGAATGGGTAGGTAACTAGCCATTTTAATGTGCTGTAGCAAAACAACACTGAATCACAGGAACTTAAAGATGAATGGTTTTATTATAGCACAACCCTTAGAGGACTGAAGTCCACTTTGTCAGATGCACAGAGTTACTTTGAGCTGGTCCAATCAAAAAAAGAAAAGAAGATCCTGCAGAGAACTCCACATTCTTTCTTGCTTTTATGAGTGCTGTTGATACTAGCATCCATAATGTGTTTCTGAGGTCAGTTGTGTAGTTTCCACATGGTGTATTTGTAGACTCTTGCAACCTCCTTGGCCATTTTTATTGGGAGTACTGAACATTCAGCAATGTTCCCCCCTGTGCTTTAATGGAAGTACCTTTACAAGGCAGGCAGCCATAAAACAGATGGCATTTAACCTCCTTAGAAAGCACATTAAATCAGCAGAGTTTCTCTGTTTAAAATACATATGTAGCAGACACATATTGATTCCAGCATGCAAGCTTAAGATAACCACTACACAGTTTCTCCAAATTACATTTCTAGCATAAAAAAGACAAAGAAACACTTAGAAGTAGTTTAAAAGTATAAAAACATCTTTACTCACAGTCTCACGGTATTTCTTACAGAACATCAGCAGCATAATGATAAGTGAAGTCTAAACTAGTAAAAATGACTAAAAACTACATGTTTACAAACAAAACATACAAGAGCCCTGCAGTGCAGGTCCTCTTTCTAAAAGGTATCATGGCAACTGGGCAAACCTCATGGTAGTTTCCAGACAAAGAGAAGGACTTGGACACACCTCTTTCTCTGGAAAACCAATTACATTTCAGTAGGAAGTTACATCAAGCATTCTGTTTGCTTCTATCAGTTAACCCTTTATCAGTCAAACATCTCAACTTATTGGATTACAAACTACATATCCCAACAATTTTGTCTGTAAAGCAGGCTGTGAACTGATCTGATTTCATAAATGAAAATTGTACTAAAAGAGGTGTGTGTGTGTGTGTGTGTGTGTATGTATGTACGTATGTGAGAGAGCGAGAGCGAGCGCACAAACAGTGGCAGCTGATGGCTCCTATGTCATAGGAGTGGTGAATCCACTTCAGATTTTAAGCTGAACTTTAAATGAGTTACTGAAGATGTTGAACCTGTTTTGGGACCTGCTTCAAAGCTGGACTCGAAGCTATGGTATCTTCACCACCCACTGCCATGGAAGCCACCAGCTGGCTGTGAGTGTATGTGTGTGGGTAGGTGGAGAGGAAGAATCAAAGATGACCCGTAATTGAAGAGGCAAAAAACCCAAGGCAGGTTCACAAGGTGCTACTGTAACTCCAGTCTTTTCTCTTTCATGTTTTCATCAGTACCAGGTATCTTTCTGATTTCTCATACCTTTGGGATGGAATAAGTTTTCATTCCTTCCACCCCCCCTCTATTTCCCCACTAACAATAAAACAAACCAGTTTACTGGGCTGGTTCCGGGAAGCAAAGATTATGCTTCAGCATTTCTTGAGATGTTTTCTCTGAATGAAAATGTGTGTGTGTGAGAGCGGCAACAGAGAGCTGTGGGTGCTGAGAAACCCCTTCAGACTCTTTGTGCTCTAGGCAGCGTGCTTGTTCGAGTGAGCCAACCAGCCAGCCAAGTGGGCTATGCATCCACGCAAGACGGCGCCTCGGTCCGCCAAAGAGATCTTTGCTCAGCATGCTCCAGTGAGCTTTGGCAGCATCCAGAGATTGCAAGGTAATGTAAGCTGCACGGAGTCGAAAATGAAACCTCCCAGGAGTTTCTCTGCATGGCCTTGCTTGCTCGCTTGGCAGAATGTTGGTACAGCAGTTCACAACTCCAGAACAGAATGCCTAAATAAGGGACTGTCTTGTCACCCCTCTGTGGCGTTAATACTTTCTTATGCATCCCTGTGCCTTTTCACAGAGCACAGTAGTAGGCAAGAGACATATAATGAGGTGGTGTGTGATATACAGTGTGAAAGGCCTGACAAACAGTGCCTGACTTCTTCCGGAAAGCATCCTTTCCCATTTTGACTCACTGAAATCTCACATCTATTATTGGCAACACCGGCAACTGTGGGTGTGTAGGAGGGTTTCTGCATGGCAAAATACAGTGTTGCAGCTTTGCAAAGAGTAGTTTTAGGGGGAGATCACCCCATCCTGAGTTACTCACCTCTGGTGCTGTTTTCCCACCCTTACTTGACAGCTGCTGTTTTCTTTCCCTTGTTCCTGTAAGTTGTTTCAATTACTTCTCAAATGTATGTCTTGTGCATTAGTTTATGTACAGCTCTGCTTCTTCCTCCTATTTATTTGTATCCTTGGGTACTGGTACTACAGCTGCTCTAAGCCTTTGGGTATAGGGGAAAGGAAACTGTAGCATTTCCTTCAAATATATAAATTGCCTATCCTCAGTAGAGATTCAGTGCCTTGACTAGCTTCTTTAAAATTCAGACTAAAACCTGGAGTGGATTCACAACTACAGTGACAACAGCCACCAGCTGCCCCTGTTTGAGCTGGACCAAAGTCCATCCCATAGCACTATCCCTCTCGTCTAACCTTAAAAGGCAGTGGCCTCTTCAGGGCTGGCATGAGCAGCTGTGGCTCTCCAAGTGTCTTTGGCTTACAACTCCCAGCATTCCTAGCCAGAATGGTAAATGGTGAAAGATTATGGGAGCTTTAGCCCCAAACATCTGGAGAGTCATCATTGCCCACCCTTGCTTTAGGGTGATGTGTGCAGCTTCTAAGTCAGGGATAGGGTGCATGTGACCCTCCAAATATTGTTGAACTGCATCATCCCTTGCAACAGGTGATTGCTGGCTAGAAAGTTGGCAGTCCAACATCATCTTGAAGCCTATGTTTCATAATTGTGTTCTAAAAGCATTGTACCAACATGAAGGAGCATTACAAAGTCTGTATCTATTGCTCTCAGGCATTTATTGGAGGCAACGGTTTTAAGCAATTTCAAGCAGTCATCAGTTTACCAGTCTAATTCAACACAGTGCTCAAACAGAAGCAGGCTTTGAAGCCAATAGCTTCTTTCTCACTTGTCCTGAGCAGCCTCCTACATCTATGCCCACTGATACATCTTATTTGTCATCATTTGGTTCAGTCCCTTTTCAAAGCTATCTAAGCTATTGAGCACCATTGTTTGGCCTTGAATCTCTGGGACACACATCTGGGCCAGCATAACAAGCTTTTAATCTAAATGCTGTATCTCACTGGCAAATAGTGCCTATGCCTAATTTTTAGGCATCCTCCTTCAGTTAACCTGCACCATAACCCACTATGTTCAACAAGGTCCTGAACCTTCAGGAAAGACCTTTGGGAACTCTTAGGAGAACTGCAGAGAGGAAGGAAAGGAAGGCAGTTGCCTACCACCTGTTCCATTCATTGGGCACTTCTCTGGATCAACCAAGTGTGCTAATGTGCTATGCCAGTACAGGTTCATAAAAGTAAATGTTTGTATCCCACCTTTCTTCCAGTGAGCTCAGGGTGCTGGACACAGATTGCTCCTTGATATGACAACCCTGTGTGAGATAGATCAGGCTAAGAGGGTATGAGTGGCCCAAGGTCACCAGGAGTGTATAATGGCTGTGTGGAAACTAGAACCTGGCTCTCCTGAGTCCTGGGCAAATCCTTTAACTACTATACTAGTCTGGCTCTCTACAGTTTAAAAGCAGATGTGTTTGTGCAGACGTTTTGGATTGTGATGGCACCCTGTCCTCCTCTTCCTCCTCCTTCAAGTTGACTCTGACTTATGGTGACCCTGTCCTAATGTTTTCTTGGCAAGATTTGTTCCGAGGAGGTTTGCCATTGCTATCTTTTAAGGCTGAGAACGTGTGACTTCCCCAAGGGGATGGGCAGTGGATTTTCATGGCTGAACAAGAATTTGAATTCTGATCTCCAGAGCCAGTAAGGGGTAGCAGTGTGAGTGTTGGGCTAGGACTCCGGGAGAACGATGTTTGAATCCCTGCTCAGTGAAGGAAACCCACTGGTGACCTTGGGAAAGGCCCACTCTGTTAGCCTAAGAGGAGAGCAATGGCAAATCTCCTCTGAATGGCCTCCTTTGAAAAAAAAAATTGCCTAGGAAACCAGAAGATAAGCTAGAGTCAGCAGGGCATGCAACAACTCCTGGAGTCCTAGTTCAATGCTCAAACCACTACACTATGCTGCCTCTGTATCTGTACCGTATCTGTGCCTAACAGTACCTTGGAGAATAAATATACTGGGATGTACTGAGTAGCATGCCATGGGTAATGGGGCCATATAAAACTGAGAGAGCGAGCTGTGTTGATGTATGTCAGCACAGGATTTTGCTGGAGAATTTCATTATACTTTCTAGAGGTGGAAATCGTTGCAGCTTTAGTGGTTTATAATAGCTGAAGATCTATTCTCTCTTTATTTTCTCCCTTTAATGGAGAACAGGACAGAAAAGTCTTTTCTTCTTCTCTTCTTAGCAATCTTCTCCAACCTCCCCCCTCCCGCAGCCTGTCTTTGGGAAAGAAGCCCTTTGAAGCCTGCTTCATCATTGTTGTGCAACATGGGGCTTTGAATAGAACAATGCCACTTCTTCCTTAGTACTGATTTTTTGGAACCTTGAAGATGTGAGGCTTGTAGGGTTTTTTTTTGTGTGTGTGTGTGTATGTGTGTGTGTGTGTGTAGTAACAGAGAAGTGGGATGCTATAAAAAGTGATTTTAATTTTTTTTGTGCATTTTTCATGTTTTGTGTGTTCATTCTTTTCTCTCCATCTGAACTCTTTTATGGCTTTAGTTCTGTAGTCATTACAGCTTGTTAGAGTTTTACTGATATTTCATTTTGTTGAATTAAGGATGCTCACTAGTAGCACCTTGCCTCTCTCAAGGAGGAAATTCAGCTTTTTCTTTTTTTTTGGAGGGGGAAAATGTATTCTGCAAATAAAAGTACTTTAGTTAAACAACTCTGCTGGCTTTTGTGGTAGCAGATCTCTCCAGTGAAAGTTTACTCACACCATCCCCGTGGAAAGGTAGAAAGCCATTCTCATTTAGAAAATAGAGTGCTGGTATTTGTTTATTTTATTAAAGGCATCTTTAGCTGTCCTTTCCACATCTTCTATGCTACAATGATTGTAGCTGATGAAGAGGATGCCCATCTTGGGTGGAGTAAGGCCAAATTTCTTTAAATGTCTTTAAGAGTATGTCTAATGAGTGTATACCTGTATATCTTCTAAAAAAGGAATCAGAAGAGCTACTGGGAGTAACTGCATACTGGAAGTATAAGAATCCCATCTTGGGAGAAAGGTGGGATATAAATCCAATAAATAAATAACTAAAGCAGGGGAGAATGATGAGGCAGAGGCAGTTTTGGTGTCTTCTGCTCAAGGAAAGAATGCCCTGGGTTACCACTGGCAGAAAAAAACAATAGAACTCCTCTAAGGTTACCAAATTTTTGAGGGCATGCTTTATGTGCAAATTTCCACCAGAGCTTTCCTAGCATTAGAAATGTCATCAGCCTAGGCCATGCTGGGTGGTGGAGTCTGGGAGTCATCCAAAAAGTAAAAATTGTGAACTCTCTTTCAAATTACTGGATTTCATTTTTTTTTTTTTTGCCTTCATGGAATCTGCTCTACATCAAACGTGTCTACCAAGAAACCACAGCATTTTTATCACAGAGCCTTTGTGTGCTGCTGAGGATTCTGGTATATGTTCCAGAGAACACACACTCACTTGCAGTGGAGCACTGGATAAGCCTATCTTAAGCTTTCCCTGAGCAGAGAGTATGGCCATAAACCCACTAAGCACTTTTCTGTAGCTGGACATTTCAAGAGAAGATCAGGAATGGTAGGTGAGCTTTGGGAGAACTTGTCTGCCACCACTGATCTTCTCATTGAAAAGCTTTTGACAAGCTTCCATGGAATTTTAGGATTCGTTGTCTTAAATCTAATTCCTAGTCCTGACTAGAGTAGACCCATTGAATCAATTGCTGAATGGAAAGTCAGCAATGTTGTAAAATGGAATGTTTCAGTGTATCTACTCAGAACGAGCAATTGGATTTAGGCTTTTGGAACCACAGTGTGAAAACTGCAGTTCTATCTGCCCATTTAATCAAAGGATGTACAGTAAGACCCCCATATCCACTGATTCAGTTATCCACAGGACACAAAACAGCACACCAACCATAGAGTTTTCCTAGAAAATGTGTCCTATCTAGCCATTTTCTAGATCCTCCAAGGCAACCCTATGGTATTGTAAACTGCAAGTTCCATTATTTTCAATGGTGTTATCCACAATTTTCTGTATCCATGCCCCCCCCCAGAATCAATCCCCAGTGGATACAGTGGTCCTACTCTACATATTTGTCATGGGCATTTATAGCAGGGGTGGGCAACTGTGGAATGGTAGGCAGCTGTGTTAGCCCTCTAGGAGAACTTGGAGAGCTGTACTACAACGGCACCCATCCCCCCACAAATCAATTTTTTTTGCCCCCAAATGCACTCCCACTATGTTTTTGGGACCTCCTGGGTCCGTAGAGGGCATTTTGGGACATTTGTGGCACTTTTTTTAAATCCTAGGGGATCTTCAGGGGAATTCCAAACATGGTAGAAATGTCCTCCCCACCCTGAGAGCTCATTTTGGATTTTGCATTTTTTTTAACACCTGAGGGACCCTGGTGCCATAAACACAGCCTTGTGGGGGCACATGTGGCCCGTGGGCCTCACTTTGTCCACCCTTGATTTACAGTATGCAAGATCTCTGAAGTACCTTCTCTGTTTTGCTCAGTTCCACACTCACAGCAACTAAGTACATGCAGAGTAGTTACAGTGTGTCTTATAACTGGATTCTATCATCTCTCATTATCCTGCGTTGCTCCTTGGTTAGTGACATGTTGTACAGAGGGCAAGGGTTATAATGGTTATACTTCTTCTCAGTGTAGTGGTTAGAGTGTTGGGCTTAGAGAAATGATCAAAGTCTAGGAAAATTACTATTTTGGGCTACAGCTCCCATAATCCTACAACCTTGCTGGCTCAGAAATTCTGGGAGCTGTAATACAAAAAAGGAACTTTTCCAAGCTCTGCAAGTGGCACTAAGACACCATTATGTTTATGGCTTGCTTGTAAGAAGTGAGAAACAAATGGCTGTTAAGACTGAAAACAGCCATGTCTTTGGAATGTGGCATTTAGAATCATGTTGTAGTTCTGTTGTTCTGAAAACATTTAAACTTAAAGTACTCTACTTTAGCTAAGACCTCTCCATGAGGTTTAATCTACAAAGAGGCATATTTAGGTTATGTAAGTGAGGGAAGGGGACAATTTGTTGTTGTGTGCCTTCAAGTCATTTCTGACAAAAGACGACCCTAAGGTGAACCTATCATGGGTTGTCTTGGTGGAATTTGTTCAGAGGGGGTTTGCTCTTGCCTTCCTCTGAGGCTGAGAGAGTGTGACTTGCCCAAGATCACCAGTAGGTTTCTATGGTTGAGCAGGGATTCAAACCCTGATCTCCCAGTGTCCTAGTCAAACACTCAAACCACTTATACCATGAATTACACCCTAGGCGGCACATTTTTAGGGAGGTTGGTGGGATTTTCTACTGTTGAGACATCCAAGAAAAGGTTGGAAATGCCTTTCTCGCCAGAGTGCTTTAGCTATAGGATGGTGTGTGTCAGGATAATACTTGTGTCTACACAAGTGCTGGGAACTGGGTGATCTTGGGTGATGTTGCTGGATTGCAATTCTTATCAGCCCTGGCCTGTACAGATAATGGTGAACAATGATAGGAATTGCATTTCAACTCCTCATCTGGAAGACTGCAAAATTCTAACCCCATCTACACAATTGATTGGATTCAATGGTTCTGTTTGGTGGCTGTAGGCTCTGGAATTAATGGTCATGCCCCACACCCTGTTTAGCCACATATGTGTATTTTCTCACTGACCTCAAAATGTGGTAATTCAGTCTTGCTGCATAGGTTTCCCCCCTGAATTCTGCTGCATGGGGCTCTGGGCTTCCATTCCAAAGTCCTCTCCTGATGGCAGCACTGACTGAATCCCTTCACTCTGTGATTGCAAAAGTGATGGTTTGCCACCCACATCTTAGATAAAAATGTTACAAGTGAGCCAAACAATACCTTGGCCTTGCATTTTTCCACAGCACACAGCTATAGAAACACAGGTGTGTGTACTTGTGCAGACAGATTGCCAGGTAAATGGTCTATTGTAATCTAGCATCGTTTTCTGGAATCAGTAAGAGAGATTTCCTACTCCAAGAGTTGCTATGGCTCTGTTGCTGAATCCATAGCTGATACTGCATTCAGCAGTGCTGGGAAGCTGTTTCTGAAAGTCTAAAGCTTCAGTGAAAGCCTCTTGTCTTCCAGTGACTATTCCCCTCCTTCATGTGATGGGGGCAAGGGGTGATTTGTTCAAATCTTTCTTGTTTGTATATGATGAAGCCGTATTGATTTCTGAGAATGATAAATATTGCATTATGTGCTGCTTATGGCAAGCCATTTGCTGACGGGACTGAATTATCTTTGAGTATTTCATCCTGTCTCTCCCTTCACTCCTCCACCCTACCCACAATCAGCTATCTGAAAGATCTGATTCCCTATAGCCTCCTGAAGCCAGAATTTTGTGGTGGGGCATTATTTGATAAATCCCTGCAGTTTGCTGCAGAACATTGGAGGTGACAAATCCAGTCTGCAGAGCAAAGGACAAAGATGATCTTAAGCTATCACTATTCCAATGCCCAGAGTTGATAGGCCTCAATGAAGCAAATGCCTTCCACTGTTAGTGTAGTGCAACCACCCTCACCTCTCCTCCCCCACCCTGCTAGTCATTCTGGAAGGGAAACATAATTCCTCCTTTGATTGTCACACAGGTCACTGCTGGGGAGGGACAATACCATTCAGCAGCACAGAGTTGTCTACGTTGAACTGTATCTTCTTTTATATATATAAAAAATGTTAATTGTATTTTGACATTCCTGGTTGTGACATACATTTTGATAGCATTTAGCTCCTGGCTGATAGTGAGGGGAGAAGAATAAGTCTTTGGGAAAGCAGTCACCCTGACCAGGAGTTTGGGAGAAAACAAGAAAACGACACTGATATATTCAGTTACAGAGCCACCAGGGGCTTCTAATTATGAGCATAGCTGTTTCTAGGAAACTAAAAAACTAAATCAACACCTGTGTGGCTCTTTGGCTTCAGCTGAAGGTGTCACAGGTTGGTTTTCTCTGAAAAAAAAATCTGGAAGGAATTAAAAGTAGAACCTGAAGCCAGAGGCTGTTCCTTTAGGTGGTCATCCTTTCCATGCAGAATGAAAAAGCTGCAGTGTTTGGACAGAATGATGAATGGGAGGGAGAAGAAATTAAGGCTGTAGGTTGTAATCCTCTGCCCAATCCTGTTCACTTTGGTGTGACTTAAGTGTATGTAATGACAAAGAACTGTACCCTTGAAAAACGATGTCATGTTTTGGGTCCATTTCTTTTCCATTAACCGGAGAGCTATCTGAAAATAAATCCTGGTTTTGTGAGGGTTTTTTTTTTGCACCTGATGGTCCTATCCAACAGTGTCCTATTTCTGGTAGTTGGATGCATTTGTTTCTTTTGGAAAAGTTAACTGCTTCCTATACATTTTGGCTGAGTATTGTTAAATGACATGGAATGCTTCCTTCTAGCCACTGTTGCAGGCTGTCATAATCACTGAGGGTTATTTTTAGATGAGGAAATGCCTTTTCATATGTGTGCCTTGAAAATAAGAATAATAATAATACTTATGATTTGCATTCTGACACTGCCTCTACAGCTCCTGAACTGCTATAATGATAGGTAAACTCAACTCATGTCTAAATGATGAGGAAATAAAAACAAAATCTTTTTAGCAGTCTTAAAGTGACAATGCAACTGTTGTTTTGTATTGAAGGACAATACAAAATTGTTGTGTCAAATGAAGAGCATGGAAAGGTTACTTTTGGGGTACTTCAAATTCCCAGGCCAGCATGATCACAAGATCCCAGCATGACTACAACACCCCAAATTCCCCAGCCAGCTTGACCATCCTATCTGAATGTCAGGATAAATGAGCCCAGTTGATCTTTAGCTAGTTATCAGATTCCTCATCTCCATTGAATTTTCTGCTGACCATGCCTTCATATAGATGAGCGAAATTCCAGTTATATACATGTCTTTCCTGTGACAGATATCAATTGAAAGGGCTGATTGACACATGCATGTCTGACAATATGAGCAATACTTTGCCCACAGGGTAGTCCACACATTTGGCTGAATGTCATCATGTAAGAATCATCTCTTGCATTCTGTTCTTAAAGAAGCTGGTTCTTTCACTGCTCCATTTCTTTTCCTGTCAATGGCCCTTCTTTGAAATACCTGTTATTGAAACCTAGTTTTAGCAAAGTATTACATGATTAATGTTGGGTGATGAAAGAAAGTCTATTTTGGTTACAATGGTTGATTCTGATATAAGATTGGTGCTCATGGGATGAGTTTCTGAAATGGATCATATATTACGAACAAAGCTTTTCCACATATATCTTATGTGGAAAATATATGTTAATAATAATTGGTTGGTTTTTGTACAGTATGTGGTTTGTGTGGTAACTGTAAATTTCCCATGCTCATTCCTCTCATTTCAAAGCACTGCTACATGAGCGAAAAACACACCTTCAGAAGAGATCCAAATAAAAGAAATGAAATTTTAGCCAACCGTTGTGAGAGCAAGGTGGCATCCTTTGTAAGAGAACAGATGCAAGCCCTTAAAGGCAGTGGACAGACTTTACCAAGATACCAGTCTGCAATCCCAAGATAACCTTGGTGACTGATAAAAACAAATTAAAGGGATTACTAATCACCATTTCTGATTCTCTATGTTGACAAAGGCCAAGCCATTAAATCCCTTATAATTCTTATATTTCTTATTAAAGTTAACAGGAATGCAGTTCATTGTATAAACCTTAATTTTTGTTTGAATTAATACAGTTAAGATCCAAAGGAAGACAAAGAAGTGGTGGATGTAGGTTCTGGCACATCCAGTGGGTAGTCTAAATGCTGCCATTTTGCATTTCAAATGTAGCTCCACCCATGAATCCTGACAGTCTTTTAGCTGAAGAACACCAGTGGTGCAGGTTCCACACATTAAACAATTTAACCTGTGAGCCAAAGTCATCCCTTGGGTTTCTATGAAAGTATTACACTGAGGGTCGATATAATTCCTTGGGAATGGAAGCTGTGGAAACACTTTAGAAGGATAAAGCCTTGACGTTCTTTGCTCATTGGTTTCCCTAATTTAGGCAGAGACAATGATGATTTGTTATTTTGTATCCTAAGTGATTTAACTGGGTTGGACCTCAGTCAGGTTGTTGGATGGCAAATAAACATGTAACAAATGTGTCCTGTTGATGATTTGCTGTAGCATGTCAGTGAATGAATGGGAGTGGACAGGGAATTATGCATTGACCTTTAGAGGAGTTCTGCATGTGCCTCAGGTGCATGACAGTACTGGTCACACTGTGCAGGGATGTCATAGGTCTAAATCTCATTCTCTGTCACTGGTTCTGCTCAATAAAATGAGCCCTACCTCAAACTAGGCATGAACACCTGGCTTCTTCAAGTGAAGACACTGGTATTCTTAAATGGGAGACTTGCACAGCAGGTGTCCTTACCCTGTATGATTTAGAAATAAATATTGTCTTTGAGACTTTGCAGTTGTCATTCAACAGCCTGGTATGGTTTGTGTAGAAGCTGCTTCTATATTTAATTCAACTGAAGGAGTTGACCAGTTGGTCATCTGTCATAAAACATCTTTTGAAATGAAAACTATTGTCATTTCTTGGAATCCTGCTCCCCTGCCACTTTTGCTGGGCCACCCTTGTTTTGGAAAGGCACATTTTAAAAGCCATGATGTACAAATTGAAAAGCCATGTGTTTGTAGAGACTGAAGGGTTGCTGGAGTGGATGAGGAGGAAAGCAGATGTTTTTTCAGACTTGTTTGGCCTGCTGCAAGCACAGGCAGGAACCTTTTCTTGTTTTCCTTGTGGCATGGTTTCCCCACATATATGGCCCACTGGGGAGGGGGATGGTATTTGGTAATCTAGCAATTTGAACTTGGTGATTCTTCTCAGCATCAGCCTGTCAATAGGTAGTGTAGACAGTTGCCCTAGATGGCAGAATCCAAAAAGTTCCAAACTAATGGGGGAGTGTAAAAGCACCAAGGGGGAAAGAAAACCCTCTACATCCTTAGGGACCCACATTCTAGGTCAATCTTCCCCAACCTGTTGCCTTCTAGATGTATTAGGCTGTGATGCCCATCAACCCCAGATCGCACAGTGAATGGTCAAGGATGACAGGAATTATAGTCTAGCACAGGGTAAGGTGGAACAGGGTAAGGTGGAAATGTCTCTCTCTCTCTCTCTTTCCCTGTGAATCATGTCTTTCTTTCACAACTGCAGCCTTTCCCCTTCATTCTGTACAAGGAAGTGTAGTGAAAGACCCTCCCTTTCCCTTTGTTGCATTTGCTTGTGTATATAGAAAAGGGAAAAGGGCTGCAATCAGGAAAATCCTTGAATAAGAAACACAGTCCCACCCCTCATTCCTTCTACATAAAACAAAATGCGGGGAGGGGGAATTAATTTTTGTGAAGGCAGCAAAATAGCTTAAGCCAGCTTTGACTCAAGTAAGTACAGTAATAACCTTGATGAGGCAGAATGTATCTCACCCATCTGCATCTGCTCCCTGCATCCTGCTAGTTGTTAATTCCCAGGGAATTCCTTGCTTTTCAATCACAGCTGAAATAACCAGTCTTGATTATGTACCATGTTTCTAAAGGAGTGCTATAATGTGAACAGTTGAGAGAAATCCCAAGGGGGCAATCAATACTATTAATCTACTGTCTGTGGTAGGCAGGATGGTATGGAGGGGGATGTGATTACTCCAGGCTTCTCAAGACTAGAAACTCACTCTTTCTATTTGGCTACATTGTGAGAATTACCAGTATCCCGTGACCTCTCCATACATACCTAAGAGTAGTATTTGATGATCTTGCTTTGAGGTTTTGTTTTACAACCCAAATCCACCATTGAGTTCTGCCACTGATTTCTATTATACTCACAAATGGATCCTTCTCCCTCTGGTGTGATTTCACCATGGGAGTTCAGATTGCTAAATGTTCAAATGTTCTCTTGCTATGTAAAACAACAACAATAACAAAGAAATATTCTTCTCTCTCATTCTCTCTTTCTCTGTTTCTCTATGTTTATCCACTGGAAACTGGTTGGAGAATAAGACTGATGCTGCCCTGGCGATACCTACACATCCTGGTGAGGTGACAGTCTGCAACATGCTGCAGATGGATTTTCATGACCATTTTATGTATCAATCATTACCTTGATGGACTGGAGCAGTTAATTCTGTCAATGATGATTTCTAGAGGGCCCTGTTTTGGATTAATTAATTGATAGGCCACAGTGGCTATTTCAGAGCCACTAGGGTTTGCCAGTGAGTTTCTTCATTAGCATGAGATTTGTTACAAATTGAGAGCTATACTGACCATGTGTAGGAAGCATATTGTGGCTTTTAGACTTGATTGGATTATGCGTACTGCCTGCCTGCAGTGTACTTCATGGCACATACAATTGTGCCCCAAAGGGGCACAATGAAGATAGCTGTAGTTGATGAGAGGTTCCATTTTGGGAGATATCCACTGAAATTGAGTGACAATCTTAACATTACAGTGAGATAAGATAGCTTTGAAGATAATAATGTGCTATCCCCATTTGTCTGTCCTGTCCTACCTATTCTTCTATCTATCATTCTTACATTTATATTTTGACTAGTTATAAACAGAGATTTGTCATCTGCTAATGATAATTGTCATTCAGGAAGCCCTTTCATCTGAACATTTCAGAAAGAACAGCAAACTGTTGCAGCTCCTGGAGAAATAGCCATTTCTAGTCCCATTTTATAGATGGTGAAATAAAGATATGGTTAGGAGCAGCCTCTTTTTCCAGTGTATTCATTTTCAGGAATGAAACTCTTCAACAACTCCTTTGTATTGTTAATGTGGCACATTTCCAAACAGGTAAGATTACAGAGGGTTAATGCATGGATGCTATATAATGAAATCAAAAAGTCAATCAATTTCAAAGCCTTTGTCCAATGTGTTTACATGACTGCATTAGACACATAGTGTTAACATTCACAGTGCTGTTTGTCCTTATAAATATATTCATCATACCTTCATGTAATGCCTGATCTGACCATTTGTATCACATCTTTTTACTCTGCTTTTTACCTTTCTGACGTTTCCCATGTCCTGTTTTTGAAATGTATGTGGAGGTACCTCTGTTTTAAGGGGAGCATTTTGCCAGTGTATGTAGCACTGAATCTTGTGGCACCATACAGATGAATAAATGTATTATTGCTTGAGCTTGCTTGGGTTACATTCTACAGTCAATTTCATTAGATGCATGATGTATTTTCCTCCTGTTTTACAAATCTATATCCACACAGCTGAGAGACTGTCTGTCTGTCATCTATCTATCTAAGAGAAGAATGGCCCTAAACTGAACAGCATGCATTTCTGCAGTATTGTTTTCAGCTCCTTTTCCCTACCACCAAGGTGTACTAGTCCTTTAAAAGGCTGATAGAAATCAAAGCCTTGAGCTTAGCAGCAGCTCTTAATGCAAAACTTCCAAGCCTCCCTCCTTCCTGGTTGCTGTGGATGCTGTTCAGCAGATGTTATCAGATTGAATTTAGTTTGGCGTGACTGTAGAATCCCCTCGTCTCACCTCACCCGTTTCCTCTCTGTATGTTGTCTTTACTTCCATTGGACCAATCTTCTCCTGCAAAATATCCCCAAACGGCGAGAGAGAAGAAGAGGGGACCACTGAGAAAGAGAGGGGGGCGTTGCGTTATCACCTTTTGCCAGGACGGATCGCTCTTCGTCCAGTACCACGTAATTTTACCGTGTCTCCCGGCTGGAGTCCCGCTGCTACATGTGTTAAATCCTAGGATTTCTTTGAAAACTGCAAACGGACCCTGAATGGTGTGCACTGGCGAAGCCCATCTCAGCCTCGCTGGTCCTGGAATGCTGCTTTTCTCCAGCAAGATCCGAGGGGAATAAAAGAGTCAAAATATTCTAACATCCCCCCTCCCCGCACCTCCCTCGCCTTCCACCTCTCTGGCTTCTTAGGGCTGGCTTGGAACGGAGGACCTTTCAGCACCATCGGAGGCGGACAGCTCCTCCGGGCCAGCCTAGCCGTGCTTCCTCCCAAGGCACTTCGGAAGGCGCAGCCCGTGTCGCGGGTGTACGTGTGAGTGTGTGTGTGTACGCGCACGCGCTCGTGTGCGTGGAGAGAGGGAGGGAAGGGAGACTCAAATCTCTAGATAGCCCGGGGAGGTCCACCAATATCCATTAATTATCAGGAGGTGAAAGAGGAAAGCAGGAAATCTGCAAGAGCCACGGGAAGGGCTTGTCCAATCCCACACAGGAGGAAGGCAGGCAGGCAGGCAGGCAGGCAGGCAGCGAAGCCTTCTCGCTGTTCTTAGCTGAGGAGGAAAGGAAGAGGAAAAGGAAAAGATCCCCCGCTAGGAACTGCCTCTGAAACTATGCAAGACCCACACCCATCCTGATTTTGGACAGAAGAGAAAATAATATTTGGTTATTAGGCAGCAAGCAAGGGACAGTGAGTTTTTTTTTTTTTAACATAACACAGAATCTCCCCCCCCTCCAGCTTCAAGGAGTTGAGCAGCACAAGCGCTGGGAAGAGCTTCGTGGTCAGCCTCTGGGGAAAGTGAAGCCTTCAGGGAGTAAGGCAACGTGGATTTCTTTCTTTTCTTTTTCTTCTTTTTTAAAAGCACCGTTCTGGAATGGGAGGATTTCATCCAACTTCTCCTGGTTCCTGAGGGTGAGTTTTCTACTATCCCTCGATAGTGGTGAATGGGGTTTGGAGGGATCCCCTCTCAAGGCAGAGAATTCCTTTTCTCTCCCTTCCCCTTGCAAATCTTATATGTCTCTTCTCCTTTTACACTTGAGAAGCCTGCAATTGTCTTACGTTGTAGGACTGGCAATGTCCCCCTCTTACCTTTGAGAAAGCACTGGTTCTCCCAGATTGCTCTTCACAAGGGGTGTGTAGCGTTGTGCTTGGGTGCCTCTGGTGCGGGGCTATTGTCCCGGGTTCCTCCTACTTAGGATGCCGATGGAAGATCTCGCCACATGTGAGGAACTTAGCTGCGGGTTGTGGGGGCTTTGGTGTTGGAGGCTATGTTAATGAACATGAGAGCACTGCTGGGGGGGGGGAATGGGATGGGATGGGGTGGGCGAGGAAGGATGAGCACCGGGGGATGCTGCAAAGGCTTTGTAGATGATCGTTGGGATTGCAGGGCTGAACCGGGTGGGGGAGAGGGAGGGGAAATGTTCCTCATATACCCTGTGGGCAATATAGCAGGGCTCACATACCATGGAGGGTGGAGAGGGGAAGGAAGAGCTGCAGCAAAAGCGTGAGGATATTGGATCCAAATGGGCAGGCACCGTTGCCTTCTCCCCTTTCATCCTGAAGAAGGATCTGTATACACGCTGAGTTGTTATTTGGTTTAAAACCCTCCAGTGTTTTGATGGTGTCGAGCAGAAGGAAGCTTGGATCAGCTCGGGCTACAACAGAGTGCATTTTTTAAAAAAATGCAATAAAAATAAAACAAAACCAGCACAATGGAGAGCGATGCTGTTCGCAGTTTGTGGAGCAAATGTGATAAGACTAGTGTGATGGGGAAGTAAAGGATGAAAACAGACCCAGACAGCACCTGGGTGATCTAGTGCTATGTGATGCTTATTCCAGATAGTTTAGAAGATGCCCGGCGAGTTATTTCAGTTCCTCTCCACCTTTCTCTGATCAGTTGATTGCATTAATAGTTTTCGTCTGCAACCCTCCCAGAACTGTGGATGGATCTCCCTTTGGTTTTCTACGAATCTGTCCTCAGGGTAGCATCTTCTTTCCACCCTTTTTACTATGTGTTGTCTTCGAACTGGAAATACGGTTCTGGGGTTCTGCTGCCTCTACTATGACTCTCTTTCCACACACACACACACACACACACCTGGAGGCTATGGACCTTTGGAGATATCGCTTTGGAGACTGAAACAAAATAAAATCATTTGTTTAACTCTCGTCCATTTAGTTCAGCAAAGGATTATTTTGTCCCTTTGGGTTGGGGATGCATTTTTAATACCTTCTGCAGGAGAATGAGTACGTGGAGGCGAGCTGCCCCTAGGCAAAGTTGTGCGCGCGCGTTTGTATGTGCCTTTAAGTTGCCTGTCATTTTATGGCGAACCCCTTGAATTTCATAGCGTTTTCTTAGGCAAGGAATTGTAGTCAACACACAAGCGAGAAAAAGAAATACTGTACTGTACAGTACTGTAGAGTACCCAGTGCAGGGAGCTGTCCAAGGTAGCTCCCTAGCCAGGCAGCTACTTGTTCGGGTTAACTTTTTTCGTCCCTAATTTATGTAGCAGCTAGCCTGAAGAAGAGTCCTGGAAAACTCAAAAACTGGGACTTTTCCCTTGCATTTTGGTTGATCCTAATAAAGGCCCAACAGTAGATTTTGTCTGAGCTAGAAAACCTTCCAGGGAGGTCACTATTTTGCATCATTACTATGGTCTCTGTAGATTTCTCAGGCAGAGGTGGAGGAGGAGATGGAGGAACTGCCAGTGGAAAGAAAGAAGGGACTAACTTCTTGCTTCTGTCTTTACTATTGGCACAGGTGCAAAGGTTAGTGTTTCACTGCAGGTAGTAAATAACTGCTGCCTATGTTGGGTCAGTCTAATGGCTTCTTGTAAATCGAGTGTGAATTGCTGGGGAGAAGGGGCACCTCAGCTGGTGGGATTTTGAGATCAAGGGCATGATGGCCAGTCCACTTTCCTTCCCTCTCATTTTTTTCCTTTGAGAGAGTGACTGTTTTTGAAACATACCTCAGAACACAAGACTCAGACCTCTGCTTGTGCAGTATAGTAGAGATTAATCTGATCTGCATTTCCTTTTGGGAGACCTCTCTGAACATTGCTTTCGTAAAAACAGATCTGGGATTTCTACATTAAAGGAAAGTTGATGGGACATAAAATCCAAACATCCATTTCTGTCTGCCCCTCTGAATTGCACACTTGTTTGTTTTTGTCATACTCATTCCAGACCTGGCAAACAGTGGCTTCCACTCAGAAAACCACCATCATCAATTTGATTATATCAGCACTTATGTGGCTCAAGTATGAGTCACGGTTGTTGTTGATTCACCTTTGGCCTTAGGTAGAAGAAGATTTTACAAGGTAGCACTGAAACAAGAGAAGGATTCATAGCACAAGGGGCCCTCTTAAACATAACCTGTGGATAAAGGGAATATCAAATACTATAGTTGCATTCATAGACAACAACCCTCAGTAACTTGTGCCATAAATCGAACCTCTAAAGGGAAGGAGCAAAACCCCAAATGTATTCTTCAAGGATGGAGAGCCTGTGACCTCCAGATGCTTCTGACTCCAAGACCCATCAGCTCCAGATGGTATAGCCACTCTCCAGGGATAATGGGAGATGCAGTCCACTTCTGTATTGATTATTCAGTTTTGCTATTGTGTTCAAACAGTAGAATGCAGATATGCCCAGGTGGTAGAATCATAGAAGAGGAGGGGCTGCAAAGGCCATTTTGTTTAACCCCTTTCCATATGGAATACATAAACTAAAGCACTCCCGAAAGATACCAATACAATCTACATTTAAAGAGCTGTGATGAAGGAAACTCCAGGGCAGCATATTCCACTGCTGAACAGTTTTTACGGTAAAGAGGTTCTTCCCAATGTTTAGGTGGAATCTCTCTTTTTGTAATTTGAATCCACTGGTTTATGTTCTGTTCTGCGGAGCAGCAGAAAATAAACTCACCTCATCTTCTACATGACTTTTCTTCAGACGTTTAAAGATGGCTGTCATGTCACCTCTTAGTCCTCTTCTGAAAGCTAAGACTTGAATGTTCTTTCATGTAGCGAGTCCTGGTGTTTTGAAGGAAGAAGAGTCAAGTTTTTTTATCACATCTACAACACAATGTGGGTTTGAATTATTATAGAAGAAGTGTGGTATAAAGCTTTGGCATTTTCTTTCAAGACTTCTGGCTGCTGAATATCTTCCCAGTTATGATAAAGATGTAATTTTCCCTTTCTTCCTTTAGGACTCACAAAATGCATCTTTAATTTGAGTAATTAAATGACTTCTTAAAGTTCCCTTGCCCTCTAGTTGATCTCAGAATAAGCCTAGCTGGTAAGCATTATTGGATATAGGATTTTTGCTCTTCATAGGCAAAGTCCTATGAGGAAAAATTGAAGGAGGTAGGACTGATTAGCCTAAAGAAAAGGTCTGGAATCCTGTATGAGCTACTTGGTTAAGTATGCTTAAGTAACTTCTCCTGACCCAACCCCCTCCTAGACCAGTAAAATGGATCTCCTTCTCCCCGTACAGCTGATGCCCAGACAAGTAGGTTTAGGGGGCAGTTATGATCGTGACAATAGTGTCACAACCATAACTAAGATTTACTCATCTGTAACTGTTTTGTATTCATGATAGCAACTGAGTCACGATTTTGACACCTATTGCCACCATTGGAGGAAGAGATCCATTCTGCTGGTGATTTGATATTGGATGAATAATGTTTTCGTCAGGTTTGGAGCAGGGGCCAGGCCAGGAGAGGTTCCAGCCATCATGATTAGGAGATGATATGTTAATCATTTTGAAATATTTGAGGGGCTGTCACACAGATGATGGAAGCAAACTTCTTTTCTCTACTCCCAGAAGGCAGGACATGAACCATCATGTTCAAGCCACAACAACAACAATAGTAACAACAACAACAAGAAGGTTTAGGCAGTGAGTGGGTGACACATTACAATATCTTCCTTCTCCACCCCACCTCCACAAACCAAACACAGAATGGCAAGTCCTATTTCAGCTCCCTCCTGTGCCATGCTCACACACAGCTCTGCAGCTTAGATTTCCCAAAGGACAGGTTTGTTCCTCCATGCTGAGTGATATATATCAAAACAATGTACCAACTTCCAATCACACCCTCCTTCACAAATCCCATGGCTGTTAATCATTTTCTACATGTATGGTTCAAAATCACCAGGCTGCCAACTCTGGGAGGAGTTCTGGTATTTGCATTGCTGGTGGCAACCAACTCAAGGCTAGGAACTTGCAGGCAAAACCTAGGAGATGAAATGGTGTGGAGAAACCCCCAGGGCAGGAGTGGGGGGACCCTTTTTTCTTCTAAATATTTTAGGTTGCAAATCCCAGAAGCCTCCTCCTGGGTGGTCAGTGGTAACGGATTGTGGGAGCAGTAGCCTAAAACAGTCTATCTCAAGCTATCTGATGTGGCAGACTGTCATTCCCCCTGCCCCCAATGGGCCAGGGACAGCTACTATACTTATGCCATATTAGTATCATATTTATGTAGTCTCCTGGAAACTTGCCATGAACTGGCAGCTGATGTTTGACAGAACAGCACTGTCCTAAAATACCCCCAAAGCTGCAGGTTCCCCATTTCTCATCCAGGAAGAACATCCTGAAGATATGGGTTATTCCAAAGAGGAACACACTCATTCACTCCTGCTTTTTGAAGATGGTGGACTACCCTTTGTTAGAGGTTTCTAAGAACCAATCAGGGATGGTGGTCTCCTATCAGGGATATTGTAGTGGTGGATTTCCTGCATAAATAGGGGGTTGATTAAGATGATATTGAAGTTCCTTCAAGCTCTATGATTCTATATTGGCCACTGGACCATTCTAGATCCATATTCTTGTATTCAGACATGAACAGCATCAGCAACATTCATTGTATGGACAGCATAGGGAAGTCTAATCAGCCAGGAGAATGTTTCTCCAAAGTCATTTTCTTCTGAGAGTGTTTGCAAGCACCAACCAATCACAACAAACCAATTGCATTGTACATCAGCACTACCAGCTGCTTCATATTAAATATAGTTTCAGCATTTTAAAGCTCCTATCAAATCCTGACACTATTTACAGACAATGTCTTTATAGCATTCTTTGGCTGGCATCTGGTTTGTGTTGTGCTGGACAGCAGCCAGCGACTAATTTCTTGGTACTTCTCCCATTGGCAGAAGTCCAAACCCCTTGCCACCAAGCCCTGGAAATGCTTTAGTAACTTTTTTACGAAGTGGTTCAGGAGTTCTTCCAGGACCTCCCCCCCTTGCCGGTTCAAATATTTCTGGAGAACATGGTAAAAGAAGAAATAAACACCTGTCTTTCCAAATCTCTGCAACCCTACCAACCCTCATTTTGTCCTGGATCATCTTTGCTGGCTACCTGTACAGGCTTCTTGTTGCTCTGCTTATTTAGTCTCTTTTTTTGCCTATTTTTATTTTGCAGCAGTTGAAAAACCATCTGTCTGTAATGAATGAATTTACACACACACAAACACTACACATCATAGTTTGGCAACATTATGTATTATCATGGCCTGGAAAAGAATGACTCTGGGGATAGTCGGATCTGCTCCAGTGAAAATACTTTGCATATTTTACCAGCACTAAGGACTCCCAACATTGGCTGCAGGTGCTGGTTTACTAGGTGTGCAAGACAGATATACTTAAGACAAATGTGAACTCTGTTCAACGATTTGCCCATTTTTGCTCAGTGACTCCATACACCATAGGCATCACTGTCATTTCGAAATTATGCTGCCCTAGTTAGAAAGAGGCTATCAAAAATTTATTTCAAGATTCATTGCATTTGGCAAGAGCAGAAATCAAGACTGACTCTCCCCCTTTATTCCTCCCTCCTGCTCCTGACACTGAGATGCGTTGGATGCGTTTGTTTACTAGCACATGCTCTCTGCCAGTGCAAACCCACTACTCCGCTTGCCTTTCTGCCTGTCACTCTCATTGTGGAATCCTGTGATCTGCCTATCAACGGTTGCCCAATTCTCACTGCTTCTTGTTTACAGTGTGTTGAAAACTCACTTGCTTTTGGAAAACTGTGGCAGAAGGCTGGCTGGAAAATGCTGTGCAGAGTGAGCCAGAGACAGCCAGGCTGTGATCAGTGGAACCACTAGAGGTATCACCTTCCTTTTCTTCCAAGGCTCTGGAGCTTTAAGCCAAAGTTTTTGCTAACCACCTGGCTTCAGTTGAGGAGGTCCTGCTTCAGGCAATAAGAATGTTCTTCCTTGAAAAGTCTGCCCAACTAGGTCAATGATTGTTAATTGCCAGACTTATCAATGGTAGCCAGCTCTCTTCTGGGGCTTCGAGCTCTCATAAGAGATAGCAGTAGAAGAATTGAGAGATGAGTGACATTAACGGACCACATTCAGTGGCAATCACTGTTAACTAGCTTTTAATTGGGTCATGATTACATAAGGGTCCATGCTAGTGGCTATGCTAATTTATGTCACCATCAATGAATTAAGGTTGCACTCTAATCATTTTTAAACATTTGGGGGAGGGGGTTAACTCACTATAAAAAATCCACCCACAGCCAGAGGATTAAAGGTTTTTAAAGCAAGTTTCAAACCAACTTTCCTTCTATTTTGTTTGCCCGTACTTAACACAGTCTTTGTAATAAAAGTCACTGCCAGAGCAAATTCCCCTGTAATAACCTCACAAGGGGGGGGGGGGATACACCATGTAAGCTAATTGGAATATTATGCTGCGATAAGACTGTCCTAGCTCTCCAAAGGATTAGTGCAGGTGGAAGGAACAGTATTGATTTAAAGGAGAAAAACAGACATTGGCACAATTCACAACTGCCACAGCAATAGAAGCAAGGTGGTGGCTCTCCCCATTTGAGCTGTCAGTATGGGAAACCAGGTTATTTAGGATTAAGGATTAATGGATTTTAATCACTTTATTGGCAGGTTCTGTTTCCTGGTTGGAAATAGAAGGAGGCAGAAATAATGCAGGTTAGGGTAACAGAAAGAAAACTGCAGTTTCTAGAATTTTATTCTACATTTGATATGAAGAGAGCACAGTCCAGGGGGTTATAATAGATTAAGGATGCTTTACATGTGATATAGTCTCAGGCTCGGCCAAATTGATCACCAACAATGGTCCACCCTGCCCTCACATTGGGATGCATGGAGACGCACTATCCACAATGCTGCAGCCTTATTTGAGAACTCACACCGAACAAGTCTTGAAGAGAAACGACAACGCAGAAAGAATCACAACCCGGAAACATCACCCAAGGAGCCCCTCTGCTGTGCTTTCTGCAACCGGACTTGTTTATCTCAAATTGGCCTTTTTAGTCATCAGCGCACTTGCAGAAAGCGTGGGATAAGTCCTTCCTGAATCTTCATTTGTGAAGAAAAGCCAGAGAGAGACATGTGATATATATTCTGCATAAGCAATCATTCCACTTCTGTGTATTTTGCCAAAGCTGCTACCACAGGATACCTAGTGGGAGGCAGGTTCCTGTGGCAGGTTCAGACAGACTATGATACATGTGCATTCACTGCATACACATGTATGCATGTGGGATGCATGCAGTTTTCCTGCACTAACATCCAGGTCAGTAGATCTGCAGATATGATCACAGTCTAGCAGCTGAAAAATGAATTGCACATTGCCATACTAACATCTTTGTGCCTTCGTTTTCTCAAGTATAAAACTGGGTAGTGTTGTTTCCTACTTTACCTGGGTTTTCAAGAAGTCTGGTGTTCTCAGCATGGCTCCTTGTTATTTCATTTCATTCCTGTGCTGGTGGAGTGCACCCTAACATTTGGAAATCTGTAGAAATGTTGATATTGGGGCTTAGTTGTGTGATTTCAGTAAATTCAATCATACAGAAATAGTGTGTTGTGCATCATGAGCTGATGGCTCATAATCTGCAGTGAAGTTTGATAAAATGCTACAAGTATTCTGTAGGAATGTTTTGCGTCTGCCTACTGTACTTCAGCTTGTGCTCTTCTCATCCATATGTCCATAATTATATCTCTTAATCATGTAATAAATGTAGTCAAGACATTATGGGATCACTGTGAGCATTACTGATGTCCATCAAAAAGCTAGGTCATCAGTTGACACACATGACTGTCTGAGCAGTACTCATTGAAGTACCATTACAACAGCCTGAATGTTAATGCACACTTAATACACTTTGAATTGTACTTTTATGAATGATAAAACCACTTTTAATTATATTTTTATGAATGGTGAGTGTGTTTGGTTTTAAATTTTTCTTTTTGCATGATGCTTCTCTTGCCATCTCCCCAAAGAGACTTATAAATGCTTGAATAAATTCATAAATAAGATAACTGTATTATCTTTTCTTTTCCTGTCATTGCTTCCTCCTTCACCTGTGGGGCAGTCAAGTGCTATTATTAATCACTGTAAAGGCTTAAAGATGTCTACAATGAGAATACTTGATGTGATTTAGCTTTGGCTTAGACAGCATTCCTTTATTATTTACATTTCTATCCTGTGCTTCCATCAAGGTGTTCAGGCTGGTGGACATGGGGCTTGTTTCCTCTCTACGTAACAATCCTGGGAGGTAGCCTAGGCTGAGATAGGCATGTATCAATGCTTATCTAAGGAGTTTCATGGTTAAGCAGAGTTGAAAACTGCTGTTCCTGCTCCATGACCGACATGAGCAATATTGGTTGCTTCCATAGAATTCCTAGAATCTTTGAGCTGGAAGGGGATGCAAGGGCCATGTGGGCCAACCCCCTGCTATGCAGGAATACACAATTACAGCACTCCTGAAAGTTGCCCATCAAACCTCTGTCTAACAACCTCCAAAGAAAGAGAGTCCACACACACCCCCAACATAGTCTATGCCACTTTCAAACAGTTCTTACAGTAAAGAAGTTCTGCCTAACTTTTGGATGGATTTTTTTTTACTTGCAATTTGAAACCATTGTTTCATGTTCTGGTCTCTGGAGGAGTAGAAAACAAAATCATAGTTACAGACATAAGAGACAAAAGTTTATTTGGTTGTGTATCGCTTTGGGAACCCTTGTGGGCTGGGTGGCAAAATATAAATACTATGAAAAAACAAATGAACTTGCAACATAACAAACTGAGGACGAATGACTCATCTATGTTTCTTTCTTTTTTTTTTTTTAGCAGCACAGACAATTGAACTTGTCTCTTCTAGATTTTTTTTATGTTTGCATTATCAGCCTTTCTTCTCTCAAGCACTCCCTCTCAGTCTGTGCCTATCTATTTCTATCCTGGTATCTCTGCTTCAGTTCTAATGAGACCCATGGAGTTATTTCTCTATAGTAGCAGACGACTTTGGTTAAAGAACACCAAGTCAATGAGCTGTGCAAAGGCAGCATCCTCTTTGTTCTGTGGCTCAGGTGTGGGGCACTGTGGTTGGAAAAACCAGGAGATTCTCTGGAAGAGCAGTGGTTGCAGAGTGCGGTTTGAGTGCTCTGAAAAGTGACACGGTTAAACTAGCCACGGGGGTGTAATATTTCTTCTCCTTATGCAGCTCTCAGATCATTCCATTAATATGTCAAAAACATGCCACAACTCCATCTGACACCTGAATAACCCACTAGAGAGTTTCCAGACTAGTACATAAACACCAGTATTAAAAGATGTTGTAGGTTGAATATGGCTAGTATTTGACTGATGATATGCTTTTCCTGGAAGAGGAGCAATCCATATCATTTGCTTTTTATGGCTGAACTGGTTCAGTGGGGTCAATGAATAAACTATATGGAAATATTTAGGGAACGGATACAATTGATGAGGCCAAAACATTTTATAGTACCTGATTTTATGCTACAGGTGCTGATGTAACACAGTAGAATTCTACTGAAGTCTGTCCTAGGCGCCAGTCAAGAAGTGTTCCAGGAATCAGATGGTTAGCATGCCAGAGCTATTACTTCAGTTCAGGTCAATCACAGAGTATCCAACAAGATGAAGAGGGAAACAAGAGAGTGGTCAGCAGCTGGTCCAGGAGTTGTTATAACAAGTCGGCAGTCCAGATACGAGAAGCCAGCAAGGAATGAATGGAATTGTCAAAGTGTAGCCAGTCCAAAGTCAAGAAAACATGAATGCCAAAAGTAGTCAGTCACCCAGATAAGACACTTGTGAGCAACAGAGCCTCTGGGGAGCCCCTGGGAGATATATGGGCAGCTATTTCCAAAACACCAGGTGCCTAATTAGGTTAGGGTCTCCTACTTAACAAACACTGGGAATGACACAATCTGTCTTTGTCTCTTCATCACTCCATGAATGATTTGTTTATTTATTTAATTTATGTGCTACTTTTCTCCGAGAGTGGGACCCAAGGTGGTTCACAAAAAACATTGCCATTGATGACAATGGGTCGTCAGTGTCTACACCCTCCTGCTGAAGAGCAGGCTCCCCCTCTGCCTCAACCTTTGGCTCCACAGACTCAAAAAGGTTCTCCTTATCTGGAGCTACAGATTCCTGACAATCTGCCTCCTCCTGTTCATGTGAATTGTCTGACGCCAGGGAGTTATGACAAAGCCAATAGATCTACAGTAGTTTAGTGGAGCTGTCCCATTCTCCACCAGTGCCTTAGTTGTATTTTTCTACTAGGCTCCCATGAAGAAAGCACATTCTTTCAGTTTTGTTCAGAAAGAGCCTAATACCATTTAAATGCTATAAAAGGAATGTTACAACATCGAGATCACTCTCTCTCTGGCTTTTCTTCACAAACGAAGATTCAGGAAGGACTCATCTCGTGCTTTCTGCAAGCGCGCTGATGACTAAAAAGGCCAATCCGAGATAAACAAGTCCGGTTGCAGAAAACACAGCAGAAGGTCTCCTTGGGTGATGTTTCTGGGTTGTGATTCTTTCTGCGTTGTCGTTTCTCTTCAAGACTTGTTCGGCGTGAGTTCTCAAATAAGGCTTCAGCATTGTGGATAGTGCGTCTCCACACCTCCCGATGTGAGGCCAGGGCGGACCATTGTTGGTGATCAATTTGGCCGAGCCTGAGATGTTATTTCAGTGAGTCCTTGTATCGCTTTTTTGGAGCACCCCTCTTACGCTGACCCGTGGCGAGTTCACCGTAGAGTAGTATTTTTGGGAAGCGATTGTCCTCCATCCTAGAAATGTGCCCTGCCCAGTGCAGCTGTGTTCTCAATATCATGGCCTCAGTGCTGGTGATCCCTGCTTGCTCAAGGATAGCAACATTCGTCACATAGTCAGTCCAGTGTATATTTAGGATTATGCGTGTATGGCGCTGATGAAAACGTTTGAGGAGTCGTAGATGGTGGCAATAGGTGACCCTTGTTTCAGATCCATAAAGGAGAATAGTGCTTGACTATAAGGAGGACTCCGAAAAGGCTGTTTTACAATTCTCCATCTGTCTGTAGCAGGGGGTCAGGTTCCATGTTATTTCACTTTTTAGTTTCTCACTGAATAGCATACTTCATTTTTTTTTTAAATTAACACATATCCATGTACTTTTGCCCAGCCTATAGAATGTAGGCAGTGAGCTGGGAAATCATAATTAGTGGGGAGGGAAGAGAGATCATCAAGCAGTATTTTTAGGTTTGCAACATGATATGTAATCCTGAGATTTTTTTTTAAAACCCAAACCTTAGTAGATGGGAAAGTTTATGTTAAGCCAAGAGCTTAAGGTATCACTGTTAAGAAGAATGAACATAATGACATTCTGAAGCCGTCCAAAATAGGGGTGGGAGGATGTTCTGAATCCCAGAGCACCATTTCATCGCTGGTCAGTTACAGTTGACTTCAACATCTTTATATTCATTATTCTTCAAAGTAATTTCCCATGTGCTTGCTTTGCTGCTCTCATTTAAAGCTATTTACTCTTTTAAACATTGGTTTTGTGGTTCAGTTTTTCCTTAGTTGTGGTAAACTGTAATCTGGCTTGGACACATTATCTAGTGCTCAAAGAGCAACTTCAGGCAGGAATAATAATCTATATATATAATCTCTTGGGTATGTTGCTGTTTCCAGTGTGCTGATTGGCTGCTTAGGGAACTGACCAATCAATCACAGGTCTGTTGGGCAGCCAATCAGCACACTGGGGGCGGGACCATGTAGATTTCAAACATGATGACTGGAGAGGGACAGTGAATAAGATGGGGTAGATGTGGTGTGTGCCGGAGTGCAGGGGGAGCCAAGGTGAGTGAAGGGGGCAGAACGAGTGAGTGGTGGGGGGCAGAATGAGCAGTGGGTGGTGGTGGCAGGGAGCAGAATGAGCAGTGGGGAGCAGCAGGGGGGCAGAACGAGTGGCAGGGGGCATCAGGGGGCAGAATGAGTGGCAGTGGGTGGTGAGGGGGCAGAACAAACAATGGGTGGTGGTGGCAGGGGGCAGAATGAGTGGCAGGAGGGTAGCAGGGGGGCAGAACAAGCAGCAGGCGGGGCAGGGGGACAGAACAAGTTGCAGGGGAGTGGCAGGGGGCAGAACAAGTGGTGGGAGAGTGGCGGGGGCAGAATGAGCAGTGGTGGGATGGCAGGGGGCAGAATGAGTGGCAGGGGGTGGCAGGGGGGAAGAACGAGTGGCGGGAGGCAGCAGGGGGTAGAACAAGCGGTGGGGGTGGCAGAATAAACAGCAGGGTGGTGGCGGCAGGGGGACAGAACAAGCAGCAGGGGTGGCAGGGGGGCAGAACGAGTGGCAGGGGTGGCAGGGGGGCAGAATGAGTGGCGGGTATGGTGGTAGGGGGCAGAACGAGCGGCAGGGGCAGAATGAGTGGTGGGGGAGGTGGGGAGCAGAAAGAGCTGTGGGGGGGTGGCAGGGGGGAAGAACAAGCGGCGGGGGTGGCAGGGGGGCAGAATGTGCGGCGGGGGGGCAGAACAAGTGTCAGGGGGCAAGTTAAACCCACCAGCCTACCTCAAAGGGTTGTCATGAGGTCTCCTGGGCATTTGGGGGGAAGTTTTTTAATGGTGTATGGTACGCCGGGTCCAACTAGTAGTAGTAGTAGTAACAACAACAACAACAACAACAACTATTATTATTACTATTTGAACAACCTTTCTTGTCCTTAAAAACTGAGCTTTGTACTTTTTAATTGTAGTTGGCAGTTGTATTAAGTTCAGATTCATCACAGTGGGATGGAGCTTTAACACTAATCAACAACACAAAATACTGGGTTTTGATTATATGTGGCAGGGCAATTGAGAGAAGGAATGATATTACATAGAAATCTAGGAAACATTGCCTGAGATTTTCATGGCACTACATCATCATTCATATGAGTCAGAACGGCCTGGATAGACTGGAGAGCTGGGCCAAAGCTAACAAAATGAAATTCAATACGGAGAAATGTAAAATACTGCATTTAGGGCGGAAAAATGAAATGCATAAATATAGGATGGGAGAGACCTGGCTGAATGAGACTATGTGCGAAAGGGATCTAGGAGTCCTAGTAGACCACAAGTTAAACATGAGCCAACAGTGCGATGCAGCAGCTAAAAAGGCCAATGCGATTTTGGGCTGTATCAATAGAAGTATAGTCTCTAGATCAAGGGAAGTAATAGTGCCACTCTATTCTGCCTTGGTCAGATCTCACTTAGAATACTGTGTCCAGTTCTGGGCACCACAATTAAAAAAGGATATTGACAAATGGGAGCGTGTCCAGAGAAGGGCAACTAAAATGGTGAAAGGTCTGGAAATGATGCCTTATGAGGAGAGACTTAGGGAGCTGGGTATGTTTAGCCTGGAAAAAAGACGGTTAAGAGGCGATATGATAGCCATGTTTAAGTATTTGAAGGGATGTCATGCTGAGGATGGAGCGGGCTTGTTTTCTGCTGCTCCAGAGACTGGAACACGGAGCAATGGGTGCAAGCTCCAGGAACAGAGATTCCACCTCAACATGAGGAGGAACTTTTTGACAGTAAGAGCTGTTCGGCAGTGGAACGCACTCCCTCGGAGTGTGGTGGGGTCTCCTTCCTTGGAGGTCTTTAAACAGAGGCTGGATGGCCATCTGTCGGGGATGCTTTGATCGTGATTTCCTGCATGGCAGGGGTTTGGACTGGATGGCCCTCGTGGTCTCTTCCAACTCTGCAATTCTATGATTCTATGACCTGCCTCTCCCTACGGATTCATGCTTGGGCATGTGGAGTGGACTTCCCTTTTCTTCCTTCAGCTGAAGATCTCCTTAGGAAGGATGCTCCTTTGTATCAAGTCAGAGTCTGTTAAAGGCAGTCTTACCTACCATACTTTGATTGACAGTTACCCTCTGGGGTTTTCTTAGGCAGGGGGCATTTATGTCTTGATCTTTAAAAACACCCAGAGATAGTAAGGATTGAATCTGGGACCTTTCACATGCAAAACATGCTCTGTTCCACTGAGCTCCCATCCTCCCCATGGCATGTCACATTCACAAATTGCGTTTGAAAATCCTGACCCTTTCTATTTCTGTCTGAGAAACTGAAGCCTTTGTGTTTCTTAAGACATGCCTGGCACACAGAATTAGGCCTAGTTCTCAGAAAAGGTTGGCAAGGAGGTAAACCTATGACTGGAACTGTATCTCTATATACCAGAGAGTGGGCATTCGCATGAGTGAATACTATACCCCACACCAGAAGGCAAAAATAAGAGGAAATTGTATTTCAGAGTTCTAACACTCTTCCTAAGTTCTAAGTTCTAACATTTTCCTTATATTTTAATTAACATTTTTCCTAAGGCCTAACTAACATTTCCCCTAAGTTCTAACATTCTTTCTGACATACTTGCTTTCTGTGTGCAGAGATTTTAAAAAAACATGGAGGAGTATTCAATAATGTTAGCCTGCTGTCATGCAGCACAGATATAGCTTTTTCGTATCATTTGGGATTTGTGAGAATTTATGCTTGTAGATCTTTAGAGCCAAGCAAATACTAATGGTGTGTGTGTGTGTGTGTGTGTGTGTGTGTTACTGATGGTTGGTTCTTCCTTGTAGTAGAGTTTGCAATTAGATCTCCTTATGTTCTTTTTTCAATTCTGTGGGTCTTATGTAAGGGAATCTGAGGGCTGGTTTACATGGCAGATTTATTGCGGCAACTTGCGCTTTAATTCATTTCTGCTGCTGTGCCAGTCAGGTTTTTTTTCTAATTATGCTGCTTTTTCGTTCAGACTTGAAAAAGTGTGGGGCGCGTGGCCTCCCAAGCAGAGGCAGGCTTTATGGGGAAGGGCATAGACCTTTCTTTGCAGCCTTGCATTTTTGAGCTAAAGAAAGACTCACAGACTGCCAAAATAGCAGGGGGGAAGATAAAAGAAGTGGCTCTCTCTCTCTCTCTCTCTCTCTCTCTAAATCTGCCTGTAAATGAACTCAGTCACTGCTCAGTCACTCTCTGCTGAAAGACTTTGCTGCCCATGCCGAGGATCCTAAGGTGAACCTATCACAAGTTTTTTCAGCAGATTTGTTTAGTCAGGGTTCACAGACTTGCAAAATTGCAGAGGATTTTTGACTCTCCCTCCCTCAGCCCCCTCCCCCCATCTCTCCCTCCCCCAAGCAGAGCTGACAGATGGGAACTTTATGACTGAAAGGTCTTGGGAATCCTTTTTCTTGGCAGACTTGCAAAATAGCAGAGAGAATTTTTCAAAGTTTCCTGAATGCTACTGAACTCAGTCCCCCTCTTTTAAGCCCGCCCCTTGCATCAGAGCAACCAATCACAATGCAGATCTGCTGCAACCCTTAACAGAATGGTAGTTTACACTGCCAATGAAGCGCTACATTGCAAATATACCTGCAAAAGTAGCGACATCCCTTGCCACACTATATTTGGGTCTTTTACCTTCCCCCCTTCTGAATGAGGCGATGCTGTGCTGCAATCCATGTGAACTATGAGCTATCTTAGCGGTATATTTAGAGGAATATTTGCCCGTGTAAATGACCCCTGAGATTTAGTGCTCAACATACTCAGCACCACAAATGGCATGCTCCACTGTATTGTCCGCTAAAGATAGACCCTAACTGATACAGATTCTGTTTCACTGAAATCTGAGCTGGTTGAATCCAGCTTCTTCAAGATGCTAGCTCAGCAGATTAGCCACACAAGGGATCAGTGCTGTCTCTAGTTAGCCATTGCCAGTCCCAATCTGAGTAGGGGGTGAGCCCTCAGCCTGCTTGTACCTGGGCTACCCAGCAGCACAACTCAAGAGAAGCCACTAAGTCTGTACAAAAAATAAATAAATCACACTTTCACAATAGTTCTGTTTTAATGGCTACTTGCTGAATAATAACATACTACACCAAAATGCTGTGTTGATTGTATGTTGTCTTCTTCTGTAACAAATGAGTTGGTCTGTATGGATGCTCTTGTAGTTCCATGTATTTAAGAATCCCAATAACCTTCAAGAGGTTTGGATAAAAACTGTAACTAAAGGTGCTCTAGAAGCAAACAATATGATTATGATAATAGAAGGTTAGCACAGATTAGTGGACTTACCACTACAGAAGTTCTGCTAATTAGAGACACAACCCAAGGCTAACTACAATAATTGTAAAAAGTTGTTTTAATTATATAAACAGATTCAAGTGAAACAACTCTCTTTAATGTAACATCCCAATACAAACACACAATTAAATGCAAGGAAACCAACTAAGCCAACAGGAACATTCCAAATGTAACCCAATGTTAGCTGATACCTAACCCCTACTGATGAAGACAGTGAGTCCAAATGTAGTTCTGTGGGTTTTCAAAAATTACTATTGAACTGAGCTGATTTTTAAGACTAGATCAGTTTAGGACTCTGAATAATTTGAAACTGATTGCTTCTAAGCTTGGTTACATCTTTCCCACTGACTTGATAGGTTTTACTTAGATTTGATTATACATTTGTTACGGGCTATTATTATGTTAAAGACAGCTGATCAAACACAACTCATTCATATAATTAGGTCAACATTTTTGCAATTATTGATCAGTGTGTTCATTGAATAGTGTCTTTGGGGGAAGTATGCTCCTTAGTTTTCTCAACAATATCATCAACAGTCAGCAGAGCCCCTTTCAATTTTCACCTATTGATTTTTAGAGCCAGATCCTCAACATCACAGCTCTTTTCACTGGGTACAAAATGCTTCCCCACTTGGCAATTTATTTTCTGTATGATAAAGATGGCCAAAATACTTCTCTGTATTACCAGGACATTAAAGAGTTTAGATAGTAAGGAGGCAAGTGGGGAACTGCCTAAATTGGGTGTCATGTAGCTGCCCAGATGGTGATAGAAATCATAATAAGACTCATGCTTCTGTTCTTCCCTTAACACAAATTCAAATGTCCCTAATCCTTATTTCCTGCCATCCGTAAGGAGAGCAATATGATATGGGAAGCATTGTCCTGATTCTGAATTGGCTTTGTTTACTTTCAGTGATGTCACATTGCCAGTTCAGAGCCCTTTCTAATAACTAATGGAGTGAAGCAAGGTTGTGTTCTTGCACCAACTTTATTTACAATCTTCTTTAGCATGATGCTCCAAAGGGCTATGGCAGAGCTTGAAGAAGAAGACGGCATCTATATACGTTCATACTGATGGTAGCTTGTTTAACTTAAGCCATCTGAGAGCTCACACTAAGACTCTAAACTATCTAGTTCGTGAGCTGCTCTTCGCTGATGATGCTGCCCTTGTTGCCCACACAGCAGCTCTGCAGCACCTAACATCCTGCTTCGCAACAGCTGCAGAGCTGTTTGGGCTGGAAGTCAACCTGAAGAAAATGGAAGTTCTTTATCAGCCTGCACCGCAGGACGAACACCACCATCCCCACATTGCTGTAGGCAAATCTGTGCTTAAGTCCGTTCAGCAATTCACCTATCTGGGAAGCATCATCTCCTCAGTTGCCAAGATTGACAAAGAGATTGATCACAGATTAGCAAAGGCATATAGTGCATTTGGAAGACTTCACAAAAGAGTCTGGAGCAATAAACACCTGAGGCAAAGCACAAAAATCAGTGTGTATAGAGGCATTGTACTGTCTATCCTCCTTTATGGATCTGAAACATGGGTCACCTATCAGACGGCTTAAGTTAAACAAGCTGCCATCAGTACGGTAACGTATATAGATCCCGTCGTCTTCTTCAAGCTCTGCCATAGCCCTTTGGAGCATCATGCTAAAGAAGATTATAAATAAAGTTGGTGCAAGAACACAACACCACCTACAACTCCTTGAACGCTTTCATCAGAGCTGTCTATGCACAATCCTAAATATACACTGGACTGACTATGTGACGAATGTTGCTGTCCTTGAGCAAGCAGGGATCACCAGCATTGAGGCCATGATATTGAGAATGCAGCTGTGCTGGGCAGGGCATGTTTCTAGGATGGAGGACCATCGCCTCCCAAAAATACTACTCTACGGTGAACTCGCCATGGGTCAGCGTAAGAGGGGCACTCCAAAAAAGCGATACAAGGACTCTCTGAAACAACATCTCAGGCTCAGCCAAATTGATCACCAACAGTGGTTGCCCTGGCCTCACATCGGGAGGCATGGAGATGCACTATCCACAATGCTGCAGCCTTATTTGAGAACTCACGCCGAACAAGTCTTGAAGAGAAACGACAATGCAAGAATCACAACCCAAAAGCATCACCCAAGGAGACCTTCTGCTGTGCTTTCTGCAACCAGACTTGTTTATTTCGGATTGGCCTTTTTAGTCATCAGCGCGCTTTCAGAAAGCGCGGGATGAGTCCTTCCTGAATCTTTGTTTGCGAAGAAAAGCCAGAGAGATGTTATTGCAATTGCATCACATTCGTGCAATCCCTAACTGGTTGAGTTCGAGATTTGAGGAAGAGGAAACCTAGGGATAAAATAAAAGATGGAGCTGAAGCAGCTGCCAAGAAAGGAAGCAGACACAGTGCACTAACAGATGTGGGAATGATAAGATATTGGAGGCCTTTCAGGGAACATTTCGAGACCCCTTAATGCACTGAAAATGTTTATCTTAGAACATTTAGTGGAGCCTTACTGAATTTAAGATATAAAATTGCTCCTACAGGGATGGATGTTTGTTATACAAATTGCTTTTTTCATGGGATGAATGACAAAATAGAGAACTTTCAGTAGACTACTTTCTTATGCCAACATTTGTAAGCACTTTAGAGTCATATAATGGCCCGAAAAAAATTAACCACTTGAAGAACAACTTTAATATGGTATCTGGATCAGCAGAGATTAGCTGACAGGGTTTTTTTTGAGTTAAGAATTCAAAATTGTTTTACTTGCATGCTTTTATACTAATAGGGGCCAATATATATTAGAACTTTATTTTGTATTTTTTAAAATCTGACAACAACTAGGTTAAGCAACCAAACAATTTTGTGTATACGTTGCATATGCAGATAACCCTCCTTGAGAGACATTTACAAAGCTGTTGTGCATTTTCCACTGTAGACTACTACTAAACAAGTTTCTTAGCACTTGAACATACAGAAAGTATAGCAATCAAAGCTAATGTGCAGATTAGCTAATGATTACTTCCTCCAGATCAATCTTTGTAAGGGTAGCAGCTACAATACAATCAACAGGATGGATAATGGTTTCTTTAAGAGAAACAGTTCCAGAAAACCATAGAGCCCATCCCATTTTTTCTTATTGAGCAAGTAATATTGGATTTTATGGGCACAGAACTATCTTTTGGATGGGCCAGGTTATTGAAGCCCTCCCAAATGTTGGCATAAGCACTTTGCTTATCTAAAAAGTGGTTGGATTATGTGAATAAACTTTGCCCTGATGATAGGGAAAGTGTACCTGATAGTTTGGGGGAGCAATCCATTTCCTGCTGAAATCAATGGCAAATTGAATTGCATCTCTGCCCCAGGAAAGGATATAAATTCTACTACTGTACTCTAGATTTCCCCTGATTTCCTTGAGTATTCTCAGCTGAAGCTGTAATGTCCCTTTGCTTATCCTGAAAAAAAAAAAAAAACGGCCTAAAGCCAGCATCACATGGGGACCTGATTACTAGCTTGATGGGACTATCTTCACTTTCCTCTTGGAGGGCTGCTGCAGGGGGAAGGCCGACTTAGTTCCTTCTGCAGAACAACTCTGTTGCATCCTAGTCAATAAATTCCAATGGAGTTGGTGCAGGGGCACAAATCCCGTCAATGAATGCTTTAGTACTTCCTTCCAGTTTGCTGCTCCTTCTCCAGCGTAGAGTGTAATAGTCTAAATCAGTTCTTCACAGACCATCTCATGTAGAGGATTGGCAATTACTTTTTCCCAATATGTCAGGGATCAACACTAAATTTGTGCCCATAGGGTAAAATTGTTTCTTTCTGTCCTGGAAACTTGCCAGACATTTGCTCAATGTCTGGCACTGGTCTAGGGACCACCACTTTTAGTAGTACTGATTTAAATTTCTAGTCCTGGTTATTTATTGGCTGAATGTTGCTGTCCTTGAGCAAGCAGGGATCACCAGCATTGTGGCCATGATGTTGAGAACACAGCTGCACTGGGCAGGGCACGTTTCTAGGATGGAGGACCATCGCCTCCGAAAAATACTACTCTACAGTGAACTCGCCACAGGTCGGCGTAAGAGGGGCGCTAAAAAAAAAGCAATACAAGGATTCCCTGAAACAACATCTCAGGCTCAGCCAAATTGATCACCAACAATGGTCCACCCTAGCCTCACATCGGGATGCATGGAGATGCACTATCCACAATGCTGCAGCCTTATTTGAGAACTCACGCCGAACAAGTCTTGAAGAGAAACGACAATGCAGAAAGAATCACAACCTGGAAACATCACCCAAAGAGATCTTCTGCTGTGCTTTCTGCAACCGGACTTGTTTATCTCGGATTGGCCTTTTTAGTCATCAGCGTGCTTGCAGAAAGCGTGGGATGAGTCCTTCCTGAATCTTCGTTTGCGAAGAAAAGCCAGAGAGAGAGAGAGATGGGAAATAATCAAAATGTTTTTCATTTAAAAATAATAATTTTAATTTGCTGCTGTTTAACCTATGTTTTAAGTAGAAAATATTTGCAAGAGTTTCTTTTTTTGATTGTTAAATAACAAAAATGCATCCCTAGGATTTATTACTATTACTATTATTATTATTATTGAAAATGCTTTGTTCAGTGTTTGCTTTCTTTATGAGTCATCACTTGGCCTAATGAAACTTACTTAAAACTCAATTATTCTTCAAAAGCAATTGTTTAGAGAGACCTCTGGTGCAATGTCATCCTGGTCATTTAAAAAATTTATCTACACAGCCCCCTTCCCCACTGTTGCCAAACTCATCATTCAGGATGCTCAGTTGTCAAGTATGGTGATTCATTGTTCTTTATTCCATAATGTTTGCTCAATGTACTTTGCTGAATAAATTGTAGTGATGAAAACTGCCAAGATTTGTTACATAGGATCAGAGATAAAGATAAAATCCACACTGTCAGTAGGGCTCTTCATGAAACCATTGGTGGGCCACCATTTTCCTTCATTATTCAAAGTTTGTTTTCTGTATCTTCATCTTTAGATTCCCTTTCTCCTCATTCAAACTGGATGAAAGTAAACTGTTCTTGGTAAGGAGTTCTACCATGTTTCTCCGCATATAAGTAGAAATCCTGAAAGCTATTAGGGTCTGATGCTACATCATGAGAACCAAGCCAAGGTTCCACATCACTTGTGGACATCACTAACACTAAATGGAACACTTTTTATTATAGTTGGGTGGAGAACTGAACACTCAGTTTCTTTCATTATTATAGGTGGATGATACCTCGCCTCTCAAGGCTCATCTTGGAAAGGACTGGAAACAAGCTGAACTACTTTCCCCTCAAACTAGTTTTCATAAACTCTCACAGTGGGCTTGTCTACACTAGCCAGAATACTCCACCTTCTGGCTGGAATATTCTAGCCCTGGAGCTGGCCTGGATCCCCCTCATTACTGTGACAAAATGGGCAGAAGCCTGCATGCACATGCTGGCCTGTATCGACAGGTGCCTCCCCTGCTTTCACATGTTGCACTCTCTGAAGCCAGGAAGGAGACCCTCAGCATGTGATCAAGGCTGGTGACATGCAGGGGGCCTTGATCACATGCTGAGGGCCTCCTTCCTGGCTTCAGAGTGACAACAGTGGTGGTGGTGGAGGTGTCTGGCAATATAGGGCCAGCCTCTTGTGTTCCCATGCTGACCCCATCTAGGTTTTCCTGCATGATGTGGGTTTTCCCAGGGGTTATTTAAAAACATTTTAAATGGGTTTATCCCATCTTTCCCCACCCCCAGCTTCACCTTGGACATTGTCAGGACTGTCTGGAGGTGAATTGGGGCAAGAGTTGTTTGGACTGCAGGGCTCCAACAAGGGGGGAGCCATGGTAAATTACTCATTTAGACAAGCCCAGAATCATTGCTGAGGGATGTATATATTAGATAGAGGTAGGTATGTTTTCCAAACCAATCAGATAGCAGAAATAAGCTTGTAAATCCCCAGCCTCCGAGGAGCAGCCTCCCAGGATTCTGTTTTTTAAATATAAAATATGCACTCCTCACATACCTTGTTTTCAAGGAAAATTCCAGACTTGGGCAGTGGGAAGCGGGGATTGCCAGCAGTATGTACAGCAACCAGTTTAGTGGTGCAATGGCAGGTTGCAGTCTTTGGAGGAATTTTGGGAGGAGCATCATTTTCCCCATTCCTATACTATAAAGACAACTCTCTTTCCTATACTTTCCCCAATTTTTCCTCATCTCTTTGGGAAAAAAGTTCCTCAAACTACAGCTCTTTCTGTATCCCTGAGCTGGCGAATTAACAGCTGGTTGGAATTTGTCAATTGTCACAGTTATTTAATGTGGAGAACAGAACATAATCTTTTCTTCACAGTACTTTCCCAAAAGGACAATCTGCAATTTACTTTGTCACTTGCCTGATTATTGCCAGTAAGATATTTTAATTAATATTTAGCTAAACTCAACCTTTTCCTGTAATTTTAAACCATTTCTCATATTCTTTTTGAGCTTTTAAAAAATTTGATAGATGCTATCCCTGCTCCCCTGGTGTGCTACTGAAATTCATGAAACACTGGACTTTGAGCTGAATAAGCAATTCCAGCAGTTCAGAATCCTGTCTTGAAACTGAGTCTGCCATAGTTTTGTTATATGCACCTTAAATCATCTCATTGTTCTCACACTTGGGTCAATGAGGGTCATTAGCTGGGTCCATACTTTGGTATTCTTATTTGCAGATCCACCAAAATCAATGTGACTTTAGGGTTGTCTAGACATTGAAAAAATGCCTCATGGAATGTAAGGCCAAAACCTACAAAAACTCTGCAGGAAAACCCTTTGCAACTTCTCTTGAGGTTTTTTTTTATGTGTAAGGGAAATGTGTGTTCCCGGCTGTTAGGACAACTGATTCAGATTGCAGCGCATTCCTGAATAAGAGTGGAAGTGGAAAGCTGATTGGATGGACGTGTGTGCGTGGGGGGGGGGGCTTGTCAGCAACAAAGTGGCCAGAACCACCATTTTGTATTTTTGTGGTAGCAATCATGCACTTTTTTGCTGTGCTAAGGTGACCAAACAGCTTTTTCGAAGGTCGCACTTGTGCACCTTAGATTTACAGGGTTTTTTTTTAAAAAAATACTGTCCAGTGGAGGCAACTTGTGGAGAATAAAAATGCAAACAATTCACTCACAGCCACCATCTTGATTCACAGGCATGCCTCCATGCAAACATCAAACAGGTATAGCTTCACATACCGGCAGTCTTGCCAAAAAATTGTGGAGACAAATGCTCCTGCAAATTTGTGTTACTGCGCACCAATCCACATTATATCTTCTTGTCTAGACACACCCTTAATCACTAGGGTTGTGCTAGGACATGAACTCAATCCTATGTTTTTTTTAAAATGGGAGACTGAACCAAAGTATGTTTAGTTTTGTCCCAATAATACTATCGTACTATCCCATAGTTCCAACAGTGACTTGTTGTTAATCTGCATGACATTTTGTGGAGTCTAATCCATTCTAATCTCTGACTTTTCCTACAATCTGTTTTAACACTCTAGCCATGCAGATTTCATGGCTTCAGCATCAAATAAACCCCCCTCTCCACCCCGCCTGCTTTTTCTAACACCTTGCTTGTTGAAGATCAGAAGATTTTGAATGCTTCCCCACAATTTTGTGTATATTTTGTTGGTTCTCATAAAGGTATTATTTCATAGTGGCTTTGCAATTCTTTCTACGATATCGTAACCCCTTTTAACTCAACTACAAGTATTCTGTTATGTTTCAGCCTTTTTATACCACAAAATCTTTTGCAATCCCAACAAATCCTCTGATAGCTGATATGATCCAAAACCAAACCTGCTACCATGAATAACAAAAAAAAGTTTATTAAATACCTATATTTTTGAGGTTGCAGATAACACATCATAATAGTCTGGTCCTAAGGAAAACATTAAAAAACAAAAATTGGAGAGCAGCCAAAATAAGGAGACATATCTCAAAAGCCTAGCTGGGCTTTTTAATTATTAAATACCATTCTTCAGTGTCAAGTTATTTCTCCTTTTGTTTCCGGAGCAAAATATGCAAGCATGAGAACAAAGTTTTTCCTTTGGTTTTTTTTCGGGCTGTGAGGCTGTGCTCTGGAATAGTTTCTTTCTGATGTTTCGCCTGCATCTGTGGCTGGCATCCTCAGAGAATGGTAGGTGTGTGTGTGTGGAGTTTATATGCTGTGAACCCCTGTTGGGGAGTATATGTAAATTTGTGTAACTGAATGGTTAGTTTCTGGGTATAGAAGCGCAAGGCGCATTAGTGTCTGTTTGGCTAATGGTTGGTTGATGGGCCATTATCTGCTGTAAATCCCCCTGTCCCTGGGAGGAATTCCTTTGTAAGTGTTAAGTTTTGATTCTATTGTATTTCAAAACTGGGAGCCATATTTTGTTTACTTTTAAGGTTTCTTCTTTCCTGTTGAAGTTGTCCAGGTGTTCGTTGATTTCAATAGCTTCTCTGTGCATCAAGTTTACAAGTTTCCCTATGTAAACTTGTCCACAGCTGCATGGTATGCGGTAAACTCCTGCAGCTGTGAGAGGGTCTCTTTTGTCCTTCGCTGAGCCTAGCATTTCTTGGATTTTTCTGGTTGGTCTATAGATTGTTTGGAGGTTGTGTTTCCTCATCAGTTTCCCTATTCTATCTGTGACCCCTTTACATATGGACCACTTAACACAGCGTGTAAACACTAATCAAGGAACATGAGTGACACTGCAGACTGGGCCAGCCAGAAAAATCAGCAGTAGCAGAACATGTTATAAACCAACCTGGACATAAAATGCTATTTGAAAACACAGAAATTCTAGACCAGGCCAACAACTATCATGTCAGAATGCACAGAGAAGCTATTGAAATCCACAAACACCTGGACAAATTCAACAGGAAAGAAGAAACTTAAAAGTAAACAAAATCTGGCTCCCAGTTTTGAAGAACAATAGAATCAAAACTCAACACTTACAAAAGAAGTCCACCCAGGACAGGGGGATTCTCAGCAGATAATGGCCCATCAACCAACCATTAACCAAACAGACACTAACGAGCCTTGCATTTCTATACCCAGAAACTAACCATTCAATTACACAAATTTACATATACTCCCCAACAGGGGTTCACAGTATATAACCTCCACACACACACCTACCCAACCATTCTCTGAGGATGCCAGCCACAGATGCAGGTGAAACATCAGAAAAAAACTCTTCCAGAACCTGGCCTCACAGCCCCCCCCCCAAAAAAAAACCCCAAAGGAAAATCTATGGATGCCGGCTGTGAAAGCCTTCGACTTCAGATGAGAACAAAGTATTTATACACACCTATGATACAAAACCATGATGCAGTACAACTGTAACTAACGATACATGTGAATGACTATATATACCTGTGCATAATCTCTCCCTATCTTCCAGGATATTTCTGCAGCATCAAGAAGTAGCACAGAAGAACAAAGGGCTTAGTGAAGAAATACATGGCTTACATATTTTGAGCTTGCCAGGGGCAAAAATCTATATAACTCTTTAAAATTCTAACTGGAGGGGAATTATCTAGCAGAACTTCATAAGAAGCAAACCCACATCTAGATAGTAGCTTTCTGAATTCCCATCTATGCAGTCAAGCACACATCCGGGCTGCATTTGCACTGCATAAATAATCCAGTTTGATACCACTTTAATGGTCATGACTCAATGCTATGGAATTCTGGGATATGTAATTTCCCTGAGATGTTTAGCACATATCAGAGAGCTCTGGTGCCACAACAAACTACAAATCCCAGGATTCCATAGCATTGAGCCATGGCAGTTAAAGCGGTGTCAAACTGGATTATTTCTGCAGTGTAGATTGCAGTCCTGGTGCCATTATGAAAGATGTCCTAGAGTAGTGCTTCTTAAGCTATCTGGCATGGCTTTTTTCCTAATGTGCCAGGGAGCAGGACTATGTTTCTGCCCATTGACTACAATTATTTCTTTCTTTCCTGGAAACTCACCAGGGGCCATTAGCCAAAGGGTCATGGACAGGCACTGTTTGATGGACTATCACTTTGAGTAGCACTGTCCTAGAGAATGGCATATAGCTTTAGTCGTATGACATTATATCTGCACTTAACTATGGAAAACCAGTTGTAAGAGCTGTACAACTCACAACAGTGTTCCAAATCTTTCCTAGTGTGCCTATAGCAGGACTGAGCAACCTTTCCTCTTGCTTCCCTGTTATAAATCACCAGATAAAGAAAGGTTGACTTGAATTCCCATATAAGATGACTCCCAGTACAGTTGGGGTGAAAGTGACCCAGAACTTTTGAAGACATATGCTTTTTACTCAAGCAGAGCCAATAAGCAGAATAAATTTTAAAGATAGGACAGATCTACCTACCCACGGGATGGTTTCTGGTATAGTGAAGCAAAAATACATGCATTTTCTTTGCCATCCTTGTACCAGACCTGGCTCTGGATACTCTACTTGCCTGATTGATCCCACATAGGATCAATGTGGGCTCCAAGAACAGACATGGTGTCTTATCGTGCAAACCCTGTAACCCTAAATGAGTGAGTTGTACATGTAGAATGAAATTCTGCATCCAAAATTCTGATTGGACTCTAATAAAATATTTTATGGTTATTTATACTTATATATGTAGCTAGCCTTCCTCCTCTGAGTGGAAGCCATTTCAGAGACTGGAACAAAGGCATTGATTATGTTAAAGTATTTTTAAAACTTCAGTGACAATGTATTGTACCTTTCCCCCAATGAAATGTAGTATAATTTTAATGGCATTCTCCTGGAAATGCTGGGGAGGGGGAGGGCTATTGTGTGTTGGTTTGCTATATCCTCCCATACCTTCCCTGCCATACTTGCTGGAATTTTTCAGCCCATAACCGTCAGTGGTGGTTGTGAGTGGTGAGAAGCCTCACAGTGTCAAGAATGGGAGGAGCAGGAAGAGGAAGCCTACAGCATGTTGCCACATGATGTGGTTCAGAAGGTATGCAGGCTGAATGAGCGGGAGGAAGAAGAGAGGATGGACATGAGAATGAGAGGAGAGTGGAAGAAGAAGTGGTTCCCTCTCCCACTTTTATCCACACCATCCTATTCTCCTTTGCATTTTCAGGGCTTTTCTGCTCCTGATTCTGTGCAATGTAGACAGCTGTGGCTTGAACTTTGGTGTGTGCAGGAAGGAGAATCAATCTTCCTGTCTTCTTCCTGCTTGGCACACTTCAGCTTTGCTTGTCTAGTTGGAGATATAAGCTTTTGGTTTACTCACTTAGTCACACCACAGTTATCTGTGTATTTTTATTCCCATGGTCCATTTTGGGGCTTTACTAGTATTGTATTGATAGGCTGGAGGGGACCTTGGATCACTATGTTTGGGGGTGCTGGTTGTTCTTCCAAAGTTTTCAGAGTTGCTTTTGGGGTTGTTGGGAGCTTAGATTGCCTTTTCTTTGTCATTGGGTTGACATCCATCTTCGGTGGTTGCAGTGCTGGAATGCTCTTAGCTCTTTTATTGCTATGCTGCAACCCAAGAATGTTTTCCCCTGAACCTTCCTTTATGTTTATTTTTAACCTCACTCATTCCCTTTCACTGGTGGGTGGGTGAGAACTGCCATTTTAAAAAGCCCTTTCCTTTTCTCCCAAGCTCAAAACAAATGGTGGGAGGAGTACAATTCTGGATGATGATGATGATGTTGATGATGATTTTGGTGTGTGTGTCCATCATTTTGGAAAGGTTTTATTGTAGCAATGTATCTGAATTAGGATTAGTTTAAGTGTAATAACATTTTATCAACATAATGAAATTAACATTTTTTTAAACAAATATAAACATAATGTACCAGCACTTTCACACCCACTTTCCTTTCTCTGGTCTATTATTGTTGTTATTGTTATTATTTCATTTATTTATATCTTGCCTTTCCCCCAGCCCAGGCACTCAGAGAAGCTTACAAAGTTGAAGCAACTGCAGATAAAATCCCACACCATTAAAAGATACAAAAGATAAAATATAATCAAACTATAAATAGAATTAAAAGCAATTTTAAAAACATATGCACCAAAAAAACCCCACCCAGCAACAACAATTACAGTTGATCATTTCTAGGCAGAAATCAATTAATGTCAGAATCCATAGAAAGCATGGTATAGCAGGTTGTGCATTGGGCTACGACTCTGGAGACCAGGGTTCAAATCCCATCTTGGCCCTGGAAACCCACTGGGTGACCATGGGCAAGTCGCACTCTCTCAGCCTCAGATGAAGTCAAAGGCAAACCCCCTCTGAACAAATCTAGCCAAGAAAACCTGTGATAGGTTCAACTTAGGGTCGCCATAAGTTGGAAATTACTTGAAGGCACACAACAACATGAATCCATGCAATGGAAAAGGGTCAAGGGCCTCCAAAGAAGAGAGGTCAAACCCATTCATCATATAAGAGACCGAAATTAAGGAAGTTGCTGTGCTTCTGACTTTGATTGTAGTTATTTATTTATTTATAGTGTTTTCATCCCACTCGTCAGTTTAAAAGATCCTTGGAGCTGCTTACATGTAATCAATAAAAGACAAATCTGCCTGTAGGCTCGCAATTTAAAAAAAGACATGGCATGTAAGGGAAAGGGGGAAGCGTAAAAGGGGGAAGCATGAGTGATTTTCCTTTGTAAGGGCTGTGGGGAAAGGCCCCACTTCTAATCCCATCTGCCTCTGCTATGGCTTGCTGGAATGGCTGCTGGTGGCAATAAGGTTATGCTTCTTCTTAATAAGCCCATTTGCATTTAAATAAAATATAGCTGATTGCAGCATGCTCAGCATAGCCATATACATAGCTGTGTTCCATGTGCTTTCCCCTTTCCTTTTTAAAATGCACCCTCCTTTACAATTTGGAATCCCAGAGACTATCCCATGCTCTGGGTTTAAAAACACATACACACATTCTGGTGTGACTTTGTTTTGCGTTTTACTCAGGCCTGCTTGAGGTGCCATGCACCAGACCCCACTGCTTCTCCTACCCCTCCTGTCCTTTTTTTAGGTTGGGGGAGGAAGTCATCTCCTTGTCTGCATCCCTCTCTAGCATTGTTTCGCAGGGAAAATGAAAATGCCGAAGGATAATCCAGTTTGCAGCACAATGCAGCTTACAAATGTGAGCTCAGCAGCGCCAGCTTCCCTATGTAAGGGATTGCACTATGCTCATGCAAATATGCCTCTCCCAACCACGCTGCCTGCTTGAGCAGAGAGAGAGAGGGAGAAAGAGTCACAGATCCTAGATCTTCATTTAAAGCCTGTCAACGTCTTGCATGCATTTTCCAATGAATTGTTTACTGTAGTGTCTGCAGAAAATACCACCAAAATGCTACACTGGAGGGAACCAAAACTGCATCCATGGGGCTGTTTTTCTCCCTTGAGCATTTAATGGGAGGATTTAAAAAAAGCATAAGCTGATGTTTCCACCTCTCTTACTTCAAGGGTATCACCATTGCTCATGCCCAGCTGCCAAGTGCCATTCACCTACTGCTGTGCCCAGTAGTTGTAGTAGTCTCTGGCATACACAGTGCTCTCAAGGAACAGGCGGAGCAGATGAGGTTGGTTCAGTGTTTAACTCCTGCAGTTCTGCTTGATCGGGGAAATGGGAAAGGCTGCTGAGATCCATTTCTCAGTGGGATGGGAGTCAGGGAAGACAGGACAGTGCACTGTGAGTCTTGATCCATTGCAAAAGCTGGAATCTTAATTTCTTTCGGGCTGGGTGTTCCCATTTGAGAATGGAGGACAATAATTACCTTCCTTTTAAAGAATAAGGTTTCAAAGGGAGATTAGTTTGCCTTTGATATTTCTTCTACGCCAGACTCCTTTTCAAGTACTTATCAGTAATATTTGAAAGGCAAATATTCAAAGCAGCATATGACATAAAGTAGCCCCATGGTGTATTTTGAGTCCATAAGTGGGCCATGGGATTTCAGTGAGCCTTCAGGCAGGGTCTCTGTAAAATAATCCCAGCTGAGATGGTTTTAGACTAAGAAAATCTTACATTATTTTGCATCAGACCTCAGGTGGCCACTTACCTGCTGCAGAAATGTGTGTGTGCTAATTGGTATTGTTAGATACACATTTAGAAATCATCCTTACTCATAAGAATGCAATACAGTAGGACCCCCGTATCTGCTGATCCATTACCCACTGATTCAGTTATCCGCAAGACACAAAACAGCACACCTACCATAGAGTCTTCCTAGAAAATGCCTAGAGAGGCATCCTCTCTAGACGTTTTCTAGGTCCTCCAAGGTAACTCTATGGTATTTTAAAGCAGAAATTCCATTATTTTCAATGGTGTTTGCTGTTATCCAAGGTTTTCAGTATCTGTGTGCCCCCTGAACCAACTCCCCACAGATACAGGGGGCCTACTGTACTTCTCATGGAAATGAGGAAGAGTGTGACCAAGGGATATACAACTCAAATGTGCTGCCCAGAGGTTGATTGTTGACAGGCCACTTCAAGACTGCTGTTCTCCCTTCTTGTGGACTGGGCAAACCTTCCAACAGAGGACACCTTCCCATAGAGAACAAGTGACCAAGGGATATACAACTCAAATGTGCTGCCCAGAGGTTGATTGTTGACAGGCCACTTCAAGACTGCTGTTCTCCCTTCTTGTGGACTGGGCAAACCTTCCAACAGAGGACACCTTCCCATAGAGAACAATTCTCTGTAAAATAGGACACATGACCATCCTGGTCAGGCCTGAACAACTTGTGCAGTCTACCAGAGCTGGTGGCTCATCAGTGGCTCAGAAAATCTTCTTCTATGCATGGGACTCCAAAATCAGAGTGGTTATCAGACATCTGACCAGTCACATTGAATGGCTAATAGTTGTGTTAGGCTTGTAGATGACATTATGTAGCCCTAATTTCAGTGACACAGCTCCTTGCACTTTGGGCCTGGGGATACCATACTCCAGTGTTTAACAGATACGAGCAGATCAGGAGTGGGGGATCTGAGTACCTCTGGAGGTAGTGCACTACAGTTCCCATCACTGCTGTGCTAGCTGGGGCTGATGGAAATTGGATTCCAGCAATGTCTGATATAGACAAGTGTCACTTGAACAAGTTGAGAAGATGGTGTTGTGAGGAGTCAATTGCCGTGCAAAGGAGATGACTGTGGCAAGAGAAGGTGTCTTTTTCAGGATGTAATGTTAAACTGTTACGTGTGAGGAGTTGAAATGAGGCAGAAAGAAAGCTATTGTCTGTACAAGTACCTAGGGCCAGTTTAAGGCACCAGTGGCATCAGCATCTGAAGGGGGCCCCATCATTGTGCCCCCCCCATAGTAACCCTCCTGCAAAAACATTATTAGCAATAATCTGAATATCCTGTACTGTGAATAGCTGAGGTTGAGTTAGGTTACACTGACCTTAGATAAATATATGGGGTCCCCAAAATAAAGCATTTCAAGGGGGGGGGGGAAATTCCTTAAACCAGTCCTGCAAGTACCTGAACACAGTGAGATACATTGTCTAGAGAGCCCAGTTTAAATAACCAAACAGGAGTCACTGTGTGTTGGTGTGGCCTCACAACATTAGGTTCACTCCATTGATTCCTTATATTCATCAGTTCTTTTGCACAGAGGAGCTGGTGAATGTCTGGAGGTTGAAGGTGGAGCCAGACATCTGTAAGTGCTATTGCTAAACAATTTGTAAGCCACTCATAGAGCCTTTGTGGCTGAAGAGCGGGGTATAAATACTCTAATAGATAAATCTGGGAGTAGCAGCACCCCACCCCTTGACAAATTCATTATCTTCTGTTTGGTCATATGACCAGGATTTATATGGAAGTCAGTGAATAAGTGGAAGAGGAGTGTGGGAAGGATGGAATGTAGCTACTGGCTTTGCTCATGACTCCTCTCCTCTCACTAAGGTGATGGTCGTCTGAACAGCCCGTACAAATGTGCAACTATTTGTACAGCCAGATGATGCACACTCAATTCAGTACGGTGCTTTTGGCAGGGTTTCTGACTGCATGGAGAGAGCAGAGTTTACATACATGAAGTTGTACAAGTGGCTGAAGGTTGGGAGTTGAGATAATTTAAATTTCCTCATGCCCTGATTGATCCTTTCCAGAGGATTTGAATATTTTTCATTTTGTGAACAGTGGCTCTCATTGTCAAGGGGTGGTGATTCTGGTTTAGATTTTAGAGTGAACGTCAAAGGAGCTGTCCATGGTAATGCACCCAGTTGGGGGATACAGTTCTGGATCTTAGATAATTCCTTTGAAGTCTGGACTAAAAACTAGAGACAATTCACCACCCCACTGCCATGGAAGCCACCAGCTGCCCTTGCTTATGAATGGTTCAGCTATCATCTGCATTGGAAGTTGCTACACAACATCTCCAAATTCAGCCTACATTTTGTAGACTTTTCAAGGCACATTTTGGTATGTAGCTGTTGGGAATTTGTAACACTGAACATTAGAACATTGGTAACATTAAAAAAGCTTGTTGAGGTGTGCAGTCAGATGGTAGACAGGCTCTGTGTGCATGCGCACGCACATACAACAGAGAGAGGGTGCTAAGGATTGAGGAGGAGCACGAGAAGGCTGTTGTGATAGGCAAGGAGGCTGTGTTTGTGGTGCTGAATTAGTGAGGTCATATTCCAGAGTTTGAGCATCTCTTTGTTGTAGAATCCCTTTTAAATTTGGGTGCATCTTCTTTGAATTTAGATAGACTGTTTCTCTTGTCAGTGCTTCCCTGAAGAGGAAGAATCAAGATTCTATCACCTGCTTGCAGGGAACATAAAGCAGCCTGTAAAGGTGGCTTGGTTTTACGGGGCCATAGATCTGGTTCCAACGCAACCTCATTAGCTAAAACATTTTATGTTGCTATCAATAATGCAGGTCACTAGTCAAGTGTTAAACCAAAGTGCTGAAGGGGAATGGCACGGGAGTCTGCAGAGGCAGAGTATTTAGGGCCTGAGACTAAGATACCAGATCAGAAAGGACTGGAGTGAGAGACCCCTCCCCACACACACCTAATTTGTTTGCTTGTTTGTTTATGGCATTTTAAAATCTTGATCCTTGGCCAAAAAGGCTCTCCCAGCCTTACATATAATCAATAAAAGGCAGACCCAGCCTGTTTGCTTACAATCTAAAATGGCACAACACAGAAGGAAACAGGAATGGGGAGGAAAGAGGAAAGAAGGCACTCATTTCTGAGGTTTTCAGCTGAGCTTATGGAATGGTCCTGCTACTCATGACATTGTCCTCTCTCTCAGCCTGCTGGAATGACTGCCAGTGGGAACAGCTGAGTTGGAGGAGGAGCTTGATAGAAATGGCCTTTCAGCATGGCTGATGGCATGACCCTATTTCCTATAGCAGGGGAGGGAAATGTGAAGCCCTCCAGATGTCATACCACCACCCCCGGTCTTCCTTATCAAATTGCTATGCTGCTACAGTTGCTGGGACTTGCAGTCTAACCACATATGAAAGGTTGCAGAATTCTCACCCATTCTCTATACTTTGGACTCTTGACCTTCACAAAGTTAGGATCACTGCTGACTGCTTCTTCAAACAACTATTCTGCAGTGACTCCAGACAGCTTGCTCATAGGAGAGAGGCTTTAGTGGTTAGCTTTCAGAATATTGGGCAGGAAGTCTATGGTAGAAAAGAAGCAAGGGAAAGGGACTGTAGGAGGATAAATTTTAGGGAGAGGGCTTCATCCTTGACATGATAAATGGAATGGGAGAATATAAATTCTGCCTTTATATATTCCCAGTTCTATGACTCTCAAAGGCAGGCTTCTTGTGGTGCTGCTGTTGTTGTATGCCTTCAGGTTGACTCCAACCATATCATAGGGTTTTGGTGGCAAGATTTATTCAGAGAAGGTTTGCCATTGCCTTCCTCTAGGGATGAGAAAGTGTGACTCACCCAAGAGCAGCCTGTGGGTTTCCATGGCTGAGTGGGAATTTGAATCCTGATCTCCCAGCATCCTTGTCCAACACTTAAACTATTACACCATGCTGTGTCTTGTGGCACTACATCTTAAATCCAATTTTTAGTCCCATCTAGAGCAAACTGATTAAAACAAGGCTAAGCTGTTAAGTCAACTTTGATTCAGTAGGTCTACTCTTTTGGAGATTGATTATTATATTTAGGCCTATGTCTCTCCCCACTCCCAACCATCCTTCTTTGTCTTCCGGTTATAGGGATTCCCAGGAACCATAGGCTTGAAGGGAGGTCACTGCCAGCTGAAACTCTCCAGGTGCCATGAGAAAGAGGGTGTTTAAAGCCCTTTCCCCATACTTCCCCAAGAGGAATGCACATAATATAAACCTAGTGAAGTGGGAGATTACTCTTTGGGTGCTGACTCCTGAAAGTACAAGAATTTCAAGGGGAGAAAGGATCAGTAAAACATGAATGGAAAAGGACAGTAAGCAAAGCAACTCCTACCCAGCCTATACCGAGCCTTTATAGAACTTTCAAAATGTACATGCTATTGACACGAGACCCCATGGATGTTCAGCTGAAGATAAAGACATAGCAAAACCCAAGCCCATTTATTTCCCATTGGTCAGTGGGGTTTTGATTGACAGGTGGAGGAATTCCTCCAATCAGGCTGTCAAACCTCAAGTAGGCAGGCGAGAGTTGATGAGCACTTCCCATCACAGGATGGAGATATTTAACTTCTGCCATTGATAGTTCTATCAAGGAAAAGATCCTTCCTGTGGATTTGGCAAAAAAGAAAAAAATAGAATGGGGCAACCTGTTGACCAGGCCTGTACTGTGGGGAGGCGTTACCTATGGTGCATCTGGGGATTCTGGAAGAGATTCACACTCTGGGGAGTGGAAAGGCATAAAGGAAGCTAAAGGACTGAGGACATAAAATACATTTTCTCTAATTTGCTTTTGATACATATATGAATGCAAAATGGGTGGCATTAGCAAAATGCCTGCCAAATGGAATGTGAATGGAAATTTATTTCTATGTGCTAAATAGTGATGGTTCATAACTATAAACAATACAGTTACAATTACAGAATGGAAGTACAGCCATAAAGGTGGCATATGGCTGAGTGGATGGGCAAACAACATTTGTTGTTCATTAGTATTAGTATGGCTAGTTTCAGATCCAGTGGTTCTTGGTGGCTCCCATGTCAGTGGGATAATTAATCCACCCCAGCTTTTAGTCCAGACTTTAAATGTGCTCTTCAATGACTTGGATGATGGAATTAGGGGCATACTTATCAAATTTGCAGATGACAGCAAATCAGGAGGAGTAGCTAATACCCTAGAGGACAGGATCAAAATTCAGAATGACCTGGATAGGCTAGAGAGCTGGGCCAAAGCTAACAAAATGAAATTCAATACGGAGAAATGTAAGGTACTGCATTTAGGGCGAAAAAATGAAATGCATAGATATAGGATGGGGGAGACCTGGCTGAATGAGACCACGTGCAAAAGGGATCTAGGAGTCCTAGTAGACCACAAGTTGAACATGAGCCAACAGTGCGATGCAACAGCTAAAAAGGCCAATGCGATTTTGGGCTGCATCAATAGAAGTATAGTGTCCAGATCAAGGGAAGTAATAGTGCCACTTTATTCTGCCTTGGTCAGGCCTCACCTGGAATACTGTGTCCAGTTCTGGGCACCACAATTCAAAAAGGATATTGACAAATTGGAGTGTGTCCAGAGAAGGGTGACTAAAATGGTGAAAGGTCTGGAAACCATGCCTTATGAGGAGAGACATAGGGAGCTGGGTATGTTTAGCCTGGAAAAAAGACGGTTAAGAGGCAATATGATAGCCCTGTTTAAGTATTTAAAGGGGTGTCATGTTGAGGATGGAGCAGGCTTGTTTTCAGCTGCTCCAGAGACTGGAACATGGAGCAATGGATGCAAGCTCCAGGAACAGAGATTCCACCTCAACATTAGGAGGAACTTTTTGACAATAAGAGCTGTTCGGCAGTGGAACACACTCCCTCGGAGCGTGGTGGGGTCTCCTTCCTTGGAGGTCTTTAAACAGAGGCTGGATTGCCATCTGTTGGGGATGCTTTGATCAAGATTTCCTGCATGGCAGGGGGTTGGACTGGATGGCCCTCGTGGTCTCTTCCAAGAATCTGCAATTCTATGATTCTATGATTCTTCAAGGCGCGGAACCTATTTTGGTGATAGGATTCAGAACCTTGGATAGGTCTTTCAAAGCTCAAATTAAAATCCAATGCAAATTCACTGTTCACTGACACGAGAGCCACCAGTCACCTGTTTATTTTCAGCCTTTTCTCTAGAGAACTCAAGGCAGTGTACTGTACATGGTTTTCATTCCCTTATTTACCTTCACAACAACCCAGTGAGGTAGGTTAGGCTGCAAGATAGTAATTGGCCCAAGGCTGCTCAGGGAACTTCATTGCTCTGTGGGGATTTGAGAGTCACATTGGCTCTCTCTGCTCATCTCTGCATGCCTATGTTAATTTAATTTTCAAGCCTAAGAATCCAGGCAGTCTTCTTTACTAACTGTAACACACACAAGCAAATAAATAGGTCTAAAGAAAATGACAACTGATGCCACTGAAAGCAAGAGAAAAGCAATATTTCCCTATGAATTTCTTGGAGAGAAGGAGTATTTTTTTGAGGTTAATGGCTGCAGGCAAACCTATACCTACCAGTATGCTTTCCTCCTCAGTTTTCCAGTTGTATGTCTTCTGTCCATGCCAGCAGCAAGGATCAGGAACAGAAGGCAGGCTGACAGACAGACTTGCAAACATACGGAAATCTGTTATAAAGATTGCTTGGGGACATGAGACTGCACAAGCGTGTGTGTGCATGCATGTTGTCTCCCTTTCTCCAGCTAAAATTGTGTATAAGAGTGAGCATATACTTTCCCCCCTATACATAGAAGGCTATGCAAGCACATGCTATTTAACCAGCATATACTGTAGCTACCATGAGCAGTAGCCATAATAGTCTTATTCTCCACACATTTCTCTAATCCCTAGTCAAATGATTCCTTATCTCCTTTGCACCAACTCCATCTCCTCCCAATTATTCCTGAAATTCTATTGCAGCACTAGCAATAGATGCATTGAGAAAGGTGTGTGTGTGTGATTCACATGCAGAGAAAGCTCTGAAGGGTTCACTTCCCCTAATATTAAAGAGGGATGGGCAACCAGGACCAGTTTCACCTCTCCCAGGACACTGCAATCTATACCTCCAAATTTTGGCAGCAAACCACAACCTGTCCTTGTTTTAAAAAAATTGATGGCTTTTTACCACCCACTTTTAGCAACATGCCTTTTGAGGTGGGGGAGCTTTGGACTTCGGGTTGCATGTTACACACCTGTACATTAAAGTAATGAAGAGGATTCAAGGATGGCCCCTGACTCCTCTTGCCCATAGTATCCATTTGGTGGAGCTGCTGTGCTTGGGAAGGAAGATTCCCAGACCTCCAGGAATGGCTCCCATCCCTCTGGCACCATCCTCTGCAACAGCACTTTGCTTCCCATGCAAACCATGTCACTAATGCAAGCTAATTAACAGATCGATAGTATTAAGTTATCCAGTGTGTCTGAACATGTTAATTGACAACTTGCTTATGGGAAGCTGGTGTTGCCTGGCAGGCACTGGGATGCTGTGTGAGGTGAGTGAGAGTGCAGGTCTGCTGCCAGCTGAACAGAGAGTACAAGCATCCCACCACTGGCCAGCAGCCCCAATATTATTCAGTTGTGGAATCTGTGCAACTCTTCATTTTGGCTTGAGTCAGCCAGGGTGAGATTAACTACAGCTCAGGATTTATTACTGAATAGCCGTTAACATACTGTTGTTATGGCTTTGTTTGCAAGGTTCTTCCAGCCTGTCTGGCAGAAGATGGGTGCAAATTTTCTTCCATTTGAAAAGGAACAAGCGATTGAGAAGAGCTGATGCAGTGCTTACCATGCACAGCAAGATGTGATTGTTGTGTGTGTGTGTGTGTGTGTGTACACTGCTTTCCCTTTGTGCTTGATGGAAACAGACTTTGGCTTGGTTCAAGCAGTTCATATACAGCAGGACATGCTGGTGGGGACAGAGAGACACAGTGGGAATATCCAGCCATACGCTAATGCTGCATTAGCTGCTATGTTATTATTCAGAGCCTAGGATAATGACATTAGAGTGGCAATGATCTGGAAATAGTCAAACACAGTCAATGGGGTAGGCATTTCATCTTTGTTTTTCTTTTCCAAGGTCTTAGCTCAGGGGTAGGCGATGGGCAGCCCTGAACTAGATGTGCCCCCCCCGGCTGTTTTTGTGGCCCTCAGCCCTTCCAGACTCCTTGCATTGCCTTTTTCCTGCCCTCCCCTGAGTGAATTGCCTTTCCCAGAAGCCTCCAGGGGTGGCAATTCACCTTTTAAACACATTGAGGGGCTTCCCTTCACAATAAAATGACCCCTTTTTCAAAACCAGAAGTGAATGTTCAGCCAAAGGGCAACAAACCGCTTTGGGGGGCATTTTGGCAATTTTTATGCCCCCCTCAGAGAGTCCTATAGGCAATAAATAGTCCCCCCAGACCTGCCACAGTTGCTTTAGATGAATCTAGCCCCTGGTCTAGATTCAGGGTGGGAGAAAGGGATAATTTTATGATATAGTTCCTGTGTAACTTCAAGCTCTCAGTTGCACATCTATTACACCTAAGGTCAGTCTGATTCTCTGCTCAATGTCCATTGGAACATTTTCCTAGGGAAGAGCCAGGGTGGTGATCTGCATGGTTTAGGAGGTGGGACATCCAGGTAGAAGTCCCCACTGAGCTTTGAAGACTGCTGCTCACTGGAGAAAATGTGGACCATAAATGTAAATGAGGGGAAAAAAATAAACAGGTGCTTATATGGCACCAGTTGAATCCTTGATGATGATGATGATGATGATGATGATTACTCCACTGCAACTCACCATCTCCCATCACATACAGCTTGAGCCTGAGAATACACAGACAAGTCAGGGCTTCCCTGCTATTTTATCACCTGTACATGTTTCAAATTGCCTCCCTGCTTTGCTTTGCCTTGCCACAAGATATTAGCTGGAGAAAGGCACCTTTTCCAAAGGCAGAGACCTATGCTGACATCTCTAGCGACAGCCTCTTTCCCTCCCAGCACCCTGTTATTTCACAACAAACATGGCCAAGGAGTTAACTACCCTCCATTCAGGAAACAGGTACCTTTTAGTGGAGAAGTGACTCTGAGCAAAACTGCAAAGTGCATTAGCATGGAAGCTAGTGTCTCAGAGTAAAGACAGGAATATGTCAGAGGATAACCTGGCCCAGGGAAGGAATCCCCAGACAGAGAGGATGCACCAGAAAAGCTGTTAGCAGCTGAATTATTCATCTGTCAAGTAGTAGGTTTTAGTCTCCCCATTTCCCAGCTTTCCCTTGTGGCTCATGGAGACGTCAGCATTTGTGGGAGCGGCAGAGGAAGAGAGAGAGAAGTAATAAAGATAGATTTGGGACACTTAGCAGGGGGACACCTTGCTGCTGGTTGCTTTAGAAAATAATTGGTGATGTTAGGGCTGGGAATAATTTCTCTTGGGCTGCTGTGATGAGGAAGGAAGTTGCAGGGGAAATTTTCTGGAGGAGAAGCAGAAAGCTTGGTGTGATGAGTGGAAAAATATGCTTGCCCTGCCTCTGAAGTGAGAGCTCATCTATTTGCTCTTCTCTGTCCAGCTGTTTGGAGCAGAGATCAGAAGAAATCCTTTAAAACCCCATTAGCAGTGCTTTCTAGTTACTTTCTATAACACACATACACACATTTTATCTGCTGTTTGCTCAGATTGCAGCTTATTCAAAGAAAGAAAAGGTATGAATGAAAGGGAAGTATCATAACTAACTGTGTGTCTCTTTCTGTGTGTTTGTTTCCAGCTTGGCAGTTGTCTGGGAAGCTGTAGTGACTCCATACTTTTAAAATTCTTTACTTTTTTTGCTGAGATCCCTGGGCTCCTAAGTGTAATGGATACCACAAAACTGCAGAAACAGTTAGATGAATGGAGCTATTTCTCCCCTACAAAAAAGGTAGTGTTGAATGATACCGCACCTATAGCACACTTTTATGTTGAATGGTTATTTAACTGACTCTTCCTTTTCCCAATCATGTGCTCAGAAACACTGGGCATTGCATTTAAGAGTAGATGCAAAGATTCTTTGGCACAGTGCAGATGATACCTAACCCGACACCACATTAAGGCAATCCAGAGCCCTAGCCATCTTTTGGCAGAGGGAGCTATGCCCAGCTTTTTTCCATTGCTTGAGCATGGGCAGCTGTCCAATGCCTTAACTATGGAGGGTGATGGATATAGGCATAGACTAACTCTATTCGCTCTGATTAGGCACTGTTTCTTAACTGCCCAAGCCAGGAAATCTATGTGCATAAGCACATGTGTGGAACCTATTTATGCAAGTCCCTTTGGCAGAGGCAAAACCTTCCTTAGATTTTTGAGGTTATGCCTTTAGTTTTACACTATTGCTGCACAGAAATCATGTTGCTGACTAATGTAGAACAGAGTTTTCTTCTGTTGCGGTCTTTTGAGAAGATATTCATTGGAATTTTGAGAAGATATTCATTGGATTTGCACATTCTGTACTGGTCCACTCTCCAGACAGATGTTCTTTTTTCCTTTCATGTGTTAATGTGATAAGACATACATCCTAAGAAGAAGGTGTAGGAAATGTAGCACTCTTCTTGTACCCCATGTTTAGTAAGTTTAGGAAATTCCTTGCATGCTCAAGTTTCCACTCTCCCTTCTCTTCCCTAGGCTGTTTTAGCCATTTGGAGCTATGGGGTGACCACTGAGTCATTCATCACATGGCCTCCTAATTTAAATGTTTTATTATGCTTTGTCTTGGTTCTATTCCTCCTGGGGATCTCTGCAGCTTCACCATGATGCTGCTTTTCTCCTTTTCCCCCTTTCCTCCATGCATCTGACTACCAAAATCACCAAGAAAAGAGACAAGCCCTTGCTTACTTACAAACATCTCTTTATCTGAGGAAATATGGATATTACTGCTATAATACTCAGAAACTTCTGATTTTGATTACCCTAACCTGTGTGAGTTTTCTACTCTGAACCTAATCCTCTTAGTTAGTTAAGGACCTTAGATTTGTTTTGAATATGCAGATGAAGATTGCTATACCTTCAGTAAACCTTTGATATGCATTTTTGAGCTAATGTCTTTATTGTCCTTAATTTTGTCTACTTGACTGGGTGATTAGACCACATACAGATGCAAATTGAGCTGGGTCACTGTCCTCCATGCTAACTCTGCTTACTTTGAAAGAAAGTTTCCTTAAGAAGATATTCCTAAAGGGCTAGCTCCCTGGAATCTTTAATAATTTTTTAATTTTATACTTATACACCCCAACAGAAGGCACTGTTTATTTGATGATCACGTCTATTCCATTCCTCCATGAAGCTCAGAGCACTCTGCTCTAGGATCATCCTAGTTTATTTCCACAACAAACTGGTGAAAAAGAGACAGTGATTTGCCCAAGGCTACTTAGTGAGCCTCAGAGCAAGACAGGGATGTAACCCCACATTTAGCACTACCCACAGAGCCATACCAATTCACAGTATCCCTAACTGCAATGGGTTTTTATGAGTAAGTATTATCTTCCATACACTGCATCAGTGTTTTGCAGGTTGTCTTAATCCCAGCAGACTCTGTTGAGAGGGAATTATTTAATTCATTTCATTTATGGATTTGGTCTTTTAAATTCCAGGTCAGCTTTGTAGCACCTTTGAGACTGAGGAGATTTTCAGACTACACTGTTACAGTGTTACTATTCCACTTTAACTGCTCTGGCTTCCTCCTGTGGAATTCTGGGGTTTGTAGTTTAGTGAAGCCTAAGATCTTTCTGGCTGAGAGTTGTAAATGCCCCTCCCTAAACTGCAAATCCCAGGATTCCACAGGAGGCAGCCATAGCAAATAAAGTGGAATAGTAACACTATAACAGTGTAGTGTGAAAATCTCCTGAGAGCAAGAGAGAAGTTGGTAGCATAAGCTTTCATAGATGCATCTGATGAAGATTTGTCTACGAAAGTTTATGCTACCAACTTCTTTCTCTGAGTTAGGAGATTATCAGACAGGAACACACAAATGTTCCTGTCACACTACAATCTCCCCCCCCCCCCCGTGCCTGTACTGGCACAATAACCAAGATTATCAGACTTACCTTGAGTATCGTCAACAAGCAGCCCAGGCATTAACGGAGCTCCATTCACTTCCTGGTTTGAAATTTTGTCAATTCTTCGGAGAAGATGCGAGCATTGCAAATTTAAAAACAAAACAAAAAAGTACATACAAGCACAGAAACACACTTTAAACAGTACAAGTAACCTGGGGAGGTTCATAAAAAGAGTGTAGCCTGCTTGGTTTTCATGATCTCACCCAGAAGTGTTCTGGCAGGGCCACTTATTTACGCTGTATTCACAGGGGGAAATGATGTGAGGTTTCAGACGCTGGCAATGCCGGCACCAAAACTGAACAGGGGAATCTATTGACAGCTCAGCCTGTCAATGAAAAGAAATGCCATAGTGATGCCAGCATAACACAAAAGGAGGACGTCATCTGATACTGGCGGCCTTTTGCATTCCTTTGGCATTGTTATTGTACTGCATTTACTGCATCTGATAATCTCCATAGTGCATACTGATCCAGACTAACATGTCTATGTCTTTGAATTCTACCATTTTTGCTACTTGATCGGCAGTTTGCCAAGGTCTGGATGAGCAACAAAGCCATGGTTCTTTCTGGTAGTCCTAAAATCTGGTGACCCTCAGGGAAAATATTTGCTCCTCAGATTTAATCTGAGCAATCCATATGTGGATAATGTAAGGTACATTATCTGGGGATATTCCTGTCTATAAAATCATAAAATCATAAAATACAAAGCTATAAAACTGAGCACTAAAGTCAGGATCATTCAAACCATCATACTTCCCATCAACATGTACAGATGTGACAGAATGACTGACTTGAAAATTCAATAATGCTAGGAAAGGTAGAGAGAAAAAGAAAGAGAGGAAGCCCCCACACTAAGTGGTTAGACTCAATCAAGGAGGCCACAGGCCTGAATCTGCAGGGTAGTAGGGGAGTTGAGGACAGGGGGGTCTTGGAGATGTCTCATCCGTGGGGTTGCCATGAGTCGAAGCCAACTCAAGTGAGTTAACAACAACAACACTCCAGTCTATGGAGATTCAAGTGACCTCAGTGGCTAGAACAACATTTTACCTTGTTCAAGCTACTCTGCCAAATGGAGGAAGCAAACTTGGCCTCTGTTCACATAGGCTAGTTCCACCCAGACTACTGTAATGCACTGCACTGCACATAGGGGTCCCTTTACAGACTGTTGGATAAGCTTCAGTCTGGAAGTCTCTTCCAGTTTTGATAAAAAGGCTCCCATGGCAGAGACCTTTTAAAGTAAAACTATTTGGGGTGTGTGCCAGTGGTTTGTATGTGTGGGGAGGGGAAAAGGGGTGTTGGGAATCACAATGAGGCCCTTGGAGGTGGCATGTAGTCCATGCAACCCATTTTGCCTACTCCTCTGCTAGAACAGTTTGAAGACTTCAACTCAAGATAGCCTCACACAATAAAGTTCCGTTTAGAGAAAGCTCAATGGAACATATAATTTCACTGGGGTAATGCTTAGATCATAGCTTTTACCTATGCTGAGCTATGTTGTGTGAGAAGCAGTTCCTATTGCTTTCTTCTTTCCCTTTCTGCTTGTCACCTGCAGAGTATTAATACAGCTGTAAATCCTACAGTGGTGAACTGAGTTGAAAACAATAAGATGAAAGGATGTAATTACACAGATAAGAAGGAAGAAGTAAATGATCCTGTACCATATGCAGTAGTGTCTAGAGCTGCACAGCTTGGTGTGGGTATATTTGTGCATGCACTCATACACGGCAAGTCCTATAAACCTTCCATGACTATGTATATCACATACCTAGATTTTTTATTCCTAATGAAATGTTGAGTAAGCACTAAGCAGGACTGTATTAAAAAAACCCATAAAAGAGTAAGATAAAAACATGCCTTTTTGAAAAAAAAATTAAACACAAAACCCACATTTTTTTGGAATTTGGTTTTGGTTCCAGGGAGGGAGACAGTAGACCAGAGGTGAGAAATTTGCAGCACTCCAGAAATTGTTGAACTTAGGCTCCCAGCATTCTTCACCATTGCCTGCTAGGGATGCTGGAAGTTGCAGTTCAGCATCATTTGGAAGGGTGCACAGTTCCCATCCCACAACTGAGTGCATTTAAACAAAGATAAATTGGGTTAAATTTCAAGCATCCTTTTATCATGAGAGTATTTGGGTAGTAGAACAGATTATCAAGGAAGTGAATGAATTCTCTATCTCATTAAAAATAGTTGCGACAGCTGCTAGGGATGGTTTGCATATAATTGACTCTGCCAAAGCATAGGGAAATAGACATGTTAGGTAAAATCTGCAGCTGTACCATTCTGTGATCTAACTGAGACTTGTGCATATGCATAGACACCTGTCTAATTTACAGCTGGGGTGTGTGTGGGACAGTGTACTTGGATGAAGGAAGGTATGGAAGAAAAGCCTTGATTAGGTCTAACCCTACCATTAGAAAGAATGAGGAGACAAACACCAGAAAACAGGGAGTGCTGTTGAGATGTTGTGAGGCACTGTGTGTACCACATGGCTTGCCTTGTACCCCCTAATCTAATCTACCACCCATAGGTGTAGTAGCAGACAGTGGCCCATCACCAATGCTGAAGTAGGATACACTTGCCATTGTAGTGAGCTTCAATACATGGAATGGAGTGTGGGAGGAGAGCTGTTTTGTTTCTCACTTTAGGAAGCATAATGTCTTGGGCCAGCCCTGGCACTGAATCCCAGGGAGGGATGGGAAACTCTGTCACAGTTTAGCTTTCTCCCACATTTGACTTTTTAAAAACCTCATGTTACCCAAATAACTGAGGGTTCATGGGAACCCCACTCATGTCAGATATTAATATGGGGAATTTTAATTAGCTCAATATGGCTGTGAGAGGCTGGGTAACTATGGGATCTTTTGACCTATGTATACCTGTACTAACTGACAAGACCCACAGTCAGAAAATAAAACAAAAGTGTTTTTTTATTGAAAAATAATCACAGGAACACACACACTCATTCACTCAAGCTTCAAGCAGTTGTACAAGGCTAGCAAAGAACAGGAGGAAGTATTGGGATAGAGGAATAGAGTTTAGGATGATGGGCTATGCTGTACCTGTCTGAAGAGCAGAGATTTGTGCAGAGAAGAGGTATGGCTATGTGCATCGGGTGATACAGCAAACCAACGGAGTGATGGTCTCTGGGGAATTGAGCACACTTTGGTGGTATTTTGGGGTGATATTTATATTCAATATTCCCCCTGAAGGGGTGTTATGAGTGGAATATGTTAGATGGAATTTCCCACAGTTAGAGAATGGAAGCTCTGGCTATGTTAATGATTGCTAATGGCTGAGAAATTAAGACTGATGGGCATCAGGCAATGTTCTATTGTTGAGAGGTGGGAAGGAAAACCAGTTTGCAGAGTAATGAGTGTTTCGGCCACTTGGTTGAATTAGTGAATGACTCACTTCCAGGTATGTCCAGGAGAATTACCACATTTCCACCCTAACTCACTGTCCAAGTAGGGTTCTGCATAATTGCTACCTGGGCATGTCTTTTGGGAATTTGGAAAGACCTCTTTGTTAGGTTTTGAGCAAACCTTTGCTCAGACCTTCTGGGGCAGCCTGGGTCCACTGCTAAACTTGTGAAGCATCAATAAATAAACACATTTATGAAATATAGCCAATTGATGAATTATTGGAAAGGTGGGGTGTCAGGGCAAGTTACATTCTTTCCATCCTGCCCATTTTTCAAAAGTGAAATGCACTTCTTTCTCATGTGGAGTGGTCAAATTCAACAGAGACAGCTACTCCCTTCGCAGAGAGACCAATGTTGTACCCTCTTGCCATGTTGCTGTTAAAGATAATGAGCCTGCTAGAAAAATAGAAGTGGCAACGCTAATTCAATATACACATGGTTGAATAAATAGGGATAAAAAACCCAAGATGTTTACGAGTTAAGCACGCAAAGCTTTGGGACTAAAGAAATGGATTTGTCAATTTCAGTTTCTGCCACATTTTAATTCTACTAACCTCAAATTCTCCCCTCTCCTTCTCTTTATTTATAGCCTGCCTTTTGTTAGAAGCAGAATTCAAGTCCTCTTACAAATAAAAACAAATGCAATAATGATAAAAATATGCAAAGGATCATCATTAAAAAGTAATAATAATAATAATAATAATAATAATAATAATAATATTTATTTATACCCCGCCCCTCTGCTAAAAACAATCGGGGCGGCTTCCAACAATTAAAACATTATAATAATGACTAAAAACACCACCCACCCCCACCCTCCCCCATAAAAAGACATTAAACACAATAAGATTAAAACCTTCTAACTAAAAAACACATTAAAAACAAATATATACATAATTTTTAAAAAGCCAGGAGACTGAGTTCCTGAGGCCGGGATCTAATCAGGAAAGGCCTGCCAAAAGAGATCAGTCTTTAGTGCTTTTTTAAAGCTACTCAAGCTCGTCAGTTGTATTAAAGCTATACAAGCTCATCCTGTATAGGAAGAAATGTGCAAATTTTGATAAATTATTTGAAAAATGAACTAAAATGGAATTTTAACTTATCCCCTGTTTCAGGCACTTTGGAATATTTTTCTTTGTGGTGCAGAGTTCATGAGACCATTTTGTGTTCCAGTTTCACAGCTGTAAAATGCTTGTAGAAATGCTTGGACTTCCTGTCTTATTTTCCTCATTGTCCATGTTGATGCTTTACTACTTTAGCTCTTAACACGCTTGTATGTTAGGACAGTCCTGAGCGAACAGGTTTGGTTATGGCTGGGAGAATCTAGTACAACCTCAAAATAAATGGAGCAGGTCCACCTTGCAAAGCATGCTGGGAAAAGAACAGAACTGCATGCCTAGAAGACATTTATTATTATGATCAATGCAATGAATATTTATTTACCTCAGCCTTGCAAAAGTCATGTGGAAAATTTACCAGTGGAGGAGCAGAATCTCCTTGGCTGCTCTTTTACAATAATGATGAAAGGAAAACTAATAACATTTTACTTGCCTGTCATAAAAATATTATTCGCCAGAAGTGAGCAAAGTTCTGCAATGCTGTGCTACCTAGATGTGGACACACAAGTCATTCAGAACAGCTCAGATAGGTAGAAAAGAAGAAGACAGGTGACAGCAGGGAGTTCTAAAAGGAAAAAACTATTTATTTATTTATTTGCTGAAGATGTTGCTGTAAAATAAGCCCTACAAAGCTCTATGGAGTTGTGGCAACATGTTGCTTCTCTCACAGCCCCCTCGAGCATTCACACAGGTCTTTCAGCAGTGAAAGAAGTGACCACTTTGTTTGCTTGGACCCGACATACACAATTCCCAAATTATTTGAGCTTATAGTGGGCTCTCATGGAGGCATGTCTGAAGGACATTGCCGGAAGGGGAGTGTTTTGATGACCTCAAGAAATTGAGGCCAGAAGGTTAATGGAGGCATGGCATGTAATGCCAGCCTGAGCTGATAGGAGGCGAGCTGAGCTATTTAAGTCAATGCCGTTCTCCTGTCAGCAAGCTTTCACCCTCAGTGCAGCGTGAGTTTTACTGGTTGCTTTGGGGCCGGGTAGGAATTTTTTCTCCTCTTAGGTTTTGTTAAAGGGTGTTTTTTGCCCACCTCATACTGTATCTGCAGGAACTGGGATAATTGGCTTAAGGTGGTGTCTTTAACTAGGCTGTTGGCAGGTATTGGGGTGGGGTAAAGGTCAGTCGGTTCACACCTTGGCTCCCCTTTGTGAAGGGCTGGGCTCTGGAATGGCCTCTTTGGGTCCTGGGACCCGGGGAGTTGTGAAGGAGCTTGCCTTTGGGGCTAACATGGGGAGTTTGCTCTCTCCTATAGAGTCCTGGGATTTGGGAGGGAGTGCCTTAGATTACCTTCCAGTTAAGACAGGCTGGGGCGAGCAACCCAATAATGTTGGATTTCCCTCAGGGTCAGGTGTGATGCCTATGGGTGGTTGAGGAGGCGGTCACAGGTTGACACATGGCCTCAGTCAGATCTGCATCAAGTTGCTTCCCCCTCCTAGGTTTTTCTCCCAGGTACAATTCGTTAATTAAGTTGTAGGTCAAATAAAGTGGCCCTATTTAAAACCCATCTCTGTGTCTGGCTCATTATTTCTGGGTTGGTCATCAAATCAGTCTTTAGAGATTATCAGACCAGCTTAATACCCCGTTTCAGTCACAGGCTTGGGGAAAGTTTTCCCTTTCGGATGATGTCATCTCCATCCCATGCTTCCCCCATGCTGCCTCCGTTTTTTTTTTTTTTTAATTCATGGGGAAAGATCATTAACGGACCTCTTCTTGCATTTCTGTTACGTGATCCCAGGAGTGTGAACCGATGACCTGTGATGCTCGTGTGATCAGGTAGGTCTGTTCCAAACATGTCCGGTTACAAGTGGAACATCCAGGTAAGTAACACTCTTTGTTTTACCCTCCCCGGGTTACTTGTTAAATTTAAAGTGTGTTCGAGTGCTTAGTTTTGCTGTTTGACATTTGGTTTGGTTTTATTTTTAAAAATTCCCCGCATGATCATTCTCTTGCAAGAACAGGTGGGATTTGGTTTCCCTGTAGGAAATGCAGCTTTATGACACCTGCATTTACTGCAGGGAAGCCGAGGGGAGGGGGAGCGGTTTCTCTCCCACAAGAAGGTAGGTGTGTGAACCTTTTTAATTTATTCCATGTCAGGGATGGGAGTGGGGTGGGAGGGTGCTAGTGAGGCAGGAAGGGGTATTTTAAGGTAGTCTGAAAATCTCCTTTATGTCTGAAGTTCTGAATCTAAAGAAACAGCTGACAGCAGACTCCACCACTTTGCAGTCGGTTCTTAAGAATATGATATCCCAATTATATAGACCAGGGGTCAACAAATCGTATCTCCTAAATGTTGTTCAATTGCAGTTCCTAGCATTCCTCATCACAGATGCACCAAGGCTGATTTGTTACAGCTGATGAGAGTTTCTGGAGTGTCAGACTTTGCCTATCCCTGCAATTAAGCAAGCAGTAGAGCCCCCCAGCTAGTATGAAATTTAGAATGAATTTGAATTTAAACTCTCACATTTAAGTTCAAATTTAAATTCTTAAATAAAAGAAACTCATTTTCTCCATTGAAAACCAAATAAAACATAATACCATTTATAGAAAACAGCAACCAAAATGCATGTTAACTTGGTGAAGCTCTGACATAGGAGGAAGATGGAAAATTCAAACAAAAATCAGTTGAAAATATGACCCAAATGTGAGGCTGCTGTGAACAAATAAATTCCATGTTGGGGATCATTAGGAAATAAACTGAAAACAAAACTGGCAATATTATACTGCCTCTGTACAGCTTTTTAGTACAATCACTTATTGTTGTTGTGTGCCTTCAAGTTGACTCTGTCTTATGGTGACCTTAAGGTGAAACTATCACAGGGTTTTCTTGGCAAAATTTGTTTAGAGGGGGTTTGCCTTTGCCTTCTTCTGAGGTTCAGAGAGTATGACTTGCCCAGGGTCACCCAGCACACTTCCATGGCCAAGTGGGGATTCCAGCCCTGGTCTCCTGGAGTCCTAGCTCAACACTCGAACGTCTATACTGCACTGGTACACTTAGAACAACCACAGCTAAAATATTATATTCAGTTGTGATCATCACACCTCAAAAATCTATGTTACAGAGCTGGAAAGGGGGCTGAGAAGGGAAATGAAAATGAGGAAGAGGCCGGAGTAATAATAATAATAATAATAATAATAATAATAAAATGTTATTTCTATCCTGCCCCTCTGCAATGCAATCGGGGCGGCTTACAATATAAAAACTCCATAATCACAATACCCTAGCCCACCCACCCCTTAAAATAATATTAAATTATGAAGGATTAAAAACATACAATAATTAAAAATATATAAGTTAGAAGAAAAAAATTAAAACAGTGATGGGCAACCTTTTGAGCTTGGTGTGTCAAACTTCGCCAAAAAACTGAGCGTAACTTGGGTGATGTGCCACTTTGAGGAAAAAACTTTAGGGAGGTGGGGGGGGAGGAAAGTGCCGACCGGGGCTTCGAAGCCCCGATCACCACTTTAGGGAGGGTGGGAGGTGTGAAACATCCTTCTCAGCATGCGGCCACCTCAGCGGCCACGTGTCATCAGAAATGGCTACGCGTGTCAGTGCTGACACGCGTGTCATAGGTTCGCCATCACTGAATTAAAACATACAATCACAGCCAGAAAGGACAGCTGAGTCTTGGGCCGGGATAATTATTCAGGAAAGGCCTGCCGGAAAAGATCCGTCTTGACAGCTTTTTTAAAGCTGTCTAAGGTGGTAATAAGTCGGATCTCGTCCGGCAGGCCATTCCATAATCTGGGAGCAGCAGCAGAGAAGGCCCTCTGAGAGGTCACCGACAGCCTTGTTTTTATAGGTTGTAACAGATTCCTCCCAGAGGACCAAAGTGCGCGGGGAGGGTCGTAGGGAAGGAGGCGGTCCCGGAGGTAAGTTGGACCCAAGCCATGTAGGGCTTTAAAGGCCATAACCATCACCTTGTACTGTGCCCAGAAACTAATAGGCAGCCAGTGGAGAGCTTTTAGCACAGGTGTTATATGCTCTCTTCTGGAAATGCCAGAAATCAACCTGGCTGCCATGTTCTGGACTAGTTGAAGTTTCTGAGTCAAGCACAAGGGTAGCCCCATGTAGAGCGCATTACAGAAATCCAGACGGGAGGTTACCAGTGCATGTACCACAATGCCCTTATAAGGAAAGATGTCAAAGTTTAGGGTTCTTTAGCTCAGAAAAAAATGTGTCTGGGAGATGTGACAGAGGTTTATAAAACCGTGCATGGTTTGGAAACAAGTAGATATTGAAATATTTTTCTTCATCCCTTTTAATAGTAGAACCTTCAGACAGATGTGTACATGACAACAGCTACTAGCATAACAATAGCTATTAGCAGGACAGAATTCTTGTGAGCTTCTTGTGAAAGTAGACTGAGGAGATTATCAGACAGGAACACAAAAAGGGTTCCTGTCCCACAATCCTGCCCCTGTCCCAGCACAATAACTCTCCCCACTGCACTTACCTTCTCTCCTGTTGACAGGCAGCCCAGGAATGAACGGAGCTCTAATGTGTAGGAGTAATGAGTCTAAAAAATAAAATTGTATTTAAAATTCCAGGATCTAGTCCTTTTAAAAAACAACAAGAATTTTTTCCTTTAAAAAATAGAGTTAAAAATCATTCATCTACTTTAAACTTCATGCAGAGTGCACTTAAGAATGCTGGCTTAAGCTCAATTAACATTTAAAAAGTGTGTTCAGAGGTCTGAGATTACTCAGTTAAATTAGACTCATTACAAAACAAAGGAGTCAGTTTAAAATGCAAATCAAAGTTTACTGAAGGTATATTAATCTCAATCTAAATACTAAAACAAACTTTAAAAAGAGGTTCCTAACTGACTAAGAATATTTAGGGTAAGAAAAAAAACCCTCACTCAGCCTACAGCGGTAAGAGGCTGGCTTGCATCATGGCATGGTTTCAGATGGCTTAAACTGTCTTAAGATGAAGATAGCTAAAGATGGCTACAGCCTCATGGAGACTCAAACTAAAAAGAGAATTTACACAGAGCAATAAAATTTAAATTAGGTCATGTGTGGAATGACCCAGCACTCCAGTTGGCTGTAAGTGCCCAGTGAAATAAGAGAAAGGGAACTTGGGAGAACAAAAGGCACTCAGGGAAAAACCCTAGACTTATCTTAGGATGTGAATGAGGTACACAAGATTGCTTTTACATTACAATGATTATTTCCCCACATACTACATAATGGAGCTCTGTTCACTTCCTGGACTGAAATCCTGCCCATTCTCACAAGAAGACGTGAGCATGGTAAATTCAAAAATAAAAACAAAAATACACAAAAAAGTTACAAAAAGCACATACACACACTTTAAAACTTCCAAGTAAACCAGGGAAGTTTTTTAAAAGTGCATCACTTACCTGGATGTCTTGATCTCACCCAGAAGTGTTCTGGCAGGACCTCCCATTGACAATGCATTCATGAGAGTTAAATGGCCTGAGGTTTCACATGCTGGCAATGCTGGCACCAAATCATAACAGGGGATCTACTGACGGCTCAACCCATCAATAAAAAGAAACGCCATAATGATGCCAGCGGGACGCAAAAGGACAAAGTCATCTGATATTGGTGTTCTTTTGCGTTCCTCTGGCATCATTATGGTGTCACATCAGTCACACTTGGTAATCTCCTGAGGCTCCTGTTCTAAACAATAAGTGCTTTTGAATATGACTTACCTCTGAATAACCGTGCTAAGAATTGTTCTTTGCTGTTTGGTGACTGCTGGGCAAAACAAATGTGCTGTTAGAAATGTAGAAATATCTCTGAATAATAGATTATAGAGGTGGGACTGTGTTGCCCAGTGACACACAAAAAAGAAAGCAGGTGGACTAAATGAATGACTTCACAGCAATGTCATGGGAACTTACACATATTGGTTGAGTCTCAAAAACAAAAGTTGTTTGTTGACAGTATCTTGTATCAGGTGGAAAACAGTACTGAGATGAGACCTCTGGAATTCAATTTGTGTGTGTTGTAAAACCTTGTTGAGGTCAAAAAGATGTCTGTCCTAGGGTTAATGGCTTCAGAGGGGCTGATCATCCATGAACTTTCTCTTTGATCCCTGTTTCATTTTGTAGAGCAAGGGCATGTACTGGGCTAATCCTCTCAGCTATCATCTGAGACCTTCCTGCTCAGCTTACCCTCTCCTCTCTTACTATATTACTGTCTTGCTCCTTCCTTGATGATTTTTCAGCTTTCCTAGGCAGCTGGGTCCTATCTTCCCTCCTGAAATGCCTCTTTGACCTCTATCACTCCACCATTTGCTGCCTTGGTCACTCTGCTGATCTTGTCTTCACTGCTCAGTCTCCAGACTGTTCCTCTGTGGGATTTCCTTTGCCTGATTGTCACTTTTTCAACAATGCACAAAATTGATTTACCCTACACTCTGCCTTTTAATCTTTCTGTGATGTGTAGTCCACATTTTTTCATTGGCTTTCTCAAAAGCATTTCTGCCTTCTCCTTAAACTCTGTAGCTTTCACATTCAGATCCCTGTCCTCTACATTAGCTTTGTCTGGTTTGTTTTCCCAACAAATGATTAATGCCATTGATCCTCAAGCTTGGTTCACCCCTTCCATCTGATATCTTCATTCACCTTCTTGTGCAGCAGCTGCAGGCCTCTAGATGAAGAGCAAAACCATTAGTCAACTTTTCCCACTGATGCGCTGCTCTACAATTCCTTCCCTCTTCATGCTCCATCCAGATTTTGCCTCCATTTTCAATGAACATATCTGACTTCTCTATCTCCTTCTCCTGCCCACTTTTTGCTCTGAAACCTTTATGAGACCTACTTGCTTTTCCCCCTAACTTGCTTTGATCCTTTCCCTCCCAGATCCTGTCTGCCATCTTTTTGGTCATTACTTGCCCACTCAACCACTTAGTCAATTTGCGTATTGCTATTCAAGAGAAGAGCAACCAAGGTCTGGAAACCAAGTCTTATGAGGAATGACTTAGGGAGTTTGGTATGTTTAGCGTGGAGAAGAGAAGAGATGACATGATAGCCATCTTAAATATCTTAAGGGATGTCTTGTAGAAGATGGGATAAGGTTGTTTTCTGCTGCTTTAGAGATTAGGGACTTTATCACTCATGGAAAATATGGCATCATCACAACACCACATAACCACAAAAGGGTGTGCAGATCAGACAAGGACGCCCTCTCGCAGTAATGTCCTGGCCAAAAAATGGGGGTTTTAACTGATGGCTTAAGCCATCAATAGAGCTTCCTGCTGCTTTTTGGCTGACATTGCCAGCATGGGATACCTCAGGCCGTTTAAATCGCTGTGAAGTCGAAGGCTTTAATGGCCGGCAAAACCCAAGGAAAATCTACATTTAAATCACGTACTTACCCCAACAATGCCCGCTCCGGCATGAACACTTCCGGGTCAGATCGGGACATCCAGGTAGGTTTCACTCTTTTTATGACCCTCCCTGGGTTACTTGGGACTTTTAAAGTGTATGTATATGCTTTGCTTCACTTTTTGATGTTTATTTTGCTTTTTATTTTTAAATTCCCCACTTGATGAAACCACACGAGATTTTGAGCAACGAATCCTTCCTCTTTATTGCCGGGAGCCTTGTCTGGGATTAGAAGGTAAGTGCAGGGGGGAACGTTTACTTGTTTACTAAATGTTTATTTTTAGTTTTTCTTCTTTCCTGTTGAAGTTATCCAAGTGTGTTTGGTGCACACCAAAATTTGGACCAGGCCAATAACCATCATATCAGAATGCACAGGGAAGCTATTGAAATCCACAAACACTTGGACAACTTCAACAGGAAAGAAGAAACCCTAAAAGTAAACAAAATCTGGCTGCCAGTCCTGAAAAACACTAAAATCAAAACTCAACACATGCAAATGAACTCCACCCAGGGACAGGGGAATTTCCAGCAGTCAATGGACCATTAGCCAAACAGACAATAATCCTCCTTGCATATCTTCCCCTCAGGAACTAGCCATTCAAATACACAAAGGTACATATCTCCTCCAACAGGGGCTCACAGTATATAAACCTCCCACACACTCCTACCCGACTGTTCTCTGAAGATGCCAGCCACAGATACAGGTGAAACATCAGAAATAAACTCTTCCAGAACATGGCCTCACAGTCCTGAAAAAAACCACAGAAAACCTTCCTCCCGTATTTGCATTTTCCTCTCTTTTTTTTTTCTATTGTTGCATCCTTCTGCATTGAATTTTAGATTTTAAGCTCCTTGATGGGCAAGGTACTATCTTTTTAGATTGTTTTGTGCCATGCCACGAATAGTACTGGTATAAGAACAGCAATAAGAAGTATGATAAAATATGCCAATACTGATGTCTTACCAGCTTGTATGTGCCAAAACATTATGAGCAATAGTCATTTTTAAAAGTAAGATGGGACAGGATGGGAATTAAGTGGCCCAGGAAAAACAGATTTTCATGTTGCTCTGCTTGGAGATCCCTTCCTACTCAAAGCAAACAGTTTTGCTTTGGGTAATTCTGATTGCTTAAAAGCCCACTGTCAGAAACACTTTAGAGTTGGGCCTTCAAAGTAGTGTTGACAGGCTCAGACATACATAATTTATCAGGGTTAGTTCAGGCTGGGCCCCTCCCATGTGAGAAAACCGCAGATCTGGAGAGGAAGGGGAAATGGCTCCTCAGGTGGTGTAAACTGTGGAGTAAAGGCTAAGTCCTCAGCAGGTAGAAATTGGCACCTCCACTTTGACTTTGGCAAGGTGCTGCTGAGATGAGTAGAGGTCAGGATCTGGCCCACCTAACAGAGTGGTGCTTTCAGGTTTGGTACAAAATAAGCTTACTCTAAACTGTTTTCTGGCACTAAGTATGGAATAGCCTCCCACTTGGGGAAATGCATTTTGCTTTCACCGCCTCCTCCGTAATAATTTTCTGTGGCTTGCATAAATAATACAGGAACCTTCTATAAAAATATTCTAGTGTTGTTCATCCCTGATTCTCAGACGTAGGCAAGACTTTCCTCTTTTCACTGTAGATTTGGGGAAACTGAGGCATAGAAGAGAAGGAAAGGTATCATCAGAGGCAGAAATGTGCTGCCTTGGGAAGAATTCTACTCTGTCTTCATTATTCCATTATTTTGTTGAGAAATTTCAATGCTGTTTTGTGCTTCTGCTGTCTTTGAGATAGGATGGGAACTTGGTCAGGCTCTAGGGCAGGGGTGGGCATAGTTCCCCAGGATATTTTTACAGACCTTGACCCTTCCAGACTGCTTTTCCTGTCCCCACCCCAAAGGCTAAGTATTTCTTATAGAAGTCTCCAGGAGTGGCAACTAACCTTCTAAATAATAAACTAACCTTCTAAATAATTTTTTTGGTTGCCAGCTTTGAGGCCTGGAAATATACCTATAGAGTATAACATCTGAAGTATAAGATATAATGCAGACAATTATGTGTATTAGAATATGTATGTGTATTACTGGGGACAAAGAGACAGGCTAATATCTGTGTTTTTTCTGTAAGGGAACTGGATATGTTTGTATATAATCTGTACAGCTGGCTCTCTGTATCCATGGATTCTGCATCCATGGAATCAACCATCCATGGCTTGAAAATATCCCCCCACCCATAATTCCAAAAATCAAACCTTGATTTTGCCATTTTATGTAAGGGACACCATTTTACTATGCCATTGTATATAATGGGGCTTGAGCATCCATGGATTTTGGTATCCACAGGGTGATGGTGGTCCTAGAACCAAACCCCAGTGGATATCAAGGGCCAACTGTATATAATAAATAGCCCAAAAGAATACCAAAGAGCCTGCTCATTTCCCCATATAAATATCATGAGATTTCAATATTTAACAATATTAACTCTCCCTGCCTGGTTTTTACCACCACTACCCCAAGTTGGATGGCTAAGGAGCCTGAAGGTGATGGTGGGGTCCCAGACAGAATACACGTTAGCAAAGGTTCCTCAGTCCTCCAGTCTAAAGAGGCAGGAGTGGGGAACCATGCCTGTTTCAACCTGCAAGTAAGCAAACTTAATAAGAAGCATCCTGCCAATATTGAGCCCCATTACACCTTAAGAACTGTTTCAAGGTCCCCGAGGAGTCCCATAGCAGTGGTTTTCCTGCATTGGCAGGAAGCTTTATAAGTTGATATTTGAGATGACTTCCATTAAATAATAATAAAGAAAAAACCACCACAAACAGTAAGGTAGCATCCAGAATGATTGACTGTTTTTTCCGATTTTATACTGGGTTCATAGAAAATATTCTGGGACAGACAATACTGTATGTGTGTGGATCTTTAAAATAAGATTGGAAAGAACAGGAACAAAATATGGGACTTCTGGTCTTATCATAATCAGTTTGGATGCACTATAGAGGCACCTGTCACATATCATCATGCTGTTGGTTGCGCTTGAAATGCATAGGATCCTTCTCTATGGTGTTTATTTTTAGGACGGGTTAGAGGGACTTAACTAGCATTGCCAAGAAAGGTTTGTAGTGTAGTTATGTATGTACTCATGGAGTCACCATTCTTCCATCAAGTCCAATATGATCGCTACTGATTGACTTGTGCTGGTTCTCCAGAGTTTTTTGGCAGCATTGTTTCCTAATCTTACATGGAGATTAATCCTGGAACCTCCTGCATGCAAAGCATGGGGCCTAATTTTGAGCTACTGCCTCCTCCTGAGGGCTGTTTCATCTATTCAAGGAGAAGACATTCTATTTGTTTCCTGGCATACAGACAAACTTTAAGATTTGTGGTCCTTGACTTTGCCCACAGCAAAAGGGTGAGGGACTTTTGTCCTATAGTTGTTTTGGATTGCATCTCCCACAATCCCTTACCGTTGGCTATGCTGGGCGGTGCTTCTAGGGGGCCAAAGTTCCCCCTGTCATCACTTCTGCCCAATCAGATACTCCACATCTTTCCCCCTGGGTTTGGCCAATATGTGTCTAGTGCCGAGTTGAGCACACCAGTAAGACAAATATCAGAACCCCTCTGGACTTGGCAGCCTGGCAATTTTTAGCCACCTGTGTATGAAATGATTCATAGCCATGGGATTTATGGAGGAGAGTGTGATCAGAAGTTAGTACAATGTTTTGATGTATGTCGTGCAGCTTGGAAGAACGAGCCTGCCCTTTGGGAAATCTAAACTGCAGAGGTGTGTGTGAGTGTGGAACAGGAAGGAGTTGAAATGGGAGTTGCTATTCTGTGGTTTGGTATGAAAAAAAGAAAAGATATTCTGATGAGTTACTCAGGCACACTAGTCTCCCAAGTAATTTCATGCTCCAGTCTTCACACCGGCATGCCATTTCTGACTTATTTTCCATGGTAAATTTGAGAGCATCGGTACCAGATTCTTCTCTATTGGTATGAAAAACAATTGGAGGAAAGAAACTCTAGCTGATTACACTAAAGTAGAATTTGCGTACATATGGTAAGAGTGACAATTCCTTGGATATTAGAAATGGGAGAAGCCTCTTCCTGAACAGAAGTATGGGTGTGCTTTGGACTAAAGTCCTATGCATAGGTACCTTGGAAAAAGTCTAAATTAATATTGTAGAACAGGAGCTGGTAAGATGTATATACCCCTCTGTATGTTGATGGACTACATTTTCTAACATTTCCCACCATTGCATAGCTGACTATGGCTGCTGGGAGTTACAGTCCAACAAAATCTGGTGGGCTGCACTTTGCACACCTAAGTTGTAGGAGTCATTCTTTTGAGTAAAGACTGAGCAAAGGATTTAATTGTATTTATTTTCTCAGTGGATTCCTGTGGAAGATCATATTGCTTAATACCATGAAAGGAGTAAATTTTGACCTAGCAGGGCTCGGGTTTGTTTTAAGGTGTATCCAAATCAAATATTTGATAGGCTGTTATAGAGATGATAGAGCAAATGTGTTGTCCTTTGTTCTGAAGTATATGCTTGAAACTTAATAGTTCAAATTACAAGGAAGGGGATTGTAATTAAACACAGAGAAGTAATTCTGAAGGTACAAATGGTATGATAACGGTGGACTCTCCTGTGGAGGTTTTAAAGCACCAGGTTGGCTCTATCAAGGGACTGCAGCAGAGTAGATCCTTCTTCTGCAGGTAGTTGGTCTAGAAAGCAGTTCTCACTCTTTGATCTCCAGGGCCAAGATCCTGCATTAAGCAGGCAGAGCATAACATTCTGCCCCTCCAGCTCCATGTGCTCAACCATAAAACCCTGGGGGAGGAGCCCCCACTGTTGCTGATTACTGGTGGGGAAGTGAGGGAAGAGGGGGTAACTCAAATGATGAAGAAACAGCTGGTCTCAGGTTAGAGAGGGGAAGAAATGAAGGTGCACTTACAGATGGAGTTAATTTCCTTTTTCTTCCCCGTGGAGCCTGGATCAGCTGCATCTTCATTGTCTGAATTGTATCCCTCTGCCCTATCTCACCAGTATGTAACATGAACAGCAGCAAGTGCCCCTCCTGCTGTTTGATAATTGCTGGGAGCGTGTTTTGGAGGAGTGCAAAAAGCTAGAGAATTTCTTCCTTTGTCCCATTCCAAAAGAGACAGATGCACATATATGCCACATGTGCCCATGTCTACCAGTAACAAGTTGCTACCCCAAATGTTGTGGACTTCAGTTCCCAGAATACCTGACCATTGGCCAAGCTGACTTGGGTTTCTGGGAGTGGAAAGAGCAAAGGTTGAGAATCACTGGCTAGATGATCATTGAAGTCATTTCCAACTCTATTATTCTAACAGAGAAGCCATGTTGTGTTTTATTTCATTTCCTTCTCCCATTGCCCCACTACCATGAATACTATGAATTTGCTGCAGTGTCCTAGAACTGTATTTTAACTTGCCCCTCCATAGACATGTAGACATGTCAAATGTCTACAATTGTATTGCATGCACCATAGTAGCAGTGAGGAAAGAGTGATCTGTATGAGGTTGGATAGCCACATGAAAAAGAGGTCAGGCTTCTGTACCTTGAATAGAATTTCTGCAGATGAAGCCTGCATGATAACTGATGCCTCCTGAAAATCCTTCTTCTGACCTCTTTCTCATGTGCCTACCTAATATGAAGTTTTCTGAGAGGGAATGGAGAGCCTTCAGTGCAGTCCCTCTTCCAGAGGTCCCCATATACAGCACTCTTCTTTCCATGCTGAGAGAGGGGGTAGAAAAAAGGGGAGGACTGTATGTGATATCTGCGCATGTGTCTGTGTGTGTAAGCGCCCCCCTGACCAGAGCCTGGAAAAGTTACTTTGTGGACTACAATTCCCAGAATCACATACCCTCCAACATTTCACAGATGAAAACTGGGACACAGGTGGCCAAGCAACATTGGAGTGTGTTCAAGATGACACGAGTAATTAATGAGGTCTAAGAGCACACAAACTAAGAGAGGCTGCAGCAATTTGCTTTTTCCTCACCCTACTGGGAAGGGCAAGATTCTACCCCCTCCTCTCCTTTCCCCCCTGCTGAGTTAGTTGAGTGCAAACTACTTTTCCACTTTGAATTCAGTTTGCAGCAATGGGGGTAAGCTGAGGAAAAAGGAGGAAAGTGAGGAGAAAGAAAGTGGGACTTTTAAAAAGCAGCTGAAAAGTGAGACAACAGAAGATTTGTCCCTGCCAAATCAGGACAGCTGGAGGGTATGGAATCATCCATTGCAGTTGTTCAAAAGTAACTTTCCCAACATCTGTCCCCGAGCCATCATCACATGTAGATCTGCGGGGTCAAAGGAGATGGCACCTGTTTTTTTTTTTTAAAGAGTTTCTTCCAAAGAGTCCTTTACCATCAGGACTTATACCAACACAATAGAATTGATATAAATGTTGTATATTTTGTTATAATTGCTCCTTCTGAATGTTCGAAGGAGGCAGCAGAAACCAAGGTAACCCTGTCAGTTGTTCCTTATCTAAACTTGAATATGGATAATTTGTAGAAATTTGCCTCTAAATCTGCTGTGTTATATTAGTGCCTGATGTTATCTTGGCAGTGTGAAATAGAAAATGAGCTGTTAGTCAGGGCTTGGAAAAAATTACACTCATGCAAGCTTGGCATGTTTGGTAAGGAAAAGAGCTCTGGTGATGCCTTTAGTATATTATAGATGGCATCCTTTCAGCCTGGGCAGCTTCCCCCACTCCCCATATCAGTCCTCTGACAAGAAAAGGCACCAAATCCAAAATCATCCCATCTACACAACTACGATACCACAGTGTCTGTTTTTGTAATGAAAATGACAGTCCTAGTCTTCATCCCCTGTGATTTTAGCCTTTCTGTCTCCACTTCCTACTCACTGGCATGGTGGTAGTGGGGGTAATGTCCCACTCTCCTTCATAAAGGTGGGTAGAAGAAGAAATAGATGCATGATTTTGATATGCTCTCAGGTATATCTCTAAAAGAGGCAGATAAGTGCACTTGAAAAGGAACCTGGGGACTTTTGGGTGTTGAAGGATGAAATATTTGGAGAGGCCAGGTGGTCATTTAAAAAGATAAAAGGGCTTCTATATCTTTCCTAGTTGTGTAGAAGAAGGAATTTCTCTCTTCCACTTCACTATTAATGGAACAGGGGGCTTATGCTCTTTGTAATGTGGTCACTTTCTGGAGGTCCCCATCCTAGCAGGGAGCATCACTAGTGTAATGGGAAGAGTCAGAGTAGAGCAAAGAACTCTCTGAGCTGAATGTGGAGTAGTATTGCTGAGCATACAAAGGCCTAACCAAGGCAAGCAGCAAAATGGATCCCATTAGAAAGAGGGGCAGATGCTATTTTTGTCTGTTCTCCCACATTATCCCCACTCTCAAGTTCTTGGGAAGAAAGGAAGATTCTAGCCCACTCTCTACTATGCTAGTTTTCTATTCCCAGGAAGTTGCTTGTCCAGAAAAAGGAAATCTAAACATGTGACACTTTCTCCTTTGTAGTTTAATGTGGTACGTCAGCTTTACCACCTCACAACTCTGCCAACTCATTCTGCTTCTTGTATACCTCACACCAAATGTTGTGGATAGGAAGTACAAATATGAAGTTATATGACAGGTTTGGGGATTCTTTCATCCTCCAAATGCTTTGGCCTACAATTCCCAGAATTTCTGACTCTTGGCCATGGTAGACTTATGAGGGAAACACAAAAAAGCAGAGACTAATCCTTGTGAAGAAGAATGGGAGATGGCAAAAAGTGCTCAAAACCTTCTTAAGCCAAAGGAAAGCCAAGGACCTCAAAACAGATGAATTAGTTGAAAGCACAGCATTTCATTCCAGCTCCCAAAAGTTTGACTGAGCTATATCACACCTGAAACTCACTTCCAAAGTCACCCAACTGGCAAAACTTACTTCTTCCTACATTCTTGTCAACCTGTTTGGAAGTATAGGCATCAGTCATGGTATGTCTTCCCTAGCTATTCTGAAGAAATGGCCTCTCAAAATCTTCTTTACCTCTCCCCTTCTCCCATAGTTTCTGCATATATCTGGGGCAGCTGTACAGAGACAGAGGACTTTATCAGACTAGCCACTGAAAACGTTCTTTTGCTGGCATAAAAAACCCACAGTTTTTATGCTGGCAAAAGAATGCTCCTCCTTCATTTAACTCCTTTCCCATCATGTGGGAAATTCAAAAATAAAAACACAAATAAAGCATTTAACGTTTAAAAAAGCACACAAACACACACACACACTTTAAAAGTCCCAAGTAACCCAGGGAGGGTAATAAAAAGAGCGAAACTTACCTGGATGTCCCAATCTCACCCTGAAGTGTTTACACCATACCGGCCATTGGCATTGCAGTCATGAGAGTTAAATGGCCCAAGGTTTTGCATACAGGCAATGCCAGCACAAAAGCAGCAGGGGAGCCTATTGACGGCTTAAGCCGTCGATTAAAAGGTATGGATTTGAGCAGATTTTAACCATGAAAGGGCGATGTCGTCTGATCTGTGCGGCTTTTCGCGGTTATGTGGCATCATTATGATACTTTTTTTGAGTGTTTGATAAAATCCAGAGAATGGCAAGATATAGTGATGACTGCCATTTTGGATTGATTTAAAAGGAGGTTTTAAAATATCAGTTCGTGGAAGTTAGGACCATCAATACTTAGTAGTCAGGATGGCTGCTACGTATCACCTCCAGTATCACAGGCAGAATGCCTCTGTATATCCATTGCTGGGGAACATGAGCATGCTGTTTCCCTCATGTTCTGCTCTGAAGTTTGGTTGCTCTTTGTGGAAGCAGAATGTGCTAGGCTCTATAGGCTTTTGGACTGATCAAGAATGATTCTTCCTGTGTTCTTGAGATCTGAAAAACAATCCTCTCTTAAACAAGGATGGATTTTGCAAGATAGAGGGGGAGAAAAAGCTGAAATGCTGGAAGGTGAAAATTCCATTCTTCTCATTCTTTTAAAGCAAGTGCAACTCAAAGGTGTGGCAATAGAACAACAGAGAGGAGACTGTGGCTATTTGTATGGCTGGAAATTGGAATGAATGAGGGAAGAGAAGAATGGGCTATTGGGCATAACTTGAAAATAATAACCCACGCTAGGTTTGACTTAATTAGAGGATGATAGAGATCAAAAGAGGAGATTGTACACAGGTTGGGAGATAATAGAAACAATCAGGCTGATGGGTACCTTGAGTAAATACTTCACTTGAAGTAAAACTTTGGATTAGTAGATGAATGGTGAGCCCTGTTGGTTACTACTGGAATGACAGGTGGCAGAAAACCTAATCTTGGATTTACCACATTGATTCATATTGGATGACTTAATTCAGGGGTGTACCACTGCAGTGCTCCAATTTTTTTTAACGACTGCCCCTGCAATCCCTCACTATCAGCTGTATTGTCCAAGGCTGGTCAGAATTGTAGGCCAAGAATTGCTGAAGGGTCATAATTGCCTACCCTGGGTCTTATTGCTCAATTTGTACTCCATTTCTTGCTGTGTCATCCCTTCAGAGAAGAAAAGTATGGCCACCCAATCAGGAATTAATGATTTTTATAATCTGGAATAGAGGTGATGATGTTAGGGCAAGGGAGGAATGTTCTCACCTGACACGTGACTGGATACTAGAAGGGTTATCTGATATAATGGCTGTTCTAATTTTGTGGCTGAGATAGCTCCCAAGGTGTTTCATTACTTCTCAAGGGAGAATTCATAGGAGAGAGAGATGTCTAAGAAGAGATAAATGAATGGGGAGAATAATATATAATTCATTCTAGCAATGCAGATCTAAATCTGATGGGTAGGCAACACTTGGTAATGGTATGCCTTACTAATAGTTTCTTCTAAGAAGCCTCATGGAGGGATATTGCATGCAGATGTTTTGGTGTAAGAAATTAACCTACTTATACGTTTGATTGCTGAGGTGGGACCCCAAATGTGATAATCTGAGGATACTGTTAGTGGCTCAACATTAGAGGAAGATGCCTTACACTTCCTAATAAATTCTATTTCACCTCTCCTTTAATATGGTTATCTAAAGTAACTGAGGCCAAATCCACACTATACAAATCCTGTAATCTAGTTTAAAACTGGATTATTTGTCATGGCTTCTTCCTATTGAATCCTAGAATGTGTAGTTTTACAAAAGGTGTTTAGCCTTCTCTGCCAAAGAGTGCTGGTGCCTCACCAAACTACAAATCCCAGGATTCCATCAGAAGGAGCCATGGCAAATAATCCAGTTTCAAATTGGATTATTTATGTAGTGTGGATTTGGCCTGAGCCTACAGATGTGTAACTGAAATAATCATGAGTTCTTCTTTTTACCTTATTTCCTCTTTATCAGTTGTTTCTCCTGGCTTGATAAAGTCAGATTAAGATAGTCAGGACTTGTTGCTGAGGGGCTCGAGCTTCTGACCTTGCCCTTTTACCCTCAAGAGCCCTCCTGTGAGTCACACCTGTGAGTCACACCTGTGAGTCACACCTGTGATTCACACCTGTGAGTCACTAGGGGGTGGAGCTGGGAGCCTAGCTCTATATAACTCCTTGCAAAGGCTTTCCAGGCCAGTTTCCTGCCAGAGAGAAAGAGAGCAGCTTCTGGACAGCAAGTTTCCTGCCAGTTTCCAGGCCAGTTTCCTGCCAGGGAGAAGAAGGAGAGCAGCTTCTGGACAGCCATTCTGACTGGGGAGATTGAATTTTTTTTTAAACTGTTGGGAGAGGCTGCTTGTTGTTGAGGCGCGCGCCTAACGGTGCACGAATTTCAGTAACCAAACAAAAACACAGCATACCTAAAAGTACAGCTTAGCATTCTCAGCATTAACTAAGAGTTCTTAGATTACCTAAAAACTCTCACCATGGACACTGAGGGGACTGCAGCAGTCACTTGCAACACTTGTGCGATGTTTGTCTTCTTGTCTACAGACGTGGAGAACTTCACATGCACCAAGTGCAAGCTGGTAGCCCTCTTGGAGGAGAAAGTACAGCAGCTGGAGACACGGGTAGCTACACTTCAGCAGATTCGCAAGCAAGAGGTTTTCCTGGACAGGACAGAACGAACAGTCTTGGATGGGGACCGCACAGAGGAAGTGGCGGTGGAGGAGAGGGTCACTTCACAGACACAGGAAGTAGACAGCTGGAGGAATGTCACACACAGAACAAGAAAATGCAGGGATTCTTCGAGCAGCTTGTAGCTACAGAATCGCTTCGAAGCCCTTTCCTTTATCAAGGACAACGAGGAAGAACAGCATGGACAGACTTCAGGGGCAGAGCAGGGGACCTTGAGAGGACCACAACAAGGAACAGCAGCTGCGAAGCCTCGGCGGAGGCATGTGGTGGTGGTGGGGGACTCCTTGCTGCGGGGTACAGAAGCAGTGGTATGTGGGCCTGACAAGATGACTCGGAGGTGTGTTGTCTCCCTGGGGCAAAGATCTGTGATGTGACCGAGAGGCTGACAAGACTTGTCAAGCCTACGGATCATTACCCCTTCCTTTTGGTCCATGTGGGAACCAATGATAATGCAAGGCACAGCTTTCCCAAGATCAGAAGAGATTATGAGGCCCTGGGGAGAAAGCTGAAAGAAATGGATGCACAGGTTGTCATCTCGTCTCTTCTGCCAGTTGAAGGGCATGGTCCAAGAAGGGAGAGGAAAATAGCCGACGTAAACAACTGGCTCCGTAGATGGTGTTGCTGAGAACAAATTGGATTCTTGGATCATGGACTGCGCTTCCATGAGGGGGGACTTCTGGCAAGAGATGGAGTGCATCTTACAACAGTTGGAAGAAACATTTTTGCCAACAGTCTCAAGAATTTGATCAGGAGGGCTTTAAACTGAGTCAAATGGGGGAGGGAGACAGTATTCTGGAAGGCAAAAGGGCTGGAGAAAATAGTCAAACTGTCAGAGGGAACAAGGCAAACAGTGCAAGGACCCAACAGTGGGAGGCAAAAAAACTTGCACAGGGAGCAAGTAAAGGGAACACATGGTCTTAGATGTCTCTACACTAATGCACAGAGCATGGGAAATAAGCAAGATGAACTTGAACTCCTCGCACTACAAAACAAATATGATATAATAGGTATTACTGAAACCTGGTAGGATGAGTCTCATGATTGGAATGTAGGAATAGAGGGGTATAACCTTTATAGGAGAAACAGGCAAACAGGAAAGGAGGAGGAATAGCATTATATGTCAGGGATATTTATACCAGTGAAGTGATCCATGACATCAATACTGGAAGCCAGGTGGAGAGCATCTGGATAAAAATTAAAGGGGAGGGAAACAACAGGGATGTTATTGTGGGACTCTACTACAGACCCCCAAATCAGACGGAGGAATTGGATGATGCCTTTCTAGAACAGATGAACACACATGCAGAAAGGAGAGATGTAGTAGTGATGGGTGACTTCAACTATCCTGATATTTGCTGGCTATCTAACTCAGCCAAAACTTCAAGGTCTAGCAAATTCCTTACATGCCTGGAAGACAATTTCATGGTCCAAAAGATGGAAGAGGCAACAAGGGGGTCAGCTATTTTAGATCTGATCCTAACCAACAGAGATGACCTGGTTAATGGGGTGCAAGTGGTGGGATCCTTAGGTGAGAGTGATCATGTTCTCCTGGAGTTTGTTATACAATGGAAAGGAGAAGCCAGGCATAGTCAGACATGCATTCTTGACTTTAGGAGAGCTGATTTCAATAAACTCAGGGAAATACTGGGGGTGATCCCATGGTCAGGAATACTAAAAGAGAAGAGACCTCAAGACGGATGGGACTTTCTCAAAAGGGAGATACTGAAGGCACAATTTCAAACAGTACCATTGAGGAAGAAAAATGGGAGGTGTCTCAAGAAACCAGGATGGATGACTAAAGAACTTTCAATGGAGCTAAGTTTTAAACGGAACATGTATAGGAAATGGAAAAGGGGAGAAATCACCAAAGAAGAATTCAAGCAGATAGCGAACACGTGTAGGAGTAAAGTCAGAAAAGCTAAAGCGCAGAATGAGCTCAGGCTTGCTAGGGAGGTTAAGAACAATAAAAAGGGGTTTTTTGGGTATATCCGCAGCAAAAGGAGGAAGAAGGAAATAATGGGGCCACTACGTGGAGAAGATGGTAAAATGCTAACAAAGGCAGAATTACTCAACACCTTCTTTGCCTCAGTGTTTTCAGAAAAGGAAAAGGAGGACCAACCTGAGGATAATGGAACAGTGGACACAATAGGGGAAATCCAACTCAAAATAAGTAAAGAGGTAGTACAGGAATACCTTCTTAATCTAAATGAATTTAAATCTCCAGGACCAGATGAACTACATCCAAGAGTATTAAAAGAGCTGGCAAATATAATCTCAGAGCCATTGGCAATAATCTTTGAGAACTCCTGGAGAACAGGAGAAGTCCCAGCAGACTGGAGGAGGGCAAACGTTGTTCCCATCTTCAAAAAGGGGAAAAAAGAGGATCCCAACAATTATCGTCCAGTTAGTCTGACATCAATACCAGGGAAGATTCTAGAGCAGATCATTAAACAGAGAGTCTGTGAACATTTAGAAGGCAATGCCATAATCACAAAAAGTCAACATGGGTTTCAGAGAAACAAGTCATGCCAGACTAATCTGATCTCTTTTTTTGATAAAGTTACCAGCTTGGTAGATGAAGGGAATGCTGTGGACATCGCATACCTTGATTTCAGTAAGGCCTTTGACAAGGTTCCCCATGACTTTCTTGCAAACAAGCTTGTAAAATGTGGACTAGACAAGTTAACTGTTCAATGGATTTGTAATTTGTTGTCCGGCCGAACCCAGAGGGTGCTCAGCAGTAGCTCCTCTTCGTCTTGGAAAGATGTGACCAGTGGGGTGCCACAGGGTTCTGTCCTGGACCCAGTGCTATTCAACATCTTTATCAATGACTTGGATGAGGGAATTAGGGGCATACTTATCAAATTTGCAGATGACACCAAATTAGGAGGAGTAGCTAATACCCTAGAGGACAGGATCAAAATTCAGAATGACCTGGATAGACTGGAAAGCTGGGCCAAAGCTAACAAAATGAAATTCAGTACGGAGAAATGTAAAGTACTGCATTTAGGGCGGAAAAATGAAATGCATAAGTATAGGATGGGAGAGACCTGGCTGAATGAGACTACGTGCGAAAGGGATCTAGGAGTCCTATTAGACCACAAGTTGAACATGAGCCAACAGTGTGATGCGGCAGCTAAAAAGGCCAATGCAATTTTGGGCTGCATCAATAGAAGTATAGTGTCTAGATCAAGGGAAGTAATAGTGCCACTCTATTCTGCCTTGGTCAGACCTCACTTAGAATACTGTGTCCAGTTCTGGGCACCACAATTCAGAAAGGATATTGACAAATTGGAGCGTGTCCAGAGAAGGGCAACTAAAATGGTGAAAGGTCTGGAAATGATGCCTTATGAGGAGAGACTTAGGGAGCTGGGTATGTTTAGCCTGGAAAAAAGACGGTTAAGAGGCGATAAGATAGCCCTGTTTAAGTATTTGAAGGGATGTCACGCTGAGGATGGAGCAGGCTTGTTTTCTGCTGCTCCAGAGACTGGAACACGGAGCAATGGATGCAAGCTCCAGGAACAGAGATTCCACCTCAACATTAGGAGGAACTTTTTGACAGTAAGAGCTGTTCGGCAGTGGAACACACTCCCTCGGAGCATGGTGGGGTCTCCTTCCTTGGAGATCTTTAAACAGAGGCTGGATTGCCATCTGTCGGGGATTTCCTGCGTGGCAGGGGGGTTGGACTGGATGGCCCTCGTGGTCTCTTCCAACTCTGCAATTCTATGATTCTATGACTTTGGAGCAATTTCAAAAAATAGGGCCACCTTTGTGAACATGTGTGTGTTCTAGGACTGATGGCCTAGAAAATAAATTAATGAGTGAATAAATACATAAATGCTAAACAAAATGCAAAGTACAATGGACAGGAGCATAAACATTTTCATGTGGGAAGCCATATTCAGCCCTACATCTTCACTGAGACTGACTGTCTGATACCATGAATTTTTATTCTGTTATTCAAATAACAAAATGTTGAAGATAATAGAGACCCTGGGAGATTCAGGAAATGAGCAGGACAAAACAAACTATGTACACCTTTTTATTTCAGTGCTGCCCCCCCCCCCGATCCTGTCTGATCTTGGAAGCTCAGAGGGATCAGCCTTGGTTAGTACTTGGATGGGAGACTGCCAATGAATACTAGACACTGTAGGCTATATTTCAGAGGAAGGAACTGGCAAAACCACCTCTGAGTATTTCTTGCCTAAAAAAACCCTATGAAATGCATGGGGTTGACAGGTGAGTTGAAGGCGTGTGCACTCACACACTGAGGCCCTATTCTATGAAGAGCCTGAAGCAACTGAACCAGTTGAAGCATTGACATTCTGACCTGTGTGTCAAATTTTAAATTATAACCATTTGAGGCAAAGACCTGTCCTTTTATAATCTCCAAAGTGCCATGAACACAGACGGAAATAAATAAAATAAATAGATATTGATACTGAGATCTGTCATTACTATATTATATTAGTCAACCCTAGTCCTGAGAGAGACGCTAGGTGCATGTCTTTGTACCTACCTCCTCTTTTTCAATAGAACCTGGAGTGATATAGGGACTGGTGACAAGGGCTTGCTCTGTTGATTCTCTCTCCCAGCTCATTCACTGCCATTCCTTGGGGAAGGGTCTGTACAAAGTGAAGTTTTCTCTGTAGATGCAAGTGTGATACAGGAGGTGCAGATTCACTAACATTTTCCTATGCAGCGGAGTGGCTAAAATACACTTTTGCTTTTAGTCTGAACTTGCAAAGAGCTAAACAAGGTGCTATGCCCAATCCTGAAAACTGGTTCAGCACTTTGTATAGATTCTTTAAAGTTTGGACTAAAACCCAGAGAAGATGCACCACCCCACTGACCTGGAAGTAACCAGAAGCTGCTGCACCCTACATACCAGGCAGATAGTCTGAAATCCTCCTCTCTAGCACCATGTGATGGTGCTGGGTGGGGGGATAGTGCTGATGTGGCAAGGACAATAACCATGTAGACTCTTCCTCCCATAGGATTTCAGAGATAGGATCTCTGGGAAGGATCCTAGCTTGCAATGGATCCTATGCTGCAAAAACACTGGACGGAGCTCAGATCCCTCACTGTCTTTCAGATAGGAATTGCTAAAGGATTTTTTTTTTGCATGTGCCTTTTAAAAGAAACAAAAAGGCCCTGAGATCACTAAAAAGACAATGAATGTAGAAACTCTATGTTTCTAGATTCAAAGAGCCACTTCTCAGCACTAAATAGCTCCTTAATTGCTGCTCTTCAGAGGACCAAGGCTAATGCCAACAGTATTTCCAATTTGTGCTTCTCCCCTCCCTGCACCTTCTCCTTAACCTTTCTGTGCCTGGCATATTAATAATATTTCATGTTCTTTTCCTCCCTTCTCTGGGAGCACATCCATTGCAATGGGGGTCATAAAATTACAGCTCTCCTAGTGTCTCTCCTAACAAATCGCTCCTCTATCAATTCTTGTCCCATTGAACCTGTGTTTCAGCCCTTGTGGAGCTTCCTCCAGATGTTTCTGTCTGACAGTTCTCCTTGGGAGTTCCTGGTGAGGCAGATGTTTGGTTTAATTGCTTGCAATACCTCCCAGCCCCGTGTAGCTATAGCTGTTTCAAGCAACCCCTTTTGTTTGCTTCACTTTAAAGGTTAATTTTTGACTGTGACACTTTAAGCAGCATTCTTGCAGACTGGCCTCAGTGGGAACAAGATATTTGAGGAATGCAGCCTTAATTTGGAAGGGGCTGGCCAGATGTTGCCTTCAGAAGCCACCAGTTCTTCTGACAGCTTTTACTTCAGCACACATCTGTGCAATCATGGAGTGAGCAACTTGGTGCCTTTCAGAATTTGGACTGCAACTCTCATTAGGTAGCAATAGTTATGATTAGTGATGATCAGAGATGCACTCCACAACATCTGGAGACCCACAAAGAGTTCACTCCCGTGTTCCATGCTTCATTCAGACAAGAACCATGCCTCATGGTGCTTTTTTTATTTAAAAAGAAAAGTCACTAGTGGCCAGCCAGACTAGTATATGGCTAAAGATGCTTCTTTCATTTTTACTTTACAAATAATATCCTATTCTACAACCAATTAGTATTTATTCCCAGCTACCAAGCAAATACGTCTTGTTATTAGGGTAGCAGAAACAAACTTCAGAGCTGGAAAAAAAGTGATCCCCCCCCCCACAATTATACCTTATAGGATCTGCTACTGGCTATGCAGGCTGAGGATTATAAGGATCATTGTCTAAAAACCAAAAAACATCTTTCAGGAGTAGGCTTTATGATTAAAACTCCATTGCCTCCAAACCCGAAACCTTGCCAACAGGACACTCTGATCACATTATTTCCTTAGGCCTCCCACATGTTGTTCTCTTTAGTATATATGCCCCAACTATGCAAGCTGACCCTGTAGAGAAAGACAAATTCTACACAGACCTACGCCAACTCATACAAAAAATCCCTGTAGAAGATAAAATTATTATCCTTGGTGACTTCAATGCCAGAGTAGGAAAGAACTCCGAAGCCTGGAAAGGTGTCTTAGGCAAGCATGATGTTGGAAATTGCAATGATAACGTACGCCTCCTGCTAGAGTTCTGTGCAGAACAACAGCTAACTATTACAAACACTATCTTTCAGCAGAAAGATAGCTTGAAGACAACCTGGATGCATCCCCAATCCAAACATTGGCACCTCATTGACTATGTTCTAGTCTGCCAGACAAACATTCGCGATGTCCATCATACTCGAGTTATGCCCAGTGCAGAACGCCAAACAGATCATCGCCTCGTAAGATGTAAACTAAATCTTCATCTTAATTCAAACCTAAGAGGGGTGGCATCTTAAAGAGGAGACTCCAAGTCAACAATCTTCAACAAGCTACCATGAGAGACAACTTCCAGGCAAATCTGCAAACAAAACTTGAAGACCATCCTACAGATCCTTCTCCTACAGTCCTTTGGCAACATATCAGAAACAGTATCCTCCAGTCTGCGGAAGAATCCCTCGGGTTCTCCCACAAGAAAAATCAAGACTGGTTTGATGAAAACAACCAAGAGATCCAGGAGCTGTTGGCAAAGAAGAGAACTCCTAACCAGGCATACCTCGCCCAGCCAACTTGCCATGTAAGAAAAGCAGCTTTCCGTCTCACATGTAGTAAACTTCAACAAAAACTCTGAGACATACAGAACAAGTGGTGGACCAATATAGCAGAAAAGACACAGCGCTGTGCAGATCTGGGTGATCTTAGAGGATTTTATAAAGCTCTTAAAGCAGTGTTTGGACCTACTTATCAGGTCCAAAGTCCCTTATACAGTACAGATGGTCAAACATTAATTATTGATAAAGCCTCCATCCTGAATTGATGGGCTGAACATTTTCAAAGTCTCTTTAGTGCCAACCGAGTAGTCCAAGGCTCAGCTATCCAACATATGATACAAAAACTGATGAAAAATGAATTGGACATAGCTCCCACTTTGGAAGAGACCCTTAAGGCCATACAGCAGATGAAAAATGGCAAGGCAGCTGGGATTGGTGGAATCCTACCTGAAGTTTGGAAACATGGAGGTCACGTACTCCACGAAAAATTCCACGAACTCCTTGTGAATTGCTGGGAAAAAGGGGAACTGCCATCAGATCTCCGAGATGCAGTCATCATCATCCTGTACAAGAAAAAAGGAGCAAAATCCGATTGCTCAAACTATTGAGGCATAACACTGCTCTCTATTGCTGGAAAAATCCTTGCAAGGATACTCCTGAACAGATTAGTTCCTGCTATTGCAGAAGAACTTCTTCCTGAAAGCCAATGTGGCTTCAGAGCCAATAGGAGTACTACAGATATGGTATTTGCCCTTAGACAACTGAAAGAGAAATGTAGAGAGCAGAAGAAGGGTCTCTATGTAACATTTGTCGACCTCACCAAAGCCTTCGACACTGTAAGTAGAAAAGGTCTGTGGCAGATCCTGGAAAAACTAGGATGTCCCCCCAAATTCCTTAAAATGATTATCTTGCTACACGAGGGCCAGCGCGGTCAAGTCAGATATGGCGATGCTCTTTCAGAGCCCTTTCTAATAACTAATGGAGTGAAGCAAGGTTGTGTTCTTGCTCCAACTTTATTTACAGTCTTCTTCAGCATGATGCTCCAAAGGGCTACGGCAGAACTCGAAGAAGAAGACGGCATCTATATACGTTACCGTAGTGATGGTAGCTTGTTTAACTTAAGCCGTCTGAGGGCTCGCACTAAGACTCTAAACTATCTAGTTCGCAAGCTGCTCTTCTCTGCTGCTGCTGCCCTTGTTGCCCACACAGAAGCAGCTCTGCAGTGCTTAACATCCTGCTTCGCAACTGCTGCAGAGCTGTTTGGGCTGGAAGTCAACCTGAAGAAAATGGAAGTTCTCTACCAGCCTGCACCACAGGACGAACACTACCAACCCCACATTGCCGTTGGCAAATCTGTGCTTAAGTCCGTTCAGCAGTTCACCTAGCTGGAAAGCATCATCTCCTCAGATGCCAAGATTGACAAAGAGATCGATCACAGATTAGCAAGGGCATATAGCGCATTTGGAAGACTTTACCAAAGAGTCTGGAGTAATAAACACCTGAGGCGAAGCACAAAAATCAGTGTGTGTAGAGGCATTATACTGTCTATCCTCCTTTATGGATCTGAAACATGGGTCACCTATCGCCACCACTTACGACTCCTCGAACACTTTCATCAGAGCTGTCTACGCACAATCCTAAATATACACTGGACTGACTATGTGACGAATGTTGCTGTTCTTGAGCAAGCAGGGATAACCAGCATTGAGACCATGATACTGAGAACACAGCTGCGCTGGGCAGGGCATGTTTCTAGGATGGAGGACCATCGCCTCCCAAAAATAGTACTCTATGGTGAACTCACCATGGGTCAGCGTGAGAGGGGCGCTCCAAAAAAGCAATACAAGGACTCCCTGAAACAACATCTCAGGCTCAGCCAAATTGATCACCAACAATGGTCCGCCCTAGCCTCACATCAGGAGGCATGGAGACGCACTATCCACAATGCTGCAGCCTTATTTGAGAACTCACGCCGAACAAGTCTTGAAGAGAAACGACAACGCAGAAAGAATCACAACCCGGAAACATCACCCAAGGAGACCTTCTGCTGTGCTTTCTGCAAGCGGACTTGTTTATCTCGGATTGGCCTTTTTAGTCATCAGCGTGCTTGCAAAAGGTGTGGGATGAGTCCTTCCTGAATCTTCATTTGTGAAGAAAAGCCAGAGAGAGAGAATCTAAAAAGTAACCTTTTCAGCCTTTTCTGTAGGCATGCTTGTAGTTATGATTTAAAGGAGTTTAAAATGCAGAACTGCACATATTCTTTTCTTCTTTTTTAAACAGGCATTTCAAACTGGGTTTTGTTTGCTTGTATACTCTGATATAGCAGAATGTAAAATCAATGGTAAAACATGGCATAGTTTGAAGAAAAATGGTAATTGTGTTCTCCACTATTGAAATAATACTCAGGGTGGACATTTGTAAGACCATCAAATCTAGAGTAAAGGCTAAGCTATACATGGTATTAAATATGAAGCCATAAATTAGAATTGCTTACTCTGAGGTAGGTGTGTGACACTCTAACTCAGATTGGGGCCATTAAGTACAAGTGGGTGAAGTTCTTTCTACTTTTGCCCCCTACATTTCCTCCTCCTGTCATGGTATCAATAGGGGTAAAATGTAGGGGAAATCAGTGGTGGGGACTGTTAAATCTTTCCATCGTTGTTGTGTGCCTTCAAGTCATTTCTGACTTAAGATGACCATAAGGCAAAGCTATGGCAGGCTTTTCTTTGCTAGATTTGTTCGGAGGGGGTTTGCTGTTGCTTTCCCCTGAGGCTGAGAAAATGTGGTTGGGCCAAGGCCACCCCGTGGGTTTCCGTGGCTAAGCGGAGATTTGAACCCTGGTCTCCCAGAGTCCTAGTTCAACATTCAAACTGCTATACCACACTGGCTGTAAATCTGCCCTACATGTATTAATAATCCCAATCCAGATAACGGCCCTGCACATTTACTGGACAGTAAAAAAGAAAGGAAAGGAAAGGAAATTAAGCATCTTGTTTCCAGTGGTGGCACTAGGGAGGGTGCAGAGAGGCTGAATCACACCAAGTGACACTGTTGGTGGAGGGGTGATACCGGCTTTAGTAATGCCACAGCTTGTTCCTACTTGTCCCCCCACCTCAGAAGGTAATTTTTAAAAAGTTAGGGTTAGGCAAAAGGTCTACATTAGTGCCAATGGAATTTTTTAGGCCCCCAACCCTACTTGAAACTAAAAACAATAACAACAAGTAAACCCTAATTGCTGTCTACATGTTTAATGTTATGTTAAAAACCCTTTGATGGTGGTTCTCAAACTTGGGTTGCCAGTCATTGTTGTACTTCAGCTCCCAGACAGCTGCATGGTGAGAGTGTCTACAATTACAGTCTGACAGTATCAGGAGTTTCATTGGTTGGGCCCTACTGTCTTCAATCACCTACTTTAGGGATGGGAAATGTATGGCCCTCCAGATGTTTTTGCCCAACAACTCCCGGCATTCCTCACCACTGGCTATGCTGACTAAGGCTGCTGGGAGTCGGAGTCCACCAGTATTTGGCATGCTACCCCATTCTCACCTCTGGCTGCACCATTGTCGCTGGGCGTCTTTGTAAGTGGAATTCCTTTCTTTGAATTTGATTGTAAATTCCACGGATTAGTTCCACATCACTGAATAAATGGTTTCCCCCCCCATCTCATTTTAACACTATGGCCTGGCTGCTTATGTATCATAAATCCCTGACCTACCTACCTATTGACCTGTTAATTAAACTCCAAATACAGCTCAGTACCATTATTGAGGGCTTGCTTGCACACTTGAGGGTTCCGGTGTTGATTCAAAGGCTGTTAACATGGGTTTGTTATTGCAAATTATGAGCTGTACCACTCATGTGTGACCCCACACTGATCCTTGGAGTAATGGGAGAGATGTCCCAGGGTGCTGTTGGTCTACTGCAGAAGTGTGTATAAGAGAGTTTTTTATTGTGCAGGAAAGTCCCTTTGTTTACCTTTTAAAACACAATTATGTGCACTCCAGTGATTGATGTGATGGGGAAGGAGGCGCACATCCTTAAATGGAAAACGTGTGTGTGCTTTTTTAAAAAAGAGAGAAATGGCTCACTTTATTTGCTCTTGTCAGACAACAGAACCCAAACAGTTCTGAGCAATGAAAGGGTAACTTGTGCGAAGATCAAAGGAAAAAGGAGAATGCAGGGGTGTAACTATAGTGGAGGTGAGGCAAAATGAGGGCATCCCCAAATAAGGATTCTGTTGGCTGAAATTAAATTTTCCTTCAGGCCTCAAATTTCTAGCACTGCAAAGAGTGAGACATTGAAATTTTTCATACCTCGAACTCTTACATTTACCGTGTTTGCATTCCCTTGCTAACATTGCCCGCTCCTTTTCATTGGATGCCTAAACTGTATTTCTAAATGCTCAACTGTAAGTTTAAAGTTACAGTACTTTAATGTTAGAAATTTGAGGACTGAAGGAAAATTTTTTTTGGGGGGGGGAGAGAATTTTCATTTCAGGGGGCAATGTCCTCATTTTGCCCCCCTGCCCCATAGCTATACCCCAGGAAGATATTATTCCCCTACTGCCTGCTCACCTGTAGTTCAAAAGTGGAGAACTGTGGCATTTGTCTAATTGCTTGTTGTAGCTAAAGTAGACCCACTGAATCAATGGCTAAATGGTAAGTTAATACTTTTGTAAATACCATTATTCAATGGGTCTGCTCTAGTTAGGATCAACAATTGGATTTAGGCTTCTATTTTCATCTTTAGTCATTGCATCGGGAGATGGAGGGCAGACCAAAGAAAGAAGAAAATGTCTTTATTAGTCTGGGCCTCATTCCTACACTTTTCTCTCACACTCAGATCTACCCTGTTTATGCATCTAGTGGAAAGGATAGTGTAGGGGTGGGAAATTGTGGTCCTGCAGAAGATTTTGGTCTACCACTCTCACCAGCCTTAGCCAGAACCACCAATTGTGGGGGATTCTGGGAACTGCAGTTCAAAAATAGCTAGAGGTTCACAATTGTCCACCCCTACTTTAGAGTCTTGGAGTTGGGAAGGGCCAGGTTCAAATTTCCACATGCATTGTCTCCTAGGGACTTTTGTGATTTTACATGGTCCTGCAAACTTCCTAAAGTCAGTGGAGTGATCCCTGACCTGTCCCAGTTCTGAAGGAAGAACTGAGATAAAGTAAAGTGATGTTCTCCAGCCCACCATGCTCCAAATGTATTAGACTGCAGCTCCCATCATCTCCAGCCAGTGCAAAAATTTACTGTGATGGCTGGGAATAATAAGAATTGTAGTGCAACACACAGGGGAACGCTAGGGTGCAGGTGCCTGAATTAAGATCCAATAATTTCTGTATAAATTACTACCTAGGAAAGGCTTGAGTAGCTGCCACTTGTTGCATCAATGGGATGACACAGACTGGAGAAAGTTACTGGTTGCATTACCATTAGCAACCCTTCCATTTACCCCCCTTTTTTGTTAAGTAATTCTGACATTTCACTGGTTTGGACTGAAAAGTTATTTGTTCTTCTAATATAAATGTAACACAGGGCTTTTCATTTTCAAAGTGGGTTATGAACAGCATGCAATTAGTCCTCACAACAGCCCTTGCAATGATGGTAAACAAGGGAACAATTATCTCTCATTTAGGGACGAAGAGAGAAATGACTTGTCTTGTTTCGGAACACAACCTCTGTATTGAACAAAGCTTGGAGAAGTTACTTTTCAGACTATAGCTCCCCAAACCTCTCAGCTTAGCACAGTCAATCTTCATGATGGCTGTGAGATTCTGGGAGTGGTAGTCCCAAAAACCCCCCACACTTTCCCATGCTCTGGTGGTAAATCTGTGTTTGAAGAAACAAACATTGCAGTCTGCTACTATGGATGAAATCTAGTACAGCCAGCAGAACCCTTCTTAAAATGGAATCTTAAACATGTTCAATCAATCTTTAGTCTTTATTACTGCAGTCAATAACCAGCAAAATCCTAAACATGTTTACACTGAAGAACGGAGTTCTCTCTCCTTAGTTTATGACTGCACTCTTCAGAATATATTTGGTGGCTCTGATCAGGGTGCTGTCAAATACCACCAATAAACTCAGCTTTGAGGATTCTGCCCCCTACAGAAATGTTATGAATCAAGCTTCAGGACATTCAAGGTCAATTTAATACAGATAAGCACCTAGAAGCTCCAGGACCTGGAATTTAGTAATGATGGGATTAAATCCCTAAATCACTGGAGACTAACATCCTCTTTTAGCACCTCATCTAATTTGCCTTTCACCACCATATGTCCAGATCCTCAGGTGAACATCTTTGCTGCCAGAGTCAAGGTTGGTCATAGAGTTGTCAGGTCAGCACCATCCTAGGCATTGCTGTTTCAAGAGCCAAACCTAGGGATGATCCTTGGCCATGTCTCAGGGTATGGGCCCTAGCAGGGGACAGCCCTGTTAATGTTACAAGGTGTAGGCCTGTGTGATGTTATTAGGCATGTTACATTAAGCAACAACCATGGTTGTTCAGAAGATGTGATTGAATTAAGAACAACACAATGCTTAACAAAGGAGAAGAGATTTATATAAATGAGAAGAGGCTGTAAATTATACTTTCCAACTCCAGCTTTAAGGAGGATTCCCCCTTTCCCAGCTCTATTTTTAACACTTCTGTACACACAGCTTTCAAGAATATAGGGGAGTTGTTATCCAACCAAAGACTGTTTCCCAAACTCTGCACTGAACATACTGTTACTAATAATCAACAAATATTTTGGTGAAGGGAAGGTGGTGGTGGTGGTGGTAGCCCAACAGGGCAACCATGACAAATGGGGCACTCCTAGCTATCATTGAAAACAAAAGGAGTTGCATCTGAGTACCTACTTGCTTCTGAGTATCTATTCAGAAGCAAGTCCTTTTGAGTTTAATAGAACTCACAACTTTAGAATCCTGATAATCTAACACACTTTGTCATGGTTTTAAGGATTTCTTTGAAGTGGGCAAAGCAAGGAAAAAAGACTTGAAGAAAAAGAGAGGAAATGAAAGAGATGGAAGATGGTATGTATAGCTAGGAGAAGGGGGGCTAAAACTAGAAAGAGAATTTATTTATTTATTTAGGTATTTATACCTTGCTCTTCAGCCACAAAGGCTCTCAGAGCGGCTTACAAATTGTTAAGCAATAGCACTTTATACATCTACACCACATTAAGCGGTTTCTAGTGTGTGTTAGCTAATTGCTCCCACAAGCTGGGTACTCATTTTACTGACCTACGAAAGAAGGGAAGGCTGAGTGAACCTTGGAGCCCTTGGGATCAAATGTGCAACATTGTGGCTGCAGTATAGTACTGGCATTTAAACACTGTGCCACCAGGGCTTCCTATGAGAATGAGAAGAGAGAAAGAGAGGGATGTAGAAAAAGGAAGACAAATATATCCAAGAGAATTGGGAATGGTGCAGGAGAAAGAAGGGATGGAAGGAGCTAGGAAATGAAGGTGAAGATGAGTGCAACTAAGAGCTATGGGGAGAGAAGAGAAGAGAGAGACTGAAAGGAAGAAAGGAAAATATGTTTAGCCAAGAGTTGTGGACATGGGTGCTGAGATAAAGAAAAAAAGGAAGGAGAAAAGATTTAACTAGAATGGGGTGGGGGTGGGGAGAGAAGAAGAAAAACTATAAGAAAGAGAGGGACAAAATGAGGAAGAAATTACAGCGGGAATTGCAGGGGCAGGAAAGGAAAAAGAGGATGAGAGAGAGAAAGGAAAGAGTCAGGAGTTGGGGGTAGGAAAAGGAGGATGAGAAAGAAAGAAGCAATCTGATAATACCATATTCAGTGACTCTATGGTAGCAAATGCTAAAACAACCCAATATTTTCCCAGTGTAACCATTCCTTCTTGCTAAGGTGGCCAGGGGAACCCCTGAAGAGTCTATAGTTGCTGCTCTGAAGAAGCCTGAAGTAGTGGGGACCAGCAATACAAAGTTTTCTTTGTAAAAAAAAACATTTTTCAAGTTAGTGCTCTCACTCTGAGATTCTCTTTCTTGCTCTGAAGTCCCATCTATACAAGGGTGGGGAATGAAGTGCCCCACAGTAATAGCAAGTCGTAGCAGCTGCAACTTGTCTTAATTAGGTGGTTTTTACCCCAGCAACCCCCATAAGCTTTGCATCCAGGATGACAGCTGAGGAAGGGGGAAGAGAGTGAGAGAGCCCTACTCCCTTCCTCAGTACCCATGGGGGTGGTGGCAATGGCGGTTGGGGGGTGGGTGGGAATGACAGTCGCCCTCCTCCCTTCCTCATCCCTGATTGCTCAGGGGGGAAAAAGGCATCAGTGGGCGCTGGCCCTGTCAGAAAGCCCTGCCCCAGTGCTTGTCCAGCCAATCAGGGTCACACTTTCAGATCTCTCAGAAAGCGAGTCATATCAAATTGCTGTCCTAACAAAGGGGGATGCACATCCCTCTCACTGTTTCCTGAAAACTACAAGGAAAGCCATGAACACTTTCCTCATGTCGTTTTTGCCGTTTTCCCCCCCGCTCCTTCACAATATTGCAAAATCACACTGAATGCCATTAAGACAGGTAGGATTCCCCACACATTCCATGAGGAGCTTTCTCACTGTTTAGACAATCCCTGAGACTCAGGGGAGAGATGCAAAGCATGAGTTTGGCATATGTAAATATTTGGTTTATTTTTGTTTTTGCACAAGTTTGGCTTACATAAATGCTTGATGTATTTTTTTTAAAGTTCTGCCACTACATGAGTTAATCACTACTTTCTAACCCTCTCTATCAGGAATGAGGAAGCTTATTTGGCTGCGTGGCCAGGTAACCCTCCCTGCACCAACCCCTCTGTGGGCTAGATGATATGGGGGATGTGGTCACATCCCTGCTGTTATCTGATCTGCAATTCATCCAGCAAGCTGGCTTTGCTGCATGCAGGCTTTCCCCTAGATAGGGAAAGGCTGTGTGCAATGAAATTGCCCCAAACTAGGTGGCAACTGCAGGAGGCATTGTGACTGGTGAGTTAACTTTGCTTCACACATGGGCTTTCCCTGGATAAGGCAAGTTTATGTGAAGCAAAGCCAAGTCTCTAGCTGAGGCGCTGGCAACAGAAACACTCCTACAACTGACTCCTTGATTGAAAGCACAGCTTTACTTAGTCAGTGCCTTAATCTACTGGGGAATTCACAGATTGGACAAAGTACAATTTTCTGCTAAGGAAAATTCCTGATCAGTGACTACACATAAAAGCAGAGATCCCCCTCTGTGCTGCTTACCTTCCCAACTGGATGAGTGTGAGGCAAGTGAGAGAATACCACTGTCCTCTAATTACTGAATATATCTGTGCCAGGGGATGGGGCTTTGGGGAGAAGCTTTTCCTAGAACCTCATTCTCACATGTGAGAACACATACAAAATTGAAATTTTTCTCCCTGCTGTCGAGTTTACAAATGTTTTGTTCATTTTTCACAACTCCAATACTAAAATCTCTCCACTGGCTGCCTATCAGTTTCCGGGCCCAGTATAAGGTGTTGGTTATTACCTTTAAAGCCCTAAATGGCTTGGGTCCAACTTATCTCCGGAACCGCCTCCTCCCATATAATCCTCCCCGCGTACTCTGGTCCTCTGGGAGGAATCTGCTTCAGCCACAAAAATCTAGGCTGTCTGCAATCTCCCAGAGGGCCTTTTCAGTAATCACCCCCAAATTGTGGAATGGCCTGCCGAATGAGATCCGTCAGCTGACGAGCTTGAGTAGCTTTAAAAAAGCACTAAAGACGGATCTCTTTCGGCAGGCCTTTCCTGATTAGATCCCGGCCTCAGGAACTCAGTCTCCTGGCTTTTTAAAATTTATGTATATATTTGTTTTTAATGTGTTTTTTAGTTAAAAGGTTTTAATCTTATTGTGTTTAATGTCTTTTTATGGGGGAGGGTGGGGGTGGGTGGTGTTTTTAGTCATTATTATAATGTTTTAATTGTTGGAAGCCACCCCAATTGTTTTTAGCAGAGGAGAGGGGTATAAATAAATTTTATTATTATTATTATTATTATTATTATTCATGATTTTTGTTTTTGCATTTAACTTTTTTGCACTCATTTCATGAAAGGGTTTTGCAAAAAATGTATTTTTGCACAAAGTGTTACTTTTTGTACAAAATGTGTTTTTTGCAGAAAAGATGGTTACTTTGCACAAAACCAATACATTTTCACAAAACCTGAAGTGTTTTGCTGCTGTTACATATGAAACAAGTGCTGCCCTTTTTATCTTTGTGCAAGGGGTAAACATTTACATTTTTTAAAAATGTATTTACTGGGTGTATTGAGGTGTTGAGAGCCTTTCATACTGAAGACAAGAAAATTTGCAAATATTCTTTACATGTCTACTCTGTGGGTGAGATTAGGAGCTTTATCACACTCTGAAGAAAAGTGGCAAAGCTGCAGGAACTTCTATCTCTCCTGCTACCTTACCACATGATGTTGGTGTTCTTTTGTTCCGGTCCTGTGGGGGATCGAGGTAAAATCGTGTCTTTTTGGTAACCAGAAAAATCAGTTTGCAGTAAGACACGGTTTTACCTCAGTCCCCCACAGGACCAGAACAAAAGAACGCTGGAAGAATGCCGATGCCATGCAGTAAGGCAGCATGAAAGAGAGAATGTTCCTGTTGCTTTGCCGCTTTTCTTTGGAGTGAAGTGAGACTCTAGGACTAGGTAACAGAAGTCCATCACCTCCTTCACCAGTGGATGAATCTCCTCTTTCTACAGTCCCCCATTCTCTGAGCTGGGATATGTGTCATGCTAGAGGAGCATTTATACATTTAAATCAAACAGCTTCTGGAGGTTCTTGTCCCCTTTAGGGGAAAGGCCAGAAGGTTTTGGCCTAAAAATTCCATTCAATGGTTAATAACAAACTTCCCCACAAGGAAGTTTACTTACAGACAGGCATAATCAGTGAGCAATGATCTTGTTTCTTTTCCTGTACTTTCCTGGGCTTTTATTAGAATTTGTTGTGCAATTTTTGTACAAAGGGAGGAGGTGATATCCTGGAAGGTCATTCTGTTGGAAGGATGAAGACAGAGACAGCAGGGCCATGAAAGGAAATCTCCTGAATAATGGTGCTTAAATGGGCCTTTTAATTCTTTACAGAAATGCAGAATTGCTATTACTGTATTCCACCTGGCAGGGGAAAATTGAAGCAATATTGTTTGCCTAAAACAAAAATACCAGAGCTTGGAAAAAGTTACTTTTTAGAGTTACAGCTTCCAGAACCCCTAGCTTTGCAGCCACGGGCCTTGTGACAGGGGACATTTGGGGGCCTGTAGTCTGAAAAAATATTTTTTGGGGGACACCCAATATTTTAGTGGCAGAACAGTATGGGTATATGAAGGGAATTGGAGCCAGGTTTAGCCTATGGTATTTTATTGCCTGAGAACAGGACATTTACCTTGTCTATTCTATACCCATTTCATGAACCAAAGCTATTGAACTGGTCTTGCTTAGTTCAATTCAACACTAGTTTCAGTGCTACATCTTCCACAGCAACTGCTGACATACTACAGAAATAATGCAATTTGACTCCATTTTAACTATCATGGCTCCATCCTATAGAATCCTGGGATCTGTAGTTTGTTGTGGCACCAGAGCTCTCTGACAGAGAAGGCTGAGTATTTCACAAAACTACAAATCCCAGAATTCCATAGCATTGAGCCATAGCAGTTAAAGCATTGTCAAACTGCATTTTTTCTGCAGTGTTTCAGAAGTCTGTATCTGGTAGTTTGCATGGCACAGCCAAATCAGTCCTCAAATGACTTATCACCTCTTACGCTGAATGAGATCCATCAGATGAGGAGCCTGAGTAGCTGTAAAAAAGCACTAAAGACGGATCTCTTTCGGCAGGCCTTTCTTAATTTGATCCCAGCCTCAGGCGCTCCTGGCCTCTTTTAGTCTGCTGGCTATTTATTATTTTTTTAAAATGTGATTTTAGATTAGTTGTTTTTAATTTATATTGGTTTAATATCTTTTTATGGGAGAGGGTGGGGGTGGGTGGTGTTTAGGAATTTTAATCTGTATTTCTATTTTAATTTTTGTAAGCCGCCCCATTTGTTTTTAACAGAGGGGCGGGGTATAAATAAATTTTATTATTATTATTATTATTATTATTTGCTGCCTGCTCACTGCCACCTCCAAAATGCAGGTCCAACAGCATGTGCCACATTGTGGAGTGCAATGGCTTTTTCTCTACCAGTGCCGAGAGCTTTCCACTACTAATTTATAGCACCAGGATTCCACTATAACTGCTGCAGCTGCATCCTATGGAATCCCAGGACTTATAGTTTAGTGAGACAGTAGAGCTGTCTGGCTGAACATTTTAAAATACTTTACAAAACTGTATATTCCACAATTCCATTGGAAGTACCCAGGGCAGTTAAAGTGGGATCATAGCTTGTATGGTGTGAAAGGGCTCCTAGTCACTCAGCTAGGGGCCTTTCCCAACATCTCTGTCTGTGAGGTAGTGGAAGAAGGCTGGCCAGCCAAGCCCAGGCAAGCAAGCATCACTGGCCACTGGAATGACAACTAAAGAGGATGGTAACACTTTAGTTAGGGATATGTGTCTCTCAAGAAGGACATCTATGGAGCAGCTGCTGCTCCACAACATCCACTGGTTAAGGTAGCCTCCTTATTCTGCCTAATGGTAGGGCCAGACCCAGCTAGGACCAGTGAGAGGTTTACAAAGCCAGCGGTGTAAGGCAAAAACTAGCAGGAAAGAAATGAAAACAAAGAAGAGTGTGTGGACGGTGAGCTTCACGTAGCCACATCTGTTTTGTAGCCCCTGCCTCCTCTGATCAAATTAATGGCTCTGCCACTAAACTTTGGCAGTGAGACAGGAGAAGCGGGGGTGGGGGGAGACATTTACCTTCAAAATAAGCTGAATGATCTTGGAAGTGTAATTCAGCTTGAAAACAAGATGCATGCTCCTTACATATCTTGTGTTCAAGGTAAATTGTAGACTTTTTTTTTAAAAATGCAGCCATACTGTCAAAATTCAGTGGTAGTGGTGGTAGACTGTGGCCCACAATGGATTCAAGAAGGCAATATGTATCTCATACCTACCTAGGAAGTAGTTCACTCCTAATCAAAAGGATTGAGTCTGAACTACATACAGGAGGTTATTGAAGGAGTAGGATTCACCTTGCAGGAAAGGGATGTAATACAGCAGTAGAGAATGGCAGAGATCAGTCTGGCTGGGTTAGTACTGAGGAGATTTTCAGACAGGAACGAAAAAAGCTTTCCCATCCTGCAGTCTCATTTCCTGCCCCTCTCCTGTCCCTGTCCTGGCATGATAACCCAAAGTTTCTCACCTGCCTTTCTCTTGCATCCATGACTGCCCAGGAGTGAACGGAGATTGAATAGAGCTCCATTCACTTCCTGGTTTGAAATCCCAGTTGTTCTCATGAGAAGACGAGAGCACGGGAAATTCAAAAATTAAAGCAAAGTAAAAGACAAAAAGTGAAAGCAAGCACAAAACCACAGTTCAATCATTACAAGTAACAAGTAACTTGTATTACAAGTACAAGTAATAGACTGGAGAGCTGGGCCAAAGCTAACAAAATGAAATTCAGTACGGAGAAATGTAAGGTACTGCACTTAGGGCGTAAAAACGAAATGCATAGATATAGGATGGGGGAGAGCTGGCTGAATGAGACTATGTGTGAAAGGGATCTAGGATTCCTAGTAGACCACAAGTTGAATATGAGTCAACAGTGTGATGCAGCAGCTAAAAAGGCCAATGCGATGTTGGGCTGCATCAATAGAAGTATAGTATCTAGATCAAGGGAAGTAATAGTGCTGCTCTATTCTGCTTTGGTCAGGCCTCACCTAGAATACTGTGTCCAGTTCTGGGCACCACAATTCAAAAAGGATATTGACAAATTGGAGTGTGTCCAGAGAAGGGCGACTAAAATGGTGAAAGGTCTGGAAACCATGCCTTATGGGGAGAGACTTAGGGAGCTGGGTATGTTTAACCTGAAAAAAAGATGGTTAAGGGGTGATATGATAGCCCTGTTTAAGTATTTAAAGGGGTGTCACGTTGAGGATGGAGCAGGCTTGTTTTCTGCTGCTCCAGAGACTGGAACACGGAGCAATGGATGCAAGCTCCAGGAAGAGAGATTCCACCTCAACATTAGGAGGAACTTTTTGACAGTAAGAGCTGTTCAGCAGTGGAACACACTCCCTCAGAGTGTGGTGGGGTCTCCTTCCTTGGAGGTCTTTAAACAGAGGCTGGATGGCCATCTGTCAGGGATGCTTTGATCGTGATTTCCTGCATGGCAGGGGGTTGGACTGGATGGCCCTTGTGGTCTCTTCCAGCTCTACAATTCTATGATTCTATGATTCTAACCCAGGGAGGGTACAAAAAAGTGTATCACTTACCTCATTGTCCCAGTCACACCCGGAAGTGTTCTAGCACGGACCTCCCACTGACGCTGGCATCATGCCAGCATAACAGGGCATGTTTCAGTCACATGACATTCTGCTACAGAAATAGAATGGGGGCTCCATTGCTGGCTTAGCCCATCAATAAAAAGAAGCATCGGTGGAATGACAGCCGAATGGGAGCATAATGAGACGGAAATGATGTCATCTGAAATGCAAGCCCTTTTGTGATCTCCTGGCATCATGATAATGCCATATTTAGAACATCTGAAAATCTCCTAAGCTATGCATAGGACTCGTAAAACATGTCATGCAGGAAATGGTGGTTCAGGAAGCATGGTTCTAGCTCACTTTCAAAAAGATGCACAGTTCTAGATTTGCTGTTGCTGGTGGTTTCCATCTGTGTGAATTTGTACCAGCGTGACATACTCTCCAAATGTCCCTGTTAATCCATAGTCATCTCACCTTACAGTTGCTTTTAAAATGCCCCAGTTTCTCTTTCCTCCTCCCCCACTTCCCCGCCCCTCAGCTTACTTCAGTTGCTACAAATTGAAATTGAAAGCCCAAAAGTAGTTTCCACTAATTAACTCAGTGGTGGTGATGGTGAGGAGGAGAAGCAGGACAAAATGTTGCCCTTCCCAGTAGGCTAGGGCAAAAGTATATTACCACAGATTCTCTTAGCTTGTGTGTTCTTCCTTATTAATAACTCCTGCCATCTTAACCACACTCTAATGCTGCTTGTCTACATGTATCCCAGTTTTCATCTGTGAAATGGAGGAGAGTGTGGCTTCATCAGTGAAGTATTTTTTCTAAATGGTCATGACTGCTCCTTCTGTTAAAGCAGGTATGACTGACACCTTTGGGATAAACCACAACCCTCAAATCTATGAGGTTTAGCATCCTTTATGTTATACAGTTCTATCCATAACACTAGTTTAAAACTAACCCTAATGGGCTCAAAAGAACTAGCAGGATTTAATTCATCATTTCCTTTAAATCCCCCTTTTTCGGTAGTAGGAAGGGCTGTAGATCTGGTCAGAGCATGTCCTGTGCATGCAGGAGGTTTCAGATTTGGGAAAGATATTTAAAAAGAAGACTATCTGAAGTCCCGGAAAGCTGCTACAAGCCAATGTAAACAATATTGGGCCCACAGGGAAGTTAAAAAGTAGATTTTCTAACTCTAGAAATGTTCCACTAAACAGCCTATACTGTATTTTAAAGAGGGGAGGGATTAAGAATACAAAGTATGATTCCTCCCTGCTTATACCCTATATCAGTGCCGGTTTCTCCACAGGAATCAGTAGGTCTTATCTTACACTACAGTGATAAGTCATTTACATATCTGCCTTAGTTCAGTAGCAAAGTTATCTATTTGTTCCTGCTGCCTCATCAAGCTTGCACTGTCAAAACTAGTACCTCTCAAATACTGTTTGTCCTTTCCTGTAGTATCACAATAATCCCTGAAAGCTTTTATAGCTCCTGCAATGGTTTCTGCATGCTCCTGCTGTTATACGTGGCCATTGATGACCAACCATGCAATAACAAGACCAGATACAGAAAGTTGAGTAAATTAAGGGCCAATTTATCTGATCTCGAACCTATTAAAGATGCGTTGAACCTGGAAAGGAGCAGGGCAGGAGCAACCTGATGTGGGCTCAGCTGGGGCCAGGTGTTACCCCTTGACTACCTCATCAGCCTTCCCTTTGGTGGAAAACCTGAGCTCTGAGGGCAATTTAATAATTGGGTTGCTCCCAGGCAGGCTATCTACTGGAAAGCAAACCCATGCTCTCTTCCCCCAAGTCCCAGGACTGTATAAGTGAGAGTAAAACCCCCATGTCTGCCTCAAGGATAGAATCAACAGTACCATGAAGAAGAATGAAGCAGTTGCCTTAGGTGGCAGCTGGTGAAGAGGCAGTAGAAAAGAGTGGCAAATTGATGGGAGGGCAGAGTTATATGTACCTGGTACCCAATAAACTAACCTGCTGCTCTTGTGGGCAGTGGAGGTAGTTGTCCTGCCACCAATCTTGAAGTAATATTCAGCTGTCTGTTTATTCAGTTTCCGTATATGGAGTATGGGATAGGAAAATTTGCTTCAGGCAGCAAAATGCTTTGGGCCAGCTCTGTCTTTATACTGACTGAATTTTAAGCAGCTTTATAATGGGCTGCTTGGTTTTGAGGTTCCATTTTGAGATCTGAATGCAAGGGGGGGGAAAGAGAAAGGAAATGCTACTGTCCTCCCAGTTCTGGTCCCTTTCGGTACCTGCAACCAATCTCAGTCCTTCTTCCAAATAAGCTCCCCACAGCTCTGCTTAGTCTGAGAGCAGATGAGCCTCTTCATATCTTCACCCTGCCTTGAGGGATGGGAAACATATTGCTCTCCAGATGTTGCTGGACTGCAGCTCACATCAACCCTCAACATTAGCTATGCTGGCTAGGGCTCATGGAAGCTGCAGTCCAAACCAGAGGGAAGTTGCTCTGCCCATCTTTCACTCATGGGCAGTGGGGTTTGGCTGTCCTGAGTTCCCAGCAGTGCTCTACATACCCTCAGCCTGCTACAAAATATTACTTTACCAATATTCACAGTTGCACTCATCCTTCATCTAATGGATGAATGTATTGATTCAAATGAAGTTGTATCTTTTCCTGTAGTTCTGCTGTGAGATAATTTTGATGCTTTGTTTTAGTTGCCAGATGGAGAGAGCAGCTTTTCTGAAATGAACAAAGCAGACAGATATTTTCCCCTTTGCCTTTTAAAATAATAATAATCATAATGCAGTGGTTAATGAGCACCTATAAAAGTAAAGTGAGTCCATTCATCTTTTCTTTCACAAGGAAAAGGCCTGGTTGGCTTTCATAGATCTGGGTGTGCTGTAGGGCTCAGCAAGCTCCCACTCCAGCAAACCTGCTTCAAGTTCCTGAATGAGATAACAGAGTTTAGGAGTCTTCAAACATGATTTCTCTCTCCCTCCACCTCCATATTGCTTTTGTACAAATATTGTTTCTCTCCAAGCGTAACAAAAACTCTGATCAAGTGAATCTTAAACGCTTTTTGCCTGTGCAATAACTTGCACCCTTCTGTCAAGCTCCTTGATAAAAGATCTGAATAGCTAATGTCCCCTTTTAAATGCATCCATTTGATTTTCTTTCTTTCTCTTTCTTTCCTTCCCCCCATCTCTCCCTTTCAGGGACTGTGGACAAAGGAATAAAGAGGATTCTTCTCTCTCTGTCTTCTTCACGCAAAGTTATGCAAAGCTTGGAGCCTTCCTTTAATTGTGTGGCTGGAGTCCTCCAGAGGGCTGGAAAAGGCAACTTGTAAAAGCCTCCAGCCCCAGTAGTCCTCTCCCTTTTTCACCACCTGCCTTGAGATGGAGACTGGCAAAGATTGGGAATCTTGACAGAAAAGCCAGTGAAGTGTGGGAAAGAACCATGGTTTTTCCCCTTCAGAAGGCCACAAACCAGTGCTCCCCTTCAGTCCCAGCATTTTGAAGGGCTTTTTGCAACACCACTAGGATTTCAATGTGGAGGCAGCTTCCAAGTCAGCAAAACTAAGAAGTCTGGGTTGATGCCAACCAACTTGACTTCCATGGATCTTTAGGCTGAAGGGGTTTGAGTGTCCAGGGTCTTTGGCAATGACTGGGAAGAACGGGGCAGCCTTGTGCATGGAGCCACTCTCCTTCTGCCTCCTCTTGAGTGTCTGCTGCGGCTGGTGGTATCAGCCAGCCAGCTCTGCCAAACCCAAAGGCCAAGGCCATCCTCACATGAACTCCATCCGCCTCGATGGGGATATCACCTTAGGAGGCCTCTTTCCTGTCCATGGAAGGGGCTCAGAAGGCAAGGCCTGTGGGGAGCTGAAGAAAGAGAAGGGGATTCACCGCCTAGAGGCCATGCTTTTTGCTCTGGACCGAATCAACAACGACCCAGACTTACTCCCAAACATCACCTTGGGGGCCCGCATCTTAGACACCTGTTCTCGAGATACCCATGCATTGGAGCAGTCGCTTACTTTTGTCCAGGCCCTGATTGAGAAGGACAGCACTGAAGTGCGCTGTGTTAACGGCGGGCCACCTATCATCACCAAGCCAGAACGCGTGGTTGGAGTGATAGGAGCATCCGGTAGCTCTGTCTCCATTATGGTGGCCAACATATTGCGCCTCTTCAAGGTAAGGTTGTGGTCCTGCTCTATCTGCACAGGATGATTTGCAATTCAATTCCTTCCTTCTTGCTGCTGCAGCTGCTAAAATAACTGCCAGTGACTGTTAAGTGGAGAAAAAAATCCACTAAAGTGGGTTTTAACCATAATTATAGAGACGTAGTTCTTGCTCCCTGGTGAGGAAAGAGGAGGAGAATGAAAGTTCTTGCTGTGTCTCTGTGGGTGTTTAAAGAGCTCCCTGTCTCCCTAAGGGAGTCTGGCCCTTCGTTTTCCAACATGGTACTTAGAGTAGGACTTGTTTCCCCCTCTCCCTTTGTATTTTCCACTTGTGTGAAGGAAAAATGGTAAGCTGATTCTGATGTGGGAAGGCTATAAACACTGTGTGGTAAGGTTTTTTTTTTTTTGGGGGGGGCTGAATTATATGCTTCTTTTTACAGCTGAGAGGAATACTCATGCTGCACATTATCCAACATTATGCTGTGGGAAGGTGAGGGGGTGGGGGAAAGGAGAAACTTGCTCCACCAAAGCATTTAGAAATCAGCATGAGAAGGGAATGGCCCCTTTTCTTGTGTACATGGTGATTTCCAACACTGGAGGCTCTAGTTAGCCCCAAAGGCATAGGGGGATGTTCTCTCCACCCCCCCACCACTGAATTACCCTTCAGTGCTTCAGTATCACAAAATTCTCATATCTTTCTCTCCAAAATTTGGAGCTTCCTGAGTGACAACACAGAGCTTCCATGAACGTTTCCATATAACCCAAATCATATTGTGGAAGTGGGAGTGTTCTTTCTAGAGCAGGGATGGAGGACATCTGGGCTGCCAAATGGTGTTAGACTACAACTTCCATCAACCCCAGACAACATGGTCAATGGTGGGGATAATGGGAGTTGCAGGCTGCTAACAACTAGAGGGCCACGTATTTCAAATCCCTGTTCTAGAAGAGAAATAAGTGTATTCCTGGAATGCCAGGGAAATCTGACCAGACATTCCTGTGCGGGGGACTAGATTTCACACTACACTGTTATAGTGTTACTATTCCACTTTATTTGCTATGGCTACCTCCTGTGGAATCCTGGGATTTGCAGTTTAGGGAGGGCCATTTACAACTCTCAGCCAGAGAGATCTTAGGCCTTACTAAACTACAAACCCCAGAATTCCACAGGAGGAAGCCAGAGCAGTTAAAGTGGAATAGTAACACTATAACAGTGTAGCGTGAAAATCTCCTACATCTTGAAAAAGTTACTTTTAAAGAATACCACTCCCAGAATCCTCAATCTGTGCTGAGGGGGCTGGGAATTGTAGTCCAGACAGGTAACTTTTCCAGGCTCTGCAGCAGACTCACTGCCAGAGGAGAGCACACCTGAAATTGCCATTGAATTTTTAATTCCATTGTAAAGAAGCAATGGTTTCAATACTATAGCACCAATGTCTACTTTGTGTAGTGGGAGGAAGGAGTGCTTAACTAACATTAAAGACTGGAGGTTGCTACACAACATGGACAGCTATTCATTGCAGTGTAGATGTGATTTCAAAGTTTGACTTCTTAGCCCCTCACTTTCAAGATGCTGCATGCTCCCTTTTGCTCTGGTCAGCAGATAATTAGCTGATCAGAGGTGTAATATTAACAAGACCTCAGCTTACAGCTGCTTCCTTCCAGACTTCTGGCTCTCCTGTACTGGAGCCGTCATGCTGTCTAATTTCTTGTGGCTTTTCCATTACACAAGCAGATGCTCTTGAACTGTTTTCAGGTTTGCCTAGCATTCTAGGTAACAGAACAGCCTCCGGGAGAGGTTAGGTGTTACACCCCCGTTACTTGTCCCATTTTTCTAATGGGCTGACATGACAATCTGAAATTAATGTAAGCCCATTGTCAGACATGGGAGCTATATCACTGAACCCTGTGAACAAGATTCTGTTCTCTCTCTCTTTTTAAAGGCTGCCACAGTGGACCTAATCCTGACTGGGATTGCTCAGGAAGAAGGGGGTTAAGCTCCTTTCCCATTGCAATTTTCCAGTTGAAAATCTGTCACTCCCCAGGAGTATTAAGTACTCATGTAACCAGTTTTGAGGGGCACATACTGCCATTGGGGGGGGGGTTTCCTGTGGGGAAATGATGCAAGGTTCACCTTGCACTGGAATCCTGGTCCTGATCCAGATCAAGGACACTTGCAGCTTCTGTTACTTTAAAAAAAAAGGGATGAAAATTCTATAATTCCTCTGTGGAGAGCATGAGGCCTCCAGAGGTCATTGAACTGTAACTCCCACAATCCTTTACCATTAGCTATGCTGGCTATGGATGATGGGACTTGCAGTCCAACAACATCTGGAAGGCCATCCAATATCCACTCCTGCCATAGCTCCCCATATTTTGGAGTATGTGTGTATGTGATAGTTTCACAAACCTGTCAGTGCCTGTATTTTCTGCTGCCTGCCTGCCTGACTATCTGTCTATCCCAGTAACAGAAGTATATATTTTAACATGAGTGTTATTCAACATCTCCCAGTGCTATTCAACATCTTTATCAATGACTTAGATGAGAGAATAGAGGGCATGCTTATCAAGTTTGCAGATGACACCAAATTAGGAGGGGTAGCTAATACCTCAGAGGACAGGTACAGAATTCAAAATGACCTTAACAGGTTAGAAAGCTGGGCCCAAACTAACAAAATGAATTTCAACAGGGAGAAATGTAGGATACTACACTTGGGCAGTAAAAATGAAAAGCACAGATATAGGATGGATGACACCTGGCTTGATGGCAGTACATGCAAAAGGGAACTAGGAGTCTTGGACCACAAACTGAACATGAATCAGCAGTATGATGTGGTAGCTAAAAAAGCCAATGCAATTCTAGGCTGCATTAATAGGAGTATAGTGTCTAGATCAAGGGAAGTAATAGTGCCACTGTATTCTGCTTTGGTCTCACCTGGAATAGTGTGTCCAGTTCTGGGCACCACAGTTCCAGAAGGATATGGATAAGCTGTAACGTGTCCTCAAGAGAGCAATCAAAATGGTGGGAGGTCTGGAAGCCATGTCCTATGAGGAGCGGCTTAGGGAGCTGGGTATGTTTTGCCTGGAGAAGAGAAGGTTAAGAGGGGAAATGATAGCTGTTTAAATATTTGAAGGATTGCCATACTGAGGATGGAGCAAGCTTGTTTTCTGTGGCTCCAGAGACAAGGATATGTAGCAATGGATTCAAACTACAGGAAAAGAGATTTCATCTAAACTTTAGGAAGAACTTCCTGACCATAAGAGCTGTTTGGCAGTGGAATGAACTGCCTCAGAGTGTAGTAGAGTCTCCTTCTTTAGAGGTTTTTTTTTAATTAAATATTTTTATTATGTGAAATATTAACTTAACAACAAAAGAACAAATAATATAAAAGAAATCAAAGTGAGGACAAATTCATACATTTCATTGTACCATACATTTCATACATTTCTTCTTTAGAGGTTTTTAAGCAGAGCCTGGATAGCTATCTGTTGGGAATGCTTTGATTGTTTATTCCTGCATGGCAGAATGGGGTTGGACTGGATGGCCCTTGTGGTCTCCTCCAACTCTATGATTCTATGATTTAGAAATAAAAAAATAAAACCCCAACATACAAAAAACATAAAAACAAAATCTAAAGCATAACAAAACAAGAGGATAAGCCTCTCTCCTCTGAGGTAGACAGGTTCTGGGGATCAGATATTCATCCCAGAACCTACTGCAAAAGAAAAACGAAGCCAAAAAGTGGTCTGGTGTTTACTTCCATTTCCATGGGGTGAGGGCTTGGACAACGCATCACCTTTTGCCCACTTTTGCTGTAATCCATATGGTCTATATATGACTGGATACAATAGAAAGGTGTCCTGAGATCTCATGCTCTGTAACAGCTTGTTTGGCAAAAGGCCTCAGGCAGATTCTTAGGTGCATTAGCAAACATCCCAAACACTTTCCCTGCAGCTGCAAATGTCAAAAGCTGCCACTTTTCATCCCAGAAGGAAAGAACTTTTGTGATGCATCAAATGATTGCTCAGAGTGCAGCGATTCTAAGGATATTTCAGGAATCTGGCAATTTTTTTTTTTTTTGCCTTCTGCCAGGCTCCAACAAGAGGAATCTCGACTATTTTCTATGTTGCAGATTATAATTCACTTGCTGAATGCCTCCTTCAGAGGTATCACTTTAATTAATGTTGCTATTTATGAATTCTGAAAACAGAAGACAAAGACATATGAGTATTTGAATTTCTATTAACTGACCTAATTCTAATATGGAAATGATACCCAGGAGGCCAGCAGTCATCATTACTAGCAGAGAAAATCCTATGTAAGTCTACTTGAAAGTCAGTGTCATTAAGTTCAATGTGACTTGCTTCCAGATTCATCTGTATAGGATGGCAACCAGAGCCATACAAGTAAAATGAAGAAACTAATGGATAATTCTGTGATGCCTTTTAAACCTATATTGATCACTGTGAGATGAGCTTTCATGAGAAAGTGTGTACCTCAGGGGTTAGCAACCTGTGACCCAAGGGTTACATGAGGTCCTTGGCCTAATTTGGTGCAGGAGAAGAGAGCCCAGAAGGAGAGAAGAAACTGGGAGAGGAAAATATGGCTACAAGTGGAGTCAAAATGGATGGGGTGATAGAAGGAGGATAGTGGGGGGGGGCAAGCTCTTTTCAAACTGTAGGGGAGCACATGAGAGAGAGGGTGGTGCTCCTACACTTTTGATTGTTCTGTAGAAGAGGGATTTCCAGCAGTTCAAGCTTGTTGGGTAAGCTACACAACCCCTGCTGAAATACGTTCTTTCACATACTGAGTAAAGGCATAAACCTGACCATTTTTGTGTGGCATCCTAGCAAACAATCCTTGTTTTGCAGGGCATGGAGGAATTAGGGTGAGGAGAGGAAGCAAAAGGGAAGCAAGGATCATAAAGAGAATAAAGAGAGAGAATGGGATGGCAGAGAGGTAGACAGAAGAATTGGCTCTTTCTAATTTTGGCTCTGCTCCTGGCTATCACCAGTCTTCAATTCCCAACAGTCCTGGAAGAAATGCAATCCCAACCTGGCCTACATTATAGCATGTATGAAATGTGAAGTTGAAGGCTTTCACGGCTGGCATCCATAGATTTTCCTTGGTTTTTTTCCCGGACTGTGAGGTTGTGTTCTGGAATAGTTTCTTTCTGACGTCAAGAAGATGCCAGCCACAGATGCAGGCGAAATGTCAGAAAGAAACTATTCCAGAACACGGCCTCACAGCCCGGAAAAACCCCCAAGGAAAATCCATGTATGAAATCCTTGCATTAAATGTGTGTGGGCCTGTCCATCTTTCCTTTGCTTAGTCACCTGAACAAAGCACAGAGGTTTTTAGGCTATCTGGTCTGGACATTTTAAAACCCTTCAAATCCGTTCAGATGACACAATTAAAGTGTTATTATTCTACTGTACTTTGATTGGCTGGGTTTCATTGGATGGCATTCCGAGATTTGTGGTTTGATGTGACACTGAAGCACTCAAACTCTAAATGCCCCTCCTTAAACTTCCAATGCCAGGAATCCATAGGACTGAACCATAGCCACTAAAGTGGAATAATAGTACTATTATTCTGTAGTGTTAACGGGTCCCAGGTCTAGGAAGCATCTGGTTTTGTGTTGCATGTTGCAGACTTTTTGCTGTTGCAGAGGGCCTTCCTAATTGCTCTATTCAAGGGCATTAGGGCAACACACTTTGCTTCTTTTTATTTCAAAGAATGATCCTACGATCAAGGAAGTACAGTACTGGGAAACTTGAAAATAACATGAATATGCATACAATACAATTAAATTAATTGATTCTCATTTTAACTTTGTATCTTTGGAAGAAACCAAAAGCATTTACACTTTAGATTCAGTATAAGAACAGGAAGTACATTCTGTGGAAGTGACAATGATAGCTAACCATTAAATGTGATTCTTTATTTTCATGTGAGTACCTAGGGCCTGCTGGGTAGCTTTAAAAGATCATGCAAAGGAGCAATCTGCTCAATTTATTCTAAACAATCAAACATTGGATTAACTCTAGTGTTGTATTCTAGGTCATTCACAGCAGGAAGAGGTCTAGTTTATACCCAGTACAATATTATAAATCCAGTTCTGGAGTGAGCAAAATAGAGTTTTAAATCAGTGCTAATCAAAGTGGTGGTCTGTACACTGATGCCAGTCCATGAGCCATTGGCTACTTGGTCTGTGAAGAGCTTCAAGGAAAGAAAGAAACAATTGCAGCTGATGGACTTAAATATAAGTATTAGTCCTTGGCACACCAGGAAAAAAATTACTAGTTCTTTACGTCAGATAGCCTGGGAAGCAATGGTTTATATTTTATTTTTTACTACAGTGCTTTTTCTAGGGATACCATTTCAGGCTTCAAATAGGAGAGGAGCAAAGAGATTTTACGAGAGGAGGGAAGGTCTGAAGATCAGCCTTGGATTCATTCTGGAAAAAATTGCAACAATGCTTCCCCCTCTCTCCCCCTCAATCCCTCTTTCTCTGTGTGTGTGTATCAAAGAGAGAGAGAGGATCACTTATTCAGTTTTTTAAAAAGCATACAGTATCTCACTATAACTATTGCAATATTACTGATGGGACAATTTCTCAGCACTTTTAAAGAAAAGAAATGTATGCCTTGGCATCCAAACATAATATAGAGCTATGCTTATTTGATGATGATAATGGGGCTGGACAACTACATCATGTTGGGTGTGTATTCATCCTCCCCTCTGTCCTTAGGGGCCATCCTCTTCCCCACTGTCACTGTTGGACAGCAACTACAGCATCCCCTTGTACCTGAAAAACTATAAGGGCAGAGTCTTATCTCTAAAAATGGCAACAGGAAGGGGGAAACGACTGTGATCTTAGCAGTGTTGATTGTGAAGACTGCCCATTCTGTGGTGACAGTGGTGGTTGTCTGTGCTGTGGAGGCCATAAAATGGGACTCAAGAGCTGCATGTCACCTGAGGGCTGTGTGTTGCTAATTCTTGGTTTATGAAAGTAACTGTGTTTTGCTTAGAACCAATGTGCTGCTGAGAGATAAAGGTGGTCCTAGTGAGTCATTCTGTGGGGTATGAAATGCTATGTGAGGAGATGATAGGAAATTGCCACCTTTTTCTCTAAATGTCTCCCTGTAGAGCACTAAGAACCTTTCCAAGGCCGAAAATAGTCCATGTCTTCTATGGGCTGTGGTTTCAGAATTACTGCATTTGTTTGTGCTTTTGCCCAATCTCTCCTTTTGCTGAAGTGGTAGAAAGTTAATTTGGTAAGCATGAGGTGCTAATAGGTCCACATGTCTTCTTGCTATAAGGTTCCAAAGAGCATGTATTTGTTAGTCTTTAAACTGAAAGGTTAAAAATTATGTTTCACCTTCAAAATTTATTCTCTTGGGGTTTTGCAAAGACCTGAGTGGCTGGTATATGGCAGTTTGACAGTTTCTTCTCTAATCTATGTTCAGCTGCACTTTCCATAGGGATGCTTTCTTGTAAATCATAGAATCATAGAGTTTGAAGAGACCATAAGGGCCATCCACTCCAACCCCCTGCCATGCAGGAATACACAAATCATTCCCGACAGATGGCCACTCAGCCTCTGTTTAAAAACCTCCAAAGAAGGAGACTCCACCACACTCCCAGGCAGTGCATTCCACTGCCGAACAGCTCTTACTATCAGGAAGTTTTTCCTAATGTTTAGATGGAATCTCTTTTCCTGTAGTTTAAGTCCATTGCTTTGTGTCCTTGGAGATGATCAGACAGGGACAAAAAAAGCATCCCCATCTTGCCATCTCCTCTCCTGCCCCCCTCCCACCCCCGTCCCGGCACACAAACAAAAACTTTTCATACTTACCTTTTCCATGTCTGTCTGCCCCGCTTGGCAGCCCAGGAATGACTGAAGCTTGAACAGAGCCCCATTCACTTCTTGGTTTGAGGTCCCAGCTGTTCTTGCGAGAGAACGCGCACAGGGGAAATTAAAAAATAAAAAGTAAAAGAAAGATAGAAAAGTGATAGCAAGCACAAAAACACAGTTAAAAAAATACAAGTAACCTGGGGAGGGGAAAAAAAGGGTGTCACTTATCTGGATGTCCTGATCTCAACTGGAAGTTGGTACGGAGCTCCCACTGCAGCTGGCATTGCACCAGCATAACGGGGCACCTTTTTACTCTCCTGTCATTCTGTGATAGGAACGGAATGGGTGATCTATTCATGGCTTGAGCCATGAATAAGAAGAAATGAGTGCAGCACGGAACCAAGACAGGGGTGTAACGGGACAAGGACGACGTCATCTGAAAAGTAAGCCCTTTGGCAATCTTGTCGTCCCTGTAATTGATTAATTTAGTCATCTGATAATCTCCCTTGTCTCTGGAGCAGCAGAAAACAAGCTTATTCCATCCTCAATATGACATGCCTTCAAATATTTAAACGTGGGTATCATGTCCCTTCTTAACTGTCTCTTCCCCAGGCTAGACATGCCCAGTTCCCTAAGCCGCTCCTCATAGGTCATGGCTTCCAGACCGCCCACCATTTTGGTCACCCTTCTCTGGACCTGTTTGAGCTTGTCCATATCCTGCTGGAATTGTGGTGCCCAGAACTGGACACAGTATTCCATGTGAGGTCTGATGAAAACAGAATAGAGTGGCGCTATTACTTCCCTTGCTCTAGACCAGCCTTTCTCAACCTTTTTATCCTGGAGAAACGCTTGAAATAATTTTCACGTCTCAGGAAGCCCCTGCATAAACCTTATTCTATATACTGCTATTGCTTTACCCCCACAATCACAATCTTTTGGAAAACCCCTAGCAACCTCTTGGGGAACCCTAGGGTTCCAGGGAACCCTGGTTGAGAAACAGTGCTCTAGACACTATACTTTTATTGATGCAGCCTAGAATTATGTTGGCTTTTTTAGCTGCCATGTCACACTGCTGACTCATGTTCAGTTTGTGATCCACTAAGACTCCTAGATCCCTTTTGCATGTACTGCCATCAAGCCAGGTGTCATCCATCCTATATCTGTGCTTTTCATTTTTACTGCCCAAGTGTATTATCCTACATTTCTCCCTGTTGAAATTCATTTTGTTAGTTTTGGCCCAGCTTTCTAATCTGTGAAAGTCATTTTGAATTCTGATCCTGTCCTCTGGGGTATTAGCTACCCCTCCTAATTTGATGTCATCTGCAAACTTGATAAGCATGCCCTCTATTCCCTCATCCAAGTAATTAATAAAAATGTTGAATAGCACTGGACCTGGGACAGAACCCTGTGGCACCCCTCTGGTCACTTCTTTCCAAGATGAAGAGGAGCCATTGGTGACTACCCTTTGGATTTGGCCCATCAACCAATTACAAATCCACCTAACAGTTGCGTTGTTTAGCCCGCATGTTACTAATTTTTTGCAAGAATGTCATGGGGACTTTGTCAAAGGCCTTACTGAAATCAAAATGCACTACATCCACAGTGTTCCCTTCATCTACCAAGTATGGAACTCTATTAAAAAAAAGAGATAAGATTAGTCTGGCATGACTTGTTTTCAAAAACCCATGTCGACTTTTAGTGAGCACAGCATTCTTTTCTAAGTGCTTACAGACTGTCTGTTTAATGACCTGCTCTAGGATCTTTCCTAGTACTGATGTCAGGCTGACCGGGCGGTAATTATTTGAGTCTTCTTTCCCCCTCTTTTAAAAGATAGGGATAATATTTGTCCTCTTTGAGTCTGCTGGGACCTCTTCTGTTCTCCAAGATTTCTCAAAGATTATTGCCAGTGGTTCTGAGATTACTTCTGCCAGTTCTTTTAATACCCTTGGATTAATTACATCTGGACCTGGAGACTGTATTCATTTATACTGGCCAGGTATACCTGAACTACCTCTTTACCTATTATGTGCTGCATTTCCCTTACTGTATCATCTGCTCTATTTTCTCCAGGTTGAGCACTGTTCTCCTTTTGGGAGAAGACCGACACAAAGAAGGTGTTGAGTAGCTCTGCCTTTTCTCTGTCCCCTGTTAGCATTTTGCCTTCTTCTCCCTGCAGTGGTCCTACCACTTCCTTGTTCTTTCTTTTGCTGTGGACATATCCAAAAAAGCCCCTTTTATTGCTTTTACCCTCTCTAGCAAGCCTGAGCTCCATCTGTGCTTTTGTTTTTCTGATTTCCCCCTACACGCGCTGGCTATTTGTTTGAATTTTTCTTTGGTGATTTCATCCCTTTTCCATTTCTTGTACAGTACATGTTCCTTTTAAGTCTTAGCCCAGTTGAAAGTTCTTTAGACATCCATCCTGGTTCCTTTAGACACCTGCCATTTTCCCTCCTCATTAGAACTGCTTGAAGTTGTGCCTTCAATATCTCACTTTTTAGAAACTCCCATCCATCATGTACTCTCTTCTCTTTCAGTATTCCTGACAATGGGATCATCCCTAGTAATTCCCTATCCCTATCCTATCCTGGGCTCCAGTTTACCTTCTAAATGAAAAAGGTTGGAGTATGGTGCACACCTACAGAATGAAATATGTGCATAGCTATGGTCTTCAGGATGGCACAGGAGGTGAGGTAAATTTTAGGAGACAGAGTCATTTTTTAACGTGATAAAAGTTTCCACATTGTCTTAGAGGGAGCCATGATTTTATCTACTAAGTGATCTATGGCATGTCCCCCTCTAGCACTATGATACATGCAAAAATTCAAGATAAATAAATTCACTGTTTCCCTTGGATGAAACTTACTATATATACACTGTCATCAAATAAATAATGTCCTTGTCATAGTCTGCTAGAATAGAGTCCAACTCTGAATGTATGTAGGAGAGATGCCTACATACATTCACACACATGGTTTGTTAAGTTCACATTGTATATTCCACAGATATAGATATATATTTTTGCCACATAGGATATAGCATGCAGTGTACATTTAGATCATGACAGGTGAGACTTAAAACAAAATGTTGTTGTGTATCCTTACACCATAACACAGGGAAGGGACAGATTTAAATCCACCTACCTCTGGAAGCCTTGGTAGAGGCTCCCTTGCTTCCTGAAGTCCCATCCTTCAGTGAAGAGTCCTCTGCTTTCTCTCTGGATTTATCCTAGTGATCCAAATATCTCTCTGGATTTTTCCTACTATCCAGTTTCTCATGTCATCATCAAATTGTTCTCCTTTCTGTCTGTGCTCAGAGAAAGGGGCAGACTGAAGAACATGATAGTGGAGGGAGAGACCAGATCCACAGAGATCATGGGTGTAAGAATTTCAGTCAAGAAAGTATTTATGGGTGAATGGGGTATAATGGGGGTAGTGACCCCCCCAAATAAGGTTCTGCTGCTCACAATGAAATTTTTCCTCAGTCTCCAAATTTCTAGCATTGCAGAGAGTGAGAAAGTGAAAATCATTCACACCTAGAACTCTTATATTTACTGTGTTCACATTCCCTTGTTAACTTTGCCCTCTCGTAAACTATTTGTTAATGCTCAACTTAAAATTTTAATCTGCAGAAATGCTAGAAATTTGAGGATTGAAAGAAAATTTGATGGGAGGGAGAGATTTTTTAATGGGTGTGTGTGTCACTGCCATCATTTTGCCCTCCCTTGAAATCACCCCTGATTTCAGTTCATTTTTTAAAAACACAAATTTATCAAAATCCACAGATTTCTTCACTTTTGGGATAGAAAGAACTTGACTTAAAAAACATTTTTGTTTTGGCGGAGGAACCAGAATGGATGCATTTGTCCATTCAGACCTAGCACATTTGTGCATTCAGGTTGTGTAATGCTTGAAAATCTAAGTTTGAATCCGTGTTGAATCACCCATGCTAGGGTTGCCCTCTTCTTTTTCTTTGGACCAGCTTCTCAGAATTAGCATCTATATGGCAAGTAGGTACAAGATGGTCCTTGTGATTCTGAGAACAGCTGCAGCAATTCAATTTGGCAAGTGCTGATGGGGAAAGACCTTATTTCAGATTACTTTTGAAGAATTTGGCAAAGTCCACAAATATCTTCATATACGGATTGGGAGCATCTTCTTTTTCTTTTTTTTCTTTTAACAGTTGGATTTAGGGGAAAGCTAACCTAACATAATTTCCCATCTGCATCTACACTGCAAAAGATTATTGTGAATAGTAACATTAAACTTTGATACAGGATGCCTTTGTACAAGTACAGTGGGCCCTTGGTATTTGCTGGGGTTTGGTTCCAGGATATCCCATGGATACCAAAATCTGTGGATGCTCAACTCCCATTATATATAATGGTGTAGTTAAATGGCACCCCTTACATGAAATGATGAACAGCAAGCTTTACTTTTGGAGTAAGTACCCTGCAAATATTTTCAAGCTGTGGTTGGCTGAATCCATGGATGCAGAACCTATGGATACGGAGGGCCAATTGTATATCCTTACTGAGATAGGCGATCTCTCTCTGTGCAAGTCAGAAATTGCCAGGAACTATTTTCATAGTTCTGTATGAATACATACAAGGCTCAAAGAGGTTGCAAAATAGGTTCAATCCAGGAGACTCTTGCGCAGGGAGTTGCTTAGAGCATTTGAAAGTGTTCTGGTGGGTAGTAGAGTTTTCATCGACTCAACTCTTAGAAATGCATTAATCCTGTGAAGGTCATTGGCACTGCTGAATAAAACATCCCTTTTCATTGTCTTCTCAGAGTTGTTGGCAGATAGGGATACTTTGTAAAGTCTATGACCCTTTGTGGGAGAGAGAGCAAATACATATGAAATCTTTCCAAATGACATGATAGATTACACTGTTGTTATTGATGTCATAATAGACCTGTTTCAGTCAGTGCTGCTTTGTAGCAACCATGCCAAAGGAAACAGAGCAGTAAGATTAAGAGTGCCTCCAAGTAAGCTTTTTGTGATTGTTCAGGGTTCTGATACAGCATATCCCACACCATTCAGCCCTGTGGGACTGTGCTCAACCTATGAGCTGTTAGCTGTGTTATCCCAGGGTTGCCTTGAGGTAGAAGCCCAGGCACTTAGCAGAATGAGCAACAGGGCCCTTGAAATGCAAAGTAGTAAGCTTACTGCATTTTGAAGGAAGTGACACAAGTGACTGCCTGAACAAGTGAAGCACCGTAAAATCTCAAATTTGAAAGGATTTAACTGGACTATTATTTTATCTCAGGCAGACTGGCAGCTAGGGATATTCCCATAGTCAGTGATGGGCAACCTTTTGAGCTTGGTGTGTCAAACGTCGCCAAAAAACTGAGCATAACTCGGGTGGTGTGTCACTTTGAGGAAAAAACATTATTTCGTTATATTTATTGTTTAATCAACAATATTATTAATTGTTTATTAATGATTAATGAGCTGTCATAACTCATGTGACAACTGAGTAATCAAAATGTACAGTTGTCCCTTCACATTCGTGAGGGTTAGGTTCCGAAGACCCCTGCGAATGTGAAAAATCCGTGAATAGTAACAGCCTCCCCCGGCCTCCCAAAAGTGGCGACGGGGCGTTCGGAGACCCCATCGCTACTTTCCCCCCACATCCCACCCCAGCCTACCGAAAGTGGTGACGGGGCCTTCAGAGTGGTGACGGGGCCCCCCACCTCCCCCGGCCTCCCTCTGACCCATGGGTTTATTTGGGGGGGGATACCACACCCATGAGTGAAGCAGGGAAAGATATAAAAGAGGTGGACTTACCTGCTGGAGGTAGAGGAAGGCTGGGGGGCACGGTAGCGAGTGTGGGAGCAAGGCAGAGTTGGAGATGAAGAGGCAGCCTGAGTTAGCCATGCAGCAGAGCATGTGTTGCCGGCTAGCCTAGGAGTGATTACGTGGGCAGCTCCTCGGCTCCCAGACTCTCAGCTTCTTCCCTTCACAGCACTTACTCCCCCTCCCCACAATGCCACACACACATGCACACGGACATTCTCCCCCCCTTCCTTTTTTGGCAGCTTCCCTGTGCGGAGCTATTTAGGAGGGCTCCATTGGAGAAGCTGCGTGTGGTGCCCTGGGCTCAAACAAGTGGCCCACCTGCCCGCCGCCTTCCCTGGCCTTTCTGAGGTGGCTCCAAGGCTTCGAAGCCTTGGATCCCCCTTGGGGAGGCCGGGGAAAGGCCAGGCAGAGTCCCTCCCTCCCATCTGCCGCCTTCTCCGGCCTCCCCAAGACGGCTGCGTGGCTTCAAAGCCCACTCGGGAAGGCCGGGGAGAGGCCAGGCAGCCAACCTTCCACTTGTCCACCATCTTCCCTGGCCTTTCAGAGGTGGCTTTGAGGCTCTGAAGCCTCGGAGCCACCTCAGGAAGGCCGGGGAGAGGCTGGGCAGTCACCCTCCCACTCGCCCACCATCTTCCCTGGCCTTTCTGAGGTGGCTCCAAGGCTTTGGAACCACCTCGGGAAGTCCGAGGAGAGGCCAGGCGGCCACCCTCCCACTCGTCCGCCACCTTCCCTGGCCTTTCCGAGGCGGCTGTGAGGCTTCAAAACCTCGGAGCCACCTCGGGAAGGACGGGGAGAGGCTTGACAGCCACCCTCCCACTCACCCACCATCTTCCCCGGCCTTTCCAAGGTGGCTCCGTGGCTTCAGATCCACCTTGGGAATGCCAGGGAGAGGCCGGGTGGCCACCCTCCCACCGCCTTCCCTGGCCTCCCTGAGGTGGCTCTGTGGCTTCAAAGCTACGAAGCCCCCTCGGGAAGGCCGGGGAGAGGCCGAGCGGCCATCCTTCCACTCGCCCGCCATCTTCCATGGCCTTTCTGAGGCGGCTCCGAGCCTTCGAAGCCTTGGAGCCACCTCGGGAAGGCTGGGGAGAGGCTGGGTGGCCACCCTCCCGCTCACCCGCCATCTTCCCCGACCTTTCTGAGGCGGCTCCAAGGCTTCGGAGCCACCTTTGGAAGGCTGGGGTGAGGCCAGGTGGCCACCCTTCCACTCACCCACTGCCTTCCCCAGCAGAGTCCCGCCCGCTGGCCACCTTACCTGGCCTTTCTAAGGTGGCTCCGGGAGCACGGCAGGCCTCGGGGGGTGGTGGTGGCCAGGTTGGGGGGAGGTTCCCCCCGCCTCCCTAAAGTGGTGATCGGGGCTTCGTAGCCCCGCCTGCCACTTTCCTCCACCCTCCCACCCTCCCCAAAGTGAGGCTTTGAAGACTGGATCACCACTTTAGGGAGGGTGGTCAGGTTGCGGGCGGGGGCGGGGGGTGGAGGCCTACAGCTGCATGTCAGCACAAATGGTTACGCTTGTCAGTGCTGACATGCATGTCATAGGTTCACCATCACCGCCATAGGTGCTAAGACAGAAGATGAGCTTATTCTAAGCTTTTCTTCCTATTGCACTAGAAGCCAGAAGGCTGGTAGTAAGAGAATGCGGCCCCCTTATCTGCTTGGCACCATGTGTTATTTACCCATCATAGGGTTTTCTTGGCAAGATTTATTCAGCAGAGGTTTGCCATCACTGCCTTCTAAGGCTGAGAGTGTGTGACTTGTCCAAAGCCACCCAGTGGGTTTCTATGGCTGAGTGGAGAGTCAAACCCTGGTCTCCCAAAGTCCTAGTCTGACACTCAGAACACTGAGTGTTGACATGGCTGTGTACAATGTGGCCATACTGTCGCTCCACGCCCCTAGAAAATGGGGACTTGGGAGCATTTGTGGCTGTAGTGTGTGTAGGGGGTTCATCTGAATCTCTAGGATCAGTAGCATGTGTAGAGGGATAATTCTGATGGTCACCTCTACATGCCTTATAGCCAAAACAGCCTTGATTTCCACTGCTTCCAGTATGGCTGTTGCCATATTGAGAGGAAAAAGCATCTAGTAAGATTCCAGGGTTACCACAAATTCCTAATCCTGTGAACACTTATCTTTTTTTCTAATTACAAAAATCTGGAAGTGGGGGTGGGGGAGAAAACTGCAAAAGAGGGAAGGGAAAATCAGAATGAATCAAACAAATTAGGAAACTGACAGGAAGGAGGGAACCAACAGGGAAATAGGAGGAGAGAAGAAAAAGGTTATCTTCTTTTATGGAAGCTGAGTACAGAAACTCCCTATATAACTGAGCAGTTAAGAACTCACTCCATTAATTATCATTGTGGGTTCTGTACAATATCCCAAGGATAATAAAAAATAGTTTCACTCAGAGATAGTGCCAACATAATGGGGGCCCTGAGTGGCTTTCCAAAGCCACACACAGGTGTGTGTGGCAGTAAAGGGTTCAAACTGGGGCAGAAATACGACACAGTGGAGTTGGGATTCAGCCCTTATGTAGATTCAGCTCTAATAATATACTATTAATGCAGGTCAAGATAGTCTCTCATTCACCCTCCCCTATGTCCAGCTGTTTTCCTATAGCTGCAGGCACATTAACAAGCATCTATATGGTTGAGGCCTCTAGATCTCCCTGAAGATGATGTGATTGCTCTGTGTCCACCTATAGGAAAATAGTGGGATGCTTGCACCTGCTCTCCACCAACTGGGAAATGGCTAGGTTCAAGGAGCTGCCACTGGAAAAAAGTGATGATGGTGGGGATTTTGTCATTGTATGGTCAGTAGTGAATTCCAGCTTCCACAATGACCAAAAAATGAGTTGCAATGGCATAACTCTGACTTAGTCATAATTCACCACCTGGATGCTAAACATAAGGTTATAAAGACTGAAAGGTAGCAGTAGTCATTTTGATTGTCCATTTCTTTATCTTTTTCTCATAATTTTGAAAAAGAAACAACCTTATTCCTTATTAAAGCCCAGATTACCAATCTGCAAAAAACCCTGTTTCCTACTGCACATTTTATTTTGTTACTGCAGAAAATGTGCCAAATGACACATTAAAGTCATACCTGGACAGGAGTTACAGCATAAAATTGGCTATGAATGGTCTTGTTCTCTTCTACTTCTGGATGAACTGTTAAAACAAGAAAGAACAAAACAGCAAACGTCTCTCTGTTTTGATAAGGCAGTATCAGAGTAGCGGTGACAGGCATATTTAAAGGAAAAGGGGTGAGAGAGTGAGTTTCCCAGGCCTCATAGCTGGCCCTAAGTGGCAGGGACCTTTGTAGGGGAAAGACTGGAATTAGGAGTATTGTAAGAATAGGCAACTGTGCTAGGGACAGAGGACATTTTTGATCACAGCCTTCAGGCATCACCAGCATATCCTGAGCAACTAGAAGTGATATGATGTCACTTCTGGTTTCATTTTTCATCCACAAACTGGTAGTTTTTCTTCCCCATGTCTTTCAAGGTTTGGTGGTTTGGGGGACTCATAGTGGGGGGGACCAGCCAAACTACTCTATTTTTCAATGATTTTGCAGTGGCCTAGGAGATTTGGGGACAAGTTTTGTTTATTTTTTTAAAAAAAACATTATTTGAGGGTCTGGGGGATTTGAGCATGTGGTAGATGGAAAGAAGAGGACCAAGAGGGAAGGACATGCAATCATCCCTGAGAATATATGTCTAGGCAAAGAAGAAACAGATCACACAAGACTAAGAGGGAAATATATTAGGTGGGGCTAAGTACTTGGCTCCACCATTATTGTCCTTTATAGGCACAAATAGTCCTTCTATACTTCCAGCTTGATGGTGCACTTGCTTCAAGATAGCTATTGCAATTATATGTTCGTTGGCTAATTTTACCCTCTCAAAATAGAAGAACACCTATTTGTCACACAATTGCAAAGAAATGTTTCTTTTAAGAGATTTGACTCATATTATGGAGAGTATGTGGTAGTGGGTGGTACTGAGCCATGAAATGCTCTAGCAGTCAATGGAACCACTGCTTCTTCTAGCTGAATTAGCCACTAATGATGAACAACAACTTTTTTTCCTCAAAAAAATAAAAATAAAAATGCAGCCTGATGATAAATCTCAACCATCTTTCACTTTCACATTTATGTCAAGATATGCTCAGAAGCCTCTGCATGGTTGTCATGTACAGCCTAATGCTCTCAACTTATCTGCTTTCCACCAGTTAACAGATAGTATATGAAATCATCTTAATATATATCTTCCTGACACCATTTATTGTAGATGATTGGATAATGGGGTTGCAGCTTATATACTCAAAGTGTGGAACCACATCTACTCTCCTTTCTTAATGGCTGAATGATTGCTATAGCTCAACACGTTTATCATTCAGAACAGAGGCAGCTACCCAACAGAGTAGATGTGGTACGAACCACATTGTAAAAGTGAAATTTGTTTTATGAATGTTAATTGGATGCTGGTTTCTAAGGCTTTCAGCAAGCAGCTGTCATGTGTCATGGGATGCAGTTCTCTTTGGCAAAGAAATATGAATAAAGTAGGATTGATAGATGCAGCTTTGGATGTCAGGTCCATAAGAAGTGCTTATGTGGCCTTTATCTTAAAGCAGCATGAATTAATGAATGCTCAAAACATGTCGATTAAGTAGTATCTATTCTAGATTGCTAGCTGGAAGCTGCAGCAATGCAAAGAGACTGACTGATGTCTATGGGAGCATCTACATGACCAAAAAAAAAAAAAAAAAAAAAATCCAGCAAGAATGCAGGCAGAATGCCTTTAGTTTAGATGAGCTCCTGCCAGGATTCACCATATTCAGAAGGATGGGGATTAAAAACTCCATATAGACCACGATAACAGCTTTCGCTGTTTCTCACGGTCTTTTTAAAAAATTGCGCAAAATTGCGCATAATAGGACATCTGTACAACGATTTGAAAAGGGGACGCAGCAGAGCTGAAAGCTGATTGGTTGGACCTCGGAGGGGCCAGGCTTGCAAGGGAGGGCTTGCAATGCTGGAGCCTCCATTGTTGTTGCTTTTTGCCGGCTGATCCTTCAAGCAGATAAGAGTGGCAGAGCAAAAGTATGATCCTTTTTAAAAGTGGAAAATAACTCTTCCACATCTGTCATTTTTTTAAAAAAAACCGTGGGGGCAAAAATGGAGGGAGATTGTCCTGATGCAATTCACTCGCAGCTGCCATTTCTTTTGAGGGTGTGAACTGCAAACTGTAAGCTATTCCGTTCCAGCAAGCTTGCAAATGAGCCGTGGGTACAAATGGGCACTGCAGCGATAGGGAGCTAAGGCTATATTTTTCACTACAAATTCTCCCATCTAGCTGTGCCCTGTGTGTGGCAGAAATAATGTTGGTTTTTCTGAAGGCTAAGGTAATGTCTCTGACTTTACTTACCATATCCCAAGGATAGGAAGGCTCATCATTCCTGTTTCTTGACCATGCAGTCTTGGGCTGATGGGAGTTGGAGTTCAACAATGTCTGGATGGTCATGAGACCCTACCTCTGCCCTACACCAGGGTTGCTCAAGTTCTGTATAGTCACATAGGTGGCTACTGGATGGTTGGGTGTTCTACTATATTTAGCTTTTCAGATTCATGCTGGCTTAATTTTGTCTTTGTTAGACACAGACATACATTACTTTAGCATTTCCCAAGGTGAAAGCCTGATTGCCAAAAAAGAGAGAGCAAACAGTGGGTGGGCCAAAAAGGGACTGTGGCTACTTTGTAGTTGTTGTGGACTTTCAAGTCATTTCCAACTTATGGTTGTGACTTTCAAGTCATTTCCAACTCTAAGGCAAACCTGTCACTGGGTTTCCTTTGCAATCTTATCTTCCTGAGGCTAAGAATGTGTGACTTGTCCAAGGTGAACCAGTGGATTTCCATGGCTGAGTGACAATCTGAAACCTAGTTTCCTGGAGTCCTAGTCCAGCAGTTAAACCACTGCACCATGCTGGCTTTAACTGCTGTTTTATTCTTCTATAATCCCTTGAAGATGGCTATGTTAGTTTAGTGGAAGAGTATGTGGTTTCCATGCAAAAGACTCTGAGTTTCATCTGTGGCAGCTCCAGTTGAATTTCCATATAACTCTGCCCGTGTCCGGGAAACCAGCCAAGGTGAAGTGCAGCCCACATATAGCTGAATAGCAGTTGGCCAAGAACTCACAGCTACACAGAAATAACCAGGGAAGGGTAGAATATCTAGGCAGCAAAACCAGTCTACAAAGGCAAAAGAGTTGTCCAATTTACTAGTCCAAAAGTCAAGGGTCACGGCTAGCAGGGTGTCCAGTCCAGTCCAGAGGTCAAGGTCCAAGCAAGGCAACAAGAGTCTTCAGGAGCAGAGGTTTCCCACCTAAGTAGTCAGATAATCTCCAACAAGTTGGCAGAGCAGCTGTCCCTGCTTTATAGCTCCTCAGTGTTTACACAGTAGCTTTTCTCATAAATACCCCTGCCTGCATTCTTGAAAGGTGGGTAAGGCTGGGTCCAGGTTATCTAGTATTTCTTTTGTCTGAGGAGCCAGGACACTCTGCTGGGTCTAAGTTATCTGCCCTGTCCCTCTCTGCTATCCCTGAGGGGCCAGGAAGCTTTGCTGGGGAGGGTGCTGATAACTCTGCTCCAGAGGGGTCAGGAATCTCTGGTGCTACATTTACTCCCTGCTGTAAATCCTGCTCTAAAGCTCTATCCTCCTCTGGTTCATCTTCAGAGTCAGAATAGCAGGGCATGACAGCCCATAACTTAGGATCTTCACTGGAGTTCCTCTGTGTTCTCCATTACTTACAGGCAGGTTGTCAAAAAAAGGCCTTTTTGACATCAGCACACTGATTCTGGATCACCATCCCAAGGAAAGTGAGATTGGCTCCTTCTTTGTTTTGTTTTAGATGGGCATTGGAGTGTGTCCTATACCCTGCTTTTAATGTTTCATGTTTTGCCACATTTTAATTTTAATGCTGCTAGTAAATTTTATTCCCTAATTGCTTTGGGGTTTATGTGAAATTTTAATATTTTTATTGTATATTGCCCTGAGCACCAGCTAGGAGGAGGGCAAGATTTTATAAACTAAATGCATGCATACATAGTAAAAGGATCTGATACGGATGTTGTTTAAGGTCCTGGAGATCTTATGGTAATCACAGAAGAGGGCACATTGCTAGCCCACCTGGCTCAGAGATTCATTGGGCTCAGAGCTTGCAAAAGTTACTTTTTGGATTACAACTCCCAGAATTCCCCCACCAATCAAATGAATTCACAATTTGTTTTCGAAGATCTAGTGCCAGTTACTCTGGATGTGTCTTCCTTTCAACATCCATTTCTCCATTTCTAAAATGTATTTTTGCTATTTGATTGGCATGCTGTTGCTGCTGTTGCTTCTTCTTCTTTCTATGCTGCCTTTCTTTCTTTCTTTCTTTTTTTTATTTATACCCCGCTCTTCAGCCACAAGGCTATCAGAGCGGCTTACAAATTTTTTTTTTTAAGTAACAGCTATTTACACATCTACACTGTGTTAAACAGTTTCCAATGTGTGTTAGCTAATTGCCCCCACAAGCTGGGTACTCAATTTACTGACCCACGAAAGGATGGAAGGCTGAGTGAACCTTGGAGCCTGCTGGAATCGAATTTGCAAAGTGGTGGCTTGCAGTACTGGCATTTAACCACTGCGCCACCTGGGCTCCCAGAATGGGACCGAAGGCGGCTCACAACACATAAAAACAATTTAAAAAATACAACAGTTAAAAGATTAAAACCAATTTAAAGTGTTGCAGTGTAAAATTATATAAAAACATATAAAAGTTAAAAGAATGAAAATAATAAAACACCCCCCCCCCCCATAAAAGCCTCTGTTCCTGCAGCTACAAATTAAACGCCTGCTGGAATAAAAATGTATTTGCCTGCTGGTGAAAGGAGAGGGCCAGCCTAGCCTTCCGTGGAAGGATATTCCAAAGGATAGGAGCAACTAGTGAGAAGGCTCTCTCCCACGTCCTCACCCAAATTGGTAAAATGACCCAAATTGGTGCTGATTGGATTGCCATAATGATAATGAGGACAACAGCATAGAGAGTGGACAGCAGATCCTATGTATCTTTATAGTAGATGTTTATATAATTAGATATTTTTCCAGATGAAAAGCAGTGCACAAACATTCTGGCTTTCCATAACAACTTTTTATATTCCTTTTTAGAATGATGTTCCACATTAGTGGCAACTTGGGACTTCCATGTCAGTTGGATGGCAAATCCACTCCAGGTTTCATTCAGATTTTAGAGGGGCTATTTAAGGTGCTGAACACTACCCTAAACAAGTTTGGCAGCATGGACAACTCCTTTAAGTTTAGACTAAGAGCCAATGCAGATTCACTGGTTCAATGACACAGAAGCCTCCAGCTGATACCATCTCTCATAGTTGGAGATTGTATTTTTTAATAAACTATATTGCTGCCATGTTAGAAGAATGTATTGGATCAAACCAAAGGGTCACATAATGGCCAACCTAACACCGCAAAACTCTGTCGCAAGTATAAGGGCAATAGCCTCCTACATTGTTACTCACTATTCCTCCCAAGCAGCTGGTATTCTTCCCACTGAACATGGTTTGCATCAGAGTTTTGTAAAGCCATGATGGCTAGGGAGTTCTGGAAGTAGTAGTCCAGCCCCTCCAATCCCTTTCCAAGCTGTGGTTTTAGGTTCATAAAGCTATCAGTGGTGATAGTAGCTGACAGACCTACCATCACTAGATTTTTCTAATTTCCTCTTAAAGGAAGGTCCATAGCTCAGTGATAGAACACATGTGTTACATGCAGAAGGCTTCAGGTTCATTTTCTGGCCTCTCCAGGTACTGTTGGGAAAGGTATTGTTCCTGTAGGAAAGTCTGGAAACCTGCTTGCTGTGTTTATTTTATTTTATTTTAATATTTATATCCCACCCTTTATCATAGGATTTCAGGGCAGCATACAAATAAAACAATATGAAGAATTCAAAACAATTCTAGTTTAAAACAAGAAAACTAATTTAAACAGGGTAAAAGCATATCAAACAAGCCAATGAGTTAAAACTGGTTCTAAATGATAGATCATGTTGGATGATATGGCAACTTTCTTCCCTTCCTTCCCCTTATCTATTCAAAGACAACCATGTTAGTCTGGATCAGTATGCAGTGTTATAACACTAACCTCATGAGGGCTGTCTTGGCCAGTTTATCACATCTTCTTTCTGATTCCCAGCAGCATCCCACTACATTCCAATAACTCCTTCCACCATTCATATGGTTATCTACTTACCTTGGCTTTAGGCAACATCTTTCCTCCTGCCTTTGTCCCCCAAAGACCATTGCTAAAACTGAACTTGTTACCTCATCACCATACCCACAAGTTTTACATTTCTATTGCTATTCACACATACTACCTGCTCATTCACAGCTATAAAGGTCTGTTTGTAGGCACTTCACTCCATGTATCTAATTAAGTAGACTTAAGTCCATGAAAGCTTATGCTACCAATTTCTTTCTCTCAGGGGCTTACTACACTCTAAAGTAAAGCAGCAGTGCAACAGGAACATTCCGTCTTCTGTGCTACATTACTGCATGATGTTCTTCTGTTTTGGTCTCACCGGAGACCGAGGTAAAATGGTGTCTTTTTGCTAACCAGAAAAACTTGTTAGCAAAAAAAAGCAGTTTTACCTTCAACTCCCACAGGACCGGAATGCCAGAACATCAGAAGAATGGCAGCATCATGCAGTAAGGCAGCATAGAAGACAGAAACTTCCTGTGCATTGCTGCTTTATTTCAGAGTGTGGTAAGCCCCCCAGTTAGTCTCAAAGGTGCTACGAGATCCCTTTATCTATGTCTCAGTTGTCCAAATTTGGTAAGGTTTGCTCTTGTATTCAGACAGGCAGAACAAGCAACATTCTGCAGAGTGAGCTGCTGGCTCAGGCAACTGATCTCTGGACTTGAGACATGGTGATTCTGCAGTTAAATGAGAAATTGTAGTTTGAAAGACAGAGAGATTTATGCTTTACTATGTGATGCATTCTCTTAAAAATGATCAGTTCCAGAGTTCCTTGTACAATGGGCAGATGAGATGAACAGAGCGCCAAAATAATCAGAGACATCTGGGGCCCTTCCACACTGTACAGTTGTAGTGCTAGAATTAAAAGACATAGCCATGTTAGTCTGGAATGTCAGTATGCAAAGGGATCTTGTAATATCTTTTCAGATGGGGGACAAATATTGCGTCCCCATCTTGCCAGCTATTTCCTGCCCCACTATCATCCCTGTAGCAGTTTAAAATAAAAGTTTTCAGACCTACCTTAATCCCAGCATAAAAACTGTTTCCCTCCTCTGCGGCAGCCCAGGAGTGAATGCTGCTCTCATGGAGCTGAATTCACTTCCTGGAAAGGAAATCCTGTCCATTCTCGTGAGACGACGATCGCACGGGAAATTTAAAAAGAAAAAGAAAAATACATGTCAAAAAGAAAACCCAAGCACAGAAACACAATTAAAAAACACCCAACTAACCCGAGGAGGGTACAAAAATGGCTGTCACTTACCTGGATGCCCCAATTGCACCTGGAAGTGTTCGGCATGGACCTCCCAGTGACGCTGGCATCGCACCAGCGTAACAGGACGCTGTTTTACTCGCCCATGATTCCGTTACAGAAACAGAACAGGCAACCTATTGATGGCTTAGCCTGTCAATAAAAAGCAATGTGGGCAGAATGGAGGAGGCACGGGAGCAGGATGAGACAGGGATGTCACCTGAAAGAGAAGCCCTTTCGCGATCTCCTGGTGTCCCTGTCCTGGGGTATTAAGGTCATCTGATAATCTCCTGTCTAAGAGAAAGAACTTGGTAGCATAAGGATTCATAGACTTGTCTAGTTTCTCAGATGCAACATCTAAGCAGACTTAAGTCTATTAAAGCTTATGCTACCAACCTCATTAAGTTACTCTCAAAGGTGCTACAAGATCCCTTTGCATATGCTATTATTCACTTTGACTTCCCTGGCTTCATCCTATGGAATCCTAAAATTTGTGGTTTAGGAAGGGATATTTAGAATTCTTAGCCAAAGACAGTGGTTCTTAACCTTTTCTTTACCAGGGACCCTCTTTAAATATCTTTTGTTGCTGTGGACCCCCAAGACTTAGCTCAAGATTTAAAATACTAATACTAATAGAATTACACCATCCATTAATCCTTCCCTCAGAAGCACTGGAGGGGGAGGGAAGACTTTTCTCCTGCTTCTTCCTGCAAGTTTGTGGCTGGAGTGGATTGAATGGCAGGGCGCAGGCCAAGCCATCCAGCCGGCTTTTGACTTGTGTCCTGTCACATGGCCACTCCACTGCAGGGAGGAGGTGGGCCAAGCATCTTTCAAGTCTTTGCAGGACCCCCTTTGAGGACATTGCGGACCCCTGGGGGTCCACGGACCCCAGGTTAAGAACCACTGGTCTAGTGCTTCACCAAACTACAAACCCCAGGATTCCATAGAATGTAGCCATGATAGTTAAAGCTGAATCATAGAACTGTAATTGTGTAGTGTGAAAGGGTTCCAGATTGGTTCTAGGATTTGCTTTCTATGGATTGCAGAACTCCATTCACAAAAGGTATGTCTGTCTGTATTTTAGATAATCCTGCATGTATCCAAATTCACCACATTCATACTCTGTGCAGCATTTTCAGAGGACTGTTGTGGGAAAGAGGGGGGCAGGGATTTCTACTCCTAGCAATTCAGTTGTATGTGCCTAAATCTAGACTTTACCCATTAATCTCAGGAACATAGTATATCTGTTCTCACCCTTTAGCCTGTTCCAGACTGGTTCTTGTTATGTTCTTATAATATGACTGTTATGTGAACATTAATTTATGTCAATACCAGTCTGTACACCAAACAGTTTTTGTCTTTAATTTGGATTCCACAAAATCTTAAACAGCCGCCTATGTTGATTAAAATGAAGTTAGGCAGTCAAAATCACAGTAAAATAGAAAGTTTATTTTAAAAATGTGGTTATGAACATAAATGTAAGCAAAATAATGCTTGCTCCTATATGAAATAGGTGTGTATCATATCAATATTGTTAAATAATAGGCCATCCATTGACACAGGCATCCCACCCATAATGCCAGCATGGCTAAAAAGTAAAATAAAGCTATGAAATATAGAATAAAGTATTATGCTGAGCTCAGGAGAACAGCATGAAGCACAAATGTTTGTGAATTAAATGTGAGATTTTAATATAATTCTGATCAGGAGGGAATTTTAGGACATAATATGATATAACAAAAATGATAGATTCTTGAAAAAGTACATTAGAAGCAAGAAAGCTGCAGGAGAGCTGTTGTAGCTGTGACCATCAGGGAGTAAAATGTGCACTCAATGAAGATAGGAACACTGCAGAGAAAGTAAATGAATTCTTTGCTTCAGCTTTTGCTGCAAAAGGCATTGGAGAGAAACACACCTGAGCTATTCTTTTGAAGTGATAAATCTATAGAATTGCCACAAATTGATGTGTCAGGTTTTAGAGCAAATTGATAAAATGAACAGCAATAAGTCACCAGGAGCACCTGATATTCATCCTGGAGTTCTGAAAAAACTCAGATATGAAATTGCAAAACAACATTGTTTGCTATGTTGTAACCAATCGGTAAATCAGGGCCAGTATGCCAAAGGACTGAAAGGGAGCTAATAGGACACCAGTCACGTAAAAGTGATTTAGTGTTGTTCAGTGAATACCTCATTAAGGAACCTAAAAAAAAAAAAAAAAACCAACAAGACTACAGAACTAACAGTTCTCATATTCATTTGCACAGAATTAAGAAGTTTAATTCAGTCTTCCCCTCCCTGGTGCCTTCCAGATATGTTCAATAAGACTACATTTCCCATCATTCCCAGTGAGCACAGCCAACAGCACCAGGTGGTGGTAGGCTCATTGGAATACTCTGATAATGAAGATGGCTTGATGCAAAGTACAGTTGTCTCTCCACATTCACGGATTTGGCATTCACGGTTTTAAGTATTCACAGCTTGAAAATATTCTTAAAAATATAATAATCCAAAAAGCAAACCTTGATTTTGCCATCTTATATAAGGGACACCATTTTGCTATGCTATTGCATATAATGGGACTTGAGTATTCATGGATTTTGGTATTCATGGGGGTCCTGGAACCAAACCCCAGCAAATATGAAGGGACAACTGTACTGTAGTTGCAAAATGATGGAAAACAACGCAGATAGTTTTGATGTAGAAAATAAGACTGTCAGGAGGCTGAAAAGGCTCAAATAATGTGTATATGCAGATGATGGGGAAATAGGTAATGCTCATTTATGTGACTCCCAAACAGGTTCACTGATAACATGATGGGTGTCAGACTGGAATTCAGAAATGATAGAACTGGCCTGTTTGACCCAAATGCTAGTTTTTAAGAATTTTGCTGTTAGGTCAAACTGTTCCTGTTTTTGTCTCCACCTTGAAGAAGCTGAGCATTATCAGAGGACTTTATAATTACCATATTTTCCTGCTGAATACCTATTTATACATAAAAACCTCCCTAGGCTAGAAAGTTTGTTTGAACAAAAAACCCCTTAGCAGCTACACAGATACAGGGAAGAGCATAGATAAATGCAAATATAATGCAAATGCTGGAGCAGTTGCAAGGTAATATCCACAAAGCATAAGCGTGTTCTCTGCCCAAGGTGCACAATTTCAGCATTAGCAAATGGTATCTGTTTCTTTCTCTGGAATCTTTAAATTTAGGGTTTCTCCCTCCCCCTACGATTATTCCCCCACTCCGCAAATCTCTTTCAAAACTCTGGATCTCCTGAGAGAGCTGGAGGCTGTTAGCTGAGACAGAAAAACAGATCGCTGATGGAGTTTGATTTTCCTAGGTTCCTTTTAAAAACGCGTTAATGTTCCAGGCGATGAGTGAGAGGGCTATTCAATAATTAAAATAATATAAATTAGAGGGAACGAGTGGAACTTAAAAGCCATTTGCTGAGACAAAAAAGATTGAGTATGCGTGCTTCACTGGGGGATGGGTGGGGAGCAAGAGGGAAGGTATGAAAGAAGAGGAGGAGGAGGAGATGCTTTAACTTATTTGCTTTTAAATGACTTTTGAGGGTTTTAATTGTAATCTGAGCTAGTTTATTTTTTTTTTTTGAATGAAAAAAGCCCTGTACTGTTGGAATGAAGGATGGATACAAACTTCAAGCTGGAGCCTTAAATGGGCAGAATCCTTAGTGATGACTATAGGGTCTTTTTGCATGATACAAAAGCAGAACCAGCCCTACCATTAAGCGGAGTGAGGAAACCCACCTTGGGCAGCAGATGCTGGGAAACAGCAGTGGCAGCATCACAGCTGTTCTTCCTGAGCCTTCTCCTCTTCTTGGAGGAAGACAGAACTGTGCGCCCCCCTCCATCTTGTCCAGCACCTCCTACGCTGAGTGGGGGATCCTATCCTATAGCCATTGTAAAAGTAGAGTTGAACTGGCAGCTTGGTCAATTTCTGTACATGGAACAGATGTACGGGTAATCTTGTCCATTGCCTCAGGCAGGAAAATATCTTGGCCCAACATGGCACACAAGTGATCATAACCAAAGCATGAACCTTATGTATGGCAATGGCTACCCTCACTTGCAAGAGGCAAAGCCCTTTACAGGTGGTGTTAAAAGAATATTATCCTCACTGCCCTAGACAACCATAAGGGAAGCAGCTTACACAATCCTACCATGTCTTAGTTTGAGTCAGGATAGAACCTGTAGCAAACAAGGACCGGTCTGATGTCAAAAACGGCAGCAGTATTTGTGACTGCACTTCCTCCTTATCATGAAGAATTCAACAGTGGGCAACCTGTGTCCCTCCAAATGTTGTTGAAATGCAACTCCCATGATCCTTCGCCATTGCATAATCTGGCTAGAGCTGCTGGGGGCTGTGGTCCGACAACATCTGGACCTGTCAAAAGTGGCCTGTCCCTGATGTTCCCTCTGTCCTGACATCATTGCAACATGTATTATCCCAGTACCATTTGACATCATAGTATGCTGCTGCTGGGATTGACATCAGGATTCGAACTCTGTTGAGCTGGACATCCCACGGGAAGAGAGAACTTGAGAGTCAGCAGGGGACTGCTTTTTTTTGTTCTTTGTAAAGTGCAGATCTCCCCCAAATTCTTTAACCTCCCATTTTAAGACCCCTTTTCAAGAGGACATTTTCTGATGTGATTCCCATAACAAAATGTATCCAGTGCCATGCAATCAACATAGAATAGATGAAGCACCATCTCCCAAATGAGGCTGTGTGATCTGAGTCCTAAAGATCCTTATGGAGAGGTTTGAGACCCTCAGGCTCAAGGACAGCTATCAGTGAGTCTTGCCTCATGGTATATGTGTTACAGTGTGCACATGTGCACATGCATCTCACAAAGGCTTAACGAAGCCCTGAGAGGAAAAAAAAGAAACATCAACAATCTCATCATAAAGCTCACTACACAAGACTCATCCTGATGGGTAGCTGCTGAAATGCTGACACCTTTGCGTGATTTGTCAGTTTTCTTGAGATAAATTAGTCATCTTTAGTGGCTGCAGGACTGGCCTCTCACAAGCAAACGCAGAGAGACTTGTCAGCTTCTTGCTGTTTCAAAGTCCTTCACAGCCTTGCTCTACCACCCCTCATTTTTCTTACTTTTTACTTTGCAACCTTGCTTTTGCAATGCTTTTATCCAGGCCAGTGGCGTTATGATATGAAGCCTGAATGAAAATGCTGCTGAGGAGCCATTGACTGCTGAAAATTAGGAAAGCACCATTTTCAGCTGTTTGGTCTTGATTATAACCTAGGTCAACCTTTCCTAGTCTGCTGTCTTTCAGGCACTTTGGACTACAGCCTCCATTGCCACCTACCAAGTCACTGGGGATGATGGAAGTTGTAGTATAAAAGGAACTAGTTGTGGGAAAGTGGCTTGGCCCAAAGGAGAAATGTCTATGAATCCCATCCACCAAATTCTGGATTATAAAAGAGACAAAAAGAATAATGTGCAACAAGGCAATGTGATTTCATCTGTATTTTTTTTTTTTTACCAACCTTTCCCTGGCTGTTCTGGGCTTCAGTACTTGAACCTGTGGATTGCTTCAGGATTCAAAACTTTGCCAAGTTGTATGTGACCTTCAAGGTACATATTAGGAATGTACAAGTGATTCAGCCAAATCCCAAATAACAGAGTGAATTGAGCTGATTTGGGTCAATTTTTACTCCAGATTGGAACAATTCATTTCCAAGTTGGATCGGCATGGTTTCATGCACTTTAGACCAGCCTAGAGATAACAGACATTTTAAAAAAGTGGTAAAGAGAGTGTGTCTCCAACATGACCATATCAGGAAAACAGCAAGATGATATGATAGGATGGGAGAGACATTGGGCTTCCTTCACTGACAGCTCTGTTGTGTTATCTGGGGTAAGAATCTCATCAGCACTCTCCAATGACAGTATGTACAGGGTAAGGTTATGTTAGATTATTGAAATTATGTGATCAGTTATGTTCTCCCAACATCTTTGTGTTCTTTGTTAATAGTAAATGGTGAACGAGTTGTGGTGACAGGTGAGGAGTTGTTGACTGTCATCTGTGTTGGTCTTGCTGAGTTTTTTTTTTTAATTCTCTTGTTTTGCTGATTTTTAAAAAATTTATCTTGTTTTGTTGAATAACCTACCTTAAACTTTTCTACTTTAAACTAGTTTTTCCATTAATTTGTCTGTTCACTCAATCTTTCTGTGTTTGAAATAGAAAAAACTGATTCTCTCCACTCTGCCCCAGCTGCCCCTGTTGTGTTGGTTGTTAGGTGGAAGCCAGGCAGTTTGAGTAACCACAGAAAAGGCAGAACACTCTTTGGACCACTTTGTGGTGGGAGCAGATTCCAGGACTGTTATCTGCCTTCATTGTAAGTAGCAAATAAGTAAGGGTATAAAAAAACTCCCTTACAATGCCAGCAGTCTACTGCAACAGTTGAGTGGTCTTGTTCAGGGGAGAGGCAAATGGAAAAAAAAATCTCAATAGCCAGGGGCAAGACTCCTAGAAGAAGAACAAAGAGTGGTTATAGCAGCAGCTCTCAGTCTCTCCTTTCCACCAGGGGCTTTGGTGGGAAACTCTGTAAAATATCCTGTGAGGGACTATGGGGCCATGAAAGGAAAGTTTTCAGCTCAAGCCCAGATCACCAACTGTCTTAAGAGGGAGCAAGGGAATTAATTATCAGGGAGATCTCACCAGTTTGACTGCTCAGGCAAACTTTCATCACCCACCACTTCCTTATGCTATGTCACTGAATCTCACCATTTGGCTTGCTGGTAAAATAAAAGTACCTTCTCTTCAAGTACGCTGTCATTTTATTACCATTGTTATTACCATTATCATGTATTTTAATTAAACCTTTACAGACGCTACCTGATGCTCTGGAGGAAGCAATGTCAGGACAAAAACAAGATTAAATGAATTGCCAAGACTGAGCAGTCAACAACAACTTTTGATTTTTTTAAACAACAAATTTGATGAGTGCCTACCACAAACAAACAAACAAACCTAGGGTCATCTGTGTAAAACTGGGCTAGATTTATTGCCTCTATAGGATCTAGCATGTGCCAAATTCAAGATGGATGGGGTAAAAAAAAAAGTCTAAAAGGTTAGAACCTTTCGGTTTTCCACTGTGAGTAAATTGTGTGGTGGCGGCAACAGGGGGCAGCGGATTAGTGATCTAGACTCCTGAATTTCAGTTGGAATGTGAATATTTTCATATTTGAATGTCTTGAGTCTAGCTCAGGGAGGGGAACATTCTTGTGGGATCCAGGCTTCCCAGGGGTCATTCCCCCACCCCCCAAAAATATTTTTTTTATTTTTTTTTTTTGCTCCAGAATGCTTCCAAACTCAGTCTAGGGGATATGGTGGGCATTTTCTGTCAGAGGATGATAGGACACTCTATCCCCAGCAGAAGCCAAACAACAACAACAACAACAACAACAACAAAAACCCACCTATCTCAGCAGACTCAGTAGCAACCCGTTCCCAAGAATACTCACACACAGAGTGTTTGACATCCAAATAAGCAGGAGGCACTTTTATCTTCAAAGTCAAACAGCTGCAATATATACAAATACAGTTGTCCCTCCACATTCACGGATTTGGCATTCACGGATTTAAGTGTTCATGGCTTGAAAATATTCTTTAAAAAATAATAATCCAAAAAGCAAACCTTGATTTTGCCATCTTATATAAGGGACACCATTTTGCTATGCCATTGCATATAATGGGACTTGAGTATTCACGGATTTGGGTATTCACGGGGGGTCCTGGAACCAAACCCCAGCGAATGTGAAGGGACAACTGTATTTACAATTGAAGGAGAAACTGCTTCACCAGGCCTAGGCATTCACAGGAAGATAAGAGAGGAGGAAGTGAGCTCTGTTCTGAGCTCTCCCATATATACATCTACAGGACATTGCCCTCTAGTGGCCTGACTAGGCATGACTTGGTAGTTCATGCAGTCAGCCATTATGACTCAGCATGGTTCTGCAGTTGTTCGGCCATTTTATAATGGAGTTCAGTCTCTAACTCCTGACATTTTCACCATGTTTGGAAGCTCCCTGAAACTCCCAGGGGTCAAAAATCTTTTTGCTACTTTTTTTAAAAAAAATTGTTTTGTCCTGAAATGTCACAAAATATCCACTGGGGGTGTGTGAGGGACACATTTCCACCAAATGTTGGGCCCCCTGGCCAATTTAGGCCAGAAGAAGCCTTTTTTGAAACAGGGAAGTGAACAGGAAATAACTTCTGATCATATCCTGTTTGGGCTTAAAATGGCTCAGGAGCTCTGGTGGCAGAGTGGTTAAATGTTGGTATTGCAGCCACAAAGGTTGTGAGTTCGATACTATTGGGCTTCAAGGTTGGCTCATCCTTCCATCCTTCCGTAGGTCAGTAAAATGAGTACCCAGCTTGTTGAGGACAGCTAGCTAACACACATTGTAAACTGCTTAGGGGGTGCTTTGGCACTGTCTGAGAAAGCAGCTAGATGCTGGCAAAGTAGAAACAAACAGCAAAATCTGGGAAGGTATCCAGCTGTTAATTAGCACAAAGGAATGGAAACACAGTCCTGCAGAGATTTAGTCCTGCAACAGAGTCCAAAAAGTCAGGGGTTTATGGCAGTCAGCGTGGGTCAAAATAAGTCTGTGGATCAACAGGATCAGGCAACAGCATAGTCAGGAACAATCCAAGGTCTAAGCATGAATCAAGGCAACTGGAAGCAAGGCAACCAGAAGCAAGGCAACAGGAACACAGAGTCAAAGACAACCAGCAGGAAGCTTTCACCAGAAAGATCAGTTGATCTCTCACAAAGCCTCCATGGCTCCCCAAAGCATATATATAGCAATCAAGGCTGTCAGAACTCTGGCATGGGCTTTGTATAGATAGTTAGCTCAAATGTATTGTTGCTGCTAGGCCGTAGTTAGCATGCCAGAGCCTGACATGAGTAGAGAGCATGCTAGCAGCTCGGGTGCCGGGTTAGAGCTTCTGAGTGTGCTATCTGTAGCTGGAGCTTGAAGGCTGTCTGGCCAATTATGTTTTTGGAAAGTACGGAGGGAGGTTGGGAGGATGGTACAGAATGGAATGCTCTCATGAACAATTTGCCGGTGTGAGTGATGTAATTGAAACTTAGCTTTTCTATTATCTTCTGAGTTCTGGTGTGAAACGCTAGAACTATCTATGCAATGAACCTGAATGCTTCTATTCTTGATCCAATAAATCCTTTCTGATCAATGGATATTGTCTCAGCATGTGAGCATTAGCAGAGTCATCACAAAGGCTTTGGAGATTTTCAGATGGGGGACCCCCCCCCCGTGGAGATCAGGAGAAAAATGGGGCTGCTCCGCTGCCAGTGCTACGTTTCACCCCCCCCCCATCCTTCTCCCAATCTCCATTTGTTCTCCCTCCGTCCTGCTTTCATTTTCCTTCTGCAATTTTTTACTAACGGAAGTTTCTGTTAGTAAAAAATAGCATAAAATCGTGGAAGGATAATGAAAGCAGGATGGAGGGAGAACAAATGGAGATTGGGAGAAGGATGGGGGCATGTGAAATGGAGCACTGGCAGCGGAACAGCCCCGTTTCTCTCCTGCTCTCCACAGGGTTTTTTCCCCCCCGTCTGAAAATCTCCTTTGTCAGGTGCTCCTTGAGGAGCCAGTGTTTCTGATAAAGCCTCAACGACCTTGTTTGAGCTTCCTTTTGAGATCTCTGCTGGCTGAATGATGGTGGAGATAAGTCTGTCTCCTCTTCCTCTTCCTTATCTGAATGGGCAGGGCTCTCTACTGGGACTGGTGCCAACCCACTAGGACCAGGCTCTTCTTCTGCTTGAGCCTCCAGGTTGGCAGTATTCACTGCTGTCACCTGTGCCAGGGTTCATAGGGCGGTTCCCTGCCATGTCCTCCTCCTCCTCTGATTCCATATCTTCATCAGACTCATGGGGCATGACAGATACTGATAAGCAGTATAGAAATATAAATGCTATTGCTATTGCTATCAGGGAGGCCCCCAAACATGTTAAAAATGCCCCCAAAACTTGTTGAAAACACCCTAGATGGTGTTTTGAGGCCATTTATTTTATTTTATTTTATTTTTTGCAGGAGTAAATGTATTGTAGAGGGGTGGCCCTCCAAGGTCTCCTGGGGGACTAATGAGACCCCCTAGCCTTCCACAGTTGCCCACCCCTGGTCTGGATTGATCCAACCCAGAGAACTGTATTGGGCTTCAAATTGAATTGCCCCACCCCATGTATATCCCTAGTTGCATTTATCTAAGCTGAGTTTTTTTTCAAAGGGAGTGCTGGAAGTAAAGAAATAAAGTAAAGGAATCCACTGGGACAGAGCTAATGTTTGCTTGTTTCGTTCATGCCCGTTTAGCCTGTGATGATAAAAGGGCCATTTATGTAGATGGAAAAATTGGTCTAAGAAGCAATTCAAAAATAAAACAGAGAGGAGAACTGGGGAGAAAATGTGCTTCTTAATTGAACTGTAAAAACCAATAAACAAAAGCCCCAGTTGTTGTGCAGCTAAAAGGGTGATCCTAAAGAGGTAACTTCCTTCTTTGTTCCAGGGAGAATCTTTTGTGGTGATTTAATTAAAAAACACAAGATGATGGGTATGCACATGTGTATGTGTGTTTTGTAATGGAATTTTGTGCATCCAGAGCTTATCCATGGCATTTCACAAGTTGTATCCTGTGCTTCCCCCAAAGAAGCTATTTTTTTGTTTGTTTGCTTCCTTGTTTTCTCTCTCTCAGTAGAATTAATTGTCTGAAGATAGAAGGGCGGGAGGCATCAAGGTAGGGAAAAGAGGTAGACTGATGGCCACACTAAATGCTTTGCTAAAGGCATATATGTCTTTTGGGTGTTCTGTAACTGCTTTAAAACAACAATCATGTGGGCTGCAAACTAGTTGAATACAGTGTCTTGCATAGGTATTCACCACCCCCCTTGCCTTTTCTATATTTTCTTGTATTACAACGTGGAATTGATTTACCTGGCATTGTGAAGGTGCAAACTATTTTTTAATGTGGTACGAACATTAAACAGACAAAAACAAACTGGCACTTACTGGTTGCATATGCATTTATCCCCTTTACCTACATGCGGTCTGGTGCAACTTACTGTCTCCATAAATCAAATAAATAGTTGGACACTGTCCATCTGTGTGCTGTTTCAGAGTCTCAGATCAAGACACATGTTTCTGGAAAGTCCCAGAGTTTGTTGAAGAATGCATCTAAACAACATCATGAAGACCAAGGAGTTATCAAAACAAGTCTGGTATCAAATTGTGTAGAAGCAACAAATGGTTATTAAAAAGCCACACAAACTAGGAGTAAGAAAAGGGATCTTTTAGCACCTTTGAGACTAACTGAGAGAGAAAATGGTAGCATAAACTTTTGTAAACTTAGGACTTTATCAGACAAGCCCCAACAAACATTCTTTTGCCACCATGTTTTGAAGCATTTTTCTGCCAGCAAAAGAACCCCTTTAACCATACATACCTGTAAAAGCATGAAAAATCAGCCCCAGCATTCCTGGAGCATGAACGGAGCTCTGTTTACTTCCACGTTCGTGATCTCAGCGATTCTTACAAGACAACGCAAGTGTGGTAAAAATAAAAAATACAGTAAAATAAAGACACAAAACATTCACACAAGCACAGAAACACACTGTAAAACTTAAAAGTAAACTGGGACGGTTCATAAAAAGAGTGTCCCCTACCTGGCTTTCACATTCTCACCCAGATGTGTTCTGGTGGGACCGCCCATTGATGATGCAATCACGAGAGGACAATGGCGCATCTTTTCAAATGCTTGCACTACTGGCAAAAAACAGCAACACAGGAGATCTATTGAACGCTTGACCCATCAATAAAAAATAATGCCTTTTTTGTCACACTACAGCTTGCTGGAGTCTGTCTGTGCTCAGGAAACCAGCCAGCAATCAGGTTAGCAGAGTAGCAAAAACTTGGTCCAGATGCTTCCAGCATGTTCAATGTTCAATGAGTAGATGGACACACTTAGTGTCTAAAAACTAACAGTCTTTATTGTTTACATCCGAAACTGCAAACAAAACCATTGCTCTAATAGCTAAGCTTACAGTTAGCAGTCAGTCAAAGAGGTCAGTTAAAGAAGTGAAGTGGGCTGCCTTGCACCATGACTTATATAGGGTTTCCTTGCTGTTCTAGCAAGTTCTAGCAACTCCCCTTCATTCAATTGGTGACTGGTGACATCATCTGACATTATCCCAAGCCTGTTATATCCCTTCTATTAGTTATACTGAGATAAGAGGGCAGAAAAACATCAACTGTCTAGTTAACTGCATAGCTGGTTAACCTTCAGCTTTGTCCTCTACAGATAAATAGAATACAGTCATCCCTTCATATTTGCAGGGGTTAGGGCCACCAGACGCCCACGAATGTGAAAAAACAACAAATAACAATTGGCCCTCTCCTGGGCCTTCACTTCCCCCACAAAGGGAGGGAAGGCCCAGCAGAGGGGCAATTTAAGAGGCTTTGCCTCATCCCCCCATGCTTGCCTGGGTCTTCACTCCCTTTCCAAGGGAAGCAAAGACCCAGGGAAGCACAGGGGGTGAGGGAAAACCTCTCAAACTGGCTGTCTGCTGGGCTTTCACTCTCCCCACAAAAGGAGCAAAAGCCCAGCAGAGGGGTGATTTAAGAGGCTTTGCCTCACCCCCCCCCATGCTTGCCTGGGTTTTTGCTCCCTTTCCAAGGGAAGCGAAGACCCAGGCAAGCGCGGGGGGGGACCTCTCAAACCACGAATAATCAAAACCGCGAATATCAAAGCCACGAATGTGAAGGGACAACTGTATATGGTATGTCTTTATGACATAAATTTCCAAGGGCTACACCCTAACATTCAGAACCCTAACATTTTTCTCCAGACAAAATCGCAAAAGCACAACGTAATCTGGTATGCACACCCTTTCCTATTAATTTGGTGTCGTTTTGATGCCATTTTTGCCACATCTGATAAAGTCCTGAGTCTACTTCCTCAACATCTTCCTGTCATCTGAGGAAGTAGACTAAGTCTATGAAAGCTTATGCTACAATTTTCTCTCTCAGTTAGTCTCAAAGGTGCTACAAGATCCCTGTGCTTACTGATATTCCAGACTAACATGGCTATGTCTTTGAATTCTTACAAACTATGACCATCCTTTGGACCACCATTAAAACTGCTATTACAATATGAAAAGAATATTGCTTAAATGCAGCTCTGCCTAGGGAAGGCTCTCTAACAAAACTCAGTGACCAGGTAAGGAGGGTATTAGTCAGAGAAGCAAGCAGGAGGCCTGTGGTAACAGTAAAAGAGCTGGAGAGAGCAGCAGCTGAGATAGGAGAAATTATCCATCATGGGACAACTATCACTCAGGCACTGCACAAAGATGGGATTTATGGAAAAATTCAAGTAAGCCAGGGAGGGTACAAAAAATGTGTCACTTACCTTGTTGTCCCGATCGCACCTGGAAGTGTTTGGCACGGACCTCCCACTGATGCTGGCATCACGCTAGCATAATGGGGCACCTTTTTACTCACCTGTCATTCCATCATAGAAATGGAATGGGCAATCTATTTATGGCTTATCCTGTGAATTAAAAGAAATGATGGTGGAACGGGACCAGCACAGGAGCATAACAAGACGGGAACGACAGCGTCTGAAATTCAAGCCCATTTGCGATCTCCTGGCGTCATTGTCATGTCATATTAAGGGTGTCTGATAATCTCCCTCTATTCACTTCTGGAATTAGTTTTTGGCTGAAAAGCCAGCAGTACAGCCTGTACTCAACCTGCCACTTATATAATGCACATTCACTATTGGTGTGTGTACAAGTGTTTCCTGATATGATTTCAAGTGAAACATGTTCTTCTGTACTGGCTAGGTTCCACAGTTCTCATGGCCATCCCAAGACATTGTGAGTGCAGCAGAGCAGCAAAAGCTGCTTTTCTCCCCCCCCCCCCGCCCTGGGTCATGATACCCATTATCTGGTACCTAAAGCAGCTGCCTCATGGTTATCGCTGAGAGAGCTGATTAGACAGCACTTGTGTCAGCCATGAAGTCACTCCTCATGAAGTGAGTGATCTAGTTGAGCAGTTTTGAAAGCATTATTCTTAAAATAGTAGAGAACTGGCTGTTGCTGAGTAAATTAATTAAGTGAGCATCATATGTCTTGGAGCTTTCAGTTATGTGAAATATGTGGGTTGGGGGTTGGAGGGGGGGAAACTGAGTAATGTTCCTTTGTGTGAGGGTAGGGATGTTACAAATATGTTTGTCTTACATTCTAGGCCAGATGTGGTCAACTGCAAAGGAACCTTTTTTTCACCCCTTGAGTTCTCCAGCAAGCTGCACTGGCATACCAAAGCTCCCTCCAAAAGGCTCAAAACTGTTGCAAAATGGAGTGGGTTTCCCCCCCCCATATCTTAAAAACCCCCAAATTAGCTGAAAATTAGCTGAAATTGGAACAGAAAGTGAGCAATGTCATTTTCAATTTTGATTTTGGTCAAGTTTGTGATCTTTTTTGTGTGTGTGGGGGTACTAGCATGGTTGTAAGGTTTTTGGGGGAGCTTGTGGGGGTCAGGAGAGCAACCCTCCCATTGGTGGATGGGGGGAATCACACATATTTTAATTATTTCAGGGGCCCTGGGAGATTGGGGGCAGCATGGGTTACATCTTGGGCCCCAAGAGCAGCATGCACACTTTACCCATGCTCTGTTCAAGGACATAGGCCTCCAGAGAGGCCTAAGAAATATGAATATCTCACTAGTAGTGAGGGCCACTATCCCCCATATTTTTGTATGTCTGCACATGAAAATTGCTGGCTGCACATGGAAAATTGTTGGAAATGAAAACAATTTCCTTTAATCTAGTTCTATTTTCACAATCCTTTCCTGCCCCCTCCCTTCTCAAAGGACATGGAATACTGTCAGATTACACAAGATTTGGGATTTCCACGATCTCCCTATTAGTACAGATTAACCAGGAAGAAGTGTAAATAAATATGAATTCTGAGATGCAGAGAGAAAACTTAAAATACGTATTATCCATGTAGACCAGTACTTAAGCATACAGAAATGTCATTATAGGAGATTAAGCAGGATCCTTGAACAAAGGGGTTGGGGAAGATTTATTGTCTGAAAGATGTAATTCAATGGATTTTCCTAAAAGTGAAGCTCTAGCAATCTGTCATATCCTTTATTATGTGCAGGAATTGGGTTATTGTTTCACTGGTGGACTTCTCATGGAGACACGTGGCTTTGGGAATGAGCCAAAGTAATACAGAATAAATGTGTGGATATAATCTTGGTTGTTCCCAAAGATACTTGTGTGAAGTAAGATTTTCACACTGACACTAGCATTTCATATGGCTTGGGCCCGGTGTATCTGGTGGAATGTATCTTCTATGACCCTGCCCAGGCTCTAACATTTTGAAGGGCTGTTCTTGGTCTCATGACCTTCACAGGCATGTCAGATGGGAATATGAGAGTGGATATTCTTGGTGTCTGCTCCCATGCTTTGGGAACTCCTGCCCTAGGGGAGGTTAAGATGGCTCTTCCTTTGTTGTCCTTCCATGGCAGAACCCCCCCCCCCACACATTTTTTTTTACTCTAACAGGCTTTTAGGAAATTACTGCAAAGGCTTTTAATAGTATGCTGTTTTATTGACTTTTATATCTTGTGTTTTTAACAGATGTGCTTAAGAGGTTTTAATTCTATGTTAGTTTAACTACATTTTAACAACAATGTTTTGAATATTTCTACTTACATCTTTGTGCTTTTATCTGTTTTTGTCTTAATTTCTTTAAGTTGTCTAGAGTCCCAGGATTTTTTTGGGGGAAAGCAGGATATAAATAGATGATGATGATGATGATGTCAGATGTTCTCCAGTTCTGAATTGTTTATTATAAGAGACTCATTTTCTACATGTATCTGATTTCAAATAACACTGGGCCAATGGAGGTATGGACTATGTATTTTATTATAGCTAGTTGGCTCTTACTAAAAATAAAAATAAAAATAAAAAAAAAATAAAAATTAAAAAAAAAAAAAAGGGGGCCTGGGCCTGAACATGGCTTTGGGCAGAAGCTGGATGTAGCCTTGGGACCATGCATTTCCCACCCCTTGTACTAACTACAAGGTTGGAAGAATCAAAAACTGTCATTTGCCACACGAGGGGTTGAAGAACTTACCTGTTCTTTCTACAAATAGATGTTCAACTGCCATCAGTTATGGTGATATTTGCACTATAACTCATATCAAACAAGACAATGGCTTGTTGCTGGAAGTGGTTGTCTACATATCTTTTGCAAATATCTTCTGAAATGTTGCCAGCATAAATATTTTTCGGAATATTTGCCAGCATTCATAGATAGTATTTGTACAGTCCTGAGTGTGTTATTTGTTCCTTCAGATCACATTATGAATAGACAGGGGGCTTGTCGACATTGGCCAAAAAAATATGGACCCACCCCAAATCTGGTGCTGGCAGTGCAGACAACATACAACTATTTCTGGGGAGAACCACTTTTTTTTTTTAACTCTTAACCCAACTTTGCTCCAAACTAAGCAAAGTCAGGGAAAACTCCGTGGTTTCCCAGAAACTCTGGAGTGACCTTGGGTTCTTTTGCTGTCTGGACAGCTGGACTGAGTCTGATTCAACCTGATCCAGTTGTCCACTTGCAAACATGGCACCATCTCTCTTACCCTGCACTGAGCAGCACAGGGAAGGAATAGATCCCCATCGGAGCTGCCACCTCACCAGCCAAACAGCTCCCTGTAAGAGCCTGGCTGGCATCATCACTTCTACTGAGGTCAGAATGAGGTGCCCAGACATATGATCAACAAGGAGGGGGTTGCTCTACCCCTTCCTCATTGATTGCATGGGCACCCTGTTCTGACCTCAGCAGAAGCAATGATACCAGCCAGGCTCTCACAGGGAGCTGCTTGGCTGGTGAGGTGGTAGCAGTGGCTTCAAAAACAGTAAATGGGGCAGCAGGGCCGATGTGGTGTCAGCCAGATTGGCCTATATGGACAACAATGTACTGTTGCACCAGATTTGGCCCAGGGCATGTGGCTGCCATTGTGGCTGATCTGGAGCATAATGCTCAAGACTGGCCCCGGATTTAAGCAGCCAGTGTAGACCCCAGAGTGGTGTTGTTGTTGTTTTTTTTTTTTTTTTGGCAATTTAAAAGTGCTTATTATAACAACAGACACATTTTATTTGTCTTCTGGTTTGTTGAAGCAGTAGGTCAAGCAACACTTGCCACAGTAATGCCTGTCAAAGTAGCTAGTCATGAACACTTTTGAGCCCAGAGTAGTTTTTGGTGGTATTTGAAGTCTATGTTATGGGTAGATGGGACGCCATTTAGGCCTCTATCTCTATGATTACTCCACCATGGCTCCGGAATGGATCCATTCTGGTATGTGTAGCCGGCATTATGTCGATCTGGGGCAGCTCTGGAGCATAATGCTCTGGGCTGGCCCCAGATTACAGCAGCAGTGTAGATGCACCCTTAGTAACTGCAGTTGTGTATAGGCTTTGAAGATGCAAATAAAATATTGGAAATTCTTTACCTACTAAACCTTGGAAATAATTTGTTACAAATTACTAGTTAGGTATAATCAATTTCTTTCCCAACAACAAAAGCATAACTGGATTTTTTTGTTATATTGCGAACTTCTATAGTTCCAGGGATGTGACTTCACTAAATGGTGAAGGAGAAACATCACACGGTTCAAGTGCTGATTCATGCTGTGCCTTGTGCTGTTTGCTCATATCCTGTCCTGGGTGTGGAGACTATAAGAAGATGTGTGTGTTTTCTGCAGGTCCACAGGTTATAATTACAGATGTTTTGCAAAAAAGGTAACTATTTTTGTTACCTGTGAGAAATTGAAAAGTAAACTCTCACTTCTACAAATTGTAACAAGTAACTTCTCTTTGAAAGTAGAACTGCAAATAATTATTGTCCAAAAATAACTTTCCAAACTCTGCCAAACTCGTTACCATGTGGCTGAAAGAGACTTTAAATCTTGGACCTAAAATAGTGTTCCAAGTGCAGAATACTATGAGTAGGAGTAATTTTCTCTTCCCTCACCGGGGCTTGGCAGATGACGGGCTGTGGCTTCCTGAACATGTTCTTTGAAATACCCTAGAAACCTTGCAGAACAACCTACAGGCTTCAGGCAGAACAAGCCACTTAATTCAGAGTGAGCTACGTGTGCACATTGCTATTGCAAGCCATTAGGTTTCTCCCTGAAGCTGGATGGGATTGTTTACTTTGCATCAGACTTAGCTGCATTTTCATTTGAGAGACAGTGATGATATTGGCATTTTAATGTGCTGTCCTGGCTTTCATCTTCTTCCTCATTTAGTTTAGAGGCAATGTTGCAAGCTCCTTTGATGGCAGAATGAATATCCTCCAGGGGGTACTGCAGTCACGTCTTCACTTTCAGCCCATCTGGCCATGCTTATGTTGTTCCATTTGCCAGAAATGAAACTCTCATTTTGGATCAGAGTACCCATATCAAAGTTAGAAAATGAGGGTTTAATCCACAGATCTGGATGGCTCACTTCCTCTGGGCCACCCTGCTGTACAACTGAGGATGACACCCTTCCCTAGCTCATAAACAGTTTGCTGGGTGTTGGAATGTTCCGTTGTGGAGTGCATACACAGCTGCTGCATCCATGGTTGTATTCGTGAGGACAGAAGGCCATATGTCAAGATGAAGACATATCCCAACCTGGAGTCACAGGCCTAGAAAGTTAAGTCCATCTCCCATTCCTAGTAGTCAGGCCCAGATTACAATTTTCAGTCCATAGCCTGGTTGTAGAGTCCCCCAAAGAGTGCCTTCTCTTAGTACTCCCCACTTGCTGCAGGCCTTCCTTTACTTTGGTAACAACTGATTAATCTGTAGGATACTCTCCACAGAACACATTCCTCTTTTCTAATATATGCATGTTGGAACATACTGAGCATGCTTAATTTAGGAATTTTATGTCACTGCTATTATACAATGTGCATTTAATTCTGCCATATTACCTAGTTGCCTGGATTTTAAACAAAATCTAGGCATGCCACCTGATGCCTGTTCGTACCAGGATTTCCATTTTTTTTAAAAAATTGTGTAACCACTAATTGAATCTGACTTGGGTGACAGTGCAGGGGCTTATGGGAGAGCCCGAGCAGGCATCTTTCCCGTCCCCTCCCTCAACTGATATCAACAGATAGAGAGGTAGGATTTCCAGATCTCAGGTCCTGGGCTGTCTTCTCTAGTTCTCAGAGTAAGGAATCTGAGGGTGAGAGCACTGCCTTGAAATGTGTGTGTATGCATATTCTTCTTTACTTATACATGGTGTTTTTTCTTTTAATGGTATGTTCTGTGTAGCTTTGGTAATCCTTAATTTACTGTGCCTGATGACATCACCAAGGCATGCCCCTTGCAACATTAACCTGATAACATCACCAGGGTTCCCCTCCTGTGAGATCACAACAGGTCATTCCTAGGTCTCAGGATTTGACCTTAAATCTCGGGTGTGGGCTAGTCCAGAACCCTAGGACATGTTTCAAAAGCATCCAAAAGGCCAAGAGGACAGGAGGAGGAAGAGACAGAGGGCACATGTGTGCATGGCAGAGCTAGCCAAGTGGCAGCAGCAAAAGTAAACATGTAGTAGGCAGCCCAAACCCTGGAAGCAGCTGAGCATCACAGAGTTCAAACAGTCTGCCCACTGTGGTGGTATCTCTGTGTGTGGGAGTGAGATAGAGAGAGAGAAATAGGACTTTATCAAGCTAGCCTCTAAAAACCTTCTTTTGTTTGCATAATTAAATCCATTTTTATGCTGACAAAAGAATGCCTCCCACCACACTTACCTTTATCTCCCAGCAAAGACTTCCCTGGCAATGAAGAGGAAGTGACCGGAGCTCCATTCACTTCCTTGTTCAAAATCTTGCGGATTCTTGTGAGACTTTATCGTGCAGGAAATTCAAAAATAAAACCAAAAATAATACACAAAAAGTTTTTAAAAGGAAATAAACACACTTAAACACTTCCAAGTAACCCAGGGAGCGTCATAAAAAGTGTGTCACTTACCTGGATGTCACGATCTCACCTGGAAGTGTTTGTGCCGGACTGGCCATTCATGCTGCATTCACATGAGTTAAATGGCACGAGGTTTCACACACCGGCAATGCCAGTACTAAAGCACCATGGGAGATCAGTTGACGGTTTCAGTCGTCAATAAAACAGTATGTGTTTTGGCCAGGACATAAATGCAAAAGGGTGGTGCCATCTAATATGTGTGCCCTTTCACATTTATGTGGCATAGTTATGACACCGTATTTAGTGCACCTGATAAAGTCCATAGAAAGATAGAGATAAATAGACAGAGAGAAGGTTTTGCTCTTTAACTCAACCAGCCAAGGCTGCCAGATGCAAATCCTACTACTGTTTGGGGTGGGAACTTGGAGGGGACTACAGCTTAGGACAGGGTGGTGGCAGAGCAGCTCAGCCCAGCAGTGTTAGGGTTGCTGCAGTTGCTGCTGGACCGGGATGTGTTTTGATACCTTCAGCCCCAGCCTGCCCAGGTATTTATAGAAAAGAGTTTGTGTGTACTCATACATTGCTGGCCTGTGTTTTGGACCCTTCTGTTATCTTACGAAGGGAACGGTCAGGATGGCAGCAGCAAAGTAGTGGTGTAGCAATGATGACTGCTGAAGCTGTTGCTTGATGACAGTTGCTGGAGCCTGGAGAGTGCTTTGAGTGATGGGTGTGTGGGTGCGTTTATTCATGTATGTGAATGAGTGAGATGGGACAGGAGTGTTGGTACTCTTCTTTTCCAGCCTCTAATAGTAAACATATGTAAATGAAAAGGAGGAAGGGAGGGGGGAAAGGCATGTAGCAGCACCTGTAAGACTAACTGGTTTTGATTTTAGCATGAACTTTCATGCTACTTCTTCAGATGCAGTACAGAGTGGTATCAAAGCCTCAAATTAAAAAGTATATTTATATAGTTGTGGGAGTGGGATAGAAAATAATAGGACCTAGAAAGCTGCAAATCATGGCCCTTGCCTTAAATTTTCAAAGAGCTGAAAGAGGTGATACAGGTCTTTCAGATCTTTACAGTGGCCAGTTAGTGTGAATGTGTGAAAGCATTGAATCTGCTTACCCAAGATAACCTGGCAAGCAACATGACCAAGCAGGGATTTGAACAAGGGTCTCCCTGTTTCAAGTCCAGCACTCTAATAATTACACTGTACCGGATCTCTTGGATCATATTTGACAACGTAAGTGGTAGCAAGGTTGAAGCACAGTGGAAGAAAAAAAGGGCAACAGTTAATGTGTATAATCTACATATTGTGCAAATTTTCACAATAGGCAAAGTAGGTATCTGGATTTGAAGAACAGGTGTATGCCATCCCAGATATAGCTCATGTTGTTTTATTCTGATGGTTTTAGAGTTCATTTTTATATTGTCAAGAGCCCTCCATTTTTGAGTTTGAAAGTAATCTCATAATTTATTAGAAAAGATTCAAATATTTTCATCTTTGAAATGTTTGCCATTGGTGAGTGCTGCTGTCACCCTCATGAACTTCAGCTAATGTGGCACTCAGTCCTGATTTTGAATAGTGTAGATGAGGATATTGATTAGACTCCAGATTTGCCACTAAATAGATGTACGGATCCCTTAATGTCTATATTTCCTTAGAGTGCACGGTGCTATTTAAGGCATTTTTGTTCCCACTGCAGCTGGGGAATTAAAAGTGTGGCCAAAATGACATTGTTCTCCCACCTGAGGAGATGACATTATTTCTGGGAACAGAGAAGGAACATGACTGAGGAACAACAGCTCTCCTTTAAAAAACAAAAAACAAAAGCGATTATAGCGTCTGATTTATCACCCTAGTAAGTTAAAAATGAAAAGAATGTAAATCCCATTTCATGTTGCCACTGACCTTTAAGCTCAGAGCTTGATTTTACTCTTTGGACTCATAAGCAACATAATCTGTGCACTGTTTCCTCCTGCCAACCTCCAATTTTTTTCCTAGGGTCACATGCTGAATCACAGACATCTATTGGCAGTAACTATCCAGTTTTACAATGCATCACAGTGGTTGATTATCAATCTGCATGATACATGTCGCTAGTGACATATTCATTGCCCATCACATCCTAGCCTTCCATTAAAAAAAAAAAAGTCACATGGACTTCAATTATAAATGTACAATGCTAGCCCCATCCATGGCCATGCAAACCTACCATGTGGGCAGGTAAGCTGCAGCTTATTGTAACTGCACATGGAGAGGGGATTTGTCATCTGAATTTCAAAATGTCATCATGCGTTTTCTTTGTAACCTGCTGTTTTCCTAATCTAAAGCTGTTTTCTGTTTACCACTTAGGAAATGTGGTGGTGTTAACTATATACAGTACATGTGTCACAATGCTTAGGATGCCTTTCTGATATTCTTAATGGCTGTTGTAAAGGAGGGGACAGGGAAAGTAATTAATGTGCAAAGTAGGGGGCTGTAATAGAAAAAAGGGGAAGAGCAAACCTCAAAAAGCCAAATGAATACTGAGCGTGCTCAGTGGAAGGCTGCCTGATGGGGTGGGGAGGTAATGGAACATGGTGGTAGCAGAGACAGGGCCATTAATATGGTAGAGTTTTCTCTAAAGGTGACCTAGTTGGCTGGCATTCCATGTGGCCAAGTTTTGTTATTAGGTATTTGCTGGTTGCCTTAAATTCAAGCTATTACACTTAAAGCCAGATTTTAGAAAAGTTACTTTTCTTGGTCTGTGACTCCAAATACCCATCTCTTCTCTGTAGTGAAGTGACCACATGACAAGAGCCAATGCAAAGGCAGCTGGTTGGCTGGTTTGGCCTGTGCATTGCCATTCAATCCATTCCAGCCACAAACTTGCAGGAAGAAGCAGTAGAAAAGTCTTCCCTCCCCCTCCAGTGCCTCTGAGGGAAGGTTTAATGGATGGTGCAATTGTATTATTATTATTATTATTATTATTATTATTATCCAATCTTGAGTTAAATCTTGGAGGTCCGTGGCAACAAAAGGGGGTCCCTGGTAAAGAAAAGGTTAAGAACCACTGCCCTGGGCCATTCTTGGTTCAGGGATTTTGGGAGACATAGCCTAAAAATGTAACTTTCACAGGCTCTGTTTCTAAAACATTCAGTTTTGATCAAGTTTAGCACTTCTATTTGAGATAGTATGGTCATCAGTATGGAGAAAACGATCCATGAAATCACTCTCTCTCTCTCTCTGGTTTTTCTTCACAAATGAAGATTCAGGAAGGACTCATCCCGCGCTTACTGCAAGCGCGCTGATAACTAAAAACGCCAATCTGAGATAAACAAGTCCGGTTGCAGAAAGCACAGCAGAAGGTCTCCTTGGGTGATGTTTTTGGGTTGTGATTCTTTCTGCATTGTCGTTTCTTTTCAAGACTTGTTTGGCATGAGTTCTCAAATAAGGCTGCAGCATTGTGGATAGTGCGTCTCCATGCCTCCTGATGTGACGCCAAGGCGGACCATTGTTGGTGATCAATTTGGCCGAGCCTGAGATGTTGTTTCAGGGAGTCCTTGTATCGCTTTTTTGGAGCGCCCCTCTTACGCTGACCCGTGGCGAGTTCACCGTAGAGTACTCTTTTGGGGAGGTGATGGTCCTCCATCCTAGAAACATGCCCTGCCCAGCGCAGCTGTGTTCTCAATATCATGGCCTCAATGCTGGTGGTCCCTGCTTGCTCAAGGAGAGCAACATTCGTCACGTAGTCAGTCCAGTGTATATTTAGGATTGTGTGTAAACAGTGCTGATGAAAGCGTTCGAGGAGTCGTAAGTGGTGGCGATAAGTGACCCATGTTTCAGACCTGTAAAGGAGAATAGACAGTACGATGGCTCTATACACACTGATTTTTGTGCTTCGGCTCAGGTGTTTATTACTTCAGACTCTTTTGTAAAGTCTTCCAAATGCGCTATATGCCTTTGCTAATCTGTGATCAATCTCTTTGTCAATCTTGGCATCTGAGGAGATGATGCTTCCCAGGTAGGTGAACTGCTGAACGGACTTAAGCACAGAGTTGCCAATGGCAATGTGGGGATGATGGTGTTCGTCCTGTGGTGCAGGCTGGTAAAGAACTTCTGTTTTCTTCAGGTTGACTTCTAGCCCAAACAGCTCTGCAGCTGGGATTGATGGAATCCCACCTGAAGTTTGGAAACAGGGAGGTCATGTACCCCATGATAAATTCCACGAACTCCTTGTGAATTGCTGGGAAAACGGGGAACTGCCATCAGATCTCCGAGATGCAGTCATCATCACCCTGTACAAGAAAAAAGGAGCAAAATCCAATTGCTCAAACTATCGAGGTGTAACACTGCTCTCTATTGCTGGAAAAATCCTTGCAAGGATACTCCTGAATAGATTAGTTCCTGCCATTGCAGAAGAACTTCTTCCTGAAAGCCAATGTGGCTTCAGAGCCAATAGGAGTACTACAGATATGGTATTTGCCCTTAGACAACTGCAAAAGAAATGTAGAGAGCAGAACAAGGGTCTCTATGTAATATTTGTTGACCTCACCAAAGCCTTCGACATCGTGAGTAGAAAAGGTCTGTGGCAGATCCTGGAAAGACTAGGATGTCCCCCAAATTCCTTAAAATGATTATCATGCTACACGAGGGCCAGTATGGTCAAGACAGATATGGCGATGCTCTTTCAGAGCCCTTTCTAATAACTAATGGAGTGAAGCAAGGTTGTGTTCTTGCTCCAACTTTATTTGCAATCTTCTTCAGCATGATGCTCCAAAGGGCTACGGCAGAGGTTGAAGAAGAAGACGGCATCTATATACGTTACTGTAGTGATGGTAATTTGTTTAACTTAAGCCAGCTGAGGCTCACACCAAGACTCTAAACTATCTAGTCCGTGAGCTGCTCTTCGCTGGTGCTGCTGCCGCCCTTGTTGCCCACACAGAAGCAGCTCTGCAGCGCCTAACATCCTGCTTCGCAACAGCTCCATGAAATCAATCTCAGAGAGTATTAAGGAGAGCATGATCAAATTACTTCACAGATGGCATTTGACACCTATTCAATGTGACCATATCACTGATGTTTTGCTCTCCTGATTGCTGGAGGGCATGCAGGGGCCAGGACAGCATTTTTTTCATATGTAGTAACTATGCCCTGTGTTAATCAAGTTATTTTCAGTTGATACTGAAATTAGGCCAATTGCAAAGCAGTCATTTATCCTGAGCCCTGAACTGGCATTACTGAACATCTTTACAAGTGATTTAAACAATATCTGTCACAAAGAACTTATTGCATTCTTATTAGCGGCAGCAAGATCGCCAAAAGATGGAAAGACTCAGGAACTATATCAGTAGCTGCCTGGTTCAAAAAGGTCTAGGACATTGCCTTGGCTGTAAAATATAGCTGCCAAAATCTGAATGGTGAAGGACTTATTCAAACAGAGATGCAGTCGAGTGGTTATTCCACCTCCAACAACGCATACGTCATTGTTGCTTAACCCTTCTCAAAAGGAGAGCACGTTTCCTTTTTCAGATTGCTTGTCTTTCTGCTGTATGGAAACTTTTTTGTTTTGTTATTTGTTATTTCTTAATAGCAAGATTGCATATATGAACTTCTGATGAGTGCTGGCGAGGTTATCTATACCTACCACCTTGGTAGGTTAATCCCTATTGTAGCAAGAAGGCATTTTGTATCTTGTGCAAATGTATACCTTTCTGCTCCATCTTGATTAACCTGGAATAATCTCCCAGTTCCATAGTCAGTATCACAAATACTGATTAAAATTGCCACCATGTCCATAAACATGCATTAAAATAGATAAAACCCCACTATAACCATTTGTTTAAGAATCTTGAGAAGGGCAGACCATTAAAAATATTAAATTAAGCTACAGTAAAGCAATGATATTTCAGACAAAGGAACTGACAAAACCACCTCTGAGTATTCCTTGCCTAAGAAAACCCTATGAAATTCATGGGGTCCCCATAAGTCAACAAGCAACTTGAAGACACACACACACACACACACACACACACTTGTGTGGTCACTCCTATTAATGAAATAATCTCTCTCTCTGCCTGTCTATTATCATTCACCTTTCTCTAAGAATCTCACTTTCTGTGTCTGTAAAATTGTGATTGCTGTATTTGCTAGTTAAGAAATCTGAAGTTCTGAAAAGTTCATTGAAATAAGCATTTGAGGAGACTCAGAAAGCTTGGCAGGGGCTCCATGTGCTCTCCAGCCCACCTAAAGCCTGTAATAGGCCAAGAAATCGCCCCAGCTTCAAAAATCAAGTTAAACTCGCCTCTCTCATATCAGAGACAATATACTTCCCTAGCCAGCCAAGTTGTGCAAAAAGAAACCAACCTATTTTTAAAAAGAGAGTCAAAAGTCAGCTCATATCTATTGCTTTTTCATACTTGCTGAATGGGGTAAATGGGCCTCAAAGAGAATAGATGCTGTCAGAGGAGGGTTCTGACTAGAGAAAGCAAATTGATCTCAAGGGAAAATCCAGCATATGGAGGGAGAGTGCCAGGAGATATGAATGCAGGCAACTGATGTTCTTTTCACCTGGATGCTGAGTATGAGTCAGGGCCACAAGCCCTTAAAAGCCATGGCCACCAAATTAATGCCTACACCATGGCAAGTGGCAGCTTGCTTGTGCTACTTTGAGGAGCAGCAAGGCTCACTTGGATTTAGGGTGCCAAACATTTGTGCTTGACAAATGTTACTTTTTTTGGACTTTAACGTCCAGTAGCTATCCCATCTGGAGGATTTAGGGAACTGCAGTCCAAAAAGTAACATTTCCAAGTGCTGCAAGAATATCATGTGACACAAATCAGTTTTGAATCTACAGTGAATTTTAGTCTGAATTTTAAAGGAGCTGTTAACGGTGATCTCTACATTAAATGCTTTTGTCAGCATCCCCAAACTGAGATATTCAGCATGAGACACAATTTACCACACAGTCTCAGCCATAAGGAATGAGATGCCATCCACAGTCTCAAAAACAATTCTAACATTATTATACAACAGGCTGACAAAGGGTCATCATGAACAAGTCAGACGACATACAGGACAACGTCACATTTTACTAAATCCTCTCCAAAGATCCCAATGATCTCTGAAGGAACTACACAAATTACTCAGAGAATTTGCCACTGATATGCAGAGCAAAATTCAAATGGACACACCCCAGGAGCCCAAACCAGATATTTTTACTACCCAAAATGCACAAATGAGGCAATCCTGGAAGGCCTATTGTCTCAAGCATTAGAACCCAGACTGTTGGAATAGCTGGATATATGGACTCAGTTCTCAGGCTACATGCCATCAACACTCCATGCTACATGAATGATACAACTGAGTTCCTAAAGAAAATACAGTCCAACCACAACCTCCAAGAGAACACCATCTTAACCACTATGGATGTGGAATCCTTATACACCAACATCCCATACCAGGATAGACAACAAGCCATCAAGAATACCATCCCAAATGAGGCTACAGAAGACCTGGCCACTAAACTCTGCCACTTTGTACTTACTCATAACTATTTCACTTTTGGGAATACAGTTAGCTGTCAACTTTTGTGTGGGTTAGGGCTGTAGCAGCCCTGCAAAAGTGAACCCCCCCCCACAAATATAGGCCTGCATTTTTTTCTTTGTGAAGTTGAATGCTTTTATGGCTGGCATCCATAAGTTTTCCATGTTTTTTTCTGGGATGTGAGACCGTGTTCTGGAAGAGTTTTTTCCTGACGTTTTGCCTGCATTTGTGGCTGGGATCTTCAGAGAGAACATCTCTAGGCATTTATAGGTTTTCCAGTGCGATTCTGTGTCAACCTCTGGTGGAAGTTGACCATAGAAGCATGCTGGAGGACCTACAAATGCCTAGAGAGAACATATTAATCACATCCGTGAATAATCAAATCCACAAATGGTTAACCCACAAATGTGGAGGGATGACTGAAATATGTACCTCCAAGTCAGTCACACTGCAATGGGCACAGTATGCAAAGATCTTCATGGCTGACCTGGAACAATGCTTTTTCAGCACATGCACCCAATAACCTCTGTTCTACCTATAGTTTCTTCCTGATATCTTTGTAATTTGGCCACATGGAAAGCAATCTCTGGAGAAGTTCCACCAGGATTTCAACAACTTTCACCCTGCCATCATCTTGAGCCTGGAACAATCCGCACAATTAATTCACTTTCTTGACACCACTATGCAACTGCTCAATGGACTTCTAAGCACCACACTCTATTGAAAACCCACTGATTGCTACACATACTTACACGCCTCCAGTTTCTACTCAGAACACACTACCAAATCTGTTGTTTATAGCCAAGCCTTCTGATAAAACTGCATATGCTTAGATCCATGAGACAGAGACTGAAAACTCTTGGATTTACAACAGGCATTTCTCAAACTGCAATACCCACCTAAGGAGGTGAAGAAACAAATTGATAAGGCAAGATTAATACCCAAGAACTGTTTACTACAAGACAGACCAAAATCACAAAATGACAGAACATCCCTAGTGGTCACCTTCAATCCCTAGCAGAGACCACTCAAATACATAATCAACAAGCTATGATAAACTCTGGAGAATAATGCAGCCCTCACACAAACTCTGGGAGGCAGGACTTTATTGGTCTACAGGGCCACCAAATTTTCAACAACTACAGTACTCACTTAGAACAAGATACATAACATGGATGATAATACAGGGACAATACCCTGCCAAAAACCCCAGATGCCAACTCTGTCCTCACATCTACTCTGAGGGCAGTGTTACAGGGGCCAATAACATCGTTCACAACATGAGAAGCACATTTACTTGCTCTTCCTTCAATGTGATATATGCCATCCTATGCCAGCAATGCCCCTCTACACTGGACAAACAGGACAGTCTCTATACAAGAGAATTAAAGGACACAAATCTGACATTAGTAATGGCAGTACCCAAAAACCAGTTGCAGAACCTTCCTGAACACAAAGTAAGTAATTTACAAGTTGCAATCCTTGAACAAGGAAATTTAAAAAGAAGACTAGGAAGACAAACTGCTGAATTGAATTATATTCACAATTTCCAATCCATTAGCAAAGGTATGAATGAAAACAATGGCTTCATGGCATACTACATATATTGATTCAAGAGCCTGGTACTGCACAGGTAACAAAAAGAATCTTTTCAGAGAGAATTTGAACCCTGGAAAACCGACTTTGGATAAGCAGATTTATTACTTTCGAACATCAACTCTAACTGACTACTGTGAAGATCTGAAAGATCTGTATCACATTATTCAGTCCTTTTGGAAAATTTAGGGCAAGGGTCATGATTTGAATTTTTCTGGATCTTATTACATTCCATCCCATTCCCACAATTGTGTAAATGTGCTTTACAGCTGAGCATTTATTATCACTCTGTACTGCATCTGAAGAAGTGGGTTTATATCCACAAAAGCTCATGTGAAAGTAAAAAACAGTCTTAAAAGTGCTGCTACATTTCTTTTTCTCTTCCACTCTTACTTCCTCCTTTTTATTCTTTCCATGTTATTTGTACCTCTGGTACCAAACTTTCTGTTAAAGAAGTCAGGGCCAGGGACACATCTACTTTGTTAACTGAGGTATACCAGTATTTTATTTTATTTATTGAATTTATACCCCATTTTTCTTCCGAGATGGCATTCAAGGTGGCTTACAATAATTTGAAACAAAATTAAGCTAAAATTTTATTTTGTAAAAGTTAAAAAAGAATTAAACAACAAAAAATGGTTAAAAACCATTGAAAACACATTGGGAGTTTTCAATTCCCATGGGAATTTCCACTGATTTTCCACAGGAAGTTCCAGCGATTTCCCCTGCGGTAAGGAAAAGTGTGTTTGCTCTAAGGAATGTACAGGGAACAGCTGAAAGCCACACGTTGTGTTCCCCTGATATAGGAAGTGTCTCCCTCTTCATCCTTGGAGTGTAGCTAAAGGGATATGTTTGGGCCAAAGATTTTGGTGCTGTATTGCAAAAATAGACTGAAGGATTAATAAAAACTCCCAGTTATTGTTTTCTGATAACTTACAGAGACAGCTGAAAGCAAGTGAGGAGGTGCAGAGAAAGAACCCGGTAAACTACTTAGAGAAACAACAGTGTCATCTTTCCCAAGACATGCCTTGCTGCAGTGCAACCCCTTCACTTCCTGTTGTTGTTGTTGTTGTTGTGTGTCTTCAAGTCATTTCCAACTTATGGCAATCCTAAGGTGAACCTATCCCAGGGTTTTCTGAGGCTGAGAATGTGTGACTTGTGCAAGGTTGCCCAATGTGTTTCCATGACTGAGCAGGTTGAACACTCAAACCACTATGCCACACTGGCTTCCTGCTTCCTTCTTACTTTACCACATTTCCTTTGTCAGAGGGCTCAGCTAGATGGCAGAACTAATTGGGGAAAATAGCGCATTAACTCACCATCACAGCAACATTCATTTGTCTCCACGACACATTCGCAAGATTGCTGGCATGTGAAGCTATCCATGTTTGAAGTTCACATGGATCATGCCTGTGAGTAAAGATGGCAACCGCAAGTGAATTACAAGAAGAGCAATTTTTTTTTGTTTTTTTTTTTTGCTCTGCCACTTGAAAATAGTGCATGATTGCTTCCATGAAAAGCAACAATGGTGGCTCTGGCCACTTTGTTGCCAGCAAGCCTGCCCCTGTGCACATCTGACCCAACCACGTTTTGACTTCTGGGATGTGCCCCAAACAGGTTGGAATGTGCATTTCTGCATATATTAAAAAAAAAAAACTTCATGAGAAAAAGTGAAGGCTGTTATCGTAAAGTACTTGGAGTTTTGGCCCCTTTCCTTTCAAATATGATGAACCGCTGCAGGAGCTATCTGGAGAAAAGGTATTCATTCCCCTCACATTCAAAGAGAATTTTTTTCACTGTCTAGGTAACACCAAAGTCTTTAGCAGTTACAGGGTGGAGGGCTTTGCAGAGATTTTGAAAGGGCAGAAAATGTTAATTGGCATACAATTATTTTGACTATTTTTAATGGTTTAAGTAGTTTTTGGAGATAGTTTTAATACATCCCCATAAGCAACACAGGCAAAAAATTAATTATAAAGTACAACAAAGTAATTAAAAGAAAACAGACTTTCTCCCCTCCCCCTCTTTTAAGTATAGTACAACCCCTGTATCTGTGGGGGTTATGTTCCTAGACTTACCGTGGATGCCAGAAACTGTAATAGTGAACCCTATTAAAATTAATGACTTCTGGCGGAAACATACTATAGAGTTGCACTGGAGGACCTAGAGACCATTTTTTTTTAAACACGGGTAAGTGTATTCAGAACCTCAGAGCTAGATTGAAGGGAGGGGTTTTAGTCAGCATTTCCCCAGAAGATTCATGGTTTTAGGGATTTGACCTGATTCTAATTAATACCTGGGAAAAAAAACCCTGCAGCCTACAGGTTTCTTTCTCTGTACCCAAAGTAAAGACATTGAGAAACAATATGGTGGAACATTTTAGAAAATTATAGAGGGGTGAAAAAGCCACTTTTTGAAACTTAGTAATGCCCACCCTTCAGTCATACTAGAAATAAACTGAAGAACCTAGATTATTTATCCAAGCATAGTTGAAAATTTTAAAAAATAATGTGGGCCCCAGATTGCATCTAGTGTTGATATCTTCCTCCTGCTGTTCTCCCTCCCTGCAATCTTGCATTTTGCCTAGTACTAAGTCTTAAGGCAGTTTATAAAAATTAAAACAGATACAGATAAAATCTCATATCAGTAAAAGCATACACAAAGTTAAAATATAATTAAACTATCAATGGAATGAAAAGCAATTTAAAACATATCCATTAAAAAGTACGAAATAAAACCAGTACAGCACACTATTAAAAGTCCTTTCCTTATGAGCAGTCAGTTCTCCAAAGCCTGTGAAAATAATATAATAAAAAAAGTCTTCATGTGTTGATGGAAGGGAGACCAGTTAGCTTCCCTGGGGCAATTCCATAGCCTGGGAGTAGACAGCGAGAAGGCCCACCCACAAAGATCCAGGAGACATTTGTATGAGGGAGGTGAGACAAAGAGAAAGGTCTTCCATCAGGGGCTCAAATCTCAGGAGCCTGGTATGGACAATATGGTCCTTCAGATAACTTGATCCTGAATTGTATATGGCTTTACAGGTCAGACCCAGAAATTTGAATTAGCATTTTTAGCCAGTAGAGCTATTGTAACAAAAGAACTTTGGGCTCCCTATAACTTGTCTCAGTCGAGAGTTTGGCTGCAGTGCTTTGGACCAGCTAAAGGTTTTGAATGCTCTCCAAAGGCAGCGTCACACAGAGCACATTATACTAATACAAACTGTTGGGGTGTATGAGAGTAAAAATTAAAAATTTATTAAAGATCCCAGGGAGCAAGCCCTTTGGGAATATCTTCTTGAGAAAAGTTTCAGCTTACTAAGCAGAGTTAAGTGAAGATACAAAGCGAACCAGACTCAATTTGCATTGGTAAGTACAGTACTCTAAATCACTCAGTCGTTAAAGCCACTCAAACACAATAAAGACAAGGAAAAAAACTTTGCTTTAAAGAGAATATCAATGCATTTACTAACAAGTCTTGCAATCTACATATTCAGAAGACAAAAGGTAGCATATTTAACTAACTAAAGGATGATGATGATGATGATTGTAAAACTCACCCAATCCAAAGGGATTCAGGTTAGGATAGATAAACAAATCAGGATTCCCTAGTATTACTTGTAGTAGTATCCATATTTCTTTATTCTTCAGAAAAAGGTGAATGCAGGTAAGGGAGAGCTTATTTCTCTTCTTCATATATGCAGAGTGACATGCATGGAAAGAGAGAAGATGGTGGAAGTGAGTGAGCCTCATGTTGAGGCTTCTCTAAAAAGAGAGAACACAAAGAACAACAAAATATTTAAATCAGGAGGTCTTGTGATAGATGACCTAACAGGTCACTCCATATCATATAGTTTCCATGAGCTACAAAATAACTAAGATAGGTTGAGGAAAAGGGGTAGGAACTTAAGCATGCGAGGAGTTCCCTAATCTTAGCAAGTGTGTGTGTGTGTGAAGGAGGAATGCTATATCTTCAACACAAACACTATATAACTATGACATGTATCATCATGGGCAGATCAGATCTGTCTGTGAATGGGTGCAGCTGGTGTACTATTTTTAACTGTGCAAATGCATTTCTGGCCACCATAGAAAACCTGAGTTTTCAGGCTCAGGGTTGAATTCAGGATTACACTGAAGTTAGAAACGTATATCTTCAGAGCAAGTGTCAACCCCAGCCACTGAATCCTTATTCACAGATTTACATTTCTACTGACCAGGAGCACCTCTCTTTTGTCTGTATTAAACTTCCTTTTATCCAGTCCATTACTGATGGCAGACACTGGTTTAGAACCAAAACAGCTTCCTTGGAATTAGATGGAAAGATGAAAGAGAACTGACTGCCATGTACATATTGGTGGTCCCAAAATGTGAGAGTCTGTTCCAGCAGCTTCATGCGTAGGGGACTAAACTGAACCTTGAGGGACACTATAGGCTTAATGGCCAAGGGATTGAACAGGAACACCCCAGCAGCACCTTCTGGGCTCATCCCTCCTGGAAGGAGCAGAGCTACTATAAAACTGTCCCTCCCAGCAGAGCAGAGTAGAATTCCATAGTTGATGGTACTGAAAACCACTGAAAAGTCCAGCAGACCTAATAGGAGTACATTCCACCTCTCTAGTTACTGGTGTAGCTCATCCACCAAGGCAGCCAAAGCTGTCTCTGTCCCATAACCAGGCCTGAAGCTAGAGTGAAAGGGATACAGATACTCTATCTCATCCAGGAACCCCTTGAGCTGGGAGGGCACTAAACGCTCTAGTATTTTTCACAGAATGGAATATTGGGAACTGGCTGGTAATTACTGTAGGGGGGTATGAGTCTAAAATTAAAAATGTATTAAAAATGCCATGGATCTAGCGCTTTTAAAAATAAAAATATCTTCTTTAAAAGTAAAAACACTTTTCTTTCAAAGTAAGCAGAGTAAGGCATCGGAATGCAGACATAGCTCAATTAACATTTAAATGTGTGGTCTGATCACCCAGTCAATTAGACTCATTAGACAACAAAGACGTCAGTTTAAATATGCATATCAAAAGTTTACTGAAGGTATATCAATCTTAATCTACATATTAAAACAAACTTAAAGGTCCCTAACTAACTAAGAGGATTTAGGGTAGGAAAAACTCACCCAGCCTTAAGTGATGAGTGCTACATGATGAAGGGTAAAAACAAGACTCTAAGACAGGAAGACTCAAAGATGGCTACAGCTACATGGAGACAAACTTAAAAAGGAAACTTAAACAAAGTGTAATATAATATTTAAATTAGGTCATGCGATGAATGACCCATTGCTCCAGTTGGCTGAAATTGCCTAGGATAAGAAGAAGGGGGAGTGAAAGAACTCATGCATGCAGGGAAATTCTTAAACTGAACTTAACATGGGATACACAAGATTGTATTGTATTACAATAATTTCCCCACAATTACCCAATATGGTGAGATCCAGGAATAGCTTTTTCAACAAGAGTCTTACAACTGCCTCCTTTAAGCATGCTGGAACTCTGCCTCATAGCAAGGCACTGACTACTCCCTATACTATTTGCCCAGTCCCCTTCTGGTCTTTCTGATCAGCTAGGAAGGTTGAGGATCTAGCACATATGTGGTAACTCTCACTTCCCACAAGGATACTTTCCACACCCTTGAGCTGTACATATTGCAAAGCATGCATTATCACTGGACAAGCAGAGGCCAAAGTTACATTCACTGTATCAATTGCTATCAACTATTTTGTGTTTCTCCTTGTTGGATTCCCCTGTTCCCTCTGAGTTTAACTGCAATCCCCATAGCAACTTGGGGAGGGGATGGATTTTCCCAGAAACTATATATTGTTATGAGATATCCCTATATGACAGAATTAGGGGTATACTTATCAAATTTGCAGATGACACCAAATTAGGAGGAGTAGCTAATACCCTAGAGGACAGGATCAAAATTCAAAATGACCTGAATAGACTAGAAAGCTGGGCCAAAGCTAACAAAATGAAATTCAATACAGAGAAATGTACAGTACTGCACTTAGGGCGGAAAAACAAAATGCATATAGGATGGGGGAGACCAGGCTGAACAAGACTATGTGCGAAAGGGGTCTAGGAGTCCTAGTAGACCACAAGTTGAACATGAGTCAACAGTGTGATGTGGCAGCTAAAAAGGCCAATGCGATTTTGGGCTGCATCAATAGAAGTATTGTGTCTAGATCAAGGGAAGTAATAGTGCCACTCTATTCTGCTTTGGTCAGGCCTCACCTAGAATACTGTGTCCAGTTCTGGGCACCACAATTCAAAAAGGATATTGACAAATTGGAGCGTGTCCAGAGGAGGGCAACTAAAATGGTGAAAGGTCTGGAAACCATGCCTTATGAGGAAAGACGTAGGGAGCTGGGTATGTTTAGCCTGGAAAAAAGACGGTTAAGGGGCGATATGATAGCCCTGTTTAAGTATTTGAAGGGGTGTCACATTGAGGATGGAGCAAACTGTTTTCTGCTGCTCCAGAGACTAGAGCACGGAGCAATGGATGTAAGCTCCAGGAACAGAGATTCCACCTCAACATTAGGAGGAACCTTCTGACAGTAAGAGCTGTTTGGCAGTGGAACACACTCCCTCAGAGCATGTTAGGGTCTCCTTCCTTGGAGGTTTTTAAACAGAGGCTGGATGGCGATCTGTCAGGGATGCTTTGATCGTGATGGCAGGAGGCCCAGGTTTCAGCAGTGACCAGGAGTGCTTTCACAGAGTTAACGCTAATGTGCCAATTGTGCCCATTCCTTGAGAAGTCAGATCTGGCCATGGTGGTATATTCCTTGGTAACCTCCCATTTGGATGGCTGTAATGCACTGTACATGGAGCTGCTTTTGAAAAGTGCTGAGAAATTTCAGTTGGCCCAAATAGCTGCAGCTAGGTTGTTAACTGGGGCTAGTTACAGGGAGCACACAACTCCCTTGTTGCAACAACTCCATTGGTTGCTGGTCCATTTCTGAACACAATTCAAAGTGTTGGTTTTGACCTATAAAGCTCTATATGTCTTGGGTCCAGGTTATTTGAAGGACTGTATCTCCCTATAGAGTTCTAAGATCAGCTGGATAAGCCCTTCTCTTTGTCCCAGCGCCCTCTCAGGCTTCTTTGGTGGGAACAAGGGAGGGGGCCTTCTCAGTGGCTGCTTCCAGACTCTGGAACTCTCTCCCCAGAGAGCCCAGGATGGCTCCATCCTTGCTCTCCATCTGGTATCAGGTTAAAGCATTTTTGTGCCACCAGGTTTTTACAAACTGACAAAGGCTGGGCTTCTAAGGCTATGTGGTGCTGGTTTTTAGATTGTTAAGGGTTTTAATAGAGTTTTAAAATGCATTTTAATATTTTAAATGCTTAATTTGTTAATTTATAAATTTTCAATTGTTTTTTAAAAATATATTTAGATTTTATTTTTACCTTTGTATTGTTTTTAACTGGTATTGTTTCAAATATGTTGTCAGCCACCTTGAGTCCCATTATCGGGAGAAAGGCAGGATATAAATGGACTCACAGACTGACTATTTAATAATCTCTTCTAGACTGTTGCCCAGCCTCAACATCAGGTTTATTGGTCTGAATTTCCTGAGTCTGTCCTTTCACACACATCCTTTTTTAAATATGGAGAACAGATTTGCTTGTTTCCAGTCTTTTAGGACCTTTCCCATTCTCTAGGATTTCTCTAAGATCAATGGCTGTGAAGTATCTACAAGCTTCTTCAGTGTCCTAGAACATAATTAATCTGGCCATGGAGGCTTAAGCTCATTTAAAAGCACTTAATGTTAATCTCCTTACCTATCCTGGGTTGAAAGTCCCTACTTATATCATCTACTATACTTGTCCTATGTTGAACATAACTCCTGATGTGGGAAACAACAGAGGCAAATTAGGAGCTGAGTTGCTCCACCTTAAATTGTCTGCAGCTGTATGATTTATGCATGTTAGTGCGGATGAAGCTCGTGAAATGTGTGTGTTTCTCTGCTTTTGCTTTTTCATTTCTGAGCTAAATATCTCATGTTTATTTATTTTTTGATCTCTGATTTCCCCATTTGAAACCAACTAACCAACCAACCCTTATTTCACATGTTCATTAAATATTCAGTGAGAGGGCTTTAGCTATGCTGAGTGTATTCTGTCATTTTTGCTGTACTATAAAATGTCCTTTATTGGATGCCACAGGCTAATTAAAGTTGTACATCAGCAAGTCAGTTTGCAGATGGGACACTGTTCTTCCGAGCCCTGGCTTGAAGTGGCTAAAGTCCCCATGAGGATTTCCAGCAGCTTGTCTGTGGCCTCTATATGTGCGTAGCATTCTTTCCTTGGAATTTTCCCCATGCATCACTATCTTCATTGCCCTTAACAAAGCTGTTGTGTAGCCAGCTCTGATTGGTTATGTAGTGTCATAGATATTGGGAGAGAACAGATGTGTCCCTCTTCAGCTCAGTCTCTAGACAATCTAAAAAAAGGGACGCTTTATGCCGCAGAAAATAATTGTGCAAAGTGAACCCCATCACATCTCTTAGCACTATCTGACACTGATGGAACATGAGACATGGTGTGCATCTACACTCTAAAAATAATGCAGTTTGACACCACTTTAAATGCTGTAGCTCCATAACCATGGGATTTGTAGTTTTACAAGGTCTTTAGTCTTTTCTGCTAAAGGGTACTGGTGCCTTACAAAATTATAAATCCCAGGATTCTGTGGGATGGAGCCATGGCAGTTAAAGTGGTGTCAAACTGCATCATTTCTACAGTGTAGATTCCTCCATGAATTCCATTGCTTGAGTCAGTTGACCTCAGGGCAAATTTGGTGCTTTTGCTTTTCTTTGGATTGTTACCTAAGGTCTTTTAGATATCTTGATTGGAATGCTGAATAATATGACTCATTCAGTCTGGATAAAAATGCAAAAGTTGTGTTCAAAAAGCTAGCTAGAAAGGTAGCTATTTTACAAGCCCAGATAGGTGTCAACGTTTTCACACTTGACTTGTAATATGCTGAACTATCAGCCTATTCTTAATTCAGTTGTTACAGAAGTGGGCTATCACTTCATACTAAAGATGCTAATGATGATATATTGTAGCTTGGTTGTCAGTCTGTCTAAAAAGCTAAGGTGTAGAAATATTATGTATTGAAGCAATCTCATTTCACAGTCTGGAAGGTGAAAGACTGTCTATAATCACGGCTCTTCCTGAGCTTTCTGGAAGTGCACTGTAATTTCTAGAGATGGCTTATCTAGATTTAACTCTTTTCCACTTTGGGTTCCCTGCCCATGTGTAATCCATCCAATGCTCTAAAATAAAATACATAACATTCTGCCACAATGGGCAGTGCGGCACTTTTTGGGGAGGTAGCGCTTGCAGCCAATCACCTCCCATTATGTCAGAATTGGGCAGTTGCTGCCCTTTGATGCTGTTGGTATGCAGATGTCATCAGTCCTAGTCAGCCTATAGTGAGGAATGACAGTAGTTTTTGTCCCCAAACATACAGAGATGCACAGAGACCTGCCTCTGTACTAGGATCTGTTAAAATTAGTAGGCTGGACACTATTGAACTAAGCCACAGAGCCACATAGATGCAGAAAACAAGCATTGGCTTAATGGGAGAATACATTAGCTTTACATTAGTGGAGAAAGTACTGTGCCTCAGCCTCGTGACTGGATGACTCAAAGAAATACAGTCAAGCTGTGACTGTGCTGAGTGGTTTAGCATATTTTTTTTAAATGGTGGGTTTTATAATTGGGAACATTACAGCTAAATTATATTTGCATAAGCCTGGATTTGTAATTGTATGTAAATTATGTTGACATTTGTACACACACCTCACATTCATTTGGTGCAATGGAAAAACCTGAAGGGTGTCCTGATGGTAAAGTGGACAACCTGATCCTACAGAGGAAAGGCCAACACTGTGTGAAGTTTATGGAAGTTCCCTTTGACTACTGGCTGTATCCTAAGGCCATCCTTATCAGTAGATTGCTCATCAGGACACATCAGGCATACTGTGCTTCTTACAGCTGGCTTACAAAGTCCTAGGGGTTGCCTATACAAGAAAAGCAATCCCCTACTGCTCCAATCCATAGTGATGGGAGGAGCTGCCCGGCCAGGTGCTGGGAGAAGGAAGAGGAGGGTTGCTCCCCACTGCTCTGGGAGCAACCCAGCCCATGAAGGCAAGATTAAGCCAGAGCGGAGGGGAGCAGCCCTCCTCTTCCTTCTCCCAGCAGCTGGCAGGTGGCTCCTCTTATTCCTTTGTATTACAGCTGGAATCAGTGGGGGCACTGCTGCCAGGATGGGTAAAGAGTGAATGCCTCTCTCCTCCTCTTCCTTTCTGTGGCCGCCCTCCATGTTGTCTCTGAGCACTATTGTGGTCCCTTTTGTTTTTTTAAAAAAGGTAGAAAAGTGCATGATTGCTAGTGCTTCCGGGTGCTTGACAGCAAGCCTACATCTGCACACTTCCAACCAATCAGATGGTCTGTTCTGCCCCCTCTGGACTGTGCAACAATTTGTGCAGTTGTCTTAACAATCAAGACTGTACATTTCCACTGGAGATTTTAAAAATTGCACAGTTTTTGTAGTTTTTGGCCCCTTCTTTCTGAATTCAATGTAGTATCTCATTAAGACAAACGGAATTCCCCTTGAATTCTGTGAGGATTATTTTTGCCATTTTGGACAAGCCCCTATCTTGAAACCTTTGCAAACGCCTCTTGAATAAAACTTGTTTGCTTGTTTAGTGGCTACCAGGAGCCAGGGAAAGCTGGATGGGGGGATGGAAGAGGATGGTAGATTGGACTACTTGAGGGATTACAGCTTAAAACAAGGATGGGAATTGTGTGGCTGTCTGGATATTGTTAGACTGCAACTCCCATCAGCCATAGTCAGGGTAACAAATATGGAGGGATGCTCAACAAAATAGCAAGGGGGAATAGAATTCCCAACCCAGATTTATAGGAGCTTAAAGGATCCTTTACATCTACAAGGAGACGGAGGGCCAATTAAACAGCATTACGCACGTTTTCCCCCCAGATTTATGTTTTAACTACAAGCAGGTTGGAAAAACTAAATAGGAACAGTAGAAGTGTGTGGGTTTCTCTCTCTGTGTGTGTGTGTTTTAGAAGTATCCTTTTCCTCTTGTACATTTTACCACTCGAAGTAACACCCCATGATGTTCTATACATAAATGAAAAAGCTGTTTTCCATGAGTAGGAAAGCACTTTGGACTAATTTTAAATGGAAGTGAAAAAAATTGCCTGAGAAAAAGCATTTAATTATATGCAATTTATTTTCAAATATTTCTCAGTCACTTACATCTGAAGATTTTAAAGCAGGGTACAATAATAATTAGACATACAGTATAAGAAAATATAGAAAATAAAGCTAGAATATTTACAGTATTCATAAAATAAATGGTGAAGTTGACCTTAACTTGGAAGGCTTGCCAAGTCTTTGGGGTGTGCCTAAAAGTAAGGATTGTTTGCAGATATCTGGAACACATTTCAAGTTGATGAGAGCCATCTATATTAACAAAAAAATCTAAAATCAGTCCAGTTGTTGTTGTTGTTTTATTCATTTATATCCCACCTTTCTCTTAGTAATGAGACTTAAGGTGGCTAACAACATACCTAAAAGCAATACAGATTAAAACTGTACAAAAGCGTCAATAAAAATACAAATATAAAAATTTAAAAAACAATTACATGATTAATAGAGTCAAAACAGTAAACATTAAAAACATTAAAATTCATTAAACGACAACATACAAACCTTAAAACAGCACTCCATAGCATTAAAAGCCCACCATGGTCAGTTTCCAAAAGCATGACAACAAAAAATATCTTAACTTGCTTATGCAAGGAGAGCAAGGACAGCACCATTCTGGCCTTTCTAGGGAGGGATTTCCAAAGTCTGGGAGCAGATATCAAGAAATCACTCTCCCTTGTTCCCATTAAATGATTCTGAAAAGTTGGTGAGACAGAAAGAAGGGCAGTTAATGTCCAGATGATGTTAGAGCTGTAATGGGCTCATAAAGGAACATATGGTCCTTCAAATAGCCTTGACCCAAGGCTTTATACGTCATCACCATCACTTTGAATTGTGCCTGGAAACAGACCACCAGCCAGTGGACCTGACCTGTTGCAACAAGGGAGTTGTGTGCTCCCTGTAGCCAGCCCCACTTAAGAATCTGGCTGAGCACTTTTCAAAGGCAGCCCCTGTTGAATATAATTGATGTTAAACTGTAAAGTAAAATGTACAGTTGTCCCTCCACATTCACGGATTTGGCATTCACGGTTTTAAGTATTCACGGTTTGAAAATATTCTTAAAAAAATAATAATCCAAATAGCAAACCTTGATTTTGCCATCTTATATAAGGGACACCATTTTGCTATGCCATTGCATATAATGGGACTTGAGTATTTGCGGATTTGGGTATTCACGGGGGGTCCTGGAACCAAACCCCAGCGAATGTAAAGGGACAACTGTATATGGATTTTCCTATGCAAAGAAGGCTGTGGCCAGTAGAGGTCATTGCCACCTCTACACAGCTCATGTTGATGTTATTGTGTAAAAGATGGATCTGTGTGGGAGATACCAGCAAAGTCTGGAAGCTGGTATCTCTGGAAAAAAAATCTGCAGACAGCAAGTCTGGGAAACACAGCTTGTTGATACGATTGTATAACCCATCGTGCTATGTATATAGTGTAACTGATAATGTGTGTATTGCAGCTCCTTTCTGGTCTCTTGCTTGAAACATGGGACTTGTAACATCTGCTCTGCTATGCTTCAGTAAATGCATGTTAGACACTCTGTGTCTGCGTGATTTATTGCAGCTGAAGGCCACCTACATGTGCCTACCACTATAGTGCAAATTGACTCTCTGGACATGCTTAGGAGGGACTCTCTTGCACCGTGACAGCTCCACCTACAGCGCATTACAGTAATCCAACCAGGAGGTAACCAAGCCATGCATTACTGTGGCCAAATAACAGTTAGACAGTCAGTGCAGTCCTTCAGCAGAGGTGCTGTGTGCTACTCATATGGCACCACCAGTATGGTGCCTAGTGGCAGCTTCCACACCAGTCCTAAGGGTAGCCTCATGTAGCTTGCATTGCAGTAGTCTAATCTTAAGGTTACCAGAGTCTGAAACACTGTAGCCAAGTTGTTGATGTCTGTGAACATCTGGGACTGGTGTGCCAACCAAAACTGGCAAACACATTCTGAACTACTGAGGTTACCTATACCCCCAGCAACAAAGATGGATGCAGGAGCACCCCCAAGCTCTCCAACGATACTTCAAAGATTGTACAAACCCATCCAGAACAGGTAGTTTACCTATTCCCCAGACATGGGAACAACTCATTTGCAAGGCCTCCATTACAAAGATCCTGCAGCCTCTCTCCCTACTTTTATCTTTGCTCATACTCACAGCCTCTTGAAGCTGCTTTTTACTTAAAAAAAAAGTCACAAGAACAATTCATGTGACTACTTGTCACCTTTAGTTTGGCCCTAAGGTGGGAGACAGTTAATCTTATATGCCTGCCGTCACATCCCATATATCAGAGCCTAGAGCTATTATTGCGGTCTGCTGCAGGTGTGTGACTTTCCTTCCCTTCCTTATTTTTATATGATTGAATCTGTATTTTGGAGATGTTTCTTTCTTTCTCTCTAAACAGGACGAAGACAAGAGTGATTCCATCCCCCACCCTGCCCTGCTGGTGTCCACTGTTGTTAATGTAATGTAGGCCTGAAATAGAATGTGTGTGCATAGGGTTTCCAGGAACATGAGGCTTAGGAAGAATACTGGCCGTGGTCCTGAAATAGCTTCTGCTCTGCTGGTGCTGCTGCCATGAGGCACAGATGCAAGCTGGAGCCCTGTCAGCCCAGCTGGAAGAGGGCAGAGATCCGTGGATGTCCAGAACACTCTTGTGGGAGTAGAATGAGAAGCTGGAGCAAAACATGTTAGACAAATAGGCACCCTTGATGTTTTAATTGAGGCCTAGAGACATAGTTGCTATCTTTAGCATGCTAACAATATATAGAATAAATAATTCAGTTAATGGAGATAGTTGCCTGCTGTTTGCCTTCATGGAGATATACAAAGAGAATATATTGCTGGAAGGTTTTATTCTGATGGAGAAGATAAGTTAAAAGGCAATAGAATGCAGCATCTGGGCTTAAGATCCTAGTCCTCAAGAGGTTTGTTTTTCTGTTCCTGCCTGTGAGAGCTTCTTGCATTGTTACTTTTGTCTTTCTTCATATAATTTTTTATTCCTTACAGGAGACATGGCACTGTCATAATGGGAAGCAACTGGGAGTAAACTCATGAGGCAGCATAAACCCATTCTTAGCCACTTTCACCATGCCCTTTCCTCTCCAGGGCATACATATTGCTCTCTTGATTTAGCCCTTATTTCATTTCATGCCAACCTGGGAGAACAGGAGATTAAAAAACAAATATATATCAAGGGTAGTTCTCCCCCACCCCTGAAAAAAACACTCTAATGCCATAAGAGCCTCCTGTACGTATAGCAATATTGAATTCTTTCCAGGGATTTTTCCAGTTAGTGGCTAAATCCAGACAGCACTTTTCATGTCAGAGCAGAAAGCAATGTCTAGATGTCAGATATAATCCTTCTTCTTCACAGCTATATCCCCCTAGACTCTATGCAGTGTGTGGGACATGTGTTCTCCCATTAACTTTGCTTGTTCATTGTGTTCTTTTGTGGTGTTCCTTGTATGGTGCAATGGATACCACAACATTAATTTGTACTGCTGCTGTAAACTAATCAATAATATTATGTTAGGTTGAGAAACAGTTCCAGATGACTCTGCATCACATGCTTAGGTGTTGGTTTTTTTGGTAGGTGAACAAGAGATAGAACAAGATTGACCAGAAGATATTATCTTTTATAAGTCTTCTCAGCAGCCATTGACAAACTCCAGAGAATTTCCACTACATTTTAAGCTAGCTTTTTGTCCCTACATGCTATAACAACATCATTTGACACAAAGTGATTGACAGTGAAACCTAAACTTTCCTAAACCTCCAGTTTACTTTGCTGCTGCTGTATTTTAAGGGTTTAAAAGAGTCTGTGGCTCACTTAACTTCCCAATTAGGTAAACACTTGTTGGGACAATGGGTATGCTTATGTGCTTAATAGCCGGCTGCTCAAAGTGGTGGTCCACAGAGTGAGCCATTGCCTGCTGGTTCCTGGCAAATTTCCAGGAAAGAAACATTTGTAGCTAATAGGTAGAAATATGATACTGGTCCCTGGTACATTGGCATAAAAATTCTCAGTCCTTTGCATCAGATAGTTTGAAATGCGCTACTTTAATGTACATGTGCCCATATATATTTGCAGCAGAAAAAACTTAGCTCTAAAGGTCTAGGATTCAAAAGTAAAGTTATTTCTTCTTCTTGAAATATTTACCTCTGTGGGTTCATGAAACCTATCAACAAGTATCTTCAGTCCACTCATTCACAGGAGACTGGCCTCTATGGGTACTTATTCCTTCCTTATACTTACAGCAGTCCAAACATGCTGAACAAGGACTAGAGGTACAGTGGTCTTCAGATCCATGGAAACATTGTACAGTCTTTAGAGCAAGGGTAGGCAAAGTGTAGTCTTCCAGATGTTGTTTGAAAAAAACTCTCATTGGCCCTAGTGAGTGTAGCCAATGGTGACCGCTGATGGGCTACAACAATGTGAAGTGGAAGGCTTTCATGGCCAGCATCCATAGATTTTCCTTGGTTTTCCCCCCGGCTGTGAGGCCATGTTCTGGAAGAGTTTCTTTCTGACATTTCGCCTGCATCTGTGGCATCTTCAGAGAATGGTTGGGTAGGAGTGTGTGTGGGGTTTATATACTGTGAACCCCTGTTGTGGAGGATATGTAAATTTGTGTATTTGAATGGCTAGTTTCTGGGTGGAGATATGCAAGGAGGATTAGTGTCTGTTTGGCTGATGGTTGGTTAATGGTCCATTATCTGCTGGAAATCCTCCTGTCCCTGGGTGGAGTTCATTTGCAAGTGCTGAGTTCTGATTTTAGTGTTTTAGTGATTTTAGTTATTTAAAAACACTGAAATTCTGGACCAGGCCAACAATTATCATGTCAGAATGCACAGAGAAGCTATTGAAATCCACAAACACCTGGACAAATTCAACAAGAAAGAAGAAACGCTAAAAGTAAACAAAATCTGGCTCTCAGTCCTGAAGAACACTAAAATCAGAACTCTTGACAGTCTACGTTCTCTCGCTGGAGAATGATACTTCTCAAAACTGTTGTGGACTGTGTTTACTTTGGGGAATGCAAAACTCCAGTGAATTTTACTGGCATCCCTGCAAATGCTGGAGCAGTCTGCCTTCCACCAAATATCTGGCATTTTTCTAAAAAGCTCAATAATTTCTACTGCTTTCAAAGAAATACAGTTTAGGCTCATTTTAAAAATGAATTCAATGTGTTAATGGCATATTGAGTTGTTCTCATTGCATCAGAGGCTTGAGGTCCCCACAACACTGCCATAGAGAGATAATCCAGCCAGACACATGGCTTGATTTAAGTGGTATGGGGCAGACAAAATAGCTTAATTCAATTCCACGTTCTATCACTTAGTGAATAAATAACCCTCATTATGATGGGAAGGTGGCAATTGTACTGGGAAAACTTTGCTTAATCTCTACCTCTGTTCTCACTTGTTAATTTCCTGGCTGTTTGCTGGGATTATTAAAACAAATTAGAGCTGCATTTCTCCAAAGAGCCATTCCGGGGGATCAGGCTTTCTTACTCCCCAAACAGCTTCCTTGAAACTTCTGCCTGTTTTTATTTTCTTCTTTTCCTCCCAACCACTTTCTGACAAACAAAATCAGCTGTGCACTTTTCAAAAGCCCCCACTTGCCTGTGAGGAGCCTTCTATATCTTCTATTCCACTTGAGATCCTGTGGAGGATAATCAGACAAAGAAGAATAAGAGGCTGATTAGCTGGAAAACAAAGCAGATGGATACACTGCTCTGGAGGCACGTCACATGGTTCACACCTGCCTGGGCACCCCAGGACTCCTGTTGCAGTACAACACCCCTTAGATTGGAGATTGCCAGAAGTGTGGGGAAGGAACCACATCCTGATAGTACAAGGTCTGTCTATTAAATAATGAGACTGATACAATAACCCATATTTATTTATATGTATTACAATTCTCATGCATGTTCTCTTCAATATACTCCCCATTCACCCTCACACACTGATGCATTCTTGCTTTCCACTGGTCAACGGTGTGGAGCAGATCAATTTCTGTCAGCTGTTTCAACACATCTGCCGTTTTCTTCTTTATGCATTAATTGACTCAAAACATGTTACTTTAAGCACCGATTCCACTTTAGGGAAAAGAAAAAAGTTGCATGGTGCCAAATCTGGCAAATATTGTAGTAGTGCATTTATCAGCCAAAAACTGCTTCACAGAAAGTGTGGTGGGAGCAGGTGCATTGTCTTGATGAAGAATGACACCATTTTTACACCATTCTGCCCCCCCTCTGACTCTTTCTCTCAGCTTTGTCAAAACTTCCTTATAATAATGCTGGTTCACTGTTCTGCCTTCTGGAAGACATTCAGCCAAAATTACACCATTGATGTAAAAAACAAACAAACTCTATGAGCATGGCTTTGACTTGCTTTGATGTGCTTTTTTCATACTTGGTGATAATGGTGTTTTCCAATGCATTGACTGTCGTTTTGTCTAAAGATCATACTGGAAGATCCGGGTTTCATCACAAGTGATGATTTTTTGGAAAAAGGTTTGGGTCCTCCTCAAGTTGCTGTAGAATGTCAATGCAAATTTCCTTGCAGCACTCTTTTTGCTCTAGTATGAGAACCAAGGGACCGTCTTGGCACAAACTTTTATCATGTTGAGATCCTCATGCAAAATTTTCCACGCAGTGTTTTTGGCAATGTTCATGGCTTCAGCTATCATCCAGACACTGAGTCAGCAGTCTCCTTGAACAATGTGGTTGATTTTTTCCACAATTTCTTTGGTTCTTGAATTGGAAGGTTGTCAAGGGTGTTCATCGTCTTCCACTTTCTCATGTCCTTCTCTGAATCTTTTGTGCCACTCAAACACATGCACTTGAGTCATGCAGTCTTCCCTGTAGGCCTCAGTAAGCATTTGAAAAGATTCCATTGGTGTTTTGTTCAATTTTACTAAAAATTTCATGTTGCTTGACTTTTAAACTTAGCACTTTCCCAGCAAACAACAGACAACACAGCTGCTTTAAACAATGACTGACAGTTAACTGAACAGCGGGGAGTGTTGATGTTTGTCATGCAGGTTCAGACATGTTCAAAGTCACCACTCAAGTGTTCACAGTCTTTTTATTTAATAGACAGACCTTGTATACTATATCCTGTGAGTTTGGATGCCAAACATTATCCTCTATAGGTATCTGGCTCACACTTAGAAACTAAACTCTGTCCAGAATGAGTTTATTGTGTTCCTGTTATCTTGATTTCTCAATCTGTTTCCTCAGTTTTGCCTACATGGTACACCTTAGCTTATGTGAACATGGGTACATTCTTGAGCCAGTTTGCTCATCTGATTCCATAGGTTTTGGCCTATGGATGGTTGTGTCACAACAAACCAGTGAAACTCTTCAGGTACCTAAGGATGGAAAGAATACTTGCAAAAATATTGTTATCATCAGCAAGAAAGGATATATTGACACATTGGGACACCCAATTGTGAAAACCTTTAGTAACTGTGAGGATTTTCACATTTTGGGACATTTTTGTGAAAAACATGCAAACAGCAGCCTTCTGTGTAAAAATGTTGGCTTATTTTATATCAAACCCAAGGTTTTACATTGGTAAATGTCCCCCCCCCAAGTCCCCAAATAAGAAAAATTATTGGAAAATGCACAAAAACCTTATGTAATCTCATGCAGCCAGAAGAAAACTTGAAATACTTTATTTCTTGTATGCAAGAATGAAATATGCCAGGAGCTTTGGCTATTGGTGGCACTGTGAAAGTTACATTTCCACATGCTTGTAGTGTGTAGCTTGCAATCATAGCAGTGTGCCAATCATTGTGTGTGTGTGTGTGTGTGTGTGTGTAACTCTCTTTTATTCTACCACCACTGGAGCAGTAATGAAGATAACTGCATGAGCATGAGGGAGAGAGGAGAAGATGTGGAGTTATATAATAAGCAGGAGGCAGCAGGCAGGAATTAAATTATCCACGGGCTCAAATTGAAATTGGAGTCAGGGAAGAACTTTTGAGGCTGTAATTCAGGGCTAGGGAAATGGTAGCCTTTCACATGCTATTGGATTCTATTTCCAACAGCTTCAGCCAGACAGGTAAACTAGTGAGGCACGGTGGTAGTAACAGTTCATCAACACTTGGTAGTCCATTGGTGCCTTACCCTTACCCAGTAATCTTTGTCTCTGAGATTTCTATTTCTAATCCAGGAAAGGCAAAGTTTGGCTGATAGTTGATTAGTATTTCCAGAATTATTCTAGGCCATAGTAAAATACTACATACAGTTGGCCCTCAACTTTTGCAGGTTTTACTTCTGCAGATTTGATTATTTACAAGTTTGTAGCTACCGCCACCACCAGTCTTCCCCCTTGCGCCTCCTAGGATGATGATACTGCTGCAGAAATATCCTTCAGTGTCACCCTCCTTGTCTCAAGGAGAAGGAAGAGAAGATGACACTATAGGAGATTTTAGTAGCAGCAGGACCAGGCTGGTGGTGGCAGTGGACCTCCTCCTCCTCCTCCTCCTCCTCCTCCTCTCTGTCTCATTTTCCACCAGCAGCCCTGGCTCATACCTCCCTTTCCCTTACCTCCCTTGGCACCATTACACATCACCACCTTGCTCCGAGGCCACCTCTACCAGAACTCTGTTGCCTCCACTGGTCTACAAGCCTTCTACCTCTGCGTCCCTGCTGCCACCCAGATGCAGGTGTTGTGGGTGCAGCTGCTGCCAAAATTGCCTTCAGTGTCATTGTCCTAGGAGGTGGAGGGGGAAGGCTTGTAGACTAGCAGTGGAGGTGCAATGGCAGTGGCCTAGGAATGAGGCGGAGGTCTCCTGGTTACAAGGCAGGAAAGGGTGGTATGGGCTGTTGGTGGGAGAGGAGATGGAGAGGAGGTGGAGGGCAAGGAAGATGAGCTGCTGCCACTGTTGCCATTGGCCTGCCCCTGTTGTGGCTGCAGCTAAAATCTCCTTTAGTGTCATCTTCCTTCTCAAGAGAAGGAGGATGACACTGAAGGAGATTTATGCAACAGTGTTGTTGTCCTAGGAGGTGTGTGCATGTATGTGTATGTGTGTGTGGCTTGTAGACCAGCAGTGGAGTTGTAGCAGACACGGCCTGAGGGTGAGGTGGAAATCTTTGCAGCAGCAGAGTCTGTAGCATGCATGTTGTGGGCATGTGTGTTAAATATTCAGTTTTCCCACTTTCACAAGAATCCTGTGCCCCTAACCCCTGCAAAAGTTGAGGGTTGACTGTATTTTAGAGGAAAGGATTCCATTATCCAGTAGGAAAAGTAGTATGAGATATGAAGTCAATACTTTGTCATTCTGTAGATTCCATTTCTGGCCAGTTAATTTAATGCTGTTGGGGCCTGTATTTAGGTGTGGAGACATTCAAGCATTTGGAGAGTACTTAATTGCAGGAGTGGGAAATCATTGTATCTCCAGATGTTTTAGCTAAAAATCCAATAATCCCTTATGTTTATTGGGGCTAAAGAGACTGAAAGTCTAACACATCTGGAGAGCTAAAGGTTTCCCACACCTACATTTGTCCCTAAGAAAGGTAACAAACCCTGGGGGCTTCGGAGTCTTTCCTGCTTGATACCTATGGATAGCCAGAGAACACCCTGAAACTCTTACCATGCATAGTTTCAGACAGAGTTTTAGCTGGGACAGTAAAAGGCTTATAAAAGGTACTGCTGAGGAGGTTAATGGGCCCATTGCCCTCCTAATGGGAAATCTTATTTGACATGCTCCTGAAATATGGGTTGGTTTGATGCACTCTCTTTGTATCTCTTGCTCAGAGCAATTCTTTTAACTGGCTGGCTTCTGTCATAGCATTTTTGCTTTGGTGCATTGCAAGGGAAATGACATAACTTTTTTATTCTTTTATCATTCTTTTATCATTCACTTCTTTCAATGGGGCTATATTTCACATGGCTTTATTTGGTTCTTACATAGTGCAATTGATCTTCAAGCGTGAAAGCTAGACAATTTCTTTAAATTAAAAAAAAAAACTTTTTGGGTGCTGCCTGAGCTACTAGGATCTACACTGGAGGCTGCAACCTAGGTTCTTCAGCCTTGTGGCAGCTATGCACTTGCTGTGGTGTTGAGGTACATGTTCCAAAGCTTTAAATTAAATGAAAGAGGTTTTAAAGGAGGGGCAATCGTGAGAAGCAAGCAGATGAGAACTCAAACGTTTTTCCAAGAAAGGAAGAACCCCTGAGTGTTTTCAGAATTATTGGCAAAGGAATAATTGGCTGACTTCAGTTTCCAATTACCTTAGCTCTTAATTATAGATCAGAGCACATCAAAATCAGGCCTCCACAGACTAGCAGTGAAGCAGTGGTGCATGGTAAACTGAAGGGAAAATTGACAGGTCATCTTGAATGGCAAACTGATCAGGAAGTTTGATGGACACCCACAAAGGATTGAAAATGTGGAGGAGAATGAAGAAGGGCAGAGGTAGGTGTCCTTGTCTGATTTCCCTGAACCCTACCTGATCAATGCATCATGTGGAGCTGTGAGTCGATTGTCTCACCTCATTTGGCTTCCAACAAAAAGTTTGTGAATCAATTCTCCTGGCTCTGAGGCACATTCTTTCTTGTTCCCTGTAGCTCTGTCTGCTCTCTCAGCAATTCTGAGAGAATGCACACATCTGAAGGAAAATTAGAGCTTAAGAAATCTCTTTCTATCCTTATTATCATTTTGGTACTTCCCTCTGCATCTCCCTTCCTGAGTTTTTTGTTTTGTTTTGTTTTGCACCTTGATTGTGGTGAACATGGATATCTATCTATCTATCTATCTATCTATCTATCTATCTATCTATCTTCCGTGATGGGTCATATAGCTGATCCACAAAGTCAGGTACCATGTTGTTTATTCCTGATTGAGATCTGGTTTTTGGGAGAAGGATGCAAGCAGTAGAGGAGAATCTCAGGTTTTAATCTAAATCTAAATTTATGCCAGGGGGCTGACATTACTTTCATTCCCTTCCCACAGAGCTTAGAAAAAGTTACTTTTTGGACTACAGTTCCAAGAACCCCCAGACATCATGGCCATCAGCCACATTGGCTGAGGATTTTCAGAGTTGTAGCTGAAAAAGTAAGTTTCCCAAGCTCTATCTCCCTTGCAGCTTTTCATGACACACATAGGACAGGTTTCAAGGATACACAGGGGCAGAATGAAGAGAAACAGAATTTACTACTTTCTGGGTTCCATACCTTCCAACAGCCCTGATTTGGCAGAGACAGTCCTGATTAATCCTCTGTCATCCCACCTTTTCAGCTGCTTTTAAATGTCCCAGTTTCTGTTTTCTCTCTTCCCCTTTTGTCTTTGGCTCACTTCAGTTGCTGAAGACTGAATTCAGAATACAAAATTAGTTTACACTCAATTCACTCAGATTATCAGACGAACCCATTTAAAACATTCTTTTGTCAGCATTAAAAAGACCATTTTCATGCCAGCAAAAGAATGTTTCCCCTGACACTTACCTTCCTCTCCTGGCAAAGGCAGCCCCAGCAATAAAGAAGAAGTGAACAGAGCCCTGTTCACTTCCTCATTCGGATTCCCACAAGACTTCATTGTGCAGGAAGTTTAAAAATAAAAACAAAATAAACACTTTAAAAGTTTACACAAGCACCTAAACACACTTTCAAGGTCCCAAGTAACCTGGGGAGGGTCATAAAAAGAGCAAAACTTACCTGGATGTCCCAATCTCACCTAGAAGTGTTCATGCAAGACCAGCCATTCTCGCTTCAGCGATGAAATTTAAATGGCCAGAGGCTTTGCATGCTGGCACCAAAACAGGATGGGCAATCTATTGACTGCTTCAGCCATCAATAGAAAGAAACTTTAGCATAACGCCAGTGGAATGCAAAAGAACAGCATTGTCTGATATTGGCATCCTTTTGCATTCTTCTGTCATTCTGCTGGCACCACATTTGCTGTGTCTGATAATCTCCTCAGTAGGGGAGGAAGATGAGAACAGAGGAGAGGAACTGGTGTAGTCTTGCCCTCCCTTGGCAGCTCAGGTAAAAGGAAAGTGCTACAGCCTCTCCTAGCTTGTGTGTTCTTCCTCATTAATAAATTTTGCCATCTTGACCATACTCTGATGTTGCCTGACCACACAGGCCCCAGTTTTCATCTGTGAAGTGCTGGAGGATATGTGGGTCTCTTGAATGATACAGTTCCATAACTGGATCCTAGTTTTTGCGAGTCTGGATAGTAACTGCTCAGCTTTCTCACCCAGTGGCTATTTTCTGGAATCCTGCTGAGGGATGATACAATAGATGTCCACCACTTTGAGAATCAAGCATCTATTCTGTTTCCTAACTGAATGCTGACCTTTTTGAAATCTGATCCTCTGGGCCTTGTACAAAATGCTGGGCTCTCCCAATTGGGAAAACAAATGTGATACTAACACCTGCTGGGCAGTCAAGATCACCTCCACCTCCTTTACAAAGGAGCTTGCATTTGCTCTCCACTTAAAAAAAATATTATCACTGTCTCAGACAATTGCTGAAATGCACTTTTGCAAGAGAGGCCATCAGCATCAGCTGGGGCCAGCAGATGGCTGTTTGCCCTGCTGCAGGTATACAGGCGGCTAGAGAGATCATCTTGTGACAGCTATAATTGTTTGGCATTTTATTTTGTTAATAGCTCCCATATAATTCAATGACTTTCAGGCCCTCAGGTAGCTAAATGAAGTAGCTCTATTGAAGTCGATGGCTTCGTACCAGCTGAGGTTCAGGCTCTCAAATCTTTATTGAGAGGCAAGAAAACAACAACCCAAATCAGTGGCCTCCAGCACACATTTAAGAGAATTGGATCAATATCTGCAGTATAAACTGTGAGGGGGGAGGAAGATGTAGTTTTCTTGTATAGCCTTTCACTCAACCTCTTGGCATGCAAGTCCATGCTTGGACCAATCCACAACACAGACCAACATCATTATTGATAATTGTTTCTGTAGGAGTTTTTCATTTCAGTGTGATGTGAAATACTCGGCTTTGTTAGAATCTCTGCCCCTCCTTGAACAATCATCAGTCCCCATGTAAAGATGGTTGCATTTTGTGGTGGATGGACTACATTATGCAATAAGAAAACTGGGCAGTATCATATCCTTTTCTTGTATGTATTTGCATATAAATAAACATAATAATTAAATAATAGGCCCTTCTTGCTTCCCTTGCATTCCTAACTCTATTTCTCAAAACTTGCCATTGCGGGGAGGGAAGCAAATGCCTTAGTTCCCTTTCTGGTTCCAAACAACCCTCTGATTTAATCAAATCAAATTGGCTCATGTTCATAATTACCCTGTTATCACATCCTTTCTACAACTATAGTAGGGAAAAAAAATCTCCTCGCTGGTTGAATGCATCTATAGAGATATTTTAGCATCCCATTCAGGAATGTTATTGTTGGTGGCATTATTTTCTAGGAGAGATCTCAAAATCACACTGAATGATACAATGACCCATAGCGATTTTTTCAGATGTAATAGTGCAAAGCGTTTTGTGTCCTCATCAGAATTTGATCTGTGTTTGTTTTTTGTACTGAAGCTCTAATACTAGCCACATAATCATTTTTGCTTTTCCTGCTTCCCTGTAGCAGCTTTCCATGTGGTGTGTGTGTGTGTGTATAACATTTAGAAGCCTCTTCATGTATGCCCCAGCCCAATTGCAGGGAAAGTCTCCATGCTCCAAGTGCCTTAAAGTAGTCTCCACAGGAGGGCTACAATTACAGGAAGTGGTCCCAGGTTATTCCATTAGGTAGTTTCCAGCCTGTTTGAGTCCTCTAATCTGTTGCCAAACCATCATTTAAGTCATCATGCTTATAACCAGCTCATCTGTGCTGATCTCTGTTTTCCACAAAGTTTAACAATCTGATTTCTGAAAAGTTGAAACTGTTCCCTTAGACCAAAGGTATTTCCCTAAGAATTGGATTCCTTGATTCCCATTATTTAAGGACCAAGGAGATTATCAGATGCTTTAAAAAAGCCCCCAAGGAATTCGCAAGATCAACCTCATTGTACCACCAACGGGTCCAGATATCGCACACGCTGACCTCCTGATGTGCTTCCTCCATTCTCCTTCTGTGCTGAAGCGATGAAAAAGGCACTGCTTTTCATTAACGTAAGTTTTCACTAATGAAAAGCAGCACTTTTTTAAACTTCAGCACGGAGAACAGAACAAGCATGTCAGGAGAACGCTGTGATATTGGGACCCATTAGTGACGTCATTCTCACAAACTCCTTGGTTTTTTTTTTCAAGCGTCTGATAATCTCCCAAATATACAGTTGTCCCTTCACATTTGCTGGGTTTTGGTTCTAGAACCCTCCGTGAATACCCAAATCCGTGAATACTCAAGTCCCATTATATGCAATGGCATAGCAAAATGTGTCCCTTATATAAGATGGCAAAATCAAGGTTTGCTTTTTGGATTATTATTTTTTTAAGAATATTTTCAAGCCGTGAATACTTAAATCCGTGAATACTTAAATCCGTGAATGCCAAATCCGTGAATGTGGAGGGGCAACTGTATATCAAGGTAGGCCTTCCTTAGGTACATAGAATCCTAGAGTTGGAAGAGACCGCAAGGGCTATCCAGTCCAACCTCCTGCCATGCAGGAATACAGGATCAAAGCACTCCTGATGGCCATCCAGCCTCTGTTAACACCTCCAAGGAAGGAGACTCCACCACACTCCAAGGCAGCATATTTCTCATTTTCTCATGTAGAACAGCTCTTACCGTCAGTACGTTCTTCCTAATGTTTAGGTGGAAACTCTTTTCCTGTCATTTGAATCCATTGCTCCATGCCCTAGTCTCTGGAGCAGCAGAAAACAAGCTTGCTCCATCTTCAATATGACATCCCTTCAAATATTTAAACATGGTATCATGTCCCCTCTTAACCTTCTCTTCTCCAGACCAAACATAGCCAGCTCCCTAAACTGCTTCTCATAGGGCATGGCTTCCAGACTTGAATTGTCTTGCCCAGAACTTCTTTAATTGTGTTGCCCAGAACACAGTGTTACAGGTGAGGTCTGACCAAAGTAGAATAGAGTGGAACTATTACTTCCCCCAGTCTATACTCTATACTTCTATTGATGCAGCCTGGAATTGCATTCACTTTTTAAAACTGCTGCATCACACTGCTGACTCATATTCAGCTTGTGGTCTAAGAACTCCTAGATCCTTTTCACATCTACTGTACTGTTGTCAAACCAGTTGTCACCCATCCTATATCTGTGCATTTCATTTTTTCTGCCTAAATGTTAGATTTCTCCCTGTTGAAATTCATTTTGTTAGTTTAGGCCCAGCTTTCTAACCTTTTAAGCTCATTTTGAATTTTGATATTTTCTTTTGCGGTATCCCCTCCTAATTTGGTGTCATCTGCAAATTTGATAAGCATGCCCTCTAGCCCATCATCCAAGTCATTTATACATATGTTGAATAGTACCCCACTAGTAACTTCTCTCCAGGATGAAGAGCCATTGGTGAGTACCCTTTGGGTTTGCTCGGTCAACCAATTACAAATCCACCTAATAGTAGCTTTGTCTAGCTCACATTTTACTAGCTTGTTTGCAAGAATATAATGGAGGACGTTGTAGAAGGACTTACTGAAATCAAGATATGGTCCATCCTCAGCATTCCCTTAATTTAGCAAGCTTATAATTCTAACAAAAAAGAGGATAAGATTAGTTTGGCGTGATTTGTTTTTGAGAAACTGATGTTTGATCTTTAGTGATCATGACATCCCTTTCTAAATACTTACATACTATCTGTTTAATGATATGCTCTAGAATCTTTCCTGATATTGATGTCAGTCTGATGGGTGGTGGTGTGTAATTGTTTGGATCCTCTTTTTTTCCCTTTTGAAGATTGGGACAACATTTGCTCCACTCATCTGCTGGGATATCTCTTGTTCTCCTGGAATTCTCAAAGATTATTGCCAGAGGTTGTAAGATTCTAAGAACTTTTGACCGTTCTTTTAATACCCTTGGATGTAGTTCATCTAGCCCTGGAGACTTGAATTCATTTAGAGTAGCCAGGCATATCTGTACTACTTCTTTACCTATTCTTTGCTGCATTTTCCGTACTGCCTCATCTGCTTCATTTTCCCTGGGTTGGACACTGTTTTCCTTCTGGGAGAAGACTGATGCAAAGAAGGTGTTGAGTAGTTCTTCTTTTCTCAGTCCTCTGTTAGCATTTTGCCATCTTCTCCATGCTGTGGCCTTACCATTTCCTTGTTCTTTTATTGTTTCGAACCTCTCTAGAAAGCTGGAGTTTGTTCTATACTTTAACTTTCCTGACTTACTCTACATGTGCTGGCAATTTGTTTGAATGGCTCTTTGGTGATTTCTCCCTTTTCCCATTTCTTGTAAATGTCCCTTTTAAATCTTAGCCCAGTTGAAAGATCTTTAGAAATCCATTCTGGTTTCTTTAGACACCTCCCATTTTTCCTCCATATTGGAACTGTTTGAAATTGTGCCTTCAGTATCTTACTTTTAAGACACTTTCATCCATCATGAACTCCCTTCTCTTTTAGCATTCCTGACCACAAGATCACACCCAGTGTTTCCCTAAGTTTACTGAAATCAGCTTTCTTAATGTCTAGAATGTGTGTCTGACTATGCTTGGCTTCCCCTTTCCATTGTATCACAAACTCCATGAGAACATGGTCACTCCCACCTAAGGATCCTGCCACTTTCAACCTATTAACCAGATCATCACTGTTGGTTAGGATCAGATCTAACATAGCTGATTCCCTCATTGCCTTTTCTACTTCTGGACAATGAAACAATAGTGTAAAAGATTTATTGGTGAATAAAAGATGCAGGTATTTTATAATAAAGAAAGCTCACATTTCCTTCAGCTAATCCCTTGTAGCTGACTGTGAAGTCACATCCCCCAGTACTCAAAATGTTACCTCCTGGACTATCAGGTTTCTCTAGGATGGTGTACACATTTCCCCTAGAGCAGGGTGGGTAACTGGCCAATTTCCTCCCCCCAGACCCATCTGCAGTGCACATCTCCACAGCAAACCCACATATGTCAGTCATCATTTTGAGAGGGATTCCTGAGGAAAATGGAGGGATTTACAGGTAGTACAGAGTTCTGGGATGCTTGTGGGGATAGGGTGGGGATATTTTCATGTGTTTTCACACATTTTGGGGATTTCCTGAGTGATTTTTTGGGGAAAAAACTGCCCCTAAATAATGTCATTTTTTTTTAAAAAAATGGAGGCTTGGGTGGATGGGTGGGGTGGGCAGCTTCAGGGGTCACAGAAGTGGGGTTCAGGGGCTGTATGCAGCCCACAGTATGCTCATTTCTGCCCTAGAGTGATACCAAAGATGTGAACTCAAGCCACAGGTTTATATAGCAAAGGTGCACAGAAACAAACTTCACTCCTCTTTCTAGAAGCGTAGGGAACTGAAAAGCAAAGTGGCTGCAGCAATATTACTCCTTGGCCAAGCCTTTCAATTAGGCTGAGAAGTGGGGGCAGGTGAGCCGTGAGCTTCTCACAGGGAAGCTGGGTGATCTCAATGCCACATTAGGTTGCACTATGCAGTGCAGCTTCTTGTCTTCCCTGCCTGAGCTGGCTTTTGAGCTGGCTACCATATGACTCTGTATTCTCATGATAAATTCCCCTGATAGCTGGGATTAACACTCCCTACAAGACTGAGCCCACTCACATTACAGAATTATAATGCTGTTATTTCACTTTAACAACTATGGTTCCAAAGAAGGTGACTCCACCACACTCTGAGGTAGTGTATTTCACTGTTGAACAGGTCTCACCCTCAGTGTGTTCTTCCTAATGTTTAGATGGAATCTCTTTTCCTATAGTTTGAGTCCATTGCTAAGTGTCAAAGTCTCTGAAGCCACAGAAAACAAGCTTGCTCCATCCTCAGTATGACAGCCCTTCAAATATTTAAGCATGGCTATTATGTCCCCTTTTTACCTTCTCTTCCCCAGTGAAGCCCACTGACCATTCCCCATTCCTTTTGATCCATGTGGGAACCAATGACACTGCAAGGCATAACCTTCAAGAGATCACAAGGGATTACAAGGCTCTTGGTAGGAAGCTGAAGGACCTTGATGCACAGATTGTCATTTTGTCTCTCCTCCCACTTGAAAGACATAGCCTAGGAAGGGAGAGAAGAATAGTGGAGGTGAACAACTGGCTCTGCAGATGGTGTTGCCGGGAACAATTTGGCTTCTTGGACCATGCTCTGAGGTTTCATGAAGCTGGACTTCTGGCAAGGGATGAGTTGCATCTCACAGCAGTTGGGAGAAATGTTTTTGCTAAGAGGCTTAAAAATCTGATCAGGAGGACTTTAAACTGAGCTATGTGGGGGAGGGAGACAGTATTTTTGAGGGCAGGAGTTCATCAAGTGCTGGAGATAATACCCCATCTGTTTTAGAGAGAATGGGCCAAATAGTAAAAGAACCCAACAGTGGGAGGAAAAAAACTTAAATAAGCAGCTAGGGGGAATGGCCCATGGTCTTAAATGTCTCTACACTAATGCACAGAACATGGGAAATAAACAAGATGAACTTGAACTCTTAACACAGCAAAGCAAATATGATATAATAGGCATCACTGAAACCTGGTGGGATGAGTATCATGATTGGAATGTAGTAATAGAGGGGTATAACCTATTTCAGAGAAATAGACCAAACAGGAAAGGAGGAGAAGTAGCATTATACATTAAGGAAGTGTACACCATGTGAAGAGATCCACCACTTAAATCCTGGAAACCAGGTTGAGAGCATCTGGATAAAAATCAAGGGGGAGAGATACAGCAGGAATGTAATTAGTGGGTGGTCTACTACATACCCCCAAGCCACACTGAGGATGTAGTAAAGATGATCACATATTCAGAAAGGAGAGATGTAATAGTAATGGGAGATTTCAACTATCCTAATATTTGTTGGAGGTCAAGCTCTGCCAAGACTATAAGGTCTAAGAAATTCCTCACTTGCCTTGCAGCCAATTTCATTGTCCAGAAGGTAGAAGAGGCAACTAGGGGATCAGCTGTTTTAGATCTGATCCTAGCCAACAGCAATGACCTAGTTAATGGGTTGGAAGTGGCAGGATCCTTAGGTGGGAGTGACCATGTTCTCCTGGAGTTTGTGATACAGTGGAACCAGGGTGGATGTCTAAGGAACTTTCAACTAAGCTAAGATTTAAAAGGGACATTTACAAGAAATGGGAAAAGGGGGAAATCACCAAGAGGAATTCAAACAAATAGCCAGCACATGTAGAGAGAAAGTCAGAAAATCAAAAGTGCAGAATGAGCTCAGGCTTGCTAGAGAGGTCCTAAAAATAAAAAGGGGGCCTTTTTCATTATGTTTGTAGCAAAAGGAAGAAGAAGGAAATGGTAAGGCCACTGCATGGAAAAGATGGCGAAATGCTAACAGGTGACAGAGAAAAGGAGAACTACTCAACACCTTCTTTGCCTCAGTCTTCTCCCAGAAGGAAAACAGTGTCCAACTCTTTGATTCTATGACCTGAAAAAGGCACAGCACCCTCTGAGTCTACCACAGAGTTTGGTGAAACTCACCTTAATTCAAATGAGTTACAGAGCAACTCTCCCATTATTAGAGTAGCCCATATAATCTCAGGATTCATTTTTATAGTGGCCCTACTTAACCAAATGTCAGTGTCTCATCCCTTTATTCTGGGCATGGGAACCATTGCCAGTGCTTTTTGCCACCTGTTCATCAGGTGGGAATGAGAACAAATCCACATTTTAACCAGAAAAGTTTTTTTCAACATAAAAAGCAATCAAGTGCAAAGCAGAAACAGTGGTTTGTCTGCAGCACTCATGACTTTGTAGCCCACTGGAGTTCCTTGATATATATACATTTCACACAAGTATTCATGTAGGCACAGGCTATACAGAAAGGAGTGCAGAGCAGCTCCAAAGTCAGCAGAACTCCATGTACTTTTCCCTACAGGCAAGCTAGTCAACTGTGTTGTAGGAAGAAAAATATTTTTTACTTGTTTCTAAGACCACTGTTTACCTGATGTTAGGACAGGTAAACAACAATATCACTGGAAATTGCTGGGAGGTGGAAGTGTGGTGAGGAGTGTGTGTGTGCTGTGTATACATGCAAGAGAATGTGTCTGTAAAGCAGTATGTGCAAGCCTGTATTTGTGTGCATCTGTGCTCCCATCTACCATACAGAGGAAAGGGGAAGCCAAGCTTAGTTAGACATGCATTCTAGACTGTAAGAAAGCTGATTTCAGAAAACTTAGGGAATTACTGGGGGTGAACACATGGTCAGGAATACTAAAAGAGAAGTGAGTTCATGATGGATGGGAGTTTCTTAAAAGTGAAATATTGAAGGCACAACTTCAGACAGTTCCAACGAGGAGGAAACATGGTAGGTGTCTAAAGAAACCAGGATGGATGTCGAAAGAACTCTCAACTGAGCTAAAACTTAAAAAGGACATGGAAAAAGGGAGAAATCACCAAAGAAGAATTCAAACAAATTGCCAGTTCATGTAGGGGGAAAGTCAGAAAAGCTAAAGCACAGATGGAGCTCAGGCTTGCTAGAGAAGTTAAAAACAATAAAAATGGTTTTTTTTTTTGTTATATCCATAGCAAAAGGAAGAACAAGGAAATGGCAGGGCTGCTGCGTGGAGAAGATGGTGAAAGGCTAACGGGAGAGGGAAAAGGCAGAACTACTAAACACCTTCTTTGCTTCAGTTTTCTCCCAAAGGGGGAACAGTGCTCAACTTTGGGGAAATGGAGCAGATGATACAATAGGGGAAGTACAGCACAGAATTGGTAAAGAGGTAGTTCAGGAATACCTACCCAGTATAAATGAGTGCCAGTCTCCAGGGCCAGATGAACTTTATCCAAGGGTATTAAAAGTCCTGGCAGAAGTAATCTCAGAACCACTGGCAATAATCTTTGAGAATCCCTGGAGAACAGAAGCAGACTGGAAGAGGGCAAATTTTGCCCCCATCTTTAAAAAGGGGAAAAAAGAAGACCCAAATAATTATTGCCCAGTCAGCCTGACTTCAATACTAGGAAAGATTCTAGAGCAGATCATTAAACAGACAGTCTGTAACCACTTAGAAAAGAATGCCGTGATCACAAAAAGTCAACATGGGTTTCTCAAAAACAAGTTGTACCAAGTTGTCTTATCCCTTTTTTTTATAGTTACCAATTTGATAGATGAAGGGAATGCTGTGGAAGTAGTGTATCTTGATTTCAGTAAGGTTTTTCACAAGGTCCTCCATGATACTCTTGCAAAAAAGTTAGTAACCTGTGGGCTAGACAGTGCAACTATTAGGTGGATTTGTAATTGGTTGACTGACCGAACCCAAAGGGTAGTCACCAATGGCTCCTCTTCATCCTGGAGAGAAGTGACCAGTGGGGTGCCACAGGGTTCTGTCCTGGGTCCAGTGCTACTCAACATCATTATCAATGACTTGGATGGGGGAATAGAGAGCATGCTTATCAAGTTTACAGATGATATCAAATTAGGAGGGGTAGCTAATACCCCAGAGGACAGGATCAGAATCCAAAATGACCTCAACAGATTAGAAAGCTGGGCCAAAACTAACAAAATGAATTTCAACAGGGAGAAATGTAGGATACTACACTTGGGCATTAAAAATGAAATGCACAGCTATAGGTTGGGTGACATCTGGCTTGATGGCAGTACATGCGAAAGGGATCTCAGAGTCTTAGTGGACCACAAACAGAATATGAGTCAGTTGTGTGATGCAGGAGCTAAAAAAGCCAATGCAATTCTAGGCTGCATTAATATGACTATAGTGTCTAGATCAAGGAAAGTAATAGTGCCACTCTATTCTGCTTTAGTCAGACCCCCATCTGGAATACTGTGTCCAGTTCTGGGCACAACAATTCAAGAAGGATATGGACAAGCTGGAACATGTTCAGAGGAGGGCAACCAGATGGTGGGAGGTCTGGAAGCCATGTCCTATGAGGAGTGGCTTAGGGAGCTGGGCATGTTTAGTCTGGAGAAGAGAAGGTTGAAAGGGGACATGATAGACATGTTTAAATATTTGAAGGGATGTCATACTGAGGATGGGGCAAGCTTGTTTTCTGCTGCTCCAGAGACTAGGACATGGAGCAATGGGTTCAAACTACAGGAAAAGAGATTCCACCTAAACGTTAGGGAGAACTTCCTGACAGTAAGAGCTGTTCAGAAGTGGAATACACTGCCTTGGAGTGTGGTGGAGTCTCCTTCTTTGGAGGTTTTTAAAAAGAGGCTGGATGGCCATCTGTTGGGAATGATTTGATTGTGTATTCCTGCATGGCAGGGAGGTGGACTGGATGGCCCTTGTGGTCTCTTCCAACTCTATGATTCTATGATTCTAGCAGTGCTGAATGTGTTTTTCCAAAGGAAAAAATGTTGTATATTTCTGCTATGTGTATGCACAGCAAATATTCATGTAATGCAAAGTATGTATTGACTTCGGATATCTACCTTTCTTGGTCCTAATACATGAAATTTCTGTTGCATCCTGTTTTACTTTAGTGTGATTTTGTGGTAGTCTGTGTCTATGCCCTTCTGCTGCTGAAAATGGAATGTAACATGCATGTTGCTAGTAGAATTAGCAACACCTTCAGTTTGTTATTTGGCTCCTATGTGACACTTATACATTAGATCCAAGGCAATATGCAAGTGAACCATAGTGTGTGGACCATGACACAAATATCAGCTGTGGATAAACTATGGAGCTGTTTCCATTTATTAAATTAGATATGCTTTTACTTGTCACAAAATCTCAGGAATCCCAGTTGCTCATGAAGGCTAGGAGGTGAACTGTGAATTTTTGCATCACTGGTGGGATCAACCTTTTTTTTTAATTGAATTGTATGCCCTGGAAAGAGAATTGTTAAATATGACAGTGGTAGTAGTAAAGCTAACTGTAGATAGTAGCACTGGAAGTTAGAGAAGCCTACTTTCCCTAAGCCAAGTGGAACTGGCACATTCATGTGGGTTCTCCTTTTCTACCTTCCTTGTGAATTTTGCCTAGGGAAATAGGCTGTGCCCTAGGAAAGGCTGAAAATTCCCTTCACTTATGGTGGATGTAAAAGAAGAGGGAAGGGGAGCTAAAAAGACCTTAGACATATTCATAGCTCAAGGGAATGCAAGACACTTAAGAGAAATGATAAACAGCCAACTCCAATCCTAAGGGAAGGCATATTGTTTTCATGCTCAGGGTTTCCTTTCTCCTTCACTCTCCCTCTATGTTTCTACTCAAAGCCTCCTCATTTTCCTGGCTTGGCATCCTGCTTCCTTGGCTGATGTATCACACTTGACAAGGTTATGGAGTCAGCATGTTAAATCTTGAAAAGTGAGTGTAATTTATTGATCTACATTTTGCTTATGAAATAGGACAAGTGCTGATTTGAGAATCTTGTTTCCTTTCTCTTTCCACCCCCTTCTCTCTCTCTCTCTCTCTCTCTCCCCCTCAGCCCTTGCTTTCTGCTTCTCTTATCTTTGGTAATTCCTCAGAGCTTGCATCAAAACTCTCAGCAATCCTTTGTTAGCTTTTCGAAGCAGCCTCACAGGCTCAGCTGCCTATTCTTTTCCTTCACACTTTCCTTTTTTTACTTTGCTCCTAAAAACATGTGGGGCCAGATATATCCTACCAGTCACTCTTTTACCTTCAGCAGGGATTACACTTGGGACAAATTTGGCCCCTAATGCTTGGGAGAGAGCCTGTAGAACAGAGACGTTTCTGGCCTCATCCTTCAAATTTTTACATGTGTGAATAGTCTTTCTTCCCAAGTACAGCCAAAAATACATTAGCAGGGTGATGTGTATAAGTGCAATGAGGAATGTGCAACTGAAATGCTCCTTGCCAGAAACATGGCTTGCATACAGCAGGTTTATGCATGGAACTTCAACAAAGTGAGGAACAGCAGCTGCTAAAAGAGAGCAAATTAGCTTTGGCAATCCTTAACTATCCCAGACTTTATGTTTATACACATTGCTCTTAATACACACTCATGCACACATATTACAAAAGAGAAGAACTGACTGGTTAGTGTAACACTCCCTGAAGCACACGGACCAGAGGTACATTGATTCTAATAGCCCAAAGATAAAGTTAGAGAAAGCTGGAAATTGGGGAATTAGCACTTGCCAAATAAGAAGTAGAAGGCACAGAAACTGGGTGCCAGTTACACGACAGAAATTGTCGCATTGCCTACCGTGACATAGTGATCACGAATCCACCCCTCGCTGTTTATACGATTTATGTCTCTGATCTGGATATCCTGGGCGGTCCCGTGACTGATATTTACACGTCCATAATTCCGGTTTTGTTTAGGTTTTAATTTTTTTTTTTTGGCTGTCAATCAAAGATGCGATTACTCGTGTTTTCACAACCTCGGTGACACACTTCATTTAGAGTTCCGCGCCACGAGCGATGCTATTGGCTGGCTGGGGGGGGAGAGAGAGGGGGGCAGAGGTTTGTTATTCCCCCTTGCTTCTTGAACATTTTAACCCTTTCAGAAGAGGCAGAAAGCATTTTGAAAGATCCAGACAGATCTTTCGCTCAGACGCAGGGCTTTCCTTTTGAAATCAAGCTGAGTGCTTTGAAAGCAAGCTGAGTGCTTTCCTTTTGAAATCAAGCCTGGTTTTCCTCTTGCCTCTTTAAAATATTAACCCCTACAGCTGGCTGCAGAGATGGCTATAGGCAGGCATTTTGAAAGACACAAACACAGAGAGGGGGAATTAAAGGGTGCTAATTCGCTCAGAGGCTTGAATATTTTAATGTGCCAGGGAGGTGACCAAGCTACTATGATCTCTCTGTAACATGCAGTTGAGGAAAAGGTAAAGCTGAAGGGTTTGCAGTTTAGAAATCCATTTAAAAAGGTGATTGAGTACATGCGTGCGCGCACACACATCAACCTTCGTGCAGCTGGAAGGGATGCCTTTGTTTTCGGCTGGTGCGGCTGGATCTGTTGAACGGGTGACTGACCCCTCCTTTTCTGGTCGCTGAGATCTAAGCCTGCCCCCAGTCACCATTTCCGGTCATCCCAGTACCGAGACTTTTTGTCCCAGGCTGTTTACATTTCCGATTTTCCGAATCCTCCCGTGACTTTTTTAAAAACCGGCACAAACCAGGGGATTGGAAGTCCCGCAGGTTGAGGAATAAAAGGTGGCCCCCCTTCCGAAAATCACGTACGCGACCCCATGTACGTGTAAACTGCCAGGGATCGACACGAATTCTTCCCAGGACATTTTCATCGTGTAAACGGCCCCCTGGAAAAGTATAGCTCCCCTCCCCCGCAGCTAAATGGTGAGAATCTGAGGGTTGTCCAAAAAAAAAGTAGGTCCATCAAGTTCTGGGAAGGGGGCAGTATGGAAATGGCAAGGCAGGGGACTGGGAATATATGTGTCTAGAGGAAGATTGTGTGTTAGAGACAAGTAGGGCCACAGTGGTGGAACTGGTTTGATTTATAAGAGGAAAGGAAAAATAATAGAGTGCAAAGAGATCTAATTACCTGGCTTCAAAGTCAGAGAACCAAACTTCCCTGATTACAAATGGTTGGGAAAATCTTATGAGCACAGGCTAACCTTGGGTGTTCCAGATTTAAGTTGCAGATTCAAAACAAAGCCAAAGCCTCAGCCAAAGAAGGAATAATAGGATCAGGAAATATCCAAGAAAACATTTGGATGGGCAAAGCAGCAGAGAACAAAGAGAGGTTTAACTATTACTACAGGTGTTGGAAGCATAATTCTAAACCACAGTTTAGAATTAAACTGTATAGTGTATATCAAAATCCATGTGAGTTCAAGTCTCATTATATACAATGACATAGTAAGATATGGTGAACAGCAAGGTTTACTTCTTGGATAATTTTAAAAAATATTTTCAAGCTGTGGTTGGTTGAATCCATGGATAAAGAATCTGTGGATAAGGAGGGCCAACCATATTACTATTGTACAGAAACCTGATGACTCACATATAAAACCCAATCTCCTGCAAAGTACAAACATGGAAGTAGGTTTGGGTTCTCACATGTAGAACCTGGCTTTGGACAACAGGCACATTATTGGGGATAAAGTTTCCTCTCTCGGTCTACAAGTCAAATAGATTTGTCTAGACAAATGAGGCTACCAGGGGGTTCAAAAGAAGAAAGTGAGGAAGGCTTCGGCCCTAGAAATCTGGGATAGGAACCAGGGTGGAGCAGGGAATTTTTCTAGGAGAAGATATGGGGAATGATGATGGAAGCCAGTTATATGCTGGGTTACATGAAGAGCCTAGCGAAGAACATTAAGTTTCAGGGCTGTCTAAGTGAAAACAAAGAACAGCTTCTTCCTGGACTCATGAATTCCAGGATATGGGGAAAGGGGTGGGTGAGCCCCCCAAGACTAGGTGGGGGAGGGCTGATTTCACAAAATTGGACCACCAGGAGTCCTGTGTAGTTGAGCTGCCTTGGGTATTATCAATCAGCATGGCACTAAATGATCATGCACTAAGAAATTTTAACATATATTATTAACAACATATTATTGAAGCCCCTCAGGAATAATAAAGTGTGTCTGTAGACTATGTGACAAACGTTGCTGTCCTTGAGCAAGCAGGGATCACCAGCATTGAGGCCATGATATTGAGAACACAGCTGTGCTGGGCAGGGCACATTTCTAGGATGGAGGACCATCGCCTCCCCAAAATAGTACTCTACCATGAACTTGCCACGGGTCAGTGTACGAGGGGCGCTCCAAAAAAGCGATACAAGGACTCCCTGAAACAACATCTCAGGCGCGGCCAAATTGCTCACCAACAATGGTCCACCCTGGCCTCACATTGGGAGGCATGGAGATACACTATCCACAATGCTGCAGCCTTATTTAAGAACTCATGCCGAACAAGTCTTGAAGAGGAACGACAACACAGAAAGAATCACAACCCGGAAACATCACCCAAGGAGACCTTCTGCTGTGCTTTCTGCAACCGGACTTGTTTATCTTGGATTGGCCTTTTTAGTTATCAGCGCACTTGCAGAAAGCGCGGGATGAGTCCTTCCTGAATCTTCGTTTGTGAAGAAAAGCCAGAGAGAGAGAGATTGAAGCCCCTCAGGAATAATAAAGTGTGCCTGTAATTTATCCTATGCATACTCAGAATCATTGAATCTTGGAATTGGAAGAGTTTGCAAGGGCATGGAGGAATGCCATGCATGCAGGAATACACCACTAAAGCACTCCTGAAATACAGCTATCCAATCTCTGTTTAAAGACCTCCAAAGAAGGAAAGTCCCCCACCCCCACCTCAGGGCAGTCTATTCCACTGTTAAACAGTTCTTACAGTGAAAATATTATTTCTAACATTTAGGTGGAATATTTTCCTCTTGTAATTTGAATCCATTGGTTCATGTTTTAGTTTCAGGAGCAGCAGAAAACAAGCTCATTCTATCTTCTACATGACATCCCTTCAGATATTTAAAGATAGCTGTCTTGTCACCTCTCAGTCTTCTCCAAGCTAAACATACCAAGCTTCCCTAGTTGTTCCTCACAAGGCTTGGTTTCCAGACTTTTGATAATTTTGGTTGCCCTTCACTGGTCACATTCCAGCTTGTCAATATCCTTTTTTACATACTTAGGATAGGCTACACTGAACACCTAGAGGACACTTTTAAATACACACAGTGCTTGTAAGAGTCTTCATATTTCAGGATGTTTCAGTCACAATGGCTAGGGAAAGTAACTTTCTCTCCCCCTGCAAGTACTGCGAGTAAGCAAAATTCATAAGAACCCGCCTGCCAATGTTAAGCCTCCCCCTTAAAAACACTTCCAGAGTCTCTGACAAAACTCAAGGGCAGTTAAAAGTTTCAAAACTGATGCTGCATCTACACTGCAGAAATAACCCCAGAATTCTGGGATTTATAGTTTTGTGAGATATTTAGCTTTCTCTGTCAGAGAGGTCTTGTGCCACAACAAATTACAAATCCCAGGAAACATAGCATTGAGCCATGGCAGTTAAAGAGGTGTCAAACTGGATTATTTCTGCAGTGCAGATGCAGCCAAGGAGTATGAAGGAATCAGTGGCTCTGAGACTGGACACAGACTGGGGAAGATAGATAGGAACAACACTTTGGCTCTGAGGGATGAAAAGAACACTAAGGGAGGTTTCTTCCTACTTGACTCTGCTAAAGTCAATCAGCTATATAGAAAAAGACAGTACAGCAGTGAACAATTCGTTATCAATATTCAGAACAAAAGGTACAACAAAGAATGCCCAGATGATGTCAACCAGTTGGCCTGTATGGGGGGTAAGAATGCATCAAGACTGGACATATTTCCTGCAAAGGCTCTGGACTGGCCAGGTTAAAGATATTCTTGTACTTCTATTGGCAGGATGCTGGTTTGGTAATCAGGTAGGTATTTACATATTTTATAGCTATAGAGAACAGCTCTCTTTAATTTAAAGAATAGAAAAAGCATGGAGACAATCACTCTGATCCTGTAGTGACCATCCAGGGCATGAGTGTTGCTCCTCACAGCTTGCCATACCTATTCTTCCAGAACAAAATGGATTCTTGAGCCAAGATGTCAGGGAACTGCCAATGAAAAATGGCAAGTGGCAGAACTACTTGTGTGAAGTCAGTTAGTAGGTTTCAATTCTTCTGCTACATACCCCAGTGTGGAAAGGTAGCACAGCAGGACAAACATACACTGGATTACAATCATTCCAGAATATAAACAGTTCCCTGTCAGAAAGTAGTATTTTTTAAGCCCCTGAACCATGATTCAAAACATTGCTTGGAGGCAAATCCCATTGATTTGAGCAAGACCTCTCTCAAACCAAATAGCTTCAGGATTGCAGCCAAAATTTGACATCTGTTGGAACACTAATGATGTGCTAATGGCAGTGCAGAAGGTTGCTGAGTGAGAAGAAACATCATACACATTTCTTATTTAAACTCTCTCTTTCTGGCTTTTCTTCGTAAACAAAGATTCAGGAAGGACTCATCCTGCACTTTCTGCAAGCGCGCTGATGACTAAAAAGGCCAATCCAAGATAAACAAGTCCGGTTGCAGAAAGCACAGCAGAAGGTCTCCTTGGGTGATGTTTCTGGGTTGTGATTCTTTCTGCGTTGTCATTTCTTTTAAAGACTTGTTCGGCGTGAGTTCTCAAATAAGGCTGCAGCATTGTGGATAGTGCATCTCCATGCCTCCTGATGTGAGGCCAGGGCGGACCATTGTTGGTGATCAATTTGGCCGCGCCTGAGATGTTGTTTCAGGGAGTCCTTGTATCACTTTTTTGGAGCACCCCTCTTATGCTGACCCGTGGCGAGTTCACCATAGAATACTATTTTTGGGAGGCGATGGTCCTCCATCCTAGAAATGTGCCCTGCCCAGTGCAGCTGTGTTCTCAATATCATGGCCTCAATGCTGGTGATCCCTGCATGCTCAAGGACAGCAACATTCGTCACATAGTCTGTCCAGTGTATATTTAGGATTATCCGTATACAGCGCTGATGAAAGCGTTTAAGGAGTTGTAAGTGGTGGCGATAGGTGACCCATGTTTCAGACCCGTAAAGGAGAATAGACAGTATGATGGCTCTATACACATTGATTTTTGCGCTTTGCCTCAGGTGTTTATTACTCCAGACTCTTTTGTAAAATCTTCCAAATGCGCTATATGCCTTTGCTAATCTGTGATCAATCTCTTTGTCAATCTTGGCATCTGAGGAGATGATGCTTCCCAGTAGGTGAACTGCTGAACAGACTTAAGCACAGATTTGCCGATGGCAATGTGGGGATGATGGTGTTCGCCCTGTGGTGCAGGCTGCTAAAGAACTTCCATTTTCTTCAGGTTGACTTCCAGCCGAAACAGCTCTGCAGCTGTTGCGAAGCGTTAGGAAAATCAGGTTCTCATCCTTTGGATGCATCTGCTTCGGGTCCCTCTCTAATGGAAGTGAATGGACTTTGGTGTTTGCAACTAGAGATGTATTGCCCCAAGGCTGTCTTGCTGTGCTCCACTCAGCTAGCTAATGTTTCAGGGGTAGCCATGTTGGCCATTAAAAACAAACAAAAACAAAATCGAAAATCTACCTTCAGGTGCTACCTTTACTGGGCCAACCAAAAGATGCAGAATATATCACACTGCCCTAAAGCCACCAGATCCTGTCTGATCTTGGAAGCTAAGCAGGGCCAGCCATTTGAATGGGAGACTGCCAATGAATAACTAGGTGCTGCAGGATATATCTCAGAGGAAGGAACTGGCAAAACCACCACTGAGTATTCCTTGCCTAAAGAAACCCTTTGAAACCCATAAGGTGACAGGCGACTTGAAGGCTCATACATACAGCATATGCAGCTTCACAGGCTTCTTTGGGCTTATCTACATGGGCTAAACTGGCTTTCTCCCACCCAGAGCACTGCAGTACAGATGATGTAGGGCATTTGCCCTGATTTGCCCCTAGGCAGTCCTCACCACACCCCAGGCAGATACATGGCTGGAACAGGGGCAAGCCGGGATAGGGCCCTTTACTGCATTTTAAGAAAATAGCCAGTTTAATCCAGTACTGCTGGGATGTGACAGATGCGGCCCCACATGTCCACAGGAGCCCCTCCTTGTAGGCTGGCCCTCGCTGCTACTGCCGGTTGCCCTTGCTCTACTGGGTCTGGGCTGCAGGCTTGCATCATGTGACCAAGGCTAGTCACAAGTAGGGGGCTTGTTACATGGTGTGGCTGGCTGCCCAGACCTGCCAGAACAGAGAAAACAGTTGTGGTTGTGGTGGTGGCGGCTGTAGCAACGTCTCAGCATTTCTGTGTGAACTCTGGCCCATTTTCTTCAGGTAATGGGGGCAGAGAGGGCCACCTCTGAAGGATATGCCAGTAGGGAGCCAGCATATTCTGGCTGGTGTAGATAAGCCCTAAATCAGGCCAAGATGATGAAATAGTAGATAGGGTTAAAAAAACAACAGTGTGATGGTCACATCATCTACATTTTGGCTTTTAAAGGAAAAGTATGTAGATGAAAAGTGCCCCCCCCTCCGAGGGGGCATGCTTTGTAATTTCAAATGGGGAAGCCAATTTATTGTCTGTTCCGTTGCCTTTGTTTCCATTCTGTTTTCAACTCTCTCTCTCTGTGTATGAGTGTCACTTTTTGACTACCCACATTTCCTGTAACATACACAATGTAGACATCATGACCATAACACTGTCACTTTCTTACCCCATATGTTATTTTGCCATCATTGTCTGATGAAGAAGTTTGTGGAGCTTTGAAGCTAGCTCGATATTTGGTTGGCCAAGTAGAGATACCACCACAGAATAGACTTCAGCTACTTAAATAATTTCACTAACTACATCTTTATTTAACGGAATAGGGAAATCCAAATTCATTTCCTTCTAGTTACGGAAAGAGAGGGCCTGGTTGGAAGTGCCTCTTTGATTTTCTGTGATAAATGGTGCAGTTGTGACCCAAACATAGCAGAATACTTGGGCTTCTTTCCTCAAGGAAGTTCTTGTCTTGTAGGAATATCATATTTTCGGAGCACTCAAAGCATAATATTTTTGGCCCCTGGCTCTGCTGAAGATGCCTACACCTAGTTGAAATCAAGCCATTGTGGGATGGGAAGGATGCAGATATGGCAAACCTTGGGGGAATTGTGTAATTTTATTTTGTTTCCTATCTTAACATCATAGAATCATAGAGTTGGAAGAGGCCATAAGGGCCATCCAATCCAACCCGCTGCCACGCAGGAATACACAATCAAAGCATGCCTGACAGATGGCCATCCAGCCTCTGTTTAAAAACCTCCAAAGGAGACTCTACCACAGTATGAAACAGTGTGTTCCACTGCCTAACAACTCTTGCCATCAGGAATTTCTTCCTAATTATTAGATGGAATCTCTTTTCCTCATTGTTTGAACTCATTGTTCCATGTCCTAGTCTCTGAAGCAACAGAAAACAGGCTTGCTCCATCCTCAATGTGACATCCCTTCAAATATTTAAACATGGGTATCATGTTCCCTCTTAACCTTCTCTTCTCCAGGCTAAACATGCCCAGCTTCCTAAGCCACTCCTCATAGAGCATGATTTCTCTGATTTTAATTGTTTTTGTTTAAAATATATTGCTATCTTGAACCATTAAGTCCAACAATTCCATTTTAATTTGCTTTGAGTATAAAAACACATGAAAGAAGGGCCATGTGGGGTAAGACTAAAGGCCTGTCTAGTTCAGCATTCTGTACACAATGTGGCTGACCAGTTGCCCAAGGGAATCCTGCCTGTAGGACAGAGTGCAGCTGTGCCTTCTATCTTGCATTCCTCAGTAATTGATATACACTACTGTGGAATACTGATTGTAATACTGGAGGTGCTATATAGCCATTAGGGGTGGGAAGAGTATTTCAAAATATTCCCCAAAATGGTTGCAAATATGTTTCCTGAGTGTCAAGAAACCTCAATGAGAAGAATCCTGGACTGCTGAGAATCTTTGTCGTTCAGGACTTATTCTATATAAAATTCAGATGTGGGTTTTTGTGTGTTTGTGTGTGTGCAGAGAACAGCATTTTCTGTGCAAGAAACAGAATTTTCATCATGGACAGTAACATTTCTGCACATAAATATTATTTTCTTTGCATAAAATGGCTGTTTTCTGTGAATTTTGTGCAGATTAAGCTCAGACATATGAACAGTCTTTGAAAACTCTGCAGTTTTTGAATAACCATTTTGCAGTGAGAAGAAAATTGCTAAAATTACTCATTGCTTCCTTTGAGATGAACATTATTGTAGAATTACATGCCTTAAAAATCCTGACTTGTACTCTAACCTTCATGAATTTATATAATCTTATTTTAAACCCATGCAAGTTGGCAGCTATTACAACATCCTGAGGCACTGAATCCCACAGTCTAACCATGTGCTGTATGAAGAAGTGTTTCCATTTATTTGTCCTGAATCTCCCACTCCTCAGCTTCAGCAAATGATACTGCCTTCTAGTTTTGTAAGAAAGAGAGAAAAGCTTCTTGCTATCTACATTCTCCACACCATGCATAATTTTATACCTTTCTTTCATGTCTCTTCTTACATGCCTTTCTTTTCTTGGTCAAGAATTCACACTAGGGCAGCCTCTCCTACACTGGTATCTTCTGGATGTAATGGGCAAGGGCACAATGGGTAGAAATAATGGAAGCTGTTGTCCAGCCCATCCAGAGGCTCAAAGCATGGGGAAAACTTTAGTAGACTGGGCTCAGGAATCTTGAGAAGGAAAACAAGACACCGTTGAAACTCTGTCTGTGGATTGCAATCGCAATGGAAATCCACCATAGTGTGCTGATTGGCTGCTTGGGTGTCAGGATCTGCTTCTCCTTGCAGGACTAGCCCCCTGACTGCAGCAGCCAGCACAGCCTCTTTGCAGACTTAGGTCCTGGCTGTGGGAGTCTTGGAAGAACCAGGGCCAAGCTACCAGACACAGCCAGCTGCAATCATGCAGCAGACCTGAAGCAGCCAGGGGAATTGCTATTCATGAAGGGCATTTGGCCCTTAGTCCTGGCCATCACAGTGTAGTCTTCTGTGCTGTCTGTAGCTACTCCTTGCTTTTGTGGCCTTGCTTTTGGGTTGGGGCCTTAGGCCTTCTGTGCTGTCTTTAGTTGTTCCATGGGCCTTCTGTGCCGTCTGTAGCTGGGCCTTGGGCCTTCCGTGCTGCCTGTAGCTGCTTCTTGCTCTTGGCCTTTGGGTGGAAACATGTGGAAAGCTTCAAGTCCTTTCTGAACATGGTGATGGAGGGGCTCTTGCATCCTGGTGTGTGTGTGTGTGTATACCATGGTGTATGTATAGCATGTGTGTGTGTGGGTGTGGGTGTGTAGTGTGGTGTGTGTGTGTACATGCAGTTCTGTGGCAGCGGAGGGGCTCTTGCATCCTGGCATGTGTGATGTGTCTGTGTCTATGTGTCTGTGTGTACGTGCAGTTGCATGGTGGCAGCGGAGGGGTTCTCAGCATGAAACCAGCCATTGTAGTTGATTTGAAAGGTTATATATTAATGCATCAAATAATTGTACTCTTGACACATTTCCTAAGTGGCCAATCAGTAGAGTCGGAACGGAAACATACCAAAGTGTTTTTTATATATAGATAATGGTGTATGTTACACCGGGTATAGCTAGTTTGTTTTATATCTGCCAACTAGAGGTAACTCTTCAGGCATCTGATGAAGAGGCAATGTCCACGAAAGCTTATAACATACTAATTTCTTGAGAGTGTTGTACTGGTGCTAAGAAGAGTCCAAAATTTGAAAGAACTATGTTGATCCATTTCTCTCTCTCTCTCTTTCTTTCCCATCCCTTTTTGGCTGGTGGCTCTAATATCAATGGAAAGGTGAATTCACTTTTGGCTTTAACTTCAAAGAGATGTTTGAGGTGCTGAGCCCTATCCTTAAATAATTTGTATCCTTCAAAATTTAAAGTATACTTCAGAGAGGATTCACCATGCCACCAGCCTCCATTGTTGTATGTGTGTGCGTGTATGTGTACGCATGCATGCTGCACACAGGCCAATATTTTCTTGGAGTTTCTTTTTCTAATATCAGGAAGAAATACTCTATCTCAAAGTTGACAGCTGTGCATCTACCCCTGCATCTACTGTGAGGCTTCTAGCTAAGCTGAGAGGGAAGAAGGAAATGTCATCTCTCCTGCTCATCCAAAAGTGCTGATGATTTTATTCAGCGAGCCCAGGTTCCACTACACCATTATTTTTACTCATACCAACATTTCACAGACGAAAACAGCGATACATGTGGCCAAGCAACATCAGAGTGTGGTCAAGATGGTTATTAATAAGGAAGAACACACAAGCTAGGAGAGGTGGCAGCCATTTGATTTTCCTTGAGTGTACAGGGAAGGGCAAGATTCCCCCTGCTGAGTTAACTGAATGCAAACTGCTTTTGGAACTTGCACTGTGTTTGCAGCAATTTAAGTAAACTTGGGAGAAGGGGAGGAAGTAGGAGGAGAGAGAAACTGGGATGCTTTAAAAGCAGCTGAAAAAGTGGGAGAATTACGGTAATCAGGACTGTCCCTGCCAAACTGGGACAGTTGGAGGGTATGATTACTTCTTGAGCTGGCACAAAGCTTTGTTGCATTTCTTTTTCAGGGTAGGATTGATTTGTATTTTAACTGAGTTTTTAACGTGTTTCACTGTTTGTGATTTTGATTGTTTTTGTTGTGATATATCAGTATAAGCTCTAATGTTATGGGTGTTTCATCTCTGGTATTTGGTGTGAATTAATGGATGTTGAGCATATTTTGCTTTTAGTGAACCATAACATTTGAGTTGAGCAGGTTGGATACGTTTCAATAAATAAAAGGAAGTGATATTGGTCAGCAAACCATATAACTACTCTGCTTGCTTTTCTTCAGGGATCTTGCCTGGAATATGAAGACCTTTCTTTAGGTTCATTCGGGCAAGCTTACCTGAATCCTTATGTATTACAGTAGTCAGTAAATGGAAGATCTATGAAAGCAATTACAGTGCAGATATCAGTAAGCTAGCTTTGTGACCATCCATTCCTTCTTGTGGGAGTGGGCCTGGCTGGCTATGCCAACAACAACAACAAAATCTTCCCTCCCAGCACTGATTAAAAATGTCCAGCAGGCATCAATTTATTCCACCCTTCCACTGGAATCTTGTTCTGGCAGCCCATTCAGTTTTTTTTAATGCTACCCTAATTAAAAGCTCCAATCCAAATGGCTTGATGATGAAAATTCTAATTAAATCAACCCCATCTTCTGTGTAAACCTAAGGTTTGCATAAAATAATGTATGAAATTAATCATTGTTTTGGGATCAGCTGTTGCCAGAGCCATATCTGGTATATATTTTATCGTCCTGTTATGATATGTTCTCTAGCTCAGTATATACACGTGCATATACATATACAGTTGTCCCTCCGTATTCACAGATTTGGTATCCATGGATTTAAGTATTCACGGCTTGAAAATATTCTTAAAAATATAATAATCCAAAAAGCAAACCTTGATTTTGCCGTTGTATATAAGGGACACCATTTTGCTATGCCATTGCATATAATGGGACTTGAGGATTCACGGATTTTGGTATCCATGGGGGGTCCTTGAACCAAACCCCAGAGAATATGAATGGACAACTGTACAAATATACATGTACGAACACACAGAGAGATCTTTTTAGTCTTCTAAGATCTGATAGAAGGAGCAGAAGAGGTCTGAATACTGAGGATGGCATGCGAGACACAGCAGTTCATTCAGAAAAACAAAAACAGATTATATTATGTGAACTACTCCGTCCCACTTCCTGAATTTTGTGAGCAAAATTGGATGTAGTTAGCTATGTAACTGCTTGATATTATTTTTATCTATATCTGTCTTTCTGGGGGTGGGGGGGTAGCTATTATTGTTTCTGTGTTCCAGCAGTCCTCAGTGCATCTTGAAGTCTGCTTAGCACCTAGCTGTGGCCAATCTAATTAAACCTGCACAACACCTTCAGCATTCTGTCTGATAGATTGCTACAAATTAAAGACTTTCTGGCTTCAACAGCATGCCAGCTTTCTCCCTGCAGCTCTGTATGAAATGAAGAGTTCTGAGCAGCTTGAAAGCTTGCACATTCCTTTATGACATTCTGATTGCCTCAGAATGATTGCCCTATCCTGCATATACAGGTATGCATTTATTTCCAGTCTGTTTAGTAAATGTACCAGGGTCACTTCCTCTCTGTTTAGAATTCAGCTATCTCATCTTCTCTTGGTTCTGATTTCTTGGGAGTTTAAGGCACACTTTCCTGATGGGCAGGTTTGAATCAATCACAGGCCACTGTGTTTCTCTTTGTGAAACAGGATTGGGCAACCTGTAGCACTCTAGGTGTTGTTTGGCTGCAGCTATGATAAACCCTAGATAGCACAGCCAGTAGTAAGAAATACTGGGAGCTACTTGGAGGGCTATAATGAATTCTGCCTTCTAGTAGAATATTGTGCTCCCCAGCCTTCTTCATGCATGGAAAGCTCACAGTTTGCCTCTTCCTTGAATTAGAAGGGAAGTTTGTTGTTTTTGTGAGCAGCCTGAGTCTTGCGTGGGCACCTTGACCAAAAGTGGTCATGACTGTTTAAGGCAACCATGGCTCCCCCAAGACCTGTTCCAAACTGTTTGGTGCACCAGTCACCACCTGATCTCAGGCAGTAAATCACCATTAGCCATGCTGCCTGGGGGATTCTAGGAGATGTAGCTATCAAAGGTAACACTTCCAAGCTCTGCACATGACACACATGTATGAGGCCAATATTTCAGTTGGAATTGGCCATTTCTGCTGAGCAAGATAAAAACTCTACTGAACACTGGGGGGAGGAGTTCAGGTGGTGCCTCCACCAAAATATACTTATGATTTCCTTCATTTTTAAAAAGCTTATAAACAAAGTCATAGTTTTTCTTCATGCTCAGCAGCAACCCATTCACTGTACAATTTAAACAAGGGATTGCAAGTAACCCTGGGAACTATGATGCACCACAACATGCCTTCATATCCAGGAACATCATATTGAAAAGAAGATGGCTTCCCCATGGGCTGATGGCTGAAGACCTCCAAAAGTGTCCCCACTTTTATAGGGGATCTGATGAAGGAGCCATCCCTTAACCTGTCTGCAATTTCAGGTCATCTGCTGTGTCTCACATCTTCCTTGAAGGGCAGTCAATCCTCCCATTATTTACATACCACCTCAAGAAAGAAGCAAGCCATGATCTTCCAGAGTGGCCAATGGTTGCTGAATCTCTTTCAGCTTGCTTCAGTTTCTGGCTGTCTTTGTAGACAGGTAAACAAAACAGATGTTGCAGAGTTCAGAGGAGCGTTAGGTTAATGTATTGTACCAGCAGATCCAATGTATTACCCAAGAACCATTTCACTGATGGGATTTATCATGTAAGTTATAGGAACTAGGGCCATTATTTCTATAGTTAGTTCCACCTCACTGTAAAGAGCAATTGATTGTTTGGGGTATTTTAATCAGTAAAGCAGATATGCAGTTTTTACAAAATAGGATTCTTTAATGTTAGCTCATGTCCTATCAGTGTAACTCTTGGTACTGTTTTTGCACAGCTTCCAACTGTCTGAATTTGGAAGGGAAAGTCTTGATTAATCCTCTGTCACCCCACTTTTTCAGCTACTTGTAAAATAACCTGGTTTCTCTGTCCTCCCACTTTTCTCCTTTGTCCTTGGCTTACTTCAGTTGCTGAAAACTGACTTCAAAGCACAAAGACTGCAAAAGGGCTTTACATTAAATCATTTCAGGGGTAAGGGTGAGAAGATGAGGGGGTGACATCTTGCCCTTCTCAGTAGGCTCAGGCAAAAGCAAACTGCTGCAGACTCTCCTAGCTTGTGTGTTCTTCCTCATTTTAGTAACCTTTGCCATCTTAACAAAACCCTGATGTTACTGGAACACATGTGTCCTGATTTTCATCTGTGAAATGTTGGAGGGAATGGTATTGCATATTATGCTGGGCTCTTGCTTGAAACTGTTCTGCATTCAAATTCTGACCATCTTGCTCTTGTCCTTGATGCTGGGAAATCGCTTACAACCCTGGACTATTTCATTTTCTTCCACAGTCCCTGGAAGTTACTTCCTTGTGTAACGTGGTGTGAAACAGGTTGCCACTTTCTACCTCTTTAATTTATAACTCTATAGCAACTATTCAGAAATTGATTGGTCTGCGAAATGTTGCACTGATTATTAAAAAACACAATCATTTATTATATCCTTAATAGAAACCTAACAGATATTTAAAAGCAGAATGTAGAAGGAAAATTCTTTCATAGAAAAAGAAGAGAGAAGTCCATGCTTTTTTTCTATTTAACATGTGGGTTTTTCTCCCCCTGTGTCTGTCTTTTCACTTTTTTAAAAAATAAAAATAAAAAAATCTGCAATTGAAGTCTATAGCTGAACAACCACTTCTTGTTTTTATTGACAGGGAGATCTAGGCACTTGCAAGCAGGTTTTTTTTTTATGTTACTTCAGTTTAGTGAGCAGGTATTTGGGGAGCTGCTGTAAAGAAAGCAAAGAAGATGCCCTTGGGGTTCTTCAACTAAGATTTTGAGGATCTGCCAGATGCTATATTGATCTGAAAGGCTTGTGACTTGAAAAAAATAAATAGAGATAAACACTCATCTAGAAAAGGAGGTGGCAACTGGGGATTGCTTGGCCATTGTTCATCATTTGGATGAAGTGGCGTAGAAAGTATATGGCCTTAGGTCTCTTTGACTCCACATTCAGAATAATTTCATCAGGGACTTGGCTGGAGTGAATTGTTGCTCCTTCTCCTTGAACTCCCCCCACTTTTTTTTTTTTTTTTTGAAAAAGAAGACATTTCCAGATATTGCTGTTTTAGCTAATCGTGCTGTGACTCAAATTGATAGTTTAAGAATTCTTTCCTTTGCACCTCAGCTGGGAGGAGGAAGGGACACACAAAATTGCTGTCATTGCCTAATTCTCTCCAATTTGAAAATGATTCAGTTAAATTGACACCTTTCACTGATATTAAAGAAAACATTCAATTTGTTCAGAACCAGGAGGCAGGGGAAAGATCCCAGGATGGAGGTGACTGCTTTTGATATTTGGGAAAGACAGAGTGACAATAAAAATGAGTAACTGTTCTTAAATGGAAAATGTGACCACTTGGCCACCTCCTTCCTGTTTTGTGTGTTTGTATATGTGCAGAAAACATGATTTTCTGCAACAAGTTTTCCTATACAGTAAACAGAATGTTCTGCACAGACAATAACGTTTTCTGTATGAAAACATCAAGTTTCTTGTGTTGGAAATGACATCATCTGTAGAACTCCACCACATGCTCCCGGTTGTGTGTGTATTTCTTTAGTCTCTGTGTTCAAATCATTCAGCAAAGTCTTGAACTACAAATACTGGTAGTCTTTGAAAAATACCCTGTGTTCTCTTGCAGCAGGGAGAAAGTTGTTGAAATCGTTTGTTCTTGTTCACAAGAATGAAATAAAAAAGATTTACATTGGTTGATCATGTACACATTTCACAGACCCTTTTCCTATACTAATGTTTGGTGTGAAATAGATTTTAGATTCTTCTTCCACCTTGACTGGAGTAGTTGTGTTCCATTTAGTGACTATTGATTTCTTTTTAGACCTGATCACCTCAAAACTTGCATGCCTCTGATGTTTTTCCCCAATGTTTTTCTTACTCAACTGTGATCAGGGCAAATATGTTGCATTCAGAGTTAACCTATGACACTTTGTTGCCTGAGATCTATTAACAAATGGTACACCCACCCTGTTTTAACATGAATAGTACTCAAAGGCAGTGAACTGATTTTGCTGCGAACAGCTAGAAATCCCTCAAGGAACTCTCCCTATTCTGAGCACTAAAAATAGAACAATAACAAATAAACATATTTAAAAATCTTCTGTCTCTTCATAAAACCCAAAGTCTGCTGTCTGAGGCAGCCATCTCACTCAGCTTCCTATTAAAGCTGATTCTGGTTACTTGTACTAATGTCCAGAGATACTCAGGTACATATAATAGGCTGGAATCCTGTTGGGGATTTACGTGTGGGTAAACATTGTAATTTTGACATGAATCCTGTTCTGATCCCCTCAATCCCTGCTTACTGGGAAGCAGCCTCTGTGATTGATGGGGGGTCTATTCTCCTGTTGATTGGGAAGCAGCTGATAGCCCCACCCTTCCCGTAAGCAATATGTGGTGTGACAGGCAGAAGCAGGACACCTGGCACAATTCCCCCTTGTGTTGGAGATCAATCGCATTGGGGTCGGTTGCCGTCCAGAAGGTGGAAGAGGCAACAAGGAGATCAGCTATTTTAGATCTGATCCTAACCAATGTGGATGACCTGGTTAATGGTGTGGAAGCGGTGGGATCCTTATGGGGGAGTGACCATGTTCTCCTGGAGTTTGTTATACAGAGGAAAGGGGAAGCCAAGTGTATACAGACATGCATTCTAGACTTTAGGAAAGGTGATTTCAGAAAACTCAGGGAATTACTGGGGGTGATCCCATGGTCAGGAATACTGAAAGATAAAGGAGTTCGTGATGGATGGGAGTTTCTTAAAAGTGAAATATTGACGGCACAACTTCAAACAGTTCTAATGAAGAACAATAAAGCGGAGGTGTCTAAAGAAAACCAGGCTGGATGTTGAAAGAACTCTCAACTGAGCTAAAACTTAAAAAGGTCAAGCCTGAGCTCCATCTGTGTTTTGGCTTTTCTGATTTTCCCCCTACATGAGCTGGCTATTTGTTTGAATTATTTGGTGATTTCCCCCTTTTCCCATTTCTTGTACATGTCCAAGAAATGGAAAAAGGGGGAAATCACCAAATAATTCAAACAAATAGCCAGCTCATGTAGGGGGAAAATCAGAAAAGCTAAAACACAGATGGAGCTCAGGCTTGCTAGAGAGGTTAAAAACAATAAAAAAGGCTTTAGGGCTTTTTTTTTTTTTGGTTATATCTGTAGCAAAAGGAAGAACAAGGAAATGGTAGGGCTGCTGTGTGGAGAAGATGGTGAAAGGCTAACGGGACAGAGAAAAGGCAGAACTACCAGTACTTAACACCTTCTTTGCTTCAGTCTTCTCCCAAAGGGGGAACAGTGCTCAGCTTGGGGAAAATTGAGCAGATGATACAGTAGGGGAAATACAGCACAAGCCTGGTGAAGAGGTAGTTCAGGAATACCTGACCAGTATAAATGAGTTCAAGTCTCCAGGGCCAAGGGTATTAAAAGAACTGGCAGAATGATCTCAGAATAACTATCAATAATCTTTGAGAACTCCCAGAGAACAGGAGAGGTCCGAACAGACTGGAGGAGGGCAAGTGTGTCCCCATCTTTAAAAGGCGGGGGGGGGGGAAGGAAGACCCAAATAATTATTGCCCAGTCAGCCTGAGATCAATACTAGAAATGATTCTAGCAGATCATTAAACAGACATTCTGCAAGCACTTAGAAAGGAATGCCATGATCACAAAAAGTCAACATGGGTTTCTCAAAAACAAGTTGTGCCAGACCAATCTTATCTCTTTTTTTTTTATAGAGTTACCAACTTGATAGATAAAGGGAATCCTGTGGATGTAGTGTATCTTGATTTCAGAAGGCTTTTCACAAGGTCCTCCATGATACTCTTGCAAAAAAGTTAGTAACCTGTGGGCTAGACAATGCAACTGTTAGGTGGATTTGTAATTGATTGACTGACTGAACCGAACCCAAAGGGTAGTCACCAATGGCTCCTCTTCATCCTGGAGAGAAGTGACCAGTGGGGTGCCACAGGGTTCTGTCCTGGGTCCAGTGCTATTCAACATCTTTATCAATGACTTGGATGGGGGAATAGAGAGCATGCTTATCAAGTTTGCAGATGACATCAAATTAGGAGGGGTAGCTAATACCCCAGAGGACAGGATCAAAATCCCAAATGGCCTCAACAGATTAGAAAGCTGGGCCAAAACTAACAAAATGAATTTCAACAGGGAGAAATGTAGGATACTACACTTGGGCAATACAAATGAAATGCACAGCTATAGGATGGGTGACACCTGGCTTGATGGCAGTACATGCGAAAGGGATCTCAGAGTCTTAGTGGACCACAAACTGAATATGAGTCAGTTGTGTGATGCAGGAGCTAAAAAAGCCAATGTGATTCTAATAATAATAATAATAAAATTTATTTACATACTGCCCATTGGTAACCCAATCAGGGCAGTTAACAACATTAAAACACCATACAAAATAAAACAGTATACTCCCTTCCCCCCCTTAAAAAGTTATTAAATCAAATTACAGATTAAAACAACAATTAAAACACTTAATAAAACACATACATACATTTAACAATAGCAGTAGATCCCCAGCGATATTCAGTTCCGTTAACAAAGGGGGTTGTGGGGATTCTCCTGAAGGAGGGGGGAACCCAAGGCCAGGATAATCTATTCTGGAAAGGCCTGCCGGAAGAGATCTGCCTTGACGGCCTTTTTGAAGCTGTCCAAAGATGTCAATTGGCGGATCTCATCCGGCAGGCCGTTCCATAGTCTGAGGGTGACAACAGAAAAAGTTCTCTGGGAGGTAGCTGAAAGCCTCGACTTTTAAGGCTGCAGCAAATTCCTCCCAGAGGACCAGAGTGCGCGGGGAGGATTATAGGGGAGGAGGCGGTCCCTGAGATAGCTTGGACCCAAGCCATTTAGGGCTTTAAAAGTGATAACCAACACCTTGTACTGGGCCAGGAAACCAATAGGCAGCCAGTGAAGGGACCTCAAAACCGGAGTGATGTGGTCCCTCCTAGATGTTCCTGAAACAAGCCTGGCCGCCATATTTTGTACCAACTGTAGTTTCTGAACCAAGCACAAGGGTAGCCCCATGTAGAGCGCATTACAGAAGTCTAGGCATGAGGTTACCAGTGCATGAACAACGGTCTCAAGGTCCCTTGCTTCCAGAAAAGGGCACAGCTGGCGTATCAGCCAAAGCTGATAACAGGTGCTCCTAACTGTTGTATTTACCTGATTCATCATCAGGAGCGATGAGTCAAGGAGCACCCCCAGACCACGAACACAGTCACTGGAGGAGAGTGTGACCCCATCCAGGACTAGAGGTTGCACCCAATTCTTGGTTTCGGGGCTGCTACCATGAGCACCTCCGTCTTATCTGGATTCAGTTTCAATCTGTTTTTCCTCATCCAGCCCATTACCGCACAAAGACATTCATTGAGAGAAGAGATGTCATTGGAATTCGAGGCCAACGAATGAGATACGGAGAAATAGATCTGAGTGTCATCAGTATACTGATAACAGTATATCCCGCTCCATAACTCTGAATAATCTCACCCAGCAGCTTCATATAGATGTTAAATAACATTGGGAACAGGATAGCTCCCTGTGGAACTCCCCAGGTGAGCTCTCTTTTGCTCGAACAACTGTCCCCAAGCAGCACCCTCTGGGACCTGCCTGAGAGGAAGGACCGGAACCACTGCAATGCAGTGCCCCTGATACAACCCCTTCAGGTCGTCCAAGAGGATGCCATGATCTATCATGTCAAAAGCTGCTGAGAGGTCTAAGAGCACCAACAGGGTCACACTACCCCTGCCGATGCTCAGACGCAGATCGTCGGTCAAGGCAACCATGGCAGTCTCAACCCCAAAGCCAGTCCTGAGGCCGGTTTGAAATGGGTCTAGATAATCGGTTTCATCCAAGACAGCTTGGAGTTGAAGAGCAACTGCCCTCTTGATCACCTTGCTCAGAAATGGCAATAAAGAAACAGGTCTGTAGTTACTCATATCCAGGGGGTCCAGGGAAGGTTTTTTCAGAACCGGCCTAACAGCCTCTTCCTTCAGAAAAGATGGAACATGTCCCTCCCTGAAAAATGCATTGATGATATCTATGAGGAATCTCCTCAATACTTCCTCCCCCCTGCACGGCCAGCCATGATGGGCAAGGGTCGAGAGGGCAAGTTGTTTTCCTCACCCTACCAAGCAGCTTGTCCACGTCCTTGGTACTCACAGATTGGAGCTGATCCAGAATAACTTAGAATCATAGAATCATAGAATTGCAGAGTTGGAAGAGACCATGAGGGCCATCCAGTCCAACCCCCTGCCACGCAGGAAATCACGATCAAAGCATCCCTGACAGATGGCCATCCAGCCTCTATTTAAATACCTCCAAGGAAGGAGACCCCACCACGCTCCGAGGGAGTGTGTTCCACTGCCAGACAGCTCTTACTGTCAGAAAGTTCCTCCTAATGTTGAGGTGGAATCTCTGTTCCTGGAGCTTGCATCCATTGCTCCATGATCCAGTCTCTGGAGCAGCAGAAAACAAGTTTGCTCCATCCTCAACGTGACACCCCTTCAAATACTTAAACAGGGCTATCATATCGCCTCTTAACTGTCTTTTTTCCAGGCTAAACATACCCAGCTCCCTAAGTCTCTCCTCATAAGGCATCGTTTCCAGATCTTTCACCATTTTAGTCGCCCTTCTCTGGACACGCTCCAATTTGTCAATATCCTTTTTGAATTGTGGTGCCCAGAACTGGACACAGTATTCTAGGTGAGGCCTGACCAAAGCAGAATAGAGTGGCACTATTACTTCCCTTGATCTAGACACAATACTTCTATTGATGCAGCCCAAAATCGCATTGGCCTTTTTAGCTGCCACATCACACTGTTGACTCATGTTCAACTTGTGGTCTACTAGGACTCCTAGACCCCTTTCGCACATAGTCTTGTTCAGCCAGGTCTTCCCCATCCTATATGCATTTCGTTTTTCTGCCCTAAGTGCAGTACTTTACATTTCTCTGTATTGAACTTCATTTTGTTAGCTTTGGCCCAGCTCTCTAGTTTATCCAGGTCATTTTGAATTTTGATCCTGTCCTCTAGGGAATTAGCTACTCCTCCTAATTTGCTGTTATCTGCAAATTTGATAAGTATGCCCCTAATTCCCTCATCCAAGTCATTGATAAAGATGTTGAATAGCAGTGGGCCCAGGACAGAACCCTGTGGCACCCCACTGGTCATATCTTTCCAAGACGAAGAGGGGCCACTGCTGAGCACCCTTTGGTTCGACCGGTCAACCAATTACAAATCCATTTAACAGTTAACTTGTCTAGCCCACATTTTACAAGCTTGTTTGCAAGAATGTCATGTGGGACCTTGTCAAAGGCCTTACTGAAATCAAGGTATGTGATATCCACAGCATTCCCTTCATCTACGAAGCTGGTAATTTTTTCAAAAAAAGAGATCAGATTAGTCTGGCATGACTTGTTTCTCTGAAACCCATGTTGACTTTTTGTGATTATGGCATTGCCTTCTAAATGTTCACAGACTCTCTGTTTAATGATCTGCTCTAGAATCTTCCCTGGTATTGATGTCAGACTAACTGGACGATAATTGTTGGGATCCTCCTTTCCCCCCTTTTTGAAAATGGGGACAACGTTTGCCCTCCTCCAGTCGGCTGGGACTTCTGTTCTCCAAGAGTTCTCAAAGATTATTGCCAATGGCTCTGAGATTACATTTGCCAGCTCTTTTAATAGTCTTGGATGTAGTTCATCTGGTCCTGGAGATTTAAATTCATTTAGATTAAGAAGGTATTCCTCTACTACTTCTTTGCTTATTTTGTGCTGGATTTCCGCTCTTGTGTCCTCTGTTCCTTTATCCGCAGGTTGGTCGCCCTTTTCCTTTTCTGAAAACACTGAGGCAAAGAAGGTGTTGAGTAATTCTGCCTTTTCTCTGTCCCCTGTTAGCATTTTGCTATCTTCTCCACGTACCATTTCCTTCTTTCTCCTTTTGCTGCGGACATGCCCCCAAACCCCCTTTTTATTGTTCTTAACCTCTCTAGCAAGCCTGAGCTCATTCTGCACTTTAGCTTTTCTGACTTTACTCCTACACGTGTTCGCTATCTGTTTGAATTCTTCTTTGGTGATTTCCCCCTTTTTCCATTTCCTATACATGTTCCGTTTAAAACTTAGTTCCATTGAAAGTTCTTTAGTCATCCATCCTGGTTTCTTGAGACACCTCCCATTTTTCTTCCTCACTGGTACTGTTTGAAATTGTGCCTTCAGTATCTCCCTTTTGAGAAAGTCCCATCCATCTTGAGGTCTCTTCTCTTTTAATATTCCTGACCATGGGATCACCCACAGTATTTCCCTGAGTTTATTGAAATCAGCTCTCCTAAAGTTGAGAATGCATGCCTGACTATGCCTGGCTTTGCCTTTCCATTGTATAATAAACTCCAGGAGAACATGATCACTCTCACCTAAGGATCCCACCACTTGCACCCCATTAACCAGGTCATCTCTGTTGGTTAGGATCAGATCTAAAATAGTTGACCCCCTTGTTGCCTCTTCCACCTTTTGGACCATGAAATTGTCTTCCAGGCAAGTAAGGAATTTGCTAGACCTTGAAGTTTTGGTTGAGTTAGATTTCCAGCAAATATCAGGATAGTTGAAGTCACCTCTCTGTTCTGTGTGTGTGTTCATCTGTTCTAGAAAGGCATCATCCAATTCCTCTGTCTGACTTGGGGGTCTGTAGTAGAGTCCCACAATAACATCCCTGTTGTTTCCCTCCCCTTTAATTTTTATCCAGATGCTCTCCACCTGGCTACCAGTATTGATGTCATGGATCTCTTCAGTGGTATAAATATCCCTGACATATAATGCTATTCCTCCTCCTTTCCTGTTTGGCCTGTTTCTCTTATAAAGGTTATACCCCTCTATTCCTACATTCCAATCATGAGACTCATCCCACCAGGTTTCAGTAATGCCTATTATATCATATTTGTTTTGTAGTGCTAGGAGTTCAAGTTCATCTTGCTTATTTCCCATGCTCTGTGCATTAGTGTAGATACATCTAAGACCATGTGTTCCCTTTACTTGCTGCCTGTGCAAGTTTTTTTGCCTCCCACTGTTGGGTCCTTGCACTGTTTGCCTTGTTTCCCTCTATGACAGTTTGACTATTTTCTCCAGCCCTTTTACCTTCCAGAATACTGTCTCCCTCCCCCATATGACTAAGTTTAAAGCCCTCCTGATCAAATTCAAAAATGTTTCTGCCAACTGTTGTGAGATGCACCCCATCTCTTGCCAGAAGTCCCTCGTCATGGAAGCGCAGCCCATGATCCAAGAATCCAAATCGTTCTTGGTGACACCATCTATGGAGCCAGTTGTTTATGTCAGCTATTTTCCTCTCCCTTCCTGGACCATGCCCTTCAACTGGCAGAAGAGATGAGATGACAACCTGTGCGTCCATTTTTTTCAGCTTCCACCCCAGAGCCTCATAATCTCTTTTGATCTTCGGAAAGCTGTGCCTTGCAGTATCATTGGTTTCCACATGGACCAAAAGGAAGGGGTAATGATCCGTAGGCTTGACGAGTCTTGTCAGCCTCTCAGTCACATCATGGATCTTTGCCCCAGGGAGACAACACACCTCCCGAGACATCTTGTCAAGCCCACAAACCACTGCTTTTGTACCCCGCAGCAAGGAGTCCCCCCCCACACGCCTCCCCCAAGGCTTCGCAGCTGCTGTTCCTTGCGGTGGTCCTCTCAGGGTCCCCTGCTCTGCCCCTGAAGTCTGTCCATGCTGTTCTTCTTCATTGTCCTCGATAAGGGAGAGGGCTTCAAATCAATTCTGTAGCTGCAAGCTGCTTGAAGACTCCCTGGATTTTCTTGTTCTGTGTGTGACATTCCTCCAGCTGTCTACCTCCTGTGTCTGTGAAGTGACCCTCTCCTCCACAACCAATTCCTCTGTGTGGTCCCCATCCAAAACTGTTCGTTCTGTTCTGTCCAGGAAAATCTCTTGCTCATGAATCTTTTGAAGTGTAGCTACCCATGTCTCCAGCTGCTGGACTTTCTTCTCCAAGAGGGCTACCAACTTGTAATTGGTGCATGTGAAGTTCCCCACTTCTGTAGACAAGAAGACAAACATCCCACAAGTGTTGCAGGTGACTGCAGCAGTCCCCTCAGTGTCCATGGTGAGAGCTTTTAGGTAATCTAAGAACTCTTAGTTAATGCTGAGAACTCTATGCTGTACTTTTGTTTGGTCACTTAACAAGCAGCCTCTCCCAACAGTTTTTTAAAAAATCAAACTCACAGAAGCTCCACCCCACTCAGCAACAAGCAGCCTCTCCCAACAGTTTTTTTTTAAAAATCAAACTCACAGAAGCTCCACCCCACTCAGCAACAAGCAGCCTCTCCCAACAGTTTTTAAAAAATTCAAACTCACAGAAGCTCCACCCCACTCAGCAACAAGCAGCCTCTCCCAACAGTTTAAAAAAAAATCAAAGTCACAGAAGCTCCACCCCACTCAGCAACAAGCAGCCTCTCCCAACAGTTTTTAAAAAATTCAAACTCACAGAAGCTCAACCCCACTCAGCAACAAGCAGCCTCTCCCAACAGTTTTTAAAAAATTCAAACTCAAAGAAGCTCCACCCCACTCAGCAACAAGCAGCCTCTCCAACAGTTTTTTTTAAATATTCAAAGTCACAGAAGCGCCACCCCACTCAGCAACAAGCAGCCTCTCCCAACAGTTTAAAAAAAAACTTTATTGACGGAGTCGCTGGATACCTCTCCTATGGTTTATGTTAAAACATTGGCGTCTAAGTTGGCTCTTATCTGAGAGATTTTATCTGCGAAAAAGTTGTTAAACGCATCACAGCAGGCCGCTGTTGGGTTAAGTAAGGGATTTGGCACAGGGGGTACCTGTGTCAGCTCCCTCACCACCCGAAACAGCTCTGCTGGATGAGACTCTGCAGACACAATACATGCAGAGGAGAAAGATCTCTGTGCTGCATGTATTGCCTCCCGATAGGACCAAAGAAAGTTCCTATGGTGAGTTCTGTCAGATAAGAGTCAAGTTTCTAGGCTGCATTAATAGGAGTATAGTGTCTAGATCAAGGGAAGTAATAGTACCACTCTATTCTGCTTTAGTCAGACCCCACCTGGAATACTGTGTCCAGTTCTGGGCACCACAGTTTAGGAAGGATATTGAGAAGCTGTAATGTGTCCAGAGGAGGGTGACCAAAATGATGGGAGGTCTGGAAGCCATGCCCTATGAGGAGTGGCTTAGGGAGCTGGGTATGTTTAGTCTGGAGAAGAGAAGGTTAAGAGGGGACATGATAGCCATGTTTAAATATTTGAAGGGATGTCATACTGCGGATGGAGCAAGCTTGTATTCTGCTGCTCCAGAGACTAGGACGTGGAGCAATGGGTTCAAACTACAGGAAAAGAGATTCCACCTAAACATTAGGAAGAACTTCCTGACAGCAAGAGCTGTTTGGAAGTGGAATACACTGCCTTGTAGTGTGGTGGCGTCTCCTTCTTTGGAGGTTTTTAAACAGAGGCTGGATGGCCATCAGTTGGGAATGATTTGACTGTGTATTCCTGCATGGCAGGGGGCTGGACTAGATGGCCCTTGTGGTCTCTTCCAACTCTATGATTCTATTCTTCTATGAAAATATTTGTCAGAGGTACCAACTGGATTGTGGGAGAGAAACCAGAAGGCAACATTGTCTGTAGAGGAACTATTTAATGACTTAATATGAGGTTTCTGTTCTTTTGTAGTCTATTGTGTGTCTTGTTACTTTGAGACATTTGGGCTTGTTATATTTTTTCTTTATCCTACAGCCACTTCTTTTAAGGTACACAGGCGGCTTTCTGTGTATTTTTGTAATGTTTCTGATTTCTCCTATTTCTTTTAAGCTCCTTAAGGCTCCTTAAGTGAAAAGAGAAATTCTGTAGGCTTATTCTGTTTTAGTGAGAGGAAAATGTCAAACAAATAACCCCTAGAATGGGTCAGAGCCGATTTGCACAATAATTTTCTGTGTGGTAATTATGTGGGGGAGCCACCTCAAGCTATTTTTTTTCCCAGTGTGGGTGCTCATGATGTGAATATTTTGACATGTACTCAGCTTGGAGCTCATGGTTCATGTCATGGGAAACTGTCAACATGTGGGTGGAGACCAGAGGTGGTAATTCCATTTCCCCCCAGAAGATGAGCAGCCATATCTCAAAGGGTAGCTTCATTTCATAGTTTCATAGTTTATTTGTGTAATGCAGAAATAAAAAAGTTAGTGAAAGAGTGCCACTATGTTACATTTACACTAAAAAACTAATCCCCTCAATTATGTTTGTATTACAAAGGGGATATATATTATACTTAGATGAATTTCAGCTTGGTGCTTAAATTCGTGTTCCATGGCTTCACTAAAAACCTTAGCTGAATGAAAAGTCCCATCCATGATTTTATTGCTCCACCCCTCCTGTTTTGAGCTTAGGAGAGAAGGATACAGCTGCATGAATTTTTGAAAACACCATTTCTTATCCACTCATTCACTATGAGTGAGGATAAAAATAAGTACATATACACAGAAAGGATGCAAGAAATAAAAAATTTCTTGGATGGTATGATAGCCATAAAAGAGGTAGGAGCAAGAGTGCACAGTTAATAGTAGGAGTAAGAGAGCACAGTTCTGCTCCTCTAGTCTAATTCTTCAACCACCAAACAGCGGATGTAAACCCAATAACAAAGAAATGTCCCAAATTCCCAACAACCCCAAGAGACTCCAACAGCCACTGAAGAATAATCAGCCCCCCAATCACAATGATCCAATCCACTTTCTGTTATTAATAAAATACCCCTGAAGCCACAAAAGTGGGGCAAGAGTTTAATATCTAGGTAAGTGCTGCATCATGTTTGACTAAGGACTTTTGTGGCTTCAGTTGATCGTTGATCATGAGTAGAAAAATGCCAAATATAACGCTGCTGCGTCCCCACGGTTACGCAACAGTACCGCAAGAGGGACAGCAGGGCAGAGCGTCATCCGAAAGGGACGCTCTGCAGCACTGCAGCCTCGCAACGGGGACGAGGCTGCTAGCGTTGTAAACTGTCATCCGAAAAAGTCCTAAGTGGGCAAGCAAAAAGCTATATCCAAGTAGCATCAGCAAAGCAAGGAGGAGCAAGGAGAAGATAGGAAGTCTACCCCTCCCTTCAAGTCACAGTGGCCACACTGTCTAAATAGGTAGGAAAGTCATGGAAATGCATGGGACAGCAAGCATGGTGGTGTAAAACAAAAGTGTATGTAGGGGATATCACCAGCCAATGACCACCAGCAACTACAACCACACACCATGGAGTGAAAGATACTATTAAGGAGAGCAGGGGAGGCAGTGAAGGGCAGAAAGCAAGGGAACAAGGGAAAATGTTATCTTCCACATCGTTCCTGGGAAATTATCATACAGTTATTTTAAATGATATTGAAAAAGCTAGGTACTATTTATTTGGACTTTTAAGAAAATGTAATTAATAACAATTAATTGGTTCTGATCTTCTGGTAGAACATAAGAACTGGTGGTGAATAAGTTAGAAACAAGCCATGGATAAAGATCCTGACTTCTTGATAAACTAGTATTTAAACTAACAAAATTTTCCCCAGCTTCAGGCATAATGGGAATTCCATTTCATTTGAAAGCAGAAGCTTATGCTCTCTGTCTCCTCATTTTGGTTATTCCAGAGAAGGAGAAGGAAAAGTGGTGGCTTGTTCAAAAAATGGTTCATTTGTTAGTCAGGCTCAGGCCTCCTTTGCCTAATTGTGGGGAGGAGGCCAGATGATATGATTTCCTATATTACATACTGGTTGGTAAGGATTAACCAGGTTACTATGTAATATGATGCTGATTTCTTACCTGCCTCTCCCTATGGACTGAAGTGGGGAACAACAAATCCGCACATAAACATAACATTGGTTTAAAACACGTATCAGTTAAAAACACATATCAGTTTAAAAGAACAAGTAAAACCAAGACATTTTAAAACAATCAATACACAATTTAAAATGTACATTTTAAAATCATCTGGATAGGCCTGCCAGAAGAGACTGGTCTTTAATGCTGCTTTAAATTCAGACCATGTATTCAGGTATCGTATATCTACCAGCAGGCTGTTCCACACTCTAGGGGTGGCTGATGAAAAAGTCCTCTGGGTGACAGTTGCCAACCTAGTCCTGGCTGACTGGAGCAAATGTCTCCCAGAAGGCTGAAGTGTATGGGTGGATTATATGGGAGAAGGTGATCCTGTAGGTACCCTGGACCCAGACCATGTAGGGCATTAAAGGTAATAACAAACACTCGTACCTTGACCGGAAATGGCAGCCAGTGGAGTGATTTTAATATTGGTGTGATATGATCACTCCTGGATGTACCAGTGACTAATCTGGCTGCCATGTTTTGAACCAGTTGAAGTTTCTGAATTTGGTACAGAGGTAGCCCAATGTACAGCACATTGCAAAAAGTCCAGCTTGAGGCTACCAGTGTATGCACTACCATATTTACGTCCTCCAACTATAGGAAGGGTCACAGCTGGTGCAACAGCTGAAGCTCGTAGTAAGCACTCCTGGTTGTAGCATCTATCTGAGCTGTCATTTGGAGCAAAGGAACCAGAAGCATTCCCAGGCTGTAAACACAGTCTTTCAGGGGGAGTGTAACCCTATCCAGGGCTGGTAGACACACCTCCAAACCCAGGTTAGGACCCTTGACAGTAAGCACCTCCATCTTGTCTGGACTCAGCTCCAGTTTGTTTTTCCTCATCCATCCCATTACCTCCTCCAGGCATTCATTCAAAGGACACACTCTATCCTTAGCTGAGGCTCTTTTTGAAGGCATGGAGAAATATATTTGGGTGTCATCAGTATACTGATAGCACCTCACTCCATGTCTCTGGTTGATCTGCCAGTGGTTTCATGTAGATATTGAATAGTATTGGTGATAGAATGGCACCTTATGGTATGCCATATAGTAGCTCCTTTTCTAAGGAGCGGCTATCCCCAAGCACCATCATGTGGAACCTGCCTGAGAGATAGGACTGCAACCACTGAAACACAGTGCCTCTGATTCTCAAATCCCCCAGGTGTACAAGAAAGATACCATGGTATTGAATGCTGCTGAGAGGTCTAAAGGCACCAGCAGGGACATACTCCCCCTGTCAGTGCTCAGGTGAAGACCATCCACTAAGGCAACCATAGCAGTATCTTGCTCTGAAGCCAGTTTGAAATGGGTCTAGATAACTTATTTCATCAAAGACTCCATGGAGTTGGGAGCCAACTGCCCTCTCAGTCACCTTGCCCAGAAAAGGGAGATTTGAAGCTGGTCTACAGTTGTTTAGGTCCAGGCAGGGCTTTTTTTTTTTTTTTTTGGAAGAGATAGTCTCTCCCTCTGGCTTTTCTTCACAAATGAAGATTCAGGAAGGACTCATCCCGCACTTTCTGCAAGCGCGCTGATGACTAAAAAGGCCAATCTGAGATAAACAAGTCCGGTTGCAGAAAGCACAGCAGAAGGTCACCTTGGGTGATGTGTCTGGGTTGTGATTCTTTCTGCGTTGTCGTTTCTCTTCAAGACTTGTTCGGCGTGAGTTCTCAAATAAGGCTGCAGCATTGTGGATAGTGCATCTCCATGCCTCCTGATGTGAGGCCATAGCAGACCATTGTTGGTGATCAATTTGGCCGAGCCTGAGATGGTGTTTCAGGGAGTCCTTTTATCGCTTTTTTGGAGCGCCCCTCTTACGCTGACCCATGGCGAGTTCAGCATAGAGTACTATTTTTGGGAGGCGATGATCCTCCATCCTAGAAGAGGTAGTACCACCACTTCTTTTAGACAAGATGGAAAGCTTCCCTCTGTAAGAGATGCATTAATAATATATTGTAACTGAGATCTAATTGCATCTCCTCCTTGAATGACCAGCCAAGAAGGACAGGGATCAAGAGGACAAATTGTATTCCTTACTTCCTAAATATACTTTAAATGTTTTGGAAAAAGTATATTAAACAAAGTTTGGGGAAGTTATTTTTCTGGATGACAACTCCCACAATCCCCTCACTGGCATGATCATTAGCCATGGGGGAATTCTAGGAGCTGTCATCCAAAAATAAAGAAAAGAAAAACCTTTCTCAAACTCTGATTGTAAAATTTGATGCAACCCTATAGGTAATTATAAATAACAATTTGCTATGGGGAAGCATGTTGTAGACAGATTTCAGGTGCTGCCACATAGATCAGCAGTAGGCAACTTGTGGCCTTTGAGAAGCTACTGACTACAACTCCCATGCTTCTTCTCCATTGATTTAGAACTGATGGGAATTGCAGTCCAACAACATCTAGAGCACCATATGTTGCCCACAGTTCATATAGGAGTATCACAGAGTTGGAGTGGCCTTGTGGGCTATCTAGTTCAACTCTTTGCTTGCTGCAGAAAATCTAGTCAAAGTGTCCCCAACCAATGATGGTCTACCTGAACACCTCCAGCAAAGAAAAGCCCATAATTACCCTAGGTAATTGGATCTATTGCTGAACAACTCTGACTATCGTCAGTAATTTGACGTGGTGGAAAGGTGTGTTTTATCCCGTTCCCAACTACTGGAAGTGTGGGGTAGTAGGATGTGATAAAAATGAATCTCAGTATGTGGCTGGATGCTGTGAATAGCAGGCTCCCCATGAGCTTGAGGAGCACAGTGAGTTGATAAGTAGCCACCATGTTGCAAAAGGCCATCTATAGTCATCACTCATTGTGTGGAACAGTTTTGTGAGTGAGTCTACTTTTAAGAAAAAGATGGAGAATAAACAATTCCTGCTTTGAGCAAGTAGAAATTCTGATTTAATTCTGAGAGTCTAGCTCACAGTGCAGATTTATATATTATTTTCTTTTGCCTTATAAGAACCTTGAATTCCCACATCGTATTTGCTTTTATGTATCTAAAAGCACTTTTTGTCTTTTATCTGAGAAAATAGCTGATGCAGGGAGTTAGGCTATTGCAGTGAATGAGATCAAAAAGTCACAGACAGAGGGAAAAAGACTCTCAGTGAAACCTGACATGTTAGGAACTGGCATTGTATTTATGCTCTATCCAAAGCAGAATGGAGGAAAACCCCCTCCTGAGTGCAAAGCCTGTAGCTTGCAAATCAACAGGTGTTCCTAAATGGAGCTTAGACAATGGCCTGAAATAACAACTGTAGAACAGGGTCTTATTGTTTTCTTCATGAATATAACCAATATAGTCAAAACTATTCATACAGATGTTGCATTGGGTAGGATCTAGACTGACCTTCCTCCTCCTGCTATGCTTTGTGCTGGCCTTCCCACAAGTCAAATGGTGCAATTTATTTCTATGGCCATTCATTGATAGGCAGCTTGGTGCTATCCAAATGCTTTGGATCACAGTTCCCATAATCCCTGATCCTTGGTCATGCTGTCTGGGTTTATTAGAACTCCTGTCATGACCATTGGCCATGCTGTCTGACTCTAATGGGAGATGTAGTCATGACTGGTAGACAGCATTAGCTAGATCTTCCAGCACCCCTTGAGTTTCTGATACCAAGTCCTGTTGCCAGACCAATGTATATTGTTGAGCTGCCCTGACTCTTGAATCATAGGCTGTGTTCTCAGACAGTTATTTTACCTGTGAATGATCAGTTTCCAGGGTGGACTTGCTGCTTAAGACTCCCCTTATAGGTAATGCTGTAGAAAAATAAGTCTCCCATTATAAAAGGACCCCTGAGCAATGTCTGGGGCCCCAAACAGAATAAACAGGGAGATTAATGATTTCTGTTTTCTAAAATTCACCTTGAAAACAACTATGGGAAACTGTGACCCATGTTGTTTTCCTCATCTAAATTAGTTCTCCAGATTACCATATCTATGTCATTCTTGGAGTTCTAGCCACAATATTCATGCCCACAGGCACTGAGCTCCCAGACAGCTGGGCCAGTCAATACCAGGGCACAGCTATTGGTGGTAACTGGATGAAGTGGAGGTTGGGATAACAAAAGGAAGCTTCTAAGTCCATCAGGGTATATAAGGAACCTGCTTTCAAGAGGAAGCAGCTAGAAAGATGGAAGAGGAGAAAGGAAGCAGTACAGAAGCATCCTATCTCCACAGAGATATTGCTGGTTGGTGGTCACCTCCACCAACCAGCAATATCCATGGTTGGTGGAGGTGACCTCCATGGGCACCTCATGTGGTAAAGCCCATTCTCTAGACCTCAGATTTCAAGAACTCTGCTGAAGGATCTTGGGATTCTGGGATAAAAAGCATAGGGCTTTGTCCAGACAAGACATTTTGCAAATGACTCCCTGTTGGTTGGCATGTTAACTTTAGTTCAATTTGTAATTAAGTTGACACAATTTTCACCCCTGCTCTTAAGATTGTAACCCCTGGGTCCTATGCTAAATATTTGCCTCCATGTATTGTTTGCCTGGCTTTTTTTTCAGCTTACCTTTCCAATCGTAAGCAGAGGTGTGACTCTTCACAGACCAGCAATGGATGCCATAATTACCCCAGTGGTGACACTCCATCAGAGTGTGTGTTACAGAACACATAGGGTAGGTCCTGTTACCCTATGGAGCAGAAGGGTAGAGCTTCAGTCATGGGCTACATTCCCTGATAATAACACCTGTTTGTTGTGGTGTCGCTAAGGCTGGTGTCACCTGGTGTGGTCTGGCTTCTCTGCATCCCCCCAGTGCTGCTTCTGCCTGTTAGTGATCCTTGTAGGACTAATAGCAACTCTAGGGGAGCAGTTAATTCAGAGATGGGCAACTCCAGCAGGTTTATGGGCCAATTTTGTCCCCAAGGGCTGTAGGCTGTACCTCTTCACATTTTGTTCAAAACTGGAAATGGCCAGAAGTTTCTAGATCAAGAAATTTTAGATCATGAAAGCAGCATGGGGAGGCTTGAATTTGATAAAAATCACAGTTACACCCTCTGCCACCCGCTACTTTGAAGTCAGGTTCATGAATTTCCCATGCCATGTCTGTTTGGTCCTTAAAAAGAAAGTGGAAAGATCACTGCCCATTTTCTCTGGAGCAGATAAATCAGTGGACAGCAAAGGCTTCAGCCACTTGTTTAAAACCACAAGGTAGATCCTTTCCTGTTCACAGCATCTCCCGAGGAAGGTCTTATCTAATTGTGGGCAAAACTGCTGGGTAGGAAGGCATCTAGCCTGCCATTTCATCTGTCAGCCTGGACTTTGCCTGTAGATCTGCTCATAAGTTAGTCCCTTCAACCTGTTATTTCATATGCTTGCAAGAAATAATTGCTGTACTGCATTTTGCTGGTGCAGATTTCATACCCACAGATTTCATGTAAGAAGGATGCTGAGACCACCATGTTCCTATGGTTTTTTTAAAATGATTCCCTGTTGCTTTATTTGTTAACTTTAATTCAGTTTGTAATTAATTTGACCCATTCTCAAAACATTCAATATCATCACATACAACTGAATTATTCAATGGAGATATAATTGGGATGATATGGTAGGGAGTGTACCATGAAAAAATGTCCTAAAACATTGGTGAGGATTGGATGACTCTCCAGAGGTTGTTGGACTGCAAGCCCCATCAATCCTAGCCATTATAGATAATGTTAAAGAATTATAGAATTGCCATCCAAAAAATCTGATGAGCCATAGTTTTTTCCTCAAACTTTGTTGTGTACTTTCAAGTTGTTTCTGACTCATGGTAACCCTAAGGTGAACCTATCACAGGGTTTTCTCGGCAAGATTTCTGCAGAGGGGGCTTGCCTTTGTCTTCCTCTGAGGTTGAGAGTGTGTGACTTGCCCAAGGTCACCCAGTGGGTTTCCATTGCTGAGCAGGGATTCAAACCCTGGTCTCCAAAGTCATAGTCCAATGCTCAGACTACTAAGCCATACTGGCTCTCTACCATTAAACTACCTGAACAATAAGAAAGGGATTGTTCCTGGATCTCTAGCTCAACAGCCTTAACAGTATGATTCTGACTGAGGTCTGGTGTATTGGCAGGATCCCAGAAGGGCAGGTGGTGTTTCAGTGCTGCCAGAGTGACAATCCAGCTACAGGTCTCAAATATTGCGGCATTGGTATAAGATAGGCCTCTGGAGTTTGCCAGCATCTGAGTAGGTTGAGCAAAGGTGAACATTAATAGAATGGGATTAACTACGCATGCATATTTGCTTCCATCCTTCACTTTGGGTGCAGTGGTTCTCTACTCATCTATAACTGGGTTTGAACTTGAAAGTGCAAGAAGTATAAATGTACAGCTTTTCTGAGCAGAGCTTTGGATGTGAAGATGAAGGATCCCAACTGTCACATTCAGAGTGAGGCTGGATGCACAATTGCTGTAATGCCTGGGGATGGATGAGCATCAGGCTTCTGCAAAGGAAGCAGATGCTGGCAAATTAATTTGGAACGATGAGCTAGAGATGAGAGGGAAGGCTGTGAAGTGGCTTTATTGAATTGACAGAGCTCAGTCCACTGCGGGATAGCCATTATCCTATGCACGTTGAGACTACACTGTGCCTAATGGAGTCTGAGGTAGTGACAAAAGCAGAGATGGTTGGTGGCTTCCATCTCATTTGGGCAGTGAATCATTTCTGGGTTTTATTCTGAACTATCAAGGAGCTATCCAAAATGCTGAACCCCATTATGCAAATATGTTCTGTGCCTTGGATAGCTCCTTTGAAGTTCAGGCTAAAACCCAGACTTACCACCCCACTAATATGGAAACCATATTGCTAGGAAATGTACATTCCACCCATTGCTGCCTAGGAAACTGGGAAGCAAGTCTTCTGGAAGTGTGTGTGTGTGTGTGTGTGTGTATGCATGCATGCATGCATGCATGCATGCGTAGAGGCTCTTTTCCCCTTTACATTTCATGGGAGGGGAATGTGTGTAGATCCTGGAAAATTATAATTCGCAGAACCCTCCAGCCAGCATAGCCAGAAAAAAGGACCCTTTTCAACTACTGCATGAGTGTGGCTGTGTGCCTCCACATATAAACTGCCACTGAAATTCCATTGTGGAAAGTGGATTTCATGGAAGAGGAGCTTACAATTACAGTTCAAGTGGAGAAGGGGCTCTCAAACTAATGAAGTATAAAAAAGGAGAGAGATTAGGCTGTACTGCTGACAGAAGAAAGAAGCAAGGTCATGGAATTTAGGCCCAGAAGGGGTCCTCTTCATTGGGTAAGGCCTGTTGGCCTTCCATAGGCCATGTTTGTAGGCAGGACAGATATATCGAGCTTTCCTGCAGAATATGGTTATTCTGCAGGAAAAGTGTTTTGCTTCTCATTTGTTGTGCATCATTCCCATATCTTCCCCTTGAAGTTGTACTTCTGTTACAGGTATATTACATTTCTGAGCTCTCAGACCACTGGAAAAGTAATATTTATTCCTTTCCTGCCCATAACCCAGTAATTTAAATACCATTATCATTGCTTTGCAGCATGTGGTTGTGTATAGGGATTAAAAATTGAAAACTTATCTTATGTTTTTATTTTTTAAGTATTTCACAGCTATAGACTTTGAGATAGCAGATGCCCATACTTGCCCACTAAATCTGAATGTGAAAAGTGAACACATTGAGCTGCTAGTGCAAATCTTGCTGTTAGGAGTGCATAGCTCAGCATTTGCCATCAGCCCTGATAAGAACTGATGCAGACAGGATGGATTTCAGTGCAAGGATGGAATCCTGTGTACATGTTGATTGAGAGACTTGAGTATGCCTTGGGTGTGTCTCTGTCCCCTTCAAAATGAATGGTATGGATGCTCCATTGCTGATAGACACAAAAGGAGTATTCACATGTTACACCACATCCATCATGTTACATCTAACACATGTAGAGTCTGCATGTGTACGCAGAGTGCTGATCTGTAGATTTGTATAGTTATTCCCATGTCAGACTTTATATGTGTTCATATAGGGGCTTCTGGGTGATAGCTCAATATCCTTTGTGCTGATTGAAAATCATTTCTGTACCTAGAAAAGGAATGAGAATATGCAGCCTTTGGAACTCATTGATTGCAAATCCCATCAGCCCTAGCCAGCACAGCCAATGAGCAATACTGGGAATTGTCACCCAGCAACATCTAGAGGGACACATGATTCCTAAAAGAACAAGTGACAAGATATGGTAATTGTTACAGTGTTATTCCAGTATTCAAGCGTCTTGATAAGCAAACAGGAGGAGGGGAAACATTGGAACTTGAGTAAATGGATTGCTTTTTGTTAAATCAAACAATTGCTCACAAATAGTACTTCTGCTGCTCTACAAAGAAATAAGGCATTGTGCTCTCTCCTGGTTTATTCAATCCAGGTACAGCTGTATCCATGGTATGTACCCTGGATTAAGTAGGATTCGTTAATATGGGTATAATTCAGGTGTAAACACTGGTAGAGTGTTGTAGAACCATCTGAGTAAATGCACATACAGTGTGAGTGCCCATTCAGTGCGAACACCCCTGCATTACTGCCCATAGAAATGTCTTCATCATATTGTTTTATGCATCTAAATAGCCACACTTCTGTACTCAGAATCTTACCTGCGTACACAAATCTGCTCCCATCCTGCAGACTCAGTCCCACTCTTTCAGCTTTTTACAATACTCACAGCTGCTTACCATACCATCCCACACCATTCCTGTGGTGTGCTTGTATAACATTCAGCATCTCAGGGTGTGTAGGTAAGGAGTGTGGGGTGGGGGAAGAGAAGAGGGAGAAAACAAGATGCACCCTTCCCCTGACGGAATAATTAGGATGGCAGAGGTTTACTTCCTGAGCAGAATTTTAATCAAGCATCAGATAAATAGTCTTGGTCACAGATACCTAATAAGCAGATCACAGTTCTTGGGATAGAGCACAAAGCAGATTGTCACATATAATAATCCTATTTGTGCCTTGATACAAGTCCTCTCCCCCTCATTTCTCTCCCTTCTCTCTCCTGCTTGTTCTCTTTCTCCCCACACCCCCACTGGCTTCTCTCTCCCTCTTTCTCTGCAGGTAGTTAAAAGTGTAGCTACCACTTTACAAGATTCTCAGCATTCAGGTGCAGTTGTGCACTCACAATGCCGGTGTCACATTTAATAGAGAGAGGGAGAGAGAGCGGGAGACAGTGTGAAAAGAGGGAAATAAATAAGAAAGGGGAGTTAAGCAACGATGGAAAAACAAAATGCTCAGCTGGAGAAGGGAGAGACAAAGAATAATTTTGAATGTTATAGCAGAAAGCAAGCCTTCTCTTTCAAAGAAAAATGAGTATGGCAGGGATGAAATGGGCTTAAATTTTGTGTATTTCCTAACCTGGGATTTTTATGAGGGACATTTCAGTGCATAGTTAGTGTGAGAAGACTACAAGGTATTAACTTAATAGGAGCTTTAAAGGTTAATTATTCCTAGAAGCCTTTTGGAGGCAACACCTTGATTAGGTCAGCCAGAATGTCACAAAACAGCATTCAAGCTTTTGAGTGCCATAGCACTCTTCATCAGACTAACTGGTAAACAAAGCATTGTGGAAGAAGATGGAGAGGGGGGAAAGTTGGCTGATGTTGAAGTTATGTAGTCTGTATTTAGTTAACTCAGAATCCTAGAGATAGTCTAGGTACTGTATAACAGCTACTTGATCCTAATTTGTGTGGCTGCTACATCCTCCCACTTGCCTTCTTAAGACTGTAACTAAATCCAGATTCTATAGCTTCAGGACCATACACCTTTTCCCCATGCTCCCCAGCTCTGCTGCTCTGCTCTGTTTACCATCTAGGCTAATGAAGAGTTCTGGAGAAGGGGAAAGCCTCCACACTCCTGTGGCATTCCACTGGCCCAATAAAGGCATTGCTCAAATATGGATTTTATCTCCCCCTTATATCCAAACAGAACTTTGTTTTTTGTATGAATTTATTTCTAGAGCATTTTTCAAACAAGCATGAGTGCTTAGGCTGGGAGATGGTGATCAATACTAATCAATAAAGTTAGGTTTCCCATGTTTCCCACCTTTGTGATCCTCTGTACAATGTTACCAAACTTCTTTTCCTGGCATCTGAGCAAAGACCCAAGGCCTTTGCTCCTTAACTTCTGTAATATAAACTGCTCCTGCAATGTATGCTCCTTTTCTCTCTTTCTTCTGACCCCCTCCCCTCTCCATGGGTCGGCATATAGCAAGAAAATTCAGGTGGAAGGAATTTGTGTATGTGTCCTCAAGTCACCTGTTGACAATGGTGACCCCATGAATTTCATAGAGTTGTCATAGGTAAGGAACACTCAGAGGTGGTTTTGCCAGTTCCTTCCTTTGAAATATAGCCTACCTGCTATTCATTGATGGCCTCCTATCCAAGTACTAACCGGAACTGACCATGCTTAGTTTACTTGGCTAGAAAAATTAGGCTTTGGCGCTGCTAACCTTACAAGCTGGAGCCTGCTATTCTTCTCTTAATGGCCCTGCAAGTGTGTTGAGCCTTTGTTTCCAGCATTTATGACTCATCTAACAAACCACTATTGTTCACCAATCAAGGATAACAACATAAATACAAGAAAGGCTGCTTCTATGTTCCTAACACAGAAACAGTGTGGGCTTCTTTATGGATTCAGGCTGCTCTTGGACATTTTACTGGAATGGAGCCAAATGTGTCTCATTCGGGCCCAGGGGGTTGTTTGTCTACCACTATCACAATAATAGGCTTCCTTTCTGGTTTACCTGACAACAGCTCTCTAAGCTAGAAGTTGGCTTTGTGGTCCCTGACCTGTTTTCAAAATGTAGGGATGGGTTATGTTGGATGTGATCATAGTGAAGCAAGTTACGATAATATTTTAAGCAGCAGGCAAATGCTTTATGCAAATCACCATAATTAAGGGAGTGTATAATTATCTTGAGGCTGACAGCACAGTTGTGAGAAAGAGGAGCTTTGATCCCTAGACTAACATAGCACTTCTGTATGGTAAATCTAATCTTCTGTCACACTGCGTTTACCCCCTTCTTCCCCTCACCTTCAGTCTTCTCCCACACCCTCTTTTCAGTGGCATGGTGGTACATTCTGAAGTGCAAGCACTCATCATGACAGTCACCATAGCCATATTCTAGGAAGGCTGCTGAGCATATTCACATTTTTTTTTTTTAAAAAAACAAACCCATAGTTCTAGCAGTTATGTTTCAATCAGGAGCAGGTTTTTTTGTGAACCAAGTGGGTCTTAATTGCCCATTCGAAACCAAGTCACTACAAAATAAGTTGTATTACAACAGGGGTGCATATTGATGGGGAAATTCTACTGTGAGAATTGCAGCTAGGCTCAGAGGTACAGGGAAATCTAGAATGGTGGTAGTGGTAGACGATGACATGGTTCCTTCTAATCAAAAAGTGCTGGTGTGCCAATCCTATGAGCTCCGGCTCTGATACACCACTGTCTGCTTATAGGGCACATTTGACTAATCACACCTGTGTTAATTTACTTTCATTCAGTGCAGAGTCAATCAGTAAATCAGTCCATCAATCATTGCTCCATTGACCCTTGGAGAGCTGGTGGTTGTTCGTGTACTTTGAGTGCTGAAGTATAGATGGCCACAAATCACTGAGGAATTGTTGATATTCATCTGAATTCCTTTGCATCTGATTAGACCACATGTAATTTTCCTTCCCATTTTGGTGTTTATTTATTTGACAAAAGGCAGTCATAGGCTAGGCTGCAATCTGAAGCAGAAGGCAGTGTGGAGGAGAAAGCTACTTCACTCTCATATTTCCATCTCAGATGCTTTTCTACCTAGAGAAGCTATGGGGCAAGCTATGACACTTTCCGCAGAGAACAGACTTGAGGCAAAAAGTTTAAGAAGATGTGCTGCCTTAGAAAGTCACTTTCAAGAAGAATGAATATACTAGTATCCTGGAGCCATTCCTAATTTCAGAGTTAGGATGATAGTCTGGATCCAGGCCATAATTTTATTGCTGCTCAGTTGTGGATGGATTAAGCATGTCATTGCATTCATACTTTTTCAAAGTAATTTTTCTATCTGAGCCCTCACAGGTTTTTTTCCATTTCAGGTTGAAAGCATAATTGCATTTTTTTTTTTAAAAAAAGAATATGTCAAGCTAAAATATATTTGAGAGAGAAAATGAGGGAATAACCAGATTGAAATTAGCTCACTAATTAACTAGGTAAGAAACAATCCATTAATTTTTTTCCTAATGATTTTCCCAAACTCAACAGATTCCACAGTTAGCGTTGAAGTTAAAAATATGCTTTAGTGAATTAGGTCATTAGAATTTGTTTGAAATCATTAAGGTGGTTGCCCCTCTTTCTGTCATGCACAGGAAAACAAGAAGGCCTCCTGCTTCAGAAAAAGAAATAGTTGTCCCTCCGTATCCATGGATTTGGTATCCACGGATTTAAGTATTCACGGCTTGAAAATATTCTTTAAAAAATAATAATCCAAAAAGCAAGCCTTGATTTTGCCATTTTATATAAGGGACACCATTTTGCTATGCCATTGCATATAATGGAACTTGAGTATCCATGGATTTTGGTATCCACGGAGGGTCCTAGAACCAAACCCCAGCGAATATAAAGGGACAACTGTATTAGAATTGGAGGAAATGTATCACCTGGCTTAGTTACTAGGCATGCTAATCTGTGTGGTTTAGTTGGGAGGACAGAGCACGGAGCAGGAGACAGAGAACTTCAGGAGCTCAAATCAAAGCAGACAAAATGGGTTTGTGGAGCAGAAGAACAACTGAGTTTGGGGTGGGGGGAGAAAAGAAAGTGAGTTTTGGAATTGGAAGAAAGGTGTTTGGAATCTTTCTTGTATTCAGAGTCTTTTTGGCATTGTGACTCTCTTCAGTAACTTCTCTGTATAACTTCTTAGAATATACAGATTATATTCTGGACTGGTTGCATATTACCACTTTCATAGTATTATAAAAATCTTCTATAATATTATTTGGGGTAAATTGTGATGAGCTGCAATGAAACCTTTTGTAATTTTGCTCACACACTGATATGTCCTTGGATAAATAATTGAAAAGTTTTCCTCACAAACCCATCCCTCATATCTTTCTCTCTTGGCTCCTCACTCCCTCTATCTATCAATCCCTCCCATTCTCTTCTTACCTATTCCTCCTCTTTCTTTTTCTCCTTCTTCTTTCCCCTTCCACCTCCTTTAATAATACAATTATACTGATCTTCACAGACCACACTTATTGATTGGGAATGGGGAGGTGGAAGAGTTCAGTACAGTGGGTCCTTGGTATCCACTGAGGTTTGTTTCAGGACCTCCCATGGATACCAAAATCCTTGGATGCTCAAGTCCCATTATATACAATGGCATTGTAAAATGGTGTCCCTTATATAAAATGGCAAAATCAAGGCTTGCATCTTGGAATTTATTTTTTGGGGAATATTTGCAAGACATGGATGGTGGAATCCATCAATGCCAAATCTGTGGATAGAGAGGGCAGACTGTAATTCAGTTGTGCAGAAAAACATTCTTCATATGCTCAGAGACTCAACAATTTCAAATTAAGAATTCTCCACTCTTGATTCACTCTATATCCACTTCTGAATGTTTAGGGGATGCTCTTCAACTGAAATAAACCACTCATTATTAACCTTCAACAGACAACTGAAGTATACATGTTGGTATGCATGGAAATAAAAGTCATGCAAATGAGTATAAACCAAACTGAAGAGTTTGTGAGGTGAGATCTCGTTTTGGTACAGCCTTTCCCATCTAGACATGCTGTGTTCCCTCAATTGGGCATTGTAGTCCATGTGAGAAAAAATTCTAGATTGGAGGAAAGCAACTTTACAAGGATAAAAAAACCCACACCCTTTTGAAGGAACCAATAATAAAACATGCTCCCCTAAGTTCAACAGTGACAACTTCCATGCCATTTTCTGTTAGCTCCATGGTCTGGCTCAACACTAATGTTTTAAACCATGTGTTTATTAATGGCAACTCAACCAATTAAAACAATTTCAGTCAGCATTATTTATAGTAGTGAATTAATTTTGGAACTTCTAATGGTTAAAATTACCAAATTATTTTTCAGACCTAATGTTCTATGCTTGGGGAATAAATATATAAGACCCAACGTCATGTGTAGTAGGATTCTTAGAGGGGAAAAGGAATGCACATTTATCTAAGCTTCTCATTCTGCTATCCATTTATACAGCCAGGGCTACTGTCTTTTGCTTAGAATGCTTGTAACCTAGCTTATGGTGATAAGACCATAAGAACAGCTGTGGTACAGTTCGGTAATTTTAGACCCCACAACTTTAGCATTTATATTTCTTCACTTATTTCAGACTGTGGTATGCCAGGTGGTTCTTCTGTGTTTCAGAAGAGCTCATGCTTATTCTTCTGAGTGGGACCCAGGCCCAAAGCCCTGCTCTGACAGCACCACTGAAGAAGGACACAGCTGGTTCAGATAAGATGTCCATTAAGTTCAACATTCTGTTTCCCACAATAACCTATTTGACACCACTTAGCTGGAGAACTCTGAAGGAAGACAACAGTTCTCTCTTCCTGTGGTCACTTCTCCTCTCCAGACTCAACTGTAGGACTTTCACAGTGCATTGAAAGGTTATCTTTTGGGGCTACAGCTCTTAGAACCTGTCCCCCCACAGCCAGCAAAGCCACTGGCAATAATGGCTGAGGGTTCTGGGAGTTCTAGCCCCAAAAGTATCTTTTTGAAGCATTGGCCTTTCTAATACTAAAGTGAGGAGCGAGGCCTCAATGAAAGAACAAGATCTTTCATATATAAAGTGGCTTAAGAGATCTCAGTTCTTTCTTTCTGTCTATCATGCATACAGTTGGCCCTTGGTATCCATGGATTCCCCACCCACAGATTCAACCATCCATGGCTTGAAAATATCCCCCCCCCCAAAAAAAAAATCCAAAAAGCAAACCTTGATTTTGACATTTTATATAAGGGACACCATTTTACTACACCATTGTATATAATGGGACTTGAGCATCCATGGATTTGGGTATCCATGGAGGGTCCAGGAACCAAACCCAAGTGGATACCAAGGGTCTGCTGTATTTGTTAACAGTTTTGTATGCTGTCTATTACCAACAGGTTCTCTGGGCAGTATTTGGACAAAATTGAAACCATGATTTCTGAGGAGAAAAAAAAATGAAGTTGAAATGAACATAATAGTTGGATGCTATCATTCTTCATTAGTTGTTTGACTTTGTGGCTGTGCAGGATTGTTGCACTCTGGTTATCAGCTGGTATCCCCCATCTTTGCAGAGTCTGCATGAAAATCCACAGCAGTTTGAATGTCCCCTCTGTGCATAGGTTGGAGTAACCTTTCAGGAGAAACATGGCATTGAAATATCAGAATGAAGACAGTTGAATCTGAGCAGACAGCTTTAATAACCTTTTTGCATCTTTGTGGAAGGGAACTGAGCAGCAGTGGGAGTGAGTGGAAAGGGGAAGCTCTGATGATTTAATACTTCTTTTCCATCTCTAAGATTAATTAATGCCTATAGAGCATTTTGAAGATGTAAAGTGGTATATAAGTGCTTGACACTGCAAGATGCTCTGTTGCTAAATCATTCTAAATGCACTATTCAGTGCAGGACAGCACTGATTAATTTAAGAGCTTATTTATTGCTCCATTGGAGAGAGAGTTTTAAAACCAATATCCAGCAAGGGGTGGGATTGCATCTCCTCCATTTCGTTCTTCTCGGCCATCTGCCTGTTACATACCAAATCTGTACTTCAGCAAGGATTAAACCAGAGCTTGCAACTAACAAGTTAACTAGTTAAAGACAAGTAGTTACTAGGAGTTAATTCCTTTCTGCAGTAACTAAGGCATAAATAAGTCTTAAATACATTACAATTGCAACTTTAAAAAGGATATATTATTCCCATTGTGATATAACTGTACATTTTAGTTGCTGTTATAATTACTGTTATTACATGGTTCAAATGCTGGCATGTGCAATGTCTCATGTGACTGCCTTGTATTCTATTGTGGGTATTGGGGTGAAAATAGCTGAGATCCTACATCAGGAAGGCAGAGTGTAACTAGGGTTGCCAGATCTCAGGGCCTGGCCCCGAGCCTCCAGTTTTTGTGGTCATTTCCAGGCAGGAGAGAGTGGTGCAAATTCTCCAGTTTGGGTAGGCTCAGCTCCAGAGAAGAGGAAAGGCCTGTGCACAAATCTACAGCTTAGCTATTAGAGAAGCAGCTTGGTACAATTTGTAAGGCTTAATTGATTTGTTGCTTCAACTTGCAAAGAGTCTCTAAGGGCTCTGTTTTTTAGCTTCTTTCTTCTGTTCCAGTCATTATAGTGTCAGCACTCACTGTCCACTCTGCTCTGCATCTACCTTCCGGCTAGAAGCGAATGTGTGTGTATGTGCCTTAAAGTCGCCTGACAACTTATGGTGACCCCATGAATTTCATAGGGCTTTCTTAGGCAAGGAATACTCAGTGGTGGTTTTACCTATTCCTTCCTCTGAAATATACCCTGCAGCACCTGGTATTCATTGGCAGTCTCCCCTCTAAGTACTAACTAGGGATGACCTTGCGTAGCTTCCAAGACCAGGAGGGATCTAGTGTCATTAGGTTATTTAGCCCAAACTAGACTAAATGAAATGTTCTATATTCTGTCTTCCTAACTGAGAAGGAATAATCTCCTCATTTTGCCTGATCTGAGAATAGCCCCTTTAGCTAAGATCTCTGTCTTGATTTCCAAATAAGAAAATATGTAAAATATGTCCCCACCCTTCTCTGTGTATCTGTGTACACACTGAATGACAAGCTGTGAGCAACTGTGGTTGGTACTTAATGCATAAGATGAATAATATCACCAGGAACTGTCCCTAGGTTTGGAAACTTCAGGGCCCGGAACAATACTAAACTGTAAATATAATGCTCTGCCTATGTAGTTCTCTGCTCTTTCCTGTTCATGCCTTTTTTTGGATAGGGTGCAAGGGGCTATTCTGTAGCTCTTTGCACCCCATTCCAAACCCTCCCCTGCAGCTGTCAAGGCCTAGAAGGGGCTACTGCTGCTGCCTATCAGTGGGGAGAGGAGAGAGCAGGGAGGCAATTCAGACTTTGATGAACCAACTTGTCTTGTCTCAGAGGGAGAAGGAAGTGGAAGTGTGCTTACTGATGTAGTGCACCTGCCTATCTCTTCCCCTCAAAGTTGCATTGCCTCCCTGTTCTCTCCCCTCCTCAGCATTAAGAAGATATAGTGATCCTTATGGGAGGAAGTTTTAAATATTGTGCAGATTTCTACAGAATAGCATCTTGAATGCTGTCCAAAAAGAGGCATGCATGCTCACATAAGCCATACTTATACATGCATATACCACTAACAGGATTCTGGCCAATGAGGTGGGGAGCAGGTTTAGAGGCATTCAGAATTTTTTAAAAAGTACTAACTAAAAATTAATTACTTTAGTTGCTTTTGAGAAATATGGAAGTAAAGAGTAACTATCTCTCTCCTCTCTGGCTTTTCTTTGCAAATGAAGATTCAGGAAGGACTCATCCAACTGTAGCTATAACAGTAACTTACTTTGAGGACATGGGAAGTATAATTGTAAGTAGTTACTGTCAAAAACAAATAAATTTCCAGGCTTTGCTTCCATCCATCCATCCATTCATCGTTTGGAATAAGTCTTCTGTCTTAACAGAAGTGGTGGGGATTTGTCAGGGGTCTTGTCCACTCCCCTCATTTATGACCCTATTCCATCCTTGATTGGTCTGGTCTTTCCCCTATTTTAAGCTACCTTCTGAGTTGTTTTTGCCTCTTGTGTGTGTGTATGTGTCTTCAAGTCACCTGTTAACTTTTGGTAGCTTATGGTGACCCCATGACTTTCATAGGGGTCGTTTACATGGCAAAATAAATCCTCAAAGAATGCGACAAGAAGCCTGAGAGTTCCCACACATTTCGAAGCAACAGCGCCCTTTTCAAAAGGAGGGGGTGCAAAAAACCCATAAGTCGCGCAGTATCAGCTTTCGCTAGTTTTGCAGACTTTTCTGATTAAGTTTGCGAAAATGCGCATAATTGGTCATGGGAACTAACCATCGTGTAAACTGGCATCGACCTTTTCGAATTACTGTGAGCAGAGCTGAATCCTGATTGGTTGGAGTGACCATTGTGCTTTATCCAAATAGACTGAGGGGTTGGAGAGAAGAAATTCAACCTTCTTCTGCTTGCAGCCCACTCTGGAAAATCAGCTCTGAGCCCTTCCTGTCTGTTTCAAAGGAAGGCTTTGGGGGTTGGGAAGATGATCGGGACTAGCCCCTGCTTCGCTGGTGTGTGCGTGTGTATGTGTGTGCATTCGTGTGTGCGGGGAAACAGCCGATCGCATGTTCGTCCTTTTGTTTGTTTGTCCTTCCCTTCACTTGCCTTTATTCAAGGCTTTGAAGGCAGGGAAAGACGATCAGGAATGGGTCTATCCCCTGCTTGTGTGCTGTGTGTTTGTGTGTGCGTGCGTGAAGGGAAGGGAAGGGAAAGGAAGGGAAGGGAAGGGAAGGGAAGGGAAGGGAAGGGAAGGGAAGGGAAGGAGATTGATCCACCATACTTTTGCTTGTTCGTGCTTTCATTCACTCCTTTCTTTATAGAAGCCTTTCGGGGCAGGGGAAGACGGGAGAGTTGACAGATCGCTCTTTCGATATTTTGTTTGTTTGTGCTTTTCTTTCCTCTCATTATTTATGGTCTCCATGACCCCCTCCTTGCTCTCTCCCCGCCTCCTGCCTGGCTTTAATCATCTGGAGGTGACCCACCCCACCTTTGCCTGTGTAAACTAAGGAAGACCAAAACTGGCTGCATCTGGCTGCATCTTCCGAATAAGCCAGAATTCATGTGATTTATGCACTCCTGATGCGAAAGAACGGTAATCCGAAATCTCGCGAACTTTTTCCTGTCATGGAACCAGCCCCATAGTTTTCTTAGGCAAGGAATATTCAGAGATGGTTTTGCCCATTCCTTCCTCTGAAATATAGTCTAATGCTGCCATCAGGGCTGATCCAACCATTAGGCAGAATGAAGTGGCTACCAAGGCATTAGATGTTGGGTGATATAGATAAGGGAACAGCAGCAGACCTCCCGGCTTTTCTTCTTTGTTGGAGGACAAAGTTCTGTATTGCAGGGCAACCACCTTGCCTGTGTTAAGCTAGCCTGCTGCCTTCAGGTGTGGTGGGGTTGCTTTCCCACCATCAGTGTTTGAAGAAGGTTAAACTGCCAGTCCAGTTGGCTTCTGTAGGACGAATGTATGGAGATGACATCCTGTTGTCTTTGGGCCAGACTTGGCTCTCAGGAGTACTGAACAGCCATGAAAGAAGCTGATGTTGCTTTCATCCATGCATTCCTTAGATGGTGCCAGGTTTCCTCAATGGTTTTTCACTTCTGTTATTTTCGAGGAATTATTGAACTTTACCTTTCTGAGACATTGCTCTCTTGTGTGGACTCACTCTTCCTCTCCTCCAGTTATGGCTGCCACTTCTGCTTAGACCAGTTTCTGAAACTCCTTTTATAGTGTAATATTCTGTCAACTTCTCTAGGTGGTGAAAATCTCCAGGGGCAGCACTACCTGAATTTGTCATACTTTCAAAGAAAAATCACCCAAAGCCTACTCCTGGTGTTGCAAAAGTTACTTTTGTGGACAACAGCTCCTCAAATTCTCCTTTACCAGGCTGCATATCCACCACTTCACCTCAGAGAGAAGGCCTTTGGCCATCAGTTAACTCTAGGGATACAAATATTTTTCAAAAAATATTTGAAAAATTGTTTTTAAAAACCCTGTTCTTGAGTGTTGGAAAACCTCAACAAGAAGAATCCTGGACTGATTAGAATAGTTGCAGTTTGGAACGTATTCTATACAAATTTATACATGGATTTGCGTGTGTGCCAAAACAGCATTTTCTGAACAAAAAATAATATTGCTGTGCAGATATATTGTTTTCTGTGTAGAAAGTGCTGTTTCCTATGCAGTAAACCATGCATACCAGAATAAGTCCTGAACTACAGCATTTTCTGCACAGTTTGTCATACACCAACCTCCCTATGTTAACTTGGGCCCTTTCGTACTATGCAATTAAAACATTATGATTTCACTTTAACTGTCATAGCTGCATTCTATGGGTTCCTGGGTTTTGTAGTTTGGTCAGAAGAACTAGAGCACTGTGGCTGAGAATTCTAAATACCCCTCCTCAAACTGCAGATCCCAGAATCTCATACAATGTTGCCATGGCAGCTAAAGCGCAATCATAGCACTATAATTGTGTAGTGTGAAAGGGCTTCAGGTGACAAGGTACAACGTCTTCCAAATTCTGATACTCTATGAACTTTATCAGATGTGACAAAAATCGCATGGTTATGATGTCACAGTATCGCAAATGCTTCCTGCTATCCTACAAAGTTGTTACGTTTGTGTGGTCAAACTGTGCTCCAGCCACAAATAAGGCATTGCTTTTAATTGATGGGACAAGCAGTCAATAGCTCTCTATATGGCTTTTTTCGCAGTATTGAAGAGCGTGCGAAAACACATGCTGCTGTAATCATGAGATTACAGCGTGAAGGGTGGTCCACTTTCCCCCCTCCCCGGTCCCAGCAAGAAAACTTCTAGGTGAGAATGTGGAAACTATCCACAGGACACTCTTTTTATGAACTGTCCCAGTTTGTTTGCACATTTTTAGCTTTGTTTAAGTATTTGTGTGTTCATTAACTTTGCAAATTAAGTGGGTTTTGTGTGTGTGTTTTTAAGTGCATCTTGTGAGACCCACCGAAATCTCACCCATGCTAAATCACGGAAGTAAAGTCCTGTTCTTGAACTGTTGTGGTAGTCGTGTGATAATTCCATGGTGGTTCTTTCACATGATTACAGCAATGTGTGATAGTAAGTGTAATAATGCCAGTATGTTTCTGCTTTCCTCATTTGTGGAATTGCAACATTTTTAGACTCTAGTCTGATAAAGTCCTATGTTCAAAACATTCAAGAAAGATTCCTAACCATTTCCTAACTGTTAACTCCTACTGAGAAAACATCAGCCACCTATCATACTTAAAAAAAGGAATGACTGGCTGTGGTCAGCCATAACAGTGTAACATTTTTTAAAAAATAAAAAAGCTCAGTTAATGTAAAATATATTTTTAAACAGCCAGCTTCAATAAATATGGGTTTCAGTCTAGGTTCACATGTCACCTCAGCTTTCATGGCCTTGAACAGGTCATTTAGATCCCAGCTTCAGTTCTCTATCAGTGAAATGGAAACAGTAGTGATCTATCTCAGTGGGTTAATGAGAAGAGATATTACCTGCTCTGAATCTTAAAGGTTTAGGTTGAGTTATAAATCTAAATATTGGCAATAATAATGTACTGTGGATTCATTAGACTCTTGCTGAAATGAAATGTCGGTTATATATTTTATTGTACATCATAATTAATGGGCTGTATGGTCTCTAGGAATTAGAACTGAAATGAATTTGCTTCCAGAGATTCACCTCAAATTTCTCCCCTGTGCATTTTGATGGCAAATGTTCCCTAGCTTTTCTCTCCTCAAATATTATGTATGTATAATATTGACATCTGTGTTTGATCCCTAATGAGATTTGATTTCAACATTTGAACACCTATGATAATTTATATTTCTGTGACATTTGATTGTTCATATGTTATGTCACTTAGGTCCGGTCTATACGAGGGGTTAAAATACAAACACGTTTGAAAAAGCAGGCATTCGCAATGATGCAACCTGTCTTCATGGTCAAAAGAGCCCCTTTAACATCCTCATGACCCTCTAGCCAAGATGGCAGCTGCAAGTGACTTACTCGCGATTTTAAATCTGCTGCTGCCAATTTTTTTTAAAAAAAGTTTCCCATAGTGTGCACATGTGATATTTTGTATTTAAAAAAAAGAAAAAGAAGAAAAGAGTATAAGATCGCCATTTGATTGACTTAACGGACCCTCACTTAGCCGAAAATCCAACATGGTGGCAGCAACCACTTTCCCTGTTTGCTAGCCCTGCCCCCATGCTTGTCCAGCCAATCAGAGTGCACTGCCTGTTTGTATCTCCACAAAATCTGGACAACGCCCCAGATGCAAAGTCCATGTACATGGACTTTGCAGTAGATTTGGCTGCCCCCCTTCCTAATGACACGTATTTGTGAGAATGTCTGTATGAACGGATCACCTTCCATTTGCATCCTGTTCGTATTATTGTCACTGTTTAGACAGACCCTTAGTATTTGACAATACCAGTAGGTTTTATATACATTTCATAGATCACATTTTCTTCCTTCAGGAAACATTTTGCACATTGACATGCCTCAGCAGAGGAACCTGAACCATGTTTGAGGATGCACACTCAGTTCATATGGGACAATGTAAGGTATCCTTTCTCAACCCAGTGCCCTCCAGATATGGTGGACTACAACTTCCATCATCACCAGCCAGAGCTGTAGTTTAACATATCTGGAGAGTACCAGATTGACAAAGGCTTGTATAAGGCCTCAGTGCTGCTATGAACCTGGTATCTGTCCAGCACTCCATAGTGGCCGCATATTGCAGAGGAAGATCAGTAGTAATAGACAAGCTATTTTTCTGACAGAGAGACCTGCTAAGGAAGGCTTGGAAATTTGAAAAACAGTAGTATATCATTTTTGACCATTTTTGAGAGTTGAACATGCTCTAGTAATAACATTGGATAGGATTCAATAATTAAAATGTAGTGACATTTTTAATATTGGACAGCATTTGATATACAACATGCAATGGAAATTACTGTTTGAGAACGGATGTTATTAGATTTCATACCTGAGGTCTTTCAAAATAATCACAAGATAGCAATGAATCTAAACCATATTTAGAATCTTGAGACAATTTTGCATGAAAAGTGTGGGTTTACAATTTGTTTTCTTGTCTGAAAGTCCTGATATGGAAACTTAGATGAATTTCAAATATTAATTTCAACTCCAGTAAGAATGTCTGAAGTTAGAAGGGAGCTGAGAATAAGACTAATTTGATTTCCTATTTAATGCTGAAATGGATAATTTACTATGAATTTCTGTCTTCATGGAACTTATCTATTGAAAAGCAAACTACTCAGGATAGTACAATGAGTTGATCTTGCTACCAAACATCGCTGCCCAGGCATGTCCTAGACATCAACACCTGGATTGCTACATCTCCCTACCCTTTCATCTCCCTCCCTAGATACTGAGATGCTTGCAGGAGTCACCAGGAGGACCCATGAGAATACCTTTCTTTTATCTAACAAACTTCCCTTTGGGCCCTTTTATAATACACAATGATAGTACTATGATTTTACATGAACTGCCATGGCAGCATCCTAGGGAATCCTTGGGTTTGTGGTTTGGTGAGGTGCTGGAGCTCTCTGGATAAAAATTCTAAATGGCCCTCCTTAAACTAAAATGCCCACATTTCCATAGGATGGAACCATGACAGTTAGTGGAACCATAGTGCTTTAATTGTATAGTGTGAAAGGGCTCTTAGGACTTTATCAAATGACCCCTTTTAAAATGTTTTTTTTTTTTTTTTTTGCTGGCATACAAAAAAACCCCAATTTCTGTGTCAGTGAAAGAACGCTCCCCCCACACTTACCTTTTTCTCCTGGAAAAGGCTCCCCAGCAATAAAGAGGAGGTGAATGGAGACCCGTCCACTTCCTCATTCGAAATCCCATGAGACTTTGTTGCATGGGAAATTTAAAAACAAAAACAAAACTAATACATAAAAAGTTGCACCTAGGCACACTTTAAAAGTCCCAAGTAACCTGGGGAGGATCATAAAAAGAGTGAAACATACCTGGATGTCCGGATCTCACCTGGAAGTGTTTGTGTCAGACCGCCCACTATCGCTGCACTGATGAGAGTTAAATATCCTGAAGCTTCGCATGCCAGCAATGCTGGCACCAAAATAGCAGGGGGATCAAATGACAGCTTAAGGCATCAATTAAAAGGTACAGGATTTTGACAGGACATAACTGCAAAGGGTGATGTTGTCTGATCTGCGCACCCTTTCATGGTTATGTGGTGTTGTTATGATGCTGTATTTTGTCTGTCTGATAAAGTCCTTAGTCTCCATGTGGCTAGCCAAGTTTTCATGCCCTGAGATTTCCTCTCTTGCCCTGAGCCTGAAGAAGTAGGACCAGTACCTGAGATCTCTTCCCTCTTGATTGTCCTGATTGGGCAGGGACCGTCCCAATTAATTCTCTGTCATCCCACTTTTCCCACTGCTTTTAAAGTGTCCCCGTTTTTCCTCTCCTTTCCCCACTTTTCCCCTTTGTCCTCATTGTACTTCAGATGCTGCAAACTGGTTCAATGTGCAAAAGTAATTTGCACTCAGTTAACTCAGAACAGGAGGAGAGGAATGGAGAGGTAGAATGTTACCTTTCTCAGGAGGCTGAGACAAAAGCAGACTGCTGCAGCCTCTCCTAGCTTATCTTTTTCCTTTTTAACAACTTTTGCCATCTTGATTACATTGATGTTGCTTGGTCACATGTGTCACAGTTTTTCTGTGACATGTTGGAGGGTATGAGATCTGCCAACCCATAACCTCACAGATAGACACCATTTGTCACACTCAGTGTAGTGTAAGCAGGCAGCATCTAGTATGGTCACTGTTATCAGTGTTCAGTCCCCATTTTGGATATACTAGCTAACCTAGCCTCTACAATGATGCAGACCCAGACACCCCTATACTTCTGTTTTTGCCTGCTGGTGCCTCGGGTCCCTTCTGCTTTGGCCACAACTCCCTCCTACACCACTGCAAGCTGCTACTAGTTTGTCCTGAAATCACTTTGTGATCAAGGCCCTCTGTAAAAAAGTATGAATTAGACCATAGAAAGCTGCTTCATTACCCTGGTGGTGAGGGCTTAGTAATTTGGTCTTCAAGAAACCTAAGGGATGGCAAGAGGGTATGAAGGATGCAGGAGGGGTGGGAAGAAAGTACATTGTGGTTCTCTCCCCCCTCTTTCTAACAGGCAAGGAAGTGTTGCTGCCAAAGTGACTTGTTGATAGTTTCAGCTGCCGTGTTTTATAAAAACATCTTTGTTTTTTGTCTCCTATCCCTGGAGTTTCCTGACTGCCCTTTTGAAGCCCATCATAATTAGGCTCAAAGCCTGGGAGGAGGCGAAGTTGGTGGGCAGTGACAGCTGCACCAATTAAGCAAATATAAATCATGAAAGTGGGGGAAATTAAAGCAGCAGAGAATGGTTTTATTGGCTGTTTTGGCAATCTGAAACCTGGGTCTTTTAGATCTCCCTTCTGTGGGTACTCCTGAGCCCAGAATCCATCTGGAACCTCTCTCTCTTCTTCCTACTTGTATTCTTAAGAGATGAGAAGCTGAGGCTTTTGTTTATCATCCTCTTTTCTTCTTGGGGGAGACTCTAGCCTTTTCTTTCATCTGCCATCCTCTGTTGTGGTGCCAAGTTTTGTGAGAGAAAACAGAACGGCAAAGGCATGATGATTTCGAGTGCCTCCCAAGTCCTTTGGCTGTGATCACACTGAACGTGTTCTTTTGGAAGAGAGAAAGAATAGGCTAGTCTTCTAGCTTCAGCTTTGCTGCTGTTCTCTGCTAGGTGAATCATAGCCATCATATCAGTGGCAGCTGGTGGCTCTGATAACAATGGGACAGTGAATCAGCTTTGGATTTTAGTCTGAACTTTAAAGGTACCTAGGAAGGTGCTGAACCTATCCTATATTCAGCTACTACACAATGCTGTCTCAGACACCCCTATTCTTCTGCTTTTGCCTGCTGGTGCCTCGGCCCCTTCTGATTTGGCCACAACTCCCTCCCCCACCCTTGCAAGCTGTCACTAGTTTGTCCTGAAATCACATGGTGAGCAAGGCCATTTTTTAAAATGTATGGATCAGATCACAGAAAGCTGCTTCATTAACTAGATGGCTCAAGAAACATAAGGGTTGGCAAGGGGGCATGAACCTACCCTCTAGGGATAGGTTTGGTACCTCAGATAGCTCCTTTCAAGTTCAGATTAACTCCCAGAGTGGATTCAGTGCCACACCAACATTGGAACCATCAGCTGCCACTATATCATCTTACAAGACTGAACAAAGAAGGCCTTGGATTGATTCACAAGCCACTTAAAACCACCTAAGGCTTTGTTTTTCACTCTTTTTTTATCAGCTGTTATGTTACTTGCAACCAGTATCTGGATGTTGCTGTTATTGTTATGTGTCTTCAAGTCAGGGCTCTGGATACAGTGTTATGAGGTGTGTGTGAAGTCTCTGTCTACTTTAGGCTGTTGATCTGTTATGTCAATGTGAGCACATTTTCCTGTTTCTCTCTGACTTGGATCCCCCATTTCAGCTTCATTTGGCCATGTTCTGTACCTTAAACACGGGGAAGTAGCAATACAGGGGAAAGTAGTGCTACTGTTAACAACTTATTTGTTCAGATGCACATAACAGTTCACTGGAGCTTAAGTGCTGGTTGGCATCATGGGCAGCTTCTTAATCTCCCATGGTTTATTGTACAAATATGAAAGTGTATTTCAACAGGCAGGGAAAGTTTGTGGATATTTTCTCTGCTGTGAGAACGTGAACCATGGCAAATACACTGTGGTCATACACAGTTAGATTGGCATAGTCAGCTCAGGGGAGTTGTGTATGTATAGCCAAAAGGATACCTTGGCATGTTAGGTTTGAGAAATAATTTGATAAATATTTAACAATAGAAATTAAGAAATTGATTCACTGCCATGGACAGGAATAAGTGAAATAGTTTAATTAGTTGAATTTTCATCAGTTCACTCATTTGTTTAAAGTGTTATTGTTTGGCCAGACAGTTTCTGGCCCAGGATGTTGTTGGATGTTGTATGGATGTTGTTACTTTGGACCTTAGGGAAGAACATTTTAAAAATTAGTCTTCTCCTTCATGGATTCACATGGGTGTAAATCCAATCTCCCCCACAACTAGGACTTTATCAGACGGGCCCTTAAAACCCGTTCCTGTTCCATTACTCACCCACCCTCCTACCGTCCCTGTAACTGAATAAAAAAAAATGTTCACACACTTACCTTAATCCCAAGACAGAAACTGCTCCCCCCTCCTCTGGCTGTCCAGAAAGGGAATGGAGCTCTCACAGAGCCCCCTCCCCTTCCTGGAGACCAAATCGTGTGGGGAATTTAAAAATAAAATTTCCCCCAAACCTCAAAGAAGTGCACCAAGCACCTAAACACCCTTAAAAAAACCCAAGTAACCCCGGGGAGGGACAAAAAAGGCTGTCACTGACCTCTTTGTCCCAATCGAAGTAGGAAGTGTTTTGCAGGGACCTCCCAGGACCTTACAGGGAGCCCTGCATTGTGCAGGGAATTTAAAAATAAAAAAACCCCAGACATCAACAATTAAAGCAATCACCTAAACAGCCTTTAAAAGAAACAAGTAAACAGGGGAGGGTACAAAAAACTCTGTCACTTACCTGGATGTCCAGATCGCCACCAGAAGTGTTCTCTACTTACCTTCTAGGACCTTACAGAGGCAGGCAGCCGGGGGGGGGGAGGAATTTAAAAATAAAAATACAGGCAGACTTCTAAAAATTAAAAAAAACCCAAAACACTTTTAAAGCTTTAAAAGCAACATTGGGGAGGGTACAGAAAAGGCTGTCACTCACCTGGATGTCATGATCGTACCTGGAAGTGTTTTAAAATCGCTCCAGCATAATAGCAAACCAGTTCACACACCAGTGATTCTGTTACAGAAACTGAATGGGAGATCTATTGACGACTTTTCCCAATGAATAAAACAAAACGTAAAGCACACGGGGTCAGAACGGGTGAGGAGGACGTCGGCTGAAAAAAAACCTCTTTAGCGATCCTATGGCATTTCTGTTCCATTTCATTATGCCCATCTGATAAGACCAGTTGAATCAGTGAAACCTACAATCATGCTGTCTTACCAAATTGCCATTAAGTCAAAGGCTCTTCTTTAGTTGGTACTAGCAATAGAATTTGGACCATGATCCTATTTGAAGATGTCTAAACTGGTGGCAATCCATATCTCCTGTGAGAGCAAATTCCATAGTTTAAATAGATTCTATGTCATGGGGTGGGCAAATTGAGGACCTGGGGCTGCATGCAGCCCTCAAGTGTCTCTCTGCATCTTCAGAGTTTACCTTTTAAATAGGTTGCAAGGCCTCCCTGTACTGTTTAACAGTTTTGAAAAAATTGCCATTTTCGAATAAGAAGTTGGCAACCCTGCACTTTAAGTTTTTGCTTTACTTTTTGGTAGTCCATGCAGCCCATGGAGGATCCCAGGACTTGCCATGGTTACACACCTCTGTTCTGTGTGAAGAAGTACTTTATCTTATATGTCCTAAATCTTTTATTATTCAGGTTCAGTGAATGATCCTGGGTTCCAGCACTATCTGCTAGGGATATATTTCTTTGCTAATATTCTTCTCAGATGAAGAAATAAGTCATATTTGCAATTTTCTTCTTGCTGTGAGGAAGTCTTTGAAAATAGTGCTACTTTTGAAGATATTTCACAATTCAAGACTTATTCTGTGTAAAATGCACACTTGGTTGTTTTGCACAGAAAACAGCATTTTCTGTATGGGAAATGATATTTCTGTGTAAAAAATGACATTTCTGTGCAGAAAAAATGCTGTTTTCTGCACAAAGCAACCTCATGTGAATTTTGCATGGAATAAGTACTGAATGAAGATTCTCCTAAGTCCAAGATGCTTCTCATCAGATTTCTTGACAATCAAGAAACACATGTCAACTGTTTATCAAATATTTTCAGATATTCTTCCCATCCCTAGTATCTATTTTCTTTAGTATTTACTATTTTCATACCATTCAGAATTATTTTCATCTCTGTCATGTCTCTGCCTTGTTTCTTTTTCTATACCAAATAGTCTATAATATTAAAACATTTACTGTTATATCCTTATAAATTATGGCAGCCTCCATTTTTCTTTTAGGATGGCCCCCTCCCTTAGGAATGTTGACTTGCAACTGCCCCTGACTTGAGTGCTGAATAACAACAAAAAACCACATGGTTAGATTGTGTCTAGCACAATTTTCCAATGAGTTATGATAGGCACCTCTTCTAGGAAGCTCTCCCTTTAGATTTCCAATTTTTGCCCTTGAAAATGGGCACTGTAACCTAGATGATGGCCAAAAAAACTGTGTAAAATTTGGAGATGTCTAGCAAAATGTCCAGAGGAGTTATAGCTAGGCTTATGTTTTGCTTGCAGTAAGTCCCCTGTTTGGAATTGCAACTTGAAAGTGGACATTGCAACTTGGACAACCAAAAATGCACTGTCAAATTTTGAGGCACCTAGTATGATGGCTTGATGCAATATAGCTGCCACAGATGCACATTCTTTTATTTTAGGTTCCTTTTCTAATTATATTCAACATGATGTTTGCCATTTTCACACCAGCTACACACTAGGCCAATATTTTCATGAAGCCATTCACCAAATAATCAAGTGGAATATGGTCCCACTGTTTGTCCCTAATCTTTTGTTCCCACCTCTTTTGTAAGAGACAAACAGCATCAGTTTATTGACACCTCATTGGGGCAGTCCATTGGAGATTAAATGTTTAGAAGCTGGTATTTGGTTTGTAAATTTCTCAGACTACTTCTCCAGTTTAATGCTGTGCTGCATTTCTTTACTTTTACAGATTCCTCAGATAAGCTATGCTTCCACTGCCCCTGACTTGAGTGACAACAGCAGATATGACTTCTTTTCCCGTGTTGTTCCATCAGACACCTACCAGGCCCAGGCTATGGTGGATATTGTGAAAGCATTCAAGTGGAATTATGTTTCAACTTTAGCCTCTGAAGGTAGCTATGGTGAGAGTGGAGTAGAGGCATTCATCCAGAAATCCAGGGAGAATGGTAAGTAAGCCAATGTTCTGACAAAGATATGATGTATAAGATAGGGGTAATATATAGAACTGTTTGGAATAATGAGTAAATGATAACACTTCCCCCCCCCTATAGAATGAGATATGGGCCATAGTGCAAAGAATTATGGGTGATGAATAATGGGATATTTTGACATATGTTGATAGATTTATCTTTTTACTCATATGTCAGGCTTGGAAGCCACCAAGTGTCATTACAGAGCTCAACTGTGACACATTTCTTTCCATTGAACTGAATGGAAAGAGCCGAGTGAGTTATGGGTCCCCACTGGCTACATTGTTTAGAAAGTGATGATGTTTGAAGGTGACAAGGAAATTATTAATATTGGTCAGTGTTGTTCAGAGGGGTGTTCTGGACATTCTGGAAGTGTGAGTGTGATGCTGTCATGAGGCCAGTGTTTTGGTGATGTTCAGCACATAGTGGATCATCTAGTAACTGGGTGTCTCCTACATTTCTTGCTACAGCACAACAGGATATTGTTGGCCAATAATTGATTTCTGGCAGATTGAGACAACATACAGGTCCATATCCACAGATTTGGTATCCATGGTTTCACTCATCCACATCTGAAAAAAAATATTTTCTCTCTAGGCATTTCTAGGTCCTCCAATGCGATTCTATGGTCAACTTACAGCATTCATCTAATTGAAAACAATAGGCTTCCTTATTATCCATGGTTTCAGGTATCAATGGGAGGTCTTGGAACGTATTCCCCACAGATATGAGGGTCAACTTGTATTGACATAAAAAGGGTTCTGCTATGTCTAGTAGTAGAAAAGCCATTGCTTTAAGATGATCATGGAGAGGGGAAATGACAAATGCACAGACTTTCTGCATTCTGTGAGAAAACTGTATATTTTGTGTTGATGAAAAGAGTCTGGAATAACATTATCTGGGAAGACATAAATGTGGAATTTAGGAGGCACACATCTTACCTACCTAGCACAGAGGCAGTCAAACTGTCTTCTCTATCACCTCCTTCTCCATTGCTCTTTCTGTAACCCATGCCATAATTCTGTACAGAGGTAACATTGCATAAGTTATAACCAAAGTGAAAATGGAAAGAGTAGTGACACTCTGCTAAACTGTGCCTTTTCAAGATATTCCATATATGAGATGTTCCTAGTGATTTGTTCATTACAAGCCATGACATACCATCTCTTTCCAGTCTTGGTCAATTACACTGCTCTGTTCACAATCACAGCCAATCCACTGGGGATCCTAATGTGTACCACATAACCTGTGCAAGTGAAGCATTTGCAATCATATCAGTTTGCATGAGGTCTTAAATAGAGTTAACATTTCAATCATTGTGAAGCCTGTACAGTTGCCCCATTCTTTTTCTGTCTCTATTACCTGTGTCTTTAACAGCAGCCTGAGAAACACAAATATAGGAGGTAACCCACCACTTACTTCCACAACAGAAAGAGCTTTGCCTGATAGATTTCAGTATGTCAGCCTACTGTGAAAATGACTGGAGCAAAGCCAATACAAAAGGTGGCAATTCAACCTGTGATATGGATTTATGAGAGAGGTCCTGACGTGCTTTTGAGCATCCAATAGTTCATCTACAAAGCCAAGAATTGTGTTCTTGGAAGCTTTCCTTGGTTAGGGAGCTTTCAGATCAGTGTTTGTGTGGTTGGCCCCACTCTCCCCATCTGTCAGACTAGCCAACAGGGGTATGTTTCCAACCATGAACAAAAACCTCTGTGCTTATGTTTATACAGCACATCAAGCTCATTGTAATTGCTTATTTCCAAGGACCACATAGTGTCCAAATGTTAGACATTGGCAATACCCTGCAGATATAATCCTGCTATAAATCTCGCCTAAGCTCTTTTAATTGCACAGCCTAGGTTGAATTCATTACTGTAACTGTTTGCAGAGGAGTGGCAGTTTGCAGGGCACTGCAGATAAGACAAGGAAAGTGATTAGGACTGGGCCCAGACATCCTTTGTGAGAAGACATGGATTTCACAAGAAGTGGTTACTGGAGGCAAAACGTGTGAGAATGTATTTCTTCCAAGAAACAAACAAACAAACCAAGGGCCTATGGGCCATTGCCAAGGGATTTTTGTGTGTGATTTTTCTGAGCCAGGAAGCAGAATAGATCACCCCTTCTCTCCATAAACAGGAAACAATCCACATATAACTTGGCATGGCAAAGACTGTAAATGCTGGGGGTCAAAGGAGCAGCTAGAGTCCCTGGTCAGTCACACACACACACACACACTTATTTTTTTTAAAAAAATATTTATACTCACTGAACCAATGTTTGGCGATGCTGGACAAACCTTTATGTTTTTGTGATATCTAGGGAAGCTCAGATTAGTTGTTTTCCTGATGTAGGAGGCTTACTGTGATCACACATGGGCTTCTGATGCTATTGCTATCTGCTATCCCACAGGAGATGCAGCCTGTCGTCTTAGAAGACATACTAGGACTTGGTGTGATATGAGAAGGAACCATTTCCCTCCTGAGAGGATGGAGAAGAACTATAGATTACTTACTGGTTTAATCCTTCACTCACTGGCAAGAAGCATAAAAGCTCCTCTCTTAGTAAGAATAGGGGGCCATCTTCCAGGGGAAATCTTACAGTTGTTTATTATCTCCTTTTCTCCAAGCTCTCAAGGACCTTACATGTCCACAGAATGGATGCCAAATAATAGAAATGTTTCTATCCATCTGTCATGATAGGCTAATTTCAGCCAATGAGAGTAGATATATTGCGGTAAAAGAATACAGCTGTGACTTCCTGGTGCCTGTGAATTGTCAGAGCACCAGTAGATGGCACTTCAGCACTTGCTGCATAATCCCTATGATTGACATTGTGGGATGAATAAAAGTTGTTTCTGAGCATCTCAAATAACTTCTGTTGGGGCAGTCTGATGACATAAATTCTACTTCAGTGGGTATACTATTTGCTGGGACACAGGATTGTGTAAATGGACATAACTTCTGTGGCTTGAAAAGCCACTGTCAGGTAGAAATCAACACATGAAACTTCTCATCACAGCATTTTTCTGAAAATAAAAAGCATCAAGTGCCCCCCGCCCCCATGCATGTACTGAAGCTGTTGAAGGTACAGGGCCTTGGTCCATAAAAAAGGTATCTTCAGCAGGTATTGGGTATCAGCTCCTGTCTCCCATGTCACACCTTCACCATTTGCTTGGCATGCTTTCATCATTTGTCATGCCTAGGGTAAAAGAGTCCGGCATGCTACAGAAGACTGGTGGAAGAAGGTTGAGATGGGAGACCTATAGGACAAGGGACACAGCTTAACAGCTGGTGAGGCAATGCATCTCTGCATACTTCACACATGGAGATGTGTTGTTTCCAGCCAAGCAGGATCATGCTGACAGATCTTCATCTGCCTTTATATTTGTCTTGCTTCAGTAAATACATGCCAAGCCATCCTCTCTCTTCTTTCACATGTGACTCCTGTACTGAGACCAGCTCAAAGCTAGGGGAAATTATTTTAAAAATATAATTCATTAATGTGGATGATTGAAAATGGGAGATGAATTCTTCACCATTAAAGTAATAGGTGAATTTGATTAATTGATTTACAATGCTTAGTTCATTACTTAAGTTGTTAGCTCCAAAAAAGGGATACAAAGACTCCCTGAAACATCTCAGGCTCGGCCAAATTGATCACCAACAGTGGTCTGCGTGGCCTCACATCGGGAGGCATGGAGACGCACTACCCACAGTGCTGCAGCTGTATTTGAGAACTCACACCGAACAAGTCTTGAAGAGAAACGACAACGCAGAAAGAAACACAACCCAGAAACATCACCCAAGGAGACCTTCTGCTGTGCTTTCTGCAACGGGACTTGTTTATCTTGGATTGGCCTTTTTAGTCATCAGCGCACCTGCAGAAAGCGTGGGATGAGTCCTCCTGAATCTTCATTTGCGAAGAAAAGCCAGAGAGGGTTTTCAGACAGACCTCTAGGAGCATAACGTGTTATTACCTTCTTCAGAAGTGCTCTTTTTATCATTTTAATTTGCCTTTCCTAATGTGGCACTTTTCACAGAAAAATCCCATAATACAATTTCTAGGTGGTGATGGTGGGAGTCCAACATATCTGAAAACTGTCAGATTGAGGAAGACTGTCCTAAAACATAGCATTTCATCTTACAACCTTTTCAGTTAAGTGTCGTCACTGTTTATCATCTCTCTTCTCTTATTTTTATCCCTGCCCGTGCCCTCCAACATGTATGCTGTTTGATCATTCTTCAAATGACTTCTTTGTTAAAGATTAATAAGGAGTGATGTTAAAAGTAAATAAGAATGATGTTTTTATTTCAGCTAGAGGACACTGATCCAATGCAAGTACAGCAATAAGTGGCTGGTTACAAAGATCTGTCAGTGAATCAAGGATCGAGAATTTTTAATTAGAAATACTTTGAGTGCCTCTGAGGATATGCAAAACATTTTTCTGTATAGATGACTCACTCACTCACTACCTCTCAAAGTGTGATCTGCAAAGATCAGTGGCAGAGTACATATTTTGCATGCAAAAGCTCAGGACCGGTTTAAGGAATTTTGCCCCCCTCCCTGCAATGCTTTATTTTGGGGGGCCCATATGTTTATCTCAGGTCAATGTAACCTAACTCAACCTAAGCTATTCAGGGTACAGGATATTCAGATTATTACTCATAATGTTTTTGCAGGAGAAAGGTTACTATGGGCCCCCCACAATGATGGGCCCCCCTGCGGATGCTGACACCGCTGGTGCCTTAAACCGGCCCTGCAAAAGCTAGGGACCCCAAATTTAATCATGCACATTTCTATTTATTTTCATGTAACTTTACATTAACTTTACATTAGCCTTACATTAACTTTAGAATGTAAGGCAATTCTATACACACTTACCCTGGGATTAAACCTTATTGAATGGAACCAGCATAGGATAGTGGTTTGAGTGTTGGACTGTGACTCTGGAGACCAGGGTTTGAATCCCCCCTCAGCCATGAAAACCCACTGGGTGACTTTGGGCAAGTCACACACTCTCAGCCTCAGAAAACCCTGTGATAGGTCCACCTTAGGGTCACCATAAGTTGGAAATGACTTGAAGGCACACAACAAGAACAAACCTTATTGAACTCAATGGGACCCATGTATGATTAGACCTTTCATTAAAGAACATAGGCAGGATAGGGCATGGGTTTCATTAACTGTCTCATTTTGATAAAAAAATAACTCTGTAGTAACTCCATCAATGCCTTTCCATGGATGTACAAGAGCAGGGGATAGGTGGGGAGCAGAATGAGAAGGGGTGTAAAGAGAAAGAGAGGAAAGAAAAGAGAAGAGAAAATGGGGGTCGTAAGGAAAATTTGTCACTTAATTGTCTAAATGCATAGCACTCTGTGAGCAAAAATACACTGAATGAATTCCATGCAGCTTACCCCAAATTATATTTTAGAAACAGACAAAAATGAATAAAAATTAGTGAGGGTTGAAGAGATTCACAATACCACTGAGAAAGATTCCAGCAACATCCATACAAGCCTTAGGGGTCAGGAGGAAGGGAATGAACACCAGTCTTCAGCACTAAAGGGCCTGACATCCTGAAAGGCCATGGCTGCCTGAAGCCCTCTTGAAAATGAACAGTTCACTCCCATTCCATTCCTCCATTCCAGGATAGGGATGGAAAGAATATTTGAAAAAAAAAAAAAAAGGTCAACCCCTGTATCCATGGATTTGGTAGCCACAATTTCACTTATCCATGTCTGAAAAATTATGTTCTCTCTAGGAATTTCTAGGTTCTCCAATGTGATTCCGGTGTTTGTCTCATTAAAAATAATAGGGTTCCCTATTATCCACAGTTTCAGGTATCCACAGGGGGACTTAGAACATATATCCCCCATGGATACTGGGATTGACCTACATTCAAAAACGGGTCAAAAACTTTTTTGAATGTTGAGAAATCCTGGTGAGATTAATCTTGGCCTTCTTGGCGGAGTGGCTCTGGTTCATAAAAATAACCTTACTTTGATCAGAATACCTGTCCAGAAATTGGTCCACTTTGAGTGTATGTACCTGAGCCTGAAGACCAAGGAGAGTCTAGGGATTCTGTTAGTATACCGTCCACCCCGTTGTCTAACAGACTCCCTAACCGAGCTGACACAGCTGGTCTTGGAGCTGTTGTTGGAGTGGCCCAGACTGTTAGTTCTGGGCGATTTCAACATCTCACTTGAGACCGGTTTGTCAAATCTATCATAGAGCCCATGACAAACATGAGCCTATCCCAATTGGTCAACAGGCCTACTCATTGTGTGGGTCATACCCTCGATGCAGTCTTTAGTACGGAACTGGAATATCCGTGGTCGGAGGTGACTAAAACCACCGCATTGTCATGGACAGATCATTTCCTGATCAAGGCTGAACTCAGAACCACTGTCCATCCCGTCAGTTAGGGAGTCTGTTAGACAACAGGGTGGACGGTATACTAACAGAATCCCTAGAATGGTCCTCCCTTGAAGGCTAATGGAACCAATTGGATCCCAGAAAGCCTTAGAGGGTTCATTGGTTGGTAACGCCGGTGATTCTGTCGAAGCCTTGGTCAACACCTGGAACACCAACCTTACCAAGGCTATAGACACGATCGCTCCCAAGCGTCCTCTCCAACCCACTTCTAATCGCCATCCATGATATACTGAAGAACTTAGGAAGTTGAAGCGGGTTGGACAATGACTAGAGTGCGTCTGGTGAAAAACTCAGCTCTTGTCTGACAGGACTCGTCATAGGAAATTTCTTCGTTCCTATAGAGAGGCAATACATGCAGCAAGGAAAACTTTCTCTTCTGCACATCTGCAGAGTCTCGCCTGGCAGAGCTGTTTAGGGTGGTGAGGGAACTGACACAGGTTTCACCTGTGCAGAACTCATTGCTAAACCTGACAACAGCCTGCTGTGATGCATTTAACAACTTCTTTGCAGATAAAATCTCTCAGATAAGAGCCCACTTGGACGCCAGGATTGTAGCAGATTCGATTGATGAGGTGTCCAGTAACTCCGTTGATGAGGTTATACTGGATCAGTTTCAATCTGTAAGTACTGATGATGTGGACAAGCTCCTTGGTAGAGTAAGGAAGACTACATGCCCTCTTGACCCTTGCCCTTCATGGCTGGCCGTCCAGGTGGGTGATGCCTTGAGGATGTTCCTTAGGGACATCATCAATGCATCCCTTAGGGAGGGTCATGTTCCATCTTGCTTGAAGGATGCGGCAGTTAGACCGCTCCTAAAAAGTCCTTCCCTTGACCCTCTGGATATGAAGTATTACAGGCCAATCTCCTTATTACCTTTTTTGAGCAAGGTGATCGAGAGGGCGGTTGCTCTTCAACTTAAAGCTGTCTTGGAAGAAACAGACTATCTAGAGCCATTTCAAACTGGCTTTAGGACAGGATTTGGAGTTGAGACAGCCATGGTTGCCTTAGCTGATGACCTTCGCCTGAGCATCGACAAGGGTAGTCTGATCCTGTTGTGCTGCTGGATCTCTCAGCGGCTTTTGACACTATAGATCATGACATCCTCTTGGATTGCCTGAAGAGGTTAGGAATTGGAGGCACTGCGCTGCAGTGGTTCCGCTCCTTCCTCTCAGGTAGATCCCAGAGGGTGATGCTTGGGGATTGTCGCTCTATAAGAAAAGAGATTAACTGTGGTGTTCCACAAGGTGCCATCCTGTCCCTGATGCTATTCAATATATATATGAAGCCACTGGGAGAGATCATCCGAAGGCATGGGGCGGGGTGCTATCAGTATGCTGATGACACCGATATATTTCTCCATGTCTTGGTCTTCAGCTTTGACTTCAGATGGTGTCTCTTCTCTCAATGATTGTCTTAGGGCAGTAATGGACTGGATGAGGGAAAACAAATTGAAGCTGAATCCAGACAAAACGGAGGTTCTCATGGTAGCAGCCCCGAATCCAGGTATTAGGATACAACCTCCAGTCCTGGATGGGGTCATGCTCTCCTCCAAGGACTGTGTTTGCAGTCTGGGGGTACTCCTGGATTCGTTGCTCCAGATGACAAATCATGTAAATGTGATGGTCAGGAGTGCCTGTTATCGGCTTTGGCTGATACACCAGCTGCGCCCTTTCCTGGAAGTCGAGGACCTTGAGACTGTGGTACATGCTCTGGTAACCTCTTGTCTTGATTTCTGTAATGCATTCTACATGGGGCTACCCTCGTGCTTCATCCAGAAACTTCAGTTAGTACACAATATGGCAGCCAGACTGGTCTCAGGTACATCTAGAAGGGACCATATAACACAGATCTTAAGATCACTTCACTGGCTGCCCATTAGTTTCCGGGCCCAGTATAAGGTGTTGGTTATCACCTTTAAAGCCCTAAAGGGCTTGGGCCCAACCTATCTTCAGGACCACCTCCTTCCATATAATCCTGTGACTTGGGCGCAGGCACTCCCGGCTGGGTACTCAGTTAGTGAGCAGGTAAGGAAAAGTGGGTGGGTGGGGGGGCAGAGTAAAAACAATCTAACCTTGACCAGGGCTAGACAATGACTAGAGTGCACCTGGCAGAAGACTCAACTCTTATCTGACAAGACTCATCATAGGAATTTCCTTGATTCTTATCGAGAGGTGATACATGCAGCACAGAAGTCTTTCTCCTCTGCACATATTGCATCTGCAGAGTCCTGTCCAGCAGAACTGTTTAGGGTGGTGGGGGAGCTGACACAGATTCCACCTGCGCAGAACCCCTTACTCAATTCGACGACGGCCTGCTGTGACGCGTTTAACATCCACTTTGCAGATAAAATCTCTCGGATAAGAGCCGACTTAGATGCCAGTGTTATGACAGAATCTATAGACGAGGTGTCCAGCAACTCGGTTGATGAAATTTTATTGGATCAGCTTCAATCTGTGAGTACCGATGGTGTGGACAAGCTCCTTGGTAGAGTGAGGAAGATGACCTGTCCCCTCGATCCCTGTCCATCTTGGCTGGCCACCCAAGGGGGTGACGCATTGAGAGTACTCCTTAGGGATATTATCAATGCGTCCTTTAGGGAGGGGTCCGTTCCACCCTGTCTGAAGGAAGCGGTGGTTAAGCCGCTCCTGAAAAAGCCTTCCCTGGACCCCTTGGACAGGAACAACTATAGACCAGTCTCCTTGCTGCCTTTTTTTAAGCAAGGTGATCGAGAGGGCGGTCGCTTCCCAACTCCAAGCTGTCTTGGATGAAACCAATTATCTAGATCCATTTCAAACTGGCTTTAGGACGGGATATGGAGTGGAGACTGCCATGGTTGCTCTGGCTGATGACCTCTGCTTGGGTATCGACAGGGGTAGTGTGACCCTGTTGGTGCTCTTGGACCTCTCAGCGGCCTTCGATACAATAGACCATTCCATCCTCTTGGATCGCCTGAGAGGGTTAGGAATTGGAGGCATTGCCTTGCCTCCGTTCCTTCCTCTCGGGCAGATCCCAGAGGGTGAGGCTCAGGGACAGTTGCTCTACCAGAATAGAGCTTAACTGTGGTGTTCCTCAGGGTGCCATTCTGTCCCCGATACTATTTAATACCTATATGAAGCCGCTGGGAGATATCTTTCGGAGGCATGGAGTGTGGTGTCATCAGTATGCTGATGACACCCAGATATACTTCTCCATGTCTTGGTCATCAGCTTCAACTTCAGATGGCATCTCTCCTCTCAATGATTGTCTTAAAGCAGTAATGGACTGGATGAGGAAAAGCAAATTGAGACTGAATCCAGGCAAAATGGAGGTACTAACAGTTACGGGCCCAAAACCAGGTCTGGGAATACAACTTCCAATCCTGGATGGAACTACACTCTCTTCCAAGGACTGTGTTCGCAGTCTGGGGGTGCTCCTGGACCCGTCGCTCCAGATGTCTAATCAGGTAAGTGCAACAGTCAGGCGTGCCTGTTATCATCTTCGGCTGATACGCCAGCTGCGCCCCTTCCTGGAAACCAGGGACCTCGAAACTGTGGTACATGCACTGGTAACCTCCCATCTCTATTTCTGTAATGCGTTCTACATGGGGCTACCCTTGTGGTTGACTTGGAAACTTCAACTAGTTCAGAACATGGCAGCCAGGTTGATTTCTGGTGTTTCCAGAAGAGAGCATATAACACCTGTGCTAAAAGCTCTCCACTAGCTGCCTATTAGTTTCCTGTGACAGTACAAGGTGTTGTTTATGACCTTTAAGGCCCTACATGGCTTGGGTCCAACTTACTTCTGGGATCGCCTCCTCCCATATGACCCTCCCCGCACACTTTGGTCCTTTGGGAGGAACCTGTTACAACCTATGAAAACAAGGCTGTCGGTGACCTCCCAGAGGGCCTTCTCTGCTGCTGCTCCCAGATTATGGAATGGCCTGCCGGACAAGATCAGTCTTATTACCACCTTAGACAGTTTTAAAAAAGCTGTCAAGATGGATCTTTTCCGGCAGGCCTTTCCTAAATAACTGTCCTGGCCCAAGACTCGGCTGTCCTTTCCCTCTGAGGTACAATTGGATTTTTTTATTATTATTGTATGTTTTAATTTTTTTAAATTTAATATATTTTTAATTATTGCATGTTTTTAATCCTTTGTAATTTAATATTATTTTAAGGGGTGGGCGAGCTAGGGTACTGTAATTATGGACTTTTAATATTGTAAGCTGCCCCAATTGCATTGCAGAGGGGCGGGATAGAAATTAATAATAATAATAATAATAATAATAATAAGCCCCAGGCACTCAGGTCCTCTGGGAGGAATTTATTAAAACTTTTAAAAACGAGGCTGTCTTCGACCTCCCAGAGGACCTTTTTGGTTATTGCTCCCAGATTATGGAACGGCCTGCCGGATGAGATCCATCATATCTGTAGGAGGTATGAGTCTAATTAGGTCATGTGTTGAATGACCCATCACTCCGGTTGGCTGGAAGTGCCTAGTGAAATAAAAGAAAGGGAATTTGGGAGAACAGAGCATGCAGGGGAAATCCCTAGACTTATCTTAGGATGTGAATGGGGTACACAAGATTGTTTTACATTGCAATAATTATTTCCCCACATACTCCAATATCACCACTCTAAACAGCTTTTAAAAAGCTCTTAAGACTGATCTCTTTCAGTGGGCCTTTCCTGAATAGATACCCAGCCATCAGAAATTTGTTCTGATCCTGCTACAGCCACCGTCTACTGTTTATTTTTAGTATTTTTAAGTATGTTTTAATTTTTTGAATTATTTAATTGTATTTTAAGAGGGGGGTAGGATGGAGGGTCTTTGAGTGTATATTTTAATGTTGTAAGCTGCCCCGATTGAATTTTGTAGGGGGGCGGGATATAAATAAATTTTATTATTGTTGTTATTATTATTATTTGTGGGAATCTTCACAGTTGAAGACTTATTTTGAGCAAAATTCACATTTCCCCACAGAAAAACCATAATTCTTTTGGGCTCCAGAAGCAGCATTTTCTGGCCAGAAAATAATATTTATAGACAGAAATAGTAGAGAAAAAAGGTATTTTCTACACAGAAAATGCTGTCTGCTGTGCAAATCAACCACATGCAAATATTGTGCAGAATAAGTCCTGAATTGTGAACGGGCTTCAAAAACTGCATGATTTGGTTTCCTACAAGAATTACATTCATATTCCAAGCAGGGGCTCACTGTTTTTCTTCCTCTCCATTCTTTTACTTTTTAAATCCATGAGGCAGAAAACAAATTAGAACAATGAGCCAGACTGCACAGGAACACACGATATATCTTGTCCACTGCTAATCCTCTTGAGGTCCTCTTATTTTTTGTCTGGCAAAAAGAGCACCACTCCAGCCCCTAACAAATTCTAATAACTTAAAGTATCTATTTTTTTTTAAAGTAGAGGAATAATTGCAGCATTGCTCTGGCAGTCAAGCCCCTTGAGGGAAGCTATAAAGTTAATAATTTAATGAATTAATTTAATGATCTCCCCTCCCAAGTTCTGGGCTAACTTTCTGGAAAGGCTATACTGTGGTAAGAAGGAGGCATTCTCTCTTTCTTTTTCACTCCAACCCCACCCTTTCCCGGTACAGTATGTGGGTGGGCATGATGCTCTGGGATGGGGGAAGAGGATGGGTGCTCCTTGATATGAGCCAAACCTTGCCATTTCACCTGACGCTCTGGGAGGAGGACGAGTGTACACACTGATGAAAGCAATATATGGGTTATGAATCTTCTGTCCATGTGGATAGAGCAAAATAAGCAGCTGACAAATTTCAGAAAAACTCACCTACTCTATGAAACTGGATGTCTGTAATTTTTGGAAAAGAAAGGCAGAGAAAAGAGGAGACATGGGGAGGGAAGGGAGAGGAGAAGGAGAGAAGCCATTTCTTTAGCTCTCCAAATTGAAAACTGAATTAAAGGCTGTGCAATGCCACTGACGTTCCCTTGCAGCCTAATCCTTCTGAAAGATTAAAGATGTCTTTGGCCATATATCGTATTGATTCATTCTCTGAAGTATAAATCATTTGTTCGCCAGCAGGCTGGCAACCAACCAGTGCTTACAGTTGAATGCTTAAGGAAAAGATGTGTGTGGGTCTGTGTGTGCGCACGTATGTGTGTGTATGTATGTATGTATGTACTTTTCTTAGAAAACCCAGCAAGACAGATCAAGGAGGAATCTCATGGTATTCACTCAAAAAGAATGTCCAATCAAGCAGAGCATTCTATGGAGGAGGAAAAGTATCCATAGCCTTGTCCCCTTTTTGATGAGCTTCTCCATGGCCGGGTTGAGAAGCAATGCTTACTGAAATACTGATAAGCAGATAAGCAGAATTATTCAAAGACAGAGAATATCTTACAATACCCAGTCTGTCCTGCAGCATCCTTAAAGTATTTCATCTCTGTTCTTCATAGTTAAGCCCTGCATCTATTTTGCTGATGGAAATGTCACATGTGTCCTGTAGTTTACAGACAACCTAGTATAAGTGCAACAAAAAGGCTTGCACCTTATTGTTGGATGCTGCATATTGTCATTTATGGCCACCAACAAGTGTCTTTTGCGTGTAACGTGATGGGCTGATTTAGACAGAGACAAACCTGGTGGTAGGGCATGGATGGAGAAAATGTAAGATATTCAAGAGCAGTCTGGTTTACTCAGCTTCCCTAGATGGTATGGTACACACTGACTTCTTATACTGAGAGACTCAAAGTAACAAAGAAGTCAGGAATGAATAGTAAAAGCAGGAGGATTAGATGGTTACAGTGTTCCAACAAAATATATCATCATCATCATCATCATCATCATCTGTAATTATACAAGAGGGATGTTTATCTTCACTGATTTCATTCTTGTATACAAGAATGAAGAGTTTCTAAGGATTTCTCTCCTCTAGACAAGATTATACAGTTGCCCCTTCATATTCGCTGGGGTTTGGTTCCAGAACCCCCCATGGATACCAAAATCTGTGAATATTCAAGTCCCATTATATGCAATGGCATAGCAAAATGGTGTCTCTTATATAAGATGGCAAAATCAAGGTTTGCTTTTTGGATTATTATTTTTTAAAGACTATTTTCAAGCTGTAAATACTTAAATCCATGGATACCAAATCCATGGATACAGAGGGACAATTGTAATAGTTTTTAACATATTTCCCAGTGATTTTTCACATATTTCAGAATTTTTTGCAAACCATTTTTGAGCAAAAAAAAAAATTGTTAAATTTTGTTCATAAAACATCATTTTTAGCACAGAAAACAGCATCCTTTGTATAAGACTCATGTTTTGTTCAAAACCCGTGTTACCTGCACAAATGATTTTTTTATAAAAACTTTCAAAATTAAAAAAGACTTTTTTTTTTCCTATGGGATGTCAATGATGTATCAAAACATGCCTTCTTATCAAGGATGAGGAAAAAAATGCAAGTCTGCAGACTGCATAATACATCCCCATTATGCAATTTTTCTATGTAACACTTGACAAACTATGTGAAAACATTGAAATAAATTCAGCAACTGCCAGGATAGGATCAGTGATCAATTTTTTAAAGGAATTTGGCCAATGTTGTAAGTTGCAGTGCAAAACTCCAGGGGCTCTGGCCTGGCTGCAGGCACCTGGATGACTGCAGAGGGGAGGAAGCTATTTTGTCATGTTCACATGTCTGTTGCAGTCTTGTGGCTGTGTAGGTGCCTTCAAGTTGCCTGTCAACTTATTGTGACCCAATGCATTTCATAGAATTTTTTTAGTAAAGGAATCCTCAGAGGTGGTTTTGCCAGTTCTTTCCTCTGAAATATAGCCTACAGCACCTGGTATGCATTGGCAGTCTTCCAGCCAAGTACTAACCAGGGCTGACCCTGCTGAGTTTCCAAGATCAGACAGGATCTGGTGCCTTTAGGGTATTTAGGCCAGTAACCATCTTAGTCCCCTCTTAGTTTCATTTCCTTTCCACCTTCAGCTCCACCACACATTCAGTGTGCAATTTGGCTTAATTTCCCTGTGCTTTCAAGGAAAGATGGCTACTAAAGAGGCATGAAGGACTTGGCAATGTTTTATCTGATTTTCTTCATGCTCCCCTTCTTTGCTATTCAGTTTTTCTCCCCACATGTCTGTTTGCTCCTAATTTTGGTCTCTCTAATTCTATTTTGTGTAACACCCAAAGTCATTTCCCCCTATGTATGTATGTGTGTATGTATTTAGTCAGTCCATCTGTACTGCCCCTTTAAACACAGAGGTTTCTGGTGGCTTACAAGAAACGCTAAAACACTACTTCAAAAGATCAGGCTAAACTATGCTCTTTGCTCTTTGTAAGTGGTATTGCAAAGCAGGACAGTCTTCAAACCCTTTTCCAAAATAGAAAGGGAGAGGGCATGATGGGTAGAATTGTACAGCTATGGTGCTGCCACTGGAAAAAAACCCATATCCCTGGCATCCAGAGATGCTGTTGTTATTTAGTTATATTTGAGCATTCAAATCTCCCTGCAGTTAGAATACAAGAGGGAAAATGGTGACAAGTGTGCTAACTCCATCCCTTCTATCAGTGATCCACCGCCTTTGGTGGACAGTCGTAGTGGAGGAATCTGTTTTGCTCATGTTAGCTCCCCACATGATTTAGAATGTTGTTTGTCTAGACCACAGCTTGGAAAAGTTACTTTTTCAGACTACAACTCCTGGAACCCCCAGCTGGCATGTCTAGTGGCTATACAGGCTGGAGGATTCAGAAGCAAGTATTCCCCAAGGTAACATTTCCAAGTACTGGTGCTGAGGTTTTAATAACAGAGAGAGCCTACACAGCAGGTTATCTGCTGCAGTTGTTCAGTTTGTGACACATGGAGGGCAAAGAGGATGATGATGATGATGATGGAGAGAGTGAAGCAAGTACACTAATCTCTGCTGTTCTACATGTGATTCTTATTATGTGGATGGCAGGGCTGGGGGAGGTTAATTGCATGAAAAAGGCTGGCTACCACCCAACCTCTATTCTCCCACTCAATTTTGTTTTTGTCCTCACTTCTTAAACTGTTAAAAACCTCTATTTTTATTTACCCTTCCCCCTTTTTCTTCATTGACCATTCCTGGAGGTCTTCCCTAGTTTGGGACAAGGCTTCCCAGAGTACTGGGGTCCTCCTGAGCATCCAGTATGCTCAGGATCTTTTCAGTCTTAAGAGGAGGGGGGAGCAACTGAAGTAGGATATAGCAGACATAATTCTGCACTCCTGCTAGCAAGAACTGAATAGTGAGAGTGACTGTGGTCAGGTCTGAAGATGTAGTTGCTTTTTAATTTAGATTGGTTTAATATCTTTTTATGGGGGAGGGTGGGGGTGGGTGGTGTTTAGGGATTTTTATCTGTATTGTATTTTAATTTTTGTAAGCTGCCCCGATTGTTTTAACAGGGGGGTGGGGTATAAATAATAATAATAATAATAATAATAATAATAATAATATATGGACCAAGAGTGTATGTAGCTATACAACACATTTATTTCTTGATACCGCTTTAACTATCATGGCTCCTTCCCACAGAATACTGGGATTTCTAGTTGGCAAGGTGCTTAGAACTCTCTGCTAGAGAGATCTAGTCCATTCCCCTGAATTGCAGACATAGAGCTCTCTAGCAGAGAATTCAAAATACCTGACCAAACTATGAATCCCAGGATTCTGTAGGATAGAGCAATGACAGTTAAAGTAGTATCAAATTGCTAAAACTGTGGAGTGGAAATAGAGTTGTAGGAGATTTTCACACTACACTGTTGTACTGTTACTATTCCACTTTATTTGTTATGGCTGCCTCCTGTAGAATCCTGGGATTTGCAGTTTAGGGAGGGGCATTTACAACTCTCAGCCAGAGAGCTCTTAGGCCTCACTAAACTACAAACCCCAGAATTCCACAGGAGGAAGCCAGAGCAGTTTAAAGTGGAATAGTAACACTATAACAGTGTAGTGTGAAAATCTCCCTAGATTCAAGTCTTAACCTTCCGCCATAGGCTTATTGGGTAGGCATAAGCAACCCAGTAATTCTAAGCTTTCTATCTGTAAATTGGACATACTGTACTAATGACATTCTGAATGTAATAAAATTCTGAAAGATTTGATGGAGGACTCACCCTGTCTCAATTAATGAATGTCATGGGCACTTCAAGTATTCTTGTCCTCCACTCATGACTCCCCTTATTTTTCTGCGATTCCTTCCATCTTTTTCCTTACTAGTAAAAATCTGTTAAGAAGAAAAAGATGGAATTGATGCCCAGTGCCTTCTAACAGCTAGTGTGAGGAATTCCCCAGAGCCTGAAAGGGCTTTGTTTCTCCAGAAAAAAAATATGGAAACTGCTGAAAGGAAGGATTGGGTGGGGGGGGGGAGGCACTGATGTGAACTGGAAAAATATTGCAAAAATTGAATCCTGGCAACATATAGTGGGCCATATACTGTAGTTATATGGTAAGAAAGGGAATGTCTTTTAAATATTGGCGCAAACTGTTCACAGGAAGAAATGCTATGTAGCTGTAAAAGCCTACTTTGTCCAGAGCTACAAGTTGTGCCAGTACGATACTAAATGAGAAAATCTGGCTGTATGAAGCGAGACAGAAATATATATGGGCTGCATCAATAGAAGTATAGTGTCCAGATCAAGGGAAGTAATAGTGCCGCTCTATTCTGCCTTGGTCAGACCTCACCTAGAATACTGTGTCCAGTTCTGGGCACCACAATTCAAAAAGGATATTGACAAATTGGAGTGTGTCCAGAGGAGGGCGACTAAAATGATGAAAGGTCTGGAAACCATGACTTATGAGGAGACACTCAGGGAGCTGGGTATGTTTAGCCTGGAAAAAAGAAGGTTAAGAGGCGATATGATAGCCCTGTTTAAGTATTTGAAGGGGTGTCACGCTGAGGATGGAGCAGGCTTGTTTTTGGCTGCTCCAGAAATCGGAACACGGAGCAATGAATGCAAGCTCCAGGAACAGAGATTCCACCTCAACATTAGGAGGAACTTTTTGACAGTAAGTGCTGTTCGGCAGTGGAACGCACTCCCTCGGAGCGTGGTGGGGTCTCCTTCCTTGGAGGTCTTTAAACAGAGGCTGGATGGCCATCTGTCAGGGATGCTTTGATCATGATTTTCTGCGTGGCAGGGGGTTGGACTGGATGGCCCTTGTGGTCTCGTCCAACTCTGCAATTCTATGATTCTATGATATATACTTTTGTGAGTGAGCCTGGAGACAGAAAAATGAAAACTAGGTTGGACATTTAGGACTTTTTCAGATGCCTCTTACCGCACAAGCAGTCTCCGGAGCAGTAACAAGGCTGCTGCATGGCAAGGGGTCCATTTTGGACGACGCCCTTGCCACGCAGCAGCCTCGTTACTGCTCCAGAGGCTGCTTGCGCGGTAAGAGGCATCTGAAAAAGTCCTTAATATCTATACCTCTATAGACATATCTATATCTGCACCTATATTGATATCAATATCAATACTTACTCTGTTTATCTATTTGGAAGATAGCCATTATTGCTGGATCTTGGGTGACAGAGAACCAATACATTTACAATTTGCAAAGAGACCTCTAAGAACCCAAAGAAAAAAATGTGTTTTTTTAACATTATGCAAAAGCTACTTTACCTTCCCCAAACTGCCATCCTTTAGCTCTGTTGGACTACTATCTCTTTCACACTAAACAATGACAGCACTGTGATTCCACTAACTGCCATGGCTACATCCTATGGAATCCTGGAACTTGTAGTTTGGTGAGGCACTAGAACTCTCTGGCTGTGAATTCTGAATACTTCACGAATGTATCGCAGGATGCTGTAGGATGTAGCCATGGCAATGAAAGTGGTATCAAAGTGCTATACTAATGTAGTGCATTAAGAGACCTCACTCTGACCATGTTGGCTGAGGGTGGGGTGACAGAAGTTATGGTCTAACAAAACCAGAGGGCAGCAGGTCAGAGAAGATTGGCAGGCGGGGGGAGGGGGAGCCTGACAACTCAAGCTCCTCTCCCCGCATCACCACAATGTGTACATTTCAGCAAGAGCTAACATTTATAAATACTCCTAGGTTTTAACAGAATATAAAGACAGCACTATTGGTCGGCTGACCCAACTTAGAGGAATTATCCCTGAAGGCAGGTGCTTTAACTTGTCTGAAGACTTTGGATGGCCTAAAATTCTATGCTCAGCAAAATTTGGCAAGGATTTGTCAAGAATGAGAAAGCATTTTGCTGACTGCTGCTACAGGATACTTAGAAGGGATTACCACTCTGTGAAGCAGCAGTGTTGGCAGAAAGCTATGAGCGCTACCAGCCTCTCTTTTTAGAGGCCACTGTAGACAGTGGTGCTGTACCACTGGCTGTGTGCGAAGGGCTGAGAGACATTCTTAACCTCCATCTCCCAAAGCCCACAGAAAGGCAGGGAGAAAATGGGCAGCGCTGGCCACTGTGAGAAAAATTCAGCTATGCTAATAAAGGACAGCAGGGCATGGGAATACTTGCTTTTGTCCAAACTGTAGCTTGTTCTCTGATGAGTTGAAGGGAAACTAGACTGAGGAATTTGTAATTACTCGGTTTCCCCCAGCCACTCTTCCTGAAATTGCTATGATACCATTGGCTGGGTGAGTTCAGTTCTTTCCAACCCCTCTCTTCAGGAAACACGGCTGAAAATGAGGGACTGAATAGAATGAGAACTTTCTGTCATCTCTGGACTAGCTTATTTCCTTTGCTCTCTGCTGCATAAGTCAGAAGCAGGGACCAAAGAGGCAGTTAGACCCCACCCCACATGGTGCACAGATGGCTGTCTGTTACTAATTTAACTGTATTGGAATGGCACATTAAATTCTGGTGAGATCTGTGGGACTCCGGGCTATTTAGTCCTAGTCAAACTGTGTTATGGCCTTATAAATGGATAAAGGGAATGAAAACTTTGAGGTGACGAGCTTCTAATCAAAGCGCTATAAATAGGAACCATGTTAATTCTAGGCTTCTCTGCTACCATGGCTTTGCAAAACAACAACACTCTTAATAGGTGCTATGGAACCTATTTGGGAATCTCAGCTCCTGTGGACTTTTGCTATGATGGAGGGCTCATTTTTACATATGTGGATTTCAGAACAAATGATTTGGAATAAGTAAGGATGCATTTGCTTGACAGAGAGTGTCATACCTGCAGATATTTGATTTGGATTTCCTATGGATTTTGTGGACAGGCAAGTGAACCATGTGTGTACAGGCCCCTGTTTCACATCTACATGACTAGGCATAATGATTGTACTTTTGTATGTGTCCTGTATAGATCTGTAGGTAATTCTGTGGCACATACCAGTTTGACTCTGTGGTTTGTGTGCTGTAGTATAGCAGGCTACTTGGACAAATAAGTGTATGTATTTTCTGTTCTCAAATACAAGCTCTATTTGGGTGTTGCAAGTAAGGTTTTTTGAACATGTGAATAGGAGGATCATTCTAGGCCTACTATATTCCCTTGTTGCTTTCTTCATGTGGAGAGTGATAGTCTGAAAACAAAAGCCTACACTATGTGTGGAGGCTGTTCATGCAATCAAGAACTCTGGAAAATCCCTTTACTCATGTATTAAATCTACTTCTCAAGGCCTGAATAGTGAGGGATGTCTTGTGTTTGTTGGAAATGTGAATTATTGCATAACACTGATTGCTGAGGTGTAATCAGTGACCTAAGGGTGCTGACAAAGGACACTATTCCACTAATGACTTTGCTGCCCTTCCTTCTGAAGTTTGCAAATGCTGAGTAGCAGCCCCATCTGTATTTCAGTGATAATGTGATTTGTCTGACAAAGAGACAAGAGTACAAAGAAAAGCAACTTTTTGTTGTCATATTAGATTATCTGTCAATGCAGATTTGCAACCCAAAATAGCAGCCCCCCCCCCGCCTGGTAAGTAAAAGTGGGTGTTGCTGGGACTCCTGCTCATCACCTGCATGGATGGCCTCAAACTGTATTTCTCTCACCCAACCCCACCCCACAACTTGTAGTGGAGAGCAGAAGGATACTGAGTTTGCCATACTGGGTTATACATCTAACCCACCAATTTCTAGACATGGCTATTTGGTGATGCTGTCTCTGCTAAGAATCTGACTTTCTCTCAAATGCTAAAACCCATGAGGAACCTACCCTTCTGGCAGTGGTGGCTGAAAGTAAGGTGTTCTCATATAGCACATACCCATTATGAAAATCCACTCTGCTCCTGCTGCTCAGTGCCTCAAACATAAAATAACCAAGGCTTAGCCTGGCTTAGGTCCATTGAATAGAGAAGATGTTAAATGTCTGAATGAGACTAAAGCACCTTAACATTAAACTAATCAGAGGTCAAATTCACATATAAAGCTTCAGGCTTTTAAAAACCCAATTTTACCTTATATTATACTTATAGGTTGTCATTCCTAATGTGCTGAAAAGAGATTTTGTAAATTTTAAAAATCTGACCATCTTGTTGCCAGAATTTGACTTAAAAATTTGTATTTCTGAATGGAACGTTCAAAACAAAATGTGAAATCTCCCACTTTTGATTATTTAAATCAAAAGTGGAGTCCCCTCAGCCCCGCCAGATGCTGTTGGACTCCAACTTCCATTTACCACAAATGGTCAGGAATAATGGAATGTACAACTCAACATCTAGAGGGCTACAAGTTTACCATCCCTGGTGTAAATGTAATGTTAGTTTATAATTTACTACCTTATCTTGCAAATTAACAGTCAGATATAATCAAATTCTGATTGCTACTGCTTTCCTGCTCTCAAATACTGCCAGAACTTGATTTATCAAAATACAGATAGCTACTTCATGCTGCTTTATTAATGTTGTTGTCAAATGTTGATGGCTACATAACAGATACTGTCAAAACTGCTTGCTATTTCATGCAAGCTGTCAATTATGGTAAATACTCTTTGCTGCTGCATGTCAGTTGTAGTAGTGGCTGGTGGATCCCGTGCCATTGCTGTGGTAAATTCACTCTGGCCTATAATCCAAACTTTGAAGGAGCTATTCTAGCTATTCTGAATGTATTTTGGAGATATGGTTCAGAACCTTGGACTGCCTCCCCACCAAGTTCAGGCTAAAATTCCAGTGATGATTCACTGCTCACAGTAATGGGAGTGAAAAAAGTACTGAAAAGCATGTATGTATGCAGAAAACAATGAGGATATAGGGCTTTTTATAAAGGAATAGAGTTGACCATCCAAAAGCACGTGGAGCTTGTCTCCTCATTGTTTTCCACTGTAATGGGAGCCATCCGCCCCCACTGGTTAGTTGTCAAATATCCTTCAAGACAATTATGCTTAAATAACGATTGGTTTTGCATACCAATTATCAGCTGATGTCCAGTGTTTGATTGCTGCCAGATAATTTTTGGATGTCAAATAGAGATGCTGAATACTGTGTATCTACTGATTATTCTACAGTAAATTTCATAGGAGGAGCATTTCTTGAAACAAATCCATTTCACCTCTGATCTTGGCATATGTAATAGCAGCTGCACACTGTAGGTGCCACTCATGTTTGTCACAGTTACAACAGTGTCGTATCAGTGTTTCCTGCACCAAACACATCAAGTGAGAATGTGTTAGGAGCTGTGACTCAGTCAGGGCTTCCAGAGACTCATACATGGATGTTTAACAACGCATTCCTTTTGATCACACTTTATGCCCTTTCCATGGGAAATACTTATGTGCTCACAGCAATCATAAATGCCACTTAAAGGGTCAAGCATTTCTATTTTGGCTCCTGAATATTTCTTTTTCTTTATTTTCCTTCCTGCACTCAGTTTGTTTGCAGAAGGAAAAGAGACTCTTCCTAGAACATGATGCTTTTAAGGTCCTGGCCAAACAGTGAAAATAATCCAAATGGCAATCGCATAGAAAGGACATTCACATCGATACGTCTCATTCAGAAGGGGGGCAGCAAAATCCACTGTAAAGCTCTGAAGGGAAGCCTTTGGAGCTTTTATTGGAGTTCTTGAAAATGTGCGATCGTTAGGACAGTCACATTTGTGTTGCTGCAACCAGGCTGTGTAAGCTGATTGGCTGGACAAGCATGGGGGTGGGGCTAGAAAACAGGGAAAGCACCTGCTGCCGCCATGTTGGATTTTTGGTTAAGCGAGGGTCCAGGAAGTCAATAAAACAGCAATCTTTAACTTTCTCTCTTTTTTCTTTTTGTAAATACGAAATATTGCATGTGCATACCACGGTAAACTTTTTTTTAAAAAAATATTCAGTGATGGCAGATTTAAACGCATGAGTAAACCACTTGGGACTGCCATTTTGGCTAGGGGGCATGCAAATTTTAGGGGGAGGTTGACCATTAAGACAAGTCCCAGTGCTGCAAATTGCTGTTTCTTCAGAGGAGATTGTATTCCTGCCCTCGTATAGATGGGACCTTAGATTGGGGTTGGACCTCTAGACGGAGTTTGGGAAAGTTATTCTTTTGGACTACGACAACCAAAAATCCCTCTCCCGCAGTGATCATGGCCACTGATCCTGCTGGGCGGAGAGTTATGGTTAAAAAAAGGGGGTTACCCTTTAAAGCTCTGCCTCCAAAAGTTTTGGCCTTCAGCTCTCACAGTCCCAAACCATCCACTGGCCATGTGAGGTAGGGCTGATGCAAGCTGAAGTCTAAAACAATTGGAAGGCCAAAAAATAATAAAAAAATAAAAATTCTCACCCTTGTTTTAGATGTCTTCTCAACTTTAATGACCATCTATTGGGAGTGATTTGATTGTGTATTCCTGCATGGCAGGGGGTTGGACTGGATGCCCCTTGTGGTCTCTTGCAACTCTATGATTCTATGTTTCTATGTTTATGGGAGTGAAATCTCTTGCAATAGTTCCAATATGGCAGGTGTAATATTTCAGTGATTTAAGCACATGGCTGGGCCTTAATCACATGGGTATTTATTGTGGTAATGGCACTGCCTCAGGAGGAGGTGCATCAGTTCTATCTAGCCATTTAAACATTCCCTAGTCACACAAGAACTGAACACAGGTCAGTGGCTCCTAGAAAGCTGGGCGACCAGGCACCAGCCTGTCAGAATATTGTACATGTTGCCTCCTCTCTTTTCTTGGTGTGATTTTGTTCCTGTTTCTGTTTGTGCTTCCTCTTCCATAACACAGCTGTGCCTCTGTTCTTCATGCCAGTCCCAGATTTCTGGAGTGAATGTTTATTTTCATAATATAATGTTTATTACTGTAGTTACCAGTTTGCATTCAAGCTGTTTTCTATCTGATGCACTGTCAACTTAGCCTTCTGCTACCATCTTTTCTAAAGTCTGATGTTAAAGTGGAGCATTTTTGGAGAGCATAAGATTTCTACAGTTGGTCCTCTGTATCCACAGATTTGACATCCATGGCTTCCACCATCCACAGCTTGAAAATATTTTAAAAAATAATAATTTCCAAGAAGCAAACCTTGATTTTACCATTTTATATGAGAGACACCATTTTACTACATCATTGTATATAATGGGACTTGAATATCCACGGATTTTGGTGTCTATGCTGGATCCTGAAACCAAACCCCAGCAGATACAAAGGGGCCACTGTACTTTGGGATCTCAGGCAGCCTTCTCTAGAAAGGGCTAAAAAGGAGTAGTCCTTGAGTATTTCCCCATATTGGTGGCCTATTTCTGGAGCAATATTTTATGGATGCTGCTGAAGACTCAAAAATTGCCATTCTGATCCAGTCACAGATATCCAAGCAATCAAACTTTTTCCCCATTAAATTTGCATGGTAGAAAAGGCTTCACCTGTTGAATTTCTGCATAGGTGGTTGCCCAGAAAAGTGCTATGATTCCTAATCATAACTTCCCCTGAATTTTCATGGCCAGAAATAAGGTCTGATAATTGACCAAGGGGAAAAAATGCCCTAGCCTGTTTTTGTGCCTATTAACATCAGTTTGCCTTATATAAATCAGCTGGCAGTATGTTGTATAGCATAGAGGTAAATAAAGCCACTGGATTTGGCCTGGCTTCTAGGAAAAGCATAGTTACAGAGGCCAGGAGAAATTCTGGCAATCCTGCTGGAAATTCAAAAGAAGAATAAATGAATTGTGGATAAATGTCTTCTTGCAGAATTTTGCATGACTCACATGTGCTTTCTACTCAATTTTTTCTTTTTATGCTACCAACTACTGTTCAGATGAAATAGTGGACTCCCTTCCCCCCTCTTCCTTCCCTCTGTATGTATACATATATCTGGTGCACTGCACTTGTTACACAGTGCTTCATGATGAGGCAGTCTTTATTTTGTGAGCTGAGTAATATTTCTAACAGGATGCAAGGTTCCTTAGTCATCTGTCTAGATCAACCTCACATTGTCACCCCTCCATTCTGTTCTATCCTTTAATGGTTTCCTCAGCTCCCCTCTCTGCACTTTTAGTTATGAGGCTGATACATATTTGTAATGGGTTTGCTCATTACTGTACTGTGGACATTTGTGTCAGTCTATTTTCATTTCACCAGGGTTCATTTCACTTTTATGTGGTGTAACAAAGCTATGCCCCCAAATGACTACTTATTTGTTTGTTTTTATTTTATTTATTTATTATTCTAACAATAAATAGACAGACAGAACAAAAACATGTCTCAAAATGAGTCCCAAACTGGGGAAAAGCAGTATGGAAATGAAGATGATGATGGTGATGATGATGATGATGATGATGATACTCAGGTAGGACTTGGGCAGAACTGGTGTGAATAGGTGTGTGCTTAAGGCAACACTGGGCAACGTGTTACTCTCCAGATACTGTTGAACTACAACTCCCATCAGCCCAAGCCAGCATAGCTAGTGGTGTTGGACCATAGGAGTTGCATGCCAGCAACATCCAAAAGTTCCTGCCAAGTGTTGCCTAGCCATGGCTTAAGGCAGGAGTGGGCAACTGTCAGGAGTCAGGGGCTACACTGGCTCCCCAGGAGCCCTTGGAGGACCACACCCTACCACCCCTACCTGCAAAAAAAAAAATATTATTATTTGTTGCTGAATGTCTCCCACTATATTTTGGCCATTCTAGGCCCATCAGAGGCGTTTTTTTTTTTTTAAACCCAATAGGATGTGACAAAAAAGCCATTTTTGAACCCTAGGAGGCTTTGGGGGGCCCCCACAAAAATAGCTTCAGATGTGGTCCACTGTCTTCACTCTGTTCAGCCCTGCTTTAAGGAGCTGGAAGCTGAGCATAGCTTATTTCTTAAACCAGTAAAGGCAACTGCTTCCTGCCCAACATGCAATCATTGGACAGCACTTTTGTACCACCTCCAAGCTGTCCACAGCCTTCAGCTGTTCTCTGTGTGAGCCCCAGCTGTTTTCCCCTGACACCCAGCTATCAGCTGGATAATGGGGAACAGGTTGCTGTTTCCTTAGTGCTAATAGCAGCAGGAAAATAGCTATATTGGTCAGGATTTTGTGTGCATGTCTGTGTGCATGCAGTCATATCCCCAAGGAGATCACACTTCTCTCAGTTTGCCACACAGCTTTTAGGTGGGGTGGAAGCAATGCAATCTCTCCCTGCAGGGGTAAAGAGGATTCTGCTTTTTTGTATTGTAGTAGGAAGATTCCCCAACTCCATATATTTTATTTTATTGCATGAAACAATAGTAAATTACCCCCTTCTTTTCCTCCCCCTCCTGCAGATTACATTTCATGAATTCAAAACAAGACCAGACAATTGCAAGCAAAAGCAGATAATAACAGCCCCCAATCAATATCCAAAAGTGCTCTCCAGGATTGCTTCCAAAGCATCATATGTTTGATGGTGGACTTTGTACAGAATTTACATGAGATGTATAGGTTATTAATGGGTAACATGTGACCTCAATAGTATCTACAGCTATTTCTCCTCTTGCAAGGTGAAGTTTAAATGGCAATTTCTCCAATAGCACAAGGGTCCAAAATTTGTCTAGCCACTGGCAGATAGTTAAACCTTTCAAATTCTTCCAAGCCTTTGCTATCTCTATCCATGCTGCATATAGCATTATGGATATAAGATCCTTGTGCATGACATTTTAATTTGCATTGCCGTAGACCGATAGAATCAGTGAGGAACTTTGAACTTGTACATCCTGTTTAGTTGTTTTGTTAATCCAAGCAAGACCATCTTAACCAAAAGAGAATCATCTTGGGAGAGCAGATCCACATGTGCTCCAGTATGCCAACAGTATTACAAGCTCTCCAACATTTATCTGATCGGTCATTCCTAATTCTGTGTAATCTTAAGGAATAGCCCTTGAAAGAGAAGATTGTACCAGGAATGGTCCCAGCTTTCAGAGAGCCAATGGTAGCAGGTGGCTTCCATGTCAGTGAGATGGCGAATCCACTCTGGATTTCAGTAATTTTTTAAAAGAAGTTATTCAAGGTGCTAGACCTTAGCTCCTTGATATACTCAGCACTGTAGATAGCTCATTTAAGTTTTTGGACTAAAACCCTAAAGTGGATTCATCACTCCTCTGGTACAGAAACCACCAGCCACCTCTGCAAAGGGTTTCTTTCTGTTGGATCTTAGTGCGCAGGGTAGGGAGATTTCAGCTTCCCTGTGTATGTGTGAAATTCTTCATGTTATGCCTGTGTGTAGACATATGTAGACACAGGTTTGCAGGGGTTGACCTCTACTGTCCAAGGCCACTTGCAGAGAAATAGCAGGTGCAGTTTCTCTAACCCTTTCATAAGTGTGTTGCATGCTAAGCAGGGGAAAATAAAATAAAATTAAAGGGCCTGAAGAAAAACAAAAGGCAGAAGCTGTATTCATGTTGTCTCCCATTTCATTCAAGACACTGAGCAGCTTTCCATGGTGCAACCTGACAACTTTAGGATTAGAACAGTCAGGCCTTATTGCTTGTGAAAGCTATGTTTGTGGCAGATGAAGCATCTCCTGGCATAGTTGGGAAGAGATAGGGAAAGCTTTGTTTGCTAAGCGGCTGCATGTTGGGTTGCTATTAAAGGCAGCCAGGAAAAAAACAGCTGGAAGCCCAGCAGGGATGGAAATGTGCAGATGAAAAGAGGCACTCTGTTATGCATCTGTTCCAAGACTAAGCCTCCAGTTCTATATGTGCTGACCTTGGAGTCCTGTAACTCAATTCAGCTTACTTCTGAGTAAACACAAATAGGATTGCACAAATTTTGTCATCCCAGTGTGGAATGGTGGTTAGAATTTGGACATATACCCTGAGAGACCCAGGCCCTAGTCATTGTCCCCCACCCCCACAAGTGATAAAACTCACTGGGTGACCTTGGGCCAATCACACACTCTTTCTGACCTCTTCCACAGGGTTGTTTTTAAAATTCTTTGATGAGGATAAAATGTAGAGGAAGAGAGCTGTCTGCTCTGCCTTAGGCTCACTGCAGGAAAAGCGGAATGTAAAAATAACTAATATATAATAAAATAAACAGATTCTCCTTTGTTTATAGTGTTAATCATTATTTGTAAGGTTTTCTGGCCAGCTTACAATAGGCAAACATAAAACTATTATCAATGACTTGGATGATGGAATTAGGGGCATGCTTATCAAATTTGCAGATGACACCAAATTAGGAGGAGTAGCTAATACCCTAGAGGACAGGATCAAAATTCAAAATGACTTGGATAGACTGGAAAGCTGGGCCAAAGCTCACAAAATGATATTCAATACGGAGAAATGTAAGGTACTACACTTAGGGCGAAAAAATGAAATGCATCGATATAGGATGGGGGAGACCTGCCTGAATGAGACTACGTGCAAAAGGGATCTAGGAGTCCTAGTAGACCACAAGTTGAACATGAGTCAACAGTGTGATGCAGCAGCTGAAAAGGCCAATACAATTTTGGGCTGCATCAATAGAAGTATAGTATCTAGATCAAGGGAAGTAACAGTGCCACTCTATGCAGCCTTGGTCAGGCCTCACCTAGAATAGTGTGTCCAGTTCTGGGCACCACAATTCAAAAAGGATATTAACAAATTGGAGTGTGTCCAGAAGAGGCAACTAAAATGGTGAAAGGTCTGGAAACCATGCCTTATGAGGAAAGACTTAAGGAGCTGGGTATGTTTAGCCTGGAAAAAAGATGGTTAAGAGGTGATATAATAGCCCTGTTTAAGTATTTGAAGCGGTGTCATGTTGAGAATGGAGCAAGCTTGTTTTCTGTTGCTCCAGAGACTAGAACACGGAACAATGGATGCAAGCTCCAGGAAGAGAGATTCCACCTCAACATTAGGAGGAACTTTTTGACAGTAAGAGCTGTTCGGCAGTGGAACACACTCCCTCGGAGCGTGGTGGGGTCTCCTTCCTTGGAGGTCTTTAAACAGAGGCTGGATGGCCATCTGTCGGGAATGATTTGATTGTGTATTCCTGCATGGCCGGGGGTTGGACTGGATAGCCTTTGTGGTCTCTTCCAACTCTACAATTTTATGATTCTATTTAAATACAGAACAAAATATAGTAGAAAACCAGAATATCAAAATCCATATAAAATGCAACAAAATTTTTGACTCACTTGAGGTTGCCATTTTTTAAAAAAAATCATCTGAGGTTCAGTGGTTAGCGGGGGAGAAAATATTTATGCCAATACCATGAAAACAGCACCTGCTAATTCTTGTATATCAAATTGCTTGTAAAGGCAAAATAGCAGGCCTGCTTGCTTCTCCTGATTAGCTGGCAACCCTCTGGGCTTGTCTGCTAATATTAGATCCCTGAATACTTAAAAAACTAGTAAAAGACAACACATGCTTAAATATACAAAGGGTTTACTGTACTTAATAAAATGCAGAATAAAATATTGAGTTTATCTTTGTTTTTCTTCATCCTGTTCCAATATTAAACAACATCTGGGCATCAAGCAATTTAGCAGGTGACACTTTTTGTGTCATAGACATAGCGGGGATTATTTTACTTACTTAAATTTCCTGCACAAGGATTCTGTTTTTGGCATAGAAGTAAGGCAAGCAAAACGTCGACAGTCCTAGTATTTATTAGAAACGAAAACTAAAACTAACTCTACACTGCTGCCACCCCTGTCACACATATTCTACACAAATAGATTCACTTCAATAAATCTATAAAATGCAGTGCATTTCTGTTCTTAAGATGTTAGCTATCCCTAGTATTTCTTGGTTGCAGGGTAAGCAAAGATGATATAGCTGCTTAACGGAAGTGTATTGATTGCAGTTTCTATTAAAGCAGCAGCTAAGTATGAAACACTCTTTTCTCAACAGGGGCTTCCATGTGATCCAGGTTAAGGTAATTTCTAATTACCTCATCATACAAGGTTTCCACTCAGTGTAAGCCAAGGTGAAGCTGCCTTTTAACCGTGAGCCATAAAAGAAATGAGCAGACCCCACATTCCAACAAGAGTTCATACTAATTTAGAGGGGAAAGGGAAGAACAAGGTCCAAGGGAGAAGCAACATAAAGGTTAAGATGTTACAGTACGCTCTTATATCTTGCTATGGTTTTCTTACATTAATGTGCCTGACTGCATGGCAGTAGTTGGGAGATGGGGAGAGAAGCAAAAGGGAATGTACAGCAGTTAAAGAATGCAGGTAAAAGAAGAACAATGCAAAGGCAAAATCTCATTGACTAAACTTCTGGTTTAAAGTTTAAACATGGTACTGAGCATATTAAAAAAAAACCTAATCATGCAGGACTAAGTGTACTTGGCATCATATATAAACTGGTTCACCATATGAGCCAGTATATTAGCACATCATGGAATTCTAATGTGCTAATATTGTCAGTGATTTGGTTTATACAGGGCATACAAGTGCATGGGACTTCATGTGGCTAACTTCTTTCCTCTTCTACTGCAACTAGAGTTGCAATATAAAGGGTTTCTCACAGGATATAGTGTACCTCATGGGGACTGGAACAACTCTCAGGAGCCTTGCAAACTCCTTGGTGCCCCTCACACTACACAATCACAGCACCATGAGTCCACTTTAACTGCCATGGCAACATACTGTGGAATCCTGGAATTGGCAATTTAGGGAAGGCTATTTAGCATTCTCACCCAGAGAGCTCAAATGACTCACCAGACTACGAACCCTAAGATTCCATTGAATGCAGCCATGGCAGTTAAAGTGGAATGATAGTATTGCAATTCTATGGTATGAGAGGGCCTTGGTTTGAAAAGGGTTTTAAACTAACCTTTCTGGGTGTGTGGAGGTGTGTGTGGCAAAAGCTCAGAGGTGAGTACTGAGACAAGTATTGGGCAACCACCCCCCATGAGTGAGAGTTGAGGCAGGACAATCAAGATGGTATACAGTAACATGTAGGTAAACAGAGCTGAGAAATAGGGAAGGTGCAACACTCATGGCCTCCAAGATCTATATGCTAGTTAATAGACGTGACATTGACATGCTAGTTAATGACATGTAGTTAATGATGTAGATCAGACTTGAAATTCTAATAGTAAGTAAGTGCAAGGTAACACTGAGACTTCTAGAGAAGACTCAAATGTTATGATGCAATCAGGATTTAACGCCTTCCACCCTTTATTTAGACATATGCAGATCATGAAACTAGAACATGAACCAATAGCTTCAGATTACAAGAAAAGCAATCCTACTTAAACGTTAGGAAGAACTTCTTGACTGTAAAAGCTGTTTGACATAGCTAGAATAGACTGCCTTGAAGGGCGGTGGACCCACCTTCTCTTTAAATAGAGGATGGGTGGCCATCTCTCAGGAGTGCTTTAATTGTGTATTCTTGAATAGCAGGGGTTTGGGCTAGATCGCCCTAGTGATCTCTTCAAACTCTGTGATTCTTTGACTTTTCCCATTGGTCACTTGCCTCAGAGGGAGCCATCTTTCATAAACTCCAGAGAGCCATCTTAATAACTATGTAAGAATCTATTTGTGCAACCATTTCTGGATTTGTTGATGTTTTTTAAAGGTTTACATTTTTAAATGGTTTTAATTTTAAGATGGTTTAATTGTATGCTGTGAACATTAACTGTTGAAACTAAGTGGCCTTGAGTCTCAAACTGGCAAAAAGGTGGGATGTGAATAAATAAATAAAATATAATAATTTTAATATTGTAGTGCTGTGATGAAGCTACTGTAACTTGCCATTTTCACAGAAGGTTGCCTAATACATGCTCGAGTGCATGTCAAGAGCACAATATATGCTGTCTTGCTGTTTGAACCCAGAGATACTAGTAGTGCTGCTGCTGAGGATGCATTGGCAGGAATTGGATTTGTTAAGGCATGAGGACAGGAACAACATGGACAAAGGGAATCTGTTGTAGGGAGCAGCAAAAAGCCTACTTTATACATACCATTAATACACAGAATATTGAACACTTAAAGGGCTTTGAAGTGTTTTTGGTAATCTCCCAACCTCAGCATACAAGAGCTGTGTGAATGAGTCCTGTGTCAGCAGAAAGTCTGTGTTGCACAAACAGTTAAACATATGCACAGAATATTTAACACATTTTTAAAATGGCACTTTGAGTTGCTCTTTAATACAACTTCAACACACAAAGCAGTGTGAATAAGCCCAGTCTCAAGCCTTTTCCACAGAGCTCATTTGAGCTCCTTATGTTATAGATTAGAACGCAGTGGTTCTGTCCAGGGTGCTGAACCAAAGTTATTCTTCTTTGTGGTCTGTATGAATGCATACAATGGGTTAATCCTGCAGCTGCACAGAGCACTTTGGAAACTTCTAGCACCCCATTTTAAACTTTTGGGTGGTAGCACCGCCCCCTCACCCCTGGTGCATATAAGCCCATCCCTCTCACCAACTGTTCAGTTCCTTTTATTTCCTGCCACATGGAAAGCACTGAAGGAACTTCTACTAAGCCTTATTGTTCTCACATTTATTTTTTTGGACTCTTTTTTTCTGTCTTTGGACTGGATTTTTAATTCTTCTACTGCTTATCCCTTTGGCTTTGTCTATCGGATTGGACTGATTTGTGTTCTGACCTTGGATTCCATTGGTACTATGATTCTCTCTTTATTCCTCTGGATTCAGCTGCTAGGACTGATTTACCTGTGCTTCTGACCGTGGACTGAATGGTACTGTGATTTTCTCCCTTTTAAACATGCCAGAGGCTGGTTTCTTCAAGTTATGCTCCCAGTGCTTGGCCAAGATGACCGAATCTCATGGTCACTCTAAGTGTCTGGAACTCAAGCCTCAAGTCAGACGACTTGACGGGATTTACAGCTTCCTGGAGGAGAACCACGATGGAAGAAATGGGCTCGTGAAGAACAAAGAAGATGACCTGAAGATTTTTCTCTCTCTTTCTTTTTAGTAAAGATACCCTAATTTTCTCTTTTATTCTCTGTCTTTTTCTCCTTCTTTTGCATTCATATAGTCTTGCTTTCTTTTTTCTTCCCCCTTCTTTTTTTCTCTCTGTTCTTCTCCCCATCTTCCTCCCCTTTGACATTCCACTTTCTCTCTCTCTCCCCCCTTCTCTCTTAACTTGCTCTCCCCTCCCCACTCTGCCCCTCACCTTCTTGTTCTGTAACTTTGTTATTTGTTTACATTTTTTCTTCTGTCTTTTTCCTCCCCGTCTACCTTCTTCTTCTGACCAACTGCATTAAATCAATCTTTACAAGGATGACTGGGGTGGGGGGAAACTTGAGGGAGGTTGGGGAGGAGGGGAGGGCAGGAGGTGGTAGGGGTAGAGAGAGAAAAAGGAGTATAGGATATAGAATACAGAAACAAACAGAAGGAACAAGAATTTCCAGGGTAAACTACAACATAATAAAGAGAAGAAGGGGAAGTTTAGCATGAAGGGAAAAATAGGAGAAAGTAGTGAATAGTGATTAAAGTGTAAAGTAATATGAAGATTTCAGAAGGAGAGAGAAGATAGGCAAAAGTTAAGGAAAGTTAAGCGAAAGTTTTAGAGAGCGTGGAAGGGAGGAGGGGAGAGAGAGGGTGAGCTGAGAGTTCGGGGGGACTGGAAGGAAGGATTTTATAGCAAGGTAATGAAAGGAAATAAAGTAAGGAAGGGTACAGGTGGTAGATAAGGGATTTGTATGAAGTGAAGGATAAAGGGAGTGAAAGGAATAGTTAGAATAGTCAGGATAAAAAGACAGTAAGAATAAGGGTTTAAGAGAGTTGGAAATAGTCTGAACAGAAATAGTTTAAGACCTTGATTGGAAATAAGGGGGAAATAGAGGAATAACAGGAGGAAGAATAGAAATAAAGGGACAACAGGTGGGAGAATATACTCTTGTTATTTGATAAGGTTGAAACACACGATATATATGTTTTGATAAGGTTGATATACTTGATAAATACTTGATATTTGTAAGGGGTAAACATTTAATTGAAAAATACTTGATCTGATGTATTTGATTTGACAAGGTTGATATATTCGATAAATGCTTGATATCTGCAAGGGGTTAACATTTGATTGTAAAACTATTGCTTATTGTCCAAATACTGAATATAAAGTATAGAAAACTCATTTTTTTCTTTTCTGAATTTATTAAAGACATTTGAGAAGAGTGATTAGAGCTGATAAAATTGACAGAGACAATTTTGTTAACTGTTATTTTTAGACTGATTATTGATTATTGATTTTATTGTTAGCCAGATTATTGATTATTTTTTTAAGCAAGTTATAAGTTTTTTTCTATATAAAGAAGTGTGGAAACACCTTAACTATTGAAAATAAGATTGGAAAATAAGATTGCTGCAGCAAAAAGAAACATTTAAAGCAATAACATATACAACTGAGAGACTCTACTAATTGAACATATATATATACACACACACACATATATAGAAGAAATAAAATTGATGCGGGAAGAGCTATGAGAAATGAGGACAGAATTAAGGCAAGAAATGAAAAGAGAGCTCAAAGGCATTAAAGAATCACTAGACAAAGTGACAGAAGACTCAAAACAAATGAAAGAGAAAGTCACTACAATTGAGAATAAAATAGAGGATTTGGAAAAGAAAACTGAAGAGCTGGAAGAGAAAAAAGAGAAAGAATTGGATGACCAAGCCCTCCAGGAAATGAAATGGAGGGAGAATTGTCTCAAGATTAGAGGTTTAAAAGAACAACCAAATGAAGATCTGTATAAATACCTAATCCCGAAACTGGCAAAATATATGGGGAAAACAAAAACACAATTTGAATGGGAGATTGATAAAATGTTTAGATTCTCATCAGTAACTGCACAGCAAAAGAACCTACCCAAAAGCTGTGGTGATATATTTCGTTCGCAATATATCTGAGATTTAGTACTGCAAAAAAACTATGAACAAAAATTTGAAGTCGAAAACAGTGAAATCTTGATATTAAAAGACGTACCTGCAAGGATTTTTTTTAAAAAAGAAGGAATTACAGAACATTGACAGAGCAACTGAGGCTAAGTGGGATTAGATACAGATGGGAAAAAATTGGAAGGAGTTTCTTTTAGATATAAACAGAATAACTTTAAAATTAATACTATTGCAAAAGCTGAAGAGTTCCTGGAAAAATATAAGAAAGATCTGAAACCAAACTACAAAAACACACCAGGACAGAACCAACAAGGAGAAGGCACAGAAGGACCAAATTTGGAAGAAGAGGGAGAACTGGAGGAGGAAGAGTTACAAGAAGAAGATGGAGAACAGGAAGAAGAACAGGAAGAAACACCCGAAACTTCATCAGATTCGATAATTAAGATAAAGGAACGTAGATAACGGAATTGAGAATGAAGGTGAAAATTTTAACTTGGAATGTGAAAGGTCTCAACTCCCCTGAGAAAAGGAGTAAAATATTCCATCATTTAGGAAAGAAAAAATGTGACATAATTTGCCTCCAAGAAACGCACATTAAAAATGCAGACAGTAATCTACTGAAAAATAGAAAATTGGGGAGAGAGTTTATATCGACAAATGAGAAAAAGAAATATGTGAATCATAGGATACAAGCAGAATTATTGTTCACCGATCCACAAGGGCACTATGTTGCAATTGAAGGATTTATACAACAGAAAAAGACATTAGTCTTAGGACTTTATGCACCATTAGAGAAGAAAAATATCTTTTTCAAGAACCTAATGACAGATTGATTTTATGTGGAGATTGGAATGACATGATTTTGCCAATACACTAAAGAATATTAAAAAAAGACAAGGGAAGTTACCAAAATCATTTGAGTCATTAAGAGAAAATTTATCACTAATTGATGCTTGGAGATACAAATATGACAATGCTAAGGACTTTACTTTTTTATTCAGAACGGCACAAGTCATTCTCCAGAATTGACTTTTTCATGTTAACCTCCAATATATGTAATACAATCCAGAAGACTGAGATTTTACCCAGAATCTGGTCCAATCATAATCCAGTATTACTTGAATTAAAAGAACACAGCATCACTGAATATTTCTGGCAGCTAAATGATGGGTTGTTGCAAAAAGAGGAAGTGATCCAAGAAACACAGATTAAATGGTATTTTGAAGAAAACCTTAAAGAAGAAACAGACATCACAATGGTATGGGATGCCTTCAAAGCAGTACTACGAGGGTTTTTCATACAACAGAACATAGAGGTAAAAAAAGAAGAAAATGGCAAGAGTAGAAAAGATAAAAGAGGATATCAGGCAGAAAGAAATAAAACTACAAACCCCCCCACAAATAAAGAACTAAACATGCAGATAAAGATTCTACAAAAACAGTTATCAGTGGAAACAATGAAAGAAATGACTACAATACATAAAACAAAAATGACTACAATACATAAAACAAAGACATTTTGAACATGCAAATAAGCCAGGAAGATGGTTGACATATCAATTAAGAAAAATAAAAAAATAAATCATATTGCAAAAGTTAAAGAGGGCAATCAAATTTATTCCGATCAACAAAAAATCAAGCAGATTTTTAGAAAATATTATGTGAAGTTATATAAAGAACAAGGGACAAATAGAAATTTACAATCACTCCTTAAAGAACAAACAATACCAGAATTTTCAATCGAACAATGAGAAATGTTGAATAAACTGATAGCAATGGTAGAAATAACAGAAGCTATAAGAAAATTAAAAATAGGGAAAGCTCCTAGTCCTGACAGATTCACAGTGAAATTCTACAAAATCCCTTTTAAGAGGACACTTGAAGCGATAAAGGAAGGAACATATCCCAAAACATGGGAAGAAGCGAACATTACATTAATACACAAAGAGAGTTGAGACCCACAAGACCCAAAAAAACTACAGACCGATTTCACTGCTCAATGTGGATTACAAATTTTTTGCAGACTTAAAAATGTTTTAGCAGATTGGATAGGGGAGGACCAGAGAGGATTTCTCCCAGGAAGATACATAAAAGATAATATAAGACATGTATTAAATCTGATCAAGTACCATGAGAACCACAGTGATAAAAAATTGTTATTGTAGTTTTTGGACATTGGGAAAGCATTTGATAATGTTAATTGGAATTTTATGTTTGAAATTTTGATGGAAGTTAAAGCAGATCAAAAATTTATTGATTGGGTTAAAGCCATTTATAAGAAGCAATCAGCAAAATTACTAATAAACAGAAAAAAATATCGAGAGATACAGATACAAAAAAGAACCTGACAAGGGTGTCCCCTTTCTTCGCTGTTATTTGTATTAATAATGGAAATGTTGAGCAGAAAAATCAATGGAGAAACAAGGTTAAAAGGAGTATCAGTTGGTAAATATAAGTACAAATTAAAGATATATTCAGATGATCTGCTAATTTCACTGAGTGATCCCACCGAGGAACTAACACGATTAATGAGAATATTAAAAGGATTTGAAATATTGTCTGGGCTAAAAGTAAAGACAAATCAGTAATAGTCGCCAAAAACATGACAAAAAAAAAAGAAAAAGTAGATTTAACGGAAAGAACTGAATTTAAAATTGTGAAACAGTTAAATATTTGGGAAATAATATCATGCATAAAAATTCGGAACTATTCCAGAACAACTATAAGAAGACGTGGACAAAGATAAAAGAAAATTTGGATAATTGGCAACACCTAAAATTATCGTTTTTAGGGAGAATAGCTGCTATCAAAATGAATGTCTTGCCAAGATTTATCTTTCTTTTTCAAATAATCCCAGTCATTCATACAGAATCTGTGTTTAAAGAATGGCAAGCAGGTATTTTGAAATTCATCTGATCTGGGAGGAAACCAAGGTGAAAATGAAGATCCTACAGGATGCCAACGAAAGAGGAGGACTTAGCATTCCAAACCTAAGATGTTATTATGAAGCCTGCTGTTTGACATGGACAACACTTTGGGCAAAATTAGATGACACAAAGCCACTAAAGTTGGAAGGGGTGGACTCTGCTACGGGTGGCATGCTTACCTGTTCTATAAAAAAGATAAGATTAATAAGGACTTCAATAACCATTACATTAGAAGATCATTAATACAAGCATGGAAAAAATATAAGGAAAGATTATCACCAAAAATCCCAATGTGGGCCTCAACACGTGAAGTGTTCTTCAGCAGAGAAGGGATCCCGACCGGGCAGTGGATTAAATATAAAGATATATTGACCCTGGAGGGTGAACATATTACCATAAAGACACAAGAAGAATTAGAGAAAGACAACATTGAATGCCACTGGTATTTACATAAGCAAATTAAAGAAAGATGGAAGATAGACACCAAATTAATAGGTATATCAAAAATTAAATCGGAATGGGATAAAATAATGCAATATGGAAATAAACAGATGATATCAAGATTCTACAAATTATTGTTGAAATGGGATACAGAAGAAGAGATAATCAAGCCAAATATGATTACCTGGGCCCAAAACAATGGTCACACTATAGACCTGGCAAGCTGGGAAAAGATGTGGATTAACCAAATAAAACTGACACTATACCAAAATATTAGGGAGAATGTTTACAAAATATTCTTCGGATGGCATTTGCCACCCAACAAGCTGTCTTTAATGTACAAAGGAAGAAATGTTGGAAATGTGTAGATAATGTAGGATCTTTTTACCATCTCTACTGGAGCTGTGGAAAGAGAATAAAATATTGGATACAAATTCAGCGAACAATTGAAAATATTTTGAAGATCAATATACCACTAAAACCAGAAATATACTTATTAGGCACGATAGATGAGAAGTTAGAAAAAGATCATGGAAAAAAAAATTCTATATGCTCGTGACAGCAAGAATTATATTTGCACAAATGTGGAAGAGTAAAGATTGCCCTACAGCGGATCAGTGTCTGGAAAAACTATACGAGACTATACCGAAGGACAGACTAACAATGCTAATAAAAGGGAAGACAGTGGAAAAATACATAACTGACTGGCAATTGGTATCTAAATACTTGGAAAACAGATGGGGAAAAGCTGCAGCAATCAATTTTTAATCACTGATCCCTTTCCCTGTATTTGGTATGATGATTAATGATAACAGAAAAATAATTTCAAAAATGGGAATTTAGTAGATGTTAATGTAATAATTACTGATATTGGTAAAATAAAAAGTAGGAATATAGATATAACATCTACAAAAAGAAAGTGAAACCAAGAGAAAGATTATGAAAGATAAACCATATTAAAGGAGTAAACTGTACAGATAGGTCAGATAGGAAGTCAACAAATAGAATCAACTACGTTAAAATAGCTAGGACAAAGGAGTTAAATGTATAAAAAATGGAATAGAAAGAACAAGTCTGAAATATATATCTTTGTCCATCACAGATCCTATTAATTATTTATATTAAAGAAAAATAGAAATATTGATCTAGAAACATTGATTTATAAATGTTAGATCTTAGTAGGAACTTATAAAATTGGAATGATTATACATACAATGTATGATTGTACATACAATGGATACAAATGTATTTACATGTGTATATGTCTACTAAAGAAAGATAATTTTCTGAATAATAAAAATTATTTTAAAAAATGCTCTAGATCTCCTGGCAGTGTTCAAGGCACTGAAGGTGTTCGAAGCTTCATTCCATGGCAAGGTGGTGCAGGTGGTGTCAGACAACACCACCACAGTTTTTTACCTCAACAAGCAGGGAGGAACCAGGTCCAGGACACTCATAGACCTGGTGACTCAGATCTGGGATTGGTGCAAACCCAGAGGCATATTTCTGACAGCTATCCACCTAGCCAGGACCCAGAATGACATTGCAGACTCACTGAGTTGAACCAAAAGCAGCTGTCACAAGAGGTCATTAGGACCAGAGGAGCTGTCAACACTCTTCTCTGCCTTCAATAGACCTCTTTGCTTCACGCCAGAATGCCAAATGCAACCTTTACTGCTCAAGGCTACGGATGTTTCACAGGAATCTGCAAGATGCATTTCTGTTCAAGTGGACAGGGGCTCTACTGTATGTGTTTCCCCCGTTCCTGCTCCTCTCCAGAGTTGTGGCCAAACTCAGGTAAGACAGATCCAATTGCATACTAATCATGCTGTGGTGGCCCAGACAATCCTGGTTCACTCCCCTTCTCCTCCTCTTCAAGCACCGCTTTCTCCACAGTGCTTGGAGGAAGGATCTCCTGTCAATACAGAGCAGACAAGTCTTCCATCCGGACCTGATCAACCTGACAGCATGGCTTATAGACCACTGCACCAGCTTTCAGATTCAGCACAGCTGATACTCCAGGTGCCTCAGTGACCATCAACGCTAAAGTCATACAGCTACAAATGGCAGAAATTCTGTGAATTCCTTGCTGCCAAGGGAATTTCCCCAGCTGAAGCTTCAACTCTGCTTCTCCTTGACTTTTTGGCCTCTTTGCCAACGAAAGGCCTATCACTCTCATCAGTATGCACTTATGTGGCTGCAAGTTCCTCTAACCTCCAGAGCCTGGGGAAAGGCTCCTGCTTTGCAGACCCACTGGTTCGACGTTTCCTCCAGGGCTACAAGAACTTACACCCACCAGTGCTGGAACAGTCATGTCATGGGACCTTCAGCTAGTTCTTAAAGCCATATCGCACTCTCCCTTTGAGCCGCTGGACTCGGTGGATGTTTTCCTTCTTTCCTTTAAGACGGCCTTCCTAGTTGCCATCACTTCGGCCAGAAGGGCCAGTGAACTTTGCGCCCTCAGGGCAGATGCCCCCTACACTCAATTCCAAAGGAATAAGGTCATTCTTCAGCCGGATGTGGTGTTCCTGCCCAAGATGGTTTCCTTCTTTCATCTCAATCAAGACATTGTACTCCCAGCTCTGGAAACTATGCCTTCATCGGATACACCAGCATCACGTCATCCCCTAGATGTACGAGTATCGCTGGAACTGTGCCTCAACAGGACTAAGGTATTCCGCTGTACTACTAAACTCTTCATTTGCTATTCGGGCCCCCAAAAGGGCCTTCCTGTCTCATCTCAATGCCTCTCCAAGTAGGTGGTTTCGGCCATCAAGATCTCATACTAGGCTTCAGGCACACCCCTACCTTCTTCAATATGAAGCCATTCTACTAGAGCAACAGCAACGTCAATGGCAATCCTGAACGGTGTGCCACTGCTGGACATTTGCAGAGCAGCCATGTAGGTGATGCCGCTTACCTTTGTGAGAAACGATAAATTAGACTCTTCCTCTATGGATGGTGCAGCCCTGGCCAGGGCAGTCCTTGCACAATCATCTTTGGATGACTGAAACACTCTTTTAATCTACCTCAGTTATAATTTAGCTTTTTCTGTTTTAATATGTTGTTGTAGTGTTTTTATTGATCTGGACACTCCCACCATCCTGTCTCCTGAGCTTGTTAATCTACCCATTGTGTGCATTCACAGAGACCACGAAGAAGAAGAATGGGTTACTTACCGTAACTATAGTTCTTCAAGTGGTCTTCTGTGAATCCACACAAACCTGCCCTCCTCCCCTCTGGTGTCCTACCTCTCACTTACTTTATTTAACATGGCTAAAAGGAACTGAGCAGTTGGTGAGAGGGATGGGCTTATATGCACCAGGGGTGAGGGGGGGCGGTGCTACCACCCCAAATTTAAAATGAGCTGCTAGAAGTTTCCGAAGTGCTCTGTGCAGGCACAGGATTAACCCATTGTGTGAATTCACAGAAGGCCACTCAAAGAACTATAGTTATGGTAAGTAATCCATTCTTCACTTGAAGATGGCTAATTGAACACTAGTTGTATAAAAACCATACACATCCTGTACTGTTTGGAGATGAAAGGGGAAAGGAATAACTTGGTTCAGTCCTGTCAGACCACCCACCAATCCCAAAATGCATCACCACTGATCACACCTTCCTTTTATAACAAAGCTGTGGGTTACAAAGTCTAATTAAATGCTTAATGTCACAAGGGATTGTAAAATATTACCACAGCAAAGGAAAGGTTCTGTGCAAATCATCAGGGAGCTAGCAAGGGCAGGTGATCTCTCCTGCTTCCCATCTCCTCATTCATCCACAGCTGTCCTATCTACCTGATCTACAACCACTATTGTTATTTTTATTAGCATTGTGTACAGATTAGAAAAGGCAACTCACCAAGGTCAAGTTTTGTTTTTATCTTGACAAGACTTACCCAACAAAAGCAAACCTCCATATGTATGCGATTAGATGGATAGAGATTTCACAGCTGTGGGCAGCACACTTTTAAAAGTCAGTTTGATGATGAATTCCTGAGTCACTGTTGAGCCACAGAGTCATTCCACACTATAGTGATATCAAGCCAAGTGTGCTCATAAATCATAAGGTAAGGCCTTTCTTCTAACAACGTTATAGTAATTGCTAGTTTTTAACAAAAATTGGGTGAACAGTAAATTACAGGAAAGGAATCATAGAGACCCGGAACCCATTTTTAGTTATTCTCACATTTTTCTGTGTTGCTCTCTCTCTCTCCCCCACCTCTCCCAAATTGCTAAGGGAGAAGTCTTATTTCTTTATTTCTCTATATCACTCAACAAATCAAAGATCAAGTAAGTGTGTGTGCGCGTGCACACATTTAATTTGCTTGTTGAATTATGGCAATCCCATGAATTTCATAGGGTTTCCTTACACAAGGAATACTCAGAGTTGGTTTTGCCACTTCTTTCCTCTGAAATATAACCTACAGCACCTGGTATTCATCAGTGGTCTCCCATTCAAGTATTAACCAGGGCTCACCTTGCTTAGCTTCCAAGATGAGGTGGGATCTGGTGGACTGTGGCTTTATTCTGGACAAGTCTAGTGTGTGTATGTAATGAAGAGATATTGGAAACCCATAGGTTTTTATATTTCTATTCATATCCATTGATCATTTATTTATTTTTAACCCTTCTCCCATGGATGGGGCTCAATGCAGCTATTTTCTATTTCCCATTTTCCTTCTAGATTAGATTCCTCTTGTACATGGCTTAGAGATGTGAAAGGCCCAGAAAAAAACTTGGAAAAATACAGAAAAAAATATGTTTTTTCCATTTTTTTCCCATAAGCCTTTTTTTGTTTTTTTCTGAGAAAAATTGAAAAAGAAGAAAAAATCGATCATGGAATGTTTTTCTTTGTTATTAATGTTGATGGTTTCTTCTGTTTTTTTTAAAAAAGTATCTTTTGCCTGTTCCACATAAACTAGCAAAACGAAAGATGTTCTGTACAGTTCAGGAGATTGTTGCTCTGTTTGTTACAATTTTTTTTTGAAAAAGTAAATTCCGTTTGTAATAATTGTTTGAATACACTGTATTTTTAATATACCAATTGTGATAATTTTATGCCAAATCAAATTGTACATATTTTATGTTTCTAAAGTAACAGAATAACTTTGAATCTGTAAAAAGTGCTAATGTTGCATTTTTCCCCATTTTTTTCTGAAAATTTCCATTATTTTTTTTTTGGCTGAAAAAAACCCTGGGAAAATGTCCCCCCCCCCACCCATGGCTTCAAAATTTCTGAAAATTTTACACCTCTATAAGTGGTCCATTCTTTATGTTTTTTAAAAATGTTACCAACTGCTTATTACTTGACAAGATGCACAGTTAACTGGTCTGAGGTCCTGGGGGTGGAGAGACAAGAATGAGTGCAACTTTTCAGATTATAAGCATGTCTGCCCAACAGGTAGGTGAGTCTTAATAAAATAAGCTCTGAAGATGGCTGTAATATGGCAGGTGCACATTTCCTTAATAAACATGACCCTAATATGAAAGGTAAACATAGACCTGCATTGGATGGGGGTAGGTGAATCACTTGGGAGTTCTTCTGTAACACATTTGTCACTGTAGACTCAGGTAAATTCTCGCTTGATGACAGCTTCAACTGGCTTGTTGGCTACCACCTTTCCTGGACAGGGATAACCTGGCCACTTTAGTTTATATGCTGCCAACCTCCTGGTTAGTGTACTGCAATGCAGTCTACATGGGACATCCATTGATGATGACTTGGAAGCTGCAGCTAATGAAATACATAGCAGCTATATTGCTCAGAGAAACATACTGCAGGAACCATATGACATCTGTTTTAAAGGAATTGCACTGGCTGCCAGTATGCTTTGGATCTGAATTTAAGGTGCTGGTCCCTAAATGGCTTGGGACCTGAGTGCAGAAGAGCACTTTCTCCATAGATGAATGCCTGCGGATTGAGGCCTACTGAAGGAGCCCTCCTTTCTGTCGGGCCAGTGGAAGCAAGATACTGTATGAGGATGTCAAAGAGGGCATTCTCTGCTGTGGCAATTCTTTGGAAGCCCAGTTGGTGTAGATGCTGGCTTCATTCCAGCACCAAATTAAAACATAGCTTTTTGACAAAGTGTTTGGTGTCTAATGGTTTTACCTCAGTCTCTACAGGTATATTGGTGGCGCAGTGGTTAAATGCCAGTACTGCAAGCCACCACGTTGCAAGTTCGATTCCAGCGGGCTCCAAGGTTCACTCAGCCTTCCATCCTTTTGTAGGTCAATAAATTGAGTACCCAGCTTGTGGGGGCAATTAGCTAACACACATTGGAAACTGTTTAATGCAGTGTAATGTGTAAATAGCTATTGCTTAAAACAATTTGTAAGCCGCTCTGACAGCCTTGTGGCTGAAGAGTGGGGTATAAATAACTAAATAAAATAAATAAAAATATGCTTTTAAAATATTGAAATTAGTCTTTACTGTTTTAAGATGTAATTTGTCCTAAGCAACTTTCAGTTGATTTTATCTGTACACTGCCCTTAAATCTTGTGATAATGGATAGGATATAAATGTTTTTAATAAAAGAAAAAAACATTTGGCAAATATGATTGTAGGAGCACATATCTCCCAGGAAAGCCCATTCTCCATAACAACTCGTTTAATCCTCAGTGAGTTAGGAAGGATATAAATTTTGTGGAAATCCATTCCCTCCTGGTCTTTGCATTTCTTGCTTGCCGTATGGGCCATGGCCTTTTCAATAAAACCTCTTTCTGTCAAGTAGACAATTACTTTCCAGAACAGAGAACAGAATGGGATTTGAACCTGTGAACTTCAGGAAAGTTATCCAGCATAAATCCCATTGAGACTTATCCATAGTTAATTGTAATGCATTCATCTCAATAGAATTTACTTCAGTGAGGTTGCTGACAGATTATCTCTAGAGCACGTGAAGAAAATAGGCAGATTAAGATCTGATAATTGCTTATGGGAGATGAAATCTAGTACCAAAACTCACTCAAGATACAACTTTGATGATTCTATTAAGATGAGCAACAGTGACCAGCCAGACAAGCCAATTTTTAAAGAGAGGGTCTGCATGTTTCTGTGGGGAGCCTTCATACCAATCATGTACACAAGGATCCATTGGAGACTTGATCACAACATTCCTGGTTCCCACAGTGCTTTAAGGTCAGGGCTCATAAGCCCTCTTTCTCTAACCTGAATTTTCCATATCCATCAGTAGCTCAGTGCATCTATTTTGCAAAGTAAACTTCAGCCATGACAGAAGTTGCGTTGGCAGCACCTGTGCCCTTAGTTCTGGCTAGAAGCAGGAAGTTGGCATGCAGGTTGATGCCTCTTGCCTGGACTTGGCAGCTATAAGGACTCTCTCCACTGGAGAGGATGGCAGGACATGCCAAGCTATCAGCACATTCCTTTGTGGCTCCAGAGTGAGTCCCACCACTTTCATTTAGGAATTCATGAAAGCCAAGCTAAAGTAGGCTGGCAGATAAAGACCAGGCCAGAAAAGACTACTGCCAGTACACTTGCTTGGAAAAAGGGTGTCCAACAAAAGCCACTTGGCAGAAAGAGAGATTGGTTTTGCCAAAAGAGGCTGGCAGAAATGAGATTCCCAACCAAGCTTCTGATGGTGTGTCCTTTGCAAAAGGATTCTTTATCTTCCAAGTGCCAGCTGAGTGATTTATGGCTTGGCAGGAAAATAATATGATTCATGGCAGCTTTGACACAGCTTGTCTGGCCTTAGGTGTGGGAGTACTTAGGAATGTCACACATGTAGGGAGACCAGGTGCAAGACTGCCCATGAGCTGTATCTATAGCAGGGAAGGCAGGATTTTATGTCCAAACCCTGTTGCATGCCCCTCTTTTTTTTCATTGCCAAGGTATGATTGACTAAATGCTATTTAATAGCTTATGTGTTGGCAGAGCTGATGCTTGAGAATGTCAACAGGCCTGTGGCGATAACATAGGCATGGCAGCGGGAGGGGTTAGAGTTGCTTGACACTGGAGTAAATTTCCTTTACTATCATCCTTTGGATATGTGGTTGTCCATTGACAGAAGTTAGAATCTGGACTTAGCTGAAGTTGGACATGGTAAGGATAAAAATACTATGGCCTGTTGGTGCACTATGCTGGTGTAATTACCCAGGCATGGGTCATGGCAGCAGGATGAAAAGAGCTATGGGTGCAGTGGCCATGAAGGGAATAAGAAACTGAAAAAATAGGCTGCTTGGAGCTGGCAGATTTTGTCTGCATTTTCTTGTCACCATTGTGCAACCCTGCAAGCATAGTGCACCAACAGAATTCTAGGCTATGTCTTCCTCCCCCCACCCCAAACGTAGTCCAAATTCATGCATGCATCCCTATCTAGTATAGTATAGTATAGTATAGTATAGTATAGTATAGTAATACTATAAGAGAGGCTTGTTAAGGATGAAACAGAAAAGCTTTATAGACAGGGCTATCAACATCTGGTGCCACCTTAGTCTAATATATTTCACAGTTCATTCAGCTGAGAGGGTGACAACAAACCACAGAGGATTGTGGCTATCTGAATCAGGCTTAACGTTTAGAGTGAATAGGTGTATTTGTAAGAAATCCATTTTAAAAAGAGGGAGGAATATCTTGATAGTGTTAAAGGAAGATCAGAACAATAGCACAATAAAAAGAAATTGGGCAAACCGTTCATTGTCACTGTGTGCTTTCAAGGCGAACCTATCACAGGGTTTCCTTGGCAAGATTTGTTCAGAGGGTGTTTGCTTTTGCCCACCTCTGAGGCTGAGAGAATGTGACTTGCCCAGGGTCACACAGTGGGTTTCCATGGCTAAGCGGGGATTTAGTGCAACACTCATAGTGCAACACTCAAACCACTACACCATGCTGGTTCTCAAACCACCCATATAAACATTTAATGCAAAGGAATCAGGGGATGGAAGAGTAATCAAGAGACAGATTCTGGATGAGTTGCAGATGGCATCAGTTCTTCAACATGCCACGTGAATCAACTAGTTCTAGCATACCCTTGCATAAAAAGAAACCAAAGTAGAATACTGTATAAGACTGGAACAGAAGGGGTATGAAATGGTGTAAGCTTAGAGAAAACATAAATATGGAGTAAGAATATTACCCCAGGGGACAGTAGTTTAGAAAATAATTAATTGAATGTACATACAGGAATAAGGGTCCAAACAAATTACTGTTTTTTTGGTAAACTTATTGATTTATTGATTTATTAATGTATTCATTTATACAAAGTCGGGTAGTGAAAACAAATATTTAAATATCTGAAAGGGCTGGAATATAAATTAGGAAGTCAACCAGAAGAGAAGATGCAGAAATATTAAAGTTTGAAAAAATAAGATATATATTCTTTGAAAAACAGGATACATAACTATGCATGAATATGTTAATTTACATATATGGGAAGATATATTCTACTGTAAATTTTCAATTCAAAAAAGTGGGGAGCCAAAGGAAAGAATGCAAAATAATTTAGGTGAGGTGTGAAATCTTCCAAAGAGGCAAATCTAAAATTGCATTCTTTGTATTTACCAGTGTGTTATCACATCTCTCTTTAATGTCATCATTCTGTTTGAAAGCAACACAAGCACTCCAATTAATGATTTGGAAGTTTCACAGTTCCACTCCATGAAAACTGAAGTATAAAATCCCTATAGCTTATTTCATTTAGGGAGGGAAGGAAGTAATGTAAGATTCCTTTTATTGTGTGCCATTTTACTCTGAGCCCACTATGATGCCAGACCTTCAGCCACAGAATTATTTTTGTTTCCTGTTGCTGTTCAGCAGTAACCTTAGCTTCCATTGCAATATCCCTTTCCACCCTGACTTGTAGGAAGAGAAGGATATGGAAGATTGAAGGAGCACTGGCAGGATCAGGAACCTCCCTGTGTATCCCATTCAGTTGTTTGAGATCTAACAAAAAGGTTGCCAGTAATTGTCAAAAGACTGAATCATTTTGCCTTTGGGATACAGAGTAAAAGGAAGTAAGTAAAATAAAGCTTAGGCTAAGTTCTCTCTTGATTTCTGCTTAACTTTATGCAAAAGGAGAACGCTTAATGATTGAGCAATAGTTTTGGACTTAATAAAAGTCCATCACAGTTTGAAATTGCCTGGGGTCCTTTCACACTGCACAATTATAGCACCGTGATTCAACTTTAATGGTCTTGGCTGCCTCCTATGGAATCCTGGGGTTTGTAGCTTGGTGAAGCATTAGGACTCTCAGGCTGAGAATTCTAAATACGCCTGCTTAAACTGCAGATCCCAGAATTCCTTAGGATGGAACCATGGCAGTCATAGTGGAATCATAGTGCGATAACTCATAGTTTGAAAGGGCCCCTGCTCTCCCTTGAAGAAAAAGCTGGCTATCAGTGTTTTATTTGGCTCTATCAGCAAGGACAGGAGTTATGGCAAAGGATTGAGAGTGCCACTGAATGTTCCCTGGAGCATGCTGGATGGTGTTGGGGACCAAGACTGCCTTAATGTGATTTAGGACACAAGGAAATACATTAGCCCTGCATCCAAGTTGTAATGGGTCTTGCAACCCTCTCTCTCTCTCTGGGTGCCAGTTACACGACAGAAATTGTCGCGGTGCTTACCGTGACTTTGTGATCACGAATCCGCCCCTCGCTGTTTATACGATTTATGTCACTGATCTGGATATCCCGGGTGGTCCCGTGACTGATATTTACACACCCAAAGTTCCGGTTTTGTTTAGGTTTAAAAAAAAATTTTTTTGGCTGTCAATCAAAGATGCGATTACTCGTGTTTTCACAACCTCGGTGACGCACTTCCTTTAGAGTTCCGCGCCACGAGCGATGCTATTGGCTGGCTGGGGGGGGGGAGAGAGGGGGGGCAGAGGTTTGTTATTCCCCCTTGCTTCTTTAAAATTTTAACCCTTTCAGAAGAGGCAGAAAGCATTTTGAAAGATCCAGACAGATCTTTCGCTCAGACGCAGGGCTTTCCTTTTGAAATCAAGCTGAGTGCTTTCCTTTTGAAATCAAGCCGCTTGGGTTTCCCCTTGCCTCTTTAAAATACTAACCCTAACAGCAGGCTGCAGAGATTTCAAGCCGGCTATAGGCAGGCGTTTTGAAAGACAAACACAGAGAGGGGGAATTAAAGGGTGCTAATTCACTCAGAGGCTTGAATATTTTAGTGTGCCTGTTCTGACCCAGGGAGGTGACCAAGGCAGGGGATGAATGGGCGCTGATGATCTCTCTGTAACATGCAGCTGAGGAAAAGGTAAAGCTGAAGGATTTGCAGTGTAGAAATCCATTTTAAAAGATGATTGAGTACACGCGCGTGCACACACACACACATCAACCTTCGTGCAGCTGGAAGGGATGCCTTTGTTTTTGGCTGGTGAGGCTGGATCTGTTGAACGGGTGACTGACCCCTCCTTTTCTGGTCGCTGATCTCTAAGCCCGCCCCCAGTCACCATTTCTAGTCATCCCAGTACTGAGACATTTTGTCCCAGGCTGTTTACATTTCCGATTTTCCGAATCCTCCCGTGACTTTTTTAAAAACCGGCACAAACCGCGGGACTGGAAGTCCTGCAGGTTGAGGGATAAAAGGTGGCCCCCCTTCCAAAAATCACGTACCCGACCCGATGTACATGTAAACTGCCAGGGATCGACACGAATTCTTCCCAGGACATTTTCATCGTGTAAACGGCCCCCTGGTTTTTCTTCGCAAATAAAGATTCAGGAAGGACTCATCCTGTACTTTCTGCAAGCGCGCTGATGACTAAATAGGCCAATCCGAGATAAACAAGTCCGGTTGCAGAAAGCACAGCCGAAGGTCTCATTGGGTGATGTTTCCGGGTTGTGATTCTTTCTGCGTTTTTGTTTCTCTTCAAGACTTGTTTGGCGTGAGTTCTCAAATAAGGCTGCAGCATTGTGGATAGTGTGTCTTCATGCCTCCTGATGTGAGGCCAGGGCGGACCATTGTTGATGATCAATTTGGCCGAGCCTGAGATGTTGTTTCAGGGAGTCTTTGTATCGCTTTTTTGGAGCACCCCTCATACGCTGACCCGTGGCAAGTTTACTGTAGAGTACTATTTTTTGGGAGGCGATGGTCCTCCATCCTAGAAATGTGCCCTGCCCAGCGCAGCTGTGTTCTCAATATCATGGCCTCAATGCTGGTGATCCCTGCTTGCTCAAGGACAGCAACATTCGTCACATAATCAGTCCAGTGTATATTTAGGATTGTGCGTATACAGCGCTGATGAAAGCATTCAAGGAGTTTAAGTGTTGGCGATAGGTGACCCATGTTTCAACAGAGCTTACAAATTAACCACTTCTATGTATTTTTCAACAGTCCCATGCCCTATTAGTTGGTGTCAGTGCTGAATAGGCTTCCTCCTCTTCTAAAAAAATCAAACAATGCCACCACCTCCTAAAGTCTGAGAAACTTACTTTTTGGATTATAACTCTCAGAATCTCATGTCCAGATATTTTTGGGAGTTGTAGTTAAACACCCCCCACACACCAGCCACTCTCCAAGCTCTGCCTCTTCCATACTCAGACTGGCACTCTATTTTGCACCGTGCAAAATAGAACTGAAGTAGCCTTCTGTGTGATATAGCCATCGATCTGTCTATGGCAGACAGTGGCTGCTGAATTCGCGTCTTCAAGTTAGTGTTTTCCCTGATGAATCATGTCGGGAGAAGGGCTGGCATTTTGTTGCCCTTGTAGCTTTGTGGGCTTTTGTCCAGTGAGGCCGCATTTTCCCATTTTTCATATTTTCAAAGAGTGAGTTACAAATCGATCTAGTAGTTACTGAAAATTGCTCTTCACACACGAGAGACATTAACACATTGGCACTGGCTGGTAATGCCTGGCTTTGAATCCCATTCCCAACAGCAGCCCAGGTAATAAAACAAGCTTACTGCTGCTTTTTGTCCTATCTCTTCTTTTGGACAGATGGTTTTACAGTATCTATCTTTCCTTGTGCCCTGGTTTGCATCAGGTTGTGCTTCAACAAATCTAATTGCCATGTCACCAGTGGGAACCAGCTATTCCCACATAATTTTATATCTGAGAAATATCTTCTCCCTCTGCATTGTGAGAATTTGCCACCTGATCCTCTTTTCAAAGTTTGTGCTACCTACAGAAGAGTTCCATAAGGGGTTGTTTTTGTTGTCATTGTTATTATTTATTCTGCTTTCAGGAGATATATTAATTTGTGAAGGCTGTTTCTGTCAAGTAGTGATATGCAGCTAGTGGATTTGTGAGCTTTGCTGACTTGGTTACATCACCTGTTCTTGGTGAAATACATAGCATGCCAGTGGAGATAATGAATCTGCAGCCTAATTTGCTGAACCTGCGAGAGCAAGTCAATAGAAGTCAATTTTCAAAGGATGCAGATTTCAATTCAAGTATTCATCACAGGAAATTAATATTCAGATTGGATAAATGCTGCTTGTTTCCACGCCAATAATGGTTTGTCATCTTGTGCTTTCCTGCACTGTTCCATTCAAAATATGTTTATGTATCTCTATATAGTGAGATTTGGCATCACTACTCCACTTTTATTGAGGGAGAAGTAGAGATTCACAGCAGTGAAATTAGACTTCAGTAGTTTCCATTTGATATTATTGCCCTAGTGGCAGTGGCGGAATGTGATCCAGATGAAAAGTTGTAGCTTTGAACATGATGCTGAGGATCATTATGAATATGATACAGAGGCCAACCCAGATTTGACACCAAATGCACATTTAGAACATCTTAGGTGTATACCTGAAAACTGTTAATGTACAAGCCAAACTACAAGTGACCTTAAATACAGGAAAGCATTTAATATGTATGGCTTTTATTCTTTAAATAGCAGGTATGTATGGTAGTAAAGAGCAAGATCAAAAGCAGTGTGTTAGGGAGAAGTTCCCCATATGTTAAACCATTCACCCCACCCCAGAAGCTGTCATTGATCCTAAGGAGATTTTCACACAGGGCCAAAATGCCCCGTTACTGCCCCGCCATCTCCTCTCCCATTCCTGCCATGGAATAAAGTAAATCTTTCACACACTTACCTTAATTCCGCAGCAGGAACGGGCTCCCCCTTCCCTCACTGGCTGGCCGTAAGTGCAGCTGTCGAAAGGCTGCTTATACGACCGGCCATCTGAAACGTTATCACGTTATTATGTGATAACGGCCGGGCGGTAAATTTTAAAAATAAAACTCCCCCAAACATAACATCAGTTCACCAAGCACAAAACCACACTTTAAATCACACAATCAAAACAGGGAGGGTAAAATAAAGGGTGCCACTTACCTGGATGTCCAGATCGTACCAGGAAGTGCTTGGAACGGACCACCCCTCTGCGGCTGTCATTTCAGAACAGGAACGGGCTTCTGTTCACACACCCGTGATTGCGTGATAGCAACGGAATGGGAGGTCTATTCACGATGAAAAATTGTGATTACATTGTTCTGTAACAGTCACGGGAGCAGGATGGATGCAGGACAGAACGGAGTCAACGTCATCCGAAAGGGAAAACTTTTCCCGACCCTGTTCTGTTTCTGCCACGGAATATATAGCCCATGTGAAAATCTCCTAAAAGAGAAACTTCAACTGGTGAGAATGGAAGTTTCTGGGGGTAATAGTAGAGCTCAATTAAAGGGCTGGTGAGACCATAGCATGGCAGAGAAAGGTTTAATCCCTTATTCCCCCACACCATAGTCCCTTGACTATCACTACACATCATTAGGAACGTTAACAAAGTATTGCTAAAATGGACTTTATGTTTGCTCAAGTGATGAGGAATGCAGGAGGTGCAGCAGGCTTTAGTTTCTTTTGAAAGAGAGAGCACTAAACCTGGCTGAGATATTAGTCGCGTCTGTTTACATACATAAAAGTACAGCTCTCTCTCTCTGGCTTTTCTTCGCAAATGAAGAGTCAGGAAGGACTCATCCTGCGCTTTCTGCAAGCGCGCTGATGACTGAAAAATAGAGTATTCCTCAATATACATTCTAGTCTCCAAGAAAGGGAACACTAATGATTGAAGTAACCATTGGACTGTTGCACTGATCTTCCATGCAATCAAAGTGAGGCTCAAGGTTTTAAAAGAAATACTTTTATCCTATAGGAGTGAGAAATGTCAGATTTCTAAGCTAGGTTCAGAAAAGAAGAGGCACTAGGGATCATGTTGCAAACCTTGAACACTGGATAGTGGAATGCCCCAAAGAATTTCAGAAGCAAACCAGCTTTGGCTTCTACTCAAAGCCTTGGGTAGATTGTGCAGCTCATGTGAAATTATGATTTGCTGAAAAAGAAATGGATTTGCCACAGCTTCCGATTGCTCTGATACATATTATACTCTGAACAAGAGGCCGGTATCGGTACACAATATGGCAAACCAGAATGATTTCCTATGGGCAAGGGGGTCAGAAAGGCTGTATTTTATCACTTTATCTGTTTAATTTATATGCAAAACATAATGCAGAAAGTGCAAAAGCAGGGTTAAAGTTGAATGTTAAGAAAATAAAGATAATGACTACAGATGATTTACATTACTTTAAAGTGGGTAAGTTAAGACATTGAAATAGTTGAAGATTTTCTATACCTTGGCTCAGTCATTAATCAAAATGGAAACTGTAGTCAAGGAATCAGAAAAACATTAAAGTCAGAAGTAGAACTGAAAAAATGGCAAAATATGTTGAATAAATATTGTAATGGAGGGAAAAGGACAAGATTAAATAAATTATTTTGGTATATATCACAGAAGGAGGGAGGACTTGGTCTTCCCAAAATAAAAGGATATTATGAAGCTAATCAATTGAGATATGTTATAGAAGGAATTATAGGACAGGGGGATTTAGAATGGTTAGAGATAGAAACAGGGAGAATAGGAAAGAGAATATGGAACATATTTTTTGATAATTTTACAAAAAGGGAAATTAAAGGAATTGAGAACCCACTTCTGCAAAATATATGGGAAATATGGTATAAATATAAGAGAGAATTTTTGCCTATTGATTCAGTATTAACACCAGTTATAATGGGAAAAAAATTCCCAAATAATTTGAAGGAAAAAATGGAAAAGGAATTAAAGAAAAGAGGACTAGATAAAATAGAGGGATGGATAAGATGGATGAATGAGAAAGGGAGTATAAGAGAGAAATTATGTGGAATGAAAATCTCATGGTTTAATTGTATACAGTTAGAACAATGTATTAAAAATTGGAAAAAAGAATCATAAAGAAACAAGGGAATTTGCAAAGTTTGAAAATTTGGTGAAAAAAGGTGAAAAGAGATGATAATGAAAGTATGAAAGGTATTACAAGTGAATTATATAAAATATTGATAAAAAATAAGGGAAAAAAAGACAAGGGGGATATTTAAGGAGAATATGGGAGGAAGATTTGAAACAAAACATTGGAGATCATGAATGGGATAAGATATGGAAACAAAGACATCTAAAAAATATGTCGATATGGATAAAAGAAAATTATTATAAAATAATATGGAGATGGTATTTGACACCAGCAAGATTGCATAATATAGATAAGAATAACTCTAAATATTGTTGGAGAGGTTGTCAAGAAATAGGTACATATATGCATATGTGGTGGAATTGTAAATTTGTACAGCAGTTTTGGGAAATGGTTTTCATATAAATACAGAATATTCTGAATAGAAATATAGAAAGGAAACCGAGCATAGCATTGATGTCAATTTATAATGGAGAGAATGGGAACCAAGCAGAAAAGGATTTAATAACAAATGTATTAATAGCAGCAAGATTAATTATAGCAAGACATTGGAAAATGCAAATAAATGTACAAGTGGAGGAGTGGTATAAAGAAGTTTGGAAGATGGCAATAAATGATAAGCTAACATGTAGAATTAAAGTAAGAAGAGGAAGTTGGAAAGAAAGTGACTTTGATAAAATGTGGAAGGTATTTGTTAAAAAAGTATTACATACAAAAGATGGGAGGTTAACTCCATGAGAAGAAAGGAGATTCTGGAAAGAGTTGGTAAGGGATAATGGCTCCGGTGAAGGGGAGCACTGAGGTGGGGGGGGTAGGGGAATTAATATTTTTATAATAATAATAATAATAATAAAAATTATTTATACCCCGCCCCTCTGCTAAAAACAATCGGGGCGGCTTCCAACAATTAAAACATTATAATAATGACTAAAAACACCACCCACCCCCACCCTCCCACATAAAAAGACATTAAACACAATAAGATTAAAACCTTCTAGCTAAAAAACACATTAAAACAAATATATACATAATTTTTAAAAAGCCAGGAGACTGAGTTCCTGAGGCCAGGATCTAATCAGGAAAGGCCTGCCGAAAGAGATCCGTCTTTAGTGCTTTTTTAAAGCTACTCAAGCTCGTCAGCTGACGGATCTCATTCGGCAGGCCATTCCACAATTTGGGGGCGATTACTGAAAAGGCCCTCTGGGAGGTTGCAGACAGCCTAGATTTTTGTGGCTGAAGCAGATTCCTCCCAGAGGACCGGAGTATGCGGGGAGGATTGTATGGGAGGAGGCGGTTCCGGAGATAAGTTGGACCCAAGCCATTTAGGGCTTTAAAGGTAATAACCAACACCTTATACTGGGCCCGGAAACTGATAGGCAGCCAGTGGAGAGATTTTAGTATTGGAGTTATATGATCTCTCCGAGATGTTCCTGAGACCACTCTGGCTGCCATATTTTGTACCAACTGAAGTTTCCGGACCAAGCACGAGGGTAGCCCCATGTAGAGCGCATTGCAGAAATCTAGACGAGAGGTTACCAGCGCGTGCACCACAGTCTCAAGGTCCCTTACTTCCAGGAAAGGGCACAGCTGGCGTATCAGCCGAAGCTGATAACAAGCGCTCCTGACCGTCGCATTCACTTGACTCGTCATCTGAAGCGATGAATCAAGGAGCACCCCCAGACTGCGAACACAGTCCTTAACGGAGAGCGTGACCCCGTCCAGGACTGGAGGTTGCAACTCAACTCCTGGTTTCGGGGCCGCTACCTTGAGCACCTCCGTTTTGTCTGCATTTAATCTCAATCTGTTTTTCCTCATCCAGCCCATTACAGCTTTAAGACAGTCATTAAGAGGAGAGATGCCATTGGGATTCGAGGCCGATGATCGGGACAAGGAGAAATAGATCTGGGTGTCATCAGCGTACTGATAACACCCAGTCCCATAACCCCGAATAATCTCACCCAGCGGCTTCATATAGATGTTAAACAGCATTGGGGACAGGATGGCGCCCTGGGGAACACCACAAGTAAGCTCCTTTCTGCTGGAGCAGCTGTCCCCGAGCAATACCCTCTGGGACCTGCCCGAGAGGAAGGACCGGAACCACTGGAGCGCAGTGCCTCCGATTGCTAACCCTCTCAGGCGATCCAGGAGAATGCCATGATCTATCGTATCGAAAGCCGCTGAGAGGTCCAGAAGCACCAACAGGGACACATTACCCCTGTCGATGCTTAGATGCAGATCATCGGTCAAGGCAACCATGGCAGTCTCAACTCCAAATCCCGTCCTGAAGCCAGTTTAAAATGGGTCTTGATAATCAGTTTCATCCAAGACCACTTGGAGTTGAAGAGCAACTGCCCTCTCGATCACTTTGCTCAAGAATGGTAACATAGAAACCGGCCTATAGTTATTCATGTCCAGGGGGTCTAGGGAAGGTTTTTTCAGGAGCGGCCTAACCGCCGCTTCCTTTAAACAAGATGGAACACACCCTTCCCTGAGGGATGCATTGATGATGTCCTTAAGGAACACCATCAAGGCAGTCCCCCCCGGATGGCCAGCCATGAAGGGCAAGGATCAAGAGGGCAGGTCGTCTTCCTCACTCTACCAAGTAGCTTGTCCACGTCCTCGGTACTCACAGATTGAAATTGATTCAGTAAACTTACATCAACGGAGTTGCTGGACACCTCGTCAATTGTTTCTGTCAAAATGCTGGCATCTAAGTCGGCTCTTATCCGAGAGATTTTATCTGCAAAGTAGTTGTTAAATGCATCACAGCAGGCCGTTGTTGGGTTAAGCAATGGGTTCTGTGCAGGTATAACCTGCGTCATCTCCCTTACCACCCTAAACAGCTCTGCTGGACGGGACTCTGCAGACGCAATACGTGCAGAGGAGAAGGATCTCTGCGCTGCACGTATTGCCTCTCGATAGGACCGAAGAAAATTCCTATGTCGAGTCCTGTCGGATAAGAGTCAAGTTTTCCGCCAGTTGCGCTCTAGTCGTTGTCCAACCCGCTTCATTTTCCTAAGCTCTGAAGTATACCATGGCTTACGGTTAGAGGCGGGTTGGAAAGGACGCTTGGGAGCGATCGTGTCAATAGCCTTGGTAAGATCGGTGTTCCAAGTATTAACCAAAGCTTCGACAGGGTCACCGGCGTTACCAACCATTAAACCCTCCAAGGCTTTCTGGAATCCTATTGGTTCCATTAGCCTTCGAGGGCGGACCATTCTAATGGGTCCACCACCCCCGGTGGGGCGGGAAGAGACTCTTAGTTCAGTCTTGACCAGGAAATGATCCGTCCATGACAATGCGGCGGTTTTAATAACCGCCGCCCACGGATATTCCTGTTCCGTACTAAAGACCGCATCGAGAGTATGACCCGCACAATGTGTGGGCCCAATGACCAATTGGGATAGGCCCATGTTTGTCATGGTTTCCATGAACTCCCGAGCTGCACCAGTCAGATTTGTCAAGCTGGTCTCGAGTGGAATGTTAAAGTCGCCCAGAACTAAAAGTCTGGGCGACTCCAACAGCAACTCTGAGACCAGCTGTGTCAGCTCAGTTAGGGAGTCTGCTAGACAACGGGGTGGTCGGTATACTAGCAGAATCCCCAAACTATCCCTGGTCCTTAGGCTAAGGTACATACACTCAAAGTGGACTGTGTTTCGGACAGGTATCCTGGTCAAGGTCAGATTGTTCTTATAAACCAGAGCCACTCCGCCCCCCCGCCCACTTCCCCTCACCCGCTCACTGACAGAATACCCGGCTGGGAGGGCCTGCGCCCATGTGACAGCGCTATCCTCTCCCAGCCAGGTTTCTGTGAAGCAAGCCAGGTCGGCATCCTCATCCAAGAGTAGATCATAAATAATATGAGTTTTATTCTTAACCGACCTGGCATTGCAGAGGAGCAAAGTAAGGTTCTGTGGAATGGTTGGTACACTCTCCAATCCATTCCGGGAAACAGGGTGAACTGAAGGTGGGAAAGCTGACAAACAGCGATCCTGCCTTCTTTTGTAACATCTGTTCACTCTGTTCCGACCATACCTCCCTTTCCCCAGCACAACTCCAATTTTCGCCCCCACTCCATTCCCGGCCTCAGCTGACTCCAGTTGCTGGCTTCGAGTCCTTCTGGCTACTGGCTGGTAGCCAATAATTTTAATAGAATTATAGTAAAGAATCTATGTTAACTTTTGAAATTAGTTAATAGAAAAATTGCGGTGTTTATAGTAATTTTATGTGTTATTCTAAGTATTGATTGGATAATATAATGTATGATTATGTCGGGAAGCCAACTTAATAGCTGATAAGGAGCCTGGCTTGGCAACAACCCAGTTGAAAAGCACAGTACCTGGTGTTGTCAGTAGCAGTCCTATAGGGTCAGAAGTACACGGAGAGAGAGTGAAGCACAAAGAGACAGTCCCAGGTCAAAAGGGTTCCTGCAGGTGGGTCAACGATGGCAGTCCAAGGTCAAGATATCCAAAGTCTCAAGATAGCAAGGTTCAGGAGAGTCACAGGCAGAGGCTTCCTCCAGGAAATGCAGACTGCTTGCAACAAGGAACTCAGCATCCCACAGCTGCTTATGTTGGCCCAGCTCCCACTCCCAGCTGCGGGGTGATTGATGACCTTCTGTCTCTTAATCTCTGGGAACGACGAAGCCACGCCTTCTCTGCTCTCCTTTGGCTAAAGGTAGGTACCTGCTCTTCTACCTCTTGCTCTTGCTCCATTATGTCTCCCAGGCTTGGACCCTGTGCTGGGGGAGGGCTAGGCTGCTGAGCCCTGGGCTCTTCAGGGCTAGACTCAGACTCAGCCAGCTCTTCTGCCACTGGCTCAGCCTCCTTGCCTTCTGAGTCCTCAGAGTCCTGGCTGACCATGACAGAATATAAAATTAATAAAAATGTATTTTTTAAAAAAGGGGGAAAAAAAAGAAAAACATTAAAGGCAGGGCAGCTGTGAAGGAACTAGATAAGATCTTCAAGCGTGAAGACATGTCATTAAATACCAAAGTCAGAATAATCCAGGCTATAGCATTTCTGATTTCTGTGTATGGGTGTGAAAGCTGAACAGTGAAGAAAGCCGACATGAAGAAAATCAATTCATTTGAACTGTGGTGCTGAAGGAGAGTTGTACAGATATCACACACTGCTAAAAAAACCCGCAACAAAAACCAAATGGGTCCTTGAGCAAATCAGGCCTGTACTCTCTCTAGAAGCCAAAACGACTAAACTAAGGCTATCGTACTTTGTACATGCCCATGAGGCAATGTGGCACATGGGAGAAGACAACAATGCTCAGCAAAAGGGGAAAGCAGTAGGAAAAGAGGAAGACCATACTACAGGTGGATTGATTCAGTTAAGGAAACCACAAGATTGAGTTTACAAGACCTGAGCAGGGCAGTTGATGACCAAGTTGATGATCTTGGATGCCTCTTTTTCATGGCGTCACCATGAAACTCTATTCTGCCTTGGTCAGACCTCACTTAGAATACTGTGTCCAGTTCTGGGCACCACAATTCAGAAAGGATATTGACAAATTGGAGCGTGTCCAGAGAAGGGCAACTAAAATGGTGAAAGGTCTGGAAACAATGCCTTATGAGGAGAGACTTAGGGAGCTGGGTATGTTTAGCCTGGAAAAAAGATGGTTTAGAGGCGACATGATAGCCCTGTTTAAGTATTTGAAGGGATGTCACACTGAGGATGGAGCAGGCTTGTTTTCTGCTGCTCCAGAGACTGGAACACGGAGCAATGGGTGCAAGCTCCAGGAACAGAGATTCCACCTCAACATGAGGAGGAACTTTTTGACAGTAAGAGCTGTTCGGCAGTGGAACACACTCCCTCGGAGCGTGGTGGGGTCTCCTTCCTTGGAGGTCTTTAAACAGAGGCTGGATGGCCATCTGTCGGGGAAGCTTTGATTGTGATTTCCTGCGTGGCAGGGGGGTTGGACTGGATGGCCCTCGTGGTCTCTTCCAACTCTGCAATTCTATGATTCTATGATTCTAAGCTGACTTGATGGCAAATAACAATAACAACAGAGCATTCCTAAGACACCACAGCCTGTAATTCTGTATCAGTTCCTCCAAGTGCTAAAGCCCAGTTTAACTCCAACTGTAGGCTCTCTGCTTTCTCTGTTCCTGCCCAAATTCAAACTCTAAAAAATCCTTCTAGCTGGTCCTTCCTTGCCCAGACTCTGATATCTCAAAGGCTAGGGCCAGAAGGGTCCATTCAGGCCTTTTATTAATTCCTTGATTGTTACCTGTCAAGTTTGTCTGGCAAAATGATCAAGTCTGCCACATTCATAACCTTATACTAATACAGCTTCTTAAACCCGTTCTCTTTTTCCTTTGTCCATTTTGTGGAATGACTTGCCCTTTCAAGCAGGATCGGTTTCTGGCATCTTAGAAAGTACCAGATATATTTTGGGAAAGTTTTTCTTACTGCTTAATGGCAGTTGAAATTGGCATCTTTTCAGCTGGGAATTTTTGTTGATTTTGTTGATTTAGCTGTATTTTTAGTTGCTTCTAATTTAAAATGTGTGGTTTCAAATTTCAGTGTTTTATAAATGATATCCATTTTGTTATTGTTATTATTGATATGTACTTTTTGATTTTTACTGTAATTATACACCACCTGTTTTGCTCTCCTCAAGTACTCCTTCAAGAGCTTCCTGAGGGAAACTCTTCATTCTTTTGCTTTTTGGTTGCCATAATTGCCCCCCCCACCTCCTTGAACTTCCCATTTTTCTTGTACTAGGTAGTCACTTGGGACCTTGGCTTAGACAGGCCCACCACCATTTTCACCAAATTTATTGTTATGTAGCTGAACTGACAGCTAGCGTGGTGTAGTGGTTTGAGCACTGAACTATGATTCTGGAGATCAGGGTTTGAATCCCAACTCAGCCATAGAAACCTACTGGGTGACCTTAGGAAAAACACACTCTCTCAGACTCAGAGAAAGGCAAAGGCAAACCCCCTCTGAACAAACCCTGACAAGAAAACCCTGTGATAAGTTTGCCATAAGTCAGAAATGACTTGAAGGCATGCAACACAGCTGAACTAAGGAAACGTGGCATGTCACACAATGCTTAGCCTGGGATGCAACTTCATGCATGTACTAAAACTGACTCTGAACCACATCATTGGTACTAGTGCAAACAGGAATTTGTCTTAATAAATGTACACAATTGATATGAATTGGTTATTCTAAACTTCTATATGTTACATGGGTGTCTGTGGTTATGAATATTACAGCTCAGTCTTATGAATGTTAACTTGGTAGTATGTTACACACAGAAAGGGAAATGCAGTGATGACTGGTGTCTATTGGCATTGATAGGTTAAAGGGCAAGAGAACCCATTGGAAGCAGAGCCAAAGCCAATAGCAGACAGAGACAAATAATTCTGGTTTTGTCTCTCATCCTCCTTCCTTACAATGATACAAATAACTGCTATACAAGCCTTTAAGATTTAATGTCTAACTGAAATAGAAAACAGTACCTTATATTGGTTCAAGAGACTTATGGTCTATCTGAAGTCGAAGGCTTTCACGACTGGCATCCATAGATTTTCCTTGGGTTTTTTCCGGGCTGTGAGGCTGTGTTCTGGAATAGTTTCTTTCTGACGTTTCGCCTGCATCTGTGGCTGGCATCTTCAGAGAATGGTTGGGTAGGTGTGTGTGTGGAGTTTGTATGCTGTGAACCCCTGTTGGGGAGTATATGTCTTCTTTTGGCTTTGGCTTTTCTTCGCAAATGAAGATACAGGAAGGACTCATCCCACGCTTTCTGCAAATGCGCTGATGACTGAAAAGGCCAATCTGAGATAAACAAGTCTGGTTGCAGAAAGCACAGCAAAAGGTATCCTTGGGTGATGTTTCTGGGTTGTGATTCTTTCTGCATTGTCATTTCTCTTCAAGACTTGTTCGGCGTGAGTTCTCAAATAAGGCTGCAGCATTGTGGATAGTGCGTCTCCATGCCTCCCGATGTGAGGCCAGGGCGGACCACTGCTGGTGATCAATTTGGCCAAGCCTGAGATGTTGTTTCAGGGAGTCTTTGTATCGCTTTTTTGGAGCACCCCTCTTACGCTGACTCATGGCGAGTTCACCGTAGAGTACTATTTTTGGGAAGCGATGGTCCTCCATCCTAGAAACATGCCCTGCCCAGCGCAGCTGTGTTCTCAATATCATGGCCTCAATGCTGGTGATCCCTGCTTGCTCAAGGACAGCAACATTCGTCACATAGTCAGTCCAGTGTATATTTAGGATTGTGTGTAGACAGCACTGATGAAAGTGTTCGAGGAGTCGTAGGTGGTGGCGATAGGTGACCCATGTTTCAGATCCATAAAGGAGAATAGACAGTACAATTACTCTATACACACTGATTTTTGTGCTTTGCCTCAGGTGTTTATTGCTCCAGAGTCTTTTGTGAAGTCTTCCAAATGCGCTATATGTCTTTGCTAATCTGTGATCGATCTCTTTGTCAAGCTTGGCATCTGAGGAGATGATGCTTCCCAGGTAGGTGAACTGTTGAATGGATTTGAGCACAGATTTGCCGACGGCAATGTGGGGATGGTGGTGTTCGTCCTGTGGTGCAGGCTGGTAAAGAACTTCTGTTTTCTTCAGGTTGACTTCCAGCCCAAACAGCTCTGCAGCTGTTGCAAAGCAGGATGTTAGGCGCTGCAGAGCTGCTTCTGTATGGGCAACAAGGGCAGCATCATCAGTGAAGAGCAGCTCACAGACTAGATAGTTTAGAGTCTTAGTGTGAGCCCTCAGACGGCTTAAGTTAAACAAGCTACCATCAGTACGGTAACGTATATAGATGCCGTCGTCTTCTTTGAGCTCTGCCGTAGCCCTTTGGAGCATCATGCTGAAGAAGATTGTAAATAAAGTTGGTGCAAGAACACAACCTTGCTTCACTCCATTAGTTATTAGAAAGGGCTCAGAAAGAGCATCGCCATATCTGACTTGACCGTGCTAGCCCTCGTGTAGCAAGATAATCATTTTAAGGAATTTGGGGAGACATCCTAGTCTTTCCAGGATTTGCCACAGACCTTTTCTACTCACAGTGTTGAAGGCTTTGGTGAGGTCGACAAATGTTACATACCCTTGTTCTGCTCCCTACATTTTTCTTGCAGTTGTCTAAGGGCAAATACCATATCTGTAGTACACCTATTGGCTCTGAAGCCACATTGGCTTTCAGGGAGAAGTTCTTCTGCTATAGCAGGAACTAATCTGTTCAGGAGTATCCTTGCAAGGATTTTTCCAGCAATAGAGAGCAGAGTATATGTAAATTTGTGTAATTGAATGGTTAGTTTCTGGGTATAGAAATGTAAGGCCTGTTGGTGTTTGTTTGGCTAATGGTTGGTTGATGGCCCATTATCTGCTGGAAATCCCCCTGTCCTGGTGGAATTCTTTTGTGTTGAGTTTTGATTCTATTGTATTTCAAAACTGGGAGCCAGATTTTGTTTACTTTTAATGTTTCTTCTTTCCTGTTGAAGTTGTCCAGGTCTTTTTGGATTTCAATAGCTTCTCTGTGCATTCTGAAATGATAGTTGTTGGCCTGGTCCAGAATTTCTGTGTTTTTAAATAACATTTTGTGTCCAGGTTGGTTTATAACATGTTATGCTACTGCTGATTTTTCTGGCTGGCCCAGTCTGCAGTGTCTCTCACGTTCCTTGATTTGTGTTTGCACACTGCGGTTAGTGGTCCCAATGTAAACTTGTCCCACAGCTGCATGGTATGTGGTAAACTCCTGCAGCTGTGAGAGGGTCTCTTTTGTCCTTCGCTGAGTGTAGCATATCTTGGATTTTCTTGGTTAATCTGTAGATTGTTTGGAGGTTATGTTTCCTCATCAGCTTCACTATTCTCTCTGTGACTCCTTTGATGTATGGTAGAAATACCTTCCCTTTGGGTGGCTGTTTTTCTTCATTCCTATGTTTTTTTCTGGGTCTGGCTGCTCTTGTGATGTCTGATCTGGAGTAACCATTAGCCTGTAGGCCCAGTTTATGTGCTTCAGTTCGTCCTCCAAGTAGTGGAGTTCGCAGATCCTTTTTGCATGGTCTACCAATATTTTTATTGTGCTTCTTTTTTGTCCTGGGTGATGATTGGAGTTCTTGTGTAGGTATCTGTCTCTCTGTGTGAGTTTTCTGCATTCCTTGTGGCCTAACTGTTGGTTTGGTTTGCGGATGACTATAACATCCAAGAATGGCAGTGTTCCTTCCTTCTCTTTTTCCGTCGTGAATTGGATATTTGGGTGGATGCTGTTCAGGTGGTTCAGGAATGAGACCAAATCTAATCCATGGTTCCAAATGGTGAAAGTGTCATCCACATATTGGAACCATGTTGTGGGTTTTTTTGGTACTGTTTCCAGGGCTTGCTTTTCAAAATGTTCCATGTAAAAGTTTGCTATCACTGGGCTCAGGGGCTTGCCTATGGCTACCTCAATCTATCTGTTCGTATAGTTCATTATCCCACTGGAAGTAGCTTGTGATGAGGCAATGTTTGAACAAGGCTGTGATGTCCTCAGGAAATATTTGTTGTATGAGTGCCATGGTGTCCATTATGGGAACTTTGGTGAACAAAGGAGACATGAAAACTGATCACTCTGTCTCCAGGTTTCAGTTTGATGTTGTTGATTTTTTCTATGAAGTGAGCTGAGTCTTTGATGTAGTGAGGGGTTTGTCCTATGTGGGTTTGTAATTGTGTGGCCAGAAACTTGGCCAAGTCATACGTGGGGGATCCAATGGCGCTCACTATGGGTCAGAGTGGAATGGAATCCCTGTGAATCTTGGGAAGTCCATATAGTCTTGGTGGGAGAGCCTCTGATCTGCATAGATTCTGGTATATGATTGGCTGAATTGATCAGTTCTTGATCAAGGCATTTGTTTTTCTGTGATTTTGTTGGTCGGGTCTTGCTTGAGTTTTCTGTATGTTACAGGGTCCAAGAGTTCCCTTATTTTTTTGTCTGCATTTTTCTGTTTCCATGATTACTGTGGCATTGCCTTTGTCTGCTGGGAGGATAATGATTTCTGGGTCTGTGTTGAGATCCTTGATGGCTTTTCTTTCTTTTATGGTTATCTTGCTGGGTGATGGTTTTGCCTTCCTCAGGATCCTAGCTGTTTCTCCTCTTATCTCTTCTGTCTCTTCCTCTGGGAGATGGTAGAGAACAGATTCAACATTGGCGGTGATGTCTTCAACTGGGATTCTGGTGGTGGTAACTACAAAATTGCCTCCTTTGGACAGGATGGATGTTTCTTCTTTTGACAGTTGCCATTCTGTTAGGTTGATAGTAGTCCGTGATGTGTCCAGCTGGGGTTTCTCTTGGTGTCTGTGCATTTCTATACCCAGAAACTAACCATTCAATTACAAATTTACATTTACTCCCCAACAGGGGTTCACAGCATATAAACTCTACACACACACCTGCCCAACCATTCTCTGAAGATGCCAGCCATGGATGCAGGCGAAACATCAGAAAGAAACTATTCCAGAACACGGCCTCACAGCCTGGAAAAAACCCAAGGAACATCTAAGGTTTATGGTCTGTTCATGCTTTTCTGAAGAAGAAGGTGTGACTTCCACCATCCCTTCTAGTAGTGGAATTTCTCAGTGGATCAAGCATAACGGGGTCTCAAGACAGATTCTAGAATTTGTCAGTATTGAGCAGGAGGGTTATTCAAGGAGGAACCTCCCCTCCTGCTCAGTAAGAGAGCCACCTGCACCTTCCAGCCAGGACTTTATTCTAGAATGAGAAAGGGCACGCTTAAAAACCAGGTAGCATCAGGGCTTCCAGAGTGAAAACTGGAGACAGCTCCTGTACCTTTAATGGTTGTGGAGAAGGGGCAATTTCAGTAGGTGATGCTGGTTACTTGGTTACATGATAAGCTTGTGATAGGGACCCAGCATGTGCTGGATTAGACTCCCCCTGAAATCTCAGGCTCACAGCTTGGGTGTTCTCCTGGACTCAGGTTGGAGGCTGGATGCCCAGGTCTCAGCAGTGGTCAGGAGTGCATTTGCACAGCTAAAACTAGTGCACCAGCTGTGTCTGTTCTTTGAGATGTTCGATCTGGTTACAGTGACACATGCTTTGATTACATCCCATTTGGACTACTGTAATGAACTCTACATGGATTGCCTTTGGAAACTGTTTGGAAACTTCAGTAGGCCCAGAATGCTGTGGCCAGAATGCTGTGGCCAGAATGCTGACCTGGGCCAGTTGTAGGGAACATCTAACTCCTGTGTTAAAACAGCTTCATTGGCTACCGGTTTGTTTCCAGGCACAATTCAAAGTGCTGGTCATGACCTATAGAGCCCTATATGGCTTGGGTCCAAACTATTTGAAATACCATATCTCCTGATATGAATCTTCCAGAAGTTTAAGATTATCAAGGGAAGGCTTTCTCTTGGTCCCCCCACCATCAGAGGCTTGTCTGGTGAGGACATGAGAGAGAGCCTTCTCTGTGGTTGCTTCTGCCCTCTCAGGGGACGCTAGGTTGACCCCCTCCCTGTGCTCTTTTTGCCAGCAGGCAAAGACATTTTTATTTCAACAGGCATTTAATTTGTAGCTGAAGGCACACAGGATTTTATGGGGATGTGTTTTTATTGGTTTATTATTTTAGCTTTTATATGTTTTTATATAATTTTAAATTGTAATGATTTTACTGTAATTGTTTTTAATCTTTTAACCATTGTATTTTTTTAAACAAATCTTTTTATGTGTTGTGAGTTGCCTTGGGTCCCATTCTTGGAGCAAGGTAGCATAGAAATAAAATAAAATAAAATAAGCAACATCAGTTGAAATTCCGTCTACTACACAGCTTTAAAGGTAGGGGAGCTGTCTCTAATTTTCAGTCTGGCAACCCTAGGTGGCATCATCCTACCACTGGTCAGTTAGGGATGGGTTCAGCATGTGATTGTGTTCATTCATCTTTAAAGTAAGTTTTCAAGCTCTGATCTCTATGGAGATTATCAGATGCAGCAAAAACTGTATCAGAAGATTGTGACAAGAACAGGAAGGGGTGAGATTATCAGACAATGTCATCCTTCAGCATCCTGGGAACATAGCGCATCCCTTTGTATTGGCAGCTTGTCCCCATCAGCAAACAAGGGAAGCCTCATCCACAGCAGCGCTATGCCCCGGGAACGTCTGAGGGCGCAGGCACCTGATAATGTCGCCCTTTCATTTCTCCTCACAAAATTTTGACACGGTTGGAAACACAGTTTTTTGCTGCGTTCCCCCGTGTCTGATAATCTCCTATAACTGGGCATGTTGATGACCTTCTTCTTAGTCTTCTGGGATATGGACAATGGGCAGCTTCTCCTACCTACAGCCTGTGCTGGGTTCTAAAATGGGTGGCTGGCCTTTGTGCTGTTGCATTGGTCTTCCTCTCAGTTGTGCTGTGCTGGGGGAGGAAGGTCCAGAGACAGATAGAAGCCTAACTGCAGAGAGGGTTGAAGCCAAGGGCTAAGGAGTTGGAGAGATTGACTAGGATCTGCCTGTCTATGAGAACCAAGATCAGAGCCTAATATCATGAATGGGAAACTGGAACCACATTGTAGAAGGTCACATTAAAGAATATTTATGTAAACACTTGTAAACTCATATTTCCCTGAAAGTATATGGTATCCAGATCTTGTGAGCTTTAATGGAGTCAAGCAAAAATATGGCAAACTATATTTAAAAGGCAGAGTTCTCAACACAGTTGCTGCTAGGAGCACACTAATGCTCTTCCTCCAGAACACAGATTCTAGGCCTGGGACCTGGCATCCAGGTTTGGAAACCTGCTAATAAAATGCTTTTGCTAGCAATAGTCAGAGAGATCTTTTTCAAGATCTCCCGCTGAGCAGTGAGAATGGTAGAATTCCCTAGCTTTGCTAAAGCAAATAAAACATTTCAGTGAACTCAAGAGTTTTTAGTGTCCTCTTCCCCACCCCCACATAGATACACTGGGGTTTATGGAGCATGTGGGATTACATTTCCCAACATGCTCGGGAAATTCTATAAAGCAGCAGCCATTTATTGCCTCTTTGGAGTACAAACATTTTAACAAATCTTCTTTTCCTATACCTTTTCACCTTTCTTTAAAGTTTTTCTCCCTCCTTCAAGTGTTAAAATGGTGCCCCCTCATATTATTTAAGATGTACTTTTATCTTTCCTAGCAAAACAAATTACATGCTGCTACGTAACTGATGGAACTTGTAACATGGGCATTCCTCCCATACATACGACAACCCCTCACATATATATAGTCACAAGAATCATAAAATAAAACTTTCATTTTAAATTCTGAAATTACATATTCAGCATTTTGGAAGTTACACCATGGCTAACACTGGACCCTTCTACAATGCTTTCCCCAATATGTCCTCTTAGTTCCATTTAAAAATAGCATCCAGCCTAAGGAGAACTTACTGACTTTGTTGTTGTTTTTTTTAATGGCCCTAATAATGATATTCATGACACTGAAAACCTATTAATGTTTTTACTTTTTAATTGGACCAACAAACCTACAAACACAACTATTTCCCCCCTGGCCTTTTTTTTATTGCAAAGTCATAGTTTATCTATCCAAAGTAAATTTGTCTTGCAAATTCACATATGATAGACCAAATGGCACAGCAGCATAACCATTCTTTCCCTCACAGTTCGGGTGACAATGATAGCTGGACAAATTTACTGTTTTGGATTACATTTCCTGGAACTGTATATCTACCTGGCTACTGGCCATGCTGGTTTGAACATTCTGAGAATTACAGTCCAAAATATAATCTTTCCAGATTCAGGTTGCAACCTGATATATCCCCTATCAGCCTTTGGAGGGAGAGGTTTATCTGCCAAGTTCCATGAAGTTAAAATTTATTTATTTATTTAAAGTATTTCTGTATTAACTCCCAGCCCACAATGGCTCCTGTGGTGATGAACAAATAAAAACCAATTGAAACAGTAAAAAGATAAAAACATTTTAAAAACACATTAAAATACCGTGCTCTTTAAAAACTCCTAAATATAATCCTAGAATCCAATTTTGAAACAGTTAAACAGCCGATGTGAAGTCGAAGGCCTTCACGGCCGGCATCCATTGATTTTCCTTGGGTTTTTTTCTGGGCTGTGAGGCCGTGTTCTGGAAGAGTTTACTTTTGATATTTCACCTGCATCAGTGGCTGTCATCTTCAGAGAATGGTTGGGTAGGAGTGTGTGGAGTTTATATACTGTGAACCCCTGTTGGGGAGTATATGTAAATATGTGTAATTGAATGGTTAGTTTCTGGGTATAGAAATGCAAGGCTCGTTAGTGTCTGTTTGGCTAATGGTTGGTTGACGGCCCATTATCTGCTGGAAATCCCCCTTTCCTGGGTGGACTTCTTTTGTAAGTGTTGAGTTTTGATTCTATTGTTTTTCAAAACTGGGAGCCAGATTTTGTTTACTTTTAAGGCTTCTTCTTTCCTGTTGAAGTTGTCCAGGTCTTTTTGGATTTCAATAGCTTCTCTGTGCATTCTGAAATGATAGTTGTTGGCCTGGTCCAGAATTTCTGTGTTTTAAAATAACATTTTGTGTCCAGGTTGGTTTATAACATGTTATGCTACTGCTGATTTTTCTGGCTGGCCCAGTCTGCAGTGTCTCTCACGTTCCTTGATTTGTGTTTGCACACTGCGGTTAGTGGTCCCTATGTAAACTTGTCCACAGCTGCATGGTATGTGGTAAACTCCTGCAGCTGTGAGAGGGTCTCTTTTGTCCTTCGCTGAGTGTAGCATATCTTGGATTTTCTTGGTTAATCTGTAGATTGTTTGGAGGTTGTTTCCTCATCAGCTTCACTATTCTCTCTGTGACTCCTTTGATGTATGGTAGAAATACCTTCCCTTTGGGTAGCTGTTTTTCTTCATTCCTATTTTTTTTCTGGGTCTGGCTGCTCTTGTGATGTCTGATCTGGAGTAACCATTAGCCTGTAGGGCCCAGTTTATGTGCTTCAGTTCGTCCTCCAAGTAGTGGAGTTCGCAGATCCTTTTTGCGTGGTCTACCAATATTTTTATTGTGCTTCTTTTTTGTCCTGGGTGATGATTGGAGTTCTTGTGTAGGTATCTGTCTCTCTGTGTGAGTTTTCTGTATACCTTGTGGCCTAACTGTTGGTTTGGTTTCCAGATGACTAGAACATCCAAGAATGACAGTGTTCCTTCCTTCTCTTTTTCCATCGTGAACTGGATATTTGGGTGGATGCTGTTCAGGTGGTTCTGGAATGAGACCAAATCTACTTCTCCATGGTTCCAAATGGTGAAAGTGTCATCCACATATTGGAACCATGTTGTGGGCTTTTTTGGTGCTGTTTCTAGGGCTTGCTTTTCAAAATGTTCCATGTAAAAGTTTGCTATCATGGGGCTCAGGGGTCTGCCCATGTCTACCTCATCTATCTGTTCATAGAATTTGTTATCCCACTGGAAGTAGCTTGTGATGAGGCAATGTTTGAACAAGGCTGTGATGTCCTCAGGAAATATTTGTTGTATGAGTGCCATGGTGTCCATTATGGGGACTTTGGTGAACAAGGAGACAACATCAAAGCTGGTCAGTCTGTCTCCAGGTTTCAGTTTGATGTTGTTGATTTTTTCTACACCCAGAAACTAACCTTTCAAATACACAAAGGTACATATCCTCCCCAACAGGGGTTCACAGTATATATACTCCACACACACTCCTACCCAACCATTCTCTGAAGATGCCAGCCACAGATGCAGGTGAAATGTCAGAAGTAAACTCTTCCAGAACACGGCCTCACAGCTTGGGAAAAAAACCAAGGAAAATTTATAGTTAAACAGTCATTTCAAACACCAAATGCCATGTGGAACAGCACTGTTTTGGCTGCCTGCAAAAAGCTTCAAAGAGATGGGGACAGCCTAACTTCCTTGGGTAGGGAGTTCCACAGCTGAATTGCTGCTACAGAGAAAGCCCTGTTATGTGTCCCCGCCAACCTATTTTCACTTGAGACTAAGGCTGCTGGCACACTGCAGAAATAATGCAGTTTGACACTGCTTTGACTATCATACCTCCATCCAATGGAATCCTGGGACTTGTAGTTTATTGTGACACCAGAGTTCTCTGAGAGAGAAGGCTAAATAACTCACAAAACTACAAATCCCAGAATTCCATAGCATCGAGCCATGGCAGCATATCTTGGCTGGGGCAGATAAGCCCTAAGCCAATGGTGAGGAATAATGGGTATTGCAGAAGCATATACTTCTTCCCACAAGTAGCAATTTTTGCAGTTTTCACTGTTGTGACATTTTCCTGCTATGCTTAAGTTTTGTTTTGCTGCATTTGTATTTCTTTACATCATTTAGAGCACTCAAGAGCATCCATCACTGCCTATCATTTGTTCAGCCAAAGGCGTCTGTAGACACAAATCATCATGATTTCATGAGTGTTTCCTCACAGAGAATTCTAATTTCTTTCTGTGATGTGGGTTCGTCAGCCATGTAGAATTTTGCAATGCATGGAATTGTGCTTTGAGTAAACCACAGCTTGTGTACAGCACACTGAGAATATCTCCCAGGCTAACTGTATTTTCAAGCAGCTGTTTGCATTTATGTCAGTGTAGGTTGCACACATTACAAAGCTGGGAGGTACTGGAAAGACGATCTAGTTCAGGACCACATGATGCAGTAATGGTCACCAACTCTGATGGCTTTAAAAGGGATTAGACAGAGCCATCAAGCATAGAGCCATCAATGGCAATAGGATGGTTGTGTATCATCCCTACTATCAGAACCAGGATCTTCCAGTTGCTGAGGAATGCAAGATGGAGGAGTTGCACTCATGTCTTGTAGGCAATTGGTTGGCCATTCTGTGAGCAGAATACTTGGCTTCTGGTCTGTTCCAGCGTAGGGTGGTTTGTTTGTTTTTATGTTCTTCATGTTTTTATTTCTTGGATACCTTTTTCTAAAGAAACTCAAGGCATCTTACATTTAAAATATACAAAAGTTAAAAACAGAAGCAGTATGTGATTTTTTTTAAAAAATAAAAACCTTTCCAGAAGAATAAACTATAAAATAATCAAATGGCATTATTTAAAATGCTTAAAGTTAAAAAAAATCTTCCCAGAAGAACAAATTATAAGAATACCCAATCTGCCTTATTTAAAATAAAAAAGTTATCCCTAATGTTTAGTCAAAATTGCCTTTCTTGTTATCTGAGACTTTCTACTTATTGGTACTTGGACCCCCATTCTTTGTAAATCTTAATTGTGTGGCCTTTTCATTTTGATCAGAGAGATCTCCTTGCCAACAGCACTGAAAGCCAATTTAAGTATCCTTCCCTACAGTGAAGAATTAGATGCACCAGAAAAGCAGGTGGCAGGCAATTTCCTGAAAATCACAACTTTTTAAGGATGTAATTTATTAGACATCTGAAATGGTGGTACTTGAGTGTTCTAGGAAGACGGATTTTTGTGGCAGTGGCATCCAGTAAGCTTTTATTAATCTTATTACGCTGAGTATGGAGATTATATCACATGAGTCCCTTGAAACCATCTCTGTTCCGCTACCCCCCTACCAGCTCCACTCCTGCCCCACTCCTGTCCCTGTAACACTACGACAAAAAACTTTTCAAACACCTACCTTTTTGCAGAATAGAAATGGCTCCCCCTCCCCTCAGCTTCACTGCCATAAAGGCAGCTGTTGTAAAGCTGCTTTCACTGCAGTGAAGCCAAATCCTACTCGTTCTCACAAGAGAATGATCATGCGGGAAATTTAAATCTAAAACACCAACCAAACGTCAAAACATAAAACAAAGCCCCCAAACAGACTTTAAAATTACAAGTAATCCGAGGAGGGGTGCGTGGAAGGGTGTCACTTACCTGGCTGTCCTGATCGCACCCAGAAGTGTCCAGCACGGACCTCCCAGTGACGTCAAGTTCCATCGTCATCCTGGGAGCACAATGGGGCTCCTGTTCACTCGCCTGTCTTTCCATTATGATAATAGAATGGGCTTCTTATTCAAGGATTTTCCCGTGAATAAGAGGAAGCAGGGGAGGAACAGGAGCAGAACGGGAGCATCCCAGGACAGGGACAACGTCTTCTAAAAGGTAAGCCGTTTAGCGATCTCCTGTCGTCCCTGTCCTGGGATATTTTTAGCGTGTGATAATCTCCTATGTAGACAGGATCCAATGACGTAGTTACTCTGGATTGTGCTGTTTCTCACAGAATTGGAAATCTCATCCCACCTACCAAAAAACAAAACAAAGAAAAAAAAACATATCTAGAGGGCTTTTTCTTTCTTTCTTTCTTTCTTTTTTTTTTTTGCGTCATTGAGGGCTGCAGTGGAAGGGGGAGATGTCCTGATTTTGTTAGTTTTGGATATGGACCTTGGGGTATATGTATGACTGGACTTGTTTGTGGCATAGAGCAAGGGCATACCCTGCAACTATCCCATTTTGGCAGGCACAATCCTGATTAATCCTTTTACACCTCACTTGTCCAGCTGCATTTAATATGTCCAAGTTTTTCTTTCCTCTTCCCACTTTTCCCCTTTGTTCCTGGCTTACTTCAGTTACTGCAAACGGAGTTCAAAGTGCAAAAGGAGTTTGCACTCAATTAACTCAGTGGTGGGAGAAGAGAGGAAGGGGCGGAGGCTCAGGTAAAAGCAAACTGCTGCACCCTCTGTTCCCTCTCCCTCTGTTCTTTCACATTAATACCTTATGCCATCTTGACCACCTTTCGATGTTCCTTGGCCATACATGTCTACATCTGTGAAAGGCTGGATGATATGCAATCTTGGGGAATCTTTGGCCTTGTATATGTTTTGGACTAGCTTCCATAATCCTCTATTATTGGCTATGTGGGATGGGGAGGATAGGAATTTTAGGTCAAAACATCTGGAGAGCTCAAGGTTCTCCTGACTGTACAAATTATTGTTTTGGTCCAGTGGTTTGTGGAATCATAAAGAAGAGTCTGTACTTGTTAGTTTAGTCCAAAAAGAAATGGGAGGTGTGTATGTGGAGTAGCAGAGTGGAGCTGAGCTGTGTTCACCAGGGGGAAAAAGAAATAAAGCCCTTGTCATTTTCAACTTAGGCTTTGAGGGTGCCTGCAGTAAGTGCTGAGCAACAAGACTTCTGCAAGCAAGTCTTGTGTTCTTTTGTGGGGTGCATGGAACTTTGGGAGGCTGTATACATGCTGGATTCAAAATACAATACTTAGTAGTGTTGCTGTTGTAATGCAAGAGGAGGATTTATTGCAGAGGTGGAAGTTTCTACTGGAGTATTTATTTCCTCATAATTACCACCTGGATTCCCCCTCCCCTCTGTTTCCTCACACAAAAATGCTGCAGCTTCTGTATTTATAGGAGTTACCTCCATTTCTCATGGTAGGACTTTATCACACTACACTGTTATCATGCTATTATTCCACTTTAACTGCTAGGACTGCCTCCTGTAGAATTCTGGAATTTGTAGTTTAGTGAGGCCTAAGAGCTCTCTGGCTGAAAATGCTAAATGCCCCTCCCTAAACTGCAAATCCTAGCATTACACAGGAGGCAGCCATAGCCATTAAAGTGGAATGATAGTGCTATAACAATATAGTGTGATAGTCTTCAACAGCACTGTATATTTTATAACATTTTGGGCCAGTTTTGTATTTTAAGTGCTTTTTAAAATGCAATTGAAAGTTATGTGTTAGTGACATATTTGTAAATGTCAGCACTGCCCCCCACACCCCCAGTAAGACATCATGAGTAATTGTAATTATTTTTACTGTGTTCCTTACAAGCTTTGCAATTGGAAAGCCCTCTGGAATAATACAATAAATTATCTCTCCCCTTTGCATCAAGTAACAGGAACAAATTATTTTTAAAAAGTATATCCCAGGCTTTGCCCACCTGTGCATAAATGTTATCCTAAAACTCCTTTCATGTTGTCTGGACTGGCAGCTCTTAAAGAGAGATGGGTAGGCCAAGCTGTCAGGAACAGAGAAAGAACTTCATCTACACTGTGGGGTGTAAGCAGACACTTATCATTGACTAAACCTGTTTCAAAGTTTGACCTTAGACAAATGTGATCAAAGTTCTTCCAGATTAGCTTGCTAACACCCCTGAAATCACCAGGTTCTTCCAAGCTTCTCGCTGTGGTGGGACATTTGCTTTGAACCAGCATATAATCAGCTTTTTAAAATACTGCTTGAAAGTCTCTTCAGGCAGAAATAAGCCCTAAGTTGTTGAGCGTTTCAAATGTAGAGCAGGC